>CM024571.1:4721818-14721818 GCA_014182515.1 Eucalyptus microcorys
TTTTTGGACCAAGGAAACGAGCCCGTGAGGACATGGGCCAGGCCAAGCCGGTGTGTACCTTAGGCCTAAGGTGGGATAGCCATCATAGTGGGCCTAAGACAAGCAATTGAGCCTATTGGGCCTAAACCAACTATTCATCTTTCAAAGCCCATGGTCCAACTTTGAGCCCAATCAAGCCTAATCAATTTCCAAGCCCACTCCTATTCATGGCCAAGCCCAATCCTTAGGCCCATCCACCAATTTCAGCCCGAGGGCAGAATGGTAATTGTGCAAGGTGAAATGACCAAATTGCCCCTAGTTGTAGGGAGAAAAAGGCTAGAGAAGAGAGAGAAGATGATGTCATCATGCATGGGGACTTGAAGTAGCCATTTAATGCCTTAATGAGGAGTGCTTTCAGCCCTCACTTCACTCTCTCTCTCCCCCATTCAGCCTCCAAACGGATGAGCTCCTCTCTCCCTCGTTCTCCCTCTCCTCCAGTTCTACTCAGCTTACCGTGAAGAATCGAGTCAAAAGTGATCTTCCCGGATGAATCAGCCAACAATCCACCCATCACCGTGACCGGGAGAGACATACCGTTCAAAGAGCCTGACCTCGCCCGAACGGAGTCATCGGCCGTCCTGTACTGCCGTCGCAAGCCGCTGGTCGCCGGTCCGTCGGTCCGCCTGCAGCCTACACTGTTTCTCATTTTCGGCCACTTTTCTCCCATTATGGTCCTTCCTCCGCCCATCCCAACCTCCAGTAAGACCCCCAAGACCCTCGGGAGCTGCCGATTGCTAGCCAACCCCCTCGGCGGAGCTCGGCCAAGCCGTCCATTTCGGGTTCTCCTCCGCGGGCTGTTTTTCGGTGTTTTCGGTGGGAGTCCAAGCCGTGGTTGTTGTGTTGAGGTTGGGACCGCCTTGGACCATTGTCGTAGAAGTCCCAGTGCATAGCCACTGTCGTCGCTGCCGCGTCGGTGCCTCCGGCCCGCTTAACGGGTGAGTTTAGCTCCTAATCCTTTGATTAGAGCCTAAACTTGCTTATGGTTGGTTTAGTTAGATTTAATTCTAGTTTAAGTGATTTTAATTAAGTTGTATTAATCCTAAGATATGTGGTTAGATTAATGGCTAAGATTAGTTTAGTTTAATTTTACTTTATTAGCTTAACGATGCTTATGTGGTTAATTAAGCATGTTTATCTTAATTGATTGGTTTCCTTAATTTAATCATTGTTTTAATGATTTATGAATATCATTTATTATTTAGTGAATTCTGGAAATTTACTGTTCATGCGACACTATTCACAAATTACTATTCACGTGCTCTGTTCATCCAGAATGTGAAAAATGTCTAAAATTTATGTGTGTTGATTTTATGAAGTAAATGGATGTGTAAATGCATGGGCATCCACATTAATTGAATGATGATTTGTGTAATTGTGTGGTGATTGAAAAGTATAGATTTTATTTAGAAAATTCCGGGTGTCGGGTTTTGACACTGAAGATGGATTTTAATGAATTATATCAAACAGTAGGGTTTGAAAAAGAAAGGTATTATCTTTTCTTGTTTGAAATGACGTGAACCCATACACGACTACTTTCTCGGATGTTTTTAATCTAAAGAAAAGAGGCCAGGACTACTATTTTAATCGAGGAATTTGAGTGAAATGCAAAGTGTTCGGGGGCCAATATTAAATTGTCGTGTGCTGGTTAAGAGGAAACCGTCAAGGGCGTTTAAGCCGAACGATACCTGATATGGGATACCCCATATAGTGGGCTCGGGTCGCAGTAGAGGCTAGGCCAAGCGGACCTATGCTCCTTCTGGAACACCGTCGACGTAGTGATGAAGCTATGCTCCAAGGCGAGAGACGATGCCAGGCTAAATGCTAGTGAATAGCCAAACTGCGAGTAGGCTATGCCTATGTGTGGCAGTGAATAACAATTGGAATGGATGTTGAGTGTTGTTGACGAGCCAGATTATGGGACGAAATTGTGTGGTACGGAATGGGACGTGTCATAACGATTTTGTCTTATAATCAGGGGCCCCTGTAGTTGTTTGATATGTGAAAATGATTGCGTTTCTGTTGTTAAGTTCTTATTACTGCATGGGATTGAGTGATATGAATTGTACTGACCTGTATGAAGTAATTGGGGCGAGGTAAGTCCTCTATGTTGTGTGGCAATGGCCTGGTGAGGTTGCTTGTGATGCGACTCGTATGTGATTGATGAAATGCATCATCTAATGGCCATGAGCATTGTGTGTATCGTGCTGAATTATAACGTGCAGGATATGGCATACCAGGTAAAGTTGCATGCAAACTGACTATTGAGTGTTGGTTGTTGATCTTTGGTTTGGTTGTGGGGTAGTTATGATGAGAGACCCCGAGTTGAGTTGGTGTTCTAATCGGGGGCTTAGGGGAGGAACTCGCTAAGTTTTATATCTCACTGGTTATTGAATAACCATTTTCAGGTCCCTAGTGTGAAGAATCCGGAGCTTGAAGCGGAAGGGTCAGGAGCATAGGTGGCTCAGTAGTTCTTTATGAGACAGACCTTTTGTATAAGCTTGAGGTGTTTATGAATGTGTATTTTGATTTGGAAATTGTTGTCCTGTTTTTCTATCCCATGTTTGTTGAGGTCAGGGGATTAGTAATTCACTTCCGCATGTGCAATAAACATGAAGGGTCGGCGATGAGTCCTTGGAACGTCGCAAAATTCTATCGACCACCAAAGGATGTGCGCGTGCTCGAGGTTCGGGGCGTGACATGATGGCTTATAAAAACAGATTGAGGATCTGGATAATATCGATTTTGCAACCACAGAAAACTCGTTAATCTTAAACAAGATTCAATCATCCATATTCATAATCACAATCACAACCACAAAAGGTTAACTGCAGAATAAACAAACAAGTTCAGTCCAAACAAGTTCAAAGTACAAATCTGCAAACAAAGTTCAAAAATAAAATTCAAAGTTCAAATCTGCACTCATTCTCCCCCTTTTTGTCAACAGCAAAAAGAACAAAAATGTCAAAAAGATAGAATTGAAAATATGAAATTAGTCAGGTTTGTCTGGGGGCTTGAACCAGTCGGAAATCCTCAAGCGACTGCATCGCCTCTTCCACTTTGTCTACTGCCTGGGATGTCTGTTGATTCAAAGTCTCAACTTTAGTATCAAGAGACTATACATTAACATGAAGTCCATCAAGAGAGTTTGTGGAAGACTGTAGGGTGGTGTAAAGCTTCTGAATCTCGTACTCCATTGCGTATTGCTGAGCCTTCACCTCCAAAAGGAGCTCAACCAACCTTGCATAGTTGGGATCAGTTTCAGTTTGAAAACTGGCTTCAACGAAGTTAGTTTGAGGAGTATCAAGAGATGGAGGAACATCGCCTTGAAACGAACTTCTTGTTGCTTGTCTTGATTTTGAGTCTCTTCTTCAATCTCAATCTCAGGAAAGTGAGATGCAAAGACTTCTTTTGGATTTGCGGGGAATCTACTAATGCCATCACTAGCAATAGGAACGCCATCACTAGCAGTAGGAATTTTCTCAAGATCTCCCCTTGACTTGTTGCCTTCAAGTTGAGATGAGATTTCTCCTTCTACAGCCTTTTCTTTCTCAGCACTGGATCCCTTCCCTTGTTGATTTTCTTCGTCTTTGGAAGCAACATCTCCTCTTTCTTCTTCAGAAACTCTTTTCTCAGTCTTATCTCGAAAGTGGTATGGCACCACTTGCTCCATTCGAGTCTTCATCTTCATGATCCCTCACGGTTAATCTTTCGGGCTCAACTTCTTCTTCGTCTTGCTCTTCTTCTTCTTCTTCTTCTTTCCGCCTGTTCTTCTTCTCCTTGTTCTTCCTCTTCCGTTTCTGCTTCCACCTCTAGTTTTGCTTCAACTTCTTCATCCTCTGTTTCTTCAAAATCAACTCCTTGAAGATTCCTCAAAGCAAGAGCGAGAGATGGTCGGAGTCATCCTCCTATTCTCCATCCAACGGGAGGACACCCTCTTCGCTTTTTCGAAGTTGCTTGGGCAACACTCTTCCATTTTCTTTTCTTTGCGAAGTCGATTATGCGTTGGTTTTGCTTGTTGATTCCTTCTTGGATGCTTAATCGCCTTGGTTAGATCCTTCATTCGCATCTTCGAGATCATCTTCAGTCCTATCACCATAGGACTAATGGTTCTTGTGCGGAGCGAGAGAGGGAACTGGATCTTGAAGTGACGAAACAATTTGGTGATCAACGCCGCGTAAGGAAACAACCTTTTTCTTTCAAGATTGTCCTGTACATGCCATTGTAGATGGACCACATGGTCTTTGCTTCGAATCTGGACACGTTAGTCTTAGAGGTTGCCTTGGGTTTGATGCAATTGATCACAATTTTGTGCAATAGAATGTTGGATGCTGGCAGTCAAGAGTAAGTGATACTCCCAGTAGGCATCCTGTCGTTCACCAAGTAACGTGTTGCTTGACCAATTGAGATTTGGATTAGTTGAAAGCCATTTCTTTCTACTCCCAGAATGTCAACGAGAGTATCAACATCCACAATAAAAGCTTTATCACGTAAAGAACCGAATGTGAGTGCGGTCAAGAAAAGACAGATTTGAGTAAAAATAAGTAGTCAACTCGGGATAGGCCACCATAGTCTCAAAGACAAAATTTTTCAAGTTGGAGAGCAGCCAACTTTGCCCTTAAATCAACTTTGAAGGACTACAACGCCCGTATGAATGGGTCCTAGGGTGATAAAGAGAGACTAGAATAACCAAGCCGCTTCATTTGAGTCGCGGTTTGGTTCGAATAGAGTTGGAAATAGGTTTGGGAAGAAACCTATGTCTAGAGGAAGGTATCCCATTCCGCCCAACAGGAAGGGTGGAATAGGAAAGTTAGTGCCAAAACAGAATGGCGTGTGTCATTTCTACGGAAAACGACACAGATCAACCTCGTGCCATTTTAGGATGGGTCCGTGTTATGAGTGTGGCCAGCAGGGTCACATAGCTAGAAACTATCCCAGAAGACCGATGGGACCGCCGTAGCAATTACCGCCGCTGCCACCGATAGGTCAGAATCGAGGATTTGTGCCGCAGACCGCACAATTGGGTGGATAGAACAGACCGCCAACTCAAGGAAGGACGTAAACTATCATTAAAGGACAGGCTAAGGACTCGCCTAATGTGATCACAGGTACGGTCTCGTTGAACAACCATGCTACTTTTGCTTTATTTGACCCTTAAGTTACTCATTCATTTATAGTTGAGCAGTCTGTTAAGTTGGTAGAATTGATTCTTGAGTTGTTGGAGTCAGTGGTTAGTATATCTTCGTTGTTAAAGGATAAGGTGTGACATCCTGAAATTCGAGCCCTATAAGGGATGAATGAATGTGAATTTCGTCAATGCATCGGTGGTTGATCTCACTTAGAATTGGTCACTCCTGAGATATTGACCTTGAGGAGAAAAGCTAATGAGGACAGAACTCGTACAACTAAAGGACTTGACATGGGAAACGACTTGATCGTGAGAGTTACGTGAGGACGATCGTATAGATAGGCATGCCGATTCTAAGGATGACTAGAAGTCGATTCACGGACAGAACATAATGGAATGACTGGTGATTCCGTTTACCGTTATCAAACCCATGAACGACCCTATGTCGATTCTTAGTAATCGTGTACTTTGAAATAATAATCTATCCTCCGTAATTTCATGTAGTCAAGGATGTCCATGCGTTGACATATCTTGAACGTGGTTTGGCACGAGTCGGTTACGCATGAATCCTCAGAGCCGTTTGTCAGTCTGAGTGTAACTAAAATGGCATTTGGTGAAATTGACATGGCATGAGAACTAAAGATTGGGCTTCGAATTATCGGGAATGTTCGGGACAGACTTTGGATGAAGCTACATCAAAAATCGATAGAGCCGTTAAGCCGAGCAATTGGAAAAGGGATTTTGGACCGAGGAAGTGAGCCCGTGAGGACGTGGGCGGGCCAAGTCGGTGTGGGCCTTAGGCCCAAGGTGGACAGCCACTATAGTGGGCCTAGACAAGCAAATGAGCCCATTGGGCCTAAACCAACTATTCATCTTTCAAAGCCCATGGGCCAATTCTTAGCCATTTCAAGCCCAACCAATTCCCAAGCCCAATCCTTAGGCCCATCCAGAAATTTTAGTCCAAGGTCAGATTTGTAATTTGTGCAAGGTGAAATGACCAAATTGCCCCTAGTTGTAGGGAGAAAAAGGCTAGAGAAGAGAGAAAAGATGATGTCATGGCATGGGGACTTGAAGCAAGCATTGATGGGGGTCTTGACAGCCTTCACTTCACTCTCTCTCTCCCCATTCGGCCTCCTTCGACGGAGCTCTCTCTCTCTTCGTTTTTCTTCTTCCTCCGGTTTTTGCTCCAGTGACCCTTTGGTGAAGAATCGAGTCAAAAGTGGTCTTCCCATGCGAATCAGCTCACAATACACCCGCCATTCTCTTTAGGACACCCAAATCATCCAAATGGGCTTTGTTTCACGCTAAATGGAGCCACCGGCCGACCTAGGCACCGCCGTGAAGGAACCGATCGCCGATCCGTCAATCCACCTGCAGTCTGCACTGTTTCGCGTTTTCGGTCATTTTTCTCCCATTCTGACCCTTTCTTTGCCCATCCCAACCTCCAGCAAGACCCCAAGACCCCCTGGTTCCGCCGGTTGCTGGCCACCCCCTTCGCTGGTGCTCTGGCCAAGCCATTCAGCTTAGTTTCTCCTCCGGCAGTACTGTTTTTCATTGTTTTCAGTGGGAGTCCGAGCTGTGGTTGCTGTGTTGAGCTTGGGACCACCTTAGACCGTCGTTGTAGAGGTCCCGGTGTGTAGCCACCGTCGTTGCCGCTGCGTCGGTGCCTCCGGCCCGCTTAACGAGTGAGTTTAGCTCCTAATCCTTTGATTAGAGCCTAAACTTGCTTATGGTTAGTTTAGTTAGATTTAATTCTAGATTAGGTGACTTAATTAATTTGTATTAGCCCTAAGATAGGTGGTTAGATTAATGGCTAAGATTAGTTTAGCTTAATTTTACTTTATTAGCTTAATGATGCTTATGTGGTTAATTAAGCATGTTTAAGTTTAATTGATCGATTTCCTTAAGTTAATTATTGTTTTAATGAATTTTGAATTTAATTTATGGTTTATTAAATTCTAGAATTTTACTGTTCACACGACACTATTCACAAATTACTGTTCACGTGCACTGTTCATCCAGAATGCGAAAAATGTCTAAAATTCACGTGTGTTGATTTTATGATGTAAATGGATGTGAAAATGCATGGTATCCGCATGAATTGAGTGATGATTTGTGCAATGGTGTGGTGATTGGAAATTATGGATTTTATTAGAAAATCCTGGGTGTCGGGTTTGGACACCGAAAATGGATTTTAAGTATTTTATCAAACAGTGGGGTTTGAAAAGGAAAGTATCAGTTTTCTGGTTCCAATCGACGTGCACCCATACACGACTACTTTCTCAGAGTTTTTTAACCGAGGCATATGAGTGAAATGCAAAGTGTCCTGGGCCGATAATGATTTGTCGTGTGTTGGTTAATGAGGAACCATCCTGAGCTGTTGAGCTGGACGTACCCTATATGTGATGCCCCATATGGTGGGCTTGGGCTGTCGATGTAGTGATGAAGCCGTGCTCCAAGGGGGGAGACGATGCTTGGCTAAACGCCAGTAGATAGCCGAACTGCGAGTAGGTTATGACGAAGTCGTGCTCCAAGGGGGGCGACGATGCCTGGCTAAATGCTAGTAGATAGCCGAACTGCGAGTAGGCTATGCCCATGTGTGGTAGCGGATAACAATTGGAATGCATGTTGAGTGTTGTTGATGCACCGGATTATAGGACGAAATTGTGTGGCACGAAATGGGACGTGTCATAACGAAATTGTGTGGCACGAAATGGGACGTTTCATAACGATTTGGTCTTATAATCAGGGGCCCCTACGGTTGTTGGTTATGTGAAAGTGTTGGCATTTCAATTGCTGTATGCATTGAGTATATGCATTGTGTTTTCGAATTGTGCCAGTGTGCAAGAACGCATGAGAATCATGGCATCTGTGATTTCGGTCATACATGAGTTAAGCACATTGTTTATGGCACACATGCATGAATCGATAACATGCAAGGTGTGGCAATGGCCAGGTGAGATCGCTTGTGATGCGACTCGTATGTGATTGATGAAATGTATCATCTAATGGCCATGTGCATTGCGTGTATCGTGCTGAATTTTAATGTGCAGGGTATGGCATACCAGGTAAAATTGTATGCGAATCGATTGTTGGTTGTTGCTTGTGGTGGGGTAGTTTTGGATAGATACCCCGTGTTGAGTTGGTGTTCTAACCGGGGGCTTAGGGGGGGAACACGCCGAGATTTATATCTCACCGGTTATTGAATAACCATTTTCAGGTCCCTTGTGTGAAGAACTCGGAGCTTGAAGCAAAAGGGTCAGGAGCATAGGTGGCTTAGTAGTCCTTTATGAGATAGACCTTCTGTATAAGCTTGAGGTATTTATGAAAGTGTATTTGATTTGAAACTGGTTGTCCTACTTTTCTATCCCATGTTTGTTGTTGTTAGGGGATTAGTTAATTTGCTTCCGCATGTGCAATAAAATGAAAAGAGTCGGCGACGAGTCTTGGGAACGTCGCAAGATTCTATCGACCACCGAGGGATGTGCGCGTGCTTGAGGTTCGGGGCATGACATAAGGTATTAGCTTCATTGGGTTGTCCTAGTTGCAAGTTAGTGATTAGTGAGCGAGAGGGGAAGATAGACTTAATAGTCCTAACCATGTATGATTTTGATGTGATAATTGGCATGGACTGGCTCACCAAGCAATGAGCTAAGATGGACTGCTATTGCAAAGCGATTCAGTTTAACCCGTTAGAGGGTAAAAGTTTCGAGTTTATTGGGAGTCGAGGAGGACCCTCGATTGCTTTAATCTCGTTGCTTGAGGCAACCTGTTTGTTAGACAGGGGTTGTCAAGGTTACCTAGCAACTGTTGTGGATATGACAGTTGAGGAGCTGAAGATTGAAGATATCGCAGTGGTTTAAGAGTTTCCAGACGTGTTTCCGAAAGAATTGCTAGGTTTGCCATCAAAGTGAGAGATAGAGTTTGTGATCGAGCTAGCACCCGGGATAGAGCCAATATCTAAGGCTCCTTACCGGATGGCGTTGTCTGAGTTGAAAGAACTGAATGTGCAAATGCAGGAATTGTTGGATAATGGATTCATACGTCCTAGTGCATCACCTTGGGGAGCACCAGTTCTCTTCATGAAGAAGAAAAATGGTTCGTTGCGTTTGTGCATCGACTATCGTCAACTCAATCAGGTGATGATCAAGGACAAGTATCCATTCCCAAGGATCGACAACTTATTTGACTAGCTGTAAGGAGCGTCGATATTTCAAAAATCGACTTAAGAACTGGGTATCATAAGTTGAGGATAAAAAATGATGACATACCAAAGTCAGCGTTTCGTACTCGATACGGCTATTATGAGTTCACTGTAATGCCTTTTGGTTTGACGAATGCCCCAGCTGCTTTTATAGATTTGATGAATCAAGTTTTCAAAGAATATCTAGATTAGTTTGTGATTGTATTCTTTAACGATATTTTGGTGTATTCAAGAAGTGCTGAGGAGCACGGAATGCACTTAAGTATAGTGCTCCGGACTTTGCGGAATCATGAGCGTAAGCTATGTTCAGCAAGTGCGAGTTTTGGTTGACTCGTGTTGCTTTCCTAGGTCACGTGATTTCAGGCGAAGGAATTTCTATGGACCCGTCCAAGATTGAAGCAGTGATACACTGGCCAAGACCGACGACAGTGATAGAGATTAGAAGTTTCTTGGGTTTGGCAGGTTACTACAGAAGGTTCGTGGAAGGATTTTCAACTTTAGCGTCGCTGTTGACTCGACTACTAAAGAAGGAAGAGAAGTTCGTGTGGACAGAGAAGTGCGAGTGTAGTTTCCAAGAGTTTAAGCAAAAGCTAACTACCGCACCTATGCTGACCATACCATATGGTCCTGGAGGAAATGAGATCTATAGTGATGTGTCGTTTAGAGGATTGGGTTGCATGTTGATGCAACATGGTAGGGTTGTTGCATACGTGTCCCATCAGTTGAGGCCTCATGAGCTGAATTACCCGACGCATGACTTAGAACTCATAGTAATCATTTTCACTCTAAAAATTTGGAGACATTATTTGTGTGGTTATTTGTGTGGAGAGAGATTCCAAATCTTCACAGACCATCAAAGTCTCAAGTATCTAGTCTCTCAGAAGGAGTTAAATATGAGATAGCATCGCTGGATGGAACTTCTGAATGACTATAATTGTGATATTTTGTATCACCTTGGGAAGGTGAACAAGGTTGTAGATGCCTTGAGCCGAAAGTCTTTAGTTACTCAGATAATGGTTAAGAAATGGGTTTTACTCGAGAGAGCTTATGGCCACCCTCAAAATTGAGCCGAAAGTGCAAATCAGAATCAAGACACTTCAGCCGATTGATCCGAATGTTCAGAAAATCCTACAAGAAGATACCGATAAGAGAAAGGTTGATTTTCAGATTTCTGAAGACGGAACGCTAAAGTTCCGAGGAGGATTATGTGTACCTAACGATGCAGAGCTTACAGAGGAAATTTTATCATAAGTTCATCGTAGTAGTTACAGCATTCATCCTGGTAGTACGAAGATGTACAAAAATCTGCGTCAACGCTATTGGTGGTCCGGTATGAAGGCAAACATCGCCAAGCATATTGCCAAATGTCGGACGCGTCAGCAAGTGAAGGCTCAGCATTGTAAGTCGGGAGGACTTTTGCAACCTCTCAAGATTCTCGAGTGGAAATGGGAGCACATCACGATGGATTTTGTGACAACTTACCAAGGAGTTAGAGGGGTAATGATTCCATTTGGGTAGTGGTCGATAGAATGATGAAGTCGGCTCACTTCATCGTAGTACGGAAAGACCTTGATTTGGACAAGCACGTAGAGTTGTACATGCGTTAGATTGTTCAGCTGCATGGAGTGCCCGTGACGATTACTTTAAACAGAGACCCGATATGTACAGCTGCGTTTTGGAAAAGTTTACAGATTGCTTTAGGAACGAAGCTACAGTACAATATAGCCTATCAGCCTCAAACGGATGGCCAGTCTGAGAAGATGATTCAAACCCTCGAAGACATGCTGCGAGCTTGCGTGTTGGATTTTGAGGGAAGCTGGGAGGAATAGCTTCATCTTGTCGAGTTTGCCTAAAACAACAGCTACCAACAGAGCATTCAGATGGCTCTTTTTGAAGCGTTGTATGGCAGAGCGTGTAGAACGCCGGTTTATTGGAATGAGGTTGGAGAATGAAAGATTATAGGCCCAGAGTTAGTTCAGTAGTCATTGGATGCAGTTGCCGTTATCAGAGATAGATTAAGGACTTCTCAGAGCTGCCTGAAAAGCTACGCAAATAAGTGCCGGAGACTATTGGAATTCCAAGTAGGTGAGCACGTCTTTCTAAAAGTATCACCCATGAGGGGTACTTTGTGCTTTGGTACGAAAGGGAAATTGAGTTTGAGGTACATGGGTCCCTTCAAGATTCTAGAAAGAATCGGGATTCTAGCGTATCGTCTTGCATTACCATCGAGATTGGTACAAGTGCATGACGTCTTTCACGTGTCGATGTTGAGAAAGTATGAACCTGACCTGACCTATGTGCTAAACTTTGAAGAGTTAGACGTGGACGACAGCGTGTCATACGTGGAAAAACCAGTTCACATCGTAGATCGTAAGGAATAGGTTCTGCGCACCAAGACAATCCAGTTGGTTAAAGTGGTTTGGCAACACCACGGCACAGAAGGAGCAACTTGGGAAAGTGAAGAATCGATGAGATGATTGTACCCACACCTTTTGTTTAAAGATTTATAATTGTTTAAATTTCGAGGATGAAATTTTTATAAGAAGGGAATAGTTGTGACATCTTGAATTTCAGGGCTTGTTTTCAATCGAATAAGTTGGGCTTTTCATCGACGCGCCTATAGTTCTTTTCTCTAAGTTGGCCACTCACGGGATAACTAGTTTATCAAGTGAAGCCGTTAAGGAATCTGAACGCAATAGACTTAAGAATTCGACCAGGAATCGACTGCTTGACCGTACTAATCTGCAAGGGTCATTACGGCATTGTCAAAATTGATTAGAGACCGGAGATAGGTCGAATCGATAAAAGTATGTAATTAGTGTGTGAGTGATTCCACCTAATTACAAAATTATCGTCGATTGGTACTAGACCAATTTTTCTGTCATTTCTGTACCATGTGCTCGTATTTGAAATCTCAAGATTTTCACTACAACCAAGAGTCGCCACTGTGTCGAACATGCACAATGTGGCTCGAAAATAATCAACCATAGATCAAATGCGCTAAAAATTTCTAAAAGCTACCCAGTAGGTTAGGTCACTCTAAAATCGCATTAGATTAAAATTAACCGCGAATTTGAACTCAATTTCAAAAATTGAAAGTTCTATCATGTTACGATTTATTTTAGGAACGTCGACTCATCCTCCGAAGAATTTCTGATGAGCTCGGGAATTTTACGGAAAATCAAATCAGACGATTCGGAAAAGAAAGGAAATTCGGAGGGGCCAAATTGAGTGGATGTTTGGCCTCCTTAGTGAGCTATTTGTTGAAGGGAAATTGTGGAAATTGTGTAGGCTTCCTCCTTAGCAAAATTGGACATCAAATTGGGAAATTTTGTGAAGAAATTGAAGTCCAAAAATGAGGAAATTCGGAGGATAGTATGAGGGCTGCAACATTTGGCACCAAAATGGTTAATTGTGGGATTAAATTGCAAGAAAGTAATAGGGGGGACCAAGCGTTAATTGAGTAGATAACTCTTGTTGACTTTCTTTCCCCTAAACCGCAGCTTCCTCCTCACACCAAGCTACTCCCTCATTCCTTCGCACATCGTCTTCCCCGATCCCCTTTCTATTATGCTTTTGCTTCTTTTTCTTCAAAGCAACCCAGCCAGCCTGCAACCCTACCCATCTCTCCACTTCCTCTCTATCTTTCTCTCGCTGCCACCTGCCAGCTCCCTTGTGCATCTCCCTCCATCAATTCTCCTCCATTTCACTGCCACCCATCCGTGAGAAGCCTCCACCGAGCCTCAACCAGCTGCCACACATCAGCCCATCTTCCCCCATCGGTCAAACCCAGCGGAACCCCCTTCCCCTGACGTTGATGCCAGCCAGCTCACCACCTCCTCAACCCCGCAACTTTAGTGCCACTGAAGTCCATCTTCCCCGAGCACCTTCCTTAGCAGCCGCACCACCGAACAGCCTCGCCGTTCCGCCGCATGACCAACCCCAAGTTCAGAACTAGAATCGAGCAGCCCAACTGTGGGCTTTGTGGCCCGTTTTCAGGCCCATCCCGTCCTTGCTTGGCTTCGCCACCAGGAGGTTTGACACACATCTCCGCGACGCCGTCGCCGTGGACTCATCGGCTCACTAATCCGGTGAATTTACTTGCTAAACCTTGTTTAGGAGGTTAATTATGCTTAATGGGTGTTTATTTTAAGTTAATTAGAGATTAGGTGGTTAGTTAGATTAGATTAGTGTTTTAATTATTCAATTATGCATGTTAGGTGGTTAGATTAGATTAATTAAGGACTAGACATGATGTATTATTTATGTAGATAGGTTCAGGAACTTTTCCGGCCCGTTTTGGCGGTTAATTAAGCATTTCCGGCCTAAGATAGCATTTTTGGTATTTAAATTGAATTATTTATTTAATTTTGGTAATTATTTAATTATTTAATATTTTTCGGAAATTAGACCAGGATAGCTGATGACTAGAAAAACCTTGACGCTCAAGTGGAAACATTGAAACGAACATTGCACTGGTGTTCACGAACGCACATTATAAATTACAAGCTTAACCCTATATCTAATATCAAAATGAAAAGGTATTGCTTCAATATATATATATACTTTAGAGAAAAGTTTGGCAGAGTTTTGGCGTGTAATCTCCACTCTTCTTTTCAGTTATATAAGCTCGATCCAAAGTCAATGGCTGCCACCCATTTTCCTTTTACCACAACGTGGACTTTTGTCCGTGCGAAGTCAATCAAAAATCATTTCTTGCTCGCCATAAGTCACTCTTGTTCTCGTGTTTATTAGTATTTCCTTCATTATTATGCCCTCTTTCCCATACTTGTTGTTTAAATGTGTTCTTGCTTGCTTAGATTATTATGAACTGTGTAGCTTCAGTTGTCGTTGGTATTGCCGTAGCACTTGGAACTGCTTTGACACTTTTCGTGACAGTCATTATAGTCCTCCATTCCTTTCTCTTTTAATCATGTCCATGATTCGTGGATTAAAGTTACGAACACCATCTCCATGCACTTATAGTTAAATACAACTTAGTATAGATAATATTCGTACTTGTACAACTTTAAATAATATTATGTGGGCACAAGACTTTCTTATTTGCCGAATATATATACTAGCGTGAGACTTGAGGAAAGTATAGTAGGAATATATCTTCATCGTGAAAGGGCTAGTAACAACACCGAGAGGGGGGTGAATAGGTGTGAATAGAAATTTTCGCAAGATTCATTAGAAGTAATTTGCTTATAGAAGATAACAGATTAAGAACGAATTTAACCTTAAATAGTAAAACTTAAACAGTTAATTAAGGTTGCGAACAATAAAGGAATTGAGGGAAGAGAATGAGAACACAAGGTTTATAGTGGTTCCGCTTAAATCAAGCCTACGTTCACTATCAGCTGACAGCCTTGGCTGGATTTTACTATGATTCAAAAGAGATTTAACAGTCTCGCGATCTCGACTTTACAGTGCAGAGGCTCTACTATGCTTCTTCCGAAGTCTCACAAATGTTTGCTTTCTCTCTTGGGTACAATTTGAGTTTCAACAAGTGAAATAGCAAAGAACAAGGAAGCTTCAGACTTTGAATTTTTTCTTTTTACGCACTCTATCGAACAAGTATAGAGTCTGCCTTAAATACTCCTCAATGCATTCACGACCGTTGGCACTTTCGAAAGGAGTTCTTCCAATCTATCCGTTAGACAGAATCAATCAAGGAGATCTCGAGTCGTTTTAAGGATGTGATAAAAGCCAATCAATCATGTTCGCCCATTGTTGACACCTAAATTTTTGCCAAAAAAAATCATTTTCGAAAAAATGGGAACTTGTTTTTTCACAAAAATATTTCATGTCAAATTCTTGCATATAGATTATCTAGGTGTTTAGTATAGTTTTTTTAATGGAATGTGTTTTTCCTTTAAAAAAAGAAAAAAGAAAAGAAGAAAGTTGCGGCCAAAATGTAATTTTCAAAAGTTGAGGGACCAATTCGCAAATTTCGCAAAATTTCGCCCGAACCCTTAAATCATCATCTTGGTCACCAATTAAGTTGAAATTGAATTTGGGCCAGGTCGAATCTATCAAATTGGGTATTTTCGAATAAGAAAATGGCCAACTTTGAGGGACCTTTTTGCAAAATTGGGTGGGCAAAATTGCAAAATATGGTCGAGATATTAAACTACTATATATGAGCTTGCTAATTGACCAAAAATCGCAGCCAAATTGATGGATTAAAGCACCCAAACCAGCTGACAAATCTCAGTCCACAAGTTGGTCTGAATTGGGAGTTGCTGAGTAAGCAGTTTGGTGGCCCCACCATATCCTCCTCAGCTGCCCAACCGGCCTGATATTTGCACGTGATGGAAGACCGTAATGAGTAGTGCAAGTGGACGGAAATTTGCCAGGGATAAGCTGCTGAAAGCACGGGAAATTCGCAACCAAATCCGCACACTCAACATCTGCAAAATTTGAAAATTCTGCCTAATTGTTGAAGTAGCCCTGTTGGCAGGCTTGGTAGGTGGACTAAAGACCGGCCAAAAATCCCTGAATTGAAGGGGAGAAGATCACGGAAGCAAGGTATTTCGTGGGACGGGAGGTAAGAGACGAGAGAGAGAGGAGAGAGCTCGGAATCGTTCCCCAAAGACACCTTCAGAAGCAACTCCAGAAAGCAAAAAACCCAGAAATTCTAGACCGACCCTTGCAGAGAAAAGTGAAATTTTCACAAACTTGCAGCCAAAATTAGCCAAAACCTTCAACTATAGAGTGAAACTTGACTCAAATATCTTTCCAACCATAGGTCGCACGTACCAAATGGAGATCGGGAAGGCCTCCTAAAGCCCCCCGAAACAGCACCCTCCTGGCGGGCCAAGAAACTCCGAAAATTTGTCAGTGTTGAGCCCAGTTGGTCACGAGGGAGGGAAAGCCAGTGTTTTTAAGAAATTTGAGAGACCAATGAGGAAATAATTGAATTTTACCCCAAACTAGAATACATATAGTTTGGCTTGGTGTCAATTTTTCCAACAAAAGATTTCTTGATGTCTAATTTTAGACATCAACAAAAACCTTCGTTATCAGTTCTTTTTTTCTGCAGATCTCATTTCCAGTTGAAGAAGCCAACTTCCACGGGCACCCGAGGATAATTTATCGGCTTCCTCAGCCAAGAGCTACTTGCAGAAGAAACTAGGAAGCAAGGTAAGTATCCTAGATGTATTTTTGTTCGAGTTTGAGCATGTTTTGATCATGAAAATCAAGAGGAAAACCAGCCCGGAAAACTGATTTTTGAGACTGGAATTTTTCTTGAGTGTTGAAATCTCTTCAAGAGTTTTGCATGTGTGCTTCTTGGAGAGGTCGTTTTGACGTTGTTCGGTGGGTCATTTCTCTATGATGTTTGTTGCATTTGAAATCTTATGTTACCTACTTTCACTCGGATTAAGTATTGTTTCCCTTAGATCTCGTATGTCATGAGTGTCGGGGCTTGAATATGGGCATTCAACCTGTTTGCTTGACTTGGGTTCAAACCCAGATTTGCAAAAAATCAGCTCAAGCCCGCATATTTGATGATGATTCCAACTTGGTTTTCGTGTGTTTTAAGCTGTGATTTCTATCTAATATTGCTCCTTGCATGTGGTAGTATAATCTTGGTACTTTAGTTCCACGTGAGATTGCTTATGGGTTGAGATTGAAGGCCGCAAACATGGTCCGGCGAAGCTGTTTTGGGGTGATTTAATGCATGCCAAGTGTTCGATGAAATGTGCAAACCAAGTTTCGATCTTGAAACGGTCGATTTGAGCTTGATTATTGTAATATTCATATGCTATGTTGCTCCATGTTAGCATAGATCGGTTTAAGGAATTATTATTAATATTTTTAAAAAATAATAAAAAAATCTAAAAATTTCAAAAATAAAAAAAAAAAAATGTTAGATAGTATCAAATTAGGATAGAAATGGCATCTATTAAATTTTCCTAATTTTAAAAGGTCATTTTCCTAATTTAGTGCTATTTTGGTATTTTATAACCATTTTTGTAAATAATCCATTTAGCGTAGATTAAAACTATTTAAAGTAATTTCATGCATATAGAGTAATTTCATGCATATTTGAATTCTCATTTTGCTCATGGGGGTCCTATCCCGGGGCGTGATAACAAGGCCATGTAATATTATTTGCCCGACTTGTATCGGGTTTACCTTTTCCGCGTTTATTTTCAAGTCATTTCAATTTATTGGATGTTTACTTACACGCCGCTTTTCATTAATTTGAGTGTAAATTTCTCTTCTAAATTATGTTAGGATTAGTCTAGACATTAAAAAAAACTACAAAAACATTTGCATGGACACTTAGTGGTTTCATAAAGATTATAATTGGTAATCAAGATTGTGTGGCCATTTAGATAAACAACCTTCCAAGTTAGTGGTACCGCAAGGGCGCTAATAGAAACATTGGCGTAAACAAGTCCCCGTTCCTAGAAATCTCTAGTTGCGTAGGAATCGAGACAACACTCCCGTGTCTTGATTGGTTTCTAGCCGGCCCCAATAGGCTAGTGGCGACTCCTAGAAATATTTAGGTTGTTAAGAACTAAAAAACAAAATCCAACGTCACGCGAGGCATGGGCTTGGGAGAGCCCGCGCCTAATTTAGGGCCATTGGTCCGCTTCTTTAGGCAAATACCCCTAAACTTTCTTCCTTTTCCCCCGGACGGAAAAAAAGAGGTCGTGACAGCTTGGCGACTCCACTGGGGACTTGGTTGCAAACCTTAGAGGACTTAGGCCGTAATAACTTGGTTGGTTGTTCACTAACATGGTCTTCATTTGATAGCGCGTGTCAAAGTCGTGTGGAAAACAAAGTTAGTCCGCTAACAATGTGTTAAATGTTTTTGTAGGTTTGGAGTAATAAGGGGTGGAGTGTTTGTTAACCCATCTCTTTTGTAGGGAGGCATAGGAATGTATGCCCATATGGATGAAATTGAAGTGTTGTTTGGATATCAATCGATATGTGTGCCTTTATACTTATCTTAGCACTACACATTTACACACACAACCCGCGATCAAAAACCCCGATCGCATTAGGAAGCCCATAGAAGGTGCCAAAAGATGGAACTCGTGCAGGGAATGACCCATGGTTATCCACTTTTGGTCTCGCTCATTTTGATTAATGATAAAGAGAACTGTCCGACGTAAGCGCGGAGTGGGGAAAACTCTTTAGAATTCCACCTTTATCCGTCAAACCTCACAAGTTTACATCAGCGTGTCTATGTGATTTTTTTTTTTTTTTTTTTAAAAAGGGGTCTCTTCACCCACTGTAAGTATGATTTCTCCATCTACTTGCTCACTTTGGATTAAAATTTTTATTTATTGGAGATTCATGGAAATCAATGGAATGCCCTTGAAAATATAGGCTTGGCACTCACTCTTGATAAACAAACATTTCAAATGCATCTAATCTGGCCTAGATTAGAACATATGTTTTTGTTTAAATTTTGAATTACAAACTCAAAGTCACATTTTGTATAGAAATTCTTCCAAGTCAAGATTACATTTTGGGGCATAGAATTAAAATCAAATTTTCAAGAAAATTCTTGGTCGCATTTCGAAATTCAAATCACATTTTTTGTATTGATTTCTCAAAGTAAAAATCACCTCACCTTTGCACGAGTGAAATTACAAATGAATCTTTCAAAATCAATGCCCCATTTGTGTATGAAACTTTTGGAACATAGTGGGCATTTAATTGATAGCCGCGGATCGATCTTCTAATGAAATCTCCTCTTACTAATAAAATCTTGACGAAATACCAAATTCTCATAAGTGGATACTACGGAGAAGGTATTGTCGCCTTGATTTCATTGTAAGAGGCGGCTTTATTGAAAGATCAATTTTTCATTCATGTACTGACATTATCTTCCTTTTGCAGGTCATGCGTGACAACCATTCATTAAACTCCTCTCGCTTGACCATGCCAAAAGTGGACTTTAAAGCTAGGACGAGAATTGTGTTTATTATGCTCCTCTACGAAAGAGCTTCTTGTACTTTATCCTTGTCATTATTCCTATTAGGAACTGTGTTTTGCATTTTGGGTTTTGATTGTGGACCCAATCAAATGCTTTTGTAAATCATACAACTCACATTTTTGAATAATGAAGTTAGAGTTCGTAAAAATCATATCCTTTAAAACACTTCAAACGGACCATTTGGGCTTTTTATGCCTTAGCTTCAAAATGTTTGAAAATGAGTTTCAAGAAGAACTTGCAAAATATTTTATCTCTTCACTTAATCGCTTTTGCAGGTTGATTGCAGAATGATGCTTTGAAGGGGTAAGGTTGTAATCGTTCCAATAGGAATTTCTTATTCAACAACTAACTCGACCATCCATTTTTGTCAAATAGGTAAAATGACGGTTTTGTTCAAGTCTGACAAAAGCGCGGGCCTTTCCCTAATAGACATATGAATTCAAATATTATGATTATGTGTGAAAAGAACCATCAAAGTCTCGAAGATCACAAATCTACTGGCCTAATGAAGTTCCACATTCTGGATGAGCTCATATTAATTTGACATTCTTCGTGGAAGAAGAAATCTGTAGAAATTCTTTGGCATCAAACTATTGCGTTGGTTGCAAACAAGAAGCAATTGTAATTCCTACACTTCCAACGGTTTCTTGGCATCAAATCCTATATGGAGATGATTATTGGTGGTCTACAAGACAACACTTCAAGATGTAGATATTTTAGTGAGGAAAATTATTGGCAAGGAACAAGACTACATGGGGAAGACAACATGGTCCAAAATCACACGATCTCTAAAAGAAAAGGATTGTGAAGTGGGAAATGCATTGACGCAGTAAAAATGGCGAAAGATCACCTAGCCTAAAAGGGGTACGCGGGAAACTGAGTAAAGCATGAAGGATTCAAATGAAATGAAGATTCATCAATCCAACATAATGAAGCTGCATATGGACAAGTTATCTAACTCAATGTGGCATGTATTCGACCATAAGGACAATATCTTCCCTTCCTCCACAAAGATATGATGAGATGCGGAATTGCCCGACTTTGAAAAAGGGTGTACTTCGTTCCTGAACCTAATGTACCTAAGGATGGAAATAATACATTGTTTTCATATGTGTAGGAAATTTTAATTGGGGGAGAGGGCCACAAAATGGATTGGGGACACGCAATGCCTGAGTCACCCGACTTCTAAAAAGGGAAAGATTCAAATGGAATAGACATTTGTCCAGTGAATTGCCGTCAATCATGAGAGCAAATCCATCCCCATAGCCAAGGAAATAGGATAGAACGCAGTCATTAGATATGCCGTAAAAGGGAGTATACCATTCCTAAAATGAATCACGTCAAATATGAAAATAACATATTACGTCTCTCTTTCCTTGCAGTTGATAAACGGGGAAACTCACTCAAAGTAGAGTAACTCTCACCCATGAAGCAAGATGAAACAAAGTCAATTGATTCAGCACAAAAAGGGAGTATCATTTCTAAATTAGTCCAATTCAATTTTGGAATATAAGTAACATGCCCTATCTCTTGTAGGAAAAAGGTGCACATTGACCGTTGGAGCAACACCTTATACCAAGAAGGCGTGCTAAGGCCCAACCATCCATTTTGATGGAATAAATGGAGTAAAATATCCACGGAGCAATGCCCTCACATGTCGAAACAAGGAGTGCCCCTCTCCTTTCATCATTGACACCCACTTAGAATGAGTGAATTCGATAACATCTTTGAAAGGAAGATCTTCAAGGAAATGTTAACACCTGAGGAGCAAAGGCATATAAAGAGGAAACACAAGACATTTAAAGTCAGATGAAGCGTCGGTATTCGAGGAACAAACTCGAAAAATTGATTTAAGCATAATCTATATTGACCAAGCAAGCAAGTGGAGGTAATACGTGTCAAATTCACCTACCTTGATTTAAAAGATGTGTCGTTCTAGAGCCGGTTCAATTAAATAAAAAAGGAAGCGCCTCATGGACACTACCAGCACTTCGGCTTGGTGGTATGGGGAATGAATGAACGGGTCCGAGAGGTATGGGGTTCAATCCCCGGAAACGGCAACGAGGTTGCCATGTAAAAAAATAAAAATATAAAAAAACTTTTGCATCTCTTATTTTTGCAAAAAGAAGAAAATGCTTGAACTAATGAGACCAAAGACTTGAGATTCTCTTTAAGCCTTAAAACAGTACGTTCATTATGCTGTTTTCCGCCAAATGGTGAAACTGACCAAGGGTAATTTTGTATCGGTTCCAGTTTTACGATCCCTGAGGATTCATGTACTAACACATTCCCTTTTTGTTCTTCGTAGGGTCGCCTGACTACTAAGGCACAGGTAAGTACCCTTCTTCTCAAAATCAAATGAAAAACAAATGGAGAATTTCCATTGCAAAAAAGAAGAAGAACATTTAGTGTTTTTCTAAAAAATGGAAATTGAAGAAACAAGTTTTCCACAAAGTTTGCAAAAATCTTCTTTACCTTTAAATTGTCCATCCACTTGACGGATCACTCATTTTGAATCAAAATTCCCTATGGAGATTAATCCATCCAGATGATCTCAACAAAAATGAAAGGCGATGTTGCTTATGCCAAGTGAGAAACACTTAGGATGAGGAAAGGCAACCCATTTCCAAACATGTCCTTTAAGCACTCTGGGATTCGAGTGAAAAAGAAAACCCGTGTTGTTTGAGGTCAATGAATTCATTCGCAAGCGGTACATAGATCAAGATGATAAGAGGCATTTCTTTCCTCTATCATACACACTACATGTGACAATAGTTAGCCCATTTGAGCCTTTTAATGTGAAGAATTTTCTACAAAATACCCCTGTCAAGAACCACCCCACGATGGGACAATTATGGAGGTTTGGGTTGACATTATTTGGAGAGGAAAGATGAGAAAGGTTTCTTTGCTCTCACTTGCATAAATCTTTTTGCGGTAACTTCAGGTGAATTCTTATGGAAGCTCGAAGCATCCCAAGGTGAAAAAGAGCATTCTTTTCTCTACCTAAACACCTACACCCATTGCTTAAACCATATTGAGCCTAACTATTCATTTCTAAAACCTGAGTGGTGATTATCTCCCCACATTGGGGGCAGGGCACATGATTTACCAATGCAATTGGTGTTTATATGAGAATATGAAAAGCATCTCGAAAGTCCTAAGAGCTCAAAAAGTTCAAAAGAGCAAAATTCAAGTGAAAATTAAGGGGCATGAAAAAGCAGTGTGCCTGGTAAAAGCAAGGCCAATGCCCCCAAAAAAAAAAGTGTGGAAGAAAAACAATTGCATCAAGAGGAATACCTCTGTGAAAGCAAAAATGGCAAAAAAAAAAATGCCTGCATTGAAAAGAAAATCATTGCAAATGCAAAAGCCATTATGTTAAGATGATTAGTAAAAGGACCGTCGAAACAATTTCAATTTTAAAAGTCGAGTGCTTTTAAAAAAAATAATGGATGATATGGTAATGATGCCATGATAATCACCAACTCTCAAATCCCCCATCGACAAAAAGTTCTAAGCCTTTTGAGCTAAGCCTTTTGAACCTTTCCTCGAATCAACATTACAACCCATTTCCAAAGTCTCTTCAGATTGGGATGATTCAAAGTGGAAATAAGGACTTCCTAAAGAAGATGTTGCTCAAAGAAGTGAGAGTAAGGTTGTCTTATCTCATCTTAAGGTTTCTTGACTTGTAAACCTGGCGAAGATGCGAAGATGTTGATCGGTGATTAATTCATTTCATAGCCAACGATGCTTATCCATTGCTAAAACCATGACCAAACCTGCACTACGGTCCTTCTAAAAGACCTCCTAGATTGGTCAATGTGTACTTATTGCGAATGATTCAAAGCCTTGCACACTAGAAGAGTGAGATTGAGTGATCAGTTTATTTCCCATATGAATAGATAGGATCAAATAGCCATTTTCTTGAGAATATGCGAGAAGCCCTTTCTGACTAGGTGTCCTTGCTCGGCATACCTAACAGACCTTTCTCATGAGTCAAGGTCATTTCGACAAGGACTTTTCTTCCAAAAGAATTTGACGATTAATGATATCATCCGAGCGTGATGACAGTTTTGCGAGTTTGTCAAGTTGTCGGAATTAGTTTGATTTGTTTATGCAATCATTGCCTTCTCATTACCGATACACTTTTGATATTGTTTCTAATGACGTGTTGAAATTGACCTCATCTAGTATGCTTTCACTACTAGAATACTTGTTATAATGAATACTATTTGATGTGCAGTATCCATTTCAGAATATTCTCGAATGACAGGTTCCTCTAGTGAAATCATGCAATTCCAAAGGGTTCATGGATTAACCTTAAACCATGTATTTTCAAGAGGTTCTTGGTTATCCTTAAACCTTGCAATTTCAAAGGGTTCATGGGTTAGCCTTAAACCATGCATTTTGAAAAGGTTCTTGGTTATCCTTAAACCTTGCAATTCTAAAGGTTCATGGGTTAGCCTTAAACCATGCATTTTCAAAAGGTTCTTGGTTATCCTTAAACCTTGCAATTTCAAAGGGTTTATGAGTTAGCCTTAAACCATATATTTTCAAAATGTTCTTAGTTATCCAAACTTGCGGAGAAAAGTGAAATTTTCACAAACTTGCGGCCAAAATTAGCCAAAATCTTCAACTAGAGAGTGAAACTTCACTCAAATATATTTCCAACCATAGGTTGCACGTCCCAACTGGAGATCGGGAAGGCCTCCTAAAGCCCCCCGAAACAGAACCCTCCTGGCGGACCAAGTAACTCTGAAAATTTGTCAAAGTGTTGAGCCTAGTTGGTCACGAGGGAGGGAAAGCCAGTGTTTTTGAGAAATTTTAGAGACAAATGAGGAAATAATTGACTTTTACCCCAAACTAAAATACATATAGTTTGTCTTGGTGTCAATTTTTCCAACAAAAGATGTCTTGAAGTCTAATTTTAGACGTCAACGAAAACCTTCATTATCAGTTCTTTTTTTTTCTGCAGATCTCATTTCCAGTTGAAGAAACCAACTTCCACGGGCCCCCGAGGATAATTTATCGGCTTCCTCAGCCAAAGCTACTTGCAGAAGAAACTATAAAGCAAGGTAAGTATCCTAGATGTATTTTTGTTCGAGTTTGAGCATGTTTTGATCATGAAAATCAAGAGGAAAACCAGCTCGGAAAACTGATTTTTGAGGCTGGAATTTTTCTGTGTTGAAATCTCTTCAAGAGTTTTGCATGTGTGCTTCTTGGAGAGGTCGTTTTGATGTTGTTAGGTGGGTCATTTCTCTATGATGTTTGTTGCATTTGAAAGCTTATGTTACCTACTTTCACTCGGATTAAGTATTGTTTCCCTTAGATCTCGTATGTCATGAGTGTCGAGGCTTGAATATGGGCATTCAACCTGTTTGCTTGACTTGGGTTCAAACCCAGATTTGCAAAAAAATCAGCTCAAGCCCGCATATTTGATGATGATTCCAGCTTGGTTTTCGTGTGTTTTAAGTTGTGATTTCTATCTAATATTGCTCCTTGCATGTGGTAGTATAATCTTGGTACTTTAGTTCCACGTGAGATTGCTTATGGGTTGAGATTGAAGGCCACAAACATGGTCCGGCGAAACTGTTTTGGGGTGATTTAATGCACGCCAAGTGTTCGATGAAATGTGCAAACCAAGTTTCGATCTTGAAACGGTCGATTTGAGCTTGATTATTGTAATATTCATATGCTGTGTTGCTCCATGTTAGCATAGATCGGTTTAAGGAATTATTATTAATATTTTTAAAAAATAATTAAAAAATCTGAAAATTTCAAAAAAAAAAAAAAAAATGTTAGATAGTATCAAATTAGGATAGAAATGGCATCTATTAAATTTTCCTAATTTTAAAAGGTCATTTTCCTAATTTAGTGCTATTTTGGTATTTTATAACCATTTTTGTAAATAATCCATTTTGCGTAGATTAAAACTATTTAAAGTAATTTCATTTAAAGTAATTTCATGCATATTTGAATTCTCATTTTGCTCATGGGGGTCCTGTCCCGGGGCGTGATAACAAGGCCATGTAATATTATTTGCCCGACTTGTATCGGGTTTACCTTTTCCGCGTTTATTTTCAAGTCATTTCAATTTATTGGATGTTTACTTACACGCCGCTTTTCATTAATTTGAGTGTAAATTTCTCTTCTAAATTATGTTAGGATTAGTCTAGACATTAAAAAAAAAACTACAAAAACATTTGCATGGACACTTAGTGGTTTCATAAAGATTATAATTGGTAATCAAGATTGTGTGGCCATTTAGATAAACAATCTTCCAAGTTAGTGGTACCGCAAGGGCGCTAATAGGAACATTGGCGTAAACAAGTCCCCGTTCCTAGAAATCTTTGATTGCGTATGAATCGAGACAACACTCCCGTGTCTTGATTGGTTTCTAGCCGACCCCAATAGGCTAGTGGCGACTCCTAGAAATATTTAGGTTGTTAAGAACTAAAAAACAAAATCCAACGTCACGCGAGGCATGGGCTTGGGAGAGCCCACGCCTAATTTAGGGCTATTGGTCTGCTTCTTTAGGCAAATACCCCTAAACTTTCTTCCTTTTCCCCCGGACGGAAAAAAAGAGGTCGTGACACCCATACAATCAGGATCTTGGTTTCTATAAGTAGAACCTTCCAAGCTTGTTTGCCTTCCAAGGGATTTGATTATCGAAATTGATTCCAATAAAGATAATCAATCATATAAGTGCTATATCCAGCCATAAGGTCATCCATAAGCAATACGAATTCAATCTTTGAAGATAATCTCGCATCTAAATAAGTCTTCTTTCTTCAGTCTGGAAACTGTCAGTGCGGGCAGACTTTAAACTTAAAGTTTGGCAGTCTTCAGATTTTGACTCTAAAGTCTGGAAGTCTTCAGACTAGACTTTCTGGAAAGGTTTTGTCAACTTCAAAACAATAAAGTACTTTCTCCAACAATCTCCCAATTTTTGATGGTGACAAAACTTTCCTGCAGATTTAAGAACTTTTGACCTGCAAAACAATTCTTAGGCAGTACATAATATCTTATAAAACTGGGTTGATTATGACTTGGATAGCATCGATTATGCAACCACATAAAACATGTTAAAAAGATAGGTTAATTAACTATCCATCCAAAATCAATATTACCAAAGTAAGTTACTACAGACGTAAAAAAGTCCAACAAATCCAACAAAGTTCAACAATCAAAAGTCTAAACCAAAAAAGGTACCTATCAAAAGTTCAAACAAATAATAAAAAAGGATAAGATAAATCTGCACACACACATTCTCCCCCTTTTCGTCAACAAGAAAAAGTGGAGAAGAATAAAAAGAGTTGGATAAAATCAGTGTTGTTTGGGGATGCGAACGAGCTGAAATTCTTCCATCGACTGAACTATTTCCTCCAGCTTTTTCAGTGACTCCTGCAGTTTCTTAACATCTTCAGACTTGGCATTCTCTTTCATTTGAAGTTTAAGGTCTTGTACCTGATCATGAAGAGAAAGCGTAGTAGCTTTCGGTGCAGATTGGAGATTCAAATTTCACACTCCATCCCATATTGTTGAGCCTTTATCTCCACAAGGAGTTCTAGCAGTCTTTTAAAGTCTATAGAATTCTCTGTTTGCGTACTAGCTTCAGCATGTTCAGTTTGAGGAGTGTTAATGGATGAAGGAACTTCAGCTTGTCAAACATCAAAACCGGGAGAGGATGCCTCAATCTCAGCTTTAGGAAAATGAGAGGTATATACATCTTTTGGATTTGCTGGAGATCTGCTCATATCATCATTTGTAAAAACAAGTGAAAAAGTACCTCTTTTTTCAGCAGCTCCCCATGTCTATATGCCCACAGGTGGAGAAAAGAATTCTTTTTCTTGCTCTTGCTCATCAGCAGCACTCAAGCGATGTTCTGTTGTTTTTCCTTCTCCTGCAGCTCCACTCCGAGCTTCTCAGAATCCTCTAACAAGGATACTGCAAATGTTGGTTTAAGAGAGTCATCTTGACCTTTATCTTTTTCTGCTTCCCTTACTTCTTTTTCTTCTTTTCTTGCTCTTCTCTCTTCCTCTGCTCTTCTTCCTTCACTTCCTTCTCTTCCCTCTTCTCTTCTTTCACTTCTCTACTCTGTCTCTTCTTGTCCTCTTTCTTCTCTGTTCTCCGGCTGCTCAAAGCTAACAAAGCTCTGTAGATATTTCAAGGCAAATGCAGAGAGTGTGAGATCATCCTCATCTTCTTCATCCTGCAAGATAAGGGCTCTCCTCTTCTTAATAAGTGCAGTCATTGGCTCTTTGCTTTTCCTTTTCTTCCCGGCAGAGTCTTGTTTTGTTTTGCTTAGGGACTTCTCCTTAAAACGCTCTAGGGCCTTGTTCAGTTCATTTAGTCTCATTTTCGAAACCATCTTCAAACCAATCACCATAAGAGCAATGGTTCAAGCACAGTGAGATGCAGGAAGCTGAATTTGAAAGTGTCTAAACAACTTGGTGACTAGTGCAGAGTAAGGAAGCTGTCCCTTATCTTTCACCACAGTCATGTACATGTGCATCAGGATTATGTGTGGCAGCGAGAACTTCATCCCATTACTAATAGCAAACATCAGTTTTGCTTCAGAACAAGAAACATCAGTTAGAGGTTGACTTGGGTCAAACACAGTTTATCATGACCTTGTGCAGCAAGATATTGGAGGCAGTCATTCTTTGATAAATGATGCCACCCTCAGAAAATTTGTCATTCACAAGGAAACCTGTAGCATGGCCAATAGTCACATTTATTGGTTGGAAACTCCCTCTTTCCATAGCAATAATGTTCGCCAAAGTATCCACGTCAACCACAAATTCTCTATCCCTTATAGTAAAACAGAATCTATTCGCATCAAGGAATGACATATTCAAATAGAAATAAGCAGTTAATTCAGCATAAGCAACATCGATTTCTGAACAAAATCTTTCAAGTTAAAGGAGAGCAAACTTCTCCCTCAGGTTCACCTTCAAGGAATCCAAGAAATCAAAATCCACAGTTCGAGGGTTCATCGCCCTTTTTTTCAGCAATTTCAAAAAAGTCTTTTTGTGGTCTTTAGAACGAAACAAACTCGTTCCCTCACCACGCACATCAGCAGCCACGCCCATCCTAGGCTGAAAATTAGCGTACAATTTCTCATCATCATCCTTCACCTCAGGCTGATTAACAGAACTAAACCGTGGATCACTTGGAAAGTTGGCAAAATTCTTGTCTACCAAACCTTTAGGCACAATGCCTAACCTTTCCATTTGTCTCAGAAACAAGGTCTCATTCTTGTAACCTCTTTCTTGCAGAAACTCATCAATAAACGTCATCGCCGTTCAACTAATTATAGAGTTTAAAGAGAAATTGGGGTTTCAACGTTCTTACGAGTTCAACATCTTCCATAATTTCTTTTTCCGCTTGCAGGTGCGGAGGATCTTGAGTAGAACGTTGACGCTGTTAAGAATGTTGTTGCTGTTGCTATTGCTGTTGAGGAGAGTCTTCTTCCTCGGTTAAGTCAAAATGAGTAGGATCCTTTGGCATGTGTTGTGGTCCCCTGTTAGCGATCTGAGACGATTTCCTTTGGAAGGACATTCTTGCAGTCGAGGAAGATTTCTCGAACTCGTTCAGTTGAAAAAAAGGTGCAAACTTTGTAAAGTAAACTTGAGAGAAAAGGTGAGAGAGTAGGAATTCTGTATTCTAGGGTTTGTGAAAACATAAATGGAGAAGAAGAACTCGACGGTATTTAAAGCAAGTGAAATGGAGTATACAAACAGTCACAAAGGAAAAAAAATAAACTGCCTTCTTCGAAAATAAAACTGCCAAAAATTTCAAAAATTTGAAAAAAATAATTTCTAAAAATAAATTAGGCAAGTAACGATTCAAAAATCAACGTACATTTTCAAGTTTTTCAAGCCAAAATTAAATTACCTGCATTGAAACGAAATTAACTTACAGATATAATTTTTGGTCATTCTGAGTCTGACCACCTTTAGACTTTAACAAGTAGAAGATATAATGTTCAGTTTGGTACGAATAGACTCAAATAAACTTTTCTCCAGTGGCTTTGTAAAAATGTTTGCCAACTGATTCTTCGAGTCAATAAACTGAATCATGACTTCTCCATTCTGAACATGATCTCTTATGAAATGATGCCGAATCTCTATATGTTTTTCCCTTGAATGTAGAATTGGATTCTTTGTGAGATTGATGGCACTAGTATTATCGCATTCGATCTCGGTGCATGATTCTTCAATTCCAAAGTCTCTTACCTGTTGCCTTATCCACAAAATTTGAGAACAATAGCTTTCAAGAGTCATATACTCTGCTTTTGTTGTTGATAGAGCTACAGTACTCTGCTTCCTTGAGAACCAAGACACCAGCTTGTTGCCCAACAATTGACAAGTACCAGAAGTACTCTTTCTATCAACTTTATAACCTACTAAATCTACGTTTGAATATCTAAGGAGAGTAAAGTCTCATTCTTTGGGATACCACAGACCTAACTTTGGAGTAGTTGCAACGTATTTGATTATGCGTTTTGTAGCACTTAAGTGGGATTCTTTGGGATCTGATTGGAATCTAGTACAAATGCAAACACTAAACAAAATGTCAGGTCTAGAAGCAGTAAGACAAAGAAGTGAACCGATAATACTCCTCTGTAAAGCTTCGGTCAACTTTCTTTCCTCCTTCATCTTTGTCCAATTTCGAAGAACTTGACATTGCAATATCAGTCTTTTTGCAATTCTCCAATCCAAATTTCTTGATGAGATCTTTTGCATATTTTTTTTTATGAATAAAGATACCTTTCTTTGATTGTTTAACTTGCAATCCCAAAAAGAAGGTTAGCTCACCCATCATACTCATCTTGAATTCATCTTGTATAGACTTAGAAAACTTCTTGCATAGATTTTCATTAGGAGATCCAAAAATAACGTCATCGACATAAATTTGAACAAATAAAAAATATTTTCCTTCTTTCTTTATAAATAAAGTAGTATCTACCTTTCCTTTATCAAAACCACTTTGGGTTAGAAATTTACTTAACATTTCATACCAGGCTCGAGGTGCTTGCTTCAGTCCATACAAGACCTTTTTCAGTCTGAAGACTGAGTCTAGCTTTCTTGGATTTTCAAAACCAGGGGGGTGTTCCACATAGACTTCTTCTTGGATAAATTCATTGATAAATGCACTTTTGACGTCCATTTAGAATAATCTAAAATTTTTATAACAATCAAAAGCAAGTAATAATCTAATTGCTTCTAACCTCACTACTGGTGCATAGGTCTCGTCATAGTCTATCCCTTCTTCTTGTGTGTATCCTTTGGCCACGAGTCTTGCTTTGTTTCCGACCACTTTTCCTTTTTCCTCCACCTTGTTTCTGGAAACCCATTTAGTTCCAATAATAGACTTACTTTTAGGTTTATGAATTAGTTCCCAAACATCGTTGATGCTGAACTATCTTAGCTCTTCTTGCATAGCTTCAATCCAACTTTCATCAAACAAGGCTTCTTCTATACTTTTGGGTTCTATCTCGGAAATAAGTGCTAAAGCACTAGACTCTTTTCGTCTTTTGGATCTGGTGCGAATTCCTTCATCAAGGTTGCCAATGATGAGTTCTTTGGGATGACTTGACTTGTGCTTCCAGTTACTGGTTGGTCTAACAGTCTGCTAATCCTCTGCTTCAGTTGAATCTTCTAATTCTACTCATTGCTGATCTTCAAAAGTCTGAACCACTTCGGGGGAGGTAGACTTTGTAAAGTCTGGAGCAGGTTTAGATTCTTCAAGTTGAGTCTGATCTAGTTGATTCTGCAAGGAGTCTTGAAACTTGACGTTCATAGATTCTTCCACAGATTGAGTCTTCTTGTTGAAAACTCTATATGTTTTGCTTGAGGTAGAGTACCCAAGGAAAATTCCTTCATTTGACTTTTCTTCAAACTTCCCAGTTTGATCATTTGTGTTTTTCAAAACAAAACACTTACGACCAAACACATGAAAGTAAGAAACATTTGGTTTTTTTCCCTTTATACACTTCATAAGGAGTTTTCTCTAGTATAGGCCTCAAGAACACTCTGTTAATAATATAGCAGACTGTAGAGACTGCTTCAGCTGAAAATTGAGAGGAAATTCTACTCTCAATTAAACGGGTTCTTGCCATCTCCTGTAGGGATCTATTCTTTCTTTCCACAACCTCATTTTGTTCTAGAGTGTATGGAGAAGAGAAAACATGCTGGAAACCAGATTCATCACAGAACTTCGCAAAATCTTAATTTTCAAACTCACCTCCATGGTTTGTACGTATGCTTGAAATAGCATATCATTTTTTATTCTGAAGTTTCTTGACAAACTTTGAAAAGTGAGAGAAGGCTTCAGACTTATTTGATAGAAAGTAGACCCATGTAAAGCGAGAGTAATCATCCACGATTACTAAACAATATCTCTTTCCACCAATGCTTTGAGTCCTAGTTGGTCCAAAAAGGTCCATATGCAGAAGCTATAAAGCTCGATTAGTAGAAACTTGATTTATAGGTTTATAAGAAATTCTAACCTATTTTCCCAAGACACAAGGAGTGCATAAATCAGACTTTTGATAAGTCAGGTTGGGAAAACCTCGAACAAGCTTCTTGGATGAAATCTTGGCAATTTGCTTCATGTTGACATTACCAAGCTTTCGATGACAAAGATTTGCTTCATCTTGAATGGAAATTAGACATTGAGAGCTTTTTGGTTTTATATCCATGAGGTAAATGTTCCCATGCCTTCGTCCAGTAAAAGATTGCAAGAAATCTTTACTTGTTCCCGAAAGATGCCTTCTTGGAAATTGATTTTGAATCCAATATCGCAAAGTTAACTTATACTGAGTAGATTGTAATTCAGTCATTCCACCAAGGAGACATTGTTGATAGTTAAGCTTCCAATCTTCACGATTCCAAATCCAACAATTCTTCCTTTGCTGTTTCCTCCAAATGAAACTTTTCCACCATTTATTTGGACAAGCTTTATAAAACAGCTAGAGTCTCCTGTCATGTGTCTCGAACAGCCACTATCGAAATACCATTTGATCTTCTTATTGATAGTGACTGTAATCAAAAGAAGAACTCAAGCTTTCTTTGGTACCCATATTTTCTTGGGTCCAGCTGTGTTAGTATTAAAAATAGTCTTCGCCCAATTCTTCTTAATTGGTCTCCAAACCTTTGGACAATCCTTCTCGAAATGTTCTGGACTGTTACACTTTGAAAATTTAAGAGCACTTCGGTCAACGGGTTTTACAAAAACTTTTTGAAAATGATTTTTGTAAAATGCATTTGTAGGTCTTTGTTTAATTCTTTCTTTAACTTTGGAAAAATCAATTAAAAAAATAGTTTCTGAAGTCATTCCCAAACCAGATTTGTTAAAATAAGGTCTTTGTACAAAAAGAATTTTTTCCAACTTCTCAGATCCTATTGAAAATCTTTTTGTAATGTTTGAAATATCTTTCTTTAGAAAGTCATTTCCCTTAAAAAGAGAATCAGAATTTTCTTTTAAATCAATAAAACTTTTGTTCAGACTTTCAAACTTCTCTTTCCAAGAAGATTCATGTTGCCTTAGTTTGGAATTCTCATTTTTTTAGCTCAGAAATCCATTTAAGAGATGTTTTGAGACTAAGACAGAGTTCATCTATATACTTCGAGATTTTAACAGGAATTTTTAAATTACTAACCTCAACTTCTTTGTCTGAGCCTGAATCATAATCTGTTTCAAAGTCTGACTCTGACTCTGAATTGGCCATAAGACAAATGTTGGCATATTCTTCATCACTTTCTTCGTATTTAGTGTCACTCCATGTTTCTGCTTTGAGAGCCTTTTTATACTTCTCAGTTCTTTCATTCTTTTTCTTCAACAAATGACAATTAGGTCTAATATGCCCATTTTTCTTGACTTCAAAGCATATTACATCTTTATTGATCTCATTGTCCTCAGTTGATCTCTTCTGGAAATTCTGCGTGCTCTGCTTTTTCTAGTTGAATCTTCTTCACTTTCTATTTAATTTCCTGAACTTCTTAATCATAAACGCTAGTTCTTCATCGTCCATTTCATCTTTTGAATCTGTATCATCAGAATCATCGTTAGATTTTAAGGCAATTGACTTCTTACCTTTAGGATCTTTTTCCTCATTGATTTGCTCCACTTCATATGATTGAAGTGTGCCAACAAGTTCATCTACTGAAAGAGGCATGATCCTCTGGGTTTCTCTAATTGAAGTCTTCACGTGATTCCATTCTTTGGAAAGGCCACGCAGCAGTTTATTGACCTTCATTGGTCCTGAGATTGGCTATCATTGATATGCTAATCCATTCACAATTTCAGTAAAATGACTGAATATATCAGTGATGAATTCTCTAGGCTTCATCTTGAAGGCTTTATACTGTTCGAGTAGAATGTTAATTTTTGTTTCTTTTACTCGATCAGTTCCTTCATATGTAACATGCAATATGTCCCAAACTTCTTTTGCTGTTTCACGGGAAGAAATTTGATTATACTCAGTAGGAGATAAAGCACAATATAAAGAGTAGATAGCTTTAGCATCAAGAGCTTGTCTCTTGATTAATTCTTCTTGTGTCATATCGCCAGCATCTACAACTTCCTTTCCTCTTTATGAGGTTGTTGTTGTAAAGGGCTAGTGCAACACCTAGAGGGGGTAAATAGGTGTAAATAAAATTTTTCTCACGAGACTTAGAAGAAATATATTGTCTTTTTAAAAATGATTGACTAAAGACATAAGTAGCTTTAAACAGTTATATAAGACAATAATTAAAAATAAGAAGTTAAGGAAAGAGAATTAGAACACAAGGTTTATAGTGATTCGGCTTAGATCAAGCCTACGTCCACTCTCCCGTGTTGACAGCCCACCGGTTGGATTTCACTATGAACCAAAAGAGATTTTACAGCTCGTGATCTCGACTTCCTCAATGAAGAGTATCTACTGATCTCTCACAAAATCTCACTATGTGTTTCTCTCTCTTGTGTACAACTTTTGAGCTCGATAAATGAAAGAGCAATGAACTATAGAGATTCAGACTTTGAAATTATTCTTTCACGCACTTCACCGAACAACTAGAGAGTCATCCTTAAATACTCCTTCATGATTTTACGACTGTTAGTACTTTCCAAATGAATTCTTCCAATCTACCCGTTGGACAAAATCAATTAAGGTGATCTCGAGTCATTAGATGATTTGTGATGAAAGCCCATCAATCCCGTTCGCCCATACAATCAAGATCTTGGTTTCCATAAGTAGAACCTTCCAAGGTTGCTCGCCTTTCAAAATATCTTCATATCGGAGTAAATTCCAATAAGAATAACCAAACGATTAGATGCTATATCCAGCCATAAGGTCTTCCAAAAATCATGCAAATCGAATTCTTGAAGATAATCCGGCATCTGGATAGGTCTTCATTCTTCAGTCTGGAAATTGTCAGTGATGGCAGACTTTGAAACTTATGTCTGGTGGTCTTCAAACTTTGACAGTAAAGTTTTGAGTTCTTTAGACTATACCACTTGAGTCTGGAAGTCTTCAAACTAGACTTTTGGAAACATTTTGTCAACTTCAAAACAGTAAAGAAGTCTTCTCCAACAATCTCCCCCTTTTTTTTATGGTAACAAAACTTTCCTGCAGATTTGAAAACTTTCGTCCTGCATAACAACACTTAAGTAGTACATGATATCTTATAAAAGTAAGTTGATTAGGATCTGGATAGCATCGACTCTGCAACCACAGAAAACATGTTAATCCTGCAAGATAAAATAACTATCCAACCATAATTAGTATCTCAAGTTTAGTTACTGCAGTTGTCAAAAGGATTCAAAGTTAAATAGCAGTCAAAAGTCTAAAGCATACCAGTTCAAAAATACCAAAGTCCAAACAAACCAAACAAAAAGTCATTAAAATCAAACCAAGCAAAAAGATGTTGTGCTAAAAAAAGATAAGTCAGGTCAAATCTATACAAATTCTCCCCATTTTTGTCAACGGCAAAAAGTGGAGAATAGGTAAGAAAGAGTGGGGTAAAAGAAATCATGGCTGCTTGAATTTCCCAATAGACTTGACAGTGTCCTCCAACTTCTTTAGAGACTCCTTCAGCTGTCGAATATCCTCACCCTTGGCATTTTCTTGCACTTGAAGCTTCAGGGCTTGTAGCTGTTGTTGTAGTGAGTCTGAAGTTGTCTTGAGAACTGTCATCATGTTCTTCATCTCAAACTCCAAACCATATTACTAACCCTTCAAATCCAAAAGGAGATCCAGCAGCCTTTGAAAGTTTACTGTTGGTTCTGATGTAGCGCTGGGTCCAGCCGAGTCAATTCCAGGAGTTTTAAGATGTGAGGGAACATCTGTTGTTCGATCACTAGGACTTGGAGAGGATGCCTCAAGATCTGCTTAAGGATATTTAGAGGTATAGACATCCTCTGGATCTGCTAGAGATCTACTAACATAACTAGTAAAGACAAGTGAAGAAATTCCTCTTTTGTCAGTAGCTCCCCCTGTTTCTGTGCCTTCAGGTAGAGAAAATAATTCATCTTCTTGTTCCTATTCTTCAGCACCTGAGTGATGTTTTGCTTTTCCTTCTCCTGCAGTTCCACTCCTTGACTTCTCCGAGTCTTTGTTAAGGATATAGCAAGTATTGGCTCAAACGAGTCATCTTGACCCTCTTCTTCCTCTTGTTCTCTTCCTTTCTCTTCTTCCTCTGTTCTTCCTTCATGTTCCTCTGTTCTCCTCTCTTCTCTTTCTCTTTGCTTTGTCTCTTCTCTTTCTTTGTGCTCTCGGTCTTTTGGCTCTTTAAAGCTAACATAACTCTGTAAATTCCTTAAGGCAAAGGCGAAGAGAGTGATGTCATCCTCATCTTCTTCATCCTGCAAGATAAGGGCTCTCTTCTTCTTGGTAGGTTCGCTTATGGGCTCTTTGCCTTTTCTTTTTCCCTGCTGCAGAGTCTTGTCGTGCCTTGACAGGGGACTTTTCCTTAATGCTCTCCAAAATCTTGTTTAGCTCCTTCAAACGCATCTTAGAGACCATTTTCAGTCCAATTACCATTGGAGCAATGGTTCGAACACACAGAATAGCAAGAGGTTGAATATTGAAATGTCTAAATAGTCAAGTGATAAGAGCAGCGTAAGGAAGTTGCCCCTTGTCCTTCACCACTGTCATATACATGTGCATTAGGATGGTATGAGGTAGAGAGAACTTGAAGCCAATGTTGATAGCGTACATCAACTTCGATTCCGAGTGAGAGACATCAGTCTTTGACATTGATTTGGGTCTGATGCAGTTGATCACGATCTTGTGAAGCAAGATATTGGAGGCAGTCATTCTAGAGTAAGAAATCTTGCCCTCAGCAAATCTGTCCCGAACAAGTTCCAAAGTAGCATGAGCAACAGACACACTGATTGGTTGGAAACTCCCTCTTTCCACCCTAATCACATCACCCAATGTGTCTACATCAACCACAAATTCTTTGTCCCTAATAGTAAAAGAAAATATATTCGCATTTAGAAATGATAGATTTGAATAGAAGTAAGCCGTAAGTTCTGGGTAGGCGACAGTCATCTCAGAGCAAAAACGTTCGAGTTGAAGGAGTGCAAACTTCTCACTCCGTTTCACTTTTAACGAATCAAGAAAATCAAAGTCCACACTTCTATCAAAGTCCACACTTCTAAGGTTCATTACCCCTTGCTTCAGCAATTTTGAGTAGGTCTTCCTATGATCTTTAGAATGAAATAAATCCATCCTTTCACCACAAATAGTTGTAGTGACACCCATCCGAGGCTGAAAATTCATGAACATCTTTTCATCATCATCTTTCCCTTCAGGCTTATTAAAGGTACTAAACCGTGGATTGCTTGGAAAGTTGGCAAAGGTCCTTGTTGCCATGCCTACAGGCGCAATGCCCATACATTCCTCTGTTCTCAAAAAGTGAGTCTCATTCCTATACCCTCTCTCACTCAAGAACTCATCAATGAAAGTCATCGCCATTCCACCCTCTTTTAACTTAGAGTAGAGTTTGAAGAGAAATTCAGGTTTCAGCGTTCTTACAGGTTCCACGTCCTCCAAAATTTCTTCTTTTGGTTGTTGTTGTGGAGGATCTTGAGTCCTATGTTGGCGCGGTTGAGAATGTTGTTGTTGATGCTGCTGCTACTGCTGCTGCTGAGGAGAGTCTTCTTCCTCGATTAGATCAAAGTGCGTAGGACCCTCACGCATACGTTGTGGTCCCCTGCTCGCGATTCTAGAAGACTTTCTTTGAGAAGACATTGTCACTTTCTTTAGGGGATTCCTCGAACTCGATCGTGTAAAAATGTGAAAACTTTTCGGATTAAACTAGAGAGAAAATGTGAGAAAATGAAGTTTTGTATTCTAGGGTGTGTGAGTGAAAACGGAGAAGAAGAAAATAGACAGTATATGAAGCAAATGAATCGGGGTATTCTAATTGTCACAAAGAAAAAAGTAAAAACTGCCTTTTTGAAAATAAAAAACTGCCATTTTTGAAAATGAAAAACTGCCATAAATTCAAAACTCGAAAAAGACAATTTCTAAAAACAAGTAACGATTTGAAAATAAACGTACCTTTTTCAAGACTTCTTCCTAAAATTGAATTACTTGCATTGAAAAGGAATTAACTTACAGTCGTAACATTTGGACGCTCTGAGTCTGACCATCTTCAGACTTTAATCGATAGAAGATATTATGTTCAGTCTGGTGCGAATAAACTCAAACAAACTTTTCTCAAGTGGCTTTGTAAATATGTCTGCCAAGTGATTCTTCGAGTCAATGAACTGAATCATAACTTCTCCATTGTGAACATGATCACTAACGAAGTGATGTCGAATTTCTATATGCTTTGCCCTTGAATGAATAATTGGATTCTTTGTAAGATTGATAGCGTTGGTGTTGTCACATTTGATTTCGGTGCATGATTCTTCAATTCCAAGTGTCTTAGCTGTTGCCTTATCCACAAGATTTAAGAACAACAACTTCCAAGAGCCACATATTCTGCTTCAGCTATTGAAAGAGCTACGGTGCTCTGCTTTCTTAAGAACCAAGATACCAGGTTGTTGCTCAGCAGTTGACAAGTACCAAAAGTATTCTTTCTATCAACTCTGTAGCCTGTTAAATTTGCATCTGAATATCCAAGGAGTGTAAAATCTCCTTCTTTGGAGTACCATAGACCTAGCCTTAGAGTAGTCGCAACGTATTTGATGATACGTTTTGCGGCACTTAGATAAGATTCTTTGGGATCTGATTGGAATCTAGCACAAATGCAAACACTAAATAAAATATTAGGTCTAGATGCAGTAAGGTAAAGAAGCGAACCAATAATACTCCTGTAGAGCTTATGGTCAACTTTCTTTCCTCCTTCATCTTTGTCCAGCTTCGAAGAACTTGACATTGGTATCTTAGTCTTTTTGCAATTTTCTAATCCAAATTTCTTGATGAGATCTTTTGCATATTTTTCTTGATAAATGAAAATTCATTTCTTCAATTGTGTGACTTGTAATCCGAGAAAGAAAGTTAATTCACCCTCTCATGTTCATCTCGAATTCATCCTGCATAGATTTAGAAAATTTCTTACAAAGATTTTCATTAGGTGATCCAAAAATAATATCATCAACATAAATTTGAACAAATGGGAAATCTTTACCTTCTCTTTTAATGAACAAGGTAGTATCTACCTTTCCTTTAACAAAGCCGTTTTGAGTTAGAAATTTACTTAACCTTTCATACCAAGCTCGAGGTGCTTGCTTCAATCCATACAGGGCCTTTTTCAATCTGAAGACTAAGTCTGGCTTTCTTGGATCTTCAAATCCAAGTGGTTGATCCACATAGACTTCTTATTGGATGAATCCATTTAAGAATGCACATTTCACATCCAATTGGAATAGCCTGAAATTTTTATAACAAGCAAAAGCAAGTAATAATCTAATTGCTTCTAACCTCGCTACTGGTGCATAGGTCTCATCATAGTCTATCCCTTCTTCTTGCGTATATCCTTTAGCCACAAGTCTTGCTTTGTTCCTAACCACTTTTCTTTTCTCGTCCACCTTGTTCCTGAAAACCCATTTAGTTCCAATAATAAACTTACCTTTAGGTGTATGAATTAGCTCCCAAACATCATTGATGCTAAACTGTCTGAGCTCTTTTTGCATAGCTTCAATTCAGCTTTCATTAGCCAAGGCTTCTTCTATACTTTTGGGTTCAATTTCAAAAACAAGTGCTAAAGCACTAGACTCTTCTCGCCTTTTGGATCTGGTGCGAATTCCTTCATCAATGTTGCCAATGATGAGTTCCTTGGGATGACTAGACTTATGCTTCCGATTCTTGGTCGGTTTTGAAGTCTGCGATCGATCCTCTGTTTTGAGTTGAATCTTCCGATTCTGCTTGTTTTTTACCTTTAGAAGTCTGAACCACTTCAGGGAAAGTAGACTTTGTAAAATTTGGAGAAGTTTCAGATTCTTCAAGTTGAGTCTGATCTAGTTGATTCTGTATAGATTCTTGAAACTTGACATTCATTGATTCTTCCACGGATTGAGTCTTTTTTGTTGAAAACTCTATATGCTTTGCTCGAGGTAGAGTAGCCAAGGAAAATTGCTTTATTCGACTTTTCTTCAAACTTACCAGTTCGATCATTTGCATTTTTCAAAACAAAACACTTATAACCAAACACATGAAAATAAGAAACATTTGGCATTTTCCCTTTAAACACTTCATAAGGAGTTTTCTCTAGAATATGTCTTAAAAATATTCTATTAATGATATAGCAAGCTGTAGAGACAGCTTTAGCCCAAAAACGACAAGAAATATTACTCTCAATTAAGATTGTTATTGCCATTTCCTGCAAAGATCTATTCTTTCTTTCCACAACCCCATTCTGTTCTGGAGTATATGGAGAAGAGAAAACATGTTGGAAACCAGATTCATCACAGAATTTTGCAAAGTCTTGATTTTCAAACTCACCTCCATGGTCTGTCTGTATGCTTGAAATAGCATAACCTTTCTCATTTTGAACCTTCTTGGCAAATTTTGAAAAGTAAGAGAATGCTTCTGACTTACTTGCTAGCAAATATACCTATGTAAAGCGAGAGTTATCATCCACGATTACTAAGCAGTATCTCTTTCCACCAATGCTTTGCGTTCTGGTTAGTCCAAAGAGATTCATATGCAGAAGCTGCAAAACTCGATTAGTAGAAACTTGATTTATAGGTTTAAAAGAAATTCTAACCTGTTTTCCCAAAACACAATGTGTGCATAAATCAGACTTTTGATAAGTCAAACTTGGAAGTCCACGAACAAACTTCTTGGAAGAAATTTTGGCAATTTGCTTCATGTTAACATGGCCAAGCTTCCTATGCCAAAGATTTGCTTCATCTTGAATGAATATTAGACACTGAGAACTTTCTGGTTTTATATCCATAAGGCAAATATTCCCATGTCTTCATTCAATGAAAGATTGAGTGAGATCTTTACTAGTTCTCGAACAAATGCCTTCTTGAAAATTGATTCTGAAACCAGTGTCACACAGTTGACTAATACTGAGTAGATTGTAGTTTAAACCTTCCATCAAGGAAACATTGTTGATTGTGAGGCTTCCAATCTTCACAGTTCCGCATCCAACAATTCTTCCTTTGTTGTTTCCTCAAAATGAAACTTTTCCACCATTTATTTGCATAAGCTTTATAAAACAACTTGAATCTCCTGTCATGTGTCTAGAACAACCACTATCCAAATACCATTTGATCTTTTTCTTGATAGTGACCTGCAAGTATAAAAGAACTTAAGTTTTCTTTAGTAATCACATTTTCTTGGATCCAAGGGAGTTAGTATTAAATACAGTATTTGCCCAATCCTTCTTAACAAGTCTCCAAATCTTGGGACATTCTTTCTCAAAATGTTCTAAGCTGTTACACTTTGAACATTGGAGAGCACTTCGGCCAACATGTTTTACAAATACTCTTTGAAAATGGTTCTTGTAAAATGTTTTTATAGGCCTTTGTTTGATTCTTTCTTTCACTTTTCGAAAATCAATTAAAGGTATGGTTTCTGCTGTCATACTCAAACCAGATTTGTTAACATAAGGTCTTTGTAATGAAAGAATTTTTTCCAACTTCTCAGATCCTATTGAAAACATTTTTGTGATATTTGAAATGTCCTCTTTCAAAAAGCTATTTTCCTTCAAAAGAGAATTTGCATTTTCTTTTAAGTTAACAAAACTTTTGTCTAGATTTTTAAACTTTTCTTTCCAAGAAGTTTCCTATTGCTTCAGTTTAGAATTCTCCCTTTTTAGTTCGGAAATCCTTTTAAGAGAGGTTTTGAGATTAAGACAGAGTTCATTTATGTACTTTGAAACTTTAACAGGAATTTTTAAATTGCTAACATTGATTTCATTGTCTCGAATCTGAATCTAAATCTGAATCTATTTGAGTCTAAGTCTGAATCTAAATTAGCCATTAGACATATGTTGGCATACTCTTCATTACTTTCCTCGCATTCAGTATCGCTCCATGTTTCAGCTTTGAGAGCCTTCTTGAATTTCTCAGTTCTTCCTTTCTTTTTCTTCAACAGAGGGCGGTTGGGTCTCGATGTGTCCCTTTTTCTTGCATTCAAAGCAGATCACATCTTTGTTGACTTCATCATCCTCGTTGATTTGTTCTGGAATTTTTGAGTGCATTACTTCTTCCAGTTAAATCTTTTTCCTTTTTCGTTTAGCTCCCCGAATCTTCTTATCATGAGTGTTAGCTTTTCATCGTCCATGTCATCTTCTAAATCAGTATCATCGAATCATCATTAGATTTTAAAACAAATGACTTCTTACCTTTAGGATCTTCTTCCTCATTGATTTGGTCCACTTCATATGATTGAAGTGTGCCAATTAATTCATCTACTAAAAGAGGGATGATCCTCTGGGTTTCTCTTATAGAAGTCTTCACATGATTTCAGTCTTTGGAGAGTCCACGCAACAATTTATTAACCTTTATTGGTCCTGAGATTGGCTATCCTTGATATGCTAGACCATTTACAATCTCTGTGAAACGACTAAACATGTCAGTGATGGATTATCCTAGCTTCATCTTGAAGGCTTCATATTGTCCGAGTAAGATATTGATTTTTATTTCTTTAACTCGTCAGTTTCTTCATAGGTAACATGCAATCTATCCCAAACTTCTTTTGCTGTTTCACAAGATGATTTCTGTTATGCTCAGTAGGAGATAAAACACAATATAAGGAATAAATGGCTTTAACATCAAGAGCTTGTCTCTTGGTTATTTCTTCTTGTGCCATTTCGCCAACATCTGCAACTTATTTTCCTCTTTCTGAGACTAATGTAGCTTTGGGAATAATCCATTTTTCTACCACATTCCATTCCAGGGGATCTTTTGATCTTAGGAATGCCTTCATCTTGTTTTTCCACACACTGTATTCCTTCCTATCAAAGTAAGGAGGTCTGGTGTTGCTTTGGCCTTCGATCAAACTTGGAGCCAAAATACTAGCTATAGATCTTTAGCTCAGAAGTAAAAAACACTTCAATAAAATGAGTACACAGGCTCTGATACCAATTGTAAAGGGCTAGTGCAACACCTAAAGGGGGTGAATAGGTGTAAATGAAATTTTCTCGCAAGACTTAGAAGAAATATATTGTCTTTTTAAAAATGATTGACTAAAGACATAAGTAGCTCTAAACATTTATATAAGACAATAATAAAAATAAGAAGTTAAGGAAAGAGAACTAGAATACAAGGTTTATAGTGATTCGGCTTAGATCAAGCCTACGTCCACTCTCCCGCACTGACAGCCCACCGGCTGTATTTCACTATGAATCAAAAGAGATTTTACAGCTCGTGATCTCGACTTCCTCAGTGAAGAGTATCTATTGATCTCTCACAAAGTCTCACTGTATGTTTCTCTCTCTTGTGTACAACTTTTGAGCTCGATGAATGAAAGAGCAAGGAACTATAGAGATTCAGACTTTGAAATTCTTCTTTAACGCACTTCACCGAACAACTAGAGAGTCATCCTTCAATACTCCTTCATGCCTTTACAACCGTTGGCACTTTCTAAAGGAATTCTTCCAATTTACCCGTTGGACAGAATCAATTAAGGTGATCTCGAGTCGTTAAATGATTTGTGATGAAAGCCCGTCAATCCCGTTCGCCCATACAATCAGGATCTTGGTTTCTATAAGTAGAACCTTCCAAGTTTGCTCGCCTTTCAAAAGAGCTTCGTATCGGAGTAAATTCCAATAAGAATAACCAAACGATTAGATGCTATATCCAGCCATAAGGTCTTCCAAAAACCATATGAATCGAATTCTTGAAGATAATCCGACATCTGGATAGGTCTTCATTCTTCGGTCTAGAAACTGTTAGTGAGGGCAGACTTTGAAACATATGTCTAGCGGTCTTCAGACTTTGACAGTAGAGTCTAGAGTTCTTTAGACTATACCACTTGAGTCTGGAAGTCTTCAGACTAGACTTTTGGAAACGTTTTGTCAACTTCAAAACAGTAAATGAGTTTTCTCCAACAGTTGTAGCTTTGGGATTGATCTCTTTTTCTACCACATCCCATTCAAGTGGATCTTTCAATCTCAAGAACGCATTCATCTTGTTTTTCTACACATTGTATTCCTTCCCATCAAATTAAAGAGGTTTGGTGTTGCTTTGGCCTTCAACAAAACCTGGAGCCAAAATACTAGCCATAGATCTTTAACTTAGAAGTAAAAACACTTCAGTGAAATGAGTACACAAGCTCTGATACCAATTGAAAGAGCTGGTAACAACATCTAGAGGGGGTGAATAGGTGTGAATAGAAATTTTCGCAAGATTCAGTAGAAGTAATTGGCTTATAGAAGATAACAGACTAAGAACGAATTTAACCTTAAATAGTAAAACTTAAACAGTTAATTAAGGTTGCAAACAATAAAAGAGTTGAGGGAAGAGAATGAGAACACAAGGTTTATAGTGGTTCCGCTTAAATCAAGCCTACGTCCACTCTCCCGAGTTGACAGCTTCTTGGTTGGATTTCACTATGATTCAAAAGAGATTTAACAGTCACGAGATCTCGACTTCACAGTGCAGAGGCTCTACTACGCTTCTTCCGAAGTCTCGCAAATGTTTGCTTTCTCTTTTGAGTACAATTTGAGTTCAGCAAGTGAAATAGCAAAGAACTAAGAAGCTTCAGAGTTTGAAAATTTTCTTTTTACGCACTCTATCGAACAACTAGAGAATTTGCCTTAAATACTCCTCTATGCTTTCACGACCGTTGGCACTTTCCAAAGGAGTTCTTTCAATCTATCCGTTGGACAGAATCAATCAAGGAGATCTCGAGTCGTTTTAAGAATGTGATAAAAGCCCGTCAATCATGTTCGCCCATATAATCAGGATCTTGGTTTCCATAAGTAGAACCTTCCAAGTTTGTTTGCCTTCCAAGGGATTTGATTATCGAAATTGATTCTAATAAAGATAATCAATCATTTAAGTGCTATATCCAGCCATAAGGTCATCCATAAGCAATACGAATTGAATCTTTGAAGATAATCTCGCGTCTGAATAAATCTTCTTTCTTCAGTCTCAAAACTGTCATTGCGGGCAGACTTTGAACCTAAAGTCTGGCGTCTTCAGATTTTGACTCTAAAGTCTGGAAGTCTTCAGACTAGACTTTCTAGAAAGGTTTTGTCAACTTCAAAATAATAAAAGAGTTTTCTCCAACACATCGAGCATCATGGATTCGAGCTAGTCTAGTGAAGAAACAGACAGAGGCCTGGTAGTTCGCTAGTCCATGGAGAAACAGACAAAGGCCGGGTAGTTCGCTCTAGTTTGCTCCCATGCATCACGTGTCAAACAATGTGAACACTAAACGGCGGTCTGAACCATCTGCAATTAATTTCTCCTTGGAATACGAAAGTCTTCTAAGTCAAGATGCCTGTCCCTACGTTTTCCGTGATGTTAACTAGGTGATGAGCTCTGCTACTCTCCATGTCCATCAATCATCAGATTACATCGTCATTCACCATCACTGAAGTGCGACTCCACCGATTTCTCAAAAATAATGTCCATGTCCGACTCCACGCCTTCCTTAGATTACTTATCGTAGCAGTTTATGTAAATAAGTATGTCACAATCATATGAACGCTTGGTATAAAAATATGAGCTTTGACCTCTGTTGTAGCCCTAACTGATTGCAAGATTTGGGGATTGATGAAATGGTTTCGTATTAGGTTTAAAAGAGAATACTCCCTGCAAATATCAGTGTGTTTGGATGGATCACTTGCCTACCTAGCACAAAGAAAACATATAAATCCCACATAATCGATGTTCTTCCCTATGTAGACACTGTTTATACAGGACATTTGATTTTTGCATGAACTAAAAAATGATACCTTGGCAAAAGAAGAAAAAAAGAAGAAGTCAAAATCAGCCAAATTTGCGAGACCTCACTACGAGCAATCGAAGCATATGTTGGAGGTTAAGCATGCGATAAACTTTTATTTATTATTGAACACCACACACTTATCAATGTCTACTTACAGCTTGTCACATCCTACATAGTATAGTAACTTTGTGAACTAGTCACCGTGTACCAAGCATTGCTTGCAATAGTTTTTCCTACCCTGACTTGTTTCACTCAGCCAGATCATCAAATGTAAATATGAATGTGTCATTTTCTTGAGGAAGCGATTCATGTCAATAGAATGTTACGACATTAGCTACTAGATATTCTTGAGTATCACACGACGGTTCTCCATAATTTACAGAAGTTGGTTATCTAAAAAATTAATAATAAGAGAGAATAGAGTGTGGTCACACGCAATGAAAACTATGACCAAGTGAAATATCTATGACAAATGTACATTCCCTGTAACAAGGGCTATTTGATTGCATGAGTATATAAGCAGGTACAAGGATGGAACCAATTTTTATTCACCATAAACTTCTCAAACCACTATGAATAGGGGTGAGCATAAATCTCAGGTAGAATCAAGAACTAGATTGGACCAATCCTAAAAATTGATACAATTCTCGGTTCTTGGACTCCTTAGTCTGGTTTTCAGTTTCAAAATTTTTGGAATTGATTTTTGGAAGTGGTAGTATGAGGTCTGATTCCCAAGTCTTGGATAGAAACCTAACCAAACTGGACCGAGAACCGTGGAACCAAAGAACCGGATCAGGATCGGAATAATAGGACTGAACTGAGGCAACTCTAAAACAGTAGTATCTACGGATCTTTTCACCAATTTTCGTACTAGTAGTATCAAACTTTTAGTTATTAAACATTACGGTATTCAATATATTCAATATGCTCTTCCATTACCGAGATTAGATGAAGGTGGAAGATATGTACCTATTAGAATACACCTACAACATATAAGTGTGTGTGCACGCGTGAGGAGAAATCCAATATACTTCGCACTTTGGTAACCTCAAGAAAATGACGCGTCCGTATCTCCATTCGATAATCAAATTAAGTGAAATAAGTCGCACTTGAAAAAATGACAAGCAATGCTGGGTATACTACGACCGGTTCACAAAATTGATATATAAAATGATACGATAGATTATAAGTGTAACAACCCGGGCCCCACTGTGTGATATTGTCCGCTTTGGACACTGAGTCCTCACGGCTTTAAAACGCGTCACACATATTAAGGGACCCAAGCCCTTATAAAGGGGCCCAGGACTCCCCCCATAAGCGATGTGGGACAAGAGGGAGAGGGATCCCTTCCTTGCGCACGTCCGGGGACCGAGGCGCGGACGCACCGCCATCCCTCCTCCCCGCGCATCGCCGCTCGGGTCGTCACAATAAGTGGGCATTGCTAAGTGGAACGTATTCAACAACAAATATAAGTCTATGGCATACTTAACTTTTCTTAATTATGAGACGAATTATAGTGTGTATTTCGGGTTGATAGGAACTTTTAAATTATGCGAGATAAATGGACCTTTTGCATATGCAAGACTCACTTGATTCAATGCTCTAAATATGTTTGTTACACAATTCGACTCCATGTAGTGAGATGTCGTAATTTTGGTTAGTTTTTACTTTTCTTTTTTCCTTTCTTTGCCATAGTATTGTTTGTTAATTCAAAAAAAAAAAAAAAAAAATCCTATTTTGTAAACAATGTCTACAAGGGAAGAATATCAATCATGTAGGATTTGTAAAAAAAAAATTCTGCTAGGTAAGCCAGTGATTTCTGTAAATACACCGACATATGCAGTAAGTAATTCTATTTTAAGCCCACTAAAAAACCATCACATAAAGCCCCAAATCATGCAATCCGTTGGAGCCACGAGAGAGGTCAAAAGCTCATATTTTTCCCCTTAAGGATTCATTTAACTTATGCGTGTTTACGTAAGCTGCTATGATAAGTAATTTAAGGAAGGCGTGGAGTCGGATATGGACATTATTTATCGGACATTGCCAGTGGGGTCGCACTTTATTGAAGATGAGGGACGATCTACTCTGATGGATGATGCCCACGACCTATAGAAGAGGTCCGTCACCTAATTAGTATCGTGGAACACGCAGAGGTAGGTACGTTGACGAAGACTTTCGAATTCCATGGAGGACTTAATTGAGAAAGATACAGACCGCACGTCCATCGTTCACATGGTGTGAGATGCCATGCGTGTGAGCAAACTAGAGCGAACTACCCGACCTTTGTCCGTTTCTCCTTAGGCTAAGCCATCTATCTGGCTTTTGTCTGTTTCTCCCCTAAATTCAGTTTCGGTTTTGAACATTTTAATTTCATTAATTTAGTCATAATTCATTACATTGAAATTCCAACGTAGATCTTCTCATCAATTTTTATCTGAAATCGTTAACGTAGTGATCCAATTGTTGCCAATTGTCCATCTTACATGGCACACCATTACGTCAACATAATGTGGAAATTGATTGGAAAAATTATATTATAATTCTTGTAAATGTTTAGAACTAAATTGGTAAAATTATAAAATTTAGGATTGAATTGATAAGTTTATGATTGATTACATAATGCTTATCTGTCTAAATATATATGACAGATCTATATTTCATATGACGAGCTAATTCTCTGCATGCGCATTTAAGTACGTAAGAGGATGGAATCATTTTTACGCACATGGAAAATGCAACTGAGAAAGGCCTGCTATCCCCGACGAGTCATTGAATGCAAGTTCATTAAAATGCAGTGACTACTGGAAGTGGGGTCGATGCCCGTGGCGTATGAAGAGTCTATCACCTATTTAAAATCTTGGACCACACATGGGTAGGCACCGTAAAAGATTTCGTTGACTTAGAGAAGACTTTCGAATTCATCGGAGAAATTAATTAAAAAGGATGTAGATCGCCGTTTTCTTTTTCCTGGTCATAATGTAGATTGCCGTTTAGGGTACACGTTTTGCCTTTTAGGGTGCACATTGTGCACTAAATTAACTTTGTAAATTTACTTTCTCCAACAAAGCTTCATAATAGACCGTACCAAATGAATGCTCGTGATTTAATGGTAGTTTGATGGTTGAGTACAAATTGTATTTTCGTCACCCAATCACGCAGTGCAATTTTCCTTTTATCGTAACGTGAATTTTATTATTTATTTTTTAGTTGATTGGTACAATTCACCGATCGATTCTGTCCAATTATTTTTAGGTTTAATATAATAAAAATCCCAAACTGATACACTTTTAACAAATTTACCCAAAACTAATTTTTTGATTACCAAAAACTCTAAATTGATACACATTTGATCAATTCACCCCAATTAGTACACATGTGATAAATTTACCATTTATTAATTTTCGTTAGATTTTACTATCAAATTTCCGAGTTGGATGACACATGACAGTTGATTAGTAGATCGGTTAGGAATTTTACTCTTCATCTATCATAATTGTGTCGGTTTTTTGGTTTTTTTGTGGTACTAATCTAATTTAAATGAGGGCATAATTATTATAAATATATCGGTTTGGGGTTTTTGGCACTCAAAAATTTAGTTTTGGGTAAATTTATCACAAGTGTATCAATTTGAAGTTTTTTTGTTGTTATTCAAGATAAATTTGTCATAAGTGTATCGGTTTTGTGTTTTTCGTAGTAAAAAAATTAGTTGGAGGCAAATTTGTCATTGGTGTACAAATTTGGGATTTTTTTTGTGGTATTAACCCAATCAATTATCCCCCTAGCAGATTGCTTGGTTACTTTTTCAATAATTGCTCAATAGGCGTGCCGAGGATTTAGGTGAGTAGAGAAAATTGAGACGCGATAAAATGCGAGCAAACTTAGAGCAAACTACCCGGCCTTTGCCTCTTTCTCACTAGAGTAGCTTGGCAAAGGGGTAAACGAGAGCAACAGGAGGAGAAGAAAGAAGCTTATGAAACCAAAACAGCATCAAGTTACACAATTGAAAGAACCCGCTCAAACGACACCCTTCGATACCATATCTATGACCCAATAATGGAGAATCACAATGATAAGTGTAATCAAAATATTAAAATTTATTGTAAAAGTACTATTAAATTATAAAACTTTCAAAAAGTGCAATCGAATTTAAAATCGTCTAGTGCAATAAAATTCTTCCATTACTTCCATCTAATTTAATTACGGAGTATTATGACATGTCATTTTTTTTAAAGGTTTTTTTGAATACGCGTGGTGTAGATCACATTTAACAAGTCAGTCAAATTAATGCTCGCTTGTTTAGTAAATTAATAAATGGTCATCCCCAGTCCCGGTGCATAGAGGTCATAACTAACAAGTCAATCAGCACAGGGTCACTGATCAGTTCTCGGTTCTTTATATATTTTTGAAGGCCGTGGCACGGTGCCCAGCATGCCACCATTTTATCAAAGAGAAAAAAATAACAAACCGTTGGATGATGAACACCCTCTCACTGTTGGCTTAAACATTTTTGTATGTCAGCAGTCGAATCAACGACTTCTTGTGCAGGCCCTCGCGGCACATTCAGGCGACTTTCTTTTCAGCCGAATTTTCCCTAGAGTTTAAGCCCGACTTCTTGGTCGGGCCGTCTCTTTGCTTTCCTTGCTTTCTAGAAAGGAGAAATGAGCACATGTTCGTCTTCCCAGAAGCAGGCGACTCTTCGGAAACCCTCTGCCGGTAACTCCTCATGGTGCATTTTCAGAGCCCCACGAAGCCTAGTTCAGATCAACGAGAAGGCTTTCGAGCCCCAGGTCGTCTCCATCGGTCCGTACCACCATGGTAAAGAACGGCTTGATATGGTTGAGCAGTATAAACCTCAATACTTATCCGCCCTCCTCAAACGAACCAAGGATAGCGGCGTGGAAAAAATCAACTATCACAACGCCATTGCATCGATGGAGAACAAAATTCGGGATTGCTACTCAGAGGAGCTTCCTTGGATAAGCCCATGTCTAGTCGAGAAGATGGTCCTCGATGCCTGCTTCATTGTCGAGGTGTTCCGCATCCACAGCTCTGTAATTCAGCCTGATCCACATGATCCTTTCGTCGCAGCACGATGGATCTTCACCTTCCTCCGAAGGGACCTTCTTCTGATCGAAAACCAGATCCCTTTCTTCGTCCTTCAAGTGGTCTTCGACTTATCGGAGGGCAACATGGCGGACAAAGCCAACCCAGTTTCCCTCAGTGAGCTCGCGCTAAATTTCTTCAACATCGGGGTTCAAAGGCCAAGGAATCGGTCTGTCGATGTCAAACACTTGCTTGACTTGCTCCGACAGAGTTTTGCTCCTTCGTCGATGAGGGAACCTGTTATCGATGACTGCTCACAATTGATCCCCTCAGCAACGCAACTTTGTCTCTCTGGGTTCAAATTCAAGCCGAGGAAGCGAGCCAACTCGAACTTACTTGACGTCCAATTCGATAATGGAGTACTTCAAATGTCACCTTTGATTCTAGACAATATCATTAGCTCCTTCTTTCTCAACTGCATCGCCTTCGAGCAGTGTTATGCCTCCTGTTCCAAGGACATCACCAGTTACGTTGTCTTCATTATATGTCTTGTGAGCACAGAAATGGATGCAGAGCTCTTATCTAAGAAACAGCTACTAGTGAACCATTTTGGATCGAATGCAGAGGTCGCGACTTTCTTCAATGATCTGAGACAGGACATTACCTTTGATATCAGTGGAAGCTATTTGGCGGAGTTACTTGCGAAAGTGAACAAATACCACCAAAAGGGCCGTTTGCCACGAATCAAACGGTACTTTGCTGCTTCTTGGCCCACTATTGTGGCCTTTGCTAGCTTTGTTGTGTCAATTTTTACTTTCGTTTCAGCATTCTATACTATTTACGCGTATTATTCTCCCCGGAAGTAACTGATCCTCGGGCGCCGCAATTCTGGGAAGACATGAACCGTGGCGAAATGGGATCTACATTCGAGGTTCTATATGACTTGAGTATAGCCATGAGTCTTCCTGGCAATAATGCGAATACCTTTGTTTTTCACTTTGGTTTTGTGTATCATTTGTCAGTCTTCTATCGTCTAAGTAATTTGATGTCCTAAAAGAGATGGTGATCACAGCACAGATCTCTTGGCTACGTATGGGCTTCGGTCCCATGGATACCGTGAAAGGTTACGTAGACCAAGTCCAGCTTAGCCATTGATTATTTAAGTTTTATCTGGATTCACATGATCAAGGTCCTTATATTTTTCCGTCAACCATTTATGTGAAAATCATGTTTAGTTACATCCTCCTCCGACGCTATCTCCAACTCTTCATCAGCCTCTTTTCCAAAACCGATTTTTGATAGCTACATGGTTGTCTGCTACTGTTGGTGGAGCTATTGCGACCTAGGGCTGGCAAACAGGTGATCCGGGAAAACAAACTAAACCTTGTTCTTCTATTTAAATGCCCATAAACCATTTTTTGCAATAATAATAGATAATTATCATTGAACAACCAATCACATAATATTGTACGTGCAGCACTCAAATTCACGCATAATTGCATCCAAGAAAACAAGCATAAAATTCTACGTAATGCCTAATCCATCACTAATTACGCTAATTGTGATTAATTAAATAAATAACGATTAAATTAAGTAAATTATGACTAATTAAACTAAACCAAATTAATCAACCTAACCATGATTAATTAACCTAATTGTAATTACTTAAACTAATCGCAATTAAAATTAAACTAAACCATCCTTAATCTCAAATAAACTAAACTAAGCTTAATTAAGACTAATGCTCCATAGCACTAATCTAACCCTCATTAGCACTAATCTAAGCACCCCCTAAGCGCAATTAACAGCCTAATCAAAGATTAGGGAGTTAACTCACAGTTTTCGATAGCGGTGGGCTAGCGACGACGGTGACGCGATGATGGCAAAAACACGAGACAACCACAGCTCGAATGGAGGGTCGACAGCGGCGGTTTTGGCCCCTCAAGCTCTCGGCCAAGGGGGCTTGGTTCGGCTTGGGCGGACGGTCTCGGTGGAGGTGGTGGCTGCTGGCCGCGATGGTGCGGTAACATCAGAGGTGAAGCTGGGGTGTTGGACGGTGATGTGAGGTGAAGATGAAGCTGCTGGCGTGAGGTGTGAAGTTTTGGTGGGTGCTGGGCGTGGGTGAAGGATGGAGCTGATGGGATGAGGCGGTGAGCGGTGGAGTTGGCGGGTGTTAGTGGGATTACGGGCGTGAGATGGATGGGAGATAATGATGGGTTGATGGAGTTTTGGTAGTGCTGGGCTGTTCTTGCGGTAAAGAAAAGAGATGAAAATGGAGTGGAAATGGAGAAGGGGCTGGCGGCAAGGGGAGAACAAAAGAAATGAAGGGGCTGCTCTCTGCTGGTGGGGGAGGGGAATACGTGAGAGAAGAAGGGAATGGGTAGAAGAAAAAGAAATCAGCAAAGGGGGAGAGGTTGTTCACGCATGAAAGAGGGAGGCAAAGAGAGAGAGAAAGAAACAAAAAGCAACAACCAATCAAAGGCTTTGAGAAATATCTAACTCATCATCACTCTTGCCTCTAAAGTCTTCATGCCTCAAAAGTCCTAAGCTCATCCAATCACCATTTTTCCTCTAATCTCTCACAATTAAGGCATTTTTGGGGTAGAAAAAAAATCCTAATTTCTTATCCCATCCGAATTTCCTTTCCATTTTCTTTTTGTCCGAAAAACGTTTTTCCGCAAAATTTCGGACTTGTCGAAAATTCACCGAAAGATGAGACGACGTCCGATAAATAAATTGTGACACGCTCGAACGTTCGATTCTCGAAACCGAATTAAATTTTATGGTTAAAATCGACCGAACGCAACTTTAGTACGACCTAATCTATCGAGTAGCTTTTAGGGGTTTTAGCGCGTTTAACCCGTGGTCGATAATTTTCGATCCATGTTTGTGCATCTTCGAATCGTAAATGACCCTCGGTTGTCATGTAATCGCGATGGTTCAATTACGTGTCCCGAATATAATATCGATAAAAAATCGGTTTATTGCCGTTCGACGCGAATATCGCAATCGTGCGGAACCACCTGCAATTCAACTACGTACTTCCATCGAGTCAACTTATATCCGTTCGCTAATCAATATATAATGGTGTCATATTGACCCTTGCTTATCATTATGGTCGAGTGGTCGATTTCTGATCGAATTCTCTAGTCTGTCGCCTTTATATCCCTTAACGGCCTCACCTAATATATTAGTTAACTCGTGAGTGATCAGTTCCGAGTAAAATAACCATAAGCGCGTTGATGAAATTACCATTTCGTATATTCGAAACAGGGGTCCAAATTTCGGGATGTCACATCTCTTCCTATTATCTTTTTCAATTGTGTTTCTCTTTTATATTTTCTAGGATCGCATAATAGATTTACAGCTTTCCTTGATTGTTTACTTACTACTTCGCAATTTTTAATTCAATTGAGTGTTTCCTTTTCATTTTCCTTAGAAATAGATTAGCATGAAAATGATCAACCACGCATGATCACTTAGTTTAGGACTAACGATCCCAAAAACGTAAGAAAAAACACATGGACACATTAGGAAAACACAACATATTATTTAAGTACCGAAATGGCGCTAATTGAGATATTAGCATAACTTGAGTCTTCAAACCTAGATATTTGGTTGTGTAGAAATCAAGGGAGCACTTCCAACCCTCGATTGGGTTTTCTAGCTGACTCTGAAACGAGACTAGTGGCGACTTCAATCTTATTTTTAGGTTGTCCTAAATAACAACACCATATAAATAAATCCGTCGCGCGGGGTACGAGTCCCAATAGGACTCCCTAAATTTAGCGTACCCACCTGTGGAATATTTTTTAATGGATGAAGTGATGCTATCCTTAAGAAAAAGTACTAGGAGGAGGGTTTCCATAGTAATAATACCTTTTAATCCAATATTCGCATCCAACCTCCTCTCTCGAGGTGTCTTGCCCGTGTGAGTACAGGTTGTGACACTCCTTGTCACGCGGGGTACAAGTTTGGAAGAACTCGCGACTTTTTAAAAGGAACTCACAAGAGGTTTGTCAAGGGGATGAAGTGATGACATCCCTATGGTTGAGAACCATAAAGGAACTTTCCTGGTCAACTACCCCTAAACCCGATCTTTCCCATATCCTTTCCTCGCAAGAGGGATCAATGGGCGGCAAGATCGGGTCACGACAACTGACAATGCCAAGCTTAACGAATGGTATATTTGTTATGACTATATCGATCTGAGATGTTTTTTTTTTTTTTTTTTTTGTTATACGAAATTAATTTTGGAATAAATATGGCATGACTATGCTAGTTTGAGATATTTGTGACGTGAAAAATAGTTTTGGGTAAATGTAATATTAGTGTACTATTTTGGGATTTTTTGTGACATCTAATAAAGCTAGTATGAACACCTAGAAGGGGGTGAATATGTATTTAAAAGAATTTTTGAAAAGTAAAATAATTTTTTGAACAAAGTCTGAGAACCAAACAAAATATGATATACAAGTCACCAAACTTCTAATGAATATTCAGAATCTAATAAGAGATAGAATAGATTTTTGTGATACTTAAAAGGATGCAACAAATTTAAATGGAAAGAGGTAAGGGAAGAGAAAATTGCACAACGAAATTTATAGTGGTTTGGCTTAGATTAAGCTCACGTCCAATCTCCCATCCTTCTGGCTAGAATTCACTATAGCATCAATAGAGAACTACAATTTTTCGAGTGTAAACATTCAGTGAAAGATTCATTTTCTCTCACTAGGTTACTTTTCTTGTGATTTTCTCTCTTGAATATAATTTGTAAGAACGTCGATGAAGAACAAGTGGTTGGAAAAACTTCAGACTTTGGAATTTCAATTTTCACGCACTATCTCAATTAAGGAAATCTCGTACCCGTTTGAAGATTAAGATGAAAATCTGTTGATTCTGGTCGCTCATACAATCAAAATCTAGGTTTTCATAAGTAGATGTTTTCTAAAAAGGAACTTGTCTTCAAGATTGATTTAATCAATTTGTGATTGATTCCATCAATGTATTTATAAAAAGTAAGTGAGATTCTTCGCCAGAGAGCTCCTATTGCGTTCATTCTGAATTATTGTCGCAAGATCAATAAATCTGAATATGATTTTATCTTCGTTCTGGACACGATTTCAGTCTTGATTGCTTTAGAGTGGGAAGACTTTTGGAATAGATAGACTTTGACAAGAGTCTGTGATATAACTTCAGAAGTATACTATTCTTCAAAATAAGAATAAGAACTAGAAACTTCAAAATTTGGTAGAAGTTTTCTCAACAACATCAACTCCCAATGAATTACTTTCCACCAATCATGCATGGCATGGGCCTCAAGGATTGTGGAATGTCGAAATGAAGCATTTATCACAGCCCAAGATCAAGGGGACATTGTCCATATCTGAATTCTGTCATAGCTCAGGATTAACTACTTCCACCAAACCAAGAGCCATCATCCATCACCGAGCTCGAATGAATGGGGAGGAACTTGCTTTAGGGGTCCTCGAAATCGAAAGAAAGATGCACAACTAACTCATGTTTTCAATCTTGTAGCTTAAAAGCACATTTCCACGTGTAGCTTTTATTACTGTTTTTTTTTTTTTTTGTTGATCTAGCGTCGATGGTTACACGAACGCAATGTCCTTGTCCAGGCCCATGTCAGGTCTCATCCACTCAAAATTGAATCATCTATCTAATAATTTTAGCTTTGGATTGAGCTTGCAATATGACTAGCGAGCGAAGAGCAGTCTTACGTTCAGGCACTTGACCGAAACAAATCTAGGTCAAGTTATCACAACAGGAAAGGTGCGGGTGTCCAGACAGACAGCAAATATGCAATTATTGTCAGTCATAGCATGATCGAAGTTATGGATGTCTTTAATCAAAAGATCCATTTATTAAGCGAATGACAGGAGCGAAAAGGACTAGTCAATGTACAGGGACCAACTGTCGTATGAATAGAGCGGAGCAAATGAAATAAGAACACGCCTTGTTGAATTGAAAGGTGGAAAAAAATAAAGAATGGCATCACAAAGAGCCATAGCTGTGGAATGAAAGGGGCGGTCCTTGCTCGAACAAGGGCCCTTCGTGCGATTAGAACACACCTTATTGCTATAAATGTTGCATGCACGGCAGACCACAGTCGTGGCCTCGGGTTCTCAGGCAAGTCTTCCACACAGAGGGATTGGGGCAAGGGTGGGGCTTAGCAACTTCTGACATCTATGATGCAAGAGTCGATCCAAAGGTCTGTTAGTTGGGTTCACTCCATGTGAAGGAAGCCCAATGAATAGCAAGCTTAAAAGGGCTTGAGTCAATATGATAAGTCATTAGGAGAAATAGAATTTCTCATTATAGCCGCCAAGAAGTTATCAAAGATGTAGTAACAAGAGAAAAAGAGAAAGCGGAAAATATGGATTTGAGGATCAATTTGATTTACATCAAGCTGGCATCGGAGGTCGATTCATGATCTGATTGAGCTGAAATTTTGTCAGCATGTTTGTGGCGTACTCTTCTCGAATCTAAACTATTTGATTTTTGTTTGAAGCTTCCTACATCAGGTTTTTTGTGGATTGATCAAAACTTGCGTTTTTGGTCAGTTTTATCCTTAATATTCTTGTACAATTTAAGCGTATTGTCAAGAACATGATGTTCTTGAGGTCTTTGCCACTATGTACGTCTAGTATTTACTAGAGAAGAACTTTGTTCATCCGATTTTGTTGATAGTGAAGATTTTTAGGTGGACTCCAGTTCTATGGTTTTTTATCTCCTCATATCGATGAGGTTTTTCACGTAAAAAAAGGTCTTGTGTTTGTGTGCTTGATATTGTCGCGACCCGATCTCGCCGCCCCTCGAAATGTCCAAGGAGGGAAAGGTCGGGTTTAGCGGTAATTTAATCACGAGAGTTCCCTCACGAGATCGCAAGCTCTCCCAAGCTCATATCCCGCGTGACAGCGAGTTTATTTATGCGGTCTAATTGTTTAACAACCTAAGAATATAGGGGAGTCGCCACTAGCCTCATTCTTTGGGGGTCAGCTAGAAAACCCGATCGAGGGTCGGGAGAGTTCCCTCGATTCCTACGCAACCAGATATCTAGGTTCGGGGACTTGGGTTACGCTAATACTTCTATTAGCGCCCTTTCGGTACCTAAACAGTATGTTGTGTTTTTCCTAACATGTCCATGCGTTTCTTTTTACATTTTCGGGATCATCAATTCTAGGCTAAGTGATCATGCGCGGTGGATTACTTTCATTCTATTCTATTCCTAAAAAGATGAAAAAAAAACAATAAATGAAATTGAAATTGCAAGACATGAAGTAAACACTCGAGGAAAAGCGGTAAATCTATCATGCAATTCTAAAAAAAAATAAAAGAGAAAATAATTAGGAAAGAAAGGAAACCCGCAACTCGTCGGGTTTTATACAATGCATGGAACCCGAGACATATGTCGGGACAAACGAATATTACATAATAACGGTCGGAGTGGACATCGACCGCCACCATCTTCACGCAAAGGTCCATCTTTGGGGCCCTAATCTAAACCTAATCTAAGAAATCTGGATGACTAGATGCATACAAATGAAAGAAACAATCATCACGTATCAAAACAATCAAAAGCAAGACATTTTTTTTATGTTCACAAATGGTGACTAAAGTCACGAAGTCCCTAAGTCAAGTTCTATGCGGCATCCCAAAGGCACTTACATTATCCTGCATCGCACCTAAGTCATTTATCTAACAATCACATGCGAAGCACATTAATTGACATGCATTTAGGCCATATGATCTTGATTCTTAATCAATCCAAACCAATGAGTGAACCAACTAAGGATCACTTATTCAAACACATGCACCATTGAATTTGCTCAACACATGTATTCAAGGGGAATGAAGCAGTCAATATGTAACCCACATGATACCTAAAACCGTTTTATAGACAATTGACAAAGGACATCATTTTAAAAGATTTGATGAAAAGGAGATATCAGTTCATCAAGTCATGGAATGTATCTAGTCATCAAGGCAAGCTTAGGTGCATCATGGGCACAACTGATCAAGCTTCAAAGACGTTCTAAACATGTTTCAAACCTCAGATAGCATTGATGTCAAGCCAAAAGCATGATTCAGAAATTTGGAAATACAACATGAAAACTTGGAAATTTTATGCATCGCGAACCAGATCATTTAGTAAGTGACACAATTGGGATGTAAGAACACAACGTTTCATAGACACTGAAGCATAAGAGAACAGAAACTTTTGAAAGCAAAGGGAAACAATACATGGCAGCAAAATCTTTGCGAACAGATAAAATCCCACCCAGGTTATATGGTAGCAAAGGAAATTTGCTTCTTTGTACTGCAAAAAGCTTTGCTATCTAACATTAGTTAACACAGCAAATGCACACATGAACAGAAAACATCAAATGCACGATTGAACAATTCCACATACCGGGGCATATGAACAGCAAGCATGCACATAATAGACCTAATCTGTAACATAACACATTGGTACGAACACAACAATTTTCCAGAATTACTCCCTAACTTTTAAAGAAGATTTCATGTGGCTAATGATATCGGATCAGGGTGTGTTATAGCTCATTGGAAAGCTAGTCGAACCATCTTCAACTCTCATGAAGGCATCAAACACAAAAAACCACAGCAACCAGCTCGTATCAGGTCATTTGTACAAAAGGTCATCCAAAACAGAGAACCAATCAGAACAGCAAAATTTCAAACAAAGTCAGGGATATTCTAGACATATTCGACCTTGGTAAATGATCTTCAATTTTCACAAAATTTTTATTTGATATAGATTGGAACCTAATGAACAACTTTCATTTAGGCATCAACTTTAGAATCTAATCACAAAAAATCATGTGAAAATGGCAAACAACACAGGTCATTAAAGTAGAGCATGAAAACAGAACACTTAATCATTTACAAATTGTAGCTTCGTTTGTAACAATTGTCGAATCTAGTAAATGATGACCAAATCCAAAAGCTCACGGCATCCATTACAAAATATCAAGAGGGAAGCAAAATCTATCCAGACATACCCTTGCAACACATTTTCTGCACCCCGTGCCTTATGTTTCTACATTATGAACGCTGTTACAATAGTTGAGAATGAATAGTTCTAGTCTAGATGGAATCCATGAAGTGAATATGACATGACAGATTAAACAGAATCCCATAGAACCATATCCCATTTAGAGTCCCACATATAGTCAACGCAATTCAAACATCAAAGACATGATTAACTATAACATTGCAAATTCAAGAATGCAGCACGTACCAATGAGTAACAACACATTCAGTCATCAAATCTGTTTCAGATATGGTCTTAGCTAGCCTAAAGTCTCCAATTTTAAGGTCACAATTTGCATTCGAAACAAGTTGCTTGGCTTCTGATCGACACAAGACTCACATCGACAATCTCGGATCATCACTCAAAGACAGAAAAAGAAACAACACATTCAGATTATATCGGCATCAAGTTTTAAACAAGCAAACATGAAGACGATGAAGTAACTGATCAGGACATAAGGATCATCAATGGTAAAACCTAATCGATGTAAAGCACCCACTGATCAATCACACCAGGACTTCATTGACACGGGCTTTACACAAGCATCAATGACAACTGGAATCAGACATATGAAAATAGTAATAGTAACCTGATCAACTTCCAGTCCATAATGCTCGACAATCACTTCTAATAAAGTCTGCCAATTAGATTCAGAATGATACCTTGTTTGTGAAACTTTGATGCTTGATCGAGTGATCTAGTCTTCGTGAACACCAGCAGATCTACTCTTTGGTTCTGCCCTCGAAGCCGAGTTGAGACCTCCAAACTTGGCGCAGGTCTGAATCCCTGCACCTCGAGCTCCGGAAGGACACGATCCGCGACGAGAGCGTCAGATTCAGCTGAGAGCAAGATCAGAGAGAGCGATCGAGAGGGAGAAGTCAGAATCCACGACCTGAACGGATTCAAAGAGAGAACAAAAATCGAAACCCTAATCGGAGAGAGAGAGAGAGAGAGAGAGAGAGAGAGAGAGCTCACGTGCGATCCTCGACCGCCGGTCTTCGATTGATCGAGCGAGCGAGCGAGAGCCCAAACCAGATCAGAGAGATCGTAAAAACAGAACGAGAAGACGATCGGAAGCTATTGCCGCCGCTGTCCAATCCGCTGTTGATCGTCGTCACTATCGGTCAGCTTCGGATCTGAGCCCCACGCCTTGAGCTCCTCAGTCTGACAGTTGCTCTCCTTCTAAGGCTCGAGAAGGCGAGAGCGTCGGAACCGAGAGATCCAGCGAAAACCGGAGAGAGTCTTAGCGAAAACAGAGCTTCCGATCTCCAAATCCCGAAAGCGATTGATCAAGAGATTGTCAGAGATTCTCCGATCACACCAATGGAAGAAAACCCTAACTGATCGAGCATCCTGTCACCACCGCTGTCGTTGTCATCGTCCTCATCGCCGCCAACGATAGTCCCGATCGACTCGAATCGCGCGCGAGGCAGGGGAAGGAGCGATGGCGATCGATCGATCTTCTTCTCCCATTCCGCTTTTCGGTTTCCCCCCGATCTCCTCCCGAGTTACCTGCTTGCTCTCTAGAGAGAGAGAGAGACTATAGAGAGTCTTTCGGACCTTTTTTTTAGAGAGCGAGCGTTCTTTTTTTGAGATAAACCGTTCAGCCCTTTTTCAGAGAGAGAACCCGTGAGAGAGAATTCGCGCGCGCGAAAAAAATGAGCCAGCGCGGGAGGGAGAGAGAGAAACGAATGTAAAAGTCAGAGCCCCCCTTTATATATTTTTTCATCGTTTTTCCCCTTTTTTCTTTTTGTTTTCTCTCTCTCTTCTCTTCTTTTTTTTTTTCTTTTTAAATATTTTCATTCTTTTTTATTCTTCTTTTTTTTTTTGCTCTTTTTTTTTTATATTTTTCCTGTAAAATGAATGTTTAAAACGTCGACAAAAATTTCGGGTGTCAACAGATATTTATTTTGCTCTTCTATATCGGTTCCTATTAGGTATATACAAGAGGGGAGATTATTTTATTTTGCTACGTTAATCCAATATTGTCTAGGTTGTTATTGTTCTCCTATCAAGGACAGCACATAAGTGCATTAAGGGGAGGGCCACCTTTGAAGATCAATTTGAAAATAGTAGGGAAAAATATAGAGATTGATTCGAACGGGGATGGCACTGTATTTTCATTATATCTTGTGTCGCTACACTTGGGTGAACGCAGGCTTTATATATCGTCTCACGACTTTCCTCTTCCTCATTTTTTTCCCTTTTCATTTGAATTGGGGCGGCTGGTATTGGCATCGACATCCATCCCTACAGCGTTTCAAAACATGCATTGCAAGTTTGGTTTGAAATGGCTAGTAAGAACACTTAGAGGGGGTGAATAGGTGTGAAAACAGATTTTTCGAAATGCAATAAAAAAAGCTTTACTTTTAACCTGAGTTTGGTTGACTTCAGATTTTGCAGAAGGAATCAGACTTTAACAATTAATTCTAAATGCAGAAGTATATCGCACTAAGTAAAGTAAAGAAGTTCAGGGAAGAGAAAAAGGAATACATAATTTATAGTGGTTCGGTTTAAATTAAGCCTACATCCACTCTCTCACGTTGACAGCCTTTCGGCTAGTTTCCACTCAGAATCAAAACAGAATTTACAATCTTGTGATCTCGACTTCACAGTGAAGAGTCTGTACTGCTCTCACAAAGTCTCCTTTTGAGTTTCTCACTCTTTTGAGTACAAATTTGAGGCACAATATAGGGAATAACAAGTAAATAGTAAGCTTCAAACTTTGGAATTCTTCTTTCACACACTCTATCGAACAATTAGAAAGTCCTCCTTAAATACTCATTTGTGCCTTCTCGACCATTGGCACTTTCCAAAAGAATTCTTCCAATCAACCCGTTGGATAGAATCAATCAAGGAGATCTTCGATCCATTTGAAGATTGTGACAAAAGCTCGTCAATCTTGTTTGCCCATACAATCATGATCTTGGTTTCCATAAGTAGATTCTTTCCCAATTGACTTGCTATCTGAAAAGATTTGATGTATTTGAATTGATTCTAATAAAGATAATATATCTCGTAGGTGATATTTCCAAATAGAAGGCCACATATAACCTATACGAACCGAACCCTTAAAGAAAGAAATATAATCCCTCGTTTGGATAAGTCTTCATTCTTCTCTTGCGTTCAGTTTGGAATTTGTCGAGTAGGCGGACTTACGTAATAAGATAGACTTTGACACAAAAGTCTGGCGATCTTCATAATAGACTTTAGATAAGTTTTGTCAGCTTCAAAACAACATATGAGTTTTCTCTAACAATCTCCCCATTTTTAATGGTGACAAAACTTTCCTGCAGATTTAAAGAATTATATCCTACAAAACAACACTTTAGCAATACATGATATGTGACATCCTAAAATTTGAGCCCTCTGAAGGATGAGTGAAGGTGAATTTCGTCACTGCATTGTTGGTTGATCTCACTGAATTGATCACTCCCGAGATACTGACCTTGAGGGGAAATGCTAATGAGGACAGAACTCGTACCACTAAAGGACTCGACTTGGGAAAACGACTTGACCGTGAGACTTATGTGAGGACGATCCTGTAGATAGGCAGGCCGATTCTAAGGACGACTAGAAGTCGATTTGTGGACAGAACATAATGGAACGACGGGTCATTCCGTTTACCGTTATCGAACCCGCGAACGACCCTATATCGATCCCCAGTAATCGTGTACTTTGAAATAAGAATCTATCCTCTATATTTTCATGTAGTCAAGGATGTCCATGCATCGAGATGTCTTGAATGTGGTTTGACACGAGTCGATTACGCGGGAATCCTCGGAGCCGCCTGTCAGTCTGAGTTGTACTCGAAATGGCATTGGGCAAAATTTACATGGCATGAGAACTATCGATTGGGTTTCGAATTATCGGGAATTTCCGGGATGGACTTTGGATGAAGCTACAACAAACAGTAGATAGAGCCAGTTAAGCCGAGCAATTGGAAAAGGGATTTTCGGACCAAGGAAACGAGCCCGTGAGGACATGGGCCAGGCCAAGCCAGTGTGTGCCTTAGGCCTAAGGTGGGATAGCCATCATAGTGGGCCTAAGACAAGCAATTGAGCCTATTGGGCCTAAACCAACTATTCATCTTTCAAAGCCCATGGTCCAACTTTGAGCCCAATCAAGCCTAATCAATTTCCAAGCCCACTCCTATTCATGGCCAAGCCCAATCCTTAGGCCCATCCACCAATTTCAGCCCGAGGGCAGAATGGTAATTGTGCAAGGTGAAATGACCAAATTGCCCCTAGTTGTAGGGAGAAAAAGGCTAGAGAAGAGAGAGAAGATGATGTCATCATGCATGGGGACTTGAAGTAGCCATTTAATGGCCTTAATGAGGAGTGCTTTCAGCCCTCACTTCACTCTCTCTCTCCCCCATTCAGCCTCCAAACGGACGAGCTCCTCTCTCCCTCGTTCTCCCTCTCCTCCAGTTTCTACTCCAGCTGACCGTGAAGAATCGAGTCAAAAGTGATCTTCCCGGATGAATCAGCCAACAATCCACCCATCACCGTGACCGGGAGAGACATACCGTTCCAAAGAGCCTGACCTCGCCCCGAACGGAGTCATCGGCCGTCCTGTACTGCCGTCGCAAGCCGCTGGTCGCCGGTCCGTCGGTCCGCCTGCAGCCTACACTGTTTCTCGTTTTCGGCCATTTTTCTCCCATTCTGGTCCTTCCTCCGCCCATCCCAACCTCCAGTAAGACCCCCAAGACCCCCGGGAGCTGCCGATTGCTGGCCAACCCCCTCGCTGGAGCTCCGGCCAAGCCGTCCAACTCAGGTTCTCCTCTGGCAGGGCTGTTTTTCAGTGTTTTCAGTGGGAGTCCAAGCTGTGGTTGTTGTGTTGAGCTTGGGACCGCCTTGGACCATTGTCGTAGAAGTCCCAGTGCATAGCCACTGTCGTCGCTGCCGCGTCGGTGCCTCCGGCCCGCTTAACGGGTGAGTTTAGCTCCTAATCCTTTGATTAGAGCCTAAACTTGCTTATGGTTGGTTTAGTTAGATTTAATTCTAGTTTAAGTGATTTTAATTAAGTTGTATTAATCCTAAGATAGGTGGTTAGATTAATGGCTAAGATTAGTTTAGCTTAATTTTACTTTATTTGCTTAATGATGCTTATGTGGTTAATTAAGCATGTTTATCTTAATTGATTGATTTCCTTAATTAATTGTTGTTTTATTGATTTTTGAATATAATTATTATTTATGAAATTTACAGTTCACGCAACACTATTCACAAAATACTATTCACGTGCACTGTTCATCCAGAATGTGAAAAATGTCTAAAATTTATGTGTGTTGATTTTATGAAGTAAATGGATGTGTAAATGCATGGGCATCCACATGAATTGAATGATGATTTGTGTAATTGTGTGGTGATTGAAAAGTATAGATTTTATTTAGAAAATTCCGGGTGTCGGGTTTTGACACTGAAGATGGATTTTAATGAATTATATCAAACAGTAGGGTTTGAAAAAGAAAGGTATTATCTTTTCTTGTTTGAAATGACGTGAACCCATACACGACTACTTTCTCAGATGTTTTTAATATAAAGAAAAGAGGCCGGGACTACTATTTTAATCGAGGCATTTGAGTTAAATGCAAAGTGTTCGGGGGCCAATATTAAATTGTCGTGTGCTGGTTAAGAGGAAACCGTCAGGGGCGTTTAAGCCGGACGATACCTGATATGGGATACCCCATATAGTGGGCTCGGGTCGCAGTAGAGGCTAGGCCAACTGGACCTATGCTCCTTCAGGAACACCGTCGACGTAGTGATGAAGCTATGCTCCAAGGCGAGAGACGATGCCAGGCTAAATGCTAGTGAATAGCCAAACTGCGAGTAGGCTATGCCTATGTGTGGCAGTGAATAACAATTGGAATGCATGTTGAGTGTTGTTGACGAGCCAGATTATGGGACGAAATTGTGTGGTACGGAATGGGACGTGTCATAACGATTTTGTCTTATAATCAGGGGCCCCTGTAGTTGTTTGATATGTGAAAATGATTGCGTTTCTGTTGTTAAGTTCTTATTACTGCATGGGATTGAGTGATATGAATTGTACCGACTTTGTATGAAGTAATTGGGGCGAGGTAAGTCCTCTATGTTGTGTGGCAATGGCCTGGTGAGGTTGCTTGTGATGCGACTCGTATGTGATTGATGAAATGCATCATCTAATGGCCATGAGCATTGCGTGTATCGTGCTGAATTATAACGTGCAGGATATGGCATACCAGGTAAAGTTGCATGCAAACCGACTATTGAGTGTTGGTTGTTGATCTTTGGTTTGGTTGTGGGGTAGTTATGATGAGAGACCCCGAGTTGAGTTGGTGTTCTAATCGGGGCTTAGGGGAGGAACTCGCTAAGTTTTATATCTCACTTTGGTTATTGAATAACCATTTTCAGGTCCCTAGTGTGAAGAATCCGGAGCTTGAAGCGGAAGGGTTAGGAGCATAGGTGGCTCAGCAGTTCTTTATGAGACAGACCTTTTGTATAAGCTTGAGGTGTTTATGAATGTGTATTTTGATTTGGAAATTGTTGTCCTGTTTTTCTATCCCATGTTTGTTGAGGTCAGGGGATTAGTAATTCACTTCCGCATGTGCAATAAACATGAAGGGTCGGCGATGAGTCCTTGGAACGTTGCAAAATTCTATCGACCACCAAGGGATGTGCACATGCTCGAGGTTCGGGGCGTGACATGATGGCTTATAAAAATAGATTGAGGATCTGGATAATATCGATTTTGCAACCACAGAAAACTCGTTAATCTTAAACAAGATTCAATCATCCATATTCATAATCACAATCACAACCACAAAAGGTTAACTGCAGAATAAACAAACAAGTTCAGTCCAAACAAGTTCAAAGTACAAATCTGCAAACAAAGTTCAAAAATAAAATTCAAAGTTCAAATCTGCACTCATTCTCCCCCTTTTTGTCAACAGCAAAAAGAACAAAAATGTCAAAAAGATAGAATTGAAAATATGAAATTAGTCAGGTTTGTCTGGGGGCTTGAACCAGTCGGAAATCCTCAAGCGACTGCATCGCCTCTTCCACTTTGTCTACTACCTGGGATGTCGTTGATTCAAAGTCTCAACTTTAGTATCAAGAGACTATACATTAACATGAAGTCCATCAAGAGAGTTTGTGGAAGACGTAGGGTGGTGTAAAGCTTCGAATCTCGTACTCCATTGCGTATTCTTTGAGCCTTCACCTCCAAAAGGAGCTCAACCAACCTTGCATAGTTGGGATCAGTTTCAGTTTGAAAACTGGCTTCAACGAAGTTAGTTTGAGGAGTATCAAGAGATGGAGGAACATCGCCTTGAATACGAACTTCTTGTTGCTTGTCTTGATTTTGAGTCTCTTCTTCAATCTCAGTCTCAGGAAAGTGAGATGCAAAGACTTCTTTTGGATTTGCAGGGAATCTGCTAATGCCATCACTAGCAATAGGAACGCCATCACTAGCAGTAGGAATTTTCTCAAGATCTCCCCTTGACTTGTTGCCTTCAAGTTGAGATGAGATTTCTCCTTCTGCAGCCTTTTCTTTCTCAGCATTGGATCCCTTCCCTTGTTGATTTTCTTCGTCTTTGGAAGCAACATCTCCTCTTTCTTCTTCAGAAACTCTTTTCTCAGTCTTATCTAAAAGTGGTATGGCACCACTTGCTCCATCCGAGTCTTCATCTTCATGATCCCTCACGGTTAATCTTTCAGGCTCAACTTCTTCTTCGTCTTGCTCTTCTTCTTCTTCTTCTTCTTTTGCCTGTTCTTCTTCTCCTTGTTCTTCCTCTTCTGTTTCTGCTTCCACCTCTAGTTTTGCTTCAACTTCTTCATCCTCTGTTTCTTCAAAATCAACTCCTTGAAGATTCCTCAAAGCAAGAGCAGAGATGGTCAGGTCATCCTCCTATTCTCCATCCAACAGGAGGACACGCCTCTTCTGCTTTTTCGAAGTTGCTTGGGCAACACTCTTCCATTTTCTTTTCTTTGCAGAAGTCGATTATGCGTTGGTTTTGCTTGTTGATTCCTTCTTCAGATGCTTAATCGCCTTGGTTAGATCCTTCATTCGCATCTTCGAGATCATCTTCAGTCCTATCACCATAGGACTAATGGTTCTTGTGCAGAGCAGAGAGGGGAACTGGATCTTGAAGTGACGAAACAATTTGGTGATCAACGCCGCGTAAGGCAACTACCCTTTTTCTTTCAAGATTGTCCTGTACATGCCATTGTAGATGGCCCACATGGTCTTTGCTTCGAATCTGGACACGTTAGTCTTAGAGGTTGCCTTGGGTTTGATGCAATTGATCACAATTTTGTGCAATAGAATGTTGGATGCTGGCAGTCAAGAGTAAGTGATACTCCCAGTAGGCATCCTGTCGTTCACCAAGTAACGTGTTGCTTGACCAATTGAGATTTGGATCAGTTGAAAGCCACTTCTTTCTACTCCCAGAATGTCAACGAGAGTATCAACATCCACAATAAAAGCTTTATCACGGACGAGGCGAATGTGAGTCTGGTCAAGAAAAGACAGATTTGAGTAAAAATAAGCAGTCAACTCAGGATAGGCCACCATAGTCTCAGCACAAAATTTTTCAAGTTGGAGAGCAGCCAACTTTGCCCTTAAATCAACTTTGAAGGACTACAACGCCCTGTATGAATGGGTCCAGCTGATAAAGAGAGACTAGAATAACCAAGCCGCTTCATTTGAGTCGCGGTTTGGTTCGAATAGAGTTGGAAATAGGTTTGGGAAGAAACCTATGTCTAGAGGAAGGTATCCCATTCCACCCAACAGGAAGGGTGGAATAGGAAAGTTAGTGCCAAAACAGAATGGCGTGTGTCATTTCTACGGAAAACGACACAGATCAACCTCGTGCCATTTTAGGATGGGTCCGTGTTATGAGTGTGGCCAGCAGGGTCACATAGCTAGAAACTATCCATAGCTAGAAAGACCGATGGGACCGATGGGACCGCCGCAGCAATTACCGCCGCTGCCATTGATAGGTCAGAATCGAGGATTTGTGCCGCAGACCGCATAGTTGGGTGGATAGAACAGACCGTCAACTCAAGGAAGGACGTAAACTATCATTAAAGGACAGGCTAAGGACTCGCCTAATGTGATCACAGGTACGGTCTCGTTGAACAACCATGCTACTTTTGCTTTATTTGACCCTTAAGTTACTCATTCATTTATAGTTGAGCGATCTGTTAAGTTGGTAGAATTGATTCTTGAGTTGTTGGAGTCAGTGGTTAGTATATCTTCGTTGTTAAAGGATAAGGTGTGACATCCTGAAATTCGAGCCCTATAAGGGATGAATGAATGTGAATTTCGTCAATGCATCGGTGGTTGATCTCACTTAGAATTGGTCACTCCTGAGATATTGACCTTGAGGGGAAAGGCTAATGAGGACAGAACTCGTACAACTAAAGGACTTGACTTGGGAAATGACTTAATCGTGAGAGTTACGTGAGGACGATCCTGTAGATAGGCAGGCCGATTCTAAGGATGACTAGAAGTCGATTCACGGACAGAACATAATGGAATGACGGGTGATTCCGTTTACCATTATCGAACCCGCGAACGACCCTATGTCGATTCTTAATAATCGTGTACTTTGAAATAATAATCTATCCTCCGTAATTTCATGTAGTCAAGGATGTCCATGCGTCGAGATATCTTGAACGTGGTTTGGCACGAGTCGGTTACGCGTGAATCCTCAGAGCCGTTTGTCAGCCTGAGTGTAACTAAAATGGCATTTGGCGAAATTGACATGGCATGAGAACTAAAGATTGGGCTTTGAATTATCGGGAATGTTCGGGACAGACTTTGGATGAAGCTACATCAAACAGTCGATAGAGCCAGTTAAGCCGAGCAATTGGAAAAGGGATTTTCGGACCGAGGAAGTGAGCCCGTGAGGACGTGGGCCGGGCCAAGTCAGTGTGGGCCTTAGGCCCAAGGTGGACAGCCACTATAGTGGGCCTCAGACAAGCAAATGAGCCCATTGGGCCTAAACCAACTATTCATCTTTCAAAGCCCATGGGCCAATTCTTAGCCATTTCAAGCCCAACCAATTCCCAAGCCCAATCCTTAGGCCCATCCAGAAATTTTAGTCCAAGGTCAGATTTGTAATTTGTGCAAGGTGAAATGACCAAATTGCCCCTAGTTGTAGGGAGAAAAAGGCTAGAGAAGAGAGAAAAGATGATGTCATGGCATGGGGACTTGAAGCAAGCATTGATGGGGGTCTTGACAGCCCTCACTTCACTCTCTCTCTCCCCCATTCGGCCTCCTTCGACAGAGCTCTCTCTCTCTTCGTTTTTCTTACTTCCTCCAGTTTTTGCTCAAGCTGACCCTTTGGTGAAGAATCGAGTCAAAAGTGGTCTTCCCATGCGAATCAGCTCACAATACACCCGCCATTCTCTTTAGGAAACCCAAATCATCCAAATGGGCCTTATTTCACGCTAAACGGAGCCACCGGCCGGCCTAGGCGCCGCCGTGAAGGAACCGATCGCCGGTCCGTCAATCCACCAGCAGCCTGTACTATTTCGCGTTTTTGGTCATTTTTCTCCCATTCTGACCCTTTCTTTGCCCATCCCAACCTCCAGCAAGACCCCAAGACCCCCTGGTTCTGCCGGTTGCTGGCCACCCCCTTTGCCGGTGCTCTGGCCAAGCCATTCAACTTAGTTTCTCCTCCGGTAGTACTGTTTTTCATTGTTTTCAGTGGGAGTCCGAGCTGTGGTTGCTGTGTTGAGCTTGGGACCACCTTAGACCGTCGTTGTAGAGGTCCCGGTGTGTAGCCACCGTCGTTGCCGCTGCGTCGGTGCCTCCGGCCCGCTTAACGGGTGAGTTTAGCTCATAATCCTTTGATTAGAGCCTAAACTTGCTTATGGTTAGTTTAGTTAGATTTAGTTCTAGATTAGGTGACTTAATTAATTTTTATTAGCCCTAAGATAGGTGGTTAGATTAATGGCTAAGATTAGTTTAGCTTAATTTTACTTTATTAGCTTAATGATGCTTATGTGGTTAATTAAGCATGTTTAGTTTAATTGATCGATTTCCTTAAGTTAATTATTGTTTTAATGAATTTTGAATTTAATTTATGGTTTATTAAATTCTAGAATTTTACTGTTCACACGACACTATTCACAAATTACTGTTCACGTGCACTGTTCATCCAGAATGCGAAAAATGTCTAAAATTCACGTGTGTTGATTTTATGATGTAAATGGATGTGAAAATGCATGGTATCCGCATGAATTGAGTGATGATTTGTGCAATGGTGTGGTGATTGGAAATTATGGATTTTATTAAGAAAATCCCGGGTGTCGGGTTTGGACACCGAAAATGGATTTTAAGTATTATATCAAACAGTGGGGTTTGAAAAAGGAAAGTATCAGTTTTCTGGTTCCAATCGACGTGTACCCACACACGACTACTTTCTCCAATGTTTTTAATATGAAGGAAAGATGCCAGGATCACTATTTTAATCGAGGCATATGAGTGAAATGCAAAGTGTCCTAGGCCGATAATGATTTGTCGTGTGTTGGTTAATGAGGAACCATCCTGAGCTGTTGAGCTGGACGTACCCTATATGGGATGCCCCATATGGTGGGCTTGGGTCGTAGTTGATTTTGGACCCATGCTCCTTTGGGAACGCCGTCGACATAGTGATGAAGCCGTTCTCTAAGGGGGGAGACGATGCTTGGCTAAACGCCGGTAGATAGCCGAACTGCGAGTAGGTTATGACGAAGTCGTGCTCCAAGGGGGCCGACGATGCCTGGCTAAATGCTAGTAGATAGCCGAACTGTGAGTAGGCTATGCCCATGTGTGGTAGCGGATAACAATTGGAATGCATGTTGAGTGTTGTTGATGCATCGGATTATAGGACGAAATTGTGTGGCACGAAATGGGACGTTTCATAACGGTTGTTGGTTATGTGAAAGTGTTGGCATTTCAATTGTTGTATGCATTGAGTATATGCATTGTGTTTTCAAATTGTGCCAGTGTGCAAGAACGCATGAGAATCATGGCATCTGTGATTTCGGTCATACATGAGTTAAGCACATTGTTTATGGCACACATGCATGAATCGATAACATGCAAGGTGTGGCAATGGCCAGGTGAGATCGCTTGTGATGCGACTCGTATGTGATTGATGAAATGTATCATCTAATGGCCATGTGCATTGCGTGTATCGTGCTGAATTTTAACGTGCAGGGTATGGCATACCAGGTAAAATTGTATGCGAATCGATTGTTGGTTGTTGCTTGTGGTGGGGTAGTTCTAGATAGATACCCCGTGTTGAGTTGGTGTTCTAACCGGGGCTTAGGGGGAACACGCGAGATTTATATCTCACCGGTTATTGAATAACCATTTTCAGGTCCCTTGTGTGAAGAACTCGGAGCTTGAAGCAAAAGGGTCAGGAGCATAGGTGGCTTAGTAGTCCTTTATGAGATAGACCTTCTGTATAAGCTTGAGGTATTTATGAAAGTGTATTTGATTTGAAACTGGTTGTCCTACTTTTCTATCCCATGTTTGTTGTTGTTAGGGGATTAGTTAATTTGCTTTCGCATGTGCAATAAAATGAAAAGAGTCGGCGACGAGTCTTGGGAACGTCGCAAGATTCTATCGACCACCGAGGGATGTGCGCGTGCTTGAGGTTTGGGGCATGACATAAGGTATTAGCTTCAGTGGGTTGTCCTAGTTGCAAGTTAGTGATTAGTGAGCTAGAGGGGAAGATAGACTTAATAGTCCTAAGCATGTATGATTTTGATGTGATAATTGGCATGGACTGGCTCACCAAGCAATGAGCTAAGATGGACTGCTATTGCAAAGCGATTCGGTTTAACCCGTTAGAGGGTAAAAGTTTCGAGTTTATTGGGAGTCGAGGAGGACCCTCGATTGCTTTAATCTCGTTGCTTGAGGCAACCTGTTTGTTAGACGGGGTTGTCAAGGTTACCTAGCAACCTGTTGTGGATATGACGGTTGAGGAGCTGAAGATTGAAGATATCGCAGTGGTTTAAGAGTTTCCGGACGTGTTTCGAAAGAATTGCCAAGTTTGCCATCAAAGTGAGAGATAGAGTTTGTGATCGAGCTAGCCCGGGATAGAGCCAATATCTAAGGCTCCTTACCGGATGGCGTTGTCTGAGTTGAAAGAACTGAATGTGCAAATGCAGGAATTGTTGGATAATGGATTCATACGTCCTAGTGCATCACCTTGGGGAGCACCAGTTCTCTTCATGAAGAAGAAAGATGGTTCATTGCGTTTGTGCATCGACTATCGTCAACTCAATCAGGTGATGATCAAAGACAAGTATCCATTCCCAAGGATCGACAACTTATTTGACTAGCTGTAAGGAGCGTCGATATTTCAAAAATCGACTTAAGAACTGGGTATCATCAGTTGAGGATAAAAAATGATGACATACCAAAGTCAGCGTTTCGTACTCGATACGGCTATTATGAGTTCACTGTAATGCCTTTTGGTTTGATGAACGCCCCAGCTGCTTTTATAGATTTGATGAATCGAGTTTTCAAAGAATATCTAGATTAGTTTGTGATTGTATTCATTAACGATATTTTGGTGTATTCAAGAAGTGTTGAGGAGCACGGAATGCACTTAAGTATAGTGCTCCAGACTCTGCTGAATCATGAACTGTAAGCTATGTTAAGCAAGTGCGAGTTTTGGTTGACTCGTGTTGCTTTCCTAGGTCACGTGATTTCAGGCGAAGGAATTTCTATGGACCCGTCCAAGATTGAAGTAGTGATACACTGGCCAAGACCGACGACAGTGATAGAGATTAGAAGTTTCTTGGGTTTGGCAGGTTACTACAGAAGGTTCGTGGAAGGATTTTCAACTTTAGCGTCGCTGTTGACTCGACTACTAAAGAAGGAAGAGAAGTTCGTGTGGACAGAGAAGTGCAAGTGTAGTTTCCAAGAGTTTAAGCAAAAGCTAACTACCGCACCTATGCTGACCATACCATATGGTCCTGGAGGAAATGAGATCTATAGTGATGTGTCGTTTAGAGGACTGGGTTGCATGTTGATGCAACATGGTAGGGTTGTTGCATACGTGTCCCATCAGTTGAGGCCTCATGAGCTGAATTACCCGACGCATGACTTAGAACTCATAGTAATCATTTTCACTCTAAAAATTTGGAGACATTATTTGTGTGGTTATTTGTGTGGAGAGAGATTCCAAATCTTCACAGACCATAAAAGTCTCAAGTATCTAGTCTCTCAGAAGGAGTTAAATATGAGATAGCATCGCTGGATGGAACTTCTGAATGACTATAATTGTGATATTTTTTATCACCTTAGGAAGGTGAACAAGGTTGCAGATGCCTTGAGCCGAAAGTCTTTAGTTACTCAGATAATGGTTAAGAAATGGGTTTTACTCGAGAGAGCTTATGGCCACCCTCAAAATTGAGCCGAAAGTGCAAATCAGAATCAAGACACTTCAGCCGATTGATCCGAATGTTCAGAAAATCCTACAAGAAGATACCGATAAGAGAAAGGTTGATTTTTAGATTTCTGAAGACGGAACGCTAAAGTTCCAAGGAGGATTATGTGTACCTAACGATGCAGAGCTTACAGAGGAAATTTTATCATAAGTTCATCGTAGTAGTTACAGCATTCATCCTGGTAGTACGAAGATGTACAAAAATCTGCGTCAACGCTATTGGTGGTCCGGTATGAAGGCAAACATCGCCAAGCATATATTGCCAAATGTCGGACGCGTCGGCAAGTGAAGGCTCGGCATTGTAAGTCGGGAGGACTTTTGCAACCTCTCGAGATTCTCGAGTGGAAATGGGAGCACATCACGATGGATTTTGTGACAACTTACCAAGGAGTTAGAGGGGTAATGATTCCATTTGGATAGTGGTCGATAGAATGATGAAGTCGGCTCACTTCATCACAGTACGGAAAGACCTTGATTTGGACAAGCACGTAGAGTTGTACATGCGTCAGATTGTTCGGCTGCATGGAGTGCCGGTGACGATTACTTTAAACAGAGACCCGAGATGTACAGCTGCGTTTTGGAAAAGTTTACAGATTGCTTTAGGAACGAAGCTACAGTACAATATAGCCTATCAGCCTCAAACGGATGGCCAGTCTGAGAAGATGATTCAAACCCTCGAAGACATGCTGCGAGCTTGCGTGTTGGATTTTGAGGGAAGCTGGGAGGAACAGCTTCATCTTGTCGAGTTTGCCTAAAACAACAGCTACCAATAGAGCATTCAGATGGCTCTTTTTGAAGCGTTGTATGGCAGAGCGTGTAGAATGCCGGTTTATTGGAATGAAGTTAGAGAACGAAAGATTACAGGCCCAGAGTTAGTTCAGCAGTCATTGGATGCAGTTGCCGTTATCAGAGACAGATTAAGGACTTCTCAGAGCTGCCAGAAAAGCTACGCAGATAAGTGCCGGAGACTATTGGAATTCCAAGTAGGTGAGCACGTCTTTCTAAAAGTATCACCCATGAGGGGTACTTCGTGCTTTGGTACGAAAGGGAAATTGAGTTTGAGGTACATGGGTCCCTTCAAGATTCTAGAAAGAATCGGGATTCTAGCGTATCGTCTTGCATTACTGTCGAGATTGGTACAAGTGCATGACGTCTTTCATGTGTCGATGTTGAGAAAGTATGAACCTGACCTGACCTATGTGCTAAACTTTGAAGAGTTAGACGTGGACGACAGCGTGTCATACGTGGAAAAACCAGTTCATATCGTAGATCGTAAGGAATAGGTTCTGCGCACCAAGACAATCCAGTTGGTTAAAGTGGTTTGGCAACACCACGGCACAGAAGGAGCAACCTGGGAAAGTGAAGAATCGATGAGATGATTGTACCCACACCTTTTTGTTTAAAGATTTATAATTGTTTAAATTTCGAGGATGAAATTTTTATAAGAAGGGAATAGTTGTGACATCTTGAATTTCAGGGCTTGTTTTCAATCGAATAAGTTGGGCTTTTCATCGACGCGCCTATAGTTCTTTTCTCTAAGTTGGCCACTCATGGGATAACTAGTTTATCAAGTGAAGCCGTTAAGGAATCTGAATGCAATAGATTTAAGAATTCGACCAGGAATCGACTACTTGACCGTACTAATCTGCAAGCGTCATTATGGCATTGTCAAAATTGATTAGAGACCGGAGATAGGTCGAATCGATAAAGGTATGTAATTAGTGTGTGAGTGATTCCACCTAATTACAAAATTATCGTCGATTGGTACTAGACCAATTTTTCTGTCATTTCTGTACCATGTGCTCGTATTTGAAATCTCAAGATTTTCACGACAACCAAGAGTCACCACTGTGTCGAACATGCACAATGTGGCTCGAAAATAAACAACCACAGATCAAATGCGCTAAAAATTCCTAAAAGTTACCCAGTAGGTTAGGTCACGCTAAAATCGCATTAGATTAAAATTAACCGCGAATTTGAACTCAATTTCAAAAATTGAAAGTTCTATCATGTTACGATTTATTTTAGGAACATCGACTCATCCTCCGAAGAATTTCCGATGAGCTCGGGAATTTTACGGAAAATCAATTCGGATGATTCGGAAAAGAAAGGAAATTCGGAGGGGCCAAATTAAGTGGATGTTTAGCCTCCTTAGTGAGCTATTTGGTGAAAGGAAATTGTGGAAATTGTGTAGGCTTCCTCCTTAGCAAAATTGGACATCAAATTGGGGAATTTTGTGAAGAAATTGAAGTCCAAAAATGAGGAAATTCGGAGGATAGTATGAGGGCTGCAACATTTGGCACCAAAATGGTTAATTGTGGGATTAAATTGCAAGAAAGTAATAGGGGGGACCAAGCGTTAATTGAGTAGATAACTCTTGTTGACTTTCTTTCCCCCAAACCGCAGCTTCCTCCTCACACCAAGCTACTCCCTCATTCCTTCGCACATCGTCTTCCCCGATCCCCTTTCTATTATGCTTTTGCTTCTTTTTCTTCAAAGCAACCCAGCCAGCCTGCAACCCTACCCATCTCTCCACTTCCTCTCTATCTTTCTCTCGCCGCCACACTGCCCGGCTCCCTTGTGCATCTCCCTCCATCAATTCTCCTCCATTTCACTGCCACCCATCCGTGAGAAGCCTCCACCGAGCCTCAACCAGCTGCCACACATCAGCCCATCTTCCCCCTTCGGTCAAACCCAGCGGAACCCCTTCCCTTGACGTTGATGCCAGCCAGCTCACCACCTCCTCGACCGCGCAACTTTAGTGCCACTAAAGTCCATCTTCCCCGAGCACCTTCCTCAGCAGCCGCACCACCGAACAGCCTCGCCATTCCGCCGCATGACCAACCCCAAGTTCAGAACTAGAATCAAGCAGCCCAACTGTGGGCTTTGTGGCCCGTTTTCAGGCCCATCCCGTCCTTGCTTGGCTTCGCCACCAGGAGGTTTGACGCCCATCTCCGTGACGTCGTCGTCGTGGACTCACCGGCTCACTAATCCAGTGAATTTACTTGCTAAACCTTGTTTAGGAGGTTAATTATGCTTAATGGGTGTTTATTTTAAGTTAATTAGAGATTAGGTGGTTAGTTAGATTAGATTAGTGATTTAATTATTCAATTATGCATGTTAGGTGGTTAGATTAGATTAATTAAGGACTAGACAAGATGTATTATTTATGTAGATAGGTTCGGGAACTTTTCCGGCTCGTTTTGGTGGTTAATTAAGCATTTCCGGCCTAAGATAGCATTTTTGGTATTTAAATTGAATTATTTATTTAATTTTGGTAATTATTTAATTATTTAATATTTTTCGGAAATTAGACCGGGATAGCTGATGACTAGAATTTCATGCTGATTGCAATGGTGTGCTTAGTTTGCAATTGGGTGTTGATTCATGCAAATTGAGTGCTGATTGGAATTTTGGTTATTTATTCCAAAATTTATGAATTTCGATATTTATCCAAAAAATTTGGGCTGTCGAGTTTCGACACCAAAAATAGTTTATATACTATACAAAATAGTGAGATTTTAAAAGGAATAATACCAATTTTTAAGGTTCAATCGACCATGTACCCATGCACGATTATTTTCACGGTGTTTCTAATACAAAGAAAATAGACCCGGGTTCACTATTTTAATTGAGGCATTTGAGTGCAATGCACGGTGGCCTAGGCTGAGATTGAATGATCGTGTGCTGGTTAAGAGAACCCATCCCCAGTGTGTGTCGGTAGGACGTTACCCCTATAAGGGATGCCTCTGGTCAAGGGAAGCCGGTCACAATAGATTCTGGATCGAAGCTCCTTCAGGAATGTTGAATGGAATGCCATCCCCGGTGTGTGTCAGAGGATGTTGCCGTGCTCAAAGGAGTGAGACGGGGCCTGGCTACGCCAGAGGACCGATGTGTGTCAGGTAAAACTACTTGTGCGGGTAGTAAACAATTGGAACGTATGATTGATTGAGATAGATGCGCCGGAATATGTGATGAAATTGTGTGGCACAGAATAGGACATGTTATAAATATTTGGCCCTATAATCGAGACCCCTATGGCTGCTTGAGAAATGATTTGTGGCGTTTCAATTGGTTGAGTAAGATTCCTGCTTTTGGTTGTGATATGAACTATGCTGACGTGTAGGAAGGAACTGAGAGGAGGTAAGTCCTCTATGATTGAGTGGATGTGTGGCTAGGATGCCCTTAGGTGTATTTCCTTCCTCATAAGGGTTTAAGGGGTGAGCTTGCTAAGACATTATCTTACCCCGTTGTGGGCTTAACTTTTCAAGTCCTTAAAGGGAGGACCTAAAGCCCCTGGAGTTGCAGAGGTGGAATCTGAAGGTTCGGTGAATGTGTCCGACTAGTAGGTCGTAGGACAGTTCCTTTTTTAGAATCGATCTTTTGTAGACTTGCTTTGTAATTAAACCTGGTGTGTTTATAAAGGCGTGTTTTATTTGTGAATGTGTGTCCTGCTTTTCTATCCCATGCTTTTTGTTGTCAGGGGTTATTGTTTCGCTTCCGCATGCATATAAAAATGAATGGGTCGGCGACGAGTCCTGGGACGTCGCAAATTTTATCGACCACCGAGGGATGGGCATGCGCTCGAGGATCGGGGTGTGATGGTGTGTTCTCTGATTATCAAATAATCAGAATAATGAGAATAATGAGAGGATTTTGCTTAAATGACCTATTTACATGCCCATACAAATCATAATATGTGTAGTCTTTCATCAAGGCTAATCCTAGTAGATATGGACAATCTCCATAGTTATTAGCAACTAGATTTGGATAATAAATCCTCAGTGAAATCAAATGTTGGCAATTTTAACTAAATATGGGATCATATAAAATAAAATTATGACATTTCAAAGATGGATAGAGTGATGGGTATCCTAAGAGCAAAGTTGAAATGGAATTCGATAGATTGAGCAAAATGACAACAGGAAATTTGCTTGAAAAGAAAACTTGAAGGTCTAGAAAATTAAAGGAAATTAAAAAGGACAGCGCCAGAATTAAAGGATATTAAAGATAAAAACACTAAAATTAAAAGAATTCAAATCAAACATTGGAAAGGAAATTATCGGAAACTAAACTTCACTGGAATTGAAATCAAAGAAAATTTACAAAAACCTTGACGCTCAAGTGGAAACATTGAAACGAACATTGCACTGGTGTTCACGAACACACATTATAAATTACAAGCTTAACCCTATATCTAATATCAAAATGAAAAGGTATTGCTTCAATATATATATATATATATATATACTTTAGAGAAAAGTTTGGCAGAGTTTTGGCGTGTAATCTCCACTCTTCTTTTTCAGTTATATAAGCTTGATCCAAAGTCAATGGCTGCCACCCATTTTCCTTTTACCACAATGTGGACTTTTGTCCGTGCGAAGTCAATCAAAAATCATTTCTTGCTCGCCATAAGTCACTCTTGTTCTCGTGTTTATTAGTATTTCCTTCATTATTATGCCCTCTTTCCCATACTTGTTGTGAAAGTGTCATTCTTGCTTGCTTAGATTATTATGAACTATGTAGCTTCAGTTGTCGTTGGTATTGCCGTAGCACTTGGAACTGCTTTGACACTTTTCGTGACAGTCATTATAGTCCTCCATTCCTTTCTCTTTTAATCATGTCCATGATTCGTGGATTAAAGTTACGAACACCATCTCCATGCACTTATAGTTAAATACAACTTAGTATAGATAATATTCGTACTTGTACAACTTTAAATAATATTATGTGGGCACAAGACTTTCTTATTTGCCGAATATATATACTAGCGTGAGACTTGAGGAAAGTATAGTAGGAATCTATCTTCATCGTGAAAGGGCTAGTAACAACACCGAGAGGGGGGTGAATAGGTGTGAATAGAAATTTTCGCAAGATTCATTAGAAGTAATTTGCTTATAGAAGATAACAGATTAAGAACGAATTTAACCTTAAATAGTAAAACTTAAACAGTTAATTAAGGTTGCGAACAATAAAGGAATTGAGGGAAGAGAATGAGAACACAAGGTTTATAGTGGTTCCGCTTAAATCAAGCCTATGTTCACTATCCCGAGCTGACAGCCTACTGGCTGGATTTCACTATGATTCAAAAGAGATTTAACAGTCTCGCAATCTCGACTTTACAGTGCAGAGGCTCTACTATGCTTCTTCCGAAGTCTCACAAATGTTTGCTTTCTCTCTTGGGTACAATTTGAGTTTCAACAAGTGAAATAGCAAAGAACTAGGAAGCTTCAGACTTTGAATTTTTTCTTTTTATGCACTCTATCAAACAACTATAGAGTCTGCCTTAAATACTTCTCAATGCATTCACGACCGTTGGCACTTTCGAAAGGAGTTCTTCCAATCTATCCGTTAGACAGAATCAATCAAGGAGATCTCGAGTCGTTTTAAAGATGTGATAAAAGCCAGTCAATTATGTTCGCCCATTGTTGACACCTAAATTTTTGCCAAAAAAAATCATTTTCAAAAAAATGGGAACTTGTTTTTTCACAAAAATATTTCATGTCAAATTCTTGCATATAGATTATCTAGATGTTTAGTATAGTTTTTTTAATGGAATGTGTTTTTCGTTTAAAAAAGAAAAAAGAAAAGAAGAAAGTTGGGGCCAAAATGTAATTTTCAAAAGTTGAGGGACCAATTCCCAAATTTTGCAAAATTTCGCCCAAACCTTTAAATCATCATCTTGGTCACTAATTAAGTTGAAATTGAATTTGGGCCAGGTCGAATCTATCAAATTGGGCCAAAATGACCAAACTTGCATTAAATTGGGTATTTTCGAATAAGAAAATGGCCAACTTTGAGGGACCTTTTTGCAAAATTGGGTGGGCAAAATTGCAAAATATGGTCGAGATATTAAACTACTATATATGAGCTTGCTAATTGACCAAAAATCGCAGCCAAATTGATGGATTAAAGCACCCAAACCAGCTGACAAATCTCAGTCCACAAGTTGGTCTGAATTGGGAGTTGCTGAGTAAGCAGTTTGGTGGCCCCACCATATCCTCCTCAGCTGCCCAACCGGCCTGATATTTGCACGTGATGGAAGACCGTACTGAGTAGTGCAAGTGGACGGAAATTTGCAAGGGATAAGCTGCTGAAAGCATGGGAAATTCGCAACCAAATCCGCACACTCAACATCTGCAAAATTTGAAAATTCTGCCTAATTGTTGAAGTAGCCCTGTTGGCAGGCTTGGTAGGTGGACTAAAGATCTGCCAAAAATCCCTGAATTGAAGGGGAGAAGATCACGGAAGCAAGGTATTTCATGGGACGGGAGGTAAGAGACGAGAGAGAGAGGAGAGAGCTCGGAATCGTTCCCCAAAGACACCTTCGAAGCAACTCCAGAAAGCAAAAAACCCAGAAATTCTAGACCGACCCTTGCAGAGAAAAGTGAAATTTTCACAAACTTGCAGCCAAAATTAGCCAAAACCTTCAACTATAGAGTGAAACGTCACTCAAATATCTTTCCAAAAATAGGTCGCACGTACCAAATGGAGATCGGGAAGGCCTCCTAAAGCCCCCCGAAACAGCACCCTCCTGGCGGGCCAAGAAACTCCGAAAATTTGTCAATGTTGAGCCCAGTTGGTCACGAGGGAGGGAAAGCCAGTGTTTTTAAGAAATTTGAGAGACCAATGAGGAAACTAGGAAGCAAGGTAAGTGTCCTAGATGTATTTTTGTTCGAGTTTGAGCATGTTTTGATCATGAAAATCAAGAGAAAAACCAGCCCGGAAAACTGATTTTTGAGACTGGAATTTTTATGGGTGTTGAAATCTCTTCAAGAGTTTTGCATGTGTGCTTCTTGGAGAGGTCGTTTTGATGTTGTTCGGTGGGTCATTTCTCTATGATGTTTGTTGCATTTGAAATCTTATGTTACCTACTTTCACTCGGATTAAGTATTGTTTCCCTTGGATCTCGTATGTCATGAGTGTCGGGGCTTGAATATGGGCATTCAACCTGTTTGCTTGACTTGGGTTCAAACCCAGATTTGCAAAAAATCAGCTCAAGCCTGCATATTTGATGATGATTCCAACTTGGTTTTCGTGTGTTTTAAGCTGTGATTTCTATCTAATATTGCTCCTTGCATGTGGTAGTATAATCTTGGTACTTTAGTTCCACGTGAGATTGCTTATGGGTTAAGATTGAAGGCCGCAAACATGGTCCGGCGAAGCTGTTTTGGGGTGATTTAATGCATGCCAAGTATTCGATGAAATGTGCAAACCAAGTTTCGATCTTGAAACGGTCGATTTGAGCATGATTATTGTAATATTCATATGCTGTGTTGCTCCATGTTAACATAGATCGGTTTAAGGAATTATTATTAATATTTTTAAAAATTAATAAAAAAATCTGAAAATTTCAAAAAAAAAATGTTAGATAGTATCAAATTAGGATAGAAATGGCATCTATTAAATTTTCCTAATTTTAAAAGGTCATTTTCCTAATTTAGTGCTATTTTGGTATTTTATAACCATTTTTGTAAATAATCCATTTTGCGTAGATTAAAACTATTTAAAGTAATTTCATGCATATTTGAATTCTCATTTTGCTCATGGGGGTCCTGTCCCGGGGCGTGATAACAAGGCCATGTAATATTATTTGCCCGACTTGTATTGGGTTTACCTTTTCCGTTTATTTTCAAGTCATTTCAATTTATTGGATGTTTACTTACACGCCGCTTTTCATTAATTTGAGTGTAAATTTCTCTTCTAAATTATGTTAGGATTAGTCTAGACATTAAAAAAAACTACAAAAACATTTGCATGGACACTTAGTGGTTTCATAAAGATTATAATTGGTAATCAAGATTGTGTGGCCATTTAGATAAACAACCTTCCAAGTTAGTGGTACCGCAAGGGCGTTAATAGAAACATTGGCCTAAACAAGTCCCCGTTCCTAGAAATCTCTGGTTGCGTAGGAATCGAGACAACACTCCCGTGTCTTGATTGGTTTCTAGCTGACCCCAATAGGCTAGTGGCAACTCCTAGAAATATTTAGGTTGTTAAGAACTAAAAAACAAAATCCAACGTCACGCGAGGCATGGGCTTGGGAGAGCTCGCGCCTAATTTAGGGCCATTGGTTTGCTTCTTTAGGCAAATACCCTTAAACTTTCTTCCTTTTCCCCCGGACGGAAAAAAAGAGGTCGTGACAGCTTGGCGACTTCGCTGGGGACTTGGTTGCAAACCTTAGAGGACTTAGGCCGTAATAACTTGGTTGGTTGTTCACTAACATGGTCTTCATTTGATAGCGCGTGTCAAAGTCGTGTGGAAAACAAGGTTAGTCCGCTAACAATGTGTTAAATGTTTTTGTAGGTTTGGAGTAATAAGGGGTGGAGTGTTTGTTAACCCATCTCTTTTGTAGGGAGGCATAGGAATGTATGCCCATATGGATGAAATTGAAGTGTTGTTTGGATATCAATCGATATGTGTGCCTTTATACTTATCTTAGCACTACACATTTACACACACAACCCGCGATCTAAAACCCCGATCGCATTAGGAAGCCCATAGAAGGTGCCAAAAGATGGAACTCGTGCGGGGAATGACCCATGGTTATCCACTTTTGGTCTCGCTCATTTTGATTAATGATAAAGAGAACTGTCCGACGTAAGCGCGGAGTGGGGAAAACTCTTTTGATCTAATCAAAATGGGGACCTTAAGCCTTTAGAATTCCACCTTTATCTGTCAAACCTCACAAGTTTACATCAGCGTGTCTATGATATATTTTTTTTTTTAAAAAAGGGGTCTCTTCGCCCACTATAAGTATGATTTCTCCATCTACTTGCTCACTTTGGATTAAAATTTTTATTTATTGGAGATTCGTGGAAATCAATGGAATGCCCTTGAAAATATAGGCTTGGCACTCACTCTTGATAAACAAACATTTCAAATGCATCTAATCTGGCCTAGATTAGAACATATGTTTTCGTTTAAATTTTGAATTACAAACTCAAAGTCACATTTTGTATAGAAATTCTTCCAAGTCAAGATTACATTTTGGGGCGTAGAATTAAAATCAAATTTTCAAGAAAATTCTTGGTCCCATTTCGAAATTCAAATCATATTTTTTGTATTGATTTCTCAAAGTAAAAATCACCTCACCTTTGCACGAGTGAAATTACAAATGAATCTTTCAAAATCAATGCCCCATTTGTGTATGAAACTTTTGGAACATAATGGGCATTCAATTGATAGCCGCGGATCGATCTTCTAATGAAATCTCCTCTTACTAATAAAATCTTGACGAAATACCAAATTCTCATAAGTGGATACTACGGAGAAGGAATTGTCGCCTTGATTTCATTGTAAGAGGCGGCTTTATTGAAAGATCAATTTTTCATTCATGTACTGACATTATCTTCCTTTTGCAGGTCATGCGTGACAACCATTCATTGAACTCCTCTTGCTTGACCATGCCAAAGGTGGACTTTAAAGCTAGGACAAGAATTGTGTTTATTATGCTCCTCTACGAAAGAGCTTCTTGTACTTTATCCTTGTCATTATTCCTATTAGGAACCGTGTTTTGCATTTTGGGTTTTGATTGTGGACCCAATCAAATGCTTTTGTAAATCATACAACTCACATTTTTGAATAATGAAGTTAGAGTTCGTAAAAATCATATCCTTTAAAACACTTCAAACGGACCATCTGGGCTTTTTATGCCTTAGCTTCAAAATGTTTGAAAATGAGTTTCAAGAAGAACTTGCAAAATATTTTATCTCTTCACTTAATCGCTTTCACAGGTTGATCTGCAGAATGATGCTTTGAAGGGGTAAGGTTGTAATCGTTCCAATAGGAATTTCTTATTCAACAACTAACTCGACCATCCATTTTTGTCAAATAGGTAAAATGACGGTTTTGTTCAAGTCTGACAAAAGCGCGGGCCTTTCCCTAATAGACATATGAATTCAAATATTATGATTATGTGTGAAAAGAACCATCAAAGTCTCGAAGATCACAAATCTACTGGCCTAATGAAGTTCCACATTCTGGATGAGCTCATATTAATTTGACATTCTTCGTGGAAGAAGAAATCTGTAGACATTCTTTGGCATCAAACTATTGCGTTGGTTGCAAACAAGAAGCAATTGTAATTCCTACACTTCCAACGGTTTCTTGGCATCAAATCCTATATGGAGATGATTATTGGTGGTCTACAAGACAACACTTCAAGATGTAGATATTTTAGTGAGGAAAATTATTGGCAAGGAACAAGACTACATGGGGAAGACAACCTGGTCCAAAATCACACGATCTCTAAAAGAAAAGGATTGTGAAGTGGGAAATGCATTGACGCAGTAAAAATGGCGAAAGATCACCTAGCCTAAAAGGGGTACGCGGGAACCGAGTAAAGCATGAAGGATTCAAATGAAATGAAGATTCATCAATCCAACATAATGAAGCTGCATATGGACAAGTTATCTAACTCAATGTGGCATGTATTCGACCATAAGGACAATATCTTCCCTTCCTCCACAAAGATATGATGAGATGCGGAATTGCCCGACTTTGAAAAAGGGTGTACTTCGTTCGAACCTAATGTACCTAAGGATGGAAATAATACATTGTTTTCATATGTGTAGGAAATTTTAATTGGGGGAGAGGGCCACAAAATGGATTGGGGGCACGCAATGCCTGAGTCACCCGACTTCTAAAAAGGGAAAGATTCAAATGGAATAGACATTTGTCCAGTGAATTGCCGTCAATCATGAGAGCAAATCCATCCCCATAGCCAAGGAAACAGGATGGAACGCAGTCATTAGATATGTCGTAAAAGGGAGTATACCGTTCCTAAAATGAATCACGTCAAATATGAAAATAACATATTACGTCTCTCTTTCCTTGTAGTTGATAAACGGGGAAACTCACTCAAAGTAGAGTAACTCTCACCCATGAAGCAAGATGAAACAAAGTCAATTGATTCAGCACAAAAAGGGAGTATCATTTCTAAATTAGTCCAATTCAATTTTGGAATATAAGTAACATGCCCTATCTCTTGTAGGAAAAAGGTGCACATTGACCGTTGGAGCAACACCTTATACCAAGAAGGCGTGCTAAGGCCCAACCATCCATTTTGATGGAATAAATGGAGTAAAATATCCATGGAGCAATGCCCTCACATGTCGAAACAAGGAGTGCCCCTCTCCTTTCATCATTGACACCCACTTAGAATGAGTGAATTCGATAACATCTTTGAAAGGAAGATCTTCAAGGAAATGTTAACACCTGAGGAGCAAAGGCACATAAAGAGGAAACACAAGACATTTAAAGTCAGATGAAGCGTCGGTATTCGAGGAACAAACTCGAAAAATTGATTTAAGCATAATCTATATTGACCAAGCAAGCATGTGGAGGTAATACGTGTCAAATTCACCTACCTTGATTTAAAAGATGTGTTGTTCTAGAGCCGATTCAATTAAATAAAAAAGGAAGCGCCTCATGGACACTACTAGCACTTCGGCCTGGTGGTATGGGGAATGAATGAACGGGTCCGAGAGGTATGGGGTTTAATCCCCGGAAACGGCAACGAGGTTGCCATGTAAAAAAATAAAAATATAAAAAAAAAAATTTTGCATCTCTTATTTTTGCAAAAAGAAGAAAATGCTTGAACTAATGAGACCAAAGACTTGAGATTCTCTTTAAGCCTTAAAACAGTACATTCATTCCGCTGTTTTCCGCCAAATGGTGAAACTGACCAAGGGTAATTTTGTATCGTTTCCAGTTTTACGATCCCTGAGGATTCATGTACTAACACATTCCCATTTTGTTCTTCGTAGGGTCGCCTGACTACTAAGGCACAGGTAAGTACCCTTCTTCTCAAAATCAAATGAAAAACAAATGGAGAATTTCCATTGCAAAAAAAAAGAAGAACATTTAGTGTTTTTCTAAAAACAAGCACAAAAAAAATGGAAATTGAAGAAACAAGTTTTCCACAAAGTTTGCAAAAATCTTCTTTACCTTTAAAATGTCCATCCACTTGATGGATCACTCATTTTGAATCAAAATTCCCTATGGAGATTAATCCATCCAGATGATCTCAACAAAAATGAAAGGCGATGTTGCTTATGCCAAGTGAGAAACACTTAGGATGAGGAAAGGCAACCCATTTCCAAACATGTCCTTTAAGCACTCTGGGATTCGAGTGAAAAAGAAAACCCGTGTTGTTTGAGGTCAATGAATTCATTCGCAAGCGGTACATAGATCAAGATGATAAGAGGCATTTCTTTCCTCTATCATACACACTACATGTGACAATAGTTAGCCCATTTGAGCCTTTTAATGTGAAGAATTTTCTACAAAATACCCCTGTCAAGAACCACCCCACGATGGGACAATTATGGAGGTTTGGGTTGACATTATTTGGAGAGGAAAGATGAGAAAGGTTTCTTTGCTCTCACTTGCATAAATCTTTTTGCGGTAACTTCAGGTGAATTCTTATGGAAGCTCGAAGCATCCCAAGGTGAAAAAGAGCATTCTTTTCTCTACCCAAACACCTACACCCATTGCTTAAACCATATTGAGCCTAACTATTCATTTCTAAAACTTGAGTGGTGATTATCTCCCCACATTGGGGGCAGGGCACATGATTTACCAATGCAATTGGTGTTTATATGAGAATATGAAAAGCATCTCGAAAGTCCTAAGAGCTCAAAAAGTTCAAAAGAGCAAATTTCAAGTGAAAATTAAGGGGCATGAAAAAGCAGTGTGCCTGGTAAAAGCAAGGCCAATGCCCCAAAAAAAAATAGTGTGGAAGAAAAACAATTGCATCAAGAGGAATACCTCTGTGAAGCAAAAATGGCCACAAAAAAAAAATGCCTGCATTGAAAAGAAAATCATTGCAAATGCAAAAGCCATTATGTTAAGATGATTAGTCAAAGGACTGTCGAAACAATTTCAATTTTAAAAGAAATAATGGATGATATGGTAATGATGCCATGATAATCACCAACTCTCAAATCCCCCATCGACAAAAAGTTCTAAGCCTTTTGAGCTAAGCCTTTGAACCTTTCCTCGAATCAACATTACAACCCATTTCCAAAGTCTCTTCAGATTGGGATGATTCAAAGTGGAAATAAGGACTTCCTAAAGAAGATGTTGCTCGAAGAAGTGAGAGTAAGGTTGTCTTATCTCATCTTAAGGTTTCTTGACTTGTAAACCTGGCGAAGATGTTGATCGGTGATTAATTCATTTCATAGCCAACGATGCTTATCCATTGCTAAAACCATGACCAAACCTGCACTACGGTCCTTCTAAAAGACCTCCTAGATTGGTCAATGTGTACTTATTGCGAATGATTCAAAGCCTTGCACACTGGAAGAGTGAGATTGAGTGATCAGTTTATTTCCCATATGAATAGATGGGATCAAATAGCCATTTTCTTGAGAATATGCGAGAAGCCCTTTCTGACTAGGTGTCCTTGCTCGGCATACCTAACAGACCTTTCTCATGAGTCAAGGTCATTTCGACAAGGACTTTTCTTCCAAAAGAATTTGACGATTAATGATATCATTCGAGCGTGATGAAAGTTTTGCGAGTTTGTCAAGTTGTCGGAATTAGTTTGATTTGTTTATGCAATCATTGCCTTCTCATTACCGATACACTTTTGATATTGTTTCTAATGACGTGTTGAAATTGACCTCATCTAGTATGCTTTTGCTACTAGAATACTTGTTATAATGAATACTATTTGATGTGCAGTATCCATTTCAGAATATTCTCGAATGACAGGTTCCTCCAGTGAAATCATGCAATTCCAAAGGGTTCATGGATTAACCTTAAACCATGTATTTTCAAGAGGTTCTTGGTTATCCTTAAACCTTGCAATTTCAAAGGGTTCATGGGTTAGCCTTAAACCATGCATTTTGAAAAGGTTCTTGGTTATCCTTAAACCTTGCAATTCTAAAGGTTCATGGGTTAGCCTTAAACCATGCATTTTCAAAAGGTTCTTGGTTATCCTTAAACCTTGCAATTTCAAAGGGTTTATGAGTTAGCCTTAAACCATATATTTTCAAAATGTTCTTAGTTATCCTTAAACCTTGCAATTCTAAAGGTTCATGGGTTAGCCTTAAACCATGCATTTTGAAAAGGTTCTTGGTTATCCTTAAACCTTGCAATTTCAAAGGGTTTATGAGTTAGCCTTAAACCATATATTTTCAAAATGTTCTTAGTTATCCTTAAACCTTGCAATTTCACATGGTTCATGGGTTAGCCTTAAACCATGCATTTTCAAAAGGTTCTTGGTTATCCTTAAACCTTGCAATTTCAAAGGCCTAAACCATATATTTTCAAAATGTTCTTAGTTATCCTTAAACCTTGCAATTTCACATGGTTCATGGGTTAGCCTTAAACCATGGTTCATGGGTTAGCCTTAAACCATGCATTTTCAAGAGGTTCTTGGTTATCCTTAAACCTTGCAATTCACAAGGTTAGTGGGTTAGCCTTAAACCATGCACCTTCAAGAGTTCTTGGTTACTATTAAACCATGCAATTTCAAAGGGTTCATGGGTTAGCCTTAAACCATGCATTTTCGAAAGGTTCTTGGTTATCCTTAAACCTTGCAATTTCAAAGGGTTCATGGGTTAGCTTTAAACCATGCATTTTCAAAAGGTTCTTGGTTATCCTTAAACCTTGCAATTTTAAAGGTTCATGGGTTAGCCTTAAACAATGCATTTTCAAAAGGTTTTTGGTTATCCTTAAACCTTGCAATTTCAAAGGGTTTATGAGTTAGCCTTAAACCATATATTTTCAAAAGGTTCTTGGTTATCCTTAAACCTTGCAATTCTAAAGGGGTCATGGCTTAGCCTTAAACCGTGTATTTTCAAGATGCCATTTCAAAGGGTTAATGGGTTAGCCTTAAATCATGCATTTTCAACAGATTCTTGGTTATCCTTAAACCATGCAATTCCAAAGGGTTCATGGATTAGCCTTAAATCATGTATTTTCAAGAGGTTCTTGATCATCCTTAAACCACGCAATTGCAAAGGGTTTATGGGCTAGCCTCAAACCATACATTTTCAAGACACAATTTCAAATGGTTCATGGGTTAGCCTTAAACCATGCATTTTCTAAAGGTTCTTGGTCATCCTAAAACCATACAATTTACACGGTTAGTGGGACTGCCTTAAACCTCATAGTTAGTGGATCTGCCTTAAACCACAAGGTTAGTGGGACTGCCTTAAACCACACGGTTAGTGGAACTGCCTTAAACCACATGGTTAGTGGGACTACCTTAAACCACAAGATTAGCGGGACTGCCTTAAACCACATGGTTAATGGATCTGCCTTAAACCATAAGGTTAGTGGGACTGCCTTAAACCACAAGGTTAGTGGGACTGCCTTAAACCACATGGTTAGTGGGACTGCCTTAAATCACAAGGTTAGTGGGACTGCCTTAAACCACATGGTTAATGGATCTGCCTTAAACCACAAGGTTATTAGGACTGCCTTAAACCACAAGGTTAGTGGGATTGCCTTAAACCACACAGTTAGTGGGACTGCCTTAAACCACAAGGTTCGTGGGACTACCTTAAACCACAAGGTTTGTGGGTATATCATTAAACCACACTTTTCAAAGTGTTCATAGGTACATCCATAAACCACACTATTTACATTAAGCTCACTTGCATTTTTATTTTACTATTGTAAAAACAAAACAAAACAAAACAAAACAAAAAAAAAAAAAAACAAAAAATTAGGTGTCACTTTATCTTTGAAAGAAATCTCTTTGAGCTTCTTTCCAAAGAGGGGCAGCTGTTGTCACATAAATTTTCGCCAACAAAAATCATTTTCGAAAAAATGGGAACTTGTTTTTTCACAAAAATATTTCATGTCAAATTCTTGCATATAGGTTATCTAGGTGTTTAGTATAGTTTTTTTTAATGGAATGTGTTTTTCTATTAAAAAAAGAAAAGAAAGTTGGGGCCAAAATGTAATTTTCAAAAGTTGAGGGACCAATTCGCAAATTTCGCAAAATTTCGTCCGAACCCTTAAATCATCATCTTGGTCACCAATTAATTTGACATTGAATTTGGGCCAGGTCGAATCTATCAAATTGGGCCAAAATGACCAAACTTGCATTAAATTGGGTATTTTCGGATAAGAAAATGGCCAACTTTGAGGGACCTTTTTGCAAAATTGGGTGGGCAAAATTGCAAAATCTAGTCGAGATATTAAACTACTATATATGAGCTTGCTAATTGACCAAAAATAGCAGCCAAATTGATGGATTAAAGCACCCAAACCAGCTGACAAAAATCTCAATCCACAAGTTGGTTTGAATTCGGAGTTGCTGAGTAACCAGTTTGGTGGCCCCACCATATCCTCCTCAGCTGGCCAACCGGCCTGATATTTGCACGTGATGGAAGATCGTAATGAGTAGTGCAAGTGGACGGAAATTTGCCAGGGATAAGCTGCTGAAAGCATGGGAAATTCGCAACCAAATCCGCACACTAAACATCTGCAAAATTTGAAAATTCTGCCTAAGTCAGAGTTGTTGAAGTAGCCCTGTTGGCAGGCTTGGTAGGTGGACTAAAGACCGACGAAAAATCCCTAAATTGAAGGGGAGAAGATCGCGGAAGCAAGGTATTTCGTGGGACGGGAGGTAAGAGACGAGAGAGAGAGGAGAGAGCTTGGAATCGTTCCCCAAAGACACCTTCAGAAGCAACTCCAGAAAGCAGAAAACCCAGAAATTCTAGACCAACCCTTGCAGAGAAAAGTGAAATTTTCACAAACTTGCGGCCAAAATTAGCCAAAATCTTCAACTAGAGAGTGAAACTTCACTCAAATATATTTCCAACCATAGGTTGCACGTCCCAAATGGAGATCGGGAACGCCTCCTAAAGCCCCCCGAAACAGAACCCTCCTGGCGGACCAAGTAACTCTGAAAATTTGTCAGTGTTGAGCCCAGTTGGTCATGAAGGAGGGAAAGCCAGTGTTTTTGAGAAATTTTAGAGACAAATGAGGAAATAATTGACTTTTACCCCAAACTAAAATACATATAGTTTGTTTTGGTATCAATTTTTCGAACAAAAGATGTCTTGAAGTCTAATTTTAGACGTCAACGAAAACCTTCACTATCAGTTCTTTTTTTCTGCAGATCTCATTTCCAGTTGAAGAAGCCAACTCCCACGGGCCCCCGAGGATAATTTATCGGCTTCCTCAGCCAAGAGCTACTTGCAGAAGAAACTAAAAAGCAAGGTAAGTATCCTAGATGTATTTTTGTTCGAGTTTGAGCATGTTTTGATCATGAAAATCAAGAGAAAAACCAGCCCGGAAAACTGATTTTTGAGGCTGGAATTTTTGTGTGTTAATCTCTTCAAGAGTTTTGCATGTGTGCTTCTTGGAGAGGTCGTTTTGATGTTGTTCGGTGGGTCATTTCTCTATGATGTTTGTTGCATTTGAAAGCTTATGTTACCTACTTTCACTCGGATTAAGTATTGTTTCCCTTAGATCTTGTATGTCATGAGTGTCGGGGCTTGAATATGGGCATTCAACCTGTTTGCTTGACTTGGGTTCAAACCCAGATTTGCAAAAAAATCAGCTCAAGCCCGCATATTTGATGATGATTCCAGCTTGGTTTTCGTGTGTTTTAAGCTGTGATTTCTATCTAATATTGCTCCTTGCATGTGGTAGTATAATCTTTGTACTTTAGTTCCACGTGAGATTGCTTATGGGTTGAGATTGAAGGCCGCAAACATGGTCCGGCGAAGCTGTTTTGGGGTGATTTAATGCATGCCAAGTGTTCGATGAAATGTGCAAACCAAGTTTCGATCTTGAAACGGTCGATTTGAGCATGATTATTGTAATATTCATATGCTGTGTTGCTCCATGTTAGCATAGATCGGTTTAAGGAATTATTATTAATATTTTTATAAAATAATAAAAAAATCTGAAAATTTCAAAAATATTAAAAAAAAAATGTTAGATAGTATCAAATTAGGATAGAAATGGCATCTATTAAATTTTCCTAACTTTAAAAGGTCATTTTCCTAATTTAGTGCTATTTTGGTATTTTATAACCATTTTTGTAAATAATCCATTTTGCGTAGATTAAAACTATTTAAAGTAATTTCATGCATATAGAGTAATTTCATGCATATTTGAATTCTCATTTTGCTCATGGGGGTCCTGTCCCGGGGCGTGATAACAAGGCCATGTAATATTATTTGCCCGACTTGTATCGGGTTTACCTTTTCCGCGTTTATTTTCAAGTCATTTCAATTTATTGGATGTTTACTTACGCGCCGCTTTTCATTAATTTTAGTGTAAATTTCTCTTCTAAATTATGTTAGGATTAGTCTAGACATTAAAAAAAAAACTACAAAAACATTTGCATGGACACTTAGTGGTTTCATAAAGATTATAATTGGTAATCAAGATTGTGTGGCCATTTAGATAAACAACCTTCCAAGTTAGTGGTACCGCAAGGGCGCTAATAGGAACATTGGCGTAAACAAGTCCTCGTTCCTAGAAATCTCTGATTGCGTATGAATCGAGACAACACTCCCGTGTCTTGATTGGTTTCTAGCCGACCCCAATAGGCTAGTGGCGACTCCTAGAAATATTTAGGTTGTTAAGAACTAAAAAACAAAATCCAACGTCACGCGAGGCATGGGCTTGGGAGAGCCCGCGCGTAATTTAAGGCCATTGGTCCGCTTCTTTAGGCAAATACCCCTAAACTTTCTTCCTTTTCCCCCGGACGGAAAAAAAGAGGTCGTGACACCCATACAATCAGGATCTTGGTTTCTATAAGTAGAACCTTCCAAGCTTGTTTGCCTTCCAAGGGATTTGATTATCGAAATTGATTCCAATAAAGATAATCAATCATATAAGTGCTATAGCCAGCCATAAGGTCATCCATAAGCAATACGAATTGAATCTTTGAAGATAATCTCGCATCTGAATAAGTCTTCTTTCTTTAGTCTAGAAACTATCAGTGCGGGCAGAGTTTAAACTTAAAGTTTGGTGGTCTTCAGATTTTGACTCTAAAGTTTGGAAGTCTTCAGACTAGACTTTTTGGAAAGGTTTTGTCAACTTCAAAACAATAAAGTACTTTCTCCAACAATCTCCCAATTTTTTATGGTGACAAAACTTTCCTGCAGATTTAAGAACTTTTGACCTGCAAAACAATTCTTAGGCAATACATAATATCTTATAAAACTGGGTTGATTATGACCTGGATAGCATCGATTCTGCAACCACATAAAACATGTTAAAAAGATAGGTAAATTAACTATCCATCCAAAATCAATATTACCAAAGTAAGTTACTATAGACGTTAAAAAGTCCAACAAATTCAACAAAGTTCAACAATCAAAAGTCTAAACCAAAAAGGTACCTATCAAAAGTTCAAACAGATAATAAAAAAGGATAAGATAAATCTGCACACACACATTCTCCCCCTTTTCGTCAACAAGAAAAAGTGGAGAAGAATAAAAAGAGTTGGATAAAATCAATGTTGTTTGGGGATGCGAACGAGCTGAAATTCTTCCATCGACTGAACTATTTCCTCCAGCTTTTTCAGTGACTCCTGCAGTTTCTTAACATGTTCAGACTTGGCATTCTCTTTCATTTGAAGTTTAAGGTCTTGTACCTGATCATGAAGAGAAACTGTAATAGCTTTCAGTGCAGATTGGAGATTCAGAATTTCACACTCCATCCCATATTGTTGAGCCTTTATCTCCACAAGGAGTTCTAGCAGTCTTTTAAAGTCTATAGAATTCTCTGTTTGCGTACTAGCTTCAGCATGTTCAGTTTGAGGAGTGTTAATGGATGAAGGAACTTCAGCTTGTCAAACATCAAAACCGGGAGAGGATGCCTCAATCTCAGCTTCAGGAAAATGAGAGGTATATACATCTTCTGGATTTGCGGGAGATTTGCTCATATCATCATTTGTAAAAACAAGTGAAAAAGTACCTCTTTTTTCAGCAGCTCCCCATGTCTATATGCCCACAGGTCGAGAAAAGAATTCTTCTTCTTGCTCTTGCTCATCAGCAGCACTCAAGCGATGTTCAGTTGTTTTCCCTTCTCCTGCAGCTCCACTCCGAGCTTCTCAGAATCCTCTAACAAGGATACTGCAAATGTTGGTTTAAGAGAGTCATCTTGACCTTTATCTTCTTCTGCCTCCCTTACTTCTTTTTCTTCTTTTCTTGCTCTTCTCTCTTCCTCTGCTCTTCTTCCTTCACTTCCTTCTCTTCCCTCTTCTCTTCTAAACAAATAGAAATAAGCAGTTAATTCAGCATAAGCAACATCGATTTCTGAACAAAATCTTTCAAGTTAAAGGAGAGCAAACTTCTGCCTCAGGTTCACCTTCAAGGAATCCAGGAAATCAAAATCCACAGTTCGAGGGTTCATTGCCCCTTTTTCAGCAATTTCAAAAAGTCTTTTTGTGGTCTTTAGAACGAAACAAACTCGTTCCCTCACCACGCACATCAGTAGCCACGCCCATCCTAGGCTGAAAATTAGTGTACAATTTCTCATCATCATCCTTCACCTTAGGCTGATTAACAGAACTAAACCGTGGATCACTTGGAAAGTTGGCAAAATTCTTGTCTACCAAACCTTTAGGCACAATGCCTAACCTTTCCATTTGTCTCAGAAACAAGGTCTCGTTCTTGTAACCTCTTTCTTGCAGAAACTCATCAATAAACGTCATCGCCGTTCAACTAATTATAGAGTTTAAAGAGAAATTGGGGTTTCAACGTTCTTACAGGTTCAACATCTTCCATAATTTCTTTTTCCGCTTGCAGGTGCGGAGGATCTTGAGTAGAACGTTGACGTTGTTAAGAATGTTGTTGCTGTTGCTATTGCTGTTGAGGAGAGTCTTCTTCCTCAGTTAAGTCAAAATGAGTAGGATCCTTTGGCATGTGTTGTGGTCCCCTGTTAGCGACCTGAGACGATTTCCTCTGGAAAGACATTCTTGCAGTCGAGGAAGATTTCTCGAACTCGTTCGGTTGAAGAAAAGGTGCAAACTTTGTAAAGTAAACTTGAGAGAAAAGGTGAGAGAGTAGGAATTATGTATTCTAGGGTTTGTGAAAACATAAATGGAGAAGAAGAATCGACGGTATTTAAAGCAAGTGAAATGGAGTATACAAACAGTCACAAAGGAAAAAAAAAATAAACTGCCTTCTTCGAAAATAAAACTGCCAAAAATTTCAAAAATTTCAAAAAAATAATTTCAAAAAATAAATTAGGCAAGTAATCGATTCAAAAATCAACATACATTTTCAAGTTTTTCAAGCCAAAATTAAATTACCTGCATTGAAAAGAAATTAACTTACAAATATAATTTTTGGTCATTCTGAGTCTTACCACCTTCAGACTTTAACAAGTAGAAGATATAATGTTCGATGCAGTACGAATAGACTCAAATAAACTTTTCTCCAGTAGCTTTGTAAAAATGTCCGCTAACCGATTCTTCGAGTCAATAAACTGAATCATGACTTCTCCATTCTGAACATGATCTCTTATGAAATGATGCCGAATCTCTATATGTTTTTCCCTTGAATGTAGAATTGGATTCTTTGTGAGATTGATGGCACTAGTATTATCGCATTCGATCTCAGTGCATGATTCTTCAATTCCAAAGTCTCTTACCTACTGCCTTATCCACAAAATTTGAGAACAATAGCTTTCAAGAGCCACATACTCTGCTTCTGCTATTGATAGAGCTACAGTACTCTGCTTCCTTGAGAACCAAGACACCAGCTTGTTGCCCAGCAATTGACAAGTACCAGAAGTACTCTTTCTATCAACTTTATAACCTACTAAATCTACGTTTGAATATCTAAGGAGAGTAAAGTCTCATTGTTTGGGATACCACAGACCTAACTTTGGAGTAGTTGCAACGTATTTGATTATGCGTTTTGTAGCACTTAAGTGGGATTCTTTGGGATCTGATTGGAATCTAGTACAAATGCAAACACTAAACAAAATGTCAGGTCTAGAAGCAGTAAGACAAAGAAGTGAACCGATAATACTCCTGTAAAGCTTCTGGTCAACTTTCTTTCCTCCTTCATCTTTGTCCAATTTCGAAGAACTTGACATTGCAATATCAGTCTTTTTGCAATTCTCCAATCCAAATTTCTTGATCAGATCTTTTGCATATATATATATATATATATATTTTTATGAATAAAGATACCTTTCTTTGATTGTTTAACTTGCAATCCCAAAAGAAGGTTAGCTCACCCATCATACTCATCTTGAATTCATCCTGTATAGACATAGAAAACTTCTTACATAGATTTTCATTAGGAGATCCAAAAATAACGTCATCGACATAAATTTGAACAAATAAAAAATATTTTCCGTCTTTCTTTATAAATAAAGTAGTATCTACCTTTCCTTTATCAAAACCACTTTGGGTTAGAAATTTACTTAACATTTCATACTAGGCTCGAGGTGCTTGCTTTAGTCCATACAAGACCTTTTTCAGTCTGAAGACTGAGTCTGGCTTTCTTGGATTTTCAAAACCAGGGGGGTGTTCCATATAGACTTCTTCTTGGATAAATTCATTGATAAATGCACTTTTGACGTCCATTTAGAATAATCTAAAATTTTTATAACAATCAAAAGCGAGTAATAATCTAATTGCTTCTAACCTCACTACTAGTGCATAGGTCTCGTCATAGTCTATCCCTTCTTCTTGCGTGTATCCTTTGGCCACGAGTCTTGCTTTGTTTCTGACCACTTTTCCTTTTTCGTCCACCTTGTTTCTGGAAACCCATTTAGTTCCAATAATAGACTTACCTTTAGGTTTATGAATTAGTTCCCAAACATCGTTGATGCTGAACTATCTTAGCTCTTCTTGCATAGCTTCGATCCAACTTTCATCAAACAAGGCTTCTTCTATACTTTTGGGTTCTATCTCGGAAATAAGTGCTAAAGCACTAGACTCTTTTCGTCTTTTGGATCTGGTGCGAATTCCTTCATCAAGGTTGCCAATGATGAGTTCTTTGGGATGACTTGACTTGTGCTTCCGATTCATTGGTTGGTCTAACTTGCCGCTAATCCTCGCTTCGTTGAATCTTCTAATTCTACTCATTGCTGATCTTCAAAAGTCCGAACCACTTCGGGGGAGGTAGACTTTGTAAAGTCCGGAGCAGGTTTAGATTCTTCAAGTTGAGTCGATCTAGTTGATTCGCAAGGAGTCTTGAAACTTGACGTTCATAGATTCTTCCTGATTGAGTCTTCTTGTTGAAAACTCTATATGTTTTGCTTGAGGTAGAGTACCCAAGGAAAATTCCTTCATTTGACTTTTCTTCAAACTTCCCAGTTTGATCATTTGTGTTTTTCAAAAGAAAACACTTACGACCAAACACATGAAAGTAAGAAACATTTGGTTTTTTCCCTTTATACACTTCATAAGGAGTTTTCTCTAGTATAGGCCTCAAGAACACTGTTAATAATATAGCAGATGTAGAGATCTTTTTTGGCCCGAAAATTGAGAGGAAATTCTACTCTCAATTAAGCGGGTTCTTGCCATCTCCCCGTAGGGATCTATTCTTTCTTTCCACAACCTCATTTTGTTCTAGAGTGTATGGAGAAGAGAAAACATGCTGGAAACCAGATTCATCACGTAACTTCGCAAAGTCTTAATTTTCAAACTCACCTCCATGGTTTGTACGTATGCTTGAAATAGCATATCATTTTTTATTATGAACTTTCTTGACAAACTTTGAAAAGTGAGAGAAGGCTTCAGACTTATTTGATAGAAAGTAGACCCATGTAAAGCGAGAGTAATCATCCACGATTACTAAACAATATCTCTTTCCACCAATGCTTTGAGTCCTAGTTGGTCCAAAAAGGTCCATATGCAAAAGCTATAAAGCTCGATTAGTAGAAACTTGATTTATAGGTTTATAAGAACTTCTAACCTATTTTCCCAAGACACAAGGAGTGCATAAATCAGACTTTTGATAAGTCAGGTTGGGAAAACCTCGAACAAGCTTCTTGGATGAAATCTTGGCAATTTGCTTCATGTTGACATTACCAAGCTTTCGATGACAAAGATTTGCTTCATCTTGAATGGAAATTAGACATTGAGAGCTTTTTGGTTTTATATCCATGAGGTAAATGTTCCCATGCCTTCGTCCAGTAAAAGATTGCAAGAAATCTTTACTTGTTCCCGAAAGATGCCTTCTTGAAAATTGATTTTGAATCCAATATCGCAAAGTTAACTTATACTCAGTAGATTGTAATTCAGTCATTCCACCAAGGAGACATTGTTGATAGTTAAGCTTCCAATCTTCACGATTCCAAATCCAACAATTCTTCCTTTGCTGTTTCCTCCAAATGAAACTTTTCCACCATTTATTTGGACAAGCTTTATAAAACAGCTAGAGTCTCCTGTCATGTGTCTCGAACAGCCACTATCGAAATACCATTTGATCTTCTTCTTGATAGTGACCTGTAATCAAAAGAAGAACTCAAGTTTTCTTTGGTACCCATATTTTCTTGGGTCCAGCTGTGTTAGTATTAAAAATAGTCTTCGCCCAATTCTTCTTAACTGGTCTCCAAACCTTTGGACAATCCTTCTCGAAATGTTCGGACTGTTACACTTTGAAAATTTAAGAGCACTTTGGCCAACAGGTTTTACAAAAACTTTTTGAAAATGATTTTTGTAAAATACATTTGTAGGTCTTTGTTTAATTCTTTCTTTAACTTTGGAAAAATCAATTAAAAAAATAGTTTAAAGTCATTCCCAAACCAGATTTGTTAAAATAAGGTCTTTGTACAAAAAGAATTTTTTCCAACTTCTCATATCCTATTGAAAATCTTTTTGTAATGTTTGAAATATCTTTCTTTAGAAAGTCATTTCCCTTAAAAAGAGAATCAGAATTTTCTTTTAAATCAATAAAACTTTTGTTCAGACTTTCAAACTTCTCTTTCCAAGAAGATTCATGTTGCCTTAGTTTGGAATTCTCATTTTTTTAGCTCAGAAATCCATTTAAGAGATGTTTTGAGACTAAGACAGAGTTCATCTATATACTTCGAGATTTTAACAGGAATTTTTAAATTACTAACCTCAACTTCTTTGTCTGAGCCTGAATCATAATCTGTTTCAAAGTCTGAGTCTGACTCTGAATTGGCCATAAGACAAATGTTGGCATATTCTTTATCACTTTCTTCGCATTCAGTGTCACTCCATGTTTCTGCTTTGAGAGCCTTTTTATACTTCTCAGTTCTTTCATTCTTTTTCTTCAACAAATGACAATTAGGTCTAATATGCCCATTTTTCTTGACTTCGAAGCATATTACATCTTTATTGATCTCATTGTCCTCAGTTGATCTCTTTGGAAATTCTGCGTGCTCGCTTTTTCTAGTTGAATCTTCTTCACTTTCTATTTAATTTCCTGAACTTCTTAATCATAAACGCTAGTTCTTCATCGTCCATTTCATCTTTTGAATCTGTATCATCGAATCATCGTTAGATTTTAAGGCAATTGACTTCTTACCTTTAGGATCTTTTCCTCATTGATTTGCTCCACTTCATATGATTGAAGTGTGCCAACAAGTTCATCTACTAAAAGAGGCATGATCCTCTGGGTTTCTCTAATTGAAGTCTTCACGTGATTCCATTCTTTGGAAAGGCCACGCAGCAGTTTATTGACCTTCATTGGTCCTGAGATTGGCTATCATTGATATGCTAATCCATTCACAATTTCAGTAAAATGATTGAATATATCAGTGATGAATTCTCTAGGCTTCATCTTGAAGGCTTTATACTGTTCGAGTAGAATGTTAATTTTTGTTTCTTTTACTCAATCAGTTCCTTCATATTTAACATGCAATCTGTCCTAAACTTCTTTTGCTGTTTCACAGGAAGAAATTCGATTATACTCAGTAGGAGATGAAGCACAATATAAAGAGTAGATAGCTTTAGCATCAAGAGCTTGTCTCTTGATTAATTCTTCTTGTGTCATATCGCCAGCATCTACAACTTCCTTTCCTCTTTATGAGGTTGTTGTTGTAAAGGGCTAGTGCAACACCTAGAGGGGGGTAAATAGGTGTAAATAAAATTTTCTCGCGAGACTTAGAAGAAATATATTGTCTTTTTAAAAATGATTGACTAAAGACATAAGTAGCTTTAAACAGTTATATAAGACAATAATTAAAAATAAGAAGTTAAGGAAAGAGAATTAGAACACAAGGTTTATAGTGATTCGGCTTAGATCAAGCCTACGTCCACTCTCCCGTGTTGACAGCCCTTGGTTGGATTTCACTATGAACCAAAAGAGATTTTACAGCTCGTGATCTCGACTTCCTCAATGAAGAGTATCTACTGATCTCTCACAAAATCTCACTATGTGTTTCTCTCTCTTGTGTACAACTTTTGAGCTCGATAAATGAAAGAGCAAGGAACTATAGAGATTCAAACTTTGAAATTATTCTTTCACGCACTTCACCGAACAACTAGAGAGTCATCCTTAAATACTCCTTCATGATTTTACGACTATTAGTACTTTCCAAATGAATTCTTCCAATCTACCCGTTGGACAAAATCAATTAAGGTGATCTCGAGTCATTAGATGATTTGTGATGAAAGCCCATCAATCCCGTTCGCCCATACAATCAAGATCTTGGTTTCCATAAGTAGAACCTTCCAAGGTTGCTCGCCTTTCAAAATATCTTCATATCGGAGTAAATTCCAATAAGAATAACCAAACAATTAGATGTTATATCCAGCCATAAGGTCTTCCAAAAATCATGCAAATCGAATTCTTGAAGATAATCCGGCATCTGGATAGGTCTTCATTCTTCAGTCTGGAAATTGTCAGTGATGGCAGACTTTGAAACTTATGTCTGGTGGTCTTTAGACTTTGACAGTAAAGTTTTGAGTTCTTTAGACTATACCACTTGAGTCTGGAAGTCTTCAAACTAGACTTTTGGAAACATTTTGTCAACTTCAAGACAGTAAAGAAGTCTTCTCCAACAATCTCCCCCTTTTTTTTATGGTAACAAAACTTTCCTGCAGATTTGAAAACTTTCATCCTGCATAACAACACTTAAGTAGTACATGATATCTTATAAAAGTAAGTTGATTAGGATCTGGACAGCATCGACTCGCAACCACGAAAACATGTTAATCCTGCAAGATAAAATAACTATCCAACCATAATTAGTATCTCAAGTTTAGTTACTGCAGTTGTCAAAAGGATTCAAAGTTAAATAGCAATCAAAAGTCTAAAGCATACCAGTTCAAAAATACCAAAGTCCAAACAAACCAAACAAAAAGTCATTAAAATCAAACCAAGCAAAAAGATGTTGTGCTAAAAAAAGATAAGTCAGGTCAAATCTATACAAATTCTCCCCATTTTTGTCAACGGCAAAAATTGGAGAATAGGTAAGAAAGAGTGGGGTAAAAGAAATCATGGCTGCTTGAATTTCCCAATAGACTTGAGTGTCCTCCAACTTCTTTAGAGACTCCTTGGCTGTCGAATATCCTCACCCTTGGCATTTTCTTGCACTTGAAGCTTCAGGGCTTGTAGCTGTTGTTGTAGAGAGTCTGAAGTTGTCTTGAGAACTGTCATCATGTTCTTCATCTCAAACTCCAAACCATATTACTGACCCTTCAAATCCAAAAGGAGATCCAGCAGCCTTTGAAAGTTTGTTGTTGGTTCTGATGTAGCGCTGGGTCCAGCCAAGTCAATTCCAGGAGTTTTATGATGTGAGGGAACATCTGTTGTTCGATCACCAGGACTTGGAGAGGATTCCTCAAGATCTGCTTCAGGATATTTAGAGGTATAGACATCCTCTGGATCTGCTAGAGATCTACTAACATAATAACTAGTAAAGACAAGTGAAGAAATTCCTCTTTTGTCAGTAGCTCCCCCTGTTTCTGTGCCTTCAGGTAGAGAAAATAATTCATCTTCTTGTTCCTATTCTTCAGCACCTGAGTGATGTTTTGCTTTTCCTTCTCCTACAGTTCCATTCCTTGATTTCTCCGAGTCTTCTGTTAAGGATATAGCAAGTGTTGGCTCAAACGAGTCATCTTGACCCTCTTCTTCCTCTTGTTCTCTTCCTTTCTCTTCTTCCTCTGTTCTTCCTTCATGTTCCTCTGTTCTCCTCTCTTCTCATTCTCTTTGCTTTGTCTCTTCTCTTTCTTTGTGCTCTCAGTCTTTTGGCTCTTTAAAGCTAACATAACTCTGTAAATTCCTTAAGGCAAAGGCGAAGAGAGTGATGTCATCCTCATCTTCTTCATCCTACAAGATAAGGGCTCTCTTCTTCTTGGTAGGTTCGCTTATGGGCTCCTTGCCTTTTCTTTTTCCTGCTGCAGAGTCTTGTCGTGCCTTGATAGGGGACATTTCCTTAATGCTCTCCAAAATCTTGTTTAGCTCCTTCAAACGCATCTTAGAGACCATTTTCAGTCCAATTACCATTGGAGCAATGGTTCGAACACACAAAATAGCAAGAGGTTGAATATTGAAATGTCTAAATAGTCGAGTGATAAGAGCAGCGTAAGGAAGTTGCCCCTTGTCCTTCACCACTGTCATATACATGTGCATTAGGATGGTATGAGGTAGAGAGAACTTGAAGCCAATGTTGATAGCGTACATCAACTTCGATTCCGAGTGAGAGATATCGAGTCTTTGACATTGATTTGGGTCTCGATGCAGTTGATCACGATCTTGTGAAGCAAGATATTGGAGGCGATCATTCTAGAGTAAGAAATCTTGCCCTCAAGCAAATCTGTCCCGAACAAGTTCCAAAGTAGCATGAGCAATGAGACACCGATTGGTTGGAAACTCCCTCTTTCCACCCTAATCACATCACCCAATGTGTCTACATCAACCACAAATTCTTTGTCCGTAATAGTAAAAGAAAATATATTCGCATTTAGAAATGATAGATTTGAATAGAAGTAAGCCGTAAGTTCGGGTAGACGACGGTCATCTCGAGCAAAAACGTTCGAGTTGAAGGAGTGCAAACTTCTCACTCCGTTTCACTTTTAACGAATCAAGAAAATCAAAGTCCACACTTCTATCAAAGTCCACACTTCTAAGGTTCATTACCCCTTGCTTCAGCAATTTTGAGTAGGTCTTCCTATGATCTTTAGAATGAAATAAATCCATCCTTTCACCACAAATAGTTGTAGTGACACCCATCCGAGGCTGAAAATTCATGAACATCTTTTCATCATCATCTTTCCCTTCAGGCTTATTAAAGGTACTAAACCGTGGATTGCTTGGAAAGTTGGCAAAGGTCCTTGTTGCCATGCCTACAGGCACAATGCCCATACATTCCTCTGTTCTCAAAAAGTGAGTCTCATTCCTATACCCTCTTCACTCAAGAACTCATCAATGAAAGTCATCGCCATTCCACCCTCTTTTAACTTAGAGTAGAGTTTGAAGAGAAATTCAGGTTTCAGCGTTCTTACAGGTTCCACGTCCTCCAAAATTTCTTCTTCTGGTTGTTGTTGTGGAGGATCTTGAGTTCTATGTTGGCGCGGTTGAGAATGTTGTTGTTGACGCTGCTGCTGCTGCTGCTGCTGAGGAGAGTCTTCTTCCTCGATTAGATCAAAGTGCGTAGGACCCTCACGCATACGTTGTGGTCCCCTGCTCGCGATTCTAGAAGACTTTCTTTGAGAAGACATTGTCACTTTCTTTAGGGGATTCCTCGAACTCGATCGTGTAAAAATGTGAAAACTTTTCAGATTAAACTAGAGAGAAAGTGTGAGAAAATGAAGTTCTGTATTCTAGGGTGTGTGAGTGAAAATGGAGAAGAAGAAAATCGACAGTATATAAAGCAAATGAATCGGGGTATTCTAATTGTCACAAAGAAAAAAGTAAAAACTGCCTTTTTGAAAATAAAAAACTGCCATTTTTGAAAATGAAAAACTGCCATAAATTCAAAACTTGAAAAAGACAATTTCTAAAAACAAGTAACGATTCGAAAATAAACGTACCTTTTTCAAGACTTCTTCCTAAAATTGAATTACTTGCATTGAAAAGGAATTAACTTACAGTCGTAACATTTGGATGCTCTGAGTCTAACCATCTTCAGACTTTAATCGATAGAAGATATTATGTTCAGTCTGGTGCAAATAAACTCAAATAAACTTTTCTCAAGTGGCTTTGTAAATATGTCTGCCAAGTGATTCTTCGAGTCAATGAACTGAATCATAACTTCTCCATTTTGAACATGATCACTAACGAAGTGATGTCGAATTTCTATATGCTTTGCCCTTGAATGAATAATTGGATTCTTTGTAAGAATGATAGCGTTGGTGTTGTCACATTTGATTTCGGTGCATGATTCTTCAATTCCAAGTCTCTTAGCTGTTGCCTTATCCACAAGATTTAAGAACAACAACTTCCAAGAGCCACATATCCTGCTTCAGCTATTGAAAGAGCTACGGTGCTCTGCTTTCTTAAGAACCAAGATACCAGGTTGTTGCTTAGTAGTTGACAAGTACCAAAAGTATTCTTTCTATCAACTCTGTAGCCTGTTAAATTTGCATCTGAATATCCAAGGAGTGTAAAATCTCCTTCTTTGGAGTACCATAGACCTAGCCTTAGAGTAGTCGCAACGTATTTGATGATATGTTTTGCGGCACGTAGATAAGATTCTTTGGGATCTGATTGGAATCTAGCACAAATGCAAACACTAAATAAAATATTAGGTCTAGATGCAATAAGGTAAAGAAGCGAACCAATAATACTCCTGTAGAGCTTATGGTCAACTTTCTTTCCTCCTTCATCTTTGTCCAGCTTCGAAGAACTTGACATTGGTATCTTAGTCTTTTTGCAATTTTCTAATCCAAAATTCTTGATGAGATCTTTTGCATATTTTTCTTGATAAATGAAAATTCATTTCTTCAATTGTGTGACTTGTAATCCGAGCAAGAAAGTTAATTCACCCTCTCATGTTCATCTCGAATTCATCCTGCATAGATTTAGAAAATTTCTTACAAAGATTTTCATTAGGTGATCCAAAAATAATATCATCAACATAAATTTGAACAAATGGGAAATCTTTACCTTCTCTTTTAATGAACAAGGTAGTATCTACATTTCCTTTAACAAAGCCGTTTTGAGTTAGAAATTTACTTAACCTTTCATACCAAGCTCGAGGTGCTTGCTTCAATCCATACAGGGCCTTTTTCAATATGAAGACTAAGTCTGGCTTTCTTGGATCTTCAAATCCAAGTGGTTGATCCACATAGACTTCTTATTGGATGAATCCATTTAAGAATGCACTTTTCACATCCAATTGGAATAGCCTGAAATTTTTATAACAAGCAAAAGCAAGTAATAATCTAATTGCTTCTAACCTCTCTACTGGTGCATAGGTCTCATCATAGTCTATCCCTTCTTCTTGCGTATATCCTTTAGCCACAAGTCTTGCTTTGTTCCTAACCACTTTTCTTTTCTCGTCCACCTTGTTCCTGAAAACCCATTTAGTTCCAATAATAAACTTACCTTTAGGTGTATGAATTAGCTCCCAAATATCATTGATGCTAAACTGTCTGAGCTCTTTTTGTATAGCTTCAATTCAGCTTTCATTAGCCAAGGCTTCTTCTATACTTTTGGGTTCAATTTCAAAAACAAGTGCTAAAGCACTAGACTCTTCTCGCCTTTTGGATCTGGTGCGAATTCCTTCATCAATGTTGCCAATGATGAGTTCCTTGGGATGACTAGACTTATGCTTCCAGTTACTGGTCAGTTTTGAAGTCTGCTGATCCTCTGTTTCAGTTGAATCTTTCGATTCTGCTTGTTTTTTACCTTTAGAAGTCTGAACCACTTCAGGGAAAGTAGACTTTGTAAAATTTGGAGAAGTTTCAGATTCTTCAAGTTGAGTCTGATCTAGTTGATTCTGTATAGATTCTTGAAACTTGACATTCATTGATTCTTCCACGGATTGAGTCTTTTTTGTTGAAAACTATATATGCTTTGCTCGAGGTAGAGTAGCCAAGGAAAATTGCTTTATTCGACTTTTCTTCAAATTTACCAGTTCGATTATTTGCATTTTTCAAAACAAAACACTTATAACCAAACACATGAAAATAAGAAACATTTGGCATTTTCCCTTTAAACACTTCATAAGGAGTTTTCTCTAGAATATGTCTTAAAAATATTCTATTAATGATATAGCAAGCTGTAGAGACAGCTTTAGCCCAAAAACGACAAGAAATATTACTCTCAATTAAGATTGTTATTGCCATTTCCTGCAAAGATCTATTATTTCTTTCCACAACCCCATTATGTTTTGGAGTATATGGAGAAGAGAAAACATGTTGCAAACCAGATTCATCACAGAATTTTGCATAGTCTTGATTTTCAAACTCACCTCCATGGTCTGTCTGTATGCTTGAAATAGCATAACCTTTCTCATTTTGAACCTTCTTGGCAAATTTTGAAAAGTAAGAGAATGCTTCTGACTTACTTGCTAGCAAATATACCCATGTAAAGCGAGAGTAATCATCCACGATTACTAAGCAGTATCTCTTTCCACCAAAGCTTTGCGTTCTGGTTAGTCCAAAGAGATTCATATGCAGAAGCTGCAAAACTCGATTAGTAGAAACTTGATTTATAGGTTTAAAAGAAATTCTAACCTGTTTTCCCAAAACACAAGGTGTGCATAAATCAGACTTTTGATAAGTCAAACTTGGAAGTACACGAACAAACTTCTTGGAAGAAATTTTGGCAATTTGCTTCATGTTAACATGGCCAAGCTTCCTATGCCAAAGATTTGCTTCATCTTGAATGAATATTAGACACTGAGAACTTTCTGGTTTTATATCCATAAGGCAAATATTCCCATGTCTTCATTCAATGAAAGATTGAGTGAGATCTTTACTAGTTCTCGAACAAATGCCTTCTTGAAAATTGATTATGAAACCAGTGTCACACAGTTGACTAATACTGAGTAGATTGTAGTTTAAACCTTCCACCAAGGAAACATTGTTGATTGTGAGGCTTCCAATCTTCACAATTCCGCATCCAACAATTCTTCCTTTGTTGTTTCCTCAAAATGAAACTTTTCCACCATTTATTTGCATAAGCTTTATAAAACAACTTGAATCTCTGTCATGTGTCTAGAACAACCACTATCCAAATACCATTTGATCTTTTTCTTGATAGTGACCTGCAAGTATAAAAGAACTTAAGTTTTCTTTAGTAATCACATTTTCTTGGATCCAAGGGAGTTAGTATTAAATACAGTATTTGCCCAATCCTTCTTAACAAGTCTCCAAATCTTGGGACATTCTTTCTCAAAATATTCTAAGCTGTTACACTTTGAACATTGGAGAGCACTTTGGCCAACATGTTTTACAAATACTCTTTGAAAATGGTTCTTGTAAAATGTTTTTATAGGCCTTTGTTTGATTCTTTCTTTCACTTTTTGAAAATCAATTAAAGGTATGGTTTCTGCTGTCATACTCAAACTAGATTTGTTAAAATAAAGTCTTTGTAATGAAAGAATTTTTTCCAACTTCTCAGATCCTATTGAAAACATTTTTGTGATATTTGAAATGTCCTCTTTCAAAAAGCTATTTTCCTTCAAAAGAGAATCTGAATTTTCTTTTAAGTTAACAAAACTTTTGTCTAGATTTTTAAACTTTTCTTTCCAAGAAGTTTCCTATTGCTTCAGTTTAGAATTCTCCCTTTTTAGTTCGGAAATCCTTTTAAGAGAGGTTTTGAGATTAAGACAGAGTTCATTTATGTACTTTGAAACTTTAACAGGAATTTTTAAATTGCTAACATTGATTTCATTGTCTGAATCTGAATCTGAATCTGAATCTATTTTGAGTCTAAGTCTGAATCTAAATTAGCCATTAGACATATGTTGGCATACTCTTCATTACTTTCCTCGCATTCAGTATCGCTCCATGTTTCAGCTTTGAGAGCCTTCTTGAATTTCTCAGTTCTTCCTTTCTTTTTCTTCAACGAGAGGGGTTGGTTGGGTCGATGTGTCCCTTCTTTCTTGCATTCAAAGCGAGATCACATCTTTGTTGACTTCATCATCCTCGTTGATTTGTTCTGGAATTTTTGAGTGCATTACTTCTTCTAGTTAAATCTTTTTCCCTTTCTGTTTAGCTCCCTGAATCTTCTTATCATGAGTGTTAGCTTTTCATCGTCCATGTCATCTTCTAAATCTGTATCATCAGAATCATCATTAGATTTTAAAACAAATGACTTCTTACCTTTAGGATCTTCTTCCTCATTGATTTGGTCCACTTCATATGATTGAAGTGTGCCAATTAATTCATCTACTAAAAGAGGGATGATTCTCTGGGTTTCTCTTATAGAAGTCTTCACATGATTTCAGTCTTTGGAGAGTCCACGCAGTAATTTATTAACCTTCATTGGTCCTGAGATTGGCTATCCTTGATATGCTAGACCTTTTACAATCTCTGTGAAACGACTAAACATGTCAGTGATGGATTATCCTAGCTTCATCTTGAAGGCTTCATACTGTCCGAGTAAGATATTGATTTTTATTTCTTTAACTCGTCAATTTCTTCATAGGTAACATGCAATCTATCCCAAACTTCTTTTGCTGTTTCACAAGATGATTTCTGTTATGCTCAGTAGGAGATAAAACACAATATAAGGAATAAATGGCTTTAACATCAAGAGCTTGTCTCTTAGTTATTTCTTCTTGTGCCATTTTGCCAACATCTGCAACTTATTTTCCTCTTTCTGAGATTAATGTAGCTTTGGGAATAATCTATTTTTCTACCACATTCCATTCCACGGGATCTTTTGATCTTAGGAATGCCTTCATCTTGTTTTTCCACACACTGTATTCCTTCCTATCAAAGTAAGGAGGTCTGGTGTTGCTTTGGCCTTCGATCAAACTTGGAGCCAAAATACTAGCTATAGATCTTTAGCTCGAAGTAAAAAACACTTCAATAAAATGAGTACACAGGCTCGATACCAATTGTAAAGGGCTAGTGCAACACCTAAAGGGGGTGAATAGGTGTAAATGAAATTTTCTCGCAAGACTTAGAAGAAATATATTGTCTTTTTAAAAATGATTGACTAAAGACATAAGTAGCTCTAAACATTTATATAAGACAATAATAAAAATAAGAAGTTAAGGAAAAAGAACTAGAATACAAGGTTTATAGTGATTCGGCTTAGATCAAGCCTACGTCCACTCTCCCACGCTGACAGCCCACCGGCTGTATTTCACTATGAATCAAAAGAGATTTTACAGCTCGTGATCTCGACTTCCTCAGTGAAGAGTATCTACGATCTCTCACAAAGTCTCACTTTGTATGTTTCTCTCTCTTGTGTACAACTTTTGAGCTCGATGAATGAAACAGACAAGGAACTATAGAGATTCAGACTTTGAAATTCTTCTTTAACGCACTTCACCGAACAAGCGGAGAGTCATCCTTAAATACTCCTTCATGCCTTTACAACCGTTGGCACTTTCTAAAGGAATTCTTCCAATTTACCCGTTGGACAGAATCAATTAAGGTGATCTCGAGTCGTTAAATGATTTGTGATGAAAGCCCGTCAATCCTGTTCGTCCATACAATCAGGATCTTGGTTTCTATAAGTAGAACCTTCCAAGTTTGCTCGCCTTAGTTGTAGACGACGAGGTGAGTGGTACTATATCTTCTTTGGTTTCGAAAAATTCATGTCTTGAAGTATATATGTATATACATGAATTGAGGAGAACATTTTTATGCATAAAAGCCAGATCGAGCAATTGCTAGTATTTGGTTGATTTTGAATGTTTGAAAAGCGTGTTATACAAAGTAAATGGAGAAATATATATGTTTTGCGATTGATTTATGGAAAGGTTTATAATGATTTGAGAAATTGATATGAAATGGATGATGGGTTATGCTGCAAATGTTATTTGTTTGGTTTAAGATATTGATTTCTGAATTGGATTTCGGTATTGGAGGATGGTTATTTATGCTCAATATGACTGTGAACCCAGTGAGGGGTTTTGGAGTATGCATACCAGGTTTAGGATATCCTTACGGGCCCAGCCATCGACTTTGTAGGTGGAACCATGCCAAGGGAAAAGCTTGGTCGCCTTGTCACAAGGCGTTGTGTCGTGACCATGGTGGAATATTGAGCAATAGATTAATCAATGGATGGACCATTGATATGTGATATTTGATGGAGAGATTATTCAATGGGCTTGACCATTGATACTTGATTTTTGATGGTGATTTAAATGATTTTTCCATATTAGTATAAAGCTTTGATGATATCAAATGACTCTTATATGATTTGGTATGTATTTTATATATTGAGTTGGCATTATAAAATTCGGTATTGCTTTGTATACATGCATAGTGGTTGTTCGATCTGCTTAGAAGATATGTACTACTCACTGAGCTGTTGTTGCTCATTCCACTCCTTCTTTAATCTTTTCAGGTTCCTCGGTTAGCGGCAAATAGAGCGAGTGCGCCGTCGGTGGGAAACTTTTTGGGGAGTTCTATTTTTGGGTATGGCCAAAGGAAGTAGTGCACTTTCCTTGCTAGTGGTTGGATTGTCTGAGTTCTAATTATATATTTCTTTTTGGTGGATTATAGAAACTCTGATGTTGCAACCAATCTGTTGGTCTATCTGATATGTATATATGGTTTGATATATATATAAGTCGATATCAGGTTGTTGGTTGTATTTGAGGCTGCGTCCTTCGTGAGGAAGGACGGCCGTGTCATGCCCATTCTTTTTGATTTTGGGGTGTGACATCTTTTGGTATCAGAGCCTAAGTTTTGATCTTTCGGATGTTGTTATGGGACGTTGTGAGGTTGTGTGATAGATTTTATTTTTGCGTTAGTCTTTTAGATTCTAAGGTGTAGTTTCATTCTTGAGTTCGGTGATCATGTGTGCGACTCCGAGACTCTTGCCTCGCTTCGTAGAAGCAGCAAAGGCAAACGAGTCGCTACCCCTGATGCTAGAGACATGCCTCAAGCTTCTCGAGGTGCATCGTTGAGAAGGAGACTTGAAGACCGCTTTGATAGGAGTCCTGACTTGCGCGAAGTCAGAGAAGATAATCAAGAGCCAACCCGTTCAACTGAATTTGAACAAGCAATGATCCATTGGTATCACCAAGCAAAAGAATTAACTTGGAGATGAAGCGCGGCTCGGGCACTTTTGCCCAATTTAGGAAGGCGAAACCACCCACTTTTGATGGGAAAGCTGATCCTCTTGCGGCTGAGCGTTGGATTAAAAAGATTGATGGGATCTTTGAAGTGAAGAGGTTCCCGAGGAGCGGAAAGTTAAATTTGCTACCCAATACTTGGAAGGTGAAGCGAGTTTTGGTGGGATGGAATGAAGCCAAGTCTTGGAGGTAGGGATGTTATTATATCCTGGGAGGACTTTAAAAAGGCGTTCAATGCTCAATTCTTCCCAAAGTCATTCCAGGCAAAGATGAATGGTGATTTTGTACATATATCTCAGGGTGACTCCACAGTTTTAGAGTATTCAGTCCGCTTTAATCAGTTGAGTAGATTTGCAGAGCACTTGGTAGCAAATGAGGAAGATAAGGCCGACCATTTCCTAGGAGGGCTCTGACCTGAAATTAATTCCGCACTTGCACCTCTTATGTTAACAACCTATAAGGATGTGTTAGAGCGAGCAATCAAGGTGGAACAAAGCATTCGAAGCACGGCACACAAAGAGCGCCTCAGCCCAAAGGTTTAAGCCCACAAATGTACAAGGTAGCCATACCGATGGTAGTGGAAGGTGAAGAGGTTTCAGTCGGCCAGGACAGTTCAGAAATCTGAGTAACCAAGGCCCCTGCAATACATGTGGAAGTTATCATCGTGGTGAGTGTCATCGGAAAACTGGAGTATGCTTCTTATGTGGGAAAGCGGGACACATGCGGCGAGATTGTCCTACACAAGGGAATCCTCCTTTTGACAAGAGATCATGTTATCTATGTGGACGTCAAGGGCACCTATCACACCATTGTTCCATGCGGAGGAATACCCCTTTGGTTGGTAGGCCCCAAGAGAACCAACAAAGACAAAATACAAGTGGGAAAGTTTTTGCGATGACAAAGGAGGATGCAGCAGCATCTAACGCAGTTGTTGCAGGTAATATTTTTATTGCCTCACAATGTGCTTATGTGTTATTTGATCCTGCTGCTACGCACTCATTCATTTCAACTGAATTTGCAATGAAGCTTAATGTGTTGCCTGATCCTCTTGAATGTGAATTGCGTGTTGATACTCCTACTGGCGATTTCTTAGTTGCTCATCATGTGTTCAAGAGATGTTTGATTCGGATTAATGATGTTGAAATGCCTGTGGATCTAGTGGAGTTAAATATTCGAGATTTCGATGTGATTATAGGGATGGATTGGTTATCTACCTATCGTGCTACTGTTGATTGTTTTTCAAAGAAAGTGCTATTTAGACTTCCAAATCAACCCGAATTCTCTTTTTCGGGAAGTTGTCAAAACACTTTTCCAAGGTTGATCTCGGTTTTGCAAGCGAGGAAACTTTTGAGAAATGGTTGTTGTGGTTATTTAGCTTGTGTAAAAGATACAAGTAAGGTTGTAGTGAAGTTGGAAGATGTTCCTGTTGTTAGAGAGTTTCCAAGTGTGTTTCCTGAAGATTTACCAGGCTTGCCTTTTGATAGAGAAATTGAGTTTTGTATTGAATTGATACCCGGTACAGCACCAATCTCTAAGGCACCATATCGGATGGCACCCGCTGAATTGAAAGAATTAAAAACACAACTGCAAGAGCTTTTGGATAAGGGTTTCATCGGACCCGGTGTTTCACCTTGGGGAGCTCTGTTCTATTTGTGAAAAGAAGGATGGTAGTATGCGGCTTTGTATAGATTATCGAGAGCTTAACAAGGTAACGGTCAAAAACAAATATCCTTTACCTCGGATTGATGATTTATTTGATCAACTTCAGGGAGCTCAAGTATTTTCCAAGATCGACCTTCGTTCGGGTATCATCGTTGAAGATAAAGATAGATGATGTGCCTAAAACCGTTTTGAACGGGGTATGGCCATTATGAATTTCTCGTCATGCCTTTTGGATTAACAAATGCGCTGCGGCCTTCATGGACTTGATGAACAGGGTGTTCAGGGAATATCTAGACAAATTTATTGTGGTGTTTATTGATGACATCCTAGTGTATTCAAAGAGTTTAGAAGAACACGAACAACACTTGAGGGTTGTCTTGTAGACTTTGCATGAAAAGAAGTTGTATGCCAAATTTAGCAAGTGTGATTTCTGGCTTGATCATATAGAATTCTTGGGTCATGTGATCTCGAAGGATGGCATATTAGTGGATCCAAAGAAGGTTGAAGCAGTTGTTAAGTGGAATCGTCCGACTAATGTTACAGAAGTGAGAAGTTTTCTTGGGCTAGCTGGCTACTATAGGCGATTTGTAGAGGGATTCTCAAAGATTGCTGGTCCACTTACCCGACTAACTCATAAGAAAGTTAAATTTGAATGGTCAGACCAATGTGAGCACAGTTTTCAAGAGTTGAAGAGACGGCTAGTTTCGGCTCCTATTCTAACTCTACCTTCTAAAAGTGGCGGCTTCGCAATCTACTGTGATGCATCCAAAGAAGGTTTGGGTTGTGTTCTTATGCAAAATAGCAAAGTTATTGCCTACGCTTCTAGACAATTGAAATTACATGAGAAGAACTACCCCACTCATGATTTGGAGTTAGCGGCGGTTGTATTTGCCTTGAAGATATGGCGGCACTATTTGTATGGTGAAAAATATGAAGTCTTTACCGATCACAAGAGTCTAAAGTATATCTTTACTCAGAAAGAACTGAACATGAGGCAAAGAAGATGGCTAGAACTTTTGAAGGATTATGACTTGTCCATTAATTACCATCCGGGTAAGGCTAATGTGGTAGCGGATGCTTTGAGTCGTAAATCCTTTGGAAATATGGCAACTTTGCTCACTTCTCAGACGCCCATTCTTGAAGATATGAGGAAGTTAGACTTGGAGGTATTGGTGCATCAGCTTGGTGCTCGGTTAGCTAACCTTTAAGTACAACCTACGTTGATTGATAGAATTAAGGCTAAACAGAATGAAGATCCACAATTACAAAAATTTAGAGAAGGTGTGGAAGATGGAAGACAAGCGGATTTTAGTTTACATGTAGATGGATCCTTGAGGTTTCGTGGTCGACTATGTGTGCCTAAGGACTCAAAGCTGAAAAAGGAGATCTTGCAAGAAGCTCACAGCACTAGATTTTCAATTCATCCGGGAAGCACTAAAATGTATAGGGACTTGAGAGAAAACTTTTGGTGGATCAACATGAAAAGGGATATTACAAAATTTGTCGATCAATGTTTAGTTTGCCAGCAAGTGAAAATTGAGCATCGAAACCAGGTGGACAGTTGCAACCTCTAGAGATACCTAAATGGAAGTGGGAGCATATTACCATGGACTTTGTAGTTGGCCTACCAAGGACACCAAGTGGTAAGAATGCTATATGGGTGATTGTTGATCGATTAACTAAGTCCGCTCACTTTTTGTCATATCGATTTGGCCTTTCAATGGAAGATATGGCAAAGCGATATGTTAATGAGATAGTTAAGCTTCATGGAGTTCCAGTAACCATTGTTTCTGATAGGGATCCCAGGTTTGTGTCTAACTTTTGGAAGAGTTTGCAAGGAGCATTGGGCACTAAACTCAACTTGAGTACAGCTTTTCATCCACAAACAGATGGACAGTCAGAGAGAACGATCCAGACATTAGAGGATATGTTGAGATCATGCATCATTGACTTCGGCGGTTCTTGGGATGAACATCTACATTTGGGAGAATTTTCTTATAACAACAGTTATCACTCCAGCATTAAGATGGCACCCTTTGAAGCTTTATATGGCCGAAAATGCAGAAGTCCTATTTGTTGGGATGACATTGGTGAGAAAAGACTAACTGGCCCCGAGTTCATTCAACAGTCAGAAGAGAAAGTTAGGCTGATTCGAGAACGTCTCAGAACGGCTCAAAGTCGTCAGAAAAGTTATGCGAATCTAAAAAGACGCAAGTTAGAATTTAGTGTGGGGGATCATGTATTCTTAAAAGTTTCTCCTATGAAGGGTGTAATGAGATTTGACACACGTGGTAAGTTAAGTCCAAGGTACGTGGGACCATTCTTGATCTTAGAGAAAATTGGTGAAGTCGCTTATAAATTGGCTTTGCCACCGGCGCTATCAGGTGTCCATAATGTGTTCCATGTTTCTTTGTTGCGGAAATATGTGCCAAATCCTGAACATGTATTGGACTTTACTCCATTGAGATTACGGGAGAACTTGACATATGAGGAGCAGCCTATTCGCATTGTCGATAAGAAGGATCAGGTGTTGTGGCGACGAACTATTCCTTATGTTAAAATACAATGGCAAAACCACACCGAAAGAGAGGCTACTTGGGAACTCGAGGAGGCAAGACACAAATACCCTCACTTGTTTCATGATTGAAGTACATGCAAATTTCGAGGAGGAAATTTTTTTAAGGAGGGAAGAATGTAAAAGATGGGTTTTGACCCAGTCAAAGAAAAAGAAAAAGAAAAAGGTAGAAGCTACAGCAGAGAGAGAGAGAGAGAAATCGAGAGTTTTCGGGAGAGAGGGGAAAGGAGAGAGAGAGAGAGAGAGAGGAAGAAAATAAAGAAAGAAAAAGAAAACAGAAAAAGGGGAAGAGATAAAAAGGAAAGAAAGCCCACGTTCGGGCACCGAAAGAAAAGAAAGAAGAAGAAGAAGACGAAGAAGAAGAAGAAGAGAAAGGGAAAGAAAAGAAGGGGGTTTTGATGCGTGCATGCCACGGATGTTTCGCCAAGCCGACTCTACTCCATAACGCAGCAACCGGTAAGAGATTAGGCCCCTCGTTCGTCCAATTAAAGTTATTTATGAGTTTAGGGCTCAAATTCGGAATTGTTGGAAAATCAAGTGGCGAAGTCCGATTTTGGAGTCGTTGAGCCATGTATTTTTGTGGGAATGATAGTTTAGAGTGTTGTGAAGCCATGGGATTTTACGGATCGTGATTTGAGCTTGTGGTTTGTCCGAAACAAAATTTCAAAGTTTCCCGCGCGTAGTGAACAGTACGCGTCAGAAGCTTTGGGCCCGTATTTTGTCATTTTTCGGCTTGATTTTGGGGCGGTGAAGTTGAGATTCTTGTAATATGTGTCAAGGGCTCTCTATTGACTATAAATTCTTTTGGATCGGGGTTCGGAGGAGGAAGTTAAGGCATGATCAAGTTTTGCATTTAAACTCCGCGTTGCAAATCGCTTAAACAATCGCTTTGGTTATGCGATTTGTTAGCGCGTAGAAGTCCTTTTGTTAGAGTTAAGGCATAAGTTAGTCATTTCGTAGTTAAGATAAGAGTTTTATTAGATTTTAACCTTATTCCTCGGTTATTTGATAGGGCCGTGAGTTCGACGATACGGGTATCGTTCGTCTTTTGGTCGTAGACGACGAGATGAGTGGTACTATATCTTCTTTGGTTTCGAAAAATTCATGTCTTGAAGTATATATGTATATACATGAATTGAGGAGAACATTTTTATGCATAAAAGCCAGATCGAGCAATTGCTACTATTTGGTTGATTTTGAATGTTTGAAAAGCGTGTTATACAAAGTAAATGGAGAAATATATATGTTTTGCGATTGATTTATGGAAAGGTTTATAATGATTTGAGAAATTGACATGAAATGGATGATGGGTTATGCTGCAAATGTTATTTGTTTGGTTTAAGATATTGATTTCTGAATTGGATTTCTGGTATTGGAGGATGGTTATTTATGCTCAATATGATTTGTGAACCCAATGAGGGGTTTTGGAGTATGCATATCAGGTTTAGGATATCCTTCTGGGCCCAGCCATCGGCTTTGTAGGTGGAACCATGCCAAGGGGAAAAGCTTGGTCGCCTTGTCACAAGGCGTTGTGTCGTGACCATGGTGGAATATTGAGCAATAGATTAATCAATGGATGGACCATTGATATGTGATATTTGATGGAGAGATTATTCAATGGGCTTGACCATTGATACTTGATTTTTGATGGTGATTTAAATGATTTTTCCATATTAGTATAAAGCTTTGATGATATCAAATAACTCTTATATGATTTGGTATGTATTTTATATATTGAGTTGGCATTATAAAATTCGGTATTGCTTTGTATACATGCATAGTGGTTGTTCGATCTGCTTAGAAGATATGTACTACTCACTGAGCTGTTGTTGCTCATTCCACTCCTTCTTTAATCTTTTCAGGTTCCTCGGTTAGCGGCGAATAGAGCGAGTGCGCCGTCGGTGGGAAACTTTTTGGGGAGTTCTATTTTTGGGTATGGCCAAAGGAAGTGGTGCACTTTCCTTGCTAGTGGTTGGATTGTCGAGTTCTAATTATATATTTCTTTTTGGTGGATTATAGAAACTCTGATGTTGCAACCAATCTGTTGGTCTATCCGATATGTATATATGGTTTGATATATATATAAGTCGATATTAGGTTGTTGGTTGCATTTGAGGCTGCGTCCTTCGTGAGGAAGGACGGCCGTGTCATCCCCATTCTTTGTGATTTTGGGGTGTGACATCTTTTCACCAATTTTCGTACTAGTAGTATCAAACTTTTAGTTATTAAACATTACGGTATTCAATATATTCAATATCCTCTTCCATTACCGAGATTAGATGAAGGTGGAAGATATGTACCTATTAGAACACACCTACAACATATAAGTGTGTGTGCACGCGTGAGGAGAAATCCAATATACTTCGCACTTTGGTAACCTCAAGAAAATGACGCGTCCGTATCTCCATTCGATAATCAAATTAAGTGAAATAAGTCGCACTTGAAAAAATGACAAGCAATGCTAGGTATACGACGACCGGTTCACAAAATTGATATATAAAATGATACGATAGATTATAAGTGTAACGACTCGGGCCCCACTATGTGATATTGTCCACTTTGGACACTGAGTCCTCACGACTTTAAAACGCGTCACACATATTAAGGGACCCAAGCCCTTATAAGGGGCCCAGGACTGCCCCCATAAGCGATGTGGGACAAGAGGGAGAGGGATCCCTTCCTTGCGCACGTCCGGGGACCGAGGCGCGGACGCACCGCCATCCCTCCTCCCCGCGCACCGCCGCTCGGGTCGTCACACTCTCCCCACCTTAACAGAACAGCGTCCTCGCTGTGGCCCCACATGCTGCGGGAGTCGGCTCTGATACCATTTGTAATGACCCGGGCCCCACTGTGTGATATTGTCCGCTTTGGACACTGAGTCCTCACGGCTTTAAAACGCGTCACACATATTAAGGGACCCAAGCCCTTATAAAGGGGCCCAGGACTCCCCCCTTAAGCGATGTGGGACAAGAGGGAGAGGGATCCCTTCCTTGTGCACGTCCGGGGACTGAGGCGCGGATGCACCGCCATCCCTCCTCCTCTCGCATCGCCGCTCGGGTCGTCACAATAAGTGGGCATTACTAAGTGGAACATATTCAACAACAAATATAAGTCTATGGCATACTTAACTTTTCTTAATTATGAGACGAATTATAGTGTGTATTTCGGGTTGATAGGAACTTTTAAATTATGCGAGATAAATGGACCTTTTGAATATGCAAGACTCACTTGATTCAATGCTCTAAATATGTTTGTTACACAATTCGACTCCATGTAGTGAGATGTCGTAATTTTGGTTAGTTTTTACTTTTCTTTTTTCCTTTCTTTGCCATAGTATTGTTTGTTAATTCAAAAAAAAAAAAAAATCCTATTTTGTAAACAATGTCTACAAGGGAAGAATATCAATCATGTAGGATTTGTAAAAAAAAATTTCTGCTAGGTAAGCCAGTGATTTCTGTAAATACACCGACATATGCAGTAAGTAATTCTATTTTAAGCCCACTAAAAAACCATCACATAAAGCCCCAAATCATGCAATCCGTTGGAGCCACGAGAGAGGTCAAAAGCTCATATTTTTCCCCTTAAGGATTCATTTAACTTATGCGTGTTTACGTAAGCTGCTATGATAAGTAATTTAAGGAAGGCGTGGAGTCGGATATGGACATTATTTATCGGACATTGCCAGTGGGGTCGCACTTTATTGAAGATGAGGGACGATCTACTCTGATGGATGATGCCCACGACCTATAGAAGAGGTCCGTCACCTAATTAGTATCGTGGAACACGCAGAGGTAGGTACGTTGACGAAGACTTTCGAATTCCATGGAGGACTTAATTGAGAAAGATACAGACCGCACGTCCATCGTTCACATGGTGTGAGATGCCATGCGTGTGAGCAAACTAGAGCGAACTACCCGACCTTTGTCCGTTTCTCCTTAGGCTAAGCCATCTATCTGGCTTTTGTCTGTTTCTCCCTAAATTCAGTTTCGGTTTTGAACATTTTAATTTCATTAATTTAGTCATAATTCATTACATTGAAATTCCAACGTAGATCTTCTCATCAATTTTTATCTGAAATCGTTAACGTAGTGATCCAATTGTTGCCAATTGTCCATCTTACATGGCACACCATTACGTCAACATAATGTGGAAACTGATTGGAAAAATTATATTATAATTCTTGTAAATGTTTAGAACTAAATTGGTAAAATTATAAAATTTAGGATTGAATTGATAAGTTTATGATTGATTACATAATGCTTATCTGTCTAAATATATATGACAGATCTATATTTCATATGACGAGCTAATTCTCTGCATGCGCATTTAAGTACGTAAGAGGATGGAATCATTTTTACGCACATGGAAAATGCAACTGAGAAAGGCCTGCTATCCCCGACGAGTCATTGAATGCAAGTTCATTAAAATGCAGTGACTACTGGAAGTGGGGTCGATGCCCGTGGCATATGAAGAGTCTATCACCTATTTAAAATCTTGGACCACACATGGGTAGACACCGTAAAAGATTTCGTTGACTTAGAGAAGACTTTCGAATTCATCGGAGAAATTAATTAAAAAGGATGTAGATCGCCGTTTTCTTTTTCCTGGTCATAATGTAGATTGCCGTTTAGGGTACACGTTTTGCCTTTTAGGGTGCACATTGTGCACTAAATTAACTTTGTAAATTTACTTTCTCCAACAAAGCTTCATAATAGACCGTACCAAATGAATGCTCGTGATTTAATGGTAGTTTGATGGTTGAGTACAAATTGTATTTTCGTCACCCAATCACGCAGTGCAATTTTCCTTTTATCGTAACGTGAATTTTATTATTTATTTTTTAGTTGATTGGTACAATTCACCGATCGATTCTGTCCAATTATTTTTAGGTTTAATATAATAAAAACCCCAAACCGATACACTTTTAACAAATTTACCCAAAACTAATTTTTGATTACCAAAAACTCTAAATTGATACACATTTGATCAATTCACCCCAATTAGTACACCTGTGATAAATTTACCATTTATTAATTTTCGTTAGATTTTACTATCAAATTTCCGAGTTGGATGACACATGACAGTTGATTAGTAGATCGGTTAGGAATTTTACTCTTCATCTATCATAATTGTGTCGGTTTTTGGTTTTTTTGTGGTACTAATCTAATTTAAATGAGGGCATAATTATTATAAATATATCGGTTTGGGGTTTTTGGCACTCAAAAATTTAGTTTTGGGTAAATTTATCACAAGTGTATCAATTTGAAGTTTTTTTGTTAATATTCAAGATAAATTTGTCATAAGTGTATCGGTTTTGTGTTTTTCGTAGTAAAAAAATTAGTTGGAGGCAAATTTTGTCATTGGTGTACAAATTTGGGATTTTTTTTTGTGGTATTAACCCAATCAATTATCCCCCTAGCAGATTGCTTGGTTACTTTTTCAATAATTGCTCAATAGGCGTGCCGAGGATTTAGGTGAGTAGAGAAAATTGAGACGCGATAAAATGCGAGCAAACTTAGAGCAAACTACCCGGCCTTTGCCTCTTTCTCACTAGAGTAGCTTGGCAAAGGGGTAAACGAGAGCAACAGGAGGAGAAGAAAGAAGCTTATGAAACCAAAACAGCATCAAGTTACACAATTGAAAGAACCCGCTCAAACGACACCCTTCGATACCATATCTATGACCCAATAATGGAGAATCACAATGATAAGTGTAATCAAAATATTAAAATTTATTGTAAAAGTACTATTAAATTATAAAACTTTCAAAAGTGCAATCGAATTTAAAATCGTCTAGTGCAATAAAATTCTTCCATTACTTCCATCTAATTTAATTACGGAGTATTATGACATGTCATTTTTTTTAAAGGTTTTTTTGAATACGCGTGGTGTAGATCACATTTAACAAGTTAGTCAAATTAATGCTCGCTTGTTTAGTAAATTAATAAATGGTCATCCCCAGTCCCGATGCATAGAGGTCATAACTAACAAGTCAATCAAAGCACAGGTCACCGATCGGTTCTCGGTTCTTTATATATTTTTGAAGGCCGTGGCACGGTGCCCAGCATGCCACCATTTTATCAAAGAGAAAAAAATAACAAACCGTTGGATGATGAACACCCTCTCACCGTTGGCTTAAACATTTTTGTATGTCAAGTAGTCGAATCAACGACTTCTTGTGCAGGCCCTCGCGGCACATTCGGGCGACTTTCTTTTCAGCCGAATTTTCCCTAGAGTTTAAGCCCACTCTAGGTCTGGCCGTCTCTTTGTTGTCCTTGCTTTCTTGAGAAGAGAAATGAGCACATGTTCGTCTTCCCGAAGCAGGCGACTCTTCGGAAACCCTCTCGCCGGTAACTCCTCATGGTGCATTTTCGAGCCCCACGAAGCCTAGTTCGATCAACGAGAAGGCTTTCGAGCCCCGGGTCGTCTCCATCGGTCCGTACCACCGTGGTAAAGAACGGCTTGATATGGTTGAGCAAGTATAAACCTCAATACTTATCCGCCCTCCTCAAACGAACCAAGGATAGCGGCGTGGAAAAAATCAACTATCACAAAGCCAGTGCATCGATGGAGAACAAAATTGGGGATTGCTACTCAAAGGAGCTTCCTTGGATAAGCTCATGTCTAGTCGAGAAGATGGTCCTCGATGCCTGCTTCATTGTCGAGGTGTTTCGCATCCATGACTCGTAATTCAGCCCCGATCCACATGATCCTTTCGTCGCAAAGACGATGGATCTTCACCTTCCTCCGAAGGGACCTTCTTCGATCGAAAACCAGATCCCTTTCTTCGTCCTTCAAGTGGTCTTCGACTTATCGGAGGGCAACATGGCGGACAAAGCCAACCCAGTTTCCCTAAGTGAGGTCGCGCTAAATTTCTTCAATATCGGGGTTCAAAGGCCAAGGAATCGGTCTGTCGATGTCAAACACTTGCTTGACTTGCTCCGACAGAGTTTTGCTCCTTCGTCGATGAGGGAACCTGTTATCGATGTGTTGGGATTTTCGGATTCCCAAAAACCGGATTCGACACTAAAATCGAACCCCTAAAACGAATGCGGAAGATAAGCCCGGGAAATACATGTATCACCAATCCTAAAGCACACCACGGAATCGAGCGTACCTTGTTAGCCATGATTAAGCACCAATGCTGAAGATCGAGGAAGAAATTCTGATCCCTTTAGATCCGATGATGTCAATTCGCCTTGAAGGGAAGACGGCGTTGCCTTTAGCGCTTGTTTTCTTTTTGGAGGGAGAGAGGGAGAGGAACGTACGTACGTTATGTCAAAGGGTGTCTTCGTCTCTCTTTTTCATCCCTTATATATGTTCCCTCAAAAATAGAAACGTACCCCTTCATCCATGGGCCCTAATATTATGGGCCGGGCTTTCAGGCCCAACATGAGGGGACGGGCCTTAAGCCCATCACATAAAACCATCATCTCCCACTCGCACATGGTGGGCCGAATGGGATTCTCTTTACCTCTCTTCAACATTCATACTGGTGAATAATCCGTGCGACTAGCATACTTTGAGAGCTTGTTGCTATATATCTGTTAGGAATATATAGCAGCTCATAATGGGCATCACACTCTGAGTAGATTTAGTATGCAGTACCCTAGATCGATCGATCACATTTATATCTCTCTTGATCTCTTTCAAATAATGATATATATATTGTATTCACAATTATGATTATCCCAAAGACAGTCATAATTGGTTAACCAGTGAATACAAAACTACAATGTGATTCTCCAAATTCGATCTTCCTCTTTCCTTCAAACTCTCAATTTCAGTTCAGCTTGCTTTTCTAGAAATGTCCCATTAGATCGAATCAACTCATGACCATTGGCAACATCCTAAGATAGCAAACACTAAATAGAAATCTTGAGAATAAGTAAGAGTCATGAGGGGACTTAAAAATTGAGGAACTCTTTTCCTCAAGAGTCTCACATGACATAAAAGTTGAGATCAAACTTTTGTCACTCTTATTGGTCGTCTCATGCATATGTAGTATGAAATACGTATTATGGTATTAACTCCTTTCCCATGGAGCGTATGTCTACACCTTTCAATACCGTACAGATGATAGTTCAGACATACCCAATGTCTAACTTGAGTTCACGTATCTACTCATTCACAAAATTCATCGAACTCACATCGGCATCATAGACGGATAAAGTAAAATATGTGGGGTATTTTACTTTCGGACATAGTAAGTATTATGTCCTCATCTTAACACCCAGATTAAGGCGACATACATATTTTAAGCTTGAGCTCTCGATTATCACCTAGATAATAAGCTTAAAAAAAAGTCTCATCTCTATTTATCACATAGTAAATAGAGGCAATTACCCGTGTGAGTGGGCTAATCTTATATCTGTCCGACATACTTTCTCAACTTAAAATAATGCACTGAGCATTAAGATGCATAAAGATCAAACAAAGATTCATAGGCATTAATGATGAAAACATAAATTCACTTAGGGAAATAACAATATTCAGTACATCAGCCTCTACGCAATCCTAGAGATTTCATATGGCCACAAAACACATCTCTAGGTATTGGCGTTGTCATAGGATCTGCTACCATTCTATGCGTAGTATGTACTCTAAGTTCACATCCTTTCGTGCAATCATATCTTTGACAAGATTATACTTGGTATCTATATGTTTGGTCTTGCCATGATATTTTGGATCTTTGGTGTACGTTTTTGCTGCTTGGCTATCACAGTTAACCAACAATGAATCTGCAGCACTTCCAATAACACCTAAATGATCCAAAAATCTCTTAAGCCAAACACATTCTTGTATTCCTGCTGATAATGCCACGAACTCAGCTTCCATCGTGGACAAGGCTATACATGTTTGTTTCTTACTGCTCCAACATATGGCGCCATTATTATTCGGTAAGAAAACAAACCCAGAGGTAGATTTTCTTTCATCTAAATCTCCTCCCAATCAACATCAGAATAGCCTTTGAGTTGCAGATCCTTTCCTTAATAACTAAGCGTATAATCAGCAGTCCCCTTTAGATACCTCAGTATTCTCTTAACGGCTTTCCAATGTGCTTGACTTGGATTGGATTGGTATCTTCTCACCATTCCAACTGCAAAACATATGTGAGGTCTTGTACACATCATAGCGTACATCAAGCTTCCAACAGCACTAGCATAAGGAACATGTTTCATTTGTTCCTTCTCTTGTGGAGTCCTTGGACACAATCGTGGCTCGTCCCTCGCCTTTTGTAATATGAGTATCTATGGGTTTAAAATCTTGAAATCTTAACTCCAAGAATGTATGCAACATCACCCATGTCTTTCATCTCAAAGTTGGAAGATAACCAATTCTTCACAATATTAACAAACTCCATATTACTTCCGACAATTAGTATATCATCAACATATAATGATATGATCACAAATTGATCTTTGGATCTTTTGATATATACACAATAATCCTCATCAATTATTGTAAAGTCATATGCCATCATGGAATTATGAAAACGTATATACCATTGTCTCGATGACTGCTTAAGGCCATATATCGACCCCCAAAGTCGACATACCTTTTCTTCTTGGCCTTTCACTATGAAACCAGCAGGTTGTTTCATATATATTTCTTCCTCTAATTCTCCATTGAGGAAAGCAGTCTTTACATCCATTTGATGTAACTCAAGATCCATACTAACCACTATTGCCAGAATAATGCGAATCGAGGTAAATCTCACTACAGGAGAAAATGTTTTTTTTTTTTTTCATAATCAATTCCTTCCTGTTGATTATACCCCTTCGCTGCAAGGCGAGCCTTATGCCTTTCTATCGAGCCATCAGCTTTTCGCTTTATTTTGAGAACCCACTTGTTCCCAATAGCTTTGTGTCCTTTCGGAAGATCAACCAGTTCCCAAACATGGTTTGACTTCATTGACTTCATTGACTCAATTTCCTCTTCCATTGCATGAATCTATTTTTCCTTACTCGGGCAATTCAGAGCCTCATTAATATTTCTTGGCTCATCCTTATCTTGCGAAGCAATCATAAAAGTTTCTCCTTCAATGTCAAAACGTCGACGAGAATACTTTGACGACTTGTTCGCCTTATGGGAGATTGTACACTTTGCACATCATTCCCCATTATGCTTCCACTTGGATTAGATAATGATGATGTCGTCTCATCATGTGGTAGCATTGAGAATGAGTTGAATTCAATTCATCATCACTAATATTACTCCCACTTGGACGAACTCCACTAATATCATTATCTTGATCCAAGATTACAAATAGGGAGTAATCTTCCCTTATTTCGCCCTTCTTAGGAAATTCATCCTCTAAGAATGTGACATCTCGTGATTCAAATTCAGTTATACTCCCACTTTCCTGCTCACCTATGAACACATACCCTTTCGAGTGTTCGGAGTATCTCATGAAAATACTTTTATTTCCTTTGGGACCCAATTTCCCAAACTTGTGAGAGGACTCATGAGTATAGGCAGTACAAACCCATGGCTTAAGAAAACTTAAATCCGATTTTGCTACCTGTCCATAACTCATATGGAGTGGTAGTATCTGATTTGGAAGGCATCCGGTTCAGTATATAGGCAGCAGTTAACAACACATCACTCCTAAAAGTGATAGGTAAGTTAGCATGCGCCATCATGGACCTAACCATTTCCAGTATGGTTCTATTTCTTCTCTCTGCAACACCATTTTGTTGAGGAGTATATGGAATAGACAACTGTCTTTATATTCCCTTTTCATCACATAATTTTCTGAACTCATCAGATAAATATTCTCGACCTCAATCGGATCTCAATACTTTTATTTTCTTGTCTAATTGATTTTCTTCCAAGTTCATAAACCTTTTGAAACAACTTAATGCTTCAGATTTATGAGAAATCAAATAGACATTTCCGAATCGAGTATAATCATCTATAAAAGTGATGAAATAAACAGCCCCATGCCTTCCTCTCACATTCATTGAACCACAGACGTCAGAATGGATTAAATGCAGAGGAAATTCAGCTCTTTTATCTTTTCCAAATGGTTTCCTTGTCATTTTCCCTACTAGACAATGCTCACATATGGGCAAATCGACTTTTTCAATGTTGCCCAACAAGCCCTCTTTGGCTAGTCTATTCATACGTTGTTGGCCAATATGACCAAGTCTAGCATGCCACATAATCACATCATTATCATATGAAGTAAAAGACGTGAAACAAGGGAATAACAAATATTGACATCACCACAGTCAACATTTAGTACAATAAAACCATCTAGAAAGTGACCACAATCATAGTAGTTTGTATCCAAATACAAATCTACACCTCTATTATGGAAGTTCTCACTAAAACCAAGCTTAACCAACACCAAAACAGACACTAAATTTCGACGAATCTCCGAAGCATATAGAATATCATGTATGAACAAGGTGCGTCCACCACGCATGTTCAATTGGCAGGTGCCAATTCCTTTAACTTCAGCTCTGGAGTTATTTCCCACATAGATCCACTTAGTTCCAGTTGGTATTCGTCGGAATTCCACGAAGGATTCTCTATCCTTCGCTACAAGGTCTGTCGCTCCTGAATCTATAGTCCACAAAGGATTGGATTCAGCTAATAATGCAGAACTTGACACATAAGCAAAGTTCTCAAATGTACAAGAGGTGTTTACCTTTTTCGGCTCACAACAGTTGCGAGCACAGTGACCTTTCTTGTCACAATTATAACACCTCACCATTGACATTTTCTTTACTTGAGGACGTTTTCCTCTCTTGTGTTGGTTAACTCTTGATTTCTTGCAATAAAGACTTGATCCTTTGCATTCCCACATATTGAACGAATCAATACGCTTGCGCTTAGAGCTCAAAGCCCTTTCTGAGCTAGAACCAGCATTGCAAATGTCTATTTTCGGCTAAAATGCCATTAGGTGGTCCTCTGCTAGCTCAAGGTGGCGCACGGCATTCTCAAAATCTTCCATAATATGGTCAAGAGCTTCTAGTGCTTCTTGCTTTTCCAGCACATATTGAATCTTCATATTCAATATTTCACAATTGTTGCCGTTCATATCAGCAATTACGTTCTTAGTTGCTGAAACCATCGGTCTAAACACATCAGACATATATGCACGAATAATTAATGCCTATCATTTATGCATCCACTTTGCACGGACCCATTATATCAATAAACAATTTCAAGTAAGGTTTCAGAATCAAAAGGTCACTATGTTTCCAATCATCCTCCAAAAATCCTAACTCAAAATTATTATTAATATAATTGTCTTATGCAAAATAAATTCTATGAAGTTACAAAAACTTCTATGAACTACCCACATCAGTCAACAATAACAGAAAGCAAACAATATTTGACATCCAATAGAATAATAATGCTTTCACATAATATAACTATCCATTACACTAAGTAATATATACAAAAAAGAAATATCAACATAGAAAGAGATATTCACACTCAAAAACATCTCAAACTAATCTAAGAAATAAATAGGGAACGTCCTTTCTAATCTAGCAGTCAAAATATCTAAGAAAATTGAAGGCACATTTGCCAACCATGGAAAAAAATTTGGAGAGCTCTCATGTCGCCTCCAAGGCGCATTCACTCTGCGCCATGTGGCCCTCAATCTAAGGGTTGAAGTTTTGGTTAACTCAATCCTATAGTACTCTCTAACAAAAGCTACCATTAGCCTCCTATAACCCGGGACCACGTTGACCTCCCATAGCCGATCTAACACTGCTTGCCATTCAGGTGGAAGAGTGTTCATCAAAGCCGGCACCTTCTCAAAATCCGGCATAAGATAACCATTCCAGATGATTTTCTATATCATCTGATTGACCCTGACCACATGTGATACTAAATCACCATCATGCCACCGATAATTAGCTAACTCTGTCATCAGCCTTTTAAGTCTTGCAAATCCTTCGTCCGTTCTCGGGATTGCAGGTATCCGTGCATAACGCATTATAGTTCCTGCAACAAATGCAGAACTAAAAATGGATTACTTATAATCCATAATTTACATAAGGGGAAATATATAATTTTCCATGATTCATGCAACAAATGCAGAATAAATAATGGATTACTTATAACCCACATAGACATAATTGAAAAAGAAACAAATTCCTTTTTTTTTCTTTTTTTGTCGGGTCAACGGTCAAAGTCAACGGTCAACGGTCGTCGGTCAACGGTCAACGGTCGTCGGTCGGCGGGTCGGGCCGGTCGGACTGGTCGAGCCGGTCTGACCGGTCGGGCGAACCGATCGGCACGTGCCGTGCGCGTGCGCGACATGCGCCAGTCTTCCATGCGGGTCGGGTCGGGTCGCTGTCAAGTCGGGTCGCCGGCTGGTGGATCGGGCTGGCCAACGGTTGTCGGCGATGACGTCATCGATGACGTCATCCCGGCGGTTACCGTGACGTCACGGTGACGTTATCACGGGGTCGGTTCGCCGACCGGCGGGTGCCAGTTCGCCGGCCGGCGGCGCGCACGTGCCCGTTCGCCGACCGGCGCGTGTGGCGCACGCGATGGCGGAGCTAGCGCTTCAGGCGCGTCACGCCCACGCGCAACGGCTTCTGGCCGCGCGTGTGGGCGCGTCCGGCGTCTCCCAGCGGCGCACGACATGTCGACGGACTCGTCTCGACGAGCTCTTTTACTCGTGCCTTCATAAATTTATTTCAACTTACGAAACTCGAAAAAACAGATGAACAGTGCTCGAGTGTCGGGATTTTCGCCCCGATCCGTGTCGGCCGATTATTTTCGCGAAAAATCTATGAAAAAACATGAAAAGAGTCGGGAAAACATGAACTAGGGCTCTGATACCAATGTTGGGATTTTCAGATTCCCAAAAACCGGATTCGACACTAAAATCGAACCCCTAAAACGAATGCGGAAGATAAGCCCGGGAAATACATTTATCACCAATCTTAAAGCACACCATGGCATCGAGCGTACCTTGTTAGCCACAGATTAAGCACCAATGCTGAAGATCGAGGAAGAAATTCTGATTCCTTTAGATCCGATGATGTCAATTCGCCTTGAAGGGAAGACGGCGTCGCCTTTAGCGCTTGTTTTCTTTTTTGGAGGGAGAGAGGGAGAGGAACGTACGTACGTTATGTCAACGATGACTGCTCACAATCGATCCCCTCAGCAACGCAACTTTGTCTCTCTGGGTTCAAATTCAAGCCGAGGAAGCGAGCCAACTCAAACTTACTTGACGTCCAATTCGATAATGGAGTACTTCAAATGTCACCTTTGATTCTAGACAATATCATTAGCTCCTTCTTTCTCAACTGCATCGCCTTCGAGCAGTGTTATGCCTCCTGTTCCAAGGACATCACCAGTTACGTTGTCTTCATTATATGTCTTTTGAGCACAGAAATGGATGCAGAGCTCTTATCTAAGAAACAGCTACTAGTGAACCATTTTGGATCGAATGCAAAGGTCGCGACTTTCTTCAATGATCTGAGACAGGACATTACCTTTGATATCAGTGGAAGCTATTTGGCGGAGTTACTTGCGAAAGTGAACAAATACCACCAAAAGGGCCGTTTGCCACGAATCAAACGGTACTTTGCTGCTTCTTGGCCCACTATTGTGGCCTTTGCTAGCTTTGTTGTGTCAGTTTTTACTTTCGTTTCAGCATTCTATACTATTTACGCGTATTATTCTCCCCGGAAGTAACTGATCCTCGGGCGCCGCAATTCTGGGAAGACATGAACCGTGGCGAAATGGGATCTACATTCGAGGTTCTATATGACTTGAGTATAGCCATGAGTCTTCCTGGCAATAATGCGAATACCTTTGTTTTTCACTTTGGTTTTGTGTATCATTTGTCAGTCTTCTATCGTCTAAGTAATTTGATGTCCTAAAAAGAGATGGTGATCACAGCACAGATCTCTTGGCTACGTATGGGCTTCGGTCCCATGGATACCGTGAAAGGTTACGTAGACCAAGTCCAGCTTAGCCATTGATTATTTAAGTTTTATCTGGATTCACATGATCAAGGTCCTTATATTTTTCCGTCAACCATTTATGTGAAAATCATGTTTAGTTACATCCTCCTCCGACGCTATCTCCAACTCTTCATCAGCCTCTTTTCCAAAACCGATTTTTGATAGCTACATGGTTGTCTGCTACTGTTGGTGGAGCTATTGCGACCTAGGGCTGGCAAACAGGTGATCCGGGAAAACAAACTAAAGCTTGTTCTTCTAATTGGACCACAAATACAATGATGATTATATCAAAAAAGACGTGCCACCTCCTCAGAGCCAAGTGTGAAGTGGAATTGCTAGATTGATCTAAATGACAATAGCTAAATTGCTTGAAAAGTTAATTTCAAGGATCGGAAATTATAGAGAACTAAGGAACACTGTCAAAATCAAAAGAAATCAAAGATGAAAATAGGAAATTAAAGGGGCAAATTATCCATAAAGTCTTAAGCCTATTGTATTTTTGCCAAATCATTCATAAACATTCAATTCATCCATCCAATTTTAGCTGAAAATTGCTAACATGAATTCCCGTCATCCTATGTGACACAGCTGCATCTTGACATGGACAATATTTAAATAACATTTTAATATCTTTTGAATTTTTAATTAATTGTTTTCCTTTTATCTTATCTTTTATTTTTCTATTTCTTATTTCTTTTTCTCTTTTTGCCTCCATCGACCACTGCCCCTGGCCTTGGCCTCAACATGCTGATGGACAATATTTGAATAAAATTTTAATATATTTTGAATTTTTAATTAATTTTTCCCTTTTTCTTTTCTTCTCTTTTCCTTCATGTTTTCCTTTTTTTTTTTTTGGATTTTCTCTTTTCTTCTTTTCTTTTTCTATTTCTTATTTCTTTTTCTCTTTTTGCCTCCATCAACCATTGCCCCTAGCCTTGCCTCAGCTTAGCCCCTAGCTGTCATTGACACTGATTTTTAGTTGACTCGTCATTAAAAGATAAAAATCGACATTTGGGATTCTCGATCGTGATGGAGCCCCAATTGTCATTTTTAGTTGACTCTTCAAAAATTTTCTTTTTTTCATTTTTTTTTTCCTTTGCATTGTCATTTTTAAGTAATTTCTAGTTCATTTTCAAAAAAAAAAAAAAACCCAAAAATCAAACGGTTAACTTTCGGATTGACTTTTTGATCAACCCTTTGACTAAAAATCAACCCTAGATCAAAAATTGACTTTTTATCCAAAAAAATTCCACTTAGCCTTAATTTCCCTTTTGTCAAATTAGTTTCTAAAAAATTCAAAGATTTGATCAAAAAATCAATCTTTCAGAAAAAATCAACTAAATGATTGAATTTTGGTCAAACCTTCGACCAAAAAAATAAAAAATGTACAAATACATTTCTTTTAATACCAATTTGATCTTTGTGTCAAAAATTTCACAAAATTCGATTAAGAACCTTGATTTCTGAATTTTTCAGTTTTAGATTTTAAATCGACTAAACATAAAATTACTTTTATTTTATTCATAATTAGGTGTAGTTCCTTCTTTGACATTTAGTTTTGGGACTATTTAAATCCACCTACTTATTCAATTTCACGATTTACCAAGTCAAAATGCGAATTGCCATTTTGAGCTCTAATTAGGGGATCAAAATAAATCATTCGTGACTGACGAGTGAACGATTGTTTCTTACTAATTTTCTTAAGATAAGTCCAAATTCGAAATCGATTTTGAGAAATTCACACCAAGACTTATTAATTTGAAGAATATTATCCTCCCAAGCATAAGAAAATCAACCAATTTAGCTTCAATCATCAAAATTTGAATTAACTCATTCATGGCTATGGTTTAATTTCATAATTTTATGCCCAATTTTTACATTAGGCCTAAATTCATTTTTGACATAAGCCTGAGCATCTCAATTTAAGATCAATTTGAAAGTGATGAGAGATCTTGCACATGGGTAGTTCTTTAGATAAGGCAATTGTGACATTAATTGAACTCAATTTTGGTTAATTTGTAATTTTGCCAATTGAATTGCAAATTTGACCATTTTAGCCCTTTAAGCTTGATTTAAAGCACCTATGGTTGACCCGTTTTTTTTTTCATGATAATCATTCAATTAGATCAATAAAAGACCCATAAACCACGTTCATAAGGTTTAATTAGCTTAATTATACATTAATTGGCAAATTTCTTCTTAAATAGGATAAAATTCATTTTCAATTTGATTATTTATGGACCAAATTGCATAAATTTTGGACCCACAGGGGTCCTAAGTGGACAAAACAGCCGGAACCAGACCAAACGGTCAAGAATCGGTCAAAAATCGGCCAAATCGGACCAAACCAATCCGATCGGTTTGACCAGCCATTAGCAGGGTTGGCTAATTCAATCCCTTGACCTCTGATGACCAGTTTTTGAATCCTCTCAATGTCAATTTCACTTTTGCACCTTCAATTTCTTGAAATTTTACAGGTTGACCTTCAAATTTTATCAAATTGCAAATTAATCCAAAATTGGACATTTCGATGCAATTCTCAGTTCTAACTCAGGTTTTTGTAAATCAAACTCACTAGATCAATTACCCGACATCTCAAAATCATGATAGAGCTTTCGAAATCGATTTTTTACCCTTAGATCGAAATTTCAACGGTTGGATCGAACCAACGGCCGAAATTGCTTAATTTGGGGAGTATATGAGGCAAATCTTCTCTCCATTTTTTTGGGGCTTTCATTCTACACGAAATTTTCTCTTTTTCGAGGTTTCTCTATCTTTATTTCCGTGACATCCTGAAATTCGAGCCCTCTAAGGGATAACTGAATGTGAATTTCGTCAATGCATTGTTGGTTGATCTCACTCAAAATTGATCACTCCTGAGATACTAACCTTGAGGGAAAGGCTAATGACAATGTAACTCGTACGACTAAAGAACTTGACCTGGGAAAATGACTTGACCGTGAGACTTACGTGAGGACGATCCTGTAGATAGGCAGGCCGATTTCAAGAACGACTAAAAGTCGATTCACAAACAGAACATAATGAAACGACGAGTGATTTCGTTTACTGTTATCGATTGCGTGCCACCTCCTCAGAGCCAAGTGTGAAGTGGAATTGCTAGATTGATCTAAATGACAATAGCTAAATTGCTTGAAAAGTTAATTTCAAGGATCGGAAATTATAGAGAACTAAGGAACACTGTCAAAATCAAAAGAAATCAAAGATGAAAATAGGAAATTAAAGGGGCAAATTATCCATAAAGTCTTAAGCCTATTGTACTTTTGTCAATTCAATCCTAAATATTATTACAATAGGTAAATTGAATTCATCCATCCAATTTTAGCTAAAAATTACTAACATGAATTGCAAGTCATCCTATGTGACATAGCTGCATGCTGACACGGACAATATTTGAATAAAACTTTAATATCTTTTGAAGTTTTAATTAATTTTTTTCCTTTTCTCTTTTCTTTTCTTTTTCTATTTCTTATTTCTTTTTCTCTTTTTGCCTCCATCAACCACTGCCCCTGTCCTTGGCCGCAACATGCTGACATGGACAATATTTGAATAAAAATTTAATGTATTTTGAATTTTTAATTAAATTTTCCTTTTTTCTTTTATTCTCTTTTCCGTCATTTTTCCTTTTTTTTTTTTTGTTGCTTTTCTCTTCTCTTCTTTTCTTTTTGCATTTCTTATTTCTTTTTCTCTTTTTGCCTCCATCAGCCACTGCCCCTAGCCTTGCCTCAGCTTAGCCCCTAGCTATCGTTGACATCTGATTTTTAGTCGACTCGTCATTAAAAGATAAAAATCGACATTTGGGATTCTGATCGTGATGGAGCCCCAATTTCTCGGCCAAAAAGTGTCGTTTTTCATTTTTTTTTATTTTGCATTGTCGTTTTTAAGTAATTTCTAGTTCATTTTCAAAAAAAAAAAAAAAAAAACCAAAAATCAAATGGTTGACTTTCGGATTGACTTTTTGATCAACCCTTTGACTAAAATTCAACCCTGGATCAAAAATTGACTTTTTATCCAAAAAATTCCACTTTGCCTTAATTTCCCTTTTGTCAAATTAGTTTCTAAAAATTCAAAGATTTGATCAAAAAATCAATCTTTCAAACTTTTGGTCAAACCTTTTACCAAAAAATAAAAATCTACAAATACATTTCTTTTAATACCAATTTGATCTTTGTGTCAAAAATTTCACAAAATTCGATTAAGAACCTTGATTTCTGAATTTTTCAGTTTTAGATTCTAAATTGACTAAAAATAAAATTACTTTTATTTTATTCATAATTAGGTGTAGTTCCGTCTTTGACATTTGGTTTAGGGACTATTTAAATCCACCTACATGTTCAATTTCACGATTTACCGAATCAAAATGCGAATTGCCATTTTGAGCTCCAATTAGGGGATCAAAATTGTTCATTCATGACTAGCGAGCAAACGATTGTTTCTTACTCATTTCCTTAAGATAAGTCTAAATTCAAAATCAATTTTGAGAAATTCACACCAGGACTTATTAATTTGAAGAATATTATCCTCTCGAGCATAAGAAAATCAACCAATTAGCTTCAATCATCAAAATTTGAATTGACTCATTCATGACTATCGTTTAATTTCATAATTCTATGCCCAATTTTTACATTAGGCCTAAATTCATTTTTGACATAAGCCTGAGCATCTCAATTTAAGATCAATTTGAAAGTGATGAGAGATCTTGCACACGAGTAGTTCTTTAGATAAGGCAATTGTGACATTAATTGAACTCAATTTTGGTTAATTTGTAATTTTGCCCATTGAATTGCAAATTTGACCATTTTAGCCCTTTAACCTTATTTAAAGCACCTATGGTTGACTTGTTTTTTTTTTCACGATAATCATTCATTTAGATCAATAAAAGACCCCTAGATCACGTTCATAAGGTTTAATTAGCTTAATTATACATTAATTGGCAAATTTCTTCTTAAATAGGATAAAATTCCTTTTCAATTTAGTTATTTAGGGACCAAATTGCATAAATTTTGGACCCACAGGGGTCCCAAGTGGACAAAACAGTTGAAACCGGACCAAACGGTCAAGAATCGATCAAAAACTAGCCGAATCGGACCAAACCGATTTGATCGGTCTGACCAGCCATCAGCGGGGCTAGCTAATTTAGTCCCTTGACCTCCGATGACCAATTCTGGGATCCTCTCAATGTCAATTTCACTTTTGCACCTTCAATTTCTTGAAATTTTACAGGTTGACCTTCGAATTTCGTCAAATTGCAAATTAATCCATAATCGGATATTTCGATGCAATTCTCGGTTCTGACTTGGGTTTTTACAAATCAAACTCACTAGATTAATTACCCGACATCTTGAAATCATGATAGAGCTTTCAAAATCAATTTTTGACTGTTAGATTGAAATTTCAACCATTGAATCAAACCAACGGCCAAAATTGCTTAATTTAGGGAGTATATGAGGCAAATCTTCCCTCCATTTTTTGGGGGCTTTCATTATGCACGAAATTTTCTCTTTTTCGAGGTTTCTCTATCTTTATTTCTCTCTGTTTTTGGCGCCAAAACCAGAGCTCTCTCTCTCTCTCTCTCTCTCTCTCTCTAGTTTGGTCTAATCGAATCTCTCTCCGGTGGGCTTTTCGCTGCCGGTTCTAGCCTTTGGTGATGGCTTTCCTACTCCGATCTTTATTTCTTACCTCTATTTGTTGCTACCACTAGCTTAGGTCATACCCTAAGTGATCGGAGGCTCCCGTCCAACTGCCGATTCAATAGGAGCTCAAAAATCAGCGATCAAGCCGATTTGAATTTCAACCAGATTGATCGTCGGTTCGATGGCTGAGATCGATGAAACATATCTCACCAATCTGTCCTCAGGCTCGTCAGTCACCAGATTGTGGTCTGGTCCTCACCAATCGGTCATTGGAAGAGCACTAGTAACTTGATCGACTCTGACGGCTTCTAAATCGGTCTGGTTTTGGATCAGTTTTGTTTTCCTTCACTACAGGCTGTTCAACCACCTTTCAAAGCTGTTCCTTACTGTCCAAATCTAGTCCTTGGCAGTTTGTGGAGGTTTGATCAAGGTTTTGATGAAAACTTCAATTGATTTTGATCAAAATCGACTAAATCGCGATCAATAGTAATTTCTCGATCTCGAACCCTGTGAAGCGAGGTTGGATTAGCCGGTCGGGGCTAGGGTTCAATTTTAAGTAAATACATGATGATTAGATGCAAGATGATGGATTTGGATAATGATTTGCTGCAATTGAGTGTTCTTGGATGATTTAGGTTGAATATGCAATTTCGTAGTTATAGGACTAATATGATGATTTGGCTAAAACAAGTTCTGAAACGACTTCGTTTCAAAGTTGAGTCCTCTTAGGCTTAGATAATAGACATCTCGAGCTTTGAAACGATAGATCATGCACCTCAATTGAGTGTCATTTGACCCTTGAAGAACATCTCCGAGGATGAGCGATTTTGTTGTAGTTCAGTTGGATTTTCGGTTCTATTCTTGCTCCCAAATGAGATTTTACTATTTTTGTGTAGCCTCCTATAATAGTTTATGGATAATGTTTACTTCATGAATTTTGTTCCAGATTATTTTATGCATGTCTTGTAATGTTTTCATGATTTTTGGATGAGGTCAAATCTACTCAGATCTAAGCCTAGGTTAGTTTGTTCCGTATTAATCTTTGATTTTTTTTTTATTTTTGTTGATTTCTTTGTTGAGTCCTGGAAGAACTTTCCTTCACAAAAGTTGCTCATAATTATATGGAAAACACGTTGTAATTTTTTTTTTTTTTTGTGATTTTTAGATGAGTTTAACTAGGTCAAATTTGCCTAAATCTGAACATAGGACAATCTGTCTTCCATTGGTTTGAATTCTATTTTAATGAAATTGAATCCACAAATGCATTTATTTGGTCTCAAGTCTTTTATGAAAGTTGAAATAAATGATGTATTTGTTCAATTGATGCATGCTTTGCAAAATCTTGACATTGTCAAGTGAGTCAATTGCATGAGTTAATGTGAAAATGTGCTGCAATAGTACATGATTTAAATATGCATATTTGTTTTGTCATTTTTGCTGTGATTCATATGATCATATTTTGGTTTTGAACTCACAACAAAAAATGTTCAACATTGCATATTCTGTGTGTAGGATTTTTTGTAGGATTTTTGCACGTCTTGAGATGGCTGAAATTATGCTCGTTCTATGAAATTAATGTTGAGATGAAGGCTTGCCATATATGCATTTTGTCATGTTTGTTTGGATATTTTAAAGACCAAATCTTGCAATAATGCCTTCTTTACATTTAAACTCCATGTCACAAGGTTTGAGTACATGTTCAAGTCATTGCATTTTAGTATCATTTTACATGTTAAATTTGTGCCACAAAAGTGTATGTTCACCTCGAAACCCTCAAGTAATTTATCATAAATCTTGAAGTCATCTCGTATTGTCATCAAATTGTATGACATTTTCTTATGATGATTTAGGGTTAGATGATCACCCTAATTGTTTGTCGCATCTAATTCTAAATTGCATGCAATCTTTTCATGCCATTTGTGCATTGCTTGAATGGCTTTGAAATTTATTAATGCATGTTTGTGATCTGATTTTTGGTTACCGACATGTGCACCTTTAGAAATCCTGATTTTAGAGTACTTAATTGACCTATTTTGGACTCGAACCCTTCAAGTAAGTCATAAGGCACAGTTAGAGGCTTCCAATGCCACTAATTTCACACAAATCGCTTATCATTTGAACCACTTTCCATTTTTTCAAAATTAGATTGTAATATGAACATGGGATCAAATTCGGACCCCTGTTCTAACCCCTGTTTAGACAGACCGTTGACATTTTTATTACATTCTCTCTATTAGAATTTTGTACTTGGCCTCTTAATGAAACTTGTTTGTCAACATATTGGCTATGATGTGTGAAAATTTGGTGATTTTGAGACTTTTTTTGATAGGACAAATCCTGGTGATAATGACTGAATGTTTAGCTGTCATGACAATTTTCTGCTATTGCTTGTTTTCTGATTTTTATAAAATCATGTGTAGCTCCTTTAGGAAAACTTTCTTCACGAAAGTTGTTTGGTATCTTGTCGAGCATGTTATGAAATTTTTTTCATCGCCAAATTTTCATTAGACATTGCCCAATTTTTCTGTTTTTACATGTTTGTTCTGAAATTTCCAGATATAAACATGATTGTAATTGTTTAGATAAACTTTTAGGTTAGTTTGTGCATGAACCTAGGCCATTCTATCTTCATTAAAGTTGCTTTAGATACCTTGATATTCATAGTTAAATGATTTTCAACGAGTCTTCTTTTCAAATCAAATTTAAAAATGCTTTGGTACATGTGATGTTTTCCAAAAACAATTTCTAAGAAATTCGTTTTCAAAGCTCGATTTGGCTTAAGGAAAAATTGTGGTTTGGACCATATTCAAAATGCTCGCAACGCTTATGAGTGCATTTATGCGAGCCCCGAGCTAGCCGTAGCAATTGAATGTGTTCCATAGCTTAGATATTCCTTAATCCATAATATTTTCAAACCTCTTTAAAATTCTATTTAACATTGCGAAAAGTCACGGTTTGAATTATATTCAAAATGCTTGCGATATTTGTTAGTGCATTTATGCGAGCCCTGAACTAGCCTTGGCAATTAAATGCCTTATATAGTTGAAGTATCACTTTGTTTCAAAACTTTTCATAGATAATTTTGAAAGATATCTTTGAAATATCACATGTACCCCTCACGCATATAATCACGCCATTCACTAGAAACGTCTGTGTTTATTATCGGTGCATGTTCTTGGTAATGAGTGACCCGTCGACGGTTTACTTTGTTGTTTGATTGATTAAGAAATAAGATTCAAAAGACATGCATGCATGTTTAATTCCCGCAAATGCATGTGATTTCTAGATGAATAGTAGGGTCGATGCATGCTATCAATGGAAAACTTGGGATCACATAGATCGTTTGGTTAGGAAACTTATAAATGTTATTGGCCATGCGAGAACACAATTGGTCGATAATGGTTATGAGTCAAAAAAATAGATTAGGTAGATGTCTTAGTGGGACCCACGCATGAAAGACAAAGGCCGACCCCGATACCCCAATATTTTATTTTCGCATTGAACTTTCTTTAAGTGATTGATCTTGACTTGAAGTTGTGTTTTTACTATTTTGATGTGAATGTTTGTCTCTTTCTATTGTATGCACCTAGTTAAAGAGTTCCTAAACTAGATTTAGATTAGGATCCCAAAGATGGAGAAAATGTGAAGACGATGGAAGTTGATGTCCATTCCGACCGTTATCATGTACCATTCATTTTTATCACGCACCATTAATTTCCCTAACATATGTCTCGGGTTCTTTTTATTGTATAAAGCCCAACGAATTGTGGGTCCTCTCTTGTCATGTCCCGAACCTCGAGCGTGTGAACATCCCTCAATGGTCGATTAAAAATGCGACGTCCCAGGACGCGTTGTCAACCTATTCTTTTTATCTTTCGATTAAACGCATGCGGAAACGAATTAAATAAACCCCCGGTCAATAAACAAACAATCGGGATAGTAAAGCACAACAAAAGTTGTCGAAAACAACTTATTTATTTATCCATTGTTACCCCTAGGAAGTTTAATAATTACAAGCCTTTCTACGGCCACTTCCTATCGACCCTATCAAAAACCTTTAGGGATCATGATTGACCTAAGCTTTACTAACGGCAGGACCAGCCAAAAAGGTGTTGCATTTCGCGCCCACCACAACCGCACCTGGCAGTTCTCCACGCTACGGCCCTAAAAATGTTTAACCATGATGGGGCGAGATAAATCTCAGTGAGTTAAAATCCCTAATCCCCGATTAGGACGTGAATTTGCCTCGAAGGAGGCCTAAGCACGCGCCACACATAAATTCACCTCGCCTCAGCACACCCCTGCGCATTAGCATGTCTCGTACAATAATAATAGAATAACATGCATAAATAACGATTAGAACGCATATCTCTCGTGCACCAAGCATCCACACGGGTCCTGATTATAAGATAAACCCATTTTGGCACATCTCATACCATGCCTAACAATTTTACCCTATCATCAAGCGCAAAGTATCACAATCAATCACACGTGTTCCGATTATTACGATCCATTGGGCCACTGCCAACACAAGAGTCGGCGGTCTTCCGGCATAACCGAGCATCGTCCCGCCCCATTGGGCACGGCATCATTCCGCGTATGCATACGCCTCAAGACAACATTCCAATAAGGAGCTTCATTCCAAAATCCATCTGCGAACGGCATCCTGTTGACTTGAGGGCATTCGAACTTAATTGGGCATCGTCCCCAAACTCCTGTTGGGTGACGGGTTCAATTACGTGACCACTCAAGCATATCATTAATTAAACCAGCTTTTATTTCCATTATTTAGCCAAGAACACCAAAATCCCTTTTCAAATAATAAACCTTGCAACTCTTTTTTTTTTTTTAATCAAAACATTCTAAAATAAATTCGTACAGGGTCACATATTTGAAATCAACCCATCAAACTTTACACACTTCTACTTTAAAACCTCCTTATTTTATTGAGCACATAAAATTTGGCATCCAAACCCGACACCCTATATTTTTTTTTTCTATTTTCTTACCCAACCACCCTTTTTGGAAACAAAACTTGAGTAAGCCCCTTTTTCTTTTTCTTTAAAAATTTTGGAAAGAAATTTGTACGGAGTCACATATTTGAAATCAACCCGTCAAACTTTGCACGCATCTATTTTAAAACCCCATTGTTTTATTGAGCACATAAAAATCGGTGTCCAAACCCGACACCTCATTTTTTTTTTCAATTTAAATGCCCATAAACCATCTTTTGCAATAATAATAGATAATTATCATTGAACAACCAATCACATAATATTGTACGTGCAGCACTCAAATTCACGCATAATTGCATCCAAGAAAACAAGCATAAAATTCTACGTAATGCCTAATCCATCACTAATTACGCTAATTGTGATTAATTAAATAAATAACGATTAAATTAAGTAAATTATGACTAATTAAACTAAACCAAATTAATCAACCTAACCATGATTAATTAACCTAATTGTAATTACTTAAACGAATCGCAATTAAAATTAAACTAAACCATCCTTAATCTCAAATAAACTAAACTAAGCTTAATTAAGACTAATGCTCCATAGCACTAATATAACCCTCATTAGCACTAATCTAAGCACCCCTAAGCGCAATTAACAGCCTAATCAAAGATTAGGGAGTTAACTCACGGTTTTCGATAGCGGCGGGCTAGCGACGACGGTGACGCGATGACGGCGAAAACACGAGACAACCACAGCTCGAATGGAGGGTCGACAGCGGCGGTTTTGGCCCCTCAAGCTCTCGGCCAAGGGGGCTTGGTTCGGCTTGGGCGGACGGTCTCGGTGGAGGTGGTGGCTGCTGGCCGCGATGGTGCGGTAACATCAGAGGTGAAGCTGGGGTGTTGGACGGTGATGTGAGGTGAAGATGAAGCTGCTGGCGTGAGGTGTGAAGTTTTGGTGGGTGCTGGGCGTGGGTGAAGATGGATGGGTGAAGGATGGAGCTGATGGGATGAGGCGGTGAGCGGTGGAGTTGGCGGGTGTTAGTGGGATTACGGGCGTGAGATGGATGGGAGATAATGATGGGTTGATGGAGTTTTGGTGGTGCTGGGCTGTTCTTGCGGTAAAGAAAAGAGATGAAAATGGAGTGGAAATGGAGAAGGGGGCTGGCGGCAAGGGGAGAACAAAAGAAATGAAGGGGCTGCTCTCTGCTGGCGGGGGAGGGGAATACGTGAGAGAAGAAGGGAATGGGTAGAAGAAAAAGAAATCAGCAAAGGGGGAGAGGTTGTTCACGCATGAAAGAGGGAGGCAAAGAGAGAGAAAGAAACAAAAAGCAACAACCAATCAAAGGCTTTGAGAAATATCTAACTCATCATCACTCTTGCCTCTAAAGTCTTCATGCCTCAAAAGTCCTAAGCTCATCCAATCACCATTTTTTCTAATTTCTCACAAAAAAATTAATTTTTTTTTACCCCAAAAATGCCTTAATTGTGAGAAATTAGAGGAAAATGGTGATTGGATGACAATTAAGGCATTTTTGGGGTAGAAAAAAATCCTAATTTCTTGTCCCATAAGAATTTCCTTTCCATTTTCTTTTTGTCCGAAAACCGTTTTTCCGCAAAATTTCGGACTTGTCGAAAATTCACCGAAAGATGAGACGACGTCCGATAAATAAATTGTGACATGCTCGAATGTTCGATTCCCGAAACCGAATTAAATTTTATGGTTAAAATCGACCGAACGCGACTTTAGTACGACCTAATCTATCGAGTAGCTTTTAGGGGTTTTAGCGCGTTTAACCCGTGGTCGATAATTTTCGATCCACGTTTGTGCATCTTCGAATCGTAAACGACCCTCGGTTGTCATGTAATCGCGATGGTTCAATTACGTGTCCCGAATATAATATCGATAAAAAATCGGTTTGTTGCCATTTGACGCGAATATCGCAATCGTGCGGAACCACCTGCAATTCAACTACGTACTTCCATCGAGTCAACTTATATCCGTTCGCTAATCAATATATAACGGTGTCGTATTGACCCTTGCTTATCATTATGGTCGAGTGGTCGATTTCTGATCGAATTCTCTAGTCTGTCGCCTTTATATCCCTTAACGGCCTCACCTAATATATTAGTTAACTCGTGAGTGATCAGTTCCGAGTAAAATAACCATAAGCGCGTTGATGAAATTACCATTTCGTATATTCAAAACAGGGGTCCAAATTTTGGGATGTCACATCTCTTCCTCTTATCTTTTTCAATTGTGTTTCTCTTTTATATTTTCTAGGATCGCATAATAGATTTACAGCTTTCCTTGATTGTTTACTTACTACTTCGCAATTTTTAATTCAATTGAGTGTTTCCTTTTCATTTTCCTTAGAAATAGATTAGCATGAAAATGATCAACCACACATGATCACTTAGTTTAGGACTAACGATCCCAAAAACGTAAGAAAAACACATGGACACATTAGGAAAACACAACATATTATTTAAGTACCGAAATGGCGCTAATTGAGATATTAGCATAACTTGAGTCTTCAAACCTAGATATTTGGTTGTGTAGAAATCAAGGGAGCACTTCCAACCCTCGATTGGGTTTTCTAGCTGACTCCTGAAACGAGACTAGTGGCGACTTCAATCTTATTTTTAGGTTGTCCTAAATAACAACACCATATAAATAAATCCGTCGCGCAGGGTACGAGTCCCAATAGGACTCCCTAAATTTAGCGTACCCACCTGTGGAATATTTTTTAATGGATGAAGTGATGCTATCCTTAAGAAAAAGTACTAGGAGGAGGGTTTCCATAGTAATAATACCTTTTAATCCAATATTCGCATCCAACCTCCTCTCTCGAGGTGTCTTGCCCGTGTGAGTACAGGTTGTGACACTCCTTGTCCCGCGGGGTACAAGTTTGGAAGAACTCGCGACTTTTTAAAAGGAACTCATAAGAGGTTTGTCAAGGGGATGAAGTGATGACATCCCTATGGTTGAGAACCATAAAGGAACTTCTGGTCAACTACCCCTAAACCCGATCTTTCCCATATCCTTTCCTCGCAAGAGGGATCAATGGGCGGCAAGATCGGGTCGCGACAACTGTCAATGCCAAGCTTAACGAATGGTATATTTGTTATGACTATATCGATCTGAGATGTTTTTTTTTTTTTTTTTTGTTATACGAAATTAATTTTGGAATAAATATGGCATGACTATGCTAGTTTGAGATATTTGTGACGTGAAAAATAGTTTTGGGTAAATGTAATATTAGTGTACTATTTTGGGATTTTTTGTGACATCTCGATAAAGCTAGTATGAACACCTAGAAGGGGGTGAATATGTATTTAAAAGAATTTTTGAAAAGTAAAATAATTTTTTGAACAAAGTCTGAGAACCAAACAAAATATGATATACAAGTCACCAAACTTCTAATGAATATTCAGAATCTAATAAGAGATAGAATAGATTTTTGTGATACTTAAAAGGATGCAACAAATTTAAATGGAAAGAGGTAAAGGAAGAGAAAATTGCACAACGAAATTTATAGTGGTTTGGCTTAGATTAAGCCCACGTCCAATCTCCCATCCTTTTGGCTAGAATTCACTATAGCATCAATAGAGAACTACAATTTTTCGAGTGCAAACATTCAGTGAAAGATTCATTTTCTCTCACTAGGTTACTTTTCTTGTGATTTTCTCTCTTGAATATAATTTGTAAGAACTGTCGATGAAGAACAAGTGGTTGGAAAAACTTCAGACTTTGGAATTTCAATTTTCACGCACTATCTCAATTAAGGAAATCTCGTACCCGTTTGAAGATTAAGATGAAAATCTGTTGATTCTGGTCGCTCATACAATCAAAATCTAGGTTTTCATAAGTAGATGTTTTCTAAAAAGGAACTTGTCTTCAAGATTGATTTAATCAATTTGTGATTGATTCCATCAATGTATTTATAAAAAGTAAGTGAGATTCTTCGCCAGAGAGCTCCTATTGCGTTCATTCTGAATTATTGTCGCAAGATCAATAAATCTGAATATGATTTTATCTTCGTTCTGGACACGATTTCAGTCTTGATTGCTTTAGAGTGGGAAGACTTTTGGAATAGATAGACTTTGACAAGAGTCTGTGATATAACTTCAGAAGTATACTATTCTTCAAAATAAGAATAAGAACTAGAAACTTCAAAATTTGGTAGAAGTTTTCTCAACAACATCAACTCCCAATGAATTACTTTCCACCAATCATGCATGGCATGGGCCTCAAGGATTGTGGAATGTCGAAATGAAGCATTTATCACAGCCCAAGATCAAGGGGACATTGTCCATATCTGAATTCTGTCATAGCTCAGGATTAACTACTTCCACCAAACCAAGAGCCATCATCCATCACCGAGCTCGAATGAATGGGGAGGAACTTGCTTTAGGGGCCCTCGAAATCGAAAGAAAGATGCACAACTAACTCATGTTTTCAATCTTGTAGCTTAAAAGCGCATTACCACGTGCAGCTTTCATTACTGTTTTTTTTATTTATGTTGTTGATCTAGCGTCGATGTTACACAAAAGCATTGTCCTTGTTCAGGTCTCATCCACTCCAAATTGAGTCATCTATCTACTAATTTTAGCTTGGATTGAGCTTGCAATATGACTAGCGAGCGAAGAGCAGTCTTACGTTCAGGCACTTGACCGAAACAAATCTAGGTCAAGTTATCACAACAGGAAAGGTGCGGGTGTCCAGACAGACAGCAAATCTGCAATTATTGTCAGTCATAGCATGATCGAAGTTATGGATGTCTTTAATTAAAAGATCCATTTATTAAGCGAATGACAGGAGCGAAAGGGACTAGTCAATGTACAGGGACCAACTGTCGTATGAATAGAGCGGAGCAAATGAAATAAGAACACGCCTTGTTGAATTGAAAGGTGGAAAAAAAATAAAGAGTGGCATCACAAAGAGCCATAGCTGTGGAATGAAAGGGGCGGTCCTTGCTCGAACAAGGGCCCTTCGTGCGATTAAAACACACCTTATTGCTATAAATGTTGCATGCACGGCAGACCACAGTCGTGGCCTCGGGTTCCCAGGCAAGTCTTCCACACAGAGGGATTGGGGCAAGGGTGGGGCTTAGCAACTTCTAACGTCTATAACGCAAGAGTCGATCCAAAGGTCTGTTAGTTGGGTTCACTCCATGTGAAGGAAGCCCAATGAATAGCAAGCTTAAAAGGGCTTGAGTCAATATGATAAGTCATTAGGAGAAATAGAATTTCTCATTATAGCCGCCAAGAAGTTATCAAAGATGTAGTAACAAGAGAAAAAGAGAAAGCGGAAAATATGGATTTGAGGATCAATTTGATTTACATCAAGCTGGCATCGGAGGTCGATTCATGATCTGATTGAGCTGAAATTTTGTCAGCATGTTTGTGGCGTACTCTTCTCGAATCTAAACTATTTGATTTTTGTTTGAAGCTTCCTACATCAGGTTTTTGTGGATTGATCAAAACTTGCGTTTTTGGTCAGTTTTATCCTTAATATTCTTGTACAATTTAAGCGTATTGTCAAGAACATGATGTTCTTGAGGTCTTTGCTACTATGTACGTCTAGTATTTACTAGAGAAGAACTTTGTTCATCCGATTTTGTTGATAGTGAAGATTTTTAGGTGGACTCCAGTTCTATGGTTTTTTATCTCCTCACATCGATGAGGTTTTTCACGTAAAAAAACGTCTTGTGTTTGTGTGCTTGATATTGTCGCGACCCGATCTCGCCGCCCCTCGAAATGTCCAAGGAGGGAAAGGTCGGGTTTAGGGGTAATTTAATCACGAGAGTTCCCTCACGAGATCGCGAGCTCTCCCAAGCTCATACCCCGCGTGACAGCGAGTTTATTTATGCGGTCTAATTGTTTAACAACCTAAGAATATAGGGGAGTCGCCACTAGCCTCATTCTTTGGGGGTCAGCTAGAAAACCCAATCGAGGGTCGGGAGAGTTCCCTCGATTCCTACGCAACCAGATATCTAGGTTCGGGGACTTGGGTTACGCTAATACTTCTATTAGCGCCCTTTCGGTACCTAAACAGTATGTTGTGTTTTTCCTAACATGTCCATGCGTTTCTTTTTACATTTTCGGGATCATCAATTCTAGGCTAAGTGATCATGCGCGGTGGATTACTTTCATTCTATTCTATTCCTAAAAAGATGAAAAAAAAAACAATCAATGAAATTGAAATTGCAAGACATGAAGTAAACACTCGAGGAAAAGCGGTAAATCTAACATGCAATTCTATAAAAAAAAAAAAAAAGAAAGAGAAAACAATTAGGAAAGAAAGGAAACCCGCAACTCGTCGGGTTTTATACAATGCATGGAACCCGAGACATATGTCGGGAAAAATGAATATTACATAATAATGGTCGGAGTGGACATCGACCTCCACCATCTTCACGCAAAGGTCCATCTTTGGGGCCCTAATCTAAACCTAATCTAAGAAATCTGGATGACTAGATGCATACAAATGAAAGAAACAATCATCACGTATCAAAACAATCAAAAGCAAGACATTTTTTTTATGTTCACAAATGGTGACTAAAGTCACGAAGTCCCTAAGTCAAGTTCTATGCGGCATCCCAAAGGCACTTACATTATCCTGCATCGCACCTAAGTCATTTATCTAACAATCACATGCGAAGCATATTAATTGACATGCATTTAGGCCATATGATCTTGATTCTTAATCAATCCAAACCAATGAGTGAACCAACTAAGGATCACTTATTCAAACACATGCACCATTGAATTTGCTCAACACATGTATTCAAGGGGAATGAAGCAGTCAATATGTAACCCACATGATACCTAAAACCGTTTTATAGACAATTGACAAAGGACATCATTTTAAAAGATTTGATGAAAAGGGAGATATCAGTTCATCAAGTCATGGAATGTATCTAGTCATCAAGGCAAGCTTAGGTGCATCATGGGCACAACTGATCAAGCTTCAAAGACGTTCTAAACATGTTTCAAACCTCAGATAGCATTGATGTCAAGCCAAAAGCATGATTCAGAAATTTGGAAATACAACATGAAAACTTGGAAATTTTATGCATCGCGAACCAGATCATTTAGTAAGTGACACAATTGGGATGTAAGAACACAACGTTTCATAGACACTGAAGCATAAGAGAACAGAAACTTTTGAAAGCAAAGGGAAACAATACATGGCAGCAAAATCTTGCGAACAGATAAAATCCCACCCAGGTTATATGGTAGCAAAGGAAATTTGCTTCTTTGTACTGCAAAAAGCTTTGCTATCTAACATTAGTTAACACAGCAAATGCACACATGAACAGCAAACATCAAATGCACGATTGAACAATTCCACATACCGGGGCATATGAACAGCAAGCATGCACAGAATAGACCTAATCTGTAACATAACACATTGGTACGAACACAACAATTTTCCAGAATTACTCCCTAACTTTTAAAGAAGATTTCATGTGGCTAATGATATCGGATCAGGGTGTGTTATAGCTCATTGGAAAGCTAGTCGAACCATCTTCAACTCTCATGAAGGCATCAAACACAAAAAACCACAGAAACCAGCTCGTATCAGGTCATTTGTACAAAAGGTCATCCAAAACAGAGAACCAATCAGAACAGCAAAATTTCAAACAAAGTCAGGGATATTCTAGACATATTCGACCTGGGTAAATGATCTTCAATTATCACAAAATTTTTATTTGATATAGATTGGAACCTAATGAACAACTTTCATTTAGGCATCAACTTTAGAATCTAATCACAAAAAATCATGTGAAAATGGCAAACAACACAGGTCATTAAAGTAGAGCATGAAAACAGAACACTTAATCATTTACAAATTGTAGCTCCGTTTGTAACAATTGTCGAATCTAGTAAATGATGACCAAATCCAAAAGCTCACGGCATCCATTACAAAATATCAAGAGGGAAGCAAAATCTATCCAGACATACCCTTGCAACACATTTTCTGCACCCCGTGCCTTATGTTTCTACATTATGAACGCTGTTACAATAGTTGAGAATGAATAGTTCTAGTCTAGATGGAATCCATGAAGTGAATATGACATGACAGATTAAACAGAATCCCATAGAACCATATCCCATTTAGAGTCCCACATATAGTCAACGCAATTCAAACATCAAAGACATGATTAACTATAACATTGCAAATTCAAGAATGCAGCACGTACCAATGAGTAACAACACATTCAGTCATCAAATCTGTTTCAGATATGGTCTTAGCTAGCCTAAAGTCTCCAATTTTAAGGTCACAATTTGCATTCAGAAACAAGTTGCTTGGCTTTTGATCGACACAGGACTCACATCGACAATCTCGGATCATCACTCAAAGACAGAAAAAGAAACAACACATTCAGATTATATCGGCATCAAGTTTTAAACAAGCAAACATGAAGACGATGAAGTAACCGATCGGGACATAAGGATCATCAATGGTAAAACCTAATCGATGTAAAGCACCCACCGATCAATCACACCAGGACTTCATTGACACAAAGGCTTCACACAAGCATCAATGACAACTGGAATCGACATATGAAAATAGTAATAGTAACCCGATCAACTTCCAGTCCATAATGCTCGACAATCACTTCTAATAAAGTCTGCCAATCAGATTCAGAATGATACCTTGTTTGTGAAACTTTGATGCTTGATCGAGTGATCTAGTCTTCGTGAACACCAGCAGATCTACTCTTTGGTTCTGCCCTCGGAGCCGAGTTGAGACCTCCAAACTTGGCGCAGGTCCGAATCCCTGCACCTCGAGCTCCGGAAGGACGCGATCCGCGACGAGAGCGTCAGATTCAGCCGAGAGCAAGATCAGAGAGAGCGATCGAGAGGGAGAAGTCAGAATCCACGACCCGAACGGATTCAAAGAGAGAACAAAAATCGAAACCCTAACGGATAGAGAGAGAGAGAGAGAGAGAGAGAGAGCTCACGTGCGATCCTCGACCGCCGGTCTTCGATTGATCGAGCGAGCGAGCGAGAGCCCGAACCAGAATAGAGAGATCGGAAAAACAGAACGAGAAGACGATCGGAAGCTATTGCCGCCGCTGTCCAATCCGCTGTTGATCGTCGTCACTACCGGTCAGCTTCGGATTTGAGCCCCATGCCTTGAGCTCCTCAGTCTGACAGTTGCTCTCCTTCTAAGGCTCGAGAAGGCGAGAGCGTCGAAACCGAGAGATCCAGTGAAAACCGGAGAGAATCTTAGCGAAAACAGAGCTTCCGATCTCCAAATCCCGAAAGCGATTGATCAAGAGATCGTCAGAGATTCTCCAATCACACCAATGGAAGAAAACCCTAACTGATCGAGCCTCCTGTCACCACCGCTGTCGTTGTCATCGTCATCATCGCCGCCGACGATAGTCCCGATCGACTCGAATCGCGCGCGAGGCGGGGGAAGGAGCGATGGCGATCGATCGATCTTCTCCTCCCGAGTTACCCGCTTGCTCTCTAGAGAGAGAGAGAGAGAGAATATAGAGAGTCTTTCGGACCTTTTTTTTTTAGAGCGAGCGTTCTTTTTTTGAGATAAACCGTTCAGCCCTTTTTTAGAGAGAGAACCCGTGAGAGAGAATTCGCGCGCGCGAAAAAAATGAGCCAGCATGGGAGGGAGAGAGAGAAACGAATGTAAAAGTCAGAGCCCCCCTTTATATATTTTTTCAGCGTTTTTCCCCTTTTTTCTTTTTGTTTTCTCTCTCTCTTCTCTTCTTTTTTTTTTTTCTTTTTTAATATTTTCATTCTTTTTTATTCTTCTTTTTTTTTTTTTGCTCTTTATTTTTTATATTTTTCTTGTAAAATGAATGTTTAAAACGTCGACAAAAATTTTGGGTGTCAACAGATATTTATTTTGCTCTTCTATATCGGTTCCTATTAGGTATATACAAGAGGGGAGATTATTTTATTTTGCTACGTTAATCCAATATTGTCTAGGTTGTTATTGTTCTCCTATCAAGGACAGCACATAAGTGCATTAAGGGGGAGGGCCACCTTTGAAGATCAATTTGAAAATAGTAGGGAAAAATATAGAGATTGATTCGAACGGGGATGGCATTGTATTTTCATTATATCTTGTGTCGCTACACTTGGGTGAACGCAGGCTTTATATATCGTCTCACGACTTTCCTCTTCCTCATTTTTTTCCCTTTTCATTTGAATTGGGGCGGCTGGTATTGGCATCGACATCCATCCCTACAACGTTTCAAAACATGCATTGCAAGTTTGGTTTGAAATGGCTAGTAAGAACACTTAGAGGGGGTAAATAGGTGTGAAAACAGATTTTTCGAAATGCAATAAAAAAAAAGCTTTACTTTTAACCTGAGTCTGGTTGACTTCAGATTTTGCAAAAGGAATCAGACTTTAACAATTAATTCTAAATGCAGAAGTATATCGCACTAAGTAAAGTAAAGAAGTTCAGGGAAGAGAAAAATGAATACATAATTTATAGTGGTTCGGTTTAAATCAAGCCTACGTCCACTCTCCCACGTTGACAGCCTTTCGACTAGTTTCCACTAAGAATCAAAACAGAATTTACAATCTTGTGATCTCGACTTCATAGTGAAGAGTCTGTACTGCTCTCACAAAGTCTCCTTTTGAGTTTCTCACTCTTTTGAGTACAAATTTGAGGCACAATATAGGGAATAACAAGTAAATAGTAAGCTTAGACTTTGGAATTCTTCTTTCACACACTCTATCGAACAATTAGAAAGTCCTCCTTAAATACTCATTCGTGCCTTCTCGACCATTGGCACTTTCCAAAAGAATTCTTCCAATCAACCCGTTGGATAGAATCAATCAAGGAGATCTTCGATCCATTTGAAGATTGTGACGAAAGCTCGTCAATCTTGTTTGCCCATACAATCATGATCTTGGTTTCCATAAGTAGATTCTTTCCCAATTGACTTGCTATCTGAAAAGATTTGATGTATTTGAATTGATTCTAATAAAGATAATATATCTCGTAGGTGATATTTCCAACTAGAAGGCCACATATAACCTATACGAACCGAACCCTTAAAGAAAGAAATATAATCCCTCGTTTGGATAAGTCTTCATTCTTCTCTTGCGTTCAGTTTGGAATTTGTCAGAGTAGGCAGACTTCTGTTATAAGATAGACTTTGACACAAAAGTCTGGCGATCTTCATAATAGACTTTAGATAAGTTTTGTCAGCTTCAAAACAACATATGAGTTTTCTCTAACAATCTCCCCATTTTTAATGGTGGCAAAACTTTCCTATAGATTTAAAGAATTATATCCTACAAAACAACACTTTAGCAATACATGATATGTGACATCCTAAAATTTGAGCCCTCTGAGGGATGAGTGAAGGTGAATTTCGTCACTGCATTGTTGGTTGATCTCACTCAGAATTGATCACTCCTGAGATACTGACCTTGAGGGGAAATGCTAATGAGGACAGAACTCGTACCACTAAAGGACTCGACTTGGGAAAACGACTTGACCGTGAGACTTATGTGAGGACGATCATGTAGATAGGCAGGCCGATTCTAAGGACGACTAAAAGTTGATTTGTGGACAGAACATAATGGAACGATGGGTCATTCCGTTTATCGTTATCGAACCCGTGAACGACCCTATATTGATCCCCAGTAATCGTGTACTTTGAAATAAGAATCTATCCTCTATATTTTCATGTAGTCAAGGACGTCCATGTATCGAGATGTCTTGAATGTGGTTTGACACGAGTCGATTACGCGGGAATCCTCGGAGCCGCCTGTCAGTCTGAGTTGTACTCGAAATGGCATTGGGAAAAATTTACATGGCATGAGAACTATCGATTGGGTTTCGAATTATCTGGAATTTCCGGGATGGACTTTGGATGAAGCTACAACAAACAGTAGACAGAGCCAGTTAAGCCGAGCAATTGGAAAAGGGATTTTTGGACCAAGGAAACGAGCCCGTGAGGACATGGGCCAGGCCAAGCTAGTGTGCGCCTTAGGCCCAAGGTGGGATAGCCATCATAGTGGGCCTAAGACAAGCAATTGAGCCTATTGGGCCTAAACCAACTATTCATCTTTCAAAACCCATGGTCCAACTTTGAGCCCAATCAAGCCCAATCAATTTCCAAGCCCACTCCTATTCATGGCCAAGCCCAATCCTTAGGCCCATCCACCAATTTCAGCCCGAGGGCAGAATGGTAATTGTGCAAGGTGAAATGACCAAATTGCCCCTAGTTGTAGGGAGAAAAAGGCTAGAGAAGAGAGAGAAGATGATGTCATCATGCATGGGGACTTGAAGTAGCCATTTAATGGCCTTAATGAGGAGTGCTTTCAGCCCTCACTTCACTCTCTCTCTCCCCCATTCGGCCTCCAAACGGACGAGCTCCTCTCTCCCTCGTTCTCCCTCTCCTCCAGTTTCTACTCCAGCCGACCGTGAAGAATCGAGTCAAAAGTGATCTTCCCGGATGAATCAGCCAACAAGCCACCCATCACCGTGACCGGGAGAGACATACCGTTCCAAAGAGCCTGACCTCGCCCCGAACGGAGCCATCGGCCGTCCTGTGCTGCCGTCGCAAGCCGCTGGTCGTCGGTCCGTCGGTCCGCCTGCAGCCTGCACTGTTTCTCGTTTTCGGCCATTTTTCTCCCATTCCGGTCCTTCCTCCACCCATCCCAACCTCCAGTAAGACCCCCAAGACCCCCGGGAGCTGCCGATTGCTGGCCAACCCCCTCGCTGGAGCTCCCGCCAAGCCGTCCAACTCAGTTTCTCCTCTGGCAGGGCTGTTTTTCAGTGTTTTCAGTGGGAGTCCAAGCTGTGGTTGTTGTGTTGAGCTTGGGACCACCTTGGATCATTGTTGTAGAAGTCCCAGTGCATAGCCACTGTCGTCGCTGCCGCGTCGGTGCCTCCGGCCCGCTTAACGGGTGAGTTTAGCTCCTAATCCTTTGATTAGAGCCTAAACTTGCTTATGGTTGGTTTAGTTAGATTTAATTCTAGTTTAAGTGATTTTAATTAATTTGTATTAATCCTAAGATATGTGGTTAGATTAATGGCTAAGATTAGTTTAGTTTAATTTTACTTTATTAGCTTAACGATGCTTATGTGGTTAATTAAGTATGTTTATCTTAATTGATTGGTTTCCTTAATTTAATCATTTTTTAATGATTTCTGAATATCATTTATTATTTAGTGAATTCTGGAAATTTACTGTTCACGCGACACTATTCACAAATTACTATTCACGTGCACTGTTCATCCAGAATGTGAAAAATGTCTAAAATTTATGTGTGTTGATTTTATGAAGTAAATGGATGTGTAAATGCATGGGCATCCACATGAATTGAATGATGATCTGTGTAATTGTGTGGTGATTGAAAAGTATAGATTTTATTCAGAAAATTTCGAGTGTTGGGTTTTGACACTGAAGATGGATTTTAATGAATTATATCAAACAGTAGGGTTTAAAAAAGAAAGGTATTACCTTTTCTTGTTTGAAATGACATGAACCCATACACGACTACTTTCTCAGATGTTTTTAATATAAAGAAAAGAGGCCGGGACTACTATTTTAATGAAATGCAAAGTGTTCGGGGGCCAATATTAAATTGTCGTGTGCTGGTTAAGAGGAAACCTTCAGGGGCGTTTAAGCCAAACGATACCCGATATGGGATACCCCATATAGTGGGCTCGGGTCGCAGTAGAGGCTAGGCCAACTGGACCTATGCTCCTTCGGGAACATCGTCGACGTAGTGACGAAGCTATGCTCCAAGGCGAGAGACGATGCCAGGCTAAATGCTAGTGGATAGCCAAACTGCGAGTAGGCTATGCCCATGTGTGGTAATGAATAACAATTGGAATGCATGTTGAGTGTTGTTGACGAGCCAGATTATGGGACGAAATTGTGTGGTACGGAATGGGACGTGTCATAACGATTTTGTCTTATAATCAGGGGCCCCTATAGTTGTTTGATATGTGAAAATGATTGCGTTCCGGTTGTTAAGTTCTTATTACTGCATGGGATTGAGTGATATGAATTGTACTGACCTGTATGAAGTAACTGGGGCGAGGTAAGTCCTCTATGTTGTGTGGCAATGGCCTGGTGAGGTCGCTTGTGATGCGACTCGTATGTGATTGATGAAATGCATCATCTAATGGCCATGAGCATTGCGTGTATCGTGCTGAATTATAACGTGCGGGGTATGGCATAGGTAAAGTTGCATGCAAACCGACTATTGAGTGTTGGTTGTTGATCTTTGGTTTGGTTGTGGGGTAGTTATGATGAGAGACCCCGAGTTGAGTTGGTGTTCTAATCGGGGGCTTAGGGGAGGAACTCGCTAAGTTTTATATCTCATTGGTTATTGAATAACCATTTTCAGGTCCCTAGTGTGAAGAACCCGGAGCTTGAAGCGGAAGGGTCAGGAGCATAGGTGGCTCAGTAGTTCTTTATGAGATAGACCTTTTGTATAAGCTTGAGGTGTTTATGAATGTGTATTTTGATTTGGAAATTGTTGTCTTGCTTTTCTATCCCATGTTTGTTGAGGTCAGGGGATTAGTAATTCACTTCCGCATGTGCAATAAAAATAGGGTCGGCGATGAGTCCTTGGAACGTCGCAAAATTCTATCGACCACCAAGGGATGTGCGCGCGTTCGAGGTTCGGGGCGTGACATGATGGCTTATAAAAACAAATTGAGGATCTGGATAATATCGATTTTGCAACCACAGAAAACTCGTTAATCTTAAACAAGATTCAATCATCCATATTCATAATCACAATCACAACCACAAAAGGTTAACTGCAGAATAAACAAACAAGTTCAGTCCAAACAAGTTCAAAGTACAAATCTGCAAACAAAGTTCAAAAATAAAATTCAAAGTTCAAATCTGCACTCATTCTCCCCTTTTTGTCAACAGCAAAAAGAACGAAAATGTCAAAAAGATAGAATTGAAAATATGAAATTAGTCAGGTTTGTCTGGGGGCTTGAACCAATCGGAAATCCTCAAGCGACTGCACCGCCTCTTCCACTTTGTCTACTGCCTGGGATGTCTGTTGATTCAAAGTCTCAACTTTAGTATCAAGAGACTATACTTTAACATGAAGTCCATCAAGAGAGTTTGTGGAAGACTGTAGGGTGGTGTAGAGCTTCTGAATCTCGTACTCCATTGCGTATTGCTGAGCCTTCACCTCCAAAAGGAGCTCAACCAACCTTGCATAGTTGGGATCAGTTTCAGTTTGAAAACTGGCTTCAGCGAAGTTAGTTTGAGGAGTATCAAGAGATGGAGGAACATCGCCTTGAATACGAACTTCTTGTTGCTTGTCTTGATTTTGAGTCTCTTCTTCAATCTCAGTCTCAGGAAAGTGAGATGCAAAGACTTCTTTTGGATTTGCAAGGAATTTGCTAATGCCATCACTAGCAGTAGGAATTTTCTCAAGATCTCCCCTTGACTTGTTGCCTTCAGGTTGAGATGAGATTTCTCCTTCTGCAGCCTTTTCTTTCTTAGCACTGGATCCCTTCCCTTGTTGATTTTCTTCGTCTTTGGAAGCAACATCTCCTCTTTCTTCTTCAGAAACTCTTTTCTTAGTCTCATCTGAAAGTGGTATGGCACCACTTGCTCCATCCGAGTCTTCATCTTCATGATCCTTCACGGTTAATCTTTCAGGCTCAACTTCTTCTTCGTCTTGCTCTTCTTCTTCTTCTTCTTCTTCTGCCTGTTCTTCTTCTCCTTGTTCTTCCTCTTCTGTTTCTGCTTCCACCTCTAGTTTTGCTTCAACTTCTTCATCCTCTGTTTCTTCAAAATCAACTCCTTGAAGATTCCTCAAGGCAAGAGCAAAGATGGTCAGGTCATCCTCCTATTCTCCATCCAATAGGAGGACACGCCTCTATTGCTTTTTCGAAGTTGCTTGGGCAACACTCTTCCATTTTCTTTTCTTTGCAGAAGTCAATTATGCATTGGTTTTGCTTGTTGATTCCTTCTTCAGATGCTTAATCGCCTTCGTTAGATCCTTCATTCGCATCTTCGAGATCATCTTCAGTCCTATCACCATAGGACTAATGGTTCTTGTGTAGAGCAGAGAGGGGAACTGGATCTTGAAGTGACGAAACAATTTGGTGATCAACGCCACGTAAGGCAACTACCCTTTTTCTTTCAAGATTGTCCTGTACATGTGCAGGAAAATAGTGTGCGGTAGAGAAAAAACAATGCCATTGCAGATGGCCCACATGGTCTTTGCTTCGAATCTGGACACGTTAGTCTTAGAGGTTGCCTTGGGTTTGATGCAATTGATCACAATTTTGTGCAATAGAACGTTGGATGCTGGCAGTGGAGAGTAAGTGATACTCCCAGTAGGCATCCTGTCGTTCACCAAGTAACGTGTTGCTTGACCAATTGAGATTTGGATCAGTTGAAAGCCACTTCTTTCTACTCCCAGAATGTCAACGAGAGTATCAACATCCACAATAAAAGCTTTATCACATATAGTAAACTGAATGTGAGTCTGGTCAAGAAAAGACAGATTTGAGTAAAAATAAGAAGTCAACTCAGGATAAGCCACCATAGTCTCAGCACAAAATTTTTCAAGTTAGAGAGCAACCAACTTTGCCCTTAAATCAACTTTGATCGAGTCCAAGAAATCGAAATCCACTGTTCAAGGGTTTATCACCCCTCTGTTCAACATCTGGGTATAAACCTTTTTGTGTTCCTTAGAACGAAACAATCTCGTTCTCTCTCTAGGAACATCAGCAGCAACACCCATTCTGGGTTTGAAATTTGAATAATATCGCTCACCATCATCCTTGTTTTCAGGATGTTCAGAACTGAACCTAAGGTCAGAAGGAAAATAAAGAAAGGCTTTGTTTGTCAATCTTTTCGGCGCTATACCCAACCGTTCCATCATTCTTAAGAACATAGTCTCATTGCTATGCCCATGTCCTCTTAGAAAATTAGTAATAAAAGTCATGGGAGAACCACCTTGTTTCAGATAAGTGTAATGCTTATAAAGAACTTGGGGTGTCAAAGTTCAGAGAGTAACTGCATCTTGCTCGACTTCCTCTTCCAATGGTTGGCGTGGAGGGTTCTGTGTAAAGTTCTTCGGAGAGTTTTGCGGAGATTGTTGTGGAGAGTCTTCTTCAGTGAGATCGAAATGCACCGGTCCTTCGGCATGCTTGAGGACCTTGACTAGCAATTCGAGAGGATTTCCTTTGGAACGACATAAATCCAGACTTTGAAGATTTTGAAGACATGTTCGAGTGAAAAAGATGGAAACTTGCAGAAGGGTTTTGAGAGTAAGAATGAGAGTGAGAGTGAATCGGTATTCTAGGGTTTTGAAAAGATGTGATCGAAAGAAATACTATAAGGTGTTTTAATGAAACGTCACAACAAAAGGGGGTATACGAAACGTCATAAGAAGGAAAAATGCCTTTTCAAAACAAATTTTAAAAGGGTAATTGCTAAAGATTTAACAGCCAAAAATTACCAATAAAATAGCAATTTCTAAAAGTAAAATAGGCAAGCGACGATTCAGTTAATCATACATTTTCATACCAAAAATAAAATACCTGGATTCGAGAGTTTCTCAACTGCAATAGCTTCTTGAGATTCTGAGTCTGATCAACTTCAAACTTTAGTGGATAGGAGAAATAATATTCAGCTTTTCTCCAGAGGCATCGTGAAGATGTCTACCAATTGATTCTTTGACTCAATAAATTGAACCAATATCTCGCCATTCTGGACATGATCCCTTATAAAATGATGTCGAATTTCTATATGCTTTGCCCTTAAATGAAGAATTGGGTTCCTCGTAAGATTAATGGCACTTGTGTTGTCGCATTTAATCTCTGTGCAGGATTCTTCTATTCCAAAGTTTCTTAGTTGTTGTTTTATCTATAGAATTTGAGAGCAGCAGCTTCCAAGAGCAACATACTTTGCTTCGCTGTTGATAATGCTATAGTACTTTGCTTCCTTAAGAACTAAGATACTAGCATATTTCCCAACAGTTGACAAGTACCAGATGTGCTCTTTATGTCAATTCTACAACCAGCTAGATCAGCATCAAAATATCCAAGTAGAGTAAAGTCTCATTCTTTTGGATACCATAAACCTAGCTTTGGACAAGTCGCAATATATTTAATGATCCGTTTTACAACACTTAGATGAGATTCTCTTGGATCAGAATATCCAAGTAGAGTAAAGTCTCATTCTCCCAGATTTGGGGCGAGGGCACACAGGCTCTCGCCGTCGATCGGCTAGGGCCGCCGGCCCTCGGTCAGGGCTCGGCGGCCCTGGCCGACCCTCCCTCACCTTCCGGCGACGGTGGGGAGGCGGCGACGGCGAGGGCTCAAGCCCTCGTCGCCGGCTGCCTTCCTCCTCCTCCTCCTCCTTCTTTTTTTAAAAAAAATAAATATAAATTATTATTACTAGTTTTTTTAATTTAATTTAATTAATTTTTATATTATATTAAAATTTAAATTATGCCAAAACGATGTGATTTTTGTGTGTATTTTGCTGATTCGGCATTCTAGCGAGCCACGTAAGCGAGAAAATTAATAAAAAAAATGCCACGTAGGATTTCCGGCGAGGCTCGCTGGATGTGGTTCTCAAGTGTCCCATTTTTCATAAAAAGTGGCACTTAAATGTCCCTTTGTGCCAACTTTTGGCACTTGAAGCATTCTTTTGCCCAAGATCGCAAGAAAGACGTACCCCAAACTCCAATTTCATTTGGAACTTATTTCACTTTGAAACTATTTGTGATTTGTCTTGATGTGTAATTAGACTATGTTATTTTTCTCTTATGTATTGTGGAAATGAATGGAATATTACTTTCAATCGGAAAAAAAATAAAAATAAAAAACAAAACAAAACAAAAAACTCAAAGGTTCGTTCTTGTAGGTTGCAACTTGTGGCTAATAGATTAAAAGCACATTCCCATGTTCAGCTTTCAATACTTATCTTATTTCCGTTGATGAAGTCGTCCATGAACATATCAGGTCTCATCCACTCCCAAATTGAGTCAGCCATCTATTAGTTGTAGCTTGGATCGAGCTTGTAATTCGTCTTAGCGAATGACTACCGAGTGAACAGCAGTACTTACAACGACAAGAATAGTGACGTTCAGGTGCTCGATCGAAACAAATCTAGATCAAGTTATCGAAACAGGAAAGGTGCAATGTCCAGATGGAACACATCAGTCACGACGTGATCAAAGATAAAGATGGGCTTTTAATCAGCAGACCCATTTATTGAGCGGATAACAACAGCAAACAGACTTGGCAACGTACAAGGACTGGATGTCCGAATATAGAGCGAAAACAAACAACATAAAGAATACAACTTGTTGAATCGAAATGCGGAAAAAGAAGAAGAATGATGGCGCGAAATTCCATTGCCGTGGAAGGAAGGAGGCGGTCCTTCCCCGGACAAGGATTCAACCGGTACGAACACACACCTTGTTGCTATTAACCTCGCAAGCATGGCAGGCAATAATGACTCAATTTCGGTTTGGGAATTCTTTGTACTATATCATCCGCTGCAAGGTTAAGTTCGGCCCCGTGTGCCTGAGACATTCCCTTCCAGCATGAGGCTATGGCGGCGATTGGCTTCATGGCTTCTGTGGCTTTGGCGACAACGGACTTCATGGCTTCGGCGGCTTTGGCAATGATTAGCTTCACAGCTTCGGTGATGATTGGTGGAGACTTCACGGCTTCGGTGATGACTGGATTCATGGCTTCGGTAGCTTTGGCGACAATTGGACTCATGGCTTTGGTGGCAATTGGCGGAGACTCCACGACTTCGGTGACGACTGGATTCATGGCTTCAGCGATGATTGGTGGAGACGTCACGGCTTTGGCGACTACTGGATTCATGGCTTCGGTAGCTTTGGCGACAATTGGATTCATGGCTTCGGTGGCAATTGGCGGAGACTCCACAGCTTCGGTGACGACTGGCTTCATGGCTTCGAGGACGATTGGCTTCTTGGCTTCCGCGAGGGAAAATTGTTAAAAAAGTCCTAAACCTTTTTTTGATGCCAATTAAGTCCTAAACATTTTTATGTTGTGCCAATTCAGTCCTTTCCGACCAATTTTGGCTGGATTTTGCTGATTGGATGCTGACCGACTGACGTGGCCTTATCGGCGCGTGGACAACTTTTAAAAATATTTTAATATTTTTAAATTTTTAAATTAAAATTTTTTTTCCTTCTCCTCTTTCTTCCTCTAGCCGGTTGCCGAACCTCGGTGATCGGCTAGAGGCGACGGCTGGCAAGGTTGAGGTCGACCTTGCCGGCCACCTCGCCAGTGGCCGCGAGGGCGGCCTCGCGCCGAGCGGGGTAGGTTCAACAAGAAAATGACTCAAAAATCTAAAATCTTTTGTGAAGATTTTTTAAGATAATTTACCCAACCGCTGACAATCATCTTCTAAAACGAGGGGATGCGCCCAACAAGAAAAATGCTCCATTATCGAAAATCTAAAATCTTTCAAAATCACCCTCCACAACCAAATGTTTTATTTTATAAATTTTTTTATCCTCTCTTTTTTCATTTTTTTTTTCATTTTTTAGAACAATTTTTTTAAAGATAAGTTTAAATATTATTGTTACCTAAATGTAAATGTTATGAAATGCTTAATGTAGTTTTTATATGACGAACAAGTAAATAAAATAGTCAAATTCAGGTGTCAACAGCTGCGCCTCTTTGAATGAGAGCTCGTAGAGGTTTTCTTCAAAGATAAAGGACACCTAAATTTAAACCATGCAAAATGAATGTGCAAATGTTAATACGACGACTCTTTTTTTAGGAAGTACTCCAATGAGTTTAATCCCATTTTTAAATTCGAGGTCATGCAATGTAAATGCAATGATTTTGTCAGGAACATGGATCCCAATGTGTCTATGCCCAATTTAGAATGTAATGAAATGCAAATGCAGAGAAGAATACGTACCTATTGTACTTATCTGGAAATTCAGAAAAGTATAATTGGGTGCGAAATGATTCCTATGAAACCTAACAAACATCGGGACTCTCTTCCGATAATTGAATGGCTCAAAGATTTTTTTAAAAAAGTCTTCAAGGATCGGAACTCTCATCAAATTCCAAAAGAAACCAAGCACCTGGAAGTTACATCAGGTATTTGAAGTTTCAAAAATCTGATTTTCATGTTAGACATTTGAAAACATTTACTAAACATCTGGAAATCATATCAGATGTTTGAAAAGATAAACACCTGGAAGTCACATCAAGCGTTTAAAGGTTCAAATATCTGGAATTCACACTGGACATTTGAAAACATTTTATAAATGGGTACTTGGAATTCTCATCAAGTATTCAGAAAATTAAAAAATGACTAGACAAACTCGGGGCTTCAAAGACAAATCCTTTGGTCTTTGAGGAAAAATTCATTCTTTAAAATTCAATGAAGGTCCATGCATAATGGCTTTATCAAATTTCCACTGGGAAAAATTATCATTAAGACAATTTTCACTGATGGTGTCGACTTCTTGAACATGCTAAATAAGACACTTTCAGTATGAAAAGGCGTTTCACTCGATCTCATTTAGGAGGGGTTATTCGTCCCAACCATTGATGTAGGAATATATCACTCAATCTTATCATCATCCTATTGACAAGAGTTCGAATTTTCTCGCAAGCAGTACGATCTACCAATCCGAGGGGTCTTTACTATGATCGTAATGTGAACTTGGTCAACGGCTCAGCAAAGGAAAATTTGATGGCTCAGAAAGGAATATTTTACAACTATCATCTCCGATTTTACAAGTCAAGAACCTAGCGAAATTAAATAGAAAAACCTTGCTCGCACTTCTTCAAGCAAGTATTATAAACATATGAAGTCCTACGTTAATCCAAGCGCCTTGATATGAAGAGACTTTTCAAGGGACATAGCGTAGGCTAGGTTCATGGGTTCAAAAACGAAAGAATTCATCAGGCTCAAAGATGTGTATAGATGGGATGAGAGTTGGTGATCATTTAGGCCTTGTCACTAGTCTTTTTCTTCGCCATGGATTGTCTTCTTGATAGATTCCCTCATTGGCTTCGAGAGTTCACCACTTGATGCCAATGATTATTCTACTGGGGGTCTTTTCTCAACATTTTTTTTAAAGTTCTTTTCTTTGATGATGGGCATCGGCCTTACTTTTACCAGACACACTGCTTTTGTATGCCCCCAATTCATCAGTCATCGGCCTTACTTTTACGCAATGGATATAAGTATGTAAGATAGAGAAAGAAATGCTCTTCGTCAACCCGAGGCACTTAAATTTCGTATGGATTCATTTGAAATAATAACACATGAAGATTGATGCAAGTGAGAGCAAGAAAATTTCTATCAATTTCCCTCACCTCTAATGTCGACTTACCTCCATTTGCCCCGATGTGCGGTGGTCCTTAACAGGGGTAATATGAAAGAAATTCTTCAAGTATTTAGGCTCAAAAAAATGGTTAAACAAAGGTTCACTAGTAGAGAAATGAACTGCCGCTTGTAATTTTAGTTGTCGTACTTTTTGCGGGAAAATTCTTCACCTTGTGGACACGAAATTTTTCCATACTCACCTCACAATGTATAGACAAGGGATTGTGTATGGGATAAGGCTTACCTTTCACACCTCATTTAGCATGTTCAAGTAACTCGACATCATTCACTGAATTATCCATTTTGATAAATTTCAAGTGGAATTGGTGAATTGCACAATATAATGTGAAGGCGTTCTGTAATGATAAAAAGATCATGCTCTATTCTGGCACATCAGATCATAAAGTCAAAGCTATTAGGCGTTCGTGTCTTGCCCCCTCTTTGTAAGGGAGCTCATAGAGGTTCCTTACAAAGGTAGAGGACATTGTTGTTCACATCCGTTCCTTGCCCCTACAAAAAATAAAACATGCATCATTATACACTAGAGATATGGTCAGCTTTGAGCGAGGGAAAGGCTTTTATGAGCCCATTTTATTCATGGATAGTATTTCTTTACAGCATCAGAATTTACAGGATTCATGGATTCCCATCCATCCATTTCTGGTAAGATTAAAGCACTTCCAGGAAGTACTTTCTTCACAATGTATGGCCCACTATAATTTGGAGTGAACTTGCCCCGAGGATCAAGGTTAATTGGTTGCATCTTGTGTAGCATCAAATCATGAACCTTGAAATGTCTTGGGTGAACCTTTCGATTGAAAGACTTGGCCACTGCTGATAACACTGACCATGACATACGGCCTTTAATCATTTTTCATCAATCATATTGAGCTGGTCATACCTCTGTTGCGCCCATTCGACTTCCATCAACTTAGATTGAGACAATACTCTTAGAAAAGGGATTTCTACTTTAACTGGTAAGACTGCTTCCATGCCGTACACCAGAGAAAAAGGGGTTGCCCCAGTAGAGGTGCGAATTGAAGTCCTATACGCCATCAGAGCGTAAGGAAGCCTTTCGTGCTAGTCACGATAATTATCAGCTGTCATTGCCAGAATTTTCTTGATGTTCTTATTCGCTGCTTCAACAGCACCATTCATCTGGGGGCGGTAAGGCGATGAATTCAAATGATGAATTTTAAACTCCTTGAGCAGATCATTGACAAGCTTGTTGTTTAGGTACAACAACCACTATCTAAATACCATTTGATTTTTCTTTTAATAGTGACCTGCAAGCAGAAAAATAACTCAAACTTTCTTTGGTATCCAGATTTTCTTGGGTCCAAGAGAGTTAGTGTTAAAAACAGTCTTCGCCCAATCCTTCTTAACTGGTTTCCAAACTTTGGGACATTCATTTTCAAAATATTCTAAGCTGTTATACTTAGAAAATCTGAGAGCACTTCGGCCAACAGATTTTACAAACACCTTTTGAAAATGATTTTTGTAAAATGACTTTAGAGGTCTTTGTCTAAGTCTCTCTTTTACTTTAGGAAAATCAATTAAAGAATTTGTTTCGTTGTTCATACCCAAACCAGATTTGTTAAAATAGGGTATTTGAGCTGTAAGAATTTTCTCTAATTTTTCTGATCCTTAGGAAAATTTTTTGGAGATATCTGAAATCTCTCCTTTTAAATAATCATTTTCCTTTGAAAGAGAATCAAAACTTTCTTTCAAGTCATCAAAATCTTTTTTCAAATTTTCAAAATTTCAAAATTTTCTTTCCAAGAGACTTCCTGTTGCTTGAGCTTAGTATTATCCTTTTTTAGTTCAAAAATCTTTTTAAGAGAGGATTTAAGATTGAGGCAAAGTTCATCTATATACATAGAGACTTTAACAGGAATTTCTGAGTGACTTACCTCAATTTCCTTATCAGAGTCTAAATCTGTGTTTGATTCTGATTCTGAGTCTGACTCTGAGTGAGCCATCAGACATATGTTTGCAAATTCTTCTTCGCTTTCCTCACATTCGGTGTCACTCCAGGTTTCTGCCTTAAAAGCCTTTTTGTTCTTCTCATACTTCCCTTTCTTCCTTTTTAGCAAGGGATAGTTTGGTCTGATGTGCCATTTCTTCTTATACTCAAAACATATTACGTCTTTGCTCGTTTCAACGTCTTCCATAGGTCTCTTCTGAGAAATTTTGCATGACTTGCTTCTTCCAATTCAACCTTCTTCATTTTCTATTCAATTTTTTGAATTTCTTTATCATAAGGGCTAGCTCCTCGTCGTCCGTGTCATCATCCGAATCTGTATCATCAGAATCAACATTAGACTTTAATGCAATTGATTTCTTACCTTTTGGATCTTCTTCATCATTGATCTGCTCCACTTCATATGATTGAAGTGTGCCTATTAGTTCATCAGCAGATAAAGGCATAATCCTTTGAGTTTCTCTGATTGAAGTCTTCACATGGTTCCAATTCTTTGAAAGTCCACGTAATAGTTTATTGACTTTCATTGGTCCATAAATTGGTTGACTTTGATAAGCTAGGCCATTTACAATCTCTGTAAAGCGACTGAACATATCACAAATAGATTCTCCAGGCTTCATTCTAAATGACTTATATTGCCCAAGTAGAATATTATCTTTGTCTCCTTCACATGGTTAGTCCCCTCATAAGTGACGTGAAATCTATCCCAAGCTTCTTTTGCTATTTCATAGGAAGAGATTCTGTTGTATTCAGTGGGAGACAAAGCACAGTATAAGGAGTAAACAGCTTTTGCATCAAGATCCCGTCTCTTAGTAATTTTAGCTTGTGTGGATTCATCAGCATATTTATCTATAATTTATTTTCCTTCGTCCGAAGAAGATGTTGCCTTTGAATTGATTCCTTTTTCAACAACATCCCATTCCAGGGGATCTCTGGATTTGAGAAATGCCTTCATTTTGTTCTTCCACACATTATACTCATTTCCATCAAAATAGGATGGTCTGGTGTTGCTCTGTCTTTCAACCAACCCTAGAGCCAAAATACTAGCCATAGAAGATCTTTAGCTTAGAAGTAAAAACACTCTAATAAAGTAAGCACCGGGCTCTGATAGCAATTGAAAGAGCTAGTATTACAACCTAGAGGAGGGATGAATAGGTGTAAAAACAAATTTAATAAGTAAGAGTTATAGAAATTGTTTTCTTAAGCAAAGTTTGACTAACACCTAAATTCTAGTATCAATTCAGATTTAAACAGAATGTTTAAGATTGTAGCAGAAGGCAAATAAATATAGCAACAACCAAATTTAAAGAGTTAAGGAAAGAGAGAATTGAACAAGAGATTTATAGTGGTTTAGCTTAGGTTTTTACTCTCCCACACTGACAGCCTTCTGGCTGGATTCTACTATAAATCAAAAGAGAGTTATAGCAGTATGAATCTATTTGCTCAATGAAGAGTATCTATTTCTCTCACTAAGTCACTCTTTTGTTTTTCTCTCTCGAGTACGTATATAAGCACTAACAATGAAGGACAAGTGATTTTAGAAGCTTCAAACTTTGGAATTCTAATTTTCACTCTCTTCTCCAAATGACTCGAGAAATCTCCTTAAGTACTCCTCCATGCCTTTTTGTCCGTTGGCACTATCCAGAAGAATTCTTCCAATCAACCTGTTGGACAGATCAATCAAAGAGATTTTGTAGTCATTTGAAGATTGATATGAAATCCTGATGATCCTAGTCGCCCATACAATCAGAATCTTGGTTTCTATAAGTATATTCTTTCCAAAAACTTGTCTTCAAAATTGATTCCATCAACCCGTGATTGTTTTATCAATGTTTTCCAAAAAGATAAGTGAGATCTTCAACTAAAGAGCCAACTATATCTTGCACGTACTGAATTTGATCAATAATCCTGAGTCTGATTATATCTTTATTCTTGACTTGAGTTCAGTCTGGATCTTTGTTAGAGTGGGCAGACTTCTAATGTAAAATAGACTTTTGACAGCATTTCACAGAGTCTGATGTAAAATAGACTTTTGACAGAATTCCACAAAATTCTAGTATTCCTCATAATAAGAATGGAAAGTTTTGTCAACTTCAATATCTAAAAAGGAGTTCTCTCAATAGCTTCATCTCCGATTCGAGGACAACGATGCGAGTTTGTTTAGCAACACGCATTTGTTCGGAGTTATCGGCCATTGTTGCTCTAGAACGAGTACGAATTGGTGATCTTGGGCGAGTCGTGTTGTATCAACGTTACCTAGTAATGTAAAAAGTATAGTAAGCATCATAACAAATGAGGTTGGTCCATGACAACGGTTGATCGCTTATTTTATTAAATGAAATCAAATTCCAAAGATATCAACCTAAGAAATTAAATAACTCCCCATGAAATTAAATTCCTAAAACATCAATCTAAGAAATTGGAATAACACCTTAGAACTAGAATTAAACTCCTAAATCTAACGACTCTTTTCCATATACAATTGGGAGATCACTGTCTTTCGAAGCATTTTGTTATGTCGAACCAACTTGAAGATATGAGGTTCATTCCTTTCCACCATTTCTTCAAGATGTTCAATTTGTGCTTTACGAGTGGGCTTTATAGTCACTTTAGGTATCATGGAAAGTAGAGCTGGAGGGATCTTGTGCCGGTGGATATAATAATCCGAGGTGTGAAAAGTCCTCTTTTCTCCCTTCAACCTTCTAGGCACCACTATCTTTTCCGGATGGCATTCCTTCCACGTATATTCAAGGCGTTCGATCTTATCGAGGTATTTGTGATCCTTACGCACAAAGCGAGCTTGAAATAGGTCCATTCGGAGAGGAGGTGGGATATCCTGGAGCATACCTAATTTGCTTTTCCCTTTTTTTTTTTCTTTCCTTTTGTTTTGCTCCCACGCACGGCTTGGCAGCCAATCAATTGAGGGGGCAACACCGGTCGGAGCTCTCCGGCAAGACCACAAAGAAGAGTCGCGTGCGGCTAGTATATTGGCAGGCCACTCTATAAGGGTAGTAAGATGTCATGCTAGTGATTCCCATCAGTGGAACTGGATTATCTGTCTTATGAGAGAAATGAGCCACATTAACATGGAACCATTTAGCATACCATAGGAAGCCCCTGGGATATGGATCTTTTAGAAAAGTTACCCAATCGAAAAATGACTTTCCAGTATACTTTTTCTCTAAGATTGAAAAATCTCTTTATTGGGTGATTAGAATCATCAATTTCACCTCGACGCATTAATGAGGAGAGACAATGGACGTGCAAGAACTTCCTTCCTCCTTTTTTGACTTTCGCTCTTTTGCGTGTTCAGACCAGTGGAGAGAGACCACCCTTTTGTGCACGTTATCGACCGCGAGCCCCTGTTTCTTGTTGCCTTTTAGTATCGATGCAAATGCGACTACATGAAATGCAATTTTACTATTTTTTTTCTTAGGGGTTAAAAATTAATCCCTAAATTTTTATGCAATTAATTACTAAATGATTAATCAAAATTTAGGTGTCAACAGCGGGCCACTCTATAAGGGTAGTAAGATGTCATGCCGTGATTCCCATCGGTGAACTGGATTATCGTCTTATGAGAGAAACGAGCCACATTAACATGGAACCATTTAGCATACCATAGGAAGCCCCCTGGGATATGGATCTTTTAGAAAAGTTACCCAATAAAATGACCAAACTCCTTCATGTGAGAAAGAAACCAAATTTGTAAAAGTTAAGGAGAGGCATTCATGATTTTTCCTCCATTTTGTTTAAAACAATTGAGGGATAAAAATGTCTAAGCTAAAATCATGTTTATAAAGTTCATGCCAGCACATACTTGTCTGACCACCCATGCAATTAAAGGATTAATAGTGTTTTTTCGATGAGGAAAGATTATAAATCCAAAGAATGCTAAGGTGAATATTCTACCCTTTTGGCGCCTTGAATATTGATTTAAAAAATGATCAGCCAAAAAGGAGAATGGGCATGCATTACAATTAGCTTTCAAAACTTTCTTAACCTCATCAATTTTAATTCTTAGAAATTGATATAAAATTGATGTGGGCTCCAAACCAAGAGGCAGCCTAACAAGTTCAATCTCAAGGGGCATTCCTATGATAACGCGATACTCTTCCATTGTTGGAGTTAGCTCATTCTTACCAAAAATAAAAGTAGTCGTCTCGGGACACCAAATGTGTGATATAGCTTGCAAAACACCACTATGGACTCCAATATCCAAAAGGGAGATGAGCCGTCCCAATATTGACTCCACATAATCTTGGCATTCTTTACTCAATTTATTCCACCACCCTTTGAGCTCAATTAGGAGTTGGAACGAATTGAACATCGGAACTCCCCATTGAATATAGATTAAGACCCACAATCGACCTTGTGTCATGGACCAAAAGAAAGTGCGATAAAGTAAATAGATTGCAGAGTATAAGGTAAGAATACTTACTTCACAAAGGAAAAATGGCAACCACATAGACAGGCGCATGAGATGTGAGGCTTAACACCTAAACTACAAGGCTTAGCAAGTTAGAGCCAAGAGGATGGTTTGACTAGTCGTAGTCTTGCGTACAAAGGTTGGGTCCTCTTAGCTCTGGCTTAGTCAAAAGAAAATCCTATGATCATGCAGTTTCGTGGACAAGGATAAACATTTTGACACTAAGAAAAATTTTCGGGGTTGAGAAAGGCAACCTCTACATCGCTGTCTCACGTTCAAGGTTAGTTCATTTCTCAACACCATCCTAGAATCCTTAAATGCGGTCCAGGTCCGATGGCAAGTTGTGTGCGTAATGTGTAGTGCTTAAACAGTTTGAAAATCATGCACAACAATTAATAATGCGAGCAACACTTCAATATATAAGAAAAACATTTAATCTCAGCACCTTCCTACAAAATAAAGAGTTAGCAAGCACTACTCCCCTTATACCTCCTTTATGTAAAAACATTTGACACTTCATGTTAGGAGCGTACCTCGTTTCCATGCCGCCAAACAAATTTTTTTATTTTTTGAAAAGAAACAGGCCTATGTCCATTATTTCATACATCAATCCCCAATAGAGTCGCCAAGCTATCGCGACCTTCCCGAAGGTGAATTACCCAAAGAAGGCTAATGGATTACTAAGCTGGAAGACTTAGCACGAACCCTCCCAAGTCCTAACAATCACAACTTGACACTAGGAAATTAATCCATTTAAACATGCAATTATACTCAATTTGGAGCCGCCAACCAATTAGGGTTGATTAGAAACCCAAGTAAAGTATGGGAGAATACTTCATTTTTGCGAACCAGAGATTCAATAGGTCCGGGGACATGATTACGCTAGATTAATCTAACGTCCTTTCGGTACATTTCCATTTTAATTTAAAAAAAAATTGCAAGGAGTCTTGATTAATTTTAACATAAGCTACTAACATGCAAAGGGTGGTCGTGCAGGTGCACAATCAATAAAATAACATTCAATAAACTGAAGTGATAGATTGTAAGAAATTATAACTAACATTAAGCAGAATAAACTACAACATTATTAAGGTTTACAGTCTAAAAAAAACTTATAAAAATGCTGATAAAAAATGCATGCCCTAAACATGATTTTCCTGCGCAAAAGGAAAGATCGCTCAGGCCACAAAAAGTCAAATCGATGCTTCATCTGCAATCAGAAAGGTCATTTTGCCAAAAATTGTCCTCAAGCAAAACAAAAAAAAGGTCAGAATCATCTGATACATCATATAGAGAATGAAATTGGTATTTCTCTTGAAAATGATGATATCGAATCTTTATTCTCTACGGATGAGGAACTATCTGAACAAACTCTTTGTGTCATTCCTTATTACCAAACCCCTGGTGAGACTGACTCAGACATTGGAGCAAGTTCTTCAATCTTGGACACCAAAGTTCTTCTTGAAGAATATTGGACTTCCCGTGTCCGATATTTCAACTCTGCTTCGAGAGATACTTTTTCTAGAAATGTGAGAACCACTCTGATAACTATCCAGTTTTTTCCATAGTGTTCCATAACCACAAAAATTTTTGGATCTAGTCTTCCCAACAAAGATTTGATCATTGGTTGGGATATCATGACTCGGATTTCTCAACTTCGCATCATTCCTAGAAAAGGTCTTAAGTATAAAGACCAATTCTCTGAATATGTCAATATCCAAAGACTTTTCTCTATCTAGATGAGTCTGTTAGATCCAATCATGCAAAAGTTGTTGGAATCCTGTTCGGAATCTCATTCTGAATTCGCTCAGAAGTGTTCCTATCCTTTATGGAAAAATCCAGAGTTCTTTGTTCGCCTTCCTTTAAAAAAGAATGAAGATATCAATCCTACCAAGGCGAGTAACATAGGAATGAACCCAGAACATCTGGTTTTAGCTCAAAGGGAATGTTCAGAACTATTGCAGCAAGGCCTTATTGAGACCTCCAATTCTCAATGGGCTTGCGAAGCCTTCTATGTCAACAAGCGTGCCGAGCAGAACCGAGGAAAGATGAGACTAGTAATTAATTATCAGCATCTTAACCTTTTTCTCCAAGATGACAAATTCCCTTTACCCTTCAAAAACTCCCTCTTTGCTGGACTGTCCAAGGCCCATATCTACTCCAAATTCGATCTTAAAGCCGGATTTTGGCAATTGGGCATTCATCTTGAAGACATACCCAAGACAGGGTTTTGTATCCCGAACCAACATTTTTAATGGAAAGTTCTTCCTTTTGGTCTAAAAGTAGCACAATCCCTATTCCAAAAGGCCATGTGTCAAATTTTCCAACCAATCTTGTCAAGTGCAGCAGTATACATTGATGATATCCTGCTCTACAGTCCTGATGAGCAGTCACATTGCCAACTTCTTGAATAGTTCGCAGAAATTGTGAAAAAGCATGGGATCATGCTTTCCCAAAGAAAGATGAACATTGCCCAGACAGAAATTGAATTTCTTGGTATGCACCTTAACAAAGGTACATACTACCTAGGGCCACACATTGCTAAGGAATTGTTGAAATTTTCTGAAGAGAATTATACAACAAAGCAAGTTCAGCAATTTCTTGGGATAATTAATTATCTCAGAGACTTTGTTCCAAATGTTGCAAAGTTGTTGATTCCATTGCAAACTATGTTGAAGAAAAATCCCCTACCTTGGGGAAAATCTCAGACTAAGGTAGTTGCTGAACTCAAGGAGATTATGCGAGACTCTTCCTCCGTTACAAATTTCATGAACAGGAAGAAAATTCTCCGGATCGACGCTAGTGATGAATACTGGGCAGCCATTTTGTTCGAAGAAACTGATGGTAAGAGACACCTGTGTGCCTATAAAAGTGGAAAGTTTTCCCAAGCTGAAATGCATTATCATTCCACTTTCAAAGAAATCTTGGCGGTAAAAAATGGGATAAAAAAGTTCGAATTCAATCTCATTGGCCATCACTTTATGGTAGAATTGGATATGAAATCTTTTCCTCAGATGATCAAGTTTAAACAGAAGCAGGTTCCAAATTCTCAACTGCTTCGATGGGCTGAATGGTTTTCAAAATACTCTTTTGAAACCAAACACATTACTAGAAAGAAGAATGTGCTTGCTGATTTCTTGTCAAGACCAAAAGCACCAGCAGAAATCAATATGTACATCATGAGGCATGCTTTCCATACTTTTCATCACAATGAGAAGTATAAGATTGAAAGGATACGAGACTGGCCAAGCTGGCGATATCCCTAGGAAATCGTGGAACAAATCCAGAATGACAGCCTCATAGAAAATCTGGATAATCTCATGTGGCATCGCCACATAGATTTGTTCAGGCTCAATGGAGGTTCGATTCTTTATCCTTTTGGATTAAATTCGGACTATCTGTTCATACATCCTCTTATCTGGAAGGAAGATGATTTTCCTGACAAACTTCGATGGTTATTATGGTACTTAACCAATAAATACTTAATAGCTATTGAAATTCCGACCCAGAAGATTCATTGTCAACCTCACCAGGATATTTGGACTGGCAAAGGAAACATTGAAAAGGAGAGTGACAGAAATCTTTTAGATTTCCTTAATTGGTTCTATCCCCCTACTCACTTTGGAAATATCTCTTGCAAAAAGAATTGAGAACCACACAACAAAGCCCTGAGGTCCATACTATTTTATTTTTTAGACGACCATGGGCTTTTGTCACAAATAATGGCAGCATTATCAATGCCCCCCTGAGTATAGGTACCACATCATATAAACCCCAATTCCATAGTGCAGAAGCTCAAATTCACAAGTCTTATCAAGGACCGGTTGGTTCTTTGTGAGCACCGATCCGAGAACTCCAAAGAGTCTTGTGCCAAGAAAATAAAATCATTTTGAAGATGCATGGAATTATAATGTACCAACTACATGGGATCATTATAGCCTATCACCAAAAGCCAAGGAAGCACTCGAGGAATTCAAACAAGCTGCATCATCACAAGAGCACGAAATGGCAGACACGGATGACATTGTATAGTCCTCTCAAGACCCCTATGCTAAATGGGGAGGTCCTCTTTTCCAGGACCCCTATGATTAAGGACCTTTGTCCTTATCTCAAAGCATGGACATATCCTACTATGCTTTGCCATCCAATTGGCCTCAGTCAAGCATTTCTACCGACACTATAGACTCCTCCTAGAATCAAGCAGAAGCATCCTCTTCAAACCAGATTCTCTCACCAGATTCACTTGTAGGACTTGAGCAAAAATATGAAGAAAGTCTCGTGGCAATGCATAGTTCATACGACTCGGACTACAACTACAATGCTTGTGATGGACGAGACCGCTGATTGTACAAGACCACTGTAGCAAGTTACTGTTCACTTTTATATAGCAGTAGGCTAGGGAAATCACTGTTCACTGTCACTATTCATACCGTGCGAATAATTCCTTACCAGAAGTTTCCGGTGCCTCTGTTTGTTTCAGGACCCGTGAGCTCGGTTCTTGTCTGGGTGTGACCTCTTATTGCTTATAAAAGGCAAGAATGATGTAATGTATTTGGCATAGTCCCATGAAGTAAAGTGAGTATTTTGTGAAACTCTCTCATGGCTTTCTAAACTCCTTCTTCTTCTCTAGCCTGGTAGGATCCTCGAGAAATGCAGCTCGGATAGTTAGAAATGTTACCATCCTAGTTCTATTTAGATGTCTCTAGGCTCGAACTAAAGGGAAGAGTGGTTTTCTGCTAAAAAGCTGTCCATGAAGGGCTTAAACGGGAAGTTTGTCCTTTGTGGGACGGCATACTGCAGAAAATGGACTCCGTCCTCCTTGGTTCTAAGTCTAATCTTAACTTAAATTTAATATGCATGATTTTTACTCTGATGACATGTGTGATCCCAAACATGCATGTGCTACATGATATGGAATGGATGACGTGGTAATTCTATATGCATGCATGTTCTTTCTATGATTTTTCCCCTTTTTCTAATAATGCAACTTCGATAAATTCTCTTTTCTCCTTGTGTGTGTGTGTGTGTGTGTGTGACTGAACAATGATGACATGAAATGGGATTAATCATGAATTAACCTATCAACTAACCAAGTAAATGAACTTTGTGTTTTCTTTTTTTCTTTGAAAAAATTGACTTAATAATTTTTATTGAAAAGAAAGTAACATAATGATGCAACGCTCATCTTTTGGCATTTTTTTTTTCATAAAAAAACTACTTGATAGGAATACTAAAACATTAAACTATGAATCACTAACTAAAGCGCAACATATGGCGTGCATATTATGAAATCTATATGACCTAATAACATTTTTTTTTTGTTTTATTAAAGGAAAATTATCCTAATTCTATATGAATCTTAAAAATTAAGGTGCGTTGTTTTAAACATGAAATGTGTATGGACCTAAGTACTAGATATGACATATGATGCATGATATGTGATGTGCACATAATGATGATGCACCGAAATATACGTCCTATTAATAATCTACCAATACGAATCAATGACATATTATCTTAATGCGAATCAATTATGCAAAGCAATTCGTAAATTTGTCATGAAAAGTCAAAATAATAAAAAATCTAACCCGACATCTCACGGATCAATATTCTTGATTATTATGACTTAATACGAAAAATTTCCTAATTGGATAATGGTTAAATATGTCAAAACAAATCAAGTCAGAATCACAAGCTAGGAAACCGAATATTTGAACTGAATTTAGTCTAAAGAGATTACGTTGTCCAGGACACGACTTTCTCAAGGGGACGGCGGCAAGGCTTGCGGACCGACAAATGAGGTATGACCGAGAACTCACCGGTGCTGGATGAGTAACCGGTGATTAAAAGTTGGTGTTCTAACGATGATTCCACCACCATGAGTTCCAGCCAATGAATAAAAAACCGTGGACGCTCGACAGTGGCGTTCGTCGGCAACCAACAGCTTCAAGTGGTCGACGTTGAGGAATAGCAGCAACTCTTCGATGTCGGGGCTCGGATTGGATTGGACTTTCGCCGAGGTTACAAGAAACGTTGAGTGGCTATGCTCCATTATGTGGGAAGCGGCATTTCAAGGGGCCTGTGGCAATAGTGAAGCATGATGGCTACGTTCAGAACACCGAGGAAAAGAAAATTTTTCTATTTGTTCTTTTCCTCTCTCTCTCTCTCTTAAACAAAACCTTACGAGCCCTTGCAATTTTTTTTCCCTCCCCTCATGAAAACACACGAGCACTTTTTGTCAAAATCTTCACCCCTTTCAAATGAAACTCCACCAGGACTTTTTTTTTTTTTTAAATTTCTCTCCCCCCTTGAACAAACCCTTACGCTCCCTATTTATAGACAAAAGAAAAATTGTTTTGCAGGTGAAGATTTTCCAAGAGAATTACATATATTCACTCAACCGCCGATGATCATCTTTCGAAAAAAGGGGATACGCTCAACAAGAAAATGACTCCAAAATCTAAAATCTTTTGTGAAGATTTTCTAAGATAATTTATCCAACTGTTGACAATCATCTTCTAAAACGAGGGGATACGCCCAACACGAAAAATGCTCCATTATCCAAAATCTAAAATCTTTCAAAATCTCCCTCCACAATCAAATGTTTTATTTTATAAATTATTTCTTATCCTATATTTTTTTTCATTTTTTTTCATTTTTTAGAAAAATCTTTTAAAAGATAAGTTTAAATATTATTGTTACCTAAATGTAAATGTTATGAAATGCTTAATGTAGTTTTTATATAATGAACAAGTAAATAAAATAGTCAAATTTAGGTGTCAACAAAGTGTAACTCAGCCTGAGTGCTAGCCTCAGTAGGAGTAGATGGTTCATAATTACTAATCAATATCCATGCACCCTAATTGGAGAAGAATCAATTCCCTTCATTCTTTATAGTTATCACAGTTTAGCTCAGGAATAATTATATCAAAGCTAATTGTAGGCAGTAAAACTGCATTATAATCAAAGAAAACTTATGTATTATATATTTAAGGCAAATAAACTTAAATCATGTTTTACCAATGTAAAACATGTTATAAGATATGAATCACATAACATAAAAAATTGCATCTAGGCTAAGTTTAGAATTTAAATAGATTCATAATTACTTCATGATAAAACTATCAAATTATATTGCCTTTCTCGATCCCTGTAGGTAAATTAAGAAAGATAAGATGATATTTCATCCTATTTAATCACATTAATATATTGAAAATTCCTGTGGAATAAAATTCACAATATTAATGTGACTAATGACAATTAATGTCTTTGACTATATGTGATCCAAAGATTCTTAATGTATATAATTTAATATAATCAAAGATGTTGTGGTTAATCTTCAATTAATTAAATATATATAGATCACTAGACATTTAATTACATGCATAAAACATTCACTAAATTGCATGTAAGAAAAAAAAATAGAAAATCAATGCCACCAAGGACAAAACATTAAATTAACTTGTCCAAGGGTAGAATCGTAAATTAACAAATAAGGGGCAAAATAGTTATAAAAAAAAAAAAAACAACACCAACTGCATAATCGTAAAATCATGCAATAGGACCGATAGATGCATGTGCAGGCACGTGGGTGCATGCATTGGTGCCAGCCCACGGGGCGCGTGGGCCACACGCACTTGAGGCCTACGCAGGTGCGTGGCTACACACGCTTATGCCCTTTTTTTTATGCAATTTCACCATTTTGTCATGCCTTTTGCAGCTTGATTCTCCTTCGACAGCCCCCTTTAAACCAAAATAAGTGGTGGATTACAAAGACCTCGTTGGTGCAAACAAACAAGTTGAAGACTCAACGAAAATGACAAAAAATTGCTTGAAATCAAGCAAAATTCCCAAAACGCAAACTCTAACCACCACAACTTCCGCCACGCCATTCGCCTTCGATGATCACCATGATGTCAGATTACTTTAAGGCTTTTGTTACCCATGGCGCTGCGACTCAAAGAGGGGTGGTGAGTTGCCAAAATTTTGCCAAAATCACCAGTCAGATTTTGCCCGAAATTTTTTTCTTTTCCAAATCAAAAGCCCCATGAAAATCATTAAGGTAGAGATATAAAAAGCTCTAAAACCAACTGTTAGAAAAATTTACAAAAAACCATGATCCCAATAATTGGGATCAAATACAGAAATGTGTAAATTATGTACTAACCTTCGGCCGTTGATAACATCAAGAACAAACACATGAAGCTTGAATGATTGTGAATAGGCGCTTCTAGCCAATTGTTCGTTAACGTTGATGGTGTGTATGACATCCTAAATTTTAGGGTCTGTTTTCAATCGAATAAGTTGGGCTTTTCATCGACGCGCTTATAGTTCTTTTCTCTGAGTTGGCCATTCATGAGATAACTAGTCTATTAGGTGAAGCCGTTAAGGAATCTGAACGCAATAGACTTGAGAATTCGATCAGGAATCGATTGCTCGACCGTGCTAATCTGCAAGGGTCATTACGGCATTGTCAAAATTGATAAGAGACTGGAGATAGGTCGAATCAATAGAGGTATGTGATTAGTGTGTGGGTGATTCCACCTCATTGCAAAATTATCGCCGATCAACACTAGACCGATTTTTCTGTCATTTTTGTATTCTGTGCTCGTATTTGAAATCTTGAGATTTTCATGACAATCGAGAGTCGCCATTGCGTCAAAGATGCACAATGTGGCTCGAAAATAATCGACCATAGGTCAAATGAGCTAAAAATTCCTAAAAGCTACCCGGTAGATTAGGTCACGCTAAAATTGCATCGGATTGAAATTAATCGCGAATTTGAACTCGATTTCAGAAATTTAAAGTTCTGTCATGTCACGATTTATTTTAGGAATGTTGACTCATCCTCCAAATAATTTTCGACGAGCTCGAGATTTTTACGGACGATTCAGAAAAGAAAGGAAATTCGGAGGGGCCAAATTGAGTGGATGTTTGGCCTCCTTAGAGAGCTATTTGGTAAAGGGAAATTGTAGAAATTGTGTGGCCTTCCTCCTTAGCAAAATTGGACATCAAATTGGTGAATTCGGTGAAGAAATTGAAGTCCGAAAATAAGGAAATTCCGAGGCTAGTATGGGGGCTACAATATTTGGCACCAAAATGGTTAATTGTGGGATTAAATTGCAAAAACTAATAGAGGGACCAAGCTTTAATTGAGTAGATAACCCTTGTTGACTTTCTTTCCCCCAAACCGCAGCTTCCTCCTCACGCCAAACTGCTCCCTCCTTCCTTTGCACGCCATCTTCCCTGATCCCCCATCTATTTTGCTTTTCCTTCTTTTTCTTCGAAGCAGCCTAGCCAGCCCGCGAACCTTCCCATCTTCTCCACTTTCTCTCTCTCTTTCTCTCGTTGCCACCCACCAGCTCCTCGCGCGTCTCCCTCCGTTGATTCTCCTCCATTTCGCTGCCACCCGTTCGCTAGAAGCCTCCACCGAGTCAACTCCTTCGTTCGCTCCTTTAGCGAAGCCTCCCATTTTTGACCGCCAATCTTCCACATTCCAGCAGCCCCTTATGTTTTCTTGTTTAGCTAGTAGACGCCGCGTCCTCCACCGAGCCTCAACCAGCTGCCACACGTCAACCCATCTCCCCCATCGGTCAAACCCAGCGGAACCCCCTTCCCCCGACATTGACGCCAGCCAGCTCACCACCTCCTCAGCCCCATAACTTCATCGCCACCGAAGTCCATCTTCACCGAGCACCTTCCCCAGCAGCCGCACCACCAAACAGCCCTGTCGTTCAGCCGCGTGACCAGTCCCAAGTTCAGAACCATAACTGAGCAGCCCAACTATGGGCTTTATGGTCCGTTTTCAAGCCCGTCCCATCCCCGCTTGGCTACGCCGCCAGGAGGTTTGACGCCCTTCTCCGCGACGCCATTGCTGTGGACTCACCGGCTTGCTAATTCGGTGAGTTTACTTGCTAAACCTTGTTTATGAGGTTAATTTTTCTTAAGGGGTGTTTAGTTTAAGTTAATTAGGGATTAGGTGGTTATTTAAATTAGATTAGTGATTTAATTATTCAATTATGTATGTTAGGTGGTTAGATTAGATTAATTAAGGATTAGACAGGATGTATTATTTATGTAGATAGGTTCAGGAACTTTTCCGGCCCATTTAGGCGGTTAATTAAGCATTTCCGGCCTAAGATAGCATTTTTGGTATTTAAATTGAATTATTTATTTAATTTTGGTAATTATTTAATTATTTAATATTTTTCAAAAATTAGACCGGCATAGTCGGTGACCGGAATTTCATGCTAATTGCAATGGTGTGTTTAGTTTCTATAATTGGGTGTCGATTCATGCAAATTGAGTGCTGATTGAAATTTTGGTTATTTATTCCAAAATTTATGAATTTCGATATTTATCCAGAAAATCTCGAGTGTCGGGTTTCGACACCGAAAATAGTTTTATATGCTATATAAAATAGTGGGATTTTAAAAGGAAGAATACCAATTTTTAAGGTTCAATCTGACCGTGTACCCACGCACAATTATTTTCACAGAGTGTTTCTAATGCGAAGAAAACAAGCCAAGTTCACTGTTTTAATTTAGTTCAATGCACGGTGGCCTAGGTTGAGATTGAATGATCGTGTGCTGGTTGAGAGAACCCGTCCTCGGTGTGTGTCGGTAAGACGTTATCCCTATATGGGACGCCCTTGGTCAAGGGAAGTCGGTCACAGTAGATTTTGGACTGAAGCTCCTTTGGGAATGCCGAATGGAATGCCGTCTCCAGTGTGTGTCGGAGGATGTTGCCGTGCTCAAAGGAGTGGGATGGGGCTTGGCTACGCTAGAGGACCGATGTGTGTCGGGTAAAACTACCTGTGCAGGTACTAAACAATTGGAACGCATGATTGATTGAGATGGATGAGCTGGATAATAGGACGGAATTTTGTGGCACGGAATGGGACATGTTATAACGACTTGGCCTTATAATTGGGATCCCTGTGACTATTTGAGAAATGATTTGTGGTGTTCCAATTGGTTGAGTATGATTCATGCTTTTAGTTGTGATATGAATTGTGCTGACGTGTAGGAAGGAACTGAGGCAAGGTAAGTCCTCTGTGATTGAGTGGATGTGTGGCTAGGATGCCCTTAGGTGTATTTCCTTCCTAATAAGGGTTTAGGGGGTGAACTTGCTAAGATATTGTCTCACCCCATCATAGGCTTAACTTTTCAGGTCCTTTGAGGGAGGACCCGAAGCCCTCGGAGTTGCAGAGGTGGAATCTGAAGGTTCAATGAACGTGTCCGACTAGTAGGTAGTAGGACAGTTCCCTTTTGAGAATCGATCTTTTGTAGACTCGCTTTGTAATTAAACCTGGTGTGTTTATAAAGGCGTGTTTTGTTTGTGAATGTGTATCCTGCTTTTCTATCCCATGTTTTTTGTTGTCAGGGGTTATTGTTTTGCTTCCGCGTGCGTATTAAAATGAATGGGCCGGCAACGTGTCCTAGGACTTCGCAAATTTTATCGACTATAGAGGGATGGGCATGCGCTCGATGATCAGGGCGTGACATCCCCGCCCGAAATGATATCAGAGTTGGTCAATGTTTGGAGTGATAAGGTGCGATGATTTATGGGATGTTAGTAAGAAATGCCTTTAATTTATGCCGATGCATGTGATTGATAGCTAATTGGTAGATTGTTTGTGAGGATCACTCGGTTTCTAATTTCGTGTGGAATTGGGAGCGGAGTCCTAGAGAAAGTCTACAAGATGAGTGATCAAGAGTAGAGGACTCCTAGGAAGAGGGCAATAGGCCCTATGACTCGGGGTAGGATGCCGACAAGGGTCGGTACCCGAGATGGTCGTGGTAGAGTGCAGGCTGAGGCCAACGCAAGTGGAGTAGCACCACCTCCAGTCGGTGCTAGTGTAGCAGCACCTGGTGATTCGGGAACTATCGGGATCATGCAGGCGCTAGAGGCCTTGGGGAATCTGATGGGGCAATAGGCCCAGAATCAAGGCGTCGCCATTACTACTGTCGCTATAGCTGCCGCTACTACCGTTGCCAATGCTGCTATTGTTTCCGCCGCTAATACTGCTGCTGCCGCACCTATCGCCGCACTTGCTGAAGTTCCACCTGGGAACGTGGTTGTTGTGAGGCCGATGCATAAGCTAGTGGAGTAATTTCTAAAGTTGAACCCACCGAGGTTCACTGGTGCAGGAGATCTTGAAGCTGCAACCCTATGGATCCAGCGTTTGGAGAAGGCCTTTGTACTATTGATGTGCACCGAGGCAGAGAAGGTCGTCCTTGTAGCCTATCAGCTATAAGGAATTGCAAACACTTGGTGGAGGGTCACCAAAGGAATAGTGTTCCCTGAAGGTGTAGTCCCGGAGTGGAATGCCTTTGTCGAAGTCTTTAATGGCAAGTACTTTTCTAAGAGTGCTAGAGAACTGAAGATGGCGGAATTCCAACGCTTTCGCCAAGGTACAATGACAATAGATCAGTATGAAACGAAGTTCAATGAGCTGTCAAAGTACGCCCCCAGACTAATTGAGGATTTGATAGACCGAGCTAGAAGGTTTAGAGATGGACTCAGACCGGAACTAAGGAGTCCGCTGGTACCACTCAACTTGAAGGACTACAACGACCTATATGAATGGGTCTAGCTGATAAAGAGAGACTAGAATAACCAAGCCGCTTCATTTGAGTCGCGGTTTGGTTCGAATAGAGTTGGAAATAGGTTTGGGAAGAAACCTATGTCTAGAGGAAGGTATCCCATTCCGCCCAACAGGAAGGGTGGAATAGGAAAGTCAGTGCCAAAACAGAATGGCGTGTGTCATTTCTACGGAAAACGACACAGATCAGCCCCGTGCCATTTTAGGATGGGTCCGTGTTATGAGTGTGGCCAGCAGGGTCACATAGCTAGAAACTATCCTAGAAGACCGATGGGACCGCCGCAGCAATTACCGCCGCTGCCACCGATAGGTCAGAATCGAGGATTTGTGCCGCAGACCGCACAGTTGGGTGGATAGAACAGACCGCCAACTCAAGGAAGGACGTAAACTATCATTAGAGGACAGGCTAAGGACTCGCCTAATGTGATCACAGGTACGGTCTCGTTGAACAACCATGCTACTTTTGCTTTATTTGACCCTTAAGTTACTCATTCATTTATAGTTGAGCAGTATGTTAAGTTGGTAGAATTGATTCCTGAGTTGTTGGAGTTAGTGGTTAGCATATCTTCGTTGTTAAAGGATAAGGTGTGACATCCTGAAATTCGAGCCCTATAAGAATGAATGTGAATTTCGTCAATGCATCGGTGGTTGATCTCACTTAGAATTGGTCACTCCTGAGATATTGACCTTGAGGGGAAAGGCTAATGAGGATAGAACTCGTACAACTAAAGGACTTGACTTGGGAAATGACTTAATCGTGAGAGTTACGTGAGGACGATCCTATAGATAGGCAGGCCGATTCTAAGGATGACTAGAAGTCGATTCACGGACAGAACATAATGGAATGACGGGTGATTCCGTTTACCGTTATCGAACCCGCGAACGACCCTATGTCGATTCTTAATAATCGTGTACTTTGAAATAATAATCTATCCTCCGTAATTTCATGTAGTCAAGGATGTCCATGCGTCGAGATATCTTGAACGTGGTTTGGCACGAGTCGGTTACGCGTGAATCCTCAGAGCCGTTTGTCAGTCTGAGTGTAACTAAAATGGCATTTGGCGAAATTGACATGGCATGAGAACTAAAGATTGGGCTTTGAATTATCGGGAATGTTCGGGACAGACTTTGGATGAAGCTACATCAAACAGTCGATAGAGCCGTTAAGCCGAGCAATTGGAAAAGGGATTTTCGGACCGAGGAAGTGAGCCCGTGAGGACGTGGGCGGGCCAAGTCGGTGTGGGCCTTAGGCCCAAGGTGGACAGCCACTATAGTGGGCCTTAGACAAGCAAATGAGCCCATTGGGCCTAAACCAACTATTCATCTTTCAAAGCCCATGGGCCAATTCTTAGCCATTTCAAGCCCAACCAATTCCCAAGCCCAATCCTTAGGCCCATCCAGCAATTTTAGTCCAAGGTAGATTTGTAATTTGTGCAAGGTGAAATGACCAAATTGCCCCTAGTTGTAGGGAGAAAAAGGCTAGAGAAGAGAGAAAAGATGATGTCATGGCATGGGGACTTGAAGCAAGCATTGATGGAGGTCTTGACAGCCCTCACTTCACTCTCTCTCTCCCCCATTCGGCCTCCTTCGACGGAGCTCTCTCTCTCTTCGTTTTTCTTCTTCCTCTAGTTTCTACTCCAGCTAACCCTTTGGTGAAGAATCGAGTCAAAAATGGTCTTCCCATGCGAATCAGCTCACAATACACCCGCCATTCTCTTTAGGACACCCAAATCATCCAAATGGGCCTTGTTTCACGCTAAACGGAGCCACCAGCCGGCCTAGGCGCCGCCGTGAAGGAACCGATCGCCGGTCCGTCAATCCACCTGCAGCCTGTACTATTTCGCGTTTTTGGTCATTTTTCTCCCATTCTAACCCTTTCTTTGCCCATCCCAACCTCCAGCAAGACGCCAAGACCCCCTGGTTCCGCCGGTTGTTGGCCACCCCCCCTACGCCGGTGCTCGGCCAAGCCATTCAACTTAGTTTCTCCTCCGCGATCTTGTTTTTCATTGTTTTCAGTGGGAGTCCGAGCTGTGGTTGCTGTGTTGAGCTTGGGACCACCTTGGACCATCGTTGTAGAGGTCCCGGTGTGTAGCCACCATCGTCGCCGCTGCGTCGGTGCCTCCGGCCCGCTTAACGGGTGAGTTTAGCTCCTAATCCTTTGATTAGAGCCTAAACTTGCTTATGGTTAGTTTAGTTAGATTTAATTCTAGATTAGGTGACTTAATTAATTTGTATTAGCCCTAAGATAGGTGGTTAGATTAATGGCTAAGATTAGTTTAGCTTAATTTTACTTTATTAGCTTAATGATGCTTATGTGGTTAATTAAGCATGTTTAGTTTAATTGATCGATTTCCTTAAGTTAATTATTGTTTTAATGAATTTTGAATTTAATTTATGGTTTATTAAATTCTAGAAATTTACTGTTCACATGACACTATTCACAAATTACTGTTCACGTGCACTGTTCATCCAGATGCGAAAAATGTCTAAAATTCACGTGTGTTGATTTTATGATGTAAATGGATGTGAAAATGCATGGTATCCGCATGAATTGAGTGATGATTTGTGCAATGGTGTGGTGATTGGAAATTATGGATTTTATTAAGAAAATCCTGGGTGTCGGGTTTGGACACCGAAAATGGATTTTAAGTATTATATCAAACAATGGGGTTTGAAAAAGGAAAGTATCAGTTTTCTGGTTCCAATCGACGTGTACCCACACACGACTACTTTCTCAGATGTTTTTAATATGAAGGAAAGATGCCAGGATCACTGTTTTAATCGAGGCATATGAGTGAAATGCAAAGTGTCCTGGGCCGATAATGATTTGTCGTGTGTTGGTTAATGAGGAACCATCCTGAGCTGTTGAGCTGGACGTACCCTATATGGGATGCCCCATATGATGGGCTTAGGTCGTAGTTGATTCTGGACCCATGCTCCTTTAAGGGGGGAGACGATGCTTGGCTAAATGCCAGTAGATAGCCGAACTGCGAGTAGGTTATGACGAAGTCGTGCTCCAAAGGGGGCGACGATGCCTGGCTAAATGCTAGTAGATAGCCGAACTGCGAGTAGGCTATGCCCATGTGTGGCAGCGGATAACAATTGGAATGCATGTTGAGTGTTGTTGATGCACCGGATTATAGGACGAAATTGTGTGGCACGAAATGGGACGTGTCATAACGATTTGGTCTTATAATCAAGGGCCCCTGCGGTTGTTGGTTATGTGAAAGTGTTGGCATTTCAATTGTTGTATGCATTGAGTATATGCATTGTGTTTTCGAACTGTGCCAGTGTGCAAGAACGCATGAGAATCATGGCATCTGTGATTTCGGTCATACATGAGTTAAGCACATTGTTTATGGCACACATGCATGAATCGATAACATGCAAGGTGTGGCAATGGCCAGGTGAGATCTTTTGTGATGCGACTCGTATGTGATTGATGAAATGTATCATCTAATGGACATGTGCATTGCATGTATCGTGCTGAATTTTAACGTCTAGGGTATGGCATACCAGGTAAAATTGTATGCGAATCCATTGTTGGTTGTTGCTTGTGGTGGGGTAGTTCTGGATAGATACCCCGTGTTGAGTTGGTAATCTAACCAGGGGCTTAGGGGGGGAACACACTGAGATTTATATCTCACTGATTATTAAATAACCATTTTCAGGTCCCTTGTGTGAAGAACTCGGAGCTTGAAGCAAAAGGGTCAAGAGCATAGGTGGCTTAGTAGTCCTTTATGAGATAGACCTTCTGTATAAGCTTGAGGTATTTATGAAAGTGTATTTGATTTGAAACTGGTTGTCCTACTTTTCTATCCCATGTTTGTTGTTGTCAGGGGATTAGTTAATTTGCTTCCGCATGTGCAATAAAATGAAAAGAGTCGGCGACGAGTCTTGGGAACGTCGCAAGATTCTATCGACCACCGAGGGATGTGTGCGTGCTTGAGGTTCGGGGCATGACATAAGGTATTAGCTTCAGTGGGTTGTCCTAGTTGCAAGTTAGTGATTAGTGAGCGAGAGGGGAAGATAGACTTAATAGTCCTAACCATGTATGATTTTGATGTGATAATTGGCATGGACTGGCTCACCAAGCAATGAGCTAAGATGGACTGCTATTGCAAAGCGATTCAGTTTAACCGTTAGAGGGTAAAAGTTTCGAGTTTATTGGGAGTCGAGGAGGACCCTCGATTGCTTTAATCTCGTTGCTTGAGGCAACCTGTTTGTTAGACAGGGGTTGTCAAGGTTACCTAGCAACTGTTGTGGATATGACAGTTGAGGAGTTGAAGATAGAAGATATCGCAGTGGTTTAAGAGTTTCCAGACGTGTTTCCGAAAGAATTGCCAGGTTTGCCGTCAAAGTGAGAGATAGAGTTTGTGATCGAGCTAGCACCCGGGATAGAGCCAATATCTAAGGCTCCTTACCGGATGGCATTGTCTGAGTTGAAAGAACTGAATGTGCAAATGCAGGAATTGTTGGATAATGGATTCATACGTCCCAGTGCATCACCTTGGGGAGCACCAGTTCTCTTCATGAAGAAGAAAGATGGTTCGTTGCGTTTGTGCATCGACTATCGTCAACTCAATCAGGTGATGATCAAGGACAAGTATCCACTCCCAAGGATCGACAACTTATTTGACTAGCTGTAAGGAGCGTCGATATTTCAAAAATCGACTTAAGAACAGGGTATCATCAGTTGAGGATAAAAAATGATGACATACCAAAGTCAGCGTTTCGTACTCGATACGGCTATTATGAGTTCACTGTAATGCCTTTTGGTTTGACGAACGCCCCAGCTGCTTTTATAGATTTGATGAATCGAGTTTTCAAAGAATATCTAGATTAGTTTGTGATTGTATTCATTAACGATATTTTGGTGTATTCAAGAAGTGCTGAGGAGCACGGAATGCACTTAAGTATAGTGCTCCAGACTCTGCGGAATCATGAACTGTAAGCTATGTTCAGCAAGTGCGAGTTTTGGTTGACTCGTGTTGCTTTCCTAGGTCACGTGATTTCAGGCGAAGGAATTTCTATGGACCCGTCCAAGATTGAAGTAGTGATACACTGGCCAAGACCGATGACAGTGATAGAGATTAGAAGTTTCTTGGGTTTGGCAAGTTACTACGGAAGGTTCGTGGAAGGATTTTCAGCTTTAGCGTATTTGTTGACTCGACTACTGAAGAAGGAAGAGAAGTTCGTGTGGACAGAGAAGTGCGAGTGTAGTTTCCAAGAGTTTAAGCAAAAGCTAACTAACACACCTGTGCTGACCATACCATATGGTCCTGGAGGAAATGAGATCTATAGTGATGCGTCGTTTAGAGGACTGGGTTGCATGTTGATGCAACATGGTAGGGTTGTTGCATATGTGTCCCATCAGTTGAGGCCTCATGAGCTGAATTACCCGACGCATGACTTAGAACTCATAGTAATCATTTTCACTCTAAAAATTTGGAGACATTATTTGTGTGGTTATTTGTGTGGAGAGAGATTCCAAATCTTCATAGACCATCAAAGTCTCAAGTATCTAGTCTTTCAAAAGGAGTTGAATATGAGATAGCATCGCTGGATGGAACTTCTGAATGACTATAATTGTGATATTTTGTATCACCCTGGGAAGGTGAACAAGGTTGCAGACGCCTTGAGCCGAAAGTCTTTAGTTACTCAGATAATGGTTAAGAAATGGGTTTTACTCGAGAGAGCTTATGGCCACCCTCAAAATTGAGCCGGAAGTGCAAATCATAATCAAGACACTTCAGCCGACCAATCCGAATGTTCAGAAAATCCTACAAGAAGATACCGATAAGAGAAAGGTTGATTTTCAGATTTCTGAAGACGGAACGCTAAAGTTCCGAGGAGGATTATGTGTACCTAACGATGCAGAGCTTACAGAGGAAATTTTATCATAAGTTCATCGTAGTAGTTACAGCATTCATCCTGGTAGTACGAAGATGTACAAAAATCTGCGTCAACACTATTGGTGGTCCGGTATGAAGGCGGACATCGCCAAGCATGTCGCCAAATGTCTGACGCGTCAGCAAGTAAAGGCTCAGCATTGTAACGGGAGGACTTTTGCAACCTCTCGAGATTCTCGAGTGGAAATGGGAGCACATCACGATGGATTTTGTGACAACTTACCAAGGAGTTAGAGGGGTAATGATTCCATTTGGGTAGTGGTCAATAGAATGACGAAGTCGACTCACTTCATCGCAGTACGGAAAGACCTTGATTTGGACAAGCACGTAGAGTTGTACATGTGTCAGATTGTTCGGCTGCATGGAGTGCCAGTGACGATTACTTTAAACAGAGACCCGAGATGTACAGCTACGTTTTGGAAAAGTTTACAAATTGCTTTAGGAACGAAGCTACAGTACAATATAGCCTATCATCCTCAAACGGATGAACAGTCTGAGAAGACGATTCAAACCCTCAAAGACATGCTGCGAGCTTGCGTGTTGGATTTTGAGGGAAACTGCGAGGAACAGCTTCATCTTGTCGAGTTTGCCTAAAATAACAGCTACCAACAGAGCATTCAGATGGCTCTTTTTGAAGCGTTGTATGGCAGAGCGTGTAGAATGCCGGTTTATTGGAATGAGGTTGGAGAACGAAAGATTACAGGCCCAAAGTTAGTTCAGTAGTCATTGGATGCAGTTGCCGTTATCAGAGACAGATTAAGGACTTCTCAGAGCTGCCAAAAAAGCTACGCAGATAAGTGCCGAAGACTATTGGAATTCCAAGTAGGTGAGCACGTCTTTCTAAAAGTGTCACCCATAAGGGGTACTTCGCACTTTGGTATGAAAGGGAAATTGAGTCTGAGGTACATGGGTCCTTTCAAGATCCTAGAAAGAATCGGGATTCTAGCGTATCGTCTTGCATTACCGTCGAGATTGGTACAAGTGCATGACGTCTTTCACGTGTCGATGTTGAGAAAGTATGAACCTGACCTGACCTATGTGCTAAACTTTGAAGAGTTAGACGTGGATGACAGCGTGTCATACGTGGAAAAACCAGTTCAGATTGTAGATCGTAAGGAATAGGTTCTACGCACCAAGACAATCCAGTTGGTTAAAGTGGTTTGGCAACACCATGGCACAGAAGGAGCAACCTGGGAAAGTGAAGAATCGATGAGATGATTGTACCCACACCTTTTTGTTTAAAGATTTATAATTGTTTAAATTTCGAGGACGAAATTTTTATAAGAGGGGAATAGTTGTGACATCTTGAATTTCAGGGCCTGTTTTCAATCGAATAAGTTGGGCTTTTCATCGACGCGCCTATAGTTCTTTTCTCTAAGTTGGCCACTCACGGAATAACTAGTCTATCAAGTGAAGCCGTTAAGGAATCTGAACGCAATAGACTTAAGAATTCGACCAGGAATCGACTGCTTGACCGTACTAATCTGCAAGGGTCATTACGGCATTGTCAAAATTGATTAGAGACTAGAGATAGGTCGAATCGATAAAGGTATGTAATTAGTGTGTGAGTGATTCCACCTAATTACAAAATTATCGTGGATTGGTACTAGACCAATTTTTTTGTCATTTCTGTACCTTGTGCTCGTATTTGAAATCTCAAGATTTTCATGACAACCGAGAGTCGCCACTGTGTCGAACATGCACAATGTGGCTCAAAAATAATCAACCACAGATCAAATGCGCTAAAAATTCCTAAAAGCTACCCAGTAGGTTAGGTCACGCTAAAATCGCATCAGATTAAAATTAACCGCGAATTTGAACTCAATTTCAAAAATTGAAAGTTCTATCATGTTACGATTTATTTTAGGAACGTCGACTCATCCTCCGAAGAATTTCCGATGAGCTCGGGAATTTTACGAAAATCAATTCGGACGATTCGGAAAAGAAAGGAAATTCGGAGGGGCCAAATTGAGTAGATGTTTGGCCTCCTTAGTGAGCTATTTGGTGATGGGAAATTGTGGAAATTGTGTAGGCTTCCTCCTTAGCAAAATTGGACATCAAATTGGGGAATTTTGTGAAGAAATTGAAGTCCAAAAATGAGGAAATTCGGAGGATAGTATGAGGGCTGCAACATTTGGCACCAAAATGGTTAATTGTGGGATTAAATTGCAAGAAAGTAATAGGGGGGACCAAGCGTTAATTGAGTAGATAACTCTTGTTGACTTTCTTTCCCCCAAACCGCAGCTTCCTCCTCACACCAAGCTACTCCCTCATTCCTTCGCACATCGTCTTCCCGATCCCCTTTCTATTATGCTTTTGCTTCTTTTTCTTCAAAGCAACCCAGCCAGCCTGCAACCCTACCCATCTCTCCACTTCCTCTCTATCTTTCTCTCGCTGCCACCTGCCAGCTCCCTTATGCATCTCCCTCCATCAATTCTCCTCCATTTCACTGCCACCCATCCGTGAGAAGCCTCCACTGAGTCAACTACTTCGTCCACGTCCTCCACCGAGTCTCAACCAGCTGCCACACATCAGCCCATCTTCCCCATCGGTCAAACCCAATGGAACCCCTTTCCCCGATGTTGATGCCAGCCAGCTCACCACTTCCTCGACCCCGCAACTTTAGTGCCACCGAAGTCCATCTTCCTCGAGCACCTTCCTCAGCAGCCGCACCACCGAACAGCCTCGCCGTTCCGCCGCATGACCAACCCCAAGTTCAGAACTAGAATCGAGCAGCCCAACTGTGGGCTTTGTGGCCCGTTTTCAGGCCCATCCCGTCCTTGCTTGGCTTCGCCACCAGGAGGTTTGACGCCCATCTCTGCAACGCCGTCGCCGTGGACTCACCGGCTCGCTAATCCGGTGAATTTATTTGCTAAACCTTGTTTAGGAGGTTAATTATGCTTAATGGGTGTTTATTTTAAGTTAATTAGAGATTAGGTGGTTAGTTAGATTAGATTAGTGATTTAATTATTCAATTATGCATGTTAGGTGGTTAGATTAGATTAATTAAGGACTAGACAGATGTATTATTTATGTAGATAGGTTCGGGAACTTTTCCGGCCCGTTTTGGCGGTTAATTAAGCATTTCCGGCCTAAGATAGCATTTTTGGTATTTAAATTGAATTATTTATTTAATTTTGCTAATTATTTAATTATTTAATATTTTTCGGAAAATTAGACCGGGATAGTTGGTGACTAGAATTTCATGCCGATTGGAATGGTGTGCTTAGTTTATGAAATTGGGTGTTGATTCATGCAAATTGAGTGCTGATTGGAATTTTGGTTATTTATTCCAAAATTTATGAATTTCGATATTTATCCAGAAAATTTGGGGTGTCGAGTTTCGACACCAAAAATAGTTTATATACTATATAAAATAGTGAGATTTTAAAAGGAATAATACCAATTTTTAAGGTTCAATCTGACCATGTACCCATGCACGATTATTTTCACAGTGTTTCTAATACAAAGAAAATAGACCAGGTTCACTATTTTAATTGAGGCATTTGAGTGCAATGCACGGTGGCCTAGGCTGAGATTGAATGATCGTGTGCTGGTTAAGAGAACCCATCCCCAGTGTGTGTCGGTAGGACGTTACCCCTATAAGGGACGCCTCTGGTCAAGGGAAGCCGGTCACAGTAGATTCTGGATCGAAGCTCCTTCAGGAATGCTGAATGGAATGCCATCCCCGGTGTGTGGCAGAGGATGTTGCCGTGCTCAAAGGAGTGAGATGGGGCCTGGCTACGCCAGAGGACCGATGTGTGTCAGGTAAAACTACTTGTGCGGGTAGTAAACAATTGGAAAATATGATTGATTGAGATAGATGCGCCGGAATATGTGACGAAATTGTGTGGCACAGAATAGGACGTGTTATAACAATTTGGCCCTATAATCGGGACCCCTATGGCTGCTTGAGAAATGATTTGTGGCGTTTCAATTGGTTGAGTAAGATTCCTGCTTTTGGTTGTGATATGAACTATGCTGACGTGTAGGAAGGAACTGAGGGGAGGTAAGTCCTCTATGATTGAGTGGATGTGTGGCTAGGACGCCCTTAGGTGTATTTCCTTCCTCATAAGGGTTTAGGGGGTGAGCTTGCTAAGACATTGTCTTACCCCGTTGTGGGCTTAACTTTTCAAGTCCTTAAAGGGAGGACCTAAAGCCCCTGGAGTTGCAGAGGTGGAATCTGAAGGTTCGATGAACGTAGTAGGTCGTAGGACAGTTCCTTTTTTAGAATCGATCTTTTGTAGACTCGCTTTGTAATTAAACCTGGTGTGTTTATAAAGGCGTGTTTTGTTTGTGAATGTGTGTCCTGCTTTTTTATCCCATGCTTTTTGTTGTCAGGGGTTATTGTTTCGCTTCCGCATGCATATAAAAATGAATGGGTCGGCGACGCGTCCTGGGACGTCGCAAATTTTATCGACCACCGAGGGATGGGCATGCGCTCGAGGATCGGGGTGTGACGGTGTGTTCTCTGATTATCAAATAATCAGAATAATGAGAATAATGATAGGATTTTGCTTAAATAACCTATTTACATGCCCATACAAATCATAATATGTGTAGTCTTTCGTCAAGGCTAATCCTAGTAGATATGGACAATCTCCATAGTTATTAGCAACTAGATTTGGATAATAAATCCTCAGTGAAATCAAATGTTGGCAATTTTAACTAAATATGGGATCATATAAAATAAAATTATGACATTTCAAAGATGGATAGAGTGATGGGTATCCTAAGAGCAAAGTTGAAATGGAATTCGATAGATTGAGCAAAATGACAACAGGAAATTTGCTTGAAAAGAAAACTTGAAGGTCTAAAAAATTAAAGGAAATTAAAAAGGACAGCGCCAGAATTAAAGGATATTAAAGATAAAAACACTAAAATTAAAAGAATTCAAATCAAACACTGGAAAGGAAATTATCGGAAACTAAACTTCACTGGAATTGAAATCAAAGAAAATTTACAAAAACCTTGACGCTCAAGTGGAAACATTGAAACGAACATTGCACTGGTGTTCACGAACGCACATTATAAATTACAAGCTTAACCCTATATCTAATATCAAAATGAAAAGGTATTGCTTCAATATATATATATACTTTAGAGAAAAGTTTGGCAGAGTTTTGGCGTGTAATCTCCACTCTTCTTTTTCAGTTATATAAGCTCGATCCAAAGTCAATGGCTGCCACCCATTTTCCTTTTACCACAACGTGGACTTTTGTCCGTGCGAAGTCAATCAAAAATCATTTCTTGCTCGCCATAAGTCACTCTTGTTCTCGTGTTTATTAGTATTTCCTTCATTATTATGCCCTCTTTCCCATACTTGTTGTGAAAGTGTCGTTCTTGCTTGCTTAGATTATTATGAACTGTGTAGCTTCAGTTGTCGTTGGTATTGCCGTAGCACTTGGAACTGCTTTGACACTTTTCGTGACAGTCATTATAGTCCTCCATTCCTTTCTCTTTTAATCATGTCCATGATTCGTGGATTAAAGTTACGAACACCATCTCCATGCACTTATAGTTAAATACAACTTAGTATAGATAATATTCGTACTTGTACACCTTTAAATAATATTATGTGGGCACAAGACTTTCTTACTTGCCGAATATATATACTAGCGTGAGACTTGAGGAAAGTATAGTAGGAATCTATCTTCATCGTGAAAGGGCTAGTAACAACACCGAGAGGGGGTGAATAGGTGTGAATAGAAATTTTCGCAAGATTCATTAGAAGTAATTTGCTTATAGAAGATAACAGATTAAGAACGAATTTAACCTTAAATAGTAAAACTTAAACAGTTAATTAAGGTTGCGAACAATAAAGGAATTGAGGGAAGAGAATGAGAACACAAGGTTTATAGTGGTTCCGCTTAAATCAAGCCTACGTTCACTATCCCGAGCTGACAGCCTACTGGCTGGATTTCACTATGATTCAAAAGAGATTTAACAGTCTCGCGATCTCGACTTTATAGTGCAGAGGCTCTACTATGCTTCTTCCGAAGTCTCACAAATGTTTGCTTTCTCTCTTGGGTACAATTTGAGTTTCAACAAGTGAAATAGCAAAGAACTAAGAAGCTTCAGACTTTGAATTTTTCTTTTTACGCACTCTATCGAACAACTATAGAGTCTGCCTTAAATACTCCTCAATGCATTCACGACCGTTGGCACTTTCGAAAGGAGTTCTTCCAATCTATCCGTTAGACAGAATCAATCAAGGAGATCTCGAGTCATTTTAAGGATGTGATAAAAGCCCGTCAATCATGTTCGCCCATTGTTGACACCTAAATTTTTGCAAAAAAAAAAATCATTTTAAAAAAAATGGGAACTTGTTTTTTCACAAAAATATTTCATGTCAAATTCTTGCATATAGATTATCTAGGTGTTTAGTATAGTTTTTTTAATGGAATTTTTTTTCTTTAAAAAAAGAAAAAAGAAAAGAAGAAAGTTGGGGCCAAAATGTAATTTTCAAAAGTTGAGGGACCAATTCGCAAATTTCGCAAAATTTCGCCCGAACCCTTAAATCATCATCTTGGTCACCAATTAAGTTGAAATTGAATTTGGGCCAGGTCGAATCTATCAAATTGGGCCAAAATGACCAAACTTGCATTAAATTGGGTATTTTCGAATAAGAAAATGGCCAACTTTGAGGGACCTTTGTGCAAAATTGGGTGGGCAAAATTGCAAAATCTGGTCGAGATATTAAACTACTATATATGAGCTTGCTAATTGACCAAAAATCGCAGCCAAATTGATGGATTAAAGCACCCAAACCAGCTGACAAATCTCAGTCCACAAGTTGGTCTGAATTCGGAGTTGCTGAGTAAGCAGTTTGGTGGCCCCACCATATCCTCCTCAGCTGCCCAACCGGCCTGATATTTGTACGTGATGGAAGACCGTAATGAGTAGTGCAAGTGGACGGAAATTTGCCAGGGATAAGCTGCTGAAAGCACGGGAAATTCGCAACCAAATCCGCACACTCAACATCTGCAAAATTTGAAAATTCTGCCTAAGTCAGAGTTGTTGAAGTAGCCTTGTTGGTAGGCTTGGTAGGTGGACTAAAGACCGGCCAAAAATCCCTGAATTGAAGGGGAGAAGATCACGGAAGCAAGGTATTTCATGGGACGGGAGGTAAGAGACGAGAGAGAGAGGAGAGAGCTCGGAATCGTTCCCCAAAGACACCTTCAGAAGCAACTCCAGAAAGCAAAAAACCCAGAAATTCTAGACCGACCCTTGCAGAGAAAAGTGAAATTTTCACAAACTTGCGGCCAAAATTAGCCAAAATCTTCAACTAGAGAGTGAAACTTCACTCAAATATCTTTCCAACCATAGGTTGCACGTCCCAAATGGAGATCAGGGAAGGCCTCCTAAAGCCCCCGAAACAGAAACCTCCTGGCGGGCCAAGTAACTCCGAAAATTTGTCAAAGTGTTGAGCCCAGTTGGTCACGAGGGAGGGAAAGCCAGTGTTTTTGAGAAATTTTAGAGACAAATGAGGAAATAATTGACTTTTACCCCAAACTAAAATACATATAGTTTGTCTTGGTGTCAATTTTTCAACAAAAGATGTCTTGAAGTCTAATTTTAGACGTCAACGAAAACCTTCATTATCAGTTCTTTTTTTCTGCAGATCTCATTTCCAGTTGAAGAAGCCAACTTCCACGGGCCCCGAGGATAATTTATCGGCTTCCTCAGCCAAGAGCTACTTGCAGAAGAAACTAGAAAGCAAGGTAAGTATCCTAGATGTATTTTTGTTCGAGTTTGAGCATGTTTTGATCATGAAAATCAAGAGGAAAACCAGCCCGGAAAACTGATTTTTGAGGCTGGAATTTTTCTGTGTTGAAATCTCTTCAAGAGTTTTGCATGTGTGCTTCTTGGAGAGGTCGTTTTGATGTTGTTCGGTGGGTCATTTCTCTATGATGTTTGTTGCATTTGAAAGCTTATGTTACCTACTTCAACTCGGATTAAGTATTGTTTCCCTTAGATCTCGTATGTGATGAGTGTCGGGGCTTGAATATGGGCATTCAACCTGTTTGCTTGACTTGGGTTCAAACCCAGATTTGCAAAAAAATCAGCTCAAGCCCGCATATTTGATGATGATTCCAGCTTGGTTTTTATGTTTTAAGTTGTGATTTCTATCTAATATTGCTCCTTGCATGTAGTAGTATAATCTTGGTACTTTAGTTCCACGTGAGATTGCTTATGGGTTGAGATTGAAGGCCACAAACATGGTCCGGCGAAGCTGTTTTGGAGTGATTTAATGCACGCCAAGTGTTCGATGAAATGTGCAAACCAAGTTTCGATCTTGAAACGGTCGATTTGAGCTTGATTATTGTAATATTCATATGCTGTGTTGCTCCATGTTAGCATAGATCGGTTTAAGGAATTATTATTAATATTTTTAAAAAATAATAAAAAAATCTGAAAATTTCAAAAATATAAAAAAAAAAAAATGTTAGATAGTATCAAATTAGGATAGAAATGGCATCTATTAAATTTTCCTAATTTTAAAAGGTCATTTTCCTAATTTAGTGCTATTTTGGTATTTTATAACCATTTTTGTAAATAATCCATTTTGCGTAGATTAAAACTATTTAAAGTAATTTCATGCATATAGAGTAATTTCATGCATATTTGAATTCTCATTTTGCTCATGGGGGTCCTGTCCCGGGGCGTGATAACAAGGCCATGTAATATTATTTGCCCGACTTGTATCGGGTTTACCTTTTCCGCGTTTATTTTCAAGTCATTTCAATTTATTGGATGTTTACTTACACGCCGCTTTTCATTAATTTGAGTGTAAATTTCTCTTCTAAATTATGTTAGGATTAGTCTAGACATTAAAAAAAAACTACAAAAACATTTGCATGGACACTTAGTGGTTTCATAAAGATTATAATTGGTAATCAAGATTGTGTGGCCATTTAGATAAACAACCTTCCAAGTTAGTGGTACCGCAAGGGCGCTAATAGAAACATTGGCGTAAACAAGTCCCCATTCCTAGAAATCTCTGGTTGCGTATGAATCGAGACAACACTCCCGTGTCTTGATTGGTTTCTAGCCGACCCCAATAGGCTAGTGGCGACTCCTAGAAATATTTAGGTTGTTAAGAACTAAAAAACAAAATCCAACGTCACGCGAGGCATGGGCTTGGGAGAGCCCGCGCCTAATTTAGGGCCATTGGTCCGCTTCTTTAGGCAAATACCCCTAAACTTTCTTCCTTTTCCCTTGGACGGAAAAAAAGAGGTCGTGACACCCATACAATCAGGATCTTGGTTTCTATAAGTAGAACCTTCCAAGCTTGTTTGCCTTCCAAGGGATTTGATTATCGAAATTGATTCCAATAAAGATAATCAATCATATAAGTGCTATATCCAGCCATAAGGTCATCCATAAGCAATACGAATTGAATCTTTGAAGATAATCTCGCATATGAATAAGTCTTCTTTCTTCAGTCTAGAAACTGTCGGTGCGGGCAGACTTTAAACTTAAAGTTTGGCGATCTTCATATTTTGACTCTAAAGTCTGGAAGTGTTCAGACTAGACTTTCTAGAAAGGTTTTGTCAACTTCAAAACAATAAAGTACTTTCTCCAACAATCTCCCCATTTTTTTATGGTGACAAAACTTTCCTGCAGATTTAAGAACTTTTTCCTGCAAAACAATTCTTAGGCAATACATAATATCTTATAAAACTGGGTTGATTATGACTGGATAGCATCGATTCTATGCAACCACAGAAAACATGTTAAAAAGATAGGTTAATTAACTATCCATCCAAAATCAATATTACCAAAGTAAGTTACTATAGACGTTAAAAAGTCCAACAAATTCAACAAAGTTCAACAATCAAAAGTCTAAACCAAAAAAGGTACCTATCAAAAGTTCAAACAGATAATAAAAAAGGATAAGATAAATCTGCACACACACATTCTCCCCCTTTTTGTCAACAACAAAAAGTGGAGAAGAATAAAAAGAGTTGGATAAAATCAGTGTTGTTTGGGGATGTGAAAGAGCTGAAATTCTTCCATCGACTGAACTGTTTCCTCCAGCTTTTTCAGTGACTCCTGCAGTTTCTTAACATCTTCAGACTTGGCATTCTCTTTCATTTGAAGTTTAAGGTCTTGTACCTGATCATGAAGAGATTGGAGATTGAAGTTTAAGGTCTTGTAGCTTTCAGTGCAGATTGGAGATTCAGAATTTCACACTCCATCCTATATTGTTGAGCCTTTATCTCCACAAGGAGTTCTAGCAGTCTTTTAAAGTCTGTAGAATTCTCTGTTTGCGTACTAGCTTCAGCATGTTCAGTTTGAGGAGTGTTAATGGATGAAGGAACTTCAGCTTGTCAAACATCAAAACCGGGAGAGGATGCCTCAATCTCAGCTTCAGGAAAATGAGAGGTATATACATCTTCTGGATTTGCTGGAGATCTGCTCATATCATCATTTGTAAAAACAAGTGAAAAAATACCTCTTTTTTCAGCAGCTTCCCATGTCTATATCCCTACAGGTGGAGAAAAGAATTCTTCTTCTTGCTCTTGCTCATTAGCAGCACTCAAGCGATGTTCTGTTGTTTTTCCTTCTCCTGCAGCTCCACTCCGAGCTTCTCAGAATCCTCTAACAAGGATACTGCAAATGTTGGTTTAAGAGAGTCATCTTGACCCTTATCTTCTTCTGCTTCCCTTACTTCTTTTTCTTCTTTTCTTGCTCTTCTCTCTTCCTCTGCTCTTCTTCTTTCACTTCCTTCTCTTCCCTCTTCTCTTCTTTCACTTCTCTACTCTATCTCTTCTCGTCCTCTTTCTTCTCTATTCTCCGGCTTCTCAAAGCTAACAAAGCTCTGTAGATATTTCAAGGCAAATGCGGAGAGTGTGAGATCATCCTCATCTTCTTCATCTTGCAAGATAAGGGCTCTCCTCTTCTTAATAGGTGCAGTCATTGGCTCTTTGCCTTTCCTTTTCTTCGCGGCAGAGTCTTGTTTTGTTTTGCTTAGGGACTTCTCCTTAAAACGCTCTAGGGCCTTGTTCAGTTCATTTAGTCTCATTTTCGAAACCATCTTCAAACCAATCACCATAAGAGCAATGGTTCAAGCACAATGAGATGCAGGAAGCTGAATTTGAAAGTGTCTAAACAACTTGGTGACCAGTGCAGAGTAAGGAAGCTGTCCCTTATCTTTCACCACAGTCCTGTACATGTGCATCAGGATTGTGTGTGGCAGCAAGAACTTCATCCCATTACTAATAGCAAACATCAGTTTTGCTTCAGAATGAGAAACATCAGTTAGAGGTTGACTTGGGTCAAACACAGTTTATCACAACCTTGTGCAGCAAGATATTGGAGGCAGTCATTCTTTGATAAATGATGCCACCCTCAGAAAATTTGTCATTCACAAGGAAACTTGTAGCATGGCCAACAGTCACATTTATTGGTTGGAAACTCCCTCTTTCCACAGCAATAATGTCCGCCAAAGTATCCACGTCAACCACAAATTCTCTATCCCTTACAGTAAAACAGAATCTATTCGCATCAAGGAATGACATTTTCAAATAGAAATAAGCAGTTAATTCAGCATAAGTAACATCGATTTCCAAACAAAATCTTTCAAGTTAAAGGAGAGCAAACTTCTCCCTCGGGTTCACCTTCAAGGAATCCAGAAATCAAAATCCACAGTTCGAGGGTTCATCGCCCCTTTTTTCAGCAATTTCAAAAAAGTCTTTTTGTGGTCTTTAGAACGAAACAAACTCGTTCCCTCACCACGCACATCAGCAGCCACGCCCATCCTAGGCTGAAAATTAGCGTACAATTTCTCATCATCATCCTTCACCTTAGGCTGATTAACAGAACTAAACCGTGGATCACTTGGAAAGTTGGCAAAATTCTTGTCTACCAAACCTTCAGGCGCAATGCCTAACCTTTCCATTTGTCTCAGAAACAAGGTCTCATTCTTGTAACCTCTTTATTGCAGAAACTCATCAATAAACGTCATCGCCGTTCAACCCTACTTTAACTAATTATAGAGTTTAAAGAGAAATTGGGGTTTCAACGTTCTTATAGGTTCAACATCTTCCATAATTTCTTTTTCCGCTTACAGGTGCGGAGGATCTTGAGTAGAACGTTGACGCTGTTAAGAATGTTGTTGCTGTTGCTATTGCTATTGAGGAGAGTCTTCTTCCTCGGTTAAGTCAAAATGAGTAGGATCCTTTGGCATGTGCTGTGGTCCCTTGTTAGCGATCTGAGACGATTTCCTCTTGAAAGACATTCTTGCAGTCAAGGAAGATTTCTCGAACTCGTTCGGTTGAAAAAAAGGTGCAAACTTTGTAGAGTAAACTTGAGAGAAAAGGTGAGAGAGTAGGAATTCTGTATTCTAGGGTTTGTGAAAACATAAATGGAGAAGAAGAACTCGACGGTATTTAAAGCAAGTGAAACGGAGTATACAAACAGTCACAAAGGAAAAAAAATAAACTGCCTTTTTCGAAAATAAAACTGCCAAAAATTTCAAAAATTTGAAAAAAATAATTTCTAAAAATAAATTAGGCAAGTAACGATTCAAAAATCAATGTACATTTTCAAGTTTTTCAAGCCAAAATTAAATTACCTGCATTGAAAAGAAATTAACTTACAAATATAATTTTTGGTCATTCTGAGTCTGACCACCTTCAGACTTTAACAAGTAGAAGATATAATGTTCAGTCTAGTACGAATAGACTCAAATAAACTTTTCTCCAATGGCTTTGTAAAAATGTCTGCCAACTGATTCTTTGAGTCAATAAACTGAATCATGACTTCTCCATTCTGAACATGATCTCTTATGAAATGATGCCGAATCTCTATATGTTTTTCCCTTGAATGGAGAATTGGATTCTTTGTGAGATTGATGGCATTAGTATTATCGCATTCGATCTCGGTGCATGATTCTTCAATTCCAAAGTCTCTTACCTGTTGCCTTATCCACAAAATTTGAGAACAATAGCTTTCAAGAGCCACATACTCGCTATTTGGTTGATTTTGAATGTTTGCTACGTTGATAGAGCTACAAATGTTATTTGTTTGGTTTAAGTACTTGGAGGCTTCCTTGAGAACCAAGACACCAGCTTGTTGCCCAAACAATTGACAAGTACCAGAAATACTCTTTCTATCAACTTTATAACCTACTAAATCTGCGTTTGAATATCTAAGGAGAGTAAAGTCTCATTCTTTGGGATACCACAGACCTAACTTTGGAGTAGTTGCAACGTATTTGATGATGCGTTTTGTAGCACTTAAGTGGGATTCTTTGGGATCTGATTGGAATCTAGTACAAATGCAAACACTAAACAAAATGTCAGGTCTAGAAGCAGTAAGACAAAGAAGTGAACCGATAATAATCCTGTAAAGCTTCTGGTCAATTTTCTTTCCTCCTTCATCTTTGTCCAGTTTGAAGAACTTGACATTGCAATATCGATCTTTTTGCAATTCTCCAATCCAAATTTCTTGATGAGATCTTTTGCATATTTTTTTTTATGAATAAAGATACCTTTCTTTGATTGTTTAACTTGCAATCCCAAAAAGAAGGTTAGCTCACCCATCATACTCATCTTGAATTCATCCTGTATAGACTTAGAAAACTTCTTGCATAGATTTTCATTAGGAGATCCAAAAATAACGTCATCGACATAAATTTGAACAAATAAAAAATATTTTCCTTCTTTCTTTATAAATAAAGTAGTATCTACCTTTCCTTTATCAAAACCATTTTGGGTTAGAAATTTACTTAACATTTCATACCAGGCTCGAGGTGCTTGCTTTAGTCCATACAAGATCTTTTTCAGTCTGAAGAATGAGTCTGGCTTTCTTGGATTTTCAAAACCAGGGGGGTGTTCCACATAGACTTCTTCTTGGATAAATTCATTGATAAATGCACTTTTGACGTCCATTTAGAATAATCTAAAATTTTTATAACAATCAAAAGCAAGTAATAATCTAATTGTTTCTAACCTCACTACTGGTGTATATGTCTCGTCATAGTCTATCCCTTCTTCTTGTGTGTATCCTTTGGCCACGAGTCTTGCTTTGTTTTTGACCACTTTTCCTTTTTTGTCCACCTTGTTTATGGAAACCCATTTAGTTCCAATAATAGACTTACCTTTAGGTTTAGGAATTAGTTCCCAAACATCGTTGATGCTGAACTCTCTTAGCTCTTCTTGCATAGCTTCGATCCAACTTTCATCAAACAAGGCTTCTTCTATACTTTTGGGTTCTATCTCGGAAATAAGTGCTAAAGCACTAGACTCTTTTCGTCTTTTGGATCTGGTGCGAATTCCTTCATCAAGGTTGCCAATGATGAGTTCTTTGGGATGACTTGACTTGTACTTCCAGTTATTGGTTGGTCTGACAGTCTGCTAATCCTCTGCTTCAGTTGAATCTTCTAATTCTACTCGTTGTTGATCTTCAAAAGTCTGAACCACTTCGGGGGAGGTAGATTTTGTAAAGTCTGGAGCAGGTTTAGATTCTTCAAGTTGAGTCTGATCTAGTTGATTTTGCAAGGAGTCTTGACACTTGACGTTCATAGATTCTTCCACAAATTGAGTCTTCTTGTTCAAAACTCTATATGCTTTGCTTGAGGTAGAGTACCCAAGGAAATTCCTTCATTTGAATTTTCTTCAAACTTCCCAGTTTGATCATTTGTGTTTTTCAAAACAAAACACTTACGACCAAACACATGAAAGTAAGAAACATTTGGTTTTTTCCCTTTATACACTTCATAAGGAGTTTTCTCTAGTATAAGCCTCAAGAACACTCTGTTAATAATATAACAGATTGTAGAGACTGCTTCAGCCAAAAATTGAGAGGAAATTCTACTCTCAATTAAGCGGGTTCTTGCCATCTCCTGTAGGGATCTATTCTTTCTTTCCACAACCCCATTTTGTTCTAGAGTGTATAGAGAAGAGAAAACATGCTGGAAACCAGATTCATCACTGAACTTCGCAAAGTCTTAATTTTCAAACTCACCTCCATGGTTTGTATGTATGCTTGAAATATCATATCATTTTTTATTCTGAACTTTCTTGACAAACTTTGAAAAGTGAGAGAAGGCTTCAGACTTATTTGATAGAAAGTAGACCCATGTAAAGCGAGAGTAATCATCCACGATTACTAAACAATATCTCTTTCCACCAATGCTTTGAGTCCTAGTTGGTCCAAAAAGGTCCATATGCAGAAGCTGTAAAGCTCGATTAGTAGAAACTTGATTTATAGGTTTATAAGAACTTCTAACCTATTTTCCCAAGACACAAGGAGTGCATAAATCAGACTTTTGATAAGTCAGGTTGGGAAAACCTCGAACAAGCTTCTTGGATGAAATCTTGGCAATTTGCTTCATGTTGACATTACCAAGCTTTCAATGCCAAAGATTTGCTTCATCTTGAATGGAAATTAGACATTGAGAGCTTTTTGGTTTTATATCCATGAGGTAAATGTTCCCATGCCTTCGTCCAATAAAAGATTGAGAGAAATCTTTACTTGTTCCCGAACATATGCCTTCTTGGAAATTGATTTTGAATCCAATATCGCAAAGTTGACTTATACTGAGTAGATTGTAATTCAGTCATTCCACCAAGGAGACATTATTGATAGTTAAGCTTCCAATCTTCACGGTTCCAAATCCAACAATTCTTCCTTTGATGTTCCTCCAAATGAAACTTTTCCACCATTTATTTGGACAAGCTTTATAAAACAGCTAGAGTCTCCATGTCATGTGTCTCGAACAGCCACTATCGAAATACCATTTGATCTTCTTCTTGATAGTGACTGTAATCAAAAGAAGAACTCAAGCTTTCTTTGGTACCCATATTTTCTTGGGTCCAGCTGTGTTAGTATTAAAAACAGTCTTCGCCCAATTCTTCTTAACGGTCTCCAAACCTTTGGACAATCCTTCTCGAAATGTTCGGACTATTACACTTTGAAAATTTAAGAGCACTTTGCCAATAGGTTTTACAAAAACTTTTTGAAAATTATTTTTGTAAAATGAATTTGTAGGTCTTTGTTTAATTCTTTCTTTAACTTTGGGAAAATCAATTAAAAAAATAGTTTCTAAAGTCATTCCCAAATCAGATTTGTTAAAATAAGGTCTTTGTACAAAAAGAATTTTTTCCAACTTCTCAGATCCTATTGAAAATCTTTTTGTAATGTTTGAAATATCTTTCTTTAGAAAGTCATTTCCCTTAAAAAGAGAATCAGAATTTTCTTTTAAATCAATAAAACTTTTGTTCAGACTTTCAAACTTCTCTTTCCAAGAAGATTCATGTTGCCTTAGTTTGGAATTCTCATTTTTTTAGCTCAGAAATCCTTTTAAGAGATGTTTTGAGACTAAGACAGAGTTCATCTATATACTTTGAGATTTTAACAGGAATTTTTAAATTACTAACCTCAACTTCTTTGTCTGAGCCTGAATCATAATCTATTTCAATGTCTCGAGTCCGACTCTGAATTGGCCATAAGACAAATGTTGGCATATTCTTCATCACTTTCTTCGCATTCAGTGTCACTCCATGTTTCTGCTTTGAGAGCCTTTTTATACTTCTCAGTTCTTTCATTCTTTTTCTTCAACAAATGACAATTAGGTCTAATATGCCCATTTTTCTTGACTTCGAAGCATATTACATCTTTGTTGATCTCATTGTCCTCAGTTGATCTCTTCTGGAAATTCTGCGTGCTCTGCTTTTTCTAGTTGAATCTTCTTCACTTTCTATTTAATTTCCTGAACTTCTTAATCATAAGCGCTAGTTCTTCATCGTCCATTTCATCTTTTGAAATGTATCATCGAATCATCGTTAGATTTTAAGGCAATTGACTTCTTACCTTTAGGATCTTTTTCCTCATTGATTTGCTCCACTTCATATGATTGAAGTGTGCCAACAAGTTCATCTACTGAAAGAGGCATGATCCTCTGGGTTTCTCTAATTGAAGTCTTCACGTGATTCCATTCTTTGGAAAGTCCACGCAGCAGTTTATTGACCTTCATTGGTCTTGAGATTGGCTATCCTTGATATGCTAATCCATTCACAATTTCAGTAAAATGACTGAATATATCAGTGATGAATTCTCTAGGCTTCATCTTGAAGGCTTTATACTGTTCGAGTAGAATGTTAATTTTTGTTTCTTTTACTCGATCAGTTCCTTCATATGTAACATGCAATCTGTCCCAAACTTTTTTTGCTGTTTCACAGGAAGAAATTCGATTATACTCAGTAGGAGATAAAGCACAATATAAAGAGTAGATAGCTTTAGCATCAAGAGCTTGTCTCTTGATTAATTCTTCTTGTGTCATATCGCCAGCATCTACAACTTCTTTCCTCTTTCGAGGTTGTTGTTGTAAAGGGCTAGTGCAACACCTAGAGGGGGTGAATAGGTGTAAATAAAATTTTCTCGCAAGACTTAGAAGAAATATATTGTCTTTTTAAAAATGATTGACTAAAGACATAAGTAGCTTTAAACAGTTATATATGACAATAATTAAAAATAAGAAGTTAAGGAAAGAGAATTAGAACACAAGGTTTATAGTGATTCGGCTTAGATCAAGCCTACGTCCACTCTCCCGTGTTGACAGCCCACCGGTTGGATTTCACTATGAACCAAAAGAGATTTTACAGCTCGTGATCTCGACTTCCTCAGTGAAGAGTATCTACTGATCTCTCACAAAATCTCACTATGTGTTTCTCTCTCTTGTGTACAACTTTTGAGCTCGATAAATGAAAGAGCAAGGAACTATAGAGATTCAGACTTTGAAATTATTCTTTCACGCACTTCACTGAACAACTAGTGAGTCATCCTTAAATACTCCTTCATGATTTTACGACCGTTAGTACTTTCCAAATGAATTCTTCTAATCTACCCGTTGGACAGAATCAATTAAGGTGATCTCGAGTCATTAGATGATTTGTGATGAAAGCCCATCAATCCCGTTCGCCCATACAATCAAGATCTTGATTTCCATAAGTAGAACCTTCCAAGGTTGCTCGCCTTTCAAAATATCTTCATATCGGAGTAAATTCCAATAAGAATAACCAAACGATTAGATGCTATATCCAGCCATAAGGTCTTCTAAAAATCATGCAAATCGAATTCTTGAAGATAATCCGGCATCTGGATAGGTCTTCATTCTTCAATTTGGAAATTGTCAGTGATGGCAGACTTTGAAACTTATGTCTGGTGGTCTTCAAACTTTGATAGTAAAATTTTGAGTTCTTTAGACTATACCACTTGAGTCTAGAAGTCTTCAAACTAGACTTTTGGAAACATTTTGTCAACTTCAAAACAGTAAAGAAGTTTTCTCCAACAATCTCCCATTTTTTTTTTTTATGGTAACAAAACTTTCCTGCAGATTTGAAAACTTTCGTCCGCATAACAACACTAAGTAGTACATGATATCTTATAAAAGTAAGTTGATTAGGATCTGGATAGCATCGACTTGCAACCACAAAAACATGTTAATCCCTGCAAGATAAAATAACTATCCAACCATAATTAGTATCTCAAGTTTAGTTACTGCAGTTGTCAAAAGGATTCAAAGTTAAATAGCAGTCAAAAGTCTAAAGCATACCAAGTTCAAAAATACCAAAGTCCAAACAAACCAAACAAAAAGTCATTAAAATCAAACCAAGCAAAAAGATGTTGTGCTAAAAAAAGATAAGTCCGGTCAAATCTACACAAATTCTCCCCATTTTTGGCAACAGCAAAAAGTGGAGAATAGGTAAGAAAGAGTGGGGTAAAAGAAATCATGGCTGCTTCAATTTCCCAATAGACTTGAGTGTGTCCTCCAACTTCTTCAGAGACTCCTTCAGCTGTCGAATATCCTCACCCTTGGCATTTTCTTGCACTTGAAGCTTCAGGGCTTGTAGCTGTTGTTGTAGAGAGTCTGAAGTTGTCTTGAGAATTGTCATCATGTTCTTCATCTCAAACTCGAAACCATATTACTGACCCTTCAAATCCAAAAAGAGATCCAGCAGCCTTTGAAAGTTTGTTGTTGGTTCTGATGTAGTGCTGGGTCCAGCCGAGTCAATTCCAGGAGTTTTAAGATGTGAGGGAACATCTGTTGTTCAATCACTAGGACTTAGAGAGGATGCCTCAAGATCTGCTTTAGGATATTTAGAGGTATAGACATTCTCTGGATCTGCTAGAGATCTACTAACATAACTAGTAAAGACAAGTGAAGAAATTCCTCTTTTGTCAGCAGCTCCCCTTGTTTTTGTGCCTTCAGGTAGAGAAAATAATTCATCTTCTTGTTCCTATTCTTCAGCACCTGAGTGATGTTTTGCTTTTCCTTCTCCTGCAAATCCACTCCTTGACTTCTCCGAGTCTTCTGCTAAGGATACAGCAAGTGTTGGCTCAAACGAGTCATCTTGACCCTCTTCTTCCTCTTGTTCTCTTCCTCTCTCTTCTTCCTCTGTTCTTCCTCCATGTTCCTCTATTCTCCTCTCTTCTCTTTCTCTTTGCTTTGTCTCTTCTCTTTCTTTGTGCTCTCGGTCTTCTGGCTCTTTAAAGCTAACATAACTCTGTAAATTCCTTAAGGCAAAGGCGAAGAGAGTGATGTCATCCTCATCTTCTTCATCCTGCAAAATAAGGGCTCTCTTCTTCTTGGTAGGTTTGCTTATGGGCTCTTTGCCTTTTCCTTTTCCTGCTGCAGAGTCTTGTCGTGCCTTGACAGGGGACTTTTCCTTAATGCTCTCCAAAATCTTGTTTAGCTCCTTCAAACGCATCTTAGAGACCATTTTCAGTCCAATTACCATTGGACCAATGGTTCGAACACACATAATAGCAAGAGGTTGAATATTGAAATGTCTGAATAGTCGAGTGATAAGAGCAGTGTAAGGAAGTTGCCCCTTGTCCTTCACCACTGTCATATACATGTGCATTAGGATGGTATGAGGTAGAGAGAACTTGAAGCCAATGTTGATAGCGTACATCAACTTCGATTCCGAGTGAGAGACATCAGTCTTTGACATTGATTTGGGTCTGATGCAGTTGATCACGATCTTGTGAAGCAAGATATTGGAGGTAGTCATTCTAGAGTAAGAAATCTTGCCCTCAGCAAATCTGTCCCAAACAAGTTCCAAAGTAGCATGAGCAACAAACACACTGATTGGTTGGAAACTCCCTCTTTCCACCCTAATCACATCACCCAATGTGTCTACATCAACCACAAATTCTTTGTCCCTAACAGTAAAAGAAAATATATTCGCATTTAGAAATGATAGATTTGAATAGAAGTAAGCCGTAAGTTCGGGTAGGCGACAGTCATCTCAGAGCAAAAACGTTCGAGTTGAAGGAGTGCAAACTTCTCACTCCGTTTCACTTTTAACGAATCAAGAAAATCAAAGTCCACACTTCTATCAAAGTCCACACTTCTAAGGTTCATTACCCCTTGCTTCAGCAATTTTGAGTAGGTCTTCCTATGATCTTTAGAATGAAATAAATCCATCCTTTCACCACAAATAGTTGTAGTGACGCCCATCCGAGGCTGAAAATTCATGAACATCTTTTCATCATCATCTTTCCCTTCAGGCTTATTAAAGGTACTAAACCGTGGATTGCTTGGAAAGTTGGCAAAGGTCCTTGTTGCCATGCCTACAGGCGCAATGCCCATACATTCCTCTGTTCTCAAAAAGTGAGTCTCATTCCTATACCCTCTCTCACTCAAGAACTCATCAATGAAAGTCATCGCCGTTCCACCCTCTTTTAACTTAGAGTAGAGTTTGAAGAGAAATTCAGGTTTTAGCGTTCTTACAGGTTCCACGTCCTCCAAAATTTCTTCTTCTGGTTGTTGTTGTGGAGGATCTTGAGTCCTATGTTGGCGCGGTTGAGAATGTTGTTGTTGACGCTGCTGCTGCTGCTGCTGAGGAGAGTCTTCTTCCTCGATTAGATCAAAGTGCGTAGGACCCTCACGCATACGTTGTGGTCCCCTGCTCGCGATTCTAGAAGACTTTCTTTGAGAAGACATTGTCACTTTCTTTAGGGGATTCCTCGAACTCGATCGTGTAAAAATGTGAAAACTTTTCGGATTAAACTAGAGAGAAAGTGTGAGAAAATGAAGTTTTGTATTCTAGGGTGTGTGAGTGAAAACGGAGAAGAAGAAAATCGACAGTATATAAAGCAAATGAATCGAGGTATTCTAATTGTCACAAAGAAAAAAGTAAAAACTGCCTTTTTGAAAATAAAAAACTGCCATTTTTGAAAATGAAAAACTGCCATAAATTCAAAACTCGAAAAAGACAATTTCTAAAAACAAGTAACGATTCGAAAATAAATGTACCTTTTTCAAGACTTCTTCCTAAAATTGAATTACTTGCATTGAAAAGGAATTAACTTACAGTCGTAACATTTGGACACTCTGAGTCTGACCATCTTCAGACTTTAATCGATAGAAGATATTATGTTTAGTCTGGTGCGAATAAACTCAAATAAACTTTTCTCCAGTGGCTTTGTAAATATGTCTGCCAAGTGATTCTTCGAGTCAATGAACTGAATCATAACTTCTCCATTTTGAACATGATCTCTAACGAAGTGATGTCGAATTTCTATATGCTTTGCCCTTGAATGAATAATTGGATTCTTTGTAAGATTGATAGCGCTGGTGTTGTCACATTTGATTTCGGTGCATGATTCTTCAATTCCAAGTCTCTTAGCTGTTGCCTTATCCACAAGATTTGAGAACAACAACTTCCAAGAGCCACATATTCTGCTTCAGCTATTGAAAGAGCTATCGTGCTCTACTTTCTTGAGAACCAAGATACCAGGTTGTTGCTCAGCAGTTGACAAGTACCAAAAGTATTCTTTCTATCAACTCTGTAGCCTGTTAAATCTGCATCTGAATATCCAAGGAGTGTAAAATCTCCTTCTTTGGAGTACCATAGACCTAGCCTTAGAGTAGTCGCAACGTATTTGATGATACGTTTTGCGGCACTTAGATAAGATTCTTTGGGATCTGATTGGAATCTAGCACAAATGCAAACACTAAATAAAATGTCAGGTCTAGATGCAGTAAGGTAAAGAAGCGAACCAATAATACTCCTGTAAAGCTTATGGTCAACTTTCTTTCCTCCTTCATCTTTGTCCAGCTTCGAAGAACTTGACATTGGTATCTTAGTCTTTTTGCAATTTTCTAATCCAAATTTCTTGATGAGATCTTTTGCATATTTTTCTTGATAAATGAAAATTCATTTCTTCAATTGTGTGACTTGTAATTCGAGAAAGAAAGTTAATTCACCCTCTCATGTTCATCTCGAATTCATCCCGCATAGATTTAGAAAATTTCTTACAAAGATTTTCATTAGGTGATCCAAAAATAATATCATCAACATAAATTTGAACAAATGGGAAATCTTTACCTTCTCTTTTAATGAACAAGGTAGTATCTACCTTTCCTTTAACAAAGCCGTTTTGAGTTAGAAATTTACTTAACCTTTCATACCAAGCTCGAGGTGCTTGCTTCAATCCATACATGGCCTTTTTCAATCTGAAGACTAAGTCTGGCTTTCTTGGATCTTCAAATCCAAGTGGTTAATCCACATAGACTTCTTATTGGATGAATCCATTTAAGAATGCACTTTTCACATCCAATTGAAATAGCCTGAAATATTTATAGCAAGCAAAAGCAAGTAATAATCTAATTGCTTCTAACCTCGCTATTGGTGCATAGGTCTCATTATAGTCTATCTCTTCTTCTTGCGTATATCCTTTAGCCACAAGTCTTGCTTTGTTCCTAACCACTTTTCCTTTCTCGTCCACCTTGTTCCTGAAAACCTATTTAGTTCCAATAATAAACTTACCTTTAGGTGTATGAATTAGCTCCCAAACATCATTGATGCTAAACTATCTGAGCTCTTTTTGCATAGCTTCAATTCAGCTTTCATTAGCCAAGGCTTCTTCTATACTTTTGGGTTCAATTTCAAAAACAAGTGCTAAAGCACTAGACTCTTCTCGCCTTTTGGATCTAGTGCGAATTCCTTCATCAATGTTGCCAATGATGAGTTCCTTGGGATGACTAGACTTATGCTTCCAGTTACTGGTCAATTTTGAAGTCTGCTGATCCTCTGTTTCAATTGAATCTTCCGATTCTGCTTGTTTTTTACCTTTAGAAGTCTGAACAACTTCAGGGAAAGTAGACTTTGTAAAATTTGGAGAAGTTTCAGATTCTTCAAGTTGAGTTTGATCTAGTTGATTCTGTATAGATTCTTGAAACTTGACGTTCATCGATTCTTCCACGGATTGAGTCTTTTTTGTTGAAAACTCTATATGCTTTGCTTGAGGTAGAGTAGCTAAGGAAAATTGCTTTATCCGACTTTTCTTCAAACTTACTAGTTCGATCATTTGCATTTTTCAAAACAAAACACTTACAACCAAACACATGAAAATAAGAAACATTTGGCATTTTTCCTTTAAACACTTCATAAGGAGTTTTCTCTAGAATATGTCTTAAAAATATTCTATTAATGATATAGCAAGCTGTAGAGACAGCTTCAGCCCAAAAACGAGAAGAAATATTACTCTCAATTAAGATTGTTATTGCCATTTCCTACAAAGATCTATTCTTTCTTTCCACAACCCCATTCTGTTCTGTAGTATATGGAGAAGAGAAAACATGTTGGAAACCAGATTCATCACAGAATTTTGCAAAGTCTTGATTTTCAAACTCACCTCCATGGTCTGTCTGTATGCTTGAAATAGCATAACCTTTCTCATTTTGAACCTTCTTGACAAATTTTGAAAAGTAAGAGAATGCTTCTGACTTACTTGCTAGCAAATATACCCATGTAAAGCGAGAGTAATCATCCACGATTACTAAGCAGTATCTCTTTCCACCAATGCTTTGCGTTCTGGTTAGTCCAAAGAGATTCATATGCGAAGCTGCAAAACTCGATTAGTAGAAACTTGATTTATAGGTTTAAAAGAAATTCTAACCTGTTTTCCCAAAACACAAGGTGTGCATAAATCAGACTTTTGATAAGTCAAACTTGGAAGTCCACGAACAAACTTCTTGGAAGAAATTTTGGCAATTTGCTTCATGTTAACATGGCCAAGCTTCCTATGCCAAAGATTTGCTTCATCTTGAATGAATATTAGACACTGAGAACTTTCTGGTTTTATATCCATAAGGCAAATATTCCCATGTCTTCATTCAATGAAAGATTGAGTGAGATCTTTACTAGTTCTCGAACAAATGCCTTCTTGAAAATTGATTCGAAACCAAAGTGTCACACAGTTGACTAATACGAGTAGATTGTAGTTTAAACCTTCCACCAAGGAAACATTGTTGATTGTGAGGCTTCCAATCTTCACAGTTCCGCATCCAACAATTCTTCCTTTGTTGTTTCCTCAAAATGAAACTTTTCCACCATTTATTTGCATAAGCTTTATAAAACAACTTGAATCTCCTGTCATGTGTCTAGAACAACCACTATCCAAATACCATTTGATCTTTTTCTTGATAGTGACCTGCAAGTATAAAAGAACTTAAGTTTTCTTTAGTACCCACATTTTCTTGGATCCAAGGGAGTTAGTATTAAATACAGTATTTGCCCAATCCTTCTTAACAAGTCTCCAAATCTTGGGACATTCTTTCTCAAAATGTTCTAAGCTGTTACACTTTGAACATTGGAGAGCACTTTGGCCAACAGGTTTTACAAATACTCTTTGAAAATGGTTCTTGTAAAATGTTTTTATAGGCCTTTGTTTGATTCTTTCTTTCACTTTTCGAAAATCAATTAAAGGTATGGTTTCTGCTGTCATACTCAAACCAGATTTGTTAAAATAAGGTCTTTGTAATGAAAGAATTTTTTCCAACTTCTTAGATCCTATTGAAAACATTTTTGTGATATTTGAAATGTCCTCTTTCAAAAAGCTATTTTCCTTCAAAAGAGAATCTGCATTTTCTTTTAAGTTAACAAAACTTTTGTCTAGATTTTTAAACTTTTCTTTCCAAGAAGTTTCCTATTGCTTCAGTTTAGAATTCTCCCTTTTTAGTTCGGAAATCCTTTTAAGAGAGGTTTTGAGATTAAGACAGAGTTCATTTATGTACTTTGAAACTTTAACAGGAATTTTTAAATTGCTAACATTGATTTCATTGTCTGAATCTGAATCTGAATCTGAATCTGTTTCAGAGTCTAAGTCTGAATCTAAATTAGCCATTAGACATATGTTGGCATACTCTTCATTACTTTCCTCGCATTCAGTATCGCTCCATGTTTCAGCTTTGAGAGCCTTCTTGAATTTCTCAGTTCTTCCTTTCTTTTTCTTCAACAGAGGCGGTTGGGTCCGATGTGTCCCTTTTTCTTGCATTCAAAGCAGATCACATCTTTGTTGACTTCATCATCCTCGTTGATTTGTTCTGGAATTTTTGAGTGCATTACTTCTTCCAGTTAAATCTTTTTCCCTTTTGTTTAGCTCCCCGAATCTTCTTATCATGAGTGTTAGCTTTTCATCGTCCATGTCATCTTCGAATGTATCATCGAATCATCATTAGATTTTAAAACAAATGACTTCTTACCTTTAGGATCTTCTTCCTCATTGATTTGGTCCACTTCATATGATTGAAGTGTGCTAATTAATTCATCTACTAAAAGAGGGATGATCCTCTAGGTTTCTCTTATAGAAGTCTTCACATGATTTCAGTCTTTGGAGAGTCCACGCAGCAATTTATTAACCTTCATTGGTCTTGAGATTGGTTGTCCTTGATATGCTAGACCATTTACAATCTCTGTGAAATGACTAAACATGTCAGTGATGGATTCTCCTAGCTTCATCTTGAAGGCTTCATACTGTCCGAGTAAGATATTGATTTTTATTTCTTTAACTCGTCGGTTTCTTCATAGGGTAACATGCAATCTATCCCAAACTTCTTTTGCTGTTTCACAAGATGATTTCAGTTATGCTCGTAGGAGATAAAACACAATATAAGGAATAAATGGCTTTAACATCAAGAGCTTGTCTCTTGGTTATTTCTTCTTGTGCCATTTCGCCAACATCTGCAACTTATTTTCCTCTTTCTGAGACTAATGTAGCTTTGGGAATAATCCATTTTTCTACCACATTCCATTCAGGGGATCTTTTGATCTTAGGAATGCCTTCATCTTGTTTTTCCACACACTGTATTCCTTCCTATCAAAGTAAGGAGGTCTGGTGTTGCTTTGGCCTTCGATCAAACTTGGAGCCAAAATACTAGCTATAGATCTTTAGCTCAGAAGAGTGAAAAACACTTCAATAAAATGAGTACACAGGCTCTAATACCAATTGTAAAGGGCTAGTGCAACACCTAAAGGGGGTGAATAGGTGTAAATGAAATTTTCTCGCAAGACTTAGAAGAAATATATTGTCTTTTTAAAAATGATTGACTAAAGACATAAGTAGCTCTAAACATTTATATAAGACAATAATAAAAATAAGAAGTTAAGGAAAGAGAACTAGAATACAAGGTTTATAGTGATTCGGCTTAGATCAAGCCTACGTCCACTCTCCCGCGCTAACAGCCCACCGGCTGTATTTCACTATGAATCAAAAGAGATTTTACAGCTCGTGATCTCGACTTCCTCAATGAAGAGTATCTACTGATCTCTCACAAAGTCTCACTGTATGTTTCTCTCTCTTGTGTACAACTTTTGAGCTCGATGAATGAAAGAGCAAGGAACTATAGAGATTCAGACTTTGAAATTCTTCTTTAACACACTTCACCGAACAACTGGAGAGTCATCCTTAAATACTCCTTCATGCCTTTACAACTGTTGGCACTTTCTAAAGGAATTCTTCCAATTTACCCGTTGGACAGAATCAATTAAGGTGATCTCAAGTCGTTAAATGATTTGTGATGAAAGCCCGTCAATCCTGTTCGCCCATACAATCGGGATCTTTGATTTCTATAAGTAGAACCTTTCAAGTATACTTCGCCTTTCAAAAGAGCTTCGTATCGGAGTAAATTCCAATAAGAATAACCAAACGATTAGATGCTATATCCAGCCATAAGGTCTTCCAAAAACCGTATGAATCGAATTCTTGAAGATAATCCGATATCTGGATAGGTCTTCATTCTTCGATCTAGAAACTATCAGTGAGGGCAGACTTTGAAACATATGTTTGGCGGTCTTCAGACTTTGACAGTAGAGTCTAGAGTTCTTTAGACTATACCACTTGAGTCTGGAAGTCTTCAGACTAGACTTTTGGAAACGTTTTGTCAACTTCAAAACAGTAAATGAGTTTTCTCCAACAGTTGTAGCTTTGGGATTGATCTCTTTTTCTACCACATCCCATTCAAGTGGATCTTTCAATCTCAAGAACGCATTCATCTTGTTTTTCTACACATTGTATTCCTTCCCATCAAATTAAAGAGGTTTGGTGTTGCTTTGGCCTTCAACAAAACCTGGAGCCAAAATACTAGCCATAGATCTTTAACTTAGAAGTAAAAACACTTCAGTGAAATGAGTACACAAGCTCTGATACCAATTGAAAGAGCTGGTAACAACACCTAGAGGGGGTGAATAGGTGTGAATAGAAATTTTCGCAAGATCGGTAGAAGTAATTGGCTTATAGAAGATAACAGACTAAGAACGAATTTAACCTTAAACAGTAAAACTTAAACAGTTAATTAAGGTTGCAAACAATAAAAGAGTTGAGGGAAGAGAATGAGAACACAAGGTTTATAGTGGTTCCGCTTAAATCAAGCCTACGTCCACTCTCCCGAGTTGACAGCTTACTGGTTGGATTTCACTATGATTCAAAAGAGATTTAACAGTCACGAGATCTCGACTTCACGGTGCAGAGGCTCTACTACGCTTCTTCCGAAGTCTCGCAAATGTTTGCTTTCTCTTTTGAGTACAATTTGAGTTCAGCAAGTGAAATAGCAAAGAACTAAGAAGCTTCAGAGTTTGAAATTTTTCTTTTTACGCACTCTATCGAACAACTAGAGAATCTGCCTTAAATACTCCTCCATGCTTTCACGACCGTTGGCACTTTCCAAAGGAGTTCTTCCAATCTATCCGTTGGACAGAATCAATCAAGGAGATCTCGAGTCGTTTTAAGAATGTGATAAAAGCCCATCAATCATGTTCGCCCATATAATCAGGATCTTGGTTTCCATAAGTAGAACCTTCCAAGTTTGTTTGCCTTCCAAGGGATTTGATTATCGAAATTGATTCTAATAAAGATAATCAATCATATAAGTGCTATATCCAGCCATAAGGTCATCCATAAGCAATACGAATTGAATCTTTGAAGATAATCTCGCGTCTGAATAAATCTTCTTTCTTCAGTCTGAAAACTGTCATTGCGGGCAGACTTTGAACCTAAAGTCTGGCGGTCTTCAGACTTTGACTCTAAAGTCTGGAAGTCTTCAGACTAGACTTTCTAGAAAGGTTTTGTCAACTTCAAAATAATAAAAGAGTTTTCTCCAACACATCGAGCATCATGGATTCGAGCTAGTCTAGTGAAGAAACAGACAGAGGCCTGGTAGTTCGCTAGTCCATGGAGAAACAGACAAAGGCCGGGTAGTTCGCTCTAGTTTGCTCCCATGCATCACGTGTCAAACAATGTGAACACTAAACGGCGGTCTGAACCATCTGCAATTAATTTCTCCTTGGAATACGAAAGTCTTCTAAGTCAAGATGCCTGTCCCTACGTTTTCCGTGATGTTAACTAGGTGATGAGCTCTGCTACTCTCCATGTCCATCAATCATCAGATTACATCGTCATTCACCATCACTGAAGTGCGACTCCACCGATTTCTCAAAAATAATGTCCATGTCCGACTCCACGCCTTCCTTAGATTACTTATCGTAGCAGTTTATGTAAATAAGTATGTCACAATCATATGAACGCTTGGTATAAAAATATGAGCTTTGACCTCTGTTGTAGCCCTAACTGATTGCAAGATTTGGGGATTGATGAAATGGTTTCGTATTAGGTTTAAAATAGAATACTCCCTGCAACTATCAGTGTGTTTGGATGGATCACTTGCCTACCTAGCACAAAGAAAACATATAAATCCCACATAATCGATGTTCTTCCCTATGTAGACACTGTTTATACAGGACATTTGATTTTTGCATGAACTAAAAAATGATACCTTGGCAAAAGAAGAAAAAAAGAAGAAGTCAAAATCAGCCAAATTTGCGAGACCTCACTACGAGCAATCGAAGCATATGTTGGAGGTTAAGCATGCGATAAACTTTTATTTATTATTGAACACCACACACTTATCAATGTCTACTTACAGCTTGTCACATCCTACATAGTATAGTAACTTTGTGAACTAGTCACCGTGTACCAAGCATTGCTTGCAATAGTTTTTCCTACCCTGACTTGTTTCACTCAGCCAGATCATCAAATGTAAATATGAATGTGTCATTTTCTTGAGGAAGCGATTCATGTCAATAGAATGTTACGACATTAGCTACTAGATATTCTTGAGTATCACACGACGGTTCTCCATAATTTACAGAAGTTGGTTATCTAAAAAATTAATAATAAGAGAGAATAGAGTGTGGTCACACGCAATGAAAACTATGACCAAGTGAAATATTTATGACAAATGTACATTCCCTGTAACAAGGGCTATTTGATTGCATGAGTATATAAGCAGGTACAAGGATGGAACCAATTTTTATTCACCATAAACTTCTCAAACCACTATGAATAGGGGTGAGCATAAATCTCAGGTAGAATCAAGAACTAGATTGGACCAATCCTAAAAATTGATACAATTCTCGGTTCTTGGACTCCTTAGTCTGGTTTCCAGTTTCAAAATTTTTGGAATTGATTTTTGGAAGTGGTAGTATGAGGTCTGATTCCCAAGTCTTGGATAGAAACCTAACCAAACTGGACCGAGAACCGTGGAACCAAAGAACCGGATCAGGATCGGAATAATAGGACTGAACTGAGGCAACTCTAAAACAGTAGTATCTACGGATCTTTTCACCAATTTTCGTACTAGTAGTATCAAACTTTTAGTTATTAAACATTACGGTATTCAATATATTCAATATGCTCTTCCATTACCGAGATTAGATGAAGGTGGAAGATATGTACCTATTAGAATACACCTACAACATATAAGTGTGTGTGCACGCGTGAGGAGAAATCCAATATACTTCGCACTTTGGTAACCTCAAGAAAATGACGCGTCCGTATCTCCATTCGATAATCAAATTAAGTGAAATAAGTCGCACTTGAAAAAATGACAAGCAATGCTGGGTATACTACGACCGGTTCACAAAATTGATATATAAAATGATACGATAGATTATAAGTGTAACGACTCAGGCCCCACTGTGTGATATTGTCCACTTTGGACACTGAGTCCTCACGGCTTTAAAACGCGTCACACATATTAAGGGACCCAAGCCCTTATAAGGGGCCAGGACTCCCCCCATAAGCGATGTGGGACAAGAGGGAGAGGGATCCCTTCCTTGCGCACGTCCGGGGACCGAGGCGCGGACGCACCGCCATCCCTCCTCCCCGCGCACCATGTGGGTCACACTCTCCCCCTTAAAGAACAACGTCCTCGCTGTGGCCCCACATGCTGCGGGAGTCGGGGATACCATTTTAACGACCCCTTGTGTGATATTGTCCGCTTTGGGGTCCTCCGACTTTAAAACGCGTCACACATATTAAGGGACCCAAGCCCTTATAAAGGGGCTCAGGACTCCCCCCATAAGCGATGTGGAACAAGAGGGAGAGGGATCCCTTCCTTGCGCACGTCTGGGGACCGAGGTGCGGACGCACCGCCATCCCTCCTCCCCGCGCACCGCCGCTCGGGTCGTCACAATAAGTGGGCATTACTAAGTGGAACGTATTCAACAACAAATATAAGTCTATGGCATACTTAACTTTTCTTAATTATGAGACGAATTATAGTGTGTATTTCGGGTTGATAGGAACTTTTAAATTATGCGAGATAAATGGACCTTTTGCATATGCAAGACTCACTTGATTCAATGCTCTAAATATGTTTGTTACACACTTCGACTCCATGTAGTGAGATGTCGTAATTTTGGTTAGTTTTTACTTTTCTTTTTTCCTTTCTTTGCCATAGTATTGTTTGTTAATTCAAAAAAAAAAAAATCCTATTTTGTAAACAATGTCTACAAGGGAAGAATATCAATCATGTAGGATTTGTAAAAAAAAATTTCTGCTAGGTAAGCCAGTGATTTCTGTAAATACACCGACATATGCAGTAAGTAATTCTATTTTAAGCCCACTAAAAAACCATCACATAAAGCCCCAAATCATGCAATCCGTTGGAGCCACGAGAGAGGTCAAAAGCTCATATTTTTCCCCTTAAGGATTCATTTAACTTATGCGTGTTTACGTAAGCTGCTATGATAAGTAATTTAAGGAAGGCGTGGAGTCGGATATGGACATTATTTATCGGACATTGCCAGTGGGGTCGCACTTTATTGAAGATGAGGGACGATCTACTCTGATGGATGATGCCCACGACCTATAGAAGAGGTCCGTCACCTAATTAGTATCGTGGAACACGCAGAGGTAGGTACGTTGACGAAGACTTTCGAATTCCATGGAGGACTTAATTGAGAAAGATACAGACCGCACGTCCATCGTTCACATGGTGTGAGATGCCATGCGTGTGAGCAAACTAGAGCGAACTACCCGACCTTTGTCCGTTTCTCCTTAGGCTAAGCCATCTATCTGGCTTTTGTCTGTTTCTCCCCTAAATTCAGTTTCGGTTTTGAACATTTTAATTTCATTAATTTAGTCATAATTCATTACATTGAAATTCCAACGTAGATCTTCTCATCAATTTTTATCTGAAATCGTTAACGTAGTGATCCAATTGTTCAATTGTCCATCTTACGTGGCACACCATTACGTCAACATAATGTGGAAATTGATCGGAAAAATTATATTATAATTCTTGTAAATGTTTAGAACTAAATTGGTAAAATTATAAAATTTAGGATTGAATTGATAAGTTTATGATTGATTACATAATGCTTATCTGTCTAAATATATATGACAGATCTATATTTCCTATGACGAGCTAATTCTCTGCATGCGCATTTAAGTACGTAAGAGGATGGAATCATTTTTACGCACATGGAAAATGCAACTGAGAAAGGCCTGCTATCCCCGACGAGTCATTGAATGCAAGTTCATTAAAATGCAGTGACTACTGGAAGTGGGGTCGATGCCCGTGGCATATGAAGAGTCTATCACCTATTTAAAATCTTGGACCACACATGGGTAGGCACCGTAAAAGATTTCGTTGACTTAGAGAAGACTTTCGAATTCATCGGAGAAATTAATTAAAAAGGATGTAGATCGCCGTTTTCTTTTTCCTGGTCATAATGTAGATTGCCGTTTAGGGTACACGTTTTGCCTTTTAGGGTGCACATTGTGCACTAAATTAACTTTGTAAATTTACTTTCTCCAACAAAGCTTCATAATAGACCGTACCAAATGAATGCTCGTGATTTAATGGTAGTTTGATGGTTGAGTACGAATTGTATTTTCGTCACCCAATCACGCAGTGCAATTTTCCTTTTACCGTAACGTGAATTTTATTATTTATTTTTTAGTTGATTGGTACAATTCACCGATCGATTCTGTCCAATTATTTTTAGGTTTAATATAATAAAAACCCCAAACTGATACACTTTTAACAAATTTACCCAAAACTAATTTTTTGATTACCAAAAACTCTAAATTGATACACATTTGATCAATTCACCCCAATTAGTACACCTGTGATAAATTTACCATTTATTAATTTTCCTTAGATTTTACTATAAAATTTCTGAGTTGGATGACACATGACAGTTGATTAGTAGACCGGTTAGGAATTTTACTCTTCATCTATCATAATTGTGTCGGTTTTTTGGTTTTTTTGTGGTACTAATCTAATTTAAATGAGGGCATAATTATTATAAATATATCGGTTTGGGGTTTTTGGCACTCAAAAATTTAGTTTTGGGTAAATTTATCACAAGTGTATCAATTTGAAGTTTTTTTTGTTATTATTCAAGATAAATTTGTCATAAGTGTATCGGTTTTGTGTTTTTCGTAGTAAAAAAATTAGTTGGAGGCAAATTTGTCATTGGTGTACAAATTTGGGATTTTTTTTGTGGTATTAACCCAATCAATTATCCCCCTAGCAGATTGCTTGGTTACTTTTTCAATAATTGCTCAATAGGCGTGCCGAGGATTTAGGTGAGTAGAGAAAATTGAGACGCGATAAAATGCGAGCAAACTTAGAGCAAACTACCCGGCCTTTGCCTCTTTCTCACTAGAGTAGCTTGGCAAAGGGGTAAACGAGAGCAACAGGAGGAGAAGAAAGAAGCTTATGAAACCAAAACAGCATCAAGTTACACAATTGAAAGAACCCGCTCAAACGACACCCTTCGATACCATATCTATGACCCAATAATGGAGAATCACAATGATAAGTGTAATCAAAATATTAAAATTTATTGTAAAAGTGCTATTAAATTATAAAAATTTTAAAAAGTGCAATCGAATTTAAAATCGTCTAGTGCAATAAAATTCTTCCATTACTTCCATCTAATTTAATTACGGAGTATTATGACATGTCATTTTTTTTAAAGGTTTTTTTGAATACGCGTGGTGTAGATCACATTTAACAAGTCAGTCAAATTAATGCTCGCTTGTTTAGTAAATTAATAAATGGTCATCCCCCAGTCCCGGTGCATAGAGGTCATAACTAACAAGTCAATCAGCACAGGGTCACTGATCAGTTCTCGGTTCTTTATATATTTTTGAAGGCCGTGGCACGGTGCCCAGCATGCCACCATTTTATCAAAGAGAAAAAAATAACAAACCGTTGGATGATGAACACCCTCTCACTGTTGGCTTAAACATTTTTGTATGTCAGCAGTCGAATCAACGACTTCTTGTGCAGGCCCTCGCGGCACATTCAGGCGACTTTCTTTTCAGCCGAATTTTCCCTAGAGTTTAAGCCCGACTTCTTGGTCGGGCCGTCTCTTTGCTTTCCTTGCTTTCTAGAAAGGAGAAATGAGCACATGTTCGTCTTCCCAGAAGCAGGCGACTCTTCGGAAACCCTCTGCCGGTAACTCCTCATGGTGCATTTTCAGAGCCCCACGAAGCCTAGTTCAGATCAACGAGAAGGCTTTCGAGCCCCAGGTCGTCTCCATCGGTCCGTACCACCATGGTAAAGAACGGCTTGATATGGTTGAGCAGTATAAACCTCAATACTTATCCGCCCTCCTCAAACGAACCAAGGATAGCGGCGTGGAAAAAATCAACTATCACAAAGCCATTGCATCGATGGAGAACAAAATTCGGGATTGCTACTCAGAGGAGCTTCCTTGGATAAGCTCATGTCTAGTCGAGAAGATGGTCCTCGATGCCTGCTTCATTGTCGAGGTGTTCCGCATCCACAGCTCTGTAATTCAGCCTGATCCACATGATCCTTTCCTCGCAGCACGATGGATCTTCACCTTCCTCCGAAGGGACCTTCTTCTGATCGAAAACCAGATCCCTTTCTTCGTCCTTCAAGTGGTCTTCGACTTATCGGAGGGCAACATGGCGGACAAAGCCAACCCAGTTTCCCTCAGTGAGCTCGCGCTAAATTTCTTCAACATCGGGGTTCAAAGGCCAAGGAATCGGTCTGTCGATGTCAAACACTTGCTTGACTTGCTCCGACAGAGTTTTGCTCCTTCGTCGATGAGGGAACCTGTCATCGATGACTGCTCACAATTGATCCCCTCAGCAACGCAACTTTGTCTCTCTGGGTTCAAATTCAAGCCGAGGAAGCGAGCCAACTCGAACTTACTTGACGTCCAATTCGATAATGGAGTACTTCAAATGTCACCTTTGATTCTAGACAATATCATTAGCTCCTTCTTTCTCAACTGCATCGCCTTCGAGCAGTGTTATGCCTCCTGTTCCAAGGACATCACCAGTTACGTTGTCTTCATTATATGTCTTGTGAGCACAGAAATGGATGCAGAGCTCTTATCTAAGAAACAGCTACTAGTGAACCATTTTGGATCGAATGCAGAGGTCGCGACTTTCTTCAATGATCTGAGACAGGACATTACCTTTGATATCAGTGGAAGCTATTTGGCGGAGTTACTTGCGAAAGTGAACAAATACCACCAAAAGGGCCGTTTGCCACGAATCAAACGGTACTTTGCTGCTTCTTGGCCCACTATTGTGGCCTTTGCTAGCTTTGTTGTGTCAGTTTTTACTTTCGTTTCAGCATTCTATACTATTTACGCGTATTATTCTCCCCGGAAGTAACTGATCCTCGGGCGCCGCAATTCTGGGAAGACATGAACCGTGGCGAAATGGGATCTACATTCGAGGTTCTATATGACTTGAGTATAGCCATGAGTCTTCCTGGCAATAATGCGAATACCTTTGCTTTTCACTTTGGTTTTGTGTATCATTTGTCAGTCTTCTATCGTCTAAGTAATTTGATGTCCTAAAAAGAGATGGTGATCACAGCACAGATCTCTTGGCTACGTATGGGCTTCGGTCCCATGGATACCGTGAAAGGTTACGTAGACCAAGTCCAGCTTAGCCATTGATTATTTAAGTTTTATCTGGATTCACATGATCAAGGTCCTTATATTTTTCCGTCAACCATTTATGTGAAAATCATGTTTAGTTACATCCTCCTCCGACGCTATCTCAACTTCATCAGCCTCTTTTCCAAAACCGATTTTTGATAGCTACATGGTTGTCTGCTACTGTTGGTGGAGCTATTGCGACCTAGGGCTGGCAAACAGGTGATCCGGGAAAACAAACTAAAGCTTGTTCTTCTAATTGGACCACAAATACAATGATGATTATATCAAAAAAGACGTGCCACCTCCTCAGACCTTGAAAAAGTGCCTTTATAACTTCCCGAAAAGAGAATTCTGGTTGATTTGGAGGTCGAAAAATAACTTTCTTTGAATAACAATCGACAGTGGCATGATATTTTGATAACCAATCCATCCCTAGAATAACATCAAAATCTCGTATATCTAACTCCACCAAATCCACAAGCAATGGTACATCATCAATTTGCAACAAACAATTCTTGAAAACACGATCAGCAATCAAGAAATCACCAAGGGGGAGTATCAATACACAATTCATATTTTAGAAGCTCAGCAACACATCAAGTTTCTTTGCAAAGTCAATGGAAGTAAAGGAATGCGTGGCACCGGATCAAACAATGCATAAGCAGGTTGTGAGGCAATAGAAATATTACCTGCAACAACCGTATTAGAAGCCGCCGCATCTCTCTTGTCATCGTAAAACTTTCCCAGTCATCCTTTGCCTTTGCTGGCCTTCTTGTGACCTATCAACCGGAGGTGCGGTCTCCTCATAGAACAAGTATAGGCTCGATGTCCAGGTTGTCCACATACAAAACATACTCTACTATCTCCAGGGACATTCTTCGTGCTGCTTGGACAATCACGTGCCATATGTCCCATTTTTCCACAAGTGAAACATGCTCCTCTCTTGCGGTAACAAGGACCGCTATGTCGTCTCCCACAAGAAGTACAAGGGCCTGGATTATTCTGAATTCTGGCTTTCCAAATTGATTAAAAGCTTTCCTCTTTCCGCTGCCACCAGCGCCGCTATCCTGATAAACTGTGGATCTCAACTTCTTATGTTGAGGTACACCTTGCTCGTCACGCTCCAAAATCTTTTGTTCCACCCTAATGGCTCGTTCCAACACGTCTTTATAAGATGTCAATGCTAGAGGTGTGAGTGCAGAACCAATTTCATATTGAAGCCCTCCGAAAGTGATCGGTCTTATCTTGCTCATTAGACACATATTGCTCAAAGCAAATCTACTCATTTGATTAAAGCGGGCTGCATACTCCAAAACCGTGAGTCGCCTTGAGATATGTGTATAAAATCACTCTTCATTTTTGCTCGAAATGACACTGAAAGAATTGGGCGTCAAAAGCCTGCTTAAAGTCCTCCCAAGCTATAGTACCACCCCTATCTCCAAGTGTGTATCATTTGTCAGTCTTCTATCGTCTAAGTAATTTGATGTCCTAAAAAGAGATGGTGATCACAGCACAGATCTTTTGGCTACGTATGGGCTTCGGTCCCATGGATACCGTGAAAGGTTACGTAGACCAAGTCCAGCTTAGCCATTGATTATTTAAGTTTTATCTGGATTCACATGATCAAGGTCCTTATATTTTTCCGTCAACCATTTATGTGAAAATCATGTTTAGTTACATCCTCCTCCGACGCTATCTCCAACTCTTCATCAGCCTCTTTTCCAAAACCGATTTTTGATAGCTACATGGTTGTCTGCTACTGTTGGTGGAGCTATTGCGACCTAGGGCTGGCAAACAGGTGATCCGGGAAAACAAACTAAAGCTTGTTCTTCTAATTGGACCACAAATACAATGATGATTATATCTAAAAAAGACGTGCCACCTCCTCAGAGACAAGTGTGAAGTGGAATTGCTAGATTGATCTAAATGACAATAGCTAAATTGCTTGAAAAGTTAATTTCAAGGATCGGAAATTATAAAGAACTAAGGAACACTGTCAAAATCAAAAGAAATCAAAGATGAAAATAGGAAATTAAAGGGGCAAATTATCCATAAAGTCTTAAGCCTATTGTATTTTTGCCAAATCATTCATAAACATTTTTACAATAGGTAAATTCAATTCATCCATCCAATTTTAGCTGAAAATTGCTAACATGAATTCCCGTCATCCTATGTGACACAGCTGCATGCTGACATGGACAATATTTAAATAACATTTTAATATCTTTTGAATTTTTAATTAATTGTTTTCCTTTTATCTTATCTTTTATTTTTCTATTTCTTATTTCTTTTTCTCTTTTTGCCTCCATCGACCACTGCCCCTGGCCTTGGCCTCAACATGCTGATGTGGACAATATTTGAATAAAATTTTAATATATTTTGAATTTTTAATTAATTTTTCCCTTTTTCTTTTCTTCTCTTTTCCTTCATGTTTTCCTTTTTTTTTTTTTTTGTGATTTTCTCTTTTCTTCTTTTCTTTTTCTATTTCTTATTTCTTTTTCTCTTTTTGCCTCCATCAACCATTGCCCCTAGCCTTGCCTCAGCTTAGCCCCTAGTTGTCATTGACACCTGATTTTTAGTTGACTCGTCATTAAAAGATAAAAATCGACATTTGGGATTACGATCGTGATGGAGCCCCAATTGTCATTTTTAGTTGACTCTTCAAAAATTTTCATTTTTCATTTTTTTTTTCCTTTGCATTGTCATTTTAAAGTAATTTCTAGTTCATTTTCAAAAAAAAAAAAAAAAACCCAAAAATCAAACGGTTAACTTTTGGATTGACTTTTTGATCAACCCTTTGACTAAAAATCAACCCTAGATCAAAAATTAACTTTTTATCCAAAAAAATTCCACTTAGCCTTAATTTCCCTTTTGTCAAATTAGTTTCTCAAAAATTCAAAGATTTGATCAAAAATCAATCTTTCAGAAAAATCAACTAAATGATTGAATTTTGGTCAAACCTTCGACAAAAAAAATAAAAAATGTACAAATACATTTCTTTTAATACCAATTTGATCTTTGTGTCAAAAATTTCACAAAATTCGATTAAGAACCTTGATTTCTAAATTTTTCAATTTTAGATTTTAAATCGACTAAACATAAAATTACTTTTATTTTATTCATAATTAGGTGTAGTTCCTTCTTTGACATTTGGTTTTGGGACTATTTAAATCCACCTGCTTATTCAATTTCACGATTTACCAAGTCAAAATGCGAATTGCCATTTTGAGCTCTAATTAGGGGATCAAAATTAATCATTCGTGACTGGCGAGTGAACGATTGTTTCTTACTAATTTTCTTAAGATAAGTCCAAATTCGAAATCGATTTTGAGAAATTCACACCAAGACTTATTAATTTGAAGAATATTATCCTCCCAAGCATAAGAAAATCAACCAATTTAGCTTCAATCATCAAAATTTGAATTAACTCATTCATGGCTATGGTTTAATTTCATAATTTTATGCCCAATTTTTACATTAGGCCTAAATTCATTTTTGACATAAGCCTGAGCATCTCAATTTAAGATCAATTTGAAAGTGATGAGAGATCTTGCACATGGGTAGTTCTTTAGATAAGGCAATTGTGACATTAATTGAACTCAATTTTGGTTAATTTGTAATTTTGCCAATTGAATTGCAAATTTGACCATTTTAGCCCTTTAAGCTTGATTTAAAGCACCTATGGTTGACCCGTTTTTCTTTTTTCACGATAATCATTCAATTAGATCAATAAAAGACCCATAAATCACGTTCATAAGGTTTAATTAGCTTAATTATACATTAATTGGCAAATTTCTTCTTAAATAGGATAAAATTCCTTTTCAATTTGGTTATTTATGGACCAAATTGCATAAATTTTGGATCCACAGGGGTCCTAAGTGGACAAAACGGCCGAAACCAGACCAAACGGTCAAGAATCGGTCAAAAACCGGCCAAATCGGACCAAACCAATCTGATCGGTTTGACCAGCCATTAGCAGGGTTGGCTAATTCAATCCCTTGACCTCTGATGACCAGTTTTGGAATCCTCTCAATGTCAATTTCACTTTTGCACCTTCAATTTCTTGAAATTTTACAGGTTGACCTTCGAATTTTGTCAAATTGCAAATTAATCCAAAATTGGACATTTCGATGCAATTCTCGGTTCTAACTCGGGTTTTTGTAAATCAAACTCACTAGATCAATTATCCGACATCTCAAAATCATGATAGAGCTTTCGAAATCGATTTTTTACCCTTAGATCGAAATTTCAACAATTGGATCGAATCGACGGCCGAAATTGCTTAATTTGGGGAGTATATGAGGCAAATCTTCTCTCCATTTTTTGGGGGCTTTCATTCTGCACGAAATTTCCTCTTTTTTGAGGTTTCTCTATCTTTATTTCTGTGACATCCTGAAATTCGAGCCCTCTAAGGGATAACTGAATGTGAATTTCGTCAATGCATTGTTGGTTGATCTCACTTAGAATTGATCACTCCTGAGATACTAACCTTGAGGGGAAAGGCTAATGACAACAGAACTCGTATGACTAAAGAACTTGACCTGGGAAAATGACTTGACCGTGAGACTTGCGTGAGGATGATCCTATAGATAGGCAGGCCGATTTCAAGAACGACTAAAAGTCGATTCACAAACATAACATAATGAAACGACGGGTGATTTCGTTCACTGTTATCGATTGCGTGCCACCTCCTCAGAGCCAAGTGTGAAGTGGAATTGCTAGATTGATCTAAATGACAATAGCTAAATTGCTTGAAAAGTTAATTTCAAGGATCGAAAATTATAGAGAACTAAGGAACACTGTCAAAATCAAAAGAAATCAAAGATGAAAATAGGAAATTGAAGGGGCAAATTATCCATAAAGTCTTAAGCCTATTGTATTTTTGTCAATTCATTCTTAAATATTATTACAATAGGTAAATTGAATTCATCCATCCAATTTTAGCTAAAAATTACTAACATGAATTGCCCGTCATCCTATGTGACATAGCTGCATCTTGACACGGACAATATTTGAATAAAATTTTAATATCTTTTGAATTTTTAATTAATTTTTTTCCTTTTCTCTTTTCTTTTCTATTCCTATTTCTATTTCTTATTTCTTTTTCTCTTTTTGCCTCCATCAACCACTGCCCCTGTCCTTGGCCGCAACATGCTGACATGGACAATATTTGAATAAAAATTTAATGTATTTTGAATTTTTAATTAAATTTTCCCTTTTTTCTTTTATTCTCTTTTCTTTCATTTTTCCTTTTTTTTTTTTTTGTTGCTTTTCTCTTCTCTTCTTTTCTTTTTGCATTTCTTATTTCTTTTCTCTTTTTGCCTCCATCAGCCACTGCCCCTAGCCTTGCCTCAGCTTAGCCCCTAGCTATCGTTGACATTCGATTTTTAGTCGACTCGTCATTAAAAGATAAAAATCGACATTTGGGATTTCGATCGTGATGGAGCCCCAATTTCTTGGCCAAAAAGTGTCGTTTTTCATTTTTTTTTATTTTGCATTGTCGTTTTTAAGTAATTTCTAGTTCATTTTCAAAAAAAAAAAAAAAAAAAACCAAAAAATCAAATGGTTGACTTTCGGATTGACTTTTTGATCAACCCTTTGACTAAAATTCAACCCTGGATCAAAAATTGACTTTTTATCCAAAAAAATTCCACTTTGCCTTAATTTCCCTTTTGTCAAATTAGTTTCTAAAAAATTCAAAGATTTGATCAAAAAATCAATCTTTCAAACTTTTGGTCAAACCTTTTACCAAAAAATAAAAATCTACAAATACATTTCTTTTAATACCAATTTGATCTTTGTGTCAAAAATTTCACAAAATTCGATTAAGAACCTTGATTTCTGAATTTTTCAGTTTTAGATTCTAAATTGACTAAAAATAAAATTACTTTTATTTTATTCATAATTAGGTGTAGTTCCGTCTTTGACATTTGGTTTAGGGACTATTTAAATCCACCTACATGTTCAATTTCACGATTTACCGAATCAAAATGCGAATTGCCATTTTGAGCTCCAATTAGGGATCAAAATTGTTCATTCATGACTAGCGAGCGAACGATTGTTTCTTACTCATTTCCTTAAGATAAGTCTAAATTCAAAATCAATTTTGAGAAATTCACACCAGGACTTATTAATTTGAAGAATATTATCCTCTCGAGCATAAGAAAATCAACCAATTAGCTTCAATCATCAAAATTTGAATTGACTCATTCATGACTATCGTTTAATTTCATAATTCTATGCCCAATTTTTACATTAGGCCTAAATTCATTTTTGACATAAGCCCGAGCATCTCAATTTAAGATCAATTTGAAAGTGATGAGAGATCTTGCACACGAGTAGTTCTTTAGATAAGGCAATTGTGACATTAATTGAACTCAATTTTGGTTAATTTGTAATTTTGCCCATTGAATTGCAAATTTGACCATTTTAGCCCTTTAAGCCTGATTTAAAGCACCTATGGTTGACCTGTTTTTTTTTTTTTTTTTCACGATAATCATTCATTTAGATCAATAAAAGACCCCTAGATCACGTTCATAAGGTTTAATTAGCTTAATTATACATTAATTGGCAAATTTCTTCTTAAATAGGATAAAATTCCTTTTCAATTTAGTTATTTAGGGACCAAATTGCATAAATTTTGGACCCACAGGGGTCCCAAGTGGACAAAACAGTTGAAACCAGACCAAACGGTCAAGAATCGATCAAAAACTAGCCAAATCGGACCAAACCGATCTGATCGGTTTGACCAGCCATCAGCGGGGCTGGCTAATTCAGTCCCTTGACCTCCGATGACCAGTTCTAGGATCCTCTCAATGTCAATTTCACTTATGCACCTTCAATTTCTTGAAATTTTACAGGTTGACCTTCGAATTTCGTCAAATTGCAAATTAATCCATAATCGGACATTTCGATGCAATTCTCGGTTTTGACTCGGGTTTTTACAAATCAAACTCACTAGATTAATTACCCGACATCTTGAAATCATGATAGAGCTTTCAAAATCGATTTTTGACCGTTAGATTGAAATTTCAACCATTGAATCAAACCAACGGCCGAAATTGCTTAATTTAGGGAGTATATGAGGCAAATCTTCCCTCCATTTTTTGGGGGCTTTCATTATGCACGAAATTTTCTCTTTTCGAGGTTTCTCTATCTTTATTTCTCTCTGTTTTTGGCGCCAAAACCAGAGCTCCCTCTCTCTCTCTCTCTCTCTCTCTCTCTAGTTTGGTTTGATCGAATCGAATCTCTCTCCGGTGGGCTTTTCGCTGCCGGTTCTAGCCTTTGGTGATGGCTTTCCTACTCCGATCTTTATTTCTTACCTCTATTTGTTGCTACCACTAGCTTAGGTCATACCCTAAGTGATCGGAGGCTCCCGTCCAACTGCCGATTCAATAGGAGCTCAAAAATCAGCGATCAAGCCGATTTGAATTTCAGCCAGATTGATCGTCGGTTCGATGGCTGAGATCGATGAAACATATCTCACCAATCTGTCCTCAGGCTCGTCAGTCACCAGATTGTGGTCTGGTCCTCACCAATCGGTCATTGGAAGAGCACTAGTAACTTGATCGACTCGACGGCTTCTAAATCAGTCTGGTTTTGGATCAGTTTTGTTTTCCTTCACTACAGGCTGTTCAACCACCTTTCAAAGCTGTTCCTTACTGTCCAAATCTAGTCCTTGGCAGTTTGTGGAGGTTTGATCAAGGTTTCGACGAAAACTTCAATTGATTTTGATCAAAATCGACTAAATCGCGATCAATAGTAATTTCTCGATCTCGAACCCCGTGAAGCGAGGTTGGATTAGCCGGTCGGGGCTAGGGTTCAATTTTAAGTAAATACATGATGATTAGATGCAAGATGATGGATTTGGATAATGATTTGCTGCAATTGAGTGTTCTTGGATGATTTAGGTTGAATATGCAATTTCGTAGTTATAGGACTAATATGATGATTTGGCTAAAACAAGTTCTGAAACGACTTCGTTTCAAAGTTGAGTCCTCTTAGGCTTAGATAATAGACATCTCGAGCTTCGAAACGATAGATTATGTGCCTCAATTGAGTGTCATTTGACCCTTGAAGAACATCTCCGAGGATGAGCGATTTTGTTGTAGTTCAGTTGGATTCTCGGTTCTATTCTTGCTCCCAAATGAGATTTTACTATTTTTGTGTAGCCTCCTATAATAGTTTATGGATAATGTTTACTTCATGAGTTTTGTTCCAGATTATTTTATGCATGTCTTGTAATGTTTTCATGATTTTTGGATGAGGTCAAATCTACTCAGATCTAAGCCTAGGTTAGTTTGTTCCGTATTGATCTTTGATTTTTTTTTTGTTGTTGATTTCTTTGTTGAGTCCTGGAAGAACTTTCCTTCACGAAAGTTGCTCATAATTATATGGAAAACACGTTGTAATTTTTTTTTTTTTGTGATTTTTAGATGAGTTTAACTAGGTCAAATTTGCCTAAATCTGAACATAGGACAATCTGTCTTCCGTTGGTTTGAATTCTATTTTAATGAAATTGAATCCACAAATGCATTTATTTGGTCTCAAGTCTTTTATGAAAGTTGAAATAAATGATGTATTTGTTCAATTGATGCATGCTTTGCAAAATCTTGACATTGTCAAGTGAGTCAATTGCATGAGTTAATGTGAAAATGTGCTGCAATAGTACATGATTTAAATATGCATATATTGTTTTGTCATTTTTTCTGTGATTCATATGATCATATTTTGGTTTCGAACTCGCAACAAAAAATGTTCAACATTGCATATTCTGTGTGTAGGATTTTTTGTAGGATTTTTGCACGTCTTGAGATGGCTGAAATTATGCTCGTTCTATGAAATTAATGTTGAGATGAAGGCTTGCCATATATGCATTTTGTCATGTTTGTTTGGATATTTTAAAGACCAAATCTTGCAATAATGCCTTCTTTACATTTAAACTCCATGTCACAAGGTTTGAGTACATGTTCAAGTCATTGCATTTTAGTATCATTTTACATGTTAAATTTGTGCCACAAAAGTGTATGTTCACCTCGAAACCCTCAAGTAATTTATCATAAATCTTGAAGTCATCTCGTATTGTCATCGAATTGTATGACATTTTCTTATGACGATTTAGGGTTAGATGATCACCCTGATTGTTTGTCGCATCTAATTCTAAATTGCATGCAATCTTTTCATGCCATTTGTGCATTGCTTGAATGGCTTTGAAATTTATTAATGCATGTTTGTGATCTGATTTTTGGTTACCGACATGTGCACCTTTAGAAATCCTGATTTTAGAGTACTTAATTGACCTATTTTGGACTCGAACCCTTCAAGTAAGTCATAAGGCACAGTTAGAGGCTTCCAATGCCACTAATTTCACACAAATCGCTTATCATTTGAACCACTTTCCATTTTTTCAAAATTAGATTGTAATATGAACATGGGATCAAATTCGGACCCCTGTTCTAACCCCTGTTTAGACAGACCGTTGACATTTTTATTACATTCTCTCTATTAGAATTTTGTACTTGGCCTCTTAATGAAACTTGTTTGTCAACATATTGGCTATGATGTGTGAAAATTTGGTGATTTTGAGACTTTTTTTTTATAGGACAAATCCTGGTGATAATGACTGAATGTTTAGCTGTCATGACAATTTTCTGCTATTGCTTGTTTTCTGATTTTTATAAAATCATGTGTAGCTCCTTTAGGAAAACTTTCTTCACGAAAGTTGTTTGGTATCTTGTCGAGCATGTTATGAAATTTTTTCATCGCCAAATTTTCATTAGACATTGCCCAATTTTTCTGTTTTTACATGTTTGTTCTGAAATTTCCAGATATAAACATGATTGTAATTGTTTAGATAAACTTTTTAGGTTAGTTTGTGCATGAACCTAGGCCATTCTATCTTCATTAAAGTTGCTTTAGATACCTTGATATTCATAGTTAAATGATTTTCAACGAGTCTTCTTTTCAAATCAAATTTAAAAATGCTTTGGTACATGTGATGTTTTCCAAAAACAATTTCTAAGAAATTCGTTTTCAAAGCTCGATTTGGCTTAAGGAAAAATTGTGGTTTGGACCATATTCAAAATGCTCGCAACGCTTATGAGTGCATTTATAAGAACCCCGAGCTAGCCTTGGCAATTGAATGTGTTCCATAGCTTAGATATTCCTTAATCATAAATATTTTCAAACCTCTTTAAAATTCTATTTAACATTGCGAAAAGTCACGGTTTGAATTATATTCAAAATGCTTGCGATATTTGTTAGTGCATTTATGCGAGCCCTGAACTAGCCTTGGCAATTAAATGCCTTATATAGTTGAAGTATCACTTTGTTTCAAAACTTTTCATAGATAATTTTGAAAGATATCTTTGAAATATCACATGTACCCCTCACGCATATAATCACGCCATTCACTAGAAACGTTTGTGTTTATTATCGGTGCATGTTCTTGGTAATGAGTGACCCGTCGATGGTTTACTTTGTTGTTTGATTGATTAAGAAATAAGATTCAAAAGACATGCATGCATGTTTAATTCCCGCAAATGCATGTGATTTCTAGATGAATAGTAGGGCGATGCATGCTATCAATGGAAAACTTGGGATCACATAGATCGTTTGGTTAGGAAACTTATAAATGTTATTGGCCATGCGAGAACACAATTGGTCGATAATGGTTATGAGTCAAAAAAAATAGATTAGGTAGATGTCTTAGTGGGACCCACGCATGAAAGACAAAGGCCGACCCCGATACCCCAAAATTTTATTTTCGCATTGAACTTTCTTTAAGTGATTGATCTTGACTTGAAGTTGTGTTTTTTACTATTTTGATGTGAATGTTTGTCTCTTTCTATTGTATGCACCTAGTTAAAGAGTTCCTAAACTAGATTTAGATTAGGATCCCAAAGATGGAGAAAATGTGAAGACGATGGAAGTTGATGTCCATTCCGACCGTTATCATGTACCATTCATTTTTATCATGCACCATTAATTTCCCTAACATATGTCTCGGGTTCTTTTTATTGTATAAAGCCCAACGAATTGCGGGTCCTCTCTTGTCACGTCCCGAACCTCGAGCGTGTGAACATCCCTCAATGGTCGATTAAAAATGCGACGTCCCAGGACGCGTTGTCAACCTATTCTTTTTATCTTTCGATTAAACGCATGCGGAAACGAATTAAATAAACCCCCGGTCAATAAACAAACAATCGGGATAGTAAAGCACAACAAAAGTTGTCGAAAACAACTTATTTATTTATCCATTGTTACCCCTAGGAAGTTTAATAATTACAAGCCTTTCTACGGCCACTTCCTATCGACCCTATCAAAAACCTTTAGGGATCATGATTAACCTAAGCTTTACTAACAGCAGGACCAGCCAAAAAGGTGTTGCATTTCGCGCCCACCACGACCGCACTTGGCAGTTCTCCACGCTACGGCCCTAAAAATGTTTAACCATGATGGGGCGAGATAAATCTCAATGAGTTAAAATCCCTAATCCCCGATTAGGACGTGAATTTGCCTCGAAGGAGGCCTAAGCACGCGCCACACATAAATTCACCTCGCCTCAGCACACCCCTACGCATTAGCATGTCTTGTACAATAATAATAGAATAACATGCATAAATAACGATTAGAACGCATATCTCTCGTGCACCAAGCATCCACACGGGTCCTGATTATAAGATAAACCCATTTTGGCACATCTCATACCATGCCTAACAATTTTACCCTATCATCAAGTGCAAAGTATCACAATCAATCACACGTGTTCCGATTATTACGATCCATTGGGCCACTGCCAACACAAGAGTCAGCGGTCTTCCAGCATAAACGAGCATCGTCCCGCCCCATTGGGCACGGCATCATTCCGCGTATGCATACGCCTCAAGACAACATTCCAATAAGGAGCTTCATTCCAAAATCCATCTGCGAACGGCATCCTGTTGACTTGAGGGCATTCGAACTTAATTGGGCATCGTCCCCAAACTCCTGTTGGGTGACGGGTTCAATTACGTGACCACTCAAGCATATCATTAATTAAACCAGCTTTTATTTCCATTATTTAGCCAAGAACACCAAAATCCCTTTTCAAATAATAAACCTTGCAACTCTTTTTTTTTTTAATCAAAACATTCTAAAATAAATTCGTACAGGGTCACATATTTGAAATCAACCCATCAAACTTTACACACTTCTACTTTAAAAACCTCCTTATTTTATTGAGCACATAAAATTTGGTGTCCAAACCCGACACCCTATATTTTTTTTTCTATTTTCTTACCCAACCACCCTTTTTGGAAACAAAACTTGAGTAAGCCCCTTTTTCTTTTTCTTTAAAAATTTTGGAAAGAAATTCGTACGGAGTCACATATTTGAAATCAACCCGTCAAACTTTGCACGCATCTATTTTAAAACCCCATTGTTTTATTGAGCACATAAAAATCGGTGTCCAAACCCGACACCTCATTTTTTTTTTTTCAATTTAAATGCCCATAAACCATCTTTTGCAATAATAATAGATAATTATCATTGAACAACCAATCACATAATATTGTGCGTGCAGCACTCAAATTCACACATAATTGCATCCAAGAAAACAAGCATAAAATTCTACGTAATGCCTAATCCATCACTAATTACGCTAATTGTGATTAATTAAATAAATAACGATTAAATTAAGTAAATTATGATTAATTAAACTAAACCAAATTAATCAACCTAACCATTATTAATTAACCTAATTGTAATTACTTAAACTAATCGCAATTAAAATTAAACTAAACCATCCTTAATCTCAAATAAACTAAACTTAGCTTAATTAAGACTAATGCTCCATAGCACTAATGTAACCCTCATTAGCACTAATCTAAGCACCCCTAAGCGCAATTAACAGCCTAATCAAAGATTAGGAGTTAACTCACGGTTTTCGATAGCGGCGGGCTAGCGACGACGGTGACGCGATGACGGCGAAAACACGAGACAACCACAGCTCGAATGGAGGGTCGACAGTGGCGGTTTTGGCCCCTCAAGCTCTCGGCCAAAGGGGCTTGGTTCGGCTTGGGCGGACGGTCTCAGTGGAGGTGGTGGCTGCTGGCCGCGATGGTGCGGTAACATCAGGGGTGAAGCTGGGGTGTTGGACGGTGATGTGAGGTGAAGATGAAGCTGCTGGCGTGAGGTGTGAAGTTTTGGTGGGTGCTGGGCGTGGGTGAAGATGGATGGGTGAAGGATGGAGCTGATGGGATGAGGCGGTGAGCGGTGGAGTTGGTGGGTGTTAGTGGGATTACGGGCGTGAGATGGATGGGAGATAATGATGGGTTGATGGAGTTTTGGTGGTGCTGGGCTGTTCTTGCGGTAAAGAAAAGAGATGAAAATGGAGTGGAAATGGAGAAAGGGGCTGGCGGCAAGGGGAGAACAAAAGAAATGAAGGGCTGCTCTCTGCTGGCGGGGGAGGGGAATACGTGAGAGAAGAAGGGAATGGGTAGAAGAAAAAGAAATCAGCAAAGGGGGAGAGGTTATTCACGCATGAAAGAGGGAGGCAAAGAGAGAGAGAAAGAAACAAAAAGCAACAACCAATCAAAGGCTTTGAGAAATATCTAACTCATCATCACTCTTGCCTCTAAAGTCTTCATGCCTCAAAAGTCCTAAGCTCATCCAATCACCATTTTTCCTCTAATTTCTCACAAAAAAATTAGGATTTTTTTTCTACCCCAAAAATGCCTTAATTGTGAGAAATTAGAGGAAAAATGGTGATTGGATGAGCTTAGGACTTTTGAGTTAAGGCATTTTTGGGGTAGAAAAAAAATCCTAATTTCTTATCCCATCCGAATTTCCTTTCCATTTTCTTTTTGTCCGAAAACCGTTTTTCCGTAAAATTTCGGACTTGTCGAAAATTCACCGAAAGATGAGACGACGTCCGATAAATAAATTGTGACACGCTCGAACGTTCGATTCCCGAAACCGAATTAAATTTTATGGTTAAAATCGACCGAACGCGACTTTAGTAAGACCTAATCTATCGAGTAGCTTTTAGGGGTTTTAGTGAGTTTAACCCGTGGTCGATAATTTTCGATCCACGTTTGTGCATCTTCGAATCGTAAACGACCCTCGGTTGTCATGTAATCGCGATGGTTCAATTACGTGTCCCGAATATAATATCGATAAAAAATCGGTTTGTTGCCATTTGACGTGAATATCGCAATCGTGCGGAACCACCTGCAATTCAACTACGTACTTCCATCGAGTCAACTTATATCCGTTCGCTAATCAATATATAACGGTGTCGTATTGACCCTTGCTTATCATTATGGTCGAGTGGTCGATTTCTGATCGAATTCTCTAGTCTGTCGCCTTTATATCCCTTAACGGCCTCACCTAATATATTAGTTAACTCGTGAGTGATTAGTTCCGAATAAAATAACCATAAGCGCGTTGATGAAATTACCATTTCGTATATTCGAAACAGGGGTCCAAATTTCGGGATGTCACATCTCTTCCTCTTATCTTTTTCAATTGTGTTTCTCTTTTATATTTTCTAGGATCGCATAATAGATTTACAGCTTTCCTTGATTGTTTACTTACTACTTCGCAATTTTTAATTCAATTGAGTGTTTCCTTTTCATTTTCCTTAGAAATAGATTAGCATGAAAATGATCAACCACGCATGATCACTTAGTTTAGGACTAACGATCCCAAAAACGTAAGAAAAAACACATGGACACATTAGGAAAACACAACATATTATTTAAGTACTGAAATGGTGCTAATTGAGATATTAGCATAACTTGAGTCTTCAAACCTAGATATTTGGTTGTGTAGAAATCAAGGGAGCACTTCCAACCCTCGATTGGGTTTTCTAGCTGACTCCTGAAATGAGACTAGTGGCGACTTCAATCTTATTTTTAGGTTGTCCTAAATAACAACACCATATAAATAAATCCATCGCGCGGGATACGAGTCCCAATAGGACTCCCTAAATTTAGCGTACCCACCTGTGGAATATTTTTTAATGGATGAAGTGATGCTATCCTTAAGAAAAAGTACTAGGAGAAGGGTTTCCATAGTAATAATACCTTTTAATCCAATATTCGCATCCAACCTCCTCTCTCGAGGTGTCTTGCCCGTGTGAGTACAGGTTGTGACACTCCTTGTCCCGCGGGGTACAAGTTTTGAAGAACTCGCGACTTTTTAAAAGGAACTCACAAGAGGTTTGTCAAGGGGATGAAGTGATGACATCCCTATGGTTGAGAACCATAAAGGAACTTCTGGTCAACTACCCCTAAACCCAATCTTTCCCATATCCTTTCCTCGCAAGAGGGATCAATGGGCAGCAAGATCGGGTCGCGACAACTATCAATGCCAAGCTTAACGAATGGTATATTTGTTATGACTATATCGATCTGAGATGTTTTTTTTTTTTTTTTTGTTATACGAAATTAATTTTGGAATAAATATGGCATGACTATGCTAGTTTGAGATATTTGTGACGTGAAAAATAGTTTTGGGTAAATGTAATATTAGTGTACTATTTTGGGATTTTTGTGACATCGATAAAGCTAGTATGAACACCTAGAAGGGGGTGAATATGTATTTAAAAGAATTTTTGAAAAGTAAAATAATTTTTTGAACAAAGTCTGAGAACCAAACAAAATATGATATACAAGTCACCAAACTTCTAATGAATATTCAGAATCTAATTAGAGATAGAATAGATTTTTGTGATACTTAAAAGGATGCAACAAATTTAAATGGAAAGAGGTAAGGGAAGAGAAAATTGCACAACGAAATTTATAGTGGTTTGGCTTAGATTAAACCCACATCCAATCTCCCATCCTTCTGGCTAGAATTCACTATAGCATCAATAGAGAACTACAATTTTTCAAGTGCAAACATTCAGTGAAAGATTCATTTTCTCTCACTAGGTTACTTTTCTTGTGATTTTCTCTCTTGAATATAATTTGTAAGAACTGTCGATGAAGAACAAGTGGTTGGAAAAACTTCAGACTTTGGAATTTCAATTTTCACGCACTATCTCAATTAAGGAAATCTCGTACCCGTTTGAAGATTAAGATGAAAATCTGTTGATTCTGGTCGCTCATACAATCAAAATCTAGGTTTTCATAAGTAGATGTTTTCTAAAAAGGAACTTGTCTTCAAGATTGATTTAATCAATTTGTGATTGATTCCATCAATGTATTTATAAAAAGTAAGTGAGATTCTTCGCAGAGAGCTCCTATTGCGTTCATTCTGAATTATTGTCACAAGATCAATAAATCTGAATATGATTTTATCTTCGTTCTGGACACGATTTCAGTCTTGATTGCTTTAGAGTGGGAAGACTTTTGGAATAGATAGACTTTGACAAGAGTCTATGATATAACTTCAGAAGTATACTATTCTTCAAAATAAGAATAAGAACTAGAAACTTCAAAATTTGGTAGAAGTTTTCTCAACAACATCAACTCCCAATGAATTACTTTCCACCAATCATGCATGGCATGGGCCTCAAGGATTGTGGAATGTCGAAATGAAGCATTTATCACAACCCAAGATCAATGGGACATTGTCCATCTCTGAATTCTGTCATAGCTCAGGATTAACTACTTCCACCAAACCAAGAGCCATCATCCATCACCGAGCTCGAATGAATGGGGAGGAACTTGCTTTAGGGGCCCTCGAAATCGAAAGAAAGATGCACAACTAACTCATGTTTTCAATCTTGTAGCTTAAAAGCACATTTCCACGTGTAGCTTTTATTACTATTTTTTTTTTTGTTGATCTAGCGTCGATGGTTACACGAACGCAATGTCCTTGTCCAGGCCCATGTCAGGTCTCATCCACTCAAAATTGAGTCATCTATCTAATAATTTTAGCTTGGATTGAGCTTGCAATATGACTAGCGAGCGAAGAGCAGTCTTACGTTCAGGCACTTGACCGAAACAAATCTAGTTCAAGTTATCACAACAGGAAAGGTGCGGGTGTCCAGACAGACAGCAAATCTGCAATTATTGTCAGTCATAGCATGATTGAAGTTATGGATGTCTTTAATCAAAAGATCCATTTATTAAGCGAATGACGGGAGCGAAAGGGTCTAGTCAATGTACAGGGACCAACTGTCGTATGAATAGAGCGGAGCAAATGAAATAAGAACATGCCTTGTTGAATTGAAAGGTGGAAAAAAAATAAAGAGTGGCATCACAAAGAGCCATAGCTGTGGAATGAAAGGGGCGGTCCTTGCTCGAACAAGGGCCCTTCGTGCAATTAGAACACACCTTATTGCTATAAATGTTGCATGCACGGCAGACCACAGTCATGACCTCGGGTTCCCAGGCAAGTCTTCCACACAGAGGGATTGGGGCAAGGGTGGGGCTTAGCAACTTCTGACGTCTATGATGCAAGAGTCGATCCAAAGGTCTGTTAGTTGGGTTCACTCCATGTGAAGGAAGCCCAATGAATAGCAAGCTTAAAAGGGCTTGAGTCAATATGATAAGTCATTAGGAGAAATAGAATTTCTCATTATAGCCGCCAAGAAGTTATCAAAGATGTAGTAACAAGAGAAAAAGAGAAAGCGGAAAATATGGATTTGAGGATCAATTTGATTTACATCAAGCTGGCATCGGAGGTCGATTCATGATCTGATTGAGCTGAAATTTTGTCAGCATGTTTGTGGCGTACTCTTCTCGAATCTAAACTATTTGATTTTTGTTTGAAGCTTCCTACATCAGGTTTTTTGTGGATTGATCAAAACTTGCATTTTTGGTCAGTTTTATCCTTAATATTCTTGTACAATTTAAGCGTATTGTCAAGAACATGATGTTCTTGAGGTCTTTGCTACTATGTACATCTAGCATTTACTAGAGAAGAACTTTGTTCACCCGATTTTGTTGATAGTGAAGATTTTTAGGTAGACTCCAGTTCAATGGTTTTTTATCTCCTCACATCGATAAGGTTTTTCACGTAAAAAAACGTCTTGTGTTTGTGTGCTTGATATTGTCGCGACCCGATCTCGCCGCCCCTTGAAATGTCCAAGGAGGGAAAGGTCGGGTTTAGGGGTAATTTAATCATGAGAGTTCCCTCATGAGATCGCGAGCTCTCCCAAGCTCATACCCCGCGTGACAGCGAGTTTATTTATGCGGTCTAATTGTTTAACAACCTAAGAATATAGGGGAGTCACCACTAGCCTCATTCTTTGGGGGTCAGCTAGAAAACCCAATCGAGGGTCGGGAGAGTTCCCTCAATTCCTACGCAACCAGATATCTAGGTTCGGGGACTTGGGTTACGCTAATACTTCTATTAGCGCCCTTTCGGTACCTAAACAGTATGTTGTGTTTTTCCTAACATGTCCATGCGTTTCTTTTTACATTTTCGGGATCATCAATTCTAGGCTAAGTGATCATGCGCGGTGGATTACTTTCATTCTATTCTATTCCTAAAAAGATGAAAAAAAAACAATCAATGAAATTGAAATTGCAAGACATGAAGTAAACACTCGAGGAAAAGCGGTAAATCTATCATGCAATTCTAAAAAAAAAATAAAAGAGAAAACAATTAGGAAAGAAAGGAAACTCGCAACTCGTCGGGTTTTATACAATGCATGGAACCCGAGACATATGTCGGGAAAAACGAATATTACATAACAATGGTCGGAGTGGACATCGACCTCCACCATCTTCACGCAAAGGTCCATCTTTGGGGCCCTAATCTAAACCTAATCTAAGAAATCTGGATGACTAGATGCAAACAAATGAAAGAAACAATCATCACGTATCAAAACAATCAAAAGCAAGACATTTTTTTTATGTTCACAAATGGTGACTAAAGTCATGAAGTCCCTAAGTCAAGTTCTATGCGGCATCCCAAAGGCACTTACATTATCCTGCATCGCACCTAAGTCATTTATCTAACAATCACATGCGAAGCAGATTAATTGACATGCATTTAGGCCATATGATCTTGATTCTTAATCAATCCAAACCAATGAGTGAACCAACTAAGGATCACTTATTCAAACACATGCACCATTGAATTTGCTCAACACATGTATTCAAGGGGAATGAAGCAGTCAATATGTAACCCACATGATACCTAAAACCGTTTTATAGACAATTGACAAAGGACATCATTTTAAAAGATTTGATGAAAAGGGAGATATCAGTTCATCAAGTCATGGAATGTATCTAGTCATCAAGGCAAGCTTAGGTGCATCATGGGCACAATTGATCAAGCTTCAAAGACGTTCTAAACATGTTTCAAACCTCAGATAGCATTGATGTCAAGCCAAAAGCATGATTCAGAAATTTTGAAATACAACATGAAAACTTGGAAATTTTATGCATCGCGAACCAGATCATTTAGTAAGTGACACAATTGGGATGTAAGAACACATCGTTTCATAGACACTGAAGCATAAGAGAACAGAAACTTTTGAAAGCAAAGGGAAACAATACATGGCAGCAAAATCTTGCGAACGGATAAAATCCCACCCAGGTTATATTGTAGCAAAGGAAATTTGCTTCTTTGTACTGCAAAAAGCTTTGCTATCTAACATTAGTTAACACAGCAAATGCACAAATGAACAGCAAACATCAAATGCACGATTGAACAATTCCACATACCGGGGCATATGAACAGCAAGCATGCACACATGAACAGCAAACATCAAATGCACGATTGAACAATTCCACATACCGGGGCATATGAACAGCAAGCATGCACAGAATAGACCTAATCTGTAACATAACACATTGGTACGAACACAACAATTTTCCAGAATTACTCCCTAACTTTTAAAGAAGATTTCATGTGACTAATGATATCGGATCAGGGTGTGTTATAGCTCATTGGAAAGCTAGTCGAACCATCTTCAACTCTCATGAAGGCATCAAACACAAAAAACCACAGCAACCAGCTCGTATCAGGTCATTTGTACAAAAGGTCATCCAAAACAGAGAACCAATCAGAACAGCAAAATTTCAAACAAAGTCAGGGATATTCTAGACATATTCGACCTGGGTAAATGATCTTCAATTATCACAAAATTTTTATTTGATATAGATTGGAACCTAATGAACAACTTTCATTTAGGCATCAACTTTAGAATCTAATCACAAAAAATCATGTGAAAATGGCAAACAACACAAGTCATTAAAGTAGAGCATGAAAACAGAACACTTAATCATTTACAAATTGTAGCTCCGTTTGTAACAATTGTCGAATCTAGTAAATGATGACCAAATCCAAAAGCTCACGGCATCCATTACAAAATATCAAGAGGGAAGCAAAATCTATCCAGACATACCCTTGCAACACATTTTCTGCACCCCTGTGCCTTATGTTTCTACATTATGAACGCTGTTACAATAGTTGAGAATGAATAGTTCTAGTCTAGATGGAATCCATGAAGTGAATATGACATGACAGATTAAACAGAATCCCATAGAACCATATCCCATTTAGAGTCCCACATATAGTCAACGCAATTCAAACATCAAAGACATGATTAACTATAACATTGTAAATTCAAGAATGCAGCACGTACCAATGAGTAACAACACATTCAGTCATCAAATCTGTTTCAGATATGGTCTTAGCTAGCCTAAAGTCTCCAATTTTAAGGTCACAATTTGCATTCATAAACAAGTTGCTTGGCTTCTGATCGATACAGGACTCACATCGACAATCTTGGATCATCACTCAAAGACAGAAAAAGAAACAACACATTCAGATTATATCGGCATCAAGTTTTAAACAAGCAAACATGAAGACGATGAAGTAACTGATCAGGACATAAGGATCATCAATGGTAAAACCTAATCGATGTAAAGCACCCACTGATCAATCACACCAGGACTTCATTGACACAGGCTTCACACAAGCATCAATGACAACTGGAATCAGACATATGAAAATAGTAATTGTAACCTGATCAACTTCCAGTCCATAATGCTCGACAATCACTTCTAATAAAGTCTGCCAATCAGATTCAGAATGATACCTTGTTTGTGAAACTTTGATGCTTGATCGAGTGATCTAGTCTTTGTGAACACTAGCAGATCTACTCTTTGGTTCTGCCCTCGGAGCCGAGTTGAGACCTCCAAACTTGGCGCAGGTCCGAATCCCTGCACCTCGAGCTCCGGAAGGACGCGATCCACGACGAGAGCGTCAGATTCAGCCGAGAGCAAGATCAGAGAGAGCGATCGAGAGGGAGAAGTCAGAATCCACGACCCGAACGGATTCAAAGAGAGAACAAAAATCAAAACCCTAACGGATCGAGAGAGAGAGAGAGAGAGAGCTCACGTGCGATCCTTGACCGCCGGTCTTCGATTGATCGAGCGAGCGAGCGAGAGCTCGAACCAGAACAGAGAGATCGGAAAAATAGAACGAGAAGACGATCGGAAGCTATTGCTGCCGCTGTCCAATCCGCTGTTGATCGTCGTCACTACCGGTCAGCTTCGGATTTGAGCCCCACGCCTTGAGCTCCTCAGTCTGACAGTTGCTCTCCTTCTAAGGCTCGAGAAGGCGAGAGCGTCGGAACCAAGAGATCCAGCGAAAACCGGAGAGAATCTTAGCGAAAACAGAGCTTCCGATCTCCAAATCCCGAAAGCGATTGATCAAGAGATCATCAGAGATTCTCCAATCACACCAATGGAAGAAAACCCTAACTGATCGAGCCTCCTGTCACCACCGCTGTCGTTGTCATCGTCGTCATCGCCGCCGATGATGGTCCCGATCGACTCGAATCGCGCATGAGGTGGGGGAAGGAGCGATGGCGATCGATCGATCTTCTTCTCCCGTTTCGCTTTTTGGTTTCCCCCCCGATCTCCTCCCGAGTTACCCGCTTGCTCTCTAGAGAGAGAGAGAGACTATAGAGAGTCTTTCGGACCTTTTTTTTTTAGAGAGCGAGCGTTCTTTTTTGAGATAAACCATTCAGCCCTTTTTCGAGAGAGAACCCGTGAGAGAGAATTCGCGCGCGCGAAAAAAATGAGCCAGCGCGGGAGGGAGAAAGAGAAACGAATGTAAAATTCAGAGCCCCCTTTATATATTTTTTCAGCATTTTTCCCCTTTTTTCTTTTTGTTTTCTCTCTCTCTTCTCTTCTTTTTTTTTTTCTTTTTAAATATTTTCATTCTTTTTTATTATTCTTTTTTTTTTGCTCTTTATTTTTTATATTTTTCTTGTAAAATGAATGTTTAAAACGTCGACAAAAATTTCGGGTGTCAACAGATATTTATTTTGCTCTTCTATATCGGTTCCTATTAGGTATATACAAGAGGGGAGATTAATGGCTAAGATTAGTTTAGTTTAATTTTACTTTATTAGCTTAACGATGCTTATGTGGTTAATTAAGCATGTTTATCTTAATTGATTGGTTTCCTTAATTTAATCATTGTTTTAATGATTTCTGAATATCATTTATTATATAGTGAATTCTGGAAATTTACTGTTCACGCGACACTATTCACAAAATACTATTCACCTGCACTGTTCATCCAGAATGTGAAAAATGTCTAAAATTTATGTGTGTTGATTTTATAAAGTAAATGGATGTGTAAATGCATGGGCATCCACATGAATTGAATGATGATTTGTGTAATTGTGTGGTGATTGAAAAGTATAGATTTTATTCAGAAAATTCCGGGTGTCTGGTTTTGACACTGAAGATGGATTTTAATGAATTATATCAAACAGTAGGGTTTGAAAAAGAAAGGTATTATCTTTTCTTGTTTGAAATGACGTGAACCCATACATGACTACTTTCTCGGATGTTTTTAATATAAAGAAAAGAGGCCGGGACTACTATTTTAATCGAGGCATTTGAGTGAAATGCAAAGTGTTCGGGGGCCAATATTAAATTGTCGTGTGTTGGTTAAGAGGAAACCGTCAGGGGCGTTTAAGTCGGACGATACCCAATATGAGATACCCCATATAGTGGGCTCGGGTCGCAGTAGAGGCTAGGTCAACTGGACCTATGCTCCTTCGGGAACACCGTCGACGTAGTGACGAAGCTATGCTCCAAGGCGAGAGACGATGCCAGGCTAAATGCTAGTGGATAGCCAAACTGTGAGTAGGCTATGCCTATGTGTGGCAGTGAATAACAATTGGAATGCATGTTGAGTGTTGTTGACGAGCCAGATTATGGGACGAAATTGTGTGGTACGGAATGGGACGTGTCATAACGATTTTGTCATATAATCAGGGGCCCCTGTAGTTGTTTGATATGTGAAAATGATTGCGTTCCGGTTGTTAAGTTCTTATTACTGCATGGGATTGAGTGATATGAATTGTACTGACCTGTATGAAGTAACTGAGGCGAGGTAAGTCCTCTATGTTGTGTGGCAATGGCCTAGTGAGGTCGCTTGTGATGCGACTCATATGTGATTGATGAAATGCATCATCTAATGGCCATGAGCATTGCGTGTATCGTGCTGAATTATAACGTGCAGGGTATGGCATACCAGGTAAAGTTGCATGCAAACCGACTATTGAGTGTTGGTTGTTGATCTTTGGTTTGGTTGTGGGGTAGTTATGATGAGAGACCCCGAGTTGAGCTGGTGTTCTAATCGGGGGCTTAGGGGAGGAACTCGCTAAGTTTTATATCTCACTGGTTATTGAATAACCATTTTCAGGTCCCTAGTGTGAAGAACCCGGAGCTTGAAGCGGAAGGGTCAGGAGCATAGGTGGCTCAGTAGTTCTTTATGAGACAGACCTTTTGTATAAGCTTGAGGTGTTTATGAATGTGTATTTTGATTTAGAAATTGTTGTCCTGCTTTTCTATCCCATGTTTGTTGAGGTCAGGGGATTAGTAATTCACTTCCGCATGTGCAATAAAAATGAAGGGTCGGCGATGAGTCCTTGGAACGTCGCAAAATTCTATCGACCACCAAGGGATGTGCGCGTGCTCGAGGTTCGGGGCGTGACATGATGGCTTATAAAAACAGATTGAGGATCTAGATAATATCGATTTTGTAACCACAGAAAACTCGTTAATCTTAAACAAGATTCAATCATCCATATTCATAATCACAATCACAACCACAAAAGGTTAACTGCAGAATAAACAAACAAGTTCAGTCCAAAAAGTTCAAAGTACAAATCTGCAAACAAAGTTCAAAAATAAAATTCAAAGTTCAAATCTGCACTAATTTTCCCCCTTTTTGTCAACAGCAAAAAGAACGAAAATGTCAAAAAGATAGAATTGAAAATATGAAATTAGTCAGGTTTGTCTGGGGGCTTGAACCAGTCGGAAATCCTCAAGCGACTGCACCGCCTCTTCCACTTTGTCTATTGCCTGGGATGTCTGTTGATTCAAAGTCTCAACTTTAGTATCAAGAGACTATACATTAACATGAAGTCCATCAAGAGAGTCTGTGGAAGACTGTAGGGTGGTGTAGAGCTTCTGAATCTTGTACTCCATTGCGTATTGCTGAGCCTTCACCTCCAAAAGGAGCTCAACCAACCTTGCATAGTTGGGATCAGTTTCAGTTTGAAAACTGGCTTCAGCGAAGTTAGTTTGAGGAGTATCAAGAGATGGAGGAACATCGCCTTGAATACGAACTTCTTGTTAATTGTCTTGATTTTGAGTCTCTTCTTCAATCTCAGTCTCAAGAAAGTGAGATGCAAAGACTTCTTTTGGATTTGCAGGGAATCTGCTAATGCCATCATTAGCAATAGGAACGCCATCACTAGCAGTAGGAATTTTCTCAAGATCTCCCCTTGACTTGTTGCCTTCAGGTTGAGATGAGATTTCTCCTTCTGCAGCCTTTTCTTTCTCAGCACTAGATCCCTTCCCTTGTTGATTTTCTTCGTCTTTGGAAGCAACATCTCCTCTTTCTTCTTCAGAAACTCTTTTCTCAGTCTCATCTGAAAGTGGTATGGCACCACTTGCTCCATCCGAGTCTTCATCTTCATGATCCTTCACGGTTAATCTTTCAGGCTCAACTTCTTCTTCGTCTTGCTCTTCTTCTTCTTCTTCTGCCTGTTCTTCTTCTCCTTGTTCTTCCACTTTTGTTTCTGCTTCCACCTTTAGTTTTGCTTCAACTTCTTCATCCTCTGTTTCTTCAAAATCAACTCCTTGAAGATTCCTCAAGGCAAGAGCAGAGATGGTCAGGTCATCCTCCTATTCTCCATCCAACAGGAGGACATGCCTCTTCTGCTTTTTCGAAGTTGCTTGGGCAACACTCTTCCATTTTCTTTTCTTTGCAGAAGTCGATTATGCGTTGGTTTTGCTTGTCGATTCCTTCTTCAGATGCTTAATCGCCTTGGTTAGATCCTTCATTCACATCTTCGAGATCATCTTCAGTCCTATCACCATAGGACTAATGGTTCTTGTGCAGAGCAGAGAGGGGAACTGGATCTTGAAGTGACGAAACAATTTGGTGATCAACGCCGCGTAAGGCAACTGCCCTTTTTCTTTCAAGATTGTCCTGTACATGTGCAGGAAAATAGTGTGCGGTAGAGAAAAAACAATGCCATTGCAGATGGCCCACATGGTCTTTGCTTCAAATCTGGACACGTCAGTCTTAGAGGTTGCCTTGGGTTTGATGCAATTGATCACAATTTTGTGCAATAGAACGTTGGATGCTGGCAGTCGAGAGTAAGTGATACTCCCAAAGAGGCATCCCTGTCGTTCACCAAGTAACGTGTTGCTTGACCAATTGAGATTTGGATTAGTTGAAAGCCACTTCTTTCTACTCCTAGAATGTCAACGAGAGTATCAACATCCACAATAAAAGCTTTATCACAGACAGTAAACTGAATGTGAGTCTGGTCAAGAAAAGACAGATTTGAGTAAAAATAAGCAGTCAACTCAGGATAGGCCACCATAGTCTCAACACAAAATTTTTCAAGTTGGAGAGCAGCCAACTTTGCCCTTAAATCAACTTTGATCGAGTCCAAGAAATCGAAATCCACTGTTCAAGGGTTTATCACCCCTCTGTTCAACATCTGGGTATAAACCTTTTTGTGTTCCTTAGAACAAAACAATCTCGTTCTCTCTCTAGGAACATCAGCAGCAACACCCATTCTGGGTTTGAAATTTGAATAATATCGCTCACCATCATTCTTGTTTTCAGGATGTTCAGAACTGAACCTAAGGTCAGAAGGAAAATAAAGAAAGGCTTTGTTTGTCAATCTCTTCGGCGCTATACCCAACCGTTCCATCATTCTTAAGAACATAGTCTCATTGCTATGCCCATGTCCTCTTAGAAAATTACTAATAAAAGTCATGGGAGAACCACCCTGTTTCAGATAAGTGTAATGCTTATAAAGAACTTGGGGTGTCAAAGTTCAGAGAGTAACTGCATCTTGCTCGACTTCCTCTTCCAATGGTTGGCGCGGAGGGTTCTGTGTAAAGTTCTTCGGAGAGTTTTGCGGAGATTGTTGTGGAGAGTCTTCTTCAATGAGATCGAAATGCACCGGTCCTTCTGGCATGCTTCGAGGACCTTGACTAGCAATTCGAGAGGATTTCCTTTGGAACGACATAAATCCAGACTTTGAAGATTTTGAAGACATGTTCGAGTGAAAAAGATGGAAACTTGCATAAGGGTTTTGAGAGTAAGAACGAGAGTGAGAGTGAATCAGTATTCTAGGGTTTTGAAAAGATGTGATCGAAAGAAATACTAGAAGGTGTTTTAATGAAACGTCACAACAAAAGGGGGTATACGAAACGTCATAAGAAGGAAAAATGCCTTTTCAAAACAAATTTTAAAAGGGTAACTGCTAAAGATTTAATAGCCAAAAATTACCAATAAAATAGCAATTTCTAAAAGTAAAATAGGCAAGTGACGATTCAGTTAATCATACATTTTCATACCAAAAATAAAATACCTAGATTCGAGAGTTTCTCAACTGCAGTAGCTTCTTGAGATTCTGAGTCTGATCAACTTCAAACTTTAGTGGATAGGAGAAATAATATTCAGCTTGTTACGAATACACTCAAATAAGCTTTTCTCCAGAGGCTTCGTGAAGATGTCTACCAATTGATTCTTTGACTCAATAAATTGAACCAAAATCTCGCCATTCTGGACATGATCCCTTATAAAATGATGTCGAATTTCTATATGCTTTGCCCTTAAATGAAGAATTGGGTTCCTCGTAAGATTAATGGCACTTGTGTTGTCGCATTTAATCTCTGTGCAGGATTCTTCTATTCCAAAGTTTCTTAGTTGTTGTTTTATCTATAGAATTTGAGAGCAGCAGCTTCCAAGAGCAACATACTTTGCTTCTGCTGTTGATAATGCTATAGTACTTTGCTTCCTTAAGAACTAAGATACTAGCATATTTCCCAACAGTTGACAAGTACCAGATGTGCTCTTTATGTCAATTCTACAACCAGTTAGATCAGCATCAGAATATCCAAGTAGAGTAAAGTCTCATTCTTTTGGATACCATAAACCTAGCTTTGGACAAGTCGCAATATATTTAATGATCCGTTTTACAACACTTAGATGAGATTCTCTTGGATAAGAATATCCAAGTAGAGTAAAGTCTCATTCTCCCAGATCTGGGGCGAGGGCACACAGGCTCTCGCTGTCGATCGGCTAGGGCCGCCGGCCCTCGGTCAGGGCTTGGTGGCCCTGGCCGACCCTCCCTCACCTTCCGGCAACGGTGGGGAGGTGGCGACGGCGAGGGCTCAGCCCTCAGTCGCCGGCTGCCTTCCTCCTCCTCCTCCTCCTTCATTTTTTTAAAAATAAATATAAATTATTATTACTAGTTTTTTTAAAATTTAATTTAATTAATTTTTATATTATATTAAAATTTAATGCCAAAACGATGTGATTTTTGTGTGTATTTTGCTGATTCGGCATTCTCGGCGAGCCACGTAAGCGAGAAAATTAATAAAAAAAATGCCAAGTAGGATTTCCGGCGAGGCTCGCTGGATGTGGTTCTCAAGTGTCCCATTTTTCATAAAAAATGGCACTTAAATATCCCTTTGTGCCAACTTTTGGCACTTGAAGCATTCTTTTGCCCAAGATCGCAAGAAAGATGTACCCCAAACTCCAATTTCATTTGGAACTTATTTCGCTTTGAAACTATTTGTGATTTGTCTTGATGTGTAATTAGACTATGTTATTTTTCTCTTATGTATTGTGGAAATTAATGGAATATTACTTTCAATCGGAAAAAAAAATAAAAATAAAAAACAAAACAAAACAAAAAACTCAAAGGTTCGTTCTTGTAGGTTGCAACTTGTGGCTAATAGATTAAAAGCACATTCCCATGTTCAGCTTTCAATACTTATCTTATTTCCGTTGATGAAGTCGTCCATGAACATATCAGGTCTCATCCACTCCCAAATTGAGTCAGCCATCTATTAGTTGTAGCTTGGATCGAGCTTGTAATTCGTCTTAGCGAATGACTACCGAGTGAACAGCAGTACTTACAACGACAAGAATAGTGATGTTCAAGCGCTCGATCAAAACAAATCTAGATCAAGTTATCGAAACAGGAAAGGTGCAATGTCCAGATGGAACACATCAGTCACGACGTGATCAAAGATAAAGATGGGCTTTTAATCAGCAGACCCATTTATTGAGCGGATAACAACAGCAAACAGACTTGGCAACGTACAAGGACTGGATGTCCGAATATAGAGCTAAAACAAACAACATAAAGAATACAACTTGTTGAATCGAAATGCGGAAAAAGAAGAAGAATGATGGCGCGGAATTCCATTGCCGTGGAAGGAAGGAGACGGTCCTTCCCCGGACAAGGATTCAACCGGTACGAACACACACCTTGTTGCTATTAACCTCGCAAGCATGGCAGGCAATAATGACTCAATTTCGGTTTGGGAATTCTTTGTACTATATCATCCGCTGCACGGTTAAGTTCGGCCCCGTGTGCCTGAGACATTCCCTTCCAGCATGAGGCTATGGCGGTGATTGGCTTCATGGCTTCTGTGGCTTTGGCGACAACGGACTTCATGGCTTCGGCGGCTTTGGCAATGATTAGCTTCACAGCTTCGGTGATGATTGGTGGAGACTTCATGGCTTCGGTGATGACTGGATTCATGGCTTCGGTAGCTTTGGCGACAATTGGACTCATGGCTTCGGTGGCAATTGGCGGAGACTCCACGACTTCGGTGACGACTGGATTCATGGCTTCAGCGATGATTGGAGGAGACGTCACGGCTTTGGCGACTACTGGATTCATGGCTTTGGTAGCTTTGGCGACAATTGGATTCATGGCTTCGGTGGCAATTGGTGGAGACTCCACAGCTTCGGTGATGACTGGCTTCATGGCTTCGAGGACGATTGGCTTCTTGGCTTCCGCGAGGGAAAATTGTTAAAAAAGTCCTAAACCTTTTTTTGATGCCAATTAAGTCCTAAACATTTTTATGTTGTGCCAATTCAGTCCTTTCCGATCCAATTTTGGCTGGATTTTGCTGATTGGATGCTGACCGACTGACGTGGCCTTATCGGCGCTGACGTGGACAACTTTTAAAAATATTTTAATATTTTTAAAATTTTAAATTAAATTTTTTTTTCCTTCTCCTCTTTCTTCCTCTAGCCGGTTGCCGAACCTCGGCGATCGGCCAGAGGTGACGGCTGGCAAGGTTGAGGTCGACCTTGCCGGCCACCTCGCCGTGATGGCTGCGAGGGCGGCCTCGCGCCGAGCGGGGTAGGTTCAACAAGAAAATGACTCAAAAATCTAAAATCTTTTGTGAAGATTTTTAAGATAATTTACCCAACCGCTGACAATCATCTTCTAAAACGAGGGGATGCGCCCAACAAGAAAAATGCTCCATTATCAAAAATCTAAAATCTTTCAAAATCACCCTCCACAACCAAATGTTTTATTTTATAAATTTTTTTTATCCTCTCTTTTTTCATTTTTTTTTCATTTTTTAGAACAATTTTTTTAAAGATAAGTTTAAATATTATTGTTACCTAAATGTAAATGTTATGAAATGCTTAATGTAGTTTTTATATGACAAACAAGTAAATAAAATAGTCAAATTCAGGTGTCAACAGCGGCGCCTCTTTGAATGAGAGCTCGTAGAGGTTTTCTTCAAAGATAAAGGACACCTAAATTTAAACCATGCAAAATGAATGTGCAAATGTTAATACGACGACTCTTTTTTAGGAAGTACTCCAATGAGTTTAATCCCATTTTTAAATTCGAGGTCATGCAATGTAAATGCTATGATTTTGTCAGGAACATGGATCCCAATGTGTCTATGCCCAATTTAGAATGTAATGAAATGCAAATGCAGAGAAGAATACGTACCTATTGTACTTATCTGGAAATTCAGAAAAGTATAATTGGGTGCGAAATGATTCCTATGAAACCTAACAAACATCTGGGACTCTCTTCCGATAATTGAATGGCTCAAAGATTTTTTTAAAAAAAGTCTTCAAGGATCTGGAACTCTCATCAAATTCCAAAAGAAACCAAGCACCTGGAAGTTACATCAGGTATTTGAAGTTTCAAAAATCTGATTTTCATGTTAGACATTTGAAAACATTTACTAAACATCTGGAAATCATATCGGATGTTTGAAAAGATAAACACCTGGAAGTCACATCAAGCGTTTAAAGGTTCAAATATCTGGAATTCACACTGGACATTTGAAAACATTTTATAAATGGGTACTTGGAATTCTCATCAAGTATTCAGAAAATTAAAAAATGACTAGACAAACTCGGGGCTTCAAAGACGAATCCTTTGGTCTTTGAGGAAAAATTCATTCTTTAAAATTCAATGAAGGTCCATGCATAATGGCTTTATCAAATTTCCACTGGGAAAAATTATCATTAAGGCAATTTTCACTGATGGTGTCGACTTCTTAAACATGCTAAATAAGACACTTTCAGTATGAAAAGGCATTTCACTCGATCTCATTTAGGAGGGGTTATTCTTCCCGACCATTGATGTAGGAATATATCACTCAATCTTATCATCATCCTGTTGACAAGAGTTCGAATTTTCTCGCAAGCAGTACGATCTACCAATCCGAGGGGTCTTTAGTACGATCGTAATGTGAACTTGGTCAACGGCTCAGCAAAGGAAAATTTGATGGCTCAGAAAGGAATATTTTACAACTATCATCTCCGATTTTACAAGTCAAGAACCCAGCGAAATTAAATAGAAAAACCTTACTCGCACTTCTTCAAGCAAGTATTATAAACATATGAAGTCCTACGTTAATCCAAGTGCCTTGATATGAAGAGACTTTTCAAGGGACATAATGTAGGCTAGGTTCATGGGTTCAAAAACGAAAGAATTCATCAGGCTCAAAGATGTGTATAGATGGGATGAGAGCTGGTGATCATTCAGGCCTTGTCACTAGTCTTTTTCTTCGCCATGGATTGTCTTCTTGATAGATTCCCTCATTGGCTTCGAGAGTTCACCACTTGATGCCAATGATTATTCTATTGGGGGTCTTTTCTCAACATTTTTTTAAAAGTTCTTTTCTTTGATGATGGGCATCGGCCTTACTTTTACCAGACACACTGCTTTTGTATGCCCCCAATTCATCAGTCATCTTTCTTTTTTTTTTCTTTTTTTATTTCTTTTTTTTAGAAATTTTGTGCTCGGAGGTCTTTATCTTCCATTTGCACTCCAAACTAGCTACTCAAACGATCAGCTTGCCCCAATGTAGGGTATGATCACCAATTGGGTTCATGTGAAATGAAATTGCAGGCTCAAGTGGGCTACGCAATGGATATAAGTATGTAAGATAGAGAAAGAAATGCTCTTCGTCAGCCCGAGCCACTTAAATTTCGTATGGATTCATTTGAAATAATAACACATGAAGATTGATGCAAGTGAGAGCAAGAAAATTTCTATCAATTTCCCTCACCTCTAATGTCGACTTACCTCCATTTGGCCCGATGTGCGGTGGTCCTTAACAGGGGTAATATGAAAGAAATTCTTCAAGTATTTAGGCTAAAAAAAAATGGTTAAACAAAGGTTCACTAGTAGAGAAATGAACTGCCTCTCGTAATTTTAGTTGTCGTACTGTTTGCGGGAAAATTCTTCACCTTATGGACACGAAATTTTTCCATACTCACCTCACAATGTATAGACAAGGGATTGTGTATGGGATAAGGCTTACCTTTCACACCTCATTTAGCATGTTCAATTAACTCGACATCATTCACTGAATTATCCATTTTGATAAATTTCAAGTGGAATTGGTGAATTGCACAATATAATGTGAAGGCGTTCTGTAATGATAAAAAGATCATGCTCTATTCTGGCACATTGGATCATAAAGTCAAAGCTATTAGGCATTCGTGTCTTGCCCCCTCTTTGTAAGGGAGCTCATAGAGGTTCCTTACAAAGATAGAGGACACCGTCGTTCACATCCATTCTTTGCCCCTAGAAAAATAAAACATGCATCATTATACACAAAGATATGGTCAACTTTGAGCGAGGGAAAGGCTTTTACGAGCCCCTTTTATTCATGGAAAGTATTTCTTTACAGCATCAAAATTTACAAGATTCATGAATTCCTGTCCATCCATTTGGTAAGATTAAAGCACTTCCAGGAAGTACTTTCTTCACAATGTATGGCCCACTATAATTTGGAGTGAACTTGCCCCAAGGATCAAGGTTAATTGGTTGCATCTTGTGTAGCATCAAATCATGAACCTTGAAATTTCTTGGGTGAACCTTTCGATTGAAAGACTTGGCCACTACTGATAACGCTGACCATGACATACGGCCTTTAATCATTTTTCATCAATCATATTGAGCTGGTCATACCTCTGTTGCGCCCATTCGACTTCCGTCAACTTAGATTGAGACAATACTCTTAGAAAAGGGATTTCTACTTTAACTGGTAAGACTGCTTCCATGTCGTACACGAGAGAAAAGGGGTTGCCCCAAGAGAGGTGCGAATTGAAGTCCTATACGCCATCAGAGCGTAAGGAAGCCTTTCGTGCTAGTCACGATAATTATCAGCTGTCATTGCCAGAATTTTCTTGATGTTCTTATTCGCTGCTTCAACAACGCCATTCATCTGGGGGCGATAAGGCGATGAATTCAAATGATGAATTTTAAACTCCTTGAGCAGATCATTGACAAGCTTGTTGTTTAGGTACAACAACCACTATCTAAATACCATTTGATTTTTCTTTTAATAGTGACCTGCAATAAGAAAAATAACTCAAACTTTCTTCGGTATCCAGATTTTCTTGGGTCCAAGAGAGTTAGTGTTAAAAACAGTTTTCGCCCAATCCTTCTTAACTGGTTTCCAAACTTTGGGACATTCATTTTCAAAATATTCTAAGCTGTTATACTTAGAAAATCTTAGAGCACTTGGGCCAACGGATTTTACAAACACCTTTTGAAAATGATTTTTGTAAAATGACTTTAGAGGTCTTTGTCTAAGTCTCTCTTTTACTTTAGGAAAATCAATTAAAGAATTTGTTTCGTTGTTCATACCCAAACCAAATTTGTTAAAATTGGGTATTTGAGCTGTAAGAATTTTCTCTAATTTTTCTGATCCTTAGGAAAATTTTTTGGAGATATCTGAAATCTCTCCTTTTAAATAATCATTTTCCTTTGAAAGAGAATCAAAACTTTCTTTCAAGTCATCAAAATCTTTTTTCAAATTTTCAAAATTTTCTTTCCAAGAGACTTCCTGTTGCTTGAGCTTAGTATTATCATTTTTTAGTTCAAAAATCTTTTTAAGAGAGGATTTAAGATTGAGGCAAAGTTCATCTATATACAAAGAGACTTTAATAGGAATTTCTGAGTGACTTACCTCAATTTCCTTATCAGAGTCTAAATCTGTGTGTGATTCTGATTCTGAGTCTGACTCTGAGTGAGCCATTAGACATATGTTTGCAAATTCTTCTTCGCTTTCCTAACATTCGGTGTCACTTCAGGTTTCTGCCTTAAAAGCCTTTTTGTTCTTCTCATACTTCCCTTTCTTCCTTTTTAGCAAAGGATAGTTTGGTCTGATGTGCCATTTCTTCTTATACTCAAAACATATTACGTCTTTGCTCGTTTCAACGTCTTCCATAGGTCTCTTCTGAGAAATTTTGCATGACTTGCTTCTTCCAATTCAACCTTCTTCATTTTCTATTCAATTTTTTGAATTTCTTTATCATAAGGGCTAGCTCCTCCTCGTCCATGTCATCATCCGAATCTGTATCATCAGAATCAACATTAGACTTTAATGCAATTGATTTCTTACCTTTTGGATCTTCTTCATCATTAATCTGCTCCACTTCATATGATTGAAGTGTGCCTATTAGTTCATTAACAGATAGAGGCATAATCCTTTGAGTTTCTATGATTGAAGTCTTCACATGGTTCCAGTTCTTTGAAAGTCCACGTAATAGTTTATTGACTTTCATTGGTCTAGAAATTGGTTGACTTTGATAAGCTAGGCCATTTACAATCTCTGTAAAGCGACTGAACATATCACAAATAGATTCTCCAGGCTTCATTCTAAATGACTTATATTGCCCAAGTAGAATATTATCTTTGTCTCCTTCACATGGTTAGTCCCCTCATAAGTGATGTGAAATCTATCCCAAACTTCTTTTGCTATTTCACAGGAAGAGATTCTGTTGTATTCAGTGGGAGATGGTTTGGTGTTGTTCTGTCTTTCAACCAACCCTAGAGCCAAAATACTAGCCATAGAAGATCTTTAGCTTAGAAGTAAAAACACTCTAATAAAGTGAGCACCGGGCTCTGATAGCAATTGAAAGAGCTAGTATTACAACCTAGAGGAGGGATGAATAGGTGTAAAAACAAATTTAATAAGTAAGAGTTATAGAAATTGTTTTCTTAAGCAAAGTTTGACTAACACCTAAATTCTAGTATCAATTCAAATTTAAACAGAATGTTTAAGATTGTAGCAGAAGGCAAATAAATATAGCAACAACCAAATTTAAAGAGTTAAGGAAAGAGAGAATTGAACAAGAGATTTATAGTGGTTTAGCTTAAGTTTTCACTCTCCCACACTAACAGCCTTCTGGCTGGATTCTACTATAAATCAAAAGAGAGTTATAGCAGTATGAATCTATTTGCTCAGTGAAGAGTATCTATTTCTCTCACTAAGTCACTCTTTTGTTTTTCTCTCTCGAGTACGTATATAAGCACTAACAATGAAGGACAAGTGATTTTAGAAGCTTCAAACTTTGGAATTCTAATTTTCACTCTCTTCTCCAAATGACTCGAGAAATCTCCTTAAGTACTCCTCCATGCCTTTTTGTCCGTTGGCACTATCCAGAAGAATTCTTCCAATCAACCTGTTGGACAGATCAATCAAAGAGATTTTGTAGTCATTTGAAGATTGATATGAAATCCTGATGATCCTAGTCGCCTATACAATCAGAATCTTGGTTTCTATAAGTATATTCTTTCCAAAAACTTGTCTTCAAAATTGATTCCATCAACCCGTGATTGTTTTATCAATGTTTTCCAAAAAGATAAGTGAGATCTTCAACTAAAGAGCCAACTATATCTTGCACGTACTAAATTTGATCAATAATCCTGAGTCTGATTATATCTTCATTCTTGACTTGAGTTCAGTCTGGATCTTCGTCAGAATGGGCAGACTTCTAATGTAAAATAGACTTTTGACAACATTTCACAGAGTCTGATGTAAAATAGACTTTTGACAGAATTCCACAAAATTCTAGTATTCCTCATAATAAGAATGGAAAGTTTTGTCAACTTCAATATCTAAAAAGGAGTTCTCTCAACAGCTTCATCTCCGATTCGAGGACAACGATGCGAGTTTGTTTAGCAACACGCATTTGTTCAGAGTTATTGGCCATTGTTGCTCTAGAACGAGTACGAATTGGCGATCCTGGGCGAGTCGTGTTGTATCAACGTTACCTAGTAATGTAAAAAGTATAGTAAGCATCATAACAAATGAGGTTGGTCCATGACAACGGTTGATCGCTTATTTTATTAAATGAAATCAAATTCCAAAGATATCAACCTAAGAAATTAAATAACTCCCCATGAAATTAAATTCCTAAAACATCAATCTAAGAAATTGGAATAACACCTTAGAACTAGAATTAAACTCCTAAATCTATCGACTCTTTTCCATATACAATTGGGAGATCACTGTCTTTCGAAGCTTTTTGTTATGTCGAACCAACTTGAAGATATGAGCTTCATTCCTTTCCACCATTTCTTCAAGATGTTCAATTTGTGCTTTACGAGTGGGCTTTATAGTCACTTTAGGTATCATGGAAAGTAGAGCTGGAGGGATCTTGTGCCGGTGGATATAATAATCCGAGGTGTGAAAAGTCCTCTTTTCTCCCTTCAACCTTCTAGGCACCACTATCTTTTCCGGATGGCATTCCTTCCACATATATTCAAGGCGTTCAATCTTATCAAGGTATTTGTGATCCTTACGCACAAAGCAAGCTTGAAATAGGTCCATTTGGAGAAGAGGTGGGATATCCTAGAGCATTCGATATTGGCAGGCCACTCTATAAGGGTAGTAAGATGTCATGCCAGTGATTCCCATCAGTGGAACTGGATTATCTGTCTTATGAGAGAAATGAGCCACATTAACATGGAACCATTTAGCATACCATAGGAAGCCCCTGGGATATGGATCTTTTAGAAAAGTTACCCAATCGAAAAATGACTTTCCAGTATACTTTTTCTCTAAGATTGAAAATCTCTTTATTGGGTGATTAGAATCATCAATTTCACCTCGACGCATAAAATGACCAAACTCCTTCATGTGAGAAAGAAACCAAATTTGTAAAAGTTAAGGAGAGGCATTCATGATTTTTCCTCCATTTTGTTTAAAACAATTGAGGGATAAAAATGTCTAAGCTAAAATCATGTTTATAAAGTTCATGCCAGCACATACTTGTCTGACCACCCATGCAATTAAAGGATTAATAGTGTTTTTTCTATGAGGAAAGATTATAAATCCAAAGAATGCTAAGGTGAATATTCTACCCTTTTGGCGCCTTGAATATTGATTTAAAAAATGATCAGCCAAAAAGGAGAATGGGCATGCATTACAATTAGCTTTCAAAAGTTTCTTAACCTCATCAATTTTAATTCTTAGAAATTGATATAAAATTGATGTGGGCTCCAAACTAAGAGGCAGCCTAACAAGTTCAATCTCAAGGGGCATTCCTATGATAACGCGATACTCTTCCATTGTTGGAGTTAGCTCATTCTTACCAAAAATAAAAGTAGTCGTCTCGGGACACCAAATGTGTGATATAGCTTGCAAAACACCACTATGGACTCCAATATCCAAAAGGGGGATGAGCCGTCCCAATATCGACTCCACATAATCTTGGCATTCTTTACTCAATTTATTCCACCACCTTTTGAGCTCAATTAGGAGTTGGAACAAATTGAACATCGGAACTCCCCATTGAATATAGATTAAGACCCACAATCGACCTTGTATCATGGACCAAAAGAAAGTGCGATAAAGTAAATAGACTGCAGAGTATAAGGTAAGAATACTTACTTCACAAAGGAAAAATGGCAACCACATAGACATGCGCATGAGATGTGAGGCTTAACACCTAAACTACAAGGCTTAGCAAGTTAGAGCCAAGAGGATGGTTTGACTAGTCGTAGTCTTGTGTACAAAGGTTGGGTCCTCTTAGCTCTGGCTTAGTCAAAAGAAAATCCTATGATCATGCAGTTTCGTGGACAAGGATAAACATTTTGACACTAAGAAAAATTTTCGGGGTTGAGAAAGGCAACCTCTACATCGCTGTCTCACGTTCAAGGTTAGTTCATTTCTCAACACCATCCTAGAATCCTTAAATGTGGTCCAGGTCCGATGGCAAGTTGTGTGCGTAATGTGTAGTGCTTAAACAGTTTGAAAATCATGCACAACAATTAATAATGCGAGCAACACTTCAATATATAAGAAAAACATTTAATCTCAGCACCTTCCTACAAAATAAAGAGTTAGCAAGCACTACTCCCCTTATACCTCCTTTATGTAAAAACATTTGACACTTCATGTTAGGAGCGTACCTCGTTTCCATGCCGCCAAACAAATATTTTTTTTTTGAAAAGAAACAGGCCTATGTCCATTATTTCATACATCAATCCCCAATAGAGTCGCCAAGCTGTCGCGACCTTCCCGAAGGTGAATTACCCAAAGAAGGCTAATGGATTACTAAGCTGGAAGACTTAGCACGAACCCTCCCAAGTCCTAACAATCACAACTTGACACTAGGAAATTAATCCATTTAAACATGCAATTATACTCAATTTGGAGCTGTCAACCAATTAGGGTTGATTAGAAACCCAAGTAAAGTATGGGAGAATACTTCATTTTTGCGAACTAGAGATTCAATAGGTCCGAGGACATGATTACGCTAGATTAATCTAACATCCTTTCGGTACATTTCCATTTTAATTTTAAAAAAATTTGCAAGGAGTCTTGATTAATTTTAACATAAGCTACTAACATGCAAATGGTGGTCGTGCAGGTGCACAATCAATAAAATAACATTCAATAAACTGAAGTGTAGATTGTAAGAAATTATAACTAACATTAAGCAGAATAAACTACAACATTATTAAGGTTTACAGTCTAAAAAAACTTATAAAAATGCTGATAAAAAATGCATGCCCTAAACATGATTTTCCTGCGCAAAAGGAAAGATCGCTCAGGCCACAAGAAGTCAAATCAATGCTTCATCTGCAATTAGAAAGGTCATTTTGCCAAAAATTGTCCTCAAGCAAAACAAAAAAAAGTCAGAATCATCTGATACATCATATAAAGAATGAAATTGGTATTTCTCTTGAAAATGATGATATCGAATCTTTATTCTTTACGGATGAGGAACTATCTGAACAAACTCTTTGTGTCATTCCTTATTACTAAACCCCTGGTGAGACTGACTCAAACACTGGAGCAAGTTCTTCAATCTTGGACACCAAAGTTCTTCCTGAAGAATATTGGACTTCCCGTGTCCGATATTTCAACTCTGCTTCGAGAGATACTTTTTCTAGAAATGTGAGAACCACTCCGATAACTGTCCAGTTTTTTCCATAGTGTTTCATAACCACAAAAATTTTCGGATCTAGTCTTCCCAACAAAGATTTGATCATTGGTTGGGATATCATGACTCGGATTTCTCAACTTCGCATCATTCCTAGAAAAGGTCTTAAGTATAAAGACCAATTCTCTGAATATGTCAATATCCAAAGACTTTTCTCTATCCAGATGAGTCTGTTAGATCCAATCATGCAAAAGTTGTTGGAATCCTGTTCGGAATCTCATTCTGAATTTGCTCAGAAGTGTTCCTATCCTTTATGGAAAAATCCAGAGTTCTGTGTTCGCCTTCCTTTAAAAAAGAATGAAGATATCAATCCTACCAAGGCGAGTAACATAGGAATGAACCGAACATCTGGTTTTAGCTCAAAGGGAATGTTCGAGAACTATTGCAAAGCAAGGCCTTATTGAGACCTCCAATTCTCAATGGGCTTGCGAAGCCTTCTATGTCAACAAGCGTGCCGAGCGAGAACCGAGGAAAGATGAGACTAGTAATTAATTATCAGCATCTTAACCTTTTTCTCCAAGATGACAAATTCCCTTTACCCTTCAAAAACTCCCTCTTTGCTAGACTGTCCAAGGCCCATATCTACTCCAAATTCGATCTTAAAGCCGGATTTTGGCAATTGGGCATTCATCTTGAAGACATACCCAAGACAGGGTTTTGTATCCCGAACCAACATTTTTAATGGAAAGTTCTTCCTTTTGGTCTAAAAGTAGCACAATCCCTATTCCAAAAGGCCATGTGTCGAATTTTCCAACCAATTCTGTCAAGTGCAGCAGTATACATTAATGATATCCTGCTCTACAGTCCTGATGAGCAGTCACATTGCCAACTTCTTGAACAGTTCGCAAAAATTGTGAAAAAGCATAGGATCATGCTTTCCCAAAGAAAGATGAACATTGCCCAGACAGAAATTGAATTTCTTGGTATGCACCTTAACAAAGGTACATACTACCGGGGGCCACACATTGCTAAGGAATTGTTGAAATTTTCTGAAGAGAATTATACAACAAAGCAAGTTCAGCAATTTCTTGGGATAATTAATTATCTCAGAGACTTTGTTCCAAATCTTGCAAAGCTGTTGATTCCATTGCAAACTATGTTGAAGAAAAATCCCCTACCTTGGGGAAAATCTCAGACTAAGGTAGTTGCTGAACTCAAGGAGATTATGCAGACTCTTCCTCCGTTACAAATTTCATGAACAGGGAAGAAAATTCTCCAGACTGACGCTAGTGATGAATACTGGGCAGCCATTTTGTTCGAAGAAACTGATGGTAAGAGACACCTGTGTGCCTATAAAAGTGGAAAGTTTTCCCAAGTTGAAATGCATTATCATTCCACTTTCAAAGAAATCTTGGCGGTAAAAAATGGGATAAAAAAGTTCGAATTCAATCTCATTGGCCATCACTTTATGGTAGAATTGGATATGAAATCTTTTCCTCAGATGATCAAGTTTAAAAAGAAGCAGGTTCCAAATTCTCAACTACTTCGATGGGCTGAATGGTTTTCAAAATACTCTTTTGAAACCAAACACATTACTAGAAAGAAGAATGTGCTTGCTGATTTATTGTCAAGACCAAAAGTACCAGCAGAAATCAATATGTACATCATGAGGCATGCTTTCCATACTTTTCATCACAATGAGAAGTATAAGATTGAAAGGATACGAGACTGGCCAAGCTGGCGATATCCCTAGGAAATCGTGGAACAAATCCGAGAATGACAGCCTCATAGAAAATCAGATAATCTCATGTGGCATCGCCACATAGATTTGTTCGGAGCTCAATGGAGGTTCGATTCTTTATCCTTTTGGATTAAATTCGGACTATCTGTTCGTACATCCTCTTATCTGGAAGGAAGATGATTTTCCTGACAAACTTCGATGGTTATTATGGTACTTAACCAATAAATACTTAATAGCTATTGAAATTCCGACCAGAAGATTCATTGTCAACCTCACCAGGATATTTGGACTCGGCAAAGGAAACATTGAAAAGGAGAGTGACAGAAATCTTTTAGATTTCCTTAATTGGTTCTATCCCCCTACTCACTGGAAATATCTCTTGCAAAAAGAATTGAGAACCACACAACAAAGCCCTGAGGTCCATACTATTTTATTTTTTAGACGACCATGGGCTTTTGTCACAAATAATGGCAGCATTATCAATGCCCCCCTGAGTATAGGTACCACATCATATAAACCCCAATTGCACAGTGCAGAAGCTCAAATTCACAAGTCTTATCAAGGACCAGTTGGTTGCTGTGAGCACCAGTACCGAGAACTCCAAAGAGTCTTGTGCCAAGAAAATAAAATCATTTCTGAAGATGCATGGAATTATAATGTACCAACTACATGGGATCATTATAGCCTAGCACCAAAAGCCAAGGAAGCACTCGAGGAATTCAAACAAGCTGCATCATCACAAGAGCACGAAATGGCAGACACGGATGACATTGTACAGTCCTCTCAAGACCCCTATGCTAAATGGGGAGGTCCTCTTTCCCAAGACCCCTATGATTAAGGACCTTTGTCCTTATCTCAAAGCATGGACATATCCTACTATGCTTTGCCATCCAATTGGCCTCAGCCAAGCATTTCTACCGACACTATAGACTCCTCCTAGAATCAAGCGGAAGCATCCTCTTCAAACCAAATTCTCTCACCAGATTCACTTGTAGGACTTGAGCAAAAATATGAAGAAAGTCTCGTGGCAATGCATAGTTCATATGACTCGGACTACGACTACAATGCTTATGATGGACGAGACCGCTGATTGTACAAGACCACTGTAGCAAGTTACTGTTCACTTTTATATAGCAGTAGGTTAGGGAAATCACTATTCATTGTCACTATTCATACCGTGCGAATAATTCCTTACCGAAGTTTTCCGGTGCCTCTGTTTGTTTTAGGACCCGTGAGCTCGGTTCTTGTCTGGGTGTGACCTCTTATTGCTTATAAAAGGCAAGAATGATGTAATGTATTTGGCATAGTCCCATGAAGTAAAGTGAGTATTTTGTGAAACTCTCTCATGGCTTTCTAAACTCCTTCTTCTTCTCTAGCCTGGTAGGATCCTCTGAGAAATGCAGCTCGGATAGTTAGAAATGTTACCATCCTAGTTCTATTTAGATGTCTCTAGGCTCTGAACTAAAGGGCAGAGTGGTTTTCTGCTAAAAAGCTGTCCATGAAGGGCTTAAACGGGAAGTTTGTCCACTGTGGGACGGCATACCTGCAGAAAATGGACTCCGTCCTCCTTGGTTCTAAGTCTAATCTTAACTTAAATTTAATATGCATGATTTTTACTCTGATGACATGTGTGATCCCAAACATGCATGTGCTACATGATATGGAATGGATGACGTGGTAATTCTATATGCATGCATGTTCTTTCTATGATTTTTCCCCTTTTTCTAATAATGCAACTTCGATAAATTCTCTTTTCTCCTTGTGTGTGTGTGTGTGTATGTGTGTGTGACTGAACAATGATGACATGAAATGGGATTAATCATGAATTAACCTATCAACTAACCAAGTAAATGAACTTTGTGTTTTCTTTTTTTCTTTGAAAAAATTGACTTAATAATTTTTATTGAAAAGAAAGTAACATAATGATGCAACGCTCATCTTTTGGCATTTTTTTTTTCATAAAAAAACTACTTGATAGGAATACTAAAACATTAAACTATGAATCACTAACTAAAGCGCAACATATGGTGTGCATATTATGAAATTTATATGACCTAATAACATTTTTTTTTTGTTTTATTAAAGGAAAATTATCCTAATTCTATATGAATCTTAAAAATTAAGGTGCGTTGTTTTAAACATGAAATGTGTATGGACCTAAGTACTAGATATGACATATGATGCATGATATGTGATGTGCACATAATGATGATGCACCGAAATATACGTCCTATTAATAATCTACCAATACGAATCAATGACATATTATCTTAATGCGAATCAATTATGCAAAGCAATTCGTAAATTTGTCATGAAAAGTCAAAATAATAAAAAATCTAACCCGACATCTCACGGATCAATATTCTTGATTATTATGACTTAATACGAAAAATTTCCTAATTGGATAATGGTTAAATATGTCAAAACAAATCAAGTCAGAATCACAAGCTAGGAAACCGAATATTTGAACTGAATTTAGTCTAAAGAGATTACGTTGTCCAGGACATGACTTTCTTAAGGGGACGGCAGCAAGGCTTACGGACCGACAAATGAGGTATGACCGAGAACTCACCGGTGCTGGATGAGTAACCGGTGATTAAAAGTTGGTGTTCTAATGATGATTCCACCACCATGAGTTCCAGCCAATGAATAAAAAACCGTGGACGCTCGACAGTGGCGTTCGTCGGCAACCAACAGCTTCAAGTGGTTGACGTTGAGGAATAGCAGCAACTCTTCGATGTCGGGGCTCAGATTGGATTGGACTTTCGCCGAGGTTACAAGAAGCGTCGAGTGGCTATACTCCATTATGTGGGAAGCGGCATTTCAAGGGGCCTGTGGCAATAGTGAATCATGATGGCTACGTTCAAAACACCGAGGAAAAGAAAATTTTTCTATTTGTTCTTTTCCTCTCTCTCTCTCTCTTAAACAAAACCTTACGAACCCTTGCAATTTTTTTTCCCTCCCCTCATGAAAACACACGAGCACTTTTTGTCAAAATCTTCACCCCTTTCAAATGAAACTCCACCAGCACTTTTTTTTTTTTTTTAATTTCTCTCCCCCCTTGAACAAACCCTTACGCTCCCTATTTATAGACAAAAGAAAATTTGTTTTGCAGGTGAAGATTTTCCAAGAGAATTACATATATTCACTCAACCGCCGATGATCATCTTTCGAAAAAAAGGGGATACGCTCAACAAGAAAATGACTCCAAAATCTAAAATCTTTTGTGAAGATTTTCTAAGATAATTTATCCAACTGTTGACAATCATCTTCTAAAACGAGGGGATACGCCCAACACGAAAAATGCTCCATTATCCAAAATCTAAAATCTTTCAAAATCTCCCTCCATAATCAAATGTTTTATTTTATAAATTATTTCTTATCCTATATTTTTTTCATTTTTTTTTCATTTTTTAGAAAAATCTTTTAAAAGATAAGTTTAAATATTATTGTTACCTAAATGTAAATGTTATGAAATGCTTAATGTAGTTTTTATATAACGAACAAGTAAATAAAATAGTCAAATTTAGGCGTCAACAAAGTGTAACTTAGCCTGAGTGCTAGCCTCAGTAGGAGTAGATGGTTCATAATTACTAATCAATATCCATGCACCCTAATTGGAGAAGAATCAATTCCCTTCATTCTTTATAGTTATCACAGTTTAGCTCAGGAATAATTATATCAAAGCTAATTGTAGGCAGTAAAACTGCATTATAATCAAAGAAAACTTATGTATTATATATTTAAGGCAAATAAACTTAAATCATGTTTTACCAATGTAAAACATGTTATAAGATATGAATCACATAACATAAAAAATTGCATCTAGGCTAAGTTTAGAATTTAAATAGATTCATAATTACTTCATGATAAAACTATCAAATTATATTGCCTTTCTCGATCCCTGTAGGTAAATTAAGAAAGATAAGATGATATTTCATCCTATTTAATCACATTAATATATTGAAAATTCCTGTGGAATAAAATTCACAATATTAATGTGACTAATGACAATTAATGTCTTTGACTATATGTGATCCAAAGATTCTTAATGTATATAATTTAATATAATCAAAGATGTTATGGTTAATCTTCAATTAATTAAATATATATAGATCACTAGACATTTAATTACATGCATAAAACATTCACTAAATTGCATGTAAGAAAAAAAAAATAGAAAATCAATGCCACCAAGGACAAAACATTAAATTAACTTGTCCAAGGGTAGAATCGTAAATTAACAAATAAGGGGCAAAATAGTTATAAAAAAAAAAAAAAAAAAAAAACAACACCAACTGCATAATCGTAAAATCATGCAATAGGACCGATAGATGCATGTGCAGGCACGTGGGTGCATGCATTGGTGCCAGCCCTCGGGGCGCGTGGGCCACACGCACTTGAGGCCTACGCAGGTGCGTGGCTACACACGCTTATGCCCTTTTTTTATGCAATTTCACCATTTTGTCATGCCTTTTGCAGCTTGATTCTCCTCCGACAGCCCCCTTTAAACCAAAATAAGTGGTGGATTACAAAGACCTCGTTGGTGCAAACAAACAAGTCGAAGACTCAACGAAAATGACAAAAAATTGCTTGAAATCAAGCAAAATTCCCAAAACGCAAACTCTAACCACCACAACGTCCGCCACGCCATTCGCCTTCGATGATCACCATGATGTTAGATTGCTTTAAGGCTTTTGTTGCCCATGGCGCTGCGACTCAAAGAGGGGTGGTGAGTTGCCAAAATTTTGCCAAAATCACCAGTCAGATTTTGCCCGACATCTTTTTCTTTTCCAAATCAAAAGCCCCATGAAAATCATTAAGGTAGAGATATAAAAGCTCTAAAACCAACTGTTAGAAAAATTTACAAAAAACCATGATCCCAATAATTGGGATCAAATACAGAAATGTGTAAATTATGTACTAACCTTCGGCCGTTGATAACATCAAGAACAAACACATGAAGCTTGAATGATTGTGAATAGGCGCTTCTAGCCAATTGTTAGTTAATGTTGATGGTGTGTATGACATCCTAAATTTTAGGGTCTGTTTTCAATCGAATAAGTTGGGCTTTTCATCGATGCGCTTATAGTTCTTTTCTCTGAGTTGGCCATTCATGAGATAACTAGTCTATTAGGTGAAGCCGTTAAGGAATCTAAACGTAGTAGACTTAAGAATTCGATCAGGAATCGATTGCTCGACCGTGCTAATCTGCAAGGGTCATTACGGCATTGTCAAAATTGATAAGAGACTGGAGATAGGTTGAATCAATAGAGGTATGTGATTAGTGTGTGGGTGATTCCACCTCATTGCAAAATTATCGCCGATCGGCACTAGACCGATTTTTCTGTCATTTTTGTATTATGTGCTCGTATTTGAAATCTTGAGATTTTCATGACAATCGAGAGTCGCCATTGCATCAAAGATGCACAATGTGGCTCGAAAATAATCGACTATAGGTCAAATGAGCTAAAAATTCCTAAAAGCTATCCAGTAGATTAGGTCACGCTAAAATTGCATCGGATTGAAATTAATCGCGAATTTGAACTCGATTTCAGAAATTTAAAGTTCTGTCATGTCACGATTTATTTTAGGAACGTTGACTCATCCTCCAAATAATTTTCGACGAGCTCGAGATTTTTACGGACGATTCAGAAAAGAAAGGAAATTCGGAGGGGCCAAATTGAGTGGATGTTTGGCCTCCTTAGAGAGCTATTTGGTAAAGGGAAATTGTAGAAATTGTGTGGCCTTCCTCCTTAGCAAAATTGGACATCAAATTGGTGAATTCGGTGAAGAAATTGAAGTCCGAAAATAAGGAAATTCCGAGGCTAGTATGGGGGCTACAATATTTGGCACCAAAATGGTTAATTGTGGGATTAAATTGCAAAAACTAATAGAGGGACCAAGCTTTAATTGAGTAGATAACCCTTGTTGACTTTCTTTCCCCCAAACCGCAGCTTCCTCCTCACGCCAAACTGCTCCCTCCTTCCTTTGCACGCCATCTTCCCCGATCCCCCTCTATTTTGCTTTTCCTTCTTTTTCTTGAAGCAGCCTAGCCAGCCCGCGAACCTTCCCATCTTCTCCACTTTCTCTCTCTCTTTCTCTCGTTGCCACCCACCAGCTCCCTCGCGCTTCTCCCTCCGTTGATTCTCCTCCATTTCGCTGCCACCCGTTCGCTAGAAGCCTCCACCGAGTCAACTCCTTCGTTCGCTCCTTTAGCGAAGCCTCCCATTTTTGACCGCCAATCTTCCACATTCCAGCAGCCCCTTATGTTTTCTTGTTTAGCTAGTAGACGCCGCGTCCTCCACCGAGCCTCAACCAGCTGCCACACGTCAACCCATCTCCCCCCATCGGTCAAACCCAGCGGAACCCCCTTCCCCTGACATTGACGCCAGCCAGCTCACCACCTTCTCAGCCCCATAACTTCATCGCCACCAAAGTCCATCTTCACCGAGCACCTTCCCCAGCAGCCGCACCACCGAACAGCCCTGTCGTTCAGCCGTGTGACCAGTCCCAAGTTCAGAACCATAATTGAGCAGCCCAACTATGGGCTTTATGGTCCATTTTCAAGCCCATCCCATCCCCTCTTGGCTACGCCGCCAGGAGGTTTGATGCCCTTCTCCGCGACGCCATTGCTATGGACTCACCGGCTTGCTAATCCGGTGAGTTTACTTGCTAAACCTTGTTTATGAGGTTAATTTTTCTTAAGGGGTGTTTAGTTTAAGTTAATTAGGGATTAGGTGGTTATTTAAATTAGATTAGTGATTTAATTATTCAATTATGTATGTTAGGTGGTTAGATTAGATTAATTAAGGATTAGACAGGATGTATTATTTATGTAGATAGGTTCAGGAACTTTTCCGGCCCATTTAGGCGGTTAATTAAGCATTTCCGGCCTAAGATAGCATTTTTGGTATTTAAATTGAATTATTTATTTAATTTTGGTAATTATTTAATTATTTAATATTTTTCAAAAATTAGACCGGGATAGTCGGTGACCGGAATTTCGTGCTAATTGCAATGGTGTGTTTAGTTTCTATAATTGGGTGTCGATTCATGCAAATTGAGTGCTGATTGAAATTTTAGTTATTTATTCCAAAATTTATGAATTTCGATATTTGTCCAGAAAATCTCGAGTGTCAGGTTTCGACACCGAAAATAGTTTTATATGCTATATAAAATAGTGGGATTTTAAAAGGAAGAATACCAATTTTTAAGGTTCAATCGACCGTGTACCCACGCACAATTATTTTCACGAGTGTTTCTAATGCGAAGAAAACAAGCCAAGTTCACTGTTTTAATTTAGTTCAATGCACGGTGGCCTAGGTTGAGATTGAATGATCGTGTGTTGGTTGAGAGAACCCGTCCTTGTTGTGTGTCGGTAAGACGTTATCCCTATATGGGACGCCCCTGGTCAAGGGAAGTCGGTCACAGTAGATTTTGGACTGAAGCTCCTTTGGGAATGCCGAATGGAATGCCGTCTCCAGTGTGTGTCGGAGGATGTTGCCATGCTCAAAGGAGTGGGATGGGGCTTGGCTACGCTAGAGGACCGATGTGTGTCGGGTAAAACTACCTGTGCAGGTAGTAAACAATTGGAATGCATGATTGATTGAGATAGATGAGCTGGATAATAGGACGGAATTGTGTGGCACGGAATGGGACATGTTATAACGATTTGGCCCTATAATTGGGACCCCTGTGACTGTTTGAGAAATGATTTGTGGTGTTTCAATTGGTTGAGTATGATTTATGCTTTTGGTTGTGATATGAATTGTGCTGACGTGTAGGAAGGAACTGAGGCGAGGTAAGTCCTCTATGATTGAGTGGATGTGTGGCTAGGATGCCTTTAGGTGTATTTACTTCCTAATAAGGGTTTAGGGGGTGAACTTGCTAAGATATTGTCTCACCCCATCATAGGCTTAACTTTTCAGGTCCTTTGAGGGAGGACCCGAAGCCCTCGGAGTTGCAGAGGTGGAATCTAAAGGTTCAATGAACGTGTCCGACTAGTAGGTAGTAGGACAGTTCCCTTTTGAGAATCGATCTTTTGTAGACTCGCTTTGTAATTAAACCTGGTGTGTTTATAAATGCGTGTTTTGTTTGTGAATGTGTATCCTGCTTTTCTATCCCATGTTTTTTGTTGTCAGGGGTTATTGTTTCGCTTCCGCGTGCATATTAAAATGAATGGGCCGGCAACGTGTCCAAGGACATCACAAATTTTATCGACTATAAAGGGATGGGCACGCGCTCGATGATCAGGGCGTGACATCCCTGCCCGAAATGATATCAGAGTTGGTTAATGTTTGGAGTGATAAGGTGCGATGATTTATGGGATGTTAGTAAGAAATGCCTTTAATTTATGCCGATGCATGTGATTGATAGCTAATTGGTAGATTGTTTGTGAGGATCACTCAGTTTCTAATTCTGTGTGGAATTGGGAGCAGGTCCTAGAGAAAGTCTACAAGATGAGTGATCAAGAGTAGAGGACTCCTAGGAAGAGGGCAATAGGCCCTATGACTCGGGGTAGGATGCCGACAAGGGTCGGTACCCGAGATGGTCGTGGTAGAGTGCAGGCTGAGGCCAACGCAAGTGGAGTAGCACCACCTCCAGTCGGTGCTAGTGTAGTAGCACCTGGTGATTCGGGAACTGTCGGGATCATGCAAACGCTAGAGGCCTTAGGGAATCTGATGGGATAATAGGCCCAAAATCAAGGCGCCGCCATTACCACCGTCGCTATAGCTGCCACTATTGCCACTGCCAATGCTGCTATTGTTGCCGTCGCTAATACTGCTGCTGCCGCACCTATCGCCGCACTTGCTGAAGTTCCACCTGGGAACGTGGTTGTTGTGAGGCCGATGCATAAGCTAGTGGAGTAATTTCTAAAGTTAAACCCACCAAGGTTCACTAGTGCAGGAGATCTTGAAGCTGCAACCCTATGGATCCAGCGTTTGGAGAAGGCCTTTGTACTATTGATGTGCACCGAGGCAGAGAAGGTCGTCCTTGTAGCCTGTCATCTATAAGGAATTGCAAACACTTGGTGGAGGGTCACCAAAGGAATAGTGTTCCCTGAAGGTGTAGTCCTAGAGTGGAACGCCTTTGTCAAAGTCTTTAATGGCAAGTACTTTTCTAAGAGTGCTAGAGAACTGAAGATGGCGGAATTCCAACGCTTTCGCCAAGGTACAATGACAATAGATCAGTATGAAACGAAGTTCAATGAGCTGTCAAAGTACGCCCCCAGACTGGAATTAAGGAGTCCGCTAGTACCACTCAACTTGAAGGACTACAACGACCTGTATGAATGGGTCCAGCTGATAAAGAGAGACTAGAATAACCAAGCCGCTTCATTTGAGTCGCGGTTTGGTTCGAATAGAGTTGGAAATAGGTTTGGGAAGAAACCTATGTCTAGAGGAAGGTATCCCATTCCGCCCAACAGGAAGGGTGGAATAGGAAAGTTAGTGCCAAAATAGAATGGCGTGTGTCATTTCTACGGAAAACGACATAGATCAGCCTCGTGCCATTTTAGGATGGGTCCGTGTTATGAGTGTGGCCAGCAGGGTCACATAGCTAGAAACTATCCCAGAAGACCGATGGGACCGCCATAGCAATTACCGCCGCTGCCACCGATAGGTCAGAATTGAGGATTTGTGCCGCAGACCGCACAATTGGGTGGATAGAACAGACCGCCAACTCAAGGAAGGACGTAAACTATCATTAGAGGACAGGCTAAGGACTCGCCTAATGTGATCTGTGTACGGTCTCGTTGAACAACCATGCTACTTTTGCTTTATTTGACCCTTAAGTTACTCATTCATTTATAGTTGAGCAGTATGTTAAGTTGGTAGAATTGATTCCTGAGTTGTTGGAGTCAGTGGTTAGCATATCTTCGTTGTTAAAGGATAAGGTGTGACATCCTGAAATTCGAGCCCTATAAGAGATGAATGAATGTGAATTTCGTCAATGCATCGGTGGTTGATCTCACTTAGAATTGGTCACTCCTGAGATATTGACCTTGAGGGGAAAGGCTAATGAGGACAGAACTCGTACAACTAAAGGACTTGACTTGGGAAATGACTTAATCGTGAGAGTTACATGAGGACGATCCTATAGATAGGCAGGCCGATTCTAAGGATGACTAGAAGTCGATTCACGGACAGAACATAATGGAATGACGGGTGATTCCGTTTACCGTTATCGAACCCGCGAACGACCCTATGTCGATTCTTAATAATCGTGTACTTTGAAATAATAATCTATCCTCCGTAATTTCATGTAGTCAAGGATGTCCATGCGTCGAGATATCTTGAACGTGGTTTGGCACGAGTCGGTTACGCGTGAATCCTCGAGCCGTTTGTCGATCCGAGTGTAACTAAAATGGCATTTGGCGAAATTGACATGGCATGAGAACTAAAGATTGGGCTTTGAATTATCGGGAATGTTCGGGACAGACTTTGGATGAAGCTACATCAAACAGTCGATAGAGCCAGTTAAGCCGAGCAATTGGAAAAGGGATTTTCGGACCGAGGAAGTGAGCCCGTGAGGACGTGGGCCGGGCCAAGTCAGTGTGGGCCTTAGGCCCAAGGTGGACAGCCACTATAGTGGGCCTTAGACAAGCAAATGAGCCCATTGGGCCTAAACCAACTATTCATCTTTCAAAGCCCATGGGCCAATTCTTAGCCATTTCAAGCCCAACCAATTCCCAAGCCCAATCCTTAGGCCCATCCAGCAATTTTAGTCCAAGGTCAGATTTGTAATTTGTGCAAGGTGAAATGACCAAATTGCCCCTAGTTGTAGGGAGAAAAAGGCTAGAGAAGAGAGAAAAGATGATGTCATGGCATGGGGACTTGAAGCAAGCATTGATGGGGGTCTTGACAGCCCTCACTTCACTCTCTCTCTCCCCCATTCGGCCTCCTTCGACGGAGCTCTCTCTCTCTTCGTTTTTCTTCTTCCTCCAGTTTCTGCTCCAGCTGACCCTTTGGTGAAGAATCGAGTCAAAAGTGGTCTTCCCATGCGAATCAGCTCACAATACACCCGCCATTCTCTTTAGGACACCCAAATCATCCAAATGGGCCTTGTTTCACGCTAAACGGAGCCACCAGCCGGCCTAGGTGCCGCCGTGAAGGAACCGATCGCCGGTCCGTCAATCCACCTGCAGCCTGTACTATTTCACGTTTTTGGTCATTTTTCTCCCATTCTGACCCTTTCTTTGCCCATCCCAACCTCCAGCAAGACCCCAAGACCCCCTGGTTCCGCCGGTTGCTGGCCACCCCCTTCGCTGGTGCTCCGGCCAAGCCATTCAACTTAGTTTCTCCTCCGGCAGTACTGTTTTTCATTGTTTTCAGTGGGAGTCCGAGCTGTGGTTGCTGTGTTGAGCTTGGGACCACCTTGGACCATTGTTGTAGAGGTCCCGGTGTGTAGCCACCGTCGTCGCCGCTGCGTCGGTGCCTCCGGCCCGCTTAACGGGTGAGTTTAGCTCCTAATCCTTTGATTAGAGCCTAAACTTGCTTATGTTTAGTTTAGTTAAATTTAATTCTAGATTAGGTGACTTAATTAATTTGTATTAGCCCTAAGATAGGTGGTTAGATTAATGGCTAAGATTAGTTTAGCTTAATTTTACTTTATTAGCTTAATGATGCTTATGTGGTTAATTAAGCATGTTTAGTTTAATTGATCGATTTCCTTAAGTTAATTATTGTTTTAATGAATTTTGAATTTAATTTATGGTTTATTAAATTCTAGAAATTTACTGTTCACATGACACTATTCACAAATTACTGTTCGAGCACTGTTCATCCAGATGCGAAAAATGTCTAAAATTCACGTGTGTTGATTTTATGATGTAAATGGATGTGAAAATGCATGGTATCCGCATGAATTGAGTGATGATTTGTGCAATGGTGTGGTGATTGGAAATTATGGATTTTATTAAGAAAATCCTGGGTGTCGGGTTTGGACACCGAAAATGGATTTTAAGTATTATATCAAACAGTGGGGTTTGAAAAAGGAAAGTATCAATTTTCTGGTTCCAATCGACGTGTACCCACACACGACTACTTTCTCAGATGTTTTTAATATGAAGGAAAGATGCCAGGATCACTGTTTTAATCGAGGCATATGAGTGAAATGCAAAGTGTCCTGGGCCGATAATGATTTGTCGTGTGTTGGTTAATGAGGAACCATCCTGAGCTGTTGAGCTGGACGTACCCTATATGGGATGCCCCATATGGTGGGCTTGGGTCGTAGTTGATTCTGGACCCATGCTCCTTTGGGAACGCCGTCGACGTAGTGATGAAGCCGTGCTCTAAAGGGGGAGACGATGCTTGGCTAAATGCCAGTTGATAGCCGAACTACGAGTAGGTTATGACGAAGTCGTGCTCCAAGGGGGCGACGATGCCTGGCTAAATGCTAGTAGATAGCCGAACTGCGAGTAGGCTATGCCCATGTGTGGCAGCGGATAACAATTGGAATGCATGTTGAGTGTTGTTGATGCACCGGATTATAGGACGAAATTGTGTGGCACGAAATGGGACGTGTCATAACGAAATTGTGTGGCACGAAATGGGACTTGTCATAACGATTTGGTCTTATAATCAGGGGCCCCTGCGGTTGTTGGTTATGTGAAAGTGTTGGCATTTCAATTGCTGTATGCATTGAGTATATGCATTGTGTTTTCGAACTGTGCCAGTGTGCAAGAACGCATGAGAATCATGGCATCTGTGATTTCGGTCATACATGAGTTAAGCACATTGTTTATGGCACACATGCATGAATCGATAACATGCAAGGTGTGGCAATGGCCAGGTGAGATCTTTTGTGATGCGACTCGTATGTGATTGATGAAATGTATCATCTAATGGCCATGTGCATTGCGTGTATCGTGCTGAATTTTAACGTGCAGGGTATGGCATACCAGGTAAAATTGTATGCGAATCGATTGTTGGTTGTTGCTTGTGGTGGGGTAGTTCTGGATAGATACCCCGTGTTGAGTTGGTGTTCTAACCAGGGGCTTAGGGGGGAACACGCTGAGATTTATATCTCACTGGTTATTGAATAACCATTTTCAGGTCCCTTGTGTGAAGAACTCGGAGCTTGAAGCAAAAGGGTCAAGAGCATAGGTGGCTTAGTAGTCCTTTATGAGATAGACGTTCTGTATAAGCTTGAGGTGTTTATGAAAGTGTATTTCATTTGAAACTGGTTGTCCTACTTTTCTATCCCATGTATGTTGTTGTCGGGGATTAGTGAATTTGCTTCTGCATGTGCAATAAAATGAAATGGGTCAGCGATGAATCCTGGGAACGTCGCAAAATTTTTAATCGACCACCGAGGGATGTGCGCGTGCTTGAGGTTCGGGGCATGACATAAGGTATTAGCTTCAGTGGGTTGTCCTAGTTGCAAGTTAGTGATTAGTGAGCGAGAGGGGAAGATAGACTTAATAGTCCTAACCATGTATGATTTTGATGTGATAATTGGCATGGACTGGCTCACCAAGCAATGAGCTAAGATGGACTGCTATTGCAAAGCGATTCAGTTTAACCCGTTAGAGGGTAAAAGTTTCGAGTTTATTGGGAGTCGAGGAGGACCCTCGATTGCTTTAATCTCGTTGCTTGAGGCAACCTGTTTGTTAGACAGGGGTTGTCAAGGTTACCTAGCGACTGTTGTGGATATGACAGTTGAGGAGCTGAAGATAGAAGATATCGCAGTGGTTTAAGAGTTTCCAGACGTGTTTCCGAAAGAATTGCCAGGTTTGCCGTCAAAGTGAGAGATAGAGTTTGTGATCGAGCTAGCACCGGGATAGAGCCAATATCTAAGGCTCCTTACCGGATGGCATTGTCTGAGTTGAAAGAACTGAATGTGCAAATGCAGGAATTGTTGGATAATGGATTCATACGTCCCAGTGCATCACCTTGGGGAGCACCAGTTCTCTTCATGAAGAAGAAAGATGGTTCGTTGCGTTTGTGCATCGACTATCGTCAACTCAATCAGGTGATGATCAAGGACAAGTATCCACTCCCAAGGATCGACAACTTATTTGACTAGCTGTAAAGAGCGTCGATATTTCAAAAATCAACTTAAGAATAGGGTATCATCAGTTGAGGATAAAAAATGATGACATACCAAAGTCAGCGTTTCGTACTCGATACGGCTATTATGAGTTCACTGTAATGCCTTTTGGTTTGACGAACGCCCCAGCTGCTTTTATAGATTTGATGAATCGAGTTTTCAAAGAATATCTAGATTAGTTTGTGATTGTATTCATTAACGATATTTTGGTGTATTCAAGAAGTGCTGAGGAGCACGGAATGCACTTAAGTATAGTGCTCCAGACTCCGCGGAATCATGAACTATAAGCTATGTTCAACAAGTGCGAGTTTTGGTTGACTTGTGTTGCTTTCCTAGGTCACATGATTTCAGGCGAAGGAATTTCTATGGACCCGTCCAAGATTGAAGCAGTGATACACTGGCCAAGACCAATGACAGTGATAGAGATTAGAAGTTTCTTGGGTTTGGCAAGTTACTACAGAAGGTTCGTGGAAGGATTTTCAGCTTTAGCGTCGCTGTTGACTCGACTACTGAAGAAGGAAGAGAAGTTCGTGTGGACAGAGAAGTGCGAGTGTAGTTTCCAAGAGTTTAAGCAAAAGCTAACTACCGCACCTGTGCTGACCATACCATATGGTCCTGGAGGAAATGAGATCTATAGTGATGCGTCGTTTAGAGGACTGGGTTGCATGTTGATGCAACATGGTAGGGTTGTTGCATACGTGTCCCATCAGTTGAGGCCTCATGAGCTGAATTACCCGACGCATGACTTAGAACTCATAGTAATCATTTTCACTCTAAAAATTTGGAGACATTATTTGTGTGGTTATTTGTGTGGAGAGAGATTCCAAATCTTCACAGACCATCAAAGTCTCAAGTATCTAGTCTCTCAGAAGGAGTTGAATATGAGATAGCATCGCTGGGTGGAACTTCTGAATGACTATAATTGTGATATTTTGTATCATTTGGGAAGGTGAACAAGGTTGTAGATGCCTTGAGCCGAAAGTCTTTAGTTACTCAGATAATGGTTAAGAAATGGGTTTTACTCGAGAGAGCTTATGGCCACCCTCAAAATTGAGCCGGAAGTGCAAATCATAATCAGGACACTTCAGCCGACCGATCCGAATGTTCAGAAAATCCTACAAGAAGATACCGGTAAGAGACTAAAGTTCCGAGGAGGATTATGTGTACCTAACGATGTAGAGCTTACAGAGGAAATTTTATCATAAGTTCATCGTAGTAGTTACAGCATTCATCCTGGCAATACGAAGATGTACAAAAATCTGCGTCAACACTATTCGTGGTCCGGTATGAAGGCGGACATCGCCAAGCATGTCGCCAAATGTCTGACGCGTCAGCAAGTGAAGGCTTAGCATTGTAAGTCGGGAGGACTTTCGCAACCTCTCGAGATTCTCGAGTGGAAATGGGAGCACATCACGATGGATTTTGTGACAACTTACCAAGGAGTTAGAGGGGTAATGATTCCATTTGGGTAGTGGTCGATAGAATGACGAAGTCGACTCACTTCATCGCAGTACGGAAAGACCTTGATTTTGACAAGCACGTAGAGTTGTACATGTGTCAGATTGTTCGGCTGCATGGAGTGCCGGTGACGATTACTTTAAACAGAGACTCGAGATGTACAGCTACATTTTGGAAAAGTTTACAGATTGCTTTAGGAACGAAGCTACAGTACAATATAGCCTATCATCCTCAAACGGATGGCCAGTCTGAGAAGACGATTCAAACCCTTGAAGACATGCTGCGAGCTTGCGTGTTGGATTTTGAGGGAAGCTGGGAGGAACAGCTTCATCTTGTCGAGTTTGCCTAAAATAACAGCTACCAATAGAGCATTCGGATGGCTCTTTTTGAAGCGTTGTATGGCAGAGCGTGTAGAACGCCGGTTTATTGGAATGAGGTTGGAGAACGAAAGATTACAGGCCCAAAGTTAGTTCAGTAGTCATTGGATGCAGTTGCCGTTATCAAAGACAGATTAAGGACTTCTCAGAGTTGCCAGAAAAGCTACGTAGATAAGTGCCGAAGACTATTGGAATTCCAAGTAGGTGAGCACGTCTTTCTAAAAGTGTCACCCATGAGGGGTACTTCGCGCTTTGGTATGAAAGGGAAATTGAGTCTGAGGTACATGGGTCCCTTCAAGATTCTAGAAAGAATCGGGATTCTAGCGTATCGTCTTGCATTACCGTTGAGATTGGTACAAGTGCATGACGTCTTTCACGTGTCAATGTTGAGAAAGTATGAACCTGACCTGACCTATGTGCTAAAATTTGAAGAGTTAGACGTGGACGACAGTGTGTCATACGTGGAAAAACCAGTTCAGATCGTAGATCGTAAGGAATAGGTTCTGCGCACCAAGACAATCCAGTTGGTTAAAGTGGTTTGGCAACACCACGGCACAGAAGGAGCAACCTGGGAAAGTGAAGAATCGATGAGATGATTGTACCCACACCTTTTTGTTTAAAGATTTATAATTGTTTAAATTTCGAGGACGAAATTTTTATAAGAGGGGAATAGTTGTGACATCTTGAATTTCAGGGCCTGTTTTCAATCGAATAAGTTGGGCTTTTCATCGACGCGCCTATAGTTCTTTTCTCCGAGTTGGCCACTCACGGAATAACTAGTCTATCAAGTGAAGCCGTTAAGGAATTTTAACGCAATAGACTTAAGAATTCGACCGAGGGAATCGACCGCTTGACCGTACTAATCTGCAAGGGTCATTACGGCACAAATTGATTAGAGACCGGAGATAGGTCAAATCGATAAAGGTATGTAATTAGTGTGTGAGTGATTCCACCTAATTACAAAATTATCGTTGATTGGTACTAGACCAATTTTTTGTCATTTATGTACCTTGTGCTCGTATTTGAAATCTCAAGATTTTCATGACAACCGAGAGTCGCCACTGTGTCGAACATGCACAATGTGGCTCGAAAATAATCAACCATGGGATCAAATGAGCTAAAAATTCCTAAAAGCTACCCAGTAGGTTAGGTCACGCTAAAATCGCATCAGATTAAAATTAACCGCGAATTTGAACTCAATTTCAAAAATTGAAAGTTCTATCATGTTACGATTTATTTTAGGAACGTCGACTCATCCTCCGAAGAATTTCCGATGAGCTCGGGAATTTTACGAAAATCAATTCGGACGATTCGGAAAAGAAAGGAAATTCGGAGGGGCCAAATTGAGTAGATGTTTGGCCTCCTTAGTGAGCTATTTGGTGAAGGGAAATTGTGGAAATTGTGTAGGCTTCCTCCTTAGCAAAATTGGACATCAAATTGGGGAATTTTGTGAAGAAATTGAAGTCCAAAAATGAGGAAATTCGGAGGATAGTATGAGGGCTGCAACATTTGGCACCAAAATGGTTAATTGTGGGATTAAATTGCAAGAAAGTAATAGGGGGGACCAAGCGTTAATTGAGTAGATAACTCTTGTTGACTTTCTTTCCCCCAAACCGCAGCTTCCTCCTCACACCAAGCTACTCCCTCATTCCTTCGCACATCGTCTTCCCGATCCCCTTTCTATTATGCTTTTGCTTCTTTTTCTTCAAAGCAACCCAGCCAGCCTACAACCCTACCCATCTCTCCACTTCCTCTCTATCTTGCTCTCGCTGCCACGTGCCAGCTCCCTTATGCATCTCCCTCCATCAATTCTCCTCCATTTCACTGCCACCCATCCGTGAGAAGCCTCCACCGAGTCAACTCCTTCGTCCACGTCCTCCACCAAGCCTCAACCAGCTGCCACACATCAGCCCATCTTCCCCCATCGGTCAAACCCAATGGAACCCCTTTCCCCTGACGTTGATGCCAGCCAGCTCACCACCTCCTCGACCCCGCAACTTTAGTGCCACCGAAGTCCATCTTCCCCGAGCACCTTCCTTAGCAGCCACACCACCGAACAGCCTCACCATTCCGCCGCATGACCAACCCCAAGTTTAGAACTAGAATCGAGCAGCCCAACTGTGGGCTTTGTGGCCCGTTTTCAGGCCCATCCCATCCTTGCTTGGCTTCACCACTAGGAGGTTTGACGCCCATCTCCGCGACGCCGTCGCCGTGGACTCACCAGCTCGCTAATCCGGTGAATTTACTTGCTAAACCTTGTTTAGGAGGTTAATTATGCTTAATGGGTGTTTATTTTAAGTTAATTAGAGATTAGGTGGTTAGTTAGATTAGATTAGTGATTTAATTATTCAATTATGCATGTTAGGTGGTTAGATTAGATTAATTAAGGACTAGACATGATGTATTATTTATGTAGATAGGTTCAGGAACTTTTCCGGCCCGTTTTGGCGGTTAATTAAGCATTTCCGGCCTAAGATAGCATTTTTGGTATTTAAATTGAATTATTTATTTAATTTTGCTAATTATTTAATTATTTAATATTTTTCGGAAATTAGACCGGGATAGCTGGTGACTAGAATTTCATGCCGATTGCAATGGTGTGCTTAGTTTCTGCAATTGGGTGTTGATTCATGCAAATTGAGTGCTGATTGGAATTTTGGTTATTTATTCCAAAATTTATGAATTTCGATATTTATCTAGAAAATTTGGTGTGTCGAGTTTCGACACCAAAAATAGTTTATATACTATATAAAATAGTGAGATTTTAAAAGGAATAATACCAATTTTTAAGGTTCAATCGACCATGTACTCATGCACGATTATTTTCACAGTGTTTCTAATACAAAGAAAATAGACCAGGTTCACTATTTTAATTGAGGCATTTGAGTGCAATGCACGGTGGCCTAGGCTGAGATTGAATGATCGTGTGCTGGTTAAGAGAACCCATCCCCAGTGTGTGTCGGTAGGACGTTACCCCTATAAGGGACGCCTCTGGTCAAGGGAAGCTGGTCACAGTAGATTCTAGATCGAAGCTCCTTCAGGAATGCTGAATGGAATGCCATCCCCGGTGTGTGGCAGAGGATGTTGACGTACTCAAAGGAGTGAGACGGGGCCTGGCTACGCCAGTGGACCGATGTGTGTCAGGTAAAACTACTTGTGCGGGTAGTAAACAATTGGAACGTATGATTGATTGAGATAGATGCGCCGGAATATGTGACGAAATTGTGTGGCACATAATAGGACGTGTTATAACGATTTAGCCCTATAATCGAGACCCCTATGGCAGCTTGAGAAATGATTTGTGGCGTTTCAATTGGTTGAGTAAGATTCCTGCTTTTGGTTGTGATATGAACTATGCTGACGTGTAGGAAGGAACTAAGAGGAGGTAAGTCCTCTATGATTGAGTGGATGTGTGGCTAGGATGCCCTTAGGTGTATTTCCTTCCTCATAAGGGTTTAGGGGGTGAGCTTGCTAAGACATTGTCTTACCCCGTTGTGGGCTTAACTTTTCAAGTCCTTAAAGGGAGGACCTAAAGCCCCTGGAGTTGCAGAGGTGGAATCTGAAGGTTCGGTGAACGTGTCCGACTAGTAGGTCGTAGGACAGTTCCTTTTTTAGAATCGATCTTTTGTAGACTCGTTTTGTAATTAAACCTGGTGTGTTTATAAATGCGTGTTTTGTTTGTGAATGTGTGACCTGCTTTTCTATCCCATGCTTTTTGTTGTCAAGGGTTATTGTTTCGCTTCCGCATGCATATAAAAATGAATGGGTCGGCGACGCGTCCTGGGACGTCGCAAATTTTATCGACCACCGAGGGATGGGCATGCGCTCGAGGATCGGGGTGTGATGGTGTGTTCTCTAATTATCAAATAATCAGAATAATGAGAATAATGAGAGGATTTTGCTTAAATAACCTATTTACATGCCTATACAAATCATAATATGTGTAGTCTTTCATCAAGGCTAATCCTAGTAGATATGAACAATCTCCATAGTTATTAGCAACTAGATTTGGATAATAAATCCTCAGTGAAATCAAATGTTGGCAATTTTAACTAAATATGGGATCATATAAAATAAAATTATGACATTTCAAAGATGGATAGAGTGATGGGTATCCTAAGAGCAAAGTTGAAATGGAATTCGATAGATTGAGCAAAATGACAACAGGAAATTTGCTTGAAAAGAAAACTTGAAGGTCTAAAAATTAAAGGAAATTAAAAAGGACAGCGCCAGAATTAAAGGATATTAAAGATAAAAACACTAAAATTAAAAGAATTCAAATCAAACACTGGAAAGGAAATTATCGGAAACTAAACTTCACTGGAATTGAAATCAAAGAAAATTTACAAAAACCTTGACGCTCAAGTGGAAACATTGAAACGAACATTGCACTGGTGTTCACGAATGCACATTATAAATTACAAGCTTAACCCTATATCTAATATCAAAATGAAAAGGTATTGCTTCAATATATATATATACTTTAGAGAAAAGTTTGGCAGAGTTTTGGCGTGTAATCTCCACTCTTCTTTTTCAGTTATATAAGCTCGATCCAAAGTCAATGGCTGCCACCCATTTTCCTTTTACCACAACGTGGACTTTTGTCCGTGCGAAGTCAATCAAAAATCATTTCTTGCTCGCCATAAGTCACTCTTGTTCTCGTGTTTATTAGTATTTCCTTCATTATTATGCCCTCTTTCCCATACTTGTTGTGAAAGTGTCGTTCTTGCTTGCTTAGATTATTATGAACTGTGTAGCTTCAGTTGTCGTTGGTATTGCCGTAGCACTTGGAACTGCTTTGACACTTTTCGTGACAGTCATTATAGTCCTCCATTCCTTTCTCTTTTAATCATGTCCATGATTCGTGGATTAAAGTTACGAACACCATCTCCATGCACTTATAGTTAAATACAACTTAGTATAGATAATATTCGTACTTGTACACCTTTAAATAATATTATGTGGGCACAAGACTTTCTTACTTGCCGAATATATATACTAGCGTGAGACTTGAGGAAAGTATAGTAGGAATCTATCTTCATCGTGAAAGGGCTAGTAACAACACCGAGAGGGGGGTGAATAGGTGTGAATAGAAATTTTCACAAGATTCATTAGAAGTAATTTGCTTATAGAAGATAACAGATTAAGAACGAATTTAACCTTAAATAGTAAAACTTAAACAGTTAATTAAGGTTGCGAACAATAAAGGAATTGAGGGAAGAGAATGAGAACACAAGGTTTATAGTGGTTCCGCTTAAATCAAGCCTACGTTCACTATCCAAGCGACAGCCCTTTGGCTGGATTTCACTATGATTCAAAAGAGATTTAACAGTCTCGCGATCTCGACTTTACAGTGCGGAGGCTCTACTATGCTTCTTCCGAAGTCTCACAAATGTTTGCTTTCTCTCTTGGGTACAATTTGAGTTTCAACAAGTGAAATAGCAAAGAACTAAGAAGCTTCAGACTTTGAATATTTTCTTTTTACGCACTCTATCGAATAACTATAGAGTCTGCCTTAAATACTCCTCAATGCATTCACGACCGTTGGCACTTTCGAAAGGAGTTCTTCCAATCTATCCGTTAGACAGAATCAATCAAGGAGATCTCGAGTCGTTTTAAGGATGTGATAAAAGCCCGTCAATTATGTTCGCCCATTGTTGACACCTAAATTTTTCCAAAAAAAAAATCTTTTTCGAAAAAATGGGAACTTGTTTTTTCACAAAAATATTTCATGTCAAATTCTTGCATATAGATTATCTAGGTGTTTAGTATATTTTTTAATGGAATTTTTTTCTTTAAAAAAAAAGAAAAAAGAAAAGAAGAAAGTTGGGGCCAAAATGTAATTTTCAAAAGTTGAGGGACCAATTCGCAAATTTCGCAAAATTTCGCCCGAACCCTTAAATCATCATCTTGGTCACCAATTAAGTTGAAATTGAATTTGGGCCAAGTCGAATCTATCAAATTGGGCCAAAATGACCAAACTTGCATTAAATTGGTTATTTTCGAATAAGAAAATGGCCAACTTTGAGGGACCTTTTTGCAAAATTGGGTGGGCAAAATTGCAAAATCTGGTCGAGATATTAAACTACTATATATGAGCTTGCTAATTGACCAAAAATCGCAGCCAAATTGATGGATTAAAGCACCCAAACCAGTTGACAAATCTCAGTCCACAAGTTGCTGAGTAAGCAGTTTGGTGGCCCCACCATATCCTCCTCAGCTACCCAACCGGCCTGATATTTGTACGTGATGGAAGACCGTAATGAGTAGTGCAAGTGGACGGAAATTTTCCAGGGATAAGCTGCTGAAAGCACGGGAAATTCGCAACCAAATCCGCACACTCAACATCTGCAAAATTTGAAAATTCTGCCTAAGTCAAAGTTGTTGAAGTAGCCCTGTTGGCAGGCTTGGTAGGTGGACTAAAGACGGGCCAAAAATCCCTAAATTGAAGGGGAGAAGATCACGGAAGCAAGGTATTTCGTGGGACGGGAGGTAAGAGACGAGAGAGAGAGGAGAGAGCTCAGAATCGTTCCCCAAAGACACCTTCAGAAGCAACTCCAGAAAGCAAAAAACCCAGAAATTCTAGACCGACCCTTGCAGAGAAAAGTGAAATTTTCACAAACTTACGGCCAAAATTAGCCAAAATCTTCAACTAGAGAGTGAAACTTCACTCAAATATCTTTCCAACCATAGGTTGCACGTCCCAAATGGAGATCGGGAAGGCCTCATAAAGCCCCCCGAAACAGAACCCTCCTGGCGGGCCAAGTAACTCCGAAAATGTCAGTGTTGAGCCCAGTTGGTCACGAGGGAGGGAAAGTCAGTGTTTTTGAGAAATTTTTGAGACAAATGAGGAAATAATTGACTTTTACCCCAAACTAAAATACATATAGTTTGTCTTGGTGTCAATTTTTCCAACAAAAGATGTCTTGAAGTCTAATTTTAGACGTCAACGAAAACCTTCATTATCAGTTCTTTTTTTCTGCAGATCTCATTTCCAGTTGAAGAAGCCAACTTCCACGGGCCCCCGAGGATAATTTATCGGCTTCCTCAGCCAAGAGCTACTTGCAGAAGAAACTAGAAAGCAAGGTAAGTATCCTAGATGTATTTTTGTTCGAGTTTGAGCATGTTTTGATCATGAAAATCAAGAGGAAAACCAGCTCGGAAAACTGATTTTTGAGGCTGGAATTTTTGTGTGTTGAAATCTCTTCAAGAGTTTTGCATGTGTGCTTCTTGGAGAGGTCGTTTTGATGTTGTTCGGTGGGTCATTTCTCTATGATGTTTGTTGCATTTGAAAGTTTATGTTACCTGCTTCAACTCGGATTAAGTATTGTTTCCCTTAGATCTCGTATGTGATGAGTGTTGGGGCTTGAATATGGGCATTCAACCTGTTTGCTTGACTTGGGTTCAAACCCAGATTTGCAAAAAAATCAGCTCAAGCCCGCATATTTGATGATGATTCCAGCTTGGTTTTCGTGTGTTTTAAGTTGTTTTCTATCTAATATTGCTCCTTACATGTGGTAGTATAATCTTGGTACTTTAGTTCCACGTGAGATTGCTTATGGGTTGAGATTGGAGGCTGCAAACATGGTCCGGCGAAGCTGTTTTGGAGTGATTTAATGCACGCCAAGTGTTCGATGAAATGTGCAAACCAAGTTTCGATCTTGAAACGGTCGATTTGAGCTTGATTATTGTAATATTCATATGCTGTGTTGCTCCATGTTAGCATAGATCGGTTTAAGGAATTATTATTAATATTTTTAAAAAATAATAAAAAAATCTGAAAATTTCAAAAAATAAAAAAAAAAAAAAATGTTAGATAGTATCAAATTAGGATAGAAATGGCATCTATTAAATTTTCCTAATTTTAAAAGGTCATTTTCCTAATTTAGTGCTATTTTGGTATTTTATAACCATTTTTGTAAATAATCCATTTTACGTAGATTAAAACTATTTAAAGTAATTTCATGCATATAGAGTAATTTCATGCATATTTGAATTCTCATTTTGCTCATGGGGGTCCTGTCTCGGGGCGTGATAACAAGGCCATGTAATATTATTTGCCCGACTTGTATCGGGTTTACCTTTTCCACGTTTATTTTCAAGTCATTTCAATTTATTGGATGTTTACTTACACGCCGCTTTTCATTAATTTGAGTGTAAATTTCTCTTCTAAATTATGTTAGGATTAGTCTAGACATTAAAAAAAACACTACAAAAACATTTGCATGGACACTTAGTGGTTTCATAAAGATTATAATTGGTAATCAAGATTGTGTCGCCATTTAGATAAACAACCTTCCAAGTTAGTGGTACCACAAGGGTGCTCATAGAAACATTGGCGTAAACAAGTGCCCGTTCCTAGAAATCTCTGGTTGAATATGAATCGAGACAACACTCCCGTGTCTTGATTGGTTTCTAGCCGACCCCAATAGGCTAGTGGCGACTCCTAGAAATATTTAGGTTGTTAAGAACTAAAAACAAAATCTAACGTCACGCGAGGCATGGGCTTGGGAGAGCCCACACCTAATTTAGGGCCATTGGTCCACTTCTTTAGGCAAATACCCTAAACTTTCTTCCTTTTCCCCGGACGGAAAAAAGAGGTCGTGACACCCATACAATCAGGATCTTGGTTTCTATAAGTAGAACCTTCCAAGCTTGTTTGCCTTCCAAGGGATTTGATTATCGAAATTGATTCTAATAAAGATAATCAATCATATAAGTGCTATATCCAGCCATAAGGTCATCCATAAGCAATACAAATTGAATCTTTGAAGATAATCTCGCATCTGAATAAGTCTTCTTTCTTCAGTCTGGAAACTGTCAGTGCGGGCAGACTTTAAACTTAAAGTCTGGCGGTCTTCAAATTTTGACTCTAAAGTCTGGAAGTCTTCAGACTAGACTTTCTGGAAAGGTTTTGTCAACTTCAAAACAATAAAGTACTTTCTCCAACAATCTCCCCATTTTTTATGGTGACAAAACTTTCCTGCAGATTTAAGAACTTTTGACCTGCAAAACAATTCTTAGGCAATACATAATATCTTATAAAACTGGGTTGATTATGACTTGGATAGCATCGATTCTGCAACCACAGAAAACATGTTAAAAAGATAGGTTAATTAACTATCCATCCAAAATCAATATTACCAAAGTAAGTTACTACAGACGTAAAAAAGTCCAACAAATCCAACAAAGTTCAACAATCAAAAGTCTAAACCAAAAAAGGTACCTATCAAAAGTTCAAACAGATAATAAAAAAGGATAAGATAAATCTGCACACACACATTCTCCCCCTTTTTGTCAACAACAAAAAGTGGAGAAGAATAAAAAGAGTTGGATAAAATCAGTGTTGTTTGGGGATGTGAACGAGCTGAAATTCTTCCATCGACTGAACTGTTTTCTCTAGCTTTTTCAGTGACTCCTGCAGTTTGTTAACATCTTCAGACTTGGCATTCTCTTTCATTTGAAGTTTAAGGTCTTGTACCTGATCATGAAGAGAAACTGTTGTAGCTTTCAGTGCAGATTGGAGATTCAGAATTTCACACTCCATCCCATATTGTTGAGCCTTTATCTCCACAAGGAGTTCTAGCAGTCTTTTAAAGTCTATAGAATTCTCTATTTGCGTACTAACTTCAGCATGTTCAGTTTGAGGAGTGTTAATGGATGAAGGAACTTCAGCTTGTCAAACATCAAAACTGGGAGAGGATGCCTCAATCTCAGCTTCAGGAAAATGAGAGGTATATACATCTTCTAGATTTGCTGGAGATCTGCTCATATCATCATTTGTAAAAACAAGTGAAAAAATACCTCTTTTTTCAACAGCTCCCCATGTCTATATCCCTACAGGTGGAGAAAAGAATTCTTCTTCTTGCTCTTGCTCACTAGCAGCACTCAAGCGATGTTCTATTGTTTTTCCTTCTCCTGCAGCTCAACTCCGAGCTTCTCGTAATCCTCTAACAAGGATACTACAAATGTTGGTTTAAGAGAGTCATCTTGACCCTTATCTTCTTCTGCTTCCCTTACTTCTTTTTCTTCTTTTCTTGCTCTTCTCTCTTCCTCTGCTCTTCTTCCTTCACTTCCTTCTCTTCCCTCTTCTCTTCTTTCACTTCCCTACTCTATCTCTTCTCGTCCTCTTTCTTCTCTGTTCTCCGACTGCTCAAAGCTAACAAAGCTTTGTAGATATTTCAAGGCAAATGCGGAAAGTGTGAGATCATCCTCATCTTCTTCATCCTGCAAGATAAGGGCTCTTCTCTTCTTAATAGGTGCTGTCATTGGCTCTTTGCCTTTCCTTTTCTTTGCGGCGGAGTCTTGTTTTGTTTTGCTTAAGGACTTCTCCTTAAAACGCTTTAGGGCCTTGTTCAGTTCATTTAGTCTCATTTTCGAAACCATCTTCAAACCAATCACCATAAGAGCAATGGTTCAAGCACAGTGAGATGCAAGAAGCTGAATTTGAAAGTGTCTAAACAACTTGGTGACCAGTGCAGAGTAAGGAAGCTGTCCCTTATCTTTCACCACAGTCCTATACATGTGCCTCAGGATTGTGTGTGGCAGCGAGAACTTCATCCCATTACTAATAGCAAACATCAGTTAGAGGTTGACTTGGGTCAAACACAGTTTATCACAACCTTGTGCAGCAAGATATTGGAGGCATTCATTCTTTGATAAATGATGCCACCCTCAGAAAATTTGTCATTCACAAGGAAACTTGTAGCATGGCCAACAGTCACATTTATTGGTTGGAAACTCCCTCTTTCCACAGCAATAATGTCCGCCAAAGTATCCACGTCAACCACAAATTCTCTATCCCTTACAGTAAAACAGAATCTATTTGCATCAAGGAATGACATATTCAAATAGAAATAAGCAGTTAATTTAGCATAAGCAACATCGATTTCTGAACAAAATCTTTCAAGTTAAAGGAGAGCAAACTTCTCCCTTAGGTTCACCTTCAAGGAATCCAGGAAATCAAAATCCACAGTTCGAGGGTTCATCGCCCCTTTTTTCAGCAATTTCAAAAAAGTCTTTTTGTGGTCTTTAGAACGAAACAAACTCGTTCCCTCACCACGCACATCAGCAGCCACGCCCATCCTAGGCTGAAAATTAGCGTACAATTTCTCATCATCATCCTTCACCTCAGGCTAATTAACAAAACTAAACCGTGGATCACTTGGAAAGTTGGCAAAATTCTTATCTACCAAACCTTCAGGCGCAATGCCTAACCTTTCCATTTGTCTCAAAAACAAGGTCTCGTTCTTGTAACCTCTTTATTGCAGAAACTCATCAATAAACGTCATCGCCGTTCAACCCTACTTTAACTAATTATAGAGTTTAAAGAGAAATTGGGGTTTCAACGTTCTTACAGGTTCAACATCTTCCATAATTTCTTTTTCCGCTTGCAGGTGCGGAGGATCTTGAGTAGAACGTTGACACTGTTAAGAATGTTGTTGCTGTTGCTATTGCTGTTGAGGAGAGTCTTCTTCCTCGGTTAAGTCAAAATGAGTAGGATCCTTTGGCATGTGCTGTGGTCCCCTGTTAGCGATCTGAGACAATTTCCTCTGGAAAGACATTCTTGCAGTCGAGGAAGATTTCTCGAACTCGTTCGGTTGAAAAAAAGGTGCAAACTTTGTAGAGTAAACTTGAGAGAAAAGGTGAGAGAGTAGGAATTCTGTATTCTAGGGTTTGTGAAAACATAAATGGAGAAGAAGAACTCGATGGTATTTAAAGCAAGTGAAACGGAGTATACAAATAGTCACAAAGGAAAAAAAATAAACTGCCTTTTTCGAAAATAAAACTGCCAAAAATTTCAAAAATTTGAAAAAAATAATTTCTAAAAAATAAATTAGGCAAGTAACGATTCAAAAATCAATGTACATTTTCAAGTTTTTCAAGCCAAAATTAAATTACCTGCATTGAAAAGAAATTAACTTACAAATATAATTTTTGGTCATTCTGAATCTGACCACCTTCAAACTTTAACAAGTAGAAGATATAATGTTCAGTTTGGTACGAATAGACTCAAATAAACTTTTCTCCAGTGGCTTTGTAAAAATGTCTGCCAACTAATTCTTCGAGTCAATAAACTGAATCATGACTTCTCCATTCTGAACATGATCTCTTATGAAATGATGCCGAATCTCTATATGTTTTTCCCTTGAATGGAGAATTGGATTCTTTGTGAGATTGATGGCACTAGTATTATCGCATTCGATCTCGGTGCATGATTCTTCAATTCCAAAGTCTCTTACCTGTTGCCTTATCCACAAAATTTGAGAACAATAGCTTTCAAGAGCCACATACTCTGCTTCTGCTGTTGATAGAGCTACAGTACTCTGCTTCCTTGAGAACCAAGACACCAGCTTGTTGCCCAGCAATTGACAAGTACCAGAAGTACTCTTTCTATCAACTTTATAACCTACTAAATCTGCGTTTGAATATCTAAGGAGAGTAAAGTCTCATTCTTTGGAATACCACAGACCTAACTTTGGAGTAGTTGCAACGTATTTGATGATGCGTTTTGTAGCACTTAAGTGGGATTCTTTGGGATCTGATTGGAATCTAGCACAAATGCAAACACTAAACAAAATGTCAGGTCTAGAAGCAGTAAGATAAAGAAGTGAACCGATAATACTCCTGTAAAGCTTCTGGTCAACTTTCTTTCCTCCTTCATCTTTGTCCAGTTTCGAAGAACTTGACATTGCAATATCAATCTTTTTGCAATTCTCCAATCCAAATTTCTTGATGAGATCTTTTGCATATTTTTTTTTTATGAATAAAGATACCTTTCTTTGATTGTTTAACTTGCAATCCCAAAAGGAAGGTTAACTCACCCATCATACTCATCTTGAATTCATCCTATATAGACTTAGAAAACTTCTTGCATAGATTTTCATTAGGAGATCCAAAAATAACGTCATCGACATAAATTTGAACAAATAAAAAATATTTTCCTTCTTTCTTTATAAATAAAGTAGTATCTACCTTTCCTTTATCAAAACCATTTTGGGTTAGAAATTTACTTAACATTTCATATCAGGCTCGAGGTGCTTGCTTTAGTCCATATAAGACCTTTTTCGATCTGAAGAATGAGTCGCTTTCTTGGATTTTCAAAACCATGGGGGTGTTCCACATAGACTTCTTCTTGGATAAATTCATTGATAAATGCACTTTTAACCTCCATTTAGAATAATCTAAAATTTTTATAACAATCAAAAGCAAGTAATAATATAATTGCTTCTAACCTCACTTGGTGCATAGGTCTCGTCATAGTCTATCCCTTCTTCTTGTGTGTATCATTTGGCCACGAGTCTTGCTTTGTTTCTGACCACTTTTCCTTTTTTGTCCACCTTGTTTCTGGAAACCCATTTAATTCCAATAATAGACTTGCCTTTAGGTTTAGGAATTAGTTCCTAAACATCGTTGATGCTGAACTGTCTTAGCTCTTCTTGCATAGCTTCAATCCAACTTTCATCAAACAAGGCTTCTTCTATACTTTTGGGTTCTATCTCGGAAATAAGTGCTAAAGCACTAGACTCTTTTCGTCTTTTGGATCTGGTGCGAATTCCTTCATCAAGGTTGCCAATGATAAGTTATTTGGGATGACTTGACTTGTACTTCCAGTTATGGGTTGGTCTGACAGTCTGCTAATTCTCTACTTCAGTTGAATCTTCTAATTCTACTCGTTGCTGATCTTCAAAAGTCTGAACCACTTCGGGGGAGGTAGACTTTGTAAAGTCTGGAGCAGGTTTAGATTCTTCAAGTTGAGTCTGATCTAGTTGATTTTGCAAGGAGTCTTGAAACTTGACGTTCATAGATTCTTCCATAGATTGAGTCTTCTTGTTGAAAACTCTATATGCTTTGCTTGAGGTAGAGTACCCAAGGAAAATTCCTTCATTTGACTTTTCTTCAAACTTCCCAGTTTGATCATTTGTGTTTTTCAAAACAAAACACTTACGACCAAACACATGAAAGTAAGAAACATTTGGTTTTTTCCCTTTATACACTTGATAAGGAGTTTTCTCTAGTATAAGCCTCAAGAACACTCGTTAATAATATAGCATGTAGAGATCGCTTCAGCCGAAAATTGAGAGGAAATTCTACTCTCAATTAAGCGGGTTCTTGCCATCTCCTGTAGGGATCTATTCTTTCTTTCCACAACCCCATTTTGTTCTAGAGTGTATGGAGAAGAGAAAACATGCTGGAAACCAGATTCATCACAGAACTTCGTAAAGTCTTAATTTTCAAACTCACCTCCATGGTTTGTACGTATGCTTGAAATATCATATCATTTTTATTCTGAACTTTCTTGACAAGCTTTGAAAAGTGAGAGAAGGCTTCAGACTTATTTGATCGAAAGTAGACCCATGTAAAGCGAGAGTAATCATCCACGATTACTACACAATATCTCTTTCCACCAATGCTTTGAGTCCTAGTTGGTCCAAAAAGGTCCATATGCAGAAGTTGTAAAGCTCGATTAGTAGAAACTTGATTTATAGGTTTATAAGAACTTCTAACCTATTTTCCCAAGACATAAGGAGTGCATAAATCAGACTTTTCATAAGTCAGGTTGGGAAAACCTCGAACAAGCTTCTTGGATGAAATCTTGGCAATTTGTTTCATGTTGACATTACCAAGCTTTCGATGCCAAAGATTTGCTTCATCTTGAATGGAAATTAGACATTGAGAGCTTTTTGGTTTTATATCCATGAGGTAAATGTTCCCATGCCTTCGTCCAGTAAAAGATTGAGAGAAATCTTTACTTGTTCCCGAACAGATGCCTTCTTGGAAATTGATTTTGAATCCAATATCGCAAAGTTGACTTATACTAAGTAGGTTGTAATTCAGTCATTCCACCAAGGAGACATTATTGATAGTTAAGCTTCCAATCTTCACGGTTCCAAATCCAACAATTCTTCTTTTGCTGTTTCCTCCAAATGAAACTTTTCCACCATTTATTTGGACAAGCTTTATAAAACAGCTAGAGTCTCCTGTCATGTGTCTCGAACAGCCACTATCGAAATACCATTTGATCTTCTTCTTGATAGTGACCTGTTATCAAAAGAAGAACTCAAGCTTTCTTTGGTACCCATATTTTCTTGGGTCCAGCTGTGTTAGTATTAAAAACAGTCTTCGCCCAATTCTTCTTAACTGGTCTCCAAACCTTTGGACAATCCTTCTCGAAATGTTCTGGACTGTTACACTTTGAAAATTTAAGAGCACTTTGGCCAACAGGTTTTACAAAAACTTTTTGAAAATAATTTTTGTAAAATGCATTTGTAGGTCTTTGTTTAATTCTTTCTTTAACTTTGGGAAAATCAATTAAAAAAATAGTTTTGAAGTCATTCCCAAACCAGTTTGTTAAAATAAGGTCTTTGTACAAAAGAATTTTTTCCAACTTCTCGAGATCCTATTGAAAATCTTTTTGTAATGTTTGAAATATCTTTCTTTAGAAAGTCATTTCCCTTAAAAAGAGAATCAGAATTTTCTTTTAAATCAATAAAACTTTTGTTCAGACTTTCAAACTTCTCTTTCCAAGAAGATTCATGTTGCCTTAGTTTGGAATTCTCATTTTTTTTAGCTCAGAAATCCTTTCAAGAGATGTTTTGAGACTAACACAGAGTTCATCTATATACTTCGAGATTTTAACAGGAATTTTTAAATTACTAACCTCAACTTCTTTGTCTGAGCTTGAATCATAATCTGTTTCAAAGTCTGAGTCTGACTCTGAATTGGCCATAAGACAAATGTTGGCATATTCTTCATCACTTTCTTCGCATTCGGTGTCACTCCATGTTTCTGCTTTGAGGGCCTTTTTATACTTCTTAGTTCTTTCATTCTTTTTCTTCAACAAATGACAATTAGGTCTAATATGCCCATTTTTCTTGACTTCGAAGCATATTACATCTTTGTTGATCTCATTGTCCTCGTTGATCTCTTCTGGAAATTCTGCGTGCTCGCTTTTTCTAGTTGAATCTTCTTCACTTTCTATTTAATTTCCTGAACTTCTTAATCATAAGTGCTAGTTCTTCATCGTCCATTTCATCTTTTGAATCTGTATCATCAGAATCATCGTTAGATTTTAAGGCAATTGACTTCTTACCTTTAGGATCTTTTTCCTCATTGATTTGCTCCACTTCATATGATTGAAGTGTGCCAACAAGTTCATATACTGAAAGAGGCATGATCCTCTGGGTTTCTCTAATTGAAGTCTTCACGTGATTCCATTCTTTGGAAAGTCCACGCAGCAATTTATTGACCTTCATTGGTCCTGAGATTAGCTATCCTTGATATGCTAATCCATTCACAATTTCAGTAAAATGGCTGAATATATCAGTGATGAATTCTCTAGGCTTCATCTTGAAGGCTTTATACTGTTCGAGTAGAATGTTAATTTTTGTTTCTTTTACTCGATCAGTTCCTTCATATGTAACATGCAATCTGTCCCAAACTTCTTTTTTTTGCTGTTTCACGGGAAGAAATTCGATTATACTCAGTAGGAGATAAAGCACAATATAAAGAGTAGATAGCTTTAGCATCAAAAGTTTGTCTCTTGATTAATTCTTCTTGTGTCATATCGCCAGCATCTACAACTTCCTTTCCTCTTTCTGAGGTTGTTGTTGTAAAGGGCTAGTGCAACACCTAGAGGGGGGTGAATAGGTGTAAATAAAATTTTCTCGCAAGACTTAGAAGAAATATATTGTCTTTTTAAAAATGATTGACTAAAGACATAAGTAGCTTTAAACAGTTATATATGACAATAATTAAAAATAAGAAGTTAAGGAAAGAGAATTAGAACACAAGGTTTATAGTGATTCGGCTTAGATCAAGCCTACGTCCATTCTCCCGTGTTGACAGCCCACTGGTTGGATTTCACTATGAACCAAAAGAGATTTTACAGCTCGTGATCTCGACTTCCTCAGTGAAGAGTATCTACTGGTCTCTCACAAAATCTCACTATGTGTTTCTCTCTCTTGTGTACAACTTTTGAGCTCGATAAATGAAAGAGCAAGGAACTATAGAGATTCAGACTTTGAAATTATTCTTTCACGCACTTCATTGAACAACTAGAGAGTCATCCTTAAATACTCCTTCATGATTTTACGACCGTTAGTACTTTCCAAATGAATTATTCCAATCCACCCGTTGGACAGAATCAATTAAGGTGATCTCGAGTCATTAGATGATTTGTGATGAAAGCCCATCAATCCCGTTCGCCCATACAATCAAGATCTTGGTTTCCATAAGTAGAACCTTCCAAGGTTGCTCGCCTTTCAAAATATCTTCATATCAGAGTAAATTCCAATAATAATAACCAAACGATTAGATGCTATATCCAGCCATAAGGTCTTCCAAAAATCATGCAAATCGAATTCTTGAAGATAATCCAGCATCTGGATAGGTCTTCATTCTTCAGTTTGGAAATTGTCAGTGATGGCAGACTTTGAAACTTATGTCTAGTGGTCTTCAGACTTTGACAGTAAAGTTTTGAGTTCTTTAGACTATACCACTTGAGTCTGGAAGTCTTCAAACTAGACTTTTGGAAACATTTTGTCAACTTCAAAACAGTAAAGAAGTTTTCTCCAACAATCTCCCCATTTTTTTATGGTAACAAAACTTTCCTGCAGATTTGAAAACTTTCGTCCTGCATAACAACACTAAGTAGTAGATGATATCTTATAAAAGTAAGTTGATTAGGATCTGGATAGCATCGACTCTGCAACCACAGAAAACATGTTAATCCTGCAAGATAAAATAACTATCCAACCATAATTAGTATGTCAAGTTTAGTTCTTTGCAGTTGTCAAAAGGATTCAAAGTTAAATAGCAATCAAAAGTCTAAAGCATACCAGTTCAAAAATACCAAAGTCCAAACAAACCAAACAAAAAGTCATTAAAATCAAACCAAGCAAAAAGATGTTGTGCTAAAAAAAGATAAGTCCGGTCAAATCTACACAAATTCTCCCCATTTTTGTCAACAACAAAAAGTGGAGAATAGGTAAGAAAGAGTGGGGTAAAAGAAATCATGGCTGCTTGAATTTCCCAATAGACTTGACAGTGTCCTCCAACTTCTTCAAAGACTCCTTCAGCTGTCGAATATCCTCACCCTTGGCATTTTCTTGCACTTGAAGCTTCAGGGCTTGTAGCTATTGTTGTAGAGAGTCTGAAGTTGTCTTGAGAACTGTCATCATGTTCTTCATCTCAAAATCGAAACCATATTACTGACCCTTCAAATCTAAAAGGAGATCCAGCAGCCTTTGAAAGTTTGCTGTTGGTTTCGATGTAGCGCTGGGTCCAGCTGAGTCAATTCCAGGAGTATTAAGATGTGAGGGAACATCTGTTGTTCGATCACCAGGACTTGGAGAGGATGCCTCAAGATCTGCTTCAGGATATTTAGAGGTATAGACATTCTCTAGATCTGCTAGAGATCTACTAACATAACTAGTAAAGACAAGTGAAGAAATTCCTCTTTTATCAGCAGCTCCCCCTGTTTCTGTGCCTTCAGGTAGAGAAAATAATTCGTCTTCTTGTTCCTATTCTTCAACACCTGAGTGATGTTTTGCTTTTCCTTCTCCTGCAGTTCCACTCCTTGACTTCTCCGAGTCTTCTGTTAAGGATACAGCAAGTGTTGGCTCAAACGAGTCATCTTGACCCTCTTCTTCCTCTTGTTCTCTTCCTCTCTCTTCTTCCTCTGTTCTTCCTTCATGTTCCTCTGTTCTCCTCTCTTCTCTTTCTCTTTGCTTTGTCTCTTCTCTTTCTTTGTTCTCTCGGTCTTCTGGCTCTTTAAAGCTAACATAACTCTGTAAATTCCTTAAGGCAAAGGTTAAAGAGAGTGATGTCATCCTCATCTTCTTCATCCTGCAAGATAAGGGCTCTCTTCTTCTTGGTAGGTTCGCTTATGGGCTCCTTGCCTTTTCTTTTTCCTGCTGCAGAGTCTTGTCGTGCCTTGACAGGGGACTTTTCCTTAATGCTCTCCAAAATCTTGTTTAGCTCCTTCAAACGCATCTTAGAGACCATTTTCAGTCCAATTACCATTGGAGCAATGGTTCGAACACACAGAATATCAAGAGGTTGAATATTGAAATGTCTGAATAGTCGAGTGATAAGAGCAGCGTAAGGAAGTTGCCCCTTGTCCTTCACCACTGTCATATACATGTGCATTAGGATGGTATGAGGTAGAGAGAACTTGAAGCCAATGTTGATAACGTACATCAACTTCGATTCCGAGTGAGAGACATCAGTCTTTGACATTGATTTGGGTCGATGCGGTTGATCACGATCTTGTGAAGCAAGATATTGGAGGATCATTCTAGAGTAAGAAATCTTACCCTCGGCAAATCTGTCCCCGGACAAGTTCCAAAGTAGCATGAGCAAATGAGACACCGATTGGTTGGAAACTTCCTCTTTCCACCCTAATCACATCACCCAATGTGTCTACATCAACCACAAATTCTTTGTCCCTAACATTAAAAGAAAATATATTCGCATTTAGAAATGATAGATTTGAATAGAAGTAAGCCGTAAGTTCTGGGTAGGCGACAGTCATCTCAGAGCAAAAACATTCGAGTTGAAGGAGTGCAAACTTCTCACTCCGTTTCACTTTTAATGAATCAAGAAAATCAAAGTCCACACTTCTATCAAAGTCCACACTTCTAAGGTTCATTACCCCTTACTTCAGCAATTTTGAGTAGGTCTTCCTATGATCTTTAGAATGAAATAAATCCATTCTTTCACCACAAATAGTTGTAGTGACGCCCATCCGAGGCTGAAAATTCATGAACATCTTTTCATCATCATCTTTCCCTTCAGGCTTATTAAAGGTACTAAACCGTGGATTGCTTGGAAAGTTGGCAAAGGTCCTTGTTGCCATGCCTACAGGTGCAATGCCCATACATTCCTCTGTTCTCAAAAAGTGAGTCTCATTCCTATACCCTCTCTCACTCAAGAACTCATCAATGAAAGTCATTGCCGTTCCACCCTCTTTTAACTTAGAGTAGAGTTTGAAGAGAAATTCAGGTTTTAGCGTTCTTACAGGTTCCAAGTCCTCCAAAATTTCTTCTTCTGGTTGTTGTTGTGGAGGATCTTGAGTCCTATGTTGGCGCGGTTGAGAATGTTGTTGTTGACGCTGCTGCTAATGCTGCTGAGGAGAGTCTTCTTCCTCGATTAGATCAAAGTGCGTAGGACCCTCACGCATACGTTGTGGTCCTCTGCTCGTGATTCTAGAAGACTTTCTTTGAGAAGACATTGTCACTTTCTTTAGGGGATTCCTCGAACTCGATCGTGTAAAAATGTGAAAACTTTTCAAATTAAACTAGAGAGAAAGTGTGAGAAAATGAAGTTCTGTATTCTAGGGTGTGTGAGTGAAAACGGAGAAGAAGAAAATCGACAGTATATAAAGCAAATGAATCGGGGTATTCTAATTGTCACAAAGAAAAAAGTAAAAACTGCCTTTTTGAAAATAAAAAACTGCCATTTTTGAAAATGAAAAACTGCCATAAATTCAAAACTCGAAAAAGACAATTTCTAAAAATACGTAACGATTCGAAAATAAACGTACCTTTTTCAAGACTTCTTCCTAAAATTGAATTACTTGCATTGAAAAGGAATTAACTTACAGTCGTAACATTTGGACACTCGAGTCGACCATCTTCAGACTTTAATCGATAGAAGATATTATGTTCGATCTGGTGCAAATAAACTCAAATAAACTTTTCTCCAAAGTGGCTTTGTAAATATGTCGCCAAGTGATTCTTCGAGTCAATGAACTGAATCATAACTTCTCCATTTTGAACATGATCTCTAACGAAGTGATGTCGAATTTCTATATGCTTTGCCCTTGAATGAATAATTGGATTCTTTGTAAGATTGATAGCGCTGGTGTTGTCACATTTGATTTCGGTGCATGATTCTTCAATTCCAAGTCTCTTAGCTGTTGCCTTATCCACAAGATTTAAGAACAATAACTTCCAAGAGCCACATATTATGCTTCAGCTATTGAAAGAGCTACGGTGCTCTGCTTTCTTGAGAACCAAGATACCAGGTTGTTGCTCAACAGTTGACAAGTACCAAAAGTATTCTTTTTATCAACTCTGCAGCCTGTTAAATCTGCATCTGAATATCCAAGGAGTGTAAAATCTCCTTCTTTGGAGTACCATAGACCTAGCCTTAGAGTAGTCTCAACGTATTTGATGATACGTTTTGCGGCACTTAGATAAGATTCTTTGGGATCTGATTGGAATCTAGCACAAATGCAAACACTAAATAAAATGTCAGGTCTAGATGCAATAAGGTAAAGAAGCGAACCAATAATACTCTTGTAGAGCTTATGGTCAACTTTCTTTCCTCCTTCATCTTTGTCCAGCTTCGAAGAACTTGACATTGGTATCTTAGTCTTTTTGCAATTTTCTAATCCAAATTTCTTGATGAGATCTTTTGCATATTTTTCTTGATAAATGAAAATTCATTTCTTCAATTGTGTGACTTGTAATTCGAGAAAGAAAGTTAATTCACCCTCTCATGTTCATCTTGAATTCATCCTGCATAGATTTAGAAAATTTCTTACAAAGATTTTCATTAGGTGATCCAAAAATAATATCATCAACATAAATTTGAACAAATGGGAAATCTTTACCTTCTCTTTTAATGAACAAGGTAGCATCTACCTTTCCTTTAACAAAGCCGTTTTGAGTTAGAAATTTACTTAACCTTTCATACCAAGCTCGAGGTGCTTGCTTCAATCCATACATGGCCTTTTTCAATCTGAAGACTAAGTCTGGCTTTCTTGGATCTTCAAATCCAAGTGGTTAATCCACATAGACTTCTTATTGGATGAATCCATTTAAGAATGCACTTTTCACATCCAATTGAAATAGCCTGAAATTTTTATAGCAAGCAAAAGCAAGTAATAATCTAATTGCTTCTAACCTCGCTACTGGTGCATAGGTCTCATTATAGTCTATCCCTTCTTCTTGTGTATATCCTTTAGACACAAGTTTTGCTTTGTTCCTAACCACTTTTCCTTTCTCGTCCACCTTGTTCCTGAAAACCCATTTAGTTCCAATAATAAACTTACCTTTAGGTGTATGAATTAGCTCACAAACATCATTGATGCTAAACTGTCTGAGCTCTTTTTGCATAGCTTCAATTCAGCTTTCATTAGCCAAGGCTTCTTCTATACTTTTGGGTTCAATTTCAAAAACAAGTGCTAAAGCACTAGACTCTTCTCGCCTTTTGGATCAGTGTGAATTCCTTCATCAATGTTGCCAATGATGAGTTCCTTGGGATGACTGGACTTATGTTTCCGATTCTTGGGTCGATTTTGAAGTCTCGATCCCTCTGTTTGATTGAATCTTCCGATTCTGCTTGTTTTTTACCTTTAGAAGTGTGAACCACTTCAGGGAAAGTAGACTTTGTAAAATTTGGAGAAGTTTCAGATTCTTCAAGTTGAGTCTGATCTAGTTGATTCTGTATAGATTCTTGAAACTTGACGTTCATCGATTCTTCCACGGATTGAGTCTTTTTTTTTTTTAAACTCTATATGCTTTGCTTGAGGTAGAGTAGCCAAGGAAAATTGCTTTATCCGACTTTTCTTCAAACTTACCAGTTCGATCATTTGCATTTTTCAAAACAAAACACTTACAACCAAACACATGAAAATAAGAAACATTTGGCATTTTCCCTTTAAACACTTCATAAGGAGTTTTCTCTAGAATAAGTCTTAAAAATATTCTATTAATGATATAGCAAGCTGTAGAGACAGCTTCAGCCCAAAAACGAGAAGAAATATTGCTCTCGATTAAGATTGTTATTGCCATTTCCTGCAAAGATCTATTCTTTCTTTCCACAACCCCATTCTGTTCTGTAGTATATGGAGAAGAGAAAACATGTTGGAAACCAGATTCATCACAGAATTTTGCAAAGTCTTGATTTTCAAACTTACCTCCATGGTCTGTCTGTATGCTTGAAATAGCATAACCTTTCTCATTTTGAACCTTCTTGACAAATTTTGAAAAGTAAGAGAATGCTTCTGACTTACTTGCTAGCAAATATACCCATGTAAAGTGAGAGTAATCATCCACGATTACTAAACAGTATCTCTTTCCACCAATGCTTTGCGTTCTGGTTAGTCCAAAGAGATTCATATGCAAAAGCTGCAAAACTCGATTAGTAGAAACTTGATTTATAGGTTTAAAAGAAATTCTAACCTGTTTTCCCAAAACACAAGGTGTGCATAAATCAGACTTTTGATAAGTCAAACTTGGAAGTCCACGAACAAACTTCTTGGAAGAAATTTTGGCAATTTGCTTCATGTTAACATGGCCAAGCTTCCTATGGCAAAGATTTGCTTCATCTTGAATGAATATTAGACACTGAGAACTTTTTGGTTTTATATCCATAAGGAAAATATTCCCATGTCTTCATTCAATGAAAGATTGAGTGAGATCTTTACTAGTTCTCGAACAAATGCCTTCTTGAAAATTGATTCGAAACCAAAGTGTCACACGGTTGACTAATACCGAGTAGATTGTAGTTTAAACCTTCCACCAAGGAAACATTGTTGATTGTGAGGCTTCCAATCTTCACAATTCCGCATCCAACAATTTTTCCTTTGTTGTTTCCTCAAAATGAAACTTTTCCACCATTTATTTACATAAGCTTTATAAAACAACTTGAATCTCTGTCATGTGTCTAGAACAACCACTATCCAAATACCATTTGATCTTTTTCTTGATAGTGACCTGCAAGTATAAAAGAACTTAAGTTTTCTTTAGTACCCACATTTTCTTGGATCCAAGGGAGTTAGTATTAAATATAGTATTTGCCCAATCCTTCTTAACAGGTCTCCAAATCTTGGGAAATTCTTTCTCAAAATGTTCTAAGCTGTTACACTTTGAACATTGGAGAGCACTTCGGCCAACAGGTTTTACAAATACTCTTTGAAAATGGTTCTTGTAAAATGTATTTATGGGCCTTTGTTTGATTCTTTCTTTCACTTTTCGAAAATCAATTAAAGGTATGGTTTTTGGTGTCATACTCAAACCAGATTTGTTAAAATAAGGTCTTTGTAATGAAAGAATTTTTTCCAATTTTCTCAGATCCTATTGAAAACATTTTTGTGATATTTGAAATGTCCTCTTTCAAAAAGCTATTTTCCTTCAAAAGAGAATCTGCATTTTCTTTAAAGTTAACAAAACTTTTGTCTAGATTTTTAAACTTTTATTTCCAAGAAGTTTCCTATTGCTTCAGTTTAGAATTCTCCCTTTTTAGTTCGGAAATCCTTTTAAGAGAGGTTTTGAGATTAAGACAGAGTTCATTTATGTACTTTGAAACTTTAACAGGAATTTTTAAATTGCTAACATCGATTTCATTGTCTGAATCTGAATCTAAATCTAAATCTATTTCAGAGTCTAAGTCTGAATCTAAATTAGCCATTAGACATATGTTGGCATACTCTTCATTACTTTCCTCGCATTCAGTATCGCTCCATGTTTCAGCTTTGAGAGCCTTCTTGAATTTCTCAGTTCTTCCTTTCTTTTTCTTCAACAGAGGGCAGTTGGGTCTGATGTGTCCCTTTTTTCTTGCATTCAAAGCAGATCACATCTTTGTTGACTTCATCATCCTCAGTTGATTTGTTCTGGAATTTTTGAGTGCATTACTTCTTCCAGTTAAATCTTTTTCCCTTTCTGTTTAGCTCCCTGAATCTTCTTATCATGAGTGTTAGCTTTTCATCGTCCATGTCATCTTCTGAATCTGTATCATCAGAATCATCATTAGATTTTAAAGCAAATGACTTCTTACCTTTAGGATCTTCTTCCTCATTGATTTGGTCCACTTCATATGATTGAAGTGTGCTAATTAATTCATCTACTAAAAGAGGGATGATCCTCTGGGTTTCTTTTATAGAAGTCTTCACATGATTTCAATCTTTGGAGAGTCCACGCAGCAATTTATTAACCTTCATTGGTCCTGAGATTGGCTGTCCTTGATATGCTAGACCATTTACAATCTCTGTGAAACGACTAAACATGTCAGTGATGGATTCTCCTAGCTTCATCTTGAAGGCTTCATACTGTCCGAGTAAGATATTGATTTTTATTTCTTTAACTCGTCAGTTCCTTCATAGGTAACATGCAATCTATCCCAAACTTCTTTTGCTGTTTCACAAGATGATTTCTGTTATGCTCAGTAGGAGATAAAACACAATATAAGGAATAAATGGCTTTAACATCAAGAGCTTGTCTCTTGGTTATTTCTTCTTGTGCCATTTCGCCAACATCTGCAACTTATTTTCCTCTTTCTGAGACTAATGTTGTGGCATCCCAAAATTCAAAGTCAAGCCATAAGGTGTGTTAAAGTCTCTAATTAGGTGATAAAAATTTCCATGGCTTATGCTTTAGCCATTAGTCTTTTAATTAGATGATTTGTGCATATGATTGTGAAAATTTAAATTTGATAGATTAATAATTTATGCTTGGCCATGTACTTTATAAAGTAAATTTCAATAAACAAAATGTCACAAGACTTTGGCCAAGATGAAAATTGAAATTTAAAAAATATATATATATATATATTTATAGAAGAATTTAAAAAAAAAAAGGGGGAAAAAGTTATTTTTTGGGATGGCCCTTAGGCCCATTGGCCGAAGCCTTGATGGGCCAAGTTAGTCGGCCCAATTAGGCCCACTAAAAAGGGGCTGTCGCCGGCCCAATAAAAGCCCAACTCCAAGGCCCATGATGCATGCAAGTGTTGTAACAAGTGGCACGAAGAAGGGCATGCATTGGCCATGGTTAAGGCAAAGCAATCATTACAAATGATGAGCTTTAGGGGGGATATAAGAGGGAAGAGAGAGAGAAGGGTGGCCGGTCATTTGCTCGCCCAAGGAGAGAGAGAGAGAGAGATCGTGCGAGAGAGGAGGAGGAACCGCTGTGTGCCGCCGTGTTCACCGTAGACCGACCGATCTAGACGCAAGTGGGAGTCCTCTAGCTTCTCTTGCATGCTTGAATGTTGTTTGCATGTTGAATTCTTGGGTGTTAGATGAGAAATACCGAAGCATGGATGAGTTGTGTGTGAATGGTGTGACTGTTCTTGCTCGGATCATGTGAGTCAGAATGTTGTTTGAGCTTGCATGTGTGTTTAGAGTCCGATTTTGGCTTCGATTTCTTCATGAGACTTGTAGCTAACATCTTAAACTACAACATAGTCAAATTTGAAGTGAAATGAACAAGTATAGCCTAGTAAATCAACTATATCTTGAAGACGATGATTCTGGTGATGTATTCCGAGATACCCGAGACTTCATTGACATAGATGATGACTATACTCTGGTTATTTGACTTAGATCTCTTCATGAAACTTGTAGAGGACATCTTAGGCTGCGTTCGTTTCACGGAAAATAACTTCCAGGAAAATATTTTCCGGATTTTCCGGTGTTCGTTTCACGGAAAATCAACTTCTTAAGGAAAATGTTTTCCTCAATAGTAAAAACCACCTTCAAAGATAAGGAAAATGTTTTCCACTTCTAAAAAGTGGAAAACATTTTCCATAACTTCTTCTACCTTATATCTTTTTTCTTTTTTTCTTTTTTTCGTTCTTCCCTTTTCATCTTTCTTCCTTAGCTTGGCCGGTGGCCGGCCCTGACAACGGCCGGCGACCGGCGACCGGCGATCGGCCGCGAGCCAGCTCGAGCTCCGCCCCGGGCCGGCGAGGCTCCTCCTAGCTCGATCTGTGGAAGCCCAGCTCGCCCGAGCTCGGAGAGCTCGAGCCTCGCCGATCGGGCGAGGCGGAGCTCGGCCTCGCCGGATCCGGCGAGCTTGGCGGGGCTCGGGCCTCGCCCGAGCTCGCCCGAGCTCGCCAAAGGTCAAGCGAGCCGCGAGCTCGCCGGATGGCGGCGGAGCTCGGGCTCACTGGATCGGGAGCCCGAGCTCCGCCGCCAGATCCAGCGAGCTCGCGGCTCGCTTTGAGCCCGACGAACCTCCAGCGAGCTCGGGCGAGATCGCCCGAGCCTCGAGCTCGCCGGACTGGGATCGGATCTTGGTCGGCCGCCGGGCGAGCCAACCATCGTCGGGCGTGCGGCGGCGGAGGAAGGAGGAAGGAGGAAGGAGGAGGAAGAAGGAAGAGGAAGGAGGAAGGAGAAGGAAAAGAAAAGGAAAAAATAAAAAGAAAAAGAAAGAAAAAATGAACGGTGGAAGATAATAAAAATTTGTATTTTTTAAAAATACAAATATTTTTGGTCAATTAAAAATATTAAAATTTAATTTTTTGATAATTTTTTCTAAACAATTAAATTAGTTAACGAACGGTGGAAAATGTTTTCCACTCAAAATTTAAGTTTCAGCCGAACACCGGAAAATATAGCCATTTTCCTGGAAAATGACTTCTGGGAAAATGTTTTCCGGAGATGGCCCATTTTCCGTGAAACGAACGCAGCCTTAATGTATAACATATCCAAATTTAAGATGAAACGAAAGAGAATAGGTAGGTGAAATCTCAATATTTCGGAGATGTGTACACCGGACGATGCGGTAATGGATCCAGAAGCTTCGTGAGACTGTATAAAATAATCTAAAACGAATCTGGCTTTGAGTTCTTCACGAAAGTTGTACGAAAATGTCTTGTCTATAACTTTGTAAAATTTCGTAATTTTTGGAGGCCATATGGATATTTTAATCGAATTTCTTCGGAAACCGTGTATTCTGGTTTCATCCGAAAATTATATGATGCTTTGTGAAAATTGGGAAATTTTGTGAAATGCTATTTGGCCATGTATTTTGTATGAAATTATCATCCTATTGGCTTGTTTAATATTTGTTGTAATTTTCATAATTTTGGGAATTTGTTGATATTAAATTTATGGAAATGAATTTAAATAAATAAATAAATAAATAAAAAGAATAAAATAAAATAAAATAGATTATTTTATTGGCCATAAATTCCATTAAATTTATCTTGTTGCATGTATCATAAAGTCTTGGTATATGTATGACATTGAATCGAGATGCATATGATAAAGTCTTGGTATATGTATGACATTGAATCGAGATGCATATGATAAAGTCTTGGTATATGTATGACATTGAATTGTGATGCATGTGTGAATCCTATGCCAAGTATGACTTGTTTGATGTCACGCCATATGCCATGTTAAATTGAGATCAAAATAATGGTAAATGTGGATAATGATAAGTGAGGAAGTGGTTGTGGTGGAGGATGAGGCCGGAATGTATAGAGATGCATTGCCGGATTTCCCTGGGAGATTCAGGATGCCCGGAATGTAGGGGTGACAGAAGCCCTGTCGGAGGTTTTTGCCCGAAGGGAATGCCTCGCGATGCCAAGATTTGGGGTGCGGGATGCCCGGCTAGGGAGTGTAAATGCCGGAAGCCCTGTCAGAGGTTTCTGCCCGAAGGGAATGCCTCGTGATGCCGGTTGGGATGCGAGATGCCCGGAATGTGGGGGCCGGATGCCGTAGACCGGGAGGCTGAATGCCGGAAGCCTCGAGGTCTTTGCCCGAGGGGATGATGAAATTGATGATTTGAGGAATGGGTGATGTGGTGATCAAATTGAAAGCTAAAAGTGGAAATTAAACCATGATATGATATGCATGATGATATGCATGATGAAGAAGATGATGATGATATGTGATGTGAAATAATGATGATCACCCATGATATGATAGGCATGATGATATGCATGATGATGATGATGATGATATGTGATGTGAAATAATGATGATCACCCATGATATGATATGTATGATGATATGCATGATGATGATGATGATGATGATATGTGATGTGAAATAATGATGATCACCCATGATATGATATGCATGATGATATGCATGATGATGATGATGATGATGATATGTGATGTGAAATAATGATGATCACCCATGATATGATATGCATGATGATATGCATGATGATGATGATGATGATGATATGTGATGTGAAATAATGATGATCACCCATGATATGATATGCATGATGATATGCATGATGATGATGATGATGATATGTGATGAGAAATAATGATGATCACTCATGATATGAGATGCATGATGATATGCATGATGATGATAATGACGATGATATATGATATGGCACGATGACATGTATGATGTGATGATGTCATGATGATGATGACATGTATGATACGATGATGGTACACATGTATGTGTTATAAATTGATATGATGATGCATGATAGTATGCGCATGGCTTCAAGGTAAGTAACGCCCGCAATGCATGTATGATTTGCATGATGCATTGAGTTGTTATTGGATTCCTTATCTGCTGAGTGGTTGTACTCACCCCTTTGGGGACCAACATTTCAGATTAGCAATATGCCGCTTCCTACCGTCACGCGGGGTGCATTTTATAGGTTACCGTCCGACGTCGAGGTAGAGTGTGAGGAGTTCAGCTGTCCTTCCGTACCTGGACTCACCTACATACGTGTGCGCTGTTTTGTCTCGTACGACATAGGCCTGGCTAGGGGCCTGATTGTCCAAGAGTTTGTTTCTGTCCACGTTCGCCGCGATGGGGTGATGAGAGGGATGCTGCCACCGCCGCCGCCTGATGCACCGGACTGGGTGCGAGGCTTGTGCGTGACGAGTAGGGGCTGTTTCTTTTTGGATAGTTAGCCGACACTTATGATGGGGGTTGTACACATGCGATGTAGAGGGTCGAGGGTTCTTTTTGAGGTTTTAGGCTGGACATGGCTGAGTCCTAGCTTTTCCTTTTGATGTACCGACCCAAAAGAAGTCCCATCTTGAAAATATATGTAAATAAAGTGTCGTGGCTTGTCTATAAAAATTATGGTGATTAGTGGTGTGTATTTGTATCATGGTTGGTAGGGGAGAGATGGTGATGTTTTAATTTTGCTTCAGCTAATGAGTCGCGCTGGGACCGTTTTGTTTTTAAAAAAAATGTGTCTATAAATTACGACGCATCTTCTAAGGAGAAAGGTAATAAGGTGTAACATTGGCGCTGGTGACGACCTGCGAAGGGTTCGGGGTGTCACAGCCGCCCTTTTTGGTATCAGAGCGAATGGTTATAGGTGGAGTGATAAGGAGCCTCATTTGGAAATTGAGGAACATGATGACAATGCACACCATATGACATAAAATGAAATAATTGAATAACGGGTGATGAGTATTCACTCGTAGATCCCTAGTAGTTTATTTTGAGTTGCCTTTAGGTACCAGTAACATGTATATGTTACTTATGTAGTGATAGTAATTGCTTTGAATGGAGGCAGTGAGTCTCAGATTATTCCTGAGGCAATGCTTGGAAATTGCAGGAAAGTCATGGTGCGAGCTGGAAGTGCTCATCCATCGAGGGCTGAAGCCTCTGCTGCAAGGGCTGAACCCCGAATGGAAGATATCCTGCAGGCATTAGCCAATATTGGAAATCTGATGGAAAAGCGGGCGCAGCAACAGCCCGGAGCAGAACGCCGTACTCAAGGACTAGTGGAGCAGTTTTTGAAGCTGAAGCCACTTAAGTTTAATGGAATGGGAAGTCCTGAGGAGGCGGAGCAATGGATTGATGGAATGGAACGAATTTTCCGGCTGTTGGACTGCACCGATGCTTTGAGAAAATAGTTTTAGCAGAGTACCGTTGGAGGGAAATGCGAAGTTTTGGTGGAGAGCTTCGAAGGACATAATCTTTCCACCAGTGCGATGTTAGTTGGGAGGAGTTTGTTAGGGCTTTCAATAGGAAGCATTTTTCTGATTGTGCTAAGGATAGGAAGATTACTGAATTTGTTCAGCTAGAACAAAAAGGATTGACAGTGGATCAGTATGAGGCTAGATTTTTTGAATTGTCTAGATATGCTCCTAGATTGATTGAGGATCAGGAAGAGAAGGCTAAGAGATTCCTGAAAGGACTGAGGACTGACATTAGGAAGCAACTGGTGCCTTTGAACATAAGAGATTATAATGAGATTTATGAAAGGGCACAGCTAGTGGAGCAGGAGTTATTGAGAGAGCGGTCAGAGTTTAAGAAACCGTTGAATTTTAATGATGTGAAAAAGGGGAAGAGACCTTATTCTGGTCAAGGTCAGACCTGGAATGTGAAGAAGAAAAGTAATTTTGGGAATTTTGGAGGGGCAAGGAGTGGTTCGAATGTAGGGAAAGCACCCTATCAGCCTGGTATTTGTCAGAAGTGTAATAGACGCCATGGCCCAGGACCTTGTACTGGACAACTGAAATGTTTTGGCTGCGGACAAGTGGGACATCTTAGGAGAAATTGCCCACAAGAGAGGTCGCAAGTGAGTGTTGGCTCGATGCGACAGGGATATCAGAGTGCTGTTAGGTCAAATCCACAAGGAAATCCTCAAAGACCACCTGCACAAGGAAGGGTGTATGCAATCACCCAGGAGGAAGCAAAAGCTTCCAAAAATGTTATCTTAGGTACGATTCTTATTAATGGTGAAAAGGCATATGCATTGTTTGACACGGGTGCAACGCATTCGTTTGTGTCTGAAAGATATAGACGTTTGAATAAGATAGAAGTTATACCTCTTGAGACGCCTCTTTGTGTTTCCACGCTTTTAAAGGATATGGTATTGTCTACGCTGGTGTGTGGAAATTGTAAGATATCAATGGGAGGAAAGGACATGGAAATAGACTTGGTTGTAATGGCTATGTATGATTTTGACGTTATTATAGGAATGGACTGGCTTCATAAGTATCGGGCTAGAATGGATTGTTATAGAAGAGTGATTCAATTTGTTTTACCTAACCAGTCTAGTTGTGAATTTTTAGGAGGTCAGACCCATCTTCCTGTAGCACTTATATCGGCAGTAGAAGCCTGTAAGTTACTTGACAAAGGATGTCAAGGGTACCTAGCCATAGTTAGAAATTATGCAAGGGAGGAGCCTAATCTTGAGGTAGTTCTTGTGGTTAACGAATTTCAAGATGTATTTCCTGAGGAATTGCCTGGATTGCCGCCAGAGCGGGAAGTTGAATTCGAAATTGAATTAATGCCTGGAACGGGACCAATATCAAAAGCCCCATATAGGATGGCCTTAGTTGAATTGAAGGAGTTGAAAGTGCAACTGCAAGAATTGCTTGACAAAGGATTCATTAGACCAAGTGCTTCACCTTAGGGTGCACCAGTCTTGTTTGTGAAAAGGAAAGATGGATCGATGCGCTTGTGTATTGACTATAGGCAGTTGAATCAGGTGACCATTAAGAATAAGTATCCTTTGCCTAGAATTGATGACTTGTTTGACCAACTCCAGGGAAGTTCGGTCTTCTCTAAGATTGACTTGAGGTCGGGATACCATCAATTGAGGATTAAGAAGGAGGACATTCCTAAGGCGCGTTCGGGACTCGTTATGGACACTACGAGTTCCTTATTATGCCATTTGGATTGACTAACGCGCCGGCCGCATTTATGGATTTGATGAATAGAATATTTCAGCCTTATTTAGACCAGTTTGTGATTGTTTTTATTGATGATATTCTGGTATATTCAAAAGGGCCTAAAGAGCATGAGCAACATTTGAGAATAGTTTTGCAGACTCTGAGAGAGCATAAGTTGTATGCTAAGTTTAGTAAATGTGAGTTCTGGTTGGACCAGATAATATTTTTAGGATATGTGGTGTCAGGAAAAGGAATTGCAGTAGACCCAGCAAAAGTTGAAATGGTAGTGAATTGGCCGAGACCAACGACACCTACTGAAATACGAAGTTTCTTAGGACTGGCTGGTTATTATAGGAGGTTTATTGAAGGATTTTCACGACTAGCAGGACCTTTAACTAAATTGACCCGAAAGAATGTGAAGTTTGAATGGAATGGGGAATGTGAAAGGAGTTTTCAGGAGCTCAAAAGGAAATTGACTTCAGCTCCAATTCTGACTATACCTACTGGACCTAATGGTTTTACAGTGTATAGTGATGCATCTCACAAAGGACTAGGATGTGTGTTGATGCAGCATGGCAAGGTTGTAGCCTATGCATCTAGACAATTAAAACCCCATGAGCTGAATTACCCGACGCATGATTTAGAACTAGCAGCTATAGTGTTTGCCTTGAAGATATGGAGACACTATTTATATGGGGAAAAGTTTGAGATTTATACGGATCATAAGAGTTTGAAGTATCTGTTCTCACAAAAAGAGTTGAACATGAGACAAAGGAGATGGATGGAGTTGTTGAAGGATTATGACTGTGAGATAAGATATCATCCACGAAAAGCGAATAGAGTAGCGGATGCTCTTAGTCGTAAGTCAGCTATGGAAATGGCTAGTTTGAGGATGGCAGAATGGGAATTGTTAGAATCTGTAGCAAATTCAGAGTTTAAATTGGAAATGGATTATCTTACTGGCATGCTTAGTGCATTAAGGATTGAGCCGGAGATTATCCAGAAAATTAAAATCCTGCAAGAATCTGACCCAAAGATTTTGAAAGTGAAAGATGCTGTATCTTTAGGGAAAAGATCAGAATTTCAGATCTCTGATGATGGAATAGTAAGATGTCAAGGACGACTTTGTGTTCCCGACAATGAGGAATTGAGGAAGGAAATTCTGTCGGAGGCACATAAGAGTAATTGTAGCATCCACCCAGGTAGTACAAAGATGTACAGGAATTTGCGTCAGCAATTTTGGTGGAATGGTATGAAGGCAGATACGGCTAAGTACGTATCTCAATGTTTGACGTGTCAGCAAGTGAAAGTGGAGCATCGTAAACCCGCAGGACTCTTGAGACCATTAGACATTCCAGAATAGAAATGGGAACATATAACGATGGACTTTGTGCAAGGATTGCCAAGGACATCAAGTAGTCATGACTCAATTTGGGTTATAGTGGATCGTTTGACTAAGTCGGCACATTTCTTAGCGATTCGCATGGACTACCCAATGGATAAATATGCGGACATGTATGTAAGTCAAGTGGTACGCTTACATGGTGTTCCAGTGACCATTACTTCAGATCGGGATTCGAGGTTTACTTCGAATTTTTGGCGAAGTCTTCAAATTGCATTAGGGACTAAGCTTCGTTTAGCACGCTTTTCATCCCAGACAGATGGTCAATCGAAAGAGTAATCCAGATATTAGAGGATATGTTAAGGGCTTGTGTAATCGATTTCAAAGGAAATTGGGATGAAAGATTGCATTTGGTAGAGTTTGCCTATAACAATAGCTTTCAAAAGAGTATAGGCATGGCTCCTTATGAAGCATTGTATGGAAGGAGATGTAGGACTCCTGTCTGTTGGAATGAAGTAGGTGAAAGGAAATTGACAGGACCTGAACTGGTACAAGTTACCACTGAGGCTGTTGAAAATATCAGGAAAAGACTAAAAACAGCTCAGAATAGGCAGAAAGACTACGCAGATAGGCGTAGAAGGCCTTTGGAATTTAGTGTAGGAGACCATGTATTCCTTAAGGTATCTCCAATGAAAGGAATATCTCGATTCGGGATGAAGGGTAAGTTAAGCCCTAGATTTGTTGGACCTTTTGAAATACTTGAGAGGATAGGGGATGTAGCTTATCGTTTAGCGTTACCTCCTAAGTTAGAAAATCTGCACGATGTGTTTCATGTATCGATGTTGAGGAAGTACCAGCCGGATCCTGGTCACATACTCGATCATGAAGCCATCAAAATGGATGAGAAAGTAAGGTACATTGAAGAGCCTGTGCAGATATTGGACCGAAAGGAGCAAATTCTTAGGACCAAGAAGATCCCATTGGTTAAGGTGTTATGGCGACATCATGATATGGAGGAAGCCACATGGGAAAGTGAGGATCAGATGAAGGAAAAGTACCCTTACTTATTTCAAGAAGGCGCGAATGGTGTTTGAATTTCGAGGACGAAATTCTCTAAGGAGGGGAGAATTGTGGCATCCCAAAATTCAAAGTCAAGCCATAAGGTGTGTTAAAGTCTCTAATTAGGTGATAAAAATTTCCATGGCTTATGCTTTAGCCATTAGTCTTTTAATTAGATGATTTGTGCATATGATTGTGAAAATTTAAATTTGATAGATTAATAATTTATGCTTGGCCATGTACTTTATAAAGTAAATTTCAATAAACAAAATGTCACAAGACTTTGGCAAAGATGAAAATTGAAATTTAAAAAAAAAATATATATATATATATATTTATAGAAGAATTTCAAAAAAAAAAAGGGGGAAAAAGTTAATTTTTGGGATGGCCCTTAGGCCCATTGGCCGAAGCCTTGATGGGCCAAGTTAGTCGGCCCAATTAGGCCCACTAAAAAGGGGCTGTCGCCGGCCCAATAAAAGCCCAACTCCAAGGCCCATGATGCATGCAAGTGTTGTAACAAGTGGCACAAAGAAGGGCATGCATTGGCCATGGTTAAGGCAAAGCAATCATTACAAATGATGAGCTTTAGGGCGGATATAAGAGGGAAGAGAGAGAGAAGGGTGGCCGGTCATTTGCTCGCCCAAGGAGAGAGAGAGAGAGAGAGATCGTGCGAGAGAGGAGGAGGAACCGCCGTGTGCCGCCGTGTTCGCCGTAGACCGACCGATCTAGAGGCAAGTGGGAGTCTTCTAGCTTCTCTTTCATGCTTGAATGTTGTTTGCATGTTGAATTCTTGGGTGTTAGATGAGAAATACCAAAGCATGGATGAGTTGTGTGTGAATGGTGTGACTGTTCTTGCTCGGATCATGTGAGTCAGAATGTTGTTTGAGCTTGCATGTGTGTTTAGAGTCCGATTTTGGCTTCGATTTCTTCATGAGACTTGTAGCTAACATCTTAAACTACAACATACTTAAATTTGAAGTGAAATGAACAAGTATAGCCTAGTAAATCAACTATATCTTGAAGACGATGATTCTGGTGATGTATTCCGAGCTACCCGAGACTTCATTGACATATATGATGACTATACTCTGGTTATTTGACTTAGATCTCTTCATGAAACTTGTATAGGACATCTTAATGTATAACATATCCAAATTTCAGAGGAAACGAAAGAGAATAGGTAGGTGAAATCTCAATATTTCGGAGATGTGTACACTGGACGATGCGGTAATGGATCCAGAAGCTTCGTGAGACTGTATAAAATAATATAAAACGAATCTGGCTTAGAGTTCTTCATGAAATTTGTACGAAAAGTTCTTGGCTATAACTCTGTAAACTTTAGTAATTTTTGGAGGCCATATGGATATTTTAATCGAATTTGTTCGGAAACCGTGCATTCTGGTTTCATCCGAAAATTATATGATGCTTTGTGAAAATTGGGAAATTTTGTGAAATGCTATTTGGCCATGTATTTTGTATGAAATTATCATCCTATTGGCTTGTTTAATATTTGTTGTAATTTTCATAATTTTGGGAATTTGTTGATATTAAATTTATGGAAATGAATTTATATAAATAAATAAATAAAAAGAAAAGAAAAAATAAAATAAAATAGATTATTTTATTGACCATAAATTCCATTAAATTTATCTTGTTGCATGTATCATAAAGTCTTGGTATATGTATGACATTGAATCGAGATGCATATGATAAAGTCTTGGTAAATGTATGACATTGAATTGTGATGCATGTGTGAATCCTATGCCAAGTATGACTTGTTTGATGTCACGCCATATGCCATGTTAAATTGAGATCAAAATAATGGTAAATGTGGATAATGATAAGTGAGGAAGTGGTTGTGGTGGAGGATGAGGCCGGAATGTATAGAGATGCATTGCCGGATTTCCACGGGAGATTCGGGATGCCCGGAATGTGGGGGTGCCGGAAGCCCTGTCGGAGGTTTTTGCCCGAAGGGAATGCCTCGCGATGCCAGGATTTGGGGTGCGGGATGCCCAGCCAAGGAGTGTAAATGCCGGAAGCCCTGTCGGAGGTTTCTGCCCGAAGGGAATGCCTCATGATGCCAGTTGGGATGCGAGAAGCCCGGAATGTGGGGGGCCGGATGCCCGGTGGCCTGGGAGGCTGAATGCCGGAAGCCTCGGAGGTCTTTGCCCGAGGGGATGATGAAATTGATGATTTGAGGAATGGGTGATGTGGTGATCAAATTGAAAGCTAAAAGTGGAAATTAAACCATGATATGATATGCATGATGATATGCATGATGAAGATGATGATGATGATATGTGATGTGAAATAATGATGATCACCCATGATATGATATGCATGATGATGATGATGATGATATGTGATGTGAAATAATGATGATCACCCATGATATGATATGCATGATGATATGCATGATGATGATGATGATGATGATGATATGTGATGTGAAATAATGATGATCACCCATGATATGATATGCATGATGATATGCATGATGATGATGATGATGATATCGATGTGAAATAATGATGATCACCCATGATATGATATGCATGATGATATGCATGATGATGATGATGATGATATGTGATGAGAAATAATGATGATCACTCATGATATGAGATGCATGATGATATGCATGATGATGATAATGACGATGATATATGATATGGCACGATGACATGTATGATGTGATGATGTCATGATGATGATGACATGTATGATACGATGATGGTACACATGTATGTGTTATAAATTGATATGATGATGCATGATAGTATGCGCATGGCTTCAAGGTAAGTAACGCCTGCAATGCATGTATGATTTGCATGATGCATTGAGTTGTTATTGGATTCCTTATCTGCTGAGTGGTTGTACTCACCCCTTTGGGGACCAACATTTCAGATTCGCAATATGCCGCTTCCTACCATCACGCGGGGTGCAATTTATTGGTTACCGTCCGACGTCGAGGTAGAGTGTGAGGAGTTCAGCTGTCCTTCCGTACCTGGACTTACCTACATACGTGTGCGCTGTTTTGTCTCGTACGACATAGGCCTGGCTGGGGGCTCGATTGTCCAAGAGTTTGTTTCTGTCCACGTTCGCCGCGATGGGGTGATGAGAGGGATGCTGCCACCGCTGCCGCCTGACGGACCGGACTGGGTGTGAGGCCTGTGCGTGACGAGTAGGGGCTGTTTCTTTTTGGATAGTTAGCCGACTCTTATGATGGGGGTTGTACACATGTGATGTAAAGGGTCGAGGGTTCTTTTTGAGGTTTTAGGCTGGACATGGCTGAGTCCTAGCTTTTCCTTTTTGATGTACCGACCCAAAAGAAGTCCCATCTTGAAAATATATGTAAATAAAGTGTCGTGGCTTGTCTATAAAAATTATGGTGATTAGTGGTGTGTATTTGTATCATGGTTGGTAAGGGGAGAGATGGTGATGTTTTAATTTTGCTTCCGCTAATGAGTCGCGTTGGGACCGTTTTGTTTTAAAAAAAAATGTGTCTATAAATTACGACGCATCTTCTAAGGAGAAAGGTAATAAGGTGTAACATTGGCGCTGGTGACGACCTGCGAAGGGTTCGGGGTGTCACAAATGTAGCTTTGGGAATAATCCATTTTTCTACCACATTCCATTCCAGGGGATCTTTTGATCTTAGGAATGCCTTCATCTTGTTTTTCCACACACTGTATTCCTTCCTATTAAAGTAAGGAGGTCTGGTGTTGCTTTGGCCTTCGATCAAACTTGGAGCCAAAATACTAGCTATAGATCTTTAGCTCAGAAGTAAAAAAACACTTCAATAAAATGAGTACACAGGCTCTGATACCAATTGTAAAGGGTTAGTGCAACACCTAAAGGGGGGTGAATAGGTGTAAATGAAATTTTCTTGCAAGACTTAGAAGAAATATATTGTCTTTTTAAAAATGATTGACTAAAGACATAAGTAGCTCTAAACATTTATATAAGACAATAATAAAAATAAGAAGTTAAGGAAAGAGAACTAGAATACAAGGTTTATAGTGATTCGGCTTAGATCAAGCCTACGTCCACTCTCCCGCGCTAACAGCCCACCGGCTGTATTTCACTATGAATCAAAAGAAATTTTACAACTCGTGATCTCGACTTCTTCAGTGAAGAGTATCTACTGATCTCTCACAAAGTCTCACTGTATGTTTCTCTCTCTTGTGTACAACTTTTGAGCTCGATAAATGAAAGAGCAAGGAACTATAGAGATTCAGACTTTGAAATTCTTCTTTAACACACTTCACCGAACAACTGGATAGTCATCCTTAAATACGCCTTCATGCCTTTACAACCGTTCGCACTTTCTAAATGAATTCTTCAAATTTACCCGTTGGACAGAATCAATTAAGGTGATCTCGAGTCGTTAAATGATTTGTGATGAAAGCCCGTTAATCCCGTTCGCCCATACAACCAGGATCTTGGTTTCTATAAGTAGAACCTTCCAAGTTTGCTTGCCTTTCAAAAGAGCTTCGTATCGGAGTAAATTCCAATAAGAATAACCAAACGATTAGATGCTATATCCAGCCATAAGGTCTTCCAAAAACCGTATGAATTGAATTCTTGAAGATAATCCGACATCTGGATAGGTCTTCATTCTTCGGTCTGGAAACTGTCAGTGAGGGCAGACTTTGAAACATATGTATGGTGGTCTTCAGACTTTGACAGTAGAGTCTAGAGTTCTTTAGACTATACCACTTGAGTCGGAAGTCTTCGGACTAGACTTTTGGAAACGTTTTGTCAACTTCAAAACAATAAATGAGTTTTCTCCAATAGTTGTAGCTTTGGGATTGATCTCTTTTTCTACCACATCCCATTCAAGTGGATCTTTCAATCTCAAGAACACATTCATCTTGTTTTTCTACACATTGTATTCCTTCCCATCAAATTAAAGAGGTTTGGTGTTGCTTTGGCCTTCAACAAAACCTGGAGCCAAAATACTAGCCATAGATCTTTAACTTAGAAGTAAAAACACTTCAGTAAAATGAGTACACAAGCTCTGATACCAATTGAAAGAGCTGGTAACAACACTTAGAGGGGGTGAATAGGTGTGAATAGAAATTCTCGCAAGATTCAGTTGAAGTAATTGGCTTATAGAAGATAACAGACTAAGAACGAATTTAACCTTAAACAGTAAAACGTAAACAATTAATTAAGGTTGGAAACAATAAAAGAGTTGAGGGAAGAGAATGAGAACACAAGGTTTATAGTGGTTCCGCTTAAATCAAGCCTACGTCCACTCTCCCGAGTTGACAGCTTACTGGTTGGATTTCACTATAATTCAAAAGAGATTTAACAGTCATGAGATCTCGACTTCACAGTGCAGAGGCTCTATTACGCTTCTTCCGAAGTCTCGCAAATGTTTGCTTTCTCTTTTGAGTACAATTTGAGTTCGGCAAGTGAAATAGCAAAGAACTAAGAAGCTTCAGAGTTTGAAATTTTTCTTTTTACGCACTCTATCAAACAACTAGAGAATCTGCCTTAAATACTCCTCCATGCTTTCACGACCGTTGGCACTTTCCAAAGGAGTTCTTCCAATCTATCCGTTGGACAGAATCAATCAAGGAGATCTCGAGTCGTTTTAAGAATGTGATAAAAGCCCATCAATCATATTCGCCCATATAATCAGGATCTTGGTTTCCATAAGTAGAACCTTCCAAGTTTGTTTGCCTTCCAAGGGATTTGATTATCGAAATTGATTCTAATAAAGATAATCAATCATATAAGTGCTATATCCAGCCATAAGGTCATCCATAAGCAATACGAATTGAATCTTTGAAGATAATCTCGCGTCGAATAAATCTTCTTTCTTCAATCTGAAAAACTGTCATTGCGGGCAGACTTTGAACCTAAAGTCCGGCGGTCTTCGACTTTGACTCTAAAGTCCTGGAAGTCTTCGAGACTAGACTTTCTAGAAAGGTTTTGTCAACTTCAAAATAATAAAAGAGTTTTCTCCAACACATCGAGCATCATGTATTCGAGCTAGTCTAGTGAAGAAACAGACAGAGGCCTAGTAGTTTGCTAGTCCATGGAGAAACAAACAAAGGCCAGGTAGTTCGCTCTAGTTTGCTCCCATGCATCACGTGTCAAACAATGTGAACACTAAACGGCGGTCTGAACCATCTGCAATTAATTTCTCCTTGGAATACGAAAGTCTTCTAAGTCAAGATGCCTGTCCCTACGTTTTCCGTGATGTTAACTAGGTGATGAGCTCGCTACTCTCCATGTCCATCAATCATCGATTACATCGTCATTCACCATCACCGAAGTGCGACTCCACCGATTTCTCAAAAATAATGTCCATGTCCGACTCCACGCCTTCCTTAGATTACTTATCGTAGCAGTTTATGTAAATAAGTATGTCACAATCATATGAACGCTTGGTATAAAAATATGAGCTTTGACCTCTGTTGTAGCCCTAAGCGATTGCAAGATTTGGGGATTGATGAAATGGTTTCGTATTAGGTTTAAAATAGAATACTCCCTGCAACTATCAGTGTGTTTGGATGGATCACTTGCCTACCTAGCACAAAGAAAACATATAAATCCCACATAATCGATGTTCTTCCCTATGTAGACACTGTTTATACAGGACATTTGATTTTTGCATGAACTAAAAAATGATACCTTGGCAAAAGAAGAAAAAAAGAAGAAGTCAAAATCAGCCAAATTTGCGAGACCTCACTACAAGCAATCGAAGCATATGTTGGAGGTTAAGCATGCGATAAACTTTTATTTATTATTGAACACCACACACTTATCAATGTCTACTTACAGCTTGTCACATCCTACATAGTATAGTAACTTTGTGAACTAGTCACCGTGTACCAAGCATTGCTTGCAATAGTTTTTCCTACCCCGACTTGTTTCACTCAGCGGATCATCAAATGTAAATATGAATGTGTCATTTTCTTGAGGAAGCGATTCATGTCAATCGAATGTTACGACATTAGCTACTAGATATTCTTAAGTATCACACGACGGTTCTCCATAATTTACAGAAGTTGGTTATCTAAAAAATTAGTAATAAGAGAGAATAGAGTGTGGTCACACGCAATGAAAACTATGACCAAGTGAAATATTTATGACAAATGTACATTCCCTGTAACAAGGGCTATTTGATTGCATGAGTATATAAGCAGGTACAAGGATGGAACCAATTTTTATTCACCATAAACTTCTCAAACCACTATGAATAGGGGTGAGCATAAATCTCAGATAGAATCAAGAACTAGATTGGACCAATCCTAAAAATTGATACAATTCTCGGTTCTTGGACTCCTTAGTCTGGTTTCCAGTTTCAAAATTTTTGGAATTGATTTTTGGAAGTGTTGGGATTGTCGGATTCCCAAAAACCGGATTCGACACTAAATCGAATCCTAAAACGAATGCGGAAGATAAGCCCGGGAAATACATGTATCACCGATCCTAAAGCACACCATAGAATCGAGCGTACCTTGTTAGCCACAGATTAAGCACCAATGCTGAAGATCGAGGAAGAAATTCTGATCCCTGTAGATCCGATGATGTCAATTCGCCTTGAAGGGAAGACGGCGTCGCCTTTAGCTCTTGTTTTCTTTTTGGAGGGAGAGAGGGAGAGGAACGTACGTACGTTATTCCAAAAGGGTGTGTTCGTCTCTCTCTTTCATCCCTTATATACGTTCCCTCAAAAATAGAAATGTACCCCTTCATCCATGGGCTCTAATATTGTGGGCCGGGCTTTCAGGCCCAACATGAGCGGACGGGCCTTAAGCCCATCACATAAAACCATCATCTCCCACTCGCACATGATGGGCCGAACATGATTCTCTTTACCTCTCTTCAACATTCATACTGGTGAATAATCCGTACGACCAACATACTTTGAGAGCTCGTTGCTATACATCTGTTAGGAATATATAACAGCTCATAATGGGCATCACATCCTGAGTAGATTTAGTATGCAGTACTTTAGATCGATCGATCACATTTATATCTCTCTTGATCTCTGTTAAATAATGATATATATATTGTATTCACAATTATGATTATCCCAAAGACAGTCATAATTGGTTAACCAGTGAATACAAAACTACAATGTGATTCTCCAAATTCGATCTTCCTCTTTCCTTCAAACTCTCAATTTCAGTTCAGCTTGCTTTTCTAGAAATGTCCCATTAGATCGAATCAACTCATGACCATTGGCAACATCCTAAGATAGCAAACACTAAATAGAAATCTTGAGAATAAGTAAGAGTCATGAGGGGACTAAAAATTGAGGAACTCTTTTCCTCAAGAGTCTCACACGACATAAAAGTTGAGATCAAACTTTTGTCCCTCTTATTGGTCGTCTCATGCATACGTAGTATGAAATACGTATTATGGTATTAACTCCTTTCCCATGGAGCTTATGTCTACACCTTTCAATACCGTACAGATGATAGTTCAGACATACCCAATGTCTAACTTGAGTTCACGTATCTACTCATTCACAAAATTCATCGAACTCACATCGGCATCATAGACAGATAAAGTAAAATATGTGGGGTATTTTACTTTCGGACATAGTAAGTATTATGTCCTCATCTTAACACCCAGTTAAGGCGACATACATATTTTAAGCTTGAGCTCTCGATTATCACCTAGATAATAAGTTTAAAAAAGCAGTCTCATCTCTATTTATCACATAGTAAATAGAGGCGATTACCCGTGTGAGTGGGCTAATCTTATATATGTCCGACATACTTTCTCAACTTAAAATAATGCACTGAGCATTAAGATGCATAAAGATCAAACAAAGATTCATAAGCATTAATGATGAAAGACACAAATTCATCAAATGTGAACACTTCATGGAAATTACAATCCAGTACATCAGCCTCTACGCAATCCTAGAGATTTCATATGGCCACAAAACACATCTCTAGGTATTGGCTTTGTCATAGGATCTGCTACCATTCTATGCGTAGTATGTACTCTAAGTTCACATCCTTTCGTACTATCATATCTTTGACAAGATTATACTTGGTATCTATATGTTTGGTCTTGCCATGATATTTTGGATCTTTGGTGTGCGCTTTTGCTGCTTGGCTATCACAGTTAACCAACAATTAATCTGCAGCACTTCCAATAACACCTAAATGATCCAAAAATCTCTTAAGCCAAACACCTTCTTATACCGCGCCGATAATGCCACAAACTCAACTTCCATTGTGGACAAGGCTATACATGTTTGTTTCTTACTGCTCCAACATATGGCGCCATTATTATTTGGTAAGAAAACAAACCCAGAGGTAGATTTTCTTTCATCTAAATCTCCTCCCCAATCAGCATCAGAATAGCCTTTGAGTTGCAGATCCTTTCCTTAATAACTAAGCGTATAATCAGCAGTCCCCTTTAGATACCTCAGTATTCTCTTAACGGCTTTCCAATGTGCTTGACCTGGATTGGATTGGTATCTTCTCACCATTCCAACTGCAAAAACATATGTCAGGTCTTGTACACATCATAGCATACATCAAGCTTCCAACAGCACTAGCATAAGGAACATGTTTCATTTGTTCCTTCTCTTGTGGAGTCCTTGGACACAATCGTGGCTCAATCCCTCGCCTTTTGTAATATGAGTATCTATGGGTTTACAATCTTGAAATCTTAACTCCAAGAATGTATGCAACATCACCCATGTCTTTCATCTCAAAGTTGGAAGATAACCAATTCTTCACAATATTAACAAACTCCATATTACTTCCGACAATTAGTATATCATCAACATATAATGATATGATCACAAATTGATCTTTGGATCTTTTGATATATACACAATAATCCTCATCAATTATTGTAAAGTCATATGCCATTATGGCATTATGAAAACGTATATACCATTGTCTCGATGATCGCTTAATGCCATATATCGACCCCCAAAGTCGACATACCTTTTCTTCTTGGCCTTTCACTATGAAACCAGCAGGTTGTTCCATATATATTTCTTCCTCTAATTCTCCATTGAGGAAAGCAGTCTTTACATCCATTTGATGTAACTCAAGATCCATACTAACCACTATTGCCAGAATAATGCGAATTGAGGTAAATCTCACTACAGGAGAAAATGTTTTATCATAATCAATTCCTTCCTGTTGATTATACCCCTTCGTCGCAAGGCGAGCCTTATGCCTTTCTATCGAGCCATCAGCTTTTCGCTTTATTTTGAGAACCCACTTGTTCCCAATAGCTTTGTGTCCTTTCGGAAGATCAACCAGTTCCCAAACATTGTTTGACTTCATTGACTCCATTTCCTCTTCCATTGCATGAATCCATTTTTCCTTACTAGGGAAATTCAGAGCCTTATTAATATTTCTTGGCTCATCTTTATTTTGCGGAGCAATCATAAAAGTTTCCCCTTCAATGTCAAAACGTCGACGAGAATACTTTGGCGACTTATTCGCCGTATGGGAGATTGTACACTTTACACATCATTCCCCATTATGCTCCCACTTGGATTAGATAATGATGACATCGTCTCATCATGTGGTAGCAATTGAGAATGAGTTGAATTCAATTCATCACTTCTCATATTACTCCCACTTGGACGAACTCCACTAATATCATTATCTTGATCCAAGATTACAAATAGGGAGTAATCTTCCCTTATTTCGTCCTTCTTAGGAAATTCATCATCTAAGAATGTAACATCTCGTGATTCAAATTCAGTTATACTCCCACTTTCCTGCTCACCTATGAACACATACCCTTTCGAGTGTTCGGAGTATCTCATGAAAATACTCTTATTTCATTTGGGACCCAATTTCCCAAACTTGTGAGAGGACTCATAAGTATAGGCAGTACAAAACCATGGCTTAAGAAAAACTTAAATCCGGTTTTGCTACCTGTCCATAACTCATATGGAGTGGTAGTATCTGATTTGGAAGGCATCCGGTTAAGTATATAGGCAGCAGTTAACAACACATCACTCTTAAAAGTGATAGGTAAGTTAGCATGCGCCATCATGGACCTAACCATTTCCAGTAGGGTTCTATTTCTTCTCTCTGCAACACCATTTTGTTGAGGAGTATATGGAATAGACAACTGTCTTTCTATTCCCTTTTCATCACATAATTTTCTGAACTCATCAGATAAATATTCTCAACCTCGATCGGATCTCAATACTTTTATTATCTTGTCTAATTGATTTTCTTCCAAGTTCATAAACCTTTTGAAACAACTTAATGCTTCAGATTTATGAGAAATCAAATAGGCATATCCGAATCGGGTATAATCATCTATAAAAGTGATGAAATAAACAGTCCCATGCCTTCTTCTCACAGTCATTGAACCACAGACGTCAGAATGGATTAAATGCAGAGGAAATTCAGCTCTTTTATCTTTTCCAAATGGTTTCCTTGTCGTTTTCCCTACTAGGCAATGCTCATATATGGACAAATCGACTTTTTCAATGTTGTCCAACAAGCCCTCTTTAGCTAGTCTATTCATATGTTGTTGGCCAATATGACCAAGTCTAGCATGTCACATAATCACATCATTATCATATGAAGTAGAAGACGTGAAACAAGGGAATAACATATTGACATCATCATAGTCAACATTTAGTACAATAAAACTATCCAGAAAGTGACCACAATCATAGTAGTTTGTATCCAAATACAAATCTACACCTCTATTATGGAAGTTCACACTAAAACTAAGCTTAACCAACACCAAAACAAACACTTAAATTTCGACGAATCTCCGGAGCATATAGAACATCATGTAGGAACAAAATGCGTCCACCACGCATGTTCGGTTAAGGTGTACCAATCCCTTTAACTTCAGCTATGGAGTTATTTCCTACATAGATCCACTTAGTTCCAGTTGGTATCGCCGGAATTTCACGAAGGATTCTCTATCCTTCGCTACATGGTTTGTCGCTCCTGAATCTATAGTCCACAAAGGATTGGATTCAACCAATAATACAGAACTTGACACATAAGCAAAGTTCTTAAATGTACAAGGGGTGTTTACCTTTTCGGCTCACAATGTGAGTTGCGAGCATAGTGACCTTTCTTGTCACAATTATAACACCTCACCCTTGACATTTTCTTTACTTGAGGACGTTTTCCTCTCTTGTGTTGGTTAACTCTTGATTTCTTGCAATAAGGACTTGATCTTTGCATTCCCACATATTGAACGAATCAATACGCTTGCGCTTAGAGCTCAAAGTCCTTTCTGAGCTAGAACCAGCATTGCAAATGTCTATTTTCGGCTCAAATACCGTTAGGCGGTCCTCTGCTAGCTCAAGGTGGCGCATGGCATTCTCAAGATCTTCCATAATATGGTCAAGAGCTTATAGTTCTTTTTGCTTTTCCAGCACATATTGAATCTTCATATTCAATATTTCACAATTGTTGCCATTCATATCAGCAATTACGTTCTTAGTTGCTGAAACCATCGGTCTGAACACATCGACATATATGCACGAATAATTAATGCCTATCATTTATGCATCCACTTTGCACAGACCCATCATATCAATAAACAATTTCAAGTAAGGTTTCAGAATCAAAAGGTCACTATGTTTCCAATCATCCTCCAAAAATCATAACTCAAAATTATTATTAATATAATTGTCTTATGCAAAATAAATTCTGTGAAGTTACAAAAAACTTCTATAAACTACCCACAGCAGTCAACAATAATAGAAAGTAAAAAATATCTAACATCCAATAGAATAACAATGCTTTCACATAATACAACTATCCATTACACTAAGCAATATATACAGAGCAAAAAAATATCAACAAAGAATGAGATATTCACATTCAAAAACATCTCAAACTAATCTAAGGAATAAATAGGGAATGTCTCTTCTAATCTATCAGTCAAAATATCTCGAGAAATTTGAAGGCACATTTGCCAACCATGGAAAAGCTTTTGGAGAGCTTTCATGTCGCCTCCAAGGCGCATTCACTCGCGCCATGTGGCGCTCAATCTAAGGGTTGAAGTTTTGGTTAACTCAATCCTATAGTACTGTTACAAAAGCTACCACTAGCCTCCTATAACCCGGGACCACGTTGACCTCCCATAGCCAATCTAATACTGCTTGCCATTCAGGTGGAAGAGTATTCATCAAAGCCGGCACCTTCTCAAAATCCGGCATAAGATAACCATTCCAGATGATTTCCGTATCATCCGATTGACCACGACTACATGTGATACTAAATCACCGTCATGCCACCGATAATTAGCTAACTCTGTCATCAGCCTTTTAAGTCTTGCAATTCCTTCGGCCGTTCTCAGGATTGCAGGTATCCGTGCATAACGCATCATAGTTCCTGCAACAAATGCAGAACTAAAAATGGATCACTTACAATCCATAATGAACATAAGGGAAAATACATAATTTTTCAAGATTCATGCAACAAATGTAGAATAAAAAATGGATTCCTTATAACCCACATAAACATAATCGAAAAAGAAACAAATTCTTTTTCCTTTTTCCTTTTTTTTTTTTTTTTTTTTTTTTTTTTTCCGGGTCAACGGTCAAAGTCAACGGTCAACGGGTCGCCGGTCGTCGGACCGGGTCGGACCGGACGGGACGATCGGACCGGGTCAGACGAATCGACCGGCATGTGCCGCGTGCGTGCGCGGGCTGACGTCATGCGGGCGTCGGCCCCGGCGCGTGCGCGGCACGCGCCAAGCTTCCGCGCATGTTGGGTCGGGTCGCTGGTTGGGTCGCCGGTCGGCCAACGATCGTCGGCGATGACGTCATCGATGACGTCATCCCGGCGGTTACCGACCGTTGGTGACGCCACGGTGACGTCAGCACAAGTCATTCGCCAACCGGCGCGTGCCGGTTCGCCGGCCGACGGCGCGCACGTGCCGGTTCGCCAACCGGCATGTGTGGCGCACACGCCGGCGGAGCCCAGTGCTTCGGGCGCGTCGCGCCCACGTGCAGCGGCTTTTGGCCGCGCGTGTGGGCGCGTCCGACGTCTCCCGGCGGCGCACGACATGTCGACGGACTCGTCTCGACGAGCTCTTTCACCCTGTGCCTTCAGAAATTGATTTCGACTTACAGAAACTCGAAAAAATGGATGAACAGTGCTCTGGTGTCGGGATTTTCGCCCCAATCCGTGTTGGCCGATTATTTTCCCGAAAAATCAATCAAAAAACATGAAAAGAGTCGGGAAAACATGAACTAGGGCTCTGATACCAATGTTGGGATTGTCGAATTCCCAAAAACCGGATTCGACACTAAATCGAATCCTAAAACGAATGCGGAAGATAAGCCCGGGAAATACATGTATCACCGATCCTAAAGCACACAACAGAATCGAGCGTACCTTGTTAGCCACAGATTAAGCACCAATGCTGAAGATCGAGGAAGAAATTTTGATCCCTGTAGATCCGATGATGTCAATTCGCCTTGAAGGGAAGACGGCGTCGCCTTTAGCGCTTGTTTTCTTTTTGGAGGGAGAGAGGGAGAGGAACGTACGTACGTTATTCCAAAAGGGTGTGTTCGTCTCTCTCTTTCATCCCTTATATACGTTCCCTCAAAAATAGAAACGTACCCTTTCATCCATGGGCCCTAATATTGTGGGCCGAGCTTTCAGGCCCAACATGAGCGGACGGGCCTTAAGCCCATCACATAAAACCATCAGGAAGTGGTAGTATGAGGTCTGATTCCCAAGTCTTGGATAGAAACCTAACCAAACTGGACTGAGAACCGTGGAACCAAAGAACCGGATCAGGATCTGAATAATAGGACTGAACCGAGACAACTCTAAAACAGTAGTATCTACGGATCTTTTCACCAATTTTCGTACTAGTAGTATCAAACTTTTAGTTATTAAACATTACGGTATTCAATATATTCAATATGCTCTTCCATTACCGAGATTAGATGAAGGCGGAAGATATGTACCTATTAGAATACACCTACAACATATAAGTGTGTGTGCACGCGTGAGGAGAAATCAATATACTTCGCACTTTGGTAACCTCAAGAAAATGACGCGTCCGTATCTCCATTCGATAATCAAATTAAGTGAAATAAGTTGCACTTGAAAAAATGACAAGCAATGCTGGGTATACTACGACCGGTTCACAAAATTGATATATAAAATGATACGATAGATTATAAGTGTAACGATCCGGGCCCCACTGTGTGATATTGTCCGCTTTGGACACTGAGTCCTCACGGCTTTAAAACGTGTCACACATATTAAGGGACCCAAGCCCTTATAAGGGGCCCAGGACTCCCCGCATAAGCGATGTGGGACAAGAGGGAGAGGGATCCCTTCCTTGCGCACGTCAGAGGACCAAGGCGCGGACGCACTACCATCCCTCCTCCCCGCGCACCGCCGCTCGGGTCGTCACACTCTCCCCCCCTTAACAGAACAGCGTCCTCGCTATGGCCCCACATGCTGCGGGAGTCGGCTATGATAAGTAATTTAAGGAAGGCGTGGAGTCGGATATGGACATTATTTATCGGACATTGCCAGTGGGGTCGCACTTTATTGAAGATGAGGGACGATCTACTCTGATGGATGATGCCCACGACCTATAGAAGAGGTCCGTCACCTAATTAGTATCGTGGAACACGCAGAGGTAGGTACGTTGACGAAGACTTTCGAATTCCATGGAGGACTTAATTGAGAAAGATACAGACCGCACGTCCATCGTTCACATGGTGTGAGATGCCATGCGTGTGAGCAAACTAGAGCGAACTACCCGACCTTTGTCCGTTCCTCCTTAGGCTAAGCCATCTATCTGGCTTTTGTCTGTTTCTCCCCTAAATTCAGTTTCGGTTTTGAACATTTTAATTTCATTAATTTAGTCATAATTCATTACATTGAAATTCCAACGTAGATCTTCTCATCAATTTTTATCTGAAATCGTTAACGTAGTGATCCAATTGTTGCCAATTGTCCATCTTACGTGGCACACCATTACGTCAACATAATGTGGAAATTGATCGGAAAAATTATATTATAATTCTTGTAAATGTTTAGAACTAAATTGGTAAAATTATAAAATTTAGGATTGAATTGATAAGTTTATGATTGATTACATAATGCTTATCTGTCTAAATATATATGACAGATCTATATTTCCTATGACGAGCTAATTCTCTGTATGCGCATTTAAGTACGTAAGAGGATGGAATCATTTTTACGCACATGGAAAATGCAACTGAGAAAGGCCTGCTATCCCCGACGAGTCATTGAATGCAAGTTCATTAAAATGCAGTGACTACTGGAAGTGGGGTCGATGCCCGTGGCATATGAAGAGTCTATCACCTATTTAAAATCTTGGACCACACATGGGTAGGCACCGTAAAAGATTTCGTTGACTTAGAGAAGACTTTCGAATTCATCGGAGAAATTAATTAAAAAGGATGTAGATCGCCGTTTTCTTTTTCCTGGTCATAATGTAGATTGCCGTTTAGGGTACACGTTTTGCCTTTTAGGGTGCACATTGTGCACTAAATTTACTTTGTAAATTTACTTTCTCCAACAAAGCTTCATAATAGACCGTACCAAATGAATGCTCGTGATTTAATGGTAGTTTGATGGTTGAGTACGAATTGTATTTTCGTCACCCAATCACGCAGTGCAATTTTCCTTTTACCGTAACGTGAATTTTATTATTTATTTTTTAGTTGATTGGTACAATTCACCGATCGATTCTGTCCAATTATTTTTAGGTTTAATATAATAAAAACCCCAAAGCGATGGGTCGCCCCCGGGGTTAAAGTCGATGGGCGGAAACACTTTTAACAAATTTACCCAAAACTAATTTTTTGATTACCAAAAACTCTAAATTGATACACATTTGATCAATTCACCCCAATTAGTACACCTATGATAAATTTACCATTTATTAATTTTCGTTAAATTTTACTATCAAATTTTCGAGTTGGATGACATATGACAGTTGATTAGTAGACCGGTTAGGAATTTTACTCTTCATCTATCATAATTGTGTCGGTTTTTGGTTTTTTTGTGGTACTAATCTAATTTAAATGAGGGCATAATTATTATAAATATATCGGTTTGGGGTTTTTGGCACTCAAAAATTTAGTTTTGGGTAAATTTATCACAACTGTATCAATTTGAAGTTTTTTTGTTATTATTTAAGATAAATTTGTCATAAGTGTATCGGTTTTGTGTTTTTCATAGTAAAAAAATTAGTTGGAGGCAAATTTGTCATTGGTGTACAAATTTGGGATTTTTTTTTGTGGTATTAACCCAATCAATTATCCCCCTAGCAGATTGCTTGGTTACTTTTTCAATAATTGCTCAATAGGCGTGCCGAGGATTTAGGTGAGTAGAGAAAATTGAGACGCGATAAAATGCGAGCAAACTTAGAGCAAACTACCCGGCCTTTGCCTCTTTCTCACTAGAGTAGCTTGGCAAAGGGGTAAACGAGAGCAACAGGAGGAGAAGAAAGAAGCTTATGAAACCAAAACAGCATCAAGTTACAGAATTGAAAGAACCCGCTCAAACGACACCCTTCGATACCATATCTATGACCCAATAATGGAGAATCACAATGATAAGTGTAATCAAAATATTAAAATTTATTGTAAAAGCGCTATTAAATTATAAAACTTTCAAAAAGTGCAATCGAATTTAAAATCGTCTAGTGCAATAAAATTCTTCCATTACTTCCATCTAATTTAATTACGGAGTATTACGACATGTCATTTTTTTTAAAGGTTTTTTTGAATATGCGTGGTGTAGATCACATTTAACAAGTCAGTCAAATTAATGCTCGCTTGTTTAGTAAATTAATAAATGGTCATCCCCCAGTCCCGGTGCATAGAGGTCATAACTAACAAGTCAATCAGCACAGGGTCATTGATCAGTTCTCGGTTCTTTATATATTTTTGAAGGCCGTGGCACGGTGCCCAGCATGCCACCATTTTATCAAAGAGAAAAAAAAATAACAAACCGTTGGATGATGAACACCCTCTCACTGTTGGCTTAAACATTTTTGTATGTCAGCAGTCGAATCAACGACTTCTTGTGCAGGCCCTCGCGGCACTTTCAGGCGACTTTCTTTTCAGCCGAATTTTCCCTAGAGTTTAAGCGCGACTTCTTGGTCGGGCCGTCTCTTTGCTTTCCTTGCTTTCTAGAAAGGAGAAATGAGCACATGTTCGTCTTCCCAGAAGCAGGCGACTCTTCGGAAACCCTCTGCCGGTAACTCCTCATGGTGCATTTTCAGAGCCCCACGAAGCCTAGTTCAGATCAACGAGAAGGCTTTCGAGCCCCAGGTCATCTCCATCGGTCCGTACCACCATGGTAAAGAACGGCTTGATATGGTTGAGCAGTATAAACCTCAATACTTATCCGCCCTCCTCAAACGAACCAAGGATAGCGGCGTGGAAAAAATCAACTATCACAAAGCCATTGCATCGATGGAGAACAAAATTCGGGATTGCTACTCAGAGGAGCTTCCTTGGATAAGCTCATGTCTAGTCGAGAAGATGGTCCTCGATGCCTGCTTCATTGTCGAGGTGTTCCGCATCCACAGCTCTGTAATTCAGCCTGATCCACATGATCCTTTCGTCGCAGCACGATGGATCTTCACCTTCCTCCGAAGGGACCTTCTTCTGATCGAAAACCAGATCCCTTTCTTCGTCCTTCAAGTGGTCTTCGACTTATCGGAGGGCAACATGGCGGACAAAGCCAACCCAGTTTCCCTCAGTGAGCTCGCGCTAAATTTCTTCAACATCGGGGTTCAAAGGCCAAGGAATCGGTCTGTCGATGTCAAACACTTGCTTGACTTGCTCCGACAGAGTTTTGCTCCTTCGTCGATGAGGGAACCTGTCATCGATGACTGCTCACAATTGATCCCCTCAGCAACGCAACTTTGTCTCTCGGGGTTCAAATTCAAGCCGAGGAAGCGAGCCAACTCGAACTTACTTGACGTCCAATTCGATAATGGAGTACTTCAAATGTCACCTTTGATTCTAGACAATATCATTAGCTCCTTCTTTCTCAACTGCATCGCCTTCGAGCAGTGTTATGCCTCCTGTTCCAAGGACATCACCAGTTACGTTGTCTTCATTATATGTCTTGTGAGCACAGAAATGGATGCCGAGCTCTTATCTAAGAAACAGCTACTAGTGAACCATTTTGGATCGAATGCAGAGGTCGCGACTTTCTTCAATGATCTGAGACAGGACATTACCTTTGATATCAGTGGAAGCTATTTGGCGGAGTTACTTGCGAAAGTGAACAAATACCACCAAAAGGGCCGTTTGCCACGAATCAAACGGTACTTTGCTGCTTCTTGGCCCACTATTGTGGCCTTTGCTAGCTTTGTTGTGTCAGTTTTTACTTTCGTTTCAGCATTCTATACTATTTACGCGTATTATTCTCCCCGGAAGTAACTGATCCTCGGGCGCCGCAATTCTGGGAAGACATGAACCGTGGCGAAATGGGATCTACATTCGAGGTTCTATATGACTTGAGTATAGCCATGAGTCTTCCTGGCAATAATGCGAATACCTTTGTTTTTCACTTTGGTTTTGTGTATCATTTGTCAGTCTTCTATCGTCTAAGTAATTTGATGTCCTAAAAAGAGATGGTGATCACAGCACAGATCTCTTGGCTATGTATGGGCTTCGGTCCCATGGATACCGTGAAAGGTTACGTAGACCAAGTCCAGCTTAGCCATTGATTATGTAAGTTTTATCTGGATTCACATGATCAAGGTCCTTATATTTTTTCGGTCAACCATTTATGTGAAAATCATGTTTAGTTACATCCTCCTCCGACGCTATCTCCAACTCTTCATCAGCCTCTTTTCCAAAACCGATTTTTGATAGCTACATGGTTGTCTGCTACTGTTGGTGGAGCTATTTCGACCTAGGGCTGGCAAACAGGTGATGCGGGAAAACAAACTAAAGCTTGTTCTTCTAATTGGACCACAAAGATGGATAGAATGATCATTCTATCAAAAAAGACGTGCCACCTCCTCAGAGCCAAGTGTGAAGTGGAATTGCTAGATTGATCTAAATGACAATAGCTAAATTGCTTGAAAAGTTAATTTCAAGGATCGGAAATTATAGAGAACTAAGGAACACTGTCAAAATCAAAAGAAATCAAAGATGAAAATAGGAAATTAAAGGGGCAAATTATCCATAAAGTCTTAAGCCTATTGTATTTTTGCCAAATCATTCATAAACATTTTTACAATAGGTAAATTCAATTCATCCATCCAATTTTAGCTGAAAATTGCTAACATGAATTCCCGTCATCCTATGTGACACAGCTGCATGCTGACATGGACAATATTTAAATAAAATTTTAATATCTTTTGAATTTTTAATTAATTATTTTCCTTTTATCTTATCTTTTATTTTTCTATTTCTTATTTCTTTTTCTCTTTTTGCCTCCATCGACCACTGCCCCTGGCCTTGGCCTCAACATGCTGATGAGGACAATATTTGAATAAAATTTTAATATATTTTGAATTTTTAATTAATTTTTCCCTTTTTTTCTTTTCTTCTCTTTTCCTTCATGTTTTCCTTTTTTTTTTTTTTGGATTTTCTCTTTTCTTCTTTTCTTTTTCTATTTCTTATTTCTTTTTCTCTTTTTGCCTCCATCAACCATTGCCCCTAGCCTTGCCTCAGCTTAGCCCCTAGCTGTCATTGACACCTGATTTTTAGTTGACTCATCATTAAAAGATAAAAATCGACATTTGGGATTCTAATCGTGATGGAGCCCCAATTGTCATTTTTAGTTGACTCTTCAAAAATTTTCGTTTTTCATTTTTTTTCCTTTGCATTGTCATTTTAAAGTAATTTCTAGTTCATTTTCAAAAAAAAAAAACCCAAAAATCAAACGGTTAACTTTCGGATTGACTTTTTGATCAACCCTTTGACTAAAAATCAACCCTAGATCAAAAATTGACTTTTTATCCAAAAAAATTCCACTTAGCCTTAATTTCCCTTTTGTCAAATTAGTTTCTAAAAATTCAAAGATTTGATCAAAAAATCAATCTTTCAGAAAAAATCAACTAAATGATTGAATTTTGGTCAAACCTTCGACCAAAAAAATAAAAAATGTACAAATACATTTCTTTTAATACCAATTTGATCTTTGTGTCAAAAATTTCACAAAATTCGATTATGAACCTTGATTTCTGAATTTTTCAGTTTTAGATTTTAGATCGACTAAACATAAAATTACTTTTATTTTATTCATAATTAGGTGTAGTTCCTTCTTTGACATTTGGTTTTGGGACTATTTAAATCCACTTGCTTATTCAATTTCACAATTTACCAAGTCAAAATGCGAATTGACATTTTGAGCTCTAATTAGGGGATCAAAATTAATCATTCGTGACTGACGAGTGAACGATTGTTTCTTACTAATTTTCTTAAGATAAGTCCAAATTCGAAATCGATTTTGAGAAATTCACACCAGGACTTATTAATTTGAAGAATATTATCCTCCCAAGCATAAGAAAATCAACCAATTTAGCTTCAATCATCAAAATTTGAATTAACTCATTCATGGCTATGGTTTAATTTCATAATTTTATGCCCAATTTTTACATTAGGCCTAAATTCATTTTTGACATAAGCCTGAGCATCTCAATTTAAGATCAATTTGAAAGTGATGAGAGATCTTGCACATGGGTAGTTCTTTAGATAAGGCAATTGTGACATTAATTGAACTCAATTTTGGTTAATTTGTAATTTTGCCAATTGAATTGCAAATTTGACCATTTTAGCCCTTTAAGCTTGATTTAAAGCACCTATGGTTGACCCGTTTTTTTTTTTTTTTTTTTCACGATAATCATTCAATTAGATCAATAAAAGACCCATAAATCACGTTCATAAGGTTTAATTAGCTTAATTATACATTAATTTCTTCTTAAATAGGATAAAATTCCTTTTCAATTTGGTTATTTATGGACCAAATTGCATAAATTTTGGACCCACGGGGGTCCTAAGTGGACAAAACAGGAACCGGACCAAACGGTCAAGAATCGGTCAAAAACCGGCCAAATCGGACCAAACCCATCTGATCGGTTTGACCAGCCATTAGCAGGGTTGGCTAATTCAATCCCTTGACCTCTGATGACCAATTTTGGAATCCTCTCAATGTCAATTTCACTTTTGCACCTTCAATTTCTTGAAATTTTACAGGTTGACCTTCGAATTTTGTCAAATTGCAAATTAATCCAAAATTGGACATTTCGATGCAATTCTCGGTTCTAACTCGGGTTTTTGTAAATCAAACTCACTAGATCAATTACCCGACATCTCAAAATCATGATAGAGCTTTCGAAATCGATTTTTTACCCTTAGATCGAAATTTCAATGGTTGGATCGAACCGACGGCCGAAATTGCTTAATTTGGGGAGTATATGAGGCAAATCTTCTCTCCATTTTTGGGGGCTTTCATTCTGCACGAAATTTTCTCTTTTTCGAGGTTTCTCTATCTTTATTTACGTGACATCCCGAAATTCGAGCCCTCTAAGGGATAAGCGAATGTGAATTTCGTCAATGCATTGTTGGTTGATCTCACTCAGAATTGATCACTCCTGAGATACTAACCTTGAGGGGAAAGGCTAATGACAACAAAACTCGTACGACTAAAGAACTTGACCTGGGAAAATGACTTGACCGTGAGACTTGCGTGAGGACGATCCTGTAGATAGGCAGGCCGATTTCAAGAACGACTAAAAGTCGATTCACAAACAGAACATAATGAAACGACAGGTGATTTCGTTTACTATTATCGAACCCGTGAACGACCCTAGGTCTATCCTCGATGTCGTGTACTTTGAAATAAGAATCTACCCTCCGCAATTTCATGTAATCAAGGACGTCCATGTGTCGAGATGTCTTGAACGTGGTTTGGCTCGAGTCGGCTACACGTGAATCCTTTAAGCCGCCTATCAGTCTGAGTTGTACCCAAAATGGCATTAGGGAGAAATTGACATGGTATGAGAACCCAAGATTGGACTTCGAATTATCGGGAACGTCCAAGACAGACTTTGGACAATACTACTTCGACAGTCAACAGTGCAAGGCAAGCCAAGTGTGGGGAAAAAGGACTACGGTCCTAGAAGGCAAGCCCATGAGGACGTGGGCCAAGCAAAGCCAGTGTGGGCCTTAGGCCCAGGGTAGGACAGCCATGGTGGGCCTAAGACAAGCAAGTGAGCCCATTGGGCCCAAAACCACTATTCATCTTCTAAGCCCATTACATAATCTTAAGCCCATTTGAGCCCAACCAATTCCCGAGCCCATTACTATTCATTTCCAAGCCCATTTCTTAGGCCCGCCCATCAATTTCGGCCTAAGGATAGATTGGTAATTTGTGCAAGGTGGAAATGACCAAATTGCCCCTAAAAGTAATTGGATAAGGGCAAGGGAAGAGAGAGAAAGATGATGTCATTTTTGCATGGGGATTTGAGGTGCTTGATGGCCTTCTAGAAGAGGGTAGCCAGCCCTCCAATCACCTTCTCTCTCTCTCTCCTTCGGCCCTTTCTCGACCGACCTCTCTCTCTTCTCGTTCTCCCTCTCTTCCTGCTTCTATTCCAGTAGACCCTCCTCTAAGAGCTGAGTTGATTATTGGCTTCCCGGATGAATTAACTCGCGTGCCACCCACCATTGTACTCAGGACATCCAAACCGTCCACCTGGAGTTGGCTGTTCGTCGGTCGGAGCCGCCGTCTGACTCGTCGGCCGGTCAGAAGCTAGCGGCAGTCTAACCATCTGGCCCTGGCCCTGTTCTACTCCAGGCTACCTTTCTCCAAAAACCTAAGTTAAAAATGGTCTTCCTGTGAAGATCAGCCCATGCTCCACCCACCACCGTGTCGAGGACACCTAGACCGTACGGACGACCATGGTCGCTCGCCGAACGGAGCCGCCGGTCGAGCCGTCCATCGGCGAGAAGCCGTCGCTCACTGGACCGCCTGAAGTCCGCCCGAGTTCGCTTGTTTCATAATTTCAGCCCGTTTTCTCCCATTTTGACCAAGCTTTCACCTAGCCCAACCACCAGCCACTCCCCCTTGACCCTTAGGTGCCGCCGGTTGCCGGCCACCCCCTTGCCGGAGCTCCAGCGAAGCCGTTTCACTCTTTTTCCTCCTATATTGTTCGGTTTCTTGGAGTTGCAAAGGGAGTTTGAGCTTGTGGCTGCTGTTTCAGCCTTAGGACCACCTTGGATCATCATGGTTGAGGTGCCAATGCGTAGCCTCCGTCGTTGCCGCCGCGTGCGTGTCTCCGGCCCGTTTAACAGGTGAGTTTAGCTCCTAATCCGCCAATTAGAGCTTAAACTTGCTTAGGGTTGCTTTAATTAATGTTGATTCTAGCTTAGGAGATTTAATTAAGTTATGTTAGTCCTAAGATAGGTGGTTAGATGAATGGCTAGGATTAGTTTAGTTTAATCTTACTTTATTGGCTTAATTGTGGCTTATGTGCTTAATTAAGCTTGTTTAGCCTTAATTGATTTATTGCTTGCTTTAATTAATGTTTTTAATGATTTTTGAATTTAATTTATTAGTTATTAAATTCTAGAATTTATTGTTCACCACACTGTTCACGCGCACTGTTCACGAGTTATTGTTCACGCGCACTGTTCACGAGTTATTGTTCACGAGTACTGTTCACGAGCACTATTCACCCAAGAATGAAAAGTGCCTAATTTCATGTGCTTTGATCTTATGAGGTGATTTGAGTGTATACATGTGGCATCCGAGAATTTCGACAACTCCTGAATGCGTGGCGGTTCGTGATTAAGTGACAAAAGTATCGTCAGATTATGCCATTGGTGCTATATACGAACATTGGCTCGTATTATTGTTGGACCAATGCATTTCATTTAGCGATGGTCTAATTGCTGAATAAACCATAGTCTTATCGAAAAACTTTCATAAGCTCAAGTGAAACCAACCTCATCCGTACTTTGCTGACCTTGGAAAATGACGGTACATCACGAATTGACGAAGATGTCATCGGATTCTGTCATCGGCACGGGTGTTGGACTCCATCGTATCATCGGCCTTATCGGCACCACACTCGACCCTGCTGACCTGTGTATATTTTTCCGATGACACTACTCAGCTATACTACCTAAGTGTTCATGAAGTAAGAGAGGAATTTGGGTTTCGATCCATTGATTTTTTAGAGTTGAAGGAACGGAACTTGGCCATACGTGAGGAACATGCATGCCCGCGTCGAGAGGAGGAATCACCCACGCCCAACGCTGCCCCAATCTCTTTCCATTTGGTCGATGCTTTAGTCAACATTGTGAAGGAAATATTAACCGAAGCAGGGCCAACGTTAGCCACGTTGCTTCCCCATTATCGGCCAGCAAATTAAGACTAAGAAAAGGATTAAATAAAATGCTGAAGACACGTTCCTCGCTTAGAGAAGCAAAGTGTCGAGCGGCTGAAAGGAAATTTGAGCATGCTGGACACGTGTGCTCCAGCTGCCTCTCGCCTGATTAAACCACCAAAATTTCCCCTCTTAAGTTGACTGGTTTTTAGTAAAACCAGTGGCCATTGTGTTTGTAACCGAGAAAAGAGAGTTCAGCGAGTGAGCAGTGGCGAGTGAAAGAGAGAGAAATCAAGCGAGCAGATCGAGTGATCCGCGAGTGAAGGCAGCGAAGGAAGAGGGAAAGGACCTCCCTCTGCTGTGCTCGAGCTGCCGCCGTCGACGCCACCGGTCTTCGCCGCCATTGAACCGCGTTCAAAGACCCGCGAGCTTCCTGTTCGGTTTGTCGATTGAGTTTAGGAGTGAGGCAAGTAGAAGTTCATTAATCTATGTTATGCATGCTATGATTATCTGGTGAAGTGCTGGTAGATTTGAGAAAATGCTGAAATGGAAACTACATGTTGGGTTTTAGGATGATTGAGATGAAGATTGAGTGCTGTCCTATGGAGGATTAAATGTATTGTTGCTGTACTGTGTTGGATTGAACTTGATGAGTACTAGATTGAGTTAGACATCTAGATATAGCCATATGAATGTAAAAACATGAAGATAGAAGTGAATCAATTGAAATCAGTATACTATTTTGTAGAGAATAGCTTGACCTGTGATGATTCCGTGAATTTTTTGAAATTTTATAGATAGAATTAGACTTCGAACCCTTAATAAAAGTTGTAGGACACATCCTTAGAAATAACATATCAAAATTTGAGAATAAATGGATAAGGTTTGGTCAGTAAAATGATTTTCCTTGTAAATGTTAAATCTGGAAGCTATTACAGAATGTCAGTAAAGAATATAGCGATTACTGCTCTTGATATACAAAGAATCTGACTTAGTGTTCTGCATGAAACTTTTTCCTTTAGGTATTGTTTATAACATCTCAAAATTTTAGAATTTTCTGAGTTCATTTAGGGGTTATTTCGAAATTGTTACTAAGACTGTGCATTGTAATAATCGAGCTGTTTTGTTCCGAATTTGCTCAATTTGTCCCAAAGGTAAATGCATCTTGAGTGGTTATGTGACATGATGATACTAGCATTGGCATATTATGCAATATTGAGATTTGATGAAGATTCATGGGACATCCTGTCATTGCATTGAAAAGTGTTTTTGGAAATTAAGATGTTAATTGTTACTGTTGGACCCTTGGGTCAACGATGCCCCGAGAGTCGGGATGCCCAAAGAATCAAATGAGTCGATGCCTTGTAGATGCCCGGTGGCCCTGTGTGGCTGAATGCCGGAGGTTTTTCCTTGGGAGCTTCAAGATGCCCGGTTGTATGCTTATCGGTACGTAAATCCGAATAGCCGAAGTAACCATTTTCATGGAAAGCCCCTGAGATTCCTCGTGATACCAGGTGGGGTGCGAGATGCTTGGAGGCATGATATGCTCTGGATGCCCGGTGGCCCTAAGTGGTTGAATGCCGAAGGCTTCCGCGATGCCAGGGTTGGGTGCGGAATCCCAGAAGGATGCAAACATTGGTCCTCTAGGGGGATAAAACCGTTTGAATGATTAAAACTGATGATTATATTAAGTGTGAGTGTGGTCTGGTTATGGGACTAAATTGTATGGCATGGAATGGGACGTGTCATTACAGTTTGGCCTTATGATCGGGACTTGTGTAACTGGACATGATGCATCTTGAGGGTTTCGAGATTGTACTTGCCATTGCATTAAAGAATTTCATGATTTTGATGCATGCTTATCCTTTGATTACCTGTTTTTGTCTATCTTGCATGAATCTAGATATTTATGGTACTGCACGATATAGCTTAATGAATCTTTTACTGCTGAGTAGTTGAACTCACCCCGTTTAGGGACTAACATTTCAGATTAGAAGATATGTCTATGCTATCAGTCACTTCCGGTACATTTTACGGTGTCCCAGTTGATTTTGAGTGCGAGTGTTCGGAGCACCCTCATCTTGAGTTATGAGGTTTGGTCTTTGTTCGAGTGCAGGTTCTGATTATGTATGATATTGGTACACCTGATGGCCCAGTGGTTCAGGAGTTCCTGTCGGTGCACGTTCGCCGTGATGGGATCATGTTGGGGATGTTGCCACCGCCACCAGCTGACGAACCAGGCTGGGTCTAACTGAGAGGAACGGTTAGCAAATGAAGCATTTTTGGACCGCCGACACTGTCTGATAGACTTTTGTATAGAACTGCATGGAAAAGAAAGTCAAAGGGAGGTCGGGTTATCTTTTGTTATGAAGCCGGGTATAGAAAACCACGGCAAATTTTGATGTACCGACCGATGTTGTCTATTAGATCTATGTAAATAAAAGTGTTCGGCTTTGACTTACAAAAATATCTAGTAGGTGTGCATCATTTCTAATTTTGGGATAGGGAGATGATGATTTTGCTTCCGCTATATATTTATAAATTGTGCAGGGACCGATCTAAAAGATGTAAACCCCTAGGACTTATGGGCCTATTATAATTCTAGGGTATCAGAGTGATATATTATCAGGACAAGTGAAAGGTAAGCACACTGTGGCGACCCTAACTGATCGGGGGCCGTAAATGGGGTGCCACAATACATGCATGGGCATCTGCATGAATTGAGTGATTTTTGTAAAAAGGGAAATATGCCTAGTTCGATGGACATTAGAGATGGATCGTTTTTATGAGAGAAGGATTTGAGGAGATATATTTGCATGATCAAATGTTGGACTGTCACCCAACGGGAGTTTGGGGGTGATACCCGGCGGGAGTCGGAAGCCTGTCGCAGTAGATTTTGGACCGATGTCCCTTTTTGGGAAACCGTTTGAACGGGAGTTCTAGACATAGCCGTGCCCGATGGGGCGAGACGAAGCTCGATCTTTTTATTGGTAGCCCGGAAGGGATTCGGATGATCGCTGACTAGAAAGTTAGCCATGGCCGAGAGGTCCTTAATAATTAGAGCACGCATGAGTGTTGAGATGAATGAGCACTAATCGGAAAGTTAGCTATGGCCGGTAGGTCATTAGTAATTGGGGCACGCGTGAGGGTTGAGATGGTTGGGCCTTATTATGGGGTAAAATTGTGTGGCGCAGTATGGGACGTGTCATAACGATTTTACCTTATAATCGAGACTTGTGTGATCAATTGATGCATGATAGGTGGCGCACTAAAGTGCAAGAGCGTATGAGAATCATGGCATCATTAGTTTCGGTTATACATGTTGATCACATTGTTTATGGCACGCACGCATGAATCGATAACATGTAGGGTATGGCAATGGCCAGGTGAGATCGCTTGTGATGCGACTCATATATGATTGATGAACTGCCTCATCTAATGGCCATGTGCATTGCGTGTATCGTGCTGAGAACGTGCAGGGTATGGCATACCAGGTAAGGTTGTATGCAAATCGACTATTGATTGTTGGTTGTTAGTCTTTGCTTAGTTTGTGGGGTGGTTCTGGAGAGATACTCCGAATTGAGTTGGTGTTCTAATTGGGGGCTTAAGGGAGGATTTGCTAAGATTTATGTCTCACTAGTTATTTGTAACCACTTTTAGGTCCTTAGGATGGCACTTCCACCAATGAGGTTCGGTATCCCTAAGGACTGGGATACCACCGATTCTTGGGTCGGGTACACCTGTACGAGAAGTATCTCACCACCATCTAGGTAAATGAGGGACCGGAGCAATGGATACCCCATAGGTTCCTGGTGTGGTTCATCCGGAATGGCGACATGCTGATCGATCCTCTGAGAGGTTTTGACAAGCCACCTGGTAGGGCCCTAAGGACAATGACTGGGATCCCATAGAGCTAGACCCTCCTGACGGCATAGTAGAGAATCTTGGCCCCGCTTCACCAGTGATAGACTCGTACGGCTCCAACTTTGAATCGGCGGAGCCTGAGTCCACCGGATCCGAGTGACAGCAGTGCCGAGCCCGAGGGTTCTTTTTGGTGTACAGTTGGGTTAGCCTAGACTAGTCTCTTTTTGGTCTGGCTTAGAGGATGGATCGGCCCCATCTGTAGGGCTTGTAAATCGGAAATGATCCTCCGTAGGTTAATCCAATATGAAAATGTAAAAATGTGTATATATGAGTAGATGTTGTGTTTTTTTTGTTCATCTCACTATCCCTGTTTGATTGCTTGATTGTCTGTTGATGGGGAGATGGTTCATTTTCTGCTTGCGCATAATGAAAGATTAAAAATGAAGGGTCGGCGATGAGTCTTGGGACATCGCTTTCTATCGACCAAGGAAGGGTTATTGCGTGCCCGGGGTTCGGGGCGTGACAATTTCTCTCTATTTTTGGCGCCAAAACTAGGGCTCCCTCTCTCTCTCTCTCTCTTTGTCTAGTTTCGTCTGATCAAATCTCTCTCTAGTTGGCTTTTTGTTGTCGGTTCTAGCCTCTAGCGACGACGTTCCTACTCCAATCTTCATTTCTTACCTCTTTTCGTTGCTACCAATAGCTTAGGTCATACCCTAAGTGATCAGAGGCTCCCATCCAACTGTCAATTCAATATGAGCTCAAAAATCGACGATCAAGCTTATTTGAATTTCAGCCAGCTTGATCATCGGTCCAACGGCTGAGATCGACGAAACATATCTCACCAATCTGTCCTCAAGCTCGTCAGTCACCAAATTGTGGTCTAGTCCTCACCAATCAGTCATTGGAAGAGCACTAGTAACTCGATCTACTCCGACGGATTCTAAATCGGTCCAGTTTTGGATTAGTTTTGTTTTCCTTCACTACAAGCTATTCAACCACCTTTCGAAACTATTCTTTACTATCCAAATCTAGTCCTTGGCAATTTGTGGAGGTTTGATCGAGGTTTCAACGAAAACTTCAATTGATTTTGATCAAAATCGACTAAATCGCGATGAATAGTAATTTCTCGATCTCGAACCCTGTGAAGCGAGGCTGGATTAGCCGGTCGGGGCTATGGTTCAATTTTAAGTAAATACATTATGATTAGATGCTAGATGATGGATTTGGATAATGATTTGCTGCAATTGAGTGTTCTTGGATGATTTAGGTTGAATCTACAATTTCGTAGTTATAGGACTAATATGATGATTTGGCTAAAATGTGACATCTTGATTTTCCACTTCTGTTTTCGATTGAATGAATCCAGCCTTTCATCGATGTGCCTATAGTGCTATTCTCTGAGCTGATCACTCATGAGATAACTAGACTATCTGGGGAAGCTGGTAAGGGATTTTAACGCAATAGACTTGAGAATTCAACCAAGAATCGACTGCTCGACCGTGCTAATCTGCAAGGGTCATTATGACACTGTCAAAATCGATCAGAGATCGAAAATAGGTCGAGTCGACCGAGATATGTGATTAGTGTGTGGATGATTCCATTTGATTGCAAAATTCTCATCAATCGGCACTAGACCAATTTTTCTGTCATTTTGGGTACTCGTATGCGTATTTGAAACCTTGAGATTTTCACGACAATCGAGAGTCACCAATGTGTCAGAGATGCATAATGTGGCTCGAAAATAATAGACCATAGATCAATTGCACTGAAAATTCCTAAAAGCTACCCGATAGGTTAGATCACGCTTAAATCGCGTCAGATTGAAATTAACTGCAAATTTGAACCCGATTTCAGAAATTGAAAATTCTGTCATGTCATGATTTATTTTAAGAACATCGACACATCCTCTAAAGAATTTTCGACAAGTTCAGGATTTTTACGGAAAATCAATTCGGATGATTCGAAAAATAATGAAAATTCGGATGGGCCAAATCGAAGGGATTTTTGGCCTCCTTACCGAGCTATTTAGTGAAGGGAACTTGCAGAAATTTTATGGGCTTTCTTCTTCATCAAAATTGGACGTTGAATTGGGGAATTTCGTGAAGAAATTGAAGTCCAAAAATGAGGAAATTCGGAGCTAGGCATGGGGCTACAACATTTGACACTAAATTGGATAATTTGTGGAATTATTTAGCAAGAAAGAATTAGGGGACCAAGCCTTCAATTGAATGGATAATCTTGCTGACTTTTTCCCCTTTTCTTCGACTTCTTGAGCAAGCCACGCTAGCTGTTTTCCTCTCCTTCGCTGCCTCTCTTTCATTTCCTTCGAAGTAGCCTCTCCGCGTCGTCTCTCTCTCATCCCTCCCTTCTCTGCAACTCCACTGAGAACAAGCTACTTCCCCCTTCACCTCTTCTTTTCAATGCCACCTCAAGCCACCCTTCCACCAACACATTTCTCCTCTGCCACGAAGACAAGCAGCGACCGAAGCTGCTCCACCATCTTTTGTTTCCCTCAGTCAAACCAGCAAATTCTGTAGTGAAGCCTCCCATCTTTGACCCGCCAGCTCCCTTACGTGTCTCCCTTCATCGAGGTAGCTCCACCAACCGTCCATTTCTTCTCTCTCCTTCGCTGCCACTTGCAAGCCCATCTCCACCGATTTTCATGCTGCAGCACCCACCAAAGTAGCTCACCCACAGAAGGCCACAACGTCTATGACCCTGCTCAGCCGCACGCTCATTCTGCCCATCTCTGCTCCAGCGTTCTAGTAGCCACACTCGCAGCCCGCACGTTTTAGCCCATGAAGTCCGCAGCCGTGCATTTCAGCCCGCAACCTCCTCCAAAATCAGCCCAACTTCGGTTCAGCTCAACTCAAGAGCAAATCTCAGCTTGGGCTGAGATTTGTTAGGCCGTTTTCAGCCCAGTCCAAGCCCCCATTGGTGCCGCCGCAAGCTCAAGTTTCAGCCGCTGTCGCGCCGCCGTCACAGTGAACCAGTTTTCGCACTAAACTGGTGAGTTTATGCACTAAACTCTACTTAGTAGGCTAATGACATTTAAGGGGTGTTTAGTTTAGGTTAATTAGGAATTAGGTGGTTAATTAGATTAAATTAGTGATTTAATTATTCAATTATACATGTTAGGTGGTTAGAATGGATAGATTATAGACTAGAGTAGTCATGCTATTTATCTAGATAGGTTTGGAAATTTTTTGGGCCCATCTCGGTATTTAATTAGGCATTTATGGCCTAAGTTAGCATTTTTGGTATTTAAATTGAATTATTTAATTAATTTTGGTAATTATTTAATTATTTAATATTTTTCGGAAATTAGGCTGGGATAGTCGATGACTGGAATTTCGTGTTGATTGCAATAATGTGCTTAATTTCTACAATTGAGTGTTAAATTGTGCACATTGAGTGGTGATTGTAATTTTGAGTATTTATTTCAAAATTTAGAAATTTCGGTAATTATTCAGAAATTACTGGGTATCGGATTTTGACACCGAAAATGGTTTTATATACTATATAAAATAGTGGGATTTTAAAAGGAAGAGTATTAATTTTTCTGGTGTGAATTGACCGTGTACCCACATACGACAAGTTTACCGTGTATTTATAATACGAAGAAAATAGGCAAGGTTCACCATTTTAATTGAGGTATTTGAGTGCAATGCATGGTGTCTTGGGCCGAGATTGAATGGTCGTGTGTTGGTTACGAGAACCCGTCCCGGGCTGTTAAGCTAGACGTTACCCCTATATGGGACGCCCCCAGACAATGGGAAGCCGGTCGCAGTAAATTCTGGACCCTTGCTCCTTCGAGAAAGCCATCTGAGAGAGACATGGCTGTGCTTAATGGGGTGAGATGACGCCTGGCAACGCCAGAAGACCGCCGAACAGAGAGTAGGCCATGCTATATGCCGAGATCAAAAACTAAGAACGCATGATTAATTGAGTTGAATGTGTCGGATTATGGGACAAAATTGTGTAGCATGGTATGGGACGTTTCATAACGATTTGGCCTTATAATCAGGACCTCTGTGCTTGTTTGAAATTCGAGTGTGGTGTTCCAATTAATTGAGCTCGATTGCTGCTCATGCTTTCGTGTTGTCTGTGATATGAACTATACTAACCTGCAAGGTGGATTTGAGACTAGGCAAGTCTTTGTGGATGTGTGGTTAGGACGCCTCTGGTATATTACCGTCCTAATCGGGGTTTAGAGAGTGAACTCGCTAAGATTTATATCTCACCCCATCGTGGGCTCATTTCTTTTCAAGGCCGTAGAGTGGTGGATCTGGAGCCAAGCTGAGAGGACCTGAGGTGTAAGTCAGATAGGACAGCTTCCTTTTTAGAGTCGGTCTTTTGAAATCTTTTGGGTATAGACTCTTGTATATAACTCAATTGATTATAAAAGCATGTTGTGTTTGTGAATTTGTTGTCCTGTTTTTCTATCTCAAGATGGTTACTATCAGGGATTTATTGTATTCGCTTCCACATGTGCAATAAAAATGAAAGGGTCAGTGACTCGTCCTGGGAAGTCGCATTTTTATTATCGACTACCAAGAGATGGGCACGCACTCGAGGATCGGGGCGTGACATAAAACGAGGTCTGAAATGACTTCATTTCAAACTTGAGTCCTCGTAGACTTAGATAATAGACATCCCGAGCTTCGAAACGATAGATCGTGCGCCTTAATCGAGTGTTGTTTGACCTTTGAAGAACATATCCGAAGATGAGCGATTCTATTGTAGTTCAATTGGATTTTCGGTTCTATTCTTGCTCCGAAATGCAATTTTACTATTTTTGTGTAGCCTCCTATAATAGTTTATGGACAATGTTTTCTTCATGAGTTTTGTTCCAAATTGTTTTGTGCATATCTTGTAATGTTTTCATGATTTTTGGATGAGGTCAAATCTACTCAGATCTAAGCCTAGGTCAATTTGTTCCATATTGATCTCTGATTTTTTTCATTTTTGTGTTGATTTCTTTGTTGAGTCCTAGAAGAATTTTCCTTCATGAAAGTTGCTCATAATTATATGGAAAACATGCTGTAATTTTTTTTGTGATTTTTAGATGAGTTTAACTAGGTCAAATTTGCCTAGATCTGAACATAGGTTAATCTGTCTTCCGTTGGTTTGAATTTCGTTTTAATGAAATTGAATCCCCAAATGCATTTATTTGGTCTCAAGTTTTTTATGAAAGTTGAAATATATGATGTATTTGTTCAATTAATGCATGATTTGCAAAATCTTGACATTGTCAAGTGAGTCAATTGCATGAGTTAATGTGAAAATGTGCTGCAATAGTACATGATTTAAATATGCATATTTGTTTTGTCATTTTTGTTGTGATTCATATGATCATATTTAGGTTTCAAACTCTTAACAAAAAATGTTCAACATTGCATATTCTGTGTGTAAGATTTTTTGTAGGATTTTTGCACGTCTTGAGATGGCTGAAATTATGCTCGTTCTATGAAATTAATGTTGAGATGAAGGCTTGCCATATATGCATTTTGTCATGTTTGTTTGGATCTTTTAAAGACCAAATCTTGCAATAATGCCTCATTCACATTTAAACTACATGTCACAAGGTTTGAGTACATGTTCACGTCATTGCATTTTAGTATCATTTTATATGTCAAATTTGTGCCACAAAAGTGCATGTTCACCTAGAAACCCTCAAGTATTTTATCATAAATCTTATAGTCATCTTGTATTGTCATCGAATTATATGACATTTTCTTATGAGGATTTAGCGTTAGATGATCACCCTGATTGTTTGTTGCATCTAATTCTAAATCGCATGCGATCTTTTCATGCTATTTGTGCATTGCTTGAATGGCTTTGAAATTTATTAATGCATGTTTGTGATCTGATTTTTGGTTTCCGACATATGCACCTTTAGAAATCTTGATCTTAGAGTACTTAATTGACCTATTTTGGACTCAAGCCCTTCTAGGAAGTCATAAGGCACAGTTAGAGGTTTGCAATACCACTGATTTCACACAAATCGCTTATCATTTGAACTACTTTCCATTTTTTCAAAATTAGATTGTAATCTGAACATGGGATCAAATTCGGACCCCTGTTCTAACCCCTACTTAGACAGACCTTTCACATTTTTATTACATTCCTTCTATTAGGATTTTGTACTTGGCCTCTTAATGAAACTTGTCTGTCAACATATTGGCTATGATGTGTGAAAATTTGGTGATTTTGAGACTTGTTTTGATAGGACAAATCCTGGTGATAATGACTGAATGTTTAGCTATCATGACAATTTTCTGCTATTGCTTGTTTTCTGATTTTTATAAAATCATGTGTAGCTCCTTTAGGAAAAATTTCTTCACAAAAGTTGTTTGTTATCTTGTCGAGCATGTTATGAAATTACTTTCATCACCAAATTTTCATTAGACATTGCCCAATTTTGCATTTTTTACATGCTTGTTCTAAAATTTCCAGATATAAACATGATTGTAATTGTTTAGATAAACTTTTTAGGTTAGTTTGTGCATGAACCTAGGCCATTCTATCTTCATTAAAATTGCTTTCGATACCTCGATATTCATAGTTAAATGATTTTTAACGAGTCTTCTTTTCAAATCAAATTTAAAAATGCTTTGGTACATGTGATGTTTTCCAAAAACAATTTCTAAGAAATTCTTTTTCAAAGCTCGATTTGGGTTAAGGAAAAGTTATGGTTTGGACCATATTCAAAATGCCCGTGACGCTTATGAATGCATTTATAAAAACCCCGAGCTAGTCTTGGCAATTGAATGTATTCTATAGTTTAGATATTCCTTAATCCTAAATATTTTCAAGCCTCTTTAAAATTCTATTTAACATTGCGAAAAGTCACGCTTTGAATTATATTCAAAATGCCTGCGACGCTTGTGAGTGCATTTATGCGAGCCCTAAACTAGCCTTGGCAATTAAATGCCTTATATAGTTGAAATATCACTTTCTCTCAAAACTTTTCATAGATAATTTTGAAAGATATCTTTGAAATATCACATGTACCCCTCACGCATATAATCATGGCATTCATTAGAAACGTCTATGTTTATTATTGGTGCATGTTCTTGGTAATGAATGACCCATCGACAGTTTACTTTGCTGTTTGATTGATTAAGAAATAAGATTCAAAAGACATGCATGCATGTTTAATTCCCGCAAATGCATGTAATTTCTAGATGAATAGTAGGGTCGATGCATGATATCAAGGGAAAACTTGGGATCACATAGATCACTTGGTTAGGAAACTTATAAATGTTATTGGCCATGCGAGAACACAATTGGTCAATAATGGTTATGAGTCACAAAAATAGATTAGGTAGATGTCTTAGTGGGACCCACGCATGAAAGATAAAGGCCGACCCCGATGCCCCAAAATTTTATTTACGCATTGAACTTTCTTTAAGTGATTGATCTTGACATGAAGTTGTGTTTTTTATTGTTTTGAGTGAATGTTTGTCTATTTCTATTGTATGCACCTAGTTAAAGAGTTCCTAAACTAAGTTTAGATTAGAATCCCAAAGATGGAGAAAATGTGAGGACGATGGAAGTTGATGTCCATTCCGACTGTTATCATGTACCATTCATTTCCCCAACATATGTCTCGGGTTCTTTTTATTGTATAAAGCCCAACGAGTTGCGGGTCCTCTCTTGTCACGCCCCAAACCCCAAGCGCGAGAACATCCCTCAAGGGTCGATTAAAATTGCGACGTCCCAAGATGCATTGCCGACCCATTCTTTTTATCTTTCTATCAAACGCATGCGGAAGCGAATTAAATAAACCCCCAGTCAATAAACAAACAATCACGATAGTAAAGCACAACAAAAGTTGCCGAAAACAACTTATTCATTTATGCATTGTTACCCCCTAGGAAGTTTAATAATTACAAGCCTTTCTATGGCCACTTCCTATCGACCCTCTCAAAAACTTTTAGGGATCAGGATTGACCTAAACTTCACTAACGGCAGGACCAGCCAAAAAAGTGTCGCATCTCGTGCCCACCACAACTGCACCTGGCAGTTCTCCATGCTACGGCCCTAAAAATGTTTAACCACGCCGGGGTGAAATAAATCTCAACGAGTTAAAATCTCTAATCCCCGATTAGGACGCAAATTCGCCTCGAAGGTGGCCTAAGCACGCACCACACATAAATTCACCTCGCCTCGGCACACCCCTTCGCATTAGCACGTCTCGTACAATAATAATAGAATAACGTGCATAAATAACAATTTGAACACATATCTCTCGTGCACCAAGCATTCACACGGGTCCTGAATATAAGGTAAACCTATTTTGGCACGTCTCAGACCATGCCTAACAGTTTTACTCCATAATCAAGCACAAAGTATCGCAATCATTCACACGTGTTCCGATTATTACGACCCCTCGGGCCACGGCCAACACAAGAGTCGGCAGTCTTCCGGCATAACCGGGCATCGTCCCGCCCCATCGAGCACGACATCATTCTGCGTATGCATACGCCTCAAGACAGCATTCCAATAAGGAACTTCATTCCGAAATCCATCCGCAAACGAAATCCAGTTGACTTGGGAGCATGCGAACTTAATTTGGCATCGTCCCCAAACTCCCATTGGGTGACGCGTTCAATTACGTGACCACTCAAGCATATCATTAATCAAACCAGCTTTTATTTCCATTATTTAGCCAAGAACACCAAAATCCCTTTTCAATTAATAAACCTTGCAACTCTTTTTTTTTTTATTCAAAACATTCCGAAATAAATTCGTATGGGGTCACGTATTTGAAATCAACCCGTCAAACTTTGCACACTTCTACTTTAAAACCTCCTTATTTTATTGAGCACATAAAATTTGAAGTCCAAACCCGACACCATATTTTTTTTTTCTATTTTCTTACCCAACCACCCTTTTTGGAAACAAAACTTGAGGACTGCCTTTTTTCTTTTTCTTTAAAACTTTTGGAAAGAAATTCGTACGGGGTCACGTATTTAAAATCAACTCATCAAACTTTGCACTCATTTATTTTAAAACCCCATTGTTTTATTGAGCACATAAAAATCGGTGTCCAAACCCGACACCTCATTTTTTTTCTATTTAAATGCCCATAAAACCATCTTTTGCAATAATAATATATAATTATCATTGAACAACCAATCACATAATATTATACGTGTAGCACTCCAATTTACGCATAATTGCATCCAAGAAAACGAGCGTAAAATTCCACGTAACGCCTAATCCGTCACTAATTATGGTAATTGCAATTAATTAAATAAATAACGATTAAATTAAGTAAATTATGATTAATTAAACTAAACCAAATTAATTAACCTAATCGTAATTATTTAAAATGATCACAATTAAAATTAAACTATACCATCCTTAATCTCAATTAAATTAAACTAAGCCTACTTAAGACTAATCCTCCTTAGCACTAATCTAAGCACCCCTAAGCGCAATTAACGGCCTAATCAAAGATTAGGGAGTTAACTCACAGTTTTCGATGGCAGTGGGCTCGCGGCGTCAGTGACGCAACAGCGACGAAAACATGAGACAACCACGACTCGAACGGAGGCTCGACGGCGACGGTGTCGGCCCCTCAAGCTCTCGACCAAGGGGGCTTGGTTCGGCTCGGGTGGAAGGTCTTAGTGGAGGTGGTGGCTGCTGGTAGCGATGGTGCGGCAACAACGGAGGGGAAGCTGGGGTGTTAGACGGTGATGTGAGGTGAAGATGAAGCTGCTGGCGTGAGGTGTGAAGTTTTGGTGTGGGCGTGGGTGAAGATGGATGGGTGAAGGATGGAGCTGATGGGATGAGGCGGTGAGCGATGTAGTTGGCGGGTGTTAGTGGGATTACAGGCATGAGATGGATGGGAGGAAATGATGGGTTGATGGAGTTTTGGTGGTGCTGGGCTGTTCTGGCGGTAAAGAAAAGGGAGGAAAATGGAGGGGAAATGGAAAAGGGGGCTAGCGATAAGGGGAGAAAAGAAGAAATGAAGGGGCTGCTCTCTGCTGGTAGGGGAGGGGAATATGTGAGAGAAGAAGGGAATGGGTAGAAGAAAAAGAAATCAGCAAAGGGGGAGAGGTTGTTCATGCATGAGAGAGGGAGGGAAAGAGAGAGAGAAAGAAAGAAAAAGCAACAACCAATCAAAGGCTTTGAGAAATATCTAACTCATCATCACTCTTGCCTCTAAAGTCTTCATGCCTCAAAAGTCCTAAGCTCATCGAATCACCATTTTTCCTCTAATTTCTCACAATTAAGGCCTTTTTGGGGTAGAAAAAATCATAATTTCTCATCCCATCCGAATTTCATTTCCATTTTCTTTTTGTCCGAAAACCGTTTTTCCGGAAATTTCAGACTTGTCAAAAATTCGCTAAAAGATGAGACAACGTCCAATAAATAAATCGTGACACGCTCGAATGTCCGATTCCCGAAACTAAATTAAATTTTGTGGTTAAAATCGACCGAACGCGACTTTAATACGACCTAATTTATCAGGTAGCTTTCAGGGGTTTTAGCGCGTTTGACCCGTGGTCAATAATTTTCGATCCACATTTGTGCATCTTCGAATCGTAAATGACCCTCGTTGTCATGTAATCATGAGGGTTCAATTACGTGTCCCGAATATAATATCAATAGAAAATCAGTTTATTGCTGTTCGATGCGAATATCGTAATCGTGCGGAACCACTAGCAATTCGACTGCGTACTTCCATCTAGTCGACTTATATCTGTTCGCTAATCGATATATAACGGCGTCATATTGACCCTTGCCGATCATTATAGTCGAGCGGTTGATTTTTGATCGAATTCTCTAGTCTATCATATTTATATCCCTTAACGACCTCACCTAATAGATTAGTTAACTCGTGAGTGATCAATTCCGAGTAAAATAACCATAAGCGCGTTGATGAAATTATCATTTTGTATATTCGAAACAGGGGTCCAAATTTCGGGATATCACAACTCTTTTCCTCTTATAAAAATTTCATCCTCGAAATTTAAACCATTACAACCCTTCTACAAAAAGGTGAGGGTATTGACGTCTCATCAACTCTTCGCTTTCCCACGTGGCTCCCTTCATTCTGTGGTGTTGCCAAACCACTTTAACCGAGGGGATCATCTTACTGCCTAGCACTTGCTCTATTCGATTCACTATCCGAACCGGTCTCTCCACGTACGACACCCTCTCATCCATGTCTAATTCCTTGAAATTCAACGCATGGGTTGGATCAGGTTCATACTTTCTCAACATCGACACGTGGAAGATGTCATGCACTTGAGCAAGTCTCGGTGGCAACGCGAGACGATATGCCAAAGTCCCAATTCGCTCCAAAATTTCAAATGGACCGACATACCTCGGGCTTAACTTCCCTTTCTTGCCAAAGCGCGAAGTACCCCTCATCAGTGACACTTTGAGGAATATGTGTTCACCTACTTGGAACTCTAGTGGTCTACTTCGCTTATCTGCATAGCTCTTCTAACGACTTTAGGCAGTCTTTAGTCTTACTTGAATGCCTTTGATGGCGTCGACTGACTGTTGAACCAACTCGGGGCCCGTAATCTTACGTTCTCCAACTTCATCCCAGCAAAATAGGAGTCCTGCAAGCTCTGCCATACAACGCTTCAAATGGTGCCATCTTGATACTCTGCTGATAGCTATTGTTGTAGGCGAACTCAACTAGATGAAACTATTCCTCTCAACTTCTTTTGAAGTCCAAAACACAAGCTCACAGCATGTCCTCGAGGGTTTGAATGGTCCTCTCAAACTGGCCATCCGTCTACAGATGATAAGCCATCCTATACTGCAGCTTCGTTCCCAAGGTAGTTTGTAAATTTTTCCAAAAAGCTACTGTAAATTTTGGGTCTAGATCTGACATGATCGTCACTGGCACTCTATGGAGACGAACTATTTGTCGCACGTACAATTCATTATATTTGTCTAATGCAAAGTCTTTTCGTACGGCGATGAAGTGAGCAGACTTCATCAACCTATCGACTATGGCCCATGTGGTATCGTTACATCACTGACTCCTCGGTAATCACATCACAAAATCAATTGTGATATGTTCCCATTTCCACTCGGGAATCTCGAGAGGTTGCAAAAGTCCTCTAGGCTTGCAATGTTGTGCTTTCACTTGCTGGCATATCAGACACTTGGCAACATGTCTGGTGATATCCGCCTTCATACCAGTCCACCAATAGTGTTGACGCAGGTTCTGATACATCTTTATGCTGCCTGGATGAATGTTGTAACTACTACAATGAGCTTCTGACAAGATCTCCTCCTTAAGCTCCACATCATCGGGTACACACAATCGCCCACGAAACTTTAGTATTCCATCTTCAGTGACTTGAAAGTCAGCTTTCCTCTTTTCTGCATCCTCCTGTAGAATTTTCTAGATTTCAGGGTCTGTCAACTGTAATGTCTTAATCTTCACCTGCACTCCCGGTTTAATTCTGAGGGTAGCCATGAGACTTGAAAAGTGGCCTACCTCAAACTTGAAATCTGAATCTCAAACTCCTTCTAATAGAATCCACTCCTGAACCATCATCTGTGCCATCGATGACTTCCGACTTAACACATCCGCGACCTTATTCACTTTTTCGGGATGATACAGGATGTCACAGTCATAGTCCTTGAGAAGTTCCATCCAATGACGTTGCCTCATGTTCAACTCCCTCTGAGAAAATAAGTATTTCAGGCTTTGGTGGTCCGTAAAGATTTGGAACTTTTCTCCGCATAAATAATGTCTCCAAATCTTCATAGCAAAGATGATCGCTACGAGTTCCAAGTCATGCGTCGGATAATTCAACTCCTGAGGCCTTAGCTGATGGGATGCATACGCAACAACTCTCCTATGTTGCATTAAAACGCAGCCCAGTCCTCGATACGACGCATCGCTATAAATCTCATATCCTCTAGGAACAGACGGAATCGTCAGCACGGGTGCGGTAGTCAGCTTCTGCTTGAGCTCTTGGAAACTACGCTCGCGCTTAATCTGTCCATTCGAATTTCTCTTCCTTCTTCAGGAATCGAGTCAGAGGCATGGCGATCGCAGAAAATCTTTCCATGAATCGTCTATAATAGCCTGCCAAACCCAAGAAACTTCGAATCTCTATCACCGTTGTTGGCCTCGACTAGTTTATAACATCTTCAATCTTGGTCGGGTCCACAGAAATCCCTTCGCCAGAAATAACATGACCTAAGAAAGCTACACGAATTGGCCAAAATTCGCACTTACAGAACTTGGCGTACAGCTCATGTTCTCGTAGGGTCTGAAGCACCGTTCTTAAGTGTCTCTCATGTTCCTCTAAACTTCTCGAATACACCAAGATGTCCTTGATAAATAGAATCACAAACTGGTCCAGATACTCCTTGAACACTCAATTCATCAAATCCATGAAAGCAGTTGGGGCATTGGTCAAACTGAACGGCATTACGGTAAATTCATAATGGCCGTAACGTGTACGAAAAGCCGTCTTCAATATATCCTCCTTCTTAATTCTCAGCTGATGGTAACCTGTCCTCAAATCAATCTTGGAAAATATCGAAGCTCCCTGTCACTGATCAAATAAGTCATCAATCCTTGGCAACGGATACTTATTCTTGATCATTACCTAGTTGAGTTGCCGATAGTAAATGCAAAGACGCAACAAACCATCCTTCTTCCTTACAAATAAAACTGGCGCTCCCCAAGATGATGCACTAGGATGAATAAATCCTTTGTCCAACAACTCTTGCATCTGCACCTTCAGTTCCTTTAACTCTAATAGCGCAATGCGGTAAGGAGCCTTAGAAATTGGCTCCATCCCAGGGGCCAACTCAATTACGAACTCGATCTCCCTTTGTAGGGGCAAACCGGACAATTCCTCAGGAAACACGTCAGGAAACTTCTGCACCATGGTGATGTCCTTCATTCTTGGCTCCTCAACTGATGTATCAACTACAATTGCCAAATAACCTTGGCAACCCACCTCTAACAATCGGGTTGCCTCAAGCGACAAGATTAAGGTAATCGAGGGTCCTCCTCAACTTCCAACAAACTGAAGTCTTACACCTGCTAACGGGTTAAACTAGATCGCTTTACAATAACAATTTACGGTAGCTCGTTGCTTGGTGAGCCAATCAATACCAATTATAACATCAGAGTTATACATAGGCAAAATAGTTAAGTATAACTCTAGCTAGTAGTCCTCCTTTCTCTGACCTCATTTAAAAAAAAAAATGAAAGTTCTACAAGCTTAACCATATTTTCGTTGCGCCACTCTGATAAAATTATCCCAGAAACATTGTCCCTCTTGTTCGGTGCATAGTTCGGTTCATTCCTGCCCCATTCGCCATCCTAAAAGCCTGCCAAGAGCCACTCCTTGTTCAGGCCCTCTAGCATCAGTGACTACTCCCCGCCCTCATCGGACCGAGTCGTTACAGGCCCACTGGCTTTTGCCCGGTTCGTTCTCGAACTACACATCTACTGGAGGGGTCCCGCTTCGATAGGGATTAACTCACAGAGATATTATCCGCTTTGGCCTATTCCATACTAAGCCTCACGGTTTTATCCTTTGGCACATAGGTAGGCACTATCCTAGGAGGTCACCAATCCTAGTAGTGTTCTAGCCTAGGCTTGCTTATCCTTTAGGTTCAAGGGCACCAACTGGCTTCCAATGTTTAATCTTAAACCATTCCGGAAGCTCTTTTTCCTATCCATGGAAACCTCTTGTGTCATTTCTCTTGGTATCTTGGATTATTCATCTAATATGTTCACCACAATTCCCATTTCCTAGTGGGACTTCAGCAAGTGCGACGGCAACAACAGCGAGCCTGATTCTGAGCCTACTGACCAATAATATTCCTTAGAGTTTCTAACGCCTGCATAATCCCATCCAACCTAGGATCGTCCGATGCTCATCCCTTATCACCTGCCTGAGGTAGTACTTTTTCCCTCATGCTAGCCTGAGCCGGCGCTCTACCTCGGGCATTGATCTGAGTCGGCGTCCTTCCCCGAGTACTAGTCGAAACTGCCTTCTTTTGAGGAGTCCTCTAATCAGGATCACTCATCTTGCAGAATCTTTATAGAACCTGCCTTCCAATTCTAACACGGAATTAGAAATCTGAGTGACCCGCACAAAACAATCAATCAATCACAAGCCTATGCATAAGGAAAATATCTTTCCTAGCTAACTATCCCATGACCCATCGCACCTTATCACTCCAAACCTTGACCAGGCTCTGATACCACTTAAACGGGGATGTCACACCCCGAACCCTGAGCACACGAACATCCCTCAACGGTCGATTAAAAATGCGACGTCCCAGGACGCGTCAGCGATCCATTCTTTTTATCTTTTGATTAAACACATGCGGAAGCTAATTAAATAAACCCCCAGTCAATAAACAAACAATCGGGATAGTAACGCACAATAAAAGTTGCCGAAAATAACTTATTTATTTATCCACTATTACCTGTCACGCCCCGATTCCCGGGCACACACACATCCTTCTAATTGGTCGATTTTATAATGCAATATCCTAGGACTATGTATCGCCGACCCTTTCTTTTTTTATCAGCACATGCGGAAGTAGTTATAAATCCCCAGACAATAAAACAATTGGAAAGAAAAGCAGGTCATATTTTTCATATTGAAATTCATAACCAAACTTTTATACAAAACACCAACCAGAGTACTTCACAAAACTATTCGCAAACTTTCTAGTCTTACTCTATTCACATCAAAACAGTATTCATAAAAGAGGATGGGATCTCAGTCCTCATCCGAGTCATATTCCAGATCCTTCTCAGGATTATCCTCTTCTTCCAAAAATCCTTCTCCTTAGGTTTCACCTCAGAGTTCTCCTTCTCAGATTCCTCCTCCTTAGCTCCTCATCAGGCTCCTGAAATGTTGTCCCACAACCGGGATGAGACTACGTCTCAGCAAGTTCTACCCCACTAAGACCCAATTAGTAAACCAATACATTATGGGCTGCCTAAACACGCACAGGTCAGAGGGCTTACCTTGGCCTCATATCCCACCTGCAAGTCAGTGCAATCCATAAAAGCACCCAAGCAATCACATCATAGATCGATATCTCGATCAATCGACCAAGTCGATTACATGTCAACAAGACCACTTCCGGTCATTTCAATTATTTCATCCCAATTCCCAATTACGAATCACGGTCCTTAGGATGCAACTTAAATATAGGTGGATAACACCGTTCCACTCGGCAACTTTCAATATTTAGTGGCTTTACGGTCCCACTCGACCACTTTTAGTATTTAATGGTTTTACGGTCCCACTCGACCACTTTCAGTATTTAATGGCTTGAATTGCCAAATTGAAGCCCGATAAGGGACGGGAAAAATCCTGAGCTACCTTTAATAAATAGTAGATCACGTCTACTTGCTAATTGGACCATCAAATTACCTAATTCGCATCACAATTGACTAATAAACACTAATCCATACTAATCTAACCACATAAACCTAATTAATTAAAAATAAACAACCCTTAAGTATAATTAGAAAACTAAGCAGGGATTTGTGAGATTACTCACCGGAATCGTGCGCAACTTGGATCAATCCGACGGGGATGGCGTGAGGAACGATTCCTCCCAAAGCACGGCTCGGGTTCGGGGCTCAGAATCGGCCCAAAAGCGAGCCCGAACCAGCTAGATACCCACTCGGCGGGGAGGCTGTGCTGGCTGAAAAAGAACACAAAACAGCAACAAACTAAAGCAGCAAGGGCGGCAAGGTGCGGGGGAGGGCAGGTGGAGGTCCGGCGAGGTTGAACGGCGGCCGAAGGTGGCCGGACAGGGGCAGAACGGGGGCTGGCAGAGGCGGAACAGGGGCTGGGCGGCGCTGCTGGGTGGCGAAGGGGCGGTGGGCGCACGGATGATGAGCAGTGGACGCGCAGGCGTCGCGTGGGTGGTGGTCTGGCTCGGGTGCGGCGGCGACGGCAGCTCCGGTCTTCAGGCAAGCTGTTTCTGTTTCTGCTATCTTCGCTTCAGCTTTTACTTCTGTTTTCCATTCAAACAGTGAGGGAGAGAGAGTGTCGAGAGAGAGAGAGAGAGAGAGAGAGAGAGAGAGAAGAAGAAGAAGAAGAAGGGATAAGAGGGTTTGACTAGTCAAAAGTAAAAAGGAGAGAGAGAAGCAAAGTGAGAAACGGCAAGAGGGGGAGTCGGTGAGGGAATTCGCACGAGGGGAAAAGAGGGAAGGAGAGAGAGAGAGAGAGAGAAAGGAAGAGAGAGGGAGAGAGAGAAATAAAATAAAATAATAATATTATTCTTATTTTTCTTTTCTCTTTCCCTTTCTATTTTCTTCCGGTCTTCGATTTTTCCTCCGATAATTTTCTTTCCCGAAATTTCAGACTCATCAATAATTTGACGGATGATGAGACGAAGTCTTAAAATGAATCGCGACACGCTCAAATATTCGATTCCCAAAATCGAACTCAATTTCATGGTTTAAAATCGACCGAACGCAATTTTAGTCCAATCCAACCAATTAAGTAACTTTTAGGGATTTTACCGCGGATACATCCCTTAACGGCTTCACCCAATAGGTTAGTTAACTCGTGAGTGATCAGTTTAGAGAAAAAGGACCATAGGTACGTCGACGAAATGCCCATTTCACTTTATCGAAACGGGGTCGAATTTCAGGATGTGACAACTCTTCCCCTCTTATAAAAATTTCGTCCTCGAAATTTAAACCATTACACACTTTGATAAAAAAAGGTGGGGGTACAACTGTCTCATCGACTCTTCAATCTCCCAAGTTGCTCATTCAGTGCTGTGGTGTTGCCAGACCACTTTGACCAACGGAATAGTCTGTAAATGCAGAACTTGCTCTTTGTGATCGACAATCTGAACCGAGCTTTCGACGTATGACACACGGTCATCCACGTCCAATTCCTCGAAATTGAGCACGTAGGTCGGGTCAGGTTCGTACTTCCTTAACATCGACACGTGAAAGACGTCATGCACTTGTGCCAGTCTTGGCGGCAACGCAAGACGATACGCTAAGATCCCAATTCTCTCAAGAATCTCGAATGGACCTACGTACCTCGGACTCAGTTTGCCTTTCTTCCCAAAGCGCGAAATTCCCCTCATTGGTGACACCTTCAGAAAGACGTGATCACCAACTTGGAATTCTAAAGACCTTCGACGCTTATCTGCATAACTTTTTTGTCTGCTCTGCGCGGTCTTTAATCAGTCTCTAATTACTGCCACGAAATTCTACTAATTGCTGAACCAACTCTGGGCCTGTGATTTTCCTTTCCCCGACTTCATCCCAACATACTGGAGTTCTGCATGCTCTGCTGATAATTGTTGTTGTAGGCGAATTCTACCAGATGAAGTTGATCCTCCCAACTTCCCTTGAAGTCTATTACACACGCTCTCAGCATATCTTCGAGAGTCTGAATTGTCCTCTCAAACTGGCCATCCTTCTAAGGATGATATGCCGTACTATACTGAAGTTTTGTACCTAAAGCACTCTGCAAGCTTTTCCAAAAAGCAGCAATAAACCTCGGGTCTCTATCGGACGTTATCGTAACCGACACTCCATGCATACGAACCACCTGACGCACATACAGGTCTTCGTGTCTATCCAGACTCAGGTCCTTTCGAACTGCAATGAAGTGAGCCGACTTTGTCAATCTGTCAACCACTACCCAAATTGAATCATTTCCTCTTTGACTCCTTGGTAGTCCAGTCACGAAATCCATCATGATATGCTCCCATTTCCATTCTAGGATCGCGAGAGGTTGCAGAAGCCCTCCCGGCTTGCAATGCTGGGCCTTTACTTGTTGACACGTCAAGCACTTGGCAACATGCTTGGCGATGTCCGCCTTCATACTTGACCACCAGTAGTATTGACGTAGGTTCTGATACATCTTGGTACTTCCAGAATGAACGTTGTAACTACTACGATGTGCTTCAGATAAAATATCCTCTCTAAGCTCTACATCGTTAGGTACAACCAAACATCCATGGAACCTCAATACCCCATCATCAGAAACTTGAAAATTAGCCTTTCTTTTATCGATATCCTCTTGAAGAATTTTCTGTACGTCTGGATCTGTCGGTTGGAGTTGCTTGATTTCGACTGACATCCGGTTCACCCCGAGGGCGGCCATAAGACTCGAGAGGTGGCCTACCTCAAATTTGAACACCGAATCTCGCACTCTTTCGATTAAATTCCACTCCTTAATCAATATATGAGCCACTGAAGACTTTCGACTCAAAGCTCGGCGACCTTATTTACCTTTCCTGGGTGATATAGAATATCACAGTCATAGTCCTTCAGCAATTCCATCCATCGGCGTTGTCTCATGTTCAACTCTTTCTAAGAGAAAAATACTTGAGACTCTGATAGTCCGTGAAGATCTGAAACTTTTCCCCGCACAAGTAGTGTCTCCAAATCTTCAACGCAAATATGATGGCTGCGAGTTCTAAGTCATGTGTCGGATAGTTCAATTCATGAGGTCTCAACTGACGGGAAGCATATGCAACAACTCTGCCATGCTGCATCAGTACGCAACCTAATCCCCGAATGACGCATCACTATAGATCTCGAATCCTCTAGGACCAGATGGAATCGTCAGTACAGGTGCGGTAGTCAGCTTTTCTTTAAGCTCTTGAAAACTATGCTCGCACTTGTCCGACCACACAAATTTCTCTTCTTTCTTCAAGAGTCTTGTCAGAGGTGATACTAACGATGAGAAACCTTTCACAAACCATCTGTAATAACCTGCCAAACCCAAAAAACTTCTGATTTCTGTCACTGATGTCAGTCTTTGCCAATTGATCACGGCTTCTATCTTGCTCGGGTCGACGGAGATTCCTTCTCCGAAAATCACATGCCCTAAGAACGCAACACGAGTCAACCAAAACTCGCATTTGCTCAACTTAGCATACAACTGATGCGTCCTTAAAGTCTGAAGTACTAATCTCAGGTGATTCTCATGCTCTTCATCACTCCTCGAATAGACCAAAATATCATCAATGAACATGATCACAAACCGATCTAGGTATTCCTTGAATATTCGGTTCATCATATCCATGAAAGCAGCTGGAGCATTCGTCAACCCGAATGGCATCACTGTGAACTCATAGTGACCATACCGAGTATGAAATGCTGACTTAGGAATATCCTCTTTCTTAATCCTCAGTTGATGATATCCTGTCCTTAAGTTGATCTTCAAGAATATTGATGCCCCTTGCAATTGATCAAACAAGTCATCTATCCTCAGTAATGGATACTTGTTCTTGATAGTTACCTGATTAAGTTGCCGATAGTCAATGCACAGGCGCAACGAACCATCTTTCTTCTTTACAAACAGAACTGGTGCTCCCCAAGGTGATGCACTAGGACGAATAAATCCTTTATCCAGTAATTCTTGCATCTGTACCTTCAGTTCCTTCAACTCTGATAACGCCATTCCGTAAGGTGCCTTTGAGATCGATTCTGTCCCTGGTGCTAGCTCAATTACAAATTCAATCTCTTTTTCTGGCGGTAACCCTGGCAATTCTTTTGGAAAGACATCTGGAAACTCCTGTACCACTACAATATCTTCCATTTTCAGCTTCTCAACTGTCGTATCTATGACAGTTGCTAAGTACCCACGGCAACCCTCGTCTAACAAACGAGCTGCTTCCGGCGACGAGATTAAGGAAATCAAGGATCCTCCTCGATTCCTGACAAACTCAAAGCTCTTACCCCCTAACGGGTCAAACTGAATCGCCTTGCGATAGTAGTCCATTTTAGCTCGTTGATTGGTGAGCCAGTCTATGCCAATTATTAAATCAAAGTCATACATGACTAGGACTAACAAGTCAATTTTCCCTACTCGCTCACCAATCTCTAACTTGCACCCCGAACATCCCAAAGCAGCAATAATTTTATCTTTCAAGGGTGTAGATATGCAAATTGCCGACTCCAATAACACAGGACTCAATCCTAGCATCCTAACATATTGCTTGGCAATGAAGGAATGGGTTACTCCCGAATCAAACAAAGCATAAGCAGGTTGGTCATTGAGCGAGACCGTACCTATAATCACGTCAGGCGCAGCTTCTGCCCGACCTTGCGTAATTGTGTACACAGTACCCTGAACAGAAGGTCTCTGCTGTCCTCCCTACGGTGCATTCTGAGGGGCATACCCTCTAATCTGTCTCATCGGTGGCGGCAGCGGCAACTGAGGTTGTCCTCTTTGCTTCTTTGGACAATTCCTTGCGATGTGACCATATTGGCCACATTCAAAACACGCACCCATCCTAGCTGGGCACGGTGCTGTCCCGTGTCTTCTCCCACAAAAGCGACACACATCATTTCGAATGTGTCCTGATCTATTAAATCCACCCTTCTTGCTAGGCGGGCCTTGGAATCTATTTCCAAATATCGGCCTCTTTCCTTGGCAGATGTTGTCTCTATGAGAGCTAAACCTCGATCCAGATGAGGCAGTGCTATCGTTCTGATCTTTTTCAATTTTCTGAGCTCTCCGATATATGTCATTATAAGTCTTCAGGTCCAGAAGGACTAAGGCACTCCTCATGTCCAATCTGAAACCATCTCTGAACCTCTTCGCTCGGTTCACAGGATTCTCGATTAACCCGGGGGCATATCGTGAAAGTTCAGCGAACTTCGCCTCATACTCATCAACAGATAGGGAACCCTGGCGAAGACGTTGAAATTCTGCCATCTTCACCTCTCTGGCAGTCTTGAACAAATACTTATCATTAAAGGCTTCACGAAAAGTGTTCCAATCCCGAACAAAGTGCCTTTTGGAAAGATTGTTTCACGGGTAGTCATCCACCAAGTGTTCGCAACTCCCTCCAGCTGGTAAGTTGCTAACATTACCTTCTTAGTCTCATTGCACATCAGCAGTGCAAACGCTTTCTTAAGCTTCTGAACCCATGAAGCGACAGCTTTGGGATCTCCTATCCCTGTGAACAACGACGGATTTAACCTTAGGAAATGCTCTACCAGCTTATGGATTGGTCTTGCAGCAACCACTATCCCTGGTGGACCTTCAACATTAATGGTGGTTGGAGCAACGGCAGGTGCGGCTGCAGGTGCGGCAGCAGGGGTGACTTCGGTGGAGGCGGCGGCAGTTGCAGCGGCCCGAGCGGCGGCTTCAACAACAAGTAGCGGCTTGCTGATCTAACCTTGTACCCATTGCTTCCAGTACACGCATGATCCTATCAAATCTGGGATCACCAGGGGCTTCTACCCAAGCACAAACAGGAGGTGGTGCTTCACCACTAGCGTTGGCCATAGCTGGCGCTCTACCTCGGCCGCCTCGGGCACAGACTCTTGTCGGCGATCTAGCCCGAGTCACTGAGGATAAGGTCCTCTGTCTAGGAGTCCTCGGCTCCTAATCGCTCATGGTGTCACTTTAATCTATTGACACCTGCTTCCAATTCAACACCGAATTAGAAACAGAGCGATTCAATCAACAAGCAATTTTAGCATCCAGCTAACACAGACATGCACCAGCATGAATTTAAAGGCCTTTCCTACCAACTATCCCATGGTCAACGCTTCTTATCACTCCAATCTTCAACTTTGCTCTGATACCACTTAAACGGGGATGTCACACCCCGATCCTCGGGCACGCACACATCTTTCTACCTGGTCGATTTTATAATGCGATATCCAAGGACTATGTATTGCCGACCCTTTCTTTTTTTACCAGCACATGCGGAAGTAGTTATAAATCCCCAGACAATAAAACAATGGGATAGAAAAGCAGGCCATATTTTTCATATTGAAATTCACAACCAAACTTTTATACAAAATACCAACCAGCGTACTTCACAAAACTATTCACAAACTTTCTAGTCTTACTCTATTCACATCAAAACAGTATTCACAAAAGAGGATGGGATCTCAGTCCTCATCCGAGTCGTATTCCAGATCCTTCTCAGGATTATCCTCTTCTTCCAAAAATCCTTCTCCTCAGGTTTCACCTCAAAGTTCTCCTTCTCAGATTCCTCCTCCTTAGCTCCTCATCAGGGTCCTGAAATGTTGTCCCACAACCTGGATGAGGCTACGTCTCAGCAAGTTCTACCCCACTAAGACCCAATTAGTAAACCAATACACTATGGGCTGCCTAAACACGCACAGATCAAAGGGCTTACCTTGGCCTCAAATCCCACCTGCAAGTCAGTGCAATCCATAATAGGCACCCAAGCAATCACATCATAGATCGATATCTCGATCAATCGACCTAGTCGATTACATGTCAACAAGAACACTTCCAGTCATTTGAATTATTTCATCCCAATTCCCAATTACGAATCATGGTCCTTAGGACGCAACTTAAATATAGGTGGATAACACCGTTCCACTCAGCAACTTTCAATATTTAGTGGCTTTACAGTCCCACTCGACCACTTTTAGTATTTAATGGCTTTACGGTCCCACTCGACCACTTTCGTATTTAATGGCTTTACGGTCCCACTCGACCATTTTCAGTATTTAATGGCTTTACGGTCCCACTCGACCACTTTCAATATTTAATGGCTTTACGGTCCCACTCGACCACTTTCAGCACGACCAACGATATTGCACTTCGTAATTAAATTCCTCAACTGAATAATCAAAATCAACCCAATCGGAATATATCCTAAAATTTCTTAATTAAATCAATTTGGCATGATTCGAAGCTCAATTAAATAAACGGACTGCACCACGACGATCAGCACGAAATTCCGGTCACCACCATCTCGGCCTTTAATTTCCGAAAATTAATTAATTAATTAATTAATTTCGAAAATTTAATAAATATTAAAAATTCAATTTATCTCAAAATAAAGCCCAATTAAATAAACGGGCTACACCACGATCATCAGCATAAAATTCCGATCACCGAAAATCTCGGTTGAATTTCTAGAAATTAATTAATTAATTAAATTAATTTCGAAAAATAATATTTAATTACTAAAAATTCCACTTAGGCCTGAATTGCCAAATTGAAGCCTGATAAGGGACGGGAAAAATCCCGAGCTACCTTCAATAAATAGTAGACCACGTTTACTTGCTAATTGCACCATCAAATTACCTAATTCGCATCATAATTGACTAATAAACACTAATCCATACTAATCTAACCACCTAAACCTAATTAATTAAAAATAAACAATACTTAAGTATAATTAGCAAACTAAGCAGGGATTAGTGAGATTACTCACCGGAATCGCGCGCAACTTGGATCAATTCGACGGGGACAGCGCGAGGAACGATTCCTCCCAAAGCACGGCTCGAGTTCAGGGCCTGGAAACGGCCCAAAAGCGAGCCCGAACCAGCTGGATACCCACTCGGCGGGGTGTCTGTGCTGGCTGAAAAAGAACACAAAACAGCAACAAACTAAAGCAGCAAGGGCGACAAGGTGCGGGGGAGGGCAGGTAGAGGTCCGGCGGGGTTAAACGGCGGCCGGAGGTGGCCGGACGGGGCGGAACGGGACCGGGCGAGAGCAATGCAGGGGCTGGGCGGCGCGCGGGCGGCGAAGGGGCGGTGGGCACACGGACGGCGAGCGGTGGACGTGCGGGCGTCGCGTGGGTGGCGGTCTGGCTTGGGTGCGGCGGTGACGGCAACTCCGGTCTTCGGGCGAGCGCTTCCGTTTATGCTGTCTTCGCTTCAGCTTCTACTACTGTTTTCCGTTCAAACGGTGAGGGAGAGAGAGAGAGAGAGAAGAAGAAGAAGAAGAAGAAGAAGAAGGGATAAGAGGGTTTGATTGGTCAAAAGTAAAAATGAGAGAGAAGCAAAGTGAGAAACGGCAAGAGGGGGAGTCGGTGGGGAATTCGCACGAGGGGGAAAAGAGGGAAGGAGAGAGAGAGAGAAAGTAAGAGAGAGGGAGAGAGAGAAATAAAATAAAATAATAATATTATTCTTATTTTTCTTTTCTCTTTCCCTTTCTATTTTCTTCCAGTCTTCGATTTTTCCTTCGATAATTTCTTTCCCGAAATTTCGGACTTGTCAATAATTTGACGAACGATGAGACGAGGTCCTAAAAATGAATCATGACATGCTCGAATCCCGAAATCGAACTCAATTTCATGGTTTAAAATCGACCGAACGCAATTTTAGTCCAATCCAACCAATTAAGTAGCTTTTAGGGATTTTACCGCGGATACATCCCTTAACGGCTTCACCCAATAGGTTAGTTAACTCGTGAGTGATCAGCTCAGAGAAAAAGGACCATAGGTACGTCGACGAAATGCCCATTTCACTTTATCGAAACAAGGTCGAATTTCAGGATGTCACATTACCCCTAAGAAGTTTAATAATTACAAGCCTTTCTACAGCCACTTCCTATCGACCCTCTCAAAAACCTTTAGGGATTAGGATTGACCTAAACTTCATTAACGACGAGGCTAGCCAAAAAGGTGTCGCATCTCGCGCCCACCACAACCGCACCTAGCAGTTCTCCATGCTACGGCCATGAAAATGTTTAATCACGACGGGGGGAGATAAATCTCAGCAAGTTAAAATCCCTAATCCCCGATTAGGATGCGAATTCGCCTCGAAGGCGGCCTAAGCACACGCGACACATAAATTCATCTCGCCTCGGCACACCCCTGCGCATTAGCACGTCTCGTACAATAATAATATAATAACATGCATAAATAACAATCGAAACACATATCTCTCATGCACCAAGCATCCATATGGGTCCTGATTATAAGATAAACCCATTTTGGCACGTCCCATACCTTGCCTAACAGTTTTATCCCATAATCAAGCACAAAGTATCGCAATCAATCACACGTGTTCCGATTATTACGACCCCTCAAGCCACAGCCAACACAAGAGTCAACGGTCTTCCAGCATAACCGGGCATCATCCCGCCCTATCGAGCATGGCATCATCCCACGTATGCATACGCCTCAAGATAGCATTCCAATAAGGAGTTTCGTTCCAAAATCCATCCGCAAACAACATCCCGTTGACTTGGGGGCATCCGAACTTAGTCGGGCATCGTCCCCAAACTCCTGTTGGGTGACGGGTTCAATTACGTGACCACTCAAGCATATCATCAATCAAACCAGCTTTTATTCCGTTATTTAGCCAAGAACACCAAAATCCCTTTTCAAATAATAAACATTGCAACTCTTTTTTTTTTTTTTTGTTCAAAACATTCTGAAATAAATTCCTACGGGGTCACGTATGTGAAATCAGCCCGTCAAATTTTGCACACTTTGACTTAAAACCTCCTTGTTTTATTGAGCACATAAAATTGGGCGTGCAAACCCAACACCCTAGTTTTTTTTCTATTTTCTTACCCAACCACCCTTTTTGGAAACAAAACTTGAGTAACCCCTTTTTTTTTCTTTAAAACTTTTGGAAAGAAATTCGTATAGGGTCACGTATTTGAAATCAACCCGTCAAACTTTGCACGCATCTATTTGAAAACCCCATTGTTTTATTGAGCACATAAAAATCGGTGTCCAAACCCGACACCTCTTTTTTTTTTCTATTTAAATGCCCATAAAACCATCTTTTGCAATAATAATAGATAATTATCATTGAACAACCAATCACATAATATTATGCGTGCAGCACTCAAATTCACACATAATTGCATCCAAGAAAACGAGCATAAGATTCTACGTAACGCCTAATCCATCACTAATTACGCTAATTGCGATTAAATTAAGTAAATTATTAATAATTAAACTAAACCATATTAATTAACCTAACCATGATTAATTAACCTAATCGTAATTACTTAAACTAATCGCAATTAAAATTAAACTAAACCATCATTAATCTCAATTAAACTAAACTAAGCTTAATTAAGACTAATCCTCCTTAGCACTAATATAACCCTCATTAGCACTAATCTAAGCACCATTTAAGCACAATTAACGAACTAATCAAAGATTAGGGAGTTAACTCACGATTTTTTACAGTGGCAGGCTAGTGGCAACGGCGACGCGACGACGACGAAAACACGAGACAACCGCGGCTCGAATGGAGGCTCGACAGCGGCGGTGTCGGCCCCTCAAGCTCTCGGCCAAGGGGGCTTGGTTTGGCTTGGGCGGACGGTCTCGGTGGAGGTGGTGGCTGCTGGCGACAATGGTGCAGCAACAACGTAGGGGAAGTTGGGGTGCTAGACGGTGATGTGAGGTGAAGATGAAGCTGCTGGTGTGAGGTGTGAAGTTTTGGTGGGTGCTGGGCGTGGGTGAAGATGGATGGGTGAAGAATGGAGCTAATGGGATGAGGCGGTGAGCGGTGGAGTTGGCTGGTATTAGTGGGATTACAGGCGTGAGATGGATGTGAGGAAATGATGGGTTGATGGAGTTTTGGTGGTGTTGGGCTGTTCTGGCAGTAAAGAAAAGGGAGGAAAATGGAGGGGAAATGGAGAAGGGGGCTAGCGGTAGGGGGAGAAAAGAAGAAATGAAGGGGCTGCTCTCTGCTAGTGAGGGAGGGGAATATGTGAGAGAAGAAGGGAATGGGCAGAAGAAAAATAAATCAGCAGAGGGGGAGAGGTTGTTCATGCATGAGAGAGGGAGGGAAAGAGAGAGAGAAAGAAAGAAAAAGCAACTACCAATCAAAGGCTTTGAGAAATCTCTAACTCATCATCACTCTTGCCTAAGATCATCCAATCACCATTTTTCCTCTAATTTCTCACAATTAAGGCCTTTTTGAGGTAGAAAAAAATCACAATTTCTTATCCCATCCGAATTTCATTTCCATTTTCTTTTTGTCCGAAAATCGTTTTTCTGCAAAATTTCGGACTCATCGAAAATTTGCTGAAAGATTAGACGACGTCCAATAAATAAATCGTGACACGCTCGAACGTCCGATTCCCGAAACCGAATTAAATTTTGTGGTCAAAATCGACCGAACGCAACTTTCGTACGACCTAATCTATCGGATAGCTTTTAGGGGTTTTAGCGCGTTTAACCCGTGGTTGATAATTTTCTATCATCGTTTGTGCATCTTCAAATCATAAACAACCCTCGGTTGTCATGTAATCATGAGGGTTCAATTACATGTCCTAAATATAATATCGATAGAAAATCGATTTATTGCCATTCGACACGAATATCGCAATAGTGCAGAACCACCAAGTCAACTTATATATGTTCACTAATCGATATATAACGGCGTCATATTGACCCTTGCCTATCATTATGGTCGAGCGGTCGATTTCTGATTGAATTCTCTAGTTTGTCGCGTTTATATCTCTTAACGGCCACACCTAATAGATTAGTTAACTCGTTAGTGATCATTCTGAGTAAAATAACCATAAGCGTGTCGATGAAATTACCATTTCGTATATTCGAAACAGGGGTCCAAATTTCAAAATGTCACATCTCTTCCTCTTATTTTTTTCAACTGTGTTTCTCTTTTATATTTTCTAAGATTGCATAATAGATTTACGGCTTTCCTTGATTGTTTACTTACTACTTCACAATTTTTAATTCAATTGAGCGTTTCCTTTTCATTTTCCTTAGAAATAGATTAGCATGAAAACAATCCACCACGCATGATCACTCAGTTTAGGACTAACGATCCCAAAAACATAAGAAAAAACATATGGACACGTTAGGAAAACACAACATATTATTTAAATACCGAAATGACGCTAATAGAGATATTAGCATAACCTAAGTCTCCTAGATATTTGGTTGTGTAGAAATCAAGGGAACACTTCCAACCCTCAATTGGGTTTTCTAGCCGACCCTCGAAACGAGACTAGTGACGACTTCAATCTTATTTTTAGGTTGTCCTAATTAACTACACCATATAAATAAATATGTCGTGTAGGGTACGGGTCCCAATAGGACTCACTAAAATTTAGCTTACCCACTTGTGGAAAATTTTTAATGGATGAAGTGATGCTATCCTTAAGAAAAAGTACTTGGAGGAGGGTTTCCATAGTAATAATACCTTTTAATCCAATATTCGCATCCAACCTCCTCTCTTGAGGTGTGTTGCCCATGTGAATATGGGTTGCGACACTCCTTGTCATGCGGGGTACAAGTTTGGAAGAACTCGCAACTTTTTAAAAGGAACTCACAAGAGGTTCGTCCGGGGAATGAAGTGATGACATCCCTATGGTTGAGAACCATAAAGGAACTTTCCTGGTCAAGTACCCCTAAACCCGATCTTTCCCATATCCTTTCCTTGCAAGAGGGATCAATGGGCGGCAAGATTAGGTCGCGACAATTGTCAATGCCAAGCTTAATGAATGGTATATTTGTTATGACTATATCGATCTGAGATTTTTTTTTTTTTTGTTACACAAAATTAATTTTGGAATAAATATGGCATGACTATGCTAGTTTGGGATATTTGTGATGTGAAAAATAGTTTTGGGTAAATGTAATATTAGTGTACTATTTTGGGATTTTTTGTGACATCTGATAAAGCTAGTATGAACACCTAGAGGGGGTGAATAGGTGTTTAAAAGAATTTTTGAAAAGTAAAATAAATTTTTGAACAAAGTCTGAGAACCAAACATAATATGATATACAAGTCACCAAACTTCTGATGAATATTCAGAATCTAATAAGAGATAGAATAGATTTTTGTGATACTTAAAAGGATGCAACAAATTTAAATGGAAAGAGGTAAGGGAAGAGAAAATTGCACAACGAAATTTATAGTGGGTTGGCTTAAATTAAGCCCACGTCCACCCTCCCATGCTGATAGCCTTTTGGCTGGAATTCACTATAGCATCAATAGAGAACTACAATTTTTCGAGTGCAAACATTCAGTGAAAGATTCATTTTCTCTCACTAGGTCACTTTTCTTGTGATTTTCTCTCTTGAATATAATTTGTAAGAACTGTCGATGAAGAACAAGTGGTTGGAAAAACTTCAAACTTTGGAATTTCAATTTTCACGCACTATCTCAATTAAGGAAATCTTGTACCCGTTTGAAGATTAAGATGAAAATCCGTTGATTCCAGTCGCTCATACAATCAAAATCTAGGTTTCCATAAGTAGATGTTTTCTAAAAATGAACTTGTTTTCAAGATTGATTTAATCAATTTGTGATTCCATCAATGTATTTATAAAAAGTAAGTGAGATTCTTTGCCAGAGAGCTCCTATTGCGTTCATTCTGAATTATTGTCGCAAGATCAATAAATATGAATCTGATTTTATCTTCGTTCTGGACATGATTTCAGCCTTGATTGCATTAGAGTGGGAAGACTTCTGGAATGGAAGACTTTGGCAAGAGTCTGTGATATAACTTCAGAAGTATACTATTCTTCAAAATAAGAGTAAGAACTAGAAACTTCAAAACTTGGTAGAAGTTTTCTCAACAATATCAACTCCCAATGAATTACTTTCCACCAATCATGCATGGCGTGGGCCTCAAGGATTGTGGAATGTCGAAATGAAGCATTTATCACAGCCCAAGATCAAGGGGACATTGTCCATATCTGAATTCTCTCATAGCCTAGGATTAACGACTTCCACCAAACCAAGAGCCATCATCCATAACCGAGCTCAAATGAATGGGGAGGAACTTGCTTTAGGGGCCCTCGAAATCGAAAGAAAGATGCACAACTAACTCATGTTTTCAATCTTGTTGCTTAAAAACACATTTCCACGTGCAACTTTTATTACTATTTTTTATTTCTGTTGTTGATCTAGCGTCGATGGTTACACGAACGCAATGTCCATGTACAGGCCCATGTCTCATCCACTCAAAATTGAGTCATTTATCTAATAATTTTAGCTTGGATTGAGCTTGCAATATGACTAGCGAGCGAAGAGCAGTCTTACGTTTAGGGACTCGACCGAAACAAATCTAGGTCAAGTCATCACAACAGGAAAGGTGCGGGCGTCCAGACAGACAGCAAATCTGCAATTATTGTCAGTCACAGCACGATCGAAGTTATGGATGTCTTTAATCAAAAGATCCATTTATTAAGCAAATGATAGGAGTAAAAGGGACTAGTCGATGTACAGGGACCGACTATCGTCTGAATAGAATGGAGCAAACGAAATAAGAACACGCCTTGTTGAATTGAAAGGTGGAAAAAATAAAGAATGGTAGCACAAAGAACCATAGTTGTGGAATGAAAGGGGCGGTCCTTGCCCGAACAAGGGCCCTTCGTGCGATAAGAACACACCTTGTTGCTACAAATGTTGCATGCACGGCAGACCACAGTCATGGCCTCGGGTTCCCAGGCAAGTCTTCCACACAGAGGGATTGGGGCAAGGGTGGGGCTTAGCAACTTCCAGCATCTATGATGCAAGAGTCGATCCAAAGGACTGTTAGTTGGGTTCACTCCCATGTAGTGGAAGCCCAATGAATAGCGAGCTTAAAAGGGCTTGAGTCAATATGATAAGTCATAGGGAGAAATAGGGTTTCTCATTATAGCCGCCAAGAAGTTATCAAAGATGTAGTAACAAGAGAAAAAGAGAAAACAGACAATCTGGGTTTGGGGATCAATTTGATTTACATCAAGCTGGTATTAGAGGTCGATTCGTGATCCGATTGAGCTGAAATTTTGTCAGCATGTTTGTGGTGCACTCTTCTCGAATTTGAACTATTTGATTTTCGTTTGAAACTTCCTACATCAAGTTTTTTGTGGATTGATCAAAACTTACATTTTTGGTCAGTTTTATCCTTAATATTCTTGTAAAATTTAAGCGTATTGCCAAGAATGATGTTCTTGAGGTCTTTCCTACTATGTACATCTAGTATTTACTAGAGAAGAACTTTGTTCATCCGATTTTGTTGATAGTGAAGATTTTTGGGTGGACTCCAGTTCAATGGTTTTTTTATCTCCTCACACTGATGAGGTTTTTTACGTAAAAAAATCGTCTTGTGTTTGTGTGCTTGATATTTATTTTGCTCTTCTATATCGGTTCCTATTAGGTATATACAAGAGGGTAGATTATTTTATTATGCTACGTTAATTCAATATTGTCCAGGTTGTTATTGTTCTCCCATCAAGGACCGTACATAAGTGCATTGAGGGGGAGGGCCACCTCTGAAGATTCATTTGAAAATAGCAGGGAAAAATATAGAGATTGATTTGAACGGGGATGGCACTGGTATTTTCATTGTATCTTGTGTCGCTGCACTTAGGTGAACGCAGGCTTTATATATCTTCTCACGACTTTCCTCTTCCTCATTTTTTTCCCTTTTTCATTTCAATTGGGGCGGCTGGTATTGGCATTGACATCCATCCCTACCGCGTTTCAAAACGTGCATTGCAAGTTTGGTTGCATCAAATCAATGCTCGGCTTTGGTAAAAAAAAACAAGCAAATAAATATGATGATGGCTCTCGCCTTGTCCTAGTGGGTACAAACTATACCGGTGCAGGTCACTAATAACAAGTCAGTCAAACTAATGCTCAGCTTAGGCAAAAACAATAAATAAATACACAAATAAATGGTGCTCGCTTTGTCCTGTTAGATGGAGACAGGATCAGATGTACAAATGATGAAAGGAGGAAACCAAGACCAGATCAACGAAGGAACTGACCACCATGTGGTCATGGTGGGGGAGCAAATGGTCACATCGAAGGTAAAGACAAAGTGCATAATCATAAATTTAGTGATTGTCATATAAATTAAAAAGGGTAATGATAGTGATTCTAATAATGCTAATACAAACACCTAAAGGGGGGTGAAAATGTGTTTAAAAGAAGTCTTGACAAATAAATACGGAAAAAAATAAGTTAGGAGTAAACTCTAAATCAAAATCAGAATTTGATAAACGAGCCACCAGACTTTTGGTAAATGTTCAAAACATGTTATGCGATGGAACAAACTTCTGAAATAACCCGTAAGTATGCAACAGACTTAAATAAAAAGAGTTAAGAAAAGAGAATATTGCACACGAAATTTATAGTGGTTCAGCTTAGATCAAGCCTACGTCCACTCTCCCATACTAACAGCCTTCTGGTTGGATTTCACTATGTGATCAACAAGAGATTACAATTTTGAGTGCAAACACTCAGTAGTATATCACATTATCTCACTAAGTCACTATTTTGGTATTTCTCTCATGATCACAAACGTTTAAACTCATGAAAGACAAATATATGATCGAAGTTCGCTCAGACTTTGGAATTATAAATTTTACGCTCCGTCTCTTACTTTCTCATCGGTCCTTGGTCTCCTTAAATACTCCTCCACTTCCAAACTAGCCGTTGGATAGTATCTAGAGGATCGTCTTCCAATCTACCCATTGACAGATTTGTATCTAGAAGATTTAGTAGCCGTTGAGTGATAGACCAAATTGATTCTGATCGCCCATACAAACAAAATCTTGGTTTCCATAGGTAGAGCTTCTCCGTTTAGAAAGTTCTTGTCTTCAATATCTAATTGTCAATCAATTAGATTGAGTCAATCAAATCTATCTTGATGTAGAATCCAAACCAGATTACTAGCCGTTATATGTTTGGGGCTTACGTTACGTTCTGTCAAGTTGTTTCGTTCTAAACATGCTTCGTTATGAAGCTGCTACATTCTAAACTTGTGTCTCGTTCTGTATGTAAAGTCTGAGAGTGTTATGTCGGAAGTAGAGTATGATTGTCTTCTGTTTGAAGTAGAGTCTGAGTCCGTCTAAAATAGACTTTACAATCTGGACGTAAGTCTAAACATATTCTACTTCCGAACATATTTAGCCTTAAGGTCTGGACACGGTCTGAATAAATTCAACTTCAGCATAGAGTCTATCTTTGGGTTCTTCCAAGTATAGATTTCGAAAATATCTTTTACATGTTCTAGCATCTGCATGGTCTATTACTCAACCATTAAACGCATTAGTAGTCTTTGACTTATTTTGTCATCTTCAAAAACATCATAAAGGATTTCCCTAACAGATTCAATTGGTTCCAATTATTTTGTTAATCACTACCAAACTAGTTTTTGAATTAGTGATAAAGATAAATATAGTGTCCAAATTATTACTTTAGAACTTTATAAAAAGAATTGAGTTACCCACCGATAGGCAGCTGAGTTGGTTCGGCTTTGGGCACTTCATCGCAGAGGTCCTAGGGCCGAAACTCCGCAGTTGCTAATACGTCTTAAGTGAATGGCCATGGTGGTGGGGTTCTATGCTAGCTTCCCCCCAGGTATTAACGCTTAGTCCGAGGTGCACCGCGCACTCTACGGGCCGTGGGCTGCCCGGCATAAGCCCGTCGGGCTTGGCAGATCCTAGGCATCAAAAAAAAAAAAAAAAGAATTGAGTTGATACCAAGAAAAATTTCAAACAGGTGCACTTTAGCTATATTTAGGAAAATCCTAAATAAAGGCTTGAAGTGTCTTCATTTACTCAAATAAAAACTTGAAGTATACCTTCTTTCAAATTAAGATTTGAAATGCTTATATTAGTCTTAAAGAAGGGCTTTAAGTAATTATGACCGTTTCAAATAAAGGTTTAGCCTTGCCGCTGGCAAAAAATTCTGACCGATCAAGGTTATTTTCATCCAAATACAATTTAAATTAAATTAAATTTGATTATAAATAAATAAATAAGAAAATTTAAAAAAATTAAAAAGACAAAATTACCCTTCAAATTTTGTGAGTTCATGCCCTTTTTTAAATTAATATATGCACTTTAGCCTTTATTTAAGAAAATAATTGCACTTCGGGTCCTCATTTGAAATAATGTCCACTTCATGCCCTTATTTGAAAAAATGAGGATACTTCAAATCTTTTTTGAATTTTCCTCTATCTATCCAAACTAATTTTCAAGTCATAAAAAATGTCAACATAGTACACAAATGACAAATTTATCAAAATTAAGGTAAAATTGGGGAGGATTTAGAGATTTAAGCATACATTTAAAACATGAGAGAGCACTTAAGGTAGAATTAGTAAATTTACAATCTCAATTTATTTCCTTTAGATGTGGCTTCCCCAAAATGACATCATTTAGGAGATCCATTTATGTTGAATTTCCATGTCAGAACCACATCACATGCCGATCATCGACTTGTTCGTCACGTGTGTTTTTAGGTCAACCCTTTAACGAAGATATGAAATGGACGCTCACATGGGATGAATTTGTTATGTCTATTCCAACTCTGGGATTTTTTGTGACATGGAAATTAATGTTGGTTAAATGTAGATTTGTCAAATGAATGGATCGAGCCACAAATGATCTGATCTAAATTAACCCATTTAACTCTTTTATGACCAATTTATCGTCACACAATTTTCTCAATGCATACCCGAGCCGACTTGACTATTTTAATCGAATCCATGAAAGCTTGTTTCTTATGATTAAAAAAAATGATATTGCTAAAGTACTTTCATACAATACAAATCTTAGTGGACAATTTTTATAATATTTTTTTTTTAAAAAAATCAAGGCTCCATATTTTTCTTGAAAATGTTTTTCAAAAAGTTATTTTCTAGGAAAAATAATAATACTTTTTAGTGTTTACTTGAAATCTAAATATAAATTAGGAAATATTTTCCACTGTTTAGTATGAAAAATCTGATTTGATTTTTGTTTGTGCACTCTTTTAATGTTTTATTTTTTTATTTTTTTAAAAATTGATTTTTTTTTTAAAAAAATATTTTCCTTCTTCTTTGGTTGATTGCCGGCCAGTGACCGGCCACAAAATCTCAAGCCTCACCATAGGCTGACGAGTCCCTTACTTGGCTAGTCATTGGTCGTTGCCGTGTTTGGCCACTGACTGAAGACGATAGAAGAAGAATTAAAATATATATAATTTTGATTTTTTTAAATAGCTTTATAAGACTAAAGAGGGAGAGAGAGTGTGTGAGCCTAGTGAATTGGAAATGTGTTATAAACTCAACCTATTTAGATCCATCTATTTTAGCCTACAAATTTAAAATCCATTTTTAAAAATCTCTTTAAATTTGGAATGATTCATATATGACCTATTTATGTTTTGAATGGGTCATATATGGGTTTAAAACCCATTTTGACAAGTCTAGTTAAATGTAGCACAAGTGTTCATGTTGAGATTTTTAAAATTATCAACCCTAAAAAGAATTACTTTCTTGCGACTCGTGGCTTGACCCTCGATGATCGTAGGGCATCAAAATGAGGCAATTTTCGTAGCCCATGGTCTAGGGGACATTGCCCACCTGGGAATTTTCTCAGAGCCCCAGGATCAACTGCTTCACCGGACCAAGAGGCATCGCCAAACTCAAATGAATGTTGACAGGAACTTGCTTTTGGGGCCCACAAGATCGCAAGAAAGACGTACCCCAAACTCCAGTTTCATTTGGAACTTATTTCGCTTTGAAACTATTTGTGATTTGTCTTGATTTGTAATTAGACTATGTTATTTTTCTCTTATGTATTGTTGAAATGAATGGAATATTACTTTCAACCGGAAAAAAAACAAAAAACAAAAAAAAACTCAAAGTTTCATTCTTGTAGGTTGCAACTTGTGGCTAATAGATTAAAAGCGCATTCCCATGTTCAGCTTTCAATACTTATCTTATTTCCGTTGATGAAGTCGTCCATGAACATATCATGTCTCATCCACTCCCAAATTGAGTCAGCCATTGTTAAGAATCATGTGGAAGCAGAGCTCGTGGAAGAAGAGTCTGCACAAGCACACTATGTTGATGTTGCTATTTTATCAAAGAAAAGGAAGGAATATGCTGCTGCTACAACGAAGATCAAAAGAAGGGAAGTGAGCAGTGAGTCGTCAGCTATGTTAGCCACACGTGTACATGATGTCACTAGTTCGACTAGGAAGAATGGAGTCGGTGGCACAACTTCCAATTCCACATGTCCAATTACAAATGGAGCTTTATTACTGAAGAACCGTTATTCTGTTTTGCAGAATTAACAGAATAAGCAACAGATTGTTCTTTATGTTAGTTCTGTTTTCTAGTTCTATTTTCTTCTTCATTTAGATCATGTAACAAAAATAAGAGAAGCAGAGAAAATGTGGATAAGGCTCTCAAACGAATGTTTCTTCTTTCGTTCATTGAATATAGAGGAGAGAATCCAAAACTCTTCATTCATCTTCATCCTTCTCTTCTATTCATTCTACTTTTCTTCACATGGTATCAGAGCCTACCTGAGAGCATAGATCATCTTTGCTGGCTGTTCTATTCCAGCAACCGATCGCTCGTGAAATCCAATCGAAGATGCTGAAGTCGCGGCAGATCGAAGCCGCTCCTGAGCTTCACTAATCGCATCTCTCTATTCTGCTCTGTTGGTTGTTCGGAGATCTCGAAGTGCCTTGCACTCACTTAATCCTTCTTTGTCAGAGTCAATCATCATCAGTGACGTGCCCTCCGTCTTGTAAGTTCAACAGGTGATCGCGACTGCAATCGCATATCATCAAGGCCCTAAGAGCACGAAAATGGCAGCAAGAACACAAAAATACCCTTTCCCAATACATGTTAATATTTCCAACTTTGTCACGATAAAGTTAGTTGAAGATAACTTCCTTCTTTGGCAAGCACAGTTCCACAAATTCTTGCAAAGTCAAGAGCTCTTTGGCTTCATCAATGGTGAAACACCACCACCTACTCAAACATTGCAGATTGAGGTTGAAGGTCATGAAGCCGAAATTGTGAATCCCGATTATACAAATTGGGTAAGAACTGATCAACTTGTATCATCATGGATCAGTGGAGCCGTATCTGAGAACATCCTGAGTTTGATCATCGGGTTGGAAACTTCACATGAGGTATATAGCAAATGTTACTTAATCACTTCACACAAAAATCAGTAGCTAGAGAATTTGAACTAAGAGGGAAGTTACAAGCTTGCCAGAAATGAGATTGAACATTATCTGTTTACCTCAGGGAATATAAATCAATTTGCGATTAGCTTAATGCGATTGGGAAGCCTGTAGATGAGATAACTAAGATGTTTGGTGTTCTGGAAGGGTTAGGATCAGAATATGAAAGTTTTAGAACTACCATGTATTGCTTGAAACCTCAACGAGAATATGATGAAGTAATCTCTCAACTTGAAAGGTTCGAAACAAGGTTGCAAACCTATTCCTCAAGCCAATACAATCCTAATCTAGCCTACTATGGACAAAGAAAGTCTGAAGTTCTGCAGAATTCTAGTTTCGGAAGTCAAAAAGATAGTAATTGCGGAGGACACAATTATGGCAGAGGACGTGCAATGAACAATAGGAATCGTGGTTATGGATATTCTGGAAGAAGTCAAAGTTACAAGCTAAATAACTTGAATCAGAATCAAGAGCATCGGCGTTTTAAGCAGTCAAATAATTGGTCTAGCTCTGGACAAGGATTTCAACCATATGCAAGTTCTTCCCAAAGGTATCAAGCTACCAAATCATATCCATCCCAAAGCTTAACATCTAACAAATATGTGTAGGATGAGAAAACAACAAATAATGTTCCTTTGGAGTGTCAAATATGTAAACGTCCAGGACATGATGCACTTCGTTGCTAGTATCGCTTCGATAACTCATATCAGGTTGAAGAGATTCCAACTGCCTTAGTAGCAATGCATCTTGAGAATTCACAAGGCAATGAATGGTATCCGGACACTGGTGCGACAGCTCATATCACTGCTCACTTCCCTTCTTCTAATCTTCGTTGTAGCAGCAGCATCTTCTTTCCTTTTCTTTGATAAAACAACAACATCAATAGAGTGTGCTTGTGTAGACTCTACTTCCACGAGCTCTGCTTCCACATGATTCTTAACATCAGCAATGCATCTTGAGGATTCACAAGGCAATGAATAGTATCCAAACACTGGTGCGAAAGCTCATATCACTGCAGATTCGGGTATTCTTCATAACTATTATAAGTACAATGGGACTAATACAGTTATGATAGGAAATGGTTCATGCCTATCCATTGCTTATATTGGTGATGCTTTATTACATACAGAAGTCAATTCTTTACCTCTAAATGATGTGCTGACAGTCCTTGAAATCAAGAAAAATCTTCTCTCAATTTCAAAACTAACAGATGATTATCCCTGCTCATTTGTTTTTGATAAAAATGGGGTCTACAGAAAGGACAATCGCACCAATACAACAGTGAGGCTCGGAAGGAAAGTTAAAGGACTCTACCGAGTGGATCCACAAACCACAGAAGCCTTCTTCACTCAAATACAAAAAACTGTAGGAGAAGATGTGTGGCACCAGTGGTTAGCACACACCAACTTAAAAACGTTGAAGTATCTATAGAATCAACACTTAATTCACTGCAATACAAGAACTCAAACTATATGTAGAAGCTGTCAAATTGTGAAGAGTTCTGGATTACCATTTCCCTTATCAGAATCTGCATCTACTATTCTTTTAGAAAAGATACACTGTGATGTTTAGGGTCCTTCACCAGTTAAGTCATTTTTCAATTTCAAATACTATGTCATCCTTATGGATAACTTTTCTCGTTACAGTTGAATATATCCAATGAAATTGAAGTTAGACTTTTATGACATCTTTGTCATGTTTTAGAAACAAGTAGAGAATCAATTTGATCGTAGAATCAAAAATTTTCAATGTAATGATGGAGGAGAATTCACTAGCAATAAGTTTCAGAGTCACTTACAGCAGTGTGGCATCAAACAATATGTTTCCTGTCCCTATACACCATAAAAGAATGGGATCTCTGAAAGGAAACATCGCCATGTGGTTGAGTTAGGCCTAGCTATGCTCTATCATGCTAGAGTTCCACTAAAGTACTAGGTGGATGCCTTCATGACAACCAACTACAGTTTCAATTTACTTCCCACACCAAAGTTACACATGCACTCACCCTACAGCAAAATTTATCAACAGAAGCCAAGTTTTGAACATCTAAGGGTCTTTGGATGTGCATGTTACCCCTGTCTCATACCATATGCACAACATAAATTTGATCCACAATCACTCACATGTGTATTTCTGGGACACAATGAACGCCATAAAGGATATCGTTGTCTTCTGCCTACTAATGGTTATATATATATTAGTCGACATGTGGTGTTTGATGAAAGTTTCTTTCCTTTCACTAAGAAACTAACAACAGAGTATAGTCAATTTACTACTTTGTATCAACAGTGGATAGAAGAAGTTAATCTTCTAGACTCCACAAGTGCAGAACAAGTAAGGTATCACTCAAATGAACATAGAGGACATTTATAGGATAGTGAAATTTTGGAAGCTACCCACACCAATACATCATATCATGTTATAATGTCACAAAATTCATCTCTCTTACAGCCGCGGTCTAACTCAGCTTCTGGAGAACAAGCAGATCTTATTCAAATAGCTGAAACACCGGCTGAAATCACCACTAATCAAACACAGCTAAATTCTCCACCTAATACACAAGGTACACTCTCTATTCACCCTATGCAAACACGACTAAAATCTGGGATTGTGAAGCCAAATCATAGATATGCATGTTTGGCTGAATATAAGGTTCCTCTTGAACCACAATCAGTTAAGTCTGCCTTGGCAGATAAAGGCTGGTATAAAGCAATGCAAGATGAAATGGATGCTCTGTATAAAAACCAGACTTGGGTATTAGTTCCCCGAACTAATCAAATGAATGTCATAGGCTGTAAATTGGTGTTTAAAACTAAGCTAGCACCTGATGGGAGTCTTGACAGATTAAAGGCTCAGTTAGTGGCTAAAGGGTTTAATCAAGAAGAGGGAGTTGATTTCACAGAAACATTCAGTCCTGTTGTTAAACATGCCACTATTCGCATAGTACTCTCTGTGGCAATGATGAAGCATTGGTCAATACATTAACTTGATGTTAAAAATGCCTTCTTACATGGAACATTAAATGAGACAGTGTTTATGGAGCAGCAGCCACCTGGTTTTACACATCCTTAAAAATCTTAATATGTGTGCCTTCTCAAGAAATCCTTATATGGTCTTCGTCAAGCACCGCGTGCTTGGTTTGACAAGTTTAGCAATTTTCTTATTGAAATTGGTTTCTTCTGCAGTACAACTTATCCTTCACTCTTTGTACTTCATAATGGATCAGATACAGTGCTTTTGCTACTCTATGTAGATGATATTGTGTTTACTGGCAGCTCAAATCAGCTACTAGCTAAACTGATCAATGTAAGTGCTAGTATGAACACCTAGGGGATAAATACACTAAAAGTGCCAAAAGTTGTGTACAGCGCTCACTTTAGTGCCAAAAGTTTTTGCCGACTCACTTAAGTGCTAAATCGGAGCAAACGATCACTTTAATGTCAATGGCGAAAAATTCTGGCCAAACTGATTACGTGTCATTTATAATTAAAATTATAATATGACTTGGCAAAAATTTTAAAAAGTCCAGTCCACATGGCATGCTTGGCACTGAAGTAATTGTTTTTTAACAACGATTGGCAATAAAGTCATCACTTTAAATAAAATTTGGCACTCAAATAATCACTTTTAATAAAATTTGGCACTTAAATGATCACTATTTACAACTTTTGGACGACGTTGTTTAGGGGTTATATGCTAACTAGGCACATCGATGAACCATGTAGGATTGAGAAATTAATAAAATATAGCCACATTGGATTTCTGGCAATCTGGACCGGAGTTGACACATAAATGATCATTTTTTTTAAAAAAAATAGCACTTAAGTGATCTGGAAAAAACTTTTGGCACTAAAGTGAACGCCGTACACAACTTTTGGCACTTCTAGTATACTTACCCTGAACACCTAGAGGGGGGAATAGGTGTGAAGACAATTTTCACAAGGAACAGTATAAATATTTTGCTTCTGAAACTGAGTCTGAAGAAAAACAGACTTTGAGCAAGTTCAGACTTTAGCAGTTAAATAGGATTACAAACAAAATAAAAAGTTCAGGGAAGAGAATAAGAACATAGAATTTATAGTGGTTCGGCTTAGATTAAGCCTACATCCACTCTCCCACGTTAACAGCCTCCTGGCTGGATTCCACTAAGAATCAAAAGAGAATTTATAATCTTGCGATCTAGACTTTCACAATGGAGAGTCTTTACTGCTCTCTCACGAAGTCACGCTATGAGTTTTTCTCTCTTTTGAGTACAAGTTTGAGCTCAATATAAGAAATAACAAGAAAATGGGAAGCTTCAGACTTTGGAATTTCTCTTTCGCGCACTTTATCAAACAAGTAGAGAGTTCACCTTAAATACTCTTTCATGCCTTATCGACCGTTGGCACTTTCCAAAGAAGTTCTTCCAATCAACCCGTTCAACAGAATCAATCAAGAAGATCTCGAGCCGTTTGAAGTTTGTGATGAAAACCCATCAATCATGTTCGCCCATAGAATAGGATCTTGGTTTCCATAAGTAGATTATTTCCATATTTACTTGCTATCTAAAAAGATTTGATATATCTAAATTGATTCCAATAAAGATAATCAATCTCGTAAGTGATATTTCCATCCAGAAGACCATATATAACCTGTATGAACCAAACTCTTGAAGTAAGAAAGATAATCTCGCGTCTGTATAAGTCTTCATTCTTCACTTGCGTTCAGTCTAGAGTTTGTCAGAGTGGGCAGACTTCTAATGTAGAACAAATTTTGACACTAAAGTCTGGTAGTCATTAGACTTTGACACAAAAGTCCGGAAATCTTCAGAATAGACTTTGGATAAGTTTTGTCAACTTCAAAACATCAAAGGAGTTTTCTCCAACAATCTTCCCATTTTTTATGATGACAAAACTTCCCTGCAAATTTAAAGACTTGTCACTTGCAAAACAACACTTTAGCAAAGTACATGATATCTAACGATAAGAATTTGGATAGCATCGATTCTACAACCATAGAAAAAGAATGTTAATCTTGAAAAATAGTCAAACACAAAGATTTAAACATCCACAACCATCCACATCCATAATCATCACCACAAAAGTTCAAAACAATCAAACAAAATCAAATCTACAAAAGGTTAAGTTTAAGTTCAAAAGTAAATCTGTACATTCTCCCCATTTTTGTCAACAGCAAAAAGTGGAGAAAGTCAAAATAGAAAAGAGATAAAAGAAATCAAGGTTGTCGAGGAACTCGAACTAGTTGGAAATCCCCCATGGACTGCACTACCTCCTCAATCTTCTAGCACTGGCGATGAACATTCTTGACTTCAGTCTGAACAGTCTTGAGAATCTGAACAGTCTGATCATTCTTTTCCACAATCTGAGATACTTGTTGATTCAAAGTCTGTGCCTAAGTATCTAAAGACTGTATATTTCCAGTGTGAAAATCAAAAGAGGATCTCAAGGCATTGTGAAGTCTCTGAATCTCAATCTCCATAGTGTATTGCTGAGCTTTTACCTCCAAAAAGAGTTCTATCATCCTTGGATAGTCACCAGTAGGTTCAGTCTATGCACTAGCTTCAGCGAAGTGAATTCGTGGAGAGTTAAGATATGAGGGAACATCAACTTGTCTAGCCCTATGACTCGGAGTTGATTCTTCAATGTCAGCTTCAGGAAAATGAGAAGCATAGACATCTTTTGGGTCTGCAAGAGATCAACTGATATCATCACTCGCAAAATGAGTAGAAGTCCATGTTTTCTCAACAGCTCCCCATGTTTTTATCCCTACAAGTGGAGAAAGGATTCCTTCTTCTTGAGTCTTCTCGTTTACAAAATGAGAGTGATGTGCTTTTTCTATTCGTACTTCTATAGTTACACTCATTGTTGCTTCTGAATCTTCAGACAATGTAATCGCAACTGTTTCTGCATAAGAGTCATCCTCTTGACCTTCTCTTTCTTCTTTAGGCCTTGTTCCTTGTTCTCTTGCCGCTTTTTCCTTCTCTGTTTCTTCTGCTTCATCATGCTCTCCTTGCTTTTCTTGCTCTGCTTCTTCTTGCTATGTTTCTTCTCTATTTCCTCCTTCCTTTTCCTTTGGTTTCTCAAAACAAACAAAACCTTGAAGATTCTTTAAGGCAATTGCAGAAATTGTAAGATCATTGTCATCATCTTCGTCTTGCAAGATGAGTGATCTTCTTTTCTTGACAGGTTCTTTCACAACTTCTTTGCCTTTCCTCTTTCTTGCAATAGAATCTTCCTTGGTTTTGCTTAAGGACTCCTTCTTCAAGCGCTCAATAGCTTTGTTCAAATCATTCAACCTCATCTTTGAAATCATCTTCAGCCTTATGACCATAGGAGAAACAATTCGAGAGCAAAGTGAGGCAGGAAACTAAATCTGAAAATGTCTAAACAACTTTGTAACCAACGCTGAATAAGACAACTATCCTTTATCCTTCATAACTGTCATGTACATGTGCATCAGGATAATATGAGGGAGAGAAAAATGCATCCCATTGCAGATAGCAAACATCAGTCTTGTTTCGAATTTGGAAACATCTGTTTTTGTTGCAGCCTTCGATGATGCAGTTAATGACAACTTTGTGCAACAGAACATTTGATGCTGACAGTCTAGAATAAGTGATGCCTCCTTCTGGTAATCTGTCCTTGACAAGAAATATCGTTGCTTGGCCAACTGAGACACTGATTGGTTGAAAACCACTCCTTTCCACCCCCAACAATGTCTGTCGGTGTGTCAACATCCACCACATACTCTTTATCACTTACAGTAAACTGGATTCTATTCTGGTCAAGAAAAGATAGATTCGAGTAGAAAAATGCAGTTAACTCTGGATATGCAATAGCCATCTCAGAATAGAAATTTCGAGTTGAAGGAAAGCCAACTTCTCCCTTAAGTTCACCTTGATTGAGTCCATCAAAATCGACAGTTCGAGGGTTCATCACCCCTCTCTTCAACATTTGGTTGTAAACCTTTTTGTGTTCCTTAGAATGAAAGAGCTTTGTTCTAACACCATGTTCATTAATAGCCACACCCATTCTGGGTTGAAAATTCGAAAACATCATTTCATCATCATCTTTGTTTTCAAGATGCTTAGCATTGAACCTAGGGTCTGAAGGAAAGTTAAGAAAAGCTTTCTCTACCGATCCTTTCGACGCTATTCCTAACCGTTCCATTGTTCTCAAAAACAATGTTTCATTCTTATACCCGTGTCCTCTTAGAAAATTAGTAATAAAATCCATAGGAGTACCACCTTGCTTCAGATAAGTGTAATACTTATAAAGAACCTGGGGGGTTAAAGTCTTGAGAGGAACAACGTCTTGCTCGACTTCCTCTTCTAACGGTTGGCGCAAAGGATTCTATGGAGACTTCTGCTGAGATATATGCGAAGATTGCTATGGAGAGTTGCATGGGGAATCTTCCTAAGTGAGATCGAAATGTGTCTGCCCTTCTAGCACATACCGAAGCCCTTTGCTTGCAATCCGAGATGATTTCCTTTGGTAAGACATGCTTGCTGACTAGGAGGATTTCGAAGACGAGTTCGAGTGTAGGAAAGATGAAAACTTCTAGAGAAAACTTGAGAGTAAAGATTGAGGGAGAAGAGAATCGCTCTTAGGGTTTGAGAGACAGTAGATGAAATGAACCGTTTTGAGAGATAAAAAGGTTTTCAAACCCCGGAAAATGAAACAACATAAAAGAAAAAGTGCCTTTTCGGAATAAATTAAAAATGGTAAATAAAAATCCCAAAATCAAATTTTAGCAAGAATAATATAACTTCTAAAAATAAAATAGGCAAGTGATGATTCGAACAAAGTCATACATTTTCACATATTTCATACTAAAATTAAAATACCTGGATTCAAGAGATTCTCGACTGCAGTAGCGTTTGGAAATTCTAAGTCTGGCCAACTTCAGACTTTAAATGGTTGGATATATAATATTCAATTTGGTGCGAATAGAGTCAAATAGATTTTTCTCCAGAGGCTTCGTAAAGATGTCTGCTAGCTGATTCTTTGAATTAATGAACTGAATCATAATTTCCCCATTCAGAACATGATCTCTTATAAAGTGATGTCGAATCTCTATATGATTTACCCTTGAATGAAGAATTAGGGTCTTGGTGAGATTTATAGCACTGGTATTATCGCATATGATCTCGGTGCATGATTCTTCAATTCCAAAGTCTTTTAGTTATTGTCTTATCCATAGGATTTGAGAGCAACAGCTCCCAAGAGCAACATACTCTGCTTCTGCTATTGATAATGTTACAGTACTTTGCTTTATTAAGAACCAAGATACCAGCATATTTCACAGCAGTTGACAAGTGCCAGATGTGCTCTTTCTATCGACTTTGCAACCTGCTAAATCAACGTCTGAATATCCAAGAAGAGTAAAGTTTCTTCTTTTGGATACCACAGACCTAGCTTTGGAGAAGTCGCCACATATTTAATGATGCGTTTTGCAGCACTTAAATGAGATTCTCTGGGATTACACTGAAATCTAGCACAGATGCAAACACTAAATAAAATATCGAGTCTAGAAGCAGTAAGGTAGAGAAGTGAACCGATTATGCTTCTGTATAGCTTCTGATCTACTTTCTTTCCTTCTTCATCCTTGTCCATTTTTGAAGAGCTCAACATTGGTGTCTCTATCTTTTTGCAATTCTCCAACCCAAACTTCTTGATGAGATCTTTTTATACTTCTCTTGATGAATGAATATTCATTTATTTGATTATCTGACTTGTAATCCCATAAAGAAAGTTAACTAACCCATCATGCTCATTTTGAATTCATCCGACATAGTTCTAAAGAATTTCTTGTACAGATTTTCGTTAGGAGAACCAAAAATAATGTCATCTACATAAATTTGTACAAGCAGAAAATCTTTTCCTTCTCTCTTTATAAATAGAGTAGTATCAACATTTCCTTTTTTAAAACCATTTTGAGTTAGAAAATTACTCAACCTTTCATACTAGGCTCGAGGTGCTTGCTTCAATGCATACAAGGCATTTTTCAGTCTGTAGACTGAGTCTGGTTTCCTTGAATCTTCAAATCTAGGTGGTTGTTCCACATAGACTTCTTCTTGTATGAACCCATTCAGAATGCACTTTTGACATCCATTTGAAATAACTTGAAATTTTTATAACAAGCAAAAACAAGTAATAATCTAATTACTTCTAACCTCGCTACTGGTGCATAGATCTCGTCATAATCTATCCCTTCTTCATGTGTATATCCTTTTGCCACAAGTCTTGCTTTGTTTCTGACCACTTTTCCTTTCTCATCCATCTTGTTCCTGAAAACCCACTTCGTTCCAATCACGGATTTTCCTTTGGGTTTTGGAATCAGCTCCTATACATCATTGATGTTGAATTGTCTGAGTTCTTCATGTATAGCTTCTATCCAACTTTCATCGAGACAAGGCTTCATACACACCTTTTTGGTTTTATTTCATAAACAAGTTCTAGAGCACTAGACTCTTCTCTTCTTTTGGATATGATGCGAATCCCTTCATCAATGCCGCCAATGATGAGTTCTTTGGGATAACTTGACTTGTGCTTCCAGTTGCTGCTTGGTTTGAAAGTCTGTTGATCCTCTGCTTCGGTTGAATCTTTTCATTCTGCTTGTTACTGTTCTCCAGAAGTCTGAACTTCTTCGGGGAAAGTAGATTTTGTAAAGTCTGGAATTGGTTCAGACTCTTCAAGTTGAGTCTAATCTAGTAGATTCTACACATAATCTTGAAACTTGACGTTCATAGATTCTTCCACGGATTGAGTCTTTTTGTTAAAGACTCTGTAGGCTTTGCTTGTAGTCGAATAGCCCAGGGAGATTCCTTCGTCTGATTTCTCCTCGAATTTTTCAGATCGATCATTCACATTTTTCATAATAAAGCATTTACAGCTAAAAAACATGAAAGTAAGAAACAATAGGCTTCTTTCCTTTATATACTTCATAAGGAGTTTTCTCTTGGATAGGCCTCAAGAATACTCTGTTGATAATATAGCAAGCAGTGGAGACAGCTTCTACCCAAAATCGAGAGGATATCTTGCTCTCTATCAAGAGAGTTCTGGCTATCTCCTGTAATGATCTGTTCTTTCTTTCCACAATCTCACTTTGCTCTGGAGTGTATGGAGAAGGGAAAACATGCTGAAAACCATATTCATCACAGAACTTAGCAAAGTCATGATTCTCAAACTCACCTCCATGGTCAGTTCGTATATTTAAATAGCATAACCTTTTTCATTATGAACCTTCTTTGTAAACTTCGAGAAATAATAGAAGGCTTCAGACTTATTTGCCAAAAAGTATACCTAGGTGAAGCGAGAGTAATCATCCACGATTACTAGGCAATATTTCTTTCCACCAATACTCTAAGGTCCAAAAAGGTCCATGTGAAGAAGCTGCAGAGCTTGATTGGTAGAGACTTAATTCACAGATTTAAAAGAACTTCTGACTTGTTTTCCCAAGACACAGGGAGTGCATAACTCATTCTTTTGGTAAGTCAGATTAGGAAGTCCTCAAACAAGTTTATTAGAAGAAATCTTGGCAATCTATTTCATATTAACATGACCACGCTTTCGATGCCACAAACTTTCTTCATCTTGAATAGAAATAAGACACTGAGAACTTTCTGGGTCTATATCTAGAAGGTAAATGTTGCCATGCCTTCGACCAGTAAAGGTTTGAGAGAATCCTTAACTCGTTCCAGAACAAATACTTTTTTGGAAGTTTATTCTGAAGCCAGTATCACAAAGCTGACTTATGCTCAGTAGATTGTAGTTCAAGTCTTCCACCAATGAAACATTATTAATGGTCAAGCTTCCAATCTTTACAGTTCCACATCCTACTATTTTTCCTTTGTTGTTTCCTCCAAAAGATATTTTTCCACCATTTAGTCTAACAAGCTTTATGAAGCAGCTTGAGTCTCTTGTCACATGCCTCAAATAACCACTATCCAAATACCATTTAATCTTTCTTTTAATAGTGACCTGTTATCAAAAGAAAAGCTCAAACTTTCTTTAGTACCCAGATTTTCTTGGGTCTAGGAGAGTTAGTATTAAAAATAGTCTTAGCACAGTCCTTCTTAACTGGTCTCTAAATCTTGAGACATTCTTTCTCGAAATGTTCTAAGCTATTACACTTTGAACATCTGAGTGCACTTCAACCAACAGATTTTACAAAATCTTTTTGAAAATGAATTTTGTAAAATGCATTTGCAGGTCTTTGTTTAATTCTTTCTTTTGCTTTGGGAAAATCAATTAATGGAACAATTTATGAGGTCATACCCATCCAGATTTGTTAAAATAAGGTATTTGGGCCGAAAGAATTTTCTCCAGTTTTTCATATCCTTTTGAAATATCTCTTCTTAAAATAATATTTTCTTTTGAAAGAGAATCATAATTTTCTTTCAAATTATCAAAACTTGTTTTCAAACTTTCAAATTTTTCTTTCCAAGAAACTTCATGTTGCCTAAGCTTAGAATTCTCCCTTTTAGTTCGAAATCCTTTTAAGAGAGGATTTGAGATTGAGACAAAGTTCATCTATGTATTTAGAGATTTTGACTGGAATTTTTAAATCACTAACCTCAATTTATTTATCTGAATCTGAATCTGAGTCTGTTTCTGAGTTTGAGTCTAAGTCGGAATGAGACATCAGACATATGTTAGCATATTCTTCTTTGCTTTCCTTACACTCGATGTCACTCCATGTTTCAGCTTTGAGAGCCTTTTTGTACTTCTCAATTTTTCATTTCTTCTTCTTCTTCTTTTTTTGGACAATTTGGTCTAATATGCCCCTTTTTTTTTCTGGCATTCGAAGCATATCACATCTTTACTGGTTTCATTGTCCTCTGTTGATTTCTTCTGAAAATTCTGCGTACTCTGTTTCTTCCAATTGAATCTTCTTTCATTTCTATTCAGCTTTCTGAATTTCTTGATCATAAGTGCTAGCTCCTCATCGTCCATATCATCATCTAAATCTAAAACATCATAATCAATGTTAGACTTTAAAACAATTGACTTCTTACCTTTAGGACCTTCCTCATCATTGATTTGCTCCATTTCATATGACTGAAGTGTGCCTATTAATTCATCTATTGATAGAGGCATAATCCTTTGAGTTTCTCTGATTGACGTCTTCACAAGATTCCAATCTTTTGAAAGCCCACGCAGCAATTTGTTGACTTTCATTGGTCCTGAGATTGGCTGACATTGATACACCAGGCCATTCACAATCTCTGTAAAGTGACTGAACATGTGACATCCTGAAATTCGAGCTCTCTAAGGGATGAGTGAAGGTGAACTTCGTCAATGCATTGTTAGTTGATCTCACTCGGAATTGATCACTCCTGAAATACAGACCTTGAGGGGAAAGGCTAATGAGAACAGAACTCGTATGACTAAAGGACTCGACTTGAGAAAACGACTTGACCGTGAGACTTGCATGAGGATGATCTTGTAGATAGGCAGGCCAATTCTAAGGATGACTAGAAGTCGATTTGCGGACATAACATAATGGAACGACAGGTGATTCCGTTTACCGTTTCGAACCCGCGAACGACCCTAGGTCAATCCTCAGTGATCGTGTACTTTGAAATAAGAATATATCCTCCGTAATTTCATGCAGTCAAGGACATCCATGCATCGAGATGTCTTGAACGTGGTTTGGCACGAGTCGGTTACGCGTGAATCCTCGGAGCCACCCGTCAGTCTGAGTTGTAACCGAAATGGCATTTGGCGAAATTGACATGGCAAGAGAACTTAGGATTGGACTTCGAATTATCAGGAATGTCCGGGACAGACTTTGGATGAAGCTACATTGTCGCGACCTAAATTTCGGGTGCACCACCTAAAATTAGGCTAATGGGCTACTAAGTCTTTAAACTTAGTTCAGGCTCTCCCAAGCCCATACCAATTCGTGACTTAAGGTTCAAATATTTAGCATACAAATAATTATTATCTAGGAGTCACCACTAATCAGTTTACGGTAGGTCGATTAGATACCTAAGCAAAATAATTGGAGAATTATTTTACTTCTACGAACCAAAGACTAAGGGTATGGGGACTTGGTTACACTAGATTTCTTTAATAACCTTTCGGTACCATTTCTTTTTATTTTTAAAAAATGTTTTTGCAGGCAGCTTGGATTTATTTTAATCTAAATTACTATCATGTCAAAAAGTGATCACACGGGTACTCAACCATTATTAAACATTCAATAAATAAATTGCTTCACACAAAACAAATGATTTTTTTTTTTTTTTTTTTTTGGATTTTCTTTGAAATTAGAATTCTTTTATAAAAAAATGCATTTTTAACTACATGACCTAATTTAGCTAAAACATTTCTAATTAAATGATCCTATTATGCAAACTAGTTAATATGCACCTCAAGATCTAACTTTACTAATAAACAAATTCTAATTAAATGATCCTATTATGCAAACTAGTTAATATGCATCTAATATTTTTATATATTTTATTAGAAATTCGGAATTAATAAAAACCCTAATTAAACTATCTAAAGTGAACAATTTTCTAATTTATTTTAGGGATTAATTTGACTTAAACCCTGTCCTATATTAGAAAATTATATATATATATATTTTTAAAAATGATTATTAAAATATGCAACTATATCTAAGACTCTATTTAAAAAAGAAAAGGTTATTTAGGTCCAACCCTAACCTATTTAAAAAAAAAAGATATCTAAAAATGCAATCCTAAAAATATAATCCTAAAAAATCTAATTAACTAAACCTAAATGTCTGATTTACTAAACCTATATGCTCATGTAAGATTTTGATTTCTTTTGATTTTTTTTATTTTTTAGTTTTTTACTTCTTTTTTTTTAAATCTAACCCGCTGTCTCGCGGTTCAATATTTTTTATTATTATGGCTTAATATGACAAATTTTCTAATTGGGTAATGATAAAGATAAATCAGAACAAATCAACTCATAATCACAACCTATGAAACTGAATATTTGAACTAAGTTTAGTCTAAAATTTTTACCTAGCTTGGAAAAATTATTTCCAAGATGGAAACCAGCAAGGAACGATGCCAAGTTCACCCTTCTCAAGTCTCAAGTGACCTGCACAAGGAAAATGGTACCAACGGTAGTGAACTTGCTAGACAACTTCGGATGAAGGATGGTCGATGTCGGAGCGGGTGATGAGCTGCAAAATCTGGCTCGGGTCCGGCTCTGATGGAGGTTCAGCGAAGGTCGGCACGGCTCACGGACGGCAGGAGGGTCGCGGGCCAGCAGGTCGCAGGTGAAGCAGGGACAGCGGCAGAGCTGGGCTGTCGTTCGGGTGGAGAAATCGGGTAGCGGGGAGCAGCAACGACGAACGGGCTGCAGGCGGAGCGCGGCGAGGACAGCAGCGGCGGGCGTCGAGTCGCGCGGCGGTGACGGCTTCTGGCGAGACGGAGCAAGGGTGCGAGCTCCTGTGGCATCGGGCAAAGGTCGTAGGCGAGATGGACTCGCAGACAGGCGAGCGGAGGCGTCGGGTCTTCGCGGCCACAGCAGGGGCAACGAATGGCGGCGCGAGCTCGTGGGTGGTGCTCGCACGGGGGTGGCCGGCGGTGCGGTGGCCTGGCTGCTGGTGCGCCGGCTAGGAGATCGGGCAGCGGGGAGGCGTCACACAGCAAAAGAGCCCACGAGGAAGATGAACAGTGCACGTTTCATTTGTTTTTTTTTCTGTTTTCCTGCTGGCCTGATGCACGTCCACTCCTGTCTCTCTCTCTGCTGTACTTTCAGCAGAAAGGGAAAAAGCGTCTGCTCACTTTTCTCTTTCCCCCTCTTTTTTCACTTTTTGCCTTTTTTGTGTTCTTCTTCTTCGACGAAGAGAAGCCTCCCTCTCTACTTTTTTGACGTTTCTCTCTTCTTCTTTTTTTCTCTCGAGGACCCCCGTTCACGTCTCACATTCTTTATTTATAGAAGAAAAACTCAAAGTTGTTAAAAATTTCTCAATATAATTGCACATATTCACTCAACCACTTAACAAGAAAAATGACTCCAAAATCACACAACAACTTAATTTTTGAATTTTGAAATGAGGAAATATGTTCAACAAGAAAAATGCTTCATTATTCAAAAATTTCTAAAATCTCCCTCCAAATGTTTTATTTTATATGTTATTTATGATCTTCTATTTTTATCTTCTAAAAGATAAGTTTAATCCTAAATTAGGTATCAACATACAATAAACAATCGACAAAGCTAGTTAAGCCGAACAATTGGAAAATGGATTTTCGAACCGAGGAAGCAAGCCCGTGAGGACGTGAGCCGGGCCAAGCCAGTATAGGCCTTAGGCCCAAGATGGACAGCCACTATAATGGGCCCAAAGAAATCAAATGAGCCCATTGGGCCCAAACCAATTATTCATCTTTCAAAGCCCATGGTCCAACTTTGAGCCCAATCAAGCCCATTCCTATTCATGGCCAAGCCCATTTCTAGGTCCATCCACCAATTTCAGCCCAAGGAAAGAATGGTAATTGTGCAATGTGAAATGATCAAATTACCCCTAGTTGTAGGGAGAAAAGGCTAGAGAAGAGGGAGAATATGATGTCATGCATGGGGACTTGAAGCAAGCATGTGAGGGGCTTAATGAGGTGTGACACCAGCCCTCACATCTCTCTCTCTCCCCCATTCGGCCTCCCAACCGTCACATCTCTCCTCCATTTTCTTCTTCTCCAGTTTCTACTCCAACTAACCCTTCGGTGAAGAATCGAGTGAAAAGTGGTCTTCCCGGATGAATCAGCCAATGAGCCACCTATCACCGTGACCAGGAGAGACAGACCATTCCAACGAGCCCAATTTCGTCCCAAACGAAGCCGTTGGCCATCCTGTACGGCCGTCGCAAGCCGCCGATCGCCGGTCCGTCAGTCCGCCTGCAACCTACACTGTTTCACGTTTTTCTTCATTTTTCTCCCATTCCGACCATTCCTTTGCTCATCCCAAACTCCAACAAGATCCCCAAGAGCCCCGGGAGCCACCAGTTTCCGACCAACCCCCTTGCCGGAGCTCCGGCCAAGCCGTTCAACTTGTTTTCTCCTCCGGCATGGCTGTTTTTCAGTGTTTTCAGTGAGAGTCTGAGCTGTGGTTGATGTGCTGAGCTTGGGGCCACCTTGGATCATCGTTGTTGAGGTCCCGGTGCGTAGCCACCATCGTCATCACCACATCAGTGCCTCCGACCTGTTTAACAAGTGAGTTTAGCTCCTAATCCTTTGATTAGAGCCTAAACTTGCTTAGGGTTGGTTTAGTTAGATTTAATTCTATTTTAAATGATTTAATTAAGTTGTATTAGTCCTAAGATAGGTGGTTAGATTAATGGCTAAGATTAGTTTAGCTTAATTTTACTTTATTAGTTTAATGATGCTTATGTGGTTAATTAAGCATGTTTATCTTAATTGATCGGTTTCCTTAATTTAATCATTGTTTTAATTATTTCTGAATATAATTTATTGTTTATTGAATTCTGGAAATTTACTATTCACACGACACTATTCACAAATTACTGTTCACGTGCACTGTTCATCCATAATGCGAAAAATGTCTAAAATTCATGTGTGTTGATTTTATGAAGTAAGTGAATGTGAAAATACATAAACATCCGCATGAATTGAGTAGATTATGCAATTGATTGTTGATTGTGCAATTGAATGGTGAATTGTGAAGTTGTGTTGATCGTGGTTTGTAAGCAATTGATTTCGACACTTGACTAAGCCAGAGAACCGCCAAAATATGGCCGTGCCTTTATGGCCATGATTTACCACCGAAGTATGGCTAGTGCCTTTGAGGCCGTGATTTACCACCTATTAAAAGCCGTGCCTTCGAGGTCGTGATACACCATCGAATTTGGAATCGGTCGTGCCCACTCGGGCCGTGATCCACCACCTATTAAAGGTCGTGCCCACTGGGGCCATGATTTGCCACCCGATAGAGGTCGCGCCTACTAGGCCGTGATTTTCCACCTATTAAAGGTTGCACCCAATCGGGCCGAGATTTACCACCTAATAAAGGTTGTGCCGAGTAGGGCCGTAATTACCACTAAGCCTGGACTATGCCGCTGAGCCGTAATTCAGCATTACTGCCAAAGATTTAATAAGCCGTGCTCGCTGAGCCGTAATTTAGCATTGGGATTGAGTAAATGAGATGACCAAGAGATGGTCGTGATGATATGTAATCGACTGAGTCGATTGATCGATAGCTCGATCTGAATTGATGCATTGATGTGTGAAATTGTTATATGCATTAATTATATGCGTGAGTGAATCACATCGTTTGTGGCACACACGCATAAATCGATAACGTGCAAAGTGTGGCAATGGCCAGGTGAGATCGCTTGTGATGCGACTCGTATGTGATTGATGAAATGTATCATCTAATGGCCATGTGCATTGCGTGTGTCGTGCTAAATTATAACGTGCAGGGTATGGCATACCAGGTAAGGTTGTATGCGAATCGACTGTTGGTTGTTGCTTGTGGTGGGGTGGTTCTGGATAGATACCCCGGGTTGAGTTTGTGTTCTAACCGGGGGCTTAGGGATAGAACTCACTGAGATTTATATCTCACTGGTTATTGAATAACCATTTTCAGGTCCCTAGTATGAAAAGCCAAGAGCTTGAAGCGGAAAGGTAAGGAGCATAGGCTGCTCAGTAGTTCTTTATGACATGGACCTTTTATATAAGCTTGAAGTGTTTATAAAAGTGTATTTGATTTGAAATTGGTTTTCTTGCTTTTCTATCACATGTATGTCGTTGTCAGGGGATTAGTTAATTCGCTTCCGCATGTGCAATAAAATTAAAAGGGTCGGCGACAAGTCTGGAGAACGTTGTGAAATTCTATAGACCATCGAGAGTTGCGCACGCACTCGAGATTCGGGGTGTGATAGAACATATCAGTTATAGACTCTCCATACTTCATTCTGAAGGCTTCATACTGTCTAAGCAGTATGTTAATTTTGGTTTCCTTCACACGGTCAGTCCCTTCATAGGTAACATATAATTTGTCCTAAACTTCTTTTGTTGTTTCACAAGAGGAAATTCGGTTATATTCAGTGGGAGATAAGGCACACTATAAAGATTAGATAGCTTTAATGTCAAGAGCTTGTCTCTTCGTAATTTCAGCTTGTGTTGTCTCGTCAGCATCAACAACTTCTTTTCCTCTATCTGAGGTTGATATTGCTTTAGGATTAATTCCTTTTTCAACATCTCACTCTAGGGGATCTCTCGATTTCGAAAATGCCTTCATCTTATTCTTCCACACATTGTACTCCTTCCCATCGAAGTAAGGAGGTCTGGTGTTGCTCTGACCTTCAACCAGTCCTAGAGCCAAAATACTAGCCATAGAAGATCTTTAGCTTAGAAGTAAAACACTTTAATAATTAAGCACACATACTCTAATACCAATTGTAAGTGTTAGTATGAACACCTAGAGGAGGGAAATATGTGTTAAGACAGTTTTCACAAGGAACAATAGAAATATTTTACTTCTAAAACTGAGCTTGAAGAACAACATATTTTGAGCGAGTTCAGACTTTAGCAGTTAAATAGGATTACGAACAAAATAAAGAAGTTTAGGGAAGAGAATAAGAACACAGAATTTATAGTGGTTCGACTTAAATCAAGCTTACGTCAACTCTCCCACGCTGACAGCCTCCTGGCTGGATTCCACTAAAAATCAAAAGAGAATTTATAATCTTGCGATCTAGACTTTCACAATGGAGAGTCTCTACTGCTCTCTCACGAAGTCGCACTATGAGTTTTTCTCTCTTTTGAGTACAAGTTTGAGCTCAATGTAAGAGATAACAAGAAAATGAGAAGCTTCAGACTTTGGAATTTCTCTTTCACGCATTCTATCGAACAACTAGAGAATCCACCTTAAATACTCATTCACGCCTTCTCGACCATTGACACTTTCCAAATGAGTTCTTCCAATCAACTCGTTAGACAGAATCAATCAAGTTGATCTTGAGCCGTTTGAAGTTTGTGATGAAAGCCCGTTAATCATGTTCATCCATACAATCAGAATCTTGGTTTCCATAAGTAGATTCTTTCCATATTCACTTGCTATCCAGAAAGATTTGATGTATCTAAATTAATTCCAATAAATATAATCAATCTCATAAGTGATATTTCCATCCAGAATGTCATATATAACTTGTACAAACCGAACTCTTGAAGTAAGAAAGATAATCTCGCGTCTGGATAAGTCTTCATTCTTCACTTGCGTTCAGTCTAGAGTTTGTCAGAGTGGGCGGACTTCTAATGTAAAACAAACTTTGACACTAAAGTCCGGTAGTCTTCAGACTTTGACACAGAAGTTTAGAAATCTTCATAATAGACTTTGGATAAGTTTTGTCAACTTCAAAACATCAAAGGAGTTTTCTCCAACAATCAAGTCCCTAAGTCTTCACTTCCACATGAAAGACCTTGGGTGCCTTCACTATTTCTTAGGTATTGAAGCCAAACGCACCTCTCGAGATCTTTTTCTATGTCAAACCAAGTATGCTCTTGATCTTCTTACCAGAGCTAACATGAAAGAGTGTAAACCTATCTCAACTCCTCTGTCTCTAAGATCAGCCACCATGACAAATGATGACATCCTCTTGGCCAACCCACTTGAGTACAAAAGCCTAGTTGGTGGTCTCCAATATCTAACAATAACTCGACCTGATCTTGCTTATGCAACAAATCTGTTATGTCAGAAAATGCAGCAACCAACACTTGGAGATCTTCATAGGCTAAAAAGGTTCTTCGCTATGTTAAAGGAACAGTTAATCTTGGTATTTTTATTCATTCTAACAGCTCAATGACCTTATATGGATTTTCCAATGCTGATTGGGCTGGATGTGTCGCCACCAGGCATTCAACTACTGGTTTCTGCACTTATCTTGGTTCTAATCTTATTTCCTGGTCAGCTAAGAGACAACCTACTATGTCTCGTTCCTCCACAGAAGCTGAGTATCGAGCACTTGCATCTACTACTGCTGATCTTACATGGATCAGCTTTGTTCTCCGTGACCTTGGTATATGTCTGTCCGCACAAACACTTTTGTTTTGTGACAATCAGTCTGCTATTTCTCTTATTGCCAATCCTATCCTACATGCTCGCACTAAACATATTGAAGTGGACTTCCATTTTGTTCGGGAAAAAGTTTCCTTAGGCTCTCTAGCTATTCGTTATGTTCTCAGTACTCATCAGCTTGCTGGATATCTTTACTAAATCATTATCCCGTTTAGCACACTCTACTCTTAGAACCAAATTGGGCATGGGCTATCTACCCCTTCCCAATTTGCGGGGGGGATGTTAAGAATCCTGTGGAAGCAGAGCTCGTGGAAGCAGAGTCTGCACAAGCACACTCTGTTGATGTTGTTGTTTTATCAAAGAAAATGAAGGAAGATGCTGCTACTACAAGGAAGATCAAAAGAAGGGAAGTGAGCAGTGAGTCGTCAGCTATGTTAGCCACACATGTACATGATGTCACCGGTTCAACTAGGAAGAATGGAGTCGGTGGCACAACTTCCAGTTCCACATGTCCAATTACGAATGGAGCTTTATTACTGAAGAACCGTTATTCAATTTTGCAGAATTAATAGAATAAGCAACAGATTGTTCTTTCTGTTAGTTATGTTTTCTTGTTCATAGATCATGTAACATAAATAAGAGAAGTAGAGAAAACGTGGATAAGGCTCTCAGACGAATGTTTCTTCTTTCGTTCATTGAATACAGAGAAGAGAGAATCCAAAACTCTTCATTCATCTTCATCCTTCTCTTCTGTTCATTCTACTTTTCTTCACAGCCATCTATTAGTTGTAGCTTGGATCGAGCTTGCAATTCGTCTTAGCGAATGATTACCAAGTGAACATAAGTACTTACAATGACAAGAATAGTGACGTTCAGGCGCTCGATCGAAACAAATCTAGATCAAGTTATCAAAACAGGAAAGGTGCAATGTCCAGACAGAGCACATCAGTCACGACGTGATCAAAGATAAAGATGGGCTTTTAATCAGCAGACCCATTTATTGAGCGGATAACAACAGCAAACAGACTTGGCAACGTACAAGGACTGGATGTCCGAATATAGAGCGAAAACAAACAACATAAAGAATACAACTCGTTGAATCGAAATGCAGAAAAAGAAGAAGAATGATGGCGCGAAATTCCATTGCCGTGGAAGGAAGGAGGCGGTCCTTCCCCGGACAAGGATTCAACCGGTACGAACACACACCTTGTTGCTATTAACCTCGCAAGCACGGCAGCCAATAATGACTCAATTTCGGTTTGGGAATTCTTTGTACTATATCATCCGCTGCAAGGTTAAGTTCAGCCCCGTGTGCCTGAGACATTCCCTTCCAGCATGAGGCTATGGCGGCGATTGGCTTCATGGCTTCCGTGGCTTTGGCGACAACGGGCTTCATGGCTTCGGCGGCTTTGGCAATGATTGGCTTCACAGCCTCGGTGATGATTGGTGGAGACTTCACGGCTTCGGTGATGACTGGATTCATGGCTTCGGTAGCTTTGGCGACAATTGGATTCATGGCTTCGGTGGCAATTGGCGGAGACTCCACGGCTTCGGTGACGACTGGTATCATGGCTTCAGCGATGATTGGTGGAGACGTCACGGCTTTGGCAACTACTGGATTCATGGCTTCGGTAGCTTTGGCGACAATTGGATTCATGGCTTCGGTGGCAATTGGCGGAGACTCCACAGCTTCGGTGACAGCTGGCTTCATGGCTTCGACGACTATTGGCTTATTGACTTCGCGAGGGAAAAGTGTTAAAAAAGTCATAAAACTTTTGCATTTGTGTCAATTTAGTCCTAAACCTTTTTTCGATGCCAATTAAGTCCTAAACATTTTTACGTTGTGCCAATTCAGTCATTTCCGACCAATTTTGGCCGGATTTTTGCTTACTTGGATGCCAGCCGACTAACGTGGCTGACGATTGGCGCTAACGTTGACAACTTTTAATAATATTTTAATATTTTTGAATTTTTTATTTTTATTTTTATTTTTTTATTTTTTCTTTTTTTCTTTTTCTTTTTCTTTTTCCTTCTCCTCCTTCTTCCTCCAGCCGGTCGCTGGACCTCGGCGACCGGCCAAAGACAACGGCCGGCAAGGTTGAGGTCGACCTCGCCGGCCACCTCACCGGTGGCCGCGAGGGCGGCCTCGTGCCAAGCGGGCTAGGCTCGCCCTCGTCGGATCCGGCAAGCAAGGAAGAACTAAGAGGGTAACATATATTAAGACACCAGACCGTGCCCTCTTCCGAGTCGCCCTTTCTCTTATCCCCTCTTGATCACCACCATGTCTATGTTGGATTCCCAGACCCAGAAACGGAAGAGGGCTTAGTGGCGTCGGACGAATTTGGGAGTCGGATTCTGGCGCTTAAAAAGCGACCGAGAAATCAATTTTCGGGGAATTGGGAAGGACGAAAATCCACGTTTTAATAAAGGAAAGAATCATTGAACACGCAAGGATAGTTACTGCGAAAAGTCGACCAGTTATGAATTCATTGGATAAACTAATTAAAAAGATTCAGACAAATATCAATTTTGCAAATTAATCTTCTCTAACGAAGTTTGAGAAAGACTGTACCAAACAAATTTTACTTATTTGTAATCGAGATTGAATATCCATAGTCTAATAGGAATTTGACACTTGACTACGGACTGATTGAACTGGGAACCGCTCGAATCAAACCAAACCAGTCGATTGTGTCCAATTCTTGGGAATGCTAGTTCGGTTCCCGATTCTAAAGAATGAGCTGGACAAATTGCTTTTATTTTATTTTTTTTTAAATGTCTTACGTATGTCTCTTCTCCTCTTTCAATCTTTCCTTTTCGTCCCATGACCCTCATGCCTACTCACACCTTTCGGTCTTCCCCTTTTTTTTGGGTCACCTTCACCTTTCATGAAAATTCATGGTATTCTCTCCTTTGAACTGGATCGGTTCTGCTGAAACGCCTGGAAACTGGACCGGATTGGAAACTTTTCTCCCCTACTACAATCACATGATACCATTCTTTTTTATTATTGTGACATCTAACGGAAATCTCAATATTTTTTAAGAATGTCCACATCAGCATCGCCATGCTATGTAGGACAACAGAGATTTATGTCAGCGATTTCATGTCAAAATTTGTCGAATTGATTGCATTAACACAATTGCAAAAGATTTATGACTTGTTTGATAATTTTCCACAAATATTGTGGACTAAGACTAATGATTGATTCAAATTTACTTTGTATATGTTGCAGTTGATTCTGTACGTAACTCTGTAAGTAGGCTAACTGGTATAATCTTGACATATATTGATTTCTTTACTTAACTGAGATACTAAATGTCTGGTAAAAAATAGCTAAAGGTTCGCCTTTTCATTTTTGTGCAATTTAGGAGGATGGCAAACCAAAGTATAATTTAAGTATTATTCCTCAAACTCAAACCAAATCAAAGCGAAAAATTTGATTTTGTGAAAGGAGGCTCGTGTTTATACATAAAGAGAGAAAAGATGAGACATTCCTAGGTCATTTCCTATAAGATTGCGGGCGATTTCACAAACCTTGTGATCTATTGATATGTTTAGACGCTCCCATGTCGGACTAAATTAATAGCTCGCTCTCTCGTTCAAAATGAATGGTTTTTGAGATTTTAATGACTACAATCTGTTTTTACTGAAGATGCAACAACCCTTACGTCAATTATCGTTTGTTTACGACCACCTCCAGAGGCTATCAGAGGAAAGTTTCAAGTTGGGGTCTGGTGACTTCGGACAATGAAAGCGAAAGACATTATCGGCAACCCGTTATTAGTTTGTCATTCAGTGAAGGAAAGAATCCGAAAAGTGAGCCCACACCTCTCGAGTAGTTCGCAACTTATCTGGAAAAGGGAGAGATCTTGAAGAAGAAGTTGAAAGCAAGTGGGTTAATCCTGCTAATCATCTAATCCCCAAAGTTTGATCTGATCCAACGCTATGATCTCTAATTTGATAGATTATCCAAAGATGATGCACTCTAAGTTTGGGGTGCGTTTATTTCACAGAAAATAAATAATTTTAAAAATATCTTTTTCGCAAAATGATCACTTGTTTTCTAAAAATATGAAGGAATGAAAAATATTTTTATCGTCTACGGAGATATTTAAGGCATAAATTATTGTCAATTATGTAAACATATTTCATTGATAAATGTTTCAAGAGATACAAATAATCATTTTTAGAAAAATATTTTATAGATTATTTATTTTCCACGAAATAAAGAGAATTTTAACATTGGTTTGGATTGAAATCGAAATCGTATTCTCACATTTAAACTAACTCAAGCCAACCGACGGAATACTTAACCGTCAAGTTGTTGAACTAAACTGAGTTTAGTACCGTGGGCCGCACCAAGTTCATGTAATGATTAGTTTCTTGGAGCAGGCTGCTATCCGACGTTCAAAAGTTCGTTACTAACCTTCCAACATAAGTAGTTATTGTTTCGAAGCTGTTCACGAGGCCCGGTTAAATCCGTGTTAATTAAGATATGATTGTCGGAAAAGATTTTGAAATCATTTGACTTCTTCAGCAGTCCCTCCCCTCTATATAACATAGCTTCTCCTAGCTCCGATTGATTTATCTCCCTCTCCCTTCCAAAGTTTTTCCAAGAAAAACTTCGACATCGACCATGAAACGCAAGTTCTCTCGCTTCTGCAAGGACGTGAAAGCCATTGCCGCCTTCGTCTCTTCGCGTACTCGCAATTCGGCTTCGAGAAGCACCACCGTCTCTCCTTTGCTTCCGAATGCGTCGGCTTCGCTTGTTCCTCCTTTACCGGCTTCACTAAAAAACGGTCATCATATTACTTCTCTTGCTCCTCCTACTTCACTTCCTAGTTCACTGCGAACTCGAACCAATTGGGTTTACGAAACCGCTCTTCCCAATCACCACCATCTCACCACCACCCTCTCCTGGTACACAACACCCACCGGTCTCCACGAACTTCTTGTTAGTCTTCACATCATTGGCGGCGATGACCCATGTACTCTCTTCAAGTACAAAGTCTGCATAAACCCCAGCGTCTTTGAGCAGAACAGAGGCCGGGAACTCACAAAGTACGAGAGCGCCGAAATAGCAGTCGTCTGGGATTTCTCCCAAGTTATGTACGACACGGGACTGGACCCCGTCGAGGGGTTCTCTCTTCTGGTCCTTGTGGACTCTCAAGTAGCTTTTCTTCTCGGGGATGTCCCGAAACAGTGTGCCACGGTGTTCCAAGCGCTCGATTTCTTTCTTGTTTCACGATCAGAGTGTACATTGGCCTACAAAGACGAAAGGCTCCATGGCATCGAGGCTCGGCTCACCAGAAATGGGCCATTCGACGATGTTCTGATACAATGCAGTGGAGTGGAGACGGAGGGTCTGGAGGAGAATCCAGCGTTGTCCGTTCATATAGGGAAGGAGCCTGCATTGAAGGTGAGGAAGTTGCATTGGAACTTCAGGGGAATGCAAACGAAGATTTTGGCGGATGGCTTGAAGGTCGAGATTGCGTGGGATGTACAGGCTTGGTTGTTCAGAGAAGAACAATCAAATGCGAAAGGAAAGAAGAATCCACCAGAATTTGCAACGTTCACTTTCACGACACGACATGGATCCACCTTTTTTCATTGTTGATTCGCATGGACAGATGATACTTGTTCCGAGTTCGTTTTGTGTTTTTCGGGGTTTCTTTTGTACCGTCTTGTGATTGCCAACATTGTCACATAGTCTATGATGCTCTTTCTCTCTGTTAGTATTTGAAGATGTAAATACTTCTATCATTATAAGACTTTTATCCTTCTTTTGATCTTGTTTGGGTGGTGGAGAAGGCGGTGATAAGTTTTCATGGGCAAGAATTGCATTGGTGTTGTCTTTGTTGCGTGAATGTTTGCTTGGATTATAACGATTCAATCTTTCAGATAATTTAAAGAGAGAAAGAGAGGAGGAGAAATGTAAGTCATGAAGTAGAAGGACTTTATTTTCCTTCATTATGTAATGGTACAACAGCAGATTTCCGGGGAAATAAACAGCTATACATTACCACAATATCACAGAAACAAAAAACGAGGAATCAAGCCAAGCAAAATTACAGAGGAAAAAAGAATTATGCTTCCACAAAACAAACAGATTTCTTAAATTACTCACTCTTACTTCTGAATTTTTATTTTTTTAAAATTCAAATCCAAATGGATATTGTTTTTCTTTCTCTTTTCTTTTTTTATAAATTTCTTATAGATAAGAAGTAGGATCCATTATATTTAGGACGTGGCACCAAATTCACACGTACTTTTATATACTAGCATAGACCATGTGCATTTTTGAGAAATTTCATTAACATGAATAATAAGAGGCTTTGTGATAGGGTCCATTGTTGATAATTTCGAAATGAACCATTAATTACTTGCAACTGATAAAACTTGACATAGGAAAATATCTAGTAAAAGTTTAACAGAGCGACAGAAATTGAATGGACTCCAAATTTTTCGATTTAGCTAGTAGAATCCAAATCTAGAGTTTAAAGAATTAGATACTGGAAGGGAAAATTACCAAAAAAGTCCTAAACCTATTGCAATTGTGCCAATTCGGTCATAAACTTTTTTTTTAGACCAATTTAGTTCTAAACCTTTTACAATGTGCCAATTCGGTTCATCCGGCCAAAATTGGCCGGCCATCCGGCTAACGCCGATGTGGCATTTTTAAAGATTTTTTTATTTTTTGAATTCTTTTTATTTTTTATTTTTTTTCCATCTTCTCTTCCCCTGGCCGGCCGTCGCCGGCCGGAGGCGAGGGTCGGTGAGGTCAACCTTGCTGGCCACTGGCGAGGACGAGGCCCCACCAGATCTAGCGAGGTCGGCCTCGCGTCGGCCACCGGCGAGGGCGAGGTCGCCTTGCGTCGGCCACCGGCGAGGGCGAGGCCTTGCGGATCCGGCGAGCTCGGCCCTCGCCGAATGGGCGGGGCCTCACCCTCGCCGGTGGCCATGCTCAAAGAGGGACTCACTAAGCCCCGCGGTGGCCATGCCATGCCTGGCCTTCGCGAGGTCCCCGTAGCAGCATGCGCCACCGACGGTGTCCCGGGGGTCGGCCACGGCATATTAGGTGGCCTGGACGAATCGCCACTCAGAGAGGGAGGAGGACTGGGAGGATGACGACAATGACGACGACGACGATGACAACGACGACGCCGTAGGCGTGTGGGATGTGGTCGGGGACGCAAGAGCGAGGAAGAGAGCTAGGGTTTGGAGGATCCGAGCCGATGGCGACATCGCCAGAGGGAGACGTGGACGGAGACAACTACAGGGAAGCTTTGATTCGATTCTAGATTGATGTTTCTTTTTCTAGTTTGTCGGCTCCATGGATGGACTTGCGTGTGTGCTCAGTGCTCGAGCTCGAAGCTCATTGCAATGAGTGCTCGGCCCTCTTCGCCTCTCCGCAACCGCTCCGCCACCTCCTCCTCCTCCTCATTCTCTCCCTCCCCGCCTCCGCCGTAGCCCTCGCCGGATCGGCGGGGCCTCACCCTCGCGGTCCTCACCTCCCAGTGGCGAGGGCGAGCCTCGCCGGTGGCCGACGAGGCTGACCTCGCCGGCCCTCGCCGAGGAATGAGAAGGTGAAATAAAGAAAAAAAAAGAATTAAAAAATATTAAAAAATATTAAAAAATATTAAAAATTTTGAAAAAAATATTAAAAAATTGCCTCGCCGGCCGACTGTCCCCCGCCGGCGTCCACGTCAGCGCTGGCTAGCCAATTTTGGCCGAATGGACTGAATTGGCATAATTATAAAAGGTTTAGGACTAAATTGGCAAAAAAAAAAAAGTTTATGACTGAATTGGCACAATTGCAATAGGTTTAGGACTTTTTTGGTAATTCTCCCGATAATGGAATAATCACGAATCTGTGACTGCTTCTATGGTGGTATGTATCATTAGTTGTGACATGAGTTATGCCATTTGAAAGAGGGAATGATTCTTATTGTCTTTAGACTATCATCTCTTTTCCAACTTTATATTTTTTAGTAAGGAAATCCTCATTAGTCATCACCCCGCCTGCCTCCGTTCCGCCAAGCTCTTCTCAGACACCGCAATAGCCATGGCCATCCCCAACTCGCCGATCACCTTTCCTCCTCGGCAAAGTATCCTCATGCTGCCTTAGCCAGCCCATGGTCACGTTTCTCGCTTCCTCGAGCTCGCGAGAAGCTGCTCTCTTCTTCATCTTCCTCATCTTCTTCTGCACCGCCACATCAACCTCCCCTCCCTCCCTCAGGCTCGTCGAGCTTCACCTCCCTCCCCCACCCCTTTGCTCGCTGCCCTCCCTTCCAGATCTTTAAACCACCCGCCTCCGCGACATTCAGAAATTCGACTATACCCCCCTGTGACATCCTATCCAAGAATGGTTTCAAAACTCCCAACAAGGTGTTTGGAGATTGTTTTTCGTGAGATTTGACGAATAAGGAAAACTTTCAATCTCTAATTCATTGATTTTTCTAAGCAATATGAGCTAGAAGTGGATTGAAAGTCAAGATTATGCTTATTTAATGTGTTTAAGGAGTTCTCTTTTTAGCTAGTTCCCTTAGCATTAACATACACAGATGCTAGAAGTTTGTGTCATTGTTAACGGGAGGAGTGCGATTCAAATTTTGTGAAAATACAACGAAGTCATGAAACTTTCAATTTGGACAATCAGATCCTAAAACTTATTCCATTTTACGCAATCACATACCTCCATTAGTTCTGTCCAATTTGAGTGGTAGAATGCTTATGTGATTTTGTTATTACTTGCACTTTTCCTACGTTGCCATTAAGTTAATGAATTGGACCTGAGCAGGTCCTTAAAAGGCTCACGGAGGAAACAGGCGGAAGAACTATCCTGGGGTGAGAGGCCCCGTGTTGTCCTCCTATTCCCTCTCTATTAGGAAGATAAAAATAGACATGGAATTAAAGGACTTCACAGTGGTGAAGGTAGACACCACATCAGGACTTCGATTATGGCTACTACCGGGTAGACAAGTATAGTAGCCTCTCGCACTTGGAGTGAGTGAAAATAGGTTAAATACCCACAGCTAGGTTGACATGCTTTACAGCATTGTCCTCAACCACAGATTGACTCAGTTCCCTGGTTGAGGAAAAGTGCAAAACCAGCTAAAATGACACTATTTCCCTCCTCACTTTAATTAAAATTAGATTGAAAAGTTAAAAAAAAAAAAAAAAAAAGTTAAGGGTAAGCGCTCGCTTACGTGCCGTGATGACGCCATCACCGTGCTAGTAGGGTCGATTGACCCTCACAAGGCTCTGACCTTGTCGGTATCACTTCTTATTGTTTCACCCCTATTTCTCTAAAAATTAATTTTCACGTCCACATTTATACTATTTAGTCTCTAAAAACTAATAAAAAAACGATGCATTAAAATAAATAAGATGGGGATTTTCATCGGAGGAGGAAATGAAACTGTGAAATCATGTCTGAAACGTGAAAACTACATTGATACGCGAGCTAATGTTAACTATTTCACGAGACTCTGCGTGAATGAATCCTCACCGTGCATATCAATAGAACAGTCAAACGTAAATGTAAAAAGACAATAATAATGGACAAAAGGGAGCCTAAAGTTTAAGCTCAGCATGGTAGCTTACAACATATTAAGGTCGAAAATCTCACTACATCGATGACCTGATGTGGACGATAAACATTCTCATCACTAATGATGAATAGCCATATGAAACGTTGCTATAAATTTTTTAAACCAACCCCTAAAAGGACTCCTATTATTGCTACCGTTGTTGTTGTTGTTCCGCTACAGTGACCAAGCCTTGATTTAGAGACTTTCTCAACCGTGCACTTCGTTTTCGATGAGCTCGGCCCTGCTTGTGTTGTTCCCATTCATGTGCTCCTCTGAGCACACGATTGCCACAGGCCTGTAAAAATTCGGCTCAAACATATCAAAAACAATGAAAAACAACTTTGCCGAACGAGTTGAAGGACAGGCCAAATTCAGGAAAAAGAATTACTCCACACAACATTCGAGGCTTTTGCTTACCTTGCATATATATTGAGTCCACAAGTCTCTTTGCAGAAGATTAGTAGCAGAGCCTTTTGGGGCTTCATCATCAGGCACGATGCTCACTCTCTCTTCATAGAAAGATCTTATACACTGCACGGAAGGTTGAACTACTTGCTTGATCCAGGAGTCTTCTGACCGACCTAACATGGGATAACATTACAAGAAATAACGTGAGAATAGAAAAACTGACAGCAAAATGAAATCGCTTAGAAAGGAGATTTGTATACATGAGATAGCTTCTGTTGCATCCAAATAATGGATGTTCCACCCAAACAATGTCTGTAGTCGACGGATCCTCCTTTTCTGTGAAACAACAGAAACTCGTCTCACTAGAAAGCACAGCCACAATGATATCAAGCTAGAAAATGGGAGTTGAAAGATCTGAATCTTTGCATGCTTCGGTTCTCAAGCAACCGAATATACATCGGCACCTCAGGAAAGATATGAAAAAAAGGGATCCTGGTCTGAAAAAGAAGTGAGAACTACCTTCACTACTTGAACATCACATAAACATTGTTGAGAAACCAAAAAGCATCTGGCTTCAAGCTATTAGACAAACTGAAGGTATTACACGTAACAGATTTTCATAGTATGTACTGAATGAATATCATGAGATGTATTCCCAGAAGAAGGATTTAGGCTTTGGCACCATTCGGTAGAAGAGATAGATTGACAGAAAAATATACCAAACTTGATGGAATATGAATCATATTACTTACATGCTTCACCACACTATACTCACCTGTCGACGCACAAGTCTTCGAGTGTTTAGTTTAAACTTGTCAACGGCTTCTTGTAATAACACTTTCAGTTTATTTGTCGGCAGGGATGCCAAGATCAACCCAATGTTTTCTTTCAACATACTCTTATCATGAAAACTGCTTGTTCCAGAGTCGCCAGCGTCAACAATGTAAACCTGCAGAAAATCCTCAAATTCTCGAACCCCAATTGCTTGGCGCAGACCTTGAGTGTAATTTGAGTTAGGGCAGTAGATGTCGCAGACTTCATTAAGCAATCCAGCTTCCATCATGCAGTCAACTCTTTGCTCCACATATTGATCGAGAACAGGAAGACATGCATCCACACATATAAAACAGCAATCATACTTTGAATTCTCAACACGCCCCCAGTTCTGCCCTGCCACAATGAAAGGAAAAGGTACCCCTCTCTACGTCAGTGCTATGATGTAAGGGGATAAAATTTCATTAACCACTTCTCTAGAGTATGTCTGGAGTGACTTTTACTTTTGATCTTCTATGCTCTTTCAAAAACTGGGGCACATGCATATTGATTTTTCTAATCTTGAGTACTATTATACATATGTTGGCACAAATTCACATCCTTACTTTCATAAAATTTAGAAACTTGAATTTTGCTTTAAATTTTGGCAGCAAAATCAAAATAATTACTTTTTACTTTCAAGAAGTCAATAAACAAACCCTATATTTGAATATGAAGGATTATCTCAAAATATTAAAACCTCCAGAATCCAGAGACCGTGTTCATATCAGAAGCTATTTATGCATGAAGTGCAAGAATGTTTACTTGCACTTAACTTAAACAAATCCATTCCTAGGATAGCAATAAAACTTTATAAAAAGTTACAGGATAAAAGTAGACTGAGGTAACGGCAGCTTTGATAAGTCCTATCACTCATGCCTATATGAGGTCAATTACCAAGTTTTTCAAACACTGTAGATACACCAATCATTCATAGATACAGACAAATATTTTCGATAAAAAAGTTGGAAATAAAATACCCAGAAAAACAACTACAGATTCACAAAACTTACCAATAAAGTTTGTTACTCTGGTGCTTCAAGTTAATGCCACTACAAATATGTCATGTTTAAAAAGGCACAAATGAAACCTAAAGACCAACTGATTGAGCTACTTAAGTACATATCAAGACAAAATTTGTAGATGCACCTAATCATAAACAATAAGCAAGTTGACCAACCTCTAAAGTTCTGCTCTGAAATAGTTCACTGGGAAGGAGACCTGATTGAGCATACAAATTAAGATATTGATTGACCTGCAAAGGATCCAGCACAATAGCTTCAGTCAAACAATATCTCTCTGCCTATGTGATACAATTTATAGTTACAGAAAAACCAGGAATTCTAAAAAGTAGGAGTATAATAATTTCACCTTATAAAAACTAAGAGGAAAAGGCATAAACAGAGAATACAGAGACATGATCCAGCAATACTAATCATTTGTGACTACAGCGGGATTCAGAAAACGCTACAAATCCTTGCCAAAAGTCTGATTTGACATCAGAATTTCCCTATCATGCCCTGCCTTAGGAAGATCTGTGGCAAGGCATGCTTGCATTGTCATTTGGGACTGATTTTGAGTTCATTTCCTATCGAAATGCATAGGTGCTTTGAAAGTCATCAAAATATTGCTCAGTTTCAAGTTCTATGCAGGCAATCACCATGAAGAAAATAATTGCTTTTCCACAGTGGTATCTATAAGTTGCTAAATCCTACGAACTATTTGCTCTCCTGAATTGGCAGAAATTATGGAATTCCATGACCATGAGTCTGCTAATGTGCATAGACCTAAATGTATATGGAAATATAACCTGCTGAACAGGGAAATGTGCAATTGAAGTAGGTGCAAATCAATTCATTGACAAACCCTGTTTTTGTACTTTATTGAGTAGGAATTGAATCTTTCGCTTCATTTAACAGCCTAAAATATGTGAATTTTTTTCAAGTACCCTAAATTACATTAATATAAGTTCACAATTGAAACTGAAGCCATACAAATCAATATATTCACCCAATTCTTAAATTCCATATTTTGATTTACGATTGTGTGTTGAATGACAACTACACTAACATCCATACTTTTCTCTGGTTATTCGGATGAATTCTTTGTGCAGCAACTGGATCAATGTCTTTCAAGCGATCGAAGGTGGGAGCCTCCCTGTCTCTATTGAAGTCAACTTCACAATTGTCATGCTCATCACCTGAGATTCAACGAAGCAATCGCTAATGTACAATAACTGCAGGGGCACAAGCAAGATAGTAACAATTACCAGGAGTTTCATCTAAGTGGCCATCATTCATGTGATCCATCGAATCATCCAGAAGAAATGGAGTCATGAGAGCCTAGTTAGCAACAAAGAGATAAAGAAAATTAACCAAACACTTAAAGAGCACAAATTTCTCCTGGGATATACCCATCAAAATCCATCTTCTGAACTACCAATTGCTATAGACCCAAATTGAGTAAAAAGAAGATCAAAAGTTCCGTTTTCCAGCCACAGATACATCGCTGAGATTCACACGGTAGAATCAGGTAGAGCATCATAAGTGCAAAAACTACACAGGACATGTAGAGACATTAAACAGCCATCCCCATCAGGCATTGGCAACTAAATAATCTCATAGGCCAGAAGCTGAGCACTCACATTCAGTCAGGAAACTAAGTTAAAAAATTGACCTTGAAGAGGGATTGACTTAAAGCGACAAAAATTATGCGAACCCATCTTCGCAATCTCGCGTTAAGACATAAGGTTCTGCACACTCTACCTGGATGTAGTAATTTGTGCCCCCAACGATGACCGGCAACTTATTTCGAGACAAGATCTCATCAATGAGCTGAAATTCGGGGAAAAAAACTAAGTTCTCAATCTCACCAAAACACAAAAATGAGATTCAAATGTAATCGTCGGTCAAAGGAGGCGAACTCACAGGAGCAGCAGCGTTCCTAAACGCCTTGGCCGTGAACTCCTCGTTCGGGCTCACGGTGCCCAAAAGATGATGCGGCACGCCTGCACATCATCCCACCCAAAATTCGTGAAAAGCTCCGAAACGACGACAATCAAACACCTGGCGCGCGAGGAGGTCGGAAAATCAAGAGGGGTTTCGCGGGAATACCTTGCTGTTGATCGAGGGGGACCTTGTTGGTGAGCACGTCGAGGCCGCGGTAGACCTGCATGGAGTCGGCGTTGACGACCTCGACGGGGAAGTGGGACGCCAGGTCGATGGCCAGGCGCGACTTGCCGGAGCCGGTGGGGCCCATTACGACCACCACCTTCGGCTTCCGCCCGCCGGAGGCGGGGCTCCCGTCGCCGGGGCACGAGGTTTTCTCCGGTACAGCGCCGCCGTCCATCTTCCGGCTGCGTTCGGCTTCCTCTCCAGCCTCCAGCCCGGGTAAAAGGGAGGAAATCGGGTCCGCCGACTCCGGGTCGGGCCAAGTATGGACTGGGTCAGGAGCTCATATGCCTTTTGGGCCTATACAGACAAAGCCCTTACATTACTCACTCTTTCTTCTGAATTTTTTATTATTTAAATTCAAAAACAAAATGGATATTGTTTTTTCTTTTTTTTTAAAAAATTTATTCAATTTAAAGTTAAAATCAAAATGGCCTAATTAGCTTAAAATTTCAGCAATTGTTTCTGTGGCCTCAATTATGCCATTTGAAAATATGAGGGAGGGAATAGATTCTTTTTTGAAGAATGTATTTATTTGGTCTTGCATTTCTAAAGTTTCTTGTTGTCATACGATTTTCATCTCTTTTCCCAACTATATAACATATATCTGTTAATAAGGAGATTTTCATCATTCCTCACCCGCTGCTCATACATCACCAAATTCACCACGACGGCCATGGATGCACCCAACTCGTGGATCACCAGTCCACAACAGCGAAGCATCCTCGCCAAGCTCATCGGTAAGGAGGTCGTCGCCGTCAGGCCTCTGAATTGAGAACCGGCCGGAAGCGATGCTAGAGACGACGAGGGGGAGATAATGGGGTGGCTGGAGGGGAGGGAGAGGGGCTCGGTGGTGTTCGTGTGGTTCGGGAGCGAGTGCTTCCTATCGAAGGAGGAGATGGAGGAGATGGCGCGCGGGCTGGAGCTTGCGAGCGAAGAAGTGGGGTTCGTGTGGGTGGTGAGGTTTCCTGGAGGAGACGGGGAGACGGTGAGCCTCGTTGAAGCTTTGCCTGAAGGGTTCTTGGAGAGGACAGAGGATAGAGGCATGGTGGTCCAAGGATGGGCTCCTCAGGCCAAGATCCTCGTGCACCCGAGCATAGGTATTTCGTGCCAACAAAGCTAATATCGGAGTTTAAAATATCAATATTAATATCGTCATTATCCTCAATACTGATATCATCAATAAGAAAATCTTTAAGCTTGTTATCCAGGAACTTGTTTAGAAATACTTTAATGAAAGGAACATAGGAGTTTGTTGCTAGGTATTTGATCAAATAGGATCATCCGATTCCTACAAAAACTATCAATAATTCTAGGGCTAAGTGGAGGGAAAAGGCTTTTCCATGATTTGTGAAATGAAAACTATTAGCCCCACACGATATTTTATTCAATGTTGTGAAACCATAACCAGTGATATAACAGGTGGGTTTGTGAGTCACTGCGGTTGGAGCTCAGCATTGGAGGCAATTGTCTTCGGCGTACCCATCATAGCCATGCCAATGCACCTTGATCAGCCCTTGAACAGCAAACTGGTGGCAGATCTTGGGATTGGCGTGGAGGTCCAGAGAGAAGACGGCAGGTTCCTGGGGGAGGATGTGGCGAAAGCGATCAAGCAAGTGGTGGTTCAAGAAGAAGGCGAGCAAGTCCGGAGAAGGGCCAAGGAACTGAGTGCGAGGATCAGGGAGAGGCGGGAGGAGGAGACGAGCGTAGTGATGAAGAAGCTGGAACGACTTTTTGGAGAAGAACAACTTTTGATCTTGGCGAGACTGTGACTTGACATGATTGGTGGACCAAGATTCGGATTTGCTGGTTGCTGGCAGAATTTATAGAGTTGGCGGCATAAATAAGAGGAGGAATCGATGCGTTTCGGATGATGTTTCACGAATCTGATCTAGTTCTTGATCTTTTCCAAACTCTTCAATTTCCCTGGTCAAAGCAAAAAAGACATAAAAACAAGAAGGCTGTCGAGAGAGATTCAGGACGAGTTGAATACATAGATGTAACCTAATTAGCCACATACTATATATAAGCACTGACTCTCTTTATCAAGGAGACAAGTTTCTTCCTTTCTAGTCTTTATCTGCTATGAACTCGATAATGTTTTCAACCTTGTAGAGACATTCAAATGGACATCCGCACAAATGTTTTGTGGGGAGACACAAATATCGTGGACCTCGACCATTATTTGATTCAGTTCCATTTTGTATGTGATGTAGTTCGTTCTGTACCAAGGTCTGTAAATAGGCTCACTCGTATACTTTACTGCAATACGAAGTGTATGGTTAAAAATAGCTAAAGGTTTGCCATTTAATTTTTGTGCAGTTTAGGAGTCTAGCAAACCAAAAATCAAACTTAAGTTTTTTTTTATCTCAAACTCAAACTAACACGACAGGACAGGAAAAAAAAGAGGTTCAATTTCGTAAAAAGACCTGTATTTATAAATAAAGAGAGAAAAGATCAGAAATGCTTAGGACTTTCCCGGGATAGAACAATACGAGTGGTATAATTTTGGTACTGCACCCATTTGGCTGCCATATCATTTCTTTCTCTCACTTGCTGCAAATATGAAAAATCGATCACTTAATTGATATCGGCAATTTGCCTCACTGGAATTTCTGACATGGTGTGCCAATAAGCTGAAATCAATAATTGAGATGCTAAATTCGGAGACAAACAAGAGGAAGAGAGTGCGAGTGAAATGAGGTCATTGTTCTCGGAAGAGAGATAGAAAGAAAATACATCGTTTCCATCGGAAGGGGGTTTGCATGGAAACGACGTCGTTTCTCTTGGAGCAGCAAAAGCTTCCATGTTGGGCTTGTTTCAGCTTCACATAACATCAACTTTAGGGTCCATTCGTTTTATAGAAAATAACTTCTGAAAAAATATTTTCTAAATTTTCCGGTGTTCATTTCACCAAAAATGAATTGATCCAAAAAAAAAAAAAAGTGTTCTTAAAGAGGGGAAAATGTTTTCCACTTTCAAATTGGAGAAAACATTTTCCTTACTAACTCTCTCTTGTCTCATAGCCTACTAGCCCCCTTCTTTCTTGTTGTCTTTTTTAATAATTTGAATTTTAAATTAATCTTATTTTTCTTTTTTCTTTTTTTTTTCTTTTCTATTTCCTTTTATATTTTTGCACCTTCTTTTTTGGCCGGTCGTCATCATCGGCCGCATTGCTACGGCCAACGACCAGCCATAGGCAAGCCTTGAGCTCGCCAAGCTCGGGCGAGCTTGAGGCTCACTACTGCGAGCCTTTAGCCTTGCCTCGGCTCACCAATCTTTGGCAAGTGGCGAGCTCACTACTCGCCAAATTAGCAAATCAACAACAAGCGTGAGGCACGAGAAAAAGCCGATCTCCGGTGAGCAGCGAGTTTGAGGCACGCCGCTCACCACTAGCAAGATTGGCAAGCCAACAACGAGCATGAGCTTCTAGCTCGCCGATCTAGTGTGGCCAAAGGCTAAGGAGCTCAAGCTCGCCGCTCACCATATCGGTGAGCTAGCAAAAAGCTGGACTTTGGCGATTATCGGCCGTCGCCATGGTCGGTGACCGACCAAAGAAAAAGAAGATAAAAAGAAAGAAAAGAAAATTAAAATTAAAAAAATTAAAAATCGATTTTTTAAAAAATAAAAAATTTGATTTTTTAAAAATAATTTTAAAATTGATTTAAAAAATAAAATAATATAATATTATTATTGAAAAAAATACATAGAAAAGAAGATTTCCCTTACTAAATAGCGAAAAATACTTTCCACTTCATTTTTAAGCTTTAGATGAACACTAGAAAATAATGATATTTTCTTGAAAAATGACTTTTCTGAAAAATAATTTTTAGAAAAGTTATATTTTTCATAAAACGAATGGAGCTTTATATTCAACTACGACGCCGAGATGCATGTTTCCTTTTTCTACTTAAGCCACAAAGGCGCACCATTTCACTAAGAGGGTCCTCTTTTTGCCTGCACATTTTCAATCAAATGTCATCTCTTCCGTCGTCTCATGCCGCCGAATCTGCCTACTCAATATAGTCATAGTTGGACCGCCGCAGCCACATATAAGAAACTCGCAAGAACTTGTTCCTCCTAAAGTCTCTTAAGTAATTAGAAGCCAGACTTAACCAAACCCCCCTACCTGATCTAGTCACCTAAGCACCTGGGTCAGTATCCCCTTCTGCATCCAGTCGTAGGTCGGCAACTGCTTGATGGCGGCCCACTGGAGCTCCTCCTCCTCGTCCGCCACCTGCCGGACGCTCCACTGGAACATATCCGACACCTTCCACATCTCCCTCATGCTCAATAGCGACCACCAACTGCGGCGGCTGCTCATCTGCCGCATAAAGTCGTCCCCGGCCAATGCCACCGCCATATTCGAACCCCACCTCTGTCTCTCCGGATCCCACGTAAAACTGAATCGAATACACTTCAGTAGTTCTTGGACCAGAGTTCGGACAAGAACTTGAAGAAGAGGAAGAAGATCAATCCCGAGCAAGAACATGAATGTGTGTGTGTTTAGGTCGTCGGTCAGAATGAGAAAAGCTAACTTGCGAAAGTCGTCGAAGATTTTCTGACCAAAAAAAAAGAAAGTCGTCGAAGATTCAACGCCCCGAATCCGGTGTCTCGCGCTTCATTCGCGTTGTTCCAGAAGGAAATCTTCTGGCCTTTGGATTTCGGGGACGAGGGTTGACATGTCAAGGAGAGGATCGATCCTGCGGACGATATTGAGCAAGCGCATAATATACAATTGCGAGCATGGAATGGTTTTTTGGTAATCTTCTTTAAGGAGGCATGAGATCGAGGAAACCGAGCCAAATGATGCACGTTTAATATCCCCTAATCCGTTATTGTAAAAATTCCGAATTTTTCATCTTAATTTTTTAAAAAAATAATTGGACTCATGGTCCAGATTTCCAGCTAATAGTAAATGAAAAATCCTTGTTATGAAAAATTAGGAATAGTTCTTGACTTTGATTATGGTTTATGGATACTTCTATGTTTGATGAATTGAATCATGAAAAGAAATATGATTTGGTTAGTGAATCTAAGTTTTGAAACTGATTGTGAATTATTGGAGAATTTTGTTAGTGAATTATATTCATATTGTTATGGTTAGAACCACTGAGGATGAAGTATACGTACTAGATCTTTTTTGCCAAACCACCGACTGATATAGGTGGAGAAACAAGCCAATGAGGTAAACTCAGTCACCTTTATCATGAGCATTAAAAGTGATCATAACTAAACATTCAGCATTAGATCAATAGATAAAACGGACCATTGCCGTTTAATTTGATAGAGACTGATCAATAATATAAACTAGATTATTGATTTGTTATTATTGATTGGATATTGTTATTTGATCTAATATGCAAAAAAAAATTGTTGAAAAGATATGACGCACTTTTTATATCTTACATATATCGTATACTGGATTTGTTGATGAGTTATGATATTGTTTTATAAAAATATATAATGAAGGTTTGATCTGCTTAGAATAAATGTAACACTCATTGGGTTGTGGCTGCTCATAGTATTCATTCCAAATGTTTTTCAAAATTCTTCATTTAATGGAGATAGAGCAATAGCATTTTTGATGGAGACTGTTCATAATTGGATTTTGGGCATGGTCTGAGATAGTTACATATATGTCTAATAATATTTGTTGGGTTCAGTTGGGTTTGGAATTAAGAATTTTCTTACATGGATTTTAGAACTTTAATTGTGTAACCAACTCCCTGTTTTATCATATATATTTTGATATCATGTTTGTATTTAAGACCGTGTCCTTTAGGTGGAAGGACAACCGTGTGAAGCCTCTATTCTTGTAGATTTGGAGTGCAATATTAGCTTATGTTATGATCTTTTGGGTATAGATCTTATAGGATGTTGTGAGATTGTACATTAGTTTGTAACGTGTTCATTCCTTTTGTTTGGTTTTAAGGTGTAAGTCTAATTTCAAGTCCAGGTGATAATGAGTTCTAACTCAGAGATGATTTTTCATCTCAAAGAATAATATGAGTTAATAAGTCCTTACTTGAAACATTAGAAATGTGTCTCAAGGTTCTTGTGGTGCCAAAGTGTATTTGATTGAGTTGTTTGGTCTTAGTTATCTTGTATGCTTAAAAGGTGATTAATGCTTCGAGTTATTCAAGTCCTTTTATTTAAGTGGTCGAGGATATTTAGCACCCTAGAAAGTCTCTTTAAGGATAAAATCAGAGTGTGTAGTGAAAGTAAAGATATATTTTCTAATTTGAGAGTTATTATGTACACGAGTTGAGGCTAAATACGTGAAAGTGACAAAATTCAATGTTTACATGATAAGGCAAATTTAGGTTGTGACAAAACTGATTTGACTAGAGTTTGTGAAGCAATGGTTTCTCGATTGTTGACCTAGTATGCAAGAAATATGCATTATGGATTATAATGAATGAACAATAAAAAAATATTATCTCCAAAAATATTTAAACATTAATTGTTATCGACGATGAAAACATTCTTCATTGACTAATTAATTCAAGCGATAAATGCTATTATTTTTTTAAAATGATTTTTAAACCATTGATTTTCCATCAAACACTGCCTAAGTAGCTTAAGAATCTGCGATTGTTCCTGTAGCCATATGTGCGTTGGGACCACAATTACGCCATTTAAAAATGAGGGAACTGATTCTTTTTTAAGGAATTTCTATATGTTTGATCTAGCATATCCACTATATGCCTGGAGATCTTCATTATTCCTCGTCGGCTGCTCACTCATGGACACACCCAACTCTCCGATCACCGGTCCACGACGGCGAAGTATACTCATGTTGCCCTGGTTAGCCCCCGGCCACATCTCTCCCTTCCTGGAGATCGCCAAGAAGCTGCTCTCTTCATCTTCTTCTTGCCAAAACCCCTTCCTCATCTTCTTCTGCTCCACCCCCGTCAACCTCTCCTCCCTCCAAACCCTCCTCCCTCCCCATCTCTCCCCTTCGATCCGGCTTGTTGAGCTCCACCTCCCGCCGCCGCCCCCTCCACTTGATGCCCTCCCTCCCTGCTTCCACACCACCCGCCACCTCCCTCCCCACCTCATGCCCTCCCTCAAATCTGCCTTTGACACTGCTGGCCCGGCCTTCTCCAACCTCATCGATGCTCTCAAACCCGACTCGGTCATCTACGACTTCCTCCAGCCCTGGGCCCTGAAAGCAGCTCGCGAACGGGGGCTCCCCGGGGTGGCGTCCCTCTTCTTGCCCTGCAGTGCAGCGGCGGTGTCATTCCTAACCCTCCACAGCATGGACCCAGACGGAGAGTACCCATTCTCACCGCTGAGGGTCGAGAAGAGCGAGAGCGATAAGATCATGCAGTTCGTGCACAACAAGGCCAATGGCACGAAGGACATGGACCGGCTCTTAGAGAGTATCAGGAGGTCCGAGGGCGCGATCCTGATCAAGACATGCAGAGAGATCGAGGGCAAGTACGTGGACTACCTCGCCGAGCTTGTCGGCAAGGAGGTCATCGCTGTCGGGCCTCTGATTCAAGAACCGGCAGGAGGCGATGCCAGAGATGATGAAGGGAGATAATGAAATGGCTGGAGGAGAGAGAGAGCGGCTCGGTGGTGTTCGTGTCGTTCGGGAGCGAGTGCTTCCTATCGAAGGAGGAGATGGAGGAGGTGGCACATGGGCTGGAGCTGGCGAGCGAAGAAGTGGGGTTCGTGTGGGTGGTGAGGTTATCAGGAGGAGACGGGGAGAGGGTGAGTGTTGAAGCTTTGCCTGAAGGGTTCCTGGAGAGGACCAAGGACAGAGGCATGGTGGTCCAAGGATGGGCTCCTCAGGCCAAGATCCTCATGCACCCGAGCACAGGTGTGTTCGTGCCAACAAAGCTAATGCTAGAGCTTTACAAAACCTACTTGTTAAATTGCAAGTCGGTACTTAGAAAAAGGTCTTACTCAAACGTCCAAATAAGAGGTGTCAGTGTCACGCATTTTGTATAATGATTCGATATTGTTTGTGCTGTCATCCACGTTTATTTTCCTTTTTTTGACATTTATTCAATATTTTGACACCATACTTGGTGATACAACAGGTGGGTTTGTAAGTCACTGCGGTTGGGGCTCAACATTGGAGGCAATAGTCTTTGGCATACCCATCATAGCCATGCCGATGCACCTCGATCAGCCCTTAAACGCCAAACTGGTGGCAGATCTTGGGGTTGGCATGGAGGTCCGGAGAGAAGACAGCAGGTTCAAGAGGGAGGAGGTGGCAAAAGTGATCAAGCAAGTGGTGATTCAAGAAGAAGGGGAGCAAGTCCGGAAAAGGGCCAAGGAACTGAGTGCGAGGATAAGGGAGAGGCAAGAGGAAGAGACGAGCGCGGTGATGAAGAAACTGGAACAACTTTTTGGAAAACAGAACAACTTTTAATCTTGGCAAAACTGTGACTTGACATGGTGGACCAAGATTTGGAATTGCTAATTGCTGGCATAATTCATGCAGTTGGAGGCATAAATAAAAGGAGGAATCGATGCATTTCGGATGAGGTTTCACGAATCTGATCTGGTTCTTGATCTTTCCAAACTCATTGATTTCCATGGTCAAAACCAAAAACAAAAAACAAAGAAGCTGTCGAATACGTAGATGTGAGCTAACTAGCTACATACTATAAAAGCATTGAATCTCCTTATCAAGGAGACAAGTTTCATCCTTTCTAATCTTTATCTACCACGAACTCGATAAGGTTTTCAAACTTACAGAGACATTCAAATGAACATCCTCACCATCATTTTAACGGGGAGACACATATTTTGGACTGGGACCATTGCTTGATTTAGTCTTTGTATATTATGTAGTTGATTATGTACAAAGGTTTGTAAATAGGCTCACTGGTATAGTCTTGACATATATTGAGTTATTTATTTAACTGAGACATGAAATGTATGGTTAAAAATAGCGAAAGTTCACCTTTTCATTTTTGTGCAATGGCAGTGCCGAACCAAAATCAAATTTAAGTACCATTTCTCAAAGGGAAAGTTATCTGAAAAGTCTTAAACTTATTGCACTTTTACCAATTCAATCATAAACCTTTCAATTTTGCCAACTAATCCTAAACATTTTCTCATTTTGCCAATTAAGTTAATCCAGTCAATATGTTTAATTAGAATTGCATGTGATATAGGTTAGTTTTAATTTCAAGATAAAAGAAAACCTCCAAAATAATTGAATGCTTTGGTGTGTTTAATTTCTTTTCTTGCAACTTGATTGCTTTATTAATTGATTATTATTTTTAATGGTTGTGAACGTGCATGTTCATTTCCTGCATAGTATAAGAAACTCGCAAGAGCTTGTTCCTCCTAAAGTCTCTAAGACAATTAAAAGCCAGACGAACCAAATACATTTACCTGACTAGCTACAACCCTTTTGAGTTTGCCACTGATACTTCACTAAACAACACTCAAGATCAACTGAACATGAAAAGAAACATCACAGAAAGTAAAAAAATTCTCATGAAAACCAACCTCAATAGCATCCAAGGTAGCGTTGAGCAGAGTTGGGAGTGCCCTTGTCCCCACGTAAGCGTCACCTTCAATGTACAGGTTCTGGAGCCTCACTTCGATCTTCGGGATCTCAATACCGACCCGGTCAGTCCTGTCCCGCAGCCTCCTCAGGAACTTCTCGTTGTCCTCCTCCACCGCTTTGAGTATGCTCTCCATCAGGACCTTCTTGTCTGGCGTCCCAAGCTTCGTCACGTCCACCTCGTCGTGCACCACCCTCCCGTTGCTCCGCACCTGGGTCAGTATCCCCTTCCGCAGCCGGTCGTAGGTCGGCAGCCGCTTGATGGCAGCCCACCAGAGCTCCTCCTCGTCATCCGCCACCTGCCAGACGCTCCGCTGGAACACGTCCGGCACGTTCCACATCTCCCTCATGCTGGCCGACCGCCAGCTCCTGCAGCTGTGCATCTGCCGCATGAGGTCATCCCCGGCCAATGCCGCCGCCATTGCAAAACCTGCCTTCTGTCTCTCCGGATCACACTCAAAGCCCAACTCAAACACTCCTCAAAACTGAACTACCAAAGAAAGAATCTATATGCACATGGTGAAGCAGGAGCACACTTCTTTTCTTCTCTGTGCGTGTGCTTATGAGAAAACTTGGAGGACACAAAGAAGGGGGGAGAGAGAGAGAGAAATATTTTGAGGAGGTGTTTCTGGAGGAGCTTTATATAGAGAGTGAGAGGTGCAGAAGAAGAAGAAAATCCATCCCGAGAGAGAGACAGAGATATTATCAGAAAACGTGTGTGTGTGTTGGTCGTCGGTCAAATCGAGACGATAAGTCGTTCCTGTGGCTTTGAGCCAACTTGCGAGAGGCTTTGAAGATTCACCGACCGCATCCGCTGTCTCGTGCTCCGTTCCCGTTCGGGCTTTGCCAGAAGGAAATCTTCTGGCCATCGGATTCGGGGCGACGAGGGTTGACATGTCAAGGAGAGATCCGATCCTGCGGACGAGATCGGACGAGCACACGATGTTAAATTGTGAGCGCGGGATCGTCTTTTGTTTTCGGTAGTTAGGCATGACACGTAGGAGTAAATATTGGCTCAACCAAAAACGAGTCCATTTATTTTGCGACACGTGTCGTACACGACCGCACAAGTAAGTTTCTGTCTCCACTTCTCTTCTCCCTCCCTTGCCCTCTCTTCTCTCTCCCCCACATCTTCCTTTTTTTCTCTCTCTACTCCACCTGACCCCTTTTCACTTCTCTGACCTCAAACACACCACCACTGCTTCCGGCACATTGCCTCCATCTATCCCTCCATCTTCGCCCACTTCTTCTCCGACCTCCAGCGTCGTCGCCTCATGTTCAACTCCTCCCGCGTCCTCTGCATTCGCACCCGCGTCGACCAGGAGGTCGAGGTCCTACGCACGTCTATGAACCACGCCATTGCCTAAGCCAACCCCGATTGACCTTGAACCAAACCCAGCATTGAGGTCGAGCTGAGCTTTAGATCACAAATCTAGGGCTCGCTCGACCTTAGATCCAAAATCTAAGGCTCAAGTTCGCCGGCCGAGCTCGAGCTCGACGACGGCGAACTGAGACGGCGATGAGGTTGTCGTGGTTACGTCTGTGCTCGCCCCATTCATTCAATGTTGTGACATCATAAGTGGTGATATAACAGGTGGGTTTGTGGGTCACTATGGTTGGAGTGAAAGGAAGAAGAAGATAGTCGAGCAAGAGGAGGGACAGGAGGAGAATCAGGAGTGGGAATGGCCAGAGGCTAAACCTGTAGCAGAGGAAGCTGAGGACGAGCCAAAGGTGAATTTTGAAGAAGAAGAACTCGAGGACTAATCGGAAGAAGATGAGGAGCTAGAAGAAAACGAGCTTAGTGAAGAGGAGTCAGAGAAGGATGACCTCGAGGAGGATTCTGAGTACGACCCGGATGAGGACTGAGATCCCATCCTGTTTTGCAAACTTTGGGTTTTGATCAAATATATAGTAGATCAGACTTGTGAATAGTATTGTATTATACTATAGTTTGCCTTGTATAAAAGTGTGGTTATGTGTTTTCATGTTGTAAAAATTATGGCCTGTTTTTCTATCCCAATGTTTTATTGTCTGGGGATTATTGTATGCTTCTGCATGCGTATTAAAATGAAAGGGGTCGGCGATACGTCCTAAGACGTCGCTATTTTTCGACCAGGTGAGGGATGGGCACGCGATCAAGGATCGGGGCGTGACAACACTATCACAAGGACTTTTGAGAGTTGATTTTGGATATGATTTGGGACTATGTCTTTCAGGTGGAAGTAATTCGGTTGGAAGGACAGCTATGTCTTTCCCATTCTTGTTGGTTTTGGGGTGCGATAGTCGATAAGGAAGTCATCACTGTCGGGCCTCTGATTCAAGAACCAGCCAGAGGTAATGCTAGAGATGACGAAATGGAGATAATAAGGTGGTTGGAGGAGAGAAAGAGAGGGGCTCGGTGGTGTTTGTGTCATTTGGGAGCGAGTGCTTCCTATCGAAGAAGGAGATGGAGGAGGTGGCACGTGGGCGGGGCACGCAAAGTGGGGTTTGTGTGGGTGGTGAGGTTTCCTACAGGAGACGGGGAGAGTATGGATATTGTTGAAGCTTTGCCTGAAGGGTTCTTGGAGAAGACGTAGGACAAAGGCATAGCGGTCCAAGGATGGGCTCCTCAGGCCAAGATCCTCATGCATTCGAGCACTGATATTTCGTGTCACGTCCGATCCTCGAGCACGTACCAATCCCTCAGTGGTCGATAAAATTTGCGACTTCCTAGGACGAGTCGCCAACCCTTTTCATTTTATTGCACATGCGGAAGCAAATAAATATCCCTTGACAGTAAACAGCCTGGGATAGAAAGGCAGGAAACAGATTCGCAAACAAACCACGCTTTTATAAACATACTGAGTCATGTACAAAGTCTCTGACCAAAAGACTACAAAAGGCAGTTTTTCAAAAAGAAGCTGACCTAACTGACCTACTCCTCAGGTCCCTACAGCTAGGCTTCAGATCCACCACTCTGTGATCCTGAAAATTGAGCCCACGATAGGGTGAGATATAAATCTCAGCGAGTTCACGCTCTAAACCCCGATTATGAGGGAAATACGCTTAGGAGTGTCTTAACCACACAATCATATAACCATAGAAACTTACCTCATCTCGATCCACCCCGCAGTCACAGTTCATATCACAGACAACACGAAAGCATGAGCAACAATTAAGCTTCAACAACTGGAACGCCACACTCAATTCTCAAACCAACACAGGGGTCATGATTATAGGGCCAAATCGTTATGACACGTCCCATACCGTGTCATACAATTTTATCCCATAATCCGACACATTCAAGTCAATTCATCATGCATTCCTAGTTTTGATCTCAGCATATAGCACAGTCTACTCTCTGTTTAGCGGTCTTCTAGCATTGCCAGGCTTCGTTTCACACCACTAAGCACGGCATGTCTCCATCAGACGGCTTTCCTGAAGGAGCAAGTATCCAGAATTTACTGCGACCGACTTCCCATTGTGTAGGAGCGTCCCATATAGGGGTTACCGTCCAGCTTAACAGCCCGAGACGGGTTCTCTTAACCAACACACGATCACTCAAATATGGTCCAAGGCACCATGCATTGCACTCAAATGCCTCAATTAAAATGGTGAACTTGGCATTTTTCTTCGTATTAGAAATACGCTGTAAAATAGTCGTGTGTGGGTACACGGTCAACTCGAACCAAAAAAAATTGATATCTTCCTATTTAAAATCTCACTGTTTTATATAGTATATAAAACCATTTTCGATGTTAAAATCCGATGCCCAGGATTTTCTGAATAAATATTGAAAATTCATAAATTCTGGAATTAAACACTCAAATTTTCAATCAGCATTCAATTAGCACAATTTAACACTCAATTGCAGAAATTAACCACACCATTGCAATCAGCACGAAATTCCGACCACCAACTATTCCGGTCTAATTTTCGGAAAATAATTAATAATTAAATAATTACCGCAATTAATCAAATAGATCAATTTAAATAGCAAAAATGCTATCTTAGGCCGTAATCGCTAAATTAAATATCGAAGCGAGCCCGAAAAATTACCAAACCCATCTAGATAAATAATCCGATCTATCTAGTCCTTAATCTAACCATTCTAACCACCTAACATGCATCATTAACTAATTAAATCACTAATCTAATCTAACTAACCACAGAATCCCTAATTAACCTAAACTAAACACCCCTTAAACGTCATTAGCCTACTAAGAAGAGTTTAGTGCATAAATTCACTGATTTATTGCAAGAACCAGTTCACCGCGACGGCGGCACGACGGCAGCCAAAACTCGGGTTTGCTGCGGCATCAACGGGTTTGGACCGGGCCTAAAACTAGCCCAACAAATCTCAACCCAAGCTGAGACTTGTTGTTGAATTGGGCTAAACCTGAAGCGGGCTGAGCGGCTTCAAAACTGGGCTAGTCTTGCGGGCTTGATTCGCGGGCGCCAAGTGGGCTAGACCAAAAACTGAAATTGCGAACTAGGCTTACGACACTTGCTGGGCTTGACTAAAGATGGGCTACTACGCGAGCTCAAAGGAGCTATTGGGTTGAGAAGCCTAGCCAATTCACGACCACAGCTAAGCTAAGCTTAGTCCGAAGATGCTTTGGATGGAGGCCCGCTAGACCGCCGGCTCAATTGATTTGATGACCCAAAGGAAGAGACTTGGACACCGCTGGAGTTGATCGAGGAAACGGAAGCAGGCTGGTGGCGCTGGTAGCTGCTTCAGTCGGCTGCATAGACATGCGAAACAGCGAAGATGACGTCGAAGAGGAGTCAACGACGAGGGCTTCTGCTAGTTTTGCTGACTCAACGTGGCAACGGCTGGGAAGAGGATTTGGTGAGGGTGGAAGACGCGTGGGCTAAAGCTTGCTCGGTTAATGGGCCACTGCAAAGAAACGAAGCAAAGAGAGAGAGCGACCGAGGGCTGGTTGTTGGACACGTGTAGTCAACCGACTAGCTGGGGAAAACATAGAGTTGATTGGGCCGATTGAAGGCTCGAACGTGGCAGATGAAGGCCGTAAGGCATGAGAGGCAGGGGGCACAAAGATGGAGCGGCTTCGGACGTGTGGCGTTGCAAGGACATCGATGGAGGAAAAGAAAATGGCAAAAAGGGAGAGATATGCGTAGGAAAGTGAAAGTGAAACAAAACCGAAGGAGCTGTTTACGTATTCGAAGAAAGAGAGAGAGATCAAGGTGATGGGGAAGGCAGATAGAGACAAGAGGGCCAGCTGTTTTGCTTGATCAAAGAGATTTGATCAAGGGGCAAAGTCCGCAATTTTATCCCCTCCATTGATTACTTTCTCCCATAATTCTTTCTAGAGTAAATTGAATTCATAAATAGCACAAATAGATGCCGAAAACATAGCCCCCAAACCATGCTCCGAATTCTTCCAATTGAACTTCAATTTCTCCATGAAACTTCCCAATTCAACGTTCAATTTGATGAAGAAGAAAGACCATAAAATTTCTATAAGTTCCCAACACCCAAAGGCTCAAGTAAAGAGGCCAAAAATTTAATCAATTTGGCCAATCCAAATTTCCGCTAATTTCCACATTGTTCGAATCGATTTTTCCTAAAAATCTTGAAATCTCCGAAAATTCTTCAGAGGATGAGTCGACATTCCTAAAATGAATCATGACACAACAGAACTTTCAATTTCTGAAATCGGGTTCAAATTCGCAGTTAATTTCAATCCGATGCGATTTTGGCGTGACCTAATCTACCGAGTAACTTTTATAAATTTTTAGTGCAATTGACCCATGATCGATTTATCTCGAGTCACAATGTACATCTTCAACACATTGGCGACCCTCGGTTGTTGTGAAAATCTCAAGATTTCAATTACGGGCACCGAGTACTAAAACGATAGAAAAATCGGTATAATGCCGATTGACGAGTATTTTGCAATTAGGTGGAATCACCCACACTCTGATCACATATCTTAGTCAAATCGATCTCTGATCGATTTCGACAATTCTGTAATGACCCTTGCAGATCAACATGGTCGACCAATCAATTCCTAGTCGAATTCTCAAATATATTGCATTAAAATCCCTTAATGGTTTCCCTAGATAATCTAGTTATCTCATGAGTGATCAAATCAGCTCAGAGAATAGCATTATAGGCACGTCGACGAAAGGCCCGATTTATTTAATCGAAAACAAATTCTGAAAATTCAAGCTGTCACATTTTGTGCCGACAAAGCTAATGCTAGAGTTTAAAATCGATTATTCAATGTTGTGACATCATAAGTGGTGATATAATAGGTGGGTTTGTGGGTCACTGTGGTTGGAGCTCGTTGTTGGAGGCAATTTTACCCATCATAGCCATGCCAATGCACCTGGATCAGCCCTTAAACGCCAAACTGGTGGCGGATCTTGGGGTCGCATATGGAGGTCTGGAGAGAAGACGGCAGTTGCAAGAGGGAGGAGGTGGCGAAAGCAATCGAGCTAGTAATGGTTTAAGAAGGAGACGAGCAAGTCTGGAAAAGGGCCAAGGAACTGAATGCGAGGATTTGGGAGAGGCAAGAGGAGGAAGAGACGAGCACAACATTGAAGAAGCTGGAACAACTTTTTGAAGATCAGACAACTCTTAATCTTGCGAAACGGTGACTTGACATGGTGGACCTAGATTTGGATTTGCTAATTGCTGGGATAATTCATGGAGTTGGAGGCATAAATAAGAGAAGGAATCATTTCATTTTGCATGATGTTTCACGAATCGATCCGATTCTCGATCTTTTCCGAACTCTTCAATTTTCATGGTCAAAACAAAAAACAAGAAAGCTGTCGGGAAATTCAGGACGAGTTGAATACATATATGTTAACTAACTAGCTACAAACTATGTAGCACCGACTCTCCTTGTCAAGGAGACAAGTTTCAACATGGGATAAGTGCACCAGAGTCCTAAAATTTGTCACGAAAATGCATTTGAGTCCTAAAACTTGCAAAAAGTGTAAATAAGTCCTAAAACTTGTCGAAATGTTTCATTTGAGTCCTAAAATCGACGCCGTTAGCCTTTTCCATTAAAAATGCTGACGTGGCATTTAAAATTAATTTTTATTTCCCACGTGGCTTTTTTTTTAATGATTTTTTATTCATTTTTAAAAAATAAATAGATTTAAAAACTAAAAATTAGATTTACTGATTTTATCTTATTTTCAACAAAAAAATAAAAAGAAAATTTATTTTTAAAAAAACAGTTTTAAAAAAGGAAAAAAAAATGGCAGCATCGCCGAAGGGGCTAGCAACCGTCGCCGGAGGGGCCGGCGATGGTCGTCGGCCCCGGGTGCAGGTGGCCGGCTCTCGCCCGGCCAGGGCGAGGCCTCGCCGGCCCCAGGCGAGGGCCGGCAACCCTCGCCAAGCTTGGGCGAGGGTGCCTAGATCTGGGCACGCCGGCCCTCACGAGGGGGCGGGTGGCCGTCGCCCGGCCTAGGCAAGGCAATTCTGGCCCTCATGGGGGCCGGTGACCGTCACCCAGCTTGGGCGACGCCTCATCGGCCCTCACTCGGGGCCGGCGAGGCTCGCGGATCCGGGCGAGCCTCACGGCCCCAAGCGAGGGCTGGCAGCTAGCCGCTCGACACGGGACAAGGCGTCACCGGCCCTTGTGGGGCCGGCGACCGTCGCTCAAAGCATGGGCGACCATCGCTCGGCATGGGCGACACCTCGTCGGCCCTCGCTCGAGGCCGACAACGAGCACCTCGCCCGAGCTTGGTGAGGGTCGCCGACGAGGCCTCACCTTGGCTAGGCAAGAGCCAGCCACCCGCGCCCAAGGCCGGCGACCATCGCCGGCCCCTCCGACAAGGCTGCCATTTTTTTTTTTTTTTTTTGGAACTGTTTTCTTTTTTAAATAAATTTTCTTTTTCCTTTTTTTTGTTGAAAATAAGATAAAATCAATAAATCTATTTTTTTAGTTTTTAAATCTATTTATTTTTTAAAAATGAATAAAAAATCATTAAAAAAAGCCACGTGGGAAATAAAAATAATTTTAAATACCACATTAGCATTTTTAACGGAAAAGGCTAACGTCATCGATTTTAGGACTCAAATGAAACATTTTGACAAGTTTTAGGACTTATTTGCACTTTTTGCAAGTTTTAAGACTCAAATGCATTTTCGTAACAAATTTTAGGACTCTTGGTGCACTTATCCCTTTCAACATTTATAGTCTTTATCTGTTATGAACTCTATAAGGTTTTCATAAAACCCAACCAAATACTGTTCATGTTTGCTCTCTTTTCTGGCAATTTTGCTACTGTTCCCATGCTGCTGATTTTGCTCGATTCTGGAGCTGTGACTAACGGTTGGAGCTGTTTTTCGGAGGTCTGGGCTCGCCTTCCCCTCCTATTCCTTCCCACCAAATCGATTGACTGGTACGCCCTCCTTCTAGAGTTATGCTCTGTTCATGCTAGGGTTTTAGGTTCCTCTCGGGTTTGTCATCCGGTATGGCTTCTTCGTCGCGATGATGACGGAGAAGTGGCCTCAACCCAACTTGTTGTGGATGGTTCTGGTGGGCGGATTCCCTCCTTGGGTCCTTAAGCTCAGCCCTCTTCAGTTGCTGCTGGACTTACGGTAGCACCTCAGGCTAATACGGCTCCCTCGAGCAGAGGCCCTCGAGTGTCCCGTAAGGGCCCGCAAGGCCCTAATGCTTCTCATGGTCGTTCCCGCGCTAGGTCCACTTCTAAGCATCCTCAAGCCAACAACCTACAAGGAAAAGATCCCCCTCCCGCCTGCTCGTGGGCCAACATAGCTAAAATAATGACCAAGGGGTATGATCTTTCGTTTATTCCCCCTACCTATGTTGATGATAAGCATGTTATTAAATTGTCTGCTGAAATTCTGGAGGCTACTGACCCTAAATGGCATGAATGCCTAGTTAGGTACTACATTGGGAAGAAACTCCCATTCAAATTAACTGAAACAACTTTGAAGCATGCTTAGGGGCAGAAATTGGTTGAAGTCTTGGTTGATAACCAGGGGTTCTACTTTTTTCACATCCCAGATAGTGAGTCCCGTAAAAAGATATTAGATGGTGGCCTGCTAATGGTCGCCGGAGTTCCTTTGGTCTTACAACAATGGCAACCAAGGTTGAAGCTTAAGAAAGACAGCCACTCTCCGGTCCGTATTTGGATTAAGTTGAAGAATCTCCCCTTTGCACTTTGGTCTACGATGGGGATAAGTACAGTGGCTAGTGCAGTGGGCAAACTGCTGTATGTTGATATCCGTACCGAGTAAATGAAATTAATCTCATTTGTAAGAGTTTGTGTGGAGATATCAGCAACATAGCCTAGATGTAACTTAGTGGACATAGACCTCGATAGGGAATCTTGTTCCGTGGAGATTAAATACGAATGGCGACCAATTGCGTGCCCGAGCTGTGGCACTTTTGGCCACAAGTGTGCCCTGCCTCCTGCCCCCTTAGGCCCAAAAGGAGAAGCCCAACAAGACTTGATTATTGAACTCCCCGCTCCCGCTCGTCTAACCTCGCCCCGTTTCAAAAGTGGCTGCAACATCCGTTGGTCCCGGGCTTGAATGGAACCAGGTTGGTGGTAGGAGGAAAAAACATTCCCTCACACCCAAGGAGTGGTTGTCCTTTCTTCCAGATGTGCCTCTGAAACGCACCAATCCCTAAATTTGAAGGGCGTCTCTTCAGGATCAAGGAAGCCTTCCACTTTTGCCCGGAGGAACAAGAGGCGCTTGAAGGAGTTGAGGTAGGTTTGCACTCCCCTTGAGACCCCGTTAGCATTCCTAAGGACAACTTGGTGACGCCACGAACTATATTGCTACGTCCTCCTCGATGAAGAATCGGATGGGCCTCGCTAGTCGGGTTAGTAGTTCGAACGATGATGATTTGCTAGACCCTCCCTCTCCTAGGGTCACCTCCACTTGTAAAGAGCCTGACCCCAGATAGGAAAAGACTTAGATACGCCCGGCCCCTTCTCCTGCTATTCAACCTAGGCCGACGTCTAGTCGACGAAGATCAAGCAAGTGAAGGTAGGCGCTGTCCTCTTATACTATACTACTTATGTATATAAGTTTTTGGAATATTAGGGGCTTGGTTAACCCTATTAGGCAAGCAGAAGTTAGTAATCTAGTTACTTCTAATTGCCTATGTTTTGTTGGTTTGCTGGAGACTAAAGTCCTAGAATCTCTTTTTGGTTCTATCTCTACAAACCTCTTGTCGGGTTGGTGTTGGGTGGCCAATTACAAGTTCTCCCTGAGGGGTAGGATTTAGGTTGATTGGAGCCATTCCCTGGATAGTTTTGAGGTGTCATCTTCTAATGCTCAAGTGGTCCATGGGAGTCTTAAGATTATTTTGTCTTGGCCGGTTTGCTGTATCTCGGTGATCTATGTAAAGCATACCTTTCTAGCTAGGCGGCCTCTGTGGGCGGACCTTGTCCAAAAGAATTCTATCTTGCGGGACATGGCTTGGATGGTGGTGGGGATTTTAATGCCATCAAGGACCCATCTCGATCGGATTGGGAGTTCAAACTCTTGGATTCCTTACTTTGATGAATTTAATCAATGTCTTTCTCAAACAGAGAAATGGAAGATCTAAGGTATGTTGGCCTTCGCTTTACCTCGGTCTACTTCATCTAGAGCTAGCCGAAACTAAGGAAGATAGATCGCGTGCTTGTCAATACAAAATGGAGCCAAGAATTCTCCTATTTGGAAGCCTTCTTCCTGGCCCTTGGCATTTTTTACCATACTCCTATGGTAGTAAAGGTGTTGCAACCAGTTCATCAGAGGAAACCCTTTAAGTTCTTTGATTTCTGGACAAAGCACCCGAACTTCCATGTTATTGTTACTCAAGTATGGAAGAGTCCCAATGAAGATTTTCCCATGTATAGGTTAGTGAGCAAGCTAAAAACCCCCAAAGGCCATTTAGAGTAGCTCAATAGGGAGTCATTCTCTAATATCTCCGAAAGGGTAGTTGTGGCAAGGAATGCTCTTCGGCTCACCCAGGTTGGCCTCTAGCAGGACCCGACCAGCGAAGCTTTTACAGAGCTGGAGAAGACTCATCGGCGGAACTTCGTAGACTTGCGGAGTTAGGAAGAGTCTTTTTTTAAATAGAAGTCTAGGATCAGGTGGCTCAAAGAGGGTGATCGGAATACTAAGTTCTTCCACCACTCTGTCAATAGGAGATATCTGAGGAACATAATCCTTTCTGTCATGGACACATCCGATATTCTTGTATCGGATCCAGCGGTGGTGCAGCACACCTTTGTCTCCCACTTTCAAGAACTCCTAGCGCCGAGGACCTTGCCTTTGAGGCCGTCGCTACTAGATGTATAGGAGGTCATACGACGTCCTCTATGTGAGGAGCAGGTTAGTTCACTTGCTCGTCCTATTTTTGAGTCTGAGATCCGTAACACTATTTTCTCCCTTGCTCGTGGGAAGGCGCCTAGACCGAATGGGTTTGGCGTGGAGTTTTTCAAGCATAACTGAGAGATTGTAGGGCTAATGGTCCTAGAAGCGGTTAAAAATTTCTTTACCTCAAGGAGACTTCTTCGGGAGCTTAATAACACCATCCTTGTCCTAGTGCCTAAAGTTCCCAATGCTTCTTCAATCAATGATTATAGGCACATTGCCTGCTGCAATACTATTTACAAATGTATCACCAAGGTTTTGGCTAACCGGGTGGCTGCAATTCTACCTGATGTTATCGGCCCGGTCTCAAAATGCTTTCGTCAAAGGGCGTAGTGTATCGGGGACAATATTCTTTTAGCCTAGGAACTTTTTACCGGATTCCACCTAGACCCTTATTCCCCTAAGTGTGTAGTTAAGGTGGACTTCCAAAAGGCCTATGATACGGTGGATTGGGACTTTCTCGAGCTAGTTCTCCGTGCTTTTGGATTTCCCGACCAGCTGATTCGGCTTATTATGGTTTGTGTACGCACACCAAAGTATTCTATTTCTCTAAATGGGGAATTACATGGCTTTTTCCCGAGTGGCTGCGGCCTGCGTCAGGGGGATCCCATCTCCCTTTATCTTTTTACCTTGGTCATGGAGGTGTTCTCAGGGATTCTGAGCTTGCGTGCTAGGCAACTGGGATTCTTATACTTCTGGAGGTGTAAAGCATTAGAGTTTTCACACTTATTCTTTGCGGATGATGTCTTCCTTTTTGCGAAGCCGATATGGCCTCGTTTCTCTCTTGAAGGAAGGCCTTGATACCTTCTCGGCTTGGAGTGGACTAAGGTCAAATACAAACAAGAGTGAGGTATTCCTTGCTGGAGGGTCGGCTCCTCTTCGGAGTCAAATTCTCCATGCGTTCAGTTTCCATGAAGGGAAGTTGCCGGTGCACTATCTGAGGGTGCCCATTATCTCCTCAAGGCTTGGCAAGGCGGATTGTATTTCCCTGATTGATTGCATTACTGCAAGGGTACAATCCTGGACCAAGCGTTTCCTCTCTTTTGCAAACCGTCTTCAGCTGATCAGGTCTGTCATTCATGCGATTCAAGCTTATTGGGCTAGTGTGTTTATTATCCCTATTGCAGTGTTGGATCGCATTGAACAAGTCCTGAGGCAATTTCTTTGGAAAGGCCCCAGCCTAGGGAGGGGAGGAGCTAAAGTGTCCTGGGAAGACATTTGTCTTCCAAAAAAGGAAGGAGGGCTTGGTATTCGCAGGCTACGGGACTATAATAAGGCGGCCATGCTTAAACATATTTGGATCCTCTTTACTGACAGGGAATCCCTTTGGTGCAAGTGGATCCATTCGACTTTTTTAAAAAGGAGAAACTTCTAGGTGGTTAGGAAACCAACCCACTTTGCTCATGGGCCGGAAAAAAATTTTACAACTCAGAGGGAGTTTTGGCTTTCCTTCCTTTGGAGGATAGGAGATGGCCTCTTAGTGTCCTTCTAGTTCGACCATTGGCACTCGAGAGGTCCCATAAACCTACTGTTTTCGGACTCTCTCATTTATAGTTCTGGCTTATCTAGGCAAGCGACGGTGGCTAACCTTTTCTCCCCTTTTGGCCAGTCCATCAAAACAGTATTGGAGTCTTGGGAGTTTCCCCTCCCTATCCTTTCTCGTGTCCCCGATCGGTTTAACTAGATGGAAAGTTCCTCCGGATTATTCTTGGTTGCCTCGGCTTGGGAGGCCATTAGAAGCAAGAAGAACCGAGTTCCTTGGGCTGTTTTAATTTGGTGCAACACGATCTCTCCGAGGTTCCAATTCAACCTTTGACTTATTACCAAGAACCGACTAGCTACATAGGTTCTTCTCTTATCATATGGTAGGATAGACAATGCGGTATGTGCTTTTTGCAAGTTGACACCAGTCTCCATCGATCATCTATTTTTTGGTTGTTGCATCACTGCTAGCCTTGCTTTCTTTTGGGCTGCTAGATGCAACCTCCCTTGGCGCAATAGGTCTTCATCGGAGAATCTTCAATGGGCAATGAAATTTCTTTCTGGCAAGAATTTCTATCACTACATCGCCCGGTTCTCTTTTGGCGCCTTATGCCACTTAATTTGGAAGAACAGGAATAGTATTTTGTTTAGAGAACAAACGTTGGCGGTCCCGGCCATGAAAAACCATCTCATTAAAGTTATTAAGGACAAGGCTTTAACGTTCAGAAACATGGAGGATAGTCCAAGAAATAGGAGGCTTCAAAGTGTAACTGGGGTTTTGACCCGATCATCTTCTCTTCTGAGGTCTGGGTGCTTTAATGCGTCTACTGTTTTGCTCCTTGAGGTGGTTGCTTTCCTATTTTTGTTGTTGCTGTTCATATGAGGTTCTATTGATGTTGTGGCTTGGTGTGGCTTGGTGCTCTAAAGCTGGAGATTGCTGTTGCGAAGGTGTTTTTCCCGGTGGCTGTTCCGTAGCTGGCATTGGTGGGTCTGTTCGGCTGGTTGCTGCTCGTTGGTTACAGCTTCCGTCTTCAAGGTTCCCCGTTTTCTTTTGATAGTCGTTGTTTGGCTGGCTAGTTGCCTTTGTTTTTAGCTAGCTAGTTGCCTTGTTTGGCCCTTTTGGCATTGTTGCCTTGTCTTAGTGACTTGTTGTTTTTGTCAGCACCCTTCCACTCGTTCTGACTAGTTTGTCTTTATGAGTGTAATTTTTTTGATACTGATCTGCTTTACAGTTTCTAGTTATAGCTCAATATACTATTACTTCACCAAAAAAAAAAAACTCTATAAGGTTTTCAACCTTGAAGACATTCAAATTGACATATGCACAAACTTTTTGAGTTTAAGGAGGTGACATAGATATTGTGGACCTAGATCATTGATTGATTTTGTAACGATCGTGTTCAACGAGGGCAGAAAGTGGTCACCGAGAGAATTCGAACAAGGAACGACTCCTGATAGGTTTCTAGGATGGCAAAGAGGACATAAATGAACCATTAAACAGGGAGAGCGATTTTGAAGTGTGTGTGTGTGTGTGTGTGTGTGTGTTTATTAAAATTGGAATTAATTGACGAAGGTACTTTTCGATGTAATGACAAGTTTTGCTTTGAAACTTTAAAGTTAAGCGAGCCCATTCTAAACCATTACCCGAATGGGTGATCTCTAGAAAAGTGACTACCCGTACACCGAAAGATAACACCGTAAAGCCGATAATACCTCAAGTTAACCAAGGATGTCACAGATTCAGGTCCACTTTGCATGTGATGTAGTTAATTCTGTACGAATGTCTTTAAATATTCCGACATGGGACTGGAACCCGTCAAGGGGTCCTCTCTTCTGCTCCCGGTGGACTCTGGGAATGTCCTGAAACGGTGTACCACGGCATTCCAAGTGTAACATTAGGCTAGTGGGCCCCAAAAGAAGAAACAGAAAAAGAAGTTTTAAAGGCCCCAAAAGAAGAAACGGAAAAAGAAGTCGAAAAGTTAATAACGCAAAAAAAAAAAAGGAGAGGGGAGAGGGCTCGGCTAAATAGAAGCTGAGAGTTTCCTCGACCAAAAAGAAAAGAAGAAGAAGAAAAAGAGAAAGGGGAAGAAAGGAAAGGAGTTTTGGCACGTGCACGCCTCGGATGCCTCGCCAAGCCGACTCAACTCCATAACGCAGCACCCGGTAAGAGATCAAGCCCCTCGTTCGTCCGATTGAAGTAATTTTTGGATTTAGGACTCAAATTCGGAATTTTTGGAAAATCGAGCGGTGAAGTCCGATTTTGGAGTTGTTGAGCCGCGTATTTTTGTAGGAATGGTAGTTTAGGGTGTTGTGGAGCCGTGGGATTTTACGGATCATGATTTGAGCTTATGGTTTGTCCGAAACAGAATTTCAAAGTTTCCTGCGCGCAGTGAACAGTCCACGTCCAGCAGCTTTGGGCCCGTATTTTGTCATTTTTCGGCTTGATTTTGGGATAGTCAAGTTGGGATTCTTGTAATATGTGTCAAGGGCTCTCTATTGACTATAAGTACGTTCGGAACGGGGTTCGGAGGAGGAAGTTATTGCGTGACTAAGTTTTGCGCTTAAACTCCGCTTCACGAATGGCTTGAACAATCGTTTTGGTTATGCGATTTGTTAGCGCGTAGAAGTCCTTTTGTTAGAGTTAAGGCGTAATTTAGTTGTTTCATAGTGGAGACAGAGTTTTATTAGATTTTAACATTTTTCTCGGTTATTTGATAGGGCCTTGAGTTCGACAATACGAGTATCATTCGTCGTTTGGTCATAGACGACGAGGTGAGTGGTGCTATATCTTCTTTGGTTTTATAAAATCATGTCTTGAAGTATGTATGTATATATATTGAATCAAGAAGAGCATTTTTATTGCATAAAAGCCAGATCGAGCAATTGCTACTCTTTGGTTGATTGTAAATGTTTTGAAAGCATGTTATACAAGGTTTGTGGAGAAATATATATGAAATTGCTTTGCGACTGATTTATGGAAAGATATATGATGATTTGAGAAACGGATATGAAATGAATGATGGGTTATGTTGCAAAATGTTATTTATTTGGTTTAAGATATTGATTTTTGGATTGGATTTCTGGTATTGGAGAATGGTTATTTATGCTCAATATGACTGTGAACCCAATGAGGGGTTTTTGGGGTATGCATACCAGGTTTAGGATATCCTTCTGGGCCCAGCCATCGGCTTTGTAGATGGAGACCTTGCCAAGAAGAGAATCTTGGTCGCCTTGTCACAAGGCGTTGTGTCGTGACCATGGTTAGTTATTGAGCAAAAGATTGATCAATGGATAGACCATTGATATGTGTTTTTGATGGAGATTATTCAATGGATTTGACCATTGATACTTGACTTTTGATGGCGATTCAAATGAGTTTTCCATATTAGTATAAATCTTTGATGATAAGAAATAACTCTTATAAGATTCAATACGTATTTTATATATTGAGTTGGCGTTATGAAGTTTGGTATTGTTTTGTATACATGCATAGTGGTTGTTCGATCTGCTTAGAAGATATGTATTACTCACTGAGTTGTGGTTGCTCATCCCACTCCTCCTTTAATCTTTTCAGGTTCCTCGGTTAGCGGTGAATAGAGCGAGAGCACCGTCGGTGGGAAACTTTTGGGGAGTTCTATTTTTGTTTGGTATGTTTTAAGGAAGTGGTACCTACGATCCTTGCTAGTGGTTGGATTGTCTCGAGTCTAAATGTCTATAACTTTTTGTGGATTATAGAAACTCGATGTTGCAACCAATTTGAAGGTTTATCTGATATTTATTTATATAAGTTGATATCAGGTTGTTGGTTGTGTTTGAGGTTGCGTCTTTCGTGTGGAAGGATGGCCGTGTCATCCCCATTCTTTGTTGTTTTGGGGTGTGACACCAAGTGCTCAATTTCTTTCTCGTTTCGTGAGCAGAGTGTACATTGGCCTGCGAAAATGAAAGACTCCATGGCATCGAGGCTCGCTCACCGGAGATGGGCCATTTGACGATGTTCTGATAAAATGAAAAGGAATGGAGTCTGAGGGTCTGGAGAAGAATCTAGTGTTTTTCCTTCATTAAAAGATTTTGATTCTTCTTTTAAACTTGTTTGGCTGGTGTAAAAAGTGGTGATTAGTTTTCGTGGGTGAGAACTGGTGTTGTTGTTCTTGCCTAATGTTTTCTTGGATTATAACGATTCAATCTTTCAGAAATGTTCCACGATTTCGCATGGTATCAAAGTGGAAAAGAGATAAGAGTAGCAGAAATGTAGTCATGAAGTAAATAGGATATTATTTTCCATCATCTCTTATATAATGGTACAACAGCAGATTTCCAAGGCAAAAACAGTTATACATTACCACAATATTACAGAAACAAAAAATGGGGATTCAAGCCAAGCAAAATTACAGAGGCAAAAAGAATTGTGCTGGGAAGAAAAAGAGGAGGAACAGTTTTCTGCTCATCTCCATATGTATTTGACCATATTGCTATACAGTCAGCAGTCCTACTAGTAAAAAGCTCAAAAATTCTACTTCTTCGAAACAAGATGTAGTTTCTCATCTCCTCTGGAAGTTCAGGAACTTGATGCCGTAGGCGAAGACGAAGAAAAAGCCCAAGACCCAACCAATATGGGCCAAAGCCACGGGCACGAGGAAGTCGTAATCGAATCCCAGGCTTGACTTCAGGAATTCATCTATTGCCGGTTTACCCCCTCCATCTAGTTCTATACCGTCCTTCTTGTCGCCGACTTGGGATGTGAAAATGCCATAGATGGTCCAAGCGACGGGCGAGCACCAGTAGTACCATCTCCACCACACAGGGATCAGCTGCAATAATAGGGCATTATTAGCATTAATATGACATGTTTACAAAAGAGGATGATGCTCTCAATGAGAAATGAACGAAGACATGTTTACAAAAAAGGACCGAGGTAAGGTGACTCACAGGTCGGGGAATGAGGAAGCCCGAAAACAAGTTCCAGAAGTTGAGGAAGAACGACATTACAATGGAAGCGATCTGGTGGCCGGGAGTGAGCGCGACAACCATCATGCCGTACATCGAGAAGTAGGTATAGCACATGAATATGAAGTAGTAGAAGTACAAGACCTTCCTGAGCTTCCACTCGAAACCGATCATCGAGTAGAGAATGAGGGAATAAATAACTGTCTGAATCGCCACATAGATTGTTTCGATAGCCACCTGATACACAAAGCACACCAATCAACGACAGAACAAGAAAATACAATTGTAATGAAATGAATGAGATTCTAATTAGTGGAAATGGACAAAGAGAATAATACCTGAGCAAATGCATAAGGCAACTCTGAGTACATCCCAGCTGCTCGTTCACGGTAGAAGACGGTTCTTTCGATTGCCACAACAGATTGGACTGCTGAAGCATTAGTGGCTCCAAGGAAGAGAACAGCAGCATAGGTGGCACCGAGTAGATTGATCAAATCTTGTTGTTTAAATCTATCAGGATAAAAGGAACAGAAACATCATTTTAGCAAACACTTTAAGGTAATAGCAGCGGCTTGACCTTCGAAAAAGAGAATGATCTTTCAAACGCAATAATTTGCGCTTACATTTTGCCTCCTTTGTTCCAGAAAATGAAGCCAAACATAAGACCAATGACGATCGTCATGACAAAACGAATGGCGTTAAATCGGGAGTTCCTCCAGTAGGACCAGTTCTGTTTGCAGAAGCAAGCATGGCATTGAGTTAGGAAGCCCTGGGAGTATTGGGTGGGGAAGTAAAGGTCTTTTGAACCAGGCTGTGGACTGCTTAGCTCTTTGATGAGCTCCTGGTTTCTCCTGAAAAGAAGGTTAAAAAAGAGAGAGAGAGAGATAGAACGGGGGAATGAGGCATTGAGTTCAGAACGTTCATGATTGGGATTTGAAGAAATTACAGGGAGTGCGTTTCTCACCTATAGAGATCAGAATTGGCATAGATTTCTGCAAAGTCCACGTCCAGTTGAGCTTCGACTGAAGTAGCAGTGACATCCAACATCCATGTTGCAGGATTGTAGCCTTCATGGATCTTGGGGACACCGGGAACAGCCTGCAATTGGTTTTCAGACATTAAGCTCTATTTAGTCAAACCACATAACGACATGGGTAAGTGTAGTCATGGATTTTTCAGTCATGCGGATTGCTTAATTGAAGTTATAAGATAAGCACCTCGAAATATTCCACGAGCTTGTGAGACCGTTCACCGAGAGGCCCTGTATAAATGACTCGCCCTCCTCTTTTCATCAGGAGAAGCTGCAAGAAGAACACACATCCTCAGCTCAGGCATATCTTGAAGAGAATCCTGAAAACACATGAAAGGAACACGGAGTTCAATCATCCTAACCGTACCTCATCAAAAGCCTCAAAAATGTCTATACTTGGTTGGTGAATCGTGCACACAACAGTACGCCCAGTATCCACGGTGTTTCTCACAGTACGCATGACGATTGCAGCTGCTCTGGCATCGAGACCTGACGTGGGCTCATCCATGAAGATAATCGAGGGATTAGCAACCAACTCGACGGCTATTGTGAGCCTCTTCCTCTGCTCGGTCGAGAGTCCATCAACTCCCGGAAGCCCAACTAGAGCATTCCTCAAGGGATGAAGCTCAACTAGATCCATGACTTGCTCAACAAACGTCTGCAAAACCAAGAATACTCACGTTTAGTCATAATTTCCACCAGGTCCGTTTACTTGCTTGAAGGAGTTATTTATGAAGAAGATAGTATCGTAGTTACGTGCCTTTCTGGTTTCCTTATTTATGTCCTTAGCGAGACGAAGCCAAGCTGAGTATAAAAGAGACTCGTAAACAGTGACATATGGTGAGTGAATGTCATTCTGCTCACAGTAACCGCTCACTCGAGCGAAAGTGGCTTGGTTCTTGGGATAACCGGAAACAGTTATGCTTCCTTCAATGTACCCACCAGTTTTTCTTCCTGCCAAAACATCCATCAGTGTGGTCTTTCCGGCTCCACTGACTCCAACCAATGCAGTCAAAACGCCCGGCCTGAAAGCTCCACTGACATCTCTTAGGAGTTGGAGTCGGCTTTCCTCAACCCCTTGAGTCTTCATTTCCTGAAGCACACGAAAACAGACATTTCTATCTGATTCTAACGTTGGGTGGAGGTATTTTACAGTTTGCATTCTGATAGATGTCTCAAACAAATACTTCTAATGATCAGAACTTCCCTAGCCTTTTGGTTTCTGACAAGTTACCCCTTTTTACAGTTTGCATTCTGATAAATATGTCTCGAACAAATACTTTAACGACCAGATCTTCCCTAGCCTTTTGTTTTCCGACAGGTTACCCATTTTTACAGTTTGCATTCTGATAAATATGTCTCGAACAAATACTTTAACGACCAGATCTTCCCTAGCCTTTTGCTTTCTGAAAATTCACTCGTTTCTATCTGCAGTTTTATGAGAAATTACAAAACAGCTGTCATTGTGTTATGGCATACTCATGTCATTTCATCGCAACACAGAACATGGGGAGTCTTAAGTTAGGGAGGATTGGACTTACTGCGGGCATATCCACATAGTAATTGACATGGTTGAAGGCAAGTGAAAGGGGCTGGAAAGGCAGAACCATTCCTCTCCTAGCCCGGGTGCTTTCACTGACAATACCGTCGTTTGCTGGGGCATTTCTTACTTGCATAGGAGTGCCTGTCCATAGAATTTCAGTTTTTGAGGCATCATCCCAGATTTCTTTTTTTCTATCCAGTTGACAGTCCTAACCACAACAATCACATACCTTCTGATCGAGATTGTCTTCTCTTCTCGGAATCATCATCCGTGAGCATTGCTTTATTATCTTCAAGAGCTGAGATACAGTCGGAAAGCAATAAAATCAGTACATACCTTTTCATTTTACTTTGCAAAATGAAAACCGGAAGAGAGCATCCACTTACGATTTAAGAAAGTCAATGCAGCAGTGAAGAGAACGTTGAAAACAACAGAGAATGCGAAAAGTGCCATGATACTGATCCAATACCAGCTCTCGGTGTTGTAAAGGCCTCTTTGCGCTAGAAGGGCCTTCCCAACTGTGGGTTCAGAGGTGCCGATGGGTGTAGACTGTGACATCAAAAGAAGTTAATTCACATGTATCCTGAAATCTTTAGAAGACTTTTGAAGTTCCATCACATCCTAAGCCTTGTACATAATTTACCTTGTTCCATCTTTCAGACAAGAACTCATTGATAGCAATGGCATTTTGCCCATACATCATGGGAGAAATATAGTAACCCCAGATCATCCCTTTTGAAATGTCATCTGTCCACCATTGCACACATTAATTTTTAGAAGCTTAATACCAAAAACAATCTATAGGTGTGAAACATGAAATATCCGAATGCCGTTATCAGCGATTGCTTAGAATGACAATGCCAAGCCCTAAAAAGTGAACATTTCTAACCTTTTGCGACAATGAAACCACCAAGGATGAATACCAGCAGCAATGTGAAGGTCCCGAGTGTGTTGGCGACAACTGGTGTTCTTCCCACAGCCGCTATGAAACGGAAGAGAGAGAGAGCCATCTGATTCACACCAAAGAAAGCCAGGAATTGCTTGAAAAACCTGCACAAGTAGAAATCACCAAGATTTGTCAGAAAGAGGACTCACCAGAGATTATTTTCCTCGCACTAGTTTTAGTAGCTTATAAACCAAAACAGGAAGGGCCAACTTATGAGAGCAGAAAAAGTGGTCTTACCTAACAGGAGACGGGGCGAACCCAATGGTGTAGTAAGTGAGGATGATCCAAATTCCAGATTCAACCAGTGAGACGGGAATTCTGAGAACCCAAATGGGCAACGCGAAAGCCCAGGCAGGGTAAAACAAGAAATCTCTCTGCTTGAAGAACACTGGAAGCCTGAACACTGTCATCGCAAGCTCTGTCAACCCATTAAACATGACATTCAGAAGACTGTAAAATAGAGCTCCCCAAAATTTTGCCCCGTCTTCTATTTCGCCGGTCTTCATTTCTGTTCTGAAGAACACGGTGAACGCAATGAAGCCCATGATCGTGATCTGAGTGGTCTTGAAGATATACACGAAAGAGCTGCGCTTCATCAGCAGCCATTCCCTGGCAAAGCAAGCTTTGAAGAGCTCCAAGTTAGAAATTCCATACTTTTCCTTCACCAGAGCAGCAGGGTGTGCCCTGCTTTTGTCATAAGGGACCCTAAGCTCTTCGAGAAGGCGCTGACCGACCTGGAAGCTATTGAAAGCCCTCACGAATTCAGGCGCCGAGATGTATCTATAAGGTTGGTCCTTCCTGTACCAGTATTGCTCTTGGTCGTTCTTGGAAGTCACTTCCTGCAGAAAGTCAGCAACCCCCTTTCTTTCCGGGCATTTGAAGCCCACGTACTCAAAGAACCCGAGAACGTTCTCTCGCGGCCCTTGATAGACGATCTGGCCTTCCGAGAGCAAGATTATGTCGTCAAAGAGATCATAAGTCTCGGGAGCTGGCTGCAACAGGGTGATGACCATGGTCACATCCATGATATGGACCATCTGCCTCATGAACTTCACAATCTGAAAAGTCGTGGAACTATCCAGTCCTGTTGATATCTCGTCCATGAAGAACGCTTTTGCCGGTCCGACCAACATCTCACCAGTGGTGACTCGTTTCTTTTGCCCGCCAGAGATACCCCTCCTCATGTCATCTCCAACCATGATATCAGCACAAATATCTAATCCGAGGATCTGCCACAAACATTAGGGATTTAGCCTACCACACAAGCTTATACAACCAAACGTCAAATTTGAAGCGGGATTGAATGGACAAATTCTGCAAACCAACCTTGAGAACATAGTCCGCCATCAAACTGGTTTCTTGGCCAGTAATGGCAGTGGCCTTCATGAAAGCATCAATTTCGGGGTCCGGCTTGATTCCTGCCTCTCGCTCTCTTCTGGACAGCTCCGCCGACATTTCATACCTAGCTCCGACTCCCAAGCAACGGCCCGAAAAGTCCAGTGTCTCACGGACCGTCATCTCACCATGGTGAAGATCATGCTGGCTAATGTAAGCGCAGGTCCTTTGAGGAACGAATTCGTTGAATTCATGGCCACAGTAGGTGATTTTTCCAGTTATCTGTATAGTTGTAATAGAACGAATTAGTTCACGCTAAGAACTAGACAACCTGAAGAGAGCAAGCAGGTAAAGGCATACAGACAGTTCAAAATGCGTCACTAACCCTGAGATCATCATCAGGCTTTCCGGCAAGTGCTTGTAGCAGTGTTGTTTTTCCAGAGCCTGGAGGTCCAAGAAGCAAGGTCAACCTGAAAATGCATAATGTCATGTTTATAAGCTCCCAAATTAAGCGCGTAAAACTGCACTTGTTTATGTAAGCAGTGAGACTAGGATCTTCAAATTGAGGATCCATGAATTTACCTTGATGGTTTGATTACACCACTTACATCTTGAAGTATCTTTACCACTCTCTTCTTCGATGGAGAGAGTCCAATCATGCCAATAGCTCCCTGTCGACATAAATATTGTTATTGAGGATTTATGGAAAATATCAAATTTAGCTCATCTAATGAATCGGACCTGCCGTTACCCTGAAGACATGAAAAGAAACAAACTGATTGATTTATCGATCTCTGTGTTTCAACATTCGAACCGCTCAAAGGTTGTGTTAGCTCTTCTCCACCTCTTTCAGCTTCCCATAACGTCAGCTTTCCTTTTTTCTAATTACTTAAGCAACAAAGACGCGCCATTTCACTAAAAAATCCACTTTTTGCCTGCATATTTGCAATCAAATGTTATATCTTCCGCCATCTCATGCTCACCAAACCTGCCTACTCGATATAGTCAAAGGCGGTGTCAGTATCGCACCCACATACAAGAAACTCGCAAGAACTTGTTCCTCGTAAAGTCTCTAAGTCAATTAAAAGCCAGACGTGACCAAATACCTCTACCTGATCTAGTCACCTAAGCTATCTTACATGACTAGTTACAACCCTTTCGAGTTTGCCACTGATACTTCACTAAACAACACTCAAGATCAACTGAACATGAAAAAGAAACATCACAGAAAGTAAAAAAATTCTGATGAAAGCCAACCTCAATAGCATTCAAGGTAGAGTTGAGCAGAGTTGGGAGTGCCCTTGTCCCCACATAAGCGTCGCCTTCAATGCACAGGTTCTGGAACCTCACTTCGATCTTTGGGGTCTCGATACCGACCCGGTCAGTCCTGTCCCGCAGCCTCCTCAGGAACTTCTCGTTGTCCTCCTCCACCGCTTTGAGTATGCTGTCCATCAGGACCTTCTTGTCTTGCGTCCCAAGCTTCGTCACGTCCACCTCGTCGTGCACCACCCTCCCGTTGCTCCGCACCTGGGTCAGTATCCCCTTCCGCAACCGGTCGTAGGTCGGCAACCGCTCTATGGCAGCCCACTGGAGCTCCTCCTCATCATCCGCCGCCTGCCGGGTGCTCCGCTGGAACACGTCAGGTGCGTTCCACATCTCCCTCACACTGCCCGACCGCCAGCTCCGACGGCTGCTCGTCTGCCGCATGAGGTCATCGCCGGCCAATGCCGCCGCCATTGTCGAACCCGCCTCCTGTCTCTCCGGATCACACGTGAAACCCGAATAGAATACTCCTTGGCGAAGTTCTTGGACCAGAGTTGGAACAAGAACTTGAAGAAGAACAAATGAACTCCCAAAGAAAGAATCTATATGCACATGGTGAAGCAGAAGCACACTCCTTTTCTTTTCTGTGCGTTTGCTTATGAGAAAACTTGGATAACACAGAGGATGAGAAAAGAGAGAGAGAGAGAGAGAGAGAGAGAGAGAGAGAGATATTTTGAGGAGGTGGTTCTGGAGGAGCTTTATATTGAGAGTGAGTTGAAGGAGCAAGGCGCGCGCGAGTTCGTTGGTCGTCGGTCAAATCGAGACGACAACGTGGACAAGTCGTTCCGGCGGCTTTGAGCCAACTTGGGAGAGGCTTTGAAGATTCACAGACCGAATCCGGTGTCTCGCGCTCCGGTCGCGCTCTTCCAGAAGGAAATCTTCTGGCCGTCGGATTCGGGGCGACGAGGGTTGACATGTCAAAGAGAGGTCCGATCCTGCGGACGACACCGGACGAGCGCGCGATATTAAATTGTAAGCGCGGGATCGTCTTTTCTTTTCGGTAATATTTTAATGGGGAGGCATGACATGAGATCGACGAAACCGGTCCGACCGTACCTGCTCCGATGAGTCCTACTTATTTAAGCCACACTACTAATGATGCACGATTAATTTCCCCTAATCGATTTTTTTAATATAATTTCAAAATAATTAGTTGGGCTCGTAGTCCAGATTGATTCAATATCTTTTAACTTTAATTTATCTTTTGCCCCAAAGACCTTATCACTTCAAAAGGAGTTAAGGCAACATTTATCAAATATTTTGGTATATTTGCCCTCAATGGACTTTTTTTTCATTATTTTTCATATAATCACTCCTTATAGATGTTCTTATAAGTTAAATCCATGCTTGGCTTAAGTATCATTATCACATCCGACCAATCTCGTCATATTACAGATTACGACCATCTTCATATTCCGTTACAATTAGATAATTAGTTAAGAGACAAGGTATCGATGGGGATAATACTCAGGATGTTGTCTTCTTTTGAGACTCGAATACAAGGCCATGCTTCTTTAAAGTACGATCAGATTTGGAATCTTGATGAACTCGGCCTATTGAGTTGATAATTGGAGCAATGCTTGCACAAAACCATGGCTACTTTTATGCTAAAAGAAGGGGTGCGCAGAGATTAAACTTAAGGGCTAGTTTTTTGTTTTTTTTGTTTTTTATCAAAAGAATGAAATTAAAAGAAAACAGCCCTGCTAAACAGGCTCGGAGTTGATAGGTTTGTGCCTTTGAACATGTACTTTTCCAATGAGTCAAAGATTCCTCAGTCTAACGGAAAAAGTATCTGGTAGAACTTTTTTTAATCCATTGGAAACTTCGAAGTACTTGAAAGTCCAAAAGCCGGCAATTGTCAACATCAATACCCAAGGCAAAGATATCTGAACGCATGCAATGTTCCCACGTGCATGACTTTAGCAAAGACGAGCCAATAAGAGATGAAACGACCATCATTATGGTTGAATTCGTTGATGAAGAAAATTCGTAATGTAATGGAAGGTGCGGAGTGACTTTTTCGGCGGACATTTCATATATAATAGAAGCATCTTATTGACGAGTATCCAAAGATACTTATTAAATAAATAAAAAATTCTGCACATAACACAAGACACTTTCTATCTTTCCATAGTTTTACAAGAGAGAAATATGTCAAAAAAAGAAGATGAAAATGCTCGAAAGGTAGAACAAGTGCGAAGAAGCAATTGTCTTCAATTTCATTGATCGTAATTCTGTACATGTAATTATGTATTTAATTACAATGAAGAGAAATAGTAAAGGAAATTCAATATTTGCCTATCTTTTCCTATCCTAAAGTATATTTGATTTCCTATCAATAGAGATTACAAAATCATATCTTCCAACACTCCCCCTCAAGCTGGTGGTCTGTATATGTCCAAGACGCCTAGCTTGTGTAGAAGATATGTATGTTGTCTTTGACAAAGAGGTTTGGTAAATATATCGCAGGCTGTTCCGAAGTCCCGATTCCTCTTGTCTCGACAATTCCTTTTGAATCTTTTCCCGAGTAAAATGACAATCAACTTCTATATGCTTCGTCCTCTCATGTAGTATAGGATTTGCTGCAAGCTTGAGTGACGAATCATTATCACAGAAGAGTAAAGTTGGCCCTTTAACAGGAGCTTCGAGATCCAGAAGTAGACCCCTTAACCAGACTATTTCACATACAGTCTTGGCCATAGATCAGTATTCAGCTTCAGCCGATGATAAAGATACAATAGACTATTTCTTTGTCTTCCATGAGAGTAGTGATTCCCCAAATTTAATGCAGAAACCAGTAATAGACCTCCTACTCATAGGGCATATGGCATAATCTGCATCGCAATAGGCTATCATTTCCATGTTGCACTTTCGGGAAAGAAGTATTCCCAAACCTGGACAGGTCTTCAAGTATCTCACAATCTTCAAGGCTGCATTCATGTGAGATCGCCGGTTTGTGCATAAACTGACTAAAAGTCTGTACTGCATAACAAATATCCGGCCTAGTCATGGTAAGATATATCAGTTTTCCTACTAGTCTCTAATATCCTGAGGGATCTTGCAACAGAGGATCATCAGAAGAAGAGGATACGCCAGTGTCATAGCCGACAGAAGTCAGTTTAGCATTTTGCTCAATAGAAAATAACTGATGGTCTACAACCCGATAATCCCGCTTCCGATATTATTTCCATCACAAATTTCCGCTAACTTAATGAGATGCCCTAATCTGAGCGAGCTATTTCAATTCCAAGAAAATACTTAGGCGATCCTAAGTCTTTGATATGAAAAGTCGAATGCAGATACTCTTTAAGTTTTTTTACAGCTGAATCATCATTCCCCATGATGAGGATATCATCAACATAGATCATCAAGTAAATAGATGACATACCTTTTGTCCAGGTGAATAAGGCATAGTCATACTTGGATTGCTTGAACCAAGCAGCTAAGAGTGCACTCGGTGAATTTAGCGTACCATTGTTGGGAGGCTTGTTTCAAGCCATAAAGAGATTTGCGGAGACAACATACCTTCGACTCCCCCGTCTCCGTAATCCGGTGGAAGCTCCATATATATTTCTTCATCCAGATCACCATGTAAGAAGGCATTATGGACATCCATTTGGTGTAATGGTCAGTCACGAAAAGCAGCAATAGACAGAAAAGTACGAACCGTGACATCCTTTGCTACAGGAGAAAAAGTTTCGTGATAGTCGAAACTTTCTCACTGGGTGAAGCCTTTTGCCACCAACCGGGCTTTATATCTTTCCACAGAACCATCTGCTCTGTATTTTATCTTATATACCCATTTACATCCAATGGGTTTGCGATGATCAGGCATTGATACAACATCCCAAGTGTGATTGTCTATCAATGCATGTAATTCAGATTCCATGGCTTTTTGCCAACGAGGATCATCTTTGGCTTCATTATAACTAGAAGGTTCTTGATCTTCATAAATACGGCTTATGCAACATAGATGTTCTGGCGCAATCTATCAAAGGAGACATAAGAAAAGATGGGGTATCGAGTACCTGATGATTTTGAAGAACCGCATATATAATCTTTCGTCCAAGTTGGTGGTCGAGTGATTCGATGAGAACGCCTCTGTGACACCTGTGGTGTGGTGGATAATTCTTCAGTAGTTGTTGTTTCTAAAGTATCCTCCAAATATGCTGACTCTTCATGTAGTGATCCATCTATATATGACTGCTCAATGGAATCTTCGGCAAGATTCGCAAGAGGTGTTGTAGGCAAGACATCAACTTCTCTTGGAGGAGTAGGAATAATAAATGTTCCTCCAGGTGATGAATCATCTTCCAACAAGAATTGGCGATTTGTCTTCTCTTCTTCAGGTAAAGATGTTAATGAAAAGGAAAAACATCTTCATGAAATACAACATCCCCGCTGATAAAGACATTTCCTGTAGAAGGTGCATAAAGCCTATATCCCTTTTGCAAAGTTGGATAGCCCATGAAAATGTATTGAGTAGCTCATGGCGCCATCTTATCTCTATAGCCCACTGTAGTGACATAGCACAAACACCCAAAGACTCTGAGATGAGATAAATTCGGCTTTCTCCCATATAATAACTCAAAAGGTGTCTTTCCCTTTAAAATGCGTGATGGCATGCGATTGATCAGGTATGCTGCAGTAATCACACAATCTCCCCAAAACTTTTCGGGAATAGAGGCTTGGAATTTAAGCGCACGTGCCACTTCTAAAAGATGGTGATGTTTTCTCTCAACAACTCCATTATGCTGGGGTGTGTAAACACAAGAGCTCTCATGCAATATCCCATTTATAGTGAACAAGGAAGTACATTCAGCATTAAAAAATTCTTTTCCATTATCAATACGTATCCTACGGATTGGTTTCTGAAATTGAGCTTTGGATAAGGAAAGAAATGTCTTTAAATGAGAAAAGACCTGATTTTTGGATTGCATGAGGAAAATCCATGTGGCACGAGAGTAGTCATCCACAATTGTGAGAAAGAACCTAGAGCCATCATGATTTAAAGTATGATAAGGCCCCCAAACATCAGCATGAATAAGAGAAAAGATATCTTCTGTTCGAGAAGTGCTATTCTGGAAATGAGCACGTGTTTGTTTAGCCATGGGACAAATGGGACATTTAGGACAAGAAAATAATGCACTATGGCCCAAACGTTTATGATTAAGGAAATTAATGCCATTGGCAGTAGCATTACAAAGAGATTTATTGAATTCAACAGGAGATAACTTAAAAAGGTGTGGAAAATCCAACCAAAAATATAATCCATGGCTGACTCTACCCAAGCCCATCAGTGTGCCAGTCGAAAGGGCCTGAAAGAAACACTTATCAGAATGGAAAAAAATGTGACATGAATTTTCTTCACAGGCTCGAGCAACTGAGATCATATTGAAATGGAAATCGGGTACGTAAAGCATGTTTTTAATAGTAACAAGAGAACTAAGCTTTATAGTCCCAGTCATTGCAACTTTGGTGGTATTTTCATTTGGAAGTTGTACTGATATAGGAAAAGACAATTTTGTAATATCTGAAAGTAAATTCCTATCACAAACTATGTGATCACTAGCACCTGAATCAATAATCCATGCATCCTTTGAAATTGAGTTCATCAAACAATAGGATGTACCTGTGAAGCTGCCTCCTTTATTTGAAGGATCCAATTTCTTCAAAGTTTCCATCAGCTCGTGATATTGTTCATGGGTAATTGATTTTCCCATTTGCTAACCTGATACCTGAAAAACTGAGGAAAATTTCCCTTTTTCTTTTTCTCCTGGCTTTCCATGCAATTTCCAGCAATTCTCAATTATATGGTGCGAGCGCTTACAATAATCACAGTACATCTTACCTCTTCCTTTTGGCCCATTATTTTTTGCATTTGAATTGGGCCTAATGTTGGATTGAAAAGCTTGGGCCGAAATAGGCCCATATGAGCCGTCGGATCCTCCAAGAAATGGGCCGCGCGAGCCATCCAACCCATTGGTGCCAGGCGATCGTAAGCCGTCCGATCCGATTAAATAGCTACTTCGGGAGCCGTCAAATGGACTTAAAAAACAGAACGCGGGCCGTCGGATGTAGCGGAGATGATGCCACGCGGGCCGTTCGATCCTATCGCCCCCTGGAACGATTGCGACCCGTCCGATTGATGGTGGAAGTGATCTCCACCGTCCGCGCTTCTCTTTAAAAGGGATCTAGGATTTTTGTTTTCAAAGAATAACCCTAGATCCGCCTCTCTCCTTCCCGAGCCTCTCTGTGACGAGCGGAAATGGCTCTTCGCGACCAGAGCAATTCCGTCTCCTCCCTTGCCGTGGTCCACCAATCTCTGTTGGCTCTCCTCCTGTATGGCGAGTTGATAGATCCGGCCGAGACTTGGCAGAGGCTCCATGGTTAGTATATAGGATCGAAATGGCAGGTATGCCTCGTTGAGGATGAGAAGGAATCTCGTTGCTTTCTCCCTTTCTTGCATCTGCTTGTATTGTTGTTGGATATGATCAGGCCAGTCGAATTTTTCCTCGGCTACCTCCAACTCATTCCACAGACTCGAAAGCTTGTTGTATACTGTTGCGATGCTCATGTTCCCCTATTTCAGATCTGAAATTTGCTGTGTTAGATAAAAAAAAATTCACTTGGTCAAGTTTTCCATACATCTCCCTTATGTTTTCCCACATTTTCTTTGGATCCTCCGTCGGGGGAAGCCCGGCCGCGACCTCGGGCGCGATGCAGTTTCCAATCCAGGTTCTTACCAGTTGGCTGCATCTCCTCCAAAGTCGTGCCATTCTCTCGTCGGACGGAATCGGGAACGATTTGTCGATGAAAACTTCCTGGTATTTTGTTATAAGTGTCCGCTGGAATTTGCGCGACCAACTTGAATAATTGCCTGCGTCTGTCAATTGCTGACTTATAATCTTCAGTTCTGCGCCGTCGCCGTTTGTTGTATACAATGGATTGTCGGGTTCCGGCCGGCCACTGGTAGTAAGAAACTAATACGGGAAGAAACCCGGTGTAGGAGTCGGGTAGGGATTTGTTCCTTGACCCGAACCCCCGAGGCCGAATCCGTAATCCACATTTTGGAATCCCAAATAGGGATTGGTTCCCTGACCTGGTACAGTTGATCCGCCTGTCTGCTCCGGGCTGATGCTAGGGTTTGCCCCATCACTGGTCGGTGGACCTGCTTCAGCCCGCGCGCTGCTGTGGTAGCCAAGCAATGATGTGTTGGGGAGAGGCCCAGGATACCATGGAATGGCATCCATTGGTAAGGGTGACCTGCAAATGGTTTCCTTGTAATTGCCTGAGCCTGTTGTTGCCATGGCACGTGCGGAGGTTGGCCCTGGATTTGTCGTTGCCGTTCTGATGCAGGGACTATAGCGGCTGGATCTCGGTCTCCCAAGGCTCGTGTCGAAGCGTCTGATGCAGATTCATCGACGGGAGTGGAGGTGAGATCTGGTGGTGTTGACATGTTGAAAAAAATTGATTCCTTTGTTATCTCCTTTTTCGCAGATACAGTTCCTCCAGGCAATCAAGGATTTTGATTCCTTTGGCAACACTGTTCTGAAATTCGAGGTTGGTGTATGAGGCAATCGGAAGCAGAAGCAAATCAATTCAGAACCGGAATGGCTCTGATACCATGTCAGAAAAAGAAGATGAAGATGCTCGGAAGGCAGAACAAGTGCGAAGAAGCAATTGTCTTCAATTTCATTGATCGTAATTCTGTACATGTAATTCTGTATTTAATTACAATGAAGAGAAATAATAAAGGAAATTCAATATTTGCCTATCTTTTCCTATCCTAAAGTATATTTGATTTCCTATCAATAGAGATTACAAAATCATATCTTCCAACAAAATAAGATCATGCAATTCATGCACGAGGACACAAGAGACATGGACCAGGTTTTAGAGAGCATCAAGAGGTCTGAGAGCGCAATCCTGGTCAGGACATGCAAAGAAATCTATGGCAGGTTCGTGGACTACCTCGCCGAGCTTGTTAGTGCAACATGCGGGTGGTTGGACGTGCAGGAAAAAAAAAAGGTTGAAAAGTCAAAGAAAGTATAAAGTGGAGGCTCGACTCAGTTTAAAAAGGAGAACGAGAGCTCACGAGAAAGAAAATAAAAAAGGGAGAGGGGGAGAGAAAGAAAGAAAGAAGAGAGGGGGAAGAGAGCCAGATTGCACACACCACGGGATCTTACCAAGCCAATTCAACTCCACTTGTAATGCTCGGTAAATGCTTGCAACCTTCTTTCACCAATTTGAGAAGTTTTCAGAATTAGAGCTTAAATTCAAAGTTTAGTGAAACTTGAGCCGCAAAATCCAATTTTTGAGTTGAGTTTTGAGATTTCATGGAAATGACGGATAATGATATTGTGGAAACATGGGATTTGACAAGAGTCATTGTTTAGTTGGAGCAAAAATTTAGAATTTCACACGCAAGTTCTGCGTTGCATTTAGGTTAGTTTAGCCACATAGTTGAGGTAGAGTTTTACTTGCCTTTGACATCAATTCTCATTTAATTGCTAGGATTATGAGATTGTCGACTCGTTTAGTTATGCATTGTTTGATTCAGGCATTCCCAGACGAGTGGTGCTATCTCTTTTTTAAGTTTATAAACTCATACTTTGAAAATGAAAAGTGAGAGACATATTATGTGCAAAAGGCAAAAGTGATTTTTATGGCATATTTGATGCATAATTTGGAATCAAGCATTTACTATCTTATTTGTTATTTGAAATAGTTTGAAAAGTGTTTATGAAATAAATTTGCAAAAGGTATTCTAGTGGATGAGTTGAACTGCAAAAGATTAATATCAATTATGGATTTGGATATAAGGATTTGCAAGGATGTTGTTGTGGATTGGCATTGATGCACAGTATTATTGTAAGCCCATTAAAGGACTTGTGAGTAAACCTACTAGTTTAAAAATCCTTATGAGTTAGCCATTGGTAATATAGATGGAGACCTTACCAAGGGGAGCTTCGTCGTCTTGTCATTATGCGTTATGTATGATCATGGTCAAATATCTAAGCACGAGATTGGCCAATGAAATAAACCATTGACATATGCTTTTGAAGAGATTGATCAATGGGCTGTACCATTAACATTTGCTTTAATATTGATGTGAAATAAATATTTCTTCTATAAATATAGCTATGTTGAAGTGTATATAACTCATTCTCTGCTTATAAGTTTGTTATATCATGAAATTTGGTGTAATGAGTTATGTTTTTGTGTCTAAAGCATGCATAATGGATGCTCAATCTATTTAATGATCTAGTTCTCGATTTTTTCCAAACTCTTCGATTTTCATGGTCAAAACAAAAAACAAGAAAGCTGTGGAGAAATTCAGGACGAGTTGAATACATAGATGTAAGCTAACTAGCTACATACTATATAAGAACCGACTCTCCTTGTTAAGGAGACAAGTTTCGACCTTTCTAGTCTTTATCTACAGTGAACTTAATAATGTTTTCGACCTCAAAGAGACATTCAAATGGACATCTCCACAAACGGTTTGAGTTTAAGGGGGTGACAGACTTATTGTAGACCTGGATCATCGATTGATTCAAATCCACTTTGTACATGATGTAGTTGATTTTATAAGAAGTTATGTAAAGATTCGACAAGGGACTGGAACCCATCAAGGGCTTCTTCCTTCTGGTCCTGGTGGACTCCCAACTAGTTTTTCTTCTTAGGAATGTCCCGAAATTAGGTGTGAGCATAGTCCAGATTGAGTCAATCTAGCACCTAATCTAGGGACCAACCCGCATAGTGTTAATCTCCAATTTTTGGGACAGAAGACCTATCGCACCATAATCCTCGAGTGCGTGCACATCCCTCTCTGGTCGATATAAATTTGCGACTTCCCAGGACAAGTCGCCAACCCTTTCTTTTTATTGCACATGCGGAAGCGAAAATAAATCCCCTGACAGTAACCATCTCGGAATAGAAAAGCAAGATAATAATTTCACAAACAAAATACACTTTTATATACACACCGAGTCATGTACAAGGTCTATGACCAAAAGACTACAAAGATTGGCTTTCCAAAAAGAAGCGGTCCTAACTGACCTACACTTCAAATAACCTCCTCTCGGCTCTAGATCCTCCACTTGACGACCCTAAAAATTTAACCCACGACAAGGTGAGATATAAATCTTAGCGAGTTCACGCTCCAAACTCTGATTATGAGGGAAATACGCTCAGAGGCGTCCTAACCACTCAATCACACAATCATAGGGACTTACCTCGCCTCAAATCCACTCTGCAGGTCAGTACAGTTTATATCACATATAGCCAAACAGATATGAGCAACAATTAAGTTCCAACAACTGGAACGCCACACTCAATTCTCAAATCAGCACAGGGGTCCTGATTATAGGGCCAAATCGTTATGACACGTCACATACTGTGTCACACAATTTTGTCCAATAATCTGGCGCATTCAACTCCATTAATCATGCGTTCCTAGTTTTGCTCTCAACATCTACTTTCTGTTCGGCAATCATTTGGCATTGTCAAGCATCGTCTCACACTATTGAGCACAGCAACATCTTTCCTAAACGACTTTCCCGAAAGAGCATAGGTCCAGAATCTATTGCAACCGGCATCCTATTGTCTAGAGACGTCCCATATAGGGGTAACGTCCAACTTAACAGCCCGGGACGATTTCTCTTAACCAACACACGATCATTCAATCATGGCCTAGGAAACCATGCATTACACTTAAATGCCTCAATTAAAATGATGAACCTAACATTTTTCTCCGTATTATAAATACATGGTAAAATAGTCGTGTGTGGGTACACAGTCAACTCGAACCAGAAAAGAATTGATATCTTCCAATTTAAAATCTTGTTGTTTTATATAGTATATAAAACTATTTTTGGTGTTAAAATCCGACACCCGAGATTTTCTGAATAAATAACAAAATTCACAAATCTTGGAATTAAATACTCAAAATTCCAATCAGCACTCAATTTGCACAATTTAACATCCAATTGCGCAGAAACTAACCACACCATTGCAATCAGCACGAAATTCCGGTCACCGGCTATTATCTAATTTCCAAAAAATATTTAATAATTAACTAATTTCTACAATTAACTAAATAATTCAATTTAAATACTAAAAATACTAACCTACGCCAAAATCACTAAATTAACCGCCTAAACGGGCTAGGAAAATTCCCGAACCTGTCTAGATAAATAATACAGCTTATCTAATCTCTAATTAAGCCGTTCTAACCACCTAACGTGCATAATTAACTAATTAAATCTCTAATCTAATCTAACTAACCACCTAAATCCTAATTAAATTAAACTAAACACCCCTTAAACGTCATTAGCCTACTAAGAAGAGTTTAGTACATAAACTCATCGGTTTATTGCGAAAACCGGTTCACCGCGACAACAACGCGACAACGGCCGAAACTCGGGTTTACGGCGACGTCAACCGGCTTGGACTGGGCCTGAAATTGGCCCAACAAATCTCAGCCCAAATTGAGATTTGTTATTGAGTTAGGTTGGGCTTGCTTCGCGGGCTTCAAGATTGGGCTGATCTTGCTTGGGCTTCAAAACTGGGCTGATTCTGGCTTGGGTTGCTGAAGATGGGCCGGTCAAATTTGTGTGGGCTGAACAAGAAAGCCCGAAGGAGCTGCTGAACCAGGCCCAAAACACTCGATTCGTGTGGGTTGAAAGTGGAGAATAACCGGTGGATGAAGGGAGCGAAGAAGAAGGAAAATGTGCTGGCTCGATCGTGGCAGAAGATGGGCGTTGCTGGAGTTGACCGATGAAGACACGAGCTGATGGAGGGCGTGAGCTGGCAGCAGCTTCGGTGGACGCTGGAACCAAGTGAAGATGAAGAACGTGGGCTTTGGTCTTCGATGGGATGAGCCCGATTGTTGCTGGACGTGTGGGAAAATGGGGTCAACAAACCGACTGTGGAGATGTAGGGTTGACTGAGAGAAAACGTGGCCAAAATGAGGAGTCGTCGGTGGAGTGGGGTAGATGGAGTAGTGGTGAGAGATGGGATGATGATGATGATGCGGGCGAGAGCTTGTAGAATCGGTGGGGCTTCAAGATACGAAATAAAAGAAAGAGGCAGCAATTTCGAAGAGGAACAAATGAAAAAAAAAAGTAAAGACTGAAGGGGATCGGTGGCTTCGGTTGAAGAAAAATAAAGGAAAGCTGAAGCAGATGCGCGTAGGGGGGAGGTCGGCTGCGAAGCTTGCCCGATAAGACTGAAAATGGGAGTGTATAAAGTCAAGTTTAAAATATCTTATTCCGTCATGGTTTTGTCCACGAAAGTCTTCAAGATTATCTACTTGTTTCCCCCCAATTACTTTTCTGAAAATTAATACCACAATAATCCAATTTTAGTGCAAATGTTGCACCCCCCATTCTAGGTTCCGAATTTCACCAAATTAACTTCAATTTCCTCACTCAATTCTCTAAATCGACGTCCAAATTTGCCGAAGAAAAATCCCACAAACTTTCTATAAGTTCTCAACACTCAAAGGCTCGGTAAGGAGGTCAAAAATCCATCCAATTTGGCCAATCCAAATTTTCGTTATTTTTCCGCAACGTCCGAATCAATTTTCCGTAAAAATCTCAGAATTTCCAAAAATTCTTCGGAGGATGAGTTGACATTGCTAAAATAAATCATGACACGATAGAACTTTCAATTTTTGAAATCGGGTTCAAATTCGCGGTTAATTTCAATCGATGCGATTTTAGCGTGACCTAACATACCGGGTAACTTTTAGAAATGTTTAGTGCAATTGACCCATGATTGATTTATCTCGAGTCACAATGTGCATTTTCGATACATTGATGACTCTCGGTTGTCGTGAAAATCTTGAGGTTTCAAATACGGACACCGGTTACAGAAATGACAAAAAAATCGATCTAGTGTCATTCGATGAGAATTTTGCAATTAGCTGGAATCACCCACACACTAATCACATACCTCTATCGAATCGACCTATTTCCGGTCTCTAATCGATTTTTGACGGTGCTGTAATGACCCTTGTAGATTAACACGGTCGAGCAATCGATTTCTGGTCGAATTCTCAAGTTCATTGCGTTAAAATCCTTTAATGACTTTCCTAGATAGTCTAGTTATCTCGTGAGTGATTAGCTCAGAGAATAGCACTATTAGCGAGTTGATGAAAGGCTCGAATTATTTAATCAAAAACGAAATATGAAAATTCAAGCTGTCACAAGACCAAACCAATTCTATGGGGTCAGTCTGGTTCCAAGGTCAACCCAGGACCAACCGTTCATTTTTTTGTTTCCCTTTTTATATTCCTTAAAAGGACAAACGTATTATTTCAAATTACATACTCATCAACAACGCAATATTGGGCAACCAAATTATGAACACCAATACATATCAAAAATAAATATAAGATAAGATAACAACGGTAACTTACACTTACTAAAAGTAACAAACCATAAAAACGAAGATGCGATGCGAGAGAATAAAGACGAGTAGCGAGGTAAGTGAATAGAGGCGAACGACAAGGTGAGTGACGCAAGCGAAGAGAGGCGAGTGAGGCCAAGGCGGGTGAGCAAGGCCGAGGCAAATGAAGAGGGTTTCTTTTCTTTTTTTTTGGTTAAATTCGATCTGGGTTTCTACTTTCTAATTTACGTGACAAATTGAACTACAAAGAGAATAGATAAGGAACAGCTAGAATTTAGAGTAGACAAAAACATATATGATATAACATATTAGATGTAATATATATAATATTACGTACGGGGTTGGTCCGGGCTGGACCAACCCTAAACTTATAGGACGAGGACTAATTCGCACATTACAGGATTCAAAGGTCCTAAGACCAAGGACCAACCCAGTCCCCGGGAACTAGACTAGGACCGATCGCATTGGGCCAGTTCGGGGGTCGGTCGAGGGTTGACTGTGAACCGATGCTCACCCCTACCCAAAATAGTGTACCACACTGTTCCAAGCACTCGATTTGTTTCTCATTTCGCAAGGAGAGTGTACATTGGCCTGCAAAAACAAAAGGGTCCGTGGCATCGAGGCTCGGCTCGCTGGAAATGAGCCATTTGACGATCTTCTGATAAAATGAAAAGGAATGGAGTCGGAGGGTCTGGAGAAGAATCTAGTGTTTTTCCTTCATTAAAAGATTTTAATCCTTCTTTTAATCTTGTTTGGCTGGTGTAAAAAGTGGTGATTAGTTTTCATGAGTAAGAACTGGTGTTGTTGTTCTTGCGTAATGTTTTCTTGGATTAAAACGATTCAATCTTTCAGAAATGTTCCACGATTTCGAAAATATCAAAGTGGAAAAAGAGATAAGAGTAGCAGAAATGTAGTTATGAAGTAAAAGGATATTATTTTCCATCATCTCTTATATAATGGTACAACAGCAGATTTCCAAAGCAAAAACAGCTATACATTACTACAATATTACAGAAACAAAAAATGGGGATTCAAGCCAAGCAAAATTACAGAGGACAAAAGAATTGTGCTGGGAAGAAAGAGAGGAGGAACAGTTTTCTGCTCATCTCCATATGTATATGACCATATTGCTATACAGTCAGCAGTCCTACTAGTAAAAGCTCAAAAATTCTACTTCTTCGAAACAAGATGTAGTTTCTCATCTCCTCTGGAAGTTCAGGAACTTGATGCCGTAGGCGAAGACGAAGAAAAAGACCAAAACCCAACCAATATGGGCCAAAGCCACGGGCACGAGGAAGTCGTAATCGAATCCCAGGCTTGACTTCAGGAATTCATCTATTGGCGGTTTAAGCCCTCCATCTATTTCTATACCATCCTTCTTGTCGCCGACTTGGGATGTGAAAATGCCATAGATGGTCCAAGCGACGGGCGAGCACCAGTAGTACCATCTCCACCACACAGGGATCAGCTGCAATAATAGGGCATTATTAGCATTAATATGACATGTTTTCAAAAGAGGATGATGCTCTCAATGAGAAATGAAAGAAGACTAGAATTAGGACCGAGGTAAGGTGACTCACAGGTCGGGGAATGAGGAAGCCCGAAAACAAGTTCCAGAAGTTGAGGAAGAACGACATTGTGATGGCAGCGATCTGATGGCCGGGAGTGAGCGCCACAACCATCATGCCGTACATCGAGAAGTAGGTATAGCACATGAATATGAAGTAGTAGAAGTACAAGACCTTCCCGAGCTTCCACTCGAAACCGATCATCGAGTAGAGAATGAGGGAATAAATAACTGTCTGAATCGCCACATAGATTGTTTCGATAGCAACCTGATACACAAAGCACACCAATCAACGACAGAACAAGAAAATACAATTGTAATGAAATGAATGAGAGTCTAATTATTGGAAATGGACAGAGAGAATAATACCTGAGCAAATGCATAAGGCAACTCCGAGTACATCCCAGCTGCTCGTTCACGGTAGAAGACGGTTCTTTCGATTGCCACAACAGATTGGACTGCTGAAGCATTAGTGGCTCCAAGGAAGAGAACAGCAGCATAGGTGGCACCGAGTAGATTGATCAAATCTTGTTGTTTATATCTATCAGGATAAAAGGAACAGAAACATCATGTGAGCAAACAGTTTAAGGTAATAGCAGCGGCTTGACCTTCGCAAAAAGAGAATGATCTTTCAAACGCAATAATTTGTGCTTACATTTTGTCTCCTTTGTTCCAGAAAATGAAGCCAAACATAAGACCAATGACAACCGTCATGAAGAACCGAATGGCGTTAAACCGGGAGTTCCTCCAGTAGGACCAGTTCTGTTTGCAGAAGCAAGCATGGCATTGAGTCAGGAAGCCCTGGGAGTATTGGGTGGGGAAGTAAAGGTCTTTTGAACCGGGCTGTGGAGAATTCAGCTCTTTGATGAGCTCCTGGTTTCTCCTGAAAAGGGAAAAAAAAAAACAAAAACGGGGGAATGAGGCGCCCAGTTCAGTGCACATTCATGATTGGAATTCGAAGAAATTACAAAGACTGCGCGTCTCTCACCTATAGAGGTCGGAATTGGCATAGATTTCTGCAAAGTCAACTTCCAGTTGAGCTTCGACTGAAGTAGCACTGACATCCAACATCCATGTTGCAGGATTGTAGCCTTCTTTGATCTTGGGGACACCGGGAACAGCCTGCAATTGGTTTTCGGACATTAAACTCTATTCAGTCAAACCACATAGCCTCATCGGTAGGTGTAGTCATGGATTTTTCAGTCATGCGGGTTTTTTAATTGAAGTTATAAGACAAGCACCTCGAAATATTCGACGAGCTTGTGAGACCGTTCACCCAGAGGCCCTACATAGATGACTTGCCCTCCTCTTTTCATCAGGAGAAGCTGCAAGGAGAACACACATCCTCAGCTCACGGATATCTAGAAGAGATAATCATGAAAAAAAAAATGAAAAGTACACGGAGTTAAATTATCCAAACCGTACCTCATCAAAAGCCTCAAAAATGTCTATACTCGGTTGGTGAATTGTACACACAACAGTACGCCCAGTATCCACGGTGTTTCTCACAGTACGCATGACGATTGCAGCTGCTCTGGCATCGAGACCTGACGTGGGCTCATCCATGAAAATAATCGATGGATTAGCAACCAACTCGACGGCTATCGTGAGCCTCTTCCTCTGCTCAGTCAAGAGTCCGTCAACTCCTGGAAGCCCAACTATAGCATTCCTCAAGGGATGAAGCTCAACTAAATCCATGACTTGCTCAACAAACATCTGCAAAACCAAGAAAACTCACGTTGAGTCCTAATTTCCACCAGGTCCATTTACTCGCTTGAAGGAGAAATGAATGAAGAAGATAGTATCTTAGCTACGTGCCTTCCTGGTTTCCTTATTTACGTCCTCAGCGAGACGAAGCCAAGCTGAGTATATGAGAGACTCGTAAACGGTGACGTATGGCGAGTGAGTGTCATTCTGCTCACAGTAACCGCTCACTCGAGCAAAAGTCGCTTGGTTCTTGGGATAACCGGAAACAGTTATGCTTCCCTCAATGTATCCGCCAGTTTTTCTTCCTGCTAACACATCCATCAGTGTCGTCTTTCCGGCTCCACTGACTCCAACCAATGCAGTCAAAACGCCCGGCCTGAAAGCTCCACTGACATCTCTTAGGAGTTGTAGTCGGCTTTCCTCAACCCCTTGAGTCTTCATTTCCTGAAGCACAACAAAACAGACATTTGTTTCTGAATCTAACGTTGGGTGGAGGTATTTTACATTTTGTATCCTGAGAAATATGTCTCATACAAATACTTCAAAATGCATCACTAACCCTGAGATCATCATCAGGCTTTCCGGCAAGTGCTTGTAGCAGTGTTGTTTTTCCAGAGCCAGGAGGTCCAAGAAGCAAGGTCAACCTGAAAATGAATAATGTCATGTTTATAAGCTCCCAAATTAAGCGCGTAAAACTGCATTTGTTTATGTAAGCAGTGAGACTAGGATCTTCAAATTGAGGATCCATGAATTTACCTTGATGGTTTGATTACGCCGCTTACATCTTGAAGTATCTTTACCACTCTCTTCTTCGATGGAGAGAGTCCGATCATGCCAATAGCTCCCTGTTGTCATAAATAATGTTATTGAGGATGCATAGAAAATGTTAAATTCACCTCGTCGAATGAATCACACTGCCGTTTCTCTGAAGACACGAAAAGAAACGAACTGATTGATTTGTCAATCTCTGTGTCTTAACATTTGAACCGCTTTTAGGTTGGGTTAGCTCTTCTCTACCTCTTTCAGCTTCCCATAACATCAGCTATCCTTTTTCTAATTACTTAAGCAACAAAGACGCACCATTTCACTAAAAGGTCCGCTTTTTGCCTGCATATTTGCAATCAAATGTTATATCTTCCGCCATCTCATGCCCGCTGAACCTGCCTACTCAATATTGTCAAAGGCAGCATCGCAGCCACATATAAGAAACTGGCAAGAATTTCTTTCTCCTAGAGTGTGTAAGACAATTAAAACCCAGACGTGACCAAATACCTCTTCCCGATCTAGTCACCTAACCAATCTTGGCTGACTAACTACAACCCTGTTGAGTTTGCCACTGATACTTCACTAAACAACACTCGTGAAAAAGAAACATCAGAGAAAGTAAAATAATTCTCATGAAAACCAACCTCAACAGCATTCAAGGTAGCGTTGAGCAGAGTTGGGAGTGCCCTTTGTTGGAGAAACCTTTCTGGAATATTTCGAAGCGACAAAACGTTTCCATCGGTCTAGTCGAAGTCTTGCAGACTCTACCATTTATAGTCGAAGACCTTCGGTTGTCGACTCAAGACTCAAAGTCTAATCTCATTGACGGTTTGCGGTTTGTCGAAGAAGGTCTATCCAGGACTGTGCGTTTCGTTAAGGATTTGATCTTGTCATCTAACGAATATCTCTTGGCTGGATATGATACAATGGGTTACTTTAGTCAACATCAAGATTGATTTAAAGATCCGTTGATTGGCGAAGTATACTTGGAAGGTTCTACTTATGGAAACCGAAATCCCGATTGTATGGGCGGCGGGATTGATGGGCTATCGTTATGTTCCTTTAATAGCTCGAGTAATCTTTCTAATTGATTCTGTCCAACGGGAAGATTGGAAGAATTCCTTTGGTAAGTGCCAACGGGTATGATGGCATAAAGGAGTATATAAGGAAGATGTTCGAGTTGTTTCGGTGTGTGCGCGATAGAAGAATTTCAAAGTCGAAGCTCCTTGTTCTTTGTCTATTGCGAGCGAAATCTTGTACGCAAAAGAGAGACTATATTTTGAGATATCTTGAGGAAGTGTGGTAGAGTATCTACCCTGTGGAATCAAGAGAAAGCATTGCTATAACATCTCTCTTGTTTATAGTGAAATCCAGCCGGTAGGCTGTCAGTGAGGAAGAGTGGACGTAGACTTGGAATAAGCTGAACCACTATAAACCCTGTGTTCAATTGTCTCTTCCCTACTCTCTTTTTACTTTGATCATAATCTGTCTTGAAGAACTTCGTTCTATTGCTTGCCTAGTATTGCTTTCGTATATCGATAAATTGTTTTTAAACCTATTCACCCCCTCTAGGTGTATATACTAGCGATATCAATTGGTATCAAAGCTTGTGTACTCACTTTGTTTGAAGTGTTTTACTTCAGAGTTAAAGATCCATGGCTAGTATGTTAGCACCGGGGCTGGTGGAAGGGCAAAGCAAGTACCCAGACCTCCTTACTTTGATGGAAAGGATTACAACATCTGGAAAAACAAGATGAAAGCATTCCTAAGATCGAAGGATCCTCTCGGAATGGGATGTTGTAGAAAAAGGAATTACTCCTAAAGCTGCATCGAATCGAGAGAGGAAAAGTAACTGTTGAGTCTAGTGAGATGACTCGGGAAGAGATAATCAAGAGACAAGCTCTTGATGCAAAAGCAATTTATTCCTTATGTTGTGCTTTGTCACCTACTGAATATAACAGAATATCTTCTTGTGTTACAGAAAAGAAGTCTAGGATAGATTACATATTACTTATGAAGGAATTGATCGAGTGAAAGAGACAAGAATCAACATTCTCCTTGGTCAATACGAAGCCTTCAAAATGAAATCAGGAGAATCTATAACTGACATGTTTAGTCGTTTTACAGAAATCATGAATGGTCTTGAAAATCAAGGTCAACCAATTTCTGATCCCATGAAAGTAAACAAGCTACTGCGAGGACTCTCCGAGGATTGGAATCACATAAAGACCTCAATAAGAGAGACACAAAGAATCATGCCACTATCGTCGATGAGTTGGTTGGAACTCTTGAGTCTTATGAAGTGGAACGAATCAATGAAGATGAAGATCCTAAAAGTAAGAAATCCATTGCATTAAAATCCAATGATGATTCGATGTTATAGATTCGAAGATGATATGGATGATGAGGAGCTTGCTCTCATGATAAGAAGATTCAAGAAGCTGAACGAGAAAAGGAAGAAGATTCAATCCAAAGAAACAGAGTTTTCAAAAGCATCGACTAAGTCTCGTTGAGGATGATGAATCAAACAAAGATATAGTCTACTTTGAATGTAAGAAAAAGGGACACATCGGACCCAACCTGTCCTCTTCGAGGAAGAAGAAAGGAAAAGCTGAAAAGTATCGAAAGGCTCTTAAAGCGAAACCTAGAGTGATACGAGTGTGAAGAAAGTGATGATGACTATGCCAATATATGTCCGATGGCACAATCGGATTGATTCAAACTCCGAGACAGGACTCAAGATTCGGATAATGAGTTTGAGGTAAGTAATTTTAAAATCCCTGTTAAAGTTTCTAAATACATTGATGAGATGTGTTCTAGTCTTAAGATTTCTCTTAAAAGGATTTCCGAACTTAAAAAGGAAAATTCTGCACTAAAACAACAGGAAAATACTTTGAAAGAAAAGTTGAAATGTTTAGACATGAATGTTTCGACTCTTAAAGAAAGTGAAGAAAATCTTTTAAAAGAAAATGAATTCTTAAAAAATGACATATCAAATATCTCAAAAAGATTTTCAATAGGATCCGAGAAACTTGAAAAAATTCTTTCAAAGCACAAAGACCTTATTTTAATAAATCTGGTTTGGGAATGACTGTAGAAATCATTCCTCTAATTGATTTTCCTAAAGTGAAAGAAAGAATTAAGCAAAGACTCACAAGAGATGCTTACAACAATCATTTCAAAAAAGGTTTTTGTGAAACCAGTAGGTCGAAATGCTCTAAAATGTTCAAGGTGCAATAGTGCAAATCATTTTGAAAAAGAATGTCCTATGGTTTGGAAACCTGTTAAAAAAGTATGGGCAAAAACCACATATCATACTAACACCAATGGACCCAAGAAAATATGGGTACCAAAGAAAGCTTGAGTTTCTTTTTAAATGCAGATCACTATCAAGAAAATGGTAAAATGGTATCCGGATAGTGGATGCTCAAGACATATGACGGGAGATTCAAAATGCTTCATAAAACTTGTTCAAGTAAATGGTGGAAAAGTTTCATTTGGAGGAAACAGCAAAGGAAGAATTGTGGGGTTTGGAACTGTAAAAATTGGAAATCTCATGATAAGCAATGTTTCCCTAGTGGAAGGACTCAACTACAATCTGCTCAGTATCAGTCAGCTGTGTGATACTGGTTTCAAAATAAACATTCAAGAAGGAATTTGTTCAGGAACCAGTAAAGATACTACTCAGTCATTTATGGGTCGAAGACATGGAAACATCTACCTCTTGGATATAAATCCAGATGAATCGAAATGTCTAATCTCATTACAAGACGAAGCGAACTTATGGCACAGAAAGCTTGGGCACATCAATATGAAGTAGATAGCCAAAATTTCAGCAAAGAAGCTTGTCCGAGGTTTACCCAAATTATCATACCAAAAGACCAATCTATGTACTCCATGCGTATTGGGAAAACAGGTAAGAAATTCCTTTAAACCAATAAATCAAGTTTCCACTAATCGTGTATTGCGGCTTACGCACATGGATCCGTTTGGACCAACCGAACTCGAGCATTGGGGGTAAGAAATATTGCCTAGTAATTGTGGATGACTACTCACGATTTACTTGGGTATATTTCTACGACAAGTAAGTCTGAAACTTTCTCTTACTTTGAAAAGTATGCTAAAAAGGTTCAAAATGAAAAAGGGTATGTTATCTCAAGTATAAGAACAGACCATGGAGGTGAATTTGAAAATCAAGATTTTACAAAATTCTGTGATGAATCTGGTTTTCAACATATGTTCTCCTCTCCATACACTCCAGAGCAAAATGGAGTTGTGGAAAGAAAGAATAGATCGCTTCAAGAAATGGCTAGAACTATTTTGATTGAAAGTAACATCTTTTCACGGTTTTGGGCTGAAGCAGTTTCAACAGCATGTTATATTATCAATAGAGTTTTTCTAAGGCCTATTCTGGAAAAAAACCCCTTATGAATTATTCAAAGGAAAGAAACCTATTATTTCATATTTTCATGTGTTTGGATGTAAATGCTTTATTTTGAAAAATGCAAATGATCGAGTTGGCAAGTTTGAAGAAAAATCAAACGAATGTATCTTCCTTGGATATTCTACCTCAAGCAAAGCCTACAGAGTCTATAACAAGAAGACTTATTCTGTGGAGGAATCAATGAATGTCAAATTCCAGAATTCTTCACAAAATGAATCTATTCAGACTCATCTTGAAGAATCTGAACCAACTTCAGACTCTACAAAGTCTAAGGAAGCAACTCAGACTCAAAAAGACCTGCAACAAGTGGTTATTGAAGATTCAAATGAAGGAAGTGATCATCAACCTGACGAATCAACCAAGAATCGGAAGCATAAGTCCAGTCATCCCAAAAATCTCATTATTGGCGACATTAATGAAGGGATTCGCACAAGATCCAAAAGGCGCGAAGAGTCTAGTCTTTGTGGCTCGATTTCGAAATAGAACCCAAAAGCATAGAAGAAGCTTTATCGATGAAAGCTGGATTGAAGCTATGCAAGAAGAACTCGACAATTCAGCATCAATGATGTCCGGGAGTTAACTCCTAAACCGAAAGGTAAATCTATTATTGGAGCTAAGTGGGTTTTCAGGAACAAGATGAACGAGGAAGGAAAAGTCATAAGAAACAAAGCAAGACTCATGGCCAAGGGATATACGCAAGAAGAAGGGATAGACTATGACGAGACTTACGCACCGTAGCAAGGTTAGAAGCTATTCGATTATTACTTGCTTTTGCCTGTTATAAGGATTTGAGTTATTCCAAATGGATGTCAAGAGTGCTTTCCGAACGGATTTATCCATGAGGAAGTCTATGTGGAACAACCACCGGGTTTGAAGACCCAAGGAGACCAGACTCAGTATTCAGACTAAAAAAGGCCTTGTATGGTTTAAAGCAAGCACCTCGAGCTTGGTACGACAGGCTGAGTAAGTTTTTAATTCAAAATGGCTTTGTCAAAGGTAAAGTAGACACTACCATGTTTATCAAAAAGGAAAGCAAAAGTTTTCTGCTTGTTCAAATATATGTTGATGATATTATTTTTGGATCCTCTAATCAAAGTCTGTGCAAGAAATTCTCTAAGATGATGCAGGATGAATTTGAAATGAGCATGATGGGTGAACTAACCTTCTTTCTTGGACTTCAAGTGAAACAATGGAAGGAAGGGACTTTTATTCATCAAGAAAAATATGCTAATGATCTTGTCAAAAAATTTGGACTGGAAAATTGCAAAAAGACTGATATACCGATGTCAAGTTCCTTGAAGATAGACAAAGATGAAGGAGAAAAGAAAGTTGATCAAAAGCTATACGGGAGTATCATTGGCTCACTTCTTTATCTTACTACGTCTAGACCTGACATTCTGTTCAGTGTTTGCATTTGTGCTAGATTTCAAGCAGACCCTAAAGAATCTCATCTAAGTGCTGCAAAGCGTATTATCAAATACATTGCTTCAACTTCAAGCATAAGTCTTTGGTATCCTAAAAGGGGAGACTTTACTCTTCTCGGATACTCAGACGCAGATCTAGCTGGTTGCAGAGTTGACAGAAAGAGCACTTCAAGCACTTGTCAACTACTTGGAAGCAGGACAATGTCTTAGTTCTCAAGAAAGCAAAATACAGTAGCCCTTTCTACAACAGAAGCAGAGTATATATCTCTCGGAAGTTGTTGTTCACAAATTTTGTGGATAAAACAACAGCTAAGAGACTTTGGAATTGAAGATTCATGCACGAAGATTAACTGCGACAACACTAGTGCTATCAATCTTACCAAAAATCCAATCCTTCACTCAAGAGCGAAGCATATAGAGATTCGACATCACTTCATTAGAGATCATGTTCAAAATGGAGAAATTTCGATTCGGTTTGTCGACTCAACGAACCAAGCGGCGGATATACTTACAAAGCCTCTGGAGAAAAATCAATTTGAAATCATACGTTCCAGACTTAACATCCTTAAGCTTGAAGAAGTTAAAGTCTAATGACTCTTAGACTCAGACAGTTCTTAACTGTAAGTTATTTTATTTTCTGCTATATTTCATCTCGGAAAGGTACGATCATCTATCTATAATTGATTTTTGCTACTTTCAATTTCCGTTATAAAAGGCAATTTCTCTCTGTCAAAAAAAGGGTTAATATTTTAAAAAATGGCAGTTAGCGATTTTAAAAAGGGGGAAGTTATTTTTAAAAGGGGCATCTTTTACTTTCCTTTGCGACGCTTGGTATGCCTCCCTTCGACTGACCTATATATAGTCAGTTTCTCTTTCGTTCAGAAACCCTAAAAAATTCATCGATCTTCTTTTACGTCGTCTTCACTTGTTTAATCTTCGAAAAAGTTGTCTTCTTTCTTGGGAAAAGTCAAGTTCGGAATCTTTCAAGACTGTGAAAGATGTCGTCTTCAAGGAAGTCTTCGAGGATTGCAAACAGGGGACCACGGCAAATGAGTGAGGGGCCTACTCACTTCGATCTCACCGAGGAAGATGAGTTACACAGTCAGCAAGAATCGAGCCCACAACAGTCTCAAAGCAACGTCATTCTCCACCAACTAGTCCACGGGGTGTTGGGCATCGGGAAGAGGAAGAAGTTATTGAAAAAGCTAATCGTAAGGACCCAAAAGCCCTCCTTTATTTATAAGCTTTACCGTTCTTTAAAGAGGACCGGTACTCCATTGAACTACATAGACGAGTTTCTCAAGAACAAGGGATATGGGAATGAGTATATCTTTCTACGAAATATGGAGCATTTGGGAATTGCTCCTAAGGGAATGGCTAAAGAAGCCCTGGCAAACATTCCTAGTGATCCGCGAATTGGAGGACAAAATCCGATAGATGGGAATGATGATGATAAACTGTACAGCCAATTTCAACCAAGAATGGGTGTTACGGCGAAAAATCGGGGAAAAAGAACAGACTTGTTCCGATCGAAGGAACAGATGGATCTTTATTCCGCATCGTTAAAACGTGGGGTGATAAACCCTAGGAGTGTGGATTTTGATTTCCTTGATGCAGTGAACATTAAGTTGAGGGAAAAGTTTTGTCTTCTTCAACTTGAACAATTTTGTTCCGATACTTCATAAGCCTATGCTGAATTAACTGCATACTTCTATTCGAATCTTAACTTCTTGGATGCAAATAGAATCTCTTTCAGTGTCCGAGATAAAGACTTTGTGGTGGATGTAGATATGTTGGCTGATGTGATTGGGGTTGAGAGAGGAAGATATCAACCTATCAATATCTCCATTGCTCGTGCCACGTTGGAGCTTGTTAAGGACAGAAAGACGAGAGGGAAGGATTTCCTACTCAAGGATGCGTGCATTCAACATTTCGCTTCACAAGATTGTGATAAATTGCCTCAAACCGAAATCTACTTCAAAGACTCGATGTTTCTAACTCGAGGCAAAGCTGATGTATGCCATCCTTACCGGGAGAAAGTTTTCTCTTCCTCACACCATTCTGTTCCACATGTACGGAAGCGGTGGTGAAGGACAAGGGTCAACTTCCTTATCCGGGTCTTGTGTCAAAGTTATTCGAGACATTTGAATATTCAACCTCCACATATTCTATGTGTTCGATCGTGTGATAAAATGGTGGTAGGATTGAAAATGGTGTCCAAAATGCGTCCGAAAGAACTTGACAAGGAGTTGGAGAAATTCAAGGAGACAACCCCGCCAAACCTCATCAAGCCTCTTCGCAGCAAAAAGGAAAGGGAAGGAGCCCATGGTTGCTTCATCCAAAAGAGAAGAGCTCTCATCCTTGAGGATGAAGATGATGAGGATGACATCACCATCTCTGCTATGGCTTTAAGAAATCTGAGTCGTTCTGTTCCAGAATCAATGGAACGATAGGAGAAGGAAGCAGAGGAAAAAGAAGCAGAGGAGAAGGAAGCTGAAGAAAAAGGAGCAGAGGAGAGAGAATCTGAAGGAAGAGATGCAGAGGAAGAACAGTCTGAAGAAGAAGAAGAAAAAAGAGGAAATCCAGAGGAAGAAGAGCATGAGGATCACTCTTCCCCACCTGAAGGCATCGAAACAAGGGGAGATGGTAAGAATAGAGAAACATCCTCATATCCTGCTGCCAGTGAGGGAGTCAGCCGCTCTCCAGCAGATCCAGAGGACATTCATGCCTCTCAATTTCTTGAGGAGGGACATGATGCTTTATCGCCAAATCTGCGTGACTATGCTGATGTACCATCGTCTGCCTTTACTCCATCTGATCGTGCCAACGCCAAGATGCGCATCGATGATTCAGCAGATTTCCGCAGAATTCTTGATGTTCTCTTGGAAATGCGGGATCAGATATATGCTCTGGGAAGCGAATTTCAGAATTTGCAGAATGCAGGACAAGCTTCTTCAGTTTCTTTAAATGATCATATCCAAGCTCTTGCTCTTCAGATCCAAGCAAATGCTAAGAGTGAAAAGGTAGCTCAACTGAAGGAAGATTTGAAAAAGCTGGAAGGCATCGTCCAGACAATGGGAGATTTCCAACTTGTTCGTATTCCCAAGAAAACTCGACTCTATTCCATCTCAAACTTTTTCGATGACAAAAAGGGGAGAGATGTGAGCTTTGAAATCTTTGAAGTTAATTTTTGAGTGTGTTTGTTTTGATGGTTGACTTTGTTTAACTTTGAGTATGGTTGTGGACTGGACTGAATTTGAGTTTTGAACTTGACTGCTTACATCAAGTACTATTGATATTTTATAAATGGCTTTACTCTCATGCAAGACTAACATATTTTCTGTGGTTACAGATTCTAGTGTTACTTTTAAGCCATTAACCTTTATGAGATATCCATATTTGCTTGAGTAATGTTTTGCAGGTCAAAGATATTCAAATCTGCGAGGAAAGTTTTGTCACCATCAAAAATGGGGAGATTGTTGGAGAAATCTTTCGGAATATTTCAAAGCCGACAAAACGTTTCCATCAATCTAGTCCGAAGTCTTGTAGACTCTACCATTTATAGTCCGAAGTCTTGCGAGACTCTACCATTTAAAGTCCGAAGACTTGCGAGACTCTACCATTTAAAGTCGAAGACCTTCGGATTGTCAAACTCAAGACTCAAAGTCTAATCTCATTGACAGTTTGCAGTTTGTCGAAGAAGGTCTATCCAGGACTGTGCGTTTCATTAAGGATTTGATCTTGTCATCTAACGAATATCTCTTGGCTGGATATGACACAATGGGTTACTTTAGTCAACATCAAGATTGATTTAAAGATCCGTTGATTGGCGAAGTATACTTGGAAGGTTCTACTTATGGAAACCGAAATCCTAATTGTATGGGCGAGCAAGATTGATGGGCTATCGTTATGTTCCTTTAATAGCTCGAGTAATCTTTCTAATTGATTATGTCCAACGGGAAGATTGGAAGAATTCCTTTGGTAAGTGCCAACGGGTATGATGGCATAAAGGAGTATATAAGGAAGATGTTCGAGTTGTTTCGGTGAGTGCGCGATAGAAGAATTTCAAAGTCTGAAGCTCCTTGTTCTTTGTCTATTACGAGCGAAATCTTGTTCGCAAAGAGAGACTATATTTTGAGATATCTTGAGGAAGTGTGGTAGAGTATCTACACTGTGGAATCAAGAGAAAGCATTGTTGTAACATCTCTCTTATTTATAGTGAAATCCAGCCGGTAGGTTGTCGGTGAGGAAGAGTGGACGTAGGCTTGGAATAAGCTGAACCACTATAAACCCCGTGTTCAATTTTCTCTTCCCTACTCTCTTTTTACTTTGATCATAATCTATCTTGAAGAACTTTGTTCTATTGCTTGCCTAGTATTGCTTTCGTATATCGATAAATTGTTTTTAAACCTATTCACCTCCCTCTAGGTGTATATACTAGCGATATCACCCTTGTCCCCACATAAGCATCCCCTTCGATGCACAGGTTCTGGAACCTCACTTCGATCTTCGGGATCTCGATACCGACCCGGTCGGTCCTGTCCCGCAGCCTCCTCAGGAACTTCTCGTTGTCCTCCTCCACCACCTTGAGTATGCTCTCCATCGGGACCTTCTTGTCTTGCGTCCCGAGGTTCGTCACGTCGACCTCGTCTTGCACCACCCTCCCGTTGCTCCGCACCGGGCCGTATCCCCTTCCATAGCCGGTCGTAGGTCGGCAGCCGCTCTATGGTGGCCCACCGGAGCTCCTCCTCGTCGTTCGCCACCTGCCGGACACTCCGCTGGAACACGTCCGGCGCATTAAACATCTCCCTCACGCTGGCCGACCGTCAGCTCCTGCGGTTGCTCGTCTGCCGCATGAGGTCGTCCCCGGCCAATGCCGCCGCCATTGCCAAACCCACCTTCTGTCTCTCCAGATCACACTCAAAACCCAACTCGAACACTCCTCAAAGAAGTTCTTGGACCAGAGTTCGAACAGGAACTGAACTACCAAAGAATGAATCTATATGCACATGGTGAAGCGGGGAGCACACTTCTTTTCTTTTCTATGCGTGTGCTTATGAGAAAACTTGGAGCACACGAGAGGATGAGAAAGAGACAGATATTTTGAGTAGGTCACTCAAGAGGAGCTTTATATATAGAAAGGGTTGAAGAAGAAGAAGGTCAATCCCGGCGGGAACACGAATACGTATGAGCGTGTGTGCGCGCTTTGGTCGTCGGTCAAAATGAGACGACGAGCCGTTCCCGCGGCTTTGAGCTAACTTGCGAGAATCCGGTGTCTCGCGCACCGTCCGCGCTCTTCCCGAAGGAAAGTTACTAGCCGTCGGATCCCGGGGGACGAGGCTGACGTGTCGAGGAGAGATCCGATCCTGCGGTCGATATCAAACGAGCGCAACACATGAACTTGTGAGCGTGGAACTGTTTGCACGGTTAATATTTTAATGGGAGAGAGCATGACATCGAGGACTCCTGGTCCGTACCTGATCTGATGACTCCTACTTTGATAAACTACACTAAAGTTGCCTCCTTGGACTCCAGAGCCTAATTATAAACAATTAAATTCCCCTGTTCCTTCATTATCAAAATTTTCGAATTTTTTTATCTAATTTTAAATTATTAATTGGCTCGTGGTTTAGATTTCCAGCCAATGATTAAGGAAAAAGTCCACCCTCCCCCATCCCCTCATGATTCAACATCTTTTAATTTCAATTTATCTTTTGCCCCTAGAGACCTTATCATTTTCAAGGAATATGGAGCAACAATTATCAAATATATTGGTATATTTGCCGTTAATGGACTTCTTCTTCTTCTTCTTCTTCTTTTCCATATAATCAGCACTTTTAGATGTTGTTGTAAGATAAATATCTTTACTCCCAATAACTTAGCCATGCATGCCTTCGGTAACATTCTTGCATCTGACCAATCCCATTGTATTACAGATTACAGCCATCTTCATGTTCCATCACAATGAGATAATTAGTCATGGGACAAGGGATCGATCGATGGGGGTAATACTCAAGACGTTGTCTTCTTTTGAGATTCAAACACAAGGTCAAGCTTCTTTAAAGTGCTATCTAATTTGGAATCTTGACGAACTTGATTGACCTGTTGAGTTGATAATCTGAGTGATGTGTGCACAATTTGCAATTACTATCATGCATGATTATCATGGGTATAGCTAAAAGAAGGGGTGCACAAAGATTAAACATAAGGCTACTTCTTTTTCGTAACTATAACGAAATTGAAATTGAGAAGAAAAAAAAAAGCACTAGATTTTACGTGGAAACCCTTGCAAGAAAAACCACAAGGAGAGGAGAAGCAAAATGCACTACAGAAATCAAGGATTACAAAAAGTGACTCTGAAAATCGTAGACTCTTTATGTCTCAACTTCATATATATATATAGGCAAAAATCAAATCCAAAGTAGGAAACCTCTTTTTAGGAAACATTCTCCGGCTTGGAAAATCATTCAATTAGGAAATCTATTCAAAATAGGAAACCTACTTGAATTAGGAAACTTTCCTTTTGGATTCAAACTTGAGACATATCTAATAATCTCCACATTGGCTCAACATATAAGTCAAGTTACAATTGCTTGGCTTGAATTCTACATAAGCAACAAACAATCTTCTCCTCCCATTAGAGTAAAATTCAGTTGTAGCAAATATTAATCAAATCCAAGCAATGCTTATATTTGGTGATGGGCAAAGGTTTCATTAACATATCAGAGATCTTAATAAAACCATCAGCAAGAATGTCTCGAATAAAATGATATCGCACATCAATGTGCTTTGTCCTCTCATGATACATATGATTTTTAGTAAGATGTATAACACTTTCACGATCGCAATGGAACGCCATGATCCACATTAAGCTCTCTAAATAAGCCTCTTAACCATATGGCATCTTTAATTATTTTTGCAATAACTATATACCGTGCTTCTATAGTAGACGAAGCCATTGTATGTTGTAAAGTAGCTTTCCAATTGACTACACAACCTCTAATAGTAAAAATGTACCTAGTCAAAGACCTCTTCTTATCAAGGTCACTAGCATAATCAGAATCAACATATCCTGTCAGAATGTCACCAATTTTCCCACATTCTAAACCAAAATCAAAATGACCTTTCAAATATCTCACAATTTACTTCATAGCTTGCCAATGAACTTTTTCTAAGTATGACAAATATCTACTTACCACGCTAACGGCATGTGAAATATCAGGTCGAGTACAAACCATAGCATACACAAGGTTACCAATTACACTAAAGTATGGAATATGTGACATATATTTTATGTCATCATATGTTTGTGGAGTAGCAAAAGGAGTATTTACTGGTTTTGCGTCTTTTACGTCAAAACGATCTAATACCTTCTCAATGTAACTTTTCTGGGAAAGATATAATTTTCTCCTTTTATGATCTCACCGAATTTTCATGCCTAGGATTTTCTTCACTACATCTAAATCTTTCGTCTCAAATTTGGCATTCAACTATACTTTCAAATTATGTATATCAAATGTATCTTTTGCCATAATCAACATATCATCAACATATAATAAAAGACAAATGAAAGAGCCATTAGGAAGTTCGCGCGAATATACGCAACCATCATAGTTGCTCCTAAGATAGCAAAGATGCACCATAAATGAATCAAACATTTTATACCTCTGTCTAGACAATTGTTTCATGCCATATATAAACTTTTTCAATAGACAAACATAATCTTCCTTACCTTCAAATTAAAAAACTTCTTGGTTGACCCATATATATTTTCTCTTCAAGTTCACCATGCAAGAAAATTGTTTTCACATCGAGTTGCTCCAACTCTAAATCATGCATGGCAACTAACGCAAGAAAAACTCGAATAGAGCTGTGTTTAACGACAGGTGAAAACACATCATTAAAATCAACTCCCTCAATCTGACTATAGCCTTTAGCAACTAAACAAGCTTTGAACTCGATGTCTTCAACTTCATAAATATCTTCATTTCTTTGGAAAACCCATTTACATCTCACGATTTCTTTCCTATTAGTGATTTGACAAACTCCCAAGTTTGATTCTTTTCTAGAGACTAGATCTCTGCATTCGTAGCAATTAACCACTTTGTTGAATCTTTTGAAGAAATGGCATTTTCGTAGGTTTTAATCTCATTATACTCTACCGACTCTGAAACTAAAAGAGTATAAGCAACAAAAACTGAGAACCCATATTTCTATGAAGGCTTCACTATTCTTCTTGGTCTATCTTTGGCAATAGAATATTGTTTCTCTTCAAGTTCTTTAAACTCAATATTATCAATAGACAATTGAATTGGTTGTGAAGAAATTACTTTAAGCTCTACTTTCTCTGCAACACTTTCCAAATTTTCATCACAAGAAATAGATGATTCTTTCTTAGGATGAAGTACAGCAAATTCATCAAAAGCAACATATTTGCCGATAATAATCTTAGATAAAATAGCACACCAAAGTCTATAATTTTTTACACCAAAAGCATAACCAAGAAAGATGCATTTTTTTGCTCTAGGCTCTAATTTGCCTTTGCTAATATGTGCATATGCTGGACATCTAAATACTCGAAGAGAAGAATAATTAGCAGGTCTACCTAACCATATCTCCTCAAGTGTCTTGCACTCAATAAATGTGCAATAACAATTTATCAACCAAGCAGTTGTATTGACTGCTTCAGCCCAAAACCCATTGCCTAAACCAGCGTTAGACAATAGGCATTTAGTCATTTTACTAAGTTTCTGTTCATGTATTATGCAATACCATTTTGCTGTAGTGTATTCATTGTCGTATGATGCCTCATTATACCTTCAACTTTGCAAAACTTATTAAACTCACCTCTACAAAATTTCAGTCCATTATATATTCTCTACCACTTAACTTTCTTATTAATTTGATCCTCAATTAATTTCTTCCATTGTTTAAATGAAATGAAAACATCACTTTTTTGTTTTAGAAAATAAACCAAAACCTTTCTTTAAAAATCATCAATAAAAGTAAGTAAATACCTTGAAGCAAAGCCTTTCGAATGAACTTTCGCAGACCCCAAAAGATCAGAGTGAATATAATCCAAAGTGCCCTTTGTTGTGTGAATTCTGGTCTTGAAACTAATTCTTTTCTGTTTTCCAAAGACACAGTGCTCAATAAAATCCAGTTTTCCAATCTTCTGACCACAAAGAATACCTCTCTAACTCAACTCCACCATCCCTCTAATACTCATGTGGCCTAATCTCATATAATATAATTTAGTGTTGTCGATTTTGTTTTAGCGAGATGGGACCGTAGCTGAACAAGTAACCGTAGTGACTTACAATTAATTCAAGGTGCTAGTTTTCAGTCATTTCATCAATAGAAGTGAACCTCTCATAATCTTCATAACTCCACCTTCAACTGTAAACTTACAACCGTTAGCATCAAATATACCCCAAGAGATGAGGTTTTTTCTTCAAATCAGGAACGTGTTTGATATTATTCAAAGTCATGATGATGCCGTTGTATATCTTAATGTTGATGGTCTCAATCCCAATTGTTTTGCATTTAGCATTGTTTCCTATTAGAATAGAACCACTATTAAATTCTTTACACGTGGAGAACCAGTCACAATTAGGGCACATGTGGTACAAGCAACCTGAATCAAGAATCATGCTATCACTGAATTTGTCCTTATCATCTACAACCAATAACCAACCTTTGTTTTCTTTTTCAGCAACACTAGCTTGAATGGGGTTTTCATTTCCCTAATTCTATCTAATCTGGTAGTTCTGATTGTTTTGCGGATTTGCATTCCCTTGATTTTGTTGATTCATATTATCTCTTTGTTGTTTTCCATTTAGTTTCAAACCACTTATCTTGATATGCCCCTTATACTTACAATAGTTACAAATCATATCTCTACGCTTTGATTTTAATATGAATCTGCCACTATTATTTCTCTCAACAAACATTCCTTTAGCAACTAAACCAGCCCCCTGATCATTATTGCCTTCAAAAGTCAATTTTGCATATAGTTTCTACTTATTTAGGAGACTAGTCTTAGTATCTTCGACATCAGCAATTTCTCTACTAATGATTATAGTTTCTCTAAAATTCTTATAAGAGGAAGGTAGTGAAACCGATAATAAGAGAGCTTGATCTTCGTCTTCAACCTTAACATCAATACTTCTTAATTCAGAAATAATAGCATTGAATTTAGAAATATAAGATTTAAGAGAAGCACCTTTAGTCATACGAAAAGTGAAGAGTCATTGCTTGAGCCTCAACCGATTAATGAGGGACTTTGTCAAAAAAAAAAAAAAAACTCTCCAATTTATTCCATAAACCCGCGGCTGTTTGATTTTAATCTGAACCTACCACTATTATTTCTCTTAATGGACATTCCTCTAGCAACTAAACCAACCCCTTGATCATTACCGCCTTCAAAAGTGAATTTTGTTTATAGTTTCTACTTATTTAGGAGACTAGTCTTGACATCTTCAACATCAGCAATTTTGGTTTCTCTAAAATTCTTATAAGAGGAAGGTAGTGAAACCGACAATAAGAGAACCCGATCATCATCTTCAACATTAACATCAATACTTCTTAATTCAGAGATAATAGCATTGAATTCAGAAATATGAGATTTAAGAAAACACCTTCAGCCATATGAAAAGTGAAGAGTCGTTGCTTGAGTCTTAATTGATTAGTGAGGGACTTTGTCAAAAAAAAAAAAAAAAAAAACTCTCCAATTTATTCCATAAACCTGCAATTGTTTTCTAATCTAATGGAACTTCATTTGTGAGACACAACCTGAATAGCGATGTGGCTCTTTCATCAAATTCTTTCCACATTTCATCTCGATGTGCTTTTGGTTTCTTCCCTTTGCCAAATAGAGTTTTCTTCAAACCTACAAGAACAGGCAACATACGAACTTTCCATAGGTAGAAATTGCTGCTCCCATCAAACTTCTCAATATCAAATCTTGTTGTTGAACTTGAACCCATAACCAGAAGATCGAAAAAAAAAAAAAACTAAGGTTCTAATACTAGATTGTTATGGCAAATGCAAAAACTATAACGCAATTGAAATTGAGAAGAATTTAAAAAAAAAAAAAAAAAAACACACCATATTTTATTTAAAAACCCTTGCGGGAAAAACTACGAGAAGAGGAGAAGCAAAATCCATTATAAAAATCAAGGATTACAAAGTTGGCCCTAAAAAACTTAGAATCTTTCTATTTCAACTTCTTAAATATATATAATCAAATCCAAGGTAGGAAACCTCTTTTAGGAAACTTTCTCCAACTAGGAAAACCATTCAATTAAGAAATCTATTTAAAATAGAAAACCTACTTGAATTAAGAAACTTTCCTTTTTGGACTCAAAATTGAGACATATCTAACAATATCTTTAAAGTGCTATCTGATTTGTAATCTTGATGAACTTGATCGACATGTTGAGTTGACAATTGGAGTGATGTGTGCATGAGTTGCAATTACTACCATGCACTGTTATCATGGGTATAGCTAAAAGAAGGGGTGCGCAGAGATTAAACATAAGGCTATTTCTTTTTTGTAAAAAAGAATGAAATTGAAGGAAATCAACCATGCTAAAAAAAAAAAAGCACCGAGTTGCTAGATCTGGGCCTCCGAACATTTACTTTTTCGATGCATGACATATGTCAGTCTTACGTAAAAACATCTCAAAAAAGTGGTTTTTTCTATCCATTCGGAACTTCAAAGTACTTGAAAGTTGAAAAGTCCACAATTGTCAACATCAATAGCCAAGACAAAGATATCTAAATTTGTACAAAGGTCTCCAGAGTGCATGACTTCAACAACAACGAGAGATGAAACGGCCATCTTTATGGTTATATTTGTTGACAGAAGAAAACGCGAAACGCGAGGGAAGGTGCCTGAATTTTCCAGCGGCCATTTCACATATAATAGAAGCATTTTATTGACAACTATTCCCAAGATAATTATTAAATATAACTTTTTTTCTACATGTGATATGATGAACTTTCTATCTTTTCACAATTTTACCAGATAGAGATAAGACCATGCAGTTCATACGCGACAAGGACGAAGGCATGAGAGACGTGGACCGGATCTTAGAGAGCATCAGGAGGTTCGAGAGTGTGATCCTAATTGAACCTGCAGAGAGATTGAGGGCAAGTACGTGGGCTATGTCGCCAAGCTTGTTGTTGTTGTAGGTGGGGAGACCCACACAAAAAAAATGTTGAAACGTCAAAGAAGTAGAAAGTGCACACTCGACTTAATTTATAAAGGAGAGAGAGAGAGAGAGAGAGAGAGAGAGAGAGAGAGCAAGAAAAAAGAGCGTGCACATGTCATGAGAACCTTGCCAAGCCGATTCAATTTTGATTCATAATGCTCGGTCAATGTTCCTAGCCTTCATTCATCCAATCGAAAAAGTTTTCCTAACTATAGCTTAAATTGAGCCACGAAGTCCGATTTTTGGTTGAGCTTTAAGATTTCATGAAAATGGTGGATAATGGCATGGCGGAGCCATAGGGTTTTACGGGAGTCGTTTTAGAGCAACAGTCGAGTCAGAGCGAAATTTAAGGTTTTACTTGTGAGTTTCACGCTATATTTAGATTTGAATCATCACTTCAAGTGAGCAATTTGTTAGCATGTAAAAGTCATTTTGTTAACATTTGAGTATAGTTTAGCTTATTCATAGTTGATGTAGAGTTCAACTCAGTTTTAACATCAATTATCATTTAATTGTTAAGATTTCGATATTGTAGACTCATTTAGCTACGCATTATTTGGTTTGAGCATCTTGAGTGGTGTCATCTCTTTTTTGAGTTTATAAACTCATATTTTTTCTCTTTTTTGAGTTTATAAACTCATATTTTGAAAACAAAGGGTGATTTGGCTAAAAAGAAAAATCGATGTTTATGGCATATTTAATGCATAACTTCCAATCGAGCATTTATTATCTTATTTGTCATTTGGAATGATTTAAGAAGTATTTTGAAATGAATTTGTAAAAGGTATTCTAATGATTAAGTTGAACTGCGTAGCTTTGCTTTGTAAATCAATTTGTGGTATCAATTATGGATGTGGCTTTGAGGATTGTCAAGGGTGTTGTTGTGAATTGGTGTTGATGCTCAGTATTACTATAAGCCCATTGAGGGGCTTATAAGTATGCATTATAAGTTTAGGATATCCTTATTAACTAGCTATCAGCAATATAGGTGGAGACATTGCTAAGGGAGAGCTTAGTTGCCTTGTCATAGGACATTATGCATAATTATTGCTGGATATCCGAGCACGAGATTAGCCACTTTGCATTAGCATGTGATTTTGACGAGATTGGTCAATAGATTAAACCATTGATATTTATTTAAATATTAATATGAAATGGATATTTCTAATATAAATATAGCTATGTTGAATTGTATATAAGTCATTCTCTTCTTGAAATTTTGTGTGATGAGTTATGTTTTGGCATCTTAGATATGCATGGCAAAAGTTCAATCTATTTAGAAGAGATACACACTAGTCATTAAGCTGCGGTTGCTCACCCTTTACTTTCTACTCTTTTTAGGTTTTGGTTAGTGGCCGGTAAAGTGAGAGCACTATCATGGGGACTTTTGAGAGTTGATTTTGGATATGATTTGGGACTATGTCTTTTGGGTGGAAGTCATTCGGTTGGAAGGATAGCTATGTCTTTCCCATTCTTGTTGGTTTTGGGGTGCGACAGTCGATAAGGAGGTCATCACTGTCGAGCCTCTGATTCAAGAACCAGCTAGAGGCAATGCTAGAGATGACAAAGTGGAGATGATAGGGTGGCTGGAAGAGAGAAAGAGAGGGGCTTGGTGGTGTTCGTGTTGTTCGGGAGCAAGTGCTTCCTATCGAAGGAGTTGGAACGTGGGCTGGGGCTCGCAGTTGGGTTTGTGTGGGTGGTGAGGTTTCCTGGAGGAGACGGGGAGAGTGTGAATATTGTTGAAGCTTTGCCTGAAGGGTTCTTGGAGAAGACACAAGACAGAGGCATGGCAGTCCAAGGATGGGCTCCTCATGCCAAGATCCCCATGCACCCGAGCACCAATATTTCGTGCCGACAAAGCTAATGCTAGAGTTTAAAATCGATTCATTCAATGTTGTGACACCATAAGTGGTGATATAACAGGTGGGTTTGTGGGTCACCGTGGTTGGAGCTCGTCGTTGGAGGCAATTGTCTTGGTGTACCCATCATAGCCATGCCAATGCACCCGGATCGGCCCTTAAACGCCAAATTGGTGGCGGATCTTGGGGTCGGCGTGGAGGTCTAGAGAGAAGACGGCAGTTGCAAGAGGGAGGAGGTGGCGAAAGCGATCAAGCTAGTGGTGGTTCAAGAAGGAGGCTAGCAAGTCTGGAAAAGGGCCAAGGAACTGAGTGCGAGGATTTGGGAGAGGCAAGAGGAGGAACAGACAAGCACGGTGATGAAAAAGTTGGAACAAGTTTTTGGAGACCAGACAACTCTTAATCTTGTGAAATTGTGACTTGACATGGTAGACCTAAAGTTGGATTTGCTAGTTGCTGGGATAATTCATGGAGTTGGAAGCATAAATAAGAGGAGGAATCTTTGCATTTTGCATGATGTTTCACGAATCTGATCCGATTCTCGATCTTTTCCGAACTCTTCAATTTTCATGGTCAAACAAAAAACAAGAAAGCTGTCGGGAAATTCAGGATGAGTTGAATACATATATGTAAGTTGACTAGCTACAAACTATGTAGCACTGACTCTCCTTGTCAAGGAGACAAGTTTCAACATTTCTAGTTTTTATCTACTATGAACTCTATAAGGTTTTCAACCTTGAAGACATTCAAATTGACATATGCACAAACTTTTGAGTTTAAGGGGGTGACATAGACATTGTGGACCTAGACCATTGATTGATTTTGTAACAATCCTGTTCAATGAGGACAGAAAGTGGTCACCGAGAGAATCTGGACAAGGAACGACTCCTAATAGGTTTCTAGGATGGCGAAAGAGACAGAAATGAACCACTAAATAGGGGGAGAGCGATTTTGAAATATATACGTATGTATGTGATGTGTGTGTGTTTGTTTTTATTAAAATTGAAATTAACTCACCGAAGCACTTTTTGATTTAATAACAAGCTTTGCTTTGAAACTTTAAAGTTAATCGAGTCCATTCTAAAGCATTACCCAGATGGGTGATCTCTAGAAAAGTGACTGCCTATACGCTAAAAGATGACACCATGAGACTTAGTACGGAGTTAAAGCAGATAATACCTCAAGTTAACCAAGGATGTCACAAATTCAGGTCCACTTTGCATGTGATGTAGTTAATTCTGTACAAATGTCTTTAAATATTCTAACATGGGACTGGAACCCATCGAGGGGTCCTCCCTTCCGGTCCTGGTGGACTCTGGGAATGTCCTGAAACGGTGTACCACGGCGTTCCAAGTGCTCAATTTTCTTCTCATTTCGTGAGCAGAGTGTACATTGGCCTGCGAAAATGAAAGACTACATGGCATCGAGGCTCACTCACCGGAAATGGGCCATTTGACGATGTTCTGATAAAATGAAAAGGAATGGAGTCGGAGGGTCTGGAGAAGAATCTAGTGTTTTTCCTTCATTAAAAGATTTTAATCCTTCTTTTAATCTTGTTTGGCTAGTGTAAAAAGTGGTGATTAGTTTTCGTGGGTCAGAACTGGTGTTGTTGTTCTTGCGTAATGTTTTCTTGGATTGTAACGATTCAATCTTTCATAAATGTTCCACGATTTTGAACGGTATCAAAGTGGAAAAAGAGATAAAAGTAGCAAAAATGTAGCTATGAAGTAAAAGGATATTTGTCGCGACTAAATTTCCAAGTGAACTACCTAGGGTTTAGCTAATGGATTACTAAGCCTAAACTTAGTTCAGGCTCTCCCAAGCTCATATCAAAACTTAGCTACTTAGTTCAGGCTCTCCCAAGCTCATATCAAAACTTAGCTCTGGCTCTCCCAAGCTCATATCAATTCGCGACTTAGATTCAAATTCTTAATATGCAAAAATCGGAGTCGCCACTAATCTATTTTTGGTGAGTCAATTAGAAACCAAGTAAGTAGCGAGAGATTTACTTTACTCTTACGAACTAGAGATTGTAAGTTCGGGGACTTGGTTACGCTAGATTTCTCTAACGTCATTTCGGTACCATTCTCTTTTATTTTGAAAAAAAATGTTTGGTAAGCAATTTGAATTAATTTTAATTTACCTCCCTAACATGTGACCTAACATGTGAAGTGATCATGCGGGTGCGCAAATCACTAATTTAACATCCAAAAAAAGCAATGAATAAATCGCAGAACTTGCCTCGTAACAACGAAAGTATCTGCAGTGTTAGATCGGAATTCATATTAACAGTTCTAGATATGATTTATAATTAACATGCAATTACTTTTTTTGTTTTTACTTACTTAATGAGAATCATGCTTTATGCAATGCATGCTACTAATCTAAAACATGACATAAGTAAAATGCAGTCTATCCTAAAGAATGAAATCAATTTTGTTTAAAGACAATTTTTTTGTTATTTTCTATGAAATTCGAGATTAGAAAATTGCAAAAATTATCTATCCAAATTAAGATATCATCTGACTTATATTAAGATTCAGATTAGGTCAAATAATTTAAACTATGATGTTATCCCTAACCTAAAATGCAATCTATCTAGAAAAAAAAATATCTAAACTTTAAGAAAAAAACATGCAATCTTATCCTAATATGCAATGACGTGTAAAGAATGCCTTAATTCTAATTTTTCTTTTTCTTTTTTTGAAATTCGAAATTAAAATTGACACATAATTAAATGTGCAATTTAAAAAAAAAAAAAAAACTAACATCCTAAATGAATGCATTTTTTGGATTTTCATTTTTTTCAAAAATTCGAAATAAAATACCTACTCTAAATATGCAACATAACCCTAAGACTATAAACCTAATCAAACTCAATTTTTTTTTTTTTTTTTTTTACGAAATCAAAATCGATCAAACGACACGACAGCAAATCGGGTAAGATAAGATCGATATCCGTAAATTGACGAACCATATCTCGCACATAAGATCAGATTGGCTAATTTTAAACAATACCGCGAATCGAATCTCGAGCGTGAGATCGGATCGGCGATTTTCCAAACGATTGCGAGTCAGATTTCGGACACGAAAATCGGACTGTCAATCCCTAATTTAAGAGGTTACTTCGTGTCGAGAATTTCGATCATACATAGCGACTATTTCAAACAAAGGATCAAAGTATTAAAATAAAAAATAAAAAATAAAAAATAAAAAGTAAATAAAAAACTACCTAATTTGATTCTTTTTCCTTTTTCTTTTTTTCCCAAACAAGGCTTGGCAGCTCGTGGTGGTGCGCAGCCAAGGGCGGTGGAGCTGCCGGCGTTCGGAGCTCCGGCGAAGGGCGGCAGCCGGCGGACCAGCAGCGGGCAGGCAACACCGAATTCGCAGGGGCTGAAGCGGGACGAAGAGCTGCTCGCGGACAGAACAAGGGCGGCAACGGCGTCGCGGGCGGATCAGCAGTGACCGGCGAGAGCTGCCGGGAGTCGGAGCAGAGGCGGAGGCGGAGGCGTCGGCGCTGGGGGCGGAGCGAGGGCTCGGGCTTCGGCTGCTGGGCAGGACGGCAGCGACCTCGCGGGCTGCTGGTATCGCGAGCTCGCGGTGGCCGGCGGCTCGGGCAGAAGGACAGCCGCGGCTGCGTCGCGGCTGGGGGCAGAGGCGGAGCAGGGGCGTCGCGGACGGAGGGTTGCAGGCGAGGGCGTCGGCGCTCGGAGGCGCTCGGGCAGCAACGCGGCGGTGACTGGCGGAGCGTGGCGCGGCGGTAGCTGATGACTTGCGGACGAACGACGACGCCGCGCGCTGGCCGGCGCAGCGGAGGCTTCGAGCGGCCAATAGTGCACTTTTTTCCTTTCCTTTTCTTTTTTCTTTTTCTGCCCTCTGCCCCCACGTCCCTCACCTGTCTCTCTCTTTCTCTGCTGTAGTTTCAGCAGAAGAAAAAAGCCTCTGATCACTTTTCCCCTTCCCCAAAGAACCAAAACTTTTTTTCTTTTTTGTTCAATTTTTTACCTCGAAAATGTATTTCTAATGTGTGGCCCCGCTAAAACATACGCGCGCAGCCTTTTTATAAGGGAATGAATTAGTTTTTTTTGTAGCCTGACGAAGATTTCCTCCCAAATATTTTCCGCGAATTGCTAAAGACTCGAGATTCAATGCGATTTTCTCAAATTCCAAATTTTACCAAGATAAGCTCGTAATATCTTTTTGTCTCACTTGCCCTATCTAAGGATATTAAAAAAAACCGTCATATCACCAAAAATATCAAATTTCTATTTCTCACAAAATAATTTTCGGTCATAGAAAATAACGGGCTCGGGTTTATTCGCTCTTTTCGTGGACTTAGTCCAACGTGTCAATTTAAAGCTTAGAACCATCAATTTGAACCCACCTATCATCAGTCTAATGCAAATGCAAATTAAAAATAAATGCACCTAAAATTATATGCTATGTAACTTAATTCTAATTTTTTAGGGATTAAGAATTAATCCCTAATTTTTATGTAATAAATAAATAATTGGGTCGCCAAAATTTAGATGTCGACAATATTATTTTCCATCATCTCTTATATAATAATGGTACAACAGCAGATTTCCAAGGCAATAACAGCTATACATTACCACAATATTACAGAAACAAAAAATGGGGATTCAAGCCAAGCAAAATTACAGAGGAAAAAAGAATTGTGCTGGGAAGAAAGAGAGGAGGAACAGTTTTCTGCTCATCTCCATATGTATATGACCATATTGCTATACAGTCAGCAGTCCTACTAGTAAAAAGCTCAAAAATTCTACTTCTTCGAAACAAGATGTAGTTTCTCATCTCCTCTGGAAGTTCAGGAACTTGATGCCGTAGGCGAAGACGAAGAAAAAGACCAAGACCCAACCAATATGGGCCAAAGCCACGGGCAAGAGGAAGTCGTAATCGAATCCCAGGCTTGACTTCAGGAATTCATCTAATGGCAGTGAAATCCCTCCATCTATAGCTATATCTTTCTTCTTGTCGCCGACTTGGGATGTGAAAATGCCATAGATGGTCCAAGCGACGGGCGAGCACCAGTAGTACCATCTCCACCACACAGGGATCAGCTGCAATAATAGGGCATTATTAGCATTAATATGACATGTTTTCAAAAGAGGATGATGCTCTCAATAAGAAATGAAAGAAGACTAGAATTAGGACCGAGGTAAGGTGACTCACAGGTCGGGGAATGAGGAAGCCCGAAAACAAGTTCCAGAAGTTGAGGAAGAACGACATTGTGATGGCAGCGATCTGATGGCCGGGAGTGAGCGCAACAACCATCATGCCGTACATCGAGAAGTAGGTATAGCACATGAATATGAAGTAGTAGAAGTACAAGACCTTCCCGAGCTTCCACTCGAAACCGATCATCGAGTAGAGAATGAGGGAATAAATAACTGTCTGAATCGCCACATAGATTGTTTCGATAGCCACCTGATACACAAAGCACACCAATCAACGACAGAACAAGAAAATACAATTGTAATGAAATGAATGAGATTCTAATTATTGGAAATGGACAGAGAGAATAATACCTGAGCAAATGCATAAGGCAACTCCGAGTACATCCCAGCTGCTCGTTCACGGTAGAAGACGGTTCTTTCGATTGCCACAACAGATTGGACTGCTGAAGCATTAGTGGCTCCAAGGAAGAGAACAGCAGCATAGGTGGCACCGAGTAGATTGATCAAATCTTGTTGTTTATATCTATCAGGATAAAAGGAACAGAAACATCATGTGAGCAAACAGTTTAAGGTAATAGCAGCGGCTTGACCTTCGCAAAAAGAGAATGATCTTTCAAACGCAATAATTTGTGCTTACATTTTGTCTCCTTTGTTCCAGAAAATGAAGCCAAACATAAGACCAATGACAACCGTCATGAAGAACCGAATGGCGTTAAACCGGGAGTTCCTCCAGTAGGACCAGTTCTGTTTGCAGAAGCAAGCATGGCATTGAGTCAGGAAGCCCTGGGAGTATTGGGTGGGGAAGTAAAGGTCTTTTGAACCGGGCTGTGGAGAATTCAGCTCTTTGATGAGCTCCTGGTTTCTCCTGAAAAGGGAAAAAAAAAAACAAAAACGGGGGAATGAGGCGCCCAGTTCAGTGCACATTCATGATTGGAATTCGAAGAAATTACAAAGACTGCGCGTCTCTCACCTATAGAGGTCGGAATTGGCATAGATTTCTGCAAAGTCAACTTCCAGTTGAGCTTCGACTGAAGTAGCACTGACATCCAACATCCATGTTGCAGGATTGTAGCCTTCTTTGATCTTGGGGACACCGGGAACAGCCTGCAATTGGTTTTCGGACATTAAACTCTATTCAGTCAAACCACATAGCCTCATCGGTAGGTGTAGTCATGGATTTTTCAGTCATGCGGGTTTTTTTAATTGAAGTTATAAGACAAGCACCTCGAAATATTCGACGAGCTTGTGAGACCGTTCACCCAGAGGCCCTACATAGATGACTTGCCCTCCTCTTTTCATCAGGAGAAGCTGCAAGGAGAACACACATCCTCAGCTCACGGATATCTAGAAGAGATAATCATGAAAAAAAATGAAAAGAACACGGAGTTAAATTATCCAAACCGTACCTCATCAAAAGCCTCAAAAATGTCTATACTCGGTTGGTGAATTGTACACACAACAGTACGCCCAGTATCCACGGTGTTTCTCACAGTACGCATGACGATTGCAGCTGCTCTGGCATCGAGACCTGACGTGGGCTCATCCATGAAAATAATCGATGGATTAGCAACCAACTCGACGGCTATCGTGAGCCTCTTCCTCTGCTCAGTCGAGAGTCCGTCAACTCCTGGAAGCCCAACTATAGCATTCCTCAAGGGATGAAGCTCAACTAAATCCATGACTTGCTCAACAAACATCTGCAAAACCAAGAAAACTCACGTTGAGTCCTAATTTCCACCAGGTCCATTTACTCGCTTGAAGGAGAAATGAATGAAGAAGATAGTATCTTAGCTACGTGCCTTCCTGGTTTCCTTATTTACGTCCTCAGCGAGACGAAGCCAAGCTGAGTATATGAGAGACTCGTAAACGGTGACGTATGGCGAGTGAATGTCATTCTGCTCACAGTAACCGCTCACTCGAGCAAAAGTCGCTTGGTTCTTGGGATAACCGGAAACAGTTATGCTTCCCTCAATGTATCCGCCAGTTTTTCTTCCTGCTAACACATCCATCAGTGTCGTCTTTCCGGCTCCACTGACTCCAACCAATGCAGTCAAAACGCCCGGCCTGAAAGCTCCACTGACATCTCTTAGGAGTTGTAGTCGGCTTTCCTCAACCCCTTGAGTCTTCATTTCCTGAAGCACAACAAAACAGACATTTGTTTCTGAATCTAACGTTGGGTGGAGGTATTTTACATTTTGTATTCTGAGAAATATGTCTCAAACAAATAATTTAACGACCAGAACTTCCCCAGCCTTTCATTTTCTGACAAGTTAGCAGTTTCTATGTGAACTTTTATGTGAAATTACGAAAGAACTGTGGTTGTCTTAGGTCTTGCTCGTGTCATTTCATCGCTGCACGGAACTTGGGGAGTCTTAAGTTAGGGAGGAATGGACTTACTGCGGGCATATCCACGTAGTAATTGACATGGTTGAAGGCAAGTGAAAGGGGCTGGAAAGGCAGAACCATTCCTCTCCTAGCGTTGGTGCTTTCACTGACAATACCGTCGTTTGCTCGGGCATTTCTTACTTGCATGGGAGTACCTGTCCATAAAATTCCAGTCTTATATAAGCATCTACACATGATACTTTTTGCGGCACATCCCAGATTTCTCTTTTTCTATAAATCCAGTCGACAGTCCTAACTACAACAATTACATACCTTCTGATCTAGATTGTCTCCTCTTCTTGGAATCATCATCCACAAGTATTGCTTTATTATCACCGAGAGCTGAGATACAGTCGGAAAGCAATAATTCAGTACGTACTTTTCATTTTACTTGGAGAAAAGAAAACCAGACCAGAGCATCTACTTACGATTTAGGAATGTCAATGCAGCAGTGAAGAGAATGTTGAAAACAAGAGAGAACGCGAAAAGTGCCATGACACTGATCCAATACCAGCTCTCGGTCTTGTAAAGGCCTCTTTGTGCTAGAAGGTATTTTCCAACTGAGGGTTCAGAGGAGGAGTTGACGAGCGTAGGCTGTGACATCAAAAGAAGTTAGTTTAGATGTATCCTGAAATCTTAAGAAGACTTTTGAAGTTCCATCATATCCTAAGCCTTGTAGATAACTTACCTTGTTCCATCTTTCGGACAGGAACTCATTGATAGCAATGGCATTTTGCCCATACATCATGGGAGAAACATAGTAACCCCAGATCATCCCTTTTGAAATGTCATCTGTCCACCATTGTGCACATTTTATTTTTAGAAGCTTATCACCAAAAGCAATCTATAGGTGTGAAATATGAAATATCCCAATGCCATTATCCACGATTGTTTAGAATGACAATGCCAAGCGCAAAAAAGTGAACATTTCTAACCTTTGGCGACAATGAAACCACCAAGGATGAATACCAGCAGCAATGTGAAGGTCCCGAGTGTGTTGGCGACGACCTGTGTTCTTCCCAGGGCCGCTATGAAACGGAAGAGAGAGAGAGCCATCTGATTCACTCCAAAGAAAGCCAAGAATTGCTTGAAAAACCTGCACAAGTAAAAATCACCGAGATTTGTCAGCAAGAGGACTTACCAGAGATTATGTTCGTCGCACCAGTGTTCGCAGCTTATAAATCAAAGCAGGAAGGGCCAACTTATGAGAAGGCAGAAAAAGTGGCCATACCTAACAGGAGATGGGGCGAACCCAATGGTGTAGTAAGTGAGGATGATCCAAATTCCAGATTCAACCAGCGAGACGGGAATTCTGAGCACCCAAATGGGCAACGCGAAAGCCCAGGCAGGGTAAAACAAGAAATCTCTCTGCTTGAAGAACACCGGAAGCCTGAACACAGTCATTGCGAGCTCAGTCATCCCATTAAACATGACATTCAGAAGACTGTAAAATAGAGCTCCCCAAAATTTTGCCCCGTCTCCTATTTCGCCGGTCTTCATTTCTGTTCTGAAGAACACGGTGAACGCAATGAAGGCCATGATCGTGATCTGAGTGGTCTTGAAGATATACACGAAAGAGCTGCGCTTCATCAGCAGCCATTCCCTGGCAAAGCAAGCTTTGAAGAGCTCCCAGTTAGAAATTCCATACTTTTCCTTCACCAGAGCAGCAGGGTGTGCCCTGCTTTTGTCATAAGGGACTCTGAGCTCTTCGATAAGGCGCTGACCGACATGGAAGCTATTGAAAATCCTCACGAATTCAGGCACCGAGATGTATCTATAAGGTTGGTCCTTCCTGTACCAGTATTGCTCTTGGTCGTTCTTGGAAGTCACTTCCTGCAGAAAGTCAGCAACCCCCTTTCTTTCCGGGCATTTGAAGCCCACGTACTCAAAGAACTCCAGAACGTTCTCTCGTGACCCTTGGTAGACGATCTGGCCCTCCGAGAGTAAGATTATGTCGTCGAAGAGGTCGTAAGTCTCAGGAGCTGGCTGCAAGAGGGAGATGACCATGGTCACATCCATGATATGGACCATCTGCCTCATGAACTTCACGATCTGAAATGTCGTGGAACTATCCAGCCCTGTCGATATCTCGTCCATGAAGAACGCCTTCGCCGGTCCGACCAACATCTCACCAGTGGTGACACGTTTTTTTTGTCCACCAGAGATACCCCTCCTCATGTCGTCTCCAACCATGATATCAGCGCAAATATCTAATCCGAGGATCTGCCACAGACATCAGAGACTTAGCCTACCTCACAAGCTTATACAGTGAAACGTCAAATTTGAAGCGGGATTGAATGGACAAATTCTGCAAACCAACCTTGAGGACATAGTCCGCCATCAAACTGTTTTCTTGGCCAGTAATGGCAGTGGCCTTCATGAAAGCATCAATTTCGGGGTCCGGCTTGATCCCTGCCTCTCGCTCTCTTCTCGACAGCTCCGCCAACATCTCATACCTAGTTCCGACTCCCAAGCAACGGCCCGAAAAGTCGAGTGTCTCACGGACCGTCATCTCCCCATGGTGAAGATCGTGCTGGCTAATGTAAGCGCAGGTCCTTTGAGGAACGAATTCACTGAATTCATGGCCGCAGTAGGTGATTTTTCCAGTTATCTGTATAGTTGTAATAGAACGAATTAGTTCACGCTAAGAACTAGACAACCTGAAGAGAGCAAGCAAGTAAAGGCATACAGATAGGTCAAAATGCATCACTAACCCTGAGATCATCATCAGGCTTTCCGGCAAGTGCTTGTAGCAGTGTTGTTTTTCCAGAGCCAGGAGGTCCAAGAAGCAAGGTCAACCTGAAAATGAATAATTTCATGTTCATAAGCTCCCAAATTAAGCGCGTAAAACTGCACTTGTTTATGTAAGCAGTGAGACTAGGATCTTCAAATTGAGGATCCATGAATTTACCTTGATGGTTTGATTACGCCGGTTACATCTTGAAGTATCTTTACAACCCTCTTCTTCGATGGAGAGAGTCCGATCATGCCAATAGCTCCCTGTTGTCATAAATAATGTTATTGAGGATGCATAGAAAATGTTAAATTCACCTCGTCGAATGTATCAGACACTGCCGTTTCTCTGAAGACATGAAAAGAAACGAACTGATTGATTTGTCAATCTCTGTGTTTCAACATTTGAACCGCTTTTAGGTTGGGTTAGCTCTTCTCTACCTCTTTCAGCTTCCCATAACATCAGCTTTCCTTTTTTCTAATTACTTAAGCAACAAAGACGCACCATTTCACTAAAAGGTCCGCTTTTTGCCTGCATATTTGCAATCAAATGTTATATCTTCCGCCATCTCATGCCCGCTGAACCTGCCTACTCAATATTGTCAAAGGCGGCATCGCAGCCACATATAAGAAACTGGCAAGAATTTCTTTCTCCTAGAGTCTGTAAGACAATTAAAACCCAGACGTGACCAAATACCTCTTCCTGATCTAGTCACCTAACCAATCTTGGCTGACTAACTACAACCCTGTTGAGTTTGCCACTGATACTTCACTAAACAACACTGAAGATTAATTGAACGTGAAAAAGAAACATCAGAGAAAGTAAAAAATTTCTCATGAAAACCAACCTCAATAGCATTCAAGGTAGCGTTGAGCAGAGTTGGGAGTGCCCTTGTCCCCACATAAGCATCCCCTTCAATGCACAGGTTCTGGAACCTCACTTCGATCCTCGGGATCTCGATACCGACCCGGTCGGTCCTGTCCCGCAGCCTCCTCAGGAACTTCTCGTTGTCCTCCTCCACCACCTTGAGTATGCTCTCCATCAGGACCTTCTTGTCTTGCGTCCCGAGGTTCGTCACGTCGACCTCGTCTTGCACCACCCTCCCGTTGCTCCGCACCTGGGTCAGTATCCCCTTCCGCAGCCGGTCGTAGGTCGGCAGCCGCTCTATGGCGGCCCACCGGAGCTCCTCCTCCTCGTCCGCCACCTGCCGGACACTCCGCTGGAACACGTCCGGCGCGTTAAACATCTCCCTCACGCTGGCCGACCGCCAGCTCCTGCGGCTGCTCGTCTGCCGCATGAGGTCGTCCCCGGCCAATGCCGCCGCCATTGCCAAACCCGCCTCCTGTCTCTCCGGATCACCCTCAAAACCCGACTGGAATACTCCTCAAAGAAGTTCTTGGACCGGAGTTCGAGCAAGAACTTGAAGAACCAAAGAATGAATCCAATATGCACTTGTTGAAGCAGAAGCACACTTCTTTTTCTTCTCTGTGCGTGTGCGTATTACAAAACTTGGAGCAGACAGAGGATGAGAAAGAGAGAGAGGGAAGAGAGATATTTTGAGGAGACTGATCCGCAGGAGCTTTATATATAGAAAGAGTTGAAGAAAATAAAGATCCATTCCGGGCAGGAACGTGAATTGCCATTGAGCGTTTGGTCGTCGGTCAAAATGAGACAACGAGTCCTTCCCGCGGCTTTTGAGCTAAATTGCTTAGAGGCGTTGAAGATTCAACGCCCGCCGAATCCGGTGCCCCGCGCCCCACCCCTCGCCGTTCCAGAAGGAAATCTCCTGGCCGTCGGATTAGGGGGGACGGGGGTTGACGTGTCGAGGTGAAGTCCGATCCTGCGGACGATATCGAGCGAGCGCATCGTATGAGAATGAGATCGTGAGCGGGGAATCGCGTGTTTTTTTTTCCGGGCAATATTTTATGGAGGAGACGTGGGGACGAGGACAACGGTCCAATGCTGTATTTTGCTGACCGAAAATGGAAGCCTCGGACGGAGGACAAAAGAGAGCGTCGCTTGCACGCGCGGTTCGGCGCGCGTGGGATGACCGAGTCCAGATACGCCTTCTGTGGTACCGTCCGTTCCTGATTGGATGACTACCTTGAAAACTACACTAGTTGCCTCCCTGGACTCTAAAGAGCCTAATAATGATGTACGGGTTAATTTCCCCCCTAATCCTTTTGAAAAATTAAAAAAAAAATAACAAAGAAATTGAAATTTCCCCTAATGATTTTTTTTTTTTTTTTTTTTTTTGTGACCCAGGGAACCCGCACACCGTACCAACACGGACAACCCAAAAGGCTCGGGGTAACGGAAGGTAAACCCTAGGAGCAACACGTGCTAGCCACCACACACATGCCACCGGATAAGTCACCCTGCGACGTTCGGGAATCGAACTCCTCCCTTTACATTAGGGGGAGAAGCTCGCCGCCAGTAGCGCCACCCAAGTGGGTGGTGAAATTTCCCCTAATGATTCGTTGCCAAAATTCCAATTTATTATCTCTATTTTTAAAAATTATTGGCGGGGCTCGCGGTCCAGATTTCCAACTTTGACAATAGAGGAAATGTCCCCCCCGGTGATTTCAATCCCTTTCTAATTTTTTAATTTATTTTTTACACCAATGACCTTTATCATTTCCCATGGAATTGGAGCAGCATATTCCAAGAATATAGGTAGAGTTGCCGTTAAATGGGCTCTCTCTCTCTCTCTCTCTCTCTCTCTCTCTTTGCATATGATAATTTCTCATAGATGTTATCTTCAATACCTCCTTGTGTCATGGCGATATTAATATCTCCTCATAATAAAAAAATCTTTAATAAAAAAAGGAATTGTTAGGTTAATATCCAAGACGTTGTTTTCTCGTGATTTGGAATCTTAACGAACTCGACTGACCTATTAAGTTGATAATTGGAGTAATGTGTGTGCAAATTGGAGCTACTTTTATGCACAACTATCACGGATATAGTTTTTTTTTTTTTGGTTGAGCATCATAGATATAGTTAAAAAAAAAAGGGGGGTGCACCGAGATTAAACTTAAGGTGGGTTTTTTTATATTAAAAATAAAATTAAAGGACAACGACCATCTTACGGAAAACTTACATCAGTCTCATATGCAAGTCTTACGAGGAAAGTTTCATGTTATCCATTCGAAGTTCAATATCCTTGAAAAGTCCGCAATTGTCAACATCAATAACACAAAACAAGGATATCTCATTGTGCACAAAAGTCTCCAGCGGGCACGAACAAACAGGAGATGAAAAGACCCGTCCTTGTGGTTAAATTTGATGACAAAGAACATGCGAATCGCGAGTGAAGGTGCCAAATGACTTTTCGGGGCCATTTTCAGATATGAAATAGGGTACCCAAAAAAAAAATATTCACCAACTGAGTAACCCATGCTACATTTATTTAAAGCTAATATTTGGACCACGAAAACTTTCGAATTAATATATTTGGATCACATTTACTTCAAGTAAATTTTTATGTTACAAAAAATCTAAAACTGATTAAGAACTTTTTGAATCATATGACGTAGGTGTATTAACTAGAGATTTTTTATGATATTAATCTTTTAATATAAGAGTCTCAATTGGAAAACATCGGCAGATCCTTGGTCACAAAATATATATATATAAGAGTCTCATTAACGAGTGTAGATGCTTATTAAATATATCATACAAAAAAATATATTGGATTCATCGTCCTGATTAGAACACGACGCGAAGAATGCAGTGCATCCAAAAGTATGGCAATCTTTCTTTAATGCAAATTTGAACATAAAAATCCACGATGTGACTGTGTGAATGCTGAATGGTGCTAAGAAAATGTGGAAAGGAGGAATGAACACGCCATCTGGAAGGCTTCGACTTTCAACGGATTCTAGAAGCTCGACCAGCTGACCCGCTACGAAAATTACGCGTTCTCCGGGCGGGGCGTTTCCATCGCGAAGTTGACTGAAAGATCGAATGATTGCGGGGGATCATTCTTTGCTTCTTCCAGTGGTTAAGGGCAGTGATTAATACGTAAGAAACAACATTAAATTTAGTGAAAAAATCTGTCGAACTGCATGCATGCAGACCATTGTCCAACTTGATGAACGGACGATGCCGATACGGGCGTGACGTGGGTCTCTGATCTTCATTTATGTCCTCTCTTTTGGCTCTTTTTGCTGAGTTTCGTCATATGTCCTAGACCTTTTTAGTTGGGAACCAATCAATGACTGTGTCCGCGAATTCTAATTTGGGTCCGAGGGCAATCCGTAATTTAGTAAGTATATTTAATAAGGGTATCTCATTTTTCTCATGTATGCACATGGATAAAATTACTAAAATAATCTTAAATTTATTGCAGTTTTTTCAGTTCATTCATGAACCTTTATTTTTACTTATTCAATCCTAAATCTTTGGTAGTTGTGCATATTCAATCTATCTATCCAATTTTAGCCAGCCAATACTGATATGGACACAGCCGTCCAACCCACACTAATATTTTTATTTTTTTTATTTTTTTATTTTTTTATTTTAAAAAAAAAATCAATTTTTTCAATTTTTCAATTTTTTTCTTTTTTAAAAAATTTCTCTTTTTTTCCTCCTCTAGCAAGTCGCTAGGCAAGATCGACCTCACCCAGTGTCGCGATGGCGAGTGCGAGGGCTAGGAGAGCTCGACTTCACTCGACGACCCTCCCCTGTGACAATGAGTCCTCGCCAGGGGTGGCCAAGGCTCACCCTTGCCCTCACAAGATCTGGGCTAGGTGAGCCTTAGCTAGTGTCGCTTGCCCTTGCCTGCGACGGCGAGTCCTTGCCTAGGGTGGCCGATGCTCACCCTCACAAGTGTCGGCAAGGGCGAGCCTCCCCAATGGCTGACACGTCAACCTCGTTGGCCGGTAACAACCATCCTGAAGAACGAGAAAATAGGAAATACAGAGAGAGAGAGAGAGGAAAAATTTTAAAAATTGACATGTCAATGCTTGCCAGACAGTCAACGCTGACTAGCATTCACATCAGTGTCGGCTAGTCAAAATTGATTGGATGGACTAAATTAGCACAAGTACAAAAGGTTTAGAACTGAATTAAAAAAAAAAATTATGACTAAACTGGAAAAAATGTAATAGATTTAGAACTGTGTTGGTAATTTTTCCTATTTGTGTATGGAATACAAAAGAAATGGTTCGTGGATATTTTATAAAAATTGTCAAGGTTTAGTTATAAAAGGGGAATTAGCCCGAAAATGAGTCATGTGCAAATGTAAATTCCGTCAACAAATGCCTACCCTAGAGGCACTTGCAGAGGAATTTGTCAATTTCAAAATTTGGTATTTTTCTTATGATGTGCATCACAAGTGCATCGAAGTTGGAACAATATTTATTTATTAAGAATGATTTGCGAGTGGTCTAAGGACACTCGTTAATATTTTATGAATTTCATTAATGAGTGCCCATCGTAGAGGGACTTATCGAGCATTTACATGGAGGAATTTTGTGGTTTTCAAGGTGCCATTTTTTCTCGTGATGTGCGTAGCCAGTGCGTCGAAGATGGTGAGATCTTTCTCCGCTATGGACGATCGGCGAGTGCTCTAAGGACGCTAGATAGGATTTTATATAGAGGTTGACCTGATCACTCGTTACGGGGGTGTGATGTGGAGGGGAGATGGAGAGCCATGATTAAATAATCCCGACTCACTCATCAAAGGAGGGAGAGAAAGACGAGACGATGAAAATCGGCGGTGCTCGCGATCTATGATGGCTCCAAGTGTCAACTCGAGTCAACCTCAACGACCTCACTTGCTCGTAATAGTGCAGGGCGAAATGTACTTAGCTCCCACCGCTAGAACAGAAAAGCACGAGGTGCTACTATTTTATGGACTTGAACCCTCCCTATGCGCACCATGGACAACACACCTGTACTTAAATAAATAAATAAATAAGCAATTTTACACGTGGAACGCATGATTTGACTAACGAGATCCGTTATGATCTGACGAATCAAATTATTTGTGCGCCTTCTAAAGTCTCGCGGGTCCCGCTGCCCGAATAAATTCCACCCTTTGGATGCCAACGCTAATAGTCTTCGGTGCCTCTGAATTGCCCAAAAGGGACGACAGTTGGGCAGAGGGTATGGTACTGGTGCACTTTTATTGTTCTTCCCGAACGAAGGCAGCAACTCATTTTAACATCGTGGAGAACGTGCCAGAATGGGGGCTTTTTGTTTTGATTTGTCATGACGGTCGATTATAATAATAATAATAATCTCGGTCTCTAGCATCGTTTCCAGCCGGCCAAGAAGGTTCCTCCTTGCTTTCCTCGAGCCACTAGACAAAACAGGAACGACGACCGACGGTCCCATAATAATAAATTAATAATAGTCCCGACCATTAAATCGATTCCGACCGAAACGCGTGTGGCCCGGTCGAGAAGGTCAGACCGCGGGACTCAGTCTCTCCTTCCACGCCATTTTCTTTCCGTGACATATGATCCCTCTTCCTTCACTACTACTACAACTGCTAATAATAATAATAATAATAATAATAATAATAATAATAATAATAATAATAAAAAGATTAAACTATTTGACCTGAGAGAGAGTCTCAATAAAGATTATTTAAGGTGCTTTTAGTAGCCTTTTGCTTTAGAAAACAATTTCTGTTCAAAAATAATTTTTTCCATTTTTATTCTCGAAAATAAAGAATTAGTTTTTTTTTTTTTTTTTTACTTCTTATTTTTGTTTAAAATCTATTTTCTAACTATTTTTTTTATTTCGGGAAATAGAAAAATTAATTGATATTACCAAACGGATTTCTATTCTTTTTTATTCTGAAAAATAAAATAATATAAAAATATAAAAATAAAATAGTTACTAAACTGGCTCTTATTCAATTAATTAAGGATTAGCCCAAGTGATGTGGCTTTCCTGGAATGAGAATCTGCTGATCGTTCGCCGGTGTTTTCTTCGTCAGAATCTTTGATTAATTTGTATGACTTGACAATGGAGGGACTTTTTACCTAACTTTTTTTATTAGGTCCAGCGTATTGAATGTGGAGATATTCTTTCACTAGTATATGAATTCTTGCAGCCCGCCAGGGGGAACATTAGTCAAGCACATTGACCCAGTCGGCAGCCCAAAGTGGAACGCTGTTTCCGATCTTGTGCTGCATCGACTTTGGAAAAAAATGGGGGGCGGCATCGATTTCTCTCTCTTTTCTTTGGCACTTTGTGTGATTTGATGATTTCGCTCACGGCAAGATTACATCACGATAACCTTGTTGGAGGAAGAAAGGGGGAAAATATCTTAAAAATCTGCGGAATAATTCAAATGTCCAACCCTATCTGAATTTCTAGAATGCCGATGGTGATGCCTAGTGGAGTAACGTATATGGAAATCCATCAATCAAGTGTGCAATTCAACATGACCACGCATCATTATCCCAGCGAAAAAAAAAAAAAAAAAAAAAAGACAACTTGTTCGTCGTGACAACTTCGAATTGATAATGATCTTTGACTTTTTGGCCACCCTTTGAAATTGATATTTTCTCGACCGTTATTATCCTTTGTATGCTTGTGATCACAAAATCCGTGATGCTAGTTTAGGATTGCAGGAGACTAATCTGCCGGTAGTGCGACAGTTTGGCAGTAGGCGACAATTCCAAAGGGGTTATTTTCTAGACGATATTAGAAGTCAAAGGAGGGCTGCTGCTGGTGCAACGTTTAGCTGTAGAATGGCAAAACATCACTCTTACACCGAGCGAAAGGAAGAATGTCAATTGTGGCGTCCGCTAGGCTTAAAATCTACGTCAATTATTGCGAGCTTCATGAAGCCAACGTCCGCTTTGAAAGGCTTCCATTGGTCCTTGTCGACGGTGTCCTCTTCTGTCAGCTGTCTGCCCCTTTTATATAAAAATCGATCTAGATTCTCCGTATCTTAAACATTTTCCTAACTCCTCGGCCTACTGCCATGACGCGAGAACATAGCGTTCGGCGTGCACAACTTATGTCCCTTTCGAACGATGCACATCGATCGGAGTCACCACCGGACGGATGTTGTCCTGCAACTCACACCCCACGGGCAAAGGAGCCCGATCAAGCGCAGTGAATCGAACTCATCGATTCACGTCCCTTTTCCCTGACCCTCCATGTTGAAATTTGGACGAAGCACGTGGCTGACTAGTTGAGAAGTTGCGAACCTCACCTTCTGTAGTTGCTCTTAGCACTTCATCACTTACCTATATATGCGCGCTTTACTCATTTCGAATCGAGTCCAGAGCTCCATTCATTTAGATAGAGCCGCTTCCCCCTACCCGAGGCCACCTGCATCGATCCATCAATGCGGGCTTAATAAAGCCCGTGCCATGCCCTTTCGTCTTTGAAGGCGGGCGTAATTGCACCGCCAGTTTTGTCATATTGAAGATGCTCCATTCTAAGTGCAGCAGCCTTTCTCTCTTCTGAATCTGAACTATGGTCATCAGCATCTAAAAACTGGTGGGTCAAAGCCATCTCGAGATCGAGTTCAACCAAATGCTTTTGCTTTTGTCCTAGTTCATCCTGGTTTCAACATGAGAAGCATGTTGATTTTGCGTCCACAAGCAAATATCAGTCTAGAAATTCTTCGCCCCAGCATTAAAAATGCTACATTCCCTACCAACGATATAATAAGTTCGACCGCAATCCAAGTCATTGCACTGCCTTAGGCTGAAAAGAAAGTTTAAGATTGACAAAGAGCATTTCCATGAAGAGATGGGAGAATGAAGATGAGGACTCTAGCTTGGCTTTGCTGAATCGTGCGGACCGATTTGAATCCTCTGACGAGCCGCAGCATGTACCATGAAAATGTAAAGGTTCTATCACCCAAATGTAAGGAGAGAACAAGGAAGGCACAGACTGCAAAGAGGAGCATGCAACACTATGCATGAGACAAAAACACTCAAGTCAGTAGATGCTCAGAGACAGCAACATGGTTCAAGTATGGACCGGCTATTTCATCTGGGAATAAATTATTCATGCAATCAATATTAAGAAAATTATATTTTCACCAAGCTTGAAAACTGGAAACAAAGAGAAACAGCCAGGAATTCCAATTGAGTATTCATTACATTCATTCCCCAAAGTCAGTCAAGACGAGCCTCCTAGTCAAGAATTGCTTTCATTCGTCAAACCTGCTCTTTCTCGTCGGCTTTCGGCAAGGCGGAACAAGAGGCGGAAAAGTTGCGGGGTGGCCAGGTCAAATTGCTTTCGTTCGTCAACCTGCTTGTTTCACATTGGCTAGTCCGTGAATGCACAGGAGAACATTCGGAACGTAATAAAGACCAAAGGGCTATAGGAGGATTTAAAAAGCCCATTGATAGGCAAGGCCATTTTTCTTTGGGCCTCGGCGACCCAATAGGCAATCTTGTCGGCCTTCCTACTGCAATTAGCCTTGTTAAAATAATTATAAACTTATTTTTAAGTTATATTTGATTGATTGAGTTTGTTTCATGGATTAATTATAATCAGTAAATGAGTTATAAATAGGTTTAGAACGGTAAAACCCAAAATAATATGAGTGTTAAATAGATCTATAACTTATTTAGACCCAACCCACATCATTCTCACTCTCACTTTATCTCAAACTTGCTTAGGTACGAATTTTTCTAGATTTGATTAAATATGAAAGTGTTTTAGCAATATGAGTCAAGTTGGATATAAGTCTCTCGATTTATATTATATAGAAATGAGTCAAAACAGGTTAAATATATCAATATGGGTTGAATCATTTTCAAGTCAATCCAATCCACCAGTTTTGACGGGTCTAATTGCAATGGGCCAATTCTAAACGAGGAAAACAAGCTATCTTCTGTTGGGCTTCACTGATAAGCGCTGTGCCATCCCAAAAGTGATCTGCCGAAGTCAAAGCCCATATCAGATCTAAGTGATGTTTCCAGTTGAAGTTCATCCGATTGTGGAGAGGTGAATTCTAGGGTTTCCCCGAGCGCAAGTGCTTCGGCTCGAGTTGCTGATTGCTCCTTCGCTGTTCTTGCAAATCCGCCCATCATTCTCCTGGAATGATCACGGCATACCGAAGCTATCGCTCTCTCCGCGAATCCCTCGAGGAACGAACCAGCAATTTTCACCTTTGAAGACTCCCAGTTTCGGGCTGCAAATGAATTTTTCTAAACATAGAGATCATATAATGCAGGAGTTACATGCAAAAAATACCAGCATTTCACGAGGCAAATCATATATTGGCCCCCAAGTTTTGAGGGTCGTTGCAAATTGCCCCCCGACGTTTGAACTTTTCCCTTTTGCCCGCTGAATTTTGGATATCAGTTGCATTGCATCCTATGGCGTCGACTCCGAACAAGTTCTGCTTAAAGCTCCGTGACAGCACGTGAGTGATTATGGAGAACAAATTCATCATATGTGATATACAGATAAAAGTAGAAGAATAATTCGAAAATATATTATATGGGATTATATGATTAAAGTTCCACAAATTTTATGGAGTCAACGCCAAATGCACATCGATATATGCGGTCTAAAATATATTTTTAAGCAGTTCCTATATATACACACCTACTAGACTAGTTTACCTTGTAACTAGCCACACGTGCACTCACTAGAAGTGTACAAAACAGACCACCCCAAGCGGGGACCACATAAATCGGACCGGACTTGTTGGTTTGGTCCGATTTTGGGAGTATCGGTCCGATTTCCAGTTCGTAAAAGTGGAATTAGTATTTAGATGGTCCACTTCCCGATTCCAAGGAAATTGGACCAAATTGACTAAATATACTTTTTTATTTTATTATTTCTTAAAAAAAATAATAAAATGTGAACTAACTACTATCTCAATCTAGTTCCAAGTAATAGAAAAAAAGTAATGGGAAAAAAGTAGTGGGTAAAAATAAGTGACCGATTCCATTGAACTGAACCGAACCAATGGTTTGGGCCAGTTCCGAGTCCTAGGACCAACTGATCCAATCCCTAATTCCAATTTTTGGAAACCAGTCCTCCTAGTACGGTTCCTAATTCCACCTTGGAACCAGATCAAACCAAGCACTAATCACCCTTAGCACTCACATGATTAGATATATATGAGAAAGTTTTGGCTGGAGTCAACGTTAGAGGGCACATTGCCGCCAGTTTCGAAAGGTCGAGGGGCGTATGTTGAAAATTGAGAGTCATGGGTAAATTTTGCTCAATCCCAAAAACTCGGGGGCTAATAACGGAATTCTCTCGCAGTTTATGGCAGATTCTCTGAGAAAACGTGAAATATACCGGTAGACGGCTTGATGAGACGCAAAACACCCGATTAATGCATATAGCATAGCCCCTGCATTAACAATGCACGCACCCAACTTCTTCCTCAAGGTGCTGGGAGCCCACGTTATCTGAAATAGCAGTGGCCAGAGAGAGCATAGCGTCACTCACAAGCGGTGAATCCAAGTCAGGAAACTGTGGATATCAAAATGCATCACGAAAATTAAGATGGAATTTATCTAGCTTCAAACGACTCCAGAAACCAAGTGAACATCTTCTGAGTTTGCTCATTCTAGCCAAGTATCCGTATTATAGATGGTTAATCACGATTGATCAAAGTTGAGCAACCCAAAGTTGAGCAACCCAATAGAGTGGTTCCAAGTTTCGTACAAATTCCATCCAAAATTTGGAACCTGCCTGTTGTAACGAGTTCCTTATTTTTTTGAACTTGAAACCTATCTAACATATTCTTGAACCTAGAACCTATCATGATATAGGGTCTACCCAAGTTCCATCTATATTATTAATTGAACGATTACGATGAATTAAAACATTTAATAAACACCACTTACTGCTACAATTCACTAACTATAAAAACACATGGAAAATATGAATATTAATAAAATAAAGACCTTTAATAAGCACCACTAATTAGTACTTTTAAATTATATCGAATATCACAAGATCGCGCAAAGACATAAACTAAAAAAAACATTAAAATTTGTTCAAATTTTAGGTTACAAATTCCAAGTTCCTCCAACTAAAAATCTCAAACCTACCTGTCAATACAGGTTTATCATTTTTTAAAACCTAAAACTTACCCTGCACACCTTAAAACCTGGAATTTACAAGTTCCTATCGGTTCGGTTCTCAAGTTCTAGGTTTTACCCTTAGTAGAAGGCGAGGGAGATATCAAGGTCACTATCCTCACAATTTGGAGACTTTCACGCCTAGCATTCATTTTCCCTTCCCACGATGTAGTCGCCATGCAGGATCATGGAAACAGAAAGAACAATCTGGCAGAACTTGTTACTCAGGAGAAATAGTGGGTCGAATCTGTCGATCAAGTTTTGTGCACCATTCATCTGGATCCTACCCTCAAGTATAATATATCAGAACATTGCATTCTGTACGACCCTTTCCCATATGTGTATAAAAGTATTGCATAAACCCGATAAACTCAAGCTAAGGCTGAAGTGCCAGTCTCGCCATCGAAGGTGAGCCCAGACTTACTTGCATGCCCCGGATGCAATGAGCAAGAAGCCGGACTAACTGCATATCCACCCTTAGATCAGGTGACAGGACCCGCATGGATCCCGTGTCATCAGACAAGGCATGTTAGTGCGCCCCAAATGCACCCGGGCCAAGCAAGAGCTTTTCGAGTATCTCGCCCTTTTCCTTCTCAATGTAAAAGAAAAGTGAGCAAGCTAGCATCCCTGTACCAGTTGGGATATTTCCCTCATGGCAGAACGAGACTGTATGATCTAGATCATTTACCTACATATATTGAAGCAAAATGTTGTGAATGGTCAACATTTCACTAAATAACCAAAGGATCGGTGGATCCATATTGGACAGCTAATGTGAAATATAGTCTCTAGATCCAAAAGCCTGAGAGGTGCAGCACCATCCATTTGTCCACAATTTCTCTAACATTATGTCGGCATAAGGCTATAGGTATCCCTCTTTGAACATTTTGCAACGATCACTTCTACAAGGAAGGACCATATGGACAGAACTTTGGATCCACATTCACCTGAATAAGTAAATCCCCTTGAAGCCAATCAAGGGCTTGACCATCATGTCTTGATGCAACAATCTATCCATGACAGCAAACGAGCAAAGAGTGAAAAAAGCTAATATCATTCTGGAAAAGAGAGTATCATTTAGAACAAATCGACAAGAAGACTACAAGACAATATTGTCAGTCCCATCCCTGCAGAAAGGAATGAATCTATGCAAATTATTCCAGGACACAGTACTTCAAAACAAAACAACCAGGTTTAAGGGATATGTCCCGTCAAACGGCAAACACATACTCCACTTCCAAATAGAAATTGCCAAATCATTCCTTTTTCCCAATCCCATGGGACATGTTATAGATCCCGCGACCCTGGAAACAAAACAAAGAATATGAATCTCAGTAACCTGTACACGTGAGGAGCAGAAACTCTGACATCGTGAATGAAGGCCAGTGAGAATGAACTTCAGAAAAGAGACTTACAATCATATACAACGAAGCAGCTGCCAGTGCAAAGGGAATTGCCACAGAGGTAATCTTATCCATAGGTCCCTTCAGATAAGTATGTCTCTGAATGTTCTGAAAATATTGCTGCTTCTCTAATAGCTTCTCCCGGGGTCTAAAAGGCACCTCTGTCATCCTGAAAAAAAGCATGTTAAGGTCATGCCAAGTGCAAAAGCTCTTCAACCATGCAACCTCCACTTGAGGAGGGGAAATTAGAAGGATTGACGATAATGACGACACCATTTCATGTTTCTATGACAGCAAGAGGGGAAAGGAGCCCAAACAAGTTTATAAGTACATTGGAGACAACAAGTGGGGAAAAATCATTACCATGTAAAAGTCAGCAAGTTAGAATCTGCAACCTCCATTTATGGACTAAAAGTTACAAAATGACCAGATCATCCCAGAAGTCAGATTTAGACCATGCATTTTGGCCCATCTAACTTGACAGCCGTACAACATAAACACAGGTAAGCGTAGACCAGGCGTAAAGCAGCTCCCACTTCCATAGAATCATCTAACAAGATATCAACTAAGGGAAGAGAGGTCCAAAGAGGAATCACCACACCACAAAAAATCAAAGCTTTTCACTCTTAAGATTCAAATTCCCGTCTAACATTAAGATCGGCAGTCTTGTCATCTCAAATTAACGGTTTAATCCACAACCCCTAGTAAATATTGCAGAAAACCACCCCTGTACATGCAATCGAGTGACAGTGCACAAGCGAACATGTGCGCACACGGATGAACCCAAAAGCATACCTTCCCAAGACCACTTAATTCCCATCATTCTTCATCGTTAACTGAATTTTACGAAATCAGCTTCGACATAATTAAACGAAATATTTCGTTGAGCTCGTATGACTATTGCAGAACTACGCATCCACGTGATAAAACTTCCCGCCGGAGCTCAGATCATCCCAATTCCATCAAAAAATACCCACGAAACCCTCTTTTAGACATTAAACGAGAACATCAATCGCTGTAAACCCAAAGCGGAAAGGAAACGCAAACAAGGTCCCGCAAGAAAAACCGCAGCGGGGGAACAAATCCCACCTTATCCAATCACCCATCTGACAGAACAGAACAATAGTACAAGGCAAAGATCCATATCCAATCAAACAAAGAAACCCACCAAAAAAAAAAAACCACTACCGAGACCACCACATCTGACACCGAAAAATCAACCCTGGCAGACAACGACATCGACTGAATTTCAAGGCCGACCCAGGATCTAAAACATACGACATGACAAGATGAATTTCGCGGAAAATCAGCTGGCGATACTCACGTGAAGTCGAGAGGAATTCGAGGCTCGAGAGGAGATGATCTTGGGGCGCTTCAGGGGAAAATGGCAGATGGAGAAGACGAGAGGGATGAGATTCGGTGGAGGTCAAGCCGTGCGTGGCATAGGGTAACGGGGAGCGGGGGCGAAGGGTCCGAACCCGATTGGGCCCCCGTGCGGCCCTCTCTCGGGTCGAGCTTGGGCCCAGATGATGATCGGTGAAGAGTTTATTTGGGCCCAAATCGAATCCATTACTAGAAACGGTGCTGCAAATTTTCCACGTTTCATTGCCAATTATGCTATCGTATTTCTCGAAAGTTTTCTTTTGAATATATTTCTCGACGTAATAGCATTCATCTGACCCTCGTTGACTTTTTAATATGCGCCTAATCACATTATAGTAATTTATCCTATCATCCGGGAATTAGTTATTTCGCTTGTTTATTAATATCTACTCTCATGATATATACAGGTCACTCATCTTTTACGAGATCATGAGTTCAATTTATGTTGCGAATGAAATTTTATGTGACTCATGTTGCATTACATAACTATAGCATATCTCCCGTGGAGAGACTTTCTAAATAGTAAAGTCACGATTCAAAGGTTTTCGAGCCCAATAAATCGAGGAAATGACCCAAATGATTGGGTGAGCTTTAAAGTTTCTAATGGCTTAAGGCTCCTTGCATACCCTAGAATATTCTAGAGGGAATATGGAAAGTGTACACTATTCTAGAGTGTTCTTGTAACTAGTGTAGATAGTTGGTAATTGAGGAAATGGAATCTCTATCGTTAGATTAAGAAGAAATCTAACTTGTAATTAGAGAGTTTTTACGTAATTAATGCAAGTAGTTGATAGATGAAGCGATGGAATATCCATTTATAGATTAAGGAGAAATTGACGGTTGTAATCAAGAGGTGTTCTTGTATAAATAGGTCTCCTCCTCTTATCCATATGTCTTGCAAGTAATAAAAGTCCAAAACTTCTCAACACGAGTTTCTCTCTACATTTTTATGAGTAGGGCTAACTTGAGAAGGGGACGAGTTTCAGCACGAGTTTCAGCACAGGTAAAGAAACACTATAGCTTGGGACACAAACATCTCAGTTGGGCTATAAAAACTAGCTTGCCAATTTCGAACCCTTGGACCAAGATAGTTATGTCTTGGATTCACGCTTTGCTTAGTCAATATTAGACCCCTAAGCTAACGTTTAGCGGGGTTACTAGCACTTGTTGTCCATCCCAACCTTTCTACTATTAAACAAAAGCATGAATGTTTTGAAATTGCTATACTGTCTCCAGTTTCTTTTTGAGTTGTGTTACGACTCTATGTTGCATTAGATGTAGGTTTGAGACTAGTGTAGCTTTTCATCACCTTACGAGCTTAGGTGTCAGGCGGATTTGTGCGGTGGTTGGATCATTCAAGAGAATAATCAGACACATTTTAAGGGAGATGAAAAAAGAAAAAGATGCAATACAACGATGGAAACTTAGCAACTAACATAAACTTCCATCTTCTCATGCGAGAGGACAAGATGGTGAGGGGAAAAGTGCCAAAAAAGTCTCAAACCTTTTGGCTTCGTGCCGATTTAGTCTTAAACCTTTTTTTGGTGCCGATTCAGTCCTAAACCTTTTTAAGTTGTGCCAATTCAATCCTTTCCGGCCAATTTTGGCCGGATTTTGCTAACTAGACGTCCGCCGACTGACGTGGCCTGATCGGCGTTGACATGGACAACTTTTAATTATTTTTTTATTTTTTTTTATTTTTGTCTTTTTCCTCCAGTCGGTCGCCGAGGTCCGGCGACCGACTAGAGGCGACCGCCAGCGAGGGCGAGGCCGACCTCGCCGAATCTGGCGAGGTCAAGCCTCACCGGCCATGGGGACCTCGCCAGATCCGGCGAAGGCAAGCCTCGCCCATGGCCGCCTCGCCAGATCAAGCCATGGGCAAGCCTTGCCTCGCCAAATCCGGCGAGGGCGAGCCTCACCCGACCTCGCCAGATCAGGCCATGGGCGAGGCTCGCCCTCGTTGGATCTGGCGAGGTCGAGCCTCGCCTAGCCCTCGCCCGACCTCGCCAAATCAGGCCATGGGCGAGGCTCGACCTCGCCGGATCGTGCGAGGTCGAGCCTCGCCGGCCCTCGACCTCGCTAGATCCGGCGAGGTCGCCCCGCCTCGCCAACAATTGCCTCTAGTGGTTGCCGAACCTCGGCGACCGGCTGAAAGAAAAAGACAAAAATAATAAAATAATAAAAATAAAAATAAAAATATTATTAAAAATATTATTAAAAGTTGTTCACGTCAACGTCGATCAGGTCACGTCAACCCGGCGTCAATCAGCAAAATCCGGCCAAAATTGGCCGAAAGGGCTGAATTGGCACAACTTAAAAAAAGTTTAGGACTAAATCGACACCAATAAAAGGTTTAAGACTAAATCGGCACCAAACTAAAAGGTTTAGGACTTTTTTGGCACTTTTCTCAGATGGTGAGTCGTGCAAAGCCAGTGCGGCTTCATCGGATGATTCAGACCAAGCCCACATGTGCCAAATTTCCACTTAATCAAAACCTTACAATTCCCAAACCCAAACTGAAGCAATTCATGCCCAAAACCAAAACCAAAACCAAAACCAAAACCGGATCTAGCAAACCCTCTCGCTCCCAAGTGTAGTTAGACTCAGCTCAGAGATGGGGTTTTTCCTCCACGGGCCACGTACAATTGTTGTGTTTCATTTTTCTGCACCATCCTTCCGAAACTAAAGCGCAAGCTTGGACATTCGTACGCAAGCAAAGATCCAATAAACGAAAAGCTAGTGTTTCGAATCCCCTAATCCAGAACTGGCCAAGCACTCCGCCAATCGGGGGAGGAGAAGAACACAGAAATCCCATTAGTCCAAGTGAAACAAAAACGAAGGTCCTACAGAGAAAGAGAGAGAATACCGTCGTAGAAGTAAGAGGGCCGGGTTTGCGAAACTCATGAACTTGGACTTATTTAAAATACTTTTCACTTTTTCTGTTGTAACATATATAAATTTTAAAGTTGCCATTAACCAAGAAAGAACATGTTAGAGCAGAATCTCAAAGAAATAGATAATATTAAAATTTAGGAAATTAAGAATATGATTAAGCAATCGATTTGGTTAAATATAAATTGTAAAATGTATTTTTTTTTTTTTGGTAACCGAGGATCCGTTGGGCCCGCATTTCGATTATGCTATTTGGCAACCCGCGGCCCGTATAGTGCCGGTGCACCTTGGACCAAGCGTCAATACCTCAGGGGAGGCTAGCCCAAGACCCCAACACCAAGACCCCCCACTTAAAACACTTTAGCAACAAGAGGGCTTGAACCCCCGACCTCTGCGATGGAAGGAAGAACGCACACCAATTGCGCTGCCCATGGTTGGGTTTGTAAAACATATTTTATCATGAGAAGACTTAGAAATTTTAGTTAACAAGGTGATAAGAAAAACCAAGTAATTAACAGTCTATGCTTGAATCGAAAGGTGCAATTTGAATGAAAATAATATAAAAATTTATAGGAAATTGTCTAAAAAGTCCTAAATATATGACACTTTTGCTAATTTAGTCTTAAATTCTTTCAATTTTGCTAATTAAGTCATACCTTATTCACGTTTTACTAATTGAATCCATCCAATTAATTTTAACCGAAATTCGTTGACGTAAATGCCAACCGTCCTATATGGCACAACTAATGCTAACATGGATAATTTTTTTTAATATTTTAATATTTTTTTGAATTTTTAATTTGTAATAATTTGTTGACATCTCCTTAGCTTGGGCGAGGGCTAAGCTTGCTAAATCTAGCTTAGGCGAGGATCCAAATGGACTCAATTAATAAAAAATGAAAAGGTTTAGTATTCAATTGGTAAAATTAAAAAGTTAAGACTGAATTGGCAAAAATGTAATAAATTTAGAACTTTGTGGATAATAATCCCAAATTTTACATTAAAACTTGCAAAATTATTAGACACCTAATTTGGAAGACTATGATTTGGGTTGCACCTAAAGATAGATTAATATAATAGGAAAAGAAGGAAATGTGTTGAACCAATAAAAATAAAGCTATAAAGAAATCATGAGCTAGCCTACACGTATAGCAAAATACAGCACAACACTATGCATATTACCTGAGAGGGATTATCATCCAAAAAGTCCTAAACTTATTATGACTATGTTAGTTCAATCATAAACTTTTTAGTTTTATCACGTCATATTATTCTTCATGTTTTGTCAGTTAAGTATATCCGGCCAATTTTGACCAGAAACCCCATACTCATAAATCTGTTGGCTTACGATATGTTAGTGTAGGCTATGCCATGTAAGATGGTTGGCATCTACGCTAGCGATTTCTAGTCAAAATTAACCAGATATATTTAGTTGGCAAAACATGACAAGATTTAGGACTCAATTTATAAAATTAAAAATTTTATGACTAAATTAACGAAAGTGCAATAGATTTAGGATTTTTTTGGACAATTTTCCGTACCCTTACTTGTATTATCTCACAAATCCATAACTTTTCTCTAGAAGAATAAGAATTTCCTAAGACTGCACAGGTAAATGAACACTAAATCAACAATTTATGACACCAACATCTCAATTGGATTATAAAAACCAGCTTACCAATCTCAAACCTTTGAATCAGGGGGTGGTGCGACATAATTTTGACTCAATTCATGAAGTTGTTAGCTCCTGTTGTCCATCCCAACCTTTCTACTATTAAACAAAATCATGAATGTTTCAAAATTGCACCACTTAGTCTCTAGTTTTTATCCTAGTTGTGTTACAAAACTCTATGTTGCATCTAATTATACTTTTAAGCTAGTTAATGGATGTAGGATTGAGACTAGCGTAGTTTTTTTTTGTCAAATAATCGGAGACTAGCGTAGTTTTTCATTAGTATGAGCTTACAGCTTTATTCTTCTTTGTTTGGTACATTTCTAATTTGAAACAGTCATCTTCAGGTGCAATCAAATTAACAAGACTTAGGTTTATTTATGTAATGTTTTTCCATAAGTTTTTACTGGATATGTAAGGTAAACCATGTCTTTTAATTTAGGTGTTGATTATATATAGAACAATTGCTTAATAATACTTCAAATTTCGCCAATTTTAAAATTATCTCATTTGTAGATATTTTTAAGATTTGTCCCATTGAGGTTTTTGGTGCTTTTATTCATGGGTGGACCTACGACATTTGGCTTTATGAAAAGGCCCCAAGCAAGACCACCTTAGAGACTTTCAGAGTGACCATATTTATGTAAACAGAAAACTGCAAGAAAGAAAGCCTACAAATCTAATCAAAGAAAGAAGGAAATGTGTGGTAGATTGTTGATGCTATTGATGATGAGCTAAAATATTAGGATAATGACTTATCAATTCACTTGGGATTTGAGATTGAGATGATATTGCAATTGAAATATTTTTCTCCAATAAATCTTACTTGCATTTGATTTTAATTTTAAGGGTGTGTTTGTTTGAGAAAAATTATTTTTTTAGAATTAATTTTCCGAACATTCACCTGTTTAGTTCGAGGTTTTTGGTGTTTTTATTCATGGGTGGACCTACGACATTTGGCTTACAAAAAGGCCCCAAGCAAGATCACCTTAGAGACTTTCAAAGTGACTATATTTATGTAAACAGAAAATTGCAAGAAAGAAAGCCTACAAATCTAATCAAAGAAAGAAAGAAATGTGTGGTAGATTGTTGATGTGACTAATGATGAGCTAAAATATTAGGATAATGACTTATTAGTTCATTTGGGATTTGAGATGGAGATGATATCGCAATTAAAATATTTTTCTCCAATGAATCTTACTTGCATTTGATTTCAATTTTAAGGGTATATTTGTTTGAAAAAAAGCATTTTTTTAGAATTAATTTTCTGAACATTCACCTATTTAATTCATTGAAAATGATTAGTTAACCGATAATACTTTTCGACTATGGAAAATATTCATGCGTAAAATTAGAAAAGTTAATTTCTAAATTTAAGTGAGTGAAATCCTTTACGGATTTACTGCTCTAGAATTTTTAATAATTTTTTATTTTAAAAATTGATTTCTTAAATATTTTTCTTTTTCTTTTCTTTTTGTTTCTTTTTTTCTTTTTTCTTTTCCTTCTTTTCCTTCTTCCTCCCTTGCCGAATGCCGAGTCTTGGCAATAGCGCCAATGCCCTATCATGGCCATAGCTAAGGACTAACGACCAAAGGAGGAGGAAGAAGGAAGAACAAAGAAAAGAAAGAAAATGAAAAATAAAAATAAAAAAAATCTAAAAAGACATTTTCTTTTTACTTGAGATAAAGTTGTGAGATTGAAATTATTTTTTGAATAAGATTCAAACATGAAAATAATAATAATATTTTTTGTCACATATCACCAAGCAAATAAAAATTAACAAATTTTCCTAAAAACAAATTTCTCAAAAATATTTTATTCTTAGTGAAATTTTCCTCCAAACAAATGCACCATAAAAAAGTGTTTGTTTGAGTGAAGAATTTTCCTAGAATTTATTTTATGGACTTTCACAAGCTTGATTTGTTGAAAATAACCGGTCAACCAAAAACCATTTAGAGTCAAATAAAATATGCATACTTAAAATAAATAAAAATGAATTCCCTAACTTGAAAAATAACTAGAAAGTATTGTCTATACTCATAAAGTTTTTCATGGACTAAATGGAACTTTAACCATCTTTTCCGTTGAATACTTATTATACATGTCATGTATAGCTATAGTGTTATGTTGTATCTAGCTATATTTTTAGGTTACGTTTGGCAATCAAAATAAAATTCATGATATGATAAAATATATCATATCCTCCGTTTGGTATTTACTCAAAACGGGATAAAATCAAATATAAATGGGATATAAACTAAATAAAATTATCCCATGAGAGGTGAGATAAAGGTAGATGGGATTTTCTAACATTTTCTTAAATTAATAAAATTAAAATTATATTTCAATATAATTAATATTTGAATTCCAATATAAGAAATTCAAAATAGCAAAAAAAATTAGTTATTTTAATTTAATATTATTTATATATGTATAATCCAATTAATTATATTTTATAATATAAATATATATTTATTTATTTTTACATGTTTTAGGTATATTAGTATAGTTTACCGTTTAATAAAATTTTATTAGAAAATGATGGAAGGGGAAGAAAGAAATAAAAAAGAGAGGAAATAAAATAGGCAAGAGTGTCATGAAAGATTTTTACCATCTCTATTTATAAAAAAATTTCATTTATATCAATATGTTGTCTATACCAAACAATGTACATGCTATAATGTGAATATATCCAACTTTATTATTATAATCATCAAACAATGAATTTAATATAACAAAATCGTTAAATTTCATATCATATCCTATTTAGTCCTATTTTTGTTAGAAATTCGGATGACTAAACGTAACCTTAGAGTACTTTTGACATTTAGGATAACTTATGATTTGTTTATAGCTTCTTCTTTTTTTATTGGTTCAAAAAATTTACTTTTTTTTTTCTTTTATATTAATCTATCTTTAGGTTTAACACAAATCACAATCTTCCAAATTACGTGTCATCTAATAATTTTGTAAGTTTTAATGTAAAATTTTATATTATCTTCATTCAAACCACGCCTTTCAATTCAAGCATGGATTGTTGATTATTTAGTTTTTTCTCTTCACTTTTTTAACTAAAATTTCCAAGTCCTCTAGTAATAAAATGCACTTTACAATCTATAATTTATCGGATCAATTGCTTAATTACATTCTTAATTTCCTAAATTTAAATACTATCTCTTTCATATAGATTTGGCTCTAACAATGTTCTATCTTGGTTAATGGCAACCTTAATAAGTTTTGTAATTACTATATTTATATAAGATCGAATGTTATAAGGATGCCATTGATATGTTTTACTGTTTTTCTATTCTCAGGAGTAGGTTTAGAATAAAAATTCGTTTGGTGACGTAATTTCATTTTTCTATTTATAGAACAAATTTTTACTCCAGAAATAAGTTTGAAATAGAAATCAAAATTGAAAATTTTTAACTTTTTAATTTTTGGAATAAAAGTGAAAAATAAAAACTATTCTCATCATTCACTTTTGTCATTGCTTGCCACCCACCCACCCCCTATCGCCATTCGCTGGAAGTTGATGACCAGACCTTCACCTGACGCCAACCACCCATCGCTTGCTATTGATTGCTCACTACTAGCATCCTCGCCTACCGATAGCCTCTCACCACCATTTGGGAAGGAGAAATTTTATGTCATTATTAAACGAATTTCTCTTCCAAGAACAAAAATTTTGCATCATCACACGCACATTTTTACTCAAAAACTCGTTCTTAGAATAAAAATAGAAAAATCAAATTTTGAAACACAATAGTTGTCATTCTGCCTTAAGCCTCTTATTAATGGCTCATTTGGTTCAATTTTGCGGAAATGACTTTGAGAAAATGCAAATATCTTTGAGTTAAAGAGATTTTCCGAAATACTACACCGTTTGGTAAATTGCAATCTCAAATAGCATTGAAAAATAACTTTAGCATAAACATCATTCAACAGAACTCACATTTGTAATTGGCTTTTGCTATTTTTATTTTTTTTTAAGTTTGAAAATAAAATCCAGCGGCCAATGCCAACTGTCGAACAGCTAGATCTGCCTGCCAGATTGCCAGATCAGGCGGCCTGAGGTTGCGGAGGCCAGATTTGGCGGTTGAGGTCATGACCTCAAGCGGCGAGAGCCTCGACCAAGCGACGCCGCCTGAGGTTGTGCGCCAGGCGACGCCACCTGGGTTGTGGGTCGCGCCACCCCGGGCAGTGGTCACCGGGGATGTGCGACCCCCACGCGGCGGTGGCGGCTGCCGGAGAAGCCAAACTCTTAGGCGGCGGGGAAGACGAAGACGAATGGGGAAGAAGATGAACAGTAACTGTGATGAACAGTGAACTTGTATTTCCGAAATGCCCAATGCACAAAGCTGGTCCGGACTTGCATTGGACTTTCATCATTGGGGAAATCTGAACTAAACGGGCCTAAAAAAAAAGTCGAAATTTGTGAGTTTCGCACAGTCGGCCCGCTTAAATAAGACCCGGGCCCGATTAGTCCGTCTTCAACCCCTCCCTGGCCGAGAAGGCAAGGCAACCCACCAGCCAAGCAGACGGAGAGAGGGTCTGCTCCTCCTCCTTCCGTCGCAGCACCACCGCACCTTCACGCCAATGGTGCGGCCTCGCTAGCGATATACCGTCTCCGCCGTTTCGTTCGCAGGACGGGAAGCTCACGATGCGACCCAAGGACAGGATTTCGTACTTCTACGACGGTACTCTCTCTCTCTATCTTTCTCTCGCTGGTTCGCTCCAGGACCCTCGTCTTAGTTTCACTTGGAGCACGCTTGGCCGGTTCTGGTTTAATGGGATCCGAGACACTGGCTTTACGTTTATTGGGTCTCTGCAAATGTCCTAGCTTGCGCTTTAGTTTTTGGAGGATAGTGCTGAAAAATGAAAGAAAGCGATTGAATGTGGGTTGCAGAGGAAGAGAAGGGATCGATCCCAAAACCCCATTTCTGAGCTGGGTTTAAATACACTTGGGAGTGAGAGGGTTTGCTAGATTCTGGTTTTTGGTTTTGTGCGTGAATTGCTTCGGTTTGGTTTCGGGAATTTGTGAGGTTTTCGATTGAGTGGTAACTTTTGGCACTGCAGGAGATGTGGGCAGCGTCTATTTCGGTCCGAATCATCCGATGAAGCCACACCGGCTCTGCATGACCCACCATCTTGTCCTCTCTTACGAGCTTCACACGAAGATGGAAATTTATGTCGGTTGCTGAGTTTCCATTGCTGACTTGCATCTTTTCTCTTTTTATATCCCTTGAGACTTGTCTGATTGTTTTCTTGAATGATCCAGCGGCCGCACAAAGCCTACCCCGCTGAGCTCGCCCAGTTCCACTCTCCTGATTATGTCGAGTTTTTGCACCGGATTACACCCGACACCCAGCACCTGTTCCCAAATGATTTGGCAAAATGTAAGGTTTTCGCATGAGATGTGTTATTCTATTACCCGTTTAAGGTTGCAAGCATATCTTATTGAGATCCTCGTTAGGGATGTGAAGGTCTGAGAAGTCTTCACGCATTTCATGATTTGCAGAGCTCAAATCTGTCATAAGATGGGGATTCGAGGAGCTTATTTTTGTTAAATTGGGAGATTATCTACCGTAACTTTGGTAACATGAACTTGGTAGTGTCTAGGGCATAGAGTTCGAGCAGTACCTTCCTTGACTGATTTTGGAAATTTTCTCAGGTCTAAATTCCTAGTATTTGGGTGGCTTGGTTAGTTTTCTGCCTTTTTTTGTGTGTTGATTCTCTTGCTTGACAAGAGGTGTTGGATAAGAATTTGTTTGTTCATTACTTCTTCCAAACCTTTTTTCATTTTCCTTATTCATCAGTAGTACAGTTAGAAAGGAATGAAGATATTTTTTGAATATTGATACCTTTGACATGTCTTTAGACAGAATGGTCATGTGTAAATGTATATAGTGCTGCCGTTGCTAATGTATATGTTTTAGTGAGTTTAGCTATAATATACTGACTTGAATCGAAACTTTCCTTCTTTCTCACCAGATAATCTTGGAGAAGATTGTCCTGTTTTTGAAAACTTGTTCGAGTTTTGTCAAATTTATGCTGGTGGAACGATAGGTAAGTTTTATAGTTAGTAGTGTTACCAACTTTGGGGTAGTCTCTTTTCACTTTATCTAATCGGTGGCGTTGCTTGCAGATGCTGCAAGAAGATTAAATAATCAACTCTGTGATATAGCTATCAACTGGGCTGGAGGATTACATCATGCCAAGAAGTGTGAAGCATCTGGATTCTGCTATATAAATGACCTAGTTTTGGGAATATTGGAGCTGCTGAAATATCATGCACGTGTTTTATATATTGACATAGATGTGCATCACGGTGATGGCGTAGAAGAAGCCTTTTACTTCACTGACAGGTATTTTTTTTTTTTTTTTTTTTTTGGGCATAAATGAGCAGAAAGTCCTAAAACTTTTTTGATATGTTGCTAGGTAATGCTATCATCCATTGTATTTGTCTTTAAATTCACTTACTGAGGATAAGCTGCATCCAAATAAATGAATTGAAATTAAGAGGGAAACATGAGGTGCAATAAAACCCACTGCATGCATACCCCCCTCAACTCTTCTCCTCTTTCTACCATCATATATCTTCTTTATCATTGGTGCAACCGAGGTTTAGAACCTTGTGCTTTGTAGGGGTCTTAGATTTTGATAGGAAATTGAAAGGGGGAATTATTGTTTTTGTTTTGCGACGTTAGCTTTCATCCCAACCTATGATACCATCCCCTAGGAATTTGTAAATGGATGAATATGGATGAACCAGAAACTCAGAATTAGAAGATCTTGGATCTTCATTTATGTATTGATTGAAGGTATCTAAATTAATTACACTTGAGGAACTACTTTCTGGAAACTGGTAGTTTGGAATAACTAATTGCAGTTGGTTTCCTAAACTATTCATTGCCCTTTTGAATTCTAATCAGAATGGCAGTGTTATCATGGCAGGGTAATGACTGTTAGCTTTCACAAATTCGGGGATATGTTCTTTCCAGGAACTGGTGATGTTAAGGTGATTCCACTACTTGGCATTTATATGTCCAGATTTCTAGATTCTCTTTCTATCTTTTGCATTCACTCGAATATACCCTCTTGGAGTCTTGTGTTATCCACTTAAGTCCTTTTGATTTAATAATTTGCTGAGCCCTCTGGCTGATTCAGTCATGGATTGTGGAGAATGCAAACTTTGTATGCTGACTGGTAAATATGTGTCTTTCATGTACTTACTAGTAATTTCAAATGCACCAATGGAATCAAAGCTTTCGCTCATGATTGTTGAACTCTTCCTTTCACCATCCTATTTGTTTTGGTATGAGGCTAAAGTCAAGTTTATTCATTGAGATCATTTCAATTGAAGGAAATAGGAGGAAAAGAAGGAAAGTTCTATGCTATCAATGTCCCACTCAAGGACGGAATAGACGATACTAGCTTCACTCGACTTTTCAAGGCTGTAAGTTTTGCTTAGGACTTTGTAAATTTTTCACTTTGTGTCCTTTCTGTTTCCTAACGGATTTTTTTCTTTTTTCCTTGTAAATGTCTCTTAGATCATTTCGAAGGTCGTCGAAACATACCAACCTGGTGCTATTGTACTCCAATGCGGAGCAGATTCACTTGCTGGGGACCGCTTGGGGTGTTTCAATCTCTCTATTGATGGTGAATATCTTGTTGTGTTTTGTTCCATGTCCTCTGACATCGGACTTCATATACTTGCTGATTGATCCTTCTTTGGAGCTAAATTTGTAGTGATTAATTTGCTAAAGACAAGTTAGATGGAAACTATGTGATTATTGTGTCATTTATGTTTGTACAGGACATTCTGAGTGTGTAAGGTTCGTCAAGAAATTCAATTTGCCATTATTGGTATCCTCTCTCTCTCTCTCTCACGCACACGCACAAATGCACCTCCCTGATCTCCACCTCCATTACTGACTGAATGTATACTCGTGTATTATTAAATTTGCAAACGTGGCTCTGGCACATGAAGATTTTTTACTGTTCAGGTTACTGGTGGCGGAGGATACACAAAAGAGAATGTTGCTCGATGTTGGGTTGTTGAAACAGGAGTTCTCTTAGATACAGAACTTCCAAATGGTATGCGCTAATGTCAATGTCTGGTTAGAATTTGTGTTGATTTGACATATCCTGAGTGTTATTAGGTGTCATTCCAAGATATGTAATTGTTTTGTTATGCGCATTGTACATCGAATTGATTGGCCTTTTTCATTTTCATCCACTCTGTCTTATGTTGTTTGTGGGGTTGGGGATTCAAGGAAGAACCTGCGTTGCACCTACTTATTTACTGTCTAGTTATGCCATTTTAATATCAAGTTTCTCATTCCCAAACATATGATACTTATCAAAGGTGCTTTCTTTTTGGCAGAGATTCCTGAAAACGAGTATTTCAAGTACTTTGCTCCTGATTATTCATTGAAGATTCCTCGTGGAAATATCGTACTCGTAATTATTTTCCTTGTTCATTTATTCTCTTTTAACCTGTGAGATTAAAGCTAAGTTGTGGTGCCAAATACATGTCAAATCTTCATGCTGATAGTATTATTTCTCTTGGTAAATTGAGCAGGAGAATCTAAATAGCAAGTCCTACCTCAGTGCAATCAAAGTGCAAGTGTTAGAAAACCTTCGTAATATTCAACATGCCCCAAGTGTACAAATGCAGGAGGTTTGTATCCCATACTCGGCAACACAAAGAATCTTTTCTTTATTAGAGTGCTGTTTGCTTGAGACCAGATGAACAGTGTAGTTTCTGGGCTGTAGCGGTTGCGTGGCCATCGGCCAAATTTTCTTGTTACATGCATGGAAATGATCTTTTGGTCAAATTAACAATTGTAAGAAGCCTCAAATAGAATGTTGCTGAAGGCTGAAAAAGAATCATCAGAAATTTTTTAAATTTATAATTTCACTCCTGGCTTCTGTTGTGCAAGTATGATTGGTTGTTAAAATGATGACTGCTCCTGTTGATAGTGATTACCACATGGCATATGTCGCAAGTATCATCATTTCTTTTGTTCAAAGAGTTAGTTGTTGATAGGTTTTCATGAAGACTGCTGAGTGATTGATCTAGAGTGGAATATGATGATTGTTGGCTATTTTTAAAAAAAGTGAGAACCATGCCCTCGTATTAGTCAAAAGCTCTGGATGTTACTGTAAATCTAGCTCCCCAGCATGATAGAGGCTATGTTGAGTTTGCTTGTGCACTGAAGGATATGAGCTCTGTCTTTTACTGGTGGATGGCAATACAAAGTCAAGCTCGTGAACAATCTTTTGGCCTAGACTTCTTGTGATGAGTCTAATTGCCATTTTTTTTTTTTGCTAACAATGAAGCAGAGTTATCACAAACTAGAGTCATTGACTAATGTCTAAGCTATTGCTTGACTATAGCACATGATTATGTGATTTGTTGGAGATTCCTAATTTCTTAATATTCCATATCAGTTGGCGTCAGAGATTTATGAAATCCTACCCATAAGTCTAATTTCAGGTCTTGAAGTCTTGTTAATATTCTCTCTCACGCTATAGACTAGTATATTTACTCATTTAACTTTTTTTCCCTTTCTTGGCCCAGGTTCCACCCGATTTCTATATTCCCGATTTTGACGAAGATGAGCAGAATCCCGATGAACGAATGGATCGTAAGTGAAATTATCCAAAGGACCCTCTGGTTTCCTATCTTGCACACCAATTCTCTCTTCCTGCCATTTCATGTTTTGAAATCATTATACCATGTTCTTTTCCTTCTAATCTCCAAATAAACTTCTGTCTCCACAGAGCATACCCAGGACAAGCAAATCCAACGAGACGATGAATATTATGATGGGGACAATGATAACGACCATAACATGGATGATTCATGATGCCAAGCTAAGCGATATGTAATTCTTTTTTTAAGGATACAACATTTGAATTGTCGATCACAATCTACTGTAGTCAATACTCAAGTGGGAGGTGTAAATAGATTCCATCTGAATTTTGTGAAGCAGATATTAGTTCCTACTTTTGTGAATCCTGACTCATTATCTGAAGGATAGAGGATTAGCACATGTACTCACTGTTCATAGTGATTTCAACTCTGTTCATCGTGTTAATGCTTTACCTTTGCGTTTGTGATTTTTGAGAAATGGGTTGTCGTTTCTTTCACAAAATTTTCAGTGATATTTGGTGAACTTTAATGTGTGATTGTAATTTTTGAAACTTATTAGCAGTCTGGTATTGGTAATTCTCACTACTGTATGAATAAATCTCTGAAGGGCTGGTTTATGTGATTACTTTTTTAGAGAATCCTCCTTATTTTGCATCTCTATTGTTCTGTGAGTTTGAGAACCTGAGCACGGTGAAAGAACATGCCGGATCATCTGCTAATCAGATGACATTTTCATTACCTTTGTGTAATTTTCATCGTGATCTCTTTTACTGTCATGGATTTTAGCGGTTTTCATCAAGAATGAATGAGAAAATTGAAGCAAGAAAATTATAGGAATTGGAGGTTTTTCGGGAGAAAACCCCATATCCGGGGCACTTGCGAAATGCTTGGTCAGCCTTTTATTAGTAAGATCCACAGAAGTCTAATGTCATCATGCGAAGACCGATTCCATTGCAACTACTATGTCAATAAGATGCATAAGCTCTTCAAAATCATGTCGACTCATCAAATTTTAACCTGATGGTCTGGAGATGGTTTGGCTTTGGTCCATTGATTTTCGCTTGTTTTGGTTTGCCCCCAAGCTCCCAAAGAATAGATTGGCAATGGTTCGATCACGTCTCACCATCATTCGAGGGAACTCGAGCAAATTTTTAGCAATTTGAAAGCGCGAAACAAGAATAGGTACTCTCGCAATAAGAAATGGTAAGAAATGGAACTTGCAGTCAAGTTTTGAACGTGAATTAGAAGTGGAAGTGGCTGGCATTATGAGAAAAAGATAAGGAACTTGAATTTCTCTTCAGAAAAGTCGCTTTGAGCTTGTCTAAGCTATCTATAGCCTTTCTAACGACTTGAAAATCCTCGGGCATGGCACATGATTCAATTTCTTCAATTGTGACGACGTTTCTTCATCGTAATAATTCAATTTATGTTGCTTATGTACGACACAATCCTTTTTCAACTTTACTTAAAGGACATGTGTTGTCCTTTGAGTGGACACTCGTCCTTTGAGTGCAGCTGATGAGGCTCACCCTTGCCACACCACACGAGCGGGTGACGTGGTGACGTGGCGGTTATGAACCACTGAAAAGAATCTGAAAGGCCAAATTAAGAAAAACAAAAATTTGATGGGCCAAAGTGAGATAATCCGGAATTTACAAGGGCCAAAAAGTAAATTTCCCCCATTCATGTGACGACGTTTGACAAGTCGAGACTCCAAAGACGTCCGATGATGATTCGGGCCGATGTAGAACTCCGGTCCCAAGCGTCAGTCCCAAAAAAGGGAAAAAAAAAAAAATAAAGAGAAAGAGAAAGAAACGCGGAGAGAATCTGGAAACTCGACAAGTCGGCAGTTCGGTTCGACCCATGTCGTTCCGACAGGAGCGCGAGAAAACCAGACCGCTCGGCGAGAAAAATCCAGCCATCCCGGCGCTCCTCCCGAAACTTTCCCGAGAAAATCGTTCCTGCTTGCTGCCATCTCAAGCGGAACCTCGAACGGGAACAGGTGCGCTTGCTTGCTCGCTCGCTTGCTTTCACGAGTTCCTGGTCTTCGGTTTCTCGAACGCTGCTGCGCGTGGAGTGCGAATCGAAGGCGTAAGCGGATGGGACTCGCGATCGATTTGACCTCTCTTGTTGCTGCTCCGGGTGTATGATTAGTTGGGTCGGCGACGCGCCTTTTGACGTGGGAAAGTGTCTGGTTGAATTGGCTGTGCCGCTTCGTTTAGTTTGAATTATATTCGAGTTTGTCTCAGTATTGGAGCTAAAAGTATTGATCTTTTGGCACTTTCATGGCTAGTTTTCCTTCGGTGAGCTTATGCGCGTCGTCTGGAGGTTGCATTACGTACACATCGAGGAGTCATTGTTGATTCGTAGTAGAACTGGTTTGTTTCATTGCTGAAGATGATGAAGCAACACTGACATCTGGATATTGAAATTGTTGGTGTCGATTTCGACTCCTATAGCAAAAGTCGGAGAGCGAGAGTGAGTGTAAAAGTAGAGTGGGACCAATAAAAAAAAAAGAATATAAATATCTTGATTTTTTTTATTTATATTTTTTGAGCCAATATCAGTATCTCGAGTTAAATAGCTCTTCTTCTGTGGTTACTTAATGGAAAACATGGTTTATAAACATATAGGTCTTGTCCATAGGTGCCCCTAAGACACTTATTAAGCATACTTAATAGGGTATATTTCAATTTGCCGAGCGTAGATTACACATAACCTAAGAAAAACCATGTACTGGAAAATTTGCAAACTTTATTTATGTGGTTTCTTAGCAAGCGCTGTGGGAGTACTTTCTGACAAGATCCTAAAGACGTACATGTGCGAGCTGTCTGCTCTCATGCTTGTGCATCTGTGTATGCAACTACTTACATCTTGTGATGATTCATGGATATGGCAACAGGTACCTAACAACACAACTTAGGCATTACACACGACTTTCTTTACATCATGGCAATGGCCTCTCCGGCAGGATGTCTTCATACATTATCTGGTGTTCCACACAGCCTTCACTATCGCCTCTCCTTTTTGAACTATGTGAGCCCAGTGTTTGCTTTTTCACGTGATGCAAATTATGGTCAGATAAGAGACTCAAAGCACATGCATTGGTACGAGACTTCGACAATGTTAAAGCATCAACCTAGGGTACATTCAATTCCCCGTATTGGTTGTACTCCCTGGGGATATTCCAAACTTATCAGGTCTCATTCTTTGATTTGCAAATGCCAACGGACAGAAAGTAATAGTGGATCGACAGTTGAATCTGGAACGAAATCTGAGGTTTCTCTTAATGGCATGAATGGGCAATCGACCGTTGAAGAATCTGAGGCGGTACAAAAGTTAAAAAATGGAAATGAAGATTTAGCATTAAATGGAATGTGTGGGCAGTCAGAAGCAACTAGAGAGAAGGTGCAAAAGATTAGCTCAAAATCAATGGAGGATGAAGCCTGGGATTTGATGCGGGATTCCATTGCTTATTACTGCAACAATCCCATTGGTACTATTGCTGCAAATGACCCAAGCTGTCCAAGTATCCTTAACTATGATCAAGTTTTCATTCGTGATTTTGTCCCTTCTGGGATAGCTTTCCTTTTGAAGGGAGAGTATGATATTGTAAGGAATTTCATCCTTCACACTCTTCAGTTGCAGGTACCAAATTCTCTTAGTTACATTCCCTTTGTTAGTAGCAGCTCTTGCCTTTACTGTCGCCAGAAATTTTTGCTGATTTAGTAGAGATCAAATGGTCTGTCTTGATCGTTCACCTGATTTACATGTAATTATGAACTTAATGATGCGATTATTGCTCAAACTTACAGATCTGATGGAGTAGAATGATTCAATTAGATTGATAAGATCCCTTGGCAGTTAGAAAGTTTGCAGGCTTTCCTCTTCATCCATGCCTTGCTACTAGGAATTAAAGTGCTATACCTTACTATGTCATTTCATGAACAGAGCTGGGAGAAAACCATGGATAGTTATAGCCCTGGCCAAGGTTTGATGCCTGCCAGCTTTAAGGTTCGTACTGTTCCACTCAATGGTGATGATTCTGCAACTGAAGAGATATTAGATCCAGACTTTGGTGAAGCAGCAATTGGCCGTGTGGCACCAGTTGATTCAGGGCTCTGGTGGATTATTTTGTTACGGGCATATGGAAAGTGCTCTGGAGATCTTTCAGTTCAAGAGAGAGTCGATGTCCAAACTGGGATCAAAATGATCTTGAAGTTATGTCTAGCTGATGGTTTTGATATGTTCCCGACATTGCTGGTCACTGATGGTTCTTGCATGATTGATCGGCGCATGGGAATTCATGGCCATCCTCTTGAGATTCAGGTACATTTTCTGCAAGCTGTTATGATATTGTTCTCAATCATGTTCTGCATCACTTCATGCTCATAATAATTCAGTTTTTGAACCGTTCATCCTGCAAAAAGGACTCTCTAAACCAGGGTAGTTTTTCAAAGGGGAAAAACACATTGGGTCTCAGTTATAGGCATTTTGGTATCGACATGGGGCTGTGAAAATAATAAAACTGAAAGGATGATTGAACATAACACTATGGTTTGATGCAATCGCAGGACAATTTGCTTTTGACAGAATTATCCTTGTGGAGTTATTAGTGATAATTTGTGGCGCGTCACTTATCCACATAAATGCCTTATCTGAACTTTTTTAGCATTTATCTTCAGGATTATCGATTGATATACTTCTCTCACTGATGTGAATCATCTTTAGAATGCATCTTAGTGTTCAATTATTGGGGTTTTAGTCATAAAGAAGCTTCTGCCTTGTTGTTGCAGTTGATTTAAAGTTTCTTTGTAAAGAATCTTGCTGGAGCACATTTTTCTCCATGCTTTTGTAATGCGGATGGAATTGAGATAGGAATTTTCATTAGTGTGAACTTTAGTTAGAGCATAAAATTTTCTTGGGGGCACCTCATTTCTCTTTGTTAAGAAATGTGCTACTTATATTTTGGATCTGTTTCCTAAAAGCTTAAGTTATTTGCGGAAAATGGTTATATAGCATGGTATCAGTGTAGTTGTCAAGAGTTTGAATTATAGGACTTCTTATAGACATTATGTCAGTTTTCCTAATGTTGTTTTAGTTTCCTGTTATCTCGGCATTGTGGTTTTGAGTATGTATATCTCACTAGTCTAGCTTACACGTGAGGGAAGTATTGAAGAAATATGCTAGATATATATGTCTAAAAGTAACAGATATGCTAGATATACATTGTGCACCGTTTCCTAACAAGTTCTAAGGTAATATGGGTATCTAACACTCTTATTTAAAGTTTTGTTTCCATGTCTGAAACTATTTCGTATGTCAGTCCTAGGGAAGTCATCCTTGGTTCAAGATATTTGTGTCTAGAATAATGATCCTATTACAGCTTTGCTATGGGTAATTATTGAGAGAAATTTGTAACTTGTAGTTGCTTGTTCTTGCAGTCACTCTTTTATTCAGCATTGCTCTGTGCACGTGAGATGCTTACTCCTGAGGATGCATCAGCTGACCTTATTCAAGCACTTAATAATCGACTGATTGCATTATCTTTTCATATCAGAGAATATTACTGGATTGATATGAGAAAGTTAAACGAGATCTACCGCTACACTACGGAGGAATATTCCTATGATGCAGTTAACAAGTTTAATATTTATCCAGATCAGATTCCCCCATGGCTGGCGGGTTGGATGCCCAATAAGGGTGGTTACCTAATAGGAAACCTCCAGCCAGCTCACATGGATTTCCGTTTCTTCTCACTTGGGAACTTATGGTCTATTGTAAGCAGTCTTGCTACAGTGGATCAGTCCCACGCGATACTAGATCTTATTGAAGCAAAATGGGCAGACCTTGTGGCTGACATGCCTTTTAAAATATGTTATCCAGCTCTTGAAGGCCAGGAATGGCGAATTGTCACAGGCAGTGATCCCAAGAATACGTGAGACTTATTCTTGATGCTGGTGGTATTTTTGCAAGCACTTTTTTAGCTTTTTACTCCACTCTAATTTCTCTTACTTAATTTTGTCCTGGGCAGTCCATGGTCCTATCACAATGGAGGTTCCTGGCCAACTTTGTTGTGGCAGGTTAGTTCTTTGTCTATAAGTCTTGATGATTGTCTGGTACGATGAGTATGCCAAATCTTGATGTCCATGTCTGAATGGTGGATAGCATATGTTCCTTTTATCAACTCCTGATCTTTAATTGCTTCACAGAATCCCCTCTGTTATACATTCTACTTCATCCACAGAATGGCTTTGGTGAGCAACATCATGTTTTCACTCCACACAAAAATTTCAAGCAATGTCTTTGCATTGATTCTCAAAGGCAAATGAATTGGGTAATAAGCATCAAACTGTTATGAGTGCCTTATAAGCGGAAATCATCGGAGGGAAAGAAGACCACAGATGGCAAAAATCTAAAAGTGCTTGCCGTCCAAGCTTGCCTCCAATATGACTCACTCCATACAATCAAGCCCATTACCATTTTTGGTCTTCGATGTAGTGTCCACTCCTTGTCAACTAGTCGAAACCTGTGTAACTCTTTTAAAAGCACTGCAACGCGACTGTTCTTTGAAATATTTGTTCGGCGCTGCTTATTTTCTGCAATTAAAAATTGCTGCTAGGGAAAACATGAAGTGGATACCATGAATGATTGATTTTGATCTTTCTACAGCTCACTGTGGCCTGCATAAAGATGAACAGACCAGAGATTGCTGAAAATGCCGTAAGGATGGCTGAGAGACGCATATCCAAGGACAAGTGGCCTGAATATTATGACACCAAGCGTGCTAGGTTTATTGGAAAACAGGCTCACCTCTTTCAAACATGGTCGATTGCAGGGTATCTTGTGTCGAAGCTTCTCCTTTCTAACCCATCTGCAGTGAGAATTCTGGCAAATGAAGAGGATGCTGACCTTGTGAATGCCTTCTCGTGCATGATCAGCTCGAATCCGAGACGAAAACGTGGTCGGCCAGCGGTTGAAAAGAGGTTCATAGTGTGATTTTCCAAACTAGCAGGCCGATACACGATTTCATGTGGCTGTATTATTGCACACTGAACGGAGGAATAGTGATGATCCAGACGTCACATACAACTGCATCATTTTGGGCCAGGTGGTTGCTTGCAAAGGAATTTTACATTTTACAGGTTTGTGAAATGGTTCACCTTCTAGCAGGATCAGCACATACAAATGCATCAATTTGGGCTGGGTGTTCACTTGAAATTGGAATTTTGCATCGTACAGGTTTATAAAATAGCTTCACCTTCTAGCGGGATCTGCAGTTTTTCTACTCTGTAAGGAACAGGAAAACCATGTATGCTTAATGGCCATTTCTTGCTGCCTCTTTAATCAGGTAAATTGGTTAAGTACGATCATCTTGCGAGGTTTTTCAAAATGTCCCCATAATCTCTTACTGCCGTTGCCTGCGCAGGGTCTTCCATGTTTTGTCTTTAAACCTCTGTAGAACCTGTCAACTGGATTCGAGTTTTGGTTTTGGGTTTATCGTTCAACTCACTCTGTAGAAATATCATGTTTGACGTGGATGACGAGTTGAAGGACAAAACTCCTCTTGGATACTTATAATCATCTTTTGTTCCTAGTAGAGCATACATGCATTTGAATAAGAAGCATAGAAGAAAAGAAGATGTCGAGGCAATAAAGGGAAGTTTGTGTTCTCATCCCGGTACATGAAATCAGGTCCACGACGTGCCCGAAGACACTGATATGCCTCTTCATGAGGGGGAAAAAATATTGTGGGAGGGATGATGATCGTCTCCCGACCGGGTGTCTTCCAGTAATGCGATTGTTTCGGGATTTGGTTCCCAAAGTGATTTTGTATATAGCTGTAGTTCTAACTAATTCCACTTGGTAAAGCTACATTTGCTTTGTGTCCCGAATGATTTTCTGGAATTTGAGTACAAAACTTTCGTGATCGCTTTGTTCGAATTGAATTTCACTTATCTTTGATTTACATCTAGCTCATAAAATTAGTAGGGTAATTCATGAACTCAGCAGCTTTTTACTAAAATTGATTTAAATTATTGAACGAAAAGAAAAATTGTGACACATTCAGATCCAACCAAGTTTCCTGAAGACAATACAATGTCGAAAGCCCCTAGCATAATTGCAAAGAAAAAACAATTCAAAGAACGTAAGAATAAATTGAAAAATTGAAATCTTGTCTTTACTCAGAAGATGTTGAGCCCCTAAAATAATCCACGACTTCAAGATGTTGAGCCCCTAAAACAATCCTCGACTTCGAGTGATTACCAAATTGTTAGGAACGTCCGACCAAAATGGGTGGTCGATGGGTGATAGATTGTCTAACAATGTGATGGACTAAGTGACTACAAGTTTGACAGAGGATAATGCGATAGTGGTTGAGTGACGAGGTCATGACAGTGGCGTTGATCACTTACATAAATTGTGAAAAATCAGATGAGTTGTAGATTAAGTTATTTATCATGTGAGCGATGACCTTAACGTTTAGGCGTGGAACGTTTTGCGTGGAGTGCAAGCACTTCACTGTCGACCGACGTCAGCTGGTGACTAAAACAATTTTACTAAAAATAATATAATTTCAGTCACTCAATATGGGAATACATGCAACTACCTTTAAGTTTAAGAAAAGTACAACATACACGGTCTCTTTATGGTAATAAACGTAAGAATACGTGGGAAGACGATGTCTCTTTATAGTAATAAACTTAAGAACTCTTTTAATGAGAAGGTTATTTTTCTTTTCCAAATTAATAAAAGTATGTGGAGATCTCATCTATAAAATTGAGTTGGTAAATACGTCATTATTGTAAAAATTGTATCTATGAATTTCTTTATTTCAAAGTAGAAACTGAAAGTAACGATGATTTTTATGTCTTTTCTATGTTATCAATGCTTCAATGTAATCTGCTTTCTTATCGTCTCTAGTGCAATAATCCATGCCAGCGTTTGGACTCCTTACTACATAGAGGAGGTTCTCTTCTCGGTGCGTGACTTGCAGACGGAAAATGAAGATGGTGTTTCAACCTTCTTCTACTAGCAAAAGGTTTTTTTCCAGGTTTATTCCGCTCTCATGACTTACGTACTTCTTTTGGTGGTTTTTTTTTTCCCTGAGATCTGTCACCAACTTTTACAGATGAATGGACCAATTTTCTTGAGCAGGTGAATTCTAAAGTGAAGACGAACTCACAGCGTCTGATAAACTAGAAATGCAACTTCGTCTTTGGGCATCATATAGAGGCCAAATCTGAACACGAACTGGTCTCTCTCTCTCTCTCTCTCTCTCTCTCTCTCTCTCTCTCTCTCTCAGACAACGAAAAAGATGGAAAAATAATGAAGATTTGGAAATTCACCCAGTCATCCCTGGATAGAAATGATAAAACCAAGAGACTTGCGCTTTGTATGTATCTTTTGGCGTCGGAGCATTTATACTTCGCATACTCTATTTTAATAAAATTACAGGTCACATCCATCTGATTTATCCATTTGCTACCAATCAACTTGAATGACTACCAGCCTTACCAAAAAAAACTTGAATGACTACCAGTATCTCTTTTCTTCTCTTATTTCCTTCTCTTCAACCCAATTGAAGGATGAATCTCCAACCATGACCAATTGACTATAACTATGTGAGCTTAATCTGTTATAATAATTCTATGATTAAAAGAAAATTTTAGTTCCACCAGCTGTAAAGGTGTTTTTAGACGTCTTGCTTTAAGGCAATTCTCTTTATATTTTTGACTTTTTAGAAACGCCATAATGATAATTATTGGAGAGTTCAAGTTATTTACAAGATAATTAATGGACATCTTGGTTTAAGCATCGCTAGCCTGCTATGGCTAAGGGGTTTTAGGGCGCATTTGTTTTGGGAAAAGTGTTTTTTGGGAATTAATTTTCTAGATTTTCACATGATTGGTTCGCAAAAAATGGCTATTCAACCAAAAACACTTTCTAGTCAACAACAATATTCATGCATAAATTTAGGAAAGTTAATTCATAAATCTAAAAAGGTCAAAATACTTTTCGAAATTGCTCACCTAGAATATTTTAATATATATTTTATTTAAATTTAATATTATTTATAACTTTTTTTTTCTTTTTTTTTTTTCATTTTCCTTCTCCTTCTTTAGCTAGTCACCAGCCATGGTAAAGGCCAGTGACTCGCCATAGGCGAGCTCGAGCCGTGCTTGAGGCCAAGGCCTCACTAGCCTTTGTTGAAGCTAGAGCTTGTCAGCCTGCACCTATGGTCGGTAATCAACCATCGTTGTCGAGGCCTAGTGACCCTCATAGGGGAAGAAAAAGAGAAAAGAAAAAACAAAATAAAAATTATCTAGAAAATCTTTTTTTTTTTGTCATGAGATAAAGTCATGAGATTGAAATTATTTGCCAAATGATATTCAAACACTAGAATATATTTTCAGTTATATATCACAAAACAAAACAAAATTATTTACTTTTTTGAAAATGATTTTCTAGAAAGTATTTTTCTTTATCATAAAGTTTTCTCCTAAACAAATGCATCTTTAACGTAGTTATATTCTTCCTATCATGGGTATCCTACGCTTGCTTTTGGAAACAGCGGTCGTTGGTGATTGCTATTTCTAGATGATTGACAATATTGCCATTTTGTGCTGTCCTAAATCTTTCTGTTGCTTACATTTTTTTTTTTTTTGGATAACCTAGGGAATTACGAGCAAATTGTCGGCCAAAGAATTTAACGACGTCTCGGGATTTGAACTTCTCCCCTTCGTGAAAAAAAAAACAAAGAATTTTTTACACTTATGTTGGGGGTAGGTTATTTATAGGATAAAGCTTTTAGAACCTACTATTTTAGGCGAAGAAAAGTCTGAAAATCAGAATCATGCCATTATATTTACTTGTGGAGAAGCCTTGCGAATGATCAATATGAACCAGGTATCATGCATTTTACTTATAAGAAAAAGGAAATATATTGCACATTTGTTCACTTCATGTCCTCCTTTTCTCTTAGATAGCTACATGGTAGCACTAAAAATGAGGAATTTGCTATAAGAAGTTCTCAAATGGATGGTGTGAGGTATCCGACAATTCTTGGACTTTAAGAGCACAATTTCACTGGAAGGTGAGCTTTACTGATATTGTAATAAAAAGCCACCGAGTCTTTGTAGCACGCACACCAAATTTGATTAATGAAATTTGCTTAATGTAATTCCTCTTGAATCTCGAATAGTTTAAACCCCTTGAAAGTCTAGAAGAGTTCTCATTCTGTCTTTGAAAAGTCGGAAACTTTTAAAATCTACATCCTTGAAGACTTGCAGCCATCAATCTAGAAGAATTGATGCTATCTCAATTACCCGGAAGGCCTAGAAGAGCACCATTGAAGTTTATATCCATTCACTCAATCTGTCCATTCATGTTTGTCCACTTTCTTCCCAATTTCGACATTCTTAAAGCGATTATTTAAGAAAATTCAAAATATAAAAATTGTAAATCCAAGAGTTTTCGTATTGTTGATTTTTGAATCAACTCATTCCGATTTGTATTGAGAAAGTTAAAAATATTTTTCTGAACTAGCGCATAATTGAAATTTTTACTTAATGTTGTGATGGAGTTTTTCACATGTAAAAGTTACCCTTCTGATCCTATTATTTGAATAGTCTAGCTTGGACTAAATCACTCTTGTTTAGGAAGTGAAAGATTTAAGACTTATAGCCCATTCTCATCTAGATGGCTTATTTTTTTAATGTGTAAAAAGAGAATCAGCTTGGTTCAATGAGTTTGTTAGTCCTAAGATTAATGTGAAAGAGAAAAAAAGTTTGTTGTCTTCTAAAGATGTGTGAAAAAGAAACAAATGCAACTGATGTCTCTATTTATGAATGTTTAATAAGGTTTGTTATTTTGTAAATATACAAATAAGGATGCTGAGAAATGAAAATTAATTTATAAAGTGGTGACAGCAAACTCTTGTGTGGTGTTTTGTCTCAAAAAAGGCTCAAATGACGCTTGAATAAATCTTACTTGATATATGACCTATATAGACTTTGTCATATGACTTTGCAGGTGCATCAGTTTTAGTAACTGTAGGATTACTTAATGTCCCCAACGGCACAATCATGAGTAATTGGTTAATCTTGTTTGCTTCATTTGTTGGTTGTCATGAGGGTTCAATTCCTATATGGTCATTCCAATTTCTTCGATTGACTATTTCACCTTACTAGAGTTGGTGTCGATAATATTTAAAGATTATCAATATGAGTGAAGACATATTTGCTGGTATTTGTGTCTTCTAAAGAGCGTTCTTATCCATTCACTCAATCTGTCCATTCGTGTGTGTTCACTTTCTTCCCAAATTTGACCTTCTTAAAGCATTTATTTAACAAAATTCAAAATAAAAAAATTATAAATCTAAGAGTTTTTGTACCGTTGGTTTTTGAATTAGCTCATTCCGATTTGTATTGAGAAAGTTACAATCATTTTCCCTTTTGAACATTTATCAGGAGTATACACTTGTCATCATCCCCAAAAATCATGTTGACGTCTTCAAAGTGTTTCGGAAATGGATTTTGCTTGACATTCGGCATTGAATTGAATCCTTAAACGTGAGCAGTTTCTTATCCAGCAAGTTTTGGATTTTGGAATAGAGCACAAAGCAGTTATCCACATGGTGACCCTTCTCTTCCACGTAATACTTGTACGTTTTATTAAGCTCGAACCTAGGGAATTTTGGCGGATTATCTCTTGGGATTTCTCTCGCCACGAGATGACTTTCAATCAGCATTGAAGTAACTGAGACATGGGTCTAGGCAATCGCTTATTTTTTTGGATAAAGTTTCTGTGTGTAAAAAGTCACTCTTCTGATCCTATTATCTGAGTAGTCTAGCTTGGACTACATCATTAATTCTCGTGTTTAAGAAGTGTAAGATTTAAGACTAATGGCCCATCCTCATCAAGATTAATGTGAAAGAGAAATACGTTCAATGAGTTTGTTAGTCTTCTAAAGATGTGTGAAAGAGAAACAAATGCAATGGATTTCCCTCTTTATGAATGTTTGTTTAATAAGGTTGTAAATATCAAAATAGGGATGCTGAGAAATGAAAATTGATTTATAAAATGATGAGAGGAATCTCTTGTTGGATGGTTTTGGTCTAAAAAAAGCTCAAACGGCACTTGAATACATCTTACTTTGATATATAACCTATGTAGAATTTGTCATATGACTTTGTAAGAGCATTGGATTTAGTAACCGTAGGATTACTCTATATATCCAATGGCATAATCATGAGTAATTGGTGAATCTTGTTTGCTCCATTTGTCGCTTATCATGAAACGTTTGTTTCCTTTATGGTGTGTCTTCGATTGGCTATTTCACCTTACTAGAGGTGATGTCAGTAAGGCTTCGAAGGTTGTCAATATGAGTGAAGACATATTTGCTGATATGTGGGGTTCGGAAGAGCGCTGTTGAAGTTTGTATCCATTCACTCAATCTGTCCATTCACGTTTGTCCACCTCCTTCCCAATTTTGACATTCTTAAAGCACTTATTTAAGAAAATTCAAAATAGAAAAGTTATAGATGCAAGAGTTTTTGTACCGTTGGTTTTTGAATCCGCTCATTCTAATTTGTATTGAGAAAGTTACAAATATTTTCCATAACTAGTGTAGAACTAAATTTTTTGCTTATTTTTGTGACGGAGTTTTTAACGTGTAAAAGTCACCCTTCCGATCCTATTAATTGAATAGTCCAGCTTGGATTACATCATTAATACTCTTATTTAGGAAGTGTAAGATTTAAGACTTATAGTCCCTTCTCATCAAGATTTATGGTCATCCCCACGTCTTTGATCGACTATTTCACCTTATTAGAGTTGGTGTCGATAAGGCTTCGAAGATTATCAATATGAGTGAAGACATATTTGCTCGTATTTGTGTCTTTCGAAGAGCACCGTTGAAGTTCTTATCCATTCACTCAATTTGTCCATTCACGTGTGTTCACTTCCTTCACATATTCGACCTTCTTAAAGCATTTGTTTAAGAAAATTCAAAATAGAAAAGTTGTAGATTCAAAAGTTTTTGTACTGTTGGTTTTTGAATTGGCTCAATCTGATTTGTATCGAGAAAGTTACAATCATTTTCCCGAACGAGCGCGAAATGCAAATTTCTACTTATTTTTGTGACAAAGTTTCCGTGCGTAAAAATCCTATTATCTGAGTAGTCTAGCTTGGACTACATCATTAATTCTCATTTTTGGGAGGTGTAAGATTTGAGACTAATAGCCCATCCTCATCAAGATTGATGTGAAAGAGAAATACATTCAATGAGTTAGTTAGTCTTCTAAAGATGTGTGAAAGAGAAACAAATGCAACGGATTTCTCTCTTTATGAATGTTTGTTTAATAAGGTTGTAAATATCAAAATAGGGATGCTGAGAAATGAAAATTGATTTATAAAATGATGAGAGGAATCTCTTGTTGGATGGTTTTGGCCTAAAAAATGCTCAAACGGCACATCTTACTTTGATATATAACCTATGTAGACTTTGTCATATGACTTTGTAAGAGCATTGGATTTAGTAACCGTAGATTACTCTATGTATCCAATGGCATAATCATGAGTAATTGGTGAATCTTGTTTGCTCCATTTGTCGCTTATTATGAAGGGTCCGTTTCCTTTATGGTCATCCAATATCTTTAATTGGCTATTTCACCTTACTAGAGGTGGTGTCAGTAAGGTTGTCAATATGAGTGAAGACATATTTGCTGATATGTGGGGTTCGGAAGAGCACTGTTGAAGTTCGTATCCATTCACTCAATCTGTCCATTCACATTTGTCCACTTCCTTCCCAATTTTGACATTCTTAAAGCACTTATTTAAGAAAATTCAAAATAGAAAAGTTGTAGATCCAAGAGTTTTCGTACCGTTGGTTTTTGAATCCGCTCATTCTAATTTGTATTGAGAAAGTTACAAATATTTTCCATAACTAGTGTAGAATTGAAATTTTTCCCCGGTGCTTCAACCGAGGCCTGCGAACTTAGCCGTTGCCGGAAGATGGAGGAACCTCCTCCGTCCTCAGCTGCTTTGCTTCATTGATGGCGCTCTACTCGAGGACCCATTTGCTCGAGTCGGGCCCCGGCCTCACCTCGCCTCCCTCTCCGTCTGCATTTCGCGTAAAGTCTCGGCCTTTGAACTCATCTGTCAAATGGGGCGCTCGAAAGGAACGGCCTTCGGCGGTGCTCTGCCCGCGGGCCTCCCTCCGGACGTCCATTTTGGCGGTGGAGGAGGCGGTGGAGAGGTCGAGGGGCTCAGACACGCCGGCGAAAGAAATGTTGCCGAAGATCGATAAGAGCGGCCGGTTCTGCAGCCCCAGAGCTGCCCGTGAGCTCGCTTTATCAATTGCCTATGCCGCTTGTTTAGAAGGGTCTCACCCGTTCGACTTTTTGAGAAGCGAATGAATATGAGAAGAGAGCCGGTTATGAATTTGACAAGGCATTATTGCTGGAGTACAACCACATGAGCTTTGGAGGGCACCTGTCATAACAGATACAACAGAAGAAGCTGATGAGCTTTTATGCAGATTGATGAAAAGGAGAGCGCAATTGAAGCTAAAGTCTTGTCTGCCCCACCAAAGATGGTATACAGCAAATTGATACTGCGTTTTACAAAGGAAGCTTTTGGTTGCAGTAATGGATCAGTGGGATAGTCATGTGCTTGTCATTGACAAAGTTGCACCTAAAAATTGGAAGATTGCCCCTGCAGGCAGAATCTTAGAGCTTTGTATTCTCCGTCTCGCAATGTTTGAGATAACAGTTCTTGGAACTCGTCATCAGATTGTCATCAATGAGGCTGTGGATCTAGCAAAACAGTTCTGAGAGGGGCCGCACCTCGCATTATAAATGGATGCCTTAGGAGCTCCATCAAAGATCTCGAAGAAACTCATTCACCTTTAGCGTCAGAAGTCAAGGTCAATTCATGAGGTTGATATCTCCTTTTTCGTCCCACCATCAGAAGTCAGCCATCACCAAGAGGCAATGTAAAGTAACTTGTATTACTAAAGCAGACCATTCTTGTGCTGGAATCCAGGCTCAAGGCATTAGCGAGGAAGGTTATGGCAGTGAAATGAAACCAGCAGATATCGATGATAACTGGACAGTGGGTTAAATTTCATGTACGAACTCGGAACTTGTGGAGACTAAATCATCTTAAACTGATCATGTTGGTTTTCTCGTTGGAGTCATTTCCTTTGAGAAAGAATAATAGATGCTGCCAAGAGAAAACTAATAGTGAGTCTCCGAGATTTCATGGGGTGTCATGATTTTGCCATGTTAGTGGTTCCTTAGAAATTCGGCTGTTGTGGCTTGTGATACTTGTTCCGGATGTTTTGGAAATCGCCACATCATTTTTCTTGTTCGACTACCAAAAAAAATACTTATTTTTGTGACGGAGTTTTTCACGTGTAAAAGTCAGCCTTATGATCCTATTATTTGAATAGTCCAACTTGGATTACATCATTAATATTCTTGTTTAGGAAGTGTAAGATTTAAGACTTATAATCCCTTCTCATTGAGATTTATGGTTATCGCAATGTCTTCGATCGACTATTTCACCTTATTAGAGTTGGTGTCGATAACGCTTTGAAGATTATCAATATGAGTGAAGACATATTTGCTAGTATTTGTGTCTTTGGAAGAGCACCGTTGAAGTTCTTATCCATTCACTCAATCTGTCCATTCACGTGTGTTCACTTCCTTCCCAAATTCGACCTTCTTAAAGCATTTGTTTAAGAAAATTCAAAATAGAAAAGTTGTAGAGTCAAAAGTTTTTGTACTGTTGGTTTTTGAATTGGCTCAATCTGATTTGTATCGAGAAAGTTACAATCATTTTCCCGAACGAGCGCGAAATGCAAATTTCTACTTATTTTTATGACAAAGTTTCTGTGCGTAAAAAGTCACTCTTCTGATCCTATTATCTGAGTAATCTAGCTTGGACAACATCATTAATTCTCGTTTTTGGGAAATGTAAGATTTGAGACTAATAGCCCATCCTCATCAAGATTAATGTGAAAGAGAAATACATTCAATGAGTTAGTTAGTCTTCTAAAGATGTGTGAAAGAGAAACAAATGCAACGGATTTCTCTCTTTATGAATGCTTAGTTGTAAATATCAAAATAGGGATGCTAAGAAATGAAAATTGATTTATAAAATGATGAGAGCAATCTCTTGTTGGATGGTTTTGGCCTAAAAAATGCTCAAACGGCACTTGAATACATCTTACTTTTGTATATAACCTGTGTAGACTTTGTCATATGATTTGTAAGAGCATTGGATTTAGTAACCGTAGATATGTATCCAATGGCATAATCATGAGTAATTGGTGAATCTTGTTTGCTCCATTTGTCGCTTATCATGAAGCGTTCGTTTCCTTTATGGTCATCCGATCTCTTTGATTGGCTATTTCACCTTAATAGAGGTGGTGTCAGTAAGGCTTTGAAGGTTGTCAATATGAGTGAAGACATATTTGCTGATATGTGGGGTTCGGAAGAGCACTGTTGAAGTTTGTATCCATTCACTCAATCTGTCCATTCACGTTTGTCCACTTCCTTCCTAATTTTAACATTCTTAAAGCGCTTAATTCAAAATAGAAAAGTTGTAGATCCAAGAGTTTTTGTACTGCTGTTTTCTTTTCAGTTTGTAGTTATTCATGTTAAGAATATTGACTCTTGGGAAAGCGCTTAAAGCTGAATCAGATTCTTTACTGGAATGTCTTGTTTTGGTTCCATTATCTCAATTTCTTTACTGGAATGTCTTGTTTTGGTGCTATTATCTCAATTTCGAAAGTTCGTTGTTATATCTGGTGAAGCTTTGAGGTTGATGTGCTGTGAAATTGTGCAGACATGGAGAGGTTAAGGAGGTCTGACGGAGCAATAGAAGGAAATGGGCTATTGCTTCCAGAATAAATTTTCGCTTTCATTTCATATAAACAGAAAAACTAATGAAATCCCGACGATGGAGGGTAGGGATAAGCATGATTTTGGAGTAGAACCTGGAACATAAAAATCAGACTAGTGGGAATCTATTCGATTCTAAAATCGAAGATATGCAGGATAGTAAGTTTTAGGTTTCAAATATTAAGAAATTTATTTCGACAAGTAAATTTCAAGTTCTAAGTTAGTGGAACCTAAAACTTAGAATTCGGAAAAAGTTTTTGTGTTTTTATTGATCTATGTTTTTTTGTGTGATCTTGTGATCCCTGACATTTGATGATGAATGTATAATTTGAGACCACCAATCTAAGTTTCCATTTTATGACTAATGTTTCACATTTTTTTATGTATCTAAATGTAAATTATAGTTAGTGTATTGTAACTGTAATTAATGATTATTAAATGTGATAATTCATTGTAATCATTTAATTAATAATAAATGTAAAACTTAAGTATACTCTAGAACTTGTAATAAGGTAGGTTCTAAGTTTCAAGATATATAAGGTAGGTTTCAGGTACAAAAAAATAAAGAATTTATTCCGACGGGTAGGTTCCAGGTCCACGTGGAACCTGTATGGAATCTGAAATCGTTCTACCTCTATGCATAGCCCTTGGAGTGCAATGACCCAAAATATGACCAAATGTGTATGGCCTATCAACAAAAATCTCTAGCTGTGCTCGCACCATCATAGGCGTAATGAATGCACCAGTACATGCCGCAAAGCAACAATAAAACGGTGCAATTTAATGGCGTTGGTGAATACTCCGAGTCAATTAAATCTTAATTTTAATTTTGACTTTTCTCGGCCAAAATGCTGTCCAACAATGACTCGCAAGCATCGTCCAGCAAATCAAGCACCTGCAATGACAATGAAAACATCTTAGTTTTGCTTCTTCCTCACATACCGTGCAACGTAAGGACAACTAGATGAAAAATGCGATGCAGTGAACCAACATTATAAGGTCAAGGAAAAGACAAAACAGATAGTGATGTCTCAGACAAAATCAGCCAATATTGTCAGCAAGACAAGCACATGAAGAAAGCCATGGCAGTGTCGAAACGAAGACAAACGGCTATTAATCAGGAAGGACACAGAACTGTAGAATTAGAAAGTATGCTCTGTTGAGGGAGTTGTCTTTCGAAAAGTATTCTCATGGTTGACTGTGGTAAAGGTCCTGCCCAGAGAAATTGGAGTTAATGTCACTTCCAAACTGAAATTTAATTAAAGAAACCTAGCCACTCGATTGCCACATTACTCCTCCAGTAGGCACTTCATATTTGCCTATTCCTCCATATGCCATCGTGGTTTTGTTCACTCAGAACTCCAATACAATCCCTATTACTTGACCCCCATTCATCCCATCTCATGCCGGGCACCTCTAGATCATGGTAATTAACACCAAAAGGATACCAAACCCCTGCTGCCTCTAGGAAAAGTGTCTTGAACCTATCTATATGGGCTGGCTAAAGTAGCGCCAGTTAGTAAACTACAGTGTTAAGAGAAAACTCCGTGGTTAGGAATGAGTTTTCTATTCCTTTTTAACTTGGGATGGCTGAATTTTGCAGCAAGAGACTGCCCTAAATCTCACTACTATCCCTCCTTTTCTCCATCTTGAGAAAATAAAATGCCGGAGACCGAGTGAATCTATCTTACATGTCTAGCCTACCTTCAAGCCAGGCAAAAACTAGGTCAAGATTGTGGAGATAATTGCAGAATCAGAAAGCATAATCGCCTTCTCTGTTATTTACCAAAATAGAATGATTCTACCAATGAGCAATGTCCCACTAACTGATTTTCTTAAATTAACCTTTCCAGCTTAACTTTCATAAAACAAATGCTTAACTACCTACAAAGGCCAAGTGACTTGAAGATTTCAACTTCTGCTCTGTAAGTCAAATGGCTTCAAACTTGGACAAATGCTGTCAGCCAACTAGATACCCAAACAAGCTACTTCCAAGACACACGCAAGCCCATTTCTCACAATCATATGAAGCTTGAGATACCTAGGAACTTCAGTGTGATTGTTTGTAATCATAAAACAGAATACAGAGGTACGTATTAGACTATTCTTTTCATGCTCCGCCACAAGTTTTTATAAGATTGATCAGAAATTACACTACAGGAGATAAATGTTACTGATCAGAGATTACACTCCATGAGAGAGATATTATTATTACCTTCTCAAAACCCTCGGGTCCACCATAGTAAGGATCTGGTACTTCGGTTTCATCGTGCTTCTTGCAATATGAACACATTAACTTAACCTGGAAAAGCCATCACCAAAAGTTGAGAAAACACCCACAACAGGGCACATCTATTCCCCTAAAACCCTATATTTACCTTCTTGTGCGCGTCTTCAGGTAAGGTCTCCCTAAATTTCCACCTATTGAAGGCTTCCAATATATCCTCTGACAAACATGAACCCCACATTATGCTTGAGACCATACACAGGACATCAAAAGAAGCATAGTGTGTTCCAAACCAAGCAATTAGAATTTCGCAAAACCTCGAAATTAAACTACGTTGAAGTACCTCTGTTTTGCTTATCCATCGCGAGGATAAGATCGAAATCCCTAAAATCAGATGTCCTTATCGGCCTCGATAGAGACGTGATCTCGACCCCACGCCTCTTAGCTGCCGTTCTCATTCTCGGATCAGCTAGATTGCCCTACACAGACAACACGAAAGATCGACATACATCACCAGCACAGCACAGCACAGCACGACACAACATATAATACCGCAACAATCCCGTTCGGATGCCAAAAGGATCAAAGCCCGCCGACGGAGAACTACGAATGCAGACGATCCTACTCGACATCACGGCCTGTTCACTCAACCGACCTCATGGTAATCGTTGGTGCCGGCGGAATCGATGTTGAAGGCGGAATCGAGCCCTCTCTTCTTCACCAAGTCCCGGAACACGCCCTCCGCGGCGGGGCTCCGGCAGATGTTGCCGAGGCACACGAAGAGCACAGAGAAGGGCTTCTCCGCGGCCGCCTCCGCCGCGCTCCCCTCCGCCGCCGCCGAGGACGGCGACGACGACGACATCGGGGAGCGGGTCGAAGGAGGATCGGGACGGCGACCGAGCCCCGGGTTCGAGCTCCGGAGGGAAGCGGAGCGGCGCGCGGGCGGAGGAGAGAGAGGGAGAAATGGGGAGTGGAGCGAGAGAGAGGGGGCGGAGGGGCAGAAGGGTAAATATAGGGGCGTTGCCGCTCGGACACTGTGCAAGCGCAACGGCCTCATCTCTCTCTCTCTCTCTCTCCCCACCTGTAACCGTCGAGGAATTTGGATACTGCTGGGATAAAGAAAGAAAGAGAGCTCGCGGGATGCACGTGGATTCTAATTTTCATTTTTTTCATTTTTTTTTTGGATTATTCTATTTTTATTTAACCTAATTTTCTTTAATAAAAACATAAGTACCAAGAAAAATCTCAAATTGATACACCATTAACAAATTTATAACAAATTAATTTTTTTACCACTAAAGCTTTAAGTCAATACACTTTTGATAAATTTACTCCCAAACTAATTTTTTGACCACCAAAAGTCCTAGATTGATACATTTATGACAATTTCATCCTCTATTAATTTTCATTAATTTAATATTACAAAAAATTACAAATTAGTTTAATCGATACACCACATGCCATCTAACTTAATAACTTGATTGCAAAATTTAACAAAAATTAACAAAGGGTGAATTTATTACAAGTAAATCAATTTAGAATTTTTAATGGTAAAAAATTATTTTTTGATAAATTTATCATATATTAATCAATTTGAGATTTTTTTGTGATGTTATCCTTAAAAACACTATTTTAGCTCCATTCTTGATTTTGACCCAAATTCTTTTTCTTTATCTTATAAAAAGACATCAACTTTAACTTAACTCCCAATTTTAGCCCAAATTTTACTTTTTCTTATAACAATAAGTGCACCAAAACTTCTAAAACTTATTACGAAAATATGATCGAGTCCCGAAACATTCAAAAAGTGCAATTAAATCTTAAAATTTATTACAAAAGTATAATAAAATCTTAAAATTTATTACGAAAATGCAATTAAGTTATAAAAAAAAAATGTAATCAACCTAAAGACTTTATTGAACTATTTTGACAAATTTGATGACTTGATTGCACTTTTTTAAAGTTCAAAGATTCAATTCAACTTTCGTTATAAGTTCCAAAACTTAATTGCACTTTTTAAAATTTTTAAGACTTAATTGTATTTTCGTGACGAGTTTAAGACTTTTAATGCATTCATCCCTTTGTCATAAAAGTAATCTGCTTTCAATCGATACTCGAATTTGAAAATGAAAGAAGAGACTTCGAAATGGTAAAAGAAACGTGTGGCATAGATCTTCGGTTCTCTCGCAAAATTATATTATTTCTAAGCACCGACTGAAACCCCCTTTCCTTGTATCTTAGGTTGTACTGTCAGTCCTAGTTTACAGTACTTGTAGATGACAAAATTCCCCAGATCTCTCCTCCTACATGATATATACAATAGATCCTACATATATGTAAGTTACAGAAATCAATCTTAAAACTGGAAAGAACATGCAAAAAATCTTCTTTCCCGCGCAAAGAACCGGTTCCGAAACAAAGGGCTAAAACACCTCGAATTCCATTTGCTCCTCTATGTTCTGAAAATCCTTACATTTCGCCACGTCCGTCTGGGTAGAATTCACGCTGACGCCGACGTCAAAGTACCTCGGCAGCTCGGGGGGAACCGCGCAGCGGATCAGCGCCCAGTTAAGGCCTTCGAAGAAGGGGTGGTGCTTGATCTCTGCAGCCCCTTTGGCAGATCCCAATCGGTTTTCTGGATCCTTTATCAGGAGCCCTCTGATCAAGTCTCTCGCGTGGTAACTCACGACCGGGCTACTCGGAAACTTGAGGCTTCTAGAGACGACGTTGGTCAATGTTTCCTCATTTCCGGGACCTTTGAAGGGCGTCTTGCCATATAACAGTTCGAACAGAAATATCCCGTACGTCCACCAATCAACAGCGCTTCCATGACCCTCGCCTTTGATAATTTCAGGAGCGAGGTACTCGTGGGTCCCGACAAAGGAGTTGGATCTGGCACTGGTCGGCTCCACCACAAGCTGCGGCAGGGGGCTGACCTGAGCCGCCAGATCAGACTTTATTTTCCGACCTTTCGTGGCGATTGATAGAAGTCTAGGAGTGAAGCATGGCACTTGAAAGGATGGGTGGAGGCAGAAAGGGTCGATGCAGCTAGATTCCGTGCATGGACTAGATGTCTTTCTCGTGGGCTCTGGGTCGGGTGACGATGAAGTCACCACTGTTGGAATTACGGCACATCGGAGGGATAAGTCGAAGTCTGAGAGCATGATGTGACCATCTTCTCGGACCAGTATGTTCTCTGGTTTTAGGTCTCTGTACACTACTCCAAGCATGTGCAGGTACTCCAGTGCAAGGAGAATTTCAGCAACATAAAACCTGCATTCCTGTTATGTTAGATGTATATCATGAAAATGCTCTCAAGCTCCCCTCCATGAAGAGGAACAAAAGGAAAAAGAAAAAATAAAGCTGAGACCCGATGAATCAAGATCTTTGAGCATATAAAGCAACTTGCTAAGACCACCTCCTTTTTTCCTTCAATATTCTATCCAACATAGCTTGTTTACTTATTAAGACCGTGTCATTGCTACTTCGAGTTCACTTTCATGGCTTCTCATTTCTCATAGAATGCCTTGCTGATCTACTCTATCATATGCTGTGGCATCTCAATTCAGTGTTCTAACATTGCCAAAAGAACAAAGGTGGTGAAAATTGATTAGCAGTCAAAGATGACAAAGTTATCTTAACATAGTCTACCAAGTCGGTCCAAACCATTAAGAGACCACCCAGCTGTGAAGCATCCTCAGGAAAATCACAGCGAAATGTCTACCCACCATAATCAAGAAGGAACTACTTGGGTTTCCCATACGCTGATTGACAAAGATACACACTTTTCATTCCAGAGCACAGCAGACCTTCTCAGTTAACCATGCATAGTTTTTCCAAATTTTTCCACCCATTCCTCCAATTTCACTTTTATCTGTTTGGCATATGACCAATAATAATTCAGTTTCCTATATGAGATTGAAAGATCTGATAATTTCTTCGAAAAGCTGAAACAACTCCAGCGATACCACTATAGCACTTAAAAGAGTTCCCAATACAGCTTCAAAGGCATCATCTGCGACTAGGTGGACACAGAACCATGATTCATCCAACATTCCAAACAAAAAGAGGCCGTCCCACATACGACGTGAACAATGTCAATACATCTGTTACCTAACCAGCTGAAATTCATGCTTCACATCAACAAATCAGCCACCAATTGCATTAATAGTTCAATCAAGATCCATCCTCCAGAAAGTAGACTAAATAAAGACATAACAATAACTTAAGAGGCGTAGTCCTGTTGAAATAATGATTAATTACGTGAGACATTCAAGTCCTATGCTAAAACAAGTAAATCCCCCCTTAAAAGGCAAACACATGCACACCCAAAAGAGTGAAAGATTATATGCAGAATAGGGTTGGGCTCATGCTGTTAGTTAAACTGTCAGATAAAAGGCGTCTTTCAATTGGCACAGCTACAAGTAGGCAATGTCAAAAGCATCCATTAAATGACAGAATATGGATTCAATGGGGAACCTAAACTGATATATTTTCCGAAGTACAAGAAAAAATCAGATTAAGATTAACATCTGTATTCCTCATATTGATTCACTGGAAGCAAAAAAAAATGATGGCAGATTAAGAAAGGTGCATGCGTACTAGTGCTTAATGACTCAGCTACAGCTGTTGCTTGAACTCTGATGCTATATAAATGCAATTGGCATTTGGACAAAAAGAACAAAGCATTTCCCCAGCCAGGGATGAGAACCAGAAGCACCAAATAACGCTACTAGAGAAAAGGCCAAATTGAAGCAGATTGATTTTGAAAAAGACTCATGCTATAAATCACGCCACAAAAGCTCATGAAATAACAGAATTTATACCAACCTCGCTGCTTGTTCAGAGAAACTCCTCGTCGGTTGTTTCTGCCGCAGAACATGCAAATCACCACCCGGGCAATACTCCATGACTAAACACGAGAGTTTGTCTGTTGAGAAGTGGGAATACAGTGTAGGCAGAAATGGATGATCCAGCATTTGCATTATTTCTTTCTCAGTCTGGGCCCTAGCCATTTTCTTCCTCTTTACCAAGAACTCAAGGTCCATCACTTTCAGTGCAAAGAGGCAGTTAGTACTCGTCAATTCAGCAAGATAAACAATTCCAATATCTCCACAGCCTAGCTTCTTAAGCAGTTTGAAGTGTTTCAAGTTTATGCTTCCACTCTGCATCTGAACAGACCGGATGGCTTCCCACCTTGAGTCTTTCGACATATGAGGCCTGCTCCCACACCGATTGGACCCACTAAGATTACTTGTTTCACTAATGCTAGTGCTACACCTGTAGTCCCCAATGCTACTTTTTGAGCTCTGAGAGAATTCACCTTTCTCTCTTGATCTAAAAACTTCATCAGCTTTATTATCCAGAGATTTAATTCTGCTACTGCAGGTCAGTGTAGACTCTATGTTGCTAGAACCAGTATCAGCAGAAGTTGTATTCATTTCAGTCCTCTTATCTGTGGTACCTGAATCAGGAAAATCCTTTTCAACTTCTTTCCCCTCACCATTGGGAATACAATTCTTTTCTATAATATCCATGCGAGGACCCGAAACACCACCTAATTTCTGAGTACAGGGACTAGAACTGCAGGAAGCAGAAGTTGATTCGTGTTTTACTTTCTTCTTCATAAAGTTTTTGTTCCCGAAGACTGGCATAACAAAACATGGATTGTTGATACTGGATTTATTTCCCCTCTTACTGGCGGAAGGGGCCAAAGGGCTAGATAAATTAGACGTAGCATCTAAATTTCCCTTTTGTCCATTGCTCTGGGCCAATTTTGCTGATGGAAGTTTGACTTGGGCGGCATCTTGTAGATCATTAAATGCGAATTTTTCACCACTATCAAGAAGAGATGAAGGTTCCACAGATTTTACCTTTCCAACTTCTGTATTCACTTCCGCACCAGAAGATTTTGTTTCCAAAGGACAAATTTTATCTACCAAGGAAGATTTTCTGATTGTCAACTGCGGTACCTTTGCTTTGATAGATGAAGAAGGATGAGCCTCATGATGACTTGAGTCTGTGGATGGTATCTGAATGGACTCAGACACTCCCTTAGAAGTATTTGAACTGATACCTTCAGATACAAGGGAAATTTCTAACACCTTCCCTTCGCCTTCATTTAAAGGAAGGCCAGATCCATTGGCATCAACCACCACTGCCCTATACAACCTTTTAATAGTTCCAGCTTCTGACAAGGTTGGAGAATTAATTGGCTTTGACAGTCGCTTCATAGCTGCCATTTCTGAAGCTTGAGAGATGCATAATCCCCTCAGAGCCTGCTTCAAACTCAACGGCTCTGATATTCCAATACTTGACGCTGGTGATGCACCACCTCGCATGGGTCTCTTTGAAGCATTTTTCCGTAAAGACTCTCTGCCAGCTTCATTCAATAGCCCCGAACTCCTAGATGAATTTCGGACATTAAGCGATTCAAAGAGGCGATTGATATCATCCTCAAGTGAAGATTTGTTCGACAAATTTTGCAGGCAACTATTTCCACCTTTCTCATCCTGTTTACACATGGAACCGAATTCTTCTGCTGACTCAACAATTTCACAAGTACTCGAAACTGTGGCCATCCCCAATGAACTCTTGAGCTAAAGAGGAAGATTCAGCCTCCAAATGTAAACCGATGGCTAACCCAATTCTGAAGAATCACTTTGGAGATGGGAAAGTGCAGCAACCAGGAAAAGAAGAACTTCAGAATCCTCTCCAATCATAACGATTCCTTCATTTATATGGTCAGATAGAATTGCCCTCAAAATTTTAGCATGACACATCAGATCCTGCATTCAATACAAATTTCACAGATGTAAGGTCTTGGTGAGCATTAGGATACAGACGAAATGATGAAGGTACCATTTTATGCCACTCCTTTGCATTTCGTTTTCTCTCTAGTGAAAAGTAAAAACTACACACACGTGAGAGGTGATAATTGCCAAAACCCATAGAGATGTCAATTAAAGATCACAAAACACATACTTTTTAGTATTCAATCACATTCGGACATTCTTTTGATCGCCTGGCTTCTCTCAGTCGACGGCTGTAATCAAGCGACCAATTTCATTACTAGGAGCTCAGTATGAACATAACACCACATATGCAGAAGTGAATGTCAAAGGCCGTCAGTTCAATTCACGTCTCCCTGAACAACAGCTAAAGGTTAGTCAGCATTATGGTCCGTCCTTCAGAAGCTATCAAGCACATGAAGTTGCGTCGAAATTGGACACATTAGCAGGCACGTCAAGATGTCCAAACCAAGAAGAAGCGGTCAATCAACGAATTGATCGTAAAACCAACCAGTCCATAGTTTCGGATCAACAAGGATTCCCAGAGAAGAAGCAAACAGCAAAGTAAAAACAAACAGGGCTACAATATCAATCAGTCAAAACCTGCGATGGAACCGGCCAACACGATGTTTCTTGTCCCCTTTCCTTCCAAGATTCTCAGTAAGTCAACATCCGTTCCATTATTTAAAAGCGAACGAAACTGCTCGCGTCCTAACTCCACGACGCGGACGCGCGAATCAATCAAACCTCGCCACTCCGAAAGAAAGTTCACAAAGATTCCGCCGATCTGCTCGCCAAACGAACAAAAGGAAAAAAGCAATCCCGACTCACCCACCCACCCCGACCCTTCTAGTAGAACAAGACAAGACACGTCGGAGTCACTCGCTCTCGGATTAAGAATCAGAACCCGACCAGCGGAGCGAAACGAAAAGACCGCGCGAAACGAACACAAGCAGACACGCCCGCCCACGGAATCAAAGAAGAACTCCCCCACACGACTCGATTCCAACTACATCCATCCGCAAGAAGACGCGCGACGCTAAAGACCCAGAACCGAAAACCAAGACCAAGACCCAAGAAAACAAAAAGGGCAGTCGGAGCTCACCTCGGGCAACGTCGGGACGACCCCGGCTGAGCCAGCCAGCGAGCGGCTGAGCAAGCGAGCGAGCAAGCGACGGCCACACAGAGAGAGAGAGAGAGTAAGAGCGAGAGAGAGAGAGAGAGAGAGAGGAAAATATTTCAAATGAAAGAAGGAAATTAGGTGGAGGAGTATGATGAGGGAGCTAGGTGAGGGGGACACGGGAGAGAGAAGGGGGAAAGTGAATGAAGAAAGAGAAAGCAAAAAGGTTGAGAGAGAGAGAGAGAGAGAGAGAGAGGGAGGGAGGGGAGGGACTGAAATCACGAGAAGTATCCCCCTTTCGTAGCTGTAGTAGCTCGAGTAGCTCGAGCGAGCTCGCCTCGCGACGGAGCGAGCGATGATGATGACGATGATGATGATGGGCTCTTCTTTCGTAGTCGTCTCCTCTCCTGCGCACTGTTCGTTTGCTCTGGCCTGAAAATGGCGGAAAAAAACAGGGGAAAAAACGAGGAAGACGGACGGTACAGATGCTCTCCGCTCGTTTCCTTCCCCTTTCTTTCGGTCCGGTCCGGTCTTCCCATTTTCCAGCGCTCATCATCTCCGGTTTTGTCCTTTTCTGGATTTCTTCTAGAGACTTTGTTCGGTTTGAGGGAGGGAAAAAAATAAATTGGGAAAAAATAACACATTCCGTTAAGGAAATTCCTCCAGTTCAATATATTGATTCCACGAAATTAAAAATGACACGCGAGAAAATGCAAGGTATCATCATTTAATTGTGCTAGCAAAAAAAAAAAGGTATTTGGAAGGCGTTATGTTATCTAAATAAATTCCACAAATTAAGAACCGTGAGTTAAAATGGGCAAATTAATCAGTCTATTACTCATTGAAAGTTTAGAATATGCACGATTAGCATAGACAAAAGAGATAAGTGTATTAGAAGAATTAAAAATTGTCACAAATATGTAATTAAGTCATAAAATTTTTAAAAAGTGCAACTAATTCCTAAAATTTGTTAAATTGGTGTAATGTAGTTTTTATTAGCCGCATCTAAAGGAAAATGTTAATTTTTTTTTAAATATTTTCTCTCTCCTTCATAGCATTAACGTGGCTAAAACATGAAATATATGACTATTCCTTTTTTTTTTTAGCTTATTTTCTAATCTAATTTAAATAAAATTTGGGTTAAAAATATCATATGTTGATCAAAATCTCCACCCTCCGAGAGCATTTATGTGCTACAACCGTTTCATAATATTTTGGAGTTTACGAAAAATATGCATAAAAAATGTTGCTCGCCTCGAATTTTAATAATCCTCCTTGCTACTTTTAAATGACTCACTACATATTGCATTACATATTCATGCGTTGTGGTAAGTATATCTCTAATTCATATACCAAAATTGCTAAATTCCTTGATCGCCTTCATATACATGGGAAAAGTACCTTGTCTAGTTTATTCTAACATATGCTTATTAGTAGTTAAAAAGTGGACATGTACCTATTCTTCATGAAATTTCTCATCATAGAAAAAAACACTCTCGAATTTTTTATGCCCCATTAGGAGTGCGGCAACTATATGAAAATGCGTTCTCATTTTATATGATGATATTATTATTACCATCACATGGAATAACACCAACAAGGTGCCCGATCAATTAACATAGGACTTAAAACGTAAAATCTCAAATCCACCATATCATCGTGAGAGAGTGTGCTATTGAGATTCCTTGAGAAAGTGAATGAATATGGATGCAGCAGAACTAGCCCCGGCTCCAACCGACTGCTAAATAAATAAATAAAAATCACAGGGGGTGTCAATTATTTTAGCGATGGTAAACAAATTAAGGAATTCGTTTTTGAAGAAAACTTAGATTTGCACGAGCAATAAATATCTCTGTCGCCTACCTTCTTTTGAATTTTAAAAAAATTCATATCACACTCCATGAATAGCTTTGAAACGCACACGCTTCTCGTGAATTCGGCTACAATAATAAATATTTTTTCGCTCAGCTCAATTTAAAAGGAAAATTTATTTAAATCCCCATTTAATTTATTATTCTGATTAAGAGCATGTGATGGCTTGGCAGTTAAATCTTTTCCTTTTTCAGCCAACTCGCAAGGTGCACTGCCCAATCCAACCTTCAATTTCAACTCCAGATTGTCCCAAGCACCTTAAATAAAAAAATCCTCAAATATTTAGGAAAAATCGAAAAAAAATTCCATCTTTGACCCAGTGACCATTTTCGTATCGCTATTCTTACCGACAGCGCGTACATACTTCTAAGCAAAACTCCACGTTAAAAGACCAAATTGCGCTCCCTATAAACTCGATTTAGTATGTTTTGGAGGTTCCACATGATTTAACAGATCATTGGAGGTGGCTAATGTAGTTATAAAGTACCCAATGAAAGAGCGTACAAGTGATTTTTTTGTTGGTTTCGGGTGTTTTTTTTTTTTTTTTTTGGGGTGTGAGAACTTAGGATTTTGGAATGAACATTTTTAATTAGGTGCACGGATGTTAATAAGTAAAGTGATCTCTATATATAAAACCCGAAAATACATTTGATATTGAATGAGTAATATAAGCAATCAGGGGATGAAATGCGGGTTACGGTTTATATATTTCTTGTGCCATGGTATTCGATCAATTGTACAACTAAAGAAATATGCCATCTCCTTTTCCTAACAGGTGTTTGAGTTCTGTTCATGGTATAGGAGATTGCATGATTTGAAGAGACGTGACGACTTTGTGTCATGGTTTTCAACTTGGATCTTGTGCTTTGGCAAGCCTTGAGAAAGCAAAATTTGAGCAGTGATCTATGAAAATGATCTCTTGCTTTTTGTGTAAGTCGCCATCACACCTTACGTATTATGTCCACTTGGCGATCTATTAACCTACTTCCTCGTGGCAAATCAAATGGAGATGGATTGGCTTGCGACAGCATACCAAATCTTACATAGAGCGTGAGAGATATCATTATTGGGAAAATTTCAAATAAAAATCTAAAAACATCTTATTTAAAATCAGGCTATGAAGTAGAGCTATTTTCTCAAAAGATAATCATTGGTAAATCTTGTCTAGATTTAAAAAGAAACTCAAATGGTAAATTTAGTCTCAAATGAGGGTCTAAACTCTAAAGTAGTCTGAAGCCCCCCAACAAGTGATCATATCCAAACCATCGAATTAAATGATAGATGCATACATTTACAACATTTATTTGAGACTAAATCAGCTACTTTAGCCCTTATTTGATATTAAGATAATTGTTGTGGATCCTTACGTGAGACAATGTCTATTATGAGCTTTCTTTTGAAAAAATAAAGCCCTACTTATAACCCTTATTAAGTGTAGGCCCATATAGAGATTACCATCGAAACACCCTTCTTGAGGCTTGAATCACATTTAGTCGAAGTCATCATTTGTTACTCATGATGTTTTTTAATAGAGGATTTATTTTTCTATTTTGAAAATTATTAAATATATAAAATCCATCGTATCTCATAAATTGCGCGATCGAGTCATTTTTTATCATAACACACATCATTCCATCGATGCACCTCCCAACATATCAATTCTCAACATCATAGACCTAAATTATTGGTTGTACAAATTGATAAGTCCAATTATTCGATTACAGATGTTAAAGTATCATAACTCAACCTATTTTCGGTGCACCGACATAATTCCTTTCATTGAACTTATCTTGACATGTCGAGTGACTTTTTTTTTTTTTTTTTTTGGGCCATGACTTACCCACCAATTTATTGCACTGTACGTTTTCTGTTAGTCAAAGCTGCAAAAGCCTGTCAATACAAACTTAGTATCACAATCAAGGGTCAATCTTGATTCTTAAATCTTGATCTGTCCTTTCATGGGGAAATAGACAAGGGGACTTAGTACTCTTTTTTTTTTTTTTTTTTGGCAAGTGGGACAGAAAGTTAGCAATATCGAGCCTTTCCTTTTTTACCGGCGCCTTTTACTCAGGATCTACACCACACATTTTAAAATACAATTTAGGTAAAAATGGGGGAAGCAAAGATCCAATTCTTAATCGCCCCCTTTTTTTTCCCAGAAAAAGTGCAATGCCGAAAATAGCACAGTGCAGGCTCCAGATGATGTCGCCACCTTTGTTGCGCCCCGACAAAATGGAATGAAGTCGAAAGTCATGAACTCATGATGCCTCGCAGCCATTAAAAAAACAATTTCTCTCTCATCATGACATACCCTATGAAGGCTAGGATAGAACTTGGACCAACGTCAAAAGCGCCTCGCGTCACTTGTCTCCGAAAATCAGATATTTTTTTTATAAGATTACTAACCAAAAATCCCAATATGATATATCGATAATGAATTCATTTAAAATTAAATTTCAAATTGATATATTTATAATAATTTTATCCTTAATTAATTTTTGTCAAATTTACTCATTAAATTTGTTAACCTAAACGATACATGAAACTTATAGGGTAAATATCATTAAAAAACACAAACTGATATACTCGTGATAAATTTAACAATTATTTATGTGAGAAATTTAATGGTACACTTGTGATAAATTCAGGATTTTTCGTGATATCAATCTTATGAATTTTCACGTAAATTTGCCACGTTATTCATGTTAGTAAATTTAATAATAAAATTTGACAAAAATTAACGCAATGTAAAGTTGTTACGAGTGTACTAATTTTGGGTTTAGTTATTGGTAAATGTATCACAAATGTATCAATTTTGGGTTTTCGATGATTAAAAAATTATTTATGATCAATTTGTCACAAGTGTACCGTTTCAACCGGTTATTATATTCCACATTTTCGAAAGAAAAGAACTTCAATCAAAATACTTAATATTAATAGCATGGCAATACATTTATACAAAACTTCTACTTCGAGCACACGCAATGAAGCCGTAGACAGTAAAATGAAATCCAATACACGAGATAATTTGATCTATGGACAATATTGTTTGAAATTTTTCGTGGTATTAATCTCACCTCCCTTGGTCTGCTAGCTTAGACATGCAGATCAAGATTCTTAACATGGTATCGAAGTCGAGTTCTATCCTAAGATGGCGTGTTGGAAGAGTATCAAATTGCTTATTTAGGGTTTTGTATGCTTCTGTGTTTTTTTATACGGTCCCTTTTCTTATTAGTTCAATTTTTTGAATTGAACATTCTAACCTTCGATTTTTTCAATAAAATATAGATCCGTGAATCTTTTTTTTAGATTTTCACCATACCAGTCCTTGCTTTCGAATGTAAACCTTTGGCACTTGGTCGTGGAAAAGGGCAAGAAGCATCACATGTCTATAAAATCGGGCCTTTTAAACATGATTAGACTGGTCTTAATACAGAGTGCCCAGAAAGGGCCATGCCACTCCACACTCCACCATGAAAATGTGGGCGTTTTTGCTTTTTTCTTGGTGGGTGTGGAGTGCTATAATGTGCATGCTTTTTCGATTTCACCCCATCTCCTCACTTACCCCCTGGGTAAAAAGGATGGCGGTGAACCGGCCTGGTTGGGGTTGGTGGTGGCATGCGTGGTCCGAAATTGGCATCTTGACCCTTTAGGCGGGAGGGTTGTGAAGTTTGAAATGCTCAGGGTATACCGTTGTGTTAGGATGTTTGCACACACAGATGCGTGTATTGAGATCGATAACATTCTTCGGGTTTAATTGCTCTTGTCCGAGTTGTATTTCTATTGATCGTTATTGCTCAAAAAGAAGAAAATTCATATGTTGGATAGTTAACACCACACGAATTAGGGTAGGGATAGAGGATCTGGGCCTTTAAACTTTTTTTTTTTTTTGAGAAGATTTTGATAAAGGTAAGCCTAATCTATCATTAGAAATATTGACTTTGTACTGCATGTGTGACTTTTAAGATATGCACTTTGTTTTTACGAGGGATAATGGCCATGTCTTTCTATAAACGAACTTTTAATATGGTTTAGTATTCCACAGAATCGCCTAATCCTTAAATGATGGAGATAACTATAAGGTATATCCTATGGATCTATCACACATTCATATGTTAAATTCAAATAATTCTCACCCAACGTTAATCTAAATCAGTTTTTGAACTGTTCAAATTTGTTTTGTTTAAATGTACTTCGAATACTTGAACATTTCCGCATTTTATTTTCTTTTAGATTTGCAATAAGTGCACCTTTTTATGTTTTTGGTTTTGCCGGAAAGTGTACATCTCTATTATAATTGTTTTGCTCGTTAAAAAGAGTGGACGGAATTAAGACCCTACTCCCACTCTCTATTAGAAAATTTGATTTAAGGCGCTACTGAATAGATAATTGCCCACTAGGCTTTATCTCACTTCCACCAAGTGCCGGTGGGAAACTCAAAACCAATTGTGTAGTTAAGCCCAATACTCATTTTTCATCAATAAACCAAGGTTTTTTGAGATTGCAAACAAGCCGAGGGATGAAGCGATCGATTTCTAGGTTTTGTCATAAACCTAATTGGTTACTATTATTGTTAAGACAATTAGACATCCAACCTGTAATTGCAACGACCTAATCGTAAGAGTGGAGCTCTACCAGCGCAACTTTGGCTTACAAATCGAGTCTCGGACCATCCAACTAACCGCCCGATTAGTGTACATTTACGTTGGAATGATACTCATGATGAATTCCAATCATCAAATGCCCTTTCCCCTTCTCATTTCCACCTTCTAGGAAAATGGGCCTAAATGACATTCATTGGTCAATATAGATCCGTCCACATATGAGCCCATTTGTCGTTGAGACCCGATTGGTCGGACTTACTTTAATATTTATGACTAATCGGGCCGGATCCTTGGCGAAAGCACATCTCGGCACTAACATCAACGATAATCATTAGTGACGGTCGGTAATGGAATAATCTTTCCAAAAGGATTGAAAATACGGGTTCTATTTTTGGAGTTAGCTTATAATTAAAAATGTTAATCATGTGCATAATCGATTTGTTAATAAGACACCATAAGCTACTACTCAATTCTTTTCCACATGTTGGGCATAGGAGTGATCGGTTTCAGGATTTTCAGGATGGACGGTTCCCACCATCCTGAAACCAATAATCGCTTATTAAAGACTGGTTCCAAAAAATTAGAATCAGGAACAGCCCGTTAGTTCTATAGACCCATGTAGAAATTGGGCCACACTAAATCTTTGATTCCCTAGTGGGTCCATCAAACTAGTTTAAATGTCTCCAACAAAACACAAGGTTCTGCACAAGTGAAGATGAAAAGAGGTCTTCAAAGGATTTTCATCCTCATCCGCATTCTCCCTGTTATTTTGCCCGAGAAATACAATAAACGAGCAAAACAAAATTTGGATTTTGATAGCCAAATCTCATGCTTCCATGTCGCTTCACAGGATCGCGGTTAAATTGATTCATCTCTTGAGGTGTAATCAAACAAATTCCTAAGATTCCCAGAAAAGACAGAAAAATACGATAAGAAATCGGAACATGTATACCTTGAAAGCGACCTAATGGTTGTTCGACAATTGAAGAGAACACGAGATCTGCTTCTTCATCTCAACTAATCAAACCACAACAAAATAGAAATAAATCTCAAAACACGAACGGCATAACTGCTAAAAGCCCAAATCGAAAAAAGAACCGTGAAAATAATAAAATGTACAAGGAAACTTCAGCTCCAAGGGCTTGATGCCCATCTTTTCCTTCTTCAAAGAGAGACAAGTAGTAAAGTAGGGTTTTCATCTAATATATATAGATATGTATGTAGTGGTCTAGTCCGGTCCAGATAGGTAGTTCCACACTTGAAGCCGGGATCAAACTAGAACTCAATAGTTCCAACAAGTGATTGTACTTTTCATAAGTTCTCTAATTCAATTGCATTTTCTCAACAGGTTTTAGAATTTCAAGTGCACTTATACATAAAAAAAAGAGAGTCTTAAATCTATTATACAAATGCTAATTCGATCATAAATTTTTCAATTTTTTTTTTTTTTTGAGAAAAACTCATTTCATTTCAAAGGGTAGATGAGTACATCAGTTTTGCTTCCAAGCATAACAAGTGCTCTAGGCCGGGGCGGGGGGCGGAAGAGTCGTGCAGAGTTGGACTTTTATGGCCCAATCCGCTATTTTGTTTTGAGATCTAGAGGATGGGCCAAGGATGGGGTAAAGTTGTCAAGATCCTTTCGCACTCTTTGACTAGCTCTACTTCCTCCCACGTGGGTTCATCAATCAAAGCCTAGTACATGCTAAACCAAAGTAAAACTCATTTGATTTAGTTAATTTAGTTCAAAATTTTTGATGATTTGTCATTATAATCCTCTAGCTAATTTTGGCTGAAAATCGTTGGCGCAGTGGTTTAGTCAGCGCTTGTCTGATGCTATCGTAAACATTTTTTGTAATTTTTGTAATGTTTTATAAATTTTTTGTTTTACTTTTTGCCTAGTTCTTTGCATAGTAAGGGTTGCAACGTCCTCGTTGGCTACAAAAATTTATGATTGAATTGGCATGTGCATCATAGATTCAAAAGTTTTTTGGTAATTTTCTCGGAAATATCTTGTAAAGCAAGCGTGAAGAGGGTTGAGAGGCCTTTTCCTTGCAAATCGCTTTTCAAATCGCTTTTTATCATAAATGTGGGAGGGAACAAGCCCACATGACGCAAAAAAGATAAGGCGAGGCGACAAAAGGGTCGTCGTCCGAGAAAGTTTGATGTGCTTAAATGCTGAGGAAGTCAAGATAACGACGTGACATCGAACGACTTTAGCCAATTCCGAGCACATTGGACTCGGGAGCGATGGTTGAAAAAGCGAACCTCATTCGATCCGAATGGCCTTTTGGGTGACCACGACAACGATCCGATCGTCATCAACGTGGAGTCAATTCGATCCATTCCTTTCCTCCGTCCATGCAAAGCGAACGGTATGCAAACAGATGGTGGTGATAGTAACTGGAGTTAGGCAGTAGATAGGAAAATTCAAGTGTGGCGGTCGATCTAATTGGTGGAGGAGGAAATTGGGCTGTTCTCAACGTGATTCTAATTAAAACAGTCACATCGAGTGCAAATTCGAAACCAAAGAAGTCAAAGGGCTTTGGAAAGTGATTGTGAGCATGGGCAAGAATTGAAAACGCCTCGTTAGTTAGGGAGCTAAAGTATTACATTTGAAGGATAGTTCACTATGTCCCAACGTAATCTAAAAAGAAAGAAAAAAAATTATATTCCAATGTCTGATTCAAAGGAAGGGCTTATCCAAGCAAGGTAAAAAGTTTCTCCCCTGTTGACAAAGTAATGGGTGCAAAAGGGCGATCAACATTAATGACCCTCTGTCAAAGTTGTTGTAAAGTTTTTGTATTCGTCATGGAATGTTTCTGATTGTAGTGTTATGTCTAAATCAGAAGGTTGAGTGTGTAATTATAATTTCAAAAATAACCGCTCAAAGGAAAACTCGAAATCATCCTAGAACTATAATTATTTCGTAATTTCAATTTCGAAAATATTTTCTCTTAATTTCGCATGGGAAATCATTTCGAAAAAAAATGAAGCCCGATGCATTTTTCAAACTGTTTTCACATGCTAGACCGCCGACTGCGAATGAAAAAAACGAAAAGTCAAGAAGTAACCAATATTTTAGGGTCATAAGCAAACGCGGCCCACCCGTTGTCCCAAAAATCGCCGCAAAAGTCCAACCGATTACGATGGGCCCACCCCACCACATGGCCCAACTTATCTCCTCCCTGCCGGCCCAACCTCCATTGCCACTCTCCTCAAATCCTCTCTCGCTCCCCCTCCCTTCAGTCCCTCTTCCTTACTCTCTCTCTTCTTTCTCTCTCCTCGCTCTCCCTCAGATGGAGCCGTGGCTCGACGACTTAGCCGACGATCTGCAGAGCCTGAGCTTCACCTCCACCGCCACCACCGCCACCACCGCCGATGTCCACCGCAGCACGAGCTGCAGCTCCGAGGCCACCCTCACGGTGGCCTCGTCCTCCGCCCACGGCTCGTTCTCCTCCTGCACCGCCGCCAGGCCCGGCCACCACCGCCCCCGCCCCCACCTCGCGCTCTCCGACCTCCGATTCCTCCACCGTCTCGGCTCCGGCGACATCGGCTCCGTCTACCTGGCCGAGCTCAAGTGCGCCGCCCCGCCGGCCGCCTCCGCCGCGGCGGGCGGCGGCGAGGGCGGCCCGTTGTTCGCCGCCAAGGTGATGGACAGGCGGGAGCTCGCGAGCCGGAGCAAGGAAGGGAGGGCGCGGACGGAGCTGGAGATCCTGGAGACGCTGGAGCACCCCTTCCTGCCGTCGCTCTACGCGAGCGTGGACTCCCCAAGTGGCTCTGCCTCCTGACGGAGTTCTGCCCCGGTGGCGACCTCCACGTGCTCCGCCAGCGCCAGCCGCTCAAACGGTTCGAAGAAACTGCCGTCAGGTGCGTCATGTTCTCTCTCCCTCCCTCCCCTCTCTCTCTCTCTCTCTCTCTCTCTGTCTCTGTCTCTGTGTCAATTTCTTTCCACTAGCTTCGAGTAGCAATAAACTATGCTCGCGTTTCCGCACTCGCTCCCAGAAACTTTCTCGAATATTACACGCCTCGAACAGCGGATGGTTGCGTTAAAAACAATTCATAAATTACCAAATAAAATAATAGAAGATTTTATATTACGGATTTAGAAGATACGCAGAGCAGCCGGAACGCTCTCTCCCTGCGGCGGTGGCGGAGATCACGCCTCCGCCGCGCCGGTCCGCGTATCCATCCGGAATCCGGCCGGTTCCGATCGGGGAAACGGAAAATCGAAGGAAGGGAGACGGTTTGGAAAGGAGCGGATGTGGAATCCGGGCGCGCGCGTGGCTTCGCCGTACGCGCTCGGTTTGAACAGTCCGGGAGGAATCGCCGTTTGGCTTGAGCCAGGCGTAACATGATGCTCGGAAAACGACGCGTCGTACGGCGGGCCCCCATCGCCTGGCAAATGCTAGTGCAGTCGAGGTCGCCAGAGGGGGGTCCCGCTAGGGTCGTTTTAGATTTGCAGTGAAGCGACCGATCGATGAGAGGCATACGGTTTTTACGCTGGAATTTTGCCTGTACTTTGGGCTTAGCCCAGCACGGGGAGCGCCTCTTTTCCTTCCTTTTTTATGAAGATCGTTTCATCAAGATTTGGAAAACTAGCGTGGCGTTTGAGGAAAGTACTGTGGAGAAAATTTGGGAAGAAATCGAAATGGTCATGTGTGGGGGGAGGGGCCCCACTTCGAGGTCCGAGCCTTCAACGCGTGGTGGGAAGGTTGCAGATTCGGCATGTGCCCCCATTGAATACCCTGCTTTTTATACGAGTGCTCGCGCGAATAAACTAACATTGCCACGTTAGAGCCACTATGCTCTTGCTTTTTAATATATGCGATTGGCGAACCGGCTCGATCGCGTCATTGTTAATTGTTGTGCGTCTTTCTTTTCTTTCTAACCTGCGTAAGTGGTTGGGGCTCTGGAACTCGGTCTCTGAGGTGATCGCGACTTGGGATGTTACTTGGGGTAGATTCGTTCCGGCTGATGCGATTTATAAATGGGGTTGAAGATGCTTATAAGCTTGGATGCAATGAATGTTGGAGATGCTTCTTTTTGGATGGGAGTTCTACATGGTTGACTGCCGGGACCGTTTTCTGTCCTCGGTCGTCCGTTACGTCGTCGGCTTAAATCCTCGGGTGAATTGCGTACGGTGGTCGATCAGCTGTCACTACACAGACTCATTTATTAACCTGAGGCTGACGCTTTAGGCCTTTCCAATTCCAGCCTCTACTTATTTCAATTTCGGTGCATTTGCATGCGGATTGGGGTTTACAGGTGAAATCTGGGTCATTGGCGGAATTGCTGTGGACCCCTTACCATGAGCTCATCCTTTTTGGTACGGTGGGAGTTCTACAAGTTTTACAGTATCTGCATGAGAAGTAATTATCACCCGGTCTCAATCGTACGGGTAATTTGTAAGGTCAAATGGGATCGTGACTTTCGAGAAGGGAGGGAAGGGTTTTTTTTTTTGGGTTGGGGGGAGGGGGTGGGGGGACAGTCGATGATCATTATTGGCTCCGACTCTTGAGAAGCCCCACAGGGAAGAGAGGCATATGTCTTCCAAAAGGACAGCAAACAGTTCCCAGCACAGCACAGCCCAGCGCAAGACCCAGAACGGAATAGCTAGTTTGTCCTTTTCCATTTGGCTCGGAAAGTCCTCTAAAGAAAGTAAACGGGAGGAGGAATTCCGCAGATTCCCTGAAAGATGTCTGGAAGAGTTCGAGACCAGATGTTAGATGTTAGGGAGATAAGCGTTCAGGCATGCCCCATTAGATTGCAAAGCTCATGTCTCAAGTGGGATGTCGATTATTTTTTCGCTTTGCTCCACATTATTGATCCAATTTTTTTGCCCGGAAATCACGCAAATCACGTTGCGTCGCTTGTTCCCGTCCTTTTATGATGCCGTGGACCGTGGGCTCGAGCTCTGTACCTTTTTTTAATTGTCTCTTAGCTTAGATTAGTGCTGGTCTGTGTTATCTTTATGTGCTTTTGGTCTAGTGTTTTTTTTTAATGTGTTTGGCGTTTAATGCCTTAAGTCTCGTGATCTCTCCAGGTTCTACGCTTCGGAGGTGGTGGTAGCTCTAGAATACCTTCACATGATGGGAATCATTTACCGTGACCTGAAGCCTGAAAACGTCCTCGTCCGATCCGACGGCCACATCATGCTCACTGACTTTGACCTCTCCCTGAAGTGCGACAGCTCAACGTCGACGGCCCAGATCGTCTCCAACCAGAACCCGCCGGTCTCAGTGCCCAAGACCGACAACCCGATCGACCCCCGCCCGTTCAACTCATCTTCGTGCATCCTCCCCAACTGTATAGTCCCCGCTGTGTCCTGCTTTGCGCCAAAGCGGAAATGCAAGAAGAAGCAGGGGCGCTGTGGCGGGCCGGAGTTCGTGGCCGGACCAATCGACATCCGGTCCATGTCATTCGTCGGGACCCACGAGTACTTGGCCCCGGAGATCATCTCCGGCGAGGGCCACGGGAGCGCCGTTGACTGGTGGACGCTGGGGATATTCATGTTCGAAATGTTCTATGGGGTGACCCCCTTCAGGGGGATGGACCATGAGCTGACCCTGGCCAACATAGTGGCTCGAGCTCTCGAGTTCCCCAAAGAGCCTGCCGTGCCGGCCGCGGCAAGGGACCTCATAACCCAAATATTGGTAAAGGACCCAGCCAGGAGGCTGGGGTCGGCAATGGGCGCGTCAGCAATCAAGCATCACCCATTTTTCCAAGGAGTGAATTGGGCATTGTTGAGATGTAATCGACCGCCGTTTGTACCCCCTCCCTTTAGTAAAGACGTTGTATCGGACGATAGTTGTCCAGAGACTCCAGTCGAGTACTATTAGTAAGTTAACGCAATAAATAGAGTACACACATGAAAATGGCCCATTGCAGCTGATGGTACGGTCATTTCTTAAGTAGGTGCATTTGATTGCCTGAATAAAAGGGTGAATAGGAGAGTATCATATTGATATCTTTTGTTCTCTCTCTTTTTTTCTTGAGAAAAATACATCGCGTATAATAATGAATAGGAGCATATTTTTTTGTACATATTATCTTCTTACATGCTTAATCACCACGGTCATGGAAAGTGTGTTCTCTTCTGTCGTGTTGGTTATTGTAAATGCATATGGTGGAATAGAGAGAGAGAGCGAGCTTAGGTAACCACCAGGTGGTCGCCCTCTAGTGTGGTGCGACCATTGTCAGTGGTTGCCTATATATCACGACCTCAACAATGGTTGAATTTGACAAGATTTGAACATGTGTATGTGATCGCATTGCTTAGAGAGAGAGAGAGAGTCAAGTAATCAAGGCCGTGATGATCCTTATATCCACGATTGTGTTGAAATTCATGTACCAAAATAAATGCTGCCTTATTCCTTCTCATTTATTTATTTATTTATTTTGTTTGTTTACTATGGCGATCCAATCTGAGTTGAATTAAAATCATTTCACTCCATTGACCCTAAATACTTTATCCAAGATTTATGAAGTCTTAGCGGAGTTTCTCTTTTCAGAATACCACACCAATTATAAATTTTACATTCTATCCCGAATCCTAGTCAGGCCAGCAAATGGGGCCAAGCATATAGCTAGGCAAAGAGATCCCAGTATACTGTCACTTATAATAAGAACATACATATCTACAATTACATGGTGGGGACTATACATATGCCTATGGTGCAATATGTCAACTGGGAAGAAAGAAAGAAAAAGAAAGGGGAAGAAGAGGGGGCATCATGTCACGTGGATTCCTTATAAAGGAGAAGCAAAGAGTTTTTCCTCTTTTTTTGGGGGGTGGGGGTTGGATATGAACAACCTTGGAGTCAGCCCCACATTCCCCCCGTGGAACAAGCAAGTCCACGTGGGGGAGTGTGTTCGAGGGGTGGGCAGGGCCGTGGGGTTTCTCGCTTACAAACAGCGGCCGCACCGTCCCTCTGTCCGCCCGACCCCGACCCCGACCCGTGCTTCGTGGACTGCCTATCGCTCCGTCCTCTTATTTCAACCAATGTGTTCCTTTTCCTCGTTGATACCTCCAAAGAGCCCCCACCCCACAAAAAAATCGTCCATCTTGCCTTGTCCGGAAGCAGCGTCCTAGACCGAACCACTCGTGATGCATTTGTTTTGCGAAAAATCAACAAATTAAAAGACATTTTCCCAAAAGCAATTACTTGATAATCACTCACTAAATGAACGTGAAAATTATTCTTAGCACCTACGAAAATATCTAAACAAAAGTTGCTGTTGATAATGAAGGTGTCTTCCAATGACTAGTTATTTTAAGAGATTAGTGATTATTAAAAAATATCTTTAAAATCATTTATTTTTCACAAAGTAAATAAAATCTTAGAATTGTGATGAAATACTATATTTGATATATTTATAAGGAGGGCATCGCCAAAAGAATTATTTAAGCAAGCAATGATCATTGAACGGTGTAAATTTACTTAAAATAGTAGATGAGAGATTGGTTTTGGTCCATCTTGTTCAACGTTGCTTTCCCTGTTTGATGTGGGGTCGATTCATCTGCGGACATTCTGAAATCATGTTGAAAGCCTGCGCTGAGTTCGGGCAGCTCTCTCGCCCTCACAATCACCCCCAGCCTCATCAAATTAGTGTGGAGGCTAGTCCTCGAACTGCAAATGTACTAAAGTGGAGTCATGCATTGGTACCGTTAGTGACAAACTGGCCCAATATGTATGTGTCAATCCTTCCATTTTGTCTTGTCAAGCTTGAAAACACAATTCATCGAACAGTATTACAGCACACAACAAGAAAAATAAATCGGATATTAAATTTATGTTGTTCGATTAGTGTGACCTAGCCCACAGGAAAAGTAGCACAAGATCTACAACCTACTACATATTAAGTGATGGAATAGACATTGTATCAAACATTAGAGACATTCAGGCACTCTTTGTGTTTAATATCCCCGATTACATCTAATAAAATAACACGATGCGTAGTCGTTATGATCTCTCGTGTAATAATTCCTCAATCGAGTTCGATATGTACACGGATTGCTTCAGGATGTAATCCGCGAGCGAAACGTCGTCCACACATTCTGTATGTCAAACGCCAAGATAAAAACATTATTTGACCAGTTTAATTCGTGGGCTGGCCTACATAAACACTTTCAGGCCCAATATCCGATCCGGCCCGCCCATTGAGTTCCAAGGCCTCCCACAAAAAAAATAAAATAAAAAATTAGATCTTCTTCTTCTTCTCTCGACGAGCCGACCCGTCGCCGCCTTTCCTCGAACCCAAAAACGGCACGCCGGCGAACGCCGGATCAGCAGAGCGCCCTCCGTCTCAAACTCTCACTTCTCCCGAATCCGCCGCGGGAACTCCGGTAGCTGCTGCTCAGCTCCGTCGTCGTCCTCATCTTCGCGAGCTCAAGGTCGCGAGCGGAGGCCGGGAACCAGCCATGGAGGAAGCTCAGCCGACCAACGGCGCCTCCGTCGCTGCGGACGCCGAGGACGACCAGATTATCGGACCCGGCCCGGCCCCTCCAGTCCGGCGGAAGCGCCCCCTCCAGTTCGAGCAGGCTTACCTCGACGCCCTCCCCTCCGCCAACATGTAAAAAATCTCACTCGCCTGGTGGCCGTAATGTCTAGGGTTTTGGGTTTTTCGATTTCTCGGCGCCTCGTCTCGCGCGCGCGCATTTGGATGCGTCTCAGTTGAGATTATGGGATTTTTCTGATGTTTGCTGTGCTTATTTCCGTTGCCAATGCATCGAGTTCGGGCCTACTGCGAAGATATGATTTTGATGGAGTTGGCGATGTTTCAGCTACGTGTGCAGTTATTAGCATGAAGTCGAAACCTTTTTGGAGTTTTAAGTCTTCCATCTGAGATGCTCTCTCCATCTGTAGTATATGCATCCTTCTTCATCAGGCTGGGCAATGGGTTTTTTTATCTTTTGCCCCATGGTAGTTTATGCTTATTTTTGGAGGAAGCAATTCTTTAATTGTTTTGTGGAACAGTGGAGGTAAACCATGGCAGCCTGTTTGGAGCTGAAAATTGTTTCTGCAGGGTTTTGCCATTGAATGCGTGCCTGTGTTTCCTTCCACGGCGAATAAAATTTTGCAAAGACTTGAGAATAATGTTCAAAAATCTCAAGCAATGGAAACATGCTCTATACTCGTCGAAGTGACACCAAAATTAGTGATAATTTCACACAACCACGAACTGTGGTCCTATAGTTTTACCGGCAGGACTGCAGGATAGCTTCACCATTTAGTGCTTTGAGTGTTATTTTGTAATTTTCATTTTCATTTTATTTTTAATTTTTTACAAACTTTTAACTTGTATGAGATGTATCACCAAATTTTATCAGCAGTACTTGAAACTAGGAAATGATATCACGTAGTTATGTATGCAGACATTCGCTATTCCTCCAAAACTCTTGATGTCTGTACGTGCAGGTTAATACATTCTTAATGCATATTATCATGTTTCAGGTATGAAAAAAGCTATATGCATCGAGATGTGGTTACTCATGTTGCAGTGTCAGCTGCAGATTTCTTTATAACTGGGAGTGCTGATGGTAAAAGTGTTACGGACTTTCTGGCATTTCAATATCTTGTTGCTATATGTTTGAACTCATATTGGAAATACTGTGTAAATTCTTTATGTCACGATATGTACAAATTGGAAGATAATTTCATCCATCTATAATCTATCTATTTATTTACTTGAAGCAATATTTGCCCCTCACTTGTGGCATACCCGCTTGTGTTTTTCGTGTTTGCCCCCCTCAGGACACCTAAAATTCTGGAAGAAAAAGGCCGCTGGAATTGAGTTTGCAAAACACTTTAGATCACATCTTGGACCCATTGAAGGATTAGCCGTAAGTGTTCCTCTTTCTCCTCCTTTATGGCCTAGTGTTTGCGGACTCAAACTTTTGTCTTATGGTTGCCACTGACTTTTCTGTTCAGCTGTCATTGAAAGAATTTAGTTAATAGTCGTTTCTACAAGTAGAAACACCCGAAATAGTTTTATTTCTTCTTCTTCTTCACATTAAGGTTTTATGGAATTAACTCAACAATAGTAATTTATTGAAGAAAAGGTAGTATCTGAGATTAGTTAGATTTGATCGTTTCCTATTTATGTGTTTGTGCTCACTTTTGCTCTATGATGTCTCTGTTTACTTTCGGGTTTTATCATGTCTGGCACATTTATCATGATTACTAAATTAAGCTACGCAGGTTAGTATTGATGGGATGCTTTGCTGTACCATCTCAAGTGATCGATCAGTGAAGATTTACGATGTAGTCAACTATGACATGATGGTCATGATCCGTCTACCGTATGTTCCTGGAGCCGTGGAATGGGTATACAAACAAGGGGAGGTTAAAGCTAAGCTTGCCATAAGTGATCGTGATTCTTCTTTTGTGCGTATATATGATGCTCGTGCTGGTACAAATGAACCCTTGTGTTCTAGAGAGGTAATTTGGGCCGTGAAGGTTATTCAAGATACTACTTCACTTCCTTATATGTGGATCTCATTACACGATTTTCTTGTTAGCTTATGCTTTTGTTGTTACGTTTGTTTGGCATTCAGATACACATGGGTCCAGTAAAAATTATGAGGTACAACCATGCATTTGACACAGTGATATCTGCCGATTCAAGAGGCATTATTGAGTATTGGAAACCTGACACACTGAAGTTTCCAGAGGATGAGTATGTGAATCATCTCGTGTTTTTAGATTCTCAAGAGCGCGTCTATTCACTGCATGTTTTTTAAGTGCATGAATAGTAGTTGAACCTGGGATGATAACTTTTCAAATTTTCTTGCTAAAAGCATATCTGTGCCAGTTTCATCAATTTCTATGCTTGTTGAGGCTCTTGATTTAGTAATCGCTTGATGAATTGATTCCTAGTACTGGATGATCAACCATGTATTGAATCTAATGAGAAAATCCTGCTTTGAGTGCCCACCATTGCGCATGTTCACAAAGAAAACGAGTGTTTTGTGTCCGTACACATATGCCTCCTTAACCTTTGTAGGGCCAAATAGGGTATAGCTACCCCTAAGGTGGTGCTTACCAATGAATGCTAGTTGCAAAATTACTATGCTAGCATTAGTGTGGCTTATGTATGAATGCTCTTATTTTATTAGCAAACCTTTGTTAGGATTTTTGTTGCAAAAGAAGAAGATTCTCCTGATTGGAAAGTGCTAAATGGCATTCGAGTTCCTGCATGAACATGACAACTGGGTCGTTGAAGTATAGCATTCAAGTTCCTGCATGAACATGAGGATAAAGTGATTTCATAAGTTGACTACCATTTGATTATCCTATGATGTTGTCCTTTTCCTTTGCATTTTTGGGTGTCAGAGATTATTTTACCTCATAAGGGTCAGGCTCATCTTTTACATGAATAAGCTGCATAACATCTTCTGCTCTTTTCTGTTGCTTGCAGGGTGAATTTTACGTTAAAGAGTGATACTAATCTATTCGAAATTGTGAAATGTAAAACAAGCGTTTCAGCTATTGAGGTATTGAATTTGTTCTTTGTGAAGCATGTGCTTAGCCTTATATTTACAATCTAAAGTTGTTTCCTGGTAATGCCTGTTCAGGTGAGCCCAGATGGGAAGCAGTTTTCTGTTACATCACCAGATCGTAGGATCAGAGTTTTTTGGTTTAAGTCTGGCAAACTGAGACGTGTTTATGATGAGTCTCTTGAGGTAATTTCTCCTTTCTGAATGCACTTGCAATGCAGTCTACTTTTCATTTGAGATGTGATATTGTTTTCATTTGTAAATCAGGTTGCCCAGGATCTCCAGAGAAGTAATGTCGCTCTATATCAGCTGGAAGCTATTGATTTTGGGAGAAGGATGGCTGTCGAGAAAGAAATTGAGAAAACAGAAAACGTACCACAACCAAATGCAGTCTTTGATGAAAGTTCAAACTTTCTTTTGTATGCAACACTACTTGGTATAAAAGTGAGAAGCTACTAACTTGTCTTCTTCATTTTTCTTTATCGGAAAGCAACTCTATCTGTGGCGATGGTTGTTTTGACCGGTCTATTTATTTTTCCTTCCTTTGTTCTTAATCGTAGGTGGTTAATTTACACACCAATAGAGTTGCCAGAATACTTGGAAAAGTTGAGAACAATGACAGATTCTTGAGAATTGCCCTGTATCAAGGGGACAGAAGCAGCAAAAAAAGTGAGAAAAATCCCTGCTGCTGCCGCAAATGCAAATGAGAACAAGGAGCCACTAATGGATCCTACACTTTTATGCTGTGCATTCAAGAAACATAGAATCTATTTATTCAGGTATCATTCTATTGCAGTAGTTAGTCATTTTTTGGGCAAATGCATTTGGAGCTCGATTCCCAACCTTTAGCATGTCTTTATTATCTAATGTCCTGGTATGTCTTAGATGATCAAGTTCTGCGGCATTGCCTAACAGTGTTTTCGAACTCATTTTAGCATCATCAGATATACCGCTATAATCCTATGGCACAACATCACAACATGTTACTTTATTTGTGAGAAGTTTGCTTCTAGACTAGTTTTTGTTTGGATAAGTTGTTAGTTCCCTTTTCATTTGATTATAGTCGGAGAGAACCTGAGGAACCTGAAGATGCAACAAAGGGGAGGGATGTGTTCAATGAGAAGCCTCCTCCCGATGAGCTTCTGGCTGTATCTGATATAGGAAAATCGGTTACTACTTCACTTCCCGACAATGTTGTGAGTTTCTTCCCCCTTACATTGTGCTTGACATTGTAGAGTAGATTGTTCCTGTAAAGATCAACTAGATAAAGGACATTATCGTGGGTAATTCTAAATAGCAGATTTTTTCTTTACTTTTTCCTCCAGTTCTCTTCCTACTTTTTATTTGTCAACTCAGAGGGAAGCATGTGGAGAAGCAAAAGAGTGATCAAGCTTTTGTATCTCCAGATTGTACGTATAGGAATTTGCTCCCCAATTGAGGGTGCTGCTTTTGGGAATGGATCGACTGTGAACCACAGAATGCTTTAGGGAATTCTTCTCATGTGGCTACGTGGAAATGAATGTGATGTTGGAAATGGGAGAATGTCATGAAGGGAAAGAAATGAAAAGGAGAAAAAGCGGGGGTGGGGGGTGTAAGGGTGGAGTGTTCGTCCTTTTTTCTTACTAGAATTTTTGGGGAAAGTGGTGAAGTACAAAGAACAGTTGATTGCATGGAAGAGAAGCCTGCAATGTCAATAAAACAGAGATAAATGACTCGTCCTTCTGTGAGAGTGAATCTGTAGAAATGTTAGCCTGGAGCACATTAAACTGGGGGTCTAAAGTGGCGAAATGATCTTGAAATTTGATTTGTGGCCCTGTCGAAGTGAGACAACAGTGAGCTGTAAAATCTATTCTGAATTTTGAAATAGTTCATCACACCATGTATAAATTAAATAAAGTTTTTTCAAAGTTTTGTTGCAACAGTGAGATGTAAAATCTATTCTGAAAGTTGAAATAGTTCATCACACCATGTATAAATTAAATAAAGGTTTTCAAAGTTTTGTCGCAAACACATAAGCGGCACCATAAAAAGTTGTTCTAACTCTTCATTTTCCATTGTGGTCCATTTCCTCTCCCAAAGAGCAAGATACAAGTATCTTCGTTCCACTTAACTTCCTGTTTTATGTTCTTTTGAATTTTGTCATTTTTCCTGGATCATGATGCAAAATACTTTTGCTATTGTTCTTAAGCCTCTTCAGCAACCTCCACTTGTATCCATTCTATAAGTGCTTTGCATGGTTAGTTTTTGACATTCACTTGTGTGCTTGTTTGCTAGATTCTTCATACAACAATGGGCGACATTCATATGCGGCTGTACCCAGAGGAGTGTCCAAAAACTGTGGAGAACTTTACCACTCACTGCAGAAACGGCTACTATGATAATCTTATCTTTCATCGGGTTATTAAAGGCTTCATGATACAGACAGGTGACCCTTTGGGAGATGGCACTGGAGGACAATCAATTTGGGGAAGGGAGTTTGAAGACGAATTCCACAAAAGGTGATTTTACTTATTATCAATATAATATGAGATGTATCTTTGAAGCAAAACAAGGATGTACTCTTGCTTTTGTGCCTCCCCTAAAATTATGTTTTCTCGGTCTGAGATTGCTAATGCAAATATAAAGCAGGTTGTGGAAGTAATAGTCTCGGTTTGGGGATGAAGTGTCTAGCCAGTTCATCATAAAAATATCGTAAACAGCTAAGGAATTGTAAACTCTTTTGACTTTATTCATAGCATCAGAAAGATGAGAAAGTCTACTCAAAGTTTATAAAGATTGAGGATAGGAATGTTCATCTTTCCTTGGAAATTACGTTCTCCTCGACTGCTCGCTAAAGTTCTGTTTGACTTACTAGCACGTGTCTGAGTCTCTGAATTTGCAATTTTAAATTCAATATATTTAGGTACTCTAGTTTGCTGCCAGTACTCCCATTTCATTTGTTTTAGCAAAATTAGCTCATGAGGTACTTTAATTTGGCTATCAACGCCCTCCCATAATAGTAGTATTTTTCCTTTATCGGGTATAAAGTTGTCAGTCTCTTAATTGCTTTTTATTATGTACTTGCATCTGTTTTTTCCTCTTGGGTACTGTTCTAATTGCTTTTTTTTTTTTGTGTAAGATGGTTTTGCCAGAAGAAATCTGACCTTGAATTGCACATTCTGTTGCTGCAGTTTGAGGCATGACAGGCCTTTCACAGTGTCAATGGCAAATGCAGGCCCCAACACCAATGGTTCTCAGTTTTTATCACCACAGTGGCCACACCATGGTTAGATAACAAGCACACTGTTTTTGGTAGAGTTGCCAAGGGAATGGATGTTGTACAGGTAAGAAGATCTCAGTTTCCTGTTGCCAAGGCATGCGTGATAGTCGTTGACATCACAATGCATCTATTATTGGATCACTGAATTTGGTGCAACACAGTAGTTTCCTTGATGGGATATGATAATGCAGTCATTGCTTGAGCTTTGGGCTATTAGTTTCTGGAGGAACTGGTAGCGTCCTACTCTGGTCAAGAACTTCTCGATGACGAGAACATCAGCCTAGCTCTGTGGATTTGTTGATTTCTTTATCTGTTTGAATAGGATCTTTGGATAAGTTTCTGACAGATTGAGAAAAACTTGAAACCCTTACCATGTTGTTGCAGGGGATAGAGAAGGTGAAAGTGGACAGGGCTGACAAACCGTATCAAGATGTTAAAATCCTAAATGTGACTGTCCCAAAGTCTTGAATATGGTTGATTTATCAGTGGATTTCTGGAGAGTGGATGGTTCTGTTCTCCGACATCCAGTGGAACACTCGGATTCCCTCTGGCCCTTGTTGTCTGAAGTTGATTCTGAGACTAAATGGTGGACAAATGAAATCCTCGGAGATGAAGGAAGATAATGAATCAGGGACTAACTAGTTCTTCGGATTTATTCATTGTGATTTTGAATTCATTTTTATGGGTTCATACCACCCTCATGTGTCGTTCTCTTGCTAGGCTTGAACTTGATTTGCCAAGGAAAGGGAAAAGATTAGCTCCAGGCCTGGCATTTGTGGATCAACCTAACAACGGAAGTGTAATCGTGTGTTCATTCCTTTTTATTTTTGATGTTGTGTTGTCATAATAACTCTAAAAAATCCGAAAAATTAGAAAGAGAAGGCCCACATTTTCTTTTTGCAAATAATGCAGCGACCGATTTAGTGTCGAAGAATGGAAAAGAATTCATTGATCTCGAATTTAAGTAATGAAATAGCCAACTCCTGGGATACGGGGAGGTGAGCCTTCCATCGATCCATTAGATCCCTTGCTTTGGAAATTTCAGCACCACTATGGAGTCATCAATTGCTGCGTAAAGCCTTGAACTGATGTTTGCTTATGTTATATCATATCTCACCACCATGATACATCTTTCTGGTGTTTGAAAGGGTTGGGCTATGTTTACTCGTACTAGTAAATCTGGTTTAGCAGGGCATTGAGGTCATTTATCTTCGTCCTCTTGCGGTTTTTACTTGCAAGCCTGATTTGGGCCGGAAGAAGTTTTGATCAAAACTGCAAAACAAAGCTTCTAACCAAGGCCCTGTCTTCTTACGTCTGTAACTGTAAGAACTTCATTTTTCTTGACATGGGCAGCTTGAGCTTGATCTGGGGAGAAAATGGAAAAGACAGGCTCAATGCTCATTGATTAGTATCGTAAAATTAAAATAATACAAGCTAGGAAAAGCACTTAAAAACGTTCACCATTTCTATAAAGTGTTTAAGATCACGTTTGTTCACTCAAAAATATTACACAAACATTTTGGAGCTGATTTGATTAAGATTGAATGTGGAACAAAATTTCTTGAATATTTTGAGAAGGGAAGTAGTCACTTAATTTGGTCAATTGGAGCATTCTTAATGGATTCTAGAATTTGTCTATGATTTCATGTCCGTTAGAAACTGGACATATATAAATTCATCTTGCAATTTTCCTTTATTGCCAAGTAAATTTCTGATTAGTGAGTAGCTCTCAATTTATCAAGCAAGGCCCAAGTTTGTCTGGTCAGAGCCTAAAAACCCTAAGCCCATTTTGACTAACACATTGACTGTTTCAACAGTGATGAATAGCAAGTTCTTTGATCGTTTCGGCTTAAATTCAAATACGAGAAGGCAACAATCTCAAGCAGGTTCTGGAGATGGCAACAAGCCGTCCCTAAATTTTCTTTGGGATGGCTCCGGCAATAGCGCCGGCTATGGGCTTCACAAACCTGTTTGGGGATGTCTTTTTCAGCTTTAGGGACGGTTTTGTTGCTCAACCATTTAGTCTTTTTCAGCTTTAGGGATGGTTTTGTCACTCAACCACTAGTTTCCATTTGTAGTGTTCCCTATTTATTTGCTATGATAAGAGAGCAACTCATTCATTGTGTTATATCGTCCCATTACAATACTTTTCTAACGACAGTCCACTTAGAAAAATGATGTACATACAAATATGGGATGCCCCATAAATTAGGTGATGACTTAATTCCACACCTACTTTAAGATTATTCTTTGGCCTTTTTCTTTATTTTTCTCGAAAAAATTCCTAATTAGCTTATCCCTCCAAACATGTTAAGTCTATCCTCTAAAGCTCCTATTAAAAGAGATGGTTTAAGGTAATAAAGATAAGAGTAGAGAGAAAAAAAGAAGAGGAATGAAAACTTTTATAGCAGGCTATTAAACCAATTGACCTCTTTTGACATTTTTCTTTGGCTTTTTTGGAAAAATTTCTAACTAGCTTATCCCCTTCAAACATGTTAAGTCTATCCACTAGAGCTCCCGGTCAAAAGAGATGATTTAAGGTAATAAAGATAAGAGGAGAAAAAAAAAAAGAAGAGGTATGAAAGCTTTTATAGCAGCTATTAAATCAATTGACCTCTTTTGGTCTTTTACAATTGGTCATGTCATGAATAGAAAATTCACTGACTACTATTAAAAAAGGTGGATTTTTACTTTCCAAGTACGTGGAAACCTAATTAAAGCTGGGTATTTTTTGCCTTATCAAGGGATTTTTCGGAAAGTAATTGCAGCTTCAATCAAAACGAGGTGGCTCCTGCACTCCAGTTTGAGTTGTGCGTGAGTTACTAGTAAGTTCCAACTGGCGAAATCGAAAATGACAAGAAAACATAAGGAGCCATTGGCAGGGCAAGTGCGGTCCCGAGTCTCGGTCCGGTGGCGTGCGGCGCGTGGGCGTCTCGTCCATAACACCTCCCTCCCTCTCTTGCCCAACCAAGGCGGTCATGGCCGTCATGCATAGCTTCGTTCAAGGCGCAGCCATGTCCTGCCAACTTCGGTTTGACATCTTTGTTCTTGTGCAAATGGGGGTTGCAAGGATGTCCTAAAATGTGCATCTTTTGCCTGCTGAAAGATAGCAGGATCTCGTGCTGGGTTTCCATGTGGCCCAAGGGCGGAAATGCGTTCAAACGCTCCTCACATCACCCTCATTAAAGTACTTACACGATTTTCAAAGCACATTTGACTCACCTTGTTCCTTCACCCCGGAACCAAAACCGGAAGCCTAGTAATGTCCAGCTTCCCTATATAAACCCCGCCCCAACTTTTTGTAACTTCCTAGTTTTCTTTGCCTGCTCCATCTCCTTCTACATTGCTCTGTGTTGTGTGAGGAAAGAAAGGAGGAGGAAAATGGCTCGCCAGAGGCTGCAGAACTTCATTGACAACTTGAAGAACGAGGTGACCGCTTTCATCTCCGTAGCGTCTCTCTTTTCGTTGGATCATTAGTCGTCCACACGTTTTAGATTTTGACGTCGTTTGCCTGGCGAAAGAAGTGGTCGTCCTTTTCGCTTCCTGAACGATGAGCGAGCAAGCCCACTTTTAAGCTGATCAATATGAGATTCTTGATCGTCTTGTCTCGGTCTATGTATATATGAATGATTATGCAGTCCACAGTCCACCTTGATTGCTTCTTTTGTAGGAAAATGCAGATTATTTCTCGTATACCTGTACCATGAGACGAGTAGCACTAGGTTTTGTCCGCCAGGCGACCCGTAAAATTATTTCGTATGATATCATATTGTGTGTTTTGCCATCCCGAAATGATTTTTTTTTTTGGACGGAGGGTTATTGTATAGGTTTTAAAGGGAAGATGAACATGGTTTTTTTTTTTCTTTTTTTTTGAAGTTGAATTCCTTTTCATGGTTGGAGAGTTAGCTTAGGATTAACCATATTACATAAGATCTTACAAAGTGCCTGTGACTTTAATAGTTATTTCTTCTCTTTGAGAGTTGACATTTAGCGTCTCCATTTTTCCCATCTGTCTAGGGTATCATGGATGGAGAGTATGAGGAGAGCAGGAGATCACAAAACTCAAATTTTCCAAATCTCATGACGAATCTCATCGACAATTTCCTGAATGACGGTGACAACAGCATGAGAGAGCTAGCCGACCTTCTGTAAACTTCAATTTTCTTGACTTCGACGGTTGCATGCTCTAAGTTTTTATTCTTTTTTGGCTTCTCGGTCGCTGATAATTGGTGGGTGATTTTGATGATTGTTTTCAGGAGTGCAAGGAGCGTGAATTATACTAAAGTCACTATTGCTGCTCATTTGATCAAAGGAGGTGGCAGCAGGTAAATAAACAATTTACTTTAATTTCCAAAAAGGGTAACTATTCGATTTTATTGGTATGTTTTGCGTGAAATTTTTTTGAAATTAATTTCTTGACATGAAATACTCAACATCTTCAAGAGTAGAACATTTCCAGCACTTGTGTTCCAATTTTTCCCCTTTTAGTCATATTCTTAGCATGCTACATTAGGAAAGATCAATCCTGTTTGAATTATGCACTTGCAAGAAGGCTGATCAGTGGCCTGTGTCCGTGTTTATTGGAAAAACCAGATGACGGTAGATTTCCTTATCCGTTATTTAAAATTTGTTTGGCTGTGGCGCGTGTGGCAACTGTCTCGTACATTCCGATGGGACTAGTGCGTGAAGCATTTTGAGCATGAGCATTTTCAACCTCGTGTTTTGATCAGCATTATTGTTCAGAAACATTAGTCAATTAGTTAACTTCCAACTAAGTGGTGAATGCGGCGCATTATATACATCAAACCTATCATGAAGGATCTGTGATGTTGCCAGACTTTCAAGTCTGTTTCAACGCATAAAGTGTGCATATGACATCACATATATAAGCTTGTCCACTTTTGAATGTTATTATTTGCCTAGTTCCACATTAATTGGAAGCCGCATTCCAATGCTCAATATTTGGAGGGCTACTTCTATGCCATGGCCGTATTATCTAAATACGGACATATAACGTATATGAGATATTCCAATAGCCAAACAAAGCAACAACTTTGAAATTGTCGTTTTAAACTTTATGAGTTTGATCATATGCAAATTTGGCCAAATTTATAGAGATGTAGTTTGAACAATGACATAATGATGATTAGTTCTTTGTCGGATGCTTCAGACTGAAATCAGTCGTATTGATTTTGATATCTAATTTTTCCGAGTTGTTAACTGAATGACATCTCTTTACTACTAATATGACTTGTATACCTGTACTCGTTGCTTGTGTTGTAGCCTTGGTGGTTGCCGGGTTGTTGCAGCAGCTCGTGCTCTTATAAATGCCAGCCTTAATCGGGACAAGCAAAGGTAGAAATTGGCATTTTCTTTGCATTCATGATTTCAGAACCCTTATAACAGTATGTGCACAATTATATCTAAGGATTTGTTTCGTTCAACAAATTATAGGCATCTTGTCAAATGTATAGACAAGCGTTTATATATCTGTTATTAATTTTCTTGTATTTGCATAACCATACAATGTAAATTAACCTCCTAAAAGCTATAAGTTTATTGCTTACGTTCCTTATTTAATGGTTGTGCATTTTAATGCCTAGCGATTAACATCATTAGTCATTCAAAGAATTGTCTTTTAATAGCATGTAACTGTCATTGCTGTCTCCTTGATTGATGAAAGGGTATCTAGGTTAGAATCATACACAGACTTCTCCAAGAACATAGAACAATAGTTTAGTCAATGCCTCACATGAAGTGCAGTCGAACCGAGTGCATGAAAAGTTTAAGAGCTTTGGCTAAAATTCTAAAGAGTTGCACTGGTTTTTACCTAGCACTATTATGCACTAATAGTTGTGCTATTAGCGCATGGTTTTCTCGGAAGTTCCAAATGGTGTCGGGTGACTTTACTAGATTGCTCACTTGATCTTGGTTTAGCGCACGTCTGTTGAGTGACTGGCTCTAGGTCTCTCAGGCTTGGATCTTGCTGTGGTGTTAACTTTTAACTTCTGGCTCTAGCCATAACTTTGATCAAAGATAATTATGCGAAAATTTATCTAAGATGCCTGTGTCTAGAGACTTTTTGGTGTCTTCAATAGTTTGCTATTGTATTCATTTAAATTAAGACAACAATTTCTCTTCCTTAAAAATTTAGCATCGGTGATCTGCATCCAGTGAAGATTTTGAAAATCAATATACCAATACGAATATCTGACTTTGAACATGAGAAGCTTATTTACCTTTACATGTGATTTAACCTAACAATGCTTATGGTTCTTGCTGAGTTGCTGACTATGTGAACATATGCCAACCACTGACTGCATGCGATATGAGCTTCTCCATTAGTTTTTGCAATTTTTTAAAAAATGATTGCCTATGTATGTATTGATGGTCAATTTGACACTTATGTCTCTGCGGTTGTCTTCTAGCTGTGAGACATCGTATGAACGGGTGGTGAATGAGTACTACCACTTTCGCGACAAACTCAGAACCCTACATCAGGTACTGCCTCTGTTAAATGAACTCTGCTTATGCTTTCCTGAAAGACCCAAAGTATTCTCAATTCTTCATGATTTTGCCAAGAACTCTTTGTACTTTATGAATTTGGGATATCAAAGGCTTTGGAATTATTAAAGGAATGAATGTTAAGCCAATAAGGCCATCAATTAATCTGGAGAAACACTTAGAAAATGTTAGTTGGGACTCAAAACATCCCGATAAACAAGAGACCGGCGAGCAAGTCCTGAAGACGAACAAGAAAGAGAATATTGTTATGGAATATGAGATGAGCCTCACATCTTAGGGAAGCAAATATGAGGTTGTCATATAGTCTTTTTACCTTTTGCAAATAGCGTTATACGCAAACAAAGTGGGGAGCTCGCAATGGAGATGCTTGTCTATGGTTAAGCTCTAGTCATAGTCTCATGCCTCCATGTGTTATCATGTTGCGGCAGTATTCCAGTAGTAGTGCCCTTATTTTGGTTGAACTAATTGAGGATGCATCTTCTCTCCGTGTTAACGGATGTAGAAACTGATTGAGCTCATCAAAATATTATGCCATTTACAATGAAAAAATTCTAAGTTTCAGCGATTTGTCTTTATCCTATACACATCATCCCGAGACTTCATTTTGATGCTAAATATGATTCATTTGCTGCTCCGGTTATGTTACTGATCCAACTGTCGATTTGTTTTCCGCAGATGGAGAGGGCAGTCTTCAACCAAGAGTCGAGACGGAGGGGATAAAAGCTGTTGGTGTTTCGCTTAGTTGAGTATTGTTGAAAAATATGACTGCGTGAAAGCATGGTTTTCAGTATCGATAATAATTTTTGGTTGGTGATGAGCAAACGTATATGCGTGTGGCATGTATTTGGTGATGGATGGACCGGGGACAAAGTTGATGGGACGTAATTTATCTAGTTGATGGAAATGTTTAGTACAAGAAGTGTTGGTGATAGAGGAGTATTTCATGGTACATAAGCTATCTTAGTTCTACTCTCTCACGACTTCTTACATGAGTAACTCCTTGCCTATTTATAGGCAAGTTGCTCCAAAGTCGTGTCCACAGCTCTTAGCCTTAGCTAGCTCTATCATAGAGCTTTGTGAACCGACTTTCAAGACAATTATCTTTGGCATTTGCAGGGATAATTTTGTGGACTTCTCTATACAAAATTAGTGGACTCCAGACATTTCTTTAGCCCCTGTTTGCTTGCTTTCATTCAGCTACTTCTTGATGAAGAAGTATGTTTCTAGATTTTGTTGAAAATGGATCATCAATTTCCAACCAGTATACAGATGAGAAGATTTCATCTGTCTATGGGAAAGTTGTTGATGAAGTTCCTGCTATATATTAATTAGTAGAGACCATGTTCTTTCTTTCAGCTTTTGAACCATTCACCTAAGTACTTGTATGTTTGTTTATCATTCTCTAGTAATGAACATCTAGATCTTCTAAAGCAGTAAAGTTGATTTCCGATATATGAGAAATCATCCATTCTCAGATGAACATGGAAGAATCATGCAAAAATCCAATGCCCACACGCTTAAAAGCCTAAGATCAGTAGAGGATTGTGTTCTTAATGAAAAACAGGATACTTGGAAGAACATCAACTTTCAGTATCTGGGAAACCTAATTAAAGCTGGATTTTTTGCCAAGTACCACTGGGGACAGCTTTTTCAGCTTTAGGAACGATTTGTTACTCAGTCTGTGTGGTCTTCTTTGTAGTGCTTGCTATTGATTTGCTCTAATAGGATAGCAAATCTTCCATTTGATTACATTAGGTTCTATTCATTTGGTTATATTACCCATTACAATAATCTTCCAAGTTCGTTTAGAAAAATGATGGACTTACAAATATTGGATGTCCGTAAATCAGATTTTGACTCAATTCCGTACCTATTTTAAGACTATTCTTTGGCTCTTTTCTTCTTCATTTTTCTTAGATAAGAGATTCCTAACTAGCTTATCTATCAAAATATATTAATCCTATCCACTAGAACTCCCTGTCAAAAGGGGTGCTTTGAGGTAGTAAAGATGGAAGGAGCTTTCATTTATAATCTCAACCTCATGATTGAAAGGAAGTTTGGTTAGACCCTGACACTACTACTAAATGATTAATTTAGATTTTGAGCTAGATATGGGAAAACATTTATTAACTCTCCAGCTACAAAATGCTAATCTGCATGCGATTGCTCATGATTAGAAGGATTTGGTCGAAAAGAGAGGGAGAAAAAACTGGAAGGCAAGCTTTATAGTAGGCTATTTAATCATTTGACCTCACTCTGACCTTCCATTGGCCATCACATGAACAGAAAATCCGCTAGCTACCATAAAAAAAGGTAGGTTTTTAGTACATGAGAAATCTAATAAAAGCTGGATTTTTTGCTAGGTACCATTGGGGATGGCTTTTTCAACTTTAGGGACGGTTTGTCACTCGACCATGTGATCTTTTTTGTAGTGTCCACAATTGATTTGCTCCAATAAGATAGCAAATTCTCCATTTGGTTACATTAGGTTCTATTCATTTGGTTATATTGCCCGTTACGATGATCTCCTGAAGATGATTCGTTTAGAAAAATGATGGACTTATCAATATGGGATGCCTGTACGACTCGATTCCGTATCTATTTTAAGACTATTCTTTGGCTCTTTTCTTCCTCGTTTTTCCCAGAAAAAAGATTCATAACTAGTTTATCCTCTCAAAATATGTTAATTCTATTTACTAAAACTCCTTGTCAAAAGGGGTGGTTTAAGGTAATCTCAACAAAGTTTGGTTAGATGGAGACCTCACTACTAAATGACTATTAGATATGGAAAAATACTTATTAACTGTCCAGCCACAAAATGCTAATCTGCATGCTTTTTCTTTTTAAGGATTACTCATGAACAGAAAATTCACTTGCTACCATAAAAATAAGGTGCTGGGTTTTCAATACATGGAAACCTAATCAAAGCTGGGTTTTTTGAAAATCGCACCTCCTCAACCCATGATGAATTTCTTGCTTTTTCAAGGATTGTTCACAAGAACTGGAACTTCGTTCAAAAGGAGGTTGCTCCCTCACTCCAGTTCGAACTGCGCATGAGGGAGTCACTGAGTTCCAACCGGCGAAAATGAGACGAAGACAGAAGGAGCCGTTGGGAAGGGAAGTGCGCTTCCAAGTCTAGGTCCGGCCGCGCATGGGGCGTGTGCATGTCTCCGTCCCCTCCCTCTGCCCAACCGAAGCCACAACGCATCGCTTCGCTCGAGACGCCGCCTCGTCCTGCCAAATTCGGTTGAGAAGCCTCGGCCTAGGAAAAGATGAAACGTCGTGAAGAGGAATCGGCACAACCTTCTCGTGCAGATGGGTGTGCAAGGATGTCCTAAAAATTGCATCTTTTGCCTGTCGAAAGACAGCGGGATCTCGTGCTGGCTTTCCATGTGACCCGATGGAGGAGATGCATTAGAGCGCTCCTCGTCCAACCGAAGCCGTAACGCGTCGCTTCGCTTGAGACACAGGCACATCCCGCCAAATTCGGTTGAGAAGCGTCGGTTCAGGAAAAGATGAAACGACACAACCCCTCGCGTCACCCTCATTGAAGTACTTCGCCTTGCTTCTTCGCTCCGGAGGCAAAACCGGAAGCCTAGTAATGTCAACTTCCCTATATAAACCCCACCTGCGAATCTCTGGCCAACCACCTTTTTGCTTCCTAATTTCTCTCTGCGTTGCGTGAAAGAAAAGAGGAGGGAAATGGCTCAACGGAGGCTCCAGGACTACATTGACACCTTGAAGCACGAGGTGATTGCTTCCCTATAGCTTCCATCTCCATGGCATCTCTCTTTTCGCTAGATCATCAGTCATCTGCACGTTTTAGATTTTGACATCTTTCGCTTGGCAAAAGAAGTGATCGTCCTTTTCGTTTCCTGAATGACGAGCGAGCAAACCCCTTTTAAGCTGATGAACATGAGGTTTTGATCGTCTTATCTCGGTCTATGTATATATGCATGATTATGCAGTCCATCTCGACTGCTTCTTTTGTACGAAAATGCAGATTATTCTTATACCATGAGATGAGTAGCACTAGGTTTTGTCCACCCAACCACCTGTAAAATTATTTCATATGATATCTTATTGTGCATTTTGCTAATTTCAAAATGATTTTTTTTTTCTTTTTTTGGAGGGTTATTGTATAGGCTATAAAGGGAAGATGAATATGGTTTTTTTTTTTTTAATTTCTTTTCATGGTTGGAGAATTAGCTTGGTGTTAACCATATTACAGAAGATCTTACAAAGTGCCTGTGACTTTGATAGTTATTTCTCCTCTTTGAGAGTTGACATTTTGCATCTCCATTTTTACCATCTGTCTAGGGTATCATGGATGGAGAGTATGAAGAGAGCAGGAGATCACAAAGCTCAAATTTTCCAAATCTCATGATGAATGTCATCGACAATTTCCTGAGTGACGGTGACAACAGCATGAGAGAGCTAGCCGACCTTCTGTAAACTTCAATTTTCTTGACTTCGACAGTTGCGTGCTCTAAGTTTTTATTCTTTTCTGGCTTCTCGGTCGCTGATAATCGGTGGGTGATTTTGATGATTGTTTTCAGGAGTGCAAGGAGCGTGGATTATACTAAAGTCACTACTGCTGCTCATCTGATCAAAGGAGGTGGCAACAGGTAGATAAACAATTTACTTTAATTTCCAAAAAGGGTAACTATTCGATTTTATTGGTATGTTATGCGTGAAACTTTCTTAAAATTAATTTCTTGACATGAAATACTCAACATCTTCAAGAGCAGAACATTTCCAGCACTTGTGTTCGAAAGTTCCCCTTTTAGTCATATTCTTAGCATGCTGCATTAGGAAAGATCAATCTTGTTTGAATTATGCGCTTGCAAGAAGACTGATCAGTGGCCCGAGTCTGTGTTTGTTGGAAAAACCAGATAACAGTAGATTTCCGTATCCAATATTTAGGTTTTGTTTGGCCAAGGCGTGTGTGGCAACTGTCTAGTACATTCCAATGGGACTAGCGTGTGAAGAAATTTGAGCATGAGCATTTTGAACCTATTGCCGCTTTAAACTGAGTTTTGATTGCATGCAAATTCGGCCAAATTTACTGAGATATGGTTTGAAGAATGATATAAAGATGATTAGTTCTTTGTTGGAGGCTTCGGACTGAAATCAGTCATACTCATTTTGATATCTAATTTTTCTGAGTTGTTAATGACAAGTTATTTCCTGAATGACACCTCATTTACTACAAAAATGATTTGTATTCCTGTGCTTGTTGCTTGTGTTGTAGCCTTGGTGGTTGCCGGGTTGTTGCAGCAGCTCGTGCTCTTATAAATGCCAGCCTTAATCAGGACAAGCAAAGGTAGAAATTGGTATTTTCTTTGCATCCATGATTTCAGAGCCCTTATAACAGTATGTGCACAATTATATATGAGGATATGTTTTGTTCAACAATTTATAGGCATCTTGTCAAATGTATAGACAAGCTTTTAAATATCTGTTATTAGTTTTCTCGTATCTGCATAACCATATATGTAGACTAACCTACTAAAGCTATAAGTTTATTGCTTGCATTCCTTATTTTACGGTTATTCATTTTAATGCCTAGTGATCAACATCATTAGTCATTCAAAGCATTCTCTTTTGATAGCATGAACTGTCATTGCTGTCTCCTTGATTGATGAAAGGGTATTTAGATTAGAATCATACACAGACTTCTCCAAGAACATAGAGCAATAGTTTAGTCAATGCCTCGTGTGAAGTGCAGTTGAACCAACGTGCTCGAAAAGTTTAAAAGCTTTTGCTAAGATTCTAAAAAAGTGCACCAGTTTTTACCTAGCACTACTATGCACTAACAGTCATGTTATTAGCGCATGGTTTTCTTGGAAGTTCCAGAAGGTGTTAGGTGATTTTCCTAGACTGCCCACTTGATCTTGGTTTAGCGCTTGTCCGTTGAGTGACTGGCTCTAGGTCTCTCATGCTTGGATCGGGCTGTGGTGTTAACTTTTAACTTCTGGCTATAGCCATAACTTTGATCAAAGATACATTATGCTAAAAGTTATCTATGATGCCTGTGTCTTCAATAATTTGCTGTTGTATTCATTTACATCGAGATAGCAATTTCTCTTCCTTAGAAATACAATATTGGTGATCTGCATCCAATGAAGATTTTGAAAAGCAATTTACTGACGTGAAATCTTGCTTTGAACATGAGAAGCTTATTTACCTGTGCATCTAATTTAACCTAACAATGCTTATGGTTCTTGCTGAGTTGCTGACTATGTGAACATTTGGTCTATTTGACACTTGTGTCTCTGTGGTTCTCTTCTAGTTGCGAGACATCGTATGAATGGGTGGTGAATGAGTACTACCACTTTCGTGACAAACTCAGAACCGTATATCAGGTACTGCCTCTATCAAATGAAATCTGCTTATGCTTCTCTTGAAAGACCCGAAGTATTTGCAATTCTTCATGGTTTTGCCAAGAACTCTTTATACTTCATGAATTAGGATATCGAAGGCTTTGAAATTATCAAAGGAATGAATGTTAAGCCGAACAAGGCCATCGATTAATCTGGAGAAGTACTTAGAAAATGTTAGTCGGGACTCAAAACATCCTGATAAACAAGAGACCACTGAGCAATTCCCAAAGACGAACAAGAAAGAGAATATTATTATCGGATATGAGATGAGCTTCACATCTTAGGGAAACAAATATGAGGTTGTCGTACAGTCTTTTTACTTTTTGCAAATAGCGTTACTTGCGAATAAAGTGTGGAACTCACAATGGAGATGCTTGTCTATGGTTAGGCTCTAATCAGAGTCTCATGCTGCCACGCATTATCATGTTGCGGCAGTATTTCATTAGTAGTAGTGCCCTTATTTTGGTTGAACTAATTGAGGATGCATCTTCTCTCTGTGGCAATGGACGTACAAACTGATCGGGCTCATGAAAGTATTATGCCATTTAGAATGAACAAATTCTAAGTTTCAGCTATTCGTCTTTATCCTATGCACATCATCCACATATTTCATTTTGACGCTAAATATGATTCATCTGCTGCTCTGGTTACATTACTGATCCGACTGTCAATTCGTTTCCTACAGATGGAGAGGGCAATTGCCCACAGCGAGTCCAGAAGGAGAGGATAAAAGCTGTTGGTGTTTCGCTCAGTTGAGTATACAGATGAGAAGATTTCATCTGTCCATGGGAGAGTTGTTTATGAAGTTCCTGCTATGTATAAATTAGTAGAGACCAAGTGCTTTCTTTTGGCTTTTGGACCATTCACCTAAGTATTTTGTATGTTTTTTAAGTGCATGAATAGTAGTTGAACCTGGGATGATAACTTTTCAAATTTCCTTGCTAAAAGCATATCTGTGCCAGTTGAGGTTCTTAATTTAGTAATCGCTTGATGAATTGATTCCTAGTACTGGATGATCAACCATGTATTGAATCTAATGAGAAAAAATCCTGCTTGAGTGCCCACCATTGCGCATGTTCACAAAGAAAACGAGTGTTTTGTGTCCGTACACATATGCCTCCTTAACCTTTGTAGGGCCAAATAGGGTATAGCTACCCCTAAGGTGGTGCTTACCAATGAATGCTAGTTGCAAATTTACTATGCTAGCATTAGCATGGCTTATGTTTGAAAGCTCTTATTTTATTGGCAAACCTTTGTTGGGCTTTTTGTTGCAAAAGAAAAAGATTCTCCTGATTGGAAAGTGCTAAATGGCATTCGAGTTCCTGCATGAACATGACAACTGGGTCGTTGAAGTATAGCATTCAAGTTCCTGCATGAACATGAGGATAAAGTGATTTCATAAGTTGACTACTATTTGATTATCCTATGATGTTGTCCTTTTCCTTTGCATTTTTGGGTGTCAGAGATTATTTTACCTCATAAGGGTCAGGCTCATCTTTTGCATGAATAAGCTGCATACCATCTTCTGCTCTTTTCTGTTGCTTGCAGGGTGAATTTTACGTTAAAGAGTGATACTAATCTATTCGAAATTGTGAAATGTAAAACAAGCGTTTCAGCTATTGAGGTATTGAATTTGTTCTTTGTGAAGCATGTGCTTAGCCTTATATTTACAATCTAAAGTTGTTTCCTGGTAATGCCTGTTCAGGTGAGCCCAGATGGGAAGCAATTTTCTGTTACATCACCAGATCGTAGGATCAGAGTTTTTTGGTTTAAGTCTGGCAAACTGAGACGTGTTTATGATGAGTCTCTTGAGGTAATTTCTCCTTTCTGAATGCACTTGCAATGCAGTCTACTTTTCATTTGAGATGTGATATTGTTTTCATTTGTAAATCAGGTTGCCCAGGATCTCCAGAGAAGTAATGTCGCTCTATATCAGCTGGAAGCTATTGATTTTGGGAGAAGGATGGCTGTCGAGAAAGAAATTGAGAAAACAGAAAACGTACCACAACCAAATGCAGTCTTTGATGAAAGTTCAAACTTTCTTTTGTATGCAACACTACTTGGTATAAAAGTGAGAAGCTACTAACTTGTCTTCTTCATTTTTCTTTATCGGAAAGCAACTCTATCTGTGGCGATGGTTGTTTTGACCGGTCTATTTATTTTTCCTTCCTTTGTTCTTAATCGTAGGTGGTTAATTTACACACCAATAGAGTTGCCAGAATACTTGGAAAAGTTGAGAACAATGACAGATTCTTGAGAATTGCCCTGTATCAAGGGGACAGAAGCAGCAAAAAAGTGAGAAAAATCCCTGCTGCTGCCGCAAATGCAAATGAGAACAAGGAGCCACTAATGGATCCTACACTTTTATGCTGTGCATTCAAGAAACATAGAATCTATTTATTCAGGTATCATTCTATTGCAGTAGTTAGTCATTTTTTGGGCAAATGCATTTGGAGCTCGATTCCCAACCTTTAGCATGTCTTTATTATCTAATGTCCTGGTATGTCTTAGATGATCAAGTTCTGCGGCATTGCCTAACAGTGTTTTCGAACTCATTTTAGCATCATCAGATATACCGCTATAATCCTATGGCACAACATCACAACATGTTACTTTATTTGTGAGAAGTTTGCTTCTAGACTAGTTTTTGTTTGGATAAGTTGTTAGTTCCCTTTTCATTTGATTATAGTCGGAGAGAACCTGAGGAACCTGAAGATGCAACAAAGGGGAGGGATGTGTTCAATGAGAAGCCTCCTCCCGATGAGCTTCTGGCTGTATCTGATATAGGAAAATCGGTTACTACTTCACTTCCCGACAATGTTGTGAGTTTCTTCCCCCTTACATTGTGCTTGACATTGTAGAGTAGATTGTTCCTGTAAAGATCAACTAGATAAAGGACATTATCGTGGGTAATTCTAAATAGCAGATTTTTTCTTTACTTTTTTCCAGTTCTCTTCCTACTTTTTATTTGTCAACTCAGAGGGAAGCATGTGGAGAAGCAAAAGAGTGATCAAACTTTTGTATCTCCAGATTGTACGTATAGGAATTTGCTCCCCAATTGAGGGTGCTGCTTTTGGGAATGGATCGACTGTGAACCACAGAATGCTTTAGGGAATTCTTCTCATGTGGCTACGTGGAAATGAATGTGATGTTGGAAATGGGAGAATGTCATGAAGGGAAAGAAATGAAAAGGAGAAAAAGCGGGGGTGGGGGGTGTAAGGGTGGAGTGTTCGTCCTTTTTTCTTACTAGAATTTTTGGGGAAAGTGGTGAAGTACAAAGAACAGTTGATTGCATGGAAGAGAAGCCTGCAATGTCAATAAAACAGAGATATATGACTCGTCCTTCTGTGAGAGTGAGTCTGTAGAAATGTTAGCCTGGAGCACATTAAACTGGGGGTCTAAAGTGGCGAAATGATCTTGAAATTTGATTTGTGGCCCTGTCGAAGTGAGACAACAGTGAGCTGTAAAATCTATTCTGAATTTTGAAATAGTTCATCACACCATGTATAAATTAAATAAAGTTTTTTCAAAGTTTTGTTGCAACAGTGAGATGTAAAATCTATTCTGAAAGTTGAAATAGTTCATCACACCATGTATAAATTAAATAAAGGTTTTCAAAGTTTTGTTGCGAACACATAAGCGGCACCATAAAAAGTTGTTCTAACTCTTCATTTTCCATTGTGGTCCATTTCCTCTCCCAAAGAGCAAGATACAAGTATCTTCGTTCCACTTAACTTCCTGTTTTATGTTCTTTTGAATTTTGTCATTTTTCCTGGATCATGATGCAAAATACTTTTGCTATTGTTCTTAAGCCTCTTCAGCAACCTCCACTTGTATCCATTCTATAAGTGCTTTGCATGGTTAGTTTTTGACGTTCACTTGTGTGCTTGTTTGCTAGATTCTTCATACAACAATGGGCGACATTCATATGCGGCTGTACCCAGAGGAGTGTCCAAAAACTGTGGAGAACTTTACCACTCACTGCAGAAACGGCTACTATGATAATCTTATCTTTCATCGGGTTATTAAAGGCTTCATGATACAGACAGGTGACCCTTTGGGAGATGGCACTGGAGGACAATCAATTTGGGGAAGGGAGTTTGAAGACGAATTCCACAAAAGGTGATTTTACTTATTATCAATATAATATGAGATGTATCTTTGAAGCAAAACAAGGATGTACTCTTGCTTTTGTGCCTCCCCTAAAATTATGTTTTCTCGGTCTGAGATTGCTAATGCAAATATAAAGCAGGTTGTGGAAGTAATAGTCTCGGTTTGGGGATGAAGTGTCTAGCCAGTTCATCATAAAAATATCGTAAACAGCTAAGGAATTGTAAACTCTTTTGACTTTATTCATAGCATCAGAAAGATGAGAAAGTCTACTCAAAGTTTATAAAGATTGAGGATAGGAATGTTCATCTTTCCTCGGAAATTACGTTCTCCTCGACTGCTCGCTGAAGTTCTGTTTGACTTACTAGCACGTGTCTGAGTCTCTGAATTTGCAATTTTAAATTCAATATATTTAGGTACTCTAGTTTGCTGCCAGTACTCCCATTTCATTTGTTTTAGCAAAATTAGCTCATGGGGTACTTTAATTTGGCTTTCAACGTTCTCCCATAATAGTGGTATTTTTCTTTTATTGGGTATAAATTTGTCAGTCTCTTAATTGCTTTTTATTATGTACTTGCATCTGTTTTTTCCTCTTGGGTACTGTTCTAATTGCTTTTTTTTGTGTAAGATGGTTTTGCCAGAAGAAATCTGACCTTGAATTGCACATTCTGTTGCTGCAGTTTGAGGCATGACAGGCCTTTCACAGTGTCAATGGCAAATGCAGGCCCCAACACCAATGGTTCTCAGTTTTTTATCACCACAGTGGCCACACCATGGTTAGATAACAAGCACACTGTTTTTGGTAGAGTTGCCAAGGGAATGGATGTTGTACAGGTAAGAAGATCTTAGTTTCCTGTTGCCAAGGCATGCGTGATAGTCGTTGACATCACAATGCATCTATTATTGGATCACTGAATTTGGTGCAACACAGTAGTTTCCTTGATGGGATGTGATAATGCAGTCATTGCTTGAGCTTTGGGCTATTAGTTTCTGGAGGAACTGGTAGCGTCCTACTCTGGTCAAGAACTTCTCGATGACGAGAACATCAGCCTAGCTCTGTGGATTTGTTGATTTCTTTATCTGTTTGAATAGGATCTTTGGATAAGTTTCTGACAGATTGAGAAAAACTTGAAACCCTTACCATGTTGTTGCAGGGGATAGAGAAGGTGAAAGTGGACAGGGCTGACAAACCGTATCAAGATGTTAAAATCCTAAATGTGACTGTCCCAAAGTCTTGAATATGATTGATTTATCAGTGGATTTCTGGAGAGTGGACGGTTCTGCCCTCCGACATGATATCCAGTGGAACACTCCGATTCCCTCTGGCCCTTGTTGTCTGAAGTTGATTCTGAGAGGAAATGGTGGACAAATGAAATCCTCGGAGATGAAGGAAGATAATGAATCAGGGACTAACTAGTGCTTCGGATTTATCATTGTGATTTTGAATTCATTTTTATGGGTTCATACCACCCTCATGCATCGTTCTCTTGCTAGGCTTGAACTTGATTTGCCAAGGAAAGGGAAAAGATTAGCTCCAGGCCCGGCATTTGTGGATCAACCTAACAACAGAAGTGTAATGGTCTGTTCATTCATTTTTATTTTTGATCTTGTGTTGTCATAATATCTCTAAAAAACTGAAAAATAATAAAGAGAAGGCCCACATTTTCTCTTTGCAAATAATGCAGCGACCAATTTAGTGTCGAAGAATGGAAAAGAATTCATTGATCTCGAATTTAAGTAATGAAATAGCCAACTCCTGGGATGCGGGGAGGTGAGCCTTCCATTGATCCACTAGATCCTTTGCTAAAATCATATTTGGAAATTTCAGCATCATTACGGAGTCATTAATTGCTGCTTAAAGCCTTGAACTGATGTTTGCTTATGTTATATTATATCTCACCACCATGATACATCTTTCTGATGTTTGAAAGGGTTGGGCTATGTTTACTCGTACTAGTAAATCTGGTTTTGCAGGGCATTGAGGTCATTTATCTTCGTCCTCTTGCGGTTTTTACTTGCAAACCTGATTTGGGCCGGAAGAAGTTTGATCAAAACTGCAAAACAAAGCTTCTAACCAAGGCCTTGTCTTCTTACGTCTGTAACCGTAAGAACTTCATTTTTCTTGACATGAGCAGCTTGAGCTTGATCTGGGGAAAAAATGGAAAAGACAGGCTCAATGCTCATTGATTAGTATAGTAAAATTAAAATAATACAAGCTAGGAAAAGCACTTAAAAACGTTCACCATTTCTATAAAGTGTCCAAGGTCACGTTTAATCACTCAAAAATATTACACATAAACATTTTGTTTTTGATTTGATTAAGATTGAATGTGGACAAAATTTCTTGAATATTTTGAGGAGGGAAGGAGTCACTTAATTTGGTCAATTGGAGCATTCTTAATGGATTCTAGAATTTGTCTATGATTTCATGTCCGTTAGAAACTGGACATATATAAATTCACCTTGCAATTTTCCTTTATTGCCAAGTAAATTTCTGATTAGTGAGTAGCTCTCAATTTATCAAGCAAGGCCCAAGTTTGTTTGGCATTTTTTCTTTATTTTTCTCAGAAAAATTCCTAACTAGCTTATCCCTCCAAACATGTTAAGTCTATCCCTTAGAGCTCCCTCTCAAAAGAGATGGTTTAAGGTAATAAAGATAAGACGAGAGAGAAAAAAAGAAGAGGAATGAAAGTGGGCTATTAACTAGTTGACCACTTTTGGCCTTCTATTGGTTATGTCATGAATAGAAAACTCACTTGCTACAATTAAAAAAGGTGGGTTTTCACTTTCAGTATGTGGAAACCTAATTAAAGCTGGGTATTTTTGTCAAGCAAATTGCACCTTCTCAACCCCACGATGAATTTCTTGCCTTTGTATTTCTCAGGAAAATTCCTAACTAGCTTATTCCCTCCAAACATGTTAAGTTTATCCACTAGAGCTCCCTATCAAAAGAGATGGTTTATGGTAATAAAGATAAGAGGAGAGAAAAAAAGAAGAGGAATGAAAGCTTTTATAGTGGGTTATTAAACTAGTTGACCTCATCTGGCCTTCCATTGGTCATGTCATGAACAGAAAATTCACTTGCTACAATTAAAAAAGGTGGGTTTTCATTTTCTAGTACGTGCAAACCTAATTAAAGTTGGGTATTTTTGTCAAGCAAATTGAACCTTCTCAACCTCACGATGAATTTCTTGCCTTTATTTTGCTTGGAAAAATTCCTAACTAGCTTATCCCATCCAAACATGTTAAGTCTATCCACTAAAGCTCCCTGTCAAAAGAGATGGTTTAAGATAATAAAGATAAGAGGAGAGAAAAAAAGAAAATGAATGAAAGCTTTTATAGAGGGCTATTAAACTAGTTGACCTCCTTTGGCCTTCTATTGGTAATGTCATAAATGGAAAATTCACTGACTACTATTAAAAAAAGTGGGTTTTCACTTTCCAGTACGTGGAAACCTAACTAAAACTGGGTATTTTTGTCAGGCAAATTGCACCTTATTTCTTGCCTTATCAAGGGATTTTTCGGACAGCAATTGCAGCTTCGATCAAAACGAGGTTGGTCCCCCACTCCAGTTCGAGCTGTGCATGAGTTACTAGGAAGTTCCAACTGGCGAAAACGACAAGAAAACAAAAGGAGCCATTGGCAGGGCAAGTGTGCTCCCAAGTCTCGGTCCGGAGGCGCGTGGGCGTGTGGGCGTCTCGTCCATAACGCCTCCCTCCCTCTCTTGCCTAGCCAAGGCCGATACGCATAGCTTTCCTGCCAAATTCGGTCGACATCTCGATTCTTTGTGCAAATGGGGGTTGCGTGGATGTCCTAAAATGTGCATCTTTTGCCTGCTGAAAGATAGCGGGATCTCGTGCTGGGTCTCCATGTGGCCCGAGGGCGGAAATGCGTTCCAGCGCTCCGATATAATCATGTTTATTTAACTTGATATAGGGACTTCATAATTTTCCCTCCCAACCTTCACCCAACCTAATCCACTCTTTGATTCCGATATAATCCAACAACAAGTTTACTTAACTCACTTGACAAGGACAAGTACAAACCTAAACCCAATCATATTTTACGTAACAAGCATGCTTGTTCCAAGTTTTAAGAGCCCGGAACTTGTAATTGTCATATAGACTCTTGAAATTACCATGGAACTTAGAACTTAACACAAACAGCGGGCTAATCTTAAATTCTTTTCACTGTCAAAAGTTTAATTTGTTTTGCAGTATTCAGAGGTTTGTTCTATTTCGATTACCAATGTAAATTCTGGCTTTCTCTTTGGACAATTGACCACATCATTAACTCAGCTGCAAAATCGGATTACATGTCTACTAGCCAACTGTCAATACCTTTTTTATTTTATTTTATTTTATTTTAAAAAAAAGATGGATTCATCAACTGCTCAAAGAGTCTTGATTTAGCATATTAAGATAATGCTTGCCAAACCCCCAAGTCAACACTCGCTAACGATGACCAATCTAACAAAACAGTTAAATCATCAAAGCTCACAAAACTGAAGCGAACTTTGGGAATGCTTGAACCATCCAGGATAATTGAACTTGATTTCTTGATCCATTTGTAAAAGGGGAATGGTTTATTATTTCTTTATTGGAAAATCGTCTTTGCTTTTTATCAATTGCGTTTTCAATGTTGTTTTCATCAACAAGCGAGAATGAATCTTATGATAAAAACTTGCTTGAAAAGTTTTTTTAAACAAATGATTTGACGTGTTTGGATAGATTGTTATTTTATGTTTTATATTTTGTACTTTTGTTCAATTTAAATTTTTTATAGATGCACTTCGATTTTATTCAATCTTTAGCAACCAAAATTCTCACGATATTAATGTCAATACATAGATTTACACATATTTTCTTCATGTTGAATGATAATTTAAATCTTAAAGAGAAAGTCAAGAAAAATATTTTATATCTTAGACTAAATTCTCGAATAAGTGAAGCCAGTGCTACTGCGGCGCAAACCGGCCCCACACGCTTTAGAAACGTGATGGGGCCCACTCAGCTTGGCTTTGTGCTCTTTTCCTTTTCTTAAGACAAAAAGCGAAGAAAGACTTGATTGAATTTCTTGTACATTCCGTAGAATCCTGTCTGAATGTTAAAATTATAATTAATCAGCACATAAACAATTGATCAGCTTAAGCGTACTCAATTCAAATTAATATAATTTTCATAGTCCGCATACTAAAAAAAGTTACAATTTTTTTAATTGATTACTTAACTCAATGTTCTTGAGACACTCGTTAACAAAATCTTTTGAATATTAAAGTAGTCTATGAATTTAATGTTAAACCGGTTCCTCGATATGAAAACGATTTTCAACATGGTTTTCGGAGCACATTTGACTCGCCTTGCTCCTTCGCTCTGAGGCCAAAACCGGAAGCCTAGTAATGTCCAGCTTCCCTATATAAACCCCTGCCCTAACCCTTTTGAACTTCCTAACTTTCTTTGCCTGCTCCATCTCCTTCTACATCGCTCTGTGTTGCGTGAGGAAAGAAAGGAGGAGGAAAATGGCTCGCCAGAGGCTCCAAAACTACATTGACAACTTGAAGAATGAGGTGACCGCTTTCATCTTTGTAGCGTCTCTCTTTTCGCTGGATCATCAATCGTTCGCACATTTTAGATTTTGACGTCGTTTGCCTGGCGAAAGAAGTGGTCGTCCTTTTCGCTTCCCAAACGATGAGCAAGCAAGCCCACTTTTAAGCTGATGAACATGAGCTTCTTGATCATCTTGTCTCGGTCTATGTATATATGCATGATTATGCAGTCCACCTTGATTGCTTCTTTTGTAGGAAAATGCAGATTATTTCTCGTATACCTATACCATGAGACGAGTAGCACTAGGTTTTCTCTGCCAGACAACCCATAAAATTATTTCGTATGATATCTTATTGTGTGTTTTGCCGTCGCGAAATAATTTTTTTTTTTTTTTTTTTTGGATGGAGGGTTATTGTATAGGTTATAAAGGGAAGATGAACATGGTTTTTTTTTTTTTAAAGTTTAATTCCTTTCCATGGTTGGAGAGTTAGCTTAGGGTTAACCATATTACAAAAGATCTTACAAAGTGAATGTGACTTTAATAGTTATTTCTTCTCCTTGAGAGTTGACATTTCGCGTCTCCATTTTTACCATTTGTCTAGGGTATCATGGATGGAGAGTATGAGCAGAGCAAGAGATCACAAATTCAGATTTTCCAAATCTCATGATGAGACTCATCAACAATTTCCTGACTAACGGTGACAACAGCATGAGAGAGCTAGTCGACCTTCTGTAAACTTCAATTTTCTTGACTTCGACGGTTGCGTGCTCTAAGTTTTTATTCTTTTATGGCTTCTCGGTTGCCGATAATCGGTGGGTGATTTTGATGATTTTTTCAGGAGTGCAAGGAGAGTGAATTATGCTAAAGTCACTATTGCTGCTTCAGTGATCATAGGAGGTGGTAGCACGTAGATAAACAATTTACTTTAATTTCCAAAAAGGGTAGCTATTCGATTTTATTGGTATGTTATGTGTGAAATTTTTTTGAAATTAATTTCTTGACATGAAATACTTAACATCTTCAAGATTAGAACATTTCCAGCACTTGTGTTAGAAAGTTTCCCCTTTTAGTCATATTCTTAGCATGCTGCATTACTAAAGATCAATCCTGTTTGAATTATGCGCTTGCAAGAAGGCTGATCAGTGGCCTGTGTCCGTGTTTATTGGAAAAATCAGATGACGGTAGATTTCCTTATCCGTTATTTAGAATTTGTTTGGCTGCGGCACGTGTGGCAACTATCTCGTACATTCCAATGGGACTAGCGCGTGAAGAATTTTGAGCATGAGCGTTGTCAACCTCATGATTTGATCCGTATTGTTGTTTAGAAACATTAGTCAATGAGATAACTTCCAACTAAGTGGTGAATGCGGCGCATTATATACATCAAGTTTATCATGAAGGATCTGTGATGTTGCTAGACTGTCAAGTCTGTTTCAATGCATAAAGTGTGCATACGACATCACATATATAGGCTTGTCCGTTTTTGAATGTTATTATTGGCCTAGTTCCATACTAATTGGACATCGCATTCCAATGCTCAATATTTGGAGGGCTACTTCCATGCCATGGCCGTATTATCTAAATATAACGTGTATGATATATTCCAATAGTCGAACAAAGCAAAAACTTTGAAATTGTCGTTTTAAACTTTATGAGTTTGATCACATGCAAATTTGGCCAAATTTACAGAGATGTAGTTTGAACAATGACATAATAATGATTAGTTTTTTGTCGGATGCTTCAAACTGAAATCAGTCATATTGATTTTGATATCTAACTTTTCCGAGTTGTTAACCGAATGACTTCTCTTTACTACTACTATGACTTGTATACCTGTACTCGTTGCTTGTGTTGTAGCCTTGGTGGTTGCCGGGTTGTTGCAGCAGCTCGTGCTCTTCTTTATGCCAGCGTTTATCAGGACAAGCAAAGGTAGAAATTGGCATTTTCTTTGCATTCATGATTTCTGAACCCTTATAACAGTATGTGCACAATTATATCTAAGGATTTGTTTCGTTCAACAAATTATAGGCATCTTGTCAAATGTATAGATAAGCGTTTATTTATCTGTTATTAATTTTCTTGTATTTGCATAACCATACAATGTAAATTAATCTCCTAAAAGCTATAAGTTTATTGGTTTCGTTCCTTATTTTATGGTTGTGCATTTTAATGCCCAGCGATTAACATCATTAGTCATTCAAAGAATTGTCTTTTAATAGCATGTAACTGTCATTGCTGTCTCCTTGATTGATGAAAGGGTATCTAGGTTAGAATCATACAAAGACTTCTCCAAGAACATAGAACAATAGTTTAGTCAATGCCTCACATGAAGTGTAGTCGAACCGAGTGGATGAAAAGTTTAAGAGCTTTAGCTAAAATTCTAAAGATTTGCACTGGTTTTTACCAAGCACTATTATGCACTAATAGTTGTGCTATTAGCGCATGGTTTTCTCGGAAGTTCCAAATGGTGTCGGGTGACTTTACTAGATTGCTCACTTGATCTTGGTTTAGCGCACGTCTGTTGAGTGATTGGCTCTAGGTCTCTCAGGCCTGGATCTTGCTGTGGTGTTAACTTTTAACTTCTGGCTTTAGCCATAACTTTGATCAAAGATACATTATGCGAAAAGTTATCTAAGATGCTTGTGTCTAGAGACTTTTTGGTGTCTTCAATAGTTTGCTGTTGTATTCATTTACATCAAGACAGCAATTTCTCTTCCTTAAAAATATAGCATCGGTGATCCGCATCCAGTGAAGATTTTGAAAAGCAATATACCAATACGAATATCTGACTTTGAACATGAGAAGCTTATTTACCTTTGCATGTGATTTAACCTAACAATGCTTATGTTTCTTGCTGACTATGTGAACATATGCCAACCACTGACTGCATGCGATATGAGCTTCTCCATTAGTTTTTGCAATTTTAAAAAAAAATGATTGCCTATGTATTTATTGATGGTCAATTTGACACTTATGTCTCTGTGGTTGTCTTCTAGCTGCGAGACATCCCATGAACAGGTGGTGAATGAGTACTACCACTTTTGCGACAAACCATAATCCTACATCAGGTACTGTCTCTGTTAAATGAACTCTGCTTATGCTTTCCTGAAAGACCCAAAGTATTCTCAATTCTTCATGATTTCGCCAAGAACTCTTTATACTTTATGAATTTGGGATATCAAAGGCTTTGGAATTATTAAAGGAATGAATGTTAAGCCGATAAGGCCATCAATTAATCTGGAGAAACACTTAGAAATGTTAGTTGGGACTCAAAACATCCCGATAAACAAGAGACCGGCGAGCAAGTCCTGAAGACGAACAAGAAAGAGAATATTGTTATGGAATATGAGATGAGCCTCACATCTTAGGGAAGCAAATATGAGGTTGTCATATAGTCTTTTTACCTTTTGCAAATAGCGTTATTTGCAAACAAAGTGGGGAACTCGCAATGGAGATGCTTGTCTATGGTTAAGCTCTAGTCAGAGTCTCATGCCTCCATGTGTTATCATGTTGCGGCAGTATTCCATTAGTAGTGCCCTTATTTTGGTTGAACTAATTGAGGATGCATCTTCTCTCCGTGTTAACAGATGTAGAAACTGATTGAGCTCATCAAAATATTATGCCACTTACAATGAAAAAAATTCTAAGTTTCAGCGATTTGTCTTTATCCTATACACATCATCCCGAGACTTCATTTTGATGCTAAATATGATTCATTTGCTGCTCCAGTTACGTTACTGATCCAACTGTCGATTTGTTTCCTGCAGATGGAGAGGGAAGTCTTCAACCAAGAGTCGAGACGGAGGGGATAAAAGCTGTTGGTGTTTCACTTAGTTGAGTATTGTTGAAAAATATGACTGCGTGAAAGTATGGTTTTTGGTATCGATGATAGTTTTTGGTTAGTGATGTGCAAATTTATACGTGTGTAGCATGTATTTGGTGATGGATGGACCAGGGAAAAAGTTGATGGGACGTATTTTATCTAGTTGATGAAAATGTTTAGTATAAGAAGTGTTAGTGATAAAGGAGTATTTCATGGTACATAAGCTATCTTAGTTCTACTCTCGCACGACTTCTTACATGAGTAACTCCTTGCCTTTTTATAGGCAAGTTGCTCCAAAGTCGTGTCCGCAGCTCTTAGCCTTAGCTAGCTCTATCATAGAGCTTTGTGAACCAACTTTCAAGACAATTATCTCTGGCATTTGCAGGGATAATTTTGTGGACTTCTCTATACAAAATTAGTGGACTCCACACATTTCTTTAGCCGCTGCTTGCTTGCTTTCATTCGGCTACTTCTTGATGAAGAAGTATGTTTCTAGATTTTGTTGAAAATGGATCATCAATTTCCAACAAGTATACAGATGAGAAGATTTCATCTGTCTATGGGAAAGTTGTTGATGAAGTTCCTGCTATATATTAATTAGTAGAGACCATGTTCTTTCTTTCAGCTTTTGGACCATTCACCTAAGTACTTGTATGTTTGTTTATCATTCTCTAGTAATGAACATCTAGATCTTCTAAAGTAGTAAAGCTGATTTCCGGTATCTGAGAAATCGTTCATTCTCAGATGAACATGGAAGAATCATGCAGAAATCCAATGCCCACACGCTTAAAGCCTAAGATCAATAGAGGATTATGTTCTTAATGAAAAACAGGATACTTGGAAGAACATCAACTTTTAGGATTACTGAGGTGGTGTCTGTGTAGGATTTAATCTTACATGCTTTCGATCGAATGTAGGGAAATTAGACACATTAGTCCTTTTGGTTCACTCTAGTTTTGGTTGGCAAATTGCGAGTTTGGCAATCGCATGAAGTCTTCGTTCGGGTTTCTCCAGCTTATTCGCGCACGTCCTCTAATAATTTGTCGTCCTCTTATCACTCCATTTCTGCTTCACTTCATTTGGATGTTCCAATGGAGTTTTGTCCTTGCTCAAGGCTCTATGAGTAGCTACAGTCCCAACTTCCCAAATACATAAATCTGCCCAAATTGCAAAAATTGGCCGTCTTGCGTTTTGGTGTGTTATTCTTTCTGGGGATGTATTCATTGTTCTTATTGGCGATATTGGCGAGATTTGCTCTCCTATTCAAGGAAAGGACATATTGTGGGCAAATTTCTGCATTGATAGTTTTCCTATTTTTGAGTTTCCTATTTTTGAAATTTCCCTTTTTTGTTGCGGTGAACCCTATGTACAAATTGCAGAAGAATATTATGACAAAAACAACAAGAGGGTCGAGAGTTTTGTCCGAGGACGTAGGCACATTGCTGAACCTCGTAATCCTTGTGTTCTTTTCTAATTGCCTTACTAAAATTCAACATGGTGTCAAAGCAGGTTTGATTCAACCTGTGATTTTTTTTTTTGGTTTGTTTTCTGCACATCTGATTGTCTCGATCTGCTTATGTTCGAGACTGTTCCTGTTCTACAACAATCTGCATTCTTCGGTTAGTGCTTGTTCCTCTCTTTGTTGCCGTCACATCATTGTTATTACTAGCAAAGCATCATGGATGGGTCAAAGAAGTCAGGAGATGCATCCAACACAAAAAAGATGCATGAGACAAACAATCGGCGGTTGACTTCGTTGTTGCTAAACGAAAGAAATTACCTTCCTTGGTCACGAGCTATAACTGTTGCTCTCGGGGTAGATCGAAGCTTGGTCACATCAATGGGAAGATTAGAGCCCTTCCCGTGATGGATCCCAAATTTGATGAATGGCAAGCGAATGACCACAGTGTGATGTCTTGGATATTCAATTCCATGGAACCAGAGATCTACGAGATATTTGCATATTCGAGTCAGCCAAGGCGTTATGGGATTCAATAAACGAGATGTATGGTCAAGCCAGGAATGCATCTCGGATCTTTGAACTGCAACAAGGACTTGCTTCTTCTAAGTAAGGCGCAACACAATCTTTCACTGAACACTTGGGAAAAATGAAGAAGCAATGGGATGAGCTTCGTCAGTATAGACCTGCGACCCAGAATGTGATGGATTATGTCAATCGAGAAGAGCAAGATAAAATCTTTCAATTGTTAGCAAGTATCAGGCCTGAATTTGAGGACATCAAACGTCAAATTCTTATGAGTCCTGTATTGCCCACTTTCAATGAAGTTTGTGCCATAATTCAAAGTGAGGAAACAAGGAGACGCGTCATGCCTTCAGTTCCAATTACATCAGGAGAGCTTGGTGAACAATTGGCCCACAATGCTATCAACACGAAGCAAGGAGACTCCTTTGCTCGGTTGCCAAAGGAAAATTTAAGAAACCAGCACGGTTCCATTGTGACCATTGCAATCGCGATGGCCATTCCAAAGAGAGGTGTTGGGTTCTTCATCCGCATTTGCGTCTTTCCAAAGACAGGGGTTCAGAAGCTAAGGTGACAATCCAAGAAAATCCAAACGATTTTCAATCCAAGTTGGAGGCTTTGTCTCAACAAGTTCAACAATTACTTCAGATACATGGCAATGAAACGAACGCTTCTAGAATCGAAACCGGAAATTTGGCTATGACGTCTGGTAATGTTCATGCTTACTCAGCTTTATCCAAAACTCAGTTTATTGTTGACTCTGGTGCTACAGACCACATGTGTAGTTCTCCAAACTTGCTATCCAATATTACTTTGGGTGTGTCATATCCACCTATTACTATTGCTAATGGTGGGCATGTTCCAACTAGTGGCGTTGGACAAATTAATTTCTTTTCAAATAATTCTGAAGCATTGTTGGTACCTGAATTATCCTCAAATTTAATGTCGGTTAGCAAATATACTAATTAGGGGAATTGCAATGTTATTTTTACTCCTCAAAAGGTGTTTTTCAAGATCGAATCACCAAGAGGATGATTGGTGAAGGGTGGTTGCAGAATGGGCTATATATGGTGGACCTTAACAACGAAGCGTTGATGGCACAAAGGAAGACTGTTGACACTTCCCAGTTGTGGAATTGGCGTCTAGGTCATCCCTCTGATCGGGTGTTACATGCTATTGATATGACTTTAAGTTATGATTCCAATTGTTGTGATTCTTGTCATTATGCTAAGCAAAGCATAGGTTACATTTTCACATAGTACACATAAATCGGAACAGTTTTTGATTTAGTTCACTCGGATGTTTGGGGAGCTTCTCCTATTGACTCTAAGGAGGGGTTCAAGTATTTTGTTACATTTATTGATAATAAATCTCGAGCTACATGGCTTTATCTCGCTTAAATCCAAGAGTGAAGTTATGACTGTGTTTCAAGATTTTTGCAATATGGTGAAAAATCAATTTAACACTATGGTGAAGATTCTTCGTACAGACAATGGAACTGAATATACCAATCGGGCTTTTCAAGTGTTCCTGCGTAGCTTGGGAGTCATTCATCAAACCTCCTGCGTTGGAACTTCGTAGCAGAATGGAGTTGCTGAAAGGAAAAATAGGCATCTGCTTGAGGTTACTCGAGCATTGTTATTCTCGGGAAATTTACCCAAGACATATTGGGCTGACGCAGTCCTTACTAGCTGTTACTTAATCAATCGTTTGCCTAGTAAAGTGTTGTGGTATAAAGTTCCAATTGAAAGTCTATATGGCCGAAAATTTGGTATTTCTCACCTAAGAATTTTTGGATGTGTGTGTTATGTGCATTCTCAATCTGGTGACAAGCTGGATCCTCGGGCTCGAAAGTGTGTGTTTGTGGGATACTCAAATGTCAAGAAGGGATACAAATGCTATGAACCAAGTACTAGGCGTGTTTATATTTCTCGTGATGTTGTCTTCGATGAGGCTCACATGTTTTTTGCTAGGAATCAAATTCAAGGGGAGAAAAATGACTATTCTGAATTTTTGCTTCCTATCCTACCTATCGGGGATTCAATGTTGGATCAAGAGGAAATTCCAACAACGGCTGTTCAAGGGAGTCAACTTGTCCCTAATGTTGATGCTGTTCCTGATATAGCTGCCATTACAACAGATGAGGCTAATTTGGAAGTAGAGGTTGAAAATGCAACAGATGTAGATCCAACAGATACGGTACCTAATATCTTAGCCTCAACCCGCAGGTCATCACGCATTCCAAGGCCTTCAACACGGCTCCGTGATTTTGTAACATATCATACGGCTTAGCATCCTATTCAAGATTTTATTGGGTATGATCGAATTTCCCATAATTATTTAAGTTTCTTATCTACTGTTGAAAATCAACAGGAACCCAATACCTTCTTGGAAGCATGTAAAAGTAGTGTGTGGGTAAATGCCATGAAAGATGAACTTCAAGCATTGGACCGTAATCATACTTGGGAATTTGTTAAATTGCCAAATGGGAAAAAGACAGTTGGATGTCGATGGATTTACAAGATCAAATACAATAGTGATGGTTCGGTTGAGAGGTACAAAGCTCGGCTCGTTGCAAAATGATATACTCAAACATATGGGATAGACTACAATGACACATTTGCTCCTGTAGTGAAAATGAACATTGTTCGTGTCATTCTATCTCGTGGCGATTAAGCGTAGCTGGCCATTGTTTCAGATGGATGTGAAGAATGCTTTCCTCCAAGGAGACTTAGAAGAAGAGGTTTATATGGATCTTCCTCCAGGACATCCCTTAGAGAATAATAAGGGAATGGTTTGCAAATTAAAGAAGGCAATATATGGTCTCAAACAGTCACCTAGAGCATGGTATGACAAGCTAAGTTCTGCACTCGTTAGATTTGGTTTAAAAAGGAGTGCAGTTGATTCTTCGATGTTTACTAAAGTAACTAGTGAAGGTATTGTTGCTATTCTCATTTATGTTGATGATCTTATTATTACTGGCAGCAACTTAGCAGGTATTGCAGAACTTAAACAGTTGTTGAGCAAGGAGTTTGACATTAAAGATCTTGGAAAATTGAGGTATTTTTTGGGGATAGAGATAGCAAGTTCTAATAAAGGTATGTTCTTGACTCAAAGGAAATATATCCTAGATCTATTGAAGGAGACTGGTAAGCTTGGTGTTAAACCTGCTAGCACTCCTATGGATTACAACAGTAAGACTATGTCTAATGAAATACCATTACAGGATATTGGGCAATTTCAGCGTTTGGTAGGAAGATTGATTTACTTAACAATTACTAGACTCGACATTGCTTATTCTGTTAGCTATGTGAGCCAATTTATGCAAAAACCTACACAAGGACATATGGAGTTGCTAAACCAGCTCCTTCGATATCTAAAGGCTTCTCCGGGAAGAGGAATATTATTGAAAAATAATGGTAATACAGAGATTGTGGGATTTTTCGATGCTGATTGGGCTGGAAACCCCATGGATAGAAAATCTACCACGGGTTTTTGTACCTTTGTTGGTGGAAATATTGTTACTTGGAAAAGTAAGAAGCAAACAGTTGTGGCTAGATCTAGTGCGGAAGCGAGTATCGAGCCATGGCTACGCCACTAGTGAGATTGTATGGCTTCGTCTATTGCTTCAAGAATTGGGTTGTGATGCCATGTCTAAACCTATGAAGCTATTTTGTGATAATCAAGCGGCAACACACATTGCTTCAAATCCGGTCTTTCATGAAAGAACCAAACACATAGAGGTCGATTGTCACTTTGTAAGGGAAAAGGTTCAAGATAAGACAATAGAGACACCATATATTCGTAGTGGGGATCAACTTGCTGATGTCTTCACCAAAGTTTTATCCAAGGGAGTATTTCGGGATATGATAAACAAGTTGACCTCTGACGATGTCTTCGCTCCAACTTGAGGGGGAGTATTGGCGATATTGGCGAGATTTGCTCTCCTATTCAAGGAAAGGACATATTGTGGGCAAATTTCTACATTGATAGTTTTCCTATTTTTGAAATTTCCCTTTTTTGTTGCGGTGAACCCTATGTACAAATTGCAGAAGAATATTATGACAAAAACAACAAGAGAGTCGAGAGTTTTGTCCGAGGACGTAGGCACATTGCTGAACCTCGTAATCCTTGTGTTCTTTTCTGATTGCCTTATTAAAATTCAACAGTTCTGCTCCCAATTGATCCTTCTTTATGCGGACACTTGGGGGTCTAAGACTTATCTCAAACTAGTATGGAACGATGATGCTTGTGGACTTGTTCCTGGGCATAATTGCCTTCCTATAGTCGAGCGCCTTAACGGGGAACAGCATTTCCTAATCCAAGATTTCCTAATAATCGCTTATCCTAAATACTTGAACCTCTAGTCCGTGCTCTTCCAGTCCACTGAAATTGATCTGTGGAGGTACGGGACAGAAAAGGTATAGGGTAGGGTTAGTCTAACTGAATCTAGAATTCTTCCTGTCACACCAGCACTAGCCTCGACATCAAAGAATGCTCAAACGTCTAACCGAGGGGAAGCATTTCTCAATAAGAAAAGCTGAAAACATGATAAAAGTGTTGATGTGAAAATCCAATGTGGTGTTTCAACAAATGGACCATCTTCGTCCATGAGTCAACTTGCTTAGAAACCTCAAGCAGGTTAAGTGCACCTATCACATCACTCTGAAGGGCTTGAGACTTTTTGAGTTGAAAAAGAGATAGAAAGGTAACGATTTTCACTATCGTAAAACACATCTGGGACAACTTATAGATATCTCTTGTGAGAAAAATAGTAGTTCGTAAGCCCTACATATACGTATGTAAAAGTCAATTTGAGTCCCTCTTATAAGTCATTGATATGATTGGCGCTAGCTTTCGACCATGGCTGACCATCATATCATATCTAAACATGACTCTTCGACACATTCTCAACCACGCATTTCTTTACTTGGCGTTCGGGGAGCAGCAGGTAAGCTGATGCTCATACATCATGTTACTCTGAAATCCCTTAGTCCCACCACACCCATCAATTAGTTGGAGTGACGGCATCTACACTCAACTTCTGAAAATGGCAAGCAGGTTCGAGAAGTACTTCTATAGATCACTAACATATCATCGTTATCATAAGCCAGATTTCAGTCTCCAGTAAAATCCAACCACACCGAAGATGATGTATACATAAGTTATGAAATGCTAGGGTAGAAGTATAGCATAAGTGCTAAAATTTGGCACGGGGGACACTCATGTGTCAAAAGTTATGAAATGTATACATAAGTGCCATTTTTTTTTTAAAATTTTTAGATCGAGACATTTTAGCGCCCTTATTTCCCCCTATACTCCCACTCCTCTTCAATTGCAAAATTCCCCCCCATAGCAAACAATGATAGTAACATAATTCTTATCATAAGTCATTTTTACAACTAAGGAGAAAATAATTAACTTTTGGGACCACATCAACAAAGGACAACTCACACTCGGTATAGACTTTATTAAAGAAAAGGGAAGAGATGCACATGTTATTTAGTGGAAAGAAATGACAAGATTCCCCCTCAATAGCCACTTCGATTACCTTGCATTCGTTTAAAATATTTATCAACAAACAGAGATCCTCACGGCAAGCAAAGGTTCCCACGACACCCATTTCAACACTTCAATTAAAAAAAGACCAGAGATCCCCATGACAACCATTTTGAACCCTAAAAATCGCCCACGTACATTACAATATCACATATGAGTCCTAAAAATTGCCCTCACACATCACAATACTATATCTGAGCCCTAAATCACACATCATAGTAGCATGAGAGCCTTAATTTTCCCCTTGCGAAGCCCTACATTTCGAGATTGAGCCCTAAATTGCCAATCCGAACCCTTCAATCACCCTAGCACCATATTTGAGCCATCAATCACACATCACAGTATCATCAAGGCCCTACATTTTCCAGCCAACCTGTCACGCCCCGAACCCCGAGCATGTGTATATCCCTCCCACTACGGTCGATAGAAATGCGACTTCCCAGGATACATCGCCAACCTACTCAATTAATTTCACATGCGGAAGCAGATAAATAATCCATAGACAAAACTCAATCGGGATAGAAAAGCAGGATCACATTTTCAAAACTAAACCACACACTTCATACACGTCAAACAAGTTCGATTACAGGACTAGGCTATCCTAAGACCAGCTAGTCAAACACGATCGCCAATTCATCAGTCTCCACCTCCACAAATGTCCATGGCTTTGAGTCCTCCACGACCGCCATCTAAGGACCTGAAAATGTTAAGCCCACAACGAGGTGAGACAATGTCGCAGCGAGTCCTACCCTCTAAGACTCAATTAGAAAGACAATATGCCCCAGGGCGCTCTAGCCACACAAAACATACAGAGGACTTACCTTGCCTCAATCCATTCTTGCACGTTAGTACATTTCAATAATCAATCAAATCATTCACTAAAACCCACGGTCGAAAGGACACGACCTATATTTAGGTGGCAATTTACGGCCCAGTGGGCGCGACCTTTAATAGGTGGCGGATTACGGCCTTATCAGGCGTGACCCTTATCGGGTGGCAATTTACAGTCTAATAGGGCCCAGTCGAACTTCGACGATTTTCTAGATCCATTCACAACATTTCACAATCAAATTCCAATCGAATAACGACATTAAACATCCTTGGGATAAATCCCCACATAAACATCCATTCAATCAATCGATACAAACTGGACCTACCAACCAATTACGGCGCCAAAAGCTGACATCGAGTATTTTCAAGTTAAATACCAAAACTTCTCCAATTTCACACAATTCCACACTTTTGGAATAACCAACCATAATCATCAAATTACACAATTTCCCAATTAAACATACAATTGGCACAAACTGACCGCACTACTGCGATTAGCGACGAAATTCTAACGACCAGGCTATCCCGGCAAAATTTTCGAAATTATTAAATAATTAAATTTAATTCAGAAAATTAAATAATTAAATATTATATTATAATAATATAATATAATAAAATAATATTTATAAAATTCGAAATAAATAAATAATTAAAATAATTAATTGGGGCTTTAAATTAGATTACACTAATTTAAACATACAATTAACCTAATTAAACATCTAGTAAACTAATCATACAACTAATCTAATTTACATTAAGATAATCTAATCTAACCACCTAAGCCTAATTAGATTAATTTAAACATCCCTTAAGTATAATTAACTCGCTAAGTAATGATTAAAGGATAAACTCATCCGATTAACGAACCGAGCGGACCAAAACGACAGGGACGCCGAGGGGAACAACTTTCTTCAAAGCGGGCCAAGCATCCGAGGTCGGGAAGCCGGCCAAAATGGGCCAAAACTGGGCTGAGATACCCACTAAAACTAGCTGCTGTCCAAGCTTGGAGGAGGGCTGTCCGGCGATGGTTCGAGCGCGGGGGCGGCGGAGAAACGGCGGCAGCGGCTGGGCTCGACGGGCGACGGTGACGGCGAGGACCTCCGACGGTGCTGGCGAACGGCGAGCAGCGGCTGGAGACTTCGGATGACGACGCTGGACGGTGGACGAAGGCGGAGTAGCGAGCTGGCCGGCGAGCGCACCGCGGGCATGCGCGGACGAGCGGTGCCGGCTACGGCGATGGCGACAAGTGGCGACGTCGAGCGGGCGAAGGAGGCGGACGAAGGGGGTCGGGCTGCTGGTTCAACCGGTCGGATCCTCCCTCTCTCCTCTTTCAAAAGCCAAGTCTCAAGGTTGAAGATGATGGAGATAGGGGGAAGTGACATCCCACATTTTTGGGATTAAATCTCCACCCTCCATGTGTCACCATCCTAGCCACTCTTGCCCCACCCCATGACATCACTCGTGATGTCACAATCCACTAACTCCAATCACCCACAACCTTATTTCAATAGGTTCAATTTCATTTTCCGTCGGGGCATAAAATCTTATACAACAATTTCTTCATTTCCACTCAATTCTCTTCCAATTGAATCAAATTGAAGTCCAAAAAAATTAATTCAATGTCACCACACTTCAATTCACATCTTCACTTATCCATAGAATTAACTTAAGTCCCAAAAGCACGACTAAAGGCGGGCCTACTAATTCCTCAAGCCAAATTAGCCATTCTTTGATTTATTTGTTGAAAAGCTCTGATTGCATGAAAATTTTTCCAAAGATGAGTTAATGATCTTAAAAAGAATTGTGACATGACAGAGTTTTCAATTTCTGAATTCAGGTTTAAAATCACGGTTAATTTTAATTTGGCGCGATTTGAGCGCATCCTAATCTACCGAGTAGCTTTTAGGAATTTTCAGTGCAATTGACCCGTGGTTGATTATTTTCAAGCCACGACATAATCTTCAACACATTAGCGACTTTCCGTTGTCATGAAAATTTCGAGGTTTCAATTACAGACACAAGGTATCCAAAACGACAGAATAATCGGTTTAGTATCGATTGACAAGGATATTGAAATCAGGTGGAATCACCCACAATCTAATCACATATCTTAGTCGAATTGACCTATTACTAATCTCTGTTCGATTCTAACAGTGTCGTAATGATCATTGCAAATTAATACGGTCGAGCAGCCGATTCATGGTCAGATTCTCGAGCTTATTGCATTTAATTTCCTTAACGACTTTACCTGATAGACTGGTTATTTCATGAGTGATCAGCTTAGAGAATTGAACTATAAACACGTCGATGAAAAGTCTGTCTCATTTAATTGAAAGTAGAATAGAAATTTGGGATGTCACACAACCCCTACATTTCCCAGTCGAGTCCCAAATTTTCCATCGGAGGCCTAATAGATGAGTCCAAGCACTAACTTCACCCCATGGGAGAGGCGTCGAAGAGGACAAACTTGGGCAAGTGATGATGGCGAGCGACAACGGTGAGTGATGACCGACCCTCGGTAAGCGTGAACAGTGACCATAAGCAGCGATTGAGAGAAGAGCATGAGTTCGAGCATAAGCTTGACCGTAAACAGAGACGGCAAGATGTTTAGCCTAAAAAAAAGCTAAACGATGTCGTTTACCACTAAGGAAAAACGATGTCGTTTAACTTGGCCAAGCCAGCGTGGATGGGACGACGTCATTTTTGTTGTCCATGTGCATTTTTTTTTTTTAATAATTGCCACCTTAGTAATTAAAAAATAGAAGTTAGACACAATGAACAATTGACCCCATATTACTTTCTCATGATTTGCATGTAAGGGTTGGTATAAAACCGAAAAAATTGTGCCGGATGACCATTTTTACGTTGTCAAAAATCCATTTCGATGATTTGAACCCTCCCAATGGAGAAAATCGCTGTTTGCCACCGCATATTGTGCATGCAAACATAAAGGTGCTCCATGTTGATGCATGTGTCACTTTTTGTACAAACATTGTGTTAGAATCTAGAAAATTAAGAGACAACCAGAAAGAATGCAAGAGCCCACTTGAACTAAAATCTCGGACGAAACTCACATCATTGAACTCTTCCTTCTCCTTGACTTTCACCTCCTCCTTTGCTTCAGCTGCAGGCACGTCGCCGCCACCTCCCCTACTAACAAGAGCCGTTGCTACAGCAACACTAACAATACTGGAAGGCACTAACGCCAACTTCTCTCTTCCAGATGCAATCAATTCAGTGATGTCTTTTCCCTTGACTTCAGAGAAGAGTAATTCAATCTTATCATCATCGGCCTCCGCACCGTGGACCCAAGAAGCTAATCTTTTAGTATGAACCCGAAATGACAGTGATAGAAAAGAAAATTCACTTATGGAAAGTTTTGATAGAATTGCTCCAACAAATAAAACAGATTCATGGTAAACCCGGAAATTAATTCAGTTTGCTCTAATAGGTTAGATTTATTTTCTTCCTTCTTCTTTATTCCCCATCTGTTCCCGTGATCCATGTCTCTGTTACTTCAGCAATTTTTTAAAATAAGAAACATGACATGAAAAAGACGACATCATGATCCATAGCCTCATTATATGATTTGACCAACCATATCACAAATTTTTGTTGGAATTATATCCAGAGAAAACAAACTGTTTGTTATAATTAGAATATCAAAGTAATGGAGGTGAGGTACGGATATTTGAATCTCCTTAAAGCGATTAGTTCTTGTCAATGGTGCTCCGCAGATTCACAAACTATGCCTCCCAAGATACAACATCTCGAACCTGTTTGGATTAGCACTATATAAACAGAACTCAGTTGAACCGTTCAATTGAACCAACACACCTAGAAAAATAAGAAGAGTGGAGTAGCATTTCTAAACTCTTTTGGAGTCAAGTCGAAAAACCACTATTTTGAAGCTCTATGCTCCTATCTATTTATAGAGCTTTTTAGTTCATGTACAAAAGAGATACATTAATTAAATAGACACATGTATCCACAAAATTCATGAATCAAGAGATATGTGAATTCAAGAGATTCATGAATTCAATAAATACATGAACTAAAAGATACATGAATCTAGGAAATTCATGAATTTAATAGATACGTGAACATAAAAGTTTAGGGAAGTCATGAATTCAATAGATATGTGAACAGAAAAGACGTGTCTTAATGTGTTGGCTTTCGTTGATCTATTAACCATAATTATAACAATTTTGTCATTGGAACTTTGACACGAATGCCTTTCCACTTCATGAGACCATGCGAATTTCATTCAACACATGAACATAGAAAGGAAACCCCACCTAGGACATATTGAAAATTCCACTTTCAGCGAGTAATGGGAAAATCTAACAGAACAAGCATCACGCACTCTAACCAAAAACTGGGTTCCTACCGCTGGGACAAATGATGCCAAATTACAAATGAGACAACTTCATAAATAAGAAACCAAAAAAGAAAAATCACTAAACCATCCCACAAATGATTCACATACGCTTCCAACATGACACCACCGAAAGAAAATTCAAATGTTATCAAAGGCAAAGGAAGGAAATGAAGGAGCATGCACCACCTGATCCAAGAATGTCCTTCAACTCATCAGCAGTTGGGGTAGTGTTCCCTCCCAAAACAGCCAGCAAGTAAGCGGCAATCACTTTTGTCTTCCCTGCTCCAACACCAACATAAAAATAATCAGAACGGTCTCCATGGCAAGTCACAGAGAGAGAACCTTGAGAGCTGGATAAAGATGGCTGTAGTGCTATTGCTCATACAATTAGGGACTAGCTTTTTCAGCTTTAGGGAAAGTTTGTCACTCAACCGTGTGGTCTTCTTTGTAGTGTCCCCTATTGATTTGCTCTAATAAGATTGCAAATCTTCCATTTGATTACATTAGGTTCTATTCATTTGGTTATATTGCCCATTACAATGATCTCCCAAAGACAGTTCATTTAGAAAAATGGACTTACCAATATGGGATGCTTGTAAATCAGATAATGACTCAATTCTATACATATTTTAAGACTATTCTTTGGCTCTTTTCTTCTTCATTTTTCCTAGAAAAGAGATTCATAACTAGCTCATCCCCTCAAAATATATTAACTCTATCCACTAGAACTCCCCGTCAAAAGAGGTGTTTTAAGGTAATAAATATGGGAGGTGCTTCCATTTATAATCTCAACCTCATGATTGAGAGAAAATTTGGTTAGACCTGGACACCACTACAAATGATTAATTTAGATTTTGAGTTAGATGTGGGAAAACACTTACTAACTCTCCAGCTACAAAATGCTAATATGCATGCTTTTCCTCAATAAAGAATACTCATGATTAGGAGGATTTGGTGGAAGAGAGAGGGAGAAAAAACAGGAAGGGAAGCTTTTATAATAGGCTATTTAATCATTTGACCTCACTCTGGCCTTCCATTGACCATGACATGAATAGAAAATCCACTAGCTACCATAAAAAAAAGATGGGTTTTCAGTATATGGGAAACCTAATCAAAGCTGGATTTTTTGCTAGGTACCATTGGGGACGGCTTTTTCAGCTTTAGGAATGGTTTGTTACTCGATTGTGTGGTCTTCTTTGTAGCATTCACTATTGATTTGCTCTAATAAGATTGCAAATCTTCCATTTGGTTATTATAGGTTCTATTCATTTGGTTATATTATCCATTACAATAATCTTCCAAAGACAGTTTGTTTAGAAAAATGATGGACTTACCAATATTGGATATCCGTAAATTAGATTTTGACTCAATTTCGTACCTAATTTAAGACTATTCTTTGGCTCTTTTCTTCTTCATTTTTCCTAGATAACAGATTCCTTGACCTCCTTTTTATTTTGAGTAAGGTAGCCTAACTGCAATTTCTACTTGAATTCCTTTTGTATCCGCCTATTCGGTTAATTCAATAGCCTTTTTCATTGCTTTGCGAAATGAAACTCTATTCTTTAATAGAATTATAAATTCTGCAAGAATATTTGGGTGTCCATAAGGGTTTGTAATTCTTGTAATAGCAATGTTGAGTTTTCGGTTAACAAAATGAAGTTCTTTTTGCACATTCATTTGTAATTCTTCGATTATTCGCATCCTGCCTTCTATTAAGAACTTTGGGAATCCCATATAGATTATGACTTATTGCAACTGTAATAGCGGTCATAGAAAAAAGAAATTTCTCTTTGACTTCAGCACTTGAACTTGACTTTCCAACTTGTTGGGAGTAGGGTCTTTCACTGGAACTGAAACTCTATCTTCTATTCAACTCCCTTAACTTAAAGACTTTGAGGGCTTACTTTGTAGGGCTTTCCACTCGCACTACCCGAAAGGAACTAGAAGTAAGCCTTTCTCTAAGCTAAGCTCGCCAGCCGCCAACCAAGCCAATGCGCCATCCCTATCCCTTCTCGATGAAGCTTCCTTTGATTTGAATGAATGAGGAACGAAGGTGCATGTAAGAGAAAAGAAAGCCCCTATTCGGGCATGAGCCCTAGTACATTGACCTCTAGCAAACCTGAAACTCCAGTTTTTTGGCTATTGAAAAAGAAAATCATAGAGAGGAACAAAGCCATATAGATTCTCAATAAGGGAGGAATGAAGGTTACTTAAGTTGAAATTACTTAGACTCTTTGTGCACTGGAAGGATTGAAAGAGCATTGAAACTATTCAGGGACGAAGAAAGTGAAATTGAAAAGGCATTAGGGTAATACAAATTGCTATCAGGATTCCCCTAACTCAAGGTGCTTGCTAGCAAGATACTTGATTGGAAGAGAGGAAGAAAGAAAGCTTGAATTGACTCGCCATGATTGAAAGAAAGATGAAAGTCGGTCTTATATCCTCGTTTCTTTTTGAATGACTGAAAAAAGAATGTAAATAGTTAATGTATAATAAAAAAGAGAAGGTAGACTCATAAAGAAAAGACATCGGAATCAGCACCCTCTTATGCCTCCCTTGAGAACCTCACTCGGACTGATTGGTTTACACCCCACCTTCCCTTAGATCCTCTCCGAACTGGGCAACCCACATGCATGAAATGGTTGGATCAACGACGATAGGAGATTGGGAAAGAAGAAGACAAAGCCCTAGAGACTATCGATGTTCCGCCCAAGATGAGGTGAAGGTTGGCTTACTTGGACAACCGTACGATCAGACTAAGGACGCTACCCTCTGTCTCTTCCTTCGTATGGAGAAAACACTCCCTTCTATTGGTAGGGGGTTGCCATGGATTGGTCAGGCCGAAGGGGTGTGGAAAGCCCTAAGTTCGCATTAAAAAGGAGATCGTTGGTGGCTTATGAACTCCATTAATTCATATGTATACCCCGACTCAATCTTAAGTCATGGATTTCCCGATGTGAAGAGGCTGCCCCTGTAATGAAAAGGGAAAACCTTCACTTCGGGGGGAAGGCAGGCCTAGAACCATCACAAATGGACCATCAGCCAATAAAATGAGTTCTTAGTTGCCAAAGACGACTCCATCATTTATAGCATTCCTAGTTTTAGTCAAGCCCTTGGTTTGTAATATAGCTTGACAAGCGGATTGAATCTGTCTTGGTTGAGTCGGAGACACTTTCACTAAGTAAGGTCGGGCAGCTAGCTAATCCATGAAAAGTCAGGAGTAGGGTCATAGATGAGACCGCGCGGGGAGCTAGAATGTCTCTCTTGGTTAGGCCGTGATAGCCTTTCTTTCCTATCTAGTTTTCGTTGCCCTGACCTCCTTTTTATTTTGAGTAAGGTAGCTGAAATGGTATCAAAACTCCCTTTTGGTTGCTCCGATCACATCAACCTTGTCCCATTAAAAGCCTTGTGGTTTTTGATGGAAATGGGCGAAGGTTTTTTCTTTCCATTCCAATCCGCGGAGATGAGGAAAACAAGTAGAAGCAGTCCTGACTCTTCTAATTCGGCATCTTCATTCTCATACCTTCACTCTTGGATCGGGAACAGAAAGACAGTTACTTGTTGTAGTTGCATGCTCGTCCCCTCTTCAAAGGCCTGCCAAAACCAAAACTGAACTACTAACTTCACTTGCAAATAAGAGACTAAGGAACACCCATCCACAATTGCTAAAGATCTTTAAAGAGAAAAGGTTAACTTGATTTGTATCTTGGAAAGTCTTTTTGATATATTTATTATTGAAGAAGCCGGTGATTGAATCAACTTGTTTACTGCTAATTCTATCCACTAGAACTCCCCGTCAAAAGGGTTGCTTTGAGGTAATAAAGATGGAAGGAGCTTTCATTTATAATCTCAACCTCATGATTGAAAGAAAGTTTGGTTAGACCCGGACACCACTACTAAATGATTAATTTAGATTTTGAGCTAGATATGGGAAAACACTTATTAACTCTCCAGCTACAAAATGCTAATCTGCATGCTTTTCCTCATTAAAGATTGCACATGATTAGAAGGATTTGGTTGAAAGTGAGGGAGAAAAAACTGGAAGGCAAGCTTTATAATAGGCTATTTAATCATTTGACCTCACTCTGACCTTCCATTGGCCATGACATGAACATAAAATCCACTAGCTACCATAAAAAAGGTAGGATTTTAGTACACGGGAAACCTAATAAAAGCTGGATTTTTTGCTAGGTACCATTGAGGATGGCTTTTTTTCAACTTTAGGGACGGTTTGTCACTCGACCGTGTGGTCTTCTTTGTAGTGTCCGCAATTGATTTGCTCCAATAAGATAGCAAATTCTCCATTTGGTTACATTAGGTTCTATTCATTTGGTTATATTGCCCATTACAATGATCTCCCAAAGACGATTCATTTAGAAAAATGGACTTATCAATATGGGATGTCTGTAAATTAGATAACAACTCGATTCCGTATCTATTTTAAGACTATTCTTTGGCTCTTTTCTTCTTCGTCTTTCCCAGAAAAAAGATTCATAACTAGTTTATCCTCTCAAAATATGTTGATTCTATTGACTAGAACTCCTCGTGAAAAGGGGTGGTTTAAGGTAATCTCAACAAAATTTGGTTAGATGGAGACATCACTACTAAATGACTATTAGATATGGAAAAATACTTATTAACTCTCTAGCCACAAAATGCTAATTTGCATGATTTTTCTCATTAAGGATTACTCATGATTAGAAAAGATTTAGTGGAAAAGAGAGGGAGAAAAAAAGCAGGCTATTAAATTATTTCACCTCATTCTGACATTCCATAGAAATAAGGTGGGTTTTCAATACATGGGAAACCTAATCAAAGCTGGGTTTTTGGCCAAGCAAATTGCACCTTCTCAATCCCATGATGAATTTCTTGCCTTTTCAAGGGATTGTTCAGATAGGAACTGGAACTTCAATCAAAAGGAGGTTGCTCCCTCACTTTAGTTCGAATTGTGCATGAGGGGAGTCACTAAGTTCCAACCGGTGAAAATGAGACGAAAATAGAAGGAGCCGTTGGGAAGGGAAGTGCGCTTCCAAGTCTAGGTTCCGGCGGCGCGTGGGGCTTGTGCGCGTCTCTGCCATAGCATCCTTGTCCCTCTGCCCAACCGAAGCCATAATGCATCGCTTCGCTTGAGACGCCACCACGTCCTGCCGAATTTGGTGGAGAAGCGTTGGCCGAGGAAAAGATTAAATGTTGTCGAGAGGAATGGCACAACCCATCTCGGTTCTCATGTAGATGGGTGTGCGAGGATGTCCTAAAAATTGCATCTTTTGCCTGTCGAAAGACAGTGGGATCTCGTGCTGGCTTTCCATGTGACCCGATGGCGGAGATGAGTTAGAGTGCTCCTCGCATCACCCTCATTAAAGTACTTTCTCGGTTTTCGTAGCACATTTGACTCACCTTGCTCCTTTGCTCCAGAGGCAAAATTGGAAGCCTAGTAATGTCAAGCTTCCCTATATAAACCCCACCTTTGAATCTCTGGCCAACCCACCTTTTTGCTTCCTAATTTTCTTTTCTTGCTCTATCTCCCTCTATTTCTCTCTGCGTTGCGTGAGGAAAGAAAAGAGGAGGGAAATGGCTCAACGGAGGCTCCAGGACTACATTGACACCTTGAAGCGCGAGGTGATCGCTTCCCTATAGCTTCCATCTCCATGGCATCTCTCTTTTCGCTAGATCATAAGTCATCTGCACGTTTTAGATTTTGACATCATTCGCCTGGCAAAAGAAATGGTCGTCCTTTTCGTTTCCTGAATCACGAGCGAGCAAGCCCTCTTTTAAGCTGATGAGCATGAGCTTTTGATTGTCTTATCTCGGTCTATGTATATATGCATGATTATGCAGTCCATCTTGACTGCTTCTTTTGTAGGAAAATGCAGATTATTTCTCATATACGTGTAGCATGAGATGAGTAGCACTAGGTTTTGTCCACCCGACCACCCGTAAAATCATTTATTATAATATCTTATTGTGCATTTTGCCATCGCGAAATGATTTTTTTTCTTTTTTTGGAGGGTTACTGTATAGGCTATAAAGGGAAGATGAACATGATTTTTTTTTTTTTAAATTCCTTTTCATGGTTGGAGAATTAGCTTGGTGTTAACCATATTACAGAAGATCTTATCAAGTGCCTGTGACTTTGATAGTTATTTCTCCTCTTTGAGAGTTGACATTTCGCATCTCCATTTTTACCATCTGTCTAGGGTATCATGGATGGAGAGTATGAGGAGAGCAGGAGATCACAAAGCTCAAATTTTCCAAATCTCATGATGAATGTCATCGACAATTTCCTGAGTGATGGTGACAACAGCATGAGAGAGCTAGCCGACCTTCTGTAAACTTCAATTTTCTTGCCTTTAACGGTTGCGTGCTCTAAGTTTTTATTCTTTTCTGGCTTCTCGGTCGCTGATAATCGGTGGGTGATTTTGATGATTGTTTTCAGGAGTGCAAGGAGCGTGGATTATACTAAAGTCACTACTGCTGCTCATCTTATCAAAGGAGGTGGCAACAGGTAGATAAACAATTTACTTTAATTTCCAAAAAGGGTAACTATTCGATTTTATTGGTATGTTATGCGTGAAATTTTCTTAAAATTAATTTCTTGACATGAAATACTCAACATCTTCAAGAGTAGAACATTTCCAGCACTTGTGTTCGAAAATTTCCCCTTTTAGTCATATTCTTAGCATGCTGCATTAGGAAAGATCAATCCTGTTTGAATTATGCGCTTGCAAGAAGGCTGATCCATTGCCCGAGTCCGTGTTTGTTGGAAAAACCAGATAACAGTAGATTTCCATATCCAATGTTTAGGTTTTGTTTGGCCAAGGCGCGTGTGGCAACTGTCTAGTACATTCCAATGGGACTAGTGCGTGAAGAAATTTGAGCATGAGCGTTTTGAACCTTGTGATTTGATCTGCCTTATTGTTCGGAAACATTAGCCAACGAGATAACTCCCAACTAAGTGGTGTATGTGGTGCATTACTGTCAAGTCTGTTGTAACGCATAAAATGTGCATACGATAACACGTAAATAGGCTGCGAATTTTGTCCACTTTTGAATTATATCATTGGCCTAGTTCCATATTAATTGAAAGTCACATTCTGATGCTTTTGGAGAGCTACTTCTGTGCCATGGCCAAATTATCTAAATACGGACATATAACATATATGAGATATACCCATGGCCAAACAAAGGGAAAACTTTGAAATTGCCGTTTTAAACTGAGTTTGATTGCATGTAAATTCGGCCAAATTTACCGAGATATGGTTTGAAGAATGATATAAAGATGATTAGTTCTTTGTTGGAGGCTTCGGACTGAATCAGTCATACTCATTTTGATATCTAATTTTTCTGAGTTGTTAATGACAAGTTATTTCCTGAATGACACCTCATTTACTACAAAAATGATTTGTATTCCTGTGCTCGTTGCTTGTGTTGTAGCCTTGGTGGTTGCCGGGTTGTTGCAGCAGCTCGTGCTCTTATAAATGCCAGCCTTAATCAGGACAAGCAAAGGTAGAAATTGGCATTTTCTTTGCATCCGTGATTTCAGAACCCTTATAACAGTATGTGCAGAATTATATATAAGGATATGTTTTGTTCAACAATTTATAGGCATCTTGTCAAATGTAGAGACAAGCTTTTAAATATCTGTTATTAGTTTTCTCGTATCTGCATAACCATATATGTAGACTAACCTACTAAAGCTATAAGTTTATTGCTTGCATTCCTTATTTTACGGTTGTTCATTTTAATGCCTAGTGATCAACATCATTAGTCATTCGAATATTCTTTTTTGATAGCATGAACTGTCATTGCTGTCTCCTTGATTGATGAAAGGGTATTTAGATTAGAATCATACACAGACTTCTCCAAGAACATAGAGCAATAGTTTAGTCAATGCCAATGCCTCGCGTGAAGTGCAGTTGAACCAACGTGCTCGAAAAGTTTAAAAGCTTTTGCTAAGATTCTAAAAAAGTGCACCAGTTTTTACCTAGCACTACTATGCACTAACAGTCGTGTTATTAGCGCATGGTTTTCTTGGAAGTTCCAAAGGTGTTAGGTGATTTTGCTAGATTGCTCGCTTGATCTTGGTTTAGCGCTTGTCTGTTGAGTGACTGGCTCTAGGTCTCTCAGGCTTGGATCGGGCTGTGGTGTTAACTTTTAACTTCTGGCTTTAGCCATAACTTTGATCAAAGATACATTATGCAAAAAGTTATCTATGATGCCTGTGTCTTCAATAATTTGCTGTTGTATTCATTTACATCGAGATAGCAATTTCTCTTCCTTAGAAATACAATATTGGTGATCTGCATCCAATGAAGATTTTGAAAAGCAATTTACTGACATGAAATCTTGCTTTGAACATGAGAAGCTTATTTACCTGTGCATCTAATTTAACCTAACAATGCTTATGGTTCTTGCTGAGTTGCTGACTATGTGAACATATGGTCTATTTGACACTTGTGTCTCCGTGGTTCTCTTCTAGTTGCGAGACATCGTATGAACGGGTGGTGAATGAGTACTACCACTTTCGTGACAAACTCAGAACCCTATATCAGGTACTGCCTCTATCAAATGAAATCTGCTTATGCTATGAAAATGATACTTCATGGTTTTAGCAAGAACTCTTTATACTTCATGAATTTATTTAAGGCTTTGAAATTATCAAAGGAATGAATGTTAAGCCGAACAAGGCCATCGATTAATCTAGAGAAGTACTTAGAAAATGTTAGTCGGGACTCAAAACATCCCGATAAACAAGAGATCACCGAGCAATTCCCAAACGAACAAGAAAGAGAATATTGTTATCGGATATGAGATGAGCTTCACATCTTAGGGAAGCAAATATGAGGTTGTCATACAGTCTTTTTACTTTTTGCAAATAGCGTTACTTGCGAATAAAGTGTGGAACTCACAATGGAGATGCTTGTCTATGGTTAGGCTCTAATCAGAGTCTCATGCTGCCACGCGTTATCATGTTGTGGCAGTATTCCATTAGTAGTGCCCTTATTTTGGTTGAACTAATTGAGGATGCATCTTCTCTCCGTGGCAATGGACGTACAAATTGATCGAGCTCATCAAAGTATTATGGCATTTAGAATGAACAAATTCTAAGTTTCAGCTATTTGTCTTTATCCTATGCACACCATCCACAGATTTCATTTTGATGCTAAATATGATTCATTTGCTGCTCTGGTTACATTACTGATCCGACTGTCAATTCGTTTCCTGCAGATGGAGAGGGCACTCGCCCACAGCGAGTCCAGAAGGAGAGGATAAAAGCTGTTGGTGTTTTGCTCAGTTGAGTATACAGATGAGAAGATTTCATCTGTCCGTGGGAAAGTTGTTTATGAAGTTCCTGCTATGTATAAATTAGTAGAGACCAAGTGCTTTTTTTTGGCTTTTGGACCATTCACCTAAGTATTTTGTATGTTCGTTTATCATTCTCTAGTAATGAACATCTAGGCCTTCTAAAGCGGTAAAGCTGATGTTGGGTATTTGCGAAATCGTTTATTAACTGATCAACATGGAAGAATCATGCAGAAACCCGTTGGCCACAAGCTTAAAAGCCTCAAGATCAATAGAGGATTATATTGGAAAAGGAAAAAGATAAAAATAAAAATACAGGACACTTGATATAACATCAACTGTTAGGATTACTTAGGCGGTGTTTGAGTCGAATTTAACCTTCCACGCTTTCGATCGAATGTGGATAAATTAGACACATTAGTCCTTCCTGTTCGCTCTACTTTTTGTCTGCAAATTGCGAGTTCAGCAATTACGTCAAGTCTTCGTTCAGGTTTCTCCAGGTTATTCCCACACGTCCAATAATTTTCGTCCTCTTATCACTCTACTTCTGCTTCAATTCATAAAATGTTCCAATATGGAGTTTCGTACTTGCTCAAGGCTCTGTTCCATGGACAGCTACAGTCCCAACTCTTCCCAAATATATGTCTACCCAAATTTTGAAACTGGGCCGTCTTGCATTTTGATGTATCATTCTTTCTGGGATGTATTCATTGTTTTGCTCTCAACTGATCCTTCTTGATCCAAACACTTAGTAGTCCACGGCGCATTTAAAACTAGCATGGAACGTTGATGCCTGTGGACTTCCTTTTTGGGGCATCTTTGCCTTCCTACAGGCGAGCGGCTTATCAGGGAGCAGCATTTCCTAACCCGCGATCTCCTAATAATCACTCATTCTACATTCTTGAGCCTCTAGTGTTCCATGCCCTCCACTGAAAGTGCATCTCTCTTTTATTTCTGGTCAACTTAGAGAGAGACAGAGAGAAGTTCAATGGCCAGGTGAGACAAAAAAGGTATGGGGCAGGCTTTAGGTCTTAACTGAATCTAGAATTCTTCCTATCGCACCAGCACCAGCCTCCACAGCACAGAATGCCCGAGTGTCTAATCGAAGGAAGCATTTCTCAAAAAGAAAAGCTAGAAACATGACCAAGTGTTGATGTGAAGATCCAATGCAGAGGTCCAACAAATTAACCATTTTTGTCCATGAATAAACTTGTTCAAAACCACAAATAGGTTAAGTGGCATCAGTTCACCTATCGCATTACTCTAGAGAGCTTGAGACCTTTTGAGCTAAAAAAGAGGAAAAAAGTAACGATTCTTGCTATTGAAAAACACATCTGGGAGAACGCACAGATATCTCTTGAAAGAAAACAAAACAAAAAGTTCGTGAGTCCTGCATATACATATGTAATAGTCAATTTGAGTCCCTGTTATCAGTCATTAGTAATGATATGATTGGCGCTACCTGTCGACCATGGCCGATCATCATATCATATCTGAACATGACTCTTCGACACACATTCTCAACCGCATTTCTTTACTTGGCGTTTGGGGAGTAACAGGTAAGCTGATGCTCATACATCATGTTACTCTGAAATCACTCAGTCCCACCACACCCATCAATTAGTTGGGGTGACGGCTTCTAAACACAACTTCCAAAATGATGCTCATAAATTGCAGACCTTGATCAAGCGGCTTCATAAGTGACAAAAAAGTACAGGTAGGTTTGAGGATTACTTCTATAGATTACTAATATATCATTGTTATCATAAGCCAGAATTCAGTCTCCAGGACAATCCAAAAACAACGCTGAACAAGGGTTCACACGTTTTAAACACTACCTCTATCTTAGTCAAATAGACTGAAGCCCATATCCTGCAACAAATTAAAAAGATAAGTTAGACACAATGAAGAGTCGGCCCCATATTACTTTCTCACGCGTTGAATGGAGGGGCTAGTATTAAACCAAAAAAATTGAGCCGGATGACCAATTTTTGCACTTTCGAAAATCCATTTAGATGATTTGAACCATCCCACTGGTAAAATTGCTGTTTGCCGGGTCATGTTGTGACATGTGAACGCAAACATAAATGTGCTCTGTGTTGATGCATGTCACATTCTGTACATACAATGTTAGAATCTAGAAATGCAAGAGGCAACCAGAAGGAATGTAAAACCCCATTTGAACTAAAATCCCAGACGAAACTTACGTCATCAGACTCTTCCTTCTCCTCGACTTTCTCCTCCTTCTTTGCTTCAGCTGCTGGTGCGTCACCGCCACCTCCCCCACCAACAGGAGCTGCTGCTACGGCGACACCACCACCACCAGAAGGCACCGATGCCAACTTCTCCCTTCCAGATGCAATCAGTTCAGTGATGTCTTTTCCCTTGACTTCGGACAAGAGCAATTCAATCTTATCATCATCGGCCTCCGCACCAACTGTGGACCCAAAAAGCCAATCGTTTAGTATGGACCCCAAAATGACATCCATTGAAAAGAAAATTCACTTATGAACAACTTTCATAGAATTGCTCCAACAAATAAAACAGGTTCCTGGTGAACCTGGAAATTAATTTCATTTGCTCTAATAGGTTAAATTTCTTTTCTTTCTTCTTCTTTATATTCCTTTTGTTCCTGTGCTCCATATCTCTGTAGCTTCAGCAGATTTTTTCAATGAGAAACATGTCATGGAAAAGAAAACATCATGATCCAGAGCCCTATGTATGATTTGACCAACTGCATCACAAGTTCTATTATTAGAGGTTTGGCACGAATGACATTCCAATTCACAAGACCATGTGAAGTTCAATAAAAACATGAACATGGAAAGGAAACCAAACCTAGTACATACTGAAAATATCACTTCCAGCAAGTAATGGGAAAATCTAACAGAACAAGCACCATTGCACTCTAACCAGTAACTGGGTTCTTATTGCCGGGACAAAAGACGCCAAAATGAGACAACTTCAGAAACGAGAAACCAAAAAATAGAAAAATCACTTAAGAGTCCAACAAATTATCCACAAACGGTTCCAACGTCAAACCACCTAAAGAAAAATCTCTGTATTATCAAAATGAAACGAAGGAAATGAAAGAGGATGCACTACCTGATCCAAGAATATCCTTCAAGTCATCAGCAGTTGGGGTGGTGTTCCCTCCCAGAACAGCCAGCAAGTAAGCGGCAATCACCTTCATCTTCCCTGCTCCAACATCAACACAACAATAAGTATAATGGAACCCATGGCAGGTTAGAGAGAGAGAGAGAGAGAGAGAGAGAGAGAGAGAGAGAGAGAGAGAGATGGAGATAACCTTGGAGAGATGGATTAAGATGGCTATCGGAGGGCTGGGTGAGGGGACGAAGATCAGTTGCTCCTCGTTGCTGCTGGAACTGGTCTAGGGTTCTTCTTGAGCGGAAGTCGGTCAGAATTAGCAAGATGATCTCCAAAGATGGGCTGGTCTAAGAGTTCAAGAGTTTGTAAGTGATGGGCCTTCTGTTTGATTAGGTAATGCCCAGTTGGACCCAATACATTCATTCTCATCTTGAATGTTCCTCCGAGTCTTATTGTTGGAGTGTTGTTCACACTCTCTATCAACTTATAGCATAGGGCTCCTATTTTATTTTTATTTTTTTATGAGGGCTGAGGTCACCGAAAGCTTTTATAGTTTGAACTCATATTTTATTGGTAATTTGAGCTTTAGCCCATGAATGGATACTGTGTATATATGATCTCTTTTTTTAGTAGTTAAGGGATGTAATAGAGAGGTACAATGTGCTAACTATAATTGAATTTTCTATTGGATATAACCCTAGTTTAATGATGAACTGGATAAAACCTTATGTTTTAAATTCTTTTTTTTAGAAAAAAAAATCTTACTTTTATGCTCAATTTCCTTGTGATTGTGCACTGAATCCTAACAATTATTGGGTAGAGATCTTTCGATGCATCGCTACATTGTGTATCCTTTTGGTATCTCCGCCACTGTGTTGAACTGCGAAAGTGAACATCCAACATGCGTTTCACAACAAATGCTCTCTTAAAACTACAGCGCCATGGAGCCTAAGGGGTGCCAAAGGACCGCAAGGGACTTCATTTGTGAGCTACGGTAATGCTTTAGCTTGAAGATATTTGTCGAACATCTCGAGAAAACTGAAGTAAACATTGTCGCAGTCATAGGCCACCTCGTGAGCGATTCTCGCCAATCAGGTGACACAGGTGGACGTGAAATCTACCCTATTAAGCCGTTTATCGCTTGTGGAATAGTAGTTTTTTTGCATGTACAATCCTTGTTTCTGCCTAAAGGATAAGAGAACACGAACAAGTGCTATATCTCGAAGTCCAATTCTCATTGCTTGATGCCGCTTATTTGTGTAAAAGAAAGTAGAGTGGGTTGATCGAGGGCAACTCGTCAAAGCTTCAGGAGGAATATGCCTCAGATGTGCACAGGGAGGCCATAATTTGGTTGGCCGAGGAATCTTTATCCAAGTCCACTAATGTCAAACCATCTACAACTTCTATATTACGGTTCACGATCTGATTCCAGATCTGCTAAATAGATATAATTAAGAACAGACACTAGATAGCCTCACAATATCACTGGCGTATCACCAAAATGTCTACCACCTCATTTATCTTAAAATTGGAAAGGGCCTTGAAGAGAGTCTACAAGCTACAGGAGCAAGGGCTGCATCCGGTGGCGATTCTGTGCAACATGTATCGTCAATCTTCACCAAAAGAACCATCTCTTGGATGGTGCTCTTTCAACTGGCTCGTCCTTCTTTCTATTATCAATCCCCTGCTTTAGGGACTCCAATCTTCGCCTGTACAAAACTCAAACTGCATAAGAACTGCGAACCATTGAAAGTAAAGTAACAAAATTAAATAAATCTGAGTTTCTCAACTGTTGAACGCTGACCAAATATATCGGCTGATAACATGTCATGTTACCGAATAATTTTCACATAGATTGATTAAACACAGGTATGTATGCTTGAACGAAGTGTTGCGGTGAGGTTTTGGTGGTTTTGTGTGTGGGCCTGTGGAACCACAGGGGGAAACTAAGGGGGCATGGGATACCATACATTATGCTGTATACACATATCTACCGATTGTGGAGACCAGCTCTAAAGTAGCCAAAACATCTGTTTCTCATACTTGTTCAGGGTAACTTCCAGAACTACTTTATCTTTCCCAGGTAGACTTATTCCAGATCATGACAAGCATTGAAATAAATACTCCACATGCCTTATCTAAGTGAGCACAAGAATGAAGAGGAGCATCTAAAACTTACTTGGTATCTGTAAGGCGACCGTGCAGACTCCATCTCTGGCGAAATCCTTCCATGCCTTCGGCTCCACTAGCAAGAATTAGACGCCTGTATATGCAAGTTCAGTAAATAAAAAAAAATTATAGGCAGGTAATCTCAAAGCAAGTTATCAAATGACTAATAAAAGGACCCAATGAGAGGCAGATGCAAAGCTTCAGAAAGGCATTAAGATCGTGCACATTTACCACTATGAAAGAAAATACCTCTCTAAAGATGTGACTTCTGATTGAAGCTGACCAGCTCTTTCTTTGGCCATGTCTAATGGCATCGACATCCCCAATTTGCGCTCACTATCTTGAAGCCTCTCTCTCAATTCTTTGTCCTATGACAGAGCAAAACAAGTAATCATTGCTAGCATAATTAAATAAAAGACAGAGAGTAAAGCAAAAGGACAGAGGAGAGGTAAATCCAAAAAGATAGTATTAATCTCACCCTTTTTTCTGCACATTCTCGATATAAAGCAATCTCATCTTGGCAAAATGGCTCGATATCATTTAATTGCAAGCCTGCAGAACACAGTGGAAATTTGTTTATCAGAAAGGTCATTTTCCAAAAGGTACGAATATTAATTTCAAGATTCAAATATTCTAGCACAACTCTGTCATGTGGTTTCAGCATATTTTCTTCCTCCTGAAAATGAATATTTTGCCAGAAAATAATCCTGTAAACAAGGTAAGAGACAGTGGAAGGTATACAAGTGCCTTGCTCACTTTCAGCATGAAAAAAAAAAAAAACCCTAGGATTTTCTGCTTCTTGTATACTATTTCAGATGGTTAACCAGGAAGCCCTTGGATATGCAGCATTCAATGATCTATTCAATGAGAATCTTGGTTATTTCCAAAGAGAACACGCATTCATGGTCATCACTAGAAAATTTGTCACCGTGTCTGAACTTCTAAATTCAAACAATTCATGTGCCTGATTCATTCAAAGCAAAGCTTATCCAGAGGAGACTTACATAGAAACAGATTTCTCAGAATGCCATCACACAGTTCAACGCCTTCAAGCACATGAGAGGCAATTTCTGGGGGGACAAGGGGCGAAGGAGGTCCCATCATCAAGTCATCACCTACTAATATTGTCTCCTCCATCATAGGTTTTGAATCGACTGAAACCCACAAAAGACATAACAAACATAAAAGCCGTCACGCACTCCGAAAGCAATTGCACCAAAACTTCAAAACTACACTCAAACGCAGAGGAGGGAAGCTCCTCTGTCCCAAAGCATTGCGGAAGCTCTACATAGCTATCCACCTTCTCATTACCAGCATTATACATCAACAATACACGAAAGGACAGAATTTGATGCCAATCACAGTCGACCCACGTAACCAAAGAAATGAAAGTCTCGCACGTACCATCCATGGCTGGTTGCTTTGTGGTCGAACTTCAGCTACCTCGTATTCACTCAAGAAAAGAATGCAAAGAAAAATATAGACCCGCACCTGCACAGAGCATAATTCATTCATCTGCTTAATTCAGAATAATAAAAGCCGGAAGCGACCATGCGTTGTAAGTGCATATCCGATCAAAAACGAGGGGAAACGCGACATCGGAAAGCATCAAGCACCAAACTTTTCAAAGCCCAGACTGACTCAGGCATTTCATCAAACAGGGCGCGCGCATAGCCCGGGCGCGGCCTCGGGTTTCGCGGGCCCGGAGTTTGAGCAGTAACCAAGACGATAGCAAAATAAAAGAATGCAGAGAGGGCGATGATCTCTTCGGAACTGAAACATATCATGCCGCCGCGCGAACTAGACAGGGATGTTGAGAAAACTTCAGCAACGCCGAGTCTAGTTCAGATGGAAGGCATTGTCAAGCTGTACGCGGACGAGAGAGAGAGAGAGAGAGAGAGAGAGAGGGAGAGGGAGTACCCTTTTCGCTATGGCAAAGATCAAACAGAGGAGCGCGAAAAAAGGTCGACAGGTACCTTAGTTCTTCAATTGGAGAGAAGTGAAATGGGGGTGGCAGTGGAATATACGCGAGACTTGTGTCCGTCTGATATTGAGAACATATCACATACACATAGGGGGCAAGGGTTCTTGGTTCGTCCGGTCCAATGAGACGAATCACTTTTTTTTTTTTTTTTTTTTTCACTACTACTTGATACCTTCTATTATGGAGAAATAAAGAAAAAAAGTAGGTCACTTTTTTTTTAACACGAAATTAGAAAAAAATATACCTAGTTAGTTCGGTTCTCATTTGGGATCAAGAATCGAACTGTTTGAATACCAGTTTCATTTTTAGGAAACAGAATTGGATCAACACTCTTGGAAATCGGACCTAATTGGTCGATTTGATCCGGTGGTTTTTGATTTGGGTGGTCTATTTTGCACAATTCTAATATCACATGACATGGAACAATTGAAGAAGTAGATAAAAAAGAGACCTCGGTCAAGATAATTCTAACCCACCCACAAAGTTAGCCAACACACATACACATTCGCGATGGATCAATCGTTATTTAGACATTCAGTCTCTTCAATCAACCCTTAGATTAAAGATTAGTCCAGTGCGTCAATGAATACTTTTGGGGAGAACCTTTGGGCAAGCACAAAAGGACTTTCGGTGAAAGGGCTTTTTTATTTTTCATTTTTAACCAAACTATAAGCAGTGTTTTATAAGTGTAATTTAAAAACATATTGAGAAGTAACTTTTGACTTAAATTGTCGATTAGAAAAAAGCTTCACTTGATAAAGAACTTTTGCTAGTTTTTTTTTTTTTTTAATTTAAAATTCTTAAATCTTTGTCGACGAAACTAACTTTGTCTTGCCTGGATCGTCGATCCCAGACTAGAGACTACGCCACCTGAGTTCTGCAATGTGCAGCACCGTTAAGTACTCTTTTCTTTAATCGGCTCTCAAGTGAGGCGACGCCACTTTGAGTTCTCCAATATGTAGCGCTGTCAAGGACTTCTTTCTTTAATCGGCTCTCAAGTGTGCGGTATATTCGCAGTCATATATGTACACGCAAGAAAAATTCCTGAACTTTAGCAACGCGGCTCTAATCTCAGGATTAGAGAGTAACAAATCGTGCTGTACCACTACTCATTAGCGTTGTAAAGTTTTTGCTGTATTGATGAGGGCAGTGCTGTTACCGAACATTTCAAACATGCGGTTCTATTTTGGCTTAGCAGAGCTGATAAAATGATGTAGGAGGTAGTGCATGAAGCAATGTATGTAAGAAGGAAGGGTTGGCGTTCTGCCGAAGTGAGGCCAAAAGCAAGTAAAATTGGCATGAGAGGATGAGCGGGCGATCCGTTCTGTGTCGGGTAAGCCAAAAGGAATACTTGAAATGACTGCAAAAGGAGATAATTCGCCGAGGGTGAAACTAGTTGAGTAACTTTGTCTCTCATTTCTGTCGCCGTCGTTCCCTTCATTCCACAGTACTGCCATTTGCGCCATGGTTCGTAAGAATACGTAATAGAACAAGCATGAGAGCTATACAATTGAAAGTATGCTCCGGCAATTATTTCAGGCAGACAGCAAGGAAGCAAGCTGCACCCGATCGACGAGAGCAGTATGAGGCCACACTTCGCCATCATTCTCCATTTCTCTGACAGGCACACGAGTGCCTCAGGCAAAATTGAAAAGTTCAATACAAAGCATAATTTGGACGGGGAGTCAGATAAGAATGCCTGTATACGGTACGTAATGGTTAGAACTTAGAAGTAACTTGCATTGAGACAATAATAGAGAAAAGCTTTATAGAGTAATTTCGGGAGATACAAAATTTGCTAATAAATGTGTGTTACGTGACATTTTGCATCTTTTGTGGTGGATTTACATTATATCAGAAGATACACTACAAGCTCAATATCCTTCAACACTGTGCAACCTGCAAAGAAGAGTCTTCATGCACGCCTGTACTCATCGCCACAGTCACCGATCACTTTAAGGAGATCTCTGCCTCTTTTGGAAACTTCCTGTATGCTGGCTATATCCTCCTCGTCAAGAACAAGGGCAAATATATCGTTTGAATCTTTAATATGTTCTGATAGACCGAGTCTAACACCTACCATGGATCCTGCGACCGCGGGCTGCAATTCACGGAGACCAGAAAGATGATCAAAAGATGCAGTAAAGCCACAAAAAATAACAGGCTGCTGGTAATAAAGTTAGCAGGAAACTCTGAAGATTACTTGATCCAGTATGTATTTCACAGCTACAGTGGGAATTTTGACCCCATGTTTAGAAGCTACTTTCTTCAGTGTCTGAAGCACAGCTTGGAACTGACTCCACCCTCCCCAGGCATCAACCATCTGCCAATCCATGTCAATGTCAAAACTAGACTTGGTTTAATACCAAACTAGATTAATCCCTTACCATTATTTCTTTTTCAAGTAGCTCGACTGAATATTAATGCAAACTCTTTTCCCAAACATCATGTTCTCACAGAATGTACCCCAAAATAGACATGGAAAGAAAATTTATCCACAAAATTAATGTTATGAGGTACATGCCCTTTTGTACTTCTGCAGGGAAGGAGTGTTTAATGGAGGACCAGCAAAAGGGATCGCCAAGTTGGTATCAAGGAACTTCTCAGATAAGAGACCACCCATTACTGCGCCATATCTGCAAATGATCAATCACACTGAATAAGCAAAAAGGAAGTTGATGCACCCCAAGCGTGACACACCCATCCCAACCGCACGTGCACATGCACACACACACATAGAGAGAGAGAGAGAGAGAGAGAGAGAGAGAGAGAGAGAGAGAGAGAGAGACGTTATAAGTTTCACCCCTGTGAGCTGACAAAGCTCTGCCATCTTCTGTTGAGGGCGCATGTCAATGATTGAATGTTGTACCTGACTTGAAAATAATACTTCATCATAAACACAATACATCTGATAAAGGGTAATTAAGAGCAAGATTTCCTTTATAGGTCTGTACCTGATTGCTAACAACGGGAATTTCATGGTCAAGGATAATTTGTAATCTCTCCGTATCAAAATTAGTCAAAGCTACGGTCTTTATCTTACCTGCAAATCAGTTGCTATCAATGATTATATGCTTTTACTCTATCATTGAACAAATTAATGAACACAGAGTAACCTTCTTCTTTCAGATCTGTCAGGTGCTTTAATGCATCAAGGTAACCAGGATTGGAATAGTCCCACCTGTTTCAAGTGAGAGACAGAAGCATGCCCTTGTTAAATTTATAATCTCCAGGTACTCTTTAGAGAAGTCAACTCCATCAGAAGATATAAGACGCACTGGGAGGGTGGGGAGATACTAATTACTGCCAGAAAAAAATTAGAACAAAGACAAAAAGTACACTTGAATAAGATGAGCTACCAATGACATTCCTTTTTTTATGAAGAACAGATTCAATGCAAGAATCTGCTGAAGGTCACTTACCGCAGATATTCTTAATAGCGCTGAAAAATATCAAGAGTCAAATGGGTCAATCATCTTAAAGTGAAGATCACCATGTCATCAGAATCCACAACAGAGTGAAATTTACCTAAAAGAGATTGATTCATTTAACAGTCCAGTAGGTAGAACTAATAAGGAAGCAGTCGATCTCCTATAAAATAGGAAAGCAGAAAAGCTTTTGTGGGAGGAAACAAAGTTTTTAATTAGCCTGCAGCTTGAAGTACATTTCTGTACAATGAGATGCACCTCATTGCACTACTAACTTTTGGTTACCTCGGGGATAGTTTTTTATCTTTCAGAAGTAGTGCCATCTGAATGCTTATAAAAAAATTCTTCCTGTTTCCAGTTCAACATAGATGAAGTCATTACCACAGATATCGACTAAGTCAGAAGAAAACTATTACCAATGAAACTGAAGCATGTCCAACGAAGCTACATCCATTCTCTTCCTTGAAACATTGATAGCCTCCGTAACAAAACTACTGGTCATCTTAACTGGTGGCGGCACCCATTTAGTAAGCCTGCACGAATTGGTAAAGTGGAAATCATGATCAGAAGATAATTTCATGCCAGAATTACATTTCAACAAATTGAGGAACTTAAACAGACTGAAATCCATTGCTTATGACATATAACATTTACATACCCTCTGATATTGTCCAAGAATTCCGGTGGACGTTCCCTTCGAACTCGATTGATGAAGATGCCATACAAATCTTCAGCAGGTCCATCTGAAACAAGTAAGAAATTAAACCATAAAAGTCCTATTGACTCCAATTTACAGGCAAATGCTGACAACATAATATGCTGAAAGCAGTTCTTCAAGCGTGATACAGTTAAGAAATTTATTCGCTCAGTTCTGTTATAAATCCAATAAGACCAGCTACCTGACATGATAAAAGTACATATCTTCCTAACCGTCTGGAAACATCAAGAACACTATATCAACTCACACAGAACTGTCACCATTAGTCCCTTATTAAAGAAAAGGCAATGGGTTTTACATATATCAGCCATGTCAAAGGTGTTAAGTCCGGCATCAGCATATTGAAGCATGGCATCGACTGCATTATCTCTGTCCATTCTACCCCATCCACCACTCGTCTGCCACATCCCGTTGACAACCCGGCAAATATCTATCGAGTCATTCCCTTTTCTAACCACGGTTCGATGCTTATCATCGGTTAGCACACACATGAAGGTTCTCGTTCCTGGGCAAGAACTTCTCGCCCTGGTTCCTCTTTTGGCATTCCCCTCAATTTTGATCGGACTGAAGATGAATTTGCTACATGGGTTCTGCAACAACTCTGCCATTTATAGATGGAAATGGCCTCCCAACAAGATACAACGCCAAGATCGAGACTTTCAGAATCAGTAACTGATGACTTCCATGTGCTGTCTCCTAGACAAAAGTGTGGAGGGTCTTATGTTTTATCCTATCAGCTTCCACTTCTCTACTCCCAACCGTTAGTTTAGCTAGAATTCACCTTATTTGCCAGATAGTCCCATAACTTTTTTCTTTTAAGCATTTCAGACCTCAATAGTCTATTCTTTCTTATCCAGGTCCCAGCATAAGGTAGAACTGCAGACTTGCGGGTTGGAAGTCTTAAAGCGCAGGGACTTGGCATTAAAAAAAAAAAAAAAAAAAACTGCATAAAGGAGGGAGCTTTTTCAATTTCAGCAAAATTACCGACCAAAAAACAAAAAAATTTCAGCAAAAGACAAGAATGACGTCACTCCACACGTCAGCATTAGACCCCGAGGAAAACGCAGCGTTTTGGAGCAAAAACAGTTTCCGGGAAATCTTTTCTGTGGAAGAGGCATTTTCACATACAGTGATCGGCCATGTCGAAGGTGGAGAGCCCGGCGTCGGCGTGGCGGAGCATGGCGTCGACGGCGTCGTCCCGGTCGATCCGGCCCCACCCGCCGCTGGCCTGCCACATGCCGTTGAGGACCCTGCACACGTCGAGCGCGTCGCCGCCGTTCTTCAGCGTGACCCGCCGGCTCTCCAGCTCGCTCGCCTGGCCCTGGTAGCACCTGACCCCCGAGCCGGAGCCGGAGCCGGAGCCGAGCCGACCCGGCGCGTCCCGGCCCGAGCCGCGGCGGAGGTGGGGGTGGGCTTGGTAGATTTGAGGGCGGCGAGGTTGGAGAAGCGCGGGTTGTGTACGGTCGCGGCCATTGGTGTCTATGCAGGTGTCTGCGCGTTAACCGGAGGTTGAGGATAAGTTGCGACGGGTGGCAGACGCGAAATGACGGCTCTGCCCACGGAAGCTCTTCCAGAATAATAATCCTTAAAAATTTATCTCAATATTTAATATCATTCTCAAACTTTTCATTCAGTCCTTAAATTATTTCACGATATTCAATCCGGTCTTTAAATTTTTAATTTGTTAAATCTAGTTTTTCAGTACCATATATAAGTTTTCATAATTCTACTATTGTCTAGATTTTGCGATATCCTTTTCTAATTTAGCAAAAAAAAAATGCTAGCTTTTTTACCACATTTTTTTAAAAACTTTTCGATCCTTATAATGTCATAGTAGTTCCATTTTAAATGAGATTAATACCCTCAAAATTTTCAAACTAGTACATCTCGTGACAAATTTATCAAAAACTAATTTTTTGACCACGAAAAATCTAAAACTAGTACAACCGTGACAAACTTACCTCAGTGACCACAAAAATCCTAAATTGGTACACCTGTGACAATTTTATCCCTAGAAGGCTTGAACAAGAGGTTTGCTTGTGTGGATTGCATATCGACCGCAACTTATTTGGTAATCCCTAGTTCAAGGTATAGATCTCCTTAATGGTATCAGAGTCATGGTTTCATTTGTAACTTAGTTTGTTCCATGCGCTTAGATGGTGAATCAAGTGCTGAGAAGATCCTTCTTCCATCATGACTGATCTAGAGACTCTCAATGCTCCGGTTACTCTTGCTTCATCTCCATCTTCTTCTTCTCTTTTCGACTTTCGTGTATCAATCGCCTCCAAGATTGACTATCTTTATGAAATCTCTCTTAAGGCATGTTTGGTAACCATCCAAATAGTGCCTTATTCTGATTTTTTATTCCCGGGAATAGTTTTGGAACGAGAATCGTGTTTGGTAAAATTTTTGTTCAGGAACAAATTTCTATTTTTTTGTTTTCGGAAGTAGATTTGGAACGAAACAAGAACGAAAAAAAAAAAAGTTGATTCATGTTCCGGAAACAAATCTAAGAATCAAGCTCATATTCTCTTCTTCTTCCCATTTTTTTCTTTTTCATCTACCGCCACCGCCGCCGTTCGCCATCCATTGCCGTCTGCCGCTGCCGGTCGTCGACAACCGTCCAACAAGCTCATCGGAGGCAAGACCAGCCACCGGCAGGCCTTGCCCAACCTCGCCGGTGGCCAGGTGGGCCTCGCCAGCCCCGATGAGGCGGCTCGGCCACCGGCGAGCCTTGCAATTTGGCAAGGCCGAGCCTCGCCGGTGGCCGAGGCTGTGACATCCTGATTTCATCAGACCTCGAGTATGTAACGGTCCGTGACGGGTCAACGAATTTGTCGTCGGACTATGTCGTTGGCGCCACTTTCGGCCGCCGTTTCATCACCACACTTGCCGTAACGAAACATCACATTCTCTTTGTCACGTTACGCAATGATCTTAGGATATACTCTCATAGTCACGTCTTTGCCGCGTCGAGACGATCCGATTTTCGTATAACTTATAGTCTCGTCGAAATTCACTTACATAGGGCCACTTGTGAGACCAACCTTATCCGCATTTGCACCTTGCTAAGCTAGCCTCTCATGCTTGCACCCGACATCTCCATACACCGCCCAACGTGATCGACTACGAAGGAAAAACGCGAATCTCGTGTACCCGAGGATCCAGACTTTTGGAATTGCGATCACGACAAGATGTTTCTTCTCCACATGATCGGAAAAAGATTGCCATGCACGGCCATGCACTCACGCCACCCTTATCTCCCTCATGTTTCCCATGAAAGCATGCACGTATAGAATGATCCCATAGGGGGCTAACGGTTCGGATGAGTTGACTAATGTGGTCAACTAATGAGCAGCTACGTCCGCTGCTATGCATGCGTGAGGGAGAGGCCTTGGCCGACGCTGCAGCTGCAACGCGCGTGAAGGGAGGGGCAGGTGACAGCGGGAATCATCGGCTGAGGGACACGGGCTGCTCGTGTGTTCCTCCCTCATGCAGCCACGAAGAAGCAAGGAGAGTTGACCAATTTGGTCAAGAAAGGAGGCCATTCTTCGGTCTAGAAGCCGCGCCAGAGGTGTAAACCTGCTGAAGACACGCATCAAGACCTTGAGCTGGCGAGGGAAGGTTCGGATGATGGCCACGTCTCCTCCACCCGGCTCCGCCTCTTGCTGCCACGAAAATTGGGCTGTTGACGTGCGCGCGCCCCTTTCCTTCTTCAGTGGACAGCAAATGAAGAACTTTGACCATGCAAAGGCCACGTTCATGCATGAAGACCAAGGTGTCATGCACAAGGAATTCTCACGCCAAGAATTCAGCCACGTTCCCTTACGTGCCTTTCGTTTAGCTGCCACAGAATTTTGGTTTATTGACTAATAAAGTCGACCGAATGGTCAACCGGTGGAGGACGTAGGCCAAATGTGGCCACAAGAAATTGAAGAAGTGAGCTGTCTTCTTGTCTTCTTGTCTTGCGGCCACGGAAGGGAGAAAGAAACTTTATTGACTAGGGAAGTCAACTATCAAGGAGCAACGTACAGAGAAGTCACGCCAAGGAGCCACGTCCCTTCCCCTCCCACGTGCCTTCCATTTCAGCTGCCACAAACTCCTTGGATTGTCGACTCAATTTTCAACGGGCGGAATCCACAAATGCTGAAGAAAACTATTTCCTTCCGTTCTCTCTCTCTCGACGCCCATCTCTCTCTCTCTCAGTGTTCTTTCTCTCTCTCGGTGTCTACATTTCCCCTTGTTCCAGCAGCGTTGGCAACAGAGAAACCCAGAAAGCTTCACCTTTCGCCCGCGTTTTGACCGCCAACCATCGACACGGTGCGCCAGCTCCATCGCCGCCAGCCTCACTCTTTGCATGCCGCTCACAACCGACGACCGCTGCACCACCAGTCTCCTCAACCATGCTCGAAGCTACCACTCGCATTTCACTTGCCGTTGACGCCAACTGGACCTAAGGCAAGTTAGAGTCTACTAACCTATATAGTGTAGTGTTGTTGTTTGAGGAAATGCTGTTAGATTGAAATGGTTTGAATGCTGATGTTGGATAGTAACTTCTAGAATGACCGAATCGATTTGAGGCTAGAAAATTGAGAAGTTTTCGTGAGTACCTCGGTTTAGGCCTTCGATTTTTACACCAAATGTTGAGGTGGTAGCACCTTGGGACTTTTATTCGCAAATCGTTTTAGAAAATCTCTTGATTTGAATCAAAATTTATGAGTACTGTGGCACCGTACCCGAATGTTTTAAGAAATGTTTTATATTTTAAAGATTTCTTAACTTTTTATAGAAAACCTTTCCAAACCATTAGAGTTAGGATTGAGATTTGAATTTATCGACGTGCCGATTTCAAATGTACTTATAGATTTTGATAAATTATTTTGTTTCAAGCCGGAAAGGGTAATTTCCATTCAAATTTCTTTATACGGATTCGAAAATGATTGGAAAAGTATTTGCGAAAGTGGGACTTTTGGGGAAAAATCCAAGGGATTTCCGTATTCAAAAACATTTTGGCATTGAAATGATTTAATTATTACACCATGGTTGGTGCGTTATTGCTGCCGTTGGACCCTCGGGTCAACGATGCCCCGGGAGTCGGGTTGCCTGGAGGTGAGACATGACACACTCTAGATGCCTGGGGACCAGTGAGCCCTAGAGGTTCCTTGGGAGAGTCGGAATGCCCGCATGTATGACGATACACGTTTTGGAGGGTAGGGGCAGTCATTGATTTGACAAGCCCTAGCGATTCCTTGTGATGCTAGGTGAGGGTGCGAGATGCTTGGAGGTGAGACATGACACACTCTAGATGCCCGATGACTGAAATATGGAACCGAAAGCTTTCGTGATGCCAGGTTGGGTGCGAATGCCTGAAGGGACGCAAACACTGGTCCTCCGGGAGAAAAATCTTTGAATTTTAAAAGCCGATTATTCTGTTGTGTTACACCATTTTGATAGTTGCACCTGATTATGGGACAAAATTGTGTGGCATAGTATGGGACGTGTCATAACGGTTTTGTCTTATAATTAAGACCCATGTGATTGAAATGATATGTTCCAATTTTTAAACTGCGCTTGTCTTTTCGTTGGAAAACTCTATTGATTTAATGCGTACCTATTCTTCCAAATTATATGTTTTGAGTATTTTGCATGAAATCAGATGATGATGATTCTACATAATATAGTTTAGTAGATCTTTAGCTCCTGAGTAGTTGTACTCACCTCTTGTAAGACTAACATATTTCAGATTAAGAACTATGTCTCTGCTACCCGTACCTCCCGGTACATTCTATAGGATCCCTATTGACTTACAGTGGGAGAAGTCGAAATACTAGGACCCTGACTTACAGAGATTGACTTACATTCAAGTGAGGGTGATCGCGATGATCGACACCGGTCTTCCCTCAGAGCCTGTACTCCAGGAATACATCGTCCTATTTGTCCGTCAGAACGGGCAAACTCTGGGGCCGCTGCCATCGCCACCAGAAGACGATGACGGGGGATCGAGTGGCACGGAGTGACCACGAGGGTGAGGATAGTAGGGAGAATTTTTGGACGCCGACACTGAAGGATGGACTCTATGTAAATGGCTACTAAAGATGTCGGTTAACTTTTGAAGTATCACTGGGTATAGGAAACTACAGTCTTTTGGATGTACCAACAAACAATGTCCATCTAGTAGATATGTGTAAATAAAAAGTGCCCAGCTATTATCTATATGTGTGTTTAGTGTGTGCATCATTTCTGTGTGTAGGGAAAGGGGAGTTGTTGGATACGCTTCCGCCATATATATTGCGCAAGGACCAAAGAAAAAAAAAGTGATAGAACCCCCACATGACTTCTCCAGAGTCCATTGAGTAAATTAAAAGGACAACCAGGACGAGGAAAGAAGTGTGGCGACCCTAACGAATCGAGGGCCGTCAGGGGGGCGCCACAAAGGCCGGCGAGGCCGAGCCTTGGTGGGGTTGAGCGAGCCTCGCCTAGCTGCCGGCGAGGCTTGGCCGATGAGGGCCAGCGATGCTCGGTGAGGTTGCCGGCCCTCGTCGGCCGGTTGTTGGACCGACGATCGGTCACTTGAAGAAAAGAATAGGAGAGAGAAAGGAAAAAAAGAAAAGAAAAAAAGTAAAAAAGTAAAAAAATTATTTAAAAATTAAAAGAAATTGATTGGAATAAAATCAATGAGTACGGGTGCCAAACGCAATTCTATTCCAGAATCAGAAATTTTGGATAGTTACCAAACGACTTAAAATGCTTAGAAATTGTTACCGGGAACAAAATAAAAAAGAATGGGATAAATGTACCAGAAGTCCTAAAACTTGTCACGAAAGTGTAATTAAGTTCTAAAACTTGTCAGAAAAGTGCAATTAAGTCTCTCCGTTAGTTCCATCTAATTACACAAACGAAAAATGCTGAGCTGGCTTATTTTAACAATTTTTCTCTCTTATGAGGCAAATAACTTAAAGCCCAAATTCCACGTGTGCAAAATGAGTGCGTTTTGGACATTTACATCAGCATCATTCTTCTCTTGCACCAAGCCCTCATTCTCTCTTCGTCCTCTCCCCTCTTTGTTTTCCCAAATCCAAGTTCTGAGCCCTAAGTCCCAAGCGAGTTCATGCGAGCCCCAAATCGAAGCTGAGTTACCTTCTTTGTCGATCGCGAGTTCATGCAAGCCCTAAATCAATGGTATGAGATATCTTCATCATCGATCACCGGTCCTTGCGAGTCGTCCCTCCTCATGGTGTCGCGATGGCAAATCGAAGGCTTGCATCAAACCTCTTCTTGTTGCGTGCGAGTCATCCTGTAGAAGTGAGTCCATGCAAATCGTGAGTCATGCAAACCCTAAATTGTCATTTCGTTGTGTGGTGGTGCCAAATCAAAGGTCCGCATTCAATCTCATGCATCCATGTCATTTTCCAGAATGACTCTACACCATTCCCACTTACATGCATCCACTGAACAAACATAAGCCCATTAATATTGTCCTCATTTTGCACACGTGGAATTTGAGCTTTAAGTTATTTGCCACATAAGAGAGGAAAATTGTTAAAATAAGCCAGCTCAGCATTTTCCGTTTGTGTAATTGGATGAAACTAACGGAGAGACTTAATTGCATTTTTCTGACAAGTTTTAGGACTCAATTGCACTTTTGTAACAAGTTTTAGGACTTTTGATGCATTTATTCCAAAAAGAATCATTTTTGATCATAATTTGTTCTCGGGAACAGAATCGTTACCAAACGCACCCTTAGTGACAAAACCAGGATTTCTAAAACCCAGCTCCTTCTTATGAACCCATATTATGCTTTTGCTAAGCCCTCTTCATTTTTTTTCTCCCATTCGCTCAATTAGACACTTTATTCGCGAAACCACCAAAGAGGTGAAAGAATACATGCAGTCCTCCAAATTCAACCAGCATCCTATTTTGGCTACTGAAAATGAGTATTTCATTGCTTTTCAGATTCCTCCAGAATTTCTGAAACAGTAGACCGAACAAAGATATTTTCATATCCATTATGGAGCTGTCCATCTTGTACTAACCTTTCATGGCCGAAAAGACTTGCCAATTGTAACAAGAATGGCTTTACTAGACACTCGGTTCTCAGAATACAAGCATGCGTGTATTGGTACCGTCCAAACTACTTTGAATGTTGGGACAGTCTTTGTAACCTTGTATCCAAATTTCAACGTGGCCCTTTCAGATTTCCAATTGCTTTCTTTCTTAAAAGTCCAGATCCAGCTCATAAGAGCACCCCAAACTACAGACTCCATCGCTGCAACTCTCCATTACCAGATGGTCTATCGGGTGCAGAACCATGCCCTCGATCTTAGTTTCCAAAATAGAAATGAAGATGATTTGTTCATCTCCATGCAAAATGACCAAGTCTCTTGCATTCACATTCCTAGACAAATCCCCAAAGAAAAGTTGGCTAAGCTCCTTCCAAAAACTTGGATCACCAATTATGAAAAGCTACACTAGAACAATAAGCCTCTTCAATCCTCAAATTCTGAATTTGTGAATAAAAAGGATGGCACTGTTGCCATCAAATTTGGATAAGAAAAGGGAGAAAACCTTTCCATCTTCCAAACATTGTTCATGATTGAACCTTGTGTCCCAGAATCGATCTCTGAACTAGATCCAAAAAAGTTTGTCGATTACTTCTAGAGTGATGGAAGTTCTATTCATTATTACAAAGACTGATATGGTAATTTTTTTTGGGATCCTTTCTGCTAGTGTTCCTACTCCTGATGAAGTAAATCCAACCACAAGGCCCAGGTGAAAGGCTCAAAAGGCTAAAGATAGCTTGCACCAAAGGCTATTTGAATGAAGATCCCTCCATTGATACTCTTGGTGAATGTGATAAGTTTCAGTTCATAGTTTCTTATGCCCCACCACCATCACCTTCTCATATGGCACCACCGTTGTCACCTCCAGCCCTACCACATTCACCTTCTCCTTCTCCACCTCGTAAAAAACCTGTTGTTTCTCCATTCTACAAGCCAATTCTTAAATGGGCAAATAAGCATTCATACCCACTTGACTCTCCAAACGAGACGACACCCAGCCAGAAAAAGAAGGAAGTTAATCCTTCTATCTCCATGTTTTAAGAAGCAGATTTTCCTTCTCTTGTCCGAGAAAGCTCTAGATTTTCCTTTCCAACCACTGAGGAATTTATTGACTCACAACGGAGATACTGTCATGTTCCAAAGATCCCTACTCCCACTGATGTGGACGAACATGGAAGGCAAAAAAGAACCCCAGTTGCTGAAACTGTTCTGAATTGGCAATCGGAAACTCTTCTAACACACAACAATGCTTTTAAAACAATCGATTCCAAAATCATCGATATACAAAGGAATCTTAAAAGGTATGATGAAACCACCAAGAAGATACTCTCAGATTTCCATAAAAGGCTTCACGCTTTGGAATATGGACAACATCTGAGTTATCATCATCTAGAGAGTCCAAAAGCCGAAATAGAGAAGCTCAAAAGGCAGATCCGACTCCTTGAAGAAGGAAGATTTAAACCTTATAATCCATTTCCTACTTTGCCAAGAATGTAGTATTCTCTCCCAACTCCAAATACTTCGATCTTTGTTGCGATTACATAAATGTCTACCAGGAGCAGCACTAATGTGATGGAAATGAGAAATCGACTCAAAGAGATGGATCGACTGAGAAAGAAAAAAGGGAAAGAAAAAATCCTTGAAGAATCCTCGACTTCCACAAAGGAGAAATCGGACCAATGATGCTCTTCAATCCATTGGAATCTTTCCGAGAGATCTGCGCAATTAGGAAATACAGCTTGAATCGGTCACCCAAAAAGACCATGATCAAACTCTCTCAAATGCTCTCTTTCCAATCAATTCGGACTTTGAATCGAATTAGACTCTATATCTTTCTCATCCTCCTCTTTCGAAATTCCTCATGTTGAATCTTTTCCTATCATACCACCAACTTCTTCAATATTTATGAACCAATCACCAGATCAAAAAATGGAATCAAACCCTTCAGAACTAGAGATTATTCAGCCAAATAATCCATCTCAAGCTCCCACTTTCTCTAAACAATTCTTCACCGTTGATGACATTCCATATTCGAGATGGCTAGAAAGATTTGAAGAATTTCATATTTGGCTGAATACTCAAGCTCTTACAAATCATGATAAGTATGATGTTCTTTTTTAATTTCGTTACAAGGTTTACAGGAAGCCTTAAACAGTGATGGCAATCGATTACTGAACAAGACCAACTGTAATTGATGCTTTCGGCAGACTTTGGCTAAACTATTGCTCTTATCTACCATTTCTTCATAGGTAAACCCTGCTGACCTTCGTGAACTCAAAAGAAGAGAGTTCTTTGAGAGAAAATGTTGTTCACTCCAAAAAAGGCATCTCGATAAGCACTATCGAGAAATGCTCAAACTTTTCTATGACCTCGGAGCTAATGCAAACCTAAAACAGGTATTTCTAACATCTAGTCCTAGAGAGTTGTCCCAGCAGGTTGAGAGATCCGTGATTCCATTTCTTGGTCTAGTGGTTGGTTCATAAATATTGAAGAAGTGGATGGTATGATAGGAAAAGATTCAACAGGAGGAATTTCGAAAGAGGAGGAAGATGAGAAAGATACGGAGTCTGGTTCTGATTCAGAGTCTAAATTGATTGGAAAGAGAGCATCTGAGGGAGTATGATCATGGTCTTTCTAGGTGACCAGTTCAGGCTGCATTTCCTGATTGCTCAAATTTCTCAGGAAAGATTCCAACGGATAAGAAAGCATAATTTGGTTTGATTTCTCCTTTGTGGAAATCGAGGATTCTTCAATGATTTTTTCTTTCCCTTTTTCCTTCTTCAGTTGATCCATCTCTTTGAGTCGATTTCTCATTTCCACCACATCAGTGTTGCGCTCGGTAGACGTTTCTATAATCACAGCAAAGATCGAAGTATTTGGAGTTGGAAGAGAATACTCTGTTCTTGGCAAAGTAGGAAATGGATAAGAATGTTCAAATCTTCATTCTTCAAGGAGTTGGATCTGCCTTTTGAGCTTCTCTATTTCGGCTTTTGGACTCTCCAAATGATGATAACCCAGATGTTGTCCATATTCCAAAGCGTGAAGCCTTTTCTAGAAATCTGAAAGCATCTTCTTGGTGGTTTCATCATACCTTTTAAGATCCCTTTTTACATCGATGATTTTTGGAATCGATTGTTTTGAAAGTATTATTGTGTGCTAGAAGAGTTTCCAATTGCCAATTTAGAACAACTTCAACAATCGGGGTTCTTTTTTGCCTTCCATGTTCATCCACATCAGTGGGAGTAGGGATTTTTGGAACATGACGATATCTCCCTTGTGAGTCAATAAATTCCTTGGTGGTTGGAAAGGAAAGTCTAGAGCTTTCCCAGACTAGAGAAGGAAAATCTGCTTCTTGGAACATGGAGATAGAACGATTAACTTCCTTCTTTTTCTGGCTGGGTGTCGTCTCGTTTGGAGAGTCAAATGTGTATGAATGCTTCTTTGCCCATTTAAGAATTGGCTTGTAGAATGGAGAAACAACAGGTTTTTTATGAGGTGGAGAAGGAGGAGGCGAAGGTGGTAGGGCTGGAGGTGACAACGGTGATGCCATATGAGAAGGTGATGGTGGTGGGGCATAAGAAACTATGAAATGAAACTTATCACATTCACCTAGAGTATCAACAAAAAGGATATCCGTTCAAATACCTTTGGTGTAGGCTATCTTTAGCCTTTCGAGCCTTCCGTCTGGGCCTTGTGGTTGGATCTACTTCATCAAGAGCATTTGTATAGTAGGAACACTGGCAAAAGGATCCTAAAAATAATGACTATATCGGTCTTGGTAATAATAAACAGGACTTCCATCACTCTGGAAGTAATCGACAAGCTCTTTTTGGATCTGGCTTAGAGATCAATTTTGGGACACAAGGTTTGATCATGAACAATGTTTGGAAGATGGAAGGGTTTTCTTCCTTTTCTTTTCTGAATTTGATGGCAACGATGCCATTCTTTTTCTTCATTGAGGATTGGAGAGGCTTGTTGTTCTGGTGTGGCTTTTCGTAGTTGGTGATCCAAGTTTCTGGAAAGAGCTTGGCCAACTTTTCTTTGGGGATTTGTCTAGGAACGTGAATGCAAGAGGCTTGGTCATTTTGCATGGAGATGAACAAATCATCTTCATTTCCGTTTTGGAAACTAAGATTGAGGGCTTGGTTTTGTACCCGATAGACCATATGGTAATGGAGAGTTGCAGTGATGGAGTCTGCAGTTTGGGGTGCTCCTGTGAGCTGGATCTGGACTTTTAAGAAAGAAAGCAATTGGGGATTTGAAAAGGCCACGTTGAAATTTGAATACAAGGTTACAAAAACTATCACAGCATTTAAAGTAGTTTGGACAGTACCAATACACGCATGCTGGTATTCTGAGAATCGAGTGTCCAACAATTGGCAAGTCTTTCCGGCCATGAAAGGTTAGTGCAAGACAGACAGCTCCATAATGGATATGAGAGTATCCCTGTTGGATCCACTGTTTCGGAAATTCTGGAGGAATCTGAAAAGTAACGAATACTCATTTTCAGTGGCCGGAATAGGATGCTGGTAAAATTTGGAGGGCTGCATGTATTCTTTCACTTCTTTGGGGGTTTGGCGAATAAGGTGTCTAATTGAGCGAATGGGAGAAAAAGATGAAGAGGGCTTAGCAAAAGCAGAATATGGGTTCATAAGAGGGAGCTGGGTTTCAGAAATCCTGGTTTCGTCACTAAGAGAGACTTCATAAAGATAGTTAATCTTGGAGGCGTTTGATACACGAAAGTTTGAAAGAGAAGAATAAGATAGAGATGAAGCAAGAGTAATGGGAGCATTGAGAGTTTCCGGATTAGTCATGATGGAAGAAGGATCTTCTTAGCATTGGATTCACCATCTAAGCGCATGGAACAAACTAAGTAACAAATGAAACCATGGCTTTGATACCATTGAGGGGATCTATATCTCGAATCATTTGTTCGACCGTTACAAACTCCAAATCGGTATATTTATGACAAATATACCCTCTGTTAAATTGGATTATTAATACAAAAAACCACAAAAATGGTACAACTGTGACAAACAGATAGTAAAATTCCAAACTAGTATATTAGCCCACTGTCACATGTCATTTAGTTTAGTAATTTAACAGTAAAATTTAATAAAAACTAACAAAGAGTAAATTTATCACAAGTATAACATTTTGATATAAATTTGTTAAATGTGTACCAATTTTAGGTTTTTGGTGGTCAAAAAATTAGTTTGGAGTAAATTTGTCACAATTATATCAGTTTGGAATTTTTCAAGATATTAACCATTTTAAGTATATCTTATCTTTTTGATATATATTATAATAGAGTTGTATTAGCTTCATATTCCTATTATTTTAACTATCTCATTTATAGATTCTAAGGGTGTGTTTGTTTCACTGAAAGTGTTTTACTGGAAAGTGTTTTACGGATTTTTGGCCGTTTGGATCTCTAAAACAGATTTGGTCAACGGAAATGACTTTATGGTCAACACAAATATGACGTGTTATTTTAGGAAAACGAATTCCTCCCCCTCAAATGGTGAAAACACTTTCCCTTTTCATCTTTTTTCTTCTAACCTTTCACTTTTCCTCTCCGTACGCCGCTCTCTCCCTTCGCTTCTTTCACTCATCTTTCTTCTTTAGCTCTTCTTCAATGACGCGCATCTTCTTCGCCATTGAAGGTCCAGATCTTCTTCTTCATCATTAAAGGTCTGGCTCTTCTTCAACGACACTCAACACGGTTCCAGGTTCTCTCTCCTCTCCGATTTGAGAATAATCTTAGAATTTTTTTGATCGATGCTTTACATAATCGAGTTGATGTTGATTCTCTGCGTTTCAGTTGTTTGATTCACGTTTCCGTTCATCTTCTTCAAGCAATTGAAGTGAAACGCCCCTTAAAGCCTCTCTCTTGATCCTCTGCATATTCCAGAAGCTTCTGCCTCGCTGATTGGCGCCGGAATCCGCCGCTCACCTTGCCACATCCAGTGCTCTTCAGATCGTGATGTTCTCACACACTTGAGCTTCAAATCCATGTGCTCCATCAATGGACTCAAGTTTATTGACCGACAAATTTCAGGTGGCTTTTGGCAGCCGCTTCTAATTGCTATCCTGCTTTCAAATCGAATGTTGAGCATGGAAGGATTGAGAGCTTTAAGAACTTTTCAGGGGGCTTAATGACTCTGTTAGCTGTGTTAGGTTATCTGCATCTTACAGGGAAGCTAGAGTCGAGAAAAGTATTCCGTCAGTGTATGCAGTCATTGTTCTCCTCCAGAGCTCGTTTGAGTCATTTCTAAGGTGTTGATGATTTGTGCGGTTTGGATTTTTGCACAAGTTCGAGGGTACCTGCATAAGGTGGAATCGTGTCGTGTAGATGCTTGAGTTCTTTTCCAGGGAAATGTGTCTGTATTTGGCATTTACTAGTTCTTTAATTGTTTCGAGGTGAGCTGACTGGTGTTATTTTATTTCGAGGTTGGACTCTTCTTGGGTGCATGTTTATGTGTTTATTTGCTCGTGCATGTAGAGCGGTTTGGAGCCTCTATGCCCTTTAATTAGCTGAATACTACTATATATCGTAGAGCAACAATTTGGAGAACAGAACCCTTTGTGATGTCAATTGTATCCGGTGTTTTCAAGATGTTCTGCAGAGTCACAGAAGAGAGGCCTTGTTTTCAAGAAGTTGTGCAGAGTTAATAGTTTAGCATGTATAGATGTGCTTGTCATAAGTTTATAATCTCACTCGTTATTGTGGTTTTGTTTTCTTGCAAATTGCAGGACTACAACTTACATGCTACATAATGCTTTTCTAGTTATTTACAACAGTCTTTGGCAGCACTCCATGCCAAAAAATCCTGTCACTTAGGCTAGCTTTTCTAGTTATTTGTTAAGAGGGTGTAGAGGACTACAGCTTACATATTACATTGTGTCTTTTTATTTGATTTTAGGGGGCACATTATAACTAATTATAATAATAACTCGCAGGCTCCAAGTTTCTTAGATAGAAGGATTACAAAATGGGTTTTCCTTTTGTTCTAATGCTGATAAATCTCCTCTTATGAGATGCTAACCATTTATTTTGAATGATCCATTTTTCATGCTTGATAATGCCACTCTAGGAGTTTGTAGCTTCCTTTTGTGATTGTCCCTTCTTCCAGTTTTAATTTTTCTTTCATGTTATCTTTTCTGCTGTGTATCTTCTTCAGGTTCTGATCTTAAGAAGGAGCAATTAGAGCAATTGGTGATACAGTTGATATTGGATCGAGTGTTGGTAAGAACTTAGATTCTCCTGACCTTTTTAATTATTTTTGTGAGTTCTACGTCTTGTTTTGATTGTGTAGAAAGAAGAATATTAGCATACAGCTTATGCTACAAATGCTTATGTGACACTTAGACCATTGACAAAGCAAGTTTTCCAAGGTACAAAGATTCTTTCTTCACAGCATGTGTCACTCGTTAGTTTTAGTGTTTGCTATTAAAAATATCTTTCTTTCAATAGCTATAGAGGTCTCCAATAAAGGTGGTATATTGCTTTTCCTGGTAAATAAAGATATTGTTTCTTAGATTATGTTTTGGTAATTGCTGTATGATTTTCTCCCGTAGAAGTATCTCCTTGAGCAACGGGCAGTTCTAAATGTGGATGGAGGGAAGCTGCTGAATGAAGACAAGTGACCTTAGATTTGTAAGCTTTTGTCCCCGAGAACCATGATGCAGCATCTTAATCACCTAGTCAGTCACATTTGGCCATAGTGTTGTTTATTTATCTTTTAGAAACTGAAACGGCATAATTACTACAGTAGTTCTTCATGCTTTCTGTCAAAGGTACTGGTGTGTAGACTATATGGAATATTCACCATGAAATTTTCATTTTCTTGTTATTGTTATGTCAGCCATGTTAAAGAAGAAAAGTTACATATGAATGTTGGCTCGAGTGTGGTCAATGTATTTAGAGTCCTATTTGGATGGGGTTTCTCTTCTCTGCGGGTTCTTGGTACCTCTTGGATGATGTGTTAAGCTTCTTATCAACTCATGCACTAGCTGCGAAGGCAATACAGACACAAAAGAAGAAGTAGAAGGCTGTGGCAATGTGCTCAAAGCTTTTCTTGACCATATAAGTGAGAGAGAAAGGGAAAATTTTGATAGTGAAGGTACTTTCTGAGCAGTGTGCCGAATTTACTTTGCCTAGTCTTTTATACTATTGGCCACTTCATATGCCTTTCCTTACTCAATTTACATGTTCCTTCAAGAGTTGATTCTGTTATTGCTGATGTTGCTGCACTAGCCTTCTTAATCCTTTTAACAATTTATTTATTTATTTATTTAATGTTTGCTATTGGGTTTACCCTTAAGATAAAACATCTATTAACAAGCTCAGAAAATTCTTATTATTGCTTGTAGATGGAAAATAATAATGTTAATGGAGCAATAATGGGTGTAGCTACGTCAATAATGGCGGCTGGTATGTTAGTAATGGAGAATGAAGCTTTTAGTAGTCAGATACCTAGAGCGCCACGAGGGGGAACGAGATTTTGAGAGAGAATTATTCATTAATCGCATTTTACATTCGGGAGATACTAATTGTGTCAATCAAATACATATGAGACCACAAGTTTTCATTGAATTGTGTAGAGTCCTTAGGTCAAATAATTTTTTACATGAAACAGAAATGTGTCAATTAAAGAGCAATTGCTGGTCTTTTGCCATATTTTAGGGCATAATGTGAGGTTGAGAGTAATAGGGTCAAGGTTCAATAGGTCCACTGAGACCATTCATTGATACTTTAGAATTGTCTTACAAGTAATTGTAAAATTATACTAGCATGTTATAAGACCACCGGATAGCACTACACCCTCGACAATATCCAAGAGTCGAAGATTTTATCCATACTTTAAGGTATGTAATATGACAAGTGTCATGAACTTCATTTTGATAGTATGTTGTTACATTTACTTACTTATTGAGTACATTAGGATTGTATTGGAGCTCTTAATGGTACCCATGTCCGTGCATCGGTTCCCCCAGAAATTCAAGGAAAATTTCGTGGTCGAAAAGAAAAAACAACACAAAATGTTCTTGCAGCTATTACTTATGATTTAAAATTCGTTTATGTGTTGACCGGTTGGGAAGGCACGGCTCATGACTCTCGTATTCTTACAAATGCACTTTCAAGGCCTCAAGGAATGAAAATTCCTGAAGGTATAGACTATTTCATATTTTCTATAAAATTTATACCCTATTTTCTTGAAACATGTTGTTGAAACTTTACATAAAATTGGTAGGTAAATACTATCTTGCCGATGCCGAATACGGCATCCAACCGGGAATAATTTCTCCATATCGTGGAGTTCGATATCACAGGAGGGAGTTTAGTGACCACTCACCCGAGAACGAGAAAGAGTTGTTCAATCATCACCATTCATCCTTACGTTTGCAGTAGAAAGGTCATTCGGGGTCCTAAAAAGGCGTTTTCGTGTATTAGACGCCGAACCCTTTTGGTCTTTTGATACTCAAGTTGATGTGGTCTTAGCATGTTGTATTTTACATAACTTCATTATGGGAGTTGACCCTTATGATCCCTTTATGCAAGAACTAAATGTAGAGGTCGAATCTCAAAGTCAAGAAAGAAGACATCAACAAACACAAAGAAAGGAGAGGGAGGAAAACAGAGAGTGGGCAGCAAAAAGAGATAGTATCGCATGTTTAATGTAGGATGACTATAATAGGCATAGAATGAATGTTTAGTATTTGTATATTCTTAGAAGTTGTCTAATGTTTTTGATGTGACATGAATACTTTGTGATTGAAGTTTTTGTAAATGTGAGCTTGATTTACTATTTTATATCACTGTGATGTTTCCTTGTCTTAGTAGTCAAATGATGTCTGTTATTGTGTTATTCTTTGTTTATCACAATTTCTTGTGTGGGATATGTTTGATAATGTAGCAATGGGCAAGACTAGAGAAGGGAAGTCCAAGCATTTCAGATGGTCAGGACCTATGGAGCGTACGTTTTTAAAGATACTAGTTGATGAGGCTTGCAAAGGGAACAAATCTTCAGCCACCTTTAAACCATCTTCTTTTGATGTCTGTGATGTTTCCTTGCCTTAGTAGTCAAATGATGTCTGTTATTGTGTTATTCTTTGTTTATCACAATTTCTTGTGTGGGATATGTTTGATAATGTAGCAATGGGCAAGACTAGAGAAGGGAAGTCCAAGCATTTCAAATGGTCAGGACCTATGGAGCGTATGTTTTTAGAGATACTAGCTGATGAGGCTTCCAAAGGGAACAAATCTCCAGCCACCTTTAAACCATCTTCTTTTGATGTCTGTGATGTTTCCTTGCCTCAATAGTCAAATGATGTCTGTTATTGTGTTATTCTTTGTTTATCACAATTTCTTGTGTGGGTTATGTTTGATAATGTAGCAATGGGCAAGACTAGAGAAGGGAAGTCCAAGCATTTCAGATGGTCAGGACCTATGGAGCGTATGTTTTTAGAGATACTAGCTGATGAGGCTTCCAAAGGGAACAAATCTTCAGCCACCTTTAAACCATCTTCTTTTGATGTCTCGTGATGTTTCCTTGCCTCGGTAGTCAAATGATGTCTGTTATTGTGTTATTCTTTGTTTATCACAATTTCTTGTGTGGGATATGTTTGATAATATAGCAATGGGCAAGACTAGAGAAGGGAAGTCCAAGCATTTCAGATGGTCAGGACCTATGGAGCGTATGTTTTTAGAGATACTAGCTGATGAGGCTTCCAAAGGGAACAAATCTTCAGCCACCTTTAAACCATCTTCTTTTGTTCGAGTTGCTCAAGCTATAAATGAGAAATTTGGGACTAAAAGTGAGCCTGATCATGTGGACAATCATCTTAGAACTATTAAAACAATTGGGCTATAATCCAAAAATTGCGGGTTAAGAGTGGATTTCAGTGGGACCATAACTTGAAGATGATCACAGTTGTTCGGAAGGAAGTTTATGATGAAGAAATAACGGTAATGTGCTTTTCAGATTTCTATATAACTTAATACTCTTAGCATTTGATATCCAAAAATTGTGGGTTAAGTTTATGTACCTTGGTATGCTACAATTTGTTATATCTAGGCAACTAGAAATTCATTGATTCAAGAGATTTATTATACATGCAGCATGTTGAGATATGTAGGAATTGGAGGCTGCAATAATTTTGTGTTTTGTGATTTTTTGTAGACACATCCTACCCATGAGAAATACTTAAACAAGAAACTCGAGATGTACGATGAACTCGCTTTGGTGGCTGGAATGGACATGGCCACAGGATGCTTTGCAAAACAATTTGGAGACATCGACTTACCTTCTTTTGGCGATTCGGACTTCTCAACTAAACTAGATGATGGTAATGACAATACTACGAAAGGAATAGAAGATCCTTCAAGATTTAATAGAAAGCGAAGTCGTGCCACTAACAAGGATGATAGGTTTGCAATGCTCTCGGAGCAAATTGGAGAGGTTGCTAATGCAATAAAAAAGATGAGTCAAAATCAATTGGATGTTCTTTGAGCTCTACAAAGAAGTGATGGAGGTTGAAGGTTTTGATGAAGCTACCCTTGCACATGCCTTTGATTATCTAGTGGACAAGGAGAGAGTTGCAAAAGCATTCATTGTCAAGAGTGTTAAGCTGAAGAAGTTATGGCTCGAAGATTTCTTAAATAAAAGAGAAAGTGGATATTGACAAGCATCTGACTTTCAATATTTGTTCTTGATATTGTCTGAACATTAAACTTGTTCTTTGGTTACTTGTAGTAGCTATTCAAGTAGCTAAGCATCAGACTTTGAATGTTTGTTCTTGATATTGTTTGAAAATTGGACCTTTGGTAACTAGGCTCCGAAAGTCGCCTAGCTCAATGACCTCCTCTTTTTCTCTGCTCAGCGTCTCCTTCAGTTTTGCCTTTTCCAGGTGAAAGCACGCCTCATGACCGAGAATTTCTTATGTTGTCTTTAAGCAGTGTGTTCTCCAGTCTTTCTATTGATTTGGTGTGGCTGTGATTGCTGATTGATGCCTCTGGCTTATCGCTTTCTGGGTGTTGAGAAGCAATTTGATGGTTGATGTCGATCAATGGGAGAGTTTCAATTTCACTGCCTGTTTTCTTGTGGGGTTCTTAGAAAGAGAAATCTTAGACGAGACCCACGTTTTCTGGGCGTCCCAAATCCCAGAATTCGGCCTTGATTTCGTGAATCAAAAGGGTTTAAAATTCGTTCTTCGCTGTTGGGTTTTGGTTGAGAATGATGGGTAAGTATCTGCTCTGCGGAGAAACTAGTGAGAGAGTCGATTTACTTTGTGGAAGAATAGCCATCTTCACATTTCTAGATGCAATGGTCAAGGCGCCTCCTTGATAAGTTGTTTGCCATCCAGATCTTGTTATTTCGCTGACCCGTCCTTTTGATTGATTGCTGTAATAATCGCGAATCGCATGTTTGTTGCGATTAATGAAATCGTTTTGACTTGCTCTTGTAACCGGAAATCATGTCCATTTTCAGGGAAAAAAAAAATGCGTGTATGAATTCAGGTTTCCTTTTCATTTTGCAGGTTCAAATTCTAGATTTATTAAACTGATTGAGAAAAATCCGTTTATAAAGTAACATGGACTCAACAAATTAATTTGGAAGTAAGAGCCACACTATTGCCAATTGTTAGGTCAAATGTCATTCAATCATTTTTCAAATGTGATCCCAATGCGATTCAAATACCAGAAAATACTTTCAGTCACGTATTACCAAACAAAGGAAAACTAACAATTTTCCTGGAAAATGGTTTCAGGAAAACATTTTCCAAAAACGTTACGTTTTCCGTGAAACAAACGCACCCTAAATTCAATTAAGAAAACATGAAACATAACATCATAAAATTTTAGGAAATTTCCAATTAAGGGTCTAAAGTGAATATCATTTCAAATAAGGATCAAAGTGCCATCATTTTCTCAAATAAGGGCTAAAAGTGGTTATAGCTATTTCAAATAAGGACTTAATCTCGTTGCTCGCCCACTAGCAAAATATTCCTGTTGATCATGAGTATTTTTGTCCAAACATAATTTTAATTAAATTAGTTAAAAATTTAAAAATATAAATTTATTTTTAGAAAAAGCAAAAATATAGGCGGGAGGGATCCCTCGGTCGATGGGGCGGCAGCCACAAGTGTAGGGCTTTTGTGTTTCATTTATCTCTTTTTCAAGTTTTAGTTTTTTTAGCTTTTTATGGAAATAAAAAAGAAAAAAGGAAAAAAGTTGAAAATTTTAAAAGATGAAATTTCCCTTCACCAACCAATGAGTTCGGGCCCTTCTTTGATTGATATTGCTACTTCAAGCCCTTACTTGAAATAAGTTCTATTTCGGGCATTTATTTAAGAAAATAATGGTACTTCAAACCTTTATATGAAATAATGTCTATTTCAAATCTTTATTTGAGAAAATGAGTGCACTTTAAGCTCTTATTTGAAATTTTCCCTAAAATTTTTATCTATCTAAAAAGTTAGGAACGAGGTTTGGATTTATCCAAGTACAAGCATCTATGGATAAATGAAATTTTGTTTTTCGATATCCTCATGAAAACAATTATTGTTAAAATAAAAAGAAAAACCAACTTGACATAAGTCCAAATGAGGTTCTACTTTTACTATTGTAGAGATCATGAGCTAAAATATACTTATTTGGAACTATCGTAATATTTGTAAAGACCAAAAATGTAAAAATGTAATAAAAACATAGCATATTTTTTTGGTTAATTTAAGAAATGGGTTGAAATGAAAAATTTTAAAATCCGAGCAATAATGTAAACATGCAAATTGGTGAATGATACGAATTATTGAGTTTGTTATGGAAAGTCGGAGGACTAGATTGAATAAATTAAAAGTTTCAAGAACCACACTAAACATATTAAAAGTTGAAGAATGACACTGCACGTTAAGCCAAAATTTAAGCATTTTTAGTGTTATTTTTCCCATCGTGGGCAACGTAGGAAGATAAACTCTTAAATTGACAACATATTTAGAAAGTCATCGACTGCAAAGTGAATTTATGCGTATGAATGATTCATGCATTTGATAAATTATCATTTCGTACTCAGATACTGCGAATTGGGAATCTCTACTTACAAATTTGGGGAAGTTTTGGGACTGATTTGGCGAAGCTATATGGCCAGATCATTGAGGTCAATACGTTTGTTTCCGGACGTCTGACCTGGGTTCAACAGGCGACCTTTCTCACTTGAGTGAGCATCAATTTCAAGCACCGATTCTGTCGTTGACGATTTAGACATGAGAAGCTACTCTTCGGAAAAAGTGCCAAAAAAGTCTTAAACCTTTTGTCTTTGTGCCGATTTAGTCATAAATCTTTTTTTTGGTGCCAATTTAGTTGTAAACATTTTTACGTTGTGCCAATTCAGTCCTTTCCGGCCAATTTTGGCCGGATTTTGCTAACTGGACACCAACCGGCTGACGTGGCCTAATCGGCGCTGCGTGGACATTTTTAATAATATTTTAATGTTGTTGATTTTATTAAAAAAATTTAAATTTTTTAAAATTTAAATTTTTTTTTTTCTGTTTTTCTTTTTCTTTTTTTCTTCCTCCAGCCGGTCACGGAGCTTGGCGACCGACCGGCGAGGGCGGCGAGGCTCGCCCATGCCGGATCTGGCGAGGCTCAAGCCTCACCCATGGCCAGCGAGGGCGAGCCCCGCCAGCTCGGTGCAAGGCCAGCTTGATGACGACGGCAAGCGGCTGGATTAGCTCCAGCGGACGGCGAGCAAGGCGCGGGTGACAAGCACAAGAGGCGAAGACGCACGAGTAGGGGACGGCGCGACTACGGCGAGGCCGCCTCCTTGCCCTCGCCGAATCTGGTGAGGTCGAGCCTCGCCGGCCATGGGTCGACCTTGTCGGCCACCTCGCTAGTGGCCGCAAGGGCTGCCTCGCGTAGGGCGGCGAGGGTGAGCCTCGCCCGCCCGATGCGGGGCCGCCCTCGAGGCTGGGCGTAAGGCTCACCCTCACCGGATCCAGCGAGGGTCGAGCCTCGCCGATGGCCGGCGAGGGCGAGGAGGCAACCTTGTTGTAGTCGCACCGTCCCTTGCTCGCGCGTCTTCGCCTCTCGTGCTCGTCACCCGCGCCTTGCTCGCCGTCCGACGGAGCTAATCCAACTGCCTGCCCTCACCGGCCGTCACCTCTGGCCGATCGCCGAGCTCTGGCGACCGGCTGGAGGAAGAAAAAAAAAGAAAAAAAGAAAAAATAAATAAAAACAGAAAAATAAAAATTTAAAGAAAATTTTAAAAATCAAAAATATTAAAATATTATTAAAAGTTGTCCACGTTAGCGCCGATCAGGTCACGTTAGCCGGCCGTCGTCCAGTCAGCAAAATCCGGCCAAAATTGGCTGAAAAGGAGTGAATTAGCACAACGTAAAAAGGTTTAGGATTAAATCGGCACCAAAAAAAGGTTTTGGACTAAATTGGCACAAAGACAAAAGGTTTAGAACTTTTTTGGCACTTCTCCCGCTTCTCTCCCATCTTCCTCGGTTGATTCTAAAGTCTTCCATTCCAGCTGCGGCGTCATTAGATTAAGCAATAGTGGTGAAACTGAAATTTCCTCCGACAAAATCGGTTCACCATTTCAGACTTGCTTTTGTCCTGTGTGTTGATGGGTCGTTGCAGGTCAAGCAATGGAGAGTTTCTTGGAAATCAGCAGAACGCGTCATGCTAGTAATTTCTTGGAAACGGAAGGTTGATTTTGATTTTAAATTCTCGTTCAGCTTCGGAGCACATTGTGTGCTTTCATGAGAGACAGAGAGAGAGAGAGAGAGAGAGAGAGAGAGAGACATAAATCATCCAGCAATTGAGATCGACGAACTGTAAGATGCAGAATTCGAATACAACGCTGCTGGATCTGTTGCCGGGTCCATTGGAGGGGATCAGTTCGAGTCGATGACGAAATGGAAACCGATTATGCCTAATGGACTAACTTCGCCCCAAAGGAACTATTACGAAGCCGGCCCAGGTGATGCTCCCGCAGGATCGCGCAACGAGACTGGAAATTCAAAAGAAAAAGCTCTCTAAAATATTATTACGTAAAATATTATCTATATCTTGATTACATTGAATATTTAGGTGTTGACAAGAAAATTATGACGATTACAATCGCATCATAAGACAACCCATTCAAATAATTAGCAAATACATATTTTTTGCCAATTCTAAATGCATAAGATTTTCCATAGAACCATTAAATAAAAGGAAATATTCTTCGGAAATGTACAACAATAGTAAAAAGTTGCATGTGCAACTTGACAAAAAATATTGTCCATGAGGTTGATTGGCTCTCCTCCTTATAGAAATATTCTTAATTAGTCACGCGCCTAGCACAAAAGTAGACACCACCAAAAGTGAATGTCTTGTCAATCACCGCCGACAGAAGATGCTTTGCTAAAATTATAGCAACGTTGAAAACTTAGGGTGCGCATGACAAAATTTGGAACAGAAATTGATTTCCGACAGAAATTGATTTCTTAATTTCTATTTCAGAAATTGAGAAGTTAAAAATTTTAACTTCGATTTCTTTTCAAATATATTTCTGAAATAGAAACCTGTTAGGAAATAGAAAAATCAAATTGCGTTAAACGGTTTACTATTCCAAACTTGTTCGGAGAACGCAGAGAAATAGAGAAATAGAAGTAGAAATTTTATCATGCGCGCCTTTACTTAGCATAATAGAGAGAGAGAGAGAGAGTTGACGCGGGGTCAATGTGTGTGTGAGAGAGAAGAGAGAGAGAGAGTTGACGTGTGGTCAATGTGCTCTTTTCAACGACATCTCCTACATATATCCCAACTCAAGAAGAACTTGAAAAACGAAAAAACAAAAAAGAAGCACAAATAATTGGAGACTACATAATGCCGACATCTAATAATCCAAATCTTGCTTAGAAGCACGCTTGGTTTGCAAGAAGTCTCGTTTCTCCCTTTGAATGAGCATCATTGTCAAGGATCAATATTCTGTTCAGACATTGATATCTGTCCCATCTTCGACGGTTTATTCTAAAGTCTTCCATTCCCACTGCATCATCATTAGCATTTCAGACCTGCTATTATCTTCTCCGTTGACGGGTCATGGCGGGTCAAATAATGGACATTTTCCCGGATATTAGCGGAACGACGTCATGCTGGTAATTTCCCGGAAATGAGAGGTCAAATTTGATTATAAACTCTCCTTCAGCTTCCGAGCACATTGTATGCTTTCATTTGTTTCAGAGAGAGAGAGAGAGAGAGAGAGAGTCGTGGATCATGAAGCAATCGAGATCGTCGAAGTGGAAGATGCAATTGAAGACAACACAGCTGGATCCGTTGCCAGGTTGTCTGGACAGGATCGGTCAGGGTCGATGCCGGAACTGGAGGCGTCTCCTCGATCAACTTCATTCCCAGAAGAATTTGATGAAGCCGGCTCAGATGATGATGACGCAGTTACTTCTTGCTTGGGTCGCGTTAGCCTCCAACTGGAGGAAACGAGTAGACTCTTCTCACGCGAGAGTACCTCACCTCCCACCATCTTTAGGTTCCCCCAGTCTCTTACCGGGGTCAATTGGGCCGAAGTGCCGGAGATCGTATCTATAGGCCCGTATTACCGGGAGTCGCCCGATTTGCTGGGGTTCCGACGGCACAAATTGTTCTTCCTCCAGAGTTTCCTTGGTCGGTCGAAGGCGGGCAAGGAGAGTCTCATTAAATATTTGGCAGCTAGGAAACATCGTGTCCGGAGTCACTACTCGGAACCTGTAGATATGAAGAGTGCTGACTTCCTGGAGATGATGCTACTCGACTGTTGCTTTGTGCTGGAACTCCTCCACATTTTCAAGAGAGAGGATGGGATTAAAGAAGGGGGCCGCATCTTAAGAGACCCTTGGATAATCCCGGTCGTCATCAGGGACTTACTGAAGCTCGGAAACCAGGTTCCGTTCTTCATTCTCGTGGAATTGAGCCTGTTAAGATTCTACGGGGAGATGCGGGAGGTGGCGTGGGGGCCTAACGAGGTTTTGCAGACGAGGGATGATTTGTGCTCACTGGCTTTGGGAATGTTCAATCTGGTCTATGCAAGATCTGAGGTGGCTATAGAAAAATTTATAGTAGATCCCCATCATTTACTTCACCTGTTTTACTCGACTCTCGTTCCGGAAAATCGGCACATATGCGAAAACCCACTGAAGGACCCACCGTCGGATCAGTCCATAGACTCCATACCGTGTGTAACCAAGCTTTGGCACTCTGGAATCAAATTCAAGTCCATCCAGAAAGATAATTTCCTGGACATAAGTTTGCAGAAACGGGTACTTAAGATACCATCCATCACCATCAACGACTTCACCATCACCATGCTGATAAACTGCCTCGCCCTGGAACAATGCCCGGATTACAACTCCAGGGATATCACTGATTACATCTCCTTCATGCACTGCCTCATCAGTCAGGCTCAGGACGTGTCGCTCCTCTGTTCTAATGGGATCATCACAGGATTTTCTCATAATGACCAGCATGTGGCTAATTTTTTCAATCAGCTTGGGAAGAAAATCGTTTGCAGTGTTCGTGACTGTCATCTGTCCAAGCAGTTCAAGGAACTGGAATCATACTATAACAGCAACTGGGCCTACATAAAGCGTACTTACTTTTCCAGTCCTTGGTCAGCCATAGCTGTCTTCTTTGCTTTCTTGGGCATATCTCTCACCATGATACAGACTGTTTATGCTGTACTCGGTCGTCGCTCCCGCTAGGTATTTGTTATTCAGTAGATGTGTCTCGTCCTGGACTTTTTTCATCCTTTCTACGAGTTCCTGCTCACGCATCTGGAATTCATCGCTTCTTCACTTTCAGTGTTGCTATGTCGTCCCTTCAATTTTCAGGAAATCTAGAAGTCGCAATTAATTTGCGTTGTAGCTCTCGTCTTTTGTTGACTTTTTACCGAGTGCAAGTCTCAGTCGACTCTTCAGTTCATGGAAAATCGTGGTGTATTATGTGCAAAGTGGGTCTTGGTAATTGTTAAAGCCCCAGATGGGTCCAAAGTTTTCGGGCTAGGATCATTCAGTTTGCCCAGGCCTAAACCCTAAACTAGTATTGATATTGGACAAGTGGCTTAACTCACTTACAAGCCCATTTGTACATATCTTTCCCTTTCAACAGAAGAAAAAAAATCCCTTGTTATTTATGGTAGCAAGATGATCTTTATTGTGAAAGAGAACATTCAGAAAGTGCGTTTAAGATACTTGTTGAGCTACAGTTCGTGCTTTAAAATTATAAAATGTCGATTTTACATTATTCATTCCTTTGTAACGTGGGAAATTATTGTCACTTCTACTCAATTCGAAATGCCCTACATCTTAAAGATAATTTAAATTGATTTTCAACCTCAAACCTTTACTCGAATTTTTTAACAACACTCATACATGTTGCAAGACGAATAATAAATTGTGTATAACTAAATCATGATTTAAACACTAATTGGAAAGCAAGAACATAAATATTCTCATAATTTATCTATTCGCAAGCAATAATTTAAATTTATTTTCTGAAGCAAGTCAAACTCATCTTTTCTCCTTCTTTAATGGACTATATTTTCGTTTTTGCTTACACGTGCACTTGCCTTTTTTGTGCAAGTCTTCCAAATATAAGTTCTGATATGATTATTTCATCTTGATCAGCTTTTTCTATGGCATCATTTATAAAGTTAATGATATACTCCATGTTTTTTCATATTTAAGACAATCATTAACACAATCCTTTTTATAAGTAGATGCAAATTAGGGTTTATTGCCCTGGCGACTATCGAATTAAATTTATTTTCTTCTTTTCTTTTTCTTTTACGGGAATAAACGTCGTTTATTCCCTAATTTAAAAAGTAATAAAATTAGGAAATGGATAGAAATGAAAGTACATTTTAGAATTTGACCAATGATGTAATTATTTTAACAGTGGGTGGATTGGGTAGATTTGAGGGCGCTGAGGTTGGAGAAGCAGGGGTTGTGTACGGTCACGGCCATTGGTCTCTATTTCAGGCATGTGTCTGCGTGTTAACCGGAGGTTAAGGATGAGGTGCAATGCGTGGTATGAGCGAAATGACGGCTCTGCCCACGTAAGCTCTTCCATAACTATAATCCTTAAAAATTATCTCAACATTTAATATCATTCTTAAAAATTTTTATTTGACTCTTAAATTATTTCAAAATATTAAATTTAGTCTCGATACTTTTAATTTGTTAAATCTAGTTTTTTCGGTACCATATATAAGTTTTCATGATTATACTATTTTCTAGATTTTACGATATCCTTTTCTAATTTAACAAAAAAAAAATGCTAACTTTTTTACTACCTTTTCTTTTCTTTTTTTTTTAACTTTTCGGTCCTTATAATGTCATAATAGTTCCATTTTAGGTATTTCTAACCTTATGATCTCTATTATAATAAAAAGTAGAGCATTATTTAGATTTGGATTGGGTTGATATTCCTATTAGCTTAACTTCCTCATTTATAGATTTAACTAGATTTAATTTAGAAAAAATGAAACACGACAGCCTAAAATTTTTATCTATCTAAAAAGTTGGGAATAAGATTTAGATTAATATAAGTATGAGTATCTATGAATAAATAAATATTGTTTTTGGATATCCCATGAAAACATTTATTGTTAAAATAAAAAGAAAAATCACCCCAACATAAATCTAAATGAGGTTCTACTTTCACTATTATAGAGATTATGAGAAAAAATATAATTAAATGAAACTGCGGTAACATTTGTAAAGACCAAAAAGGTAAAAATGTAATAAAAAGATAGCATTTTTTTCGTTGATTTAAGAAACGGTTGAAATTAAAAAAAAAAAAATACTTTAAAAGCTAGGCAATAATGTAATCATGTGTTAGATTTGTCTCAAGTTTGAACCTGAAAAATGAAAGTTTCCCAATTCAAGTAAGGTTTCTATTTTGAATAGGTTTTCTAATCAAATGATTTTCCTAGTTGAAGAAAGTTTTTTTAAAAGAGGTTTCTTACTTGGATTTGATTCTTGCCTATATATAAGAAATTGAAACATAAAGAGTCTAAACTTTTCAAAGCCATCTTTTATAAAATCCGGTATTCTTTTATTCATCTTAATTTCAATTTCGTTATAGTTTTTGCATCTGCCATAGCATCATGCAAACTTGTGAATAATACAGATTATTGATTTTGTTATGGAATGTTGGCGGACTAGATTGAATAAGATAAAGAATTTCAACAATCGCATTGAACATATTAGAAATTGAAGAATGACAATATACATTGAACCAAAATATAGGCAGTTTTAATGTTATTTTCCTTATCGTGGGCAATTTAGGAAGATAAACTCCTACCTTGACAACATGTTTAGAAAGTCATCAACTGCAAAGTGAATATACATATATGAAACGATTAAGGCGTTTGATAAATTAACCTTATGTACTCAGATATGGCGAATTTGGAATTTCAACTTACAGATTTGTGGAAGTTTTGGGATCGAGCCAGATCATTGAGGTCAATAAGTTTGCTCTCAGACGACTGACCTGGGTTCAACGGGCGACCTTTCTCACTTGAGTGAGCATCAAATTCAAGGACCGATTCTAGGTGCGTTTGGGAAGACTTTTGGGGAAAGTTTTTAGGAAAATGCAAAGACCTTTAATTCCAAAATGCAAACTGTGTTTGGTAAATTGTACTTTGAAAGTCATTTGTGAAGTACTTTAAGCAAAATGGTGTTTGGGGAATCACATTTACAATAGAGTTTTGTGGTAAAAAAAAATTTATCAAAAGAAAAAAAAAAAAAATTGACCGACAAGGGCAGTGGCTGTTGGCGACCTCCGGTGACCTCCGGCGATCCCGGATTTGGGATGCGAGGTTGCGCGACGCTGTCACAACCTCCGACGACCTTCGGCAACCCCAGATCTGGGGTGGCGAGGTCACGCGACGCCGTCGCGACCTCCGGCGACCCCGGATTTGGGGCGGCGAGGTCGCGCGCATCGCGCGACGCAGCCTTGACCTCCGATGACCCTGGATTTGGGGCGGCAAGGTTGCGCGACGCCGCCTCGACCTCCGGTGACCTAGATTCGAGGCGTCAAGGTCACGGGAGGATCTCGCCGCCCCGGATCTGTGTCGCGCGACACCGCCGCCCCCGGATCTAGGTTGCAGCGAGGTCACGCAACCCAGATCTAGTCGCCGCTTGAGCCTCCGACACGGATCCGGGTCGCGACCAAACCCGCGACCAGGTGGGTCGCGCGGCCCCGGTGAGCTCCGTGTGGTGGTCGCGGTGCGGCAGGCGATGGTCGCTAGCAACGCCGCGACTCGCGGAGGTCGCCTAATTCTCCAACGACGATCGCCTAGGTTGTCGCGACCACGCCGGCCACCCTCAACGGAGAAGCGAGAAGATGAATAGTGTCTCCTCACAATGGCAAAAAACGGAAAAACAAAAAGTTCGTAAGGACAATTTCAAGAAAAAAAAAAAAAAAAATGTACAGTACCCGCGTGGCATGCTGAAAAAGCCGAAAGCCCAAGGCAGGTCTTGGGCTTTCAGCTTCACAAAGTTGGCATTTTCCAAATGGGGGTTAAATTTTTTTTGCCAAACACCCCGTACTAGGCCCAAAGGACTTTAGGTGTCCAAAGCCCTTTCCAAAGTAGTTTCCAAACGCACCCACTGTTGTCAACGATTTAGACATGAGAAGCTTCTCTCCCATCTTCCTCGGCTGATTCCAAAGTCTTCCATTCCAGCTGCGTCGTCATTAGATTAAGGAAGAGTGGTGCAACTCAAAGTTCCTCCGACAAAATCTGTTCATCATTTCAGACTTTGCTTTTGTCCTGTGTGTTGACGGGTCGTGGCAAGTCAAGCAATGGAGAGTTTCTTGGAAATCAGCAGAACGCGTCATGCTAGTAATTTCTTGGAAATGGGAGGTCGATTTTGATTTTAAATTCTCGTTCAGCTTTGGAGCACATTGTGTGCTTTCATTCAAAAGAGAGAGAGAGAGACATGGATCATCGAGCAATTGAGATCGACGAACTGCAAGATGCAGAATTTGAGTACAACGCCGCTGGATCTGCGGCTGGGTCATTGGAGGGGATCAGTTCGAGTTGATGACGAAATGGAAACCGTCTGTGGCTAATGGACTAACTTCGCCCCCGAGGAACTATGATGAAGCCGGCCCAGGGCATGCTCCCGCAGGATCGCGCAATGAAACTGTAACTTACTGCTTGGCCCGCGTTAGGCGCCGACTGGGGGAAAGGGAAAGACGCTTCCGAGCCGGGACCTCATCTTGCACCATCTTTAGGATCCCCCCGACTCTTTGCGGGATCAATCCGAAGGCTGAACAGCCCGAGATCGTATCTATAGGCCCGTACCACAGGGGCCGGGACCATTTGCTCGAGTTCGAAGAGCACAAGTGGTTCTTCCTCAGGAGGTTCCCTCACCGCACATCCTCGAACGAGGCAAGTCTCATTGAATTATTGGCAGCTGAGGAAAATTCTGTCCGGAGTAGCTATTCGGAAACCGTGCTTATGTCGGGTGGCGACTTCGTGGAGATGATGCTACTCGATGGTTGCTTTGTGCTGGAACTCCTACTCCACATTTTCAGGAGCGATGACGCGATTGATGAAGATGACCCCATCTTTACACGGCCTTGGATAATCCCGATTCTCATCAGGGACTTGCTGAAGCTTGAAAACCAGGTTCCGTACTTCCTTCTCAAAGTGCTGTTTCGCTTCTCGGGCTCAACAAAGGTGAAAACAGACTCTTTGTGCACCCTCGCTTTGAGAGTATTCGATCTTGCCTACCCGAGATCCGTGGCGCTTCTCAAAGATTATGAGAATCTGCAATGCAAGCATTTACTTGACCTGTTTTACTTGACTCTCTTTCCGACAAACCCAGACCCTTGCAACGACCCGCAGATGTACCGGCCGTCGGATCAGTCCGTACCATGTGTGACCAGCCTTAGGCCCTCCGGAATCAAATTCAAGTCCAAGAAGACACATAACTTCCTGGACATAGGTTTCCGAAAACGGGTGCTTGAGATACCATCCATCACCATCAACGACTTCACGACCACCGTGCTAATAAACTGTGTTGCCCTGGAACAATACAAGGAAAACATCTCCAAGCACATTACCGATTATGTCTCCTTCATGCACTGCCTCATCAATCAGCCGAAAGACGTGTCGCTCCTCTGTTCTGATGGGATCATCACAAGATTTTCTCATGATGATCAGTATGTTGCTAATTTCTTCAATAAGCTGGGGAAGAGTACCGTTTTCAATGTTCACGGCTGTTATCTGTCCAAGCAGTTCGAGGAATTGGAATCGTATTACTACAGCAATTGGGCGAACATGATGCGCACTTACTTTTCCAGTCCGTGGTCAGTTATATCGGTCTTCTCTGCTTTCTTGGTCATAGTTCTCACCGTGATACAGACCGTTTTTGCTGTCCTCGGTTATCGCTTCCATTAGTATTCGTTGCTCGTAGATGTGTCTCGGTCAGGACTCTTTTCATTCATTCTACAATTTCCTGCTCAGACATCAGAAATGCATTTCTTTTAATTTCCGCAACTTCTTTTTGAGGTTGGACGAACTCAGAGATGATTCTGAAAATCATGGGATAGAAATCTAAGATGAAGCAATCGGTATTTATAAAGTTGTAATGCTACTCATGTTGGTACTTCAGACGACTGGTATAACAGAAAAATGACCATTTAAGTGTATTGCCCAATAGAGGAATCGTCTATAAGAAGAACTCGACGATACTACAACAGTTGCACCACGCTTCCTGGCATCATTACAATGTGTTGGAGAGAAGCTGGGATAACAATTCACCACGAGCCAAATATAATCGAAGATCAATTTCTTCCCCGAAACAAAACCAGCCAAAATCAATTTAGCCCCAACAACAACCATCGAAAAATTCAGAGACAGCTCTCGACGAACAAAAATCATCACCTCGTAGCCATTGATCTCACAAACAACAGACTTAAATCTGAGCCAATTTCATCAACGTTTGGCCTTCGAATCAAAGCAGCAAAATTTCAGCTCTTTCTTTGGTTTTCTTCTCCTCTATTTTGGTTCTCTTGGGCGGGGGCACACTTTTTACTCTCCTCTCTCCTCTCTCCTCTCTCCTCTCGCACGAAGCAGCCACGTACTTTTTCTTTTTGTTCTTTTCTTTCCCTTTGACTTTTCCTCCTTTCGCTCTTTTGTTTTGTTTTATGTTAGCTGGGCCCCACAAGAGGACCCAGCCAACACAACAACACTGGTAATGCAGCGGCGATTCTATAATGCAGAAAAAACCGGTGAAAGCAAGCATTGCCACAGGTGATGGAGTGCTCGATTTTACCATAAGGGCAGGGCTCTCCTTTTCACGGCAGATGCCGACCCCGAAGTATGATGATGCGTTAGCCATTTTGATACATAATTGCTCTTCAAGACTCAACGAGAAGATTAACAAGACCTTAGGTCGCAATAAAAAGAGTGGCGGCTCGACGAAACTTCGGACTTAATAATACTATTGTCATGAACACCAGAAAATTCCCGTGCAGTTACTGCGGCACTCCAACCCGCTTGCATTTTTTCAAGAGCTTGATGTACCAAAATTAAGCCTTACATTGGAATTATAAGGGAATAATCTGTTTTTGATCGGATCGAATGGATGTGCGTGAAAGTTGGTTCAGGATATCATCTAATTATAATAAAAAGGGGAAAAAAAAAGTTAGAGGCAGCAAATAGAGAACTTGAAAGTGTGGGTGGACTGCTTAGGAATTCCTATTTCATCCCTTCAATTTTCACAAGTTGCAGAAATTGCAATCAATTTTCATTTCAGCTCTCTTTCCTCGCGTTGACTTCCTCCGGAATGCAAGTCTGAGTCAACTCTCAAATTCATCAGAGATCCATCGTGGTGTATAATGTGCAAAGAGGGTCGTGGTAATTGGTGAAGCCCCGAATGGGTCCAGAGTTTTCCGGCTTGGACCATCGAATTAGTCCAGGCCTAAACCTTAAACAAATATTGAAATTGGACGAATGGCTACACTCACAAGCCCATCTGTACATTTCTTAGCCTTTCCAAGGAGGAAGAAAAATCCCTTGTTATTTGCGTCGCTACACGATTTGAATTGTGAAATAAGATATTTAGAAATGAAGGGGGTGATTGGCTCGATGGTTTTGCCACATTTGTAGGAAGATCTATTTCGATACGAGCAGAACTTTCAAAATTGTTGTTGGGACTCAACTTCGTAAAACAATTTGGCTTAAATAAGATTATCATTGAAATAGATTCTGAAACTATCACCGATCCTATTATCTAGAGCTTACGGTTGATAATACTGGTCTTGTTTTACTTAAAGATGTTAGAAAACCGTTGACCTTTTAATTTGAGTTCAAAGTGCAACATAACTTTTTGGAAGGAAACTGTCTGGCTCAATAATACTGGAATCGGTAAGGGCTTGGAAAGTATGATCTTTTCACTACCTTTTAAAGAGTTACTTCATATTTATTAGGTGATAAGATAGGGATAATAGATTCACGAGGTTAATTATTTGTATTTGGATTTAGCCTTTTCTTTTCACATAAAAAATAGAATGTGCATTTTAAGATACTTGTTAAGCCACAGTTCATGCGTTGAAATTATGTAATGTTGACTTTACATGTTTAATATTTTTGTAACGGGGGGATTATTATTCTTCGAGTCCACTCAAATATCTCTATATCATAAAGAAAATTTGAAATAAATTTCAACCTCAAACTTTTACTTGAATATTTGAATACCCCTCGTACTCTTCGTAAGACACAATAGTAAATCATACATGAATGGATCACAAACAAAATGCTAATTTGAAACTAAGAACATAAATATTCCCATATTTCGTTGATTCACAACTGATAATTTAAACCGTTCTCCAAAATAAGTCAAGCTCGGCATTTCAATTTCCTTAACAAACTATTATTTGTTGTTGCTTGCGCATGTGAGTGCCTTCTTTGCAAGTCTCCAAAATCAAATTTTATGATTTGATCATCATACTGTAATAAAGTCTGTTTATGACATCATTTATAGAATTGAGGTTCTAATCTTCTTTTCGTATTTTAAGACCCACCCGTATTTTGGTTGGGTGCTGACATGCCAATTTTAGAATAGGGTTATCTGGTTCTGTACGAAAAGGTAAATCTCCTAGCAGTAATGCTTACTCAATGCTATTACTTCATCCTTTGATTTCATCACAAATCATCGAACCATTTTGATTGATCGGATGGCAATCATTTCCTTTATCTGCAATGAAGAAATCTTCATTGGATTGCCAATCAAGTTATAAGAATCGTCAGGATCGAATAATGCTTCCACTTTATCACAACTATAAGATAAAAGATGGCGTCACTTTGCCTGAGATTTTTATTTACAATAAAAAAAAGATATGATTCTTATTACTAAATCACGAGACAACCCCACGCGCGAATTTAACATCGCACCATACGAATTTGATTCTTCATAATCTCAAGCGCTAAAATGCTGTATTTGGACCATGAATCCTACTTTTGGCTCGTGTCGTGCGTATGATCTTCCCCAATCAACCGAACCCGATAGCCCGTCGCATACTCCGATACTACACCATCTTTGCTCTCGAGTTTCTTAGATAAAGATCGTATCTCACGTTAATGTTCGGCACTGTATGAAAGTTCTTCGTATCATTCGGTCGCCTTTTGAGTTGAGTGACTGGTTTGGTTCTCAAACTCTCTCCTATGCAAAGACAAAACAATATAGTTTTTCCGGTCAAATTTTGTTGGAAATTGCCTGACGTGACACTATCTAATGATTTGATGACAGAAGAATTACAACGGAATTTGATGCAAATATTTAGGACTGAATTAGCAAAATTAGAAAGCTTGGGATAGAATTATTATATGTACGATAAATTTTGGACTGATTGACTAATCTCCTCCAATGTAACATGAAAAAGCAACCGCGACAACTCCTTTGGAATGGGAATGCTGCAAATCAAAGCAATCAAAAGGTGCAGATAACGTTATTTTGGGTTGACTTTGACAACCATTTGAATATACCCTCTTCCTTTTTGTAGGGGATGAATGCCCTTTGTAGGAACCCTCAGCAAATGAACCTGAACTCAACTTGCAAAGGGAGGCATGGCATGCCGACTCCAACTAGATTTGAGGTCAAGTAGCTTCAGAAGCTCACCTCCTCTTTCACCTTTATCATCTCTATGTAAAGAGCAGCGCATGATGCCATTCAGGATCATACCAATCATCAAGAAAGAGAGTTGTAGCTCGTTAGCTGTCTGGAAAACCAGAGATGGCTAAGGCAATGGCAAGTTTGGGCATGTCCTTGTTAGTCCTCTTGCTAGCTCTAGCAACGGCTGGGGCGGCTCCAGGGCCCAAGCAAGTGAAGTGCAAAGACAAGAACTACCCACTTTGTTACCATGTGCAGCTCCATTGCCCTGCTACTTGTCTCAGGACTTGTGAGGTGGATTGTGCTTCCTGCCAACCAGTTTGCACCAGCGGCAACATCAACAACAACAACGGCACCAATAATAACAACAATAACAACGGCAGCAACACCGCCAGCGACAACAATGGCAACAATAACAACAACAACAATAACAGCAACAGCAGCAGCAGCAACAACAACAACAACAACAACAACGGCAGCAACAGCAGCAGTAGCAACAACAACAACAACAACAACAATAACGGTAGCAACAGCAGCAGTAGCAGCAACAGTAACAACAATAACAACAACAACAACGTCGATAACGGCAATGGCAACGTCAACAACAACAACAACAACGGCAACGGTAACGTCAACAACAACAACAACAACGGCAACGGCAACGCCAACAACAACAACAACAACGGCAATGGCAATGCCAACAACAACAACAACAACGGCAATGGCAACGCCAACAACAACAACAACAACGGCAACGGCAACGTCAACAACAACAACAATGGCGGTAACAACAACAATAACACCAACGGCAGCAATGGCAACAACAATGGCAATGGGAACACGAACAACAACAACAACAATGGCAACGGTAATGTGAACAACAACAACAACAATGGGAACGGGAACGTGAACAACAACAACAACAATGGAAACAACAATCAAAACAACAACAACAACAACGGCAACAACAACCAAAACAGCAATGGCAACAACGGCAACAACAACCAGAACAGCAATGGCAACAACGGCAACAACAACCAGAACAGCAATGGCAACAATGGTAACAACAACCAGAACAACAACAATAATGGCAACAATGGCACCCCAACGAACCCACCACCACCGGCCATGCCTCCTCCGCCGCCTACCAGCAGTGGTTCCACCCCTCCTAATGCCCCTCCAACTGCCATGCCTCCTCCACCACCCACCAGTGGCGGATCCACCCCTCCTAATGCCCCACCAACCAACATGCCTCCTCCGAGCAGCGGTTCCAACACACCTCCTCCTACTGGTATCCTCCTCCGCCTCCACCGAGCGAAGTACAAGGAGTGAAGAGAGTGAGGTGCAAGGATAGAAATTACCCTCAATGCTATGTGTTGGAGCAAAGCTGCCCCAGTGCTTGTCCATCTACCTGTGAGGTTGATTGCGTAACTTGCAAGCCAGTTTGCAGTAAGTCGTCACTATATCCACTTTTCTCATCCATATTTTTCGAATTTTTGTTTGTTTTAAGCTTGCATTCAAATAACACATTGTTGTCTTCATTCACTGTACATAGACTTGCATGAGCATGATTCTTCAAAGCTGTTATCTAGCTCTACATAATTTTAGTGAATTCTTAAGAATTAATGTCCTGAAAATGGGACAGGATGATTGCTTCAATTGATTAGATTAGGAACATGCAGATAGACACTTTTGAGACTTTGATTAGTCACTCTGGTAAGTATTCATCCCCTGACCAGATCATGGCACACACGAGGATCTCAATCGGAATTACTATGACTAGTCTCTCCAAGGATGCTAAAAATTTCGATGGTCAAATGTGAACAGGCTGCGACTATCCTGGCGCGGTTTGCCAGGACCCACGCTTCATCGGCGGCGATGGCATCACCTTCTACTTCCATGGCAAGAAGAACCGTGATTTCTGCCTTGTCTCCGATTCCAACCTCCACATCAACGCGCACTTCATTGGCCGCCGCAGTGTCAACATGGGCCGCGACTTCACCTGGGTCCAGTCCATTGGTATCCTCTTTGGCTCCCACAACCTCTTCATCGGCGCCCTCAAGACCTCAGCTTGGGACGACGCCATCGACCGCCTCTCCCTTTACCTTGACGGCACCCCCATCACCCTCCCTCAATACGAGGGTGCCTTGTGGCACTCCAAGACCACCCCACGCATCTCATTCACAAGGTACCGCGACACTAATGCTATTGAAATCGAAGTGGAGAAGAACTTCAAGATCAAGGCCATGGTTGTCCCAATAACCCGGAAGGATTCATCCATCCACAACTATGGAATAACCGATGAAGATTGCTTCGCTCACTTGGACTTGAGCTTCAAGTTCTACGCATTGAGTGGCGACGTGAGTGGCGTCTTGGGGCAGACCTATGCGAGCAACTACGTGAGCAGGGCCAAGATGGGCGTGGCAATGCCGGTGCTGGGAGGCGAGAGGGAGTTCGCATCGTCAGGCCTTTTCACGACCGACTGTGCGGCATCCCAGTTTATTGGCCAGTTGGTACCGAGGAACTCGACTAAGAGTTTTGAGTATGCCGATCTCGAGTGCGCTGGCGGAGTAGAGGGCCGTGGGGTTGTCTGCAAGAGATAACTATGCTTAAAATCACTCCTCGATCTCTCAGTCTCATGCATGTGCAAAGTTATGCGCGCCTTCTGTTGTTAAGTTGATACAATAAGGTCCAGAGTCACGAAATATCGTGGGATGAATTATGCCCTCTCTGGCCGGCTTCCATTCTAAGTATCTGTTCATTTCTTTTAATAAAGCTCTTTGCGACAAGTGAACAATTGTGTATTTTGTGTTATCTATTCTTGGCACGAAGAGTATAAAGCACATATCCAATTCATTTCCACTTAATTGGATACACCATCTTCCTCAGGCGGTTCACAATTCACATAGCAATATAGCGTAGTCAAAGGGGGGCTAGTAAGTGACCTCCATATACAAAGTGTTAATTAGCATCCTTATTAAGGGTACACCCAAAAAAGTCTCTCCTCATCATGTCGAGGCGACCGATCTCTCTTCAATCACCACCGACAATCCCACTCAATGGTGGCGGTGAGCCTTGGCACGAACTGGACCCTGCGATGACCATTTGCGAGATGGACATCAAAATGGCAGACCAGAGCCAGCGCAACGCTTTTCATCTCCACCAGGGCATCTCCTTGCCTAGGCAGACCCGAACCCGGCCTGGAAAACTGGGTATTTGTACTGGCTCTCGGGTGAGAAGACCCCATCCCTTGTCGGCTACCACCTGGGCCTGAACTCAAGGTAGTCTGGGGCCAAACCGCTCCATCCAGCCCATGGCACAGGGGTGGTACATGACCTTCTGTTGGGAAAATCCCTCATGATGTCTAGAACATGACAAAATAATCAAAGGCCACTAACTTGTTTAATAGTTGTGTAATTAAGTGAAAGATGCATAAGCCATTATACAGATAATGTGCTAGCAGGATCTACAAAAGATGAGTACACTATTCTATTAATGGTGAATGAGGCATTGCATATAGGTGTCTATGAGCTGGATGTACCTGAATAGAAGGTAAAAAAGCCTACAAGGGGAGTTCAGTAAAGCTTGGAGCTACCATGAATATGTGAACAGTGAGGTAGAGTAACCAACTACCAATATGCTTGGAAGGACCAAAAGATAGAAGCTAGATTGAAGTTGAGTATTAGCATAAAGGTTGAGATAACCAGAGAACCTGATAAAACTAAGAAGCCCGTTACAACAAAATTATAATGTTAGTAGAAGCCTGCATAAATTAGATATCAACAGCAGTGTAATGCATGGATATCAACATCGTACTACGTGGATATTAGCAGTGTACTAAGTGGATTTTAGTAGAGTACTGCCAAAGCTGGATATTAACAGTATACTGCAAAAGCTGGATATTAGCAGAATAATGCAAAAGTTGGAAATATTTCTTATCTAGGTCCCTGTTTAAAGAAGCATTGTAAACTTGCGGTTGGAAATCTTAAAGCACAAGGACTTGGCATAAATCTTTGAGCAAAAACATTTTTCGGGAAATCTTTTTGTCGAAGAGGCATCGTCACAGTGATCGGCCATGTTGAAGTGGTGAGCCCGACTGTTGGCATCGCGGAGCATGGTGTCGATGGGTCGATCTTGCCAGCAGTTTGCCACATGCCATTGAGGACCTTGCATATGTCGAGTGAGTCGCCGCCGTTCTTCAGAGTGATCCGCCGACTCTCCAACTCTCCCTCGCCTGGCCCACCTAACCCTTGAGCTAGAGCCAACCCGGCGCGAGCCGTGGCATGGCTGTCGGTGGGTTTGGTCGAGTTGAGAGTGGTGAGGTTGGAGGAGCGCGACCATTGTACTCTACCATGAAGGTGTCCGCGTGTAATCGGAGGTTGAGTATAAGGCAACGGTTGGTAGACGGGAAATGACGGCTATGCCCACATAAGCACTTCCATAACAATAAATTTTCAAAATTAACCTCATTGTAACGTCATTCTTAAACTTTTTAATTCATTCAATATGATACTTAAACTATTTTAAAATGTTCAATCTAATCTCTAAATTTTTAATTTGCTCAATCTAGTTTTTTAGTACCATTTGCAAATTTTTATATTTACACTATCACCTGAATTATATACATATCTTTTCATTTCAATCTGTTTTCTACATCAACAAAAAAATATGCAAACTTTTTTTTATCACATTTTCAACTCCTTATAATGTCATAATAGTTTCATTTTAACTATGCCTTAGGGTGCTTTTGTTTTACCAAAATGAATGATTTAAAAAACATTGTCCTAAAAATAATCGCTTACAAAAATAAACGAATGAAAAATATTTTCATTGTCCATGAAAACATTTAAATATTAATTGTTGTCGTTATTGAAAATAATTTTAATGGACTAATTATTTCAAACAATATAAGTGATCATTTTAAGGAAGATATTTTTTCAAATAATTCATTTGCAACAAAATAAAAAAAAAAAAAAAAAAAAAACCCTAGCCTATGCTCTCTATTATAAAAAAAAAAAAAAAAAGCATAAAATCAATTAGGTTGCATTAGATTGATATTCCTAATATTTTAATGTCCTCATTTACAGATTAACTAAATTCAATTAAGAAAACACGAAACACAACAACATAAAATTTTTATCTATCTAAAAAGTTAGAAACGAGGTTTAGATTAACATAAGTACAACTATCTATGGATAAATTAATATCATTTTTAATATTCTAGTGAATTTTTTTGGCCCAAATAAAAAAGAAATATCAACCCTACGTCACATCTAGATGAGGCCTATTTTTTTCTATTAAAGAGATCATAAGTTCAAATATACATAAATGAAACTATCGTAATAATTATAAAGACAAAAAAAGTTAAAATGTAATAAAAAATTTAGCATTTTTTGTCAACTTAGGAAATAGTTTGAAATGAAAAAAAAAAATTAAAATCTAGGCAATGGTGTAATTATGCAAACTTGTGAATAATACAAGACATTGACTTTGTTATGGAAAATTAACAGGCTAAATTGAATAAATTTAAAGTTTATGGACTACATTGAATATTTAAAAATATTTCAAGAGCCACATTGAACATATTAAAAGTCCAAACATGACATTGCACATCAAACCAAAATCTAGGGGCTTTTAGTATTTTTTTTTTTTCCTATCATGGGCCACGTAGGAGGGTGAACTCGCAATTTGACGATATGTTTAGAAAGTTATAAATTACAAAGTGATTTTACACATGATATGATTAACACGTTTGATAAATCATCATTATGCACATGGATACAGTGAAATGGGAATTTCAACTTACAGATTTGTGGAAGTTTTGGGATCGATTTGGCGAGCTATATTGCCAGATCGTCGAGGTCAATACGTTTGTTCTCAGGCGTCTGACCTGGGTTCGGTGTGCAATCTTTCTCACTTGAATGAGCATCAATTTCAAGGATTGATTTTGTCGTGGACAATTTAGCCATAAGAAGCTCCTGTCCCATCTTCCTCGGTTGATTCTAAAGTCTTCCATTTCAGCTGCATCGTCATTGGATTGAGGAAGAGTGATGAAAGATCCTCGGACAAAACCGGTTCAGCATTTCAGACTAGCTTTTATCTTATGTGTTGATGGGTCCTGGCAGGTCAAAAAATGGACAGTTTCTCGGAAATCAGCAGAACGCGTCGTGCTAGTAATTTCTTGGAAATGGAAAGTCAATTTTGATTTTAAATTCTCATTTAGCTTCGGAGCACATTGTACGCTTTCATTTATCTCAGAGAGAGAGAGAGAGAGAGTCATGGATCATCGAGCAATGGAGATCGACGAACTGCAAGATACAGTGGTTGAAAATGACGCAGCCGGATCCGTTGTCTAATGGACTAACTTCAACCCCAAGGAACTATGATGAAGCCGGCTTACGCAAGATTGCACGTCGAGACACTAACTTAACGCTTGGCCGGGTTAGGTGGCGACTAGGAGAAAGGGAAAGACGCTACCGAGCCGGGACCTCATCTTGCACCATCTTTAGGATCTCCACGACTCTTCGCGGATCAATCTGAAGGCCGAACAGCCAGAGATTGTATCCTCTATTTGCATTTTTCCAAGAGCTTGACGTACCGAAATTAATCCTCCCATTGGAATTATACATGGATGATCTGTCTTTAACCGGATGGGAAAAGTGGACATAGTTCGATCGTGAAAATTGATTCAAAATATTACCTGACCGCAACAAAAAGAAAAAGAAAGTTAAGAGTCTGCAAATAGAGAACTTGAAACGATGGATGGTCCGTTTGAGCATTCCTATTTCTTCTCATCATTTTTCACAATGTTGTAGTAACTGCAACAGATTTTCAAGTCGAGTTAACTCTCAAGTTCATCAGAGATCCATCATGGTGTATTATGTGCAAAGAGGGTCGTCGTAATTGGAAAGCCCCAAATGGGTCCAAAATTCGGTCTTGGACCATCCAATTAGTCCAGGCCAAAACCCTAAACAAGTGTTGAAATTGTACAAGTGGCTAAACTCATAAGCCCATCTCTACATTTCTTTGCGTCGCGACACGATTACTATTGTGAAATTAAAAATTTAGAAATGAAGGGGGTAATTGGCTTGATGATTTTAACACATTAGTAGGAATATGTATGTCAACAAAAGCAGAACTTTTGAAAATTTGTTTGGGACTTAACTTTGCAAAACAATTTGGCTTGCACATTCTAAAGCCATCACCGATCTTGTTAGTCCAAAGCTTATGGTTGATAATGCTGACCCTGCTTAACTTAAAGATATTAAAAAACTATTGAGCTCTCACTTTGAGTTTAAAGTGCAACATAACTATCTAGAAGGAAACCATCTGGCTACTGGTTTGCTAATCTTGAATATTGGTAAGTGCTTGGACAATATGTTCTTTTCACTACCTGATAGAAAGTTGCTTCATATTCATTAGGTGATAAAATAGGAATAGTAGATTCATGACTTTAAATATTTGTATTCGGATTTAGCCTTTTTTCATAGAAAAAAACAATTTAGAAAGTGCATTTTAAGATACGTGTTAAGTCACAGTTCATGCGTTCAAATTATATAATGCTGACTTTACATGTTTAATTGTTTTTTTTTTTTGTAACGGGGAATTATTATACTTCGAGTCCACTCAAATATCACTTTATCATGAAGAAAATTTGAAATAATTCTCAACCTCAAACTTTTACTTGAATATTCGAATGACATTCATACTCGTTGGCAATACGACACAATAATAAATCATACATAACTGGATCATAACAAAATGCTAATTTGAAAGTAAGAACATAAATATCCATATATTGTGTCGAGCGATAATTTGATTGTTTCCTTAGATAATTCAAGCTCATCATTTCAATTTCCTAGACAAACTATTATTCATTGTTACTCACACATGGAAGTGCCTTCTACGCAAGTCTCCAAATTTCAATTTTATGATATAGTCATCGATCGATTCTATCCATCATATCATATATAGAATTGATATGATTTTTTTTTTTTTTTTTTCGTTTTTAAGAGCCAAGCGTATGTTAGTTGAGCAGTGACATGCAATTTTTAGATTAGGGTTCTCCGGTTCTGTACGAAAAGGGGTTTCTCCGAGCATTAATGCTTACTCGATGCTGTCTACTGAACTCCTTTGATTTGATCCCAATACATGATTGAACCATTTTTAATTGATTCCATGGCAATCATTTTCTTTTAATCTGCAACGAAGAAACCTTCATTGGATGGCAATCAGGTGATCCGAATCATCAGGATCAAAAAATGCTCCCACTTTATCTCAATTATAAGATAACAGATGGCATCACTTTGCTTGAGATTTTATAAAAATTAAATATAATAATATAAATACGATGTGATTCTTATTATTAAGTCACGAGACAAATGCGGCGGTCGCAGAATTTGATGCCACACGATATGAATTTGATTCCCTCACAATCTCGGGTGCCGGAACGCTGTATTCGAACCATGAATCCAACTTCTGGCTCGTGTCATGCTTATGATATTCCCTAATCGACTGAACCCGAGAGCCTGTTGTGCACTCTGGAACTGCACCATCTTTGCTCATGTTGAATAACTAGTTTCTCATATAAAAATCGCATCTCATGCTAATGTTCGGCACTATAAGAAAGTTCACCGTATTATCTGGTAGCCTTTTGAGTTCAGTAACTAGTTTCGTGCCCGAACTCTCTCCTATGCAAAGACAAATTAGGGACTAACATACCCGTCTGTGTTCATGGTACTTTATTTTAACAATAATGTGTAGGTTTTATTAAGCTCTGTTGATAAATTTGTCTCGTTTTGGGTCTAATGGCCCAATAACCTCTTTGATGCTCCAAAGTAAGCTCTAATGAGCTAACAGAAAAATTATTCAATCAATATTAAATATATTGTATGGATATCAATTCAGTCCTAAATCTTCATACGAAATTTCAATATAATCCTTTCAATTAGTTTTTGTTAGAGATCGCCGACGAGACGGTCCAATCGTCATGAACCGTTGTCAATTTGATGAGGAAGAGTTACAATAAATTTAACACAAATGTTTAAGGTTAAATTGACAAAATTAGAAAGTTTGACCTTGGATTGTTATATTTACAATAGGTTTATAATTGATTGAATAATCTCTTCCGAGATAACATGAAATAGCAACGGCAATGACTCCTCAGGTACGCGGATGCTGCAAATCGGAGTCATCTAATGGGTAGATGACGTTGTTTTGGGGTTGACTTTGACTTCCCTTTGAATATGCCCTCTTCCTTTTTGTTGGGTTGAATGCCGTTTGTAGGAACCCTCAGCAAAGGAACCTGAACTCACTTGCGAAAAGAGGCATGGCATGCAGACTCCCACTAGATTTAAGGTCAAGTTGCTTCAAAAGCTCACCTCCTCTTTCACCTTTATCATCTCTATGTAAAGAGCAGCGCGATTCCCTTCAGGATCATATCAGTCATCAAGAGAGTTGTAGCTTGTTAGTTGTCTGGAAAACCAAAGATGGCTAAGGCAATGGCAAGCTTGGGCATGTCCTTGTTGATCCTCTTTCTAGCTCTTGCATTGACTCAAGCAGATCCAGGGCCCAAGCAAGTGAAGTGCCAAGACAAGAAATACCCACTTTGTTACCATGTGAAGCTCTATTGTCCCGCAGCTTGCCTCAGGACTTGTGAGGTGGATTGTGCTTCTTGCCAACCTGTTTGCACCAGCGACAACTCCGAGAGCAGCAGCAACAACAACAACAACAACAACAATAACGGCAACAGCGGCAACAACAACAACAACAACAATAGCAACAACGGCAACAACAGCAACAACAACAATAACAATAACAACAACAGCAGCAGTAGCAACAACAACAATAATAACAACAATAGTGGCAGCAGCAGTGGAGGCGGTAGCAACAACAACAACAATAACAACAACGGTAGCAGCAGCAGCAATAGCAACAACAACAACAACAACAACAACAACGGTGGCGGCAGCAGCAGCAATAACAACAACAACAACAACAACAACGGTGGCGGCAGCAGCAACAATAACAACAACAACAACAACAACAACGGTGGCGGCGGCAGCAACAATAACAACAACAACAACAACAATGGTAACAGCAGCAGCAACAACAACAATAATGCCGACGGCAGCAACAACAACAATAACAACAACAACAACGGCAGCGGCAACAACAACAACAACAACAACAATAACAACAACGGCGGTGGCAACAACAACAACAACAACAACAACAACAACAACAACAATAATGGTAACGGTGGCAGTGTCACCCCGGTGCCTCCTAACAGTGGCTCCACCCCGCCGACCACCACACCCCCAAGCAGTGGATTCCCGCCACCAAATGCCCCACCAACCAACGTGCCTCCTCCGAGCAGCAGTTCCACCCCACCTAATGCCCCTCCAACCACCACACCTCCTCCACCACCATCAAGCGAAGCAACGGGAGTGAAGAGAGTGAGGTGCAAAGATAGGAATTACCCTCAATGCTATGGATTGGAGCAAAGCTGCCCCAGCGCTTGTGCATCTACCTGTCAGGTTGATTGTGTGACTTGCAAGCCAGTTTGCAGTAAGTCGTCACTATATCCCCTTTTTCTCATTCATATTTTTCACTTGTTGTTCTAAGCTTGCATTTAAATGATACAATGTACTCTTCACTCACTGTACATAGACTTGCATGAACATAAATCTCATCTAGCTCTACATATCTTAGAGGAGCGTCAAATTGTATCAAACAAGAATACATTAGGAGCCTTAAGAATTAATATCCTGAAAATGGGACAGGATAATTGTTCGAATTGATTAGATTAGGAACATGCAAATTGACACTCTTAGGACTTTTAGTAGTCACTCTGGATATGCATTCATCACATGGTCAGATCATGGCACACGCAATTGTAAGAAAGTTATGTTTCCGGTCATGTATGCTGTTCCTGACTTCAACCAAAGTAATTATGTTTCTATAATCAGGGGATCTCAATCGAAATTACTCTGACTAATATCTCTAAGGATGCTAAAAATTTCTATGGCTAAATGTGAGCAGGCTGCGACTATCCCGGCGCAGTGTGCCAGGACCCACGCTTCATCGGCGGTGATGGCATCACCTTCTATTTCCATGGCAAGAAGAACCGTGACTTCTGCCTTGTCTCCGATTCCAACCTCCATATCAACGCGCACTTCATCGGCCGCCGCAATGTCAACATGGGCCGCGACTTCACCTGGGTCCAGTCCCTTGGTATCCTCTTTGGCTCCCACAACCTCTTCGTCGGTGCCCTCAAGACCTCAGCTTGGGATGACGCCGTCGACCGCCTCTCCCTCTACCTTGATGGCGCCCCCATCACCCTCCCTCAACACGAGGGTGCCTTGTGGCACTCCAAGACCACCCCACGCATCTCATTCACAAGGTACCGTGACACGAATGCTATCGAAATTGAAGTGGAGAAGAACTTGAAGATCAAGGCCATGGTTGTCCCGATCACCCGGGAGGACTCATTGATCCACAACTACGGAATAACTGACGAAGATTGCTTCGCTCACTTGGACTTGAGTTTCAAGTTCTACGCGTTGAGCGGCGATGTGAGCGGCGTCTTGGGGCAGACCTATGCGAGAAACTACGTGAGCAGAGCCAAGATGGGCGTGGCGATGCCGGTGCTGGGAGGCGAGAGGGAGTTCGCATCGTCAGGCCTTTTTACCACTGACTGCGCCGCATCCCGGTTTATCAGCTATTTGGTGCCGAGGAACTCGACCGAGGGTTTTGAGTACACCAATCTCGAGTGCGCTGGCGGAGTAGAGGGCCGTGGAGTTGTCTGCAAGAGATAAATATGCTTAAAATCACTCATCGATCTCTCAGTCTCATTCATGAGCAAAGTTATACGCACCTGCTCTTGTTAGTTTGATACAATAAGGTCTCGAGTCGAGAAATATGGTGGGGCGAATTATGCCCTCTCTGGGCAGCTTCCATTCCATGTATCTTTTCATTTCTCCTAATAAAGCACTTTGCAACAAGTGAGTTCAGAGAATTTGCAATTTGTGTTATCAATTATTGGCACGAGCGAATATAAACCACATATCCAATTCATTTCCACTTAATCATATACATCATCTTCCTCAGGCGGTTCCCAATTCACATAGCCATATAGTGTAGTCTCAAAGGGGTGTCAGTGACGAGTATCTACAAAGTGTTAATTAGCATCCCTACTTTGGGTAAACCCAAAATAGTCTCTTCTCATCGTGTTGAAGCTATCGATCTCTCTTCAATCACCACCAGCAATCCTACTCTGATGGTAGCAGTGAGCCCCGGCACGAATCAAGGCCCGCGATGACCTTCGCAACTTGGATATCGAACTGCCGAACCAAAGTGATTGACGCTCTTCATCTCCACCAGGGCCATCTCCTTGCCCATGAAAACCCGAACCCTCGCCTGGAACACTAGGTACTTGTACAGGCTTTTGGGTGAGAATACTCCGTCCCTTGTTAGCCCTAGCTCGAGCTTGAGCTCAACATAGTCTAGGCCCCACAACTACTCCATCCAGCCCATGGTGTGGGGGTGGTACATGACCCTCTAATGCGAAAATCTCTTATGATGTTTTGAAGATGACAAAGTATTCAAAGGCAACTAACATGTTTAATAATTGAGTGACTAGCTAAAAGATGCCCAAGTCATTATATGGACAACACCCTACCAAAATCATCTAAAGATGAGGACTGCACTATGGTGAACAAGGCTTTGCATACGGTTGTTTAAGGTGCATTTGGTAACGATTCTGTTCCCGAGAACAATTTCTGATGAGAAATGATTCTTTTTTATTCCGTTCCGGGAACAATTTTTAAGCATTTTAAGCTGTTTGATAACTGTCTAAAATTTCAATTCCCGGAATAGAATTACGTTTGGTACCGTGCTCAAAATTTCTACTTCAAATCATTTTTTTAAATTTTTAAATAATTTTATTTTTTCCTTCTTTTTTTCTTCTTTTCTTTTTTTCCTTTCTTTCTCCTATTCTTCTTCTTCAAGTGGCCGGTCACTGGCCTTGGAATGACCGGCGATCGGCGACCGGCAATCGGCCAGACAAGGACCAGCGACCTCACCGAAGCATCATCGGCCCTCGGTAGTTGGGCAAGGCTCGGCGAGGCTGGGTGAGCCTCGTCGGTGGCTAGGCTTGCCTCTGGCAAGCTCATGGACCTCACCTTGGCTTGGCAAGCCTTCAACAAGCTTGCCGAACTGGTTGCCGGCGACCGACGGTAGTAGGCGGCGAATGGCAGATGGCAAATGAAGAAGAAGAACAAGAAAAAAGAAAAAGAAAAAGACAAAATAGGTGCTTGATTCTAGAATTGTTCTCGGGAACAAGAATCAACCTTTTTTTTATTCTTGATTCTGTTCCAAATCTACTTCCGAGAACAAAAAAATAAAAATTTGTTTCCGAGAACAAAAATTTTACCAAACGCATTTATGTTCCAAATATATTCCCGAGAATAAAAGAACAAAAACAAACACTGTTCTGTTTGGCAAGTTGCCAAACAACCCCTTAAAAGCTGGATGTACTTGAGTAGAAGATGAACAAGCCTAGAAGGGGGAGTTCGGTGAAGCTTAGAGGTATTATGGATAGGTGAACAACGAGGTAGATTTATGACTACCAATATGCTTAGAAGGACCCGAAGATGGAAGTTAGAGTGAGGTTGAATATGAGCTAAAAAGTCTGATATGTACAACGTAATGCATGGATATCGATAGAGTACTCCCAAAGATGGAGATAAACAAAATATTGCCAAGGCTAGAAATAAGTAGAATACTACAAAAGCTAGATATAACTAGGAATGCTAATATAAGCTGAACACTCAACCCATTCACTCAAACATACTTGGGGAAATGCAAAACCATTTGCATTTCCCCAAAGTTAAACCAAACGGGCCTAAACTGCCTATAATATGAATCTTGTCACGAACTTTAAGATTATTATTTTCAGATATTTGATATCATCCATTGACAACTTGTGATCTGCTATAGATTCCTAATTTAGAAGATCTTACTTGACCATCAATCAAAAGATTATCTATGTAACATAAATCAATCACGCCATATATTTTGATTGATTGACAATCATCCTCAAGGCAGGGAGAATTACCAAAAAAGTCATAAACCTATTGCAATTGTGCCAATTCAGTCATAAACTTTTTTTTTGGGCCAATTTAGTCCTAAACCTTTTACAATTGTGCCAATTCAGTCCATCCGGCCAAAATTGGCCGGCAAACGCTAACGTGGACACCGGTCGGCCAGCGAACGATTTTTTAATAATTTTTTATTATTTTTTTCAAATTTTTAAATTTTTTTGAATTTTTTTTTGAGTTTTTTTTCTCTATCTTCTTCTTCCTCTGGCCGGCCAAAGGCGAGGGCCGGCGAGGCTCGCCCCGCCAGCCACCGGCGAAGGCGAGCCTCGCGCAGTGGGACGGCGAGGCCGCCGTTGTCCAGCCAAGGCAAGGCTCGGCCTCGCCCAACCATGGCGAGGTCGAGCCTCGCCAAATATGGCAACAGTGAGGCCGCCGTCGCCCGGCCAAGGCGAGGCTCGGCCTGCCCAGCCATGGCGAGGTCAAGCCTCACCAGATCCGGCGACGGCGGCCTCACCGGTGGCCGGCAAGGCCACCATCGCTAGGCGAGGCTCACCCCCGCCGACCACCGGCGAAGGCGAGTCTCGCCCAACGACGGTAAGGCCACCATCGCCAAATCTGGCGAGGCTCGACCTCGCCATGGCTGGGCGAGGCTGAGCCTCACCTTGGCCGGGCGACGGCGGCCTCACCCAAGGCCGGGTGAGGCTCGCCTTCGCTAGTGGCTAGCAAGGGTGAGCCTCACCGGCCCTCGCCTTTGGCCGGACAGCCGTCGCCGACCAGAGAAGAAAATAGGAAAAAATTAAAATTAAAAAATTATTAAAAAATCGTTCGCCGGCCGGCCGATGTCCACGTCAGTGCCAGCTGGCCAATTTTGGCCGGATGGATTGAATTAGCACAATTGTAAAAGGTTTATGACTAAATTGGCCAAAAAAATAAGTTTATATCTGAATTAGCACAATTGCAATAGGTTTAAGACTTTTTTGATAATTCTCCCCCTCAAGGCAAGATACATTTCATAGAGGAGCCACTCTATCTCTAGAAACCAAAGATTTGATTGCATAGGTGACCAAATCCACGAGATTTTAATTGATCAACTTCAATGGCTAATTTTCTTTTTTTTTTTGTTCAATTCCATTCTACTCCTACTCTAATTCTCACTCTCAATTTTTTTTTTCATGTTTCCTTGTAAGGCATGGAAGTCAAAACCCACACTTGAAGTTAAATCATCCCCACCCTAAACTCTGAGAAGGTGGGGATTTGAAAATTTTCTATTTTGCATTTATCAAATATTAAGGATACCTCAAAGGAAACGAGTTTATTGTAGGAAATTGTACATAAAAGAATGATAGCATAGATTTGCAATCAGAGGAATATCTCAAACAAATATTAACAAGAATCATCTTTAAAATTAATAGTATATGCATCTACAATGAGTAACATAATAAAAAAAAAAATCATGTTTATTCTTTATCGTGCCTTGCAAATTTTTACATGAATTTATTATGATTCTTGATGATCACAATACTTGATAATCGTTGATTGCCAAGATCATGTTTGATTTGTATTAGCAATATTTGCGGCCATAAGTATAAGATATTGCACGAATTTGTTGCGCGTATTTATTACATGACTTGGTATGTGTAATGCTTGGATATGGTAGAAACATATACATTCCTTTTGCAAAGTAAGTTAATGTTATATGCATTTGAGATTTAAGAAAAATCCCTTTGATTTGGAAAGTAATTATTATATATTTGGATACACTTGCTAAATTTAAAAGAACATTTTATAATTTGGATCCGCATATTCGAGGGAGGCATTCATGTGACTTTTTGCAAAGATTATTATCTCTTCTGCAAAAAAAAAAATTAGCAAGCAATTCCATATTGAGTTTGAAAAGTCTGATCTAAAAATTGGAGAAAGATTATGCACTATTTTCAAACAGTTCACCGACCTCGAGTGCGTTGGCGGAGTAGAGGGCCGAGGAGTGGTTTGCAAGAGATAAATGACGATTGGGCTGTTGACAAGATATTGATTGCTAAGGAACCAGCGATGACTATGAATATCGATGACCAAATGCTGTTATCGATATACGATGACAATTGATTGATGATTAATACTTGGTATGCTTAACTAAACGCTAATGGCCGAAGACTGAACACAAGGAAGACGTCGATTAAGGAGTTATCATTCGACAGCAAAGAAGGTCGACATGTAGTTATGGAGAGCAGTCGCGAAGTCTAAAGTCAAGCCTAGCATCAATCGAAAGATTATAATAACTTGTAGATAAGGTTACAGTTATGAAGCATGATCATGAAGATGAAAACCAAGGGCACGTGATTATAATTTTAAATTCGAATGATAATTGCATGAAGGCGGTTACTTTGTGTATTAGTTGTTGGAACATTCTAAGTATTGGCGATATTGGCGAGATTTGCTCTCCTATTCAAGGAAAGGACATATTGTGGGCAAATTTCTGCTTTGATAGTTTTCCTATTTTTGAGTTTCCTATTTTTGAAATTTCCCTTTTTGTTGCGGTGAACCCTATGTACAAATTGCAGAAGAATATTATGACAAAAAACAACAAGAGAGTCGAGAGTTATGTCCGAGGACGTAGGCACATTGCTGAACCTCGTATTGCTGAACCTCGTAATCCTTGTGTTCTTTTCTGATTGCCTTACTAAAATTCAACATGGTATCATAGCAGGTTTGATTCAACCTGTGATTTTTTTTGGTTTGTTTTCTGCACATCTGATTGTCTCGATCTGCTTATGTTCGAGACTGTTCCTGTTCTATAACAATCTGCATTCTTCGGTTAGTACTTGTTCCTCTCTTTGTTGCTGTCATATCATTGTTATTACTAGCAAAGCGTCATGGATGGGTCAAAGAAGTCAGGAGATGCATCCAACACAACAAAGATGCATGAGACAAACAATTAGCGGTTGACTTCGTTGTTGCTAAACGAAAGAAATTACCTTCCTTGGTCACGAGCTATAACTGTTGCTCTCTGGGGTAGATCGAAGCTTGGTCACATCAATGGGAAGATTAGAGCCCCTCCCGTGATGGATCCCAAATTTGATGAATGGCAAGCGAATGACCACAGTGTGATGTCTTGGATATTCAATTCCATGGAACCAGAGATCTACGAGATATTTGCATATTCAGAGTCAGCCAAGGCGTTATGGGATTCAATAAACGAGATGTATGGTCAAGCCAGGAATGCATCTCGGATCTTTGAACTACAATAAGGACTTGCTTCTTCTAAGCAAGGCGCAACACAATTTTTCACCGAACACTTGGGAAAAATGAAGAAGCAATGGGATGAGCTTCGTCAGTATAGACCTGCGACCCAGAATGTGATGGATTATGTCAATCGAGAAGAGCAAGATAAAATCTTTCAATTGTTAGCAAGTATTAAGCCTGAATTTGAGGACACCAAACGTCAAATTCTTATGAGTCCTGTATTGCCCACTTTCAATGAAGTTTGTGCCATAATCCAAAGTGAGGAAACAAGGAGACGCGTCATGCCTTCAGTTCCAATTACATCAGGAGAACTTGGTGAACAATTGGCCCACAGTGCTATCAACACAAAGCAAGGAGACTCCACTGCTCGGTTTGCCAAAGGAAAATTTAAGAAACCAGCACGATTCCATTGTGACCATTGCAATCGCGATGGCCATTCCAAAGAGAGGTGTTGGGTTCTTCATCCGCATTTGCGTCTTTACAAAGACAAGGGTTCGGAAGCTAAGGTGGCAATCCAAGAAAATCCAAACGATTTTCAATCCAAGTTGGAGGCTTTGTCTCAACAAGTTCAACAATTACTTCAGATACATGGCAATGGAACAAACGCTTCTAGAACCGAAACCGGAAATTTGGCCATGACGTCTGGTAATGTCCATGCTTACTCAGCTTTATCCAAAACTCAGTTTATTGTTGACTCTGGTGCTACATACCACATGTGTAGTTCTCTAAACTTGCTATCAAATATTACTTTAGGTGTGTCATATCCACCTATTACTATTGCTAATGGTAGGCAGGTTCCAACTAATGGTGTTGGACAAATTAATTTCTTTTCAAATAATTCTGAAGCATTGTTGGTACCTGAATTATCCTCAAATTTAATGTCAGTTAGCAAATATACTAATCAGGGGAATTGCAATGTTATTTTTACTCCTCAAAAGGTGTTTTTTCAAGATCGAATCATCAAGAGGATGATTGGTGAAGGGCAGTTGCAGAATGGGCTATATATGGTGGACCTCAACAACGAAGCGTTGATGGCACAAAGAAAGACTGTTGACACTTCCCAGTTGTGGCATTGGCGTCTGGGTCATCCCTCTGATCGGGTGTTACATGCTATTGATATGACTTTAAGTTATGATTCATTGCTGTGATTCTTGTCATTATGCTAAGCAAAGATAGGTTACCTTTTTCACATAGTACACATAAATCAGAACAGTTTTTTGATTTAGTTCACTCGGATGTTTGGGGAGCTTCTCCTATTGACTCTAAGGAGGGGTTCAAGTATTTTGTTACGTTTATTGATGATAAATCTTGAGCTACATGGCTTTATCTGCTTAAATCCAAGAGTGAAGTTATGACTGTGTTTCAAGATTTTTGCAATATGGTGAAAAATCAAGTTAACACTATGGTGAAGATTCTTCGTACAGATAATGGAACTGAATATACCAATCAGGCTTTTCAAGTGTTTTTGCATAGCTTAGGAGTCATTCATCAGACCTCCTGCGTTGGAACTTCGCAGCAGAATGGAGTTGCTAAAAGGAAAAATAGGCATCTGCTTGAGGTTACCCGAGCATTGTTATTCTCGAGAAATTTACCCAAGACATATTGGGCTGACGCAGTCCTTACTAGCTGCTACTTAATCAATCGTTTGCCTAGTAAAGTGTTGGGGTATAAAGTTCCAATTGAAAGTCTATATGGCCGAAAATTTGGTATCTCTCACCTAAGAATTTTTGGATGTGTGTGTTATGTGCATTCTCAATCTGGTGACAAGCTGGATCATCGGGCTCGAAAGTGTGTGTTTGTGGGATACTCAAATGTCAAGAAGGGATACAAATGCTATGAACCAAGTACTAGGCGTGTTTATATTTCTCGTGATGTTGTCTTCGATGAGGCTCACATGTTTTTTGCTAGGAATCAAATTCAGGGGGAGAAAAATGACTATTCTGAATTTTTGCTTCCTATCCTACCTATCGGGGATTCATTGTTGGATCAAGAGCAAATTCCAACAACGGCTGTTCAAGGGAGTCAACTTGTCCCTAATGTTGATGCCGTTCCTGATATAGCTGCCATTACAACAGATGGGGCTAATTTGGAAGTAGAGGTTGAAAATGCAACAGATGTAGATCCAGCAGATACGGTACCTAATATCTCAGCCTCAACCCACATGTCATCACGCATTCCAAGGCCTTCAACACGGCTCCGTGATTTTGTAACATATCATACGGCTCAGCATCCTATTCAAGATTTTATTGGGTATGATCGAATTTCTCATAATTATTTAAGTTTCTTATCTACTATTGAAAATCAACAGGAACCCAATACCTTCTGGGAAGCATGTAAAAGTAGTGTGTGGGTGAATGCCATGAAAGATGAACTTCAAGCATTGGACCGTAATCATACTTGAGAATTTGTTAAATTGCCAAACGAGAAAAAGACAGTTGGATGTCGGTGGATTTACAAGATCAAATACAATAGTGATGGTTCGGTTGAGAGGTACAAAGCTCGACTCGTTGCAAAAGGATATACTCAAACATATGGGATAGACTACAAGGACACATTTGCTCTCGTAGTGAAAATGAACACTTGTTCGTGTCATTCTATCTCGTGGCGATTAACCGTAGCTGGCCATTGTTTCAGATGGATGTGAAGAATGCTTTCCTCCAATGAGACTTAGAAGAATAGGTTTATATGGATATTCCTCCAGGACATCCCTTAGAGAATAATAAGGGAATGGTTTGCAAATTAAAGAATGCAATATATGGTCTCAAACAGTCACCTAGAGCATGGTATGGCAAGCTAAGTTCTGCACTCGTTAGATTTGGTTTCAAAAGGAGTGCAGCTGATTCTTCGATGTTTACTAAAGTAACTAGTGAAGGTATTGTTGCTATTCTCATTTATGTTGATGATCTTATTATTACTGGCAGCAACTTAGCAGGTATTGCAGAACTTAAACAGTTGTTGAGCAAGGAGTTTGACATTAAAGATCTTGGAAAATTGAGGTATTTTTTGGGGATAGAGGAGCAAAATCTAACAAAGGTATATTCTTGACTTAAAGGAAATATATCCTAGATCTATTGAAGGAGACTGGTAAGCTGGGTGTTAAACCTGCTAGCACTCCTATGGATTATAACAGTAAGACTATGTCTAATGAAACACCATTACAAGATATTGGGCAATTGAAGGAGACTGGTAAGCTGGGTGTTAAACCTGCTAGCACTCCTATGGATTATAACAGTAAGACTATGTCTAATGAAACACCATTACAAGATATTGGGCAATTTCAGCGTTTGGTAGGAAAATTGATTTATCTAACAATTACTAGACCTGACATTGCTTATTCTGTTAGCTATGTGAGCCAATTTATGCAAAAACCTACACAAGGACATATGGAGTTACTAAACCAGGTCCTTCGATATCTAAAGGCTTCTCCAGGAAGAGGAATATTGTTGAAGAATAATGGTAATACAGAGATTGTGGGATTTATCGATGCTGATTGGGCTGGAAACCCCATGGATAGAAAATCTACCACGGGTTTTTGTACCTTTGTTGGTGGAAATATTGTTACTTGGAAAAGTAAGAAGCAAACAGTTGTGGCTAGATCTAGTGCGGAAGCTAAGTATCGAGCCATGACTACCGCCACTAGTGAGATCGTATGGCTTCATCTATTGCTTCAAGAATTGGGTTGTGATGCCATGTCTAAACCTACGAAGCTATTTTGTGATAATCGGCGGCAACACACATTGCTTCAAATCCGGTCTTTCATGAAAGAACCAAACACATAGAGGTCGATTGTCACTTTGTAAGGGAAAAGGTTCAAGATAAGACAATAGAGACACCATATATTCGTAGTGGGGATCAACTTGCTGATGTCTTCACCAAAGCTTTATCCAAGGGAGTATTTCGGGATATGATAAACAAGTTGACCTCGACGATGTCTTCGCTCCAACTTGAGGGGGAGTATTGGCGATATTGGCGAGATTTGCTCTCCTATTCAAGGAAAGGACATATTGTGGGCAAATTTTTGCTTTGATAGTTTTCCTATTTTTGAGTTTCCTATTTTTGAAATTTCCCTTTTTGTTGCGGTGAACCCTATGTACAAATTGCCGAAGAATATTATGACAAAAAACAACAAGAGAGTCGAGAGTTATGTCCGAGGACGTAGGCACATTGCTGAACCACGTAATCCTTGTGTTCTTTTCTGATTGCCTTACTAATCAGGCGGCAACACACATTGCTTCAAATCCGGTCTTTCATGAAAGAACCAAACACATAGAGGTCGATTGTCACTTTGTAAGGGAAAAGGTTCAAGATAAGACAATAGAGACACCATATATTCGTAGTGGGGATCAACTTGCTGATGTCTCCACCAAAGCTTTATCCAAGGGAGTATTTCAGGATATGATAAACAAGTTGACCTCTGACGATGTCTTCGCTCCAACTTGAGGGGGAGTATTGGCGATATTGGCGAGATTTGCTCTCCTATTCAAGGAAAGGACATATTGTGGGCAAATTTTTGCTTTGATAGTTTTCCTATTTTTGAGTTTCCTATTTTTGAAATTTCCCTTTTGTTGCGGTGAACCCTATGTACAAATTGCCGAAGAATATTATGACAAAAAACAACAAGAGAGTCGAGAGTTTTGTCCGAGGACGTAGGCACATTGCTGAACCTCGTAATCCTTGTGTTCTTTTCCGATTGCCTTACTAAAATTCAACACTAAGGAATATTGATGATTCCAAAAACTAGTTTTGAGACTTTCAGAAAAGCAACTGATCACTCGCATGTAATGTCTCCTAATCAAAGTGTGGAGGGTCATATGTTTTATCCTATCAGCTTCCACTTCTCTGCTCCCAACCGTGAGTTGAGTTAGAATTCACCTTTTTCGCGAGATGGTCCCATGGTCTATTCTCTCTTATCATTGCAGACTTGCGGTTGGAAATCTTAAAGCACGGGGACTTCGCATAAATCTTCGAGCAAAATCATTTTGAGGAAAATCTTTTTTGTGGAAGAGGCATTTTCACATCAGTGATCGGCCATGTCAAAGGTGGCGAGCCCAGCCGCGCGGAGCATGGCGTCGACGGCGTCATCCCAGTCGATCCAGCCCCACCCGCCGCCAGTCTGCCACATGCTGTTGAGGACCCTGCATCGTCGAGCGAGTCGCCACCGTTCTTACACTGTGACATGCCGGCTCTCCAGCTTGATCGCCTGGCCCTGGTAGCACCTGATCCCCGAGCTGGAGCCGACCCGGCGCGAGCCGCGGTGTAGCTTTCGGTGCATTCAGTAGAGTTGAGGGCGGTGAGGTTGGAGGAGCGCGGATTGGGTATGGTCATGGCCATTGTACTCTACCTATGAAGGGGCCCGCGTATTAAGCGGAGGTTGAGGATAAGGGAATGTGTTCTAGACGGGAAATGATGGCTATGCCCACGTAGGCGCTTCCAAACGATAATCATTACAATTTAGTAATGTCATTCTTAAAATTTTTATTCATTCAATATGCTGCACTTATAATAATGATTATCATTCGTCTTTTACAATAATAATCGGAGCCAAAATGGAACTATATGACATTATAAGTTGTGTGCGGTTGGGTGCACGTCTGATGCATGCAATAATCTTCTTGGCAGTGAAATTGACCGCTATGATCAACTTATATGATTCCATTTACAAGAGATGAAGTGTTATTTATGAAACATAGAGGATTCAAACAGTTCGATGCTAGGAATAAAATGTTCGAAAGCGAACTTATTTATTTTCCCCTGAATCTACCAATCCATCATCATATATATTGATTCATTATTCACTACATTAATGAAGTAGTTCTTGACTCTCTTTTTTTGGTAGTTAGTTCTTGACTTATTTCTAGCCCTTTTTTTCCTATTAGAATGCTCCCAACAAATGAAATCGGACTTCTTTTCTCGTCACACGATGGATCTCTTCCGCAAGCTTCCATGCATGTCAATATACTTTCATAAAGAAAGTTTCAAATTTCAACACATCGATAGTACGCATCTGAGGGAAAAAAGAAGTCCTTTGACGACTTGAACCTTTGACTTGTCCGCAAGTTGCTCTTTTGTACAAACCGAGAGATCCCGACACGCCTAACCAACTGCTCTTTTCATGGACTACTCTCCGGGGGTCGTGGATCACGTTTGCTGCCCACCTATCGGCGCATTGCCGTTTCAAATGGGCAAACGAGGGTCAAGGTCAATTTCAAGGTGTGAACACCGGTTATCTGCTCTAACACGAACGAGGGGTGAGCCATGACGTCGTGAGAAGACTGACATGTTTAAGGATTGACCGGATTGGGATGTAGGTTTTGACCTGACAAACCAAACCTTGAAAGTCCTAAACCCACCCCAGTTAAAATAAATGCAGGCGTCAAACAAACAGTGCGAAAGGCAATAACTTGCGGAAACTAATCAGCTCTAGATTTCCTTCAATGAGAAGGAAAGAGATGCAGACAAAATCATTTTTATCAACATTAATCATATCACGTAGGATGATTAATGTCGACGTCAATAATTTCCAGATAAAATTAATTGGATAAACTCAATTGACAAAACGTAAAAAAGTCTAGGATTCAATTAACAGAATTAAAATACTTATAACTAAATTATCAAAAGTGAAGTAGATTTAAGATTTTTTGGATAATTTTTGCTTTTTTTTTAGATTGTGCCTGCTAAATTCACAAGCTTATGTGTATATTTCATTAGCCTTTTAAGAGAGGAAAAAAAAAACCGTTGTTATTTGCGTTGAGAAATGATTTTTATGTGAAATATAGAAAATTAAAAAGGTGTATTTAAGATACTTTGTGAGCTACAGTTCATGCTTAAAAAAATAAAATGTTGATTTTCTTTGTAACGTGGGAAAGAATTGCCCCTTCTACTCAATTCAAATTGCTCTATATCTTAAAGATAATCGAAAATAATTTTCAACCTCAAACTTTCACTCGAACATTCTAATAACACTTGTACCACTCTAAATTGACCATATTATTCTTTCCATTTTAGCATATTGTCGGAACTAAAAAAACTTTCAATAACCCACATAACCAAATTTAAGGTAAAAAAATGGGGCCCACTCTTAATTTAAACTTATTTCTTGTGTTTTCAATAACCGACATAACCAAATTTAAGGTAATAAAATATCGTACCAAACGCATTTCTATTCTTTTTTCTATTTCAAGAATAAAAATTTTGTGTAATTATATCTTATTTTACTCAGAAATTATTCCCCGGAGTAGAAGCGTTACCATGCACACCCCTAACTGGTGTAAAAACAAACCTATTAAAATGAGTTTAAAAAGTTTTGATTAAAAAAAAAAAAGGAGTTTATTAAGAAGCCAATGGACCCTTCGATGCCTATTTGAAGAATGCAAAAGCTTAGTAGCCCAATTGAAAGATGTGTCAATTGTCCACTAATCAAGTTTCAGATTGGATCGCAAAAGTCCATTAGAAAGGAAGTCTACCTTCTAATTGGCTATCTAAGCCCCCATCCCATGTGGGATGTTAAATGAATGAATTTTAATTTTCAACCAAAAGTAAATGAGTTTATTGAGAAGATCAATGTCTCCCTCTAATTCTATATCACAAATGTCCTCATATGATCCTTTACATAGAGATAAAATTAACATAGAAGATTTTAACAAATCAATAAAAAAAAATTGGGAAATTTCTAGGGTCCAACTTAATCAAAGTTATCGGCAATCAATCCAGATATATGTGTGTGTGTTGACCTGGGGTCAATGTGCTTGCTTCATGCTGGAAATTATGGACAGCTTCTCGGAAATTAGCAGAACGCGCTGGAAATTTCTTATAAATGGGAGATCAGTTTTGATTATAAATTCTCACTCCGCTTCCGAGCACACTGTTTGCTTTCATTTGCTTCACACAGAGAGAGAGAGAGATGGATCATCCAGCAAACGAGATCGAGGAACTGGGAGATCCAGCAGATCAAAAAGACACAATCATATCCGTTGCAGGGCCGGTGGGAGCGGAACAGTTTATGCGTAATGGACTGACTTCACCCCCAAGAAACTCCCGTGAAGCCGGCCCTGTTGATGCCGAAGCAGGATCGCACAATAAGGCAGTGACTTACTGCTTGGCCCGCGTTAGGAGCCGACTAGGGGAAAGGGAAAGGGAAATAAGTTTCCCAGCCGGGACCTCGTCTCGCACCATCTTTAGGATCCCTCCAACTCTTCGCGGGATCAATCCTCAGGCCGAAAAACCTGAGATTGTATCTATAGGCCCGTACCACAGGGGCCGGGAGGATTTGCTCGAGTTCGAAGAGCACAAGTGGTTCTTCCTCAAGAGGTTCCTTCACCGCACGTCCTTGAAGGTGGAAAGTCTCGTCATATCCGTGGCACGCCTAGAGAGTTCTGCCCGACGCTGCTACTCGGAGCCTGTGCTCATGTCGAGTGGTGACTTCCTGGAGATGATGCTACTCGATGGTTGCTTTGTGCTGGAACTCCTATTCCACTTTTTCAGGAGCGGTAATGCGATTGACGAAGAGGACCCCATCTTTACACGGCCTTGGATAATCCCGATTCTCATCAGGGACTTGCTAAAGCTCGAGAACCAGGTGCCATACTTCCTTCTCGAGACGGTGTTTTCCTCCTCAGGCTTATTAACGGTCATCGGGCTGGAAAAAGAAACTTTGGGCACGCTCTTTCTGAAAATGTTCGGTCTGGTCTATCCAATCCCTGCGGAGCTTCTCAAATGTTACGGATATGCCCAGTGCCATCATTTACTTGACCTGTTTTACATGACTCTCTTTCCGACTAACGGGATCCACAGCAACTACCCACAGAAGTACCGACCGTCCGATCAATCCGTACCATGTGTGACCCAGCTTAGGCTTTCAGGAATCAAATTCAAGTCCAGGAAGACGCAAAATTTCCTGAACATAAGCTTCAGGAAACGGGTGCTCGAGATACCATCCATCACCATCAACGACTTCACCACCACCGTGCTGATAAACTGCATCGCCCTAGAACAATGCCAGGAAAACAGCCACCAGTACATCACCGATTATGTCTCCTTCATGACCTGCCTCATCAATCAGCCGAAAGACGTGTCTCTCCTTTGTTCAGATGGGATCATCACAAGATTTTCCGAAGACAACCAGTATGTTGCTAATTTGTTCAATAAGCTTGGGAAGAGCATCGTTTTCAATGTGCACGATTGTTATCTTTCCAAGCAATTCGAGGAACTGGAATCGTACTACTACAGCAACTGGGCGAACATGATGCGCACTTACTTTTCCAGTCCGTGGTCTGTCATATCGGTCTTTTCTGCTTTCTTGGTCATAGTTCTCACCGCCACACAGGCCGTTTTCTCTATACTTAGTTATCATTCCCAATAGGATTTGTTGGTCAGTAGATATGTCGCGGTCAGGTTTTTTTTTATTTTATAATTCTAAAGTTCTTGTTCAGACATCAGGAATACGTCACTTCTTTTAGCATGTGCCGAGTCTAATGCAACAAAGCTTCATTTTTAGGTTGGATGAACTCGGAGATGATTTTTAAAGTCGTGAGTGCAATTACTATAGTCTGGTGCAACTATTATAGTTTCAAATTCAACATTACTCTCGTTGTAATGATCTTCAGACTGACAATCGCCAATTTGCAGCCACGATAATATGATATAATCAGGGAAAAAAAAAACAGTGAAAGTAAGCATTGCTACAGGTGTTGGAGCTCTCCAGTTTACTACGAGGGTAGGGCTCTCTTTTTCAAGGCGGAAACCGAAATTGAGGTTTGATGATGCGATAGCCGTTTAAATACGTAGTTGCTCATCAAGACGCTACGAAAAGATGAAGACCTTAGGTGGCAATAAAAAGAGTTTCCGTTCAAAGAAACTTGGGACTTTGCGAGTTTATTTTCCTAAATTCCAGGAAATCCTTGTGCAGATGTGGCGGTACTCGAATGGTGGGGATCTGACAATGCTCCTATTTGCTCTTTCCAATAGATCTGATCCGCGTGCATTTCTCCGAGAACCGGAGGTGCTGAAATTAGCCCATCCCATTGGAATTATTCATGGATGATCTGTACCGTAAAAATAGACTGAGTCTGAAGCGTGCAAGCCAGTTCAAGGGATCATCTGACCTGAAAGCAAACATAAGTGATAATTAGCAAATAAAAAACTTGAAAGGATGGACATTGGACGTTCTCACTCAGAGTTTCCTTCCTTCAATTTCCAAGAAGGGATGCGCTTATTTCACTCCCTCTGTCACTAGTCCACTTGTTCACAATGTTTCGACCTTTTTACCATTTGTGGGTCCCACGTCTTTGACATATAAACCGTACTTCTCCTTGGTCAAATGCGGCGTCCCTCCTTTTGTTTGCTTTCTTCGTATTCTTTTCCTCGGGTCCCCACTGCTTTTATTGCCTCCTTCCTAACAGAGACCCTTTGTTTTGGCGATTCTCAGGCAACAATTATGGTGATGGTAAACGACCACGACAATGGTCGAACAAACTGGAGCATCAACACCTCCAGTCAATCACCGCCACCGTCGCCATCCGCCAGCTTCTTTTCCTGGAGCTTTCCTTCCAGCTCTGGCCCGCCGCCCACCTTTCTATCCCCACAACGAGCCCCGTCTCCCCAGTCCGCAGACCGGTGCTGGAGCCGAGCTCCGCCGTGGTGTATTGTTTGCAAAGTGGATCGCGGAAACTGGTAAAGCCCCAAAATGGGTTCAAAGTTCTTGGGCTCGGACCACCCAGTTAGTCCAGGCCCAAACCCTAGAGAAGCGTTGAAATTGGACCCGTCTCTCTTCTCAGATTTTCGCCAAAACAAAGAACTGCTAAATTCACGAGCCCATGTGTATGGTTCTTAGCCTTTCAACGGTGGGGAAAAAAAATCCCTCGTTATTTGCGTCGCGACAATATTTTCATCGCAAAAGACTGAAAAGGAAAAAAATACTGAAAGTGCATCTACGATACTTGTTGAGCTACAGTTCATGCTTTAAAAAAAAATACATACATACATATAAATTGCTGATTCTACATGTTTTAATTTCTTTGTAACATCGGAAATGTTTGTTCATCTACCAATTCAAATTACAGAAAATTTCAAATAAGACTTGAAATGTCATCATTTTTTTCAAATGAAGGCCTAAAATGGACTTTGTTTTAAATAAAGGCATAAATTAAAACTCATTTCGTATAAGGGCCTGAAATGATCATGACAATCTAAAAAAAGGGGCCTAATCTCACTAGCTAAAGGGCATTTAGGTCTTTTAAATTTTTAAATATGTTTCCTTGTTCCTTTTCTTTCTTTTCTTTTTTCCTTTTTTCTTCTCTTCTTTTCTTCACCGGACATGGCAAAGGTCGTCGATCTCAGGCAAGGGCTGCCTTCACCCTTACGGATGTTGGGCAAGGGCAACCCTCGCTTGGGCAGCATTGGGGGAGAGTTGCCCTCACGGCATCGAGCGAGGGTCGCCTTGCCTAGGCAAGGGCGACCCTCACCCACCCAGGCAAGGGCTACCCTCACCTTGTTGGATCTAGCAAGGGTGTTCCTTGCCCACACAAGCGAAGGTGACCCTCACATGACGCTGATGAGGGCAGTCCTCATCTAAGTCCAGCAACCTCTGCCATGACTAATGAAGGGAAGAAAAGAAAGAAAAGAAAACAAGTTAATAAATCAAAAAATACACTCATAATTTCTTTTTATTAAAATATCTCTTCTTTGATGGTCGGAATAATTGCTAGCCAAAAGTCTTTATTTGAGATGATTTGGCCACTTCAAGTTATTATTTGAGAAAATATGGACACTTCAAACTTTTATTTGGAATATCAAATTATCTCGATATCATGAAAAACTTCTAAAGCAATTTTCAGCTTTTTACTGTAATGTTCTGATAATACTCGTTGTTGCTTGCACATGCGAGTGCTTTCCTTGCAAGTCTTCCAGTTATAATTTCGCGGATTGTTCCGTCCATCGCAACGTTTACAGAATCGAAGTTCTGATATTTATTTTTGCTATTTTCGTATTTTTAAGACCCACACCTAGGTCGGTTGGGTGGCGACATGCAATTTTAAGAAAATGTTTCTGCGGTTCTGGACAAAAAGGGCTTCTCCGAGCAGTAATGCTTACTCAATGCTACTTGCTAACCCTTTGACCTGATCAGATAGATCACTGAACCATTTTGATTGATTGCGTGGCAATCGTTTTATATCTCCAATCTTCATTGGATGGCAATCAAGGGATAATAATCATCAGGATCGAGAAATGCTCCCACCTTATTTCAATTACAAGATAACAGATGACCTTCATTTTACCTAAGACTTAAAAAAAGAAAAATCACGATTCTTATTACTAAGTCATGAGACGATCGATAGGTACGTGTGAATATGGCACCACACTACGAGTTTGCTTCCCCCACAATCTTATGCACCTGAGCGCTATATTCAGACCACAAATCCTACTTTTGGCTCGCAATGTTCTTGTGAACCACACCATCTTTACTCTAGTCGAATAACGAGTTTCTCAGATGAAGTTCTTGTGCTAATGTTAAGGACTATAAGAAAGTTCTCAATATCAATCGATTTCTCTTTTTTTAGTCGACTTCTCTTATGCAAAGACAAATTAAAATTTGTGATACCCGACCTTGTTCATATTACTTTACGTTAATAATGATGCGCAGGTTTTATTAAGCTCCATCAATAAAATAGTTTCATTTTAGGTCTAATGGCCTAACATCATCTTTGATGCTCCAAAGCAAACTCACCCAAGATAGTAGGGAAAATTATTCAACTAATTCTAAATCTATTGCATGAATATCAATTCAGTCCTACTCTTTTGGATCTTATCAATTTAATCTGAAATCTTTATGTGAAATTTTAATGTGATCATTTAAGTAATTTCATCAGAAATCACTAACATGATGGGTTAGTCATCACAGGCCGTCAAAGATTTGATGACAGAAGAATTACAATAAAATTTTGCATAATAATTTAGAATTAAATTAAAAAAATTAAAAAAAAAATGATTTTAATATTCATACAAGAGGCTTAGAATTAAGCGTACAATTTCCATCGAGATAACATTAAATAGCGATGGGGACAACTCATGAGCCATGTGGATGCTGCAAATCAAAGTTACTGAGAAAGGCACAGATAACGTTGTTCTGTGGTTGACTTTGACTTTCCTTTGAATATACCCTCCTTTTTTCTGGGCTGAATGCCCTTTTTAGGAACCCTATTTTAGTAAAAGCAACCTGAGCTCACTTGCAAAGAGAGGCATGCCATGCAGGCTCCTGCTAGATTTGAGGTCAAGTAGCTTCAGGAGCTCGCCTTCTCTTTCGCCTTTTTCATCTCTATATAAAGAGCAGCGCCGTGTCATGAAGGATCATATCAATCCTAAGAAGAAATCATCATATCAGTCATCAAAGAGAGAGAGAGTTGTAGCTTGTCAGTTGCCTGGGAAAACCAGAGATGGCAAGGGCCATGGCAAGCTTGGTGATGTCCTTGCTGGTTCTCTCGCTGGCTCTGGCAGTGATGACTGGCGCGGATACAGGGGCCAATAACAAGAACATCAACAACGGCAACAATAACAAGAACAACAACAACGGCAACAATAACAACAACATCAACAACGGCAACAATAACAACAACAACAACAATGGCAACAACAATGACAACAACAATAACGGCGATAACAACAACAACAACAACAATGGCAACAATGGTAACAATGGCAACAACGGTGAGGGCACCCGGACACACCCGCCACCGCCTCCATCTGAGGACAACGGCAACAACGGTGAGGGCACCCGGACGCACCCGCCACCGCCTCCATCTAACGACAATAATGATGACAACGGAAACAATGGTGGTGGCACCCCAAAGCACCCGCCACCTCCATCTATTCCGGTGCTTGTCCCTCCCCCAACTGCCCACCCCCTCCTCCGACACCTCCGTCACCTGTCACTGTCTCTTCTCCTCCTCCACCAGTTCCTAGCAGTGGCTCCACCCCACCAACCGCCACACCTCCGCCACCTACCAGCGGCAGCTCCACCCCTCCTAATGCCCCCCCAACAGCCACACCTCCTCCAACGTGGTATCCACCTCCGCCTCCATCGAGCGATGTATCAGGAGGGAAGAGAGTGAGGTGCAAGAATAGGAATTACCCTCAATGCTATGCACTGGAGCAAAGCTGCCCCAGTGCTTGTGCATTTACATGCCAGGTTGATTGTGTGACTTGCAAGCCAGTTTGCAGTAAGTCGTCACTATATCCACTTTTCTCATTCATATTTTTCTAATTTTTGTTTGTTCTAAGCTTGCATTCAAACGATACAGTGTTCTCTTCACTCACTGTACATAGACGTGCATGAACATAAATCTCCTAAGCTGTTATCTAGCTCTACATAATCATAGTGAACCGTCAAATTGTATCAAACAAGAATACATTAGGAGTCAAACAAGTGATGTCCTGAAAATGGGACCGGATGATTGTTTCAATTGATTAGATTAGGAACATGCGAATGGACACTTTTGAGACTTTGATTAGTCACTCTGGATACGTATTCATCCCCTGATTAGATCATGGCACCCATGAGAATCTCAATCGGAATTACTATGACTAGTCTCTCCAAGGATGTTTAAAATTCCTATTTTCAAATGTGAGCAGGCTGCGACTATCCCGGTGCGGTGTGCCAGGACCCACGCTTCATCGGCGGCGATGGCATCACCTTCTACTTCCATGGCAAGAAGAACCGTGACTTCTGCCTCGTCTCCGACTCCAACCTCCACATCAATGCACACTTCATCGGGCGCCGCAATGCCAACATGGGCCGCGACTTCACCTGGGTCCAGTCCCTTGGTATCCTCTTTGGCTCCCACAACCTCTTCATCGGCGCCCTCAAGACTTCGGCTTGGGACGACGCCGTCGACCGCCTCTCCCTCTACCTCGATGGGGCCCCCATCACCCTCCCTCAACACGAGGGTGCCTCGTGGCACTCGGAGACTACCCCACGCATCTCGTTCACAAGGTACCGTGACACGAACGCGATCGAAATCGAAGTGGAGAAGAACTTCAAGATCAAGGCCATGGTCGTCCCAATCACCCAGAAGGACTCATTGATCCACAACTACGGAATAACCAACGAAGATTGCTTCGCTCACTTGGACTTGAGCTTCAAGTTCTACGCATTGAGCGGCGACGTGAGCGGCGTCTTGGGGCAGACCTACGCGAGCAACTACGTGAGCAGGGCCAAGATGGGCGTGGCGATGCCGGTGCTCGGAGGCGAGAGGGAGTTCGCATCGTCAGGCCTTTTCACGACCGACTGCGCGGCATCCCGGTTCATCGGCCATTTGGCGCCGAGGTACTCGACCGAGAGTTACGAGTACGCCGACCTTGAGTGCGCTAGCCGTATAGAGGGCCGTGGAGTTGTCTGCAAGAGATAAAATGCTCAAAATCACTCCCCGATCTCTCAGTCTCATTCGTGTGCAAAGTTATATGCACCTTCTGTTGTTAATTTGATACAATAAGGTCCAGAGTCGAGAAATATGGTGGGGCGAATTATGGCCTCTCTGGCCAGCCTGCAATCCTAATAAAACTCCTTGTAACAAGTGAACAAGTGAATATAGAGAAAGTGCATTTTGTGTTATCTATTCTTGGCATATAATGTTGTAACATATTTTTATTATTTTAAATGTGATCCCAATATCGTACTTTCAATTAATTCCGATTTATTATCCAATTTATTATCCGCGTTTATTATGTGATATTTACCCATTAATATATTACCATGGCAGTCTTAATGGAAGTCGGTTCAGGTCGTCTAGTTCAAACCCTATCATTACAAAAAATACATCATTATGTTTGAGGAGTATTGGCTAGTGAAACAGGACGTACAAATCTAATTATTCCATATTCACAGATCAATCACTCTCTATGCATCCATCTAAGGTTTGGAGATTTTCCGTGCATCCGTTTGGGGATTTTTCGTATTTGTAGATTTTCATCAATGGCGGAAAGTATGTCAATCATTTACGTTTTTACAAATCGATCCCGAATTATGCACGTATTTGTTTCCACTTAAATCATATACAACATCTTCCTCAGACGGTTCACAGTTGACATAGTCATATAGCGTAGTCAAAGGGGCGGTTAGCGACCTCTATGTACAAAGTATTGATTAGCATTTTTATATAGGTACACCAAAAAAAGGTCTCTCCTCATCGTCTTGAGGAGACAGATCTCTCTTCAATCACCACCGGTAATCCCCCTCTAATTGTGGCGGTGAGCCCCGGTGCGAACCGTGGCCCACGATGACCGTCTGCGACATGGACATCGAACCGCTGGACCAGAGCGAGTGCGACGCTCTTCATCTCCACAAGGGCCATCTCCTTGCCCAGGCAGACCCGAACCCCGGCCTGGAACACCGGGTACTTGTACGGGTTCTCCGGCGAGAAGACCCCGTCCCTCTTCAGCCACCGGCCGGGCCTGAACTCAAGGCAGTCCGGGCCCCACAACCGCTCCATCCGGCCCATGGCGTAGGGGTGGTACGTGACCCTCGTCCCCTTCTTGACCTTTTTCCCGTCTGGCAACGCGTCGTCGTCCTGCGCGAATTTCGAGTCGAACTGGACTGGCGGATACAGCCTCATGCACTCGTACAGAGCCGCTTGCAAGTAGTGCATCTTGCGCATCTGTTCGAAGCTCGCGAGGCCGTCGGCGGTCGGACCCATGACCCGGTCCGATTCCTCCCTTATGGCGTCTCTGACCTCTGGGTTCTGCGACAGTAGCCTGAAGAAGCTGGTCAGCGCGGACGCCACCGTGTCGCGCCCCGCCAGGAGGAAGCTCACCACGATGTCCCTCAAGTACCTGTCGTCGTCGATGTTTATCATGAATCTCGAGAGAAGATCGTTGTGACCTTCCGAAGGACCCATTTCTCGCTTCTTCTTGATCACCTCGTCAGCGAGGGCGTTGACCATCTTGATGGCCTCCCTGAGCCTCCTCTCGCTGCCGATGTTGAGCAGCCGCTTGATTCTCCAGACCAGTGGAGACGGGCTCATCGCCCGCTCTGCCGACAGCCTCGACGCCGCGTCGAACGCCTCCGCGAACTCCGACACAGGCAGCGACAGCTTCAGGCAGCCCGGGTCCAACCCGAACGAGAACTTACATATGCTGTCGAAAGAAAAACGTCTAAACACATCCTGCAGATCCAAAACGCGGTCGCCTTTCCCGCAGACCGACGACAACAGCGGGCCGAGGCGACTCTCTATCTCCGACGCCACGACCTCAAAAGCGTACGCCCGTATCGACACGCTTCCGAGCTCCAAGCTGGCCATCTTCCGTTGAAACTTCCACGATTCGCCGTCGACGTTAAAGATCCCTCGGCCCAGGAGGTCGCCTAGGATCGCGGAGAAGGGCTTCCCCTTGGGGTAGTTGTCGAACCTCGTGCGGAGCATATGCTCGACGTTGGCGGGGTTCGCGGTGACGACGTTGCCGAGGACGTGGACGTGGATGGTACCGGTGGGGGACTTCCGGAGAAGGTGGGTGTACCAGTCGCAGAGGTTGTCGAACTCCTTGGTCCAGCTGGAGCTCAAGTAGGCCGTGCACACGTCGCAGTCGCAGAGCGGCTTGAGCCTGAAGATGTAGATCAAGAACGAGAAGACAGAGAAAACGAAAGCGAAGGAGATGAAGAGGAGGAAGAGGGCGATCTGGACGGACTGGAAAAGGCAAGAAGAGGAAGACCCACAATCCATTTTTTGTCGCCTCTCTTTCTTGAACTGAAAATTGCAGAGAGTGGAGTGAGGAAAGTGAGAGGAACCGGAGGGATTATTATAGCAGTTGGCGATGATGTGATCAGCAGTAAAAGCCTAAGCGGTCGCTTTCGTCCCTTTCTCTTCAGTGGTTGTTTTGGTTTTGGCGAGTTTCATCGTCAAGGGGGCCAGATTGACGACGTGACAGGGGAACAAGAACGAGCAACACGTGCTGAAAATATCGCCGAGGTGGCGGTCTCACGTCACGTGCTCCTACATCCCCAGTCGACTCCAAGTTGGGGGAGGGCTTCTCTCCAAGATGACAACTTGTCAACAGAAACGCACGACAACTTGGGTATATTTCTCCTCCCGCTTTCCTCAAGTTCTATCTCCTATGTCGGCCCGACCACAGGGAGAAAAACTGATCTCGTGTAATCGAAAGGAACGTGCGAAAGCTGATTATTACTTATCCAAAAGCACATGGTCCATGAACGACAATAAAGTAATGTTCGGCGCCCAATGTGGTCGATCCGATTGTGACTGCAAGTGGCAAGGAATTCGTCGCGCATATGCTAAAATCCTTTTGGATACAGGTTAAGCCATATATTTCCAAATCCGCGCCGCCTGTTTGCTCGTGAAAGTGGTGGCAAATGTTTCTAGAAAAGGTAAAGATTTAGACGAAAGACAAATCAAAAACGGATTTGATTCTTAGATAGGAACTGGTTAGCTTGCTAGTTTCTGCCTTTCATGTGCAAAAACCGCCGTTGGTTTTCTCCAAATGGCAATCTTCTTTTCTTGATGTTCAAGTGATGCTGATTGCTGAGAGATACCTGTCGCTAAACATCATCGTGACATTCCCCTCTAATTACTAACGACACTTTAATAGAATTGAGATTACATTATCAACTAGTGCGATAGGATCACGAACTGAGATCCTCTCGATTGAGGAACAAAGAATTGACCCGTGATCACGCCTTAGATTAGTGGGATCCTCTTGATTGAGGAGCAAAGAATTGACCCGTGATCACGCCTCAGATTAGTACGATGCATACATTAAAAATCATTTTGGTCACACGTAAGTTGAGTAAGTTTTAGTCATGAGCTAGAAAAGGTTCAATAGCGGATTCAGGGTTACAATTCTCAAGTACATAGGTTTCTCTAATCTCGTAGCGAGCTCGATTAGGTCATGCGCTCACAACACAGTAATGAAAATGAAAGGGCGAGTGGTTGATGTACAATCGTCCGCTGTGTGAACGATTTTGACTAAATTAGGTTCTAATCTTGTTCATCACGTGGGCTTTCGAAGGGTGATTTGATTTGATTATTTCTTCGTGGATGGAAAGGTTTGCTAGTAAGTAGTCTATGCAGACACGCGCCGCAACCAAATGACAATTTGTCAAAGGGATTAGATCCGCCAAATGTTAATCGGTCGAATAGGATTGATTGCGTGCTTAGCCAAACCAACAACTTGTCAAGAAGGATGGAACGTAGTGCATGCAAAACAAATTTCGCACACGACCCATTTGGCACGAGGAGCTATGGATTCAGACCAGTACTCGTCCATTGCTTATTAACAAAGCAAACGAAATTAATCTGCCGAGGAAAAATCGTCTAATTAGCTCTAACTTATCGCATAGATGTTAATTCAGCACAGATTTTTTTTCAATTTTGCCAATATAATCATAAAACTGTACACGAAATATTAAAGTAATCATTCTAATCAATTTTGATTGAAAATTACTAACGCAACAATATACTATATAAAAAGATGATAAGGCTACCACGCCAACTATTTTTGGTAAGAATTGAGCGAAATGATTATATTGAAATTTTATATATAGATTTATAATTAAGTCGATAAAATCGAAAAGTTTAGGAAATCTTAATAGTAGATGTGGGACCGGTGGGGTAATTTCTTCCACAATAGAGATTGAACCAAATTGTCATATCCGTTGACTCGACAAGTTGAGTGAAATCAATTTGCCTTCTGGGCTCGGTACTCGAGAGAATCGCCATTCACTACGCATCGATTCAATACCCGAGGTAAATAAATATATTAATGAACAAACCAAAAACATCTTTGGCATTTACTTGATTGCGAGTCGGTCCGATTAGCTTTTCGAGAATCATAGTTTAGTAAAGTAAGAAATTGAATAATTATTTCTCTTCTAACTGCCAATGCATTGTCCGCACGAGTTCCACTACAGAAATTCTCAATATTTTGTGCACATTTCCCTACAAGCGAATGACTATAAATCTCTCGATGTATTAGAAAATAAGATGCGGTTGACGCTATCAAATCTGTGATAGAATAAAGAATTGTGGGCATCGATGGTTGGATTAGGGTTCTAACTCGCTCCATGATTAGTTATGATTTTTTAGAGAGAAAAATATGATATCGCATGCCTAAAGTAGCTAGGAGAGCAATGTGATGAGTAAGATATGAATCCATCTCTTGCTGGCGAATGCACGGTAGGCACGACCTAACTTTCATGCGTCTAGATGGCAATGATGATTTATCGATTGAGCTTTTGTAGTTAGCTAATGATTTGAATTTAGGGAAAAATGATAAGGATTGTGCCCTAATAACATGCTCCGTACATTGTCGTATATGGTGAGCCTAACTTAGAAAATGGATGAGGATTTTCAAATGGATAGATGGAATAAAGGAATAATTAACTTAATTTTCACTCTTACAAATCGCAAAGTTTTGAATTTAAAGTAATTCGATCAAGATTGTGACCTAATGACATTTGATAATTGTCACGCATGGAAAATCTAATTCATGAAAAGAAAAAATGATTTCCGAATGGGTGGTTCAAAAAAAGAAATCTACGCCGAATGATTATTCGATTGAAGTTTTGCAAATATTTGATAGTTCAAACTTAAAGAAAAATGATGAGGATTGTGCCCTAAATAACATGCTTGCAAATGGGCAGCTGAAGAGAGGAATAGTTTACCTAATTATTTTTTTTTAACAGAGAATAGTTTACCTAATTTGGGAACACGAGAAAATGGGGTGTCTACCACGTGGCGAAATTGCAAAAGCACAAGCACGTAGAGAATACGACAACAAGGACTAAAGCAAGCGCGACCTCCCGAGGAGACGAAACAAACGATGTACGGTTCCCTAAATGTAAAATGACGAAAGATGAAAGGAAGATGACAATCTATGTCTCTCTCCGGTCTCCAGTATGTTTCAAATATGCAATACGGGGCTTCCTAGGGTTTACTTGTCTAAAACGTTGCAAATAAGTTACCTCATATGAAAAATTCTAGACCTTGTTTGGTTGGGGGTTGATAGAGCCATTAAATGGATTGGGTCGGGTTAAAAATAATCCTATATAAATTGACTCATTTAACTAGTTTTGACCCATTTATATTATGGGTAAGTATAATAGAGTAAAATCTGGAATCAAAGAACCAAATTAGTGAGAACTCATCTAGTTCCAAGTTGCAAAGTATGCAAGATAGGTTATAAGCTCCAAAAATTGGAAAATTTGTTTCGAAGGTAAGTTACAGATTTTAGGTAGGTGGAACCTAGAACTTGAAAAAAAATATAAAGTATTTTTATCTATATCTCCACGCAATCCTACGGTATATCATGATATCCAATAATGAGTGTATAATATATGATCATTAGTCTAAACTTTCATTTTTTTTTTATTAAAACTTTCTCTTTGTTAATGTTAAATTTTTTCATGTATATATATATAAATTGTGATCAGTAGATTGTAACAATAAGTTGTGATTAAAGGTGATGACTCATTGTAATTATTTAATTAATAATATATGTAAAACTTGGATAGACTCGGAATCCAACCCTAAAACCTGTGATGTGATAGGTTCCAAGTTCCCAAGTATGAAAGGTAAGTTCAATATTTCAGATAGAACCTTTACGGAACCTATAATGGAACATGGAAACTAAAACTACTCACCCCTAATTTATATGTAATTTGTTAACTTGCCAAATAGTAATTGATTATATTCTCTTATTCTCATAAACAAAAAAAGAACAGAAATCCGTTTGATAAATTTTTTGTTCTTAAGAATAGATTTGGAACAAAATCAATTAAAAAAAAGAGTTGCTTCTTTGTTCTTGAGAACAATTTTAGAATTAACCCTAACCTATTTTTCTTTTTTTTTCTCTTTTATTTTCTTATTCTCTTCTTCTCTCTTTTTCTTGCTCCTAGTCGATCATCGGCTAGCGCCGTCGCCACCGATTGTCAACAATTGGTTGGGTGAGGTCTAATGAGCTCGCGAGAGACTCACCTAGCCACAGCGAGCCTCAACCTTGTAGATCTGAGTGAGGCTCAGGTGATGCGAGGTTGGCCTTACCCTGGCCTAATGAGGCTTAACCTCGTGTTGGCTAATGAGGCTTAGCCTCACAAGTGGCTGAGTGAGGCTCTCCTCATCAGATCTAATGCCAATGGCCTAGCAAGGCTTTGCTTGGCCATTGGTGAGGCCGAGACTTGCGGTTGCTAAGCGAGTCTCCAACGAGCTTGCCAGGCCTTGCCTAGCTAGTCACTGGCCACTACTGTGACCAAGGACTAGCTACAAAGAAGGAGGAAGAAGATGAGAAAAGAAAAAAATAAAGAAGAGAAAAATATAATAAAAGTATTAAACAATTAAAATAAACAAAAAAAATTAAGAGTCCTACTAAATCATTTCTATTATGGGAATAAAAATTTGGAACAATTACCAAATATCTTAAAATGCTTAAAAATTGTTCATGGAAACAAAATTAAAATAATAATAATAATTTCTTAGCGAAAATTGTTCCCAAGAATATAATGTTACCAAATGCACTTTTAGTAACTCATACTTGATCAATTTACTAAAATATTTCCATATTTAATCTAACTTATGAAAATCTATGTTTACCTAGTTAGCCCACTTTAAGCTCTCTATGTGTATGTGTAATTTGGAGAAAATCACAATTTTGACCATAAGATATCAAAGGATTGACTTTCAACATTTGTATTGATTCACAATGAAGAATAAGGGAAAGTTAATAATTGGTAGTGAATTTGTCAAATTATAGCAACAAATAATATGGAGAAATTAAAATTTTAATTAAATGGAACGCAGGATATTAAAGAAAATGATTTGTATTGACCATTCATTGCAAAGACAATGACTAAGATCAAAATATTACATAAAATAATAATGTCATATGCGACGAAAATATATACCATAATAACTAACAAACAAAACTTACAAAAATAATGGGGAAACAAAGAAGCTATCTCGGTACCCTAAATACAAGTGAAGTCAAGCCCATCTTGTGGGCCTACTAAGACTTTTTTGAACTTAGAGCAGTTCGATGGGTCTCTTATTATCTCATAAAGGATTAAAAAGGAATTATAAAGTTGGGTTGGGTTAGATTTGGATAAATTATGAACTCAATTAATATCTATATTTTTTAGCTTTATTATTTTAAACTCATTTACTAAACACAACTAACCTATATAATGACTCAATCCATCAAATATAAGGTAAGAAATTAATTTATGATCCATTTTTTACAGGTCTAGTGGTAAGGAACATATGAGATAAATCGAAAGCAATATAAGTGTTGGGATTCAACTCGGCGATATGTTAGTCATGCCACGATTCCCCCCGGCCGCATTTAAAAGATATCTGTGGTCCCCATCTTGCCGGGCAGTCTAAGAGTCACATAAGTCTAGGATTCACTCTTAGGGACGACCAGGGGCAGTCCTCGGACCTCTCGCTCCTAGGCTTAGGCTCGAACGTGTCAAAGGCCACGCCGAATGCCAATTCACACGGGGGTGTTAAAAAAAGAGATCGACATCTGATGCGATTAGGGCATGTTGAGCACGTTTTCCATAAGGGCACGACGTGTGTTGCCGCGCTGGCGCGAGTACAGCTGACGCAAGTGAGAACGCACGATGCCGAGGGCTTTTCGACTGGGGGAGGGTCGCTTTCATCGCATGTGGTCCCCAAGAGCTTCTCTCTCTCTCTCTCTCTCTCCCAAGTTGGTGGCCACCGAGTCGACAATGGCATCCCCACCACCGAGTCGACAAGGCAGTGTGATCTTCTAATTGTGTTCTGTCTCTTTCATCAGCAGCCACCCCAGTGACAGTCTGACAGAGGCGAAATGACACGTGAAAACCTCTTTCGATGACAACCCCTTTCCTTTTTAAAATTTTAATTCGCGTACTTTCCGCGTGACGACCCAACCATCTCAGAGTCTATGAAACATGGAACCAGTTAATCATGACCTGGAGCAACTTGCATGCACAACGATAGGGATAAGAATGATTTTAGGATGGAATCTTAAATCGAAGAATTAGGCTAGTGAAATGAAAACTTATTCAGTTTCAAGTCCTAGAATATTTTTCCTTTATGCAATCCTACGATATTCCATGATATCCGACGATAATTATATAATCAATTCGACCTTTCATTGTATGATTAAGATTTTTACTTTATTAATATTTCATATATTTCATATATTTGAATATAAATTGTGGTCCTACAAGTGATTCTCATTAAATGCGATGCAATTAATAATATGACTTCTAGGTTCTAAAATATACAAGGCAAGGTTCTTGGTTCCAAAAAAAATGAAGAATCTATTCTAACAAATAAGTTATAGATTATGTGGAATCCGTACGGAATTTGGAACCGATCATCTCTACGTAACTGGTAGATTTGTACCACCTTCAATTCCTAAGTTGGACATTTCTAAGTCGGGAATTCTTCGACGTCCTGACATCCAGTTAAGTAGACATTATCGAATCAATTAATTATTGCTACAATTTTCATGTTTATTTCACGATAACAGGTACCTGACATTCATAAAATGATAATAAACGAGTATCACATGGTGTACGTTTTTCCTATTTGTTCATTCTCTTTTGCTAGAACACTTTCTACTATTCACTCATTAAGGTCTGTTTCGTCCGTCTTCTGAGATTCATGGATTTCGCAAAGCAAACTCCACTAATAGACAAAGATGGTGAAAATAATGCCAGGGTAGAGAGCAATGATATGTCAATAGTCATGTCAATGGTCATTCAAAATATCTTTGGTAAATGCTCCATTTGTTCCACGAATTTTTTAAAGTGATTGTTTATAAATAAAAGAACAAAACATATTTTCATCATTCATAAAAATATCAAGAGATAAATTATTGTCGTAATGAAAATAATTTCTATTAAGTAATTATTTTAAGCTATATACTGTTTTTTCAACAACAAAGGAGCACTGAAAGTTTGTATGCAGGCATTTGCCATTAAAATGAGTGAATGGAGACTCTAAGGGTTCATTTATTTGAAGATAATTATTTTCTAACTTTTTGATATTTGGATGATGGAAAATTAATTGATTTACAAAAAAAAAAAATCTATAAACCAAAGACAATAAATTTATATTGGGGAAAATAACTTTCCCTTGTGATAAAAAGAAAACATTTTCTCTAAAATACTAAACAAATGAAAACTAACCATTTTCTAGAAAAATGACTTTCATGGAAAATATTTTTCATTTTCATAAATTCTGTAGTAAAATAAACGCACCCTTAAATATTTGTTTTCAACAAAAAGAAGAAGAAGAAGAAGAAGACTATTTGCCGCCGGCCCGAATCGTGAAATGATCGTTATGGACAAACTACCCCCTTTTTTGCACCAGGCCTACCCAGTAAGGCTGCTAAAGCCTGACCTTTTTACAAAGAAGATGCAATTTCTACAAACAAAATAGGTTCAGTGATTTTTACAATTAATATCCAACTTGGCTCTCTCATTAATCAATTACCAGTGCTACCAAAGGTGATCTCAAAAGTAGGCATGTCGAAATGGGTCTTAAACCCTAAACTGGTCATATTTTGATCATTTTAATTACGAAGAGCCTATCTTAAATAAGTTTTAAATTTAAAAGATAAAATAAATTAATTTAAATGGGTTGAGTTTAGAATCCATTCTCAACCCACTAGGTTCACACTCTCTCTCCCTTTTCAACCTTATAAAATTATTTTTTAAAAATTAACTATTTTTTTCTTTTTCTTTTTTCTTCTTTGTTCTTCCATCTTTCTCAACCGGTGGCTAGCTACGGCACGGCCAGCAACCAGCCAAGTGAGGGATGAGCTTGCTAGAGGCCCGCGAAGATTGCACTCGACAACGTCTGGCGTTGGCGAGGCTTGAGCTCGTTGGCCTCAGTCGAGCTCAAGCTTGTTAATCTGGTGAGGCTAAGACCTCATCAACATTTGGTGTTGGTAAGACTGAACTCATGGGCCTCGGGTGAGCTTAACCTCATCGGATCTAATAAGATTGCCAAAGAAGAAGGAAAAAAAACTAAAAATTAAAAATATTAAAAGGAGTGTACCAATGAAAATCAAATTAGATTTTTTTTTATACCAAACAGAGGAAAAAATTTTCTATTTTTCTTCAAATTTCAAAAAAATACCGGAAAATAATATTATTTCTTGAAAAATTATTTCCACAAAACACACAGAGCCTCAATTTTTTTTATAAAAAAATTATAAAAATTGTCTACTAGATTTATATTGCATGAAAATGTTTTAACAATACAATTGTTTTAAAAATTATAAGAAACAAGCTTAAACGAGTCGGGTTGGGTATGGGTTGAAAAAAAATACATTTATGATAAAATAGATTATAAACGGGTTAAATTGGTTAATTTAGATCGGATCATTTATCACCCGACCCACCCATTTAACATGTTTACTCAAAAGAACGTGTAAATATGATAATGCATGTGTATCTATCGGTCGGGTCGAGATCGGAGTCATTTTCGGAGAGGGATCGTGTGCTGCCGCGGCCGTCATTATCGACTCGGGACCGTGTGGGACGACAAGGCCTTTGAGCCGTTGCTCCTGGGGCCGTGGGGCCATGGCGTTTTGCCCAGTGGCTCGGGCCCTTGCCTGTCGTCCTCGCCTTAGTTGCTACGAAAGTGAAGCTCGAAAAATGTCTCTGTCGGGCCATAAATAAAAACCAGAAATAAAGCCCAGAAAAATTTGTCAGTTGCCGACCTCCTTTGATGAATGCAAACTCAGGACCATCCTCGAAAAAAAAACCAAAAAACTGCCATTTTCTTCCCAAAATATAAAAAATCTATCATTTTGATTTGATAAGCATCGTAAGAAGACCGCATATATCGCGTGCAAAGAGACGGCGGAGAAATCTCGAATTAATAGAGAATAAAACCCTGCATAAATATTTCGATCCATTTTTGAAATTTAAGCATCATTCATCATGAAGGAAGAGATGGTGGATTTACGGAATGCTTGATGATTACTTGGAATTCAAATTTAGAAGGTCGGGAAACATTGATCACTAATTAAAAAATTTGATTGTTGGAAATTTACTGTATTGAATTTAAATTCAATAAGTAGGTTTCATGTTTCAGGTTAAATCGATACAGAATCTGGAACTACTCATCCCTATGCAATTGGTGGAATTTGAAATGTACAACCTTGATTCCTTAGTCGAACATTCCTAGGCCGGAAATTCTTGGACATCCCGACATCCGGTTTAGTAGATATTATCGAATTGATTGAGTATTGCTACTATTTTCATGTTTATTTCACGGTAACAGGCACGTGACATTCTTAAAATGAGAACAAGGAAGCATCACATGGTGTGCGTTTTTTCTGTTTTGTTCGTTCTCTTTTTGGCCAGAACACTTTCTACAATTCACTCATTAAGGTCTTTTGATGCCGTCCGTATTCTGAGAATTTTGGATTTCGCACGGCAAACTCCACTCAGAGACTAAGACAGTGAAAGATGATGCAAGGATTAGAGGGCGATGACATATCTAGTCACGTAACAGGTGACTCAAATTTTCTTGGATCAAGCTCGTTTATTTTATGAAAATGAATGATTTAAAAAAAAATAATTACTTATATCACTTACAAAAATGAAGGGACAAAAAATATTTTTGTCATTCATGCAAATTGTGGACATAAATTGTCATTGTAATGAAAACTTTTTCCATCAACTAATTATTTTAAGTTATATAAGCGATGATTTTCCAATAACAAACGGAGCATTGAAAGTTTGTATGCATGCATTTGCCAATGACATGGGTGAATCGAGACTCTTTTAGTTAAAGGGTCCGTTTGGTTGAAGGATATTTGCCTTTTAGCTTTTTGGTGTTTGGATGATGAAAAATTTAATTGATCTATAGAAAATGTTTTTCATCAATTGAAAACAACCAGTTTAGATTTGGCAAAACAGCTTCCCCTTCTAACAAGAAGATATCACTTTCTCTAAACCACCAAGCAAATTAAAACTAATAATTTTTTTCGAAAATGGCTTCCATGGAAAATATTTTCTATCTTCATCACTCTTAAACATGCCTTTTTGTCACCTACCCGAATCACGATCAATTACGACCATTTTCTAAGGCGATCTCAAAAAGACGCGTTAATGTAATAACGCATGTGTATCTATCGGTCGGGTCGAGATCGGAATCATTTTCGAATAAGGATGGAGTGTTGCCGCAGCCGTCGATATCGACTCGGGACCGTGGGGGTACGACAAGGTCTTTGAGCTGTTGCTCCTGGGGCCGTTAGGCCTTGGCGTTCTGTCGTCCTTACCTTATATGCTACGAAAGTGATGCTCGAAAGCTGTCTCTCTCGGGCCATAAATAAAAACCAGAGACAAAGCCCAGAAAAATTTGTAAGTTGCCGACCTCCTTCGATGAATGCAAACTCAGCAGCATCCTCAAAAAAAAAAAAAAAAAAACTGCCGTTTTCTTCCAAAAAAAAAAAAATCTGTGATTTGATAGGCAAAGTAAGAAGACCGCATATATCTTGTGACACGAGATAGCGGAAAAATCTCGAATTAATAGAGAATAAAACACCAGATAAAGATTTCAATCCATTTTTCAAATGTAATAATATCATTTATTGTGAAGGAAGAGATGGAGGATTTATAAAATGCTCGATGATTATTCGGAATTCGAATTTTGAAGGTAAGGAAACATTGATTACTTATTAATAATCTTGATTGTTGGAATTTACTATATTGAATTTAAATTCAAAAAGTAAATTATGTTTTTATAGAAATTTTCAAATTAAAGTCTACGAAATTAATAACTAGAGATCTTAGGACAAAACGGCCACAGACCATTATACATACTCGGGAAAATTTCAAATAAGAATATAAAATGCCATCATTTTCTTAAATAACATTAAGAAGTGGACATTATTTCAAATAAGGACTTTTGGCTAGCTAATGATTATTTTGGCCATAGAAGAAAATGGTATTATAGTTAGAAAATTTTAAGTTTATTTTTAAAAAAAATTTGATTTGTTTTCTTTCCTTTTTTTCTTGTTTCTTTTCTCCTTTTCCCTCCATTGACCATGGTACAGGTTGCTAGATTTAGGTAAGGGCCACCCTTGCCAACGTCGAGCGAGGGCTAGGTCGTGTGAGGGCATTCCTCTCCAGATTCGGCGAGGGGCAACCCTTTCTGGCATCGGGCCAAGGTCACCCTCGTCTAATCTGGCGAGGGCAAGAGTTGCCCTCGTGGGTGGGCAAGCTCACCTACCTTAAGCTCGACATCGAACAGGCGAGGGCTATCCTCGCCTGATGCAAGTGAGGGTGGCCCTTGCTTGATTGAAAAGAGGAAAGAAGAAAAAGAAAAAGGAAACAAACTTAAAGAATTAAAAGATTAAAAGGCCCTTCGACCGACAAGATTAGGTCCTTTTTTAAGATTGATATAGCCACTTCACGTCGTTATTTGAAATAAGTTCCATTTCGGGTTCTTATTTAAGACGATTTGGCCACTTTAGGCTCTTATTTAAAATAAAGTCCATTTCAAACCATTATTTGAGAAAATAAAAACATTTCAGGTTCTTATTTGGAATTTTCCTTATATACTCAAATTGTATTTGAGCCTCTAGTGAATTTATAGAATGGTGGACAATTATTTGGAATTTGAATTTAGAAGGTCAGGAAACATAGATCACTTATTAATAGTCTTGATTGTAGGAATTAACTATATTGAATTTAAATTCAGACAGTATATTGGGATTTTATGGAAATTTTCAAATTAAAGTTCGACAAATCACTCACCCTTTAGAGACTTCAGGACAAAACAAACGGCCATGGATCGTTACATATACTCATGTTTGTATTCAGGCCTCTAATCAATTTATAGAACGCTCGACGATTATTTGAAATTCGAATTAAGAAGGTCAGGAAACATTGATGACTCATTAATGATCTCGATTATTGGAAAGTACTATGCTTAATTTAAATTCAAAAATAACATTGGGCTTCCATGGAAATTTTCAAATAAAAGCTCGAGAAATTGCTCACCTGAAAGGGACCATAAGACAAAACAAACGGCCATGGACCGTTACAGGCACTCACACTTGCATTCGGGCCTCTGACCCGACAAGCTCTCGGAGGCCCGGCCCGGGCCCGGGCCCGCGACCCGATCCATCTTCCCGCGGTTCATCAGGCGTCGGGGTCGTCGTCTTCCTGCGCCGACGAGGGTTTAGGGTTTTTGCGCAATCCTCGTTCGATCTCGAATCGCTCCCCCCAATCCATGGCCGCTCCCAATCCGTCAACCCACCTCAAATCCCAAAAGAAGAGCAGGAAGAACCAAACCCCCGAAGCCAATTTCCAGGTCGCCCTGAACTCGCTGTCCAAGACCCGAGATCTGCCGGGCGCGATCGCCCTGTACGAGGGAGCCGCGGCATCCCGGGGGGTCCGCCTCAACCAGCACCATTTCAATGCCCTCCTCTACATCTGCTCCAACGCCGTGGCCGAGGCTTCGCTGAAGGAGTCGGCCTTGGACCACGGGTTCCGGATTCACGCCCACATGGAGTCCTGCGGGGTGGCCCCCAACGAGGCCACGGTCACCGCGGTGGCGAGGCTCGCCGCGGCGAGAGGGGACGGGGACTACGCCTTCGGGTTGGTTAGGAAGATGGGGGAGCGCGGGATCGCGCCCCGGCTGCGCACGTATGATCCGGCGTTGTATTGCTTCTGCGGGGCGCTGGAGGCCGACAGGGCGTTCGAGGTGGAGGAGCATATGCGGAGCGCGGGGCTGAGTTTGGAGGAGCCGGAGCTGTCGGCGCTGTTGAGGGTTAGCGCGGAGACGGGGAGGGAGGAGAGGGTTTATGAGTATCTGCATAAGTTGAGGGATTGTGTCCGGTGGGTGAGTGAAGAGACTGCTGTGTCGATCGAGAGTTGGTTTAGCGGAGAGAAGGCTGTTGGGGTTGGTGATGTGAATTACGATCGAAGTCGTGTTAAAGATGTGGTTTTGAGGAATGGAGGGGGATTTCATGGTCTCGGGTGGATTGGGAAGGGAAACTGGGTAGTGAGAAGAGGTAATGTGGATGAAAATGGGGTTTGTAGTTGCTGTGGAGAGCGACTGGCTTGCGTGGATATCGACGATATGGAAACCGAGAGCTTTGCTAGTTCTATTGCAGCATTGGCCTTGGAAAGGGAGACAAAGGGAAATTTTAGTGAGTTTCAGGTAAGGACTTGTTGTCTTGTTGTTATCTTTTATTTTCGCTGATTGCTGTTTATTCTGGTAATTTGGGTTTGCAAGCCTGGCTTTGCTCAACGATGTCAGCAGCAGTAGCTACGTCCGTTAACATTAATTCACCACCATAGCACTATAACACTGCTACTGCTGTTACGCAGCAGTGTCATAATTGCCAGAGAGTTCTCAAAGACTACTTTCTTTTTTATTCAGACTGCTGAGTTCTCTTAATGTGCATATTGAAGTAAAAACCATAAAAGGTTTGTGGGCTTTTGGTTTGATCTTGGTCTCAGTCTGTCTGATTATGAAGTAGTTGTGGGTTTTGGTCTGATCGGTGGGACCTTGGTCTCAGTTTGGCTCTGTTTTATGTGCTATGTTCTCTTCGTTGGCTCATGGAGCAGATAACACAAAAAGATAGAGAGGAGGGAGAAGCAGTTGGACTTTTTTCTTATTTTGAATTTTATTTTTTTACCTAAATTAAGTGGTAGAGATTTTATGTTTGTACCTGATTTACATTCTAATGCAACATTATATCTGGAATTCAATTTATCCATGAAGAAAAGATATAAATGTGTACGTAAGTAATTGACTTTTGTGGGTACTTAAACAACAAATATTTGTTAAATATAATGCTATCTTTTTAGAATATTGCTTATCTTAGTAAAACAATGAATTTTATATTTTTCACATGTGATGAGGGAGCATCAAATAATTCATGCCGCAATGCCTGCAACCCATTACACAATGTTCAATACACCCCACTTCTGCGACAACCGCAATGCAACAGCAACCTGCAACTGCTATTTGTTTCCTCGTTTGCTTCTCTTTGCTTACTAATTTGATAAATACAGGATTGGCTTGAAAAGCATGCTGATTACGAGGCCATAGTTGATGGAGCAAACATTGGCCTCTATCAACAGAATTTTGCAGATGGTGGCTTCAGTGTTCCTCAGGTTGTTCATCAGCCTATGTATTTGTCGTGTTCTTGTATTTGTATGTAGATTTTCATGATATCTGACTGTGTAGCTCATTATGTTGGACATCCGATATTGCAATAGAGCAGCTTGATGCTGTTGTGAAAGAACTGTATGGAAGGAGCAAAGGCAAATGGCCACTTGTTATCCTGCACAATAAGCGCCTTAAAGGTCTTTTGGAAAGTTCTCCACACAAACAGCTGCTTCAGGAATGGATAGATAAGGGTGTTTTGTACACAACACCAAGTGGATCTAATGATGATTGGTAATTCCTTTAACCATGACTTTGGGGATTTTTTATTTCATGGGCAACTTCAGTTATGATTTACACAATACTTTACAGCTCTGTGGTTGTTCTGTTTTTTCCCCTTTTCCATTTATTTTCAGTTTCAACATTTTTTAGGGTGTTTATTTCACTTGTCCTTATCCAGTGGATTGTGCATAGCAATACTGCAATGCCATTTAAATTCGAAAAATAATTATACGCTACTTTATGCCCCAATAGTAGGAAATGTCTTGTAAATTATCTTTTGACACTTGGTTCGTCCTTATGTGAATTTAGGTATTGGCTTTATGCTGCTGTGAGACTCAGGTGTCTTCTTCTGACGAACGATGAAATGCGAGATCATATTTTTGAACTCCTAGGAAGCAAATTTTTCTCCAAGTGGAAGGAGAGACATCAGGTATTTTTTGTCAAGTTGCCAGAGTTGCCTGAGCTTCTACATCCCTTTCAGAATGTTACTGAGGTGGTAGTTGCTGACCTGGCAGTCAAATTGTTTAGGGTAAAAAAGCTTTCATTCAACCAAGAAAAGAAAAGATTGCTTTCATGAGATTTTTGTCAGTCTACAGGAATTGGGTCAACAGAGTAAAATTGGAAGGACAGATTATTGTCAATGAACTATTTGGCTAAAACAAATGGGAATGCCTTGGTCCTCGTAATTTTCTCTTAAGGGCTTGATCAGATACTATAACAAGGGTGTGCTTATCTATATATATTTGTGAAATGGCTTTTCATATGCTCTAGATGAAAACCCCCTTCTGTAATGACCTGGCTTCCTACTTTGTGTTGGCAGGTTCGATACTCATTTGTAAAAGGTAGTCCAGTGCTTATAATGCCACTCTCATTTTCTCCGGTCATCCAGGTAATAGTTACCCAGCTTGGAGTAATACATAGACTAGTTCTTAAGTTTGGATTCTGAAGATGTTTGTCTCTTTTAGGAATCTGAGACAGGGTCTTGGCATGTACCTGTCAAGGATGACAGCAATGAGGAAATTGTAAGAACTTGGGTATGCATCACCAGGCCAAGCGTCTGCAAGAGTTCCAATGGAGTTTTAGCAAGTAAAGAGTCTCCCGAAGGTAGCAATAATTTCCTTAACGATCATAAACTATTGAATTCACGCAAACCAGGAACTACTACAGAGGACAGCAATGCACTAGGCAGCATAGGTTTTTCTCAGGATTGCGTGAATAATACAAACATCATGACACGTAAAAGAAAAGAGAGGTCTTCATCTCCTCCGCCATTGGCATCTTCTTCTTAGGCACAGTTATCATAACAGCAAATTAGCAGAGAAAATGATTGAATTTGATGTTGGAAGTTGATGATTGAGATGCTTTGCTCCAGAATGAGTTTTGCAAAGATATCGTTGTAATCTGAATTATCAATTTTGTATGCGATAATTCTCCATGAATTGTTTTCTACGTTGAATCACAAGATCATTGCCGGTGTACATATTTTCCAGTTTCTAGATCATGGCATACCGTTTTTTATTGTGTGCCAAAAACTTGCGTGGTAGCTAACTGGAGAAATATTCCAAGCTCTATTTCTGTTCCTTTTACATCAACTTAGGTTGTACTTGCTAGTCATTTATTTGTGATTCTGAAACATTCCGTGGAATTTGGATTTTAATGCTTTGAGGGGTATAGTAATTAGCTTTCTCATACTGCCAAAAAGTAATCCTGAAAGCATCCAACTGTCTAGTGACACGGATTATTAGTACTTTACCGATTCTTGTTTGAGCTGAAACATACTTGGAGAACTAAAGAGGCTCCACTTTCTGCTTCTTATCATGATTGGGTAGTCCATTGATCCTGTTATGTGATCTCTGGAAGTAGATAATGAATTGAAGGGAGAGTCATTTTAGCACTCCAACAAATCATGATGGCTCATGAATATTAGCAGTAAAGAATCAGAGGACAGAGGTACATTTGTTCATTGTTCTTGGTGTAGACCATCTATTGTCACTGCCTTAAAATGCAAATTGATTTTGCTGTAACGACACATAATATTGGAAAAGGGCCCCAAAAGAAAAATTCATGATACTGCCAATTATAAGTATGTTGGTTCACTTGAAGACGTATTTGACGACACCAGGAATGTGAATTTCGGTGAAGTATTCCTCCCAGTCGATGCATTTGGGGTCGAAGTAGAAGACATCCAGTTCTATGCCGCTCTCTCTTGCTGCAATTCGCAACTTCTGTGTGTTCATGTCGTCGAAGCTGTGCATCATAGGCAAGGCCATAGAAATCATTATGTTCCTTTTTCTCTGGGTAGTTGCTTTTAAATGCATAGAGTTTAGCATATACTTACACGCCCTTGAAGAACAAGTATGGTCTGTAGAGCTCAATGAGCCGCATCACAAACTTGATCTTCCTATTCAGATCCAGGTAAGTCCCCTGGAAATATTGGCAGAATGCTGCATTGGCCAATTCCAGTCCCTGTTTGTGCAGATGCAATTTATTAAAGAACATAACTAAGACATCCCAACTTTGTCATCCCAGGTTCTATTGTTTCGCCTCGTTCTTGCGAGATCTGTTTAACTTGATGGACAGTAACGAATGGCCATGTACCGGCGAAAAGGAAATTAGATCAGACGAACCTTGAGCAAAAGCAAGTAACGAATGGCCATGTACCGGCGGAAGCTGGCCATGCTAGTCAGCACTTTGACGGGACCGACTTTCACGGGGTTCCCATCCTTGTTAACCCATGGGTGCTCAGTGAAGTAGCGCAGCCCGTAATCTTTAAGATTGGCGTATTTCAGGGGGTTTCCCATCGACGATCCCATATGATAAATCACCTCGCCGGGTTGATTCACGTGCGCCGCCATGGCCACTATGATGGAGTTCACCACCATGTCGGCCGGTATCTACGGGAAGTTATTCCCACTCCCATTAGTCATTTTCTCTAAGGCCAAACATTGGAAAAAAAAAAACAAAGCATATGGCCCTCTCAACTAATGAGAAAGCCACCAAGGAGAGTCGGCATTCCTATGCTGGAATCGAGCAAAGAACAACTCACAACATCGATGATTCCCTTCACATCGCCAAGAAAGCACGTCAGTTTCCCTTTGCCATAGCCGACGGCGAGGCTATCGATCGTTCTGCCACATCAAACACCCAAAAAAAAAAAAGAAAAAAAGAAAAGAAAATCTGAGATAAAGTTAAAAAGGAAGAAGAAGATCATCTAGCGAATTAGAAAGAGCTTTGTCATTAGGCTTAAGCTGGGGTGTTTTGGGGGGTGGCGCTGCTGCTTACCTTACACCTTCAACCCAACCAGGGAAAGGCTCATTGTAAGTGCTGGTGACGATGGTGGGACGCAAGATGACCAGAGGCAAATCCTCTTTCAATTGCCCGACCAGCATCTCCCCCATTGACTTTGTGAACACGTACGTGTTTGGCCATCCGTACCTCGTTGCCCTGTGAAAAAACAGTCTTAATCATAGATACTAAAATTCATTTGTACCCAAGAGCTAAATCCTTTGACCTGGTCCAGCACTATGCTCAGCTAAAATCACTAGTCTCGATCTATCATTGCTCTTTCGATGATCAATATTCATTTGTGAATCGTACTCAGGGACGCGTCCCATTCACTAAATCAAGACCAAATCTAGCCAAAGATTTGAGGTCACGACATCACTGAAATATGTAATTGGTCGACTACCCCGGTCAATTATGTAATGGACGCACAGAGCGTTTTCTCCACCCCCGGGCCACAAGTAGTCCTTTTCCTCTTCATTACTCGTACGAGGCCATAAGGACCGGAGCAATGAACCTAATCAATGCAAGGACAGGACGTGCCTCCGCCGTGAATGGCGTTAGCCTCAGCAGCGGGCAGAGCTCATCCTGATAATCGTGCGGATTCACCTATCTTAATAACTCGACAAACATGCGCGACAATAACATGTGAATTTGACTGAGGTGACTCAGTTACGCTCGTCGCATCGGTTCTTACGACGAGAATGGGGTGAGAGTCGGGGTTGGTGGGGCAAGCGTCGGCTGCATTCACGCCTGCTCCTGTCCCCTCTCGGGCTAATTCTATGGCCATTTTCTCGCACCTAAAAGCAATCAATGCACGTCCTCTTCACGGGGCTAAATCTGGCCCCCCCAATATAAAATCGGAGAGACCAACTCAAACGAGCAACGGCAATTCCTTTGTTGCTCGTGTACTTAAAAGACTTTATAAAAGAACCCTTTCGGAATGTAAAAGAGTGATTTCAATCGGACAGATCCTCAGACCACAAAAAATGGCCGGAGGACTGTGAGAGTCTGACCAATTCGCCAGGAGCTCAATCCTCGTGTCCGTACTCGACTCGAATGACAATTGGTACAATCAAATATATAGTAGTATTCGGTTGCACGCATGCTTTCTTATCAGTGACTTCTGTGCAATTTTTTTCCAAAATGTTTCGTGGCGAGACGAGAGAGCCCACCTAGATAAATTCGTAATTGGAAACCTCTAATCACTCGCGATCAGAGCGGATCATATCTTTCCCCTTCGAGATACGATGTGATCTCGAGTCAGATCTCGAAACATTGTAGGGCGTGCCCCGCAATGGCCGTGTCCCCATTCGCCTTTAGACCTACTTTAAGCAGAGGTTCTCTCTAGCAGCCCCCCATAGCTAAGTACATGCCGTCATAAATTCGTCATTTAATATGAAGTAATAAGCCTGTCCGAATTTGGTAAAAAGTGAGCTCGGAATTTAATGTTGTCGTGGACTCCCACCCCCCAAAAATTTCGTGGATTATATATAATTATATAATTTAACGGGTAAAATGAATTTTGGATGTTTTTCTTAAATTTTAAACCACAAAAAGAGGACAGTATTAGGTCCATATCATGGGCATGTTTAGACATTGGATGACTGTAGTCAAGTCACCTTAGGCGTGCCATACGTAATGTTATTTACAGAAAAAAAATAATTCGAAACTTTCTTTTGAAAATGATTATTTACAAAAATGAATGAGCGGAAAGAGTTTTCATCGTCTATGGCAAAATTGTAATATTCTTGTTGGTAATGAAATATTTTCTGTGGATTAATTAATTCAAGTAAATAAAATAATTATTTTCGAAGAAAATAAAAAATATTTTATGGATTATTCATTTTTCATGAACCAAACTGAACAAATAATTTCTTGTATTTTATTTAAGTTATGTCGGTCCATAAAGTAATTAATTGAATTCGAAGAAACATGAAAATTAAGAATTGAGCTAACCTTTCAAGGCCCAAATCCTTCATGGCCGAAGTAATTGCTTCTTCGGTGGCTCCGTCTGCTCGGAGCTCATTCAGTTTCTCTTCCACCACTTTCTTCTCCGCGTCGATGTCGAGTCCGGCGACGCCGTTCAAGGTCTCTCCCATCTGATATGGCTTCTCTTGTAAGAGACCCCCCTTCTCTCCGCAAACATAGGCTGGTCACCATAGTCACAAAATGTTAAAGTTTCGTATAATTAAAATCGCAACTCTATCCGTGCAAAAAGGTGACCGCGGAAAATGAAGGACGAACGAAACAAAAATAAGAATTCAGATAAGAAATTGCAATATTTTCTTATTTGATTACTCAATCAGTGCCCCGACCGCATTATTTTAAGCAAACTTCAATTAAAGTTTTAATTAAGGAACCTGGTTATAAGAAAGTGGATTGTGACGTGGGATGTATTGTTGGCAATTAAAGTGATTAAAGCCAAGCTGGACGATAAAGACGTTGGAACAAGGGGGGAAATAAGATGAGCAGAAGGAAGGTGAGTATTAATTGAAGGAGTTATGACAGGATATTAAGGTTTCCTTTGGAGTTATGACAGGATATTAAGGTTTCCTTTTGGCAAGGCAGGAGGGACGAAGTTATCAAATCAAAGAACAGAAATAATAATAAAAAACCCATCTTGTCTAGTCTGATAATTAAACCCCAAAATATAAGTCGGGGTTTGTTTGGTGGGGTTGAGTACTAACCAGTTGAGACGTGGACCAGCACCTGTACTTTGCTACATTCCTTAGCAAAGTTGATCACATGCTTAGCCCCCAATGCGTTGATGCCCAGAGCAACATCATATCTGCACAAATTGTAACATCAAGGCCTAGATAAACATGAAATTGGACCAGCATGCCGAGTCCAAATTGGTGCAAATTGCAAACATTAGAAGACAGTTGGTTTATTTAGAACAAAACGATTGACCTCTCATCGAATTTGGTGGTCGCGGCTAAATTGATGATCGCATCGATCTGATCCAACATCTGCCGTCTGAGACCGGAGTCTTTGACGCCCAAATCATTGTAGATGATGTCCCCAGGGACGAGGGTTACCTTTTCCGAGATGAACGCATTGAAATCCGACCCGCATTTTTCCTTCAATACTCTGAACAAGTCCTTAGCGATGATCTTCAAAACACAATCGTAAAAGTAGATGAAAAGGATGAATCAAACCATGCATGAGATACTCACCAAATTTGCACATTCCATGCAGAAAAAAGGGCAAGAATACTGACAACCACCTTTTTTTGAAGTAAACTTGCCAAAAAGGGACAGCCTGCCATGCAACACTCTCTAAAGTTTCTTTTCTAGCGCACAATCACTAGTTTCCCTCACTGAAACACAAAAAGGAAATATTGTTCTTTTCTAAGCTTAGTCCAAGCATCAACATTTTTTTATATTATTTATTTCTAGTCTTTTTGGAAGTTCTTGGTTCTGCCGGAGGGTTTTTTCTTGCAAAAAGAAGTAAGCTGATGGTGCATACCTCATCATGGAAACGGCGAGTAGCTGCTTTAGCATCTGAAGCTCTCAGCAGAAGAAAAAGCTTCTTCACGTTTGGTTGAACCCTCACGATCTTCTCCAGAAAGACTGCACTCGCAGTCACGCACACCCACACAGAAAAGTTGTATTAGACAAGATGAGCTCACAGAGAGAGAGAGAGAGAGAGAGAGATTACTCTTGGCAAGAAACCCAGTTGCACCAGTGACTAAAATGGTCTTGTTCTCTAGAAACTGGATTACACTTCCCATCTCCATTTCACACACAGAGAGAGAGAGAGAGAGAGACCGGTTTTGTTTTTCTCTTTGAGAGAGGGAGAGAGGGAGAGAGAGAGAGAGAGAGCGCGCGCGCGATGAAGCAGATGCAGAGATGAGGAATGCCCCTTGAACGAGTAAGAGAGAACTAAGAAAGACTCGAGTCTTTATTAAGCCCTCCCAAGATTCTCCTGTGCAATTTTTTGACGCAGCCACTTGGATCTTATATGCCCTTATGAATCGGTGAAGTGCACGCAACTTGGTGATTTTTTCTCCCCTTCCGTTGCTTTATTTCTCTCTCTCTCTCTCTCGCTATCACGGCCATAAACACCCCAAACAAGAAACTATTAAATTCGGGTAGCTCAAGTGGTAGGGGTACCTACATTTCTTGCCCGATGATTCGAATTATCGTACATGCGCATTCTCTCGACCCGGCCATGTATTCACAGACTTTATGTACTCCCGTCATTACTAGATCATGCATGACGGATTAAATCGACATGTTTAATGAGAGACTAATCGTATGTTTACCGTAGATAATCACCGTGCACCTTTTACTATTTACACTTGCTAGTTATTGCTTTGTTTGTTTATCTATTTTATTTTATTTTTGGGTGAGTCTACTCACCTAAATCTACACCTATAAGGTTCGCAAAACCTACCTACTACACATAATCTTTTTTTTTTTTTGGTCAAACGCTGCATATAATTTAACTCGCACGTTTTGGACGGTCATGTGCACATTGGGCTTCCACGTACGTACACTAGAAAACTCCCAACAACTTAATTAATTTTGATTACCAGGTAATTTAACTTTATTAATCTGCTTATCGTGACTCGTGAGTACTGTGACCTTCGCTACCATTCATCGGTTGGAATGCCATTTGACCTGTCTCCTGCCTCGTGGCTCGTGACCCTTAATTAATTATCCAATCGAAATCTCAGTTAGGAGCTCATGGTTCACCTAAAAACCATGCAGTTCCCAGTCTCTGGTACACCTATCGCAGCCCCAATAGTTTTTTCAAATAATATCTGCGATCGATGCTTGAGCATGCGTTGCCCTCATACACGACAAGATTGCACAGTATGTTAGCTGGGAGAGAGGGAGAGGGAGGAGCGTTCATGGCGTTCAGGCTTCAGCCAACCTTCTAGATCGGTCATTTAGTTAAAGTACGGTCGATAATTGTGTATAATCTTGAAGAGTTATTGACAGACATGACTGGTGAAAGAAATATGAAAGAAATTCTCACCGTGGTATGCGCGTGTTCGCTTTCTTCGCTCGAGAGCTAGGACATGAGCGGACCGTCACGGATCTTATATATATTTGCTACGTGTCGGCCATACGTCCAAACGCTTGGTGGGTAAATTTGTTAAGATCTTGGATAAGGGACTTGTGCCGCCCTCGCGTTGCTGCTGAATGAATTTTATTTTTTATGGTTCAAACAAGAAGTTAAAAACTAATAAAAGAACATTGCACAACGCACGTTTTAGGTAGAATTTTCAATTTCATTGCCCTCATTTTAAATTCAAAAAGGACATCCCATAAAGGGTTATAAACTTTCATTCTTCGCTCACTTGAGTGTCAAATTTTTTTTTATAAGTGCTATATAACTTTCCGGTCAATCACTTTAGTAGCAATGCTTTTTAAAAATGTTCCCATGCCACATTAGATTTCTACATTTGGGTAAACTTTTTGAAAAGTTCAGTATTTAAGTGATCAATTCAAAGTAATGGTACTAAAAATGCTGTATGAAAATTATGACACTTGTGGTGTACTTATCCTTTTAAATTTAACATCAACCAATCAATCTCATTAAAAGAAACCCCGAAGATAAAAGACAGAATTTTTTTTTTTTAATAATAATTAATGGGTGATCTGTTTTAGGAGGGAACCTTTCAGGGTGGACAGTTCCCTTCCTCCACCCACTAAGGGCTAGTTCCACAAATGAGAATTGGGAAGTGCCCACTAGTTCCTAAATCTACTCGAAAACAGCTCACTGGTCTAGGCCAATTCCTGGATAGGTCCATAAAATCGGCTTGAGAGGAGTTTTGAAAACATAAAAATAAATGATATATATAGATATTTCATCAGATTAGTTCCAATGTTTGCCGGAGAAGGATATGACACAATTGGGCATGATGAAACAAACCGGAGGGTCAGTCGGTTCAGGCACTTGCCAGCGAGAAGTGCAACAGCTGGTTTAGGTGGCCGCAAATGGAAGAATGCTTGGCGACAAATCACAGTTGCAGTCGAGCGTAGTATGTTGAGACATGGACGAAACACCAAATGTAAGAAAAAGAGTTGCGCTTTTCCTTTTGACTATCTACTCTTCCCTTTTCATTTTTCTGTCAAAGACCCCCTTTAAAAGCTAGGCCCCTCTCTGTCGGGCTGTCCATGTTGGTACGGCGCGCAGGTTCCCTAGGTCAAAAAAAAAAAAAAAAAAAAAAGCTAGGCCCCTCTCTCTTCTGTCTCTGAATTTTGTTTTCTCCTGTTTTCTCTCTATTGGGGCTGTATTTGACCGCGAGAGCCCCTAACTGAGTCAGAATATAAATATATGTCTTGTTCTAGTTCAAGTGATCCATATGAGTGGTTCCACATTTAAAACCAAAAATTGATAACTAAATTAGCCCCCATGGAAACTAGCGCTTGTAGGCCGATTTGATCTGGTTTTGGACAGCCCAGGTGATTCTCAACATCCCTTACAATAAGGATCTTGAAAGCAAATAGATTCCAAAGCCTCATAAAAACTTAGACTTAGCACTTCATAAAAAATATTATGCAACCAATTATCATTGGGTTATAAAGTCTAAATGACAATACTTCTATTTCCGCAATGTCGAAATGGAAAATTTTATTTTTAAAAATTCCTCATTGGGATAGAATTTAAAAAAAAAAAAAAAAATCCATATGGGGTGATTTGTCAAAGACGACATTCAAATTATTGATTTTACATCAATATGGTACTCAATTAAATAAAAATATATAATATTTAAGTCAATATCGTACGAATATTATGATATTCCTAGGATATTCAAAGGTCACTCCCTCATTGCTCCTCCTTCTAGTACGACCAAGCAAACCTCAGTTAAAGAGCATGTCAAAATCATGCGAACTTGTCAATACCTAGATCCCATCAACGTGTGACCGTTGGGTGTTATACAGAAACGGATCTCCCCATAATCTTTCACATGGAGACATAAAGAAAGTTGTTCGATCTCGTAGGAGTGACTTAGATTCCGTTTATTTGGAGGATAATAAATTAATTGAGTAACATTTTACTAAAATTAATTGCTCGCATCACTTAAAATAATTAGTTAATAAAAAATATAGATAGATAACAATTTATATTTATGTTTAAATCATCCATGTAGGGTGATTTGTCCAAAAATGTTATAAACTTATTACACTTTTATCAATTCAATCCTAAAATATTTAATTGTGTCAATTGAATCCTAAATATTTTCATATTCTATCAATTGAGGCCATCAAACTAATTTTAAGTAGATATCGCAAACGTGGACGCCAATTGTATTACGTAGAACGGTTGGCACTGGAGTTGACAATTTTAATAATATTTTCATATTGTATTAATTTTTTATACTTTTCTTTTCTTTTTCCTTCCTTACTTTTTCTCCTTTTTTTTTTTTTGATAAAGACTGGTAAGGCGCACCAACCTAGGCCCAGCGACCTCGCCAGCCACTTGGCAAGGGCCTGCAAGCCCTTCCACAGTGGTTGGCGAGGGCTCACCACCCTTGTAGGCGACTAGCAAGGGCCGTAAGCCCTCATTGGCCACCAGGTGAAGGTTCCAGCCATTGCTCATAGCTAGGCAAGGCCACAACCCTCACCCAATGGTCAGTGAGGGCCACAAGCCCTCATCCAGATCTAAGCGATGGTTGCGAGCACTTGCTAGCTACAATGAGGGCTTCGAGGCCCTCGCTCAATTGCCAGATGCCCTTGCTGGCCTTAACAATAAAAAAAGAAAAAGAGTATAGAAGGAGAAAGAAGAAGAAAAATAAAAGGAAAAATAAAAAATAGATAAATTATTAAAAATTGGTTGGCATCTATGTTGGCGATTTCCAGTTAAAATTGACTGGGTACACTGAATTGATAAAACGTGAAAAGATTTATGACTTAATCGACATGATTAAAATATTTATAACCGAAAGGGTTAATACCGCAAAAAAAAAAAAAATACTAAACCAATAAACCTATAATAAATTTACCTAAAGCTAATGTACGAAGAATCCTAAATTGGTGCATCTGTAATAAATTTACTCTAAACTATTTTTCTAACTACCAAAAATCAAAAACTTGCACATTTGTAATAAATATGACATCTATTAAATTGAATTAATACTACAAAAAAATCACAAAATTGATACAACTGTGACAAATGGAGAATGAAATCCCAAATGAATACATTAGTCAACTATCATATATCATCCAACTCACCATTTTGATACTAATATTAAACAGAAATTAATAGAAGGCAAATTCATCACAAGCTGGTAAATTTGTCATAAATATACTGGTTTTGGGGTTTTTAGCGATCAAAAAATTAATTTTCAGTAAATTTGTCACGAACTAGTTTAGGGTTCTGCGACATTAATCTTAAATGCAATAATTTTAAGACAATTCAGACAATTTTTCTGATGTGGAATAGCCTTAACATTGCTGTTTGGGTTGATCAGAGAGACTTATCTAATTCATTTCCAAAGAAGTGGAGGCGACGGACTTCATCACGTGTATTTGCCACGTTATACGTGGCTATACATTTACTGTTTCTGCTGCACATAATCAACATGCACAGTGAACGTTCGCATTCCTAGGATCTCTACAGTATTATACGTACCCTGTGAACTTCAATTTACGAAGATGCCCTAGGCGCGTGTACGGATGACTTACAATTAATACCGATCGAATCGACTGGTTGGGTATATCCTATTTCACACACACGAGGGAGTTTGTCTATATTTCTACTTCTACTTTACAAATACAACATTTCTCAACTTTCCGATAAATCGATCTCGTTCTTGCTTTGATATTTCGAGTTTCAAGATTCTAAAATAATATGCAGGAATCAAACGTGCATGGCATGCATTTGACACAAATGGCGTGCAAAATAGAATCCATATACATCGATAACAACTAAAGTGTCGGCCAAGTGGTTGAACGCTTATTTGGAAGCGACAAATCCTATGTAGTATGTACAACTCACAGCCTCTCCAATTAACTAGAGTAACAAGGTGGTCACTGTCCGTCTTACTTGGCAAATGTGGATGAGACCGTTTCCGTGCGTCGACGTGGGTCCATTATGTGCATTGAACATGCCAAAAGATCTAGATGTATGGTATGTTGGTTTCAAATTCTCGCCAGCTGGGGGAGACATAGTTTCCAATAAATGGGCAGGAACAACGGCAGCTTGTGCTATTGATGTAGTTGTTGCCATTTCGTTCGCGGTTGGACGCCATTTCGTTCGCGGTTGGGCATCATCAATATTCGGTTCACAAACTTATGTTTTGAGTGAGATGTGAAACTGCAACTGTCCTTGCTAGGGAGGACCGGGTCTCGACCTTGTTTAACACCGGCTGCGACACCGGTAAGCAGTTGGCACTGATTGAGGCAAGCCGTCTGCCGTATTAGAAGCAGCTTTTTACATGAGGCAAGTTCTTGAACTCCAACTCTCCCTCTCTCTCTCTCTCAAAGGATGGGTGAAAACTGTTTTATTACTCTGCATAGTTACTGTCCATGTTCTTCTCGTTCTAGAATCATGTTATCATTAGAGATGAACATGTATTTTATCATGTAACCATATGTTTTTTTTTCTTATATGTATTATGTGTTATAAACTTCTGCGACTATTTTTTTTCCACAGATTGGATAAAGAAATTTGGAGAAATTTAAAATTTAATCTAGTATATATTGTTATTTTCCAACGAGAAAGTGACGCATTTGGATATTACTTTGCCAGCCACTGTGCGAGGACCACCGCCTTGACACCCAATCGGCAATCATCATTGCTAACCAACCAATTGTGTTCTGACGAGGGTGAAAAGGAGTCTGATGATGATTGTTGTCACCTCTGACCATGGGGTCGATTTGCAAGCTACCAAATTGAAGTTCCTGAACAATGGCTTTGTTCTGGTTGGTCACCTGCTGAAGTCGCAATTTACTAAAGAAATAAAATTTTCACCGTTGGGGTTGTGTTCTCTCTCGGGTGGTCCGAATTGGTTTTTGCGAATTGTTTTTCACATTTTGATGGGATTGACTTCATTGCATTGAGTTCTACTAAAGGCTTTCCAAAGTAGAGACTACTTTTGAGTAGATAAAGAAAATCATGAGAGTCGTCTCTATACCCGAACAGCAGGTGTCAACTCACTCATAAATATATTTTTTCTTAACCATAGTTTTGCTTATTTTTTTTGTATTTCTTCGAGCCACTCTCGTTTTGTTGTCATTCTACATGTGAGTGAAACATGCTCATTTGTAGGTTCGTGAGTGAGCAATTCAGCAACAACCCAAGTGGAAGACTAGGTTTCCAATCAAAAGGCAAGTCGAATTGGCTCTTTTGAGCTCTACCTTACTATCTCTGTGATGTAGGCAGGGGGGTGCAACCTTTGTGCAAGGTTTACATGGACAACAACGACCATGAAGAAGCTGATCGAGAGGGCGTCGGATGGGATTGCAAAGTCAAGGCACTATGGGGAGTGCTGAAAGTGATGATGGAGGTCGAAGCAGAGAGAGACGACAAGGAATTTTCAAAGATTTTGGATTTTATCTTCAGTTACACTAAACGAAAATTACCAAAAAAAGTTCTAAACCTATTATAATTATGTCAACTCAATTATAAGCTTTTCTTTTTTAGCTAAGTAAGTCCTAAATCTTTTGCTTTTGTCTCAATTCAGTCCATCTAATTAATTTCAATTGATCGACATTGATATAGATGTCGGCCGTTTTAGGTGGTGCCACTGGCATCGATGTGAACATTTTAATAATATTTTAATTTTTTTTTAATTTTTTATTTCTTTTTTCCTTTTTTTTCTCTCTCTCTTTTTTTTTTTCCTTCCCTTCCTTCTTGCTCCAACTAGTCGCTGGCAACAACCGGCCAAAGCCAAGGCTAGCGAGGGACTTGGTCGACCTCAGGAAGGCCTCTGCCAACCCTTGGCCAGGCTTGAGTCTTCGCCTAAGGCCGCTCCACCAGGTTGGCAAGGTCGGACCTCGCCATGCTAGCCCTCACTAGAGGCTGCGAAGTCATGACCAAACGCAGGTATGTTCAAGATAGAACAAATACTTTTTCTTTTTCTTTTTTTCTGTTAGAGATAGAACTAATACCTTACCCACCCTAAAAGGTGCACAACGCTACCATTAGCTTGATTCTGACATGCACACATTTTAGCATGGTATTTTCGAAGAATAATGTCAAGTTATAAAAAAAAAATGATTCACAGAGAGATAAGACCTGGTTTTATATAAAATAATGCTCTCTATTCATCATGTAACCAATTTATGACCAAATGTCATGATCTGTGTATATATGAATAGATAAGCGAGTAAGTCATATTCAAAAGTAACTAAGACAAGAGTTTGTCACATCAACTTTGAAATTAATATATAAAACAATATCCAACCATTATAATTCCTAGCATTATTTTCATAAATCAAATCTTTTTAATTAAACGCTGTGAAGTGTTCAACTGATGCTTTTACGTACTTTCACTTAGACAAATGAATGCATGTTTCGTATATTTATTTTATGTGGAGTGACTCAACTATAACAAATTATTAAGGTTTTCTTTAATTAATTTTGTTAGATAATTTGGGCATAAAGTCAGAATAAAATTAAAAACTAAGCGTAAAAGTGTTCTTTCCACATGGTTAGTGGGGGCAATGAATCCCCCACTTCTCGTTTGACTCAAATCCGTCCCTCCTTCCCTTATTAGATTTTAGAAAATTAACACAAAAAGTCTTTCAACATTCATCTACTGTGTAATGTTATTATTGAAATTTTAATTTATTCAGTGTGATTCTTGAACTATTAAAAAAGTATTCAATATAATCCTTAAATTATATGAAAATGTTAAATGTCATCTCTCTGTTAATTCAAATTAATGGAATATATTGATATAGGACTTACAGTCTATTAAATTTAAATAGTGGGCGACAAAAAAAAAAGTTACATGTGGATTATATAAGTAAAATATTAATCTCAAATCAAGATATAATGATTCATGTCTTCATATAATAATGGACATAAACACCGTGATTTTTTTTTTCCTTTTCTAAAGTGGATATATAAAAAAATTATCATTTAAAAAAATCTAACTCAACATATAAAAATCAACATAATCAAATAACGTATGATTTATCATTTAAGTTAATGAAAGGACTACATCGAATATTTACCAATGGTTCAAAGACCATATAAAGTAAAGTAAAAATGCAGGGACGACGTTGCATATTGAATTAAAGTTCATAGACCATTTGTGTCATTCTCCCATAAATTGTCTTTCAATTCACGAAACTCCATTAGTATGTCAATAGATACTTCCAAGCTTAACTTTAGGGAAATTTTCATAGAAATCCTTGTAATTTAGCAAAATTTAACATGTACTCACTGCATCCAAATTGAATATCCTTTACACCCCTTATTGAAGGTTTGAAATTCTATTTTGTGGTCACCTTTTTTGACTTAATTGGAGGAAGTTTCCTCCGATGAGGAATCGGAAAAATTAGGTCACCCCTCAATCATAGGTTGGCAAAAGCAGCCCTCTTTCCATGTACAGGAATTTAAAACTGTTTTGATTATATAAAAGGAATGGCCAATTTAGGCATGTGCATTCGGAGCTCTTGGTCTCTCCGGCGCCTATGACTCTTTCTTTTTTTTCTTTTGATCAAAGAGCGTAAGGCTTTGTTTGTTTTGTTCCAAATGAATAATTTTTCTACAAGTAATCTCTTGATCGGTTGAAATAATTAACCAACGAAAAATTCATCATTATCGACAACAATTTATATCTAAACTTTTTTCATGGAAGTTGAAAAAAATTTTGTTCATTCATTTCTATAAGCGATACAAGCGATTATTTTTAAGGAAATATTTTCCAATTAATTCATTATCCTAGAAACAAATGCATCCTAACCATTTTCACATGAATGATAGATGCTAATTTAGATCTCTAGTATATTATTTCTCTCTCCCCCCCCTATTCATGGAAAATCCTCCTAGTGCATATCCAATCAGTACTTAGAAACTAAAAGTTAGGCACGCATGGCGATAGTCGGGATCCCTCTAGAGACAATTAATACATTTATAACCGTGGTGATCGAATCTATTTCGAGTAGCGAAAAGTCCAAAAGCGCGTGTATGGCGTCGTCACCATCCAATTCAAGGAGGTACTTGGTCCGTCATTGAATGGTATGATCGTGATCCGGGGTCGACTTCATGTACTGGGGGCTTCATTTTCGAGTTCTTGAGAAAGATAAAGGAAGAAGTTCAGGTGTTTTGTAAGATGCAATATCACAAACCGAAAAAGATAAGCGGCATCGCCCCATCAGAAGGGGCAAGACCTTCAGATTTCCCTTTGTCATATTTCCCTCGAGAAGAAAATAAACCAGAAAGAGGAAGCAATAACTTAGTATCTTGTTCAGAAGTGATTATAGGTAAGCAGTCCTTAATATTGGGTGGAAGACGGTTGCACCCCCATGTTATTACAGTACGAAGACAGTTGCACCCCCATGTTTTTACAGTCCAAACTCAGTCGTCACACGCATAGGTTGTACCCTTTTGAATGAGAGTTAATTCATGTCTGCTCTCACCAATATCATAATGGTAGAGCAAACCCTGCCGTGTGCTCTTCAGAGATCTTGTTGAGTTAGACAAGCAGCAGTTCTTTGAGTATATTCGGGTGAAACCCCCAACAGGAGCCAAACCAAAGTCAATTTCTTGTAATGATAAGTGAGCTTGGCACAGCAAAGGATGAGAAAAGCAAACTCCTTTCATATTTCTTTTGTGGGAAATCCCTCGTGTCTGTTTGTGTTTGGCGGGTGACTTTGGCAAGAAGAGAAAATATTATATATTAGCATGGTGAAGTCCTAAAGAAGCTGCATTAGGTGTGTCTGGACTTAGTCTCTTAGATTAGTACAAGATCGGATGGTCGGGATTAAATAAGGATATGTCGTAATCAGTCATCATGAATAATCAATTAAGAAAAGATGTTGTGTGCAGTTGAGGCTGATCAAATTGATTATTCAAGGGTTATATCTGATAAGGTAGTTGGCTTGAACAATGTTTTGCGTTTCCCCCCCACGATGAGTAAATACCAATGGGCCCTCGTAGGTTGGGGACCTACTGTCCTTTCTGACATAGGAAAATAAATTCTGTAGACCAATCTAATTGCGTGGGAGATATCTTGTACCAGAAAATTATATTTATTCTTTTTTTTTTGGTTTAGATGAATCATATCATCAACATACGTAGTCACATTACACGATCGTCGGCGATTATGTTTGACCCGGTTCTTCAATCATCAAATGCAAGTATTCTGCTCGGTCAACATTAGTTGATGGTCCCTCGTCCTTTTGAGAATAAGCCATTTGCCTAAAATTCCCCCCCCTTTAAGCGGCTTGCATAACTTTTAATTTGCGCTATGTTCTAACCAGAAGAAGGAAAGGGCAGCAAAAAACGAAATTATGACGAAGAAGCTCACTTCAGATAAGACCAAAAATTCAGGCACTGAACATGCAGTCAGATCATTTTTCTTCACATATCAACTCCATAATGCGGTTCATTCGGAGTTCTCCTGTGCATGCCTGGGGTTTTGAGATAGTAATCTTGTAGTTAACAATACCGGTCCACTTATAAAATCCTTCATTCTTTATCGGGGAAATTCGTCCAACAATGATGTAATCATCGGAAGCATGATTGAAGGAAACTTCTCCATAGCGATTTGTCCCCATGATTGCGAATCAAGATAGCCAAGATCCTCACCTTACCGAGGAGCGCAAGAAGGAGAAGCAAAGAAAGAAAAGATAAGGATACGTTCTAAGCAAGAAAGTTAAACAAATGGAATGACTTCTCGTCGTCGGAATAAGCACGTCCCGCAGATTTAGGGAAGATTACAGTATACTTAGCTTGCTAAAGTCAATTTTCTTCACATGCCAACTTCATTTTGCGGTTCATCCGGAGTTCACCTGTGCACGCCTAGGGTTTTGAGATAGTAATATTGTAGTTAGCAATACCGGTCCGCTTACATAATCCTCCCTTCTTTGTCGGGGAAATTCGTCCAACAGTGATTTAATAATAGGAAGCGTTATTGAAGGAAATTTCTCCATAGAGAATTGTCCCCCGTGTTTGCGAATCAAGATAGCCAAGATCCTCGCCTTACCATGGTTCCCAAGAAATGAGAAGCAAAGAAAGAAAAGAGAAGGACTTGTTCTAAGCAAGAAAGTTATTTAAATGAAATGACTTGTCGTAGGAATAAGCATGTCCTGCAGATTTAGGGAACATCACAGTATACTTAGCTGGCTAAAGTCAATTTCTGTGTTCGATATCGCTCTCTCATGTCATTTTAAAGTGATAGTTGTCTGACACTTCAACAAATGTTTTACCAACCAAAACCCTGCCAAAGCGAAAATCTCTCAGCCCGAATCTAAAACTCGTGCGAAGCTCCTCAAGTAAGCCAATGTAACAGCTTTCCCGGACAAAAGATAGCTTCATCAGGTTACCAAGATCTCCGACCTCTAATGTCAAAGAAACCAAAGCAAAAAGCAAAGAAAAGACGAATGATTAAGCGTAAGCCTCCTCGACAGATTCGGTCTAAACTTGATTTACGTGGGATGATAATCTAGTCCATTCTCGGAGGTGGGCAGGTGAAAAGATTAGCCCAGAAATCACATGAATACTCATTTGACCAGAATAGCTAGAATTTATTGTTGTTTTTTTCACCTTTTGCACCATATGAGTAGAATAGCTATTCCATTATCTTTGCGTTCAAAGAAAAAAAAAGCTGTTCTTTAAGTGCAACATTATGATCATGAACATTGGTTGACCTTTTGAGCAATTTTAGAGACAATGAGATTGTTCTCTTCATGTTGGATACACCAACTGTAGGGTAATTGAAATCTTAGGACGGTGTCGGTGGGCTCTCGCAATGAGCTAAGATCTCCTTTGGGTTCTTGAGTTGGTGCAGGGCTTGCCCCGGTGCTGTAGAGGAAATTTATACCGTCGTCCAAGTCGAAATCGTAGATCAGCCCAGGATTCAATGGGGTTTTTGTGTCAGGATCCATAGTCAAAAGGGAAAGGCCCTTGTGCCATTTGGATGCCGACCGATCCGTTTATAGCTGTTGTCCATGAAAGTAGCTAAAATGAGAATTTCTGGTAATAATAGACCCAATAAAACCCAAGCCCAGCCTAGCCTATGTTCTCATAAGCTCATTCCATTTTCATTTTTACTTTCTCTAGATTACTCACGTTGAAGCATGAAGCGGCGGAAAGAACAAAGACAAAAGAAGAAGCTCGCTCAAGGGAAGAGGAAAAAAGGGGGGGAAGGGGAAAGTTCTAGCACGTGATCGATTTGGACGCCTTGATAATCCGAATTAACACCATTTCACAAGGTTAGGTAAGTAATCGAAGCTTCTAATAGTCTTATCAAAGGAATTGTCGAAATTAGGACTTGAAATTCGCATTTAAGTCAATTTTGAATTGCTGCGTTCGATTGAGGAAATTTCAGGCCACGTATATATAGAAATAATTATTTGGATGTTGTGAAGCGATCTCAACTTGAGTTTACAGTTTGCAAGGATTGAAATTTTGAAGTTGGCCACACTTGCTAGATATTGTAATATATCAAAAGGGCTTTTTATTGATTGTAAGTACGTTTAAAACGGAGTTGTTGGATGAAGTTATGGTGTGAACATGCGAGCCACACGTTGGGGACAGCAATGGGTTTCCACCGTGGGTGAGCTTTTCATTGGCCCGTATGTGTCGTTTTATCAATGAAATGATGTGATATAGTTGAGTTATTCATCAGATTATTGTTTCACTCGGTTTTTTGATATTTTTTTTCGATTAATTGTTAGGAATTCAAGTGTATAGACTTCAATAAGCATTTTTAACTTTCATCTGATACTATCTCTTCTTCATGTTTATAAACTCATATTTTAAAAAATGATATGGATTAGATACGTATTAGAGTACAAGTGAGGTATGATCAGTTCTTTCCTTTGTTAATCAGTTCAAATGAGCGAAAACCGTGCATAACAGATGATGGAATTCTACATCGATGGGTTTTCTCTTTTAATATGGACTCATTTTAATGACATTGTTGTTCCTCTTTTGGGGTCGGATCTTGAAATTCTTTTCAAAGGTTCGAGAGTATGTTGTTGAGGGAAAAGAGACTCGAAACAAACTAAGTGATAATATGGTGTATAGATGTTCTAATCCGCATAAGTACATTCTCTAGACCTAGCGGTAGAGATAAATTTATTTATTTTTCCTTTCGATCAGAGATTAGATTCTTCCTTGTCACCTTAGTATGATATTCAATGATCCTCACCTAACATTTTCCCAAAAGTCAGGATTGGATATTTATATGTACTTTTCTATTAGAGTTCCAGAATTTGATATTTATTTGAAGCAAACGACATCTGCTTTTTGTTGAGCCATTTTCATGTTTGGCCTTATGATGGACGAAGACAAGCAACATGCAAATACGGAAGAACAACAGCTTGTTTCAGAACAATCTTGTGTACGAAGATGGAGAAGAGGAGACTCCAGATTGATTGATTGATTAGGAAGAAGAAAGAATAAATTCAGAAACGTGTAAATTAAGTCATTTAAAGTGTGAAATTAGCGCCAGCCGTTTATATGTTGTCAAGTTTATCTGTTGGAAAACAAGTGGAGTGTATCAGTTCTTTGCTATGCTGATCTGTTCAAATGAGGCAGAACTTGAGGCTTCATTTACACATATCAACTCCATGTTAGACAATCATAAAATTGTTGAGTGATTTTCTTCATATGGGAAAACACAATAACTGGTAAACAATGGACTTAATCAATATTCTTTCTTATGAATTGATGAGGTCGTAAGTGAAAAACTCATAATTATGAGTTCAACATTTTGAGCGATATCAGATACAATGCCAACATGGATTGCAAACCAAATAGCTAGTTGATACTTGATTACGATACAAAGGAGTGATAATTCTACACTGAAATCACATTAAGACCAATAGGACTCTGACAAAGTGAATACCATTGCTCCATGTCAGTAATCCGAACACAAAGCTCCCGTTACTGCTTTTATAAGGACTGAAATCAATCCTGAAGGACATCTTTTGCCTTGCCTGAGTAAACCTGAGCTGAGCAGGATAAACTGCAACTCTTAACACCCGGCGGATAGTTTATGACTGCAGTATATACTGTTGGGCCTTGTCCATGATAAGTGATGGTCCGGTGAACAGACATGCTCCCTTTCATGTTGGATACCCCGATTGAAGGGTAATTGAAATCATAGGATGATGTCGGTGGGTTCTTGCAGGAAATTAGATCTCCTGTTAGGTTTTTGAGTTGTGCAGGGTTTGCCCCATTGCTGCAGAGGAAATTGATAACGTCATCAGAATTGAAATCGTAGACAAGTCCTGGGTTCAATGCAGCAACGGGGTTTATGTGTCCAGATCCATAGTCAAAAGGTGACACCTGTGTGCCGTTTGGATGCCGTCTGATTAGGTTTCGGCTATCATCCATGACAGTAGCTGAAACTGCATTATGTTTATCGAAGAAAGACAAGGTTTGGCAAAGAAAAATTTTGTGAGAACATACTGAAGTATCTAATAGAATTTTTCAAGGAAGCGTACGAACCTGTGGTCATGATGGCAGACTTGATAGCAGCTGGGCTCCAAGAAGGATAGTAAGATTTCAGAATGCAGCGTCCGCAGCTGTGTGGGGGCAAGACATCGAGGTCCCCGATATTATATTATAGTTGACAGGGCGACCCGACGTGCTTGTGGTCGCCAATGGAGACCGGGCAGCCAAAATATTTGCACCAGGTGCTGTACTATCCGGCTGCATTTAATTCAACAAACTTGAGCACGCATTGAAAGCTACAAATCATCTTTGTCATCTATGATTTTCCAAAGACAGGAATTAAGTGTAAATGGACTATACTTTGATTATATCAGGAGTTACGACGTTTGGTCCCATGGAAGAAAACATTGTCATTGCTGGTGCTGGCTCTGTGTTCAAGACAGTTAATGTCGGTGCAATTTTAGCTGTTGGGTGCCTGTTATTACAGTTCAATCTATGCATTAGCTACTCTCACTCTTGTATGAATTTCTTCCTAATGTGAATGGTTAGATCTTCTTCTTGTGCCTTACTTTTCTGTCCCCATGTAAGATTAAAGCTCTTCGGCTTCTACCTGACCAATTACAGCACCTGGGATTGCAAATTGAAAACCAACGTCTTGCCGAACTCGGTCGACAAGGATGATTCCCACACCACCGGCATCTCTCACTGAAAAGGCCTTCTCTCTACGATCATCACGAAGCAACACCTCAACCATGCACAGGACAATCCTTCCCTTGACTAAGGTAGGATCCAAAGTGTTGTTCTTGCAGAAGCTGTAAACCAGGATTGTTGTGTCACTAGGATAGTTTCATGATTTTAGCAAATGGTCATTGAACCGAGACGCTGACCCAGATGATCCAAGGCCATCATGTGGACAGAAATTGGAATGCTTCATTTCTTTGCCAAGAAAATGGAAATAAGATACCGTATGTTAAATACAAAGATTAACCTGCCATTTTTGGCTGGAACTCCTTTAGCAGCTGCTTCACTCCCAGCTATTAGCCCATACGAAGCTTCCACTTGAGAGGATTCAAAGTATAACCCTGTTAGAAGAAACTCCTTTAGTACAATATGGATCTTTGCCGCTATGGTTCTTTCATTTCCATCTACACTCTGTAGTTATTTTATGCAGCTCTCACTACATTACCTTCAAAACCTTTGAATTTCCAAGATATATATTCGAGTTAAATTGTCTATCAATGGAACTAGCGGCTACAGTAAGTATCCAAGGAGCCACATTGGAAGCAGTCCCTGGGAAAAATGAGTTTCCGGCAGATGCCAAAACGATAATCCCTCTCCTGAATGCATGGAATGCTCCTATTGAGATGGCGTCCTCAAAATAGATTGGTTGAAGAGGGTCCGGACCCAGTGAGAGAGATAGCACATCAACACTGTGGTCTATCCCATCATCCATTGCGGTAAGGACATCTGCATCACTCCATTGACCGAACCAACATGCCTTGTAAATGGCTAGTCTAGCCCCTGGGGCCCCTCCCCGAGCAATGCCTTGGGCTAACCCGAATAAGCTGGCATTTGGAACGACAGATCCTGCAATCGTCAACGCAGTGTGGCTCCCATGGCCATCGGTATCTTGGGCTGACCTGAAGAAGGGTAAGTTGAAAGATTCTAAAGGGCCATTTTCTGCTTCATACCCTTTGAAGTAGAACCGGGCACCTACAATCATTCTGCAAATTCCATTGCAATTATGTTAAGAAGAAGCTCCTTGGCTGGAACTATAAGTTACCCAACAGACCAACTGTTGATTACTTATTTTTTCGTCATAGCATGTCTTAGTTGCTAATAGTACCTGTTGCAGTTGGACAAGGTGAAATTTTCTCCAATGATGCATTGTCCCTTGAACTTTGCAGGAACAAGACCTAAGTCTTTATCCTTAAAGCTCTCTGATTTGGGCCAAACCCCTGCAAAGAATATCAACTGAGCCTCTGTTTTCACACTGACAAAAAATTACAGGAAAAGGCAAAAGCCTGAGAGCATTACCAGAGTCAATGACACCAACAATAACATCAGAACTAGCATCTGTTCCCCGTTGGTTATACTGGTAAAGCGAGTTTAGACCTAGAAAATCCCATGAATGTGTTGTGTGGAGTTTGTTCATCTTGCTTTCAAACACAGAGATGGCAGAATCCATCTCTGTAACACAAGTTCAAAAGAAATATTAAGCCCAACTGCTCCTAATGAAAAGCAGTTAGGTTACTTTTGACAACTCGTATAATGTGTCCGAACCATTCAATTGTCATCAAAGGTAGAAACCAAAATATGTGAACTTGAACATATGTGTATGGATAATCGGACATGCATTTTATTACCGGAAAGTTGTTGGGCTTGTTCTGCTGTAAGCATGGCTGAGGAGCCTCTGAAGCTTTTGCTGTAGCGGTGAATTGCCACCTCCCGTGCTTCATGGAGACTGACATATATAACAGAACAAGGAATAGGATAAATGCCACAATCGACAACTGTATAGTAAAGGATTTATTGCACAAATAAAACTTTTGAGAATTTATTAACTTTCATAAGTTGAATGTTTATGATCTAGACTCTCCAAAGTGAAAAGTGTGTATCCATCTACAGACCTTGGCAACACTGATTCGAGTAACTCTTGGTTGGCTGTGATCACAGATTCTGGATCAGGGTAGGAGTGCCTTCCCATGTAAACAATGTAATGCTGCAAAGTTTAAATGAGCTTTGCTAAGTTTGATGAAGAGGATGGTTCAAATTTTATCCTAACTTCAACCGTACTAGCCGAGCACAAAGAGAACAATGAAATTAGTCAATATGCCAGGTTAGGAGAATCATAGCTCATCGCTGATGTGGTTTAACGAGTGACTGATGTGAAATTGTCATTTTTAGCGGTAAATGTCTAAAAGTCGAAGGGAAATTATAGTGTTGTGATAAATGGAAACTCCACTTTTTGCACCCCCTAAAAAAAAAGAAAGTACTCATGCATGTAGTGGACATGACAAACAGCGAGGTTCGATTATTCAATCCTACACATAATCTTTCGTAACAATGAACTTAGATGTACAAGACCAATCTCTCTCTCTCTCCCTTACACACAAACGAACTGCGTACCTTGGCATTGGTTGAGGCTGAGTGCACCAAAGCCAGTCTGACTAAGAAGAGGAGTGAGATAAATGTAGCAAGTCTCATGATAAGCAGGGAAAGCTACTGTACTGTGGATTGGAAAAGTTCGAAATTGGAGGATGCTCACCGGAGCAAATGAAATTTGCTTCTTATAGCCCAAAAAGTTACTCAAAATGGATATTAAAACAAGCTACGCCAGCTATACATCGACTTTCCTTGACATCTTATCATGTGGACTGATGTGCAAAAGATCCGTTTTTTTTTTCCTTATAAAAATGTGTTCATCAGATTCTTGAAGGAATTTCTTATGCCGGTTCATCTGTAGTGCTTTGGAACCATCACCTCATTAGTCTGGACTCTACTGTCGGGTGCATTGTCCACATAAAATAGTTCAAAAGACAGTTTCAACTTCCAGTGACTGGGTTGAAGGTTTCAAAGCCGGAGGACATATTCAAATCCTGAAGACAGAAAACAACTGAAGGTACAAGTGCCCAAGAAAGAAGTGTAGATCCTGTCAAGTTTATACATTAGCAAAAAGTCGAAGCTTGATCGGTTCTTTTCTTTGTCGATCAGTTCAAATGAGCCAAAACCAAGCATGACAGACAACCTCCATCTATGGGTTCCATCTGTTCATTTGGACTCATTTCAATGGCATCGTTTTTCCTCTTTGTGGTACGGATCTAGTAATTCTTTCTGATATGGGTTAAATCCGATCACTAATCACAGATACGAGTTGTTTAAATTCTTGACAAGCTACCATCATTTGGTATACTTAAGTGAAAATATTGTGGATAAACGTTAGTATATTCCCCAGACTTGACAGCAGATATGAATTTCTTTCTTGCCGCATTACCATGATTCTCTATGATCTTCACTTCACCTTTTCCCAAAAGCCATGATTGGATATATCTGAATTATATTTTTTTTTTCTCATTAGAATTAAGGAACAAATTTTTTTATAAAGCAAATGGCATCCACTATTTGTTGAGCCATTTTCATGTCTGGCTTTTCAATGGCTAACGACCAGCAGCATGCAAACACAGGAAGGACAACAGCTTGTTTCAGAACAATGTTGTGTGAGAAGACGGAGGAGAGGAGGCCCAGGAGTGACTGATTAGAAAGGAAAAAAAATGAAATTGGGGGGGTGGTTGTGTTTGGTTTTCAGATAGATATTTGTCTTCAGTGGGGATTTTTCGGTCGGTTAAACACAAAATGGTGTGAATTGAGCCATTTAAGGCGTGAAATTAGCGCAGTTCGTTTATATATTGTCAAGAATATCTGTTGGAAGACAAATTCAAATGAGGCAGAACTGTGCATAATGGACAATGGAATTCGTTAATCAACGGCTTCTCTCTTTTCGTTGTGAACTTCTCCAGTGAATTTTCTCTTTCCAGACACGGGCTAGGAACTTTTTCCAATGGATGTAAAACCGGCCACTAATAACAGATAGAATTTGTTCAGTTATAAAATTGCTGAGTGATTTTCTTGATACGGGAAAACATAATAATTGATAAACTATTGATTTAATCATTCATCTTTCTTAGAAATTGAAGAAAAGTCCATAATCATGAGTTTAACATTTTGAACGATGTAAGATACGGTAGGAACATGGATTTCAAACCAGATAGTTTTTTAATGTTTGATGACAATATTAAGGATTGATACTCCTACACAGAAATCGCTTTAAGACCGATAGGACTCCTGACAGTGTGAACACCGTTGCTCCACGTCAGTGATCCGAACGCAGAGCTTCTGAAATCAATCCTGAAGGACATTCTTTGCCCTTCCCGAGTAAACCTGAGCTGAGCAGGATAAACCGCAACTCTAACGCCTGGAGGAAAATCCATATTCGCAGTATAAACTGTCAGGGCCTTGTCCGTAATAAGTCACTGTCCTGCGTACAGACGTGTTCCCTTTCATGTTGGATACGCCACTTGAAAAATAATTGAAATCATAGGATGGTATTGGCGGGTTCTTGCAATAAAGTAGCTGTCCTGTCAGGTTCTTGAATTGTGCAGGGTTTGCCCCGGTACTGCAGAGGAAATTTATGACATCATAGAAATTGAAATCGTAGATGAGCCCAGGATCCAATACAGCGGTGGGGTTTATATGCCCAGAGTAGTCAAAAGGTGAGGCCACAACCGTGACGTTTGGATGACATCTGATGGGGGTGTTGTCCATGAGGGTAGCTGAATACGCGTGACATTTCTCGAAGAAAAGGGTTAGTAGAGAGAGCATATTATCAGGAGATGTAAAAAATTGCAGTGCACCTCCGGTACCAAATTACAGCCAATTGGGTTGATCAAGCCTAGCCAGGAAAGCACTAGTGGTATAACTCTTTTATCAGATATTTGGACGGAATTTGCACCCAGGAATTAACAACTATAAGCACTTGTTGTAGGAGGAAAGCTTTTCGAACAACAGAACTGTCGACTGAATTAAAGCAAAAAGCAAAAGCAGGCGTCTTGAAATTTCTAACAGAATTTTTCTTGAGGAAGCATACCAACCTGTGGTCATGAGTGCAGACTTAATTGAAGCTGGACTCCAAGAAGGATGGGCAGATTTCAGAATCACAGCAATGATGGCCGCATGGGGGCAGGACATGGAGGTCCCTGAGATTATGTTGTAGTTCCCCATGTGACTATAGCCAACATTGGAGACAGGAAGCCAAAATGTTAGCAACGGGTGCTGTAACATCTTGCTGCAATAACAATTCAAACGATATCCAATATAGAATTGTTATAAATTTGCTTAAGAGAAAAAAAACTAATCAAGTAGATAATATATATAGAGTTGACTCTGATAAAATCTGGAGATCTGGCATTCGGTTCCATGGAAGAAAATATTTTTATTGCTGGTGGTGGCTTCGTGTTCGAGACTGTAACTGATGGATCGATTTTAGCCATTGGATACCAGTTATAAAGAAGGTCTACGCATTAGCTTCTATCATTCTTGCATGAAAATTTTCCTAGTATTTATTATGGTCAGAGCTGCTTCTTGGGCCTTTGATCATAAATTGTTGAAAACTATTTAGACTTACCTTGCCATAGCCATATAAGGTAGAAGCTCTTCCGCTTCTGCCAGACTTTACAGTGCTGGGGATCGCGACTTGAAAACCAGCATCTGGGGCAACTGAATCAACGATGATGATTCCGACACCACCAGCACCTGTTACAGATAAGGCCTTGTCTCTATGATTGTCATCAAGGAGAGACTCAAGCATGCACAGGATAATTCTTCCCTGGACTAAGGTGGGATACAGAGTGTTGTTCTTCCAGCAGCTGTAAACCAATGATACATCGACACAGATAATCCAAGACCATTAGTTCGAAAGAAATTGTATTTAATATTTGGCCAAGGAAATTGCAATAAGAAATTGTAAGGCAAATACAAAGATCACCTAGCATTTTTGGCTGAAACTTCCTCGAGCAGCTGAATCACTCCCCGCAATCAGCCCATATGAAGCTTCCATTTTGAGAGGATTGATTTAAAGAATAACCCTATTTGAGGACACTCCTTTAGCACAACTCTCGACAACATGCATCTTTACGCCGCTATGATTCTTTCATTTACATTTACAATCTGTAGTAAAACAGTTATTACCACATTACCGTCAAAACCTTTGAGTTTATGAGACTTATGTTCGAGTTAAATTCTCTATCTACAGAACTAGCAGCTACAGTGAGTATCCAAGGAAGGGCAGCAGGCCCTGACATATATATAGCAGCATATTAGTAAGTTTCACCTGAATTAGAGCTATTAAATGTCCGTCTGAAGTTTGAATCGATTGCATAGCTTCCGGACACTGAAGCAAGCAACTCATGGTTGGCTATGATCACAGATTCTTGATTTGGATGGGAGTGGCTCCCCATGTAAACTATGTAATGCTACATAATTAGAGGAACATAAGAGGATTTATACAAGGTACACCAGTGTAAAATACCTTTTATACGAGCAGTCAGGAAATGAAAACTCCCATCGTGGTAAAACTGGAAACTGCATGCGCGCCAGTGCCAGAACCTTGCTTGTTAATTTTTTGTCACACCATCAGTATACAACATAGAAGTCCACGATTATATGTAACTCAGTTGCTTTGAACGTGATGCTAAAGGTTCTTTGCTTCCATCCCACCTTCCTATTCTTTTACTTGTCCGGCAGAAGAATATAGTGAAAGATTGCATTAGGCCGAGTAATGACTGGTAATCACAATTCACAATTTGATGTGCTTTAACAAATTACCAATGTCAGTTGCCATTTTCTTAGGCGAAAAGTTGCCATATTCTAATAAATGGAGTTATGGCATATGAACAATTAACTGTGAGACGCTGTGCTCCCGTAAGATGAGCTAGGCCGGATCCTCGGCATAAAATAAAAAAAAAAAAAAAAAACAATTAATTGTGCGACTTTATCAGCCATGACTAAAGTAGTTGGCATCAATATTCTTTTGTAAGGATACCTAATGCGATATATATACCTTGGCGTTGGTAGAGACTGAGTCCACCGAAGCAAGCCTAACTAGGAAGAGAAGTGAGATAATTGTGGCAAGCTTCATGATAAAAGGCTAAGGGGGTGAATGACAACTGCCTATTTCTATTCTAGAAATAATTTTTTTATTCTAGATCTGTTTCTGGAATAGAAATCCGTTTGATAAACCTATTCCATTTTTCTATTCCTGCAATATATTCTTATTCAAGAAATAGGTTTGAAATAGAAATTAGAAGTAGAAATTTTTTACTTTTCTATTTCTAGAACAAAAATGAGAAATAAAAATTTTTTTCATCGTTCGTCAACTAGTCCTTCATTCGTTGCCGTCGACCATCGTCCGTCGGTCGTCGACTGCAAGTCGCCAGACGCCGGATGCTGGCCGCCGATCGCTAGCCGCCACCGGTCACTGGTCCACCGCCATCCGAAAAGAAAAAATTTTGTGTCGTTATCAAACGAATTTCTATTTTTAGAGTAAAAATTTTGTGTCATTATCAAACGGTTATTTTTGCTTAAAACTCTTCTAGAAATAGAAATAGAAAAATCATTTTTCTTTCAAAATCTATTTCTGGAACAAAATGGTTATCATTCACCCCCTAAGCTACTACCCCCTAAGCTACTCTGTGATGGATGAGAAAGGTGGAAATTGGAGTTTTTCGGCTGGGCAATGCCATTGCGCTTGGTATAGCCCCAAAAGCTACCCGGGAGGGAAACCGATTTAAAATAGCCAAAGCTGGCTTGACATCGATTTTCCTGGGGAATTTATTATGCGGACGATGCACTGAGATTGAGAGTGTAGCCTATGTTCAGAAAGCTGTTAATCAGATTGTGGAACTCCTATTGCCAGCTTGGAACTAAGCTCTTCATTATGGAGACTGGTCCATCTTCATGGAAAGATAGTTTCGACTGGTTGGATTTAAGGCTTCAAGCGAGAGGCTACCTTGAAAAAAGGAAGGTACAAAATGTGGGTCTTCTGATGTTCACATCGTAGAAAACAAATCAAAATTTGATCGGTTCTTCCGTAGGTCGACCAGTTCAAATGAGGCATGCATTCATCGGTGGATGCTTTTGTTCCCTATTTAATTCACTTCCATAGATCTTTTCTTGTTGTATTTACTTAGAAGCACCATTCCGGAGTCTTTGTACCAGCAATTCCTAGCCGACGAACATGGAAATTTTAGCTTCTTTGTGCTTGCAATTGTTGCAACACAGCATTTTTCGCTGAAAATCTGCATTTAGCCTTCCATATAACCTTCCCTTCAATGGTGCTTTGTCCAATGGACAGCCAACATCATCCGGGCCTCAGACCATGAATCTTAATCTCATTTCTATACAAGTGGAAATTTCAATAAAGAGAGCAAGCAAAAAATGACTGACGTCTCAATTTCAGGCAAAGACTATAGAGAATTGAATCTACTAATAAAAGCATTACATCGTTCTCAGAATCTCACTTATTTTCTCAGTCACTGATTCTAAGAAATGATGGGACGTTGGCCCCAAAGAAAAATGATTGCATGGGACGACTCAGAAGTCAGTGAACAACATCTATGATGTCTTTCAAATCTACCTCATGGACAAAAAAGAAAAATGACTCGCCAACACGACAAGGAGCACAGCCGAGGACATGCAGTTACTGGTCGATGACCATCACGTGCATTTCAAACACTACCTACATTAGCTTAAAAAAATACCGCCATGGGAACACAGATACCGCATAAGAAACATCAGGGATTCCTAATGCTGTCCTGCATCGAAGCACTAGTTCTAGGCATCTGCTGGATATACTTGGCGTCTTCTGCACAAGTTCTTAGAAAGAAACAGACGGGTGAAACTGAGCTTGAAGTAGCCAAAGAGCAACGCAAGAGGAGCCCATGGTTTAGTTGTTTTAAGGTCAACGCAAACAAATCACTCACATAAATTCTCATAAATCAATTAGCATATATCAACTGCACAACGAGAATTTCGAGAGCACTTGCCATTTTGCACCACACATATGTAAACAAGGTCATATAATTTGCCTTGTAAAGGTTGATACCTCAACTAAGGGATATATTAATTTACACAAAGGCAGTCGAACTCTATGGAGCAACTGTACATACCTTTTTCCATGGACGCCTTATCCTCAAAAAGCCTAGTGTGATGGATATCAAATGTCATATGCCCCTAACAAGTTGCACCCACCAAAATAGGCAGCATCGCTTCTATTTCCAGTGGTTAAAAAAGATAACAATTACGGGAACAAATTGCTGACCGCTTTATACCCAATCAATTGGTCCCTAAAAGCCACTCAACGGGACAAGATATTCTTTCAGTTTGATTGGATACAACCAACTAACAAAGTAACAGGCATACAGGAGAAAACAAATATATTGACACATCATGCATAATATTCTGAGCATTTACCAAAACAATTCTTTATACAGGTTGCAACAAGCAAATTAAGAAGAGTGTCCATCCCCAGATATTTTATGCTCAACAGGGAAATCATCTTCCCCGCCTAAAGAAACTAGAGATATAATTCTTCGTGTCAGCGGCAATAAACAAAGCTGAAATACAAATCAAGGTGATCGGGCTCACATCTAGTAAGAATTCGCAACCGTCAACCTTCCTCACCAAACTCCTGTGTGAATCTCTCATGAACTTCTAGATCACTTTTGCTCACCGTCGGCCTCTGTCTTGCAAGCACTTTGTCAAAATCTGTCTTTGATATTGGGGGCGGAAGGATCTGTGTGGAATGATATTAACAAATAATTAGCATATGGCAAATACTAAAATAAGAAAATGATGTGATTGTGCAACTAACTTAATATTGTTATAAATCCACACAACTTATTTTAGCATATTTAAGGCCACAAAAGCAATACCAAGTTGCCAACCAAGGAAACACATAGCTAGTTTCTAAACGACAATGAACCATGAAGAAGATGAAAGATGGGTTAAGGAGAAAATTTATCATCTTATTTATCCCATTCTTTTAGGAATAATTAACTGCAAATCAGAAAAGAGAACTACTTTCCAGAGAAACTCCTTTCGTTTTTTCCACTTTTCTTCAGAAAAACTGAAGAAAAAGAAAATGAAAACAAATTTATTTCTGACTTTCAATTTCCTGCATCGAGTGGTTAGACATACAATAATCTTGGAAGACAATTTTCCAGACAATTCTTACAGCTAACTTTCAAAAGACAATATCAGCTTCTCCTCCTATTACCCACTTATAAGTCAAAATGGGCAAAACTATCTCCAGAATTCAGGATCATGACCTGAGATTCAACATTTGGTTGGGAAAGCTTAACATTCAAAACATTTTCAATGATAAGCGGACATCCCCGAAAGAAACAAATTAACAGAGATTTTACAGAACCAAAAAATAAATAAATAAATAAACAAACAAACAAAATCAGGATCAGGATCAGGATCAAGATGTAAGTGCCAACTTTGACACTGCATGTACCACTGAATTGCTCTATACCTGTGAACCTTGCCCTTGTGCTGCCAGCTCCTGCATGGTGATTTGGACAGCACCAGGTTGCTTTGGTCCACATGGCATCCACATACCATTGGGAGTCTTTATGAAAAACATGGCATCCTGGGTCTTCCGCACCGGTTCAAAAAGGACATCCTTAACCTGTCATATAGATTATAACAGGTGGGAGCATAATTAAGGCATGCTGCACGACGTGAATGCGAAAATGAAAAACATGGCAGTAACAGCAAAGATAACATAGACGTCTTGTACTCACACAAACGGCTATATCCGAACCAGAAAACCCCTCCGTCTTGCGAGCTAAGCTTTCAAAATCACTTTCAGATAAATTGTGGGGAGTATCCCCTAAATGAACCTATCCATATTTCAAACCACAGAGAAAGCATTAGGTTTCTTGCAACTAGGGCCAACAAAATATATCACCATGTTTTGGCCCAAATAATTGGTTACTTCTAGTTTCAGTACCTTAAACATGTGTTGTCGAGCCTTCGTATCAGGAAGAGGAATGTATATACGCTTGTCAAACCGCCGTCGAATAGCCTAAAGGTTAAAATCCATGAGCCATAGCTGCCAAATATTCCAATTAATGAAAAGCACTATAAAGAAAGCTTTCGACCTGATCAAGAGCATATGGAGTATTTGTTGCTGCAAGAACAAGAACTTTCTCATCATTATGTCCTACACCCTGAGCCATAAGAAAATCATTCCATTTAATTATGTTCATATCTCTGGGCAAAAAAAATCCTCCGCTGAAACAAGAATTATAACCAAAAAGGAAAAAAAAATGACTTGATCAGTCGTATTCAATTTACATATAAATATTTTCTGTTCTCACCTGCATCACCAAGTAACTTGATCGTTTCTAGAGCCATATATCATTCCAAGTGACAAAAATAAAATTTAAAAAGAAAAAGAAAAAGAAAAAAAAAATGTAATGGGAATCCTCACTAATAGTACCAATAGAAACTCACAATTACCCATTAACAAATTCGGCAAAATAAACAGGCACAGATAATATCCAAAGATATGAAGGCACAGAAAGTTTTATAGCCCAGATTAAGTGAAATTTAACAGTAGGTTAATCACCTACAGATCCAACAAACCGAGTGGCCTGGATCATTAGTTGACTGTAGATAACACAACTGAATATTAACAAGCAACGCTCGCAACCTGTACATTCTTCACCATTTGCATTAGATTTAATTGAAGATAGCTTAATCACGGTATCAAGAGATGTAAGACTAATCTCAGAGCCTTGTTGGCTAATCCCATGTCTACAATACAAACATCTCATAACAAAGACAGCTGGACATATCCACACTACAGCCTCACTGGAGAAGCATAAGACTGTTCTGAAAATACCTAAATTGAAAAGAGATTGCAGAGCTCCATTTGAATATAGCAATAATTAGTTCATATTCAATAGTGCATGAGCAGTTCACGTGGATTCACAATGAACTAGAATAGTAGAAAGCATTCTCTTTTTCTAGAGGATTGCACTAATAATCAAATTCTATAAGTGAAAAACAATTAACTCATTATTAAAATTTTTGCTAGAAGTTAGATGTCAATAAAGGTTAGCAACTAAACCTCCAAGAATTCTGGACAGTAAAATTACATGATGACAACAAAGGGTAGACAACGCCATGAGATTTGAGCTACAACAGTTAACAATATCACATAGCCATAGTATCATCATTTTTTTCTAGGGGGCATATAATCCAATACCTACAATCGTTTTGGAGCTCCGAAAAGATTAAGAATTTATACGTGAAAAAAGCCACTCTTCTCTGAGCAGCATGTCCCCTCCTGTTTACTCCTTTGTACCGTTCCCCCATTCTTATTTAACTCTTCATTTGGTTCTCTTTTCTATTTCCTATCCCATGTTATTCCACCTTTGAGCTTTTTAAAACGCATTCATTTAAGAATTGGCCACATAAAAGACAAGTTTAGTCAAACCAATTGTCTTTCAAAATTGAATCACCTGTTGATTTGATATGGCAGAAGGAAAAGTCGCTTTTTACCTAGTCTAAAAAATTAGAGGGGTATTTCATGTGGCCAAGGCTTACCTACCTAGATGGACCTTCTCATCACTGTCTAGCATTTTTCTTTTGCATCGGTATCACTGTATAATGTAGAACTATTCCTAATAAATTGACCCCAAAATTGCATAAGTGCATAAATATACTCTCAAAAAACAGGTGGGTAGATGGCAGAGTAGAACAGAATGAAAATGATTAAAGAGACTTCCTAAAGATATATTGAAGTTCATGCCATTGACTAACTAAATCTCCATGAATTGATTTCAATAATTGTCGATAGTTCCAGATGCTTCACAGGCTTCTAAACTAGTTCATCTATGAAAGCAAGAAGTGAATACTTTTCATTAACTATTCAAAAGACAGCTTCCATTTTCTACTTTTCTTCAATTGAATATTCCAGATATCTAAGATTAAAGGTGCATCCACACATCAATCTAAAAAAGTTCGGAAGCATTCAAAATTTCCAAAGAATACACCATACTGAGGCAGGACAACAAGGACACTTTAGGTTTTCGATAAACATAAGAAAGAGTGTTACATTTTCAGCTAATTCATTGTTACCTGCATTTGGACAAGAAGTTCAGTTTTGATACGTCTAGAAGCTTCACTCTCATTGCCTTCCCCACGTTGACCACATAAAGAATCAATCTCATCAATGAAGATAATGGACGGTGCACTTTCACGAGCCATTTGGAAAAGACTGGAGACTAATTTCTCACTTTCACCCATCCACTTTGATACAAGGTCCGAGGAAGAAACACTGTTCAATATAGGAGACAACATAAGAATCTAGAACAAAGACGGCAAAGCAAGCAAAAGAATAGTACAACAGAAGTGCATTTAAAAGGTCTGATCCATAACCAAATTGCTATATTTAACTAAAGTTTCTTTCCCTTATTCACCATCATTAAATTGATGAAGGGGAAGCTCAACTAGCCATGGCCTGTAGCCTGCCAGGGGTCTTTGATAGAAAATTTTGAAAAATGTAACATTACTTTAGGAAATTAATTAGCAAGCAGGTAAAAACAGAGAGCTTGGAGTCAAGAGAATCACTGGAAAATGATTTGAAAAATCACAAAAGACATACATCAGAGTAACAGTAATAAAGTTCAAGATTTTCAATCCATGAGGCAATTGCAAAATTCCAAAAGGATCTAGATTTCCGTCAACCAAGAGTACACTTGAAAAATGCTTGATGGATATAGATCACCTGAAAAATGTAGAGTCTGCTTCGGTCGCAACAGCTTTCGCTAGATATGACTTTCCTGTTCCAGGTGGACCATACAAAAGAAACGCCCTCCATGGACGACGCTTGCCTGACATAGGTATCACAGAACGGACATGTAATCAACACATGCAAAAATGAATCGTATGCAAACTAATTTCATACAAATCCCACCCCCCCGGGCTCCCCAGGGGTTTATCCCGTAAATTATTATTGCAAAGCTTCAATTAAAGAACATAGAATGCAGAATTCAGTGGCCACTAATCAAAATGGCAAGGAAGAGTAATGCTCTCACGGCTGAATCACAACAGACATTGTGTACGGAGCTATTCTTCACATGACATTGCTGCTGTATTCAAGTTATCAATCGGTTGACTTGAAGATAACTAGATTTTAAAGGTGTCATCAATGAGTCAGAACAGGACTTTTCCACATCATAGATGAACTATTGGTCAGATTCTGTCAGATGGAAGAAAATTCAATTTGAAAATGATTCTCTGCAGTGTCTCTCAAGCAAACCCCATGAGTGCACATGTCTAGGTGTAATCAAGTCGAGCCGAGCCGATACAATGCTATGCTCGAGCTCAACTCAACTCAATGCTCGAAACTCGACTGGAGCTCAACCAAGTTTCAAAAAATTCTCGATGCACTTGAGCTCAACTAGTCTAAGCTTGATACAAGTGTCAAAGCTCAACTTAAATCTGAGGTTTGATATTGAGCTCACCAATATCTTGAGTAAAATTGGAATTGCTTCAGAAATTTCAAATAAACAATAATGCTTTCAAATTACACAAATGAAAGAACAGAATCCAGGTAATTATGTCAAAATGTCTAAGCTCTCTTTTCAATTCTTAAAACTCTTCCAAAAAAGTCTTGAAAATCTCTCCTCCTTTCTCTTCAAAATCTGGGAAATTTGATGCCCGTCACTCAACTTCAAAGAAACACGGCTCTACAAAACCTCTAAAGACAGCAAATGCTTAGATAAAATATTTCGCAGAGTTTGTTGTGAGGATCACTAAACCATAGACCGCACACGCATTGACTCTCCTTCTACACGACTTAACAAAATAAAAAAAAATCAGTTGAAATAAGTATAAGAATGAAAGCCAGTTTTGAAGATTTATGCATACAGATTAAAGGCAAACACATCGAGGGAATTGGATTTCCACATATTTTCACATTGGAGTATTGAGCTTTCACTTCATATGCAGTGTCTGGTTCTGAGGGAGAAGGGAAGAGTGTAATGGAGGCTGCTACTTGAAATGAGAGAGGGAGAGAGAAGCGGCTAAGCGACAAAGAAATGGAATGTTACAGGTTTAACTTTAGGGTTCTGATAGAAATGACGAGTGCCATTAAGCTAAAAGCAAGTTTCTTCCTATACCCTAGAACTCAGACACCTAAATTAGATATAAGATACAAATACTCCATTAGGCTGGCAAGTACTTGAGTCAAGTTTCAATGAGCTCAATCTCGACTCGAAAAGCTACTCAAGTAGCTCGAGCTCGATCTCTTGCTCTTGTCGAGTCGAATACGAGTAGATTGCAGGCCCATCCCAAGTTGCTTAACTCACTTACACCCCTGTACGTGTGCCATATAAGACAGATATGAATACCCACATGCAGATGGGACAGGCAGACATGCTCACCGGTTGATCATCCCTCATCATACTAAACCAGCCAGAAAGCAATTAGTCAAGTCTTGAGCATGCCTCCCCCTACAAACATGATTCTAAACAAATAACTTTCTTCCACATCATCTAACATGGATATGTACTTTATATATCACTCATAAACTTTACCATCGGCCGTATCTAGCTCTCAGGTACCAAACATTTGTTACCATCAACCAATAAAGCATAGCACTAACATACAATTCTCGGGAAAAAGGTACCCTATGCTATTGACAGTGCCTAAAGGACCATAAAGCTCTTTACTTTACGGTGAAACCCAAGTTTCCTTTGACATAGAGAATAGCAGCTACGGCTAGCTATCTCGGTCCCAATAATTACACATAACAACCATAAAATCCATTCATCATCGTCACCACACAGAGCAGCTAATCTTTTATACCAGAAACCGACTTATCGCCGCCAAATTCGACATACGCCCATTCACAAGGAGGTAAAAAACCATCAAATGAATCACCAAATTACTTAGGGAAATAGAACATCGACCAACCAGTGAAGAATTGAGGGAATTTAACCGGCAATATAACCGCCTCCTGCAACGCCTGCTTGGCGCTCTCGAGCCCAGCCACGTCGTTCCACTTCACGTTGGGCTTCTCCCGGATGATCGCCGAGTTCAGCCCGGCCCTCAGCTTCTCCTTCTCCGCATCGTCCCCATCCCCGCCGCTGCCGTCCTTGGGCTTGGTCTTGGGGCGGGTGGCGACGGCGGCGTCCCCGTTGGAGGCCGGGCCGGGGCCGCCCTCGTCGAGGACGGCGCGGATCTCCTCGGCGCGGCGGAGGTACTCGGTGAACTTCTGGGTGATGGCCTCCCTGATCTTGGGGTTCTTCTCGTACTTGAGGTGGGTCTTGAAGTACTCGAGGGCGTTCATGTAGAGCGGGAAGGCCTTGGCGTAGTTCCCGGCATTGTCCTCGTGGACCGCCTGCTTCACGTACTCGATCGCCTGCTCCTTGAAGTTGCTGTACATCCTGATCGCATGCAGGGAAATCACCCAGGGGCCGCGCGAGCCAAACCCTAGGACGGATCCGGATCCGAATCGAGGAGAGGACCGGCCCCGATCGGAGCTGCGATCGGATCGCGGCGGCGGCGATTGGTGATCGTCGGCCGATCCTTCGTGATCGATCGGCGTCGGAGGAGGAGGAGGAGGAATTGGGGACGGAAGGTGAGGAGTTTCAACGAGCGCGTGAGGATTGGGGGTGATGTTTTTTTTTTTCTTCGTCCTCAGGAGTGCGTAGAGCGCACCCCGCGTGTGGAAGTTAAGAGAGGAAGGTTCGCTTTTTGCTACGGAGCTCGTCCCCCTCTTTTTCTTCCTTCTTTCCACCTTGGATCTTTTCTTACCTTTCTAGGCTTTCTACCGTGACTTGTTGAACATGCTAATAGGAAACATTTCCGATTCTCCGGGTTTTGATTTTATATTATTAGGTGTTTTATTTCAATCGGGCCCAATAGTGATAATCGACGTGCTCTAATTTGAATGTGATTTGATTTTTGATGAAATGCTATTGTGGTAATGGCTTGATGTGAGCGCCACGGTGGTTGGACATCGCGATGTCCCTAGAATTTAAGGGAAAAAGAAAGGGAGAGACTGACCTCATGTCGTGAGCTAAAGTTCCATGGCCCTCTCGTTAGAAATGATAAATGGTATAGATGAGAAATAAGCCGGGCCGACCTTTATCGTAGGTAATGGACCGTACCATGCGGACCTACATGATGCAACCCATGCCAAGTTAGGCCCGTGTGCCACTCAAGCCCATGTGATCATTACCTATTGGCTCTGCAAAGAAGGGGTCGAGTCGAGCCTGGCCTAGCGCAATCATGCCCCTAACCCAATACGATAATAAAAGGGCATGGCCAGTATTAGGCTCAAGCTACTACACAAATGGGGCGAGATGCCATAGAAACCCCTCGAGACAATTACTAAAGTAGTCACAAATGTAATTGTATTTATACCAATTTAATCCTAAAATTTTTATAATTATATCATTTCAATCCATTTGGCCAATTTTGGCTAGCCAAGAGCAATCGTTTGGTTGACGATAACATGAACAAATTTTAATATTATTTTATTAATTTTTTTTCTTTTTCTTTTTGCTTTTTTTCCTTCTCTGCCTTTCCTCTTCATAGTGGCCAAGCAAGGACGGTGAGAAAAGGTCACGGCCCTTGCCTCGCCTTCCCAAATCTAGGCATAGGCAAAGGTTGGGGGCTGGGGGCAAAGATGGCCTCCTCGCAACCAAGTAGGCCATGGCAAGGGCTTTGCAACCCTTGCCTAGTGGTCAATAAGTCTCGCTGGAGCCACCAGCACTATGAGGGGGAAAAAGAAAAAGAAGTGAGAAAAAAAAAAGGAAAATTAATTTAAAAATAAAAAATGTGAAAATAAAATAAAACATTATTAAAAATTATTAATATTAATGTCGGTTAAATGACTAGTGTCGATGGGCGTCCACTTCAGCATCGATCAACCAAAATTGGCTGGATAGATTGAAATAATATAATTACAAAATGTTTAACACTAAATTGATCGCATGATCGATTAGTGAAATTACAATAGATTTATGACTTTTTCGGTAACTCTCTCAAAACCTCTCTACAAGATTGGGCCAAACTGCACATTAATTGGGCTTGACTGGATGATCAATTGGGGCTGTCATTGATTTCCTTGGCATTAGCTCATTTGGAGCGCACGTGCCCATGCCCATGGGCCATGGCACAGCGAAGTTGGGCTTCAGGTTTTGATAAAAATGGAAAATTGAACATGTATAATACTTTCCGACCAAACAAAGAAAAAATAAGTACGTTAAATTCCACGTCTCTTGGGAGATTAGCGTGTGGTTATGTGACACAACTTGATTACAAGACCTTATTGACCGTGCGACATAAATCAAATTGAGTTCTTCATTGACGACAAGGACGGCCAAAAAGAATATTAATTGGAAATGTGTCAATGTCAGTCATAATCATGCGGCATGCCCAACCATTTTAATTTGAAAATAGATTCATATTATTTTAAGTGACACGCTATCCTTAAGCTATTCAAATTTTTCTTATTTTTCCTAGATGGTCAAATATTCAACTCCATACTTAATAAAATTATATTAAAAAATTTCTATTCTTGTAGAACCATGGTCTTGGAACTATTATTTAATACAAATCATACTATCACCTGTTGTATATACTTAAATCACCATATTTTCGAGTTTTGACGTAAATTTCGAGTATGTGAATATTTGAATTCTAAAAGGTTTATCCTCTTATCGTTATATATATATATATATATATAAAAGTTAAAATGGAGAATATACACATAAGTCCGATCTTGTGGAAAGTGCGAGCTAGTGGTCTTATTTCAAATTAAGGTAGAGGTGTTTTCACTCATCGTATGAAGTAGGGGACCTGCTCTCCTTCTTCTTCTTCTTTTTTTTAATTTTTCTATTTCTATATATGATCTTATTGCTATAATAAAGGCTATCACATATTGATGAGAACAAAAACAAAGAATGTCACATCTCTTATTTTTGTTATGTTGATAGCTTAGGTCCATGTGCCACTCAAGTCCACTTGATCTTTACTTGTTAGCTGCGCAAAGAGGGGGTCGAATCGTGCCCCCAACCCAACATGATAATAAAAGGGCATGGTCAACATGAAGCTGGCAATGCTAAGGCTCGAGCCGCTACACAAATGAGGCAAGATGCCATAGAAACCTCTCAAGAGAATTACCACAATAGTCATAAACTAACTACAATTATGCCAATTTAATGCTAAATTTTTTGTAATTATATAAATTCAATCCATCCAACCAATTTTGATTGACTATTACCAATTGTCTAGTCACCAATGACATGAACAAATTTTAATGTTATTTTATTAATTTTTTTTCTTTTTCTTTTCTTTTTTCTTTGCTTTTCCTCCCCACAGTGGCTGCTAGGCAAGGATCGTAAGAAAGGGTCGCAGCCCTTGCCCATTGATCGATAAGTCTTGTAGGAGCCATTGACACTATAGGGAAAAAAAGGAAAAGAAGTAAGAAAATAAAAAATAATTAAAAATAAAAAGTTCAAAAATAAAATAACATAATATTAAAACTATTAATGTCAACGTTGGCGGGATGACTTGCACCGGCCAGCATTCACTTTGGCGTCAGGTAGCCAAAATTGATTGAATGAACTAAATTGGAATAATTACAAAAGGTTTAAAATTGAATTTGTCACAAAAAGAAAAGTTTAAAGCTAGTTGGCATAATTATAATAGATTTAGGACTTTTTCGATAACTTTTCCAAAACCTCTCTACTAGATTGGACCAAACTGCACATTATTTGAGCTTGACTGGACGATCAATTGGGGCTGTCATTGATTTCCTTAGAGCGCACGCGTCCCTGGCACACTAAAGTTGGGCTTTGGGTTTTGATAAAAATGAAATATTGAACATGTGTAATATTTTCCGACCAAAAAAGGAAAAAACACGCACGGTAATTTCCACGTCACTTGGAAGATTACCGCGTCGTTATGTGACATAACTTGATTATAAGGCCTTATTGACCGTGTTACATAAATCAAATCAATTTCTTCATTGATGAAAAAACAACGACGAACAACAAAAAAGAATATAAATCTTTATTGGTTGGAAATGTGTTCACATCAGTCTTAATCATACCCGGCCCTTTTAATTTGAAAACAAATCTATATTATTTTAGGTGCAACGCTATCCTTAAGCTATTCAAACTTTTATTCTTTTGTCTATATGGTAGAATATTCAATCCCATACTTGATAAAATCATCATAAAAATCTTATATTCTTGTAGATTCATGGTCTTACAACTATTACTTTGTACAAATCATGCCATCGCATGTATACACTTAAATCACTATACTTTCGAGTTTTGACATAAATTTCAAGTATATGAATATTTGAATTCCAAAAAGGTTTATTCTCTTATATATAATTTTTATATTGTATATTTATATAAGTTGAAATGGAGAATATACACATAAATCCAATCTTGCAGAAGTGTTTTTAGTGGTCTTGTTGTTTTAAATTAGGGTAGAGCTGTCTCATCATACATCCAATTTTCACTAAAGAGATAAAATAACCCCTAATTGTCCGATTGATAAAGTAGTGGACCCTGAATGTATTTGCTTTCCTTCTTATTTGTATTTTTCTATTTCTATGCATGATTTTATTGCCGTAATTTGGACTATTACATATTTATGACAACAAAAACAAAGAATATTACACCTCTTATGTTTTTAAGTGGATATCACTCCGAATACTATAATAACTGCATTTTCCGTCTTTTTTTCTTTTGGATTTTACCTCTGTACATGCCGGTTTTGTTAAAAAGAGAAGTTTTCGAGAAATATAATTCTTTTTCATGTTGTTGATCAAATTCATGAATTAATTATCAAATACAATCAATAAAATTTTGAGAAAACTACTTTTTCACACAATCAAGTGTTCGTAAACTTTTATATATGTTGTGCATATCACTATTACATTTTTTGTTACCGATTATCTTTAACATGCCGATGAAACAAAATAAACCCTCTAAGATTTGCCAAAAAAATCACAATTACATTTCTTCACAGTAAATCTAAAACATGAAATCATTTTTACGCTACTCTTTATAGTGTAATCCTAAATACTTCGCGTCTCATCAATCATAAAGAAAACTCGGCAATTTTTTTAAAATAATAAATAAGGGGACCTTTTTTTTTAAAAAAAAAAAAAACTTGTCAAATGGTAAAGTCACCACAAAAGTGAGTCTTCATGTAAAAGTGAAAAAGCGGATAAGTTGATATGAGGGCATTGACAAAGTCAAGCTTGTTTCAATTATGGCAATAAGTTTAAAATTTCGAGGAAACTCGGTCATAGGAATATCTAATTAAACGTGACATTTGAGATCATTAATAGTGATTTTGTGTATCTAATGAAAAATGAGTGAACGGGGATGAAAATAGTCTCATACTTTAAATTAAGGAAAAATACCACAAAAATTCATAAATTACTTTAATCGTAACGCAGATACCTTGACTTTTTTCGGTCACCAAGACCACTTTGTTTATTGCAAATTAATTTCTTCATTGATGAAGAAAACAACGAGGACAACCAAGAAGAATATTAATCGTTATCAATTGGAAACGCGTCCACGTTAGTCATAGTCATGCCCAAACCTTATAGTTTGAAAATAGATTCATATTATTTTAAGTGACACGCTATTCGGACTTTTCTTATTTTGTTTAGATGGTCAAATATTCAATCCCATACTTCATAGAATTATCTTAAGAATCTTATATTCTTGTAGAACCATGGTCTTACGACTATTATTTTATACAAATCCTACCATCACATATTGTATATACTTAAATGATCACACTTTTGAGTTTTGACATAAATTTCGAGTATATGAACATTTGAATTCAAAAAGATTTATCCTCTTATATTTATTTTTTAGTATATATTTATATAAGTTAAAATGAAGAATATACACATAAGTCCAATCTCGTGCTCTTGTTTCAAATTAAGGTAGAGCTGTTTTCACTCATCATATGAAGCGGTGGACCCACTTTCCTTCTTTTTTAAAATTTTTCTATTTCTATATACAATCTTATTGCAATATTAAAGGCCATCACATATTCATGAGAACAAAAACAAAGAACGTCACATCTCTTATTTTTGCTATGTTGATATTACATTGAATACTATAATAACGACATTTTCCGTCCTTTTTAAAAAAAAATTTGCCTTCACACATGCTAGCTTTGTTGAAAAGATAAGTTTCCAAGAATATGATTCGTTTTATGTTGTTGATCAAATTCGTGGATTAATTATCAAATACAACCTAGAAATTTTTGAAAGAGCTACTTTTGACACAACCAAGTGTTTGTAAACTTTTATTTTTGTTATGGATATTACTATGAAATTTTTTGTTATCAGTGTGTTTTACGTGCCAATGAAACAAACTAAACCCTTTGAGATATGCCAAAAAAGCACAATTCCATTTCTCCTCAATAAATCTAAAACATAAAACTTAATTAAATTAAACATTCTATAAAAGTGAGAGAAAACTTTAAGGTAATGGCAATTAGATATCATTCTTTATAGATTGACAAAATTTAGTATCATCCTTGATATTTATACCCAAAAACATTAAGGCACCTTAATTTGCAAATCATTTTTACACCAAATACTTAGTGTCTCATCAACCATAGAAAAAAAAAAAGACTCACCAATTTTTTGATATAATAAGTAAGGAGACTTTTTAATTTTTTTTTAAAAGACTAATCAAACCACAAAGTGAGCCTTTGTGTAAGTGATGACAAGCGGATAAGTTGATATCAGAGTCAAGCTCGTTTGTTATTTCCAAATGGCAATAAGTTCAACGTTTTGAGGAAACTCAATTATTGGAATATCTAATTAAAAGAAACATATGAGATCATTAAAGGTGATTTGGTGTATCTAACGAAGAATGAGTGAATCTAGTCCTACCAGGATGAAACCTTTTAAATAAGAGAAAATGCCACAGAAAGTCATACATTATTTTAATCATAACACTAATACCTTGAATTTTTTTTTATACCAAAACCACTTTGTTTATTACAAAACGTTACTTCAATCATTGCGGCATCAATATTTTAGTTCACGGCTTCAAGCCGTGCCGGGAGCTCAGCACTTACGAGAGGGTGGGACATTCTTCTCCATTAAGCAACTGAAAATCTTAAAATCATATTAATTTTTTTTTCCAGGTGGTCACGCCTAAAAGCAGAGGAAAAGAGAATAATAATCAAATGCTACAATTCCAATTAGTTTAATCGGAATATAAACGAAGACAGCTCGGCACGCCGTAAATATACAAAATGTCCACAAACCCCCCGCCGCCCCCACCCGAACAACCACCGGCGGCCGCCGTCGTCGCCGGACGGAACACGCGCACCGCCGGGGGAAAGTCGCGGCCGGAACCGAACGGCTCCTCCCCCTCTCCTCTTCATATCTTCTCGAGCTTCTCCGCCACCACGACCGGGTTGGCCTTCGCGATCTGCTCCCTCCCCATCGCCTTGAAGTCGAAGCCGCACGCGTGCTGCTCCGGGTACCTGTGGGACCCGCAGAACGTCACGCCGCACCGGCACTTGAACCCCGTGAGCCCCACGCGCCGCCTGCACGCGGCGCACCTGCCCGGCCCCGCGGCCGGCGCGGCCGGAGCGGCGGCCTCGCGCCCTTCCTCGGCCGGCGGCGAAGGGGCCGCGGACGGGGCCGTCGAGATCTCCGCCGGCTGCGGCGATGACGCGGAGGAGGAGGCTAGGGACTGGTTGAGGGCGAGCTTGGCGTCGGAGGAGCGGTGCTCCTTGAGCTGGAGGTCGCGGTAGCATTTGGAGCAGAGGTTCTGGGTGGTGGGGCTGCCGAAGAAGCCGCAGTTGTTGGCGCAGAGCTGCTGGGCCTGGAATCGGTGGTGCTCTTCCGCCATCACGGGATCGTCGTCGAAAGCCCAAGGATCTGCCGATCCGAACCAAGGAACAGGGGAGTCAACGAGAAAACGAAGAACAAAGAACGAAACCCTCCCCTTCTCGAATCGCACGAACGGGTCTAGGTTTCGCGTCCGAGGAATCAACCGTGGCCCCGAACGACGAAGGAAATGGGAAATAAATACGCACGGCGAAGGAGAAAGGAGAAGGCAAAGAGGGGAGGAGAGAACCTTCAAGGAAGGTCAGCGATCGCGTGAAGGCGAAGATTCGGGACGCCTTCGACGCGAGCTCTCGACAATTTCTCTCTTCTTTCTTTGGTCTCTTTTACCTTTTCTTGCCGAGTCTTTTTGGGGAGGGGGGGCGAGGAGGAGGCGCGTTAAATATGGAGGGGAGAGGGAGTTGATTGGCGGCCAATCAACCTCGGGATTTTTTTATTAGACGGGAAGCCGTCCAAGCCACGCCAAGTCGTCGTCGTCGTCGCACCGCCAATCTGGACCCTTTCTCTTTCTCCGTCCCCTGCTCGCGCCCGTGCCATCATCGACCGCGTCTCGGCGTGTGCCCCCGCCGTGCGTGCCCGCACGAGTCAGTCCAACGACGTGTTCTCGACGACGCTATTTTTCGACCCCCGTGAGCGCGTTTTACACCGAAAGTAGGATGTCCAAGTAGGATGGTAGCCGACGGTTTGGTGGGCGGAACCAATGAGAGGTATGAGAGGAGGGCATAATGGTCGGTCGGTCGGTCGAACGCGAGAAGATTTGGCTCGCTGGAGCGAAAATTGGTAAATGAGGAAAGACTAATGATACAAACGGTGGGCTGCCGTCAAATTAATGGGATCGATGAAAATGTCGAAATGGTAGAATTGATGTGACCATCAAAATAATTTATGTTAATGTTAATGTCTAGAAATTTTATGAGAAACTCTTTTAATAAGTGGGTGGTGATAATTTGCTTAAAATTGTCGTCACTCGTGAGGTCCTCCGTAATTCACATTTTGGATTGCCGTGTTAAATTCTATAAAAGCTTACTCTTCCAAGAATGTGTATTGTGAGAGGGTAATTAACATGAATTAGCCATTGATGCAAACAATCGTATTTGGCGTAAACACCGATTACGTCACAAATTAGATCGACGGTTGTGTTTAAAGATTGTCATTTAGCACATTATCCCATCAACATAAGAAAATCACTCCACGAGCAATGATTCAATTGGGACATAGGTAATCTCAACAAACGAGTTCATTCCATCTAGGAAAATTTGAATTTTTCACTTGTAAATATGCCCCCATATAAATGAAAAAATTGTCAAAAAAATTTCTAAACTTTATACTTCAATTCTAAACATTTTCAAATTTTATTAATTGAGTTCATTTAGTTAGAAATCTTTAATGTGGAAGTCCATTTAGTGTCCCAAATATTATTGACATTGATATAGACAAATTTTAATAATTTTTTAATTATTTTAGGAAATTTTTTCTTTTTTATTGCAAAAGCCCAATGAGGTCGCCGATCACTAGGCAAAGGCCATGAAGTAGGCGGGGGGTCACAGTTCGATTTGACAAAAGGTAACTCAACGAGGAAGATGAGGGCTGACGAGGATTGCGACACCCTCAGACACTCTCATCGTGGCATGCGAGGACTCACGACATCCTTGTCGGAGTCAATGAGGGGATGCCGTCCCTCACTCGCGACAACCACCATTGATCGGAACTGATTTAGGAAGAACACAATAAATTTTCCCAACATAAACAGGTCATTTCCATCTACTGTCTAGAATCGACTACGATGACCGCAACCAATTTTATCCATGAAATTATCGTTTTAATTCCTGAAGACGTTCTCGGCAGATCATCCCCATCTCTGTTGCCACGCCAGCGCAAGTTTCATCGGTTTACCATACATGCACTTTCTCTTACACGAAGAGCAGTGTCCCATCACAGAAGCCATTGCACAATTCCAGCAAACTCCACCACAACCAAAGCCATCATATTTATTATACCAACCATGACATATTATAAGCCTAAGTTAATCAGTTCCATAACATGATGCTCGTTTGGTCAAAACAGTTTCAAGGTAGCTGGTGATTCTGTACATCAGACAAAAGCCATCACCGCCACCCACCCTTTTGCTGCAGCAGACACTAAACACACACCTAGAAAGAAAGAACCGAGACATAAAGGCGTAAAACTATGTACCGAACATGCCATCACTTTGCTTGTCACTGCATTCTCTACCGCCCTCCCTCACTCCTCTGTGTCCATCACCATTCCTTGCTCCTCGTACTTCACTCCCACCACGAACCTTATGCTCGTCTGCAGCGCAAACGCCACGTGCCTAAAACCGGGATGAACACAAGGGAGAGAAACCGGTAAAGGAGATCTAGGTTTTTACCTGTTTCGGATCGAAGACGGCGTATTCGTTGTACTCGAGGGGGCTGTCCTTGTGCTCCGAGGGGATCAGGCGACCGCACGGCACCTTGATGTCGTCCTTCCAAATGAAATGCTCTGATTCGTCTGTTTTCTTCCGCCCCAGTCCCTTCACTCCTGCCTTCTTTTCCTCTAAGGATTTCGTATCCTGTAGGATTATATGACAAATCAGTGCTGAGCCAGTGCTTAACATTGGCATGAATGATGCCATTGGAATTAATTCAAATTCAGCACTCCCGACTTCATGTACCTCCGGCGGATGTTTAACCTCCAAAACTTGATCTCCCAGAGAAGCGATTGCCAATATCAGGAAGCCCTCTGGCCTGTCAATAGCGGTAAAACCGTACCTTGCTGCTTCTGCAGCCGCATCAGAGCACACGATCGCCTTTCCAAACTGTAGGTGGTTAAATATGAGGATTCAGAAAACCGCCAAATGGCACAGGGAACAAATATGTGGAAAAAATCAAGAAGCGATGCGACTCACCATGTAACCAGGAACTGGCAAAGAGCAAACGGCGGGCAAAAAGCCCTTGTGCAGATGCCTCATCAAATTCGAGCTGCGAGTGCCTGTGGAAACGAAGCTTCAGCAGAGTTTACATAAACAGATGGAGTTCAGCTAGTAGGGATTTCATAGTTCTGTTGAGAACCTCACCACACCACAAGAGAACCTTATTGGGCAACTCTTTTATTTCATCATAGGAAGGTGCTGCGGTTGACTCGACAGCATATATGTTCTCCACCGACACCCCGTAGCTCTGAAAAGAACCAATAGCCAGAGGATTCAGAACTGCCAAGATATGAGGACTGCACATTTACACATGGAAAGGCAAATTATGAACTCACTACTTCCCCAACTTTGACAGGCTCATAAGTTTTCTCCATGTAATTCACTATCATCTTGTAGTCATTCGGACTCCTTTTCAAGTGGCAGAACTTTGCAGTTCAGCTTTTTGTATCGGTCCGAAAGAGGGTCATCAACTGTAGCTCCTGTCATATCGCCTATAAGATGTGAGGCATCTATTATGTCACGGACAGTCTCGAATGCCGCTGCAGCCTGCAGGAGCAACACAAATTCTCAGCCCCTGTAACCCGTAGACTAGATTTTTGGGGAACAGAAAGCCCTTACGTGATCGGCGATTTCTTGAACATCTCGGAAAATAAAAGGCCTCGTTGAGTGCATCAAAGTGAACCATCTCTGGCTATAATCTGACCACACAGCCTCAGCCTTTTGACCCATCTCCTTCATGGCTTTTACTTTCTCTACAAGCTCTAGTAGGACCTCCTCACCTAGTCAGCGGATCTCATTATTGGCCCCACTGCTTCTTAAGAAAAACAAGAGAAAAGATTTGGATTCTTACATCTTTGCAAGTGAATCTTTGACAGCATCCCCATTGGTAGATCAGGGGAATCCAAGCCCATCTCCATTAGAGCATACCTATAATCAGAGCAATGTCATCGACGCCATCAATAACAAGTCACAATTCTTATCAATCACAGAGTCAGTACTTGTGAACGGTACCTATATATTTCCTGACTGCACAAGACTTTCATGAAGTTCGCCACCAGAGGCTCCAGCTTGCAATGCACTGCTGCAACTCCAAGCTGCCGAAGACCTAAGGCCCCATGTCTTGCATCAATACCGTTGTCCTATTAAACGAAGAACACATCTTATCATAAATTGATTCGATTAAGCATAGCATTGTCTCTGAGACAATATACAATTTCACTTGCCATGTCAACGGGACAGAATTTTAGCAATTTCTTCTGAAATTTCTTCTCTGTTTCCCAGGGCTCAAACTCATTCCCTGTTATTTCCTCAAACAGCTTCACAAACTCCTTCACTGCATTGTCGACATTCTCCCATGCTTCGAGCCGCTCCTCTGCATTTGGATCATCTCCTACTCTTCCCCGCTTGTAGTACAGATGCAAGTTGTCATCAGGAACTGTGACGAGCTGCATTATGCAATAGCTACACCAAATATTATGAATTGCTCGTCAGTATGGACAGCCATAATGAAAAGAAGAAAATAGAGAACAATTGAAGCCTGAAGAATATTTAGCATACTCGTTCAATCCTTCCCCCATATCACAAAGAGAAAAGGCACAATTATACAGTATTCCATCCCTTTCGAATATTTTCCCTCCTCGCTCTCGTAGCTTTGTGTCTTTGTAGATGGCCCGTTTCCCATACAGCTTCAGCTGCATCAGGAGAAGAAGGTTCAGGTCACACTTGGTGTATACAAAATTGCCCCAGATAACACCATTTCAAGTGTCATAGCAAGTGAAAGACAGGGATCAGTCCATACTTCAGCTGAAATCGATTCAAGTGCCTCCTCACTCGGATCTTGTTTGTCCCAGGGCATTCCCCTGCCTTCTACAGCCAGATCACTCATCACATCGTAAGCAGATAAAGGCTGCGCCTCTTGTTTCTCGATGTTGTCAAGCAACCAACCTTCATTCACCACGGGTATGCCTCTTTCCCTAATTATACAACGTTTCAGTTAGTTATTTTCCCATAGTATTGACGACCCTAACCCTAACAGAGACGAAGTGATAGGCTAAACCAGAAAAATCTAGAGATATTTTTATCAGTTAGGATTGCTACTACATTATATTTTTGGCTATAGCCACATAGTTTTCTTAATTTCTAACGTAGAGCAGAAATCATAACCAGGAAGTTCCATCTACTCACACTGCTTCTGCAACTTTTGCTGAGCCACCACGCTCCCTCTCAGCAGGCGAAACAACTAGACAGGTCACGCCTACAAATATTAAAAAGACATATGACTCTATATTCCTTACATAATTTCAGTGCTACTTTGTGATTACAAAATCATCAATACCAATGACAGAATTGGAGGCTTTTCCTCCATGTCTCTCGATCTCCGTCTTCCAATATTGCTGCACCAATGTTCAGAGTGTCTAATTGCACCAACTTGTATATGGAAGATGATAAAAACTAACTCCAAGTCTTAAAGACCAAGATGCATACATGAGTACGAGAAAGACGACCCGATAAAGATATCACCATCCCTCGTAGTGGCTTATCCGCAATGCCTGGATCTTTACAAGGTCGACGGGTTGGATCCTGATACTTCTTTAGCAACTGTGAGAATATGTAAGGAGAGAAGACAAGATAATCATAAGTCGCTACTCATTCTTAAACATAAAGAGAAACTAAAAATGATTCTTGCAAACTTGATGGAGCGGTACATCAGCAACGGGGGAATTAAGGACAGAATCTGGCAACTTGATAGGCTCCTCTCTCCTTGGAGGGTATTTGGTGCTGAATGTGCAAGACGCCCATTCACTATAAGCTCCCTTACACTTATACTTTGTACTGGTGAACTCGATAGTTCCATTGCAAATCGGGCATTTGTCCAATGGCCCATAAAACAGCAAGTCTTGGCTGCATCATCAACACAAAGATGTCCCAAATTTATCAAAAATGGGTTAATCGAACTACCATCAGAATTGTTTTCCAGATTGCTCCTCCAAAGCAAGATATATACTACATATACAATGTTTCAGTTTACCAAACCAACATGTCAATAAATCAGCGAATGTTTGAAGCATACAAACTCAATCAAATTACAAATAAAACCGTTATGGTATCCCTAGGTTCAGTCTCACTAAACATATAGGACAGGCGACTATATCTTAAAATAACTTGTGTAGAACGCCGAGTACCATTTAGTGGTCACAACTCCCGGAGTACCAGAGGAGTCCTGGCCGTTTGCTTCCAGGATCTCTTGCATCAGGTCGACAGACAGATGTTCCTCCGTCGCTCTGCACAATTCCTTGAATTCAGCATCGACTTGATCGGGTGGTTTGTGGTCTGGATGCCCATTATTGTTCTCGGCCTTTGGTTTCTTGGGCGGTTGCTCCGATTCCTGCAGCTTGTGCTGATCGGCTTTCTGCTTCCTCGTCATCATCTTGTCATCGTCCATCGGCGCATGCGCCTGAGACCTCGTCTCGTGCACCTTTGCCACACTCAACTCACAATATATCAAACACAGAAAACTCTCCTGAGCATCTCGGTTTCACATGTACAGGTTGGGCAGTTTCTAGTCATTTGACTTCCTTTCACTTGCTTATTCCCCTTCTCATCGCTAACTTAAATTAAACACTTTCTTGCATGACAAGGGATTCTATGCATAGAGTCCGAGAACAAAGTAATACATCTTAGAAACAATATAAACTACACTAGCTTCCTTCTGATGTTTTCCCCTTCATCTAGAACTAAACTAAACGGGCTCATAACCCCATCCATTTATGGATTATCAGTATCCAACACAGCCGCCAAGAAAGGACTATTCCTCCCTAAATGATCCTTGTTGCATCAAGAACTGAGCACCAACTACAAGAACAAGTTTCGGGTCAGTGCACAAACCTTCATGGTCTCTATCTCTTTCCTTTCCGGATCTTTCCTTCAAGTTTTGCCAGAAACCAGACGGAGCCAGAACGTGCGGAGAATCACGAACTTGTTCAGATGAAGCCAACACGCAGTTTCATAGTACTCCCAGCACCGGAAGATAGTCTGACTGCGGTGTGTGTGTGTTGCAGAGAGCTCCTGAAGGGACACGTAGTCGATACACTGAGGCATTGTGCTCCTGTGAACACGACAGCTGTCCGCAGCGCATGCACGTCCACGACATGTGTTGAGTTCCGAAGCGTGAGCCGTCGACATTTGGTAATTTAGGCCTCTTGGACATTACTCGCCCCATGCATGAATACGAGGATGGACAGGATAAATTCGAGCATTCATCTCTTTCATGAATGCTCGAAGTTTTCATGGTCAGGATCGGATGCGGCGCGTCAAGGTTCCGGTTAAATTTGGGAATTAAATTATTGAGATAATTTATTATCAAGAAAAGGATTACTCTTAGGCTCGTTTGTTTTACAAAAAATAATTTTCAGAAAAATGCTTTTCTAATTTCCAATGTTTGTCTCATGAAAAACAAAAAATAATTTTCAGAAAAATGCTTTTCTAATTTCCAATGTTTGTCTCATGAAAAATGAACTAATCGAGGAAAATATTTCCCATCAACAAAAAAAAATAAAAATCTTCTAAAATAAGGGAAATATCACACCCTTGTTAACTCCCATTTCTTTCTTTTTAAAATAATTTGAATTTATTATTTTTTTTTCTTTTTCCCTTTTTTCCCTTCTTTCTCGGCCAGTCGCTGATCACAATGATGGCCGTCGATCAGCCACAGGCGAGCCTCAAGCTCGCTGGCCTCAGGCCAACTCAAGGCTTGCTCGGGCAGCGAGCATGAGCCTCTGGCTTGTCGATTTAGCGATGCCCAAGGCCTCGAGCTCGTTACTTGCCAAAGGCTCGGGTTTGAGGCTCACTGATTTGGCAAGCAGCAAGCTTGAACTTGCCTTTGGCTAGTTGTCAATCGTCACTATGGCCGGAGATCGACCGAAGAAGAAGGAAGAAAAGACAAAATAAAAGGAAAAAAATAAAATAAAAAAAAAAAAAAATAAAAAAAAAATAAAAAATTTATTAAAAGGAGTACCCAAAGAAAAATAGAATTAAGTTTTTGACAGTGAAAGATGAAAAATACTTTCTAGTTTAATTTTAAGTTTTAGCAAAACACTAGAAAATATTGTCACTGATAGATTTGTCAAATGAATGGGTCGGGTTGAGTGTGAGTCGGGTCAAAAATGATTTGACCTAAACCGATCCATTTAACTCATTTCGCCGGATTTCAGTTCAATATAAAAGTAGTGATCCATACTCGATCTAACTTATATCTGACCTATTTCTAATTTGTGTCCAACCCGATCCATATTGTTAAAGTACTTCCATATTTAACTCAATCTTAAAATATTTACTTTTTAAAAAATATATATTAATTAAACACGTCCATGCAACATGAATCTAATGGACAATTTTTATAATTTTACATTTTTTATATTTTATATCTTACTTTTATTTTTTTTATTGTAAGTTTGGTGAGGGTCAGGCCTTGCCCAAATCTAGCGACGGTTTCTAGCCCTCACTGGTCTTGGGAGAGGGTTATGGCCTTCATTGGATTTCATAGACAAAAAGAGAGGGAGAAAGAAAGAAAATAAAAGAAAAAAAATTCAATTTCTTTTTTTTAAAAAGCACCTGGATTTTGTAGAAAAAAAAGGAGAGAAACAAAGAAAATAAAAGAAAAAAATTGAAATTTAAAAAATAAAAAGATTTAAAAAAGCACCTAATTCACTTAAACTTATTGGATATATGAAAAGTGGTGATAGTTCATCATAAATGACAACCCATTTATGATCATTTTTAAAATGTAAGGCAACCCATTTGTGACTCATACCATTCAATATGAGTTGAGATATGGGTTCTAGATTCATTCTGTCCTCAAGAAGTGATCGTTGACATGGAAATTCGCGATAGTTCATCATAAAAAAAATGACGATGGTGAGGATAAGGTAGGTACCTATTCTCATTCTCTAAGAGATATGTTGATTGGTTGTTTATAATTAGCACCAAATTATACATTATTCAAGACAACTGTTCAAAACAACTTCTTTGTCATAACTCTCTCTTTTTTTATTTTCATACACAAAACTTTAATAACACGTTCAAAGTGAAATTCCAATAGAGAAATTGAGTATATCCCGCGCTTTGCTGAACTCGTTTTTTTTGAGATTTTGGTGTATATCCTAAAGGTATATTTGTTTTAAACTTAGGAGCAGCAATAGCGAGGACGAATAACAGTGATTGTCATCGCGTATCAAAATATCAAAGAATTATAAACTACTACAATATCTTCATTGCTAATCAAATTTCCTGAACAATAATAGGACATGCTTCGCCGCTAAGCTCTTCGGTCAATCTTCATCACAGGACTCGATTCGAAATGCAGAAAGTGATCGAACAACATATTCAAAGAGACTACCAACTATTGTCTAGTTAAATTATCAACAAGTTTTGGGTTATCTTCTCATTCAATTTATTAACTTTTAATTAGTTTTAAAAAATTTACCGAACTTAATTTCTGTTGCATTACAAACCTTTACTTATCTCGGTTGGCAACCCCTCACTGCAATAGTTCTTTTAATTACAAAATTTGGTAAATCAATCAAATAAAAGTTGGTAATTTTATATGACAGTATGACCTTGGAAGCATCACCTTGCCCTGGAAAATCTTTAGTCCCGTAAGTTTTGCGCTCATGGATCTCAAAAATCATGTACAAAAAGAATAATGTTAAGTATAATTTCAATACTCATCTATGAAATTAACTTATAAAGGGATGCAATAATCTTTTCCACTGTGTTTGTATGACTATATTACAGTCTACCGAATATTCTTAACCTGAGGATTTATTTTCGTCAATCTAATATCACCATGCTTTTCTAATGAAAATGATGTGGGCATATGGCTTTTTCTCTACTTCATGAGTATTTTAACTTATCGTGGTCATCACTTTTATTGAAAAGAATAAGAGGTTGATTTTGTTTTAGGAATACATTTGACCTTTCTTCTCAGATAATAAATGTCTGAGTGCTTTACAGTATCTTTATAAGTCCTAGATTCCCCAACAGATTGTACAGTGTAAATAAGGTTCACATGATGTGCCCCCACTATGTGTGAAAGTAAACTTACTAGCCTAGACTCTGTCTTTATATATTTACATATACTCAATCATTTTCTAGGTGTCTATGTTCCAGGAATACTTAGATCCTGATCAGTTTATTTATTAAAACTTTCCAATCATCAATGGTGAAGCAATGGCACTAGAGTCCATCTATATGGAAAGGTCAATATTTGCATAATGAAATTTGAAGACCGGCAATTTTTATTAGCATATCATAACCTATTTGTCATTCGTGTTGATATGTCAGTTCATATCTCTGTGTTTGTATATCATTTCATGCCATGTTAGAGTTTTCTCTTTGTAATTCTTATTTTGTCTCCAATAGGTAATCTTGTCGTGAAGGCAGACCGTGTCAAATGTCATATCGAATTCATAATTAAATGGGAATATGTTGAGCATCTTCTGCTGAATGGAAGACGTTATAAAACGTAGATCAATTAGCAGAATGGAAAATGGGTCCGGGAGAGGAATATATAGACTATGGTTTAGGATGATTGATGACATTTAGTTTTAAAGTACCTTTTGCAGAAAGTGGTTTTCGCGAGTTAAGGCTTTTGTTTTGTCCTTTGCGGCATACAGTCGAATAAGCCCTAGTAATTAAGGATATCCATCGTCGACAGGTCGCATATGACAACTAAGATGCATCCCCATGCACAAGGGAATCCGCCAAAGGGTGAGGGTCTTTTCATCGGATAAGAAAAAATATATTATTTGTAGTTAGTTGGTATTATGTGATGTCACCATTTTCACTTGTTCGAATGTATGATTGTGTGCCCCATTGCTAAGAAGGTCAATGTAATTTAATTCAGGGTCCATTTGTTTGAAAGAAAATTGTTTCTGACTTTTTGGTGTTTGGAGGATGAAAACCTAATTGATCTACAAGTTCAGATTGAGGGAAAACAATTCTTGTTTTGGCAAGAAAGAAGTCGCTTTCCCTAAATCACTAAACATATCAAAACTAACCGTTTTCCTTGAAATTGGTTTGTATATGATGTATTTTCATTTATTATGAAATTTTCGACGAAACAAACATACTATTTTACACATTTGCAAGGAAAGCACACTATCGTCCAGACTCGTGCTTCGCACTTGTTGCCTCTCCCACCCTTTCGAACCCATCGATCCGATCTACTCAAAATCCTCACCCAAACACCTGCGGCTCAACCCTTTCCTCTTCGGCGCCGTCAATGCACCCCCGCAGTCGCCCACAGCCGCTATGGAGCTCAGTGGCTTTGTGGTTGCTGAGATCTTGGCTGGGCTTGGAGAGCTTAACCACTGCCGCGGTGTCGAACGTTAGCCCGGACCCTGAGAGGTCAAGCTCCGAGCTCATGTTCCGCGGTGGCATCGAGCATGAGCCCCCGGTTTGGTGTGCTCGAATGCGACGCCGATCATAGTCGAGCTTGAGCTCATCATCGGTCACGAATGTAGAAAATCCGGAACGATAGTAATGATACATTTTTGGTTCAAGTTAAGGGGACGATTGTGGTGAAGGTGACACATTATTCTTCATTAGCGAAAGTGGCCGGACTTCTAGGAGATTCCCTTATTCCGTGCCTTTCTTTTGCATCCAAATGAACCACGAAGCTGTTTTCAGAACAAACCTGATATTACAAGGCAAGTGCTTTTCGCATTGTGCATCAAATCCGAGCTGCCTCTGTTTTGTTTTTTCGTTTGTTTTTTTTTTTCGAGAAAGCTGATTCTTTATTTGCATAAACAATTCTCGTGCTCAAGTGTCTCACTCAATTGTGTGTGTATATAGGGATGAGCATAATTCTAGGATAGAACCTTGAACTTGAAAATTGGACCGATGGGAATCTACCAATCTAGTTTTAGGTTTTAAGGTATTCAAGATAAGTTTCAGATTCCAAAAATTGAGAAACCTTTTTCCATGGATAGGTTGGTGGAACCTGAAAATTGGAACCTAGAACCCAGAGCAAGTTTTTATGTTTTTTATGTCTTTGCGTAATCCTATAGTATTTCATAGCGTTTGATGATAAATATATAATTTAAAACCACTCGTTTAAACTTCTATTTCATGACTGAGACTTTTACTTTTTAAATGTTTCATATTTTTTCATATGTCTAACTATAAATTATGGTCAATGAATTATAGCAGCGAGCGATAGTCATTAAATGTTGTGGTTCAATTAATAATACATGTGAAACCTTGGTAGATCCTGGAACCGACCTTGAAATCTGTGATAAAGTAAGTTCCACACTTCATGATATGCAGGGTAAGTTTCAGGTTGCGAAAAATGATGAACTTACTTTAAGGTACCACTTCCAGATGGAACTTATACAGAAACTAAAACCGCTCACTTCTATATATATAGACAAAAACCCATGCATTTTATTCCTTAATTATGACCCAAATCATGCTTAAGGGAATATCATCTACATTGAGACTACTTGATTGCACTCATCTCAAAAGCTTTAGGACTTTGACCAATCACCATAATAGAACATTTAAACCCCAATAAACTGACGGTAAAGACTTTTTAGAACTCTCGTTACGCTCTCGCTCGATAATAATGGTAAGGTCCCACGCCCTTTTGTGGGTGTCCAATGAGTCTCGTCTCGCGTGATCTTTGAATCATGAATTGAAATTGAGCGCATCGCAATTTGATGTCGTGTCGACTGTCAGTCTATACTTTAAATCCCTATTTTAACATCATGCACCAATATAATTCGAGGGCCAACCATGACCAGGCCCTTTTTTTTCCTTGAGCGGTTTCTCCATGGATCCTGCCGAACCTCGCTCGGGCCTATGCACGGCGGCGACACTACCCCGAATGCGAGCTCGGCGCATTCCGACCGTCGCATCATGCGAACGACTCCAATGCACGACATCCCCCCTGAGGATCGAAGAAAGGTGGCGTGGCTCCGAGCGGATTTCCGACATGTTCGGTGGCTGGTATCATTACACGAGGGAAACGTAGGGACGAATCAAAGATGCCGAATTCTCCTCAAGAAGACAAAAGAGAAACCGCGGATCATCTGGTCAAAAGATGCACGGCCGGAGCGGGGGTACAAGACGATGCTGCCGCAGGAACGCGACAAGGCTGGGGCGGAGGGATGACGTGGCGAGAGGCTGGGGAGTGGGGTCTCGGGACAGGGGTTTGCCAAGTTGGGGGCGTTGCGGTACACGTGGCGAGCGGCGGGAGGAGGCCCATATAAGGGTGCCCGCCATCATTCGCTGCTTTGCTATTTCCTGTCGCTAATAATTCTGGCTCGTACCTGTTAAGAGTTGCATGGCCAGATCAAGGTGCCCCCACCAAAAGAAATCATCCAATTTGTTAACAAGTTGGTACCCCCCTGACGTCAGATAAATCAAATCAGCCGACACTGTCGGACGTCTATCTTGTACCGCGCAGATTAATTGGAAAGGACTTCAGTGGAGTTTCGCTCAAAGCTTTAGGATTCCGTCGGCAAAACTGACCAGGAGTAACTAACGTGACAATCTGATGGAAAGGATCACAATGGAGCTTTGCACAAAAATTTACCATTAAATTGGTAAAAATTGATAAGTTTCGGGACTAAACTAACACGATATCCATATAATAGATTTAGGGTCGACTGGACAATCTCCCCAAATGCATCTCTAGTCTCCGATGGACCTAGACATTTAGGTTAGAGCTTTTGGAGCAAAGGGTTTTCTCCGGAAGGAAAAAAAAAGAGTTGTCCTGATGAAGTTACCAATGTCGTTCAATACAAAGGAACTGTTGTGATCATTAACAACATGAGGGCGGGCGAAAATTAACAAAAAAATCTCGTTTCTGGGTCAGGCAGTAATCACCATCACAATATGGCTTAGCAAATTTTGGTCCATCGTCGTTTTGTTATAGATGATTCTATATTTGTCGTAAAGGGTGTTTGCCATCGACAGGAAAAGATCTAGTTTCTGCTGTCTGATCGCAAGGACTGGAGCAGAGATGGAGGCGAGCGAGGCACAGTGGAAAAGCGAGAGCCTTCTGCAGGAACGCAATCTCGCCGATCACATGCCAAGATCAGCTGCTGAAAAGGGCCATTTCCATCGAGAAAAAAACACGGCTGGAATTATGAAATTTACTTTTATTTATACGACTAGCGAGAGTTACAGCAGCAACACCATACGGGGAGAGAGAGCTATGCCAAGCATCAAGCTAAGCTTAGTTACATTTAAAGAAAGAGACGACGCCCGACCTCTTTCTATGCCTAAGTTCGATTATTCCTTTTCGTTTCGAGTGTTAAACGACGTCTAGATACCAAGCCTTGCGTTTATCTAATGCCTTAACTGTTTTGCCAATTGGAGCCAGCGCCGGTTCGCCATCGGCGCCTCCTTGTGGTTTTGGATATGTCTCAGCGCCTCCTCGCGGCCGTTTCCCTCTGGGCGTTGAAGAAGACGGCGGCGACTGGAAGGCCGAGCTCGTTGTCATCGGCAAACTTCCGGGTGTTGAAGCGGTCTCGCGAGGAAGGAGGCCTCACCATTTCCCTGCGCTTCTGCTTGAAGAGGAGGAACACGAACCTGTGGATCCCTATGTTTGGCCTCGGCATTTCGTAGCCCACCACTTCCTTCCCTGCGTTTCACGTAAGAAATTGAATCGAAAACTATTGATTCATCATACGTCAAAGTATTACTCACGATCTCCGTGCTCATGCATGCTCGCGCACGGTAAGAGAGGACGCAGCGAGGACTTACCAAATGTAGCATCCGTGGTGCCAGGGATGTCTGTCACTATCCTGTCGGATTTTCAAACAGGAACTTCGATCAAACCGCATTCGTTTTTGGTAAAATTGAAGACAGACTCAGACGGGGCAGACATGAAACGTGTTGTCAAGTCATGAATGTGTTTCGGCAATCGTTCTACATCGCAAGATTCATAAGGCTAACATCAACTATAATTGAAGTTCTCTAACATTATGATTTTCGAGGTCATCCGGATTCCAAACCCTGAAAAGCATGTCGAGAAGGGTTTCTTATCGATCTTTGAGTCCTGTTTTTTTTTCCCTAAGAACAAGTTGCTCTCTAATTTTAATCTTTCAGGTGTTTTTTCGATAGCAAAGGGAACTGTTTTGAATACCAGTGCAAGTGCTCCCTCAGATATGGATCGCTAGGACCTGGAACATCAGGGTCTGTCATCACCTGCAAGGGCATGATATAAAGTACTGATTCATCAATTATCACGACAACATGAATCGCCAGATCTAGAATATCAGAACCAGAAGGCACATGACCCAGAAGTAGGAGAACTCAAACGAAAAAAGTGCAATGAAGTTGCATGTATAGAGCTGTATACCAGAGTGAAAAAGGACCTCATGTCACCACCATGAACCTCCACCTTGGGCTTGGCGGTGACCCAAGAAGGGAAGAGCTCATGGCCATTGAAGACCTGCTTGTTGGAGTTGTAAGTGACTGTCATCTTGACGCTGGCAGAGAAGGAGTCGGTCACATCTCCAATGACTCTCCCCACAACAAGAGGGTTTGATGACACCTTTGCCATAAATCTTCTTGTTGTGATGCTGTTGGGTTCTCTTTTGTCTTTTTTTCAATGATCTCTCTCTTGTGGGTCTTTTCGATGAACAATTGGGAGAGGACTCGTCCGTATTTATAGCCTCTCTTGAGAAGGAGCAATGTAGGGTTGGGGATGTGCTTTGCGTTGGGAGGAGTTCAGAAAGAGAGCATGAAAATTTTAGAAAAGTTAAAAACGAAAGATTCTAGCTAGCTTTATGCCATAGGTGATCTAGGGAATGCACAATGACCCAAAAAAAAAAAAAAAAAAAAAAAAAAAAATCTAGGGAATGCAATGGCTCTGCGACAAAAGTCATGTTGAACCCTACCTCAAATTCAATCCTCGCATGATTACCACTTATGCTTAGTAGCGTTTTTGGACTTCAAGTGTGAGGAAATCCATACAGTAATTTGTGTGAGACTCAAATTGTCTTTCTCCGCGTTCTTAGTGCCCATCAGTTCAGGAATAAAATGGGGATTGATTAAACTTATGAGTGCGTGGGAACTCATTAGATTTATAAAGCTATTTATCCCTATCTACACAAAGTCACATAGCCTATTAGTAAAAGTTATGGACCATGTTTGATACATATAATTTTTTGTAGTATTTTCTAGCCGCTCTGAGGGTTTTCTTTTAATTTGATTTAATAATCATCTAACACATATCGAAACTCAAACGATAATTTAACTTTCCAGCAATTTTCTTTTCTAGTTATTTTAATTACTTAAATTTTATGATCTTCTAATCTCTATGCTAGATAGAATTATATTCATAGGTAGGGATGAGAAAGCGGGCCAAATTAATTCAAGAACCGACTCAAACTGGCATTAACCGGCTGATTCCAATGAGACTATTCCACTTCTCTGTTTCAATAATTGGGAACTGGCATTGAGCTATTTGCTTCCTAGTTATTGATTATGAATAGGTTGGTTTTACCCTAAATTTCAAGACTAAGAATATGTAAGATTGGTTCCAAGATAGAACCTAGAACAAAATCAATTTTGGAACTAATTTACCCCCCCACCCCAAAATAAGTTCTTTTACTCTTTTATTAAAACAGAAAATATTTGTTGAAATTGAATAGTTTTGACATATTGTCCTCAAGTAGAAAGAATTGTATCCATAATTAACACATGCATATTGTGTGTATAATAAAATGAAACAAAAAATAGAAAAAAAGAAGAAAAAATGCCCCGCTAATTTCTGGGTGGCCTTGGAAATGGCCGGTTCAAGGGTAAACAAGGCCGGTTCTCGATTGAAAAAACTAGGAACTAACTGTTACCAACCTTAAAACCAACCACCTGTATTCATTTTTACAGGAGCAAGCAAATGCCTAAGCTCTATTTGCCTCGGGTCTCACGAGTGGCCGGTGTTACACGATTCAAGGGGCGAACCCCACCCTAGTCTAATTTTCTGCTTTTCCCTTTGCTACAACAATGTCAAGACATGAAGGCCTCGTGGGCGTTCATGCTCGGACATTCTCAACCTAGTTGGGAAGGTCTCAAGGGCCCTTTTTTATATAAGGCAATAAAAGTAGGAACCCTAATTGTAATTGGGCACATTGGAACCTTCCCAATTCTCCAATCATTCTCATGATCATCATGTCTTTATTTGATATACAATAAGGGGAAAGAGAGAGGTGGGAGCATAAAGAAGCTCCACCACAAAAGGCTCCCCAAGACTGCTAAGTCGTCAAGTGTCATTTCAAAGCTTAAAGCCGATGATTCAAGCCCCAAATTGGAAAATGAGAGGGAGTGGGGTTGCCCGTTTTAGAGGCTATAAAGCACCCTCTCCTTCCATTATTCCTCTTCGGAATACTTATGATAATAGGAGGGAGCCATGGACTTCCAACTATCTTTTGTTGTATTTTTATTGAGGCGGTCTCTATGATTCTCGAGGGGCCGATTCGTTGTGGTAAGACATTGTACTTAAGTCATTTCATCCTTATTTTCGTACAAAATATTATAGCGCGCGAATACTCTGAAAGCTTTTAATGAACGACTGAGATCTATTTGTGCATGATCGGTGATTAAAGATCTCGTGATTTAATGGTTATACAATTCGAACAATCTCTAATTTGCCTTGAATAATAAAAAAATAAAAAAAGTTAAGACCCTTTGATTAAAGAAGAATCTCCACCAATTAGTAGGGTTCAATTTGATCTAATGTTTCTCTAAGGATTATAGACGCCCTCTTTTTTCTTAATAATTAGGGCTTATTTGTTTAAGATTGGGCAATAGGAGAGGGCACTTCTCTATTTTCTTGCCAAAATTTAAAATACTACTTAAATTAAAGAAAATTGATAAAATTGCATGTGAGTTTACATCTCCCTATTTGTATATTGAACGAGTTTCGACTGTTTCATATTTAAAAGAAAAAGTCAAAGTGCGTGAGCCACAAAATTTGTATTAAACAATATGTAAAAATTATGAATGTTTAAATCTAGGTTTTGAGCCATCATTTTCTTTTGGGATAATGACATAAATGCTTCCTAAACTTCGGGTTAATGTATAATGCAATTCCTAAACTTTTAATATATTCAATATGATCCATGAACTTTAACTTAATGTGAAATATGGTCCTTGAACTATTGGCACATGTTCAATGTAGTCCTTGAACTATGTGAAAATATTCAATGTTGTCTTTCCAATAATTCAAGTTTAGGGATAACAATGAAAATTTTCATATAATTCAAAGACTAAATTGAATATATATCAAAAATACAAATATCATATTGAACAATTTAAAAGTTCAGAGATGGCATTGCATATTAAGCTAAATTTTAGGGACCACATTACAAATTGGGTAAAAATTCATGGATCGTTGTTTAGAAGCCCAAGGCAAGGGATTTTAAGTATTTTGAATGAGGGCTTCAGTGGGAAGGATGATTAGCAATTAGGCTTCAAATTTTTTGACAAGTCAAGACTATTTGGTAAAGTAATTATATCGGGCAACAACACTATTCACAGAAATCAGATAGATAAAGATAGGAATTTTCGAAATTCCAAAGTAAAGTTAATTGGGATGTGTATCGGGGACTGTTGTGGTTGAGTGGTTATACTGCATCAGCTATGCATAATTTTCTCATTGGTTTTATAGATTGGTGGAGAAAAAAGTGAATTCATAAAAAATTAAAATAAAAATTGAGTGAAAGCCCAGGACCTGTGGCAGAGAATTTAGAAAAATGTGGGCCTATCAGAGAGCCTGGTCAGCATGCCAACTGGCCCAAGAACCATTTGGGGAGTCTGGGCTTGTACATTAGCATGAGCCTGGATCCAATGGAACCAGGAGCCAGGTGTGTGCACCCCACTGCCACGTCACTGCTGACCGAGCGAATCCCCAGGGAGAACCTAACGCACCAGGTATCATTACATTCTCATTCGAGTCACTTATAGATATCTCTTGTCTCGTTTGGAAATTACCAAATTTTCTTTTTATATCTGCCTCATTTATCAAATTATAATTTCGACTAAGAGCCGGTGAATTCAAAACATTGGTAGAACATCGCAAATAAAAAGTTGGTAACTTATTTCAGAAAAATTGGATGATCCGTGAAATATTCGTGAGTGACTCAGATAACGATTGGCTTGAATGAATTATGACATTATCTTTTATAATTGGCAATATTGAAATTTTAGTAAAATAACTACAAATTTCTAAGTTGTCATAGAAGTTGGTGTAGTGATTTCCAAACAAGTGAGTAAAAATTGGTGGCCGACTCAACCGACAGATTGTAATATAATGCTAGTTGATATTTTAATGAAAGTGAGGTTGTATATAGATAACAATTAGTCGACTTAAAATGGTATTGAGTTAGGTAAACAAAAGTTAACATGTTTGCAGAAAAGTTGATGATTTACAAATGATGGAAAATGCGTTGACATGTAACTTAAATAAGAATTTGTTCCCTAAGACCAATTAATAATTTAATTGGATAAAAGTTGGTTGGTCATTCATATCAAAGTCGGGATCTCTCAGAAAGGAACTATAAAGTTGGTAAACCTACAGTCGGTAAGTCATTTGAATAAAAATAAGTAAGTTATTGAAAAGCTTGGTAATTTAAAAAGTAACATGTCGTTAAACAACTCAAAAAAAAGTTGCTGAGTCATCCAAACTAAGATTAGTAATTTGATATAATAGTCGGTCAACTTTAAATATTGGCAAATTATACACCTAAAAATGAGTTTGTTATTAGAAAGTTTGAAAATTGACAAACAATAATAATCAAATGATAGAAAATTATTTGAGTGGAAGGAGATAATGGAAGTATTTGATTCCACTAACTTGACAAGTTTTAAGACTTAATTCTATCTTTTGAAAGTTGTAAAATTCAATTACACTTTGAAACAATTTATTCTTATAGAAATGGAAATAAAAAACAATAGATACTTTTTCTAGAAATATGGACAAAGGGAAGTTCAACTTCCAAAAAGCATTTCGTGAAGCCTCTCGAAATTTAATTAATTTATTTATCCATTTTCTACTTGCAGAAAAAGAAGGAAACTTACATTTAGAAAACAATCATTACAATGTCACTTTTAGCCTTTGCAACTTTTCCTGATGGATTAGATTTCCACCACTAACATCTCTTCTCCTAATTCCATCACCAAACTTCTTGAGCAATTAAATTAAGAAGCAATGATATCAGTCCGAGCAGATGTTCGGGTGCACCAGACTAGTGAGAGCCTGGACAGCATCCACCGTCAACTGAGATTAGTTGACGTGGGTCCCACCTCATCCAACGACGCAAGTTGAGCCGGACCCACGCGGACCGATACCGTTGCTGTTGACCTGGTTCGCGTCGAAGGCATGCTGATGAGTGATGAGGAAGAAGGAGAAGAAGAAGGTCAGGTCGACGCCGACCGGTACACCCGAGAGTCAAAACTCGCGCGAGCTAATCTCTCCTTCAGGAAAAAAAACCCATCTACAAGATTCATTCGCCACCGCAGCGACCGCACCACGCGACGTTTTCGAACCTCGTATCGGCAGCAACAGCACCGATAGTGTCCAGATCAGGTTCTGCTTCCCCCCCCGCTACCCAATGCGGTAGAGCTCGCGACTGGTAGGAGGGCCCTGCTCCTCGTCCTGGCAACTGCAACCCCCCGGCGTCTGGCTATAAATGGGTCCTCAGTGCTCTTCTCCCACGTGTCCTTGTGCTCTCTCTCCCGTGTCGTTTCTTTGGCGAAAGTGAGATTGGGTCGAGGATCTCACTGCTCTGTTTTGCTCTGGTTTGCTCTGGTTCTGCCTCTGTATCGTTTCGGCGTGAGAAGATGCTCGCTGCGGTGGCGGCCATTGTGGTGGTGGGCGTGGTCGCCTACGGGTACAGGAGCGTGAAGCCTTCCCCTCCCAAAATCTGCGGGTCTCCGGGGGGCCCTCCGGTGACGTCGCCCCGGATCAAGCTCCACGACGGGCGGCACTTGGCGTACAAGGAGAGGGGCGTGGCCAGGGAGAGTGCCAAGTACAAGGTGGTCCTGGTTCATGGGTTCGACAGCTCCAAGGACTTCTACGTGCCCTTGTCTCAAGTAAGATTTCTCTCTGCTCAGGAGCGAAACTAGTTCGTACCCGAGTTTGTTTGTGTCAAGTTGCTAGCCTTTAGTACACGGAATGTGAAGCTGAGTGTAGAGTGAAATGGCTGAGACACGGAGACATGTTGCTGCAGTGTTTGAGATGGTAAAAGGTTGGAGCTTGGGATTAATTTGGCTGTTGGTACCTGAGTTGTTTAGAAGATAGGCTGAAAACCGACGAACCCTGTTCGTGATTGGGGAATTTTGAGCTAGAAATGGTTTCATGGTCACGAGTTAAATGTCATAATCGGACTTTTGGGCAATGGCTTGGCGTTTCATAGCATATAGATCAAGGACAGGCGATGCTTGCCATAATCAATCATTCTTGTCGCTTTAGTTCATACGTCACTAAGAGCGCCGCCGGATGCTACAATGCACTGTATTCTGCTGGTATGTAGCTTTCAATTGTAATTTACAAGAGGACTGATGAGAAGATTGGGTACAATGTAAAATAATTCTCAGGAGAATCATTTCGCTTTAAAAAAATCTGGCTCGGTGCTGTCTCATTCGTTCAACTGTTGCTAGAGATATTGGATCTGTGGTGTTTGTTTTTCTTCAATGGTGGTTATGTGCACTATCTTCCAAACCATTAGTCTAAAGCTCTTGATTGGTCTTAAAGATTTTTACTTCATGTCGTTAGTCCTGTATATGGAGCTGAAGTCCCACAGGAAGAATTGGGAACTTCTTTAATAGGAGCTCGGAGCGATGCTGTTACATATGCCATGTTTAAGTGATGAAAAATATTTGGTCTGACTGCGCAGGAAGTGATGGAGGAACTGGGTGTATATCTCCTGACATTTGATCGGCCTGGTTATGGAGAAAGCGATCCGAATCCTAAACGCTCCGTGAAGAGCGAAGCATTCGATGTCCAAGAGTTGGCCGACAGATTGGGCCTCGGAACCAAGTTCTACCTGATGGGTGCATCCCTCGGTACACATGTGATCTGGTCTTGCATGAACTACATTCCACACAGGCATGTTGTTCTTTTACGTCTTACATTTGCAGTGCATTGATTGTATGCCCGCGTTGGCCATTATTTAGCTTGGAGTGGACACTAAACATGCCATGTAGTTGGCTCATTGTGGATCATCTTTTGGTTATCTTATCTGCATACAAGTATGAACTTCCCCGACACAACAAACTGTCCTCAATAGCTGATCGATGTCTGACCTTCATTGACTCCGGTTGCATGATGTCTGTCTTTGCTGGGAAGTGTTAGTTTAATAGGCCTTACAGGCATCAAAATGCTCTTGCTGATCATCTTGCAAAGCCAACATTGCTCGAAAGGATGAAATCGGTGAGAATGTGCTTTTTCTGAAGTGTGCTTGACGAGTTCCTAGATATAGCTTCACTAAGAACACTTAGGAAATTCTTAGAACAAAGAAGTATGCGAAGAAAAATAGACAAGCAGGTATTTGCTGAATTGCTATTTCCGAGACACGTTTTGCTTGAATTTTGGAGTGAAGCTTGGGTTGCATTTCTTGTTGATGTGGCCTTCTCTAGAACTTGCCCATTAAAAAAGAGAAGTTCATTCATTTGCAGCTTCCTGGATTAGCATGATGCTTAAACTATCAAAACGACGTCTTCTTGTCGCTCACTATATCGACAGTGAACGCAGGCTTTCTGGTGTGACTCTTGTGGTCCCGGTGATCAATTTCTGGTGGCCTTCTTTCCCTCCAGATTTGGTCCATGAGGTTTACAAGAAACAGATCAAGAGGGACCAGTGGAAGCTCTGGATCGCGCACCACATCCCAGGACTAGTGTACTGGTGGATGACCCAGAAATTGTTCCCCTACTCCTCCATCATGCAGAGACATCCGATCCTGTTTAACGAGCGAGATGTCGCAACAGTACAGGCCGTGTCCAAAGTACCGAATCCTCATGAGGTTAGGCTCTTTCCTTTGATTGCTCTAGCATGCCAATTTTGATGCTTTAAGGTTGGACGGTTACTAAGAATATCTGTCAACAAATTCTCTGGATAATTTGAAACCGGTCTCGTTGGCGTTTCAGCACAAGATTCGACAGCAAGGCGACTACGAATCCCTCCACCGAGACCTTAAAGTGCACTTTGGCAAATGGGAGTTCGACCCGATGGAGCTGAACAATCCGTTCCCTAATAAGGAGGGCTCTGTTTCCCTGTGGCAAGGCTACAACGACAAGCTCGTCCCGTTCGAGCTGCAGAGGTATCTCGCGAAGAAGCTGCCCTGGATCAAGTACCGCGAAGTCGCCAACGGGGGCCATCTCATGATTCACGAACCCAGCTTATGTGAAGCCATGTTCAGGGAGCTTTTGCTGGGAGAGGCACCAATTTTTTGAGTACGAACTCACTCCAGACTCATCCGCATTCCCACAATGTCCGCCTTCTTTTTTTCTTGTTTCGAGTTCGACGAGACTCGATGGTTCTCCACTAAAGAACCCTGTACCGTCTGATGCTCGACCCGAGTTTTGTTCCGAGAAATGCTCATCTCCTCTGTGATCTTACCGAGTGTGTCATGTTCTTCTGCTAGCGTAAACGATGAACCACCAGCTGTGGGAGACTTTATAATTTTCCAATCTTTTCTAAATATCTTTTCAGCCTTTACTTAGAGCTCGGTTAACAAAAGTTAGTGGCCATCATCCATCATTGGCTTATCAACTTGCTTTCAACGTCTGGCGTGCTGAACGACATCTTCCGCATCTGTGAGTCAAGCATTTATAAGTCAAGGAAGAAACCTATTCTTGTCTCCATTCTCTGTCCCCTGCATACCTTATGCTGCAATAATTTCTTTTCTCTCGTCATGCAAACTCCTCATTCTTTTTTGCTAAGGGTGCGCATGACAAAATTTCTGAAACAGAAATTGATTTTTGGAGTAAATTGATTTTCAATTTCTATTTTAAACCGAAGTTTAAAAATTTTAGCTTCCGATTTATTCTTCAAATCTATTTTTGGAATAGAAATGCTTTAAATGAAATAAATCAAATCAGGTGTGTTCCAAATAGATTTGCATTCCAAACCTGCTTTAAAGGAAACAGAGAAACAGAGAAATCAAGAAACAGAAATTTTATCATGCGCAGCCTAAGTAACCGCGTAGACCGCGATAAAACAATCGAACCCGCCTCGTTTCCTGTGCTGTTTTTTTTTTTTTTTTTTTTTTCTCTTCTTTGCTTCCTTCCTTCTTTCTAAATTCTAGCTTACCATTTTCTTCTCCATGTGAATTGGGGAAAATTTGGAAGGATGGTCTTGCACGAAATGTACAGCCGCAGAAGGCAAAGCGGAAGAGCTGTAAAATGCACGTTGCGATCGCTCGTACGTAAGCCAGCCTAGTCCAGCAAGAAACTTAATAAAGCATATTCCAACGTCTGTCCAAGCATCAAGCCCTAGTAGAAAACACCAACAAATGGGGTCGTGGTGGGGACAAACCCGACTTAGAATGGACTTCAGAATTTTATTATCCTCGTTTTTCTTATTTTTTTTATTGCTAATCCAATTATTGCCTCCACTGAGAAAAAAAAAGGGGGAGAAGAAGTTAATGACTTGACGTGTTGATATTAGCAAGCGGGGAAGAAAAGGAAAATTTGTCCTTTTTTTTTTTTTATATTTAAGAGGAAAATGATTTTGTTCCAGATCCTCTCCCTCCTTGCTTCCATTCAGCAGCAATTCCAGACCATGTTTTTCCTTCCTATTAGGTTAGAAGGTTTGTTGGGCAACCGAGAAACTGACGTCTTCCCGATCGGAGGCGATTGGCGTTTCCAGAGCGAAATTCCGAGTCAAATACGCGATGGAGTGTCGCGCGATGTTTGTATCGTGCCGCATGTGCCGTCTGTGATGCTGCCAAATTACAGTCGCCGCCGTCCCGTTTCTTTGCAATTTGCGCTTAAAGGTTTTAAATAGTTATACACGAGGGGCGGGAACGTCAGATGATGCTTTTCTTTTTTGTTGCGGGGCCACTTGAATTTTGTTTTGTTCCCATTGTCCTATAAGTCGATCCGATGTCCGAGGTAATATTATGGCATTAATATCAACGATACGGACAGAATGAGTGTCGTAATTAAGGGCTCTCACTTTTTAGATTATATTTGCTTTTATGCCATAATATTTTAATTAATCACTCAAATCGCGTTGGTTTAATAAAAAAGTTATATGACACCAAAGTGAACATACTTTTAAAAGTTATAATACTCGAATGATCAATTAAAAAGTTATAACATTGTGTCTTTTGAGAGAGCTACAGACACTTGCGATACGTGTAACAAAGGTATGATTAATGGGTCTTTTATTCAAGTTCGACTGCCTGAACGGTGATGTCCGCACAGGTAGATTGGTTTATTTGACCAAAACCTTAAGAAAATCAAAAAGAAAAACTAAAAGAAATGCAAGCGGATAAAGGAAAGCTGTTGGTGGAGGGTAACCTGAAAGCCGGCACAAATCAAATAGGACGGGGTCAACTTTTCTGCCAAAACCTTGTATTCGAATTCGTCACCCCTTTTGACCCAAGAAAAAAAAAATGGTCACCTCTATTCGACAAAAAATAAATAAATTGTCACGTTCCGAGAAAATAAACTAAAACTAAAGGGGCAGATGCCTTAAAAGCTAAGTAATTAGAAAGAAAGTTTTATGTTCTGTCCGGTTTCCTTCAACTATGTTCACATGATTCAGAACGCCAGTTGAGAAGATCCCACTTCCTTCAACTCCGACGGGAAATCCCTTTTTTCGATTGTGTAATTGAGAAAAACCGAACACGTTTTGACAAAAGAGACGAAGCCCCCACCTGATTTTCTGGTATCATGGCAACTCGGGTCGGTCTTGCTCCTTTAAAAAAAAATCGGTGGTACTTCTTGAAAAAGTGACGCACGCTTTGGATAAAGAAAGAAAAGAAAGAGAAAAAGAAAAAAAGTAACCTTTTAGGAAAACGTTGCCGAATATGATTTAGATTTGTCGGCCGATTTTATCGGGCCTTTATTCGAGATTAAATTGACAATTCCGCTCCACTTTTCAGATTAAGGCAATATGCATTCTAATTATGTTTCGATAAAAATGTCTCATTCAAAGTCATTATTTGAAATTTTCTTAGGATATTATACAAAGGGATATGTTACTTTTATCTACGGTTAATATTATGAAAAATTCAAAACTGATGTAATCATGATAAATTTGTGCTTTGTTTGTTTTCATTACATTTTATTATCAAATTTTAGAGTTGGATGATATGTGACTAATTGGGATTTACCTTTCGTTTATCACAAATATATAAATTTATGATTTTTCGTTATATCAATTCAATTTAGCGAAAAATTGGCTAATGATAAAATAAATTTGTCAAAAATGTATCTATTTTGGGTTTTTTTATGGTAAAAATTTGATTTTGAAAAAAATTATCACAAATATAATTAAAAAATAATTTAAAATAAATTTATCGTGAGTATTTCAATTTCAGACTTTTTCGTGATATCAAGCACTTTATTTATTTATTTATTTATTTAAGTTGATCCAGTTGGAAAGACATGGGCAAATTTTCCTTTTCCTTTGGTTGCTGCAGTCGAAAAAAACATGTGCAGAGGTTAAATCGGCGTGAAATCATAGGGTAACGGTCAGAAGAAGGAGAGACGACACAACAGCCGCATCCGCATCGCCAAAGGTCCCTCCTTTATTTTTTTTATCCTCTTCTCTTCTCTCTCTCTCTCGGAAGGGACCGCCTGGGAGGAGGAGTGGAAAGAATCGGGAACGAACCTTTACAAAGAATATCCACGCCCCAGCCGCAGGAGGAGGAGCCACCCTCTCCCCCTCCCTTCTTCCTCTACTCATCTTCTCCGCGCTCGTCGATGATGGGCACCCGTAAAAACCTCTCCTTTCCCTCCTCATCCTCGCTCTCTTCCCTTCCCTTGACCTGCCCACATGAACGTGCGTAGGAAGCTCTCCCAGCTCCTCCTCCAGCGACGATCTTCCAAGATTCACTCCCGCGAAGAAACCCCTCCTCCCCTTCCCCCTTCCTTGAACAAGAACGCCCTCCCGATCGTCCCCCTTCCCCCCTCCCGGACGCGGGTAGATTCCCAGATCCCCCACGTCGGCAGATTCGAGAACCCGCCGCGGAGATTCGGCCGCGAATCCTCAGGTGGGCTCTGCTTCGATTCTTCAGATCGCACCCTCTTTTTGAATTCGCCTTGAGGGGAGAGAAAGGGTTGGTGGTTGACTGGGCTTTGGTTCTTGTTTCTCTTTTTTATTTTTTTCTTTTTCTTGTTGTTCTTTATTTATGGGCAGCGGGCGTGCTTGGGTTGTTGCTCGGGATTTTCTTGGTTCGTATGGGGATGGATTCAAGCACCATACAAGACCTACCAACCGAAGCGTCCGAGAGCACCGAATTGGAGGAGTACCCCCCGGTGACCTGCTCCCGGATCAAGCTGCGGGACGGCCGTGTCCTGGCCTACACCGAGCGGGGCGTCCCCAAGAACAGATCCAACTACAAGATCATCATCGTCCACGGATTCGGCAGCTCCAAGGAGATGAGTTTCCCGGTGTCCCGGGTACGCCGCTTTAATTTCAATCCGTTTCTGATTGACCCCTTTTTTTTTTTTTTTTTTTTTTTTAAGTTTGGAGCGATCTTGATTGTTGAACTGTTGGTATTGTGTGTATGTTTTGTGGGGAGAAAAAAAGATCGAAACTTTGTGTTCGGGGCCGCTTGTTCGCACTTCGAATCGCACGTACAAGATGGTAGCGAAAAAGGGTATTCCATGGGTAATGGGATTTGTGTAGATAGATCCTCTTCCTTGAAAAGGGAGTCGGAGTTGAGATCTGCGCGTATCGGGCTGGTATGGTTGATTGAGATTGCGAATCAAGGGCATGGTATGGACGATCCAATAGCGATTGGACTTCATCCAGATTTTCCCTTTCTGCTGCTTATACTATTTTTGCTAAAGATGTAGGAAATTTTATCTCTTTTGATTTCTGTAGCGTGAGGAATGAGCTGTTGAAATTAATTGTTCAACACGGTGAACCACGTATTAGAGGTTTGCTGACCGAGGCAATGACTTAACTGAGGATGGAGTAATAACGTGGTGTTGCTAATCAGTGGTCACCGAGAGCAAAAACTTGAGAGACTGTTCAGAAGAAAATAGTCCATTTACATGTTTTTTATGCCCAAATTTCTAACCTTTGGTCCTTGCTTTGCAGGAACTCATAGAAAAGTTGGGCATATATATAGTTCTTTATGATCGAGCTGGTTATGGTGACAGCGACATGAACTCCAGCCGTACGGTAAAGAGTGAAGCCCTTGATATCCAAGAGCTTGCTGAGCGGTTGCAATTGGGGTCCAAATTTTATGTGATTGGTGTCTCAATGGGATCATATCCCACATGGAGTTGCCTCAAGTATATACCAGACAGGTATCGTCCTTCTTGCTGATACTTAAAATTCGCCTATCTTGGTTGCACATTATTTATTCTTGGATAAATCATGCTTAATGTGACTTAACCCCATGAAAAAATTTACAAAATTTTTCTCTTCTTACCGAAAGGTTTTTCCCGCAGGTTAGCTGGTGTGGCCTTAGTGGTCCCAACAGTCAACTATCGTTGGCCTTCTCTTCCTGAGAATCTGACAAAGCCAGACTACAGAAAGAGGCTCATCCGGTGGTCACTCCGGATCGCAAGCCATGCCCCTGGATTGCTTCAGTGGTGGGTGACTCAAAAATGGCACCCTTCAGATGGAGACCCAACCCTTTTCAACCAACGAGACATCGAAGTCCTGAAGACGACGCCAGGCTTCCCCATGTTCACCCCGGTAACTATCAATTTACCTGCACATGATAAGAATCCATAGGTTACTAACATACTCGCAGATGACCTTTTCACAAGATTTTGACAATGTCAGTGTATTTTCTTGCCGACAGGAAAATTTACGACGACGAAAAGTATTTGAAACTCTCAGAAGTGACTTTAAAGTGGGTTTTGGCAAATGGGAATTTGACCCGATGGATCTAAGCGATCCATTTCCAAAAGGCGGAAGCTCTGTACATATTTGGCAAGGGCGTGAAGATAAGGTTGTGCCTTTTCAGCTTCAAAGATTTGTTTCTGGAAAGCTTCCCTGGATAAAGTATCACGAAATTCCTGATGGAGGGCATTTGCTTGTGCATTACAATGGTGTGTGTGACGCCATTGTAAAGGCCCTCTTGATTGGAGAAGAACCAGTTTCATGACAAGGTGGTCATGTTTGTACATTATTCATGGCACCAACGAACCTCTGTGATTCAAATTGTTCATTTGCTAAAAGTAAATTGATTGCAGAATATCTTGCTAGTCATTTCTCACTAGATAAATTCTGTGCTTAACAGGGTTCTGACCTGCGTGTCGCTAATTAGTTTCTTTCCCTAATATCTTTCCATTATTAAACAGCAGATTTGCCCCTTCTTGTAAGTACTGGCTGGATGCACTTAACTATGCTCGTTCCATATTCTGAAGTTTGAAAGCATTTTACTCTGGTACGTGTCCATAAACACATAGGAAATCCAATGGCACTGTACATGTTATCGGTTACTATTGATCCAAGTGATCATTGAAAGAAGATGACTGTTCACTGTGCACATAATGATTTAGATAGAAACGGAGTTTCAAAGTACAAGCGAAGGCAGGGTGATAACAGAAAATGCACGAGTCATATCACCTCTTCATAACAAGAAAAGTTATGACGATAAAAACCATCTGACCACGCAAAATTTCCCTACTGCAGCAGAAGCAGCTTCGACAGGAGGACTTTTCCTCTCTGTTACTATTGTTTGGTACTAAAATGAGGCGACAGAATGAACACAAGCATTGCATCACAACTACCGAGTCAAATCACGTCAGCTTCCACCACATAGCTGACCGAAAAGATCAAAATATGAAAAAGAAAACTGCCCGGGAATCCCACTGAACAGGCCTTAGCAGAGAGCAAGTCAGCAGAATCCTCGGATCTAATCTGACCTGGGAGATCAAAATTCCTGAATTATCATCTAGATCAACCGGAGATGCTTGATAAACCACCCAGATTTCAACCAAATTACCATTGTCGGTACGCATTCTGTAATAGCAGAAACAGCAAACCCAGGTAAGGCTTGTAGACCATCGAGTGGCGTCATGTTTCCAAATAACTTATGCCAGTTAAAAACACACTGATGCCGAAACCATCTTCCCAGTACGTCGGGCTCTCTACAAGTTTCCTTCGTCTTCACACAATGTATGCTCATTAAAGGTGGTTGCTCATTTTCAATCATGTTCTCGAAGGCAAATGCAGCCCTTGGACAACGATGACGAATGCAAAGCCTTGTTTATCAAAAAAATGAACACAAGAATGCTGGAAGGAAGCTTTCATTCCACAAGCTGAAATTCGTTTCAACTTGAAAATCATTTAGATGTAGTTTTTAGTTGATCTGATAGTGAAGGTCCCTCCTTTTCACTCTAGGTTTATTTTTTGTATGCCACTTGTTTTTAGGAAGTTCTGTACTTTTTCTCTGGAATATGGTTGTTCCTCAACAATGCGATGGAGGACCACCTGAGCTCTGACACATCGAAGAACGCCTCATCCGCCGGAGCAAAACGCTCCTTTTGGTGCTGATACTGATAGGCATACAAGGCATTACAAATTTCTTCGTAAAAAGCTTCCAACTTCATCGAAAAGATGGTTCAACTAGTTGAACCCCGTTGACTTGAGAATCAGAGTCGAGACCGGCTTGACAGGTCCGGGTTCAAAAACATTGATGAAAAGCGAATTGAAAGTTTAGTCTCTCGGGAATGAAACCAAGTGAGGTAGATGGAGTTTTTCTTTCTGAATGAGTGAGGCATGCGGGGTCCCATAGGCAAATGGACGTCCACTCGATGGCCTACTTTTCGAGCAATTGAATTGAATCCTAAAGCCTTGATCATAGGATCAATTTGAGGATGGTACATGTGGAGCATAATTAGTGCTTCTCTCTCTATATGGGTGAGCTATTTAAACTTGCCAATGCTCCTCGCCAGAGTATGAATTGTGTCCTGGTGTTTGAGGGGAGAAGCTAAAGATTTGCCTTTTCTTTCCTCCACAAGATATTACAGAGAAGCTAGAAATTAAACCCCCCCAATCGGTTGGGTTGTCGGAGATTGGTTTTGTAAAAAATTATATTATTAAGGGTGAGTTTGATAACCATTTTGTTATCATGAACGGTTTCAGCTCAAAAATGATTTTTTTTTATTATCTTCCCTAGACGACTTTATAAGCATTTGAAGACATTTGATAACTAAATAAAATTTCTATTCCTATAATAAAAATGTTTTTAGTACAACTCTCAAATTCTTTTGTAACTTATAATTTTTTTTAATTTTTTTAATAATTTTATTACATTCTCTTTTTTCCTTTTTATCTTCTTCTTATTCCTTTAGCCGGTGGCCGAGCCTCCCCCTCGTTGGGCGAGGTCAAGTCTCATCCAATTGCAGCTGAGCCTCACCAGGCTTGCCCTTGTTGGTGACTGGGTGAGGTCAAGCCTTGTTGACAGTTGGGCAAGATTGGCCTCGCCAGATTTGGAGAGGTCAAGCCTCGCCCAACCATCGATGAGGCTTTGAGGAGGCCACTGGCGAGGCTTAGGCAAGGCTATTGGCCCTCGTTTGGTCGGTCACCAACTATCGGCAATAGTCCACGACTAGCTAGATGAAGAAGAAGAAAAGAAAATAGAGAAAAAAAATGAAAGAAAAGGCTTGATTATGGAGTTGTTCTTAGGAACAAATAAGTAATTTTTTTTTTTTACTTCTTAATTCTGTTCTAGATTTGTTCCTAAGGAAAAAAAATTACTTAATGAATTTTTGTTCTTTTTTTGCCTCAAGGAATAAAAGAATAGAATTAGACATCGTTTGGCTAGTTACCAAACATGGCCTAAACGTAAGTTCTCTAAAGTTTAATCCTTGTTAGATCATGAATACGGTAATTTTTTTTTTTGAAAAAGGACAAAAATAAAACAATGCGATTGAGTCGAATGGGAAAGTTTCTCCTTGCTCAGCAGAAGATGCGGGTTCGATTCCCATTATCTATCCAGGCTAAAGTAACGTAATTAATGATAAAGGATTGATATAATTGATAGTGATAGTATAGTGAATGATTCCATCCTAAAAAGGAAAACAAAGGCCATAATTAATCACTCGTCGATAGTTGCCAAAGTCGGACCCATCATGGAAATGTGGCGACGATGGGATTTGAACCGCCGACCTCAGGGCTATGATGGAGGTCTACAATTTGGCTCCACCAACCGTGTGTATAGGATATTTTTGGATTGGATAGGGGCCAAGGACCTGGACTTATTCGATTCTTGGTGCTTACAAGGTGTTGCGCTAGGCCTTCGGCAGTCCGAGTTGTACACGCCATGCTCCGGAATTATTAAAAAACGTGTCAGAAAATGGAGAATTTGAAGCGACTTTAGCCGCATACGACAACGCTTACGTTGCAGGGAAGAGCTTTTTTTTTTTTTCGAGATAGTTCTTTTTTATTTCTGTTTTTAACAATTTCGAAAGTAAACGAACTCGTTTGGTAACAACACAAAATTTCTTCTCTTGAAATAGAAAAATAATAGAAATGCGTTTGGTAACGCAACAATTTCTTTTTTATATTTATTCATTTTTTATTCTTGCTCATAGATCGTCGACCGTTGGTTGCTGCCGCCCGATGCCGCTCGCCGCCCGCCACCGCCTGCCACCGCTCGCTGCCGCCGCTGCACGACTGCCTGCCGCCGATCGTCATTGGCGACCACCGGTGACCATCATTGGCGACCGCCGTTGCCCGCCGCCGCCGCCGCTACACAACCACCCGCCGCCAACCGTCACGGCGATCGCCGCCGTAGAGCCCATTGGCCACCGAGGCGGGCGGTCGTGCAGCAGCGGCGGCGGACGGCGGGCGGCGGCGGCGGTGGCGGTGGAATGGTGGTGGTGGACGGCGGCGGTCGGCGGCGATTAGCGGACAGAGGTGGTGGAGGATGGCGGTGGTGACGGGTGATGGTGGCGGGTGGACGGCGGCGGCGGCGATCGGCGATGGCTTCAAGCGATTGGAGGTGGCCACGGCAAAAGAGAGAAACAAAAGATAAAAAAAAGAAAATTGGCTTATTTCTAGAAATTGTTCCCGAGAACAAGAAGCAATTTTTTTTTGTTTCTCAAAACTGTTCCCGAGAACAAAAAATTAGAGAAATTGTTAGGGAACAAATTGTTTTACCAAAGGTTTTTGTTCTTTTTTATTCCAGGGGAACAAAAGAATGTAAAACCTTGAGAAACAGAAACGTTCTCATGCAATACCTTAGAAGCGCAGCAACATAAATCCTAGATATGAGATTTTCTCTTTTAATTTACGTAAAACATTTCAAGACTCTCGCTAAAATTATATATATATAGTTAGCGGCCTTCAATGCACAATATTTCTTTTTCGTGGTGGATTTATTTTTGTCAATAATAAATATTCTCAATGGGAAAATTCCAAAAATGACCTCAAGCGAATATTATTTCAAATAAGGAGTCGAAGTGTTCTTATTTTTTCAAATAAAGACTTGAAGTAAACATTGTTTTAAATAAGGACATGAAATGTTAATTTTAAATAAGGGCTTAAACTACCGGCTATGAAAGGTAATCTCATTTTTTAAAATTTTTTTAAAAAAATTCTTTTTTCTTTATGTTGTCTATTCTTTCATTAAAAAACTAAAACTTAAAAAAAAAATTAAAAAAAGGGAAAACATTGCCCCATCACCGATGGGGCGATGACGATGGTGCCTAAGCAAGGGTCGGCCACCCCTGCCGACCAAAGGGGAGGGCTAGCCTTTGCTAGAGACGAGAGAAGGCGGTGACCCTTTCCCAAATGTGGGCGATGGTTGCCCACCCTCGACCTTATGTAGGGAGGATTGTTGGCCCTCACATCGATGTGGTGGCCCTCGCCCAAGGCCCTCGAACCTCATCACCTAGGTTTGGGGGCATTGGGCAAGGGCTGGCGACCCTCGTTTGGAGAGGGTCACCACTCTCTCTCATTTGACCTTGGTTTGGAGATGGTCTGGATGGGCGGTTCCCACATTGGAACTAGAAACCACCCACTAATGAACGATTTCAAAAAATTAGAAATGAGACTCGCTCATTGGTTTCATGGACCCACCCAAGATCTAGTCTGGTCTAGTTTCCCGAGTGGATCCATAGAAGCGGTCCCCAATCTCTATAAAGCTTATTCGGCCTTATATTCGGGTTGAATTACGAGCCATTGATTACTATAAGACAAAACGAATAGATTATACTTGTTAGATAAAAACTTAATTTCTTTGAAAGTCATGGTATTGTCATTTTAAAGTTTCCCGACACTAGAAACATATGGAAAATTATATTTCAAGTTAAAAGTCTTAACAACCATAGAAATTAATGGTTTCATTCATTTTTTTTCAATGTCAACCTAATTTAATCATGGAAATAGCTAAGTAGAGACTTGATTATACTCTTAAAATGAGGTATTAGCTCTTATAGATATCTTCAATTGGTTTCCTCCTTCCTCTACATTTGTTTATGTTGTTTTGGTTGAAAAAGCAAATAAATGAATTATTAGAATAAAAAAGATAGGGGATTAATCCTATTAAACACTAAAGAGACAAAATTAGTCAATAATGTCCAATAACTACAAATATATATTTGGTAGAAAAACTACAAAATAATTAAGTAATTGAAATGTAATTTCTTTTTTTAAATATATATGTATACGCACACATTGGTTTGAGGGTGGGCGATTCCACGCCTAGAACTAGGAATTGGACTAGTACTCACTACTTTCACTAAATTGGAATTGGGAATTGGGAATTGTCGATTTTGGTCCGATTCAATCCAGTTTCGAGCGGTTTAGGCAGTTCTCGGTTCTTTTGCATACCCTTAATCGCCGTTGCTCCATCGATGATGGGGCGGTGGCTATAGATAGAAGGGAGCCCTCTCGCCCGTGTTTTCCCTTTATTTATTTATTTTTATCTTGTTGAAGTTTTAATATAATTGAACTTAATCATCGACCGTGGTGGGTCCGCTGGATAAGAGCTCCATTGATCATTCCCCAAAGGTGAGGGATTCGAAATCCAGTTGAGACATTTGGTGTCTTAAGTGTGGCACCGGGGTGGTGGGTCATTCGCTAGCGTCACCCCGGGTTTGCTCGCCGGCTACCGATTGTACGGGTTCCTGAGTCATAAAAAAAATAAAATAATTGAACTTAAATTTAAATTATGTTTGCACAAAAATACCCTTGATTGATCAAAATTTTATGTCGACATCGATATTAGGCCTTTATTTGAAACAATCATAATTACTTCAAACTCTCTATAAAATTGATATGATTGTTTCAAACTTTTATTTTTATACTCATATTTAAGGAAAATGATGACATTTTAAGCTTTTATTTAGAATTTTCCCTCTTCTCAGCCGAGTATTAAAGAAGTCCCTCTGACTGCTTTTACCCCTTTCTCTCTCCTATTTGTTTATTTTTTTAACCGGAGAAAAATACGGCGGGCTATGTCTTCTTGTTCCGCGTCAACGCCGCAGCACCTTTTCCCCACGAAAGGGAGGCAGCGGTCAAAAAGAGCCTCCGATCGGTGACACCCCACCCCGACGCCAACTCCGCCGAGCACGAGCCCCCCACCCCCGGAAAACCCGATTCCCCGGCCGCCGCGCCCCGCGACGGCGCTCGATCGCGGCCCCGCCGATCTCCGCCCCTCCTCCGGCCGCCCCGGCTCCTCGTCTTCCGTCAGGTATTTCCCGCCATTCTTCGCCGCGAAACCTAAGCATTTCTTTTTTCTTTCTTTTCTCTCTTCCCCCACCTCCTCCTCCCTTCGCCGCCTAGGGTTTAAGCAACATTCCCAAGCTCGCGGCTTTTCCGTCTGGGGAAGGAGCTCGTTCGATTCTCTTTCGTGGGTCTTTGTTTCTTTCTTCCCGTCGGTCGAGCGGAATTCGGGTAATTGGGGTGGAGTTCGGACAAATTTAGCAATTTCCGGTTCGATTCGATGTTTTCGGCGGAGGCTTCGCGAATGAGGCGAGCTCGTTCCTGCGATCGGCTCGGGCTTTGTCGTTGTTGGAGTGGGGGGGATTTGGCTGAGGTCGATCACCTGCGGACGGGCCGTCATCGGTCGTTGGTGGATTCCTGTTGCGTGGTGCTGTGTTTGCGTGTTGGTAGAGTCCGTAAGCATCTGGTTTCCTTGCTCCGATGGGGAACTTGTAGGCATTTCTGGGCACTGCGATTTTTTTTTAAAGAATGACCGGCCTTTTCTGATCTTGAGAAGATTATAAATCTGCTGGGGTTTCAATGTTTCGATTAATTTGACGAATTTTGTGGGTTGGTAATCAAAGATGGTGACTGAACAGAAAAAGTGATGCCCGTAGCCTCCTTGTTACGAAAAAGGAAAGAACCTCACCTTTTACCTAAAGTGGGAAATTGTTCATGGGCTGGGCAAGGCTAGTTATTCTCTGTCGAAAATTAAAAACCAAGCTAATTGCTCCGAGGAGCATCAGTGGACTCTACCTTCCTGTTCTTCGCCCTGTCCTCCTGGAGGCATATTATAGCCTTATCCTAGCTTTCTCGTCTAAAGCTGGGGCAGTGCTGATAAGTTTGGTCATTTTTCTTGTACAAGTGGTTTTCTATTTTTCTGATGTACAAGTGGTGTATGATTATCTTAACAGCTTTTTGGGGATCTGGAAATGCCAGGGAATTAAGGGACTCAATAGAATCTGAATTCAGCAAGGATATGTACTATGATGTGACGACTTAAGCAGCTGTTTGACAGGCAGCAAGCGCACTATGCTAGGTCCTGGCAATAACTCTGGCAAGGGCAGTAATACGTCTCCACTGGAAGTGCCTCCCTTGCCCCAATGTTTGTCACTGGAGCCAATTACTTTAGGCAATCAGAAACATTTACGACCAGGAGAGCTCAGGAGGGCCCTTGCTTTCCCTGTTGGCAGTACATCAGAGGGGCATTCATTTGGAGTGAACCAGCCTAAGCATTCTGCTGTCATGGCAACCAAGGAGATAATTGAAGATGCCTCGAGAAAGGCAAAGTAATGGTTCTTGCCCGTCTTGCAGAGATCTTGTTTATTTCCCTACTTGTCATTCAGGTTATTCCGTGTAGTGGGAACTCTATTTAAATGAACAGCTTGTACGGTTTCTAGAATGGGGCGATTTGGTAATTGGTGGGAAAATGGGCCATTATTTACTTCAGTGCATACTTTGGCAGCAGGGAATGTAGTGTAGCCATCCATGAGTCCTAGCAATCCTTGCAAATAGCCTATGAATTTGAGCCAAAGGTATGTTGTAGATGTGCTCAGCATGTCTTCAGCATGATTTTGTGGCAGTTTGGGTTGAAGCACTCTGAAGATGTTTGTGATATTAACTGAATATTTGTGAGGATGTCTGTTTATTACCCTATGATGGTTGGATAAAGATTTTTGAAATCTGTTTCTTTTAATGCTTGACTCCAGGTTTCTAGAATGTATTATCTATTTATATTGAGAATCAAATCTAGGTTCATTGGTTCTCATCATCTGAATTAATATCTGTATATTGAATATTTGATATCTCTTTATCAGGGACAGAGCAAAGATGTTCCGGGAGTCCATCTCTAAGCTGGACAAGTACAGGGAAAACCTGAGCTCAAAGAAGCGACAAAGGACTGATATCTCATCCATTGAGAGGTCTGGGGTTGACCTGGAAAAGGTGAAAAGTCAACCTCGTGGAAACCCTCGTGACATGGTCAATCCAAGGCTGGAGCAGAGGCCGAAAAATGGTGGATTGGTTAAGCGTGTCCGTACTTCAGTGGCAGATATGCGGGTTTGTATCCGAGGCTTGTTTCCATTTCTGGTCTGTGATTATTCAGTTCTTTTGGAAATTTTTATCCCGTTCTTTGGATTTATGTTCTCCAAGATTTGCTTGGTTTTAGATTTGCTCCTAAGGAGATTTTCAGTCATGCTTTCATCTTCTGCTTAATTTATTTGGCATTCCTTGGATGTATTTCTGTGTGAGGTACATTTTCTAGTTTCCCCCCCCCTTGAAGGGACAACCTGTAAGATTTCCTGGTTAGAATCTGTATCGCCCAGGTACTTATGCACTTCTTAGGTGTAGATAAATTGAGTTTTCTTGTATCCGCTGGTTCAAACATTGTTATTTTAGAGATTTCAGTTCACTAAATTGTTGGAAAACCTGAAGATTGCATATAATTGCTGAAGCCATTTGACCAGTGAATTCACAAAAAAAGGTCCAAAGAAAAGCATGAAGTTAATTACAGCCTGTTGTTGATGCTATATAAAATTGTTCAACTGAAGCTTGATACAAACTGTGTTATATAAGGTTTAAAATTTGCAATGCTGTCATGTAGTGAAATGCATAACATGAATTGCCCCCACTGATGAAATATTTATACGCCAACTTGCACTGTTTTTGATAGATTTCTGTGATATGAGTCCTCATCATAATTGCCTTGTCTCGTGAACTACTCTTGTATTTTTTGGCACCACTCATGATAGTTGTTATTTAAGGATCTGTTTATGATGCAGTAGCTACTTCTGAGAGATCAGCTCAATATTTTCCATACTCACTAATTTTGTTTCACACTTCATGTTGTTAGGCTGAAACCAAGTCCATTTCTGCCTCAAGGCAGCCGGCGCTTATGGAAAGAAATGAAGAAAAGGTCCAGGTTGGTAATGGTCTTTTAGTTCGAAGTGAAGAAAAGATCCGCCGGGTGGCTGCTGCAGGTGACAGTTGGGAGAGGAAAATTAAGAGAAAGCGATCTGTAAGTGCTGTAGGCAACAGAACTCTACATGGTGATGTAGATCCAAAGCAAGTTATGCAGTCTAAACTGCCTTCTGATTCCAAGTTGCGATCTGGTGATGGTCACGCTTTCAGGTAATCTTATATGTCCATCATGTTGATGTGAATATCTGCACTTAGAAGACTGTTGGGTAATTTATGTCTGATTGAGCTGTAGAGTCAGCTCTTTTTTCTAGTTGACTGTGGACATTTTGATCTCTCTCTCTCTCTCTCTCTCTGTTTTTTTTCTTTTTTGGACGGAGACATTTTGATCTGGTTAGAGATCAGATATTCTTTCATTTTTTTCGTCTCACTCCTTTGACTCAACTGTATTAATCACTCCAAAGTCTCTTATATTCGCATTTCCCATATGCAGAACTTCTCTACCGGTTATCACGAAAATAATTTAAGTGAGCTGCTGGGATGGGTAATTGATGATACGGTTGATTTGTTTCTTTGTTGGAAGAATATCTTTGTCTTATCAGAGTTGGTTTTTTCTTTTTCCAAATGGCTGACGAATCTTACTGTGTACAATGTTGGTGTCTCTACCCATTATTAGAGTCTGCTCCCTACGCGCCATTCAATTAGCTGCTGCTAAGGAACCATCGATTTTAGAAGGCAAGCTGACGAGATTTTGAGATACCTTCCTAATAGAAGTTTTCCTTAATTGATAGCTGCCCTTTGACCAGTGTAATTGATAGCTGTCATATATACGTGGCTTGTGATGTTCACCCAAATGACATTTGAATGGTAATAAAATTAATTAGTTGCTCGCTTTTTTAAATCTATTCTTGAAAATGGTTCACGAGGCTAGGGCTAATCGAACACAAGTGCATAAGAAAGGCGGTCACTCGAGAAAAGGATCGTCAAGAAAGCCATTAGAGCCTCTTCAGATTGCATAATTTGCCATTCAGCTTAACAACTGCGAAGTGTTTGAGAAACAATCTTGCGTTAGGTGATTGGTAGCTGAGGAAAATTTCCTGCGTATATGTATACTTGTTACCCGAGTCACTTCATTTGTGCTTTTCTTCTCAAACTCTCTCTCTCTCTCTCTCTCTCTCAATTTTCTTGCTACTACAGGTCAAAAACTTCTAATGGTGCGGGTGGAACAAACAAGTTGGTCAGCCGGGTTGAGTCTCCTGGTTCAAATGCCTGTGCAGTTCTGAAGAATGAGCTGGAGATAGCCCCTCCACCAAGGGATGGTACTGATTTGTTTGAGCAGAGGGTTTTACTGAAGGGAAACAAGTATGTCCTTACATATTCTCAAAATACCTTGTTCCTTGTATATAGCTGCCTTACATGTTCATATCTAACAAGAATTAAGACTGTGCTTTATGCATTTCCTGCATAACAAGGTGTGCATTTCTTCTGTCCTCTATATACTTAGTCAGGTTGATGAGGCTCTTGATTGCCAATAACTGTAGTACCTATTTCAGGTCAAACTTCGAGGAGGGTGATCTGGCTAGCGGTTCTAGTTCATTGATTAAAGGAAAGGCCTCCCGAGCACAACGAACGGGTTCACTTATGGTGCTTGATTCATCTCCTAGCATTCATACTTCACCTGGAGCTATTGAAGATTGGGAACCACCTCCAAAGCCAAATAAAATTATGGCAACTGGCATCACAAATGATAAAAAGCATACTCTGTCTCCCGGTGCAACTTCGCAACCAATGGCACAGTGGGTTGGGCAGAGACCACATAAAAAATCACGCCTTCGAAGGGCAAACCTAGTCTCTCCTGTTGTGAATCCTGCTGACAAGATGCAGAATCTAGCACAAGGCTTTGCGACACCAGAGCCCCACCGTAGAAATTCTGTAATTGGAAACAATGGATCTTTGATTGGACGCATATCCGGTAATGGCAACATAAAGATCAAGAAGGAACCTGATATTTCATCGCCATTTGGTATGCCTGACAGTGAAGAATCAGAAGCTTGGGAAAACGGACTGAAAGAAAAAGGAATGGATGGTGGTGAAGTTTCTGCATCTCATAGTGCTGGGGATAATGTTTTGCCTGTGAAGAAGGGTAAAGTACTTTGCGAAATGGGAGGAGTGAGAAAACAAGGGAGGAGCGGAAGAGGTTTGTCTTTGACAAAGTCAAGCGTTTCTCCACGGGAGAGGATGGAGGACTTAATAGCAGTTAAACCACCTCAATGTCTGAGGCTCAGTTCAGATAGAAACAAAAGGTCTTTGAATTTTTTGTTCCAAAATTGTGCACAGTGCACTTGCATTATTTAAATTATATTCTCTGTTGAACGATTTTTGCTATCTATTGTTCATCCAGTAAAACAGGCCGACCTTCCACGAAGAAGTTGAAAGATAAGAAGGCTGTGGCTCGGGTTGGGTTGGTGCTAAATGCTGGCTCTTCTGATATTTCTGGTACAGTAGAAGCCCAAACCTTTTGTTCAGTATTCTTATATTTCAGCTTCTCTCACTGGGTATTATTGACTAGAATAGCTCTAAGTTCTATGACATTTGAGAATAGTGATGATGATATGAAGCGACACAGTAGACAGTATAATCCTCATTGTTGGTAGGGCATACAGTGCACACGGGCCTAATATTTGTGAACCCATAATTTCCTGTTGGTGCACATATTGTAGTACTTTTACTTGGTTCTCTGTGGATGGGAGAAGCTTATTTGTATAAAAACATGGCATATTTTGAAGAGTTTGATTTCTTGGGTACATCATATAAGTAACTCTCTATTCAGTGAATCTGATTTTCTAGTGCTGCAGTGTCTTGGTTTTGACATAACATCTAACTTTTTTACTCGACATTTGTCATAAATTTGATTTCTCTAAGCTCTAAGCTTCAATTGTTGAGGCCTTTGGAACCTTACCATAAGCAAAGTGAATAAAAAGGTTGCCAAGCTTATGTTTTAGCCATGAGGAAGTTGCCAAACTTTGACATTCTACTACTTTGATATCCTTTTGCAGGTGAAATGGATGATGATTTTGAAACTTTACTTGCTGCTGTGCATTCTGCTCGAAATGCTTTCAGTATGCACTTTGACTCAGATCCTCTTGTTAAATTTGTTTTTTCCCCAATTTTGGTTCTTTTTCCCCCTTGTGAAAGCATGACCATAGAAATCCCTTACTGTTTGTACAGATACCGCATTTGTTAGTACACTTTGGAAGAAAATGAAACATGTTTTTGCTTTTGTGAGTCCTGAAGATGAGTCCTACTTAAAGCAACAGGTATTAGTTCTGATAGAAGATTAGTTTCTCGATATCCTAATCACTGGATACTGACACTTTCATTTTGCTTGTTTCTTACTTGGATCAGCTCAATCGCATTGAGGAGCTTAATGAGAGTTTGTCATTCGTTATCAATCACGATACTTTGGTAAGAGAACTTGTCTATGAGGCCATCTTTTATTTATTTATATTTATTTATTTGTATTTCTTTCAGTCTATCGGTGACTTACAAAAAATATTGTTGCAAACTTGACGTACTTTTTTATATAAAATTCTCAGAATAGATATTACATTCTACAAGAATTTATTGGTTCTTTTCTCAGGGCGCAGTCATTCACAAAGAAGATTCTGATCGTCCTGGTGGACGAGAAGGGAACCATTTGGACGAGGAAGCATCTCAGAATGCTATATTATCTGGCAGATTTGACATTGGGAGTTTGGACAAGGTTACTCCATTGTATCAGAGAATACTTTCTGCTCTAATTGAGGATGAAAGCGAAGAACTCTACCATCACAACGAAGGCAAAAATTTGTCTCTTCAGAGTGTGAGTGATGATTCTCATTGTGGTTCATGTAACCAGATAGACATAGAGTCCAGAGACAAGGATAGGATGGAATCTGAAGTTGAGTCAACTGTGGATTTATGGAATCCGAAAGTTAATGTTCTGGACAGATTTTCTGCTGATAAAAGTGCTGCTTCTAGCACAGTTAGAAATTCAAGCATGTCGACTTCTGTTTACAGCAATGAGCATTCGTTTGGAGATGATGAATACTCCCATTCTGATGCAGCCATTGTCAGTGAAATATGTTCAGATGATATGGGACAGCTGCCAAAGAAGGAATTGAATGTCTCTGCCTTTCCTTACCATGATGGTCAATATCAGTCGATGTCTCTCGATGACAGACTTCTGCTTGAGCTAAGGAGTATTGACATACATCCAGAAATATTGGTAGGTTCCTTATTTAACAAAGAGGATCCACTGGACTCTTTTCCACGTGTTACCCATACTCTGGAAATCCTCTTCTTACCGCTTATATGTGAAGACCTCCCCCTCTTATTGTTTCAAACTTGGTTTACCGTATGCAGCCTGATCTAGCAGATGATGTGGAGGTGATTAATCAAGATATTGCAGAACTGAGGGAAGGGCTATACCAACAGGTTGATATCTCCCTAGTCTTCTTGAATTTGTTGGACTGTAAAGTGAGGAATTGAAAGGAAGGTGTCTCTTTCTTGGGTGAAAAGAATGGAATCTGATTGATTAACTTTCAATCCTTTTCTTGCAAAATCCTCCTATCATTGATCTCTGATTTTTGACTGAATGTTAGATTGTGAGAAAAAGGGCGAACTTGGAGAAAGTGGATAAAGCTGTAATAAGTGGAGAGGATGCGAAAAGATGGTAATATTAATGCCTTGTCGGGTATTTGTCTGATATTTTTCTCTTGCTTCTTGTTTTGCTTAAATAGTTGGATTTAATATGCAGGAAAGCTGAACTAGAAGAGATTGCTATGCAACGACTTGTTGAGATGGCCTACAGGAAAAGAATGGTAATTGTTTATCTGTTCGAAATTCATTATTTAGAATCGATGGATTATTGGTTTTGGAATTTTTTTGCCCACAAAATTCATTTGTATTTTCCATCTGTAATGAAAAGGAACCATGTGTTGGTTTTCGAAAGCAAAATATCGGACAGGATAAAGTAGACAGTAATAGATTCACATTTTCAATGCAGATCACTGTGATTTTTTGTGCTGTTTTCTCATTATGGATTTTTGCACACCAGTATATGACGTCGAAACACCAGTGGTTCCTAGTAGTGATATCTTTTGTTTATCTAAGAAATGGCCCAAATGGCCTTGAAAAGAATCATTTTCCCTCCTAACCCCTGCCTCCATGGTTCTCTTTATATGCTGGCCACTTAGCTAGCAGAGGTGATCCAATTTATATCAAGTGATGAAGTTAAAGGGATGCGACTCCTAGACCTTACCTCATATTGTCACGTTCTGGTTCTTTGAATATGCATTTGACGTCGCCAATCTGTCTTTCAAGAATGAGCATTATTTTGTGCTGAATGCTTAAGCCACCAACCGAAGGATTAGACTTCCTGATTCTTCATCTCATATCTCTTTTTATTTTATTTTTTAGTTCTAATATCTGTGGTTGTGGGTTGGCTGTCTGTTGTGATGCGCTTTTGTTTACTTTTGACGAGTTCTCTAGTTTGTTTGTTTGTTTGTTTTTTTTTTTTTTTTTTGCATATCAGTTGTTCTAGGAAGTAATAACAGAATTACTTGTTTCTGATTTAATGGGGCTGTCATAGGTCAGTGTAAGTTTTGGAACTTAGAGTTTATATCAGTACCATATTCAAAAAGTGGCACTGTAATTTTTTCTTAAGTATTTAATGCCTAATGCTGTATGTCCTAAAACTCAATATATTTTGCACTTGATTGAACATAAACACTGAATATCCGGTTCTAGCATCTCTTTCTTCTGAGATTGTGCTTTGTTTAGTCCCCACAAATATAGTTTCTGTCATTTTCCTCATTCAATGAGCAAAAGACAGAAGTAGGAAAATTTGTCAATTTGGATACAGAAGGCTAATGTTTTGAAATTGGGTATTCTCGTCAATGTGGTTTTTATTATTCAGAAGCCACCCTATGCTCTTTAGTACTGGAAAATCTTGTCCCATGCTTGCCGCGACAGAACTTCATCTAGGTTCTAACAGGAAGTCGAAAAAATGTATGCCTTTCTCCATCCACTACCAGAGGTGGCCAATTGTGGTGATAATCGATTTCCTACTAGATGTTGCGTCTTGTGAATTCTGAGCTTACTCCAGTGTGACAAATGGGTTTTACTTAAGCTTGTTGGTTGCATGATGCTGTCCCTCAGTCGTCTTTACTGGTCAGATGGTTCATCTTCTAAAATTGCTTAGGGTTACACATTGGTATTTGGCAATTTTTCCAGAATATAAACATCCAGTATCAATACAATTTTGTACTTCTTGATGGTAACTGGTTCCTATTTGAGATAAATAACTCATTGAGTCTTATGGTGGTCCTACCATATCGTCAAATACATGATATTGTGATGAATCAAATCAAAGACTAGTTTTTTGTATGTTCCTGCGAAAAGTAGCAGCAAATGTTATATTGATGTGGACGAACCAGAGACAATTTAAGCACTTAGCTGATCGGTAAAGAGTTCTTGTCATGTCAATTTCCTATACAGGCATGTCGGGGCAGCAGTACTTCAAAAGCTTCTGTCCGCAAGGTTTCAAAGCAGGTTGCGTTGGCTTTTATCAAGCGAACACTTGTGAGATATAAAAAGTACGAAGATACGGGCATTAGTTGCTTTTGTGAGCCTGGACTGCAGGAAATCCTCTTCGCACCGCTGTCTAGCAGTAATGATGCAAAATCTGTTGAATGCGTTGGCTCAGGAACGGCAAGTAATACATGTATCGATGTTCCGAATCCTCAGGCAGAAGCTAGGGGATCAGGTAAATTTTGATCATGCTAGCCTGTCATTACATGATTGACTTGGAATCAGTTGTCGTTTTTAATTGTCACCTGATAAAAGTCCCCTCAGGATGAAAATTCCTGTGAACCAATTGGGGTAAACCAGTAAAGAATCTTCTAACCTTCTATATTTCCTGCCGCAGGTGCTGTCTCTAGCACTTTTGAAAGGTATGACTCTCTTGGGAAGAAGAAGGAAATGCTAATTGATGATGTCATGGGGTGTGCTTCCTCAAAAGTAACATCGATCGATAGCTCCATGCTTGGCGAAACAAAGGGTAAGAGAGGTGAGAGGCAGAAAAACACAAATGTTACTACTCTATCTGCAGTGGCTGGTCAACAATCAATCCAAAGCCCTGGGGTCGAATGCAAAAACAAAGTGAAACCGAAGCCGAAGGCTAGTGATCATCCGACTTCAAGAGTAAGGCCTGGGAATGGATTTCCAGCATCGGCAAATACCTCTAGTCACGCGACTAATGCACCGCTTGGTCAACCGAAGGCTGGTAACAGTGCACGAGGAGACTCGACTAATGATGTAGATGAGCCCATCGATCTCGGGAATCTTGGGCTTGGTGGTAATCAAGATCTCAGTTCGTTTCTGGACTTCGACATGGATGGGATGCAAGATCACGATTCAGTCGGTCTTGAAGTACCACCATGGGATGAGTTTGCATTCGACTTTTAAAATAAGGATGGCGTGCAAGGTTTCGGGCTTCGTTATTCTGCAAATGCTAGAGGCGGGGGTGGACTTATACAGTGTTGTGTTATTTCATAATTGATTGAGGGTGCAGTATGTAGGGTTAGGGCAAAGAAATTTGAAAACCAGCATTTACCAAAACTGTTGGGAAGCAAGCAAGAGTCAGAATGTGTCATTTGTAATTCTTTGTTGTACACTAATCCCTGTAGTGAAAAGAATTTTGCCTATCCGAAGCTATAATCTCAAGAGGAGCTTCGTTTAACCAGCATGGAAATGGTTGCTTATTAAACCATATGAAATGTTGGTTTTGGTCTCTCTCTCTCTTTCTCTCTCTCCATACCTTCCTTGCTTGTAAAGTAGTGATGGAAGCAGCATTACCCCTTGATAGATTATACTAAAATTGAGACCTAATCTAAAAGGACGTGTCCCATTCGTCTAGAGAAAAGTCGCCTTTGCTTCCTAATTCTCTGATTGGTGTGGGGTGAGTGAAGGCACGCCGACAGTGATGGACAGTGCCAATTTAAACAATTTTTATCTATTTATTTATTTGAGTACGATTGTAATGATCAAAAAGTACAGAAATGCCAAAAATTCTCAGTGAAACGAAAATTAAAAATAAAATAAAATAGGGCACCGTCTAATTTAAGGAAGAACCCAGTAATTAGGAAAAACGTAAACCCCTGGTGATTCTGTCATTTTCCCCTCCTAATAATCACCACTAGATGATGCCAGGGAAGAGCAAGATGCTGCCCACGATCGCCTACGACTTAAATCGACGTTCGATTAAATTATTTCGGTGCCTTGTTAAATCTTGAACTAACCGCTTTGTCCGTGAGTTCGATGCGTCGAGAAACGTCGAGAAAAAATTTCAATCGAATGAGCTATGTTATAGCAATGCTCATGGATGACAGTCTCTGTAAATAATTATTTTCCACATCACTCTCAATCTACGGAAACTGTTGATTGAATAAAATAAATTTTCATATCAATCTAAAGACGTCCATTATTAAAATCGATGGCCTCCAACTTTTTAATGCATGTCGGTAGAAGATCGTCTGTATATACTTTTTTATATAAATAAAGTAAAGAAACAGAAACTCTCAATCTGCAACAAGAAGTAAATAATTTCACAACCACTTCATTAATGAAAAGGATCGAAGGAGAGGCAGGCACTCGCACCCACCACCCAGATTTTCTCTCTGTCAGCATCAAGGTTCATGCGTACTCTTCTGGTTCATGATGAATCCACTGCATATAATATGAATAAAGAGGACAATACATGTCATTAGTTATTGGGATTTTGCCTTCCTGCTCTGCTCGTCCGTTCTTCATATCCTAATCACAAAAGGAAGGTCTTCTTTTGCAACCACTTCATGCAAGTATGCAAGAAAACCACATCCCCACTTCCCAACCATCCATCTTGTCTCTTTCTTTCTCCTGTCTTGTTCGAAGTTCAATCTCTCTCTCTCTCTCTCTCTCTCTCAAGTTTGCAACGTTCACAAATGGGTATGAATGACATTGCAAATATGGTGAGTTCGAGATATATCTATGAGAAGCTTGCCCTAACTTTGGAGTGAAGTCAATGGTTATTCAATAGATAACCTTCTTATTTTAGATGAAGATAAAGTATAATATGTGTATATGTACTTGTTCAATAGACCATGGTTTTGAAATTATTCATGAGATTACCTTGTTTCTCCTTGCATATTATTATTGTGAAGCTCGTGCTTAGGGAAAAGAAGGATTGCATATACAATAAAGATACTCCGAGATGATGACGATTTCGCAATTTCATATTGTTTTTTTTCTCTTTCTTTATAACCCAATTCACTAGAAGCTTCCCAATGCACAATACAATTGATTACGTTCATTTACATGACAAGAACAGATAAGACAGTGGATATATAGACACTAAAATTTGCTACCCTCCTAAAAGAGAAGCTCCAAGAAATTCTGGCTGAATTTGTTTATGTGGACAAGGTCGTCGTTCTCGATCCGATCGATCAGGTTCAGCTCTAGCTCCTCGGTCTGATGCGGTATAATCAAAAGTTGGAGAAGTGATTTTGTGCAGCCTGAACAATTTGCAGGTCCGTTGTTGTTTGGCGTGAGTTATCATCATTCATCATGCTCCTGACCAAAGCGCAAGTTATTTATGATAGTCAGATGCAAGAACAACTTAAGATGACTAGATCAGTTTGCATAATTCGTTTATCTCAGTGGAAAAATTCAGCATCTAATGCAGTGATAATCTCACTCTCGAGGACGAGACGCCCATAGAGAACTCAACGCTCGTAGTCGACCATAATACTCTCCGATCACCAAAAAACAGCGCGCAGCTTGTCGAACCGTCAGTATCCGGTGCAAGTGATGAAGGGTATGTTGCCTCAAGTTATCAGCCTGCAATTCTCAGCTAAACAAGTAAGAAAATTCCTTCATGAAATATGACAATGAGGCAACATAGATGATTAGTATGCGATAATATAAATAATACACCAAGAGCAAGTTGAAATAAAAATGAAGTCCTAATTCTGGTGCAATGCACATGGGTTGCTAAGGCCAACAACAATTCAAGAGAGCTGGAAGCTCATGAAGTTGTCATTTTCTTAAAATATGGACCATTTTGCAATCATAGAGATGAATAATCCTTTAAAATCTTGAATCCCATCTTAAGAGGATAGCTTATCATTTTCCTCCTCATTATTTTAAATTTGGCTTGATAGCTCTAGCTAGGGTTTCTATGTCAACCGGCATCACTTTCAAGCAACCTTCTAGACGGCGACATTAAGAGAGATGGTAGAAAGAATCAACACCAAACCCTAGTTATTCAACAAGCTAATGGACTTCTTTACACCACTAAGAAGATATTCTTTTACCACACAAAAAATCATGGGTAAAATAGAGAAAATCTTGATATAAATAATTCTGAATATTAAGTATAAAGGACTAAGAATTGTTTCAGCTTTGACATGTTTTTAGTGGGGATCATCAAAGCGCAACTCTCGACGTTGACCAAATCTGATGGAGACGCCAAGAAGATTATGTCCTAATGAAAGTATTAATATGATAATTAAAGTTATATCTCCATCCAACGACGAATCAGCACCAAAACTGATGGAGGGGGATGCACCTATAATAGAATAAGCCTTTTTTACACTGGGATTATTGTATTTCATCTCAGAAAGTCAAACAAGAAGGTTAGAATCAGGGTGACGCAAAATCCAGCCTTTTATGCCCGTTAAATAATAGCGGCGCCTTGCCCTACAACTCCTGAAAGTCTGACCATTCATGCCCCCAAAAATGAATCCACAAGTGTTCTTGATCATGTACAGCCTTTACATAAGGAAGTTCTATTTTTACTTCTTTCTTTTTTGCATTTTTGAATTTAATCATGTTTTCCATGTGTTTGCAAACTCCTGTTTATGTTGGAAAAAAAATGTAATAGTTGTACCTTAGCTTATCCTAATCACTGCTCTGCCACCTTCATAAAGTTTGCAAGTAAGAATAAATTTTCCCTGAGCGCAAGAGAATATTAGTGCGCAATTGACGACTTTACCTGTCGAACAAAGCCTTCGAGATTGGTTAATTTGCCCAAGGCGATTGCCATATGTTGCATTCCTTCGATGCTGGGCCCGCCGGCGATGGTGTCGACGAGTGACTGTTGGAGCTGTTCTAGCCCCTGGGACAGCGCCTCCTCCGCCTGCTGAGATGAATGTTGGAGGCTGCATATCCCCATGAATTGTTGTTCCGTCAACGGATCTAATTGCGTTATTAGTATCTGAGAACATAGACCACACATAAAACATATAAACATCCGGATCCTCGTATCATTAAGTAAAAGCAAGGAATTTATGTTTTATTTTATTTATTTATTTTTGGAATAGGCAATCTAACATGGAGGACAAAAAACTGCGCAGATGATCATCTGATGCGCCCTCTGAAGGCAAAAAGAGCCTACTTGAGAAGTGGTTTAGGCTTTAGAATTTGGTGAGAGGATATTTTGGTCAATTAATTACTCTGGCTCTAATAGATGTCACTTCTTCTTTTAAGGAAAGAAAAAGAAGTCTCCTGGAATCTAGGTTTAGCAAGTCAATGCTTTCATTATTCCTATGATTAAAGAAGATGCCTTGCCAAGGACTTTAAAGCTTGTTTAGAACCCAAGAAAAGGATCCTTTTCCTTGGGAAGCATTATTATCCCTTGAAAGTCATTAGCGAAAGGACAATGTGTCCTCTGAGGTGAGAATATACCAGAGGCCAAAGTCCCTGCCCACATCATTATCTGATGCAACTTTTCAGAAAAGATTAGTGACTGTCGGGGAATTTGCCAAAAGATGATTAGGAATCAATTAATACCACGAACCTTGATCAGTTCTGAGGGTCGGAAACCGCCCATCCAAAGGAAGCAGCGCTCGGCCGGGGTGGCCCACACCCCCGTTATAAGGTGAAAGACGTCGGATTTAGCAGCCACTCCCTTGAGCCTGAAAATCTCGTCGTAATGTGAAAGGTAGCCATCTACTATCACTCTGAGATCGCCGTCGGGCAAATGAGCTTGGAGGCCGGTTCTGAGCTCCAACATATGCCGGTGATCGTCCTCCAACCATCTCGCATATTCCATATCAAATATTGCGGCTCCTAGATTGCGTTGTATTCTTTCAATTATTGCGGCGATAAAACATTAAAATACTTGTAAAGTGGAAGCAAGTAAACTGTGCAACAGCATAGATTAATCAGTCACTGTGGCCAAACATCATGCTTTTGTACTAGACTTTTTCGGAGGAGAGTTTCTACTTCTATAAAACATGCCTCATTCCTTCTGTTGCAAAGCAAATCAATTTGCTAAATGGGGAAAAGTTGGTGGCAAATAGTCCGTGTTATCATGGCAAAGTGATTCTGATTTATTTAGTCAAGAAATCGGCTAGATTTGGAAGTCCAACCAAAATCTTGCCAGACATGACTAGGAGCTAAACGATTTTCTTGCAGTCAAATGAAGAATAGTCAGAAAGGGAACTTGGAAATTTTTCCGGGTGGTGTGTTAGACCAGGAAGCTCAATCATTTGTAAAAAATTGACATTCTTGATCAGTTCACAGAAGTCCATAAGTTTGAAGTTTAGTTCAACAAAACATGGCGCGACTGCTTTCAAAATTTTAAGACAAGACTTTCAGGCAACAAAACATTCATGCCTCATACCAGTTGATCACTGACTGGATATTTTGACCAGTCACGAGAAAATACGAACTCCCTTTCGCTAGATTTTTGTTCTTTCTTGGTTAAAATCTTGTTTTTAACCCTTTCGATGAGCGTATTAATTTGTGCATAATGAAGTCATCAAAGACTCACCAGAGCTTATATTAGCACCACCGCACGCACCCAAGAAAAACCCCTACAGAAGAGCCACAAAAATTTGTTTACACTCCTTAATATTAAGAAATAAGCAATGGCCACAAACCTTGGTAAAATAACACGTTTAGACTTGAAAAACCTGAGAGCGTGCCCGCTGAAGGTCTTGTTCCATCTGAGTGAGCTTTATTCTACTCGATTCTAGTTGCTGAACGTAAGCCTGTGGAAAGAAGATAAGAGGGTAAAAGTTAGCGGGCTCTCAAAAGTGCACATTTTTCCACTCAATGGAACACAGCTTTTATATTGTCGTTTAGATTTCAAAGCCGTAGAAAACGGCAGACCTTTTTCCTGAGACGGCTCTTTCTTGCAGCTTCCCTGTTTTGGGCCAAACGTCTCAACGTCTGAAATCAAATGAATATGATTCATTTAAAAAGTTGAGATAAAAGTGACGAACGATCGAAAAGAAAACCAGGAAATGATCTCGTGTAGCCAAAAAAAAATAAATAAAAATGAGGAACAAGTGCTAATTCACTTGGAACCTTAGCATCAAGTTGCTTCTCTGAGGTGGAACCTCCTTTTCTCTGAAAGAGTTTTTTAAAAAAAAAAAAATCATTATTGGGATGATAAGAGGAATTGTTAAATAAAATGCAAGATCAGCGACAATGACCCTAGTATTTGATCAGAACAAAATCTCAAGAATAAAGAAGAGGTGGGTTAGAAAGCATACTAGTTGCAATCCTGGTTTCCAATGGGGAAGAGATTAGTTGATAATGTTGTTTAATTTATCAAGATGACACTGACCTAATTTAGCATTCTTTCAATGTTTCATAAAACCTTTCAATATAAACATTAAGTCTAACACCTCAATAGGGATCAGACCAAAAAAAAAAAAGGGAATAATTTTTTTTTTTTCCTTTTAATTTCTCCAAGACTCCTTTTTCATCAATCAGGATAAGAAACAGTGGTAACTACTCTAAAGATCCTGCCCAGCATTATTTGTGTATCACTACTATTTCTACCTTTTCCTGAGCACTCTATTTTTGTGTATTACAAGTTGTACCTTTTCCTGAGCACTTTGGGATCTGTTTTATCTCGAGAGAGAGAGAGAGAGAGAGAGAGAGAGAAAGAGAGAGCGCTACAGAAACAGAAGCTTTATCCACAGTTCTAGGGATGTGGTAAAGCAGAGAGAATGCGTGGGAGACTAATGAATTTGAACTGTAGTATAAAACAAAAACCTTGTCTTGGGGCGCTTTCGAGGCTGATTGACTTGGAGAAGGTAGAGGAGACGTATCACTTGCTGCCATCTCCATTGGCTTTTGCAGCTTCTGATGATCCAAAGAAGATGATCCCTTTACACTGACCGGAGAATCTGCTTCTCTCCGAGCCTCAGCTATGCTCGAAGAAAGAGTGTTCGTGTTCACTCCTGACCCTGAGTCTGTGCTCTCTCCTCTTGACTTCGAACTCCCCTGGAATTAACAAGAACAAACACATCAGCACAAAAGATTTCAAGTCGGAACCTTTCCATCAAATCATGTCCCAACCAGATCAAAACCGCTGAACCCATCAATTCTCCAACCGTAAAACCTGAAGTTGTTCAAAGTAGCACAGAGAAATTTACTCTAGGCCAGAGAAGAGTTGAGAACTTGAGGGTGATTGATCAGTACCCATCAAAGGGTGTCTCAAGAATGCATGATATAACTAGAAGCCTTGAACCACTCGAGTTAAGAGACACGGTCAAAGTAGGAGAAAGAAAGGAAAGAAGGTACTAACTCTTGGGGTGTGCTGGAATTTTATTGGCCATGAAGGGAACATGTCCAGAGTGGCCGCAGGCCTGCCTGCATATAAAGCTGCAAGAGAATCACCCCATAACAGCAAAAATCTCAGAATATCGTAGTAAGTAGAAAAATATAGACAACCAAGAGATTTCTTTTTTTCCTTTGTTGAAGAAAAAGAAAAAGCAGAGGCTGAAACCTAATCTCTCTTCTCTCTCTGCTCCCTTTTCTCCCGGTTACGGATTCAGTAAGAAAATCATGGCTTTGGTAAGGTCAGGCTTCTAAATTTGTGTACTCATGCCATTCCACTCTTAGTACCAGAAATGATTACACTATCAGAAATGGAAAATTCCCCAAACCCCACGCCGAAGACATTTTCAAATCCTCTCTCTCTGCCTCACAGACATGTAAAGGATAAAACTGGTTGTTTTTAATGGGACGTCACCGGGGAGGAAAAAATGTGAGATGGAGAGTTTCATGTTCATACGTGCTTTTGCTTCATCATTGATGTTAACTCCTTGCAGCACAATTGCCTCTTCAAGCTCTCCAAAATCAAAAGCAGATCCTTCCTGATTACTGAAACAGATAGAACTAATGATCAACGCCTATTTAAAGAAACCAGTCTCTTTCCTTTATTTTAAAGGAAAAAATCAGCTCTGTTTTGAGGACAAGGAGAAGTTCAGAGTTGGATGAGGTGTATGGAGAGAAGAGAGCGTTGGGTTGGGTTAATACATGAAAGTGGTGGGATTGTTGATTCCGTGATAGACTGAATAAGGGACGTGGTGAGTTGATGGCCCTGTTTCTGAGAAACCAATCTCTCCAGTTCTGTGGCTCGCCATGCAAGACTTGTTCTGAGCTCAGAGCCGGGCTATTTCATCTCTCCAACACCAACAATGAACTGCACAAAAGAAGTCCAGAAACAAGAAGAACATGTGACGGTTGTAAGAAAACTGATGGCCTTCTTGTGAACAAAGAGAAAGACAGAATGAGAGGAAGTGAACAATGACTCTTATCAAGGAGCACCCGTCTATACCTCAATTCTCGCGAAAGGAAACTCGTTTGGAGGAACAGCCCAACAGGCAGAGAGAGATGGATGAGAAGAAAGAGAGTTACAAACCAGAAAAGATCAGAGCTTGATTGTCAAAATATAAATAAGTAGCCACAAGAAGGGTCCACCCTTCAGACTCATTCATATATATATCTCTCACTATCTAATTCTCTCCTTTTTGTGACTTTTGAAGGTTGATCCTTGCTCATGGACGTCTCTATCTCTCCTCTTTTCTTTTGCCCTCCTTCTCTGTGAAGAAACCTGACTTATCTTTAATCTGCTTAGCTTTGTGTGCTTGTTTTATGGACCCTCTCATGGTACAAAAGATATTGTCCTATCAGGGCCTTTACGTGCCATCTCTGTGGGGCTTGGAAAAAAATTGATATGCCAAAAACAACGAAAGATGAAAGATTTTCATTTGCATATTATTTTTTTAAGAAAAAGGAAATTGAGGTGGGGTCATTGGCATGAACCCCACGGGAATTACTCGATCCTAGTTGCACTTCCCTCTTGTAACCGCTTGGGCCTTCTCATTGGCCCTTTTACTGGACTCTTTCGGGGATTGCAAGTACTTGCGTGAACGGAAAATGAGTAGATAACGAAGTAATTTTATCAGTGAATTATACAAACAAGAGATGGAGATGAGACGAGGTGATCTTTCATGAAAGATGGCAAGAAAAGAGGGATTAGTATAAAAGGAGGACCTCTAAAGGGGTTTCGATTGTTCTTTTACATGCCCTAAAGAGTGACAGAGCCCACACCATTGACACCCAAGACCTTTAAGAGAGAGAGAGAGAGAGTACTTGAAGTCCTGTTCATGCCTGTTCAACTTCCCAATAAAATATTAAATCTGCAGACAATATCCACTTGCCTTGTTAATTCTGATCTTTGAGATGGATTTGTTTGGTGTTATCCCCATGGTTGACATGTCGACATCCATTCCCTGTCATTACCTAAAACAATTGCCACATTGAGATGCTTTTCCATTAATAGAAATTTACAAACCCCTTTCTTCTTCTTTGCATAGAGGCAGGTCCAATACAGGGTCCATGCGAGAATGAGCTTCATTATCTTTCTCATTGTTCCTGATCTGGGTCCTTACTATTGCATAGGGTGGTTGTGTTTGTTGGACATGCCCTATGGACGAAAAATTAAAATCTTCCCCAGGTTGCGGCTCAAAAAATGCATGAGAAGCTGGTATACATATTAAAGAATCTGTGGCTAAAAGACTTTTATTATAAGTGATTGAGCAAGCATTATTGGGGATACAGAAACAGGTGTTTCCTTGTCTCTGTCTTTCTATGTATAAAAATGTTCATGTCTGGTGCGTGGGGGCTGGATTGGACCCATGAATTTCTTCCATAAAGATGTGGAAGCAAATATTCTAATGCAATGTTCATCTGCTATTTTTGTAAGTAATGCGGATTTCCTTTCTGAACCAATGATTGGGATGCCTGAAAATGGGGTCGGATTCAATAGGTCAAGTAATGCATGGATTAGGTGATGCATACTTTATAGCAGTTTGCTAAAAAAGCACCTCACTTTCTGGGTTTAGAGATTCCAAGAACCTAGCATTCAGTACTTTAGGTCACTAATCCCACTATTAGATTGCCTCACGGAATTGCGTTAACAGGTTAAGCAATCCTCTCTGCCTCTGTGCTACCTACTTGCCTCTTTTTCTTTTTTTCTTTAACCCTCTCAGTAGTTTCATTGCGATTCTGGAACGTTGAGGAAGCCAGAGGTCGACCGTTTCATTCGAATCAAATTGACAGTGAACATTGTCGAACAAGCCAAGGCAGCCTGAGTTTTGAGAGCATCATTCTTCTCTCCAGTCAGCATAATATTCTGATTACATACGGTGGCTAATCAGCAAAGGCCACAGATCACGACTTTGGCCTAGATCTGAACCAGTTTTCTTTCTCATGGATTGCAGTAATGAGGGTTCAGATTTGAACTCCTATGGAGTCCTTGCAATACTAATTCCTGAATCATTTCATACGTTACATGCTAAGAGGCTCTTTCATTTCTGCAACCTGTGGACATCAATGCAAATCTGTTTGTCTCCACGCTCAAATTGAGTCCACGATATATTGTACTACACACCATTTGGTCCTTTTCTTCTTCCCTTTTCTTTGGGAGGGCCATAGCACACAATTGGCAGTCTTCAAGTAGATGCCCTGTCTCACCTAACAGATCAACATCATTATGATAATCATCGACTCTTCCTTATTCTTCTTTCATTACATTCTCATAATCCTATCTTCGAGTTCATCAGTTTCTCCTTATTAATTGAATTGAACCAGATATAAAAAATTCGACTTGCCGATTTAGTAGTAGGGTTTCGAATCGAAGCATTCTTTTTCTGTCCATCTATCATTTTAAAAGACATGACCCAATAATATACATTAGTGCTCAATTTCCATTATGTAATCCATTTCCCTATGAGAATGTGCACCTTCCAAGCAACCTAATCAAGATGTCACAATGGATTTTCATCAAAGCATTCGTTCTCTTCATAATTTCTATAATTAGTATGACTGTTTTCTTAATTGTCTTTATCTAGTATGATGGAGATGTACATCTCAATCCCAAGTTAATGTTTGGCCCCCAAATAAAGCTTTTTAGTTAATCTTTCACTTTCTTGTATGATTGCAGCCTCACTATTAACGGTTTAAAAACCAAACCCTAATAGAAATTAATGATATAGTCATTTGGTCTGATATTTGCTCAATTTTTTCTTCTTACTTAATTTACTCTCCTTGTTAAAATTATAGACATATAAAAGCTGAAATTGTCAATTTTAAACTGACAAATTGATAGTCAATCCAACATCTAACATATTGGCATCGAACTAGATTACAGTAGTATTCGTGGGCTATATTTCCTATGGACCTTTGGTTGGTAAATTACAAATTATGGATATAACCTCCGTGCGAATTTACCTGAATATATGATGCAAGCGATATATGTATTAAAAAGTCCACCGATCCACACAGCCAAAGCAACACACGACCCTTTTTCAATATCATTTTCGGGTCGCCGCTCTTTAATTTCTTCTCAAGTTCACATTTTTACTCGTTTCTTTCGTCTCAATAATTTTGAAAAATTGAAAGAAGAAGCTGATGCGGACTCCTTTACATGCGTTCTTGATTGAATCTACGAAGCCGATGGGTCTATGAATCTGAAGGCCCACGAAAGGACCGAGCTTGGAAGCCCATGGGCCAAGCCCAAGTAAAGCAAGGCCCAAGTTCTCGCTAGGGTTTTGGGTCCCCCCCCATCCCCTGCTTCTTCCCCGTATATATGCGAAACCAAGGTCTGCGGTGAAACCCTAGTCGGTGGTTTCGCTCTCTCGAGTCTTCGGTACGCCCTCTCTCTCTCTTTCTCCTCTTACTTCTCTGCATCGGATTTCAGTGTCGGCGACGGGGCTGCTTGTTCTTTCTCCGTAGCTGAATCTCGTGCTTCGATTCGAAGCCTTTCTGTGAAGTAGAACGTTCTAAAGTTTGGATTTTTATTTCATTTTGAAGGAGCTGATAGAGTGTGTGTAGCGGTTTTTCTCTCTTAGTTTTCAATTTGATCAGATGGGTATCAGCTGATCTGACAGTTTGAGCAAGTGTTGTTGACGGGTCGCGAGGCTGTGTCTGAAACTGTTGTGTTCTTGTTCGATTTTTGGTGTGCAGGAGGCAAATCTTTTGGGCGGTCTCTGGAAAGGACGAGAAAATGAGGTACGCCCACGGCTCAAGCTTTGCTCTGTTTAGGGGGAATTGGTGTTTCTTGGTTTTGCTTCTCTTGCTGGGTTGGATTGAGTCTTGAATTTTGCTCGGAATAGATGGGTAGTTGCGGTGATCGATCGAGGTTGATTGGCCAAAGGGTGCTTGGTTCTGTTCTTCGTAGTTGGTATTCGAATGGTTTGTGAATGGATTGAGCCATTGTGGTGATCGATCGAAGTTGATAAGCCAAAGGGTTGTAGTTAATATTTCAATGGTTTTGTAATTTGCTCAAGCCATCCTAGGATTATCCCTCAATCCATTCGAATGTGGAGGATATCGCACTAGGCTTGATTCTTCTAATTGTGTCTCGTCCAATCTGTTCTTCTCTCTTAGACTTGTAGACTATTCCCTTTGTGACTTTGATCTGGTTGAGATAATATCTGCATTGTCAATGTCAGTTGCTCATCATTGGTATAGTTGTAATCAGTGGTTCAATTTATCTCTAGTAGCATCTTGCCAGAGGCTATACTGCTTGTAGAATGCAGCTGGTGCGAGGAATGTTCAAATTGCTGAGTGGTAGCTTGCATTTTTCTGTGTTGCATTTTCATGGATCGATATTGGGGCTGTACTGAACCCGAAAGATGGTTGATGTGCTGTTATAGATATTGTGTTTGAACATCCTTGCAGAGTATCTGCATGATATGTAGTTGTGTTGTTTTTTACCGAAACATATAGTAGAAATTTAGAGATGAAACTTATACAATTTGGGAATCTCTTCTGAATATTGCCATTCATTCTTGTTTATTCCATGCCTTTATATTGCTCTGACCTTTGATTTTTCCCTGTGGCTTCCAGTAAGCTTCAAAGTGAGGCATTGAGAGAAGCTATCGCAGGGATCAAGAATGATTGCAATGAGAAAAAACGTAATTTTACTGAGACAATCGAGCTTCAGATTGGATTGAAGAACTACGATCCCCAGAAAGATAAGCGTTTCAGTGGTTCTGTGAGGTTACCACACATTCCTCGCCCTAAGATGAAAGTCTGCATGCTCGGTGATGCTCAACACGTGGAAGAAGTAAGTTCCTTGCAATTGCAAATCACCTCTAATTTCTGATTCTCCAGCAACAGTAAACTATTCTTGAAGAAATGTGACTCATGCCTTTTGTCCTGCTGCAGGCAGAGAAGATTGGCCTGGATTATATGGATGTCGAAGGGTTGAAGAAGTTGAATAAGAACAAGAAGTTGGTTAAGAGACTAGCAAAGAAGTACCATGCTTTTCTAGCATCTGAAGCTGTGATTAAGCAGATTCCCCGTCTTCTGGGCCCTGGTTTGAACAAGGCAGGCAAGTTTTTTCCTTCGTATGTGGCGGTAGTAATTCTCCTACCTAGGAGGAATCGAGTATATACATTGGTAGTGATTTATCTCTGGACTTGATGATATAGGATCTTCAGAAGATGCTTAAAATGTTCATCATTAATACAGGAAAGTTTCCCACCCTCGTCACTCATCAGGAATCCCTTGATGCCAAAGTTAATGAGATGAAGGCTATGGTAAAGTTCCAACTCAAGAAGGTGCTCTGCATGGGTGTTGCTGTCGGCAACCTTTCTATGGAGGAAAAGCAGATCTTCCAGAATGTTCAACTTAGTGTGAACTTCCTGGTTTCATTGTTGAAGAAAAATTGGCAAAATGTGAGTGAATTCGACTCTTATATTTCCAAAGACGTCTTCTAAAATTTGTCTAAGCCGCATTCTCTTCCCGTGGATTTGATTTTCTGTTCTCTGTTCATGCTGATGGGATTTCCCCTTCTGTTGTCAGGTCAAGTGCCTCTACTTGAAAAGCACCATGGGGAAGCCGTACCGAGTCTTCTGAGGCGTCCTTTGTATCTGTAGGGAGTTACTAGAAAAGAGAAGTTGCGTGGCCCCAACCATTGAGAAGTTACGTTGGTGTTCTTTCTTGTCAGCTGTTTTTGTCAAAAGTTTTGAGAGTTAACGACAATCTTTAGTTGAAATGTTTCATTTTGTTGTGGAGTTTTTCTGTCACGATGGTTTAATGACGATCCTGGTTGGACTGGTGATACATGTGAAATCAGAATTCTACAACAACGCCTCATTTCGAGTTTATTTCTTGGTAGGGGAGGTCTCTTTGGATTGTTACATAGCTAGTCATACTATCTATTGGGAGATTTTACTTTTTCAACTTCCTTGTTTTTGCAGCATTCGAAATTTAAATTTTACATTATAATGAATCCTCACACTTGGAAAAGAAGACTAAATGTATTTTTAACGGTAAGGATAAATAGGTTTGTTATTTTTAAGATTGCATTTAGTCGTGCAGATTTAGATTGGGATAAAGATATGAAAAAAAGAGATTTGAAATCTTCTAAATATCTTTTGAGTTGTGAAAAAAAATAAAATCAATTGAAGACAAGATGTGGAATTTTTGAAAATTTCTAAAAATATGCGCGATTAGTAATGATTTTGTTCGGGGAAGAATTTTTTATCAGAAATGATTTTTTATTTATTTTATTTTTGGGAATAATTTCGAACAAAAGAACGCGTTTGGTAACTTTTCAAAATATATTTTCGGTATAGAAATACGTTTGGTAGAATTCTTGGAATTTTTTTAATTTTTTATTATATTTTTTCTTTTTCTTTTTCTTTTTTTCTTTAGCCGGTCGTCGGCCATTGCCGTCACCGGCGATTGGTTGGGCAAGGTCGGGCGAAATCGTCGAAGGCCCACCTAGCTACAGCGAGCCTTAGCCTCACTAGATCTGGGCGAGGTTGAACCTCGCTGGTGGCTAGGCGAGCCTTGGCCTCGCCTAGGCGACGCGAAGTCCCCCTTGCCCCGGGCTAGTGAGGCCCAGCCTCGCGCCGGTTGGGGTGGCCATGCGAGGCTCGACCTTGCCTCGCCCAGCCACAGCGAGGCTTAAGCTCGCTCAAGCCAATGAGCCTCATCATGGCTCGGCTTCTTTGGGGGCTAGCGACGCTCTAGCGAGGTTGCCGGCCCTCGTTTGGCCGGTTGTCGGTTGTCGGCCCTCGTCTGGCCGATCGCCGGTGTCGGCCATGGTCAAGGCTGGCACCAGCAAAAGGATGAAGAATAATAAGAACAAAAAAGAGAAGAAAAGGATGAAGAATAATAAGAAAAAGAAAAGGAGAAGAAGAAAGGAGAAAAAAAAAGATTCTAGAAATTGTTTCTGAAAATAAGAAATTATTTTTTTCTACTTCTTGTTTCTGTTCAAAATATATTCCCGAGAATAAAAAAATAGATTTTTTGTTTCTGAAAACAAAAATCTTACTAAACAGGTTTTTATTCTTTTTTCATTCCCCGGAACAAAAGAGCGGAAATAGTTGTTTCGGATAACATAAACAAAATTTACCAAATAGGGCCGAAGTATCCCTTCATCTTCAACAAGTGTTCTTAGATTGGCGCCACCAACGGACTTCAATTGTTCATAGTGAGCCCCTTCGGGATTTCCCAGCAGGCATCCTTGTCTTCTTGCCAAGCCATCTTGCACTGGCACTGCCGCCCTCAGCGTCCCGGGGAGGTCCTTGTTGTCCTGGCGAGCTCCTCGAGCTCTTAGTCTATTCCTTATGCAGGTTTCCCAGTGAACAATTAACAAGTTTCCAGCCTAGCGGAGGAGTCTAGCAGTCATCGATTCGAGCGACGCCACCATCCCAGACCCGTCCTTGCCCTGCACTCCCTTGTTCGATCTCCCTCTAACAATTGCCTCATATCCCAAATTTCTGCCTGCACCAGTAATCTCCCCAACGCAGCAAACCAGTAACACTAATGCAGTTTCAGGCGAGTTCTCAGTGGGTCCCGGCAAATCTCCACCGAGCCCACAACCGCCTGAACTAGTGGCTGTCCCATACACCTTGCAATGTTTATAGTTCTGTGTCTCACCTTGCACAACCACGGATGATGCTGGGTCCGGTCATGGTGGATGGCCGCTAGAGTGGTGGTGGGGTGCTGCCGGTGAGAAATGCTAAGGACGGTGAGTCTCACCTTAGGTGGGGTTTTCCTAGTAAATGGGAGTTGTTAAGTTAATTTTTAAAATGTTACATCCAATCTGATTTATCCCACTCTTACCTTAGATTTTTTGTATAGTATTTTATTTGGATATATCCGGATTTATTCAATTTGAAAAATGCCACGAAATATCAGATATGATAATTTTTTATCCTATCCGGATTACCAAATACAACCTTAGTGAACTCGTAATTATTTATGTATATCATCAAAATGTGTTGCGATTTTATGAAATCTAAGGTGCCTTTACTTTGTGGAAAATCAATGAATAATTGCTTGTATTGCATGCAAACATAACTTAACAAGAACAAATAATAATACTTTTTATTTCAAGTATTATAATTAATTTTTTAAATATATATTTTAATTATCTATTCCAAAATTGGATCGGTTGAACGTTGCCAGGCCACACGTGTCATGTCATTTGGTATTTAGGGCGAGTGTTGTAGCTGTGCAGCTCAGGTGCATCAATCATTTCTATGTTTTGGGTCTCAAGGGGCATCTTCTTTTAGTGAAAAAGAAGATTCCCAGTACTACCAGAGCATATATGCCCTTTTCTCGGTTTGGCTAAGAATAAAGCACCGCAAAATGCAGCTTTACAGATCTCAATCCGCTGCAAGTGATACATTAAATAATGGGATTGGGGAGGTCCTTTGGAGCTTCGGACAGGGCAAAAGACTGTTCAAAACCTCGAAGGCTAAGAGCCGGAAAGCACGTGTGAGGGTTGGGCGTTGCTCCGCCGTTTCATGGCTCTCAAGAGCTGCCAGAAGCCAGCTCTTTCTCTCAGACTCTTCAGGTTTCTAGAGAGCTCTCTCTCCTCCTGGCTTATAAACAAAGTCGCTTTCGAGATCCGACCTTAAATGCTTTCTCCAAGTGCGCGAGTCAGTCGCTTTCTCTTCAAAACTTGCTGAGGAAAAGCTATAACGAATCCGTTTCTTTCGTTTCTTGTGCTTCTGGGTCCTTTTTCCACGGGGTTGCATTGGTACTTCCTCTTTTCTGCTTGTGCTGTGTTCTTTTTGCCGTGCGTAGTCTTATGTTTCAACTGCATGATAAGTGTTCTAGGACAACTTTTCCTAGATCCAGGATTGCAAGCAAACTAAGAAGACAAACCGGTTTGTTGTGTCGGGTCCTATGTGGTTTTGACTGAAGTGGGTGTTGGAGCAAGATTGGAGAGCATAGACTGGATTCACATAGCTTGCTTCTTCTCATGTTGCTCCTGACATCGATTGCCTTGTTTCTTTAACAGCAAAAAATGGATTAGTTTGCTTCCTAATCCCTTACTGCTACAAGGCATACAGACACCATTTAATCAAGGGTGATTGCCCGGTTCTCATTTGATTTGGTCCCGCGAAGTCTTGGCGCGTTTCTTGACGGCTGAAATCTTTGAGAAAATCTTTGGAAACATTAAAAAAACCAGAGCGCCTCTCTCCCTCTCTCTGCAATCTAACAACTGATTTGTTAGGTCGATGCTTAAAATGCACTGTCCATAGACTATTATGAACTGGTCATTTGTTTCAATCTTTCCCATTTGCATTGATTTTTGCCACTTCGTTTTCGGTTATTCAGTATTTGATCCACAAAATCCTCAAAATGAAATATCAATCCATCATACGGAGTTTACAAGTTCAAGGAGAAATAGTTACATGGATAGAAATCGTGCATACAAGTTAAGCCACGGTTTAGCTTCATATTACGTAAGTAGTTGAAAATTGGTGCGTGTAAGTGACATTGGGGCTACGGCGGATGCAAAAACTCAGATCAGGATGGCGTTAAGATATGCTGCGTGGGAACGTAAAAGCTTCACATTTGAGAAAAGAAGTCATAAAAGAGTAACATATAATTGCAAAAATTTGCACTGAGCATCAAGCAGTCGCGCGTAAGAATTGAAACGGCCTTGTAATTTCAGTACTGGTTGTCGCCTCCGTTGATCATCAGCTAGTTGTAGGAGCTTCTCTTTGGTGTATAAGATGAAAATCTCATAATTTTTCACCTTGCTTTAGGTATATTAATACACATTAATTTGACGACATGACAGATAAAATCCAGGGACAAACATGTCGACCATTGCAGGACTACCCACCGCCTGCACTTTGATAAGTCAACCCAATAGGTATTTCCAATCCACCACTTCCCTCGTCAAGATCCCATCCTCTCTTGGGTCAGTGAAGCCCATCTCCAAGTCCTTCGGCCTGAGATCCCCGGGCAGCTTCAGGGCATCCATGGCAGTGTACAAGGTGAAGCTGATCGGCCCCGACGGCGACGAGCACGAGATCGAGGCGCCCGACGACTCCTACATCCTGGACTCGGCCGAGAACGCGGGGCTCGAGCTGCCGTACTCGTGCAGGGCGGACTCTTGCTGCACTTGCGTGGGGAAATTGGAGTCGGGCACAGTGGACCAGTCCGATGGGTCGTTCCTCGATGAGAAGCAGATGGAGCAAGGCTACGTGCTGACTTGCGTTTCCTATCCGAAGTCCGATTGCGTGATCTACACACACAAAGAGGAAGAAGTCCATTAGGGTATTACCATATCACTTGATCAATTGACAAAATAAAGTATAGTGTCACTTAATCATTGTAGTCTCACTACAATGATGATAGTTGAATAAAAAGCACTCTTTGTAAGTTCCTGAAATGCTTCCGAATACGGAGTATATGTTATAATTATGGTTATAATTATGGTTAATGGATCAATGAAAGCCAATAAATTAATATATGTCTTTTCTGTTCACATATCTCTTTTGGATTCATGAATTTTTAAACTTTTCTGTTCACGTATCTATTGAATCAATGAATTTCTTAGATTCATGTATTTTTTAGTTCATGTATTTATTGAGTTCACGAATTTCTTGAATTCACGTGTCTCTGGATTCATGAATCTCTTGGATTCGTGTATTTCTTGATTCATGAATTTCGTAGATACATGCGTCTATTTAATTCACGTATCTCTTCTGTACATGAACTAAAAAACTCTATAAATAGATAGGAACATAGAACTTCATAACGGTTTTTGGTTTTGATTTTTTCGACTCAATTCCAAAAGGCTTTGATATACTTTTCTTCTCTTCTGATTTTTCTGAGTGTGTTGGTTCAATTGAACGGTTCGACTAAATCCTGTTTGCATAGTGCTAATCCAAACTGGTTCGAGGTGTTGTATCTTGGGAGGTATAGTTTGTGAATCTGCGGAGCACCATTGGTAGGAACTAATCGTCTTAAGGAGATTCGGATGTCCGTACCTCACCTCCAATTTTATGTTTTGATTACAACAAACGGTTTGTTTTCTCTAGATTAATTTCCAACATTCTTAAGGCGATTATTCACTCACTATTTGTTGTTATTGTCACATTATTGAGATGGCTGAAAACAATCAAGTGCATTTCAATGTCCCGAATGTTTCAGGAGACTTTCCTATGGTCAATTTGACCGTTGCTATGGAAGATGTTCAACCCTCAGGGTTTGAATTTGTAGTAGCCAATGCTACGGGCCCTTGGGCTAACACCAATTTTGGTGGTGCGGGTACAAGTCATACTATTGGTATGCCCATGATTGTTTTTCAGAACAGTACAGGCCAAATGGCTTTTGGCTCCATTTCTGGAGGGGTAGTTCAACGAACCTTGCCTATTGTGATGGCAACACCTCCAGTTACAGCTAATGAGAAATCGGAGAAATTTACCGGAGTGGGCTTTAAACAATGGCAGCAGAAGATGTTATTCTATCTGACCATGCTCAATCTGACGAAATATTTATCGGAGGTGTGCCCGATAATTAGTCCAAACGAGCAAGATGTCACGACGCTCGGTGCATTGGAGGCTTGGAAACATGGGGACTTCTTATGCTGAAATTATATCCTTAACTATTTAGTGAATTCTCTTTATAATGTTTATTGTAATATTGAATCTGCTAAATAGTTATGGGAGTTCTTAGAGAAGAAATACAAGACTAAGGACGCTGGCACCAAGAAATTTGTGGTTGCCAAATTCTTGGACTACAAGATGGTGGATTCTAAATTTGTCATGAGTCAGGTTCAAGAATTACAAATAATTCTGAGTGACATCTCTGCTGAGGGAATGATACTTAGTAAATCATTTCAAGTGGCGGCTATGATTGAGAAACTACCTCCGGGCTGGTCAGACTTCAAAAATTATTTGAAGCACAAACGGAAGGAGATGAGCCTTGAAGATCTCATTTTGCGCCTTAGAATCGAGGAAGACAATAGAAGGAGTGTGAACCCTTCTTCTGAGCCAAAGGCCAACGTTGTGGAATCTTCCAAATCCAAGCAAGATAGAAAAAATGAAGATGTCTTTTCAAGGAAAAGGCAAGCAGAAGGAACAATTCTAGAAATTCCAAGGGACATGTTTTATATGCAACAAGCATGGCCATCGTGCTAAGGATTGCAAGAAGCGCCCAAAAAAAGGCAAGAATGATGGTGCAGCCTAGCAACTGAATTTGATAGAATATGACAATATTGAGAGACTATCTGTTGTGGTAATGTCCGAAGCATCTCTGGTGTCGAACACTAATGGCTGGTAGCTAGATACAGGTGCCACAAATCACATATGTGCAGATAAACATATGTTCTTATCTTATGAGAAGGATGAAGAAGATGAGAAGCTTTAAATGGCTAACTCTGCATTAGCAAAGGTTGCCGGAAGAGGAAAGGTGATCCTGAAGTTTATATCTGGCAAGGAGGTCGCCTTGCTAAATGTGCTGCATGTACCAGAGATTCGGAAAAATCTAATTTCTGGCCCCATACTTGTCAAGAAGGGTTTCAACGTTGTATTTGAATATGACAAATTTGTACTTTCGAAATGAGGGATGAATGTGGGAAAATGGTACTTGTGTAATGACCTGTTTAAAGTCAATGTGGCTGTCATTGATGTAAACTCAAATTATGTGTGCCCAAAGACTACTAATAAAGAAAAGTCTTTAGTTTACATTGTTGTGTCTCCTTATCTATGGCATGGTAGATTATGACATGTAAATTATGGTACAATGAAGAGGATAGCAAACTTGGGGTTAATTCCAAGATTTGAGTTGGATGCTCGTTACAAGTGTGAGACTTGTGTTGAGACCAAGTTTGCCAAGAAACCTTTCAAATCCATTGAAAGAACAAGTGAGCCTCTACAATTAATCCATAGTGATCTATGTGATTTAAAGTTTGTAGAAAGTAGAGGTGGAAAAAAGTACTTCATTACATTTGTGGATGACTGTACTAGATTTTGCTATGTTTATTTACTAACTAGCAAGACTATGAGCATGTTTTTCAAGTATAAAAATGAAGTTGAAAACCAACTTGATAAACGAATCAAAGTGTTTAGGTCTGATAGAGGAGGATAATACAGTTCAATCAATTTCAAAGAATTTTGTGCTAGTTTTGGAATAATTCTCCAAATGACTACACCTTATACTCCACGACAAAATTGAGTTGTTGAACGATTGAATAGGACACTAAAGGAAATGGCTAACGCCATGCTTTTGAGTTCAGGTTTACCTCAAAACTTGTGGGGGCAGGCAGTTTTAACTGCAAATTATATTCTTAATAAAATATCCCACAAAAAGATAGGTAAAACTCCATATGAGTTATGGAATGGAAAGTTACCATCCTACAATTTTCTAAAAGTGTCGGAGTGCTTGGCCAATGTGGCAATTCCTCCTCCTAAACAAACTCGGTTGGGACCTAAAATGGTGGATTGCATATTCATCGGTTATGCTCAAAATAGTAGCACATAGGCTGCGTTTGGTCAACCGGATAAAAACCATGATATGATATGTTTTATCCTATCCCGTATTTGGTAGTTGTTTAGGATAGGATAAGTTCGAATATAAAAGGGATATAGACCGGATAAAAAAATCCGAAGGGGGGTGGGATAAGGTCAGATAGGATTTCTTTTATCCGAAACATAAAACCCTACGCTTTTTTTCTTTCTCCATCGTTCACCCATAGACGACTCTCTGTTTCCAAAATATCGACGTTGAAGCATTCTCCTCAATAGCTCTCCGATTCTCATCGAAATTTTATGAAAGCGACGAATTTTCAAAGGTAAATAATCATTCTCTCTCTATCTCTAACGTTGATTTCTAAAGTAGTTGTGCTTGTGTTATTCTGCTTATTTCGATGCTTGATTTTGACCTGTTGTGATTCTGTTGCTCTTTTTCTGAATGTCCAAGTGAGTCCCGATGAGTGAAAGAATTATTGAGTCTTTTGGTATGGAAGAAGCATGATTCTTTAATTTTAGTTGAAAGGTTTCATCTTTGCTGTCACGGGATTGTGGAGAGTGGCTGGTGTTTGGTTTGTAGGTCCAATTTTAGTTGAAAGGTTTCATCTTTGTTGTAAGGGGATCGTGCTAAATCGGTGCAATCCGAATCTTTTCTCCACTTGTCTTTGTTACTTAAGTCTAATCGTTTTTCAAGTTGTCTTTGGTTGTGATTTTGTTTCTTGTTTTTCCCTCCATGCCCAAGTGAGTCCCAATAAGTGGTAGAATTATTGAGTCTTTTGGTATAGAAGTAACATGATTCTTTAAGGGATATGGAGAGTGGCTGGGGTTTTGGTTTACGGGTTCAATTTTGGTTGAAAGGCTTCATCTTTGCTATCACGGGATTGTGCTAAATCAGTGCAATCTGAATCTTTTCTCAACTTCTCTTTGTTTGTTAAATCTAATCCTGGCAAATTGGTGTCGAAGTAGTGTAAGTTAAGGCTAGGCATCCTCTATTGTGTGATGTGGAGACCAATGCTAGTTTGATTGATGCTGTGTGGTGTGAGTTTGGTTTTCATTACAAATTGTTACCTATGTATATGTAGTCAGTTCCTATTTTTAATGGGTCATGATCTGTTAGGACCATATTGTATGTAGGCAATAGGATTATTTGTTTATTGCCAAAGAGATATATGGATCTAAGCCAATTTCATAGGCAGATGGGAGCATCTCATTTTACTTAGTTGATTCGATATAATCCTGATTGGAAATCTAGTCAGGAAAGGGGCAAATACCCAAAATAGAAGAAGCTTAGAATATTTCTTAATAGATCAAAAATCTAGTCTAGCATATTTCAATGCTTGAAGTCTCTATCTAATATACCATGAAACAATTGATGTGGGAGTGATTTGGGAGTGGTGAGAATGCACAAATTATATACCCAAATGTTCGCTGGGTATGCTTGAAAGTTTGGCTTTGAAAAACAGCCAAAGCAAATTCACGAGATCAAGGATTTTCTTCTTACTACAAGGAGGAAGGAGAACCTCCTTGAAATTTGCTGATTTGAAAAAAGATATTATTTTATATATTTTTTCTATTATCTAATCTATTAATTTGTACTTGTCTAATGTTATTTTTTTCTCTCATTAGAAATGGATCACAATGATAGAGAGGAAATTTTCACCATTCTTATATTAGAGGAGATGAGCCTCCAAATGTTGCTTTTGTGTATGATGTATATGCTAGTAGTGTCCACTGCTGCTTAAAGGCACTATCGCAAGCATATATTGAAGGATCGGACATTTATTAGAATCCAAGCTTGTTTAGATCACCTTGATCACCTCATTAAGAGCAATGACTTGAATTGTGTGGAACAACTTAGGATGGATAGACGTACATTTACTTTACTTTGCGAGTTGGCATGTACAATTGGTGGGTTAAAAGAAGATGGACTTATAACTATAGAAGAACAAATGGCCATGTTTCTACATATACTTGCCCATCATGTGAAAAATCGAGTCATCAAGTTTAGATTTATGAGATTTGGGGAAACAATAAGTAGGTATTTTAACTTAGTTTTAAATGCAGTGATAAGAATGCATAGTGTGCTTTTTGTCTCACCTGAACCAGTTCTAGAGGAATGTGCCGATGAGAGATGGAAGTGGTTTAAGGTATGTTTGCTATGCTATTTCATGGACTAATTTAATACTTTAAAGAGAATGTTATTTTATAAATTTTATGTTTCTAGGGTTGCTTAGGAGCATTAGATGGCACATTTATAAGGGTACGTGTTCCAGAGGTTGATAAATCAAGGTACTGAAATAGAAAGGGTGAGATTGCGTCCAATGTATTAGGAGTTTGCTCACGTGACATGAGATTCGTTTATGTTTTACCTGGATGGGAAGGCTCAGCAGCGGATTCTAGAGTGTTTCGAGATGCTATAGTTAAACCCAATGGTTTAAAGATCCCCGTTGGTAAGATAAGCCTTTATCAATATATTGCATTCTATGTATTGTAAATTTTAAAGGTTCTAAGACAATTAATAATATCATCATTTGTTATTAGGTAATTATTATCTTGTAGATGCTGGATACACAAATGGGGAGGGCTTTCTTGCTCCTTATAGAGGTACTCGATACCATCTATCTGAGTGGACAGAAGGTTGTACACCAAATTCACCCGAGGAGTACTTCAACTTAAAGCATTCTCAAGCTAGAAATGTCATAGAAAGATGCTTCGGTCTACTTAAGTGACGGTGGGCTATTCTTAGGAGTCCATCTTTTTATCCAATTAGAACGCAAGGTCGAATAATCATAGCTTGTTGCCTTCTTCACAACTTGATAAGAAGAGAAATGGCTATTGATCCAATCGAGACACAATTAGATGAAGTTGCTATCACTATTGAAGATGTGGAAACAATTGATGTTGTCGAGCCGTTGGATCATTGCGCAACATGGAGGCAAAATTTGGTAGTACAAATATTTAATGAGTGGAATGCAAGTCGAGGACATGAAGGAGTTGTATGATTTTATATTATTTTAAAAAATCATTTGTTTTCCATTGTCGCAAGACTTGCGTTATAAGATGTTTTTTTTTTTCCATTTCTATTAGACATGTGTAATATGGTGCTGGTTTGTCATTATTGAGACATATATTTCCTATATAATGTTTGAATTATGACTTTATCATTTTAAATTTGAAGTACTATGCTGTCTCTATCATTAAATTTTCAGAGATCGTTCGTTAACGTGATTAATTGTCATTGCATCCTCGTGACAGCTGGAAAAAAAAAAGCAAATGAACTTTGGACTTTATGCTTTGTTCTAATTGGGCATTTGTTTGATTTGGTATTGGACTTGTAACAAAATGGAAACAAATGAAAAACTTGTAAGAGAGAAAAAAAATTCATGTTTCAAAGTGAATATATTGAAATTGAGGTTATTCTAAAAACATTTGATGTTGAAGGGGGTATCCAAAAGATTATTTCAAAGGAACGGAAAAGATTATTATGATGCATAATCATGAAATTCGATGAGAATCTGTCAATTTGAAAAAGTTATATTGTTTTGGATGATTTTGTGAATATTAAACCTGCAAATTTGTACTTGCCTAATGTTATTGTTTTTAAAATATCCGAATTTAAATCCGTAGTTCACCAAACAATAGATTGGATAAGATATGAGGATATCCGACTTTAAATCTGTAATTCACCAAACAGTAGATTGGATAGGATATGAGGATATCCGACTTTAAATCCATAGTTCACCAAACAGTTGATGGAATATGAAGAAGTCCATGGATTTCTTATTCTATCATATCCAGTCCTATCCCATTTAGGAATCCAGACGACCAAACGCAGCCATATAGATTTTTGGTTCACAAATATGAAAATGTGGAAAAACATGTAAATACAATCCTAGAATCAAGGGATGTTGAATTTTTTGAGGATATATATCTTGCAAAAAGAAATCAAGGAGAACTTTCTCATAAAAGGCTTAGAGAATCATAATCTGAGAATGATGAAATTGTGATCAAAGAAGCCGAACTTCGAAGGAGTAAAAGGTTTCAAATTGATAAATCTTTCGGACCTAATTTTCTAACATACATGTTAGAAGGTGAGCCCCAAACATTTAAAGAGGCAATGTCATCTCCAGATGCTCCTTTCTAGAAAGAAGCTGTTGATAATGAAATCCATTCTATTCTAAGTAACCATACTTGGGAATTGGTTGATCTTCCACCTGGAAATAAACCAATTGGATGTAAATGGATATTTAAGAAAAAAATAAAAGCTGATGGTTCCATTGATAAGTACAAAGCTAGGCTTGTAGCCAAAGGGTTTAGACAAAAAGAGTCTTGACTATTTTGATACTTATTCACTTGTCACAAGAATAACATCAGTAAGGATGTTGATTGCTATAGCTTCGCTATACAATTTGCATATACATTAAATGGATGTGAAAACTGCATTATTAAATTGTGATCTCGACGAGAAGATTTATATGGAACAACCTGAAGGGTTCAAGGTTAAAGGACAGGAACACAAATTATGTAGACTTGTCAAATCATTGTATGGACTTAAACAAGCTCCTAAGCAATGGCATGAGAAATTTGACCAGGTAATGATTCAAAATGGGTATAGAATCAATGAGTGTGACAAATGTGTGTACACTAAATCCACAATAGTTGGATATGTACTTATTTGTCTATATGTCGATGACTTATTAATTCTTGGAGATAACACTAAGGTCATCATAATCACCAAGAACATTCTCAAGAACTTTAAGATGAAAGATTTAGGTGTAGCGAATGTTATACTCGGCATCACAATTCTAAGGAATTCTGATGACTTAGGTTTAACACAATCTCATTATATTGAAAAGGTAATTGAGAGATTTAAAGAATTCGGCATAAAGATGTAAACAATCCTTTTCTTCCACACCTAACTTTAAGAGAACATTGGAAATAGTGTCGAACAGCTGGAATACTCTCAAGTAATCGGCAGTATCATAAATATGATGAATTGCACTAGACCTGATATTGCGTACTCAGTAAGCAAACTAAGTATATATACTAGTAACATAGGTCATGAGCACCGGAATGCTCTGATGAGAGTATTTGGATATTTGAAAAGGACAAAAGACTATGTTTTACAATATGGCAAATATCTAGCTATTTTGGAAGGTTATTGTGATGCCAACTGGATTTTAGATTCTGATGAATTGAAATCGACTAGCGGATATGTGTTCATGCTAGGAGGTGCCGCAGTGTCATGGAAATCCTCTAAACAAACTCTAATAACGCGCTCTACAATGGAATCAGAGTTTGTTGCTTTGGATAAAGCTGCTGAAGAAGGATAATGGCTTTGACATTTTTTAGAAGATGTTCCGATGTAGCCAAAACCCGTGCTTGCAATTTGCATTCACCATGACAATCAAAGTGGCAATTGCAAGGGTGCATAATGTGATTTATAACAGTAAGTCTAGATATATTTGTCGTAGACATAATACTGTAAGGCAGTTGCTCTCAAATGAAATCATTTCTTTAGACTTTGTAAAGTCAAAGGAAAATATTACGGATCCGCTGACAAAAGGTTTGTCAAGAGAGTAGATAAATTGTGCATCGAGGGGAATGAGTTTAAGAGCCTTAACCCAATAAAGAGATTCCAGGGTGGAAACCTAACCTATGCAATTGGAGATCCCATGGTCTAAGTTCAATAAGACAACGCAAATTTTGGAAATTTTAGTGTAAGCACTGCCTCCCATTCTATGATGCAACAATGCTTTCCTACAGCATTATTAAGGGTATGCTATGCGTTTAATGATTCATATAACTTGGAATGTAACATCCAAGTAAGATATGGTAGGATATCTTTAATAGAAATGCACCTATATGCATGGAGTTGGCCGACTCTATGAAAATCTTTAAAGGCTAGATTTTCTAAAGCACGCATGAATCCCGAGGGGTTCAGGGCCAAAAGAACAAACACAACTGAGAACTAATCTTGAATTGGAAATACTTTGTGTGAGGTTTATTATCTAGGCTTACACAAACAACTGGCGATTCAAGGCTTAGTCCATCGACTAGTTAAGTAAGTCCAATAGGCTTTCACTAAAGAAGGTTTAAGGCAGAAGCTACCTATCTTGATGCAGTGTATTTCAACAGGTATGCTCAGATTTCTTCTAGTTAAAAAAAAAAAAATGTTTTGTTGATCCATTAATGTGGGGGATTGTTATAATTATGGTTAATGGATTAACGAAAGTCAATAAATTAAGATACGTATTTTCTGTTTTCATATCTCTTTTGGATTCATGAATTTCCTAAATTTTTTTGTTCACGTATCTATTGAATCCATAAACTTCCTAGATTCATGTATCTTTTAGTTCATGTATTTATTGAATTCACGAATCTCTTGAATTCACGTGTCTTTGGATTCATGAATCTCTTGGATTCGCGTATCTCTTGATTCATGAATTTCGTGAATACACACGTCTATTTAATTCATGTATCTCTTCTGTACATGAACTAAAAAGTTCTATAAATAGATAGGAACATAGAGCTTCATAATGGTTTTTGGTTTTGGTTTTTCCGACTTGATTCCAAAAAGGCTTTGATATACTTTTTTTCTCTTCTGATTTTTTTGAGTGTGCTGATTCAATTAAACGGTTCGGCTGAGTCTTGTTTGCATAGTGCTAATCCAAACAGGTTCGAGGTGTTGTATCTTGGAAGGCATAGTTCGTGAATCTGCGGAGCACCATTGGCATGAATTAATCACCTTAAGGAGATTCGAATATCTGTACCTCACCTCCAATTTTATTTTCTGATTACAACAAACATTTTGTTTTCTCTGGATTAATTTCCAACAGTATATTAATATATCCCTATACAATATAGCACTTAATCAAAATCAAAAGTGGGTGATGTTGATGTTTGTGACCCGCGTAGCCCGAAATCGAAAATGGTGTGGAAGATGTGGTTCTCGAGCAAGAAATATTAGGACTCCAGCATTTTCTCAATTTCATGTTTAAATCATCGATGATGCTTTTCCTTGCATGATGAGATGTGTGTGGCCCAAAGGAATTCTGGATCATTGAGGATCGACTCTAGAAAGCCCGAAACCTTTTGGGGCCTCGTGGAATTAGAAGTAGTTCTCGTTATCTAAACAAAAGAGCCCGACTTCGTTCTCAATCTCAAGTTGACAATCCCTTTGATTGAGGGTCGCACTTGGCTTTTACTAAGACCTTTCCATAAGCTGGCACGATCAAGAACCATCGCACGACGGTCCAATCTACACACTTGTTTCACGACTTCACGCACCTTCTTGTCCACATGCTTGACCAAACTAGCATGAGCTGCATATGTTTTTGGACACTGAGATTTGTCGATTGCGCTGGAATGAGTTCATCTTTGGTGCAATCAACCCTTTTTTGTCCCTTTTGGAGCGTGTTTCTCTCAAGTTTTGAGGTTTTTCGATTGAGTCCTTGAGCATTTTAAGTTTCGGTAATTTGTTGCAGCCACAATTCTGTCTAAATGTAAAAGACATTGGGGATTTTTTCCCTTTATGTTGAAAATATTTCATTCACATCTCATGAACAAAGTAAATCACAAATAACAAAAGTAGAACAACATAGTACAAACAGCCGTGTTAAGCATGCTCTCGCCCCACAAGAATGAATTTATCTCAGAATCAAAATAGAATGAATGACGGCCAATCACTAAATCTCATATTGTCATCAATGATAAGCATAGACCATAATCTTTTTTTTCCAATAGTTATGGCTTGTTTAGGGTGGTACGCGTTTTGATTCAGCGTTCTTTAACACCATCACCATATGAAGACAAATAAAACAGTCAAAATAGTCTCCTAGATCTAGATCTAAATCTAAGAGCTCTCGATTTAGATCTACATTGGGAGATGAAAGCTTCCAAGGTTTGGAGAAGTCATATAATCGTTTTTAGTGCAATAGGAACTCATCTTATTCCCCCTTGATTCTGTCGAACTTCTTGGTTTGAACGATTTGAAGCTGCAGGTTGATTCCTAATGATGAAAGAAGTAAATACATTTAGCGAGGGAAGAAGAGCATCAACAACGAGCAAACTAGGTGAAGACAATAACATACTCCTAGATCATATCAAGAGAGAGAATCTCAACTCAAGTTGAGAAGATAGAGCCTTGTCTAGGGATCTTGGAGTGGTAGAGAAAAGGGAAACCGGACAGAGGTGAGTAAAGAGAGAAAGCGTCATTGCGAGTTAGTGGATTCAAGCGTTAAGTTGAGTTAGGTACTTGGTTTTCACAAATTGTACATGCTTTTTTTTCTTCCGATTGATTATATAAATTTCATTACTAAATTGAGAGAAACAAATATGAAGGTGGAAAATTTTCAAATATTGCGTCTCCCTCGGTTTCTAATGAGACCCTCTTAGCTAGCTCAATGATGAATAGACAGAAAACGCACCAAAGGGACCAAACTGAACTTAAAAAAGCTGAGACGTCCAATGTAAATACGATTCAGCTCAACGTGTAAATTGGGTAAAGAAAAACATGTCAAGAGACCCAAAGTTGAAGTTAACCCACCAACTTTTTGAAAGGGAGGAGGACCAGGAATTCACTGGCAAAGCAAAAAAAGCCTTTCTCTAGTCCATTGGGCCCTCCATACAGATAGAGAATCGTCATTTCTCTTACGATTTTTAGCTGAAAAAGAAATTATGTCGACGGAATATCATCATAATCAACCGAGCGCTCTCATCCTCAAAATAGTAGACGCAACGTTATCGTTGAATACAAAACAATAAATGAACATTTAGCTGTTGAAGTTTCATGATAGCTGGCCCTCGTTTTCCATGATACTTGATTGGCGTAATGAAGAAACTTTTCTAGCGATGCAACAGTTTGCCAGGAAAGAACCGCTCATTTCCGGGACCTACAAAAAGGAGTGGAAAAAGGTCGATGTGGAACCAAAGGGCGTCGTTTCCTAAGATGATCCGCGAGTGAGAGAGAAAGTGCTTGCAAAAGCTGTAGATTCTTATTAAAGCCTTGGAATGCTGTCGAGGGTGTGCTTTGAAATAGAACGCAAGTGCACGTCGACGTAAGCTTTCACACTCCAACGTCGTCCCACCTCAGCTAGGGTTTTGGTCCATCCTGGGGAACAAAACCAAGTGATCTCCCTTTTCAGATTATTCCCCCCCTAAACGCAACTTTCGCCAATGATCAGGCGCTTCACATTATCGTAACCATGTTCCCACACCGTAACTCGAGCTTCTGAAAGGATCGCCGCGACAGTTCAGTAGATAAATCCCGCTCAACTTTCCCATATCGCTACCATGTTCTGAATGCTAACCAGTAACCAGCATGACGGGCATCAATAACTCTTTCAAAAGCTTCGAGGGCTTGATCGAGAAGCAACATTAGGTCGACCGGTCGTGGTTGTCATGGTCAATGATGATAATCTAGCAATGCAATAATTTAAGCTTATCAAACTCACTGATGACTTGGAGTATCAAAACACAAGGACCAAACTTTGCTCTGGTCGGCATGGTGTGCACGCCATCATCGATTGAAACTTCAGTGAGACGAAAAGGAATATGAAGCAATTATCATCACTTCGGTTGACCCCATCCGATGCGATGATGCTTTTGGTCTCTATCGAACAAAAGTGGCGGAGGAGATGATAAAACGATTTTATCATTTTGCGTCAGCTCTTTTTGCGATTATTGTAATTGATGCCTTCTCCCTTCAGCTACTCAAGCTCTCGTTATTGGGCAAAGACACGATTGATGGTCTGGAATAAACAATTGTCAACATGTTGCGGGGATCTTTCAACGACGATTTATTAATTGTTGTATGAGGGAGAATCCAGGCAGGGCCAGCTCTATTTGGAAAAAGCGCATGGATATTTTATTTAGGCCATCTGTAGAAAGGTCTGATTATCTTCATTATTCTTGAGCTGCCTCATTTCTTGGCCCTTTCCCCTCTCTATCTCTGCCTCTTCATGCTTCTGCTCGGACACTTGCATCGAAACTCGACGGAAGACGAGACTTGCTCTAGCCCGTCAATCATGCAGATTCTATGTGGAGCTTGTCTCTAATCCATCAATCGTGCGGATTCTACGTGGGGCTCGTGTAATTGACGATGGGGGGCGGTGGATCCAAATCCGTATACAAATAATTTTCTAGGGGAAAAGAGTTAAAAAACTCTTAAACCTTTTTTTGATGCTAATTAAATCCTAAACCTTTTTACGTTATGCCAATTCAGTTCTTTCCAGCCAATTTTGGTCGGATTTTACTGACTGGACGCCGGCAGGCTGACGTGGCCTGATCGGCGCTGACGTGGACAACTTTTAATAATATTTTAATATTTTATAGTTTTTTTTTTTCCTTTTTATTTTATTATTATTTTTCTTATCCTCTTCTTCCTCCAGCTAGTCGCCAAACCTTGGCGACTGGCCAAAGGCGACCTCGCCGACCACCTCGCCGGTGGCCATGAGGGCGGCCTCGTGCGGGACTGCGAGAGGTCGCCCTTGAGGCCTGGGCGGTGAGGCTCGCCCTTGCTGGATTTGGCGAGGGTCAAGCCTCGCCCATGGCCGGCGAGGGCGAGCCGCGCTAGCTCGGCGTGAGGCCAACTCGAGGCCGCCTCCTCTCGCCAAGCTGGCGAGGCTCGCCGCCCAAGCCTCGAGGGTGGCCTCACACTCGCCCTCGCGGCCCCGGCGAGGTGGCCGGTGAGGTCAACCTCACCGGCCGTCGCCTCGGCCGGTTGCCGAGGTCCGGCGATCTGCTGGAGGAAGAAGAGGATAAGAAAAAAATAAAAATAAAAAGTAAAAAGGAAAAAAAAAATTCAAAAAATTCAAAAAAATAAAAAAAAAAAAAAATAAAAAAATAAAAAATATTATTAAAAGTTGTCTACGTCAGCCGGCCGGCGTCCAGTCAGCAAAATCTGGCCAAAATTGGCTGGAAAGGACTAAATTGGCACAATGTAAAAATGTTTAGGACTTAATTGACACCAAAAAAAGGTTTATGACTAAATTGGCACAAATGTAAAAGATTTATGACTTTTTTACCACTTTTCCCAATTTTCTAGTTACTTCAGCCGGCACTAAAAGGAACAATGTTTCGCTTCTTTTTGCTCAGGAGGCGCTATTTTATGTTCAATATGTGGCAAGTTTTTGTAAATTCACTTGAGTATCACATATATAAAATAGCTCCTTCATCTTTATTTAAATGTTCGTTGTTGCCAACTTTGAATTATAATTGTGGTGCACTTAAGTCACTCCAGAATCTATTCCCAAAAGTTCGCAGAATGGAATATGGAGGGAGAAAAAACAACTAGTCCATTGAAATAGGTTCTTAGTTACAAGTATCTATAGCGCCTATTTAGGAAATTTCACGGTATACAAATAACAAAAATAGAATATACAAATTTTTGAGGATGTCGTCGCACGGGAAATATCTCCGACTAATCATGTGGTTATTAGGTGAAAGAGCCCTATTCTCCTTTCCCTTGACCCATCCACTTCAACACTTAAAAAAAAAAAAACATGCTAGATTCATGTCAAGTGCCAATTCTATAATTGGATTAAAGGAACCCTTGTCTTTATCCGTCCCCTCAATCATTGTGCCTTGGACTCAATTAAGGTGTTTTCGTTGGAGAATTGATATAGTATGAAACAGTTAATATATCATAATTGACCCATAATTTATTGGTTTAAGCTTTTGAGTGAATGTTGGTCTAATTAAATATATTAATAGACTTGAACATATGCTTCATTTTGGCGATCTTTTCAAATAAATATATCAGGCTTCTGTTGTGTGCTTTCGACACTATAAATCAATATTACTCAATAATGTGACATGTTAATCTCTAATTCTATGGTTTTGGTCATCCCCGGTTGTACCTTCATTGACTCACTAGCTGCCTTCGAGTAAGGTTTTAGTTCGAGGACATGGCATTGCTGGCTCCCATCTATAAAAAGGAGATTAATCAATGTGGACTTTCCGAGGACCTAAAACCTCGTTCTCCTATGAGAAACCGAACGAGAAAAGATGATGAATGGGGCTTAGAAATGGCCGCAAATGTTTTGCCAATTTCATGTTCTGCGAGTTAGGTCTTACTTGTCAAAAAAGAGGTCAGGTCTCATTCGGCCGGCTATTAAAAGTTCGGTAGAACCAAATGTCAATAATCCACATCCACCACCTAACTCCAAATCATTTTCTATCTTCGCGGTCCAATTAGTCGAATCACCTTAATTGATCTTTCTTCTTCAAGCTCAATTGAAACGAAATGCATTTTGACTTAGGCGAGTTCTGACCCACAGGTTCTCCGATGGCGCCGGCGAAATTGTCGTTCGTTCTCTAAAATTCACGTTTTGTTGTTGTCTTTTTGTCCCCAATTTCAATTTAACTTCTGATTGGTTCTTGAAAAATTAATATTAATCACGAGGCGACGGGAGGGAGACGTTGAAATGAAAGCTCCCCAAAAAAAAAAAAAAAAAAAAAAAAATATCCCGAGTTAGGAATGAAATGTGTATTTGGCTTCAGCTGGAGAAAGCGTCTTTTAGATTTTTTTTATTTTTTTCTAATGGTGAAAAGGAATTTTATTATTAAAAAAATCGAGGTGATAAGGTACGACTTTTTTAGTAGTGGCGCGCGTGCGCTAATGCTGAGGTGCCGCCGCCGACCTTCGCTGTCAGATGCGAACGGAAGAAGCCGCCAGCGCCGACGGTGGCGGTCTCGGACACGTGTTCTCCAGTGAGATTCGTGTCAGCACACCCGCCGGTATTTTTTTATATCGCCTTCCCGATTATTTTAATTCGCGATCGCTGAAAAAGCGATTTAAAGAAAAAAAAAGAGAAAAAAATATCATTATACTCGCAGGCCAAAAGAAGAAAATTAATATATCGAGATGTATCCGAGGAAAAAGTCTTGGGGACACGTCAGACATAGTATCTACTCCCCAACCGATCGGTATGAATTCTGACCCAACTAATAACGTCATCCATAAATTAATTTAATATGATGTTTGAATTTTTAGCACTTATTCAATTTAATCATAAAATTATATAGCTTCAAAAATGTTGGGAAATTTTTTAAATAAAAACCTAAAGTAGATGAATTTTCTCAAAAAAGGACATGATTGTCTCAAAAAGGAATTTGAAGTGGCAATTTAATCGTAAATAAAGCCTAACTTCGTCGGCAGGAAGCATGTGTTCAATCCGATGGCACACCAGGGGCATAATCGTCCAAAGACATTTATCCTTTATCCCTTTTTTATCCTTTCACTTTTTTCCTCTTCTTCCTCCTTTACCCACGTTGGTGTCCTGGCCGTCTTCCATGGCCGTCGGCTGCGTTCAAGCGTCTTCTTGCCCGGCTCTTCAGATCTGTCCGACTGGCCGTCCATGGCCACCGGCGCCGAACAAGCCGTCATCGCTCGTGGCCGTCTTCCATGACCGTTGGCCCACGTTTTTATCCAGATTTGGTCGTCTTCCACGGCCATCGACCTGCGTTCAGGCGTCTCGCCCAGGTCTTCTGATCTGACCGTCCACGCCGATCCTCGTCACCTGGAGCCGAACAAGTCGTCGTCGTCGCCGCTTCGGCCGCTTCTACTTCTGCTGCTTCCGGCCGACGTGCAGGGGGGGCGCCGCCGGCTCAAACTTCTTATTCTTTTCGTCGGAGCCATGCTGCTTGCGGTCGCGGGACTGGCAGTTGAGGGTTTTCTGTCGGCATCAGAGGTGATTTTATCAGAACCTCCCTGAAGGAACAAGTTCAATATATGCTTTTGAGTGTCAGAGAGAGATGACCGCTCGTTCGCTGCCGGCGGCCATGGAATGTGGGCCGACGTGGGTGAAGGAGGAAGACTGACACACAGTCTCTTTGATCTTCTGATGATGATGATATGTTTGTTTAGCTCTCTCTGATCGGAGAGATTGTGCGCGTGTCATGTGTTTAGCTCCTTCACCTACGGTTTCTATCCATCATCATCACCATGCAGACCCGCAACTTCACTCCAACGAAGAAGATGAATAGTGAAAAGATAGGAAAACAAAATGGTAAAAAAAGAAGAAGAAATGTCTTTGGACAAAAATGCCCCTCCCTCTCTCACCGGTAAGCTTAAGGCGTGTTTGGTAACGATTTTGTTCCCGGGAACAGATTTTGATATTTTTTTTATTCTGTCGCGGGAACAATTTATAAGAATTTTAAGTCGTTTGATAATTATTCAAAATTTCTGATTCTGTAATATAATTGCGTTTGGTAACGTACTCATTGATTATATTCAAAATCAATTTCTTTTAATTTTTAAATAATTTTTTTCTTTTTTTCTTTTCTTTTTTTCCTTTCTCTCTCATGTTCTTCTTCTTCCAGTGGCTGGTCCGACCGGCTAGACGAGGGCCGACGACCTCACCGGAGCGTCGCGGGCCCTCGGTGAGTGAGGCCGGCCCTCGTTGGCCAAGCCTCGCCGGTGGCTAGGACGGCCTCGTCGGGGCTGGGCAAGGCCCGCTTGGCCACCGGCGAGACTAGGCGAGCTTCCGGCGAGCTCGTCGGACCTGTTGTTGGCGTACGGCGGTGTATGGCGGCGAACAGAAACCGTGGGATGGCGGTTGATGAAGAAGAATAAAAGATAAGAAGAAGAGAAAATGGAAGAAGAATAATTGGTTTTGATTCTTAGATTGTTCCTGAAATAAAAATTAAATTTTTTTTTTATTCTTGATTCTGTTCCAAATCTACTTTCAGGAACAAAAAAATAGAAATTTGTTTCCGGGAATAAAATTTTTATCAAACACGATTCTATTCCCAAACTAATTATGAGAACAAAAAATCATAATCAAACAATTTTTAGATGGTTACCAAACAGTGGCTTAGAGCCCTTTTTGAAACCAAATAAACATTATTTCAGACTCTTAAATAAGACAATATCAATTCTGAATTCTCTGACGAGAAAATGCATCCACGACAAATCATTATTTAGAATTTTTCCATAATATTGAAAATAGTTGCATTTGAGTCATTCGAGGAATTCTATTTTGGGACAAGGTCGAGTAGGCCAAGGGCCTGTTTGTTTATGTTCTTTGTTTCTGTTTATGAACAAAAATCCTGTGTTTTTGTTCTCAGGAACAAAAAAAGAACAGAAATGCGTTTATTTGCGTTTTTGTTCCTGAGAATAAAATTGGAACAGAAATAAGAAAAAAAAAAACTTGTTTATTGTTTTTGGAACAATTTTGAGAAACAAATTTTCTCTCTCTTCAATCTTTTCTTCTCTTTCTTTTCTTTTTCTTTTCTTGTTCCTTTTTCTTTGGCCGGTCGCCGGCCTTAGCCATGATCGGCGACCGGCCGTTGAGGGCCAGTGACGCTGTCAAGGGCCGGTGACCTCGTCGGAGCATCGCTGGCGCGGGGCGAGGCTCGGCCTCGCCGAGCCACCGCTAGGTCAACGTCGCCTAGCGGCTTGGCAGTGGCCCGGCGAGGCCGAGTGTTGCCGGTGGTTGGGCGAGCTCGGCCTCATTGGATCGGGTGAGCCGAGCTCGCCCGACCACCGGCAACGCTCGGTCTCGCCCAACCATGGTGAGGCTCGGCCTCGCCGGGGGCCGGTGAGCCTCATTGTGGCTAGGTGAGGCCGTTGGCCCTCATCGGCCGGTCGCCGGCCATGGCCAAGGCCGGCGACTGGCCAAAAGAAGAAAAAAAGAAAAAAAGAAAAAAGAAAGAAAAAAAGGAAAAATAAAATAAAAATATTAAAAAATTTAAAGAAACAAAAAAAAGAACACAAATTTACCAAATGTGTTTCTGTTCTTTTTTATTTCCAAACAAATTTACCAAACGCGTTTTTCGGTAAAAAATTGTTCCCGGAATTTTTTCTATTTACGTTCCCTAGAATAATTTTTGAACAAAAACATAAACAAATGCACTCCAAAAGAGCTGGAAACGAATCCTGAGATATTTTTGCACCAAATAAAAATCCCGAGATATTTTTCGCCGGTAATTGGGCAGAAACCACATGGGCTGTCCGAGGGAAACTGGAGGTGGAACTAATGTCGGTGGATCGCCTGTTGAGCACCGCCAGAAAAATCCCAAGAAAGCCCTCCAAATGCGAGACCAGAGAGAGAGATCAGAACAAACTCGCCCAGGAAGCTAACTACATTAGAGATTGCAGAAAATATCTCACCTTTCCGGCGAGGCTCTTCCAAGAAATCACTCCTCAGTAGAGGGAGAGAAGACTATCTTTTGATCTCTTTCTTTTTCATTGGTGACATAACTATAAATGGAGAAGAGAATCGTTTGGTGGAAGTGACAGCAAATTTACGAAACCTCTCTCTCTCTCGTTGCTGGCACGTGTTTGAAGGTAAATAACATAAACTGGTCTATGAATTTTGAACAGGTTTGTAATGTCATTTTTGAATTTTTAATGTAATATGGTTTCCAAATTTTAGGTACATATTCAATTTAATCATAAAATTGTTAGGAGTGTGCATCCAGTTTGGTTCAATCTGGAAACAAAACCGGAACGCTTGAAAAATAGGTCTAGGAATATGTTCTTATTAAACTTAGTCCAAGAATAGCTTTTGAGTAAACACTCACTGAGAAATTGGATTGGACCACCTTATTTTGAAATCGGTTTTATGAGTTAAAAAGTCAAAATCCTAATTTTTGTTTCCCCTAAATTCTGACCTCAGTACTCCTTTGTTCTTTGTTCTTCCTCGAAACTCTTCGCTAGTCTTTTGTCTTCCGCTAAATTTTTATAGATTAATGGGGGATGAAATTTTATAATTTATGTTTTATGCTAGGTGTTTAAATTTTTATCGTTTATAATAGTACGGGTCTAGGAATCTTATGGATTGCTGTTTTTGGTGTATTTTGTTGTCCACCTTTTCCTTTGAATCATTTCGGTACTCATAGTCTCATATAATTTTGCTGTAAAAAATGAACCAAAAAAAAAGTACAAAAAGATTAAAAGGGTTTTTCTAGTATATTTTGAAACTAGACCAGAAAAAAAGAATATGTTCAAGAATCGGCTACAGGGTCTAAAAATTGAAAATCAGTTATATAGGGTATGTTCCAGGTTTTAACTCTGAATTTAACTACTTCGAAAGCGATCACTCCTAAAAATTATATAAATATAACTAGAAAAATAAATGGGCTCAAAAATGTCGAAAATTAGTTGCATTTCCATCATCGGAAGGATTCCATTTCCATCATCAAAAAGGTAGGGAGGATTCCATTTTGGGACAAGATCGGATAGGCCAAAAAGGTAGGACGGAATCCCGAGATATTTATCGCTTGCAATCGGGCAGAAACCACATGGACCGTCCAACGCAAACTTGGGGTTGGAACAACGTTGGTGGATGGCATGTTGAACCCCGACCAGAAAATCCCAAGAAAGCTCCGTCCAAATATGAACCGGAGAGAGAGAAAAAGATCAGGACAACCCCCGCCAAGAAGCTAAACTATATTATGAGTTGCAGAAAAGCGGCGAGGCTCTTCCAAGAAATCACGCCGCACGCCTTCACACCATAGAGAGAAAGAGAGGATCACCTTTTAATCTCTTTCTTTTTTATATAAAGTAAGGAAAGGACAACCAAAAACCTTAAATTTTGCTGAAAGTGACAAATTTATCTTAAATTATTTTTTGTAACGTGAAAAACCCAAATTTTACAAACTGTACCACATTTATCCACCAAGGGTATTTTATCTCTTTATTTTTTTTTCTTGAAGAAGAAAAAAAAAAAAAAAAAAAAAAAGTAAAAAGATTAAAATATCCTATAGTTTAGGATAAATGTGTTACACGAATAGAAATTCAGGATTTTTCATGTCACGAAAAAAAACTTTAAGATAAATATGTCACAATTGATAAAGTTCGTAATTTTTCATGTTAAAGAAAAATTTGAGATAAATTTATTATTTTGGGCAAAGTTTAGGGTATTTTATAAAATTTTCCATAAATAGGGGGAATCGTTTGGTGGAAGTGACAGCAAGTTTACGAAAACCACTCCCTCTCTCTCTCTCTCTCTTAATCTCTCCCACCCTCCCTCCCCCTCCTTCTTTCTGAGGTTGCTGGCGAGTGTTGGCTGCTGACAACTTTTTTGTTGGTGGGCATTGAGGGGCGGGAGGTCTTCGATCCTAAGAACGCATCAAATGGCTTCCTCCTCCTCGCTCCTCAGAGTCTTCTTTCTTCTACTTTCTCTCTCAGGTTCGTCCTCTCTCTCTCTTTTCCTTCCAGCCAGTCTTTGTCACCACCCCTTTAGCTTCTCCTGGGCAGCTGCCACTCCTGTTGGGAAAGATCTCTTTTCTGTTTTTTTAGGAGAATTGCGAGCCTCTTGTCTTCTAGAAAGCGTAAAAGACCCGATCAATGATGGTGGCATGTTGCTTTCTTCATTGGGCTTTACTAGATTTTCTTCCGTTCCTCTCTCTCCTCTCTCTCTCTCTTCTGGGGGACATGACCGGAGCAAGAATAGGAAAATAAGACTTGTAGTTGCGAGTTCGCTAATTTTATTACCCTTTTTGTTTTCCATGCTTGCTTCCCGGGCTTTGAGGGAAAAGTTTAGATGGGTTCATTTCACTTCATATTAGTCGTAGGTTTTCCTTTTTTTTTTTTTCATTTTTTTTTTTTTCCTTTGGTAATGCCAAATTTGGTGAGAGTGAGACGAGATTGTCGTTAACAATTCCCACATGTTAAAGTGATGTGACGAAAGTCTGCATCTTGCAAGGGAAGTTACTCAGTTACAAATATGGATGTGTGGACATTCTGGTTTAACGGTTTGAATTAATTTTCTGGTGTTCTCTGTCTCTCCAATTTCACGTGTTTCTGGTCCTGACTCTGTTTCTTCCTTTGCGTTTTAGATTCTGCGACTCGAATTCTAGGCCTCCAGTTCGGGATTAATTATGGCCAAATAGCGAACGACCTGCCCTCGCCTTCTCGTGTCGCCACCCTCCTTGGATCCCTCAACGTCAGTAGGGTAAAGTTGTATGATGCAGATCCCAATGTCCTCCTCGCATTTTCCAATTCCAATATCGACTTCATCATTGGTATAGGCAATGACAATCTCCAGAACATGACCGTTCTTCCCAACGCCCAAGATTGGATCCAACAGCACGTCCAACCTTACATTGGCCAAACCCAGATCAGCTGCATCGTGGTTGGTAACGAAGTGTTAAACATCAGCAATAACCAATGGATGCCTTATCTCGTCCCGGCGATGAAAACTGTATATTCAGCCCTTTCCAACCTTGGACTGAATAAGCAAGTCGCGGTCACAACAGCGCATTCCCTCAATATTTTAGCTACTTCATACCCGCCCTCTGCAGGTGCTTTCTGGCCAAATCTTGCTCAGTACCTCCAACCCCTGTTGAATTTCCAGGCGCAGATAAATACTCCATTTCTCATAAATGCGTATCCTTACTTTGCATATAAGGGTAGTCCGAGCGAGGTGCCGCTGAATTATGTACTTTTCCAGCCTAATGAAGGGCTGACTGATCCCGTCACCAACTTGCACTATGATAATATGTTGTACGCTCAAATTGATGCGGTTTATTCAGCTATTAAAGCGATGGGACATACTGATATCACCGTCAGGATTTCTGAGACAGGTTGGCCGTCCAAGGGTGATGACGATGAGGCAGGGGCTACACTGGAGAATGCACATATATACAATGAAAATTTGTTGCAGAGGATAGAGCAGAAACAAGGTACCCCGGCTAAGCCATCGGTGCCCATTGACATATACGTGTTTGCGCTATTTAACGAAAATTTGAAGCCTGGTCCGACATCTGAGAGGAACTATGGACTCTACTATCCAGATGGTACTCCAGTTTATAGCCTTGGATTGCAAGGTTATCTTCCAGAACTATATTCAGCGACTGGGACAAGAGTAAGACAAATTCGTTTTCTTGCTTAAATTGTGGAGCTAGATGAGTAACTGATGATGTTTTCTTCGGCTCTTTATGTTTTTGCAGGTATCGCCTTTCTCTGTTGTTTTAGTATCCATCATGACATTCTTAATGAATATTTGAGAGAGCATGCTAATCTGTCTACCGAGGGAAGGCTTCAATAAAACAATCTGGAAGCAACATTTTAGGTGAGCATTTCATCATTTATATTTGTGCTGATCATCTTCTCTGCCCAATATTGCCGACTTGTTACTTTTTCGTGATTCCCCACCCACCCACCCCCCCCAACCCCCAAAAAAATCTCTCTATCGAATGACCAAATGTTTGTCTAGTAAAATGGGAGTTCACACCTGCCTTAGCATCTTGACAAGTTCAAGAAATATGCACTAAGAAGGAAGAAGAAGGCACTTCCCGTTGATTTTCTTTGTATTAGATATAATTCTGCATCAAGGTTAGCCGGTATTCTTTATCGTCACTTGGATTGTGAAGCCAGGCTAATTCAAGGACCCGCTGATACATATGTACAGTGAGAGGACTTTAGAACTGGATTCACATTATACAGCAGATTGGCTCAGCATGGCTGCTGATTTTTCTAAACATAAGATCAGCACGACACGGTTGTGTTAGCGTGTCGAAATAGGCGGGCCTTCTCTTTTACTGTTCCTGCTTTGTATTTCTGCCACATGAATGAAATCTCCTCATATTCATTATTTATTAAAGATACGCGTCTAATGGGTCTCTCTTCTTTAAATGTCTGCCCTACGAGCTCAATCCTCCTTTTTATCATCATGAATGAAAAGATGTGGTAATGGGTCTCTCTCACCTTTATCTCTACTTTCTATCATGCTTGCGAATCTTCATGGGGCAAATTCTTCTTGTCTTCAGCTGCACAAAAGGCCAAGCTGGTTTCTATCAGGAAAAACAAAATAGTCGGTCGAATTCGTCCTTTGACAGCCTAGTTGGCCCTAACTTTTGACCCTTCACCAGTTCTCTTTCAGTTCCTTCCAAATCTCTCTCTCTCTCTCTCTCTCCGCCGACCCCCACCCCACCGCCGCCCCCCCCCCCGGCGGGGGCGCATCTGTAATAAACTATGTTTTTCTTCTGGTCTCAATAAGTTCTTTGTAGAAGCAGCCTTAGTTGGAAAGTGTCTTGAGAACCTTAAAAGGCATACAACTTAGGTTATTTTCAAAAATATAAAGCATTTTGTGGTCCCTCCCTCTCTTTCCAATCCATAAATGAGCACTCCACAGAAAACTGAAAATGCCATACATGAACACTCAGAGACAGTTAACTAGTCACTGTTTGCCTGCTAAAAATATCTTATGAAACAAACCCCAATAGCCCCCCTCCGGTGAATGCAGTCTTTGTTGAATTCAAAAGGTCAAAACAGAAGAAAACCAGAGCCTTTCCTATGAAGGTCATTTTCCAATGTGATCCAACCTTGTTTGTCATCAATGAGCATAACAGAACTTAAGACTCAGAGATGACATTTCTGCCGCCCTTGAGTCACAATTCACAAAGTGCTGATTGCTGGCTTTCTCCATCAGGGTGATGTGGCTCTACTTTTGTAAATTCCAGCAATGGTCTGAAAGTGAAAGGGATAAGATTTGACAGATACACAAGTCCCTCAATATTCACCATAGATATAATGATGACATGATACCTACCCGTATCCAGGATCGTTAGTATATTGCTAGAGGAATCGTGTATATATGATCCATGTTGAGCTTATATTTATGTCCTTGTCGTGGCACCGGTAAAGTGCAAGACCGAGAGTCTCAGAATCAATCAAAGTTAGGAAGAAGCTTTGACTCGAGGCGACAGCCACTACTTGATACTGATTTAAATGCAGAAAGTTTAGTTCTTTTTCATCATTAGCAATGTAATGTTCTGTTGCTTGTGTTATCGTGTTATTGCTAACCATTAAAACGTTTTGTCCCCTGCTTTTGCAGGAGATTTCAGAGAGCTTACATGATCACATAGCGTGAATGGATGAAGTTTAGGAGTGTAATAGTATGTCTGTCTTCGTCTGTCATAGTGAAATAACACAAATCGCTTAGTAAAGTTTAGGATCCTAGGAAATTAACACACTGATTCATGACATAGCTTATATAATAAAAGCATTGGGTATAGCGGGTCAATACGATCTTGTACGAACACGTTCTGGGAGGGACTCTCCTGATGTGGAAGAAGCTCGAGCTCTTTCATGGTCCTTCTTTATATGGTGGGTGTATATGAACTTTACATTATTTTTACTAGATTTAATAAGATGTACGATGAGTAGTAGTACCGGATAGATCGTGGATTTCTCATGGTTCGCCTTTTCATTCGTCGTTGTGTATGCATTTTCGCCCGGGTTTCCCTTCAGGTGGGTAAAGTCGCGACGTGCCTTTAGATATGTCCTTTTTTTCTCCCATCCTTCAAGTGCTAACAACTATGCCTATTCAAGCACCATCTGGTTATCGTTCTACAATTTCATCAATGGGGACGATCCGTATGAGAACCCGAATGCTTCTTGTGACGCTCTTTGAGTCTGAGAAATCTCTTAAGCCCGTCTCAGGAGATGCCTAATTAAATGGTTCTGTCGTAAAAGGAAGATCTTGTATTGCTCAGGGCTTGAGTACATCACTAGTTTAGACTGAATTACCCTTAACCAGCCCAACTGGTTCTATCGAGCAACGATCCGATTCTTTTGTTTCTCAACGCCAGTCCATCTCGGGTAAGATGCAGTTTAGAAGAAGTTGTAGGCTGATTCCTTTCTAAGTGGGACAATTCAATCCTAATTCTTTTATTGTGCTCATTTAGTCATAAACCTTTGACAACTTATTAATTTAGCTTTAAAACTTTTTAATTGGGCCAGTTTAGTCTTAAATCTTTTAAGGGTTTGCCAATTTGGTCCTAAACATTTTGAGATTTACCAATTGAAGTCATTCCGGTGAATATTGGTTTAAAATTGCTAATATCATAATCTAATCAATATTGTCGTACGTGACAAAACCAATGCGAACATGGACAATTTTTACCTTTTTTTTAAAAAAAAAAAATTGACAAATCATCATATGGTTTAAGACTAAAGTGGTAAGTTGTCAAAATGTTTGGTACTAAATTAACTAAATTGAAAGATTTAGAATTGAATTAATTGCCATAAAATAAGTTTACGATTTTTTGAATAATTTTTTCCTTTGTCATGCACTACCTAATGAGTTATAGGTTCTCCACAATGTAAAGGGTAGAAAGCTGTTTATTATAAATGCAATGGCAATACTACAATGGGGTAATGTTATGGAGGACAAATTTGATTGAATTTACTGAGATTCCTCCTAGAAATCCACTTCATTGTCCATTGTCCAATCTTCCATCACAATCTCAACGAGAAGAATGGCGAAAACCACAATACCCTCGATTGATTTGAGTGGAGAACTAGAAAGCCAAAATCTCGGTAAACCAGAGAGGATTGCAAATGGCTATGCGGAAATCGATCGATAGAAACACCACCTCTCAGAATACAGCAAGCATAAAAACATACAAATGTTCCTGCTTATAATAGCTGACAAGAGGACTCCCAAGAATCTACAGTTACAGAGCGACGAGCTGCCATCGCAGCTTAGTGTCCAGTATTTACACGCCAAACAAAGTATAGTACTTACCCGTCAATCATATGATACAAGAAAAGGAAGGATCATACACATGAACTCATCATATCCGAGTGTCACTGATCCCGTGTATCGCAGATCTTTCTCTTTGAATTTCTCTGTCAGGCCCTGAAATGTGATGTTAAGTAACGAGAAGATCACTCAATTAGCCATTGAAGCATCTGTGTAGACGAACCCTGACTACATCATACTGTACTTATGACAGTTCATATAGTTGAATTGACATTATACCTTCACAATTATTCCACACCTGCACATCCAACACAAGCGTTAATGAGTTCTGCATTCAAATCTGATTCTTCTCAGCTCAAGTGGGCTGGAGGCTAAAAGGAAAGAAGGTGCATACTCGACAAAAGCATCAAAATTAAGTTCGTATGTCCTGCCGCTGCTGCCGTCATATTTAGACATCAGAACTTGAAGAACAGATGGCGGGATCACGTAGCCTAGACTGTACAGAGCATCCCTCAGTTCTGTCGAGTCGATTTTTCCGCTTCTGTCTCTATCGAATCTCTCGAATATGGCCTGCAGCAGTCACCATTTCGCATGTGAATCATTCGTAATTACCACGTACAACATAAGAAGACCCACAGAACAACCCAGTATGCTCCTTCACCTCGACTGACATCCAAACCATTTAGAGGATAGTACTTAAAACAGTGTTTGAAATGGGTCTCCTCCTGCTACTACAGTGCTAGCTAGAGGGTAATCTCAAACAGAATCAGTATGCTATTTTGAGTGCAGATTCTCTCTAACCACCTATCACTATACTCCAATAGATGTTCAGTGATGCAGAGCGATAGACAAAGTTCTGCGTGACTAATGCCGCAGAACTCACTAAACAAAGCATTCAGTCATGTTTCTGTCACTAGGGAATGCAAAATTATCCAGGGAAAAAATGATCAATTTGTTTGCTAAAACAGAGTAGAGCAACAGCTACTGTTTAACAAGTCAAAGAAAGACAATATTACTTCAGAATGCTGTGCCAACTGATCTAAACGAAAGCTTAAACTGCTACACGAAAGCAGACTTACCCTCCACTGACCAAGGCAGCTCCACAAAGCAGCGAACTCTTTGGGGCCTGAAACGTATGATACAAGTAAATTTAGCGCAGACTGCATCAGAATTCAGCATCCCTTTGTTTTTCTGTCTTCTGATTTACTGGCAACCTTTGAAAGTGACACAGGATGGCTAAAAGTCGTAAGCTTTAGACCTTTTTATCCTAATGCATCACTCGATAATAAAACAGAGAAGAAGCCAAATCGGCACAAATCTGAACGTGAATCAACCAAATGAAATAAAAAAAAAAGAAGAGAAAAAACAAAAGAAAAAAGAAAGAACAGCCACCAAGTCGAAGAGGGTCAGTGGGATTCTTGAACAGGAATATGAGCAACCGAACGGTTCCGGTGCTGAACCTCTGATACGGCCCAGAACAGAGAGCCTGTTGCAACTCCTCCTCGTCAATGTACCCGCTCCAATCCCTGTCAGCCATCTCGAAGCTCCGAATCGCCTCCGGGTCGGTCCCCGGCGGGAACGACGGACGGTACCCGGACCCGAACGACGATGAGGCTGACGACCCGTAAGGAGGCTGAGGCGGATACGGCTGAGGCTGCTGCTGGCCGTCGCCGTAGCCATAGCCGTAGGGGTAGGCCAGGGCCGGAGCGGAGGGTGCGTGAGATTGAGGAGGAGGAGGCCGGTCGTAGGGACCGCCGAAGGAGGACGCCATGGACGGGGCGAGCGGGGTGGCGGTTGTTTGCGGTCGAAACGCGAAGAAGGTTCGACCCGGTTTGGAGATTGCGGGAAAGAGAAGGATGGAGTGGTTGAGAAATGGTGGAAGGTGACGACGAGACTCGAGACGGCTCGACACGTTTGCTTGTTTACAAGGAAATCTGTGTCGGAGACGGTGGGGGATTTACGGGGCTGCTGGTTTTTGAACGAAAATAAAATGTCGGCTGTTTTTGTCGTATGCTCGCTCCCTTTAACACGCTTTATTTTATAGAATCTACTTCTATATATTAACATGGGAAATTACACTTGACAAAAAAAAAACTGAGAAATTAAAAACTTTGGAAAGATAACAAGTGCAATTGATCCCTGAATTTTTATCAAATGTATAATATGATTCCTAAAATTTTAATTTTTTTCAATGTGATTAATGTACTTTATTCAAACTGTAATGTAGTCTTTAAAATTTTTTATGTTATGAAGATGTTCAACGTCATCGTTTCATTAATTCTAGATGAGTGTTTTCATATAATATAGTGACTAAATTGAACTTATATTAAAAATTCATGAATTACATTAAAAAGATTAAATATTTAGAATGATATCATTAGTCAAGCTAAAATATAGGGATCGCATTGAACAAATTCAAATTACAAATACTACATGACACTGGAGTCAAAGTTCAAAAATCATCTATGTCGTTCTTCCCTAAATATTAAATTAGAAGTTAGAACCGACCCAAAAAAATAAAGTTATAAATATTTCATTACATTTTTTTATTAAAACGGGCCGGGCTTTGTCGTTGAGAAGCCCGAAATTCACTGCGAAAGCCCACGGATGAAAGCCTCTCTCTCTCTCTCTCTCTCTCTTTCTCTCTCTGTCATTGATTGTTGGCGGGAAAATTAAGCCCTAACCGAGCTCGCGTGCCGCATCCCGCCCCTCCCTCCTTCCCCATTCTCGAATTCGCCGAGATCTGCTGCGGATCGCGCCGGCACGGGATTCTCGATGGAGGCGGCGACGGCGGCGAAGGCGGTGGGGGAGGCGGAGGAGCTCCCGAAGACCATCGTGCGGCGCGTCGTGAAGGAGAAGCTCTCCCGGTGCTCCGACGACGGCGACGTCTCCCTCCACAAGGACGCCCTCCTCGCCTTCTCCGAGAGCGCCCGCATCTTCATCCACTACCTCTCCGCCACGTCAGCACCTCCTCCCTCCTCCCTCCCTCCTCCTCCTCCTCTCTAGGTTTTGTTCGCTAGGGTTTTGCCCCGGGTTGACCCGGATGACGCGACGCGGGGGGGCTCGCCGATTCCTTTCTCCTTTCTTCTTTCTCGTTAAGTTCTGGTTAGCGAAGCTCTTGATGAGCTCCACGGCCTTTGAGATCAGGGGCGTTCTGGATGCTGCTAAAAACTGAAGATTTTTGTGTCTCTTTGCCGTTTCTGGAATCGGACGCGATTCGGTGTTGACACAGTTCGTTTTCGCTTTGTGGCAGAGCGAACGACATCTGCAAAGAATCGAAGAGGCAAACTATTAATGCGGAGGACGTGTTGAAGGCGCTGGAGGAGATGGAATTTCCCGAGTTCATCGGCCCTCTTAGGGGATCCCTCGATGGTTAGTGCGATATTTAGTCCCGGAGTTCGTTATCTGCTTCTAATGAAGGCTACTCGCGTATAATCACTAAGATGTGCATTTTATGTTCCGGGAATTATGAGGCGTGATGAGAATCTTCCGCCTTTTTCTGCGAAATTTTGTTGAGCGCCGGGTTCCTGTAAATTGTGTTTGTACGGCACTTCTACTTTGGCATTGTATACCTGCAGCAGGAATTGATGTTTTTGGAAGGAAATCATATGTCTGGAGAATGGATAGTATTTGCTTGCCTGATCGGATGATGGAAAATTTCTGATCTTTGTTTGTTTGCCCGTTGTCCTAGAAATGTGGCAAATTTGACATGATTTTCTCATGTTTCAATGACTTCTACACTTGTAACTGCATTGGGCATCGCTTTTATCCTGTCAGTGGCTTTTCCAGTTGACAAACTGAACTACATTTTTGCTACAGCATGTATGCATTGGATGTTCCCAAAAGTTAAGATCTTTAATGATGTGTATTATTGGTCCTAGCTTTAGTGTGCAAGAACTCTGCAACTGTATCCCCTTTGCTGAAGCAGCAAAGGTTATGATATTTGCATGTCACAGTTATGTTTCTTATGCAAGTTTCCAGTGCCTTCTTGGTTTGCTATTGTTATCACTGTGTTTTCATATTATGCTATGATTTATGTGCAATGCTTGGTCCTCTGCTAAATGATCTTTCTTCATGTAATATTAGCCATATCAATTAATTTAGTGCACAAGTGTCTTAGCTGGAACTCTAGTTTATCTTTCTCTTGTCAGTCTTCAGTGTTAAAGGTTTATGCTTAAATTTCCGTTATTTATCTTTCAGTTGGCAGATGAAGGGTTGATACACAAAGTTATGGTCTCTAGTGGTTTTGTTTTTCAAATGATTGCGTGTGGTGGTCCTTAACTAAACATTTCTTTGAAGTCTCTTGGGCAGCTTAGCTCCTGGATATTGCTGATTTTTTGTTTTTCATGCCAAATTTTTCTGCTTTCGAATGATGGAAATGAGGCACAACTTCTTTTTTCTTGATTTCTTAGAGTTCAGGAAGCAAAATGCTGGAAAAAAGGAAAGGGCTAAGGCAAAAGAATCGATGAAGAAGAAGATGGAGGGAGAACCTTCACAAACAAAAGAAGATGGTGAGAGAGAGCAAAATGGAAGCACTAGTAATGGCACTGAAGAAGAAAGTGGAGCTGTGGTTAAAGACAAGGCTAAGGCCAAAGAATCGACCAAGAGAAAGATGGAGGGAGAACCTTCCCAAGCAAAAGGAGATGGCGAGAGAAAGAAAAATGGAGGCACGAGTAATGGAACCAAAGTAGAAAGTATAACTGTGGTTAAAGACAAGGCTAAGGCTAAAGAATCGACCAAGAGAAAGACAGAGGGAGAACCTTCCCAAGCAAAAGGAGATGGCGAGAGAAAGAAAAATGGAGGCCCTAGTAATGACACTGAAGAAGAAAGTGGAACTGTGGTTAAAGACAAAGCTAAGGCCAAAGATTTGACCAAGAGAAAGATGGAGGGAGAACCTTCCCAAACCAAAGAAGGTGGCAAGAGAAAGAAAAATGAAGGCATTAGTAAGGGCTCTGAAGATTAAAGTCTAATTGAGGTTAATATCTGAGTGGGGTAGGTTGGTCTTGATGTGAATCGAAAAAGTAGTTGTCCAGACGAATTATGGGTTCCTATCAGCAAGCAGCAGCATGCAAAATGAGGCATCCAATGGAAGAAACACACCCATGTAATATCTACTAATGTTTTCAAAGTCAAGCTTCATGTGTTGGGGAATGCTTGGAATGAGCTCCCTCTCTCCAAGAACAGTTTAGCATGTAACAGTGTCTTCCATCAGTAACGTGCAGTGTGACGCGAGTGGATAATTGAGAACAGCTTATATATCCAGTTAGAAATGATCGGTGGAGTGGTGGCAGTAGTGTTTGGCACATTGTATTGTTCTGGCATCATATGTTTTCATTAATATTAGCTGGTCCTCGAACAAGTAACTTTTATAGTTCATGGATACTGTGACGTTGCCCACATTCTGTCGCCTATGTATTTTTGCCACGTTGATCGTCAATCTCTTGTGGCTTCACCCTGGCAGACTCACCAGTTGTCAAGAAGGTTGTTTTTTTTTTTTTTTAAACTTAGGAAGATTTCTTGGCCGGAACTTTTGGTAGTTTCTGTTGAGATAGGCACGGAGGCATGTTGCTCAAATGGAAAACTCCTTGATGGTGGGCATTATTCTGAGATGGTTTTCTAGTCTCCTAGTGAATTCCATGCTTTGTTGGTCAGGAAGGCCGATGCTAGCTGAGCCTTCTGCATTTATCGTTATGTGGACTGTGTCAAGGAAAGTCGATGCTTATTTGCGAACCCTCATCATTCTTTTCCTTGCAAGATAGGGTCGTCGGATCAATTGAACAAAGATCAGACATGAGCAGCGACCTCTGCTAGTCCGGTCCCCTACCTCGACAAGCATCTAAGCGCATTCTTGCTCGCGCCTGCTCACACGACAAATGGATGGACTGTGTGCTTAGCAATCCGGGAGTCGGTCTCGCCCCTGAGGCTCGTAAAGTTCTCGAAGCCTACTGGCATTCTAGTTAGGCATAGGTTAAAGAAAGAGGAGGAATACACCCTTTTGGGATTCCTCCTGCTCCATGTGCTCATGTTTACTCTGCTTTTGGAATTAACCATCCAAAGTACAGAGAGGACCAATTCATGGCGACTTTACAGCAAAGTAGGAAGACGGCAAAAAATTTTTCTTAAGAAAGCTCGAAAAAGCATATGGCGACTTTACAGAAATCCTATATGAAATCGAAAACCTTTCAATGTCGTTCTCCCTGTGTCCGACGTCCTGAATTTGATAAATCCTCTTTAAGTTCTAACGAGTACGGAAGCTTGCGCGCAAATGAGCAAGAGAGAGCTGACTCCTAAATGCCAGTGTTGCCCTCGGCCTTTCTTTGCCGTGTTAAATGATGGAGTTGCTCAATTAAGTAAACAGGCATGAAGAATTGAAATTACCCAAACGAGATCGTATTGGATACATTGATCAAGTGTGAAAGTTTATAATTTTCAAATATCAGTTATGCGTTAGGTAAAATTAATTGAATATTGAATTGTTTTATTGTTGGGCATGATTGGTAAGCTAAATATATTGTCAGACCGACAGGAACCTTGTATAAAAACATCCTCAGAAATAATAAAACCTAATCCCCATCATTTTCATTGTCTCTCAGTAGTCAAACTCAAACGTTCTTCTTCTTCTCTCTCTCTAGAATCCTGTGGCACAGTGAGTGAAGTCATCCTACGACTGTTGAAGACCTTATCAGTCAAAGGCCGGGACTTTCGCGTCTCTGCTTCGGCGTGCATCAATCCTAAAAAACGATTGATTTCGGAGGGGGTGGGGTGACGGAAAGGGGTCGAATTCGAAGCTCGCTGCGATGGAAGGTTGCCGGAAAGTGGTGGTCTCTGCTCTGCAGTTCTCCTGCACCGACGACGTCCCCACCAACGTCTCCATTGCCGAGAGGTCCTTCTTCTTCTTCCTTCTTCTTCTTCTTCAGTATGCCCAAAAAAAAGATTATTTTATCTTGGGTTTTTCAGTATGCCCAAAAAAAGCTTTTTTTAATCTTGGGTTTGTGGGTGTTATGTTCTTTGTTATCTCACTGATCTTGATCTTCCGACTTGCAATCGTGATTCGTTAATTTCCTCAAACTGGTTAAAGGGTCGTAGCTCCTCTTTTCGAATTAGAACGGGGCGTTGAGCTGGCGGAGCTTCTTGCTTTAGCCCCTCACCTGCATAAAAATGGCTGCTTCTTGGTGCAAAACGAAGAAGGGTCTAGAGTGGGGTTTCTTTCTAGGTGGGAAAATAATGCAAACGTCAAATTTTAGGGAACTTCGCATTTCTTTAGTGATGTCAATGGCCCTTCAATTGATCGGACTTGCGGTGATCATTGTGGAGTTGTGCATGCTCGGAGGAAATTCGTCCTCGAGATGCTCGTGATCCGTTGATAATGCCTGCTATGGCTTGTTTCCGCCTTCTTGGCCTTCTTGGCGGTCCATCTCGGGTTGCCTTTTTGCAAGTCTGGGGCAAACGCTTGTGACTAGATACAATTCGAATTCGGTTCATGGGGTGCATTGATGCGTTACACCAAGAATGTTGAATGATCTTTTCTTATGCAGGTTGGTTAGAGCTGCTCATGGGAAGGGTGCAAACATCATTCTCATTCAGGTACGAGCTCTTGAACTCGAGATATTTTATCCTTGTAAAGCTTAGTATACTAATGGTAGTCATTCCTTAGAGTATTTTCCTCAAGGAAGTCCTGGACTTTATTCTAGTTACCGCCAATCTGCCATATTATGATTGGAGGATGGCCTTGGCTCAAAATATCAGTTTGATGTCCCAACTTTTGCATTTCAGGAACTTTTCGAAGGATACTACTTTTGTCAAGCACAGAGGGAAGATTTCTTTCAGCGAGCAAAGCCTTACAAGGGCCACCCAACTATTATGAGGTAAATTGTGCATGCCATTTTGGTTTACCAGAATAGCTTGTTAGACATAGTGCTCTGTTTGGCATGCAGATTGTCCTTGCTTCTCCTGACATGTTCGAGGCCTTATTATTCTTCTGATATTATACTTTCCAGCAAGATGACACTGTTGCAGTAAACCTTTTGCTTATTTCCATGTTACACAGGATGCAGAAACTTGCGAAGGAGCTGGGTGTAGTAATACCTGTCAGCTTCTTTGAAGAGGCAAATAATGCCCATTACAACACTATAGCTATAATTGATGCTGATGGGAGTGATCTTGGATTGTACAGAAAGTCACACATCCCTGATGGACCAGGTGCATGAATTACTCTTATCTTTTCATGCCCTGCGTATTTATGTGCTTCATAGATGATGAACTCACAGGGAACTGCATCCACAGGTTACCAGGAGAAGTTCTACTTCAATCCAGGGGACACTGGCTTTAAGGTGTGTATGAGCAATTGTATTAGTCAATCTTTGATCTTCTTACTTGTTAGCTATGGACTGTAACAGTTAGATTAATCAAAATTATTCCGTAAGATTGATTTTTATTCTCTGGCTAAACAGGTTTTCGAGACAAAATTTGCCAAGATTGGAGTTGGTAAGGAGCTCTATATGTTATACCTACAGCTTTTTTTTCTCTCTGTGTAACCTGCCTGTTGCTATACTATGTTCAAAATCCACGAAAAACCACCTGGAGCAAATAGTAATTGCCTTCTTGTGACGTCCTCTTTTTGATTGCAAGTATTACTTTCTGGCTGATTCCATAAGTTGAAGGGTAAGATATGATAGGTTGATCAGCTTTGTTATCTTTGTCAGCAATTTGTTGGGACCAGTGGTTTCCTGAGGCAGCTCGAGCTATGGTTTTGCAAGGGGCAGAAATATTGTTATACCCAACTGCCATTGGTTCTGAACCACAGGATGAAGGACTTGATTCTAGAGAGCACTGGAAGAGAGTTATGCAAGGGCATGCTGGGGCTAATCTGGTACGTTCTCTGCTCGGACAAATTGTGAACTAGTGAATAATGTTGGGACATTTAAGTTGCCTGATTAGTGTTCCACATGCAAACTTGTGGAAGTAAATGGGTGTCATTTTTTTCATGAAAGCTTAACCAGTCTGAGTAATATTTTTTTCTTTTAGCCAATGAGTAATATTAATTACTTAATCTAGAGCAATTTCCTGTTCTATTATGCATCTGCTCCACTGTGTCAGATGTGCAAGAAAAACCTGCTGTATTGCAATTTGCTCTGCCTGGTCTTCCTCTTTTGAGGTCATTTACTTAATTATATTTCGAGTATTGGTTGGGAAACCTTGATAGTCGATAATTGTCCTATGTCATATAGTGTTACTTTTGAAGGAATCTCATTTGACTTTGACAAACGTAGGTACCTCTGGTGGCTTCAAATCGCATAGGGAAAGAAGTAATACAGACAGAGCATGGAAAGAGTGAGATCACATTCTACGGCAACTCTTTCATCACAGGTATTAGGTTGACAATTGCTAGTAAATATGAAATAGAGATATTCTGCTTGTGAACAATATTTTGAATGAGAATTATATATGGCTCAGCACCAACGGGAGAAATCGTGGCAAGTGCTAATGACAAAGAGGAAGCTGTTCTTGTGGCGGAATTTGATCTGGCTAATATAAAACGTAAGAGACACAGCTGGGGAATATTTCGAGATCGACGTCCGGACCTATACAAGGTGCTTCTCACCTTGGATGGAAGCAATCCTCAAACGTGATCAAATGGTGCCTCCTCGATTCCTTGAGATTTGGATAATCCTTCAGTTGCAGGAAGAAAATAACTGAAAAGAGACGCATGCTCCTTTCACCTGGAGAATCGAACGGGGAAATTGAATAATTATAGAATGCTTTCCCGAATGATTTCCTGTAAAGAAAGGCTTGGCACCCTGCTGCGTCTTTCGTTTTTAGGCTTCACATGCTAAGGATACTCTATTTACGGTGAAATTGAAAGATTAATTGCCCACCTTTTTATTTGAGTCATACTTGTTTCTGAAAGAAATCTGAAAGTGGATCGCATTCGGGTGCCCTCATGCAATGTGAGAGTAATCAAATAGCAGATGGCCTGTTGCCTAGCTGCTAGCTAGTCCTTTGGTGGATATTTGCTGAGGTCGGGTCATCCAAAGTCAATTTCTTGAACACTGGAGAGTGACTATCGCTGGTTCGTCTCAATTTCTTGATCATACTGAAGTAAATTTTGAGAGTTTCTCCACAGAGAACGTTAGTTAGGTAGAATAGTGCATTTTAATATATGTGAGGCCGCATTGCTGCATTTCTTTAGATTCTAGAGCGGCGCAGATGCATTCCAAGGTTAATGACACCGTCCGTGTGAGTCGGATGGACAGTGCCAGTGACAAGGAGTACCGCATGCTGACTATAATCCGAATAACTTAAACACGATTGTACCATAAATTTTGGCACTCATTTCATGGACTTGTCCTTTTCTACCCAGGATAGTTAAATATGGGGAAATGCAAGTGCTTATGTTGGATGGGAAGAGAGAGCAGTGCCACAATAAACGGCAGCTCAAGCAATACAGTGTTCAAACGACAAGCAAAGACGGATGAATCTCCACTGAATTAGTATGATCACAAGTGGAATGTTGTCACAACATCAAACACAACAACCCTAAAATCTGGCACCGCGAAACAGGAACACAAATCATTCACAAAACCTCCCCCGACTCCGATTCATACGAACTCACACTCAATTAGGTCATCTAGAAACTTGTTTCCTAGAAGTGCAGAAATATTTCATCTCCATGCCTCAATCCACTCTGTTCTTGACTCTAAACGGCTTATGCCACCAATCACCCTACTCTTCTCTACAGGCATCGTCACCTGGAATGCAGGTTGATGCAAGTCCATTATTGAAAGACCCTTCTCGAAGTCCGTCTCACTAGATTGGCCAAAGCTGGCCTTCTTTCCATCCTCCTGGATTCCAGTCTTAATAGTACCAAACATTTTGGCCTCCGTCTCACAGTTAAAAATGTCAAGTTGCATCACCTCCTCATGACGACATAATTCTCCTTCGGTGGTGCTCGTCCTTTCATCTGATTTAGAGGAGCCATCCATATCGGGTTCTTCAGCAGCGAAAACTTGCTCGCTTTCTTCATTATCCTGAGCAGTATCTCCTAGACAGGGCTGAGAAGGACTCTGGTGTCCACTCTCATCAAAAGGCTCGAGACTGGAAGCCCGAGCTGGTTCCACTGAAAAGTCCTCTCTTTCTCGCAGGGTTCTTATTATTAGCATCTTGAGGAAATTCATCACTTGGACAGCATACATCAAAGCAGTTAAGGGATCTGCCATCTGCAATACGATAAAGACAGTCACCTAAAGCATATTCTCTAGATTATTTTTCCATGTTTGATCATTCAATTCCCAACAACACAATCAATAAAGTAAACATTTTACATGATTTGTCGGTAGCTGTAAGATGGGACCGATCGTGTTAAAAGTTCTTGGCCTAATGCAGAGATTCTTATATCTACATGACAACCTCTCTTCCAATCAACTTTGTTGTTAACGAGATCATGAGTCCACTGTATCGAATTAAACTGATGCATAATGCAGCATCTGCAGGCCATTTCAAAAGAGAAACCTCCATTGAAGTATGCGATGTCTGATGGAAATGCACTTGTAAGATGAAAAGAGACCTACATTATATGGCAGCACCAAACCATGAATCAACTGTGCAAAGCAGGCAGGCCAAATGCTGATTTTCACAATTTAAGAACAGAAGTAACATTGACTTCCTTTGTCTATACTTATGGACCGGTAATTGCCCATGGAAGAAAATTAACCTGAGTCATATTTGGAGCAAAAACCATGGCGATATTGCGTGCGTCCATTTTGTTTAAATGCTCCATCTGAGCAACATCGGCCATCAGGTTGATTGCCCAATCCAGTAATGCAGCTTCTGTGGGAGGTAGAACCCTCACAAGTTCAGCACATTCTTCCTCAGTCTGGCATTGCATCACTTGCTCTGGTGAAAGAGGATCCAGCACACCAGTCGGAAGTTCTCGAAACCATGCCTGCAATTTGACACAGGATAAGTCTACTTTATCTTCTAATGATATGAGAGAATGGAATTAAATCTTTTGCATGTAAGGATCATGCATTCAAAGAGGAAATAAATTTAAAACTCGCCATGTATAAACATTATGTTGGGATCTTAATTTGCATCTTTAGACTGTATGATGTCAAGAGACAACCAAGCAAAATTTTTCACATCACATCTCCTCATGTTCAAGGTGAGAGTATTTTGTGCCGCAAAGCATGGTCTACACCATGAAAAAGTAGGTCTGACTGAGCTGCAGGAATAAAGTAATCAAGGAGAGTATCATTTTCAATATAGATAAAGACCACAGACCAGATTCTTGGACACTGTGGAGATCTCCTTTTGATGATGGTACCTGGCATATTCTTAGTAGAAGATAGAAAACCACATGATGCATCCAAAACAAATCCCAATGAGAAGGCATATGATGCAGCATTTAAAATAAAAAATGACATTAGACTGTAGAATGCTTTATTCTGTGCACTTACCCACTCCCCTTCAGAATATTTTCACACTCCCCTTATCCAGTCTCCTCATCGAGAAATTTAAAAGAAAAACGCATACCACTTCAAATATCACACGAAGATGGCCAGTTACGTGACATATATTCCTCCAACATAGTCCTACCCATGAACTTAACCATTTGGCAGGTCATGAGCCGTATTGGGACCATAAAATAAAATATGCTACTACAGAGAGGAAAAGAAGTAAGAGCTTATGCAGTAGTGATCAAAGCTTACACCTTGATAAGTCCAGCTAGGCAATGCACATCGATGCCCTCTGGTACCACTCCCCTATTTAATTGATCTCTAACAGACTCCTCCTGACTGTTTTCTGCATTTATCCTGAAAATACCTTCTGCCTGCATGAATAAAAAACACTTGTAATGACTGGACTAAATTTACAAATTAAACTGGCTTGAATTTGACTGCTGCCAAAAAGGAACTGAATCTATGCAATTCAATCAGAAACCTGGTATATATGAACAGCTATCTCTGCTTTCTAGTGCAAAATGAGAGTGGATCTAACTTGAAAATGATCACGGGCTAAGAGAGAAAATCATGACGAACCTGTAAACCTCCTTGAGAATACAGCTTTCTTTGCATAAGCAACAGTATTGTTGGCACGCTGTTCCCTCTAGAGTCATAAGATAACTGCATGGATTCCGTTGAAACTCCAAAAACATGTGCACTGGTTCAAGAATATTGGATCAGGGTAGATACAAATTACAAAAGAATCCATCTAGTTACAACTGGTGACTGTTCTCACAGAAGATATAGACAAATAAAAACTGCCAGAAAACACTTGAATTTGAAGCCTCAACAAAAGCAGATAGTATCATATAATCTGATGTGAACAAAATAACTAGGCTCAGGAGATCACTTCAAATGGTTAATCGTCTAGACAATGTTGACCATTCTGAGTTGTTTGTCAATTGCAGTATGCAGAAGACACATTATTTATATCTTTACTAATATATTAGTCCAACAGAGACTTGATGACTCAAAAGACCCTTTATTTCTTGTGAAGTGTGAACAGTCTTACAGCTTCATTCTCTGTAGATTATATTTTAATCCACATATAAATGAAGAGAGCTTGGCAAAGTCCAATATAATCTCAGGGACTACAAGGACACCAATGGATATTGTTCTAAAAGACCAAAAGGAGGAAACTTTTGAATATAATCCTAAAAAATGCCAATTTTCTAGTAGTAAAGATGAAAGAAACCATAAACAAGCAAGGACTGAATACGCTGGAGAACTAAACCAGAGTTAGTAGCGACTGCTAACTTTTCTCAGCCGAAATGCTACGATTAGTCCTCAAATGTCATTGCTGGGTTATTCTGTAGATCAATTGCAAAGTCCTCCAATAGTGACTACCAAAAACTACCCAGAAAAGTTTCGAATTGCGACCAAAGTTTAAACTTCCAATGAGTGCATCCATATGTTAAGTGTCGCAAGATTTCCTAAAAAAAACGGATAAAAATAAATGGGAGCAATCTTCTGAGTTGACACTCTACAGTACATACCTCTTATGGCAAGATGCTGAATAAGACTACTACTATCCGAAGCTGATGACTCGAAATTCACATAGGCAACGCATTAGAAAGAAAAGCGACCATCATAATTTCATAACCCAGAAGCAACCGACGGCAGTTACACACAAGAAAGTCATCTCCAGCACATAAAAGGACAAGAACGAAAGATAGAAAATCGCAATCCCAAGAACAGTAACGCTCAACGCGACATCAAGAACAGGGAAAATGACAGGCCAAATCCGAAATGCACCTGGCGCTGGGGGCACGCGTGGGCACCTCGGGCTCCAGCTCGACGGGCAAACCGAGGAACCCGTTGAACCGGTCGAAGGTGACGTGGGCCACGTGGCGCACGTTGGTCGGCCACCCGATCTCCATCGCGCAAATCTCCCTCCGGTCGCTCTTGCACGCGACCAGGGACTTCCTGAAGATGGCGAACAGCAGCGCCAGCAGCGAGAGCTGGTGGTGGTTCCCCGCCGCCCGGCCCTCCCCCTCCTTGGAGCCGCACTCCCCTCCTCCTCCTCCTCCTCCTCCTCACCCGCCGCCACGGAATCGCCGCCGTAGTCCGCCGCAGCGGAGGAGGGCGGCGAGGACGCGTCGCCGCCGCCGGGGCGGGGCGCCCAGGACGAGGGAGGGGAAGGGGAGGCGGCGGCGGCGGAGGCCGGGGAGGAGGGGAAGTGGGAGGGCGAGTGGAGGACCTCGGCCATTGCTGAGGAGCGCGGGCGGTGGGGAGTGGCGGTTAGTTGCTTTCTTGATTTTCTTTCCCTTTCGGGGGGAGTCGGAGGAAAGGCGGAATTTTGCGGATTTCCCGGAAGTGGGTCTGCGAGTCAGGAACGGGGGGCGACCGGAGTGGGGCCGGAGGGATCACCGAGCTGGAGATTGCTCTGTTCTTCCCCTTCCCCACGAGACTGAAGCGGGGATCTTGATTTTCTTGGTTGCAGAGGAATGCCAGACCAAGAAAATCTTGAAGATGAAGACGGAGATGAAGATGATGAAGAAGATGATTCCGGAGGGAGGGAGGGGAGGATATTGGTGGAAACTGGAAACTGTTTTTTCCCTCTGGGGACTTATTTATATGTGCGTTGAGTCTTCTCAAATTGTATTTGTTTATTTTCCTCCTGATTTTATTCTTATTTCGTATTTAATGAGTTTCGCAGATTTACATTAAATAATTAATTACGCCATTAAAAAATTAATTACGTAATTCATAAGTCATTATAAACAGTAATTTCTGAATTATTTAAAATTAGGAGATCACGAATAAGAACTATATGATATTAGGAGTAATGTCGGTATTTAAATCGTGAAATTAGTTTTTTTCTCACTCACTCGATATTACTATAAATAATAAAATGATAATTCAAAGCCCGGTTGTATATAAATCGGTTAAATGGAAAAAAGGAGCGGCTTTTTGCCTGGAGAAACGGCCAAAATTACTCTGCTTTTTATCAAGACTTCCTACCCACGAATTCTCCCGTACTAACTTATCCAGAAAAGAGGTACCGTCTGCCTCAGGTAAACTCAAAATTCACCGCAGTTCACTGCTCCATTCCCCGGCTTCACATGGATGGAAAAAGCTTATCGTGCCTTCTCTGCTGTCTATTCTCCCTTTTGCCTTCAAGACAAACGCAAACGGAGATCGAATTGGACGAGTGGAGTGGCTGGATCGTGAGCAATTAGTTCACCTGCTGCTGTAATGATATTAAAAGCTAGACCAGACACAGAGAGAGAGAGAGAGAGAGAGAGAGAGAGATCTCGAGATTCCAGAAATATCAAATTCCACCCTTCTCGAAATGCCCATTTTTCTATTTGCCCCCGCGCTGGTAATGACGCTGAATACGCTGAATCTCCCACGAAAGGGACTTCGGGGTCGAGAAGGAAGACCGTCAGATCCCGTACACAGTTCCTGCTGGTTTAAGTATTTCCCCCGTGACCAGATCATTGACCTGCTCTTCTTCCCATTTTGGAGCTGGAATCTGTCGCACCATCTCTCTCTCTCTCTCTCTCTCTCTCTCTCTCTCTTGCCATCATTATCATGGTATGATGTCGCGCCAAGACAAGGAGAAATCGTGCGGACAGATCTAAAGATGTCCAATGGGGTTCGCGCTCCGTGGGCGTGGCCTCATCATGTTCGGCCTGGACGCGTGATCGCCAAGCCTTTTTTCGGGTTTCCTTGTGCTAAAATCTAAGCTCGTAATTGGGTGTCGATTCGTGCTGTCAGAGACCGGAAGACATGGCCACTCGATGGCTCATTTATGGTCACCATCGTTGCACGTTGGCCTAAAAAGCAATGAATTTTACTCAACGAAGCATGGTGGATTAAGACTTACCCGAGAGCTGCTCGATTGGGGAATTCGATGTGCAAATGATGTCCTTTATGAAAGATGGAAAGTAAGGCTCGCTCTCTTGTACAATCGAGTGCTACATTGAATGATGGATATGATCAATCTCGATCGTCTTGCCATTTCTTTATTCATTTATTTTATTTTGCATTTTGATAGCTGGACTGCTCGAGAAGCACCGCAAGACTTGCCCAAAGAAGTATCCCACGGATCCTTTTTCATAAATATTGATTTTGCGTCATAAAGGAAAATTGTTCAAAGATTCCTAATCATATTACACTTTTACCAATTTAATTTTAAAATCTTTTCACTTTTTACCAATTAAGTTCATCCCACTAATTTTGATGGGTATTTACTAAAGTGGACGCCAACTATCTTACGTGGCATGGTCTAATGAGAGTTAGGTTCACCCTCACCTAGCAAGAGAGGGCAACCCTCGCTAGCTCGACAAAAGGAAGAAAAGAAGAGAAAAATCAAAAAATATTTTTCATGGTCTTGCTGATGTCCACATTAGCAAATTATACTCAATTGATATAAGATCAAAAGATTTATGACTGAATTGACAACATTGAAATATTTATGATCGAATTGTCAAGAGTGTGATGGATTTAAGACTCTTTGGACAATTTTCCCTATATTGTAGTAATAATGTCTCACTAGCTAAACACACTTATTTACACTACGCATGAGCTCTTGCATATGATTTCCAAATACAAGATAGCTACCTTAGCAAATTATGAATTCGCACGAAAATTCAAAAAGAATAAAAGAGGGGTTAAGACTAAGATAAAACGCACAAAATGGTCGACTTTGGCCACGGCCAAAGTTAGTATTGTGCCATTTGGCGTCGCACGAGAACAAAGATACTCGATAGAGCTCTTATCAATATATCCCAACCATTTCTCAAAGAGTAGGTATACATGAACTAGACACGTCTTAACAGGTTTTTTTTTTTTTTTTCCTGGTAAGAACGTCTTAATAGTTGAGATATGTTGAAATGCCCGTAAGAGTAATTATGGTCCTAAATCGAGATCAGACGTTCGCCCAGTCCATCCACTCGGGTGCGTAACATCAAAGCCCTTTCGCTAATCACCCACGTTTAGTTTGCCTAGTTATCGTTCGATCCACTTTACCATCAATCAAAATTCCTAATTTCCTCAGCCAAAAAATCAAAGTCCAGCTCCAAAAGTAAAATCCCCAATCAATCACCATGGTAATATCAGATTAGACACTTGGTAGATAGAGGGATTGGAAAAATTCAAATAATTAATCATCAAATCTTCCGATTTTTTGATTAATATTAATATTAATATAAAAATTAGATTTGCAATTCCGACCTTCGGACACGAAAAATTACAGGGGCCGCCTAGATCCGCGGGAGGGGCGTTTTCGTAAAAATGGCGGCTAGGCGAGGAGCACCTCCAGCTGCGACCTGTTCTCCTGCTCGATCACGTCGAGGAACACCGGGTCGACCGTCACGTGACTGTCCACGTGCACCCGGAAGCGGTGGTCCCACCACAGGACCCTCGCGACGCCGGCGATGTCCACCGCCGCGTCCAGCACCATCTCCCGCCGCGCCACGTCGGCGAAGAACCGCCGCGCGTGGTGGGCCAGCTCGAGCCCGTCGAGCCGCCCCCGGAGGTGGAGCAGCCGGCAGGACCTCGGCGGCTGGGAGCCGGCCTCGACGTCGGCGGAGCCCAGGGGGGCGCCGTCGTAGAGGATGGACATGGTGGCCGGGGAGTAGTGGATGGGGGCGGCGTTGGGGTTGGTGACGTGGACGGTGAGGAGGAGCTCGGCGTCGAGGACGGGGAGGTTGAGCTTGAAGGAGGTGAGGCTGATGGAGATGAGGTGGAAGGTCGGGTCCTTGGGCCGCGCCAGGAACACCGCGGTGGCGGCGGTGGCGGACGCCGCGCCGATCGCGGCGGAGGTCCACGACCATCTGACCTTTTTGCCCATCGGATCTCGCCGTATTTTCGCTTCCGGGGGGGAAGAAGAAGATGATCGGGTCGATCTCGGTGCGAAAGAGAAAGAGCAGAGCAATGTCAGGTCGTGAAGCGGATAGTGTTGTGATTTGACGAAAGTACCCCTGGTGGTTGTCCTTTTTGGAGGGGACCGGGAGGGCCAGTTTAGGCAATTCACCTTGTGGGCGAATGATGCGAAGATGGAAAATGACGAAAATGCCGGTTCGACGGGACTGTGCTTGAGTGCGACTCTCTCTCGCTTTGATGCGAATTATCATAAAGTTTTAGGGCTTTGGCGACATTTTAGTGGGACGACTACCACGAAAGATGCGGTGCTAAAACCTATGAGTTAATTGTAGATGGGATATTATCAATCATATAAAACTTATGAGCTAAATTGCTAGTGCCCCGACTGTAGAAATGCGGTACAGACAGCACTTTGTCAAAGTTCTTGTCTAAGTTGCAAAGGCCTTGCGATTGTAGAGTAAAGGTGAAGATCAATTAAAACTAAAGAAAAATGCCCTTTAAGGTTGTTTCTTCGTCGAAGAAGAATTTGCACATTTTTCCCCGTGAATGCCCCCAATTTGTCTTGAATTCTTATTTAGGGACACATCCGTCAAAATGGGTCATTGATACATTTCTCAACTTATATGGATGTTTTCGACCTCAAAAAAAAAAAAAAAAAAAAACTTATGTGACTTTAAATAGTTCATAAATATGTCTAAATATAATATGTGTGTTAAAAGGGTCATAAATGAGTTTACAACTTACTTAGACTCATTTGGCCTTTGCGTTAGAATTCAATAGGTTTAGGACATGCATGGTAACATTTTTATTTCTCTCAATTTCTGTTCTTTTGCTCATTGGAACAAAAAAAGAACAGAAAACCTGTTTGATAAAACTTTTGTTCCTAGGAACATATTTTGAACAAAAACAAGAAACAAAATAAAATAGTTTTTTGTTTCCGGGAACAATTTTTAGAATTAAGCCAATTTTTTCTTTTCTTTTTGTCTTTTCTTTTTCTTGCTTGCTGCGGCCTTGGGTGGCTGCCTGCCAACCGCCGGCCACCTCTGGCTAGCTGTGGCCACCGTCGGCCGATCGCCACCGTCGTATGATCATCGTCACCGTCGCCCACAGCCCACCGGCCACCCCCGACTGTCGATGACTGCCACCGACCGCTGGCTGCTGTTGTCGCCACCGCCCGCCTCCACTCCTTGCCCGTCGCCGTTGCCCGCCACCGCAAGACCGACGATCAGTAGCCGGCGGTCTTGCGACGGTGGCCGGCGGCGAGCAACAGTGATGGGCGGCGGGCGACGGTTGGCGGTCCGTGAGCAAGAATAAAAAATAAGTAAATAAAAAAAATCATACCAAACGCATTTCTATTCTTTTTCTATTTCAAGAATAGAAACTTTGTGTAGTTACCAAATACCTTGTTTTACTCAGAAATTGTTTTCCGAAGTAGAAATAGAAGAGAACTATTTCTGAAGAGAAACTGTTTCCCGGCTAAGAAGCGTTACCATGCACACCCTTATAGTTCGATAGTTGTTTGACAAAAAAAAAAAATTATTTAGATTCAACTCATTTCTACAACTCTTTCTTCATATTTTCTTGTTGCACTCGATTGTGCTTGCCACTCTACATTTTTACCTTAGTTTAGAAATTAGTTTTGTAGATTGGATTAAATATGGAAGTTTTCTAACTATATTGATCAGGTTGGATATGCATCATTATATTTGTATTGCATGGAAAAACGGGTTAAATGAGTTTATTTAGGTTGGATTATTTTTTACATGACTCAAATTCGACCTGATCCGTTTGTTTGACAATTCTACTAAGCGGGACAATTTTGTAAATTGGCAATTTTGTGAATTGGCTAAGATTTAAAGTGTTCTCATATTAATCTTCATCATTTAGATTTTATTTAATTACGATTTTTGAGTTTTTATGCAGGATAAAATGTTCAGTTGAAGCTTAATTTCGACCAGGATCATATAAGTCGCAGGAATATGCCGTTTGTGATGAAACTTAGCGCCGAGTACATCAACGTTTGAGATGGGTCAAGAACCTATAATTGAAAGATGCGAGATGAGATCGCTTCATCCTCTATTTACTATGTGATAATCACTCAAAAAATGAGCATTAGGAACTGACTACCATGTGCTAGTCACCCCAAAAATAACATTAAAATGCTCACATGGAAGAACCAAGGGAAAAATGTCCAAAATATTTTAAACTAATTGTATGACTATTAATTTAGTCATGAACCTTTCAATTATACTAATTTAGTCCAAAACTTTTTAATGAATTGCTAACTTAGTCCTTTAAGCTAATATTGAGTGGAAATCGCTAATATAACGATTTATTAGTGCTAAAATGATTGGCGTTAACTTGAATAATATTTACAATTTTTTTTAAATATATCTTTTACTTTTTCTACTCTCTTTTCTTTTCCCCTGTTCCCTCCATGGGCCATTGTCAGGCCTCGTCAATGATTGACGGCCTCAAGCAAAGCCTGCCCTTGCTTGGTGAGGGTCGCCCTCATTGGCCTGATGAGGGCCACCCTCACCGGATCTAGGGAGGGCCCCAAGCAAGGGTTGCCCTTGTTAGCCCAAATGCGAACATCCCTTGCTCGAGGCCGACAAGGGTGGCCCTCGCTTGAGGGCGACAAGTCGGCTATTGACAACGCTTGGCAATGGCTAGCAAGTAAAAAAGAAAAAAAAAAGAAGATAAAAGGAAAGGAAAAGAAAAGAAATAAAAAATCAAGAAATAAAAAAAAAATACAAAATTTGTGCATATTAGCATTGGCCGTATTACATAGGACAACCGGCATTGATAGGCGATTGCTAGCCTGGCTAGAAGAAGCCGGAATGATTAAATCAACAAATCATCAAAAGATTTATAACTAAATTTGTACTATTGAAAAATTTAAAAGTAAATTGATAAATTATTAAAGTGTTTAGGACTAAATTGATATAATTGAAATGTTTTGAATTAAATTAATCATTATGTAATAGATTTAGAAATTTCACCAGGATCATCATTCACGCACGCGTCTTGCTTTCTTCCTTTGAATTGGACCATGCACAGACAATTTTGCGTAGTACAATACAAAACAGGTGTAATCTCACGTAGGTACGCATCTCTCTCTTGCCACAGTTTTCATCATTGTACGCACGTTGGTGGTCAACAGCTGCGCCATTCGACGAGATCGAACCCCACGTCGTGACGGTCGTGCAACGCATTCATCTCAATAATTCGCTCATTTTGCAATCTCCCTCTCAACATATACAGAAGAAGGAGGAGGGCTTGCCCCTTTCAAATTGCGACCAAATTCAAATCCTCGAGCGCGACGACCTCGAGAACGGCGATGTTGACGGGAAGTAGATTGGCGTTGGCCCTCGCTCTTGTCCTCTCGACTGTCGCGCCCCCATGCTCCGCCGCTCTCCAGGCAGGGTTCTACAAAGGCAAGTGCGGCCTTGTGGATGTCGAGTCCGTGGTCGCGACCGTCGTGGCCTCCCGGTTCTCCAAGGACCCGACCATTGTGGCCGCGCTGCTCCGCTTGCAGTTCCACGATTGCTTCGTCAATGTATGTAAATCTTTGCATAATTCGATCCTCTACTTCCAGAGCACGTACTTCCGATGTACTCTAAAGCCGTCGTGATGACCGATTGATGCTAATGTTGTGTCCTTTTTTCCCCTTGAAGGGCTGTGACGCGTCGATCCTGCTAGACGGGAGCTCGAGCGAGAAAACGGCGGGGCCGAATTTGAGCGTGAGGGGCTACGATCTTATCGACGCAGCCAAGGCTGCGGTCGAGGCCATCTGCCCCAGAGTCGTTTCTTGCGCCGACATCATCGTCATGGCAACTCGGGACGCTGTCGCGTTGGTAATGGAAAGAATAATTACTTCAAACCTTACCGTACCCGATTCGAATTTGGTCGTGTCATGTTCGGATTAGCCCTAATGCTATCTCGAAAATTCATTTTCGTTCAATTACAGGCCAAAGGAGGAAGGTACAGCGTGCAAACGGGAAGGCTGGATGGCAAGATATCGCTGGCCCAAAATGTGAATCTCCCAGGTCCTTCCATGACAGTTTCTCAGGCTGCTTCGGCCTTTGCTCGAAAGGGATTCACCATCTCCGACATGGTCATTCTTCTAGGTACTGACGGTGTATACTATAATTATACTAATCGCTTTTGGTAGACGGCTTCGGACTTAATTTATATACGCATCATTCGGACTTCGTCAGGTGGCCACACTGTCGGGATTACGCACTGCTCCCTCTTCCAAGATCGGCTCTACAACTTCAACGGATTGGGGAAGCCCGACCCGACCATGGATCCTAAACTCGTGGCTGCCCTCCGACCGAGGTGCCCGCAGACCGCGACCATCGATAACACCGTGAACCTGGACCAGAATTCTTCGAGCGCGCTCGTCGTCGACAATTCCTTCTACAAGCAAATAGTCGCCCGGAGAGGGATTCTGCAGATCGACCAAGAGCTAGCGCTCGATAGGCTGAGCAAGTCCCTGGTGGCGACGCTGGCCAATGGCGCCAACTTCTCCCCTAGGTTCGGCCTCGCCATGGTCAAGCTGGGTGCTCTCCAGAGCCAATTTCCCGGCGAAATTAGGAGTTCTTGCCGAGCCATAAACAAAAGGAGTTGAAGTAGTGTTTGCTCCTGCTGATCATCCCTACTCGAATCGATTTTGGTTATATGGACGTAAAAACTTGTTGGCAGTCGAGCATACCAATTATATTTAGCCAGTGAATTCGTGCCGTTTCACATGCACTCTTTCTCCTTCTCTTCTGACGCCTCAGCCTCTGGCCGTCGGCCGGCCTCTTCAACACCATCATCTCTAGCGATTGGATCATCGCCGAAGCTCTCTCTCTCTCTCTCTCTCTATTTTTGTTTTCAATGTACCCACCATCGATATTAGAAATTAATGTCTTTCTGTCGGATTTTTTTTTGGGTTCAATTTCAAGGCTAATATTAAAAGTTTGATTTCCCATTTGACGATTCAACTATAATTCTTCAAAGGATATGCCCATGAATTTTGTCACATCTTGGACCGGACCCATTTTAATTATGCTTGTTATGTGTTCTGTATTCAATTGATAAAAAATTTGGAGCAATTTTTTTATGGATGAATTACAAATGCTGTTCTATAATCATGTTTTATGTTACGAGTTTTGAGCTCTTTATTATTTATTTTATAAGATAAATGTAATAGAAGTCCTAAAACTTGTTATGAAAATACAATTGAATCCTAAAACTTACAAAAAGTGCAATTAAGTCATAAAACTTATCAAATTGGTTTAATTAAATTCTAAAATTAATACCGTCAAATTTATTAATGAAAAATGCCGACATGGGACCGACATAGTATTTTAAATGATTTTTTTTTTTCATGTGGCTTTTAAAATTATTTTTTATTCAATTTTTTAAAAAAATTAAATTTAAAAACTAAAGAAGAAAAACTAAAATTTATTTTTAAAAAAATTGTTAAAAAAAAAGAAGAAGAGAAAATGGCAGCAATGGCACTTTTGCCGTCGCCACCACCATCGTCGAAGGGGCAAGCGATGGTCGCCGGGCTTAGGCGGAGGTGGCCAGCCCTCGCCCAACCACGGCAAGGCCTCGCTGGCCTCGAGTGAGGGCCGGCCACCCTTGCCAGGCTCGAGCTCAGGCGCCCCAATTGGGCTAGTTGGCCCTCATGGGAGGCCAATGATAGTTGCCTGCCCTGGGTAAGGCCTCATCAGCCCTCCCTGGGGCCTAGTGACCGTCACTCGCCTTGGGCAAAGGAGGTCGCCCATATTTGGGCAAGCTTTGTCGGCCCCAGGCGAGGGCCGACGAGGCCTTACCTAGGGCAAGCGACGGTGGTCCGACCCCCATGAGGGCTAGCAAGGCCTCGCCTGCCCTATGCTAGTCTTCACGGTTGGTGACAGTCAGCTCGCCCTAGGTGAGGCCTTGCCCCCTTCGGCAATGGGTGGTAGAGGTGGTGGAAGTGCCCACGGCTGCCATTTTCTGTTTTTATAACAGTTTTTAAAAAAAAAATTTAACTCTTCTTTTTTAGTTTTTAAATCTAATTTTGAATAAAAATGATTTTAAAAAGCCACGTGGAAAATAAAAATCATTTAAAATGCCATGTCAAGTACCAAGTCAGCATGTTCCATTAGTAAATTTGACGATGTTAATTTTAGGACTCAATTGAATCAATTTGATAAATTTTAGGATTTGATTGTATTTTTTGTAAATTTTATGACTTAATTGCACTTTTTGAACAAGTTTTAGGATTTCGATTGCACTTATCCCTTATTTTATTCAACATGTTTGTCTTATGGATTCATGATTTCGACAAGTAGAGATTTTTTTATGTTATTTTAGCTTTCGTTTTGCTTGCCTAAGGAGTGGGTTGCAAAATTCCTTATTGCTTTAGATTTCTGCTTGGCTTTTACCTGTGTTTTATTTCCTGTTGTTTTGTTGCTAAGTTTGGCTATTCTAAATATTGTGTGTTGATAGATATGTACAAGAATAAGTTTATCCTTACAAAGATTACAAAAATGAAACTTCAAAAAAAGGATTGGTTGGCTCCCTAGATGAACCTTAAATTCAGATTGGTCCATCCTGTTAAGATATGTCTTGAGTTTAAGCCCGATGTGAAATTTTTGAATATTCCGAATTAGATATGTTGCGGACATTTGAAATCAAGCAAAGAAGATCCGAAGATCAACTTCTCAAAATTCGAATCTGCATTGGAGAGTTTGGCCACTGAAATAGGAAAGTCCAACTTTCACTTTGATTTGGATTTTGTTTAAAATATATAGAGATATATTTTGGTTAAAATAGGCAAGTTAGGAAATAGAATCCTATGAGAAGTTGGCAAAATAATAAGGGTTTCACTTATATGTATATATAGACTTGTGGCCATGAATGGAAGAAGGTTGATCATGAAGAATTGGTTTTGAAGCGCCATCTTGTCGTCGAGTGCTTGGGAGGGATTTTTCTTTATCGTTCTTGTTCGTGAATTATATCCAAGAAGAATTAGTATTTGTAGCCGATTAAATCTTCTGGTAAGATTTGCGTGTAATTCCTTCGTGAGATTGAGATATTATTTCTTGAGAAATTTTAGGGCTAAACTGCGTGCGTTATTGGGGCTTGGGAAACAGCGAGAGAGTATTTGAGTGACTCGAGTGTGTAATCTCGTTGTATTGCTTGATCTATAGTAAAATTCGCTACTGCTCTCCCCGTGGACGTAGGTCTTTACGACCGAACCACGTAAATCTGGTATCCGATTTATTTTCTTCTCCTGTCTATATTATTGTTCGATCGCTCGCCTTTCACAACAAGTGGTATCAGAGCCAGGTTTGGCTAAGTTGAAGCGAATCGATAGCGACAAAAGAAGTAAAAGTGAGAATTGATAGATTTGATGGGAATGATTTTAGTTTTTGGAAGATGCGGATTGAAGATTATCTTTATCAGATGAAACTGCACTTGCCCTTATTTGGGGAGAAACTAGAATCGATGAAGCAAGCTGATTGGGATTTGCTGGATAGACGAGCTATGGGTGTTATTCGGCTGACGTTGACTCGTAACGCCGCATTTAACATCTTAAATGAGAAGACCACGACCACTGCTGATTTGATGCAAGCCCTATCAGATATGTATGAGAAGCCCTCTACGATCAACAAGGTCTATTTGATGCGATATCTGTTTACTTTGAAGATGAGCGAATGTGCGTCAGTTGTAGATCATATCAATGAATTCAATGTGATTGTTAGTCGATTGAGTTTAGTTGAGATTGACTTTGAAGATGAGTTACATGCTTTGATTCTATTATCCTCATTGCTTGATAGTTGGAATACTACTGTTACTGCTATTAGTAATTTCTTTTGGGTCAACAAGTTTGACGTTTGATGGGGTTCGAGATTTGATTCTGAGCGAGGAAATTCGTAGAAGAGAATCTGGCAAACCTGTATCTACATCTTTAGTAGATGAAAATAGAAGAAGATCTATAACACGTGTGGGTAAGAAGAGTACTAATATGAACATATGTAATCAATCTAGGATTGTTGATATTGTCTATTGGAGATGTGGCAAGATGGGGCATTTTAGAAGGAATTGCCTTAAGTTGAAGAATGAGAAGGGTAAGGAAATTATAGATGATTCTGCATATAACGTTGCAATTGTAGCAGATAATACCGATTACGTCTTATCCGTCATTAATGATTCATCGTTTGATGGATGAATTATGGATTCTAGTTGTTCTTTTCATGTCACACCAAATAGAAACTGGTTTATCACTTATTAGTGCATGGGTGTCGCGACCCAATCTTGCCGCCCTCGAAAAGTCCAAGGTGGAAAGGTCGGGTTTAGGGGTACTTTGATCACAAGAGTTCCCTCTACGTGATCGCAAGCTCTCCCAAGCTAATACCCCGCGCGACAGCGGGTTTATTTATACGATCTAGGTGTTTACAACAACTTAAGAATATACAGGAGTCGCCACTAGCCTCATTTTTTGGGGGTCGGCTAGAAAACCCAATCGAGGGTGGGAGTGTTCCCTTGATTCCTACGCAACCAAATATCTAGGTTCGGGGACTTGGTTTATGCTAAAATTTTCTATTAGCGCCCTTTCGGTACCTAAACAGTATGTTGTGTTTTTCCTAACATGTCCATGTGTTTCTTTTTACATTTTCGGGATCATCAATTAGTGACTAAGTGATCATGCGTGATGGATTACTTTCACTCTATTCTATTCCTAAGAAATGAAAAGAAAACAATCAATGAAATTGAAATTGCAAGACATGAAGTAAACAATCAAGAAAAGCAGTAAACCTAATCATTCAATCCTAAAGAATGTAAAAGAGAAAACAATTGGGAAAGAAAGGAAACCCACAACTCGTCGGGTTTTATACAATGCATGGAACCCGAGACATATGTCGCGAAAACAAATAGTACATGACAATGGTCGGAATGGACATCGACCTCCACCATCTTCACGCTTTATCCATGTTCGGGGTCCTAATCTAATCCTTAGCTTAGGAAACTTCTAGCTAAATGCATACAATGGAAAGAGACAAGCAAACGTATCAAAACAACCAAACAAAACAAGACATCTTTTGTGTTTACAAATGGTGACTAAAGTCATGAAATCCTTAGACCAAATTCTAAGTGAAATCCCAAGGTTCAACATCATTATGTATTATACCTAATCATTCATCTAACAATCACATGCATTACAAAGCATTTAAACATGCACGTAAGATATTCTAAAAGAAATCCTAAAATGGAGTCCTAACAAAGAATCACAATAGAAATCATCAAACACTACAAATAAGATCAAAGCACTTGGGGATAGAACCCATGGAAGATTGGCCCTAAGAAAAAAAAAACAGAATATCAAGCACACCAAGAAGAATCACTTTCATGAATGGAGTATCTCAAGATTTCTAACGCATGAATATTATGGCATTTTAGTATATCCTAGGTATAGATGTTGGGGACAAATATGATGAAGACATCTAACCCTAGATCAATGCACAAAAAAAAAAAAAAAACCACGGAAATTCATTAACCTAAGTAGGTCTATCAACCTATTCAAGACAGTGCATGATTGGAGAACAAGTGCAGTAACTTTGGCAGAGGTTTGACATATCAAACGAGGCTCAAATGGTGCGTGCCATGCGTCTTTCCGAAGTCTGAAATGCCCTTTATGAATATCTACAACACATCGAAGGCAATTGGACATATCTACTAGCTCATTGAAGGCAAACAACAATCAGGTCACAGACAAGATAGTCCACGCTAAGGACGATTTAATGAGTATTTTCCTAATCAAATCAACTCCAAAAATTCTGAAAAAAATTATATGTTGTAGCCAAGGACATTTCAAGCAACTTTTCATGAGACACCGATCTATGAATTCAAGTACAAAATTTAGTAGAAAATCGGAAAACAGTCAAGGTCGAACAATGCATAATAGTAAACTACAATATATCAGTTTTCCATAATCATCTCCTAATTTTCGAAGAAGATTTTAGATAGCTAATGATATCGGATCAGGATGTGCTATAGCTAATCAAACCATCTTTGACTTTCATGAAGACATCGAGCACCAAAAAGCACATATACTAACTCAATTCCGGGCATACACACAAAGAGGTCTGTCAGGAATCCGAGGTTGCAGAACAATTGTCATTCCAAGTTCAAAAATCATAGAACCAAAATATCTAACTGTAATCAACTCTAAATCAATCAAGTATTGATTCTAATCAGATACACAATGCATACTGGCCCCGAACCTTTGTTGTCGAGAATGCATTTCGACACGAGAAGCTCTTGCCTCATCGGATGCTATTAAAAGGAGTTTCAACACACTTACCTTGATTGAATCGGCGAAGAACATGCCTTCGAAGATCTCTTTCATTTAGCAATGACGAAACTGCTATTTAACACAAAAGAAAAAATATTGAAATCAGCGGATAGTCAAATTTTATTTTGTTCTGTAATCAAAACAGAAAAAGGAAATGGAACGCTTAGCTTTGATTTTGCTTCGAGGACTACGGAACGTGAAGAACACTGAGTCAGATTCTGGTATAAGAGCTGTTCAGCACCGTCTTCAAGCTCTGATTTATGACTTTCGCAGATCATGATCACTCTACTCTAATCCTTTTTCTAGATCGACACTCAGAGATGAACACATCGGTGCATCGTAGTCACTGGACTTTGCTGAAAATACTGATCGCCTGATGAAGAAACGATTGGACTTTGCTCGGGACTTCATTAGACGTCGATCTCCGATTTTTGACTTACGATACTCATCAACGGACGCTAATCAATGAAATTGAAGAGATCGACGTCAACAAAATCTGATGTAATCGGAGTCCAAGCACACCAAGTATACAAGTAGAGATTGAGAAGACTTAGCCGAATCCAGAATCTCAGCTTGTTCTGATTTCAGTTGTAAATAATCCCCTTGGATTGTGCAACGAAACTCGTGAAGATCTCGATTATTCCCTTTGATAAAAAAAGGAAATCCGTTGCCTCTATTGAAGGATTGAGTGGACTAAATCCACGAAGAGTCCATGAATGGAGAATTTCTGCACAGATTTGTAGAAGTTCACCCGTAACATCCTGGGAGAGAGAGAAATCGTGGAGAATTTTCTTCTTTGCTTTTTGTTGATGGGGTCCAAGAATCATCGAACAGAAAAAATCCGTGAAGCTATTGCCTTCCCCTCCGAGAGAAAAATAACTCGAGCGAGTTCCAGAGAGATTTTGAGAGAGAGAGATATAGTGAGAGAAAGTAGATCCGAAGAATCCCCCCTCCGAGAGAGAGAGTAAAGAGAGTAGAGAGAGAGTTCTTTCTCGCCAGAGTTCCCCGATTCCGTTTTCTATTTTTTTTTCTCTCTTTTATTTTTTCCTTTTCTCTCCTTTTTTTTTTTTTTTATTTCACTCCATTTTTTTCTTTTTTTTTTTTTTTCGTTTTCCTTATTTCTATTTTTTTTTTCTCTTTTCATTTGATTTCATTTTTTTTTCTTTTGCTTTTTATTTTTGCAAAAAGGATGTTTAAAATGTCGACAAAAAATCAAGTGTCAACAATGGGTAGTGGTAAAGTTCAGTTAGGGAACAATGCTGAGTGCGATGTTGTGGGTGTTGGTGATGTTAAAATCGGAATGCATGATGGTATTGTGAGGACATTAACTAGAGTAAGACACGTTCTAGAATTGAAAAAAGCACTTAACTTCCTTGGATGCCCTAGATTCAGCTGGTTGTAGGTATTCTTCAAAATGTGGAGTTCTGAAGGTTGTTCGAGGTGCTCTGGTGATAATGAAAGGAATCAAGCACAGAGGCTTGTATAAATTTCAAGGTGAGACAGTGACAAATTTTGTTGCGAAGACGTCGGATGCATTTGTTCGAGAGTCTATTGACTGCTCGAGGAAGACTTGGGTCTTTGTGCCAATGCACAAGTTTGATGTTGGTGTCAGGATCACGCGGTTGAGGGCTTTGATTGAAATGGAGACCGGTAAGTCGATCAAGTATGTGCGGACTAACAAAAGCATGGAGTTCTACTCGAAGCTGGCAAATAAATTCTGCATGAAAGGGGGCATAGTGAAACATCGCACTAATGCTAGTAAATCACAACAATTTGCAGAATTGATAAGTAGAACATTACTAGAGATGGCCCGAAAAATGATCTTTAGTGCTAGTATTGCTAGGAGAATCCTAGCTTATGTGCTTAGTATGATAAGCTGCCTGGTGAATAGATCTCCATCAATTGCTATTGAATGGCGGACTCCTGAAGAAGTGTGGTAAGGTAATGTTGCTGGTTATTCTATTATTATAATATTTGGTTGTTCGTGTTATTTTCGAGCGAGTGATAGTAAGCTCGATGAAAGGGTAAGAAAGTGCATATTCTATGGCTATGCACAAGGTGAGCGGGGTGATCGGTTGTGGTGCCCAGATATAAATTCACCTGTTAACAGCAGAGAAGTTATCCTTGATGAGTCTTCGGTACTTCTGGCTAGGAGCGTTTGTGGCAGTGTTAATACGGATCTGAACGACATTCAGCTTGAGGTGGAGTTGCGACTAGAAACTCTTGAGGTAACATATACGGGTACCGGCAAAGTAATCGACACAGATGGTGTTTGTAGTGAGGTGGAGCCTATAGAGCCGACGGTTGTTATCAGAATCGCGATATTGACAAGGTATGTATTCGATCTTCTGATAGATATAGATACAACAATGGTTTTGCTTTATTTGCAGTTGAAAATGTTGCATCGGAAAATCCTTGCGGAGTAGTTAAATGTGCATGTGGAGTTGGTATTCTCATGAGATCCACGGTTATGGTGAAGTTTAAGCAAAGCTTGGACTTTGATAATATCTGTAACGGTTGAGCCCATCGAGGGGTATGGGAAAGTAACGGTAGAGTTTGAATTTTTGCGAAGCAATTGCTATTTGTCTCAAACGTCGAGCCAAGGTAGAGATTGTTAAGATATGTCTTGAGTTTAAGCCCGATGTGAAAGTTTTGAATATTCCGAATTAGATATGTTGCGGACGTTCGAAATCAAGCAAAGAAGATCTGAAGATCAACTTCTCAAAATTCGAATCTGCTTTGGAGAGTTTGGCCATTGAAATAAGAAAGTCCAACTTTCACTTTGATTTGGATTTTGTTTAAAATATATAGAGATATATTTTGGTTAAAATAGGCAAGTTAGGAAATAGAATCCTACGAGAAGTTGGTAAAATAATAAGGGTTTCACATATATATAGATTTGTGGCCATGAATGGAAGAAGATTAATCATGAAGAATTGGTCTTGAAGCGCCGTCTCGTCGTCGAGTGCTTGGGAGGGATTTTTTTTTATCGTTCTTGTTCGTGAATTATATCCAAGAAGAATTAGTGTTTGTAGCCGATTAAATCTTCTAGTAAGATTTGCGTGTAATTCCTTTGTGAGATTGAGAGATCATTTTTCGAGGAATTTCGGGGCTAAATATTGCGTGCGTTATTAGGTGTAATTGAGGCTTGGGAAACACCGAGAGAGTGTTTGAGTGACTCGAGTGTGTAATTTCCTTATATTGTTTGATCTATGGTGAAATTCACTGCTACTCTTCCCATGAACGTTGGTCTTTATGACCGAAACACGTAAATCTGGTGTTCGATTTATTTTATTCTTCTGTCTATATTATTGTTAAATCGTTCGCCTTTCACAACACATCCTCAGTTCTAAAATATGGAAATCGATCTTGTTCGGGTAGATTCTAGGGTTGGACAGCGCGATTGCTCACCATCAAGCCATCAGACTTTGTGCATTCATCAACACATCCACTTAACAATTATAATCTCTTAATGTTGATAATCTTGAAAAAATCGGTGCCGCATTGATAGATTCAGAATTAAGCGAAAATCGAGAATATCTTTTAGATAAGAAAAAGTTCGAGGCAATATCAAAATTAGACCTAAAATTAGGGTTTTTTTGTAAAGGAAGTGGCCCCCCAACTTATGCCATTTATATGTATGCCGCCACTCTAAGACGTCATTTTCATCCCCGGCGTAAATCATCCGACCGCAAGCGCCCACCTTCCGGGAACTCGGGCGAGAACCCGCAGGGTCGGATCCCCGATGGAAGGAAACGGGCCCGCCCGGCCCCGCCGAGGAATATCTTTCTCCGCCGAGCGCCTCCTGGGCGTGCGGTCGCCTCACGCTCCCCCGCCCGATCCCGCCGCCGCCGGCACCTCCTCCTCCGCCGCCGCCGCCGCCGTCGCCGATGAGCTCACCGAAGACGACGTCTTCTGGACCGGTGGCTTCGCCGCCGACAGCGCGCAGCACAATCACCAGCCGTCGTCGTCGTCGTCGTCGTCCTCCCTCTCTTCCGATCCACGGCATCACCTCCGCAAGGCGTCGCCGGTCGGTCCGTCGGAAAGCTTCGGCGTCCTCGCGGCGCTGCCGGAGAACGAGCCCCGCTCCGTTTTCAACCACAAGGCGTCAATCTCCTCCCCCTCGTCTTCTTCCGCTTCGTCCTCGGCTTCGTCCTCGAGAATGATCTCAATCCCGACGGTTCCGAAGCCTCCGCCGGAGCGCCTGTTGCCGGTTGCTTCGTCCAGTTCTGGCTCGAGGTATCACCGATCGGCGCCGGTGAACGTGCCGGCGTTCCCGACGTTGATGTTGAGGAGATGTGGCGAACTCGATGAGATCGAAGATGATTATGACGAAGACGGAGAGGGAACGATGTTGCCACCGCACGAGATTGTGGCGAGGAGTTTGGCCCGGTCGCCGATGATTGCGTGCTCTGTGCTTGAAGGTGCCGGGAGGACACTCAAGGGGAGGGATCTGCGGCAAGTTCGCAACGCCATTTTTCGGCAAACAGGTTTTCTCGATTGATGAATAAGTGTACCCTTGAGGATAGTGTTGTCATCAATGAAATAATTGTGGTGGATTACTCGCCAGTTCTGAGGATCTATTCATTTGAATCGATTCATTCTTTAGTTTATCATCTATATCTATTTGGTTGGATGCTCAGTTGATGTGGCAGAGATATCATGTTGATGATTCTGATTGAATTTCAGAACCAGAACAAGAGCTACATTGGAACTTTTGAATACTTACTCGTACCACATATGATTCAGTCAATTAGTCCCTCTACTTTTCCGATTTGAGTTATTCGGGGTGCCCTTGGGAACCTGTGCAACTGTCCATTTGGTAGAAGTAATTTCAGCTGTTGGGAAGTCGATGTTTCTTTTAGTGGTTTGAAAAGTTCCTCATTCGAGAGTTTGTGCTATCCATGTAAATTGCATAGAAGTGTGATAAGCTAACATGAGGTTGAAGACTGGGACTAGAAGTAGAGCGGCCTTCAGGATGGAACTGTGTGTCCAAGTGACCTATTAGTCTCACTTTGTGTTGCTCTTTTAGTGGTGGTGAAATGGATTTTCGTGGAAGATGAGTAATTGCATGACAGAGGTCACAAAAACCTCTTAAACATTGTATGTGATTGTGTTAGCCAATATACAACCTTGGGTTCCTATTTTGAAGAAAATAATTCTAACAACATTAGCTGAAACAGCTGCATTTGCACATTATGACCGAAGTTATCTTTGTTGCGTGCAGACCTTGATGGAGAATATGAATGATGATGATAACCTATGATGTTCACTCTTTGCAAGTTCGATTATAAGAAGCTGAGTATTGTTGTTTCACAGAGTTTGCATCTGTCCATGTGCTTGATCTTAGGGCTATGGATGGCAATTATGAAATGCCAGATGGATAACGACCGTTTGTCAAATTAGAAGCTGATACTGTTCCTTTTTGGCAATTTAGCACCTGATACTCTGAAGTGGGGATCAGATTTTCCTTATCTTCCTTTATCTGGTTCTGTGAAATTTTTTCTATTCCTGATGTGGTATCATATATGCCTTTTGTAAATAAGTAACTAGTTACCCTTAAAAATAGTGGAAGCCAAAATAATACTATTACTTTTGAAGCTTTATTAACTCTTCTTGTTTTTTCATTAAACGACTCTTAGCTCTAGTAACTTGCATATGGCACAAGACAATGATTTTTCACGCCTTCTATATGCGTCTAGTGGATAGAAGTCCCTCTTCTCTTGTAAGTAGGAAGAGGTTTTTCAATCATTCTAACTACATCAGTGTGGTATGGAAGCTGCTTTTATGACTTGTGGCGGATCAAGCTTCGTAAGCCCCTGTAGGACCATGTCTCTTGTGATGTTGCTTTATTGTCCAACTTAGGGCGGTAGCCATTAGAGGTAAGCATTTTTCTAGGGTAAAATTTGAAACCTGAGAATTGACTGGTGGGAACTTGTAGGTTCCATGTTCCAAGGTATGCACGGTAAGTTCCATGTTTTAAAAAATGAGGAATCTGTTTTGACAAACTTGGAATCTGAAACTTGTAACCTAAAATCTAAAACAAGCTTTAATGATTTTCTTTTTTTGGTTTATGTCTTTGCACGATCTTGTGATATTTCATACTGTTCAATGATGAACGTATAATCTGGAAGCACTAATCCGAACTTCCATTTTATAACTAAGATTTTTACTTTATTAATGTTTATATTTTCCATGTATCTTTATGGTCAATGAATTATAATGACAAGTGGTGATCATTAAAAGTTTTAGTTTACTGTAATCATTCGATTGATAATATAAGTAAAATCTGGGTAGACTCTGAAATTGACCCCGGAACCTGTGATAGGGTAGATTCTAGGTTCTAGGATATGTGTGGTAAGTTCCAAGTTCCAAAAAATGAAAACCCTGTTCCAATGGTTAGGTTCCAAGTTCCAGATGGAACCTGTATGGAATTTGGAACCGCTCACCACCCTTAGTAGCCATCCTACTTTAGAACATCTAGTTCAGAACGTGGTGGTGAATCTGTCTTCTTGTCATTTGGGGTACTGCTTTGATATAGATCTAGTCAATGCAATTTCAACTGTCATTCTCATGTTATATTGTTTTTTGTATTTGTCAGGAAAAAAAAATTATTTCTTTTACGTTCTCTCTAAGGTGAATTTGTATTGTTTGATATTTAGGGTTCTTCAGTGATATAGCTCTTAAGAATGCAATTTCAAGATAGTCATACTGGTTAAATTATTTCTTTTGTGTTCTCGACATCATGTGGTCAAACTGTAGCCATGCTGATCCTAATCAAATTGAATTTTGTCCTTTTGAATTTTCTTCAATGCCTTCTTTTGTTCTTATTGAATTGGCCAACTCGAAGTGTATTTTGCATTTAGCATACTTCACTTTGAATGCAGGAACACTAAAGCTGGTCATTCAAAAGAATAGAAAGTGATAGAAGGTGAAATAAATTAATTTTCGTTCTAGGTCTTTTGTTTGAAGACAAAATGATTGTTGATTAGATGTTCCCAAATCCTTGTGGACAGCTTTTGTTCATCATGTATTGCCTTGCTGGTGAGTCAGGACACTAAAAATTATGTGTAGTCCTTATCATGTCGAAAATGTCAAAATTGTTTTTATGGGAGGCACCAACAATATTAGTTATCTTTTTCTCTCTTTTTTCCGTTCCTCAGCCATTTTGCGGATGTGGCGCTGGCTGTTATGAGGTGATTTCCCGGGGCAAAATGCTTCCGCATTGCCTGCTTGCAGTTATTGCCTATGGTGCTTATTGATCTCAGGTGGCTGGACTACTGCTGTGGGATATGGATATTGGAGACTGGTAGTTCTGGTGTAGCTTAGATGGAGCACTTTCTCCTATTTGGCAGATGGATGAAACCGTACAGTTGTCACATTTATTAAGAGTTCCTGTTTATTTTCATCTTTCAGCAGAATTATGCTGTTTTGTTTTCTTTGGCCAAGACTTGTGTTTGAGGAACTTGAAAGTGCAGAAACGCACTTAATTCCACTCTGAAATCCTGGTAATAGTTTCCATCTATAGAGAATCATGACTGGATTGTGCGGTTGAATTCTCTGGCCTAACAGACGGAATGTAATTGAAGATTTCGTGTTGCCTGTGATACTGAGTGTTTGTTACTAGATACTTGTGGAGGGCATGTTAATAGGTTCTGAAAGGCAAACTCCTCCTATAGTGTCTTCTCTTTTGAGGCTTTGAATTCAATGCGGATGGTGCTTTCTCATGTGAATAACAATCAAGATTCTGTTTGTCTGATCGACATCTGACCACACAGAGTGAGATTGCTCTTAGATTTGCTGCTTTTCTGCACAATTTCTTGTTGCGATAGGATGTTGAAGAGATTTGTCCTGTTTTTGGCGATGGTTTTATTGTTTTTGTTTGGCTTTCGTTCTGCTGTAGCTTGTCCTTTCGATTTCATCCGACCAACATATTTTTGTGATATGTGATGCTGGCGTCATGTTGATTTCACTTTTCTTGCTAGTTATGTAATGAAGCGTGGAATCTTTTTTGTTCGAGGCACGGTGGACAAGTAAATAATACATGTATAACAATGATACCATGTGACTGATCAAATGTCTTTGTTCATCATAATTTCGGACAAAGATCCGCAAGAATGCGGTGTGTCATGAAAGCGAGAACACTCGATTGGTTGGTTGACCCATGTCATAATGCCCTGAAATATCAATGATGTATAGCGTACTTTCTGCAGTGGACGATACCATGTGACTGATCAAATGTCTTTGTTCATCATAATTTCGGATAAAGATCCGCAAGAATGAGGTGTGTCATGAAAGCGAGAACACTCGATTGTTTGGTTGACCCATGTCATAATGCCCTGAAATATCAATGGTGTATAGCGTACTTTCTGCAGTGGACGATTACCTCTTTCTCTTTGTTGTGGGATTATGTTTGTTGACCTTACGGAGATGAATTTAATTTCAAGTGATGCTTGAGTATTACAATTAACATCATCGTGATCAGGCAGAAGATTGCTTACTTAAAGCAGCAGCATATCAACGGGTTGCCCTAACTGATATTTTTGCTTTGCCTTTCCCCCCTCCTTTTGGATATAAAACTGCCAGTGCCAATACTATTGTGCTTAGATATTTCATTACTGAAGCATTTCTAAGGAGAGATCATTTCTCAACACAGCTAAATGATTATCGTGGCTTTTGTGGGTAAGTTTTGTCCAGTGACATATAAGTGGTTACCACATGCTTGGGTTCATGTTGTCAACTGCTTATATCATGTGGTAACTTACTAGCTATTATCATTCTCTTTTTAGGGGACAGCAACTTTTGTGGAGGCCGCTTTCAAATCTTTCATCTACAAATGCAGATTACATTTAGTCGATGCCCTGTCGAAGATGCACCTCTTCCAGGACCATAAAGGGAGTTGCATGATGTCCATGACTCTTGCAGTTTTTAGTAAATTGTACATCTTTTTGTCATGATGATTGATATCCTTTACGTGTACGTTTTCTTGTTGATTTCTCTCTTTATCTAGACCATAAAGTCTCTCTCTCCCTCCCTCCCTCTCTCTCTCTCACTCACACGCACATGCACAAATCACACGTTCATCTCTAAACTGATTGGATTTTATTGTCAATTGTGAAATAGTGTTGTGATTTGATGGCTAATTAAATTCAAAGTAACCAGTTGAGATGGTGGATGGGCGGTGCAGTGTGAGTGGGGCTAGACATGATATGAAATTTATCGGCCGCGCTCATAGTATCTGACTAGTCGTGGTTGCAGTTGGATTCTCTTGGTGTGTGTTCTAGGAAGTTGGGTTGCTCTCCTTGGGATGTTCACTTTCTCGCGGAGACTTTAAAACCAAATGTGGATCTAAGCTGTTTCTTCCAACACGGTAAGATGATTTTTATGGATTGATTGATTGATGGATATTGATGTCCCGAAACTTTCCTTATTCAACAACAATAACGTGGGTCTGTCGCCAAATGTTATGTGAGCGACCGTACCAGGTGTATTTTGTCTCACTCGTTTGTTTTATACATCCATTTCAAGCGGCGTGCGACCTAGAAAATTTTGCTGGGATACGAAAGCATTTGTAAATGGGTTTTAAGTCCTTTTATGCGGCCATAGCCCCTCTCCATTAGCTGTACATGACGAAGCTTCCTGATTTACTTGACGTGTTAAAGCTTGTAGCCTGCGTAAAACGATTTAAATATGCGAATCCGTATTGTTCTGAACCTGAATAACGTTGAACCGTGAATAAAGGTTTGGAAGGCAAAACCCATGAAGACGACCAGCGAACGCGGTCTTTAGAAGTGATTGATGTCTTTGAGACTTTTTGGGGGTGCGTGTGGGGTCGATGATGGACTCTCAGATGTCTTCGAGCAGTTCCGCTTTAGAAAAAGGGTGTATCACCTTTCTCATCCAGGAAAGTACGTGGAGAATAAGGGATGGTGAACACGGAGTGTAAGCGGAAAGCCGGGAAAATCTCCACCATATCTGGGATGGTGCCTGATCATTGGTTCCTTCTGTAGCCCCTTATCTCGTCACGGGAGAGTATTTTATAGGGCGGTCGGGGGAAATATGATTCTATAGATTAGAAAGTTGAGTTTCTAAATTCATATTTGGAAGTTGATTGGGATGCATATCAGATCTCACTACAGTCAAGTTGAGACCGCACTAGATTAAAGTGGTCAAGTCATGGTTTAAAGGCACTTTTTTTTTTTTAATGGTGACAATTCTTATATCATTTATACTAGTTGCAAATGTAATCTCTTTTTTTTTTTCTTACATAAAATAGTCACCCACCCCGTGATGGGCAAGTTAGTTCGGGCGTACGTTGGTCACACCAATGGTCAGGGTTCGATTCCCCAACTCATCACATTGCGCGACTTAAGTGGGGTGCCGTGAGAGGTGAGTTCCTGCGCTAGTACCCCCCGAATTTATGTTGTACGGCGGTTCCTGGGTACTGAAAAAAAAAAAAGTCTAATTATTCTAATTGTCCTCGTAAACAATATTGGCAAGTACAATAATGTGAGTCAACAATGTCACAAATGAATTGATCGTCCTTGACAAAAATATAGGATTACATAAGCTGAGATAGAAAAGAAGAGGTGCTTACCTTCCTAGTTGTCCTTTTACAAGATGCTGTAAAGAATTTTTTGTGTATAGTTTCTATCATACCACACGGCCTTTACTAAAATTTTCATTTTTTCTTTTTATATATAGTTTATAATAACCGAAACGATAAATATCCTATAAGAGATGATTAAAAGTAGGCCAAATCGAGCTGAGTTAGTTTAATTTCCATTATGTCATATCAGGCTTTATGATCGAATGACTTTATTTAGGCACGCCCGAAAAAGCTTTTTTAATCTATTCGACTCGAATGGTTTTTGGTGGATTTTCAAGTTACTAGGCTCAAGATAAGATCCATTCCCCTTGTACGAGTAACATTAACAACCTGCCGACAAGATAATGATTATTTATCGTAGAGGAAGTCAAAATATGAGTATAAATAAATATGAATATTGACAGACACAAGCGATCTTTGGGGTGCATTACTTTTTGTACTTTTCCAAATGGCCGCAAGCACAATAGTCTACGTCAACGAGGATTGTCCTGATCTAATCTTGTCGGAGCCAAAGCTAATTCGTCAAATTAGCCAAAGGATCAACTCCGATCCTGGTTGCCTTCTTGAAAGGTGTGCAAGGGTGGATCCAGACTTCAAAGCCAAGGGGGCCCACGGACGCCGCCATATCCACACTAAAATCAAGTAGGGTCGTTGATAATTAATACGTCTAAGACCGCTTGATCTTTGAACACGTGAGCGATCCCATCGAAGAGCACTTTCACATTACTAATCCCGAGCAGTTTCACCTGAGATGGTCCACCATCTCAGCCTCGACTTTTCCTAATTCCTGTCATAATCTTAACGTCGTTCGAAATTCAATTTTGAAGTTAAATTGGTCAAGAAACAAGATCGGTAAATGAATATCTTAAAATTCAAATTTGTGATCATGAAAATTGTGATTGTATGATTCTTGTCCTATGAATAATTTCGTTTTTCATGAAAGATCAAAACGAAGTGTCAATTTACTTGGTATTTTCATTGCGTATTTGCGATTAGATCAAATTTATTTGAAATAATATTGGCAAACTTAATAAAATTACCAAGAAGAAAATCTCGATTTTAGCCTAAAATTCTTTTGGACAAGAGCCTAAAAGTAGTAAAAAATTACAGCACTTATTCCTGTTCATGATGGGCCATCATGAACAGGAATCAAGGAGCATGATCCCTCGTGTCTCCAAATTTTAAGAACAAATGAAATGTTTCACGTCACTTTACAGAAGATTCCCGGTATCTGCCTTCCCCTGTGCTTTTTTCTTTCCAAGGGAATCCTGATATTTGACCATAAATAATGCTACTTATATCCGATAAAACATCCCCCAAGCTAGTCATTTGATTTTGGAAAATAACTATTAGAGGACTGGACACATGAAATAAACTGGATAGAACCTGACTCTGACACCATATTATGTCAAATTCAGAAATTTAAATTGACAAGTAGAGAGAAATTAAATATACACCAAGAAAAATTTGAATATGAGTGATATGTGACACTTTTAATAATGAGAATAGCACAAGCATCTCTGCCTTCCGTAAAAGAAAAATAATAATTAGTGTATTCCATGACAATAAATGTCTTAATTCCCAGTTCCAATTTTTATTCTTTTCATTTTTTATTATTGGATAATGATTTTGTGACTTGAGTATGAAATGGTAGAATTTTTTGTACGAGGAAGGAGCATTAGTTGGGGGTTTAAGTAGGCCCGGTTAAAATGTCACATATATTACGGACAGGCCTGCGAATAGCATCATGATGGAGACATACACCGACAGGGGAAGTTGTTTTTGATCATCTGTGGCAAGAGAAAACAGAACAAGAAAAGAATCATAGGTATGGAATGTTTCAATGGTCAATCATGGTGAATAGTACTTCCAATTTAGGTGTCCTTGGCCTTGCTTGCTGCTTGGTGAGAAAATCATGGTGGGTGGATCCAAGAGGAAAATATAAGCTTGTCTTTCTATGCTCGTCAATTATTTTTCTTTGGCCTTTTTCCTATTTTTGGTAAACCTACTGGGTTTGTACGGATTCATATTTACAATTTTGCATTTTACATTTTTACTTAATTTAAATCTTATGGGCATGCATATTATAAGTATTTCTTCTTTTTTCTTTATATCCCAAACTCTATCATATTAGAACAAAGAAAGAGTTATTAAGATATATTGAGTCAAATGACAGTGGATTATTTAGATGGAACGTTTCATTCTATGTCATTCGATAATAATGGTTAGTCAAATAATTTTTTAACCTCAAAGATGGCTAAGGTACCGAAAGCTATGTATTATGGAATGGTGAAAAGAAATGGACAAAGAAAGAAGTGAGGAAGTTCTCAAGATGAGCATGCAACCGCTTTTTTAAGAAGTTATAAATGATGCATCTCAAATTCTTTGTTAGTCATCTAAACACAACTTCAATGGCAGTCAAGTAAACAAAATGATTCTGGTGAGGAGAAAGGCAAACTAAATGAATGCTCTATTTATTTCGTGAAAAATAAATAATTTGAAAAATATTTTTTTTAAAATGATTACTTGAAATAATTAGTTAATGAAAAATATTTTCATTATCCACAATAATTTATATTTAAACATTTTCATGAATAATAAAATTCAAACCCTTCAGTTTAGGTGGGATCGACAAATAAGGAAGAACTTGTAACATTTCTGAAGTTTCCTTCTTGAAAATTGACTAACAATTACATATTATTTTTAACCTAGATGCAGAACTTCCTCCATTCTAACCAAATAATGCGCGACTTTAGTTCGATTTACCGTTTTCCTTTAGTTGACTTGGAAGTAAACTAAAAGCGTATCGATCCGAATCAAGGGAGCACCAACCTCGATGCTTCAGACAAGTCTTTTTAGCACCGATTCATGACAAGAAATGCTGAGATTGGATGGAATTCGGCTTGGAACAGCTAGCATGACGACGACGAGTGTCGCTTCGTTTTAATGGTAACGAAGAAAAACACAAATTGGAATTCTTGCTGGCTTCTTTTTCCATTTCTAGTATATTCCATTCTCTAACCAGAAAATGGTTTATTAAAATTAATCTTATAAAATAATAACCCTGAATCACTTGTCAACAACCTAAATAAGAAAAAAAAAAATTAAAGTATTGAATATATTGTCTTTTTTTTTTTCTTACGTTGTTTGTAATCAATGTTTTGAAAATTGAGACATTCCTCAAGTATTTTGAAAGTACTTATGACTCACTTTTTTTTAGGACGACGTATGGTATAAAAAAGTCACCTTCTATATCAATTTTGACATTAAATCTGTAGAGTCCTTTGTTTGCCTGCCCTATTCTATGCATCGTGTGAAAAAGTCGGTGCAAGAGTTCGTGATGGACACGTCGTCACTTCACTCGTTTTGGTCGCCTCTCTCCCTCCTGCACTCTCACCTTCAGAAGCCCTAGATCATCTCAACACACTCTCCTGCGCTCGATCCCTATAAATACGTAATTGACTTGCAAACTCCAACCCACGCCCAACTAAAACTTTATCTCATCAGTACTGATCCATCTCGAAACCCTAGAACACTAAACAACCAGATATGGAGGAGTACCCGACAGGTTTCAGGTTCTATCCAACCGAGGAAGAGCTCATTTCGTTCTACTTGCACAACCAGCTTCGCGGCCTTAAGCAAGACAAGCTTCATCGTGTCATCCCAGTCCTCGACATTTTCGACACTGAGCCATGGAATCTCCCACGTAATACCTCGTCTCCGTTTATGGATGCGATTCTTTTACATTCCTGAATTGTGCACTGAAAATGGTTTCTTGATTATTTCAAATGCGCATTACCGGTAAACTTTCCTTTCCCCACATTCTCATCGGCGAATTCCTGTTGTAGAGCTTGCGGGAGAGCTGTGCAGAGAAGATAGAGAGCAGTGGTTCTTCTTCGCGCCCATGCAGGAGAGGGAGGCAAGAGGAGGGAGGCCCAGCCGGAGCATGGCCACCGGCTACTGGAAGGCCACTGGGTCTGCCGGTTACGTCTACTCGTCTGACAACGAGGTGATCGGCGTGAAGAAGTCAATGGTTTTCTACGTGGGAAAACCTCCCACAGGAAGAAAAACCCAGTGGAAATTGAACGAGTACAGGGCTATTGAACTCTCGCCGACCATTCCCAATTCCACGAACAACAATATTTCCATTCCTAAGGTGAACGTGCTGTCTCGAATTTGGACCTTTATTTCAACTATTACAAACATGGAAAGGATAAAATAGCTTCCTGTGCATGACACCAAGATTATCCAATTTTTGCGTCTTTATGTTGTTATTATTTGAAGCGAATTTGAAATTGTTCGAATTGTATAATCATTTCGAATAGTTGTTCTTGTTTTGGTTTTCTGTCGTGCACTTTATTGGTGCGGTGCAGTTGCGGAATATTGAATTTCCCTCTCTAGTTTAGTTTTTACTTGGACTTTCACAGAAAAATGCAACAAACATCTTTCTTTGTGTTTGATTTTGTGGAAGTAACGTACTTACAGCTAAGGCGTGAATTCACATTGTGCCGAGTGTATGTGGTGTCTGGGAGCTCTCGAGCATTTGATCGTCGGCCACCAGAAGTAGTGGCTAGAGAGACAACAATCCAGGGTAGCAACGGCGCTGCTAGCAATGAAGGCGGTGGATGTGAAGATGCATCATCATCAGGAGTAGTCGTAGCCAATGCAGGATGTTCCCATCCATTGGAGACGGCGAGTTTGGAAGAACCAATTTGGGATTGGGAGCAATTGGATTGGCTCTGATTTCATGTAGCAGTACTCAGATGATGTAGTTGTTTGGTTATCGGTGCAATCATATGTACATCTACATGTATTCAATCTTTCCATCGTTATATGTATCCATGTATACTTTGTATACATAATCTACATGTAGGAGGACTTTGTGCTTAATACCTAATCAATAGGAAGACTGAACATGTTATCCAGCCTAAATGTTGGTAAGTGGGAAAAGTATAAAAAATTCCTAAACTTATTCATTGATATCAATTGAGTTCATTTGACCAATTAAGGTTGAAAATTGTTGACATGGGCTCCGACCGTCTTTGAGGCCACACTCGCCAGATGTGGTGAGGTCGACCCTTGCCCAATGGTCGAGCTCTAACCATATCCAACAATGGTGGTCCTTGCTGAGGTTGTGAGGTCGAACTGAGGAAGGAGGCCGTTAAGAACGAAAGCTGTTGAGGGGATGAGATTGTCGTTGGAGGAAGGAAGCTGTACCTCTTCATAAGCTAGGGTTTGTAGGGATTGGGGGGAGAAGCTGGTCAGCAGAAAATGGCGTGAAATCGGTGAGTCAGCAAACCGAGTTAGGAGACGGAGATACTTCGTGGCCTCTGGTGAGGGCTCGATCCTTGTGGCCTGGGCAAGTGCTGTCCTCGCCAGATTTGGCGAGAGCTTGGTGGCCCTCGCTTGCACTAGCGATGGCCATGACCCTTGCTAACAACAATTAAAAAAGAAATGAAAAAATTCAAAAAAATATTAAGATTTTTTAAATTTTGTCTATGTTAATGCTGATCGTGTCACTAGGATGACTATCATCCACATCATCAATTTTCGACCTAAATTGGTTAGATGAACTCATGGTACCATGTGAAACATTTTAGGACTAAATTTGTTTAATTGAAGGATTTAGGATTGAACTAATATCAATGCGACATGTTTAGGATTTTTTTTTTTTTTATACTTTTCTCGTTGGTATGAATCCTAAGCATCTTTTGATTTTTCCATATGAAATTCATTGGATTTAGGAGGTCTAACTGAATAGGCTAGGTTCAAGAACTGATTCGCCTTTTTGGGCAAGTTTAGTGAACCTTGACACCTAATTAGAAAAATGGATTTTTGTTAGAGAGCTTCTCTATCTTTGATTCTTCTTAAACTTGGTTATCAATGTGTCGATGAAATTGTCACTTGTGGTTTACAAGAAAATCATTTGATCAAAATTGAGCACGACATTCAATCAAAATCTAGCAAATTGGGCTGGTAAAATGTGGGATTATATTGTGAAATAACAAGGAAAAATTGAGATATCTTCATTAAATGATATATAGTTCTGTTGCATTTGTACAGTGCACTCCATCCTTATTCATTGCATTTCCGTCTAATACTAACTAATTTAATATAAAGCATTAAGAATTTTAAATTAGTAGGACGTGTGTTTATATCAACATTCACAAAGAGTAATTAAACAAAACTCCATTGCACAACTAAAATGCAAAAAATATTCTTTCCATCTCATAATATAAAATCTTATATGTATTATAATTTTCTTACATTTATTAACCTATGCGTGTATTTTTAAAAATATATTATAGGGGACCCTGTATCTTTATCTTTACGCAAAGTTCTCCCTCAAAAACCCTAAATTATGATGGTTCATATTGCACAATTGATAGGTTTATTTAACCCATTCAATTTGAGCATAATATATAAGTGAAGTCACCTCATTTTTGGACCATTCCTAATTTCTCTAGTACTAAATTAAATTAGTTGAAGAATGAATCGTAATAGAGTAACTTTGAAATTTGACTTCACAAAACGAGAATTGTAGTAGTGTGATTCCTGTCCCATGAGTAACACTAGTTTTTCATGGTAAACAAGAACCAGGCATCAAAATTTACTTTGGTGTCTTGTCCTATATCTGCTATTAAATTAGATCTATCCAAAACGATATCAAAAGAATTGGAAGGTTTTGCAACAAATTCACCTACTTCTCCTTTTCTGCTTTTTTTTTTTTTAAAGAATGAACATCTTAGTTAAAATAGTGTCGTTAGAATTGTGTAATGGCATGCTCTTGACTACAAAAGTGGGCCATCAAAAGTGGATGTTCATATACAATCACCAATGGACCATATCTAGTGGTACGATTGACCAAACAATTATATGCAGATTCTCCAAGTGACAATCGAGTTTCCTAAGATCAGGGGTTATCATCGATCAAAGTACTCAATCGATTTTCCAAAGACCGATTGATAACTTCAGTTTGTCCATTTGTTTGGGGAGGAAATATAGGACTAACCTCTTTCATGGCATCATTTACTTCTTTCATTGGGAGCAAAGTAGGAGATCAGGAATTTTCAATTAAAGGAGTCTTGAGAGGTTCGTTACTAGGTGCCAAAATAATTTTCTTTCCTCCATACTCAAATGAATACATATTATGATAACCATCATGGTAGTCTTTCTATCAAATTGCCACCATTGGCCAAGAATGATGTGAGTATCCATGGGTAGAACATCACATTATATCTTGTCAATATAGAGGGAACCAATGGAAAATTGACAAGGCATTGTTTGAAAACGATTACCTTGTACCTCTCTTCAACCAAGACATTTTGTAAGGTGTGAGGTACACCTTGAACTCCAATTTCAACTTGCTTGCAACCACTTCAGAAATCACATTTTCACAACAACTTGAGTCAATAATTAATCAACACACCTTCCCAAATAGTACAAGCTGAGTGAAAATATTGGTGTGCAACCTCCTATCTCCGGTGTTATCTTTGGGAGTGAGAAAATTTTTTCTCATCATGAGAAGACGTCATAATTAACATGTATTATTTGTTTATCTTCTGTAGCAACTTCATCATCTTTCAAATTTTCTTCAAGTGGCTCCTTTGCATCTTCATCAAATTCATTTTCCACCAAAAAAGCTTTACCAACTGGTAGATTCTTGTTGGTTCAAAAAATACTAGCACGACTACCCATCTCTCCATAAGAATAACAATGTATATCGGTAGTGATAGATTGTTTTGAAATGTTGGGCTGAGTAGAAAGCTTACTTGTAGGTTGTCCTGTAGCTTTAGCAACTTTGGCGGTGTCGGTGGCACTCTTAGTTACTTGGTTTGGCAAGGTAGAGGGTTGTTGTCTCCTAAAGCAAGAATGCTCTACTTTGAGTGGCCGCTGATGTGCATCTCTCAAGTCCCAAATGTCAAGGACTTCTAGGGCATCTTGGATATATAGTTGAAGATCATTCAAGTACTTGTTCACAAGCACCTCTGTTGGATCTTGAATATTGTTGCAAATCACCAACTCATTAAATTCATTGGTGCATTGAACTACCGTTCACATACTTTATCTCAAATTTTGGTACTTTTGATAGAGCTCTCTCTAGTATTCTTTGGAAAGGAGATACTTTCGAATCTTGTCTTCCATTTTTCTCCGTGAAAGTGACTGGAGCCTTGCCAATAGATTGGCGAGTCTACTTCTCACGTCTCCACCAAGCTATGGCATGGCCTTGGAATCGCATAGCAATGATGCCAACTCCGCGATCTTCGGGGACATTCCTATGCTGAAAAATGTCATTTACAAGTGTCAACCAATCGATAATTTCATCAGTACAACCAATTGATAATTTTATCAGCAAAATCGGTACTTGAAAATTTTGGAACATCTCTCTTGATTTCCTTTTCCCAATCCGGTTCACAAACTTCTTCCGCATGATATGAAGCATTCCTCCTTTGGGGAAACGATTGAACACTTTATGAAGAAGAGGAATCACCATTAGATTCTCCGGTTCTAGAATAGGGTGGAAGGTTGTTTGCTTCAAACCTCAAATGTTGAACTTCTCGGGTCAAGTCATTAGTTTATTGTTGAATATGCTGTTGCAAATTCTTAGCAAGTGTTTGTACTTCGTTCAATGGAATGGTTCTACCACCTAGATGCCTTGCTTTTCTCAGGGGCATTTTCCTCTCCTCCAAAGCTCTGATACCAAATGATGTAGTTCAAGAGCTACTCAAAAAATAGGATCAGAAGAATGGCTTACACACATGGAAATTTAGTCATAAAAACGAGCAGAACTTTCAGTTTTGCACTAGCTAGGGAAAATAGGTATTACTTTGTCAAATCAGATCATAATGACTTGATTCCAAGCCAAAAGAACAAAGACTTTTGGATCTACAACTTCTATATTTTGAGCTTTCTTGGATAAGCAATGTAGACTTGTCAATTTTGGAAGGTAATGGACGGGATGAAATCAAATGGAATGAAGAAAATGATAGGAACTTCAATGGTTGCTCTTCTAGGCCTCCAAGGAAATTGAAATGGCATCATTTCTTCAAGATTGATGGCTACAACTTTTCAAGGATGCAGGGTTTAAAAGCTTCGACTCTTCAAGACGGAGTGAAAACTCTTCTAGGTTTTCAAGTAGTTTGAACTTTTCAAGGTTCAAGGGAATTGCATTAAGCAAATTTTCATTAATCAAATTCGGTGTGTATTTGACGAAGGCTTGATGACCTTTTATAGCAAAGCAAGAGAATAACAAAAGAATAGACTCAAACCTAGAAACTAATAGTCATTTATATACATAGCAACTATAAACATTTATAGCTGAGCGAAATCAGCTTTTTCACCGTCTGTTCAGCTGCTCGTTTCCGGAGATCTAACCGTCCGATTGGGCTGATTTTTGAGGGTAGACTATTTTATCCCTCCTCTACATCTCCACCGGACGGATCTTCAAGGGGTGGACTAAAAATTGAGATCTGCTTCGCCCAAGGACAGATCGCGAGTGCTCTTCTTCTGGAAAGGGGTTTGCTCGGTTGGGGGGTTTTGCTGGTCGTCTTGGCCTGGGAATTGGAGGTTAGGGTCGCCTAGGCCTCTTCCTCTGCCCCTCCAAGCCTTCCCCTCCAATTCGTCCTCCATCTTCAGATCTGGGTGCTTCTTAGGCATCGGTACTGTTCCTGCGCTACGGCTGCTTCGCGGTTCGTTCGTTCTTTGAATCCCCTGCTGTTGCGCTGCTAGATCCCTGGTGGTGCGGCTGTTGGTGCGACTCCGGCCTTCCTCGAAGCGGTATATAGGCGTCCCAACAGCACCTGCCTTGGCCCGGTTAGCCTCTTACTTGTTACGGTTCTCTTGATGGCTGTACGGTAGAGAGTTCGGGTGGAAGTGGGCTTGGTCTTGCTGTAGTTATGGCTCTATCTTCTGTGATTGGTGAGCCGAGTAGTGTGGTCCAGTTGATTGCTGGAACTGAGAGGGCTTTTAGCCCTCTCACTCGAAACAAGGAGGCCTAGCCCTCCTTGCTCACGAGTAAGGCTCCTGTGGAAGTGGAGACTGTGGAGACTACAGGCCGTGGTTGTCCCATGGATGCGGCCCGCGATAGGCATTCGAGAGGATGAAGTAGATTGAGGTCGGCTTCCAAATGGCCTTAAGACTCGCATAAGCAAGTGAGGGACTCAAAGGCCCCAGCTGCCCGGACATGGGCAAATATTGCGAAGCTTGCAGCGAAAGGGTATGACCTTACCTTTGTTCCTCATTCGTTTGAGGATGATGTCCCTGTGGTGAATCTCCCTGAAGAGGTGTTAGATGCGGTGGATCCCAAATGGCATGAGTGTCTTGTTGGGTATTATATGGAAAGGAGGCTGCCTTTCCAGCTCACGGAGCGCTCGCTCAAGCATAGTTGGGGACCGAAACTTGTTGAGGTCCTAGCCGATGACTAGGGTTTCTATTTCTTCCGCATTCCCTGACCCCTTGTTCAGAAGAAAGATCTTGGAAGATGGACCTATAACGGTTGCAAGGGTTCCGCTCGTATTGCAACAATGGAAGCCGCTTCTAGAGTTGAAGAGGGAAAAACAAACTACGGTGCCGGTGTGGATTCGCTTGAAGAACCTACCTCTTGACCTTTGGACAGCCTCGGCAATTAGCGCCATCGTGAGTACTGTTGGCAAGCCTCTATTTATTGATCAAAGCACGGAGCAAACTCGTATGATTTCCTTCGCAAGAGTTTGTGTTGAGTTTCAATTTAATCAGCCGAGGGTCTCTTCGGTCAAGGTAAGATTTAATGGAGTGGCTCGGTCTATTGCCATTGAGTATGAGTGGAAGCCAGTGGAATGCTTGAAGTGTGGCTCCTTTGGACATACTTGTGCAGCCTCTTCAGATGGTTCGAAGGCGGTGCAGGGTTAGCAGTAGACTTGGGCCATTCCCTCCCCTCCCGTGGAGGCTCGACCCCTCGAGGCTGCTCCGATGTTGGTGGTAGATCTTAGAGAGGATGAATTGGGTTGGAAACAAGTTAGGGAAAATAAGAAGAAATCTCCCCCTCCTAAGGAGACGAGCTTGGCCTATTCGGTCAGCTCTGAAGATGAGGGGTGATCCCTCAAATAGAAAGTGGCAGCCGTCAAGAGTTTGCCCTCAACCTCCACCCGTAGGGCTCAAAGTGGGCTTCGGATCCTTACCAAGGTGGATGCTCTTAGCTCTACCATGGAGGAAGATCCCATTAGCCCTCTTAATGGTTCGGTAGCAAACTTGGGTAGGGGAGCGGAGTCAGACAGGTCAGCCAACCACCTTGGTAGCTCAGATGATGTTGGATTGCAAACTACGACTTCACTTCAACTCCATCTCTGAAGATCATCATCTGAGCTACCAAGGTGGTTTAAACCTACCTAAGGGGTCCTAACCTACCTAAGGGGTCCTTAAGGGTTAAGTTTGAAGCCTTCTCAATTACCAAGCAGGCGGTTCATGGGAATTTTGAGAGCCTGGATTGTGGGGTGGCTTGCTGTATCTCTTTTGTTTATGGAGATCGCTCATTTTCGCTGAGGAGACCCCTTTAGGAGGATATCATATCCAAAAGCATCCATCTCCACAACACTCCCTAGCTTGTCTTAGGGGATTTCGATGCTATTAAGGATTCATCGGACCGTGTCGGTGGCTTTGAAGATTGGCTCCTTTATTTTGATGAGTTTGGATAGTGCTTGGAGCAGGCTGAGCTAGAAGACCTGAAGTTCGTTGGTTTTAGATACACTTGGACTACGTCCTCAAGGCCTTCTAGGAAAGCAAGAAAGATCAACAGGGTTCTGGTGAACGTCAAGTGGAGTCTGGATCTATCTTACTCGGAAGCCTCCTTCCTGGCGCCGGGAATATCGGATCACTCGCCTATGGTGGTGAAGGTGCTTAATCCAACTCCTCGGAGGAAGCCCTTCAAGTTTTTTGACTTTTGGATTAAGCACTCGGAGTTCAACGAGATTGTCTCACAAGTTTGGGATGCCCCGGGTGTTGGAGTCCCTATGTATAAGCTTGTTTGTAAGCTCAAGTCTCTTAAATGTCGGCTCAAGCAACTCAATAGAGATTCTTTCTCTAATATCTCCGCCAGAACTCTTGATGCGAGGAAGACATTAGAGACCACTCAGGCAGGCCTGCAGCAAAACCCCATTTCTATTGACCTTGCTGAGGTGGAAAAAAACCAAAGGCGTATCTTTGCAGAGTTGCGTGCCTTGGAGGAGTCCTTTTTCAGGCAGAAGTCCAGGGTTAGATGGCTTAGAGAGGGAGACCGCAATACCAAGTTCTTCCACCAGTATGTCAACAAAAGACATTTAAGAAACAGAGTCCTTTCCGTTCTCGACTCTTCGGGGAACCAAGTGACCGAGCCACGACTAGTGCAGCGTCGATTTGTAGAGTTCTTTCATGACCTCTTGGCGCCGCAAGGGGAGATGGTTAGACTTTCGCTGGAGGACCTGAGGGAGGTTATCCAACATCCACTCTCCAATGATCACGCTGCGCTCCTTGCTCGGCCGATTACAGAGTTGGAGATCCGTGACACTATCTTCTCCTTGCCTAGGGGAAAGGCACCTGGATCGGATGGTTTCACAGCGGAGTTCTTCAAAGAAAACTGGGACACGGTTGGTCCCTTAGTCACGGCTGTAGTGACGGACTTTTTTACCTCGGGAAAACTCTTAGGGAGATTAACAATACCATCTTAGTGATGGTTCCTAAAATAATCAACGTTACTTCCGTGGAAGATTATAGGCCTATCACTTGCTGTAACACTATTTATAAGTGTATTACAAAGGTACTAGCTAATCGGGTGGTCTTAGCTTTGAAGAGCTCGATAAGCCCTTATTAGACTGCTTTTGTAAAAGGCAGGTGGTGTGACATCCCGATTTTTCTCAATTTTATTTTCAGTAATTGAGTCGGACGATTCATCTGTGCATGTAGTTCGTCCCTCAGAGTTGGCCACTCACGAGGGAACTAATCTATTGAGTGAAGCAATTAAGGAATTTTACCGCGTCAGACTTGGGGACTGATCACCCTCAGGTTGGATGTAAGAAAATTTCTCCAAAAGCTACTCAGTGGGTTAGGCGCGCTGAAATCGCACCAGGTTGAATTTAACCGTGAAAATTGGGATTGAATTTAGAAATTGGAAGATCGGTTATGTCACATACCTTATCAGGATCATGAGATAATTTTGTGGACTTTAATTGGACTCAATTAGAAGAGAATTGAATGAGAAATTGAAGAAATTGGGAGTACAAGAATTCGGACCCCGGCGGAAAATGAAAGTGCAACCATTGGAGGAGTTGTGGAGGGATGAGTTAGTGGATGATGACCTCATATGGTGATGTCATGGTGTGGGGCAAGATGGGCCAATGGAGTGACATATGGAGGGTGGGGATGCAATCCCAAAAAGGAGGGGTGTCACCTCCCCATCTCCATCAACTTCATCTTCTTCATTTTTGAACAAGGGAGAGGGAGGGAGAAACGGACGAAGGGGAGCTCGCCGTCGACCAGCCCGCCTGCGCACGCCGCTCCTCCGCCGTTCGTCGTCGTCGTGCAGCGCCGTCGTCGCCGTCCCGCGCGACCGCGCGTCGCCCCGCGCCCGCGTGCCCGCGCCTCCCCGTCGCGCCCCTTTTCGGCCTAGTTCAGCAGCTCCATTTGTGGGTATCTCAACCTCTTCTAGGCCCGCTTTGGCTGTCTTCCCGGCCCCGGAAGCTAGGCCCGCCTTTGGAAAAGTTGATCCCGGCGTCGCCCTCGTCGTTTTGGTCCAAGCGGCAAGTTAATCAAGTGAGTTTACCTCACTAAACCTTGATTAGCGAGTTAATGATGCCTTAAGTGTGTTTAGCTTAAGTTGATTGAGATTAGGTGGTTAGATTAGTTTATTTAGTTGTGGATTAGATTAAGGTGATTAACTAAAGTAAAGTATGTTTAGTTTAAAGGCTAAGTAGGTTTATTTTAATATAAGCCTTGATGTGACTTAAAGGAATTTATTTATGATTTAAATAAATGTTTCGAAATTATTGGATTATTTAATAATATATTATATTCCGAAATTCATTAAAATATTATTATTTAAAAAAAAAAACTCGAAAAATTATTTTTGATCCTAATTGCTCAGAATTTCATGCCGATCGCTGCTGTGTACTTAGAATTTGAATTTGATGAGTGAATATTGTAAATTGGGTGTTGATTGTGAAAAATAGAGATTTTATTCAGAAATTCCCAAGTGTCGGGTTTGACACCGAAATCAAATTTTGAAGGGTTAATACTGTAATTGGAGTGTGTGAGTGAAATGTGAAATATCTAGGGATCAATTTTGAATTGTCGTGTGCTGATTGAAAGACTCGGTCGCAGTAGTGGCTAGACCAACTGGACCTTTATTATTCTAGAAATGCCGTCAATAGAGTGACGTGGCTCGGGTCGCAGTAGTGGCTAGACCAACTGGACCTTTATTCTTCTAGAAATGCCGTCAATAGAGTGACGTGGCTCGGGTTGCAGTAGAGGCTAGGCCAACTGGACCCATGCTTCTTCGGGAACGCCGTCGATGTACTAACGAAGCCGCGCTCCAAGGTGGGGAGGTGATGCCTGGCTATATGTCAGTCGATAGCCGAATTGCGAGTAGGCTATGCCCTTGTGTGGCAGTGGATGATGATGATTTGGAACGCTTGCTGTGATTGCGAAATTGAGTGAAATTGATTGAGTTCCGATAGTTTACATTCTTATTATTACTTGTGCTAGAGTGATGAATTGTACTAACCTGCAGGAAGGCAAGAAGGCGAGGTACGTCTCCTGTGCTGTGTGGCTAGACCACTCTGGGGCGTATTTTCTTTCTAATAGGGGTTTAGGAGGGGATGAACTTGCTGAGACAAAGTCTCATCCTGGTTTGGGGAAAATATTTCAAGGCCGTAGATGGCGGTACCCCCGGAGATGAGTGGCCTGCCGACGGAGATTGACCAGACGACAGAGAGTGCTCCTGACCCTGGAAGTCCTTGGGTCTATCCGTTGGTTAGGTCCCTTATTTGGGTCTAGGTGACCGTGGATGTCAGAGTACCTTCTATGTTTAGGGCTTGGTTTCGTTCTGGAGTCGATGGCGTTAGGGTTGGACCACTGGATAGCATGGATATTCCGTTGGCTGTGATGAATGCCATTTTGGGTGAAGGCGTGGCGGATCTTCTCGACGGTAGAGTGATCAACGCATCGCCCCCGACCTCTTGGGTGACTGACCCTGAGGATGTGGGATCGTCGAACGGGGCCGACCAATAACCTTAGGACTGTTCCTCTTTTTGGCGGACCGATCCATGTTGTGTAGACTAACTCCTTTTTGATGCACATAAACTCTGACCCATTTTTGGTGCATATAGTCTCTGGATCCTGTTGGTGTATGTAAACCCTGGAATGTTGATGTATGGAAGTATGTTTGTTTGATTTTAAATTGATTTTCCTGCTGTCCTATCCCGTATGTTTTTGTCAGGGGTTTTTTAGCACGTTCCGCATGCGCATAATCAATTAAATGGGGTCGGCGACACTACCTAGGATTGTCGCATTTACATGACCATGGCGGGTTGTTCACGTGTCTCGGGGTTTGGGGCGTGACAGGCGGATCAGGGATAACATCTTGCTGGCCTAGGAGCTATTCTCTAGCTTCCACCTCGAGCCTTATCTCCATAAATGTGCGATAAAGGTGTTCTTTAGGAAAGCCTATGATCCTGTAGATTGGGACTTTCTCGAAGGTGTGTTGCTGGCCTTTGGCTTCCCTCAGTCTGTCATGCGACTTATTATGACTTGTGTGCACACACCCAAATTTTCAATTGCTTTGAATAGAGAGCTCCACGGGTTCTTTGTGAGCGGCCGAGGTCTCCGCCAAGGTGATCCCATCTCTCCTTACCTTTTCACTATGGTTATGGAAGTGCTTTCATGGATCATTCTTAGGTACTCTTTGAGGCCTGATTTCAAGTTCTTCTGGAGGTGTAAGGCAACGGGTCTTTCACATCTCTTTTTTGCGGACGATGTCTTCCTTTTTTGTGAGGCTCACCTTCCTATAGTGGCTCTCCTCAAGGAAGGTCTTCATATATTTTCCTCTTGGAGTGGCCTTTGTCCTAACCCGTGCAAGAGTGAAATTTTTTTGGCGGGTGGCGCACCCTCCTTAAGGAATGGTATTCTCTTGGAGTTGGGCTTTCAAGAAGGGAATTTGCCAGTTCGGTACTTGGGGGTTCCTATAATCACTTTGAGGATCAGCAAAGCAGACTATTGTGCCCTTGTCAACCGCATCACTACAAGGGTTCAGTCTTGGACTCACCATTTCCTCTCTCTTGCTGGACGGCTTCAGCTTATCAAGTCAGTTTTTCATGCTATACAAGCCTATTAGGCTAGTGTATTTGTTTTACCTATAGCTATGGTGGACCAGATAGAGAAAATCCTTAGAGATCGCGGGTCCATTAGCACTCCTTCGTGTGGGACAACGCCATAGTGCCTCGCTATCAGCTTAATCTTTGACTCATTGCCAAGTGTAGACTTCCAACCCAGGCTCTCCTTATGTTCTATGGTAGAATTGGAAATGTTGTGCGTTTTGCAAGAGTATGCCCGACTCTATTCATCACTTGTTTTTTGATTGCTGTGTCATGGCTGGCGTTGCTTTCTTTTGGGCTTCCAGATGCAATTTGCCTTGGTGCAACAGAACTTGGAGGGAGAACCTTCGTTGGGCCGCTGTCTATTTGATGGGCAAAGATTTCTATAAGTGCATTGCCCATTTTTTCTTTGGCGCTCTTTGTCATATCATTTGGAAAAACATGAATAACATCATCTTTAGAGACCAGCCCCTGACGGTCCCGGCCATGAAGAACCACCTCTTCAAAGTGGTCCAAGACAAGGTTATCACCTTCAGGAACGTCGAAGATAATTTCAGAAATAGAAGGTTGTGGAGAAGTTGGGGCCTAGACCCGATTATTTTCACTGGGGACCCGTAGGTAGTTCGTTCCAACGGTGACCTCTTCCTCACCTGTGGCATCTTTTGTAGTCGATTGACCATGCCGTGCTTCTTTTGGTCTAGGTGTTGTAGTGTTGTGCCGCGTTTTGCGGCTTTTTCATCTCGTCACCCTTCCACTCCTTTTGTTCCTGCATTTGGAATATAAGTTTCTGGTGATGAGATCTTTTGTACTTTTGGCCTTTCCTCAATATATTTCTTACCTTTATAAAAAAAAAAAAACATTTATAAACTTGGAGTGATTAAATGTACAATATTTTCAATGCTTGTGGCCATCTTGAAGTGTCTTGATGCATTCGATGCATGGGAAATGACAAAGTTTATATGACAAAGTCAAAGATGAGGCTCTCCACTTGTCGATGAGGCTTATCAATATTAAGATTATCAATGAGAGTGTTGTCGATCTTGAATGTGCATTGATCTTCTTGGTTGAATGAGCTGGTCTTGAATATGGGCTGCATCAATTTGACTGTGGCATCCGATATCGAATCAAATGATTTTTTTATTGATCACGAGTCACAAGCTCTTTGACGAATCATCATTGAGTGTAGAAAGATTGATACATGGAGAAGTTTGCTAATGGATGTTTGTTTTTTAAATCAGGTGTAGAGGTTTGCTAATGGATATTTGTTTTTAAGAATGCACGTGTGACAGTGATACTGCGTAAGCAATTGAATGTCTTTTTTGGCCGTGATTTCGACATAGAACGGCAACAAATGCAATGTGCTATGAAAGCAAGAGCTCTTTGATTGCTTTGTAGACCATGTTGTCACCCCTAAAATATAAACAATGTATATGTATGATGTTAATTTATGACTCGAGTTTGAGATTCATTGGACTTTCGACGGATTTATAAAAGAAGAAATATAAAAATAAAATAGATACGAATTTCCTCTTCGGAAATTATGCGGAATCCGAAACTCGTGAAGCTCCGAATCCATCTTTGGCGTGAAGTTCCTCTACATGAAGATTAAAAGGTGGTGGGCCCAAGGTCAAAGGTTGACCTTGGGCACACACGCGTATATATACGAACATGATTCACTTTCTTCTTTGGTGGGCGTGCGTGGGATGGCTGAAACCAAAACCCTACGTAGAAGTCGCATGAGGAAGCCACAAAAGAGGTCCTCTTTTCGGGGTGTTGCTGTTGTACTCGTACGAGGGAAAAGGAGGAGCCGGATGTTTTCAAGCTGAAGCGTGATCAAGAAAAGGAGTTCTTTTTCAGCGTTTGTTTTGAGCTTGTGTGATAATTTTGTGCCGTGACTTGGGTTTGGGTTAAATTGGGGTTTGGGAAACGCCGAGAGAGTGTTTGAGTGACTTGAGTGTGTAATCTCCTTGTATCGCTTGATCTATAGTGAAATTCGCTGCTGCTCTCCCCGTGGACGTACGTCTTTACGACTAAACCACGTAAATTTGGTGTCCGATTTATTTTTCTTCTTCCGTCTATATTTTGTTCGATCGCTCGCCCCATCGCAACAAGTGATATCAGAGCTAGGTTTGGCTGAGTTGAAGCGAATCAATGGCGACAGGAGAAGTAAAAGTGAGAATTAACGGCTTTGATGGGAATGATTTTAGTTTCTGGAAGATGCAGATTGAAGATTATCTTTACCAGATGAATCTGCACTTGCCTTTATTTGGGGAGAAACCAGAGACGATGAAGCAAGCTGATTGGGATTTGCTGGATAGACGAGCTATGGGTGTTATTCGGCTGACGTTGGCTCGTAACGTCGCATTTAACATCCTGAAGGAGAAGACCACTGCTGATTTGATGCAAGCCTTGTCGGATATGTACGAGAAGCCCTCTGCGATCAACAAGGTCTGTTTGATGCGACGTACGTTTAACTTGAAGATGAAAGAAGGTGCGTCAGTTGCAGATCATATCAATGAATTCAATGTGATTGTTAGTCAATTGAGTTCAGTTGAGATTGATTTTGAAGATGAGGTATGTGCTTTGATTCTATTATCCTTATTGCCTGATATTTGGAATACTACCGTTACTGCTGTTAGTAATTCCTCCGGGTCAACAAGTTTGGAGTTTGATGGGGTTCGAGATTTGATTCTAAGTGAGGACATTCGTAGAAGAGAATCTGGCGAATCTATATCTACTGCTCTAGTAGGTGAAAATAGAGGAAGATCTATAACACATGTGGGTAATGATAGTACTAATATGAACAGACGTAGTCAATCTAGGACTGCTAATGTTGTCTGTTGGAGCTGTGGCAAGAGGGGGCATCTTAGAAGGGATTGCCTTAAGCTGAAGAATGAGAAGGGTAAGGGAATTATAGTTGATTCTGCAGATAATGTTGCAGCTGTAGCAGATAATGCTGATTATGTCTTGTATGTCACTAATGATTCATCGCTTGGTGGATGGGTTATGGATTCTGGTTGTTCTTTTCATGTCACACCAAATAGAAACTGGTTTATCACTTATCAGTGCACGGGTAGTGGTAAAGTCCAGTTAGGGAACAACGTTGAGTGCGATGTTGTGGGTATTGGTGATGTTAAAATCAGAATGCACGATGGTATCGTGAGGACATTGACTGGAGTGAGGCATGTTCCAGAATTGAAAAAGAACTTAATTTCCTTGGGTGCCCTAGATTTAGCTGGTTGCAGGCATTCTTCAAAATGTGGAGTTTTGAAGGTTGTTCGAGGTGCCTTGGTGATAATGAAAGGAATCAAGCATGGAGGCCTGTATAAACTTCAAGGTGAGACAGTGACAAATTTCGCTACGGAGACATCGGATGCATCTGTTCAAGAGTCTATTGACTGCTCGAGGAAGATCTGGGTGTTTGTGCCAAGGCACAAGATTGATGCTGGTGTTAGGATCTCGCAATCAAGAGCTTTGATCGAGACGGAGACCGGCAAGTCGATCAAGCATGTACGGACTGACAATAACATGGAGTTTTGCTCGGAGCTGGCAAATAAATTCTGCATGAAAGAGGGCATAGTGAAACATCGCACTAGTGCCGGTAAATCACAACAATTTGCAGAATTGACGAGTAGAACATTACTAGAGATGGCCTGAAAAATTATCTCTAGTGCTGGTATTGCTAGGAGAATCCTAGCTGGTGTGCTAAGTACGGTAAGCTGCCTGGTGAATAGATTCCCATCAACTGCTATTGAATGGCGGACTCCTGAAGAAGTGTGGTCAGGTAACGTTGCTGATTATTCTATTATTAGAATGTTTGGTTGCCCGTGTTAGTTTCGAGTGAGTGATGGTAAGCTTGATTGAAGGGCAAGGTGCATATTCCATGGCTATGCACAAGGTGAGTGGGGCGATCAGTTGTGGTGCCCGGATATAAATTCACCTGTTGACAGCAGAGAAGTTACCCTTGATGAGTTTCCAGTACTTCTAGCTAGGAGCGTTTGTAGCAGTGTTAATACGGATCTGAACGGTGTTCAGCTTGAGGTGGAGTTGCAACCAGAAACTCCTGAGGTAGCGAGTACAGGTACTAGCAAAGTAATCGACACAGATAGTGTTTGTAGCAATGTGGAGCTTATAGAGCCAACAGTTGCTGTAACTGCTAAAATTAACAAGGTACGTATTTGATCTCCTGACATATATGGATGCAACAATGGTTTTGCTTTATCTGCGGTTAAGGAGGTTGTGTTAGAAAATCCTTGTGGAGCAGTTAAATGTGCATGTGGAGTTGGTATTCTGATGAGGTTCTCAGTTATGGCGAAGTTCAAGCGAAACTTGGACTTGGATAATATCTGTGGCGGTTGAGCCCATCGGGGGCTATGGGAAAGTAGCAGCAGAGTTTGAATTTTTGTGAAACGATTGTGACTTGGCTCAAACGTCGAGTCAAGGTGGAGATTGTTAATTTATGACTCGAGTTTGAGATTCATTGGACTTTCGACGGATTTATAAAAGAAGAAATATAAAAATAAAATAGATATGAATTTCCTCTTCGGAAATTATGCGGAATCCGAAACTCGTGAAGCTCCGAATCCATCTTTGGCGTGAAGTTCCTCTGCGTGAAGATTAAAAGGTGGTGGGCCCAAGGTCAAAGGTTGACCTTGGGCACACACGCGTATATATACGAACAGGATTCACTTTCTTCTTTGGTGGGCGTGCGTGGGACGGCTGAAACCAAAACCCTACGTAGAAGTCGCACTAGGAAGCCACAAAAGAGGTCCTCTTTTCGGGGTGTTGTTGCTGCACCCGTACGAGGGAAAAGGAGGAGCCGGATGTCTTCAAGCTGAAGCGCGATCAAGAAAAGGAGTTCTTTTTCAGCGTTTGTTTTGAGCTTGTGTGATAATTTTGTGCCGTGACTTGGGTTTGGGTTAAATTGGGGTTTGGGAAATACCGAGAGAGTGTTTGAGTGACTTGAGTGTGTAATCTCCTTGTATCGCTTGATCTATAGTGAAATTCGCTGCTGCTCTCCCCGTGGACGTAGGTCTTTACGACTGAATCACGTAAATTTGGCGTCCGATTTATTTTTCTTCTTCCGTCTATATTTTGTTCGATCGCTCGCCCCATCTCAATATATGAGTTGCTGTTTCCAGCGGATAAATGACCTCTGCGGTGTCCATGGACTCTCTTTATCTATGTAGAATGATGTTTGTTGGCCATACTTCCTATAGTTGATGGAATTTATCCAAGGGGCGAGAGGCGACTTTTATCCCAAGCCTCCGCCAGAGCGCCTGTTGCCTGTTGCTTCATCCAGTTCTGGCTCGAGGTATCACCGAGCGGCGCCAGTTAACGTGCCAGCATTCCCAGCGTTGATGTTGAGGAGATGTTGTGAACTTGATGAGATTGATGATGATTATGACAAAGATTTAGGGGGAACGATGTTGCCACCGCACGAGATTGTGGCAAGGAGTTTGGCTCGGTCGCTGATGATTGCATGCTTTGGGCTTGAAAGTGCTGGGAGGACACTCAAGGGGAGGGATCTGCGGCAAGTTCGCAACGCCATTTTTCAGCCAACAGGTTTTCCCAATCGATGAATAAGTGTACCCTTGAGGAAATTGTTACCATCTATGAAATTTTTATGGTGGATTACTCGCCAATTCTGAGGATCTATTTATTTGAATAGATTCATTCTTTAGTTTATCATTTATATCTACACGGTTGGATGCTCAGTCGATGTGGCAGAGATATCATGTTGATGTTTTGGGTTGAATTTCAGAACCAGAACAAGAGCTACATTGGAACTTTTGAATACTTGTACCACATATGATTCAGTCAATTAGTCCCTCTACTTTTCCGATCCGAGTTATTTTGGGGTGCCCTTAGGAACCTGTACAATTGTCCATTCGGTAGAAGTAATTTCGACTGTTGGGAAGTTGAGGTTTCTTTTAGTGGTTTGAAAAGTTCCTCATTAGAGAGTTTGTGCTATCTATGTAAATTGCATAATGGTGTGATAAGCTAACATGAGGTTGAAGACTGGAACTAGAAGGAGAGCGGCCTTCAGGATGGAATTGTATGTCCAAGTGACCTGTTAGTCTCACTTCGCGTTGCTCTTTTAGTGGCGGTGAAATGGATTTTCGTGGAAGATGAGTAATTCCATGACAGAGGTCACAAAAACCTCTTAAACATTGGATGTGATTGTGGTAGCCAATATACAACCTTGGGTTGCTATTTTGAAGAAAATAATTCTAATAACATAAGCTGAAACAGCTGCATTTGCACATTATGACCTAAGTTTTCTTTGTTGCCTGCAGACCTTGATGGAGAATATGAATGATGATGATAACCTAAGATGTTCACTCTTTGCAAGTTCGATTATAAGAAGCCTAGTATTGTTTCACAAAGTTCGCATCTGTGTATGTGCTTGATCTTAGGGCTATGGATGACAATTATGAAATGCCAGATGGATAACGACCGTTTGTCAAATTAGAAGCTGATACTCTAGAAAGTGGGGATCAGATTTTCCTTATCTTCCTTTATCTGGTTCTGTGAAATTTTTTCTATTCCTGATGTGATATCATGTATGCCTCTTGCAAATAACTAGTAACCCTTAAAAATAGTGGAAGCCAAAATAATGCTGTTACTTTCGAAGCATTATTAACTCTTCTCAGTTTTTCATTAAACAATTCTTAGCTCTAGTAACTTGCATATGGCGCAAGACAATGATTTTTCACGCCTTCTATATGCATCTAGTGGATAGAAGTCCCTCTCCTCTCTTTGTAAGTAGGAAGAGGTTTTTTAATCATTCTAACTGCATCAGTGTGGTGTGTTAGCTGCTCCTATGACTTGTAGCAGATCAAGCTGTTGGAAGCGCCTGTGAGACCGTGTCTCACGTGGTGCTGCTTTATTATTCCAGCTTAGGGTGGTAGCCATCCTACTTTAGAACATCTAGGTCAGAACGTGATGGTGAATCTGTCTTCTTGTCATTTGGGGTACTGCTTTGATATAGATCTTGTCAATGCAATTTCAGTTAAGGTGAATTTGTCTTGTTTGATGTTTAGGGTTCTTCAGTGATATAGCTCTTAACAATGCAATTTCAAGATAGTCATACTGGTTAAATTATTTCTTTTGCGTTCTTGACATCATGTGGTCAAACTTCAGCCATGCTGATTCTAGTAAAATTGAATTTTGTCCTTTCGAATTTTCTTCAATGCTTCCTTTCTTTCTTATTGAATGAGCCAACTTGAAGTGAAATTTGCATGTAGCATACTTCACTTTGAATGTAGGAATACTAAAGCTGGTTATTCGGAAGAATAGAAAGTGATAGGAGGTGAAATAAATTAACTTTCGTTCTAGGTCTTATGTTTGAAGACAAAATTATTGTTGATTGGATGCACCCACGTCCTTGTAGAGAACTTTTGTACATCATGTATTACCTCGCTGGTGAGTCAGGACACTGAAAATTATGTGTTATCCTTATCATGTTGAAAATGTTAAAATGTTTGTATGGGAGGCACCGACAACATGAGTTATCTTTTTCTCTCTGTTTTCCCTTCCTCACCCATTTTCTGGATGTGGCGCTGGCTGTTATGAGGTGATTTCCCGGGGCAAAATGCTTCTCCATTGCCCGTTCGCAGTTATTGCCCATGGCGCTTACTGATCTAGGGCGGTTGGACTACAGCTGCGGGGTATGGAGATTGGAGACTGGTAGTTCTAGTGTAGCTCATATGGAGCACTTTCTCCTATTTGGCAGATGGATGAAACCATGCAGTTGTCACATTTATTAAGAGTTCTTTTTATTTTCATCTTTCAGCAGAATTATATTATTTTGTTTTCTTTGGCCAAGACTTGTGTTTGAGGAACATGAAAGTGTGGAAACGCACTTAATTTTGATAGTGCTAGTATGAACACTTAAATGGGGGTGAATAGGTGTAAAAATTAATTTTATAAAACTCAGCAACTTAATTCAACTTATATAACAATGGAAGACTTAAGATATAGAAGATTTGCAATAATATATAAGGCTACGAATTAAGTAAAGAGATAAGGGAAAGAGAATTGAAACACAATGTTTTATAGTGGTTCGGCTTAGATCAAGCTTACGTTCACTCTCCCGCACTGACAGCCCACCGGCTGGATTTTACTATGAATCAAAAGAGTTGTTACAATCACACGTTATTGATTTCACAGTGTAGAGACTCTACTACACTTCCTCAAGGTCTCACAGGTATCTAGTCCCTCTTTTGAGTACAAATTTACGCTCAACAAACGAATCAGCAAAGAACTAGAAGTTTAAGACTTTGGAATTTTTCTATCTCACACTTACTCGAATAACTAGAGCATTCTCCTTATATACTCCTCCATGCCTCCATAACCGTTGGCACCTTCCAAATGAGTTCTTCCAATCTAACCGTTGGATAGAATCAATTAGAGAGATCTCGAGTTATTTAAGGAAAATGAAGATAGCCCACCAATCCTGCTCGCCCATACAATCAGGATCTAGGTTTCCATAAGTAGAACCTTCCAAGTTTACTTTGCCAATCAACGGATTTGAATTACTCAAATTATTTCCAACACGAATAATAGATCTTTAAATGCTATCTCCAGCCGTGAGATAATCTTCAACCAAACGAATCAAATCCCTAAAGATAATCTTGCATCTGAAAGAGATTTCTTTGTCGGTCTAGAAACTGTCAATGAGAGCAGACTTTAAATCTTAAGTCTGACAGTCTTCAGACTTTGATGGAAGGAAACGTTTTGTCAACTTCAAAACAAATAATGAAGTTTACTCCAACAAATTCCACTCCAAAATCTTGGTAATAGTTTCCGTCTATAGAGAATCGTGACTGGATTGTGTGGTTGAATTCTCTGGCCTCATAGACGGAATTTAATTGAAGATTGCGTGTTGCCCGTGATACTGAGTGATTATTACTAATTTTGGTGGAGGGCATGTTAATAGGTTTTGAAAGGCAAACTTCTCTTTAGTAAGATGTCAGAACCAAATTAGCGTCTTCTCTTTTGAGGCTTTGAATTCAATATAGATAGTACTTTCTCATGTGGATAACAATTAAGATTCTTGGTCCTGAGCAGGACCTTAAACTGCTCCGTGGGGACAACCCTAAGGGAGGGCCCCCACGTACGAATTGGTTGCCCTAAGCAACCCACATGGATCCGGGGTAGGGTACCCCCGGCAATCCATGGGAACCCTCAGCATGGCGTTAAACTGCGCAACCCCATAACCAAAGGGAACCCTTTGACAGGGCCTACGGGCCCGAAGCAGGTAAAATTGGTTAGACCTAGGTAGGTCCTTAAAAGGCCTTGACAGCTCGGAAGCAGACGAGCTATAGGGTGGTTATTCCCTCGAAAAATATAAATAACCCACAAGCTTACCCATCACAAACCCCCTTCAGGGGGGTAGGAAGCCACCTTGGATCCAAGCGGGCTTCCCGGTGAAACATCCGGGCACGCAGTGCAGGAAATGAAGGGGGTGCCCCAAAAGGGGCACTATGTTGGTCTTGAACAGGACCTTAAACTGCTCCGTGGGGATAACCATAAAGGAGGGCTCCCACGTACAGAGTGGTTGCCCTAAGCAACCCGCCGGCCCATAAGTTTGGGTTCCCTCTTGGCGTTAAACTGACGGAGGGTATCGGCCGCTCCCCTGTCGGGAAAAAGATAAGGGCCGGGGTAACTCCCCATTAGTGGTCCTGAGCAGGACCTTAAACTGCTCCCGAGGGACAAGCCCAAGGGGGGCCCCCTCGATACGGAGTAGTTGCCTTAAGCAACTCACACGGACCTAGGGCGGGGTAGCCCTGGCAATCCGTGGGATCCCTTAGCAAGGCATTAAACTGCACAACCCCATAACCAAAGGGAACCCCCTGACAGGGCTCACGAGCCCGAAGCAGGTAAAATTGGCGGTCCTGAGCAAGACCTTAAACTGCTCCGTGGGGATAACCCTATAGGAGGGCTCCCACGTACGGATTGGTTGCCTTAAGCAACTTGCCGACCCATAAGTTTGGGTTCCCCTCCGGCGTTAAACTGACGAAGGGTATTGGCCGCTCCCTTGCCAGGAAAAAGATAAGGGCTGGGTTAACACCCGTAAGACTTGGTTGCCCTAAGCAACCCACATGGACCCGGGGTAGGGTACCCCCGGCAATCCATGGGAACCCTCAGCATGGCGTTAAACTGCACAACCTCATAACCAAAGGGAACCCCCTGATAGGGCAAATGGGCCTGAAGCAGGTAAAATTGGTTGGTCCTGAGCAGGGCCTTAAACTGCTTTGTGAGGACAACCCTAAGGGAGGGCCCCCACCTACGGAGTAGTTGCCCTAAGCAACCCGCCGGCCCATAAGTTTGGGTTCCCTCCCGGCGTTAAACTGACGGAGGGTACCGGCCGCTCCCCTGCCGGGAAAAAGATAAGGGCTGGGGTAACTCTCCGCAAGACGATCCTGAGCATGACTTTAAACTACTCCCGAGGGACAAACCTAAGGGGGGCCCCCTCGGTACGGAGTAGTTACCCTAAGCAATTCACTTCCTGCGTTGCGCGCCCGGATGTTTCAACGGGGAAGCCCGCTTGAATCCAAGGTGGCTTCCCCCCCCCCGAAGGGGGGTTGTGGCGGGTAAGCCTGCGGGTTATTTATATTTTTCGAGGGAATAACCACCCTCTAGCTTGTCTGCTTCCAAGCTGTCAAGGCCTTTTAAGGATTTGCCTAGGTCCAACCAATTTTACCTGCTTCGGGCCAGTAGGCCCTGTAAGGGGTTCCCTTTGGTTATGGGGTTGTGCAGTTTAACGTCATGCTGAGGATTTCCACGGATTACCAAGGTTACCCCGCCCTGGGTCCATGCAGGTTGCTTGGGTAACCACTCCGTACCGAGGGGGCCCCCCATGGGCTTGTCCCTCGGGAACAATTTAAGGTCCTGCTCAGGACCAACCCATTTTACCTGCTTCAGGCTCGTAGACCCTATCAGGGGGTTCCCTTTGGTTATGGGGTTGTGCGGTTTAACGCCATGCTGAGGGTTCCCATGGATTGCCGGGGGTACCTTACCCCGGGTCCATGTGGGTTGCTTAGGGCAACCAATCCGTACGTGGGGGCCCTTCCTTAGGGTTCTCCTTAGTAAGACGTCAGAACCAAATTAGCGTCTTCTCTTTTGAGGCTTTGAATTCAATATAGATAGTACTTTCTCATGTGGATAACAATTAAGATTCTGTTTGTCTGATCGACATCTAACCACATAGAGCAGGATTGCTCTTAGCTTTGCTGCTTTTCTGTGCAATTTCTTGTTATGATAGAATGTTGAAGAGATTTGTCCTCTTTTAGGCGATGGTTTTATTATTTTTGTTTGGCTTTCGTTCTGTGGTAGCTTGTCCTTTTGATTTCATCGGATCAACATAGTTTGTGATACGTGATGCTGGCATCGGGTTGATTTCTCTTTTCTTGCTTTTTATGGAATGAAGTGTGGGATCTTTTTTGTTCGAGGCACAGTGGACAAGTAAATAATACACGTGTAACAATGATACCATGTAACCGATCAAATGTCTTTGTTCATCATCATTTCAGACAAAGAACCGCAAGAATGCGGTGTGTCATGAAAGCAGGAATACTCGAATGGTTGGTTGACCCATGTTATTACGCCCTGAAATATCAACAATGTACTTTCGGCAGTGGAAGATTACCTCTTTTTCTTTGTTGTGGGATTGTGTTTGTTGACCATACGGAGGCGGCTTTAATTTCAAGTGATGCTTGAGTAATTCAATTAACATAATCATGATTAGGCAGAAGATTGCTTACTTAAAGCAGCAGCACATCAGCGGGTTGGCCTAACTGAGACTTTTGCTTTGCCTTTCCCCCCTCCTTTTGGATAAAAAACTGCCGGTGCCAATACTATTGTACTTAGATATTTCATGACTGAAGCATTTCTAAGGAGAGATCATTTCTCAACACAGCTAAATGATTAGCGTGGCTTTCGTGGGTAAGTTTTGTCGAGTGACACACCATATGCTTGGGTTCATGTTGTCAACTGCTCATATCATGTGGTAGCTTACTAGCTATTATCAATCAGTTTTTACGGGACAGCAACCTTTGTGGAGGCTGCTTTCAAATCTTTCATCTACAAATGCAGATTACACGTCAAGTTTGTCGATGCCCTGTTGAAGATGCACCTCTCCCAGGAACATAAAGGTAGCTGCATGATGCTCAATACCCTTGCAGTTTTTAGTGGATTGTACATCCTTTTATCATGATGATTGATATCCTTTATGCGTATGTTTTCTTGTTAATTTCTCTCTTTATCTTGACCATAGAGTCTCTCTCTCTCTCTCTCTCACGTGCCAACGTACAAATCTCACGTTCTATCTATAAAATGATTGAATTTTGTTGTCAAATTATGAATAGTGTTGTGATTTATGGCTAATGAAATTCAAAGTAAGCAGTTAAGATGGTGGATGGGCGGTGGAGTGCGAGAGGGGCGAGGCATGATATTAAATTTATTGGCCGCGCACATAGTATTTGACTAGTCGCGGTTGCAGTTAAGACTCTCTTGGTGTGTGTTCTAGGAAGGTGGGTTGTCCCCCATGGGATGTTCACTTTGCTCGTGGAGACTTCAAAACCAAATGTGAATCTAAGCTGTTTCTTCCAACATGTTATAGTGGTTTTTTTGGATTGATTGATTGATGGATACTGATGTCTTGAAACTCTCCTTATTCAACAACAGCAACGTGGTATGTCGTGGAATGTGATGCGAGCGACTGCACCGTATGTATTTTGTCTCACTCATTTGTTTTATACTACCATCTCAAGCGTGTGACCTAGAAAATTTTGCTGGGCCATAGCCCCCCTCTATTGGCCGTACAAGATGAAGCTTCCCGATTTACCTGTCGTTTAAAGCTTGTAGTCTGCGGAAAACTATTTAAATATGCGAATCCCTGTTGTTCTAAACATGAATTACGTTGAACCATGAATCAAGGTTTTGGAAGACAAAACCCATGAAGATAAGACCAGCAAACATAGTCGTTTATTGAAGTGATTGATGTTTTTGCTACTTTTTGGGGGTGCATGTGGGGTCTATGAAGGACTCTCAAATCTCTTAAAGCAGTTCCGCTTTAGAAAAAGGGCGTTTCACTGTTCTTATCCGGGAAAGGACGTGGAGAATAAGGGATGGCGAACACGGAGTGAAAGCGGAAAGCCGAGAAATTCTCCGCCATATCTGGGACTAACTTCTATGTACTCCCGAAGAAGCCTTGATCGTTGCTTCCTTTTGCCCTTATCACGTCATGAGAGAGTATTTTATAAGGCGGTTGCATAAAAGATAATTCTATAAATTAAAAAGTAGACTTTCTAGATGCATACTTTAAAGTTGATTGAGATGCATATTGGATGGACTATGAGATTGATCGGTTATGTTCTCTCTCACCACAACCGAGCTAGGGTTATAATCGATAAATGGCTGCACTAGATCAAAGCAGCTGAGGCATGGTTTAATGCATTTTCTTTTCGAATTCTCTTTTGTTTTCTGCATATTTTGATGTACTTTTTAATGGTGACAATTTTTATATCATTTATACTAGTTTCAAATGCGATCTTTTTTTTTTTCTTTACATAAGATAGTCTAACTATTCTAAGTGTCCTCGTAAACAATAGAGTTGAGTAGAATAATGCAGAGTCAACATGTCACAAATTTATTGATCGTCCATAACAAAAAGATAGGATTGCATAAGCTGAGACAGAAAATAAGAGGTGCTTACCTTCCTAGCTTTCCTTTTATAATATGTTGTAATGAATTTTTTTTGTGTATAGTTTGTGACATACCACACAGTCTTTACTAAAGTTTTCATTTTTCCTTTTTGTATAAATATTCTATCATAACCGAAACAATAAATGTCTCCATTAGATATGATTAAAGAGCATGTTAGATTGAGCCGACTTAGCTTGAGCCCTACCATGTCAAATTAGGCTTTATAATCAAATGACTCTACTTAGGTTTGCCCGAAAGAGCTCTTCTAGCCTGTTCGACTCAAACGATTTCCGATGGGTTTCCAAGCTACTAGGCTCACGATAAAATCTATTCTTCATGTACGGGCAACGTTAACAACATGCTGACAAGGTAACAATCATTTACCGCAGAAGAATAAAATCGAAGGAAATCAAAATATGAGTATCAATAAATATGAATATTGACAGATATAAGTAACCTGTACCTCCTCAAAGTACGTAGACGTTTGTACTTTTCCAAATAGTCGGAAGCACAACAGTCTACGTCAACGAGCATTATCCTATTTTAATCTTGTCGGAGCCAAATCTAATTCGTCAAATTAGCCAAAGAATCAACTCCGATCGCGATTGTCTTCTCGAAAGGTGTGCAAGGGTGGATCCAGATTTCAAAGCCGAGGGGGGCCATGGACGCCACCAGCCCCAACTAAAATCAAGTAGGGTCATTGATAATTAATTGGTTTCGTACGTGACTTGGTTTTTTAGCATGTAAGCGATCCCATTGAAGGGCATTTTCACATTACTACTCTCGAGCATTTTCACCTGAGATAGTCCCCACCATCTCGGCCTCGACTTTTCCTTATTCCCATTGTAATTTCGGCGCCGTTGGAAATTCAATTTTAAAATCAAATTAGTGAGAAACGAGATTGATAAATGAATATCTTGAAATTTAATTTTTGTGGCCATGAAAATTGTGATTGTATGATTCTCATCCCATGAGTAATTCTGTTTTTCATGAAAGATCAAAATGAGGCATCAATTTACTCGGTGTCTTCGTCGTGTATTTGCGATTAGATTAGATTTATTTGAAATAATTGGGCAAACTTAATAAAATTACCAAAGAGAAATCTAGATTTTAGCCTAAAATTCTTTAAGTAGTCAAACATTACAGCTCTAATTAAAGTAAGAATAAAATTAGTGTTGTTAGAATCGTGTCATGAAGTTTTCGTCTTGACTATAAAAGATGGGCCATCACGAACAGGAATCTAGGAACATGATCCCTTTTTTCTCCAAATTTCAAGAACAAATGAAATGTTTCACGTCAGTTGACAGAAGATTCCTCGTATCTTCCTTCCTGTGTGCTTTTTTCTTTCAAAGGAGATCCTGATATTTGACTATAAATAATGCTGCTTATATCCGACATAACATGACATCTACCAGCTAGTCATTTGATTTCGGAAAATAACTATTAGAATGTCCAATTGAGGACCGAACACGTGAAATAAATTGGATAGGATCCATCTCTGACAACATATCATGTCAAATTCAAAAATTAAAATTGACAGCTACGTCCTGAATCAATCAAAAAGCAACTTGATTTGCTTCATCCCCATTTGGGCGAGAGGTAGGCTGTGAGTCACCTGGGCTACGGATACACACCAAGAAAACTTAAATATGACATGACACTTTAACAATGAGAATAGCGCAAGCGTCTCTATCTTCTGTACAAGAAAAAGAATAACTGGTTGTATTCTATGACAATAATTGTCTTAATTCCCGGTTTCAATATTTATTTATTTTTCATTTGTTATTATTGGATAATGATTTTTTGAAATGAGTATGAAATGGTAGATTTTTTGTACGAGGAAGGAGCATTAGTTGGGGGGTTTTGTAGGCCCGGTTAACATGTCACGAATAATATGGACAGGCCTGCGAATAACATCATGATGGAGACATACACCGACAGTGGAAGTTGTTTTTCATCATCTGTGGCAAGAAAAAAAAAATCATAGGAAGTATGGAATGTTTCAATGGTCAATCACGGTGAATAGTACTTTCAATCTAGGTGTCCCCAAGCCTTGCTTGCTGCTTGGTGAGAAAATCACGGTGGATGGATCCAAGAGAAAAATGTAAGTATGTCTTTCTTCGCTCCTCATTTACTTTTCTTTTGCCTTTTTCCCATTCTTAGTAAACCTACGGGGCTTGTATGGTGTCATCTTTACAATTTTTTTTTTACTTTTTTACTTAATTTAAATCTTATGGTGCACGCATATCATAAGCATTATTTCTTCTTCTTCTTCTTTTTCTTCTTCTTCTTTTTATATATATATATATATCTCAAGCTCTATCATATTGAAACAAAAAAAGAGTCGGTAAGATATAATGAATCAAATGACAGTGGATTATTTAGATGAAACGTTTCATTTTATGTCATTCGATAATAATGGTTAGTCAAATATTTTCTTGACCTTGGAGATGGTTGAGGCATCGAAAGCTATGCATTATGGAACCGTGAAAAGAAATGAAAGAAGTGAGGACATTCTCAAATTGAGTGTGCAACCGTTTTTTTAAGAAGTTAGAAATGATGCATCTCAAATTCTTTCCTAGTCGTCTAAACAAAACTTCAATGGAAGTCAAGTAAACGAAGTGGCTCTGGCCAGGAGAAAGGTAAGCTAAATGAAGGATCCATTTATTTCGCAAAAAATAAATAATCCAGAATATGTTTTTCTAAAAATGATCATTTGAAATAATTAATTAATGAAAAATATTTTTATTTTTATGAAAATGAAATTCAAACCCTTCAGTTCAGGTGGGATTGACAACAAGGAAGAACTTGTGACATTTCGGAAGTTTCCTTCTTGAAGATTGACTAACAATACATATTATTTCAAACCTAGATGAAAAGTACCTCCATTCAAACCAAATAATACGTGACTTTAGTTCGATTTATCGTTTTCTTTTAGTTGACTTGGAAAAAAACTAAAAGCGTATCAATCCAGAGCAAGCTAGCCACCACCCTCGATGCTTCAAGCAAGTCTTTTCAGCACCCAATCATGACTAGAAGTGCTGAGATTGCATGGAATTCAGCTTGGAACAGCTAGCATGACAATGACGAGTGACGCTTCGTTTAAATGGTAATGAGAAAAAAGCAAATTGGAATTCTTGCTGGCTTTCTTTATCCATTTCTAGTAAATTCCTTTCTCTAACTAGACAATGGTTTATAAAAATTAATCTTATAAAAAAAACCCAGAATCACTTGTTAACCAACCAAATAAGAAAAATTTACAGTATTAAATGTATTGTCTTTTTTTCTCGTTCTATTTATAATCAATGTTTTAAAAATCGAAATGGTTTATATATATAAGTGCTCTGAAAGTATTCATGACTCACTTACCTTTAAGAGTGCGTATCGTACAAAAAATTCACATGATATATTAATTTTGAACATCAAATCCGTAGTCCTTTGTCGCTGGCCTTCCCTATTCTACGCATCGTGCGAAGAAAAAGTCGGTGCAAGAGTTCGTGATGGACACGTCGTCACTTCACTAGTCTTGGTTTCCTCTCCTCCCTCCTGCACTCTCTCCTTCAGAAACCCTAGATCATCTAAGTACTCTCCTCCTGGACTCGATCCCTATAAATAAGTAATGGACTTGCTAACTCCAATGCACCCCCAACTAAAATTTTATCTCATCACAGTGTTCAACAACACAGAATCTTTCACGCTGATCCATCTCAAAGCCCTAGGACACAAAACAACCAGATATGGAGGAGTATCCGACAGGTTTCAGGTTCTATCCAACCGAGGAAGAGCTCATTTCGTTCTACTTGCACAACCAGCTTCGCGGCCTTAAGCAAGACAAGCTTCATCGTGTCATCCCAGTCCTCGATATTTTCGACACTGAGCCATGGAATCTCTCACGTAATACCCAGTCTCCATGCATGCATGTGTCTTTCACATTCCTAAATTGTGCACTAAAAATGGGTTCTTGAAAATTTCAAATGCGCGTTACCAGTAACTTTCCTTTCCCCACATTTTCTTTGGGGAATTCCTGTTGCAGAGCTTGCGGGAGAGCTGTGCAGACAAGATAGAGAGCAGTGGTTCTTCTTCGCGCCCATGCAGGAGAGGGAGGCGAGGGGAGGGCGGCCCAGCCGGAGCATGGCCACCGGCTACTGGAAGGCCACTGGGTCTGCCGGTTACGTCCACTCGTCTGACAACAAGGTGATCGGCGTGAAGAAGTCAATGGTTTTCTACGTGGGAAAACCTCCCACAGGAAGAAAAACCCAGTGGAAATTGAACGAGTACAAGGCTATTGAACTCTCGCCGACCATTCCCAATCCGACGAGCAGCAATATTTCCATTCCTAAGGTGAACGTGCTGTCTCGAATTCTAAACCTTTATTTCAACTTATTCAAACATAGAAAGGATAAAATAACTTCCAGTGCATAATACCAAGATTATCCAATTTTCAGGTTTATATCTTATTATTATGTTAAGCAAATTCGAAATTGTTCGAATCGTATCATTGTTTCAAATAATCATTCTTGTTTTGGTTTTCTGGTCTTGCACTTTATCGGTGCTATGCAGTTGCGGACTATTGAACTTCCCTCTCTAGTTTAGTTTCTACTTGGACTTTCACAGAAAATGCAACGAACATTTTTCTCTGTGTTTGATTTTGTGGAAGTAACGTACTTACAGTTGAGGCGCGAATTCACATTGTGCCGAGTGTATGTGGTGTCTGGGAGCTCTCGAGCATTTGATCGCCGGCCACCGGAAGTAGTGCCTAGAGAGACAACAATCGAGGGTGGCAACGATGCTACTAGCAACGAAGGCGGTGTATGTGAAGATGCATCATCATCAGCAGTAGTAGTAGCCAATGCAGGTAGTTCCTATCCATGGGAGACGGCGAGTTTGGAAGGACCAATTTGGGATTGGGAGCAATTGAAATGGCTCTGATTTCATGTAGAAGTACTCTGATGATATAGTTGTTTGGTTATTGGTGCAATCATATGTACATCTACATGTATTCAATCTTTCCATGTATTCAATCTTTCCATCATTATACGTATCCATGTACGCTTGATACCTAATCAATAGGAAGACTGAACATGATATCCGGCCTAAATGTTGGTAAGTGGGAAAAGTAAAAAAAAAATTCTTAAATCTATTACGTTGATACCAATTGAATTCATTCGACCAATTTAGGTTGGAAATTACCGGTATGGACCCCATTCATCCTTGCCCAAGCTGCAAGGGTCAAACTTTGACAATATTCGACGAGAGTGGTCCTCGCTGGAAGCCGTGAGGTCGAACCGAGGAAGGAGGCCATTAAACATGAATGCCTTTGGGGGACGAGATTGTCGTTGGAGGAAGGAAGCCGTACCTCTTCATAAGCGAGGGTTTGCATAGATCGGGAGGAGGAGCTAGTCAGCAAAAAAATGGTGTAAAATCGGTGAGTTAACAAACCGAGCTAGGAGACGGAGATACTTCTTGGCCTTTGGTGAGGGCTCAATCCTTGCGGCCTGGCCCTCGCTTGCACTAGCGATGGCCGCAATCCTTGCCAACAACAATGATATAAAGAAAAATGAAAAAAATAATAAGAAAATTCAAAAGATATTAGAATATTTTTAATTCTGTCTACATTAATGCTGGTAGTATTACATAAGACAACTCACATCTATGTTATCAATTTTCAGCCTAAATTGATAGGATGAACTCATGTAACCAATGTGAAAAATTTTAGGAGTAAATTGATCCAAATGAAAGATTTAGAATTAGGTTTAAGACTTTTTTCGTACTTTTTCCATCGGTATGAATCCTAAGCATCTATCATTTTTTCCATAAAAAAATCATTGGGTTTAGGAGGGTCTAACTTAATAAGCTAGGCTCAAGAAGGAAACTGATTTGCCCTATTAGGCAAGTTTAGTGAACCTCGACACCTAATTAGAAAAGTGGATATTTGTTAGCAAGCTTCTTTCTGTTTCATTCTTCTTAAACTCGATTATTAATGTGCCGACGAGCATGTCACTTGTGGTTTACAAGAAAATCATTTCATCAAAATTGAGAACGACAATCGATCAAAATCTAGCAAATTTGGGCTGGTAAAATGTTGGATATTGTAAAACAACAGGGAAAAATTGAGATATCTTCATTAAATGATATATAGTTCCGTTGCATTCGTACAGTGCACTCCATCCTTTTAATTTATTATGAAAATTCATTGCATTTCCATCTAATTGTAACTAATTTAACATATAACATAAAACATAAACAATTTTAGATTAGTAGGACGTGTGTTTATAGCAACATTCATAAAGAGTAATTAAACGAAACTCCATTGCACTATCAAAGTGCAAAAGATATTCTTTCCATCTCATAATATAGCTCTACATGTTGTTTCTTATCAAGATTTCTGAAAGAAAGAATGTAAAATCTTAATTGAATTATAATTTTCTAACATTTATTAGCATATGCATGTATTTTTATTATAGGGTACCCTTTATCTTTATGCAAAGTTCTCCCTCAAACACCCTAAATTATGATGGTTCATATTGCACAATTGATAGGTTTGTTTAACCCATTCAATTTGAGCATACTATATAATTGAATTCACCTAATTTTTGGACTGTTCCTAATTTCTCTAGTACCAAATTAAATTAGTTGAAGAATGAATCGTAATAGTGTATCTTGGAAATTTGATTTCACAAACATTAGAATTGTAGTAATGTGATTCCCCGTCCTGTAAGTGACACTCATTTTTCATGGCAACAAGAACGAGGCATCAAAATTTACTCTAGTGCCTTTATTCCACATTTGCGATTAAATTAGATCTATCCAAAATGATATCGAAAGAACTAGAAGGTTTCGCAACAAATCTACTCTTCACTTCGAAAGATGTTCTCCTTTTCTGCTTTTTATTAAAAGAAATGAACTTTTTAATGTTAGAACTGTGTAATGGCATGCTCTTGACTGTAAAAGTGGGCCATCAAGATCAGCAATCTAGGAGCACGATCTCTTTTTCTCCGAATTTCAAGAACCAAATGATACACTTTACGTCAGATTTCAGATATATCCTCGCATCTTCCTTTAGCTGTCTTCTCGGGGAATGCCGGAAGTGTATTCTATTTTTCTTCCTTTCCAAAGACAACTAAATTACTATCAGTTCCTGATATTCGACCATAAAATATACTATTTATATTTGATAATAATTACCACTAGCTAGTCATTTGAATTTCGACAATGAGAATAACACAAGTATCTTTACCGTCGGGTACAAGGAAGAAAAAGAAAATATGAGAGCGTATTTCATGACAATGAATATCTTGATTCTAAAAATGGTTGTAGGTTTTTAATATATGTGTCGTTTTCATTTTTATTATTAAAATAATGATTTTCGAAACCAACATAGTCAAACTCATCAGAACATGAAATGCTAGAAATGCTATAGACAGGCCTTGTGAGAATAATATAACACAACCCAATAAAATCATGACGGAAACATCCACAAAAGTGGACTCTCTTCTTCTGGCAAAAAATAAACAAATAGAAAAATAGAAAAAAAGAAGATATGAATCATAAGAAGTATGGAATGTTTTTTTTTTTTTTTTGATGACCCGGGAACCGCCGTACAGCCGGCAGCCGGCGGCGTAAACCCGGGGCGAACCAAGCCCACCCACCTGACCAGGCCGTGGTTGAGTCGCACAAGCGATCGTGGGGATTTGAACCCACTCCCTTTGCAGGGGGGAGCAAAGCGCAAACTGCGCGACCACCAATGGGGTGGGTAGAAGTATGGAATGTTTGTAATAGTTAATTATGATAAACAGAGATAGGTTGTTAATATCTAAATTTTGGTGATCAATTTAAACATTTCATTACATAGGAAATTAGGGATTGACCCTAATCCTTAAATCAAAATATTAATTAAATTCGCATATAGATATTAGAAGCATTTTACTTTAAGCTCATATAATTGCATAGAGCTAACGGGATTGATATAAGGAAGTTTTGAGCTTAATTGAATTAAGCATGTGGGAATGAGAAATTCGGCCAAACCCATTTGTTTCCTTTGCTTGGCCAGATATTATATGTAGTAAAGGACTTTAGCATGAATTAAGGAGCATATATTCGTTATTCAAAAATATATTTTGAACATTTTTTGGGTTACAAGAAGAGAGTATTAAAGCCAACACTTCAAGGAGAATTAACTAGCCAATTCTTTCCAATATGAAAGATGCACATCATGCTTAAAGTGGCAAGTAATTCTCGGCCGGAAGAAAAGTGAAAAAAACAATGCCTATTTCACAGATGTGGAATAAGAAAAGAAGAAAGAAAAAAAGATAAAAGAAATACTTATTTGTTGCAACCCTTCCGAGGATGTCTGGAGAGCGGGTTTAGTACAACGATATTGGAAGATAGAAAGTATAAATTCGTTTGCACTTTAGTTGTGCAAATTCTCATGGACGGCTGTTAATAAAATTTGAAGGAGGCAAACTCCTCTTCAAGCAAGACATCGAAAACAAATTGCCATCCTCTCTGGAGGTTTTTGAATTCAATGCGGATAATGTTCTCTCATGTTTGTTCAAGCAAGACATTCTGTTTGTTCGATTGACATCTGACCTCACATAATGATATTGCTCTTAGCTCCGTTGTTTTTCTGAGCACTCTCTTGTTGCGTTAGGATGTTGAAGAGATATGTCCCTTTTTTTTTCCAATGGTGTTAGCAATTTTGTATGGCTTTTGTTCTGTGTTAGCTTGTCTTTTTTATCAACATAATTTTCCGATGGTGATTATTTTATGTTGATATTGAGTTGATTTCATTTTTCTTGCTTTTGGTGGAATGAGGTGCGGAATCTTTTTTGTTCAAGGCACAATGGCCAAGTTAAGAATGCACGTGTGAAGTGATGGCGTGTAAGCAATCGGATGTCTTCTCTGGCTGTGATTTTGTCATAGAACGGCAACAAATGCAATGTGCCATGAAAGCAAGAGCTCTCGACTGCTTTGTGGACAATTTTGTCACGCCCTGAAATACAATGTATGAGGTGCTGTCTCTAGCGGACAATGACCTCTGCGGTGTCCATGGACTCTCTCTTTCTTTGTATGGCATGGTGTTTGTTGACCATACTTCCGGTAGTTGATGGAATTTCCACGAGGAGCGAGAGGCCACTTTAATTTCAGCTGACGCCCGAGTAATTGAAAGGACATCATCATGACTCGGCGGAAGATTTTTTTTTTACCTGAAGCAATTGCACATCCGCCAGTAGCCCTCACTCAGACTATTGCTTTGCCCTTTTCCCCTCTTTTGGATATGTTGCTGCAAATACTGTCGTGTGTAAATATTTCACAACTGAAGCATTTGAGGAGAGACCATTTCGTAGGCATAAATATCTGAAAAGTCATAAATATATTATATTTACGTCAATTTAATCTAAACTTTTGACTTGATGCCAATTAAGTCATTTTGATTAATTTTGGTAAGATATTACTGTTTGTGCTGATGTAGACAATTTTAATAATTTTTTAATTTATTATTATTTTCTTTTTTTAAATGAATTTTTTTCTCTTTTCTTCTTCCTTTTTCTAGTGACGGCTATTGGCCACCAACCACCAACCATGATCAAGTAGGTTGGCTTTATGTGGCCATGGCAAGGCCAAGCCTTGGCAATGGTTGGCCTCGCCATGGCCATTGCCTTGCGTGGTTGGTGGTGGTCACCAACAAAAAGAGAGAAGAAAGAAGAAATGAGAGAAAAAAAGAAAAAAAAAAGAAAAAATCGAAAAATTATTAAAATATTATTATAATTGTCAATATCAGAGTTGATGGTGCTACACTAGCAAGCCAATGTCCATGTTAGCAATATTATGCTTAAATTAGCACTAAGTCAAATGTTTGCAACTAAATTGGTACTTTTAAGAGGTTTAGGATTAAATTACCACTAATATAATAAGTTTAGAATTTTTTTGACACTTTTTCCACATAGTTGAATGATTAGCGTGGCTTTTGTGGGTAAGTTTTTATTGAGTGACATATAAGTGCAAATCATATGCTTGGGGTTGTCAAATGCTCATATCATGTGGTAGCTTACCAAGTACTATCATTAAATCTTTAGTGGATCGCAACTCTATATGAGGCTGCTTTTGAATCTCCCATCTATGATTTGCCGTATGCTTTGGGTTCATGTGTTTACTGCTCATGTCATGTGGTAGCTTACTAGTCACTATCAATTAATCTTCAGTGGATCGCAACTTTTTATGAGGTTGCTTTCGAATCTCCCATTTATGATTTGCCTAATTATGCAGATTACACATCAAGTATGTCAACGTCCTGTCATGCACCTGGAATCGGACACAAAGGGAGAGGGATAATATTCATGATTCCGTTGCATTTTTCATGGAATTGTACATGCTCTTATCATGATGGTTTACATCCTTTCTTTTGTACCTTTTTACGTCGATCTCTTGCTTTATTTTGACTATAAAGAGCACATTTGGTAACGATTCTGTTCCCGAGATCAATTTTTGATCAGAAATGGTTTTTTCTGATTCTATTCCTAGGAACAATTTCTGAACAAAAAAACACATTTAGTAACTATCCAAAATTTCTATTCTTGGAATAGAAATGCGTTTGGTAAGATTCTTAAATTCTTTTGTTTCTTTTAATTTTTTAATACTTTTATTATTTTTCTCTTTTTTGTTTTTGTTTTTCTTTTCTTCCTCCTTCTTCTTTGTAGCCGGTTGTTGGCCATCGCTGTGGTTGGCGATTGGCTAGGTGAGGTTTGGTGAGCTTGTCGGAGTCTCGTTAGGCCAAGGCGAGCCTCAGCCTCACGCTAGCTAGCAAGGCTGGGTGAGCGAGGCTTGGCCTCGCCGGGCCACCGTTAGGTGACGATGACCTGGAGGTGGCCCGGCTGTCACACCCTAACCCTCAAGCACGCGGCATCCCTCGATCTCTTCGGTCATAGAATTGCGATGTCCGAGAACTCATCGCCGACTCATTCATTTTATCTTTTGATTATACACAAGCGGAAGTAGAACAAACATCTCCCAACCATTAACAAACAATAGGGATAGTAAAAGGCATACATCAAAACACAATTTTATATATATGCATCTACCATCAAACATAATTTTTCCTTACAACAAAAGCTTAGCCATTTACACGTCCGTGTAGCAGATTCCTTCATACTTGTTTAGGAACCGGGGTTTTAACCTATCATCTCTATTCTATGAGGGCAACCACACCAAGTGATATCCCCTACACGTCTAGTATGTGTCCACCTCAAATTATTTTGGCTTGAGCTCGGATAACCATGATTAGGGCTTGAAAAAGTTAAACAACAAGGAATGATATAAACTTAACGAGTAAACTACCTAAATCTTGCGTAGGAGGGTTTTTTTGCCTTGGAGACGCCCTAAACATGCAACTTATCTATCGATAGCAGATCAATAGTAAGGCCTTTGCTTTGCATTATCTATTAACATGAATTAGGCCATTCAACATACGATACTCTATCATGTGTCCAATTATAGTATAACAATCACTACGTGAGTGCACCATTTCATTAAGCATACAACGTTCACAATTTAATAATCAAGGCATGAATAGTAATAATTCCATGCACAATGCAGCAACTTAAATCTCCCGAGTCCTAATCAAAGGTGTATAAATCCACAACCTTATCCGTGCCTTTTTGACTTGAATATCGACCTGCAGGACTTCCTCATGTCTCTCAATTCATAAATAGGGTCAATTAAAGCATGCATGTGCCACATAAGTCACTGAAATGACATTTAATTCATGCATTTTTCTCATGTAACTCATATATATCCATGCTACACATGTGCAGGCTATGGCATCATTCTTATCATTGCATTCAGTATTCATTAACTTTACACACGTTAACGTCTCAAGAATATCATGGCATCCCATACTACCATGCTATCCTCGAGACCATGCTGTGTAATATAGTATAGTCATGCGCCCATGCCATACAATAATCTAGACCTACTCATATGTCAATCTTAGATCACACGTGTGTTGACTATAGCATCACTTCTCAAAATATGCATCATGTACTCATGCATTTTTCACACAACCATGTTCAGATTATTACAGCTACTCAAGACCCAGGGCCAACCCGAAGGTTCGCAATCATCCGACGTAACCAGGCATCGTCCTGCCCCATCGGGCATGGCATCATCTTGAGTATACATACGCCTTAGGACGGCATTCCAATAAGGAGTTTCATTCCGAAATCTATCTGAGAATGGCATCTGGTTGACTTGGGGGCATCTAAACTTAATTGGGCATCGTTTGGCATAACCATACGTATCGGGACGGAATTATCACCCTGCATAATCATATGCATCATGGCATTTATGTGATCACACGAGCATACCATCACTCAAGTCCATTGTTTTCTTTTTCATTAGCCAAGTATGAACGCCCTAATGGCGTGCCAGGCGGACTACGTCTCATGATCTATCGAAACTACATCAATAAAATATGCCAAGCACGAAACGAGAGTCCGTGGTTTGACATGATACGTTGAGCACCGGCTTAAGTCCAATTCAAATTGGAAACGATACGCCTTGAAATCATACTGAGACCAAGAAAGAACCAATCCATCGTGACATGATCACCGGCCTAGTAACAAACTTAGCTCAGGAATGATACATCTCAATATCACACCGAGGCCAAGAAGGACCGACCCGTCGTGACATGATCACCGATTTAGTATCGAACTTGGTTTGGGAACAATACACCTTAGTATCGCCAATCCAAGAGAGAGACTTGACCCGGCGTGCTTCCACACATGTCCAAGAACCAATGTATATCCCGTCTCGGAGGCTCGGCGTGTTCTCACGCATTGACCATGGACAATGAACATATGTGTAAAGACTACTTCTAACAAACACATATAAAACATTGTCATTAATACCAAAGAACATCACATAGAACAAGCACATCCAATAACATCACAAAGTCACTTCCAATGATAATATCATATCAAACAACCTTAGCATATTACCTTTCAAAATAGTCTTTCATTACTTATAATTATAGAATGTTACGAATGCTTCCCCTTTGAAACTTTGGAATTGCATAGGCATATAACATCTTTAAAAACTAGCATTCAACAAGCATATACACTTTAGAATTCACAACATAAAGAACACTCATCATTTCCAAAATAAGGGATTGCATAAGCATCTACTATCTTTAAAATTAGGCTTTACTAAACACATATCACATTAAAAGCCACAACATAATACGCATTTATCAAAATCAAGACAGGTTATTGCATCCAATGATAACTTATAACTATAGCTTATCGCATCTAATGATAGCCTATGACGATAACTTATCGCACCTGACGATAGCCTATTACGATAGCTTATCACATTTAACGATAGCCTATCACGATAGCTTATCACATCTAACGATCACTTATCGTGATAACTTAATGCATCCACTTATTGCTTATCACAATAGCCTATCACAATTACTTATCACTTTAATTATAACCTAATATAATCACCATTAACCATAAACCAATCCTAACTCTACACCTTAGCGCAATTACCACCCTAATCAATGGTTAGGAAGCTACTCACTTCCAAAACTAGGCCATGGCAAGCGACGGCGATGGCGACGGCGGCAAGGCTCACAATGTGGTGGCGGCTCTCGGTGAAGCTCCGCAAGGCGTGGTGGTGGCTGATTAGCGGTCAGTAGCCCACGGCAAGGGCTAAAATAGCCAAGGTAGTGACGGCTAGGCGACGGATAGCTCACGGTGAGGGCATAGCTTAGCCATGGTGACGGCAAGGGTGGACGGTGGATGGTGGCTCACAGCCACACAACCAAGAGGAAAAAGAGAGAGAAATGGGTATGAGATGAGGGAGAGTGATGGAGGAAAATTTGTCCAAAGGGAAGGGGTAAAGAGAGAAAATGAGAGAAATGATGGCAAAAGAGGAAAACTTGGGAAAGAAGTTGACATTTCAATGCCCTTGACTTAATGTCCTAACTTGGGGAGCAAGAACACATCTTGGTTTTCCATTCCAACTTGGGGAGTAAGAATAAATCCTATCCCTTCATCTTGCCACAAAAGTCAAAGCCTTCTAGATGCTAGGTTACTATTCACGTAGGTTACTGTTCACGCATATGAGCCAAGTCCAAAATGGCCTAATTGTCTTAATGGGCTTGTCCTTGGGCTTGACAAACTTAGGCTTGGGCTTAATTAATTCAATTTGGGCCTAAACAAACTTAATGGGCCTTAAAGGGAAAAACTATAATTTCTATCTATTTGGGCCCTTATGGACGAATTTTAAAGGGAATGTGGCCCATAAGGCATTTCCAAATTCATGGGCCCCCTTTGGGCTTCCAATTTTTGGCCTAATATCACTTATTCAAAAATTCGGGGTTTACCAATAAATAAGGAATTTGATTAAGTAATGTCCAATGGTTGTCTCTTAATTCTTTATAGTCCAATACCTTTAACCGGATTAGAATTTGTAGTTGAAACCTATCAATTGTGGCTTTAGCATAATTAAAACTAATGGGCGGCCTTTAGGAGTTTTGTGAGTTTGATCCGTGGTTGGTTTGATATCAATCCACGTTTAAGCTATTTTCAATTCATAAATGATCTTCAGTTGTCATATAATCGTGAGGGGTCAATTGCTTGTTTCGAAGTACAAGATCATTTGGAATTGGTTTAAGGTCATTCGTAATTAATATAGAAATTGTGCGGAATCACTCACAATCCGATTATATACTATTATCGAATCGATGTATAACCATTCCTAGATCAGTTTGAAATGGCTTAAAATTGTCCCTCATCGATCCTTATGGTCGAATTGTCAATCAATGGTTGAGTTCTCTATTTTTTTTTTTTGGTTGAGTTCTCTAGTTGTGTGCATCAAAATTCTAAATTGCATTTCCCAAAAAATTTAACACTCTTGAATGGTTCACGAACCAATTCAAAGTGTAATTCTACTAATTGTGCATTGATAGAAGTAAATCCCTTATCATATTCTAAATAGGGTCGAACTGGTGAGGTCAAGCTAGCCACGACAAGGCTTGGGTTGACGAGTCTCGTTGTGGCTCGGTGTTGCCGGTCCCCAACAAGGCTCTGGCAAGGTTGTCGGCCCTTGTCTGACCAGTTTCTGATCATAGCAAAGGTCGGCGATCGGCCAAAAGGAAGAAGAAGAAAGGGGAAGAGAAGAAGAGAAAAGAAAAAGAAAAAAGGAGAAAAGAAAAAAAAATAGAAACTGATTCTAGGAATTGTTCTTAAAAATAAGAAGTTTCTTTTTTCTACTTCTTAATTTTGTTCCAAATCTATTCTTGTGAACTAAAAAAAAACTATTTTTTTGTTCCCGGGAGCAAAAATTTGACCAAATGGATTTCATGTTTTTTTTTCGTTTTAGGGAATAAAAGAATAGAAATAATTGTTCCGCGGAATGTTACCAAATAGGCCCAAAGTCTCCCTCTCAGGTTCAACTTCTAAGTTAATTGGATTCTCTTTTGAATTATGAGCAGATCTATCATTGGGTGGCTGTCGTTTGTTACTGTGCAATCTAATCAGTAACATGTTTCTAATGGGACAAAAAACTAGTTACAACAGGGTGGATGGGAGACGGAGTGCGAGAGGGGCGATGATATGATATTGTATTTATCAGTCGCATTCACATTGGCCGACTAGTCGTGGGTGCAATTGGCCTCCCTTGATGTGTGTTCTGGGAAGGTGGGTCGTTCCACCAGATTAGGTAAGTAGTAATGGTGCCGGCAGTGTGAATCCAAGCAACGATTTTTATGAATTGACTGCTTGATATCGATGTCTTGAAACTCTTCCTATTTCAGCAAAGACGTCGTATTTTGCCGAACGTGATTTGACCGCTCCCCGGACGGACGCATGCTGTACATGGTCCCTCCTTGGATGATGTATCGTTTGTTGCATATATACATGGGAAGCACGCGACCTCTACAATATTGCTGCAATACAAAAGCATTTGCAGTGGCCGAGTCTTTTTATGCGGCTAAAAGCCCCTCTCTATTAGCTGTACACAACCGAATCTTCACGATTCGCGTGGCGTATCTGCCTGAAATGATGTAAACTCGCGAATCCTTGTTGTTCTGAGCACTAATGACGTCGAACCGAAAGTTACGGTTTCGAAGGCAAAATCCATGAAGACTCGACAAGCGGCTGGGGTGGTCTTCGGGATCTATCTCAACTCCCTTCAAGCAGTTTCGTTTTATGAAAAGGGAAAGCCTCCGTCATATTAGGGACAACTGGACAGAGTTCGAAATTGTCAAATACCACAAAATGAAGAGAAGTGTACGCAGTAAGAGAGACAACCTCCATCTTCTCGGCCTGATCCGTATAAAACCCACGATTGATTCATGTTTGCACCAAAAAATAATCAGGCGTTAAAATGAGTACACACGTGACTTGAGGATGAGCGATTATTAACACTGGATGTGTGAACTATTGTTGATGATCTTAAGAACCGTTGTCGATATTAGTATACATTGATGATCATGGATGAGTTTTCGATACACGATTACGTATGGATCGACAGATTACCAATTAAGACACTGAGTGAAAATTGAATACCTGAAGGTGCCAAAATTTAGTTATGATACTCAAATTTGAAATCATCGGTGGATAGGGCAGTGAAGTCCAACAGATCGTGGAGGAAAAATAAAGTTAATTCGGCAACAAACAAATGCGAGAGATCAAGGCGTGATTTTAAGAAAACAACTACGGGTAGGTGAAATCATGGCGACATGAGAATGCAGGTCCAAGTTTCTTAGAAATGTGGAAGCGTGGCTAAAATTACGGAAGAATTGGTTATAAGTAGTTATGTCGTGAACACTATGAATACCAGTGTTTTTCTATTGGAGATTCTCGTGCATAACACACAAATGTTATTATCTTTCAGTTGTCTTTTAATTCATCTACTGTAGTTATGGTTGTAGATTTTGGATACTTTGTCGTCAATTAAATTCCTACGTATATTTTTACTGTAGTTTCCAAGTGCCTCGTTATCGATTACATTTTAGCATTGCATCTTTGTGTTATGAAGCTTTTTCGTTGATTAAATTTTGGCGAAATTCATCTACTTTTGATTTCGTTTGAAGTAGAATTACCGATTACCATTGTACCTATGATATTTTATGTCTAGAAGCGCCATAAAACCTATTTCCTCTAGTAAATATCAAAAAATAACTTTATTTATTGTGGAAGCTAATTCCTATGAGACAATTCCATTTTAGCCCATTTCTTGTCATGAGAGAGTATCTTATAGGATGGTCACATCAAATGAGAATGGTACATTGAAAAATAGCCGGCAAACAAGTAGGGAATTAAACAGGAGATTTTTTTTTTTTTTGAAGCAAAAAACAGAAGAGATTAATGGAATACAAATCGAATGGATAATGAGATTGGTCGGTTATGACCCCTCATAAATATTGAGCTAGAGTCATCACCGACCGTAAATGCAGTAGACCGAAGTGGCTAAGCCATCGCTTTCATACATTTTTCTTTTTGGAATTCTCTTTCATTTTCTTTGAGAGAATTACACTTTACTCATCTTATATTTTCAATGAAGACAATTCGAATCGTTTTATCATCTTACATCATTTTATATTAATTTCAAATATGTGATTTATGGCTTACATAAAATATTTTCTTATTATTCGAACCGTCCCCGTAAAAAAAATCCGTAAGTACAATAATGCAGGGTCAACAATGTACAGAATTAATTTATTGTCCATAACACCCCCCAAAAAAAAAAAAAAAAAAAAAAAAAAAAAAAAAGAAAGAAAAGACTGTACAAATGGGGAGAGTTAGAAGAGGTGCTTACCTTCCTCGGTTTCCTTTTCAATATATTGTAATGAACATTGTGTTTATAGTTTTTGAAATACAATGGAGCCTTCGCTGAAAATTTTATGTTTCCATTCTATATATATAGCTTAGCCACATTGAAATAATAAACTTCTCCCTTAATGATGATCATTGAGCGTATCGGAGTTGACCCGGGTCACATCGGGCCTACCATGTTATGCCGGGCTTTGTAACTAAATAACTTTGCTTACGTATACCCCAAAAAACTTTTCAAACCTATTTGAATAGAGTGGTCTCGGGCGAATTATTAGGCTACTAGGCGGCTAAAGTACACTGTAAGTGCCAAAACTTGGTACAGTGGGACACTTAAGTGTCAAAAACTTCTAAAAGATATACTTAAGTGTCACTTTTTTTAAAAATTGAGATACTTAAGTGCTAATATCGGTAAGGGTAGTCGGAAATCTAATGTGACTTATTTTAATAACATAAGTGGTATATGTGGCTTGTAGGAATGTTTACTTAGCAATGAGCATGCAAAACAACATCATTTTGCCCCCAAATTTATTAATTTAATATTAATTAACAATAAATTAAAAAACTAAGTTATTAAAAAAAAAGGCAGGCAATAGTGTTTGGCGAGGGCCTCCATAGCCCTTGCTGCCACCGCCCCACCTTTGTTGGAAAGGGCCAGCAATGGTAGGGTGGCGGTGGCAAGGGCTATAGAGGCCCTCATCGAAGCTACATTTCTCTCTAATAAATGTAAATTTATTTTTTAAAATTAATTTTAATCAATATTTATATTTAAAAATAATGTTGGGGGCATATAGCACCACGTGGAGAATTTTTTTTTTTAAATTGCCACATTAGTAAAATTAATCGCCAGAAAATGTCACAATAGTAGTTTGTTGGAATTTCTCACTTTTAGCACTTAAGTGTTCCATTCTTCTCCAATTTTGACACTCAATTGTACATTTCGAAACTTTTGGCATTTAAGTGTTCATTCATGTTAAGTTTTGACACTTGCGATGTCTAGCACTTGCTGCTAGGTTGAATGTTAGCAACACGTCGAGAATTTAACAACTAGGTTCAAGGTGTGCTTAGTTATCGGAAGGACGAAATTGAAGGGAAATCAAAATGGTGGTGGGAGAATTACCAAAAAAGTCTTAAACCTATTGCGATTGTTCTAATTCAGTCATAAACTTTTTTTTTTTTTTTTTTTACCAATTCAATCTTAAACCCTTTATAATTGTATCAATTTAGTTCATCTAATCAATTTTGATTGATCGGAGTCAATCAATGTTGATGTGGCAATTTTTTAATTTTTTTTTTGGAATTTTTATTAATTTTTATTTATTATTCTTTTTTTTTTCTTTTCTTCCTCCTTTGGCTTCTTGTCCTGCAATGGTCGGCGAGGCTATGGGTGAGGGCGGCGAGGCTCTCGCCAGCTGCTAGTGAGGGTTGTGATCCTCACTTGACCTCGCCTACCCTTGCTGGTGGCCTCGCCCAAATCTAGGAGAGGCTGGGTGAGGGCCATGACCCTGGTCGATGATTGAAGAGGGCTTTGTGGCCCTTGCTTAGTGGCTAGTGAGCCTCGTTGCAGCCTCCGGCCACTATGGGGAGTAGAAGCCAAAGGAGGAAGATGAGAAAAAAAGAAAAAGAAAAAGAAAAGGAAAAAAAATAAAAATTTAATAAAAGATTGAAAAAAATAAAATATTATTAAAAAATTACCAAATTAGTGTTGCTCGGCCAAAATTGATCAAATGAACTGAATTGATATAATTACAAAATGTTTAGAATTGAATTAGCCAAAAAGAAGATTAGGATTAAATTGGCATATTTACAATAGATTTAGAACTTTTTTGATAATTTGGTGTTTAAATATTTATTAGGCTAAGTAATGAGGCAATAAATATCAACATCAAGAGATATGAAACCAGGGTAGATCATCAGCAACTGTACCTCCCCAAAAATGTACATTTGCACTTTCCCAAACGAATACGATGACGTATGGAAATGAAAATCCACCTCTCTTTCTCCAAACCGAATCTAAGTTAGTCAATCAAGCTAAGATTCAACTCTAATCTCGAGTTTCCAACGCATCTAAAAACGTCAAAAAGCTTATAATCTTCAAAAGCTGTGTAGTAATTGATTCGGATTTCAAAGTTCCGGTAGGGCCCCAGCCGCCACCCCGACTAAACCAAATTGGGTCTTTGATGATTGGTAGGTTTGTTTAACCCTTTCGATTTGAGTATACTGATTAAGTGAATTCACCTGATTCTTTGACCATTCATAATTTGTCTAGTACTAAATTAAATTAGTTGAAGCATGAATTGTAGTAAAGTATCTTGTAAATTTGATTTCACAAATACAATAATCGTAGTAGTGTGATTCCCATTCCTTGATTAACTCATTTTTCATGGAAAACAAGAACAAGGCATCAAGATTTACTCCAGTGTCTATGTCACGTATTTCGGATTAAATTAGATCTATATAAGGTAATATCAAACGAACTTGAAGGTTTTGCAACAAATCTATCCACACTTTACTTCAAAAGATACCCTCTTTCACTGTTTTAATATTAAAGAATAAACTCTTTAGTAAAATAATGTTGTTAGACCTGTCTAATGGCATGCTCTTGATTATAAATTGGGCCATCAAGATTGGCAATCTAGGAGCACGATCCCTTTTTCTCCAAATTTCAAGAACAAATGATGCGTTTTATGCCAGATTAAATATCCTCTTATCCTCCTTCTGCTGTCTCCCCGGGGAACACTGGAAGTGTTTCCTGCTTTTTTCCTCCCTTTCCAAAGACAATTAAATTACTATCAGATCCTGATGTACGACCATAGAATATAATATTTATATTTGATAATAATGACCACCAGCTAGTAATTTGAATTTGGACAATAAGAACCCCATGAGCATCTCTCCCGTCGGAACAAGGGGAAAATAAAATAAAATAGAGAGCGTATTTCATGACAATGAATATCTTGATTCTTAAGATGGTTATAATTTTTTCAATACGCGTGCTGTTTTATTATTGAAATAATGATTTCCAAAATGAATATAGTTAAGCTCGCGAGAACATGTCGGAGATATTATAAACAGGCCTCGTGAAAATAATATGACACCGCCCAGTAATAAAATCATGATGGTGACATCCACCGAAAGTGGACTATCTTCTTGTGGAAAAAAAAAACAAATAGAAATATAGAAAAAACAAATATAGGAATCATACGAATTATAAATGTTTGTTATAGTTAATCATGATTGAGAAAGATAGGTCCTCATTTTTTTTCTGCCTTTTTCTTTGTTTTTAGCACACCTACTTAGTGTGTTTGGATTGACTTTTACAATTTTGTCATTTATTTTTCTGCTTAATCTAAATCTATGGCGCACACATATTATGAGTAAGTTATCTTCTTTCTAATATATCTCAAGCCGTATTACAACAATAAAAAAACCAAGAGTTAGTAGGATACTAAGTCAAATGAGAGTGGATTCTTATGAAAAAACGTTAAATTCAATTATTACACACCATGTCACCCAATGATTATGTTTAATCTTAACAATAGTTATCAATAATTTTTTGACCTTGGAGATGTTTGAGGCACCAAAAGCTATGTATTTTGGAATGGTGAAAAGAAATGAAAGATAGAGAAAGAAGGGAGGAAGTTATTGAGTTGAGTGCGCAGCCGAATTATTAATAAGCAAGAAGACATATCTCAAATTTTACCAGTCATCTTCATAGCTTCAATGGAATTCAAGTGACCGAAATGACTCTGGCTAGGAGAAAGGTAAACTAAATGAAATAAACACTCTCGTTTCTTATTATGCTTTTAGGTTTCAGCGGTAAAATTTGAACACTTTAGTTCAGGTGGGATCGACAAGACTAAATGTTACAATATTTATTAATTTAAATGTGAGCCCAATTTTGTATGTTCCAATTAATTCCAATTTATTGCTCACACTTATTACGTGATAACTGCCCATTAATTAATACATATATGTATATATAATAACAGTAGTGATGGAAGACATCAAATGGGATAAAAATGTCAGGTCGTTTAGTCCAAACCCTATCAGTACAGAAAACACACCATCAAGTTTTGAGGGGTATTGGCTAGTGGAATGAGATGCTCAGATATGGTGATTCCACAAATCGATTTTGTGCATCCATTCAAGGTTTTGCGGTTTTTCGCATATGCAGATTTTTATCAATGGCTAAAGGTATGTCGATTCTTTATGTTTTCGCAGAATCGTTCCTGATTATGCACGTATTTGTCTGTGAATAATAAATCGGGTTCGTTAGTTTTTCTCTAGACTTAGTCTAACGCTTATAACATTTCGGAAGTTTCCTTCTTGAAAATCGATTGAAATACATATCGTTCTTAACCCTAGACGCAGAAGTTCATGTAGGGTTACTGATCCAGAGCAAACTAGCACCATCCTGGATGCTTCAGGTAAATCTCACTTTTCTGCTTAGAATAATTAATCTTCCACAAGTTGTCGGCAGAACGTTGAAACTTTTCAGCAGCTATCCATCACTTAAAAGACTGAGATCGCGTGGAATTCAACTTAGAATAGCTAATGTGACAGCGATGGTTTAATTTAGAATTGTAACAACTAAGAACCCTAGACGTGTTCGAGGAAAAACCTGATTAAGTAGAATTGGTCATGTGTTAGGGGCTAATTCGGGCCGCCCAGAACTTTGTGCTCGAATCCTAAATCGACCTGCTCACTCAGGCCAAAACTGGGTTTCATAAAATAAGATTAACAAAAAGTTCCGAGTTGCAATTTACGTTGGTCACGGATTCCATGTATAGATGGAGAAATTGATGCATCCATTTGAAATTTGAAGAGACATTTTTGCCGATTGAGCTACTTTATTTTCAAGAAGGATGCCCACTTGAGATTATGTTCACTTTAGATTCAAAAAAAGATTTTACAGAGTCGTTCATTAATGATGCGATCAATAGAATCTTCATGATTTGAGACACGCTTAAAAAGTTATCATCTTTTGTTGGTAAAAAAAAAGCGTGAAATTCCCTACTTTTTTTATATGCCATTAACTTGACCTAATAAAAAGTTGTGAAAACAATACTTTCGGTTCACAAAGTAATGTTCACCCTTGCAAAAATTTCTTCGAATTCTAGACTTTTAGTGTGAACGTGTGGTGCACAATAGGAACATTTGTTTGGATAAACCTTACAAATGGATAGTCAATTCCACATTGCCTGGTCATGCATGGTAAGTATAGTTAATGAACTTAGTGATTTCATAGTTCCTTGATTTAAGTTTTTGATTAAAATTGAGTCTTGGATCAATCAGGATTTCTAATGAGCTAGGTCTTTAGCTTCCTTTCGTTATCTATCATATGAGGGTTGCAATTTCCAATAGATATAATTATCTTGCCCACCTTGCCCACGGTTGGGTAGATAATTCCTAATACCCTGTTAACGGACCAAGCAAATTTTAGTACTAAACCCAACTTTGGACACAGTAAAGCAAAACATATGTCATTTTTTTTTGCAAATCACGTTAGCTATGAAATCAATCTAAAAGTATCTTTATAATTAAAGAGCATTTGTGCCGAAGTAAAATACTAAAAAGAGCACCTTTAAGAAGCTTGTAATAATTTGATCAGTAGAAAACACAAACTAGAATTCTTACTGGCCTCATTTTCCATTTCTAATAATTCCTTTCTCTAACTAGACAATGAATTCTAAGAATGATTTATAAAATAAATCTTATAAAAGAATAACCTCGAAATACTTGTTAATCAACCAATTAAGAAAAAATTTACAATAATGAATGTATTGCCTTTTTCTCGTATTATGGGCAATTAATGTTTTGAAAATTGAAACTTTTCTTATTAAATGTATAAGTTAATATCACTAAAAATCCTAAACTGGTATTGTAACAAATTTACCCCGAACTAATTTTTTTACGACTGAAAACCCTAAACTGGTACACTCGTGACAAATTTACATTTCGTTTAGTTTTCGTTAAATTTTACCATTAAATTGTTGAGTTGAATGACATGTAACAGCTGTTGGATGTACTAATTTAGGGATTTACCCTCCATCTGTCATAGATGTACCGGTTTGTAGTTTTTCGTGGCATTAATTTAATTTCATGGAAATTAATAGAGAGTAAATTTATCATAAATACACTAATTTGGGTTTAGTAATAAAAAAAATTAGTTTATGATAAATTTGTCACAGATATACTAGTTTGAAGTTTTTTATAATCGAAAAATTACTTTAAGGTAAATTTACTACAAGTATACCAATTTGAGTTTTTTTATGATATTTATTTAAAATATATTGAAAATGTATTCTAAAAGTACCCATAATAACACATACCTTTAATAATTGAATACTGATTGACCAAAAAAAAAGAATACTGAGTGTGGCTCACTTATTTTAAGACTAGGTATTGTATGAAAAAGTCATTGAGTATATCAGTTTTGTACATCGAATTATACCTCCCAAAGTGTATGCATTTGCACCATATTTGCACTTTCCCAAATGAATGCAAATTTCTTTTTTTATCGCAATAAAATCTAGATGGTCAAGTGGCCAAGATTCAACTCCAACCACAAGTGGCAAACACGTCTAAAAACGACAAAAAAGCATCATTATCAAAGCTGTGTAGGATTCCTTTATTGGCTAATACCAGGGGAGGATTGATTCAAGATTTCGAAAGGTTGAGTCTTCCATAATCGAAGGACTTTTCACGTTTCGAGTTTTTCTAACACGTTCGATTTGAGCATATTATACAAGCGAGCCCACTAAAAAGCATTTTCACATTGGCAAAAGTCTAGTTTTGTGGACCTTCATCTTGAATTCCCTTTTTAATTCACCTTGAAATTAAGTTAGTTGCCAAACGAGAATCGCAATAGAATGTCTTAATAGTCGATTTCGCAAATATGAAAATTGTAATCCCCATGATTCTAGTCGCTGAAATAATTCGTTTTTCGTGAAAAAAAATTAGGCACCAACTTACTTTGATGTTTTTGTCCTGTATTTGCTATTAAATTAGAAATATCCCAAATAATACCGAACAAACTTTAATATTTCAAGCGTCAAGCTGGGAGTGGACATCCGTGCTATGGGAGAAATCTGCTCCTATGGTTGGGAGTTATTGATAATGAGAGGCCGAGCACCCCCCTAAAGCTCATCATCAAGCCTTAGCTCGAGTCCTGTATTTAGTAATTTCTGAACAGGTCTCTACAAGTCAATAACGTCCAATAGAGCCCTTGAAAGGATGAACTGCCCATGGCACCTAGTGTGTTGGACTCAGAAGCATCTACGTCCTTCCCCATGCTGGAGGAATAGCTTCGACGACAGCAGGGTCGAGGCTTGTTTGGCATCTATGCCTTTCTGCCCTCCTGGATGCTTATGGTGTGCATGGCTCTTGGTTTGACAAATTTGCAGCCACTTTACTTCAAAAGTTATTCACTTTTTTCGTATTTAGTAAAGAATAAACTTCTACACTCAAACGTACATACGTATACACACACATATATATTGTGTGTCACGATTTGCCAGAGATCTTTTTTTTTTTTTTTGACAATTCTTTGAGGAATGGTTTCTTAGAAATAGATAATCACAAAGTCGCCAAACGGAAGATATAAACTTTAGCCTAATTTTGTTTTATTAGTTATCCATTATAACACTTAATAAAGAATAAAATATGTATCGTGTCATGACATAATCTTGACCATAAAAATGGGCATATCAGGAACAGCAATCCAAGAAAATGATCCACTTTTTGTCAAAATTTCCAAAACAAAGAAATGTTTTATGTCAATTTTTGGAAATATCCTCGTATCTTCCTTCTGCTGTCTTCCCGGGGAACACCGAACGTGTTTTGACTTTCCTAACTTTCCATGGGAATTTAAAATGATATCAGTTCCTGATACGTGACCATAGAATATGCTATTTCTATTGCATAATAATTACCACCAGCCAGTCATTTGAATAATTTTTTTGTTTCTCGTTTTCATTATCGAAATAATGATTCTCCACTAATAGAGTTAGTTCATGATGGAGACATCCACCGAAAGTGGAAATTTGACTATCTCCTTGTGGCAAAAAAGAAAAAATGAAAAAGAGAAATAACAAAGATAGGAATAAGCCCAAGTATGGAATGTTTGTAATAGTTAATCATGATAAGCAGAATTGAGTCTTGCTTGCTGCTTGATGAGAAAATTATGGTGATCCAAGAGGAAAATGTAGGTATGTCGGTTCCTCATTTACTTTCCTTTTGGCTTTTTTTCGTTTGTCATTAGCAAATTTACTAGATGTGTTTGGATTAGCTTTTACAATTTTACTTTTTATTTTTCTGTATAATCAAAATTTTATGGTGTGCGCATACTACAAGCAGTTTCTCTTCTTTCTTTTATATCTAAAGCCCTATCACATTATTAAAAAAGAAGAAGAAGAGTTATTGAGAGATATCAGATCAAACGAGAGTAGACTGTCTAGATGAAACATTAAAATCGATGATCACGCACTGTCAATCGATAACAATGATTAATCGTTACAATAATTACAGATTCTTGACCTTAGAGATGGTGGAGGCACCGAAAGATATATAGTGTTGAATGGTAAAAATACATGAAAGACAAAGAAAGAAGTAGGAAAGTTCTTAAAATGAGTATGCAGCCGATTTCTTAAATAAGCAATGATGCATCTCGAATTGTTTGCCAGTCATCTAGCATAACTTCAACGGAAGTCAAGTTAAAAAAATGACTTTGGCCAGAAGAAAGGTAAAGCAAATGCAATGTGTTTCTTGTGCGACTTTCAGGTTTCAGCTTTAGGTAGAAACAGTTCACGTGGGGTCGACAGGAAAGACCTTATAACATTTCGGAAGTTTCCTTCTTTGAATATTAAATAAAATTGCATATTATTTTAATTCTAGATGCAGAAGTTCCTCCGCTCAAACCAAATTAGACGGGACTTTAGTTCGATTTACCTTTCTCTTTTAATTGACCTAGAAGTAAACGAAAAGCGTTTTGATCCCGAGGAAACTAGCACCACGCTTCATGCCCCAAGAAAATCAAACTTTCCTGCTTAAAATAATCAATCCGCCACAAGTGGGGCTATAACGTGTGATTTAATGAAGATGACTGGTGAAGGCGGCAGAACGTTGAAACTTTTTAGTATCACTAAATATGCTGAGATTGCATGGAATTTGACTCAGGACAGCTAGCATGACAGCAATGGGCGATGCTCACTTTTTGATGTGTTCAAGCAAAATTCTACGTGTTGGAGTAGAATGGGTAACGTGTCTAGTGGCTCATTTGCGAACGGTTTCCTTCCATTGTGCCCTAACCGATTTGCTCACTCAGGCCAAAAATGGGTTCATATGAGTTGCAATATACATTGGTCAAGGATTCTACGTATGGAGGGAGAAATTGATGCATTGATTCGAGATTTGAAGGGATGTCTCTAGCCGATTGAGCTTCTTAATTTTCAAGACGAATAACCCACTGACACCATGTTCTCCTTCAGTTCAAGAAAAGATTTTATAAACTTAGTCTGTGGATGGTGTGATCGTTAGAATCATCGTAATGCGAAATATGATGAGGGAGGTACCTGCTTTTATGGATCCAAGATAAAGTGAAATCAATTACTTCTTTACATGTCATTAGCTCGACCTGGTATGGCAAATTGTGAAAACAATACTTTCCATTCAGAAAGTAATATTTACCATGCAGATTTCATACATTCTAAATTTTTAAAGGGAACTTGTGGTACGTAATAGGAAAATTTGTCTACATAAACTCGCAAAATGAATTGTCCATCCCTCATTACATGGTTATGCGTGGTTCAAATGCATAGTTGATGAACTTAGTGATTATATAGCTCCTAGATTTAAAATTGATTCAATCGAGTTTACCTTTGCATCTTTTTGTTGATGCCCGATAATTAGGATTTCTAATGAACTGGATCTTTGGCTTCCTTTCATGATCTCTCCTATGCAGGGTGCAATTTCCAATAGAAATAACTATCTTACCACAATTGGGTATGATAATTCCTCATACCCAATTGTAAATTTTAGTATTAAACCCAACTTTGAACACAGTAAAGCAAAACATATATCAGTTTTGTTAAATCACATTAGCTATGAAATCAATCCAAAAGCAGCTTTTAAAAAATAAAAATAAAAACAAAAACAAAGAGCATTTATGCTAAATTAAAAACTGAGAAGAAACATCTTTATGAAGCATGCAATAATTTCATCAATAGAAAACACCAATTTGAATTCTTGATGAGTCCTTTTTCCGTTTCTAATAATTCCTTTCTCTAACTAGACAATGAATTCTAATGATGATTTATAAAACAAATTTTGATAAAAAAGGTACCGCGGAAGCACTTGTTGATCAATTAATTAGAAATGTTTGTAGTAATAAATGAATTGCTTTTATGGTGCTATGTATAATAAATGTTTTGAAAATTAAAGTAGTCCTTATTAAATATAGGGATAAGTGTTACAGAAGTCCTAAAATTTGTCACGAAAATGCAATTGAGTTCTAAAACTTGCAAAAAGTGCAATCAAGTCCTAAATTTGTCAAATTGTTTCAATCGAGTCCTAAAGTTAACGCCGTCGACTTTTTAACAGAAAATGCGACGTGGCATTCAAAATCAATTTTTATTTTCCAGGTGGTTTTTTTAATTATTTTTTATCCAATTTTTTAAAATTAGATTTAAAAACTAAAAAGAAAAGTTAAATTTTATTTTTAAAAATTGTTAAAAAAAAAAAAAGAAAAAAATGGCGGTCGCCACCCATTCTTTGGAGGGGCCGGCGACGGTTGCCGGCCCCTTCGGCGATGGGCGGCGGCAGAGGGGGAGGAGACGCCAATTTTATTTTATTTTTTTAAACAATTTTCAAAAATAAATTTAACTTTTTTTTTAGTTTTTAAATATATTTTTTTAATTGAATAAAAATTAATTAAAAAAGCCATCTGAAAAAGAAAAATTATTCAAAAGGCCACGTCAGCGCCACATCAGCATTTTCCGTTAAAAAGGTTAACGGTGTTAACTTTAGGACTCGATTGAAACAATTTGACAAGTTTTAGGACTTGATTGCATTTTTTGCAAGTTTTATGATTCAATTGCATTTTTGTGACAAATCTTAGGACTTCTGCAGCACTTATCCCTTAAATATATGGACCAGTATCTTGAAAATACTCATAATAAGACCCTTATAAAATGGATGCCCTGATAATGTAGCGTACTTTTATTAATTGACTTTTGAATGTGACTAACTTATTTTGAGGACTACTTGTCGTTTGACAAGGTCATTTACTGCATCGAATTTATACATCAAATCCTTAGAGTCCTTCCGGTGGAACTGTGGTTGAGTTGTAGTTCTATCGTGTTATATAGATACTTGTGCTGTGAAGTCTTGGACCTTGAGCATTGAATTTAAAAAATATATCAAACCCTTTTATACTTCAAGTCATTGCCTTCCTTTTCGCAGCTAAAATCGTCGGGGAAGAACTTCTGCGGAGAGGCGTTGGCCATTGCTCCCTTCTCGTAACACACTATATCTAGTCCTTCAAATAACCGCGTTGATGGTGCCAGAGTGCGAGAGTTTGAAAAAGGCACTAAGTCATCACTTGACTCGTCTTGGTCTCCTTTCTCTCCTGCACTCTCTCCTTCCGTAACCATACGTCATCTCAACACATTCTCCTCCTACGCAGATCCCATATATATACATAGCTGACTTGCTAAATAGAACATCTTGCCACACCCAACTAACACTTCATCTCATCACAGTGTTCAACAACATAGAATCTTTCACCGCTGATCCAACTCGAAACCCTAGGACACACAAAACAACCAGACATGGAGTATCCGACAGGTTTCAGGTTCTATCCTACCGAGGAAGAGCTTATCTCGTTCTACCTGCACAACCAGCTTCACAGCCTTAAGCAAGACAAGATTCACCGTGTCATTCCAGTCCTCCACATTTTCGACACTGAGCCATGGAATCTCCCACGTAAGACACAATCCGCTTGCGCATGCACCTATTTCTTTCACATCCCCTACATAAATTAAACCGTGCACTGAAATTAGGTTCTTGAATATTTCAATTGCTCATATCTGCAAACTTTCTTTTCCCTACATTTTCTCTGGTGAATTCGTGTTGCAGAGCTTGCTGGGGAGCTGTGCAGAGAAGACAGAGAGCAGTGGTTCTTCTTCGCACCCATACAGGAGAGGGAGGCCAGAGGAGGGCGGCCCAGCCGGAGCCTGGCCACCGGCTACTGGAAGGCCACTGGGTCTCCTGGCTACGTCTACTCATCTGACAACAAGGTGATCGGCGTGAAGAAGTCAATGGTTTTCTATGTGGGAAAGGCTCCCAAAGGACGAAAAACGCAGTGGAAATTGAACGAGTACAGGGCCATTGAACTGTCACCGACCAATCCCAATTCATCAAGCAGTAACATTTCTATTCCTAAGGTGAACGCGCTGTGTGAATTTTTGGACCTTTATTTCAATTATTCAAATATAGAAAGGATGAAATACCTCTGCGTGTATGACACCTAGATTATCCATCACTTCGAATAATCGTTCTAGTTTTGGTTTTCTGCCATTCCTACGCAGGTGCACACTCTGTCTTTAGTTTAGTTTCCACTTGAACTTTCTCAGAAATATGCAACAAACATCATTCTCTGCGTTTGCTTTTCTTGAATAATATACTTACAGCTGAAGCGGGAATTTACGCTGTGTCGAGTGTATGTGGTATCCGGGACCTCTCGAGCATTTGATCGCCGCCCACTGGAAGTGGTGGCTGAAGAGACAACAATCCGGGGTGGTGGCTGTGCTGCTAGCAGCGGAGGCAGAGGCGCTGGATGTGCAGATGTATCATCGTCAGGAATAGTAGCAGGCGATGTAGGAAGTTCCAATCAATGGGAGACGGCAAGTTTGGAAGAACCAATGTGGGATTGGGACCAGCTGAATTGGCTCTAACTTTATGTAGCGGTACTCTGATGATGAAGTGAGCTTCTCCGAATATCAATTTTTTTTACGCTGATGGCCGATGTGTTGAAGAGCTTGTGACTCGTGGTTTGTAAGAAAATCATTTGATCAAGATTGAACACGACAGTCAATCTTGAACAAATTTTAGAAAATTAGGGTCAGTAAAATGTTGGAGCATCTTGTAAAATAATGAGGAGTAAGTGAGATATTTGCTGTTATGTTTGTACATAGTTCGATTGCATTTCCGCCCTGCACTCCATTTTAAAAAAGAATTATTAGTAAAAAAATCATTGCATTTCCATTAAGTACTAACTCATGTAACATAAATATTAAATTAGTAGGATGGGTATTTATATCAATATTCTTAAAGAGTAATTAAACATAACAAAATTGCACAACTAAAAAGCAAATAGATTTATGCATTCCATCTCATACTCTAGCTCTACCGTTTATTTTCTTATCAAAATGTCTGAAAGAAAGGATACACAATCATAAACGAGTAATAAGTGTCTTATATTTATTAGCACATGTGTGGTTATTCAAAAAAATATTAAAGGGTACCATGTATCTTTACGTGACATATCCCTGCAGAGTAAAGGATATGACCCTGTACCTTGTAGCCATTTTATACTTTCAAACTTTTAAACTTGGAGCCTAGTCCTTAACATTTAAAACCTGTCCTAGAACTACTCAGCCATGCCAATTTTGTAGGTTCTCTTGCAAAAACACTAATTATGATGGTTCATATTGCATTATGTGCGCAAGTGTAATTGGATATTCTTCCAAGGTTTCTTTCGTTAGAAACTTGCTTTATGTCTTACTTGAATAAATGAGGAGAAGTATATAAGCGGAGGAATAGTTTCTATTACATAATCTGCGAAAATCTTTTGGACAAACCACTCCCATTAATTAACTATCCAAATTCAAGTTTATAAAGGTAACTAGTAAAAAATAAATAAAATTACACTACCTTTGTACCTTGTATAAGTCCAAAAGAGAATGTGAAGTTAAACCAAAGCATACACGTAGTTCATATTACTGATCTATATAATATACTAACTTTAGGTTCTCTCGTTGATTGAGGTCTACTTATCCCAAGTATTTATATATAAAATATAAAAATCTAAATGTATTCTAAATGGGTTCATATTATGATGACAATTAGTGCACTAAAAATTGCAATATTTTTATTTAATTACTTTTTTTTTTGTTGGTCCTACTGTAACTCTTACTTTCAGACTTTTGTCTTGCCTTCTTGTAGAGTGTGGGATTCGAAACCCACACTTGAAGTGATACAGGTCTATGGGGCATGAATGAGAGCATCGATCAATTTTATTAATCAAATTGCAAGGACAATTGTGCAATTCTTCCTGCAATTCATCAATTAGAAATGTAGGAGGAGCAAAAAATATATTCCATTCTATCGTTAATAAGATAAAGTCTCTAATATCTAACATCATCAAGAGACTTATAAAAAATTACGGATAAAATAAAGAAAAAAAAAGAGAATGCCTTATATCATATGTTCATGTGCATCAATTTGTGGATGGATCATCTGGCTTGTGTGACTCGTGTCACTTAATAAGTAAAGCCAAATTTAAGGTTTGAGAAATGATACTAATACTATTATAACTTTGTATAGTATTTATTTTGGTGCCATAACTTCAAAAAAAAAAAGAAAAAAAGAAAAAAAAGAAGCATTTATTTGAGTGTTCTCAATAATTTTCCTTGCCTAAAAATCCCACTTGGCATTACTTATCATAAAATTGTTCGACGTGGCTTGGAAAATGATATAATTAAAAGTGTACAGAGCACGTCATTTAATCGTTTTCATGGCCTTTTGACAAAAAAACAGAAAAATCCTTTTCCTTGCCTTATTTTGACAATTTGGGGCTAAACTAGGTTTCAGTCGACCTACGGAGCAAGCGTTGCATCCAAATCAAACAGCAAAAGTGATGTTCTTACATCCACACAGAGTGACTGTTTACTGCTAAACCATTTTTTTGGTCCGAATGCAACGCCCCATTTTCACGTTGTCTTGTCTTCGTCTTCATCTTCTCTCTCAAGTCAAGACGGATGATTTGCTGATTTATTATCGATTTTGATTTATTTATGAAAATAGGTTTGGCTTTTGCGTTATTTACTTTTGGTAAGAAAAACATCCTCTTATGGTTTTGTCTCGGATCTTTGGAGACTATTATTATCATTATTTTGTTTAGATGTTGGTGTGAGGTACTGACACTTGCGTAGTTTAAAATCTTGAACCGTTTCATAATTAAGTTAATTTAGCTGCATAAATGTTGATTGTTCTGAATTCATTTTGTGCAAAATAAATTTTCTCAACGAAGATCTAAAGAACAAAAGGCATACCTGTATTAGTACTTGTATTGATAGTCTACTTCTAACTGGACAGGAGATAAAAAAATATATAGTGAGATTTTGTGCACAGCTACGTCTGCAAGCTGAAGACAAAGAAGGGTTCTGTTAAAGTTTCAAAAGGAAAAAACAGGAAGGGAGATTTTTGCTCGGCAAAATGACGCAGGTTTAGGTTCAGCCTTAGAAGAATGCGGCGCCGGGAGTGCATGCGGGGCCAAACCAGTAGGCGATGATGTCGCTCTGTGTTGACGATCTGGAATCAAATGTCACTGATTCCCAGCTTTACGATCTGTTCAATCAGGTCGGTCAGGTGCCTCGATTTGTGTCTGTAGGAACCTAACCATGCGGCGACCGCTGGGCTATGGTTATGTTAATTATTGCGACCGGATTGATGCTGCTTGGGCTTTGGAGGTGTCGAACTTTATTCCTCTTAATGAGGAGACAATTAGGATTATGTATTCTTGGCGCGATCCTAGTATCCATAAAAGTGGGGCTGGAAATATGTTCATCGAGAATTTGGACAAGGGAAATGACCTAAAAGCATGACATGGTGCATTTTCTACTTTTGGGAATATCGTCTCTTGCAAAGTTGCTACAGATTCTCCTGGTTAATCAAAAGGCAATGGCTTTGTGCCGAAACGTGGAATCTGCTCAGAGAGCTGTAGAGAAGCTAAATGGCATTTTATTGAATGACAAGCTAGTATATGCAGGACAGTAATAATTTAGTTGAAAATAGCTACTCCGCCACTCTTTTCATAAAGTTATGAGGATATCAATAACGATAGACGAAATGTGAAAGAGATCATCATTGATCTCACTGTTCAATCTGATTTTATAGTAATTCCAGAAGTTATAAGAATTCCAATCCAAACCAGTCTAATATTTTATTTGAAGCTTCCTTCTCTTCCTAATAAAGTATATCAATCAAATGACACGCTGTTTCAACAATTAGTTCATTCTTTGGTTCATGTGATAATTCTAGAGATAAGTGCGTGCCTTCAAAGAGGTCATCAGTTCTCTCTTTGACTTCATATTGACAGCAACACATCTCACAACACCTGAAGGCTTCCATGAAAGATCACTTGGAAGCTTTTCTCAAATGAAAATTCACCACTAACTAAAATCCGACATCGATTACTGCATGAGATGACAGCCTCGGCTGCTGCGTATGAACTTCTTGAATTTCTAGTGGCGAAGACCTCTTTGGAGCACTTGTTGGGTAAACTGATATTGGACTTGAACATGCTGTCATGGAAATAGCTACACTGACTACTACGATGGTTAGCATTTGATTGATTAAAACGTGTCTTCATTATACTCCCTCTTAGGTTTGATTTGAATTGCTTTAATTTGAACCGAGGGAAAATCTCTCCTCTTCTCTCTCATCCTCGCTATCTGGGGGAATTCATTTCTTTCTGATCTTTTTGCCTTGTGACGACACCACTATTGTTTTATTCGTTCAAGGTCTTCAGATCATAATAACCTCCACCTCCCCACTTCCCTAGTATGACCAATAGACCTGATCATCATGCCTATAACTGGGCATGCTTCGATGATCACTCGAAACATCTGACTTTTTCAACACTTCATGGTCTAATAGTCATACGATATCAGTCAGCACAAGCAGCCAAGTAGGGCTTATACAGCGGAGCATCACAGGCTGATAAAAAAACCAGCAAATCTTCGATGAAAGTTCTACCGAGCAAGCTCGTGAGAAACTTTATTTGCAGCGTCGAGGGTTCTAGGAGAAAGATATGTACTAGCACTTAAACAATTCTTTTATATCTCGCCTTTGTTAATTCTTGTATAGCTTGTTGCCTTCTTGATATCATGGGGCCAAACTTCGACCATGCTGATTCTAATCAAATTGAATTTTGCCCTTTCGAATTCTCTTCCATGGTTTCTTTTTTTCTTATTGAATTGGCCCACATGAATTGAAACTTGGCTATACTTATTCACATCCAATATCATTGGGACGTTAAATTTGCATGTAGCACGCTAAAGTTTGAATGCGGAATTCTATGCAAGTTATTTAGAAGAATAGACAGCGATAGGAGGTGACATATATTATCTTTCATTCTAGATCTTATGTTTGTAGACAAAATGATTGTTGATTGGATCCACCCACGTCCTTATGGAAAAATTTTGTAAATCATTTATTTCCTTGTTGTCGCGACCTCTTTTTTCCGGCGCCCGCAATCGGGTACGGGCGCCTAAGGAGGCTAATGGCTCGGCTGAATTTATTAAGCTCGGACTCTCCTAAGCCCACCAATTCACGACTTAATGGTCTAACTTTTTAACCTGTAAATTAATTTTAAAACGGAGTCGCCACTAATCGGTTTGGGGTGGGTCGATTAGAAACCCAAGCGAAGTATCGGGAGAAATACTCGCTCCTGCGAAATCAGAGAAATTAGGATCGGGGACTTGATTACATTAGTTAATCACTAATGCCCTTTCGGTACCTAATCTTGTTTAAACCCGAGGCTTTTTGGATGTTCGAGGGATTTTCCATGCATTTTTGGAGGAAAAATATTTTTGAGTCTTTTTCTAATTTTTTGACATAAAAGGAGTTTTTTTTTTTTTGGTATTTTTGGAAAAATACAAGTCTTTTTGGCTTTTTCTGAATTTTTTTGGCTTTTTCATGAATTTTTGAATTTTTTTAGATTTTTGGCATTTTTTGGAAAATATGGAATTTTTTTGATTTTTTGGAAAATAAAATATTTTTTAATATTTTTCGAAAATAAATTATATTTTGGATTTTTTGGAAATTAAAATATTTTTTTATTTATTTATTAGAATATTATTTTATATTAAAAAAAATAAAACCGACCTGGGTCGGATCCGCGGGTTGGTTCCGACCCGGGCCGGCGACCCGAACGAGGACGGGCCCACGTTGCGGGCCGACTCGGATTTTTTGTTTTTTTCTCTTTTTTTTTTTTTTTTTTTTTTTTAAAACAAGACTGGCCCAAATAGATCTGTTTTCTAAAAGGGTCCGGCCCGCGGCGAATGGCCCAAGCTGGCGAAACCCTACCCGGGTGAGGTGCGCCCGACCCGACTCTGACCCGGTTTCCGGCCGCCTAGGTCTCGCGAAACCCTACCCGGTTTCGCGAACCACGCCCGACCCGGCTCGACCCGACGCGGGATCGCTGGCTTCTCCATCCGTCTGCGGCGCGGGTGGAGGGACTGGGCATGTCACCGGACAGCGGCGCGGCGCCTGACGACGGTGATGACGTGGCGGATGGCGGTGCGGCATTCGACGGCGACGCAGCAGGTCTCCTCGGTCAGGGGTTAGGGTTTCGCAGAGGGGACAATAGTGACAACGACGCTAGGCAGGGGAGGCGGCCAAGGTTTCGAGCAACGGCGACGATGCGTCTGAGGGCAGTGGCGGCGTCTACTGTTACCTGTTTGCAGCAACGGCGCGATAAGGCGGTGAACGGTGGCGGCGACAGCGGGGTGTAGGTGCAGGTGACGACGGTGGGGTAGCGATAGCAGCTCCTCAGCTCCAGATCTGGTGCGGCTTGGGCGAATCGGTCGCGGCAATGGCGTTGGAACAGTGGCGGAAGAGCAGCAGCGTTGGTGAAGGCGAGTCTTCGGTGCCCCAGATCTGGTCCTCCGGAACCTCCTCTCTCCCTCTCGACCAGATCTCTCCCCCTCCGGCCATATCTGAGATCTCTGGTGGCTTGCCTTCAAACCTTCCCCGAAGTCTCTCGGGAAAGGTCTTCGAAGCTTGCTACTGGAGGTCCCTTACTTTGCCGTGCTCTCCTTCTCGGGCTCGTTCGCCGCCGGCCTCCCTCGAAGTCTCTCGGAGGGAGGTCGGTTTGAGCTCACGACCCGATTTCCGCCTTGCTTGCTCTTTGAGCTCCCCGAAGTCTCTCGGGAACCTCTCTGAGCTTGCTGGCTCCCCCCTTCGACGAAGGTTGTGCCCTCCTATTTATAGGCGAGGAGGAGGCCGGTCGATGGAGGTTCGGCCGCCGGCCCTCGCACGCCGACCGAACCCCCCCACGGCTGAACCGGTGTCTCATCTCAGCATTAAAGGCGCATGCGCGTCGTCCTCTCCTTCGGCGGCCTACCTCCATTCCTCTTTACCGTAGGTTGCCCTTGAGCGCGTCGCCGGCCGCCGCGCGTGATGCACGTAGAGGCGAATGAGGAAGAAGAAGACAGGAGGAAGAAGAAGAGAGGGGGCGCCGGGTCGTGCGAAAGGAAAAGAAAGAAAAGGGGCTGGCTGCTTTTCTTGTTTTTATTATTATTTATTTATTTTATTATTTTTTTCTTGTTTTCTTTTTTGTTTTTATTGAATTTATCCGAAAAAGAGGCAAAATACATAAATAAAGAAACTAAAGCCTAATTAAAAACCTAATTAGAATTTAGGTGTCAACAGCTGCCCCTCTTTGAAGGTGAGTTCGTAGAGGTTGCATTCAAAGACAAACCTGATACCTAAATTTTGTCTATATATATGCAATAGATTATATTTTATTTGGGACCTATTGTCCTATGCTGAAAATAAGCAATATAACATTACACATGCTAAGACAGATAAGAAGATACCTGTAGTTACTTACCGGGAGTGAGTGAGATAGGGTGTGAATCCCGAGTTTGGCAAGTATCAAGGCGTCATCTTACCTGGTGATATGAAGAGGTTGCTTTTCCAGGGCTCGAACCATTCTTCGGTCGCCTGTTAAAACAATTAGTAATTTGTCTAGGACCCGAACCTTTCTTCGGTCGCCTTGACGGGGAATTGCTTCTCCAGGACCCGAACCATTCTTTGGTCGCCCGTTAAAACAATTAATGATCTGTCTAGGACTCGAACCTTTCTTCGGTCGCCTTGACGAGAGATGCACCGACCTTTCTCAGGGCATCTCATTTGTTGGGGGTGCCTGACCTCAATCAAGGACACCGGATTGGTACCCGACCTTTCTCGGGAGATGCGCCGATCTTTATCAAGGCATCGATTTGTTGGGTGTCTGACTTCTATCGAAGACACTAGTTGGTACCCGACCTTTGTCGGGTGATGCGCCGATCTTTATCAGGGCATCGATTTGTTGGGCGTTTGACTTCTATCGAAGACACCAGTTGGAACCCGACCTTTCTCGGGAGGATGCGCTGACCTTTCTTAGGGCATCGATTTGTGGGGTGCCTGACTTCTGTCGAATACATTAGTTGGAACCCGACCTTTCTCGGGAGGATGCGCTGACCTTTCTCAGGGCATTGATTTGTGGGGTGCCTGACTTCTGTCGAAGGCACCAGTTGGAACCCAACCTTTCTTGGGAGGATGCGCTGACCTTTCTCAGGGCATCGATTTGGGAGATACCTTGGATATTTATGAAGGTGTCCCACCTCCTGGCCATTGGGAAATATCGAGGGCGTACCTAGGATATTTGTGAAGGTCTCTCACCTCCTGGTAGTGGGAATATCGAGAATGGATCTCGCATATTCGTGAAGGTCTCTCACCTCATGGTAGTTGGAATATCGAGGACGTGCCTCATATATTCGTGAAGGTCTCTTACCTCCTGGTAGTGGGAATATCGGGAACGTACCTGGGATATTCGTGAAGGTCTCCCACCTCCTGGTAGTTGGAATATCGAGGACATACCTCGCATGTCCATGAAGGTCTCTCACATCCTGGTAAAGGGGAATATCAAAGACGTACCTGGGATATTCATGAAGGTCTCTCACCTCCTGGTAATTGGGAATATCGAGGGCGTGCCTCGCATATTCGTGAAGGTCTCCCACCTCCTGGTAGTTAGAATATCGAGGACGTACCTTGGATATTCGTGAAGGTCTCTCACCTCCTGGTAAAGGGAATATCGAGGACATACCTCACATGTCTGTGAAGGTCTCCCACCTCCTAGTAAAGGGGAATATCAAAGACGTACCTGGGATATTCATGAAGGTCTCTCACCTCCTGGTAATTGGGAATATCGAGGGCGTGCCTCGCATATTTCGTGAAGGTCTCCCACCTTCTGGTAGTTGGAATATCGAGGACGTACCTTGGATATTCGTGAAGGTCTCTCACCTCCTGGTAAAGGGAATATTGAGGACGTACCTCGCATGTCCGTGAAGGTCTCCCACCTCCTGGTAAAGGGAATATCAAAGACGTACCTGAGATATTCATGAAGGTCTCTCACCTCCTGGTAATTGGGAATATTGAGGACGTGCCTCGCATATTCATGAAGGTCTCTCACCTCCTGGTAGTTGGAATATCGAAGACGTATCTTGGATATTCGTGAAGGTCTCTCACCTCCTGGTAGTGGGAATATCGAGGGCATACCTGAGATATTCGTGAAGGTCTCCCACCTTTTGGGAATGAGAATATCGAGGACGTACCTTGGATATTCATGAAGGTCTCTCACCTCCTGGTAAAGGGGAATATCGAGGACGTACCTCGCATATTCATGAAGGTCTCTCACCTCCTGGTAACATAAACTTGAATGTAGCACGAGGCTTACCTGAATGGCCGCAGGCACTCAAAAGGACTAAAACACCTGGGTAATCGCAAGTGTACAAGGTACTGGAATACTTGGATGAACACAAGTATTTAATGACATGATCTAGGACTACTTAGCTGGTCCAAGTTTAAGAAAGCATACCTGGGTAGGCGCGGGCACATAAAGTAGTGGAATGCTTGAACAGTTGCTATTATTTGGGGACAACTCGGGCAAGTTGAGTGTCATGAAATGGAAGTACCTGGACAACGGTGGGTACTTGACGATATGGGGATACCTAGACAAAAGTAGGTATTCCAAGAGATACTTGGTTAGTCGCAAGTATCAATACTCTGGGGACAACTCGAACAGGTCGAGTGTCAAGGAAAAGGGAGTATCCAAACGGTGGCCGGTACTCAATAGGGATACCTAGACAGCAGTAGGTATTCAACGATAAAGGGATACTTGGTCAGTCACAAGTATCAATACTCTGGGGACAACTCGAATAGGTCGAGTGTCAGGAAAAAGGAGTATCCGAACGGTGGCCGGTACTCAAAGACAATGGGATGCTAAGACAGTTGCAAGCATCGAAACTCAAGGGACAACTCGAATAGGTCGAGTGTCAAGAAGAGAGTACCTGGACAGTGGTAGATACTTTAAGTCAAATAAGGATATGCTTACTTGGCAATATCTCTGATCTCTGAGAGTATGTCTGCTATTTGCACGATATGCACACATGATTGTATGTGTTGTAAATTCATGAGTTCAAATGAGATTCATGCATGACAATTTTGTCAGTTTTGGCATCATCCGAATTCCACTGGGGAAAATTTGAAAGACAACCTTCATTCCAAATGTAGATGTCTTGAGCATGCCAGATGAGGGACCTTCACTCTGAAAGGACTTTCCACTCTCTCTCATGGAAAAGGCTATCCTGACCATTGATGCAGGATTTATAAGGACCACACCTCTCACTATCATCATGTCAGTAGGGGTCTGAGTATTCTCGCAAGTGGTACGACTTTACCAATGTGAGAGGTTTTTGTTGAAATTGTGATGAAGACTTGGTCAATAGCTCATCAAATGGGACCGTCGAGGTCAAAGCTCATGAACGAAGTGCCGTACGATCATCTCCAGGTTTGCAAGTCAAGAGTCTTGCGAAAAGAGATAGAATAGTCTTGCTCGTACTTCTTCGAGCGATGCTTATAGACATATGAAATCCTATGTTAATTGAAGTGCCCCTAGTCTGAAGAGACTTTTACAATGGGATATAATGTAGGCTTGATTCATGTGTAAAAGGATGAGAGCTGGTGATTGCCTTGGCATTGGTCACCAGTCTTTCTTCTCACTGTCAAATGGAGGTTCTATGGACCACAACAACCACATTTTCTTGGCTGCATTTTTGACTGGGGGGCATTGGCCTTGCTTTTACCGAGCACACTGCTTTTTCATGCCCCTATTTTTATTCCAGTTCTTCATTTATGGGCATTGACCTTGCTTTTACCAGGTACACTGCTTTTTTATGCCCATGTTTTTTATTCTTGTCGTTGGAGGAACTGGCCTAGGCAAGTTCAATCGAAGCACCGTTATTAGACTTTTGAGTCTTCATCTTCAGTAGGCGCTCTGGGCTATGCTGCTTAAATGGCAGTAACTTCTGTTTTGCCTCCATATGATGGTAAAATTATAGACTCAATTGGGTTGTACAATGAATACAAGTGCATAGAGAAAGAATTGCTCTTCGTCATTCTAGGGCACTTGAATTAACGTGAGTGTTCATATGCAATAAGGACACCCGAAGATTGATGTAAGTGCGAGCAAGAAAATTTCTATCTCTCTTCTCACCTTGTGATGCTGCTTTGCCTCCGCTTTGCCCCAATGCGGGGTGGTTCTTGACGAGGGTATGAAAGAAGCTTCACCAATGTATGGGGCTCAATAGGGTGAGCGATGGAATGCCTCTCACTATTTTGGTTATCGTACCATTCGCGAGAGAACTCTTTACCCTGCAGTCATGGAATCTTCTGCACTCATCTGACAAGTGTATAGATGGGGGGACTGTGTGTAGGATATAGCTTGCCTGTCATCATTCTGACGCGCCTCATCCAGCATGCTCAATCAATCTTGTATTCTTCACTTAGCTGTCTACTCTGATAATCCTCAGTGGAATCGGTGACTTAAACAGACGAAATCATCATGCAGAATTCATCTGGAAATGACATGCAACATTTTGAATATGATGGAGTTTATACTCTTAAAACAAATGAATGGTTTTTGTTCAAAAAGACCTTGTTGGCAGCTTTAAGGGTTAACAAAATGGTGTTTCCAAATGTGTTAAATTTTGAGCATCAAAAAAGGTTATTCACAAATGGGTGTCAATGGATTGTTCCTATTGAGTAGGGAAATGACACAAGAAGGATCAGCTGGGGTTGGGGATCTAATCGGGCATCTCTGTTTTTGCCCCCGCAGAAAAGAAGATGAAAAATAAATCAATCAACAGGGCCAAAATTAAAGGTGAATTGAGGCTTGAAAGATCTCTGTCATTTGCTTTGGCGATACTTGAGACGCCATTTTGCTTGGGAGAGTTTATCAGAGTTTGACATGTCTTTCCTTGATTTGTTATCCGCATTTTTTACGGTTTAAGTGATTCCCTGCAATAGATAAAAGGGATCATGTTAGTCGAAACTCTTTCAAGAGTCAAATAACTTGGAAGCGATACAACATTACCCTTCACTGGTTTGTAGATGATTGGATGGACCTGAAGTGCACGAAGTCCTATGTCTTTTGCTTCGTTAGGTCATCTGCTCTCTCGTAATTTGCAGGCGCAAAAATTTATTATTATTATTTTTTACCAAGCGGCTAACTGCCGAGTCGGGGTTTGAACCCCCGACTTCGGACCGCTTTGCTTCTTCCCGAGTACCACTTGGCTAGAGGTGCCGACGGTGTCCGTAAGGTGCTTCTTTTTCATTTAACCGAACCGGCTCTGGATGACACGTACTTTCATACCAAATTAGGTAAATTGATATGGGTCAATTAATTTGTCCAAATTAACCATTAAGCTTGTTCTTGAATCCTATGCTTCGTGTCAATAGGAGAAAATATGTCAAAAGCGAGTTCGATATGGGAACATTGGAAACGATACCAAATTACTCTTCCCGAGTTTGTATTTGTTAGCTCCTAGGGATCTTTGTATGTTGATGACAGCCTCTTTGTATTGACACGGTTCGACATTTCTTTCAATTGGCCCTCCTCATTTGTGGCCCTATATGCATGATTGATGGTCATTGATTCATCTTCAACGCCTTCCTTCTGTGGAATTTTCTTCTTCTGTCTTTGACTATAGCAGCATTGGGCAAAGTCATATACCTCAAGCTTCTATGGAAACTAAGATGGACAATCAAAACCTCCAATTCTCGATGGCAATTACTTTTGGGAGAGCATGCGTCGGGAACAAGAAGTTAGGTTTCCGTGTCCTAATGTCATCATCTAAAATAGGTGGCTAGAGATCACTTCAACCTGCCTGGATTTCCTCCCCGTTTGACAAAGTAGCCAATTCAAAGAAAGAGAAGAAATCCCTTTCCTATGCTTCCGCGCTTGTCAAAGCTGGAAATTTCATCAACGAAATCGCAACGTCTAGTTGCTCGAGCACGTTCTAGGGAAAAGATATTGCTTCGGCTTGAGAAGGAGTTGGGCAAGAGCGAGGTGGAGTGCACAGAGCTCCTGGAGACGGCTTGATTTCAACCGTATGCCTGTACCTATTACGTTCTATCTTTTGTTTCCTGTAAATAGAAGAGAGAGGACATCATTTCCAAAATTATATTCAGAAAATAAAGCTTACCTTCTTTGAAGTGGGATGATCTTTTTTGTTTGCCCCCGCTTTCTCGAGTTTGGTCTGTTCACATGATGTGCTAGTTATACTAAATCAAAGGGGATGATGTTCTGAAACATAAAATGGGAGGGTTAGAAAGACAAACGTGCTTAAATTTATCATCTTGTTTTGACAAAAGCTTTTGGGTGATGAAATATTTTTTATTTTCAAAATAGGTCTTTGGGGGAGAAAAAGCATGAGGAAGCCCAGCCCTCAGTGTTCTCCTTGGATGATATTTTCTTTTCATGGTTGGATAACATCACTAGGCAAGTTTGGAGTACCGCCTTATGCTCTCAAAACAGAATATTAGAACTGTACATTAGAGTACTTGGAATGGAAAGTACAACAAAGTAGCACATTAGACAAGATAAGAAACATGAAATTACAAGTAAAACTCATGAGAACTCCTATGTAAAGGAGCGCTTTGATAGTGCTGGTCTTGAAGCTAAGCGTTTTGAATTCCTCGCCTTCGCATGTAGACTCGAAGTATTCACATGCGATGACTACCTCGTTGAAGCTACGGAAGTGTAACCCATGCAGCCAACTCGCGATGCTTGCAGGACAAAGCTTCTATGAATTGTTTTATTAACTCCTTCTCAGCCGTTGAGGGTGAGTTTGCATCATGAAAGCCCTCCACCTTCCGTATGCTCGGATATCCTCCATTGGTCTTCTTTCGAAGTGAGCCAAACTCTCGCAAGGCAGTTCAATTCCAATCTGGTTTTGGTACTGATGCAAGAATGTGGAAGTCAGCTCGCTCCAATCCTTTATGAGGTGAATATTTGCTGTGCAGAACCATTGTAGTGCAGACCCCGTAAGAGTTTCTTGGAACGCCTGAGTTGTAAATAACATCGGCCATAATCTCGACTCATTTCAGCATGGAGATACTGCAAGTGAGCCACGAGGCAAGTCGTGCCGTTGTACCTGCGGAAATTGGGTATCCACATTTCTATGGGGGTCATGATCCTATGGGGGCAAGACGAGCTTGATATGTCTTGGTTAGGCCACTGGTTTTCCCATTGCATATTCATCGTAGTGGTGAATTTTCCTGTTTCAGGGAAGTTGGACTCTACCGAGATTACCCCATTGCTTTCCTCTGGGTCAAAATTTCCGAATGAGGATGAAGTATTGAAGCTATCCTCTTGGTTAGAGGACGAGCTTAGTACTTCATTAGGATATGTTTCCTCTTCTGACAGGCCTTCATCCCCGGGTGAGAGCAGGAAACAGTTATACGATGAATCGTCAGTTTCATTGTCGAAGTAACGTTGGAAATCCTTGGGGCTGTATTCTAAGGATGGGAAGTCTTCTAGGGTTGTACTCTAGGGGATGGTAGCCTTCAAAGCTGTATTCTTGGGAATGCTCGGAGCTTTGGTGCGGTGGCTCGTCGGCAGATGCTAAATTGATTTGCTTAGGCTTTCTTCTCTTGGCTTCTGGTCCAGACCTTTTGAGTAAGGCTCTTCGTTTTGCCGGCTCGGTTTGTCAAGGGAAGTGAGAGACATTAGAGTCTCACCGTCCGATTCACTTTCCAGGTTGATAGGGGTTGGTATTCTTTGGACCCTAGCTCTTGGAGTAAGCTTGGGGAGCTGTCTTGTCATGCCTTGGTCTTGAACAGAGGCTTCGTGTCTTTGATCTCGTACACGGGTTCCTTGCCTTTCCTAGTGGGAAACTTTTCAGTAATTTGATGTTGCTCGCCGCCCATTTATCATGCAAGGCTTCATTGACATCTTCTTCTCCTATCTCGGCGACTAACGGCTCCTCGTGCTCGCGATCATCGGTTCTTCATAGGGCAAGGCGATGTTAGGGCTGATGTCAATATTATATTCCGGTGGAAAGCATGGATTAATTCCCTCAAGGTTTTAAGGGGACTAATCTTCCTGACAATGTACCATCGCAAGGCGGGGCCAGTCAAGCTTGACTAGTATGATTGAATCATCCTTCGGGCCAGGTAGGCCTGCAAGTAGGTCTCTGGGCGAGAGGTATCAGCATACCTTTCGCATTCAGGTGCTTTGAGCTCTTCGGGGATTTCAATGCCGGCGTAATTGGACAAGTCCATGGGATTCGCCCCCGCACTGGTTTAACTTTTTCATGATCTTTTCAAGCTATCCATGATGCGGCTATTTCGGCAAATTCGCAGGTGTCATGACAGTGCTTAAAGCAGCTATGGAGTTGGGCTCAGTTTGAGTGGATTCCATTTGCCTCGAGAGTTGTCGAAGGACAATGGACATCTGTCCTACGCCATCTTCAATGTTGGCGAGGCGATTTTGTACATCATTCTGATCGGCCCCTATCACATGAGGCCATTCGCGAGTGGCTGATAGTTGGCGATTCATGATTACCTGTTTTTGTGAAAACAATGAATGAGCACAGAGCAGATAAAGATTGACCCATGGCAACGATCTATTTATTTTTATTTATCGAAAGAGGATTTTACAGACTTCTAGTATCTAGAACTTGAAATGACATAACAAAGTACTAGATATTAAAGAAAAGTCCCTAAACAAAGGGACAAAGCTTTCACAAAATAAACACTAAGGAAGACAACGACCGCTAGCTTATATGCGACAGGGAGCCTTGTTCCCGCAAAGGTTGCTTGCTTTCTTGGATTGGCTCCAAGATATGTATTCAGTCTATTCCTAAATCCCTTTGCGTAAGCTCTGCTTGCTCGTGCGGACTGCTTTCTTTGATTGAGCGAGGGACCGATGGCTTCCACCTTGTCGGGATGTGATGATTGTGGATGTAGTCCGCAGAGGCGTGGTGGGCTCTTTCTTCTCCCTCAAGCCCTTCAGGTACCACGATCCTTTTGCGATGGCATTTGTCCCGGGTTTCCTCGGCGATAGAAATTTCGAATGCGTAGTCACGGTTTGTGTTGAAAAGAACTGGAGGGATCATCCTCTTGAAAGGCGGTGGGATCTCCTGAAGGGCTCCATATTGTCGTGCCACCCGATATGGGTAGTAGGGAATGGCGCCAGTGAGGCCGAGCAACGGGATTGGGCGGCAACGTTTGTAAGCGAAGCGAGCTCTCTTTTCATGGAACCAACCAGCACACCATTGGAATGCCTCAGGAGCTGGGTCTCTTAGGAAGTTTATCCAATTTAAACAGCTTTGATTGGGAATGTATGGTCCTAAAACCATAAATTTTTGTAATGGATTCTCGAAAGTATTTGTTTAAGACGATCGCATGAAGTCTCGGAATTCACTTAGGTGGGAAAAGAACCAGACTTGTAAAATTTCAGGAGAGACCCTCATGATTTTCTCCGTGTTATCTTTAAAACGATTAAAGGATAGGAATGTTTCAGTTAAAATCATGTTGACGTAATTTTGCCCCCTCAAGACCCGATCAACTATCCATGCCATCTTAGGACTTATGACATTTCTTTGATGGGGAAAATGATGAATCCGAAAAGGCCAAGAGGAAAATTTCACTTTTTTGGGTCATAGGCTGATTTTGAAAACAAGCATTCATAAATTCTAGTGGGCAGGTATTATGGTTGTTTTCAAGAATTTGCCTCATAACATGAACTTCAGTTGTTAAAAGTCGCGCTAATCCACGCAACGGGATGATGCTTGTTGATGGTCTGACAAGCTTACTCTCGAGAGGCATTCCAGTGATGATACTGTATTCTTCCAGAGTTGGGGTTAGCTCAAATCTACCAAATATGAAAGTAGTCGTTTTTGGACACCGAAATGCGCCATAGCTTGTATGACTTCGGGACGAACAAGTGATTTGAATCAATGATAGGAGGTGACCGACTTTGGCTTTCACGCGCTCTTGGGCATACCGGTCCAATTGACCCCACCATCCGAAGAGCTCCACCTTGGGAGTAGGAATGAACTGGATATCGTCTTTCCCCATCGCATATAAACTGGGACTTGAAAAACTTATCCTAAATTGCCATGGGCCAAATAAAAAGACTGAGTAATAGTAAAGAAATCACTTTGCTTTTAAAGAAAAATGGCAAGCACAAAGACATGCGCATGGGGCGTGCAGCTCGATTTCTAACTTAGAAGGATTGGTGAGATTAAAAGGATATCCGCCCGTCGCAGTCTCGCGTTAGCAGCATACCCTCCTAACCTCGGCTAAGAAATTCGGGGAAAAGAAAGGCAACCTCTACATCGCAGTCTCGCGTTCGAGGTCGTATCTTTCTTAACACCATCCTAGAAATCCTATGGCGGCCTAGGTCCGGCGGCCGGGTTGTGTGTGTCATGTGTAGTGTTTAAAACAGTAAAGCATGCACAACAGTTTATAATCACAAGATAATCTATTTTAAGCAAAATTAAAATAAATTTCTAAGCTTTTGACCTGCATAAAAAAAAAAAACCTAAGTTAGTAAAGAATTTAAACAAGACAAAAATGGCCTAAGTTCTCAAATGTCCCCAGCGGAGTCGCCAAGCTGTCGCGACCTCTTTTTTCCGACGCCCGCAATCGGGTATGGGCGCCTAAGGAGGCTAATGGCTCGGCTGAATTTATTAAGCCCGGACTCTCCCAAGTCCACCAATTCACGACTTAATGGTCTAACTTTTTAACATGTAAATTAATTTTAAAACGGAGTCGCCACTAATCGGTTTGGGGTGGGTCGATTAGAAACCCAAGCGAAGTATCGGGAGAAATACTCGCTCCTGCGCAACCAGAGAAATTAGGATCGGGGACTTGATTACATTAGTTAATCACTAATGCCCTTTCGGTACCTAATCTTGTTTAAACCCTGAGGCTTTTTGGATGTTCGAGGGATTTTCCATGCATTTTTTGGAGGAAAAATATTTTTGAGTCTTTTTCTAATTTTTTGACATAAAAAGGAGTTTTTTTTTTGTTGGTATTTTTGGAAAAATACAAGTCTTTTTGGCTTTTTCTGAATTTTTTTGGCTTTTTCATGAATTTTTGAATTTTTTTAGATTTTTGGCATTTTTTGGAAAATATGGAATTTTTTTGATTTTTTGGAAAATAAAATATTTTTTAATATTTTGAAAATAAATTATATTTTGATTTTTTGGAAATTAAAATATTTATTTTTTATTTATTAGAATATTATTTTATATTAAAACAAAATAAAATGACCCGGTCGGATCCGCGGGTTGGTTCCGACCCGGGCCGGCGATCCGAACGAGGACGGGCCCGCGTTGTGGGCCCGACTCGGATTTTTTTCTCTTTTTTTTTCTTCTTTTTTTTTTTTTTAAAACAAGGCTGGCCCAAATAGATCTGTTTTCTAAAAAGGGTCCGGCCCGCGTGCGAATGGCCCAAGCTGGCCGAAACCCTACTCGGGTGAGGTGCGCCCGACCCGACTCTGACCCGGTTTCCAGCCGCCTAGGTCTCGCGAAACCCTACCTGATTTCGCGAACCACGCCCGACCCAGCTCGACCCGACGCGGGATCGCTGGCTTCTCCATCCGTCTGCGGCGCGGGTGGAGGGACTGGGCATGTCACCGGACAGCGGCGTGGTGCCTGACGACGGTGACGTTGTGGCAGACGGCGGTGCGGCATTCGACGGCAACGCAGCAGGTCTCCTCGGTCAGGGGTTAGGGTTTCGCAGAGGGGACAATAGTGACGACGACGCTAGGCAAGGGAGGCGGCTAGGGTTTCGAGCAACGGCGACGATGCGTCTGAGGGCAGTGGCGGCGTCTACTGTTACCTGTTTGCAGCAATGGCGTGATAAGGCGGTGAACGGTGGCGGCGACAGTGGGGTGTAGGTGCAGGTGACGACGGCGGGGTAGCGACAGCAGCTCCTCAGCTCCAGATCTGGTGCGGCTTGGGCGAATCGGTCGCGGCAATGGCGTTGGAACAGTGGCGGAACAGCAGCAGCGTCGGCGAAGGCGAGTCTTCGGTTCCCGAGATCTGGTCCTCCGGAACCTCCTCTCTCCCTCTCGACCAGATCTCTCCCCCTCTGGCCAGATCTGAGATCTCCGGTGGCTTGCCTTCAAACCTTCCCCGAAGTCTCTCGGGAAAGGTCTTCGAAGCTTGCTACCGGAGGTCCCTTACTTCGCCGTGCTCTCCTTCTTGGGCTCGTTCGCCGCCGGCCTCCCGAAGTCTCTCGGAGGGAGGTCGGTTTGAGCTCACGACCCGATTTCCGCCTTGCTTGCTCTTTGAGCTCCCGAAGTCTCTCGGGAACCTCTCTCGAGCTTGCTGGCTCCCCCTTCGACGGAGGTTGTGCCCTCCTATTTATAGGCGAGGAGGAGGCCGGTCAATGGAGGTTCGGCCGCCGGCCCTCGCACGCCGACCGAACCCCCACGGCTGAACCGGCGTCTCATCTCAGCATTAAAGGCGTATGCGCGTCGTCCTCTCCTTCGATGGCCTACCTCCATTCCTCTTTACCGTAGGTTGCCCTTGAGCGCGTCGCCGGCCGCCGTGCGTGATGCACAGAGGCGAATGAGGAAGAAGAAGCAGGAGGAAGAAGAAGAGAGGGGGGCGCCGGGTCGTGCGAAAGGAAAAGAAAGAAAAGGGGGCTGGCTGCTTTTCTTGTTTTTATTATTATTTATTTATTTTGTTATTTTTTTCTTGTTTTCTTTTTTGTTTTTATTGAATTTATCCGAAAAAGAGGCAAAATACATAAATAAAGAAACTAAAGCCTAATTAAAAACCTAATTAGAATTTAGGTGTCAACACTTGTAAGTAACGACACTAACAATTATGGCTACATTTAGTAGTCAAGATAAAATTTATGATAAAGTTGAATATAAGAGGATAAAGTTGGATATAATCAACCTATCCTGTGTCTAGTACCTGTTCAAAATCGGATAATTGAATATTAAAGAGATATAACCTGAATAAAATTATGTCAAGCAAGATATGGATAAAAGTTGATAGGATTTTTGATGCAGCCCATATTCAAGACCAACTCATTCAACCAAGAAGATCGGCACACATTCAAGATCGACAACACTCTCATTAAAAGCCCCTCATCAATAAGGTCTCATCTTTGACTTGTCATAAAGACTTTGTCATTTACCATGCATCGAAGCTTGCATCAAGACTCTTTGGGAGAACCACAATTATTGGAAATATTGCACATTTAATAGCTTTTAGTTTCTATGTAACTTATAGTTTCTAGGCTTGACTTTAGTCTCTTACTCTCTTGTATTTCTATGTATTTCTATAAAAGGTCATTGAACCTCTGTAAATTCGAGACCGAATTTGATTAATGAAAACTTGCTTAATGCAATTATCTTGAACCTTGAAGAGTTCAAACTCCCTTGAAAACCAAGAATAGTTTTCACTCCATCCTTGAAGAGTTGCTTCTTTTAAAGCCTGCATCCTTAAAGAGTTGCAGCCATCAATCTTGAAGAATTGATGCTATTTCGAACTTCCTTGGAGGCCTAGAAGAGCAATCATTGAAGTTTCTATCCTCTTTTTTCATTTTGCCCATTCCTGTTTCATCCACTTCCATCAAAATTCGACAAGTCTACAATGCTTATCTGAGAAAAACTAAAACACAAAAGTTGTAGATCTTCGAGCCTCCGTTCTTTTGGCTTTGGAATCAGGTTATTTTGATCTGAATTGACAAAGTTATGCCCATTTTCCTGAGCTTGCGTAGAATAGAAATTTCTGCTCGATTTCGTAATTAAGTTTTCTTACGTGTGAGTCACTCTCCCAATCCTATTGTTTGAGTAGGCAACCTTGGGCTACATCAATTCCTAATATCCATAACATAAAGGTTATTTTTCTCGAATAATAAATTTTTTAAATTAATAAAATTAAAATAATATTTGAGTATAAATAATATTTGTATTCTAATATAAAAATTTCAAAATAACAAAAAAAAAATCAACAATTTTGTTTTTATTTAATCATATTTTATTTATATATTCAAATTTGTTTCTATCTTATGATATGAATTCCATATGTGTAAATATATATTTAGTATTTATATTGATTACATATTTTGGATATATTAGTATATTTTACTATTTAATAAAATTTTATTAGAATATGACAGAAGGAGAAAAGAATTAGAAAAAAAGAGAGGGAAAAAAAATAAAAATGAAGTAGGTAAAAGTATTGTAAAAGATTCTTACAATTTTCGTTTGTGTAATTTCTAAGTTTATTTACACCGATATGTTATCCGGAGCAAACAATGAATGTTATAAGATGTAAAAATATCCGGCTTTATTGCTATAATTCATCAAAAAAGTAGATAGGATGTATTAAAATTCTTGAATTTTCTTATCAAATCTAGTTCTATTTTGACTAGAAATCTAGACGACTAAACGCAGCCTATGTGTTTCCTTCACCATTTTTTGTTTTGTTTTGGTCAGTGTTTCCTTCACCATGTTAACAAAGCCAAAATTGCTTGTACGGGAGGCACCAAAAACATGAGTCAAATCTTTTTCTCTCTGGTTTCCCTTTCTCATCCATTTTGCGGACGTAGCATTGGTTGTTATGAGGTGATTTCCCTGGCCAAAATACTTGCGCATTGCCTATTTGCATTTATTACCTATGACGCTTTTTGATCTAGGGTGACTGAACTACTGCGGCAAGCTGTGGAGATTGGAGATCGGTAGTTCTGGTGTAGTTAATGTGGAGCACTTTCTCCTATTTGGCAGATGGTTGAACCCATGCAGTTGTCACCCCAATTAAGAGTTGCTGTTAATTTTCATGTATCAGGGGATAGATGAGATTTTAATGTTTTTGGCCAAGATTTGTGTTTGAGGAACATGAAAGAGCAGAAACGCCATTGATTCCTCTCCGACATCCTGGTAATAGTTTCCTTCTATAGAGAATCGAGACTAAGTTGTGCGGTTGGATTCTCTGGCCCAACGGACAGAATTTAATTGAAGATTTCATGTTGAACGTGATACTGAGTTGATTATTACTAGATTCTCGTGGACAGCCTATCAATAGGTTTTGGAGGAGGCAAACCCCTCCTAAGCAAGACATCGGTATCATATTGGCATCGTCTCTTAAGGCTTTTGAATTCAAGAAGGATAGTGCTCTCTCAAGTGAATAACAATCAAGATTCAGGTTTGTCTAATCGACATCTAACCTCATAGAGCGCGATTCCTCTTAGCTCTGCTGCTTTTCTACGCAATTTCTTGTTGCGATAAGATGTTGAAGAGATTTGTCCTGTTTTTGGTGATGGTGTGTTTTTGTTTGGCTTTCGTTCTGTGGTAGATTGTGCTTTTGATTGCATCTATTCAACATAGTTTTTTTATTTGTGATACTGGCATCCAGTTGATTTCACTTTTCTTGCTTGTCGTGGAATGAAGTGCGGAATTATTGTTGTTCAAGGCACAACGGACAAGTAAGAGTACATGTAACAAAGATACCACGTCACCAATCAAATGTCTCTGGTCCTCCTGATTTTGGACGTAGAACGACAACAAATGCAATGTGTCATGAAAGCAAGAATACTTGATTTGTTGGTTGACCATGTTATAGCGGCTTAAATATAAACAAATTCAATGTATGATGCACTTTCTCCAGTGGACAATTACCTCTGCGGAGTTCATGGACTCTCTTTTTCTTTGTGTAGGATGATGTCTGTTGACCACACTGACGTGACTTCAATTTCAAGTGATGCTTGAGTAATACAAATGAAAGTCATCATGACTAGGTGGAAGATTGCTTACCTAAAGCAATAGCTCATCGGCGATGTCCTCGCCCCAACTGACACTTTTGCTTTGCCTTTTTCCCTCCCTTCGGATATGTATTACTGAGGAAAGATCATTTGGTAACACAGCTATAAATGATTGAAGTTGCTTTTGTGGATAAATTTGTCAAGTTACATACACGTTGTGGCCATGTGCTTGGGTTCATGTTGTTAACTGCTCATATCAAGTGGTAGCTTACTAATTACTGTTATTCCATTTGTGGCCAGCAACTTTTGTGGAGTTTGCTTTCAAATCTTTTATCTATGATCTGCTCCCAAAATGAAGATTACACGTCAAATTTGTCAATGCCCTGTCGATGCACCTCTTCCGGGACCATAAACGTAGCTGCATGATGTTCATAATTCCATTGCAGTTTTTTGTGGATTGTACATCCTTATCACGATCATTGATATACCCGTACATTTTCATGTTGATTTATCTCTTTATCTTAAACATAAAGACTCTCTCTCTCTCTCTCTCTCTCTCTCTCAACACACAAAACTCACGTTCATCTCTAAACTGATTGAGTTTTGTTGTCAATTATGGATAGTTCTGCGATTGGATGATTGTTGTCTATTATCAGGCAATCCACTTAGTACCATGTTCATAATGGGAATGAAATTCAAAGTAACTAGTTAAGATAGGGTGGAAGTGTTGGAAATGCGTAGCAAAAGCTTGAAGCCCTGATACCTTCACTTGGGGAGAAGCTAAGAGAGAGTCTAAGTCTAAACCCATCAATGTATCAAGTTGAACCCACTTTCACCCAAAAATTTAAGTCGATGAGTTATAAGTTATATTAATTGTTCTATATAATAACAATTCTTTGATGTGGGATCCCCATAACACAACTTACTCACACGTGTATCCTAACAATCTCCCCCTCATGTGTGAGTTTAGTGTTAGGTCCACTTCCTCTTAATTCAAGCATCCTTCTACATCAACTTATCTCAAGTTAAATCCCTACGGGCCTGCATTGCTGCATCACAATGTGTACCTACTTGGAAACCACAAACCATGAGTCTGATACTAATTGGTGGGAGCGCCTAGCAAAAGTCCAATACCTTTGCCTGGGGAGATTGCCAAGAGAGAGCCGAAGTCCGAGTTCGTCAATATATCCAGTTAAATCCACTTTCACTCAAAAGCTTAAATCAATAAGTTAGGGCCAATTAAGATATATTAATTGCTCTATACTACAACAATTCTTCGATGTGGGATTCCTCTAACACAACTCATTAACATGCACATCATAATAGGAAGGGTGGTAGATTGCAAGCGGGGAGAGGCCATTTATCTGTCTTGTATGCATTGATCGATTAGTTATAGTTGCGGCTAGAGTCTCTTGATGCATGTTCTAAGAAGGTGGGTTATTCCCCTCGGGATGTTCACTTTGCACATGGAGACTCCAAAACCATACTTTTAAATGGGATGAGTAGTAATGGTTCTGGCTGTTGTAATTATGGTTAATGGATCAACGAAAGCCAATAAATTAAGATACGTCTTTTCTGTTCACGTATCTATTTTGGATTCATGAATTTCCTAATCTTTTATGTTCACGTATCTATTGAGTTCATGAATTTTCTAGATTCATATATCTTTTAGTTCATGTATTTATTGAGTTCATGAATCTCTTGAATTCACATATCTCTAGATTCATGAATCTCTTGAATTCATGTATCTCTTGATTCATGAATTTTGTGGATACATGCATCTATTTGATTCATGTATCTCTTTTGTACATGAACTAAAAATCTTTATAGATAGATGGGAGCATAGAGCTTCATTAAGGTTTTTTGGTTTTGGTTTTTCTGACTCGACTGCAAAAGGCTTTGATATTCTTTTCTACTCTTCTGTTTTTTCTAAGTGTGTTGGTTCAATTGAACGGTTCAACTGAGCCCTGTTTGTATAGTGCTAATCCAAACGGGTTCGAGGTGTTGTATCTTGGGAGGCATAGTTCGTGAATCTGCGGGGCATCTTTGGCAGGAACTAATCGCCTTAAGGAGATTTGGATATCCCTACCCCACCTCCAATTTTATGTTATTTTTAAGTGATATCTTATTTTCTTCTTCTCCAAGATTGGTAAAATGAAGGATATTATAAAGTTGTTATCATATTCTTTACATTGATGTTCTGATTATAACAAACAATTTGCTTTCTCTGGATTAATTTCCAACAATCTTAAGGCGATTAGATTACTCATTGTTTGTTGTTCTTGTCAGATTATTGAGATGGCTGAAAACTATCAAATGCCCTTCAATGTCCTGAATGTTTCAAGAGACGTTCCTATGGTCGATTCGATCGTTGCTATGGAAGATGTTCAACCCTCAGGGTCTGAATTTGTAGCAGCCAATGCTACGGGCCCTTGGGCCAACGCCAATTTTGGTGGTGCGGGTATAAGTCACATGACTGGTATGCCCGGGACTATTTTTCAGACAGTACAGGCCAAATGGCTTTTGGCTTCGTTTCTGAAGGAATGGTTCAACGAACCTTGCCTACTGTGATGGCAACACCTCCAATTACATCTAGTGAGAGATTGTCTGCTGTGGTGATGTCCGAAGCATCTCTAGTGTCGAACACTAACGACTGGTGGCTAGATACAGGTGCCACGAATCACATTTGTGTAGATAAACACATGTTCTCATCTTATGAGAAGGCTGAAGAAGATGAGAAGCTTTATATGGCTAACTCTGCATCAACAAAGATTGCTGGAAGAGGAAATGTGATCCTGAAGTTTACATCTGGCAAGGAGGTTGCCTTGCTGAATGTGTTGCATGTACCAGAGATTCAGAAAAACCTAATCTTTAGCCCTATACTTGTCAAGAAGGGTTTCAAAATTGTATTTGAATTTGACAAGTTTGTACTTTCAAAAGGAGGGATGTATGTGGGAAAATGGTACTTGTGTAATGACATGTTTAAAGCCAATGTGGCTGTCATTGATGTAAACTTGAATTATGTGTACCCAAAGACTATTAATAAAGAAAAGTCTTCAATTTACACTGTTGTGTCTCCTTATCTATGGCATGGTAGATTAGGACATGTAAACTATGATACAATGAAGAGAATAGTAAACTTGGGGTTAATTCCAAGATTTGAGTTAGATGCTTGTTACAAGTGTGAGACTTGTGTTAATGCCAAGTTTGCCAAGAAACCTTTCAAATCCATTGAAAGGACAAGTGAACCTCTACAATTAATCCATAGTGATCTATGTGATTTAAATTTGTAGAAAGTAGAGGTGGAAAGAAGTACTTCATCACATTTGTGGATAATTGTACTAAATTTTGCTATGTTTATTTACTAACTAGCAAATATGAGACTATGAGCATGTTTGTCAAGTATAAAAATGAAGTTGAAAACCAACTTGATAAACGAATCAAAGTGCTTAGGTCCGATAGAGGAGGAGAATACAATTCAATCAATTTCAAAGAGTTTTATGCTAGTTTTGGAATAATTCTCCAACCGACTGCACCTTATACTCCACAACAAAATGGAGTTGCTGAAAGATTGAACATGACACTAAAGGAGATGGCTAATGCCATACTTTTGAGGTTAGGTTTACCTCAGAACTTGTGGGGGGAGGCAGTTTTAACTACAAAATTTATTCTTAATAAAATACCCCACAAGAGGCTAGGTAAAACTCCATACAAATTATGGAATGAAAAGTTACCATCCTACAATTTTCTAAAAATGTGAGGGTGCATAATGTGATTTATAACGGTAAGTCTAGACACATCGTCGTAGACACAATACCGTAAGGCAGTTGCTCTCAAATTGAATCATTTCTTTAGACTTTGTAAAGTCAAAGGAAAATATCGCGGATCCGCTGACAAAAGGTTTGTCAAAAGAGCAGATAAATCGCGAATCGAGGGGAATGTGTTTAAGAGCCTTAACCCAATAAAGAGATTTCAGGGTGGAAACCTAACCTATGCGATTGGAGATCCCATGGTCTAGGTTCAATAGGACAACGCAAATTTTGGAAACTCTAGTGTAAGCACTGTCTCCCTTCTTATGATGCAACAATGTTTTCCTACAGCGTTATTAAAGGTACGCTATGCGTTTAATGATTCCTATAACTTGGAATATAACATCCAAGTAAGATATGGTTGGATATCTTTAATAGGAATGCACCTATATGCGTGGAGCTGGCCGACTCTATGAAAATCTTTAAAGGCTAGATTTTCTAAAGCACGCATGAATCCCAAGAGGTTCAGGGCCGAAAGAACAAACACAACCGAGAACCAATCTTGAATTGGAAATACTCCGTGTGAGGTTTATTGTCTAGGCTTACACAAACAACTGGTGATTCAAGGCTTAGTCCATCGACTAGTTAAGGAAGTCCGATAGGCTTTTACTAAAGAAGGTTCAAAGCGAAAGCTACCTATCTTGATGTGGTGTATTTCAACAGGCATGCTTAGATTCCTTCGAGTCAAAAATGTTTTGTTGATTTATTAATGTGGGGGATTGTTGTAATTATGGTTAATGGATCAACGAAAGCCAATAAATTAAGATACGTCTTTTCTTTTCACGTATCTCTTTTGGATTCATGAATTTCCTAATCTTTTATGTTCACGTATCTATTGAGTTCATGAATTTTCTAGATTCATGTATCTTTTAGTTAATGTGTTTATTGAGTTCATGAATCTCTTGAATTCACGTATCTCTGGATTCATGAATTTCTTGAATTCATGTATCTCTTGATTTATGAATTTCATGGATACATGCGTCTATTTAATTAATGTATCTCTTCTGTACATGAACTAAAAATCTCTATAAATAGATGGGAGCATAAAGCTTCATTAAGGTTTTTTGGTTTTGGTTTTTCTGACTCGACTGCAAAAGGCTTTGATATTCTCTTCTACTCTTCTGTTTTTTTTTAGAGTGCTGGTTTAATTGAACGGTTCGATTGAGCCATGTTTGCATAGTGCTAATCCAAACAGGTTCGAGGTGTTGTATCTTGGGAGGCATAGTTCGTGAATCTGCGGGGCACCTTTGGCAGGAACTAATCGCCTTAAGGAGATTCGGATATCCGTACCCCACCTCCAATTTTATGTTATTTTTAAGTGATATTTTATTTTCTTCTTCTCCAAGATTGGTAAAACGAAGGATATTATAAAGTTGTTATCATATTCTTTACATTGATGTTCTGATTATAACAAACAGTTTGCTTTCTCTGGATTAATTTCCAACACTGGCTGTGTGAATCCAAGTTGTTTTTTACAACACATTACAGTGCTCTTTATGGATTAATCGATATCGATGTCCTGAAACCCTCCTAATTCAACAATGACGTCGTATGTTGTAGAATATGATGCAAGCATTCACCATATGCATGTTTAATATTGTCCCTCCTCCTTGAATGTCTCTTTTTTGTTTCACATATCCATCTTAAGTGTGGGATCTCTATGACAGTGCTATGATATGGAAGCATTTGTAGTTGGTCAGTCTTTATATGCGATTAAAGCCCTCCTTGCTAGCTGTTCTCAACTGAAGCTTCCCTGCGAATTCCTGTTGTTCTGAACATGATTTACGTTGAACCATTAGTCAAGGCTTTGAAGGCAAAACCCATGAAGACCAGCGAAAATGGCTTGTCCATTGAAGTGATTGATGTCTAAGACTTTTAGGGTTTCTTGTGGGGTCAATGAAGGACTTTCAATTCCCTTCAAGCAGTGTCGCTCTAGAAAAAGGCGTTTCACTTTTCTCATCCGTGAAAGGACATGAAGAACATGAAGGGCGAACGCAGTGAGTAAGTAGAAAGCCGAGAAAATCTCCGTCGTGTCCAGATCGAAGGTAGTTCTCAACTACCTAGACAAAGTTCAAACAAATTCAAATACAAAAAAAATAAAGGAAAATGGTACATAAAGGAAAATGGTACATTAGTGTAGAGACAACCCAAATCATTTCGGCCTGGTCCGTAGAAGCCTTAATCATTGTATCCATTTTGACCCATACCTCATTGTCATAAGAGAGTGTCTTTCAAGACGGTCACATCAAATAACGAATATGAAGAAATTCACACATGAGAAAGTAGAGTTTTGAGATTTAAATGTATAAGTCAATAGGAATGCATATAAGATGGATAACTACATTAATCGTTGCATTCGCTCATTACTGTTGATACCTAAATTTTGATTAGGTTTTTAATTAGGCCTTAGTTTCTTTATTTATGTATTTTTTTCCTCTTTTTCAAATAAAAAACAAATAACAAAAACAACAAAAAATAAATAAAAACAAAGAAAAACAAAAGCAGCCCGTCGGGCTGGCGCAGCCCCTTCTTTTTCTTGCGTGGGCCCCCCACGGCCCGGCCTGCATGACCTGGCCCGACCCCCTCTTCTCTCCTCTTGTCTTCTTCCTCACCTTTTGTCTTCTTCCTCCATGGATGAGCAGCACGCATAGGTGTTGGAGAAAACTTCCCGACTTGTTTTGAAGCTGACAAAACGTTTCTATCAGTCTAGTCTGAAAATTAGAAGACTCTTTCGTCAAAGTCTGAAGACCGTCCGACCGTCAGACTCAAGACTTAAAGTCTGCCCTCATTGACTGTTTCTAGACTATCGAAGAAAAGACTTATCCAGATTCGTATAAGGATTTGATTCTAGTGGTTAAAGAAGATCTCACGGCTGGAGATAGCATCTCAAGATCTCTTATTCGTTTTTAAATTAAATCGAGTAAGTTTGATCTGTTGATTAGAAAATCGTACATGGAAGGTTGTTCTTATGGAAACCTAGATCCCGGTTGTATGGGCGAGTAGGATCGGTGGGCTATCCTCACATTCCTTTGGTAACTCAAGATCGTCCTAATTGATCCTATCCAATGGGAATATTGGTAGGAACTCTTTTGGAAGGTGCCAACGATTATGAAGGCATGGAGGAGTATTTAAGGAAGACATTCTAGTTACTCGAGTGTGTGCGTGATAGAAAAATTTTAAAGTCTGAATCTCCTTGTTCTTTTTGCTGATTCAATTGTTGAGCGAAAGTTTGTACTCAAAAGAGAGTCTAGACATTTGTGAAGCCTTGAAGAAGTGTAGTAGAGTCTCTACACTGTGGAATCAATGACGTGATACTATAATGACTCTTTTGATTTATAGTGAAATCCAACCGGTGGGCTGTCAGTGTGGAAGAGTGGACATAGGCTTGGATTAAGCCGAACCACTATAAAACTTCGTGTTCTTTTTCTCTTCCCTGATCTATTTAATTTAGTTCGTAATTTTATTTGCATAAGTGTGATTTCCTTGCAGAGTCTATTGTCTACTAGACTCTAGTCAAAATTAAGATCTTATCTTATATTTCACAAAATTTGGTTTAAGCACCTATTCACCCCCCTCTAGGTGCACATACTAGCATTTTCAGCAGGGAGCTCCGACGTGCGCGATGCTGGACGGAGAGATGGACGGCGACGTATGGCACGACAGGTGGAGAAGACGCCTCTTAAATGCGGTAGGCGACCTAGCTAGAGCCTTTGATGGGATGTCGATTTGGCCGGCGGAGGCCGCTCGGAGTGCAAAAGACCGGTGGTTCGAGCACCTCTGTTGGCCGGCCTCCGTGCCTATAAATAGAGCGTCGGAGAAGAAGGTGAAACACACACAAACCGCGAAGGATCGAGGGCTACAAGCTTCGAACCTCCCACTGAGAGACTTTAGGGGAGGCCCTAGGGCGAGCAGGCTAAGATCCGAGGTTTGCCAGAGTGAGGGAGGCAGTTGCAAGAGAGAGAAGGCTAGAATCGAGGAGGGAGAAGGCGCCGTCGACGTTGCTCGATGCTATCGCCTTGAGGGCTCCTTGCCGCTGCCTTGGGTCGTGCCCCGATGCCGCCGCCACCGCACTAGATCTTGCCGAGCCGTGCCCCGTCGCCGTTGCACCAGATCTCGCCCTAGGTCGTGCTGTCCCAACCACCCCTCGACGACCAGTCACAACTCTTGCCCATTGCTGCCCTGTCACCACCATTGTTCGCCACCTCGTCACGCCGTTGTTGCAGACAGGTAACAATAGTCGTCGCCATCGCTGGTCGCGTCGTCGCCATCGCATCCCCCCTCTCGAACCCCAACCACCACCAAGTCTCAATCTCAATGGGCTGGAGCCTTCCTCGCGTCTCCTGCTATTGCGCCACGGGTCCCCTCGCTGATCCAGTTGAATGGTTGGCTGTCGGCTGTTACGTCGTCATTGTTGGATGCCGGGCCGCCACTCGATTGACCCCCATGACCCTCCGATTAGCGCTACAGTTAGACAGAGGGAGAGAGGGTCTCGAAATCGGGTTGAGCTCGGGTCGGGCGCGTGACCCGGTGCTCTAGGGTTTCGTCGAGCCAGGTCGGGTTGTCGAGCCGGGTGTCTAGGCTAAGCGAACGTGGGCCTGGGAGCTTGCGAGTTTGGCCCGCATTTCGGGCCCATTCGAGCCTTCCCAGCCCATTCGGGCTGGTTGCGTACGACCTAGGTCGGGCTAGACTCGAAAGTCTGACCCAGAGAATTTTTATAATATTATAATAATATTATAATTTAAAAAAATCGAAAAATAATTTATTTTCCAGAAAAATGAAAAAATAAAAAATAGTCCATATTTTCCCAAAAAAGCCAAAAAGACTTATATTTCGAAAAATAAAAAAAAATAAAATCCAAACATCCCTTTTATGTTAAAAAAAATAGAAAAAGGCCCCAAAAAATGTTTTTTCTCCACAAATGCATAGAAAACCCCTTAAATATCCAAAAAGCCTTAGGATTTAAACAAGATTAGGTACCGAAAGGGCATTAGTGATTAACTAGTGTAATCAAGTCCCCGATTCTAATTTCTCTGGTTGCGCAGGAGCGAGTATTTCTCCCGATACTTCTTTTGGGTTTCTAATTGACTCACCCCAAATTGATTAGTGACGACTCTCTTTTAATTAACCTACATATTAAAATATCAAACCATCAAGTAGTAAATTGGTGGGCTTAGGAGAGCCTAGGCTCAGCCTAATAGACTTAGTCGAACCATTAGCCTCCGAAGGCGCCCGCCCCGATGGACGCCGGGAAAAAAAAGGTCGCAATAGCTTGGCGACTCCGCTGGGGACACTTGAGGACTTAGGCCGTTTTATTTGTTTAAACACTTTACTAACTTGTTTTTGTTTTTTTATGCAAGTTAGTAGCTTAGAGGTTTATTTTTTAGAATGTTTTGTGATTATAAACTGTTGTTCATGTTTTACTGTTTTAGCACTACACATGGCACACACAACCTGGCCGCCATAGGATATTTAGGATGGTGTTAAGAAAGATACGGCCTCGAACACGAGAATGTGATGTAGAGGTTGCCTTTCTTTTTCCCGAATTTCTTTAGGTAGAGCCGAGGTTAAGAGGGTATACTGCCAACGCGAGACTGCGATAGGCAGACACCCTTTTAATTTCAACAAACCTTCTTAGTTAGAAATCGAGCCGCACATATCATGCACATGTCTATGTGATTGTCATCAATTTTCTCGCGTGAAGTAAGTTTTTTTTTTTTTTTTTTGTGTATTTTGCGATTCTCTTACCTTCTTGTATATATTGAATGGTCCATGATTAGTCTAGGATTTGATACCATGATCACTTAAATTCGGAAGTAATTGCCATAAAGTATATATAAAAAAAAAAAGCTTTTGCAAAAGAAATTGCTTTCAGTTGATGTTTTTATTCTCAAGCATATTACAAAGTTCTTTTCTGTAAGAATTTTCATTTGCCTCAAATAGGGGATAGAAGTCTTTTTCAAAATGTGTTGCAATTCATGCTTTCTTCACCTTTCAAATTGAATATCATTTTAGTCCACACTAACATGTCACATGCCCTTTTTCAATCCATGCTTAGGAAATTCTCTACCTTTTCATGAATAAACAAAAAGAGTAGGACTAGGTCGTCATCATGGACTGACTCCCTATCTACGCATTGTCTACAAACATGCTTGTTTATTCATGGCCAGGTAATCACGGAACATCAACGTTCGCCGATCCAAACTCGCTCAAAAGTAAGAGTAAGAATGGTGGAAGAGAATGTACCAAGCCGTGTTGCGGTCATGGAAAGCGAAATGAAGCAAGTTTTCAATGTGCTTCAACAACTCTTAAAGTAGATAGACTCCATCCAGAGCAAACTTACTCCTGCCCTAGCCTCAATCGAGGTATTGTTACCACAATCCTCCATCAGGGGTGATCAAGGTGGAGATACCGACGATAACATTTCCGAATTAGAGGATGATCCGCACCAAACTGCGATTGAGAAAGCTAAGCCAGATAGTTTGTCTAAAACTGAGCATGAAAATGTCTCGAAAAACTTGAGGAGAGATTGAAACAACTACAAGACCTCCAAGATCCTACTCTAACAAACCTCTCCATTTATTCCAAAGTCACAATGCTAGAAAAATTCAAAATGCCCAAATTTGAAAAGTATGATAGCATGACTTGCTCAATGATTCATTTGCAAATGTACTTAGTTCGGATGGCCCAACATGCCAATAATGCACCCTTGATGATCCAGTTGTTCCAATCAAGTGTAGTAGGCCCTGTCCTGAGATGGTACATCACGAAGAACATAAACCTCCTTGAAACATGGAGCAAAGTGAGTGAGGCATTCCTCAAGCAGTACGAGTTCATAATCGACATTACTACCTCTTCTCGTGAGGATCTTGAGCGTACCGAGAAGAAAAAGTATGAATCATTCAAAGAGTATGCCATTAGACGGAGAAATCTAGCCGCCCAAATTAGTATCGAACCAACCGATTTCGAGCTGAGAAAGATATTTATCAAAACCCTCCCCTATAAGTATTGCAATCAAATGGTAACCATGATCACCAAATCGTTTAATCAACTCATTTCAATAGAGGAGCAAATCAAGATAGGTTGAAGGATGGTTAGCTCATTGAACTTGCACCCATGAGTAGGCTCAGCATGAAGAAAGACAAAGAACCCCTAGTAAATGTCAATGCGACCTATAATCATCCTCCAAAGACAAGTGTAGGACAACAACGGACCACCAGACGTCAGCCGTCCCAGCGTTATGGCAACAAGAGACAATTTACTCCATTTCCCGGATCACCATCACAGGTTTAGGCAATCCTTCAAAATAAGAACCTCATCTCGACTGAGCCAAAGCGACCAAAAGCCAAAAACTTCTCTATATAACCCATCCAAAAAATACGATTATCACATGGGAGAAGTGGGGCACTCAATTGATGAGTGCTTCGCCCTCAAGAGTCGAATCCAAAACTTGTTAAACACTAAAGCTTTCTCATTCCAGAACAATCTGCTCCCTGATCACACCGACAAAGTAAACGCGATATTCAGTTTTGAAGTCAGTCGGATCAGAAATGTCAAAGCACATACCGCTGACATTAATCAAGGGCTGGTAGAGACCAAGTATTATTCAGGCAATGAAGTACCACCCTTAGCAACAAAGAAAGAAGGGCCAGATAACATGACCACTATGTTTGGAGACCTTTTCATGGGCGCTATCGACAAAGGACCGTCAGGGGAAATGGGTGCAGGCTCGCTCAAGTAGAATCTTTTTTAATTTCCTTGCATATTCCCCTATGTGGGAACCTGTACATTTTTCTTAAGTCTAGCTTGTTTTGTTTTCATCAGTTCCACTTGAGGAACTAATTTTTGAAATCACTCTTCCAAATTGTAAATCCACCTATTACTAAATAAAATTGAAGACATTTTGAGGGCATGAGGAGACACACCAAACCAACCCAGTGATGTTATCCAACCATGAAAAGAAAATACCATCCAAGGAGAATACTGAGGGCTGGGTTCCCTTATGCTTCCTCCCCCCAAATACATGCTTTTGAAAACAAAAATATTTCATTACCAAAAGTTTTTGACTCACTCGCTTCATGTCTCAGAATATCATCTCCTTTAACTTAGTGCGACGGGAGGCATTTGAAGCTGGCACATCGTATGAACTTGCCAAATTCAAAGACACCCTTCTAATAAAGTGGGGACAAATAGAAATGATCATCCCGCTTCAAAAAGGGAGACGAAGGATGGGGCAAAATGGGCATAGGCCTAATTTCAAACTTGAAGCATGCATAACATGATAGCTTAAGGCAGGACGTCACGAATTCATGGGACTTCCAACTTTGACGAGCCAAGAAGCCTAGGATTCCATGGAAACTTGAGGTACATGACTTTGCCAAATGTTGTTAATGTTCATGCGATCAAAAGCAGAAGAAAAATTCCACAGAAGGAGGGTGTTGAAGATGAATCAACAAACATTGATCATGCATACATAGTCGCAAATGAGGATGGCCAATCAAAAGAGACGTAGAATTGTGCCAAGACAAAAGGCTGTCATTGACATTCAAATATCCCTAGGAGTCAGCAAATACAAACTCTCGGGAAGGGTAACTTGGTATCGTTTCCAATACTCCCTTTCTCTAAGCTCGCTTTTGACATATTTTCCCTATCGACATGAAGCATCAGGATTTCAAGAGCCAAACTTCATGGTTAGGTTTGGCAAATCAATATTGGCCAAGCTAGCAAATCAAATGACTCGTATTGAATTCACCTGACTTCGTGTAAAAGGACGTGTCATCCATATGCCAATTAAGGAGAATAATTGACCTGACGAAATAGGAGATGTAGGACTTCGTGTCCTCCTTGTACTCTGGGTCCACTCAATCACCTGCAAACCAGGGATCGCCTGACTGCAAAAATAAAAATAAAAATATAGACAGCAAATAAGTAGGAGGCATGACAAACTCTCCTAAGCAAAATGGCGTTCTAAATATCGCCATAGTAGATGACAGAAACCCTTATGGCCTCAATTCATACTTAATTTTGGACTTGTTGATTGATCCATTTTTATCTTCTCTCCTACAGAGGCAAAAGTAGAAGCACTCATCAGATCGATGATCAGATTCTCAACCCCGACTGATCATTCTTGTGTCATTTCCCTACTTAATAGGACAACTCATCGACACCCATTTGTGAATAACCCTTTTGATGTTCAAAATTTAACATATTTGGAAACGCCATTATGTTAACTCCTAAAGTTGCCAATAAGGTCTTTTTTGAGCAAAAATCATTTGCTTTAAGAGTAAAAGCTCCATCATATTTAAAATGCTGCATGTCGTTTCCAAGTGAATTGTGCATGATGATTTTGTTTGTCTAAATCACTGATTTCACTAGGGATTATCAGAATAGGCAGCTAAGTGAATAATACAAGATTGATTGAGCATGCTGGATGAGGTGTGTTAGAATGATGAAAGGCAAGCCATATCCTACACACAGTTCCTTATCTATACACTTGTGAGATGAGTGTAGAAGATTCCATTGCTGCAGGGTAAAGAGTTCTCCTGCGAATAGTACGATAACCAAAAAACAGTGAGAGGCATTTCATTGCTCACCCCCTTTGAGCCTTATACACTGGTGAAGTTTCTGTCCTACCCTCCATCAAGAACCACCCCCACACTGGGGCAGATCGGACGCGAAGCAGCATCACAAGGTGAGAAGAGGGATAGAAATTTTCTTGCTCACACTGGCATCAATCTTCAGGTGTCTTTATTGCATATGAACACTCGCGTTAATTTAAGTGCCCTAGAATGACAAAGAGCAATTCTTTCTCTATGCACTTGTATTCATTGTACAACCCAAATGAGTTTGTAATTTCACCTTCACATGGAGGCAAAACAGAAGTTATTGCCATTCAAGCAGCATAATCAGGAGCGCCGGCAAAAGATGAAGACTTAACAGTCTAACAACAACGTTTCCTTAAACTTGCCTAGATCAGTTCCTCAAGCAACAAGAATGAAAAAACTAGGGGCATGAAAAAGCAGTGTACTTGGTAAAAGCAAGGTCAATGCTAATAGATGAGAAAAATTGTAGTAAAAACGAGAGGCATGAAAAAGCAGTGTGCCTGGTAAAAGCAGGGTCAATGCCCCTAAACAAAAAGTACAACCATTTGTATTCCCAAGAGAAATTTCTGTTGTGCTTCGATTAATGGAGCCTCCATTTGACAATGAGAAGAAAGACCGGTGACAAATGTCAAGATAATCACTAGTTCTCACCCTTTTATACATGAGTCAAACCTACATTGCGTCCCACTTTAAAAGTCTCTTTAGACTAGGGCACTTCAATTAATGTAGGATTTCATATGTCTGTAAGTATCACTCGAAGAGGTACGAGTAAGATTATTCTATCTCTTTTCACAGGATTCCTGACTGGCGAACCTGGAGATGATCATGCGGCATCTTTTTCACAAAGCCGTGATATTGATGGTCCTTTTGGATAGGCTGTCGACCGAGCCTACATTATGGTCCCCATAAAGACCTCTTGCATTGATAAAGTTGTACCGCTTGAGAGAATACTTAGACCTCTGCTGACGTGATGACAGTGAGATAGTGTGGTCCTTATATATTATGCATCAATGGTTAGGATAAAACAGCCTGTCCCCTGAGAGTGAGCGGAAAGTCCTTTCAGACTGAAAGTCCCTCATCTGGCATGCTCAAGACATCTACATTCTAAATGAAGGTTGTCTTTCAAAATCTTCCCCAGTGAAATTCGGAGGATAAAAAATTGACAAGATTGTCATGCATGAATTGCATTTAAATTCATGAATTTACGGCATATATAATCATGTGTGCATACTGTGCAAATAGCAAACATACTTTCAGAGAGCAAAGATGTCATTAGGTAAGCATGTCTTTACCATTATTTCAAAAAATTTTGTCTCTGAGTACCTACCACTGTCCAGGTACTCCCTCTTCTTGACACTCGACCTATTCGAGTTGTCCTCCGGGCTTAAATGCTTGTGACTATTCAAGTATCCCATTATCTTTGAGTACTGGACACCATTCGGACACTCCCTTTTCTTGACACTAGACTTGTTCAGGTTGTCCCTATAGTATGGATACTCATGACTACTCAAGTATCCCATTATTTTCAAGTACCTACCACCGTCCAGGTTTTCTAGCCCTTCCAAGCACTTGCGGCCATCCAGGTAAGTGTCGTGCCACATTCAAGTTTATGTTGCCAGGAGGTGAGAGACATTCACGAATATGCGAGGCACGTCCTCGATATCCCACATATTAGGAGGTGAGAGACCTTCACGAATATCTCAAGTACGTCCTCTATATTCCATCTACTAGGTACTCTTTCAATGCCTGCGAACGTCCACGCACATTCCAGAGTTTGTACTTGTGATTATCCAAGTACCCCTTTGATGCTTGCAAACAACTAGGTATCCTCTAGGTTAGTACTTGTGAAATATCCGGGTACTCTTTCAATACTTATGATTATCTAAGTACCCCTTTCGATACCTGTAAGTAATTAGGTATTTTCCAGCATTTAGTACTTGTGATCATCCAGGTACCCCTTCAACGCCTACGAATGTCCAGGCACCCTTCAGAATTCACACTTGTGACCATCCAAGTATCCTTTCAATGCTTGCAAAGGCCAAAATATTCTCTAGGTTAGTACTTGCAAATATCCATGTACTCTTTCAAATGACTGTAAATGTCTAGGTATCTTCCAAATTGATGCCTTGAGAAAGGTCAGCGCATCTCTTAAGAAAGGTCGGGTACCATCCGGTGTCCTTGACGAAGATCAGGCACCAACAAATCGATGCCCTAAGAAAGGTCGGTGCATCTCCCGAGAAAGGTCAGGTACCATCTAGTGTCCTTGATGAAGATCAGGCACCAACAAATCAATGCCTTGAGAAAGGTCGGCGCATCTCCCGAGAAAGGTCGAGTACCAACTGGTGTCCTTGAAAGAGGTAAGGCACCCCACAAATCGATGCCTCGAGAAAGGTTGGCGCATCTCCCAAGAAAGGTCAAGTACCAACCGGTGTCTTTGATAGAGGTTAGGCACCCCACAAATCAATGTCCTGAGAAAGGTTAGCGCATCTCCCGAGAAAGGTGGGGTACCAACCGATGTCCTTGACAGAGATTATGCACCCTACAAATAGATGCCCTGAGAAAGGTTGGCGCATCCCCCGAGAAAGGTTGGGTAAACAACTTATTGCTCTAAACAGGCGATCGAAAAAAGGTTCGGGTCCTAGAAAAGCGATTTCCCGTCAAGGTGACCGAAGAAAGTTTGGGTCCTAGATAAACCACTTATTACTCTAACAGGCGACCGAAGAAAGGTTCGGATCCTAGACAAACCACTGGTTCACTTTAACAGGCGATCGAAGAAAGGTTCGGGTCCTGGAAAAGCGATTCCTCGTCAAGGCGACCGAAGAAAGGTTTGGGTCTGGGAAAAGCGATTCCCCGTCTAGGCGATCGAAGAAAGGTTCGGGTCCTAGACAAACCACTTATTGCTCTAAACAGGCGACCGAAGACAAGTTCGGGTCCTGGAAAAGTGATTCCCTGTCAAGGCGACCAAAGAAAGGTTCGGGTCCTAAACAAACCACTTATTACTCTAACAGGCAATCGAAGAAAGGTTCGGGTCCTGGAAAAGCGATTCCTTGTTAAGGTAACCGAAAAAAGGTTTGGGTCCTAGACAAACCACCGGTTCACTTTAACAGGCGACCGAAGAAAGGTTTGGGTCCTGGAAAAGCGATTCTTTGTCAAGGCGACTGAAGAAAGGTTCGGGTCCTAGACAAATCACTTATTGCTCTAATAGGTGACCGAAGAAAGGTTCGGGTCCTGGAAAAGCGATTCCTCGTCAAGGCGACCAAAGAAAGGTTCAGGTTCTAGACAAACCATTTATTGCTCTAAACATGCGACTAAAGAAAGGTTCGAGTCTTGGAAAAGCGAATCCCCGTCAAGGTGACCGGAGAAAGGTTCAGGTCCTAGACAAACCACTTATTACTCTAACAGGCAACCGAAAAAGATTCGGGTCTTGGAAAAGTGATTCCCTCATGTCACTAGGTAAGATGATGCCTTGATACTTGCCAAACTCAGGGTTCACACCCTACCTCACTCATTCCCGATAAGTAACTACATGTATTTTCTTATTTGTCTTAGTATGTGTAATGTTATATTGCTCATTTTCTGCATCGGACACTAGGTCCCAAATAAGATGTAATCTATTGCATATGTATAGATAAAATTTAGACATCAATTTGTCTTTAAATGCAACCTTTGCGAGCTCACATTCAAAGAGGGGCAGCTGCTGACACCTAAATTTTGATTAGGTTTTTAATTAGGCCTTAGTTTCTTTATTTATGTATTTTTTTCCTCTTTTTCGAATAAAAAAACAAATAACAAAAAAAAAACAAAAAATCAATAAAAACAAAGAAAAACAAAAGCAGCTTGTCGGGTTGGGCCTTCGAGCCTAGCCCATCATTTTTCTTGTGCGGGCCCCCACGGCCTTGCCCGGCCCTATTTTCTCTCCTCTTGTCTTCTTTCTCACCTTTTGTCTTCTTCCTCCATAGATGAGCAGCACGCGCATGGAGCTCCGACGCGGGGGATACTGGATAGAGAGATGGACGGCGACGTATGGCGCGACAGGTGGAGAAGACGCCTCTTCAATGCAATAGGCGGCCTAGCTAAAGCCTTCGAGGGGATGTCGATTCGGCTGAAAGAGGCCGCTCGGAGCGCAAAGGATCGACGGTCCGAGCACCTTTGTCTACTAGCCTCCGCACCTATAAATAGAGCGTTAAAGAAGAAGGAGAAACACACACAAAACGCAAAGGATCGAGGGCTGCAAGCTTCGAACCTCCCACTGAGAGACTTCAGGGGAGGCCCGAGGACAAGCAGGCCGAGATTCGAGGTCGGCCGGAGTGAGGGAGGCAGTTGCAAGAGAGAGAAGGCCAGAACCAAGGAGGGAGAAGGTGTCGTCAACGCTGCCCGACGCCGTCGCCTCGAAAGCTCCCTACCGTTGCCTTGGGCCATGCCCCGATGCCGCCGTCGCACCAGATCTCGCCGAGTTGTGCCCCGACGCCGCTATACTAGATCTCGCCCTGGGTCGTGCCGTCCCAAACCACCCCTCGACGACCAGTCACGACTCCCGCCCATTGCTGCCCTGTCACCACCACCGTTCGCCACCTCGTCATGCCGTTGCTATAGACAGGTAACAGTAGTTGTCGTCGTCGCCGATCACGTCACTGTCGTTGCATCCCCCATCTCGAACCCCAGCCACCACCAAGTCTCGGTCTCAACAGGCTGGAGCCTTTCCCGCGTCTCCTGTTGCTATGCCATGGGTCCCGTTGCCGATCCAGTTGAGCGGCCAGCTGTTGGCTACTACGTTGCCGCCATTGGACGCCGAACTGTCGCCTGATTGACCCGCTTGACCCTCTGATCAGCGTCGTAGTTAGACAAGGGGAGAGAGGGTCGCGAAACTGGGTTGAGCCCGGGTCGAGCACGTGACCTGGTGCTCTAGGGTTTCGTCGAGCCGGGTCAGGTCGTCGAGTCGGGCGTCTAGGCTGAGCGAACGTGGGCCTAGGAGCCTGCGAGTTCGGCCCACATTTCGAGCCCATTCGAGCCTTCCCAAGCCCATCCGGGCCAGTTGCGTACGACTTGGGTTGGGCTAGACCCGAAAGTCCAACTCGGAACATTTTTATAATATAATAATAATATTTTAATTTTAAAAAATCGAAAGATAATTTATTTTCCAGAAAAATCAAAAAATAAAAAATAATCCATATTTTCCCAAAAATGCCAAAAGACTTATATTTCGAAAAATACAAAAAAAAAATCCAAAAATCCCTTTTATATTAAAAAAATTAGAAAAAGGCTAAAAAAAAATGTTTTTCCTTCACAAATGCATGGAAAACCCCTCAAATATCTAAAAAGCCTTAGGATTTAAACAAGATTAGGTATTGAAAGGGCATTAGTGATTAACTAATGTAATCAAGTCCTCGATCCTCATTTCTTTGGTTGCGCAGGAGTGAGTATTTGTCCCCATACTTCGTTTGGATTTCTAATCGACCCACTCCAAATTGATTAATGGCGACTCCTTTTTAATTAACCTATAGATTAAAATATCAAACCATAAAGTTATGAATTGGTGGCTTAGGAGAGCCCAGGCTAAGCCTAATAGACTTAGTCGAACCATTAGCCTCTGAAAGCGCCCGCCCTGATCGGGCGCTGGGAAAAAAAAAGGTCGTGACAGTTTGGCGACTCCTCTAGGGACACTTGAGGACTTATGCTATTTTATCTTGTTTAAACACTTTACTGACTTGTTTTTGTTTTTTTATGCAGGTCAGTAGCTTAGAGATTTATTTTTCAAAATGTTTTGTGATTATAAATTGTTGTGCATGCTTTACTATTTTAGCACTACACATGACACACACAACCCAACTGCCAGACCTGGGCCGCCATAGGATATTTAGGATGGTGTTAAGAAAGATACGGCCTTGAACGCAAGACTGCGATGTAGAGGTTGCATTTCTTTTCCCCAAATTTCTTTAGGTAGAGCCGAGGTTAAGAGGGTATGCTGCCAACATGAGACGACGACAGGCAGACACACTTTTAATTTCAACAAACCTTCTTAGTTAGAAATCGAGCTGCACATATCTTGCACATGTCTATGTGATTGTCATCAATTTTCCGCGTGAAGTAAGTTTTTTTTTTTTTTTTTTTTTTTTCGTGTACTTTGCGATTCTCTTACCTTCATGTATATATTGAGCGGTCCATGATTAGTCTAGGATTTGATACCATGGTCACTTAAATTTGGAAGTAATTGCCATAAAGTTTAGAAAAAAAAAAAAGCTTTTGCAAAAGAAATTACTTTCAGTTGATGTTTTTATTCTCAAGCATGTTACAAAGTTCTTTTCCACAAGAATTTCCATTTGCCTCAAATAGGGGATAGAAGTCTTTTTCAAAATTTGTTGCAATTCATGCTTTCTTCGCCTTTCAAAATGAATATCTTTTTAGTCCACACTAACATGTCACATGCCCTTTTTCAATCCATCCTTAGGAAATCCTCTACCTTTTCATGAATAAACGGCTCCTCACGGTGTCCTCCTCTAGTACTCGTTCTCTTCTGTTTTCTTTGTCCTCTTAGTCTTCAATTTGCCAAAATTGAAAGAAAAAATTTCCCCGCTCACTACTCGGCACTCGCCCCGCTCAACTTTCCTGCTCGCCGCTCAACTTCCCATCTTGTCCCATATCTCTATAAGCAGTTTTAATCGTTTTTATGATTTTTTGCTTTTAGCAGGTGTGAAATTTCTTTTGGTGCCTTATCTTAAATTTGTTGAATATGTATATAATTTGGTTGCACAACGCCACATCGTTGATGGATATGTAATTTGAAATGGTAGGTTTGCCTTTTTGGTGAGTACAAAAAATGAAACAAAAAAATTATCGGTTGGTCCTAAGTTGACCCTAGAACCGGACCGAATCCATTGGATTGGTCTAGTCCTCAATCCCAGGTTCAATAGGGTCGATCCTTGATTCTAAAAATTAAGAACCAACACTGTGCTGGTTGGTCTTAGGGTTGGGGGTGGACTGGCCCAACCCAGATCATGCTTACCCCTAGTTGCGAGATATGGAGATTAGAGACTTGTAGTTTGGTGTAGTTTATGTGGAGCAATTTCTCCTATTCGTTAGATAGTTGAAACCAGGCAGTTATCACATTGATTGAGAGTTGATGTTTATTTTCATTTATAAGGAGATTTAGGTTGTCTTGTTTTCTTTGGCCAAGATTGTGTTTTGAGGGATAGGAAAGGGTGGAAATGCAATGAATTCCACTCCAAAATCCCAAAATAGGTTCCATCTATATAAGAATTGTGACCAAACTGACCGGTCAAATTATCTAGCCTCACGGATAGAACTTAATTGAAGGTTTCGTGTTACACGTGATACCAAGTTGATACTAGTGTTGAAATCTCACATCATTTAACAATATGATTTATGCTCTTTAAAGGCATGTGACTTCCCTCCATCTCTCAACTTAAATTTATGGGTTGGAATTTTTAACAATTAAATTCTCATGGACGGCCTATTAATAGGTTCCAAAGGAGGCAAACTCCCCTTCAAGCAAGATATCAATACCAAATTGCCATCTTCTTCGCTCTCTCATGTGAATAACAAATCGGATTCTATTTGCCTGATCGATATCTAACCTCATAGAGTGATATTGCTTTTAGCTCCATACTTTTATGAACAATCTCTTATTCCGATAGAAGTTGAAGAGATTTATCCTTTTTCTTTTTTTCAATGGTGATATTATTTTTGTTTGGCTTTTGTTTTGTATTAGCTTGTCCTTTTGATTTCATCTCATCAACATAATTTTCTGATGTTGACTTTTTTTTATTTCATACCAAGTTGATTCACTTTTTTGTTTTTGGTGGAAAAAGGTGCGGAATCTTTTTTGTACCAGGCACAATGGCCAAGTTAAGATTGCACGTGTGACAGTGACACCGTGTAAGCAATCCAATGTCTTTTCTGGCCGTGATTTCGGCATCGAACGGCAACAAATGCAATGTGCCATGAAAGCAAGAGCTCTTGATTGCTTTGTGGACCATGTTGTCACGCTCTGAAATATAAACAATGTATAAGTACGAGGTGCTGTCTCCAGCGGACGCTGACCTCCGCGGTGTCCATCAACTCTCTTTTTCTTTGCGTAGAATGATGTCTCTTGACCATACTTCCTATAGTCGATGGAATATCCACGAGGGGCGAGAGGCAACTTTAATTACAGCTGATGCTTGAGTAATTGAAAGGACATCCATAAAAACAGAAAAAAAGAAAAGAAAGAAAGGACATCATCATGACTCGGCGGAAATTATTTTTACCTGAAGCAATTGCACATCGGGGAGTAGCCCTAACTAAGACTTTGCTTGCCCTTTTCCCCTCTTTTGGATATGTAGCTGCAGACACTATTGTGCGTAAATATTTCACAATTGAAGCATTTTTTAGGAGAGATCATTTTATAGGGAAAAACATTAAAATAGATATAAACATATTGCATTGGTGCCTATTTAGTCATATAGCTTTTGATTTTGTATCAATTTAATCATTTTGGTTAATTTTGGTCAAATATTACTTACGTACAATATGACACTGCATATGTTGATGTTGTTAATTTTTAATAATTTTTTAATTTTTTTTATTAATTTTCTCTTTTTAATGATTTTTTTCTCTCCTTTCTTCTTCATTTTTTGGGTGACCAGCCACCAACCACTGATCATGGCCTCGAGTGGCAATGGCAAGGCCGCCAAGACTTGGCCTTGCCATGGCCATGCAAAGCCAGCCACCTAGGCTATGGTTGGTGGTCAGTCACCAACAAAAAGAAGAAGAAAGGAGAAAAAAAAAAAAAAAAAAGATAATAACAAATCGAAAAATTATTAAAACATTATTAAAAATTGTGCACGTCAGCGCTGGCAGTACCTCGTTAATTGGTCGACGTTCATGTCAACAATATTAGGTCCAAATTAATTGGAAGGACTGAACTGACACTAAACCAAAATGTTTATGACTATATTGACATCATTAAAAAGTTTCAGACTATATAATAAGTTTATGACTTTTTTGACATAAGTGAATAATTAGCGTGGCTTTTGCTGGTATGTTTTGTTGAGTGACATATAAGTGGAAACCATATGCTTGGGTTCATGTCGTTAACTGCTCATATCACGTGGTAGCTTACTTGGTACTATCATTAAATCTTTAGTGGATCGCAACTTTATCTGAGGCCGCTTTCAAATCTCCCATCTATGATTTGCCATGTGCTTTAGGTTCATGTTGGTTACTGCTCATGTCATGTGGTTGCTAACTAGTTACTATCAATTAATCTTCAGGGGACGACAACTTTTTCTGAGGTTGCTTTCGAATCTCCCATCCATGATTTGCCCGATTATGCTGATTATACATCAAGTATGTCAACGTCCTGTTTATTCATGATTTTGTTGCATTTTTCATGGCATTGTACATCCTCTTATCATGATGATTTACGTCCTTTATTTATACTTTTCATGTCGATCTCTCGCTTTATCTTGGTCATAAAGTTTCTCTCTCAGGTTCACCTCTAAGTTAATTGGATTCTCTTTTGAATTATGAGCATTTGTCAATGGATGGCTATTGTTTGTTATTGGGCAATCTAATAAGTAACATGTTTGTAATGGGACAGAAAACTAGTTACAACAGGGTGGATGGGCAACGGAGTACGAGAGAGGCAAGGATATGATATTCTATTTATCGGTCGCATTCACATTGACCGGCTAGTCGTGGGTGCAGTTGGCCTCCCTTGATGTGTGTTCTGGGAAGGTGGGTCACCGGATTAGGTAAGTAGTAATGGTGCCGGCAGGTGTGAATCTAAGCAATGATTTTTTTTTGGATTGACTGCTTAATATCGATGTCTTGAAACTCTTCCTTGTTCAACAAACGTGATGTGACCGCTCCCCAAACGACGTATGTTGTGCATGGCCCCTCCTTGAATGATGTCTCGTTTGATGTATGTATGCATGTGAATCGTGCGATCTCTAAAATATTGCGGCAACACAAAAGCATTTGTAGTGGGCGAGTCTTCATATGCCGCTAAAAGCCCCTCTCTATTAGCTGTACACAACCGAATCTTCGTGATTCACGGCGCGAATCTGCCTGAAATGATGTAAATTCGTGAATCCCTGTTGTTCTGAACTTGAATTACGTCGAACCCGAAGACACGGTTTCGAAGGCAAAATCCATGAGGACTAGACAAGCGGACATTTGACAGTCGTTGAGCAGATTGATGTCTTCGACTTTTGGGGTGCTCCTTGGGGTCCACAAAGGACTCTCAACTCCCTTCAAGCAGTTTCGTTTTATGTAAAGAGAAAGCCTCCGTCATATCAGGGACAACTAGGGACAACTAGACAGAGTTCGAAAGGGTCGAATGCAACAAAATAAAGAAAAGGGTGCGCAGTAAGAGAGACAACCTACATTTTCTGGGCCTGATCCATATAAAACCCACTATTGATTCCTGTTTGCATCAAAAAATAATCAACTCGTCAACGTGAGTAGGTGCATGACTTGGAGACAGTGGTTATTAACACTGGAAATGTGAACTATTGTTGATGATCGTAAGAACCGTTGTCGATATTAACATACATCAATGACCATGGATGAGCTATCGATACTCAATTGTGTGTGGTTGATAATTATCATAGCAGAGTTAGTCGATAAAGAGATGGGATACCAATTAAGACACCAAGTGATAATTGAATACCTGGAGGGTGCTGAAATTTAGTTATAATACTCAAATTTGAAATCATCGGTGGATAGGGCAATGGAGTCCAATGGATCGTGGATGAAAAATAAAGTTAACTCGGCAACAAACAAATGCGAGAGATCAAGGTGCGATTTTAAGGAAACAACTACTTGGAGGTGAAATCATGGCAACATGAGAATGTGGGTTCAAGATTCTTAGAAATGTGGAAGCAAGGCTAAAATTGTGGAAGAGTTGGTCATAAGCTGTTATAGTGTGGACACTATGAATACTAGTGTTTGTCTAATAGGGACCTCTCGTGCATAACATACAAAAGTTTTTATCTTTCAATTATCTTTTAATTCCTATACTATAGTTATGGTTGTAGATTTCAAATACTTTGTTGTTGATTGAATTTCAGTGTGTATTTTTGTCAAAGTTTTCAGGTACCTCGTCATCGAATAAATTTCAACATTACATCTTTGTCATTAGGATTTGTTGTCGATTAGATTTTAGCGAAATGCTTCTACTTTTGATTTCATTTGAAGTGAAATTACCGATTACCTTTGTGCCTATGATATTTTATGTCTAGAAGCGCCATAAAACCTGTCTCCTCTAATAAATTTCGAAGAATGACTTTCAATTAAAAGTATTTCATTGTGGAAGCCAATTCTTGCAAAACAATTCCATTTTAGCCCATTTGACGTCTTGAGAGAGTATCTTACGAGACGGTCATATCGAATGACAATGGTACATTGAAAAATTAGCCAATAAACAAGTATGATTTCAGAATTTAAACATGAGAGATGAATGGAATACAAATCGAATATATAATGAGATTGGTCGGTTATGACCCCTCATAAATGTTGAGCTAGAGTCATTACCTACAGTGGATGCACCAGATCGAAGTGGCTAAGCCATCAATTTCACACATTTTCTTCTTTGAATTCTCTTTCATTTTCTTTGAGAGAATTACACTTTACTCATCTTATATTTTCAATGAAGACAATTCGAATCGTTTTATCATCTTACATCATTTTATATTAATTTCAAATGTGAGTTGTGGCTTACATAAAATATCGTCTCATCATTCGAACTGTCCCCGTAAACAAAATCCGTAAGTACATTAATGCAGAGTCAACAATGTATCCTCCCCCCCATTCCCAAACACAAAAAAGAAAAAAAGTAAAAAAAGGAAGGACCGTACAAATTGAGAGAGTTTGAAGAGGTTCTTACCTTCCTCGGTTTCCCTTTTCAATATTTTGTAATTAATATTTTGTTCATAGTTTTTAAAATAGAATGGAGCCTTCACTGAAAATTTTGTTTTTCCATTTTGTATATATATCCTAGCCATATTGAAATAATAATCTTCTCCCTTAATGATGATCATCGAGCATATCAGAGTCAAGCCGGGTCATGTTAGGCCCTACCATGTTATGCTGGGCTTTGTAACTGAATGACTTTGCTCTGGTATACCCCAAAAAACTTTTCAAACCTATTTGAATCGAGTGGTCTCAGGCGAATCGCTAGGCTCATGGTAAGCTTTATTCTCCGTATATAGGCAGTGTTAGCAAGACGTCGAGAAAGTTAACAACTAGGTCCAGGGTACGCCCAGCGGAAAGGATGAAATTGAAGGGAAATCAAAATGGTGGTGGGAGAATTACTAAAAAAGTCTTAAACCTATAGCGATTGTGCTAATTCAGTCATAAGTTTTTTTGGGTCAATTTAGTCTTAAATCCTTTTGCAGTTGTGTAAATTCAATCCATTTAGCTAATTTTGGTCGGTGGGCGCTTATTTAGGCGTCGGCCGACACTAGTTAATGCTAACGTGACAAATTTTTAACAAATACTTTTTTTGAATTGTTTTTATTAATTTTGTTATTATTCTTTTTTATCCTTTTCTTCCTCCCTTGCCTTCTTTTCCTTGCAGTGGCTAGCAAGGCTTTGGGCAAGGGCCATGAAGCCCTTGCCAGCCGTCGTGGCCCTTGCCCACCCTCGGTGGTGACTTGGCCTAGATCTAGGCTAGGCCGAGCAAGGGCTGCGACCCTTGCTAGTGGTCAACAAGGGCTTTGTGGCGCTCACTTCGCCTGCCATTGTGGGGAATAGAAGCCAAAGGAGGAAGAAGTGAAAAAAAAAAAGAAAAGCAAAAAAGCAAAAACAAAAACTTAATAAAAATTTAAAAATAAATATATTATTAAAAAATTGTCATGTCGGTGTTGGCCAGTGCCAACCGGCGTCCATGTCAACTTTGGCCAGCTAAAATTAGCTGGATAGACTGAATTTACACAATTACCAAAGGTTTATAATTGAATTGGCTAAAAAAAAGTTTAGTATTGAATTGACATAATTGCAATAGATTTAAGACTTTTTTTAGTAATTTCCTTAAAAAGTGATTAAATATTTATTAGGCTAAGGAATGAGGCAATATATACCAACATCAAGAGATATGAAAAAATGATAGATCATCAGCAACCTGTACCTGCCGAAATATGTACATTTGCACATTCCTAAACGAATGCCCAAACGAATGCAATGAATGACGTATGGAAATGAAAATCCGCCTATCTTTTTCTCCAAACCAAATCTAAGTAAGTCAATCAAGCCAAGATTCAACTCCAATCTCGAGATTCAGACACATCTAAAAACGTCAAAAAGCCTATAATTCTCAAAAGCTGTGCAGGAATTGATTCGGATTTCAAAGTTCCGGAGGGGCCACAACCGCCACCCCCACAAAACTAAATTGGGTTGTTGATGATTGTAGGTTTGTTTAAGCCTTTCAATTTGAGCATATTAAATAAATGAATTCACCTGACTCTGTGACCATTCATAATTTGTCTATTACTAAATTAAATTAGTCGAAGAGTGAATCGTAGCGGAGTACCTTGGAAATTTGATTTCGCAAATAAAATAATCGTAGTAGTGTGATTCCCGTTCCTTGAGTAACTCATTTTTAATGGAAAACAAGAACGAGGCATCGAGATTTATACTAGTGTCTATGTCCCGTATTTGGGATTAAATTAGATCTATCCAAGATGATGTCAAATGAACTTGAAGGTTTTGCAACAAATCCATCCACACTTTACTTCGAAAGATCTCCACTTCTTCTGTTTTAATGTTTAAGAATAAACTCTTTAGTAAAATAATGCTCTTAGAACTGTGCAATGGCATGCTCTTGGTTATAAAATTGGGCCATCAAGATCGGCAATCTAGGAGCACGATCCCTTTTTCTCCGAATTTCAAGAACAAATGTTGTATTTTATGCTAGATTAAGGATGCGTTTGGTAATCATTATGTTATGAGAAATAATTTTTTATTAGAAATAATCTTTTTTATTATGTTCCTGAGAATAATTTTTAAGCACTTGAAAGCGTTTGGTAATTGCCTAAAATTTCTATTCCAGGAATAGAATTGCACTTGATACTATCCTCGAATTTCTAATCCAAATCATTTTATTTTAATTTTTTAATAATTTTATTACTTTTTTTCTTCTCTTTATCTTCTTCTTCAAGATTTGGCCGGTCACTGACTTCCTCATGATCAGTGACTAGCTAGACGAGAGTCGGCGACCTCACCGTAGTGTCACGGGCCCCTGGCAAGGCTGCACCACATTGGCCTCACCAAGCCAAGGCTAGGTTGAGCCTTGCCTAGCTAGGGGAGGCTTGTTGATGGTTGAGGGAGGCCTCGATGAGGCTTGCCTGACCATCGTCAAGCCTTTGGCGAGCTCACTGGACCTCGCCCTCACCTAGCGAGCCTCCAACGAGTTCACCGAACTTTGCCCAACCAGTCATTAGCGATTGGTAGTGGACAGCAATGGCAGCAGTGGCTGACACCGCCTGCTGACGGCGGCAGCAGTGGAAGAAGAAGAGAGAAGGAAGAAGAACAAGAAGAAGAGAAAAGAGAAAAAAAGAAAAAAGAAATTTGGGTTAGTTTGATTCTGGAATTGTTCCTGAGAACAAAGAAGCATTTTTTTTTTTTACTCATTGATTCTATTCCAAATTTATTCTCGGGAACTAATTTATTCCTAAGAACAAAAAATTTACCAAACGAATTTCTATTCCAAATCTATTTTTGGAAATAAAATAATAGAATTAGTTATTATTTGGCAAGTTACCAATTACGCCCTAAATATCCTCGTGTCGTCCTCCTGCTGTCTTCCTGGGGAACGCTGGCAGTGTTTTCTGCTTTTTCCACCCTTTCCAAAGACAATTAAATTACTTTCCTGATGTTCGACCATAGAATATGCTATTTATATTTGATAATAATGACCACCTGCTAGTCATTTGAATTTGGACAATAAGAACCGCACGAGCATCTCTCCCGTCGGTACAAGTGGAAAAAAAAATACGAGTGTATTTCATGACAATGAATATCTTGATTCCTAAGATGGTTAGAATTTTTCTAATACTCGTGCTGTTTTTCACTTTTATTATTGAAAGAATGACTTCCGAAATGATTATAGTTAGGCTCACGAAAATATGAAATGTCGGAGATATTATAAACAGGCCTCGTGAGGATAATATAACACCACCCAATAATACAATCATGATGGAGACGTCCACCGAAAGTGGACTATCTTCTTGTGGAAAAAAATTTTAAAAATAGAAAAATAGAAAAAACAAATATAGGAATCACACGAATTATGAAATGTTTGTTATAGTCAATTATGATTGAGAAAGATAGGTCCCCATTTTCCTTCTGCCTTTTTCTTTGGTTTTAGCACACCTACTTAGCGTGCTTGGATTGACTTTTACAATTTTGTCTTTTATTTTTCTGCTTAATCTAAATCTACGGTGCACACATATTATAAGTAAGTTATCTTCTTTCTAATGTATTCCAAGCCGTATTACAACAATTAAAAAAAAAAAATTAGTAGGATAATGAGTCAAATGAGTGGATTCTTATGATAACATGTGAAATTCAATTATGACACACTTTAATGATAGTTATCAATAATTTCTCTCCTTGGAGATGATTAAGGCACCAAAAGCTATGTATTTTGGAATGGTGAAAAGAAATGAAAGACGGAGAAAGAAATGAGGAAGTTCTTGAGTTGAGTGCGTAGCCGAATTATTAATAAGCTAGAAGACATATCTCAAATTTTGCCAATCATCTACATAACTTCAATGGAATTCAAGTGAACGAAATGACTTTGGCCAGGAGAAATGTAAACTAAATGAAATAAACACTCTTGTTTCGTTTCTACTTTTAGGTTTCAGCTTTAGGGTAGAATACTTCAGTCTAGGTGGGATCGACGACAAGGAAGAACTTATTGTTATAATATTTATTAATTTAAATGTGATCCCAATTTTGTATTTCCCAATTAATTCTGGTTTATTGCCCACATTTATTATGTGATAATTGTCTATTAATATGTTACTATAATGGTCTTGATGGAAGACGTTGGTAACGTAAGAAACGGAATAAAAATGGCAGGTCGTCTAATTCAAACCCTATTAGTACTGAAAACACATCATCAAGTTTTGAGGGGTATTGGCTAGTGGAACAGCACATTCAGAACCGATGATTCCACAAATCGATTGATACACACTTTGCGAATCCGTTCAAGGTTTTGGGGTGTGCCGCATTTACAGATTTTTATCAATGAATAGAGGTATGTTGATCTTTTATGTTTCCGCAAAATCGTTCCCAATTATGCACGTATTTGTCCGTGAATAATGAATTGGAATTGTTAGTTTTTCTTTAGACTTAGTCTAATAGTTGGTATCACAGCATATTTATGATCTTTGCTTTCGTGTAAATTTTGGAATTTTGTATGTTTTCATTGGATTATGAATGGGTAAATTTGAATCTTTTGTGGTTTGGAAAGGAATTTCAAATTCTGGCCAAATTTGGGCAACCCACCATGCGATAACGGATCTGCACGGTCACGCCGCCATTAGGAAGAAAAGCCTTAAGGTAATTCGGCATGCTATTGATTGCCAGAGGCTAATCGAGTGGTGAAATTTTTTTATGATTAAGGTTTTAGGGTAGATGAGGTTCAATTCCGATAAATTTGTTGGTTGTTTTCGCTAGATCTTGGAACTATGCGTTCGTCTCAGCGTTATCTTTGAAATCGCTGATCAATTTGATTGGATATGGGCTGTGAAAGGAGACCCAAGTGGCAGAATGGAGGCTGGTTGCAATAGAGCAGTAGCGGAAGAAAATCCTGAAGAGAAGATCTCAGGCATCCGAGCACCTATAGTGGGCGCATGGATCGACTACAGTGGGCGATGCACTGCACGCGGCCGAGAGCTTGTAGCGGATAATGCACTCGCCCGAGAGTATAGCAATGCATGTGTGCTGTGGGGCCCCTCGATGTAGAATTCCAGTTCCATCCTTGCCCGATTAAATTCCACTCTTGCCCCTCCGCATAAAGGAAAAAAATTACGGTTCTGCCCCATCCACGCAAAATTTCGAATTTGCTCCTTTTGGGCGTGAAATCTTATGACTTTGCCCTTTTAGGCATAAAATTCATGTTATACCTCTTACAAGTGAAATTCCAATTCTGCTATTGCATGTAAAATTCCAGTTTTACTCCCTTTACATGTGATTTTTATTGTTTTGCTCCTACGTACAATTTTATGAATTTTATCCCATAAAATTTTTTAATATATTAATGTGATTAATTAGGATAAAATACCCTTTTTATCTTTCTTAAGTTACCCACAAGAATTGAAGAAGGGAATATAATTTGATAGTTTTATCATGAAGTGATTATGAATTAATTAAATTAGAAACTTAGCCCACAGGTAGTTTTGATGTTATGTATATCATATTATATAACATATTTTACATTGTTAAAACATGATTTAAGTTTATTTTCCTTAAATATATTGATACGTATGTTTTCTTTTAATTATAATGCAGTTTCACCACTTATGATTAGCTCTGATATAGTTGTTCCCGTGCTAAACGGTGATAACTACAAAGAATGGAGGGAATTAATCTTTCTCCAATTGGGATGTATGGATATTGATTATGCTACACGGGCAGACGAATCGCCTACTCCTACTGACACTAGCACTCTGGTTGAAGTTACTCTTTATGCATAATGGGAGTGGTCCAACCGCCTTAGTGTAATGTGTATAAAGACAAAATTTGTTGCTAGCATTTGTAGTTTAGTTATTCAATATAACAATATAAATGAATTGTTGAAATCTATTGATACGTAATTTAAGTCTTTAGAGAAGGTGCATGCCATGACTCTGATTATAAAGTTCTCATCGTTGAAGCTTACTAGTTTAAGAGGTGTGTGTGAGCACATAATGAAGATGAAGGAAATTACAGCTCAGTTGAAGAATCTTGAGGTTGGGATATCAGAATCCTTTCTTGTATAATAGGTCCTAAACACTCTCCCACAAGACTATGCCTCTTTCAAGATCTCTAACAATACACATAATACTAAATGGTCAATTAATGAACCCATGACCATGCATGTTCAAGAAAAAGAGAAGCTGCTAATGGAAAAGAGATAAAGTGCTCATATGTCAACACAAGATAAGTTTAAAGGACAAGGCAAGCAAAAAGAAAAATGTAAAATACCTCTACCTCCCTGAACTAGCATTAAAAAGAAATCCATATGCTTCTTCTATACAAAGAAGGGGTACATGAAGAAAGATTGTACTAAATTTAAGGCTTGGCTTGAGAAGAAAGATGACCTACTTTTATGTATTTATTATTAATTTAATATAGTTGATGTGGGTCACAACACTTAGTGGATTCATTCTTCATTACAATCCACATTTCAAATTCCTTGCAGGGTTTTTAGAATTAGCGGAAACCGGTGGGAAGTGAACAAAACATCTATTCGAGAAATAAGATGTGTTCGCGTTTAGAAGCTATTGGGACATGTAGATTAGTTCTCAAAAGTGGTTTTATTTTGAATTTAGATAAAACGTTTTATATTCCTAATTTTTCTAAGAATTTAATTTTAGTTTCAAGATTTATACCATTGGGATACTCCTTTGAATTTTCATGTTTAACATTCAGTTTATCTTATAAATTTGAAATTGTTTGGAGTGGTATTTTCTTTGATGGTTTCTTTCGAATTAATTTACAAGACAATATCATTTATAATGTAATATATGTTCATGATCATGCTAGCATAAAGCGATGTGTTGTGAATGAGAATTTCTCTATGCTGTGGCATCGGAGATTGGGACATTTCTCCATGGATAGAATTAATCGACTAGTAAATGATAAAATACTTAATACTCTAGATTTTACTGATTATGACACTTGTGTGGACTATGTAAAGGAAAAGTAGACCAACAAGTCAAAGAAAGGTGCCAAGAGAAGTACAAAAATATTAGAAATCATACATATAGATATTTATAGTGCATATATGAACTCAAATGGTCAGAGATACTTTATCTCTTTCATAGACGATTATTCATGATTTGTGTATCTCTACTTGCTTCGTAATAAGCACGAAGTGCTAGATGTAGGTACTTAAAACAAAAGTAAAGAAACAATGTGATAAGCAAATTAAGGTTGTAAGATCATATAGAAGTTGAGAATTATATGGTAGATAATACTCTAGAATTAATTGACTAGTAAATGATAGAGTACTTAATACTCCAGATTTTAATGATTATGACACTTGTGTGGACTATATCAATGAAAAGTAGACCAACAAGTCAAAGAAAGGTGCCAAGAGAAGTACAAAAATATTAGAAATCATACATATAGATATTTATAGTGCATATATGAACTTAAATGGTCAAAGATACTTCATTTCTTTCATAGACGATTATTCATGATTTGTGTATCTCTACTTGCTTCGTAATAAGCACGGAGTGCTAGATGTTTTAAGGTATTTAAAACAAAAGTAAAGAAACAATATAATAAGCAAATTAATATTGTAAAGATCGGATAGAAGTTGAAAATTATATGGTAGATACACTGAAGATAGACAAGCATTTGGTCCATTAACGAAATTTCTTGAAGAGCATAGGATTATTGCCTAATACACTATGCTCGATTCTCCAAACCAGAATGGTGTAGTAGAAAGAAAAAGCTTAACTTTATTGGACATGGTATGGAGTATGTTTAGTAGCTCCAAATTTCCTAAGTCCTTGTGAGCTAAGGCTCTTAAAATGACAGTGTATATATTAAACTGAGTTCCAACTAAGGCCATCCCACAGATCGCTTTTGAGTTATTCAAAGGTTGAAAACTAAATGCACGTGTTTGGGGATACCCATTTGAAGTAAGAGTATATAATCCACAAGGAAAAAAAAGTTAGACTCAAGGACTATAAGTGGGTATTTTGTTGGATATGCCAAAAAGTTAAAAGGATACAGATTTCATTTCCATCTCGCTCCACTAGGTTTGTGGAATTGAGAAATGTTAAGTTTCTTGATAATGACTTGATCAGTGGGAGCGATTAATGCAAGGACCTTATTCCTGAAGAAGATAATTCAAATACTTAATTTTCCACCCCGGGTACTAGATTAATTGTTGTTTATAATGCCCCCTTTAATTCAACCGGCTGTTGAACAAAACCCACCACCTGCTAATATTGATCTGGTAGACCTAACTATTTAGCAATGATCATATATTGTTGAACAATAGATTCCTCAAGAGAATGTTGATGCAACATTAAGGAGGTCTACTAGAATGAAGAAATTAGCAATCCCTAGTGCTTATATTGTGTATCCGCAAGAATCTAATTGTAATATTAGAGCTGAAAATGATCCTAAAACGTTTTCATAAGCCATGAGTTGTGATAAATCCAATTTTTGATACAATGCCATGAAAGAAGAGATGAGTTCTATGGCATTTAATTATGTTTAGGATTTATTAGAGTTGTCTGATGGTGTGAAGGCAATTGGTTGCAAACAGGTCTTCAAAACTAAAAAGGTTTCATTGGGTAACATTGAGAGATACAAAGCCAAACTCGATGCTAAGGGATTCACTAAAAAAGAAGGAATAAATTACACGAAGACATTTTCTCCTATATTTAAGAAAGATTCTCTTCCTTTTATTTTGACATTGGTTGCTTATTTTGATATGGAGTTATATCAAATGGATGCGAAAATGACATTTCTCAATAAAAAAACTTGAAGAAGTGGTTTACATGAAACAATCATAAGGATTCTTCTCTAGTGCTAGTGAACATTTGGTATGCAGGCTTAAGAAATCTTTGTATGGCTTGAAAAAAAACATCCCGCCAATGGTACTTGAGGTTCCATGATGTCATCTCTTCATTTAGTTTTGTAGAGAATATCATTGACCAATGTATATATCAGAAGGTTAGTGGGAGCATGATTTATTTTCTTGTCCTATATGTGATGACATTTTACTTGTAATCAATGATAGGACATTGTTACATGGGATGAAACAATCTCTCTCTAAGAGTTTTCACATGAAAGATATGGATGAAGCATCTTATGTCATTGGCATTAAGTTCCATAGGGATAAACTTCAAGGCATATTCGGACTACCTCAAGAACCTATGTTAATAAAGTTTTAGAGAGATTTCGGATGAAAGATTATTTACCAAGTATGGCACCAATTGTGAAAGGTGATAGGTTTAATTTGAACTAATGCCCAAAGAACGATTTTGAAAGGGAACAAATAAAGAACATCACATATGCTTTTACTGTCAAAAGCTTGATATTTGCTTAGATTTGCACTCGACCTAACATTGCTTTTGTTGTAAGAATGTCGAGAAGATATCAGAGTAACCTAGGTATGGACTACTGAAGAGTTGCAAAGAAGGTGATGAGGTACCTTCAAGGAGCAAAGTGCCACATGCTTATGTATAAATAGATTGATAGCCTAGAGATGGTTGGTTACTTGGATTTAGACTTCACTGGCTACGTTGACTCCGGTAAATCAACATAGGGATATATTTTTATGTTACTGATGAGCTGTGTCCTAGAGGAGTGTGGAACAAACATTGGTTGCCATTTCCACTATGGAAGTAAAGTTCGTGTCCTGTTTTGAGGCCATTTTACATGGTGTGTGGTTGAAAAGTTTCATATCGAGGTTTAGAGTTTGGATTTCATTGCTAGGCCATTAAGAATGTTTTGTGACAATTCAGCTACATTTTTTATGGCTAAAAACCACAAAAGTGGTAGTCGAAGCAAACACATCGACACTAAGTATTTAGCCATTTGGGAATATGTTAAAGATAAGAAAGTGGTCATAAAACACGTAAGCACTGAATTGATGATGGTTAATCCTTTAACTAAAGGTATACCACCGATGAGTTATAAGGATCATGTAGTCAAAATGGGCATTGATCCAAACATGTAATTATTTTTTCTATATGGAAGAATTTGTGAGATTTCTATTCATTTGCAATGTTTTTTCTCAATTCAGTTGCATATATTTAGTTATTCTAAGAAAAACAATTACGCTTGACTTGGAATAACATAAGGATTATACATTAAGTTATGTTATCATATATGAGCTGATAAAATGCATTGTGATAAATAGAAGATAATACTTGCTTTAAGAGAACTCATGTTGTGATTCACATGTTTTATTTTAGCATGAAATTTATGTGGGTTTGGGTTAATATTTCCTTTGATGGGATGTTGGAATCAAGTGGGAGGATGTTATTATTTATTAATTTAAATGTGAACTCAAATTTTATATTTCCCAATTAATTCCAATTCATTGCCCAATTTATTGCCCACGTTTATTACAAAATAACTGCTCATTAATATGTTACCATAACGGCCTTGATGGAAGACGTTGGTATTGCAATAAATGGAATAAAAAGTTAGGTTGTCTAGTCCAAATTCTACCAGTACATAAAACACACTATCAAGTTTTAAGGGGTATTGGCTAGTGGAACATGATGTTTAGATCTGGTGATTTCACGAATTGATCAAAACATGCTTTACGCATCCGTTCAAGGTTTTGTGGTTTTCCGCATTTGTAGATTTTATCAATGGTTGGAGGTATGTCGATTCTTTACGTTTCCACAAAATCGTTCCTGATTATTTACATATTTGTCCATGAATAATGAATCAGCATTGTCAGTTTTTCTTTAGACTTACTCTAACACTCATAACATTTCGGCAGTTTCCTTCTTGAAAATTGACTGAAACACATATCGTTCTTAACCCTAGATGCAGAAGTTCATCCATCTAAACCAAATTATACGTAATTTACTGATTCAGAGCAAACTAGCACCACCCTGGATGCTTCAGGAAGATCTCACTTTTCTGCTTAGAATAATTAATCTTCCGCAAGTTGTCGGCAGAATGTTGAAACTTTTCAGCAGCTATCCATCACTTAAAATGCTGAGATCGCGTGGAATTCAACTTAGAATAGCTAGCGTGACAGCGATGGATTTAATTTAGAATTGTAACAACTAAGAACCCTAGATGAGTTCAAGGAAAAACCTGATTAAATAGAATTGGTCTTGTGTTTAGGGGCTAATTCAGGCCGTCCAGAACCACTGTGCTTGAATCCTAAATTGACCTGCTCACACAGGCCAAAACTGGGTTTCATAAAATAAGATTAACAAAAAGTACGAGTTGCAATTTACGTTGGTCAAGGATTCCATGTATAGATGGAGAAATTGATGCATCCATTTGAAATTTGAAGAGACATTTCTTGGCTGACTGAAGTACTTTATTTTCAAGAAGGATGCCCAATCAAGATCATGTTCACTTTAGATTTGAGAAAAGATTTTATAGACTCGTTCATTTATTATGTGATCGTTAGAATCATCATGATCTGAGACTTGCTTAAAAAGTTATCTTCTTTTGTTGGTTAAAAAAAAATAAATTGAAATTCCCTACTTTATTTATACGTCATTAGTTTGACTTGATAAAAGGTTGTGAAAACAGTACTTTCGGTTCACAAAGTAATGTTCACCCTTGCAAAAATTTCTTGAATTCTAGACTTTTAGTGCGAACATGTGGTACACAATAGAAACATTTGTTTGGATAAACCTTACAAATGGATAGTCAATTCCACATTGCCTGGTCATGCATGGTAAGCCTAGTTAATGAACTTAGCGATTTCATAGTTCCTTGATTTAAGTTTTTAATTAAAACTGAGTGTAGGATGAATCAGGATTTCTAATGAGCTAGGTCTTTAGCTTCCTTTCGTTATCTACCCTATGAGGGTTGCAATTTCCAAGTGACAAACACATCTAAAAACGACATAAAAAAAGCATCGTTCTCAAAAGCTGTGTAGAATTCCTTTGTTGGTCAATACCGGGGGAAGATTGATTCAGGATTTCAAAAGGTTGGGTATTCCATAATTTAAGGGTTTTTAACGTTTTGTTTCTAACACATTCGATTTGAGCATATTATGTAAGCGAGCCCACTAAAAAGCGTTTTCACATTGGCAAAAGTCCAGTCTTGTGGACCTTCACTTTGAGTTCCTACTTGATTCATCTTGAAATTAAATTAGTCGCGAAATAAGAATTGCAATAGAATGTCTTGACAGTCAATTTCACAAGTATGAAAATTGTAACCCCGTGATTCTTGTCGCTTGAGTAATTCATTTTTCGCGAAAAAATAAAAACTTACTTTGATGCTTTTGTCCTGTATTTGCTATTAAATTAATATTATCCAACATAATACATAACAGACTCTAATATTTCGCACGTCGAGCCGGGAGTGGACATCCCTGCTATGGGAGAAATCTGCTCCTATGGTTGGTAGTTCTTGATAATGAGAAGCCGAGCACCCTCCTAGAACTCATCATCGAGCCTTAGCTCAAGTCCTATATTTACTAATTCCTGAACAGGTCTCTGAAGTCAACAATGTCCAATAGAGCCTTTGAAAGGATGAACTAGCCATGGCACCTAGCGTGTCGGATTCAGAAGCGTTTACGTCCTTCCCCAAGCTAGAGGAATAGCTTCGACGACAACAGATAGGATTGATGCTTGTTTGGCGTCTATGCCCCCTGCCCTACTGTATGCTTATGATGTGCATGGCTCTTGGTTTGAAAAATTTGCATTCACTTTACTTCAAAAGATATTCACTTTTTCGTTTTTAGTAAAGAATAAACTTCTACTCTTATATATATTCTGTCACAATTTGCAAGAGATTGTTTTTGTTTTTTTTTGGACAATTCTTTGAGGAATGGTTTCTCAGAAATAGATAATCATAAGTCACCAAACGGAAAATATAAACTTTAGCTTAAAATTTTTTAAGTAGTTATACATTACAACACTTAATAAAGAATAAAATATGCATTGTTAGAATTGTGTCATGACATGCTCTTGACCATAAAAAGGGCATATCAAGAACAGCAATCCAAGAACATGATCCACTTTTTGTCAAAATTTCCAGAACAAAGAAATGTTTTATGTCAGTTTTTGGAAATATCCTCGTATCTTCCTTCTGCTGTCTTCCCGGGGAACACCAAACGTGTTTTTATTTTCCTAACTTTCCACGGGAATTTAAAATAAGATCAGTTCCTGATACTTTACCATAGAATATGCTATTTCTATTGCATAATAATTACCACCTGCTAGTCATTTAAATGAATTTTTTGTTTCTCGTTTTCATTATCGAAATAATGACTCTCCACTAATAGAGTAAAATTCATGATGGAGACATCCACCGAAAGTGGAAATTTGACTATCTCCTTTTGGCAAAAAGAGAAATAACAAAGAGAGGAATAAGGGCAAGCATGGAATGTTTGTAATAGTTAATCATGATAAATAAAACCGAGTCTTGCTTGCTGCTTGATGAGAAAATTATGGTGGATCAAAGAGGAAAATGTAGGTATGTCGGTTCCTCATTCACTTTCCTTTTGGTTTTTTTTTTTTTTCGTCATTTGCAAATTTATTGGGTGTGTTTGGATTGACTTTTATCGTTTTACTTTTTATTTTTCTGTATAATCAAAACCTTATGGTGCACGCGTATTACAAGTAGTTTCTCTTCTTGCTTTTATATCTCAAGCCCTATCAAATTATATAAAAAAAAAAAGAAAAAGAAAAGAAAGAGTTATTGAGAGATATGAGATCAAATGAGTGTGGATTCTCTAGATGAAACATTACATTTGATCATCACACACTCACTCGGTAACAATGGTTAATTGTTACAATAATTTCAGATTCTTGACTTTAGAGATGTGGAGGTACCGAAAGATATATAGTGTTGAATGGTGAAAAGAAATGAAAGACAAAGAAGGAAGTAGGAAAGTTCTTAAGATGAGCACGCAGCCGATTTCTTAAGTAAGAAATGATGCATCTCGAATTGTTTGCCAGTCATCTAGCTTAACTTCAACGGAAGTCAAATAAACAAAATGACTTCGGCCAGAAGAAAGGTAAAGTAAATGCAATGAACACCCTTGTTTCTTGTGCGGTTTTCGGGTTTTATATTTGGGTTGAAACACTTTAGGATAGTTCATGTGGGGTCGAAAAGAAAGGACTTATAACATTTCGGAAGTTTCCTTCTTTGAATATTAAATAAAATGCCTATTATTTTAATCCTAGATGCAGAAGCTCCTCCGCTCAAACCAAATTAGACGGGACTTTAGTTCGATTTATCTTTCACTTCTAGTTGACCCAGAAGTAAACTAAAAGCGTTTTGATCCCGAGGAAACTAGCACGACCCTTCATGCCTCAAGAAAATCAAACTTTCCTGCTTAAAATAATCAGTCCTCCACAAGTGGGGCTATAACGTGTGATTAATGAAGATGACTGGTGAAGGCGGCAGAAGGTTGAAACTTTCAGTGTCACTAAATATGCTGAGATTGCATGGAATTCACTCGGGACAGCTAGCATGACAGCAATGGGCGATGCTCACTTTTTGATGTGTTTAAGCAAAACTCTATGTGTTAGAGTAGATTGGGTAACGTGTCAAGTGGCTCATTTGCTAACGGTTTCCCTCCATTGTGCCCTAACCAATTTGCTCACTCAGGCCAAAACTGGGTTCGTGAAATACGGTCAATATACATTGGTCAAGGATTCTATATATGGAGGGAGAAATTGATGCATTGATTCAAGATTTGAAGAAACGTCTCTAGCTGATTGAGTTACTTAATTGTCAAGATGAAAAAGATTTTATAAACTTAATGTGTGGATGATGTGGTCGTTAGAATCATCGTAATGTGAAATATGCTGAGAAAGTTAACTTCTTCCATGGATCCAAATAAAGTGAAATCAATTAGCTTGACCTGGTATGACAAATTGTGAAAACAATACTTTCGGTCAGAAAGTAATATTTACCATGCAAATTTCATACATTCTAAACTTTTAAAAGGAACTTGTGGTACATGATAGGAAAATTTGTCTACATAAAGTCGCAAATGAATTGTCAATCCCTCATTACATGGTTATGTGTGGAAAAAAGCATAGTTGATGAACTTAGTGATTATATAGCTCCTAGATTAAAATTTTAGATTTAATCGAGTTTACCTGAGCGTCTTTTTGTTGATGCCGATAATTCGGATTTCTAATGAACTGGATCTTTGGCTTACTTTCATGATTTTCCTATGCGGTGTGCAATTCCCAATAGAAATAACTATCTTGCCACAATTGGGTGGATAATTCCTAATTCTGTTGATAGAACAAGCAAATTTTGGTGTTGAAACCAACTTTGGACACAGTAAAGCAAAACGAATGTCAATTTTGTGAAATCACATTAGCTATGAAATCAATCCCAAAGCAGCTTTTTATTTATTTATTTATAATTAAAGAGCATTTATGCCAAATAAAAAACTGAGAAGAAAACATCTTTATGAAGTATGCAATAATTGCGTCAGTAGAAAACGCCAATTAGAATTCTTGGTAAGTTCTTTTTCCGTTTCTAATAATTTCTTTCTCTAACTAGACAATGAATTCTAACGATGATTTATTAAAAAAAAAAATTCATAAAGAAATACCGTGGAAGCACTTGTTGATCAATCAATTAAGAAATGTTTGCAGTAATAAATGAATTGTTTTTCTGGTGCTATGTATAATAAATGTTTTGAAAATTGAAGTATTCCTCAATAAATATACGGAACAAGTATCTTGAAAATACTCATAGTAAGACCATTATAAAATGGATGCTTAATGATGTAGCGAACTTTTATTAATTGAATTTTGAATGAGACTAACTTATTTTTAGGACCGCTTATCGTTTGACAAGGTCATTTACTGCATCGAATTTGTACATCGAATCCTTAGATTCCTTCTGTGGTTGAGTTGTAGTTCTGTCGTGCTATATAGATACTTGTGCTGTGAAGTCTTGGACCTTGACCATTGAACTTATAAATTATATCAAACCTTTTTATACTCCAAGTCATTGCCTTCCTTTCCGCAGCTAAAATTGTCGGGGAAGAACTTCTGCGGGGAAGCGTTGGCCATTGCTCACTTCTCGTAACATACTGTATCTAGTCCTTGACATAACCGCGTCGATGGTGCCATGAGTGCGAGAGTTTGAAAAGGACACTGAGTCATCACTTCACTCGTCTTGGTCTCTTCTCTCTCCTGCACCCTCTCCTTCCATAATCCTACGTCATCTCAACGCATTCTCCTGCGCAGATCCCTATATGTACATTGCTGACTTGCTAAATGGAACATCTCGCCACACCCAACTAACACTTCATCTCATCACAGTGTTCAACAACACAGAATCTTTAACCGCTGAGCCAACTCGAAACCCTAGGACACACAAAACAACCAGACATGGAGGAGTATCCGACGGGTTTCAGGTTCTATCCTACCGAGGAAGAACTCATCTCGTTCTATCTGCACAACCAGCTTCACGGCCATAAGCAAGACAAAATTCACCGTGTCATCCCAGTCCTCCACATCTTTGACACTGAGCCATGGAATCTCCCACGTAAGACACAATCCGCCTGCACAGGCACCCATTTCTTTCACATCCCCCACATAAATTAAACTGTGCACTAAAATTGGGTTCTTGAAAATTTCAATTGCGCAACTCAGTAAACTTTCTTTTCCCTACATTTTCTTTGGTGAATTCGTGTTGCAGAGCTTGCTGGAGAGCTGTGCAGAGAAGACAGAGAGCAGTGGTTCTTCTTCGCGCCCATGCAGGAGAGGGAGGCCAGAGGAGGGCGGCCCAGCCGGAGCCTGGCCACCGGCTACTGGAAGGCCACCGGGTCTCCCAGCTACGTCTACTCGTCTGACAACAAGGTGATCGGCATGAAGAAGTCAATGGTTTTCTATGTGGGAAAAGCTCCCAAAGGACGAAAAACGCAGTGGAAACTAAACGAGTACAGGGCCATTGAACTCTCGCCCACCAATCCCAATTCATCAAGCAGTAACATTTCCATTCCTAAGGTGAACGTGGACCTTTATTTCGATTATTCAAACATAGAAAGGATGAAATACCTCTGCGTGCTTGACACCTAGATTATCCATCACTTTGAATAATCGTTCTTGTTTTGGTTTTCTGCCATTCCTACGCAGGTGCACACTCTGTCTTTAGTTTAGTTTCCACTTGAAATTTCTCAGAAATATGCAGCAAACATCATTCTCTGCGTTTGCTTTTCTTGAAATAATATACTTACAGCTGAAGCGGGAATTTACGCTGTGCCGAGTGTATGTGGTATCCGGGACCTCTCGAGCATTTGATCGCCGGCCACTGGAAGCGGTGGCTGGAGAGACAACAATCCAGGTTGGTGGCCGTGCTGCTAGCAGCGGAGGCAGAGGCGCTGGATGTGCAGATGTATCATCGTCAGGAATAATAGCAGGCGAAGTAGGAAGTTCCAATCAATGGGAGACGGCAAGTTTGGAAGAACCGATGTGGGATTGGGACCAGCTGAATTGGCTCTAACTTTATGTAGCGGTACTCTGATGATGAATTGAGCTTCTCCGAAGATCAATCTTTTTACGCTGATGGCCGATGTGTTGAAGAGCTTGTGACTCGTGGTTTGTAAAGAGATCATTTGATTAAGATTGAACACCACAGTCAATCTTGAACAAATTTTAGAAAATTAGGGTCAGTAAAATGTTGGAGTATCTCGTAAAATAATAAGTGAGATATTCGCAGTTATGTTTGTACATAGTTCGGTTGCATTTTCGCCCTGCAACTTTTAAAAAATTATTAGTAAAAAGATCATTGCATTTCCATTAAGTACTAACTCATGTAAAATAAATAATAAATTAGTAGGATGGGTATTTATATGAATATTCTTAAAGAGTAATTAAAAATAAAAGTATAGCACAACCAATAAGCAAATAAATTTATGCATTCCATCTCATTATCTAGCTCTACTCGTTACTCGCCTCTTTTTGGGTGTAAAGCAATGTCAAACCAAAATACCCAACAAGCATTAGCTCTCCCTGAAAAGGAGGTGATCCAGCCGCACCGGTTCCATCTCATTATCTAGCTCTACTCGTTACTCGCCTCTTTTCGGGTGTAAAGCAATGTCAAACCAAAATACCCAACAAGCATTAGCTCTCCTTGAAAAGGAGGTGATCCAGCCGCACATTCCAGTACAACTACCTTGTTACGACTTTACTCTAGTCACTAGCCCTGCCTTCGGCATCCCCCTCCTTGCGGTTAAGATAATGACTTCGGGCATGGCTAGCTCCCATAGTGTGACGAGTGGTGTGTACAAGGCCTGGGAATGAATTCACCGCCGTATGGCTAACCGGCGATTACTAGCGATTCCGGCTTCATGCAGGCAAGTTGCAGCCTGCAATCTGAACTGAGGACGGGTTTTTGGAGTTAGCTCGCCCTCGCGGGATCGCGACCCTTTGTCTCGGCCATTGTAGCACGTGTGTCGCCCAGGGCATAAGAGGCATGATGACTTGACATCATCCTCACCTTCCTCCGGCTTATCACCGACAGTCTGTTCAGGGTTCCAAACTCAACGGTGGCAATTAAACACGAGGGTTGCGCTCGTTGCGGGACTTAACTCAACACCTTACGGCATGAGCTATCAAAATGTCCGAAAGAAAGGATACGAAATCATAAACGAGTAATAAGCGTCTTATATTTATTAGCACATGTGTGGTTATTAAAAAAAATATTAAAGGGTACCATGTATCTTTATGTAACGTATCCCTGCAGAGTAAAGGATACGACCCTGTACCTTGCAACCATTTTATACTAAGTATTTCAAGCTTTTAGAACTTGGAACCTTGTCCTTGACATTTAAAACCGGTCTTATAAGTACTCAGCCATGCCAATTTTGTAGGTTCTCTAGCAAATGGTTCATATTGTATTATGTGCAAAAGTGCAATTAGATATTCTTCTAAGGTTTCTTTCGTTAGAAACTTGCTTTATGTCTTATTTGAATAAATAAGGAGAAGTATATAAGCGGATGAATAGTTTCTATTACATAATCTGCGAAAATCTTTTGAACAACCCACTCCCATTAATTAACTATCCAAATTCAAGATTACAAAGGTAACTTGTAAAAAAAATAAAATTACACTGCCTTTGTACCTTATATAAGTCCAAAAGAGAATATGAAGTTAAGCCAAAGCATGCACGAAGTTCGTATGACATAAGCATTAATTCGCACAATGATCTATATAAGGTAATAACTTTAGGTTCTCTCGTTGAATGAGGTCTACTTATCCCAAGCATTTATATATACAAATATAACAATCTAATGTATTCTAAATGAGTTCATATTATGATGACAATTGGTGCATAAAAAATTGCAATATTTTTTTATTTAATTACTTTTTGTGATTGGTCCTATTTTACTTCTATTCTAACTCTTATTCTTAGATTTTTGCCCTGCCTTCTTACAGAGCGTATGAGTCAAAAACCACACTTGAAGCGATACAAGTCCATGGGGCATGAATGAGAGCATTGATCGATTTTATTAGTCAAGGAAAATTACGCACTTCTTCCTACAATTCATCAATTAGAAACGCACGAGGAGCAAAAAAAGAAATATTCCTTTCTACTGTTAATAAGATAAAGTCTCTAATATCTAACATCATCAAGAGACTTATAAAAAAAATACTGATAAAATAAAGAAAAATGAGAATGCCTTATTTCATATGTTCATGTGCATTAATTTGTGGATGGATCATTGTGACTTGTGTCATTTAATAAGTAAAGCCAAATTTAGGTTTAGGAAATGATACTAATAATATCATAACTTTCGTATAGTATCCATTTTGGTGCCATAACTTTTAAAAAATGTTTATTTGAGTGTTTTCAGTAATTTTCCTTGCCTAAAAATCTCACTTGGCATTACTTATCATAAAATTGTTTGACGTGGCTTGGAAAATGATAAAAATAAAAGTGTACAGAATATGTCGTTTAATCATTTTCCTGGCCTTTTGACAAAACAAAAAAAATCCTTTTCCTTGCCTTAAATTGACAATTTGGTGCTAAATTAGGTTCTAGTCGACCTATAGAGCAAGCGTTGCATGCAAATCAAACAGCAAAAGTGATGTTCTTACATCCACACAGAATGAACTGTTTACTGCTAAACCATTTGTTTGGTCCCAATGCAATGCCCCATTTCGTCTTCGTCTTTGTCTTCGTCTTCTCTCTCAAGTCAAGACGGATGATTTGCTGATTTATCATTGGTTTTGATTTATTTATGACAATAGGTTTGGCTTCTGCGTTATTTACTTTTGGTAAGAAAATCATCGTCTCATGGTTTTGTCTTGGATCTTTGGAGATTATTATTATCTTTTTTTTTTTTTTGTTTAGATATTGGTGTGAGGGACTGACACATGTGTAAATTAAATCTTGAACCATTTCGTAATTAAGTTAATTTAGCTAGGTAAATGTTGATTGTTCTGAATTCATTTTGTGCGAAATAATTTTTCCCAATGGAGATCTAAAGAACAAAATCCCGACATACCTTTATTAGTACTTGTATTGATAGTCTACTTCTAACTGGACAGGGGATATATACATACATACATACAGATATATATATATATATATATATGTATGTATGTATGTATATTGTGAGATTTTGGGCACAGCTCTGTCTGCCAGCTGAAGACAAAAAAGGGTTCTATTAAAGTTTCAAAACAAAAAAAAAGGAAGGGAGATCTTTGCTCGGCAAAATGACGCAGGTTCAGGTTCAGTCTTAGAAGAATGCGACGCTGGGAGTGCATGCGGGCCCAACCCAGTAGGCGATGATGTCGCTCTATGTTGACGATTTGGAGTCAAATGTGACTGATTCCCAGCTTTACGGTCTGGGCAATCAGGTCGGCCAGGTGCCTCGAATTGGGTCTGTAGGAACCTGATCATGTGGCGACCGTTCGGCTATGGTTATGTTAATTACTGCGACCGGATTGATGCTGCTCGGTCTTTGGAGGTGTCGAACTTTATTCCTCTCAATGGGAAGCCAATTAGGATTATGTATTCTCGGCGCGATCCTAGTAACCGTAAAAGTGGGGCTGGAAATATGTTCATCGAGAATTTGGACAAAGGGAATTGACCCCAAAAAGCATGACATGGTGCATTTTCTGCTTTTGGGAATATCGTCTCTTGGAAAGTTGCAAGGCAATGGCTTTGTGCCAAATCGTGGAATCTGCTCAGAAAGCTGTAGAGAAGTTAAAATGGCATTTTATTGAATGACAAGCAAGTATATGAAGGACAGTAAGAAGTTAGTTGAAAATAGCTACTCCGCCATTTTTTTCATAAAGTGACAAGGATATCAATATCAACAAGCGACGTGTAAAGGGATCATCATTGATCTCACTGTTCAATCTGATTTTATAATAATTCCATAAGTTATAAGAATTCCAATCCAAGCCGGTCTAATATAGTATTTGAAGCTTCCTTGTCTTCCTAATAAAATATATCAATCAAATGACACGCTTTTTCAACAATTAGCTCATTCTTTGGTTCATTTGATATACTAAAGATAAGAGCGTGCCTTCAAGGTCATCAGTCCTCTCTTTGACTCCATATTGACAGCGACACCACTCGCAACACCTGAAGGCTTCCATGAAAGAGCACTTGAAAGCTCTTTCTCAAATGAAAATACACCACTAACTAAAATCCGACATCGATTACTGCATGAGATGACATCCTCGGCTGCTGCGAATGAACCTCTTGAATTTCTAGTGGCGAAGACCTCTTTGGAGCACTCGTTGGGTAAATTGATATTGGACTTGAACATGCCGTCATGGAAATTTCTACACTGACAACTATGATGGTTAGCATTTGATTGATTGAAACGTGTCTTCATTATATTATTGTTGCCTAACTCCCTCTTAGGTTTCATTTGAATTGCTTTAATTTGAACCGAAGGAAAATCTCTCCTCCTCTCTCAGCCTCGTTAACTGGGAGAATTCATTTCTTTATGATCTTTTTGCCTTGTGACGACACGACTATTGTTTATTTGTTCATGGTCTTCAGGTCATAATAACCTCCACCTCCCCTCTTGCCTAGTATGATCAATAGACCTGATCATCATGCCTCTAACTGGGCATGCTTTCATATGTTGGAACCAAAAAGAATAATGGCAACTTTTGAAAGTTTGGAATGAGGCACAAGTGAAGACCGGAGAGAGAAATAATGGAAATACAAATGCTTTTCACATTGGTGTAGCTACAAATCTGAAGTCCACAACCTTTTAAAGTGGTTGGACGTGTACATAAAGTTAACTAACATTAAATGAGGAAAACAAGAAAGTCCACAAAGCTGAAGAAAAAACACAAACAATAAATGAGACAAAGACATGAAGTCTTTGCTCCTTTTGACAATGAAGAAACCTCACGTTTTTTTTACTAGAGAAAAACAACCAAGACCTCCCCTTTTCAATGTAAATGCATTTACTCCTTCTTGAATGGTAGAGGGGCTACCCAAACATAGCCCACCATAAATCTTCTACCACCTACCATAGATCAAGCATTTTGAAAGATACTAACAACAAATCCAATGTGCTCAAATCTTCAACAATCAATTTTATATTATTCTAACATGATGATTGTCACGCCTTGATCCTCGGGCGCGCGCCCATCCCTCACCTGGTCGATTAATAGTGACGTCCGATAACACATCGCCGACCCTTTCATTTTAATATACACATGCGGAAGTATATAAATAATCCCCATACAATAAAACAATGAGATAGGAAAGTAGGACTCCGAGTTTTCACACTTTAAAAGCAACCACACTTATATAAATTGCAAATCATAGTGCAAAAATATACAAGGCAAATTGTTAAGTCAGGTTTTAAACCACCTGTTCATAAAACAAAGTCTGCAGAAAGGAATCAACTTCCATCAAAAGAGAATTGTCCGATGACTAACTACTCAGACAGGTTTGCCGATTCTGTTTCTTCCACCTTCCCAAACTTCGGGACTTCCGTCTCTCCACAACCGTCATCTAGGGACCTAAAAATGGTTATGCAATAACCAGTGAGACAACGTTTCAGCGAGTTCTACCCCCTAAGACTCGATTAAGAAGCCAATACACCTTAAGGCTGCCTAAGCACAACACGAGTTAGAGGACTTACCTTGGCCTCAGTTTCTTCTTGCAAGTCAGTATATATATATATCAAATATACACAATCACATCACATCACCCAATCAGATCGAATTACCGATCAATCGACCTAGACGATTACATGTCACCACGACCTTCCCTTGGTCGGTACATTCAATATCTATGAAGTCCGACCTTAGTCTAGAACCGCTCACCCAAAGATGAAAATACATAGTATAGCTCGTCCAAAGCTGATAATATATTATACTATATATATATGCTCGCCCAAAGATGAATGATTAGGGGCCCCAAGCCATCATAGTATACTATATATGCTTGCCCAAAGCTGATAGATTAGGGCCTCAAGGCCAAGATAGTATACCATTTTCATCATATAACAATTCATCATTTTTATCATACCCGATAAAAATAGCCGTGTATGAGTACACGGTTGGCCTTAGCCAAAATACAGTATTTTCACCCTTGAAAATCCCACCATTTATATGGTCCACCGAAATATTTTTAGCATTGTAAACCGACGCTTGGTTAATTTCCAATCAATTACCAAAATTGATTAATTTAGGAATAAAATCATAAAAACACAATTAAATCAATTCAGCACGAATTACAGCTCAAATAAATAAACAGATCACACCATCATACTTAGCATAAAATTCCGGTCGTTGGCTATTCCAGCCTAATTTCCGGAAAATAAATAAATAATTAAATAATTACGGAAAATATTAAATAAATGCAATAAATCCAATTTAGACCCGTAATGCCTAGTTGGACGCCGGAACAAACCCGGAAAATTTCCGAGACTCATTCAATAAATAATATAGCATGTCTACTTGCTAAGTACTCTAACCATTTGTCTAACATGCATTGCTAAGGCACTAATTTAATTACTTTACTATAATCTATCCACCTAATCACACTTCATTAAATTTAAACAACCCCTAAGCATCATTAGCCTACTAAGTAGGGATTGTGAGCAAAACTCACTTGATTAATGAACGAGTCGGATTAAACCGACGGGAACGACGCGAGGGGTCGATTCTTCTCAAAGTGGGCCTAGGTTTTGAGGCTTGGAACCACCTCAAAACGGGCCTAGAAGCCGGCTGAAAACCCACAAAATTCCTCTCTATTTTGAGCTATAAAACAGAGAAACAAAAGCTAGTTTGGCGAGGGAATGGCGACGGTGGACCAGTGGATGGCTTGGTATGGCTTGGCGAGGTAACCAGCGGCTGTAGGAGCTTTGGTGGGCATCTTCATCCACTCACGGTGGCTGGACAACTCCTTGGACACATGAACAGAAGGCTGGGACGGCGTGAGGGTGAGAGGGAGGCAGTGGCGCGGCAAGGCAACGGTGGTCCACGACATGCGCGTGGGGAGGGCGAACGGTGGAGGCGAGTGGCAGCAATGGCGTGGACGGCCCCCAGCGGCTTGTTGGCTATCTCGGCTGGCTGGTGTGCGAAAATGGAGGGGATGGAGGGGATGAAGGCAAGAGAGGTGGCTGGCCAAGCTTGGAGAGGAAGAAAGAGAGAGATGGGTCCCCTTGGCCAATTTTTCCAAGTCTTTATCCCCCTGTGACTCAACTTAGGCCAAGCATTGATCCTCGGCTGCCATTCCTCCACCAAGGCTCACCCTTGGACATTTAAATTGATCCAAAATGGCTAGGCAATGGGGGAGCTACGAAATTCAAACATTTCTTCTTCCATTGGACTTGGTTTCTTGCTCAACTCATCATAATTCGGCCTCAATAAATTCATTCAACCCACCATCGGTCATCTTGGCATTTTTCCTCACGCATACAATCCACTTGCTTCTCAAATTTGCGATCAAAAATGATACTCGGCTTTTTTGAACAAAAATGGTCTTAGGATGACTTTTTCCCAAAAAGTCTTGGGTTGTAGAAAAATCTCCTGAGACTGAGTCGACGTTCCTAGAATTTATTGTGACATGATAGAATCTTCAATTTTGCGGTTAATTTCACTAAGACGCGTTTTTAGTGTAATCTAGGCTATAGGGTAGTTTTCATAAATTTTTAGTGCAAATGACCCATGGTCAATTTTCTTCGAGCCACTATGAACCCACTTTGACATAATGGAGACTCTCGATTGTCGTGAAAATCTTGATGATTCAAATACGAACACAGAATACCAAAACGATAGAGAAATCAGTCTAGTGCCGGCCGACGAGAGTTTTCCAATTTAGTGGTATCACCCACAATTAGCCACACATTTTAGTTAAATAGACCTATCTCTGATCTCAAATCGATTTTATACTGTGCCGTAATGGCTTCTAAAGATGAGCGTGGTCGAGAAGTCGATTCCTGGTCGAATTATCAAGTCTATTGCCTTAAAATTTCTTAATGGCTTCTCTAGATAGTCTAGTTATCTCGAGAGTGATCAACTCTGAGAACAGCCCTATAAGTGCGTCGATGAAATGTCCAATTTATTCAATAGAAAATAGAAGTGAAAATCTAGAATGTCACAACTCTTCCCCTCTTATAAAAATTTCATCCACGAAATTTAAACCATTACAAAACGTTTTCAAAAATGTGAGGGTACAATTGGCTCATCGGCTCCTTAGTCTCCCATGTCGCTTCTTCAGTACCGTGGGGTTGCTAGACCACTTTGACCAACGGAATGGTTTTTGTACGCAAAACTTACTATTTTCGATCCACTATCTGAACTAGGCTTTTAATGTATGACACAAGGTCATCCACGTCCAATTCCTCGAAATTGAGCATGTGGGTCGGGTCAGGCTTATACTTCCTTAACATCAATACGTGAAAGACGTCGTGCACTTGCGCCAATCTTGGCAGCAACGCAAGACGATACGCTAGGTTCCCGATTCTCTCAAGAATCTCAAACGGATCTACGTACCTCGGACTCAGTTTGCCTTTCTTTCCAAAGCGCGAAGTTCCCCACATTGGTGACACCTTTCGAAAAACGTAATCACTAACTTGAAATTCCAAAAACCTCCAGCGCTTATCTGCGTAACTTTTTTGTCTGGTCTGAACGGTCTTTAATTTGAATCTGATAACTGCCATGGCATCCACTGATTGCTGGACCAACTTTGGCCTGTGATCTTTCTTTCCCCAACTTCATCTCAACACACTGTGGTGTTCTGCACACTCTACCATATAGCACTTCAAATGGAGCCATCTTGATGCTCTGCCGATAACTGTTGTTGTAGGCAAATTCCACCAAGTGTAGTTGATCTTCCAAACTTCCTTTGAAGTATAGCACACAATCTCTCAGCATGTCCTTAAGGGTCTGAATTGTCCTCTTAGACTGGCTATTCGTTTGAGGATGATATGCCGTATTGTATTGAAGCTTGGTACCTAAGGCACTCGGCAAGCTCTTCCAAAAAGCGGCAGTAAACCTCGGGTCTTTATCCGAAGTTATCGTAACCGGCACTCCATGCATACGAACCACCTGACGCACGTACAGATCTACGTGTTTATCCAGACTAAGGTCCTTTCAAACTGTAATGAAGTGAGCCGACTTTGTTAGTCTATCGAGTACTACCCAAATTGAATCATTTCCTCTTTGACTTCTCGGTAGTCCAGTCACGAAATCCATCATGATATGCTCCCATTTTCACTTTGGGATCTTGAGAGGTTGCAGAAGTCCTCCCGGCTTACAATGTTGAGCTTTCACTTGCTGACACGTCAAACACTTGGCAACATGCTTGGCAATGTCCGCCTTCATATCTAACCACTAATAGTATTGACACAAATTCTGATACATCTTCATACTACCAGGATGAATGTTGTAACTGCTATGATGCGCTTCTGATAGAATATCCTCTCTAATCTCCACATCGTCAAGTACAACCAATCATCCTCGGAATCTTGGCGTTCCATCATCAGAAATCGGAAAGTCAACCTTTCTTTTCTCAGTGTCCTCTTGAAGAATTTTCTGCACATCTGGATTTGTCGGTTAGAGTAACTCGATTCTGATTTGGACATCCGGTTCCATTTTGAGGGTGGCCATAAGACTTGAAATGTGACCTACCTCAAATTTGAATACCGAATCTCGAGCTCTCTCGATTAAGTTCCACTCTTTAATCAGTATGTGATCAACTGAAGACTTTCGACTTAAAGCATCGGTGACCTTATTCGCCTTTCCCGGGTGATATAGAATATCACAGTCGTAGTCTTTAAGCAATTCCATCCATCGGCGCTGTCTCATGTTCAACTCCTTTTGAGAGAACAAGTACTTGAGACTTTGATGGTCCATGAAGATTTGGAATTTTTCTCTGCACAAGTAGTGTCTCCAAATCTTCAACGCAAAGATAATCGCTGCAACAATTCTGTTCATGAGGCCTTAATTGACAGGAGGCGTATGCAACAACTCTGCCATGTTGTATCAGCACACAACTCAATCCTCTGAATGACGCATCACTATAGATCTCAAATCCTCCAAGACCATATGGAATCATCGGTACAAATGCGGTAGTCAGCTTTTCCTTCAACTCTTGGAAACTACTCTCGCACTTGTCTGTCCACACAAATTTCTCTTCTTTCTTTAAGAGTTTTGTCAGTGGCAACGCTAAAGATGAGAACCCTTTCACAAACTGTCTGTAATAACCTGCCAAACCCAGAAAACTTTTGATTTCTGTCACTATAGTCGGTCTTGGCCAATTGATCACTGCTTCGATCTTGCTCAGGTCCACAGAGATTCCTTCGCCTGAAATCATGTGACCTAAGAAAGCAACACGAGTCAACCAAAACTCCCACTTGCTAAACTTGGCGTACAACTAATGAACTCTCAGTGTCTGCAGCACTAGTCTCAAATGACTCTCATGCTTTTCATCACTTCTTGAATATACCAGAATATAATCGATGAACACGATCACAAACTGATCTAGATGTTCCTTGAATATTCGGTTCATCAAATCCATGAAGACAGCAAGAGCATTCGTCAACTCGAATGGCATCACTGTGAACTCATAGTGATCATACCAAGTACGAAATGCTAACTTAGCCTCAGTTCCTTCCTGCAAGTCAGTATATATATCAAATATACACGATCACATCACATCACCCAATCAGATCGAATTACCGATCAATCGACCTAATCGATTACATGTCACCACGACCTTCCCTTGGTCGGTACATTCAATACTATCTATGAAGTCCGACCTTAGTCTAGGACCGCTCACCCAAAGATGAAAATACATAGTATAACTCGTCCAAAGCTAATAATATATTATACTATATATATATGCTTGCCCAAAGATGAATGATTAGGGCCCCAAGCCATCATAGTATACTATATATGCTCGCCCAAAGCTGATAGATTAGGGCCCCAAGGCCAAGATAGTATACCATTTTCATCATATAACAATTCATCATTTTTATCATACCCGATAAAAATAGCCGTGTATGAGTACACGGTTGGCCTTAGCCAAAATACAGTATTTTCACCTTTGAAAATCCCACCATTTATATGGTCCACCAAAATATTTTTGGCATTGTAAACCGACGCTTGGTTAATTTCCAATCAATTACTAAAATTGATTAATTTAGGAATAAAATCCTAAAAACACAATTAAATTAAATCAGCACGAATTACAGCTCAAATAAATAAACAAATTGCACCATCATACTCAGCATAAAATTCCGGTTATTGGCTGTCCCAGCCTAATTTTCGGAAAATAAATAAATAATTAAATAATTACGGAAAATATTAAATAAATGCAATAAATCCAATTTAGGCCCGTAATGCCTAATTAGATGCTGAAATGGACCTAGAAAATTTTCGAGACTCATTCAATAAATAATATAGCGTGTCTACTTGCTAAGTACTCTAACCATTTGCTTAACATGCATTGCTAAGGCACTAATTTAATTACTCTACTATAATCTATCCACCTAATCACACTTAATTACTCTACACTAATTTAGCCTACTAAGTAGAGATTAGTGAGCAAAACTCACTTGATTAACGAGTGGGTCGGATCAAACCAACGGGAACGACACGGGAGGTCGATTCTTCTCAAAGCGGGCCTAGGTTTTGAGACTTGGAACCACCTCAAAACGGGCATAGAAGCCAGCTGGAAACCCACAAAATTCCTCTCTATTTTGAGCTGCAAAACAGAGAAACAAAAGTTGGTTTGGCTAGGGAATGGCGACGGTGGACTAGTGGATGGCTTGGCGAGATAACCGACGGCCATAAGAGCTCCAGTGGGCTTCCTTAGCCACTCATGGTGGCTAAACAGCTCCTTGGACACTCGAACAAAAGGCTGGGACGGCGTGAGGGCAAGAGGGAGGCGGTGGCACGACAAGGCAGTGGCGGGTGTGGAGAGAGCGAACGGCGGAAGCGAGTGGTGGCGATAGCATGGATGGCTCTCGGTGAATTGCTGGCTGTCTCGGCTGGTTGGTGTGCGAAAATGGAGGGGATGGAGGCAAGAGAAATGGCCAGCCAAGCTTTGAGAGGAAGGAAGAGAGAGATGGGTCCCCTTGGCCAATTTTTCCAAGTCTTTATCCCCTTTGACTCAACCTAGGCCAAGCATTGATCCTTGGCTGCCATTCCTCCACCAAGGCTCACCCTTGGACATTTGAATTGATCCAAAATGGCTAGGCAATGGGGGAGCTACGAAATTCAAGCATTTCTTCTTCCATTGGACTTGGTTTCTTGCTCAATTCATCATAATTCGGCCTCAATAAATCCATTCAATCCACCATCGGTCATCTCGACATTTTTCCTCACCCATACAATCCACTTGCTTCTCAAATTTGCGATCAAAAACGATTCTCGGCTTTTTCTGAACAAAAACGGTCTTAGGACGACTTTTTCCCAAAAAGTCTCGGGTTGTAAAAAAATCTCCTGAAACTGAGTCGACATTCCTAGAATTTATTGTGACATGACAGAATCTTCAATTTCTGAAATCGGACTCAATTTCACGGTTAATTCACTCAGACGCGTTTTTAGCATGACCCAGACTATATGGTAGTTTTTAGAAATTTTTAGTGCAAATGACCCGTGGTCCATTTTCTTCGAGCCACTATAAACCCACTCGACACAATGGCGACTCTCGATTGTCATGAAAATCTCGATGATTCAAATACAAACACAGGGTACCAAAATGATAGAGAAATCAATTTAGTGCCAGCCGACGAGAATTTTTTAATTTAGTGGTGTCACCCACAATTAGCCACATATCTCAGTCGAACAAACCTATCTTTGATCTCAAATCGATTTTATACTGTGCCGTAATGGCCTCTAAAGATGAGCATAGTCGAGAAGTTGATTCCTGGTCGAATTCTCAAGTTTATCGCCTTAAAATTTCTTAATGGCTTCCCTGGATAGTTTAGTTATCTTGAGAGTGATCAGCTCTGAGAACAGCCCTATAGGCATGTCGATAAAATGCCCGATTTATTCAATAGAAAACATAAGTGAAATCTAGGGTGTCACAACGATCACTAGAAACATCTAACTTTCAACACTTCATGGTCTAATAGTCATACGATATCAATCAGCATAAGCAGCGGAGCATCACAGGCTAATAAAAAAACCAGTAAATCTTCGACGAAAGTTCTACCGAGCAAGCTCGTGGGAAACTTTATTTGCAACGTTGAGGATTCTAGGAGAAAGATATATGCTAGCACTTAAACAATTCTTGTATATCTCGCCTTTGTTAATTCTTGTATAGCTCATTGCCTTCTTGACATCATGGGTGTTGACACCTAAATTTCGATTAGGTTTTTAATTAGGCTTTAGCTTCTATATTTTTCCTTCTTTTAAATAATAAAAACAAAACAAGAAAAACGAACAAAAAATAAATAAACAAAGAAGAAAAACCAAAAAGAAAGAGGAAAAGCAGCCAAAGGAGGGTTGGGCCTACGAGCCCAGCCCTTCTTTCTCTCTCGCGCAGGCCCCGCAAGCCTAGCCCGTGCAACCCCCAGCTCCTTCTCCTTCTTCCCTTTGTCTTCTTCCTCTGCAAACCCGCAGCACCTACGATTGAAGAGAGGGTAGGTCGACGTCGACCGGAAGTGACGGGTCTCGAGCGCCATCAATGCCGAGCGCGAGGGAGCTCAGATGGGACACCGGTTCAATTGAGGGGGCCGGTCAATGTGCCAAAGGCCGGCGGCTGAGGTTCTCCGTTGACCGGATCTCCTTCGCCTATAAATAGACGCCTAAAGCCGTCGGAAAAGGACACCCGGAGAAAGGTCGAAGGCACACAAACTCCGACAGCTTCCCACCGAGAGACTTCGGGGGAGGTCCGAGAGCAAGCGAGCCTAGATCTGAACGGAGGTGGTCCTCGCGTTAGATCTGAGAGAAACCAGACGAGGTTTGGGCCTGAGCGAGTTCGACCGGAGAAAGAAGCCGTTCCGGTGCAGATCTGAAAGAAATCGTCCCCGAGCCCTGCTGTGCCGTGGTCACCACTGCTCCGACAGCCGATGAGCCCACCGGACTTCACCTCCGCTGCTGCCACCATTCGCTTCATCGCTTCCTGGTAAGAAGGCGCTGCCTCGCCTTGCATAGACGGCTTGTGCCGAAGCTCACAACCAACGAGTTCACGTGAGCACTAAACAAGGTTGTCTCCTCGATCCCTCATCACCCCCTATTCATGTCGCCTCCATCATCGATTCACCACCACTAGCCTGTGCCGACATCACCATCTCCGTGCCAGGCCACCGTCGCTCATCGTCGCCGTCTTCACTGAACGATGTAGGGGTAGGGTTCCACGAACCAGTTCGCAGCTGCGAACCGGGTCAAAAGGCGGGTCGGGCATGGGTTTGAACCGGGTAGGGTTTCCACCGGGTTGGTTTTGTTCGTGTGGGCTGAGTAGTTTTTGGGCCGAAATTCTTTTAACAAAAGTGGGCCAAATTCGGATTGGGTTGTTTTAAAAAAAAAAAAATTCGAGTCGGGCCCGCAACGTGGGCCCATCCAGGTTTGGGGCTCGCGGCCCAGGTCGGACCCAACCTGGTGATCTGACCCGGTTCGCATTTTAATATTATATTATATTATAATATAATATTTTTTAAATTAAAAATATAAAAAATAATTTATTTTCCAAAAAATCAAAAAAATAGAAAATATCCATATTTTCCCAAAAAAAGCCAAAAAAGTTAGAAAAAACCAAAAAATGATTTGTTTTTTTTTTTAAGAAAAAGATCAAAAATCCAAAAAAATGCTTTTATGTTCAAAAGAGAAGAAAAGGACCCAAAAAAAAAAAAATGTTTTTCTTCCACAAATGCATGGAAAACTCCTCAAAAATCCAAAAAGTCTTAAGGTTTAAATAAGATTAGGTACCGAAAGGGCATTAGTGATTAACTAGTGTAATCAAGTCCTCGATCCTAATTTCTTTGGTTGCATAAGAGTGAGTATTTCTCCCAATACTTCGCTTGGGTTTCTAATCGACCCACCCCAAATCGACTAGTGGCGTCTCCTTTTTAAATTAACTCACAGGTTAAAAATATCAAACCATTAAGTCGTGAATTGGTGAACTTGGGAGAGTCCGGGCTACGCTTAATAAACTTAGTTGAACCATTAGCCTCTACAAGGCGCTGGCCCTGATCGGGTGCCGAAAAAAGAGGTCGCGACAGCTTGGCGACTCCACTTGGGACTTGAAGACTTATCTTGTTTAAATGCTTTGCTAACTTGGTTTTCTTTCTGTGCAGGATAGTAGCTTTTTTTTACTCTGTTAAAATAAAATGTCTTGTGATTATAAACTGTTGTGCATGCTTTATTGTTTTAACACTACACATGGCACACACAACCCGGTCGCCAAACCTGGGCCACCATAGGATTTAGGATGGTGTTAAGAAAGATACGGCTTCGAACGCAAGACTGTGTTGTAGAGGTTGCCTTTCTTTTCCCCGAATTTCTTTAGCCGAGGTTAAGGGGGTGCATTCCCAACATGAGACTGCGACAAGCAGACACCATTTTAATTTCAACAAACCTTCTCAATTAGAAATCGAGCTGCACTTTCCATGTGCATGTCCCTGTGCTTGCCACTTTTCTTTAAAGTGACTTCTTTATTACTCAGTTTTTTTTATGGCTCATGGAAAAATAGGTCGGTCATGTAACTTCATTTTTATATGCGATGGGAATGGTCGATATCCAATTCATTCCTACCCCAAAAAAAGAGCTCCCTAGTTGGTGGAGTCAGTTGGATTAGCTTGGCCAAGAACGTGTCAAAGCAAGTATTGGTCATTTCCTCCCGTTGCTCCAAATCAATATCCACTCTGGGGTTATGCAAGCACTACCACACTTCTGGTGCCTTGAAACATCCACCTTCATTTTCGGCAAATTTGAACTGACTCTGACTTTGGAAGAATACAGTCTCGCCATAGGAATACCCCTGAAAAAGGAACTTGCCAAGCCACCGATTGGCATCGACCCTGTGGTTATTCTATCGCGTTTTTTAAAAAATCATTCGATAAGAGAAATTGTTAAAGCCAACAACAATGCTTTCCTGCTATCATCTTTAACCGAATGTTTTGAAAAGCAATCGATGACCCAAAAAACCAAGATCTTCCTCTTAGCGTTTTTCAGATTCATTATCTTCCCCACTGAAAGAATGCCATAAATCCTTCAGTTGCATGGGTGATAAATCAAGTCACTTTTGGAGTGGGATATGTGAACATGGTTTTAGCTGAAACGTTTTTATCCTTTAATCGTTTCAAAGACAAAAAAGAAAAAATCATGAGGGCTGCCCCAGAAATTTTACAAATGTGATTCTTTTCCCATATTAAAGGATTTGGGCATCTCATGCAAATATTTGAAATCAACGACTTCAAACACCCTTTGCAAAAGTTTCAAAACTTGGAAAAATATTCTCCCAACTAGGAATACTCTCGATGGATTAACTTATTAAAGAATCCCGTCCCCGAGACATTCCTATGAGGAACTAAATGGTTCATTGCAAGAGAGGTGCGCTTCACACTTGATTATTACAACCCCATCCCGTTGCTAGGCCTCTCTGGAGCCACTTTATATTATCCATATAAGGTGGCTCGTCAGTACAGGGCCCTCCAAGAAATCCCGCCACCGCTCAAACCAGGACTGTTTCGAATCTCTTTCACCTATACAGGCTATGACTACTTGGAGGAGATCCGTATAATTTAGAATGCATAGAGTAGATGCCACACCGAAAAGATCCTCATACCTAGAAAGTTGAGCGGAAAGGAAAAAACCCATCATGCGTCCACATTCTACATCCTCAACCATAGAATTCCCGAGGAGCTATAGTCGGTAATCCCCGATGTTGGTGATAAACTCACTCAGCAAGGATGGATTGAGTCTCTTGAAGAAAATTTGGAGACAAGCAAAAAGTGCATATCAAAGCTAGTTCGAAAGAACAAGCAGCTTTGCAGGACTGAGACTTTCCATCGCATATAAAAAGTAGGTGACTTGGCTTTTTTGATGTGAATATTTCTAATGTGAATATTTAGGGTTGTTCTACCCCCCAATTGAAAAGCCCTTTCTGGCATTGTATAAATCTCCTATGTATAAATAAAAATGAGTCAACCCTTGCCATGGGCCAACATTCAGCATATTTCCTTCGCTTACTTTCTCTCCATTTTGTGCAATGTAGGTAATTACGACATAGTCACATTCGCCAAATCCAAAAGCAAGAAGGGCTGAAGAGGATGTACCAAGCCGTGTCGAGATTATCGAAAGTGAAATGAAGCAAGTTTTCAACGTGCTTCAACAACTCTCAAAGTAGATGGATTCCATCCAAAGCAAATTGGCTCCCACCTCGGCCTCAATTGAAGTGTTGCTACCTCAATCATCCATTTGAGGCAAGCAAGAAAGAGATACCGATGATAGCATGCCCAAGTTGGAGGATGACCCGCACTAAATCATAGTCGAGAGAGCAAAACCCAACGGTTTGTCTAAAACTGAACATGACAAACGCCTCGAGAAGCTTGAAGAGAGGTTGAAACAACTGCAAGGCCTCCAAGATCCTACTCCAACAAACCTCTCAGTTGATTCCAAAGTCAAAATGCCGGAAAAATTCAAAATGCCTGAGTTTGGAAAGTACAATGGCATGACTTGCCCAAGGGCTTATTTGCAAATGTACCTGGTTCGAATGACTCAGTGCGTTAATAATGAACCTTTAATGATCCAACTTTTCCAGTCAAGTTTAGTAGGCCCTGCCCTGAGGTGGTACATCACGAGGAACATAAACCTCCTCAAAGCATGGAGTGAAGTAAGTGAAGCATTCCTCAAGTAGTACAAGTTCATAATGGACATTACCCCCTCTCGTGAGGATCTTGAGCGCACAAAAAAGAAAAAGCATGAATCTTTCAAAGAATATGCTATTAGATGGAGGAATCTAGCCGCCCAAATTAATCCTAAACCAACTAATTTTGAACTAAGAAAAATGTTCATCAAAACCCTTCCCTACGAATACCGCAATCGAATGGTGACTATGATTGCTGAATCATTCAATCAACTCATTCCAATAGGGGAGCAGATTGAGGTAGGGTTAAGGGATGGCTGGTTCACTGAGCCTGCACCCATCAGTAGAAGGCTCAACATGAAGAAAGACAGAGCCCCCGGTAGATGTCAATGTGACTTACACCGTAAGCATCGGTCACCTCCCGACCATTCAAACAAGCACGGGTCAACCACAAACCACTAGTCGTTAGCCGCCCCAGCGCTACAACGGCAGAAGACAATTCACTCCGCTTCCTAGATCTCTATCACAGGTTTTGGCCATCCTCCGAAATAAAAGCCTCCTCTCAGCTGAGCCAAAGCGACCCAATACTGAAAGCTTCTCCAACTATGACCCATCAAAAAAATATGACTATCACATGGAAGAAATAGGCCACTCAACTGACGAATGTTTCATCCTTAAGCATCTAATCCAGAACTTGCTGGATACTAAGGCCTTCTCATTCCAAACTACCAAACCGAATGTCCAAAGCAATTCATTTCCTGATCATGCTGACAAAGTAAATGCGGTATTTAGTTCTGAGACCAGTCAAATCAGAAGTGTCAATGCACATACGATTGACATCTATCGAGGGCTGGTAGAAGTCGGGTATTATTCAGGCGATGAAATACCACCCTTAGCAGCAATGGAAGGAAAGGTATCAAGAATGATAGAGGTTGGAATAATTGTGTATGCTAGCCACACCGGCATGGTCTCTACTATCATCAATTGGGATGAAGAAGTTGCCGCGCTAAACGCAAAAAGGGAGAGGAATGATTCCACCCCACCTAAAGGCGTCTTTGAAGGGAAAGGAGCCATAGCTCAAGCGTCGATGGCAGGAGCGGCTATAGTCATTGAGGTCCCCCAGCCCTATAAATACGAAAGCAACAATGCAGTACCGTGGTCTTACGACCTCGATGTTGGCTTAGTCACGAGGTCTGGCGAACCTATGCTCAAACCAATACGCAGCCTGCCAAGCCCGTCATTGACGAAGAAGCCAAGGAGTTTTTGGATGTAGTTAAAGCTAGTGAATACAATGTGGTGGAACAATTGCGGAAGTTGCCAGCACAAATCTCTCTACTAGAATTACTTTAGACATCTGTCAAGCACCAAAAATCCTTGATGAAAGTATTGGGTGAAGTACATGTCCCTGAAACCATTGAGCACAACAAACTTGAGGAGTTTGTCAATATCATCCTTCTAAAAGATTAAATGGCATTTTCTAACGATGAGATCCCCAAAGAGGGTAGAGGACACAATAAGGCTCTATACATATCGGTTAAGTGCAACACCTCCCATGTTGCTCGAGTACCAATTGACAATGGATCCGCTCTCAACATATGTTCACTAGCGAGACTACGCCATCTTAAAATAAAGGCATCCCAGATCTAGGCAGCCAAGACTTCTGTTCGAGCATTCGATGGGACAAAGAAGGATACGATGGGTGAAATTGAGCTTGACGTACAAATAGGCCCAACCATATTCAAAATCTTGTTCCAAGTATTGGATATCTCTACTGCATTCAATTTCCTCTTAGACCACCCATGGATCCACGTTGCTGGAGTAGTGCCCTCAAGCCTCCACCAAAATGTGAAGTTTGTGGTTGAGGGAAAATTGGTCACAGTCCGTGGAGAAGAAGACCACCACATCTACCACGAGACGGCCATCTCTTATGTGGAACCCTTTAGCAAAAATGAATCCAGCTATCAATCATTCAAACTAGTGTCTACCATACATGGGACTAGGGGGACTCCACCCTTATTCCCGAAATGTCAAGCACTGCAGTTATGGTAGGAAAAATCATGGTTGGATATGGTTATACCCAGGCTTGGGGCTCGGCAATGGAAGCCAAGGCATTCGTGAGCCTATCAAGACCTTCAAGGAGACCTCGTACCATCAGCTTAGGGTATCACAAAGGAAAAGAGCAGCACCAAGAGGGGAAAGCAAAAAATAAGACGAGCCTTGTATACCCCTTCCTCGAGGAAACTTTCCCGAGCCCTGCGAGGATGATGCACGAGGAAGAGGAAATATTCGGTACTCTGAAGAAATTTAGCCATGAAAGCCCAAATTTGCCCATTTACTTGGGCATGAGCCGAGATAGCATAATTCAACCGGTGCTTATGAAGAAAGAAGCGCCAGATGACATGTCCACTATGTTTGGAGACATTCATAGGTGCCATTGAGGAAGAGCAACTTGAGGGAACATGCGATAACTTCTCATTCGGCCAGCTTCAACGGCAAGTCAACGAACTAAGTGAGACCGTACACCACTTGATAGAAAGCTTCGCTCAAGCTGCCCGTGCATTCCTCTATTGTCATAATAGGGAGTCGGCAGCCGAAATAGATGAAGAGGACCCTACAGACACGACCTGCCTAAGGGCTCGACTCCCTCAGTCCTCAAACACCATGCGGTCATATTCGTCGCTTCCTAAATCAATGGCCACTATTTTCCCTATCCTCCTAGAACAAGGAATAATCTCTAGGGAACTAAGACACCCTACTCCCGAATACTCCTCTGATTATGATCCATCTAAGTACTGTGACTATCATTAAGGAGAGTAGGGACACTCACTAGATGACTGTACCATCCTGAAAGACAAGGTCCAGGATCTACTGGATGCGGGGGTGTTCACGTTCCGTTCCCCGTGGTTGTGTTATGGTAGAGATGACCTTCTCATGGTACCTAGCATCCGCACTGTATTCCCCGAATGTACTAAGGAGTTGCTTGAAGAAAATGCAATCATGGACACCTTGGGTCAACCGAGTGGTAAATTTGATTACTATGTTAACTACTCAGTTCCCTGAAGCTTCTATGACAATCACCGGAGCATTATCCTTGATAGATGGGGAGGCATGGATGATCAAAAATTCACAAAGCTGGGAGCGCAGGAAGGTGCGACTGGTGACTGGTATGAAGATTTCTTCATGGGTGCCATCAACGAAGGACCGTCAGGGGGAATGGGTGCAGACCCACTCGAGTAGAACCCTTTTTAATTCCCTTGCATATTCCCCTACATGGGAACTTGTATATATTTCTTAAGTCTGGCTTGTTTTGTTTTCAACATCGGTTCCGCTTGAGGAGCTAACTTTTGAAATCACTCTTCCAAAATGTAAATCCACCTACTATTAAATAAAGTTGAAAACATTTTGAGGGCATGAGGAGACACACCAAACCGGCCCGTTGATGATATCCATCTACGAAATGAAAGAAGAAATCCAAGGCCCGGGTTTCCTCATGTTTCCTCATCTTAGGCCTTCCAAAGAGATTCATCAAATTTTCAAAAGGAAAAGAAGCATACATATTATTAACACTATTCGTTTCATAGACCAATCTGCTTTATGATACAAGCATAATCTAGTAGCAGGCAAGGGAACAGGGACGGTCCAAACCAACACCGTAAGTAGCCATGATAGCAATTCCAATAACTCAGATGAAGATTCCGATGATTCCGACAAAATTCAGCGGAATTGGGAGCGACACGAAGAAACAAGGCCCCTACTGCCGAAGACACCGTCACCATCAATTTGGGCACCATAGAGGGTCCAAGGAAGATAAAGATTGGCGCGAACCTTCCTAAAGAAGAAGCTGCAAGCTTAATTGCCCTCCTAAAGAGATATCAAGACGTATTCGCATGGTCATATGCCGATATGCCGAGCCTCGATCTAATGATCGTGGAGATAGCTTGCCGACCAATCCTGATGTAGCCCCCAAGAAGCAATAGCTAAGAAGAACCAAGCCAGAGTTGGCAAAGAAGATTGAAGAAGAGGTAATGAAGCTCCTAGAAGTGGGTTTCCTCGAAGTCTCGCATTACCTCAATTGGGTAGCAAACATTGTACCAGTGAAGAAGAAGGATGGTCGAATTCGGGTTTGTGTTGACTATCGCGATCTAAACATGGCAAGCCCAAAGGATGATTTCCCCTTACCACACATAGATGTTCTCGTGGATAGCACTGCTGGTTTCAAACTATTCTCTTTCATGGATGGATTCTCGGGATACAACTAAATAAAAATGAAAAAGGAAGACAAGGAAAAAATGACATTCATCACTCCATGGGGAACCTTTCACTACAAGGTTATGCCTTTTGGCCTAAAGAATGCTGGAGCAACTTACCAACGTACCATGGTCACCCTCTTCCATGACATGATGCACAAAGAAATTGAAGTATACGTTGATGATATGATCGCCAAAACCAGACTTGGAGAAGACCATGTGAAGACCTTGCAAAAGTTATTCAATCGGCTTCGCCAGTTCAAGTTACGCTTGAACCCAGCAAAGTGTGTGTTTAGGGCAACTTTTGGAAAATTACTTGGGTTCATCGTAAGCTATGAAGGGATAAAAGTGGACCCATCAAAAACTAAAGCAATATTTGAGATGCCTCCTCGCTCGACCGTAAAAGAAGTCCGAAGCCCTCTAGGAAGATCAAATTACATTGCACGGTTCATATCCCAACTCTCCGAAACTGCGGAACCTTTCTTTAAACTTCTCAGAAAGGATGCACAAATTAGATGGGATGACGACTTGCCAATTGGCATTCGAAAATCTAAAACAGTACCTGATGAAGCCCCTAGTTCTAGTACCCCCAACTCCAGGGCACCCTTTGATCCTCTACCTTACCATCAATAGTGAATCCCTAGGTGCGATCCTGGCACAGAAGGGACCCCATGATGGCAAGGAGCGAGCCATTTACTATTTGAGTAAAAAAATTTCACCATGTTAGAACAAAACTACTCCAAATCGGAAAAAACATGCGTTGCATTGGTATAGGTGCTGCATAGGCTCCGGCAGTACACCTTGCATCACCAAACATTCCTTGTCACTAAGAATGACCCGATCAAGTACTTGCTCGGTCGTTCGGCCTTAGTGGGAAAATTGGCCAAATGGCAAATTCTAATCTCAGAATTCGACATTCAGGGAATGTCACAAAAATGAGTTAAAGAACAGGTGATTGCTGATATGTTAGCTGATTGCCCTAGGGAGGTACATGAGGATAATCCCCCAGATGATCGAATTTCAGTAGTAAATGAGGACACATGGACCATGTTTTTCGATGGAGCCGTAAACTTGTCAGGATCCGGTATTGGCACGGTTCTGATATCCCCAAGTAGGCAACATTACCCTGTGGCCACAAAATTGATGTTCCCATGCACCAACAACATAGCCAAATACGAAGCTTGCATCCTCGCTCTACAGGCGGCTATTGAAATGAAAGTGACAAAACTAAAGTGTTCGGCGACTCCGCCTTAATTATCCTCCAGACTTTAGTCAAATGGAAGACGAGAGACACCAAGCTCGTGCCTTATCATGATTACTTGGAAGAATTGGTGGAAGAGTTCCAGGATGTCTCATTTGAATACCTACCTAGAACATGTAATCAGTTTGCTAATGTGCTAGCAACATTATCATCTATGTTGCGAGTAACGGAAGGATTGGAAGTGGAGCCTTTGAAGATTGAAATCCTGGTGAGAAAGGCTCACTGCATGGCTGTAACTGAAGAACCCGACGGGAAGCCCTGATATCACGATATCATGAAGTACATCCAGAAACAGGAGTTCTTTAAAGAAAGCACTCCCACTGATCGAAAATACCTAATGAAAATGGCTTCGAAGTTTTTCGTCAGCGGTGAAAATTTGTACAAGAAATCCTATGACTCAGTCTTGTTGAGATGTGTGGATACGATCGAAGCCATACGAATAATGCAAGAAATGCACGAAGGAGTGTATGGCCCTCACATGAATGGGTGCATGTTGGCCAAGAAAATAATGAGACTGGGTTATTATTGGCTCCCCTTAGAGAGCGACTATGCTCAGCATGTACAAAGTTGTCATCGTTGTCAGATTCATGGGGACAAGATAAATGTCCCTCCAACCGAATTGCACTAGTTATCTAAACCATGGCCATTTTCAATGTGGGGCATCAACATAATCGGCCCAATCAATCCGAAGGCATCAAACGGACACCGATTCATCTTGGTCGCAATCGATTACTTCTCAAAATGGATCGAGGCCACATCTTATGCAAGCGTAACTGCGCGAAACGTTATGAAGTTCATCAGACGTGACATAATTGCCCGTTATGGCGTGTCAGAAGCTATCATCACCGACAACGGGTCAAACTTGAACAACAAATTGATTGATCAATTGTTTTCTGAGTTCAAAATCCAACATCTAAACTCGTCCCCTTACCGTGCACAAATGAATGGAGCTGTGGAGGCCGCCAACAAGAACATCAAGAGAATCTTAGCCAAGATGGCTGAAAACTATCGTGATTGGCATGAGAGGTTGCCCTTCGCACTAACAGCATATTGAACTTCGATTCGAACTTCCACTGGGGCGACCCCATTTTCCCTAGTTTACGGCATGGAAGCAGTCTTGCTTATGGAAGTAGAAATCCCTTCCTTACAAATTCTATCCCAGGCAGGATTGTCTGAGGAAGAATGGATGCAGCAAAGGCTCAAGCAACTGAATATGATCGACGAAAAATGACTGAAAGCCCTTTGTCATGGTCAATGTTACCATCATAGGGTGGCTCGGTCGTTCAACCAAAAGGTACAACCCAAACACTTCAAGGTAAACAAGCTAGTCTTGAGAAAGATAATACCAATCTTTCCAGAGCCCGGAGGCAAGTTCGCCCCAAATTACAAGGGTCCCTATGTGATAAAGAAGATACTCCCCGGAGGAGCCTTGATCCTAATTGAAATGGATGGACGAGAATTCTCCAAACCAGTCAATTCTGATGCTGTAAAAAGGTACTACACTTGAAAGATGTTCATTGTTTGGCTTTGCCAAGCATTTCTCTATCAGAATGAAAATGCCTATGCACCTCTTATATATGAGTGACATTTTACACCATCATAAAAATAGGTTTGGTTCAATGAAGAAGAATGAACTACGATCGCTAGCATTTAATGGAGTGTCGGAATTCAGGCATCAAACTCAATGGAATGATTTGAGTAAATCAATACTGTCCAAGCAGACGTATAGGAATGACCCATGTCAAATTCGCCTAGCTTGGTGTAAAAGATGTCACCTAGTAACCAAAAGCCCCCTACAAGCACCATCGGCCCCTCGGCCTAGTGGAATGGGAATTGAAGCAATCCAGAGGCATCCGAGGATCACCTAGCCGCTAAAGATATGGATGACGAATCAAAAGAGACGTGTTAGATAAACTCTCGTCCCAAGTATTGCAAGAGAAAATCCTTTAAAGCTCAACCCACGTTTGATTTTGGCCCTACTAATCGATCTATTTTTTACATCTTCTCTTCTACAGGGGCAGAAAGCAGAGATACTCGATCAGATTCCCGGCCCCGGCTGATCCTTCTTGTGTCATCTCTCATTCATTAGGGACAACCCATCAACACTCATTTGTAAATAACCATGTGTAAATAACCCTTTTGATGTTCAAAATTTAACATATTTGGAAGCACCATTATGTTAACCCCTGAAGCTGTCAATAAGGTCTTTTTTGAGTCAAAACCGTTCACTTGTGTTGAGAATTCAAACTCCATCATATTTAAAATGTTGCATGACGTTTCCTAAATGAATTTTGCAAGATAATTTTGTATGTCTAAATCACTGATTCCATGAAGGATTATCAAAATAGACAGCTAAGTGAAGAATACAAGATTAATTGAGCATGCTAGATGAGGCACGTCAAAATGATGAAAGGCAAGCCATATCCTACACACAGTCCCCCCTATCTATAGACTTGCGAGATGAGTGCAGAAGATTCCATGATTGCAGGGTAAAGAGTTCTCTTGTGAATGGTACGATAACCAAAACAGTGAGAGGCATTTCATTACTCACTCCTTTGAGCTCCTTACACTGGCAAAGCTTCTCTCATACCCCCGTCAAGAACCACCCCACACCAGGGCAGATCGGAGGTGAAGCAACATCACAAGGTGAGAAGAGAGATAGAAATTTTCTTGCTCGCATTTGCATCAATCTTTGGGTGTCTTTATTGCATATGAACACTCGCGTTAATTTAAGTGCCCTAGAATGACAAAAGAGCAATTCTTTCTCTATGCACTTGTATTCATTGTACAGCCCAAGTGAGTCTGTAATTTTACCCTCATATTGAGACAAAGTAGAAGTCATTGCCATAGCCTAGAGCGCCGGCTGAAGATGAAGACTTAAGAGTCTAATAATGGTGTTTCGATTGAACTTGCCTAGATTAGTTCCTCAAGCAACAAAAATGAAAAAACTAGGGGCATAAAAAAGCAGTGTACCTAGTAAAAGCAAGGTCAAATGCCCATAAATGAAAAGTTGGGATAGAAAAATAGGGGCATGAAAAAGCAGTGTGCTTGGTAAAAGCAAAGCCAATGCCCCCAGCAAAAAATACAGTCAATTTTATTCCCAAGAGAAGTTGCTATTGTGGTTCGATTGATAGAGCCTCCATCTGACAGTGAGAAGAAAGACCAGTGACAAATGCCAAGACAGTCACCAACCCTCACCCTCTTACACATGAGTCAAGTCTACGTTACATTCCCATTGTAAAAGTCTTTTCAGACTAGGGCACTTTAATTAATGTAGGATTTCATGTGTACATAAGCATCGCTCGAAGAAGCACGGGCAAGATTACTCTATCTCTTTTCAGAGGGTTCTTGACTTGTAAACCCGGAGATGATCGTGCAGCATTTCGTCCATCAGCTTCAACCTTGATGGTCCCCTTTGATAAGCCGCTGACCAAGACTTCATCACAGTTTCGACAAAGACCTCTCACATTGGTAAAATCGTACCGTTTGTGAGAATCCTCGGACCCCTGTTGACATGATGACAGTGAGATAGTGTGGTCCTTATAAATCCCGCATCAATTGATCAGGATAAAACAGCATTTTTCCATGAGAATGAGCGGAAAGTCCTTTCAGACTGAAAGTCCCTCATCTGGCATTCTCAAGACATCTATATTCAAAATGAAGGTTGTCTTTCAAAATCTTCCCCAGTGGAATTCAGATGATGCAAAACTGACAAGATTGTCATGCATGAATCACATTTAAATTCATGAATTTATAGCATATACAATCATGTGTGCATACTAGCAAACATACTTATAGAGATCAGAGATATTGCCAGGTAAGCATATCTCTATCCCCATTTGTCTTAAAGTACCTACCACTGTCCAAGTACTCTCTTCTTGACACTCGATCTATTCAAGTCGTCCCTTGAGTTTTGGTGCTTGTGACTGTCCATGTATCCCCTTGTCTTTGAGTACCGGCCACCGTTCGGATACTCTCTTTTCTTGACACCCAACTTGTCCGAGTTGTCTTCATAGCTAGGATGCCTGTAACTAACCAAGTATCCCATTACCTTTGAGTGCTTTCCATTGTCTAGGTACTCCATTTCCGTGACACTCAATCTGTCCGAGTTGTCCTCAAAATTGTATCTTTGAATACTAGTAGCTGTTCAAGTATTCCATTGCATTGTGCACCTGCGATTACCCAGGTATGCTCTCTTATCATCATAACACTTGGACCTGTCTAAGTGGTCCTAGATCGTATCATTAAATACTGGTGTTCATCCAAGTATTCCAGTACTTTGTACACATGCGGCTACTCAGGTGTTCCAACCCTTTTGAGTGCCTGCGGCCTTCCAGGTAAGCCTTATGCTACATTCAAATTTATGTTGCTAGGAGGTGGGAGACCTTCACGAATATAAGGGGAATGTCCTCGATATTCCCTATTACTAGGAGGTGGGAGACCTTCATGAATATGCGGGGCACATCCTCAATATCCCCCCTTACCAGGAGGTGAGAGACCTTCACGAATATCTCAGGTACGTCCTCGATATTCCATCTACCAGGAGACTTTTGAAGATGACTAACTATTCTCTAGAGTTTGGTACTTGTGATTATTTAGGTACCCTTTCGATACCTGTGAACATTTAGGTATCCTTCAGAGTTTGTACTTGTGATTATCCAAGTACCCTTTCGATACTTGATGAACGTTTAGGTATCCTTCAGAGTTTGTACTTATGATCATCCAAGTACCCCCTTTCGATACTTGTGAACGTCCAGGTATCCTCCAAGAGTTTGTACTTGTGATCATCCAAGTACCTCTTCGATACCTGCGGAAGTCCAGGTATCATTCAGAGTTTTGTACTTGTGATCATCCAGGTACCCCTTCAATACCTGCGAAAGTCCAAGTATCCTTAAGAGTTTTGTACTTGTGATCATCTAGGTATCCCTTTGATACCTGCGAACGTCCAGGTATCCTCCAAGAGTTTGTACTTGTGATTATCCAAGTACCCCTTCGATACCTACGAAAGTCCAGGTATCCTTCAGAATTTTGTACTTGTGATCATCTAGGTACCCCTTCGATACCTGCGAACGTCCAGGTATTCTCCAAGAGTTTGTACTTGTGATTATCCAAATACCCCTTCAATACCTGCGAAAGTCCAGGTACCCCTTCGATACCTGCGAAAGTCCAAGTATCCTTCAGAGTTTTGTGCTTGTGATCATCCAGGTACCCCTTCGATACCTATGAAAGTCCAGGTATCCTTCAGAGTTTTGTACTTGTAATCGTCCAGGTACCCTTCGATACTTGCAAACGTCCAGGTATCCTCCAAGAGTTTGTACTTGTGATCATCCAAGTACCCCTTCGATACCTGTGAACGTCCGTCCAGGTATCTTTCAAGAGTTTGTACTTGTGATCATCTAAGTACCCCTTCGATACCTACGAATGTCCAAGTATCCTCTAAGAGTTTGTACTTGTGATCATCCAAGTACCCCTTCGATACTTGTAAATGTCCAAGTATCTCCCTAACAAATGGATGCACTAAGAAAGGTCGGCGCATCTCCCGAGAAAGGTTAGGTACCATCTGGTGTCCTTGACTAAGGTCGGGCACCCCAATCAATCGATGCCCTGAGAAAGGTTGGCGCATCTCCCGAGAAAGGTCAGGTAAACCACTTATTGTTCTAACAAACGACCGAAGAAAGGTTCGAGTCCTGGAAAAGCGATTCCCCGTCAAGGCGACCGAAGAAAGGTTCGGGTCCTAAACAAACCACTTATTGCTCTAACAGGCGACCGAAGAATGGTTTGGGTCCTGCAAAAGTAATTTCCCTTCAAAACGACCAAAGAAAGGTTTGGGTCTTGGAGGAGCAACCTCCTCGCATCGCCAGGTAAAATGATGCCCTGATACTTGCCAAGCTCGAGATTCGCACCCTATCTCGCTTGTGCCCGGTAAGTAACTAGGGGTATCTTCTTATCTGTTTTACTACATATAATACTATACTGCTCTTTCTTGCATGGGACAATAGGTCCCGAATAAAACATAACCCTACATAGACAAAATTTAGGTATCAGTTTGTCTTTGAATGCAACCTCTGCGAGCTCACCTTCAAAAAGGGGCAGCTGTTGAAGAAAAACCTAAATTTCGATTAGGTTTTAATTAGGCTTTATCTTTTATATTTTTCCTTTTAAATAATGAAAACAAAACAAGAAAAACGAACAAAAAATAAATAAACAAAGAAGAAAAACCAAAAAGAAAGAGGAAAAGCAGCCAAAGGAGGGCTGGGCTGCGAGCCTAGCCCTTCCTTCTCTCTCACGAAGGCCCCGCAGGCCCGGCCTACGCGACCCCAGCCCCTTCTCCTTCTTTCCTTTGTCTTCTTCCTCTGTAAACCTGCAGCACCTACGATTGAGGAGAAGGTAGGTCGACGTCGGCCGGAAGTGATGGGTCTCGAGCTCCATCAATGTTGAGCACGAGGGAGCTCGGATGGGACACTAGTTCAGCCGAGGGGACCGGTCGGCATGCCGAAGGCCGGTGGCTGAGGTTCTCCGTCAACCGGATCTCCCTCGCCTATAAATAGATGCCCAAAGCCGTCGGAAAAGGACACCCGAAGAAAGATCGAAGGCACGTAAACTCCGACAGCTACCCACCGAGAGAATTTGGGGGAGGTCCGAGAACAAGCGAGCCTAAATCTGAACAGAGGTGGTCCCGGCATCAGATCTAAGAGAAACCAGAGGAGGTTTGGGCCTGAGCGAGTTCGGCCGGAGAAAGAGGCCGCTCCGATGCAGATCTGAAAGAAATCGTCCCCGAGCCCTGCTGTGCCGTGGTCACCACTGCTCCGACGGCCGACGAGCCCGCCGGACTTCACCTCCACTGCTGCCACCATTCACTTCATCGCTTCCTAGTAAGAAGGCGCTGCCTCGCCTTGCACCGATGGCCTATGCCGGAGCTCACGACCAACGGGTTCACGTGAGCACCGGACCAAGTTGTCTCCTCGATCCCTCATCACCGCCTGTTCATGTCGCCTCCACCGTCGATTCATCACCACTAGCCCGTGCCGACATCACCATCTCCGTGCCAGGCTGCCGTCGCTCATCGTCGCCGTCTCCGCCGAACAATGTAGGGGTAGGGTTCCACGAACCAGTTCACGGTTGCGAACCGGGTCAAAAGGCGGGTCAAGCGTGGGTTTGAACCAAGTAGGGTTTCCACCTGGGTTAGTTTTGTTCGCGTGGGCTGAGTAGTTTTTGGGCCAAAATTCTTTTAACAAAAGTGGGCCAAATTCGGCTTGGGTTGTTTTAAAAAAAAAAAAAAATCCAAGTCGGGCCCGCAACGCAGGCTCGTCCGAGTCTGGGGCTCATGGCCCGGGTCGAACCCAACCCGGGGATCCGACCCGAGTCGCATTTTAATATTATATTATATTATAATATAATATTTTTTAAAAAAAATATAAAAAAATAATTTATTTTCCAAAAAATCAAAAAAATAGAAAATATCCATATTTTCCCAAAAAAGCCAAAAAAAAAGTCAGAAAAAGCCAAAAAAATGATTTTTTTATTTAGAAAAGATCAAAAATCCAAAAAAATGCTTTTATGTTCAAAAGAGAAGAAAAGGACCCAAAAAAAAAATGTTTTTCTTCCACAAATACATGGAAAACCCCTCAAAAATCCAAAAAGTTTTAAGGTTTAAACAAGATTAGGTACCGAAAGGGCATTAGTGATTAACTAGTGTAATCAAGTCCCCGATCCTAATTTCTCTGGTTGCGCAAGAGCGAGTATTTCTCTCAATACTTTGCTTGGGTTTCTAATCGACTCACCCAAAATCGATTAGTGGCGACTCTTTTTAAATTAACTCACAGGTTAAAAATATCAAACCATTAAGTTGTGAATTGGTGGACTTGGGAGAGTCCGGGCTACGCTTAATAAACTTAGCCGAACCATTAGCCTCCACAAGGCGGGCGCCCCAATCGGGCGCCGAAAAAAGAGGTCGCGACAATGGGGCCAAACTTCGACCATGTTGATTCTAATCAAATTGAATTTTGTCCTTTTCAATTATTTTCAATGCTTTCTTTCTTATTGAATTGGCCCACATGAACTAAAACTTGGCGATACTTATTCACATCCAATATCATTGGGACGTTAAATTTGCATGTAGCACGCTAAAGTTTGAATGCGGAATTCTAAGCAGGTTATTTAGAATAATAGAAAGTGATAGGAGGTGAAATATATTATCTTTCATTCTAGGTCTTAAGTTTGTAGACAAAATGATTGTTGATTGGATCCACCCACGTCCTTATGGACAACTTTTGTACATCATTTATTTCATTGTTAGTAAGTAATGATACTAACAATCATGGCTACGTTTAGTAGTCATGATAAAATTCAAGATAAAGTTAAATAGAAAAGGGATAAAGTCAGGTATAATCATCATATTATGTGTTTGATGCTTGCCTAAAATCAAATAATTGAATATAAAAGAAATATAACTTGAATAAAATTATGTCAAGCAAGAGATGGATCAAAGTGGATAGAATTTCTACTATCCATAATATAAATGTTATTTTTCTCGAATAATAAAATTGTTAAATTAATAAAATTAATATAGTACTTGAAAATAAATAATATTTGTATTCTAATATAAAAAAATTCAAAATAACAAAAAATATCAACAATTTAGTTTTTATTTAATCATATTTTTATTTATATATTCAAATTACTTTCTATCTTATGATATAAATTCCATATGTATAAATATATATTTAGTATTTATATTTATGACGTATTTTAGATATATTAGTATAGTTTGCTATTTAATAAAATTTTATTAGAATATGACGGAAGGGCAAAAAAGAATTAGAAAAAAAATGAGAAGGAAAAAAATAAGCTAATAAAAATGAAGTGGGCAAGAGTGTTGTAAGAGATTCTTACCATTTTCGTTTGTGCAATTTTTAAGTTCATGTACACCAATATGTCATTTGTAGCAAATAATGGACATTATAAGATGTAAAAATATCTGGTTTTATTATTATGATTCACCAAAAAGTACATAGGATGTATTAAAATTCTTGAATTATTCTATCCTATCTACTCTTATCCTTACTAGAAATTCAGATGACCAAACATAGCCTATGTGTTTCCTTCACCATATATATATATATATTGGTCAGTGTTTCCTTCACCATGATAACAAAGTCAAAATTGCTTGTATGTAAGGCACCAAAAAACATGAGTCAATCTTTTTCTCTCTGGTTTCCCTTTCTCATCCATTTTGCGCACGTGGCATTGGTTGTTATGAGGTGATTTCCCTGGCCAAAATACTTCCGCATTGCCTATTTGCATTTATTGCCTACAACGCTTTTAGATCCAGGGTGACTGGACTACTGCGGCAAGATATAAAGATTGGAGATCGGTAGTTCTGGTGTAGTTAACGTGGAGCACTTTCTCCTATTTGGCAGATGGTTGAACCCATGCAGTTGTCACACCAACTAAGAGTTGCTGTTAATTTTCATTTATCAGGAGATTTATGTGATTTTATTTTCCATGGCCAAGATTTGTGTTTGAGGAACATGAAAGTGCAGAAATGCCATCGATTCCTCTGCGACATCCTCCGTAATGGTTTCCATCTATAGAGAATCGGGACTAAGTTGTGCGGTTGGATTCTCTGGCCCAACGGTCAGAATTTAATTGAAGATTTCGTGTTGCACGTGATACTGAGTTGATTATTACTGGATTCTCATGGACAGCCCATTAATAGGTTCTGGAGGAGGCAAACTCCTCCTAAGCAAGAGATCGGTACCAAATTGGCATCTTCTCTTAATGCTTATGAATTCAATGCGAATAGTGCTCTCTCATGTGAATAACAATCAAGATTCAGGTTTGTCTAATCGACATCTGACCTCACAGAGCGCGATTGCTCTTAGCTCTGCTGCTTTTCTATGCAATTTCTTGTTGCAATAACATGTTGAAGAGATTTGTCTTGTTTTTGGCGGTGGTGTTATTATTTTTGTTTGGCTTTCGTTCTGCGGTAGCTTGTCCATTTGATTGCATCTATTCAACATAGTTTTTTTATTTGTGATACTGGCATCTAGTTGATTTCACTTTTCTTGCTTGTTATGGAATGAAGTGTGGAATTATTGTTGTTCTAGGCACAGCGGACGAGCAAGAATACATGTAACAATGAATCATGTCACCAATCAAATGTCTTCGGTCCTCCTAATTTCGGACGTAGAACGGCAACAAATGCAATGTGCCATGAAAGGAAGAATACTTGATTGGTTGGTTGACAATGTATGATGCACTTTCTCCAGTGGACAATTACCTCTGCAGTGTTCATGGACTCTCTTTTTCTTGGTGTAGGATGGTGTTTGTTGACCACACTGAGGCGACTTTAATTTCAAGTGATGCTCGAGTAATACAAATGAACGTCATCATGACTAGGCGGAAATTGCTTACCTAAAGCAATAGCATATCGGTGATGTCCTCGCCCCAACTGACACCTTTGATTTGCCTTTTTTCCCTCTCTTCGGATATGTGACTGCTGATACTATGGCGCGTAAATATCTCAAAACTGAAGCATTTCTGAGGAAAGATCATTTGGTAACACAGCTATCAATGATTGAAGTTACTTTTGTGGGTAAATTTGTCAAGTTACATACACGTTGTAGCCATGTGCTTGGGTTCATGTTGTTAACTGCTCATATCATGCGGTAGCTTACTAGTTACTGTCATTCCATCTTTTGTGGCCAGCAACTTTTGTGGAGTTTGCTTTCAAATCTTTTATCTATGATCTGCTCCCAAAATGAAGATTACACGTCAAGTTTGTCAATGTCCTGTTGATGCACCTCTTGCAGGACCATAAAGGTAGCTGCATGATGTTCACAATTCCATTGCAGTTTTTAGTGGATTGTACATCCTTTTATCACGATCATTGATATCCTTTGCCATATATTTTCATGTAGATTTATCTCTTTATGTTAACCATAAACTCTATCTCTCTCTCTCGCTCAATACACAAAACTCACGTTCATCACTAAACCGATTGGGTTTTGTTGCCAATTACAGACAGTTCTGTGATTAGACGGCTGTTGTTTGTTACTAGGCAATCCACTTAGTACCATCTTTGTAATGAGAATGAAATTCAAAGTAACTAGTTAAGACAAGGTGGGAGTGTTGGGAGAGCACAACAAAAGCCCAAAGCCCTGATACCTTCACTTGGAGAGATCGCCAAGAGAGAGTCCAAGTCCGAGCCAATTCTTTGATGTGGGATCCCTTTGACACAATTTACTCGCACGTGCATCCTAACAATCTCCCCCTCATGTGTGAGTTTAATGTTAGGTCTGCTCCCTTAATTTAGGTATCCTTCTGCATCAATTTATCTCAAGTTAAATCTTTACTCGCACATGCATCCTAACAATCTCCCCCTCACGTGTAAGTTTAATGTTAAGTCCACTCCCCTTTATTTAGATATCATTCCACATCAACTTATCTGAAGTTAAATCCCTATGAGATGGCGTTGCTACACTACAATGCGCACTTGCTCGGAAACTGCAACCATGGGCTCTGATATTATTTGTTGGGAGCACGCAACAAAAGCATGATACCTTCACTTGGGGAGATTGCTAAGAGAGAGCCCAAGTCTGAGCTTGTCAATACATCTAGTTAGATCCACTTTCATTCAAAAGCTAAAGCCAAAGAGTTATGGGCCAATTATGATATATTAATTGCTTTACACTATATCAATTCTTCAATGTGAGATTCATTTAACACAACTCATTCACATGTGTATCCTAATAGGAAGGGCGGTAGAGTGCAAGCGGGGTTAGGCATGATATTCCATTTATCTATCACGTACACATTGACCGATTATTCAAAGTTGCAGCTGGAGTCTCTTGATGCATGTTCTAGGAAGGTGGATTGTTCCCCTTGGGATGTTCACTTTGCACATGGAGACTCGAAAACCATACTTTTAAATCGGATTTGCAGTAATGGTTCTTGTTGTGTGAACCCAAGCTGTTTCTTACAACAGATTACAATGTTCTTTATGAATTGATCAATATTGATGTCTTGAAACTCTCCTAATTCAACAATGATGTCGTATGTTGCCGAATGTGACGTGAACATTCGCCAGTTGCATGTTTAATATTGTCCCTCCTCCTTGAATGTCTCTCTTTTGTCTCATCTATCCATCTCAAGTGTGGGATATCTAAGACAATCCTGTGATACGGAAGCATTTGTAATTGGTCAGTCTTTATATGCGGCTAAAGCTCCTCCCTGCTAGCTGTTCTCAATTGAAGCTTCCCGATTCACGCGGTGTTCAAGCGTGGAGTCTACCTAAAACGATGTAAAATTGCCAATGCCTGTTGTTCTGAACAAGATTTACGTTGAACCATTAGTCAAGGCTTTGAAGGCAAAACCCATGAAGACAAGACCAACGAACATGGCTTATCCATTGAAGTGATTGATGTCCAAGACTTTTTAGGGTTTCTTGTGGGGTCAATGAAGGACTCTGAATTCCCTTCAAGCAGTGTCGCTCTAGAAAAGGGCGTTTCACTTTTCTCATCCGTGAAGGATGTGAAGAACAGGAAGGGCAAACACGGTGAGTAAGCGGAAAGCCGGGAAAATCTCCGTATTGTCCGGGTCGAAGGTCATTCTCAACTACCTAGACAAAGTTCGAACAAATTCAAATACAATAAAATAAAGAAAGAGGGTACATTTAGCGTAGAGACAACCCAAATCTTTTTGGCCTGGTCCGTAGAAGCCTAAATCATTGTATCCATTTTGGCCCATACCTCGTTGTCGTAAGAGACTATCTTGCAAGGCGGTCACGTCAAATAACGAATATGAAGAAATCCACACATAAGAAACTAGAGTTTTGAGATTTAAACGTAGAAGTCAATAGGAATGCATATAAGATGGATAACCAGATTGATTGGTTGCATTCACTCATTACAACTAAGCAAGGGTTATCACTAACAATGGTTACACCAGATAAGCCACTTCATTTTCTTTTCAGATTCTTTTCAAGGGAATTACAATTTACTCATCTGATTTTTTAATGATGACAATTTGAATTGTTTCACAAAAATCAGGTTGATAAGACAACTATCAAATAATGTTTACATTAAAATAGTCATGTTCATAAACTATTCAAATGTTTTCTTTCAATTTGCTAAAAAAATTTTTGCCTGACTCAACTTACTTTCTCAATCTTGTCAAAATTGTCACTCCATATTATTTGATGTTGACTTTATTATCTCTTTACACAAGCAAACATGTCATATATGTAGCAATAAACTCGACTATCACTTCTACGCATTCTACTTATGGTGCACTGTTCAGTTTAAAGCTTAGCTATATTATATGGATGCTTGAGGTTAATGAGTCAGTCACTGTAGCTCCACCAACATCCCAAAAACCAGAAAATTTCTCTACAGAGGTAACAAATGCCCGAAATATAAGTTGGCTGTCGGTTTGCTTACAACATGACTCGGTTTTGTAACTTTATGAAGACATAATGCAATTTCTTTATCACTAGGCTTCCATGCTTGCTGGCTCTCTACATGTTGTGTTTGAGTTAATTTTATCATGTAGTTTTTAAGATTACCCTTACCTCATTTCATATTAATTTCAAGTGTGATACTTATCATATATAAAGTATTGTCAATTATTCAAACTATCCTAGTAAATTACATTAGTAGAACAATGCAAAGTCAATAATGTGACAAATTAATTGATTATCGATAAGAAATGGTAGGATCGCACAAATTGAGAGAGTTAAAAGAGGTGCTTACCTTCCATGAGTTTCCTTTGTTTAGCTTTTTTATTTTTTGTAATGCATTTTTTGTGTATATTTTTTTTAATAATTTTTGACATATCATAGGCATGCCCAGATTGAGTTGTATCAACTAAAGCCCTACCGTGTCATATCAGGCTTTAAAACTAAATAATCATGTTCAAGCTCGCCCAAAAGAACATTTCTGGCCTATTTGACTTGAGTGGTCTTCGGTAAATTTGCAAGCTACCAGGCTCACAATAAAATTTGTTCTCCCCCTACAAGCAATGTTATAAACAGATCGTCAAGATAACAACTATTTATAGCACCGCCTCACAGGTCAGTAATATGATAAAATTAAAGGAAATTAACATGTGGATATTAATTAAATTATGGAATGAATCGATAAATATGAATCCCTCAACATTTAATGGAAGTATCATATAAGTAACCTAAACCTACCAAAGCATATATATTTGTACTTTACCAAATGGCTGCAAGCATAGTGGCCTAGGTCAACGAAGATTATTCTATTTTTTCTTGTTGGAGCCAATTCTAATTAGTCAAATTAGAACTCCAACCCCAATTGTGACATTTCAGATTTTCAATCCTGTTTTCTATTGAATAAATCGAACATTTCATCGACGCGCCTATAAGGCTGTTCTCAGAGCTGATCACTCTTGAGATAACTAGACTATTCAGGAAAGCCATTAAGGAATTTTAATGCGATAGACTTGAGTATTCGATCAGGAATCGGCTTCTCGACCGTGCTCATCTTTAGAGATAATTACGGCACAGTTAAAAATCAATTTGAGATCAGAGATAGGTCAATTCGATTGAGATGTATGGTTAAACATAGGTGACTCCACTAAATTGAAAAATTCTCCTCGACCGGCACTAGACTGATTTCTCTATCGTTTTGTTACCTTATGTCCGTATTTGAATCCTCGAGATTTTCACGACAACCGAGAGTTGTCAATGTGTCAAGTGGGTTCATTGTGGCTCGAGGAAAATCGATCACAGGTTATTTGCACTAAAAATTTTTGAAACCTACCTGATAGTCTAGGTCACGCTAAAAACATGACAGATTAAAATTAACCGCGAATTTGAGTCCGATTTCAGAAATTGAAAGTTCTGTCATGTCACAATTAATTCTAAGAGTGTCGACTTAGTCTCAGAAGATTTTTCTGCAACCCAAGACTTTTTGGGAAAAAGTCAAAGTAGGGCCGTTTTGTTCAGGGATCATTTTTTATCGCAAATTTGAGAATCAAGTGAATTGTATGGGTGAGGAAAAATGCCATGATGATCGATGGTGGGTCAATTGAATTTATTGAGGCCGAATTGGATTGAATTGAGCAAGATCAAGTGTCCAATTAAGGGAGAAATGTTGGAAATTCGTATGCCCCCCTTTTCCCTATGGTTTTGGACCATTTCAAGGGTTGTCAAGAGTGCATTGGTGGCTCAATGGAGGCCAAGGAGGAGCTGGTGGTGGTGGATGGTCAAGGGGACCATGGAAGAGAAGAATTGGGCCAAGTGGACCCCTTGTTCCCTCCTTCTCTCCTCTAACTCTTCCTCCCTCACCAAGACCGGCGAGCAGCCCCTCTTCTCCATCTTGTGGCCTTTGAAACCCTCAGCAAGTCGGAAGAAAATCAGCCGTGAAGCCTCGCCATCTCACACCATGCCGGGACGCCGTCCGCAATTCACGCGCCTCGCCACACGCACGCGTGTGCCTGCCTGGCCGCGCCCAGCCTGTGTATGTTCCAGTCTTGTTCCACCACTTTCCTCGCCTCCACCAAGCTGCTGTGATCGCCCAAGCCACCGCCGAAGCCGCCGGAGTTCCTATGGTCGCCGCTTGGACCCGTGACTGACCCCTGCAGCCCCACCGGTTCTTGTTCAGCTCAAACCAACTCGATTCAGCCCTCCACCAACCAAGAACAGAGGCCTAGTTCAGTGGGTTTCCAACAAGGTTGTGGTCCATTTTGAGGAATTTCCGAGCCTCAAAAGTTAGGCCCGCTTTGAAGAGTATCAAGCCTCGTTGTGTCCCCAACGTTTTGAATCATCCGGCTCGCCAAACAAGTGAGTTGAACTCACTAATCCTCGCTTAGTTAGTTAATTACGCTTATGGGTTGATTACATTAATTAAGAGCACGGTTTAGGTGGATAGATTAGATTAGATTAGTTAATTTAATTATCTGCTGATGCATGTTAGGTGGTTAGTTAGTGTATTTAGTGAGTAGACACGTTCTATTATTTATTGAACTAACCTTGGAATTTTTCCGGGTCCGTTTCGGTGTCCAATTAGGCATTACGGGCCTAAATTGAATTTATTGGCATTTATTTAATATTTTCTGTAATTATTTAATTATTTATTTATTTTTCAAAAATTAAACCGGGATAGCCGGTGACCGGAATTTTATGCTGGTTATTGTGGTGTAATCTATTTATTTATTTGAGCCTTAATTTGTGCTGAATTAATTTAATTGTGAATTTTGGATTTTATTCCTAAATTAGTTAAATTTGGTAATTAATTGGATAATTACCGAGCGTCAGTTTACAACGCCAAAAATCTATTTTTGGATTGTTGAAAGAAGTTGGAGAATGAAAGTAAGATTATTATATTTTGGCTAAGGCCGACCATGTACCCACACAAGGCTATTTTATCGAGAATGATAAAAAGATGGAATTGGTTGTATGATTGGGAAGGTATACTATATCAGCCTACGGGTGATATGTCAGCTTAGTAGAGAGCAGTATATCGGTATACTATATCGGCCCATGGGTGATATGGCAACTTAGCAGAAAGCAGTATACCATATCAGCTTAGATTAAGCATTGTCGGTATACTATATCAGCCTACAAGCGATATGGCAGCTTAGCAAAGAGCAGTATACCCGATCATCTCAGAAGCGAGCTATACTATCTATTTATCAACTTAGCAGTGAGCAGTCCTGATATGAGCGGACTTATAGATAGTATGAGATGAACCGACCAAGAAAGGGTCGTGATGACATATAATCAACTAGGTCAATTGATCAATGATTTGATCTGATGTTATGAACTGATTGATTGATGTGATTTGAGGCATCTATAAATTATGTTGATTTGCAAGATGGAACTAAGGCCAAGGTAAGTCCTTTGACTCGTGTTGTGCTTAGGCAGCCCTTAGGGCGTATTGGCTTCCTAATCGAGTCTTAGGAAGTTGAACTTGCTGAGACATTGTCTCACTAATTATTGTATAACCATTTTCAGGTCCTTAGATGATGTTGGTGGAGGACCGAAAGCCCCAAAGTTTAGAAAGGTGGATAGACTAGAATCGGCAAACAGATCTGACTAGTAGATCATAAGACTGTTCCTTTTGGAATGAGCCGACCTTTTTGTAAATAGTCTGGTATTGTAAATAAACCTAGTTGTTTATAAAAGGTTTGTTTTGATTGAAAAAATTCGCCATACTTTCATATCACATTGTTTTATTGTCTAGGGATTTTATATGCTTTTGCATGTGTATTAAAATGGGTGAGTTGGCGATGCATCCTGGGACGTCGCTATTTTAATTGACCAGTGAAGAATGGGCGCGCACTCGAGGATCGGGACGTGATACCAATTGTCTTCTCAAAAGGTGTGCGGGGATGGATTCAGATTTCAAAGTCAAGGCGGGGCCACAAACGCCACCCCGCACTAAAACCAAGTAGGCTCATTGATAATTCATTGAGTTCGCACGTTTAGTACAATTGATTTCGAGCATGTAGGTAATCCCATCGAATAGCATTTTCACATTAATCTAGAGTATTTTCACTAGAGACAATTCCTTGTTTGTGAAAGCTTTCTCAATATCTCTCTAAACACCTCTTCTTCTCCAGCCTAGTAAGATTCTCTAAGAAATGCAACTTGACTAGTTAGAAACGTTACCATTCTGGTACCCTTGAGTATTTATATACTCTGAACTAAATCTCCAGGTTGTTGCTGCTAAAAGGCTGTCCCTAAAGGGCTTGAACAAGAGGTTCGCCTACTATGGGAAGGCATATCTGCAGCATTTTACTTAGTTTTCCCTAGTTCTAAGCATAGGGTCGACGACCTCAACTTTCCCTAATTTATCTTTTTACTTTTGAGTCTTGTTTGATTCAATTTGAAATCAATTAGTTGACGAATGAGAATGGTAATATAATAACTTGGACTACAATTTTGTGGACATGAAAATTGTACTGGTATGATTCTTGTTCCCTAAGTAACTCTGTTTTTCATAAAAGATCAAAGGAGATGCCAATTCACTTAGGTGTTTTGGTCCCATTTTTGCAATTAAATTAGATTTATCAAAAATTATATTGAACGAACTCGAAGAATGATAATAATTTACAAAAAGCAAAATGCAAATTTTAGCCTAAAGTTTTATTAAAATAAGAGTAAAATCGTTAGATTCGTGTCATGACATGCTCTTGAACATTAAAGATGGGGCCATTAAAAACCGCAAATTGAAGAACATGATCCCCTTTTTTCTCCAAATTCAAGAACAATTCAGAAGATTCCTCATATCTTCTTTCCACTATCTTCCCCGAGGGCTTTTTTCTTTTCTTCCGAAGGAAATCCTGATATTTGACCATAGAATATGCTACTTCTATTTGATATTACTTCCACCATCTAGTCATTGGCAATCACGGTAAGAATGTCCAATCGGTGGCCACATTCGTGAAATAACTTAATAGAACACGAATCTTCTATTATACTATAATGGCCAATAAAAAAAATTAAATTAATAAGTGAAACGACATCAAATGCCTATAAAGAAAACCCCGTCAATAAATAATATGGATACTGGAACAATGAAAACAACATAAGCATCTCTGCCACCCGAACAAGAAAAAGAATACATGAGTGTACGCCATGACTATATATATCTTAATTCCCGATTGCAATTTTTAATGTTCATATTGTTTTTCATTTTATAATCAAATTATGATTTTTTGAGATGAATGGTGTGAAATGATAGAATATTTCTTGTACGGAGGCAGTGAGCACTATTTTGGGGTTGATGTAGGCCCGGTTCACATGTGATAGGTATTATTGGCAGGCCTGCCGATAACATGATGATGGAGACACACTGAAAGTGGAAGTCGAATTATTATCATCTGTTGCAAGACAAACAGAACAAGAAAGGAATCATAGGAAGTATGGAATGTCTGCAGTAGTTAATCATGATAAACAGTACTTCTAAGCTTCCCAGCCTTGACTGCTGCTTGGTGAGAAAAACATGGTGGATGGATCCAAGAGGAAAATGCAAGTATGCCTTCCTTTGTTCCTCATTTATTTTTTCTTTTGCCTTTTTCTCATTTTTAGCAAATTTACTGGGTGTGCCTGCATTGATTTTTACAATTTCACATTTTATTTTTTTACTTAATCTAAATCTTATGCCGCACGTATATTATAAGAAATTCCCCTTTCTTCTTTTATATTTCCAGCGCTCTTACATTGAAACAAAGAAAGAATTGGGAAGATGTACCGAGTCAAATGAGAGTGAATTGTTTAGATGAAATGTCTTATTCAGTTATCACACACTATGCCACCAAATAATAATGGTTAGTCAAACAATTTCTTGACCTTGGAGATGTTTGAGGCACCAAAAGCTATGTATTATGGAATGGTGAAAAGAAATGGAGGACAAAGAAAGAAGTGAGGAAATTCTTAAGTTAAGTTCATAGCCACTTTCTTAGGAAGTTTTGAAAATGATGCATCTCAAATTGTCTGCCCGTCATCTAAACATAACTTCAATGGAAGTAAAGTGAATGAAATTACTTTGGCTAGGACAAAGGTAAACTAAATGAAATAAATGCTCTCAGTTGTCCTCCCTTTCGAGCATGCGGAGACTAATGGCTCACTAATTGTTAAGCTTAGCTTAGGCTCTCCCAAGCCCACCAATTCACTACTTATGATTCGAGTTTTTACCCTACAAGACAATTTGATTTAAGAGTTGCTACTAATTGATTTGAGGTTGGTCGATTAGAAACTCAAGTGAAATATCGAAAGAAATACTTCACTCCTACACAACCAGAGAAACTAGGATCGGGGATTTGATTATACTAATTAATCACTAATGCCCTTTCGGTACCTAATCTTGTTTAAACATCAAATAAAACATTTGTGCAGCATTTTATACTGATCATGAGTTATAGGATTCAATTCCTAAAGAGAAATCCATGCATCATACGGGCGTAATTGGAATAAGCCAATATTTGCTTCCAATAACTTAAACACGATTTTTTTAATTCTTTTACGGATTTTCACACATTTTAAGCAAAAACACTAAGACTATTTTTTTCTTTCTTTTGATTTTTTGGAATAATTTTTTTTTTTTTGGGATTTTTCTGATTTTTTTGGATTTTTTAATTAAGATATATTTTAATATTTTAATATTATATTATATTATAAAAAGTTGCGTCCGTGTCTGGACCGGCTTGAGTCGAATGACCCGAGTGTGGACCAACTTGGGTTAGATGACCCGGGTCAGTGGAACCTCAGGTGGGCTGGGCCTAACGTGCAGGCTCGGTCGAGTCTTCCCTTCCCAAAAAAAGAGGCCCAATTGAGAAATTCAAAAAAAGCAGCCAGTAGCCCACAATTTAAACTAAACCAAATCCGGCCCATTACAACAAAACCATAGCCTGAATAACAACCTGCGTCCGACTCGGTTCTACAACCACTAATTCAACTTAAGGCGCTACTCCTCACGATTCAACGAACATGAGAAATAGCATCACCTGTCCACATCCAGCTACGTGACTCCTCCGACGCTACCTCATCTAGCCTAGGTGTAAGGCCAACCCTCCGCTAGGCCAACCATTGCAGCCAGCTGAGATGCAACTCAACCTTCCCAATTTCTCTCTCTCTATTCTCAGTTTTTTGCAACTTGGCCAATTGAGATGGCAGCACCGTTTTGCCTTGGTGAGGCTACCCGCCTACTCAGGCGTTGCCTTGGCTTAGCCCAAGTCGCAGGTTTGATCCTTGGCTGGGTCGTTACTCCTCAGCCGGCGTTCTCGCCTCCAACATCCCGATCGCATGAGCTACGATGGCAGCAACGAGACACCTAGGACAAAAAAAAAAAAACAAAGTAAGCCATGAAGGGAAAGAAGGAAAAGGTGGCTAGTGATGCCCTCCACTTGGCATGGCAGCAACATAGACATGGCGGTCACCGAAGTTGTTCTCCATTCTCCCTCCCAGCAAATCTCTCTCGAGCTCCCTCTCACAAGCTCTCTCTCTCTCTCTCTCTCTCTCTCTCTCTCTCTCTCTCTCTCAGACCCCCCAGATCTGCCTCTCTCCTTGGCCTTAGATCTCTCTCTTAAATTCAAATCTCTCTTGGATTCACTCATTCTCAGACCTCTCCAAATGTCTCTTAAGGGAAGTCTTTTGAGCTTGCTCCTCCCTCTCCCTGTCTCTTCATGTGTGTTTTGGCCTCCCCCCAATGCCCTATTTATATAGGTCAAGAAGGCCGGTCAACGAAGGTGGTCCGGTCGTAGATCCTCAGCACATCGATCGGCCTCCTCCAAATGAGCTGGAGTCCCATTAGTCATTACTTCCGCTTGATCTACTCTTTATTTTTTGCAGCATGCTGTCCTTATTGCGTGGGAATGGGAGAAAAAGGAGAGAATGAAGAGTCACCCACATGCGTTGTAAGGAAGGAAGGAAGAAAAGGGATAAGGAAAGGGGGAGGGGCTAGACCAGGGGAAATGATAGGTGGGATGGGCTTGGGCCCATGCATGGGAAAAAAGAAAGAAACAAGGGGGGTTAGGGCAAAAGCCCAGCCCCACGAGACATTAATTTTTCAACTTTTTTATATATCTGAAATAAAATAATAAAAAAATCTTAGTTGAAGCAAATAGTATTAATACCTATGTGATGCGAAAATCATTTTTGTTAGGGTCAAATTGATCCCTAATATTCTATGCAATTTAATCCTAAATATTAGCCAAATTTGGGTGTAAATAGATGCCTCTCTTTGAAGGTGAGCTTGTAAAGGTTGCATTCAAAAACGAACTAATACCTAAATTTTGTCTATGCATATGCAATAGATAATATCTTATTTGGGACCAAGTGTCATATGCAAAAAAAAAGGGCAATATAGCATAATATATACTAAGATAGATAAGAATATATATGTAATCACTTATCAGAAAGGAGTGAAATGGGCACGAACCCAGAGTTTGGCAAATATTAGGGTATCATCTTACTTGATGACTTGGGAAAGTTGCATTCTTAAGACTCAAACCATTCTTCAGATGCTTGTTAGAGTAACTAGAGCCTTTCTTTGATCGCCTTGATAGGAGATTACTTTTCCAAAACCTAACCCTTTCTTCGGTTGCTTGTTAGAGCAACAAATTGATTTTGTCTCGGACCCGAATCTTTCATCGGTAACCTTGACAGGAAATTACTTTTCTAGGACCCGAACCATTCTTTGATCACCTATTGAAGCAATAAGTTATTTGTCTAAAACCCAAACCTTTCTTTGGTCGCCTTATCGAGGAATTGCTTTTCCAAGACCTAAATCATTCTTCAGTCACATGTTAGAGCAATAAGTTGTTTGTCTAGAACCCGAATCTTTTTTCGATCGCCTTGATGTGAAATTACTTTTCCAAGATTTGAATCATTCTTCGATCGCCTGTTGAGAGAAAAGTTGTTTATATGACTTTAAGCTACAGAAGCACATTGTGTCGGTGAAAGAGGACCTTGGACTCGGATATTTGTGAAAGTCTACCACCTCCTGGTAAAAAGAAGTTGGAATATTGATGATGTATCTCAAGTATTCATGAAGGTCTCCCACCTCTTGGTAATTGGAATATCAATGACACACCTCGAATATTTATGAAGGTCTCCCACCTCCTAGTAGTGAAGGTCTTCCACCCTCCGATAATTGGAATATTGAGTACATCTCTTGGATATTCATAAAGGTCTCCCACCTGCTGGTAATTGGAATATCGAGGACACCCCTCACATATTCATGAAGGTCTCCCACCTCCTGATGATGGGTAAAGGTTTCCCACCTCTTGGTAAGTGGAATATTAACGATGCACCTCACATATTCGTGAAGGTCTCCCACCTCCTAATAAATGAAATATCGAGAATGCACCTTGGATATTCGTTAAGATTTCCCACCTCTTGGTAAAAGAAATTTTGGATGTAGCATGAGGCTTATCTAGGTAGTCACAGACACACAAAGTAATGGAATACTTGGATAGCTACAAGTATCCAAAGATGCAATTTGGAGACAACTCTAGTAGGCTAAGTGTTATGGTGATAAGAGAGCATACATATGTAGCTGTAGGCACACAAAGCAGTGAAATACTTGTACAACTCTATATATTCAAATATACAATTTGGGGATAACTCTTGCAAGTCCAATGTCAATGGAAAGGAGTACTAGGACAATGACAGGTACTTAAAGATAATAGGATACTCAAGCAGTCACCATTATTCATATCCTGATGACAACTCAAATATATTGAGTGTCCATAAGAGAAAATACCTAGACAGTGGTAAGTACTCAAAAATAATGGGATACCTAGACAGTCGCAAGTATCCATACTTTGAGGACAACTTGAACAAATCGAGTGTCAAGAAGACAGAGTATCTAGATAGTGGCAGGTGTTGGAGAAATCTTTCTGGAATATTTTGAAGCTGACAAAACGTTTCCATCAGTCTAGTCTGAAGATTTGCAGACTCTACCATTTAAAGTCTGAAGACCTCCGAACCGCCAGATTCAAGACTCAAAGTCTATTCTCATTGACAGTTTGTAGTTTGTCGAAAAAGGTCTATCCAGGACTGTGTGTTTCGTTAAGGATTTGATCTTATCGACTGACGAATATCTCTTGGCTGGATATGACATAACGGATTACTTTATTCGAATCAAGATTGATTAAAGATCCGATGATTGGCGAAGTATACTTGGAACATTCTACTTATGGAAACCGAGATCCTGATTGTATGGGCGAGCAGGATTGATGGGCTATCGACATGTTCCTTTAATAGCTCGAATGATCTTCTTAATTGATTCTGTCCAACGGGAAGATTGGAAGAATTCCTTTTGTAAGTGCCAACAGGTATGATGGCATAAAGGAGTATATAAGGAAGATGTTCCAGTTGTTCGAGGTGTGCGTGAGAGAAGAATTTCAAAGTCTGAAGCTCCTTGTTCCTTGTCAATTCATTTACTGAGCGAAATCTTGTACGCAAAAAAGAGTTTATATTTTGAGATACCTTGAGGAAGTGTGGTAGAATATCTACCTTTGTGGAATCAAGGGAAAGCATTGCTATAACATCTCTTTTGTTCTTAGTGAAATCCAGCAAGTGGGCTATCGGTGCGAAAGAGTGGACGTAGGCTTGGAATAAGCCGAACCACTATAAACCTTGTGTTCAATTTTCTCTTCCCTACTCTGTTTACTTTGATCATAATCTGTTTTGGAGAACTTCCTTTCTATTGTCTGCCTAGTATTGATTTCGTATATTGATAAATTGTTTTTACACCTATTCACCCCCTTTAGGTGTTTATACTAGCTATATCAATTGGTATCAGAGCTTGTGTACTCACTTTGTTTGAAGTGTTTTACTTCAGAGTTAAAGATCCATGGTTAGTATGTTAGCTCCGGGCTGGTGGAAGGGCAAAGCAATACCAGACCTCCTTACTTTGATGGAAAGGATTACAACATCTGGAAAAACAAGATGAAAGTATTCCTAAGATCAAAGGATCCTCTGGAATGGGACGTTGTAAAAAAAGGAATCACTCCTAAAGCTGCAGAGAGAGGAAAAGAAACTGTTGAGTCTAGTGAAATGACTCAGGAAGAAATAATCAAGAGACAAGCTCTTGATGCAAAAGCAATTTATTATTTATATTGTGCTTTGTCACCTACTGAATATAATATAATATCTTCTTGTGTTACAGCAAAAGAAGTCTGGGATAGATTACATATTACTTATGAAGGAACGATCGAATGAAAGAGACCAGAATCAACATTCTCCTCGGTCAATACGAAGCCTTCAAAATGAAATCGGGAGAATCTATAACGACACATGTTTAGTCGTTTTACGTAAATCGTGAATGGTCTTGAAAATCAAGGTCAACCAATTTTTGATCCCATGAAAGTAAACAAGCTACTGCGTGGACTCTCCAAGGATTGGAATCACATAAAGACCTCAATAAGAGAGACACAAAGAATCATGCCACTATCTGTCGATGAGTTGGTTGGAACTCTTCAGTCTTATGAAGTAGAATGAATCAATGAAGACGAAGATCCTAAAGGTAAGAAATCCATTGCATTAAAATCCAATGATGATTATGATGTTACAGATTCTGAAGACGATATGGATGATGAGGAGCTTGCTCTCATGATAAGAAGATTTAGAAAGCTGAACAGAAAAGGAAGAAGATTCAATCCAAAGAAACAGAGTTTTCAAAAGCAACAAACTAAGTCTGTTGAGGATGATGAATCAAACAAAGATGTAGTCTGCTTTGAATGTAAGAAAAAAGGACACATCAGACCCAACTGTCCTCTTCTGAGGAAGAAGAAAGGAAAAGCTGAAAAGTATCGAAAGGCTTTAAAGCGAAACCCGGAGTGATACGAGTGTGAAGAAAGTGATGATGATTATGCCAATATATGTCCGATGGCACAATCGATTCAGATTCAATCTCCGAGACAGACTTTATTCAGACAATGAGTTTGAGGTAAGTAACTTTAAAATCCCTGTTAAAGTTTCTAAATACATTGATGAGATGTGTTCTAGTCTTAAAACTTCTCTTAAATGGATTTTCGAACTTAAAAAGGAAAATTCTGCACTAAAACAACAGGAAAATGCTTTGAAAGAAAGGTTGAAATGTTTAGACATGAATGTTTCTACTCTTAAAGAAAGCGAAGAAAATCTTTTAAAAGAAAATGAATTTTAAAAAAATGACATTAAATATTTCAAAAAGATTTTCAATAGGATCTGAGAAACTTGAGAAAATTCTTTCAACACAAAGACCTTTATTTCAATAAATCAAGTTTAGGAATGATTGTGGAAACCATTCCTCTAATTGATTTTCCTAAAGTGAAGGAAAGAATTAAGCAAAGACCCACAAGAGATGCTTACAAAAATCATTTCAAAAAGGTTTTTGTAAAACCAAAGAGGTCGAAATGCTCTCGATGTTCAAAGTGCAATAGTGCATATCATTTTGAAAAGGAATGTCCTATGGTTTAGAAACCTCGTTAAAAAGGTATGGGCAAAAATCGCATATCATACTAACACCAATGGACCCAAGAAAATATGGGTACCAAAGAAAGCTTGAGTCTCTTTTTAAATACAGGTCACTATCAAGAAAAAGGTAAAATGGTATATGGATAGTGGATGCTCAAGACATATGACAGGAGATTCAAAATGCTTCATAAAGCTCGTTCAAGTGAATGGTGGAAAAGTCTCATTTGGAGGAAACAACAAAGGAAGAATTGTGGGGTTTGGAACTGTAAGGATTGGAAACCTCACAATAAGCAATGTTTCCCTAGTGGAAGAACTCAACTACAATCTACTCAAGATCGGGTCACTGTGTGATACCGGTTTCAAAATAAACTTTCAAGAGGGAATATGTTCAGAACCAAGTAAAGATTCTACTCAGTCATTTATGGGTCGAAGACATGGAAATATCTACCTCTTGGACGTGAAACCAGATGAATCGCAATGCCTAATCTCAATACAAGACGAAGCGAGCTTATGGCACAGAAAGCTTGGGCACATCAATATGAAGCAGATAGCCAAAATTTCAGCAAAGAAGCTTGTTCGTGGTTTACCCAATTTATCATACCAAAAGTTTGATCTATGCACTTCATGCGTATTGGGAAAGTAGGTAGGAAATTCCTTTAAACCAATAAATCAAGTTTCCACTAATCGTGTACTGCAACTTCGCATATGGATCTCTTTGGACCAACCGAACTCGAGCATTGGAGGTAAGAAATATTGCCTAGTAATTGTGGATGACTACTCACGATTTACTTGGGTATATTTCTGGCAAGTAAGTCTGAAACCTTCTCTTACTTTGAAAAGTTTGCTAAAAGGGTTCAAAATGAAAAATGGTATGTTATCTCAAGTATAAGAACAGACCATGGAGGTGAATTTGAAAATCAAGATTTTACAAAATTCTCGTGATGAATCTGGTTTTCATCATGTGTTCTCTTCTCCATATACTCCAGAGCAAAATGGAGTTGTGGAAAGAAAGAATAGATCACTTCAAGAAATGGCTAGAACTCTTTTGATTGAAAATAACATCTTTTCACGATTTTGGGCTGAAGTAGTTTCAACAGCATGTTATATTATCAATAGAGTTTTTCTAAGGCCCATTCTGAAAAAAAAACCCCCTATGAGTTATTCAAAGGAAAGAAACCTATTGTTTCATACTTTCATGTGTTTGGATGTAAATGCTTTATTTTGAAAAATGCAAATGATCGAGTTGGCAAGTTTGAGGAAAAATCAGACGAAGGCATCTTCCTTGGATATTCTACCTCAAGCAAAGCCTATAGAGTCTATAACAAGAAGTCTCAATCTATGGAGGAATCAATGAATGTCAAATTCCAGGATTCTATGCAAAATGAATCTATTCAGACTCATCTTGAAGAATCTGAACCCGCTTTAGACTCTACAAAGTCTAAAGAAGCAGCTCAAACTCTGAAAGACCAGCAACAAGTGGTTATTAAAGATTCAAATGAAGGAAGTAATCATCAACCTAACAAATCAACCAGTAACTGGAAGCATAAGTCTAGTCATCCCAAAGATCTCATTATTGGCGACATTAATGATGGAATTCGCACAAGATCCAAAAGGCACGAAGAGTCTAGTGCCGTGGCTCTTATTTCTGAAATAGAACCCAAAAGCATGGAAGAAGCTTTATCTGATGTAAGCTGGATTGAAGCTATGCAAGAAGAACTCAGACAATTCAGCATTAATGATGTCTGGGAGTTGACCCCTAAACCAAAAGGTAAATCTATTATTGGTGCTAAATGGGTTTTCAGGAACAAGATGAACGAGAAAGGAAAAGTCATAAGAAACAAAGCAAGACTCGTGGCCAAGGGATATACGCAAGAAGAAGGGATAGACTATGACGAGACTTACGCACCAGTAGCAAGTGTTTGCATTTGTGCTAGATTTCAAGCAGACCCTAAAGAATCTCATCTAAGTGCTGCAAAGTGAATTATCAAATACATTGCTTCAACTTCAAGCATTGGTCTTTGGTATCCTAAAAAGGGAGAATTTAGTCTTCTTGGATACTCAGACGCAGATCTAGCCGGTTGCGAGTTGATAGAAAGAGCACTTTGGGCACTTGTCAACTACTTGGAAGCAGGACAAAGTGTCTTGGTTTTCAAGGAAGCAAAATACGTAGCTCTTTCTACAAATGAAGCGAGTATGTAGCTCTCGGAAGTTGTTGTTCACAAATTTCGTGGATAAAACAATAGCTAAGAGACTTTGGAATTGAAGATTCATGCACGGAGATTAACCGTGACAACACCGTGTGCAATCAATCTTACCAAAAATCCAATCCTTCACTCAAGAGCGAAGCATATAGAGATTCGACATCACTCCATTAGAGATCATGTTCAAAATGGAGAAATTTTGATTCAGTTTGTTGACTCAAAGAACCAACTAGCGGATATATTTACAAAGCCTTTGGAGAAAAATCAATTTGAAATCATCCGTTCCAGACTCAACATCCTGAAGCTTGAAGAAGTTAAAGTCTAGAGACTCTCAGACTCAGAAAGTTCTTGGTTGTAAGTTATTTTATTTTCTCTCATATTAAATCTCGGAAAGGTACGATCATCTATCTATAATTGATTTTTGCTATCTTCAAATTCCGTGATAAGAGCAATTTCTCTTTTTCAAAAAGGAGTTAATATTTTAAAAATGGCAGTTATCTATTTCTTTAAAAAGGCAGTTATTTTTAAAAAGGCATCTTTTACTTTCTAGTGCGACGCTTGGTATGCCTCCCTTCGACTGACCTATATACAGTCAGTTCCTCTTCGTTCAAAAACCCTAAAAGCATTGATCTCCCACTCCTGTCTTCTTCACTTGTTTAACCTTTGAAAAAGTTATCATCTTTCTTGGGAAAAGTCAAGTTCGGAATCTTTCAAGACTGCGAAAGATGTCGTCTTCAAGAAAGTCTTCGAGGATTGCAAGCAGGGGACCACGGCAAATGAGTGAGGGGCCTACTCACTTTGATCTCACCGAGGAAGAAGAGTCACCCGGTCAAGCAACAGAGCCCACAACATTCTCGGCAGCGTCATTCTCCACCAACTAGTCCACAGGGTGTTGGTCATCGAGAAGAGGAAGAAATCGTTGAAAGAGCTAATCCTATAAGAACTCAAAAGCCCTCTTTTATTTATAAGCTTTACCGTGCTTTAAAGAGGACCGGTACTCCATTGAACTACATCGATGAGTTTCTTAAAGACAAGGGATATGGGAATGAGTACATCTTTTTGCGAAACATGGAGCGTTTGGGAATTGCTTCTAAGGGGATGGCAGAAGAAACCCTTGCAAATATCCCAAGTGATCCGCGTGTTGGAGGACTGAATCCGATAGATGGGAATGATGATGACAAATTGTACAGCCAATTTCAACCGAGAATGGGTGTTGCGGCGAAAATTCGGGGAAAAAGGACAGACTTGTTATGATTGAAGGAACATAAGGATCTATACTCCAAATTGTTGAAGCGTGGGGTGATAAACCCTAGGAGTGTGGATTTTGATTTCCTTGATACTGTGAATATTAAGTTGAGGGAAAAGTTCAGTTTTCTTCAAATTGAACAGTTCTGTTCTGACACTACAGAAGCTCATGCTGAACTAACTACATACTTCTATTCGAATCTTAGCTTCTTGGATGCAAATAGAATCTCTTTTAGTGTCCGAGATCAGGACTTTGTGGTGGATGTAGATATGTTAGCTGATGTGATTGGGGTTGAGAGAGGAAGATATCAACCTATCAATGTCTCTATTGCTCGTGCCACATTGGAACTTGTTAAGGACAGAAAGACAGAGGGAAAGATTTCCTACTCAAGGATGCGTGCGTTCAACATTCTCGCTTCACAAGATTGTGATAAATTGCCTTAGACCAAAATCTACTTCAAAGACTCGATGTTTCAAACTCGAGGCAAAGTTGATGTACGCCATCATTCGGGAAAAAGTTTTCTCTTCCTCACACCATTTTGTTCCACATGTATAGAGCAGTGGTGAAGGACAAGGGTCAACTTCCTTATCCAGGTCTTGTGTCAAAGTTATTCAGACATTTGAATGTTCAGCCTCCACAATTTCTCTGTGTTCGATCGTGTGATAAAATGGTGGTAGGACTGAAAATGGTGTCCAAAATGCGTCTGAAAGAACTCGACAAGGCGTTGGAGAAATTCAAGGAGACAACCCCTGCCAAGCCTCATCAAGTCTCTTCGGCAAAAAGAAAAGGGAAGGAGCCCATGGTTGCTCCATCCAAAAAGAGAAGAGCTCTCATCATTGAGGATGAAGATGATGAGGATGACATCACCATTTCTGCTATGGCATTGAAGAACCTAAGTCGTTCTGTTCCAGAATCAATGGAACGATAGGAGAAGGAAGCAGAGGAAAAAGAAGCAGAGGAGAAAGAATCAAAGGAGAGAAAAGGTGAAGAAAGAATCAAAGGAAGAAAAGGTGAAGAAAGAAGAAGAAGAAGAAGAAAGGAAGAAGAAGAAGAAGAAGAAGAAAGAGGAATTCCAGAGGAAGGAGAGCATGAGGAACACTCTTCTCCATCTGAAGGCATGGAAACAGGGGGAGATGGTGAGAAAAGAGGAATGTCCTCATATCCTGCTACCAGTGAAGGAGTCAGCTGCTCTCCAGCAGATCCAGAGGACATTCATGCCTCTCAATTTCCTGAGGAGGGACATGATGTTTCATCGCCAAATCTGCATGACTATGCTGATGTACCATCGTCTGCCTTTACTCCATCTGATCGTGCCGAAGCCAGTACGCAAACCGATAATTCAGCAGATTTCCACAGAATTCTTGATGTTCTCTTGGAAATGCGGGGTCAAATATATGCTCTGGGATGCAAAGTTCAGAACTTGAAGAATGCAAGACAAACTTCTTCAGTTTCTTTGAATGATCAGATCAAAGCCCTTGCTCTTCATAATCAAGCAAATGCTAAGAGTGAAGAGGTGGCTCAACTGAAAGAAGATTTGAAAAAGCTGGAAGGCATCGTCCAGTCAATGGGAGATTTCCAGCTTGTTTGTGTTCCCAAGCAATCATGACTCTATTCCATTTTCATCTCAACCTTTTTTATGATGACAAAAAGGGGGAGAGATGAGAGATTTGAAATCTTTCAACTTAATCTTTTAGTTTGTTTGTTTTGATGTTTGACTTTGTGTCTGGTTGTGGACTGAATTTGGGATTTGGATTTGATTGCTTACATTAAGTACTATTGATATAGCTTTACTCTCATGCAAAACTAACCTATTTTCTATGGTTGCAGATTCTAGCGTTATCATTAAGCCATTAATCTTTATGAGATATCTATATTTGCTTGAGTAATGTTTTGCAGGTCAAAGATATTCAAATCTGCAGGAAAGTTTTGTCACCATCAAAAAAGGGGAGATTGTTGGAGAAATCTTTCTGGAATATTTTGAAGCGACAAAACGTTTCCATCGAGTCTAGTCTCGAAGATTTGCAGACTCTACCATTTAAAGTCTGAAGACCTCCGGACTGCCAGATTCAAGACTCAAAGTCTATTCTCATTGACAGTTTGTAGTTTATCGAAGAAGGTCTATCCAGGACTATGTGTTTCGTTAAGGATTTGATCTTATCGACTGACGAAGATCTCTTGGCTAAATATGACATAACAGATTACTTTATTCGAATCAAGATTGGTTAAAGATTTGATGATTGGTGAAGTATACTTGGAAGGTTCTACTTATGGAAACCGAGATCCTGATTGTATGGGCGAGCAGGATTGATGGGCTATCGACATGTTCCTTTAATAGCTCGAATGATTTTCCTAATTGATTCTGTCCAACGGGAAGATTGGAAGAATTCCTTTTGTAAGTGCCAACGGGTATGATGGCATAAAGGAGTATATAAGGAAGACGTTCTAGTTGTTCGAGGTGTGCGCGAGAGAAGAATTTCAAAGTTTGAAGCTCTTTGTTCCTTGTCAATTCATTTACTGAGCGAAATCTTGTACGCAAAAGAGAGTCTATATTTTGAGATACCTTGAGGAAGTGTGGTAGAATATCTACACTATGGAATCAAGGGAAAGCATTGCTGTAACATCTCTTTTGTTCTTAGTGAAATCCCGCCGGTGGGCTGTCAGTGCGAAAGAGTGGACGTAGGCTTGGAATAAGCCGAACCACTATAAACCTTATGTTCAATTTTCTCTTCCCTACTCTCTATTTACTTTGATCATAATCTGTTTTGGAGAACTTCCTTTCTATTGTCTGCCTAGTATTGATTTCGTATATTGATAAATTGTTTTTACACCTATTCACCCCCTTTAGGTGTTTATACTAGCTATATCAGCAGGTACTCAAAGGCAATGAAATACTTGTTCAAACACAAGGTTTTTCGGAAATAAGAGTGGAGATATGCTTACCTATTTTTTTTTTTTGGTAAGATAAGATGTGCTTACCTGTTGATATCTCTAATTTATGAAAGTATATCTCCTATTAGACAATATGCAATGGTTTCGTTTGTAACATGATCTGTCCAATCCACTTAGCAGGTGAATATAGTGCTGAGAAGATTTTCTCCATATCATGTCTGATCCCAAGATCCTAGAAGCTGCAGTTGCTTTTACTCATTCTCCATCTTCCTCTTTTCTTTTAGACTTCCATGTGTCAAATGCTTCTAAGATTGACTATCTCTATGAGGTCTCTCTTAATGATGACACCAAGATCTCTAAAACTCAACTTCCTCTTATGAACCCATATTCTGCTTTTACTAAACCCATGTCGTCATTTTCTCTCATCCGCTCTATTTGACAACTTATACGTCAAACCCCAAAAGAAGTGAAAGAATACGTACAATCTTCTAAGTTTGATCAACATCATATTCCAACCACTGAAAAAAAAGTATTTTGTTACTCTTCAAATTCCCCCAGAATTCCCCAAACAATGGACCCAGCAAGGATACTCCCATGTCCATTATGGAGCTGTCTGTCTTGCCCTCACTTTTCATGGAAGAAAATGCCTGCTAGTTGTGGTCAGAATAGCCCTATTGGATACCGGTTCCTAGAATACCATCATGCTTGTATTGGCAATGTTCAAACCACTTTGAATGCTGGAACAGTCCCTATAACCCTCTATCCAAATTTCAAAGTTGCCCTTTCAAATCCGCAGCTACTTTCCTTCTTGAAAGTTCAAATCCAACTCACTGGGGCACCCTAGAATGCTGAGTCTATTGCAGCAACACTGCACTACCAGATGGTCTATCGAGTGTAGAACCACACCCTTGATCTAAATTTCCAAAACGGAAATGAAGACGCCCTGTTCATCTCCATGCAGAATGACCAAGCATCATGTATCCATGTTTCCAAATAGATTCCAAAAGGAAAGTTGATCAAGCTCCTTCCGGAGACCTGGGTTGCCAACTACAAAAAGCTACATCAGAACAATAAGCCTCTCCAGTCCTCGGACTCCAAATTTGTAAGGAAAAAGGATGGCACTGTTGCCATCAAATTTGGTAAAGAAAATGAAGAAAAATCTTCCATCTTCCAAACCATGTTCATGATTGAACCATGCATTTCAGAATCAATCTCTAAGCCAAATTCCAAAAGGCTAGTTCAATACTTTTAGAGTAATGGAAATCATGTCCATTACTATAAGCATCAATGTAGTCATTGTTTTTGGGACCCCTTTTGCCAATGTTCATACTATACAAATTCTTCTAATGAAGTAGACCTGGATACAAGGCCCATGCGAACACCTAAGAAACCAAAAGATGCTATATACGAGAGGTATTTGAACAGAGACCCTTCCATTGATACCTTTGGTGAGTGTGGTAAGTTTATATTCATGGTTTCTTATGCTCCACCTCCACCACCAAAATTCACATCATCACCTCCCATTCCACTAGCCTACCACCGACATCAACTCCCTCACCCCCCTCACAAAAAACTAGCAATTTCCCCATTTTACAAGCCAATCTTAAAAGTGAGCAAAACAACATTCGGACCCACTTGAAGTCCCAGGTGAAACACCACCTAGCCAGAAGGCTAGCTCTTTCATTGTTATGTTTCAAGAGACATACTTTCCTCCTCTTGCTCGAGAAAGTTCAAGACTCTTTTTCCGTACCCCTGAAGGATTCATCAACCCTTAAGAGAGATATCGTCGTGTTCCAAAAATATCTACCCCAACTAATGTGAACGAACATGGAAGGTAAAAGAGAATTCATGTTGCTGAAGGTGTCTTGAATTGCCAATCAGAGACTCTTCTGGCACATAACAATGCTTTCAAGACAATTGATTCCAAATTTGTGGATGTGTAAAGAGATCTTAATAGATATAATGAAACCACCAAGAAGATACTTTCGGACTTTCAAAAAAGGCTTCTTGCCTTGGAATCTGAACAACATTTCAGATATCATCATCTCAAAAGCCTAAAGGAGGAAATAGAGAAGCTCAAGAGGTAAATCCAACTTCTTGAAAAAGGAAAATTCAAGCCCTCAGATCCGTTCCCAACTATGCCATGAACTGAGTATTCGCAACTACCACCACGACAGAACACTTCTATCTTTGCTGCTCTCATAGAGACTTCTATCAAATGAGACAAGACTGAAGTGGTAGAAATGCGACACTATCTTAAAGAGCTGGATCGGTTAAGGAAAGAGAAGGGAAAGAAAAAGATTCTTGAAGAATCTTCGATTTCTATAAGGGAGAAGCCATATCAAATGATATTATCCAACCCATTAGAATCATTTTTGAGAGATCTGTGCAATTAGAAAGAACAACCTAACCCTTCTAGTTTAAAAGATTATATTCAACTTCCATCGAAATCAGCTTTTCCAATTAACTCAGAATTAGAACCAGATTCGATATCTCTTTCATCCTTCTCTTTTTCAATCCCTACTATCGAATCATTTTTTTATTATACCAGCCACTTCTTCAATATTCATGGTTGATCTCTCTAATCAAGAGATGGATTCTAACCCTTCTAAACCAGAAGTTGTCCAACTAAATAATCCATCCCAAAATCTAACTCCCTCATCTCAATAGTTTTTTTATTATTGATGATATTCCTTATTCTAAATCGTTTGAAAGATATGAAGAATTTCATACTTAGCTAAATTCCCAAGCTCTCGAGAATCATGACAAGTATGATGTCCTTTTTTGGATTTGTTACCAGATTTACAAGTAGCCTCAAATATTGGTGGCAATCGATGACAAAGCAAGACCAAGTTCAATTTATGTGCTAGTAAATTTTGTCCAAGCTATTGCTCTCCTCTATAATTTTTTCATCGATAAACCTTCTGACCTCCATGAGCTCAAGAGATTAAAGTTTTTTTTTAAAAAAAAAAAATGTTGCTCTTTCCAAAAGAGACATCTCAACAAACATTATCAAGAAATGCTTAAGCTCTTCTATGGCCTTGGAGCTAATGCAAACCTGAAACAGGTTTTTCTAACTTCTATTCCCAAAAAGCTATCTCAACAAGTTGAGAGATCCTTTCTCAACAAGTAAAGGTGAATTGTGGACATTCCTTGAGGAAAAATATAACAAGAGATCCATTTGTGCCTTGATGATTTGTGCCTAAGGCGCCAAATGGTGAAAACTTATCTCATAGACAACAGAGAACTTGATGGAGCCTATTCACATTAAAAGTTGAAGATTAAATGTTCCAAAAGAGATTGTGACAGTTCTTGCAGAAAGTCTTTCTAAAAGAAGAAGCATTACAAGAGGTATTGGGTTGGAAAATCCAAGCACGGATCTAAGTATTTTCGTAGAAAGAATAAATGGCAATTTCTACGAAGAATGAAAGATCGCTCAAATCACAAAAAATCAACTCGATACTTCATTTACAACCAGAAAGGTCATTTAGCCTAAAATTGCCCCTAGGCAAAAAGAGGTCAAAACCATTTGATGCATCACATAGAAATTAAAACCGGTGTTTCACTTGAAAATGATAACATTGAATCATTTTTTTCCATGGATGAAGAACCATCTAAATAGATTCTTTGTGTCATTCCTTGTTATCAGACTCCTAATGAAACCGATTCTGACTCAGATTCTAAAGATCTTTTCTATATATCCCTCACTTCTCCCAGAATAAGACCCTAGCAAGCCAAGTTCATTGTCCTCATTTTTCTGTAAAAATCTTCACCTTCAAATTTGCTAAATCAATCATTGTCATTGCTTTTATAGATACTGGGGCAAAATCTTCAATTCTAAACACAAAAGTTCATCTTGAAGAATATTGGACTTTTGGTGTTCGATATTTTAATTCTATCTCAAGAGATACTTTTTCTACAAATATGCGAACCACCTCAGTAACTATTCAGTTTTTCTCTCAGGGCTCCATAACCACTAAGATCTGCAGCTCTAGTCTCTCCAACAAAGATCTTATCATTGGTTGGGACATCATGACTCAAATTTATTAACTTTGCATCATTCTTGGAGAAAGCCTTAAGTATAAAGATCAATTTTCTAAATTTGTCAATATTCAAAGGCTTTTTTCCATCCAGATGAGTCTATTAGATCCAATCATGCAAGAGTTGTTAGAATCTTGTTCAAAATCCCATTCTAAATTCCCTCATAAATGTTCTCATCCCTTGTGAAAAACCCAGAATTTTTTGTCTGTCTCCCTTTCAAGAAAAATGAATATATAAATATGATCAAGATGAGTCACATGGGAAAGAATCTAGGACATCTTATTTCTACTCAAAAAGAGTGCTCGGAGTTGTTGTAATAAGGCCTTATTGAAATTTCAGATTCTCAATAGGCCCATGAAGCCTTTTATGTTAACAAGCAAGTTAAGCAAAACAAAGGGAAAATGCAGCTAGTAATTAACTGTCAGCCCCACAACCTTTTTCTCCAAGATGACAAATTCCCTTTACCTTTGAGAAATTCCCTTTTTGCTGGATTATCTAAATCTCATATATATTCCAAATTTGATTTTAAAGCCGGATTTTGATAATTGGGCATTCATAGTAAAGATAGACCTAAGACGACGTTCTATATTCAAAACCAGCATTTTCAATGGAAAATTCTTCCTTTTAGCCTCAAGGTAGCCACATCTTTATTTTAAAATGCCATGTATTGAATTTTCCAGCCAATTTTGTCAAGTGCAGCAGTTTACATTGATGATATCTTACTCTATAACTAATAAAGAATCCCATTGCCAAATCCTTAGGCAGTTTGAAGACATTGTAAAGAAGTATGTGATTATACTCTCTTAAAGAAAGAATATTACCTAGACAGAAATCGAATTCCTTAGTATGCACCTTAACAAAGGAATGTACTATATAGGGTTTCACATTACTCAGGAATTGCTAAAGTTTCTAGAAGAAAACTTCACGGCAAGGCAAATTCAGCAATTTCTTAGGATAATTAATTATCTTAGAGACTTTGTTCCCAACATTGCAAAATTGTTAATTCCACTGCAATTAATGCTGAAGAAAAATCCTCCACCATGAGAAAAATCCTAGACCAAAGCAATTGCTGAACTTAAGGAGATCATGCAAACTTTTCTCCCATTGCAAATTCTATCTACAGGAAAGAGAATCTTCCAGACCGATGTCAGTGATGAATATTGAGCGACCATACTATTTGAAGAAACTGATGGTAAGCGACATATTTGCGATTATAAAAGTGGAAAGTTTTCTTAGACTAAAATGCATTATCATTCCACTTTCAAGGAAATATTGGTGGCAAAAAATAGAATAAAAAAGTTTGAGTTCCATCTTATTGGCCATTACTTCTTGATGGAACTAGACATGGCATCTTTTCCCTAAATGACCAAGTTTAAACAGAAGTAGATTCCGAATTCCCAACTACTTCGATGGGCTGAATGGTTTTCAAAATATTCCTTTAAAACCAAACACATTGTTGGAAAAAATAATGTTCTTGCTGACTTTCTGTCCAAATCAAAGGCACCTGCAAAGATCAATATGTACATCATGAGATATACTTTCCATACTTTTCATCACAATGAAAAATATAAGATCAAGAGGATACGAGACTAGCCAAGTTTGGAATACCCCTAGGAGATTATTGAATAAATCCATAATGATAGCCTCATTAAAAATATAGAGAACCTCACGTGGCAATGCCACACGAATCTATTCAGACTCCATAGAGGCTCAATCATTCATACATTCTTTAATCTGGAAGGAAGATGATTTCCCTGATAAACTCCGATGGTTGTTATGATACTTAATAATAAGTATTTAATAACTATTGAGTTTCCAACCAAAATGCTCATTGCTAACCTAACCAAGATATTTATGCTCGGCTGAAACATTAAAAATGAGAGTGGCAGAAACCTCTTGACTATTATCAACTGGTTCTATCCTCCTACTCATTGGAAGCACCTCTTCTAACAAGAGCTGAGAACTGTCCGACCAGGCCCGAAAATCCACACTGTTGTGTTTCTTCGACATCCATGGGCTTTTGTGAGAAATAATGGCACAATTGCCAACATGCCACAAAGCATGGGAACCGCCTCGTACAAACCGCAACCACACCTTACAGAAGCCCGTATTTACAAATCATTTCCCAGGTGTGTTGGTTCTAATGAACACCAATACAAAGAACTCCAGAGAGTATTATGCCAACAAAACAAGACCATCCCTAAAGATGTATGGAATTACACCGTACCTATCGCATGGGATCATTACAGCCTTGCATCAGAATCCAAACAAGCACTCAAGGAATTTGAACAAGTAAGGACACCTTCATCACAAGAGTAAGAAATGGCAGAGACATATGATCCTGCATAGTCATCTCAAGACCTTTATGCCTAATTGGGGGGCCCTCTCTCTCAAAACTCCTATGATTAAGGACCTTTGTTCTTATCCATTGGACTAGACACATTTTACTATGCCCAACCAGCAAATTGGCCTCAGTCAAACATGCCTACCAATATTCCAGGATCCTTTAAGACCCATGAAGAAGCATCCTCCTCAAATGGCATAAACATGTGGAATGCTTTAACAGCACAAAGAGAAGTCACTCGAAACCCCTTTGACATTAGACTTTCAAAACTTGAATGAAGATATAAAGAACATCTCACAATGCATAGCTCTAATGAATCAGACTATGACTATAATACTTGTGACGAAAGATAGGCCTATAGTTAGGTCACTATAATAAGGTCACTATAGCAAAGTATCGTAGCAATAGATTAGGGAAATCACTATTAAATTCACTCACAATAGGCTAGGGTTCATGTATGACAATTTTGTCAATTTTGCATCACCAAAATTCCACTAAGAAGAATTTAGAAAGACAATCTTCATTCAGAATGTAGACGTCTTGAACATGTCAAATGAGGGACTTTCAATCTGAAAGGGCTTTCCACTTACTCTCATTGAAAATGTTGTTTTATCCCGACCATTAATGCAAGATTAATAGGAAGCACATCCACTTATTTTCATCAAGTTGGTAAGGATCGGAATATTTTCGCGAGTGGTATGACTTTACCAATTTGAGAGGTCTTTATCAGGATCGTAATGTAGGCTTGGTCAATGGCTTAACAAAGGAGACCATCAAGGTCAAGGCTTATGAAAGAGATGTTGCACGATCATCTCCGGGTTTACAAGTCAAGAACCTTAAAGAAATGAGATAGAAATAATTTTGCTCGCACTTTTCCAAGTGATGCTTATAAACATATGAATTCCTACGTTAATTCAAGTGCCCTAGTCTAAAGAGAATTTTACAAAGAGATGAAATGTAGTCTTGGCTCATGGATTGAGAAACGAAGGGATTCAAAAATGTGTAAAATGGTGAGAATTAGTGATTATTTTGGCATTGTCACCGATTTTTCTTCTCACCACTGAGGATTATCTTCGTAAAGGCTCCATTGATCATACCACGGCAATGGCTATGCTTGGGGATACAAATGGCTGAAATTAACTTTTTTGTCTCAAGGTGCTCGCCTTGCTTTTACCGGGCACATTGTTTTTTCATGCCCTTAATTTTCACTTTTGTTTGTTATTTTAGTATTGGCCTAGACAATTTAAACAAAACATTGTTATTAGACTTCTGGGGTCTTCATCTTTAGTCAGCACTTTTGAACAGTAGTGACTCTTGCTTTGCCCTAGTGTAGGGGTAAAATTACAGACTCAATTGGGTTATACAACGAATACAAGTGCGTAGGATAGAGAAAGAATAGCTCTTCGTCATTATAGGGTACTTAAATTATCGTGAGTGTTCATATGCAATAAAGTCACCCAAAGATTGATGCAAGTGTGAACAAGAAAATTTCTAGCCATTCTCTAACCTTACAACGCCACCTTACCTCCGATCTACCCCAGTGTGGAATGGTTCTTGACAAGGATAATATGAAAGAAACTTCACAAGTGTATGGGGCTTAAAAAGGGTAAGCAATGGATAACTTGTAGTGTTTAGGGTAAAAACATGAAATGCCCCTTATCACTTTCGTTATCTACCATTCGTGAGAGATCCCTTTACTCTACAGACATAGAATTTCCTACGTTCACCTCACAAGTGTATAAATAGGCGACTGTGTATGGGATATGGCTTGCCTTTCATCATTCTGATACACCTCATTTAGCATGCTTAATCAATCCCACATTATTCATTTAGCTGTTTTATTTTGATAATCATGAGTGGAATCAGTGACTTAGATAGATAAAATCATCATGCATAATTCATTTTGAAAAGACATGGAGCATTTCAAACATGAGGAAGTTTGTAATTCTAGTACAAACAATTTATCCTACTCAAGAAATTTTATCAATAGCATTATAAGTATTTATTTAACAAAATTGTCCCTACAAACGTGTTAAATTTTGAACACCAATGGGTTATTCACGAATAGGTGTTCACGAATTACCTATTGGGAAAGGACACAGGGCATATCTGTTTTTGCCCTTATAAAAGCGAAGATGTAGAAATAGATCAATAAGCAGGGCCAAAAGCAAAAATGCAAATTGAGGCTCGAAAGCTTCTTGGGATCAACTTTATCAATGCATAAGACGTCATTTCAGAGTTTGACATTCCTCTTTTTGGTTTATCATATGCATCTTTTGTGGTCAGGTGATCCTACAACGGATCGAAGGGAATGTGTCATTCACAAACTCTCTTAGGAGTTCAAAAACTGGGAATGATACAACATTACCCTTCGTTGGTTTGCAAATGATCGAATGAACCTATGGTATTAAAGCTTGAGGAGGGTATGAAGTCCTGCAAATTTTTTTATTATTTTATTTTTTTTACATATGGCAACATTGTTGCCGTTTTCAGGGATCGAACCCCGATCATTCCTAGATCACTTCATCCCTCCATACAACCAAGCCGAGGCGCTAATAGTGTCCATAGGATGCTTCTTTTTTCATTTAACTGAATTGGCTTTTGGACAACACATCTTTTTTCAAACCAAGTTAGGTGAATTAAACATAGGTTACTCCCATGCACTTACTTGGTGAGTATTGATTTGCTAAAATTAAACAATTAAGTCCATACCTTGAAGCCCGATGCTTCTTGTCAAACAAGGAAACTATGTCAAAAGTGAAGTTAAAGGGAGGAATATTGGAAACGATACAAAATTACCCTTCCCTAGAGTTTGTATTCGATAACTTCTCAGAATGTCTCAAATGTTGATGACAACTATTTTGTCTTGTCATGGTTCAGCATCCCTTTTAATTGGCCCATTTCATTCGGGGCCATGTATGTGTAGCCGATGCTCATTGATCCATTTTCAACACATTACTTTTGTGGAATCTATTCTTCTCTTGTCGTTAATCACATGGACATTGACAGTGTTAGGCAATGTTATGCACCTCAGGTTTTTATGGAATCTAAAATGGACAATCAAAACCTCCAGTTTTCTATCGGCAATTACTTCTTGGCAGAGCATGCGTCTAGAACTAGAATTGAGGTTTCCAGGTTCCAGAGTCATCAATCAGAACATGGGGCTAGAGATCGCCTTGATTGTCTAGATTTTTTCCCTATTGACAATAGCCAATTCAAAGGAAGGGAAGGAATTCCTTCTCTGTGCTTCTTGGCTTGCCAAAACTAAACGTCCCATTAATGAAACTATAATGTTTGGCCTTTCTAGGTATGTCATGCAAATGAGACACTACTCAAATTTAAGGTAGAGTTGTGCAAATGCAAGATGGAGGTGTAGGGCCCTAAGGACAGCTTGCCAAGATAGCCTAAAAAATGAGGGAGGAAGATTCCTAGGCTATTTCCTCTTAAGCTATTATGATTTGCATGCTCCGAATTCAATCGTGTGTATGTGTCTATTTCATCCTTTCTTTTGTCCCTCGTAAGTAGAAAGGAGAGAGCATTATTCTCAAAATTATGTTCAGGGAATAAGGCATACCTTTTTTTTTTTTTTTTTTTTTTTTTTTGTATTTAAGTAGGGTAATGGTTTTTGTTTCCTCTTACTTTCTCGAAAGAGTGCTTTGGAATTTGATGAGTTCACATGATATGTCAGTCCCAAATGCCCCTTGTCACACTAAGTAAATAATAATAATAATAATAATAATAATAATAATAATAATAACAAGGTTAAATCCGTCCTATGCTTTGGAAAAAGTGGTAAAGAAATGCTTTTTGTTTTCAAAAAGAATTTTTAGGGGGGGAGCATGAGAAAACCCAACCTCAAAATTCTTCTTGGATGATATTGTCTTTTCATGATTGGATATAATACTGAGCTGGTTTGGGGTACCACATCATGCCATAAATATTTTTTTAACTTTATTTAATATTAAGCGGATTTACATTTTGGAATGGAGATTTCAAAACTCAAATCCTCAAGTGGGAATGATGTTAAAAAAAAAGTTAGACTAAAAAAAGATGGATAGGTTCCCACGTAAAGGAATATGCAAGGAAATTAAAATGAGTTATATTCGAGCAGGCCTGCATCCATTCCCCCTAATGGTCCTTTGTCAATAGCGCCCATGAAGAAATCTTCGAACTAGTCACCGATCATGCCCTTTTGTGCTTCTTGTTTCGTGAATGTTGGATTATCCATATTTCTCCACCTATTGGGGATGATGCTCTGATGATTGTCATAGAAATTTTGGAGGATTGAGTAATTAACATAGTAGTCCAATTTACCACTCGACTGACCCAAGGTGTCAATGATTGCCTATTCTCCATGAGCCTTTTTAGCGTATTTGGGGAACATCATACGGGTGCTATGTACCATAAGGAGGTCATCTTTGCCATAGCATAGCCACAGAGAGCGGAATATGAATACCCTAGCATCTAGAGATCCTGAATCTTGTCTTTTAGAACTATATAACTATTTAGTGAGTGCCCCAACTCCCTCGAATGATAGTTAAAATACTTGGATGGATCATAGTCAAGGAAGTACTTAGGAGTAGGGCATCTTAGCTCTCTAGAGATCATTCCGTGTTCCAGGAAGATAGGGAAGATAGTGGCTATCGATTTAGGAAGTGCAAATATGGTCATGTGTTGCCTGGGGAATGGGGTAGTTGAACTCCATACCATGTCGTGTCAGTAAGGTCTTCTTCATTTGTTTTAACAGCCAGCTTTCTATTGTGATGATAAAGGAATGCACGGGCAACTTGAGCAAAATTCTCTATCATATGGTGTACCATCTTATATAGTTCATCAACTTGATATCGAAGCTACCTAAACAAAAAGTTATCATCCATTCCTTCTAGTTGTTCTTCCTCAATGACACCTGCAAAAACTCTTCGAATAAGGTGGCCATATCTTCCTCCTTTGCAAATGTCGGCTAAGTGATATCCCCATACTTAGTGTTCAAGTAAATAGGGAGGTTTGAGCGTTCATGACATAACAGTCTCGAGTTGTTGATTATTCCTTCCTTCTCATGCGTGATCTATACTAGGCCTAGGAAAGTTTCTTTGAGGCAAGGGAGTACAAGGCCGATTTTTGTCTATGTATTTTCCTCTGGCACTGCTCTTTTCCTTTGCAGTATCCTAAACCAATAGTGCAAAGTCTTCCTAGTGCTTTAATAGGTTCCTAGATGTTGTGGCCTACATCAAAATTGAATATCGTGTTTACTTTGTCAGTGAGTCAATCATTTTGGACATTCAACTTGGCGGTTTGGAATGAGAAGGCTTTAGTGTCAAGTAAGTTTTGGATTCAACTCTTAAGGGTGAAGCACTCATCAATTGAGTGCCCTACTTCATCCATGTGGTAATTGCACGTCTTGGATGAGTTGTAGTTGGAAAAATTTTCAATGTTGGGTCGCTTTGGCTTGGCCGAAAGTAAGTTCTTTTTCCGGAGGATTGCCAGTACTTGCAATGGTGACCTGAGGAGCACAATGAACTATCTCCTATTGTTGTGTCACTAGGACAATTGACGATTTGTGGTCTATTGTTGTCCCGCACCTATCTGAATTGTTGGGGGATGACTATAGGTGGCATTGACGTCCATCGGGGTTCTTTATCTTTCTTCATGTTGAGCCTCTTACTGGCAAGAGCAAGCTCGGTGAACCAACCATCCCTCATCCCTATCTCAATCTTCTCCCCCACTAGAATGAGTTACGGTATTCATTGGGGAGATTTTAATGAACAATTTCCTTAACTCAAAATTAGTCAGTTCATGATTGATTTGGGTGGCCAAATTCCTCCATCTGATGGCATATCCCTTGAATGACTTAGAATTTTTCTTCTCAGTGCACTCAAGATCCTTACAAGAAGAGGTAATGTTCATTATGAACTTATACTGCTTAAGGAATGACTCACTCACCTAGCTCCATGTTTCAAGGAGGTTGACATTCTTTGTGATGTACCATCTTAGGGCAGGGCCTACCAGACTTGATTCAAACAACTAGATCATCAAGGGTGCATTATTGACGCATTAGGCCATCCGAACCAAGTACATTTGCAAATGAACCCTCAGACAAGTTGTGCCATCATACTTCTGAAACTCGAGCATTTTGAATTTTTCTAGCATTATGATCTTGGAATAGATGGAGAGGTCCGTCGGGGTAGGATCTTGGAGGCCTTGCAATTGTTTCAGCCTCTTCTCAAGCTTCTCTAGGCATTCTCATGTTCGGTCTTAAACAAACTGCCGGGCTTAGATCCATCAATCGTGATTAGGTGTGGATCATTCTTTAATTCGAGCATGTTATCGTCGGTATCTCTACCTTGCTCACCCTTGGTAGATGATTGTCGCAACAATACTTCAATTGAAGTCAGGGCGGGAGTAAGTTTGCTTTGAATGTAGTCCATCTGCTTCGAGAGTTATTGAAGCACATTAAAGACTTGCTTCATTTTGCTTTCCATGACCACGACACGGCTTGCTACATTCTTTTCAACCATTCTTGCTCTCGCTTTTGAGCGACTTTGGATCAATGAACGTTGACGTTCCATGATTACCTAGTCATGAATAAACAAGCATGTGTAAACCCGAGACATATTAAGGAGTCAATCCATGATGACGACCTAACCCCATCCCTTTTGTTTAATCACGAAAAATTTGTACATGGAGGGGATTTCCTAAGGATGGACTAGGAAAATAAAGATATGTGGCATGTTAGCGTGGACTGAAAAGACATCAAATTTAAATTAGAAAAACTTGAGACGATAGAGGCATGAGTTGAAAACAAATTCTCAAAAGTTTTCTTCAATATTCCTTTGAAAGCAATGAGAAATTCCTTGGGTGAAAGATTATAGCATGCTTGAGAAAACAAAGGCATGAACTAAAAGTAGAAATTTTTGCACAAGTTTTCCCTCCTTACTCTTGTCAAACCGGATCGTTACCCATATAAGTGGTAACCATATGCTTGGATTCATGTTGTTTACTGCTCATACCATGTCAGAGTTTACTTGTTACTATCATTCAGTATTTCAGTGGACAGCAACTCTTTTGGAGGCTACTTTCAAATCTCCCATCTGTGATCTGCCCAATTATGCAGTTATATTTCAAGTTTGTCAATGCCCTATCAATGGATTAGGACCACGGGCATAAAGGTAGCTGAATCATATTCATAATTCCATTGCATTTTTCAGTAGATTGTACATCCTTTTATCATGATGATTGATATCCTTTACGTGTGCATGTTCATGTTGATCTCTCTCTTTATTTGGAACATGTAGTCTCTCTCTCTCTCTCTCTCTCTCTCTCTCTCTCTCTCTCTCTCTCTCTCTCTCTCTCACACACACACACCTCACGTTCAGCTCTAAACTAATTGGATTCTATTGTTAATTATGACTAGTTCTATGACTCGATGGCTGTTGTTTCTTACTGGGCAATCTACTTAGTACCATGTTTGTAATGGAATGAAATCGAAAGTAACTAGTTAAAACGGGTTGGATGGGCAGTAGAGTGCAAGAGGGCGAGGCATGATATTCCATTTATCTGTCGCATACACATTGATTGCCCATTCATGGTTGCAGTCGGACTCTCTTGGTGTCAGTTCTAGGAAGGTGGGTCGTTTCCCTTGGAAAGTGTTCACTTTGTGCATGGAGACTTCAAAACTGCACCTTTGAATTGGATTAGTAGTAATGTTGCTGGCTGTATAAATCTAGCTTTTTCTTCCAACACATTACCATGTTTTTTTTTTTTTTTTTCTGTAGATCGAACGATTGATTGGTTGATATTGACGCATTGAAACTGTCCTTATTCAACAACTCCGCCATATGTTGCCCAATGTAAAGCGAGCGACTTCGCCAGATGTATTTTGTGCATTGGCTCGTAACTTTTGTACTCTCTGGTTTGTTTCATATATCCATCTCAAGCGTATGATCTCTAAGATATTGCTGGGATGCAAAAGCATTTAAAATGGGTGAGCCTCTATATGCGGCTAAAAGCCCCTCTCTATTAGCTGTACACAAGGGAAGCTTCCCAACAGGGAACCCACATCTTCTCGGCCTAATTGTGGTCGTCATGAGCGAGTATCTTACAAGATGGCTACGTCAAATGACAATGGCACTTGGAGAAATTTACACATAAGAGAGTAGAGTTTCAAAATTTAAACTTAATTGGAATGCATATCGAATGGACAATGAAATTGATCGGTTATGGCCCCTCCTAACTGTTGAGCTAGGGTCATCACAGCCGGGTAAGCCATCAGTTTAATACATTTCTTTTTGAATTCTCTTTCATTTTTTTGAGAGAATTACAGTTTACTTATCTTGTATTTTTATTGATGACAGTTGGCATCATTTTATAATAATTTACTCATCTTACATCGTTCGATATTAATTTCAAATGTGATTTTTTTTTTTTTTTTTTTGGATAAAATATTGTCTCATTATTCAAACTCTTCTCACGTAAGTAGAGTAATGCAGAGTCAACAATGGGGAAAATTAATTGATGGTTGATAACAAAAGAATATTGGATCTGAGCAGGTCCTAAAAAGGCTCAAGGGGGAAAAAACAGGCGGGAGATCCGCCCTGAGGTGAAAGACCTCGCAATGTCACTCACATAATCCCTCTCTATTGGGAAGACAAAGATAGACAAGGGGTTAGGGGGCCTCACGGTGGTGAAGGTAGACACCACGTTGGGACGAAAATCTCAACTACTGCCAGATAGGCAGGTATAGTAATCTCCCACCCCTAGAGTGAGTGAGAGTGGATGAGAAGCCTCTATGCCTTACGGCAGTATACTCAACTGCAAGCTAACTCTATACCCCGGCGTGGGAGTAATGCAGAGTCAACAATGGGACAAATTAATTGATGGTTGATAACAAAAGGATAGGATACACAAATTGAGAGAGTAAGGAGAGGTGCTTACCTTCCTCGGGTTTCCTTCTTCAATACTTTTGTAATGAATTTTTTATTTATAGCTTTTAACATACCATAGCGCTTTTATTGGAATTTTTTATTTTTCCTTGTCTCATAATACAGTCCAGCCATATCAAAATAATAAACTTCTCCCATGGAGATGATCATTGAGGGTACCGGAGTCAAGTTGAGTCAACTCAGGCTCTACCATGTCATGTATGTCCGGCTTTACAAGTGATTAATCTTGATTAGGTTTGCCCAAAATAGTTATTCTGACCTATTTGACGCTAGTGGTCTTAAGTCAATGCATAATTTGCTAGGCTGGTGATGAGATCTAATCTCCCCATGGAGGCAACGTTAGCAACATGCCCAACTAGTTAAGAACTACTTTTAGCTTACTTTTGGGTCAGTGAAAAGGATAAAATTGAAGGGAAATCAAAATGTGGATATTTCTTTGGTTGAGGAATAAGCCAACATATAAGAATATCAATAGATATGACATAAGGAATGGATTATAAGTAACCCATACCTCCCACCAAAGTATATAAATATGCACATTTCCCAAGCGAATGCAATGACGTCTGCGAGGGGGGCATTCCCTTTTCTTCCGCGAAATCAAATCTGAAGTTAGTCAATTAGTCAAGATTCATATCCAACCACAAGTGGCCAACACATCTAAAGAGACGAGAAGACATCGTTCTTAAAAGCTGTCTAGGGATTCCATTCAGATTTCAACAGTTCGTGACATCCACGCCACGCCTGAAAAAGCCCTTCCGACATATTTGACCTGCACGGTCTTGAATGGATGTATAAGTTATTAGATCCGTAATAAGATTTAATCTCCCCGTACGGTAATGTCAGCAGTACGCCAACAAGTTAACAATTGTACCTCCCAAAGTATGTACACATGCAATTTCCCGAAAGAATGCAAAGGCGTGTCAAATGAGGATTTTCCTCGATTTTTCTCCGAACCAAATATAGAAAGTCAATTAGCCAAGATTGAACTCCAATCACAGGTGAACACATCTAAAAGAAACATTATTGTCAAAAGCTTTGTGCGGGTTGGTTTGGATTTCAAAAAGAACCCTGTGGGCGGGGGGCGGCGCCGCCCACTAAACCAGATCGGGGTTCTCCATAAATGATGGTTCGTACGTTTTTGTTTTTTCAACACACTCGATTTGAGCATATTATTCAAGTGGGCCCAATAAAGAGCATTTTTCACATTGGCAAAAGTCCACTTTTGAGAATTCTTGTTTTTTTAACACACTCGATTTGAGCATATTATTCAAGTGGGCCCAATAAAGAGCATTTTTCACATTGGCAAAAGTCCACTTTTGAGAATTCACCTGGTTCCTCGTACAAACTCAGGTTCACGACTTCGACTTCTCCTAATTTTCTCTCCTACTTTCAGTTCTCGAAGGATTCCTCAAAAAGTTAAGGATTAGTAATCCTTTCTAGAAATCAAAACAATTGATGAATTCAACTTTCAAGAGACATTCTATAAAGATAGCCAAGTTTATAAAAATTTTTATATGGATAAGAATAAAAATAAAGAGAATTTGAAGTTAGAAATATTTAAAAAAGATCCTTTTTTTTTTATGGTTTGAAAAACCTCTTGTCACTCTTCTTTTCGACTATAAACGATGGAATTGTCCATTGCGATATATAAAAAAACAATCATTTGATTCACTTCAAACTTAAATTAGTCAAAGAGTGGGAATCTTAATAGATTATCTGGAATTCAATCTTGCCTACATGAGGGTAGTACGATGTTTGTCCCTTGAGTTACTCATTTACCATGAGAAAAACAAAAATAACGAGGCATCGATTGATACATTCATTTTGGTGTCTTTATCCTATATTTGCGATTAAACCAGATTTATCCAAAATAATGTCAAACAAGCTTCAAAATTTCACAACAATTCTACGTACACTTCCCATCCAAAGGCATCTGGTTTTTCCGTTCTTTATTGGAGAGTGAACTCTTTTTTCTAGTGTCGAGCATGATATACCACTTACATTTAGTCAATATGATTAATAAAGAGAAATATCTTTTAAAATTTTCAAGAACAATGGACTTACATGTAGTCAATTTGAATTCCTAAGAAAAGTGTAGATACTCATTGGAATTACATGAGCTTGACGTCAGCAAAAAACTAACTGTACACTTCAAGATGGGGTTGTTAGAGATCGGTAATTTTACAAATTTTTTGATTATGTAAGTCAATTTGAATTCCTAAGAAAAGTGTAGATACTCATTGGAATTACATGAGCTTGACGTCAGCAAAAAACTAACTATACACTTCAAGATGGGGTTGTTAGAGATCGGTAATTTTACAAATTTTTTGATGAAGGGTTTCTCAGAAATCGGTAGCTATAAAATCCCCAAAAAGAAAATATAAATTTTAACCTAATTTTTTAAGTAGTTATTTATGACGACACTACTTAACTAAGATAAAAATATTTGTTGTTAGAATTGTGCCGTGACATGCTCTTGACCATAAAAAGGGCCATCAAGAGAGCAGTTTAAGAGAATGATTTCTTTTTCTCTGAATTTCAAGAAAAAGCGAAATGATTTACGTTAGTTTTCAGACATATCTTCCTCCCAGTCTTTTCGTAGTGTTTTTTCTTTCCTTTTCAAGAGTAATCACAGATATATAAATTCGTAAACAAGCGATGGCAATACTTTAATCATGATAGCAAAACAACCATCAAATGTTTGTACAATAAAAAAAGAAAACATAATTATATTTCATGGCGATGAATGTCTTAATTTCTAAGTCGTTGTTTTTAATGTGTATACTGCTTTTCACTATTATTATCGAATATTAATTATCGAAACCAAAACAGGTAAGGCCACAAAAATTATATAAAAGTGGAGAATTTGTACGAGGCAATGAGCACTGTCTGGGGTTGACGTAAACCCGGTTGAAACGTCACAAATTACATCTTTTGATGATGACATTCACCGAAAGTGGAAAGTTGACTATCTTGTACTGGGAAAAAAAAAAGGAATCATAGGAGTTATGGCATGATTTGTAATGGATAATAATGATGAACAGAACTTCAAGGTTCCACAGTCTTGCTTGCTGCTTGGTGAGAAAATTAGGTGGATTCAAAAGGAAAATGTAAGTATGTCTTTGTTCCTCATTTATCTTTCTTTTGCCTTTTTCTCGGTTTTTTCAAACCTACTGGTTGTGTCTAGAAAACGATATCTACAACTAGTTTCTTGGCTTCGCAGATGGTTGAGGCATCAATTGCTATATATTATTGATTGATGAAAATAAATGAAAGACAAAGTAAGAAGTGAGGAAGTTCTTAAGTTGAGTGCGCAGTTGATTTCTTAAGTAGGAAATGATATATAAGAAAATCATACGAATGGTGCTTAAACTTTGACCCATATATGCAATGTCATTCCTAAACTTTTAATTTGTCTCAATGTGGTTCCTAAACAATTGGCAAATGTTCAATGTAATCTTTATGCTCAAACGACAAATCCGAAGTTATTTGATGACATAAATTATTACATTCTAAGTTGAATTTTAAAAATGACGAGTCAACATGTCTATCTTTTTATCCACCTACTTTTGAAAAGGAAAAAAAAATATGACATTAACACATCCATCATTATTTGATAACGAAAATTATTACATCCTGATTTGATATGAATATCTTACTTGGATAACCCTCATCCGTCATTCAAACTTAAGGAATTGAAAGCTATATCAACAAATTCCATTAACTCGAATTAAGAGAGGATGACGTTGAACATTTTCATATAGTTTATGGACTATATTGAATATTTACGAATAATTTAGAGAAAACATTGAACAAATTAAAAGTTCAGGGATAACAATGCACATTTTCAGGTACTATTTGTGTCATTTTTCCAAGATATATTTCAAACGTTTGCCAGTCATTATAATTTCAATGGAAGTAAAGTAAACGAAATGGCTTTGGCGGGAAGAACTAATAACAGTTTAGAAGTAGTCTTTTGGAAAATTGACTGAAATACATGTTATTCTTAACCAAATTATACGTAACTTACTGATCCAGGGCAAACTAGCACCAGCATCGGATAACAATGCACATTTTCAGGTACTATTTGTGTCATTTTTCCAAGATATATTTCAAATGTTTGCCAGTCATCATAATTTCAATGGAAGTAAAGTAAACGAAATGGCTTTGGCGGGAAGAACTAATAACAGTTTAGAAGTAGTCTTTTGGAAAATTGACTGAAATACATGTTATTCTTAACCAAATAATACGTAACTTACTGATCCAGGGCAAACTAGCACCAGCATCGATGCCTCGACTGAATCAAAATTTTGTGCCAACAATAATTAATCCTCCACGAGTCAGCTATACCATGTGATTAAAGATGACTGGAAAATGCGGCAGAAGGTTGAAACATTTCAGGAACTATTCATCATTTAACATGCTGAATTTGCATGGAATTGAACTTGGTACAGCTAGCATGACAGCGATGGTTCACGCTCGCTTAAATGGTACTAGAATTTTTTATGACTCGATGTGGTATTGTCACAACTAAAGAAAAACCCTAGACGTGTTTAAGCAAAACACCATGTGAAAGAGTAGGATTGGTAGTGCGTCTCCTGACTCCTTTGGTTCGTCCAGAACCATTATTATTGAATCACAAATCGGGGACATCTGGGCAAAACCGGTTTCCTTCTTTTGTGCCCTAACCGACCTGCTCACTCAGCCCAAAATTGGGTTCATGAAATAAAGAAACAGAAGGAGCTGCAATGTACATTGGTCGAGAATCCTATATATATAGGGAGAAATTGATCAATTGAAAAATGAAGACGTTTCTAGGCCTTTTGAGCAGCTTAATTTTCAAGAATGCCCACTTGAGATCATGTTCCCTTCGATTTAAGAAAAGATTTTGTAAACTTATTTGTGGACGATGTGATTGTTAGAATCATCATAACGTGATACACACTAAGAAAGGTATCCTTCTTTTGTGGAACCAAAACAAATTGGAATCTATTTCTTTTTAATATGTCATTGGCTTGACCAAGTTCGACAAGTTGGGAAAAAAATACTTTTAATTTATAAAGCGATATTTACCCTTGCAAAATTTCATCCGTTAGACTTTTAGAGAAAATGAGTGGTACATAATAGGATTTTTTTTTATTTTTTTGGGTTAAACCCACAAAAGGATAGTCAATCCCATATTGCATGGTTATTCATGGTTGCAAAGCATAGCCAATGAACTTAATGATTTCGTAGTTCCTAGATATAAGTTTTTGATAGAACTGAGTTTAACAATGCATCTTTTTGGAAAAAAAAATTATCCAAAAAGTCATAAACTCATGACACTTTTGCCAAATCAATCTTAAACCTTTCAACTTTACCAACAAACATTTTCACACTTTATCGATTGAGTTCGTTTGGCCAATTTTGACTATAAATTGTTGACATGGACATTGACCATTTTATGAGACATAGTTGACGCTGACGTGGATAATTTTTAATAATATTTTAATATATTTTTAATTTTTTTTTATTTTCCATTTTTCTTTGCTCTTTTTTTAATTTTTTTTTTTTTTTTGTGTCGGCAAAAAGACTACCTCACCCTTGGTTGATGAGGCTAAAAATGCCCTAGGCGAGGCCATATTGGCCTTGCCAGCCATGGCCAAGGGTCTTCATAGCCACATCGGCCATGGGCAAGGCTATCCTTACCCAAATATGGTGAGGGCCTTCACACCCTCAACTGTGACTGGCGGGGCTACAAAGGCCCTCTCCTGCAGCTAGCAAGGCTGTGATTTGGTGAGGACCATTGAACTCATGGCTCGCAAGGCCAAGAAGGCCCTTACCAATGGCCACAATGCCCTCCCCTAGGGATTTCGCGGCCAGCAAGGGTTGCCGGTGACCTTCGCAGGCACAAAAAAGAACCCAAAGAAAAAAGAAAAAGGAAATTAAAAATTTTAAAATAGAAAAATGATAATTCGGAAATATATTAAAATATTATTAAAAATGCCAATGTTAACACTGGCCATATCACATAGGATGGCCTATGTCTACGTCAGCAATTTTTGACAAAAAATTGATTAGATTGACTCAATTGACAAAGTGTAATAAGTTTTAGCACTTAATTGGCAAAATGAGAGGTTTAGAATTACATTGGTAAAAGTGCAATAAATTTGATTTTATAGAAAATTTTCTCTTAGTGTTTGGTGATGCTCAATACTTGGAATTTTAAATGAACTGGGCTTCCTTTAATGATCTCCCCCTATGCGATTGCAATTCCCTAAAGAAGTGATTATCTTGTCCATAATTGAGAAGATGATTCTCAATACAATGTTAATAGAACAAGCAAATTTTAGTATCGAACCCAACTTTGGACAAAGTAAATCAAAAGATATGAAAGAGCATTTATAAAATTATAAACATCTAAGAAGGAGCGTCTTAAGAAGAATGTAATAATTGCATCGATAGAGAACACAAATTAGAATTCTTGCTGGCTTGTGTTTCCATTTCTAATAATTTCTCTCTCTAATTAGACAAGGAATTCTAAGAATGATTAATGAGATAAATTTTATGAAATAATAAAAATTTATAGTTTTTTAATATATTGCTTTTCCTGTGTTATGTACAATCAATATTTTGAAAATATATGAACAAGTATATTGGGAGTACTCATTGCAATAAAATTGATGTCCTGATAATGTGATATACTTTTATATTTTAGGTTTTTTGGCCGGAAGCTGTACTTTTATTAATTAAGTGGTGAATGTGACACATTTATTTTTAGGACCACCTATGACAAAATCACTCAGCACATCAATTTTATACATCAAATCCAGAGTCCTAGTAGAGCCGTGGTCGCATCATTGTTCTATCTATCGGGCTATATATACTTCTGCTGTGAAGTCTTGTACCTGGAGCGTTTACATGTTTTGAGCTCACAGGACTTTGATGCTGAGTGAGGGTAGCGATGAAACTGCGGCTGTGAAACGTATGGCCATTGCTCGTTTCTCGTATCACTTGGTGTATCGTTGTCGACAAAACCGCGTAGATTTCGCCATCGGGTGCGAGGGTTTGAAAAAGACACAGCCATCACTTCACTCGTCTTGGTCTCCTCTCTCCTGCTCTCTCTCTCCTTCAGAAACCCCAGATCATCTCAACACTCTCCTCCTGCCCTCGATCCCTAAATATACATGATTTACTTGCTAAATCAAATATCTCACCGCACCCTACTAAAACTTTATCTTCTTCACCGTGTTCAACAACGTAGAATTTTCCGGTATTGATCCAACTCTAATCCCCAGGACACAAAATAATCTTAAACATTTTAGTTTTGCCAATTAAGTCATAAACATTTTCACACTTTGTCAATTAACTTCGTTAAACCAATTTTGGCATGGTTAATGTTAATGTAAACAATTTTAAAAATATATTAATATTTTTTCAATTATTTTTCCATTTTTCCCATTTTTTCTTTTTTTTTTTTTTTTTTTGTGCCAACGAGGACTGCCTCGCCCTCAACCAACGGGGCCACGGATGCCCTAGGCGAGGCCATCATAGCCTTGTCGGCCATGAATGAGAGACTTGGCAACCCCGTCGGTCACGAATAAAGCAACTTTTGCCCAAATCTGCAAGGGCCTTCACACCCTCACCCATAATCGATGAGGATATGAAGGCCCTTGTAGATCTAGGTGAAGGCCACTAAACCCATGGTTGGCAAGGCCATAAAGGCCCTTGCTAGTGGCCACAATGGCCTTGCCCAAGGACTTTGCAACCGGTGAGGGTCGTTAATGACTCTTGCCAGCAAAAAAATAAAATAAATAATAAATAAATAATTTAACATATATTAAATTATTATTAAAAATTGTCAACGTTAACCTTTGATGTGCCATGCAAGATGACCAATATTTATGTCAGTAATTTCTAACAAAATCTGATAAGATGAATTCCATTGGCAAAATTAAAACGTTTAGAATAAAAATTTTGGACAATTTCTCCCAATTGATGCTCAATATTTGGGATTTTAAATGAACTAGGCTTCCTTTCATGATCGCCCCCTATGCGGGTTGCCATTCCCAAAAGATATAATTACCTTGTCCACAATTGGGAAGATTATTCTCAATACAATGTTGGTAGAACAAGCAAATTTTAGTATTAAACCCAACTTTTGACACAGTAAATCAAAGCACGTGTCACTTTTGCCAAATCGCATTGGTTATCAAATCAATCTGATTTTTCAATTAAAGAGCATTTATAAAAATATAAACAACTATAAAGGAGCATCTTTCGGTGTCATGTAATAATTGCATTGGTAGAGAACATCAAGAAGGATTCTTGCTGGCTACCATTTCCATTTCTTTAATTCCTTTCTCTAAAAATGACCATTGAGATAATTTTTATGAAAGTAAAACTCAAATTAATAATAAAAATTTATAGTATTTAATATAATGCTTTTTCTAGTGTTACGTACAATTAATGTTTTGAAAAATATACTGAACAAGTATATTGGGAGTACTTCTCACAAGACACTTATAAAGTTGATGCCGTGACAATGCGATGTGATTTTATTAATTGAGTGGTAATGTGACGTAATTATTTATAGGACCATTTATCACGTGACAAGATTACTTAGCATATAAATATTGTACAGTGTCGGTCTTGACATTAGCGCGTTGACACGTTATCACTTCACTCGTCTTGGTCTCGTCTCTCCTGCCGTCTCTCCTCCAGAAACCCTAGATCATCTCAACACACGCTCCTCCTGCGCGGATCCCCATATATCCATGATTTACTTGCTAAATCAAACGTCTCACCACACCCTACTAAATCTTAATCCTCTTCACTGTTTTCAACAACATAAAATCTTTCACTACTGATCCAATTCGAATCCTTAGGACACAAAACAGCCAGATATGGAGGAGTATCCCACAGGTTTCAGGTTCTATCCGACGGAAGAAGAACTGATTTCTTTTTATTTGCACAACCAGCTTCATGGCCTTAAGCAAGACAAGATTCACCGCGTCATCCCCGTCCTTGATATTTTCGACACTGAGCCGTGGAATCTCCCACGTAAAACACAATCCTCTGCTTGATGCAATCCTTTCACATCCCCTTCGTTAATTGAATTGTGCCCTAAACAGTGTTCTTGAAAATTTCAAAAGTTGTAGCGCATTACCGGTAAACTTTCTTTTCCCCATTTTTTATTAGGTTAATTTGTGCTGTAGAGCTTGCGGGAGAGATGTGCAGAGAAGACAGAGAGCAGTGGTTCTTCTTTGCGCCCATGCAGGAGAGGGAGGCCAGAGGAGGGCGGCCCAGCAGGAGCATGGCCACCGGCTGCTGGAAGGCCACCGGGTCTTCTGGCTACGTCTACTCGTCTGACAACAAGGTGATCGGCGTGAAAAATTCAATGGTTTTCTACTTGGGAAAACCTCCCACAGGAAGAAAAACCCAATGGAAATTGAACACGTATAGGGCCATTGAAGTCCTGCCGACCCTCAATTCCACAAGCAGTTCCATTCCTAAGGTGAACGTGCTATCAAGAAATTCGGACCTTTATTTCAACTTTCTAGAGATAGAAAGGATCAAATAACTTCGCGTGCATGACACCTAGGTTGTCCAATCTTCACTCTGAATAATTGTTCTTGTATTGGATTTCTACTGAGTATTTATTGGCGTTGTGCTGTTGGAGACAATTGAATTTTCGTCTCTAGTTTAGTTCCTGCTTGGACTTTTATAGAAAAATGCAACAAACATTTTTATCTGTGTTGATTTTCTGGAAATAATGCACTTTCAGCTAAGCCGTGAATTCACGTTGTGCCGAGTGTATGCGGTATCCGGGTGCTCTCGAGCATTTGATCGCCGGCCACCGGATGCAATGGCTGGAGAGACAACAATCCAAGGTGGCGACGATGCTGCTAGCAGTGGAGGTGCTATATGCGGAGATGCATCATCATTGGGACAAGTAGTAGCCAATGCAAGAAGTTCCCATCCATGGGAGACTGCAAGTTTGGAAGAACCAATTTGGGACTGGGAGCAACTGGATTGGCTCTAATTTCATGTAGAGGTACTCTGATGTTGTAGTTTTCTGGTAGTCGATGCAATCATATGTATATCTATGAGTATGAAGACATTATGCTTGATACCTGATCAATAGGTAGGCCAAACATGATATTCAGCCTAAATGTTGAAATGAATCCTAAGCATCTATGTTGGAAATGGGAGGCGGCGAGTTTGGAAGAACCAATTTAGGATTGGGAGCTACTGGATCGGCTCTAATTTGATGTAGAGGTACTCTGATGATGTAGCTTTCTGGTTATCAATGCAATCACATATATATCTATGAGTATAAAGACATTGTGCTTGATACCTAATCAATAGGTAGGCCGAACATGATACCCAGACTAAATGTTGGAAATGAATCCTAAGCATCTATAATTTTTTCAAATAATATTGACTGGGTCTACGAGGTCAAACTCGATAGACTAGGTTCAAGAAGGAAACTAATATGCCTTTTCGGGCAGGTACAGCGAACCTCGATACCTAATTAGCAAAAAAAAAGATATCCATTAGTAAGCTTCTCCATATATCAATCTTTTTAAATTTAATGGTTGATGTGTCCAAGAACTTGTGCTTCATGGTTTATAAGAGAATTATTTGATCAAAATTGTCACAGTCAATCAACATCTAGCAAATTAGGGCTAGTAAAATGTTGGAGTATATTGTAAAATAACAAAGAAAACTGAGATATCTTCAATTATATGATATATAATTCCGTTGTATTTGTACAATGTACTACATCTCTTTAAAAAAATTTATCAATTAAAACTCATTGTATTGGCGTCAAATACTAACTGATTTAACTTAAAAGAAGGACGTGTGTTTATATCAACATTCATAAAGAGTAATTAAGCAAACTACATTGCACAACTTAAGTGCGAAAGATATTCTTTCCATCTCATAATATAGCTTTACATGTTGTTTTCTTATCAAAATTATTAATGAATTATAAGTTTCTTATATTTATTAACTCATGCACGTCTTTTTGAAAATATGTTACACGGTACCCTGTATCTTTATGCAACGTTCTCCGCAAAAATCTTAGATTATGATGGCTCATATTGCATCATGTCTGGAAGTGTAATTAGATATTGTTTAAAGATTTCTTTCATGAAAGTGCTGCTTCTTGAATAAATAAGGAGAAGTACACAGGCGAAGAAATAATTCCTGATAAATAGACTGTGATTTGTTTTTCAAACAACCCTCCCCCATTAATTAACTACTCAAATTGAAGATTTAAAGCTAACTTGTGTAAAAAAAAAAAAAAATTGCACGACCTTTGTACCTTATATATGTCCATATTCTCACATAGGTCATATGATTTAAGCATCACCTTGCCCAATAATCTATATAAAGCATCATAACTATATGTTCTATCGTTGAATGAGATCTACTTATCACAACCATTTATTAATTATTAAATTATAGAAGTCTAAGGTATTCTAAACAAGTTTATATTATGATGACATTTAGTGCCGTAAAAGTTGCAATAATTTCTTATTTAGTTATTTAACAAGTGCCTTAAGGATACTTTTCAACAGAACCTATTAAATATGTAAACCATAGGATCTAAGAGGTATAAATGAGAACAATAATTGATTTTATTTATCAAATTGCAAGGAGAGTTGCGCTTCTCCCTTTCATTTCATCCACTATAAATGCACGAGGAGCAACAAATATATTCCAATTTTTCTGTTGATAAGATAAAGTCTCTAATTTCTAAATTATCTTCAAATGCCTTATCTAAAAATTATTTATTAAATGAAGAAAAAATGAGAATGCCCTGTATCATATATATTCTTGTGCATTAATTTCTGGATGGATCATCTAGCTTGTGTGACTTGTTCTATGTAATTGTCACTTAACGAATAAAGTCGGATTTAAGGTTTGGGAAAATAGCAATAACAATGGCGTTACTATTTGGGTGATCAAGTAAGTCCCATTTGAAGGGAAAAAAAAGTTCACTTGAATGACCTCGATGACTTCCCTTACTTGAAAATCCGACATAGAATTAATTTAATACAAAATATCCAACATGACTCAGAAAATGGTAAGCGTATAGAAACGACGTCGGATACCTTTCCATGCTCCAAATTGACAATTTGGGACTAAAATAGGTTACAGTCAAGCTACAGAACAAGCATTTATCTAGACCAAACAGCAAACGTGATGTTCTGACATCAACTCAAAGAGAACCTTTCATCGCTAAACCATATTTTTGGTCTGAATGCAATGCCCCTTCTTCACATTGTCTTCGTCTTCTCTCTCGAGTCGCTCCCCACTCACTCGTCCATACACTACAGAAAGGGATTAAATGGATCGAGAATAGTGAATTTCAGAGGGATAAACTTTCCCAAAATGAGATTGACGGCTGATTTGCTGAGATATTATTGGTTTTGATTTATTTATGACAATACATTTGGCTTCTATGCAATTTACTTTTGGTAAGAAAACCATCGTCTCATGGTTTTGTCTTGAATCTTTTGAGATTATTATTATCATTATTTTATTCGGATATTGGCGTGAGAAATTGATGCATGTGTGGTTTAAATCTGGAATCATTTTGTAATCAATTTAATTAGCTGCAGAAACGTTAATTGGTATAACGTCATTTTGTGAGAAATAGTTTTTTCACAACAAAGATACGAATAATACCTGTATGCTCCTGCCTTCTTACTATCCACAATCGATGTTCACTTGGGCATATTTAATCTTAGTCACACACACCAGCGACCTCTAATAGCCACGTTTGTTGGATTTTAACTCATGGGGACTTGGTTAGATATTATATGTAATTAGAGATTAAAAAAATTGAAACTACAAAAATTTTGATTAGAAATGTGGTGAAAGTATAAGGATGAAAAATAATATATATGTTTTTTCTTTCTGAAAATAAAAAAAAAAAAATTGGATTGATGACTTTCCTAGGCCTAGCCTAGCATGGCAAAGTCCAGCCTGGGCCATTCAGGTGTGATTTATACTTTTACCAATAGGAAGGCATGAGAGTCTCGCTCCTAGGTGAATGAATGGGAATCTGGGAGCCATCTTGACTAGGGTTGTGGGGCAACACCTTTGAGCTGTCAAAGGGCCTTTATAGTCTAAGCCCATGCTTTATTAGTAATTTGAGCTTGGGCCCATTAACAACTGTTGAGTATATATAATCTTTTTCTCTAATAATTTAGAGATGTAATAGAGAGAGGGGCGATGTGTTAATTATAGTGAAATCCTCCACTGAATGTAGCCCTATTTTAAGGATTAACTAGGATGAAAACCTTATATCTCAAATTCTCTTTCTTGCTTTTATTTTTTATTTCTTTGTGATAGTGTGCCAAATCCTAACATGGGCCACCTCTTGAGTTGCCAAAATCATTTTTTGTCAATCTTGATAAATAGGAAACAAGTTTAGGCTAGAGTTCTATTTTCTTAACTTTTTTGCCCTTTCTTTGTGAACTTAAACGAAGCTTTTATGTTGGAATATGTTGGAATCATTGCACCTCAAGTATTATGTTCGTCAAAAGGACTTCATCAGGGTATTTTTTGAAAAAGACATTTGGAATTGAAAGATCTATGACAAATTATTTGCGTATAAATTTTAGCATTTTTAGTATACATTTCTCTATTCATAACTATGCATATATGAATAGTCGATAACCTAAATTTTATTTTTTTTTGCATGAAAGTAAGAATTTATTAAATAATATCTACTCTACCCCTCTTATCATAAAGAAAAAAAAAATGTAAATCTTGGGAAATGCGTTGTGGTTGATCTTATCGCTCATTCTAACTATACGATATTTCTAGCAATGGACAGAATTCCAGTTCAAACTGATCTAAAATTATGTCTTAATCCTGGAAACTTCCTTCTCTTCCCAATTAAGTATATCAATCAATTAGATGTTTTCAAAGGATTAGCTCACGCTTTTATTCTTTCGTTCTTGATAAGAGTGCATCTTCAAATAGGCCCATCATTTCTCTCTGACTTTACCAGCAACAACTCTCACCACCTGAAGGCTTCCGTAGAGAAAGCACTTGGAAGCTTTTTCTCCGGTTGAAAAATTCGCCACTAACTCAAATTAGAAGTCATGACCTTACCATTTACTCATGTAATGTCATGATCTCAGATGACATGGGAAAAAATTGTTCAAAATTTATAAATCTATTGTGCTTTTACCAATTTAGTCATAAATCTGTTAATTGTGCCAATTGAGTTATAAATATTTTTATGTTTTACCAATTGAGTCCATTAAGTCAATTTTGATAGAAAATTGTTGACGTGGGCACTAGCTATTGTCACAACCCACCCCTTAGGTGAGGGAATAGGTTTAGGGCTATTGCTTAAAAATGGCCTAACGACCCATGAATTAAATGCAAACCCTCCCAAACCCGTACCTTGATGTCAAGTTTCAAATTGACTCTAAAAGAATTTTCTAAAAAATAAGTCCCCATTAGCCTATTAAGGTTGGCTAGAAACCAAATAAGTTATGAGAATATACATCACTTTCTATGTAATTAAAGAATCCAAGGTCAGGAACTTTATAACTCTAATTAACCAATTAATACCCTTTCGATACCTAATCTTATTCATTTTAAAAAAAAAAAAAAAGATTTTTTTATCAGGTTGTCTGGATTGATTTTATACCTATTCACTAATATGTGAGGCGATTATGGGGTGCATAATCATTAACGTAACAATCGGCAACCAATGAAAGCATTAAATACATTTCATGGGATAGCAAAGACTTAACGCCACGGAAAAATAAATGCTAATCCTAACTAGATTAAAGAGAAGCCAAAATCAATGTATCACTATTGCGTAATCAAGAGGGTTTGTTTCTAAGGACAATTGAAACCAAAAGTGGAGCCCTAAGGATTTGGTTAACCCTAAGCATAATATTAAATCGAAAGACTTCCACTTTTCAGGAGTAAATAATCCAAAAGGTTAATTGTAGCCTTTACAAGGACTTTTGAAATTTTTTCTTTTAGAATTTTTTCAAGTTCTTCGGAAAAAAATTGAATTTTTGAATTTTCAAAAAAATCTAGATTATTTAATATTTTTGGATTTTTTTATTAATTTTCTAATTACTACTGAAATTTTTAAACATTTTCCAATTTTGGAATATTTTGAAAATTTTTGAATTTTCCTCTTTTTAAAATATTTTTGAATTTTTTAAAAGCAAAAATCCAAATTTTTAATATTTTCTAAATTTTTTTGAATTTTCGGAAATTTTTTTAGTTTTTATTTTTTTCATTTTACGGAAATTTTTAATTTTAATTTTAATTTTAATAATTTTAATATTTAATATTATTATATTCAAGGAAGCCGGTTCAGACCGAGTAAACCGATACTACTCGCTGACCCGACCCAAAACCGGATCCAACCCAGTCGGATCAAAAATAGAACTTTTTCTATTTTTTTATTTTTTAAAATTTTATATTCCTTCTTTCGTTTTTCTCTTTTTGTCTTTTCCCTATTTTGTCCTATTCCCTGCACCATTTGCTCGACAACTCCTTCCCGAAGCCAACTTTTGTTTTCTATTTCTCTATTTTTTTGCTTTTTCTGCATTTTTTTTTTTTTTTATTTTTTTTTAATTTTTTGTTTTTCTCTTTTGTCCTTTCCTCACTCCGTCCTTTTCCCCTGCCCCTCCTTCAACGAGATAGAAGTTCCCCATAAGGCCAGAACACACCAAACTACTTCTTTAATATCCAAAAAACCAAAAAAATTAACGATTCAAAGCATTAAAAGAAACTAAGCTTAATTAAAATAATTTAAGCTTCTTGCAAACTATGCCCATCTACCCCGCGACTACCATTCACGGCAACAAACACATCTTTCAAGTTCACGAGTCAAGAAATGGTTATCCGGAAATATGCCGCACATACAAAAACCATTGGAACAAGAACATACGAAACGGAGGATAGCAGCGGGAACCTATTAAAATTCATTTGACAAGCCAAGAATCCAGAAACGACGAAATACTAAGAAGATATGTATGTATTTCTGCCAGACATTTTGTCGAATACACGGAGGGCGTTGGCTAAATGAAAGCTTCATATTTATTAGAGACATGAAATTAGACTAGAATCAGCAAGCGAGGTTCGATTTCGGTGCGGAAACAACTGATTATACTCAGTGCAAACAAAATAACAACAAGCATTGGACACAAAAAAGACCAAATAAGACCAAATACGGGCATCTAGCCTGGGCATTTTATCAAGCATACGCCGTGCACTAAAAAAACAAGAGATTTTTGCCAAGACTCAAACGCGAGCCTAGGTTCCAAACCGAACATGCCAGCACACACGGAAACATCCATGAAGGATCGGTAGGACCAGAGCCCGCGCGAACTAGTCGGTTGTGAGCTCCGGCTCGACACCTCCCAAATGGGGCACCTACGGTTCGTAAGACTTACCTAGTTCGGGCGATGAGCAACGGGTGGACCTCGGGCGACGGCGTGGCTCGCCCTCAGATCTCTCTTGAGCTCCCTCTCTCTCTCTCTCTCTCTATCGCTCTCTCTCGGCCAAAAAACAACAAGCCCCCTCCTCTCCCTCTTAAAGGTGACCGGCACGCGCGCATGGCTTTTGTCGCTGCCAGCTTGTCGGTCAAACCTGATCCTCGACGCTGGGATCACGCTGCAATCTGTTGTACCTCCATCACGTTAGAAAGTAGTAAAATTGACTTTGTTTAGCTTATTGGTCTTTTAATTGTTTTTCGGCTAAGTGTGTGAAAGCAAAGGGTACGGCAGTTTGCTGCAAACCGCCAAAGGAAAGTGTGCTGCAGCGCCACTCCTTGAACCGCCAAAGAAGAGTATTCTTGAAGAAGCCACATAGCTGATCAAAAAAGAAGGGGCACACATTATAATAATATTATAGTAGCTGGAGTCTTCAAGAGCAGGAAGCAAGGTGCAACTTGCGGCTGGCAACTTTTGTTCACACTGAAGACGGCAACGAGAAGAAAAGTTCAACTTCACTTCTTGCATGTTGAAGTCAATGGCGGTGGAGTCCAGGCGGTGGAAATGTGTATAAATATCGATGTGTATAAATATATGTACTTACGTTAGTTTATTTTTAGAGAGAGTGAGATACCTTTAGAAGCGTATAGAAAGATAGAGAGAGTTTTAAGTTTAGCAAAACTTGTATTTGCAAGGCATTTTAAGTACTATAATCTTTATTTGTGTATTTACACTCTCTCCTTATCAAATCCTTTGAAGCTCGTTTATTCTTTTGGTTCCAACACATCAGTGTGAGTAGCATGAAGGGGTTAGAAATTAATCCTAGTATCAGAGCAAAATTTATGTATCAACAACTGTTTCTTATGTGACAAAGACCAAGATCTTGGGATGTGGATAATTTTTAATAATATTTTCATTTTCTTCAAAAATTTATTAATTTTTCCTCTTATGTTCTTTTTTTCCTTTTTTTTTCTTTTTCTTTTTTCTTTCTCTTTCTTTCATTTTTTTTTCTCCGCTTCTTCTTCCTCTAACAAGATGTTGGACCTTGGAGATCGGCTAGTGGCTGGGCGAGACTCGCCCAACTACAGTGAGGTCAGCCTTCTTGGCCCTCGCTTCTAGCCAGTTATCACCCATCGTCAAGACCTGGTGACCAGCTACAAGAAGAAGGGGGGAAAAAGAAAAGGAAAAGAAAAAATAAAATAAAAAATAAAAAATAAAAAATTAGAAAAATTATTTAAAAATTATTAAAAATTATTACGTCAGTGTCATTCGAGTCATGTAGGACAATTGTCATCCACATCAAAAAAATTTTATCAAAAATGATCGGATGGACATAATTGCAAAACGTGAAAAATGTTTAAGATTTATTTAACACAATACAAAAGATTTAGAATTGAAATGATAAAAGTGTAATAGATTTTGGACTTCTATACAATTTTTCCTTCGGCCAGTGTGTGAGAGTCTCTTGAGTTTCTTACGGCCAAGCTCTGTTTGGAGCAATTATAGGGAAACTTGACGTGGAACATTGACATAATATTATTATATATTTAATTGATCATGGAAATTTCAACGTTGACCACTTTGATGTTGGCATTTGATTGATTAACGCCTGTCTTAATTAGATTACCGTTGCCTAACGCCCTCTAAGGTTTGATTTGAATGTTTTGACATTGACAGACGTTGCTACACCCCTCACGCTCCCTGTATATCTCTCTGAATGTCAAAATCCTCAATCATGATGTTCGCAACCCTTGTCCATTCACTTGCATGGACGTGGCTCGCCTCATGGAACACCCAAATCTTCGTTTATGTGGTGGCCGATCTCCACGAGGGCAAAGTCACCAGACTTCCCGACCTCCATGGCCATCACATTTCACACACAAACACACGCAATGTTGACAGCTGATCAACCCAATATTTCCTCGTCTTCCCAATTCTTTTCCACATAAAAATGATATTTTAATAAGCTTGGACAAAGTCGACATTTAAAGCGGAAAATCGATGATTCAAAGACAGCGTATGAATCTGGCCAGAAAGAAAAAAGAGACAACCTATAAAATTAGATAAAACAAATGTTTTCATGCAAGAAGATGGACAGCTCATTTTCACTACCTTTTGGCATCATGGTCAAGGATTGATGTATGTTACCCGACATGACGTGACATGTTGGGTTATAATTTACCAACAAATTTCTCCACTATACATGGACAGATCGTACAAAGATTTGCAATATAAAAACTTTCAAAATTTATATCATAATAATAATTTTCATTCGGTGTCCATTTAACCTGATTATGAACTTGGTAGTCTTTGGCCCACCCAGCCTAGACCAAGCCACAAGTGGCCAAGGGCATCTATGGGTGGGTACAAGTAAGGCCTTATAATCATAACGCCTAAATAGGCACATTCAGTCTACAAGTTTATTATATATTTTTCCGTTCAAGGGTGGGGTCAAGGCTATATGTTTGGCCTAATCCAAAGGCTCAATCGAGCCAGCTCATTGATCACCTTTAGATTCCATTTACTCACGAAAGTTTCTTATGAAGAAATTATTCCCCTAGAGTCATGGCAGTTCTTCCATCCCATAGTATCTTTGTAACCATTAACGAAAGAGGTCCAAAGAGATTACCTTAGAAAAGCTCTCTTTGTTATAACTTAATATTGAGTTTTAACCAATTTCATAGATCTGTTAGGGCACTAGTACATGCAATTTAACCAAAGGGCATGGATAAAATGAATTGAAACTATCTAGTAAAACAAAGGGCATTTGCTCTAATGTTTTATTGCCTCAGTCAACCAAAGTAATATGGAGTAAAAATGGTTTTCGTAAGAAAATTCTAAAGGCACAGTAATTCCAATAAAAGTTGTGAGGGAAATTTGCATGTAGCACACTTCACTTTGAAAGTTGGAATATTAGAGCTGGTTTTAGAAGAACAGAAAGTGATAGGAGGTGAAATAAATTAATTTTCGTTCTAGGTCTTGTGTTTGAGGACAAAATGATTATTGATTGGGTGCACCCATGTCCTTATGATCAACTTTTGTACATCATGTATTACCTGGTTGGTAAGTCAGGACACTAAAATTATGTGTCATCCTTATCATATCAAAAAGGTCAGAATTGTCTGCATGGGAGGCACCAACAACATAAGTTATCTTTTTCTGCCTATTTTCCCTTCCTCATCCATTTTGCGGATGTGGTGCTGGCCGTTATGAAGTGATTTATGGGGCAGAATGCTTCCGCATTGCCTGTTTGTATTTGATGCCTATGACGCTTATTGATCTAGGGTGGCTAGACTACTGCTGCGAGATATGGAGATTGGACACTCGTAGTTCTGCTGTAGTTTATATGGAGCACTTTATCCTACTTGGCAGATGGATGAAACCATGCAGTTGTCACATTTTTTAAGAGTTCCTGTTTATTTTCATCTTTCAGCAGTTGATTTATTTTCTTTGGCCAAGACTTGTGTTTGAGGAACATGAAAATGCGGAAACACAATTAATTCCACTCCGAAATCTGTTTATAGTTTCCATCTATAGAGAATAACGACTAGATTTTGCAATTGAATTATCTAGCCTGACAAAAAGAATTTAATGGAAGATTCCATGTTGCTCGTGATACTGAGTTGATTAATACTAGATTCTCGTGGAGGGCATGATACTAGATTCTGAAAGGCCAACTCCTCCTTAGTAAGACATCGGTACCAATCTCTTGAGGCATAGAAAATAACAATCAAGAATCTAATTGTCTAATCAACATCTGACCTCACAAAGCGAGATTGCTATTAACTCTGTTGCTTTTCTGGGCAATTTTTCTTGTTGCAATTGTCACAACCTATCTTTTTCCACCTAGAGAGGAAAAGATATAGGTTTAGAGGTATTGCCTTAAGGTGTGCCTAAAACACTCGATTAGGCGTAGGCTCTCTAAATCATTTACCCTGTGTGTCATCGGAATAATCGATGATAGGTCAAATTGACTTTATGAGGGTTTTCAAATAAGGAATTGCCATTAGCTTACTAAGTGAGGTATATGAATATACCTCACTTCCTACGTAACTAGAAAATCTAGAGTCAATGTCTTGATTACAATAATTATCCAATTAGTGCCATTTTGGTCACATAATAATTGAAATGGAAATGCACAAACAGTGACTTATCATTTATTCTTAAGATTATTCAAAACCTTATTGTAAAGCCTTAAGAGCTTATTCAATTTTGGGTAAAGAAATTTTTTTATCAAAGTTTCCACACATTTTAGAAGAAAACACTCAAAATATAATTTCTAGTCCTTTTTTTCTAATTTTTAGGAAAAGTAAAAAAATAAAAATAAAATAAAAAAAATTTTTTAAAAAATAAAATTTTAAATCCGAAAAAGGGACGCGGGCCGTGCCCTAGGGCCCGGTCCGAACAATGGGCTGCAACTGGTCTCAAGAAGCTGGACTCATGGATACAATCGGGCCTCTTGCATCAGGCCCTCTCCAATAGTCTAGACCCAACCAAGCCCAAATTCTAGAAGGCTGAAGCTCAACCCAAATTTGCTAAAGCCTAATCTAGCCCGAACCTAATACACTCAACCCGCTTCCAATTAAGAAAATGCTCACACTTGCTATCCCCATTTTTCCTCTCGCTAATCTCTCCTTTTACACAAACCGCTCACAGGGCCATTCCCAGAACCAACGCAAAATCCCCTCTTCCCAGCGGACCGGGAATATCTGCTACTTCAAGCACTAAAAGAATTCAAGCTTAATTAAAATAACTCAGGCACCATCACAAGCCGTGTCCAGCCATTACACGGCTATCACCCGTGGCCACCGCCACCGCTACCGCCACCCTTCATCTTCGCCAGCCATCAGCGTGAACCGGTGACACCGGCTAAACCCCCCATCCCCGGCAACTTCCTGATCCTTGCCAAATCGTGGCCATCATCGACAGCCACCGCCATTCACCAAAATGCCACCAAGCCCGGTTCACCCGGAGAATGGAGCAAAGATATTTGCGGGTACATGTGGCTGTAACCTCGGATCACAACAAAGATGAACACAAAGAGAAAAGGAGAAACGGATGATGCAGGAAAAAAGTACATTCAATCCAGACTTCGGAACTCAATTACACGTGACTTAATCTAGGCCATAGTGCACTCGAGTTAGACAACAAGAGGAAGCTCACTCGCGCCAGTTTTAATAGGCATTTTGTCAAACAGGTTGTGAACGTAGACTGAGGAAGAGGTACGAGCCATTTCGAGACCCGAACATCATAACGAGACTCGAGAGACTCACTCAGTGGATGCTCGAAATGAACCAAAAAAACGGCTCAATCGGACTCGGCCCGAACATAAATTGAAGACACCGACTTTCGGCTCACGCTTTTTCTCTGTCTGAGGTCGGGGCCTAGATCCCAACACTGAGGCCGTCGTCGTCAGCACTCGGAAAATAATAGAATGATATAGCATTTGTGCTCTTTATACCACACCATTGGTGCATGTCTCTTTAAAAAAATAAAAGCAAATTTCCTAATTAAGCGAAGGAACTCATTTTAAGGTTTAATAAAATATCCAAACGTATTATAATTTTTTTTAAAATGAATTCTTGTTAACACTTAATTTTGACCCTCTATTTAGGGTTTAATTGCATAGAAAATTAGAGATTAATTTTAGTCCCTAAAAAAATCATTAAAATTACACATCATATAAACATTAGGAGCATTTGCATTAATAGAATTTATAGAAAATATAAAAAAAGGAAAAGAAAAAGAAATTGATTAAAAGAATTAAAAGAATTAATTGTTATAAAAAAAGGGGGAGACGGTGTCTTCCAGGCCGGGCCCACTCCCTTCTTTCTCTTTTCCTTTCCTCCGAGCAGGCCGGCCCATCATCCTTTCTCCCAGGCCCAGCCTGCGTGCTGCTCTTCTTCCCCTTCAAGCCTCATTCGCGCTTCTACGAAAAAGCAAGGTACAAACCAGAGGAGGCAAAGGATCGCGAGGAGGGCAGGTGGGGATGTAATCCATGGGTCGCGGTCAGGCCGGCTGGCAAACTGGCAATGGCAGAAGCCGTGCACGCTTGCCGATTGCCCTTAAAAGCGAGGGGACTCCCTCGTTTGAAAAAAGGACAAGCTTAAGAGGAGAGAGGGGAGCTCGAGCTAGCGGAGAGACGGTACTAGCGAGTGAGAGTCAAAGAGGGCTCGTTTGGCTGAAAGTTAAGAGAATAAGGGGTGCATGACAACCACTAATTTCTGTTCCATAAATAATTTTTTATTCCGCACTGCTTTACGGAATAGAAATCCATTTGATAAAATTATTCAAAATTTTTATTTCGAAATAGATTTTTGTTAGGAAATAGGTTTAAAATAGAAATCGAAGTAAAAATTTTCTACTTCTCATTTCGGAATGAAATGAGAAATAAAAATTCTTCTCATCGTTCGTTGAACCGGTCCTCCATCCGTCGTTGCCAACTGTCGTCCGCCGATCGCTGGCTACCGCCGCTGCCGATCGCCGGTCTCTAGCCGCCACCGCTGGTCACCGGTTGCCGATCGCCAGTAGGCGTTCGCCGCCATTCGAAAGGAAGAAATTTTGTGTCGTAATCAAACGAATTTTTATTTTTAGAGTAGAAATTTTATGTTGTTATCAAATGGATATTTTTGTTTAGAAACTAATCTAGAAATAGAAATAGAAATAGAAATAGAAAAATCTATTTCTCTTCTAGAAATCAATTTCTGGCCAGAATGGTTATCATTCGCGCCCTAACAGAATCAGGGAAGGGAAAGGGATCCGTTAACTAATGGCTTCTTAAAGTCGCCTGAACCTTCGAAGAACAGACTCAAAAAGCTCCCTCTTCATCCGTACATACCCTATTTTAAGCTTCAGCCCCATTGGTTCCCCGTTGAATTACTGCTGTTCTAGTTCGTTAGCGCACGTTAATCGTTCGATAAAATGTTTCAATAAAGAACCTAAGTCGAATCCCTAAAATCAAAGCTTAGATCTTCGTTACTACCTTATTTGTTTTAATATTGTTGGTCCGACATTGACATCGGTAATTTCTTTGATTTTTGGTGGCATATCTCGCATCGTTTGAGCTGGCCCTTGTGTGTGCACTCCTCCGCCAGTAAATCCATACCTCGCCGGAGGAGCCCACAGTTAGAGGTCGCTATAATCAGTCCTTTTTTCTTTCTTTTTTCTTGGCATGCATACTCTATAGTAATAAGATCCGCCAAGCCTTATTTGGCCACTCGGGAGCAACTGTTCATGGTCATTATGGAGAAATCATTTACGAAGGAGATACATTAGTTACATTTATATATGAAAAATCGAGATTCGGTGATATAACGCAGGGTCTTCCAAAAGTGGAACAAGTGTTAGAAGTGCGTTCAATTATGTCTGCTTTGTTTATAAGACATTTTTTTTTTTTTTTTTTTTTTTGATATATATATTTATACCTCTAGTGAGCTTAATGTCACCAGAAACAGTTCGGCACTAGCCAGAGTAGTGGCCGGCAAAGATGGCTTGGTGACAGTCGGCGACGACGTTGGGTGTTGTCGTCAATTTGTTTAGAGTTCTGTCATGGGACCGTGCGGTGAAATTCTAGTGTGTAGTTTATCGGTGGGAGGCTTCGGTAAAGGACGTTGCACGGGAGTTGATGCAAAGAAGAAGACGACGTGCAGGAGGAAGGAAATTAAAAAAGAAAAAAAGAAATAAAAATATAAAAATTCGGAAAATTTTTGAAAAATTCATGAAAATTTCAGAAAAATAAAAAAAATTGGAAAAATCAGAAAAATCAGAAATCCTTGGAAAAATCTAAAAATTTAGTATTTCAATTAGTTTTCTCTTAAAAAGTGAAAAATCTTCAAAAAATTGAAACCCAATTGAATAAGCATTTAGGGTTTCACCATAAGATTTGGATGTTTTTTTTTGTTTTTTTTAAAGAGACGATGCTAAGTTGCTACTTGATTGTGCAATTTCAATATATCAATTGTTATTTTCTTAGAATAGTTAGGATGGACCTTAAAATCTTCAATAGGCTACCTTGACACTTTGATTGGCAAGTAGTCAAGTTTAGGTACTAAAAGGGCTCTAGTTAAATAGGTAGGGTATTAAAAAAAAATAGTTAGGATAATCAAGTCCCCGATTCCGAAACCTCTTGTTGCACATGTATCAAGATGACACTCTTGTGACTTGATTAGGATTTCTAGCAAACCCTTAACAATGGTTAGTGGCGACTCCTTGTGAACACATAGATTAGGTTAATCAATGTTCTGCAAGGTATGGACTTGGGATAACCCATGCTTTATAAGCAAGTATCTCTAAACCTATTTCCCTCTCTCGAGAGGGGTAGGTTGCGAGACTTCTTGGAAGATTTTTTTTTTTTTTTTTAAGAAATATCATATTTTCCATGAAATAAATGAAGCCTTGCGAAGTATCTGTTTTGTGAAAAACTTCATGATAAAAGAAAATGTTTTTCGAGAAATCATTTTCCAACAAAATGTTTTCCCCTTTTTAGGTTAAGTAATTCATTTCCTAACTTTAAACATGCATATTTTCTTTAATCGTAAATTAATTTTCTTTGTTTGATCATTTTTAGTAAATCAAACTTGTGAAAGTCTAGAAAACTAATTTGTGAAAAAAAAATTCACTCAAACAAATATATCCATATGTTTGATTATGAAAATTTAATAATAAAGGAAAATACTTTTCAGAAAATTATTTTCAATAATATGTTTTCCCCTTTTTAAGGTTAGAGAGTTCATTTTCTTAATTTTAAGCATGCATATCTTCTTTGACTATTTATGGTTTTTCATTGATTGGGCATTTTCAATAAGCCAAATGCATAAAAGTTCAAAAAATTAATTTGTCGAAAATTCTTTCACTCAAATAAACACACCCCTTAGTGATTACATAAGTTCCTTATTAGAGAGTTCGTACTAACAATGTAAATTGTATAATAATTTGATGAACCACGAGAGTTTGAAGATTGGGACTAGAAGTAGAGTGGCCTTCCGGGTGGAATGGTTTGTTCAAGTGACCAGTTAATGTCACTTTGTGTTGCTCTTTTAGAGGCGGCAACTTAGATGTTCATGGAAGGTTACTAACTACATGGCAGATTTCACTTTATGTTAATGTCACTTTGATGAGTCGACTATCACTAGATTTGAGTGGATGGCCTATTAATAGGTTCTAAAGGAGGCAAACTCTTTCAAAATAATGACACAAATGGCCCATGAACTTTGCTTTAATATATAATGTGGTCCATAAAATTTTCATTTATTTAATGTGGTCCTTCAACTATTGATAAGCCAAACACTTTTTTATGACGTAAATTAATATATGTTGATTTGAATTTCTAAAAATGATGAGTCGGCATGTCCATTTTTTATTTAATTAATTTTAAAAAGAAAAAAGTTAAGGCATTAACATGTCATTCGTTACTTGATGACATAAATGATCATATCATGATATGAGATGAATATCTCACTTGAATAATCCACGTGAAACTTTTTTTCCCGCCATTCAAACTTAACAAATTGGAAAACACATTAGCTAATACCATTAATTTGAACTAATGGAAGGACAACATTGAACTTTTTCATTTAGTCTAGGGATAAAGTCGAACACATACTAATAGTTCAGGGTCACATTGAACTAATTAAAAATATCAAAATGATATTGTACATTCTATTAAAGTTCACGTAATATTTGTGTGATTTTCGCAACCCCTCCTCAAGCAAGACATGAGTACCAAATTAGCATCTTCTCCTTAGGCTTCTAAAATTTTATGCAGCTAGTGCTTTCTCATATAAATAGCAAACTAGGTTCTATTTGTTTGATTGACATCTAATCTCATAGAGTGAGGTTGCTCAGACTTTTGTCTACTTCTCTAATCAATCTCTCGTTGCAATAGAATATTGAAGAGATTTTTCTTTTTTTTTTTTTTTTTGTGTGTGTTAATATTCTTGTTTGACTTATGTTATGTGGTAGCTTGTCCTTTTGATTACTTTCTGATTCGTGATGCTAGCATAGAGTTAATTTCACTTTTCTTGCATGGGGTGGAATGAAGTGCAAAATCATTTTCGTCCGAGGCACAATAGATAAGTGTATAACAATGATACCACTTAAGCAATCGGGTATCAAACTAACTATAATTTTGGATATAGATGGGCAATAAATGCAATGTGTAATGAAATCAAGAATGCTTGATTGGTTTTTTTACTAATGCATGTGAGAGTTGTGTTAGAGAGAAGCTCCATATCGAAAAATTGGTACGGTGTTGAGCAGTTGATATATTATAAATGACCCATAATTGATTAGCTTAATTTTTTTGAGTGAAGGTAGGTCTAATTAGATATATTGATGAGCTCTTGTTTTGGGCTCCCTCTTGGCAATCTCCCTCGTTGAAGTTATCGGGCTTCTGTTGTGTAATCCCAACAAATAGTATTAGAGTTAATGGTAGATTGGTGGCCCTCCAATTTGTTCCGATGTTTGATGAATATCTCAAGAAAGAAATCTCATGATCGATGCTTATTTTGAGGGAAAATTGTCATCACAATTAGTCTCGCAAGAAGAGATCATGGACAGTTGATCTAGTAATACGAGTCTAGCGAGAAGACAATTAGTTTGGCAAGAATAGACCATGGATAGTTGATCAGGTAATGTGAGTCTCGCAAGAAGAGACCATGGATAGTTGGTCACAATAAAGTGAGTTGGAAATTCAAGTTGAGATAGAATGATGCAAATAATAATAATAATAAAAAACAGCTACATTAAAAGGGGGGCATACTCAACACTAGAGCTCACACATGAGAGAATGATTGTCACGTGTGAGTTGTGTTAAAGAGAAGTCCCTCATCGAAGAATTGGTATGGTGTTGAGTAATGAATATATTATAATTGACTTATAACTTATTGACTTAAACTTTTGAGTGAAGGTAAGTCCAATTAGATATGTTAATGGACTTGAACTATTATAAAGAAGTCCCATATCGAAGAATTGGTATGATGTTGAGCAGTTAATATATTATTTTTTGCTAATAATCCATTAGCTTAAGTTTTTAATTGAATGTGAGTCTAATTGATTATGTTGACAGGTTTAGATTTGGATTGCCTCTTAGTAATCTCCTAGGTAAAGGGTATCGGGATTTTGCTGCGCTCTTCTAACAAAAGTAACGAGTTAGGGTGGATGGGTGGTGGAGTGCGAGAGGGTGAGGCATGATGTTCTATTTATTAGTCGCATACGCATTGACTACCTACTCATGGTTGCAGTCGGACTCTCTTGGTGTATGTTCTAGGAAGTTGGGTTGTTTCCCTTGGGATGTGTTCAATTTGCACGTGGAGACTTCAAAACCGCATTTTGGGGTTGGACTAGTAGTAATGTTGCTGGCTGTGTGAATCTACGCTGTTTCTTCCAACACATTACAATAAATTATTATTTTTTTGATAGATTGAACGATTGATTGGTTGATATTGACGTGTTGAAATTCTCCTTATTCAACCGCAAAGTGGTATGTTGCCGAATGTGAAGCGAGCGACTTCACCAGACGTATTTTGTGCGTTGGCCCCTAGCTTTTGTCTCTCCTGGTTTGTTTTATATTTGCACGCAGGTGATCTTTAAATTATTGCTGGGATACAAAAGCATTTGAAATGGGCGAGTCTTTGTACGCCGCTAAAGCCTCCCTCCATTAGCTGTTCGCATGCGAAGCTTCCTGATGCACGTGTCGTTTAAGCCATTTCGTCTGCCTAAAACGATGCAAAACTGCGAATCCCTGTTGTTCTGAACACGAATTACGTCAAACCATGAGCCGAGGTTTTGAAGGCAAAATCATGAAGGCGAGACCAGCGAAGATGGCCATTCGTTAAAGTGATTGATGTCTGAGACTTTTTAGGGTGCTCGTGGGTCCATGAAGGACTCTCATTTGTCTTCAAGCAGTTTCGCTTTAGAAAAAGGGAGTTTCACCGTTCTCATCTGTGAAAGGACGTGGCGAATAAGGGATGGTGGACACGGAGTGGAAGTGGAAAGCTGAGAAATTTTCCGTCGTACCAGGGACCCACTTCTGTGTCCTGTACCCCCAAGACACCCCAATGCAAGGAAAAACACGACAAAAATCAAGAAAAGGGTTTGCGGAGAGACAGCCCACATCCTTTAGGCCTGATCCATTGAAGCCCGATGATTGGTTCCATTCTAGCATATGCCTGGGGATGAGAGACTATCTTTTTCAGACGGTTTGGAGAAATCCTAGAGTTTCAAACCAAAGGTGGCTGCACCAAATTGAATTGGCTAAGCAGCTTCGATCATTCTCTTTACGGATTCTCTCTTTTTTTCTTTCCCTCTCCAAAATTAGAGAGAACTACAATTTACGCATCTTTTTTATATTAGTTTACTCATCTTACATTATTTTATTAATTTCTAATGCGATTCGTTTTTTACATAAATATTGGTCTAATCATACAAACTGTCATAAAAATATATATATGTACATGCAATAATATAGAGTCAACAATATGACAAATTAATTGATGGTTGATAATGAAAGCATAGGATTGCACAAATTGAGAGAGTTAGGAGAGTTGCTCACCTTCCCCAGTTTTCCCTTTTCAATAATTTTGTATTTTTTGTTCATAGTTTTTTAACACACAATAGGGTCTTTCCTGAATTCTTGTTTTTCCTTTGGGTATATTATATTCTAGCCATATTGAAATAATAAACTTGTCCTTTAGATATGGTCTTCGAGCTTACTGGAGTCGAATCGGGTAAACTCGAGCCCTACCCCATCATACTGGGGCCTGGGCTTAATAAATAAATAAGCTTGCTCCTACCCAAAGGAACTCTTCCGACCTATTTGACTTGAGTGATCTTGGGTGGGTACATAGGCTTTTAGGTCCATGATAAGACCAATTCTTCCTGTGTAGGCAATGTTAGCAACACGGCAACAAGTTAACAACTATTTTTAGCATACTTTGGTTCAGCAGAAGCATAAAATTGAAGGGAAATTAAAACGTGGGCATTTCTAGGCTAAGGATGAATCAACAAATGTGAACATCAAGAGACGTGATCAAGAGATGACCTCTTAAAGTATGTCCATGTGCAGTTTTTCAAATGAATGCAATGAGGTCTGAAATGAGGATATTCCTCTCTTTTTATCGGAATCAAATCTAAGTCAATCAGCCAAGATTCAAGCCCAACTACAAGTGGCAAACACATCTAAAAAGGCAAGAAAACATCATTCTCAAAAGCTGTGTAGGGATTGATTCAGATTTCTAAAGACGTGGCGCGCCACGCCCACTAAACCAAATTAGGGTCTTCGATAATTGATGGGTTTTGTACGTTTAAGTTCCTTTTAAACACTCAATTTGAGCTTCCTATTCTAGTGAGCCTACTGAAGAGCATTTTTCACACTGGGAGAAGTCCACTCTTGAGAATTCACCTAGTTCCCCGCACCATCTCAGTTTTTTTTTTCGGTCATACACTATGTCAGGTTCACGACCTCGACTTCTCCTAATTTTCTCTAGTTTCTTTTTTCTTTTTTTTTGGGTAAATTTTCTAGTACTTTCAGTTCTCATTTGGTTCACTTTGAAATTAAATTAGTCAGAGAATGAGAATCCTAAAAGATTATCTGGATTCTATCTTGCAAACATCGGGGTAGTATGATTTTCATCCCTTGAGTTACTCGTTTTTAATGAGGGAAACCAAACCAATAAGGCGTCAATTGATCCATTCACTTTGGTGTCTTTGTCCTATATTCGTGATTAAATAATGTTGAACAAACTTAAAGATATCGCTACAATTCTACGTACACTTTCCGTTCAAAAGGGGTTCTGTTTTTCCGTTCTTTATTAGAGGGAACTCTTTTTTCTAGTGTCAAACACGATATGCACTGATATTTGGTCAATATGACTAATCTCATAAAGAGAAATATCTTTTAAAAATCTCAAGAACAATGGACTTAGTTGTAGCCAATTTGAATTCCTAAGAAAAATCTAGATACTATTTGGAATTACATGAGCTTGACATCAGCAAAACCCTAACTATACACTTCAAGATGTGGTTGTTAGAGATCGGTAATTTTACAAATTTTTTGAGGTAGGGTTTCTTAGAAACTGGTAGCTCTAAAATCACCCAAAAGAAAATATAATTTTTAGCCTAAAAATTTTAAGCAGTTATTTATTACGACACTTACCAAGCTAAGATGAAAATATGTGTCATTAGAATTGTGTCGTGACATGCTCTTGACCGTAAAGAAAGCCATCAAGAGAGCAATCTAAGAGCATGAGCCCTTTTTCTCCGAATTTCAAGAACAAGCGAAATAGGTGTTATTATTCTTGTTTGGCTTTTGTTATGTGGTAGCTTGTCCTTTTGATTACTTTTTGATTTATGAAGCTAGCATAGAGTTAATTTCACTTTTCTTACTTGAGGTGAAATGAAGTGCAGAATCATTTTCGTCCGAGGCACAATAGATAGGTGTGTAACAATGATACCACGTAAGCAATCAGGTCTTACTACTGACTATAATTTCGGATCTAGAATGGCAACAACTTCAATGTGTGATGAAAGCAAGAACGCTTGATTGGGTTTTTACCCTGTTACTAGGCCCTAAAATATCAACAATGCGTGATGTACTTTCTCCAGTGGACGATTATCTTCGGGGAGTTCATGAACTCTCTTTTTCTTTGTTAAAGTGGAAAGGGGTGCTCGTGGAGGACCATCCTTCCAATAGTTGATGGAAGCTCAACAAGGAGTGGGAGGCGACTTTAATTTCAGGTGGTGCTTGAGTAGTAAAAATGAACTTCATCATGGCCAAGCGGAAGATTGTTTTACCCAAAGCAAGAGCACATTGGCAAGTAGCCCCTACCTAAGACTTTTGCTTTGCCTTTTTTCCCTCTTGGATATGTTACTACCGACACTATCTTACATAAATATTTTCATAGCTGAAGCACTTCTGAGGAAAATGAACATCATCATGGCAAAGCGGAAGATTGTTTACTCAACGCAAGAGCACATTAGCGAGTCGCCCTGTCTAAGACTTTTTCCTTTGCATTTTTTCCCTCCTTTTGGATATGTTGCTGCCGATACTATCGTGTAAAAATATTTCGTGCCTGAAGCACTTGCGAGGAAAATGAACATCATCATGGCTAAGCAGAGGATTGTTTATTCAAAGCAACAGCAGATCAGCCAGTAGCCCTATTTTAGACTTTTGCGTTGCCTTTTTTCCCACCTTTTGGATATGTTACTGCCGATACTATCGTGTAAAAATATTTCATAGCTGAAGCACTTCTGAGGAAAGGTCATTTTGCGACACAGCTAAATGTTAAAGTTGCTTTTGTGGGTAAGTTTGGTGAGTGACGTATAAGTAGTAACCTAATGCTTGGATTCAGGTTGTTTGCCGCTCATATCATGTCAGAGCTTACTTGTTACTATCATTTAGTATATTAGTGGACAGCAACTCTTTTGGAGGCTCCTTTCAAATCTCCCATCTATGATCCGCCCAATTATGCAGATTATATGTCAAGTTTGTCAATGCCTTGTGATGCTCCAGGACCACGACTATAAAGGTAGCTGGATCATATTCATAATTCCATTGCATTTTTTAGTGGGTTGGATGTTTGATATCCTTTACAGGTACATTTTCATGTTGATCTCTCTCTCTCTCTCTCTCACGCACACACAAATCTCACGTTCATCTCTGAACTGGTTGGATTCAGTTGTTAATTATGAATAGTTCTGTGATTCGATGGCTGTTGTTTGTTACTGGGCAATCAACTAGTACCATGTTTGTAACGGAATGAAATTGAAAATAACTAGTTAAGACAGGGTGAATGGGCATTGGAGTGCGAGAGGTGCGAGGCATGATATTCCATTTATCGCGTACACATTGATCGCCTATTCATGAGTGCAGCTGGACTCTCTTGATGTGTGTTCTAGGAAGCTGGGTTGTTCCTCGTGGGACGTGTTCACTTTGCCAGTGGAGACTTCAAAACCACCCTTTTGGATTGATTAGTGGCAATGTTGCTGGCTGTGTGAATCTAAGCTGTTTCTTCCAATTACAATATTTTTTTGTAGATTGAACGAATCATAGATTGATATTGACGTGTTGAAATTCTCCTTATTCAACAATAACGTCGAATGTCAGCAAATGTGAAGCAAGCGGCTTCACCTGACGTATTTTGTGCATTGGCCTGCAACATTTGTCTCTCTGGTTTGGTTTATATTTTCATCTCAAGTGGGCGATCTCCAAAATATTGCAGGGACACAAAAGCATTTGAAATGGGCGAGTCTATATGTGCGGCTAAAGCCCCCCCTCCATTAGCTGTTCACATGTGAAGCTTCCTGATCACATGTCTTTTACAACTTTTAAGTCTGCCTAAAACGATGCAAAATTGTGAGTCCCTGTTGTCTTGAACACGAGTTACATCAGACTTGAGCCGAGGTTTTGAAGGCAAAACCCATGAAGGCGAGAACAGCGAACTTGGTCGTTCATTGAAGTGACTGATGTCAGAGACTTTTGGGGTGCTCCTGGGTCTATGAAGGGCTCATTTCACTTCAAGCAGTTTCGCTTTAGAAAAAGCGTGGTTTCAATATTCTCATCCTGAAAAGGACGTGAAAAATAGGGATGGCGAACGCGGAGTCAAAGCGAAAAAGCCGAGAAATTTTCCTATAAGGGACCCACTTATTAGACGGTTTGGAGAAATCCACGCAAAAAAGAGTAGAGCTTCGAAATTTAAACATAAAAGCTGATCGGGATCCATATCAGATGGACAATGAGATTAATTGGTTAGGCATTCCCTCGTTATGGCTAAACTAGGATCATCATCCAATGTGGCTGCACTAAATCGGATTGGCTAAGTCACTGGCTTCAATCATTCTCTTTTCGGATTCTCTTTTTTCTTCCCTCCCCAAAATTAGAAAGAATTACAATTAACTCATCTTGTTTATTTGTTGATGACAATTCGCATCGTTTTTTATTAGTTTACTCATATTACCTTATTTTATATTAATTTCTAATGTGATTCTTTTCTTGCATAAACTATGGTCTGATTATTCAAACTGTCCTCATAAACAAAATAGTACATGCAATAGTGCAGAGTAAAAAATGTGATAAATTAAATTGATGGTTGATAACAAAAGCATAAGATTGCACAAATTGACAGAGTTAGGAGAGGTGTTTACCTTCCTCATTTTTCCTTTTTCAATAATTTTGTATCTTTTGTTCAAAGTATTTAACATACCATGGGGTCTTCACAGAAATTTTTGTTTTCCTTTTGGTATAATATAGCCTAGCCATATCGAAATAATAAACTTCTCCTTTAGAGATGATCATCAAGCATACTGGTGTCGAACCAGGTAAACTCGAGCCCTACCCCATCATACCGGGCTTAATTAGTAAATAACCTTGCTCTTGCCCAAAGGAATTCTTTCCAACCTATCGGACTCCCGTGATCTTGGGTGTAAAGATAGGCTTTTAGGCCCGTGATAAGAAATATTCTCACTGTGTAGGCAATGTTAGCAGCACGCCAACATATTAACAACGATTTTTAGCATACTTCGGCTCAGTGGGAGGATGAAATTAAAGGGAAATTAATACGTGAGTATTTCGTAGGCTAAGGAGTGAATCAACAAATATGAACATCAAGAGACATGATATGAGGATGGATTGTCGGTAACATATTCTTCCCAAAGTATGCCCATGTGCAGTTTCCCAAATGAATGCAATGACGTCTGAAATGAAGATGTTCCTGTCTTTTTGTTGGAACCAAATCTAAGTTAGTGAATCAGCCAAGATTTCAACCACAACCACAGGTGGCAAACACATCTAAAACGGCGAGAAAACATCGTCCTTAAAAGCTGTGCAGGGATTGATCCAGATTTCAAAAGTCAGGGCACGCCACGCCCACTAAGCCAACTTTTGTCTTCGATAATTGATGGGTTTTGTACGTTTTAAATTATTTTAACACATTCGATTTGAGCATATTGTACGAGTGGGCCCACTCAAGAGCATTTTCACATTGGCAAAAGACCACTCTTGAGAATTCACCTGGTTCCTCGCATCGTCTCAGGTCGAATTCTCCTAATTCCTCTACTACTTTCAGTTCTCATTTGATTCACTTTGAAATTAAATTAGTCGAAGAATGAGAATTGACTAATATACATGTTTTTCTTAACTAAATTTTACGTAACTTATTGACTGGAGCAAACTAGCACCAGCCTCGATGCCTCGAGTAAATTACACTTTTCTGCTAACAAAAATTAATCCTCCACGAGTCGGCTATAACGTGTGATTGATGAAGATGACCGGTAAATGCGGCAGAAGGTTGAAACATTTCAGGAACTATTCATCATTAAATTTGCTGAGATTGCATGGAATTCAACTTGATATAGCTATGATGACAGCGATGGTTGCCGCTTGCTTAAATGGTATTAGAAAAACTTTTTGATGATTCGATGTAGTATTGTAATACCTAATAAAAAACCTAGACGTGTTTAAGCAAAACTCCATGTGACAGAGTAGGATTGGTAGTGCGTGTAGTGACTCATTCGGTCCATCCAGAACACGTCTAAACGATCTGCTCGCTCAGCCCAAAACTGGGTTCATGAATTAAAGAAACAGTACGAGCTGCAATGTACATTGATCAAGGATTCTATATATAATGGGAGAAATCGATTAATTGATCAGAGAAATGAAGAGACGTTTCTATGTCTATTGAGCTACTTAATTTTCAAGAAGAATGCCGACTTGAGATCATGTTCCCCTTCGATTTGAGAAAAGATTTTTTTAGTACGATGTAATCGTTCTAAAAATCATAACGCGAAACACACTCGGTATCCTTCTTTTTGTGAATCCAAAACAAAGTTGGGTTGCAATTCCCAAGAGAAATAATTATCTTGTCCACAATTGGCTAGATAATTCTCAATACAATGTTAATAGAACAGGCAAATTTCAGTATTAAACCCAACTTTGGACACAGCAAAGCAAAACATATCAGTTTTTTCAAATCGCATTAGCTATGAAATCAATATAAATTTTCAATTAAAGCAAATTTATAAAAATATAAACAACTAAGAAGAAGCATCTTTAAGAAGCATGTAATAATTGCATCGGTGGAGAACACAAATTAGAGTTCTTGCTGGCTTGCGTTTCCATTTCTAATAATGCCTTTCTTTAATTAGACTATGAATTGTAAGAATGATTAATGATATAAATTTTACGAAAGAAAAACCTAAATTAATAATAAAGATTTGCAGTATTTAATATATTGTTTTTCTCATGTGTTATGTGCTATATTGGGGAACTCATCACAAGACTCTTATAAAATCAATGCCCTAATAACGTGATATATTTTTATTAATTGAGTGGATAATGTAATGCATTTATTTTCAAGATCACCTGTGATACAATAAAATTACTTAGCACGTCACTTATGTACATCAAATCATCAGATATGTATAACTTTGTGTATCGTCCTTGACATTACCGCGCTGATTTTGCCATCGGTGCAAGAGTTTGCAAAAGACACGTCATCACTTCACTCGTCTTGGTCTCCTCCCTCTTGCTCTCTCTCTCCTTCAGAAACCCTAGATCGTCTCAACACAGTCTCCTCCTGCGCAGATCCCTATATATCCATGATTAACTTGCTAAATCAAACTTCTCACCACACCCTTTTTGTTTACAACATAGAATTATTTCACTACTGATCCAATTCGAATCCTTAGGAGACAAAACAACTAGATATGGAGGACTATCCTCAAGGCTTCCGCTTCTTCCCAACTGAGGAGGAGCTCGTCTCCTTCTACTTGCACAATCAGCTTCACGGCCTTAAGCAGGACAAGCTTCATCGTGTCATTCCAGTCCTCAATATTTTCGACACGGAGCCATGGAATCTCCCCGGTAAAAGACAGTCCACCGCTTGATGCAATTCTTTCACATCCTCTCCGTTATTTGAATTATGCACTAAACTAGGTTCTTGAAAATTTCCGAAATTGTAGCGATTACCAGTAAACTTTCTTTTCCCCATATTTTATCTGGTGAATTTGTGCTGCAGAGCTTGCGGGAGAGATGTGCAGAGAAGACAGAGAGCAGTGGTTCTTCTTTGCGCCCATGCAGGAGAGGGAGGCGAGAGGAGGGCGGCCCAGTCGGAGCATGGCCACTGGATACTGGAAGGCCACCGGGTCTCCCTGTTATGTCTTCTCGTCTGACAACAAGGTGATCGGCATAAAGAAGTCAATGGTTTTCTATGTGGGAAAACCTCCCAGAGGAAGAAAAAGCCACTGGAAATTGAACGAGTACAGGGCCATTGAACTCCCGGCGACCAATCCCAATCCCACGAACAGTAATATTTCCATTCCTAAGGTGAACGTGTTATCAAGAAATTCGAACCTTTATTTCAACTTTTTTCAATCATAGAAACGATGGAATAACTTGGTGTGCATGATACCTAGGTCATCTAATTTTCTCTTTGAATCGTTCTTGTAATAGCTTTCTGCAATGTATTTATCGGTGTTGTGCAGTTGCGGACTATTGAATTTCCGTCTCTAGTTTAGTTCCTACTCGGGCTTTCACAGAAACTACAACAAACATTTTTCTCTGTGTTGATTATCTGGAAATAATGTACTTACAGCTAAGACGGGAATATACATTATGTCGAGTGTATGTGGTGTCGGGGAGCTCTCGAGCGTTTGATCGCCGGCCACCAGAACCAGCGGATAGAGAGACAACATTTCAGGGTGGTGACGGTGCTGCTAGCAGCGGAGGCGGTGGATGTGGAAATGTATCGTCATCTGTAGCGCCAACAGCCAATGTAGGAAGTTCCCATCAATGGGAGACGGCAAGTTTGGAAGAACCAATTTGGGATTGGGAGCAACTGGATTGGCTCTAATTTCATGTAGAGGTACTCTGACGATGTAATTTTCTGGTTATCGATGCAATCATATGTATATCTATGAGTATCAAGACATTGTGTTTGATACCCAATCTATAGGCAGGCCAAACGTGATTTCCAGCCTAAACATTGGAAATGAATCCTAAGCATCTATGTTTTTTCATATAAAATTGATTGGGCCTAGGAGGTCTAACTCATTAGACTAGGCTCAAGAAGGAAACTGTTTCGCCTTTTCGGTCAGATCCAATGAACCTCGACTCTTAATTAGAAAAAAAAGATATTCGTTAACAAGCATCTCCATATATCAATCTTTTTAAAGTCAATGGTCGATGTGTTGAAGAGCTTGTGACTCATGGTTTATAAGAGAATCATTTAATCAAAATTGAACAACACAATTAATCAAAATCTGGCATATCAGGCCTAGTAAAATGTTGGAGTATATTGTAGAATAACAAGTAATATTTGAGATATCTTCAATTATATGATATATCGTTCCGTTGCATTTGTACAGTCACTCCATTTTTTAAAAATATTTCATTGATAAAAATTCATTACATTCCTGGCAAATACTAACTAATTTAACATAAAAATTAAATAATTTAAAATTAGTAGGATGCGTGTATTTATCAACATTCATACAGAGTGATTAAACTAAACTACACTGCACAACTGAAGTGCAAAAGATGTTCTTTCCATCAAGATTTCTGAAAGAAAGATTATAAAATCATAAATGAATTATAAGTTTCTTATTTTTATTGGCACACGTATGTCCTTTTGAAAATGCAATATAGGGTACCCTATCGTTATGCAACGTTCTCCCACAAAACCTTAGATCATGACGGTTTATATTGCATTATGTCCAGAAGTCTAGTTAGATAACTTTTTAAAGATTTCTTTGATCGAAAACTTGCTTTATGCGTCCCTTGAATAAATAAGGCGAAGTATATAAGCGAAGGAATAATTCCTGATACATAGACTGAGATTTTTTTTTTTTTTCAAACAACCCACTCCCATTAATTAATTATCCAAATTGAAGCTTTTAAAGGTAACTTGTGTGAAAAAATAAATTACACGACCTTTGTTCCTTATACATGTCCATATTCTCACATAGTTCATATGATTTAAGCATCACCTTGCACAATAATCTACACAGAGTATCATAACTTTATTTTCTATCGTTGAATGGGGTCTACTTGTCACAATCATTTATTGATTATTAGAATCTAAAAGTCCAAGGTATACTAAACGAGTTTATATTATGATGACAGTCAGTGCTATCAAAATTGCCATAATTTCTTATTTGGTTATTTAAAGTGCTTTATGAATACTTCTCAACAAAACCTCTTAAAACGGAAACCATACGATTAAAGCGGCATAAATGAGAACAACACTTGATTTTATTTATCAAATTGCAAGGAGAGTTGCGCACTTCTCCCTTTCATTTCACCCATTGGAAATGCACGAGAAGCAACAAATATTTTTCAATTCTACCGTCAATAAAATAAAGTCATAATATCTAAATTATCTCAAATGACTTATCAAAAAATTATTAATTAAATAAAGAAAAAATGAGAATGCCCTATATCACATATTCCTCTGATTAATCTCTGGATGGATCATCTAGCTTGGGTGACTTGTTCTTTATAATTGTCACTTAATAAGTAAAGTTGGATTTATAGTTTGGGAAAATGATGATAACAATGCCATTACTATTTATGTGATTAATTAAGTGCCATAACTTTTTTTTTTTTTTAAAAGTTCAATTTAATGATCTGGATTATTTCCCTTGCCTAAAGTCAGACATTAAATTAATTTAATATCAAATTATCCAGTGTGACTTGGAAAATGATGAGCAAGCGTATAGAACGACGCCGAATAACCCTTCTGTTGCTCCAAATTGATAATTTGGGACTAAATTGGGTTGTAGTCAACCTTCAGAACAAGCATTGCATCTAGACCAAACGGCAAAAGTGATGTTCTTATATCAACACAAAGCGAACCATTTGTTGCTAAACCATCTGTTTGGTCTGAATGCAATGCCCCTTCTTCACATGGTCTTCGTCTGCTCTCTCAAGTCGCCCCCCACTTGCTCGTCCATATACTACAGAAAGGGATTATATGGATCGAGAACAGTGAATTTCAGAGGGATAAACTTCTCCCAGAATGTAAAATGGACGGATGATTTGCTGAGTTATTATTGGCTTTGATTTATTTATAACAATACATTTGGTTTCTGCGCAATTTACTTTTGGTAAGATAACCCTCGTCTCATGGTTTTGTCTTGGATCTTTGGAGATTATTGTTATTATTAATTTGTTCCGATATTGGTGTGAGAAATTGACATGTGTAGCTTAAATCTCAAATCATTTCGTGATTAGGTTAATTAGCTATATAAATGTCAATTGGTCTGACATCATTTTGTGAGAAATAGTATTTCTCAATGATAAAACGAAGACTAACTTTTATGCTCCCGCCTTCTTAATATCCCCATTGGTATTCACTTAGGCAATATTGATCTACATCACACATTGGTGTCCTTTGATAGCCACGTTTGTTGGATTTTAAGTCACGGGGACTCGGTTAGATATTTTATGTAATTAGAAGGATTGAAACTACAAAAATTTTAGATAAAAAAAAATAGCGAAAGTATAAGGATAAAAAAAAAAAATTTCATAGAAAATTTGTATTGACGACTTTCCTAGGGATAGCCTAGCACGACCAAGCCCGGTCCGGGCCACCTCTTGAGTTGTCAAAATCATTTTTTGTTAATTTTTTATACATAGGAAATAAGTTTAGATTAGAGTTCTATTTTCTAACTTTTTTTCCTTTCTTTGTGAACTTAAACGAAGCTTCTATGTTGAAAAATTGCACCTCCAGTGTTTTGTTCATCGAAAGGACTTTATGATAGAAAGATCTATGATATGATCATTTTTTGTGTATAAATTTTAAGATTTTTGGTATACTTTTCTCTATCCATGATTATAAATATAAAAATGGTCGATAACCGAATTATTGTTATTTATTTTTTTGCATGAAAGAAATAATTTAGTAGAAAATATATGCTCTACCCCTCTTTTCATAAAGAAAAAAAAAATTACAAGTAAATCTTGTGAAATGCGTCATGGTTGATCTTATCAATTACTCTGACTTTATAGTATCAATTAAGTATATCAATCAATTACATGTTCTCAAACGATTAGCTTGTGCTTTTATTCTTTGGTTCTTTTGACCATGCTAGAGATAAGAGTGCTTCCTCAAATAGGTCCATCATTCCTTTCCTCTCTTTGACTCTATAATTACCAGCAACAACTCTCAACACCTGAAGGCGTCCGTGGAGAAAGCACTTGGAAGCTTTTTCTCCAGTTGAAAATTTCACCACTAACTCAAATTAGAAGGCATGACCTTACCACTTACTCATGTAATGTCAACGATGATTAATACATGATCCCGGATGACATCCTCGGCTGCTGCGTATGAACCTCGTGAGTTTCTTGCGGCCAAGCTCTCTTTGGAGCAATTATAGGGAAAATTGGTGTGGAACTTTGACATATCGTGGGAATTTCTAAGTTGAATACTATGATGTTAACATTTGATTGATTAACAAATGTCTTAATTAGGTTGCTGCTTCCTACGCCTTCTTAGGTTTGTTTTGAATGTTTTGACATTGACTGAGGGAAAATCTCTCCCTCTTCTCTCTGATCCTCGCGAACTGAGGAATATGATACTTTCTTATCTTTTTGCCTTGTGACGAGACGATCATCGACCACAAAAGCAGTCAGCACCAGCAGCCAAGTAGGGTTTTACAGGGAAGCTTGAACAGTCGGCAAATATCCAGGAGAAGATGTGCTGGCACTTGAACAATTCTTGTGTATCTCGCTATTGTTAATGTGTTTCACCACATTCATGTTATCTCCATGTAAAACAAACCTTTAGGAAGGAAAGTAAAGTGCGAGTAATGGTAATAATGTTATCGATTATTCGATTGGTAATGCCCTGTAGGAGTGAAGCGCTTGAAAGTTCGTAACTTCGAGCTTAGTTATAGATGGCGTGTGTTCTATTTTTCTCTTTTCTTTCTTCATCCACGATGGTAGCCCCATGCACCATAAGCCCCCGTTGATGCGCTTCGACCCGAAATTAAATCCACCGACGTCGCTGCACCTCTCACGCTCTCTTTATATCTCTCTGAATGTCACGATCCTCAACCATGATGGTGGCAATTCTCGTCCATTCACTTGCATGGACGTCACTCGCCTCATTGGACACCCAATCTTTGTTTCTGTGGTGGTCAACCTCCGTGAGGGAGAGTCACTAGATTTCCAAGACCTCCATGGCCGTCATTCACATTTCTCGCGAAGGCACACACGCAATGGTGACAGCTGATCAACGTAATATTTCCTTATCTTCCTAATTCTTTTCTGCATAAGGGAATGATATTTTAATAAGCTTGGACTAAGTCGACATTGAAAGGGGAAAGTTGACGATAAAGAAAGAACGTATGAATCTGGCTAGAAAGAAAAAAGAGACGACCTATGAAGACAAATAAAACAAATACTTTTATGCAAGAGGAAGGACAGCTTATTTTCAACATCTTTTTGGTGTCACAAGTCACGGATTGATGCAAGTTACATCAGAAAGTAGACACATATGACTCAACATGTTATGATATGTTGGATTATAATTTAATGTCAAGTTTCTCCGCTATAGGTAGACCTATCAAATAAAGATCATTTGTGATTTGAAAACTTTCATAATTCATATCATAATAATACCTCTCATTTGGTGTCCATTTAACCTGATTATAGACTTGGTGGCCTTTGGGCCCACCTAGCCTGGCCCAAGCCACAAGTGGCCAAAGGCATCTGTGGGTGCACATAGGTAAAGCCCTATAATTATATAGCCTAACCAGGTACATGCAGTCCACAAATTTATTATATAATTTTCCATTTAAGGGTGTGGTCAAGGCCATTAGTTTGGCCAAATTCAAAGGCTCAATTGAGCTTGCTCATTGATCACCTTTAGCGTCCATTTACTTTACAAATGAAAGGTTTCTATGAAGACATTGGTATTTGAACTTTTTGAAATACTCGATTAATCCCCTAGAGTCATGGCAATTCTCCCATCCCACCATATTTATTAAATTAATGTCTTGAGTTTGAATTTGGATAACGATTTGTTAAACCGAATTTATTGAGAAATATTTCCTAAACGGTTTAGCAAATTGGATGAAGAAGTCTTTCTTATTGGACTTTCTTTCCGACGTGCAAAATAAGCAAGGAAACAAAAGAAGAAAGTTCACCTATCACTACAAGACAAAAGAGGAAATAAAAAAAAGATAAAGTAAGTTTTTTTTTTCTTCTGCAAAAGCCTTTTCACGTTGAAGGCTAAAGGTGATGGTGGTGGGCCTAGGTCAAACTTTTGACCTTGGGCACACATATAAAACAAAACACGTCTTCTTTCTAAAAAAATGTCTTCTTTATTTCTGGAGGAGTCGCTAAAGCCCTATGAAGAAGACAAAGCCACACAAAAGGAACGTCCGAAGAGCGCTACACGATTGTTAACACCTAATTTTGGAAAAATAAAATTGCATTTTTGAAAATAGGGGAAATTGATTTGATTGAATTATGCGGGGAAAATTGGAATTTGATGGATATTCGGATTTTGTCAAATGTAGAAGCAATTTAAAAATCATGTGAATAAGGGGCAATAATTTTTGCAAAATGGAAGAAATCTGAGCAAGATCGAACTGATTGAACTGATTGCGAAATAATGCCCTAACTTACAGATTTGATTTAATGCGACGGGAGATGGAAATTCGAGAAATGCCATATAAAGCGGCTATTTAGAATCACTATAAAAAGAGGTTCATTTTTCGTAACTAAGGGGGATTCGAAAAAATTTCAGAGGCGAATTGAGAGAAAAATCTGTGAAAAGAGAAAAGAAAAGCTTGAAGAGAGAGAAAAAAGTGAAAAAAAAAAAAAGAAGAAAAGGGGCTTTGTCTTCCTCGGCGAGACCCCTCGTCCCTGCCGACGCCACGCCGGCGCCGGAATCCGAGCCGCCCGCTAGTCCCCGAAGCCCGTGACGCTGCCCCTCGTCCGAGCCGCCCTCTGCCGCGCGTCGTCACAGCCGCTAGTCTTCATCCATGAGCACGACCCGCGCTACCCCGACGCCGAGCCCCGCTTTGCGTCGCCCGTCCCCTACCCACTCGTGGAGCCACCGCCGCTGCAGATCCGTGGTCCAGACGTCGGGATCTCTTCGCCTGCAGATCCGAAGCTCCGGCACTGTCCCCCCGTGCCGCCCGATCGCCGATCGACGGAGCCTGTCCTGCCGCTCGTCAGTCTCCTGTCCAGATCCGACACCGCCGCTCCTTCCTTCGCCGACGCCGGTAGCCGAACTCCCCCGCCTCGCCGTCGCCGCGCCGAAGTCCCCCGCATTCGTGACGCCGCCCCGCGCCACGCCGCCAACGCACCGTTCTAGTCTCTCTCACCAGAACCCTAGCCGGCAAGATCCCTCTCACCGGCCAGCCTCCAAATTTTTTTTCTTTTTTTGAAAAGAAAGAAAACAAAACAAAAAAGAAAAAAAATAGAAAAATTAGGTAAATTTTTCTTTTTCTTTTCTATTATTTGTTTATCTTTTCTTGTTTGTTTTTATTATTATTATTGTTGATGTTGCATATTTTTTGCTAAATTTAGTGTAATCATCCTTTTAGTGTAAAATTGAGAGTTCATGTTATGAAATTGCATGGGAATTAGTAATTGTTAGTCCGATTTTCGCGCCCGAAATCCGACTTGCAATTACTTAAAAAAAATCACTAATCCAATCTCCCGCCCGAGATCCGATTCGTGATTTATGTGAAATTGGCCAACCCGATCTCATGCGCAAGATATGGTTCGTCAATTTGGATATTAATGTTGCTTGATTTGCTGTGGTGTTATTTAAATTAATTTTTTTAAAAAAAAATCAATCAAAAAATGTAGGTTAGAATTAGGGTTTGCATGTTTAGAATTGAAGTTTCATTTTAAATAAAAAAAAAATACAAAAAAATCAATTGACTTAGGTTGTTAGTTTTTTTTTTTACTTTAAATTGCATGTTTAATTATTAGGCGATTATTAATTTCGAAAATTAAAAAAAAAAAGAAAAGAAAAGGAAAATTAGGGTTAGGTTTGCTTTTCTTATTTTGCACATTATTGCATATTAGAGTAAGATTGCATGTTTAATTTTACTTCCTAATTAATTTTAAGTTTAGATAGATTTTTTTAGATAGATTGCATTCTAGGATTATTTAGGTTAAGACAATATTTTAGTTTAAATTAAAATTTAGTTTAACCTAATTCCTAATATAAATTGAATATAATCTTAATCTAGCTAGATAATTTTCACATTTTTTTTAATTCCGAATTTCATTAAAAAAAAATACAAAAATGCCTTAGGCTAAATTAGTTTCATTATTTAGGATAGAATGCATTCTTTTAGGAAAAGAAAAATATCATATGCACGTCATTAGGGTTAGATTCATTGAGATGCATGCCATTTAATATTTTTGCTAGGCCCATTTAATTAGAAATTACATGTCATTAGAATTAGGTCATTTAGTTAATGTTGCATTGCATATTGCATGATTTTCATTAATTAAGTGAAAAGAAAAAAATGAAATTGTGTGTTAATTAGAAACCATATCTAGGGTTGTTGATGTAGATTTTAATTTAACATTGCAGATGCTTTCGTTGCTTTGAGGTAAGTTTTTGCAATTTATTTATTGTTTATCTGGGTGTTAAATTGGTGGATTGCGCACTCACATGATCACCTCACATGTTAGGGAAATAGATTTAAAATTAACCTAAGCTGCCTACAAAAAACATTTTTGAAAATAAAAGAATGGTATCAAAAGGGCATTAGAGAAATCTAGTATAACCAAGTCCCGTAGCCATAGTCTCTGGTTCGTAGGAGTAAAGTAAAACTCTCGTTACTTTACTTGGGTTTCTAATCGACCCACCAAAAATAGATTAGTGACGACTCCTAATTGAATATCAATTGCATGCTAAAAATTTAAACTTAAGCCGCGAATTGGTATGGGCTTGGGAGAGCCCGAGTTAGGTCTAGGCCTAACAATCCATTAGCCAAACTCTAGGTGGTTCACACCCGAAAAAATTGGTCGTGACAGCTTGGCGACTCCGCTGGGGACTTGAGTTAAAAATCTTAGTGGACTTATGCCAATTTTCTTTTTGAAAAATATTTTTGTTTGGCAGCAAGGATCCAGGTACGTCCCTAACATTTTAAGGTGTTAAATGTTTTTGCAGGATGGGAGGTATAAGGGGAGTAGTGATTGTTAACCCTTGTCTTGCAGGTTAGAGTTGAGGATGAATGTCTTAAATTCAAGTTATTGAAGTGTTGTGTGATTTAAACTATTGTGTATGCCTTGCATTTAGCACTACACTATTGCACACACAACCTGCCGCCGGACCTGGGCCACATAGGATCATTTAGGATGGTGTTGAGATGGATACCACTCCGACCGCATGCTCGTGGTACGAGTCGCCCATCTCAATCCCGAAGTTTCTTTCATGGTGTCAAGAGTACCCACCTCGGTCCGCATGCCCGCGACCCAGGTCGGCTCTTTGACTAAGCCGGAGTCATGAGGACCCGACATAGTCCACAAGCCCGTGGCTAGTCTAATCATCCTTGTGGCACCACCTTGATAAGCCTTATAGACTAGAAATCGAACCACTTACCATGCGCATGTCTATGTGATTGCCCATTTTTGGTAAAGTAAGTCCTCTAAATTTTTGCCTTTTACTTACTTTATCGCATTATTTTGTCGGTCCATGGCATTAGGATTGTCCTGAGTCTTGATCAATATACAATGGGGACGCCGAACATTCGAATTATTCTCCCTCCAAAGAAAGAGCTTAACACTTGGTGGGACAAGTTGGATCAAGACGGCTGTCAATTCATAGAGTCGCAAATCGGTCGACTGCTTCCACTACTGCGTATCAACATCCATGGCGGCCTCATCCAAGCACTCGCCCATTGTTGGTGCCCCATGACTTCTACCTTCATCTTCTGCGATAAGCATGAGCTCACCCCCACCTTGGAAGAGTACAGCATTGCCATGGGAAAGTCTTTGAAAGCTGAATTGATTAGTCCGCCTATTGGAATAGATCCTGTTATGGCCTTATCTGATTTTCTGAGAATTAAGGAAGACGGCATAAGAAAGGTTTTAAAAGCTCACAGCAATGCATGTCCTTTATCTTTCTTGAAAGAATGTTTTGAAAAAGGCACCTCATCTCAAATGCGTAGGATTTGAGAATGTTTTGAAAAATGCACCTCATTTCAAATGCGTAGGATTTTCCTTTTAGCTTTTTTTGGGTTTATAGTTTTTCCTTATTGCAAGAATGCTATTAACCCTTTGATCACTCAATTAGTTACACAAGTGCTGGAAGGAAAGAATTTTGTAAGCATTGTTATAACTGAAACTTTCCTTTCCCTCACTCGATTTAAAGGAGGTGGTGATAAAACTTTCCATTCCTCTCCTGAACTTTTGTAAATTTGGTTTCTTTCACATATAAAAGGGTTTGGTGGTCTAATGACTATACATGATGTTAGCAATTCTAATCACCCTATTATGAGATTTGAGAACAACCAAAAGCATGCACCGGATTATCATTATTCTAGGTGGCTAGCTTTCATAAAAAAACCAACTTCCAAGAGTTTCCTATGGCATGCTAAATGGTTCCAAGTTCGGGTAGCGAGACTCTCGTGTGGAGGAGCTGGCCCAATCCCTCTATTGGGATTCATTGGAGCATTGGAGTACTATCCAACTAGAGTGACCCGTCAGTATCAAGTCGTACAGGAGCTTCCCCCAGTGTTACAAGCACACCCGCTCCAAGTTAGCTTCGTTGATGGAAGCCGAGGCCATGAAGATTCCATTCTCACTATCAAATCGATGTGGGACATGTGCCATCCACGAAAGTTTAAATGGCCCGAGGAAGAATTGAAGGGTAAAGAAAGGAAGTACTATGCCTCGACTAAGTACATTCAACAACACAAGATTCCTGAGGAGTTGCTTCCAAAGATACCAGAGGTGCCATTGAAAATCACCAATCGTGCTGAGAACAAACGCCTCAAAAGAATTGCCGAAAAAGCCCAAGAGGAGAATAAATGATTGCGCCGAATGGTGTCCCGAGTGTATATTGATCAAGCCAAATGAAATGCTTGAATCAATCTTGCTATTTTGATCTTTAGTTTAATAAGTCGAGTCATTTACTTTCCTAGTTCATTTGTTTAGGACATTTCGTATTTCTATTTTGATAGGCTTGTCAAAAACTCCATTGATGAATAAAATTTCTAGAGTATTGCCATGGGTTGGCATATTTTCATATGAGATACTTATTTGTGTTCATTTCTTAACATTAGGTGATAACGGATCCTTCACGCTTGCCCATTATCACGCGTTTAAGAGCCAGAATGGCCGAACAAACCGAAATGCGTGATCGCATGTCATCTGTGGAAGATCAACTCAAGCAGTTAGCCGCTTCCATGCAGCTTATAATAGCTCAACTTCAATCCCTCCAAGTGAATCCAAATCCACCCGCTCTCCCTGAGATAGTAGTCCAGAGGAACATGGCCCAAATGAGTGATGATGAAATGCCTGAGCTGGAGAATGATATGGTCCTTGTTGGAAAGGCCAAGCTTGATAGTGTTCCTAAGACAGATCAGAATGAGCGTGTTGCAAAGCTAGAAGAGAAGGTGAGACAGCTGCATGAGTCTCAAAGCTCACTCCCGTTTGACCTCTTGGTTTATGAGAATGTCAAAATGTCCAGCAAGTTCAAAATGCCGGAGTTTGAGAAGTACGACAGGACATCTTATCCGAAATCTCATTTGCAGATGTACCACATGCGCATGGCCCAAAGACATAAAAAATGAGCCCTCATGATCCAATCGTTTCATGCGAGTCGACCGGGCCCGCACTAAAGCGGTACGTGATGAAAAACGTGAACCTCCTTGGAACCTGGAACGAAGTGGCGGACGCATTCCTCAAACAATACAAGTTCAACATGGACATCGCACCTTCCCGAGAAGACCTGGAGCGGATGGTGAAGAAAAGGAGCGAGTCATTTACAAAGTATGCTGTGAGATGGAGAAACCTAGCGGCTCAAATCACTCCTGAGCCTACCAACAAGGAGTTAATGAAGTTGTTCGTGAAAACCCTTCCATCTGTTTTTCGTAACCGAATGGCTAGTACATATGTTGAGAGCTTCAATCAGCTCATTCATGTAGGAGAATATATCGAGATGGGGATAAGGGAAGGATGGTTTGCTGAACCATCTAGTAAAAGATTCTCTACCAAGAAAGATAAAGAAGCGGCCATTGATGTGAATGTGGCTTATAGCCAATAAAGTGCCAAACGTGCCCCGGTGATCTAGATGAACCCAAGATCTCAACAACCCGCTAGTCGTCAACCATTCGCCCAAGCAAATAATAGAAGGCAGTTCTCCCATCTTCCTAGGTCTCCATCCCAAGTGCTGACAGTCCTCTGAAAGAAGGGTTTGCTCACTAGTGAACTAAAGCGCCCTAATCGTGAAGGCATTCGCGATTACGACCTGATAAAAAAATGTGACTACCATAACGGTGAACTGGGGCATTCGATTGATGAATGTTTCACCCTCAAGCACAAGATCCAAAATCTCCTAGACACAAAAGCCTTTTCATTCCAAACTGCTCGACCGAACGTCTAGAAAAATCCGCTACCAGAGTATGAGAGTACGGTGAATGCTATCTTGGAACCCGAGGTCAGACGGATCAAGAACTCAAAAGTGTATGTGGTAGATGCCTACAACGGGTTAGTGAGAGCTGGGTATTATCGAGGCCAGGAGGATGTCCCACTATTAGTGATGAGAGAAAGAGTTGCCAAAATGGTGGAGGACGGCATCATTGTGTATGCTGATCGTAACTGCATAGTTTCTACTATTTCCCACCTCATCATCGATTGGGAAGAGGAGCAGGCCGCACTTGATGCTGACAAGGAAGAGGTTGATCCTTCGCTTGTGGACATGCCTCCATTAGAAGATGTATCTGACAAGGAGATAGTGATAGAAGTGCCTCAGCCGTATGAATATGTCGACAACAAGGCAGTGCCTTGGTCCTATGACCTGGATGTTGACCTTGTTACAAGGTCTGGTCGGACCTATGGTCAAGCCAGTGCTCAACCTGTAAAGCCAGTCACCGATGAAGAGGCTAAAGAGTTTCTAGCCGTAATCAAAACAAGTGAATATAAGGTGGTTGACCAATTACGAAAGATGCCCGCTCAGATCTCCTTACTCGAGCTCTTGATGACATCCCTCGTTCATCAAAAGTCGCTAATGAAGATGCTAAGTGAAATTCGTGTGCCAGAGACGGTTGAGGCAGACAAGCTGGAAGAATTTGTGGGATCGATCCTTCTCAAGGATTTGATTGCCTTCTCTGATGAGGAATTCCCTCTTGAAGGCAGGGGATATAACAAAGCACTCTACATATCCGTTAAGCATAAGTCTTCCCATGTGTCCCGAGTGCTCATCGATAACGGGTCCGCTCTGAAAATTTGTCCATTGACCATTCTTCACCGCCTTAATGTAGACCCGTCAAGGATACATGCTGCGAAGACTTCGGTGCGAGCTTTCGATGGAACAAAAAAGGAGGTGATCGGAAAAATCCATCTCGATGTACAAATAGGACCGGTCATCTTCAACATTCCTTTCCAAGTGCTGGACATCCTTACTGCATTCAATTTCCTGCTAGGTCGTCCCTGGATACATACTGTTGGAGCAGTACCTTCAAGTCTACATCAAGCTGTGAAATTTGTGATCGAAAGGAAATTGGTCACCGTGTATGGTGAGGAAGACCACTGGATCTATCATGAGACGGCTATCCCCTATGTAGAACCGGATTCCCAGTTTGAATCAAGTTACCACTCATTCGAGTTAGTGTCCACCATACATGCTTCTTGGGGTTCATCACCGCCTACCCTTAAAGTATCAGATGCTGCCCTCATGGTGGGAAGAGTAATGGTTGGGAATGGTTTCGTCCCTGGCAATGGTCTTGGGAAAAATGGTCAGGGCATTCGAAGCCCTATTGAAGCCCCTCAGAGGTCCCGCTCTGCTGGTTTAGGGTACCATGGAAGAGGTGGGGGAAGTTATGAAAGACGAAGACAAGAAAGGTGGAGCTTGCCACCTGACCAAGGACGAGGGAGACAAAATCCACTACCCCCGAGCATTCACGAGACATTCCCTAGTCCTCCAAGAATGATGCAGGATGAAGTGGAAGTGATAGATACTCTAGGGCAACCTAGTGGCAAGTTTGATTACTTGGTGAAGTATTCGGCCCCTCCTAGCTACTACATGGATCCTAGCGAGATAGTCCCAAATGGGTGGGGTGGCATGAATGATCCGACACCCCCCAAGACGGAGAATCCTGACGGTGAGTTGGAAGGAGTTGCAAACTTATTCGATGACCTCATCATATGAGCCATTGATGAAGGACCCCCTGAAGAGATGGGCATTGGCCCACAAGAGTAACTCTTTTACTGCTTTTGCACATCCCCTACGTGGGAATTTTTATTATTTTTTGAATGATGTTTTCAGTTTCTTCTTTCTTTTAATGATTGAGTGTTGCATTTTTTTCATTTCAATAAATGTAATGGATTGATGAATTTCAATGAAATTACAAGTTTTATTTCGAATGCATGATGAGGTATACCAAACCAGCTCGGTGATGATATCCAACCGATAAAAGAAAAGAAAAATCCCAAGGAGAATTCTGAGGCCTGGGCTTCATCATGCTTCATCATGTTAAAATGTTTCAAAAAATGTTTTTGCCAAAGAATTTCAAAAAAAAAATGTAGATTACTCTGTTTGTCTTTTTGATTTCTCCACTTCATGTTTCAGGAACAATCTTATGGGATGCAAGGGTGTGGAAATGGTCCAATCCAATGCAACAAGTGTTGATAATGATGATCCTGAAGACTCGATCGAAGACTCCATTGAAGTGCAACGTAGCTGGGAACAACATGAAATCTGAGCAGACCGTCACTATTAATTTAAGTGACACTGAAGAAGCCAAAGAGGTGAAAATTGGGGCGAATCTCCCTAAAGATGAGGCTGGGCGCCTAATTCGGTTACTGAAGGAATATCAAGACATTTTTGCATGGACCTATGCTGACATGCCTGGACTAGACTCGTCAATCGTGGAGCATTGCCTACCTACTAATCCGGACGTGCCACCTAAGAAGCAAAGTCTGCGAAGAACTAAGCCCGAGCTCTCGAAGAAAATAGAGGAAGAGGTGATGAAGCTTTTGAAGGTGGGATTCATTGAAGTCTCACAGTATCCCGAATGGGTGGCTAATATCGTGCCGGTGATGAAGAAAGACGGTCGAGTTCGAGTTTGTGTTGATTATCGGGATTTGAACAAGGCTAGTCCAAAGGATGATTTCCCATTACCACACATAGATGTCCTTGTGGATAGTACCGCTGGTTTTGAATTATTCTCATTTATGGATGGCTTTTCCGGGTACAATCAGATAAGGATGAAGGAGGAAGACAAGGAGAAGACTGCATTTATCACCCTGTGGGGAACCTTTCACTATAAAGTTATGCCCTTTGGACTCAAGAATGCAGGGGCAACCTACCAGCGAGCCATGGTCGCATTATTTCATGATATGATGCACCAAGAGATTGAAGTCTATGTTGATGATATGATTGCAAAGACCCTACCAGGAAGAAGCCACATTGAAACCTTGAAGAAGTTGTTTGATCGACTTCGTGAGTTTAAGCTTTGTTTAAATCCCGCTAAATGCATGTTCGGAGCAACATCCGGTAAGTTACTCGGATTTATTTTGAGCAATAAAGGGATTGAGATCGACCCTTCCAAGGCTAAGGCCATATGTGAATTGCAACCTCCGTCCACGGTGAAAGAAGTCCAAAGCCTTTTAGGGAGATTGAATTACATAGCAAGATTTATTTCCCAACTCTCTAAAACTGCTAAGCCCTTTTTCAAGCTTCTAAAGAAGAATGCACAAGTCAACTGAGATGATGAGTGTCGAGAAGCGTTCAACAAGCTGAAGCAGTACTTGATGAATCCACCAGTTTTTATCCCACCCTCACTAGGGCATCCTTTGATTCTCTACCTCACTATTCATAGTGAGTCATTGGGTGCAATGTTGGCTCAAGAAAGTCCTGTCGATAGAAAAGAACGAGCCATTTATTACTTGAGCAAGAAGTTCACTGTATCAGAGTTGAAGTATTCTGATGTTGAAAAGACTTGTGTGGCATTAGTGTGGGTGTTGCATAGGTTGCGACAATACACACTACATTATCAGACATTTCTTGTGACTGAGAATGACCCTATCAAGTACTTACTTGATCGGCCAGCCTTGGTGGATTGACCAAATGGCAAATCTTGATTTCCGAATTTGATGTGCAATTCATGCCACAAAAGTCGGTTAAAGGCCGAGTGATCATTGATCTATTGGCCGAAAATTCAGGAGTCCCTAATGATGATGATAGTTTTCTTGATGACCGTGTCTTAAGTGTAAATGAAGACTCATGGAAGATGTTCTTTGATGGAGTTGTAGACCTATCTGGTTCGGGTACTGGGGCAGTTCTAATATCTCCAGATGGACAACACCATCCAGTAGCTACAAAATTGATATTTCCGTGCACTAACAATGTGGCCGAGTATGAAACTTGTATACTCGGGCTTCAAGCCGCAATTGAGATGGGTATGGCTAAGTTAAAAGTGTTCGGAGATTCTGCACTGATCATATTGCAGACCGTGGGAGAATGGAAGACTAAGGATGCCAAGCTACTCCCATACCACAAGTATTTAGAAAATCTGGTGGAAGAGTTCGAGGAAGTTTCGTTTGAATACTTGCCGATGTCTCATAATCAATTTGCAGATGCACTTGTGACGTTGTCCTCTATACTGCAAGTCACCGATGGGTTAGAGGTTGAACCTCTGAAAATAGAAGTTTTGCCGAAGCCGGCTTATTGTATGATTGTGATTGAAGAACCTGATGGAAAACCATGGTATTATGATATCATGAATTACATTAAAAAACAAGAATTTCCCGAGGGAAGTACTAAGGCTGATAGGAAGTACATCATGAAGATGGCCTCGAAATTCTTCGTTAGTGGCGAGAATTTGTACAAAAGATCTTACGATTTAGTCTTGTTGCGATGTGTAGATGCAGCCGAAGCCATTCAAATCATGCAAGAAGTGCACAAAGGAGTATGTGGCCCCCATATGAATGGACACATGTTAGCCAAGAAGATTATGAGATTATGCTACTACTGGCTCACATTGGAAAGTGACTGCATCCGGCATGTTCGAAGTTGTCACCGTTGCCAAATTCATGGAAATAAGATGAATGTTCCTCCAACTGAGCTGCATCAGTTTTCTGAGCCATGGCCTTTCTTGATGTGGGGCATTGACGTGATTGGCCCAATCAATCCCAAGGCTTCAAATGGGGCATCGATTTATTTTGGTGGCAATAGATTATTTTTCCAAATGGATCGAAGCTACATCCTTTGCAAGTGTCACTGCTCGTAATGTTGTGAAGTTTGTCAAACGTGACATAATTGCTCGCTATGGTGTCCCTAAAGCAATCATCATTGATAATGGGACCAATTGAATAACAAACTTGTTGATGAGTTGTTCGGAGAGTTCAAAATCAAGCATCTGAATTCGTCTCCTTATCTCCCTCAAATGAACGGGGCCGTTGAAGCGGCCAATAAGAACATTAAGAAGATTTTGGCTAAGATAGCCAAGAATTATCGAGATTGGCATAACAGGTTACCCTTCGCATTGATGGCGTACCGGACATCGATCTGCACTTCTACTAGGGCAACCCCATTTGCTTTGGTGTATGGCATGAAAGCAGTTTTGTCTGTAGAAGTAGAGATTCCTTCTCTGAGAGTTTTATCCCAAGTGGATTTGTCTAAGGCGGAATGGTCACAACAAAGATTCGAGCAGTTAAACTTGATCGACGAGAAAAGATTGAAAGCTCTCTGCCATGGCCAAACATATCAAAAGAGAGTAGCCAGATCTTTCAACCGGAAGGTGTGGCCGAGGCATTTCGAGGTAAATGACCTAGTCCTAAGGAAGCTGTTCCCGATCTTTCCGGATCCCGGAGGCAAGTTTGCTCAAAACTACAGCGGCCCATACGTGGTAAAGAAGGTACTTCCTGGCGGTGCCTTGATCTTGGCAGAAATGGATGGTCGTGAGTTTTCCACTCCAATTAATTTAGATGCTGTCAAGAAGTATTACCCATTATAAGAATTTGCCATGTTGCAAAGCATTTCTATGAAGAATAAATTGCTTCAATGAGTTGAATTGTTCAAATTTATTGCAAGTTTTGCATTTTTCTTTCTTGATGAATTGTGTGAGATAAATTGAATGTGTTAAATGGGGTACTTTGGAAAGATGAAAGGCAAGCCTTGTTCCATACACTGTTTCATACATTAACCCCTGGTGAGTTGTGTGAAAAATTCCATGCCCGCAAGGAAGAGGGCTATCTCGCAAAGGGTACGTCAACTAAAGTGATGAAAGGCATTCTTTTCTCTATCCCAAACACTACAAGTGATCCGTTGCTTAACCCCTTTGAGCCCCATTCACTTATGAAGATTCTTTTAAAATTACCCCTGTCAAGGATCATCCCATACTGGGGCAAATTTAAAATGAATGGTAGGAATCTTTTTGCTCACACTTGCATCAATTTTTGAGTATTGCTTTTGCATTGTAACTTACGCGGTAATTCAAGTGCCTTAGGATGATGAAGAGCAGTTCTTTCTTTATCCTACACATTTTTATCCATTGCATAGCCCACTTGAGCCTATAAATTCATTTCATGTCAAACCCAGTTGGTGATCATCCCCCACATTGAGGCAAGACGAAAGACAATCATTCAAGTAACATGGTCTAAAATGCTCATAAAAGAAGACTGTGTAAGTCCAAAAAGAAGAAGTGCAAAATAGGGGCATGAAAAAGTAGTGTGCCTGGTAAAAGTAAGGCCAATGTCCAAAAAGAAAAATCGAACACTTGAGTTGTATCCCCAAAAAGGTGGTACCCAAAAAAAAAAAAATCTCAAATGCTGTTGTAATCAATGGAGTTGTGATAAAAAAAAATCTTTGACAGTGGAGAAGGAAAGTGGTGGAAATGTCAAAGATGATCACCAACTTTGACCCTCCCTTAAACACTTTTTGAGCCTAATGATCCTTTCATTTCTCAACCCATGAGCCAAGCCTACGTTACGTCCCTTGCAAAGTCTCTTCAGATTAGGGCACTTGAATTAACCTAGGGGTTCACATGTTTTAAGCATCACTCGAAGAAGTGCGAGCAAGATTATTTATGTATCATTTTGCAGGGTTCTTGACTTATAAACTTAGAGATGATTATAGAATATCACTCATTCTTTCAAAAGCCTTGACTCGAATTACGGTCCCTATTAAAGACCTCTCAGATTGGTAAGGTCGTACCACTTGCGAGATTGCACAAAACCTTGTTTGGCATAATGACAGTGAGATAGAGTGAATCCTGCGTCAAAGGTCAGGATGAAACGACCCTCTTAATGAGGATGAGAGAAAAGTCATTTCAAACCGAAAGGTCCCTCATTTGACACATCCATGACACTCACATGTTTAGATTGGAATATTCTTTTGGAATTTTTCCCAATGGAAATTAGGTAATGCAAGGTTGATAGAAATCATCACGCATGAACCTCATTTGAATCAATGCATGTCTGTGAATGCATGTTGCCTCTCTTTTACCTGTTTTACAGGAGACATATCCCCAAGGAGCAGAGATGTCACCAGGTAAGCCTATCTCTATCCAAACCTTAAATACTTGTCATTGTACAGGTATTCCTTTTCAAGCACCGGCACTCGATGGAGTTGCACCCCAAAGATTTTTCCCAGATTCATTAGGCGACCGTAGAATGGTACGGGTCCTGGAAAATGAATCCCCGTTTAGGCGACCGTAGAATGGTACGGATCCTAGATAAAACTCAGGCGACCGTAGAATGGTACGGGTCCTGGAAAATCTTTTCCCCGTTTAGGCGTCAATGGCGGATCCTAGACAAAACTCAGGCGATCGTAGAATGGTACGGGTCCTAGACAACACTCAGGTGACTGTAGAATGGTACGGGTCCTGGGAAAGCAGTCACTTTATGAAGTCATGTTACTATTCTGGGCGACCGTAGAATGGTACGGGTCCTAGACAAGTAACACCAATCTTTCTTGAGTTACTATACCATCCCCGAAGGTAAGTAATTCCAGGTAGGTTCCTTTATCATTTGCATTAGCATTTCCATGCATTATATAATTTGCATTCAAAAAAAGGAATTCGTTTTCCAACAAAAAGTCATTTAGTGCATGTGCATAATTAAAATTAGGTCTCAATTTGTCTTTGAAGGCAACCTCTACGAGCTCACCTTCAAAGAGGGGCAGCTGTTGACACTTAATTTTGGAAAAATAAAATTACATTTTTGAAAATAGGGGAAATTGATTTGATTGAATTATGCAGGGGAAATTGGAATTATGATGGATATTCGGATTTTGTCAAATGTAGAAGCAATTTAAAAATCATGTGAATAAGGGGCAATAATTTTTGCAAAATGGAAGAAATCTAAGCAAGATCGAACTGATTGAACTGATTGCAAAATCATGCCATAATTTACAGATTTGATTTAATGCGACGGGAGATGGAAATTCGAGAAATGCCATATAAAGCGGCTGTTTAGAATCACTATAAAAAGAGGTTCATTTTTCGTAACTAAGGGGGATTCGAAAAAATTTCAGAGGCGAATTGAGAGAAAATTTTGTGAAAAGAGAAAAGAAAAGCTTGAAGAGAGAGAAAAAGTGAAAAAAAAAAAAAAAAAAGAAGAAAAAGACGTCTTCCTCGGTGAGACCCCTTGTCCCTGCCGACACCGCGCCGGCGCCGGAATCCAAGCCGCCCGCCAGTCCGCCCGAAGCCCGCGACGCTGTCCCTCGTCCGAGCCGCCCTCTGCCGCGCCGTCACAGCCGCCAGTCTTCGTCCGTGAGCCCCGACGACCCGCGCTGACCCGACGCCGAGCCCCGCTTTGCGTCGCCCGTCCCCTACCCACTCGTGGAGCCACCGCCGCTGCAGATCCGTGGTCCAAACGTCGAGATCTCTCCGCCTGCAGATCCGAAGCTCCAGCGCTCCTGTCCCGATGCCGCCATGTCGCCCCGATCACCGATCGACAGAGGCTGTCCCGCCGCTCGTCAGTCTCATGTCCAGATTCGACGCCGCCGCTCCCTCCTTTGCTGATGCTAGTAGCTGAATTCCCTGCCGCCTCGCCGTCGCTGCGCCAAAGTCCCCCCTGCATTCGTGACACCGCCAACGCGCCGTTCCAGTCTCTCTCACCGGAACCCTAGCCGGCGAGATCCCTCTCACCGGCCGGCCTCCAAATTTTTTTCTTTATTTCCAGAAAAATTAGGTAAATTTTTCTTTTTTTTTATTATTTGTTTATCTTTTCTTGTTTGTTTTTTTTATTATTATTGTTTTTGCATATTTTTGCTATATTTAGTGTAATCATCCTTTAGTGTAAAATTGAGAGTTCATGTTATGAAATTGCCTGGGAATTAGTAATTGTTAGTCCGATTTTCACACCCGAAATCCGACTTGCAATTACTTTAAAAAATCGCTAATCCAATCTCCCACCCGAGATCCGATTCGTGATTTATGTGAAATTGGCCAACCCGATCTCATGCGTGAGATATGGTTCGTCAATTTAGATATTAATGTTGCTTGATTTGCTGTGGTGTTATTTAAATTAATTTTTAAAAAAAAAAAAATCAATCAAAAAATGTAGGTTAGAATTAGGGTTTGCATGTTTAGAATTGAAGTTTCATTTTAAATAAAAAAATACAAAAAAATCAATTGACTTAGGTTGTTAGTTTTTTTTTTACTTTAAATTGCATGTTTAATTATTAGGCGATTGTTAATTTCGAAAATTAAAAAAAAGAAAAAGAAAAGGAAAATTAGGGTTAGGTTTGCTTTTCTTATTTTGCATGTTTAGGATAGAGATTTTATTTTGAATCAAGAAAAAGAAAACAAAAAGAAAGCATATTCATTTAGAATGTTAGTTTTATTATTATTTGATTTGCATGTTAAATTTTAATTTCGAAATTAATAAAAAAAAACATCATGTATATATCATATAGGATTAAGGCATCTTTTGCACGTTATTGCATATTAGAGTAAGATTGCATGTTTAATTTTACTTCCTAATTAATTTTAAGTTTAGATAGATTTTTTTAGATAGATTGCATTCTAGGATTATTTAGGTTAAGACAATAATTTTAGTTTAAATTAGAATTTAGTTTAACCTAATTCCTAATATAAATTGAATAGAATCTTAATCTAGCTAGATAATTTTCACATTTTGTTTTAATTCCGAATTTCATAAAAAAAATACAAAAATGCCTTAGGCTAAATTAGTTTCATTATTTAGGATAGAATGCATTCTTTTAGGAAAAGAAAAATATCATATGCACGTCATTAGGGTTAGATTCATTGAGATGCATGCCATTTAATATTTTTGCTAGGTCCATTTAATTAGAAATTACATGTCATTAGAATTAGGTCATTTAGTTAATGTTGCATTGCATATTGCATGATTTTCATTAATTAAGTGAAAAGAAAAAATGAAATTGCGTGTTAATTAGAAACCATATCTAGGGTTGTTGATGTGGATTTTAATTTAACATTGCAGATGCTTTCATTGCTTTGAGGTAAGTTTTGCGATTTATTTATTATTTATCTGGGTGTTAAATTGATGGATTGCGCACTCACATGATCACTTCACATGTTAGGGAAATAGATTTAAAATTAACCTAAGCTGCCTGCAAAAAAACATTTTTGAAAATAAAAGAATGGTACCAAAAGGGTATTAGAGAAATCTAGTGTAACCAAGTCCCCGTAGCCATAGTCTCTGGTTCGTAGGAGTAAAGTAAAACTCCCGTTACTTTACTTGGGTTTCTAATCGACTCACCAAAAATAGATTAGTGGCGACTCCTAATTAAATATCAATTGCATGCTAAAAACTTGAACTTAAGCCGCAAATTGGTATGGGCTTAGGAGAGCCCGAGTTAGGTCTAGGCCTAACAATCCATTAGCCAAACTCTAGGTGGTTCACACCCGAAAAAATTGGTCACGCCAACGATCAAGGAAAAAGAACGTGAATTTGTACATACGCAAACCAAAAGACGAACGCTGGAGTTCTTATTTTGGCGTACGTAGAGCATTTAACTTTGAGCTTGAAAGTGCGGTATTTTACGCCGTGAGTTTATGTCCAAGTGAATTGTTTATTTATAAACACTTTGGGTTTGTGTTTAAATTTAAGTGTGGGAAACACTCAAGCGTGTGAGTGATTGTAAACTCTGATTATTTGATTATAGTTGATTATTTATTACTAGTTCTCCCAGTGGATGTAGGTACCAATACTTGGACTTTTCTAGTGATTTTGCGTTGACATAAATTGCAAGATCCTATCGTTTCCGTGTATTATATTCCAACAATTGGTATCTGAGCTTGGGGATTAGATTTCTTGATTGTGATTTAGAGCTTTTGCTTGTTTGATTATTATCTGGAAATTTTGTTATTGTAATAATGTACGAGAAGAAATCTGAAATTGAGAAATTTAACGAAAGGAACAATTTTGGGTTATGGAGAATCAAGATGCAGGCATTATTGACAACCCAAGGTTTGGTCAAGGCATTGGATGGTGAAAATGAATTGCCGATTATAATGAAAGTCTCAGAAAAGGTAGAGCTAATGAAAAGAGCAAAGAGCACAATCCTGTTAAATTTGTCGGATGAGGTCACTTATACATGTTAAAGAAAATGTTTCAATTTAGATATACTGAAAGTACGTCTATCAAAACCCACCTAAATGAATTTAATAAATTCATGAAGGATTTGAAGAATGTTGGTAAGATACTTGATGATGAAGAACATGGCATGATGTTGTTAGCCTCTTTACCAAAGTCATGGGAGCACTTTAGTAATTCACTGTTATAGGGGCATACTATAATTACCTCAAAAGAGGTGAAGTTTGTCTTATTCTCAGCAGAAATACAGCCTAAGTGCCAAAATTTGGCACAAGATGACACTTAAGTTCCAAAACTTTAAAAAGGTACACTTAAATGCCACTTTCTTTAAAAAGTGGGACACTTAAGTGCCACCTCCGGCGAACCTTGCCGGAAATTCTACATGGCAATATTTTATTATTTTTTCTTACCTACGTGGCTCGCCGGAGAGCTGACTCGTTGAAATTCACCGAAACGACGTCCTTTGCAAAATAAAAATTAAACTACCGGCTAAAATATTCTAAAAAATAAAAATATGTAAATAATTAATATAAAAATTAATTAAATTAAATTTAAACTTAATTTTATTTAAAATATTCTAAAAATTATAAAAAACTTAAAATTAAAAAACCTAAAAAAATTAAAAAATTAAAATTGAAAAACCTAAAAAATAAAAAAATTATAATTAAAAAACCTAAAAAATAATAAAATTATAGTTAAAAAACCTAAAAAAAAAACTCATAATTAAAAAACCTAAAAATAAAAAAAAAAATTAAAAAACCAAAAAAATAAAAAACTTAAAATAAAAAACTAAAAAAAAAAAATTATAATTAAGAAACCTAAAAAATATAAAAAAACTTAAAATTAAAAAACCTAAAAAATAAAAACTCAAAATTAAAAAACTAAAAAAATTAAAAACTTAAAATTAAAAAACTAAAAATAAAAAAATTATAATTAAAAACCTAAAATTTAAAAAATTTTAAAAAATTTAAAAAAGGGGATGGGGAGCCAAAGTTGGCGGACCCTTGCCGTGATCCGACGAGGGCTTGCGGCCCTCGCTACCAGTCAGCCGAGGGCCGACGACCCCAGCCGACCTTCCCCCCGTCCGTTGCTAGCCCTTCCGGTGGTGGCGGCGGCGGTGAGGTTTCAGCCCTCAACCGCCCCCTTCGGCTCCTTACCTTTTTTTTTTTTATTTAAATTTTTAGGTTTTTTAATTATATGTTTTTTATTTTTTAGGTTTTTTAATTTTATGTTTTTAAGCTTTTTAGGTTTTTTAATTATAAGTTTTTTTTATTTTTTAGGTTTTTTAATTATTAGTTTTTTATTTTTTAGGTTTTTTAATTATAATTTTTTTATTTTTTTAGTTTTTTAATTTTAGGGATAAGTGCACCATGAGTCCTAAAACTTGTCACGAAAATGCATTTAAGTCCTAAAACTTGCAAAAAGTGCAAATAAGTCCTAAAACTTGTCAAAATGTTTCATTTGAGTCCTAGAATCGACGCCGTTAGCCTTTTCCGTTAAAAATGCTGACGTGGCATTTAAATTTAATTTTTATTTTCCGCGTGGCTTTTTTTTTTAATGATTTATTATTATTTTTTTAAATAGATTTAAAAACTAAAAATTAGATTTATTGATTTTATCTTATTTTCAACAAAAAAAAAAAAAAGAAAATTTATTTTTAAAAAAAAATATTTCAAAAAAAAAAAAAATGGCAGCCTCGGCGAAGGGGCGGGCGACCTCGCCTAAGGGGGCGACGGCGACTTAGGGCGAGGGTGGCCGGCTCTCGCCCAGCTAGGGCAAGGCCTCGCAGACCCCAAGCGAGGGCCGACGACCCTTGCTAAGCTCTAGCGAGGGTGCCCGTCGTCGGCCCTGAGCGAGGGTCAACGAGGTGTTGCCCACGCCGAGCGACGGTCGCCGGCCCCCGTGAGGGCCGGCGATGCCTTGCCCAGGCCGAGCGACTACCACCAGCCCTCGCTCGAGACCGGTGAGGCTCGCTAGATCTCGACGAGGCTCGCCTAAATCTGGCAAGCGTTGCCGGCACCGAGCGAGGGCCGACGAGGCGTCGCCCAGGCCAAGTGATTGTCACCGGCCCCCCGCGAGGGCCACCGACACCTCGCCCAGGCCAGGCGACGGCCACCGGGCCCCTATGAGGGCCGGTGTGCCCAAATCTAGGCACCCTCGCCTTGGCCGGGCAAGAGCCGGCCACCCGCACCTAGGGCCGACGACGGTCGCTGGCCCCTCCGGCGATGGTTGCCGGCCCCTCCGGCGATGTTGCCTTTTTTTTTTTCTTTTTTTTGAACTATTTTCTTTTTTAAATAAATTTTTTTTTGTCTTTTTTTGTTGAAAATAAGATAAAATCAATAAATCTAATTTTTTAGTTTTTAAATCTATTTTTTTAAAAAAATAATAAATCATTAAAAAAGCCACGCGGAAAATAAAAATTAATTTTAAATGCCACGTCAGCATTTTTAACGGAAAATGCTAACGTCGTCGATTTTAGGACTCAAATGAAACATTTTGACAAGTTTTAGGACTTATTTGCACTTTTTTGCAAGTTTTAGGACTGAAATGCATTTTCATGATAAGTTTTAGGACTCCTGGTGCACTTATCCCTTAATTTTAAGTTTTTTAGTTTTTAGGTTTTTTTAATTATAATTTTTTTATCTTTTAGGTTTTTAATTATAATTTTTTTTATTTTTTTGGTTTTTTAATTATGAGTTTTTTATTTTTTAGGTTTTTTAATTTTAAGTTTTTTATATTTTAGAATATTTTAAATAAAATTAAGTTTAAATTTAATTTAATTAATTTTTATATTAATTATTTATACATCAAACACAAAACGACGTCGTTTTTGCATTTTCTCGCCACATCAGCAAGCAAAATGACGCTGTTTTGCACCAAACTTGCGGGAAAATTTTCACGTCAGCAATTTGGCCAGATTTTGGCTAGAATGGCACTTAAGTGTTCCACTTTACTCTGAAATTGGCACTTAAGTGTACATTTTCGAAATTTTGGCACTTAAGTGTCCCCCGTGCCAAGTTTTGGCACTCCAAGTGTCCCAACCTCCTTATTCTCTAAGGAGTAGCAGAGAAAGTTGCGAGGTGACGGTCTGGTGCAAGGAGTAGCGCAAGCATTGATGATTCGGGGTAGAGAACAACATCGAGGGCCTAGTAGAAGAAAAGGTAAAAACAAATCGAAATCATGCCATAAAAGTCCAAATGACACATGAAGTGCTTTGAATGTCACGAGGAAGGGCACATCATGAGAGATTGTCCAAAGCAGATGATTAAAGGTGATAGGCAGAATGCCACAAGAAGTGTGGCAAACATTGTCGAGAGGAGCACTAGTGATGCAGAAACTATCTTATGTGTGACTACTATTTCGTCAGGAGATGAATGAGTGCTAGACTTGGGATGTTCTTATCATATGACGTCTCATAAGAACTGATTTATTACTTACCAGATTGCAGATGGCGATAGGGTTCTTTTGGGGAATAACGCAGTCTGTAAGGTCGTGGAGATAGAGACAATTCATATGCGGATGCGCAATGTAGTGGTGCGCACATTGACAAATGTGAAGCATGTACTGGAGCTCAAGAAGAATCTTATTTCTCTTAGGACACTCAATGACATCAAGTGTAGGTACACCGCTGAAGGTGGAGTACTGGAGATCTTCGAGGTGCCATGATAGTGATGAAGGGGAAGAAAGTGAACACTCTCTATCATCTACTAGGAACCGCTACAATTTCATTAGGTGAGTCAGACTCTAACTTGACTTAGTTAGAGCATATGCGTTTAAGGCACATGAGCGAAGTGGGTATGATGATGCTGAGTGAAAATGGGTTGTTGAAGGGTCAAAAGATAAGGAAGCTAGATTTATGTGAGCACTGCATTTTTGGAAAGCAGCACTGAGTTAAGTTTACTACAGCTGTTCATTTAACCAAACGACCAGTTGAATATATTTATTCAGAAGTTTAGGGCCCGTCTTCAGTTCCTTCGAAAGGAGGTGCCCAATATATGCTAATATTTATTGACAATTATTCGAGGAATGTATGGGTATACTTTCTGAAATATAAATATGATGAGTTTGATCAGTTCAAGAAATTTAAGATACTGATTGAGAAGCAGTCAGATAAATAGATCAAGTGCTTGAGAACCAATAATGGCATGGAATTTTGTGGTAAATATTTTACCAAATTCTATGAGAAAGAATGTATTGTGAGATACCGCACAGTACTTGGGACATCACAGCAGAATGACGTGGCAGAATGGAAGAACAAAACTTTGCTTGAGCAAGCTCGATATATGCTTTAACATGCAAGACTTGGTAAGGAATTTTGGGCCGAAGCAGTGAACATGGCATGTTACTTGGTTAATCAATCTCCATCATCTACTATCAAGTGGAAGACTCTTGATGAAGTATGGTCTAGGAAACCTGTTGATTACTTCGGATTACGTATTTTTGGATGTCATGCGTATACTCATGTGAGTGATGGTAAGCTTGAGCCGATAGTGAAGAAGTGCATATTTCTGGGTTATGCACATGGGGTGATAGGCTGCCGGCTATGGTCCACCGATCCCAGATCACCCGATTTTCTAATCAGTAGAGATATGATCTTCGACGAGACTACAATGCTTCAACAAAGTTTTGAGACACAACCAGTAAATCAGACAAATCATGGTGAGATGGAACTTTAGGTGGAGACTTCGAAGACCTCTAACGTAACAGAAGTTGAGACTATAGATGAAGCCGCAGTTCCTAAAGTCAATGATAGTGAGCAACTAGCAAAGTTGCAACACACTATAGCTGCAGATAGACAAATAAGACAAATTAAATCATCGGTACGTTATGTTTATATAGATATTCCTTATGCATTAACTGTAGGTGATGAGGTAAAGACAGATGAGTCTTTGTCTTACTCTGAGGTGATGGCTAGTTCGGAGTCGTTACGGTGGCTAAGAGCTATAAGTGAAGAGATGGAATCATTCCATTGAAATCAAACATGGGAGTTGGTGAAAGTACCCAAGAGTCAAAAGATTGTCGGAAGTAAATGGATCTTTAAACAAAAATAGGGCATTCTCGATGTCGAGGCAATGAGGTATAAGGCGAGAGTTGTGGCAAAGAGATATATACAGCGTGAATGCATTGACTACAATGAGGTATTCTCTCCTGTGGTAAAACATACTTCTATTCGTATTTTACTTACCGTAGGTGCTTCACAGGATCTCGAGTTAGAGCAATCAAATGTGAAAACCATGTTTCTTCACGGTGAGTTGGAGGAGCAGATTTATTTGAGGCAATCAGAGGGATTTTCTATATTGGGTAAGAAAGATAATGTTTGCTTGTTGAAGAAATCTTTGTATGGGCTGAAAGAGTCTCCTAGGCAGTGGTATAAACGTTTTGATACTTTCATGGCTAGTCAAGACTATTCAAAAAGTCATATGGATAGTTGTGTCTACTTTAGAAGATTCGAGAATGGTTCTTTGATTTATCTACTATTATATGTTGATGATATGCTGATAGCAGCTAAGAATATGTCTGATATTGATGTGCTAAAGAGATAGTTAAATGCTGAATTTGAGATGAAAAATTTAGGTGCTACAAAGAAAATATTGGGTATGTAGATTTTGCGAGATAGGATTGCAGGAGTTTTATGCCTATCTCAGAATAAATATATTAAGAAGATTGTGGTACGTTTTAATATGTAGTCAGCAAAATCTGTAAGTACACCTATGGCGAAGCACTTTAAACTTTCAGATAAATTATCACCGCAGACTGAAGAGGAGGAGGAGCATATATCCCGTGTTTCTTATTCTAGTGTCGTGAGTAGTATTACGTATGCTATAGTGTGCACTAGGCCTGATATTTCACAAGCTGTGAGCATGGTTAGTCGCTATATGAAGCGTCCTGGTAAAGCTCATTGGGAAGCTATGAAATGGATCCTCAGATATTTGAAGGGGATAACAGATGTTGGTATAGTGTATCAGAGGGATAGCAATGGCAATGAGACCACTAGTTTTGTGGATTCGAATTACGTCGATGACTTAGATGATCGCAAATCTTTAGCAAAATACGTGTTTATGCCAGCAGGTGGTGCAGTTAGAAGTGTCCTTACAGGATCACATTGCCTTGTTTTGACTAAGGCAGGAGTACATGGCACTAACCTTTACAGCGAAGGAAATGATATGGTTACAAAGTTTGCTCTTGGATTTTGGGTTAGAATAGAAAAGTGTGGATATACATTGTGATAACCAATATGAGATATATTTGGTATATAATCTAGTTTATCATGAGCGAACGAAGCATATCAATATCAGGTATCACTTCATTCAAATGTCTTAGCTAAGAGTAATGTTATTGTCAAAAAGATTACTGCAGCATATAACCCGGCAAACAGGATGACTAAGTATATTCCTTTGGCGATGCTCAAGCTCTGCTTGAGCTCTATTGGCGTCTGTGGAGAGTGAGTGTCCGTCAAGGCATTGGGAGAGTAGTATAGATAATAAGCATTATAACTTAGCTTTAATTATCAAGCTAAGATGGAGAATTGTTAAATTAATGTCTTGAGTTTGAATTCGGATAACGATTTGTTAATCCGAATTTGTTGAGAAATATTTCCTAAACGGTTTAGCAAATCGGATGAAGAAGTCTTTCTTATTGGACTTTTTTTCGAACGTGCAAAATAAGTAAGGAAACAAAAGAAGAAAGTTCACCTATCACTACAAGACAAAAGAGGAAATAAATAGAAGATAAAGTAAGTTTTTTTTTTTCTTCTACAAAAACCTTTTCACGTTGAAGGCTAAAGGTGGTGGTGGTGGGCCTAGGTCAAACTTTTGACCTTCAGCACACATATAAAACAAAACACGTCTTCTTTCTAAAAAAACATCTTCTTTCTTTTTGGAGGAGTTGCTGAAGCCCTACAAAGAAGACAAAGCCGCACAAAAGGAACGTCCAAAGAGCGCTTCACGGTCAAGAAATAAGAATGCAAATTTATAGGTACACAAACCAAAAGACGAACGTTAGAGTTCTTATTTTGGCATACGTAGAGCGTTTAACTTTGAACTTGAACACGTGGTAATTTTGTGCTGTGAGTTTATGTCCAAGTGAGTTATTTATTTATAAACACTTTGGGTTTGAGTTTATATTTAGGCGTGGGAAACACTCGGGCGTGTAAGTGATTGTAAACTCTGATCTCCGATTATAGTGATTTGCTACTAGCTCTCTTTGTGGATGTAGGTACCGATACTCGGACCGAATTACGTAAATTTCTGGTGTCATTATTATTTCTCGTTTATTTCTCTGATGATTTTGCGTTGACGTAAATTGTAAGATCATGTCATTTCTGCATATTATATTCTAACAATATTCATCCCTAGAGGTTGTCTTAGAAATGCTTTCTTTGTTTTAACGCTAACCTATGATTTTTTTTATCACGATTTAATATTGGGTTTTAATCAATTTCATAAATCTGTTAGGGGTATGAGTACTTGCAATATAAACAAAATAGAAACTTTATAGTAAGATAAAGGGCACATTTACTCTAGTATTTTATTTTGCCTCATTCCACTTGAGTAATATGAAGTAGAAAACCCACAGAAAATTGCAAAGAAGAAGCAAAGTAATTCCAATATGTTGGGCGTGTATCAATTAAGATAAATTTTCAGGAAGGCCATGAACGACCACAACTAATTGGGCTTGATAATGACATGATCCTCCATTAGATAAATGGGCAAGGAGCCCATCAATTCCAACTTCATTTATATGATCATTTTATTTGTATTAGACAACTTTTTTCATATGATTCCCAACCTACACAAAAAGTCATGACAAAAAAAAAAAAAAAAAACTTTTGTCTTTTTATGGTCTAATTGGGCTAAAGTAAGGTCCACTGAAGATTTTTCATCCAAAGTTCAAGTTGTTGATAAATAAGGAAATGTCAAGGCTTTCAAACCAATGGGCCGGAGAAAATTAGAGAATTGGACGATGATCCTCTGCTCCTGTTTTATCTCTGATGATGTCTCAATAAATCACAATCATTTCCATGTGCGATCATAAATTCCAATACTACCATAGTTTATATAGATAATAATTTAGATGAACAATTATGTATTGGGTACTATATATAATTTAAACCATAGCATGTATCAAAACCGAGGGAGGTACTTTCCTAAATGTTGCTGCAACTATAAAGAGCTTGTCAAATACTTATAACGACAGCTCTTTCGCAACTACACCCGATGCAAGAAAATCATCCAATTAGGAAAATAAATTTGGATTGTAGTAATGTGTTGAATTTTATTGGGCAATATGGTATAGTTGTCCTCTAAGGTTAAATGATCACGATCTCTCTCCAAGTGCATGCATGTGTCACGGCCCGAAAGAAAGCCAATCCAAAAGGGTTCTAAGGGACGGCCATGACACATGTGTGAATCAAGCGACCCTCGGCTTGTATCCTCGAGTCCTAGGGTTTTCTCGAGTCTTCTAGAATACTCCTACGAGCGGGTGATATAGTAATTGTATTCGTATGTAATAAATGCAACTAGTTGGTAGTTGATGAGACGTGATCTCCACCATTAGATCGAGGAGAGATCTATGGATACGGTTCGTCTTGTATTTGTATATATAGGGGTATCCTCCCCTCATTGTAATCATATCATTCACAAGTAAATACAATCCAGAGCTTCTCTCTTTAGAGTTTTCTCTCTAAAGATTCTTGTGAATTGAGTGTGAGAAAGGCTGCTTAGGAGAAATCCTAAGGCCACATGGGCAATGGAATGCAAGATCCATCGGCCCGTGACAAGTGGTATCAAAGCAAGTTTATTCCAAGCGCAATGACTAGTCCATGATCTGATGAGACGCTCGCCATGGGTGGTGATTGAATTGATCATGGGAGGAACGCCAAGAAGGGCGTTGCCAAGGGAAAGAAGAGCCGTGATGGTTCAAGTTCAAGGGATCCAACGAGGGACCTTGCGCATCGGATGACGAAGCTAGAGTTGTTCGTCACCGAAGTCCAAGGATCGGTCAATGACCTGACCCAGACCGTGGATGGAGTGGATGCCGGAAGGGAGGAGCTCGTAGCTGAGGTGCAAGAGCTCAAGACCGATATAGGAGAGCTCTGACACGAGTTGCTGGGGACCCTAAGGAAAGAACTTGCACAACGGGATGAATCTCTAGAGGCCGTGATAGTGGCTATGTGCGCGGAGATAACCGAACTAAAGGGGAAGCTTGCTGAAGCGGGAGTTGCACACGTGAACGGGGTGATCACCGTGCAAAGTCCACGAATGGATGCACCCAAGCCCAAGGAATTCACGGGTTCTCGGGTGGCCAAAGATATGGACAATTTCCTATGGTATATGGAGCGATACTTCCAAGCCATGAGGATCAACGACAACCAATCATGGGTAAACACTGCATTTATGTACTTAGCTGATAATACATTGTTGTGGTGACGTCGTCAGTCGGATGATAGGTGTGGGGATCCTATCACGACGGAACTACTATCCCGCTTATGCGGAGGAAGAAACTGGTGACGAGTTTAAGCGTCTCGAGCAAAGGGGTGATGTACGTGACTACATCAAGAGGTTTTCGAAATTGCTACTCCAAATCCCTTTGATGAATGAAACTGAAGCGTACCATCAGCTTATGAGTGGTTTCAAGCCATGGACCAAAAAGGAGTTGAAGCGGTTCAATGTGGGAGACCTCACAACGGCTATGATCGTGGTTGAATCGCTTGTGGAGTATAAGACGTCTTCCACATCCCGATTGGACTCTCGTCCGAAGGACAAAGCCACTGGTGGGGGAGATCGGGAGAGATACAACCACCCGACTGGAGTTAGACCGCCGGCTGGTCCTCACAAAGTTCATGCATAATCAAGCAGAGGAGGGCAAAAGAAGGTACGCTCTTATACATGTTTCTTTTGTGATGGCCCACACAAAGCATGAGATTGCTTGAACAAGGCCAAGCTAGCCGCCCTTTGCAAGGAAGATAAGCTTAAGGAAGAATCGCGGTTGGGTTCGCTGCGACTCCTTAGCACAATCAAGTCCAAGAAGGCGAAGGAGCCTAAAGGACTGATGTTCACGAACCTGAAGATTGGAGAGACCACGATGAGTGTGCTCGTGGACATGGGAGCATCCAATCTATTCATCTCAAAGGAAGTTGCAAATAAACTAAACTTACGGGTTGAGAAGGGAGCCGGGTGGCTTAAGACGGTGAACTCCAAGGAAGTCCCTGCAATCGATGTTGCAAGGGACGTAGAACTACAACTTGGGCCATGGAAGAGCAAGGAGACTCTAGAGGTAATTCCCTAGATGACTACGATATTATCATTGGAATAAAATTCCTAGATATAATCCATGCGGTTGTAGTATCATTTGCCGAGTGTATATGCGTGTTGGACAAGTGTTGTCAATACATGATCTCGGTCCATTGTGAATTGGACCATGATCGATGGATAATCTTGGCTATGCAACTCACTAAGGGAGCAAGGAAGGGTGAGGTGGCCATTCTAGTGACCTTGAAGGCAAAGGACAAGAAGAGGGAAGGGAGTGAAACTCCAACGGAGGTGACCCAAGTCCTCAACATATTCAAGGAGGTGATGCCTCTTGAGTTGTTGAAAAAGCTACCACCTCGATAAGAGGTGGATCATCGGATCGAGCTAGTGCCTGACGCTTAGATCGCCTACCATGGCGCCTTATTGCATGGCGCCCCCCGAATTGGAAGAGTTGAGGAAGCAATTGAAGGAGCTACTCGATATGGGGTATATTCGACCATCCAAGACTATGTTTGGTGCATTGGTCCTATTTCAGAAGAAGCACGATGAGTCACTCCGGATGTGCATCGACTATTAGGCGCTGAACAAACTGACTGTGAAGAACAAGTATCCAATCCCGCTCATCATGGATCTCTTCGATCAACTTGGAGAGCCTCAATGATTCACCAAGTTGGATCTTCAATCGGGCTACTATCAAGTTCGAATCGCTGAAGGGGACGAGTTGAAGACCACATGTGTGACACGGTATGGATCCTACAAGTTTCTCGTGATGCCATTCGGCCTAACCAATACTTCGGCTACATTCTGCATGCTCATGAACAAGGTACTCCACCCATTCTTAGACCAATTTGTAGTGGTTTTCCTTAATGACATTGTAATGTATAGTCGGACGCTCGAGGAGCATGTCGAACACCTGAGGTTGGTCTTCCAAGTCTTGCCCGAAAATGACTTATATGTCAAGCACAAGAAATGTGCATTTGCCCAAAAAGAAGTTCCATTCTTAGGGCACATCATTAGGGGTGGACGGGTGCGAATGGACAAGGCGAAGATTCAATCGATCGTCGAATGGGAGCCGCTGACGAAGGTGACGGAGTTGAGGTCGTTCCTTGGCCTCACCAACTATTATCGGCGGTTCATTCGAAGCTACTCGAGCATCACCGTGCCGCTCACAAACCTGCTGAAGAAGGAGAAGCCGTGGGAGTGTACGGATCGATGCCAAAGGTCATTCGATCGATTGAAGCGAGCAATGACTGAGGAGCCGGTGTTGGTGTTGCCCGACCACATGAAACCTTACGAGGTAGAAACTGACGCATTGGATTTTGCTATTGGTGGCGTTCTCATGCAAGGTGGACATTTGGTGGCATTTGAGTCTTGTAAGTTGAATGATATCGAGTGTCGGTATACTGTTCAGGAGGAGGAGATGACCGCGGTGGTCTACTGCCTTCGGACGTGGAGGCATTATCTCTTGGGGACAAAGTTCGTCATAAGGAAGGATAATGTGGCCACGAGTTACTTCCAGACCTAAAAGAAGTTGAGTTCAAAGCAACCTCGATGGCAGGATTTCCTTGTGGAGTTCGACTACGTGCTGGAGTACAAGCCGGGGAAGGCTAACTCCGTGGTGGATGCACTAAGTCGAAAAATGGAGTTGGCAAACACAGTGAGTCGACCGAGTTGTCCCTAGGTCGACCACATCAAGAGGGGTTGAAGCATGATCAAAGAGCTCAAGCCCTCATTGGGTATGCAAAGGAAGGCAAGACCCGACAATTTTGGTGTAAGGATGATCTCCTCTACACCAAAGGAAGGCGATTGTACGTGTCTTTCTATGGGAAGCTGAGAAAGGAGATCTTACGCGAATGCCACTATTCGAAGTGGGCATGTCATCTAGGGATCCACCGCACGTTGGCCCTCGTCGAAGATTGATATTACTGGCCTCAAATGCAGGACAACATGGAAGCTTATATGAAGACTTGTTTGGTGTGCCAACAAGACAAGCTGGAGCAACGTTCGTTGCCAAGTCTGTTGGAGCCGCTTCTCGTTCCAACTCATCCATGGGAAAGTGTTTCCATGGACTTCATCATCAACCTGCTGAAGTCTAAAGGGTGTCGGACTCTCATGATCATGGTGAACTGGTTCTCGAAGTATGCGACTTTTGTGCTTGCGACAAAGGATTGTTTGGCTGATGAGGCGACCAAGCTGTTCATGAAGCACGTGGTCAAGTACTGGGGAGTTCCGCAAACGATCGTGAGTGATCATGATCCTCGCTTCACGGGGCGTTTCTGGTCTGAGTTGTTCAAGCTACTAGGGTCGGAGCTGAATCTTTCCACGAGTTTGCATCCCCAAACCGATAGTTAGACGGAGCGGGTCAATGAACTCTTGGAGATTTACCTCCGACACTATGTGAGTACAACACAAGTGAATTGGGCGAAGTTGATCGACGTAGCCCAGTTCTCTTACAATTTGCAGTGGAGTGAATTAACCGGTCAAAACCCATTCAAGATTGCGACTGGGCAGCAACGAAATACCTTGAGTGTAATCGCTTCCGGTTATTGGGGGAGTAGTCCGCCCGCATACAAGTTTGCGAAGGATTGGTAGGAATAGATTGACTTAGCACGGGCGTGTCTACACAAGGCCTCCAAGCGTATGAAGAAATGGTTTGATAAGAAGCAACGACATGTGGAATTCTAGGTCGGGGACTTAGTGTTGGCCAAGCTACACGCAGTTATCCGATACAAAACGTGCACAAGGGGTTGATCCGTCGCTACGATGGGCCATTTTATGTGCTGCAACAGGTCGGGAAGGTCGCATACAAACTGGAGCTACCACCAAAACTCAAGGTACATCAAGTTTTTCCATATGAGTATGCTTAAGCCTTTCCAGGTTAATGAGAAAGATCTGAATCGAGGGGAGTCACAATGAGTGCCACTCGGGGCAAAAATCTCATATGATCAAGAAGTCAAGAGCATCATGGCAGATCGAGTCATACGGAAGCGGTACTGTGCGCCGAAGCGAGAATACTTGGTTCGATGGAAGGGTCTTCCAGAGAGCGAAGCAAGTTGGGAGCCTACGGAAGGTCTTTGGCAGTTCAAGAAGGAGATTGACGCCTTTCATGCCGAAGATGCGACGAGGGCGTCGCTTGATTAGGTGGGGGAGAATGTCACAGCCCAAAAGAAAGCCAATCCAAGAGGGTTCTAAAGGACGGCCGTGACACGTTCGTGGATTAAGCGACCCTCGGCTTGTATCCTTGAGTCCTAGGGTTTTCTCGAGTCTTCTAGAATACTCCTGGGGGCGGGAGATACGGTAATTGTATTCGTATGTAATAAATGCGAGTAGTTGGTAGGTAGGGAGATGTGATCTCCACCGTTAGATCGATGGGAGATCTACGGATACAGTTTGTCTTATATTTGTATATATAGGGGTCTCCTCCCCTTCATTGTAATTGGGAGAAATCCTAAGGCCACACAGGCAAGGGAACGCAAGATCGATCGGCTTGTGACACATGCATGCATGTATATTTGTACTTCTATACTACTTCAATAGCATGCACCTGCATTAAAAAAAAAATTCCTACTTAGAAATTCAAACTCTTAGCCAGTGTATATATATTTGAAGAAAGATTGATAACACTGCCTGCTATTTAATAAACTTCCAGTATCTTCAAACAATTCAAGAGTTGTTGTCGGAAGGGTGGCATGAGTGATTCTCTATCCATGAAATTGTTCATGCTCCCAAGCTGCCTACATAACGGTTGGTTGCATCATCATCCTTCTAAAGAGCCCAGTAGGGAGCAACAAAAGCATAACATGCTTGAAAAACCACAAGTTAGCTATGTTATAATCTTTCTCGTTTATTTTATATATACATCTCAAGTGTGCGATCTTTAAAACATTGATGTAATACAAAAGCATTTGTAATTGGTCAGCCTTTATTTGCGGCTAAAGTCCTTTTCTTTTAAGTCTATAGTTTGCCTAAACTAATGTAAAAGTGAAAAATCCCTACTGATGTGTCATTCTTAAATGTTTGGGAACAAGATGAATTGATATAAATTATGATCCACTGTTAAGACCTAAATTTTACTGATCTGCTTAATTATTTATTAATTGTAATAGATAATAAGGGATTAATTTTTAAATTTTAGCAAAAATAATTTTTATTAAGTTGCATGGCATATAGATATTAGGAGCATTTGCTTTAATAGTGTTTACAATTTTTTTTGAAGAAATAAAAGGAAAATTAATTATTTTTTATAAAAAAAAAAAAAGGGAGCAAAAAAGACCTGGCCGGCCTTCTCTTCTTCTCCTCTTCTTCCTTTTCTTTTCGCCTGGGCCCGGCCTAGCCTCTTCTCTTTTCCTTCTCCCCGCCGGCCCAGCCTTCTTTCTTTCCTTCTTCATTCCTCTTCCCTCATGCTCGCACGCAAAAAGAAAGGACGAAGTGGGGCAAAGAACGACACGCTCGTACGAGTAGAGGGAACAGGACAGAGGGCAGAGCGTGGACTGGGAGTTGGTGGACAGGGCCAGGCTGGCAGCGGCAGTTGGCATGGCAAGAGGCCACGCCTACTGGACGGCTTAAAAGGGAGAGAAGAGAGCGAACCCAAGGGGGTTACCGGAAAAAGAAATGGGGAGAGAGAGACGGAGCCGAGAGAGAGATTGAGGGGGAGTGAGCGACGCAGGAGAGTTTGAGCGGGGATAGAGAGTGAAGGAGAGAGCCTCCGGTGGTCACCGTGCTTTGACCACAGCCAACGACCCGCCGACGGACCCTTTTCCCTGTGCCAAAGCCACGGTAGGTGTTGGTTTGGTTTTTCTTTGATTTTTTTCAATTTGGGGATGTTTTCTGAAGATTCCAGCTCGGAGGCGTGCGAGACAACTGGACGTAGCCTGATCTGTCACGCTCGCCCCCTCCGTCGAGCCGGGTGGGGAGCACCCCTGGCCACCCCTTCTTTTTTTTCCTTCTCGGTACGCTCTGTTTTTTTTGTCTATTTTGGGCAGGCCGCCGGAGCTCGCAGCTGTCCAGCTGACGTGAACTCCGGCCCCCGTCGCCCCCAGTTTCGACGTCGTCGGTCTGGTGTGTCGTATGTCAAGGGGTCCGGCGCGAGTTTGAATCCCTGTTGAGCCGGGAGTCCCTCTCTCAGTTCCGAACGCCACCCGCCCGACGAAATGCCCATATGAGATCCAGTGTCGTATCCTGGTTTTCAGTTGAAACCGAATCGTCCTTGTTTTGTCTTGCTCCGTGGTAGTGTCGTTGTCGTTGCTGGCGTTGCCCAGTCCGCGGACGCTTGGTTTGGCTTGGCCGATAGTAACAGCGGTTCTCATTCTGTTTTATTCTATCTGTTCACGAATGCGACCTGGTGATGTTTGGTTAATGGTGTAATCTGTGATTTACAGTCTAACTTTGATCGTTGTTCAAGTTTTTCCTGTTCAGGGTTTAATGGGCAAATGTTGAAGATTGATAAGTTGATCTTCTGGGGCGGATGGAGAGGACCGACTAGGGAGAAGCTGATCATTTGAGAAAGATGGTGACGGCTGATGATAATTGGGTTTGGGGTTTCGATGTAAGTGTCGAGCTTTAGCTGTAGTTTGGTGAGTTGGGCCAGGCTTAGTTAAGTGGGTTTGGATTTAATCTTGTTTGGGCTGGATTTGAATTTTGTGAAGTGGGTTCGGTTAGATGGACTTGACTTGAGAGCCCAATGTTTGTCCATGGCCCATATTGACAAGACCAAGGTTCTGTCCTTACGCGGACCGGGTCCAGGGGCCCGGCCCTGGTCCCTATTTTCAGATTAACATTAGATTGTCGTTTGCACATTTCTACATTGATTGTTGTTTTCCTTTAACTTGGTTAGGGATTCAACCTTAGGACTCATAATTAGTAAGAAGGCTGCTTGAATATTTTGGTTGGTAATTGAACAAGATTAAGTATTGAAATGACACTAGTTGATTAACCAGTATACTTAAGTCCTTGATTCTAGATTTTCTAGTTGTGTGGGAAGTGAAATATACTCTCATACCTTACTTAGTTTATAACTAACTCCAATAAATTAGTGATGACTCTTCATTTGATATCCTCATAGCATCAATTGAAACTAAATTTGAATACGTCAACATCACTCGAGGTATAAATTTGAAAGAGTTCGCGCCTAATCAAAGGCCTAGGCTTGCGTTTTAGGCAATACTTCTAAGCCTACGTTTTTTCCCTTTTAGATGGAAAATTTAGGTTGCAACAAGTACAATAACTTTCACCATCCCACTTCCCAGTAGAAGTTAGTGATAGACCTAATGCTTTCGTGGTCAACTTACATGAAAATATCCAGCCGGATAATTATATCTTAAGTCCAACAAGGAGCAAAAATAAAATAATGAATACAATCGAACTCCACCCATAATTCCTTAACCAAAATAATCGAACCGGGATTTCAAGCTTGTTCCATTTACATTTTGGGCCGGCCCGGCCTTTGAGATTCAATCTATGAGCCCGAAATGACCTGCTATGCCCATAGATTTTTATTATAATTCTTTTTTTATATTTTCAGTAATACGTAATTATTTAGATGGAAAAAAAACGAAAATTTACAAGTGTATAATTATTTATTATACTATTATCAAAACAGAACGTTTAAAGTATCTCCATTGCCCAATAATATCCCTCAAGTTAATTCTTATACTATTAGATAATGGAATTTTACAAGTTGATAATTTTTTTCATTAATAACGAAAACATTTTTGGGCCTACCCCAAACTTTTCAAGACAATTCATATTTGGGCTAGTTCATATGTATTTTTTTTCTATGACATTGGCCACGTGAAACCCATCTAATCCATTAGAGCATGTTTAGGTTCACATGCATAAGATGTATAAGATGTAGACGATATCTACTTCTTGCAATAATTTTTTTTTTTGGTTGAACCTTTTAATGAATTCAGATCCTCTAAATTTAAGGAGTAACTTTGTATAGACAATTAACCCATGTCAATGAAGAACGCATCAGATATTAAGTATTCAATGGTTGAGATGTGTTTTCCTTTTTCTCTATTTTTCTCTTTTCTTTCTTCTTCCGCAATGGCTCCCCCAACCATGAACCCCCACTGATGCGCTCCGATCCAACATTACAACCACCAACGTCGTTGCATCTCTCACGCTCTCTATACGATCCCCTCCCCCTTCGTATCTCTCGGTCAAGGAGCTTGCAACCTTTGTCAATTCACTCGTGTGGAAGTCGCTTGCCTCATAAGACACCAAATCTTTGTTTGTGTAGTGCCAACCTCCGTGCAAGCGAGTCACCAGAGATCAAGGCCTCATTGGCCGTGATTCGAATTTCACACACATGCGGACGCACACCTTTAATGCGAGTGAAGAGGTGGGGGTAGCCCGGTGGCAGCGGCTCCAACGGATGCGGTGGCAATGAGCAACGGATTCACGGTGCTGCGTAGAGACAAGATAGAAAACGGGGCTAGGGTTTGGTTGGGATGCGTTTGATTTTAACTCAATTGCACAGATATTATAGTAAGGTCAGGGTACTTTTTCGATGTAAATTAATCCGTAATGTTGATTATTCAAGAGGGATAAATTTCAACATAAATTGCGATATATACTTCTCTTGCAGTTTAATAATTGGCCAGCTCCCCAAATGAATATCTCCACGACATTTTCTAAAATCCCACATATAATCCTTAATCATTGCCGACTCAGAACTTATATGTTCATACTAAGCATCTTTAGTGGGTAGTTAAATTATATTAAGTGGCCATCGTGGCCGGACACGCAATCATGACTGCCAAGCAACGCGACATTTCCTTGTCTTCCTAATTCTTTTCTGCATCAGAGAATCCTATTTTAATAAGATTAGACTACTATTCAAAGCGAAAATTGATGAGTCAACGGCGACCTGCGAAGACAGATAAAGCAAATGACTTTATGCAAGAAAATAGACAGCTCAATTTCACAACCTTTTTGGCGTCGTGAGTCACGATTGATGCATGTCATATTAGAAAGTAGACTATACGTTAATTGGCACTATGACAACAGAGGAATTCATTGAACCGCCATAATTGATATAGACATGACATGTTGGATAATAATTTAGAAAGAAATTTCCCACTGTGGATCGCATCTAACAAAGGTCATTTGTGATGTGTATACTTTCAGAATTCATATCTTATTAATACCTCTCACTTAGCATCCATTAAACCTGATCATGAGCTTGGTGGCTAATAAGTCCATCTAGGGCCGGCTCGAGCTATAAGTGCCTGGACATTTTTGCTTGGGCATGGGTGAGGTCCTATTTATAGGGCCCAGCAAGGCATGCCCAATCCATAAATCTATTATATATCTTTCTCATGAATGGTGGGTCTAGGCTATAATTTATGCTTGAAGTGTTCATTATGGGAAAATTATCCAAAAAAATATTAAATTTATTGTATAGTGGCAAATTGAATCTTAAACGTTTTAATTTGGCTAACTTAGTTATGAACCTTTTGAAAATTTTTTAATGTAATTCTTATAGCCAATTTTAATATGAAATCATTGCGAGAACGTTTTTTTTGCAATTTTTATAAACTTTCTGGTTTTTTTTTTCCTTTTTTTTGTTTTTTTTTTTTCTTGTTTTTCTTTTTTGCTCGTGGCTGGTCTTGGCATTGGCCTACGATTGGCCACAGGTGAGGGCTAGGCTTGCCTAGATCTGGCAACAAGTGAAAGGAAAAAAAGAGAGATAAAAAGCAGAAATTAAATAAATGTATTTGCAAAAATTATTCATGTCAATGTCAATTTTGCTATAAAGGGCAACTAGGTTCATATCAGCAATTTCCGCTAAAATTATTTAGATGGATTATATTGCAAAATTGCCAAAAAAATTTAATATTAAATTGGCCAAATTGAAAAGTTTGACACTAAATTGACCATTATATAGTTGATCTAGAACTCTTTGGATAATTATCCCATTCATTTACTTATAAACAAAAACTTTTTTTGAAGAGATGGTCATCTGTACATCTTGGAAAACCCGATTAATCCCCTCGAGTTATGGCGGTTCATCCATGCCATCGTATCTAGGTGATTATTGAGACAAGAGGTCCCTAGAGGTTGCCTTAGAATACCTATCTTTATTAAGACTCTATCTATGATCTTTTGATCTATAACTCACTATTGAGTTCTAACCAAGGTACTGACACGCGCAATCTAGGCGACGGTGTATGAATACAATGGGTAGAAACTTTCCAATGAGATATATCGGTTAAAGCAATTACATAATTGACAAAGGGTATTTACTTCAGTATTTTATTTTGACTAATTCGGTCCCGAAGAAAATTCTTCAGAAGAGGCAAAGTAATTCCACTATGTCGTGCTTGGATCGGTGAAACGTTCAAATGTCGGCAGGTCGACGAACCCCACAATTGCAACTAATTGGTCTGGATAATGACATGTTTCTTCATTAAAGAAAGTGGCAACGACCCGATCAATTATATCTTTAATTGTTATTTCTATTTTATACGTTGGCCGGAAAGTTTTGTATCGGAGAAGTTCTTTGTAATGATTCCTAACCTTGGATCACTCCACGACCGTTTACCCTAGGAAGGAACTCTACTTTTCCAAGGGTTTTCCTATTGACCTCAGCTTAAGTGGCAGGGGAGGCTCGGATATCTTTGTGAAATAAGGACAATATTTAATCGACATCCACGAAAATCATTTCCGTAATTTTTCTTGTCAAATTTGGAGAAAGTTTCCTCCAACGATTTGATTAGTTAAGATCACCAAGAATTTTTATCCAAAAATTCAAGTTCTTTGATAGATGAGGAAACATATGTCGCATATCAAGAAAAACCTAAAAAAGACATAGTTTCCTTAACAATAAGAAGAAAAGAGAATAAACAGACCAGCGGTAGAAAAATTACAAAATCTGGACAGTGCTTTTTCTACCCGTCGTCTATCTTCATCGATGTCTCGATAATCACATTCGTTGATATGTTCGGTTTTTCAACACTAACCCTACTTACATAGATTACGTTTTGGATGAACGATAATGTGTCCGGTAATAGTTTTAAAGTTACAGCATACTGTAAAACTGAATGCCGCATCTTCCTCAAAGTTGTTGCAATTATAGGGAGTTGGTCAAACACCTTATAAAAGTCACAACAACTCTTGCGTAACTACAACTGTTGCGGGAATATTATACATTAGAAAAAATAAGTTTGGACTGTAGCGATGTATCAAAATTACAATGGGTAATGAATATCCTAATAAGATTGAAGGATTATGATATATCTCCCATTGCATACATGCATGTATATGTGTACTTCTGTACTACTTTTGTTACATGTTCCGATGTGTACCAAATTAACTTCAAGATCCGTAACTATTTTATTGCACAAACCTTGTACTGTACTTGATAGGGAAAAAGTGCAATAGAAGTTTCAAATTTTCTTACAATACTCAATGTAGTGCCATAATTATTTCATTGCTAATTTCAGTATCTTAACTTTCGAATTTTTTTCTTTTTAATTACTCCGACTTGAATCATCGAAAATGGTGATGTGGCATTATTGTAATAATAAAATCGCTGGCGCATGACTTTTATAAATAATCGCAAATGAAGGGCGATCAAAATTCTAAAACCAAAAGAAACTTCCATACATAAACATTCAAACGTCCATATTTTTCATAACATGCCAACCTACATATTTTCATCACTTTTGTTCTCACGTGACCTCAAGATTTCACTTCTTCTGATGGATCCGATCAGCAGTCAAGAGTAGGATCTTTCAATTCAGAAGATTGTAAATGCATAATAGAGAGAGATAAAAAACATAAACAAAATGGACCAAAAAGGGAGAGTAGCTATAGTTGCCAGAGACGCGAACCCAGTCAACCAAACTTAAGTTCGGCATCTCTTGCTTCTTATGATGTAATTAACTATTTTTCTATAAAAAAAAAAAAATTACTATTTCCGAGCATTCGTTCCACCTAAAGAGTCTGCAAGGCTACAAATGAAATTGCTAGTAGACCGGGAGACCGAGGAATTTCCCTAATTAATACTAGGGCTGTCAAAAAGAGTCATAAACCCATACTTTTAACCCATAATTATGAAAGTAAGTCATAAATGAATCACTTCAAACTTATTATGGGTCATAGTGGTTTTTACACAGAAAAACCCAAGTTTATATAGGTCTTGGTGGATTTAAATAACCCATTTTCATCCCAAAACAGTATTTAGCTATTACAAAAAAAAAAAAAAAAAAAAAAAAAAAAAAAAAAAAAAAAAAAAAAACCTCTTTTCTTCCGGAGAGGGATAACAGGCGAAGGCCGCCCTTGACGGTGGAATCATGCGTTATCACAATGAAAGGCTTAAATATAAAAGTAATAAAATGAAGAATCATGAAGTTATAATTATGGTTGGTTTTGTGAAGTAATTTTAAATTTTGAAAAAAAACTATTAAATTATATCTCAAGTTTGAGTCCTTAAGGAAATCCAAATTGAAATGAAGAGTGGGGACTGCTTGAAGTCCAACTCAAGTAGGATGTCCAAAAACATGGCAAAGAAAGTTCGAATGCACATAATAAATTTCCTATTTGGAATTTCTATCCTTTATCTAAGGGGCTTCCAAATTTGGAAATTAAAAACTTAAAAGGAAACGTATAAACAAGGCAAATAAAGTTGGTAAGTCAACAGAGAAGTTGATAATTCTTTTATAAAAATAAATGTTGGTAAGCAATTTAAATGAGAGTTCATAGACCAAAATTACTCAGTCACCTGATTGGATAAAAGTTGGTAGCATAAATAGAGGTTGGTAATTCATATAAGAGTCGACAAATTTGAGGCATCAATAAGAAAGAGCGTTGGTAAACAATGAAAGGCATATAAATATTAGTACGTGACTCCAATGAGAGTTGAAAATCCAAATTTAGTTACTAATTTGATTGGAAAAAAGTTGGTAAACCACTCACATAATGATTAGTAAGTTTTTGTAAGACTTAGTAACTTTGAAGAGTTGGTTAAAAAGACAAAATAAAATTGGTAATTTGCACATATCAAAGTTGATAATTTCACTAAAATGTCTATAAGTTGTCAACAACTTATAAAAAAAAAAAAATAAAAATCAAGGGATCGATAAATTTTCTTTACCAACAGTTTATTAACACATATCTACTTTTTCGTAAATATATGAGTATAACAAAATCCATTTTTTCTGATACGGAAAAACAAAATCATCCATTCCTTAAAATTCATTTTTCCTATGTTGAAATCCACAAAAAAGGCAAAAAGAAAAAGGTAATTTTAGTGGAGAAGACCACACGGGATAGCATGAAGAATCTTTTTGTGAAATTTAAATTACCAAAAGAAGAATAAATATACTCATTGATCTAGTCATCCTTGCACATTGGGTTCTAAATTAAAATTGTCAAGTTGCACAAGAGCCCTAAGGAGTAAAAGCGTTCGATATAAATTAATGGAAGTCCTCTTTGAACGCTTCTTCTATCTCTATCCTCCACCCAAAACCAATTGAAACATGACGAGAGGTGAGAGATGATGTCATATCCTATTCTAAATGAACTCTTAGCTTCGTGGAAGATCACAGTATATAATTTTTTTTTTTTTGTCGGTGGGAAAACGTTAATGGTTGAGCCGACCACAGAAACTGACCAATGTCGACGAGATTACTGCATGGAAAATTAGGGTCTGGGAGCAAGCTGGCGAAATAGTGAAGACGAGGTTGACTCAGGTGGTCGGAGAGGACGAACATTATTATTATATACTTAATGTTCTGGAACGCGGAGACAGATATCAACTTCTCTCGGTCTTCCTCTCTCTTGGTCATTTTTGGTTCCCTGCGTGAATATTTCCAGAAAAGCAAAAAAAAAAAAAAAAAAAAAAATGTACGGAAAAGGACAAATTATACTAAATGATGAGTTATCTGCACATTTATCATATATCTAATATTGTATGTGGGGATTATTATTATTTTTAACCTATTCAGTTTCTGTTACATCTTCTCAAGTGAAAATTGGGATGCGAATTAATATGGCAGACCTCATTAGCTATTGTGTTGTGTTTTGAGTCTCTTTCCGTGGAGTGTCAATAGTAATCCTATTAATCTTGATTTGCAATTTGATTAAGGCCTCTTTAATTAGTTTTGGCGTATTTCAAGCAAAGCGTTATTTATTAACTTTTGAAAACTAAGGGAAAAGTTTCCGACATGAATGCTTAGTTTGTTTTGTAAAAAATTTTATATTGGAAAAAATTTCCTTTTTTTTTTCCTGCTGTCTGAGTTACTCAGGCAATAAATCAACGGAAAATTATTTTCCAGTCAAGTACAGGAAAATTAAACCACTCTTTAATGTATTTTCAAGTTTAGTTCATTTTCTATGAAATAAAAGGATATGAAATCTAGCTAGAAAAGCTCATATGAAATTTTTTTAAAAATTCTATGCACGCGTATTATCAAATAAAGCAACTCTCAAATTTTCAAAAAATGAAAAATTAGAAGGACAGATTCACTCCAAATGGACCTTTATTCAATTAAAATGAAATGCACTTAATATATTCTTTCTTTCTGTCCTCATTATTGACCCATTGCACACGCTCATTGCACACGTAAAACCATTTTCCTCTTTTATGGTGACCAGGTGGTCCACTTCTATATATAGGTCTAGTCCAGATCCATCAACTATTATGCCTCTAAAACACAAGCTACCATTTCTGCTGTCCGGTAAAACGCATACGAGCACATCCCCACTTTAGAAACCTAGAATACGGTAAAAGAGAAACATGATGGAGGATCATCCGACAGGCTTCAGGTTCTATCCAACTGAGGAGGAGCTCATCTCTTTCTATTTGCACAATCAGCTCCAGGGCTCATTGCAAGACCAGCTCCGCCGGATCATTCCAGTCCTCGACATATATGCCACCGAGCCATGGAATCTCCCAGGTAAAAGAACATGAAATCATGCGTGGCATTTCTTCATTTCTTGATGCTTGTCCTTCATTGTCGCGGAAAGAAATCATTGGTTCTGATAAATGTGCAAACTTGTTGCGAATCGTACGTAAAATTTTCGCTTTTTCTTGCGGTGTTGTGTGTGTTTGGCTGCTGCAGAGTTTTCTGGAGAGCTGTGCCGAGAAGACAAAGAGCAGTGGTTCTTCTTCGCTCCGATGCAGGAGAGAGAAGCCAGAGGAGGGAGACCGAGCAGAAGCACGGCGGTGGGTTATTGGAAGGCGACCGGCTCGCCCAGTTATGTCTACTCGTCGGATAACAAAGCGATTGGGATGAAGAAGTCCATGGTCTTCTACGTGGGAAAAGCTCCGACAGGAAGAAAAACCAAATGGAAATTGAACGAGTATAGAGCCACAGAAATAATCTCGCCTCCCAATTCCAATACACCAAGTTCTAGTATGCCCGTGTTTAGGGTAAGCGCATGCATGGACTAATTGAACTTTGATCTTCATTTTAGTTAATTGGATGATCAGTCTTGGAATTTTGTCAGTGGTGGAAAACTTTATTTTCACAAGCATTCATAACTTGATTGATCGATGATTTTCTATATAGTTGACATAAATAACTAATTTAAAAGCGCTGCCCATGTTTAGGGAAGTCTTTAAAGTCTAAACCCGCGTGCACTCTTCTTCTCTTCTTTTAGTCAATGCAATTGAACCATTTATTTTGGGACTTTATTCGATGAGTCATGTGTTTCTTCGTCCCAATTGGAGGACAAAGAAAACCTTCATATAATATTAGAGCTAGAATTCATGATTCAAATTTTTGTAGGCCCCCTATTTGCCTCCCCATCATATATTTCCATGTTGTAGTTCAGGCCAAAGTCAAGTTTACGCGTAAGAGGGAATGTTAGAATATCTAAATATTAAATTATGTCATTATCTAATAGCTTAAACATTTACAACATTTGGTAGTGATTTCATACAATCTCACAATATTCTGAGTAATAGGTCATACTCATGAATGTCACCGGATTTATTATAATTAAATTTGCAGGCGTGTAGTCTTCAATTTATAGCCCACCTATTGGAGGCTCGATTAGACGAAATTTCAAAGATATAGCCCTTGTCAGTAAATTAAAAATATTATGCGCTTAGCTTAGTTTGTCAGTGTCATATGCTAGTTTATCAGAAACATTCATTTCTCGTTTTCTCTCTAAATGCAACGATTTTTTTTTCTTCATTTTTTCCCCTTGAAACATTGTAGTTGAGGCAGGAGTTCGCGTTGTGCCGAGTGTATGTTGTGTCCGGGAGCTCCCGAGCATTTGATCGTCGGCCATTAGAGTTGGTGGTTGCAGAGACAATACAAGGTGGAGATGATGGAAGTGGGGGCGGCGGCGGCGGCAATGGCAGATTGGTGTCATCATCAAGATCAGTGGTAGAAAATAATGCTGGAGGTTCCAGTTACACGGAGACGACTAGTATGGAAACAGAAGAACCTATATGGGATTGGGAACCTATATGGGATTCGGAACCATTTTGGTTTTAGCAGTCCTTACAAAACAGATTTCCTCTGGATGGATTACCACCTTTGACAAAAAGTTGTTTGTCAGTTGATTTTTTCTCTTTATATTTTCCATTTGGTTCTTTAAAAACTCCATTTTAAGTATGTCATCAAATGAACTTCCCAATGGGAAAAGAGTTAATGAGAATAGTGTGTCCTCGAATTATGTGCATCTACAAGAGAATTATAAAACATCTTGACCAAGATCCAGTATGTCTAGTATAGATTTTATGTGCCTTTTCTTTTAGATTTTGCTGTATTACTAATTGTGCTTATATAAATATATATGCTCTAATGTACGAACATCGGAAGGGAGAGCTAGCCGACCTGCATACAATTGTTCACTTTGTGAAAAGTGGGTACATAGTGTGCAATTGCAGATAAATCAAGATAATTAAAAATATGAACAAGTAATAGACCAAAGGAGGAATTGGCAAATTAACGATATTCGTGGAAAAAGGAGGAGTTGTTTCACTTTGAGATCAAGAAGAGCTACAGGTGAGAATCAAGAACAAACTTTCACTCCCTTATATCAAAAGGATTCTCCAAGACATAAAAACCCTGAACACTTGCCAAGCAAGAAGTCTCTTTCCATTTTCCTCTCCTTTTTCTATTTCAAAGATTTATCGTGCATCTTCCTTTGCTAAATTCCTTCCTTTATAGAGAAAATTCACAATCTGTAAATGTACCGTGCCGTGTGGTTTTGTCATTCGTAAGAATTATGGAATACCACATAGCCTACTATTCATATGACGGCGATAGGTGTATGGGTTCACCTGACTAAAATCTTTAAGGCATTTTTTTAAGTGTGAGATCTGTGGCCGGCATCGCGGCCATCAGGTCTGGGGACCTTGCTCTAGGAGCTTGGACGGTACCCCACTAGGGGAGGAATCTTTATCGAGCCCCTACCCTGGCTCTACAAAGTCTTTCCTTGGAGTCACCATTTCCCACTTCTCCTTTGGGGTTATTTTCCCCTAGGAGACTGCCCTCAGGGTGGCAGGAAGAGTTTAAGGACTTCTTTAGGTCCAAGCCTGGTTCCAATGTTTTTTCCGAGAGTCAGAACTTTGCCCCCAACCCTATCTTTTTCGAGCTGGGGAAATGGGGCTCTACCCCGGTCAACTTAATCTCGCCGGGGAACGAGGGGTTGTTTAGGGCAACCAATCCGTACGTGGGGGCCCTCCCTTAAGGTTATTCCCATGGAGCAGTTTAAGGTCCTGCTCAGGACCATGCCGTGTGGTTTTGTCATTCGTAAGAATTGGAATACCACATAGCCTACTGTTCATATGACGGCGATATGTGTACGGGTTCACCTGACTAAAATCTTTAAGGCATTTTTTTAAGTGTGAGATCTGCTTTTAATCTCCTTTTCTCCCTTAAGGAAAGAAAAAAGCTCTCGTTAAGGCGCTTTCCTCCGGGTCACTTCCTGCCAATGTCGCGTCTTATGATGGCCTGAATTGTCTTCACTTCCGCCCCACCATCCCAATAATTCCTCCCAGTCACCCTCCACTTGCCAATATTTTAATCACCAAATGACAAATGATACTTCCACTTTCCCCAAAAAAATTATGGCCTTTTACCGGTATGTAAGCATCTTTTGTAAATCGTATTATATATAAGAAAAATAGCAATCATATACTTCACTTTTGACCTAATGACCGTTTATATACCTCTCTTTAGGCAGATGCCATTCACATACCTCTAAACAAAATCCCACTTTGAACAAACAAAATTGCCTTTTGTGCAATTGCTTAGATTTGGGTTGTTTACCTTTTAATTAGTTCTTAGTTTTTTTTTTTTTTTTTTTTGGTGGGTGCGACAGTTCAGGATTTGGGGATAGACATGAATAAGTACGGATAATAGATGTGAATGTGTAAAATGGTCTCCAGAGGTAAATCTCTTGTATGTACTTGTTATTTTGAAAAGTGAAGTTGTGCAAGTGTTGGATCCCTAGGTGAAAGTTAAGGTGTGTTTTGGATACTTGTCCCACTGTAGACATAGAAAAGAACGCTATATTTTCGGCTTTTTAAATTTATTTATTACTGGAGTAAGGATTCTTTAAATCTAACTCGTCTTTATCCCTAAAGTTACTTTTGTCCTCGGTGTACTCGAGCTTAATTATTATAACTCGTCTTTATCCCTAAAGTTACTTTTGTCCTCGGTGTACTCGAGCTTAATTATTATGCCAAGTTAAATTTCTCCAAAGCAACCGTCTATCCCACTATCTTTAAGATGTCAAGCGAGTTTTTCGTGTTCTACGAGCTTTATATATATAGAATGTCTACAACATAATCTCAGACAATTGACAAGCCAAATCTATCACCAAAGCTTTGTCTGTTTGGCTTGTGACGTTCACGGGCCAATGATGTCTTAGCTTCAAGTCAGCAAGAATGATGCATAGGAAACTACTACGAAATCTCAAGTCAGTGCATATTCGTCTTCCTTCATCCCATGCACTTTTCAGATACATCATATCTAACTTCATGGAATCAAGATCTTTCAACAGGATCAGCTTCTCCGAGCAAACGTTGGGACGGATGGTCCACGATGGGATTGAACTTGCGGCATATTTTCTTTCGGTATGAAGATTGTACTCTCATGGAGCTACTTTGAAATCTCCTAAAAATGAATTCAGTTGATGAGCCATTTTACCTTACTCTTTTATGTTAAACTTAAATCAATTAACGGATGAAATTATGGCAACTGTTTTCTAGGTCACCAATCTTTTCAAAACCTACGAAAACAAATCTCTTTGTAAAAACGGCACTAGTCTCGATCTTGAATTCCAGTAGCAGTAAGCAAGAGCGCATATAACAGCAGACCGTTTGCCAAAAAAATAAAAATAACTAAAAAAAACATCGTGCCATTTTCGGCGACATAGAACCCATCATTAGACGAAACTGCCTGTAAACATCCTGTCATGATGGAGGTAATAACTATATTTTTTGGTGTAAAATGTAAGTATTTCAAAGCAAATGAAGTATAGTAGCTTAGGGGCATGGCCAGCATTACAAATAGAGCTAAGAATTCAAAAAGATTGTTTATAGACATCTTGTCGTGATGGAGCTAATAATTGTCAATTTTTTGGTGTAAAATGGAAGTATTATAAAGCAAATGAAGTACAAGTTTAGGGGCATCCTCCAGCATTACAAATAGAGCTAATAATTCGTAAAGATAGAGCTAATAAATATCTTTAGTTGGGATAACATGAGTTCTCAATTTTTTGGTGCGATGACGATTTATTTGTCAATAAAATAATTTTGCATGTGTTACTAATTTTCTTCTCTATAAAATAAGATATTTTATACTTAGGCTTTGTTTGTTTCACAGAAAATGAATGACTTAGAAATTTTTTTCCTAAAAGTAATTGTTTATATTGTTTGAAATAATTAGTTAATGAAAATGCTTTCATTATTTATAATAATTCATGTGTAAATATTTTCACGAAAAATGAAAATAATTTTTAGTTCATTTGTTTTTATATGGAACATGAGCGATAGTTTTTAGGAAAATATTTTCCAAATCATTAATTTTTCATAAATCCAAAATGCCATTTTCCAAGAAAATGATAATATTTTCTAGTGTTTAGCTTAAACTTGAAAATAAACTTGAAAATAAACTAGAAAATACTTTTCGTCGTTCCGTATGGAAAATTTGATTCAATTTTCCTCTTGCACTTCTTTTAATAATTTTTTTCTTATTTTTTTTATTTTTTAAAACTCTAATTTTTAATTCTTTTTCTTTTTCTTTTTGCTTCTTTATTTTTTATTTTTTCCTTTTATTTTTTATTTTCCTTCTTCAATTGATCATCAACCATGACGACGGCTAGAGAGCTTGAGGCTCACCTATGGCTAGTCGCCGGCTATCGTTATTGCTGACAATTAGCTGAGAAAGAAGGAAAACAAAAGGAAAGAAAGAGAAAAAGAAAAAGAAATAGAAAAATAATAAAAATTAGATTTTTTTAAAAAAAAAAAAAAGGAAAGAAGTAAGGGCTAGCAAGGAAGATATTTTCCCTTATTGAAAAGTGGAAAATATTTTCTCCTGTTTTAGAAGACTATATGCTATTGATGGAAAATGTTTTTCCCCAACCAATTCATTTTTCATGAAATGAATGCTGGAAAATTTGAAAAACGTGTTCATAGAAATTGCTTTTCATGAAATGAATGAAGCCTTAGCAATGTGCTTATCGTGTATTTTGTAGTTTGAAAACCAATAGATCTAGTGTCTAAATTTAAATTGGTTGATAAATAGACCAATTATTTGTGAATTGTGTAATGGGATAGAAGATTTGGTAAAACCAAAAACAAGAGAAGTGGTGTTTTCTATAATTGGTTTGATGAGCAATTTGTGAAGTTACCTTAAGTTAAGGTCATTTACATAGTGACCACAGGGGAATACGACAATTTTTTGGTTAATGGAGAAAATAATTATTTAGGTCGAAAAAATAATAAAAATTAACCAGTGACATTGTTTATATTAAATATATTTCACAAAACCAAAATGAAGTCATTTTGTGAATAGGGAATTGTTTAAGGTTAAAGAAAGAAGTAGCCTCACTTGAAGTAGTTAGTGAAAGATATCATTTGTTATGAAACTATTTCTAGGATTTTCAAGATCTGTTGATAAATTTGAAATGCCTCACTTATATGAGTAATTCTAAGGGTATATATATCGTAAATATACCATGACACGTATACATTTTAATGGAGGATAGATTTGATTTAGGAGCATCAATTTGAATTTTTTTATGAGATAAAAAAAATTAGTTTAGGGTAAATGTGTTCAGATAAATCAATTTGGGATTTTCAAAGAAGAATATTATACTTGGTAAATGTATCACCATATCAGTTTGCAGATTTTTTTTGTAATGATAATCCTTTGGCTCATTTAATGGTATTTTCTCCAAATAAAATCTCACTAAATTAATGAGAAAAGGCGGAAACCCCGGTACTTGATTCTTTGAAGATGGGCATGGCGGTAGAATGAGCAATGAGCTCCGAGATTGCTAAGTACGTGAACAGAACCTGAAGGTATTCATGTGCTGAACACACTGACCAGAGTTCTTGTCGTTTTTGTGTTTCTTTGTGCTGTGTTGGGGATAGCTCATAGCAACCCACCCGTATACTTTGTGTATCTCTTCATTTTCCCCTCCTTATGTTTAATTTAATTGGAGGAGATTGTCAAATTGAATCCTATTAAATAGATCTTCTTTTTTCTTTTGTTGGTACAATGTTTGGATGTTTAAATGGCTTTCTTGGATGTCTACAGGTGAATAACGACCACATTGAAGGGAAAATTGTCCAAAAAGTCATAGACTTATTGCGCTTTTATCAATTCAGTTATAAACCTTTCAATTTTGTCAATTAAGTCAATCTAGCCAATTTTGACCGGAATTAGTTGATTTGGTACTTTTTAAATAATATTTTAATATTTTAATAATTTTTTGAATTTTTTTATGATTTTTTATAATTTTTTTCCTTGTTTTTGCTTTTTTTTTATTTTTTTATTTTTATAAAGGTTTTTGAAGAGAGGGTCGGTTCGGGTGGCCAGCCAACCCTTGCCGGCCACAGTGAGGGGGGCAACAACCTTGCCCAGGGTTGGCGAGGGCCGTGATGCCCTCGCCTAGGGTTGACGAGGGTCAACTAGCCATAAATCCATAACAAAAAAAAAAGAAAAAGCAAAGAAAAGTAAAAAAAAAAAAAAAAAAAAGAGGGAAAAAACCACAAAAAATCAAAATATTATTAAAATATTCCAAAAAGTGCTACATCAATGCTAGCTATCCACATTGGCGAATTCTAACTATTGGCCGAATGGATTTAATTAACAAAATATAAAAAAGTTTAGGACTTAATTGGTTTATTAGAGCCAAGTTAAGGTAGATCGGGGTGTATGTTAAGCCCCTGTGGAAGGGAGTCCCATGTCGCTTGGGAGAAGCACTCTTAACATTTTTTCGTTTAGGGGCAATTTTTGGCGAAATGACCCTTTTTGTTGTAGATGAAGCATTAAATTGATTTTTTGCCGTCTGAGCAATCTTTCTTTCTTTGTAAGAATCGTCATTTTTTCTTTCTCCAGAAATGCTTAGATCCATGCTTGGACCTTCCCACTCAATACTTTTTGAAATGCTTTTTCTTTCTAGAAAAATTTTCCGCAAGAGCGATCACAATCTTTTTTGGAACACTTAATCTTCAAATTCTAACGCGAACAAGCTTTGCCTGTCTTTGGTGTAGATTTTCATCATTTGGAGTCTTAAACACAAATCATCAAGACACAAATGGATCTCTTCTTGTATTCCTCCTAAGGAAATATCCAAAATTCTCTTATACTTGTTAAGAAAGGGTTTCTCAATTTGCTGAGATAGCTCTTTAGGAATAGAGGTTAGAAAAATCTATTTTAGGTTCACATCAGCTACAAGGCCATAGAAGAGTTTGATTAGTTCTTAATAATACTTGTCGAGTTGCCTTTTTTGGAGAAAGTAGTATTTTTTTTTTTTTTCAAAAACTCTCTTCTTTTAAGCTCATGGAGGTCAGTAGGTTTGCCAATAAAAAAAAATGGTAAATGAGAGCAATAGCTTGGCGGAAGTTTGCTAAAAGAAAAAATTGAACTTGATCTTGTTCTATAACCGATTACCACAAATGTTTGAGGCTACCTATGAACCTCATGACAAATCCAAAAATGATATCATACTTGTCGTAATTTGTGAGAGCTTGGGCGTTTAGCCAAGTATGAAACTTTTCAAATCTTTCTAGCCATTTAGAATAAGGAATATCATCAACAGTAAAAAAAATTGTTTAGAGGAAAAAGTTAGATTCTAGGATGGATTATATGGTTGGATGACCTCTGGTTCAGAAGGATTTGAATCCATTTCTTGATCTAGAGAATCAGCCATAAATATTGAAGAAGTGGTTGATATAATAGGAAATGATTCAATAGTAGAAATCAAAAAGGAGGAGAAAGATGAAAAAGATATTAGGGATGAGCATTGGTTTAGGGTCAACCTTGGACCTACCCTGGATCGGTCCTTGGTCCTAAGATTTCTAAACCAGCATTGTGTAGGTTGATCCTCGGTCTTGAGAGTTTAGGGTCGATCCAACCCGGACCAACCCTAACTCTCTCTCTATATATAATAGCTCATTAGTAAGGAGTCTAAATAATTTTACATTATTCTTTAATAACTTAGATTTTTAGTATTTTTTATGACGTCAACAGTCATAATTTACGAAGGAGGAAATTTTTTTTGTGAGGAGTCCTCACTGCATTTAAAATGGCATAAACATCTCCTCGTGGCATCCTCCTCTAGTACTCATTATCTTCTATCTTATTTATTCTCTTAGTCTTCAATTTGCCAAAATTGAAGAAAACAACTTCTCCGCTTACCACTCAACACTCGCCTTGCTCGCTTTTGGTCACTCGCCCTACTCGACGCTCGATGCTCGCCCCACTCAATGCTTGCTGCTCGCCTCTTTTAGCTAACCTCGTTCGTCACTGAACCTATTGGGTCAGTTTGGTCTTCAGTCGCCTTTTCAGGGAGTACAAAAAATGAAATAAAAAAATTATCGATTGGTCCTAGGTTGACCCCGAAATTGGACCGCACCCATTAGGTCAGTTTGATCCTTGGTTCCAAGCTCAATAGGGTTAGTCATCAATCTCAAAAATTGAGGGCCAACACTGTATGGGTTAATCCTAGGGTTAGGGGGTAGATCAGCCCAACCTGGACCATGCTCACCCCTAAAAGATACCGAATTCAATTCTGAATCTAAATCGATTAAAAGAATCATTTCTGGAGGAGGCTGAAGATAGTTTTCAAGATAGTTGGATCAAGTCGTTTCTTTTTCTGATTGCTTTGATCTCTTAGAAATAATTCTAATGGATTGGTTGACATTATTTAATTTGGCTTCTCCTTTTTAAAAGTTGAAGATTTTTTAGGAATATTTTTTCCCCCTTTTCTCTCCTTAGCAGGTCCATTTCTCTAAGATAGTTTCGCATTTCTATCACATTAGTTTTATCCCATATGGTAGAGGTCTTTGTGAGAGCAACAAAGATTGAAGTGCTTTGTGGTGGTGAAAAAGAATACTCAGATCGTGGCAGGGTTAGAAATGGATTAGAAGGTTTGAATTTCCCTTCCCCAAGGAGTTAAATTTGCCTATTGAGCTTCTCTCTTTCTGCATTTGAACTTTCGAGATGATATCCTGAATGTTATCCAAACTCCAAGGCATGAAGCCTTTTTTGGAAGTCTGAAAGTATATTCTTGGCAGTTTCATCATATCTCTTGAGATCTCTTTGTACTTCAATGATTTTAGAATCGATTATTTTGAACGTATCATTATGTGCTAAAAGAGTCTCTGATTGCCAATTTAGAACAGTTTTAGTAACAAGAGTTTTCTTTTGCCTTCCATGTTCATCCACATCGGTTGGTGCAGGTGTTTTTGGGACGTGATGGTACCTTTCCTATGGATCAACAAATTCTTCCGTAACAAGGAAAGAAAGTTTAGAGTCTTCTCAACCAAGAGAGGGAAAGTTTGCATCATGGAATAGGGAGATAGAAGGATTATCCTTCTCTTACTTTTCTTGGTTGAGTGGTATCTCATTTGGGAGTTCTAGTAGGTATGAATGCTTTTTTGTCCATTTCAGGATTGGCTTATAGAATAGGGAAATGATTGGTTTTTTGTGAGGAGGTGAGGGAGGTGGTGTAGGTGGTAAAGCTGGTTGTACGGGAGGTGATGATATGTATGCTAGTTGTGGAGATGGAGTATAAGAAACCATGAATTGGAACTTATCACATTCACTGATGGTATCAACAGAGGGGTCTTCGTTCAAATACTTTTGGTATACACCATTCTTTGGTTTTTTTGGGTTTTTGTCTGAGTCTTATAGTCGGGTTCACTTCATCAAGAGAATTTGTACAATAAGAATATTGATAGAAAGGATCCCAAAAACAATGACCATATCGGTTTTGTAGTAATGGACATGATTTCCATTACTTTGGAAGTATTTAACAAGCTTCTTTGAATTTGGCTTAAAGATTGATTTTGGAACAAAATGTTCAATCATAAATAGAGTTTAGAAGATGGAAGAGTTTTCTTCATTTTCTTTGCCAAATTTAATGGCAATAGTGCCATCATTTTTCCTTACAAATTCAGAATTTGAAGACTAGAGAGGCTTATTGTTTGGTGCAACTTTTTATAGTTGGTAATACAAGTCTCCGGAAGAAGTCTAGCCAACTACTCTTTGGGAATTTGCCTAGTGACATGGATGTAGGATGCCTGGTCATTTTACATAGCAATGAGCAAGGCATCTTCATTTCCATTTTGGAAATTTAGATCAAGGGCGTGATTTTGCACTCGATAGACTATCTGGTAGTACATTGTCGCCGCAATGGAATCATCAGTCTAAGGTGTTCCAGTGAGTTGAATTTGAACATTCAAGAAGGAAAACAACTAAGGATCTAAAAGGGCAACATTAAAATTTGGATATATTATTACAAAGACTGTTCTAGCATGCCAATACAAGCATGTTGGTATTCCGGAAACTGAGTATCCGATAGAGCCATTCTGGCCACAACTGATAAGCCTTTTCCACCATGGAAAGTAAGTGCAAGACGGACAGTTTTATAATGGATATGAGAATATCTTTGTTGGGACCAATGTTTGGGAAATTCTGGAGGGATTTGAAGAGTAACAAAGTACTCCTTTTTAGTGGCTGAAATAGGATACTGATCAAATTTAGAGGATTGCACATACTCTTTCGCTTCTTTGGGAGTGTGGTGGATAAGATGTCTGATAGTACATATGGGGAAAAATGATGAAGAGGGTTTAGCAAAAGCAGAATATGGATTCATAAGAGGAAATTGGGTTTCAGAAATTTTTGTGTTATCATTAAGAGAGACCTCATAAAAATAGTTAATTTTAGAAGTATTTGACACACGAAAAGTTTGAAAGAGAAGAAGAAGATGAATATAAGGTAAGAGTAATAGGTGCATTGAGAGTTTAGGGTCAGCCATGAATCCATGATGATGTAAAAATTTTCTCAGCACTGGATTCACCATCTAAGCGCATGAAACTAACCAAGTTACAAGTTGAATTAGATTTAGAACTTTATGAATAATTTCCCCCACATTGTGATCCACTTAGCACATCTTATGGATGAGAATACTAGGCTCCAAAGATACAGTGATACAGCTGCAGCTGAAAAAGCAACCCCTGAACAGTTGATAGTGACTATGGCAGCCGAAACCCAATCCGTACGCACGCATGCAATTCTTCACATCCACCACGTTAATTAAACTATGTACTAAAATGGGTTCTTGGAAAGTTTTCAGTCTTGTCAGTTATCCATTTCTTCGTTCTTCGTGTCAGATTGTTAATTGCACTGTACGCAACGACGGGTTCTTGAAAATTTCAATCTCGTCGCATGTTACCAGTAAACTTTCTTTTCCCCATATTCTCCTTGTTGAATTTGTGTTGCAGAGCTTCGGGAGAGCTGTGCAGAAAAGACAGAGCAGTGGCTCTTCTTCGCACCCATGCAGGAGAGGGAGGCGAGGAGACGGCGTCCCAGCCGGAGCATGGCCACTGGCTACTGGATGGCCACCGGATGATCGGCGTGAAGAATTCCGTAGGTTGCTACGTGGGAAAAGCTCCCACAAAAAGAAAGGCCAAGTTGAAATTGAAAAAGTACAGAGCCATTGTACCCTCGCCGACCAATCCCCATTCCACAAGCAGTAATATTTCCATTCTTACGGTGATCGTGCTCTCTGAATTAATGGAACTTTATTTCAATTTTTTAGAGAAAGAAAGGATAAAAGACCTTCGCCGTGCATGAGATCTAGATTATCCAATTTTCACCTTCAATAATCTTTCTTTTTTTGGTTTTCTATCACGTACTTTATTGGTGCCGTGCAGTTGCGCACTATTGATTTTCCATGTCTAGATTAGTTTCTACTCAGACTCATTCAGGCAAAACGCAACAAACATTATACTCTGTACCGAGTGCATGTGGTGTCGAGGAGTTCCCAAGCATTTGATCGCTAGCCATTGGAAGTGGTAGCTGGAGAGACAACAGTTCATCAAGGAGGCAGCGCTGCTAGCAGAATAGGCGGCGGCGATGGATGTGAAGATGCATCATCGTCAAGAGTAGTAGCAGGCTATGCAGGAAGTGCCAATCAATTGGAGACGGCAAGATCGGAAGAACCAATTTGGGATTGGGAGAAACTGGATTGGATTTAACTTGATGTAGAAGTACTCTGATGGTGTAGTTGTCTTTTTATAGGTGCAACCATATGTAAATCTACATGTATCTAATTTGTCAATCATTATACATATATTAATGTATAGTTTATAATATGGTACATGAGTATCAAGACATTGTGCTTGCACTTAATTGATAGGTCGGCTGAATATGATATCCAACATAAATGTTTGCAAAATAAATCCTTTCTATTTATCTCTCTCTCTCTCTCTCTCTCTCTCTCTCTCTCTCTCTCTCTCTCTCTCTCTCTCTCTCTCTTCCCCTAGTATCCATGACCCTCGTCTACAATGAAGGCTTTGCCCAGACTAAGCGAGGCCCATCTTGCCCTCGATTGGTGTGGCTACGGGCGAGATGACCTTGCCTAGATCTGGCAAGGGCTTTCGTGGCCTTGCCTACAGTTGGCAAGGCTGCCATGATCATAGGTGAGGCCTCTGTGTCCAAGGATGGTCTTGCCTAGAGCCTTTGGGACCACACCGGTCAAGGGTGGGGCCTTCACAATTGGCGAGTGTCATCGATGACCCTCGTCAACGACCCTCCTTGGCACAAGCAAAAAAAAGCAAATGCTCTTTTGAATAGATCCAACAAACCTCTAAACTTTATTGGAGAAAAAGATATATGTGCACAAACTTCTCCATATATCAATCTTTTTACACTTGATGGTGGATCTGTTGAAGGGCTTGTGGCTCGTGGTTCTGAAGAATATCATTTTATCAAAATTGTTGACCGTGGTCAATCTGGAATAAATTGCAGCATATTAGTGCTAGTAAAAAATGTTGGATTTTATTTTTTTTAAAGGATAATTGAGATATTTGCAATTATATATATATACACATTTTTTCCATATATATATATGTGTGTGTGTGTGTGTGTGTGTGTATCTGCAATTTTATTTTTTGTACTGTGCACTCCATCCGTTCAAAAGTTTTTATTAATACAAACTCATTTAACAAAAAAAGAAACTGATTATGAAATAGTAGGATGTGTGTTTACATCAACATTCAAAAAGAGTAATAAAACATAAGAGTATTGTGCTGAATTTATGCTTTCCATCCCATAATATAGCTCTGTAGGTATTTTGTTTATAGAAAAAGCTACAAAAAATCTCAAATTATGATCACTATGATACATTTGTCCTTAACTTTTTTTTTTTTTTTATGACATCAAAAATCTCAAGTTATAGCCACTACATTTACCCTAAACTTTTTCTTGTGAGACACTTTCACTCTTCATCAAAGATCCATTAGATGATTTTTTAGCCAAAGTAACATTATTTTCATTTCACTTAAGTTATGCAAGCGCTATGTTGACAATGTTTGCTTTTTGGCATCCATATAGGTAGATTTTTAGTGGTTCTTGTTAATATAACTTTAACAAAGAGTAAATGTGTTATATGAGTATAAGTTTGAGATTTTTGATATCATAAAAAAAAAAAATTACGATAATTGTGTCACAATAGATATAGTTTAGGGTTTTTATAGCTTTTTACCCTTTTTATAATTTTAAAGGTCCATACCAACTCCATCCACCTATATTACAGTTGCTTCTATGTGGAAAAATTACACCTCAAATATTTTGTTCATAAAAAAAAAAAAAAAAAAAAAAAACTTCACCATGGCATGTTTTAAAAAAGAGTCAAGACTTGTTTGAATCAATTGAAAAATTCAAAAGAAGTGATCACATTTCGCACATAAGTTTCACCATCTTTAGTATGCTTTCCTTATCCTTCACTATATATTTAGGAATAGTCAACCTAATTATTGTTTTGCAAGAAAATAAGAATTTAACAGAAAATATCTATTCCACCAATCTTTTCATAAAAGAAAAAAAGTTTAAAATGATACAATATCAACAAGGGACAGAAAGGGTCGAGTAACATTTTCCTTTTGTGCAAATTCTCCCTCGTTGGTATGGCATCTTGACATAGACTCCGAAGGAAAGTTCTCATTTTGGGGGGATAGCTAGACTCCAAATTCTAGTTCACAAGGTTCTTGGAGGCTTGAAAGAACATGAGGCTCTGTTTGGTTCTGTTTTTGTGGTGTTAGAATAGGCCATATTGTATCTGCTCTTCACAATATATGTCCCTGATTTGTTACCTGTCCAAACTAGACAATCATTCTTTGGGATTGGGCTAATGGTTATCGCAAGTATCTCGTTTGCTACTTGTTCTTCAAAAAGATTCAAAATCAAACTTTCCTTCCATTCCCACAAGTCTTCATTAATAAGCTTTGCCACCATAACTGGTTCATTTTGGTTGGCCGGGCCTCCCAGCACTCCAGACTTTAGCCATTTGTCTTCTCGTATGTTGATAGATTTGCCATCCCCCACTGACCATCTAACCTCTGATTCTATGGCTTCTCTTCCTATTAAAATGCTTTGCCATCCCCAAGACAGCTGCTACCCTTTTCTTGCCTTCCACAGGTCTCCATTTGGAAAATAGATGCCTTTCAATATTCTGCTCCACAATGTTGAAGGGGACTTGGACAATCACCAAGCTTGCTTGCCAAGCATTGCTCTGTTAGAATTAATCAGATCTTTGAACCCCAAACCTCCCTCATCCTTTCTGGTTTTTAATACTTCCCATTTTTTCCAATGCAAGCCTCTTCTTGACTCACTTTTCTGCCACCGGAATGAAGCAATTCTTTTTTCTATGGCTTTGCAAATAGAGATAGGCAATTTAAAAATTGACATCACATAATGAGGGAGGGCTTGTACAATGCTCTTTATCAGAATTTCTTTACTTGCTTTGGATAATAACTTTTCTTTCCATCCCTTTAGCTTCGAGTTTACTCTTGCTAGAATCCAAGCGAACATCTCTTTCTTTGAGTGACCCCAGTCTGTTGGTATTTCGAGGTATTTCCCCGTTTTGTCTATTATTGGGACTCTGAGCTCTTGTGCTAAGTTTCTTTTCAAAGATAAAGGACAATTGTTGCTGAAACATACATCTAATTTGTTTAAATTTATGGCTTGGCCCGTTGCAAAGCAGTACTTGTTAAGAATAGTTGCTAAGTTTTGGCATTCTACGATAGTCCCATCCAGAAAAAATATGGTATCATCAGCAAAGAGTAAATGAGACAGTGTAGGGCAAAACCTATTTAACGTTATACCCTTGAGGCTTCCATCTTCTAGGGCTTTGTTCATCATCCAAGACAAAACATTTGATGTTAAGATGATTAGGTATGGAGAAAGAGGGTCACCTTGTCTAATTCCTCTTGAAGGGATGAAGTATTAAGTAGGCTCCCCATTTATCTTCACACTTAGGGACACCGTCAAGACACATTGCATAATTAAAGATACCCACCTCTCACAGAAACCCATTTTCAGCATGCAATCCCTAAAAAAATCCCATTCAATTTTGTTATAGGCTTTTTGCATATCCAATTTCAAGATCGCCTGAAACTTTTTCTTCCTTTTTGTTATTCTCGGCTGATGTAGGACTTCTTGAACTATTAAAATATTATCCTGAATTTGCCTACCTTGTACAAAGGCGCTCTGTTTAGGTGTTATAATCTCTGGAAGCCAAATCTTTAGTCTATTGGCCATGACTTTTGAGATTATTTTGTAGTTGAAATTGCACAAGCTGATAGGTTTGAATTGGCCTATACTTTCTGGGGTTTTTTACTTTTAGTATCAAGGATATGTGCGTTTTTTTAAGGAGGGGGTCGAGGGTACTTGTTTCAAAGAAGTTCTGCACAAGCTGGAACAAATCTAGCTTGATATCCTCCTAAAATTGTTGATAAAAAAAGCCATTTAGTCCGTCGGGTCCTGGGGCCTTTAGTGAGCCCAGTTGGAAAATTGCATCTTTCACCTCTTCAAGGGTAATGTTTGCCATCAAATGTTCATTTATTTCCTCTTTTACTGGGCTGTGGCACTAGTTTAGGATTGGTTGATAGTTCCTGGGACCCACCGATTTGTATAGATTCCGGTAAAAAGACCCTATGTGTTCTTTGAGTGCCGATGGATCCTTACACCAGCTTTGATCTTCCATTTGCAGCATTGTAATCCTATTCCTCTGCCTTCTCTGCACTGTAGTAGCATGGAAGAACTTAGTATTCCTGTCTCCCCATTGCAACCAATTGATACGTGATCTCATCCCCCAAAATTTTTCATCTTGTTGCCAAAGCTTGTCAATTTGGTCGACAATGTTCTGTGATTCCTTCCTGCTGGGGATTTTCGGAATTCCTGTTAGTTATCCCTATTAATTCCCTTTTTAGCTCCCTGATACGACATGGTGCATTGGCAAACTTATCTTTGCTTCACTTTGCAAGCTCTATAGAGATATCATTGACTTTCATTAAGAAACTTGTCTGGCTTAATGTCATTTTGTTTCATATTCTCTTGATAATCTCTCCACACTCTTGATCTTCTAACCAGTATGCTTCAAACTTAAATTCTCTCTTCCTTTTCTTACTTTCAAGATGCAACACAAGGAAGAGAGGGCTGTGGTCCGAGCCAATTGCTGGTAGAGCCTGTACTTCAGCATTAGGAAAGATAATTCTCCAGCCCATTGTGCATAGAGCTCTATCTAGTCTTTTTTAAACAATGGCCTTCCCTTCACGATTGTTTGCCCAAGTGTAGGCACAACCCAAGTGTAGGCACAACCTTTGTTGTCCATATCCATTAGGGAACACTCATTTAAAAGTTCTCGAAACACTGCTATTCGGTGATTATCAGCTTCTTTTTTCCCTATCTTCTCCCAAACATATAAAATTTCATTAAAATCTCCTATGCAAATCCACAGTAGTTGGTTTATTGAGTGGAAAGCCTTCAACTTTTTCCATAGCTTTAGTCTCTCCCCGAAGTTCGTCGATGCATGGAGTAAAGTTATCCTCATTTGATAAACACTAGTTGGATCTTTGCATTCCAAGTCAATAAACTCTTTAGTGCTAGCATTTACCTTTAACATCTCTTCCCCACTCCACAAAATTGCTAAGCCTCCCGCAATTCCTTCCGGGTTTTCTAGGAACAGATTTTAGAACTTAAGTCTCCTTTTTACACCCTCCACTATCGTTGCTTTGTTCTTTGTTTCCATCAAGAAGACCAAATTGGGCCTTTCAAGAGCTACTAAATCTCTTAACTCCTGGAATGTCAGGGGATTGCCCAGCCCTTAACAATTCTAGCTTATAATTTTCATATCGTCGCCAGTGGCTTATTAAGGCTAGCCACCAAAGCCCACTTATTGTCATATTTGATCAACTGAATTGGGGTCTCCAAAAGCTCCATATCATCGATCATAAGGGGAACTGGTTCTGCTATGCATTTATGCTTTTTCGCCCTCTGCACCTTCATACTTTTCTTGCTACAATTCCTAACCTTCGATAGGATCGGCCTAGTAGCTTCAAAGCACATAATCTGTTTGCCATGATCTGTATTCTTCATAGTGGTATCTGCTGATTCTTCTGGTGCCTCCTACATGTTTGAGCTTTCTGCCCTTTTCTTGTTACGATTTGGGGCTACCCTGTTATCAATTTCGTCTCTGGCCACTATGTCCATTTCAAAAGCTGTAGGAGGAATTTTTGGTTTTGTATCTTCAACAATAATTTCTTCTTCTAATTTGCCATAGAACGCTTCCCAGTGGGGGCTATGGTCTCGCACTTCCGCCTTAAGCCATGGGCCATATTTTCCTGCCTTGTTTTTAGCCCATTTTGTTTGCTCATAAGGAATTTCTTCACAGTTAGTCGCATAATGATCAATTTTTCCACACGAATAGCAATAGTGTGAAAGAATCGTAGTTTTTATATATTGTCATATGATCTCTTTTGTACAGACTATATATAAAGATATTACAAGAGCCCTAAATTAGGGATGATTGAAGATACTAAAGACAAGCAGAGAAAATATGAGAACAATATCAATAATATCTTAAATTAGATACAAAAGATAAGATTGCTGACTATGAACGTTATCACCCTCCCGCAAGCGAAGCATTGTCAACAATGTGAAGCTTGGATCGTAAAAGATGAACCCGTGCTGATGATAGTCCTTTGGTGAAGATGTCCGCGATTTGATCACAGGTGTTGATGTAACGGATGTCAAGTAACTGATGACCCACCAATTCACGAACATAATGATAATCTATTTTAATGTGTTTAGTGCGACTATGAAAAACTAGATTCCAAGTTAGAGCAATGGCAGAGATATTGTCGCACCACAATTCGGGAGCGCGTGGGAGCGAGATTCGTAATTCTCGAAGAAGAGAGAGGAGCCATTGAATTTCAGTAGCTATTTGAGCAAGACAATGATACTCGGCCTTTGTAGAAGAATGTGTGACAGTAGGTTGCTTCTTTGCACTCCAGGAAACAGGATTGGACCCGAGAAATAAACAATAGCTACTAGTAAAGCGACGATCATCAGGACTGCCAGCCTAGTCAGCGCCACAATAGGCATGTAAAGAAATAGTACCAGGCTGAATCTGCATGCCATAAGAGATTGTGCTTTTCAAATAGCGAAGGATATGCTTTACAGCACGCCAATGGTGTTCTTCGGGTGCTTTGAGAAATTGACAAACCTGATTAACAACATAGCTAACGTCAGGACAACTGAGAGTAACATATTGAAGTGCTCCAATAACACTCCTATATAGTGTATGATCTGAGACAGGGTCACTGCGTGAATGACTAAGTTTATTTGAGGTAGCCGGGCTGGAAACAGGCTTGCAGTCCAGCATATTAGTGCGAGATAAGAGGTCATGAATATACTTTGCCTGATTAAGGAAGATATGATGGGGGTTTCGTCGAACAAGTTGAATGCCCAAGAAATAAGTCAAAGGACCTAAGTCCTTCATCTTGAATGAGTGGCGAAGTTCCTCAACGATAGCAAACATAGTTTTGGAATCATTTCCTGTTAAAGTAATGTCGTCAACATATGATAAGAGATAGATAATGGTAGAGCCATGACTGTAAATGAATAGGGACGGATCCGAGATAGTGGTTGAAAAACCAATGTCTTCTAGCCAAGCTGTGAATTTTTCAAACCAAGCGCGAGGTGCGTGCTGAAGACCATAAATGGATTTGTGCATTAAGCAAACAGAATGAGGAGCAGCAGGATCACCATAGCTTGGTGGTTGAGCCATATATACAGTTTCCTGGAGATCGCCACGTAAAATGCACATTCAACATCAAGTTGTTGAATCGCCCATCCATAAGTGACCGCCAAAGTGAGAATAACCCGAATAGTAATATGCTTTACAACAGGACTAAAAGTGTTCACAAAGTCAATGCCAGGTTGTTGGTGAAATTCTTTTGCTATGAGGCGAGCTTTGTAGCGACTGATGGTGCTATTTGGGTTTTGTTTTATCCGATAAACCCATTTGCAGCCGACAACGTTCATGGTTGGATTAAATGACACAAGGGACAAAGTGTGTTGTTCTTGTAAGGAATTAAATTCCTCATCCATAACTTTTCGCCATTCAGGTGATTTAGAAGCTTGAGTGTAGCATGTCGGCTCCAAGGGAAGAGAAGAAGATAAAGCTATAGGATGACGAGAAGTAAAAGTTCTTGGTTTGAAAATACCATGTTGAGAACGTGTGATCATGGGATGAGTGCGGGTGGGAGGTGGTGGGGGAGGGGGTGGTATGGTCGTAGGTGATATAAAGGAAGGTAAATGTTGAGAATGGGGTTTATCTATAATTAGCGAAGCAGAGGCAATACCGTCGGCGAGGCTAATGGTGGGCTCTACCCATGCGGTATTCATGGGGACGGAGGTTGATAGTAGCCAGATGGAGATAGGACCAAGTGAGGGTAAAGTGGTAGGAGATTTTGGAGAGTTAGAGTTTGTGATAAACGGGTAAACAGATTCATCAAATTTAACGTGACGAGATATGTAAACTCGGTGACTTTGCATGTCATAGCAGTGATACCCTTTATGAGAGGTACTATAGCCTAGAAAACAACACGAAGAAGAGCGAAACTCCAATTTGTTAGAACAATAGGGATGGAGCCAGGGATAACAAAGGTATCCAAAGGCTCATTGATGAGAATAATCAGGAATTTATTGAAACAATTGTTGATATGGGGAAATTTGAGAAATAATAGGCATGCAGTTGATGAGATATATAGCTATATTGAAGGCTTCAAACCAAAAGCGAGAGGGCATACCAGCTTGAGCTAGAAGGGTGAGACCAATTTCAACCACGTGACGATGTTTTCGCTCAACGACGCCATTTTGTTCAGGTGTATGTGGGCAGGAAAATTAATGACGAATGCCATTAGTATGAAAATAAGATTCAAGTGCATCACTAGTGAATTCGCCACCAGCATCGAAGCGGAAGAATTTAATTCGATGGTTAAATTGATTTTCAACTTGTGGTTTGAAAGCCATAAAAATTTCGTAAAAATTAGATTTATGTCGCATAAGAAATATCCAGCTGTAATGAGAGAAGTAATCAACAAACAGTACATAATAAGAGAATTTTGAAATAGAAGACATTGGGGCTGGTCCCCATACATCACAATGAATCGGTTCAAGTGGAAATTGAGTGCACGTGTGAGACAACGAAAATGGTAACTTGTAACTTTTGCCTAACTGACATGCAGAACACAGAGAATTGTCACGCTTATTTGATATTTGGAGCTGTTTAAAAATAAGATGTTGAATAGCTGCAAAAGGGTGGCCAAGACGATGATGCCAGGTGGAGGAGTTGATGCGGGAAGAAAACGAAACTTGAGGTTTAAAGCAAGGTTTGGGGAACCACATAGGATAAAGCCCATTCTCAATCCAACCGTGGTGTAGAATTTGCTTCGTTAACTTGTCCTTCACAAAAAATTGAGAATCATCAAATAGAAAATAGTAATTATTGTCTTTAGCAAAACGACTAACTGAAATTAAATTGGTAGAAAATACTAATTATTGTCTTTAGCAAAACGACTAACTGAAATTAAATTGGTAGATGCTAAAGGACAACGAAGTATATTAGTTAAATGCATTGAGGTAGCGGGATGTGAGAGAGAAGTGGAACCAACATGAGTAATAGACAAACCTTGGCCATTTCCAACTTGAACTTCATCAGAACCATTATAGGGAGCGGAGATAGAGAGATTACCCAGATCGGCTGTAATATGATGGCTAGCGTTAGTATTAGTATACCAAGTGCCATCGTCAGTAGGTGGTGCAATAGCCATGGCAGCAAGTTTTTCAGGAGGATTGCGACCGTGGTATGCATAGTTCATGCGATGAAAGTAGTCAATGGCACTATGGCCATGTTTGTTGCAGATCTGATAGATCAGCCGACCAGAGTTCAGTTGACGACCTTGAGGTCGAAAAGATGGAGTAGGGAAAAGTCCGGCTTGATTGGAATGACCCCTGTTGCATCCCCTATAACTAGTGCCACCCTTATAGAGATGAGGTGTGAATGAGTGCTGCCCAGGAGAAAGAGTTCGAGGTTGCCGGTTTGCAATGAAGGCAGTAGTAGTTTTGGATAATGAATCATCAGTGATGCTCAGTTCTTCAGAGAGTAAGAGATTGTGTAAATCTTCAATAGTGATGGAAGTTTGATGAGTACAAACACGAATAGAGGATGCAAAGGATCGATAAGCAGCAGGCAATCCATCGAGAATGCAAATTAGGAGATCATCATCACTTACTGGAGATCTGCAAATTGCGAGTTTATCAGCTAAAGTTTTGAATTGTTGGAGATATTCTTGCATGGTGAGTTTGCCCTTCTTGAGGTGATGTAATTGTCTTTTCAGAGACATTACATGAGCAAGAGTGAGGGAGGCATAGCGACGAGCGAGGACATCCCACGCGGCTTTTGTAGATGTAGCGCCAACTACATATGGAAGTGTAGATTCAGACAGAGTAGCGTTGATCCAGGAGAGTAGCATCTGATCTTTTTCGATCCATGTCTTGTAATTTTCATCAGTTGAAGCAAGCGCTTGGGAGGTTCCATCAATGTAAGACATGAGGTTGTGACCTTTGAGAATTAGTTCGAAAAGAGAACGCCATAGAAGATAGTTCGAGCTGTTTAGTTTGATAGGTATCAAGTTGGATATGTTTGAGATAACGAGTGAGGGAGATGCGATAGATGAAGATGACTAAGATGATGAATTAGAGCCTGTCAACATTTTCTTTGGGAAGAAGAAAGTCGATGAAGAATGAGAGGAGAAGGAGATTTGAGGATTGTAAGGCGGATTATGCCAAATGTTGCTCTGATACCATGAAAGAATCATAGTTTTCGCATATTGTCATATGATCTCTTTTGTACAAACTATTTATAAAGATATTACAAGAGCCCTAAATTAGGGATGATTGAGGATACTTAAGGCAAGCAGAGAAAATACAGGAACAATATTAACAGTATCTTAAATTAGATACAAAAGATAAGATTGCTGACTAGGAACGTTATCATAGTGCGGTAGACGTTCATATTGAAATTCCACCCATAACTTCTTGTTTCCTATATCCAAAATAGCACCTGATTTCAATGGAGCTAATAGATCCACTTCCACTCTTGCTTTTCTGCCTTTTTGTGGTCCATTTCTTTTTGAGTCCACCTGAATTTCTAGAACTTTGCCTACCTTTTTTGCCATATCAGCGAACATTTCTTCTAGTATCCATCTAAGGGGTATCCCTCCAATATGCACCCAAAAAATGCATCGAGAATAATCATAACAATGCTCTGGGATTTCAGGTTCACATTGTTTGAGTATTAATAGATTACTAGCAAAAGACTAGGGTCCGGTTTTCATGACTCTCTCTTTTTCCTCCTCCGATTGAAAAATGAAAGAGAAAAAATCTGGTTCCTTTTGGGAGCAGACCACCAAATCTGTTTTCCATACTTTCTTCATTGTATTAAGAAAGCTTGAAAGTTGACATTAGGTTTGGAAAATAACTTACCAAATAGGGTATGGTTGCATTCCTCTCTTTTTTCTGGGGGAATTTCTTTGATTGCTTCTACTACATCATTCTCCAACCACAGGTGGCCCAAGCTTTTACATAAGGCAGCCATTCGCATATCATTCTCCATTTTACCTTCCATTCTTCTTTTCTACAGGTATGAGGTTTACTGCTGGCTGTAATCTTCACACAAAGGTAGGGGATTGGACCAAATTGTGAAGGCGGGCAAGATTGCTAAGTGGTTTATTTGAAGTTTTGGAGGTAGGTCGATAGAAGAATAGATTGAAGGGAGCTCTGTGATGGAAATGGCAGGGCTGCAAGGTTGCTTTGATAGATTGGTGGGCTAGACTATGGTAAGGTTGAAATTTTATAGGTTGTGTATCGAGCAAAGGGAAGGGATGGGGCGATTATGGAGTTAGGGTTTTTCATGTGGGATTGTAATCATCGGAAAGGCTTGGGTTGTGAGGGGGAGACATCTTACCGAATCTGGAGAGTGGAGAAATCCTAATGGGGAAGATGCCATATGAAGATTATGGAGGTTTTAGGGTTTTGTTTACTCACCCATTGAAGGGATAGGAGAAATCTCTTCCCAAAGGAGAGAGGAAAAGCTCTACTAGTGAGAGTAGAGGTTTTGCTCCACCCATATGGAAACAACAGAACACCTATTTCTACTATGTAAGTGGACGAAAAAAATACGGGTAGACCCACGAATCAATCTTAGCAAGAATTCACGCAACATAACAAGGTTCGATAAGTGGCTAACGGAAGTGTTTAAAGGAAGGGAAGTTTTACCCGAAAAAGAACTAGTTGCTGCTGTGCTGTGGAACATTTGGAAGACCCGCAACAATTTTATTTTCCGAGCAAAGCCTTAAAAACTGATTGATCTTGTAGATCTTGCACAAGCACAACAAAAGAATTTCAACAAGTGGCAAAATCAGAAAGGGCAAAAACCCACAAATCGAAGCTTACCGATTAGATGGACGCCACCGGAGAGAGACGAGATGAAGCTAAACGTTGACGCTTCATGGGTTCTGGGCGAATTCATCTGCTTAGCTGCTGGTATTTTGCGAGATCCGTCGGGTCTTGTCGTCAAGGGTTTCACCATAGAGGTTTGGGCGTCCTCTTCACAGTAAGCAGAAGCCTTATCTCTTCTGCATGGGCTAAAGTACTTGAGAAGAAGAAAAGAAAGGCACATGGGAACAGAGATAGGTCAAAGTGGAAGCTGGGTGTGCGAAAGTGACAGTTTAAGCTTGGTTGAAAGTGTTCTGGGCCAGGCCGAAGCACCATGGGATTTGAAGGAGATACTAGGATAGTGTAAAGAAAATTTAGCCCATTTCGAATCAACAAGGGTAGTATATTGTCCTCGAGAGGCAAACCGAGCGGCGGATTGGCTAGCTAAAGCCCACCGAACCAAAAATCTCCCTCCAAATTGGGTGACTTTTCCTCCCCTCTCCCTTTTGGAAATTCTATGTTCGGAATTTTATCCACCGTTGCCTTGTAAGTCTCGCTTATTTTCATGAATGAATGCAATATCTACTTTCGACCAAAAAAAAAAAAAAAAAAAAAAAAACAAGGGACATAGTAAACTCTGTGAAATGCATTGTCGACGATCTCAAAGCTCAATCCGACTCTTCAATGATTCTAGTAAGTTGGAAGAATTTAAGTTGAAGCCGATTTGATATTCAATCTTAATTTTCGAAGCTTCCTTCACTTCCCAATTAAGTAAATCAATCAATGACATGCTTTCAACAATTAGCTCGTATCGTTCTTTTGATAATGCTAGAGATAGGGTCTGCCTGCAAGAAGGTCCACGCGTCGTCTCTTTTACCAGCATCAACTCACAACACCTGAAGGCTTACATGGGAAATCACTTTGGAAACTTTTTTTCTCCAATGAAAATTCACCACTCACTAAAATCCGATGTCATAACCTTACGACTTACTCTTGTGATGGTGACGCCACGATCCCAGATGATGTCCTCGTCTGCTGTGTATGAACACTCTTTGGATTTCTGGCGGCGCAGTGCTTTTTGACGCAAATGAAATATTTATTTATCATGGACAATTCTACTTTGAGACCTGTGATGGAAAGCTGCCGGAGATAATGTTAGTGTTTAATTGGATTATTCGTGTCGTAATTAGATCATTGTTGCCTAACGCCCACTTAGGTTTGATTTGAATATTTTGATTTTGTCCGAGGGAAAATCTCTCCTCTTCTCCCTTATCCTCGCTAAATGGAGGAATACGATTTTTTCTGATCTCTTTGCTTTGCCTGTTGACGGGACGATCGTTGTATTCTAGTTCATAGTCTTCGAAGAATGATAACCTCCACCACCCCACTTACCTAATCAAAGTGCCTATGATTGGGCATGCTTCGATGATGCCTCAAATGGAAAAGTTCGGCCGATGATTCTATCTCGAGTCTAAGTAGCGGCCAAAATCAAAATCATAAACCCCGAAAACACGGTTGGGCTCAACCGGAAATTCCTTAGCCCAAATAGTCCATGTAGGATTCCGGCCTTATTTTATTGGGACAAATGCACTGAAAATTCTAAAACTTGTAATGTAGATGTAATTGGGTCCTAAATTTACAAAATGTGCAATAAAATTTTAAAACTTGTTGAATTAGTGCAATCGAGTGTTTCCATTAATTCTATCCAACTCGACTAAGGAAAATGCTAACGTGACTTTTTTTTAAATATTTTCTCTCTCATATGTGACGTTGATGTGGTTAAAACATGAATTATAAGGTTGAAACGATGTCATTTTGGTTCAAATGTGATTTTAATATAAATTCTGTTTATATAAAATTAAAAAATAAGCTAAATTTAAAAAGGAAAAAAGGTTTATAAATTATGCAGCTAGGGTTGCAATTGTAGACCTAACCGTCGTCAGCCCACCGTCGCCGGGAAGGGCGAGGAGAGTGGGGCATGGCTGCTAGGCCTTGACCAGTGACTAACAATCCTTATTGACCACATGCAAGGGCTATCAAATCACGCACAATTTTTATATATAGAAATTTAGCTTATTTTTTAATTAAATTTACATAAAATTTATATTTAAAATTAGATTTGGACTAAACAACACCATTTTAGCCATGTAATCGCCAAGTAGGATAGAGAAAATAATAACAAAAAATCATGTCAGCATTTTTTGTTAACCTAATTGAACGGAGTTAATGAAAAAACTTGATTACATTAATTTGACAAATTTTATGACTTGATTGTATATTTTATAAGTTTTAATACTCAAAAACACATTCGTCACAAGTTTGAGGACTTTCAATGCACTTATTCCTTTTCTATTTAACATTTTGAGCCCGGCCCAAAGATTTTATTTTGCATCTCTCATTTCTAGTAATTGATCATTAATATTTTTTTATCCCTGACGAAAAAAAAAACAAAACTTTACGGGTGTACTAATTATTTATCATTATTGAGCAATGAAAATTTACAAGCGTACAACCTAACTCCAGCTATTCCAGACCCAAGCTCAACATGCAACAAATAGCACTATGGATGGTCTTCGGTGAAAAAATTATGCCTGATCACAGGCCTGACTCGACCCATCCAACCGCTTGTGAGCAAGGATAAGGTAAATATTTAACTTAATCTTCGATATACCACTAAGAAAAGGTAAACCAGAATCCTTCCTCCTGCGGCCATCGGATACTTAAGACATCTAGTTTAGTAACAACAAATTCATAATGTTATCCATTGGGTAATGCACCAAAGGAGTGAAACACTTTAATCTCCATACCATCAAGCTTATCTCTAGTCAGGATAGGGCCAAGTATGATGGAAAATGAATTTCAAAGATTTTGTTATATCATATCCATTGTTTGATGAACTGTAATAATAAAACCAAACACTTTCATATCATATTATATTCATTGTTTGGTATGTGAATGGCATATTGATGTAAGTGAACCCGAATAATGGAAAAAATTCCTCATATTTACTGTTAAAGAAATCACAGATGCACAAAACCCCCATCAATCAATTCAAGATTATTGTATGATCTACATGTTAAACCAGCTGAACAATGACAAGAAATTTAAATGAGCTACACCAATATCGACAAGGTAGATCAACTAGTGAACGTCAAATGTAGTAAAAAAGAGAAAATGTGATTATTCACCTTGGCGATTCCAAAAAAAAATAGTACTTCCACTCTCTCATCACTTTTATGAAACTTCAATATGAACCACAAAGCAATGAGGAGTTTCAACTCTTTTGCTGCTTCCATGTACATTTGACGTAAACTAGAGAGCTTCAAAGCAAAAGAAACTTTGACTCTTTCATTGTTTCGTGGAGATTTGATGTGAACAAAGAATTATAGAGGAGTTGTGAAACTTCAACATGAGTTAGAGATATAAAGAGAGATACAAAGAAGAAAGAGACAAAGTAAATTAGAAAGATCCGTTTCAAATTTGGATTCATTAATTTAAAATCGAGGTTCTTTTACTTCATTTTCATTTAACTATTTTATAATTATGTTTCCTCTCTTTTTTTTTTTTTATTCCCTTCCATCACTCCTTAAATGAAAATGTTATTAAATAATAAACTATACTAATATATCTAAAATATGTAATAAATATAGATACTAAATAAATATATATATGCATAATATACATTATAGAATAGAAAGAAATTCAAATATATAAATAAAAATAGGAATACATATAAAAACATTATTTTGACATTATTTTTGTTTTGAATTTTGTTTTTCTTTTTATATTATAATCCAAATATTATTTTATATTTAATTATTATTTTAATTTTTTAATTTAAAATTTGTGTTATTCAAGAGAATATATTTTATGTCATGTGTATAAGAAAACTTATTCACTTTTATTCTATCTCTCTTGTGGGATATTTTTATTCAAGCTATATCCCATTATATCAAACTTTGTCTTATTTTGGACAGAAACCAAACATGGAATAAACTAAGTTTTATCATATCCCGTTTTTTTTATTTTAATTACCAAATGCAACCAAAAACATTGAAATGATCACATTCTTGTCGAGATTCTCTTGTTATCTTATTCTTTTCCTTTTTCTATTATTCTTTTCCTACTCTTCTCTTCTTTCTTCTTCCACAATGGTAGCTCTGTGCACGCTACTCGCCCTCATCAATGCGCCTCGATCCGACATCGAAACAAGCAACGTCTCTGCAACTCTCACGTTGTCTCTGTACGATCCCCTCCCACTCTTCCTCTCTGAAGGTTGTGGAGGCTGCAACCTTTGTCGATTCACTTACGTGGAGGTTACTCACCCCTTAGCACACCAAATCTTTGTTTGTTAGGTGGCCGACCTCCGTGCAAGCGAGCCTCCGGAGATCACAATCTCTTTGGCCGCTGCAAGGCGGTGGTAACTAAGCGGCGGCAACTTTGACGGATTTGGTGGCGATGAGCAACGGATTCATAGTGCTGGGTAGAGAGAGAGCTAGATATTGGGGCTAGTTTTTTTTTCCCGGGGAGGGAGGGGGAGTTGGGGCTAGGGTTTGATCTTTCACACAACTGCATAGAAATTATAGTAAAGTCAGGGGGTCTTTTATGATATAAATTAATATGTAATGTTATTTATTCAAGAGGGTCTAAATTCGAATGTAAATTGGCCATATTAAATGTAGAGGATTTGCACTTCTTGCCATATATACCTCCTTTCAATTTGTTAAATCAATGTTTCAGTTTTGAGACTTTATGGGTCTGATCCGTAAGGGAGATTTTGATTTATTCAAAATCTATTTTTCCCCATCAAAATCAGACTTGTTTTTTCTTATTCTTAGGCGTTGGTTCTCCGTAACAAATCAGAACTGCATTGTTGCGAATAGGAATCTAAATTTGACTTGGAAAAGGTCTAGCACTGAAAGACAAAACAAGGGACAGGGAGGTCTTTTGACAAGAAAGGAAGTTACTCCTCTCTCTCTCTCTCTCTCTCTCTCTCTCTCTCTCTCTCTGGCTCTCTAGCAGAAGCCGTATGAAATAAAGGATTCCTTTTTGGGTCTTCTCTTTTCACGTAAAGCCAAGAAACCTAGTGAAGAGCTGCACAAGCGGAGAAGCACCGCACAGTGAAGCCTCCAAAAAACAAGAGCCGCCTAGGAAGGAAAAAAAAAGAATAAAAAATTAAGAACGCGCAACATTCTTAATACCCTTTAGGAATAACATTTTAGCATCAAACTACCCAAAGATTTAATTCGGAACATAGAGATACTCAAGGACGCCAAAATGGTAACGTTTCTAACTAGCTAAACTACATTTTTTAAAGGATCTTACCAGGCTGGAGAAGAAGAAGTGTTTAGAGAAATATTGAGAATTTTCACAAATACCACTTTACTTCAAGGGACTCTGCCAAGATCTCTTGCTTGGGCTGAACATCGGTGATTTTGTGTTTTGCATTTACATTTTTATCTATAAACATTTTGGGTTTAGATTTAAATCTAGGTGTGGGAAACACTCGAGCGTGTGAGTGATTGTAATTTTAATTTTATTTTTATAGTTAATTATTCGCTGTTGGCTCTTTCCATAAATGTAAGTACCGATACTCAGATTAAACTACATAAATCTTAATGTTCTATTATTCCTCATTTATTTCCCTAGTATATTCTCATTGACTTAATTTGCAAGATCCCATCATTTCCATGTTAATATTACAACACAATTAAGATAAATCTCCACAATATTTCCATAAAATCCTTAATCATTACTAAAGAAAAGCTCATACATTCATACTAAGCAACTTTCATCGTGCTCGGATGGGCGATGTCGACTGCTGATCAATGTAATATTTCTTCGTCTTCCTATTCTTTTCCACGCTGGGGTAGGACATTTTAATAAAGCTGGGACCACGTCGAGATTCAAAGCGAAGAGATGATCATTCAAAGACAGCCTATGAATCTGGCCAAAAACAAAATGCACAACCTAATGATGACAAATAAAACGAACGATTTTATGCAAGAGATGGACTGCTCATTTTCACCGCCTTTTGGCATCCTGATACTCGATTGATGCATGTTAGTCGAACAACGATGATTGATTACATGGCATGACTTGTTGGGTGATGATTTAGGAAAAAAATTCTTCACTGTGGATGAACCCTTTTATAAAGATAATTATGATCTGAATACCTTTAGAATTCGTGTATAAACGTAATACCTCTCACTGAGTGTCCACCAATGGATTTGGTGGGCAATGGGCCTGCGTAAACCTAACCCAAGCTATAAGAGTCTAAACGTGTCTTTGGATAGGCATGGACAAGGCTATAATAAAAGGGCTCGGGCAGGCTAAGCTGCTGCCTGACACATCTAGTCTACAAGTTTATTATTATTATTTTCTTTTATGAGCAACTCTAGTTGTGTCTGGATCCAAAGGCCCGTCCCGAGCATGCTCATTTCTCACTTTTTGTGTATATTTACTTGCAATTGAAAATCCTATTTGAAGACATTGTTATTCGATTTTCTTGGAAAACCCAATTAATCTCCTAGAGTCACGCCAGTTCTTCTGTCCCACCATATCTCGGTAATTATTGGGACAAGAGGTTCCTAGATGTAGGGGTGCACATCGGTCCAGTCCAACTTGAGAATTTGACGGACTAGTTTTGGGGGGATCGATCTAGTTTCCGATTCCAAATTTTTGGAATTGAGAATAACTGGTCCCATTCACAGTTCCACTCAAGGAACTGGACCGACCAAACCGTACTGACGAGCTGGCCAAGATTTCTTAATTTTTTTTCTTCTAAAGTAAACTCTAATTAATAAATTAATTTTCTTTTAATATTGAGAAACTCTTAGACGTAGGGAATTAAAAAATTCAAAAAAGAAAGAAAGAAATCACTAGTTCTAGGATCGGGTGGGCCAATCCCCATTCCAGGTTCTAGGGTGGGAACCGATCCACCCTAGATCCAATCACCTCTACTTAGCGATTGTCCTAGAAATGCATTCTTCATTGGGACTCAACATATGATTTTTGGTTCACAACTTGATATGGAGTTTTCAACAACTTTGCGGATCTGTTTGGGATACTGGCACGCGCGATTTAGACTTAGGGTATGGATACAATGAATAAGAACTTTCAAATGAGATATCATGTATAGCATATGCGACGAATGACAAAAAGGCATTTACTTTAGTATTTTATTGTTTTTCACTAGCAAAAACGAAAGCAAATTTTACCAAAGAGGCAAGGAGATTCCAATAAGTCATGCGGGGATCGATTAAGATTCAAATGTCGGCAGGGCCACGAGGCCCGACAATCACAGCTTGTTGGTCTAGATAATGACAGGTTTCTTCATTAAAGAAAGTGGCAATGTGCCCATCGATTGCAACTTTATTTTTGATGTTATCCTATGTGTTGGCCAGATTATTTTATTTGTATTAGAGAACTAATTTCAACCGATCCCTAACCTTGGATTACTTCACGACCGTTTACGCAAAAGTCATGACAAAAATAACTATAATTTATCCACGGAAGAAAGAGAAATTCTTTCAATTTTTTGGCCAGGAAGTCGGAACCCGACTTTTCCTAGGGTTTTCATCAATGACCTCAGCTTAGGCGGTGGCGGCGGCGGTGGAGTCTCAGATTTCTTTGTCAAAGTTTTCCATAATGCTCTTATTTCCATAAAATATGATTTGGATGAACCAATATGTGTTTGACAATATATATTTCATAGTTGTGATATACTTCAAAACTGAGCGGGATACTATAAGGAGTTTGCCAAATACATTATAAAAGCATCAACAACTCTTTCACGGCTGCAACTGCCGCGAGAGAATTATTCTATCGGACTAGAGTGGAGAGACGTATCAAAATTCTAATGGACAATGGATTTGGTATAGTTATCCTCGTGAAGGTTAAAGGATCATGATATCTTTCTCTCCCATTGCATGCATGCAAGCGTATGTGCATTTCTATACTACTTTAGTTGCATGCACCGATGCGCATTGTATTAGCTAAAATATGGAAAACTCTCTTATGACGCTCGGTCTAATGCAGCAACTTTTTGATCGTTCATTTAAGTTCCTTAAAATTCAAATTTTGTTTATTTAAATTTCTCCAGCAACTTGGATTGGCAAAAAGGGTGATATGACATTATTTTAAGATAAGATTGCTCATACAAGGCTTTTTAAAATAATGCCATGTCGGCTTGTCCGGCGACCAAGTGGCTGATGTAAGTAAAATGAAATTTCAAAGTTAAGGAAATTAAAGAAACGATCGAAAAGCTATGACACTAAACTAAGCATCATATGAAAGACTCGAAACTTCTAGGGTACGCGTTGGATTTGGGTATTTATATGGGGAAAATTATCAAATAGTCTCAAATATATTGTACATATGCCAAATTTATCATAAGCAATTTAATTTGGCCAATTTGGTCCTAAACCTTTTGACAACTTGTCAATATAGTCATTCTAGCTAATTTTAATCAAAAATCACAGATGTGGACATCAACCGCATTACATGGTATGATCAATGTTGAGTTAACAATTTTTGTAAATTTAAAGAAAAGATCGAAATTTTGTAATATTTTTTTTTTTTTTTTTATTGCAGTCGATGAGAGTCACTGACACCAGTGACTCTTACCAACCTCTAAGCGAGGGCCTACAAGCCTTTGTTGGCCACTAGCGAGAGCCTACAAGCCCTTGTTGGCCACTAGTGAGGGCTACCTCTACCTCATCCATAGCCAGTAGTGGCTGAGGGCCTAGCCCTCGCCTACCAAAGTGGAAAAAAGTTAAAACAAAAAACATAAAAAAATACAAAATTACAAAAATTGTCTATGTCAGCATTGGTTATGCCACGTAAAATGACTGGCTTCCACATCAGTGATTTCGGGCCAAAATTGAGCGGAAGAACTGAATTGACATATGTCAAAAGGTTTAGAATTAAGTTGATTAAATTGAAAGGCTTAAGGCTGAATTGACATCCACATGTTTATAACTTTTTTAGTGATTAGCCCTACTTACATGTGTTTAGCTCATTCAATCTCTAAATATGACTTTTGAGATTAATTTGGGATTGCAAGAGCTTCGGATAGCCGAAGGAAATTGGTGAAAAACAATGTACTCGGAGATAACATATAGTGCATAGATTTGATGGTTTTGGTCATTAAAAGTAAACCCCTCAAAAAGTAGAGAACCAATGTTCAGTTAATTTCCAAATTCTAAAAGCAGTTGAGAATTGATATTTAAGTTTTTCTTGTTGTCCGATTTCTTTGACATGTTTTTCGCATTTCACTTTCGAAGTATCGAAATTTTTTTGGTAAGGTTAGGCTTTCGAATTTCCCATATGAGAAATAAAAGAATTGCACTTTTCGGTACGTTCCCAGGGAAGAAGGTATATTATATACAAGATGTGATCAATATCCTTCCATAATTCCTTCTAAACAAGCAAAAAGCAATAAAAAAAAAAAAAAAAAAAAAAAGCAAATTCTACATTGACAATCAAGTTTAGACTCTGTTTATATTGCGGAAAATGAAAAAATATGAAAAATATTTTCTAAAAACAACTGCTTATATTACTTAAGAAATTAATGAATGAAAAATATTTTCATCATACATTAAAATGTCTAGATATAAATATTATCAATAATAAAAATATATTTTATTGATTAATTATTTCAAGCAATACATACCATTAGTTTTCAGAAAATGTTTCCCATCATTCATAAGTTTTGGCAGGGAAAATTTTTTTCTAAGGTTCCATAATCACAAGTGAATGGATGACATATATATATTTGAAGTAAATTACTTAACCTAAACTTTGACATATGTCAATTATTCTTTGGCGAGCAATAAGTTTCTTCTTCTTTTTTTCCCTGAAGAACTTTGTAAACAATTTATTCGGTTATCTAATTACCAACTTGTCAAATTAAATTAGTAACTAGCTTTGCATTAGCGGTTCTCATTTGAGTTATTTACTAACGCTTAATTGCTTTTCTTGTTCATCAACTTTTATGTGTTTTGATTAATGATCATTTACATTTACTAACTCCTTCCAACTAAATTAACGTGACTTATCAACTTTTCTCAGAGTGAATTACCACATCGTATTTAGTCATCAACTCTTGTTTGAGTTATTTATTGACACTTTTTTTTTTCAATTTTCCAACTTGTAATTATCATCTAGAAACTTTTATTTACATTTTTCAACAACTCCTTAAATTTGTAAAACTTTTTTAAAAATTATCAATCTTCATTAGAGCCGCTTATGGGCTTCTCTCCAATCAAGTCATCAACTAGTTTGCCGCTACCAACTCTCAATCGAGTCACTTACTAAGCTTATTTTTTCTTTTAATTACCAACTTTCCTTAGTTTTAACAAAATTTTATTTACCTTTCTTAGCTATCCTTAAATTTACCAACTTCTATATAAAATTACTAATAATTTAAGTGTTTTATCCACTTTTCTCTAAATTAAGTTATCAACTAATTTTGGGTTGCCAACTTTCATTTGAATTGATTACCAACTTTTGTTTGGTGTTTTACTTTAACAAATTTTTTATTGACTACTTAATCAAGAAAAAAGTCTGTACGTCACTTAAATAAAGATGGTAATTTTATTTAATAGTTGGTCAATTTAAGATGTTGTTAAAAAGCTAATTAAAAGTGGGTAAAAGGTAAGTGATATCCTTTTTAATCGGAAACAAGAGTAGGTGATTATTTGAAAAAAAAAAATTAAGCGTTGGTGCCTAACTCAAATAAGAGTTAGTTACACAAAATCAGATAATAACTTAAACGTAGAAAAAGGTTGGTAAGTAAAGCAAATAGAGGTGGCAGCCCAATAGAATAGTTGATTAAGTTTTTCCAAAATAAAAACATAGGTAAAAAAACTCAGATGAGAGATGAGGGCTGGTAACCTAAAATAAAATGGAAACTTAATCGAAAAAAGTTAGCAGCTCACATAAAAAGGGTAGGTGATTTCATTAGTGGTTATGTTTGAGTTTTTGTAAGAAAGGCAAATAAATGCTCATAAAAGACAAGAGAAGCTTTTATTTATCCAAAAAAAAAAATGGTAATTAAAAAATCAAATCAATTAGCTAACTAAAAGGGGAGTTAGTAATCCAAACAAATAAGTGATTAATCAGAGTAAACTCAATAAGTCACATAAATAAAGATTAGTATTTATATAAAATACTAGGTAACTTTAAGCCCTTGGTAAGAAAAGTAAATGAAAACTAGTAAACAATAGAAAGAGCCTTTTTTTTTTCAAAGATAAAGGTAGTTAATAATTTACAAATATATATATTTGTAAATTATTAACTAACTTAAAACACAAAATTTGTTGGTAATCCCATTGACAAAAACTTGACAATCACTCTAGATGGGCTTGGTGATTTCTGAAAAAAAATTACTGAATTTCAGTTAGTAAGTAAGACAAACAAAAGCGGTAATTCAATAGAAAAATTAGTAAGTTTAGAAAAGCCATTAGTAAATAGCTCAAATTAAAAGTTGGAAAACAATAATGAGTTGATAATTTCTAATTAAATACAAGTTGATAATTTATTCAAATGAGGATTAGCAATTTTTTAAAAATGTCGGTAAATTTAAGGGCCTGGTAAGAAAGGTACATAACGTTTTGTATGAGGTAAGGATTTTCTTTTTTTTTTTTTTTTAGGTATAAGAGAGATTCGTAAATTTTAAAAGAAATCAAGTAAATGCCAATAACTAATAAGATGGATTAATATTTGTAATTTCTAAAATTAGATGGTAAATCTAACGTGTTGGTAAGTAAGGAAAATGAAAATGGTAACTCACCTAAATAGTTGATAAATTTATATAATTTAAATAAATAAAATTTAGTAAGTAACTCAAATGAGAATTAACAAATTAAGACTACTTAGTAACCCAATGGATAAAAGCTAGTAATACGGAAAAATATTGGTAAATTCATAGAAGAGCAATAAATTGAAGACATTTGTAAGAAGGAATGTTGGTAAACCCCAATAAAAATAAATCAATTATAAGAAACCACATAAATCATTTATAAGTATCTCCAATGAGAATTGGTACTCCAAAATGAGTTGGTATTTCAAAATGAAAAACATTAGTTAGTCGCTCAAATAAAAAAGATTCATACGAGAGTGGGCAAGAAAGACAAATAAAAATTGGTAAAAAAATAAAGAAAATTGGTAATTTGAAAACCATATAGAAAATAATGTATTTTCATTGAAGTCGGTATCCCAAAATAATGAGTGAGTATTTCAAAAAGAAAAACGTTGGTTAGTCACTCAAATAAAAAAGATTAATAAAAGAGCGGGTAAGAAAGACAAATAAACATCGGTAAAAACAATCAGTAATTTGCAAATCGTAAAAAAATAATGTATTTTCATTGAAGTGTCCATAAAAAGTCACCAAAGAAAAAAAAATCAGTTGACTGATAATTTTTCTTTTACCAACAGTTTATTGATATGTGCCAACTCCTTTAAAAATCTACAATAACGGGAAAAAAATTCTACAATAACGGGGAAAAAAGTTCAGGTGTATTAAGTGTGACTTAGGGGTGGTTTTCTTTGAAATGGAACAATAGGTTCCTCCAAAGAAAAAAAAAAAAAAAAAAAAAAACAATAGGACGGTCCACTCCTTAAAATTGAGTATGTTGATGTAATAATTTCAAATGATCGAAAGAAGAAAAAACTTCGTCCTAAATATTCTTCCAGATTCGGTGCTAATTTAATATTGTCGACAAAATCTAATTGAAGTGCTCTTTTAACGCTACTTCTATCTCTGTCCTCCACCCAAAGCCACTCACAATACGACGAGTGGTCACATATCAGCTTTTTGGAAGACCATAGGATATAGTTTTCGCGAGTGGGAACACGTAAATGGATGAGCCGACCACAGGAACTGACCAAAATTTACTGAGATTACTGCATGGAAAATTAGGGTTTCGGAGCTAGCTGGCGAAACAGTGAAGACGAGGTTGACTATACATGTTCGGTGACGAAGAATATGACGGTGGTCTTTCTCTGTCTTGCTGTCTCTTAGCTGTTTTATGTCCTGATCGCGTGAATGTTTCTGATAAAAAATCATGATGTTCGAAGAAGGAGATATATTTTGCAGACTTGGCGATAGAAAGTATCCTTAATTGACAGTTCTAGATGATGGGTAGAAATCATCGGGTATTGTACATGTCGAGTTCTGAGTCTCTTTTTGTGGAGGGTCAGTGGTGATCCTATATCAATTTGGATTCACAATTTGATTAGGGTCTCTTTAAGCAAAATGCCATGTATTAACTTCTGCAAAAAAGTTTTCGACGTGAATACTCAATTTGTTTTGTGCAAAATAATCCATTCATAGACAAAATTTTCCTCTTTTTCCTAGCATTTTAATCCCTTAGAAAATAAGTTGATGGAAAGTCTTTTCATAATCAGCTTCGTATTTAAATTCGGGAAATGAGTTGCTTTTCAGAAAGTGAGAAATCATTTTTCAGAATACAGCTTATCCTCCCTAGCCCGAGACCTTAGCATCTGTACCTGGATCCCAGCGCTCTACTTGAGGTTTCCTTTTTTCTAAAAAATTTGCTTCAGAGTTTTTTCATAACAAAAATCAGAATATAACTTCAATCTTATTTTGCAAGAGACAACCAGATACGACAAAGTTAAACCAATTATTTCATGATAATTTTCTTTGAAAATATTTTTCTGTAAAGTTCATTTTCTATAAAACAGAAGGAGACGAAATCTAGCTACAAACTACAAAAGCAAATATGAATAATATTTTAAAGATTCCGCACACGCGTTCATTACAGTATAAAGCAACTCTCAAATATTGAAAAGTGAAAAACTAAAGAAGAAAGTCACTCCAAATGGATTTTAATCGACTAAAATGAAATGTCCTCAATATTTTTTTGTTGACGTCATTGCACACGTTGAAAATTTTCCTCTTTTAGGGACCAAGTGCTCCACTTCTATATATAGGCCTAGTCCAGATCTATTATGTTCTCTAAAACACACGCTATCGGTTCTGGTGCCAAGTTAAATACATAAAAGCACATCCCAACTTTAAAAACATAGGATATAGTTAAAGAGAAAGATGATGGAGGATCATCCGACAGGCTTCAGGTTCTATCCAACGGAGGAAGAGCTCATCTCTTTCTATTTGCACAACCAGCTCGAGGGCTCGCTACAAGACCAGCTCCGCCGGATCATTCCAGTCCTCGACATTTATGCCACCGAGCCATGGAATCTCCCTGGTACAAGAACAAGAAATCATTCATGGCATTTCTTCATTTCTCGATGTTTGTCGTTCATTGTCACTAAAACGAAATCGTGGGTTCTGATAAATGTGCAAACTTGTGGCGAATTGTGCATGAAGTTTTGGCTTTCTCTCGTGGTGTTTTGTGTGCTTTGCCGCTGCAGAGCTTTCTGGAGGGCTGTGCCGAGAAGACAAAGAGCAGTGGTTCTTCATATAACAAATGATAAATTTTAGGCGTAGTCAAGAAAGGTAAATAATAATTTGTCAAAAATAAGAAAAAACTGGTAATAAAAAGGAAATAAGCTTACTAATTAACTCAAATGAATTGGTAATGAAAAACTAATTGGTAACTTACCAAAGAAAATTTTGTAATTCATAAGGATATGAAATTCATGATATCACATATGAAGAGACGAGATATCGGAAAGAAAATGCATATAAAAGTGTAAATGCATATAAAAGTGTAAGAAAAGTTGGCAAATTTTAACAAAAAAATCAAATAAATCAAATGAGAGTTGATAACCCAACACTAGGTAATAAGTTAATGGGAGAAAAATTGGTAATTCACGCTAATTTAGACTGAAAATGTTAGTATGAGTTGCTAAGTTCAAAAAGTGAGTGTTGATTTGTGACCAATAAGTTATCCGAAAGGAAAGTCGCTGGTCATTTATTTTATTTTATTCTTTTGCTAATGGTTTTATGACATTTATCAACACTTATTATGATTTTGCTATTCTGAAAAAAATACAAAAATAAAAAAAAAAAAAAATCCCTACTTATGCTTACGTCTATTAAGTTCCCACTGATAGATAATAACTCGAGATTTTATTAAACTCAATTAATGAGAAAAGGCAAAAGCCCCTCAACTTGATTCTTCAAGGATGGGCACGGCGGTAGAAGGAGCTCCGAGATGTCAACCAAATCCAGTTCGGGTTGATTGGATTGAATTTCCAACTTTTTGTTATTCGTTGTCCTGTAACTAGGAGCTCGACTCAAATGCATTCATCGGATGCCCTTGCGCCCTCCCGAGGTTCTTTATTTTCAGGTTCTAAATTACTGTTAAATGGCTTTCGCTTCCTGTTTAGCTTTAGGATCTTTGCTGGGTGTGATTTCTGACGCTCTTTAGGGGACTGTAATGTCGGTTGGTTGTTGGATATTCATGGAAAAAAGGATATTAGAACTGCCATAAATTTTTTATGAAGTATCCAAACTTTTCAATGCCGCACTTAAGTGATTGTTTTCCTTTGATGTGGCATATAAGAGATTCGTTGAAAAGTTTTGGCACTAAAGTAAGCACCGTACAAAAATTATGACACTTTTAGTGTCCTTCTGATATTTTGTGTCTTTGTCTCCTAGCTCATAAAGTTTTGTTTTTGGTTAATTGTTCTTGCTGATCAACAACATGTCACAAGTCTCCGGTGACGCTATTGATGTAGGGTGAGTGTTGCTCTAAACTGATCAAAGGTGAAACCTGACATTATGATGTGCTGGTTCCGATAGAGTTAAATAGTGTATATGTACTGTGAACTGTGAGGAAGATGGAGGATGAATTTGGTTCTAGTTTCAGCTCTGCTTTCATTTGTCTCAATTTGTTGTTATGTGAAAAGAACATTCACCAGTTCAACCGTGTCATGCTTCGTTGTGATTTGCAAGTTGTGAATGGATAAATAAAAATCGTGAGATCGACATGATCCCAGGAAATTTGAAGTGGTATTGAGCTTCTGATCCATTTTGGGAGCTTCTCAGCCAAGGAACTTCTCGAGTATCATCTCCTTTAATTTCTCACTTTGAGTGGTGTCCCCAACATGGATGTGTTGGATGTTCTGCATTCCTATACAGTGATTGAATCGGGGGTTGGCCCCATCTGTGAGTGCTCTTCTTTTAGAAACTCGATATTATCACTCCAAGCTTTTTATTGTTCAGGTACCCGTTAAGACTTTGCGAGCTCATTTGCCTTGACTGCAGTTAGCATTCCTTCTTATTAGGTGCATCATTACTTTATCATGACGTAGAGTGCAATGCACTCATTCCGTTAACTTCTCTGTCTAGATGGTTGATGCAGCAAATGGAATCATTGTCGATGTAGATGCTACTCCTTTCAAGACAAGCACAGGTGAAAAGAGAAAAGGAAGAGAGGGTCGAGGATGGCAACATTTTACGAAGGTGGAAAAGAAGCCTGGCGAATTTGAAGAATGTATGTACAACCCCTGTGGTCATCTCTATGTTTGTTACAACAGAAGCGGAACAACTAATCTAAATCGCCACATATTTGATGGTGGCTGTTCTAAATATAAACCAATCCTAAATGAGTCGGAAAAATTTGGTAGCCATGGAAAACAGGAATCAGAGGAAAATCTCTACCTGAAACCTCTGAGATATGAACAAAGTCAGAGTATATTCACCGAACAGGTATATTCAATGACAGTAGATTCTGATATATATATCTCTGTATCGGATGTGAAAGGATGTCAAATACTTTCAGGGGCATTCTCCATTGCTTTCTTTTCCATAAAGGATGACATTCATGATGATCAGGTGTGTCACCATTCTGTTTCGCAATTTAAGCTAGTGGGGATCTTAAGTTTTGATTTCAGTAGTAAACTGTACAGCACACTGAAAGATTGCTAATTACATGCATGGAATTCGATGGTATTTATCTGCAGAGCATACAGGTTATGGTTCTTGTACTATTTTTGTTTGCTTATGCTGTGTGTTGAAGATAGTCTGGAGTAGCCCACCCAAATACTTGACAAATCTCTTTCTTTTCCCTTCCGTATGTTCAATGCAAATGGAGGAGTCACATTGAATTCTTTTAAATAGATCTTCTTTCTTTTGTTGGTACATATTTTGGATGTTTAATTGGCTTTCTTGAATATCTGCAGGTGAATTATGACAGAGGCACACTTAGCACAACCGAGAGATCAGAATATTAGGCTTCAAAGAAAAAGAGATGGAGCTGCAGCTGAAAAGGCAACCCTTGAACAGTTGATAGTGACTATGAAAGCCGAAACCGTTAGAATCACCCATAAACATTTTGGGACAAGCACGTGAGAGAAGAAGAATTTCTCATTAAAGAATAAAATCAACCCTGCTTTCCTTATCGAATGTCTTTTTAGGCTTTCTCTGAATTTAAATTTGGAAAACTTGGTGCCTTGTAGTTAAGAATGCGATTAATGATTCCTGAAGAGAGAGTGAGGTGATTGCAGTTTGTAGTTCAACTGTTCAAATTTTCTTTGTCGATTGGAGGGGATTATATTGGACGCAGTGTCTCATCTGGCTTATTCCATATTGATGAAAGGCTTGTTTAGCGGAAGAAAACACGAAGTTGAAAGAAGAGTGTGTGAGGATCCAAGAAGAGAAGCAGAGAATAGTGACTCGGGAGGCAATTTTGCCTAAACCTTTCTGCTTGTTTGATGTGCTCCTATGGTTCAGACCACCAAGGGATTTAGAAACATGCTATTTAGAAACAGTCCATGTCCTTTTCTTGCTTTTAGAAGTGAGATAAACAAGGTGTTCTTGGATTGTTGAAAATTAGAATTGCTCGTTAAAAGAGAAGGAAAAACTAGAATCCGCATGAACTATGTCGACAAGCCCAAAGCTCGGGATTAATAAAGAAAAGAAAAAATATTATTTTTGTGTCTTGTACTGTAACTACTTTTTTCAATTAAGTCCTTGTACTTTTGCCTTTTTAAAATCAAGTTCTTTTGCTTATACACAATAGCCCCGTTTGATTCAATTTTCCCAAAGGGTCTTGGGCCTCCAAAACCCCGTAGAGAAAATATTAGACGTTTGGTAAGTATTTTTGAAAGTCCCTTGGCCAAATGTCAATATTGGGAATGCTAAAAGCTCAATACAGGCCCGAACTTACTTTGAACTTTTGGCATTTCGAAAGATGCAAATGTACTATTCATTCGCATCACTGTTTGTCTTCTTCCTGTTCATCTTCATCTTCCCGTTCTCCAACGATTGTCATCACTACTTGGGGGTCATGCATCTCCGGCGACCACCACCTGGGATGGTGCATCCCGCGACTTAGGCGATGTCGCCTGAGTGCATGACGTTAGGTGGCATTGCTTGGCTTGCATGAATCAAGTGACGCTGCCTAAGGTCGCATGACCTCCGATGGCAACGTCACCTGAGGTCGCACGACCTTGGGCTGCCAGATCTGGCCTCCGTGACCTCAAGTAGTGTCACCTAGGTTCACGTGACCCAGGCAGTGTCGCTTGAGATCGTGACCTCAAGCAGCCAAATCTGGCCTCCATGATTTCAGGTTGTCTAGAGGCTAGATTTGGCGGTCCCAAGGCTAGATCTCGTCGTTTGGTGGCCTAATCTAGCCTCTGCAACCTCAGGCCACCAGATTCGGCAATCCAAAGGCCAGATCTAGCTATCCGGTGGTTGGCCAGCGGTTGGCGGTGGCGTTCAATGGTCAACCTACACCGGATTAAATTTTCATATTAAAAAAAAATATGGGTTTTATCAAACAGTATTTATGCTAAACTTATTTTCCAATGTTATTTGAGGTTATAATTTACCAAATAGTGTAATATTTCGGAAAATTTTTTACTTCAAAGGCATATGCATGTCCCCAAAGCCAAACCAAATGGGCCCTATGTCTAATCAAGTCCAACTCCACACAAAATCCGGCCAATTCCAATTAATATGGACGTCAAAGCACATTATTGGGGGATGTTGGATTAAATATTGCTTACTTAGGACATCCACCATAGACTGTAAATAGAGGTATGACTTGGCTAGAAAACTGAAAGTACGAGGATTTTGATCGAAAAAGCGTAGAGCCGTGTGTTCGTACTGCGTCCGTGATGTCTATGAGAGGAAAAGAAAAAAGCCTTTACTTAGTTATAATCAGGTGCTACAGGCAAAAGTAGCACTTTATAGTGAGCATACGTTTGACTAGGGCCAAACCCACTTTCCATTTTAGAAGACCGAAAGATTGCAATTTTACCCAAAATTTTAATAAAAGTACGGACCGTACAAATTGGTTATGTAGTACGTACAGACATACATTTTTTTATTTGTTATTTTTACTTATTATATATACATTTGTCTGAATGCGCTTGTTGTGGAACCGACACTGGACTTACAAATGCTCTAAGTTATCTCTAGAGTTCTATTTTCTAGTTTTTTTTGTCCTTTCTTTGACAACTTAAATGAAGCTTCAGCGAGGAAAATTTGCACCTTAGACATTTTGGTCATCAAATGGGCCTCACCATGGCAGTTTTTGAAAATGCTTCATGAGTTGTTTGAATCAACTGGAAAATTTTAGAATGCAATCACATTTAGTGTATACATCTCATGATTTTCATTACACTTTTCTCTCTCCATCACTCTATACACACACACACATATACAGATATATACATACTCGACAACCTAAGAATCATCTTGCAGGATAGTAAGAGTTTCGTAGAAAATACCTACTCTACAACTATTTTCATAAAGAAAAACAAGTTACAAGAATATCGATATCAACACGTGACATGGTGAATCCCGCGAACTATAGTTTTGTTGATTTCATTGCTTGATCTAACTCTTTAATGATTTTAGTAGGTGGAAATCAGTTGAAGTAGAACTAATACTATCTTAATTTTCGAAGCTTCCTTATATTCCCGGTTAAGTATATCAATCAACGACCTGCTTTCAACAATTAGCTCGTGCGGTTCTTGTGATAATGCTAGAGATAAAGAGCGTGCCTTCTTCAAGAAGGTGCCCAAGTCCTTTCTTTGACTCTATAATTGCCAGCGTCAACTCCCAACGCCACACGGGCTCCATGGAGAAAAGCACTTTGGAAACCTTTTTCTCCATCGAAAATTCACCACTCGCTAAAATCCGACGTCATGACCTTATCACTTGCTCGCGTGATGGTGACGTCATGATCCCAATGACGTCCTCGGCTGCCTTGTGTGAACCTTTGAATTTCTAGCGTCGGAGCACTCTTTGAAGCAACTATAGGGTTCACTGATGATGAACTTTGAACAAAATCGTCGTGATGGAGGTTTCTACTTTGACTACTTTAATGGTTAGCATTTGATTGATTAATTCGTGTCTTAATTAGATTAATGTTGCCTAACGCCCACTTAGGCTTGATTTGAATTTTTTTATTTTTGATCGAGCAAAACTCTATCCTCTTCCTGTCTTATCCTCGCAAGACGGAGGAATTCTGTTCTTTCTGTGCTAGCTCGGGGGGACTACAAAGCTACCCTATTCCGATAGGGCCCACCGGCTGAAACTGAGCTAGACACGCCCAGTCCACAAATTGGTTATATATTTTTCGTTTGAGTTTAGGAGAGCCTCTTAGGTCCAATCAAAAGGCCAACCTGGGCCTAGTCATTGATCACCTGCTCACAACCAGGGATATAGTGTTAGCTTGCGATTGAGTAGTGCCATAATGCGCGATAAACTTGTAGTGGGACTTTCACCTACCTTCACTCATCCCAGATACGAGTAACTACTATATCAACCTACTCGGTGGTAGTCAAGATATGAAAGTATACCACGACATGGAGTCTACCTTCCCCATTGTGAGACCCCCAAATTCCTTATTTATCTTTGTCTTCTCAACAAAGAGGAAATCCAAAGGACAGCTCGGGATCTCCCACATCCAGTGGATCTCCCTCCTATTTTCCTCCTTGAGCCTTTAAAGAATCTGCTTAGGTCCCGGTCCACAAATTGATTATATATTTTTGTTCATTCGAGTTTAGGAGAGACTCTGAGGTCCAATCAAAAGGCTGACCCGGGCCTACTCATTGATCACCTGTGATGTTTATTTACTTGTCTTCAAAAAGGATTTTTGAAGATACTTTGATCCATTCTTCTTGAAAATCTGAATCAATCCCTTAAAGTCACGACAGTTCTCGTCTCACCAACTCCAAGTAAATAGTGAGACAAGAGGTTCTGAAAGGTTGCCTCACAAAAGCTTTCTTCGTTAGGACTCGACTATAAGTCTTTTTTTTTTTTATCACAATTTAATACTTAAAATTAATTAACTTCACAAAACTGTTATGGGTATTGCTACGTTATCTTGACTTCCTCGGAGGTGAACAGGCAAGAGGAAAACTAATGGATTACTAAGCCAAAGACTTGGCACAACTCTCCCAAGTCCTTTTCATAGCAACTTCGGGGTTTTGATTTAATCAATCTAACATGCAATTCAATTTGTTTAGGAGTTATCATTAATCTATCGTGGGTTTAGTAATCAAAGCAAGATGTTTGCGAGCTAAAGATTTATGGATACAAGGACTTGATTACATTATAATAATACAATGCATTTTCGGTACCTTTTGTCTTTATTTTCAAAATAATCGAGGACTTGATTACATTATAATAATATAATGCATTTTTGGTACCTTTTGTCTTTATTTTCAAAATATTTGACTGGACTAACCAGTAACATGTAATGGGTGATTATGTAGATACACAATCAATTAATGTAACATGCGATAAATCAAAGTAATAAATAAATTGTTAGAAATAAGGCAAACCTCAATGCATTAAGCAAGGCATAACTTCACATTGATTAATGTCTCAATATCTGCAAGATGTTAATTAAAAATAAATGCATGGCTTTTTGCATTTTTCATCTTGTGGATGCAAATTAATCTAAATTTTATGATTACATGAATTCTCATTTAACATGCATGAATTGTTAGACTGATGATGTGATATGGATGATCTAATTTTAATGATGGGAAAAGATTAAAACTAATCTAACATGACACGTGATCTAATTTTTATGATGCTGAACATATAATCACTAGATAAAATTTGGCAATGACGATGATGTGGCAATGATCCAACTAATTCTAAAATGATACGCATGCTGTGTATTTTTTTTTTTTTTAATGATTTTCTTTTAAAAGTAAAATAAGAAACTACCTAAAATATTTGATTACCTAATTTTAATTAGTAAATAATTTATATTGAATCCTAATCTGATTTAGGTAATTTCCTAATTAGTACATGATGTGCAATTCCAAATTAAGAAACTAAAATGAATGCAATCTATCCTAAATGTTATACAATTTTTTTGTATTTTTCATTAAAATAATGTTTCGAAATTAATGAAAAGCGATATTTATATTTAAGCCCACATGGTCAAATATTCACCATATTCCCTGTAATCAAAAGAAACAAATGTAATTAGGGATCTGATCTTAAGTTTTAAAGTTTAAAAACCCCAATTATAATCACGAAGAGGAAATTTCCTATTTAATATAGGCCTAACATCACATAGCAAATCAAGTTAGAACCGTAATAATCCAGATTAGGTAACTAGGCATTCAACTGTGAAATAAAAAACTTGCAAGTTACCTAAATTTGGACTCCGATTTCAGTCGAGACCGGCGGGCAGGAGGCGGTGACCGAGCGAAGCAAGGGGCGTGACCAGGGAGGAACTAGAACACAGCGCAATCGAGAAGATCACGGGGCTCTTTGACAAGTTGGAGCGAAGCAAGTGGCGTGACCAGCGAGGAACTAGAACGCAGCGCAATTGAGAAGATCACGGGGCTCTTTGACAAGTTGGGCAGCGGCAACAAGAGGTGGTGAGATCACAGGGAAAAGCTTGACAGCGGTTGCGAAGCTCAATGGTGGGAATTGTCAAAAAGGCAGCGACCACAGAGAACACTTGGTTCTTTCCTACGCGTTTGTTCTTCTTTTGGCGTTATTTGTGTGTGGAGAACGTGGGATCCTGAGTGCGTGATCTTGTCTCCTTACGAACAAAAATCGTCCCCGACTCCACTGAAGCACTTCGTTATCAATCATTGCTCTTTTGACCACCACCTGACTTTGCGTGTATGATGGATGGAAGACTAGCGAAGTCAATGTGATGATGGATGGAAGAGAAAACGTAAGTTGTTCGGGCGATGGACAAGCCAGAGATCCGCGGTCGTCATCGGCGAGTATCTCCTCCTATCTGTGCTGGCGCGTTTTCTAATTTTCCGAGTGAGCCACTGCGTAGTCCTCGCAACAGAGAGGAACAGGTCTCTCAGTGGTTCGGGGGCAACAAGCTGAGGTGTCGTGGCGCATAGTGTGGACGAGAAAGAAACAATCAGAGAGACAGAGAGACAGAGAGAGACAGAGAGCTTCATCCTTTACTACGATCTTGCCTTCTCCTTGGTGAATGTATGTTTCTTTTTTCTTTCTTTTTTCTGTCGTCCTCCTCTTTCATGTGTGTTGTGCGTACTTCTTCAGTCCATATCTTTCCCAAAATTAGATGGACGTGGGGTGACAGTGAGTTATCATCACTTGCCCTCCAATATTCTTTTCCAAAATTACACCGACTGAATATATCACCAAATCCCACTCCGGGAAACGTATCACTCAAACTCTCGGTTTCTTTCTTTCTTTTTTTCTTGTTTTTTTTTTTAGCGATCACCACCGTAGAACTTGCCCTGGCATAAAGATTGCTCTTTCCTTTAGATAACTTGGCCATGTATAAATTTCCCTTTCCTCTCGACCTTCCATTTGACCGAAATTACTGCATGTCCCCATTGCTCTTGATTTTAACAAAACATTGCAACCTTCCCTTGATAACGTGTGGACTTTGGCTATCATGTGCGTAGTTCATAGACAAAACTATAGAGAACTTGTCCAAATTCTTTATTTACGAGCTTAATCTCAAAAAATTAAGTTTCGAGTCTCCCTATCTAAGTCCATTAGCTCAGTCCAATCAAAATGCAATTTAAATGGGTTTAATGCAATTAAATGAAAATTACTCCATTTAGCATTAAAAGGACTCCAAAAATGTTGAAAGTTGTATCCGATACTCACTTTAGTGTCAAATATTTTGTCAGTTCACTTTAGCGTTAAATTTGAGAAAAAAATTATCATTTAAGTACCAATGACAAAAAATTCCGACCAAAATGATTTCATGACTTTTATAATTAAAAAATAAAATGAGTTGGCATATATTTTTTTTTTTTTAAATTCAATCCACATGGATTTTTGTCCCTCTCTCTCTCCCTCTCTCTCTCTCTTGCTCTCTGTGCGCTCGTCAGCTTCATTTTCAGCTTCCTCAAATCATCACTGATCTCTCTCCCTCCCCCAACCACATTTTGGGGTTGATTCATTTCCAACTCCTTCTTCCTACTTCGGTTCAGCAGATCTCATAGTGCGATCGCTTTTTCGTCCCTGATCTCGACACTCAAGGGTCATCTCTCAACAATCGCTAGGGTTTGTCATTCTTTGTCGGCTTCGGCTTCGGAGAGCTGCTAGATCTTACTAAGAGTCGACGCAAATGCCGGATTCGGTGAAAATGTTAGTGGTCACACTGATCGGCCAGTAGCAATGACGGTTCCCTGACGTGGAGGGTCTTGGCCTAGGGAGGAGAAATGTTGATGACTAATGAGATGACACTGTTAGGTGTTGAGTTGAATATTTTTGTTTGGTAAAGAGCCAACCCGTGGATGTTAAGATGCTTTAGTCGGTTATTCAAATTGACCAAACGTAAAGACTAAGTTTAACGTCGATGGACTTTGTCTATGCTTTTTCCATTTCCATATTTTGCTTTTGGTTGTGTCGTTGTGCTAGTTCTGCAGGTTGTGCCCGATGTTGGAGTAGTGATTTCACCAACAGTTGTATGTGTTGGTACAAGTACAAGAAGCACTAGCTATGTGTTGTTGGTGTAGAGTTAGTTATGGTGCATCTTGTGGTTGCACTAACACGGAGTTAGCATTGGGGCAAGTACAAGATGCACTAGCTATGAGCTAGTGCAGTACAAGTGAACAAAAATTTAAAAAAAAAAAGTGAAACCAACATGTTCATTTTTAAAAACTTTTGTAGCACAAGTGATCATTTTTTAATCACTATTGATACTTAGGTGATCACTTTTAATAAAAGGTGGCATTCAAATTATCACTATTTGCAACTTACGATACTGAAATATTCACTCGTGGAAAACTACTAGATGATGTCGTTATGCTTGAGATATTGATGGACCCTCTGGCAAGCCATGTTGGCTTAAGAAATTAATAAAATAAAATAAAAAGGTCACATCAAATTTTCATCCAAACAGATCGGAGTTGGAAATAGAAAAATCATTTTTAAAAAAATCTGGCACTTAAGTTATAGAAAAAAACTTTTGGCATTGAAGGAAACATTGTACACAACTTTTGACACGTTTAGTATCCTTCTACCCCATATAACAATATTTTTGTTTAAGGGTCGGATCAATCCTTAATTTTTTAAGCAATGGATATCTAAAATTGTTAAAATCTATATGTCAACATACATGCAATTTAGACAAAGGCTATGGACGGACACAATGAGTAAAAACTTTCTAATGAGATATATCATGGGAGAAGGACACTAAAAATACTTATGTACAGCGCTCACTTTAGTACAAAAATTTTTCGCCAACTCACTTAAGTTCTAAATCGGAAAAAACGAGCACCTAAGTGCATTCGACGAGAAATTTCAACCAAATTGATTATGTGGCATTTATAATTAAAAATTTAATATGATCTAACACATTTAAAAAAAAAAAAATCCAGTCCACATGGACATCCAAGACAACATTGCACAATGATCACTTTTTAATTGAGATTGGTACTGAAGTGATTACTTTTTAATAATAACCGGTACTGAAGTGATCATTTTTTTAATAACAACTGACACTTAAGTAATCACTTGTAACAATAATTGGCACCCAAACAATCCATATTTACAATTTTTAGCACTCAAACAATCACTCGTCAACCTATCTACATTGCATCATTTAGGGGTTATAACTAATTAGGCATGCAGGTGAACTAAGTTGGATTGAGAAGCTAATAAAATATGGTCATGTCAAATTTCTAACAATCCAGATTAGAGTAAGCACTTAAGTAATCTAAAGGAAAAACTTTTGGCACTAAAATGAGCGTTGTATACAAATTTTGTCACTTCTAGTATCCTTCTCTCAATATATCATTTATGTTATATCCAATAAATGTCCATAGGCGTTTACTTAAGTATATTACTCTGCCTCATGATATGGGTTAGAAACGTTTTCCCAAAGAAAATTCTACGGAGAGGCAAAGTAATTCCAATACGTTGTGCACGGATCAGTTAAGATTCAAATGTCTGACGTGTTTCTTCATTAAAGAAAGTGCCAATGAGCCCATCAATTTTAGCTTTATTCTTATTATTATTCTATTTTTTGGCCGCAAAGTTTTACTTGGAGTAGGAAACTTTTTTTCTAATGATTCTTAACCTTGGATTACTTCACGACCGTTTACCCAAAAGAAGTCATGAAATGACTTAAATATTTAGAAAGGGTTATCCTTTCAATGTCTTGGGCAGGAAGTAAATACCCGACTTTATTTTTCTCTTATGAAGTTGAACTATATTCCATAAACATCATTGAATAGATGACATATATAGTTGAAGTCAATTACTTAACCTAAACTTTCACTTATGTTAATAATTCATCGGCGACCATATAAGTTTCTATTTCCTCAAGGAGTTCCACGACTTTACAATGTTGTGAAAATTTTATACATTTTTCTCGAGAAAATTATTTAAAAAGTCCAAAACTTATTAAACATTGACCAATTCAGTTTCAAATCTTTCAATTTTGTCAATTAAATCCTAAACTATTTCACGTTTTAACAATTGAGTTTGTCAAGAAAATTTTAACTAAAAATTGTTGACATGGATGTAGCTAGTGCCATGGAATGGCCGACGCCAATGTTGACATTTTTTATGACTTAAAAATAATTATATTTTTTCTTTTTTTCTTTTTTCTTTTCAATTTTTTTCCTACCAACTTCGATGACCCTTCCCTGTCACAAGCAAGGGCCAAGGACCCTTGATGGCCATTGGGCAAGGGTCGACTAGCCCTTGTTGGGCTTAAAAGAAAAAAAAAGAAGAGAGAAGAAAGCAAGTAAAAAAAAAAAATTGGAAAGAAAAATGAAGAAAAAAAAAAAATGAAACATAAAAATAAAATATATATATATATAAACCATCCACGTTAGTACTAGTCATGCCACATAAAATGGCTAATGTTCACGTTAGTAATTTCTAGCTAGAATTGACCAAACGAACTCAATTGGCAAAACATTAAAATATTTAAACTCAATTGATAAAATTAAAAGTTGAAAGCTAAATTGGCCAAAGTGTAAAGGTTTAGGACCTTTCGGACAATTTTTCCCGATTTTCTCTTGTTTGTAATTCATTTGGGGATGCAAGCCTAGTGCAAGCACAATGCACAACTATACCGAATTAACCAATGTCATCACAATTATTATAATATTTAAATAATAAATCACGCATTTATCTAACAATTCAAGCTTTTAAAATTATTGACAATGGTCCCATAAAATCTCACATGGTATTGAGCTAGAAATCCTAAATTCGAGTCTTTCCATCCTCATTTATCTCCCCAGTTATATATTTCCACACTTAGTACTAGTTAAAAAGATCAAATTAAGCGTGAGGAGGAATATTAGAATATTTAGGTAATAAACAATGACTTCATTTGATAGAAGCATCTAGAACAATTGGCAATAGTTCCACAAAATTGTACAATAATGAAATTCTATGAGGTAATTTTGAATTTGGAAAAAGAAAATCTAATTTCAGTAGAAATTTATCATTTTGCACCTACAAAATTATATTTTTTGTGTTGGTAAATTTTAATATATGGTGATAAGTGTAAAAAAAATAAAATTTTGCTAGAATGGTAGGTGATTTTTTTAGATAACCTATTGTTAGCTTATGGCAGATGATTTTTTTTATATAATTTATTTGTAACTTATCAACACTTGCATGAAAATATCCGATTTTTTTATAGTTTCCCAATTACCACTTCGTACTTATTTATCACCTTTTACTTGCATAACTTACTAAGATTTCAAATTTACTAATTCTTATATGAAATTATCAACCTAAATTATAATAAATTACCAACTAGCTTTGAATTATATAATATTATTTGATTTATTTATCAACAATTAGTTGTTTTTATAATTCTCCAACTTTTATATTGAGCTGCCAACTCTTATTTGCGTTGCTTAGTAAGCCCTTTTACATTTACTAACTTCTTTTAGGTTAGCCACTCTCTTCTGAGTCACTTATAGATGTTTATTTGTGTTTTTTTTTTCTAATTTTTCAACTTTGCTTATCATCTACAAAGTTTTATTTGTATTTCTTAGTAATGGCTTAAATTAACTAACTCTTTATTAAATTCCTACTGAATTAGAGCGACTTATTGGCTTTGTTTTGATTAAATTACCAATTAGTTTTAGGTTACAACTCTCATTTTGGTTGCTCATTTTAAATTACCAATTTTGATTTTTTGCTAACTTTTATTTATCTTTCTTAACTACACCTTAAATTTATCAATTCTTAGATGAATACTAACTTTAATTTAAGTGAATTATTAACTTTTCTACCATTAAGTTATCAACTAATTCTGGTTACTAACTCTCATTTTAGTCGCTTTTCAACATTTTTTTTTTTTAATTCACCAACTTTTCTATTAAAAGTTTTTTTTTTTTGGTAAAAAAAATTTCTATTAAAAGTTGTTAAATGGAAAACATTAAAAAAATAAAATTGTAATTTCATTAGAATCGTCCATTCCTTACAATTCATTTTTTCTAAGTTGAAACAAACAAAGGGGGCTGAAAAGAAGAAAAGGTTGTTATAGCGAAGAGGACACGCAGGAAAACTTGAAGAATCTGTTTATGAAATCTAAAAGTCAGTACGATGATGAAATAGTGCCAAATGATATAAAAAGAGAGACAAACTTGACCTTATTATTCTTCCAGATTCGGTGCTAATTTAAAGTTGTCAAGTTGAATAAGAGGCCCATGGCGTAAAGACTGTTGGCATTAGCTAGTTGAAGTACTCTTTCAACGCTTCTTCCATCTTTATCCTCCACCCAAAGACTGAAACCACTTGAAACACGACAAGTAATGAGAAACAATCATCACATCCCCATCTAAGAAAAGCTCTCGGCTTCGTGGAAGATCGTGGGATATAATTTTTTGTGAGTGTGAACATGTGATTAGCTGAGCCGACCACAAAGACTGACTAAAGTGAAGACGAGGTCGACTCTATGTGGTCGGAGACGAGGAATATTACTTATCGTTGTCTTGTTTTTGTTGTTGTTATGGTTGTCAGATACCTAATGTTCTGGAAATCGAAGATAGAAATCAACTTCTCTTTATCTTGCTCCTCTTGGTTCTTCTGTTCTTTTCCCCTGCGTGAATAATGTGCGAAAAGGGACACGTTTATGGAGACTGGCCGGGGAAATATCCTTAATTAGCAATTTCTAAATTATGGTTATTCACGCATTTAGCATCCATCCAATATAGCACGTGGGAACTATTGTACTTTATCAACCGATTCAATTCTTTTAAGTTAAAATCGAGATGCGAATCGTGTATGGTAGATGTCATCAGGTATTGTACATGTTGAAGTCTCTTTCTTTGGAGTTTCAGCAGTGATCCTATCGATCATGATTCACGATTAATTAGGGCCTCGTTAATTAGTTTATGTATTTCAAGAAAAACGCTATTTATCAACTTTTAAAAACTTGTGGAAAAGTTTTCGAGATGAATGCCCATTTTGTTTTTGCGAAAAATTAATGGTCGGAATATATTTTCCTCCTTTCTTCCGACGTTTGAATCACTTAGGAAAAAACAAACAGAATCTTTTGATGATCAACTAAAAAATCGAGTATAGATTTAGAAAACCGATTTGCAATTTGGACATCATAAATCATTTACAACTTGATTTCTCCCGAGATAAGGTCATCTTGAGTGCTTAAACACAGGCGCCCGACTAACGGACGATGAACCTTGACACTGGGAACCCTGATGCCTCAGCTCCAAGGTCTCGACGGCCCAAACTTGAGACCTTGATATCTGCACCTGAATTCCAAGGGCTCTACTCGAGGTTTTTTTTTTTTTTTTTTTCCTCAAAAAAAAAAAAAAAATTAGAGTTTTCTGATAACAAGCATCAAGAAATGACCTTGACCAATTTTATTTTTTTTAAACTTGACCAAAAAAAAAATATCAGAAAATGACTTACATCTTATTTACAAAAATTAACCAAATACAGGAAAAATAAACCATTTTTCAAAAATAGCTTTTAAAAAAAAAATTCAGTGAAGTTCATTTTCTATGAATTAAAAGAGACACAATCTAGCCAACAATCAGAAAAGCTCATGTGAATGAGTTTTTAATGATTCTATGCACGCATTCATTATCAAATAAAGCAACTCTTAAATGTTAAGAAATGAAAATTTTAAAAAGGAAGTCACTCCAAATGGACCTTTAATCCACTAAAATAGAACGCGCTTAATAATTTTTCTTCTCGGTCCTCTTTACTGACTCATTGCATACGTTAAAATTTTTTCCTCTTTTGTAGACCAAGCAGTCCACTTCTCTATATAGGTCTATTCCAGATCCATTACGTTCTCTAAAACACAAAACACAAGCTACCAGTTCTGTTGTCAAGTACAACACACACGACCACATCCCTACTTTAAAAACCTAGGATATAGTAAAAGAGAAAAATAATGGAGGATCATCCGACAGGCTTCAGGTTCTATCCAACAGAGGAAGAGCTCATCTCTTTCTATTTGCACAACCAGCTCGAGGGCTCGCTACAAGACCAGCTCTGCCGGATCATTCCAGTCCTTGACATTTATGCGACGGAGCCGTGGAATCTCCCAGGTTAAAGAACAAGAAATCATACATGGCATTTCCTCGTTTTTCGATGTTTCTCGTTCATTGCCACCGAAAGAAATCTTGGGTTCTGATTATTGTGCAAACTCATCTCAAATTGCATGTAAAGTTTTGACTTTTCTTGTGGTGTTGTGTGTGTTTTGTTGCCGCAGAGCTTTCCGGAGAGCTGTGCCGAGAAGACAAAGAGCAGTGGTTCTTCTTCGCTCCTATGCAGGAGAGAGAAGCGAGAGGAGGGAGACCGAGCAGAAGCACGGCGGTGGGCTACTGGAAGGCCACCGGATCGCCCTGTCACATCTACTCATCGGAAAACAAATTGATTGGGATGAAGAAGTCTATGGTCTTCTACGTGGGAAAAGCTCCAACAGGAAGAAAAACCAAATGGAAATTGAACGAGTATAGAGCCATAGAAATAATCTCGGCTCCCCCTTCCAATTCTTCAAGTTCTAGCATGCCCATGTTTAGGGTAAGCGCACGCATGAACTAATTGAATTTTGATCTCCATTTTAGTTAATTGCATGAGCAGTATTGGACTTTCGTAAGAGCTATTAGCGGTGGAAAACATTATTTTCACAAGTATGCATCACTTAATCGATTGAAAAGTTCTATATATTTGACATAAATAAAATCAAAAGTGATGCCCGTGTTTAGGGTAATATGTAGAATGTATGCATGCATTCGTCATCTCTTTTTTTAGTCAATGCAGTTGAATCGATAAGTCATATTTTTCTTCTTCCTTAAATGGAGAAACCATTATTTTTTATTAGATTTATTTTTAGTCTAATTTGCAAGTGAGTCATGTTCATATTTATAACCCACCTATTAGAGGCTCGATTGGACGAAATTAAGATTAGCATCGATAAATTTTCAATTATTATTCATTTACCTTAGTTTGCCATTGCCATGTACTAGTATAAGAAAACATTAATTTTCTCATTTCCTCATTTTCTCTCCAAGTGCAACTAATTTGCTTTTACTTTTTTCCCCTTGAAATGCTGTAGTTGAGGCATGAATTCACGTTGTGCCGAGTGTACGTTGTGTCTGGGAGCTCCCGAGCATTTGATCGACGGCCGCTGGAGTCGGTGGCTGGAGAGACGATACAAGGTGGAGATGCTGGTGACGGCAGCAGCGGCGAATCTGCTTCCCCATCAAGATCAATGATAGAAAATAATGCTGAAATTTCCAATTACAGGGAGACGATTAGCATGGAAAAAGAAGAACCTATATGGGATTGGGAACCACTCAATTTATTTTAATAGAGTAATTAGAAAATGGTTTCTCTAGATGTTGAATGAAAGTTGTTCGTCAAATTATGTTTTTCCCTTATAGTTTCCAGCGGTTGCTTAGAAGAATCCATATTATGTGTGGATGAAAATAATAAAAACTCCCGATGGAATTAATGAAAAAGTTGTCCTTTAATTATGTGCATCTGCGAGTGAATAACAAATCATCTTGATCAAGATCCAGTATCGCTAGCGTCGATTTGATGAGCCTTTTCTTTGTGATTTTACGTGCTCATTTAGGTGTGTATGCTCCATGTATCAGGATAAACATCGGAAAGTAGTGCTAGCTGACATGCATATGATTGTTCACTTTGCTCTTTGCATGTCGGGAAAAAGTGGGTACAGAGCGTGCAATTGTGAACAGATTAAGATAATCGAAAATTTTGAACAAGTAATAAAGCAAAAACCAGAAACAAGCGCTTACGTAGTTTGGCTATTTAATTACATTCGTGGACAAAAGGAGGATTTGTTTCACTCTGCGATCAATAAGAATTACAGGTGAGATTCAAGAACAAAACCCATACTCAAAACCCTAATAATAGTAGTCACGTAAGAACGGATATGAAGAGACAAGGTATTTCTCAAGGATACTACACGACAAGAGAACCCTAAACACTCCCCAAATTGTGGAGGTTGTACCAATGGGGTTAATGGCCGGTTTAAAAGTGTGAAGAAAAGCCTTACATTTTGAACTAGCTTTTGGGGTAAAAAAGACCCAAGACTATCTAACACTAGTATTAAAACTCAGGATAGCAACAAGTCTGGATCCAAAAGTCATACAAGAGAGTTACAGGTTATTGCACCTTCAACCTAGGGCCCGATGTATGAGGGGGAAGTTGTTGAAGTCGTCCCACATCGATTATGGAAATGGGCTAATAATCAGTTTATAAGTATGAAGGAATATCTTACATTTCAAGTTAGCTTTTGGCATGAGAGAGGCCCAAGACCATCCAACAATCCTACCAAAAAAGAAAAAAAAGAAAGACCATCCAACGCAAACAAGTACTCTCTTTCAATTTTTTTCTCCTTTTTTCTATTTCAAAGACTTGCATGCATCTTCTTTAGTTAAATTCCTTCCTTTGTAAAGAAGATTTAATGCCTTCCTATTTGATTCAGTCGTCTAAAAGTGCTCACTGGGCTTCAAATAGAATAGAGAGCCTATATGCTTTCTGAATTCCTTTTATCCAAGGCCGGCTGTCCCCCTTCGAAGTTATAGTTACTATAGCAGGACTGTAGAGGGTACTACTGTAATTCACACTGCTACAGTTAAGGCGTTTTTAATTATAAGATCTTTAAGGTAAAAGAAGAAGCTCTTTCAAGGTACTTTCCTCCTATCACTTACATTCCAATTTGGCTTCTCGTGATGACCTTATTATATCTTTACTTCCGCCCCACTCGTCCCAAACAATTCTTCCAAGTGACCGTCCACTTAACAATATTTTAATCATCAAATGGACTCTCCCCAAAAAAATCTATGGCCTTTTATTGGTAGTAGAAAGCACCTTTCTGTAAATGTTATTATGTATAGATGTGAATGAGCAAAGTTAAAATATAAGAGTGGCCGCTCCTTCGGCGAAAGGTAGGGTATGTTTTCTTGTATTTGTCTTGTTATATATCATTGAGAAGAAGACTATGGTTTCGGCAATTTTTATTAGTAGAGAAGGGATCCTCTAGATCTAACTCGTCTTTATCCCAAAAGTTACTTTCATCCTCGATGTACAATCATGATGGCAAGATAAATCTCTCCAAAGTGACGGTCATCCCACCAAATCAATAAAGATCTCAGACATGACGAAGCAAAATCTATCAACAAATCTCGGTCTTTGTCGCTTGTTCACGTTCACCGACCCATGATGTCTCGAGCTTCCAGTAACGAAGTCGTGTAATAGATGCATAGGGAACTTCTATGAAACTTTCATTCACATTTTCAGATACATCATATCTAGTTTCGTAAAATATGATTATCAATTGGTAAAGTTGAGGTATCAAGATCAATTCCTAGGGTCCCCCATAATATTGGACTTGCGGCATAATTTCTTTCACTACGAAAGTTATAATCTCACGGAGGTACATTGTTAACCTTCTAAAAATGACAAAAAAGTGTCAATTTTGTTTGATTAAGATCACGGTTATTCATGCAAAACCAATTTGTAGGAGAAGATTGGGATAATTGTCCTAAAAATCCTAAACATATTGTATGGTAGTTGATTACGTTCCAAACATTTCAATTGTGTCAATTTTAATTTTAAACATTTTAAAGATTTGCCAATAAAGTCATTTCAGTCAGTTTTGATCAGAAATTACTAACATGGATTTTTGTCATCTTATGTTTCATGACTGGCGCTGATATTGATGATTTTTTTAAAAAAAATTAATGAATTTTTAATTTTTCTTCTACTTTTGCCTGTGACCGTTTCTCGGCCATAGCAAGTGCCAGCCACAGGCAAGGCATGGCCAATAAGGACCGCGATGCCTTCACACAAGTTTGGCGAGGGTGTCGCAGCCCTCACCAAATTGAGGGGAGGTGTGGCCAGCAAAGGTAGCCCTCATCAAATCTAGCAAGGCCGATCCTCACTCAAACAAGGCTAGCCATTGGTGAAAGGAAACAAAAAAGGAATGGAAAAAAGGAAAATTTTAAGAAACTTTTAAAAGATGAAAAAAATTACATTAGCGCCCTCCACGCCACATAAGGTGGCCAAGGCTGACTAGACCTTCACATCAACAATTTATGGCCAAAATAACTATATTAGCAAATCATTAAAAGATTTAGAACTAAATTAGCATAATTAAAAATTTTATGATTGAATTAGTTGGCGTATAAGAGATTTAGGATTTTTTGGATAATTTTCCCATAAAAGAGAATGAATCTACTTTCTCTTTTATTGTGTTAGTTTTATGTATATGAGGGATTTTGCCTTACTCTTCCATTTTATATGCAAATCAACTAATGGATGAAACTATGGCACGTTTCTTAGACATCAATCTTTTCGAAACCTGTTAAAAGAAATCTATTTTTAATTAGGGTTGTCAACGGGTCGGGTTGGGTCGGGTTTTGACGTTACCTGACTTGACCCGAATCACAAATGCAGTGTGTTCCGACCTGACCCGGCCCAACCTAAAAACCATAATACCCTAAACAATAATTTGGATCGGGTCGGATCGGGTTTCAGGTTTACTTTGTTATTTTTCCCCATTTTCCTCTCTTCACCTCTTCTTTATGGCCCAATGAATTTCCCATTGGGTTTCTCGGCTAGTTTTAACGAATCAACTCAACCAAATTTTGAAGCACCGCAGTACATTGTCTCTACTAAGTTCAATAAAAGTGAAATTCAACAAAATGAGTGAATGAGGATAACCTACTCTATAGATCCTCCATGAGAACAACCTAATCTATATATCCTCCATGGACACCAATTGAATAGAGTCCTCTGGAACCTTCCCTTCCAATAAGTTATCATTCAATAGCCTGGAACAGAACAAAGAGAGAAGAAAATTAGGATTTGACGGATTAAAGGGCAATGCTCAAACTCTCTCGCACACAATAAAAGTAGGACACACAATAAATCATATTATGTAAAACAATTTGAGAAATAGGACTTATACAAGTTGCATATTTAAAGAAGCTAGTATGTTTGGTATAGAGCCAGTGAGCTAATTGCCTGACAAATCCCTAAATTTTCATGGACGGTCACTTCTATAACTAAAAGCAAAGAAGATGAACATTTCAAGACTCATTTCGAGCTTAGCTTCATTAATACAGAATGCTGCAAAACTTAACTTCATTTTCTTTATTTATCAAGTACTAACCTCCAATACATCAATTATCGAGAGAAGTTAATATCAAGTTTGACTCCGTGGTTGTATTTGGCAGCTCTACAATAAATTCATGATGAAAATGAGAATTAACATATACATTAAAATAAATAAAGGTATAAATATTCTACAACCATATTTTCTCACCCGACTCAAAGATTTCAAGGTCTTCTAAGTCCTTCTCAATCGAACGTGAAAGTGGTGCTGATCGTAACCAAGCACATATAAGACCCTCCGCCATGGTTGGGGTCAAGGAACTACGAAACACATCGAGCACATAACCTCATGTGCTAAATGCAGCTAAATGCAGCCTCCGATGCTACAGTCAAGACGGGCATGGTCAAGATATCTCGAGCAACGGTAGAAATGATAGGATATCTCGATGAATTCCTTTCCACCAACTTAAAGATATCAAATTCAAAGTTATAATGTTTAAATGCATCCTCCAAGTACTTATCCAATTCAGATTTTTCATCCAAATACTGTTGTTTGGTTTGGCTAAAATACATTTCAGTCATGATATCAGCACCAACCACTTGGGATCTTAACACGCTTACCATCCTTGTGCCCTTTAGCCTTAAGTTGCTTTAAGGGCATACACCCATGCGATATTGCTCAAACAATAATGTCAGAGATGTTCTCATTTTTTCTTGTAAAGTTTATGTCTGCTTGCTTTCATAAACATGACTAATTATCCACTTCACATAATCCCACTTATGTCGCGGGTCAAGTATGCAAGCAATAAATAAAGTGTGATTTATATTGTTCACGTTGCCAAAATACTTATGAAATTTCGTTTTCATTCTCTGAGCCATTTCTCGTAAGTTTTAGTCCTCATTTCCACAATATCTCTCAATCATCGTATGAATTCCATACACGTCCTTCGCCATATTATTGCTAGTGACATAAGAAGAACCTGAAATTTTAATAGATATATCAAAAAACAACTTCAGAAAAGGAATAAAGTGACATGCATAATTTCAAATCCTCACTAGTGGGCGACACTTTCCCCTTGGAAAGCTCTTGGGCATATTTGCTATTCCGATGTTCCATATTACTAAAAAGCTCTTTCAAACTTTAAAGTTGATTCCAACATCATGCATGTCGAGTTCCAATGAGTTTCCACATCCAAGCATACAAGACTCTTCGACTTAATATTCTCTAACTTAACAAAACCCTTGAACTTTCTTAACCTACCAGAGGACGATCTCACATAGCGCATGGCTAAATGTATTCTAGCAATTGAATCGTTTATATCTTTTAACCCCCTTTCTAACAATCAAACTTAAGACATGAGCACAACAACTCACATGAAGCAACTCATCTCTCAATAACAGAGAGTTCCAAGAGTTAATTATCTTTTTCAGATAAAAACTATCAAGTCATTCAAGCTAGCATTATCCAAGATAATAGAAAAAACACTATAAATCCCCCAATCAGTCAAACATTTCTCAATTGTTTTTCCTATTATCTCAGCAAAATGACCCGAAATCTAACAAAAATTTAATACCTTCTTCTGCAATTTCCAATCGGCATCAACAAAATGAACAATTAGACACATATAACTTAAATTTTGACAAGATGTCCATATATTAGTTGTTAGACATACTCTAGGAGATGTCTCGGAGAAATATTTCTTCAATTTACTTCTTTCCTCCGTGTATAAATCATAACAATCGCACCTCAATATGTTGTGTGATGGGATCAAAAATTTTGGTTGAATTCTATTCACAAATCGATGAAATCCCTCATGCTCTACCAACTTTAATGGCAACTCACTAAGAATAAACATGATCGTTAATTCTTTTCTACTAGCATCCTGATCAAATTTCCAAGGACCTAACGAACTACCACCCCCAACAACTTGACCTGAGGCACTTTTTTGCCTTTTTTCCGACGACTACATATGTATATTCCTTACATCTAGCTAGATGATGATACATTGAGCTAGTCCCTTAACCACTAGCACAATCAATAAGAGTGCCACAATATAAACGCTCAGTCTTTTCTTGACCAAGAATCTCTTTAAAATGTTCCCACATTGTAGATCTCCTTCTTCTATTTGAGACATTAGAATTACCCATTGAAGACGTCTAGCAATTCTTCTATTTATAACAATTAGAGGCTGCAAATTATTATTTCAATAACTTATAGTAAGCCAAACCCTTAATCAGCATTAGGAAGGGCATTAAAAAAAAAAATAGACCAATTGGAGTATGAAGCATTCAAGCATATAGCCCCCGATAATATCAACTCAAAAATCATGGGTTTAGCTTCAGCATGCAATAGTTCAAAAGAAGAGAGGTGGAACAAAGACCATCCTTTGTTGCAGATTACAAGCATTACTATTTATTTACAAGATTGAAACACATGGTCAATTTTTACCTCTAATTCAACACAATTTTTCTCCTTTTGCCCCTAGTAATATTAGCTCAGAAAATCTTCAAAGACCCAGCAACATAATTAGCATGAAAGAAAAACATAAACCTGAAATAAACAATTAAAGAGACAAGATTTTACATCTACTTCCTTAAATAAATTGCACAAGTTAATGCTTGTTGTATAGTAAAAGCATTCTCATACTTTGTCTGTGACAACTAGGCAATCATTTGTGCAGCCAAAAATTATAATAAAACAAAATAAAACAACGCAGTGGACACATAAAAGAACTGGAGTGTAGTAGAACTCTACTTTTTATAATCTCCTGGTTGGTTATGATGAAGTGGAAAAGCTATCCAAAAATTATGCAAAACAAAATAAAACAATGCAGTGGACACAAGTTCATTGTCCAGTCATGCTGCATAGGAAAGGTTGCATCTCAACAAACACATGAAAGATGATGCCCTCGAAAAGTCACTTGATAAGAACATAATTGTTCACCTGAGAAAATTTTAGATCAGTCAAGAATCCCTGTAGGTCTATGTGTACCTTAAAGGAAGGCAGTGTCACAGCCCTGCCGCTAGGTTATGGTTAATAAGTCCAATACAACACGTGCATAGGAAACCATTTTCAGAAGGTCGAGATATTATATCTAATAAAATTCAAGCACTCTCAGCATGACAAAGCCAAAGAAGCTCCAAGATTCGAAAGAAAGCTCAACTTGCTATCACAAACAATGGATATGCAAGCTCAGCACATTCATATTCCATCATTCATAGTAACAACTGCAGAAGTAACCAAAAATGGAGACAACTGTTTTCCTAACTAGATCAGCTTTCAATTTCCACACAATTATTAAAATCCTAGAAAAATCAGATGCACTTGAAAATACGCAAGACCGTCCTTAAATAAATTCATAACTCTCCTCATTGAAGTGCCTTGACATACTTTATTAATATACACTCTTGGAAGAAATTAATGTATTTTAGCTCAAGAAAGCACTTAGCTAAAGAATAAAAACCACGCATACTAAGCCCATGAACATATGACTGGAGAATTTAAGGAATTTTGGCTGAGCTTTTCCATTGACTACATATGCAAACATCAGGGATATATAAATTTGCAGATGCAGCTGACAAAAATGAGGAATCCGGAATTCTAGAGCATGAAAGAATGTAAAAAAGATTACAGACTTATCAATCACCAAGGGTGTTTAGAAGCTAATATATCGGAGATTAATTAGATATAGCTAAAATTGCTTCCTGAATATATGAAGACATTGCTTACTGTTTCACTACCTTCGTCTCAGCATCACCAGTTGAAACACAGCTATCAACCTTCGTATCCGGGTTGACCATTCCAGAAATGCATAGACTGCAATCTAGGAACTGCAGGGAAGTCTGTGAAATATATTCCGACAATGCAAATCCCTTGCATGTGCCTGCCGACTCACATCGGCAATCCATCAAACAGGTGGTCAACATCATATGAAATGAAATGAAACGAAACGAAAATTAACAAGTCAAACATGCATTGCTTTTATTGTCTTTTATCGCTAGTGTCTACTGCTGTGCAACGAGCTAGTCTATCTCAGCTAAGTGATAATTCACTGTCTGGACAAGCCCGAGATGCCTTTTGCCCTCCCCCACCCCACGCACCCCCCCCCCCCTCCCCCTCCCCAAATAGAGCGCAAATTGGACTCTCCGCGACCAAGCACCAATTTTGTCAATTGCCCCATCGACCTAATCAGCCCGATTACCATCCAGTTGAAGCATAAGATACAAATTCTTCCAATCCGCATTGTGCTTTTCTTGAATCGACTTATCTAAATCCCTTACTCACAAACTCGATCAAATAATCAATCCTCAATCACAACCAAAGACAATGACGCAAGCGGCGACATTCGACCTCACGAGAACGATCCCCACAAGTCCTCCCATCACGATCCAAAACAGGCCACGAATCAAACACGCACGCAAGCACGCAACCAACAATCTGCCAGACATCCACGACATCCACCATCACAAATTTCCAGGAAAACGCTCGAAATGGAAAATACAAAGAGGAAGGGGAAAAAGCGAGACCTTGGCTAGAGAGAACTCATCGTCGGGGATAACTGTCGCCTATCGTCGGCCAAGATGGGCGGCCGCGATCAGGTATCGACAATGTGAGCGGAGGAGAGAGGGAGCGTAGCGGTGGCCGCAGATGCCAAACCGGCGGTCGTGAGCGCAGGCAACAAAAGCTTCGTCAGAGATCCTATCGCGAAGTGAAACCCTAGAATGCGAGGAGCAAAGAAGAGGTCGGCGGCGGAGTTAACGACAAGGAGAAGGCACAGTCGTGAGTCGTTGGAGAAGAAGGCGGAATCGAAGAGAAGAAGGCACAGTATGTGTTTGTCCTTGAGGACATGTTTGTTGCCTTGTTTGGAACCTTGGGCTGCACGGTTGTGTTCTTTTTTTTTTTTTTTTTTTTTTTAATATGAACAAAAATTCTATTTTTTTTTTGTTTTTGGGAAAAAAAAAAAGAATAGAAATGTGTTTATTTACATTTTTGTTCTAAAATTTTTTTTTTCTCGAGAACAAAAAAATTATTTTTTTGTTCCAAAAACACTTTTTGAAGAATTGAAAGAACAAAAACACAAGAAACACTTTCTTTTCTTTTTCTTTCTTCTTCTTTTTTCTTTAGCCGGTTGCCGGCCTTAGCCATGGCCGGCGAGGGCCGGTGACCTCGCCGAAGCGTCGCTGGCCCCCGACGAGGCCGAGCGTTGCCGAGCCTCACCGACGTGGGGCGAGGCTCAGTGAGCTCGGGCTCGCCCAGCCAAGGCGAGGCCAAGCCTCACCCAACCACGGCGAGGCTCGGGCTCGGCCTCGCCGGGGGCCGGTGAGCCTCGCCGTGGCTGGGCGAGGCTACCGCCCTCGTTGGCCGGTCGCCGGCCATGGCCGAGGTCGGCGACCGACCAAAAGAAGAAAAAAAGGAAAAATAAAATAAAAATATTAAAAAATTAAAATAAACAAAAAAAATACAAATTTACCAAACGTATTTCTATTCATTTTTTATTCCCAGAACAAGTTTATCAAACGCATTTTTCTGGTCAAAAATTGTTCATTGAAACAAAAATAATTTTTTCTATTTCTGTTCCCCGGAACAATTTTTGAACAGAAACACAAACAAACGCGCCCTTTGAGTTAATGTGTTTTGGGGTCGAACAATGTTCCAACCATGATCTGACCCAAAACATATTTATTTGCTTGTTTTATATTTGTTACCCGAACAATATCAAGACCCGAAACATGTACTGTACTTATTTCGTGTTCGGATCGTGTTTGGGTTGTGTTTGGGTTGGGACGGGTCAGGTTTTTTGGACACCCCTATTTTAATAGCGGCATTCATCTTGATCATGAACTCTAGTATTAATAAGCAAGGAAGATATATAGTAGGAGATCATTTGCCCAAAAAAAAAAATAGTGTTATTTAGGGACGACATGATCCCTGTCACTAGAAATGATTGTATGTAATACCATGTCATGTTGGATGTGAATGTGAATTTATCCATCTTTAAACATCTTGAAGAAGAATTTATATTTTCTTGTAACGGAATGCTGCTATTCGTCCATCAAGTAGAGAATTAATAGCTATCAAAGTTCCTATTATTTTCATTTACTAAACTCGAATGTATTTGTTAGAGATATGATTTGATTCCGCGGTTGATCATACAAACCTTAGATTGATAGATTAATTGATTCGATCAATTCAAAAAGGAAAATAGTATCCCGTATATTATTTCCTTATTTGTACCTTCTTGTATTATATATACCCTCATGTACATTGTCACAACCCGATCTTGTCACCATCGAATCCCTCATCATCACGAGGAGAGAAAATGGGGAAAGGTCGGGTTTAGGTGTACTTGATCACGAGAGTTTCCTCACGACTCACATTCCAAAAGACGTCATCACCTCGCTTTTTGGATCAAGCCTCTCGTGAGTTCCCTCTATGACATCACGAGCTCTCCTAAGCTCGTACCCCACGTAATAGCAAAGTGTTGTGATCCGTACCCACATGAGTGACACACCTTAGAAGAAGGGGTCGGGTGTGGATATTGGATTTAAGGGTACCTTTACCATGGTAGCCCTCTCGACAGTGCGCCCCGCCCATAAGGATTGCATCACTTCATCCTTTGGGTTACTCCCATATCGAGTATGCTAAACCATGGTGAATTTCATCGAAACTCATATCCCGCGCGATAGGTTATTTATACAGTCTAGTTGTTTATGACAACCTAAAAATAAGACAGGAGTCGCCACTAGCCTCATTTTGGGGGTTGACTAGAAAACCCAATCGAGAATCAGGAGTATTCCCTCGATTTCTACGTAACCAAATATATAAGTTTAGGGACTTGGGTTACGCTAATATTTCTATTAACGCCTTTCGGTACCTAAACAGTATGTTGTGTTTTCTTAACATGTCCATGAGTTTTTTTTTACATTTTCGGGATCATTTGCCCTAAGCTAAATAATCATGCGTGGTTGGTCATTTTCATTCTATTCTATTTCTAGAAAAGCAAAAAAAAAAGCAATCAATGAAATTGAAATTACGAGACAGTAAGTAAACAATCAATGAAAATAGTAAATCTACCATGCAATCCTAGAAAATATAAAAGAAAAACACAATTGAAAAAAGATGAGAGAAAGAGAGAAAACGCGCAACTCATCGAGTTTTATACAACAAAAAGAAACTCGAGACATATGTCAGGGAGAAAAATAGTATATGATAATAGTTGGAATGGACATCAATCTCCACCGTCTTTGCGCTTTCTTCATCTTCGGGGTCTTAATCTAAACCTAATCTAAGAAACTTATAACTAGGTACATACAATGGAAAGAAACAAGCATACATATCAAAACAATCAAAAACAATACATCATATCGAGATCAATCATTTAAAACAAGTGCAATACGAAGGTCAAGTTTTGGGGACTTGTCGGCATTTGTCTTTCATGCAAAGGTCCTATTAAGACACCTACCCAATCCATTTTTTTTTTTTGTGACTTATAACAATTGTTGATCAATTGTATTCTCGCATGGCCAATAACGCTACTAAGTCTCCTAATCAAGTGATCTATATGATCCTAGGGTTTTCCCTCGATATCATGCATCGACCCGACCATTCATCTAAAAATCACATGCATTACAAAAAATTTGAACATGCATGCAAGTCTTTTGAACCTTGTGTTTCAACCAATCAAGCAAGAAAGTGAACCGTCAGCCGATCACTTATTACCAAGGGCATGCGCCAATCACACACACAAGCAATTTCTAATGCATAATGGGATTATATGCATGAAGGGTACATGTGATATTTCGAAAAAAAAAAAAAAAACATATCTCAAAATCATTCATGAAAAAATTTTGAGACAAGGTGATGTCTCGGCTATGAAAGACATTCAATTGCCAAGGCTAGCCCAAGTCTCGCATTAAAACTCACAAGCATTGCAGGCATTTTGAATACAATTCAAATCATGACTTTCACGATGTCAAATCAGGATTTTTTTTTTTAAAAGGGCTTTGAAAATATTTAGGATTAAGGAATATTTAAGCTATGGAACATATTCAATTGCTAAGGCTAACCCGAGACTCACATTAGAATTCACAAGCGTAGCAGGCATTTTTAATATAGTCCAAACCATGATTTTTCCTTAAGCCAAATCAAGTTTTAGAGAATAACCTTTTTAGGAATCGTTTTTGAGAAACATCACATGTACCAAAACATTTTTTTTGAAAGATGCAATTTGAAAAAGCCGGTTGTTTAACAACAAAGATCAAAGCATTTAAAACAATTTTCATGAAGATGGTATGTCCTAATTTCATGCACAAACTAACCTAAAAGTATAACTGTGGCATCCGAAAATTTTGTCGACCCTTAGATGTGTGATGGTCTGTAGCTAAGTGATGGAGGTATCATTCGGACTATGTCATCTATATCCTTTACAGGCATTGATTCGTATTATTGTTGAATCAATACATTATGTTTAGTGATGGTCCAATTGTAAAATAAACTATAGTTTTGTCGAGTTCATTCTCCATGCAAGAATTTCAGCTACATACATGTACACATGGTGGAACGAATAAAAGGAGATTAGTTGATCTCAAGAAGACTATGGAACCAAAAATGGGCCATGAATTAAGGACCGTATGGCCACAAAGTTTACTGGCCCAAATAACCCAAATTCCCCTTTTAAGTGTCGACTAATCAAGTCAACCAAATGGTGGGTGGTTGACTGGAGTGAGCCCAGCAATGGACACGTTGCTTTGCAGGCCAACCGCCTGCAAGAACCCAAGACATCGCAAGCTGAGGACACAACTTCCTTAGCTGTCCCTTGGCCAAATTGCCACAGAAAAATCTTGCATGCTTTTGACAAATTAGTCAACCGGTTGAGGAACAAAACTCTTGGATGAGTGAGGAGAGAGAAGAACTTAACAGGATTTTGAGAGAGTGAGAGAGAGAGTTCGAGTGAGCGAAATTGAGCAGGGAGAGAGAGAGACCGAACGAGCGAGCGAGCGAGCAAGAGAGAGGGAGAAAGACCAGCCCTCTGTCGTTGCTGACTGTCCGACCTTTGCTGCCGCCGTTCGCCTTAGCCGCGTCTCACCTCACGCCGTCGAGCCGCATCGCCGGACCAATCCTGTTTTGCTTGAAAGTGAGCTAGAGAGCTTGAGGCAAGTAGAAGTTCATTAATCTATGTGATGCTGTGTTGTTGATGTCTAGTGTAGTGCAATAGACTTGAGGAAGGGTTGAGATGAAAACTGAATGCCAATCTGTGGAGGATTGAATGTGAAGTTGCTGTTTTGTGTTGGATTGAGCTTGATGAGTACTAGATTGAAATCATAAGTCATTGCTTGTTGCATTTGAGGCTTGCATGTTTCGAAATCTAAGTGTGAGTAAGCTGTGATTGTTGAGGGAGGTAAGGAAATGGTTGCCGAGTGAAGGGATGTAGTGTATGTTGTGGTGAGTGAGCTTAAGGATGCATGTATGCTTGAGCCGAGCTTTGGAAGGTTTCTTTGTTAAAGAAAAACCTATTGAAAGTACTCTTAGTTGCTGTGGAAGAGTCTTGAGGTGTTGTAACATAGATTAATAGAGAAATAAATGGTTTAATTGAGCTAGCAACGAAGAAAACCGTGTATAATGATTCTGTTTTAGAAAAATTTAGATAGGAAGTCTTTTTATTGTGTCGCCTTGATTTCTAAAGATGAAGATAGGAAAGGAATCATTTTAGATTGAGTTCGACATTTAACTATGATCATATGAATGTAAAAACATGAAGATAGAAGTGTACCTATTGAAAACAGCAAGCTGTTTCGTAGAGAATAGCTTGACCTTCTATGATTATGTGAATTTTCTGTAATTTTCTAGATAGAATTGGACTTTGAATCCTTAATGAAAGTTGTAGGACACATCCCAAGTAATAACATATCAAAATTTGAGAATGAATGGACAATGTTTGGTTGGTGAAACGATTTTCTTTGTAAATGTTAAATCTGGAAGCTATTACAGAGTGTTAGTAAAGAAAATCGAAATTACTGCTCTTAATATACAATGAATCTGACTTAGTGTTCTTCATGAAACTTTTTCCTTTAGGTCTTTGTTATAACATATCCAAATTTCAGAGTTTTCTGAGTTCATTTAGGGGTTATTCCGAAATTGTTTCTAAAACTGTGCATTGTGAAAAGCTTGAGCTATTTTGTTCCTAATTTGCTCAATTTGTCCCAAAGGTAAATGCATCTTGAGTTGTTATGTGACATGATGATAGTGGCATTCAGCATATCATTCAATAGTGATATTTGATGAAGATTCATGGGATATCTTGTCATTGCATTGAAAAGTGTTTTTGGAAATTAAGATGTTAAATGTTACCGTTGGACCCTCGGGTCAACGATGCCTCGAGAGTCGGGATGCCCAAAGGATCGAATGTGTCAATGCCTTGTGGATGCCTAGTTGTATTTTGAATACATGCCCAGAGGTTTTTCCCCGGGAGCTTCGGGATGCCCGGTGGTATGCTTGTCGATACGTAATTCCAGATGGCTGGGATAACCATTTTCATGGGAGGCCCCCGAGGTTCCTCGTGATGCTAGGTGGGATACGAGATGCCTAAAGGTGTGGCGAGACACACTCTGGATGCCCGGTTGTATTTTGAATACATGTCCGGAGGCTTTCACGAAGCCAGGGTGGGTGCGAAATCCCAGAAGGATGCAAACATTGGTTCTCTAGGGGGATAAAACCATTTGAATGATTAAAACTGATGATTATATTAAGTGTGAGTGTGGTCTGGTTATGGGACTAAATTGTATGGCATGGAATGAGACGTGTCATTACAGTTTGGCCCTATGATCGGGACTAATGTAACTAGACATGATGCATCTGAATCTTTTGAAATTGCATTTGCCATTGCATTAAAAGATTTCATGATTTTGAAGTATATTGATCAATCAACTACCTGATTTTGTCTATCCTGCATGAGTTTAGATATTGATGGTACTGCTTGATATAGCTTGATGAATCTTTTACTGCTAAGTGGTATTACTCACTCCGTTTGGAGACTAACATTCCACACTAGACAAGATACCTCTGCTGCCATCGCCACCAGTAGATGGACCAAGTGCTTGAATATAACTGCGAGGAGGAAGACAGTAGAGGAAGGAACTTTTGGATGCCGACACTGATTAATGGACTTTAAGTATACGACTATTGGAAAAGATGTCGGTCATCTTTTGAAGTATAGCCGAGTATAGAAGACTACGGCATTTTGGTGTACCGACGAATGATGTCCATCTAGTTTAAGTAAATAAAAGTGTTTGACTTTTACCTATAAATGTGTTTAGTTGGTTTGCATTGTTTTCTGAATATGGAATAGGGAGATGTTGGATTTGCTTCCGATATATAAACTGCGCAGGGACCTATAGAAAGAATATAAACCCCTAGGATTGATAGACCTTCAAGTCAAGCAAGAGAATAGTAAGCGAACTGTGGCGACCCCAACGGATCGGGGGCTGTTCGGGGGTGCCACAATAGCTAAACAATTACGATCATGTTTATATCAAGAAATTTCATAACAAACTTGCAAGGACAGTAAAATTGGGCAATACCTAATGATAATTTGGCAATAAAAAAATTCCCTAACATGCATGACATGATGATGAACAACTTTCATACAGAAAGTTTTCTTGAATGAGCTACACATGAATTTACAAAAATAAGACAACAAGCAACAACATATCAGAAATTTGTCAAAACAACAGGACATTCAGCTAATGTCACAAGAATGTGTCATATCAGAACATGTCTAAAAACCATCAAATTTATACACAACATAGCCAACATGATGGCAAGCAAGTTTCATTGAGAGGCCAAGTTCAGATTCCAAATAAAAAAATGGAACAAAAATATCTAAGGTCTGTCCAAACAGGGGTTAAAATAGGGGTCCGAATTTGATCCCTTGTCCAGATTGTGATCTAGCTTTGAAAAAATGGAAAATAGTCCAAATGATAAGCGATTGGTAAAATCAATGGCATTAGAAACTTCTAAGTGTGTCCTACATCTTCCTAGAAGAGCTCGAGTCCAAACTAGGTCAATTCGGTATCCTAAAATTGAGATCTCTAAAAGTGCACTTATCAATAATTAAGAAAACAGAACATAAACACTCATTAGAAAATCTTAAAATCACTCAAAGAATGCCTAAACGGCATAAAGAAATCACATGGGACTTAGGATTAGATGCGAAGAAAAGTTTGGATGGTCATCTAATCCTAAATTGGCATGCAAAATGTCATACAATTTAAATGACATTATGAGATGATTCATGATTCCTAATGATGTGTTTGGGAATTCTAAGTGTGATGAACACTTTTTGTGAGACAAATTTAAAGTATAAAATGAAACTCAAATGACATGACCTAATCATGTATGCAAACCTTGCAACATGCGGTTCAATCAACAAGAAAGTATGATCATAAGATTTGATCTCTAAATGACTCAAACAAGCATGGAAATATGTACATATGATAAGGTTTCATTTCACCATCAAGTTTACAGAACAAGCAAGATTTCAGCCATCTTCAAGACATGCATAAATCCTACCAAAAATCTCACATACATAGCATACGATGATGAAGATTTCTCGTTAAGAAATCGAAACTTAATTAAGATCATATGAATTGTGGCAAAAATGGAAAAAACAAACTAACTATATGTCTAACATGGAATACATGCAATTGATTCACATTGCCAAAGTAAAAACCTCACAAAGTATACATCAATTGAACATATATATCATGTATTTCAACTTTCATGAACGTGCATTTATGAACTCAATTTCATCAAAATAAACCTTGGACTAATGCAGGACAGACTAACCTATGTCTAGATCTAAGCGCTTTTGACCTAGCTAATCATGTCTAAAAATTTTGAAAAAATAAATACAGGACATACACAACACTTGTATGAATAAATTTTATGAAGGAAAGTTGTTCTAGAAATCAACATAAAAATCAGCACAAAAATAGCAAAAACGGAGATTCATTCAAACAAATCTCGGACTAATACAGGACAAATTGACCTATGTCCAAGTCTAAGCAATTTTGACCTAGCTAATCATGTCCAAAAATTTTGAAAAAAAAAAAGAAAAAAGAAAAAAGAGATGCACAACACCTGTACGAGCAAATTTCATGAAGGAAAATTGTTCCATAAATCAACACAAAAATCAGCACAAAAATAGCAAAATCAGAGATCGATATGGAACAGATTGACCTAAGCCTAGATCTAAGTAGATCTGATCTAGTTGAACACATCCAAAAATCATGAAACAAATACAGAAGATGCACGACATAATTTGGAACAAAAATTATGAAGAAAAATTTGTCAAAAAATGATTATGAAAGTTGGCACAAAAATAACAAAGTCAAAAGGCAAAATTGGATCAGAACCGAAAAACAACCTAAACTACTGCAAAATCGTTAATCTTCGGAGATGTTTTTGGAGGGCCAAACGATGGTCGTTTTGGGTGTACGACCTATTTTTTCGAAGCTTGGGATGTCTATTATCTAATCCTAAATGAACTCGAGCTGAAACGAGGTTGTTTCGGACCTAGTTTTGGCCAAAACAGTAACCTATGTATAGCCCTACGAAAATCACAGATTAGGCTTAAAATCACAATCATCATTCAAATCATCAACAACTCATTGCAGCATTCATACTCATCAATATTAAGCATGTAAAAGCTCTTAATCTTGAATCCTAGCCCCGATCGACTAACTCGATCTCGCTTCATCGGATTCGAGTTTTGAATCATTACCTTTGTCACGATTTTCGTCGGTTTCTATCATGATTACTCGGATCAAATCGTCAAATCACGATCAGGTCACCACGGCTTAGATCAAGACTAATCGAAACTCTGGCTCAAGGAAAAAAAATGAAGAACCGGTCCAAAATGAACCAGCCTTGACTCACCGACAAAGATCAAGGCCGTCGGTGAAGATTCAGCCACCAATCCGGTCTCCTCTTTCCACAGCAACGTCAAAGATCCTTATTACAACAGATCACCAGCAGCTTGAAGGTTTAGGGAGCTCTGGCGACCACCAGTTCAAGTCTAGAACGAGACTGGTCCAAGAGGTGAACCAAATCTAGAGAGAGAAAGTGAGAGTGATCTGTTTGTGCAGCATTTTGGAGGGAGAAATGAGAGAGAGAGAGAGAGAGGCTGAGGAGATAGCAAAATTCGTGCAAATGAACCACCTCTCATGAACATAAAAGAGATTTCACTTATATACTCCCATATCAAGCAATTTTGGTTGTTTGTTCGACCCTACGGCCAAAATTTCGATTCAACGGTCAAAAATCCATTTCGAATGCTCCATTATGATCTCGAGGTGTCGGGTAATTAATCTATTAGGTTTGATTTGCAAACAACCCAGCCAAAATCGGGAATTGCGTCAAAATGTCTAATTATGGGTTAATTTGCAATTTGACGAAATTCGAGGACCAATTTGTAAAATTTTGAAAAATTGAAGGTGTAGAAGTGAATTGAGAGTGAGAGGGTTCCAGAACCGGTGGCCGAAGGCCAAGAACCGGCCAGAAAAGGCCTAAACCGACCAGTCCCACCAGAGGCCGGTTAGACCGATCGGACCGGTTCGGCCGAATTTTGATCGGTTCTTGACCAATTTGGTCCAGTTCCTACTGTTTTATCCACTTGGGACCCTTATGGGTAAATGTTTTTTGCAATTTGACCCCTAAATGACCTAATTGAAAAGGAATTTTATCATTTTTATGAAGAAATTGACCAATTAAGATACAATTAAGCTAATCAAACCTTATGAACGTGATCTAGGGGTCTTTTATTGACTTAATTGAATGATTATTATGGAAAAAAATGAGTCGAAACCATGGATGCTTTGAATTGGGCCTAAAGGGCTAAAATTGTAAAATTTACAATTTAATGGGCAAAATTACAAATTAACTAAAATTGAACTCAATTAATGTCATAATTGCCCTATCTAATGAGCTACCCATAGCTAAGATCACTTACCACATTCAAATTGACCTTGAATTGAAGTGCTCGAGCTTAGGTCAAATATGGATCTAAGCCGAATATTAAAATTGGACCTAAATTTATGAAATTAAACCATAGTCATAACTGGGTCAATTCGAATTTTGCCAATTGAAGCTTAATTGCTTGACTTTCTAATGCTTGGGAAGATAAAAATCTTCAAATTGATGACTTCTTGTGTGAATTTCACAAAATTGATCTCGAATTTGGACTTACCTTAATAAAATGAGTGAGAAACAATCGTCTATTTGCAAGTTATGAAAGATTGATATAGCAATTCATATTTCGACTTGATAAATTGCGAAATTGAATGCTCAAACAGATTTCAGATAGTCCATAAACCAAATGTCAAAGAAGGTACTATACCTAATTATGACTAGAATAAAAGTAATTTTATTTTTGATTGATTTAGAACCCAAAAAAAAAAATCAGAAATCAAAGTTTTTAATCAAATTTTGTGAAATTTTTTTATGCAAAAGTCAAATTGGCATTAAAAGAAATATATTTGTGTATTTTTTTTTTAATTTTTTTTTGGGGTCAAAGGTTTGACCAAAAGTCAACCATTTAGTTGACTTTTTTTAAAATGTTGATTTTTTTGTCAAATTTTTGAATTTTCAAGAAATTAATTTGAAAAAAGTGAAATTTGTTTGAGTAAAAAGTCAATTTTTGACTTAGGGTTGACTTTTGGCCATTTGACCAAAAAGTCAACTCAAAAGTCAACTGTTTTATTTTTCGGGTTTTTTTTTTTTCTTGAAAATGAGCTAAAAACTGCTTAAAAACGACAATGTAAAATAAAAATAAATAAATAAAAAACGACATTTTTTTTTGTCGAGAGATAAGGTTTCGTCGTGATTAGAAACCTAAATCTCGATTTTTACCTTTTAATGATGTGTCGACTAAAAATCAAGTATCAACATACGTGAATGGAATACAATATGTAGAATTCATCAAATTCCTTCAATTTCCCTTATGGTTTCAGAGCCTTCTTTCTTGGTCCAATTTCTGCAATTCTAAAATTGCTTCCAATTTTTTTTTTTTTTTGGCTATGACAATCCTAATTTTGCAAAATAGATCAACACCCTCGTAGGAATTTGATTTTTGATAATGTAAAAAAATCAAAGTACAAATGAGGAAGTCAACAATTCACCTCAAAACCAAGATTCGGATCAAATCAATCCGATTGAAGAAGAAAGCCCTTCCGCTTAACACTCTATTGGATCTATCCCTAGTCCGGTTCAAGCTTTTAGCTCCAATGGCCACCAATCCATTGGTTTTCGATTCAAGGCCAATGGGCCACCTAGCTAAGTCAGACTTGGGCGCAACAAGGCCCATTCAGAGAAGGAGGATTAGGTTGGACGGGTTGGACCCAAATCCACTTAACCGAGTTCGAGGACAAATCCCTACTTGATTTTCCAACCCGCCTTTGTCCCCTATGCGATTCTAGCCAATGGCAGCAGCTTGGAGCTCAGTGCTCTCTATGCATCACCAACAAACGGACCAAAGCTCCAACTCATTAATCTACAGCTCGCCAAACTAAATAACTACACCACTTGGGCTCATAACTTATGGCCAACCTTGGTCACAAATGATAAAAATGACTTCCTCGATGGAGATGACCCTTTTTCAATTGACAACTAACTACAATGACACTAGCACAAGTGCAATCAACTCGTCCGCACATGGATCAAAAATTGTATAACTCCTAAGGTCATGGCCGAACTCCCACCAATTGAAGACTTAAAGGCAATAGGATAATATCTGTGAGATATATAGGAAATTAGACCAAGCCAAGATTTTCTCACTCACTTAGGCCTTGTCGAAATTAGAGCAAGGGCACCTCTTGGGTGCCCACTTTCAACCAACTCTCGGCTTTGTGGAACAAGCTCGAGGCGGCCGAGGAACGATTGGAAGGGCCTGAGATCACCTTGAAGTAGTATTGGGCGACTTACTCTTGATTTTAAATGAAACTTACTCACATTTCGGGTCGCAAATCCTCACCATGGAACCAGTTCTGCCTCTCAACCGAATCTATCAAAGAATGAGAAACGACAACTCATTTTCTCTTGATTTTAAATGAAAGTTACTCACATTCTAGGTCTCAAATCCTCACATTGGAACCAATTCTGCTGCCCAGCTAAATCTACTAACTCATTGTTGAAGAAGAAAGCCGGCGCCTAATGACGGTTGAGTACATGTATGTGGGTGAGAACGTAACGCCCGCCGCTCTAGCCAACTCACTACAACAACTGCCCATGCCACAAATACCCATCGTGTAGTGCTAGGGCTTTGGTGGGAGGAAGAAAATGACCTCAAAAGGTTTGGTTTGGATGGTCCAAAACAAAAGCCGAGATCTGATGGCTCTTATTCATCCATCCAAGGAACCGATGCCCCGTTTGGTTCAGCATTCCCAATGAGCTTTGAGCCCCCAAAGCCCCTTGAGAAAAATATTAAGTGTTTGGTTCGGCATTTTGAAGTGTCATTTGCCCAATGCCAGCATTTTCGGAATGCTAAATAGGGCTTTAATGATTTTTTTCTTCTAATATTGCCCTCACTAATAATTGCGTTTTCCTATTTTACCCTCAAAAGTTACTGTTTATCGTCTTCTTGGACTTGTAGCTCAGCCGGCAGAGCTCACCTGGTTGGAGCTAATCACTGAGAAGGGTCACCTGACCACGCACCGCCGTCGCCTGGGTGGGTCGCGCGATGGCGACCCATGCATCGACATCGCTTGGATGGGTCACGCGACCCACGCAGCCGTCGCCGATGCGTGGGTGGGTCGCGCGACCCACGCACCGGCGTCGCCTAGGTGGGTCGCACGATGGCGACCCACGCACCACCGTCACCTGGGTCGCGCGGCCTCAGGTAGTGGCGTCTGGGTTTTTAGGTCATAGTGCTTGTTTTCCTCACCTCAAATGTCCAATCTATCCTTTAGCAAAACAATCACAAACATTGTTCCCAATCAATACATCTCGAGCTACTAAAGTTTTTTCATTAATACATGCTATTATATGAGGTCCCCATCATATTCCACATCACAATGGAGCTCATTGCTTTCTCACTATTGTAGATAATTATACCTATGCCACATTGGTGTTCCTCACGCAAGCAAAAAGTCAAACCTTTTCTCACTAAGTGTACGTCTTTTTTCCATTCTCATGGGATTATCCACGAGAGTTCTTGCACATACACTCTTCAACAAAACGGGATTGTTGACCGCAAACACCATAATTTCTTAGAAGTAGCTTGAGGTCTTAAGTACCAAGCATCAGTTTCTGAAATGTTTTAGGGAGATTGTGCGGTAACAATCTAAGTAGCACCGCTACCGACACACGAAATGTGACACGACATAACATGACACTCTGACATATCATTTCTGAAAAAAAAATAGAGAATTCTAATAATTTGTATGTTAAATGTGTATATATATATATATATGTGTGATAAATTATCATTTTTTTAAATTATTTCAATCAAATTAATTTGATTCAAATTCACAAATAAATAAATAATAATAAAATAGTCTAAAATGAATTTACACTGAAAATGATGAGTTACGGGAAATGAGAGTCAAAAGAGAAGAGAAGACTATATTTTTCTTCTTTCCCTCTTTATTTTTTTTTATTATTTTACGACAAGCTAGTTGTTATTCTGATTGAACAAAATATCAAACTAATGACACTCGAATATGATGTCGGTTCCTCATCACCATTTATCAAGCTACCAACGAATTATGAGAAGATTAATTTATCTCACCATGACTAGACTTGATATATGCTATGCAGTGCAGATACTCGGTCATCTTATGCATAACCTAAAGTAGCCTCATATGAATGTAGCATTGAAAGTTATGAAATATTTGAAAGGATGTTTAGGACTTAGAATACTTTTGTCTCATGATTGTGACATGAAATGACAACTTATGGTGACAGAAACTATGCTACTTGTCCAATGACTAAAATATCTATCACTGATTTTTACATTAAATTGGGAAGATCCTTCACTTCATGGAAGACAAAGAAACAGTCAAATGTTTCTTTATCATCCGTCGAATCAAAATGTCAAGCTATGGGAAAGACCGTTTGTGAAGTAGTCTTGATTTGAGGATTACTTTATGACCTTGGAGTACAAGTGGATGGGCCGACCATATTGTTTTGTGACAATTATGCTACACTCAAATTTGTAGCAAACCCAATCTTTCATGAAAGGACAAAATACATAGAAGTCGATTGTCATTTTACTCGAGATAAAATCCAAGAAGGAAAAGTTGCAACAAGAGGAATTGGTTCTTATGAACAGCCTACGAATATTTTCATCAAACCACTATGTCAAAGACAACAAACATTTCTATTGAGCAAACTAAGCGTCTTCGATATATACAAGCTACCAGCTTGAGAGGGATTGTTGAACATGCGATTTGATTCCATAGTTGATTGTACAAATCTTAGATTGATAGATTAATTAATTCAGTCAATTCAAAATAGGAAAATAGTATCTCGTGTATTATTTCCTATATTGTACCTTCTTGTACCATATATACCCTCATGTACATGAATGATATATAATATATAGAATTCCTTCAATTCCTTCAATTTCTGTCGGTATTCATCGGATCCCCTTGCACACTCTCTCGAGGATCTTGATTTTTAGCCTCTCGAATATTTTTCATGTGATTTCTTTCGATATCTAGTGGACTGTAATGCCGGTTGGTTGTAGGACATTTGTGGGTTCTTTGTCTCCTTGATGCAAAAGTCATGTCTTTTCGGTTCTTGTTCTTATTGCTTGAAAAGGGTAAACAGTCTCTGAGTGCTGATTCTATAGATCTGGGGGTGAATGTTGCGCTAAATTGATCAAAGATGAAACCTGACATTGCCATAAATCTGTTCTGGGAGAGCTAAATTTAGGTTATGTGCACTGCGAATCATGCGGAAGGTGGAGGATGGATTTGGTTCTAATTTCAGCTCTTTTTTCCATAGTCTCACTTCGTAAACATGCGTAACGAAAGGGATTCCCTAGTTCGACCGTGTCCTGCTTCTTTGCGAATAAATAAATGAAAATCGGAAGATCAACCCGATCCCAGAACTTTGAAGTGTTTTTATGTTATCTCGTTGATTGATTTCTGAACATTAGTAAGTAATGGCATTGCGCATCTGATCCATTTTGGGAGCTTCTCAGTGAAGCAACTTCTCGAGGGTCGTCTCCTTCTTTTTTTTCTCTCACTTTGAGTAATGTCCCCAGCACGGATGTTCTGCATTCCTTCACACTGACTGAATCGTGGGTTGGCCCCACCTGCGTGTGCTCTTCTCTAGGAACTCGTTATTGTGAGTCCAAGCTTATCATCATTGAGGCACTTGCTAGAACTTCGGAGCTTATTTGCCTTGACTGTAGTTAGCATTCCTTTTCATTAGGTGGATCACTACTTTATCATGACATGGAGTCCTCATTGCACTCATTCCATTATATTCTCCGTGTAGATGGTTGATGCAGCAAATGGAATCATTGTCGATGTAGATGCTACTCCTTTTGAGACAAGCACAGTTGAAAAGAGTAAAGGAAGAGGAAGGTCGAGAGAGTGGCAACAGTTCACATATGGTGGAAAAGAAGCCCGGTGAACGTGAAGAATGCAGGTGCAACCGTTGTGGTCATCTCTATGTTCGTTCCATCAGAAGCGGAATGAATCATCTAAACCGCCATATATTTGATGGTCCCTTCAAGAAGGTCCATCTCTCCTCTCTGTCTAATTTATAAATTACCAGCACAACCCGCTACACTTGAACAACTTCCATGAAAGAGCCCTTGGAAACTTTCTCTCCAAATGAAAATTTTCACCACTAACCAAAATCTGACGTCATGGCCTCACCACTTGCTCATCTTGGGGCGGCGTCATAGTTCCATGGTCCCAGACGATGACCTCCGCTGCGGTGCATGAACCTCTTGAAACCTCTTGCGGCGAAGCACCCTTCGGAGCAATTGTCGCGATGATAATATTTATTTATCATGAAATTTTCTACTTTGATGGTTAGCGTTTGATTAATTTATTCGCGCGTGAATTAGATTATTGTTGCCTAACTCCCTCTTAGCTTGATTTGAATATTCTGATTTTGACCGGGTGAAAGTCTCCCTTTATCTCTCTTATCCTCTCTAAAAGGAGGAATTCATTTCTTTTTTTCTTTTTTTATCTTTTTGCCTTGTGACGAGACGATTATTGTCTTTTTCATTTATGCTCTTCAAATTTATAATGATCTCCCCGCCCCGCTGCATGCTTCGATGATCGCCCTACATTGAAAGGTCCACCCGGATAATTCTATTTCGAGTCCAGTTAGAGGCGACAAAAAATCATGAACCCCGAAAACAGGGCCCGAGCTTGGCCTGGAAATCCTTATAGTTCGAGTCAGGTCTTCAGACTAGTTCTATTTTAGATTTCGAGTCGGGCTGGCTTTCGAGCAATTGAAAGCTAGCCCGACCCAAAGATTTTTCATATAATTTTTTTATAGATCTACTAATACATCATTAATATTTTTCGTCCTAGATGAAAAAAAAACGAAACTCTATAAGTGAACTAATTCTCAATTTTACAATTCTTACACTATTAAAATAATGAAATTTTACAAGTGAACAGATTGTTTTTTTTACTAATGAAAATAATCTCAGGCCTAGCCCAGATGTTTTGGGCCAGTTCAATATGTTTTGTTCGGCAAATACAGCATTGTAAAGCACCAGAAGATATGAATGAGAAAAACAATTTCTCTCCATCTAAAATTTCACATGGTATCAGAGCCCTAGGCTAGATTCCTGAATTTAAAATTGCAGTCTTCATTGCTGCGTTTTTTTTTTTTCCAGCCTTTGTTGCTGTCTATTATTCTCCAGAAATAGATTTCTGGATTTAAATTGCAGCCTTCATTGCTGCACTATTGCCCTTGTTCTCTTCTTAACATTCACTCTCCAAAATGTCCACATCTGAAATCACATCCAAAGCCACAGATCCTACCATGAACCAATCTGAGGAGGTTGCCTCAACACACATGATAGGTGATCTTCAGAATATCAAGCCAACCTATAGATTGAATGAGAAGAACTACCTCAAGTGGTGACAATTTGTCAAGATGTATTTGAAGGGGAAAGGAAAACTCAGCCATTTACTTGGGACGGGACCCAAGAAAGGAGATCCTAATTTTGATGCGTGGGATGAGGCTGATTCCATGATCATGTCATGGCTATGGAATTCCATGGAACCAGCCATAAGCGACACTTGTATCTTTCTACCAACCGCAAAGGAGATCTAGGATTCCGTTCGACGGACGTACTCAAAGGCTCGTGATGTAGCCCAAGTGTATGAAATTAAGGTGAAAACCAGTGGGACAAAGCAAGGAGGTAAGATTGTTACTGAGTATGCTAATTCTCTGTAGAACTTATGGCAAGAACTCGATCATTATCGAGTATTTCAGATGCGGTGTCCAGATGATGTAGCCATTCTAAAGAGTTTTATTGAAAAGGATCGAGTCTATGATTTCTTAGCCGGGCTTAATTCTGAATTTGACCAAGTCATAATTCAAATACTTGGCAAGGAGGAAGTGCTATCATTGGAGGAAACAATTTCCTTGATTCGGGCAGAAGAAAGCCGTCGATCCATCATGCTAGAACCGCAAGCTGTGGAAGGGTCAGCCTTGACAACTAGAAAGGTTGATGAAAAGGGTGACCTGCCAAGGAAAGACAATCGGGACAACTTGTGGTGTGTCTACTGCAAGAAGCCCAGACATTCAAAAGAACAATGCTGGAAATTGAATGGCAGATCAACTACTTCAGGCTGAGAGTGGGTGAATTGGGCAACACAGCCAAGGCCTCGGGTCCACCTAACTGAGAAAGCTAGTCAAGAAGAAGTTCAGAAGAAAGCAACCTTCAACAGTGAAGAAATTGAGAAATTAAGAGGTTTGTTAGGGTCTCTTAATAAACCCTCCGGTGCATGCTCACTAGCACTCTCAAGTAATTCTTGGGTTATTGATTCAGGGTCTACCGACCACATGACTTATACCTCATCTCATCTCAGCACTTATACACCTTGTCCTAGCAATAAGAAGATTATTGTGGCAAATGGATCTCTTGCTACTGTTGCAGGGGTTGGAAATGTTCCTATCACATCTAATCTTGTCCTTAAAGATGTTATTCATGTCCCTACACTATCCGACAGTCTTATCTCAATACAGAAACTCACAAAAGATCTTCATTGTCAAGCTGTTTTCTACCCAACTTACTATGTTTTTCAGGATCGGGACTCGAAGAGGAGGATTGGACTTGCTAAGGAACAAAATGGGCTGTACTACCTTGAGACACCTCTCACTACAAGAAGGATCATGAATAATCTGTCTATGTCGTTTCTTAGTACTTCAAATAAAGAAGCCATTTGGCTTCATCATTTTCGTTTTGGTCATCCGTCCTTTCAAGTCTTGAGTATTATGTTTCCATCCTTGTTTAAAGATCTGAATATTAAAGACTTCCATTGTGATGTTTGTGAACTAGCCAAGCATAATCGTGCACCATTTCCTATTAGCAATCACCGTAGTTCTAATCCTTTTGACTTAATCCACAGTGACATTTGGGGACCTTCCACGATTCCAAACATCTCTAGAGCTCGTTGGTTTGTCACTCTAATTGATGATTGCTCTAGGATCACGTGGACTTTCTTACTCAAACATAAATCTGATGTGAGTAGCATTATTCCTTCATTTCATTCCATGATTCAAACTCAATTTGGGGTCAAGATCAAGGTCTTTCAGTCAGATAATGGTAGAGAATACTTTAATCAAGTATTGTCCCCTTATTTTCAAAAGGAATGCATTATCCATGAGTCATCTTGTGTGAATACACTACAACAAAACGGGGTTGCTAAAAGAAAAAATGGCCATCTCCTTAACACAACTTGTGCCTTGTTGTTTCACTGACAAGTTCCTAAAGCATATTGGGGGGAAGCTGTTCTTACAGCTACACACATGATCAATAGACTACCCTCACGTACATTAGACCACAAGACCCCTATGGAAGTTCTTTCTCAGTTCTATCCTCACCTTCATACATCTAATGGTCTTACACCTCGAGTCTTTGGTTGCATTTCCTATGTCCACATTCATCATCATCAACAAGGAAAGTTAGATCCTCGTGCAATCAAATGTGTGTTTCTTGGGTACTCACAAACACAAAAAGGCTATAAATGTTACCATCCTCATTCTAAAAAATTCTATCTCTCTGCAGATGTTACTTTTGTTGAAAATAAATCCTATTTTTCACAATCTTATCTTCAGGGGGATTATTCAGTCATGGAAGATAAGGACCTTGGTGTCATTGATAACTTAGATTTATCGTCCAATGTCCACTGTTGTCCAGCACAATCTCCCACACACCAACCTGTCTCTGCTCCTATTCCCACTAGTCCAACTCATATTCATGATTCTAAGAGATTTTCTCAAGTGTATTTAAGGAGGACAGCCATTCCAACACAAGAGCAGGTCCAAAATATCACTCCGAGTACTGTCAATGAAAACACAGTAAGTTCAGAATCTCCTTTGGATGAACAGCTTAGTGATACACCTGAGAGTGATCTTGATTTACCTATTGCTGTTAGAAAAGGGACTAGAGAGTGCACCAAGAAACCGGTATATCCACTATCAAGTTATGTGTCCCTTAATAGGTTATCATCATCATGCAGAAACTTTATTGTGAGTTTAAATACAATTGCTGTCCCTAATGCCTTGTCTAAAGCACTGTCAAAAGAGGAACGGAGGAATGCCATGAAAGAAGAGATGGAAGCACTCAAAAAAAAAAAAACATGGGAAATTGTTGACAGGCCAAAGGGAAAAAATCTAGTTGGTTGCAAGTGGGTATTCACTATAAAGTACAAGGCAGGTGGCTCTCTAGAGAGGTACAAGGCGAGATTGGTTGCGAAGGGTTACACTCAAACATATGGAGTGGATTACCAAGAGACATTTGCACTAGTGGCTAAAATGAATACTGTATGAATTTTATTGTCTTTTAGCTGCTCATTTTGATTGGGAACTTCAACAATATGATGTAAAGAATGCGTTTTTACATGGAGATTTGGAAGAGGAAATCTACATGAGCATCCCACCTGGTTTTGAAGGAAAGGAAACAACAGAAAAGGTTTATAGACTTAAGAAAGCATTATACGGGCTCAAGCAATCACCTAGAGCCTAGTTTGGACGGTTTGCTAGAGTCATGAAGGCATCTGGGTATAGGAGTAGAGACAGGTTGTTGGTGTATGTTGATGACATAATAGTCACAGGCAATGATGAAAGGGAGAAACAACGGCTGAAACAATGCTTGATTAAGGAATTTAAAATAAAGGAGTTAGGGAAGCTACGGTATTTTTTTGGGAATTGAGGTTTCATACTTCAGGCAATGGGTCTAGCAACGAAAGTATGTGACGGATCTTTTGGAAGAAACTGGGAAGCTTGGTTGCAAACCAGTAGCTACTCCAATTGAGCCAAACCAGAGGCTAACAGAAGCAAAAGAGGAGGCAGCAAGGGATCGAGAAATGTATCACCGATTGGTGGGAAAGTTAATTTGTCTTACTCATACTCGACCAGATATCTCATATGCCGTCAGCTTGATTAGTCAATTTATGCTTAATCCAAAGGAATCACATCTACAAGCTGTTCATCGAGTCCTACACTACTTAAAAGGTAGTCCAGGAAAGGGAATACTTTTCAAGAAGAGCCCAGATCTCAAGCTCAAGGCTTATACAGATGCGGATTATGCAGGCTCAATGGTTGACAGGATGTCTACAACTAGTTATTGTACCTTCCTTGGAGGTAATTTGGTAACTTGGAGGAGTAAAAAACAGAATGTGGTGGCAAGATCAAGTGCAGAATCTAAGTTTAGGGCAGCGGCTCAAGGAATATGTGAGTTATTATGGATCAAGATCATTCTTGATGACTTGAAGGTTGAGTGGCAGAGTCCTATGAAGCTATTTTGTGACAATAAGTCTGCAATTAATATTGCTCATAATCATGTGCAGCATGACAAGACAAAACATATTGAGATTGATAGGCACTTCATCAAGGAGAAACTTGAAGAAGGATTGATTTTTTTGTCTTATGTTCCTTCAGGACAGCAAGTGGCGGATGTCTTGACCAAAGGGCTTAATGGTGGAAGTTTTCATGAGCTAATTTCCAAGCTGGGAATGGAAGATATCTATTCACAAGCTTGAGGGGGAGTGTTGAGCTGTAAATAGACAAATATACATAGGATTTTTTAGGAGGTTTTTTTATTCTGATTTGATTCTAATTTTATCCCACAAATCATGGGATTATAGCTGTTAACCCACAAATCGTGGGATTTTAGTTTTTTCTCCTTTTTTAGGCTTTCTTTCCTTTATTTTTGTTTGCTAGGATTTATCTGTGTATCAGCCTATAAATACAGCATTGTAAAGCACCAAAAGATATGAATGAGAATAACAATTTCTCTCCATCTAAAATTTCACAAAAGCGAAGTGATAAATTGTAAGAAATTATAACTAACCTTAAGTAGAACAAACTACAACTTTATTAAGGTTTATAATATATATATATATATATATATATATATATATATATATATATAACTTACATAATGCTGATTAAAAATGCATGCCCTAAACATGATTTCTAAATGACATGACACCTAATTATTTATTTTTTTTAAAATGTTAATTATATGCAATCTTAATCTAAATTTAATATGCATGATTTTTACTTTAATGACATGTGGGAATGACATAAGTTGAATCATCACAATATGTGTGCAATCTAATTTACATGATCCTAAATATGCACGTGCTACATGATATGGGACGGATGACGTGGTAATTCTATAAGCATGTATGTTCCTTTTATGATTTTTCTTTATAAAATAATGCAACTCCAATTAATTTTCTTGTTTTTTTAATATTCAACCTACATGAAATAACAATGACATGAAATAGGATTAATTCTGAATTAATCCTATTGACAAGCAAATGACCTTTGGGTTTTCCTTATAAATAGATAAAAAAAAAAAAACTAACACGGTTTAATAACTTTTATTGAAAAGAAAGTGACCTGATGATGCAACGCTAATCTTTTGGCATTTCCTTCTTTTCTTTTTTTTTTGAAAAAAGTTTCCTTTATTCATAAAGAAGACAATCTAGACTACATGATGCATCGACCCCTAAATTTTTCGCACTGCTAAAAGGACGGCGGTTCTCCGAGACACCACCACGAGATCACCCGAGGAACCCATATCCGATCCAACGAAAAATACGACCCCATCCCATCAGAAACTAAACTATATACATCATTAATAATGCATGAAAAACAATAATTAATTATGATCCAATTGCATTACAAGAGTATTAAGACAATGAACATGTGACTCATTAACTAACGTGAAACATATGACATGCATACTATGAAATCTATATGACTTAAATAACATTTTTATTTGCTTTTTGTTTTATTAAAGAAAACTCTATACTATCCTAACTCCATAAGGATTTTAAAGATCACATGCATTGCTTTAAACATGAATTATGTATGCACCTAAGTTCTAGATATGAAATAAGATGCATGATATGCAATGTGTACATAATGATTAATTAATCAAATGACGCATCGAAATATATGTCATATTGATAATCCACCAATACAAGTCAATTAGACATTATCTTAATGCGAATCAATTATGCAAAGCAATCCGTAAATTTTCCATGAAAAGTCAAAATAATCAAAAATCTAATCCAACGTCTCATGGCTCAATATTCTTGATTATTATGACTAAACACAACAAATTTCCTAATCAGATAATGATTAAATATATCAAAACAAATCAAATCAGAATCACAAACTAGGAAACCAAATATTTGAAGTGAATTTAGTCTAAAGAGATTACCTAGTCCAGGGCACGGCTTTCTCGAGGGGGCAGTGATAAGGCTTGCGGACCGACAAATGAGGTATGACCGAGAATTCACCGGTGCTTGATGAGTAACCGCTGATTACAAGTTGGTGGTCTAACCACAATTCCACCACCGTGAAGCCCAGCCAATGGATCAAAAACCTGCACAGGAAAAATCAACCTCCACGTTGATGGACTGATTCGGATGTAGGATGGAGTGAAAACTCATCGGGAAGCAATAGTCGTCTTGGAGTGGCAGGCGTAGGCGGGAAGCAGCATCGGCATCAAAATTGTGACAAGTAGCGAGGAAGCCGCAAGATGTGGGCTTCACATGAGCAATATAGCGGCGACGTGGGACGAAATCACGAGGCAGGTAGCAGCTATGGTGGTGCTCAACAGTAGGCGAAATAGCAAGGCAGGGTCATGAGGGATCTCAGCATTGACTCTCTCTCCCAAGGCATTTTCCTCCATTCTCCCCTTTCCTTTTCACCTGTGTCAATCGCGAGCACTCTGCAAATTCCCCACCTCTTTCTTACTTTCTTTCAACGAAGCCTCCCCATGAAACCTCACGAACACTTTTTCAATTTTTTCCTCTTTCAAATGAAACTCCACCAGCACTTTGCCGATTTCTCTCTCCCCATGAAACCACACGAACACTTTTGCCCATTTCTTTTTTCTTAAACGAAGCCTTGCACTCTCTATTTATAGAGAAAAGAAAAAGTTTGCTTTGCAAGTGAAGGCTTTCCAATATAATTGCATATATTCATTCAACTATTATTTTTCAAAAAAAGGGAATACACTCAACAAAAAAATGGCTCCAAAATCTAAAATCTTTTGTGAAGATTTTCCAAGATAATTTACTCAACCACTGAGGATCATCTACTGAAACGAGGGGATAGGCTTAACAAAAAAAAAAAGCTCCATTATCCAAAATCTAAAATCTTTCAAGATCTACCTCCACAACCAAATGTTTTATTTTATAAATTATTTCTTATCCTCTATTTTTCTTGTTTTCTATTTTTTTAGAACAGTTTTTTTAAAAAAAAAGATAAGTTTGGTCCTAAATGTTATTGTTACCTAAATGTGCTGTTATGAAATGCTTAATGTAATTTTTACATGACAAACAAGTAAAATAGTCAAAATTTAAGTGTCAACAAGTGGGTAAATTACAAAGAAAAAAGGTAAGTAAGGCAAATAAAAGTGGAAATTCAATAGGAAATTTTTCAAAAAAAAATAACCTTCGTAAATAACTTAAAGGAGAGTTAGTAACCAAAACTAGCCAATAACTTAATCGAAAAAAAGAATTGGTAAATCATACAAATAAAAGTTGGTAATTTCATTTACTAGTATGTAAATTATGCTGTTAGTAAGAAGGATTAATAAAAGCTGGTAAACAATAAGGAATTTTTTTTTCAAAAATAAGGGAAATTAATAATTCAAAAATAAATAAATATTGGTAACTAACTCAAATAAGCTTTGGTAACACAAAACTATTTGGTAATTTAATCGGCAAAAAGTTAGCAATCACTCTTATTGAGGTTAGTAATTTCTAAAAAGAGTCGGTAAATTTAAAAGGTTGGTAAGTAAGACAAATAAGAATTGCAACTTAATAGAAAAATTGGTATATTTAATAAGAAAATAGTTGTTGGTAAGCAATTCAAATGAAAGTTGTAAATCAAAACTAGTTGATAATTATTAATCTAAGAAGAGTTGGTAAATCACTCAAATAAAAATTGGTAATTTTATATAACGATTAATTTAACGCGTTGGTAAGAAAAGCCTATGAAAGTTTATGAAGGACGGAATTTTGTTAGATTTAACAGAAATTTGTAAACTTAAAATAAATCAAATATAATATGGGGTTCAACTCGAATAAGATAGCAACACAAGACAAGTTGATAACCACTCTAGTTAACATGGTAATTTCTAAAATTAGTAGGTAAGTTTAACGTTGTTGTAAGCAAGATAAACAGAGTTGGTATTGGTAAATTTATGAAAATATATAAATAAACGTGTAGTCAACTCTAATGAGAGTTGGTTGACCAAACTAACTTGGTAACCTAGTTGAAAAAAGCCAGTAACACATTTAAAGGTTTGGAATACAAGATTCAATGAACTTTAAAGCATTTGTAAGAAAAAATAATGGTAAACGATAACAAAAGTCGATATATTTCTTAAAAAATCAAATCAATGTAGATAAGTGACTCCAATGAGAGTTGATAGCTTAAAATTAGTAAATAATTTAATTGGGAAAAAGTTGGTAAATCACTCAAATAAAAATCAATCAAATCCATATAATATATAGTAAATTAGAAAAAATTGTAAGGAAGACAAATAAAGTTAATATATTGTTGACGCCTAAATTTTGTTTTTTTTATTAATTAATTAATTAGGTTTTTTTTTTATTATTATTGCCTTTTCGGATAATAAATAATAAAAAAAAAGTGAACATAAAACAACAAAAAAAAAAAGAAGAAAGAAAAGCAGCCCTCGAATGGGCCCTTACGGCCCATTTCCCCTTTCAGCCCGGCCCCACCAGTCATCTCCTTCCTCACGCCTCTGCAGCGCACGCGCAGAGGACGCAACGCCGGAGGGACAGGCGGACGGCGACCCACATGGGAGGGGTAGCTGGCGTTAGATGGGACGTCGGTTCGGCCGACGGAGGCCGCTCGGCGCACGAGGACCGGCGGTCGAAGCCCCGTCGACCGGCTGCCCCATCGCCTATAAATAGGCCCCCGTTTCCGTCGAGGAGATAGACACAGAAGCGAACGGAGGAAGGAGAAAGGGAGAGGGATCGAGGTCGCGACCCTTGGACACCCCACTAAGAGACTTCGGGGGCCGAGGGCTCGCGGCTTCGGATCCGAGCCATTTGGAGTAGAGGGAGAGAGGGGAAAGTGCGAGCGACGAGGAGGGCCGGCGAAGGCCCAGATCTGGAAATCGCAGGGACGCCGTCGCTGATCCGTCACTGCCACCCGCACCTGCAACCCCTTGTCATCCACCACCGTTCCGACGCCATTGCCACAAACGGGTAACATATCGCCATCATCGCCGTCGCTGTCGTCGTAGTTGCTGTCGTCGTCGTAGCTGCCATCGCCGCCACAACGCTTCGGTGTCCATCCCCGGCGCCGCGGATTCGCAAACCCTAGGGTTTGCTATTTTCTGGGTCGCGAAGCGGATCCGGACCCGGAAAATCGGGTAGGGTTCGCAATCCGGGGTGGCCGCGGAAGCGGGTCATGTGCCGGTGCCGGGTCGGGTAGGGTTTCGCAGGGGAGCCGGGTCGTGAAGCGGGTTGTCGGAGCGAGTCGTCGGGCCGGGCCAGGTGTCCCCAAACGCCCAGCCACGACGCCGTTTCATTGAAGTAAAAAAAAAAAAAAAAGGAAAAAATCTGAGTTGGTCCCGCGTTGCGGGCCCGTCCGTGTGCGGGTCGCTGGCCCGGGTCGGACCTAACCCACGGATCGACCCGAGTCAGTTTTTATGATATTTTTAAATAAATAATAAATAATAAATAATTTATTCCAAAAAAAAAATCAAAAATAATTTATTTTCGAAAAAATATTAAAAAATGTTTTAATTTCCAGAAAACCGAAAAATAATTAAAAAAATGTTGAAAATGTTTTATTTTCTAAAAAAATCAAGAAAAATCAAAAATACTTTATTCTCTAAAAAACATTAAAAAATATTAAAAATATTTTATTTTCCAAAAAAATCAAAAAAATCAAAAATATTGCGTATTTTCCAAAAAATGCCAAAAATCCAAAAAAAAAAAGCCAACAATTCATGAAAAAGCCAAAAAAATTCAGAAAAAGCCAAAAAGACTTGTATTTTTCCAAAAATACAAAAAAAAAAAAAAAACCAAAAAATCCCTTTTATGTCAAAAAAATTAGAAAAAGACTCAAAAATGTTTTTCCTTCCCAAATTGCATGGAAAATCCCTCGAGCATCCAAAAACCTCAAGGTTTAAACAAAATTAGGTACCGAAAGGGCATTAGTGATTAACTAGTGTAATCAAGTCCCCGATCCTAATTTCTCTAGTTGCGCAGGAGCGAGTATTTCTCCCGATACTTCGCTTGGGTTTCTAATCGACCCACCCCAAATCGATTAGTGGCGACTCCATTTTAAAAATTGATTTATAGGTTAAAAAACTTAAACCATTAAAGTCGTGAATTGGTGGACTTAGGAGAGTCCGGGCATAACTAATTTCAGCCAAGCCATTAGCCATCCTTAGGCACTCGTACCCGATTGCAGGCGCCGAAAAAAAGAGGTCACGACAGCTTGGCGACTCCGCTGGGGACTTTGAAGACTTAGGCCATTTTTGTCTTGTTTAAATTCTTTACTAACTTAGGTTTTTTTTTATGCAGGTCAAAAGCTTAGAAATTTATTTTAATTTTGCTTAAAATAGATTATCTTGTGATTATAAACTGTTGTGCATGCTTTACTGTTTTAAACACTACACATGGCACACACAACCCGGCCGCCGGACCTAGGCCGCCATAGGATATTTAGGATGGTGCTAAGAAAGATACGACCTCGAATGCGAGACTGCGATGTAGAGGTTGCATTTTTTTTCCCCGAATTTCTTAGCCGAAGTTAAAAGGGTATGCTGCTAACGCGAGACTGCGACGGGCGGATTCCCTTTTAATTTCAACAAGCCTTCTCAGTTAGAAATCGAGCCACACATCTCATGCGCATGTCTTTGTGCTTGTCATTTTTATTTAAAAGCAATGTGATTTCTTTACTTTTACTCAGTCTTTTTATTTGGCCCATGGCAATTTAGGATAAGCTTTTCAAAGTCCCAGTCTATATGCGATGGGGAAAGACGATATCCAGTTTATTCCCGCTCTCAAAGCAGAGCTCTTCAGATGGTGGGGTCAATTGGACTAGTATGCCCAAGAACGCGTGAAAGCCAAAGTCGGTTATCTTCTATCATTGTTCCAAATCTCTGTTCATCCTGAAGTCTTGCACGCCATGGCACATTTCTAGTGCCCGAGGACATCCACTTTTATGTTCAGTGGGTTCAAGCTAACCCCAACTCTGGAGGAATATAGCATCATCACTGGAAAGTCTCTTGAGAATCGGCTTGTTAGGCCACCAACAGGCATTGACCCATTACGTGGCTTAGCGCGGCTTTTAAGAACTAAAGTCCATGTTGTGAGGCAAACTCTTGAAAGCAACCATAATACCTGTCCACTAGCATTTTTGATTGCCTGTTTTGAAAATCAACCCATGGCTCAAAAAAGTGAAATTTTCCTTCTAGCCTTTTTCGGGTTCATCATCTTCCCCCATCAAAGAAACGCCATAAGTCCCTCAATGGCATGGGTGGTTGATCAGGTCTCAAAAGGGCAAAATTGTGTCAATATGATTTTAGTCGAAACATTCTTATCTCTTAATCGTTTTAAAGAAAACACAGAAAAAATCATGTGAGCCCCCCCGGAAATTTTGCAAGTCTGGTTCTTTTCTCACCTAAGCGAATTTCGATGCTTCATGTAATCATCTGAAACAAATAATTTCGAAAATCCATTACAGAAATTTGTGATCCTAGGGCCATATATTCCCAACCAAAGCTGTTTTAACTGGATAAATTTCTTAAGAAACCCCGTTCCTGAGACATTCCAATGGCGTGCTAGTTGGTTTCATGAAAAGAGAGCTCGCTTTGCTTACGGACAAAGCCATCCAATTCCATTGCTCGGCCTCACCGACGGCACTCCCTATTACCCATATAGGGTGGCTCGACAATATGGAGCCCTTCAAGAAATCCCGCCGCTTTCCAGGAGGAAAATACATCCACTCCGTTTTACCCATCCAAGTCGTGACTACGCATTCGAGATTGCCATTGTCTAGGAGACCTGGGACAAGTGCCATCGCAAAAGGATCATGGTACCTAAAGGGTTTGAGGGAGAAGAAAGAGCCCACCACGCCTCTGCGGTCTACATCCACAATCATCACATCCCGACAAGGTGGAAGCCATCGGTCCCTCGCTCAATCAGAGAAAGCAGCCCGCACAAGCAAGCAGAGCTTACACAAAGGGATTTGGGAATAGACTGAATACATACCTTGGAGCCAATCCAAGAAAGCAAGCAACCTTTGCAGGAACAAGGCTCCCTGTCACATATAAGCTAGCAGTCATTGTCTTCCTTAGTGTTTATTTTGTGAAAGCTTTGTCCCTTTGTTTAGGGACTTTTATTTAATATCTAGTACTTTGTTATATCATTTCAAGTTCTAGATGTTACAAGTCTGTAAAATCCTCTTTCAATAAATAAAAATAGATAGATCGTTGCCATGGGTCAATCTTTGTCTGCTCTGTGCTCATTCATTGTTTTCACAAAAACAGGTAATCATGAATCGCCAACTATCAGCCACTCGCGAATGGCCTCATGTGATAGGGGCCGATCAGAATGATGTACAAAATCGCCTCTCCAACATTGAAGACGGCGTAAGACAGATGTCCATTGTCCTTCGACAACTCTTGAGGCAAATGGAATCCGCTCAAACTAAGCCCAACTCCGTAGCTGTTTTAAGCGTCGTTATGACACCTGCGAATTTGCCAGAGAATAACCAACACCATAGACAGTTTGAAAAAATCATGAAAAAGTTAAACTAACTGCAGGGGCAAAATCCCATGGACTTGTCCAATTACGCTGGCATTGAGATCCCTGAAGAGCTCAAAGCGCTTGAATGCGAAAGGTATGCTGATACCTCCCGCCCAGAGACCTACTTGCAGGCCTATCTGGTCCAAAGGATGATTCAATCATACCAGTCAAGCTTGATTGGCCCCGCCTTCCGATGGTACATTGTCAGGAAGATTAGTCCCCTTAAAACCTTGAGGGAATTGATCCATGTTTTCCACCAAGAATATAATATTGACATCAGCCCTAACATCGCCTTGCCCTATGAAGAACCGATGATCGCGGAGCACGAGGAGCCGTTAGTCGCTGAGATAGGAGAAGAAGATGTCAATGAAGCCTTGCATGATAAATGGGCGACTGAGCAACATCAAATTACCGAAAAGTTTCCCACTATGAAAGGCAAGGAACCTGTGTACAAGATCAAAGACACGGAGCCTGTTCAAGACCAGGGCATGACAAGACAGCTCCCCAAGCTTACTCCAAGAGCTAGGGTCCAAAGAATACCAACCCCTATCAACCTCGGAAAGTGAATCGAAAGTGAAACTCTAATGTCTCTCACTTCCCTTGACAGAATCGAGCTGGCAAAACGAAGAGCCTTACTCAAAAGGTCCGGACCGAAGCCAAAAGAAGAAAGCCTAAGCAAATCAATTCAAAGCATCGCCGACGAGCCACCGCACCAAAGGTCCGAGCATTCCCAAGAATACAGCTTTGAAGGCTACCATCCCCTAGAGTACAACCCTGAAGACTTCCCATCCTTAGAATACAGCCCTAAGGACTTCCAACGTTACTTCGACAATGAAACTGACGATTCATCGTATAACTGTTTCCTACTCTCACCCGGGGATGAAGGCCCATCAGAAGAGGAAACATACGTCTTTATTCGCTACGATCCTAATGAAGTACTAAGCTCGTCCTCTGACCATGAGGATAGCTTCAATACTTCATCCTCATTCGGAAATTTTAACCCAGAGGAAAGCAATGGGGTAATCTCGGTAGAGTCCAACTTCCCTGAAACAGAAAAATTCACCACTACGATGAATATGCAGTGGGAAAACCAGTGGCCTAACCAAGACATATCAAGCTCGTCTTGCCCTCATAGGATCATAACCCCCATAGAAATGTGGATACCCAATTTCCGCAGGTACAACGGCACGACTTGCCCCGTGGCTCACTTGCAGTATCTCCATGCTGAAATGAGTCAAGATATGGCCGATGTTATTTACAACTCAGGCATTCCAAGAAACTCTTACGGGGTCTGCACTACAATGGTTCTGCACAGCAAATATTCACCTCATAAAGGATTGGAGCGAGCTGACTTCCACATTCTTGCATCAGTACCAAAACCAGATTGGAACTGAACTGCCTTGTGAGAGTTTGGCTTACTTCAGAAAAAGACCAATGGAGGATATCCGAGCATACGCAGGAGGTGGAGAGCTTTCATGATGCAAACCCACCCTCAACCGGGCCGAGGAGGAGTTAATGAAACAATTCATAGAAGCTTTGTCCTGCAAGCATCGCTGTTGGCTGCATGGGTTACACTTTCGTAGCTTCAACGAGGTAGTCATCGCATGTGAATACTTCGAGTCTACTGAAGGTGAGGAATTCAAAGACGCTTAGCTTCAAGACCAGCACTATCAAAGCGCTCCTTTACATAGGAGTTTTCATGAGTTTTACTTGTAATTTCATGTTTCTTATCTTGTCTAAATGTGCTACTGTTGTACTTTCCATTCCAAGTACTCTAATGTACAGTTCTAATATTCTATTTTGAGAGCATGAGGCGGTACTCCAAACCTGCCCGGTGATGTTATCCAACCATGAAAAGAAAATATCATCCAAGGAGAATACTGAGAGCTGGGCTTCCTCATGCTTTTTCTCCCCTAAAGACCTATTTTGAAAATAAAAAATATTTCATCACCCAAAAGCTTTTGTCAAAACAAGATGATAAATTTAAGCACGTTTGTCTTTCTAACCCTCTCACTTTATGTTTCAGAACATCATCCCCTTTGATTTAGTGTGACTAGCATATCGTGTGAACAGACCAAACTCGAGAAAGCGGGGGCAAACAAAAAAGATCATCCCACTTCAAAGAAGGTCAGCTTTATTTTCTGAATATAATTTTGGAAATGATATCCTCTCTCTTCTATTTAGAGGAAACAAAAGATAGGACGTAATAGGTACAGGCATACGGTTGAAATCAAGCCGTCCCTAGAAGCTCTGTGCACTCCACCTCGCTCTTGCCCAACTCCTTCTCAAGCCGAAGCAATATCTTTTCCCTAGAACGTGCTCGAGCAACTAGACGTTGCGATTTCGTTGATGAAATTTCCAACTTTGACAAGCGCGGAAGCACAGGAAAGGGATTTCTTCTCTTTCTTTGAATTGGCTACTGTCAACAGGGAGGAAATCCAGACAGTTGAAGTGATCTCTAGCCCCCTATTTAAGATGATGACGTTAGGACCTGGAAACCTAACTTCTTGTTCCTGACGCATGCTCTCCCAAGAAGTAATTGCCATCAGAGAATTGAAGGTTTTGATTGTCCATCTTAGTTTCCATAGAAGCTTGAGGTATATGACTTTGCCCAATGATGCTATAGTCAAAGACAGAATAAGAAAATTCCACAGAAGGAAGGCGTTGAAGATGAATCAATGACCATCAATCATGCATACAAGGCCACAAATGAGGAGGGCCAATCGAAAGAAATGTCGAACCGTGTCAATACAAAGAGGCTGTCATCAACATACAGAGATCCCTAGGAGCTAACAAATACAAACTCTAGAGAAGAGTAATTTGGTATCATTTCCAATATTCCCAGTATCTAAACTCGCTTTTGACATATTTTCTCCTATTGACAGGAAGCATAGGATTCAAGAAGCAAGCTTAATGGTTAATTTGGACAAATTAAATTGACCCATATCAATTTACCTAATTTGGTATGAAAGTACGTGTCATCCAGGAGCCGGTTCGGTTAAATGAAAAATAAGCACCCTATGGACACCGTCGGCACCTCTAGCTAAGTGGTACTCGGGAAGAAGCAAAGCGGTCTGAAGTCGGGGGTTCGAATCCCCGACACGACAGTTAGCCGCTTAGTAAAAAAATAATAATAATAAATTTTTGTTTCTCTTACGCCTACAAATTACGAGAGAGCAGATGACCTAACAAAGCAAAAGACATAGGACTTCGTGTCCCATTTGCACTTCAGGTCCATCCAATCATCTGCAAACCAGTGAAGGGTAATGTTATATCGCTTCCAAGTTATTTGACTCTTGAAAGAGTTTCTGACTAACACGATCCCTTTTATCTATTGCAGGATCACTTTACCGTAAAAAATGCGGGTAATATATCAAGGAAAGACATGTCAAACTCTGATAAACTCTCCCAAGCAAAATGGCGTCTCAAGTATCGCCAAAGCAAATGACAGAGATCCTTCAAGCCTCAATTCACCTTTAATTTTGGCCCTGTTGATCTTCTTTTCTGCAGGGGCAAAAACAGAGATGCCTGATTAGATCCCCAACCCCGGCTGATCCTTCTTGTGTCATTTCCCTACTCAATAGGAACAATCCATTGACACCCATTTGTGAATAACCATTTTTGATGTTCAAAATTTAACATATTTGGAAACACCATTTTGTTAACCCTTAAAGCTGCCAACAAGGTCTTTTTGAACAAAAACCATTCATTTGTTTTAAGAGTACAAACTCTCTCATGTTTAAAATGTTGCATGCATTCTCCAAATGGATTTTTGCATGATGATTTTGTCTGTCTAAATCACTGATTCTACAAGGATTATTAGAATAGACAGCTAAGTGAAGAATACAAGGTTAATTGAGCATGCTGGATAAGGCGCGTCGGAATGATGACTGGCAAACCATATCCCACACACAGTCCCTAACTATACACTTGTGAGATGAGTGTAGAAGATTCCATGACTACAGGGTAAAGAGTTCTCTCGCGAATGGTACGATGACCAAAATAGTGGGAGGCATTCCATTGCTCACTTTGAGCCCCATACACTGGCCAAATTTCTGTCTTACCCCCCTGTCAAAGAACCACCCCACACTAGGGCAAGTTGAAGGCAAGTTAGCATCACGAGGTAAGAAAATGGATAGAAATTCTCTTGCTTGCACTTGCATCAATCTTTGAGTGTCTTTATTGCATATGAACACTCACGTTAATTTAAGTGCCCTAAAATCATGAAGAGCAATTCTTTCTTTACACACTTGTATCCATTGTACAACTCAATTGAGTCTGTAAATTCACCCTCACATGGAGGCAAAGCAGAAGCTACTGCCATTTGAGCAGCATAATTAGAAGCGCCGGCAAAAGATGAAGACTCAATAGTCTAACAAAGGCGTTTGCTTGAACTTACCAAGATTAGTTCCTCAGGCAACAAGAGCAAAGTTGGGGCATAAAAAGCAGCGTACCTGGTAAAAGCAAGGTCAGTGCCCATGAATGAAAAATTGAAGAGAGAAATGGGGACATAAAAAAGCGGTGTGCCTGGTAAAAGCAAGGCCAATGTCTCTAAACAAAAGATACAATTGTTTGTATTCCCGAGAGAAGTTGCTGTTGTGGTTCGATTAATGGAACCTTCATTTGATTAAGAGAAGGAAGACCAGTGACAAATGCCAAGGCAATCACCAGCTCCCACCCTTTTACACATGAGTCAAGCCTACATGACATCCTAATGTAAAAAGTCTCTTCAGACTAGGGGCACTTCAATTAACATAGGATTTCATGTCTATAAACATCGCTCGAAGAAATACGAGCAAGATTATTCTATCTCTTTTCGCAGGACTATTGACTTGCAAACCCGGAGATGATCGTGCAACATTTTTCCCACAAAGCCATGACCTTATTGGTCCCCTTTGATAAGCCATTGACCAAGCCTTCATCACAATTCCAACAAAGACCTCTCATATTGGTAAAGTCGTATCATTTGCGAGAATACTCGGACCCCTGCTGACATGATGACAGTGAGACAGTGTGGTCCTTATAAATTCTGCATTAATGGTCAGGATAGCCTTTTCCATGAGAGTGAGCGAAAAGTCCTTTCAGACTGAAAGTCCCTCACCTGGCATGCTCAAGACATCTACATTCTAAATGAAAGTTGTCTTTCAAAATCTTCCCCAGTGGAACTCAAATGATGCAAAACTAACAAAATTGTCATGCATAAATCACATTTAAACTCATGAATTTACAGCATATACAATCATGTGTGCATATTGGGCAAATAGCAGACATACTCTCGAAGATCAGAGATATTGCCAGGTAAGCATATCTCTATCCCCATTTGTCTTAAAGTACCTATCACTGTCCAGGTACTCTCTTATTGACACTCAACCTATTTGAGTCGTCCCTTGAGTTTGGATGCTTACTGCTGTCTAGGTATCCCCATTGTCTTTGAGTACCGACCACCAATCGGATACTCCCTTTTCCTGACACTCGACCTGTTCGAGTTGCCCTCAAAGTATTGATACTTGTGATTGACCAAGAATCCCTTTATCTTTGAGTACCTACCACTGTCTAAGTACTCCCTCTTACCGATACTCAGCTTGTTCAAGTATTGATTGTCCAAACATTCCCCCGTTTTTGAGTGTCTGCCACTACTCAAGTGCTCTCTCTGTTGACATTCGACCTATTCATGATGTCTTTAAAGTTTTGATATTTGCAACTGTCCAAGTATCCCTTTGTCTTTGAGTATCAACCCCCGTTCAGGTACTCCCTTTCTATGACACTCGACCTGCTCGACTGGTCTTCAAAATTATGTCGGTGAATGATAGCAGCCACTTAAGTATTCCACCACATTATGCGCCTACAATCACGCAGGTATGTTTTCTTACACTTGGACCAGTTGAGTGGTCTCTGATCATATCATTAAATATTTGTTCATCCAAATATTCCTCTACTTTGTACACCTGTGTGCTTGCGGCCATCCAGGTAAGCCTTATGTTACATTCAAATTCCAACTGCCAGGAGGTGAGAGACCTTCACGAATATGCGGGGCACGCTCTCGATATTCCCAATACCAGGAGGTGAGAGACCTTCACGAATATCCAAGGTACATCCTCGATATTCTCATTGCTAGAATGTGGGAGACCTTCACGAATATGCGAGGTACGTTCTTGATATTCCAACTACCAGGAGGTGAGAAGCCTTCACGAATATGCAGGACACACCCACGATATTCCCATTGCCAGGAGGTGAGAGACCTTCACGAATATGCAGGGCACGCCCTCAATATTCCCATTGCCATGAGGTGGGAGACCTTCACGAATATCTCAGGTACGTCATCGATATTCTTATTACCAGAAGGTGGGAGACCTTCATGAATATGCGAGGTACGTCCTTGATATTCCAACTACCAAGAGGTGAGAGACCTTCACGAATATGCGGGGCACGCCCTCGATATTCCCAATACCAGGAGGTGAGAGACCTTCACAAATATCCAAAGTATATCCTCGATATTCTCATTGCCAGAAGGTGGGAGACCTTCACGAATATGCGAGGTACGTCCGTGATATTCCAACTACCAGGAGGTGAGAGACCTTCACGAATATGCAGGGCACGCCCTCGATATTCCCATTAACAGGAGGTGAGAGACCTTCACGAATATCCAAAGTACATCCTCGATATTCTCATTGCCAGAAGGTGGGAGACCTTCACGAATATGCGAGATACGTCCTTGATATTCCAACTACCAGGAGGTGCCTTCACGAATATGCGGGGCACGCCCTCGATATTCCCAATACCAGGAGGTGAGAGACCTTCACAAATATCCAAGGTACGTCCTTGATATTCCAACTACTAGGAGGTGAGAGACCTTCACGAATATGCGGGGCACGCCCTCGATATTCCCAATACCAGAAGGTAGGAGACCTTCATGAATATCCAAGGTATGTCCTCGATATTCCAACTAACAGAAGGTGAGAGACGTTCACGAATATGCGGGGCACGCCCTCGATATTCCCAATACCAGGAGGTGAGAGACCTTCACGAATATCTCAGGTACGCCCTCGATATTCTCAATTACCAGGAGGTGAGAGACCTTCACGAATATGCGAGGCACGCCCTCGATATTCTCAATTACCAAGAGGTGAGAGACCTTCACGAATATCTCAGGTACGTCCTCGATATTCCAACTACCAGGAGGTGAGAGACCTTCACGAATATGTAGGGCACGCCCTCGATATTCCCAATACCAGGAGGTGAGAGACCTTCACGAATATCCAAGGTACATCCTCGATATTCTCATTGCTAGAAGGTAGGAGACCTTCATGAATATCCAAGGTATGTCCTCGATATTCCAACTACCAGGAGGTGAGAGACCTTCACGAATATGCAGGGCACGCCCTCGATATTCCCAATACCAGAAGGTAGGAGACCTTCATGAATATCCAAGGTATGTCCTCGATATTCCAACTACTAGGAGGTGAGAGACCTTCACGAATATGCGGGGCACGCCCTCGATATTCCCAATACCAGGAGGTAAGAGACCTTCACGAATATGCGGGGCACGCCCTCAATATTCTCAATTACCAGGAGGTGAGAGACCTTCACGAATATCCCAGGTACGTCCTCGGTATTCCAACTACCAGGAGGTGAGAGACCTTCACGACTATTCGGGGCACGCCCTCGATATTCCCAATACCAGGAGGTGAGAGACCTTCACGAATATCTCAGGTACGCCCTTGATATTCTCAATTACCAGGAGGTGAGAGACCTTCACGAATATCCCAGGTACGTCCTCGATATTCTCATTGCCAGAAGGTGGGAGACCTTCACGAATATCTCAGGTACATCCTCGATATTCTCATTACTAGAAGGTGAGAGACCTTCACGAATATCTCAGGTACGTCCTCGATATTCTCATTACCAGAATATGGGAGACCTTCACGAATATCCAAGGCACGTCCTCGATATTCCCACACACCAGGAGATGAGAGACCTTCACGAATATCTCAGGTACCCCTTCGATACTTGTGAACGTCCAGGTATCCTCTAAGAGATTGTACTTGTGATCATCCAAGTACCCTTTCGACGCCTGCAAAGGCCCAAATATCCTTCAAGTTAGTACTTGTGAATATCCAGGTACTCTTTGATATGCCTGTGAATGTCCAGGTATCCTCCAGAATCGATGCCCTGAGAAAGGTCGGCGCATCCTCCCGAGAAAGGTCGGGTTCCTACTGGTGTCTTCGACAAAAGTCAGACACCCCACAAATCGATGCCTTGAGAAAGGTCGGCGCATACTCCCGAGAAAGGTCGGATTCCTACTGGTGTCTTCGACAAAAGTCAGACACCCCACAAATCAATGCCCTGAGAAAGGTCGGCGCATCATCCCGAGAAAGGTCGGGTTCCTACTGATGTCTTCGACAAAAGTCAGACACCCCACAAATCGATGCCCTGAGAAAGGTCGACGCATCCGCTCGAAAAAGGTCGAGTTCCAACTGGTGTTTTTGACAAAGGTCAGACACCCTCACAAAACAGATGCCCTGAGAAAGGTCGGCGCATCTCCCGTCAAGACGACCGAAGAATGGTTCGAGTCCGAGACAAATCATTAATTGTTTTAACAGGCGATCGAAGAATGGTTCGGGTCCTGGAGAAGCAATTTCCCGTCACGGCGACCAAAGAATGGTCCGGGTCCAAGACAAACCACCGATTGCTCCAACAAGCGACCAAAGAATGGTTTGGGTCCTGGAGGAGTAATTTCCCGTCACGGCGACCGAAGAATGGTTCGGGTCCGAGACAAACCACTGATTGCTCCAACAGGCGACCAAAGAATGGTTTGGGTCTTGGAGGAGCAATTTCCCATCAAGGCGACCGAAGAAAGGTTCGGGTCCTAGACAAATCATTGATTGTTTTAACAAAGCGACCGAAGAATGGTTCGAGCCTTGGAAAAGCAACCTCCTCATATCACCAGGTAAGATGACGCCTTGATACTTGCCAAACTCGGGGTTCACACCCTATCTCACTTACTCCCGGTAAGTAACCACAGGTATCTTCTTATCTGTCTTAGTATATGTAAAGTTATATTGCCCTTTTTCTACATAGAATAATAGGTCCTAAATATAATTTGCTACGCATGCACGGGTAAAATTTAGGCATCAGTTTGTCTTTGAATGCAACCTCTGCGAACTCACCTTCAAAGAGAGGCAGCTGTTGACGCCTAAATTTCATTTTTTTTGTTAATTAATTAATTAGGGTTTTTATTATTATTGCCTTTTTCGGATAATAAATAATAAATAAAAAAAGTGAACATAAAACAACAAAAAATAAAAAGAAGAAAGAAAAGCAGCCCTCGAATGGGCCCTTACGACCCATTTCCCCTTTCAGCCCGGCCCCACCAGTCATCTCCTTCCTCGCGCCACTGCAGCGCACGCGCGGAGGACGCGACGCCGGAGGGACAGGCGGACGGCGACCCACATGGGAGGGGCAGCTGGCGTTAGATGGGACGCCGGTTTGGCCAGCGGAGGCCGCTCGGCGCACAAGGACCGCGGTCGAAGCCCCGTCGACCGGCTGCCCCATCGCCTATAAATAGGCCCCCGTTTCCGTCGAGGAGACAGACACAGAAGCGAACGGAGGAAGGAGAAAGGGAGAGGGATCGAGGTCGCAACCCTTGGACACCCCACTGAGAGACTTCAGGTGGGCCGAGGGCTCGCGACTTCGGATCTGAGCTTCGCTGGAGTAGAGGGAGAGAGGGGAAAGCGCGAGCGACGAGGAGGGCCGGCGAAGGCCCAGATCTGGAAATCACAGGGACGCCGTCGCTGATCCGTCGCTGCCACCCGTACCTGCAACCCCTTGTCATCCACCACCGTTCCGACGCCGTTGCCACAAACGGGTAACATATCGCCACCATCGCCGTCGCTGTCGTCGTCGTAGCTGCCATCACCGCCACAACGCTTCGGTCTCCATCCCCGACGCCGCGGATTCGCAAACCCTAGGGTTTGCGATTTTCCGGGTCGCAAAGCGGATCCAGACCCGAAAAATCGGGTAAGGTTCACAATCCGGGGTGGCCGGGGAAGCGGGTCGTATGCCGGTGCCGGGTCAGGTAGGGTTTCGCAAGGGAGCCGGGTCATGGAGCGGGTTGTCAGAGCGGGTCGTTGGGCCGGGCCGGGTGTCCCCGAACGCCCGGCTATGACGCCGTTTCATTGAAGTAAAAAAAAAAAAAAAAAAAGGAAAAATCTGAGACAGGCCCGCAACGCAGGCCCGTCCGTGTGCAGGTCGCCGGCACGGGTCGGACCCAATCCGCGGATCCGACCCGGGTCAGTTTTTATGATATTTCTAAATAAAAAATAATAAATAAATAATTTATTCCAAAAAAATCAAAAATAATTTATTTTCGAAAAATTATTAAAAAATGTTTTAATTTCAGAAAACCGAAAATTAATTAAAAAAATGTTGAAATTTTTTTTATTTTCTAAAAAAATCAAGAAAAATCAAAAATACTTTATTCTCTAAAAAATATTAAAAAATATTAAAAAAATATTTTATTTTCCAAAAAAATCAAAAATATCAAAAATATTCCGTATGTTCCAAAAAATGCTAAAAATCCAAAAAAAGCCAACAATTCATGAAAAAGCCAAAAAAATTCAGAAAAGGCCAAAAAGACTTGTATTTTTCCAAAAATAAAAAAAAAAAAAACCAAAATATCCCTTTTATGTCAAAAAAATTAGAAAAAGACTCAAAATGTTTTTCCTTCCCAAATTGCATGGAAAATCCCTCGAGCATCCAAAAATCTCAAGGTTTAAACAAGATTAGGTACCGAAAAGGCATTAGTGATTAACTAGTATAATCAAGTCTCTGATCCTAATTTCTCTAGTTGCGCAGAAGCGAGTATTTCTCCCGATACTTCGCTTGGGTTTCTAATTGACCCACCCCAAATCGATTAGTGGCAACTCCATTTTAAAAATTGATTTATAGGTTAAAAAGCTTAAACCATTAAAGTCGTGAATTGGTGGACTTGGGAGAGTCCGGGCATAACTAATTTCAGCCGAGCCATTAGCTATCCTTAGGCACTCGTACCCGATTGCGGGCGCCGAAAAAAAGAGGTCGCAACATATATGATGAAGAAAAGTTGGCAACTTGCAAACATCAAAAAACAACTTGTAATTTCACTAGAATCGTCCATTCCTTAAAATTCATTTTTCCTTAGTTGAAACAAATAAAGGGGGCTGGAAAGGAAAAAGGTGATAATACCGGTGAGGACACAGAGGAAAACATGAAGAATCTACTTATGAAATTTAAAAGTGAGTACGATGACGAAATAGTTGTAAATGATATAAAAAGAGAGAAAAACTTGACCTAATTATTCTTCCAGATTCGGTGCTAATTTTAAAATTGTCAAGATGAATAAGGGGGCCCCTGGCATAAAGACAGTTGACATCAACCAGTTGAAATCCTCTTTCAACGCTACTTGCATCTCTGTCCTCCACCTAAAGGTTGAAACCACTTTCTTTCTTTTTTATTTAACAGTAGGTTGAAACCACTTGAAACGCGACGACTACGAGTGTTGAGAAACAATCATCACATCCCCACTAAGAAAAGCTCTCAGCTTTGTGGAAGATCATGGGATATAATTTATTTTAGCCGACTACGGAAACTGGCTAAAATAATCAGATAAGCTCCGTGGAAAAGCTCTCTTGGTTCTTCTATTCTTTTCCCCCGCGTGAATAATGTGCGAAAAGGGACATGTTCACGCAGACTGACCGGGGAACTATCCCTAATTAGCAATTTCTAAATGATGGTTGTTTACACATTTTTTGACCAATATTATTGCTCCATCCATCCAATATATAGCACGTGGGTATTATTGTACTTTTTCGACCGATTCATTTTTCTCACGTGAGAATTAATTACCTCAACCTTAACCTTAAGTCAGGAGTGTGTTGGGAATCCTCAGTGGTGGTTAAGATTGTACCTCACCACAACTCAAAAGCCCAAAAGCTCTGTTGGAGATTATTTCGCCTACTAGGCAACCCTAATGGGTTGAAAGGACTGCGATCTTTATTTTAACGTGGCTATTTTCACATACCTCAATCCCCAATGAGAGGATTTTTCTTCTTCCCCCTTCTTAGGATATTCCTAAATTTTATATCCCAGAGTTCAGATGTAGTAGTTTAAGGATATACCAATGTCCGAACAAATACCTAACGTTCTAGAAGTCAAAGATAAAAATCTACTTCTCTTGTTACTTGCTCTCTCTTGGTTCTTCTGCTCTTTTCCCCTCACGTGAATAACGTGCAAAAAGGGACATGTTTATGCAGACTGACCAGGGAAAGTATCCTTTAATAACAACTACCAATTGATGGTTGAATACACATTTAGCGTCCATCCAATATAGCACGTGCAAACTATCGTACTTTTTCAACAGATTCAGTTTTTTAAAGTAAAAATTGAGATGCGAATTATATGTGGTAGATGTGATCAAGTACTGTACATGTTGAAGTCTTTTTTGGTGGAGTGTTGATGGTGATCCTATCGATCACGATTCACAAATAATTAGGGCCTCGCTAATTAGTTTGGTGGTATTTCAAGAAAAACACTATTTATTAACTTTTAAAAACTCGTGGAAAAGTTTCCGAGATGAATGCCCATTTTGTTTTCGTGAAAAATTAACAGTCATAATATATTTTCCACCTTTCTTCCGACATCTGCATCACTTAGGAAAGAAGCAACGGAAAATCCTTTGATAAAAATCAAATATAGATTCAAAAAGCTAACTTGCAATTTTTGAAAGTCAGATTTCATTTCCAACTTGATCTCTCCCAACGTAAGGTTATTTTGAGTTTTCTAACACGGGCGCTCGGCTGATGGATGATGAACCTTGACACTTGGATCCCTGCGACCTTGATGCCTCAAACCCAAGGCCTCGATGGCCCAAACTCGAGACCCAGATATCTAAACGTGGATCCCAAAGCTTTACTCGATGTTTGTTTTTTTCTTTAAAAAAAAAAAAAAAAAAAACTCAGAGTTTTCTGATAACAAATATCAGAAAATGACTTCTATCTTATTTGCAAAAAGTAACCAAATACAAGAAAATTAAAGCATTTTCTGAAATAGCTATTTTGGAAAATATTTTTCCGGTAAAGTTCATTTTCTATAAAATAAAAACAGAAAAGTCACTCCAAATGAACCTTTAATAAACTAAAATAGAATGTACTAAATAATTATTCTTTTCGATCCTCTTTTTGTTTCGTTTTTGGGTCGGGACGATCCTCTTTATTGACCCGTTGTACACGTTAAAATTTTTACCCTTTTATGATGACCAAGGGGTCCACTTCTATAAATAGGCCCACCCCAGATATAGTATGCTACCATTTGCGGGGTAGGGTAAAACGCATCCGAGCACATCCCTACCTAAGAAACCTAGAATATATTCAAAGAGAAGCGTGATGGAGGATCATCCGACAGGCTTCAGGTTTTATCCAACGGAGGAAGATTTACTCTAGTATTTTATTGTCCCTCACTTGCAACAATGGAAGAAAATTCTACCGACGCCGAAGGAATTCCAAAAAGTCGTGCGGGGATCGATTAAGATTCAAATGTCGGCAGGGCAACGAGCCACGACAATTACTACTAGTTGGTCTAGATAATGACATGTTTCTTCATTAAAGAAAGTGGCAATGTGCCCATCAATTATTAACTTTATTTTTGATGTTATCCTATTTGTTGGCCAGTATATTTTATTTCTATTAGAGAACTAATTTCAACTGATCCCTAACATTACTTCACGACCGTTCACACAAAAAATGTGATGAAAAAAGTAACTTTGGTTAATACGAGGAAGAAAAGAGAAATTCTTTCAATTTTTTGGGCAGGAAGTTGGAACTCGACTTTTCCAAGGATTTTCCTCAATGACCTCAACTTGGGTGGCGGCGGAGTCTCAGATTTCTTTGTCAAAGTATCGTTAATGTCTCAATAAACGGCAATCGCTGATTTGCTCCGTCGCAAATTTTCGACACTGCTCTTATTTCCATAAAATATGATTTGGATGAACCATCGTGTTTTTTATTATAGTTATTTTATCGTTACGGTATACCTCAAAACTGAGCGGGATATTTTCTTAAAGGCTGCTGTTACTATAAGGAGTTTGCCAAACACATTATAAAAGCATCAGCAACTCTTTCACAGCTGCAACTGCCGCAGGAGAATTATACAATTAGGGCAAAAAGTTTGGACTGGAGTGATATATCAAAATTTTGATGGACATATATTTGTTATAATTATCCTGGTAAAGGTTATAGGATCATGATATCTTTCTATCCCATTGCATGCATGCAATTATACGTGTACTTTTAGTTGAATTTTAGTAAGGCAATCAGAAAAGAACACAAAGATTACGAGGTTCAGCAATGTGCCTACGTCCTCGGACAAAACTCTCGACTCTCTTGTTGTTTTTTTCATAATATTCTTCTGCAATTTGTACATAGGGTTCACCACAACAAAAAAGGGAAATTTCAAAAATAGGAAACTCAAAAATAGGAAAACTATTAATGCAGAAATTTGCCCACAATATGTCCTTTCCTTGAATAGGAGAGCAAATCTCACCAATATCGCCAATACTCCCCCTCAAGTTGGAGCGAAGACATCGTCAGAGGTCAACTTGTTTATCATATCCTGAAATACTCCCTTGGATAAAGCTTTGGTGAAGACATCAGCAAGTTGATCCCCACTACGAATATATGGTGTCTCTATTGTCTTATCTTGAACCTTTTTCCCTTACAAAGTGACAATCGACCTCTATGTGTTTGGTTCTTTCATGAAAGACCGGATTTGAAGCAATGTGTGTTGCCGCCTGATTATCACAAAATAGCTTCGTAGGTTTAGACATGACATCACAACCCAATTCTTGAAGCAATAGACGAAGCCATACGATTTCACTAGTGGCAGTAGCCATGGCTCGATACTTAGCTTCCGCACTAGATCTAGCCACAACTGTTTGCTTCTTACTTTTCCAAGTAACAATATTTCCACCAACAAAGGTACAAAAAACCCGTGGTAGATTTTCTATCCATGGGGTTTCCAGCCCAATCAGCATCAGTAAATCCCACAATCTCTGTATTACCATTATTCTTCAACAATATTCCTCTTCTTGGAGAAGCCTTTAGATATCGAAGGAGCTGGTTTAGCAACTCCATATGTCTTTGTGTAGGTTTTTGCATAAATTGGCTCACATAGCTAATAGAATAAGCAATGTCAGGTCTAGTAATTGTTAGGTAAATCAATCTTCCTACCAAACGCTGAAATTGCCTAATATCCTGTAATGGTGTTTCATTAGACATAGTCTTACTGTTGTAATCCATAGGAGTGCTAGCAGATTTAACACCCAGCTTACTAGTCTCCTTTAATAAATCTAGAATATATTTCCTTTGAGTAAAGAACATACCTTTGTTAGAACTTGCTACCTCTATCCCCAAAAAATACCTCAATTTTCCAAGGTCTTTAATGTCAAACTCCTTGCTCAACAACTGTTTAAGTTCTGCAATACATGCTAAGTTGCTGCCATTAATAATAAGATCATCAACATAAATGAGAATAGCAACAATACCTTCACTAGTTACTTTAGTAAACATCGAAGAATCAGCTGCACTCCTTTTAAAACCAAATCTAACGAGTGCAGAACTTAGCTTGCCATACCATGCTTTAGGTGACTGTTTGAGACCATATATTGCCTTCTTTAATTTGCAAACCATTCCCTTATTATTCTCTAAGGGATGTCCTAGAGGAAGATCCATATAAACCTCTTCTTCTAAGTCTCCTTGGAGGAAAGCATTCTTCACATCCATCTAAAACAATGGCCAGCTACAATTAACTGCCACAGATAGAATGACACGAACAGTGTTCATTTTCACTACAGGAGCAAATGTGTCCTTGTAATCTATCCCATATGTTTAAGTATATCCTTTTGCAACGAGCCGAGCTTTGTACCTCTCAACCGAACCATCACTACTATATTTGATCTTGCAAATCCACCGACATCCAATTGTCTTTTTCCCGTTTGGCAATTTAACAAATTCCCAAGTATGATTACGGTCCAATGCTTGAAGTTCATCTTTCATGGCATTCACCCACACACTACTTTTACATGCTTCCAAGAAGGTATTGGGTTCCTGTTGATTTTCAATAGTAGATAAGAAACTTAAATAATTATGGGAAATTCGATCATACCCAATAAAATCTTGAATAGGATCTTTGAGCCGTATGATATGTTACAAAATCACGGAGCCGTGTTGAAGGCCTTGGAATGCGTGATGACTGCGGGTTGAGGCTGAGATATTAGGTATCGTAATCCGCTGGATCTACATCTCGTTGCATTTTCAACCTCTACTTCCAAATCAGCCCCATCTATTGTAATGGCAGCTATATCAGGAACGGCATCAACATTAGAGACAAGTTGACTCCCTTGAACAGTCGTTGTTGGAATTTCCTCTTGATCCAACATTGAATCCCCGATAGGTAAGATAGGAAGCAAAAATTCATAATAGTCATTTTTCTCCCCCTGAATTTGATTCCTAGCAAAAAACATGTGAGCCTCATCGAAGACAACATCACGAGAAATATAAACACGCCTAGTACTTGGTTCATAGCATTTGTATCCCTTCTTGACATTTGAGTATCCCACAAACACACACTTTCGAGCCCGAGGATCCAGCTTGTCACCAGATTGAGAATGCACATAACACACACATCCAAAAATTCTTAGGTGAGAGATACCAAATTTTCGACCATATAGACTTTCAATTGGAACTTTATACCCCAACACTTTACTAGGCAAACGATTGATTAAGTAGGAGATAGTAAAGACTACGTCAGCCCAATATATCTTGGGTAAATTTCCGAGAATAACAATGCTCGGGTAACCTCAAGCAGATGCCTATTTTTCCTTTTAGCAACTCCATTCTCGCTGCGAAGTTCCAACGGGAGGTCGATGAATGACTCCCAAACTACGCGGGAACACTTGAAAAGCCCGATTGGTATATTCGGTTCCATTATCGTACGAAGAATCTTTCACCATAGTGTTAAATTGATTTTTCACCATATTGCAAAAATCTTGAAACACAGTTATAACTTCACTTTTGAATTTAAGCAGATAAAGCCATGTAGCTCGAGATTTATCATCAATAAATGTAACAAAATACTTGAACCCCTCCTTAGAGTCAATAGGAGAAGCTCCCAAACATCCGAGTGAACTAAATCAAAAAATTGTTCGATTTATGTGTACTATGTGAAAAAGGTAACCTATGCTTTGCTTAGCATAATGACAAGAATCACAGCAATTGGAATCATAACTTAAAGTCATATCAATAGCATGTAACACCCGATCAGAGGGATGACCCAACGCCAATGCCACAACTGGGAAGTGTCAACAATCTTCCTTTGTGCCATCAACACTTCGTTGTTGAGGTCCACCATATATAGCCCATTCTGCAACCGCCCTTCACCAATCATCATCTTGGTGATTCGATCTTGAAAAAACACCTTTTGAGGAGTAAAAATAACATTGCAATTCCCCTGATTAGTATATTTGCTAACTGACATTAAATTTGAGGATAATTTAGGTACCAACAATGCTTCAAAATTATTTGAAAAGAAATTAATTTGTCCAACACCACTAGTTGGAACCTGCCCACCATTAGCAATAGTAATAGGTGGATATGACACACCTGAAGTAATATTGGATAGCAAGTTTGGAGAACTACACATGTGGTCCGTAGCACCGAGTCAACAATAAACTGAGTTTTGGATAAAGCTGAGTAAGCATGGACATTACCAGACGTCATAGCCAAATTTCCAATTTCGATTCTAAAAGCATTCGTTCCATTGCCATGTATCTGAAGTAATTGTTGAACTTGTTGAGACAAAGCCTCCAACTTGGATTGAAAATCGTTTGGATTTTCTTGGATTGCACCTTAGCTTCCGAACCCCTGTCTTTGGAAAGACGCAAATGCGGATGAAGAACCCAACACCTCTCTTTGGAATGGCCATCGCGATTGCAATGGTCACAATGGAACCGTGTTGGTTTCTTAAATTTTCCTTTGGCAAACCGAGCAGTGGAGTCTCCTTGCTTCGTGTTGATAGCACTTTGTGGGCCAATTGTTCACCAAGCTCTCGATGTAATTGGAACCGAAGGCATGACGCGTCTCATTGTTTCCTCACTTTGGATTATGGCACAAACTTCATTGAAAGTGGGCAATACAGGACTCAAAGAATTTGACGTTTGGTGTCCTCAAATTCAAGCCTGATACTTGCTAACAATTGAAAGATTTTATCTTGCTCTTCTCGATTGACATAATCCATCACATTCTAGGTCGCAGGTCTATACTGACGAAGCTCATCCCATTGCTTCTTCATTTTTCCCAAGTGTTCAGTGAAAGATTGTGTTGCGCCTTGCTTAGAAGAAGCAAGTCCTTGTTGCAGTTCAAAGATCCGAGATGCATTCCTGGCTTGACCATACATCTCGTTTATCGAATCCCATAACACCTTGGCTGACTCTGAATATGCAAATATCTCGTAGATCTCTAGTTCCATGGAATTGAATATCCAAGACATCACACTGTGGTCATTCGCTTGCCATTCATCAAATTTGGGATCCATCACGGGAGGAGCTCTAATCTTCCCATTGATGTGACCAAGCTTCGATCTACCCCGAGAGCAACGAGTTATAGCTCGTGACCAAGGAAGGTAATTTCTTTCGTTTAGCAACAACGAAGTCAACCGCTGATTGTTTGTCTCATGCATCTTTGTTGTGTTGGATGCATCTCCTGACTTCTTTGACTCATCCATGACGCTTTGCTAGTAATAACAATGATGTGACAGCAACAAAGAGAGGAACAAGCACTAACCGAAGAATGCAGATTGTTGTAGAACGGGAACAGTCTCGAACATAAGCAGATCGAGACAATCAGATGTGCATAAAACAAACCAAAAAAAAAATCACAGGTTGAATCAAACTTGCTCTGATACCAAGTTGAATTTTAGTAAGGCAATCAGAAAAGAACACAAGGATTACGAGGTTCAGCAATGTGCCTACGTCCTCGAACAAAACTCTTGACTCTCTTGTTGTTTTTTTCATAATATTCTTCTGCAATTTGTACATAGGGTTCACCGCAACAAAAAAGGGAAATTTCAAAAATAGGAAACTCAAAAATAGGAAAACTATCAATGCAGAAATTTGCCCACAATATATCCTTTCCTTGAATAGGAGAGCAAATCTCGCCAATATCGCCAATATTTTACACTACTTTAGTTGCATGCACCGATGCTCAATGTATTAGCTTAAAATATGAAAATTATTTTATGACGCTCATATAATGTCATAACTTTTCAATCGTTCATTTAAGTTCATTTTGTTTATTGGGGATGTTAGCAATATTAAAATATCTTTTAGAGATATTTTGGATACTTTGTCTAATTTTCTATATCTATTTTGATTATGTAAATCTAATTTGATTTCTCTTAATTTCATCTGTCTAAGTTTATAAATAGATTGCCCTTGTACTCTTTTATATATACCGAAATATATTGAAATCTCTCAATTCTCTCTTCCACATTGTTATTTCCAATTTGACATCAGAGCCTTCATTCCTGTGGAAACTTAAGTGCACCCGGTGCACATCCCACCTAGTGCATACTGAGCATCCCACTACACATTCAAACAAAGTTATCTTTACGTCTCAATAGTGTTCACTTCTTGTGCACAAGTCTTATTTGAGGAAGCACTTAATCAAGTCGATTCCACAATAGTCGTTGTTTTGATGCTATTCACACCAACTTTGTCGCGTAGTCAAACCTTTTACATGGAGGAAGCTTTCTTTTAGTGCCAGCCACACAGGCCACATCGCTTAGTAAGTATCTTCCCAAGCCGATGCCAACCGTATAAGCCATGTCGCTCAATTACTGTTTCGCAAGCTAGCCGCATCAACCGCTTGCTATTTCCACTCCAATCCTCGACATTTTGCATGTCATTTTGAGAAGCCAACACCACCACCAAACGACTTGCCACCATCAAACAATCCAGATCTAGAAGATGCTGTCTCACACATCACCCCACTACAGATCAACAAGCCTATCCCGCGATGTCATTAGAGGAACAATTTTCTTATTGCATTGTTTGACATTAATTCAAACTCCAATTGACAATGTCACCTTGAGTTTGAGGGGAATGTTAGCAATATTAAAATATATTTTATAGATATCTAAGATATTTTGTCTACTTTTATATATCTATTTTGCTTTTGCACGTCTAATTTGATTTCCCTTGATTTCCTTTATCTAAGCCTATAAATACATTATTCTTGTGCTTTTTTATATATATCAAAATATACTGAAATCTCTCAATTCTCTCTTTTGTATTCTTATTTCCAACTATTTAAGTTTTGGATAGGCGGAAAGAGTGACATGACATTATTTTACGATAGGATCGCTAATACATGGCTTTTTAAAACAATGCCAAGTCAGCTTCTCCAACAACCAAGTGGCCAATGTAACTCAAACGAATGAAATTTCCAAGCTAGGAAACTTAAATAAACGATGGAAGAAGAAATGACACCAAACTAAACATCACACAAAAGATTTGGAAATTCTATTGCACTTTTTAAGTGTTGGATCTAGGTATTTATATCGGGAAAATTATAAATAAAAAATTATAAACATATTGTATGGATGTTAATTCATTCATAAACCTTTCAATTTAACCAATTAAGTTCTAAACCTTTTGATAATTTGCCAATATAGTCCTTCAAACCAATTTTGATTAGAAATAGTTAATGTGGACGATAGTCATCCTACATGACACAATTAGCATTTACATTGACATTTTTATAATTATAAACAAAATTTTCTGAATTTTTTAAAATTTTCTTTTTCTTTTTCTTTTTCCATTGTGGTCCGTGAGAGTGATTACATAATCAGTGATTTCAGGCCAAATTTAACCTGAAAAATTACATTGACAAACCATCAAAATTTTAATATTACATTAATCAAATAGAAATGTTTAAGATTAAATTGGCATTCGTACAATAAATTTATGACTTTTAAGAAAAATAAATAAACAAGAGGAGATATCATACAGCGCATGGATTTGATGGTTTTAGTCATTAAAAATAAACCCCTCTAAAGTGGAGAAACCTAATATTCAGTTAATTTCAAAATTCTAAAACCAGTTGAGAATCGATATTGAAATTCCTCTCGTTGTCCAGTATATTGGACACGTTTTTTGCATTTCACTTTGGATGCGTCGAAATTTGTTGGTAAGGCTTCCGAATTTCGCATGATTCTTTCTAAACGAGCAGAGAAAGAAAAAAAAAATTGCACGTTCACATTCAAGTTGAATCAGTGAATGTGAGACTCACTCTCGTGAGTATTTGAATCAAATCATCACACGATCATGAATGTGAACGTGTTGACAATGTTTAACAAACTGAATCAGTGAATACTTTGCAAATCGCACGTTCACATTCAAGTTGAATCAGTGAATGTAAGACTCACATTAATGGTGTTCTTGAAATTCTTTCTCTGCATTTTTTTTTTTCTTTTGCTAGAAATAAACTTTCCATTTCAAAACAAATCATTACAAAATGGATGCAGTACCTATATTAGAACGATAGATAAAAGAAGACTCGACTGTACAATACTTTTAACTCTAAACAGGAGATTATGGAGGAAAAAAAAAAAGAGGATGCAGTGCCTATTTAATCAAAAACCCAATTTTCAAGCGCATGAGCAGCTCCATTCCCAGGTGAAGTTCCAACCTGGATATTGCTAAAGTAGGAAGCGAGAATCTACAACGAAAGGCTGAATACTCCAAGAGCAAAGACTCTTGTTGATGGCATCAATTAAGACTTTGCAATCATTTTCAAAATCGCTTTTTGGAAGCTGAGGGCTAAGCATAATTGCAGGGAAGCACTTCCACTTCCACCGGTGAGAGACATAACTGTCAAAACGACAATAGAATCTTTAAAATAAAAAATCAAGAAATTACATGGGTGGTTCTATGAAGTAATTCCGAATTTTGAAAAACAACATTGAAATTCAGTAGAATTGTTTTGTTCCATGTCCGAAAGTTCATATTTTTTCTGTGTCATTATATTTCAACGAAAGTTGGTAAGTGTAAAAAACATTGGTAAATGGAATAACAAGTGACTTTTTTCTAGATAACCTGTTGAAAACTTACCAACGCTATTATAGAATATCTAACTTTTTTTATGGTTTACAATGAGCACTTTTGTACTAAACTCATCAATTTTTATTTGCATAGCCTAATAATATTTCAAATTTTTCGAACTCTTATATGAAATTATCACCCTAAATCGGAATAAACTACCAACTTCTCAAATTACATTAGCAACTTACTTTAAATTGCAAATTCTCATTTGAATTATTTACCAACGCTTAGTAGTTTTATTTATTCATCAACTTCTATTTGTATCACTAAACGAGCCCTTACATTTACTAACTCCTACCAACAAAATTAACATGACTTATCCACTTTCTCTGAGTAAATTACTACATAGTATATGATTAGCAACTCTTATTTGAGTTATTTATCGATATTTATTTGGTTTTTTTTTCAATTTTCCAACTTTTATTTGCATTTTTCAAGACCGCCTTAAATTTGTCAACTTTTTTAAAATTATCAATCTTAATTAGAGGCACTTATAAGCCTTTCTCCGATCAAGGCCCCAGATAGTTTGGGGTCACCAACTCTCAATCAAGTACTTACTAAGCTTTTTCTTCTTCTTTTTTCCTTTTAATTACAGACTTTTCTTAGTTTTTACAAGCTTTTGTTTACCTTTCTTAACTATCCTTAAATTTACCAACTCTTATATAATATTACTAACTTTAATTTAAGGGTTTTAACAATGTTTCTCCCAAGTAAGTTATCAAGTTACCAACATTTGTTTGTTGTTTTGATTTACCAAATGTTTTATTGATTACATAATAAAAAAAAGTCAGTATATCACTCAAATAAAGATTGGCAATTTTATTTGATAATTGGTATATTTAAGATGTTAGTAAGCAAGCCATCTATAAAGTGGGTAAAAGGTAAAAGATATTTTTTTTAGTTGGAGACAAGAGCTGGTGGTAATTTTTTTTTTTTTTTTTGGGTCAAAGAGCAGGTGGTAATTTGAAAAATGAAAAACAAATAAATGTTGGTACCTAATTCAAATAAGCGTTAGTTACATAAAACCAGGTAATAACTTAATCGTAGGAAAAGTTTGGTAAGTAAAGCAGATAAAGGTGCCAACTCAATAGAAGAGTTGATTAATTTTTTTCCAAATTAAAAAAAAAATGTGGGTAAGTAACTCAGGTTAGAGCTAGTAACCTAAAATAAATTAATTACTTAATCGAAAAAAAAAAAAAAAAGGAAACTCACACAACAAAGGGCCGGCTATTTCATTAGTTGGCGAGTTCGAGGTTTTTGTAAGAAGCTTTCATTTATTCATAAATAAGAAAGCTGATAATTAAAAAATCAAATAAACTTCGTGACTTACTCAATAGGAGATGCTAACATACAATTAGTTCATAACTTAATTGAAGAAAATTTTATAATCACTCTAATTAGATATGTAATTTGCAAAAAGATTTGGTAAATTAAAAAAAAATGTTAAGTAAGGCAAATAAAGTGGAAACTCACTAGAAATTATTTTCAAGATAAAACAAATAAACGTTGGTAAGCAACTAAAAGAGGAGTAATCCAAAATTAGTTGATAATTAATTGGAGCAAAGCTGGTAAGTCACACAAATAAATATTATTGTTCTCATAAAATAGTGGGTAATTTTAAGCCGTTGGTAATGAAAGTAAATGAAAACTAGTAAACAATAGAAAAAGCTTTTTCCCAAAGCTAAAGGTAGTTAATAATTAAGAGAAAACAATTAAGCACTGGTAACTAACTCAACACAAAATTAGTTGGTAATCTTGGCGAAATCTTGATAATCACTCTAGATGAGCTTGGTTATTTCTATAAAGGGTGATGAATTTGAGTTAGTGAGTAAGACAAATAAAAGTGGTAATTCAATAGGAAAATTGGTAAGTTTAAAAGAAAATCGTTGGTAATTAGCCCAAATAAAAAGTTGATAAATAATAAGTAGTTGATAATTTCTAATTGAAGAAAAGTTGATAAATCATTTAAATTAATTTTGGCAATTTTATACAATTGTTGGTAAATTTAAGGGGTTGGTAAGAAAGGAATATAACATTTTGTAAAAGACAAGGATTTTTTCTTTTTTAGATGTAAGAGATATTTGTAATTTAAAAGAAAATCAAATAAACATCGATAACTTAGTAAAATAAGATGGCAATACAAAACTAGTTGATAATCGCTATAATTAACATTGGTAATTTCTAAAATCAGTTGGTAAATTTAACATGTTGGTAAGTAAGGAAAATAAAAATGGCAATTCCACAAAATAGCTAATAAAGTTATAAAAATAAAATAAAATAAACTTTAGTAAGTAACTCAAATGAGGGTTGATAAATTAAGACTACTTTATAACCTCATGGAAAGAAGCTGGTAACACAAATAAATGTCAGTATATTCATATAAGAGCAATAAATTTAAGACATTTATAAGAAAGAATGTTGGTAGGCCACAATAGAAGTCAATCAATCTAAAGAACCAAATAAATGATCTATAAGTAACTCCAATGAGAATTGGTTACCCAAAATGAGTTGGTACTTCAAAAGGAAAAAATTTGGTAAGTCACTTTAATAAAGATCGATAGATTCATATGAGAAGTACTACATTTGAAGAGTGGGTAAGAAAGAAAAATTAAAGTTAGTGAAAGATAAAGGAAAAGTAATAATTTGCAAACTATAAAAAAGTATTAGTAATTGTATTTAAGTTTCTGTAAATTACCAACGAGTCACCCAAAAATTAAAAAAAAAAATCAGGTGACCAATAATTTTTTTTTTTTTTTTATAAACGGTTTATTAACACGTGCCAACTCTTTTAAAAATATATGATCACATAAAAAAATTCCGTTTTCTTTGAAATTGAAGAGTAGGATGGTCCACTCCTTAAAACTCATTTTTCGTAAGCTAAAACCCACACTAGTGTAAAAATAAAATAAAATAAAATAAAACGTGGTCCTGGCGGAGGATATCACACTGAATAGCATGAAGAATATTTTAATGAGATTTCAAACTGAGAATGTTGGCGTAAACTTTGACCAAAATATTCTTCCAGATTCGGTGCTAATTATATTGTCGACAAAATCTAATTGGACCGCTATCTGAACGCTACTTCTATCACTGTCCGCCACCCAAAACCACTTATAGTACGACGAGTGTTCACATCTTAGCTTTTTGGAAGATCGTAGGATATAGTTATCGCCAGTGGGAACATTTAGATGGATGACCCCGCCGCAGAAACTGACAAAATGTACTGAGATTATTGCATGAAAAATTAGGGTTTCGGAGCTAGCTGGCGAAACAGTGAAGACGACGTTGACTATACATGGACGACGACGAAGAATATTCTGTGGTCTTTCTCTTTGTCCTGCTGTCTCCAAGTTGTTTTTTCATTTGCCGCGTGAATATTTGTGATAAATAAACACGATGTCCGAAGAAGGATATATATATACAGCGTAGACTGACAATGGAAAGTATCATCCGTTGACATTTCTAGATGATGGGTTATTTCCATATTTATCATCCCTCTAATATTGCCTGTGGTAGAAATCATCAGATTAAGTTTTGCGTCTCTTTCTGTGGAGCGTTTGCGGCAATTCCATATCAATATTGATTCACAATTTGATTAGGGCTCTTTAAGCAAAATGCCACAATTTTCGACATAAATACTCAATTCATTTTGTGAAAAAATCTATGGTTAGAAAATATTTTCCTATTTTTCCTAGCATTTCAATCCCATAAAAAGTGAACCAACTGAAAGTCTTCTCATAATCAACTTTTTATTTAAATTCAAGAATATGACTTGCTCTTTATAAAGTCGGAAATCATTTTTCAAAATACAACTTAACCTCCCCACCCCGAGACCTTACCATCTACTTGAGGTTTGTTTTTTCCCAAAATTTTGTTTAAGTGTTTTTTTCAAAAAAAAAAATCAGAATATAACTTCTATCTTATGTGCAAAAGACAACCAAATTCGACAAACTTAAACCATCTATCTCAACATAAATTTCTTTGAAAATAGTTTTCCATAAAGTTCATATTCTATAAAGCAGAAGGAGATGTATGTCATTATCTTAATTAAGGTTTGAGGATCACATTGCACATTGAGTTATAGTTTATGAATCACATTGAACAAATTAAAGTTTGGGGATTATACTGCACATTGAGCCAAAGTTCAGAAATTATTTGTGTCATTATTTCAACTAAGAAAGCTCAAATGATTAGAGATCCATACGCGTGTTCATTACCAAATAAAGCAACTCTCAAATTTTAAAAGTAAAATACTTCAAAAGAACGTCACTTCAGATGGACCTTAATTAACTAAAATGAAATGTACTTAATATCTTTTTTTTTATGGACCCTCCTTATTGATGTCATTGCACACGTCAAATTCCTTTTCCAGAGACCAAGTGGTCCATCTCTATATATAGGCCCTGTCCAGATCTATTATGTTCTCTAAAACACAAGCTACCAATTCTGGTGCCAAGTTAAATACATACATGCACATCGCCCACTTTAAAAACCTAGGATATAGAGAAATATGATGGAGGATCATCCGACAGGCTTCAGGTTCTATCCAACGGAGGAAGAGCTCATCTCTTTCTATTTGCACAAGCAGCTCGAGGGTTCGCTCCAAGACCGGCTCCTCCGGATCATTCCAGTCCTTGACATTTACGCCACCGAGCCGTGGAATCTTCCCGGTAAAAGAACAAGAAATTATGCATGGGATTTCTTCTTTCTCGATGTTTCTTGTTCATTGTCACTGAAACGGAATCGCGGGTTCTGATGAATGTGCAAACTTGTCGCGAATTGTAAGTGAAGTTATCGCTTTCTCTTGTGGTGTTTTGTGTGCTTTAACGCTGCAGAGCTTTCCGGAGAGCTGTGCCGAGAAGACAAAAAGCAGTGGTTCTTCTTCGCTCCGATGCAGGAGAGAGAAGCCAGAGGAGGGAGACCGAGCAGAAGCACGGCGATGGGTTATTGGAAGGCGACTGGATCGCCTGGTTACATCTACTCATCAGACAACGAAGTGATTGGGACGAAGAAGTCCATGGTCTTCTACGTGGGAAAAGCTCCAACGGGAACCAAAACCAAATGGAAATTGAATGAGTACAGAGCCGCAGAAATAATCTCACCTCCCAATTCCAATTCCGCAAGTTCTAGTGTGCCCAAGTTTAGGGTAAGCGAATGCTTGAACTAATTGAATTCGATCTTCGTTTTAGTTAATTGCATGATCAATCTTGAACTTTTGTTAGAAATATCAGGCGGTGGAAAACATTATTTACACAGCATGCATTACTTGATTGATTAACGACTTTATATGTATTTATATATATATATATATATATATATATATTTATATAAATAACTAAACTATAAAGAGTAATCATCCATACACTCGTCATCTCTTCTTTTAGTCAATGCAATTGAACTTTGGACTTTGTTAGATGAGTCACATTTTTCTTCATCTTGATTGGAGGAACCAATATTCTGACCAAGAAGTATTGTTGAGGTTATCCCACATTAAGTTGTGGAAATGACCGGTGGTCAGTTTATAATCGTGAAGGAAAACATCACCTATCGAGTTGACTTTTGAGGTGAGAGAGACCCAAAACCACCTAACACTAGTACCAAAGCTTAGGTTTGCCAACAAATCTAGACCAAAAAATGTTAGAAATTTGAGAAAAACCAAGATCTTGATTATCGAGATCGAATGTAAAAACGTGTAAAATTCTGTTGAAAATAGGCACTTCTAGCCAATTGCCATCTCAACGTTGATGGTGTGTTATCCGATTTATCAAATAATCAAAATAATGAGAATAATGAGAGGGTTTGGCTTAGATGACCTATCTATATACCTATTCAAAACCTTATAGATAACGTCTCCCATCAAAATAGTTATCTTTAAATTAGACAATAACCATAGTCGTCAGAATTTGATGAGGATAATAAAACATCAATGAAACTCAATGTGGATAGTATTAAACTGAATATGGGATCATATTAAAAATATTATAACAAGAAAGGGTCACACGAGAGAGTTACCGATTATTGCACCTCCAACCTAGGCCCGATATGTGAGGAGGAGATTATTGAGATTTTCCCCCATCAAGTTGTGGAAGGGGCTGGTAATCAATTTATAAGTATGAGAGAAAACCTCACCTCTTAAGCTAGCTTTTGGAGTGACAAAGGCCCAAGACCACCGAGCAATTATGCTCATGGATGTCACCCAATTTTTTTTGTAATTAAGTTTGCAAGCAATTGATGTTCACATTAATGACCCACCTATTAGAGGTTTGAAAGGATGAATTTTGAACTTATTAAGAATTAGCGCCATTCATCTTCTCATATCTTTCTCTGGGTGCTACAAATTTGTTTTCATGTTTTTCCCCTTGAAACGTTGTAGTTGAGGCATGAATTTGCATTGTGCCGAGTATACATTGTGTCCGGGAGCTCTCGAGCATTTGATCGTCGGCCACCAGAGTTGGTGGCTGGAGAAACAATACTACGTGGACATGGTGGCGGCACCAGCGGTGGATCGGCATCATCATCAAGGCCAGTGGTAGAAAATTATGCCGGAATTTCTAGTGACGTAGAAACGACAAGTATGGATATAGAAGAACCTATATGGGATTGGGAACAACTCAATTGGTTTTAGCACAGTCCTTAGAAAATCCAGTTTATGTATGGATCTCATCCATGGAGCAATAGAAATCCCGATGGAAAAAGGGTTAATATCCTCAAATTATGTGCATATACAAGAGAATAATAGAACGTCTCGATCAAGATCCAGTATGTCTACTATCGATTTTATCAGCTTTTTTTTTTTCGATTTGTTGTACTGCTAAGTGTGCTTATATAGATATGTATGCTCCACATATATAGAATTTGTTGTTCTATTCATGTATAGAGTGTGCAATTGCAAAAAAAAAAAAAAAATGACAATAAAAAATTCGAATGAGTAACAGCAAAAACCAACTATGTACTTATGTAGTTTGACATTTAACTATATCCATTGGCAAAGGAGGATTTCTTTCACTATGTGATCTTGAAAAATTACTGGTGAGAATCAAGAACAAACTCTCACCATCCAAAACCCTAATTATAGTAGTCGCGTAAGAACAGATATGAAGAGACGAGATGTCTCCCTACAGGACAGGAAACCCTAAACACTCACCAAACAAGAATTATCTTTCCATTTCTTCTCCGTTTTCTATCTCAAAAACTTGCATGCATCTTCCTTAGTTGAATTCCTTCCTTTGCAGACAAATTTTACAAGTTGCTATTAACAGTGCTAAAGCAAGTACCACTATTGTTGGGATATAATACGCAGAAACGACAGGATCTTGTAATTTACGTCAACACGAAATTACTAGAGAAATAAACGAGAAAAATAAGGACATCAGAAATTTACGTGGTTCGGTCCGAATATTGGTACCTATGTCCACGGGGAGAGCCAGCAGCAAATAATAAACTAAAATCGGAGAATCAGAGTTTACAATCGCTCAAATACTCAAGTGTTTTCCACACCTAGATTTAACTACAAACCCTAAGTATTTATAAATAAACAACTCTCTTGGGTATAAACTCACGGTAGAAAATTACCATGCATTCAAGCTCAAAACAAAACGCTCTACGTACGCCAAAATCAAGAACTCCGGTGTTCGTATTTGGTCCACGTACGTAAATCTTTGCGTTCCTTTGAAAAATTCCGCGTGGCTTCAATTTCCTTTCGGCTCTTGTGAATTACGTAGGGTTTCGGCCGTCTGAAGAACTCCTGGAGACTTCGGCACATTATTTATATGTGCGCCCAAGGGAGGGCCCACCTACGCTTCTTGCTTCGGCTCCACGCTGAACTTGTGTGTGTGCGCCCAAAGTCAACACTTTGACTCTGGACCCACCTATTTTCCATTCACGTGCAGACTCCATGAGGAAATTCGCTTCTTATACGTGTGTCCACTTGGGCCCACGGCCGGATTCCTTTTTCAACTTTATTTCCTCTTTTTGTAATTCTTTTGCGAGTCCAACGAATTTCCTCATCCAATTTAAACTCGAGATATTAATTTAACAACTGTAATGCATAATAATACTACAGTGGACGACATAACTTACCATTAGTATAATGCTCATCTGAAAATAAACAGGTGTACATAGATAAAAGCTTGGATGCATTATTTAAGTGTAAGATCTATTTTCAATGTCCTTTCCTCCCTTCAAGAAAAATGAAATCTCTTAAGTCATTGACTTCATGTCGCTTCATTCCGATTTGGCTTCTTGAGATGGCCTTAATTATCTTCATTTCTGGCCCACTTATTTCAAATAAGTCCTCCAGGTGACCGTCCACTTACCAAAATTTTGTTCACCAAACGATGCTTCCACTTTCCCCAAAGTCTTTAATGGTCTTTCGTTAGTAGTATGTAGGAGATATATCAAAAATATACCTCACTTATTCAATGACCATTTACATACCTCAATTTCTGCAAATATCATCCACTCATCTTTAATCAGAAACCCACATTTGAAAGACCAAATTACACCCTCTTTGTAAGCTCATTTTAGCATATTGCTTATATTTCCATTGTTTGGTTTTTAATTGATTTTGAGTGCATTTTTGCGGTTGTGAAAGCTTGGGATTTTGGGGACGTGTTTTTTTAAAAGAAACCACATAATCGTAAATGGTCACCAAAAGTAAAATTTAGGTATGTACTTGATATTTTCGAAAGTAGAGTTGTGTAAGTGGTTGTTCGTTGGGTGAAAAGTGAGGTATGTTTTTGGTGTTTGTCCTACTGCATACAGCGATAAGAGTACTACAGCTTCGGCTACTTTTTATTGCTAGAGAAAGGATTCTTAGGCCCTGTTTGTTTATTTTTGTTTTTTATTCCCCGGAACAAAAATTTCTATTCTTTTGTTCTGGGGAACAAAAAAATAACAGAAACGCGTTTGGTAAAACTTTTGTTCTCGGGAATAAAAAATCTATTTTTTTTTGTTCCGGGGAACAGATTTAGAATAGAATCAAGAAATAGAAAAAAGTCGTTTCTTGTTCCCAGGAATAATTCCGAGAAACAATTTTTCTCTCTCCTCTTTTTTTCTTCTCTTTCTTTTCTTCTTCTTCTTCTTCATTTTGGCCGGTCATCGGCCTTGGCCATGGCCGACGCTAGCCACCAGCCAAACGAGGGCCGGCAACCTCGTCAAAGCGTCACCAGCCCCTAGAGACGCCAAGCCTCATCATGGCTGGGCGAGGCTCGGCCTCGCTTGGGTTGGGCGACGTCAACCTTGCCAAATCTAAGCGAGCTCAGCCTCGCCAGATCTAGGCGAGCTCAAGCTCACCCAACCCAAGCGACGCCAACCTCGCGCTGCCTAGGCGAGGTCGAGCCTCGCCAGTGGCCTCAGTGGCCAGGCAAGCCTCACCGGCCAGAGGCTCACTTGGCCACCGAGGCCACCGGCGAAGCTCGGCCTCGCCCAAATCTGGCAAGACCAAGCCCCGCGATGGTCTGGCGAGGCTCTGGTGAGATCGCCAGAGCTCACCCAACCGGTCGCCGGCCACCACCATGGCCGGTGATCAGCCACAAAGAGAAAGAAGGAAAAAAAATAAGAAAAAAAGGAAATATAGTGAAAAATTAAAAGAAATAACAAAATTATACAAGTTTACTAAACGCATTTCTATTCTTGGAGTAGAAATTTTTTACAGTTACTAAGCGCATTCTTATACTTATAAATTGTTCCTAAGAGCATAAACAAAAAAAAAATTATTTCTATTCAAAAATTGTTTCCCGGTGTTACAGCGCCTCAAGTTATGCCGCCACTGTTGCCTTGACCAAACCCAGACGCCGTCTCTTCAAGCTGCGCCGCCGCGCTGTGTCGACGCCGAGGACAGGTGACGACAAACCCTACTCACGCCATCCCCGTCACTGCTTCCCCTCTCGAGACCTAATCGCCGCCGTCCTCTACGTCGTTGCCGTCATCGATGCGAGCCGTCGCCCCAATCCCTCCTTCGGCGCCACGAATAGAGGGAGGGAGGAGGTGCCGCAAAGCAGGGTGGAACCGGGTCGGAAGCGTGACCCGGTACCCTAGGGTTTCCTCAAACGGGTTGGGTCGTCGGGCGGGTTTGGAGTTCGGGCCGGGTCTTCGGGTCGGGTCGGGTCGGGCCGGGCGTCTCAAGCGCCCGGCCGCAACGTCGTTTTATTAAAAAAAAAAAAAAAAAAAACGATCCCGTTTGCATTTCGGGTCAAATACTCGGGTTGGACCCAACCCGCGAATCCAACCCGGGTCGGCTTTTTTAAAATTTTAATTTAAATAAATAAATTATTTATTTATTTATTTATTTTCCAAAAAATCAAAAAATATATAATTTATTTTCGAAAAATATTAAAAAATATTTTAATTTCCAAAAAGCCAAAAAATATTGAAAAATATTAAAAAATATTTTATTTTCCAAAAGATCAAAAATATTCCATATTTTCCAAAAATGCCAAAAATCCAAAAAAAGTCAAAAATTCATGAAAAAGCCAAAAAATTCAGAAAAAGCCAAAAAGACTCGTATTTTTCCAAAAATACCAAAAAATCCAAAAAAAAATCCCTTTATGTCCAAAAATTAGAAAAAGACTAAAAATATTTTTCCTCCCAAAAATGCATGGAAAATCCCTCGAACTTCCAAAAAACCTCAAGGTTTAAACAAGATTAGGTACCGAAAGGGCATTAGTGATTAACTAGTGTAATCAAGTCCCAAATCCTAATTTCTTTTGTTGCGCAGGAGTGAGTATTTCTCCCGATACTTCGCTTGGGTTTCTAATCAACCCACCCAAAATCGATTAGTGGCGACTCCATTTTAAAAATTGATTTATAGGTTAAAAATTTAGACTATTAAAGTCGTGAATTGGTGGACTTGGGAGAGTCCAGGCATAATTAAATTCAGCTGAGCCATTAGCTTCCTTAGGCGCTCGTACCCGATTGCGGGCGCCCAAAAAAGAGGTCGTGACAGCTTGGCGACTCCGCTGGAGAATTTGAAGACTTAGGCCATTTTTGTCTTGTTTAAATTCTTTACTGACTTAGGTTTTTTTTTCTTTATGCAGGTCAAAAGTTTAGAAATTTGTTTTAATTTTGCTTAAAATAGATTATCTTGTGATTATAAACTGTTGTACATGCTTTACTGTTTTAAACACTACACATGGCACACACAACCCGGTCGCCGGACCTGGGCCGCCATAGGATATTTAGGATGGTGCTAAGAAAGATACGACCTCGAACGCGAGACTATGATGTAGAGGTTGCCTTTCTTTTCCCCGAATTTCTTAGCCGAGGTTAAGGGGGTATGTTGCTAACGCGAGACTGCGACGGGCGGATACCCTTTTAATTTCAACAAGCCTTCTCAGTTAGAAATCGAGCCACACATCTCATGCGCATGTCTTTATGCTTGTCATTTTTATTTAAAAGCAAAGTGATTTCTTTACTTTTACTCAGTCTTTTTATTGGCCCATGGCAATATAGGATAAGCTTTTCAAAGTCCCGTCTATATGCGATGGGAAAGACGATATCCAGTTCATTCTTGCTCCCAAAGCGGAACTCCTCAGATGGTGGGGTCAATTGGATCAGTTTGCCCAAGAGCGCGTGAAGGCCAAAGTCGGTCACCTCCTATCATTGTTCTAAATCTCTGTTCATCCTGAAATCTTGCAGGCCATGACACATTTCTGGTGCTCGAGGACATCCACTTTTATGTTCGGTGGGTTCGAGCTAACCCCAACTCTGGAGAAATATAGCATCATCACTGGAAAGTCTCTTGAGAATCGGCTTGTTAGGCCACCAATAGGCATTGACCCGTTGCATGGGTTAGCACGGCTTTTAAGAACTGAAGTTCATATTGTGAGATAAACTCTTGAAAACAACCATAATACTTGTCCACTAGCATTTTTGATTGCCTGTTTTGAAAATCAACCCATGGCCCAAAAAAGTGAAATTTTCCTTCTAGCCTTTTTCGGGTTCATCATTTTCCCCCATCAAAGAAACGCCATAAGTCCCTCAATGGCATGGGTGGTTGATCGGTCTCAAGAGGGCAAAATTGCGTCAATATGATTTTAGCCAAAACATTCTTATCTCTTAATCATTTTAAAGAAAACATGGAAAAAATCATGCGAGCCCCCGGAAATTTTGCGTGTCCTGGTTCTTTTCTCACCTAAGAGAATTTCAATGCTTCATGCAATCGTTTGAAACAAATGATTTCGAAAATCCATTACAGAAATTTGTGATCCTAGGGCCATATATTCCCAACCAAAGCTGTTTTAACTGGATAAATTTCTTAAGAGACCCCGCTCCTGAGACATTCCAATGGTGTGCTGGTTGGTTTCATGAAAAGAGAGTTCACTTTGCTTACAGACAAAGCCATCCAATTCCATTGCTCAGCCTCACCGGCGGCACTCCCTATTACCCATATAGGGTGGCTCAACAATTTGGAGCCCTTCAGGAGATCCCACCGCTTTCCAGGAGGAAAATACATCCACTCCGTTTTACCCATTCAAGTCGTGACTATGCATTCGAGATTACCATTGTTGAGGAGACATGGAGCAAGTGCCATTGCAAAAGAATCGTGGTACCTGAAGGGCTTGTAGGAGAAGAAAAAGCCCATCACACCTCTACATCCTACATCCACAACTATCGTATTCGGACAAAATGGAAGCCATTGGTCCCTCACTCAATCAGCGAGAGCAGCCAGCATGAGCAAGCAGAGCTTACGCAAAGGGATTTGGGAATAGGCGGATACATATCTCGAGCCGGTCAAGGAAGCAGGCATCCTCGCAAGAAAAAGGCTCCCCGTCGCATATAAATTGACAATCATGTGCCGCTTAGTGTTAATATTGTGAAAGTTTTGTCCCATTGTTTAGGGACTTTTGTTTAAAATCTAGTATTTCATTCTGTCATTTTAATTTCAAGTTTTAGATGTCAGAAGTTGGTGGTCTATAAATCCTCTTTTGATAAATAAAAAGCAGTTAGACTATTGCCATGGGTCAATCTCTGTTTACTTTCGTGCTCATTCATTATTTTCGCGACAATAGGTAATTATGAATTGCTAACTATCAGCCACCCGCGAATGGCCTCATATGATAGGGGCTGATCAGAATGATGTACAAAATCACCTTGCCAACATTGAAGACGGCGTAGGACAGATGTCCATTGTCCTTCGACAACTCTTGAGGCAAATGGAATATGCTCAAACTGAGTCCAACCTCGTAGCTGCTTTAAGCACCGCCATGACACTTGCGAATTTGCCAGAGAGTAACCAACACCATAGACAGTTTGAAAAGATCATGAAAAAGTTAAACCAGCTGCAGGGGCAAAATCCCATGGACCTGTCCAATTACGCCGACGTTGAGATCCCTGAAGAGCTCAAAGCACCTGAATGCGAAAGGTATGCTGAGACCTCCCGCCCAGAGACCTACTTGCAGGCCTACCTGGTCCGAAGGATGATTCAATCATACCAGTCAAACTTGACTGGCCCCGCTTTGCGATGGTACATTGTCAGGAAGATTAGTCCCCTTAAAACCTTGAGGGAATTAATCCATGTTTTCCACCAAGAATATAATATTGACATTAGCCCTGACATCGCCTTGCCCTACGAAGAACCGATGATCGCGGAGCACGAGGAGCCATTAGTCACTGAGATAGGAGAAGAAGATGTCAATGAAGCCTTGCATGATAAATGGGCGACTAAGCAACATCATATTACTGAAAAGTTTCCCACTAGGAAATGTAAGGAATCTGTGTACGAGATCAAAGACACGGGGCCTGTTCAAGACCGAGGCATGACAAGACAGCTCCCTAAGCTTAATCCAAGAGCTAGGGTCCAAAGAATACCAACCCCTATCAACCTGGAAAGTGAATCAGACAGTGAAACTCTAATGTCTCTCACTTCCCTTAATAGAATCGAGCTGGCAAAATGAAGAGCCTTACTCAAAGGTCCGGACCGGAAGCCAAGAGAAGAAAGCCTAAGCGAGATCAATTCAAAGATCGCCGACGAGCCACCGCACCAAAGCTTCGAGCATTCCCAAGAATACAGCTTTGAAGGCTACCATCCCCTAGAGTACAACCCTGAAGACTTCCCGTCCCTATAATACAATCCCAAGGACTTCCAGCGTTATTTCGATGAAACTGACGATTAATCGTATAACTGTTTCCTACTCTCACCCGGGGATGAAGGCTCGTCAGAAGAGGAAACGTACGTCTTTATCCGCTACGATCCTAATGAACTACTAAGCTCGTCCTCTGACCATGAGGATAGCTTCAATACTTCATCCTCATTCGGAAATTTTGACCTAGAAGAAAGCAATGGGGTAATCTCGGTAGAGTCCAACTTCTTTGAAACAGAAACATTCACCACTACAATGAATATGCAGTGGGAAAACCAGTGGCCTAACCAAGACCTAGCATGCCCGTCTCGCCCTTGTAGGATCTTGACCCCTATAGAAATGTGGATACCTAGCATCCACAAGTATAACGGCACAACTTGCCCTATGGCTCACTTGCAGTATCTCCACGCTAAAATGAGTCGGTATTATGGCCTAATGTTATTTACAACTCAGGCGTTCCAAGAAACTCTTACGGGGTCTGCATTACAATGGTTCTTCACAGCAAATATTTACCTCATAAAGGATTTGAACGAGCTGACTTCCACATTCTTGCATCAGTACCAAAACCATATTAGAACTGAGCTGCCGTGCGAGAATTTGGCCCACTTTAGAAGAAGACCAATGGAGGATTTCCGAACGTATGCAGGGAGGTGGAAGGCTTTCATGATGCAAATCCACCCTGAGCTGGCCGAGGAAGAGTTGATAGAACAGTTTATAGAAGCCTTGTCCTGTGAGCATCGCTGTTGGCTACATGGGTTACACTCCCGTAGCTTCAACGAAGTAGTCATCGCATGCGAATACTTCGAGTCTACTAAAGGCAAGAAATTCAAAGATGCTCAGCTTCAAGACCAGCACTATCAAAGCGCTCATTTACACAAGAATTTTCATGGGTTTTACTTGTTTTTATAATTTCGTGTTTCTTATCTTGTCTAGTGTGCTACTGTTGTATTTTCCATTCCAAGTACTTTAATGAACGGTTCTAATATTTTGTTTTGAGAGCATGAGGCAGTATTCCAAACCTGCCCAATGATGTTATCCAACCATGAAAAGAAAATATCATCCAAGGAGAATACTAAGAGCTGGGCTTCCTCATGCTTTTTCCCCCCAAAGACTTTCATCACCAAAATTTTTTGTCAAAACAAAATGTTAATTTTAATCATGTTTGTCTTTTTGACTCACTCACTTCATGTTTCAGAATATCACCCCCTTTTGACTTAATATGATAGAAGGCATTTGAAACTGGCACATCGTGTGAGCAGACCAAACACAAAGACACATTTCCAAGAAAGTAGGGGCAAACAGAAAGGATCATCTCGTTTCAAAAAAGGGTAAGCCTTATTCCCTTAACATAATAGTAAGAATGACAACTCTCTCTTCTATTTGCAGGATACAAAAGATGTGACATAATAGGTACAGGCATACAGTTAAAATCGAAGCATCCATGATATGCCTCACTCTTGCCCAGCTCCCTCCTAAGCCGAAGGACTATCTTGCCGCGTGATGCGCCCAAACAACTAGATGTTACAGTTTCAACTTCGATAAACCTAGAAGCATAAGGAAGAAATTCATTCTCTTCCTTTAAGAAGTGATTACTGTCAACAGGGAGAAAATCCAGACAATCAAGGCAATTTTATAGCCCCCACCCTGGACAATGACTTTGGAATTTAGAAGCTTCGCTCTAGACGCATATTTTTCCAAGGAGTAGTTGCCATCAGATAACTTGAGGTTTTTTATTGTCCATCCCAAATTTCATAGAAGCTTGAGATACATGACCTTTGCTTAATAATGCTATAATCAAAGACAAAAGGAGAAATTCCACAAAAGGGAGGCGTTGAGGATGAATCAACGACCAGCAATCATGCATACATGGTCACAAGAGAGGAAGGCCAATTAGAGGAAACATTGAACTATGCCAAGATAAATAGGCCATCATCGACATTCAAATATCCTTAAGAGCTAGTACAGACAAACTCTGGGGAAGGGTAATTTGGTATCGTTTCCAATACTCCTACTATCTGAACCCCCTTTTGATATATTTTCCCTATTTGACAAGAAGCATCACAACTCAAGAACCAAACTCAACGGTTAGGTTTGACAAAATCAATACTAGCCAAGCTAGTGTACGAAAATGACTTGCATCAAATATACTTGACTTCATGAAAAGGGACGTGTCATCCACAAGCCAATTAAGGAGAATAATTGACTTGACAAAGTGGGAAACACGAGACTTCATGTCCTCCTCGTCCACCTAATCATTTGCAAACTAGTGAAGAGTAATGTTGTATCGCTTCCAGTTGTTTGACTTCAAAAATTCGTAACTAATACGCTCTCTCTTGTCTTTCACAGGATCACCTAACCATCAAAGATGCGGAAAACAAATCAATAAAAGGCATGTCAGACTTTGATAAGCTTTCCCAAATGAAATAACGTCTCAAAGCAAACGACAGAGATCCTTTAGGCCTCAAGTCACTTATAGTCTTGGCCCCACTGATTGAGCAATTTCCACAGCTTCTCTTCTGCAAGAAACAGGAGTAGAAATTCCTGATCAGATTCTTGACCCTTAGCCGATTATTCATGTGTCATGTCCCTAACCAATATAAGCAATCTATCGACACCCATTTGTAAATAGTTGTTTGTGAATAACTCTTTTGATGTTCTAAATACAACATACATGTGAATACCATTCCACCGAGTAAGCACCCCAAAAGTTGTTAATAGGTTTTTCTTGAGTAAAAAGCCATTCATTTATTTTAAAATGTACAAACTCTTTCGCATCATATACTACATGCCTTTTTCCAGGCAAATTTTGCATGATGATTTTGTCTGTCTAAATCTTAGATTCTATTAAGGACTATTAGAATAGACAGCTAAGCGAAGAATACAATATTAATTGAGCATGCTGGATAAGGCGTGTCGGAATGATGACAGACAAGTCATATCTCACACACAATCCCCCAACTATACACTTGTGAGATGAGTGCAGAAGATTCCATGACTACAGGGTAAAGAGTTCTCTCGCGAATGGTACGATGACCAAAATAGTGGGAGGCATTCCATTGCTCACTTTGAGCCCCATACACTGGCCAAATTTCTATCTTACCCCCCCCCCCCGGTCGAAGAACCACCCCACACTGGGGCAAGTTGAAGGCAAGTCAGCATCACGAGATGAGAAAAGGGATAGAAATTCTCTTGCTTGCACTTGCATCAATCTTTGAGTGTCTTTATTGCATATAAACACTCGTGTTAATTTAAGTACCATAGAGTCATGAAGAGCAATTCTTTCTTTACGCACTTGTATATTATACGACCCAATTGAATCTGTAAATTCACCCACACATGGAGGCAAAGCAGAAGCTATTGCCACTTGAGCAACATAATCAGAAGCGCCAGCAAAAGATGAAGACTCAATAGTCTAACAAAGGTGTTTGCTTGAACTTACCAAGATCAGTTCCTCAAGCAACAAGAACAAAATTGGGGCATAAAAAAAGCAGTGTACCTGGTAAAAGCAAGGTCAGTGCCCATGAATGGAAAATTGAAAAGAGAAATAGGGACATAGAAAAGCAGTGTGCCTGGTAAAAGCAAGGCCAATGCCCCAAACAAAAATGCAGCCATCTGTATTCCCAAGAGAAGTTGCTGTTGTGATTCAATTGATAGAACTTTCATCTGATTGTGAGAGGAAAGACCAATGACAAATGTCAAGGCAATAACCAACTCTCATCCTTTTACACATGAGTCGAGCCTACATGGCATCCTAATGTAAAAAGTCTCTTCAGACTAGGGGCACTTCAATTAACATAGGATTTCATATGTCTATAAGCATCACTCGAAGAAGTTCGAGCAAGATTATTCTATCTCTTTTCGCAGGACTCTTGACTTGCAAACCCGGAGATGATCGTGCAACATCTTTCCCACAAAGCCATGACCTTATTGGTCCCTTTTGATAAGCCATTGACCAAGCCTTCATCACAATTCCAACAAAGACCTCTCACATTAGTAAAGTCGTATCATTTGCGAGACTACTCGGACCCCCGCTGACATGATGACAGTAAAACAGTGTGGTCCTTATAAATCCTACATCAATGGTCAGGATAAAACAGTCTTTCCCATGAGAACGAGTGAAAAGTCCTTTTAGACTGAAAGTCCCTCGTCTGGCATGCTCAAGACATCTACATTCTAAATGAAAGTTGTCTTTCAAAATTTTCCCCAGTGGAATTCAAATGGTACAAAACTGACGAGATCATCATACATAAGTCACATTTAAAATTTACAAATTTACAGCATCTACAATCTTTGTGTACATGTGTGCATATTGTGTAAATAGTGAACATACTTTTAGAGATCAAAGATATCACCAGAAAAGCATGTCTCCATCCTTACTCCCAAAGCTTTATATTTGATAATCTTTGAGTACCCACCACTATCTAAGTACTCCCTCTTACCGATGCTCAGCTTGTTTGAATTGTCCCCAAGTATTGATATCTGCGATTGTCCAGACATTCCCTCTATTTTCAAGAGTTTGTCGCTACTCAAGTGCTCCCTCTGTTGACACTTAACCTATTCATGTTGTCTTTAAAATTTGGATACTCGTGACTGTCCAAGTATCCTCTTGTCTTTGAGTGCCGCCCACAGTTTGGATACTCCCTTTCCATAGCACTCGACCTATCGAGTTATCCTTAAAATTGTGTCATTGAATGCTAGCAACCACTCAAGTATTCCACCACATTATGCGCCTGTGATTACCTAGGTATACTTTCTTACACTTGGACCAGTTGAGTGGTTCTTGATCATATCATTAAATATTTGTGTCCATCCAAATATTCCTCTACTTTGTACACCTGTGTGCCTGCAGCCATTCAGGTAAGCCTTGTGCTACATTCAAATTCTTAATTTCTAGAAGGTGAGAGACCTTCATGAATATGCGAGGTACGTCCTCGGTATTTCCAAATACCATAAGGTAAGAAACCTTCACGAATATCTAAGGTACGTCCTCGATATTCCCGATTTCCAGAAGGTAAGACACCTTCACGAATATCCAAGGTACGTCATCGATATTCCCAATTGCCAGAAGGTGAGACATCTTCACAAATATCCAAGGTACGTCCTCGATATTCGCAATTACTAGGAAGGTGAGAGACCTTCACGAATATCCCAGGTACGCCCTCGATATTCCTAATTACCAGGAGGTAAGAGACCTTCATGAATATGCGAGGCACGTCCTCGGTATTCCTAAATACCAAGAGGTAAGAAACCTTCACTAATCTCTAAGGTACGTCCTCGGTATTCCCAATTTCCAGAAGGTAAGACACCTTCACGAATATCCAAGATACGTCCTCGATATTCCCAATCGCCAGAAGGTGGGAAACCTTCACGAATATGCGAGGTACGTCCTCGATATTCCCTTTTGCCAAAAGGTGGGAAACCTTCACGAATATGCGAGGTACGTCCTCGATATTCCCTTTTACCAGGAGGTGAGAGACCTTCACGAATATCTCAAATACGTCCTCAATATTCCCAATTGCCAGAAGGTGAGACACCTTCACGAATATCCAAGATACGTCCTCGATATTCCCTTTTACTAGGAGGTGAGAGACCTTCACGAATATCTCAAATACGTCCTCGATATTCCCAATTGCCAGAAGGTGAGACACCTTCACGAATATCCAAAGTACGTCCTCGATATTCCCAATTACCAGGAGGTGAGAGACCTTCACGAATATGCGAGGTACGTCCTCGATATTCCCTTTTACCAGGAGGTGAGAGACCTTCACGAATATCTCAAGTATGTCCTCGATATTCCCACTACCAGGAGGTGAGAGACATTCACGAATATCTCAGGTACATCCTCGATATTCCCACTACCAGAAGGTGAAAGACCTTCACAAATATCTTAGGTACGTCCTCGATATTCCCTTTTACCAGGAGGTGAAAGACCTTCACGAATATCTCAGGTATGTCCTCGATATTCCCAATTACTATGAGGCAAGAGACCTTCACAAATATCCCAGGTACGCCCTCAATATTCCCAATTTCCAGGAGGTGAGAGACCTTCACGAATATCCAAGGTACGTCCTCGATATTCCCTTTACCAAGAGATGAGAAACCTTCACGAATATCTCAGGCACGTCCTTGACATTCCCAAAATACCAGAAGGTGAGAAACCTTCACGAATATCTCAGGTATGTCATCGATATTCCCAAATACCAAGAGGTAAGAAACCTTCACGAATATCTCAGATATGTCATCAATATTCCCCTATACCAGGAGATGAAAGACCTTCACAAATATCTCGAGTACGTCATCGATGTTCCATACTCCTTCGATACTTGTGAACATCCAAGTATCCTTTAAGAGTTTGTACTTATGGTCATCCAAGTACCCCTTCGCTACTTGTAAATGTCCAAGTATCCCCCAATAATTCGTACCTGTGATCATCCAAGTACCCCTTCAATACCTATGATCAGCAAGATACCCCATTCAACGCCTGCAAAGACCCAAATATCCTTCAAGTTAGTACTTGTGAATATCCAGGTACTCTTTGAAATGCCTGTAAATGTCTTGGTATCTTCCAGAACAGATGCCATGAGAAAGGTCAATGCATCCTCCCGAGAAAGGTCGGGTTCCAACTAGTGTCCTTGACAGAAGTCAGACACCCACAAAACTGATGCCTTGAGAAAAGTCGGTGCATCCTCTCGAGAAAGGTCGGGTTCCAACTAGTGTTCTTGACAAAGATCAGGCACCCCACAAATCGATGCCCTGAAAAAGGTCGATGCATCCTCCCGAGAAAGGTCGGATTCCAACTGGTGTCCTTGACAGAAGTCAGACACCCCACAAAACTGATGCCCTAAGAAAGGTCGGTGTATCCTCCCGAGAAAGGTCAGGTTCCAACTAGTGTCCTTGACAGAAGTCAGACACCCCATAAAAATGATGCCCTAAGAAAGGTCAGAGCATCTCCCAAGAAAGGTCGGGTACCAACTGGTGTTCTCGATACAGATCAGGCACCCATAAATAGATGCCCTGAGAAAGGTCGGCGCATCTCCCATCAAGGTGACCGAAGAGAGGTTCGGGTCCTAGAGAAATTATTAATTATTTTAATAGGCGACCGAAGAATGGTTCGAGTCCTAGAAAAGCAACCTCCTCATATCACCAGGTAAGATGACGCCTTAATACTTGCCAAAGTCGGGGTTCACACCCTATCTCACTCACTCCCAGTAAGTAACTACAGGTGTCTTCTTATCTGTCTTATTATATGTAAAGTTAAATTGCTCTTTTTCTGCATAGAATACTAGGTCCAAATAAAATATAATCTGCTACGCGTGCATGGATAAAATTTAGGCATCAGTTTGTCTTTGAATGCAACCTCTGCGAACTCACCTTCAAAGAGGGGCAGCTGTTGACGCCTAAATTTCGTTTTTTAATTAAATAAGTTTTTATTATTATTATTATGTATTTTGCCTCTTTTTCGGATAAATAAATAATAACAAGAGAAAACAACAAAAAACAAATAAAAACAAGAAAAAACAGAAGCACCCAGCCCCTTTTTCCTTCCTCGCAGGCCCTCAGGCCCATTTTCTTCCTTGGCCCGGCCCTCCCTGCTTGTCTTCTTCCTATGTTGTCTTCTTCCCCAATCAGATAAGCAACACGCGCCGAAGGAAGGACGCACGCAACGTCAGAAGGTAGGAGAAGATGGCGACGTGCGACGTTGCAGGCAGAAGGGACGCGTCTTCAATGCAAGGCGGCCTAGCTAGAGCTGCCTCGACGAATGAGATGCCAGTTCGGCCGGTGGAAGCCGTTCGGCTTGCGAAGATCGGCGGTCGAAGCTCCGTGGACTGGCCGCCCCCTCGCCTATAAATAGGCCTCTCCCAACAACGACACAAGACAGACAGCGAAGAGAAGATCATCGACGGTAAGCTTCGACAGCTTCCCTTGAGAGACTTCAGGAGAGGCCCGAAGACAAGCCGCCGGAGATCTTGAATCTAGCTGAAGAAGCGAGCTCGAGGGGGAGAGAGACAAAAACGGCGAACTTGGAGATTTCCCTTGAGAGACTTTAGGGGAGATCAAAGAGCGAGCACGCGAGAGAAATCGGGTCGCGAGCTCAACTAACCTCCTCCGAGAGACTTCGGGGGAGGCTGGCGACAAGCGAACCCAAGGGGGAGAGATCTGGTCGAGCAGGGAGGGTGTGGTTCCAAAGGAGTCCCAGATCCGGAGGAGAGGAAGTCGGAGAAGAGGAAAGATCGTTTGGGCGCTAGATCTAGAAAGAGGGAAACATCTGCGAGATCAGCTCCCGTCACCGTCATCGTCTGCCCCCACACCATCGCCATTTGATCGCTGCTGCTCGCCGTCCGCCCCAGCTCCACCGCAGCCCCGACGCCGTCACCTCAATCGAGCCCAGACAACGGCACCTCAAGTTGTGCCGCCACTGTTGCCTTGACCAAACCCAGACGCCCTCTCTTCAAGCTGCGCCGCCGCGCTGTGTCAACACCGAGGACAGGTGACGACGAACCCTACTCACGCCATCCCCGTTGCTGCTTCCCCTCTCGAGACCTAACCGCCACCGTCCTCTACGTCGTTGCCATCATTGATGCGAGCTGTCGCCCCAATCCCTCCTTTGGCGCCGCAAATAGAGAGAGGGAGGAGGAGCCGCAAAGCAGGGTGGAACCGGGTCGAAAGCGTGACCCGATACCCTAGGGTTTCCTCAAACGGGTTGGGTCTCGGGCGGGTTTGGAGTTCGGGCCGGGTCTTTGGGTCGGGCCGGGCGTCTCCAAACGCCCGGCCCGGCGTCGTTTTATTAAAAAAAAAAAAAAAATGGAGAGTCGGGCCCGCATATGCGGGCCCGTTTATGCGGGTCAAATACCTGTGTCGGACCCAACCCGCGAGATCCAACCCAGGTCGGCTTTTTTAAAAATTTTATTTTAAATAATATTTTAAATAAATAATAAATTATTTATTTATTTATTTATTTTCCAAAAAAATCAAAAAATATATAATTTATTTTCGAAAAATATTAAAAATATTTTAATTTCCAAAAAGCCAAAAAATATTGAAAAATATTAAAAAATATTTTATTTTCCAAAAAATCAAAAAAATCAAAAATATTCCATATTTTCCAAAAATGCCAAAAATCCAAAAAAAGTCAAAAATTCATGAAAAAGCCAAAAAAATTCAGAAAAAGCCAAAAAGACTCGTATTTTTCCAAAAATACCAAAAAATCCAAAAAAAAATCCCTTTTATGTCCAAAAAATTAGAAAAAGACTAAAAAATGTTTTTCCTCCCAAAAATGCATGGAAAATCCCTCAAACATCCAAAAAACCTCACGATTTAAACAAGATTATGTACCGAAAGGGTATTAGTGATTAACTAGTGTAACCAAGTCCCCGATCCTAATTTCTCCGGTTGCGCAGGAGTGAGTATTTCTCCCGATACTTCGCTTGGGTTTCTAATAAACCCATCCCAAATCGATTAGTGGCGACTCCATTTTAAAAATTGATTTATAGGTTAAAAATTTAGACTATTAAAGTCGTGAATTAGTGGACTTGGGAGAGTCCGGGCATAATTAAATTCAACCGAGCCATTAGCCTCCTTAGGTACTCGTACCCGATTGCGGGGGGCCCAAAAAAGAGGTCGCAACACCCGGAATAAAAATGTTACCAAACGCGCCCTTAAAATCAAACTCATCTCTATCCCTAAAGTGACTTTCGAGCTCAAATATTATGGCAAGTTAAATTTCCCCAAAGCAACTGTCTTCCCACTATCTTCAAGACGTCGATGGAGTTTTCCTCGTGTTCTCCGAGCATTATATGTAGAGAGAGTCTAGAAAATTACCTCAAACAATTTACAAAGCCAAATCTATCACAAATTCGTCGACTTCGTGCCTGGCTTCGGCTTCCAAGCGATGAAGTTTTTCTATGAGGCATAGGAAACTTCTGTGAAACTTCAGTTCAATACGTATATTTCACTTCCGACATTCTAAACAGTTTTCAGATACGGCATGTCTAGTTTCATGGAATTTGATTATCGGTAAAGTCAGAACGAACATCATTTGACTGGATCAGTTTCTCCCCGCAGGCGGTTGAACGGATAGTCCTCCATGGAATTGGACTTGCGGCATAATTTCTTTCGGTATGAAAGTTATAATCTTATGGACCTACTTTGTAAATCTACTAAAACAGAATTCGTTAGACAAGGCATTTTTCCTTTCTCAACATGGCCATGAAATTATGGCAAATGTTATCTAATCATCAATCTTTTTGAAACCAACGAAAACAAATCTCTTTGGGAAATGCCATTGGTCTTGATCGTGAATTCCAGTATTTGTGAGAAAGATTGATATATACCGGTGGACTATTTACAACAATAACAAAAAATTGTGCCAATTAGGGCCTGTTTAGGGCCCGCATGACAAAATTTCTGGAACAGAAATCAATTTCTGGCCAGAAATTAATTTCTCAATTTCTATTCCATGGACGAGTTTCTAAAAAAGAAATGCGTTTAATAAAAATTCAAAATTTATATTTCTGAAATAAAAATTCATTTGACAACAGAATAAAATTTCTATTACTAAGAGCGGTAATGAGCGGCGTCCGGTGGCCGAAGTCCGACGTTCGGCGTCCGATAACCAGCGGCGGGCGGCCAAAATCCGGAGTCCGACACCGGAGTCCGGCGACCGGCAACCAACGTCCAATGTCCAGAGTTCAACATCTGACGTCTGACGTCTGACATCCGAAGTCCAGCGACAAGAGGCCAGCAGCGGGTGGCGAGTGGCGGACATCCGACGGCCAATGGCGAGCGGCAGACGGTCACCGGCGAACATCCGATGGTTGGTGATGAGCCTCTAGCATCCAATGATTGGCAATGAGCAGCCAACAACCGGTAGGCGTCTAGCATCCGGCGATCGGCGGTTGGCGACAGGCGGCCAAATTGTGGTGGCCGGCAGTCGGCGACTGGTGGCCAAGGCCGGTGGCAGTCGGCTGGCAACCGGCGGCAGGCGTTCGGCATCCCACGGGCAGCAAGTGGGCAAAGGCAATGACGAGAGTAAACAATAAAAAAATTTTGATTTCTCATTTCTATTCCAAAAATAGAAAAGTTAAAAATTTTAATTTCTAATTTCTGCTCCAAATCTATTTCGGGGAAAAACTGTTCCTTAAATAGAAAAACGAAATTGCGTTACTAAACAAATTTTTGTTTCAAACCTGTTCTAGGAAACAGAAAAACAAAGAATAGAGAAACAAAAATTTTGTCATGCACGCCCTTAGTAACCATTATGTTTCCAAAAACAATTTCTGATCAGAAATTATTCTTTTTTATTATATTCCCCAGACGAATTTCTAAACATTTAAAGGCGTTCGATAACTGTCCAAAATTTTTATTGCCATAATAGAATTACATTTGATACGACACTCAAAATTTCTAATCCAATCCATTTTCTTTTAATTCTTTAATAATTTTATTACTTTTTTCTTCTTCTTTTTTCCTTTCTCTTCTTTTTCAAGCTTTGGCCAGTCGCTAAGCTTGAGATGACTGGTGAAACCAAACGAGGGCCGGCGACCTTGCTGAGGCATTGCCGATCCCCGTCAAGGCCGGGCCTCATCGGCTAAGCCTCGCCCAATCCTGGTAAGGCCAAGCCTCTAGCAAGCTCGCTGGATCTTGCCCAACCGATTGCCGATGACTAGCGACGATGAAAGAAGAAGAGAGAAGGAAGAAGAAAAATAAGAAGAGAAAAGAGAAAAAAAGAAATTTGGGTTGTCTTGATTCTAAAATTGCTGTCGAGAATAAAGAAGCAACTTTTTTGTACTCCTTGATTCTGTTCCAAATTTTATTCTCGAAAACAAAAAATTTACCGAATGTATTTCTATTCTTTTTTATTCTCATGAATAAATGAATAGAATTGGGTACTGTTTGGCCGGTTGCCAAACAGACCCTTAGTGACAAGCAATTAGCCGTCGTTAGAAAAGACTGTCGACATCCTATCATGATCAAGCTAACAAGATGAATTTTCGTTCGTTGGTAAGACTTTTATCTCTATTCAACGTTAACTTATCTGTCATTAAACACCTCAAGGAAGAATTCATAAATCCTTAGGACAATTAGCGATGACCCGATTTTTTGATAATTTATTGGTAACTTATCTTCATCATTATAAAATTAGCACAATATGCAAATGAATATTTTGTTATATTTTTTACCAACTTTTATACGAACTTAACAATTTTTTTTTTTTTTTGAGTGACTTATTACTAGTTGTGCATCACTAACTCTTATTTGAGCTAGTTACCATTTTTATTTAGTTCTCTTATTTGAATTACTTACTAATTATTATCTTTTTTTGTGGTTAATATCACAAAAAATCCCAAATTATGTCAATTGTAACACAAATATCTGATTTTTTTTTGTGTAGGTAAAAACCCTAAACTTACCCATTGTGATAAAAATACCACAAACTTTTTTTATGTCATAAAAAATCCCAAACTTATAATAGTGTGATAAAAATATCCTAAATGGAATTAAAATAGGAGGTATATATGTCTCTCATACAGACACGCACGCACGCACACAAGTGCACACACACAATTTTGGGATTTTTCATAGTATTTGCCTTTTTTATTAAATTAATTCCTTTTCTTGTCTTTGAAAAAAAAATTGTCTTATCTTAAAATAATTTTTTCATCTTATTTACCAATGCATTAAATGTACAAATTATTACATAATTACCAACTTTATATGAGTGACTTACTTATTTTGCCTCATAATATGGATTAGAAACGGTTTCCCAAAGAAAATTCTATAGAAGAGGCAAAGTAATTCCAATAAGTTGTTCGTGGATCAGTTAAGATTCAAAAGTCGGCAGGTCGATAATGACGTGTTTCTTCATTAAAGAAAGTGGTCATGAGCCCATCAACTTTAGCTTTATCCTTATTATTATTCTATGTTGGCCGGAAAGTTTTACTTGGATTAGAAAACTTCTTTCTAATGATTCTTAACCTCGGATTATTTCACGACCGTTTACCCAAAAGAAGTCATGACAAAATGAATTTAATATTTAGAAAGTGAAATCCTTTCAATGTCTTGGACAGGAAGTAAATACCCGACTTTATTTTTCTTATAAAGTTGAAGTAAATTCCATAAACATCATTGAATTGATGACAGATATATTTGAAGTCAATTACTTAATCTAAACTTTCACTTATGTTAATAATTCATCAGTCGCCTTATAAGTTTATGTTTCCTTAACGAGTTCCATGATATTACAACGTTGTGAAAATTTTACACTTTAAGCAATTAACTCATAAACCTTTCAATTATACCAATTGAGTTATAAACATTTTCATGTTTTATCAATTGAGTCCGTCAAGGAAATTTTAACCATAAATTGTTAATGTGGACACCGATAGTGCCACATAGAATGGCTAGTGTTGATATTGATAAATTTTTATAAAAAATTGAATATTCTTTTTTTTTTCCTTTTTTTTTCCCTTACCAAGTCCAGCAAGGTCGCATGAAATTGTCTTGTTTGAGCATGAACATAAACCACATCTCGGCAGGACTTCCTTCCAGATATTCCACTGTTGAGGTTTAACCGTTTAGCCGACCCAATAGGGCAAACAACAGTCGAGGGAAAGAAAAAAGTAAACCAAAGCAAGAGAAGTGAAGATATTGAACGGTAGAACGTAGAGATGGTTAAAGAACTTCTTTTATAAGCTAAACAAAATCACATAACGCAGCACTTCGAACAGTCAACATTGTGCATCACAAGAAACGGCTAGTAGACCCCACAGTTTCCTGGAGGTCTGAATTAAGGCAGTCGAATTAATTTACATTGTATACTTCTTTCCCGCTTGATTAAAGCAGCATCTTCTGTAGGTTGATAAATTGAACTAGAGCCACACTAGTCATGCGTGTCAGAGTTGATTGCAGAATGTCGAAAGGATCAGAGGAAGGTTCATAGGCCAACAGGCAAAAGGCTAATTTACATGGATGACGTTAGCCCATCCGTAAACCGAAAACTACTGAGGCACTATACCGGTGGGACTGGGTTTGATGCTCTATAACTCTCGAATTTCAGATTATTTTTGTTCACGGACGTAATAGATCATTTGAATTCAAGGAGCAGAGTTTCCATATACCACCGGTATCATTTATTGACGGCTCAATTTTTTCCTCTACCTAAAAATATTTACCTATAGGTTTTCGGCGGCAGTTATACTACCTTAACTTTAATACATGGAATACTGTGAAAAAAGTTCATTTGCAGAGAATCCTCACAAGGCTTTTTGGTCCTGTAGTAACCGCATATTAGGTTCCCCTCTTTCTCATATGGAACGTTGGCAGGACAATAGATATCACCTGTTTGCTTGCCTGAGCAATTTCTGAACTAACTCCCTCAGATCAGATGCTAGAAGAAGCAGTAAAGAGATCAAGGAGTCAGAGTAAAAGTCAGTGGCCTTGTCATGAGCAAGAGAGCAACAACGTGCGCACCATTTAGAAGTTCTACTAGAAAGGCGTAATTACAAAGTCAGAAAAAAAAAAGGAAAAAAAATGAAGCTTTATTCCACAGAGGACCCAGTGCATGATCTTTCTTGATCTTCTTATGGTCATAAGTACTAAATACTTAACAAATGAAGATTGTCATAGCATTCCAGTGTATTATTCATTACCATCTCCTCCACGAGTTCTTGCTCACCATCCACTTCATCAAATTACCTGCATTGGAAAAAATATGAAGAGAAGCCATCATCAATAATGACGAGCAGCGTAAAATAGAACAGTAGTGGAAATAATCTTCCTCATGAAGCAGATGCTCCGAATAATCTCTGCCATGAAGCAGAGTGTCAATCTACTGCAAGGCAGAAATCAAGTACATCAGCAAATTTACCAAGATTTTGAATTTACCAAATCTTAAATAAAAGTACCAACCTAAATTATAATGAATTACCAACTAGCTTTGGATTATAGATTCCTATTTTATTTATTTACCAACGATTAATTGTTTTCTAATTCACCAACTTTTATATTGAGCTGCCAACTCTTATTTACATTGCTTAGGAAGCCCTTACAGTTACTAACTTCTTCCAGGTTAGCAACTCTCTTCTAAGTTACTTATCGATGTTTGTTCATGTTTTTTTTTTCTAATTTTCCAACTTTGCTTATTATCTACAAAGTTTTAGTTGTATTTCTTAGTAATGTTTTAAATTAACTAACTCTTCATAAAAATTTCCCAACTCAATTAGAGTGACTTATCGGCTTTTCTCTGATGAAATTACCGACTAGTTTTAGGTTACAACATTCATTTGTATTACTTAATGTTTTTAATTACCATGTTTTTTACTAAATTTTATTTATCTTTCTTAACTACACGTTAAATTTATCAATTCTTAGATAAATTACTAATTTTAACTTAAGTGAACTATCAACTTTTCTCCATTTAAGTTATCAACTAATTATGGTTGCTAACTCTCATTTTAATTAGTTTTAACATTTTTTTTAATTCAAAACTTTTCTATTAAATACTTGATCAATAAAAGAGTTGGTAAGTTGCATAAATTAGTAATTTAATATAACAAGTCTTTTTTTGGTCAAAATTTTTTATAACAGTTGCCAAATTTAAGAGTTTGGTAAGAATAATAAATACAAGTTGATAAAAGATAGATTTTTTTTTTTTTTTGTAAAAGATAAGAGCATTTGGTAATTTATAAAATATAAAACAAATAATTGCTAGTAGCTAACTCAAGTAAGTGTAAGATGTGCAAAACTTGGTAATAACTTAATCGTAAAAAAGGTTAGTGAGCAAGACAAATAAAAATGGTAACTCAATAGAAAAGTGAATAAATTTTCTCTTAAATGAGAGCTAGGAATCTAAAGCCTGTTGATAATTTAATTGTAGAAAAGTTGGCAAATCATGCAAGATAAGACCGGTCTAAAATGAGAACTCGAAATGGACCTTATTTTAAATAAGATCTTAAGTGCCATCATTTTCTCAAATAAAGATTTAAAGTGAATTTTATTTTAAATAAGGGCTTGAAATAGTTATGTCTATTTCAAATAAAAGCCTAAAATGATTATGTCTATTTCAAATAAGGGCTTGACTTTGGGGGCCAAGGGTATTTTCATCATTTATCATTTTCCCTTTTTTTTTCTTTTTTTTCTTTTTTCCTTTCTCCTTCATTTTTTTATGGTTCTTCTTCTTTGTCTTTGCCGATGGTCAATCGGCCATCGACAATGCCCACAACAGGCTGGGCGAGGCCACCCATGTCGGCCACAAGCAAGGTGACCCTTGCCCAAGGGGAGGCTGCCCCTCGCGGCCATCCATGAGGTCAGCCCTCGCCAGCCCCAAGCAAGGGCTTGACAACCCTTGCCAACAACCAATAAAGGCTTGCAAGCCCTCGCCAACCCTTTCTAGCTACTAGCAAGGTCGTCAAGCCCTTGCTGGCCCTTCCTAACAACCAGCAAGGGTCATCGAGCCCTCACTGGCCTCTAATAGCGGCCATTAACCAACACCCAAAAACAAAAAGAGAAAAAGGAAAAGAAAATTTGGACGAAAACATCATTGACTAGTCGGAAAATTTAGTCAACCGATGACCGGCTAAATCAAGCCATTATTTGAAACAAGCATGACTACTTTGAGCCCTTATTTGAAACAAATCAAGCCACTTCATGCCCTTATTTAAAACAAAATCCACTCCGGACCCTTATTTAAGAAAATGATGGCACTCCGGGCCCATTTTTAGAATTTTCCCAAACTTTTATATGAAAGACAAATAAAAGTTGGTAAAAAAAATTTTTTTTTTTTTTTGTTTAGAAATAAGAAAGTAGGTAATTAAAAAGCCTTAAATTCACCAACTAATGAAAAAATCAAATAAAAATTGTTAACCAATTCAAATAAGAGTTGGTAATGCATAGTAATTGATAACTTAATAGGAGAAACGTGGGTCATCAATCCAATTGAGGTTCGTAATTTCTAAAAAAAAGTGAGTAAATTACCAAAAAAAAAAAAAGTAAGCAAGGCAAATAAAAGTGGAAATTCAATAGGAAATTTTTCAAAAAATAAATAGTAAACCTTGGTAAATAATTTGGTAATAATTTCAAAAAAAAAGGTCATACAAATAAAGAGTTTGTGGGTAAAACTGTTAGCAAAAATTTAAAAGCTGAAAACATTTTTTCCAAAAAATTAAAAATTCAAAAAAAAACAAATAACAAAAAATGGTAACTCAAATAAGATTTTTTTAACCAAGAATAAAACTCAAATAAGATTTGGTAATCTAATTGGCAAAAAGTTAGTAATCACTCTAATTGAGGTTAGTAATTTCTAAAAAGAGTCAGTATATTTAAAAAGTTGGTAAGTAAGACAGATAAGAGCTGTAACTTAATAGAAAAATTGGTATATTTAATAAGAAAATAGTTCTTGGTAAGCCGTTCAAATGAAAGTTGTAAATCGAAACCAGTTGATAATTATTAATTGAAGAAAAGTTAGCAAATCACTTAAATAAAGATTGGTAGTTTTATATAACAATTAATTCAAGGCATTGATAAGAAAGGCATACGAAAATCTGGAAAGGATCGAATTTTTGTTAGATTTAACAGAAATTTGTAAACTTAAAATAAATCATATATAATTCGGTAGTTAACTCAGATAAGATAGCAACACAAGACAGGTTGATAACCACTCTAATTAACATGGCAATTAACGTAGGTAAATTTAATGTTGTTGTAAGCAAGACAAATAAAGTTGATAACACAATAGAAAAATTGGTAAATTTAGGAAAACATATAAATAAACGTGTATGCAACTCTACTGAGAGTTGGTTAACCAAACCAACTTGGTAACCTAATTGAAAAAAGCTGGTGACACATTTAAAGATTTGGGTTTTCATACAAGAGTCAATGAATTTTAAGGCATTTGTAAGAAAAAATATTGGTAAATGATAACAAAAATTGATATATTTAAAAAGAATCGAATAAATATTGATAAGTAACTCCTATGAGAGTCTATAACTTCACATTGGTAAAAAATACAATTGGGAAAAAGTTGGTAAATCACTCAAATAAAAATCAATCAAATTCATATAATATATAGTAAATCAAAAAAAAAAACTTGTAAGAAAGAGAATTAAAAATAATAAATGATGAAGAAAAGTTGGTAACTTGCAAACATCAAAAAACAATTTGTCATTTCATTAGAATCGTCCATTCCTTAAAGTCCATTTTTCCTAAGTTGAAACAAACAAAGGGGGCCAAAAAGCAAAAAGGTGGTTAGAAGATACCAAGGATAGCATGAAGAATCTATTTCTGAAATTTAAAAGTGAGTACGGTGACGAAATAGTTCTTAATGATATAAAAAGAGAGAAAACTTGACCTAATTATTCTTCCAGATTCGGTGCTAATTTTAAAATTGTCAAGTTGAATAAAGGGGCCCATGGCGTAAAGGCCGTTAACATAAACCAGTTGAAGTCCTGATTCAATGCTACTTCCATCTCTATCCTCCACCCAAAGGCTGAAACCACTTAAAACGCCACAAGTGTTGAGAAACAATCATTACATCCCCATCAAAGAAAAGCTCTCAGCTTCGTGGAAGATCATGGGATATTACTTTATGTGAGTGTGAAAATGTGATGAGATGAGCCGACTACATAGACTGGCTAAAATAATCAAATTACTACATGGAAAAATTAGCAAGTCGGCGAAACAGTGAAGATGAGGTTGACTCCATGTGGTCGGATGCGAGGAATATTAACTATTGTTGTCTTCATGTTGTTGTCGTCGTTGTTAAGACATCTAATGTACTGGAAGTCGAAGATGGAAGTCTACTTTTCTGTCTTGCTCTCTCTTGGTTCTTCTGTTCTTTTCCCCCACGTGAGCGTTTCCGATGAGAAACACGATGTGCGAAAAGGGACAGGTTATCTCACTAATGCTATTGCCGGGAAATTTCTAAATGATGATTCTTTACACATTTAGCATCCACCCAATAATGCATGGGAGAACTATTGCACTTTTTCAACTGATTCAGTTTTCTTAAGGAAAACTGAGATGCAAATTCTATAAATAGATGTCATTAGGTATTGTACATGTTGAATTTTGGGAGAATTATCGAAAAATTCTTAAATATATTATAATTATGTCAATTCAGCCTTAAACATTTTTTTTTCTAATTCAATTCTAAACATTTTGTAATTGTTTTAATTTAATCCATCCAGCTAATTTTAGCTGGTCGGAGCTAACGTAGACAATGATACTAACGTGAACAATTTTTAATAATTTTTTTATTAATTTTTATTTTCTTTTTCTTTTCATTTTTTCTTTTTTTATTTTCTTCCTTCTTTTATTTTTTGAAGCTTCACTTTTTTCTTTTATTTTTTTCCTTTTTCATTTTAACAACCTTCACTTGGGAAAAAAAGAAGCAAAGAAGGAAGAAAAGGAAAAATATAAAATATAAAAAATTTTTTTTTTAAAAATTATTCATATCGTATCGGCCAAACAACCAATATCCACGTCAGCTCCAACAAGTTAAAAGTGGTCAGATGGACTAAATTGACCAAAAAAAAAAAGATTTATGATTAAATTAACACAATTACAATAGGTATAAGACTTTTTTGGTAATTTTCCCACTAATTTTGAGTCTCTTTATGTGGAGGGTCGATGGTGATCCTATCGGTCATGATTCGAGATTTATTAGCGTCTCGTTCATTAGTTTGTCGTATTTCAAGAAAAAAGCTATTTGTTAACTTCTAAAAACTTGCGAAAAAGTTTCCAAGATGAATGCTCATATTTTGTTTTTGGGAAAAATTAATAGTGGGAACATAACCCTTTTTTCCAACATTTGATTCACTTAGGAAATAAGTAAAGAAAATTCTTTTGATAGTTAACTAAAAAATCAAATATAGATTAAAAAAAACGGACTTGCAGCTTTGAAAGTCAGAAATCATTTACAATTTGATCTCTTTCAAGATAAGGTCATCTTGAGTGTTTAAACACAGGCACCCGATTGACAGACAATGAAACTTGACACCCGGATTCTTGAGACCCCAATGCCTCCGATCCAAGGTTTCGACAGCCCAAACTCGAGACCTCGATATCCACACCTGAATTCCAAGGGCTCTAATTGAGCTTCTTCTTTTTTCCTCAAAAAAAAAAAAAAAAAAAAAAATCAGAGTTTTCTGGTAAAAAATATCATAAAATGACTTCTATCTTATTTGCAAAAGGCAATTAAATACAGGAAAATTAAATATGTTTCTAAAATAGCTTTTTTTGCAAAAATATTTTTCAGTGAAGTTCATTTTCTATGCAATAAAAGAGATAAAATCTAGCCGACAATCAAAAAAGCTCGTAAGAATGAGTTTTTAACGATTCAATCCACGCATTCATTATCAAAAAGGCACCTCTCAAATGTTAAAAAGTGTCGACCAAAAAAAAAATTTAAAAAGAAAGTCACTCCAAATGGACCTTTAATCAATTAAAATAGAACGTGCTTAATAATTTTATTTTCGGTCCTCTTTATTAACTCATTGCATACGTTAAAAAATTTTCCCCTTTTGTAAACCAAGCGGTCCACTTCTATATATGGGTCTATCCAGATCCATTACGTTCTCCAAAACACAAAACACAATCTACCAGTTCTGTTGTCAAGAACAACGCATACGACCGCATCCCTACTTTAAAACCTAGGATATAGTAAAAGAGAAATATGATGGAGAATCATCCGACAGGCTTCAGGTTCTATCCAACGGAGGAAGAGCTCATCTCTTTCTATTTGCATAACCAGCTCAGGGCTTGCTACAAGACCAGCTCCACCGTATCATTCCAGTCCTTGACATTTACGCCACCGAGCCATGGAATCTCCCAGGTCAAAGAACAAGAAATCACGCATTGCATTTCTTCGTTTCTCGATGTTTCTCGTTCATGCCACTGAAAGAAATCTTGGGTTCTGATAATTGTGCAAACTCATCGCAAATTGTACCTAGAGTTTTGAATTTTCTTGTGGTGTTGTGTGTTTTGTTGCCACAGAGCTTTCTGGAGAGATGTGCCGAGAAGACAAAGAGCAGTGCTTCTTCTTCGCTCCTATGCAGGAGAGACAAGCCAGAGGAGGGAGACCGAGCAGAAGCACAGCGGTGGGCTACTGGAAGGCCACCGGATCGCCCTGTCAAGTCTACTCGTCGGAAAACAAAGTGATTGGGATGAAGAAGTCTATGGTCTTCTACGTGGGAAAAGCTCCAACAGGAAGAAAAACCAAATGGAAATTGAACGAGTATAGAGCCATTGAAATAATCTCGCCTCCCGCTTCCAATTCTTCAAGTTCTAGCGTGCCCATGTTTAGGGTAAGCTCATGCATGAACTAATTGAATTTCAATCTTCATTTTAGTTAATTGCACGATCAGTCTTGGACTGTCGTAAGAGATATCAGCGGTGGAAAACATCATTTTCACAAGTATGCATTACTTAATCGATCGTAAAGTTCTATATATTTGACATAAATAACTAAAATCAGAAGTATTGTCCATCTTTAGGGTAATATGTAGAATGTATGCATGCACTCGTCATCTCTTTTTAGCCAATGCAAATGAATAGATAAGTCATATTTTTCTTCTTCCTTAATTGGACAAACAGACCATTATTATTTTATCAGATTTATTTTTTAGTTAAATTAGCAAGTGAGTCATGTTCATATTTGTAAACCCACCTACTAGAGGCTTGATTGGACGAAATTAAGATTAGCACTGGTAAATTAAAATCATTATGCACTTAGCTTAATATGCCATTGCTATGTACTAGTGTATGAGAAAACATTCATTTTCTCATTTTCTCATTTTCTCTCCAAGTGCAACTAATTTGTTTTTACTTTTTCCCCCTTTCAAATGCTGTAGTTGAGGCATGAATTCACGTTGTGCCAAGTGTACGTTGTGTCTGGGAGCTCCCGAGCATTTGATCGTCGGCCTCTGAAGTTGGTGGCTAGAGAGACAATACAAGATGGAGATGGTGCTGGCAGCAGCAGTGGTGAATCTGCCCCATCAGGATCAGTGATAGAAAATAATGTTGGAATTTCCCATTTTATGAAGACGATTAGCATGGAAAAAGAAGAACCTATATGGGATTGGGAACAACTCAATTGGTTTTAGAAGAGTCATTAGAAAATAGATTTTCTCTAGATGTTGAATGAAAGTTGTTTGTCAAATGATGTTTTTTCCTTTACAGTTTCCATTGGTTGCTTAGAAGAATCCATATTATGTGTGGATGGAAATAATAAAAACTCCCGATGGAATTAGTGACAATGGTGTATCCTCTAATTATGTGCAACTGCAAGTGAATAACAAATCATCTTGATCAAGATCCAGCAAGGCTAGTTGTAGATCTGATGAGCCTTTTCTTTCTGATTTTATGTGCTCATATAGGTGTCTATACTCCATGTAAAAGGATAAACATCGGAAAGTAGTGCTAGCTGACATGCAAATGATTGTTCACTTTGTTCTTTGCGTGTCGGGAGAAAGTGGGTACAGAGCGTGCAATTGCGAACAAATTAAGATAATCGAAAATTTTAAACAAGTAATAAAGCAAAAACCAGAAACAAGCGCTTACGTAGTTTGGCTATTTAGCTACATTCGTGGACAAAAGGAGGAGTTTTTTTTTTTTTTTTTTTTTTTTTTGATACCTTCAGCCGTTCGTAGCCTTACAGCCGTACATAGCCGCCAAAAACTGGAGTGACGCTAGCGGAGGACCCATCGCGTCACGCTTAAGATGCCGATGCTTCCACTGGGGTTTGATTAACCAAGGCCGGTGGTAAGGAATTACGATTAATAAGAATTACAGAAGAGACAAAATCCTAATTTTAATAGTCACACATAAGAACGGATATGAAGAGAAAAGATACGTCCTAAGTATTCTACCAGACAAGAAAACCCTAAACACTCGCCAAACAAGTATTCTCTTTTCATTTTCATCTCCTTTTTCCGTTTCAAAGACTTGCGTACATCTTCCTTTGTTAAATTCTTTCCTCCAAGAGAAATTTTATGAGGCACCGTAGCAAGACTGTAGAGTGTACTACTGTAATTCATAATACTACAATTAAGGTGTTTTTTAACTGTAGGATCTTCTTCTAATCTCCTTTCCTCCCTAGGGGAAAGAAGAAGCTCTTTCAAGGTACTTAGCTCCTATCACTTACATTCCAATTTGGCGTCTCGTGATGGCCTCCTTTATATCTTTACTTCCGTCCCACTCATCCCAAACAATTCCTCCAAGTAACCGTCCACTTTACCAATATTTTAATCACCAGATGGACTCTCCCCAAAAAATTGTATGGCCTTTTACTGGCAGGAGAAAGCACCTTTCTGTAAATGATATTATATATAGATATGAATGAGCAAAATTAAAATATGAAAGTGGCCGCTCCTTTGGCGAAAGGTAGGGTATTTTTTTTATAGACATTTGTCTTGTTACATATCATTGAGAAGAAGACTATGGTTTCGGCAATTTTTTATTAGTAGAGAGGGGATTCTCAAGATCTAACTCGTCTTTTCCCCAGAAGTTACTTTCATCCTCGATGTACTTGAGCTCAATCATGATGCCAAGATAAATCTCTCCAAAGTGACGGTCTTCCCACCAAATCTATAGAGATCTCAGACATTTTTTTATTTTTTTGGTCGAAATAGAGATCTCAGACATGACGAAGCCAAATCGATCACCAAATCTTGGTCTTTGGTCTTTGTGGCTTGTTCACGTTCACCGACCCATGGTGTCTTTAAGCTTCCAGTAACGAAGTCTTGTAATGTGACGCATAGAAACTTCTATGAAACTTTCATTCAGTTTTTCAGGTACCTCATATCTAGTTTCGGAAAATATGATTATCATTCGGTAAAGTTGAGAATTGAAGATCAATTCCTAGGGTCCCCATGGAATTGGACTTACGGCATAATTTCTTTCACTATGAAAGTTATACTCTTATGGAGCTATTTTGCAAAACTTCTAAAAATGAAAAAAAAAAATTGTCAAAATCTTGTTTGATTAGGATCATGGTTATTCATGCAAAACCAATTTGTAGCAAAAGAGCGGGATATTTGTTCTAAACTTTTCAATTTTGGTAATTTTAGCCATAAACCTTTTGTCGATTTATCAATATATTTCTTTTGGCCTATTTTAGCGGGAAGTCATGGACATGGGTGCTGGTCAATGTGGATGAGGCTGATTTTTGGAATTTTTTAGAACTTTTTGATTTTTTTTTTTTTTCCTTTTCGCCTATGGCCAGTTCTCGGCCATGGCCAATGGTCGGCCACAGGCAAGGCATGGCCAGGGAGGGCTACAAGGGTATTGCAGCCCCCACCAAATCTAGACGAGGTGTGCCCAACGAGGGCGGCCCACACTAGATCTAGCAAGGCTGGCCATAGGTGAAGGAAACAAAAAGAGAATGGAAAAAAATTAAAATTCAAGAAAAAATTTTAAATAAATTACATCAAAGCCCGCTATGCCACATAGGATGGCTAATGCTAACTGGACTGTCACATCAACGGTTTCTAGCCAAAATTGATCAAAACGATTATATTAACAAATCGTTAAAAATTTTAGTATTAAATTAACAGAATTGAAAGGTTCAAACTGAATTAGCCGTCGTGCAAAAAATTTAAGACTTTTTGGACAATTTTCTCACAAATGAATTGTTCATTTATTAAGGAAAAATTTCAAATAAGGACCTAAAGTGCCATCATTTTCTTAAACAAGAGCTTGAAGTGAACTTTGTTTCAAATAAGAGCCCGAAATACCCTTATTTTCTCAAATAAAAGCCTGAAGTAAACTTTATTTCAAATAAAAGCTTAAAATAGCCATGTTAATTCTAAAGTAGGGCCTAACTCACTAGCTGATCAGGGCATTTTCATTCTTTATTTTTTTTTCCTTTTTTTCTTATTTTCATTTTCTATATTAGATGATAAAATAAAATAAAAATGGCAAGGGAAGGGAAAACAACGAGGGCCTAAGCCCTTGTCACCACTACCCTACCATCGTCGGAAGGGCCAACGATGGTAGGGGATGGCTAACCATCAACAAGGGTCGTCGAGCTTTGGCCAATGGCCGACAAACCTCATCGACCTCAACCAAGAGCCTACAAGCCCCTACCCAAATCTAGGCAGGAGTCGTTGCCCTCCCCCTAGATCAAGCAAGGGTCGCTAGCCCTCGACTAGACTTGGGCGAGGGCAGGCAACTCTCACCCTTCCTTGGCTGGCCAGTCCCCACCATCACCAAATTCCCTTCCCCTTCCATTTTCTTTTTTTAAATATTTTCATCTAATACAAAAAAAAAAAAAAAAGGAAAAAGAAAATAAAGGACAAAAACACCCTTATCAACCGATGAGTTAGCCTTTCTTTGAAACTAACGTGGCCACTTTAAACCCTTATTTAAAATGAGGTTCATTTCAAATCTTTATTTGAGAAAATGATAGCATTTCAAGTTCAAGTAATTATTTGAAACAAAATCCACTTCATACTTTTATTTGAGAAAATGATAGTACTTCGGACCCTTATATGGAATTTCTCATTTATCAATGAAGCTACTTTCTCATTTCTTGCGTTAGTTTTATGAGGCATTTTACGTTCCTCTTTCATTTTAAACGCGAATCCGCTAATGGACGAAACAATGACAAATGTTTTCTAATCATTAATCGTTTCAAAACATGCTAAAAGAAATCTATTTTTAATAACGGCACTAGTCATAATCATGAACTCCAATAACAGTAAGCAAGAATGATATTTAGCAAGAGAAAATTTGCCAAAAAAGCAACAAAAGAAAATGTGCCATTTAGGGACGACATAATACCAGCCGCTAGCAAATCATTGCATGAAACTATCATGTCTTGATCGAGCTAGAAAAACGAAATTTTTCCCGTCAGTAAAGACTTTAATATTTATGTCAACATGAATTTATCCCTCTTTAAACACCTCGAAAAAGCATTGATAATTTCTTAGAACAAAATGTTGCTATTCGTCTATCAAGTGGAGAATCTTTATCTATTAAAGTTTCGCACTATTTTCACTAACTGAACTCGAATGCATTCATCGGATCCCCTCGCACCCAGCCTCGAGTTTGTTGATTCCCAGCCTCTCGATTATTTTTCCTCCACTTTCGCTTCCCGTTTCGCAGCAGGAATTTGGTGGCTGTGATATCTTTCGATCTCTAGTGGACTGTAGTGCCGGTTGGTTGAAGGACATTCGTGGGTTCTTCGTCTCCTAGCTTCAAAGCCATGTTATTTTTTATTCTTGTTCTTATTGCTCGAAAATGTGTCAAGAAAACTGTGTAATTTTGTCCATTGTCTTCCTTATGAAGTAAGTGGGTTCATAGTACCAAAGATAGAGGCATTTCGATTATGCAGCTTGAAATCAAGGATAGTATGGTGTGAAGTTGGCATGGTATTCTTATCTAGGCAAAGATATTGTTGCAAAGAGTTATACGATGAACTCAGGAGTGTGAGGCCAGCTGTTGGATGGTATCAACTGATATGGATAGATAGAGTAAGCAAACACAATTTTATCGGATGGCTAGTTTGTATGGATAAACTACCTCCAGTGGAGATCATATCATGTTGGATGCCTACAGTAGCAATCCATTGTAATTTCTATTTGGTTGGCCTGGAAAATCGAGATCATTTATTCTTTCAATGCACATGGACTAGAAGCATATGGGGTATTATCCCCGCACAATATGGAATCCATCGTTCTTTAGGAGGATGGAATGATGAACTCCAATAGATGATCGGGGCTACCAAAGACAAGAACTGGGTGGCAAGGCTTCTCAAGGTAACTTCCTTAACAACCATATGTTGGATTTGGATGGAACGTAACTATAGACATTTCCAAAACAAGTCAAGTGATGTCCCCATCATCATGGCCAAAACTCGTAAACTTGTAAGAGGGCGAGCTTCATATTACAAAAATTTTAGATCTTCCAAACAAATCTAATATTGGCTATTATATGGAGACTCCTTCAGTCCATTTTTTTCACATTCTTAGTTATCTTTGTAATGCTGGAGATTGGCCCTAAGCTCCTGTACGTCGTCTTATGAATAATACGTACATTTCAAACCCAAAATAAATAAAAAAGTGTCAAGAGTCTCTTGAGTGCTGATTCTATAGATGTGGGGTGAACGTTGCTCTAAACAGATCAAAGGCGAAACCTGACATTGCCATGTATTTGTTCTGGGAGAGCTTAATTTAGGGTGTAGTACTGTGAATCGTGAGGAAGGTGGAGGATGGATTTGGTTCTTGTTTCAGCTCTGGTTTCATTTGTCTCAGTTCGTTGGTATGTGTAAGGAAAATTCGCCAGTTCAACTGTGGCCCTGCCTCATTGTGAATAAAGAAGTGCAAATCGTAAGATCGACATGATCCGTGGGAACTCGAAGTGGGTTTTATGTTATGTCTCATTGAACATGGTTTCTGGATATTAGTTAGTGACGGCATTGCGCATCTGATCTGATGCGGGAGCTTCCTAGTGAAGCAACTTCTCGACTGTCGTCTCCTTCAATTCTCTCCCTTTCAGTCGTGTCTTCAGCATGGATGTTCCCTGAGTAGATGGTTGATGCAGCAAATGGAATCATTGTCGATGTAGATACTACTTCTTTTGAAACGAGCACGGATGAAAAGAGAAAAGGAAGAGGAAGGTCGAGAGTATGGCGACAGTTCACAAAAGGTGGAAAAGAAGCCCGAAGAACGTAAGTGCAACCATGGTGGAAATCTCTAAATTTGTTCCGGAACGACTCTAGCTAAACCGCCACATATCTGATGGTGGCTATCCCAAATATAAACCGACTCCAAGTGAGTCGGAAAAAGCTTGTTAGCCATGGAAAATTGGAATCAGAGTATTATCTCTAAGCGAAACCTCTGAGAATTGAACAAAATCAAGAGTAACTTCACCGTGTCTAATGTGAAAGGATATCGAGTACCTGCATTCAGGGGATTTCTCCATTGATATATTTTCTATCAAGGATAACACCCATGTTGATCAGGCATGTCATCTTTTTGTTCTGCATTTTATTGACTTGGGTGCATCGTATATATCATCTTTGAATCGACTTAAGAAACAAAACAAGGTATACCTGCAGACTTCGATTCTTGCAAAATCATGTGTAAGATCAAGATTTAGCAATTGAAGCTAGTCGGGATCCCATATATAGATATTTCAGTAGTAAAACTCTAACAAACCAAAAGATTGCTAATCAGACGGACGGAACCTTATGGTATTGTTCTGCGCAGAACATACCGGTTAGAGTTATTGTATTATTTCAGTTTCCTTAGTGCTGTGTTGAAGATAGTTCAGAGCAGCCCGTCGCAATACTTGATGAAACTCTTTCTTTTCCCTTCCTCATGTTCAATTCAATTGGAGGAGATTGTCACGTTGAATTCTTTGTAAATGACCTTTGTTTCTTTTGCTAGTGCACTTTTTGGATGTTGAAATGGCTTTCTTGGATATCTACAGGAGAATCATGACCATATCGAGGCACAGTTTGCACAACTGAGAGATAAGAATACTAGGCTTCAAAGAGAAAGACGCAGCTGCAGCTGAAAAGGCATGTCTTGAGCAGTTGATAGTGGCTATGGCGGCCAAAACCGTAAGAATCTCCTATAAACCTCTTAAACAAGCATGGAGAGGAGAAAGAAGTTGTCTAATTAAGCCAAAAATTAACCCTGCTTTTCCTGTTGAGTTCACATTAGCTTTTTTCTTTTTTCAAAAACTTCCACTTTTTTTATCAATATCTCCTTAAATAGGTCGACAAAATTACATTTTTTAACTCACGGTTGATAGTTTTTCATAAAAGATGGAAAAATTTTCAAAATATTCATCTTCCATTAGTAACTTCCAAATGTAATAATAATCATGAATCTTCAAGTACTTTGATAATTTGCAAGTGTTTTTTCCATCAAAGATGATAATTCTTCATCCACGTTGGTTATTGTCACAATTTTTTCTGTGCCGATAATTTAAGAATAGCTTCTTCCAATAATTTCGCATTTTGTATTAGTAATTTCCTAAAAATGTTGGTATAGAATTTCTTTTTCCATTCACGAAAGATAATTTCTCAATAACCCTCATTTTTTTTCTGTTGCTAACGTTCTAAACGTGTCAATAAATTCACAAGAATCTCTCTTTCTGATTTTAAAACAGCCCAACAGCTCTAAGGGGAAAAAAAACTGAAAATTGTATTTCGTCGCAATCAATTTCCATTTTTTTGGATCATTAAATTCACTAAGTAATAAGGTTCCGAAAAATCGGAAGCGTCTATAACTCTATCAAAAAGTTTTCACTTTGTTCGATCACCGTGTGAACCTCCGAGCACTCTCTCTTTTCTAATTTCATAATTTGCATCTCCTTCTTCATCTACACGTAATATAAAACACGGAGAGATGACAAGGGGAAGAAGTGCAAGACTAAAATGTAGACATAGCATTAAACGTAAGAAAGGATACACAGCCCTCTCTCTTTTTTATTTTGGGCTCCACATTGAGCTCCACATTGAGCTCTAGATACAATTAAACTATTCGAGGTTGCGGAAAGCACCTGAGCTCCCGTCGCCGTCAGTCGATGGCGGGGTGGGAGGAGGGCCCGGGCGGCGGACTAAAGGTTGGGGGGCTTGGGAGGAAACCTAGGAGGAAACACGTACAGGGGTCGGTCGGTGGATGCCCCAATCAATGGACCAGATGGTGGACATGCGCCTGACATAATTGGCACTAACATGTTGATTTTTGGAATTTTTTTCTAAATTTTTCTGAATGTTTTCCTTTTTTATCCTTTTCTTTTCCTATTCTGAATATAATTTAAGAAATTATTAATATTATACAAGATGCTTGATAAACTCACTATCTTTTATCTTGTGCAATACAAAACATCATAAACGGACATGCAACTCATGCAGAATACTTGTAGGACACTTTTATTATTCGAAGACGATGAAAATCTTTTTAATGGTTTTAATTTTTAACTGTGGAAATGAAACGAAAACAATCCAATGCTTTGTTGTAGCAGTAGAGGGCTTAGAGTACATCATACCAGTGAAGGCTGTAAGGAGGAGGAAGAGGAGGATGGTGGCAACTGGCAAGTCTCCTCCACGCCAAAGTACTTCCTTTTTTGCAATTTCCCCCTTATATTTTCTCTCGACATGTTCATATTTATAATTCTCTCCCCCAAGACCAATCCATTGGCTTGCCATAATCAGTGTGATTGGATGGGCAGCGTGACAAGTTCAATCGCCTTGATATTTACAGCTTAATTCCTTTTCATTCCAGCTCCGTATTTCACTGGCGCCACTAAAGAATAGGTCCTCCATTCCAATATACTATGCATCACTTGTCTCGGGATTGGAGCAAAGAGTTGATGCGCCAACGACCATCTATTTGCTCCTATGGTGCAGACCAACGCGGCATTATCCCGGGCCGAATGCAGGAATTCTGTAAACTGGAAGCCAACGTCGTGAAATGTAAAGACGAGTTTGAGAGAGAGAGAGAAAGAGGGATTTCCAACTGCAGCCTAGGCTGCTCTAGCATATATAGCAACGACTAGATAATTCGAAGTCCTGATGCATTTGAGCTGCCATGCGATCACGCTATTCCAAGCTATGTGGCCAAAAGATTTGTGTGGCTCAGGCTTTTCAGGAATTGGCAGCCTCAATGCCTGGTCATGTTTTTGACAAATCTTTGTTTGTTTATACTATTCAAGAAGGAGATGTGGCCATGAGGCGAAATCGGACTGCATTCCAAGTGCCTAGAAGTACCGATTGTGGAATTTATCGATTGAGAACAACAAGAATCGATGATGATCGTAATGTAATTGTTTGAGAGCAACAATAATCCACAATAGTTTTTCATTGGGTTTTACGACATGCTGACCTCCGATGAGCAGAAGTCTTACCGACGCCATATTCTTTCGTAGCCTTGATCCATTAGGCGGCTGGTGATTAGAAAATCAGAAGCACTCAGGGACGAGCAGAGAGAAAGAAGTGCTTGAACAACAAAGACGCACCAGTTTCGCCAAAGTTCGTTTTCGCAGAATCTAATGAAGTTCGACAGTCAGAAATTGTACACAGACCACAAAAGGCATCCCCGACAAACCCTGTGCAGTCTGCAGAGAATTCATGATGAAGTGCAATCTCTGTCTTGCCATTGGCAAATTAAAAGACGAAGCATATCTATTTTAAGGAGAGGAGACCAGAAAGACTGCAACGGGGAAAATGCTGGTTACAACTATTTGCTTTCACAGATAAGTAGCGCAGGAAATAATCTGCTTGCTAAAATGCTACAATCAACTCGAATTTAGCAAAAATTTTCTCGCTGTTCCATTACTACAATGCTTGGCAAAAGGGAAAAGTGATTATCTATCCCCTACCTAACTCAGTAGATCTCACCGCTGCTTATAAGGAAAGAAAAAGAAACTTCAAATTGCACAACTGCGTGATCACCACCCCCTCCTCCCCCACTAAAAAAAACACGAGAAAGCAACAATTACATCGAAAGAAGCACCAATAGATTATCAGTTGAAGCTGCAGAGGAAGTGCTTAGGGTTAAAATAACAGAACTGAAGGCTGCTCCCTGATCCACAACATTCCTCAAGCTGTTTTGACCTTGCGAGAGGGAGGTCGTCGAAACAAACTGATAAGATCATCGAGACCCTGTCAAACAACATCAGCAAGCCATAAGCAGATTGGCAAGTTCCCTTTTCTGTCTTGGCCTCATTAAAGATACAAGAGTGGCTTCCCAAAAAAGAGATGCAACTTATCAGTGTAACTGACTGTATGAAGGGACTTACCCTAGTTGTAATGATGAGAAAACTGAAGAGCACAATCAGATATGATCCCAAAACCAGAAGCAACAGCAAATCAAATGTTACACTTGCAACCTGCAAAAATAATCATTTTGTTTATTATTCCACCCAAAAAATGGAAAGTTGACCAGACAATGGAATTAATTAGAACAAAGGCCAGGGTAGCTGACACGTGTTTGACCATAGCAAGGCTTCAAGCAATAAAAGGTTAAAAAGAAAGTGAAGCAATAGGTGCATTAGATTAACTGAGCAAAGATCTCCTTTAATTAGGAGCAAGTTACAAGTTTTGGCCATCCTCATCCTGGTGACAAACTTCTCATCTGACACGTAAGAGCTAGAGCCAGTATCTTAACAGTAGAGGTTCTTTCATGAATTCAGTCAGAACCACTAAAAATGCAATTGAAAAAAATAGATTATATACAGAAAATTTTATATCAGACAATTTAAATTGCAGAGTTTCGGACCTTGATCCCTCTAAGCTCTTTTCCGAACAATTTGACTTGAACTCTAGACTTAAACTAAATTTACATGAATAAAGAGATTCCAAAATTAGAAAGTCATTCACCTCAAATCATACAAAAGGTTAGAAAGAAAAGGTTAAGGAAAGAACCACAAAAATCAGGTTTTCCTATATTATCTCACTTTTCCCTACATTATTGGACAATGAAGTCAAATAATAAAAGTGGTTTTTGTTCCAGATAGCTTCAAGAAATCATACCATGATTGGGCACCTATATTAATTAAAACTGTCTTATAGTACAAACATCCTTAACAAGAAAACACATCGCCAGCAAAATTTAAATGTAACTGCCACCTAATTTCTTTTAGTTGCAGACGAAAACAAAATCAAGTTTATCATGTTTTGATTATTGTGTCTCAAGTATCTCATAGTTCTGTTTGCAATCTGAACTTCTTTTTACTCAATCCTTTTCTTCATAGTGGAAAGATCTAATCCATCTATATAATTAAAGATCAAAGTGTGCCCAAATAAGTTTTTACTTTTTGCTTTTTCCTTAATCCAAATTTTGCCACAGACACGCATTGACTATTTCTTACCCCAAAATATCTAAAACTCACATATACAGATTTTGACGTATAAATTCACATATAATTTCTTGTGATGTTTTGAAATTTCGATAATATTTTAAAAGGAAAGCTGCTTTTGCTTAAGCATAAACAAACACACTGTAAGGTTGCTAGCCCACAACTAACTTGTCAAACCCAATGACAAAATGATCAATCTCTGCAATGGCCCACTGCACAATTTTAAGTACCTGATATATATTAAGCGTAGCTTTTGTAGAATCATAGAATGTGAACATCCCATCAAGCACCTCATTCTGCAAGATTACTTCTTCAGTGTGCTCTTCCAATTCCTGTAATTAGAAGAGATGAAAAGGTCAGATAACTTTGAGCAACTATTGGAACAAATAAGGTCATAGGTTAATGCAGGACGATTCGAGAACCCATCTCACGAACTCAGGCAGTGTAAAATGTACTGGAAAGTCCATCCTCTCCACACTTGATGTTCCCTCTTTGAGGATTGGACTTCCATTTAACTCTAGGACTACCTATTAGAGTATATGACCACATACATGTATAACACTGTATAGATGATGACTATTTAACAACAGTGCACAAAGCTGCAGGGGCTGACGCTTGCAGTATGAGGTGATACATGCATGCCCATAACTACCAGTCCAGGTAACAGGGCATGGAGTTTAAAACAACAGTTTCACTATCATTGAAGCACTTAAAACATATCATGTAATAAAAGAACATGAAAAAAGTGATCCAAATTCCAGAAGAATAAATTTTCAATTGAATTTCCAGAAAATGCAAGATAACTGCTTCGTCTCTTTTGCATAATCTCCCCCGGACATTGCTTAGAGTTGAAGATCAGTGGTCAATTCAGTTTAAAAATACCTTCAACAGATTTTCTATATTGAGAGATATTACATTTCTTGATAGATATTATAACTGAACACTGTAATATAAGAAAAGAAAGGTATTGTACCGGTGGTTTGAATGATCAGGATTGTCTCCCCTCCAACAACCCAACCCCAAAAAGAAACACACACAAACCCCAGCTGAGAGGAAAAAAGAACAACAACAAAACCATACCAATGTGATGATGTTGACATTTACTGCAATACTATGATCATGCATGTCGTTTGTACAGTTGTAAATGAATGAAAATCTAGATCTACACAACAACAAAAATTCAACAAAATGGCAGAGAGAATGGAAAAGAAAATGAAAGAAATGAAAGAAAACTAAAAGAAAAATATTTGAAGGAAGAGAGAGAGTAAAACCTTTTTCAAAGCCATCACAAATGGATCATTCTTTGAGAGGAATGGTGCTACACGAGGGGTCCGTGACAAAAGATCTAACCAGGATCGTATGTAAGAAGGATTGACAGCTAAACTACCCTCGTCAGCAAAGATCTGAATGTTCTTCCCCTGGTGGCCATAGATATGCCTCTGTATAGACAGAAAATAGACAATGAAGACAAGAAATACTAGATAGATGTAAATGCAAAATATTACTTTCACTATGGTCTTGAAGGCGCACATGTTACATTGTTGAGGAAATAAAACAGTAAAACCTACTAAATAATTTTCAAGCGCAGTCAAATTCAAAGCTCTTGCAACATGACCATAAACCTCACCGCTAGACTTTCAGCAACTAATTTGACGCTCTTGATAACAGCAGCTTCATTTACAAAATTCCTGCATCGAAAGTCAAACTCTCAGCCAGTGTATATCTTAGTTCTGTGATATTGTATTTAAAAAAGATTGAAAACACTACCTGCTATCTGCTAAACTCCCGGTATTTTCAAACAATCCAGGAGCAGTCGAAAGTTCAGATAGGGTGGCAGCAGTGATTCTATGTCTTGAAAATTGTTCATGCTCCCAAGCTACCTACATGAAGGTTAGCTACATGATAATCATTGTAAAGAGCCCAGCATGGAACGCAACAAAAGCATAGCATGATTGAAAAACAGCAGGTTTTATGAGCTTACTCGAGAATTAGATATATTTATTTTCTTGTGTTTTAAACCAACTTTAATGCCCAACTCATCTCCAACATTTGATAAGCCCTGCAAAAACTCCAATCATCAATTTGTAGAACAAGTAAATAAGCAACTAGACTGTTTCATTTAACACATGAATAGGATACCTCAAAAGTCTGCTTTATATAGGCATTTTCTGGGGGTTTTGACACGTGAATCCATAGTTCATTGTCCCATGAGCCAATGCTATTCAAGCAAATAGCATAGTCAATGGTCTCCCTCAAACGTTGATCAAAACTCCGAAGCCACTGCAAAAAGTAGTGCATTGTAAGGAACAAGACCTACAAAGGGTGCCACATTATCGAGATACCCAAAAGTAATTTAAAGTCATATGCAAAGATTTTGAGTAAAATACATTCAGCAAGTGCGCTGCAACAGTAAGTACCTTATGTGTTCCATTGTAGTTATACGGTCCACCGGATGTAAGTCCAAAGAGTAAATTGTACCTTCCCCTAGTTTTGGGATTGGAATACAAAAGAGAAAATAACCTAGCAATCTCAAGAAGTGCCACAACACCACTTCCATTGCTATCGCTCCCCACTGATAATGCCTGCATGTAGGAACTATGAGACTTTACAGCAACCATAGTAATCACAAAATGGTTTTGGGAATACATACAGGAGCAGCCCCAAATGTATCATAAGATGCCACTATGGCAATGGTTGGGAGTTGATTCGGATCCCCATCGGCTTTCAGCCCTGGCAACCATCCCTGTCACAATTCATTAAAAGAAACTGAGTGATTTCAGGAATATTTTCCTTAGACAAGGCAGCTTCAGAGAAAATAAGATGCTAATAACCAAGAAGAAATCCTCATATCAATTACTCAATGATTAACTGGGTTCTCAAATTACAAGTAAAGCACTGAAAATACATTACACGGTCCTCTTCATAAAATGGATACAATATATGCTCCTTTTAATAATTTTTTCATATCTAACACACTACATGTCTTCACCCCGATCATAATCCAACATATTCCAAGTAACATAAACTCAAACCTGAATATTCGAAATGACGGGAGATGCAACTTTCTTAGGTTCTGTTGTTGAGACTACAAGCTTATATCTGTAATAACATACAAAAAATAACATGTATCAGGTAGACTATATATAGGAACTTGCCCTCAGGCATCATAGAGAACTGAAGCACGTAAGCGTGACCAGGTAGACTATTTTCTGGAATACAGATCCTTGAAACATTGTTCAAACAAATAAAAGATATGTGATTGACACAAGGAAACTGCAGCAATCAGTAGAAGCAATAAGCGAGAAAATTTAAGCCTAGAAAAATCAACCAATATGAGGAAAAGTGCACTTCATGAATTGCCTATGCTCACCCCTACGCCATTCCAGAAAAGAGGAAAGAAAGAAAGAAAAGGAGTGCCAGAAAAGGAGCATGATGAAATTGGTCAAAATCACCTGATTTGTCCACTTGAATTATATACTTCTATAAGCAGATGGAGTGGCAGCTAGATTGAGTAAAAGCAACTGGCAAATTAGAACTTAAATTTCATTCCATGAAATTTCGTGTCATGACAAAGCATCCATGCACGCAAATATGAAGAGGAACTCCCCTTATGCACTTCGATCACTATGAAAAATTAGATACACATCATATAATGCTTATCAAAATATACATTTTCTTTAATAAAGTATAAGCAGAGCTGATTGTTACCAAAATTTTATATGATATATTAATTTAGAAAATTAGTAATAATAACACAACAAAACATAGAATTGACAGCTACGAGTGTAAAAATATAAAATAAACCATCATAATAGATTTGTTACAAGTTGCTAACTCACCCGCCTGTTGTTGCAGTAGCCGGCTGTCCACTGTCATCATTTCTCTTTATATCAGCCAAAACAGTATTGATGTCATCATTCTCAAAAGCAAAATAAACAGGATACTGCAATAAAAACATTCGACATAAGACCTTTCATTAGGACAGATATTTCAAATAAAAAGGGACTAGCTGCAAAAAAAATACTAAGATGCCACTGAAAAAGCACTGGATGAATCATCACAAAATTGTCCCGAGGAAATTTTCTAGGTGACAGTGCTGTAAAGAAGATAATGTGGTCTTCAGGCAAAAGAATTTTCCAACAAGGCATCGGATAATGACCTCCTCACAAAGTCTCATCAATAGTATGAAACAGACCAAAAACCTTCTTTAAGCAGGTAGTGGGACCAGCGCGAAAGAGACATATTGTCACAGGCACTTCTAATCATATGCACAAAGGTTTATAAGCAACCATCATCCTCGAGCAGGAAGGCCAATCAAAGCCATGAATAAATGTAAAGGCCTCATCAACCAGGGCAGGGAAATGAGAAATCTGAACTACAGCAATAGAAAGGACATCTCATGCATATAACTCACAGGTATGTTGGTATGTATAAGCAACTGTTCAAGTTCCACCACTATGTTCTTGAGCAGCTCTTCTCCATCCCCAGTGCTTTCCTTACTCTCAAAACTAAATATTTGAGGAAGCAGAAACAGCAGACCACCCAATGGCTGTCTTTGAGATAAATAATCTGCAATTTGTCACCACAAATAGAAAGCTCTACATTAGATGTTACAGAATGACATGGTGAAACATCATAACTGCGGCTCAAACATCAAAGGAAGAAAGGTTATCTATTTGTTTAAGAGAGAATGCAACGTGAAAGAGGATAAACAATGAGCATAAGAACAATGAATAACAATTATCCCAAATCACAAAGACCGATATTCAAGCAGAAAGCATCATAATAGATAATTTTCAGTAAGTACGTACGACATCATCTAATTCAACAGTTGGACATCATCTAATTCAACAGTTGATGGACCCTCGTTCACGATTGTAATTATTTACACTTCTATCACAATTATATCCAAATTTCGCATCAAAGAAAAACACAACTCACGCGTTTATTTAGCCATGACGGATAGGTAAATTTCCAGACTAGAGTCTCCACATTGACTTTTCACATTACATCGCATGCGAATTGCAAGCAAGATGTGCACCAAACTCCATCCCCCGAAAACGATAAGATGTCCAAACGGCAACCGAAAGTGGGAACATTTTGAAGACCCTGCTAGTAAGAGCAAAATAAAGCATTTTGGATAGCTGGTTTTCTTAAGCTTCTTAAGAACCGAGCATATTCAACCACTTCAAATAACTGATTGGATTCCGCTCATATCCAGTAGCAAATCACTGTACGTAAAAGCCCACAAAGTGAGCACCAGAGCAATCCCAACTCGGCCAATTCGTCGCGTCCTATTTGCAGAAAAGCTCGCGGGACCATTCGTTTCAGCCAAGGACGAAGCGGAAAATTAGACGGGGGGAAAAAGTCCCCACCTTTGACGTAGCTGAGATTCAAATCGCGGACGGGGATGACGAGCACGGTGCGGGAGAGATCGGCGCCGGGGGGGAAGTGGAGGGACGAGGCGTGGTGGTTGAGGCCCGCGAGGCGAGATCCGAAGGGGGCGCCGGCGATGTCGTACTGGATGAGGCGGTAGACGTCGACGACGGTGGCGGCGCCGCAGAGCTCCGCGCAGGCCACCAGCACGAACACGAGGGCGATGACCGAGTACACCGGACTCGAGCACCGGGCGGCCGCCGAGGTCCCTCGTCGCCATGGCGATAGGAGGCGCGAGGAAGGATCTAGGGTTCTTCGGCGTGGGAGGGAGGGAGCGATCGATCTGAATTTGCTGACGCCGAGCTATTGAGGTAGCGAACGAGCGAGAGCAGGCTTGGTAGTTATTATGTATTATATAAACTTGGTAGTCTCCGCTAGTGTAGATTGCCTGCAGTCCCTCGTGAGCTCATGACATCATATGTGTAGTGTAGGATTAGATGCTTATGCTAGATTTAATTGATCTAATCTGATAAAGAGCGATTAATTCAAATCATCTTTGACAAGATCACCTTAAACATTCAGTCTCGACTTGCATTTACTCTTCCATGAACTGAGACGTTTGATCTTTCAAGCTAATGAATAGCTCGAGCCACCCCTATCAATCTACCGCTTTGAAATTATCAGTATGCTAAGCATTAAGTATGTGAACCAACCGGTCAAATTTTCTCTTAGGGTCGGGCAAAAAAATTGTATGGGTAAACAAACATTTGGTGAACAATTTTAGTTGAGTTAAATGCAGTAGTTCACATTATATATGTAAGTTATGCCCACATGTTATCCCTAATATTTTCAAGCAAATTACCCAATTAAATGACTAGAATTATCATGAGAAATGATATTTGACCAATTCACGAGAAAACTTCACTAGCATGTTGGATCTGGTCTTGTGAATAATATTGAAAGCCTTCCAATGGGATTGGACGTTGATCATAGACTCATAACCATCAGCAGAACTTGTCACCTATCTCAAGGATGAACCAGAGAACAATGGGTCGACAATCTAATTCTGCCCTGGATCATTGGAATCTCTTTGGCTCAAATTGAGCTCAAACTCGTGCACTCATTCTCCCTTGTCACCGCCGCTCACGCCACCCAACAAAATCAAATGAAAAAAGAATGGCAGTCAAATTCGATTTCCTGACTTGATACGAAAATGATTCCATGCTCCTGCTTCAAGTGACGCTCCCCCATGGTTAGTTAAGCTGTCATGGAGTCCAATGTTGGACCGTGAAGAAAAGTAACACCAATACCAACCAAAGCAAATAAAACTAGCATGAAAGTTTGGTTAGCCCGCGTGGACAAATCAAGAAAGAGCATACGACTGGTATGATATGCCGGTTCACTCATGAGAGGACTTGAATAAATTGCTATTCCCTCAGAAATAGTTTGTTATTGTAGAGTCGGTACAAAGATAAATTTTCCCGTATCCATCATAAATGGCATGAGAAAAGCTTCCCATATACATCTTTGGAGCACATATCTCATTATAATCCTAATCCGATAAAACAGCTGAGCACAAGAAAGACAAAAAAGCTCTGCCGCTACTAGGAATTCTCTCTCAGTTGAAGGAGAGAGGCTGAGGCTTTTCCAACTAGGACCATGAAACTGACTTACAATTAGGTGCAGCGTACTTGTACTCCAGACATTCAAATAGCTTGGAAGGTGACACCACGCATGAGCTTCCCCTGCTTGAATCTTCTTCAGTCGACCCAAAAGGCAAGTCAGCAATGATATCAGGATTATAGATCGTGTGCATAGCAGACTTTGGCAATCCAGATAGCATATTGGCTCTGCTGCGAAGAGTACAGTAGTGGATGGGCAGAAAAACTGCCCTGGAAATGCTGAGTCTCAGATTTATCACATTCAGTAGCTTGAACCTTCCTCATTCTCTGGAAACACAAACCGAAGGTCCTCATTATCTCGATAAACTTGAACCAGCGCAGCAGCTTTATACACAAACATCCCAAGCATGGCCGGAACAATCTGCGAAAAATAGAGAAGGCATTTAAATAGGTATGAGGAGCAAGTTTCTCCATTGCTGGTATTGATTGCAGTCTTAATATGTTTCACCACAAAGAAAATGATGTTAAGGACTACCTGGAAGTCAAAGAAGTCACTGCCAACATACTGATGAGAAAAGATCCATAATCCATATATCGTGGCGGGAATTACAAGCCTCGGAGATGAAAGAGCCATAGTGCTTCCTTTAATTGTTCTCTCCAATGAATCACTTAGATCCTCACTTCGTATTCCTATTCTGAGAAGAGTAATGCAAAGTTTTGTATGAACATGAAGAAGTTTCAATGGAAGGAGCAGTAACAATAAAGAGATCCAATAAAGGTTTGCACTTAATACTTTTTCAACTTCTTCTGTCTGAAAATCTGAGCAATCATTTCCCTAGATAAGTTGTCCACGTGCTGGCACAAGAGCTGAAGGTATAAGCAACTGCAGTTAAAAAGATGTCAGAGTACCCCAGAACCGATAACCAGGATTACCAACATGTTAGTAGTCACCCATCTGATTTTATTTGTATCTTTCACAAGAACATGTGGAGTGGAGATAAATCACAGGTTGCTGAGTTCAGCAAAGGACCAACAAGTCCATGTTATCCAGGAGAGTTAGATGAATTACTCTGGGCGGTGCAACATTTAAACCAAGTGAAGAATAGTTTATTTCAGCAGCATAGAGTTTTTGTCTACCAGAAAGACAATGAGTGCATGCATTGACTTAACTAAAAGAGGGGGCGGGGAAAGGAAAAGGCAAACTATCAAACCAGAACAGTAATAAGAGCAAGCAAAGAGAGATGACATCTTAATCTGCTTGTCTAGCTATCCTCCTCATGATTAATCCCATAAAATGGTAATTGAGTGTAACTCGAAGCCAAAATGAAATTCCCTCATTTAAAATCTCTGGGTACACCATAGAACCCCTTCGACAAATTTTACTCCATGATCGAGTCAAAAGAAAAGGCCTGTCCCCAGGAAAACAATGAAGAAGTACCTGAAAAGAACTCCCACAGCATAACTGATAGCAGCCTGCACCAGCAAAGAAAATGTCTGATTTTTCCAGTTTATTCTCATTTCCCCTTTCAATTTAAAATAAACTAATCATTCCAATTTGAGCTGGAAGGATGTGATAAGTTGATCTGAAGAAGTGGAGGAATTAAAAATAGCGGACCACAAACCTATGCAATTCCTGTTTTCCAAAACCAAGTTTACCTGGATTGACAAAACTATCAAACAGTATCCACTGCATGCAGTTCCAATACTAATGGACAAGAGCATCAATTCCCTCTTCAGCTGCAGTTGAAAAGATAGGATTCTCAGTATCCACAACATTTGGGGAACTTCAGAGATGACTAGAAGTGCAGTTACGACATATGCGATAAAAAGTACGGCGTATCACGTAGCTATGCCAAAGCATAACTCGTTAGTTGGATTATTAAGGCCTTACAGGAATAATTACCATGATACCCTGAGATCTAGGGTAATTTGCAGCAACACATCATCCAGTTCTAGAAAGTACTCTGACACCTCTGTCGGAGGTTGTGGACCAAAATATGACAAAGATAAGTTCACTCTGCTTTATCTGAATCTCTTTAATCAAAATGATCAGAAATGCCGATGTGGATGCAACCATTCCAAGTAACCAACCATTTATGACATATCATAAAACCGGAGAACCTGCCCACAATGAAAGGGGCCAGACCATCCTAATGGTTCCGAGTCTACTTCATTTGTTTAGTTTCAATGAGTTAAACAACCAGAAGATATGGCAGACAAACTGCAGAAATATGTTTAATCAGCCAACTCAAATAAAGAAAAGTATCATACAGCTTCATATTGGAGAAGGTTTAACTTCCTCCTCTTTTCTCTATCATCTTGCAATGCCTGTTACAACATGTGACAATCAATTAGAGCCAATCAAAAAGTTTCTTCATCGAGATGCATGATCTTTCCCTGCATTCCTTTTGTTAGGAGGAGGATTGTGAGGGATAATAAGTTAAATACAATGTGACTTCAAGAACCTGAAAAAACGAACAACAAAAAGCTTACCTTAGCAATGGCTTTCTTGTTCAGTGGTGCAGAGTTGTCACCTAAGATCCATTCATTGGTTTTTGACAGTTTCAAGAACCCACCATCATCATCATTTTCAAAGACCTGGAAAATACGTCAAGTCATGTCCTTTTAGGTTATTCAAAGAAAATTTTTGCAATTCAACAAGGAAAATTCCACGCATTTAACTGTGTAATAGAGTTGGGAGTTTCTGCATTCTCCAATCCTCGAACATATATGTACATCACCATCTGACATGTCAAGGAACTTAGTGACACTATCGGTCTGATTTTCCTCCTATTCTCTGCCATCACATACAAAAATTAATGTTCAATGAATAGCGTTACCGTTCCCAAATTATGTCTCCACCCACCCTTGTCACTTCATGCCGCTAGTTTTTTTGACATGCAGTTTCCTCAATTTCTAAAAATATAGCAAATCCACTTTGACAAAAGAGCTACGTAAAGAAACTTCTCCACTCAGACATGGTAACACATATCCCCGTTGGACAAGACCTTCCATAGACTTTCCAAGTAGATACACAGAGATTTGCTAAAGGTATATTACAGTCCAACTAGTCAGGAAAGGTCCACCACCGCTTCTTAGACACAATCACACACGATAAAGAAAAAACGATGAAGACATTTGACTAAACCTGGCCTGGCTCTTGCGGGCTGTCCGGAAGCACCCCAACATCCGGTTCGACGAGTTTCAGGGCCTCCCTCTGCCAAAGCATATCGGAAGCCTTGGAGATGAAATCCCCACTCAATTGTCTCTCCTTCAAGAATGTCTTCAGTACCTCCTCCTCGACCAGTTCACCGGCTGAGCACAGCAAAAAACCGAGACATATCAGCTTTCTCACGATCACAGGCGCTCAGAGCTATCACTCTCGCTCAACTCAACTTCGCCAAACACTCGGCATCGAAATCCTCATTCACGCATTGATCGAGAAGTGAACCACCGGGATTTTCCTACTTACACTACTACGCTCGGGAGTTCAAACACGGGCTAAAGCGCTGAAATTGAAAGCAATCGGCAACCGGAGAAGGCGCAGTTACCTAGCCCGGCGCTTGCTCTCGGGGCCGAGACCGACGGCGTCGCCGTGAGAACCGATCTCCGGCGACGGCGGAGCGGGAAGGCTCCGGGGAGGCGGAGGCCGGGGCTGGTGGCGAAGCATCCGACCCTGGAAAGGGCCTCCATCGGCGATGTGACGACGGAGAAATTGTCTCTGCAATTTTCTGCGCGCCGCGCGCGGGGGCGGCAGCGACGGCGAAGCTGAGGAGGATTCCGATTGGGCGAGAGGTCGGGGAAAGGGTGACGTGGCTTATTGGTTGAGAACTTCCCCTTATCCAACGGTTTTCCCTCTGCATATAGAGGGTGGGATTGGGGGCAAAAACATCATAAATTGAATTGTACATATAACCCTATATATATACATATAATTGATAATCGATTTACATATTTAAAATACAGTTTCTTTTTACAATTAATAAGATGCACTTGATTATTTACTATGAAGTTGGTAGTTGGTGGCTTCGAATATAGGTTCTTTTACATCCATATCGGAAAATTTCATTACAGTCTACATTATTTTTCAAATCGAAGAATTACTTAATTTCGTCATTTTCTTATTTAAAGAATTAATTTAGATTTTACCACTTAACTAAGTTCTAACATATGAAAACATGATTCCACATAAATCCAATCAATTTGTTTTTGCCATTTACAATTTAGTTAACATCTCTTTGCATCATTCCTATAATTTTTTTCCTTAAATTCACATATGTAAGTAAAATAAATATCATGAGTAGTTATACTGTTCATAATTTAACCTCAAGTTGAACGAGATAACGTATTAAAATCGACATACTAGCCTAATTAGTCACCTACGTGCTTAGCACATACTAAGTTCGAAACATTATGCGCGTGTCAACTTTTTTCTCTAACATGTAAATTGGTATCAATTTTTTTCATAATTTATTGAAATTGGAAAAAATTATTAAATTTTGACAAAAACAAGTAACCCTTAAGATTCTTAAAATGTAAATAAATAAAGTCAATATCATGAAAAATTTTAAATTGATATATTTATTATGAATTTATTTTAAATTAATTTTTTTATTATAAAAAATCTAAATTTGTATATCTGTGACCAATTCATCATACACTAATTTTTATTAAATTTTACTGTTAAATTACTGAATTCTTGTTTGGAATTTTTTCATAGTATTAATTCAATTTAACGAATGATAAATTTATCATATTTCAATTTGAGACTTTTTATGATATTAATCTAAATATATGTATAATTTTTTCGAAATTAAAAAATATATATTGTACTTGAAAATCCTGGAGCTACAAGCCCTTATATGCAAACCCCTAACAATGGCTTCCGCTGTTCGGGCTCCGCTTCTGAAAAGCCGCTCTGCGACGACGCGACCGTGGTCTTTCGTTCTGGAAACTGCCCGACAGCCTTCGACTCTCTCTCTCTATCTCTCTCTCTCTCTCGTGGAATCTCGCCGGAGCTGAACAGGAGGAGCGGCGCGGCAAGGTATGGAGAAGATGAAGATCGAGGAGGTCCAGTCCACGACGAAGAAGCAGCGCATCGCCACCCACACCCACATCAAGGGCCTCGGCCTCGATGTAAAACCTCCAACTTTATGCTCGAAAATGTCTCGCCTTTCCCCTCGAATTCTCGTCCCTCGTCGCGTGGCGACTTGCCCATCGGAGGGTTTAGGGTTTTAGAGCTCGTCCTTCGCCCGTGCCGGTTTAGTGTGCCGCGTCTCTACTTTGAAGTTAGTCTCAGGCATGTTTGCTGTTATGGGTTTCGAGCGGCGAAACAAACACCCGTCGTCACATTCCACGTAGCTGCAATTGCGCAAATCGAAGCTCCTCTGCGAGCTCGTGGATGGGTCATCGCCGTTGCTAATGGTTGGGGCCATTGGTGATGGTGGGTCGCCGCCGCAACATGCTGAAGCGTTGTTCTTTTAGCTCGATACGGTGCTTGACGAGTCCATGGTTTTTAGGGTGTGATTTTTCCCTAATTGTTTTCTTTGCTTGCCATCTTTAACTAGGCCAGTGGGAAGGCGCTGCCTTTGGCCTCTGGCTTCGTGGGTCAGGCGGAGGCCAGGGAAGCTGCAGGTCTCGTGGTTGACATGATACGGCAGAAACGGATGGCTGGTCGAGCGCTTCTACTGGCCGGTCCACCCGGTACTGGGAAGACAGCCTTGGCCCTTGGGATATCCCAAGAACTTGGGAGCAAGGTACTTTTGTGATATATTCTTTCGAGGACTCTGTATGTCGTTCTGCCGGGATTTACGAGTGAAGCGTGTTCAGTGGTTCATTCTGTTTCCCACAACTTGATTTTTGTTGCATACTTGCAGGTACCATTCTGCCCCATGGTCGGATCGGAGGTTTACTCTTCAGAAGTGAAGAAAACCGAGGTTTTGATGGAAAATTTTAGGCGGGCTATTGGTCTACGTATAAAGGAAAATAAAGAGGTCTATGAAGGAGAGGCAAGTTGCTTCTTATGGAGCTTGACTTTTCTTCTTTTTCTTTCGTGCAGTTTCTTGTATTTGTATTGGACTGAGCTCATGATATTTGCTGCGGTTTTAGGTTACTGAACTTTCTCCAGAAGAAACTGAGAGCGTGACTGGTGGCTATGGCAAAAGCATTAGCCATGTGATCATTGGATTAAAAACTGTCAAAGGAACAAAGCAACTAAAGTTGGACCCGACCATATATGATGCTTTGATCAAGGAAAAAGTGAGGAATTGTTTTTCTTTCTCTTTTTTTGTGGTCTTTTCCATACCTGTTTCTATTTGAGGCACTTTTTCATCAGGTCCTTATTTAGCTATTTCATTCTTTCTCCAATTCGCTGCCATTTGTAGTATGTATTTTTTCTGCTTAGATATCATGACTTGTAGAGCTTTTATTTAGACTATTCTCTTTCAAGGATCCAACTGCTGAAGGATCATCTACAAGTCAATATGAGATTAAACTTATGATTGTCAAAATCTCTTGCAGGTTGCTGTTGGTGATGTTATATACATCGAAGCAAATAGTGGAGCAGTCAAAAGAGTTGGGAGAAGTGATGCTTTTGCCACAGAATTTGACCTTGAAGCAGAAGAGTATGTCCCACTCCCTAAAGGAGAGGTTCACAAAAAGAAGGAGATAGTTCAGGTTATTCATCTCTCTATCTGAAGAAGTTGGTTGATAGTGCTATGTGTAACAATATTTATGGCTATTCAGCAAAATGATGAGGGAAATATCTTGGTTTTCATGTAGTGACTGGATGGCCAGATGGTATTTTTTTTTTTTTTTTTAAAAAAAAAACAAAGCTCTTGGTAGCTGTTATAAATGGCCTTTTTAACTTATGACTGAAGTTTTCAGTGAGTTCAGCACTGGTATTAAAACCATAAAACCATGTAGAGGTCACTTGGACCAAAGAGGCAAACATGCTGCAGAGTTTTATAAAACCTCACCATAAGGGCTAGCTACCAGGATTTGTTTTTGTAAGTTCCATTTGGAATTCTTTACATGTTTCTCAACATTTAATTCTCCAGGATGTAACATTACATGATCTGGATGCTGCAAATGCACGGCCTCAAGGTGGACAGGACATATTATCTCTAATGGGTCAGATGATGAAGCCCAGAAAGACAGAGATAACTGACAAGTTAAGGCAAGAAATAAATAAGGTACAGCTTGACTAGATGACCTGGGGCACTAGAAAACTTGATTGCTACTTTCACGAAATTTGAAGTAAACATATGATCAGTATCATATTATGTGTGAGATGACAGTTTTGACATTCTTTTGAAGTGATATAGGGCAGATATTGTCTTATTTCTGGGTACACCATCATTAATTACTACTTGTCGCATATATCAACTTTTTAAGATGGAATTCTGGTGATGGCAGGTTGTTAACCGTTATATAGATGAAGGCATTGCTGAGCTCGTTCCTGGTGTTCTATTTATTGATGAGGTCCTTTCTCTTTCTTCTGTCTATCATGGATATGTCTAGGTATAACTTTTCAGTGTGCAATTTACTGATTCCCTTTTATTCAGGTGCATATGCTGGATATGGAGTGCTTCTCATACCTGAATCGTGCTTTAGAGAGCTCACTATCACCAATAGTGATCTTTGCCACAAATAGAGGGATATGTAATGTTAGGTATTGCTTTTTTCCTTGAGAAATGTCTAATTTTGAAGATCATTAATAACTTGTGAGAGGCAGAGTATGTGTGTGCACGCGCACTAGGTAGGCCTAATGAGTATCTTGATGGCTCTTCATTTGGGTCATATATGATGCATCTTATATATGATCTGGTTGTCAATGTACAAGAGGTTTCAGAGGAAACATGAAAACCTATTTCGCTGCTTTGGAAGATATATGTCAGCTAGTTGTCAATGTACCAAGAGGTTCCAGAGGAAACATAAAAATCTATTTTGCTGCTTTAGAAGATTTGCATCAGCTAGAATCACATAATTTTTATCGTCACATTGCATGCCCTTTTGCAATTTACATCTATAGAAAGATTAGTAATTGAGTTTACTCAATGAGAAAAGGCTCTTTTGTTTATTGTCATCATTGACATCTCTGTCCTCTGAGTTTACATAATTGGTGACTAAAGGTGATGTCCATCACAAATCTGTGACTTTGGTTGTTTGGAACCACAGTAGCTTCTGAGTTATTAGGAACTTAAAGGTCTATGGAGGTTTGCGACTCTTCATTAATCAGGAACTTGTGCGTGATTTTTGCAGAGGGACTGATATGACTAGTCCTCATGGCATCCCTGTCGACTTGTTGGATCGTTTGGTGATTATTCGAACACAAATATATGGTCCTGCTGAAATGATACAGGTAAGACACTACCTCTTTTCCATTTCATGTATTCTCTCTTTTCCATTGCTCTGAAATCAAAATGTTCAAGCAAGTGTATCTCCTGTGATTGTCCAGATTATAGCAATTCGTGCTCAGGTGGAGGAATTAATTGTGGACGAAGAAAGTTTAGCCTATCTGGGAGAAATTGGTCAAACGACATCCTTAAGGTCTACTTTTAATATCTGACTTTTTGCCAAAGGAATATATGATTCATAATTCTTATATAAATAGAGTATATTTGTAGGCATGCGGTACAGCTATTATCACCGGCCAGCGTCGTGGCAAAGATGAATGGCCGAGATAGCATTTGCAAGGTGAATATCCATCTAAGATGTATCGAGACATGATTTTACAAAACCTCATAATTTGCTATTCCATCCTGGAATCCTGATGTCATTTTTTGTGCTGTCCAGGCGGATCTTGACGAAGTGACTTCTCTGTACCGTGATGCCAAGTCTTCGGCTAAGTTGCTTCAGGAGCAGCAGGAAAGGTACATCTCATGAAAATTTTGCAACTTCTGAAGTTGGAAAGATGCCATCCTTCAAATGGTGTCAATGTCTTGGGTAAAATGGGTGGTCCTCACTTCGAAGAATTCAGCTCCTTCTCTTGGCTGATTGATTGTCGTACAGAAGGCTAACGGTGGAACTGACTTATGAGTGGATGTTCCTGAAATGTTTCTTTAGATTCTTGTGCTGCTAGGCACTGATTTTAGTGTATGATCTCTTGGTCCGTGAGGCAATATAACTTATTTCTGGTCTTTGGGATTACGATGTCGTCCACTCAAGGTAGATTCGGATATGTCACGGTAAATGAGAAAAAATTTTGTTGACGGACAAGGAGGTTGTGGCTATCAAATCTCATTTGCCTAAATGGCAGTTTGTTCTGGCTGGAATTGTGGCTTTATGATTCTGTGACTTGTGCGCCTTTGTCTAGTAACATTCAAGTTTGGCTTACGCAATGGATTGTGATCGGTTCAATTCGCTGGGTTTGCTAAACGAAGCTGCAACCAAGGCAGCAAAGACGTGCCAGCTTATGACAGAGCTGTGCCGTTACATCGCCTTGTTAACCGATTGCGTGGATAGAGCGTTTGAAACTTTAGGTCTACATGAACCGTCGAACATGGCTAGGTCTTATAATGAATCGAGAGGCATTTGTGTGCTTGTCAATTGTCATGGCATCCTACTTGTATGTTACCTTGGCGGAGATTGCATTGGACGACGATTCTAGTACTGTGGGCATTCTTCACGATACGACTGGGATAACTCGGCCCGGCCTGGGTAAAAATTGAGTTCAATACAAACTCGACGCAATGAAACTTGCTGGCTATTGACTCTGGACTCGGTCAGGATCCAGAGTAAGTAGATATCGGCATTTGAATCAGAAACTCTACGTTTGAGCACAGGAAGTTCAACACATGTTCTCAAAAGCCCTTGGCAGCAGGGTTGGGTCTTTAGCACCCAGGCCGGGCTTCACCAAGGCCAGGCTTGGATCTTGACGCCTCAGACCCAGATCCATCTAGGTTATGCATAGGACTATTGAGGTCGAATCTAGGACACCGATGCCCGTACTTGAGATGTAGGGCCTCAGTAACATTGAGTCCATGGGTTTGGTTTCAGCGGGCCCAAGACCAGTGCCTCTGATCGTACTTGGGATGTGGGAATTCTGGCTTGAGACCCAGGTGCTAATTCCAAGTTTCTTGACTATCTGTGCGCAAATTACTAGCAGCCGAATAATATATATATATATAATATATATATATATATATATATATCTATTTAAGAAAATCAAACAAGATTTCCTTCATCAAAACGATGGAAAATATTTTTCAGGCCATTTTAAGGTCTTTTAGTTAAGCACCAGATAATACTATCATTTTTCTAAAAAATGTTTTCAGAATTTTTTTTTTCTAAAAATTTTTAATTTTACACGAAACAAATGAAATGGAATGTTTGTCTTTTAAAGCACGCATGATAACATTTCTGTTTTTCTATTTCTCTATTTTTTCTTATTTCCCAAAATAGTTTTGGAATAGAAGTTCATTTGTTAACACAATTTCATTGATTTATATTCCATAAATGATTTGGACTAGAAATCAGAATTTAAAACTTTTAACTTTTCTATTTTTTAAAACAAAAATGAGAAATGAAAACTTTTCTTATTATTCACTCTCGTCATCGTCCGTCGCCACTTGTGGAACGTTAGACGCCTGCCACCGACCACCAAACGCCGATTGCACGTGCCGCCTACCACGCCACCGATCGTCAGAGTCCGGCCGCTTGCCGCCGAACATCGATTGCCAATGCTAGCCCTCAGACACTGGATGCCCGTCGTTGATTGCCAATCACCACTCACCCCTCGCTAGTCACCCACTGCCACCGATTATGGGTTGTTGGCGCCTCCTACCACCACTCTAAAGAGAGAAATTTTGTTTCTAATTCGGAAACATAAATTTTATAAAGTTATCAAACACGAATTTTTATTGAAAAATTTATTCGGAAAATAGAAATAAAAAAAGTTAACGTTTAGTCAGAAATTGATTTCTGAAACAAATAGTTATGATATATGCCTTCATCGGTTCATTACCTAAGCGAGAGCTTGCATCGGACGACGATTCTCTCGGGAAATAGGGTTCAACCCAAACCTGACCCAGCTCGGGTAAATCGGGTTCAACCCAAACCCGACACAAACAAAACTCGCCGGCATTTATGTCGCTGGCGGTCTCGCCCAGGTTCCTCGTCGGCCGTACTGCTCGACCGGAGCAGCCATAGCTAGGGTTTCAGAAGAGAGCATCGTTCCCTCGAACGTCGACGATGCCGGTGGGACGTCTGAGCTCCGAGCAGCTGCTGAAAGACAGCAACGCGCAGGACGCGGACTCCGTCTCGTCCTTGAAACTCGACCAGAAGGCTCTCACCGATGTACGAGAACACTCCCCAGTTCCCGTTTCCGACCGGCTTCGGAGGAATTCTTTTTTTTTTTTTTCCTTTGTCCCTGTTTTTGTCGCTTTCTCGTTTCTCACGAGCATTTCTCTGTATCGGTCGCCGTCACCAGGTGGCGTGCCTGGCGGACTTCAAGAACCTGCAGAGGCTCGATCTCGGCTTCAACAATCTCGTTTCGCTCGAGGTAGTGGCGTTGTGCCGTTGTGGTAGAGGTTTCGAGTGCTTTGAGGTTGAGCCTTGATGGCTGCTGCATGTGGGTTTCAGGATTTGAGGCCGTGCGTCGGCTTGAAGTGGTTGTCCGTGGTCCAGAACAAGCTGCGGAGCTTGAAAGGAATCGAAGGGCTCTCTAAGCTCACCGTGAGTTGCTTTCTTTTCAATGCTTTCTGATGAGTTCATTGGTTTAATGGGGGAAAGTCATTACCTTGTTCTTGGGAAGTGAGTTGGGGTGGCTAGTCCTGGGCAGCATTTTTGCCCCTGTAACTTCTGTTACCATGGGTGTGTGCTCTTCTCAAGGCTGAACTGATTTGTGGGGCGGTCTGCCTTTGAAAGGAGTCGATGCAGAAGCTAAGATTGTGGGTATCTCTTTGTTAGCTAAATTTTATGGCATAGCTCTGAAAGATTCGGTGGCTAATTGGTCTGTACCTGCTACTTTGCGATTGCATTCGAGTGACCCCATTTTGTATTATCTGTCAAAAGAAATGGGTTGTTTTTTCTTGGGTAAGATGCTCATCCAGGTTTCTCATCAGATGGATCTGAGGAATCATTTTGACAGCTCTAGGTGGATGGTAAAAGAAGCTTAAGAAGGATACAGGCAAATGCAATGCATCCTTGTGTATCTAAAATTTGAACTCTGATATGTAGGGAGTGTCTAATATATGGAGTTGTCGTTGCGTTGCTTCGCTTTGTGGTAGAGCATTATGCTTTTTTCAGCAGAGAATATTGCAGGAACCTTTACTTTTTGTATGGGGAGACTTTTGGCCGCATATTCTTCTGCTTCATTGTAATTGGAAATGGACCTCCTCAATATGCTATGTGTCTGATGAAGCTTGATGCTAGTTACTGATGGAAAGTTACTTTTTTCCATTTTTAAATAGGTGCTAAATGCTGGGAAAAACAAGCTCAGATCCATGGATGAGGTTAGGTCGCTTGTGAGTCTACGTGCATTAATTTTAAATGGTAAGTTATATTACAAAACTTCTTGGACACGAAAGGCTTAATAATCATGCATTTTCAAGTTTTCCTTTCTTTGTTTTGCAGACAACGAGATTGCTTCCATATGCATGCTTGACCAATTGAAAGAACTGAACACTCTCGGTATGACATCTAAGTTCTTCTTTCTAATGTCATCAGCATGTCAATTTTTCTTTTTTTTACCATACTGCTTGCTTATTGTATCCCTTTCCTTCTATAACCACTGTAAAATATGGTGACATGTTGTCTTCGGTATTTGTTTGAGAGAGGAGGAGGGAGAGAGTTCAGTGGAATGTGCAGAACACTTTTCACTGGAAAACAGGTAAAGCAGTTGTAATTACAGTGTAAACTGCTCTGCCCAGTGAAAGTGAGCTCTTGACTCTTGACCATCAAGAAAAGATGGATAAAAGGATCCACATTGAATTTCATTTAGGTGATGCCTTCGATTTTCTAGGCGCCAGACAGTAAGTCTACCCATTGTCACGTCTTAGCCAGAAGATAACGGGTATAAGATCTTTAAGGTTTGCATTCGACTAGGTGAATGCATATAATTTTATATATGTACTTTATGGCATGCATGCGTGTAAGTATATCTATTCTAGCTTCTTATTCATATAAGTTTTTCTGTGATATCTTCCACATTTGACTATGTCTTCATCTGCGGTAAACCTTCAACATGTTCAGCCATTATCTACTTGCACTGGAATTTTGTAGAGATAGGGAAACACATAAGTTCTGGGCTAAGTCTTCAGTTGAACCATTTTGATCTTCAAATTCTCAGTATAAGAATTAATACTGCTTTTAGAGTAAACTTAGAGTACTTTTGTTCACCTTTTCTCTGCTTTCAGTTCTTTCTAGGAATGCTATAGAAGAAATTGGCAAGTCCTTAATGAAGTTGAAGTCACTTACAAAGGTATGCATTTGATTGACATAATTATAGGCACATATTTTACTTAGATGTATCTATTTCCTGTATTTGATCTCTTGTTGGTTATCAGCTCTCTCTCTCAAATTGCCAACTCCAAGCTATTGATACTTCACTCACCTTCTGCATTGAACTGAAAGAACTTAGACTTGCTCACAATCAGATTACGGTATGATTGGTTTTATGGTTCGCTTATTTGAATTTGAGGCTATCTATGAAATTGTGCTGATTGTTTCACTCCCAAGTCCAGTGAACCTTTGTGTTCCTAATTGGTTCTCCTCTCTTCTTCTGTCGCGGTCAAAGTTCAGTCTCTGCCAAGTGAACTTTCTCAGAATTTTAAACTTCAGAGCTTGGATTTGGGAAATAACTTGATTGTGAGCTGGTCGCATGTGAAGGTGAGGGATTTCTAGCTGTTTTTTCATGGTTCTTGGGACTAAACTACCCTGCATCTCTTCTAATGCTAGAAACTGCAGGTGCTGAAATCGCTTGTTAACCTCAGAAACCTCAACTTACTAGGAAATCCTATTGCTGAAAATGAGAAATCAATGAACAAGGTCACTACCTAATTGTGAATTTTCCCATATTTTCATGTCTGTCCAGTCTTTACCTACTGTTAGACAATTATCTTTAACATCTCACTGCAGATCAGGAAAGCTCAACCAAGTTTACAGATTTTCAATGCAAAACCCATCAATAAGAGCACCAAAATTGAGAGGCTTGATGTGGATGTCATTGATGAATTTCCTCTTGTCACTGATGGCAAAGAAATCACAGAGGAAGAGCGAAGTGACAAGAAATCCAAGCATAACGTGACCATGGGCATTTATAGTGAAAGTGGTGGGCAAGGACAGAAGCGGAAGAAGCAGAAAAGCAAGGATGATTTGCTTAGAAAAGAAGGTCCAGTCCACGACAATAATGACGCGGCACCAGAGCAGAAAGAGAGGAAAAAGTCCAAGAGAGCAAAAACCAGCGAACTTGATATTATCGACAACACCGAGGCTTCATTTATGGAGCTTTTCCAAACTGAGGAAGCTGCAGATAATCCCAAAGGAGTTGGAGAAAAGGGTGGAATTGGTAAGGATGTGGAAGATGGGGTTTTGCTGGGTGGCTTGGTTTGCATCCCTAGTAAGAAGAAGAAACCAAAGAACAGGTCCTTTGATCCTGCTCAACTACAGTCGTCAACAGATGAAATTGGTATGGGGGGCTTATCTAGTTGGGATGATTAGGCTACATGGTCGATCATGCCACTGCATCGCCATCTCAAACTGCTGTTGAACCCTCGAATTGCCGGCTCTCATCTTGTTCAATTGAAGATCGAACGCCTTATCCGATTTTTTCTACTAGGAGGACTTGAAGATCGTAATGTTCTGGACCCTAACGACCATTTCTTTTCCAAGTCTTTTATGCACCCTATTAAATCCATTCCTGCTCTTGGAGCGAATGTTCATTACGAAAGGCATTTTAACAGGGCGAGTTCTCTGTTTGAAAGTTTGCGGACATGCAAGACATATTCTGCTGGCCACCTGACAGCTACGGTGTCCTCCAGCTCTATCTCCATTATCTTCAAGGTACACAGCACGTCAAGATACTCCATCCCCGTGCAACATTTTAGGTGTTATCCCATGTTTTGTACGTGATCACGCAGTATAAGTATAAACGCATGATTGGTTCGATGACACCATAAGTCAGACAAGCCTGATGGGGACAACCATGGCGACAGCAATTTGGCATTTGTGGAACCGTTCGCCGCTCGAAAAAGTTCTAGTAGAACCCTGAAAGGGAACATCCAAGCACTTCGCAAGAGCAGAGCACGATTCATATGGACTTCTGAGCTATTTTTAGAGTTCAAAAGTCAAAACCTACCAAATTAACCAGAAGATCAAAACATTGGTGGCCCTGTCCATACGAAAGTCTCCTATAGCGTGCTCCAGAACTTCTCCACCCTTCCGAAATGATTGGTCAAACCGCAAGGGCAAACGCCCTTTTTGGCGGTCGGCCGAGTGATCATAACGCGAGCCTTCGCCTAGTCAAAGTGTTCAGTGCTGCGATGCTGACTTTTTGCTCAAGGTTAGTGGAGATTACAGAGGTTGTCAAAGTTGGCTTCCTGGACGATAAATTCGGTCGTTCTACGCAGCAATGCGTTTCCACCGACCGCCGGTCAACTTCAGTGATCCTTCAAATGACTTATTGGGTTATGATAACGACTGACGGCCGTCGCCCATGATATGTTATGGCGCATGCTTTTGATGTGAAACTTTAGTTTTCAAGAAAACAAATTGATCGTACATCAACATCAAGTAATACAGTTGACCCTCGATCCCGCCACGCACCCGAGGACACTATTGTGTTTCGTCATCGTATTCGGACCACTTGGTTGATTGCAGAATTGATGCCACTCGATATGCATTAAACGTGTTTCCTCGAGCTCCTTATCCATCTTGGTCCATGCGTTTACTCTTGGTTCGTGGCATGAAATTTCATGGTCGCAACCACAACTAGAGACAGCTCGGAATTTTATTGTGAAATCAAGAATTGCAGAGTTATATCTAAATCACAATGCCTCTCGAAGTAGCTTTTGTGGCCGTGTTTGGCGCCTTGCAAGTGAACCTTATTCGATGCATATGGACGGGGGCAACTAATGTACATCTGCGAGAATCAGTATTGCCGAATGGTTTAAACACCCCCGCACAACACAATAAAATTAGATAGGATAGAGGAATAGATGACAAAAAAAATTGATGGTTGCAAAATGGAGGAAAACATGACGGAAATCAATATGTCATGCACAAGTGTGCAAAGTCGAATCGAGTCTTGTCCAATTGGGGATTTACACGGGATATCTCTTCCATGGTATTATCTAGCCATGCATATCTCCCAATGAAAATGTCCATTTCAAATCCTAAATCTTATCTTGTGTACAACATATAATTAACTTTTTAAAATGTGTAATCAAATCTTTTCATTGAACAGTCGCAAAATGTGTCTGTAATACATTTACAGAATTGCCTAGCCGACAATTTTAGCATGCGATATTTCTTAACATACTTCGAAGATTCACAATGCATCAACTTGAAGGTTTAGCATTGTTCCGCCAATTGAAAAATTCTCTTTAACTTCTACGTGTAGAAGTATCTGACCCTCTCTATTGTGACATCTCAAGGACAACCACCGGCCTATGACAACCACCGGCCCTAGCCGGACTCCTCTCCAGACAAGGATCCATGCCTTGACGTTTTGCAAGGCGTGGAGCAATCTCATTGAAAAGTACTTCACTCCCTCCATCGTTGCAGTCAAGAGCCACCGCTGTTAAAAGGGTTGAAAAATCCATCATCGTCATCTTGGAGATTGACAATGGCGTTTTTGACTTCCGCTCCTCCATCTTTGTTTCTCCACTCTTTCTGGGCAACTTTACCCCCATTTGGACTTGACTCTCGATCTAAATAGATGGAACATGAAACAGCCGACTTCTATGGGCTTTTGTTCCCAAACAACGTGCCATCCCATCTTTCGATTTTGTTTTTCGATATTGTCAAAAATTGTCGCACTTTGGATTGACGCAAGTCCAATTTGAATTGCATTCACTTTTGTTCAAAAACTGAAACATCTAGACTTTTGAAAATAAAGGAAATTTTGCCACGCGTAACTTTCTTTTCATGGCTTTTTGCAAAATGTGAGGTTTTCGAACTTATGAAAAGCAAAATTGTTGAACTTATCGGTTTTTAAGCTAATACAAACGGGCTACACTACTTTTTTTGTGAAAATTAGAGTAATAACTTCAGGGTTTGTTAATTTGAACTTTTTTTGGTCGATAAAAGAAAAAAAAAAGTAGTCTAGCCCATTTGTATTGTCTTAAAAGCCGACTTTCATTTTTTAATAGTGAGTATCTTCGAATGCTAGTTCGGTTGTGTATTGACAAACAATTTATAAGAAGAGTGACTAGTTCTAGATTTGAAACAATGAAACCTACTCTGTCAGGTCAATTCTTAATTTTTGGAGGCGGGAACTAATCCTACAACCGAATTGGATATAAAACCAAGAACCAAACCCATTAAAGCCGGTTCTTAGTTTTTGAAATCAGGAAATGGACGAGCCTCCTTTTGAATCGTGCTTTAATGCTGGTTCAAGCCCGGTTCACCACCCCTATTATATGGTTGGGCTAATAAAGTAGTTAATTTTTTATGAACTAAGAAAAAGAGAATTGTAGGAACTAAAAGTCAAAAGGGGCTCACTGATCTAAATCTCCGAACAAAAATAAAATGTGACTTTTGCTTAAAAAAATGATCGAGATGATGTTTACACACACGGCATCAGAATAGGAGAAGAAAGCGCGCGGAAGCTGATTTCCAAGCATGCACTTCTTGAAACACGAATTGCATATTAAAGACAAAAGAAATGCCCCACTTAAAAAGTAAGGGAGATGAATGGTGCAAATTGTCAATATCCCTCAGCCCGCCCTCCCCCACCCTCAGCCAAAAAATTTGTGCCCGTTGGCCTGCCCATTTAATGCGCCGAGTCAGCACGGCTTGGATAAGCCTGCGGCCACGCAGTAATGGAAAACTTCTCATCGCACATCGCGATCGCATAAGTCCGATGCGTACCTCGCGAAATCCGCACGAGCTGACCATTCAAATGACATGGGCTCGCATGCATCCGACGCGTTTAGAAGGCCGACCCTATTTTACCTTCTTTTTTTATCATTTCAGAAGTGAAGTAGAGCGGCTTCAAGTCGGTGTTCTGGTCCGTATGCGTGTCGCTCTCTGCATCCAAAGCAGACAAAAAAGAAGGGAAAAGTGGTCGTGCCGGGCTGATCGGACTCTCAAGTGTGGACCTTGTCGTCACGCCACGTTGCCCAATGCATGATGCGTCATGTGCTTCGTCAGCAAAAGAACCGCCGGGTCAGCCGTATAAAATTAATGGAAACATTTATATTGAAATTACGCGCAAACATTCAAAACTAATGGCAAATATAAAATTTGGAATAGCATCGACATTACACGATAGGATCAGAATCAGTTAGATAATTTCAGATATTTGAAAAAAAAAATTAGTTTTGTTTTTCGATTTGCCATGATAATAAAGAAGTTAATTATGTGAATCAATATATAAGTGAAGGGCTTCTAACCTTACAATTGAAGATCATGGGCTAAGTAGGCTAGAGCTTATGGTACCCACGTAGGTGTGCAATCATTACGTACCGATTAACGATTATTTTTATTATATTATTGTGGTGTTCTTTCTAAACAGTATATTTGATATATCATGGAAGATTTTTGTGAATAATCATTAGCAATCTTGTCGAGCGAATAACGTTAAAGACGTGCCTTAAAATTCTTCCAAATTATTTCCTGACATTTGCTGCTTGATATCTTTCTTTGGCTAGAACAGATATTCTTGTTCAACATAACACAGACAGCTTAGCTGGCAAGTTCAGCGTATTCTTGTTTTGCAACTTCTTTTCATAAGAAAAGGGATACTAAAGAAAAACAAAGAATTCCAAACGTGGGGGATTCCTAATTCAGATCATTGTCCACCGATCCAGCTACTCGAGATCGTACGAATGAGGACATGGTCCTCTCAGTAACATCATCACGAAGCTGGGATACTCGCTATCTTTCTTTGGCTAGAACAGATATTCTTGTTTTACAACTTCTTTTCATATGAATTTCCTCCCGTTGCTGATGGTAAAGAAATCAAAGAGGAAGAGCGAAGCAACAAGAAATCCAAGCATAACGTGACCATGGGCATTTATAGCGAAAATGGTGAACAGTCAACGCAAGGACGGAAGCGGAAGAAGCAGAAAAGCAAGGATGATTTGCCAAGAAAAAGAAGGTCCAGTCCATGACAATAACGACGCGGCACCAGAGCAGAAAGAGAGGAAACAGTCCAAGAGAGCAAAAACCAGCGAGCTCGATGTTATCGACGACACGGAGGCTTCATTTATGGAGCTTTTCCCAAGCTGAGGAAGCCGCAGATAATCCCAAAGGAGATGGAGAAAAAGGCGGAATTGGTAAGGATGTGGAAAATGGGGTCTTGCTGGGTGGATTGATTTGCAATTCTAGTAAGAAGAAGAAACCAAAGAAGAGGTCCTTTGATCCTTCTCAACTACAGTCATCAACAGATGAAGTTGGTACGGGGTGCTTATCTATTTGGGATGATTGGGCTACATGATTAATCACACCGCTGCGTCACCATCTCAAACTACCGTTGAACCCTCGAACTGTTGGCGCTCATCTTGTTCAATTGAAGAATATTGTCAACAATTGAAGACCGAACTCCTTTTTTAATCTGGTTTGGTCTACTACGAGAACTTGAAAGATTATAATATTGCATTTGATAACTTTTCTGTTCCTAGAATTAATTATTGTTTTTTTTTCTATTTATGTTCTTAGAAAAAAAGAACTCCAAATCTATTCCCTGACCATTTTTCTATTCCAGAAAATAGAAAAAACTAGCTAATTTGGTTCTTTTCTATTATGAGGGATAAAAGAATAGAAAAACAATTTGGTCATCAAATTGGTCCTAAACTTCTTGAGCGTAATGTCCATTTCTTTTCCTGTTGAAGGCTTCAATGCACCCTATCAAATCCATTTTTGCTCTTCGAATGAATGTTTATTACAAAGAGCATTTCAACAGGGTGAGTTGTCTGTTCGAAAGTTTGCGGACTCACAAGACATATATACTGCTGGTCACCCGACCACTACGGTGTTCTCCATCTCTGTCTCCATGATCTTCTCGATACATAGCACGTCAAGATACTCCATCGCTGTGCAACATTATAGGCGTTACCCTATGCTTTGTGCGGGATCACACACGGTACAAGTATAATCGCATGATCGGTTCGATTATACCATAAGTCGGATAAATCTGATGAGAACAACCATGGTGGCAATGACAATTCATCATTCGACGAACGGTTTCCGCTCAAAAGTTCTAGTAGTGCCCTGAGAAGGAACATCCAAGCACTTCGCAAGAGCAGAGCTCGATTCATATGGACTTCTGTACTATTTCAGAGCTCAGAATTCAACACGTACCAAAATAACCAGAAAATCAAAAGAATGGTGGCCGTGTCCATACTAAATTCTTCTATCGCGTGCTCCAAAACTCCTCCACCCTTTCGAAATGATTGATCAGATCGCAAGGGCAAACACCCTTTTCGGCGGTCGGCCGAGCAATCGTAACTCGAGCCTTCACTTATTCAAAGTGTTCAGTGCTGCGATGCCGACTTTTGCTCAAGTTTAGTGGAGACCGTACAGAGGTTTAGTCAAAGTTGGCTTCCTGGACGATAAATTCGGTAACGCAGCAATGTTTTCCGCTGATCGCCGGTCAACTTCAGCGATCCTTCAAATATCTTATTGGATTATGACGACGGCTGATGACCGCCGTCGAGACATCCATGGCGCATGCTTTTGATGTGAAACTTTAGTTTTCAAGGGAACACATCGATCGTGCATTGACATTAGTAATATGTTCAACCCTCAAATCGAGGGTGGATTAGGCCTTCGTCTCGGTTACGAATCCTGCCACGAGGACGCTATTATGTGTCGCCATCATATTCGTACCACTTGGTTGATTGCAGAATTGATGCCGCTCGATGTGCATTAAACGCGATTCCTCAAGCGCTCTATCTATCTTGGTCTGTGGCATGAAATTTCATGGTTGCGACCACAAGTAGAGACAGCTCGGGATTTTACCGTAAAATCAAGAATTGTAGAGTAATACCTAAATCACCTTGCCTCTCACTCGAAGTAGATTTCGTGACTGTGTTCAGCGCCTTGCAAGTGAACCTTATCCAATGCATATGGATGGGGGCAACTAGTGTGTATCTGCAAGAATAAATAGTGCCGAATGGTTTCAACACTCCCGCACAGCACAATAAAATTAAATAGGATGGAGGAATAGATGACCAAAACAAAAAAATGATGGTTGCAAAATCGACTCCTCCCGGAGGAAAACATGATGGAAATTGATGGCATACACAAGTGTGCAGAGTTGAATCGAGTCTTGTCCAACTGGAGACATACACAAGATATCTCTTCCATGGTATTATTTGGCCATGCGTATCTCCCAATGAGAAACGTTTGATTCAAATTCTAAAACTTATCTTATGTACAACATATAATTAATTTCTTAAAAGGTGCAATCAAATTCTTTCATTAAATAGTCGCAAAATGCGTCTATAAGACATCTACGGAATTGCTAGCCGACAATTTCAGCATGCGATATTTCTTAACATATGTCGAAGATTCATAATGCATCAACTTGAAGGTATACATAGTCGCGATAGTCGAAAATTTCTTTTTAAGTGTAGAAGTATCCGACCCTATCTCTTGTGACATCTCAAAGGCAAGCATTGGCCAAGGACAACCATCGGCCTTAGCCGGACTCTTCTCCAGACAAAGATTCATGTCTTGACCCTTCACAAGGCGTGGATCAATCTCATTGAAAAGTACTTCGCTCCTCCATCGTTGCAGTCAAAAGCCACAGCTGTAAAAAGGGTTGAAAAATCCATCATCATCATCTTTGAGATTGACAATGACAATGGCGTTTTGACTTCCCCTCCTCCCCCTTTGTTTCTCCACTCTTTTGGGCAACTTTACCACATTTGGATTTGACTCTCGATCTAAACAGATGGAACATGAAACAGCCGACTTTTTTGGGCTTGTGTTCCAAAACAATGTGCCATCCCATCGTTCGAACGTGTTTTCGATATCGTCAATAATTGTTGAACTTTACATTGTCACATGTCCAATTTGAATTGCATTCGTTTTTGTTCAAAACCTGAAACGTCTAGACTTTTGAAAATAAAGGAAATGTTGGCGATGCGTAATAATTCTTTTCATGGCTTTTTACAAAATGTGAGGTTTTCGAACTTATGAAAAAGCAAAATTGTTGAACTTATCGGCTTTTAAGCCAATACAAACGGGCTACACTACTTTTTTTTTTTTTTTTTTTTTGGGGGGGAGGAATGAGAGTAACAATTTCAGGGTTTGAATTGAACTTTTTTGGGTCGATAAAAAATAAAAATAGCGTAGCTTGTTTATATGGGCTTAAAAGCCGACTTTCGTTTTTTAATCGTGGGAATCTCTTAATACCAATTCAATTGTGTATTGACAAACACTTTGGTTCCAAATTTGAAGCCTATTCTGTTAGAATGGTTCCCAGTTTTTGGAAGCAAAAACTGATCCTACAATTGGATTGGGTATAAAAATAAGAACCAAACCAGTTAAGGCTGGTTCTTAGTTTTTTTAATCGGAAACTAGACCGCCCCCTCATGAACTGGCTTTGAACTAGTCAGGTAAGGCCGGTTCATGCCTAGTTCACCACCCCTAATTTAAGGCTAATAGAGCAAAGTAGTCAAATTTTCTAGTTTCAGTACTAACTCTTGACAAAGAAAATAAGAATTGTATGAACTAAAAGTCCAAAGGGGCCCACTAATCTAAATTTCTAAACAGAGATAAAAAGTGACTTTTGCAAGAAAAAAGATTGAGTAGATGTTCACGCATGGTATCAAAGTAGGAGAAAGTACGCGGAAGTTCATCTCCAAGCATGCACTTGTTGAAACATGAATTGCATACGAAAGACATGAAAAGTAAGGGAAATGAATGATGCAAATTGTTATTATCCCTTTATGACAAACACTTTATGAGACGTGTGATTGGTTCCAAATTTGAAAGCTATCCTGTTAGATTGGTTGCCAGTTTTTGGAATCAAGAAGTGACCCTACAATTGAACTAGGTATAAAACCAAGAACCAAACCAATTAAGGTCGGTTCTTAGTTTTTTAAACCGGAAACTAGACCGGCCATGAATCGGCTTTGAACTAGTCATGTAAGGCCAGTTCATGCCTGGTTCATCACCCCTACTTTATGATTTGGATGATGGAGCAAAGTACTTAAAATTTTCTAGCTTCGGTACTTACTCTTGACAACGAAAATAAGAATTGTATGAACTACCAAGTCCAAAGGGGCCCACTAATCTAAATCTCTGAATAGATATATAGATATATATATTGGTCAATAATCTCTGAATAGATATAAAAAGTGACTTTTGCCAAAAAAAAGATTGAGAAGAATAGGAGGAGAAAGTATGAGGAAGTTCATCTCCAAGTATGCACTTGTTGAAACATGAATTGCATATGAAATACATGAAAAGTTAAGGGAAATGAATGATGCAAATTGTTATTATCCCTTTATGACAAACACTTTATGAGAGGTGTGATTGGTTCCAAATTTGAAACCTCTTCTGTTAGATTGGTTTCCAGTTTTTAGAAGTAGGAAGTGACCCTACAATTGAACTGGATATAAAACCGAGAACCAAATCAATTAAGGTCGATTCTTAGTTTTTTAAATCGGAAACTGGATTAGCCCCCTTATGAATAGGCTTTGAACCAATCAGGTAAGGCCAGTTCATGCCCGATTCACCACCCCTAATTTATAATTGGGTTAATAGAGCAAAGTAGTTAATTTTTCTAATTTCAGTACTAACTCTTGATAAAGAAAATAAGAATTGCATGAACTAACCATCCAAAGGGGCCCACTAACCTAAATATCTGAACATATATAACATATGACTTTCGCTAGGAAAAAGATGAAGATGATGTTTACATATGATATCAAAGTAGGAGGAAGAAGAAAGCACACCGAAGTTCATTTCCAAGCATGCGCTTGTTGAAACACGAATTGCATATTGAAGACATGGAAAGTAAGCGACATGAATGATGCAAACCGTCATTATCCCTGTGCCCCCCAATTTGTGCATGTTGGCCTGCCCATTTAATGCGCCGAGTCAGCATGGCTTGGATAAGCCTACAGGGACGCGATGACGGAAAAACTTCTCGCCACGTATCACGATCACGTAAGCCCGCTCCATCTTGGCCGTCGAATGGTGTGGGACATCAAGCGAAATCCACACGATCCGATGGTTCAGATGACATGGGCTCCATTTTACCTCTGCTTTTTCGTTTCGGAAGTGAAGAAGAGAGGCTTCAAGTTCGGCGTTCTGGCCCGGATGCGTATCGCTGCTTGCATTCAAAGCAGGAAAAAAAAAACACAAAAAGAGGAAAAGTGGTCGTGCCGGGCTGGTCGGACTATCAAGTGTCGACCTTCTCTTCACGCCACGTTGCCCAATACGTGTTGCTTCGTGTGCTTCATGAGCTAAAACAATTGCCAGGTGTGCGTTTTTCAACGATTAAAAAGATTATATTAAAATTATGCATAAAGATTTAGAACTAATGACAAAATTATAAAACTGAGGATCGTCCTAACATCGTATAATAAGTTGAAGACCAATTAGATAATTTCAATACGATTGAGTCACTTAAGGAAAAATAGTTCTATCATTTGATTTGCTATTAATAATTTGTTTGTAGAACAAATAAAGAGATATCTTGTCCCATATTGAAAAGTTACCTTACAATTGAAGATCATTAGCTAAGTGGCCTAGTACCTTCGGTGCTCATGTGCAGGTGCGCTATTATTAGGTTTCCGTATTATTTTGTTGTATCCTGGACGATTTTTGCTAGTAACCATTTGTAATCTTATGAGACAAATAATTCTTTAAAGACACGTCTCAATATCCCCTTTGATATCTTTCTTGGCTAAGACAAATATTCTTATTCAACATAATAGACAGCTTAGCAGGCAAGTTAAGCATATTCTTGTTACTTCTTCTCATACGAAAAGGGATATTAAAGACAAGCAAAAACTTCCGAACGGGGGGATTCCCACTTCAAATCACTTTCCACCAATCCAGATACTTGAGATCCCATGAATGAAGACGCGGTCTTCTCAGTAACATCATCACGGCTCTTGAAGCAGTGCGCGATCCGTGACATTATTAAAATATATAACTAATAAATTACGCATTTATGTAACTGCTTAAATTTTTAGAACGGTTGACTATATTAAAGCTAGAGATCCTATGTTTGAATATTTCCAAGTTCTATTTGCCCCTCTAATTAAATTTCCACGCAAAAAGAAAAATGACTAAGTGTGAAAGGGAATGTTAAAATATTTAAATAATAAATCATGCATTTATCTAATAATTTAAGTTTTTATAATAGTTAGCTAAGATCTCACAAAATCCGGAGAATTTGAATATTTAAATAATAAACGACGTATTCATCTAACACTTAAACTTTTAGAACGGTGAATTGATCTCACAAAATCTAGAACGTTGGAATGTTTAAATAATAAATCACGTTTTCATCTAATAATTTAAGCTTTTAGATTAGTTAGTTGTGATTTCATAAAATCTCACACACTCAATGTATCGACATTATAAGAGGCAGGAAGGTCAATGATTCGACATATTAACTATAAGATCAACCGATTCGCGAAAACTAAACAATAAGGAGAGGGAGACCTCGCTATCAATTATCGATTATGGAGTAGGGGCTATCCGTCGAGATCCCTCCACGGGATCCCGACCCACATCGGTTTGGAATTCGGTGCCCGGGGGGAACATGTGTTGACCATGACTCCTACTTCAGCACACACTTCCTCTTGCTACTGCCAAAGTTGAACATGGACTTTTTCCGGCTGCTTCGTTTGAACGAGTAATGATTAAGGATTCACACCACGGACGAGAATACCCGGAAATGTGCGGCTGATTAGCATTAGTAATTTTTTTGAGTATGTTTATTTCGCATTGGATAACATTTTCCAAAAAATATCCTTAAAATAATTAGTCAAAAGAACGTCGTCGTTACTGCTTATATCTCAATTTTCTTGTTTAATAAATTTAAGGATATGGATGATTATTTTTAGAAAAATATTTTTAAAATTATTTATTTACTGAAAAACATACGCGTTCTAAAACATATGTTTAATAGGATCTTTTTGATTGACCAAAATCTTTGGCCAGCACGATGCTGCTCCACCTTACGGTTCCTCCTAATGTGAAAAGCCCGTTTTATATACTGAGCCAGTCAAGGTTGGACGAGGTTAAATGTAGTAAGATTTTATGCGATACAGTGCGAAAGGAAGTTAATATAAAATATATATTTCGTATTTAGGCTCTTAAATAAATAAAAAATTATTATTCAGCACAAGCCAGTGTTGACTGTTTCCCACATTCTCAATTCGCCCCCTATAAAATCCCACCTTCCCTCCTTTGTCTCCAACTCAAAATAACCACCGTCCTTTCTCCCACTCTCTTTTCTCCCTAACAACAACATCAACCGAAACAAAATCAAACTTTCCACAAACAACAACCGAAACACCCACCCACCATGCCCTCCCCATCCACGCCCCCGGCCGGAGCCGACGCCGCCCCTGCCACCGCCACCGCCCCCGCCCCCGCCGCCACCGTGTTGACCTCCATCCACCCGGACGTGATCCGGACCCACATCCTCACCCGCCTCGATGGCCCCGCCCTCGTCGCCGCGACCTCCGCCTCCTCCCAGCTCCACTCCCTCTCCTCCTCCGACGACTGCCTCTGGCGAGACGTCTGCATCGCTGCGTGGCCCTCTGTCCGCGACCCCCGCGTCGCCGACGCCATCGCTACCTTCCCCTCCGGCCACCGCTCCTTCTTCTCCGATTCCTACCCCGTCCTCCACCATCATAAGCTGCGGCGGCGCCGCTCGCCACCGCCGCCAATGGCCGAGTATTTGATCTCGGCTGTTGATGTCCACTACGAGGGCGAGGCAATATTCTCCAAGGTCTACGAAACGGAGACGGCGTCCGGGTGGTTCGAGTGCTCGCCATTCCGAGTCGACCTACTCGACCTGAAAGAGTCCGTCCCGACCCGAATCCAGAAACCCGGGGGGACGCCCGATGAGGCCTGGCTGAGGCACCTGGAGGAGAGCCTGTCCCTGAGCTGGATCGTGGTCGACCCGGCCCGGAAGCGCGCGGCGAACTTCTCAACCCGGAGGCCGGTCTCGGTGCAGCGGCACTGGCTGACCGGGGACGTGCAGGTGCAGTACGTGACGGTGGTGGCGGGGGGGCCGCCGGGGTCGACGGCGGAGCTCGTGCAGTGCACGGCGACTGTCACGTGCGGGGGGAAGGAGGGCGGGAGGCTGCACGTGAGGGAGGTGAGCTTTCGGGTGGAGGACATGGAAGGGAAGAGCCTGAGCGGGAAGGATAGCCTGGCGATCCTCGGGGAGGCCATGGAGAGTGGGGAGAGGAAGAAGGCGAAGCGAGCGAGCGAAGGGAAGGAGAGGTTCGAGGAGTACGAGGCAAGGAAGAGGGAGAGGAGGGAGAGGAAGCAGAGGGCGGAGAGGGCCCTCGACCTGCTGTGCATCGCGGTGGGGGTCACCGCCTTCGTCGGCTTCTGGTCGTTCATCCTCTTCAGATGAGGACCGAACGAGATCGGCAATCGAGTACAGCGTGTTCAAACAGTAAACATAAGGTTTATAGTATTACAGAGAGAGAGAACGATAGCAGAGATTATTAGCTAGGGTTCACAGAATTCCTTCATTATTATTATTATTCTTCTTCTTCTTCTTCCAGCCGGCGTCGGGTCATGGAATGGCCGATGCTGAGCCGGTCGAGGATGCACTGTAGATCAAATAGAAACAGAGACGAGCTGCTTCTGTCTGCCGAATAAGGTCATAGAGCATTTGTCATCAACAGTTTTTTATAGAAGCAATTCTTTCGACCGATATATAGCATTGATAGCTGCGATTTCTTCGACAATGTTATCCATGTTCGTGGGTGAATTCGCCGGCGATTCATGGTTCGATGGACCGGCCGATCGGGTGCGGTAATGGGTCAATTCATGGAGTAGAAAAATGTGGTCTTGGCACAAAAAAAAGTTGTGTAAACGGAAGAGACCGCGACACTCAGCACGCCGATCATGACCATTGACTTGGCCGAGAGATAACGGGAAGGTGGTTGGTAGGGTCCTGGTGCTGACCGAGCAAAGGCGCGTCGTATCATCGCTTTCGCTGCCCTCCGTCAAGGATGGAGAAAAGAACACAATAACGTGTTTATAATGCCAAGTACCATCCACTTCCAACTTTATTCATACATTCATACCAAAAAAATAAATAAATTATCTATAGATAAATTCACATTATATCTCGTGAAGAGGCACTTTATACTATATAGATTGATGTTTTGGTTCTTCAAAAAAATGGGTGTCTGAAATGATTTCAAAGCATGTTCAAATCCCACAAATTCCTCACACGTTTGTCGTTCTTGATGCTCTTGTCATTCCATTAGTAAGGTTGTCTATTTGACATAATTACGTCTAGCACATTTTTTTTCTTTTGTGTGTGAGGCTCTCTAGCCCAACTTCCACAGAGGACATGTTGAGAAATTTATTGATATATACATCATCGGTCCATTTCCTAACTAAGGGCATCAATGGTTCGGTTTGATTTGGATTGTGCATTAGATTTGAACTGAATTGAAGACTTGGTTAGACTATTCAGTTTTTTTTTTTTTTTGTAGTATTAAGAAATGGTTTAGTGACAAAGAAAAGAGATTATGCAAATTGTAATATTAAGAAGATGGCTAATTTTCAATTCGATTCAATTGTTGAAACTATCCAAATCAATATTTAAAAATGGTTATTTGTGTCATTATCTTATCCAAAACCCAAACCGAACCGAAAATGCACAAAAAATCGGTTCATTTTGGTCCGTTCTGATTTTGGTTCAATTTTCCAGTTCGGTTTTGACATTTCTATTTCTAAACACTTTAACTCTTTAGGAAAAGCAATTATCTAGCGATGGCTAATAAGTGTTTTGGTGACTTGTCAGTGAACAACGACCATCTTATGTTAACTGGGTAAATGACATGAATTACCAAAGTCACTACTACGCTATTTTAAACTAAAGATTCATTCCCTCAACTCTCATAAGGATCAAGAAAAGTTGAGCACGCAATTAGAGATTCTTCGTAAAGGAGGGGAAAGCATGAGGAGCATGGTCGTCGCTGTAGAGAAAACTAATATACATCAAGCTTCTAAGCTAACCAACCTCCATTTTTGCAAGAAGAATAATTTAAATGTCTCCAACATAAGCCTAGCAACTTGTCCAAGAAAATAGCACCATGGTACTTTGCACGTGATTGGGCCCTATAAAATAGGCATAATTAACACAAGCAAATAAATTAGCCAATAGTAAGGGAATGAATTTGACATGGACACGCGTTCGTTTGGTATCTTCCATCCAACGTAATCGTAGCATTTTGGCGTTCCCATGTACAGACACGAAGATTCTGCAGGATCTTCGACTTCGAGTTTCGAACACCGGGAAAAGCGATAGATCGTCCCACCCGGTCATTTTTGGACACTTCGATTTCACGCGAAATTGATGAAAAATTATCAAAAAAATCCTAAATTTACTACATCCATACCAATATTGATCATAAATTTTTTAGTTTGACCAATTTAGTCTTAAACTTTTATATAATTTGTCTATTGAGTCATCTCAATTAATTTTGACCGAAAACCTTTACGTAGATCTCGACTGTCCTATGTAACATGACCTATACCAATATAGACAATTTTTATAACTTTTATAATTTATAATTTTTCTTTTTCCTTTACATTTTTTTTTTTTTTTCGCATTGAGGCAGGGCCACAAAGGCATTCCCTCAAGGCTAGCAAGGCCTAAATGGCCTCACCTAGGGTCTTCAAGGTCCTCACCTACATTTGGTGAGGGTCATGAGTGATGAAAAAGAAAAGAAAAAAAAATCAAAAATAAAAAAATAATTGAAAAGTCTAAAAATATTTTAAAAAATTACAAAAAGTATCCACGTTAACATCAGTAGCAGCCATGTCATATATGATAGCTAATCTCACGTCAGTGATTTTCAATCAAAATTGGTTAAAAATGACTCAATTGACAAATTGTTAAAATGTTTATGAATAAATTTGCCAAATTGAAAAGTTTAAAATTAAATTATCATATTTACAATAATAAGTTTAGAAATTTTTTGGTAATTTTCCCTAATATTCATGTCCTCTCTCTCTCTCTCTCTCTCTCTCTCTCTCTCTCTCTCTCTCTCTCCTTGAACTTCTCGTCATCAAAATCCAACGAAATGGTTCGCATAGGGCTATTATTGTCACAATGAAAAGGCCTTGCAACGGTGAGATGAATCCCTAGATCAGATTGAAGCCTGCGTAACCAAACCACTTCACTAGTGGCTACAGCCATAGCCCAGTATTCTGCCTCTACAATGGACTTGGATATAGTGTCTTGCTTTTTGCTCTCCCAGGAATAAAAGAGAGTCCCGAAGGAAGATAAAAAGTCTTGTGATGGAGCAACGATCGATGGGGCAACTTGCCTTTATAGGAGTAGGGACTTAAAAATGATGTATATAGTTTTATCTGGCTTTTCTTTTAATCACATTCAAGGTACGTTTATTTACTGTAAACCTCATGATAATGAACGATATTTTTCATGAAAATCATTTTTAAAGAAAATGGTCAGTTCTAATTTGTTTAGTAGTTTAGGGAAAATGATTTCTTTTTTATCAGAAGGAGAAGTCATTTTCCCCTAATCTAAGTTTGTTGTTTTCAATCCATGGAAAACATTTTCCGTCATCTAAATATCATAAGGAGAAGTCTTTTTTTTTTTTTTTTTTTTTTTTTTTATCACAGTCAAGGTACGTTTATTTACTGAAAACCTCATGATAATGAATAATATTTTTCATGAAAATCATTTTTAAAGAAAATGGTCAGTTCTAATTTGTTTAGTAGTTTAGGGAAAATGATTTCTTTTTTATCAGAAGGAGAAGTCATTTTCTCCTAATCTAAGTTTGCTGTTTTTAATCCATGGAAAATATTTTCCGTCATCTAAATACTAGGAAATAGGAAAATAATTTCTCGAAAACAGTTTTATTTTAAATAAGCAAATTGTCCCTGGTTTCCAACACCATTCAACTCCATCTACCAAATGAACCTTTTGCAGTGCGATGTTATATCTCTATCTTCCTTCTTTTGTTTATTTTTGGCGAACGCATGGCATGTACCCAATTAGCTAAGTACATACGATGGGAAGAAAATGTAAGAAAACCTAATTTACATTGGATGGCATGTGCGCATCATTTGTGTCCTACCCTCCTCGTGGGCCGGCGAATAAGCGCCAACTTTGGTCTTGGACAAAAGCCCAAAATGTTGTCGGAACAAAACAGGTAAAATAAGGCGAATCTTGATCTCACGAATGTCAAATTTCTTCGTTGCATAATTTATAAGGCAATTCCTTCTTACATTTGGATTATCGTGGTTGTACATGTCATGTGATCTTTCTTATCATATTGTGATTTTATAAAATGCACAAGATTGGAGTTATTAGACAGGAATATGGGCATATCTTGACCTCATTTTTTTGGGGGGGGTGATTTTTCTGGTATTTTCACGATTTTTGTATTCGTGACAAGCTCGCTGAGAAATATTTCACAAATGGATAATGTATGTTGCAACTACTTACTATATCTTGCACAATCAAAGAATTACGATAATTTTGTGACAACGAATTATTGAATTAAGGCTGTAGATTACTCGTGCCAGTCGTTGATCTTACAATATGGAAAGACCTGTCAAATGAGTCATAAACTCATTTTTAACTTGTATTTGATAGATTAAGCTATTATATGTGTTGGTTATAACAAAATCAAGTGTTAAATGGATTTATGATTTACCAACATTTGTGATCCTCTCTTCACCCTCTAAAAGAAAATAATGAATTTTTCAAACTGTTCCAAATGCGGAAAAGTCTTGAGGAGCTCAAATTCACCATTTTTCAAAATATCAAGATAGCTTCTTTTGTCAGTCAATACAAAAATTGAAAATTCTATGCAATATTGAAAGTTAATTTTTTTAGCATTTATAGTCAAATAGCAATTTTATCTAAATAATATATACACATGAAGAGCGTAAAGTGGGTTGGCTAAGTGGATACAAATTTCCAAAAGTATGATTAAATATGTAAGTAATTTAGTAAATATGTCATCTATGAGCACAAGTTACTAAATTTGCATTACATATAAATAGATTAATTTAGGTCAGGTTATTTTCGATCCAATTCAAATCTAACTTGACCCGACCCGTCTATTTGATAGCCCTAAGTACGAATAAGTGATGTCGAGGGAGATGGTGTTGAGGGGCCTTCGATGTGTGAGTTTAGACAGATGATCTCACCTACTTTCCAACGGAAAATTTGTAAGAATTCCGCCAACGCAACCCTAGCTGTCACATGTTTCCATTGGTACAAATTCATCAAACCCATTAAATATCAACACATCTTTTTCCATCTAATACGATTCAAGGGGATGGGTACCTATTGCCATGCACTAATAATTGAAATCCAAGCACGAGCTACCTTCCAAAAGAGTCGGATGGAGCCATGCACCTTGTCGCTCGTTATCATCACATAGGAATAGGGCTTAAAGAAGAAAAGCCCATGTTAGGTGGTGCTTTGATAGAAACCGACTATAGTACACTTCCATAAATGCGATGGTCCATGATGAACCTGGTCCCTTTGAGACAAGTGATTCGACCACCTCATCAAACAATTTTTGATGAAGTGTAGTTACTGTCCCATCAATCGCATTTTCCAGTCACGGATTTTGGAAGTATTCAGGTGGATTTCTCTGGTTTTTTTTTTTTTTTTAATTGGATGTTTTGTTGTTTTAATTAGGGAAAAGCTGTCCTATCAAGAGATTTGTCCTTTCTCTTTTTTTTTTTAATCTTTGCTAAATAGATGGAATTGAACTTTACGTGCTAAGTTGCTATCACTGTGTGGGTGGATTCGCTTCTTTGATATCTAGGGCCTACGTGATGGGAAGGACGTGGACATGTGTAGGATGCTCGATACGAGGCACTTAATAAGTTTGATAGTACGATTACTTGTCTTTGCTGAAAAAGTTTTGAATTATTGATTTGTGAATCAATTAGATATACTGATTGCCTCTTCCCTCGACATTTATCCGAATGGATTATTGTCTCCAGGCACTAGCATTATTTGAGGACCCACTTGTTAGATCATGCAGCATTATTTAACAAATCACATGAAATTCATAATGTGTTTCACATATGAAAGTTGAAAAATATTAGCTTTTGCTCCTATTCTCGCACAAGACCATATATACCGATTGATTGATCGATCGTAATCTCGCATATTGGTAATGTTCCTAATGTAATTAATTTTATCAAGAACACACAATATTTGATTCATATATGGGTAGACATTTGATCATGTGAAGACTACTGATAATCGAAGAAAGAATATATTAATTTGACCCCCAATGACGACATAGTTGGTTGGGCATAAGAGGATTTTCAATTTTGAAACTTAAAGGTTTTCTATTTAGGATATCATCAATTGCGTGCAAATTGGCTGAAGTCATGGTCATGTTCGAAGCTTAATTCCCTGAAACTTCTCTACGGAACATGAAGGATGAAAGATACATTTTTTTTTGTGGGGGCAAAATTTAATTCTTTCAAATCGAGAGTTCCGGTAAATAACTCAATCATGAATAGGAAAACAAAACAATAAGGCCGGCTGTCATGTGATAGATAGCACCAATCACAATCTTAAAACGGGACTCGAGAGCAAGGGGAAATCGGGTATACAAATTAATCAGACGTCTCCGTCTTTTCAATTTCAGCCAACCTTCAACGTCATTGGGGGAAATCTACGGCCCACAGGAGAGAGAAGCTCGAAAATGGAAAACCGTCTGATTGAAGGTGGGCCCCCGGTCAAGCAGGTCCGGGTGGGGCCCATGCATAACCCACCCAAAATTGTACTTGGACCGAATGTGGCCCGATGATGTTGGCCCATGTGATAGCCAGACCATGTGTCCCTCGTCCTCGCGCGGGGCCCACTCTAATTTATTTTTTCCTTTTTCAAATCTACCAGAGAAACTCGCCATGGCTAAACTCCAAAATCACGATAAATGCGCATGAAATTTACGGGTCGGATAAGACGCGAATCAAAATCTAAACTCGTCCGTGCCGAACAATACAGTCTATCGAGTTGCATCTGATCTTCATAATCTTTTTTTATTAATACTATTAAAAACCCCAAATCAATACCTCACGAAATATTAACCACGAATCAATTTTCATCTTACTAAAAATCTCAAGTTGATACGCATGACCCAAATGGGTACCGATTAAGAATTGTTCATGAGAGAAAAATGAGTTTAGAGGAAATGTGTTCTAGTTTTTTCGATATGGGTTTCATGAGATAAAATGAGTTTAAAGTAAAAGTTGTTGGGAATGCACAGTTGAAATCCGATACTTTCACTTCAGGAGATCGTCAAAAGGGAGCTTAAGCTTGAGCTCATCAATATATCATGTTGGACCCATTTTCATTCAAAATTTAAGTTAATGAGTTATGGATCAACTAGAATAAATATATTAACTAGTCAACATCACATCAATTCTCTCATGTGGGATTTCTCTAATACAACTCACACGTGTGTTCTAACAATCTCTCCCTCACATGTAAGCTCTAGTGTTAGGTTTGCTCTCCTTAATTCAAGTATCCTTCTAGCCCAATTTCATTTTTGCAGGCCTACGTTACTACATCATAATGTCTATCTATCCAAAAATTGCAACTATCGACTCTAATACCATTTCTGTCCGAAAATTGCAGCCATCAACTCTGATACTATTTGTTGGAACTGTGCAGCAAAAGTTTGATACCTTTACTTAGGGAGATCACCAAAAGGGAGCTCAAGTTCAAGCTCATCAATATATCTAGTTGAACTTATTTTCATTTAAAAACTTAAGTCAATAAATTATGAACCAACTATGATATATTAGCTACTCAATACCCATCAATTCTTCGATGTATAACTTTTTTAATCCTAACAAAAGTGTTATGAATAATATTGATTTCAAACTTTTAAGTTACTACAATTATTATTATTATTATTATTATTATTATTATTATTTACAATTGAGTTCTTTTCTATTCAAGCTACAAGGCTCAAGACAAAAATAGCGCCTACCTTTTTATCCTTGAAATGATGTCACTCTAAGCTTATGAGATTAATATGACACAAAATTCTCAAACTTTGCAAAAAAGGTCTATGTCGATGTGATTATTTCCGTCTCTACTTCATTTGTCGTCCACTAACACAACGTGATCACAAACACAATGAACACAACGTGATCACAAACACAATAATCAGCGTGACACACAGCATACTTGCCTATGGACAATGCATCTAAAGTGAACAAAAACACACCGTGTCATGTCGCAAACCATATAAGAATTTATAACAACGGAACAAAAGACATTGACATAAGCTATATGATCCGCCCTCATTTATAACGGAAAGAAATACGATTGATCTTTCTAGCCGATACTTTCGATGGGTGACATTTTATCGCACAATCAGAATGATATCATTTTGTTAATTATGATTTCCGACTTATCAAGATAATGATTTGATAACGACACTTGCAAATCACCAACGATCAAAGTTGCTATATCACAATTAAGTACGTGCTTTTTTTTTTCTCCTTTTTTTTTTTTTCCTTTTTGGGAGTGTTTGAAAGTACATGATGACACTACTCCATGGCAATGGATTCATGCCCTTTAGGAGACGTTTAATGAAATATCGAACCAAAAAAAGAAAATAATAATAATTATCCTGAAATATTGAAATAATGCCAACTAAAGTCCGAAAGAGAAAATGGGAAAAATGGAGCCGTTGGTCGCCCCAGCGGAAGGGGGGGTCCCACCTCGTGGCTTCTTCCCCCGGGACATATGGTCTCATCTGGCACCGATTAGATGGTCGGCAATTATTGCAATTTCGTACCCTCTTTTTTTTTTTTTTTTTCCCTCCCATCCCTCCCAAGTTTTCTCCTATTCGTCAATTGGTCCTTCCTCTTTCCCACGACCCCTCTTGCTCTTCAAATTTAATTTTTTTTTTTTGCATTATCTTATATGGCTCCTATAATTGCATCATGATTGTTACAAATCCATCTTTCCCCCACCCCCAAAAAGGAAAAAAAGCTCAAATTTTTATTGGCCGAATCATGGTAGGAATAGAATTTTCCCTTTTCTTATAGATAAGTCGATCTTTATTTCAGGAAAATATAACATACCTAGGTTTTATGACTCCTATTAGACTTCGAACTCAACTTCAAGCTCCATGAATATGTAATGTGCTTGTTTTCCTTTTTTCCTCAAAAGTTTGATCGTCATAGAGCTGATCCAATAATGTGAATTTACGATGTTCATTGAGGACACTACGTAATCCCATGTTAACTTTCACGGAGGGCTGAGATGTATGTCCCGCACGAATCTGCAAAATCTTTGGTACTTTCTTCCGCCCTCAAAAGCATAATTACATGAGTAAATTGCACATCTTGCAAAGGGAGATCCTACTGCTCCATGGCCTACCATGTTCATTCATAGGGGCTAACGATTCGATTTGATTTCGAAATGCTCCTCCGGTCAAAGTCGGTCTGGTGATTTTTTAGAGGAGTCAATGATGGGGGAAAAAAGGAAAAGCCGGGACGCTAGGGGTTGATCAAGCCCTAAGGAAGCAGCCTTTTTCTCTAGGTGTAGAAAGGGCTTATACCCTTAATTTATTTTATTATAAATATCCAAAAAAATCTCTCCATTCTTTTTTTTTTAAAATCAAAATTCACCAAGCACAGCAAAATTAGGGGAGCTATTGAAAGGCATCCATATGTGGCAGAGGGCCACGTTGCTTCATTTAAGTGAAAAGGCACATGCTAGGTTAGGTTGCTAGAGAGTCTTGCACCCTTACAAAAATTAAAAAGACAAAGTCAAGCATTCAATCTGACAATGTTAGGCAACAAGATTTCCTCCTTTCATGTGATCCGTCACAGACTCCCCCTGTGACTTTTGTGGCTTCCTTCTTTTCCGCTCTTTTTCTTAGTAAGCACTTCCCTTTCTCCATAATTAATTAACGAAAGATCTAATTTTCACGGGTCGAAGAAACATATTTCCGATGATCGAAAATATCTAAATTTTCATAGAAGTGGGCGTTGGAGACAAATATGGCATTCAATCTATGAATATCAATGTTCTTGTGGATTTCAAATCATAGTAATTACTGAAGCCAATTATAGAGAAATGACATGAATTTCGATGTGCATTGATGGGAGGGCGAAAATATTGCTGAGTGACGGAGAACTTTCGATGCAAATTTAAGGAGATTTTGGCAATTCCAATTATGGGGGACAAATTAATACTTCGAACTAGGTCAAAATTCCAAAAGCTTACATATGCACATCTCCCATAGCATGGCCCTACTCTCTCTCGTCGCCCCCCTTAAAACAGAGAATGGATTTGGGTTGCGGTGTGGTGATTAGGTAGATCTCTAATCCCATGTCAAATCGCAGTAATCCCACTCTTGCAAAATCAGATGTCATGATAAATATCTTTTGTTCCGTCATTACTTATCACATACTTTGTAGAAATTGCTTTGAAATTTCGACTAATTTATATTTTCACCTTAAAGCATATAACACGTCATCAGCACGCCGCATTTAAATCAAAATGCTCGTCAAAGACAAAAAAAAGAAAGAAGAAAATCACATCATCGTGTCCTTTTCACTGTTGCTCACATTCGTGTTAAATTTAACGACACGTATTTTCGGGGACCGGCCTTTGTAATTCCATACTTTAATAACTTTCGATGTAAACGACACTTTAGCATTAGATAAGCCATCGAGAAGTTTACATCATCAGTTATAACATAATTCGCCCTCATTTCGTACAAAAAAGAATAGTAAATAAAGGCAGATAAAATCTTGAACGAGAAGGACGGGCAGGCCTTATTAAATTTCGAGGGATTACAAATGGATTTCCATACAATCATTAGCTCCACATGCAAGGAGAGCAAGACCAGCCTATCCTTATACTCCCTCCTTCTCTCTCCTCAACTTTACTTCTCTTTTCCTTTGCTTTTTTCCCTCTCCAGAATTCTGAATCTTTGCCAGCCAAAGCTTCTCTCTCCGTTCTCTCTCCCAACGCCACCCCAATAATTCGACAGCCCACCACTCCCGAACACCCCCCCGCTTTCCAAGTTCCTCTGGTCGATCTTTAAGACTGCTGGGGCGGAAGAATCTTTGATTGTCTCTTTCTTTGAGGAAATCAAGGTGTGACGGACAGCCCGGACTTGCCCAAAAAGAAAAGATTTGATCGAACGAACGACCCGTACTCCCTCCCATGGAACTTTGAGAAACGTTTCTCCCCCCCCACTCTCCTCCCCTGTTCCTCCTCCTCTAATCTCAATCTCTCTCTTGCCCCCGTCCCCTTTCAAAATTCTTGAAAGTGGGTCAAGTCCATCTGCGCCCATGATGTGCTCTCTCCCGAGCTTTTGCGAAAGCGGACCTGTCGTAGTCAAGATTTGCTCCGAGTTCTGACGTTTGTTTCCTTGTGTTTTTGCGTGTTCTGGGTCCTCTCGAAACGAACGTTGCTGCTGCTTCCTCCCCTGCTTCCTCCACACTCATGGAGGGAAAGAATGGAGGGCAGTGCAAGATCAGGAAGAGGGGCTGCTCGTCCTCGTCCTCGTCGTCTCTGGTGAGGAGGTACCGGCTGAAGAGGGCGATCTTGGTGGGGAAGCGAGCGGGGTCGAGCACCCCTGTTCCCACGTGGAGGACGGGCGCGAAGTCGCCGCCGCTGATGGTGCCGAGCGCTTGCTTGGCGGCGGCGGCTCAGAACGGCGGGGGTAGAGCCAAGAAGGAAGTGCCCGTCTCCGCCAGGAAGTTGGCTGCTACTCTCTGGGAAATCAATGGAGTGACGTCGCCCGGAGAGGGGAGCGACTTGGACGCGACGATGGATCAGAAGCTGTCGAGGAGAAGAGAGAAGGACGCGAGGTTGTCGCATTCGGGCTCTTTGGTCCCTCGGTTGCCTGATCCGAACCACAGCCCTGCGCTTGAGGTGAGGCTTTAATTGTCTTCGTTGATGGATGCGTTCCTCTGCTTGTTTCCGTTAGATTCATGACTGAGGAGGCTCTGTTTTTGTGAGAATTCACGTGGGAATGTTAGCTTGTCCGGATGGTTTTCGGAACTTCTTGCGAATTGCGAACTTTTTTGTCTGTTCATTGCAGAGGAAGGGTCAAACTGGAGGCGGCAATCACCAGAGAAGATCGTCGGCAGTTTCTCAGAAACTTCTAATCACAGATTTCGTCGAAGGAGGCCAGGACTCTTATAGCAATGCCAGCGTGATAGAGGTAAAAAAAGAAATGCTGAAATGGCAAAATTGCCGATAAACCAACTATCTGTGAAGGCTAGCGAAAGTATATATGAGGGAAGAGATTGATGCCCGTGTTCAGAAAGAACAGTATTGCTGCTAGTTTTCGCTAAATTTTGCATTTTGCAAGTCGAACAAATGAACTCGAGATCTCTGTGAATCGTTTTGCTTTTCCTACACGAGTATTTGGACATTTAAAATTTACAAGACTTTCTTTTGAATGAACTGAAGGAAATAAAAAGGAGACCTCTCCTCTGTTGTGTGTCTCTGTTTGAAAGGTGAGAGAACTAATGCTATGTATGTCTGGTGGGAAATGCAGATCGAAGCTCCTAAAGGCAAGAACCGGGCCGAAGATAGAAGGACTCGTCTAAAGGACGTCGTTAGTAGTTTAACCACGTCGAAGGAGCTTCTGAAAGTTCTTTTTCGGGTCGGTGGTCTCGAGAAGCAACATAAACCGACTATAGCCCTCGTCTCGGCCTTAGGAGTCGAGCTCGATCGTTCCGTCATCCAGGTTGAGCAGTTGATCCATGAAGAGAGGTCTCATTCTCACCAGATTGATTACCTCATGAAGCATTTCGCAGAAGAAAAGGCGTCTTGGAGAAGAAAGGAGCGGGAACGAATCCGCACTGCCATTTCACATATGGCTGAGGAAGTCGACGTGGAAAAGAAATTGAGAAGACAAACGGAGAGAATAAACAAGAAGCTTGGCCAAGAACTGGCTGGCATGAAGTCATCTCTTTCCAAGGCGATGAAACAGCTCGAGAGTGAGAAGAGGGCTAAGGAAATATTGGAGCAGGTCTGCGACGAGTTAGCGAGAGGGATTGGAGAGGACCGGGCGCAAGTGGAAGAATTGAAGAGAGAATCCGCCAAAGCTCTTGAAGAGGTGGAGAAGGAGAGGGAAATGCTTCAGCTAGCGGATGTTTTGCGCGAGGAGAGAGTGCAGATGAAACTTTCAGAGGCCAAGTACCATTTTGAAGAGAAGAATGCCGCCGTCGAAAAGCTGAGGGCTCAGCTCGAGGCCTACATGAGATCCAAAGTGAGTAAAGATGAGAATTCTCCGAAATCAGAGAAAGCCAAGGAGCTCGAGGCGTTCTTGAGCGACAAGATCAATCTTGAATTCGCTGAAAACGAATTATTCCGAGAGAATAAAGAAGAAGCTGATGGAGAGGAGTGCGAAGGAAATGAATCCGCAGAAAGCGATCTTCATTCGATCGAATTGAACATGGACAACAACACCAGGAGCTACAAGTGGAGCTACGCGCACGACGATGCTAATCAAGAGAACTCGCAATGGGTCTCGGTAGATAACGAGTTCAACTTCAATGGGAGGAGATCTTCATCCGACAAAATTCAATGGGAGAGCATCTCCTTAAGAAGAGGAAACTCTAAAGGGGCGAATCTTCACGACGGTGGCAGAACTCATGACAACCTGAATGGGTTCGACGCAGGGAGACTAATAGAGTTCTTCTCGCCGGCTAAAATGGACAGCAACAAGGAAGACGAAACCAGAAGAAACAGAGCGCTCGCAGGCCTGAAGGACCATCAGCTGTCGAATTTCGCCAGTCCGATCAGGCCATGGAGCCAGTCCTTGCCTCTGCAAGATCACAGCATGGAGAGTTGGACTGTGGGAGAGAGTAATGAATGCGAAATCGAAGCGAGTCAGGATTAAAGAGTTTTTTTCCTTCTTCCTTTTGCGCTCATCTCCATGTCAGGCAGGGGATACTAGAAATTGCTAGCGAACGATGTCCTCACGTTAGTCCTATTCGAGAATTTTGATACTATAATTGTATATGTGTTGCTGGTCTAGTGCTGATGTTAAAAACCATCCCAATTCGCAATTTTAGTTCTTGCTGCTAAGTACCATGTTGATGTTGCTGCTGTCCCAGTTTGCAAGACCGGTGTCATCTGCCTGAAAGAACTTAAAATAAACTTTTCCACGAGAGTTATGATCAACATGAGAGAATAATTCCACCTATGCTCTTCATCATTCCATGTGCTCCTTAACAACTCATTTCGTCGTCAACTGGCCGAACAGATTCTCTGGCATGAGGGCCAGCATTTGTTATAAGACAAACCGCCTGTCGAAATAAGACCAGGTGCATGGAACTGGAAGATATTGAAACGGCGAAAACCCAACCCACCCACCCACCCACCCCACACCACCGAAAAAACTCGTCACTGAGCTACCAAAAGAAAATATCGAATTCATGAGAAAAGTCATTAATGTTCTTATTTCATTGCCAAGATACAGACTAGTTACAGAACCTACTGCACAGGATACAGACATGTTTACTGTGCAACTGAAATGTAACATTGCTTTCTCAACTGTCAAGCAGGAAGTATTCATGAACTATGTTGCTTGCAATCAGAATTTACAATAGCCCATGAAGTCGAAAAAGTTGAACAAACAATCAGGAGTCCAAAAAGTTGAAACAAACAATCAGAAGGTTCCCACTGGGACCAACATTTGCTTGCCGTTATTTGCCATGATTCGGACCTGGCTCCGTGAAAGAAAACATAACCTATTTGTGAGGGCCTTCAGGCTTCCCGGATGTCGATGCAAAGGTAACTGGGTTACTCGGATGGTCCCTCACGATCAGGCTAAGCACCTCAGGCCTCGAATAATGCCCAACCACATCAAAATCAAACTTGGCCCGCGCTATTTCTCCAAGGTCTGCACATCATTACACCATAAGTAAATCAAGCTCATGAGGAAAAACCTGAAGCCCTCACAACTAAAATGAGATCATAATCTCCTTGGTTAGCTAACTTCCAGAGATTTAAAGTGCATGCGAGCTGCAAGCAAAAGGAGCATACCAAGGTCAGCTGAGATGAGTGCCTCGCCATCATAATTGGGTCCGGCCAAAACATTTCCTGATGGAGATATAATTACACTGCCTCCAGCACATACGACCGAATCTGGGTTAAGATCGTCATCTGTTCCTGCAAAAACATACTCTGGTGGAGGTGGGTAGTCTTTCCGACGACAAAATTGGTTGGCTGATAAAACAAAACAGCCACCCTCAAGAGCAATATGTGTCATAGATGCTTGCCAAATGTCCCTCGCATCAGCTGTCGGTGCACAATATATTTCAACACCTGCAAAATAAAGAAGACTGGATTTTCTCAATCCTTCCTGCATCGAGTTTAGCTAACATCGTTCCTGTGCTAATTGCAGTTTCTATTTCAAAATTATGGCTCATGGAAGCCCAGCCTCAACAGGAGGTACTAAGGTTTTGCAATCCAACAAGGCATTGACAGACAACAATCCATGGAATCACATTCTAATATGGATTGTGATGGTTAAACTTCCGAACATTACCCCAGCACTGGTTCCAATGACATCAATGCAGGTAACAAAAGTTAGCCTGATCAGATGGATTGGACACCAATTTGACAGCCTAACACAGGCTTTAAAACTTATAACCAAGAATTCCAGGGTGGGAGAAATATGATTATCATATCCAACTGTGACACGAAATCTATGCTAAAGTAAGAACGTAAATATGAACATGGTTACTAGGCAAAATCAGATCACCAGCTGCGTCATGCAGCAAAGTTTCAGAAGAATGAGTGCAATTGTTGGCATGGGCATCTATTTTTAATTCTATACTTTCCTTCGAGTCCACATGGTCACAAAGAGCAGATATATGCCATTCAATGGAGATGAAAGAGACCGGGAGATGAATTCTAGTTTGACCCGGTCAAGCAAAAAACAAGCAGCAAACATGCAGAATAGCTAACCTTTAGCATACATTGCTGTCCTCAGAAGTGGCATTCTATTTTCCCAGCAAATGGCCGCACCGATTTTCCCAATCGGCGTATCAAACACTGGAATGGTCGACCCATCACCGAATCCCCAGATGACACGCTCCAGAGCCGTGGGCATGACTTTACGGTGCTTCCCAAGGTAACGACCTTGAGGATCAAAAAACAGGATTGTGCAATACAATGTATATCCATCTCTCTCTATCACCCCCATCACTAGGAAAACTTTATATTTTCCAGCCATCGCTGCTAACCGATCAACTTCAGGGCCTGCATAAGCATCAATCATGGAACATATGCGGAAGGCATAAGAAGAGCCGTGTGGCAGGACGGCACAAACGAGAGCGACATATCAAACGATCACATGATATACAAAGCAGCCATTTCAAGGAGCTCAGAAATAGAGACTCTTTCGACACGCGTTCCCTAGAATATGAGTATCCAGGTTGCTGCAAGTTCATCAACCTACAGACCAAACAAGAGACTCTGCTTCGACACCGCGAATCTTGAAAGTCGACCAACTTTTTGCACTTAGATACAGAGCTCAAAGAGAGGGCCAACATCGGAAACTACGAATCGTCATAGCTGGGTGAGAACGAACTACCTTCGAAAACCCAAAAGAAAACCAACGCCCACTAACCATAAAAACATGGGGGTAGCGCTAGTACCTGGAACATCGATGGCGGAGGCGTGATACTTGCGGAACTCCTCCCTGCCCTTCGCCGTGCGATTGCCGATGATGACGCCGAAGGTGGAGCCGCGGGGGTAACCGCCGACGAAGGCTTCGGGGAAGACGACCAGCTGAGACCCGTACGAAGCCGCCTCGGCCAGCAGCCTCTCCGCCTTATCTGCCATCACATCCCACAGAAGAAGCAGAGCAAAAAGGCGTCAAATTTACTGAACCCATAGAGAGAGAGAGAGAGAGAGAGACAGAAAGAGAGGGTACCCAGAGTGGCGGGCGTGTCGTAGAAGACGGTGGAGGCCTGGACGACGGTGGCGCGGACGACGGCGGCGGCGGAGGAGGAGTCGGAGGACATGTTGACCTCGGCGATGAGGGGGAGGGACTGGCCGTTGTCGATGGGATCGGATGGAACCAGCGCCATTGCTATTCTGTGTATCTCTCTCTTTCTGTGTGGCTTGGGTTTTGCCGTCGCCCCGAGCCGGAGCTCAGTTTTGTCGCCGTCTGGTCTGAGAACAGAGAGAGAGAGAGAGAGAGACGTGTGGAAATTGGGTTGTCTCTGCTAGTCCTCCAACTTAGCAGCCGCAGCAGGTTTCTCGACCTTTCGACAGTGAATCGAACCAAGAACAAGAATAGCCTTTCCTTACCTCGAAATGTTAGAGAGAGAGAGAGAGAGAGAGAGAGAGAGAGTTTTGTGACGTGATAGAAATTGGGGACAACGACTCTTATATATTACAAATTTACAAGCACCCCCGTAATTACAGCCGATTTACTTTTAATCCATAGGTGGAGATTTTACGTTCTTACTTATTAATTACCCACAACAATTACAACACTTTTCTAGAATAATGTACATTTTCCATATCATCTGCCCTTAGGAATATTATGAAGTATCAAAAAAAGGCTAGTTAGGTTTGCTTGAATCGTCCTCGGTTTTTCGTGCATTGAAAACCTCTTGACTCTCTCTCTCTCACTTAACCTGGCAACACTCTTATCACATCTTTGGCTTGGAAGGCATCAATAGGTTTCTTGAATTGCCAAAGAGATTTCTCTTATTCCCAACTTCTTTTGTACTCCGGCAAACCTATCTATTAGATTAAATTTTCTTGCTTCAATACATAATACCATATGACTCAATTTGCCACGATAAGATCAATGTCTCGCTCATACGAGGTTTTACTTGTTGCGACTCTTCTCGATCCGCGTCTTCTTTAATTACATGAAATGATTTATGCATACTCACATGGAGACCCAAATGTACCATTAATTTTGGCAAGAGTTCTAGCTTGTATCCCACCTTTTTGATTCGTTGCAACACTCTAAACGAGCCCTCATAACAACGAATCAACCTTTCATATAAGTCGATATCGAAGACACTCCATGTGCTTGATGTGATATATCAAGTGCCATCCCTTCTTGTTAGCCCTTTTTTTCATGCGCTTCGTGACCTTGTGTAAGTAAGTTCGAGCAAAGTATGCTTGTCCATACCACCCTTTAGTGAACTTGTTAGCTGATGGGCTATACCCTTAATAGCTTGATGCAGCCGTACTCAATAGTTAACTGCAGATATTTTAGACAAAAAGGTATTTGCTTTTTACGCAATGGAGGTGCTCGATAATAACTCATAAAACTACTTTTTTTTTTTCTTGCACCAAAATATTGTTAAGGGATTTTTTTTATCTCTTTTACAAGTACAATAAAATTCTTATATTTTCACACAATCATGGTCTCACAACTATCATTTTGTAAAAATCATACTATTATGTGTTGTAGATGCTTAAATTACTCTTGTTTTGATGTAATTTCGATTAATTTTCTCAATTAAGTTTTCTTGATTTTGTATATAAGAATCTTTAAATGTGAAAATGCACATAAATCCATTGCTGCGAAAAAGCCTAGTTAATGATTTAGTTTATTTTTAATACACAATTTCTTGAAATACAAAGTACAGATAACGAACTGGTCTTTGGGCAACTTAGACAACTTAGAGAACATCCGAGACGAGTCGTCTCAGACAACGGCCGCCACTCTAATTGCCGACCATTCCCGTTGGCTGGACACAAACTGGATTTATTCGACATGGAAATTGAAGTTGCAAAGCAATGGCCCTGGAAGACATCGCCGTCGAACGCTCACTAAGTAGGCATGAAGTAGAAGCGGCGGATCGGGAGACGCCTCTCGCGCCTCAAGGCTTAGAGGCTTGCTCCGTCGAGGCGAAGGTCACAGGACTAGCTCGATGGTCCTTCACGACGAGGCTCAGCACGTCGGGCCTCGAATAATGCCCGACGACGTCGAACATGAACTTCGCCCGTGCAATATCTCCGAGATCTGCATTTCATTCAATCAATAGCAGAAGTGAGCGTGCACATCTTTTCTCCAAGACAAGTGACCATGAATCCCAAGATCACCAAATTCACAGATCAAATTATCCTCAGAATGTAAAGTTCTTCAGAGCAACTGAATTACCTAACTCAGCTGTGATGAGACCCTCTCCTTCAAGATTCGGTCCAGCAAGGACTGTGCCGAGCGGCGAAACTATGACACTGCCGCCGGTGCATACGACAGAGTCCGGCAAGAGATCATCATTGGTTCCGCTGACAACATATTCCGGCGGAGGAGGGTAATCGCTCCTTCGACAGAACTGATTGGCCGAAAGCACGAAGCATCCGCCCTCGTGGGCAATGTGAATCACAGACGACTGCCAGGTTGCGGTATCATCAGCGGTCGGAGCACAGTATATCTGAATGCCTGGAGAATTTAGGACGACCTCGCAAGTCAATCGCAGCACCAAAAAAAGGAAAATTCTACAAATTCAGGACTGATGGTTTTTCGGATGTGATTGCTAATTTTTCAAGGGGCAAAGGTAATTTTTCGACTCAATAAATGGCGAGTTTGCTTTACCTTTGGCATACATAGCAGTCCTCATCAGCGGCATTTTGTTTTCCCAACAGATGACGGAGCCTAGTTTGCCGATCGAGGTATCGAAAACAGGGATCGTCGATCCGTCTCCGAAGCCCCAAACGAGACGCTCCAAAGCAGTCGGCATGAGTTTGCGGTGTTTCCCGAGATATCGGCCCTGGGAGTCAAAAAAGATGACCGTGCAGTAGAGCGTGTACCCGTCTCTCTCTATGACACCCATCACCAGGTACACTTTGAATTTTCCGGCCAGGGCGGCCAGACGTTCGACTTCAGGTCCTGCAAGGTGAAAACTCCTCTCAGTGGTCATGTTAGTAGGCGCTCGATCACAATCACGGAGATGAACAGGTCCACATTATGTGGCAAATGAAGAGGACTCAAAACAGAATATTGAGCTTCTGCTGTTTGAGACCATTGACCTTTTTGATGTCTTTCTAGTTCTACAGATGAGTGCTAAGAAAGCCGTCCCAATCTCAGCGTTTTCTCTTCTTTGGCACTAACCATCAATTTGAGTATGCAACAGACAATTTTTTTCATAAGGGTCACTGATAAACTTCCCTCCTGAACCTAGTAAACTGCCTCTTACCAACGAGAAAATCCATCTTAATTAGGGAGCCAAAGTCCACGAATGCAACTCAAGCATGAAATCCTTTGCATTTGGCGATGCAGACGGCGTCTTTTGCCTAATCCGCGGACATAGATCCGGGTCAAAAACGAATGAAGCTGCGGTGAGGCATTCCAATCTGACCTCCCGCACCATGTTTCCCCTGCAACCAACACTTTCAGCCCCCGACAAGTGCTTTCAGACAGAAGTAACATTATAACCTATCAACTGGTTCTCCCGAAAAGTAGAGAGAAGACCTCACCAGGCACATCGATGGCCGACGCGTGATACTTGCGGAAACTCTCCTTGCCCTTCGCCGTGCGGTCGGTGAAGTTCATCCCCGAGGGTATCCACCAATGAAGGCTTCGGGGAACACGATCAGCTGCGACCCCAGTGCTGCTGCTTCTGCCAACAGCTTCTCCGCTTTATCTGCACTCGAAAGAGAAACGCTTGGTCAAGAAGAAAAAGAGAAAACAAAGGAAAAGAAGAACGTAAAGAGGGAGAGTTCATATGTTGAAAATCAAGACCGAGGGTCGCCGGAGTGTCGTAAAAGACGGTGGAGGCCTGGACGATGGTGGCTCGAACGGTTGTGGGTGCAGCAGGGGACGAAGAAGGGTCGACGCCGGTCATGTCGATCTCGCTGCTGATGGGAGTGGGACAAGAAGAAGACATGGTGAGCTTGTCTGTGTGTTTTGATGGTACGGTGACTTCGTCTTGGTCGAAGCGATCATGTGCATATATATATATATATACATATATATTATTAAATCATTCGGGAGAAGAAAATGCATCATGAGTTGTTGAGATTTATAATAAAAAAATTTCCAAGGAAGGTGGTCGCTGAAGCGTCCATGTCGATCAAAGGAACGAGAGCGCGAAACTTTCTGCTTGTTCTCACATTGACTTTCACTTTATATATATTACTTAAATCATTTTTTGAACATTCCTTTGAGTCTTCCTAAATCGAAACACTTCAAGATTTTCATGGTATATATAAATCCACATATGTTGTTTTTCTTAATTTTATGAGAAAGTAAATGATCTTTTATCTTTTGATGGGAAAAAAAAAAAAAAAAAACCTTTTTTTCACTTTAACACTAAGTGGAAACATAAAAAATTGAGTGGATTGGTCGAGCAATTCAAGTTGAATTTGGGTTCCGCTTGTCTTGCGTCCGAAGCATTATTCATCTACGATTAGTTGAGCAATTCAAGTTGAATTTGGATTCTATGTGTCTTATGGAAAATATTATCCCAAAATGATTAATTATATTGTTTAAAATAATTAGTCAAAAAAAATATTTTCATTATTGATAATAATTTATTTCTGAACATTTTAAAGGATGATGGATATATTTCTCGTTCATTCTTTTTTGTAAGTAATACAAATAATAATTTTTTTTAAAAGCATTTCAAATAATTCATTTTTCACGAACAAATGGAGTCTTGATGTCTAGGCAAGAAAATTGACCAAGCCTAGGTACTCTGGTAAATAATTAGTTTAGCAATTTAAGGTCAATTTGATCTCTACAATATTAAAATCTTCTTCACTCCTAGCAGCTCAGGCATCAAAACAAATCGTATGTGAAATTAAAAGCAATTGACTCAACCACTGACAAGCGGTCCGCGAGTATAATAGTTTTTTCATTGGCTGAATTTTCATGAATTTAATTGAGTAGTTGATAGTCGTCCGATTACTAAATGATATAATTGGGATTCGTGAGTTGTTAAACTTTGAACCAGTCTACTCTTTGCAATTCCTAATCTTTGAGGTTTTATGGTGAATACTTGGTTAAAAAGTTGTCGGAACGACGATGTTGAAGCGATTTGCTGGTTCGATACAACGATGCCAAATTGGTAAACCTTATAATCTGCGGAAGTGTTGACGAAATAAACTTGGGGTAGAAACTGGCTCATGTTTTTGTTACTTATTTAGTTGGGTTATTTGATAAGATGGAACAAGATAATATTATATTGAATCTTTTATATCGTATATACTATTAAGGTAATCAATTAGGTATCACGCTCAACATGAAAATATTAGATAATATTGGATTGAATCTTTCTCCAACCAATCTTTCCTTTATTTGGTGAATTTTCACAAGATTGCGGTCTTTGGAAACTCAATAGTTTCACTTAGTAATTAAAGTCCAATAGCGGGTGATCAATGACCAATTAACTTGTGTAATTCGAGTTCGAATATGAAGTAAATGGGTTGTAATATACTTTGAAAACTCAAAGACTTTGTAAAATTCGAGTTTGCTAATAATGCACGAACAGCAGACTTGGAAACGATAAGGAAGTTGCATGAAACTTTATAAAATGGCTTACATTCTTAGAGGCCATGCTTTCTCGATGCCTAAAACAAACGTAAGTTGCTAATGCATGATTGGAATGCGCAGAGAAGGTTAAAAACTTAAGGAAGCATAACTAGAATGTTTTTATAAACAAAGATGAATATTGGAATCAGGAAATCTAATATAATTCAAAATTTATTTTGAATTCGAATTCAAGCAAAAACTAATCTAATCCGATTTTCTATAAATGATCATCTCATCTTTGGGGATAAGTACACTAATGGTGCCATAAGTTGTGTACAGCGCTCACTTTGGTGCCAAAAGTTTCTGTTGAATCACTTAAGTGTCAAATCGGAGGAAAAACGATCACTTTGGTGCCACCAGCGAAAGATTCCTGCCACCGGCGAAAGATTCCGGCCAAAATGATTACGTGGCTTTTAAAAAAAAAAAAATCGACAAAACCTTTAAACGATGTCGTTTTCGGTCCTCCTTAAGAAAACGACGTCGTGTTGCCGTCCTACATGGATGGCCTCACAAAAACGACGCCGTTTAACTCATTTGGGGATTTTTTCGACCTAGCTCACTCGGCCGTCGTCGCTCAGCCTCCGCCGTCGCTGGGCTGCTGTCGCTCGCTCAGCGCTGTTCGGACGCCCTCAACGGCACACGAGGGAGCACCAGCCCTAGTCGCCGGAGCCTAGGTACTGGAAGACGGCCAGGCACTTGTCGGGGAGATCGGAGATGGAGAGAGAGACATCAATGGTGGCACACTCGTCAGCGGCCTTCCCAAGCACCGGTTAGATCACGGCCTTCGACTTGGCCGCCGAGTGGCAGTCGTCGGAGTTGGGGTCAAGGTTGGGGTCGGGGTCAGGGTCGAGGTTGCAGCCGCCGAGTGGCCATCGTCGGGGTCGGGGTCGGGGTCGGGGTTGGAGCCGCGGCTGCTGAGCGCGGGGGCCGTCGAGATTTAGGGTTTGAATTGGGGGAGACACCAAACGATGTCGTTTTGGTGTTAGGATGCTAAAACGACGTCATTTGAAGGCCTAAGTGATCCAAGGAAGCTTTGGCGAGCCACATCAGCATAAGAAATAAATAAAAAAAGGCCACGTCGGATTTCCGGCCGATTAGATCGGCGTTGGCACCAAAGTGAGCGTTTTTCAAATTTTTTGGCACTTAAAGTGATCCGACGGAAACTTTTGACACCGAAGTGAGCGCCGTATACAACTTATGGCACCATTAGTGTACTTATCCCCTCATCTTTGTATGTGCAAAGTCAAAAGGGTCGGTCTTTAGAGATGATTGGTCTGTCCGTGATTTGTTACTTCCCGATGTGCTCTTACGATATTTTGATATCCCCTCCTCGTTGATTCTTCTTGTGCCTTTAAATGGACCACTCCGTCATGCATTCCGGTCCTCCTTCGCAAGAATCTCTCGCCATCTTGGCTCGCATGTTACTTTAGGGATGGTTCTTAACTGCTCCCCATTTCGTAGCGATGGCTATCACCCAATCGATGGATCCTCCTCGACTCAATTTTCAACTTTTGTGCATGCTTGGAGTCACTTTGCCATCGCCACGTGTTATGCAATTCACTTGAATTAAGCCCATTGCCCATTTAAAACTCATAATTGAGTGCTCATCAAGCATTCCATTGATGGGTCGTATAAGTCAAGTGCATCACTGTGGCTTCCTAATTTAGGTAATTCACTATTCCCAACATTTGGATCGATTGTCTAACACCCTTCTATTACAAGTACATGCATGCAGACATATAGAACAATGGCCTGACCCAAAGGGTGTCAAAACCAAACCTGAAATGAATCGATTTTTCATGCAGTTTTGGTTCAGTTTGGATAATAAAAAAATAATTGTTCTTTATTTCGATTTGAATAGTTTTCAATGAACCGAATTGCACGGAAAATAACCTATCCTCTTAATATTACAATTTACACAATGTTTCTCATTTTCCATCGAACCTCTTTTTAATAATTCAAAAAAAAGAAAACCAAAAAAAGAACCGAATCGATATGATCCAAAGTGAGGTTATCTTCGATTCGCTACATGGTTCAATTCAAAGTTAATATATACTGCAGTTCAGTTCGATTCGGGTTTCCTGAAAATCCGTGCGAAACTGAACTGTTGATACCTTTATTGACTCACAATAAATTTATCAAATTGAATTAAATCATAATTCGAGATTCTATAGTAGCCAAAATTAGATCCCGTTCACATATGCAAATTCCCGGTAAGTCCTCACCAGCAATCGACTCTGATTCGTCCTGCTGCGGTCACGCTGCAGACGGACGTCGGCGAGCTCCGTTCGCTCCGCCGGCGACGCTGAAACGAACGGACGGTCACCCGAGAAATTTAAAGAAAACAAGAAAAAAAGAACAATCGGCGTCGCAACACGTGGCCTCTCCACGCCACGTACGGCCGGGAACTCCGTATCGGCGGGCCCTCTCGACGTCACGTCCTCACGCCGCTTCACGCCGATTGAGGAGGGCACGGACACGGACGCAGAACACCATCACCATCACTACACGCACAAGCAAAGCGTGCACAGCACAGAGACTGACACCGACGCAGGAGAACAGAACGACGACGAAAGCACGAACGAACCCAAGTACCTTGCCTTCCTTCCTTCCTTGCTCTCGTGCCTGCTGCTTTCGGATTCTGGTTCTCTTCTTTCTCCACAAGTTAAAGGAACGCGGGAAGACAGGCGCGGGGCTCACTCATTCCTTGCGTCGGGGTCGGACGAGCCATAAAAGAAGGGAGCCTTTTTGGGCTTCTTCTGCCGAAAGAAGAATGGAAGGGGGAGAGGGAGAGGGAGAGCGGAGAGCGGAGATGGCGGGGCCTTCTTCGAGAGAGCCGCAGATAACGATAGCGGCGTCTTCCATGTTCCCGGGGTTCAGGTTCTCGCCGACCGACGAGGAGCTCATCTCGTACTACCTCAGGAAGAAGCTCGACGGCTGCGAGGAGCGCATCGAGGTCATCGCCGAGGTCGAGATTTGCCGCCAAGAGCCCTGGGACTTGCCAGGTTGGTCTTGATCCTGATCGAACGTCTTTGACTAGTTTGCGATGTGATCAAACATTTTATGCAAGTACTGCAGCATTTCCATTACGTTGCAAGAAGATTTTACGTGTTCGTCCTGGATGGTAAGCGTTTAACGCGGAAAAAGGTTGATTTTTCTTTTTTTTGTTTCTTTTTTATCTTCTGAATCCCACGAGAACCATCGTCTTGGTAGTGTGTACAGGAGCCACCGATCTTGCCCTGGTTTGTATTATGTCCTGCGTTTGTCCCGTTCAGTGTCGATTCGATCGACGCTTTTGCGGTTCGAGCAGAGAGTAGGCTTGATGTCTAGGCTCGTTGTTCAACGTACTAGCCCTTCTGATCTAGTCCTGATGAAGCCAAGAACCTGCGGTCTCCCGGCGAAGCAAATCGGATAGGAAAGGAAGGAACTTTGCGTCTCTTGTACCGTTGCACGAGATTTTTTGACCCATGATGCAGCATTTAGCTTTGTTGAGATTTTAATGCGGGAGCGGAGAAACCGTGCCTGAGTTTTTGCCATGGTGTGAAGAGGGAGCTTCCCATTCTTTTACCCATCGATGCCCCGGTTGCTGGTCTGATCAGTATTGAACCCTGTTTTCCATCTTCTTGTGACAAAGTTGAAGTTGGCTCTCTTCAAGTTATATGTTATAGCTGTAAAAGATTCACGGCATTGTGCAACTTGTTATTGTCAGTTAGTCCCCCATCTTTTGCAGTGTAACCTTAATCGGTAGAACGGCATATGTTCGAGAATTACAGACATGCGGAAGTACATATTTACGGTAGGAAAGACGAAATGCTTCAGTGTAGCCAGGGATTAGGAAGCTACTGGCAAATATTGTCTGGGTTCATCTTTGTGCGAGTTCAATGCTAGGCATTCTCATGGTATTTATGTATGTTCTGTTCCTTTGCCAAGGCATATCAGAAATGGAAGTATGCTTGTCCAGTCCTCAGTATGAATGCTTTGTTGCATAATTGACTGATGAGTGCCGGTTTACTATTGAAACAGCAAAATCCATTATCAAGTCAGACAACGAGTGGTTCTTCTTTTCGGCTCGTGGAAGGAAATACCCAAATGGCACACAAAGTAGGCGAGCGACTGAACTTGGGTACTGGAAGGCCACTGGCAAGGAGCGCAACGTCAAGGCCGGCTCCAGAGTTATTGGTACTAAGAGGACTCTCGTCTTCCATTTGGGCCGTGCGCCGAAAGGTGAGAGGACGGAATGGATCATGCACGAGTACTGTATGGATGGGAAGTCACAGGTAATATATATCGTGAACTCAGCAGTGTGAACTCCGACATTGTATTCGCTCATCGATCGAATGGCCTCTTTAAATTACTTTTAAGGTTCTTGAGCAAATTTCTTCAGATGTTTTCAATAATAGCTAATTATGCTTATCGATCGTGTTACTGTGAACTTCCAGGATTCTCCAGTCATCTGCCGCCTTCGCAGGAATACCGAGTTCCGGCTTAACGACGACACGAATCAGGCTTCTCCGAGTCAAAGGGAGCTGTCTTCTGTAGATGATAGAAACAACGTTACATCCAAGGGCGGCATCGAAGGGACAACTCTGTCTGAAGCAGGGGAAGGCTTCGCAAGAAGGTGCCCGAGCAGCTACGACTCTCATTCTGTTGAGCAGATGGACTCGGCATCCGAATCCAACCAGAACTTATTGAACGAAGGGACGATGACAGAATCTTCCATCCACCAGAAGGTTAGTCGTCGATTCGATTCCAGTCTTTCAAGCGCCGTAGTTTTTGATCTTTGGGGCCTCTGCTTTTCACCCAGGATGATACGGAGTTGCCCGATATGAAATTTCAGGACCCTGACGACGACGAAGAAGATTTCTTTGCGGACATACTGAAAGACGACATAATCAAACTAGACGAGTCCGCGGTTTCCCCAGCGCCCCCTCCCCTGCCTATGCAGTCCCGTCAACTGGAGGCCGAGAGGCGATCTCAAGAGTCGATCAATGCATCCCTGTTGCAAGTCCTAAACTTCGCAACTGAGCCGGGCCAAAGAATCGAACCCAGAGCGCCGGAACAAGCGATAACGTCGGCACTGGATGGATTAGAGCTGAACAAGGAACACCCTGCCGACAGGGACAACAAACCAAGCGACGAGCAATCACAGACATGCTTCTTCACGACCATTTTCTCTGGGAAAACATTTGGTCGCCGGCTTTCGGCTGCGGTCCTGGCGATTGCGGTCCTCGCTGGGTTGCTGGTGCTCCTGCTAGGAGGGTACCCGCGAGCGAAAACGGTCGCGCGGGACTTCGGGTTTTACGTTAACTTTTGGAAGTAAACTTTAGTTGGTGTGTCTCGATCGCTTTTCTGATGCCGGATGATCGGTTGGTGGATCGGAGGAGTGTTCATGTATAGCAAAAAAGTACATATAGAAAACTAGTTTCATTACCCGCGTAGAGAGAAGCAAATATTTCTTAAATGGTATAATTATTAAAGTTGTAATAAAAGGGTTTTTCTAAGGGCGCCAGGCTTTCTGATATTAAACTTAATTGTAATTTTTGCAATAGCAAAATAATTGATAATCGTAAATTGAAAAGATGAAAGAAAAGAAAAGCTATGTCTAGTTAGGTGGTCTTATTTGTTCAAAAGGGATTAGATGCTGCAATATAATTAAAGACTAAATTTAGTCCGCGAATTAGGAACTCTGAAAATATTGCGTTGAATGAACGTTCCCTAAGAACAGTGAACGGACTCTGGAACAGACTCTGAAAGGAACATTTATGTCTTTTTTATTTTTGGTCGAAGAACGTGTATGTATTTAATAAACCCAAAAAAAATAAATATATTTATTAAAACCTATTCTATGGCGAGTAATTCGATATTAAGCTTTTAAATTTGATCAATTCAATTTAAAACCTTTTTGATGATTTGTTAATAAAGTCGTTCCAGTCAATTTTGGCAATACAATTTTTTCAAAAAAAATTTAATTTTCGTTTTTATTTTATTGTCTTATTTTCTTCTTCTTTCTTCACTATTCATCTTTTTGAAAGGGCCAACAGAGTCGTCAGAGCCTCGAATGTGATGGCTATTGGGTGAGGGCTTACAAGCCCTTGTTAGCCATTATGTGCTGTGAAGCCCTCACCTAGACCTAGATTGCTTAACTCAGTGTATTCTTTGTTCTAATTTTTCATGGTGAGAGTAGCTATATCTTGCTAGGCGTTTTGTCAGGAACCTCATTGACAAAGCTCTCTTTTTATGCTTGGCCCTTGCCCAATTACCGGTGAGGGCTTGCAAGCCTTGTCTAGTGCTGCGCCGGCCCTCTGGAAAGATAACTATTTGAAAGAACATGAAAAGAAAATAATATATGATTAAAAAATTAATAAAAAATTACGAAAATTGTTCACGTTAATATCGAGACAAAACTTTGAATTATGCCTTAATATTGCATGAATAAACGAGAAAAGATTTCTTATTTAGTGACAAATAATTTAATTATTGATATAAGTGCATTTTTCGAAGTAATAATCAATAGCTTGGCCATAGTAAAAATAATTAAACTGAGAAAAAAAAACGAGAACTTTATACTACTAATATGAGGGATAACATTTTATCTGCACATAATAATATTTGGTCATTGGTTTTTGCTAGACAAGAGAATGAATCAATTTGATTGTTTTCACCAGATAAATGATCCATTTTACTTGACTGATGAAGGTAACAAACAATTCAATAACAATAACAGAATTAAATAGTAATTAATAAAAATGAAGTGCTCTTATTTGAAACGTCTCGTGATGTTCAACAGAATTCTGCACTTCAATATAATTATCGGGATCTAGCGCGGTAGCTGGTTTCCAATACCTTCCATGGATGTGACAATTTGATTTGAGCTTGAGACGAAAATTTTATTACTTTGCTCTACATGGGAAGTTTGACTTGGAGGAGAAGGGGGTCAACAGTGGATTGTCTTTGACATCACTCTAAAGTTGTTCTAACAACCGATGATATGCTGTTCCAGCTTCTCTATGTAATAAATTATGCATTCTCACTACCAGATCAGCCAGGAACACTTGCTTATATATACTTCAAGAGATTGGTAATGTTACATCCACAAGCGGTTCGAACCATATCGACAAGTTTTCTTTGTCATCACGCTCAATCAAGTCTCTTCTCTGTTCTGCTAAAAGAGAAATCGAGGCTGAGAAGAGAGAATGGATGCTTCTTTCCTTCGATCATGTCCACTCGCCGGTTTCTTTCTTGTCGCATTTTTAGTGTCGTGCTTCTGTCCCGAGCCTGCTCTCGTCGCTGGCGAAGGCATGACCAGGCATTACAAGTTCAATGTATGTATTTGTTGCATCCTTGAATACTTTTTTTTCAAATGAGATTGTATTCTAGACACGAATCGTACATATGATCTGTACATGGACTCGTGTGTTGACAACTCCCATTGCGATAGTTTCTTTCTAACCAAGTGAAAATGTGTTCGGCAGGTCGTGTTGCAAAATGTGACGCGTTTATGCCACACCAAAAGCGTGATCACTGTAAATGGGAAATGGCCAGGCCCTCGAATTATTGCCAGGGAAGGCGATCGGCTTCTAATTGAAGTGGTTAATCATGTCCCGAATAACATCTCGATCCACTGGTATGACAAATTATGCTGCTTTAGATAGCCTACAAGCCATTGTTAATTGATGCAGTCAATAGAGAGACGCCTTAATTTCATAGCCTAGTCCTTGGTTCTTTCTTTCTTTCTTTCTTTCTTTTTTTTTTTTTTTTTTTGGTGTAAGGAGGCTTCTTTGCCAATAGGTTACTCCGACCAGGAGATGAAATAGGGTCAAGCCAAGCCTTCAACCTTGATGTAATCAAATAGAGAGGCACTTTCATAGTCTAGTCCTAGGCTGTTGTAGAGGATTCATTTCCTTCTTTTCTTTTCTGCACAAAACAGGCATGGAATTCGACAACTTCGATCCGGATGGGCTGATGGTCCTGCATACGTGACTCAATGCCCGATCCAAACTGGCCAGAGTTACATGTACAACTACACCATTGTAGGCCAAAGAGGCACTCTTTGGTGGCATGCGCATATATCGTGGTTACGGGCAACTCTCTACGGTCCTCTGATCATCCTTCCCAAACATAATGCTTCTTACCCATTTGCCAAGCCTCACAAAGAAATTCCCATCGTCTTTGGTAATGCATTAGAGATTAGATTGATATGAGCTCGACATTACTTTCCCATTGACATTTCTGATTACCGAGAATTAACGGAGAGCACAAATTTTCAGGTGAATGGTTTAATTCAGATACTGAGGCGATCATTAGTCAGGCCTTGCAAACCGGTGGAGGACCTAATGTTTCCGATGCCTATACCATCAATGGACTTCCAGGCCCACTGTATAAATGCTCTGCCAAAGGTACCGCATCTTGCGTTATGGATTATATTTCCTGAAAATCTCACTTCCATGGAAACTCTTGAAGCGTACAATTGGTAACTGATCGACTGGATATTTCACTGAACAAATTCCTACAGATACATACAGGCTCAAAGTGAAGCCAGGAAAGACTTACCTTCTTCGCTTAATCAATGCTGCACTCAATGACGAGCTCTTCTTTAGCATTGCAAACCACACCCTCACCGTGGTCGAAGCGGACGCTGTCTATGTGAAACCCTTTGAGACCGAGACACTCCTAATCGCCCCTGCACAGACCACAAATGTCCTTCTAAAGACAAAACCCCACTACCCGAAAGCCATTTTCCTCATGACCGCTAGGCCTTATGTGACCGGTCTTGGTACATTTGACAACTCTACCGTCGCCGGCATTTTAGAGTATAAGCCACCCCTTAACGAACCTCACTGGTCTTCTTCAATTAAGCAACTTCCGCTCTTTAAACCGACTCTCCCGCCTCTGAACGACACCGCATTCGCGACAAATTTCACGAATAAGCTCCGGAGTCTAGCAACCCCGCAATTTCCTGCCAATGTACCTCAAAAGGTTGACCAGAGGTTCTTCTTCACAGTCGGTCTCGGGACTATGCCATGCCAAGGCAACCAAACTTGCCAAGGACCAAACGGGACGATGTTCACTGCTGCTATCAACAATGTATCGTTCACGATGCCGACCACCGCGCTCCTTCAAGCCCACTACACCGGCCAATCGAACGGAGTCTACAGCCCGGACTTCCCGAGCTACCCGAAATCCATATTCAACTTTACCGGGACCTCGCCCAACAACACGAACGTGGGCAACGGAACAAAACTGGTGGTCCTGCCGTTCAACAGCAGCGTCGAGCTTATTATGCAGGACACGAGCATTCTCGGTGCCGAGAGCCACCCGCTTCACTTGCACGGGTTCAACTTCTTTGTTGTGGGACAAGGATTTGGCAATTTCGACCCGAATAACGACCCTGGAAAGTTCAATCTTGTCGACCCAGTTGAGAGGAACACTGTGGGTGTGCCTTCTGGGGGCTGGGTGGCCATAAGGTTTTTAGCTGATAACCCAGGTGAGAGGATCACAATGCACTTTGAAATCTGCTCTTTCATTTTTTATGTTTTCTGAAGAACATGGTAGAATCATATGTGGTCTGGTATTGTGTCTAGACTTTGCAATCTCCATCTTTAATGATGGATGCTGATGAAAGTGATGATCATCATGTAGGGGTATGGTTCATGCATTGCCACCTGGAAGTTCACACAAGCTGGGGATTGAAGATGGCGTGGCTTGTCTTGGATGGGAAGCTACCCAACCAGAAGTTGCCGCCTCCACCTGCAGATCTTCCCAAGTGCTGATTGACATCCCATTCTCACTTTCGGATTGACTTTAACTGAAAGCATTTTTCCTTCTTCTTTTCTCTTGTTTTGGTTTTGCTGATTCTATTTTGTGATCATTCTTTGGCCTTCTTAACTGGCTAAAGTAACTGGGCTAAGCAAAGAGATGAATGGAGGGGGATTTTTATTTTTATTTTTATTTTGTAATCACTGCATTTGCAAGTTGCATTGCAAAGAGGCTCAATAATACTTTTCAGATTATGAAAAAAATCCTGTTGTTCTCTCATTCCCGGTGAATTTCGACTGTAATAATGGCCCATAGGGTCGGAAAAATCACAGCCAACTTGAACAAAATATTTCAGAATTAACACTAAATCCTCAGTATGTCCTTTAAATTATGGAAGGCCATCAATGCATCTAGCCAACACATGACACACCAGTGCCTTTTCAAGCCTCATTCTGAAATTTCCAATCACAGCGGATGTAATTTATTCCAAGTTCTTTTTTATAAAAATATTTGTAGCTCACTTTTCAGAATTTTTTGCTCAATGAAGTCCCATTCAATCCATCGTTTAGCTCACATTGACACATCAGATTTTTCTACAAGTGTTACCGTACGATCTTTTTTCTCCAAGTAATAATCAATAGTAGGCCGCAGTAAAAATAATAAAACTGATTAGGAAAAATGATAACTTTATACTACTTACATGAAGTATAACATTTTTATCTTCACATTTCAATGAGGGGAGGTGTGTGTATCTAATTGTGCGATGATTTTTCTTTTCTTATACTTGTTCGAGGAAGACGATTGGATATTGTGAGAAAGATGTCCAAATATTAATAAAGCAATCTAAATAGGACCAACGAAGGAGAGTTCATTTTTTATTTTAGGAACACGAAGCAACCTGAAACCAGACCAGCTAGGTCAGTTTCAATAGGTTTCCAAATTGAAGCAGACCGATAATCGCCCGTCAGTAGTAGACATGATCGTAAATCTTCTTGTGAAGATATATATTCTCGTTTTCAAGTGAATTTAAATAATAATCAGATAAATGTTTAAAGAAATCAAAATAAAATATTTCTTAAAAAGGTGAATAAAAAAAGAAAACCCTAAATTATTTTTATTTTTGACGATATGAATTGGAAGTTGCAAGGTTGACGCAAAATATTTTGTTCACGCATGCGCATCCGCCCCGCCCCGGATATCGATATCCAATGACCCGACCCGCTTTCGTCATCCAAACTGCACTGCACACGAACCAAAACCAAAGGCGGATGATGAAGCAACGAAGCCTGGAGGAGGAGGAGAAGTCAGCATACGGTAGTTGAGAGCTTGAATTGAAGTGGCTCGAGCGTCGCGGCGATGTCACTCGATCGATCATGAGCTCGTCGCTCCTTCCTTCTACAGGCGCGCGTCGATTCTGGGTAAATCGAATCTTGCTTCGTCTCGTCGCCTTTTTCTCCCCCATTTCCTTCCGCTGCGTTTAGCGTGCCTTGTGTCGATCGAGATCGGCGCTTTCTTCCTTCCGTTGGTTTTCGAATGGACGCGCGAGCGAGCGAGCGAGCGAGCGTGGAATGTCCCGCTCTACTCTGGAATGAAGTCCGGGGGCGTGCGGTTTTTGCTTGAGTTGGAGAAGCGTCGATCGATTGCGAAAGTCGGGTCCTGCTTAATTAGTGCTTCTTTGTCCCGTACATGGAGCATTTTTGAATTCGAAATCAGGGTTTTTTTCTTGGGGGGTTGCTTTTATCTTGAGAAGTTGAAAATGGGGAAGGGACAAAAGGGTCTACTTGCTCAATCTTGTTTTTGGGTCGCGAGGCATGATCGATCTCTTCGTTGCATTGGGAACAATTAGCATCCTTCTGTCGAACTTTGTGCGTTTCTCTTGACAAAAGAAACATGGGTTTTGCTTATTCGAGCTGGGTTTTGGCTTGCATTGTGTCTGGTCAACACGTCGGTTGCATTAAGGAGTACATTTATATGACGATCTTGGTTAATTTTCATTTTGCAAGACAAGGTCTCGCTTTTCGTGTTTGCTTCGTGTTTCTGTCCTTGGTAATTCTGATGTTCGACCGGCGAAAGTTTGGGACAGTAGCGAGACAGGAAGTTCCCAGCTTTTCGACTATTGAAGTCGCTATTACCATGTGTATTCTTGAACGTGTTCAAGTTCATGACACTTAATAGTCTAAGTTAAAAGTTAATTTGCAGGTTTCGTGAAACTTTGTGACGATGCCCCGTCCCTTGTTACTTGCCTTTCTGTTGATAGTCCTCATTATCACTTCCCAGTTTGAGTGGAAGCAACCCCTCGTGACTGACCTTGAACACACTCTGAGCGTTGCCCAGAAGCAAACCCGAGTTTCAGTGAGGCGAGAAGCCGTGAAAGAGAAGGTAGTTGTTTCCTTTATTCCTGTTCAATAAAATGCTGTCAAGTTTTTCCCTGCGTCTACTGTTTGTTACTGAGTTGATTCTATCTGCTCAGAATGGAGCCATGCTTAATTGAAGCCTCTCAGTCATGCCAATAATGTGAAGTTTGTTTTTCCTGCCTTTCATTTGGTTTTCTTTTTGCTGCCTGTTGTACCGTCTTAATCAGTATGCGATGTCCTCCCCATGGTTAGTTCCAATGGCATTTAAAGTGAAGACGTAGAACATAAAGTATGACAGCGTAATGCTCATCGTTATCTGTACCGGTGATTTATGTTGTTCTGTAGTTCTTTTAAGAGGGTTCTATTTCACTTTATAGAATCCGTGCAATGTCTGTTTTGTCGATATTGATGCACCATCTTGCTCTTTGAATGGCAAAGTTGCAAGTCAAGTGGATACTTAACATTATATTCTTATAGTCTTTCTCTTCCCAGCTTTCAGGCAGATGTCCTTCTTTCTTCCTTCTCTTCTGCTAGTTGGTCTTTGTAGCCCGGACTATTTTTGAATCAATGCTCATAACTTGTGTATCTGGCCCCATACTTCCAAATGACCAAACCAACTAAATCATGTCTTCCTTTGCACCTCGGAATGTGGTTACTTCCATAAAAGAGTGCCCTAAAAATTGCATCTTCTATTTTTTTCATGAGGATGCTTTGGCCACGGATGGTATAGCCTCAATTGTAATGGCTGATTTGGAAAGAAAGTATCATTTAAATGTAGGGATCAAGTGTAATTATGAATAGCTTGTTTTGAAGATAACAGAAGGAATTCTACTCTGAAGAATTGTTATAGGCGGAATGTGGACTTTTCAACCGTGGATGCTTGCTAGAAAGTCATCCTTTTTTAATCTGTTGTCAAACTTCTTGGTGAAACTGATTTTCCTGAAGCAAAACCATCCAGCTTGTAGTTAGGAATGATCTCTTCTCCCCTTGAAAGATTCAAAATGGGGAGATTTCTCCAACAAGAAGAAACTTCTCTAAGCTTAATTCAGTTTTGCCCACAATTCACCAATTGCCAAATTTCGACGGCTCAAAGCTCCTTTCTTTTCTGCTCCTAGAAACTCATTCAGTCCCAAATCAATTGCTATTTGGCCCCTGAAAGTGGTTGATTTTTTTTTTTTTGGGTGTTTGCAGCTCCTTTCTATCTCGTCTTCATTGCACTTTCGTGTCATCTGGATATCAATCTGCTAGTTTGCTGCTGAATTAGAGATATCTTCTAGTCCTTGCTTTATTTTGTAATTGTAGTTGTCATCGCCTTTTGCAGATCATCATATTGCAAGAGCAACGCATCCAAAAACTATATGAGCTTGTCCGGAGCCTTAAGGAGCAGCTGTTGCAATGCAGGAGTGGTAAGACAAGAAATAGCACCACGATCCCTCTACCTGAACATTTTATTGAGCTCGAACAAAAGCAGGTTCTAGAGGATTAGGTGAGATCTTCCACATCTTCAGATTGTTAGGAAAAGCTCTTGGTTATTTGCTTATCCTTTCCAACTTAAGTCAATTCTCTTCACAGGATAACTTTTCCTGAGAACCTCAATCAAAGCAAGCAATAATGATTTTCTTAATCTTCACCAAAGTCCAGCTTTGAGGCCAATGTAATTGATAGTGTAAAAATAGAAGTTTCGAAGAATCCTAGTTGTCAAACTGGAATGTTCTGGCGATTTTTGGGATTAGCACGGGAAGAGAGGAGCCGACGATGGAAAGGTGTGTGCATGAAGATCGAGATATGTAAGCATTTATATGGACCACCTATCTATATCTAGCTAGAGTCATCTTTAAGTGTATTTAATGGAAACATTAGGCAGAAAATACTACATCAGAACATTCGGGATGGCTTGAATTTCACTGTGCAAGACAGCGATATAGTCGTCTTAACAAATCCAATCAAATCGGATTCCCTTCGGATGCTTTGGCATCATCATCATTCAATATATGTGGTCTATGCCTCTTTTTCTTTTCTTTGGAAGCTCATGAATACTAGAACCGCTTGCCTTTTGCTTCTTCCGCCACAATCCACTGGAGTAAGATTGTGGCGGACAAATTCGATCAATCTCATCTTTCCCCGTCCATGTATTCGAGAAGAACATGCTCTCTTGGGACACTATCGAACTCTGCCGGCCTAACTAGTAGCGTACGCCACACCGTCACTTTAGTTGTTTTGGAACCCCGTGATTAATGCGTCACCCATCTCTCTTAAACTTCTCTTCCTTCCGGAGAATGCATTTTGGTTATAAGTTATAACATGCATTGAAGTCTCTGACAGTCCCGCTCGGACATCTCGTGTCTTGAAGGAAGGGAGACGGGGGTGAAGAAGAAAGAAGAAGAGGAAGAAGAAGGTGATGATGATGTTATATCCATTAATTTCCCTCTGAACATCACCTAATTGTTCGGCCACCTTTATTGATGACCTTCTCTGTCCAATGGGCGCCTGGGCAATTATGTTGAGTCAGTCTCTTCACCATTCGGACATGTCTGTTAGGCATGTCACTGCTTCCATTCCATTAAGGACAGAGCAATGGTCATCTGGATAAGGTGTTACGGCTTCCGGTAGGTTGGGGAGATGATACCTTTGAGGGAATATTAGCTCCTTGCGACGAAACAAAAAAGGAATCACACGGAGTTTAATATATGGCTGGGTGATGGTAGAAAACATCTTGCCGCACACCCGATGGGCCGAGGGGCAGCGGCGGATCTTGCTGGCATCCTCATCCGTCGTCGGGTCCTTTGGCTCCATGTTGGAGCAACTAATATTAATGCATCTGTCTTCAAATTTGGTTGGCAAGTCTTCCTAATCGTCATAATAGCCACTGCATTTTTGAACAAACACAAGTACCAACTTAACGTTTACAAAGTCTCCAAGTTGCATGAACTATGATGTTTCGAACGTCAAGAGGTGAGTGGTTGGTTTAGGTTATGTCCCGGTTCCACTTATAATTTGAAACCTACTCTTTGTAATCTGAAACTTATCATGCATACTCAAGAACTTGGAACTTATCTAATCACAAGTTCTAAAGTTGATTTTGGGATCTATTAAAGTTTCATCTATACTTTTAATTGAACAGTTATAGTAAATCATCATCTATAATAAACATTATTTGCTACAATCCATTAATCACAACTTATATTTAGATACACGGAGACTATGAAATTTTAATAAAGTAGTTTAGATTAGTGGTTTTAGATTGTATACTGAAATGCTACAAGGTCGTGCAAATACATAGAATAAGAAAAACACAAAGACTTATTTTAGATTTCAGGTTCCTGAGTCCATTTGAAACTTGAAATCTATCTGTTAGAATAGATTCCTCAATTTTTGGAATATGGAATCTGCGCTATATCTCCTAGAACCCGAAAACGGATCAGTTCTCATAAGTCTGATTATCAGATTCTCGGTTCTACCCAGAAATCATGTCCACCCCTAATAGACACTCGAATCGGTCCTTATTAGGGCTTGAGACTTCGACCTAGATGACGACGTAAGCCCTCGGTTGACTCGACGTCACTGGCCCCTGCATCTCTCCCAGTTTCCAATGGCTTCTTTCGTTTTCGGGAGCGGGACGATAACAACAACATTTTCTCAGTCTCGAAAAGATCTCTCTTTGCCCCCCCTTCTCTTGTGGAGCTTTAATGGAGTAGTTGAATGCCACTGGCCTGATTACTGAATCATAAATAACAACTACATGAATCGAACGTCCACATGATACCTTTATGGCCACCTCCGTTCTTGCCATTTCATTGATGACCCTGCCCTGTCCGATCACTTCTCCGGCGACACACGCTCCCCTCACTCTCCTTTCCCTAAGATGAACCTTGAGTCATCAAAGCCTTTCTGACTCGGCCTGGCCTGGTCGCCCTACGCAACTGGCACTTCAAAAGATTCCCGGATACTCCAAACAGCCTTTATAGCCTCGCAGGTTACCACGCGATCAGGGCGGTGAATCGAGTATTTACGAGACATCCGGTAGCAGCGATAGCCATTAGACTAAAGGTCTGTGGAGCAACCTTCGAGAAATTCTAAACCGCATCGGTTGATTGTACGGACTTTTTAGGGCACCTATGAGAAAAGGGATTTCAACCGGTAACTTTAATGAACATTTAATTATCAGACACGCTGTCTTAATCTCTTGACTACTAGCTTCGATTAACTTTATCGATAGGTAGCTATCATGCACACACGCCACTTGATAAATAACGCTTGAGTGAAATTTTTCTTTACATCAACGGTGTTTATTATAACAGAGTAGCTTCTCACAATCGGTTGAACTGTGAGTATAACTATCGAATATATACATTTACCTAGCTAATTAGCCAATAAAAACACAATCCTCTATGATTTTATCTCATCCGATTAATCACGAAAATCACGTACATATTCAATGGAAGCATGGCATCAACCAGCCTAACTATATATTTATTTCTAATGGGGCAAGACTATATAATAGCTTTCCATCTAAACATGAACCGTGAAGCTTTAAATGCCTCCACATTTCTTTTAATAGCTGTTAGGTTAACTAAATTGTCATGGATATGAACACAACCACTCTCCCATAAATGAATGAAGGCAATGAGTCGATCCAATTAACTTTTTTCCACATTAAGAACATTTTTCAGCCCTTTTTGGTTTCTTGGCTCTCTTCCACCCATTGTGCGACCTCTCAATTCATTTAATCTCAATCCCACCTTCTCTCTTTACTTACCTAATTTCAAATACCCTATTTCCCTACCCACAAGTAATACGCTATAAAGAGAACCTCTCTATCTCTCTCTCTCTCTCTCTCTCTCTCTATGCAAGGCATTATAAATTGCGGTACGAGACTCCTTGACAACTTCAACATTGCTATTTGATCAGCAATTCCTTTTCTTCTTGTCTCAATCCCAGATAGTGTTCTTTTGAGAAGAGCTACTTCTTCAAACTCAAGGTAAGAATGAAGCCCGGCGTTTCGTGAATCACCTGATTACTACAATAGAATATCATAAGTTAGGATGTAGCATCTCTCTCTTTTAAGTTTTCCAATTTACGTAACAAGTTTCATGGGTGATATTAACTATAGAATAGCTTTTGTTTTTTTCCCTAGATGCATAGGATATGTTCTTAGTATTTCCTCTCTCTTTTTCCCTTGTTAAGGTGAGCTACAAGAAGGGAAATATTGCTGAGAGAAAAGCCAGGTACAGCTTCCAAGATGAGCGGCGGAAGAGCAAAGAGCCCCAAGCTAGAGCTGAGGCTGAACTTGTCGCCACCGAGAGCTGACGATGGCCATTATCATCCCCAAACGAAGGAATCGCCAAACTCATCACCTTCTTCATGCGAAAGCTCATGCATCTCCTCCTCACCAACGGGGCTCGAAGCGAACCGCAACAGCAACAGCAATGGCAACGTCAGCATAGGCTACTTGGGCAAGGATCCTCGACCTCGAGTGGTCGCTTCGATGGTGGTCGTGGGCTGCCCTCGATGCCTCATGTACGTGATGCTATCCGAGGTCGACCCCAAGTGCCCGAGGTGCAAGAGCTCCGTCCTGCTCGATTTCGTCAACGAAGACAATCACTCTGCCAAGAAGAACAGGATCTGAAGCGCTCGAACCCGGAAATCCCTACGAGATTTGTTCTTTTGCTGAGGGCCTTTATACAACAGTAGTCGCCCCTCTTGACGTAGTGACTCAGTTCGATGATCTACTTCGCTTTGCACGCGTCTCGTTTCGATCTCTCTTTTCTTTCTCCCGTTTGCTTTCCTCTTGTGATGCAGTTTGACTTTGATTTGCCTAGCTAGAAAAGATTAATTTATTAGTTAAAAGGTAGTTCTATCACTAATGTCGTGTTACTAAATTTCTCTGTCTAAATTATTTGGTTAATGGAACACTTGCAAACCCTCGAATATATTATTACAAAATAGTGGAAAACCTACACACGTTTGTAATACGTTGAACGTGTAAAGTCCAGTCGGAAAGTCTTGGTACGTAGAATTAGGTATGCTGCCACTTAATCAATCAATTAGTCGATCAAATGCAAATTAATCTTGGAGATAGAAGGCTAGAAGCTGTCACATTAAGGGTCGTAAAGCCCTAGGCAGTTAGCTCATTCAAACGCATCGGCCCAAAATCAATGCAAAGCCAAGCGGTGGTTGAGCTAACGATCTACCCCGAGAACGAAAACGATAGTGCTCAACCAAAGCCGACATTAAATGCCACCTTGTGTGGATCGATTTTGACACGTCCATACTCATCGTTTTTAATTTAAAAAGATTGGTATGCCTTAATGAAATGTAAACATCACTTTCGTTAGCTGGAAATTTATGCACGGCTACACGGCTACTCCCCAATCACAAGTATATATATCACGGATGTAAGAGTCAATGTAATTGCTTTCATACTTTGACCGCCGCAACGATGATCCAAACGACTCGAGACAAGTCACGAATCCCGGCAATGTTAGGCATCGATCTCCTTACATGCCATAAAGTCTCACGTGTCTGGTTTCTCTCTCTCTCTCTCTCTCCCTCTCACCACACTTAAAAGCATTAATTAGAGCCTAGAGGGTCAATTCAGATCTGCAATGGAGTGCACGTTTTGAACTCCATCGAACACCGTATTTACTTGGTGCCTGCCGGGTCGTGGAGATTGTCAAATTGATTTGAATTCGTTCCGTAATCAACCAATCGAAGGAGGTCCTTGGACGGGCCGGTCCCTAATGCCGTGTCGAATCAGTCATCTAAAAGCCCAACACATTCCCCAAAAATTCTTGTGCAAGAAGTATTTGGGCCTGATCAGCCTTGGCGAAGGGCTCTCGACCGGGGCTTCAAACTACGTATCCTTGTTGGGACTAACCCACCCAGACCCAAGTCCATGATCAGATCTATTTACCATGCCCGTCACTAAGAACATGCGCTGGAATCATGAGTTTTCTGGACCTGCCATACGCATCGACCGGACATGCGCTGCCGGAACTTCGACGGAGAGCAGCAGCCCAGAGAAGGAAAGGAGCATGAGGACGTGCGCTGAAATCATGCGGATTTTATATTAGTGAATATTTAATGAGATGGCTCGTATGCCTTCAGGTGTGTCGTCGTTAAATTTATCAGCAATTTTAAATCAGCAAAAATAAATTGCTCAAATCAGAAACCAGGAAAATAGTCGAGCGCGATAAATAAACACGCGACGAAAACGGTTTCGTCGCTATTGGGCGATGGTCCGGGTACGTGGTGCAAGCACCGAAAATGCAAAACACGTTTTCCGGCAACGACAGCCTCCGTCCGACGTCAGCGAAAAAGAAATGTAAGGAAAAAAAAAAAAAGCCAAAATAATTGCCTGATTTTTCCCGTCTCTACTCTCGTTCGTTCGGGCAGCCGAAAGGTCAAACGAAACACCCGGTCTCCCTTCTCCTCCTCTGTTTTCTTCTCTTCCTCCGAATATTTATTAAAAAGAAAAAAAAGATATTTCTTATTTTTTTTTATCAAAAGTATGCAAAAATTAGGTAAGGCGAGAGAGATTTTCATAATCAAAGAAAATCACCACTAAATTACAGTAGTGGGGTGGGGCCCGCAACGAGCGGCGCCAATTCAGTCGTCGTTATTCGGGAGTAGTCGGGGGGGTGGGGTCCAGTCAAAACCCTCCCCAAGGCGCGTCGAACTTGGACAGCCTTCGAAATGACGACGAAGACTCGTCCACTGAACTCAGGAAGAGAACTGAAACTGACCCGTCACGTTCGCCCCCTCTTTCCCACCACCTTCCTCCTCCGCTTTCCGCCCTTATATAACCCCCGCCCCCTCCATTTCCCCTCCCTCATCTCCCCATCTCCGACGCTTCCCTCCTCCCCCATCCCGGCCATGGCCACCGCCGACGAACGCCCCTCCTCCTCCGCCGCCGCCTCCGCCGCCGTCGCCATCCGCCAGGTCTGGGCCTGGAACCTCGACGCCGAGTTCGGCCTCATCCGCGACCTCATCGACCGCTACCCCTTCGTCTCCATGGACACCGAGTTCCCCGGCCTCGTCTTCCGCCGCCCCGCCTCCGGCGGCGCCCGCCCCTCCCCCTCCGACCACTACCGCCTCCTCAAGTCCAACGTCGACGCCCTCTCCCTCATCCAGGTCGGCCTCACCCTCTCCGACGCCCGCGGCGGCCTCCCGGGGTTCATCTGGGAGTTCAACTTCCGGGAGTTCGACGCCGCCCGCGACCCCCACGCGGCCGACTCCATCGAGCTCCTCCGCCGGCAGGGCGTCGACTTCGACCGCAACCGCGCCGAGGGGATCGACTCCGCCCGCTTCGCCGAGCTGGTGATGTCGTCCGGCCTCGTCTGCAACGACGCCGTCAGCTGGGTCACGTTCCACAGCGCCTACGACTTCGGGTACCTGGTCAAGGCCCTCACCCGCCGCGATCTCCCCGGCGACCTCCCGGAGTTCCTCGCCGTCGTGCGGGTGTTCTTCGGGGACCGGGTGTACGACGTGAAGCACCTCATGCGGTTCTGCCACAGCCTGCACGGCGGGCTGGACCGGGTCGCCGCCCTCCTGGAGCTGGACCGGGCGGTCGGCAAGTGCCACCAGGCCGGTTCCGACAGCTTGCTGACGTGGCAAGCGTTCAGGAAGATTAGGGACGTCTACTTCGCCAACGACGACGGGCCGGAGAAGCACGCCGGCGTGTTGTATGGCCTAGAGGTCTATTAGGATCAATCCCCAAAATTCAATTCATTCTTTTGTACCGTACCAAATTTGTTGGTACATTTTGTGAATATTGTTCGGTATCTTATTCACCGGTGTACTCAAATTTGCACCTTGAATCAAATCAAGATTGAAATCTGTCAGCTGATCGACTCCATCAAAATCAATCAAAATACCAAAAGCATACATTTATCGAATCGATTTCCTGTTGCACGTTTACTTCGTGCCATCACATAATGTGTTGAATTGGTAATCGTCAGCTTCAATCCTCTGGCTTTTGTGCTGGTTGCTTGTGCGCATATGATTTGGGACTGTCCTGTTTCTGATGATAGCGGAGTTACAATTGCTGAAGAATGAAACATGGCTGGGTCATTACGACCTTGTTCACCTGTCGTGGGACCGCTTTTGTTCATTAACTTCTCGTGATTGACCAGGATCACCTGCCGGTTCTATGTCCGGGACAGCTCATCTTGCATTTCTGGCATGGGTTTATTGCAATGTCCTGATTTTCTCACTATAACTTCGAACATTGCAGAATGAAAAAGAAAAAAAAACAGAAATAGAAGAGGCTGTTCTCAACCTAGTTCGTATCCTGATCGGGATTGGAATTCTTCCTGTCGAAACAGCACTGAATGAGTTAGGTTCAGAGTGCGTCATGCATTAGTGATCTGTACTATGCTGAGAAAGGCGAAATTCATACCACTTATTTTAGTTTGTAAAGAAGCTAAGGTCCAGTGATCTGATCTGTAGATTCTTCAGTTCATCCCTTTGCTTGTCGCCCGTCATTATGCACAGTTTTGTCTTGCAAACTCTTTTGATCATCTGGCAAAGGTTGGGCATCTTTTTATTTGTATGTATTTGGAGTACCTGCAATACTTGAGACCGCTGTTTATGTTCCACAGCTTTCGTCGCATCAAATACTGACATTGGCTTACAAATTTGTTGTGCAGGAGCAGTGCTGGAGGTCAAGTTTCAGTTCATTTCTTCGTCACTTTTATATCTGCCTTTAGGTGATCTACGGATGATTTCTAGCTTGCACTGAAAAGGACAAGGAAAATCAAGTCTCGAATGAATATGACCCTTTTGGGGCCCAATCGGACCGTTAATTCCTCCTATTTGTTTCTGCAAACCTACGCAATCTCTCGCTGTGAAATCCCCTCCCGAATTCTCTCACCGGTATTTCTGACAAAATTTAAAGGAGGCATTTCAGAAACTTGGTTCCACTATTCCTAATCTGGACTTGTATCTTCTAGTTCAACTAAACCATGTGACAATGAAGTTGTATCTAGAAACAGTTAGCCTCTGATTCATGGTGGTAATTTCTGTGCAGGACCTGCTGTTCTGCAACAGCATTGCTGCGGATCGATCAAATGGAACGAAGAGAGCACTTGAGAAATCAGCTTCTAAGTGTAGGTTTTCAGCTTGCTGAGGTTTGTGAGCCATAACCATCTTCGGCTTTCTGCAACGTCCTATATTCCTAGGTAAGCACTTTGCGACTATCGCTTGCACAATTGAATTAGTTCTTACCGAAAAGAAGAGAAAAAAAGCAAATGGGGTTCTTATTTCTAATCTAATATTCCCATTTTCTTCACAGCTCTCACCGGTTTGATGCCAAACAAAGTCGAACACATTGCAGCATTGGAATGCTGGTGTGAGGCCCTCATCTCCTCCAGCTTGGAAGAGCATGGGGGTGAATTACTCAGAAAACGCTTTTGCTATATCTTGGTGTGTGTTTATCCAACCAGTTATATAACCCATCCCCTGTCTCAGCGGTTATGTTGAGTCTCGGCGCCTTGTCCCGTCAAATGTGGCTTCTAAGGATCATAGCTTTGGCTTTAGAAATGATGCATTTCCCAAACCAATCGCCACGAACTACTGTTCTGGAGCATGTTCCTGTTGGACTCTGGTTCTGTTTTGCTGTTTGGATCTATTGATCTTTCTGGTCAAAGAAGACATGAAGATGTAGGCATGGCAAGAGTGCGTGCCTTGCGGGCCTTTGAAGAAATGAAGATGTGGGCATTGCAAGACATAAGTATGGGCAACGGTCCCTACAACTGCTATGTCATTGTAGTAATCATTGGCACGGCCAGTTGGTAGTTTCCCCCCACCGAAAGTAATTGAATGACGGGAAAAACAACACAATGTACAATCTCAGTCTTAAATTTTGATTGAATGTGCGATGTTGTTGCTAAATCATTAATTTGTTCGATATTATATCTAAATTTTGATCAAATATGTAATGTGTTCGTGAACTTTTTATTTATTTAATGCGATCCTTGATTTTTTATTCGAGGTTGAATTTATTCCTTGAATTGTTAAATATTTTCATATAATTTAATAATTACATTTAACATTTAACAATAGTTGAATGGTTATATTGAATAAATTAAAAGTTTAAGGACGGTATTACATATTAAACTAAAGTTTAGGATTGCTTGTGCTATTATCCCATAAATATTTGATTAGACACGAAGTTGCTATCCTTGCACACCCGGGGTGTATGTCTTCATCTCTTAAAGTCATTGTTACTCGTGTGATTTGGCCCTCTAAGTTCTTTCTTGTTCGATTAAGTTATATGTCTGCATTCATTTTCGCTCGATGACATGGCAAAAAACAATAACAAACCGACGTTGATTCATGATAGGAAAGACATGGATCATGTTATAATTTTTAGGCTTCATTAAGTATATTAGTTCGGAAAATTGACCTTTTTTTTTTGGCTTCATAATAAAACTAAGTTAAAAATCGTTAGTGCAAGAGATCCGACAATATTGAACATTGGAAGTAATTTTTTTCTTTTTTAACAGGAGATAATGGTGAGCAGAAAACAAGGAATGATGGGGTGATTAAAATGAAAAACTCTATATTTCTAATCATATATATTAGAAGAATTCATGGATCATATGGACACTATTTCCTCCTCACACCACCAAAAAATTTCAACATTCCAAGAGATAAATAAAAGATAAAATGATAAGAGAGAAGAAGTTTCACACGTGCGAGAGAAATGCTCTCACGTGGCTACAGCCTCTCATTCACGCGACCCTCCTTCAACTCCATCCCCACCATGATTATTACTCTGACACCCCGACGGCGACGACGGCGACGGCGACGGCGACGGCAACGCATCCAGATCGCCGGCGGCGGCGGAAGCGACGCCGTTCCAGATCGCGGTGAAGGCCCGGATGATGACGGCGTGGTAGCGAGGCGAGTTGAGCTTCAAGAAGCAGTGCAGGAGCTCCTGCAAGCCGTCCCTCGAGTAAATCCCTTGCTCCAGCACCATCTGGAGCATCGAGTCTTTGAAATCTTGGTACGGGTCGTCGGAGTCCTTCGCGACGGCGATGCTGTTCCCGATGATCGGCCTCGGCGCCTCCGGGTCCGGGCGGCGGTTCGGGGGCGCGTCGGCGTTGGGGAGCGAGAATGTGGTGGTGGTGGTAGTGGTAGTGGTGGTGTGGGAAGCGAAGGAAGACGAGGGGCCAGGGCAAGATTCTATCTTGACGAGCTTGAGCTTGTCATGGAGTGAGAACGATGAAGATGAAGAGTCTCTTCTGGGTTGAATTGTGGTGGGTTCGACGGCATCGGAGGGCTCTGGCTTCCCACACCCGCAGCCCAAACTCGGTGTGAAAATGGTCTTCAGGAGTCCTTTTCTACTGGAAGACATTACCGCTCTGCACAGCACAGCACCAGAGAGAGAGAGAGAGAGAGAGATGAGTTCTCTTTGTTCCTTCTTCTTCTGTTTTAAATAGAAGTTTCGGGAGGCCATGCGATCCGGGGAAGTTGGTTATGCTGCTGATAATCGAGATTAGGTTAAATCGTATCTATCAAGTCGGATGGTTAAGGGTCATGAATCTTCATCTGCTTCTTTGAAAACCTGGAATCGAGACGTTGATTCTTTCTCCGAAGTCGACTGAACAGCTGACCTGCTGGTCGCGATGAGCATGGAGAAGATAACGTCGGTTCCCTGCACGAACTCACTTGTTCATCCGAGGATCGAGCAACTGAAAAAGGACAATCTGCATCGACACTGCTAAGTTTGGTGAATCCCATCTTAATGTTTCGCCAGACCCATTAATCTAAATAATGCACAAATAAATTTCATTTGTTCTGCGACAATGACTTGACAAAGTTAAGGTTGATTGAGAATGTCAATGGAAGGTGCAGCCCCGTGGTTTCTTTTTCTCATGTACGATTGACTTTAACAAATAAATGACTTCTTTTGCATAGTTGAATCAAGAATTGTGGCGCGTCATAATGTATCGTGTAAAGTTTAAAGTACTTTGCTAGATTTATAGCCCACAATATGGTTTTTGTGTGGCCAAATCGGTTTGTAAATTCGAAAATCTGCGAAGGGTCCATTTGGGAATTGCTTTCCCAAGTGTCTTTGGGGTCTAAAGGCCTTTGGGCCAAATATTGAGTGTTTGGCAATTTTTTTTCACTTGCCTTTGCCAAAGGCAAAGCATTCCCAAGGCTAAAAGTCCAAGGCAAGTTGGGGGCTGCCTTGGGCATTCTCGGCATGCTGGCTTTGAAGGTAATAATTTTTTCTTCCGAAATTGTCCTCGTTAATTTTTCGTTTTTTCGGCTTTACCCCGACAACTGTTCATCATCTTCATCCTTCCATTCTCTCTACTAAGAACACGGCCAGCATCTCGCGCGATTGTTGGCGAAGGGTAGGTGGTCCCGGCAAAGGGCAGGCGATGCGGCGAAGGGCAGATGGTCTGGCTAGGGTCCCACGACCCTCCGACGAGGGTTGCCGCGCGGAGGACGCTGGCAACCCAGATTGTGCGCAGATCTGGTCGAGCAGATCTAGGTCGTGGAGACTAGATCGCGAGCGCCGGCGACCTTCACGGCGCGGTGGGTCGCCCGACGGCTCGGCGAGGGTCGCGGTGACCCTTGCCATGCCGTGTCCTCCGCATGGTGACCCTAGCCGAGATCTTTGCCCTTCGCCATGCCGCCTCCCCCTTGCCGGACAGCCTACCTTTCACCGTGTCGCCTCCTCTTCGCCGGACAGCCTACCCTTCACCGTGCTGCCTCCCCCTCGTCGAACCACCTACCCTTCGCCGGCGGTAACTGGTGAAGCCCTTGGCCGGCCAACTCTCCTTTTTTCCCTTTTTTTTTAATAACAAAAGCATTTTGCAAATTTAATTTATCCAAACACTATTTTACTCAAAGATACTTCACAATGGACTTTCACAAGTATGATTTACCAAATACAATTTGCATTTTGAAAAATTCCTTTGACTCAAGTACTTTATATTTTCTCAAGAACTTTCCCCAAAAGTTTTCCCAAACGCATCGTAAGTAGATAAGGAAAATTATCATCATTCAATTTACAACTTATTTATGTTCATGAGTTTATGATTTTCAAGTAACTGAGTGCAAAGAACTTTAAATGATTATATAATTTCCAAAAGGTTGCGAGTCGAATCTTATATGGGATGACTTTTGGGCATGTGCTCGTGTAAACTTAAGTAATCCTGAAGTCACGATATTAGTAAGAGAGAGAGCTTCATTTCATTTCATTCAACATAAAATAAAAAAAAAATAAAAAAAATAAAAAAAAAACAAACAAACAAACAAAATTAAAGGCCAGCCTCTAATTATTTACCGCGCGCAATGGTAGGAGGAGGAGATCGTCAGCCGGCGACCGCTAGGGTTGGATGATGTGCGGGTGCAACACCGGGTCGTCCGAGATGCTGGGGGACATAGGGGACATTGGGGAAGTCGGGGAGATCGCCAGGAGGTGTTGGAGGCCGCTTTGTGGACGGGAGCAGCATACTTGGGATGGCGGGGACGGCCAGGGGGCAACGTGGGACACGGCCGGCGCAGGCCCCAGTGGCACTGGGGCGCAACCGAGGTGGTAGCAGGAAATTGGAGTGGGAGGAGGAGGAGGTTTGAGGAGGAAAATGCCATGATTATAGTTTCCAGATGAGGGGGAAAGAAAGACGAAGACGTGCCTTATATAGGGAGAGGGGAGGTCCGTGGTGCAAGGAGGGTGAGGGTGAGGGGGAGGGGGAGGCGGGAGGAGGAAGGAGATCATGGTGGGAACGCTTGATAAACGAAGACGTGCCTTAAAGAAAACGCCCGCCTGCCCGCCTGCCCACCGCCCGCCCGCTCGCCCGCTTCTCGCCCACAGTCGCCCACCCACCATCCCCGCCCAGCTGCCCACCATCGTTGCCCGCCTGCCAGTCGCCACCGCTCGTCACCACCGTCCATCGACACCTGAGGGGGAGAAATCTTATATCGTTATCAAATAAATTTGGGTTAATACTTTAAAAAACCCTAAACTGGTACACCTGTGACAAATTTACCTCAAACTATTTTTTTGATCACTAAAAACCCCAAACTGGTATGCCTTTGACAAATTTACCCCAAACTGATACACTTATGACAAATTTATCCTCCGTTAATTTTCGTTAAATTTTACTGTCAAATTATTAAGTTAAGTGACATATGACAGTTGACTGGTATACTAATTTGAGATTTTACACTCCGTTTGTCATAATTTACAATTTTTGTAATTTTTTTGTGGTATTAATCCAATTTAGCGGAAGGTATATTGAGGTTTTTTGCGGTCGAATAAATTAGTTTGGGATAAATTTGTCATAAATGTACCAATTTATGATTTTTAATAGTCAATCAAGGTAAATTTGTCACAGGTGTATCGGTTTAAAGTTTTTCGATATATTAACCCAATAAATTTCTATTTCGGGCATAAAAATTTTGTATCGTAATCAAACGCATATTTTTATTCAGAAACTCATTCAAGAATAGAAATAGATTTTATTTCTATTTTAGAAAATCAATTTCTGGTAAGAATGATTATCATTCACGCCTGAACTGGCTGGTCACATGATTATGAAGGAGATGGCATCGATTCAGTACATGAATTTGTTCGTTCGTCCGAGGATTGAGCAGCTGGAAAAAGATAGAGTTTGCATCGATGTTGCTAAGTTTGGTGAATCCCATGTTAATGTTCCGCTAGACCCATTGGCCTGGATTATACACAAATAAGTTTCATTTGTACCGCGACAATAACTTTGTTCATTCGATCCACCACCCGAGGCCAGGCAAAGGGCTGGGAGACAAAGTTGAGGTTGCTAGAAAATTTCAATGGTAGGAGCAGCCCTGTGATTTCTATTTTCTCGTGGTACGATTCATTACAACAAATAAATGACTTCTTTTACATAATTGATACAAGAACTACAGGGCGTCATAATATTTATCTCACATAAAGTTTGAATATGTTGATAGATTTATGGCCCACGATATAGTTTTTGCGCGGGTGAATGAGTTTGTAAATTTGAAGTCTGACTAAGTAAACGGAGAAAATATCATTGTTTGGTTTACAACTTTTCTATATATATTCATGAGTTTATGGTTTTCTAGTAATTGAGTGCAAAGAAGTTCAAATGATTATACAATTTTCATAAGGTTGTGAGTCCAACTTTATTCAAGATGAATCTTATATTCTTTGTAAATTTTGTGGCACTCACGATTGGTATTTATCGAATACAAAGCATGTGATACTCTTCAAGGTATTCAAAATTATTTTGTAATTTTTCAAACTTTAAAAACTTTTTTTAAATTTGGAATAGAATTTGTCCCAAACGGGCTCTTTATGTGAGCAAATGGTTTGCTATTGGCTTTCCCATTTAAAATTTTGAAGTATCCAAATCACACATATAATTTACATAAATAGTATATGTCTATAGTCTTACATTTTGAAATGTTTTGGGTGTTCCAAGTTATATGAATACCAAAATGAAAGGTTTGCACTATTGGAAAAAAAAGCAAAATCACTTTCAACACCGTAAAACTCTCAATACTTGACAAAAGTAAAAGAAATACACCCTTAAATTTCAATTATTTAATTTTATATAATGTTGACTTCGCTGGTATTATGATCTTGCTAACTAGTAGGGTTATAATTTCCTTTTCACTTTTTATTTTTCCTTTCCTCTCTTTACCAGTAAGACATATTAAGCAAGAGGCTACGAGTGGGAGAAACATAATTCACTTTACATTGATATATTACCTTCTTGTAGGACCTATTTGCTGCTATTAAATAACCATTAAAACTCCATTTGTTTTGTAAAAAATAAATAATTTAGAAAATATTTTCTAAAAAAATACATGCTTATCTATATTATTATTTAAATTATTAGCTGAAGTGAAAAGGTCTTATGCTTTTAAGGGATTACAATCCTTCTTTTCTTTATTAAAATATCTTTAATTATTTATTTTATCAATGGACAAATGCGCAAAATAATAATTCTATTTTATCTCTCAACATGTTTCAATCTTAAAATTTGAATATTTTCTCTTTTATTGACAACCTACCAAAGGAAGTTCAAATCTTGAAATATTTCCTCTTTCCACGTATATGTGTACGATTTTCTCTTATTGTGTCAACTAATTGTTTTCATTATTTAGTGAATAAAATATTTCAAATTAATGCGATTTTGCAAAAAAACAAAAAATAGAAATAGAAATCAATTTTTCAACACACTTAGGGTCTATTTGGTAACTCTTCTGTTCCGAGGAATAATTTCTTTTGAGAAATAGTTTTGTTCTATTTCTACTCTTGGAATAATTTCTAAGTAAAATAAGACGTTTGGTAATTACACAAAATTTCTATTCTTGGAATAGAAAAATAATAAGAATGTGTTTCGTAAGATCCACAATTTTTTGTATTTTTTTGTTTTTTCTTCTTACTCATGGACGGCTAAACGCCGATCGTCGACCGTTGGTCGGCGGTTGGCAGTGGTGGCCTGTGGGCGGTGGTTGGGTGGCGGTAGGCGATGGCAACAGGTAGCGGGTGGTGGTCGGGTAGCAATTGGCGGCGGCAATGGTCGGCGGTGGCGACGGTCGGAGGGGCGCGGTGGCGGCGTCGACGATCGGCGGTCGACGTCGATCATCAAGTGACGGAGGCGGCCGATGGTCGGAGGACAGTGGTGGCTAGCGGCAGTCCCTGGCAATCGGTGGTGGCCTCGGGTGGCCTGCGATGGCCGCGGCAAGAGAGAATAACAAAAAAAAAAATGAAAAGAAAATTGGCTTATTTTTAGAAATTATTCCCAAGAATAAGAAGTTATTTTTTTTTATTTCTTGTTTCTGTTCCAAATCTATTCCCTAGATACTTTTCTATTCCGAGGAATAGAATAATAAGTTGGCATTATCAAACGAATTTCTATTCTTTTTTTTTTTTGTTCCGGGGAACAAAAGAATCGAAATTGGGAGAAACAAAAATGTTATCCACTTTTCTTATTTTCAACCGCAATCGTTCCTTGAAAAGAAAATATATTAAAGCCCACAACCATTAATTACGAACTGCAATTGTACGTTGACTTTAATGGAGAAGAGAATAAGCGGGAGCTGCTCAAGTTCGTATCAAAAAAGCCAAGACCAAGGTGAGAACAAGTAGAATGCTTGCCGATTTGGCTCCGAGCCCTGAATTTTGCCCTCAAACGACCGAGCCCTATGTTTTCCCTCCAAACATTGAGTTGAACTCTAATTTTTTATTGCACCAATTGAGTGAGTGAATGAGAGAGGATGACGTCGATTGAGTGAGTGAGAGAGAGAGAGAGAGACAGCGCGTGCACAAGTGAGCAGGGGATGGAGTGCGAATTGCAAACAAGAAATAGTCCGAGTCAACATAGAGAGATTTGTCTATTCGAGAGAAAAATTCAGGTGCAGCATGTTTAGGTATGTAATGGCTATCTCATCATTCATGTTAAGACTTGTTTTTTTTTAATAAAAAGCCGGAATTTCTCATGGAAAGCATTAAATGATTATTTTTTCTTTAATTTGACATTTAAGTGATTTGGTGAAAAGATGTAACATTAAAATAAGCATTATATGAAAGTTAAATAGCACTTCTAATGTCAATTCCCCAATAATATGCATACCGGTAATCTTAATTTCCACGTAAACCCAAGAATAAGCCGTCCATTGAACATGCCCTAACTCCATTTGCTTAATTAGTGGCTAAAAAAATCTTTGAAATCCGCATACAATAAAACGATTTCATTCAATCAAAACCTTTGTCTGGCCCGTGCTGGAATAGAGGGAAATTAATTAAATGAATTCCTTATTTTAGGTGCACATGCAATATAAATACGGGAAGAAATGGTGCATGGTCACAAACCCTAAACACATACCACAAACTTATTCTTGAACATCATCAAATGGCCAACCTCTTCCAAATTTAATGTCTTCTCCTATATCTCTCCTTGTGCTCACAGGTCAGTTCTTTGCCCCCATCAGGCGAATTCCATTGAAAAGACATAATGAGATGTGGTGCGAAGTTTAAAATGAAACTTAAAGCTTGGCGAGGACAATTCTGCTGTCTTGTATTGACGATGTCCAACAATGAGGCAAGGCTGGCATGATGTCATTAGAGGTTCTCGGAGAAGCAATTTTCGTTATCAGATACTCTTTAAGATAACCATATTTTCAAACATACATAGCACAACTAGTGAAGAGAGAGAGAGAGAGCAACGATAAAGAAGAAAATCGTTCTATTTGCGAGTGTGTAGTCCTCATCTTGCTACCTGGCTCCTATCCCGGCCATTGGTTGAGGCATTACCCAAGTCGCATTAAACCACGCAATTACCAAAATAACCGTGTGGACAACAAGAGCAGGAAGGAGAAGATAGAGCTCATTCCGGGCTACAAAGGTAATTCCAGCCTCCTCTTCCGCCTTTCGCTGCTCCGACTGCTTCTCGTGGTCGAGGAAAGCTTTCCCTCCGTCCATTACAAGAACCAACTTCATCTTTTTCGCATGATCGAAAGCGAGAAGCTGGATTTCGGAGTTGGGTCTTCTTGATTCAGCTGACAGATGGAGGCAGTGAATTTGTTTCCCGCCCTCTCGCCTTCATCTCCGTGCTTGAGGCGAGACGGGTTCCGCTTCTTCGCTCCTTCGCCTAGACCCTGCAAGCCCAATTCGAGTCGCGTCGCGGTGAGGGCCATTAGAGAGGAGACGAAGGAAGCCCGGAACCCGTCTCCGTCGTCCGCTTCGGCGGATGAAGTCACCAAGAAGTATGGCCTCGAAGCTGGTCTCTGGCAGGTGAATTTGAGCTCACTCTCTCCCTCTTCTTTTTTTCTTCTCCGCTTGGGCAATCCTCGTCATGTTTTGAATTGATGAAGCTAGTGAGTTGCAGCCTGATTCTGCCTTTTTGGGCTCATTCTCTTAGCTCTCGTCATGTTCAAATTCGTTCTAGGCCTTGTTGGAATGGATAGGATACAACCATAGCTCTCCCTCTCTATCCCTTGTTATTTCTGGCCGTCCAATCATGGCCTTTTGGTTAGGACACAGCCTAATACCTTTTGAATTTTTTGATTGTCAGTTCTCTCATGATCTCTTCAGTTTAAACATGAATAAAATTTGAAATTTGCTGGTGCAGACGAACGTTACCAAACCCCATTATCAATCTAGTGATGCTAATAGTGACAAGTTGCTCTTGCTGGGAAGTTGGAAGTATGATTAGCAAACGTTCTTTGTTGATCATGTGCAGATATTCAGCTCAAAAGAGGAACAAAAGGGGGATGATGAGAAGAAGTCAAAGACAGATCAAGCCAAGGAACTCCTTGCGAAATATGGGGGAGCATACTTAGCTACATCCATTACTCTTTCCTTGATCTCATTCTCGCTGTGTTATGTCCTCATCAGTGCCGGCATCGACGTACAAGCTCTATTGCAGAGGGTAATTCGCAACTTCGAGGCATTGCGCATTTTGCAGATTACTTAGGAATGTTTGGTTGGAGTCGTGGTTCATGGGTCTTTGGTTGCAGGTGGGAATTTCGCTGGATGCGACCGGAGAGAAGGTCGGAACCTTTGCTTTGGCATATGCCGCACACAAAGCCGCGTCCCCAATTCGGTTTCCTCCAACTGTGGCCCTCACTCCCATTGTCGCCGGTTGGATTGGGAAGAAAGTTGACAAGGAGAAGTGATTTGCACATAGATCTTCTGATACTCCCTAGCCATGGTTCTGTATCATTACACTTAATAGCTGTAGAACATACATTTTAACATTTTTCTCGGCACAAATTATGGCTTATCGGAGTTATGATGCCTTTTCGCCCGCACAACATTGGCTTGTGCACATGGAAAATCTCTTGAACCTGTTCTAGAGCCAATACGCAATACTCATGAATTAAGAGTACTGGAACACAGAAACGTATTTCCCGTAAGCATGAACTTGGAATTTATCTTTGTGAGCTCCTCCTGTCTTTTAAACTTTGATTAATCGAGTCTACTGAAGTTAATAATGGAAACATCTTCCGTCATGACTTGTGAAGATCTTACAAGGCAGAAAAATTGATGATTCTTTATAGAAACCTACTTCCAATGTCAGATGCCACATACAAATGCAACAGGTACCCATTTCTTGAAGAGCTGGAGAATGATCTGATGCTTCACTTAATAAACCACGACATGGAACAATATACATGGATATACGCCTAAAAATATGTGCGCCTTATTACATGCTCGCAAATCACATGAGATTATGCAGGCTAATCTGTACATAAACCTCCTCAACTATCCACCTCCGGGTATATTATACTGAGCGGATTTCCCTATAGCACTCCGAGGGATGAGGTGAAGGGAATTTGCTGCCTCCATCAAACTGTTGAACCTGGCAATCTCCATGACAGAACATGTCCAGGAGACGATGAGATGTCATTGTTTTGCATGTGAAACATGTCCATGAATAACAAAACAGTTGATGCCTCTCATCTTGCCGGAGAAGTGGCGGCAGGTACTTCTGTCGTATTGGATGGTGGTGTTTGGGCCCGAGGGGTACTGACATTAGCCATGCCATAGTCATCATGAAGTGAACCCAAGCCATTCCACTGAACTCCAGCTATGAGCGAAAGTTAAGGAGGCTCAATTACCATTAGCACAGTGGGGACAATGGAGAATAAAAGGTGAAGAAAATAAGGCTGCAAAACGAAGCATCTTAAACAAAAGGATACACTCTGCCCTCCATATGTCTGTGATGCTAACATCTGCGTCTGATAAGAGCCAATAATCTGCAACGCTCTGTCAGGAGAAGGTAAAGTAATAATGCAAATTAGTGAGAGTTACTAATGCGAGAATTCAAATTCCAGCATATTATAGATGAACACAGAACTCTGCAGTTTCTAATTGTCCCATATTCGGATACTCTACATTGTATATAACACCGGCCATTTTTCTAATTCCACTGAGGAAACGAACATTTTTGGCATTGGAACCTCCATCCTCAAGAAGCCATATTACTAGGCAGGCTACAGGAACACTTACATCGACATCTGAGGGAACAATCTTCATAAATCCACCCACAATGTCTTGGGAGGTACTAAAATCTGAGTATGCTATGTCAGCAAGTTGGCCTGGCATTTCATTCTCCGGTCTGCTGCAGTCTTCCTGGGCCATAGTTGTCACTGGTTTCTCGTTAACTCTTGGTTGAATGCTTGGAGTAGCCTCGCCACCATTAATCTCCTCAAATCTCTCTTCAAATTGACTGTAATTAAAAATGTCATGGGGAGGTGATCAAGTATGTGGAAGTTGGAGCTTTCTAAACAGCTGACCAACCATTTTCAGGAGCATACTTTCGCAAAATTTATGAACAAGTAAGAGGCAATAGTGATGCTAACCAAAAAAGAGGGGTAAAAAGAAAGTACCTGACAAGATAAACGTCTATAGGACCCATTGTGCTTCTAAGGACAATCCTATATCTTCTTTGGGGATAGTCAACCGCCTGGGGACATAAGGTTAAAAAGGTTACTGGTTATCGATGCTTCACACATCGAAGGAGGTCTTTGTAGTTACATAAAATGAGTTATACTAACTTCATCAGGTTTTAATTTACCTCATCAGGATCTGGAACTTCCAGAGTTGTACCATGGGGAGCTTTTATTGCAATGAGAGTTTCATTCTGAGAAAAGCAGTGCATTATATAATCAATAAGCTTAGGTGAAAGCTGCTGGCAAATGCACAGAAACCAAGAAAAATGCCTATTTATACTACCCCCATACAGCAAAGGAGTGATTTTAACCTGGAAGCATGGTAAAGCCTTGATGTCATCTTCAGTAATAAAAAGCAACCTATAAAGGTAATGGTGGTCAATTCAAAGATCCGCACAATCAACTAAGTCCTCAAGGGTCAAATTCTACCTTTTATTGTTATCATCTTCGCTGAGATCCCTCAATCTCTCCTGCATTTCTCTGCAACGATGTAGCTGCCTCAGCACAATAGGCAAGGGCTAAAAGATCATAGAGAGAGAATTGACATGAGCAGTTCCAAGATAACCCACCTTATTTGTTCATCCAGCCTATGTTCCTCCACCCCAAGGCTTTCAACTTGTGCCTGACAATGGAGGGAAAGGGTAAACAATTTGGATTAGAAAGTCAGTAATGTCTCCCTAAATTCTTTCTATAGGGGGTGTGGACAAAGTCTGCAAAATAAATTGCCAAATGAGATTAAGCAAAGTGTCAAGGAACCTAGTAATAATGTCTAAGGACCTAGATAATATGAAAGTGACAGTGGTGAAAGCAAGTTAAAATCACTGAGTCCATAATACTTTTGGATAACAATCTCCATTTTAATTATGAAGGCCGAAGAAAGAAAAATTGCAGGAAGAAGAATCGTTGTTGAATAAGTGCCAACGTGTACAAAAGCTTCTACGATTTAAAACCAAAGTCATCGAAGCATTAGCATGAAAAAAAGATCTATTCATGGATACCTGTAAGCTTGTGACACTTTCGTCAATCTCCCCTGGCCTTGAAGCCTCCAGTCCCCTGATTTATAGAAGACCAAGCTTTTAGTATCCACTTGTTTGCTAGGACCACTTTCTAAGTCTATTAAAATCAAAATATGAAGAGTCCAATAAAACATTTGCTTACTTCCACTGGATCCTGTTCTTTAGTTTCTTCTCAATGAGCCCAATGCCTTCAAGGACATTTGTTATGTCATATATTCGCCTCTTTTGCACCTATAGCAACATCATATCCTTGAGTAAAGTACCTCGCATCAGCAGATGAGATATAGCAGAAAGTGAAACAGTTACACTTACCTCTAAAGTCTCAGCAGCTTTATTTAGATCAAGAACACCATCTTCAGCACGCTTTATCAAGTTGATAAACTTCTTTGTTAAAAGACCTGCAAGAGAAATACAAAATACTGTAAATGACATAATTTATGTGCTTCGTTTTGTCTTTCAATTGTCTGACAAAAGCCCAAGTTACCTAGAGAGCTGTCATAACGACATGGACCCGCCGGAGTAAGATTATTGCCAGATGGAGAACCTACAAAATTATCAATAAATGCCAAATCAATCTTATACTATTGAAATTATTATAGGATCAATGTGTATAGGGCGAAAGCAAACTCTATATACTGTATCCTTATTTCCCTATGTAAGTGGCTTATGCATGAGCTAAGCAGCAGGTTAATGAAAAAGGAACACACACTAGAGATCCTCAACTGACCAGCATTTGAGATAGGAGTTTGAGGTCCTAATCTATTGTTCTTTGAGATCCTTGAAGTTTTATTTCCCTTAGCTGTTTTTCCTGATACAGGCGTCTGAACGGGACTACTAACAACCTCAGCATAACCAGCTCCAGCTGACCAATCATTTTGCTCTGCCTTGCCATCTATTGTGTCACTTTTCCGCTTCAGTTGCTGATCAAGACATATTGAAATCTGTTAGCAACATGTCTGAACAACTTATATTTAACATGGATGATGTGTAAGAGTGATATATATATCTGGACTTCATTTGTGTGTGACAACATATTGTGTGAGACGGATTTAGACTTCATCAGCTTCCTTAGACATCAAAAGAGAAACATAACAAAGAATGCCACTTAAGAGGCTGAGAAAAGAACCCCATAAAGAAGTATGGAGGAAGAGTTCACAAGGCAAAGTTAAAAAATTCAAAGGAACACAAATAAGAAGAAAGTTCATGAAATGGACAGCCGCAGTTTCACATTAACTAAGGATGATCCAGGTTGTGTTGTCTATGAAAGAACAAGCATAAAGTTCCCTAAAAGGATAGAAGAGTTCAAGGTCCCCGCAAAATTTTATATCCCTTAACCCAATGAAAGCAATTTGTGCAGCACAGCAATAAGTTGATAAATTTATTCAACTTCCTCTATCTAACAGTGATTTAAAGTAGAACTTAGCTTTACTCGAACTCAAAGAGAGCACAGAATCTGAAAAACTTTTAATCACCCATGGGTTGACGTGTAGCAAACCCCGTTTTTACGCTAGTATTACCATTGTCAATGCAAGATTAAGGGTAATCTGTATAACTCCACCATGAAGAAGTACTCATGACTCATGAGTGCATCTTATACATTTATTTAGCCAAAGAAATCCCTTAAATTTAACATAATATAACAAGAGATAACCAGAGTCTTTCTAGGTAATTGAATACTGCCAAAATCATGGAGCTACTCAACCTTTTCCCGTCCCCCCGCAGAGAGAGGGGGAGGAAATCCAACAGATAGTTGAGGATCTCCTGTCAATAACAAAACAAAGAACTTAAATCCAAATTCAACTTGAAAAATGAATCGATTGGTCGATGCGATGCAGAAGAATCGCCGCAACAGGAATGAGAGCAACTGGCTTTGAAAAACTACAAGAACGATTAATATCTTGTCCCTCAGATGCAGGTTTGACTGCTAGGGTCCAAGACACATCCATTGTCCCAATCCAGCGCTCTGTCTCCCTGTAAAGTCGATGTATTCACCAGCAATGCAACCGACTTTGACAGTCTTTCGAATTACCGAAAGGAAGTGAGTTCGCCCCACAGCCCTTTTCGAGACAACTGGTTTAAAGTCCATACACTAATTCTACAGCGGCTGCATTTTACCGACTCCTAGGAAAGGAACCATGACCTTGAAATCATGAACTCTGGGAAGTAAACTCACTCCTCGTAGAAAGAGAAGACACTCCAATTATGATCAAAACTAATCGAACCCACTGTAGCTAGTAAAACCGACATGAAAGATCGAATATTGGAACCTCAATCAGGACCGCACGCATCGTCCCGACAAAATGAGACGAAATCCAAAGCAGCCGAGCTCAAAACGAGCCACCGGCGCCAAAACCCGAGCAGATCTCGCCGCGAATCGGCAAAAGCCCCAAAAAAAGAAAACCGCGCGCCAAGCGCGAGCGCGCGGAGATCGAGAGAGGGAGGGGTCCACTCACCGGGGATCGAACCAGGAGGGCGTCGGCCTCGTGATCAGCGACCCGGCGCGGGGCCTCGGGGGAGAAGCGGTGGTAGTCGGGGGGAGCGACGAAAGGCGGCTTCGCCACGGAGGAGAAGGGGAACTGGTGGCGGTCCACGACGGGGGGGCCCGGCGGCTTCGGCTGGGCCGGGGCCGGGCGCGGCGGCGGCGGCTGCTTGGGGGCCGCGTGATCGGACATCGGGGCCGAAGATCGGCGGCGAGGACTCGGCGGCGGCGCGGCGAGCTGGGGTTTTGGAGAGGGCGGGAAGAGGGAGGCGAGGGCGACCGGCGGCGGCGGCGGAGGAGCTGCCGAGAATCGGAGGCGGGAGGGAGTGGGGGTGAGGATTCTAGAGAGAGAAAGCGAAGGTGGTGGGGGGGGTTCTAGAGAGAGAAAGCGAGGGGAGGGAGAAGGATGGAGGGATGGAGGGAAGGGAGGGAGGAAGAGGGAGAAGGAAACAAAATAAAAAAGCGGGTAAAGAGAGAGAGCAGAAAACGAGGGAAGAGAGAGGCGGAGGAGGGAATTTGGTTCGGATATAGATGTGGAGGGAAGCCCCCTCTTCTTCTTCCCCCTTTTTCTATTTCCCCTTTTTTTATTCACAATTCCCCCAACCTCACTTAAATTACATGATTTTTTTTTTTTTAATTTCTGGGAAAATCTACATTGATCATGGAAAATAAACGTAACCAATGGAAGGCATGCTCCCAAAAGCTTATGTAGAGTAGTTACAAATTCGGAATCCACTTCTTTTTTATTAAAAAAAGGATTACGGAATATGCTTTTAATCAGCTGCTAGTTAACTGTTATCGGTGGTCCCGTTCTCTCACTTAGCCTTGATGGTAAGAAAGTATCTTAAATTTTGGGTTATCGTATGTATTCGATCTAAAAAGAGATGAGGGGGAAGAGAAGAATCATACAATATGTAATATTCGATGTATATAATTTTAAGTTATGGTCTAGGTTTTGCAGTGAATTCCTCAATGATTCATCGCTAGACGAGTCGATCCTAATTGATGAACTTGATAAGCTGAAGCTATGCAATTTGAGGGAATGGATTCCTGTCGAAACATGGATCACCTTATTGCCCAGATAGATTCTCGAGACGATTAATAAGTTATGTATTTACGGGAACAAAAAATTGGAGCTAATTGCTTAATGCAAAAGCCGCCCCTGATCCTCGAGATGCGTAAATAAAATATAATAATCGGCATTTTCTTCTTTTTAATTTAAACAATCAAAAGAAAAATCATCTCACCGGCTAGATTTGAATGAGATTTTAACAGGCTTAAATAATGCGACGGACGAAATCAATGAGGACATGCTATAAAAATCATATGGTATTAATCAATTTTCATTGATTTCGATAAAAAAAAAATTCAATTTTCATTGATTCCCTAGTTGGATGAAGGTCGAGCGTTTCTCGTGGCGCAGAATGGAGTCGGTTCGAATCGGGGGCGGATTACGCGCCTTTTCAACGAACGGCGACCAATCAATCGGGCACGGTAACTGGAAAAGGGCGGGGGTGCGGGGCGATTATTTGGCGCGAACTTCACAGGAACCGTACCGGCGCGTGAGGCCACGCGCGCGCGGATCCACCACGCGCTCCAGTTTCCACGACTCCCCGCCCGCCCGCCTACCCACTGCTCCACCACAAGACGTCAACTTCTCATCATTCAGCACGCCACTCGCACACGTCACCTCAGTCGTCCTTTCTTTTTCCTTTTTTTTTTTTTTTTTTATGCCTTTTCTTTTTCTCTTTTTTGGCTGCTGATAAAGTGTCGAAATCGAGTTTGGAACAGTTTTACGAGTTTCGCATTAAATTAATATTAAAATAGGAATGCCGCTAATTGTGTCTTTTTGAACGGTATTTTATGTCAAATTAGAGTTGAAATTCGGGACCCTGACCGTCCGGGACAAGTTCCTTGTGCTTGAATTCAGGTCCAACGAGACCAAGCCATAGATCTTTGCGCCAACATCTAATTTGATCAAGGTCACGCTCTAGACCCCGGTGCCCATGTCTAGGTCTCAAGCATTCGAACCCCAATCCATTAAAGCCTTGCTCGGGATCCTAGCTACCATATTTGGGTCCGTTGGGACTTGGCTTGAGACCCAGGTGGTATCTGAGCATAAGTCCACTGAAACTAACCTTGGGACCCCAATGTCCATGCCTAGACTTGGTTGTCGAGGATTCGGGCTCAAGCAACGGGGACCTAGGCCCGACCTTGAAGGATCCTAGCTTTGCCTTGATAGAGCCAAGTAAGGGACATTAGCATTAGGGTCTCAGGCCCAACCTCAATGGTCCTAAGTAGGGCATTGATACCTGGCCTTAATTAAGCCAAGCTTGAGGGCTAGGGTCTCGAAATCGAGCATTAGGCCCAATTTCGATGAACCCAAGCTTGAGTGTTGTGGACCTAGGCTTGGCCTTAGTAGACTTTATCTAAAGCGCTAGGGAACTGGGGATGGACGCTAGGGCATTGGGGATGGACGCAAAGGTTTCAAGCTCGATTTAATGGACCCAAGACCCATGGCCATACTTGTGCCCAAGAGTTGGGGATTTGGGCTTGAGACCCCAGTGCCCGTGCTCAATTCGTTTTTATTCATTTTTAGGTCTTAATACCAAAAGATATTTTTTTCATTCATTTTTAGGTCTCAACCATACACCAAAAAATATTACCATATTTCTAAAAAACAAATAAAGCCTAAAAAAAAGGATATTTACCATCAATTCATACTAAATCGACAAAGAGACAGTTAAAAAGCCAAAATTTCAAGCTTGTTAATAACTTCTTCGAATTTAGCTAAAAAAATAAAAATAAAAATAAGCTAGATGTTTCCACATGAATCGAAGAGCACCCAATAGCATCTTGAAAGTCTAGTTTTGTCAGGATCCAAACTGCAAAGTTCATCATCCAATGAAATTAACTTAAATTTTCTAAGGCTAAGCTCGGGACGCCAATGTCCATGCCCAAACTTGGTTGTCGAGGACTCGGGCTCAAGCACCAGGGACCTAGGCCTCACCTTGAAGGATCCTAGCTTTGCCTTGATGAACCTAAGTATGGGACATTAGCATTAGGGTCTCGGGCCCAACCTCAATGGACCCAGGCAAGGCATTGATACCAAAGTTCTAGGCCTAGCCTTGATTGAGCCAAGCCTGAGGGCTTGGGTCTTGAAATTGAGCATTAGGTCCAACTTTGATAGACCCAAGCTTGAGTGTTGTGGACCTAGGCTTGGCCTTTGTAGACTTTATCTAAAGCGCTAGGGAATTGGTCGTGGACACAGAGGTTTTGAGCTTGGTTTCGATGGACCTAGTGGCCATGCTTGTGCCCAAGAATTGGGGATTCGGGAGACCCTAGTGCCGATGCTGCTGGGTTCGTTGGCTATTCTGTGCAAGTCACCAATGCCTTAATACTTTTTCGTTCATTTTCAAGCCTCAGCCAAATACTGAAAAATATTACCATATTTCTAAAAAACAAATAGAGCCTAAAAAAAAGATATTTACCATCTATTCATACTAAATCGACAAAGAGACAGTTAAAAAGCGAAAATTTCAAGCTTGTTAATAACTTCTTCAAATTTAGCTCAAAAAAAAAAAAAAAAAATAACTTCTTCAAATCTACTAGAATCACCCTACAATTCGGGAGAGAAAAGCTAGATGTTTCCACATGAATCGAAGAGCACCCAATAGCATCTTGAAAGCCTAGTTTTGTCAGGATCCAAACGGCAAAGTTCATCATCCAATGAAATTAACTTAAATTTTCTAAAGATCCTCACAGGCTCTTAACGCGTGTGCTCAGTCGATTTCCAACTATTAATCATTTGGATCCCATGAGACCACGTCCTTTCACAATAATAGAGATCTCCTGTATCCAAGAATGATCCCGAATTTTCAGTTTGATGGTTTGCCTGGCTAAGCCAATTCAGCCTTATCAGCTTTCCCTTTTGATTATTCTTCTCCACAATTCAATTTGAAAGCCATCTAGAAGGGAAAAAGCTGGGGATAAGAGGATATTCTTTCCCTCCATTAGTACTGAAGGAAACAAAACTCCTGCTGGAAAAGAGCTCAAGTGCTAGGAACTCATCTGAATGAATGCTCACGATCCATTTACACAAGAAATAACACTAGAGCATGCTGAGCGTTGCGCTCATCGCACTTTTAAAAGGGTACCCAGCAGTTGGCTCAACATTTTTCTACTGTGAAACCTTGCAAACCGATCTATCTACTTGAACAAGTGTGCTAAATCAGGATCATCCAAGCTTACATCCAGCCACCCATTCAAGCGCATGTACTCAATGTAGTGATCCGGCGGCCTCACGGCACAGGGTTTCCTTGGGGTGAAGCCATGGATCCTTTCTAGGTCCCGTGCAAGCCACCGGACATATGCTCGGTCAAGAGGGGGTACGACCTTCACAAGAATCTCTTCCCTTTCTTGTTTCACAGGCTTGTTCCCCATGCTCTAAGAACCTGTTCAACAGCAGACAAGCATCACCAGGCATATAGAGTAACTGAAGTCAGATTGGAAATGGCAAAAGATTAAGACATTTCCCAGGAGGGCTCAAATGGCAACTCTATAAATCCAGTTTTTCACATTCACTCTAGTTGAATCTGAAAAAAAGGGGTCAATTATAAAGATCTTATCTGGTTACTTCCAAAGGTTGTATTATGTAAGCAGAGAGACAAAAACTCACGAAAGTTGGAGAAACGTACACTTCAAAGCTTGGAAGACCAATACTAAGCAGGGAATGCATTACATGGACATAATAACATGAATTGCAAATCAAGTATGACAAAACAGGAGGGGCAAGCTATAATATGCATATTCTGCAAGCACTGATCATGTTTCAAAGATGGAAAGAACATCTTTTAAGGCAATCATTGCCTAGACTAGAGCATAGGCACTCATAAATAGCAAGGAAACTGAGTAAAACGAGGCATTGGCCTCTTCCGTGACATTTGTGCAGAGTCAAATGCATATTAAGCTTCATGACCAGCACATTGTTAATGGCTTCTTTCCTTCGAAGTCTAGCTACCAGATTACATAAATACATGTAGTCAAGTCTATACATGCTATCCACCCTTCCATGTCCTAACTTCCACATCCACCCAGCAAAGACAGACAAAAAACAAGTACCAAATACTGAAAAGAAAATGTTATGCCCACCATGAATCCTGAACAGAAATTAATGGAAGGTTCAAACGTGGTAATTGGAATCCTCATGCATCGAACATACAGGCATCCCCTTTTTTTTCTCGCTTCATTGAAAACAACCCAAATATGAAAACACAACAGTCATGATAAAAATTCAAACAGAAACACCGTATAATCAGGCAAAAGGCGATAGTGCAATGTTGGCAACCAAAGTCCTTTCTTCCCAAAATAATTGTTCGAACAGATTTAAGGTATATGGGAAATGTCATTAGATTCTAAATCAAAAGGCCAGATGGCTTATTCTTCCTAAGTAACTCTAACTAGGCTACATTGTTTTCCATCTCCATCATCATAAGGCACATAACTGTCATCAGAGTCCCATTGAACCCATTCACCACAACGGGCAATCCCTACATTAATCACACATTTGTCGGCACTAAATCAGCTAAGAAAAAGTTATCTTTGGGATTGGTTGCTGATTCACGGTCTCATCATATGCAAGAACAGTTCGATTTCTCCAGCAAAAGGGAGCCCTAAAGAGAAGACTACGGAGTCAGGCAAAAAGATGATGGCGCGAATGACAGTAACCAATCCAGTCCACGCTTTTCATTCCCACATAAATGTTCAGATCAAAATACAGGGCCAGATCGATGAATCATCTTCCAACTAAGCTACTCCAACCAGTCTATGGCGAATTCCCTCCAAACATTACTGGCCAAAGCAAGACAACTATGAGTGCACGAGCAATCCATCTATTCACCGCAGTCCCACCGAACCCATTTCCTACTCCCTCCCCACAAATTCAACAGACCCAGAAATTCCGTCCACGGAATGCGCGTTTGTCAATACTTAATCGGCCGAAAAAGGAGTAACTTTGGCTACTGATTGACGGTCCCACGAGGCAACAGCTCGATTTCTGGGGCAAAGGAATCACGACAACGCGAAGGAAGATTCGATCCCGCCATCGTTTCAATCCAACAAAGCATAACTTTCAGCAGAATCGAGCGATTATTCCTCAATTTTGACGAGGTTTCGAGGAGAGAGAGAGAGAGAGAGAGGGACTAACCTTTCGAAGCTGTAAGAAGACGAGAACGAGATGGAGGATTCCAGATAACGAGAGAGAGCCTCGGCGAAGGATTTTGGTTCCTCGGATTTTTTCTTATTTATTTTATCTTTACTTTATTGTGTTTCAAAATTAGTTGCTGAAATTATAGCGATGGAAAAATGGAGTTATTTAAGTTTTATTATTGTCTATTATAATGTTAAGTTATTTCTCACCATGAATTTTACTTTTTAACTTTTGATTTTTAATTTTTTACAGTTAAGTCATGATTCTTTAACCTTTTATTGAAAAGCAAATCCCGTTCAACCTTTCAAAATATTTTAGGTGTGGTCACATAACTTGCACAAAATTTTCATGTTTTTGGATCTTTGAAGTGATATCTTTAATGCTCAAATTCTAAAGAGAATGTCATGACTAAAAAGTACGGATATAATTTCTCAATAAATGATACTCTAAGATTTTATCTCTAATATTATTGAGCGAGACGACGCACGTGCTAGCTTTGACAAGATTAAGTTATGCTGTGATTAAAAAAGAATTACTATTGGATATTTAGCTTTAATTTATGTAGAAATGAATAATGTATATTAATTTTTTTAATTGTTTCGAGCCAAAAATAAAAATGAAAAATCTAAGAAAAATCAAAGAAAAATCAAAGTGCGTCGCCGACTGAGTGAAAAACAAAAATTCAAGCAATATCAAACGGCTAGAGAGAGGCGGAGGAAATTGTAAAATCGCCGTATAATATCTTCTCATCTCGGCGACGGCGCCTCCCGCAAGCTCGAGCACCGCCGTGGCCGACCAGGCTTCGCACCCCTTTCTCCCGCCGTCCGCCGCCGATAGCTCGCCCGCCGCCCCCAATTTCGTCGCGTCGGATCCAGACGCCACCCGCGCGCGGAAGGCATGAAGAAGTACGGCTTGCAGCTGCGGGCGCCGCCGTCGCAGCAGCAGAAGAAGCAGCCGACCCGGCCGCCGCTGCCCCCTCCGGCGGGCTTCCGCGACGACGACGACGACGACGACGGCGTCGAGAGTGAGATCGCGCGCCAGTCTGTTAAGAACAGGGCCCTCAGAGAAGTGAGCTTTGCCGTGCCCTAGTCGTTGGCTTCTTCGGCCGTGTTTCCCCTTCCTCTTTTCTTCATGTCGTCTTTCCTTTTTCTCGGAATTTTCCCTCATGCGCTTGTCTTTGGATTGCGAAGATTGAGGAACAGCACAAGAAGGCGTTGGAGGAGGATCCGTCGGTCTTCGATTATGACGGCGTCTATGATGACATGAAGGCGAAAGTTGCTCAACCTCGAGCCTTGGATCGCGAAGAAAGGAAGGTAACTCGCTCTCTGCTATCTTGTATTCGCGATTGAGTTTGAAGTGGGAATTTGTTTGTTGAGCTGGGAAGGGAAGGGGTTAGTCGCGTCTCATTCGTGGGGACCGAAGGGTTAAGCAAGAGTTACATTGTCCTGTCCTTAGTATCAAATGTTTGATCTGTGAATTATGAGCATGGATAGTTTGTTTGAGGATCTCTTTTCATGAATTGGCTTCGTCGTCAAGTTTTGGACTGTCCCGACGTATGGATTTCTCTGATGTTGGATGCACTTGAAGGGAAAGAATCTTTAGTTTATGCAGTTTTTCAAGACTGCATTCAAAACATGCTTAGAGTTCTTAGTGCGAGTGCACTCCATCCAGTGTTAATCTTTGCTTGAGTAGCATATGGTTTCAAAACAGGGAAAATCTGTGTTAGTTTACCTCCAGATTGAATCTTCTTGTGCTGGAAGAAGCTTCTTGTTTGTTTCTGCTATTGGGAAACCTGCTTTCTTTTTCCAGCTTAAAATCTCCCATTTCTGTTCTTATTGGAAGTTCCCTTAAAGTCTTATGCTTTGGTTTAGTGGAAACTTTGCTTATGGATGTAAATTTCTTGGTTGATATAGTTGATGATTTATCCTGGATTTGAACTACAGCATGGGAGCTGTTTCATTTATGAATTTAGTTTTTGGAGCTCTTCTTGTATATGGGTTTGCACCCCCTTGTGCCCTGTTATTAAACTTTTTATCCATTGGGGGGCAAAAGAAACCTACTTTCTTATCTCTCATTCTGGGTGAAAAAAAAAATGGCCAGTCAAATCTTTTAAATTATGTAGGTTATGATTGAATATCCTCTTGTTTGAAGTTAAAATACTCATTAATTTTCACATATCATCAGGAATGTCTTATTTAAGGTTGGAAACTACCGCAATGACTTATATGAGATTTGAGATTTCCACCATCTAGTTTTCTTCACGAGGTGTGAGGCAAAGGGGATCAAGTGATTTTCCTATATGCTAATCCTATAGAGTCGGTTTTTATGGGAAACTGTAGGAATATGTAACATTTTGTGACTGGAATTATGGCATATCCCAACATTCCTCCCTTTTTGGGCCATCAACTTCTTTTCTCTATGGTTGGAAGCTGCTGGTGCTCTATAGTGAAATTTCTCTACTAGTTAACACAAAATCTGCTTTTGTAGTTCAGGTATTTGATACTGGTGATAATTTTGGAAAAAGCGGGTGATATTTTCTAAAATCTTAATGGGGCAGGAGATATCTTTCACTTTGATTTTTCCCTTATAATTTGATGTCAATCTAAGATTACCCTTTGGGTTATTTCTCTTCTATTCTCTGTTTATTCCTTTTGACTAGGTCTGAACAATGAGTTTCTCCCATTTTCAGCCTAAATACATCCAGAAACTGCTTAAAAAGGCAGAACAACGACAGAAAGAACAGGAAATAGTATATGAGAGAAAGCTGGCTAAAGAGAGGAGCAAAGAAGATCACCTCTATGCTGACAAGGACAAATTCGTGACGAGTGCTTATAAAAAGAAACTTGCAGAACAAGCAAAATGGATGGAGGAGGAGCGGCTACGGCAAATTCGAGAAGAGAAAGATGATGTATGTTTCTTTTCCTGTTGAACTTGCATGCCTCCATGTGGCTCTGTTTAGCTGCTATAGATGCTATGGGACTATGGTGACAATCTTATATATCATTTCTATTAAAAATCTTTTCCTGTCATCTAGTGCTGCTGTACTCTACAGCATTTGTCTGAGCATCTTGATCAGCCGTACTCTGAGTTCCTACAAAAAGTTTCCTGCTTTATAGGAGAGGCCAGTCTAGGTGTTGATAAATGCTCTGGGATAAATTCATTGTGTTAACAGCCTTCCATCATAAAATCTGAATTTTCACTCGCTTGTTTTGGCAGCATTAATGAGTTATTCCTATGATAACTGACAAATGAATAACCGACAATGCACATACAGCAGTATGCATCGTGAGCGCCAGCAAGTTCAGACTGATTTTACAGATCTTTCCTTACTTGAGGTCAATGATGATACTCCTGTTATAATTCATGTCATCACATTTACAGTCATACTGAAATTTACCTGCATTTGTACCATAATTATCGGAGAATTTTGATCACTTGTTATGCTTTAACATCAACTAGTTTCTTTTATCTTATGTCGATCACTGTGGAAACAAGTTTTCCTAGAAGGTACGCACTCACAAAAGATATATAGATAGATAGATAGATAGATAGATAGATAGATAGGTAGAGAGGATAAGTTTTTAATGCAGGAGTCTGTCGGTTAGTCAAATTGCTCGCTGCAGACTTTTTGTCCCTATATCGTGTCCTCTTTTCTAGATGGAGTTTGCCAGCCACTTTTAAGTAATATGTGCTGATTGCTGGGAAGCTTTCTAGTACCATTTTGCATTCTAATATCTTTGCTGTTCTGTTATAGGTAACCAAGAAGAAAGACTTGACTGACTTCTATTTCAATATTGAGAAAAATGTTGCGTTTGGTGCTAGTGCACCCGAGTCAAGAAAAATGGAGAAGCATGCCGAGTCGAAGAAGCCTGAGAAGCATGTTGAGTTGCAAAAGCCTGATAAGCACGAAGAGAAAATGAATGTCAATATATCTGGGGAAGGTCCTTCATTGATCACCACAAACTCTCATGCAGAACCTTCTAGAATGCCAGAAGGGCTTCAAGCTGAAGCTTCTCCTGACTCTAAGAAGAGTATTGAAGCTATCCATGAGAAACAGGCTACTGATGTTTCTGCTCAAGAAAAACCTGAACCATCTTCCTCTGATAAACCACTGCCTGACCATCATAAAAGAAGTCAGGATGCTCTTGCTGCGGCTAAAGAACGCTTCTTGGCACGGAAGAAGGCTAAAGGACAATGATGGCTCGAGCAATTTCCAGCTCGCTCAGTGGAGCAACGCTTGGGGGTTTTGTGTATGTTTCTAACGTGACTTTCAGTCAGTATACAACTGATCATGCATGTTCTTCCATGTTGGCTCATTATCCTGGTGTTCAATTTCACCTCAAACCATTGCTTTTGGCATGGAAAAGGGTTACCCCAAGGAGCCCATAAATTAATTGTCTTCTTGGCAGCTGCTGAGGCCTTCAGTAGAGTCTGTACTGTGTAGAAACATGTTCCGGTCGAGAGTGTGGGAAACCCTCTGAAGTGGGTATCTGTTTTACAATCCTAGGAATATCGATGGTAACTGATTAATTCTTCAAAAGAAGAGTTTTGAGTTCTTGATTCAGAATGCCCGTGTAATTTTATAGGTCAAGCCTTTGAAACCATATCAAATTATGCCCACTCAAAACTTTAAACGAGCAGAGTTACCATTTATTCCATGCCACAGAGAGTTTTTGAAGTTTTTCTGGTTTTCTCATGAATAAATTTTTCGGCGACGGTCGCAACAGAACATGATTGTTGAAGGACAAAATATTGCTTTCATCTACCCTGTGATGTGGATGGAATGTGTCCCCTCTTTCCAGTTTGTGAATAAACATCTTAAGCAGAGTTACCGGAGATGTCTCTGCTTTTTCTACCGCCGTATGTATTTATTCTCCACTTTTCTTGAAACTCTTGGGCTAGTTACTCCAGCAATTTGCTGTGCTTACATCTTCAAAGTGATGATGTGTATTCCAAGTACAAGCATCATGTGCAATTCTCTCCGAGTGAGTTTTGCATTACATGGTGTTGTGCTCGAAATCACCGACTGTACGTGTGCGTTATTAAACTATGGCTTTAAATATGCGAGTGGCACCAAGCTAAAGCTGTGTTTAGAGTTCACACTATGGCTTTTCCATCCTTGTGCATTTGTTATTACAGGTTCATGCTTGACATCTTAACTAGACATAATTTTTACTTTGGCGTATGTGCAATCACTCGAACGCCAGATAGCTGGGAACGGTTTCGTTTCATGTGGTCCTGAAGATGTGCTTTTTCTTCTGTAGCTACCTCATGAAGTCAAGTGTAATGAAAACTATTTCTACGACCTGACCTTCCTATAACTTTCATGACGGTTGCCACATTATCGCATGTGAACTGTGAACGATTGAACTGAAGTGGTTACGAACTCGAAGGACTATTATGTAAGCAGGCCTTGACAGATTTATTGCGATTGCATGAAATTGCTGTAGCAGATGGAATGTGACGACCCACCCGGTTTAGGTGGTGGCAATTCAATTCCACCTTGCTGTATGGCGAAGGTTGTTGAAGCTCATTTCTCTTCTGATCTGTAAAGTTCGAAAGAGGAGACGGTGGGTGACTTCCTCTTTCCGAATCATGGAAATGGAAAGTTGAAGAGGGAGGTGTTTCTCTTTTTGGATAATTAATTTTGATTGCTTAGGGCGCGTTTGGTAACAATTCTATTTCAGAGAATAACTTTTTATGAGAAATGATTTTTTTTTCATTTTGTTCTTGGAAACAATTTTTGAGTAAACGTGTTTGGTAACTTTCCAAAATTTCTACTTCCGAAATAGAAATACGTTTGGTAGGATTCTTAGATTTTTTTTTTTATTTCTTTTATTTCTTTTAATTTTTTCTTATATTTTCCTTTTTTTCATTTTCCTTTTTCTTTCTCTTTGGCCGGTTGTCAGTCACCGCCGTGGCTGGCGACTAGTTGGGCGAGGTTCGGCGAGCTCGTCGGAGCCTCGCCAAGCCATGGCGAGCCTTGGCCTCGCGCCGGCTAGGGAGGCCGAGCCTTGTGTGGCCATGGTGAGGCTCAGGTCAACGAGCCTTGCTATGGCTTAACGTCTTCGGGGGCCGTTGACGCTTTGGCAAGGTCACCGGCCCTCGTCTGGCCGGTCGCTGGTTGCCGGCCATGGTCAAGGCCGGTGATCAGCCAAAATGAAGAAGAAGAAAGAAAAAAAAAGAAAGAGAAGAAGAAAAGAGAAGAAGAGAGAAGAGAGAGAAAAATAGATTCTACAAATTGTTCCCGGGAATAGAAAATTATTTTTTTTTTACCTATTGTTTCTATTTTAAATTTATTTCGATAACAAAAAATCTATTTTTTTGTTCCCAACAAAAATTTTGCCAAATAGGTTTCTATTCTTTTTTTGTTTCCCGGAATAAAAGAATAAAAAAGTTATTCCGGAGAACAAAAATAAATTTTAACATTTATTTCTAACAAATAGGCCCTTATAAACCGATAGAAGTTGGTCACATGAGTAGATTCACGATGGTTGAGATCGATTTTCACTCGTGGGCTTGACGGGGTTTGCAGCAAATCTGTGGTTATTTCGAGAGCACCACGACCAAAGTTAGATCTTACCAATGATTAGATGAAACTTCTGACTTCCCTTAGATAAATTGGAAGGATTAATATATACTGGGTTTACATTAATGAGAAGATTTAATATGGTGAGACTGGGAAAAAGATGCTCAGAAAGGTTAATGAACCAGTGCAAGATTAATTTAGTTCGGCTTATTAAATTTAGTATGAACTCATAGAAATTTCAAATAGGGTTGCATGAATACGATGCAATCCCCCGTTGAACACGATCCATGATCCATGCTGCTCGATAGATCTTATAAAATCACTTCTTGATACGTGTGACGAAGATAAGCGGCGCCCAAGAAAATTACTTTTAACCTATCTCGCTTGACCAAACCCAGTTCATCATGAGGCGTCTCGGTTGGCCCTCCCTCAACGATTGCTTTTGTATGGCACCTCTAATTAGGGCTGTAACTTAGACAACATGCAACAGTTTAATGCTCGAGTTTGGCTCGATTTGACTGGAATCCATTGAGACTCGAATACTATTTGAGCTCGATTGATAGCTCGACTTGGTTAAGCTGTTAATAATTTCAAGCATGGGTTCGATGCAACTCCCGCTTGAATAGTCGACGTGCTTTTAGTCCAAGCTCAATTTAGGTTCGAATCTTAATCGTACACGCACAATGAAAAATAATATATTTATTTACCTAGTGCCCCTATTTCTTGTTTCCACAATAATGTTCGCAGTCCTCATCTTCAGAGCACATAAAAGACGTATTGCCTTAAACAAGCATAGGAGAGCTAGACGAAGCCAGAAGATGAACAAGGAAACAAAGAAAATAAACTGAAATTTACTTCAGTTGTTTCATTTTCAATTGACGGGGATAGAAAAAGAGATGAAAAAGCAAACAAATTACATTGAGAGAGAGAGAAAGAGAGAGAGAGGTGAGATCTAACACTTCCACACACACTCTCTCTCTCTCTACACATCAACAGTACAGTGTTGAGTGATCTGAATCTTCGTGGAGGGTCCAGCGGCGATACCACCAGTCGGTTCTTTAAACACCAGCAAAGCTGGACAGTTGACATGAAGATGATACTTGCCTGAGATCCACGTTCCAACCTTCCACTTCACATTTCCATCCACTTTTATGTTCACAAGCACACTCCCCGTATTCTGGTCCTGTTCCAAAGCAGTCGTGAGGAACGGCGACACCGGCACGGCGCTCCCGTACAAGAATGGCGACCAGTCGAGCACCTCCTTGTGCCCCTGGTAGCTCTCCGGCAGCAGCGTTGGCAGCGTTATCTGCTGCCCCCGGTACGACGCGTATATGTCGAGCTTTTGGTAGTAGATGCCGATCCTCTCATTGGGGTTCCGGGACGACAGTGTGACCTGCATGTCGGTGGTGAGGAGGCTCGGCATGGAGGAGGCGTTGAACTGGTAGATGGTGGCGTCACGGAGGACGAAGGCGGGTTTGGCGGGGCGGAGGATGAGGAAAATGAGGAAAATGATGAAGAGGACGAGGACAATGGAGCCCAGGAAGAGGGAGAATAGCTGCCGGTGGAGGCGGTGCTCCTCCTCCTCGTGGTGGCCACATTCCTTCGCCGTCATGTCGATTTGTGTGTGACAATGTTGAATCAAATTCTAAACCGAAGTTTCGATCTTTGAAGCAAATGAAAAAGAAAATTGTGAAGAGAGAGCTTACACAATAGAGGGGTAAGAGCTTTGGCTTGCGTCTGAGTCTCTTTTATAGGGGGGAAGCTTATAAAGTCCTTGCTTCTGGGGAGAGCAGTGCACAAAGGGTGGCAATTTGGAGTTTGCATAAGGTTTTTAGGTGGTCTTTAAAGCTTATGAAGGGGGAAAATGTGCATTTGAATCATTAGGAGTGAATGGTGCGAGATTGAATTGACATGGTTGTTGTCTTGTACCAACCTTATCTTATGTGGTAATTACTTGCTCCTGTGCATTGGGCCAACAGCGTGCCATGAACCCCAATGGGGTCCCACAAAGACAAGATTGAAGTCCTAAAGGACAAGAATCTTGAAGTGTTTCTAAAGGAAGAGGACATGATTTTATCAAGCCTAAGCTAGCTTATACAGCTAGGTCTTGTCATGACAAGTCAAGATTTTGAAGACGTATACAGAGACAACGAGCATGCACGAATTGTTTACAAAAAGTAAACGAAAAAAAAATGTTTATTTTTCTTGAACAACAGGAAGTTTCTAGGTTAGGTTAAATGCTGAAGGAGTCCTTCTGCATCTCTTTTGTCTCTTACACACTGACATATCATTAAATTTAACCCTTACAGACAGTGCAAATAATTAAATTTACTTGCAGAAGTTGGTTCATGGAGTGTCCTTTGAACTGAACTTGTTGTGCCATCACTCTTACGCGTTAGGACCTAAATGTTGCTAGTAGTAAGTGGAAAGTACCACTTGAATGGCCAGGATTCTTCATTCTCAAGGGGAGACAATCAACACAGCCTGAAAAAAAATTCCCAATACGAAGAAATTCTTTTCAAGAAAATTGAGATTATCGTATTTTAACGAATGTAGTTATAACATAAGATGCATCTTTCACAAAGTTGAGGATTGGAGAATACGAATAATGATGTTGGGTTTGCTTTGAATCTATTGTCACCGTCTCTAGAATATACCAGGATGTGCAGGGAAAGAAAGCAAACATATACGTGTATATGCTCCAAAAGGGTGTCCATCATCTTTCTGTTGGTTCATATTCTTTGTGTGGAGAGGGGTGAAAAGTGGGTCATGGAACAATGTCAAGAAGCAAGAAAAGATTATGAAATGGTTCGCTGAGTTAGATTGAAAATGACTAATTACATTTTGTGACTATGATCCAAGCAATCTGGAAAATCATTGATGTACCATGTTTTGGTTTCATTGCCAAAAGGGCCAAGAATGACGTGCGTGATCACTGTGACATGGACATTACTATCGTTCTCAAGATGCTAACGACTGCTGATGGGATTTCTTGAAAATCACTGAGTTTTGTCCAATTCAACTAAGTTCACCCTATAAATTGTTAGGCCACACATATCTATGAATTTGGCTCTCGGTAGAGCGATACCACGGGACAATGACATGTCGATAAGCTAGACAATAATAAGTGAGGGATTCAAAAATTGAAATGAAAAAATTGATGAGAATGTATATCACACGAGTAATATGATTGATCGATTATATCGTGTCAGCCGCGAAATCAATGCATCAAAATAGCTTTTCCTTTTGGTGGTGGGGCATCATTCTTTTCAGGGATTGTGTGTGGTTGGGAGTTTGGTAAGGAGTCAGATAATTAAACAACTCGTTCATAACTGTGTCCCAAAAATGGTTTCTATGTGTAAAGTGTGTATTGCCTTGGCTTCGAAGGGCAACCATTGGAGCACACTCATTACATCACTAACTCCTCTTTTTTGCCTATTTTGTACTCTCTTCTTTGTAAAGCAAAGGCTTTTTCCTTCACGTCTTCGAGCCTCTCATTTTCCATGTCGTGACGTTTTATTTTAACCAGACACCATGTCTCGTTAACATGGCGACACTCGCCCAAGTTGCCGCCACATCCATATGAGCTTTTCCCTTGTCGTGTCATGTTTTGTCCATGCTAAGATGTCAGGAAAGAATCTCATCCCTTACTTAGATCGAATCCATCGATCCTCGGTAGTCACAGAATTCAATTGATTGTTGAGTAATGACTCTGATGTTGTCGTCGCTGGAGGGCAGTGCTATAAAGGCTAAGAAAGGATACTATCTCTACCAAGAAGGCCGTCTTTGTCTACTCAAGCCAATTACCGCATGTCAAATGTTATTATTTTCCTTTTTTAACATTTAAAATAATGACATCTTTCTAGACAAATATAACTTCGAACAGTCAAAAAACTTCATGCTCCGGAAAACCCAGAATCTCTCTCCGTCACTCACCCAAGGTGGGCTTTCACATGGTTAGAGAAAAAGGGCCAAAATTCCTCTCTATCCTCATTTCCAGCTATCTTTCTCAGTCACCCAGCCATAAAGTCTTGTGAAAAAGGATGTATGACTTTCCCAAGTTGCATAAGCTAAGGATCATTGTAGTCACACAAGTTTAACCTGAATCTCACCAGTTCGTATTGTTATTCCATAATGAAAACCCACAATTGGAATCTTCACCAAGCATTAAGAAAATGTCCTAGCAAATTCAAGGTATATTCCACGCCCTTCGTCCGCCTCACATTATGAACCTCAACGAAGAAGAAAAGAAGCATGCAGAAAAAGTGGAGCGAATATATAAAAGCAGCAAAAGAGGGGTCCTATCACTTCGTGGGGAGGAAATTCCAAAAGGGCATAATCTGAATTGGAGAGATGGAAAAGGGGTAGGGGAAAAAGGAAGACGTAAACACAAGAATAAGTTCGATTGTTTCAATACTGGGCCAAAAAGGATTCTGAACAGGTCATGCTTTTTCCAGGATAGTGCTCGAAAGGCATCCTTCCGGTGATGCCTTTCCGGTGATATTGCCGATGTTTCCTCGAAGAGTTTTTAAGGCGGATTCGCAATAGTCAGATGTTTGCTTAGTTGATGCGGTTTTCATTACATATCGGAAGAATATATGAGAGAAGAAAAACCATTACGTCTACAAAGAAAACCTGTCATCAGGGATCCTAAGACTGTGAATGAACAACTTGATGATCAGACACGCCACAAAATTTGAGACACTTATCCGAAGTTACCAACAATAGGAAACTCAGTCTCCACCTTCGATGCTAGTCACAGTTCTTCAGGTGAAACGAGTACGGCATCATGCGATCGAGGCCTTTAAGAGATGATGCAACTCGATATATCTACTTGAACCTAAGTTCATTGCGACATAACTTTACTCTTCAGGAGGTCCATTATACACTCCAGTTTTTGGCAGAATGCCTACACCGGAAGGTTGATAGTCTGTCAGATCCAGATACTGTGCTGGACCCCGGTTTCCATCCCTTAATCGAAGTGAATAAGACATGCATAGGAAAGTGCCATGAGAATACAATTCAACCGACCATTTATCAAAGGAAAACGTACAGTTCATTGATGAAATGGACGCTGACTCAACATTGAGATGACACGCACGATTACTGTGCCTCTATGCAACAAGTTACGGACAAAGTAAGGTCCTTTTTAGGTACGCAGGTCACAAGTAACTCATACAACATGGGCAGAACAGGAGAAGCCCAAAATCAATCTTCCGGGTAATGTGAGAGACAATGCCCACCAAGATGATCTACAGGCAGGAGCGAGCTGCAAACTGTTCCAAACCCAACCCCATCGTTATGCAGAATGCCGCAGTACCGCTTGCGATGAGTTATTCCTATCAAGGTCATAGATGTTGAAAAGTCCAACCTTCTCGTGCTTGGAGGGAAAATACCGTCGCAGAGGGATCTAAGAGAGGATATGGTGGCCGATTTCTTCAGGGATCAATTGTTTCAGCTCTATTTCTATGAACTGTTGACAACATTATAAACAGATATTATACAGATACTCCATCAACCATAGTTAACCCTTCTAATTGTATAATAAAACCAAATGAAAACATTAAACTCCACATTGTATCCATTCATATCACTTGAAGATTCAAAATCAAGCAACTGTATATGGAGAGGTTGGTACCTTGATGATCATCAACAACTAAAAGAACTCATGGAGAGTCTTCAGCGTTTAAGTTGTGGCCCAGATCATTACTCCATACCTAGAAGGCATGTATACCGTAACTAAAATGACAATTCTCATAATGTGTTTGCAAAAATCCAAAATAGCTTGCTAAGAATAGGAACCACAGACAGGCATGCTCTTGTGAGGTAGATTTGGCTTACTAATCAGAATCTATATTTCTCAGCATCCAGCAACTCAATTCAAGTTACCAATCATGCACTACTCTTCTGGATATATTAGAATTGGCCGATGATCAAGGATTCGTCAAAGACGATGAATGGCCATAGAGTGAATCCAATCTCATAAAATCAACGCATTCACTGAGCTCAGTCAACATTCAAGAATGTGATCACTATTTAAACCCATTTCTCCATAGACCTTCAACTAAGTCTCACATGTTACGCATTACTTTTAATCCACTACATCAACACTACTGTTTGCGAACCCCCTTTTCAATCTTGTTCAAATTGTATAGTTTAAAGCTGCTCCGCGGGCTGTGCATATGAAGAACACCTGTTACAGTTGTGAGAGGCAAATTGCGGCATTTCTAGTGAGTTTTCATAACTCCAGTGGCAGAAACCTCCTTTTCAGACTTTTCAAAGTATGTAAAGTTCAGACCTGCCCAGCAAGTGGTCCATAAAAAGAACATCTGGTTCCTGCTTTCTGAGGCGGAATCTAGCACTTCAGTGAGTCGTGATAACTCCACAGAAAAAATTCCCACCACTACCATTATTTTTTTCTTTTCCAGTATTCACTCAAGCTATTGCCATCTACCAGAAGTGAACACGGTCAACCAACATCTTAGGCTAGCTTTTGCCCACCTGAGTTCAAGTATTATCCTCTCACTATAAATACAGATGTTCATGGTTAAAAAAAGGAGGGGGGGGACCAAATCACATGCTTACGCTTGTGACCCACCCCCCCCACCCCCTAGATTCAGTCATAGTAGAAGAGCAATCTACATGCCGTATTAATGACCACTAAGCATAACTAGTGTCCATTCATATAAACTCCTTAATACCAGTCCTTTAAGTATCTCATTAGAGATGCATTTCAGCTCAAGGCTTTGGCATTCGTTGGTTGGGACCAGAAGAAAAAGACCCACTCATGTAGCAACCTGTCCAATCTAAGCATGAAGACCAAGCCAGTAAAAGCACCGTGTTATCTATATGGACAAAAAAAGAGCTACAGAGGATCTTAATACTGGGGGTCCAAATCTGTGCAGCACAACTTGATAAGAGTCACCATAAAGCCAGCATCTAAATGGTGTGCATATATCTCAGTGGCCCAGCATTAATATGATGCCTTCAGAAATTCTGTTCACATCAAATGGTAAGTTGTCTCCGACCCATCTTATGACTGACATACACAACAAACTTCCAGGGACTCATGAGCTACCTAAATTGATGAATAGTCCACTTTAGAGCAACTACATACTTCTCAAAAGAAATGACAATACCTACCTCTCCATCCTAAGTTCCTGTATTCATCTATTTGAATAATTTATTCATCAGCAAGTGCAGCCATCCTCTGAAATAGAGGCGCTCACATCCCAAGAGAGAAGAATGTACAAGAAGGTATTTAAAGGCTAAAAGAAGTTCTCCTTCTCAGTAGACATGAGCATAACTTTGGTCACAATGCCTTGAGATACTCTCGCCTCCTTAAGATTGACTTTTTTGAAGGACTCCAGATTGAATTGCTTTTCTACCCAAATTTTCAATCTCCCCCGCCCCCTCTTCCCAACATAGTAGAAGAGATGCTGATGGTGGCCAAGGACTCACAAACATGATGCCGTGCCTAAATCTAACCTAACCCACCCTGATATTGGTAAACTTGAAAATACTCACTGCTGGCAAGGAGCTGATACGGTTAGATTATCTTTAGAACAACCAACTAACAATGCTTCCAACACAACCTAAGACTGATGCATACTTTAGATTACTCTTAAATTGGTCACCACCAATCAGTCACAATATTCGAACGACAAAAGAGGGTTGCATACACTGCAGAGCAAGAAGTCAACATCTCCCATATCTAAATGTCCAATTCCTTGATTAGAATTACTCGCACCAGAGACAGAACAAAATTAAAAATCAGTCTATCAAACAGAACGATGCTTGACGACCTTCCTCCATTATAAAACACAAAAGGTTCAGCGCCAAAGGCTTCTTCCTAAATCGTTCGAAGCCCAAATGAACAGAGACATAGGTTACACGGAATGTAGCAATTTTCTGGCAAGATATGACCAAATAGTACTATACTCATTTTGTTCTTCACTTCTTACGCAATGGCAGCAGGATGAGATGACAACAAGCTAAACCACGACAATTAAATCGACAGAAAAAAATGAATCCAATGTGAATATAACTAGAAATTTGGAAAGGGACAGAACCATCATACAGGAATTCAGTACATCTATACATCCATTCCTCAGATAACTGCGCGAAAAAAAGGTATCTTTATCCAAGTTTAACAACATTCAGATTGTTAAAAAAAAAAAAAAACATAAAAAAGAAAAGAAGAAAAAATTGAAAAGGCAACGACGACAGCTTACTCATAAACCAACACTGCAATCTCTCACTCCACCAGTCGACTTCCCCGTCCCGTTATTCGACGAAAGCCCCACCGCCAGGTTGCCGCAGAGAACCTTAATCATCCGCCGCCGCGCGCGCCACCATCCGGCTTTGAACCTTGCCAAGGCAAAGAGCCTCACTTGGAAGCTCACGGCTCCGGTCGCCCTATCCGCATTTATGCCGCTCACGGCCCAATTGTCCACGTACGAGTCCGCGGCCGCGAAGCTCGCCTGGACGACCGTCTGGTTCCTCGTCCCCTGATCGAACGGCTGCAGCCGCGTCTCGCTCAGGGACTCGGTCTTGTAGGAGAGGTAGGCCTCGATGTCGGTGTAGGATATCTTCATCTTCTTGTTAGGGTTCGCGACCTGGAACCGCACGACCCAGTCGCCAGAGACGTGCTGCGACGCGTTGGAGACGGAGAAGTTGGTGACCGCCACGGACTCGACCTCGAACTCGGGGAGGCGTGGCCGGAGCACGAGCCAGACGATGAAGAGCACGGTGCCGATGATGACGAAGAAGGAGATCACCGCCACGAGGAAGTAGCGGAGGAAGGCGGCCCGCCGGTCGGGGGCGTAGTACTGGTAATTGGCGTACTGGGGGCGCGGCGCGGCGTAAGGGTAGGCGGCGCCGGAGTGCGCCCCCGGCGGGTAGCCGTTGGAGTAGGCGCCCGGCGGCGGCGCCGGGTAGCCCGTGACCGGAGGTCGGGAGTTGTCGGCCATCTCGGAGGAAGCCGGAAGGTCGTCCTTCTCCTCCTCCTCTTCTGCTCCTCTGGGTTGCCCTTCGGTGGCGATTAGAGAGAGAAAAATGGGAGCTTTCTAGAGAGAGAGAGAGGAATCTCCTGTGGAGGAGGGAGGATGGAGAAGGCGGTGGTGCTCAGCTATTCCTCTCCCACACTCCATCCCTGATATGCTGGTTCGAATTTCGATTCCCTTCTATTTCGCGAAAAAATAATTATTTATATAACTTGAAATAATTAAATAATAAAAATTGTCGAAATATTTTTATGAATGAAGATAATATTTTTTATTTGTTAATTTTTATAAGCAGCGCAAGCGATCGCTTTTGTAGGAAATATTTTGTAAATCCTTCGATTTTCGCATAAATAAAGACTTCAATTCATTAATAAATCGACTTGGGGTAAAATTACAAGTATCTAATTGATCATTTGATAGACATCAACAATAATGGGCAACTAATGAATAGTAATTTATCTTAAGGTAAATAAATGGTTTGGAAAGTATTTTTATAAAAATAATTATTTATATTACTTGAAATAATTTAGTCAATGAAAGTGTTTCTATTTTTGAAAACAATTTATATTTAGATCAAAATATTTATAGTTTATTCCTTTTTATAAAAAAATCATTTTAAAGAAAATATTTTTAAATAATTCACTTTCTGTAAAATGAATGTACCTTAATTAATTATGTGGATGTAATGAGCGTTCCAAGCGCATTTTTCTAAGCAACTAATTTTCAATGACAATTGCCATTTACAATGCGCTTATTTTCTTGCGCTGAATGTGGAGAAGACACGACAATGAAATGGACCTACTTTCTTTAAAGAGAACATATTGTCTTGATCCACTTGTCAATATTTTTCTTTCTTTGGTCTAGATTTTTTTGGTCGGTCTTTAGTTTAGAATTTAAGGGATACATAAATCGCCAAATAGCGGCTCAAAAATGCTTTCGCCGGCTGTGCTCACTCCCGCCATCATCTCAAATACAGTTGACTAGAAAATCATGGACACCGGCTAGGAAAATATAGGAATTGAAAAGTCAACCGACTCTTGTTCACTACCCTTCCTATAGGGCCGGCTCTTTGTCCAATTCAAATTGAATTGACTTTAATCTTGACAATATATAAAGTTTGAAATGAAAAGGCAAAGAAATCGACTTATTTTGTTTTGTGAAATTAAATAATTTGAAATGTATTTTTTTTAAAAATAACCACTTGCATCACTCAAAATACTTAGTCGATGAAAAATATTTTTATTATCGATAATAATTTATGTTTAAATATTTTTGTGCTTAATAAAAAATATTTTTATTCATTCATTTCTACAAGCAATACAAGTTTTCATTTTTTGGGAAAGTATTTTTAAAATCATTCGCTTTTGGCAAAAAAATTGAGCGATGTTCTATTATTATATACTCTGAGTTCGTATAGTCTGTTTGGAAGCATGGACTATAAATTGTTATGTCGATGAGAAATGTATATTCTATGGTATATTCTTTTCGGAATTAAGTGATAGAAAGCGAAAGGTTATTGAAATTTGAATTTTTTGAGTTGGGCTAATTTGCTTGGACGTAAGCCCGGCAATTCGAGATAGTGAATGGAGAAGCTGTGGGCTAAGCCCATCTTTATATGTCCGAACTTTTGAGCATGTGGGCCAATGCTATGGGCCCCAGCCCAAAGGTGACTAACTATGCACAATGAAAGGTATGCTCAGCACGAGTAAAAAAGTCTTGAGCACATTAAATGATGCGTCGGATCCTTATCGGCACATCTAGCATCGAATTCGCGTCTTTGTAAATACTAATGGCAAAAAGTGAAACTTTATCGGATCTAAATTTGCGAAAGTGGATTTAGCAAAGGCCAAATCGAATAAGAATTATGACCCACATTATCGACGTATCTTGTGTGATTTGCGGCAATCAATTATTACGTTCACGTCATGTATCTATAGTAATTCCTACATTGGGTAATGGATTTAATTAGATAGTATAATCTGATGATTTTATTTATACTTGATTTTCAAAGGGTCACTTATAGTTTTGCTTACGCGAAAAACGAATGATTTGGAAAATATCTTATAAAAAATGATCACTTATATTGCTAATGAAAATGAATACAGGCTTTTGTTTTTTTAATTTCGCACGAGTTTTCGAAATGAACCTTCTAGTATACCCGAAATTACATCAAAATCAAGTTATTAGAACATCAAGGGAGTGTTGCGAGTAACACCCTTTTCAGCTACCATATCATAACACTTCTACACAAGACCATTTCGAGAGAGCTTACTCAAAGACCAACCCTGCACTCCCTTGCTCCACCGGTCAACTTCCCCGCTTCGCCGTTCGACGGAAGCCCCACCGCTAGGTTGCCGCATAAAACCCGAATCAACGCCCTTCGCTCGGGCCACCATCCGGCTTTGAACTGAGCCAAGGCGATAACCCTCACCTGGAATCTCACGACTCCTCTCGCTCTTTCCGCTATAATGCCGCTCACAGCCCAACCGTCCACGAATGAGTCCATGGCCGTGAAGCTTGCCTGGACAACCGTCTGGTTCCTTGCCCCCTGATTAAACGTTGGCAGCCGTGTCCCGCTCAAGGGCTCGGAGTTGCAGTAGATGTAGGACTCGATGTCGGTGTAGGATAGCTTCATGTTCTGGTTAGGGTTCCTGACCTGGAACCGGACGAGCCAATGCCCGGAGACTTGCTGCGACGAGGTGGAGATGGAGAAGTTGTTGAGAGTCACGGACTCGACAACGAACACGGGGAGGCGGGGCCGGAGGACGAGCCAGATGATGAAGAGAATGGCGCCGATGATGATGATGAAGGTGATCATCGCCAACAGGAAGTAGCGGAGGAAATTGGCGCGCCGGACTGGAGCATGGTACTGGTAATTGGTGTATTGGGGGTGCGGCACGGCGTAAGGGTAGGCGGCGTTGGAGTGCACCCCCGGAGGATAGCCGTTGGAGTAGGCACCCGAGGGTGGTGGTGTGGGGTAGCTGGTGACCGGAGGTCTGGAATTATCGGCCATGTCGGAGGAAGCTGGAAGGTTAGGAATTTCTAGAGGATGAGGAGGAGGGCGGTGGTGAATTGCTTTCGGATCAGCTATTCCTCTCTTTCTCTCTCTCTCTCATTCCTTCCTTGATATATAGGTTAGAATTACAGATCTTCTAATCCGATCATTTAATAGACGTCAAAAATAGTTCAGAAAAATGAGATTTTCTTGCCGTTCTGAGAAATGAGAAAAGATTGAGGTGAGCTGTTATTTTGGTTTCTCGTGCATAATGGGCTATTAATGACTTTTCCATTGATGAATAATAATTTCTATCAAGAAAAATGAATGATTTGAAAATGTTTTTTTTTAAAATTATTATTTGTATTATTTTGAAATAATTTAGTTGATAGAAAATATTTTCATAATAATTTATGTCTGGATATTTTCGTAGTGACAATACATTTCATTCACTTTCATAAGGGAAACAAAATGATTATTTTCTAGGAAAATGTTTCTCAAGTGATTACAAAAATGCACCCTAATTTTTTTGGATTTAATTAGAGATCCGAGTGCATTTTTTAAACAATTAATTTCAAGGAAAAATTATAATTTTCAGTGTGCTTACTTTCTCGTGCTGAAAATGTGGAAGAAATAATATTAAAGCAGACCTAGTTTTTCTTTGAAAAGAATTTAAGGGGCACATAAATTTCCGAATAACAACTCAAAAATGTTTTTTTCAAGCTGTGTTCATTCGTGCTATCGCGTGGTACAACAGTATTTAGAGAAATTGAAGAAATATTATATGATAATTAGCCATCATTTCGAATATAATGACTACAAAATAATGGACACCGCCCAGAAAGACGCAAGTGGTCAAAAGTCAATCAACTCTTGTTTAGGGAAAATTATCCAAAAATTTATAAACCTATTACAATTTTGCCAATTCAATCTTATACCCTTCAATTTTGCTAATTTAGTTCAAACATTTTCATTTTTTGCCAATTGAGTTCATTCGACCAATTTTGACCGGAAATTGCTAACGTGGACAACTGATGTTGACGTGGCTTTTTTTAAATAATATTTTGAATTTTGTGGTTTTTTCTTCTCCTTTTTTTTCAACCTTTCTATTTATTTATTTATTTATTTGCTGTTTTTGGGTAAAGTTGGCAAGGTTGTTGGTTGACCCTCGCCGACAAAAGCAAAGGCTCGCAAGCCCTCGCCCAAAATCAGTAAGGGCCACAACGCCCTTGCCAAATTTGGTTAGGCGAGGGCTTGGCAGACCTCGTTGGCCCTAGGCGAGGGTCTTGAGCGAGGTCATAGCCCTCGCTTGGCCAAATCTGACAAGGGCATCGTGGTCCTTGCTGATTTTAGGCAAGGGCTTGTGTGCCCTCGTTTAGGCCGATGCAGGTTGGGCGGCCCTTTGTCGGCCCTCGCTTGTGGCTAGTGATAGTTGGCTAGCAACCCCCACTGTCCTTAACTCAAATAATAATAATAATAATAATAATAATAATAATAATAATAATAATAATAATAATAATAATAATAATAATAAAGGCAAAGAAAAGTAAAAAGAAAAAGAAATAAACCATAAAACATCAAAATATTATTAAAATATTATTTAAAAATGTCACGTCAGCACCGGCTGTTTATGTTAGCAATTTCTAATTAAAATTGATTGGATTGACTTAATTGGTAAAATAGTGAAAAGATTTAGGATTGAATTAGCAAAATTAAAATGTTTACGATTGAATTAACAAAAGTATAATAGGTTAGGACTTTTTGGACTATTTTCCCAATCTGTTCATTACCCTTTCTCATAGGCCATGTCCTTATCCAATTCAAATCGAATTGACTATAGTCTTCACGACACATGGAGTTTGAAATGAAAAGACAAAGAGTTGGACATAATCAAACTATCTTATAGGGTTTATTTGCTTGGTGGCAAAAAATTTGGAAGACATTTTTCTATCACTTAAAATGATTAGTTACGACAAAAAATTATATTTAAACTTTTTGTGAATAATAAAAGTACTTTTCATTTATTTATTTTTGTAAGTGATATAAGTAATTTTTTTAAGGAAATATTTTTCAATGTTTCTTTTCCGCAAAATAAATAGAGTCTCGATGTTCTATTATTAAATACTCCAAGTCCGAGTTCCCATAGTCTGTTTGGAAGCATGGACTATGAATAGTTATATTGATGAGAAATGTATAATCTACGGTATATTCTTTCCGGAATTAAGGGGTAAAAAGTGAATAGTAATTGAAAGTTTGAATTTTTTGAGTTGGGCCAATTTGTTTGCTTTTATCGTAAGCCCGACAAGTGGAGACGGTGAATGGAGAAGCTGTGGGCTATGCCAATCTTCATTTGTCTGAGCTTTTTAAGCATGGCCCTGGCTCAGAAAATGACTAATGCCGTGAACAGAAATAAAGAGAAAAATAATTCATAGTATGTATCAAATCATTATTGAAATGGGCTTTGCTAGTATAACATTCATTGGGGTACAGTGAGAATAATAATCTATTGTGAATCATAAATTCTTGAAGAAATAAGTCCTATAATAATTTATAATTTGTGATTTGATTTTTTGTGATTCGAAATAGATTGTTATTCTCACAATAGATTAAAAACTGTCACGCAATTATTTCTCTTATTAAAACATGGGGCATTGAATATCACGTCTGCTTAAATACTAATGGCATTTCTTTTTGTCGTGAAAAAAGTTCATCCTCTGTCGTTGATGTAATTATTATAAAAGTTGGTATCCCATAGGATAAAAGTGAAACTTTATCGAGCAAAAAGTCGTGAAAGTGAATCTAGTGAGGACGAAATCGAGTTAGGGTTGTCTTGAATCGATTATGTATTGTTGACACTCAAAACATAGCTTGTTTTGCACAAACATGTGAGTAGCACATGAGACAAGAATGGATAGTCACATGCATAGTGTGTGAGTACTAATACAAGCGTGTTGACCTATCGATGACTATGGGGATCAAATTATGCTGGTTGACGATGGTATTTATTGACGGCTCATGTCCAGTTGTTGAAATACGATGACAGACAACATGTAGTTGCTAATATAAAATTGTAGGAATATTTAGAGATTATTAATAAGCTACTATGAAATTAGAAATTGATGAAAATGAAGACACAATTTTTGGAGGGAACAGTTACATCATGAAGACCAAGTTGTCTGATGAATCAATTGAGACCAAAGACACAAAATTTTGGAGGAAATAGTTATCACCTGAAGACCTAGTCGTCCAATGAATCGGGTGAGACTAGTGACACATTCTTGAAGGGAATAGTTACCCCTTGGAAGCAAGATCGTGGAAGGTACATTAATTACAATAAACCACGTCATGGAGCAATTTGTACCCATAAACATTTAGAGATGTGGAGGTAACTAGTAGAAGTTACTTGGCAAATTATAATTGCTTGGAACTGTCGAATGATAATTACCATAATCCATTATACATACTGCCAATTGGTCATCAAAAAGTCCTCTCGCACAAATCAAGCCAAATGTTATCATTCAATAATCTTTCCTACATTGTACTTTAAATCTCCTTAGTTGTAACTTTATATTTGCCTTATCGATTAAATTTTGATGTGTATCTTTATCCTATTGCCGTGTCGTCAATTGAATTCCGGCGTAGTCTATATTCTCAAACTATGCTGTTGATTAAACTCCGACGTAATCGCATTATCAAGTCTATAATTTCTAGGCTTCTCATCAATTGAATTTTGGCTCGGTTTGAGACTGTACAGAGTTATTTGAATTGAAGAAGTTGATTCCTTTTTTACATGAGATATCCTTTGTTCGAAATTAGCGTAGGACCCTAGTCTTTTCAAATAAAAGCAAAAGAACTAGTTTCAGTGAAAGACATTTCATCGCAGGAACAATTTCATCGAAACATGTATTTTGTGCGATTTGCAACAATCATTATTACATCGATGGCTTTGTGTCCATAGTGATTTCTACTTGCGGTAATGAATTTATTTATAGTTGACTGTTGAAGTATTGCCTCATAATTGATAACTATAGTTACTTTGTTTGTTTTATGAAAAATGAATGATTTTGGCAATATTATTAAAAAAAATGATAACTTGTATAATTAGAAATAATTATTCGATTAGTTTTCTATTATCGATAATATTTATATTTACAAATTTTTTGTTGGATTCTTCCTTAACTAGATATGCATCTAAGCTACCTAAACTTCTTCCGGCGAAGAAACCAGGCTCTTTTGGCACTGGCAAGGTTGCTTCTTCATTTGCCAAGACAACACTAGACATTGTTGGTCTATCTTCAGGAACTTTTGGACCCATAACAAACCCACCTGAATGCATCTCTCTACTTGAGACTCAACAAAAGAGGCACATATTGATTCATCATTGAGTTCCATGGCCGTCCCTTCACTCCATAGCAGCCATGCCTAAAAAATTTAAACTACTCATGATCAACCACCGTCCGTGCATTGAAAAAGAAAACGTGTCTAGGGGAACATAGAAAGAACGGGATAAGGTTTTAAGAGAAAGGGAATAGCTGTTTTGTTCTGCGAAAAAGGAAGTGTCGGGTCTTAATAATTATCTACCACTTACGTGCCCAAGAAGGGCGTGATGATGATTAGGATGTTGAAATTTGCTGTTCCTTTTGCTACTTAATATCTCCAACAAAAGCATGTCAAAGCTGAAAATGTCAGACTTCATAGAGAACTTTCCATCAAAGGCATACTCTGGGGACATATAATCGTTGTATTTGTTGAGAAAACTCCTATTAGATTTTGAAGTTGACAAAACTTTTCTATTTCCATTCTTATTCTCATTTTAAGGAATACGAGACTTCTGTGGAAATCTTTCAAAGTCTATCTTACATTAGAAGTCTGCCCTACTTTGACGAAGACCCAGATTGAACTCAAGTGAAGAACGAAGACATAATCAGACTCATAATCATTTTTCTTCCTTCAAGGATTTAGTACAAACAAGATATATCTGGCTTTCTGATTAGAAATCTCATTTACCTTTTTGATATTATTGATGAAATCAATCACGGAACAGTAAAATCATTTTGAAAGGCAAGTTTATTTGGAAAGAATTTACTTAGGGAAACCAAGATTCTGATTGTATGGGCGACCATGATCATCGGACTTTTATCTTAATCTTCAAATGGCTCACAATCTCTTTTATTGATTCTGTCCAATGGGTTGATTGGAAGAATTCATTTAGAAAGTGCTAATGGTCACAAAGGCATGGAGGAGTATTTAAGGAGGTTTTTCGAGTCATTCGATAGAAATCGTAAAGGCTAGAATTCCAAAGTTTGAAGCTTCTTAAATCACTTGTTCGTCCTCATATAGTGCTCAAACTTGTATTCAAAAGAGAGAGAAACACTAAAGAGTGACTTAGTGAGAAAAAGAAACTCTCTACTGAGTAGTCAGTGTTATATTGCTATAATTCTCCTTCGATTCATAGTGAAAACTAGCCAGAAGACTGTCAGCGTGGGAGAGTGGACGTAGACTTAATCTAAGTTGAACCACTATAAATCTTGTGTTCATTTTCTCTTCCTTGAACTTCTTTAATTCATCTATTGTGATATTTTTCTGAGTTTCACTGTATTTGCTTGAGTCTGAATCTTTATTCAAAGTCTATAATTTAACAAACTCAGTTTAAAAGAAAAACATTTTTACTACAATTTTAGAAAAATTATTTTTACACCTATTCACCCCCCTCTAAGTGTTTATTGTGACATCCCAGATTTTCAGTCATGTTTTCTATTGAATAAATCGGACATTTCATTGACGTGTCTATAGGGCTGTTCTCAGAACTGATCATTCTAGAGATAACTAGACTATTTAGGAAAGTCATTAAAGAATTTTAATGCAATAGACTTGAGAATTCGACTAGGAATCGACTGCTCGACCGTGCTCATCTACCGAGATCATTACGACACAGATATAAATCGATTAGAAATCAGAGATAGGTCGGTTCGACTAAGATGCGTGGTTAAACGTGGGTGATCCCACTAAATTGCAAAATTCTCATCGACCGGTATTAGTTTTATTTTTCTATTGTTTTGGTATCCTGTGTCCGTATTTGAATCCTCAAGATTTTCACGACAATCAAGAGTCGCCAATGAGTCGAGTGGGTTCATTGTGGCTTGAAGAAAATCGACCACGGGTCGTTTGCACTAAAAATTTCTGAAAGTTACCTCATAGTTTAGGTCACGCTAAAAACGCGTCGAATGAAAATTAACCGTGAATTCGAGTCTGATTTCAGAAATTGAAGATTCTGTCATGTCACAATAAATTCTAGAAACGTCAATTCAGTCTCAGAAGATTTTTCAGAGATTCCGAGATTTTTACGGAAAATCGAACGGAAATTCGGACGGGCTCATTTGAAGGGAATTTTGACTTCCAAGCCGGGCCATGTGCTGATAGGAATTTATAGAATTTATGTGGACTATTTTTTCTTCAAAATAGGACTTTGAATTGGAGAAATTGAGGAAGAAAGTGAAGCTAAACTAAGTGAAATTCGGATCAAGAGTGGAGGGTTGCATTTTGGCACCAAAATTGGATTTTTGGTGGAAATTTAAACAATAAAGAATTAGGGGACATTGGGATATTTATGAAGATCAAAGTGGGACCAAGCAATTAAGGGGTTGGATAGAATTCTTGACTTTTTGGCCCCAGCCGTGGCTTCCCCAACACGTTCGACGCCGCCTCTTTCTCCTTCGGCCTTCTTCCCTCTCGCTCGATCTCTCTCTCTCTGCTCTACTTTTCATTTCATTTTTTCCTCTGCAAATTTCATCTCTTTCATTTCTCTTCAACCAAAGCTCACCCTCCACCCACCGAACTCTCCTCTCACGCCAACCCACCGTCCCACTCTCCACCGAGACTCCTTGCACCACTCACGCTCGCTCACTTCCACTCACCATTTCCCATCCGCTTGCCACACGTCTCTTTTGGTCAACAAAACAGCCTGGTTTTCATTTTGTTTGACCCCCAAAACCCCACCTATTGGACGCCATCTCGCCTGCAGCTTCACCGTCTGCCACCTTTCGTTGTTTCCCTTCCACCGAGGCTTCACCGAATGGCCTTGCATCTTCACCGCTCCTCACACCAACTTGCAGCGCCACGTCCGAGCTTCCTTCTCCTTCGGTCAGCGCCCAGCAACGAAGACTGACCCTCCTCGGTTCTGCTTCACCACCGAAGTCACGTCCCCTGCCATTCGTCCATAGCCACGCCGGTCAGCTTCTCTCTCCCTCGTGCAGACGCCAGCTCAGCCATTTCAACTTCACGAGCAGCAATTCGGCCAGCGAAGTCTCCCCGCGTGAAGTCGCCCACCTGCTTCCTCACCTGCGGTCCATCCTCAGCCTTTGGGCCCAGCAAAGCCCACGGATCCAGCAAACTTTTGTGGCCCAACAGCGGCCTTTGCTGCTTATTCGGTTGGCCCAAGTCTTCAGCAATAGCAGCCCAGTCTTTTTTTAGGCCCAATTTCCAGCGAAGCAAATTGAAGCCCATTTTCAGCAGGCCCAAGCCCAAGAGTAAGCCCATTCCAGTGCAAGGAAAAATCTCAGTTGGACTGAGATTTGTTGGGCCAAGCTTAAGGCCCATTCCAAGTTCGCCGGTGTTGTCGAAAGCCTGATTTCGGCCGCCGTTGCGTCGCCGTTGCGGTGATTCGGTCTCCGCTTTTACCAAGTGAGTTTTACTCACTAATGCTTTCTTAGTTTGCTAATTATGCTTAAGGGTTGATTAGATTTAATTAAGTGCAATTAGGTGGTTAGATTATAATAGATTAGTGATTATTAGATAATTGTGATGCATGTTAGTCAATTGGATTGTGCAATTAGCGAGTAGGCACGTAATACTATTTCTTAAATGCTACTTGGGATTTTTCCCGACCCTTATCGGGTGTTAATTAGGCAATTCGGGCATAAGTGGAATTTTTAGGAATTAAATATTAATTTTCGAAATTAATTATTTAATTATTTATTTCCCGGAAATTCGACTGGGATGGCCAGTGATCGAGATTTTATGCTAATGATTATGGTGCAGTCCGTTTATTTAATTGAGCTTTATATTGTGCTAAATTGAATTTATTGTATTTATTTATTTAATTTTCGAAATTAGTTATTTAATTATTTATTTCCCGGAAATTCAACTGGGATGGCCAGTGACCGGAATTTTGTGCCGGCTATCGGAATCGAACCGATGACCATCGCATTACAAATGCGATGCTCTAACCTCTAAGCTAGCGTAGTTCGTTTATTTAATTGAGCTTTATTTTGTGCTGAATTGCATTATTTGTGAAATTGTGAATTATTCTTTAATGGAATAATCTTTGGTTATTAATTAGAAAATAACCGGGTGTCGGTTGATAGCACCAAAAGTGTTTTGGTGGACTACCGAAAATGTGGGAGTTATGGAAAGGAAAATATTATATTTTGGTTAAGGCCGACCGTGTCTCCACACACGGCTATTTTATCGAGAATGATAAAAGATGGAATGGATCGAATGGTCGGATAGTATACTATATTAGCCTACGGGCGATATGTCAGCTTAGCGCGAGCAGTACACTTTATTAGTTTAGAGTGAGCATTGGGGGTATACTATATTAGCCTGCGGGCGATATGTCAGTTTAGTGAGAGCAGTATACCGGTATACTATATCAGCCTATGGGCGATATGTCAGCTTAGCGAGAGCATTATACCTTAATTCTATCAGCTTAGTGCGAGCTATACTATCTATTTATCAGCTTAGAGCGAGCAGTCCTGATATGAACAGACTTATAAATAGTATGAGATGAGACGACTAAGAAAGAGTCGAGATGACATGTAATCGACTAGGTCGATTGGTCATTGCATTGATATGATGTTGTGAATTGACTAATTGATTGGAAATGACCATGAGATGGTCCGATTGACATGTAATTGACTAAGTCGATTTGATTGATGCTTCGATCAGTGATGTGATTACTTGGGTACCTATTGAACTGTGCTAATATGCAGGTGGAATCTGAGGCCAAGGTAAGTCTTCTGACCCGTGCGTGCATAGGCAGCTCGGTTAGCGTATTAGTTTACTAATCGAGTCTTAGGGGATAGGACTTGCTGAGACGTGGTCTCAATGGTTATTGAATAACCATTTCAGGACTTTGATGAGGAGCCTGAGGAGGAGGAATCTGAAGAGGAGAACCTTGATGTGGAACCGGATGAGGAAGAAGATTTTGGAGAAAAAGATGACCACGAGGAGGATCCTGAGTACGACCCGGATGAGGACTGAGATCCCATCCTGTTTTGTCAGACCTTGATTACATGTGGATAAGTGTTAGACCAAACCCTTGTGAATAGTATTGCATTATATACTTTGAGGCGCCTGTATAAAAATGTGGTTATGAATTTCAGTATGGAAATTATGGCCCTGCTTTTCTATCCCATTGTTTTATTGTCCGGGGATTTATAACTGCTTCTGCATGTGCTATTAAAAAGAAAGGGTCGGCGATATGTAGTCCTGAGATATCGCATTTTAAAATCGAGCAAAGCTGAAGGATGGGCACGTGACCGAGGATCAGGGCGTGACATTTATACTAGCTTTTTCAGTATCAAGCAAATCATGCTTCAGTTTCTCCACATATTGATGGATAGTGCACCGTTCCAATGAATTAAAATGTTAAACTTACTATGTACCAACTATTCTTCTCATCTCCGCCTCTGTGTCATCTCGTCCAAAGATCCTTGCCAGGCCAAAATATGAAATCTTTGGATTCATGTTGGCATCTAACCAAATGGTACTTGTTTTCGAGTTTCAATGGATCACTGGTAGTTTTGAATCCTGGTGGAGATAGAGAAGTCCTTGGGCGATTCCTAAAACAATGTCAAATCACCTTTTCCATTCCAAAGAGGAGCTTCTGTCATGATCTGCATGCGTTCAACCCCATTAAAAACTAACGAAGTTGTTAGCGTTGAACTGTATATTCTGGCAAAGGAATCAATGGACAGAAACAAAAGCACAAGGAATCGAGTGAAAATGAACTCGCAAAGATCAAGTGGTTCTAACCGAAGATGAAGTAATCCACGATTTTATTTAGCATATACTCATAAATTAACCTTCTCTCTTCTCCCTCGATGCAGCAGCCAACTAGTCCAACAAGATTACTGTGCTGAAGTTGGGCGATTAGAAGGACTTCATTCATAAACTAATTAGAACCTCGTCCCGAAAATTTTGACAGCCTTTTTACTGCTACTTTGTCCTGTGGAAAGAGTTCCCTGCATGTACTTTACTTGAACCTTCAATTATTATAAATAATTCCATTAATGAAATTGGGGGATACATAAAACTTTGAACCATGATTCCATTTGTTAATCGAATTATCACACATATGAATTTGTACACATTCGGTTAGAAATTTCCTATGCCTTAGCACTTTTATGGTGTTGTTGTTCCTTCTACATTCATGAACATTTACATAAGTTAATCCAACTTTTGTTAAAAGCGGCATCATATGTTTATGTAGGTGAAGTTCCCTATTTATTACTTTGGCATTGCCTTGCTAAAACCTTGAATTTCATTAAGAATGTTTTCTTACACTCATCCTACTAACTTTCCATGAATACTAACATCGTCCCCCCGTATTCGATCATTGTCAAGGTACAATAGCTTGTTGTTATCCATTGAACTTTAATAATTTCATTAGAAATTATAAAATTGGGCTTCCACAATACTTGACTAATATCAATTGGTCTATGAACCATTCCTTTGGTGGTACTAATAGCTAAACCTCTTGAGAATCCCTTAGTGAATGGATCGGTCAAGTTATTATCTGTCTGAGCATAAATTAGTGGAATAATTCCATTAGCAATTAATTGTCATGCTCATGTCGCAAGCCAATGTCTAGATTTCACATTGTTGCCTCACTATTCTAATGTAAAAATATGGCTGTCATCGGTTGTGGCCACAACTCTTTATTTAGTAGCAAATTTTGTGACTATTCAGACTCTTTACCAGCTCTTGATAGTGCTATCAATTCATATTCCTCATTGAATGAGTTATATATATTTGTTTATTTGATACCCATGAAACTGCACCATCTGTTAGCTTGGAAACCCATCCAGATATCATCTTGTTTTCAATTGTGCTAGTTATCCAACTAGTATTTGAATATCCATCTAATGTTGTCGGTTGTCTTTAATAAAATAGAGTATAATGTATTTTTTTTTCTTTAAGGCTCTTTTCGTTTTACAAAAAATATTTCCCTTATTTTTTCAGTGTTTGGATCACATAGAAAAATAAGTTAATGAAAAATGTTTTCCAAGTCAATGAAAGATCTATGCTTAAATTTAAGAAAATGATTTTGCGACATTCAAATTTTGTATTAGTAATTATGGGACATTTTGAAATTTCTGTTTTCGATAATAATAGTTAGATTATAAAGCTAAGTATTATTTACCTTAGAATTTGGACGGATACGTAGAAATTTTAGTTGAATCATGAAATTCGTGAGATGCGGAGGATAATTTTCCGTAAACGTAATTGACCAAAGTCCGTCAGGTTGAATCAGATTAATATATGTTGATGTGTGCATCAATAGCAAAACGGATTAATTGATTAATGTCGCCTTAGTTGCTAATGGGTATTATTATTGGTTTAAAATCTAGTTATTTAGCATTAATAATTAGTAAATTGCACTAACGGCGCCAAGATAGAAAGATTACATTTATTCCCTTAAATGTCCACAAGCCTCTCACATTAAGCCATGCACTTGCCACTTGGCCATGCATTATCTCATGCATGGCCAAGTGTTCTCTCAAAGATGGAAGTTTATAGTTAAATTGACACCTAGATTAAGTCATGGTTTCTTCGAAATGAGTCATTCCCTTCTTACATCTTCTACGGTCAGGTAGTAGATTATGCATTGTAATTTTGCCACATCAAATTGGTAATAGGCATGCATAGTTCCACCTAGCATTGAAGACATCATTTTTATCTTGATAAATTTTTAATAGAATTTTTCTTACCTTGACCGTAGAAACCTTTTTACCTTTCCAAAACCGCAAAAGAAACTTTCATGTGCTATTCTCACCTTTCAATCCTAGACTTTCCTATTCAAGAGCTACAAGGTGATTACGACAATTGCTTGTTCGCATTCGTTCGAGGTAAGTGAAGTTTCTGGTATTAAGTTGGTTCAATCTACTTATCACTTTAACTTGATTGGTTGGTTGGTTGAAAGGTGATTCTTTGATTTGCATGTTATGGGTATGGTGGTAATTAAATAGCCTTGATTATCTCGTATGTCAAAAGTGTGTGACCAATTTTCTTGATATGTGTTGAATTTGGTAAGTGAAAATGTTGAGTTTAGATTTGGAATAATTATATTAAATGCATTAAATTCAATTATTTTTAGTGATGTTCACCTTCTACTAATTTGAAAATGAGGAATTCGCTCATTCTACTTTGTTTTGCTAGAATTTAACTAGTTAGAGTCTGTTCGTTCTGTTTTGATCGGCCCGAATTTATCTAGTTAGAATTTGTTTGTTTTGCTGGAATTTAACAAGTTGGGATCTATTTGTTTTGCCACATTTGCCTTGATGTCATTTTGTATGTTCATTCTGTTTTGTTCTACCGGAACTTATCTTGCTAGAATCTATTTGTTTTGCTTCATTTTGCCAGAATTTATTTAGTCAGAATTTGTTCATTCTACTAGAATTTAACTAGTAAGAATTTATTCGCTTTGCGATGTTTGTCTTGATGACCTCTTGCAGAGTTCTGCCAGAATTTAACCGGTCAAAATCTATTCATTCTGCTTTAATCTCCTAGAATTTAACTAGTTAGAATCCGTTCGTTCTATCATAATTTAGAGTCAGAATCTATTTGTTTGTTCTACAGGAAATTTAGAGTCAGAATCTGTTTGTTTTACCAGAATTTTGGAGTCAGAATCTATTCATTCATTGTACTAGAGTTTTGAGGCAAAATCTGCTCGTTTGTTCTACCATACTTTAGTAAGTCAAAATTTTCTTGTTTGTTGAACTTGTTCTTTTGTTTTAACAGCTTTCACAAAGTCTAAATGTACCAACTCAATTGTCCAGACTTTAATGAGCAGAATATACTTATTGTTTAAACTCAGAATGTACCCATTGAATATTCAGACTTTAACAATCAAAATGTGACTACAGGTTATCTCTTACTTGACTACTTGATTGATTCATTAAATTGAGTTGAGAAATACATGCTATGCTTATAAGTATATATATGTCATGACTTGAATGAGATTAATGCGCTTTCGTCACCTATATAGTGGTGCGTGATGATGTCTCGTGTGCTGGGATGCCTTATCTTTCGGGATGCTTCGAGAGTTGAGATGCCCCATGGGTTGGAATGCTCCGTAATGGAGTTCGCGAGATGCCTCAAAGTTGAGATGTCCCATAGGTTGGGATGTCTCAAGAGTCGAGATGCCCTAGGAGTGTTCGGGAGGCAAAAATAATAATGAATAATATGCCTGACCATGTGTAGAACCAAACATTGTCTAAATTGATTATTTATGTGAACGTAGTGTTCCATATGTATGACTTTGGATGGAAATATTGTTGGATGACAGTTAGTGTGGTAAATGAAAATGAGGAACGTAAAGTCTACTCATGTTTTTATCACACTTGTTGGATTATTATGCATTCTCTCTACTTGTGCCAAATGAAATGATAAGGGGATTTTTTAGCTTAAAACTAGAGATTTCATTTACTGAGTTTCGGCTCATTCCTTTATTTTTTAGACATGTATGATGGACACTCCTCAACCTTTGCGCTGCGGAGTTCTTATGTACTGCAAAGGTGTTTACAAAAGTGTGTTTGAACTTGAGTTTGGAATTGTATATACCAAATGTAGTTCTATTATGTGAGTAGACGTAGGTTTCACTGAGTGGATTGCCTATCGTTGCTTGGTACCGGAACCTAGACGGTGAGTTGGTTGACCTGATGAGAGGCTTCGACCTTGAAGATGGTGGTAATGTAGCGGATGGAGAAGTTATCAATTCATGGCTTCGACCTTGATGATGATGGTGACGCAATGGAGGGAGGAATCATCAATCCATGACTTCGGTTTGGATGTTTGTACATGCAGACTTTTGAAGTATAGTGTAGTATGGAGAAAGGTCTCCCCAACCTCTAACCAGACTTTTATATTTTGCTTGTAATGTAGTAAAGTTGTGAACTTAAAATGTGGTATAAATAAAAGAAATATAAGTACACTAGTTATAGCTGTAAGACTATCTTCATAAAGGGATTTTTGAAAAGGTTTGATTACACTTCTGTATACTAAAGGAGAATAAATTATAAGAAACATCTGTCACGCGTATCGTTCTCCACGTCACACATTAGATATGATAATTCACTGCAATTGTTCAATTGATGACACATGTGGAACTTTGGTAAACCCTAGAACCTATGATAAAATAAGTTTGAGGTTCTAAGATATGCAAGGTAGGTTCTAGATTCCAGGCTTCAAGTTTCAAAGAATAAGTAACCTATTCTAACAAGTATATTGCAGGTTCTTGATAGAATTTGTATGAAACCTGAAACCGTTCACCTCTAGTGAAACTTGCTTGAATAACCCTTTGATCAAATGGCGTTAGTTGCATCGCGTTCAAGGGCTCGAACTTGTAGTAGATGTACGACTTAATGTTAGTGTAGGATATCTTCATGTTTTTGTTAGGGTTTATTACTTGGAACCGGACCACCCAATTGCCGAACAAATTGGTGAGCGTCATCAAGTCAGAATCAAAACTCAGGGAGTCAGGGCAAGAGGACGAGATAGCCGATTAAGCACGGTGCCGATAATGATGAAGAGGGCGATCATCGCCGCCAGGAAGTAGCAGAGGAAGGTGGTGCACCGAACCCGGGGGTTGTAGTAGTACCGGTAAGTGGCGTACTGGGGTGGTGGCGCCGCGTAAGGGCAGGCAGTGTTGGACGCACCATCGGAGGATAGTCAGTGTGGGTTCCCAGCGGTGGCAGGGAGTAGTCGGAGACCGAAGGTTTGGAATTATTGGCCACGTCAAAGGAAGCTGGAAACTTTTTCTTCTCCTCTCAAGTTTTCCCCTTTCATGGTGATGAGAGAGAAAATGGAGACTTTGTGAGAGAGAGAGAGAGATCAGGAATTTCTTGAGAAGAAAGAAGCGGTGCCTAATTGCTTGCTATGCCCAATCTTGCTTTTCAGAATTCCTCTCTCTCTCTCTCTCTCTCTCTCCATGATTTGGGTTAAATTACAGGTCATGTAATTTTAACCATGGAATAGAGCTCCAAAATATTTTAACAGAGAATTTTTAATTTTACAATAACTAATGTTACTGCTCTCTTCCGATTCGAAGTTCGGTTTTCCATTCCTCCATTTCATCTTGATTGGCACTGGCCTAGAACAAATGATCACTAGAGGTTTTATTTACGTATTGCTGCTCTCTTTCATTTGTGGCTCTAAGCCATCATTCCCTCTTCTCCAAGAGTCTAGGAAAAAGCCATGGCAAAAATTCGTTATTCAACTTTACAACATTGTATGCTTCTCCTGTCGTTTGCACTCGAGAAAGCCGGTCCACATTCTGTAGAGACATCCACGATGGCATTTCTATCGACCTTCAGGCAATGTGACCGTAACAAGATTAACTGTGTTGGATTCATCCTTAACTATATATGCATCTGAACTGCCTGAACTTCTTTCGGTGAAGAAACCAGGCTCTTTCGGCAGTGGCAAGGTTGCTCCTTCATTTGCCAACATGAAGACAACACTAGACATTGTTGGCCTATCTTCAGGAAACTTTTGGACGCATAACAAGCCCACCTGAATGCATCTCTCTGCTTGAGACTCAACAAAAAAGGCGCATACAGATTCATCAATAAGTTCCGTGGCCCTCCCTTCACTCCATAACAGCCACGCCTAAAAAATTTAAACTACTCATGATCAGCCATTGTCCGTGCATCGAAAAAGACACGTGTCTAGGGGAACATAGAAAGAATGGGGTGGGGTTTTAAGAGAAACGGAATATCTGATACTGTTTAGCGAAAAAGGAAATGGCAGGTCTTAATAATTCTCTACCACTTACGTGCCCAAGAAGGTTGTGATGATGATCAGGATGGTGGAATCCTCTATTCCTTTTGCCACTTACTATCTCTAACAAAAGCACGCCAAAGCTAAAAATGTCCGATTTTACAGAGAATTTTCCATCGAAGGCATACTCCGGGGACATGTAACCGCTGCATCAAGCAAATCAGGCTTCAGTCCCTCCAAATACAGAAGGATAGTGCATGGTTCGAATGAATCGAGATGAGAAACTTACTATGTACCAACTATTCTTCTTGTCTCTGCCTCTGTGTCATCTCCTCGAAAGATCCTTGCCAGGCCGAAATCTGAAATCTTTGGATTCATGTCAACATCTAACAAAATATTACTTGTTTTCAGGTCTCTGTGAATCACTTGTAGTTTTGAATCTTGGTGGATATAGAGAAGTCCTCGGGCAATTCCTAAAATAATGTCAAATCGCCTTTTCCATGCCAAAGAGGAGGTTTGGTCATGATCTGCACTCACTCAACCCCATCAAAAAATAAATTAAGTTGTTAGCATTTAGCTGTTTTTTCTGGTGAAGGTATCAATGCATAGAAATAAAAGCACAAGGAATCGAGTGAAAAGGAACTCAAAAAGATCAAGTGGTTCTGACCAAAGAGGAAGTAATCCAAGCTTTTGTTTGGCATGTACTCATAAATTAACATTCTTTCTTCTCGCTCAATGCAGCAGCCAACAAGTTCAACGAGATTCCGGTGCTGAAGTCTAGCGATTAGAAGGACTTCGTTCATAAACTCATCAGGACCTTGTCCCGAATATTTTGATAGCCTTTTTACTGCTACTTCTTGTCCCGTGGAAAGAGTTCCCTGCACGTGTTCTACTTAGTGTGGGCCTCTGTAGTTATTTGAACCTACTGATTTATAACTCGTTACCTTGTAGACCGAACCAAAGCCGCCTTCTCCTAGCTTGTTTGTTTGACAAAAATGGTTGGTAGCAACAGAAACAGTAGCAAAATCGTATAATGGCAAGTCAATGTCGTCCATCCCACTTGGCAAGCCTACAGGAGATGTAAATTCGTTTCTCAAATCATACCATAATCTCAACAAAAAATAAAGCAATCTGGACTTTGATCAGATGAAGTAAGATAAAGATATTTAGCTTACCTCGGCTTTTCATTCTTCTTTTCCAGATTATGCTCAATGCCATGCCCACAATAAGCAGTCCCGAAATGGCTGAAACCACAGTGATAATCACCAATTTCTTGGATGAATTGCGGAATGAATCTAGCATACAGGAAGAAGTTAAGTAACTAATTTCAGAAACAGAGTTCATCTGCAAGCTGATGGATCTATCTCCATTAGAGAAACTTGGAGATTAGAATAGTAGTAATACAAAATTTAGTTCAGTCTGACATTGACAAAGGACGCACTGTTGTAATGAAAGATTGGAACAAAGAAGAAAAAAGCAATTGCTAAACCAATTAGCCAATGCAGGTAACAATATTAGTATTTACCTAATTCAGAAGCAGGTAGCCGTAGGAAAAGATATTGCTCATAACCAACAATGTTGATTTCCTTAATATCAATGAGATTGCCAAACCACAGCAAGCAGCCTGGTCCTCTAATATCCGAATTAGCATAAGCCATGCAAGAACAATTCTTTAGACACTCAACCTTACACTCCTTAAGGCTCATATTCTTGAATAGCTGGAAATCTATCAGGTCAGGTAATTTAACCTGTGAAAGTTTCGTAAAACCCTCTCCACGAGAACAATTCAATGGGACTTTCCTTATGCACCCTTCTGTTGTATTGAGCATGTCCCACTCCGCTTGTGACTTGGGCATAAAACCCCGCAAACAGAGGCATCTTGGGCTTTGGTTAACTCGGCACAAGCCATTAGCACCACAATATCCATAGCTGTCGCAAGGGTCGTAAGGGAGCGATAATACCACTTCCCACTTCGTGCTTCCACTCTTCAGTAAAAGACCCTGTGCAACACCATCGGGGCTTAATGTGATTTTGGCAGTGACATCGTCCGTATGAGTTTCAATTGTAAGATAAGCACCTGTTCTGTTGTGAACAAAGATCGATCTAGCAACAGGAGTCGACACCTTGGACATATCATTGAGGTTAACTCCATTCCATGGTGCAGATCGATAAACTTTGACGGAACCATTGTGGACTATTTCAAGCCGAGGTAAACCGTCGATTTTGTATTTGCCTATATAGTCTCCAGGGGAAGGATCGTCTGAGCTTCTCCAGGAAGTCAGATAATGTTCCAAACCGGTTCTAAAGTTCCATCCCCATATCATACCGACCAAAATTGTGTCTGATGGGTAATCAAAACTCTGCCATGAGTAGTCAGAATCTGAACTGTTGCATTCCCTAAGAACAAGGTTACCAGAATCAAGGAGCTGTGCTACTGGGTTTCGGAGAACCTTGGTTGAATTCGTCGACCAGATGATGCTCTTTGATCGGTTCAGAAGAACAAGTTCACCGTCATTGCTTATTTCCAGAGTACCATTTGAATCGATGAGTGGACTGTTTCTGTTAGCAACCCAAACAACCGTTTCTGGACTCGCCACCAACCATATCCCTAGGAAACTATTCTTTGAGCTTCCGGCAGGGAAGAAACCGAGCTCGAACTTTCGGCCTGGGGAAACTAATGTCTCTCCCTCTCTAATAGATTGAACTGAAGTCAGGGTGTCTGCGGCACTTGATAGGTGCAGCAGTGACAGAATGATGATGGAAGTGCAGAAGAAGCTGAACATAGGAGGGTCTGCCATTGCAGACCCTTCTATTTGATCTAGAGATGAAGTAAATAAGTAGATAAAAATGGGAGACAGATAATTTTGTTTGGTGAAGAGCAAGTCCTAGGAGATCCCGATTGGATTGAGTTCAAGCAAGAAGACCTGTCACGCAAATGTTCCCCGATTGGTCTCCAACCTTCCTGTAGTCTTTACGTACCAAATCTAAAAAACTCGAATTTTTTATTATTATATAAATTGTATAAATATCAGCTACCTTCTTCTCTGTTAACAAATAATAGTTGCAACAGATTATTTGGATACGATAAGTGTCACGCCCCGATCTTCGAGCGCATACCCATCCCTTTGTGGTTGAATAAAAATTTGCGACTTCCCAGGATGAGTCGCCGATCCCTTTTATTTTATTGCACATGTGGAAGTGAATAATAAATTTCCTGACAGAAACCATCTCAGATAGAAAAGTAGAACAACATATTCACAAACAAACATTATAAACATATTGAGTCATTTACACAAGTCTATAACCAAAAGATTAGTTCTCAAAAAGAGACTGTCCAATTTGACCTACTCTTCAGGTCTCCTCAGCTTGACTCCAGACCTTCCACTCTGGTCCAGAAAATTGAGCCTACGACGGGGTGAAATATAAATCTTAGCGAGTTCACGCTCGAAACCCTGATTAGGAGGAAAATTCGCTTAGAAGTGTCCTAACTATACAACCACACAATTGGTACAGGGAACTTACCTTACCTCAGTTCCTTCCTACATGTCAGCTCAGTCTATATCGCAAGGCATATCATTATTGCACATAATAATTGAAACACCTCATCAACTCAATTAATCACAAGAGTCTCGATTATAAGGCCAAACTGTTATGACACATCCCATACCATGCCACACAGTTTTGTCTCATAATCAGGCGCATCACACTCAATCAATCATGCATTTCAATTGTTAATTAAGCCCCTCGAGGCACAGTCGACTCCCATGTTCAACTGTTTATTGGCGTAGCCAGGCATCGCCTCTTCCCCATTGCGCACGGCTTCGTCTTTTGAAGACAGCATTCTCGAAGGAGCATAGGTCCAGAATCTACTGCGACTCAATATCCTAATGCATGGGTAACCCGAAAAGGGATTTAATAATGTTCGGTGTAATCACTCGAGACGGGTTCTCTTAATCAACACACGACTAATCAATCTCAGCCCATAACACTGTGCATTGCACTCAAATGCCTAAATTAAAATAGTGATCCTGGCCTATTTTCTTTGTATTAAAAATACTCGATGAAAATAGTCGTGTGTGGGTACACAATTAGATTGGACTCGAAAAATTCATAACCTCCAATTTAAAATCTCACCGTTTTATATAGTATACAAAACCATTTTCGGTGTTAAAATTCGACACCGGGGATTTTCTGAATAAGTATCGAAATTCACAAATTTTGGAATTAAATACTCAAAATTCCAATTAGCACTCAATTTGCACAATTTAACATCCAATTGCAGAAATTAACCATACAATTGCAATTAGCACACAATCCCGATCATCGGCTATCCCGATCTAATTTCCGTAAAATAATTAATAATAAATAAATTACCGGAAATTAAATAAATTTAAAGCATTTAATTAAATTAACCTAAACTAACTAGGCTAATTAATCTACTAACAATTAAATCTAACCATTCTACCTAATTCTATCTAATTACTCTAATTATATAAACTAACTAATTCCTAACTAAATCCACCTAACTATTATAATTAAACTAACTAAATAACTAACTATATACTTAATCTAACTAAATTACCCTAAGCTTAATTAACCTAACTAATCCACCAATTAGCTAACTAATCCACTTCTAAGTGTCATTAGCCTACTAATTACATATTAGAACGCAACTTGCTGGTTTAGCACGAAAACCGGCTCACGGCGACGGCGGCTCAACGGCAGCCAAGATTCGGGCTCACGGTGAGGCCGAGGGAAGCTCGGACCGGCTGAAAAAGCTCCAAAACGGCTCAGCAAAGCTGAGTTCGATCTTGAATTACGAAGGCTGGACGTGCGGACCGCGGCAAAAACTGAGGAAAAAATTCGGTGGAGGCTGAAGACGCGTGGACGACGCGTGGCGAAGCAGCTTCGGTCTTCGGTGGGCTCCTGGCGGGTCAACAAACGAAGCTAGCTGGGGAACTTTGACTCGGTGGAGCTTCGCTGGCGTCAAGAGGGGAACTCGATGATCGATCGATGCTGAATGTTGACCGAAAGATGGTGGAGAGGAGAATGGAGATGGTGCGGCAGGACTTCGGTGCGCTTGATTTCGTGGCAGAGGAGCAGCGGCAGTCAACGGTGGTGGAGAAGAACTTCGTTGGTTGACCGATGGGGGGACAAAACTTGGTGGAGGAGGTGGCTTGCAGAGGAGAATTCGGTGGGTGGAGGGTGGAATCGTTGGGGTTTCATGAATCATGTATATGTAAAATTAACAAAAAGAACGCAGCAAAAACAAGAAGATATATTTTATATGATTCTCCGAAGGCGTTTTATATGATTCTCCGAAGGCGTTGTTTGTGTGTTTTAATCAAAAATCTGAATGTAAAAAGAGAGTTACATGAATTATCTCTTGAAGCATGCTTTAAATGAATTTGTTTGGATGTTCTATAGTTCGAGCCCCACAAACATCGGACCTCTAGTTTAGACACACCAACAATGGACGTCGAACAGAAGAGAGAATTTTCGAATATTCACCACTTTAATCGTGCTAGCAATCTCGTGAAGACGATCCGCCGTATCCTTGATATATTATAGTCACGGCCCGAACGAGAGAGAATTCCTTTTCGTTTTTGCGTCTCTCAAACACAAAACATACGCACACGGTTTTTCTCTCTTTTCGGCGACGAGCACTTATCCCCTTTACAACCTTTTGCGGCAATTCATTTTTATTTTAAAGCTTCAACGAATCAGCAACGGTTGCCGATCGTGGGATCAGCAACCGTTGCTGATCCTCATCTTTCATGCATGATTGAGACGAGGGAGAGGCGGCCCTTGCCTAATGGGTGAAAATGTCGTAGCCGGTTAGGGTTGCTAGTGACCCTTGTCGGCCCTAAAGAGAAAAAGCAAAAAAAAAAAAAAAAATCAATAATAATAACATTAAAAATATTAAAATAATATTTTTCGGCAACCACGTTAGCTTTTCTGGTGGGGCAAATCAGAAGTGGTACTTTTTTTTTTTGTACTTAATCATAAGTGGTACTTAAGCGATCGATTTTTTTTCAGATTTGTGATACTCAAATGAACGAAAAAAATAGCTTTGGCATTCTAGTGAGCGCTGCACTTGTGCTGTTCTTACCCAAAGAATAGGATGAGGATTTTAGAGAGATGGAATATCTGGTCCTATTTAGCAAAAAAGGAACCCTAGTCCTTGGGTTTTACCTTGTACTTGTTTGTAGTTTTTCACGATATTAATCTAATTTAATAGAAATTGTGGAGAGTAAATTTATCATAATGTATCAATTTTGTGGTTTTTTGTGATTAAAATATTAGTTTAGAATAAATTTATCACAAGCGTACCGGTTTGAGATTTTTAACAATTAAAAAATTAATTCAAAGTAAATTTATTACAGATGTACTGGTTTTGGATTTTTGGTAAAATTAACACTTTAAATGTGCGTAATTATTATTTTGACAGACTGGGAATACGAGAGACATAACATTGACATATATATGTATACTTTTTTACACTTTAAAAAGAAAATATTGTCCCGACTCACTAGTCAATATTCTTCCTTCTTTAACGTAGAATTTGGAGGACGCACAACTGCGAAGAAAATGGTAATGTCCGGATTCGGGCATGAATTGATGAGAAAGGGGGAAAGGAGAGGAGGTCAGACATGAATAACAATCGTAAAAAGTAAAAAAGAAGACAAAAAGTAAAAAACTCAAAAATGTTTTTTGACAGCAGAGTTTCATATGCCCATAATCGTGGACACCGCCCAGGAGAAAAAGAAAGATGGACCCAAGAAGTGGTCAATGTCAACGACTCTTGTTCCTCTTAGACCAGATTTTCTTTTAATTCAAATTTAATCGACTCTATTCTCTTAAAATTTATGAAGTTACGGAATGAAAAGAGAAGAAATTAAAATTAAGGGATAAAGTGAATGCTATCGAAAATTGAAATGTTGAGTGGGTGCCTCAGCCTCCAATTTGCTTGATCATATATTTTGCCCAAGAATTATGAAAGGTGTGCTATGTTTGATTTACAATATTAACTTAATTAAATGACAATTCAAAATTTTTATTGGAATATTGAACAGTAAATATTGTGTCGGTGTAAATACTAACTGAAATACGCTTTTATGAGAAAAAAATTCCATTCTTCATTTTCAACATAAACAGTAAAAGAGTCGTATCCTTCAAAATAACAAGTGCAACTTTATTGGGGGTAAAAGTCGCAAAAGTCAATATAGTACGGTTGATAATACTTTGTCCATCATATGCAATTTGCAACAATTGATTATTAAATTCATGCCACATGTATCAATAGTGATTTTTACATGGGGAAAACAATATTTTTGCCTCTCTCATTTGGCCGCTAAAGTATAGGCTAATAATTAGTTACACGATTAAGCAGAGCCGATTTTCTTGCAGCCAAGAAATAAAATAAAAATAAAATTGAAAAAGAAGGCCGATTTTTATTGTACATGATGGGGTCTAAAGTTTATCCAAGTCATCGGATTATGTTGTTTACGTGAGATTTGGGCAAGAAGATACTGTCGTACATTCTTTGACTTGAAGAGGAAGGAGCCAAGAAGGCACAGGGCATGTCTCGCACTCGAGCTTCGCATTCACGACGAGGAAGAAAAGGAAAAGGGTTCAATAGTTACTTGACTATTTGCATGTCACTGTCACTGTCGATCTCCTTTGACTCTCTTTTCTTCTTAACGGGCACTAAAGAGAGGCACTAAAAACGTATTTGGTAACGTTTCTGTTCTCAAAAATAATTTGAAATAATTATTTTTTATTTTATTTATGAGAATAATTTTTAAGTATTTTAAACCGTTTAATAATTGTCCAAAATTTTAATTTTCAAAATAGATTGGTTGATTTTAGAATTGTTTCCGAAAACAAAATATCAACTTTTTTTTTACTTTTCGATTCTATTCCAAATTTACCTTCAGAAACAAAAGAATAGAAATTTGTTTCTGAAAACAAAACTTTTATCAAATGAATTTCTATTCTAAATTTACTCTCGAAAATAAAAGAATAGAAATTATTATTGTTTGGCAGCCTAAAAAGTTGGGGGAAGCCCCGTGGGGGTGCATGTTTTAAGGTTAAACACAGCTGAAGCATGTTTAGGAAGTTAAGGTTACTTCATTTAATTAATTAATTCCTAAAAGGTACATGATGATTACTAACTACAGAAGCAACGATCATTACACGAAGAAAAACTCCATGCAATTTAAGACTAGTGAAGAAGTAAGTCCATGATCTATGGCGTGGATTCTTTCTAACGATATTGAAAGACACAGAACCGATGATTACGAAAAGATTGATTATGCAATAAATGATGAAGAAATTGGAAAACTCAAGACTAATGAAGAAAAATTTAAGCTCTCCCCTTAGTTTCTGCGGATTAAGTGGAGCGAATCGAGCAATCCTTCTCTCCATCTTTTGACTTCCTGACGCGTCTCCACCACGAAAGACTGCCGTTCAAATCCTCTCATGCTACCTCCACCAATGCTCGCTTGCTTGGCCAATGCTTATGCATGAACTCGACGCTAACCTTCATCCTCACCCACATCACCCCTGGCCCTTTCCTCATATCCTATTCTGCAGTGCATTGAAACGCCCTCTTCTTCCTCGTTCCACAGCCCGGCCCATTGGGGGTATTTGATTGTTGATGAAGATAGAACAATAGAAATATATCTTGGATACTTTGATGTGTGATGATGATTACTGTTTTTACAAGTCGTTATGAACAATATATAATTTGGTGCTATAAATAGATAAACAATCAACATATCTTTTAGGAGGAAGTACCTTATCCCCACCTTCATCACCTTTCATGATAAACTATCACTAATTTTCATGTCAACAGTTACCTATTTTCATAACCACCAGTAATCTCTTTTCATGACCAAGATTACCTCCTTTCATAATTACAAACTAGTTCAACAATCCCCTGTGGAGTTTGGATATTTTTATAAATTCATACATCCAAGATGGTATTTGTTATGACTTGAATCTTCAAGTATTATAAACACTTCCATTAATGAAATCGATGGTACATAGTACTTTGAACCGTGATTTCATTTGTTAATCAAATTATTGAACATATGAATTTATACACATTTGGCTAGAAATTTTCTATGCCGTAGCACTTTTATGGCCTTTTTCTTCCTCCTACATTCACGAACATTTATAAAAGTTCATCCAACTTTTGTTCAAAGCGGCACTGCTTCTTACGTTTATATAGGTGAAGTTCCTTATTTATTAGCTTAGCATTGCCTTGCTAAATCCTTGAATTTCATGAAGAGTGTTTTCTTACACTCATCCTCTTAACTTTCCATAAATATTAACCTTGTGCCCTAGTACTCGATCATCGTCAATATACAATAACTTTTTGTTACCTATTGAACCTTAATAATTTCGTTAGAAATTACAAAATTAGGCTTCCACAAGACCTGACTAATATCAATTGGTTTATGAACCATTCCTTTGGTGATACTGCTGTTGATATCCAAATTTTTGTCGACATTTTTGGTATCTGTTTATTTAAAATATATATAGATAAAAAGGAAAAAAAAATGAATGAAATGAAAATGAATGAATAATAACAAAATCATGTGGGCTCGCTTGTCCGCCACGCTTGGCAAAATTCTCGGCCCTCTAAGCCCCTCCATCTATTAGTCCAGCCCATCATTAATTCCCTTGGTCCATCTCTTTGTTCTCTTTTCTAGCCGATCTATTTTATGATTTCAAAGCCCATCTGAGACATAAAAAAAGGCCCCACGTGCGCCTATGAGAGGAGAGAAAAACGTCTGCGATGGAAGCTATGGAACCAAAACGAACGGAAGCGCGCGGTGGCCGTGCGAGTGCCTGTGACGCGAGAAGAGCAACCGCGAGCGACGAGAGCGAGCCCTTGCTGTTCGAGAAGGCTGCAGAGCTGGAGGAGGGCTAATGGAAAAGTTCGATTCGGCTGAAGCTAGGGGAGCATGCTCGACACGGAGGAGGACGTTCGCTCCCGGACGGAGGGGAACGCTCGCGGAGAAGAGAGGAGCGGGCATTGGCGGCCTTGGTTGGTTCAGCCATGGTTTGGCTGAAGAAAAAACAGAAGAGACAGGAGGATCGAAGGTGGTTTGGGGGGCCATGGTCCGCTGAAGGAAAGAAAGAGGTTGTCGGCTGAGGTACTCGCCGGTCCAAGACAAAAAAGGGGGCGAACTCGAACCAAAAAGAGAGAAGAGCGAAGCAAGCAATCTCCACTGATTCTCTCTCATCTTTTTCATTGACCGAACCCCACTATTTCCAAAAAACTCTCTTTATCTCTCGTCCTCCAAGCTAGGCCGAGAACTTCATTCGGCAGAGAACACGGTTAGGCTCTCCCGCTATTCATTCTCTCTCCATCATTCTCTTTCCACCGATTCTCTCCATCTCGGATTTTCCCGCTGATTCTCTCTGGAGGAATCTCACGAGCTCATCTTTTCATGTAGTTGGAGCGAACATCGAGCAGAGGACGAAGAGGATTCCCACTAATCCTTCAACGTCTACTCTAAACCTAAAGATTCACGGAAGCGAACCACGATCCCAGCCGATCTTCGTCCCGGTGTGCAACCCGATCTCCACGACGGTAGTTGCTCCGGCGAGCTCGGCGGTTTGTTCCGGTGTCCGGCGACCCCCTCCGCATTCGCTGACAATGACGACCGGCCTCCTCCTTCGGTGTACGCGCTCATCATGCGCGACCAGTGGCTCCCTCGATTCACTCCTCCGCTTTGGAAGCACTGTACGATGAAATGCCCTACTGGTTCCCGTGCGAAGCTCGTCTGAAGCGTTCATCGTCGCGGCTTCCTTCACTATCTCGACGAAATTTTCGATTTACACTGGAATCGTCTAAGCCGGTCTTGTGTGCATGTTTAGTTTTGTTGATTGTCGGACATAATTGACTTGTGTTTGAAACTGAGACATTGGTGAAATAGGTCTGCCACACGTGTCGTGCTCTTCCTGTGTTGAAGTATATCTGCTAGTTCAACGGTTACAATCCATTCATCCGTCGATTGCACATCAGGTATTCGATGAAATGCCTCGCAGAGTAGAAATCTGAAATTGTTCATTGGCAGACATGTTGATATAGAAGGACTGCTATTTATTGATTATTGATTATTCGTGTTCAATTTCAATAATGTTTCATTATTTCAGAAGACGAATCTGCATATGCCGTCTTGTGTGTCTTTTGTCCTATGTTTATCAGTGTTTCATGTTCTGGTGGATGTTGGTGGTGCTCGCTAACGAGAAATGGCTGGATATATAGGATAGATACAATTTGTTATCCGTTTCTCCGAAGCATTTCTTGAGGAGCTACGCTTGGCCATTCCTTGAAGTTTAGAGGTGGTCGGCTAGCTCGTTTGAGCTTGTCGAACAAGAAAATCAAGGTAAAACTCTTTAAGCCTTTGATCTGATGAAGCGAGGCCACTTGTGATAATTTTCGGCTCACCCACAAGTGGCTGGGCCTAGGATCATCATTCTAAATGCTCAGTGATAGTTCGAGATGGATATGTGTGGATATGATGTTAATCATTGGCTGTTAAGGCATGATTAGTGGATGCTGATAGTGCGAATTCGATTTCTGGACTGATTGCACGATGTTGACGATATAATGAGGTATATGGCTGATTTTCATGACGTGATCAACTAGAGAATGCTAGTAATCTTCATTACCTTCATTTTGATACATCATAAGTCATCATATGACGTCGTTTGCATGCTAAAATTGTGCTGTGATCGTAGGTTTAAAATCTGAACTCTGAATGTGTTATGTTCTCTCTGATTTGGCTGTTTTGTCAAATTTTTATGAATTTTTATTATGCGATTAATGTGTTGATGTCTTCACGGGATTTGTTCATCACATCTTGGTCTAGGTCATAGAAAATTTTCGTAAAAATCTGAGATGATTTAGTTGGTACGAACACCATTCAAAGAGACGTGCTGGCTTCTGGAATCTTAATTTCCAAGTTGACCTTCACGTACTCTCTAATTTTTACAAATTCTGTGTTTAGAATCTAATGATTCTTCCCCACGAAAAATGTTCATCACATTCATATCTGTACTGACAAAGTTTTTCAGAAAATAAAAAGTTCGTTTGCTATTTTCAGCCATCCTCCTAAATTTACAGTAATGTTCTGGAATTTTGGTTCACCGTCAGACCTCCATGCATTCCTAAATTCTTATAAAATCATACATTCAAGATTTGATAACACGTTCTTCATCAAAGTTTTAGGCAAAATTTCAAGCTTTCCAATGGCATATGGCCTATATCGTTGGATGATCATTTGGTTGCTATGGCCTTAGTTAGCATTTAATCGAGTTAGGTACCCAAAGGGCATTATCTTAAGACTAATGTAACCAAGTCCTAAGTCTAGAATCTCTGGTTGCATAAATGATAAGATATCCTTCCATATCTTACTCGCTTTCTAGCCACCGAAAAGGCTAGTGGCGACTCCTTGGTGAAAATTTGCGTAGGCTTAATTGATTTAAATTTTGAATGCTTGATGTTGGGTGAGGTATGGGCTTGGTAGAGCTCGAGTCAATGGAAAGCCATCGGCCTGAAGTTGACAATATCCCTAAACCTAACTGTCTCTCTCTCTCGGGATTAGTTCGCGATAGCTACTAGCTAAATCTCTCGAGAGTCCCTTAGTGAATGGATTAGCCAAGTTATTATTTGTCCGAGCATAGATTACTGAAATAATTCCATCCACAATTAATTATCGAGCATGCTCATGTCGCAAACCAATGTCTAAATTTTCCATTGCATATTTTACTATGTGCCTTACACATTTTTGCCTCACTATTGTAATGTAAAAGTATGGCTGCCATTGGTTGTGGCCATAATTCTTCATCTAATAGCAAATTTTGCGACTATTCAGCCTTTTTACCAGCTCTTGATAATGCTATCAATTCATATTTCTCGTTGAATGAGTTATATTTATTTGCTTCTTTGATACCATGAAACTGCACCATTTTTTAGCCTGAAAAACCCATCCAGATATCATCTTGTTATAAATTGTTCTAGTTATTCAACTAGTATCTGAATATCCATCTAATATTGTTGGTTGTCTTTCATAAAATAGACTACAATGTATTGTTTTCTTTAAGGCTCTCTTTGTTTTGTAAAAAATATTTTCCTTTAATTTTTTGGTGTTTGGATTACTTAAGAAAATGAGTTAATGGAAAATCTTTTACAAGTTAACAGAAAATCTATGCTTAAATTCAAGGAAATGATTTCCTTTTTAAAAAATTGATTATTTTCCAAAATATGATTAGATATCGACACTTAGATAAAAAAATAAAATAAAATCTACGTATGGTCACGGGAACTCCAAAGCTTGTCCTTGGACTCTTGACAATGACCTTAGGCTAGGGTTGAATTCCGCTGGGGTCCATGGAAGCTGCACTTGGGTCCAAAGAGGCCAGCCTCGAAACCTCGTGCTTGGGGTTGGGTCCATAGAGGTTGGCCTCGAGACACGAACGCCAGTGGCTGGGTTTAAGACTTTGATATTTTTGCTTGACTCCTTGATGCCTCGGGTTGGATCCACAGAGGCCCAATCCTTGATCCTAGCGCTTGTGCCCAGATTGCTAACACTTAGACTTGAGTCCATTGAGATCGGGCTAGGTCCACAACGCTCGAACCTAAGAACCTGTGCTTGGGATTTGGTCTATCGACGCCGCCCAAACTAGTGTCCATTGTAGCCTCGTTTAGAATCTTGGCACCCAAGCTCAGGTTTATTGTGGCTAGGGCAATGTCCCTAGTGCTCACGCCCATGTACATCAAGACTGGGCTTAAGACCCCGGCACTTGGGCTCGGGACGATGTCCCTATCGGAGTCCTTAGAACCTAAGCTTGGGTCTCAAGTCTATTGAGGCTAGGTTCGGGATGTTGGCGCCTACTTCGGTTAATCAAGGCCAAGCTTCAGACCTCAACAATCATGCCCAAGTCTATCGAGGCCGGGCTCAGGTCTTAGACATCCACACCTAGGTCTATTAAGGTCGAGATTGGGACCCCGAAGCTTGTGCTCGAATATGATGCTTTGGTCCATTAAGGCTAGGCCTGGGTCCACAATGAAGAGGCCAAGATCCATTGAGGCCAAACCTGAGACCCTGGTGCCTATACTCCGTCTCCTAACTTCCTATGCATAACTCACAATTGAATAATATATGTCTATTTGGAAAAATAAAATTATATTTTTTTAATCAAATGATAGAAAATATTTTCTAGTCATTTTTAGGTATAAACCAAAAACTGAAAAATATTGTTATTTTATTGTAAAATAACTTATAGAAAAAATATTTTCCAAAATTGTTACATTTTTCATGAGACAAATGGAGCTTGTAATCAAGAATTCTACATATTGCCTTCCAATGCAAAGTACTAGGATTATTAGTAAGTCTAAACAATTTACACAAAAAAGGTTATATTCGGTTTAGTACAATGCATAGCATACATCAGAGTTCCAACGGCACTAGTGTATTCTAATTGCGATGAAGGTTGCTCATTATTTTCCATCATTTTAATTGATACATCATATGGTATATTTGACTTTTTAATTCCCGAGTTATGATATTTTTGAATGATTTTCTCCACATAGTGGCCTTGACTTAAAGTATAACCCTCATTATGTTTGATCACTTTCATACCTTAAATTATATCCACATCTCCCAAATCTTTCATCTTGAACTCAGAAGATAGATATTTTTTAGTTTAATTTGTGCCATGCATAATTGTACCAACAATTAGCATATCATCTACAAAAAAGCTGATTGTAACTCCATAATCTTTGGTAAATTTTGAGTAAATGCACTTATTATCATTGTTATGCTTAAATCCATATGATAACACCATTGAATCAAATTTTTATGCCATCGTTTCGATATTTTCTTTAAACCATATCATGATTTGTTTACCTGCTATTTTCTTTGTCTTTGCTCATGTTGTCATTCTAAAATAAATTGCACATTGTTTGTAACTTCTTTCATGTAATTAGCCCCTCAGTCCCAAGGACCTTCCTCAACTCAAAGGTGTTTTATCAGATTATCCACAATTAGGTTCTCAAACATGCGGAAAGGTATTTTTCATATCATTACAAGTTGAGGGTAATTGTGAAATAATTGCAACAACTTGAAGAGGCTTTTAGAAACTTCAATCATAAGGTTTTTGAGTTTGGCAACATATATTTGAAGTTCTTCCACTTGCTTAGAGATAGATTTTTCATTAATCATGACAATTTCAAAATATCTCAAAGTGGTAAATCTATTAGTACCTTTTTTGTCATTATTTTATTAGGTCTCCAACATATTCCAAATGTCTTTGGGATTTGTGTAGGACCGAAATGTTTCATATAGACGATCGAATAGAGCACTGAGAATCCAGCCAAGGCACCTCCTTTCATCATCATTTTCTTATCAAGATTATCACAGGATACCGTATCACTTTTATTCAAAAATTTCGAAGTACTACAGCCGAGGTAAGATAATCTATGATGTCACAAGAAAGATGACTCTGATATAGCTAGTATAAACACCTAGAGGGGGTGAATAGGTGTAAAAATAATTTATCGAGATACAAAAGCAATACTAGGCAGACAATAGAAAAGAAGTTCTCCAAAACAGATTATGATCAAAGTAAACAGAGAGTAGGGAAGAGAAAATTGAACACAAGGTTTATAGTGGTTCGGCTTATTCCAAGCCTACGTCCACTCTTTCGCACTGACAGCCCACCGGCTGGATTTCACTATGAACAAAAGAGATGTTACAGCAATGCTTTCCCTTGATTCCACAGTGTAGATATTCTACCACATTTCCTCAAGGTATCTCAAAATATAGACTCTTTTTTGCGTACAAGATTTTGCTCAGTAAATGAATTGACAAAGAATAAGGAGCTTTAGACTTTGGAATTCTTCTATCGTGCACCTTTTCGAACAACTGAAACGTCTTCTTTATATACTCCTTTATGCCATCATACCCGTTGGCACTTACCAAAGGAATTCTTCCAATCTTCCCGTTGGACAGAATCAATTAGGAAGATCATTCGAGCTATTAAAGGAACATGTCGATAGCCCATCAATCCCGCTCGCCCATACAATTAGGATCTCGGTTTCCATAAGTAGAACCTTCCAAGTATACTTCGCCAATCATCGGATCTTTAATCAATCTTGATTCGAATAAAGGAATCCGTTATGTCATATCCAGCCAAGAGATCTTCGTCGCCGATAAGATCAAATCCTTAACGAAACACACGATCCGGATAGACCTTCTTCGACAAACTACAAACTGTTCAATGAGAATAGACTTTGAGTCTTAAGTCTGGCAGTCCGGAAGTCTTCAGACTTTAAATAGTAGAGTCTGCAAATCTTCAGACTAGACTGATGTAAACGTTTTGTCAGCTTCAAAATATTCCAGAAAGATTTCTCCAACAGACTCAAGCACATAAACAAGAACAAAAGTTTCAATAATGCTTATCTGTCAAGATTGCAAGCACTTGATGTAGCCACCATCTCTATTTTCATGAAAATAACACCTTAAGATTGTTGGAGAAATTTAATTGCTGATGAAGATAGAGTAGTAGATACGAATCTTTGATGCATTATGATGATCACTATCTTTTAGGTATTATTTGCCCCCATTATCATTGCTGTCGAGTTTACAACAAATAAACTTCAAGGATATACATCAAAGTTGCAGAAAAATGAGTTAAGCAATTACTCAATTTCTCTCTTGGAATTTCACCTTGAATGTGTTAAGTTTTGTGTATGAAAAGAGAAGAAGAGAGTTACAGAGAAGAAGTTGTTTAGAATAGTTTTTATGAACAATTGATATTTCGGTGCTATTTATAAACAACCAATCAACATATCTTTTGGAAATAGGTACGTTGTCCCCACCATCACCACTTTTCATGATGAAGATCACTACTTTTCATGTCAACATTCACCTTTTTTCCTAACTATTAGTAATTTTTTTCATAATCAAAAGCATTTTTTTTATCACCAAGAGTCACGTCAGAACAAACTATTTCAACACGACCTTAGGCCTGCTTTCGCCTTGAATATGAGGACTTGCCAGCCCATCTTGCTGATGTAAATATGCTGCCGCCTCGGACTCTGACAATGCTGCGTTGGCGTGGCTTGAGAGAGGGAGCCAGCGTCACCTCCTACAGTGAATTAACGCGAGCCTCACTTGGAAGTTCGCAGCTTCACTTGCTCGCTCTGCATTTATGTTGCTCGTAGCCCACCCATTTACATATGAGTCCACGGTTGCAAAATTCACTTGGACAACCATATGATCAATTGGCGGTAGTTGCGTCGCGCTCAAGGGCTCGAACTTGTAGTAGATGTTCGACTCAATATCAGCGTAGGATATCTTCATCTTTTTGTTAGGGTATATTACCTGGAACCAGACCACCCAATTGCTGGAGAAATTGGTGAGCGTCATCAAGTTAGACTCGAAACTCAGGGAGTCGAGGCCTGAGAACGAGCCAGACTATCAAGCACGGTTCCGATGACGATGAAGAGGGCGATCATCGCCACCAGGAAGTAGCAGAGGAAGGTGGTGCGCCGATCCTGAGGGTTGTAGTACTGGTAAGCAGCCTACCGGGGCGGTGGCGCCGCGTGAGGGTAGGCAGTGTTGGACACTCCACCGGAGGATAGTCAGAGTGGGTTCCCAGCGGTGGTACGGGGTAGTCGGAGACCGAAGGTCTGCAATTATCGGCCACGTCAAAGGAAGCTGGAAATTTTTTCTCCTCCTCTCGAGTTTTGCCCTTTTATGATGATGAGAGAGAAAATGAAAACTTTGTGTGTGTGTGTGTGTGTGTGAGGGAGAGAGAGGGAGGGGGAGAGAGAGAGAGAGAGGGGAGGGGGAGGGATCAGGAATTTCTTGACAAGGAAGAAGCGGTGCTTAATTGCTTGCTATGCCCATTCTTGCTTTTCAGATTTGCTCTCTCATTCCTTTTATGATTTAGGCTAAATTACTGGTCATGTAATTTTAATTAACCATGTAATAGAGCTTCAAAATATTTTAGCAAAGAGTTTTCAATTTTACAATAACTAATATTGCTGCTCTCTTCCAATTTGTAGTTAGGTTTTCTATTCCTCCATTTCCTCTTGATTAGCACTGGCCCAGAAACAAATGACCAACCATAGATTTTATTCACGTATTGCTGCTCTCTTCTATTTGTGGCTCTAAACCATCATCTGCTCTTCTCCAAGAGTCTAAGAGAAAGCCATGGCAAAAATTCATTATTCAACTTTACAATACCGTATGCTTCTTCTGTCCTTTGTACTCGAGAAAGCAGGTCTACATTCTGTAGAGACATCCACGGTGGCATTTCTATCGACCTTCAGGCAATGTGACCGTAACAACATAGACTGTGTTGGATTCTTCCTTAACTAGATAGGCATCTAAGCTACCTGAACTTCTTTCGGCAAAGAAACCAGGCTCTTTGGGCAGTGGCAAGGTTGCTCCTTCATTTGCCAACATGAAGACAACACTAGAAAATGTTGGCCTATCTTTAGGAAACTTTTGGACGCATAACAAACCCACCTGAATGCATCTCTCTGCTTGAGACTCAACAAAAGAGGCGCAAAAAGATTCGTCAATGAGTTCCGTGGCCCTCCCTTCACTCCATAGCAGCCATGCCTAAAAAGTTTAAACTACTCATGATCAACAACCGTCCACGCATCAAAAAAGAAAGCGTGTCTAGGGGAACATAGAAAGAACGGGATGAGGTTTTAAGAGAAAGGGAATAGCTGGTCCTGTTTAGCAAAAAAGGAAGCGTCGGGTCTTAATAATTCTCTACCACTTACGTGCCCGAGAAGGGTGTGATGATGATCAGGATGCTGGAATTCTCTGTTCCTTTTGCTACTTAATATCTCTAACAAAAGCACGCAAAAGCTGAAAATGACGGACTTCATAGAGAACTTTCCATCAAAGGTATACTCCGGGGACATATAACCGTTGCATCAAGCAAATCAGGCTTCAGTTTCTTCAAATACTGATGGATAGTGCACTGTTCCAATGAATTAAGATGTTAAACTTACTATGTACCAAATATTCTTCTCGTCTCTGCCTCTGTGTCATCTCCTCGAAAGATCCTTGCCAGGCCGAAATGTGAAATCTTTGGATTCATGTTAGCATCTAACAAAATGGTACTTGTTTTTGGGTTTCAATGGATCACTTGTAGTTTTGAATCCCTGTGGAGATGGAGAAGTCCTTGGGCGATTCCTAAAACAATGTCAAATCACCTTTTCCATTCCAAAGAGGAGCTTCTGTCATGATCTGCATGCGCTCAACCCCATTGAAAATTAATGAAGTTGTTAGCGTTGAGCTGTATATTCTGGCAAAGGAATCAATGGACAGAAACAAAAGCACAAGGAATCGAGTGAAAAGGAACTCGCAAAGATCAAGTGGTTCTAGCCAAAGATGAAGTAAACCACGCTTTTGTTTAGCATATACTCATAAATTAACCTTCTTTCTTCTCCCTCAATGCAGCAGCCAACAAGTCCAACAAGATTACTGTGCTAAAATTGGGCAACTAGAAAGACTTCATTCATAAACTCATCGGGACCTTGTCCCGAATATTTTGACAGCCTTTTGACTGCTACCACTTGTCCTGTGGGAAGAGTTCGCTCATTTTTCAAAACCTGGAACTTGTAGGTTTCCATCGGTTCGGTTCTCAAGTTCTAGGTTCTATCGTGGAACCATGCGTAGCCATAGTCGCATGCTTAAAGACAAGATAAATGTACATGATTTGTGTGATTAGAAAACCCATAATGAATACCATTGGACAGCAAACCGACGACACCCCATAGGAGTCTAGATGCCTGGGGATAGCGAATCTTGGAAGCTTAAGGACAGTGAACCCTAGATGCCTCGGGGAGAGATGCTTAGGGATAGCGAACTGATGATGCCCCGATAAATGCCTATCGGGTTCGGACAACAAACCCTAGAAGCCTAAGGACAATGAACCCTAGATGTCTCGGGGAGAGATGCCTAGGGACAGCGAACCCTAGAAGTCCACGAGGGTCGGACAGCGAACTGGCCTCTAGATAGGGATTCCTTGCACAGACTGGACAACGAACTGACTTCTGTGTGTCTTGGAATGAAAACATTGATTGGAAAAGTGAGAACTAAAACGTGCGAATCGTATGCGCATGTGTGGTCGAGTTGTTTGTTGAGTCATTAGGTCCTTATGTCGTGAGTCTAGAATACTTGAGGTAGCTATCCTGTTGTTAAAGTCTACTCGATCTTAGTTGGTCTCATATAGTACTATTTACACCATAGTTGTTGAGTGAGTCGCATGTCTTAGACAGATTATTTGTATGTGTGATGGGTGGATCGTATAGTATAGAGTTTTGGATATTTCATTTGCTAGGCATTAGCTCATCTTTGTTGATATTTAAATTTTTCATATCTTTAGATATGGTTGCCTATCCTACTGCCCCCATATCCCTTTACCGAGCCCCTGTAGAGTTTGAGGGACAGTTGTATGAGTTTACCAACCCGCGCTTCCTTCCATGATATTCGTGAGCTATACGTCAATGTTATGGATGGATATCGGCTCGCCTGCAGGTCGCTTTGCCTATCACTTCATTGCGATATACGTGAAAACTGGAGGACTTCTAATAGGTCCTTTGCCGTATCCAGATGACAGTAGCAGCGACCAGGATGGCAGAGGTAGGGAGTAGTTCAGGGAGCTGGAAGATAGGATATTTTTGGCCTCGGTCTTGGCACTTTTTTGGGATAGGACCTTTGCAGATAGGTGATTGATGATGTCGATAGTTGTGGGGGGTGCAGTTATGGTGGCAGTGATGATAGTTGATGGGAGTAGTATATCCTTTTGACCTCCCAGTTGTAGCCCGATGAAAATCACCCATGTACAAATTTTAAAGATAAAAAATGAAAGTTATGATAGTTTGTTCTTCTTTGGCGTCCATCCATTATTGTATTTTCTATTTGATTTTATACTTTTGGCTTCTGCTTGTGTTATAAGTAAAAAGATTGATAACCCACGTTAGTATGTGGCGGACTGGGACATCACACTCGACGCCGATGAGGTCGACCTTTTCCGGCCTCAAATGAGTTCCTAACGACCGGTAGAGGAAGAAAGAGATAAAAAAAAAAAGAACAGAAAAAAGAAGAAAATTATAAAATTGCAAAAATTATCCATGTTAATACCAATCATTCCTTGTAGGACGGTTGCTACTAACTAGACCTACGTCAATGTTTTTTGGCTATGCCAGAGGAAGCTGGAAGATTATTCTTCCATCTTCTCAAAGAGTCTAGGAGAAAGCTATGGCGAAAATTCGTTATTCAACTTCACCACATCGAATGCTTCTTCTGTCCTTTGCCCTCGAGAAAGCTGGTCTACATTTTGCAAGGACATCCATCATGGCATTCCTATCGACCTTCCGGCAATGTGACCGTGACAACATTGCATGTGTTGGATTCTTCCTTAACGAAATATGCACACGGGGTATCTGAACTTCTCTCGATGAAGAAACTAGGCTCTTTCGGTAGTGTCAAGGTTGCTCCTTCATTTGCCAACATGAACACAACACTAGACATTGTCGGCCTATCTTCAGGAAACTTTTGGACACATAACAAGCCCACCTGAATGCATCTCTCTGCTTGAGATACAACGAAAGAGGCACGTTCAAATTCATCAATAAGTTCCATAGCCCTCCCTGCACTCCATAGAAGCCATGCCTAAAAAAATTTAAGCTACTCATGATCAACCACTATCCGTGCATTGAAAAAGAAAACACGTCTAGGGGAACATAGAAAGAGTGAGATGAGGTTTTAAGAGAAACGAAATATCTGATCCTGTTTAGCCAAAAAGGAAATGGCAAGTCTTAACAATTCTTTACCACTTACGTGCCCAAGAAGGGTGTGATGATGATCAGGATGCTGGAATCCTCTATTCCTTTTGCTACTTACTATCTCTAACAAAAGCACGCCAAAGCTAAAAACATCGGACTTCACAGAGAATTTTCCATCAAGGACATACTCTGGGGACATGTAACCGCTGCATCAAGCAAATTAGGCTTTAGTGTCTCCAAATACTAATGGATAGTGCACTGTTCAAATGAATTAAGATGAGACTTACTATGTACCAACTATTCTTCTTGTCTCTGCCTCTGTATCATCTCCTCGAAAGATCCTTGCCAGGCCGAAATCTGAAATCTTTGGATTCATGTCAGCATCTAACAAAATGTTACTTGTTTTCAGGTCCCTGTGGATCACTTTTAGTTTTGAATCCTGGTGGAGATAGAGAAGTCCTCGGGCGATTCCTAAAACAATGTCAAATCGCCTTTTCCATGCCAAAGAAGAGCTCCTATCATGCTCTGCATACATTCAACCCCATCAAAAACTAATTAAGTTGTTAGCGTTTAGCTACCCCATAAAAAATTAATTAAGTTTTTAGCGTTTAGCTATATTTTATGGCGAAGGTATCAATGGACATAAACAAAAGCATAAGGATTCGAGTGAAACGCAACTAAGAAAGATAAAGTGGTTCTGACCAAAAATGAAATAATCCAAGCTTTTGTTTGGCATATACTCATAAATTAACATTCTTTCTTCTCCCTCAATGCAGCAGCCAACAAGCCCAACAAGATTCCGATGCTGAAGTTTCGCAATCAAAAGGGCTTCATTCATAAACTCATCAGGACCTTGTCCCGAATATTTTGACAGCCTTTTTACGGCTACTTCTTGACCTGTGGAAAGAATTCCCTGCATGTATTTTACTTAGTGTGACCTCAGTAGTTATTTGAACTGGCTAATTTATAACTCGTTACCTTGTAAACCGAACCGAAGCCGCCTGCTCCTAGCTTGTTTGTTTGAGAGAAATGGTTGGTAGCAGCAGCAACGGTAGCGAAATCATATAATGGCAAGTCAATGTCATCCATCCCACTTGGCAAGCCTACAAGGGATGTAAATTAGTTTCTCAAGCCATACCATAAACTCCACAAGGAAAAAAAAATCCGGAATTTGACCAAATGAAGTAAGGAAAAGGTATTTAGCTTACCTCGGCTTTTCATTCTTCTTTTCCAGATTATGCTCAATGCTGTGCCCACAATAAGCAATCCTGAAATGGCTGAAGCCATGGTGATAGTCACCAGTTTCTTGGATAGACTGCCGATTGAATCTGGCATACAGGAAGAAGTTAAATAACTAATTTCAGAAAGAGTTCATCTGTAAGCTAACGAATCAATCTCCACTAGAGAAACTTTTAGATTAGAAATAAATTGTAAGAGACAGAACGATAGTTCAGTCTGACATTGATAAGGACAAATCGATGTAATGAAAGAGTGAGACAAAAAAATGGCTAAACCAACTAGTCAATGCAGAATATTTACCTAATTCTGAGGCAGGTAGCCGTACGAAGAGATATTGGCCATTACCAGCAATGTCAATTTCCTTAATATCAATGAGATCGCCAAACCACATCAAGCAGCCTGCTCCTCTAACATCTGAATTAGCATAAGCCATGCAAGAACAATTCTTTAAACACTCAACCTTGCATTCTTTAAGGTTCATACTCTTGAATAGTTGGAAATCTATAAGGTCAGGTAATTTCACATGCAAAAGTTTCATAAAACCCTCTCCACGAGAACAATTCAATGGAACTTTTCTTATGCACCCTCCTGTCGAATTGAGCACGTCCCACTCTTCTTGTGACCTGGGCATAAAACCCTGCAAGCAGAGACATCTTAGGCTTCGGTTAACTCGGCACACGCCATTAGTGCCACAATGTCCATAGTTGGCACAAGGGTTGTCAGGGACCGAGAAAGTTAGATCCCACTTCGTGCTTCCACTCTTCAGTAGAAGAGTCTGTACAATTCCATCGGGGCTTAATGTAAATTTGGCAGTGATATCGTCCTTAAAAATTTCAATCGCAAAATAGGCAGCCGTTTCGTTGTGAATAAAGATGGTTTTACCAAGGGGACTCGACACCTTGGACGTACCGCCGAGTCCAACTCCATTCCATGGTCCAGACCGATAAACTTTGATGGAACCATTGCTGACTATTTCAAGTTGAGGTAAACCTTCGATTTTGTATTTAAGTGTATAATCTCCAGGGGAAGGATCATCCGTGCTTCTCCAAGAAGTCAGATGACGTTCCAAGCCAGTTCTAAAGTTCCATCCCAATGTCATACCGACCAAAAACGTGTCTGATGGGTAATCAAAGCTCTGCCATGAGTAGTCAGCGGAATCTAAACTGTTGCGTTCTTTAAGAACAAGGTTACCAGAATCAAGGAGCTGTGCAACTGGGTTTCCGAGAGCCTTGGTTGAATTCGTCGACCAAATGACGCTATTTGATCGGTTCAGAATAACAAGTTCACCTTCATTGCTTATCTTCAGAGTACCATTTGAATCGGTGAGTGGACTGTTCCTGTTAGCAACCCAAACCACCGTTTCAGGACTGACCACGAACCATATCCCCAGGTAACTATTCTTTGAGCGTCCGGCAGAGAAGAATCCGAGCTCAAACTTTTGGCCTGGGGAAACTAATGTCTCTCCCTCTCTAATAGATTGAACTGAACTCAGGGTGTCGGCTGTATTGGATAGGGGCAGCAATGATAGAACGATGATGGAAGTGCAGAAAAAGCTGAAGATAGGAGGATCTGCCATTGCAAACCCTTCTGGTTGATCTACGAGATGAAGTAAATAACTAGATAAAAGATTCGAGCTTTCCTCAAAGTAGCATAACAGGAAGAGATATGGAAGACAGACACCTTTGTTTGGTGAAGTGCAAGTCCTAGGAGTTCCTGATTGGTCAAACAAGAAGACCAATTACGCAAATGTTCGGAAATTGGTCTCCAACCTTTCCGTAGCCTTCACGTACCAAATCCAAATGACTGGATTTTTTTTATAAATTCTATAAATATTAACTGCCTTATTATTTGGATTCAATGCGCATCCCAAAAGCATAAACTAATTTTAAATTTTTTTCATATTTTTTAATTCTCATCTCATGTGTAATCATTGTTTTAGGAAACACATCCAAATTTATAGTCCGTTTGTTTCATGGAAAATATCACGTCTTCAGAAAATAATTTTTAGGAAGCCATTTTCCAAGAAAATGACTATATTTTCTGGTGTTCGGTTGAAACCCGAAATTTGAGTGGAAAATGTTTTTCATTGTTTGTTATCTAATTTGATTTTTTGGGAAAAATTACCAAAAAATTTAATTTTAATATTTTAATTTACCAAAAAATTTTAATTTTAATTTTAATTTTTATGTAGTTTTTTTAAAAATTGATTTTTTAATTATTTTTATTTTTAAAAATCGAATTTTTATTTTTTAAAATTTTACTTTTTTTCCTTCTTTTTCTTTTTTCCTCCCTCCTTCTTACTCCTCCTCCTCCTCCTCCTCCTCCTCCTTCCTCCGCCGCCGCATGCCTCGATGTGGCCGGTTGCCCGGTGTCCGACCAAGACGCAATCGCTAGATCAAGCGAACTCGAGGCTCGGCCGATCCAGGCGAGCCACGAGCTTGTCGACCAAAGGATGCAGCTCGCTTGGATTGGGTGAACCATGAGCTCGCTGACTCGATCCAAGCAAGCCCAAGGCTCCACCGAGGCTGGTGAGCTCATGGCTCACTAGATCCAGCAAGCTGAAGCCTCGCCTTCGCCAGATTTGGCCTTGGGCAAGGCCGGAGTTGGCCTGTGGCGATCGGCCGCTGCCGCCGTGGCTCACGATCGGCCAAGGAAGAAGAAAAAGAAAAGGGAAGAAAAAATAAAAGAATTAAAAACTCAATTTAAAAAAAAGAAAAAAGAAAGAAAAAGAAAACATAAAAATAAAGAAGGGGGAAAACAAGGAAAATAAAAAATACTTTGAATTTTTTTTTAAAAAAAAAAAAAAAAACAAAGAAGAAGAAGGAGGAGGAGGAGGAGGAGGAGGAGGAGGAGGAGGAGGAAGTGAGAGCTTATAAAGATGTGAGATAAGGGAGATCAAGTGAGGAAAACATTTTCTCCTAGTTTAGAATACATTTTTCCCTTCATTGCCCAAAGTAATTCATTTTCCATGAAAGGAACGCCGGAAAATTCAGAAAACGTTTTCCTGGAAGTTATTTTCCGTGAAATGAATAGAGCCTATGTATGTAGTGATTATTTTAACAAACTGAAAATGCCTAGACACATACCTACTTTTTTTTTTTTTTTCTTGGATAAGGAAATATTGTCTTGACTCACTTTTCAATATTATTATATCTTTAACCTAGAATTGCGGAGAAAATAGTAATATTTGGATTGGTGCTTGAATCCATTAGAAAGGGGAAAAAGGAGAAAAGGTGAGACATGGAGAACAAAACTCAAAAAGTAAAACAGAAGACAAGAAAAAACCTCAAAAATATTTTTGACAGCAGTGTTTACACCCCCCAGGAGAAAAAGAAAGATGGACCCAAGAAGTCAAAATCAAGTCACTCTTGTTTTTTACTACCCGTCTCTTACGCCAAATTTTTGTCCAATTCAAATTTAATCGACTTTAGTCTTCCGAAAAATATGGAGTTGCGGAATAAAAAGAGAAGAAATTGGGAAAAAAGGGATAGAAAGTGAATGCTATGGGTTATACTTTTGGAATTAAGAAATAGAAAGTGAATGCTATTGAAAGTTGAAATTTTGAGTGGGTGCCTCACCCTCCAAGAACTAGGAAAGGATGCTAAGTCTGAGCAACAATGTTAACATAATTGTACCAGGCGTCAAATTCTTATTGGAATATTGGACAATGAACATTGTGTCTGAGTAAATACTAATTACACTTTTTTCAATTCTCCATAATCAACACCACCGGTAAAAGAGTTGTATCTACAAAATAACAAGTGAAATTTTATCGGAGTAAAAGTCGCAAAAAGTCAATCTGATTAAGGCGATGATTGAGTTAGAGTTATCACGCACATCATATCGATTTGTCTATTGTGTTGCAACAATCGATTATTAAATTCATGCTGCATGTATCGATAGTAATTTCTACACAAGGAAAACGATTTCTTTTCCCTCTCATTTGGCTGCTAAAGTATCACCTAATAATTGATATTCACGCGATTAAGTAAAGCTGATTTTCTTTGAGTCAAGAAATAAAATAAAATAAAATAGAAAAAGAAGGCGGATTTTCATCATACATGATGGGATCTCAAGTCTATCTAAGTCATCGGATAAGGTTGTTTCCGTGTGATTTGGGCAAGAAGATACCGTTGTACTTTCTTTAAATTTCTTAATCAACTAACTTGAAGAGGAAAGAGCAAAGGATGCAAACTGCATGTCCCCCTCCAACTTCGCGTTCACGGCCTGCAAACTTTTTCCATGTCACTGTCGATCGCCCTCTTAATACACTAGACATTGCTACCTTAATTTCTGCTAACGTACAAGCTAGTAAGAGTAAAGGACCATAGCTTCAAAAAAGTAAAAAAGAAAGAGAGTGTGTTCTTCACGGCATCTTTACAAAGATGTCAATCTTTTCATAGAATGAAAATCGTCCAACCAGTAATCGTAAACACATCGGATACATGTTCAAGAAGGTAAGGTCACGACTTGCGAAATTTGCCTGGACAACTGGCAGATCGAACGGCGGCAGTCAGGTCGCGCTCAAGGACTCGGACTTGTGGTAGATGTACGACTCAATGTCACTGTAGGATGTCTTCATCTTCTCGTTAGGGTTTGCAACCTGAAACCGGACCACCCAGTTACCGGACAAGTTGGTGAGCGTTGCCAAGTTAGACTCGGAACACGGGGAGTGGGAACTGGAGGACGAGCCATATGGTGAAGCACGGTGCCGATGATGATGAAGAGGGCGATCATCGCCACCAGGAAATAGCGGAGGAAGGTGGTGTGCTTATCCCGAGGGCTGTAGTACTGGTAAGCAATGTATTGGGGAAGTAAGGGTAGGCAGTGTTGTACACTGCAATAGAGGATAGCTTGTGACGCCCAAAACGTCATACGTGATATGTGTTTTTTATAATAATATTCCCTTTTAGCATGCGGAAGTGTAATAAAATGTTTTCAAAAATCCCTTTTACAAAGAAAGTCGTATAAGTATAACTAAGGTACTTATACTTCTTTTAGTTATATCACAATTTTAAGTTCACAACTTTACTATATTCGAGCTAAATATAAATGTCTGGATAGGGGTTGAGGGGGACCTATATCCATACCATACTTAAAAAATCTGCCTATACAAATGTTCAAACCGATGTCATGGATCGGTAACATTTCCCTCCGCTGTGTCACCACCATCATCAAGATCGAAGCGCCTCAACTAACTCACTATCCAGGTCCTGGTACCAAATGATGAATCTATAGGGAATCCACTCCACGAAACCTCTTATATTAACCTATATAGTAGAACTACACTATATATATATACTATTCTAGACTCAAGTTCAAGTACACTTTCATAAAGCCCTTCGTTGTGCATAGGAACTCTATAGTGCAAAGATTGAGGGGTGTCCATCCTGCACATTTGAAAAATAAAAGAATGAGCTAAGGCCTAGTAAATGAAATTTCTAGATTTAAGTTAGAAAAATCCCTTTACCACTTCCCTTGGTACAAGTAAAGAGAATGCATAACAATTCAGTAAATGTGATATAAACATGAGTAGATTTAACCTTTTCCCCTTTCCATAAACCACAATAATCATCATCCAACAATATTTCCATCCAGACTCATGTGATACGGCCCAAGGACAAGCATGATCCAAGATTGCCCATAATGACAAGGTCGTATCTCACACAAGGGCCAGCCCACGAGCTACCCATGAATGACCCATGATCAATGCACAAGTCGACCCATGAGTATTATGTGCTGACCCATGTGCAATACATGACAAGTCTGCTGCCCATTCAGCTCCGTGTGTCAGGCATTGTGTCAGGTGACCCTTTGGGTTCCCTATGAGCTGACCTTGCTAAATCATGGTAGACGTCCCTTGGGCTTCCCCCACACCTTAAGGTCTCTTGAGCTGTGTGTAGCCTTGTAATGATTGTACATATTTAAACACGACTGTTGGATCGGGAGGGGATCAACGGCTGAGATCAAACCCGCTCATGTATAAATAGGGGATCCTCCCCCTTTAGATGTACTCTATTGTTCACGAGCAATGCAATTGTGTTTCACTCCATACTTCGTTCTTGTGAGCTGAGAGCATGCAAGGCTGACTTAGGATCGTAATCCTAAGGCCGTAAAGGTGTGTGATTGTTCGAAATCGACTAACCCGTGACAAGTGGTATCAAAGCATTTGTTCCAAGTGCAATGGCCGATCCTCGTGCTGATGTCTCGATCGTTCAAGGCAATGACTAAAAGTATCGTGGACGACTGGCTAAGAAGACCACCTGATCAAGGAAAAACCATGATGTCTTGAGCTTGAGGGATCCAAAGGGTAATCTGGAAAATCATATGACGGTCCTAGAGGACATCGTCATGGACATCCAAACGATGGTGGACGACCTAAACCAAATTGTCGAAGGAGCAAAAGCTGGTAGGGAGGAGTTCTTGGCTAAAGTGCAAGAACTCAAGGCCGGCATAGGAGAGCTCCGTGTTGAGGTGTTGGGGTTCCTCACGCACGAGCTACAACGGCGGGATGAGACCTAGGAGGTCGTGATGGCAGCCATGCATGCGGAAATAGTCGAGCTGAAAGGCAAGCTTGCCGAGGTTGAGGCTACACGCGTGAACGGGGAGGTCACCATGCATGCAAATCCACGAACGGAAGCACCCAAGCCAAGAGAGTTCAAGGGCTCACGAGTGGCCAAAAATGTGGACAACTTCCCGTGGTACATGAAACGATACCTCCAGGCAATGGGAATCAACGACGACACATCTCGGGTAAACACCGCATCAATGTATTTAGTTGATAACGCTTTGTTGTGGTGGCATCGTCGGTCGGATGATAGGTGTGGTGACCCTATCATGACATGGGCTCGGTTCGTCGAGGAATTTCGACAAAACTATTATCCTGCATACGCGGAGAAGGAAGCTAGCGATGAACTCAAGCACTTAGAGCAAAAGAGCGAAGTCTATGACTACGTGAAACGATTCTCAGAGCTGCTGCTCTAAATTCTGTCCATGAGCGAGACGGAGGCGCACCACCAATTCATGAGTAGACTCAAAGCATGGGTCAAGCAAGAGTTAAAGAGATGCCATGCGATGGATCTTGCGATGGTGACATCCGTGGCTGAGTCCCTTGTGGAGTACAAATCGTCATCCACGACAAAACTCGACTCTCGTCCAAAGGACAAGGCCAATGGTGGAAGAGAACGAGGAAGATTTAATCGATTGAATGTAGGCAAACAACCAGTGGCTACCCCTAGGACCCAATCGGAATCGAGTGGATGAGGACAAAGAAAGGTATGCACGTACAAATGTTTCTTTTGTGATGGCCCTCATATGGCCCGTGATTGTCCCAAAAGAGGTAAACTAGCACCCTATGTAAAGAGAATGAACCACGAGAGGAGGTGTGGCTGGGTTCGCTGCATCTTCTTGGTTCAATCAAGATTAAGAAGGCGAAGGAACCCAAAGAAATGATGTTTGTGGATGTGAAGATCGGAAGTACCACAATGAGGGCGCTTGTGGATACTGGGGCGTCCGATCTATTCATTTCTCAAGAGGCCGCGAAGAAGTTGAATCTTTCGGTCGAGAATAGGAGAGCCGGTTGGCTTAAAACGGTGAACTTCAAGGAAGTCCCGACTAGCGGTGTGACTAGGGACATAAAGCTCCACCTTGGTCCGTGAACCAGCAAAGAAGACATCAAGGTAATCCCCCTTGATGACTATGATTTCGTGCTAAGTCTTGGATTCCTCGATAGGATCAATGCAGGCATGATGCCCTTCGTGGATTGTATATGCATCCTAGACAAGCAGTGCCAATGCATGGTCTCAATTTACCATGAGTTGGCAAGTGATAGGAAAATGCTATTGGCCATGCAGCTATCAAAGGGAGGAAAGAAGCGCGAGGTGACCTTCTTGGCAGCATTGAAGGAGAAGGACATGGAAGAAAGGGATATATTGAAGGAGGTGACCCAAGTTCTTGATGCATTCTAAGATGTGATGCCATTCAAGTTGTCTAAGAACCTGCCCCCTCGAAGGGAAATAGATCATCAGATCGAGCTTATGCCCAATGCTCGACCTCCGGCCATGGCACCTTATCGTATAACCCTGCCTGAGTTGAAGGAATTGTGGAAACAACTCAAAAAGTTGCTTGACGCGGGATATATTCAGCCATCCAAGACTCCGTTTGGTGCCCCAGTCTTGTTCCAAAAGAAGTATGACGGATCCCTCTGTATGTGCATAGACTATCGAGCCCTTAACAAGCTCATTGTCAAGAACAAGTACCCGATCCCCCTGATTATGGACTTGTTTGATCAGCTCGAGGAAGCCCAATGGTTATCTAAGCTTGATCTTCGATTGGGATATTGCCAAGTTCGGATCATTGAAGGGGATGAGCCAAAAACCATGTACGTGACTCGTTACGACTTGTACAAGTACCTCATCATGCCTTTTGACTTAACAAATGTGCCGGCCACGTTCTCTACTCTCATGAACAAGATACTCCATCCATTCCTTGATCATTTCGTTGTGGTTTACTTTGATGACTTTGTTGTGTATAACCGGACGCTCAAGGAACACGTCGAGCACTTGAGGCAAATTTTCTAGGTCCTGTGGGAAAATGATCTGTACGTGAAGCGCGAGAAATGTACTTTCACATAGAATGAAGTCCCTTTCCTTAGGCACATCATTGGGGGTGGACGAGTGCGAATGGACGCAACCAAGATTCGTGCCATTGTTGAATGGGAGCTGCCGACCAAAGTGACGGAACTGAGATCCTTCATTGGTCTCATGAATTATTATCGGTGCTTCATTCGGGGATATTCAAGCATCACTGTGCCACTCACGAACATGTTGAAGAAAAATAGGCCATGGGAGTAGACTGATCGGTGTCAAGAGGTGTTCGATTGGCTGAAGCGAACCATGACCAAAGAGCCTATGCTCGTGCTACCTGACCATGCCAAGCCATACGAGGTAGAAATCGATGCCTTTGATTTTGCTATTGGTGGTGTCCTCACCCGGTTGCCTTCAAGTCTTGGAAGTTGAACAATATGAAATGGTGATACACGGTACAAGAGAAAGAGATGATTGCGTTGGTGCATTGCCTTCGAACATGGAGGCACTAACTCTTGGGATCTCGGTTCGTCATAAGGACCGATAATGTGACCTCGAGCTACTTTCAAACACAAAAGAAATTCAGCCTAAAGCAAGCTCGATAACAAGATTTCCTGATTGAGTTCGATTATGTGCTAGAATATAAGCCTGAGAAATCCAACTCCGTGGCTGATGCCTTGAGTTAAAAGCTGGAGCTGGCCAGCATGACGAATTGAACCAACTGCCGGTGGATTGACCGTATCAAGGAAGGGCTCAAGCACAATCGAATGGCATAAGCTCTCCTTTGATACGCATGAGAGGGTAAAATGAGGCGATCCTAGTGTGAGGACGACCTCCTCTACACCAAGAGACGACGATTCTATGTGCTGCTCCATGGGAAACTTAAGAAGGAAGTAATGCATAAGTGCCATGATTCCAAATGAGAAGGTCATTTGGGAATCCATCATACCATGGCACTCATCGAAGGTCAATAATATTGGCCACACATATGGGATGACATTGAAGACTACATGTGTACATGTCTTGTGTGCCAACAAGACAAGATAGAGCAATAGTTGTTCGTAGGGTTCCTTAAGCCATTGCATATCCTAGAATGTCCATGGGAGAGTGTCTCCATGGACTTCATCGTGAACCTACTAAAGTCCAAAGGATATTGGACTCTCATGGTCGTCGTGTGATATCCTGGAATTTCAATTATGCTTTCAATTAAATAAATCGGGCCTTTCATCGATGCACCTATAGTGCTATTCTCTGAGTTGATCACTCGTGAGATAACTAGACTATCTGGGGGAAGTCATTAAGGGATTTTAATGTAATAGACTTGAGAATTCGACCAGAAATCGACTACTCGACCATGCTCATCTGCAGAGATCATTACGGCACAGTAAAGATCGATTAGAGATTAGAGATAGGTCGGTTCGACTGAGATGTGTGGTTAAACATGGGTGATTCCACCAAATTGAAAAATTCTCGTCGATCAGCACTAGATTGATTTTTCTGTTGTTTTGGTACCCTATGTCCGTATTTGAAACCTTGAGATTCTCACGACCACCGAGCATCACCAATATGTTGAAGAGGTTCATTGTGGCTCGAAGAAAATCGACCACAGGTCATTTGCACTAAAAATTTCTAAAAGTTACCCGGTAAGTTAGGTCACGCTAAAATCGCGCCAGATTGAAATTAATCGCAAATTTGAATCCGATTTCAGAAATTGAAAGTTTTGTCATGTCACGAGTCATTTTAGGAATGTCGACTCATCCTCCGAAGATTTTTTTGCAAACCGAGATTTTCGACGAAATTTCAAATTAGGGCCGTTTTTGTCCGGAAAATTCAGGGGACCATTTTTAATTGCGTTTTTGCGATGCAAGTTAGTTCTGTTGGCGAGGAAAAATGTCGATTGGATTGTGGACGCCTTGGTAAAATTTTATAGGACCGAAATTTGGCTTCAATTGGAAGATGATTGATCCAATTTGGGGAAAATCAAGTACAAATTCGTAGCCCCCCTTGCCTTCAACCTTTGGACCATCTCAATAGCTTCTAGAGGAAGATTGAGGCTGGAAAATGGCTGAGGAAACCAGCTGGGCATGGTGGGGCCAAGTCAAGGGGACAAAGAGGTGAAGTTGAAGACCAATGGCATATTTGGTAACGATTCTATTTCCGGGAATAGATTTTGATCAGAAATGATTTTTTTTTTATTTTGTTCCCGGGAACAGATTCTAAGTATTTTAAGCCGTTTGGTAACTGTTCAAAATTTCTGATTCTGGAATAGAATTGCGTTTGGTATCGTGCTCATTGATTCTATTCCAAATCAATTTCTTTTAATTTTTAAATAATTTTTATACTTTTATACTTTTTTCTTTTATTTTTTTTATTTTTTCTCCTATTCTTCTTCTTCAAGCTGGTCACCGAACCGGCAATTGGCCATACGAGGGCCGGCGACCTCACCGGAGCGTCGCCGGCCCTTGGCGAGGTCAGCCCTCATCGACCAAGCCTCGCTGGGGCTGGGCGAGGCTCGCCTAGCCCCGCCGAGGCTCGGCCTCGCCGGTGGCTAGGCTTGCCTCCGACGAGCTCGCCGGACCGGTTGCTGGCGACCGGCGGCAGGCGGAAACCACGGGATGGCGGTCAATGAAGAAGAAGAAAAGAGAAGAAGAAGTGAAAATGGAAGAAGAAGAGTTAGTTTTGATTATTAGATTTGTTCTCAGAACAATAGGCTCGAGACCCTAGCATCTAAGCCTAAGGCAACGTCCTTGCTTGAGTCCCCACTGCTTGCGCTCGAGTTTCAAGTTTATTGTGGTTAGGTTTGGGATGTCGACAATCGCCTAGGTCTATCAAGGTTGAGCTTGGGTTTTTGATATTAGCACCAAGGTCTATGGAGGCTGAGATCAAGACCGCGAAGTTGGTGCCCTTGTCCCCAATGCCTAAGTCCATTGAGGCTTAACCCGAGTCCACGACGTCCAAAAAGTCCTAGAATTATTGTATGATTACAATATCACTTTTATACTTTTCAACTGTGCCAATTTAGTGCTAAACCTTTTGAAGACTTGCCAATTTAATTCTAAAACTTTCAATTATGCCATTTTAGTCCTAAATATTTTGACGATTTGTCAATCTAGTCCTTAACATTTTAAAGATATGCCAATTTGGTTTTAAACCTTTAGACGATTTGTTGATTTAGTTATTTAGGCCGATTTTTGCCGAAAATTGCTAATGTGGCAGTCTAGTAAGTGATAGCCATTCTATGTGGCACGACCGAACACTAACATAAATAATTTTTATAATTTGTTTTAATTTTCTGAATTTTTTCTTTCTTTTTGCCTTATTTCCTTTTATTCCTTTTCTTTTCTTGTTTTTCTTTTTCCTTTTTTCCCTCCATCAATCCTTGTCGATGGGTGGTAGAGGCCACTAGCCGCTGGTAAGGGCCTAAATGCCCTCGCTAGATCTTAGTAAGGTTGAGCCTCACTCGACGTTAGCAAGGTTAACCATCGTCAACCTCAAGCAAGGTCCAGGTGATTGCGAAGGAAGAAAGAGATAAAAAAAAAAAATGCAAAAATTATCCACCACACTAGCAATTCGACGTAGGATTGGTTGCTATTAATTAGACTACTACATCAATGATTTTTAGCCAAAAGTGACCGAAAAAACTGAATTAATAAATCGTTAAAAGGTTTATGATTAAATTAGGACAATGGAAAAGTTTAGGACTAAATTAACATAATGTCAAAAGGCTTAAGACTAAATTGAAACAATTGTAATGTTAGTTTTAACACACCACCATATAGAGTGCATTTGGTTAGACTTTTAGAGAAAGCAATTGCGAAAATGCAAGGAACTTTAAGTTAAAGGAGTTTTCCAAAATGCAAATTGCATTTAGTAAATTGTACTAAAAATGTATTATGAAGTACCTTTGAGCAAAATAGTATTTGGAGAAATTTATATTTACAAAGGACCTTTGTGAAAAAAAAAAAAGGAAAAAAATAGTTGATCGGTGAAGAGTAGGCGGCCATCGGCATCCTCGCGGCCAACGTCTCAAGTTGCACGACCTCAAGCGGCCCTTCACAGAGGTCGCAACGACCCAAATCTAGGTCGCTGGAGGTCATGCGACCTCGCTGCAACCCAAATCTGGGTTGCGACGACCCTCGCCATGACCTCCGTGACTTAGATATGGGTAGCGGCGACCTCTGTGAAGGTGTTTCCTGATAAAGTCTCCAGGCTTGCTTCCCAACCATACTCATATTAAAAGATATTAGGTCTCTAAAGCCCATTCCTCCCGCATCTTTCCTTAGTTTCAATATCTCCCACCTTTTCCAGTGTAACCCTAATTTAGATTCACCGTTTTTCCACCAAAAGGAAGCTATGCGTCTTTCAATATGTTTACATATAGAAACCAAGATTTTGAAAATAGACATGGCATATTGAGGAAATGCTTGAACCACCATCTTGAGGAGGATTTCTTTTCCGGCTTTTGAAATCAAGTTTTCCTTCTAGCCCTCTAATTTCATATTCACTCTAGCTAATAACCATGCAAACATTTGCTTTTTTGAAGCCCCCCATTCAGATGGAATTCCTAAATACTTTCCAATCTTCTCGACTACTGGAACTCTCAATTCATTCGCCATGTTTCTTCTTAAAATTTGTGGACACCCTTTACTAAATGAAATGCTTGACTTATTCAAATTGATAGCTTGTCCAAAAGCATAACAATATTGATTCAGAATTAGAGCTAGGTTTTGACACTCTTATTGTTCCATCTAGGAAGAAAATAGAATCATCCGCAAATAGTAGGAGAGTGTGTTGTATAGTGCCTGTTTAATTTTATCCCAGTAATAGTGCCTTGCTCAACTGCTGTTTTCATTGAAAAAGACAATGAATATGTCATTAGTATAAAGAGATATGAGAAGATAGGATCACCTTGTCAAAGCCCTCTAGAGGGCTGGAAGAATGGTAGAGGCTCTCCGTTGAATTTTACGCTGAGTGAAACCATTTTAACACAAGTCATCACCTATGTAGCACCGACACGGACACGCGACACGCGACATGACAAGACACAACATACCGACACGTCATTTCTTAAGAATAGAGAATTTCAACACGCTCCAACACGTTTTATATTAAATATATTTTTATTACATAAATAAATAATAATAAAAATAGCCTAGAATTAATTTACACGAAAAATATTAAATAATACCATTCATTATTTTAATTTTTTACAATAATACATAAAACTTAGAAGAAAAAAACATTGTTTAAAGAAAAATGCTGAAATGATATTTTTAAATTTATTTATTTATCATATATAGCATTTTTTATTACTTCTTTCATAGTAAAAGACTTTTTAAAAACTAAAACAATTCTAAAAAAACAAAACTGAAAAAAAAAAAAAAAAAAATTGACCCCATGCGTGTATATGTATAGCATTTTTATTACTTCTTTTATTACTTCTTTTATTACTTCTTTTGTCTATATTTATATTTTGGCCCCACAAGTATTAGAAATTTTTAAAATTGACCCCATGCGTGTCGGAATCGTGTGTCAGAATTCTGGACTCGCGTGTCGGAGAGAGTTGACCACGTGTCGGATTTTTTGACACTCGTTGACTATGTGTCGGAGCGTGTCGGGATGTGTCGAAGCATGTTGGATACATGTCGGAGTGTCGGACATGACACGAAGGCTTCCGGAGAGTGTTTGTGCTACATAGGTCATCTCCATGTTAACACACTTTTGATTGGTGAAGAAGAGCGAGTCCTATGAGTTCCCAATTGGATTGAGGTGGGTCAAACAAGAAGACCAGTCACGCAAATGTTCGTGGATTAATCTCCAACCTTCGAAGTATTTACGTACCAAATCTAAATGACCGGATTTTTGTTATTAAAAATTCTAAAAATGTTAACTACTTTATTATTTGGATTCAATTGGCATCCAAAAGCATAAACTGATTTTAATCATACTTTCTATCCGCATCTCATGCGTAATCACTGTTTTTGGAAACACGTCCAAATTAAATGTCCGTAGTAATTATTTTTAACGAACTGAAATGTTCGAGACATAATGTCGACACATACCTACTGTTTTTTTTCTTTGATAAGGAAATATTATCTTGACTTACTTGTCAATATTCATCTTTCTTTAACCTAGAATTTGGTGGAAACAAAATTGCGAAAATTTTCTTCAAAAGAAGACAAGAAAAAGCCTCATAATGTGGTTCGAATTCCCATAATTATGGAGCCCGCCTAGGATAGACACAAGAACTGGCCAAAATCAAGTGACTCTTGTTCACTATCCTTCTCTTACGCCAAATTTTCGTCCAATTCAAATTTAATGGACTTTTTTAGTCTTCGGAAATATATGGAGTTACGGAATAAAAATAGAAGAAATTGGATTAAAAAAAAAGAGGATAGAAAGTGAATGCTACCGAAAATTGAAATTTTGAGTGGGTGCCTTATCCTTCAGTATGGTTCATTATATATTTTACCCAAGGTATGCAAACTCTGAGCAACAATATTAACGTAATTAAACGAGGCTTTAAATTTTTATCGGAATATTGGACGATGAACATTGTGTTTGAGTAAATACTAACGGTATTACACCTTTTTGGGAAAAGAAAATCCCATTCTCCATCATCAACATAAACAGGATAAGCCTTGTATCCTATGAAATAACAAGTGAAACTTTGTAAAAGCCACAAAAGTTAATCTAATAAGAGCTACAATCGAGTTAGGATAGTTGTGCACTCCATATTGATTTGTCTATTGTGTGCGATTTGCAACAATTGATTATTACATTCATACCATGTGTATCGGTAGTGATTTCTACATGGGGAAAATGATGTTGTTCCCTCACTCATTTGTCTGCAAAAGTATAGCCTAATATTCGATCATTACACAATAGGGTAAGCCGATTTTCTTCGAGCCAAGAAATAAAATAAAATAAAATAAAGTAGAAAAAGAAGGCCGATTTTCATCGTACATCATCGGGCTTAAGTCATCGGATTATGTTGTTTTTATGTGATTTGGGCAAGAAGCTACTGTTGTACTTTCTTTAAATTTTTTTAATCAATTGACTGAAAATGAAGGAACTAAGGAGTCAAACTGCATGTCCCGCACTCGAACTTTGCGTTGACGACAAGGAAGAAAGGATAAGTGTTCGATAATTACTTGGCTTTTTGCTTGTCACTGTCAATCGCCCTCTTTCTACACTCGACATTTCTACCTTAATTTCTGCTAATGTATAGATGACTCTTTCTCTGTGAACGCGCTCTAGAAAGCTAAAGTGGGGGATGGGGGCCGTGTCTTACGGCAAATTCACCACCATGCTGTTAATAATCAAAGGTCCCCTTTGGTTCGGCATTTTAAATGGATTTTGAGACCCTAGAGTCCTCGGACGAATGCAAGGTTCGTTTTTTGCTCAACTTTAGGAAAATGAAAATTTCCAAAGGGCTTCAAGGACTTTTAGTCCAAATCATGTCCAAAGGTGCTCTGGAAAGTAACATTTTCAAAATGCAAATCTTGGCCGCATCATGTTCATTAACTATTCATCTTCTCCATGATTTGCATGGACAAGCCAAGTGAGGTCAACCACCGCCGGCTGAGAGGTTGTGCAACCCTAGCAACTGCAGTCTGGGGGTCATGACAACTTGGCGACTACTGTCTAGGGTCGTGTGACCTAGGCGATCTAGGTGACACCATCTAAGGTCATGCATACGTGGGTGAGTGATTTTGGGGACGGGAGAATTTTCTAGATAAGTGTATGGGAATGATATTTATGGTGATGGTTATTGATGTGCACTTGATAGGTACAGCAATGATAGGACGACGATCGAAGTGCAGAAGAAGCTGAAGATAGGAGGATTAGCCATTGCCAAGCCTTCTATTTGATTCCCGAGATGGAAGTTAATAACTAGATAAAGATTCAAACATTTCAGAATAGCATAACAGGAAGAGATACGGAAGACGGATACCTTTGGTGAAGAGCAAGTTCCAGGTGTTCCTGAATGGATTGAGCAAGGTTAAGCAAGAAGACCAGCCCCGCAAGTGTTCGTGGACCGATCTTCAACCATCCCGGAGTCATTAGGTGCCATAATTGACTCGAATTTCTTATATAAATTCTATGAACATCAATTACCTTTTCTCCATTGATGAATAATAATTACTATCGTAGTAATTATTTTAACTGATCGAAAATGCAAAAGATAACATTGGATCATACCTGCTTTTTTCTCGACCCAGTTGTCAATATTCTTATTTCTTCAATTTAGAATTTCAAGGATAAATAGTTACGACTTAATAGTTATATCTTTTTTCTTTTTTTTTTACCAAGGAACCGCCGGAGATCACACGACCTTCCAGTGCCCGGCGAGGCCCGACCCTCCAGTGCCCGATGGCATCGTTGGGCTTTGCTGCAAACCGCTATTTAGACGTAAACCTCGGGGGAGGTTAGCCCAGGACCCCAACACCAGGACCCCTCATTTTAGACACTTTAGCAATAAGACGGTTCGAACTCTCGATCTCTGCGATAAGAGAAATAACTCACACCAATTGCGCTGCCTATGGTTGGGTACTTAAGCGCATGAAGTGATATAAGTTTCCCTTGGCTTGCGGCTGGGATGGCGGTGTCAAAAGTCAAAAGTCAAAAGGAAGACAAGAAGGTAAATATTCAAAAATATCTTCGACAGATGTGTTTCATTTATGCTACCTAGTAATGAAAAAAAAGATAATCCTATAATTATGGACATCGTCGAAGAGAAAAAGTGAAAAAGGAATGGCCAAAGTCAACTGACTATTTCTCTTCTATCTTATCTCTAGCTTTCATCTTTCTCATGCTAACCACTCCTGTTCACAACCCTTCTCTTAGGCCATCTCTTTGTCCAATTCAAATTTAATCGAATTTATTTTCAGAATATATAAAGTTACAGAACGAAAAAAGGAAATTCGACATAATTAAACTATCTCAATGTTCTCTTATGCTTTAAGTCCAGATAATCCGTCCTGAAACATAAACTAGGTATGGTTATATTTATTAGATATCTACATTCCATATCATATTAATTTTTTAAATTAAGAGATAGAAAGTGAATGGTATAGGAAAAGTGGAATTTTCGAGCGGGTCCCCCAGCCTCCAGTTAAGCTAATTATTCTTTGCTTGATCATGGGCCGACAATTTTAGACTAGTAAATATAGAAATTGTGGGCTAAGCCCATATTTTTGTTCAGAGCTTTTTGAGCACGTGGGCCAATTCGTAATGCTATTGGCCCATAAAACGGACTAACAGAAAGAAAATGAAATGACAAATAGTAAAAGAGGTCATATCCCACGGATTCACGAAGTAAACTTAATCGGAGTAAGAGTTACGGAAGTCGATTTATAAGGGCTATGTCAAGTTAGGCTTGTTCCACGCATCATATTCGATTATCTACTTTTGGGCGATTTGCAACGATTGATTATTACGTTTAGGCCACATAATAGATGCAGTTGGATCGTGTAATGCAATGATTTTTTTCTTCCTATTTGGCTAGTGGAGTATCCCCTAATAATCCATAGTAACATGCTAAATTAAGCCGAGACAAGCAAATCGTAGACGATGGGCTCTAAGTTAACCCAAGTCAGCAGATCTTTGTGGTTGTTTCTTTCTGATTCGGGAAAGGTGTCATCGTTGTTCGTGTCTGAGCTTTTCTAGTAAATTGAGTTAAGAGAGGAAGGAACCGAGAAGCCAACCTGCATGTTCCTTGCTCGGACTTCGCACCCGACGGAAGGAAAATGGATTAATATCACGAAGAGCTTCAAATTGATACATATACAATAAATTTACTTAAAATTAGTGTACATGTGACAAATATACCATCGGTTAGTTTCCATTAAATTTTACTGTCAAATTGCTGAGTTAAATAACATATGACATTTAGTTTTGGGGTTTACTCTCCATTTGTCGCATACTAGTTTTGATTTTTTAATATATTAAATCAATTTAATGAAAACTAATGAAAAATAAATTTGTCACAATTGTATCGGTATGAATTTTTTTATAGTAAAAAAATTAGTTTGAAGTAAATTTATCGTAAATGTAACGAGTCTGTCATCGTACTAACCCAAGAAAAAAATAGTAAAATGATTTGACAATTAATTTCAACTTTTTTCATGTCATTGTCGATGGCCATTTCCACCCGTTTGAGATATTCCTACCTCGTAACTTCTTCTGATGGACAACATGTCACTCTCTTCCTCTCTCGACGCGCACGAAAAGCTATAAGGAAGAAAGGAAGGCAATCGAAAAGAGAAGAAAATCGCCAACTAATGATTGTAAACACGGCTCAAAGCATGATCTCAAAGTTTAAGATCTCCGTGGTCCATTCATGCGTTGTTTAAAGGCATTGATTTTGATTGATATCTCTAGATTCTTTTTCCTTGATCGGTGCCTATATTGTTTACTACCGTTCTTCAGAGACAAGGAAATGATGATTGCGAGAAGGTTCATTGTGTAAGAGTTTTCCTAATGTAGACTAAATTAATTGATATTGTAATTTACTATTTTTACGGTTACCATAAAACAGGGTTGGTCTAAGGTGAGATAAAATGTTTCTTAATTAGTCTAATATGAGACTGATTAGTGTGAGCCGAGTTGAGCCTGGCCCGTAATGAGGGGGCCGGGTTGGAAACTCTATAAATAGTGCTCAAGTCTCTCCTCTAACCATAATTCTCACATATATCATCACCTAAGGGGCGTTTACCTAACGCTAAACGTGGGGGGCCGCCTCATTGAGCCAGTGATACGGAGGGCAATAGAGGAGAATGACTTGCGCGTGAAACGTTGTGTTTTCGTTTCCGCTTCAAGAACGATGGATCCAAAATAGGTGCGTTAATCTTTTTACTCAATAATGCATATACTTGTTTGGGTTATGGAGATCTTGGGTTGCGCAATTTGTGTCTAACATGTGGTATTAGAGCAACCATAATCCTAGAACTTGAACGCATAAAGTTTTTGCCCTAATTTGTGATTTTCGAGATTTTTTGTTCAATAAAAGTAAAATTAAATCACATATTCGGATTGGGCTCGACAAGATGAGCAAGACGGTTGGCGGCGCATCGCCGGGGGTGGCCTCACATGCCCCCACGCGCGGCCATGCGCCGCTAGGGCGTCGGAGACGCGCCCCACGCACGGTCATGCGCCCTCACGCGCTCCCACGCGCCGCGCACTCAGGTGGCGCGTGAGGGCGCGTGGAGCGTCGGATCGACGCATGGCCGGCAGCGTTGGATCTGTATGGCTGTCCTCTATCTTGTGGTGAATTTATTTTACATGTTTGACGATTTTATGAATGTGAAAATACGTACGGAACCCTAAATACGTGTATTTTTAGTGTATTTTTGCGTATTTTTCTTGTATTTTCTGTGATTTTGGAAATATAGGTGCTGGGTTACAGGTATGTTATCACATAAACATTATAATGGTGTGATTCATTAATACAAATTAAACTTTATTGTGAACTAAAATTAGCTTATTGAGATACAATCATTTTGAGATAGTAATTAAATTATGTATTGAGATGATGTGAAATAGTAAAAGTTATGGAACTTTTGTTACTCAAGCATAGTTCTTTATACGCATCTTAATGTATTTTTGTTTATCTAACCTTTGAATGATATACGTCTTAAGAACTCGTGACCAAACTAATTGTACTGATTAACACATCTGCTGAATGTAGGTAATGCATGTCAGTTAAGTTAGTGCATATTGTACCTAAATTCATCTGGTCACTTGTTAATGTCTATCAAGTTGAATATTTTTTATGATTAAGAAGTATGACAGCATCTATGCAGAGCAATAGTATCTATTGTTTTAGTTTAGATATTTGGTTCTGTATTTTGACTTAATTTATAGGCCACTGGTTGATACAATGATAATTTGTTACTTAAAATCAGTTATTGGTCCTGGAGTAATGTTTTGCCTTATGAAACTTATGAGCAATAGTTGATCAACTATCAAGCTTGTCAATCTGGAGTACCATGTATTGCTATTGATGTTAACTTGTGAGGGATCTTTTGGATTGGCATTCTTTTAATGTTGTTCTAGTAATCAGTAATTGTGGTGCACAAGAGATGCTTGCTTCTATGTTATGAGAAGTTTCTTGTGTTACTGTGATCGGTGATCTCATTGGAGTCTGTCTTTTAGGTTATATATATATATATATGATTAATCTTTTATTAATGAATAAAGATTTTATTAATGAATAAAGCAATGTAATTAGCATGATATGTGATTTTGGTGATATGCTGCCCCTATCACTAAAGTTAAAATCACATGTATACGGTGTATGTGAGAAGTAAAGTTTATATTTCTGGTATGAGAGAATTTCAAGGATTCAATTGAGTAGTGACCGCCAAAGTGACACGCTTGATTGGGTTGGAGAAATTTCGGTCTCGTATGATGATTGGGATATCTCCTAGTCTAATGCGTAGTCATACTCCCAAAGGAGGTGATTGTGTATTAGTTTATGGAGGGATACATGATGGTGTGGTGGAGGAGTGACTGATTATAGTGATTCATATGCCCAAAAGTGATGAATTCACGAAGAATTGGAATATATTCTCATAACCACTATCATGTGGGGAGTGTATAACTGCATGTCATGTATTCTGCCGAAAGATGATTATATGATTATGTGTGTAACTCTCTGGATGTGTACTTGTACGCCAAGATACACGATGCTCACGTGATGCTAATTATATACATTGCCTGTTTTTTTTTTTAGTCACATTTTCTGTAATTAATAACTCCACTATTATTGAGGTTTTTACTATTTCAAATTTTAAGTTGTGAACATATGATTTGTTGCTTGAGAAAAGAGTAATAGAATTTTGTTTACTGTCCATGAAGCGTTCCATTCTGAAACACTTAAAAAGAGGTTTGCCTGCGGGCTATACTGCTATAAGATGATGGAAGCCTTAGTTGCTTGAAATTATGTCTTGTCTGATATCGAAATTAAGACATATCTGCAAATATTGTGTTTAAGTCCTAATGACATATACATCTCGTATATGGTTAAAATGTTGTTTCTAAAAGTTTTCTATTTAAGGAAAATGGCCGAGATAAATAATAAACTGGTTAAAATTAGTCTTGAAGGTTGTTAGGCCTAATAGTAGCGGTAAGTGTAAGAGTTTTCCTAATGTGGACTAAATTAATTGATATTGTAATTTACTGTTTTTACGGTTATCGTAAAACAAGGTTGGTCTAAGGTGAGATAGAATGTTTCTTAATTAGTCTAATATGGGACTGACTAGTGTGGGCCAAGTTGAGCCTGACCCGTAATGAGGGGTATTAGTTGGAAACTCTATAAATAGTGCTCAAATATCTTCTTTAACCCTAATTCTCACATGTATCATCATCTAAGGGGTGTTTACCTAACGCTAAATGTGAGGGGACCGCCTCATTGAGCCAGGGATACGGAGGGCAATAGAGGAGAAGAACTTAATGCGTGGATCCTCTTGATATGTGGGTAATTCATTTTTCCTGCTTCCGCTTTATGTTCGATGGATCCCAAAACAGGTGCGTTAATCTTTCTACTCAATTATGCATGTTCTTGTTTTGGTTATGGAGATCTTGGGGTTGCGCAATTTGCGTCCAACATATGGTATCAGAGCAACCATAACCCTAGAACTTGAACACATAAATTGTTTGCCCTAATTTGTGATTTTTGAGATTTTTTGTTCAATAAAAATAAAATTAAATCACAAATTCGGACTGGGCTCGACAAGATGAGCAAGACAGTCGGCGGCGCGTCGCCGGGGGAGGCCTCACGCGCCCCCACGTGTGGCCACGCGCCGCTAGGGCGTCAGAGACGCGCCCCACGTGCGATCACGCGCCCTCATGCACTCCCACCCACGGAGGCGCGGCTCACGCGTGCGCTCCACGCGCCGTGCACTCAGGCAGCGCGTGGGGGTGCGTGGAGCCTCCATTTGGCGCGTGGCTTACGGCGTTGGATTCGTATGGCTGTCCTCTATTTTGTGGTGAATTTATTTTACATGTTTGATGATTTTATGGATGTGAAAATACATATAGAACCCTAAATACATGTATTTTTAGTGTATTTTTGCGTATTTTTCTTGTATTTTCTGTGATTTTGGAAATACAGGTGATGGGTTACTAGTATGTTATCACATAAAGTGATTCATTAATAAAATCAAACTTTATTATAAATTGAAACTAGCTTAATGAGATACAATCAATATGGGATAGTATTTGAGCTATGTATTGAGATGATGAAAAACAGTAAATGTTATGAAACTTTTGTTGCTCAAGTATACTCCTTGACATGCTGGTAACCTTTGAATGATGGACATCTTAAGAACTCGTGACCAAATTGATTGTACTAATTAACACATCTGCTGAATATGGGTAATGCATGTCAGTTAAGTTATTGCATATTGTACCTAAACTCATCTGGTCATTTGTTAATGTCCATCAAGTTAAACATGTTTTATGATTAAGGAGTATGACAATATTTACGCAAAGCAATAGTATCTACTGTTATAATTTAGATATTTGGTTCTGTGATTTGACTCAATTAATAGGCCACTGGTTGATGCAATGATAAATTGTTACTTAAAGTTGGCTAATAAATCAGTTGCTGGCTTGGAGTCATGTTTTGCCTTATGAAACTTATGAACAATAGTTGATCAGCTATCAAGCTTGTCAATCTGGAGTACCATGTATTGCTATTGATGTTAACTTGTGAGTGATCCTTTGGATCGGCATTCTTTTAATGTTGTTCTAGTAATTAGTAATTGGGGTGCACAAGAGATGTTTGCTTCTATGTTATGAGAAGTTTATTGTGTTGCTGTGATCGGTGATCTCATTGGAGTCTGTCTTTCAGGTTATATATATATGATTAATCTTTTATTAATGAATAAAGATTTTATCAATGAATAAAGCAATGTAATTAGCATGATATGTGATTTTGGTGATATGCTGCCCCTATCACTAAAGTTAAAATCACATGTATATGGTGTATGTGAGAAGTAAAGTTTATATTTCTGGTATGAGAGAATTTCAAGGATTCAATTGAGTAGTGATCGCTAAAGTGGCACGCTTGATTGGGTTGGAGAAATTTCGGTCTCGTATGATGATTGGGATGTCTCCTAGCCTAATTCGTAGTCATACTCCCAAAGGAGGTGATTGTATATTAGTTCATGGAGGGATACATGATGGTGTGGTGGAGGAGTGACTGATTATAGTGATTCATATGCCCAAAAGTGATGAATTCACGAAGAATTGGAATATATTCTCATAACCACTATCATGTGGGGAGTGTACAACTGCATGTCATGTATTTTGCCGAAAGGTGATTATATGATTATGCGTGTAACTCTCTGGATGTGTACTTGTACATCAAGTTACACGGTGCTCACATGATGCTAATTATATACATTGCTTGTTTATTTTTTTTAGTCACATTTTCTGTAATTAATAACTCTACTATTATTGAGGTTTTTACTATTTCAAATTTTAAGTTGTGGACATATGATTTGTTGCTTGAGAAAAGAGTAATAGAATTTTGTTTACTGTTCATGAAGCGTTCCATTTTGGAACACTTAAAAAGAGGTTTGCCTGCGGACTGCACTACTATAAGATGATGGAAGCCTCAGTTGCTTGAAATTATGTCTTGTCTGATATCGAAATTAAGACATATCTGCAAAGATTGTGTTTAAGTCCTAATGACATATATATCTCGTATATGGTTAAAATGTTGTTTCTAAAAGTTTTCTATTTAAGGAAAATGGCCGAGATAAATAATAAACTGGTTAAAATTAGTCTTGAAGGTTGTCAGGCCTAATAGTAGCGGTAAGTATTTTGATAAGTATGACAATACTGAATTGCTTAAAGGGTTGTTTGTCAAATACTTGGTAAATTCTGGGGTGGTAATTTAATTACTATGCCTGAAAATTCTGACAAGAAGATTTGGCTAAAAGGCATGAAGCACCATAATGAACATGGTGATTAGTATGATTAGTAAGACTAATTTATCCGGTTTTCTATGAGCTGATATTATGAAAACAACTTTTTCACATACAAAAGGTGTCTCTTATCAAAGTTGCTTCATAAACTTCTTTTGAGTTATAGATTGGGCATAGATTACTTGAATCATATTAAATTTAGAGGTGTCATGCAGAAGTGAGATTATCTAATCCAATTTTAAGTGTGTTGCAATTCAAATCCACTCGAAATTATTTTGTATCTTATCTAGATTGTTAAAGGGGTATTGATTTTATGACCCTAATAAAGGTACAAGAATTATGGAATCACATACTCAAAAGTTTCTTAAGATCAACGTAATTGTATAGGATATCTGCTCTCAGACTATTAAAGATGATAGTATGATGGAGGTTACTGTGTTTTTGTCTTTACCTATATAGCTAATTATGGAATCTCTTATACCATAGACTAAACTTGTTGAGGTTCAAGGTACTATTTTTGATATAGTTTATAATAAAATTTCTTAAACCTCTCAAGTGTAGAATGAAGTGGTTGCAGCTTTATTAAGGAGATTTGTTAGGGAAAGATGATCAGTTATACCATCAGACTATATAGTCTATTTGTCAGAGCATGATTACAATATCCATTACATGGTTGTTTTAGCAACTTATATAAATGTCGTTTCTTGTTCTTAATTAAGTACGTGATTAGATGCCATAAAAGGCGATATACAATCTATGAAACATCATAGTATTTGGAAACTAACTTACTTGCCTAAAGATCATAAGTTCATTAGTTGCAAATTAGCGTACAAAAATAAAAGGATTTCAAAGGAAAATTGTGAAGTTTAAAACTAAACTTGTAGCTAAAGTTTTCACTCTGAAAGAGGGGTGGATAGTTTATTGTGAAAAAATAATTATTTCTTTAAATATTATTTCAGAGTGAACGTGGCATTAATAGCTCTTTTTGATTTGGAGTTACGTTAAATAGATACAAAATCTATATAGTGCAATTGGAGGATTTTGCAGCAGATTCAAGTAAACTTGTGTGTAAACTGAAAAGTTTTATTAATAGTTTTTAAGCAAGTTTCTAGACATTATTATTAAAGTTTCATAGTGTTGTTATTTTGTTCAATTTGGAACAAAGTAATTTAATATATATTGCAAGGTCAGTGGGAGGAAATTTATTTTTCTCATACACTATGTACATGATATTTTTTTATAAGTAGTGACCTTGAGGCATCTTTTGTCTTTTGTACTGAGGTCCGTAAGGATTGTTCTCGCCATATAAATATTGGATTTTATTAGATTTATCTCAGAGGACATTTGCTGATTGTATATTGGAAATATTCAATATACATCATTGCAAGCCAGGAATTGCTCCTGTTGTTAAGGGTGATGGACTAAATCTATCACATTGTCCTTATTTAGATATTGAGAAAATCTAATTAAAGGGTGTACCTTGTGTCAGTGCACTTAAAAGTATAATGTATGCTCGAATTTGCACTATACTAAATATTGTCTTTGTGACGGGACTTCTAGGCAGATATCGGTAAAATCCAGGACGTGATCACTGGGTTGCTTTCAAGAAGGTTTTAAGGTACTTAAAGAGGACATGTGATTATATGTTAATTTACAGACATTTTCAATTATTACAGTTAGTAGGATATTTAGATGTAAACTTTGCTGGCTGTTCTGATGACATGCAATCAATAACGGAATACATATTTATGTTAGCAGGAAGTGCAGTAAATAAAGTTCTATGTCATCTTCTACTATGTAAGCAGTGTTAATAACATTCTTTTAGGCTGTTACTTGGGCTTTTAGGTTCCGGAAACTCATGAAGGAGTTGACTGTTTTTAACTTTATGGATAGACCCATACGATTGCATTGAGACAATAAATTTGTAGTATTTTTATTAACTACAGAGGTCTCAAGGGGTTTAAATATATGGTGGTCAAAATTTTTGACCAAAAGGAAACGATACAGAAAAGTGACGTAATAATATAACATATTTCCACAGATGATATAGTTGCAGATCCACTAATTAACGACCTACGCCCATGTGTATTTGAGTGATATGTCATTAGCATGGGCCTAGGAGCATCATGAGATGCTATTGTTTAGTGGGAGTTATTTTGGCTTTACTCTGATAAAGGTTTCATCTGTGATTCGTTACACTTTGTAACAGTTTGATATGTATCAACTTTTGCATTCAATAAAATATTTTGAATGTGTTGTTATTATATTGAATACATATTGATAAAGTCTCAATGTACTGTATAAACCTTGAGTGAAAGCTAGGGGCATCCAGTTATTAGCCTTGTCCATATGTCTTGTTATACATAAAGAAAAGGTTAACCGTACGGACAAGACAGATGTGGGTTCATGGAACCATAAATACATTCTCTAGTGGCACAAGTTTTTTATGACACCTAAGGTAAGAGAATGGTGACTGACAAATGGGATCTCTCTATGAGAGATGTTATCCATTTGACACACTACCATATTGAATCCATATCAATAAAGTTGAGAGCACTCGTGACCATGGAAGGCTCTGTGTGTATACATGTAGTTACCGTCATGATTCAATGTTTAAGACTTTATGGGATATGATTGACTATCAAGAATTATTTCTGGACCAAATGTGCGCACATACGGTACAATTTCAATTAATATAGTCCAAGTGGGAGAATGTAAGAGTTTTTATAATGTGGACTAAATTAATTGATATTGTAATTTACTGTTTTTACGGTTACCGTAAAACATGATTGGTCTAAGGTGAGATAGAATGTTTCTTAATTAGTCTAATATGGGACTGGCTAGTGTGGGCTGAGTTGAGTCTGGCCCGTAATGAGGGGGCCTGGTTGGAAACTCTATAAATAGTGCTCAAATCTCTCCTCTAACCCTAATTCTCACATGTATCCTCACCTAAAGGGCGTTTACCTAACGCTAACTGTGAGGAGGCCGCCTCATTGAGTCAGGGATACGGAGGGCAATAGAGGAGAAGGACTTGATACATGGATTCCCTTGATATGTGAGTAATTCCTTTTTCCTGCTTCCGCTTTATGTTCGATGGATTCCAAAACAGGTGCGTTAATCTTTCTACTCAATTATGCATGTTCTTGTTCTGGTTATGGAGATCTTAGGGTTGCGCAATTGCGTCCAACAGTAAGTATTTTGACAAGTATAACAATACTGAATTGCTTAAAGGGTCATTTATCAAATGCTCGGTTTCTAGTCTCGCCACGAACCATATCCCCAGGAAACTGTTCTTTGAGCTTCCGGCAAAGAAGAAACCGAGTTCAAACTTTCGGCCTGGGGAAACTAATGTCTCTCCATCTCCAGTTGATTGAACTGAACTCAGGGTGTTGGCTGCACTTGACAGGGGCAGCAGTGACAGAATGACGATGGAAGTGCACAATAAGCTGAAGATAGGAGGATCTACCATTGCAGACCCTTCTGTTTGATAGACGAGAGGAAGTAAAAAACTAGATAAAGATTCAAACTTTCCAGAATAGCATAACAGGAAGAGATATCGAAGACAGACACCTTTGTCTGGTGAAGAGCGAGCTCAAGGGGTTTTTGACTGGATTGAGTCGGGTCAAGCAACACCACCAGTCACGCAAATGTTGGTGGGAGACCGTAACTTTACGTGCCAAATCGAAATGACTCGAATTTTCTTTATATAAATTCTATAAATATTATCTTCCTTTTTCTGTTAATAAATAATAATTGCTATCGATTATTTGGATTCAGTGGGCATCCCAAAAGTATAAACTAATTTAAGAACCTCTGTAATTTTCAATATATTTTCTGTAGTCATCTCATGTGTAATAATTGTTTTGAAGAATACATTCAAGTTTTATTATGCGGAGTGAATATTTTAACTAACTGAAAATGCAGGAGACCTAGCATTTATAAATCCTAACATTTTTTTTCTTTGAAAATAAAGTATTGTCTTGACCCACTCGTCAATATTTTTCTTTCTTTAATTTTGAATTTAGAGGACACATGTTTGGCAAATAATAGTAACATCTTGATTTGTGATTTGATAAGAGTTTCCACTTGGCCTATGGGAATAGGTGAAGAAAGGGAAAAAGGAGAAATGGAAGAAGAAAAACAAAGGCAAAAAGTCAATAAGAAGACAAGGAAAAACTCAAAAATGTTTTTGACTAGGTAAAACAAGACAAGACGAAGGCAAGAAAAATCTCAAAATATGTTTTTGACCACTGTTGTTCATTTATACTACCACGTTATAGAAAAAATAATCTAATAATTATGCACATAAGGAGAAAAAGGAAAAAAAGACACAAGAAGTGATCAAAATTAATCGACTCTTGTTCACCACCCTTCTCTTAGGCCATCTCTTTGTCCAATTCGAGTTTAATTGACTTTAGTTTTAGACTATACGAGTTCGAAATGAAAAAAGAGAAGAAATTGGACACTATTAAAACTATCTCAATTTTCTCTCGTTATATACTCCTAAGTTCAAATGATCTGTTTTGAAACATGAACTATGCATAGATAATAGTTATATTAGTTAAGATACATACACATTCTATTATGTATTAATTTATGGAATTAAAGGATAGGAAGTGAATCATATCGAAAGTTGATTTTTGAGTGGGTCCCTCAGCCTCCAATATGGCTTATTATTCTTTGCTTGATCTTGAGCAAACAAGAGAGAAGTGGGCTGAGCCCATCTTGTATGTTTGAGATTCTTGAGCACAAGGGCCAACGGCTCAGAAAAGGACTAATAGTGAAAATCAGCCAACAAAAAAAAAAAAAAAAAAATATATATAAAAAATATATATATATATATATATATATATATATATATATATATATATATATAAGGTATGCTAAGTCTAAGTAACAAGATTAATATATTAAATGATGCATCGGATTCTTATTGAAATATTAGGCATCAGGTGGGCATCGGGCATTAAGTCTGGATAAATACCAATGATATTTCTAAAGAAAAATCCTACACTCTATCGTTGACTTATATAATAGAAGAGTCGCAACCTACAGAATAAAGGGCAAAACTTTATCCAAGTGAAAGTTGCAGAGGCCAATCTATAAGGATAGATATCAAGTTAGGGTTGTCGCATGCATCATATTAATTATCCATTTTGTGTGATTTCCAACAATCGAGTATTTCATTTAGGCTTGTTGCAACCTATCCTTCGAGATGTAAACACTTTCCTCTAGCAAGTAGGTTTAGGGGCATTTGTTCGTAAGACAATCCGAGTAGGCATCCTCAAAAGAGATGGCTTCAAAAGCGATGTCTAGTCGGTGGACCATGCTTGGTCCATTAATTACGAACGTGGGCTATCCCAAACTTGTGTCTCATGTGACATCGAGCGTTCAAGTTTAATCAACTAAGCGTACATGAGTTTCAATTAAAGAGTTGCCACTAGCCTTTTTCGGTTGGCTAGAAATCGAATAAGATATGGGAGAATAGCTTACTATTTACACAACTAGAGAATCTAGACTCGGAAATTTGTTTACATTGATCCTAAGACTAATACCTTTTCAGTACCTATCTTGATTAAATGCTAACTAACGTCATAACAACCTATCGAAGAATTCTAGGTATCGTCCTAACCATTCTAAACAAAGGAAATAACATCTAAGATATTGAAAAGGGCAATTAAGTATAATCACAAAGAAAATACATAGGCATTCTAATATTATCCCTAAAAAGAAAAAAAAAACAATCCAAAACAAAGAAGCCCATTGTAAAGCCCTCAAGGTTCGTCCAATTTTCGAGTTTCAATTTCTAAGGGTTTCTAAGTTTTACTAAATTTTTCTGATTTTTTAGAAAATTGGAAAAATCATTAAAAAAATTTAGAAAATTCAGAAAATCATTAAAAATATAAAATATTGAATATAATAAAAATTATAATAAACATTAAAAAATTAAAATTTTCAATTTTCTAATATTTTAATGATTTTTTATTTTTTATTTTTTTAATTATTTGCTAAAATTTCTAATTTTTATTAGTTTTCGGATTTTCTAAATTTTTACTTATTTTTATATTTCTTCGAATTTAAAATATTTTACTAATTTTTAAATATTTTCTAAGTTTTTTAGAATTTTATTAATTTTTTTGAATTTTTATTGATTTTCCTATTCTTTTTCTTTTTCTTTTTTCCTTTATTGTCTCATTGCCTATTTGTCTTGTTCCCCTTCACTCTTCTTCCTTGCACCTTCTTCTTCACCGAAGGGAAATTGACATGAATAATCCTAAACTTTGGCCCAATATGTAATTTGGTCCATAAACTTCTAATTTATTCAATGTAATCCCTTAACTTTAATCCAATGTATAATGTAATCCTTAAACTTTTAATTTATTCAATATAATCTTTAAACTTTTTGTATGTGTTTAATCAAGTCCTTAAACCGTATGAAAATATTTAGTGTAATGATTCCATAATTATTCCAGAGTAGGGACTACATTGAACATCTTCATACAGTTCGATAACTAAATTAAGCAAATACCAAAAGTTTAAGGATTATATTGAACAAATTAAAATTTCAAGAACCACATTGCGCATTGAGTTAAAGTTCAGAAACTATATTCAACAAATTAAAAGTTAAAGAATCAAATTGCACATTGAATCAGAATTTAGAGACTATTTGTGTCATTAACCCTTCCCTGAAAGTCCTCCAATCCGCCTGCAATTTCTTTCTAAACACCCAACGCCACCTTCTCTCCAACTGCCAATTGCCAGCACCCACCGTCACAAAAACACCACCACCCGCCGGTCAACTATTTCAACCGGCGCCAACGACTGCCGGCCCTCTACTTCAACGGCCAACAAGAATTCACAAAGTCCATACCTAAACTACATTTTCGACATTAGATTTCCAGCAAACAAACACACATTAATACAGTAAGATGAGGAGGAAAAACTATAACTAAAATGGCCTCGAACTGTGGGCTTCGCCGCAAGGGAGTCCAATGACATAAAACCACATAAAAAACACGAATGTTAAGCTAGATTCAACCTATACAGAAGCAAAAGCATATTGATCTTAAGATTAAACAGTAAATGAGTTTCAGCCTTCTCTCAAGCATTTTATTGAGCGACTAATGTGCAATCTAAAGAATGTGTTCCAGAGAGAGATTCGATGCAATTTTCGTGTCAAAGATGATGTACAAGGATTTGAATGAACATATTTCGTGTCCGCTCCTTCCTAGTTTGTGACGGTTCACTTGAAGTTTTCCATTCGAATTCGGTGCCTTTAAGCGCTTCATATCTCATTCAGGCAATACATCGAAGAATAGGCACGCATTGAAGAACACAAGTTTCAGGTTCAAATTTAAGGCATTCCTCATTCCAACACATGATGTGTTAATCTCCAAAATGTCACTAATTGTCATGCACTCGCTTCGTTTTCGCACGGTTTGTCCAGAAATTCACAGATTCAATTCAAACGCACCGCACCACGATGACAGACCGAAACAGGACAAGAAAGGCGAATTACTTGGTTCCGGGGTGGCACGGCGACGGGCACGTCCGGCAGGTCAGCTCCGGCGAACTTAAGGCTCCTCTCCTTTCTCTCGAAGGAGCTCTTGCCAGCCTCCTTTCTTTCTCTTTGGCTCTCGAGCTTCCCTGGAAAAGTGCATCGCGGAGGGGAAACGTTGCGCCATCAGCCAAGACTCAGGCGCGGTGGTCGCCGGAGGGTCCTCTAACTTTTGGCCCTCGCTTCAGCTCTCTCTCGATTCTCTCTGCTCTCTCGGCGTTCTTTGGTTTTCGTTTCAGCCAAGCTCTAACCTTGCCATGGCCAAACGCTCTCTTCTTCTATGAGCGAGGGTCGAGCATGCTCTCCTTGCTTCAGCCAATCTTTTTCGTTAGCCCTCTCTTCAGCTCAGCTGCCTTCTAGAACACCATGGGCTCGCTCTCGTCACTCCTGGTTGCTCTCCTCGCGTCACAGGCACTCGCACGACCACGCTTCTGTTCTTTCTGGTTCCACCACAGACGTTTTTCTCCCCTCTCTTAGGCGTGCGTGGCTGCCAAAGAAGGGGGAAAAAAAAAGGGGCCAGCAAAAGGGGCTGGGCCTTTTTTATGTCTCAGACGGGCTTTGAAAACATAAAATAGATGGGCTAGAAAAAAGAACAAAGAGATGGGCCAAGGGAATTAACGATGGGCTGGACTAATAGATGGAGGGGCTTAGAGGGCCGAGAATTTTGCTAAGTAGGCCGGACACGCAAGCCTACATGATTTTGTTACTATTCATTCATTTTTTTTAATTAATCATTTTTATCTTTTTATATATATTTTATACTTTTTTTGTAAAAGAAATGGATACTTAGAACCTTGAAAAAAATTCGGGTGTCAACAAGGCCACATGAATTTGTAGTGATTTCCCACATGGGGAAAACATATGTAATGACGATTGTTTTTCCTATTGGGCTGCTGAAGTATGGCCTAGTAATCGTAGGGAAAAATTGTCCAAAAAATCCTATATTTATTGCACTTTTGTCAATTTAGTTCCAAACATTTTAATTTTGCCAATTAAATCTATTTAATCAATTTTAGTTGGAATTTGCTAACATGAACTTTGACTGTCCTGCTTGTTACAATTGATGCTAACGTGAACAATTTTTAATAATTTTAGTTTATTTTTTTATTCCTTTCTTCTTCTTCCTTTTTCAATTAGCAAATTGGCAAAAGGTGTAAGACTTAACTAGCAAAATTAAAAAGTTTAAAACTGAATTGGTAAAGTGTAAAATGTTTAGGAATTTTTCAAATAATTTTTCGTGATCATTAGTTACACACTAGAGTAAACCGAGCCAAGCCAAGGCCAAAAGAAGAAAATAAAATAAGGCTGATTTTCATCGGACACGATGGGGTCTAAGCCAATCTAAATTAGCGGACTGTTTTCGGTGTAGAAGTCAGCGGCTTATGTCATTGTTTCCATCTGATTCGGGCAAGAAGTTGACGTTGTTCATTTCTAAGTTGACAGAAATTGAGAGGGAGAAACTTGAAAATTGTATTCAATGTGTTGTATTGTATTGTATACAAGGTTCCTTTATAATGTAAAGGAAAATAAGAGAAAAAAAGAAAAAAATATATACAAGAATTATAATTTCCTATTCTCTAGACTAGTCACAAATTAATCAAATCAATTTGTTTGTAATTGATATCAAAATCTTCGAACATAATCGATATCGTAATCTCCTAATATATTTCCAACACTCCCCCTCGTAGTGGTGGCCTATATATGCCAAAGACACCTAGCTTGCTTAATAAGTATGTGTGTTGTCTTTGGCATAAGGGCTTTGTAAAAAAATTTGTAGGTTGTTCCGCAATTCCAATGCCTTTTTTCATGAAGACTCCTTCTTTAATTTTGTCTTGAGTGAATTGACAATCAACTTCTATGTGTTTTGTCCTTTCATGAAAAACTAGATTTACTATCAATTTGAGCACAGCGTCATTATCACAGAACAATCCATTGGGTCCATTGATCCATATACCAAGATCTCACATGTAGTCTTCGCCATAACTCGATATTTTGATTCAATTGATGATAAAGATATGGTCGATTGTTTCTTCATTTTCCATGATATCAATGTATTTCCCAATTTGATGTAGAAACCAATGATAGATCTCCTGGTCATCAGGTAAGTAGCATAGTCCGTATCATAGAAAGCTGTCATTTTCATGTTGCAATCACAAGATAAGAATATGCCAAGTCCAAGACACCCCTTCAAATATTTTACCTCTTTTAGAGCTACATTCATGTGGGATTGTTTTGGATTATGCATAAACTGGCCGAGAATCTACATTGCATGGCATATGTCAAGTCTCGTCATGGTTAAATATATTAATTTGCCAACAAGTCACCAATATCCTTCCGGATCCTTGAGTAATGCATCATTGGTAGATGAAGAAGATCCCTTATTATACTCATGTGTTGTAAGTTTGGTATTTTGATCGATCGGGATAATTGTAGATCTGCATCCTAATAATCTTGCTTCTGAAACAATCTCCAAGATGAATTTTCTTTAACTAAGGCTTATTTCTTTGTCATTCTAAGCAATCTCAATGCTAGGGAAGTACTTGGGAGGTCCCAAGTCCTTGATATGAAAGGTGAAATGCAAATACTCCTTGAATTTTGCAACATGATATTCATTATTTCTCATGACGAGTATATCATCAACATAATTGACAAATAAATTGATGAGTTCCTTGTAGTTCATGTAAACACGACATAACCATACTTGGAGTACTGAAAACCTACATTAGTTAGTGCAGTAGTGAATTTGGCGTACCATTATTTGGATGCTTGCTTTAGCCCATATAGGGATTTACGCAAGCAACATACTCGAGACTCCCCCTATCTGCATAAACCCGAAGGAAGACCCATATAAATCTCTTCATCCAAATCACTATAAATAAATGTGTTTTGGACATCCATGTGATGCAGAGACCAATTCTGAATGGTTGCAATAGAGAAGATGGAGTGGACTATGACTTCCTTTGCAACAGGCGAAAAGGTTTCATGGTAGTCGAAACATTCTCTTTGGGTAAATCCTTTTGCAACTAAACAAACCTTGTATCTTTCAATAGAGCCATATGCCTTGAACTTGATTTTATATACCCATTTACAACCAATAGGTTTCTAATAAGGAGGCAATGAGACAATATCACAAGCTTCCGATATATGGCTAATGCAATTCATATGCTCGGGGAACAATCGAGTAAAAGAGACATACGAAGATACAAGATAGTGTGTACTAGAGAACTCATTACAAAACATAAATAATACTTAGTCCACATGGGTGGATGAATGTGTCACTAGGAATGTTGAAATTGCTAAGTTGTTGTTTGTTTAGGTGCCGGTGAGAAATGAGAAGAAGCTTCTGAATGCCCGTGGTTGATGAGGAAGTAGAAATATCTACTTCTTGCAATTCCTCCATAGTGTCTTCTAGTGCTGGCACAACTTCTACTATGGATGGTTCCGATGCGACAAAATGATGCGGCAAAGGTATGGTAGATTTTTTTCAGATAAGAATGGTCGCTATCTTTACGAAGATGGTGAGGTCAATTCTCGTGAAGATATAATTTCCTTGAAGGGGAACATGTCTTCATGAAATATAACATCATTGCTAAAAAAAAAAAAAAATCTCCTATAGAAATATTCACAACTCGATATCCTTTTTGAAAGGAGGGGTATCTCATGAACACACACTGAGTTGCTTGAGAATCCATTTTGCTTCTAGGGCCACATTTGTAGCTTAACATAGACATCCGAAAACCCCAACATGATCATTGGCTGGTCTTCTATTGTACAGCATTTCAAAAGGAGTCTTACCATTGAGAATCCGAGTTGGCATGTGATTAATTAAATAAGCAGCCGTGACCACATAATCTCCCTAGAGAGACTCGGAAATAGAAGCTTGATATTTTAATGCGCGAGCTACTTTCAACAAATGTCCGTGCTTGCGCTTGACAACTCCATTTTGTTGTGGAGTGTAAGTGCAAGTACTTTTGTGGATTATTCCATGAAAAAATATGAATTCTTTGCAATCAAAGGTGAAAAATTCACGACCATTATCTATACGAATTTTTTGCACATATTTATTGAAATAATTCCTAATCAAGGGAATAATTCGTGATAGGTGATTGAAGGCTTGAGCTTTTGATTGCATAAGATATACCTAAGTAGTACATGAATAATCATCAACGATAGTGAGAAAAAATCGAGATCCATCATGATGAGGGGTATAATAAGGACCCCATATGTAGGAAAAAAAAAATTATGTTAGCTCAAGATGCACTAGGCGAAAAAGATTTTCAAGACTATTTAGCAAGGGGCATATTGGACATTTTGGATGAGGAAAGCTTGCATTGTGACCCAATTGCTGATGAAAAAGAAGATTTTTATTCTTACTAATTGCATTACAATAAATACTCTTACTCAAAAAATCTAAATCTTCTAGGGAATTAATCCAAAAGTATAGTCTTTGTGCAACTTTACCTAAGCCCATCAACTTACCCGTCGAAAGGTCCTAAAAGAGACAATTTTCGGAACTTAATATGGCACGAAAATAATTTTCTTGGCAAACTCTAGAGACAGAGAGCTAGTTAAGTTCAAAATCAAGAATATATAAGACATTCATGAGGATAAAATTTGGACCAAGTTGTACATTGCCAATTTTGGTAACATAGGTGTTGTTACCATTTGGGAGGCGAACTGATATAGGAAATTATGTTCCTTTGTGAATATAAGAAAAGAGTTCTTTATTGCATATTATGTGGTCACTAGCCTCCGTATCAATTATACATGCATCAATTGAAAGTGGATTCTCTTAGTATGAAGAGGTACTTGAGAATTCAACATTGTTGTCCTTTGTCTTCTATTGGCCCATAATTTGTACAATATTGTCATATTGCTCCTGAATAATTGCTTGGTGGGGCATCAATTTTATGTGCTGAGACCTAATAAACATTTAATTCCTTCTCCTTTTTTTTTTTTCATTAGGCTTTCCATGTAATTTCTAACATGTTTCTACAGCATGGTGTGGATGTTTGCAATATTCACAAAATTTATTTTTGAGTTTTGAATTTTGTCCACTAACCTTCCATGATGATGTGGAATTTTTGGAGCCATAAGCTTTGTATGCTGGGGCTGACATGGCTTGATAAGAAGCGTCCGATTCGCCTGGAGATTAGTAGCTGTCCGATCTAGAGCGTAGCTCCTAGCTGTCCGATTGCCTGCGCAAATCCTAGCCATCCTACCTAACGTATAGCCCTGGCCATCCGATTGCCCGCGTGAATCTCAGCTGTCAAATTGCTCGCGTAAATCCTGGCCATCCAATCTAGGGTAAGCTGCTCCCATCTCTTTCTTCATCGCTGTTGCTATAGAAACGAGATAGCTTCCTTTCCCTTTTTCTCTTCAGGTGCTGCTAGGAGGAAAAAACGCCGAATATGTCCTTGCAAACGCCACAAGAGACATGCTATCACCCACTTGCCTATGGTCAGCGGCGGTTATCCGTTTGCTTTCCACTTAGACAACCAATTGGTAGATCCGATCAATTGGTGGTGGAGGATCCATGGCCAAGATTTGAGAATGGAATGAGGAGTACGAATTGTTGAGGATCAATAAAAATCTCATGGCTTTCTCCCTTTCCTTTTTCTCCTTGTACTGCCTAAGAGTGTTTTTGGGACCCTCCAACCGCTCTTTCGCCGCCTCGAGCTTGTTATAGAGAGTAGAGAGGATTGAAGACGGTGGTGACGCTGAGGTTCCCTTGTTTTAATTATGAGATTGCCAATGTGATTGTGAACAGCTTTGCCCAATCTAGCTACCCATACATTTCTCGAATGTTTTCCCAAAATCTTTGGGACTTCAGTTGGTAGAAGCCTAGTCGCGACATTGGGGGCAAGGCAATTCCCAATCCACGTACGAACCAATTAATGAGTTGATCTTCAGCTGGAAAAGGAATGGCTTCATTGAGGAAGCCGTCCTTGTCCTTCATGATAAGGGCTTGCTGGAGATCCCTTGACCATGTGCTGAAGTTTTCTGGTCCGGTAAGTTGTATGTTAATCAAGCATAGTTGTGGTCCATCAACTAGCAACACATAGAGAGGGTTGTCGGATTTGGGGCGGCCGTCGCTGCCACTGCTACCAAGAGGTAGGAGATAGGGCATAAAGCTGTTGGAGGTGTCGTGTAGGGTTCTGCCCTTTGACCCGAAATAGATCGGGCTATGTAACCCGGATTCATTTCGCTCGATCCACCATTCGGGCTAGATCCACACAGAAGGTGGGCTTGCCTAAATCCAAAAGCATTTAAATCTCCAGGAATCCCATATGTATACTGGCCCCACGCCTTTGGCCCTATGGCCCATTAACCTTGGATTGGGTATCACTGAACTTGAGCCCACTGACTTGGGCAGGAATATGGGTCGAGCCATGTGTAACACCAACTGGGTTCTAGTTATCATCGGAAGGTAGAATAAGGATCTGTTCTTGTTCTTGTTCTTGTGAGACAAGGGTTTCCTCCACCGATGAATTCTCAGCCATGGTATCAAGATAACGAAGATTTCTGAATTCCTATTTGGCTTGTTGAATCGTTTGGCAAGATGGAATAATGTTCAAATATGGAACTGATTGTAATTCTAGAGGTGTGGAAGCTAGGTCAGGAAAGTAGGCTCTAATACCATGACATAAATCAAGAGGGAGAAACCGGAAAATTATATTCAATGTGTTGTATTGTATTGTGTACAAGGTTCCTTTATAATGTAAAGGAAAATAAGAGAAAAAAAGGAAAAAACATATAGAAGAATTATAATTTCCTATTTTCTAGACTAATCACAAATTAATCAAATCAATTTGTCTGTAATTGATATTAGAATCTTTGAACATAATCAATATCGTAATCTCCGGATATACTTCCAACATGAGCCTTTTCTAGTAAATTGACTTGAAAGAGGAAGGAGCCGAGAAGGCACCAACCTGCGTGTCCCACCCTTGACCTTTGCATTCACGACAAAGAAGAACATGAAACATGGCTCAATAATAGTTGACCTTTCGCATGTCATTATCGATCGCCCTCTCCATCCGCTCCGACATTTGTACCCTAATTTCTACCGACGTATGTCTCTTTCTCTCTCTCTCTCTCTCTCTCAATGCACACTAGAAAGCTAAAACGAAGAAGATCGTCAACTAATGATTGTAAACACAGCTAAAGAAGCAACTACTACTACACGAAGATAAAATCCATCCATCCAAAAAGGAATGAAGAACTCCGTGATCCATGCATCCACTATTCCTAACATTCTTCAGAGACAAGGAAATGATGATCATGAGGAGATTGATTATTCAGGAGTAATGATGAAAAATTGAGCTTTCCCATTAATTTTCTGCTGATTAAGCGAAGTGAACCGAGCAATCCTTCTTTCCATCTTTTAACTTCCCGATTGAGGAGGAGAGCTCGATGCTCAAATTCTCGCATTCCATCTTTACCGACGCTCGCTTGCTTGGCCAGTACGCATGCATGGACTTGACACTAACCTGCATCCTCACCGACATCACAATCCTCGTAGCCAAGCCTCAGGCCTATTTGCACCTCAAAGATGAGGACTTGTTGGCTCCTCTTGCTGATGTGATATTCCAACAATGATGTGTGGTTGTGGTTCGAGAGAGGGAGCTGGCATTTGCGGTGAACTAGTGCAACCCGGAGGTTGACATCCTGGATGACCACGTTGACTTTCTTGTTGGGGTTGGTGATGGTAAGCTCAATCTGGATGTGGAGTTTTGGAGGAGGCTACGAGGCATCGGAGGCATTGGGAGGCCAGAGAGGGAGAGGGAATCCAACTAGAATGCGGGAAGGCGAGGGTTTTGGGTGAGCCATGCGACGGCGATGACCACCCCAATTGAGACAACGAGGAGGCCCAGCGACTGCATTTTATGGAAAACGATTCTGTAGGATTTGGAGCAGCAGGGTGTAGCGGGGGCGGCGGTGGTTGGTAGAGGACGTTATAGTGGCAGCCATAGGGAAAAAATTTCTCCGGTGTCCAAGAGTGTCGAAGAAGGAGGTGATGGAGGGAAGAAATTGGATCGATGACATGCTTTTATGATACGAAGGTAAAACAAAATTTTCTCTCAAAGCCGCGTTTGAGAATGTTGTCACGAGCAACTATGCAACATGTGCTCGAACTTGTGCATTTTCTTTGGATTTGTTCTTCTGGGGGAAAAAGACGTGGTATTGATAAGACTTACTCTTGAATTTTGGGGATATGCTTGTGTAAACTGTACCAACCATAAAAAATGGGAACACCGACGTGCAATTGCTAGATACTATAAGTAATCCTGGAGTTGTGAAATTGGTATACCAAATCAATTTATACAATAATTTGGCTAGTATTCGATTTTGCGTCATATTTGTCGAGAGCCCATTTCTTTTCTAGAGCATAATTTGACGACCACTTCTTCTTTTTTAGCTTTAAACTCCTGAGTGTTGTACTTTAGCATCTCAAACGTGGCTTTTAGTTTATTTCAAGCAACACAGAGTCTTTATTTCGTAACAAATTTCACTAGTTGTAATTAAGATCATTTAGAAGTTATCATGAGATCTTTAAGTTAGATTGCGGTTCTCTTTTCATTTAGACTGTAGAGTCAAAAGTAGGTACTTCTTGGAGGTACAAAGGCCAAAGGAGATATTTTAAAATTAGATGAATTCAATAGAAAACCTGTTTGTCCGATGAGAAATGACATGTTGAATGAAGAAATTTATGACTAAAGTCTGGGGAAATATCCCCTAAAGTCGCAGTTAATGGAGGATGAAACGAGTGGTTGGATGGTGGCTGGTGACTTCAATGCCATTAGAGACCCGTCGGATCGGATCGGGAGTTCGAATAGATGGCTACCCTCATTTGATGAGTTTAATCAGTGCGTGATTTAGGTGGAGCTTGAGGACTTGAGGTATGTTGGATTTCGATTCACTTGGTCCACCTCTTCTGGGGCTAATCGCAAGGCTAGAAAGATTGACTAGGTGTTAGTTAATGCTAAATGGAGTTTCCAATTCTCATACTCAGAAGCATCGTTTCTGCCACCGGGAATTTTGGACCACTCACCAATGGTGGTTAAGGTTGTTCAACCAATTTTACGAAGGAAGCCTTTCAAATTCTTTGAATTCTGGATGGAGCATCCTTCCTTTCAGGATATTGTTTCACAAGTGTGGAGTGAACCGATAGTAGGGGTCCCGATGTACAGATTGGTGAGCAAACTGAAGACCCTCAAAGGCTGTCTTAAGCAACTCAATAGGGAGTCGTTCTCCAACATTTCCGAGAGGGTTGCAGACTCCAAGAATGCTTTGAGATTAGCCCAGGTTGGCCTGCAGTAGGACTCGACCAGTGAACTCTTTGTAGAGTTGGAAAGATCTCATCGGAGGACTTATATGGAGTTGAGGAGTCAAGAAGAGTCCTTCTTTAGACAAAAATCAAGGATCAGATGGCTCGAGAATGGTGATATAAATACAAAGTACTTTCATCACTATGTTAAGACAAGACAACTGAAGAACAGAATTCTCTCAGTTCTTGACAAAAATGGTCAGTTGGTCTCTAAAGTAAGCCTTATGCAGGACACCTTTGTCTCTCACTTTTAGGAGCTATTCGCACCGCATTCCTAGTCACCCAGCCCTACTCTATCGGTGCTGCAGCAAGTTATTCGATGCCCTCTCAGCGAAGATCAGGTTAGATTTCTCTCTCGACCCTTCTCAAATAGTGAAATTCATGATACCTTCTTCTCCTTAGCCCGTGGAAAGGCTCCTGGGCCAGATGGGTATGGAGCTGAGTTCTTTAAGAGCAATTGGGAGCTGGTAGGGCCATTGGTTGTTGAAGCGGTAAATGATTTTTTCATCACAGGGCGCTTTCTCAGAGAGATTAATAACACCATCCTAGTGTTGATCCCTAAAATGCCTAATGCGACCTCGGTGAATGATTACAGACCTATAGCCTGTTGCAACACAATTTACAAATGTATTACAAAGGTGTTTAGCTAATTGAATCGTTGCAGTTCTTCACGATGCTATCAGTCCTTCTCAGAATGCCTTCGTCAAAGGCCGACGAATTCGAGATAATATACTTCTTGCACAGGAATTATTTGCTGGTTTTCATCGTCAACCGTATATCCCTTAATGTGCGGTGAAAGTGGATTTTCAGAAAGCTTATGATACGGTCGATTGGGACTTTCTTGAATTGGTTCTATGTGCATTTGGATTTCCGGACCACCTCACTCGGCTCATAATGGTGTGTGTGTGCACTCCGAAGTTTTCTATCTCCCTCAATGGGGAACTCCATGGTTTCTTCCCTAGTGGCCGTGGACTTCGTCAGGGTGATCTCATGTCTCCTTACCTCTTCATGTTGGTTATGGAGGTCTTCTCGGGAATTCTCAGCACTCGTGCGGCACTACCTAATTTCAAATTTTTCTGGAAATGTAAGGCTACAAGATTGTCTCATCTCTTCTTTGCAGATGATGTTTTTCTTTTTTACCAAGCGGACATTCCTTCGATCTCTCTCCTCAAGGAAGGTATGGATATCTTCTCAGCATGGAGTGGACTGAAGCCAAACAACAACAAAAGTGAAATATTTCTTGCTGGAGGATCAGTGGTGACAAGGATTGAGATTCTTCGTACCTTTCAATTTGTCGAAGGTAAGCTACCAGTATGGTACCTAGGGGTTCCTATCAGCTCATTGAGGCTCGGCAAAGCGGACTGTGTGTCGCTAGTTGATCGCATAACAGCTAGAGTCCAATCTTGGAATCAGAGATTTCTATCCTTTGCTGGCAAATTGCAGTTAATAAGGTCAGTTCTCCATGCGATCCAAGCTTATTGGGCGAGTGTTTTCACCATTCCTTTTGTAGTGTTGGATCGTATTGAGCAGATCCTCAAATAGTTTCTGTGGAGGGGATCGACACTTGGGAAGGGTGGAGTGAAAGTTTCCTGGGACGACGTATGCCTCCCAAAGGAGGAAGGGGGTCTTGGAATTCGCAGGCTGAGGGACTGTAACAAGGCTACAATGCTCAAGCATATTTGGATTCTATTCATGGACAAAGAATCATTATGGTGCAGGTGGATCCATTCAACATTCTTAAAAATGAAGAGTTTTTGGGTGGTTGGGGTGCCGTCCCTTTGTTCTTGGGCTTGGAAGAGAATCCTATACCTAAGAACCAAATTCCAGCTCTCTTTTCGCTGGAAGATCGGAGACGGCTAATCAACTTCTCTTTGGTTTGATCACTGGCACATGAGAGGTCCACTTCATCTTATTTGCTCGAATCCGGTGATGATGAGTTCGGGTTTATCCCGACATGCAACGGTGGCTGATCTTTTCTCACCGGCAGGACAATCCTTCAGAGTAGTGGTTGAATCCTAGGAGCAGCCTCTCCCTATCCTCTCTAGGGCACCGGATCGTTTTACTTGGACTGATAGCACTTCTGGTCTTTTCTCGGTAGCCTCGGCGTGGCATACTCTTAGAAGAAAGAAGGATAAGGTCAACTGGGCATCCTTCATCTGGAACAAGGCTATCACCCCAAGATATCAATTTAATCTTTGGCTCATTATCAAGAATTGTCTTCTCACCCAAATCTTACTTATGTCACATGGCAGAATTAGGAATGAGGTTTGTGCTTTTTACAAGCTAACGCTGGACTCCATTGACCATCTCTACTTCGGGTGTTGTATTACGATCAGCATGGCTTTCTTTTGGGCGGCTAGATGCAATCTCCCCTGGCGGAATAGGACCTGGTCGGAGAACCTTCAATGGGCTATGAAGTTTCTCTCTGGTAAGGACTTTTATCACTCCATTGCCCGCGTTTCTTTTGGTGCTCTTTGCCACATTATCTAGAGATACAGGAATGACATCCTGTTCAGAAACCACCCTGTCGCGGTCGCCACCGTCAAAAATCATCTCATCAAAGTGGTCAAGGATAAAGCTTTAACGTTCAGAAACATCGATGATAATCATAAGAATAGAAGACTCCAGCGTAGTTGGGGGTTAGACCATTGCATTTTCTCTCCTTACTAAGCGCAGCCTTAGACGTCCGTGGAGTGGTTTGTAGACTGCTTTTGGAAAGAGTCAGGTGCTGAACGGCAACACGTCTGCTAGTCGTCTTCGGCATTGGACCTGTTTTGTGGTCTTTGTTTGTTCTTTCAGTTCTTCTTAGCTGGTTTGGTTAGTTTAGGAGTTTTTTGGCCCTATGTGGCTTTCTCCTTTCTCCTTTGTTCATTTGCCTTATTTTGGCTGTTCTTTGCTTTGTTCCCCGCTGTTGCGGTGCTTCTCTTGCTTCCGGTTCCCTTTCACTCACGCTGACTTGTTGTCTTGCTGAGTGTAAGTTTTGTGGCGCCGGATTTTGTAATTTTGGTTCAAAGCTCTTATTATTACTTCTTACCAAAAAAAAAAAAAAATGAGTGGTTGGATGGTATATGCCGCTACCAAAGGCAAGAGGCGAGAAACTCTGGAAACGAACTCTGCGCGCAGTGGTAGGAGCTGGAAGCGCCGCTATTGGATTCGAAGGTCTGTGCATGCATGCACACGTGGGTTGACTTCCGTTCTGAAGTGGGCTTTACGTTCCTTCGACCCCCGACTCGGCGTTGTCGTCATCCTATGTCTGCGAAGGAAGGAGCCGAGAAGGCGAACTGGATGTCCCACGGTCGACATTCTTGCACGTCGCTGTCGATCGCACTCTCCATCCACTCAACGTTCCTACGTCGTAGTTTCTTCTAACGTACGTATCACTCCATCTCCCTCTCCCTCTCTCTCGGCTGGGCTCACCATGTGGGCCCAACTAGTATAAAAAAAAACAAAAAGGAAAGAAAAGGTCAAAATTTTCAAAAAGAACGAAAAGTTCGTGGGTGGGTCATCCTCTATGTTCTACTATTCTTAATGGTTAGTGGAAGTTTTTGGGTGATCCGAGATTTTTCCCACATTTGGTTTTCACATAAAACCTTAGTGTTATTATTGGCTTTGTCACTTTATCATTTCGCATTATACTTACTTATTGCGAGGTTTTATTGGTTGGTTGTTACCAGGATTAAGTCAGTTTTGATGGGTTTAGTTATTGGTAAATTATTGCCCCGATTCACTCCAACACTCTACGCGCATTAGAAAGCTAAAAGGAAGAAAGGAAAATAATTGAAAAGAAGAAACAAATCGTCAGATAATGATGTCGTAAACACGGCTGATCACTTATTATCAATACATAATAAGATGAACTTCATCTGACTGATTAATTCCTAAAAGGTACACGACGAGCTGCTAGCTACAGAAGCAACTACTACCATGCGGAGAGAAACTCCATCCGTTATAAAAGGAATGAAGAACTCCAGGATAGTTTTGTCTAACCTCTTAGTTATCTTCTTCATTATCTGCATAAAAAAGAATAGTTTATTTTTTTTGGCAAAAAAGATTATTTTTAGAGCCCCCTATATCAAATACTTATTAAAATTGGGAACATCTCAGATAAGGTTCCTGCCTTACAGCATAACTTTGACCAATAAGCTGCAACCCATTCATCAGTCCCTAACACTAAACTCACCATTAAAACATAGATTAAAAAAAAATACCAGAAATATACTTCATCTTTCACTCAATGATCACTTACACACCCCTACTTTTGAAAATCAACTAAAGATTAAACCATATGACCCTAATTAAGATGCTAAGATGAGCTTGTAAGGAGGAGCAGTTCTCGTCTTTTCAAATTGAGAACTATGCTGAGAGGAATTTGAGCGGCATCGATGAACATAGAATTATTCAAGCGGTCACTGGGGACAAAAGTGAGATTTATTTTTGATAATTTCTCTTAACCATAGCATAAGGTTTTGAAACGGAGTAACTATTTCGTTATGACTAGAGCTAACGCTTGTTGGGCACACCGCCGCCCCCACCTCCTCCTCCTCCTCCTCCTCTGTCGCCTTCATTTAATATTTCCACTCGATTGCTAAGAAAGTTCAAATGCTGGGGGAGTCGTTGGTGCTGATGCTGCTGACCCACATTAAATCGTGTGTTCTCTGGAGGAGAAGGTGCTATGTGTTCATACACGTACTTTGCACGTGAGTTGTACACCCGATGCACGCGCACGGTACGAGATAAAAGTTATTGAATTTATCAAAGTATTATCACGTTGATTTTTTTTTTTTATAAAAAAAAAAAAGAACTGATTTTAATCCTTTTAAATTAGTGGAAACATCCCAAGTCTGATTTGCGGATCCGACACAGGGGTCCTTCCTCCAAGACTTTGCATTGTGAGGTCAAGCTTCCCAATTTTTCATAAGACCCTCGACACGAGAACAATTCAATGGAATTTTCCTTACGCTTCCTCCTGTGAAATTAAGCATGTCCCACTCTCCTGGTGATTTGGGCATACAACCCTGCAAGCAGAGACATCTTGGGCCTCGGGTAACTCGGCACATGCCGTTATCGCCACAATTTTTATAGCTGTCACAAGGGTCGTGAGGGACTGAGTAAGCCACATCCCATTTCGTGCTTACCCTCTTCAGTAGAAGACACCGCGCAACACCCTCCGCGCTTAATTGGACTTTGGCAATGACATCGTCCTTAAAAGTTTTAACTGCAAAATAGGCATCGGTTCTATTGTAAACAATGATGGGATCAACAAAGGTAGTCGGCGCCTTGGTAATACTGGCGAATCTAAGTCCATTCCACGGCCCAGTTTAATAAACTTTGATGGAACCATTGCTAGCGGTTTCGATTTGAGGTAAACCGTCAATTTTGTATTTGAGTGTATAGCCTCCAAGGAAAGGATCATGCAGGCATCTCCAAGAAGTCAGAAGATGTTCCAAACTAGTTCTAAAGTTCCATCCCAACGTCATACCTACTAAAACCATGCCTGATGGGTAATCAAAACTTTGCCATGAGTAGTCTAGTCAACGAAGTCTGAAATGTTGCCTTCCTTAAGAACAAGGTTAGCAGAATCTAGGAGCTGTGCAACTTGGTTTTGGAGAACCTTGGCTGAATTCATCGACCAAATGATGCTCATTGATCAGTTCAGAAGAATAAGTTCACCTTCATTGCTTATTTCCAGAGTACTATTTAAATCAGTGAGTTGATTATTTCTGTTACCAACCCAAACAACCGTTTCAGGACTCACCGCGAATTATATCCCTAGGAAACTGCTTTTTTAGCTTCCGGCAAAGAAGAAACCAAGTTCAAATTTTTGGCCTAAGGAAACTAATTTGTCTCCCTCTCTAATAAATTGAGCTGAACTTACGGTATTAGCTGCACTTGACAAGTACAGCAGACACATAACGGCGATGGAAGTGCAGAAGAAACTAAAGACAGGAGGATCTGCCATCACAGACCCTTCTGTTTGATCTACGAGATAGATAAAGATTCAAACTTCTCAGAATAGCATAGCAAGAAGAGATAGAGAAGACAGATACCTATGTTTGGAGAAGAGCAAGTTATAGGATTGAGTTGGGTCAACCAAGTAGACCAGTCACCCAAATGTTCCTGGATCGGTCTCCAAACAAAACTTTCTTTTTATATAAACTTTATAAACATGAACTATTTTTTTCTCGAAAAAAGTACCAAAAAAGTCTTAAACCTATTACGTTGGTACTAATTCGGTCATAAACCTTTTAATCGGACAAATTTAGCTATAAACATTTTCATATTGGTACTAATTCAGTTTATCCGGCTAATTTTAATCAATCAGTGTTGACATGGACGTCGGGCAAACGCTAATGTGGACACCAATCGAACATTGACGTTGCAATTTTTATATAATTTTTAATTATTTTTTCGAATTATTTTTTCTTTTTCCTTTTCCTTTTCTTTTTCTCTCCTTTTTCCTTGGGCTTCTTCTCCCACAGTGGCCAGTGAGGGCGAGGGCCACAAAACTCTCGCCAACCACTGGCATCCACATCAGCACCGATAAGCCAAAATTGATCAAATGAACTGAATTAATACCAATATGAAAAGGTTTAAGATTAAATTAGTTCAATTGAAATATTTATGACTGAATTTGTATCAATGCAATAAGTTTATGATTTTTTTTTGGTACTTTTCCCATTTTCTTTTTTAATAAATACTAAGTGCTAATTTGGATTCAATGGGCATCCCAAAAGTATAAACTAATTTGACAACCTTTGTAGTTTTTTTAATTTCTATGCCCATCTCATGCGTAATCATTGTTTTAGGAAAACATCCAGATTAAATGTGGGTAGCGGTTATTTTATCAAACTGAAAATGCGAGAGACATAACATTGATACATACTTATTCTTTTTTTATCTCCTTTGAAAAGGACATATCGTCTCAACCTACTTATCAATTTTCTTCTTCCTTTAATATAGAACTTAGAGGACGCATATTTGGGAAATGAGAGTAATATCTTGGTTGGTGCATGACTTGACAAGAGTTTCCACTTGAACTATTGTTGGGGTGGGTGAAGAGAGGTAAGAGCAGAAATGATAAAACAAGATAAACAAAGTCAAAAAGTCAAAAAGAAAAAAAAAAACAACTGAAAAATGTTTTTGACCATCGTGTTTCATTCGTACTACCATGTTTATAAAAAAAAAGCATATCCGATAATTATGGACATCACCACAGAGAAAAAGGAAAAAAGGACACGAGCGGTAATCAAAGTTACCCGACTCTTGTTCACCATTCTTCTCTTAGGCCATTTCTTTGTCCAATTCGAGTTCAGTTGACTATAATTTTAAAATATATGGAGTTCGAAATGAAAAGGAGAAGAAATTGGACATTATTAAAACTATCTCAATTCTCTTATTATACATTCTCAGTCTACATAATCTGTTTTGAAACGTGAACCATGCATAGTTATATTACTTAAGAGATATATACACACAAATTCTATAGTGTGTTAATTTATGGAATTAAGGGATAGATGCTAAATAATATCGAAACTTAATTTTTGAGTTGGCTGATTAATTGCTTGATCATAAGCAAATAGGGGTGAGCATGGACTGGGTTGGGCCGGTCCACCCCTAACCCTAGGACCAACCCGCACAGTGCTGGTCCTCAATTTTTGGGACCAAGGACTGACCCTATTGAGTTTGGGACCAAGGACCGGACCGACCCAGTGGGTTCGGTCCGGTTCTAGGGTTAACCCGGGACCAACTGATAATTTTGTATTTCATTTTTAATACTCCTTAAAAAAACAATTGAGAACGAACTGACCCAATGGGTTTGGTCCGGTTCCAAGGTCAACCTAGGACCAACCAATAAATTTTTATTTCATTTTTTGTACTCCTTGAAATGGCAACTGAAGACAGGATCGACCCAATGGGTTCGATGACGAGCGAGGTCAGCTAAGAAAGGCAAGCAGTGATGATTGAGTAGGGTGAGCATCGAGCGTCGAGCGGGGAGCAAGCCAAGTGAGGATCAAGCGACGAGCGGCACAAGTGACCCAAAGCGAGCGAGGCGAATGTTAAGTGGCGAGTGGAGAAGTTGTTTCTCTCGATTTTGGCAAATTGAAGACTAAGAAAACAAATAAGATAGAAGTTGTTCCTTCGTGTGGGACAACGCTATAGTGCCTCGCTATCAGCTTAATCTTTGCCTCATTGCCAAGCGCAGACTTCCAACTCAGGCTCTCCTTATGTCCTATGGTAGAATTGGAAGTGTTGCCTGTGCGTTTTGCAAGAGTATGCCTGACTTTATTGATCACCTGTTTTTTAATTGCTGTGTCACGGTTGGCATTTCTTTCTTTTGGGCTTCCAGATGCAATTTGCCTTGGCGCAACAGAACTTGGAGGGAGAACCTCCGTTGGGCCGCTACCTATTTGATGGGTAAAGATTTTTACAAGTGCATTGCCCATTTTTCCTTTGGTGTGCTTTGTCATATCATTTGGAAAAATAGGAATAACATCATCTTTAGAGACCAGCCCCTGACGGTTTCGGCCATGAAGAACCACCTCTTCAAAGTGGTTCGAGACAAGGTTATCACTTTCAGGAACGTCGAAGATAATTTCAAAAACAGAAAGTTGCAGAGAAGTTGGGGCCTAGACCCGATTATTTTCACTGGGGACCCGTAGGTAGTTCGTTCCGACGGTGACATCTTCCTTGCTTGTGGCGTCTTTTGTAGCCGGTTGACCATGCTGTGCTTCTTTTGGTCTAGGTGTTGTAGTGTTGTGCCGCGTTTTGCGGCTTTTTCATCTCGTCACCTTCCACTTCTTTTGTTCCTGCATTTGGAGTGAAAGTTTTTGGTGATGAGATCTTTTATACAATTGGTCTTTCCTCAATATATTTCTTACCTTTACCAAAATAAATAAATAAATAAATAAGATAGAAGAGAATGAGTACTAGAGGATGATGTTGTAAGGAGCTGTTTATGCCCTATTGGACATTGTGAAGACTCCTCACAAAAATATTTTCCTCCTTCATAAATTATAACTGTTGACACCATAAAAGACATTAAAAATCTAAGTTAGTAAAGAATAATGTAAAATTACTTGAACTACTCACTAAATAGTTGTTTAATGTTGTTGATATCATTTATTTTAAGGTTTTTTCATATAAAAAATTATAAATAATTAATATATATATAGTCAAGGTTGGTTTGGGTTGGACCAAATTCCTAAGATCGAGGATCAACCCGCACAGTATTAGTTTAAGAATCTTAGGATCAAGGACCGACCCAATTTCCCTGGGAACTGGACTAGGACCGATAGGGTTGGGCTGGTCTAGGGTCGGTTCAGGGTTGACCCTGGACCGATGCTCACTCCTATAAGCAAGCCGAGAGAGAAGTGGGCTGAGCCCATCTTTATATGTTTGAGCTTCTTGAGCACGTGGGCCAATAAGTAATACTATTGGCCTAAAAAGGGATTAACGGTGAAAATCAGCTAGTATATATAAATATAAAGGTATATATAACGAGATTAACATATTAGAAGATGTGTCAAATTCTTATTGAAATATCAGGCATTGGACATTGAGTCTTGTTAAATACTAATGCTATTTCTATTCATTAAGAAAGAAAAAGCCTATACTCTATCGTTGACATAAATAGTGGAAGAGCCGCAATCTATGGAATAAAAGGTAAAACTTTATCTAAGTGAAAGTTGTGGAAGTCCATCTGTAAAAGAGGATATCAAGTTAGTGTTGTCGCATACATCATATCGGTTATCCATTTTGTGTGATTTCCAACAATCGAGTACTCCATTTAGGCCCCATGTATCCATAGTGATTTTCTACATGGGGAAAACGGATGCAGTTAGATAGTGCAACATGATGATTCTTTTTTTCCCTATTTGGCCGCTACAGTATCGCCTGGTAATCCATAGTTACACGTTAAAGTAAACCGAGCCAAGCCACACCAAAAAAAAAAAAAAAAAAAAAAAAAAAAAAAGAAAAGAAAAAGCCGGTTTTCATCAGACATGATGGGGTTTAAGTCAACCTAAGCAAGCGGATTGTTTTTGGCGCAGATGTCAGCGCAGAAGTTGTCGTCGTTCGTTCCTGAGCTTTTCTAGTTGATTGACTTGAAAGAGGAAGGAGCCGAGAAGGCACCGACCTGCAGGTCCCACCCTTTGACCTTCGCATTCACGACAAAGAAGGAATAAGAGATGGTTTGATAATTGATTGACTTTTTGCATTTCGCGACTTTTCTACCTTAATTTCTACCAATGTGCGTATCTCTCTCTCTCTCTCTCTCTCTCTCGCAACGGGCACTAGATAGCTAAAAGGAGGAAGATCATCAGCTAATGATTGGAAACGCAGCTGAAGCATGATCGCGAAGTTGAGCTTGCTTATTGCAATGCATAATAATTTCAAATGAACTTCATTTGATCGACTAGTTTCTAAAAGTTACACGATGAGCTTCTAGCTGCAGAAGCAACTGCTACTACATGAAGAGAAACTCCATCCATTCAAAAATGAATGAAGAACTGCATGATCCATGCATCCACTATTACTAACGTTCTTCGGAGACAAGGAAATGATGATCATGAGGAGATTGATCATTGGAACACCCGAGAGTATTGATGAAAAGTTTGGGGTTCCCCGTTAATTTTCTGCTGATTAAGCGAAGTGAACCGGGCAATCCTTCCCTCCATCTTTTAACTCCCCGATGCGTCTCGATGAAGAAAGCCCGATGCTCAAATCCTCGCATTTGACCTCCAGCAACGCGCTTTTGCTCGGCCAATACGCATGCATGAACTTGACACTAACCTGCATCCTCACCGACATCACTGCTAACCCTTTCCTCAGTTCCTCGCACACAGTAAACTGAAACGGCCTCTTCCTCCTCGTTCTGCTGCCAGGCCTCGGGCCTGTTTCCACCTGGAAGGTCAGGACTCCTCGGCTCCTCTTGCTGATGTGATGCTCCGACGATGATGTGTGGTTGTGGCTTGAGAGAGGGAGCTGGCACTTGTGGTGAACTAGTGCAAGCCAGAGTTTGACTTCTTGGATGACTACTCCGAGTTTCTTGTTAGGGTTGGTGGCAGTAAGCTTGATCCCGGCGTGAAGTTTCAGAGGAGGGCATGAGGTGTCGGAGGTATTGGGGAGGCCAGAGAGGGAGAGAGAGTCGAGCCGGAACGCGGGAGCCCGAGGGTTCAGGACGAGCCATGCGATGGCGATGATCGCGCCGATCAAGACAACGAGGAGGACCAGTGACTGCATCATACGGAAGACGGTTCTGGAGGATCTGGAGGAGGTGGAGGGGGTGGCGGTGGCGGTGGCAGTGGCGGCAGAGGAGGTGGTGGTGGTGGTTGCCATTGGGAGAAAACTTCTCTGGTGCCTGAAGAGTGCTGAAGAAGGAGATGGAGGGAAGAAATTGGATCGACGACATGCTTTTATAATAAGGGTAAACAAGATTTTCTCTCAAAGCCGCGTCTCAAAAAGATTCCTGGCTTCTCAACCTTGTACTTTTTGGAGGGAGAGAAAGTCGTCGCAAGCAACTATAGAGGAAACAACTTGTGCTCGAACTCGTGCGTTTTCTACCCAAGTGAAAAAGGAAAATCACCGTATGATATGACGTTGACGAGAACAAATCCAAATGGGTTTGCTCTTCTCGGGGACAAAGACATCGCATTGACGAGACTTAAATCTTGTATTTTGGGGCATATTCTATAAAGGACGGAAACGCAGACATGCACTCGCCCTATACTATTAGTAATACCACGGGTACCAAATTGGTGTACCAAACCAGTTTCTAAAATGATTTGGTTAGAATTCGATTTTGTGCCGTATTTGTCGCGAACCCATTTGTTCTCCAAAGCATATTTTTAGGACCACTTCAATTTTAGCTTTAAGCTCTCGAGCGTCATACTTTAGTATCTCAAACGTGGCTTCTAGGTTGTGTTGAGCGACGGGGAGTATTTATTTTACAACAAATTTCACTGGGGTAATGAAGGTCATTTAGAAGTTATCATGAGATCTTGAAGTTAGATTGCAACTCCCTTTTCATTTGGCCGACAAAGTCAAAAGTAGGAGCTGGGAACGCCGGATTTCGGTTTCGAAGGTCCGTGCATGCGCACGTGGGTTGACTTCCTTTTTGAAGTGGGCTTTACGTTCCTTCGATCCCCCACGGGGCGTCGTTGCACTTCCGCGAAGGAAGGAGCCGAGCAGGCAAACCGCGTGCCCCGCGCTCGATATTCTTGCATGTCGTTGTCTATCGCCCTCTCCATCCGCTCGACATTTCTACCTCGGAGTTTCTTCTAATGTACGTCTCTCTCTCTCTCTCTCTCTCTCTCTCTCTCGGTTGGGTCAACCTCTATGTTTGCCCAGCTCAGCTAGAGGGAAAAGAAGATTGAGGTTTCCGTTCTTGATTCGAAGGCCAACCATTAACTGAATTTGCTCAAATTTAAATATGTTATTCATGACACTGTTGGCTATGAGTTGATCAATTTCATTCGATAAAAACCTCCTATGAATTTTCTAATCACAGTTAGGATTTTCTTGCTCTATTTATGTTAATCCACCTTTGTGGTAAGGAAAAACAGTTATATTATTAATATTAAACCTCTAGTGTGTGACTAGAGAAAATCACTTTGTGTATCTTACTATCCTTAGTGATTAATAGAAGTTTTTGGGCAATCTATAATTTTTCTCACATTAGGTTTCCATGTAAAACTTTGATATTTTTGCTAGCTTTGTCTCGTTATATTTACTTATTGCAAGGTTGTGTTGTATTGGCTGATTGTTATTAAGGTTAAGTCAATTTCGGTCAATTTAGTTTTGAGGGATGTTGATCTTGGATTGGGTTTAATTCGTAGAGAATTGTTGCTTCGATTTTCCCCTGCACTCTCTACACACACTGGAAAGCTAAAAGAAATGAAGGAAAATAATTGAAAAGAAGAATCAAATCGTCAACTAACGATTGTAAACACGGCTGAAGCATGATCACGAAGTTAAGCTTAATTATTAACAATACATAATTTCATATGAAATTCATCGGATTGACTAATTCCTAAAAGATACACGATGAGCTACTGGCTGCAGTAGCAGCTGCCACCACACGAAGAGCAACTCCATCCATTATAAAAGGAATGAAGAACGCCTCGATCCATGCCTGCACTGTTCATCAACGTTCTTCAAATATTAGAGGCTCATGACAGCGCATAAGGCTTTGTTTGTTTCGCAAAAAAAAAAAAATAATAATTGATTTGAAAAATATTTTTTCCTTTAATATTGATCACTTGTATTGCTTGCAAAAATGAATAAATCAAAGTTATTTTCATTGTTCGCACAAAATATTTAGACATGAATTATTGTTGATAAAGAAAACATTGTTCAACCATTGAATATTTCAAGCCACATGAGCATATATTTTTAGAAAAAAAAAATTAAATTATTTTATTTTTTTGAAACAAACAAACACACCCCAAGTCGGCATTTTATATATTTTTAAAATGCTGTAAGCTCTTGTTACTAAATGAACTGGTCAAGATTTGTGAAAAAGTTAACAGTGGAACATGTTGTGAGACATGTTGGGCTATCTGGCCTTTGTGCACTGTACTTCACGTTAGGACCAAGCAATGACCCTATCCAAGTTGCCTTTGGTCCGAATCCATTCATTAATATAGCAAATTTATAGCCCTTAAATCCATATCCACATCATATGTTGGAACATCAATTTCGGTTCCCATTAAATTCAGCCCATATCGATCCGTAATTCACTGTCCATGATATGCGGGTTGGGTTCACACCTTTCGCAATAAAACTAGTGAGAGTTCCCATTATTCTTTGCTTGAGCTCTGAGAGGTTTCTTTCTAGTGTCTATATCGACGCATTTTATCAATGAAATTGCCCATATTTTATAATGGCCAATTTGATTAGCTCCTACGAATTAAATGATGTATTGGACTCTTATTGGAATAGCAGACATTGAACATCGCGTCTTTGGTATTTCTTTTTGTTGAAGAAAAAAAAAAAGTTTACACTCTGTTATCAACACAAATAGTAGAGGAGTCACACCTTACAAATTAAATGATGAAATTTATTAGAGCAAAATTAGCGAAAGTCAATTTATAAGGGTGAATATCAAGTTAAGGTCGTCGCACACACCATATCGTTTATCTATTTTGCACGATTTCCGACGATCAATTATTACACATGCACAATGATTTTCTAGGCGGGAAAAATGGAGGTAGTTGGATTGAGTAATCTCTCCTCCTCCTCCTAGTAATTGATAGTTAGACGCTAAAGTAAGCCGATTTTCTTCTTCTCCTCCTCCTTCTTCTCCTTCTTCTCCTTCTCGGAGACATTGGGGAGGTCAGAGAGAGAGAGGGAGTCGAGTTGGAACGCTGGAGGATGAGGGTTCAGGATGAGCCACACGACGGCGATGACTGCATTGATCGAGGAAACAAGGAGGATAGAAGCTGGATAATATCAAAAGTTGATTTTTGAGTTGGTCCCTCGGCCTCCAAGTTGGCTAATTATTCTTTGCTTGCTCATGAGCAAGCAAAAAGAGAAGTGGGCTTTGTTCAAAAAAAAAGAAAAAAGAAAAAAAAGAGAAGTGGGCTGAGCCCATCTTTATATGGTTGAGCTTCTTGAGCACGTGGGCCAATATGTGATGCTATGGGAATAGGAAAGGACTAATAATGAAAATCAGCCAATATATGTAAATATAAAGGTATGCTAAGTCTCAATAACAAGATTAACATATTAAAAGATGCGTTGGATTCTTACTAAATTATTGGGCATTGGACATTGAGTCTTGTTAAATATTAATGCTATTTCTATTCGTTTAGAATGAAAAAGTCTACATTCTATCGACATAAATAGTAGTGGAGTTGCAACCTAAGGAATAAAGGGTGAAACTTTATTTGAGAGAAAGTTGTGGAAGTCAATCTGTAAGGGCGAATATCAAGTTAGGGTCGTTGCATGCACCATACTGATTATCTATTTTGTGTGATTTCCAACAATCGAGTACTCCATTTAGTCCACATGCATTCGTAGTGATTTTCCACATGGGGAAAATAAATATAGTTGGATCGTGCAACATGCCGATTCTTTTTGCCTATTTGGACGCTAAAGTATCGCCTAGTAGACCGAGCCACGGCATGCCAAAAAAAGAAAAAGAAAAAGCTGGTTTTAATTAGACATGATGGGATCTAAGTCAACCTAGGTCAGCAGATTGTTTTTGGCGTAGAAGTCAACAGAATCCGTCATTGTTTATATCTGATTCGGGCAAGAAGTTGACGTCGTTCGTTTCTGAGCTTTTTCTAGTAAATTGACTTAAAAGAGGAAGGAGCCGAGAAGGCACCAACCTGCGTGTTCCACCCTTGACCTTTGCAGTCACGACAAAAGAAGAACATAAAATTTGGCTCAATAGTTAGTTGACTTTATGCATGTTGTTATAATATATCTCGAGTTTGAGTCTGTGAACGAAACTGAACCCAAGATAAATTAAAGGAAAGTGGATATTTGGACTTCAAGTTGCTGATTTGTAGAGACCGAGCCATGAATTTGTAGATTACGGAAACAAAGCTTCGTTGGAATCCAAGTTCAAGAAGTTTGACTTTGTGTCAGAAAAGGAAATAAAATCAAGGCTATCCTAGTAGGTGTGGGATTCTGGAACTCGGTCAAACAACAAAGAATAAAAGGAAATAAAAATCGGCTTGAATTCTAAGTATATATGCACATTCTCATGGGATGCCTTGGTGGATCACAAATTGTCTTGAAGCGCCGTGTGAATGCTTGGTGTTCCACCGTTGTTGATGCAAGCAAACTTGAAGCACCAAATATCGAGTGCTTGATAGCGGGTCTTCGTGTTTCTCGTGCGGCAAAGCTTATTCGTGATTTACATCCAAGAAAGATTGGTGCATTGGGTGTAATTGGGGTTTGAGAAACACCGAGTGAGTGTTTGAGTGATTCGAGTATGTAATCTCTTTGTATCGCTTGATCTATAGTGAAATTCGCTGCTGCTCTCCCCATGGATGTAGCTTTTTATGATTGAACCACGTAAATCTGGTGTCCAATTTATTTTTTTCTCCTGTCTATATTATTGTTCAATCGCTCGCTTTATCGCAACAATTGGTATCAGAGCAAGGCTTAACTAAGTTGGAGCGAATCAATGGCGACAGAAGAAATAAATGTGAGAATTGATAGATTTGATGGAAATGATTTTAGTTTCTGGAAGATGCAGATTGAAGATTATACCGGATGAAACTGCACTTTGTCGCGACCTACCCTCGGGGGAGGAAATAGGTTTAGGGGTATTGCCTAAAAGACGAGTCTAAAGCCCATGATTAGGCGCGGGCTCTCCCAAGCCCATACCCAGCGTGACATTGGGATATTTTAAAGAATTTTGCACAAAAGGAGTCGCTACTTACCTATTGGGGTCGGCTAGAAACCAAGTGAAGCATAGGAGTATGCCTCACTTCCTATGCAACCAAAGAATCTAGAGTCGGGGACTTGATTACACTAATTAACCAATTAGTGCCATTTCGGTACCTAATCTTGTTCATTTTTAAAATATGATTTTTGTCAAGGAGTTTGGATTGATTTTGCACATATCCACTAACATATGAGGTGATCATGCAGGTGCGCAATCATTAAAGTAACAATCATAACTACCAAAATCCTAATTGCAATAAAATTAAATACGTGCACTTAAACATGATATGCAAATTAAACATACAATATAATCAAAACATGAGCAAGTAAATGTCTAATTACACTAAGAATGCAAAAGGTAGCAATTCCTAACCAAACCCCCATCATTTTTGGATTTTTGAAATTTTAATTTTTCCTTCAATTTTTTTAAAATTTTTTTAAATAATTAATTTAAATTTTTTAAAAAAAAAAATTTTTTAAAATTTTAAATTTTTTTAATTTTTAATATTTTTGGATTTTTGAAATTGTCCAACTCGACCCGGGTTCAGCTCGGTTGGCATGGATCGGGTCTGGTCTTCGACCAGACCCGGGTTTGGTCCCGATTAGAGCCGGTAGGCCCAAATCGCGGGCCTAACCCGAGAGGCCCCCCTCCTCTCTTTTTAAAACAAACCAGGCCCACAAGCCCATAAACCTATAAGCCCACAAGTTCAAAAGCCTACAAGCCCACATGCTCAAAGCCTAAAACCGGCCCACATTATTCGAAACCCTACCCGGCTCGCAACCGAATGCCCGACCCGACTCGGCGGCCGCGACCCGACTCGTACCTCATTTCCCTAGGGTTTGCTGGCAGCACTCACGACGGCGGCGACAAGCTTGACGGCAGCGGCAACGCAGTGGCACAGACAAGCAGCAACGGTGCGATGCTGGTGCTGCGATAGGGCCGGACTGGTGCTACAACGACGACAGAGGGGTCGAGCGGCTGGCGCGAGGAGGCTCGGACGGTGTTGAGCAGGAGGGGGTTCGACCAAGGGACAGCATCTGGTGGCGGAACGGTCACGGCGGGCGACGTCGGGGGGAAAGCGGCACGGCGGTGCCGGAGGCCCCTCTTCTCCTGTTTTGCTCCTCCATGTTCTTTGTTTTCCCTCTTGCTCCAAATCTGGGTTCCAAGGAAGGTGGCGGCGAACGGCGTCAATTAGGTGGTTTGTCGGCAACGGTGGTGATGGCTGGAGAAATGTGGCCGATGACGGCACAGGCGGCTTCTCTGGCTAGAACTGCGACGGTGCCACCTCGATTAGGCAAGCGGGGGCAACCCTCGACCTCTGAGGTCGGGGGTTGCTAGCGGATGCGGTGAGGACGTCGGTCGAGGCCGGCGGCTGTGGCCCCTGCTTCGCAACTAGTTTCCAGAGGTGTTGGAGGTGGCAACAAGGGTCGGCGACTAGGAGACGCGACGACGGCGGCGGCAGCGGCGGCGGTGTTGGGTTGAGGCAACGAGGCCTCCTCTCTCTCGAGCTCCCCTCTCTCTCTGCCGAGCTCTCTATGTGTTGTTTTTTCCTTTTTGCCTCCGTCTCTCTGTGCTACCTCCCTTTTTCTGCTCCCTCTCCCCTTTGCTCTTTAGGGTTTCACGCGAAGAGGAAGCCGGCATGGGCTGGGCCAAGGCGAGATCCGGCCCGGCCTCTTCCATGTTTTCTTCTTCTATTTTTTTTTTTTGTTTTTTTGTTTTTTTTTGTTGTTGTTTTTTTTTAGTGACTAATTCCTAATTTTGTACACGATTATGTCCTAAATAAAATTGTAAAATTTAGGTGTCAACACACTTGCCTTTTTTTGGGGAGAAACCAGAGATGATGAAACAAGCTGATTGGGATTTGCTGGATGGACGAGCTATGGGTGTTATTTGGCTAACGTTGGCTCTTAACGTTGCGTTTAATATCTTGAAAGAGAAGACCACTGCTGATTTGATGCAAGCCCTATCGGATATGTACGAGAAGCCCTCTGCGATCAACAAAGTCTATTTGATGCGACGTCTATTTAATTCGAAGATGAACGAATGTGCATCAGTTGCAGATCATATCAATGAATTCAATATGATTGTTAGTCAATTGAGTTCAGTTGAGATTGATTTTGAAGATGAGGTACGTGCTTTTATTCTGTTATCCTCATTGCCTAATAGTTGAAATAATACTGTTACTGCTGTTAGTAATTCCTCTTGGTCAACAAGTTTGACGTTTGATGGGGCTCGAGATTTGATTCTGAGCAAGGATATTTGTAGAAGAGAATCTGGTGAACTTATATATGTTGCTTTAATAGGTGAAAATAGATGAAGATCTATAACACGTGTGGGTAAAAGTAGTACTAATATGAACAGATGGGGCATCTTAAAAGGAATTGCCTTAAGCTGAAGAATGAGAAGGGTAAGGGAATTATAGTTGATTCTGCAAATAATGTTGCAGCAGTAGCAGATAATACTGATTATGTCTTGTCTGTCACTAATGATTCATTGTTTGATGGATGGATTATGGATTATGGTTGTTCTTTTTATGTCACACCAAATAGAAATTGGTTTTATCACTTATCAGTGCATGGGTAGTGGTAAAGTCCAGTTAGGGAACAACGCTGAGTGCGATGTTGTGGGTGTTGGTGATGTTAAAATCAGAATGCATGATGGCATTGTGAGGACATTGACTAGAGTAAGACACGTTCCAGAATTGAAAAAGGACTTAATTTCCTTGGGTGCCCTAGATTCAGCTGGTTGCATGTATTTTCAGAAGGTGGAGTTCTGAAGGTTGTTCGAAGTGCCCTGGTGATAATGAAAGAAATTAAGCACGAAGGCTTGTATAAACTTCAAGGTGAGACAGTGACAAGTTTCGACCCGGAAACATTGGATACATCTGTTCGAGAGTATATTAACTGCTCAAGAAAGACCTGGGTGTTTGTGCCAATGCACAAGTTTGATGTTAGTGTCAGGATCACGCGGTTGAGAGCTTTGATCGAGACGGAGACTAATAAGTCAATCAAGCATTTGCGGACTGACAATAGCATAGAGTTATGCTCGGAGCTGGCAAATAAATTTTGCATGAAAGAGGGCATAGTGAAACATCGCACTAGTGCTAGTAAATCACAACAATTTGCAAAATTGATGAGCAGAACATTACTAGAAACGGTCCGAAAAATGATCTCTAATGCTGGTATTGCTAGGAGAATCTAGCTGATGTGCTTAGTACGGTAAGCTACCTAGTGAATAGATCCCCATCAACTGCTATTGAATGGCGGGCTCCTGAAGAAGTGTGGTCAAGTAACGTTGCTGATTATTCTATTATTAGATTGTTTAGTTGCATGTGTTATTTTCGAGTGAGTGATGGTAAGCTCGATTGGAGGGCAAGGTGTATATTCCATGGCTATGCACAAGGTGGCAGGGCGATCGGTTGTGGTGCCCATATATAAATTCACCTATTAACAGCAAAGAAATTACCCTTGATGAATCTCTGGTACTTCTGGCTAGGAGTGTTTGTGGCAGTGTTAATACGGATTTGGACAGTGTTCAGCTTGAGATGGAATTGCGACCAGAAACTCCTGAAGTAGCGTATATGGGTACTAGCAAAGTAATTGACACAGATGGTGCTTGTAGCGAGGAGAGCCTATAGAGCCAACGGTTGCTGTAACTGTTGAAATAAAGGTACGTATTTGATCTCATGATAGATATGGATGCAATAATGGTTTTGCTTTATCTATAGTTGAGGAGGTTGTGTCAGAAAATCCTTGCGGAGCAGTTAAAGGTGCATGTGGAGTTGGTATTCTGATGAGATCCTCGGTTATGGTGAAATTCAAGCGAAACTTGGACTTGGATAATATCTGTGGCGGTTGAGCCCATCGGGGGCTATGAGAAAGTAGCAGATGAGTTTGAATTTTTGCAAAGTGATTGCATCTTGGCTTAAACGTTGAGCCAAGGTGGAGATTGTTATAATATGTCTCGAGTTTGAGTCCATGAACGAAACCAAACCCAAGATAAATTAAAGGAAAGTGGATATTTGGACTTCAAGTTGCTGATTTGTAGAGACCGAGTCATGAATTTGTAGATTACGGAAACAAAGCTTCGTTGGAATCCAAGTTCAAGAAGTTTGACTTTGTGTCAGAAAAGGAAATAAAATCAAGGCTATCCTAGTAGGTGTGGGCTTCTGGAACTCGGTCAAACAACAAAGAATAAAAGGAAATAAAAATCGGCTTGAATTCTAAGTATATATGCACATTCTCGTGGGATGCCTTGGTGGATCACAAATTGTCTTGAAGCGCCGCGTGAATGCTTGGTGTTCCACCGTTGTTGATGCAAGCAATCTTGAAGCACCAAATATCGAGTGCTTGATAGCGGGTCTTCATGTTTCTCGTGCGGCAAAGCTTATTCATGATTTGCATCCAAGAAAGATTGGTGTATTGTGTGTAATTGGGGTTTGGGAAACACCGAGTGAGTATTTGAGTGATTCGAGTGTGTAATCTCTTTATATCGCTTGATTTATAGTGAAATTCGCTGCTGCTCTCCCCGTGGACGTAAGTCTTTACGACTAACCACATAAATTTGGTGTCCAATTTATTTATTTTTTCTATCTATATTATTGTTCAATCGCTCGCTTTATCGCAACACATGTCATTACCGATCGACCTCTCCATCCACTCACAACATTTCTACCTTAATTTCTACCAACGTACGTATCTCTCTCTCTCTCTCTCTCAACGCGCACTAGAAAGCTAAAAGGAAGAAGATCGTCACCTGATGATTGTAAACACAACTGAAGCATGATCGCAAAGTTGAGCTTACTTATTACAATACATTATAATCTCAAAATTAACTTCATTCGATCGATTAGTTTCTAAAAGGTACACGATGAGCTACTAGCTACAGAAGCAGCTAATTCTACACAAAGAGAAACTCCATCCATTCAAAAAGGAATGGAGAACTCCATGATCTATGCGTCCACTATTACTAACGTTCTTCAGAGATAAGGAAATGATGATCATGAGGAAATTGATCATTGGAACACCCGAGAGTAATGATGAAAAGTTGAGCTTTCCCATTAATTTTCTGCTGATTAAGCGAAAAGAACCGAGCAATCCTTCCCCCTATCTTTTAACTTCCCGGTGCGTGTCGATGAGGAGAGCTCGAGGCTCAAATTCTCGCATCCCACCTTCACCGACACGCGCTTGCTCGGCCAATATGCATGCATGAATTTGACGCTAACCTTCATCTTCACGGACATCACTGCCTCACCCACAGGGAACTGAAACGGCCTCTTCTTCCTCATTCCTCGGCGAGGCCTCAGGGCTGTTTTTTCCTCGAAGATGAGGACTTCTCGGCTCCTTTTGCTGATGTGATATTCCGACGATGCTGTGTGGTTGGGGCTCAAGAGAGGGAGCTGGCACTTGCAGTGAACTATTGCGAGCCAGAGGTTGACGTCCTGGATGACCACGCCGAGTTTCTTGTTTGGGTTGGTGGCGGTGAGCTGGATCCGAATGTGGGGTCCTGGAGGACGGGATGAGGCATCGGAGGCACTGGGGAGGCCGGAGAGGGACAGGGAGTCAAGCCGGAATGTGGGAGGGCAGGGGTTTAGGACGAGCCACGCGACGGTGATGACCGTGCCAATCGAGACAATGAGGAGGACCAGTGACTGCATCGTACGGGAGACGATTCTGAAGGATTTGGAGGAGGAGGTGGGAGCAGCGGCGGTGACGGCAGAGGTAGCCATCGGGAGAAAACTTCTCCGTTGCCTAAGAGTATTGAAGAAGGATGTGATGGAGGGAAGAAACTGGATCGACGATATGCTTTTATAATAAAGGGTCAAACAAAATTTTCGCTACGTCTGAGAACATTCGTGGCTTCTTAACCTTTTTACTCTTGGTGTGAAAGGCGAGACGGGAGAGAATGTCGTCGCGAGCAAAATGTAGTGAAAACAACGTGTATTCTCGCTCGTGCGTTTTCTACCTAAGTGAAAAGGGAATCACCATGATATGACGTTGGCGAGAACAAATCCAAATGGGATTTTTCTTCTTGGGGGAAAAAAGTTGTTGTATTTACGAGACTTAATCTTGCACTTTTGGGCATATGCTCGTGTAAATCATAAGTAATCTCGGAGTTATGAGATCGTTATACCAAATCAGTTTATAAAATAATTTGGCTAGTATTCAATTTGGCATCATATTTGCGGTGGACCCATTTGTTTTCCATATCATATTTTTAGTACCACCTCTATTTTTAGGTTTAAACTCTTGAGTTTTATACTGTAGTATCTCAAATCTGGCTCTTAGTAGGTACTTCTTGAAGGTACGGAGGCCAAACGGGTAAACGGGATATTTTGAAATTAAACGAATTTAATAGAAAACTCGTCTGTCTGATGACAAATGACGTGCTGAAAAAAGAAATCTTAAAGCTGAAGTTTGGGGATATATTTCCCAAAGTCGCCGTTTTATGGTGGATGAAACGAGTAGTTGGACGATAATATCTGTCGCTACCAAGGCGAGAGGCGAGAAACTGCTCGTATGAAGACCGCGGAAGCAGGCAGGAGCTGGAACCGCCGCTTTTTGGTTTTGAAGGTCCGTGCATGCACACGTGGGTTGACTTACTTTTGGAAGTGGGCTTTACGTTCCTTCGATCCCCACATGGCATCATCTTATGTCCGCGAAGGAAGGAACCGAGAAGGCGAACGGCATGTAAAACCCGCTCGACATTTCTACCTCGTAGGTTCTTCCAATGTACGTCTCTCTCTCTCTCTCTCTCTCTCTCTCGTCAAGATTTGTAAATAGCAAATTGTGGAACACGTTGGGAGACATGTTGGTCTATCTGGCCTTCGTGCACTGCACTTCATGTTCGGACCAAGCAATGACCCGATCCAAGTTGCCTTTGGTCCGGATCCATCATTAATATAGTATCTTCATAGCCCTAAAATCCATGTCCACATCATTTGTCAGAACATCAATTTTGGGTGTCGTTGATTTCGGCCCATATCGATCCGTAATTCACTATCCATGATATACGGGTCGGGTTCGCAGCTTTCGCATGAAAACTACATAGAGTTCCTCTCATTCTTCACTTGAGCACTGAGAGGTTTTCTTTCTAGTGTCTATATCGACCCATTTGATCAATGAAATTGCCCATATTGTAGTTATGGCCGGTTTGATTAGCCCCTACACACGGGATGTATGATTGCCCAAGAACGATAAAAGGTATGCTAAGCCTGCATAATGAGATTAACGTATTAAATGATGTGGTGGATTCTTATTGGAGAAGTGGGCATTGAACATCGCGTCAATACAAACACAAATGGGTATTTCTTTTGTTGGGAAAAAAAAAAATCTACGCTATATTGTTAACACAAATAGTAGAATAGTCACAACTTACGAAATAAATGATGAAATTTATCAAAGTAAAGTAGCGGAAGTCAATATCTAAGGGCATAATCAAGTTAGGATCGTTGCACACATCATATCGCTTATCTATTTTGTGCAATTTCCAACAATCGATTATTACGTATCCGCAGTGATTTTCTAAGTAGGGAAAATGGGTGTAGGTGGATCAAGTAATCTCATGTTTTTATTTTTTATTTTTTGGTTATTTGGCTGCTAAAGTGTTGCCTAATAATTGATAGTTACACGCTAAAGTAAGCCGATTTTCTTCGAGCCAAGCCAAAAAGAAAAAAAGAAAAAGAACACAAAAAGAGAAGGACGCTTTTCACGGTACATGACGGGTTCTAAGTCCATGCATAATTTCAAATGAACTTCATCTGATTGATTGATTCCTAAAAGGTACACGATGAGCTACTAGCTACAGAAGCAACTACTACCACACGAAGAGAAACTCCATCCATTCAAAAAGGAATGGAGAACTCCCGCGATCCATGCTTGCACTGTTCACCAACGTTCTTCAAAGACACGGAAATGAGGATCGTGAGAAGATTAATTAAAGCTGTGAATGATGAAGAGATTGGAAAACCCGCGAGTGATGGTGAAGTTTGGGGTTTCCCGTTAATTTTCTGCTGATCAGGCGAAGCGAACCGAGCAATCCTTCCCTCCATCTTTTAAATTCCCGATGCGTGTTGAGGAGAGCCTGACGCTCAAATCCTTGCATTCCACCTCCACCGACCCTCGCTTGCTTGGCCAATACGCATGCATGAACTTGACACTAACGTCCATTTTCACTGACATCACCTCCGACCCTTTCCTCAGAAGCTCGTCCACAGTGAACTCGAATGATCTCTTGCTTCTCCTTCGGCGGCCAGGACTTGGGCTTGCTTTCACCTCGAAGGTGCCATGGTCTCTCTCGCCGATGTAATGTTCCGACGATGATTTGTTGTTGTGGCTAGAGAGACGAAGCTGGCACTTGCTCGGAATTAGTGCGAGGCAGGGGTTGACGTCCTCGATGACCACACCGAATTTCTTGTTGGGGTTGGTGGCGGTAAGCCGGATTCTGACGTCGAATTTTGGAGGAGGGGATGAGGCGTCGGAGACATTGGGAAGGCCAGAGAGGGATAGGGAGTCGAGCCGGAATGCTAGAGGGCGAGGATTCAGGATGAGCCACGCGACGGTGATGACCACGCCGATCAAGAAAACGAGGAGGACCAGCAACTGCATAGAACGGAAGACAATTTTGAAGGATCTAGAGGAGGAGGGGGCAGTGGCAGCGGCGGTGGCAGTGGCCGAGGAGGCGGTGGCGGCAGTGGACATGGGGATGAAACTTCTGGCAGTGGACATGGGGATGAAACTTCTCCGGTGCACGAAAGGGTTGAAGGAGGAGGAGATGGAGGTAAAAGATGGGCATGACGACGTGCTTTATATAGTGAATAAATAAATAAAATTTCTTCCACAAAGCCGCGTCGGAGAAGATTCGTGGCTTTTAACGTCGAGCTTTTGCAGGAAAAGAGGGACGGCGGAGAATGTCGTCGCTAGCAACCGTAGTGAAAACGGCAGTCCGATTAGGGGACAAATACGTCAGTGAAAAGGAATCATCGCGCGACGGTCACGACGAAGGCCAATTTACGCGGGATTTCCCTTTTTGGGGGAAGTAATCCTAGAGCTACAGAATCAGCATACCGAATTGATTCACAAAATTGATTTGGCTAGCGTTCGATTTTGCTTCATACTCGTTGTGGACCCATCTTTCCAGAGTACGTTTTATGGCTACCTTTCTATTTCCTAGCTTCGAACTTTAAGCATTATTATTTAGGATATGAAATGCAGCTTTTAATTGATGTTTATAAGATTTTGTGCGATCATTACCAATTATTCTAAAAGCTTGAATCGACGTATGAAGGTATAATTTGATATTTAAATATTCCAACAATGTTGTGTGACCTAGAATATTTTGTAACGAATTTCATTAGTTGAGGTCATTTAGGAGTTACAATTAAGATCTTAAAGTTAGACTGTTGTTTCCCTTTTCATTTATGATGGCAAAGTCAAACTTAGTGCTTCTTGGAAGTGCGAAGGCCAAACAATAAACATTTATGGGCAATAGTTGATAAATTTTTTTAGAATTAGAGGAATTTTATCATAAAACTTGTTCATTCGATGACAATGGCATGCTAGTAAAGAAATTTATTCTTCAATTTACCAGGCAAGTCATCACTTAGTTTTAGGGTGTTTTTTTTTTTTTTTGGGGTTTATACTATGAAAAATCATAAATAGGTATACATGTGATATATTTATTTCAAACTAATTTTTTGACTATCAAAAACACTAAATTGGTATACATGTGACAAATTTATTACACAAAAAAAAATCCTAAATTGGTACATTTATGGCAAATTTATACATGTTAGTTTCCCTTAAATTGAATTAGTATAATGAAAATCTTAAACTGATATACTTGTGACAAATTAAGGATAAATCTCCAAATCGGTACATCTATCAATTATTACAGCAATTTGACCGTAAAATTTAATGAAAATTAACGTATGATAAATTTATCAGAAGTATATAAATTTAGAGTTTTTTGTGATAAAAAAATTAAATTTATCAGAGATATACTCGTTTAGAGTTTTTTGTCATCAAAAAATTAATTTGAGGTAAATTTATTTTATATAGTCAGATTGTAATTTTTTTTATACCATTAACCCTTTAATTTTACCACGTGAGTCCACTCCTTTGCGTGGACGACTGTCTCCGACGCTGCTAAGGCAAGAGACGAGAAACTCCAGAGACGAACGCCGCGGGCGGGGGGCCGCGTGGAGCTGAACCGCCGCCGGTTTTGAAGATTTCATGCACAGACTCGTGGCGTTGACTTCTCTTTGGACTTGGCCCTTCGTTGCGCCAGTCCCCACGTGGATCCAACCAAAAGCTCATTAGTGCATCACCCCCAACATGTCCGCGGAGGAGCACGTGCACGAAACTCACAATCGCGCGCATGTAAAGGCGCGTCGCCGACTTATGATGGGGGCCGTTGTCCTAGTCAGATCCATTAAAAGAGCAACGCCCGACCCTTAGTGCGGGCACGAATGAAAGAAGAAAAAATCGAAACCCGCCGACGTATTGCGGACTGCAGAAAGTCCCGAAGCTTCGAGCAGATCGGATTCGATCAAGGCGAACATCGAAATGGCCTGCCAAGGGGACAGCAAATGTAGAATTTCGAGGTATTGCGATCTTTTATGATGGCTTCGATTTCCTCTTTGCTCGAAATCTCCGTTTTGGCTAAAAGAAACTTTTATGGTGAATTTGTGAAGCGTTCGATATTAGAAGGGAATGGCATCAAGGTTGTGGCCGCGAGACCCGAGGAAGCATTAGGTGTTCACTGGGTACAAAGAAGTTAGTCTCTTTTTGTTCTATAATTTCTTACATACTCTAACTAAGTCTGCTTCTCTGAACTTCACCTTATCTTGCTTTTTTTTTTTTCGGTTTCAGAAGGAGTCTTTTGAGTCTCCATGCTCTCTCACAGAATGGAGAGGTTATTTTCTATGTCAACCGGCTTTGATCAAAGCATATTAAATCTCAGCTCCTCGCCAATTATTTCATGTCTCTTCTAATGACAAGAGTAGCCGCTCATGGCTTTGTTTTCGCCCCTATCAAACGTGATAACAGCTTCTGTTTTTACTTTCTCTTCAAAAATTCAAAATAACAATCAAACTTCGAAAAATCAAGAGTGATCTTTTTGCTGCAAACCTGATTTTTTTTTAAAAAAAAAATCCCCTCAACCGTACCTCTAATTGTTGGGTCGCAAATTACGGATATCACCCACGGACAAATTTGGGTGATCTAACTCATCAATAAAAGAAGCATGACCTGAAAGTTGTATATAATTTTGCATGTCCGTGTTTATATACTTTAGAAATTTCGGCCATTTTCATATCCAAAATAAGTCAAGGTGTCGGGAATGGCGACATTCAAATAAACAATTCTCATGTGGGTTCAAATGTACCGGAACAAATTGATGGAACGGATGTGGAGTGCAGCACCATTCGTAGTTTTGATGGATGGTCGAAACTTTTGACCATTTAATGGATCGGGTAAAAATTGGGTCGGCTGAAGTTTTAATATGGATTGGAAATGGGTTTATTATAATAGAGCTCAATTGAAAAATGAGTCGTGCATGGGTTTATCCCAAATCCATTTATAAGTTATAACTTATCAATAACTCAACCAAACTCACTACTTTTCAGTTTCATTTTCTTCTTCTTCTTTTTTCCTTTCTTTTTTCTTTTTCTTTCTTTTTCTTTTTCTTCTTTATTGGCTTATCACCGACCATGGCAGTGGCCGGCGACTGGCCATAAGCAAGCTTGAGCCTTGCCCGATCTGGCAACCTGGGTGGGGTTAAGCCTCGGTTGAGGTCCCCAAAGCCTCGCCAACGTCTGGCGACCTCGGGCAAGTCTCAAGCCTCACCCAAGTCACTAGATCTGGTGAGGGCCAAGCTCGCCTGATTGACCTCGAGTGAGCTAAGGCCTTGCCAAATTCGGTGACCTAGGCGAGGCTCGAGCCTCGCCCAGGTCGCCGGATTTGGTGAGGCCCAAGCTTGTCAATGTTGGGCAAACTCGACCTCATTGTGGCGGGCAACCGGCCAATGAGGAAGAAAAAGAAAAAGAAAGAAAAGGAAAAAAAGAAAAGAAAAATAATAAATTAAAAAAATTAAAAAATTAAAAAATATAATAATAAAAACATTATTGAAAGTGGTGCATGAGTAAAAAATTTTCCTTGCTAAACAGTGGAAAATATCTTCTTGTTTATTTTCAAATTTTAGTCAAATACCAGAAAATATGACTATTTTCATAGAAAATGGTTTTCTTGGAATATTAATGTGTTTTGATAATATGGGTCAGGTCGGATATGAGTTAGGTATGTGCTTGGTCGAGTATGGGTCATTAAAGTTACATTGCATAAAAATATATCAAAATGAATTAAATTAGTCAACATGAGTCAGACCATTTTCGACTTGGCCTAAACCCAACCTGACCTATCTATTTGATGGCCTTAGTCGAAAGGTATTATTCCATGCTAAGAGTGTATTTGTTTAAGTGAATATTTTCCACAAATTAGTTTTGTACATTTTCCCGTGTTTAATTTGCTAAATATTAGTCAATGAAAAACCATTTGCAGTCAAAGAAAATATGCACGCTTAAAGTTAGAGACATGAATTATCTATTCAGAAAAATGAAAAGAAAATTCTAAGACATGATAATTGGAAAAATACTTTTTATTATGAATTTTTTTCCGAAACAAATTGACCCTAATTAAATGCAAGGAAAGAAATGAATTTTTTTTCCAAAGTCAAGGGCGGTGGCGTCGTCACCATCTTAGTACCTTATCTCTTCCACCCAATCATCCCTTTGTATCCTGAAAAAAATATTGGATGGGCTGGCTCCTCCATATCGCCATGGGGCCGGCCCATTCAGTCGACAGACACGTGGCCCCTACGGCCTTTGCTCAGTTTTCAATCCAAACGTTCCCCCCGGACAGGCCGTCCCCGACATCCCCGGTGTCCCCGGCATCCCCATCCCCCACTGGGTTCACCACCAGCTGCCCTCACTCACCCCTAGTCACTAACCCCGACGTCACCCGCTCGCGTCCTCCGCCTCCTGCTGGTCAATGGAGGGTCGGCCTTCCACCACCATCACCACGGCGGGCGGGTGCTCCCCACCTCTAATTTATTGGAGCAAAACGTGATGACACCGTGACATGTTTTCATTCCCTCTCCATTTTACTTTTTTTTGGTGGAATAATATATAATGAAATTGAGTTCCCCTATATTAACCCGTGTAAGCAGCCGCATAGAGTTGCACGTGTTCATATTCATACTTTGCACGTGAGTTGCACATCCATTGTACGTGCAATGCATGTGCATGGCACAAGATAAAAGATATTTAGTTTATCCGAATATTATCAATTCCAAAATGGGGGGCGAGGCACGATGGAACCGAGGAATGAGAAACAAAAATTGGCTGAATGGTCGCAAGAACAAATTAAAATCAATTGTTTCACGGTACTTATGTCCTGTCTTTATTTAGTGCTTGACCTTAACCAGAAATTACAAAATAAATAAAGGAAATTGAAGCGTCAATAAGAAATTGGGCATTCACTCTCGCTATAAGGGACGAAAATGGTCGCTCACGTTCATGCCATTTTGATCGAGTCATTAAATTTGATTCTCCGGGTCTTGGCATGTGGCTGCTCGCCCCTTGTCACTGCACACTAAGTTTTAATTCGCAGTAATAATTATATATATCACACACGTAACTATTTAATTTGCTCACATACAATTACAATTAATTTAGTTTCATGATGATTAATTTTCCTAGAAGGTTAATAAATAAGTGGTGTTAAAATGGGTACTCAAGAATGACCCTTAAATAGTAAGTTCGACCTTTGTGATATGTCTAAATCAGTAATCACAACAAAGATTATTGAAAGAGAAATTAAAAGCTTTATGACCATTGATGAGGTATAAGGAAACTTCCACGATGATGTATCACTTAATACAATTTATCAACACTCTAGAATTGAGTATAAACGTAGATTAAACCAATCAAATTAATAAAGAAAACATGATGGCTGTCAACCAGTCCCCGACGTCCCCAGCATCCCTGTCCCCGGCGTGTTGAGGATTGGAGAGGGAGAAAGCCTCCATGGCCATGTCGGCCAAATCAGAAGAACCCGTCCCGAATGAAACGTTAATCGGATCCATATATGGTGATCACTCGTCGTTCATCTTGGTCCCATTGAATGGTGAACCCTATTTCTCAGACTCTTCTTCTTCCTCCCGTTTACCCTCCCGCTCCCGACGTCCCGCGTCTCTCTCTCAGTATCAGCTGACCATAGTTGGGGACTCATCCCTCTGTTGGACGCTTTCCATTCAATATTCATTGCTCTTGTGGTAGTAGCGGTGGTGGTGGTCTGAAGGAATCCCGATGATGAAGTATTTAGTAATCTGAAGGATGCGCGTGAAGAATTGACATGGAATGGTTCATGGGTGCTCCCTCTTGAAAGAGGTCGAGGTTACCATCCTCCATTTCGCATTCACGCCATTGCCAGGTGGACACCAGGCACTGTCTTTAAGGGATTCCCTTCTTCCTTGATTGGTCCCCATCCCATCCCATCACCATGATCAGAAACCCAAATGCGTCTAGTACTATTGAATCTTACCCTCAAATGAATGCGACTTTCACTTCATTTGAATTTACGATGCGACATTGCAGTTCCTTGGTTTTGCCGATAGTGAATATGGGCAAATCTTGAGGGAATGGTCGTCTGGCTAGTGTTGGCTGTTAGATTATCAGAGCATGTGCGGGTGGTGATTCTGTTGGAGCTCTCGTTATTGCAGAATTTACACAAAAGCTGATGGCTCGTGCTGTGTATTGGTAATGACCCTATAGCATAGCCAGATGCACCTCTTCTCAAGAACGTAGGACAGACAGAGAGACATCAAGGAAACCTGTCTGTACTTCCTTGTTATACCGCCAATCTTCTCATCCCCTAGTAAGCAAAGCCGAGTTCCATAGCCCATCAAAAACTGTCTGCGGGTGGCGTTCTCCTGAATACAAAGCCCCTATCTTTACAATATCAACAAGGAATGCCCTAGCTCACATAAACATACTCTTGACCTATGTAGCACCAACACTCTCCGGGGGCTTTTCATGTCGTGTCCGACACTCCAACACGTGTTCGACTCGCTCCAACACATTTTGACCCTCGGTTAACGAGTGTCGGAAAATTTGACACGTGGTCAAATCTCCCCGACGCGCGAGTCTACAATTCTGACATGCAATTTTGACATGCACGAGGTCTATTTTAAAAATTTTCAATACTTAAAAAGTCAAAATGTAAATATATAAAAAAGAAAGAAAGAAAAGAAGAAGTAGGGATATGGGTGCCACTACCACTGTCGGAGGTCATTGGCCCTAGGTGGCAGAGGGGAGCGGCCCTCGCTAGCCCAAATGAGGCCATCACTGACCAAGCAAGGGCCGGTGAGGCTCATCCAGATCTAGGTGATGCCTCGACTAAGGCCCAAGGAAGGCTCGTCTAGATTTGGTGACGCCATGCCCTCACTTGGGCCTAACGAGGGTCACTGGCCCTTGCTTGGGGCTTGCGAGGGCTTGCCAGCCTTAGGCAAGGGCCGGCATAGCCCAAATCTAGGCGAGCCTCGCTGGCCCCAACCGAGGCGTCACCCATGCCTCGCCTAGGCCGGCAAGGGCTACCCACTCTTTGCCATCTAGGGCCAATGATCTTGCTAGCCCCCTCCGAAGATGGCAGTGGCATGTCTAGCCACCCACAACTCTACCTTTTTATTTTAGGATCTTGCCTTTTTTTTCTTCTTCTTGTTTTTTTTTTCATTTTGTTTTTTTAGAATTATTCCTAGCCACCCACCTGCCTTTTTTTTTTTCTTTCACAACCCCGCCTTTTTTTTCTTTCCAGTTTGTTCTTTTAGAATTTTTTGAGCTATTCTAGAAGTTTTTTTACTATTTTTTAAAATAAGATTTAAAGAAAAAAGTAATAAAAAATTACCACGTAGGATAAATAAATAAATTTAAAAATACTACTTCAACATTTTCGATTCAACAAATTGATAGTGTTAATGGAAGTACTCGATTACACCAATTTGATAAAGTTTTAAGACTTAATTGCACATTCGTGATAAATTTTAGGACTTGTAGTGCACATATCCCTATATTTGATAGCATAATGTAGATTGCTTGTTTTTTCTCTTCAAGTTTTATGGATTATTGCAATGTAATATAGTTGAATTTTTCAAATTAAAATAATGAATGATATTAACAAATGTTGGATTAATATTTTTAGTGTAAATTAATTATAGGCTCTTTTTATTATTTATTTATTTGTGCATTTATATAGAAAAATATATTCAATATATAACGTGTTGGAATTATCTAATTTTTGAGAAATGATGTGTCAATGTGTCATGTCGGTGTCGCATGTCCATTTCGGTGCTACATAATCCTTGACAAGCCCTTTAACCCTCTCAAAAATTATTTTATTATAACAATCTTATACCTCACAAGTCACATCGAATGATAGTCCAAAGAAGGCTGGTTGTGATCATTGATCATTGCACTCCGTTTAGCACATGGTGGAAGTTTTCACATAGTTATACCATGTTGTATGAAATTTTACATGTAATTTCTCACTCTTTGGTCCCCTTGAATTAGGATATCGCAACTTTCTAATCCAACTTTTGCTCACCATCGCTCGGCGCTCACATCGCAATCAGTGTGTAGAAACTAGAGAGATTGGAGGACTCGTAAATTCTATCATTTCTAGCTCTGCAAACATGATATAAAAAAAAAAAAAAAAAAAAAAAAAAAAAAAAAAAAAAAGGCCTCCACGGCCATGCATTGAAAACAGAGTTTTCTTTGTAGAGCATTCCTCTACGGCCTGCCAGGAACCAATTTTTCTTCTTTTGCTCCAAAATATAAAGTTGAGAGAGAACATGCAATCATTGCTAAAATTGTTCAAAAGGCCATAAATTTATTATTTGAAAGCCAATTCAATCCTAAATCTTTCAATTATACCAATAATATCTTAAATATTTTGATAATTTGTCAATTTAGTCATAGAAGTCCCAGACCTTTCAATTGTGCCAAAGTAAGTTCTAAACCGTTGGATAATTTTTTAATTTAATCATAAATCTTTTTATGATTCACCAATATAGTTCTTTCGGTCAATTATCCAAATTATATATTAAGGGTTAATTGGCAAGTGCTTAAAAGTTTTAGAACTGAATTAACATAATTGAAGGTTTAAGACTAACTTAATAAATCGTAAAAATTTGGAATTAAATCGATGCAATTGAAAGGTTTAGAATTGAATTAATCGTTATAAAAGAAGTTTATGATTTTTTGGATAATTATCCCTGCAATCACTTATAAGAACCCATCATAAAGTATATCATATCAAATTAATTTCTCTAGCTACACAGTTGTGTAGACAATCAAGTTCCACGTCATATAAATATGTACTTGGTAAATAGAACTAAGTACAGTTATTGCAAAAATCATGCAAATGCTCTTTTCCCATTTATGCAAAGATTCAATGTCGTACATTCTGCTAGAGCCATACACGACGGAGAGTGACAGCATCGTTTACATTGGGTCAAGGCAGCCGAGTTACAACTCCCAACCCAACGTGGACGAGATGAAATCCAAGAGTCCAAAGTGATCAACATGCAGACGTCATCCAACCGAAGATTTCCCTAAAAGAAACGAGAAAGCAGCGTTAACGTTAACGAACCCAAGTTAGTTGCCAAGAAAACGACTCAAACTTGCATGCCTCTCTCCCTTCAAAAGATGTATTCAACTCATCGCAGACACGCCAACCCTTGTCATGATGTCTGCTGATGCATTTCTTCGCTGACCTCTCGTTTCCATGACTCGATTTACTTGTAATTTACCCACGCCCCATCGACGAAGTCGCCAACTTCTTTGATCCGTTCTTCTCTGTGCACCCCATGTTTCTTGCTTGTCGCCCCTCCACTAACGGTGGTCCACCACACTGCATTTCTTGGCACGTCTTCGAGAATGGTCAACCAAACCCCTTTTGATTCTTTAAGCTGTATATATTTGTTGAACTTTACCTGGTACGTCCATGATGGGGTATGATTGGATCGCACCGGTTCGCCTTGATATGGTACGATGGAAGGACACCATTTGTAGGGGTGTCATGGGGTCATATAAAAGACCCTTAAGACAACCGTTGAAGGGGTTGGACGAACGCACGTTCAGAATCTTTTCTTTTTTTCTCTCCCCTTTCCATCAAGGTGTTCTATTTCACTTTGCAAGAACAATCGGCATTTACGCCGTGGAAATCGAGTGTTTTCCTTGTGATTGCATCCAGACTAACGTGAGGAAGTGTTGTTCGTGTTTCATCGGCAATTCAACGTTCGTTCCGGGGCTATTTGCTGTTTGCACATCAAAATAAGGTAAGTCATCTTCCGCCAACATGAATTCCATCATTGGTATCAGAGCCCGGTCGTGATTTCTGCCTTGTTTTTCATCGAGTTTTCTCATTTATCATTTGATATTGAGATAAAGAGATTGTATTCTACACTGTTTTTGATGTTTATTGGTCGGAATTGCAATCTAAAAACTCGAATTCGAACCGAAGCAAAGAACGGGTTCAGGGTCGTGTGCATCCGTGAGGTTTTGGCCGTTTTTTGAATTATTTTTTTGGCCAAAATCAACTTTTGAATATACAGGATGAAAGAGCTCGTCGAGACGAGTCCGACAATGGGTCAAGCGCCGCCGGAAGATGCCGGATGTGCCTACACGCGCGGCCAGAAGCTGCTGCGTGTGGACGCCACGCGCCTGAAGCACTGGCTACGGCAAAGTGCGTGTGCAACACACGCCGGTCGGCGAACCGACGTGTGCGCATCACGCGCGCATCGTGTGGAGCGACGCGACGCATGATGACGTCACGGGATGACGTCATGGAAGACGTCATCCAACGGTCGATAACCGTTTGGATGACGTCATCGATGACGTCAACGCCGGCCGGCGACCGACCCGACCCGACCGGAGACCCGACCCGCGACCCGACCCGTTGACCGTTCGCCGATCGGACCGGTCGAACCGATCGGACCGGCCAGGAGTCGTTTGGCTCGCTAGCGCATGCGCCACACGCGCCGTGCACTCAGGCGGCGCATGAGGGCGCGGGCGTGGTCCAACTGGAGCGTGGTCGGTGGCGTTTGGTTCGTATGGGTGTCCTCTACACTGTGATATAATTATTTTATACTTTTGATTTTTATAATTGTATGAAAATGCGTAGTAAACCCTATGTACGCGTATTTTTTGGGGTTTAATGCATAATTTATTCATTTGTAGCTAGTATTTTCTTGTGATTTAGGAAATACAGTAGCTAGCTTGTGTGCAAATGATGTTGTATATGTTGTGTAGAGCTTGGTTCAATGATATGATGGATATATTTTAATATACTTGCAATTTTCTAGTTGCTAGAAAATTCGAACAATGGTAGGAAATCCATTACATGTTAAATTGCGGTTTTGATTATAGTTGAAGCATGATTATTGTTTATACGTTGGTTATTATCATGCTATGTTTTTTGTGTTAAGGAAAAATGTAGAAATTACATAAAGTAATGTAATTATTTTTTCTAGTGGGAGTTCGTAGGTTGGTAGAATTGAAAAGAGTTCTCACCTCGAATTTAAAATTTGCGCAAATTAAACTAATTAATGATAATAGAACAATTGTACATAGAAGTTGATTGGGAACATACTGAACTTTTGCTTTTGTGTCTTTTGTTGAATTATCATTAATTTAGTTTGTCTTTGCTACAAATTAAATATGTGTGTTACTCTGTAAAGTGTGATAGTATTGATTCTGCGTTTATTATGTCAATGTGTTATAGCAATTGATTATGGCTTCGGCATCTAAGACCATTGTGGCTGACCTCAATAAGGGTGAGAAGTTGAACGATGACAATTATGATATTTGGCACCGAAAGGTTCAGTACATCCTTGAGGAGCAAGAGGTTTTGGAAACCCTCAACCATACCATGGATGAACCTGAGCATGGAACTTCAGCTTAACACAGGAGAGATCTAGAAGCTTATCAAGCTTGAAAAAGAAAATAGCATTGCTCGCATCACGTTGCTGAGCTGTATGCAAGATGATCTCATGTGTGAGTTTGAAAGTTATGATAAAGCTCAAGTTATGTGGGTTGCCTTGAAAGATAAGTTTGGGGGTACATCTGCCACTAAGCTGAGGAGACTCACCATCAAGTTTGACACATTCGGAAAGCGCCCAAATGTAACAATGAGGCAGCATCTTCGGGAGATGTCAAATATGATTCGTGAGCTAAAGTCGGCAGGTCACTCTCTTATTGATGAACATCAAGTTCAGGCTGTTATAAGGTCTTTTATTGACAATTGGGAGCATATGAATATCAATATGACGCATAATGAGAATATTGTCACTTTTGATGATATTGCGCGTCATTTGGAATTAGAGGATGAGCACCTAGAGGCTGCGAGATCCTCTACCCATGCTTATGTTGCTGAATCGAGTTCGCGCAAGGCTTCGGGCTTTAAGCTCAAAAGGAATTCTCAATTCAACAACAAAGGAAAGAGAACTGATCAGGCACCTAAGAGGGCTAAGACCTTTCGACGCAAGAAACGTGGTGGGAAGAAGGACAAGGCCAAGATGTAGTGCTACAATTGTGGCAAGTTGGGTCACTTTGCTCATGAATGCACTGAGCCTAAAAAGGTACCATATTACTCCATTACTTTGAGTAATGCTTTTGTTTCTAGTACTGTAATGCTTGCTGAATCTCATCCAATGTGGACTGTAAACTTAGGAGCAACAGACCATGTAGCTAGAAACCGAGAAGCATTTGTGGAGTATCGTCGGATACCGCCTGGAAGAAGATTGATATATGTTGGGAATAATTCAAGAGTTGAAGTGAAGGGTATCGGCACATGTAAATTAATCTTACGTGGTGGTTGGAACCTATTCCTACATGATGTCCTTTATGCTCCAGATATTCGACGAAACTTGGTCTCTATAATTGTTCTTCTTAGCTTAGGTTATGTGTTGAATTTCTATGGTGATTGTGTTGACATTTTGTATGGAACAATTTATTATGGTTCAAGTCATGTATCGAATGGTTTTGTGGTATTAGACATTGACTATGATAAATACAATGTTAATGTTGATGGTTGTTTTTCTTTAATTGCATCTTCTAGTAATGTTGAGATTGATGCAAGTACTTGGCATGCTAGATTAGGTCACATTGGATTACAAAGAATGCAAAGATTAGCTAGAGAAGGCCTTTTAGGGTCACTCACTAATGTTAATCTATCCGTATGTGAACATTGTCTAGCGGGAAAAGCAACTAGAAAACCATTTGGCAAAGGGACTAGAGCTGAATTTCCATTGCAACTCATTCATTCTGACATTTGTGGTCCTTTGAATGTGAGGGCGAGGCATGGAGCCTCATATTTCATCACTTTCATAGATGACTTCACGCATTTCGGTTATGTTTTTCTGATCTCCCGTAAGTCAGAAGCATTAGACTGCTTTAGACGATATAAAACGATGGTAGAGAATCAGTTGAATAAAACAATAAAGGCATTGAGAACCGATCGCGGACGTGAGTATCTATAGGAGCAATTCAAGGCTCTTTGTGATGAAAATGGAATTGTACGACAATTAACTATTCCTGGTACTCTACAACAAAATGGGGTAGCTAAGAGAAGGAATAGAACCCTAATGGAAATAGTTAGGTTTATGATGGTGCAAGCAAATTTACCTATCTCCTATTGGGGAAATGCGTTATTGACTGCTACCTATATACTTAACCGAGTGCCCTCAAAATCGGTCACTTCCACCCCTTATGAATTATGGACTGGTAGAAAACCACACTTAAGTAATCTACGTCCATGGAGATGTGCAGCTTATGTTCATGATTCTTCCCATAAATATGGCAAATTAGGTCCTAGAAGGAAGAAATGTATCTTTATTAGATATTCTGAACAGTCCAAAGGGTATGTGTTCATAGGTGAACAAGCTGATGAAAGTGTGACCGAAATGGAGTCACGAGATGTCACGTTCTTGGAGAACGATTTTCCTAATAGAGGTGAGATTGATAAGGATTTCCAATTATATGAGATGGAAGATCCTGATAACACACCCACTGATGTTGTAGAGGGAAATGAAAATTTACCTCAACATGCAAGACCTAGTGGGAGTATTGCATCGCCTAACAAATCGAATTCAAGAGAAATTCAATTGCGTAAAAGTAATCGTAAAAGTATTCCCCGTCGTTGTTTTAAGATTGAAGGGGAATCATTTATGATCGCTCAAAAAGACGATGCCGAGTCTAAGGCTGTTCAAGAGGCTCTCTCATCCTCTAATAAGGAAGAATGGAGAAAAGTTTTGGAAGATTAAATGGGGTCAATTAGGGCAAATCATGTCTGGGACTTGGTTGATCTACCACCCAATCGTAAGGCCATTGGAAACAAATGGGTCTTTAAGATTAAGCGAAGAGCGGATGGATCTATTGAAAAGTATAAGGTTCGCCTTGTGGCGAAAGGTTATACTCAACAAGATGGTATAGACTATTAGAAAACATTTTCACCAGTTGTAAGGTTTGTCTCAATACGCCTTATTCTAGCTATCGTTGCACATTTGGACCTTGAATTACATCAAATGGATGTAAATACGGCATTTTTCCATAGAGAAATAGATGAGGAAATTTATATGAAACAACTAATAAGTTTCATAACTAAAGGTCAAGAGCATAAAGTTTGTAAACTTCATCGCTCCATATATGGCCTTAAGCAATCATCTAGACAAAGTGGTATCTTCATTTTCATCAAGCCATAATAACTTTTGGTTTCATGATGATCGAAGAAGATCACTGTGTATATGTCAAGCGGTCCAAAGATAAATTTGTGATTTTATCACTTTATGTGGACGATATTCTGTTGGCTAGAAATGACAAGATTTTGATTATCACCATAAAAGAATGGTTGTCCTCCAATTTTGAAATGAAAGACATGGGAGAAGCTGCTTATATATTAGGAGTTAAGATCGAAAGAGATCGATCAAGGAAACTCCTTATTTTATCACAAGAGTCTTATATTATGAAGATTCGTGAACGATTCAATATGCAGCACTGTAATCCCATTGATACCCCTGTCATGCAAGGTGAAGGCCTAAGTACTGAGATGTGTTCTAAGACTCCAGAAGAAAATAAAGTTATGGAAACTATTCCTTATGCTAGTGCGGTCGGAAGTTTGATGTATGTTATGATGTGTACTAGACCCGACATATGTTATGCCGTGGGATTGGTGAGCCGATATCAATCAAATCTCGATCAAGCACACTGGAAAGCAGTGAAGAGGATTCTGAGATACTTGAAGGGCATTATGGACTATCGACTTTGTTACCAAGGGAATGATTTACGCCTATTGGGCTACTCAGATGCTGATTGGGGTGGAGACCTGGATGAGCGTAAATCGACTTCTGGATATGTGTTCTTGCTCAATGGAGGTGCAATTTCTTGGAATAGCAAGAAACAGACATGCACGGCCTTGTCTATGATGGAGGCAGAATTTATTGCATGTTCTGCTGCAGTGCAAGAAGCAGTATGGCTAAAACGTTTCTTTGAAAATTTAGCTACTGTCACTGAGGTTCCTAGACCGGTGATAGTTTATTGCGATAGTTAAGCAGCCATTGCCTATGTGAAGGATCCCAAGTATCATGGAAGGATGAAGCACATTGACATAAAGAACAACTTCATTAGAGATATTGTAGCGCAGAAAGAAGTGATCCTACAATATGTTTCAACCAATAGAATGGTTGCTGATCCATTTACAAAGGCTATTCCTAGAGACATATTCTTGACCCACATGATATCACTAGGATTGCGTAGAATGTGATGTGTGTTGTTGTAGAGGATTATTGGTTTATATATTTGTGAATATATGTATTGTACTTGTTTGTTTATTAGTGACTTGATATTTTTATCAATAAGTACAAATACAGTATGAGACTAGCACTACACACATATATTATTGGAAAGTATGTCAGCAGGCAATGATTGGCTCACTCACACGAGCAATCGCCTCAAGTGCTATAGTTAGCACGTTGAGATGAGACGTTATGTACAAATAAACATTGAGGAGCAAGTTTAGTACATAAAATGACATGTCGCCTTGATTGGAGTCAAGATGAGATCTGTGATTTATTTATAATAAGACCGAACATGATAGTCCCATAATCATGTATGCCTGTAAGATGCCGGATACAAGTACTTAATTGGGCACTATAGAAAGCGAGCTGATATAGCACTCGAGCTAAACATGAGTACGTGAGAAGCACGTGACTATGTTTAGGCTAAGATCCGTATAGTGGATATGGTTAATAAATGATATACGCTCTTATAGAAAGAGTAATCCACTATAACATGTAATTCATACTACATGTGCATTGTACGACCAATAAGGGAAGATGAGTAAAATTATCCCTATTTACTTATCGTATGAGCCCTTGAGGTAATTTATAATTTACCTCAATTTTGTGCCATATGTTACTTCTGACTATGTTCTCGAAGTGAAAAATCAATGTTGCTACTTTAGTATGTTACGGGCGGTCATGAATAGATATGGCCTATGAGACATGTCTAGGAAAGCAGTTGTTCTGAAATTGAAAGAGACATGAGTGCGAAGGAAGAATATTGTTGTTTTATATCTATCACATGTATTTACTGGTCGACCAACTATATCGCCATTTATGGTAGCGGATATAATTGTAAATACATGGTGTTTTAAGAATAGTCAAAGTATAGCCTTTAAGGGATAGGTATACTTGAATTGATGTAACAAAATATGTCTGGGGCACTGTGAGACATCAATTGTTTATTTCTTTTCGGGGTTGTAGCCATTATGTCATCCCTAACAGGTGTATAATTTGAGCTCCCAAGTGCAGGTGTACTCACTGGTCGCACGGCTTATTTGTCAATATGAATTGTTCTGTAAAGTTGATGAATGTTGAACGCCGCGCTATCAAGCCCATCATATCCGAGTGGGAGATGTTGTACTTTAGCTGGTACGTCCATGATGGGGTGTGATTGGATCGCACTGGTTCACCTTGATATGGCACGATGGAAGGACACCATTTGTAGGGGTGTCATGGGGTCATATAAAAGACCCCTGAAGACAACCGTTGAAGGGGTTGGAAGAACGCACGTTCAGAATCTTTTCTTTTTTTCTCTCCCCTTTCCATCAAGGTGTTCTATTTCACTTTGCAAGAACAATCGGCATTTACGCTGTGGAAATCGGGTGTTTTCCTTGTAATTGCATCCAGACTAACGTGAGGAAGTGTTGTTCGTGTTTCATCGGCAATTCAACGTTCGTTCCGGGGCTATTTGCTGTTTGCGCATTGGAATAAGGTAAGTCGTCTTCCGCCGACATGAATTCCATCAATATTCTTAGTAGATTTCCAAATAAATGCCTGAAACGTCCTCATTTTTTTATATAAAGGCTCGAAACATACCTTATTTCAAATAAAAGCATGGAGTGGCCAAATCATTTAAAATAAGGGTTCGAAGTGACCAAATTATCTCAAAAAAAGGTTTTTAACCGACCGGTGACTATTCCGACCATCAGAGAAATGATATTTTGATAAAGAAAAATTGTAACTATATATTTTTAATTTTTTTTTTCCTTTCTTCTTTTCTTTTATCCTCTTCCTTCCATGGGCCATTGTCGTCAATGGTCAATGGAAGTCACCCGCTTCAGGCAAGGGCCGCCCTCATTGATTTTAGGCGACTGTTGCCCTCGCCGAATTTGGCGAGGGTCGCCCTTGTTGTTGTTGGGGCCTCACCCAATGTCAATGAGGGCAACCCTCACCCTTGCCTAAGCTAGCGGGGCCATGTGAGGGCAAGTGTTGCCCTCGCTCAAAGTTGGTGTGGGTCGAGCGAGGGCAACCCTTGCCCGACATTGATGAGGGTGTCCCTCGCCTGAGTTTGGCAACCTCTACGATGGTTGGCGAATGGAAGGGGGAAAAAAAAAAAAAATAAAAAAAAAAAAAAAAAGAGAAAAAAATAAACAAAAAAATTAAATTAAAGTTAAAATGCCCTTCAATCTGAAAGGTTAGGCTATTATTTGAAATTGATATGACCAATTTATGTCTTTATTTGAAACAAGTTCCACTTTAGGCTTTGATTTGAAACAATTTAGCCACTTTAGGCCATTATATGAAATAATGTCTATTTTAGATTCTTATTTGAGAAAAATGATAACATTTTAGGCTCTTATTTGAAATTTTCTCTATATTCTTCCCCCAGTGCATGACGCTTTGCTTTTGATCTTTTTAATATGGACAATTCCTACGCCAATTAGGAGCTAATCACGAAAGTTACTTCTCATTTTTTTTTTTTTCTGTTCCCATTAGGAATGGGAACAAAATTATGGAACTCATTGGAAAAGAAAGTAGAGAAGTAGAGAATTTTAAACTCATCGGCAACTCTTTTTCACAAAACTATCGGCATGAAAAGAGGAAGAACTATGAATTCTCATGAACACAACACATCGCGACTTTAGGCCATTATATGAAATAATGTCTATTTAAGATCCTTATTTGAGAAAATGATGACATTTTAGGCTCTTGTTTGAAATTTTCTCTATATTCTTCCCCCAGTGCATGACGCTTTGCTTTTTTGATCTTTTGGATATGGACAATTCCTACGCCAATTAGGAGCTAATCATGAAAGTCAATCCTCATCTTTTTATTTTTTCCCCTATTCTCATTAGGAATGGGAACAAAATTACGGAACTCATCGGAAAAGAAAGAAGAGAAGTAGAGAATTTTAAACTCATCGGCAACTCTTTTTCACTAAACTATCGGCATGAAAAAAGGAAGAACTATGAATTCTCATGAACACAACACATCACGACTTTAGGCCATTATATGAAATAATGTCTATTTAAGATCCTTATTTGAGAAAAATGATGACATTTTAGGCTCTTATTTGAAATTTTCTCTATATTCTTCCCCAGTGCATGATGCTTTGCTTTTTTGATCTTTTGGATATGGACTATTCCTACGCCAATTAGGAGCTAATCATGAAAGTTAATCCTCATCTTTTTTTTTTTTTTTTTTTCTGTTCCCATTAGGAATGGGAACAAAATTACGGAACTCATTGGAAAAGAAAGAAGAGAAGTAGAGAATTTTAAACTCATCGGCAACTCTTTTTCACAAAACTATCGGCATGAAAATAGGAAGAACTATGAATTCTCATGAACACAACACATCGCGACTTTATGCCATTATATGAAATAATGTTTATTTAAGATCCTTAATTGAGAAAATGATGACATTTTTAGGCTCTTATTTGAAATTTTCTCTATATTCTTCCCCCAATGCATGACACTTTGCTTTTGATCTTTTGGATATGGACAATTCCTATGCCAATTAGGAGCTAATCACGAAAGTTACTCCTCATCTTTTTGTTTTTTTTTTCTGTTCCCATTAGGAATGGGAACAAAATTATGGAACTCATTGGAAAAGAAAGAAGAGAAGTAGAGAATTTCAAACTCATTTGCAACTCTTTTTCACAAAACTATCGGCATGAAAATAGGAAGAACTATGAATTCTCATGAACACTACACATTGCGACTTTATGCCATTATATGAAATAATGTCTATTTAAGATCCTTATTTGAGAAAATGATGACATTTTAGGCTCTTATTTGAAATTTTCTCAATATTCTTCCCCCAATGCATGACACTTTGCTTTTGATCTTTTGGATATGGACAATTCCTACGCCAATTAGGAGCTAATCACCAAAGTTACTCCTCATCTTTTTTTTTTTTTTTTTTCTATTCCCATTAGGAATGGGAACAAAATTTCGGAACTCATTGGAAAAGAAAGAAGAGAAGTAGAGAATTTCAAACTCATTTGCAACTCTTTTTCACAAAACTATCGGCATGAAAAAAGGAAGAACTATGAATTCTCATGAACACGGCACATCGCGACCTTAAATTTCAATGCATCCCACTTGAGACTCGTGTAATTCGTTGACTTCAGTGCATTGGACCCACGCGAACCAGTGTTGATTGGCCCATGCTTTTGAGTGTTTCTAACTTTGGGCTCATAGTCATAGTGGACCATAATCACTGTAGAATGTTGGTTTAAAAAACGTTGGAACTATGACTAAAACATGGTTTCATCTTGGCATGCGCCTAGATTTAAGCTTTATTAAACCACAAACGTTAAGATCAGATTGAACACCATACGTCAACAGCTCAGATTTCCACAGCCACAGACTACAGGTAATTATGCACCGAATTCCCATTACTATATTTATTAAATCCCACGAAAAAAAAAAAAAAAATTGTTTACCAAATGATACCTAGCACACTGGCCTCAAAACTAAGTTTCGTACTTCGTTGGACAAAATGGAAAATTGGTAATATATATGTGTATGTAATGAGCATGACCCGATGCATCCAGTTCAAACCTAGAAATGCGGCATACTAAATTTGATTCCCATGTACTTTTGAGAGTCAAGTAGCTGTACTCACAAAAGCCCTTGGGCGACTCTATTCTCATATTTTATGTTGTGCGCACTTGGCAGTTGTTTCAGGTGGTCCCCTATTGTGTACATGGAATGTCTAAGCAGGGCCTACGTAACACGTGAGAACCATGAAATTTGTGCGTCTTAGTAAACCAGCAAATATAACTAACCAAAACTGCTTATATTTTACTTCAACTGCTGGAACTCCTAAAGTCAGCTCCACCTGCTCATTTTTGCTTCTTGTTTCTTCTGAGTCACGCTTCTAGTCCTTCCCTCATCTGTCTCATTAGCTTGATAACTACGTTCTCCGATTTTATCTCCCATATTGCTCTCTCTCTCTCTCTCTCTCTCTCTCCCTCCTTCCCTCCTGACAAGCACATCAGCTCCATTTTTCTCTATATATATGTTGGATGACTTTGTTCTTACTTGCACAAACACATTCGTTCCATAGTCCATACCATCATCTACCTACTGGACACTTTCTCTAGCCTTGCCCTAGGCTCTTGTAACTTAGAAGCAAAATGAAGTTGCAGAAGCTCCAATTTTGCATCTCCATCATCTTAATCACCTCCTCATCGTTCTGCTTCAGAGCCACAGAAATGACCTGCTCGATACCGATAATCTTTACCGTGCACACGACCCAATGGCCCGCCCCTCCTCAGTTAGGACAGCCAGCAGGGATTGAATCTCCTATAATGACTCTGACTTCTAGAGACAGCTCATACGAAAACAGAGTGGAGCTGCCTCTTCGTCAACTTCACTTAAGATGGTGAACGTAAATGACTATGGTGCTAAAGGAGATGGAAGTGATGATACTGAGGTATATAAATGCACAAATAACCCCCTCATCTTATTAAAGTCTTACTGAATAACTAGATTGTTTTTTTTCCTTTTCTTTTCCTGTTCTTCATTCTTCAATCTGTCTGATTCATGTCAAAGCTCTTCTTGCGGTAGTAACAGCCAAGTGCTTTGGTTATGCATGTAGGCATTCACGAAAGCCTGGGAGGCTGCTTGTTCTGCTCAGAGAGCTGTTCTAGTAGTCCCTCAGAACAAAACCTATGGTCTTACGCCCATCACATTCTCAGGTCCTTGCGGATCTGACCTCACAGTAGAGGTGAGTTTTATGCGATGCGCACAACTTGATGTGCCATAGATGGAGGTATAGATTAATGAACGATAAGAAGAGGAAAAAAAAATCAGGGAGTTGGATTCATCACAAAATGTATTGAACTCAATGTCTTCCAGTTGTTATGGTATTGATGGATATACATCCAAGGGATATGCTTATTTCTTGTCTTGAGTGAACACCTTTTTTTTTTTCTTTTTTTCTTTACTTTTCTTTGAAAGGCAATTATTATAGAGCATATGAAGTATAGTAGTTTAGAGGCATCTTTTGGCATTACAAATAGAGCTAATAATTCAAAAAGATGGAGGTAAGAAGTTTCCACATAGGAGCCAATACAATATTTGACCGGGAATGTTCAATTTTTTGGTAAAGTGAGGCTGTACCTCTTACCTTTTTGCGCACCTTGGCCAAAATAATATTGATGTCAGTTGATTTGTTTTGAAACCATCTATGGTTGCACTCCATCCAAATGCAATATATAGTTGCTACACTAAAAAAGAGTGAACACCTTTCTTCTCTGTTTCGATTTACATGTTTCAGATCTATGGAACAATCGAGGCTTCTTCTGACCAATCAGCCTACGAAAAGGATCCGACATTATGGCTGAAGTTTGAAAACTTGACAAAATTGAGTGTAGCAGGCGGTGGCTACATAAATGGCAATGGAGAAACATGGTGGCAAAAATCCTGCAAAAGAAAGCCAAAACTCGTTAGTCATTGTAGCTGCATCCTTTTCACTACGTTTGGATATTGACTTACAATTCACTATGCACTAATACAAGCAATTCCTCTCTTCTTCCTAGAATGTTATGATGCAGCCTTGCAAGCATGCACCAACAGTAAGTTCTTTGATCTGCCCATGATCAAAGACATATCTCAATCTAAATTCGAATGGAGAAGAAGTTTCATATCCTATGGATTTCCTAAGAAGAACTACCTTTGCAGGCATTGACATTCCAAGAATGCAAAAATCTGAGGGTAGCTGATTTAACCATTACGAATGCACAACAAATGCATCTTGTATTCAAGAAATGCGTGAATGTGAGTGCAGTGAATCTCCAGATAACTGCTCCTAAGGAAAGCCCAAATACTGATGGAATTCACGTCACGGATACTCAAAATATCACCATCAATCATTGTGCCATTGGGACAGGTATAACAGACGGACACCAATTCGGCATGCACAAATTCTGGCTCTGGCTCCAATATTTCTCTACCGACAAAATGCGAACATATCCTCACTTCTACATATCATCATGTCCGGGTAAACTAAACATTATGTGGTAATCATATTCCTAATGTTCTTGTTTTCAGGGGATGATTGCATTTCTATAGTAAGTGGGTCGAGTAATGTTCAAGCTACAGATATAGCCTGTGGACCAGGCCATGGCATCAGGTTTCCTATTACCGTCCTTCCAACTAAAATACGCAAAATATATATTCCACACCTGTTAACTGCTCCTCCTACTATGATGTACTCAAAGCTCTAGCTTATCTATTTATATACAGCATTGGAAGCTTGGGAGCCCACATGTCAGCTGACTATGTTTCAAATGTCGTAATAAATAATTCAAGACTTTCAGGAACCACGAATGGTGTGAGAATAAAGACTTGGCAGGTGGGATTAGGGCAATAAATTATCATTTTTACTTTTTCGGCCAGGATATTGACATGCTCGGTCGTGCACTTTTTTTCCTTGCGTGCTTCCACTGGCTGCAGGTTTTGAACTATTAGATGGTGTCATAGAAGATTAAAACACTTCTAGGATATATTTAAATTCTCCTTTTGATTGCAAACCGTAAGAGGGAAGAGGAGAAAGGGATAATTTGTTTCCAAGTAGAGGGCACAACGGAATTGCTCTTTGACTTGGTGTGAGCTAACAAGTTTTTGTTAATAAAAATCTTGACTTGCGCTTAGAACAAATATATCAACTTCGTTGGTTGCATGGATGACTTTAACATATCCATCCTGACTTCAAAGGGTTTAGAAAGTTTATGAGGCGCATAATCTCAATCTTGACCCATCTCCATCCAGGGAGGATCAGGGTATGCGAGTAACATCAGATTTGAGAACCTTGCAATGGACAACGTGAGCAATCCCATAATCATAGATCAGAACTATTGTGATCAAGAGAAACCGTGTCCTCCGCAGGTAATAGAACGTCTGTGCGCCTATCTTCTTCTAGCTCACTCGACTGGTCATGATCAGCTGGTACTCACTACCATGATTGACTAATCACTTGATCGCTATCTGGTGGAATGGTAGGCCGCAGCAATTCAAGTAAGGAACGTGACTTACACGAATATCGGAGGAACCAGCGCTTCAGAAGAGGCCATAAAATTCGACTGCAGCAGGAACCATCCATGTGAAGATATTTTCTTGCAGGACATCAACCTCCGAAGCGAATCTTCAGTTAAGAGCACTGAAGCTTCTTGCTTATATGTTAGACCTATCCAAACTGGAATAGTCTCCCCTCGCTGTGACTAAGGACAAAGGGAAGGGACTGCTGTCTTTTGTCGACCTTTACATAATTTGGCCCTGTGAATGAGTGTTTTATCAATTAGAATGGCAGAGTAACCTCGAACTTTACATTAAATAAAAAACGTTTTTCATGTAACCTTTTTTGGGAATTTCCTCCAAAATATGAAGCTCTCTTACCCCGAAGAAAGAGGAGCGCTTCCCACATAATTAGAGCACGAATCGATTCTATATCCAGAGGTGCAGTTATATTAAGGCCCTCGATAACAAAGGCCTACTACTCTCAGACGATGACACATTAACAGCACCGGCAGGACTTCCCTTTAGTTTACACAGTTAAGGCATGGTTTTTAATTTCAAGGTTCATTTCATCAAAACACCGAGCCTTTTGGAGAAAATTGTCATTTTCTAAGGTACATGACAGCTTCAGACATGACTTAACACCCTATATGGCAGTGTTTTCTCCAATAACGAGGGCTCGTCGAATTCAGAAGGTAGACATTGGACAAGCCACTTCGTCAAAGCTGCTTGTAAATAGTTGATACATACTAACCACTAGACCCGGCAAATAAGTGGGTTGGGTTGAAAATGGATCGACCCAAATAAACTCATTCAATTCGTTTTGACCTAATTTCATACAGTATAAATCCAATAACGTATACCCGACCCAATCCGACCCGTACCCAACTCATACTCGACCGGATCCCTCTTGTTAAAGCACTTCTATATTTAATCAAATCTATGAAAAATCATGTCCAAATTGAGATGAGTGTCCGGAGTGAGCAAGCATAAAATCGAGTAAGGTGATAAAGAATGAATAGAGAATAGGGTTGGGTCTAAATAAGTTATAAATCCATTTATGACCCACTTGTAATCCATTTATAACTTATTTAACACTCATATTATATTTAAACCTATTTATGATTCATATACTTAATATAACTTATAACCTATTTAACATCCATATGGGTAAAGAAATGGATCAATGATCCATTTTGACAGTCTACTAACCACATATACATGTAATCCATTCTTTTGAGCGTATCATCGAGCTTCCACTGTGGAGCACACATCCGTTTGAACATGAACTTGCTAGGGTCGTCCCCAGTTGATAGCCAGGTCAGATTGTTAGGTTGCTCACTCTTCCGGAATTCTATCGAGGATTCCAATTCAGGCTTGCCTAATTGGTCTTGGATAGCTTAAATACTCTGATGGTCTCTCTGCCATCTGAGTAAGAATCAACCCTCGTGAAGTTCTCCCGAGGGTCAATCGGTGCTATTGAACACAGTCGATTCCACATAATTTCCTGGTCCTATTCCACGTGACTTTATGGTAATAAGATTTTCCTAGCCTATTACACCTCTACATCTCGACTAATCTCTAGGATTGTCCTATGTCATACCTCTCCAATTTTTTTCTACCCTTCACCCGAAGCTAATTTGCTAATTCGCATAAACAGCAGAGATAACAAAAAAGATCCTTTTCATGCAGTTGAAATATAATAGCCAAACACAGTCGAAGTTACTGTAAATACATATCTGGAGAATTAGCAATCGAAAGAAACAGTTTTCCAAGAGAAACGTAATGAGAAGATGGGTAAGTACAGCAAGATATGTATCCTGTACACAAATATATCAACATTAAGCTGATCAAAGCACCGTTATTCTCAAACAAGGCTGTCACCCGCTAGCACATCGTGGCTGCTTCCCAAATTAATCTGTGGTTTCTCAGCATCCTTGTTGACAGGAGTCTCTAGCAAACCGCAATAGTCAAAATCAACCGTGAAACAACAGCTTGTCGCATGGCCCAGCGACTCTGCCCTGTCCACTACAATCGAGTTATCTTGCTCGCCGACGTGAACTTTGTGCATTTGGAGAATTAGTGACGAGTCGTGGATATAAGTTTGATTTTTTTTTTCAGTTATTAGGCCTTTTTAAATGCCTCTCTATTTCCCTGCTGCTTATATGGAACGAATAATTTCATTTGGGAAGTGAGCGTATTATATCGGAAACGAGGAAGACTCATCAGCTCTCGCTCCATCGACGGGAAAATATTAGGCGGGGCCCGGCCACGCCAGGCCACCCTCGCCGACCCAATCAGGAAGCGGCACGTGGCTCTACTCTCGGCCGGGCCCCTACCTTTGTTTTGAGTCGAACTTTTTGCCTCCCCTCTCTCTCCATCAATATGCTAGTCCTTCTCTGCGTCCTTGCACGAAGAAGCGCGTGGTTTCTCTCTCTCTCTCTCTCTCTCTCTCTCTCTCTCTCTCCTTCTTCATTGATTGCTACGTCTTCTTCTCCATCAAGCCGCGCGAAACCCTCTCTCTTTCTCTCTCTCAATAATGGCAGTTAATGCTTCACCAACCAGATTCCAGCCGCACCATCAACCTCCATTACTTTCACCACCTACGCGTCTCTCTTGCTTATAACTTTCCTGCTTCACACCCTCCCTCCCTGGAAAGCCCACACCTCCACCGCAAACCCCCTTCCCCCCGGGGTCCCGGAAGCCCACCCCCACCCCCCATCACCGCCTCGCGCTCTCTGAATCCCACTCCCACCGGCGGTGCCTGGGAAGAGGCATTCAAGGATGGGGATGTCGGTGATAGGGGGATGGGGGTAGGCTTCTAGGGAGCTTGAAGGGATCGAAGGAGGAAGCGGGGAGTCCCTGCCGCGTCGCCTCCGCCTTCCCGCCCTCCCTTTCGCATTATTCTCTAAGGCCTTCAAGGTCATCCTTCTTAGCGTCCCCTTGTTCGTGTTTTGGTGATGCAGAGGGTGGTTCAATGCGGTCGCCATGAGGAGACTGAAGGAAATCCAGTGCTGCAGAGGGGGCTCGAGGCACATCCAGGGGGCTTGCCTTGCAGAGGAAAAGAGCGAACCTTGGACATTTGCCGGACACTGAAGGGCAAGCGTGTCGCTATTGCAGGGAAGAAGAAAGTGCCTCGTTAGGCAAATTCAGTTCGTTTATCTGTGATGATTTCGCTGTTGTGCAGGAGAAGCAAGCACGTCTTTAAAGCTAGGGAAATTTCCTTCGGCAGTGCCTGAGTTTTCGTTGGTTTCTATATTTTCGAGGAGCGTCTCCTTTTCTGCATAATCATCCAACTTATTTTTCGTCCATAATGTCCGAAACAGCACGATTCTTTCAGTATAACGAGTCGTAGTTGAAAAAAAAAAACTGGAGGCGTGGCATCATTGTGCTAGCCTGCATATAATCGGGAGAAGCTGCCCTGTAGTTTGCGTGTTTGCTACAAACACGAGGTTACGGGACGCGCCGGCATCGTGTAGTGTAGGCGGGTCGGATGATTATCTTGGTCCGGCAGCATGTTCCTGCATTCGAAACTGCATTTATCTCTACTCCGAACTGTTCTCTTTTAGGTTATTTCATTCCGTCTTTTCTGCAATCTCGGTTTCACTTGCAAGCCAGCGTCTTTGACGGGACCCTGAAAGCCTCCTCCCACCCAAACCATTCAGTCTACCGCCACCACCTACTCCCGCCGTCGATGGTGGTGGTGGTGGGGGTGAGGGTGGGAGGAGGCCTCCAGAGCTGGTAAATTGTGCACTTGAATTAAGTGCATAATACAAATTTGAATTTTCTTAATTGTCGAATTTTTGTAGTTTTATGTTATGTTACGTATCTAAATTTTGACCGGTCTCTTATTTGATCAATTATATGAACAACCCCACAATGCACTTCTGATATGGATACATCTACAAGGATGATTTCCTCGATATCAATGTCAAACCTGCAAATGCAAAACTCTCTCTCTCTCTCTCTCTCTCTCTCTCTCTCTCACATCACACGAGGAGATAAGCAAGGTTTTAATTGATCACAGGTGCGGATGAAAAGACGCATTTTGTTCGTCAGCTCTTTCCATTATATCGTAGAAAGTCGCGTTTGATCAATGTGGGTTGTATCGGAACTAATTCGAAGCGCAAATCACGACTAAACCAAGAAAAAAGAACATAAACTTTTAGGCGGTCATTCACGGACCTAAATATGCCATCACGAAGCCCTTATGCACATGACTCGGAGGCGAAGAAACCAGTGCTACATGTAGTCTCGCGCAAAGAGAGCGTTCGTCGAGAAAAGGAACGCTCGGAAACACCATGCGAGCTCGAACAATGTGTGATGAGTAATGCATTTTATATGCAAACTGACGACAGCTTTGGAATGGGAGTGTGCCTGTCAGTCCCGCTGAAACCAGCGCCATCGGCAGAGCTGACAGAATCGATGGAGAGAGCCTACCGCTATCGCATAAGGAAATGAAAAACGGCTGCACATGCAATGATACTTACTCCTTAGCTCGTCGTCTTCGTCGCTCTATTAAATGGCGACCCTTTCCGTCCATCTCCCTACCGACCCTCCAGCCAAAACCACCTCCATCTGCTCTCCACCGTGTGCCCAAGCAGTTAACAGTTACAGGGCTTCAAAACGAGAATGGTGCCTCGGATCTTCGGAAATTTTTCTTCTTTCCTTTTCTCCGTTTTTTCAATTGTCAGATTGCACCGTATCCAATGACGTCAATGAGTGTTTCTACGCGGGGGCTGCTTGTTCGGCGACACGACACCGAAAGGTTCATCTTTTATGCGTAATAAGAAGAAATAGGGTGCTTTCCATGGAGAGAGAGAGAGAGAGAGAGAGAGAGAGAGAGGAAGGGGGGGGCTGAGACTTTTGCTTTTGTCTGCTTCTTTTTCTCCATTGGGCCCTGATCCTCTGCATCAGCACGGGAAGGGAGGGTTTGAGTGTATCAAGAGGTTGAAGAAATAGAGAGAGACCGTCGCTCTGAGATAGAAGCTGAAATTCCGTTGGGCCCTGATCCTCTGCATCAGCACGGGAACCCTTCCTCCCAAGAAGCCTCGCTCTCCATAGCCAAATGCACCCATGCAAACCCTAGCTCTACATCTACGTGCCTCTCTGTGTTTGCTCTTTCTCTTTTGATGAGTCGAAAACGAAATCGTCGTACATCACGTGAGTATTGCTCTCTAGGGTATGATGTTGATGTGGTGTTCCGTTTCGGAGGTTTAAGGAATGAGTTTTTGCTCAGCTTCCGCAGCTTATCAATCTCACGGATTGGTTTTTTCCTGCAGCGTTGGGAGAGTGATAGCTATACATATTTGTTCCACTTTGCTTCGTTTATGTGCATATCTAGTCGATGGTGAAATGCTATATCTTGGCAGCCGATGTTCATGTTCCCGTCGGTCAAAAGTAAGAATACATAATATATGCAGAATCAGACAGACAGCAATTAGCAGACGATACCTGATGTGAAGTGAAAGTTAATTGGAGATCTGACCTAGATGCAAAATAAACCTTGAAGACTAATTATCCCATAACCATAGATCATTCTGTAAAATAAGTCCGAGATGTAACAAGTAGATGCTTTAAACAGGATGAACTTGAATGGGAACAGTGAGATAAAACTATGTTTTGGTATGTAAAAACTCTTGCCAACATATGCCCGTATATAGTGAAAAAAAAGGGAGAAAAGATTTGGTTCTACCTCTGATCTAATAATACATACCCAAATGCTATTGCAACTGGAGCCCATCCAGCAATATGATAACAAGACTATGCTCACTAGCTTTCATTTTTATAGAATTGATGTGTCATGTACTATGGTAAATTTTTGCCAACCGTTCAACATTATTACTATTTACAATTCAATGGTACGATTATTCAAATTAATCTTAACCTAATTTGGGTTTTTTTAACATAATTGGGGTTGATCAGCAATATAGCCCAGTCTAGTTTAGTTTAGCACTTGAACATGAAAAACGAAAGAATATGGCGAGTGTGTAAAGATGCACCAACGTAAGATAATCAGAAGCTCTCAATTAAAGTGCACAAGTAAAAAAAAAAAGAATAAAAAAAAGAGCTCCTTATCATGAAAAGAAGGAGCTAGTCAGACCGGAAAATCGCCCTTTTTCTGCAGCAGCATCTTCTCCAGCCAACCATATGAGCACATACAGAAGAAGATCCCATCACTCAATCACGCTCCCAAGTGTCCTGTGAATAGCCATTTATTACATTACAATCCTCCAACTGTCTTGAGCCCTCCACCTATATCTTCAAAAACTTACCTCCCGCTGCAAGAAAAAAAGTATTCAGTTTTTCGATTACATGGCGGGTCTCTTCAGATCATCGACTCATGCAAGTTATGCAAACAATATAATTGATCGCTCATGTCGTGTTGGTGTGCAAAATACTTTTGTCTGCTATAAAATCTATCTTGATATACTCTAATTCTAATAAAGTAGATCAACCATGTGTCCAAAATTAGCCAAATTTTGAGACACTGTAAAAAGCTAAGTTTTTTTTTTTTTTTGTTGTAATATCAACTGCAATGATTCCCTAAAAAAGGAATCCAGAAGAAACCTTTCTTGTCAAGTGCCTGAAAAGGGTTGCTTGCTCTGCCGAAGATCCTTTTACAATCAACGAGATCAAAGACCATCAGCCGCAGCAGCAGCAGCAGCGGCGTCAGCTTCTTCCCACTGTCAAAACAAGAAGAAAAAAATATTACAATCAAATGGGCACCGCCACAAGGACGTCACAGCAAAAGACACAACCCTCCAAAAATAGGATCGAATCACCGGTTGACCGCAGAGCGCAAAGTCATAGGATCGTACGGTCTCTATTTGACAACGAGCCGCGATCACATTCCATCCATCCCCCTCCCCCTCCCTCCCGCCTCCCGCCACCACCGACGTCATCGCAACATTTGTTCCCAGGTGGGTCTGACAGCTTTGCCGGGCTGTACTTCAATGAGACCCCCCGGAGGAGTGACGTGGCCGTGACGTGAAGGGCCAGTACTCGAAAACGGCGCCGTCGCCACAGTGGCCACATCACAGCACAGTGCACGTCAACACAGTCCAATCTTCAGTCTCTCTCTCTCCATATCTATTGAGTTAAGCCAGTCTCAAATCATATCTCCAGAAATGGCTGCATGAGCAATCATTTGAGAGCATCTGGGGGCAAAGTTTTGCCGTGACTACTCTATATATTTTGCAGAAGCATGTCTCCGCTATACCACAAAGCGCTCACCTCCTGATACGTCTGTGAAAGGCTTTCTGTTCAGGCGATCATGGCTTCCGGTTCTAAGCTTGGCCACGTTGCTGTTGTAGTCACCCTCTGCGTGTTCCTTCTAATAGCAGCAGCATCTGGTTAGTTACCAGTACTCTCTGTACGCGTGTTTATGTGGGAACCAATTTTTCATCGTTAGCGTTCATGCAGGTTGCGAAACGGGACATCATGGGTGCGTAAGTGCAAAGGCTGGGAGTTTCCTGAAGAAGGACAGCAGAAAGGTGAGAGCTTTCACGAGTTCAGTGCTGTTACTGTTAAATGAACAAGTCGGTAAAAATGCAAAGTGTAATGTGTTGGACTCTTACAGATACTGCGGACTTTTAAGAGGGATGGAGGAAGCAAGATCGCCAATGAAGAGTTGAGGGGGGTCCCTTCGGGTCCTGATCCACTGCACCACCACAAGGGCAGTCCTCAAAGGCCCCGGACTCCATGAAAAAACCCTTACCTAGCTCCTTGTAGCAGCAGCACTTTCCTCGACTCGCGTGCTTTTTGGGGTACTGATGCATCTGTTAGCTAGTACTAAGATATAGCCGTAGCCTCAAATAGCTAAAGAGATAATGTAGGTAAGGTAACTTTTCCGTTTGGACGAGAAGATTAAGAAGTACTGTAGGATGGGTTGTCTGTGGTTCCTTTGTTTTACCTTGTTCGAGAAAGCATGAACATGTGCTAATGTTAGTTCAGAATTTTGTTGAATTGTTGGCAGACGAGTACTACGTGGTCTATATTTCGGAGTTAACCCTTTTTAGTGTGATCAGGGAAAAAGGGTGACGTTACTGTGTGAGAACTGCAATAACTAACCTTGAGCTGGTACAGAGAGAAGATAAAGGAGAGAGATGTGACATTAATGGTGATGTAGATAGTGATAGGCTGTACGACCGAGTGAAAGCACTCATTTCAAACAGAGGATCGACAGATAATTTATCCAAGTAAAAATTGACCTTTGCTTTTGGTTTACTTTTTGGCAAAAAAAAAAAAAAAAAAAGAAGGCTAACTGGTACTTGTTTCTGATTGAAAATCTCGACTTGATGAGTGAAACTCGAGTACAAACTGAGACTTGTCCTCCAAGCTAGAATTCATTTATGAAGTTCCAACAAATATGCCACCGTCCTTTTAGGGTACAAAGCTTAAGTAGCCAATGTTTTTTTTTTTTTTTTTTTTTTTTCGGTGAAAATTAAGTAGCCAATGTTATCAAATGAAGAAACTGCAAAGGACAGTTATTTACTTGTTCCTCCCAGGTACATATAGATGTTTTCACATAGTTCAGTGGAAAGGAAATTGAGGGGGGAGAACGCCACTCTATTGATTTGGATAATTTCGAGACTTTGTATGACTATTAAAGATACAAATATGGTCTGCAACAGAGTATAAAGAATAATGATCAATCGTTCTCATGTAATTCATTTGCGATGATCGGAGGTGCATACCATACTTTCATTTCAGATGACAAAAGATCTAGCACTTTGTATATGCACTCTGCCTCAGGATGCGATTTATCACCAGCCACAAATTCATGATTATTACAACCAATCTCAATCGAGCTAAATCCTGGTGTCTTTTGGATACCAAGTGTCTTCATTTTCCTCCTGATCTTATTCGCACCATCCCAGCTTCTATCTGCGGCATATATATTCGCAAGGAGCACATAATTCGAGTCAGAATCAGGGTCCGGATCAACTACATACTTTGCCAACCTTTCAGCTAACTTGACATCCTCATGAGTCCTGCAAGCACCCAACAAAGATCCCAACACAACGTCGTTTGGTTTCATAGGCATGTTTTCTATGACATTTAGTGCATCCTCCAACTTGCCTGCACGACTATAGAGATCCACCAAGCAACCATAGTGCTCAATTCTCGGCTGAATTCTGTGAACATTCTTCATGATATGAAAGTACCGGAGTCCTTCATCAACTAAACCAGCATGACTACAGGCAGTGATTGCTCCGGTAAAACTAACTCCGTCTGGCTTGAATCCTTCCACCTGCATCCGGTTGAATAACTCCAGAGCCATCTCAGCATGCCCATTGGCTGCGAACCCTGCAATTATAGTGTTCCACGACACGAGAGTTCTGTTTGGCATTTTCTCAAATATCAGGTGAGCATACTGAATACACCCGCACCGGGAATACATGTCCATTAAGGAGTTGCATACCCTCACATTGTCCTTGAAGTCTTGCTTCATGACAAACCTGTGTATCCACAAGCCCAAACCAAGCGTCGCCGAGTTGGCGCACGCAGATATTGCGCCTATGACCGTGACGAAATCAGGCCGCACCCCAGACAGTTGCATCTCGCGAAACAACTCCAAGGCTTTGTCGAAATGACCAGTCTTGATAAACCCATTAATCAACACAGTCCACGTTACTGCATCTCTGTGGGGCATTTCGTCGAACAGGTCTAACGCCTCCGGCATTCGACCTTTCTTCACATAACCATCGATCATCGTATTCCAAGTAACCGAATTCCTCACCCCCATCCCATCGAAAACCATCCTGGCCAACTCCACGCGGTCCAGCTTCGCGTACATGTTAAGCACAGCCGTGGCCACCATCACGTTTTCCGCGACCAATCCCAACTTCCAAGCATACCCGTGAAGCGAAGCTCCAAGGGACTCGCTTCCGGACGGGAAACCAGCGCAACCCGAGAGAAGCGTGACGATGGTGACGTGGTTGGGCTCCACCCCGGACCGCATCATTTCCGAAAAGACTCCCACTGCTTCGGCTAGTCGGCCGTTTCGAGCGCAGCGAGCGATGGAAGAAGTCCATAAGACGGTGGGGTCGGGGGATCGAGAGGGCTTGACGAAGGAGAGGCTGTGCCGCGCGGCGGCCGGCGTCGGCTCCGGAGGCTGCGGTGGTTGATGGAGTTTGGCGGGAGCGGCGACGGTGGGGAAGGCGGGAAGGCTCATGCTAAGTTCAAATTACAGTTGGAAGAAGAGAGAGAGGGGCGTTGGTCTTGGTGGTTTCCGGCAGCGTTCACCGTCTCCTTGGGAAGGACATGTATATATCTCGTCTTTCAAAATTATTTTTCCCTTCCTTTTATCATTTTTTCGGATTTTTGTATGATTGATTGTAAAATTTTTAAATCAAGTTAAGATATATACAGACAAAAATTTATTCGTTTAATGAAATTAATATACACTAGGAACTATGATTAGTTTCTTTATAAATTATTCGTAAAATTCTTATAATGAAATGTAATTTTTTTCATTCACGTTAATTTTAGATGATATGGACAATTTAAATTAGCTATACTCATATGCATTGATAGTGGAAAGCATATTTTCATCGCTTACAGAATTTCATGTAATATTTTGCTTACACAAAGTTAATCTCCATAAATATTATGTATAACTTGTAAAAGAGAAAACTTTACATTATTTGTGTACAAACCAATAGTTACTTACATCATCTCAATTCCTTAATCATTGCGTCATCAAAAGTCTATTTTGTAGTGAAGTACTCAATAGGATTTAGATTTTATTTATTTAATTCCTTTTCTTTTTTTACTAATAAAAGATTCTAGTCAAAGATACGAGATTTTTGTCCCTCGAGAAATCATCGAGAAATCATATGGTAGCGGGAAAAAAACAATGACAAATAGAAAATGAATCCAGAATTGAACATCAAAGGCATTGTCTTCTTGTTTACGATCTGTCATCTCATTTGCAAAGAGCAATTTCTTCTTCCCATTCACCTGAACAAAGGAAGTACCTACCAGTAAAATGAAGCATATGCCTCCTAGTCCCCCTCATCTACAAGTAGGTTGAATCAACGCAAGAATCTCATTCAACATCATTCAACATTTTCCCAATGCTGATAAATATTCAGACAAAATCATGCGATGTTCACGGATGAACAAGTGGTTCGAGGGTCCGCGTCGAACTATAGAACTTGGAAAGACTGATGGGAAGGGGAGATCACAGCGAGAATGCGAATGCAGCGAAAAACCATCGGGAGAAACATTGAACGACGGCCAGTTTTTCAGACCTCTCACCAAGTACAGATACTGCAACAGACGAGGCTTAATGACATAACTGACACATAAACGACTTCAAAAAACATATTCGTAACTAATCGAATTGATGCGACCGCAAGGAATCATTCTCAGAAGACGAAAATTAACTGTAAGCAGCTGGTAACCAAGACCGTGTATAGTAAGAGAACAGATAGAGAGTCCATCATTTACAGTAATCAAAACACCTCGTTCATCGGCCATCAGCCGAAGTGAAGGACTCAGCAAATCCAGCAGGCTTAGCAGGTATGCTCCCCGAGCTGTCCCCTAGAGTTCCCATGCTCGACCCTTTGCTTTCCGCTTCTTGCCACACCTTTAACAACTCGGGAAGCGGCACATTGTAATCGATTCCTGAAGTGTCCTCCAACTCGTTGGTCATTGGCTTCCACTGGTCGACTAGCGGGACCAGCACGTTGACCACATGGCTCATGTCGGGCCGATGGTGAGGCTCTCTAGCAGTGCAATGTCCAGCAAGTTCGGCCACTATGAAGATGCTCTCAAGAGCTTCTTCGGTTTCCTTGGCTGCTGGGTCAAGGGCTGCTATGAACTTCTCTTTGCTCGATCTAATTCGCCAGAACCACTCTGCCAGATACCTGCTTTCCTCTGAGCGCTCCTCGTCAAGTGCTGTAAGTCCGGTCAGAAGCTCCATTAGGACCACACCGTAGCTGTAGACATCGACTTTCGTCGTGATCTTTCCCATGACTGAAACCAAAAAGAAATTAAGAATAAGCACAGTCGTAAACAGCATGTGCCCATTAGCTGGGAAAGCAATCATGATATGATTTTACATCAATCAAAATGATTGACTTTGTAGCCGAGATTGCCATGAAATGATTTGACATTAATTCAAGTGAACGCATTTTTCTGAGGCAATGTAAACAAAAATGAAAGATTCAAGCGACAGTTCCCTACCAGCATATTCAGGTGCGAGATAACCAAAAGTCCCAGCAAGCTGTGTCGCAAAAGACCTCTCTCCATCGGGAGCGAGTTTAACCAATCCGAAATCCGAGACCTTTGCTCGGAAGTCATCGCCTAGAAGAATATTCGAAGACTTCAGATCTCTGTGTATGAATGTGTGTTGGGCCAGGCTGTGCAGATACTCTATCCCTCGGGCCACATCCAAAGCGATTGTAAATCTCTTCCTCCATGTAAGAGGCTCTAATTGGTTCGTCTTCCAGTGAAAGAGATGCCGACTAAGAGCTCCCTGTGGCATGTACTCATACACCAGAAGCCTCTCGCTTCCTTCGACGGAGTAGCCCAAAAGAGACACCAAATGCCGGTGCCGGACTTTGGTTAGCACCGTGATCTCGGATCGGAACTCATCCAATGCTTTACTGCAAATTAGATTAGACTCCATCCTCTTGACAGCAATTTCGGTCCCATCACATAGCTCTCCCTTATAAACCGTCCCAAAGCCACCTTTTCCAAGTTCGTTTTCAGATGCAAAATTCTTCGTCACCTTGCGTAGGTCTTGGACAGATATGCCGAGATTTCCAACCTCGATTGAACGCGATTTTTCCGTTCCGTTACTAAGTGTGCTCAAGGAGCTCGTCCCAGAATGAGAGAACAAGCTTGTCTTGGTATTGTTAGAAAATTTAATCTTGACTTTATTCTCTGAACCGGACATCTCTCTACGATGAATGACAGTGGAACTCGGAGCCTCGGATACATCTTTCCTCTTCTTGCGGCAACAGATGTAGAGAATAATCATGAGGAGGACAAACGTGAGGATTAGAGTGGGAAACAACAAAAGCATTCTGAATCTTTTGGCTCCTTTGGGTCGAGGTTGAGCTTGACTAGAGTTCGACCCAGCAATTGTGGAAGGTGAGATCTCAGGTTTCGGTGGAGGTGGAGTGTTTTCTGGCAATGGGCTGCTACTGGGAGGCGGCGACATGGTGGGCGTGGTCTTATTGCGGACCAGGAGAGGGTTTCGATCAATGATGACCTTCACGCTATTGTGGAACACGGGCAATGGTGGATCAAGATTGTTCCCGCTCAAGTCCAACAACCTCAAAGACTTCAACTCAGTATAGTTTTCAGGGACTCTGCCATGTATGTTGTTGTCTCCGAGCCTAATTTCGAGCAACGAATCTAAGTATGCAAGGGAAGCACTCAGAGTGCCGTTGAGGTTACGCCTTGGCAAATTTAAAATGGACGTTTTCGACTTTGAATTGCAGGTCAATCCGAACCAAGGCCCTTCACATGGACTATTCCCAGACCACTGAGTAACAAGGTTCTCAGGATAACTGACACCGCCGAGAAAATCTAAGAGTGCATTAACTTCAGGGGCACATTGCATCCCAGGTTCGGGTTGACAAAAGAAATTGGAATCACAAGTAACATTGCGTACCTTAAATTTTGGGATCGGACCCATGAACAGATTGTTGTTCAAGTCAAGTTTCTGGAGCTCCGTATTGGCCAAGCTTTCGGGAATTAGACCAACAAGTTTGTTCCTGTTGAGATTGAGGTCCGTCAGAAAAGTCAGAGCTCCAATGTTCTCTGGAATCGTGCCGCTGAACTGGTTTCCGTGAAGCCACAACTGCGTTAGCGACGCCATTGAAGCAATCACATCTATTTTACCGCCAATGCCACCGCCATTTTGGTCGTTCAACCACAAAATCTGCAGCATAGATTGACTGAAACTCCCCGGAAGCTCACCGGACAGACTATTATACGAAAGCTTCAGCACTGTTAGGGATGGCATTGCCCCTAAAAACTCTGGCACCGGGCCGACCAAGTTGCAATTCATCAGGGAGAGATTCGTCAACTGAACAGATTTCGCCAATTCAACCGGCACAGACCATCCAGAGCTGTCGTGCAAGGGGTTGTAATCCAGGGCCAACACCTGCAAACTGGTGAGGCCATCAAAAAAATCTGCAGGGATCGCCTCGAAGCCGTTGTAATCCAAATAAGCATACTGCAGCTCCGTCAATCCGCTAAAACTGGGCAATGCCCCAGACAGATTGTTCCTCTGGAGGCCTAAGTTGGAGAGCTTTGAGAGCTGATTGAAACTTGGAGGCAATTCGCCCGTCAGACCCAATCCTTTGGCCTGTATTTGGGTGACCCTTTCCCCAGAACAGTAGACGTAGGACCATTTGGGAGGGCCACAAGGGTCGTCCCCATCAATTGGCCACTCAAGGACCTCTGGATTCTCCAACCCATCTCTGAAATCATTGAGAACTTTGACGTCATTAGGGTCAGTGACACCACAAGCGACTGTAATCAGGCTCAAATGCAAGGCAATGCACAGGTTTCTCCTGATATCAACCATCATCACCGGCTATACAAAACCATCAAGATTCCAAACAGAGACAACATAAACCGCAATGCGACTTCAAAAGCACGGATGGGCTGAGACAAAGCCCCCCAGAAAGAAAAGAAAACAGGGCAGAAGGAAGAATACAAGGAAGAAGCTCCGAAGCCGAGGAAGCACCCTATGTAACCGAAAGGGGACAATTTTCTTGCGAAAATGTCCAAGAATCGGACTGTAGTAAAAGAAATCAGAGCAGAGCCAAAAATAAAAGAAATGTGCTTCCAAAGCTGAGTAAAGACAGTCTCTCAAGATCAATCTTTATGCTTTGGAAGATAATATTCATTTCTTGACACCTGACTCCCCCAAGTTAAGGGGAACAGTCCCCCATGACTGACTCTCTCTCTCTCTCTCTCTCCTCTGTTTTCGAATTATTACTTTTTTCACATGGAAGTATTACCAACTTTTTTCACGTAAAGCTTTCATTAGCAGACCTGTGACCGACAGTGATGATGGTGAAGGCAATCGTCTGGTTTGGAAGCATGAGAGAACCCGTGTTCCTCTTTGGCGGCAGAGTCAAGGTGGCCCGGTGGGTAGTGGTACGCCTTAGAAAAATCAAAACTTGGCACGAAATCATTCAATTTTTCTCCAGGGGTCCCCACACGAGAGCAGCCATGATGTCGGCTAATTAAGGGAAGTTCGGCTTTCCCCGCTGATTTCGGTGGTGGGTGATGCGTAACGCGAGGAAAATTCCATGTTTTTTGCAAGCAAATAACTTAAAGGTTCCATCTTTACAAAGCTCAGTCCATCGAGCACATTCCACGTTCCCGTACCATTCCCACCTGAATATCATCTTCTTCTTCTTCTCTTTTCTTTTCAATGGCACTGTTAGCTACATGGGATCTTTTCTTTTCAATGGCACTGTTAGCTACATGGGACCTTACATCTTGCATCAAATCCAGATAAAACCGAGTCATTTCCTCGCTATCAACCAACATTCTTTGTGACGGGCTGATCTTTTCCTGTCCAATCGATAGGTAGATGAAGGCAAGCGCAAATCCGATGAATTCCCAGGCTTGTTTTATCCATGTCACGGGCTAAGAAAGTCGGCACAAACCTTAGGACTACACGTTAATCATCGATTCATCTGTGTAAACCTATGTATGGACACTCGCATGTGGACTCATTTAAGAGATCTCGCATTGGCTTCCTGTTTGTGGTGACCGATGGTGTGAAGATAACCCAGAACGCATGATGAATTATTGTCCTTTTCTGTGCGGTTGTGATGTCCCCTTCAGTTTTCAAATTCAAGGAAGTTTGGACTAATCGCCAGGAACAGAACACCAGCCACTGATTTAACTCCAAATGCCATGTCTCTGGGACCCCACCAAACCAACCTCAACCTAAGGCTCCGTGTTGTGTGGTTCATCTTTCCTAGTCTTTGAGAAAAGGCATAGTCAGCATTCACTTCCGTTAACCTTCCGATAGCAACCTCCAAAAAGTAAAACAGGGAGGGAACGAAAACATGTGGCGGTAACATCACGTTCTGGACTAAAAAGGCGAGAAAAGAGAGAGAGAGAGAGAGAGAGAGAGAGAGAGAGCGATTGAAGTGGCAACTTGCGTATGCATGGTGTTAACAGCAACAGCAAGATTCACATTAAAACGCCTCTACCAATCTTATCTATTCCGAAATTAACAAAAGATCAAGAACATACCTTGTGCTATGTTTGAAAAATGAAGTACCATAGAGCTGAGCAAAAATAACAAAACCAACAAATACATTAGTTCATTAATTTCCAAGATCTTTATGTCATTTCACCCTTTTCACTACAATCTGGATAGGCCAAAAACAAGTGACAGTACGGGAAGACATTGATCTAACAACGTTTTTTGCCGGAAGGTTGAAGTTACAATGTTTTTCCTCAACTTTCTCAGTTAAATAATTCATCCTCACACTTTTTTATTTTTCGTTGATCATTCCCCTTCCTTCCCCACGTCATTTCTTCATCGCATCACAACCAAACAAAGAATTGAAATACTCTTGTCAATCCATTCCATTGTTAAAAGAAAAAAAGTGCCACTAAATTATTAAGGCCCTGGAATGCTATAACATTCTGACAACCTAGATTAAAAAATTCTCACCCAAAAAAATAAAATATAGAAATCACTACTTTCTTCATATTAGCTTCTACTTCTATCTCAGATGAAGTCCTAAAAAAACAAAATATTCAAACTAGATTTGGGGACACCGTACCAATAAAGCAAAGTTATATTGCAACATCTCTGTATCAATGTTCCTTGAGAAAAGGTACCTTATCTACAAGGTACCTTTTGATTGAGTCAACCACCTTCACAGGAAAAGCCTCATCTTCTGGGTAATAAGCAATTGGATCAGTTAATAATGGATCTGGAAGATCAAGAATGCCTTCCACCGTGGCGTGAAGGCAATAAGCTGAGTAGGTAACATGATATCCACCTTCTTGGACAATGAGAATGCGGCCTCCACTGTGCCTATCCGCGAGGCCGCGAATTGTTCGACCAATCGCCCGATATCCATCCATTGTCAAGCACTGCCTTCCATTTGGATCGAACTACAGTGGCAAAGACAATAATCACCATGTAAGACATTCTGGTAAAACAGAGACACGTAAAAGATTATTGTGAAGATAAAAGTCCTTTTGGATCTAAAGCCAGATATCTCAGTTCAGGTAGCTATCCACATAAAACTTAATCAAGATAAGATTCTGTATTTTCAACTTTGGGTCATAGGGATGAACTCTCCAATATGCATATCCTACTCATTTTTGGACGTTCACAATTTGTGGATTATCAGTGTAGTGAAAAGATGGGGTGAACAATGAGCTTTAACAATCACGAACAAATATGTCACCAAGTTTGGCAATTTTATGCACCAACACATCCATAGTTTTCTGGACGATGTAGCTTGCATTGATGGATCTAAGGATGCTATAAAGTTTGATTGCCTTATTGTGCTTCCACTAGTAACTTATGCAACTGCAACAGTTTTCATGAAAATCAGAAGGTGCTCATTTTGCAGTTCTAAACACGCCCTAAGCTCTCATCACGTTATACAAGCATTTTGGCTTGAAAGAGAAAAAAAGCTCATCCTCATCTGAGAAATGGTCTCCACTTCAGGAAGATGTTGCTTTGAACTGATTAAGGTGCCATTCTCCTGAGTAACAGCTTGTACAATTACACCATATCCCAAATCCCACGCTCACATGGCCCTTTTACAATAACAATAGTAGTTCCACTTTCGTGCTCCAATTAAGGCTAATTTTCTTCGGAGACAGCTTCTCAGGGCTTTCTTAGTAATGTCATAACTATTTCCAAGCATTCATCTTTTTGGTAATAACAAGCTTTAATCCTTACTAGAAATATAGCTCAGCCATCTTACAAGATTAACAGAACTATGAGATTACTACAGAAAATGGTAGTTGCTAGAATGAAGTAATTCTCTCCTTTAACCAAGGCACAACCCACAGCAGTTGCCCCAGAAGCAAAAATCCTGCACTTTCCGTTTTGGAGAATCATCTAGCTTTCTTGAGCAAATAGAAAGAGATTCTTCAGCCACAAAAAAACTGATCTAGATAAAAGGAGGAAAGATTCTCATAAAGTGCCACTCTGTCAAATGCATAGCTCATATTAAAAGTTAATCGAACATCCAACTAACATGTAACTGACTTGTTTAGTAGTTCTGTGACTCCCAACAGTATATTTCTATGCACTAATAGAGTAGCATACACCAGCTTAGCAAGTTCAGTTTTACATCAATTACAGGAGAAAGTGTACCTGGATATAACGGGAGGGGAAATAAAGAGGATCTACTTACCGCACTAGAGTCTTGGCCAACAACAAGAACGACCATTTCAGGTTTGAAACTCTCCACAGCTGGCACAACCAGCTCAGTCATGGCATACTCGTATCCCCTGTCTCCCGTTCCATTTGGCAACGGAATGTTCATATTATACCCATATCCTTCATCCTCACCAAGCTCATCGACAGATCCACTTTGTGGATGAGATGGACCCCAGGACCCATGATTCATGTGAAGAGAGATGGTAAGAACGTCACTGGATTGGTAAAACCCCTCCGCTGTTCCATTTCCATAGTGCACATCTATATCAACAACGACAACCCTTTTGCACCCAGAGTCCAATGCCAATCGAACTGCTAGACCGGCATTGTTTAGGAAGCAATACCCATCGGCTTGAGAAGGCTGAGCATGGTGACCAGGTGGCCTCACTAGTGCATATGCAATCTTCCCCTTACCATCAAGTACGTACTTCATAGCAGAAAGTGTGTTACCGGCAGCAAGAAGCGCGGCATCCCATGACCCTGGGTTCAAGAAAGTTCCACCGCAAAGAACTTTCCCTCCGTTTTTATCGGCTTCCACTAGTTCATTTATGTATTCTGGAAGGTCAAAGATGAAAATCACATCCGACTTGAGATGGTTTTCCACATTCAACTTATTACCAACCTGATGCAGCTGTAATAAAAGGAACACATTCGACAGCCTCACAAGTTAACTTTAACAACTCCAACGGGCACGCCAAAAGTTCTGAGTGCAGATGTTTTCCACTGCTAATCATGTGGCATCGTGTTTAAACATATTCAGAGAGCCATTTTCTATCCAGGAATTCAATTATCTCGAGTCCCTAAGAATACATTTTTTCACAACTAAGAAGTACCTTCCGGTTCATCATCAAAGGACACCAAACCTGAACTGGGCATCCCAAATTAATTAACTTCAGCACTAAAAGAAAATCTGATCTTGCACTTCCAATCCTCCAACACTACAGAAAATAAAGCAAAGACCAAAATCTCTCTCTCCCCGCAGCTCACCCACAATCACTTGCAGCCTTTATCCACCGAATCAGTGTTCTCTCCATACGTATTCCAACCCAATCGAGCTTTCTCACACAACAACGAACAAAACAAGAGAACAGAACATGGTACCAAGAGAGAGAATCATAGAAAGTACCCGGAGAGTGAAAAGAGAGGAGCTGAGAGATGAGAGCAGGCGTTGCAGTGTGCCAGGAGATGAAGGGAGAGATGGGTCCTCGCTTGAGGATCGAGACCATGTTCCGGACCCTGTCGGGGTTCTCCGGGTGCTTCTCGAGCACGTCCAAGAAGCCCGGGTCGGATCCCGTGTCGAACACGCCCCGACCCGTGTCGTGGCTCAGCATCCCGTCGTGCCAGAACGCGTCGACCCGGTTCGTCGGAGGAGAAGAAGGAGCAGCAGCCATTCGAGAGTTGAATAGCGAAGCAGCTGATGATGTCCCCCGTCTTACTGGTCCTCGAAGGATGTTGTAACTCAGCAGGAGGAAGCGCTTGCCAGCTTATGCTTTTTGCCTGTAATCTCTAATTTTCCTGGACGTTTTTGTTATAATTATTTATGATATTTTTTCTCTTTTTCAATTTGCCATTCACTAATTTGTGAATCTACCACCATGTATGACCCATTTTGTGTTAGCCAGCCTTTTGATTTTTCAAGAATAAATATCTAAGTAGAGCAGAATAGGACTGTGATGGTACTGATGGGTCTCCAAGGCAATGAAATTTGACAGAAAAGGGAAAGCTAATAAAGTCAACATGTGATGGTTAAGCAAAGGTTTTATTCCAATTTTTTAACACAGAACTGTGCTGTGATGTGTGTTTAGCGACATGTAGGTGACTAATCATCATCCATTTTCGCCTGGTGGCCGCTATGCATTCTCATTTTTGCTCGAACTCTGTGGCTGCCCTTCAATGGTGATCATATGGTGAGTCATATCCTCATCAAGAAGTGGCTGAAGAGTTTCATCCCCATGGTCAGAAAGCAGCTGGATGCTTCCTTGGCGAGTCATATGTCGACGCCCTATTGACCGCAAAGCTCCAGGCTCTGCGCACTTAAAATGCGCCAAGAAGGCCAGTTCGTTGACGGCCTCAGAGATCTTCAGTAGGCATTCTGCAATGTCGATTAGCAGCGAAACGATAGCAGTAGCTAGTATTATATCTAGGAGATCTGCACCTTCCTACCAGCCCGATTCGAGCAACAAGTCGAGTTCTTCGGAAGCTGCCTTAGCATTAGCTAGATGGACACCGGGCGACGTCGATGGTCCAGTCATTTTCTGAATGGCTGATGCTATTTCCTTCAAACATTTGCCGGGCTCCACAGAAATCTTATGCAGGGTTCTTGAATTTTCCTTTGAATATTAGGGGGCGCTTGTACATTGTACTCAATGAGTCATTAATCATCAATATTGGCTCTAACCGAGTTCGTGGGAAAAATCTATTGAAGTCAAGTTACCGACTTGATTTCGGTAAAGAGTTGCGCCTAAGTGAGATCAATAGGACTACTTCTATTAGGAAACCATAGTGGCAATGGACCCGGGCATAGGAGTGAAGATAGCTATTGAGAACTTCAATCTTGTAGGCGTACTGACAAATTAGAGTTCCGATTTTCAAATGATGCTCCCAAGGATGACAAAACCGGAATTGACCATGACAAGGCTCCCATCTTGCTAAATTAACCGGCAAAAGAAATGGAATCAGATTGACCTAAAATCTGATTCTTGAAGCAGAGATAAACAACTTGTTTTTTTTTGGCTGAAGATAAAGAACTTGTTTACTTACCAGCATCTCTTCCTTGTCTTTGGACGTCAATAGAGTTCGATATGACTCAAAAGAAGATCTGCCATCTTCCTCGGATCACGCATCATCTGATAGTCCGAAGTAGTATCTCCAAATCTTGTAAGGCAAAGGCTTTGTCAGTCCATCTTCGTTCCTCAATAGAGCTCATTTCCGAGTAATTTTTCAAATTTGACCAAAACCTTCTAGGAAAAACCTGAGTTTACCCATGTTTGGAGCGATCAAATCTTGAAGCTGCTCACCACTCCAAACTGGGCAAATGAAGATGCACACGAGAATGGCGGTGAAACTGCCGAGAACGATGGTCGACACTCTTTGGCAAGCTAGTGGCAGGCTATTGTGATTGCCTGATTCTCTTGATAACCGGATACGAATACCATGCAGAAGGTCCGATCGAACACTATGAGCCCAGAATTATGCCTCGTCTTCATTTCAGGAGGAAATCTTGTAAATATCACAAGAGCAACTTCATAACACCAAAAACATTAGTTAAATTCATTAGTAAGTGGTAGACAGGGCTAGTTTCTTCTTTAGTGAGGACAAACCTAATATGAAGACAAAGAAAGTTAACAGTATTGGCTCCATGGTTGTTCCCGAAAGAATTGGGACTTTGTGAGTTATAATTCCTAGAGCAGCAGTTACACTTGTTGCTAACATCCTGTTTAATCCTTTCCCTGATGTTGCTCGCACAAAAAAAGTTGAACAACAATGATGTTTGCGAAGTCCTATCGCGACACATTGTAATAGTTAGTGAACTATCAAAGCTTACTACCAATAGAGAACTCGAACATGACCACAACCGTTAATACGGCCCAAATTGCGTTGACGCCAAAACCATTGTAGAGCAGTCCAAAGTAGTAGAACAAGGAAACAAGTGTCAGAGCCAATCGCACTTTTAAGTAATGATTCTAATGAATGATCTTTCTGGGATGATCTTGCCCTAGTTCCTTCGCTCTCATTGCGATGGAAATCATTTTCGCGCATATTTTCTTAGGCAAAGCCTTGACAGATATGTACTCCCTCATGAAAGGCCCCACCTTCTCATTGTCATGACAAGTCGCCATCTCCATTGTGTCTCATGTAAACTCCTAGCAACACTACCCGGTAGAGCGAAAAAACTGACTAATGTCATAGCAAAAGAGGCCAGATCCTATATTTATAGATTTGGCAAAAGAGGCAAAATCCTATGTTCATAGTTAAGCAGTTTTCCGGGGTGGTGTTGCGGCAAAAAGAGGCTATGCAATTATAGATTTTGAAGAAGTTTGGCCAGGTATCATCAATCTATTTACTTGGAAGGTGTTGACCAAACTTAATCTAGATGAAACTACGATTAATAGTTGGAACGTCCTATCACATGTAAATGGACTCAATCTCCTCTATGCTTAGCCTCTTAATGGATCAAAGACAGAACGATGGAGTAAATAAGAAAGGTAAAATGTCATAGCAACTTGTGTTGTGCAGGACTTTGTACGTCGTACCTGATTCGCCGCACAATTATATGGAGATAGATATGGAAATTTGGAAGGAACTGACATAAATATATGGTCTCCCCTCCAAATCTGGCCATTAATCCATGTATTTATTGCTACACTTTCCATTGGACAGTTAAAGACTTTGCTTTTGACCTGAGGGTTTTGCAAAAGCCTAAACTAGAGTGAATGCAAAGTAAGAGTGAGTTTTGCTTTGGTTCTGCCTTTCAGACGGCAAGAGTAGGTGATAGGAAAGGACCCAATTGTCCAAATCAAGCTCATTCTTTGACACAATGTGTCCGGTTCCATAGCAACATTTCGGACCAAGAGCTCTGTTTTTTCTCTTTTCGGAGGCACCCATTGTTGTCTGGTCGCTATTCTAATGGGCTTGTCCTGTTTTCGGGAGTTTTGATCAATGAACTATTCCTCGGCCCAATAGACAACAATGGTCAAGACTGAGCCCAAGAATGGAATATCATAAACCCTAAATCTCATACAAAATACCTCCTTCATTATGATTATGAATTTCTTATAGATAGATTGATTGTCAGATGATCACCAAGACTCTCACTATCTCTAGTAAAGCTTAACATTATAAATACAAAGAATATATATAAAATAGAATCGGCTATTTCTCACTACAAGAGTAGTTGATATATTTCTTAAGCTTTGGGCTTTTGCGAATACCCTCAAGCATAGGGTTTTCAATTGGACTTCAAGATCCTCTGTTTGGAGAGTGGATCTACTATTTCCAATTTATCTTTCTTAACTAGATGGGGAGACGCGGACCCCTGAAATGCCATAACTTGGCAAAAAGAAACACTTAAGTACCTTAACTTACGAAAGGTACACTTAAGTGCCAAAATCTGAGCAAAATGAATCACTTAAGTGCCAATCCAGCCAAATTGCATACGTGGCATTTTTCCGGCAAAGCGAGCCCAAAACGACACCGTTTTGCATACTAATGTGGCCAAATAATGCAAAAACAACCACCGCCCGCCGGGGGTCGTCTGGGCGAGGGCTGCAACCCTCGCCCCTACGAATGTGAAATAATGAATTGAAGCTTTTTTTTCTCAGTTATTATGCAAGTCTGCGTGTTCGCGACATACAACTTGTGCTTGGGAAATCTAGTAAATTTTTTTTTTTTTGGCTCTAGATTAGTGTTGTTAGGAGTGATTTAAGTTATTACAATTTGAAAAAGTATACCTCAAGTGCCATAACTTGGCACAAAGGGACACTTAAGTGTCATAACTTACAAAATGTACACTTAAGTGCCACATTCGAAGAAAAATGAATCACTTAAGTGCCACTACGGCCAAAGTCCGGCCAAAACGCCGACGTGGTATTTTTTCGACGAAGCAAGTGGAAAACGACATGGCCAAATAATTCAAAAACGGCGTTGTTTTGGGCTGACGTGGTAAAAAAATAATATAAAAATGAATTAGATTAAATTTAGTTAAAATATTAAAAAATAATAATTTTAAAATTAAATTTAGTTAAAATATTAAAAATAATAATTTTAAAATTAAAAAAATTAAAAAAAAAAAAAAAAGGGGGCGGGGGCGGGGGCGGGGGTGGGCGAGGGCGCCGCCGCTGCCTCCGCACCGTCGCCGGGAAGGGCCGGCGACGGAGGGGGAGGGTCGGTTGGGGTCGCCAAGCCTTGGCCAAGGGTCGGCGACCTCGGCCGACCGGCGGCGAGGGCTCGCGAGCCCTGGCCCCAGATCGAGGCGAGGGTTGTAGCCCTCGTCGAGACAACCCTCGGCGAGCGGCAGCCGTTTTTGCATTATTTGGCCACGTCGGCGTGCAAAATGGCGTTGTTTTTGCATTATTTGGCTAGACGACCCACGGCCCAAAACATGACCAATTTTTAATTTGTAAACCCTAAGAAATCCAAGGAAACTAAAAATACAAACAAGGAAACTGAATGAAAAAAAGAGAAGCTAATCTACTAAATTCAGTAACTACTAAAATTTAATAGAAGCACCTAAGATGTTAAGATATTATTCGAAATTCTAATAAACCCTACGTATAGGGAATATAATTCACAATTCTAATTGCATTTGCGTCCACATTTTTTGGTGCACTTGCGACTACTCTTTGCGTGATCAATTTGCTCTTAAGCCCTTTGACGATTTGTTAATGAAATCTTTCTGTTCGATGACATGTGTTAGCCATCCTACATGACACGAGGACGATCAGTGCCAACAGGGATAATTTTTGCAATATTTTTTAATATTCTAATTTTTTATTCTAATTTTTTATGTTCTTATCTTTTCTTTTTTCCAACTTGAGCCGACAAGGGTTGGTAGCCTAGAGTTGAAAAGGAAAAAGAAAGAAAAAAAAAAATTCAAAAAAAAAAATATTTTGAAAATTGTTCACTTCAATACCAGTCATCTTATATCATTACCATGTAGGATAGCCGACATCCACATCATCGATTTCCAATCAAAATTAGTAGGAAGGATTACATTGGCAAATTATCAAAAAAGTTTATGACTGAATTGGCCGCAGTAATAGATTTATAACTTTTTTTTGTAATTTTTCTCAAAACTTATACTACGTATCATTGTTGAATACTCTTTTGCGCATGCCATTGTTAAGAGTCAGATTCACAAATTCACAAATGCAATTCTCCTAGACTAATTCAAAATTTTGTGCATGTGTAGGTGCAAAATAAAGATTATATAGTCCGACTAACTTGTTAAGCATCGGATAAATTTAATTGGCCTAATGTGAGTCAAACAACAAACATCAAAATACCCACCCGTGGGTAGCACAGTTGGTTGAGATCTCTCCTCCAGCGAAGGAGGTCAATGGTTCGAAACTTTGCGTTGGTAGCGATTAAAGTGAGGGGCCCCGGCAGTAGGTTGCTGGCCAGTTTCCCCCGAGATATAGTCGTTGTTGGGCCTCCACCGCGGAGGCCCGTGAAACCCCAAATCGGCGTAAGCCGATAAGGGCGGCTCCGGTGGATCCTTGGTCACCAAAGAAAAAAAAAACAACAAACATCAAAATAATATATATGATAGCAGTATCAAATTTAGGAAGCCAAAGTCGAGGGGTGATCAATCAAGTCCCCTTGAGGAACTTAGATTGACTATCATTTTATTTTCAATGATAAAAATTGTTTCGTATAATTTTCCAAATAATCTGGAAAGATTTTATTGCAATTAGAATGTAAGAGATGGTGATTTCTTTAAATTTTGTCGACATCAGCACTTCGTCAAGTCTTGTTAATCTTTTGTTTTTGTCTTATAAATCTATTAATTTTTTATTCCAATTGGTCACTATCAAAATTTAATAATGTCAATGGTAGTATCGCACTTGCACTCTCCTTTGTTTCTATTTTTTGACTAACTCTTATTTGCTTGATCCGAGAATATTATCTTCTCTTTCATACCAACACTCGAGCGGCCCACTAACAAAACTATGATATTAGAGTAGAAATTTGGTTTGAATTTATATTTTAATATTCATCGTTTTAGTTGGGCTATGCCTAGTACGTCAAGATCTAAATATAGGATAATTTCTCAGACGAAGAGACCTAATCTCCCAACTTTTCTTGTATGTGTATGTTGCCGCAAAAAACTTGTGATAAAGTGGTCCGAATAAGAATGATGATTTTAAGCGAGCCGCCATGCATCTTGCTTGTGCTTCCATTTTCTTATTTACTTATCTATTTGCATTTTCTCCATTGTCTATGAAGAAGGCTTTGAGAAGCAATAAAGCAGGTGGCCACAATGGTAATAGTTAAGAATCAAGATGCTTTCCGTTGATATAGCGTCTATTTTCATTCTTTATCTCTAATTTTCTTTGGATTAAGCACTCAAAGGAACGAGAGGTGGCGTAAAACGAACGCTAAGTTTGAGTGCGCCATCTAATTCTTGACTAAAGTATGATACACGAGGTCAAAAAGAAAAAAAAGTTAGATGACAATGATATAGCCTAATGATTTTGAGAAACACCAGGGACTTTAACATAGGTACGTTAGAAAGAGAGCAAACACAAGGTTGTCATGTACTGCCGTCCTTCAGCAGCCAAAAGAAAACAAAGGACCAAATTCTTGATAGGCGCATAAGAGGTCAAAACCTGGAAAAGCTTTGGATTTGTTAATGAATTAGGTAGCGACACTACAGCTGCTCTTGATAAGTGGTGTAATTTATAAAAAGTCATATATGCTTTGGCCAATCTATCTTGGGAGTATCAGACAGATCGAAAGGTTATTATCATCATCGTAGTCATCACGAGGATTTGCCTCTTTATCGAGTGGCTTCCTGTTCTCACCTGTTGCTCAATGCTTCATTTTGTGTGGCGTTAGCGGACTTGTTGCAGAAAATGAAGAATTCTTCGCGCACTTTCTGATAGTCAACTTATTTTAACATCAATTGCCATAAAAAAAAAGGAGATTGTTTCAATGTTAATCGGCCGTATTCAAAGGACGTGGGTGGTCGTTTGAGTTATCGAGCTATTTCTATATTCATATGAGAGAGACATCCCAGAACTTTAAGACTAGAAAACTGTAAATCCACATTCTCGACTACTGCCCGAGGCACGAATTAATCGATCTAGGACAAATAAGTATTGTAACTATGATCATGCTGACACAAGTTCCCGTGGGTTTTCAAGAAAAAAGTGATCAGAATAATATCAATTGTCATCTAGACATATGGTACGTACCTAAGAAGGCTCCGTTCGAATCTCTTATTGAAGTGAATTTGGAGATGCTGCGATACCTTGATGAAAGTTGCAATTTGGTTGGTTATATTGATTCAGACTATCCTTGAGATTTTCATTAATCTCTACGGGATATGTTTTCTTTTTCCTAACGTGATCGGTGGATGCACGAGTTAGAAGATGATACTAGCTTAATCAACCCTACAATTTGTTTAGTCAGTGAAACAAATTAGCATACTGTTTTGATTGGAATATTCATTGCCACTCCATAAGTTTAATTTATGTTGATCTGTACCCATATTTGTAAAAGCAATCAAAAGAAAGAAAGAAAACCGGACAACGTGACCGACAAAATTATTTTTATCAAAGTAATTAGATAGACAGATTTAGTTAGCTTACTATGGTGCTAATTTGAGAACTTTAGCAGCATCCTCGTCAAGCTTCTCATTTATCCGTCGTATATTCGACAACTACATATCTACGCCACCGGCGCTGGATTCAGCCTCACTGGAGGAGTCCCGTTTTCTGGCGAGACGGTCACCTTGAGCGTACTCATGGTCAGCACGACTTCATTGCACTTGACATGCTTCTTTGCCTTCTCCCCGGTCTTGAAGCTGGCGTTGCCGTCTCCACGGTCTTGAAGCTGGCGAGGGAGGCGAGCTCGTTGACAGACTTGGCAATCTCGTCCGTGCAGTCGATGATTTTGAGGAGGAGTGAGGCGACAGTGGTGACGTGGACGTTGAGGAGTTCGGTCGGGTCGAGCAGCAACTTGAGGGTTGTCGCGGCGGTTCGGGACTTCTCAAGGTGGGGAGTCGCGGAGGACGGCACGGTCATCGTCTTGTGGGAAGATGCGAGTTGCTTTAGAGCTCTTGCGGCTTCCATGCTCATCTTTGCGCAGAGCTCTTTGAGTCTAGTTTGAACTTGTGGTGGAGCCTGAATATGACGAGAGTGAGTGGCTACGTTATTTTGAGAGTTAGATAAAAATTTTTTAGCAACATAGGGACTAAAGCACATGGGATAACTATGTCTGAATATATATGTCATGGCAAACATTCTCTAGTTAATGAAAAATTCTTAGTTGCATCCGTTACATGTGAGCCTAACTCTCATGCACTATTAAATGAGATGGGATTCACATAAAACCCACATGATATAGCAATATATATCAATTAGGTGGTCTGGTGTGCCCAAATACTTATTCCAAGCTCATGCAATTAGACGTCTAACTTACTTGGAATTTAGTGGTGAGGTAGCTATCAAGGGCTTCAATCTTATAGGCACATTGACGAATCGAATCTCCAATCTTTAGGTATTGCTTCCACGGATGACGAAAGCCGAACCGACCGTGACGTGGTTCCCAACTTGCAAAATTTGCCTGATGTGATCATCACAAATCATGTGTCATTATCATGTGAACACCATTAAGTGACACTTCACATGCATGAGGGTCTACTTGAAATTAGAGAAAAGAACAAGAGAACTTGTACCCACCAGAGATTCTTCATTGCTCTTCGTTCCCAGAACACTTTTGTATCCTTGCAAAAGTGACTTGTTCTGATTGGAGTCACTGTCTTCTGATTCTCTTAAGTATCCATTTACAAATCCTAAAAAAGTTATAAAAAAAACATATATTGCATTCAATCTTATTATATCATTTTTGACATTGTTTCTAGGGTTTGGTGGATTTTCTTTTGCATTTGCTTCCCATGATTTTTTTATTAATTTTTCTTTTGTAGAATGATTGGTGTGCACCTTCCAAGAAGTTGGCAAGCTCTTCCATGTTGCGAGCAATGAGGCGGTGGAGGTCTTCGCCGGCCCAGACGGGACACACGATGACAGAGGTGATCAGACAGGCGAAGCCGCCGATGACGACGGTGGAGAGCCGCTTGTGCACGAACTCCAGTATCTCGTCCTCTCGTAAGCCCGACACTGACACCCGCGTAAAAGTCGGTATGAATATCAGCATCCCGTAGTCGTAATTCGCCTTGATTCGAAGGAAGAACCTCATGAACGTCGAACCGGTGGCTGCATTTTGGAACAATATATCAATCATTGATTCAGCTCAATCGGATCAAATCCTGTTATGCCTCATTTCTCGAGTGCTATTCTAATTCTCTTTTTAAGATTTCACTAAACTTTTACCTTGAAGAAAGACGAAGAAACCAAGCATTATGGGCTCCCCGGTTTTTCCTGAGAGACTTGCCAAGTGATGAGCGCCAACACCAAGTGCACCGGCAACCAATGTAGCAAGTCCTCTATTCAACCCTTTTCTTAGAGTGGCCCCTGAAAATGTTCTCTCAGTTAGTAAATAAAAGCAAAAAAATGTATATATGGTAGAATTTACACCGAATTCAGCCGATCGTGGTTCAAGAAACAGTGAGACCGACAGAGCACCGACGGTGGGTTTACCATAAACTTACCGACGTAGAATTCAAAGACAACCACCAGAGTCATGACGGCCCACATTGCGGAGACGCCGAAGCTGTTGTAGAGCGGCTGGTAGTAATAGATCAACGACACTAAGGAAAGCGCAAATCCTACTTTGACCGAATGAGTGACTCGTCTCGGGTCATCTTGCCCAAGCTTCATCACACTCTTGGCCAGCTCCGCCACTTTCGCCATCAAGCTCCTGGGCAAGCCCATCAACCACCTCCATGCACAAGCGAGGACTCCGGCTCTCTCCTGGCTTGGGGCAACACCCATTTCCAAGCTCTCCATGGCTCGATGAATGAACACAAACTTGCATGCAAAAAAGAGAGCAGTGATATTCCCCCTTTTTTTTCTGGAAGAGTAGAGAACAAGAGGAGAGAGAGAGAGAGAGAGAGAGAGAGAGAGAGAGAGACAGAGAGAGACAGAGATTTTCTCGTTGTGGTCTGAGAATGCCTTGGACGTGAAAAGGGCGGGCTCTAAAGGGTTCGTATTTATGGAGAAGGAAAAGCATATCGGGAGGGTGCCACGCTGTCAACGAAAAAATTTCCGAGAGACACGACGATGACACTTAGTGGGTGTTTCCCACTACGAGTAGCCCAAAGTTGCACCCAAGAAGGCAAATCGGGATCTACTTCTCCATCGTTTCACTAAAAATAAATAATTTAATTTTTTTAAATAATTTTATACTACTTATAAAAATAAATATTTAGACATCTATAATAAAAATATTTTAATTAATTAATCAATTTAAACTACATAAGGGATCATTTTTAGAAAGAAAAAAATTCTAAATTATTTATTTTCTACAAAATATATGGGCTTTAAGTTCATCTGGCTGAATAAAAAAGGTTTAATAAAGTTCCATCACCTTCAAATTTTTAATCCCCTCCATGGCTTTTTCTTCCCTATCCTAAGGCAATTCGCGACATTGCTTGCCGCGTTTGTTGTCCTTACTTATAGTGGTACATGTGCGACATTGATGCCATAAGCTATGACTATGTACAGAAGTCAAGGTTTCTTTCTTGGGATTATTGTCACATGAGCAATTTTGTGTCAGTTCATAAAATATTGGAAATGGCACATACCCTTCGTGTCCTTTGAAATAAATAAATAAAAAATAAAGTGAAATTGGTTGTTGGTTAGAAGGTGTAACCTCTACACAAAAGATGAGCTGAAGCCCCCACAGAACCTTTGCAGCCTATCCATCTGATATATATAGTGACAGTTGGTATCACGAATGTATTCATTATTTTAACGTATTAGTACCTACATGCCCTGTGCCCATAAGGCGCACAATATTTTTTTCTTATTTTATACACATCAATACCCTCTAGTTTTTTGACATTCAAGTGATCTCAAAGTCAATGAAGTCTTTTTATGACTTGCTTAGGTCCAACACATGCTTCGTGTTCTTGGAATTAGACAAATGAACTAGAAATAGACAAGTTGATACACATTTGTTGAGATAATGAATAGAGTTAATACTTTGAAAAATCCCAAATCAATACATTTGCGACAAATTTACCACAAGTTAATTTTTTGACCACCAAAGACCTAAAACGTTACATCTATAATAAATTTATCCCAAACTAATTTTTTGACAATCAAAAACTCCAAATTGATACATCCGTGACAAATTTACTAAACTAATTTTTTTTATCATAAAAAACTCCAAACTGATACACCTTTGACAAATTTCCCCTCTATTGACTTCCATCTAATTTTACTATTAAATTTGCTGGCTTGAATGACATATGGTGACATGTTATGATGACGTGGTAAGTCCACATGAAAATCCCTAGGGCTAATGCAACGAGAAATCCCAAATTTGTCATAGATGCATCTTAAATTTATCACAAGAGTACCGTTAAATTTGTCATTAGTATACCTATTTGAGATTTTTCATTATATTTACCCTATAAATTTCCACGTGGACTTGTCATGCCACTATACTACATCACTATGTGTCATCTAGGTTAGCAAATTTAATCTTTAACTTTGATAGAAGTTAAACAAGGATAAATTTATCGCAAATATACTAGTTTTGGGTTTTTAGTGATCAAAAAATTAGTTTGTAGTAAATTTATCACAAGTATATCAATTTGAGTTTTTTAATGGTAAAAAATTAATTTTTGATAAATTTGTCATGAGTGTACCAATTTAGGATTTTATATGGTCAAAAATTAGTTTAAGGTAAATTTGTACTAATTTAGGATTTTTCGGGATATTAACCTTAATGAATATCGAGTAACCTTATATTGTTCCGACTCTCTTTTTACTCTTGATACGTATTTTAATTTCGATCGAATACCCGATATTTCGTGAATAAAAAGTCGGTTGTGGGTGGCTTTCAAACTTTGTTGGTTTATTTAAAGCTTGGACTGAAATTATTTGCAATATGGAAAAAGAGAGATACGACAATCTGGCGCTCTTTTATTTTTGTGAAGTGGCCGGATTTATTTTCACATTAAATGATTTTGAGATATTACCCAAGCATCAAAGAAAGGGTGCTATGCATAACAATAATGTTCTTCAAGAAATATCTTTTCAGTTAAACTAAGATCATAATTATTTTAAAATATCAAAGGGCTTGATTGGAGATCGAAATTCCAGAAATTCATTCTTTCTAGATGCGACTAAACGAGTGAGAACAATCTACATGTGTGTCCTCATCCACATGACCTTCCGAACATTCTGTCCATCGGGGCTTACATGCTATTTATTTTAATGGCCATAAGGGGGAACATTCGAATAAGAATTGCTAGCGAAAGTACCAAAATCGACCTGGCAAACCTTAATGATCCAAGAGAAACCATGCCGGTTACGAGAAGGAAAGGCTTTGTTAACGACTGATGATGGAAACTGTAGTCGTTCGCCTTGCAATTGTAAGCGAATTCAAGGGTCATGCATTTTAATTAGTGCACGTTGCCTTGGACCATGGAATGTGAAACATATTTTAAGTCGAATTAGCTTAGCCGGGAGTGGTCAGCACCTCAAATTAAGCACAGCGCCTAGAAGCTGAACTTTCGATTTTTGCCCCTTAGACCCTTGAACCACTAAGATCGGTTTTCAGGATCATGAAGTTTTTATCTACGTGACGGGTCTTTTGTACACGAAATGCACGAGTTTCAAAGAGTATTAGCCTATTGAATCAACTTGGTCCATGACAGATTGGATCTTATGGTTTGGAACCAATCCCAGCTGGTGCTAGACCATTCGAAGTCCACTGGCGTAAATGGTTATAATTTTCTCGGTCTGTATTAGATCGGATCTAGATAAGTACTCCATATGAAAGTAGATTTTGAAGGAGTATATGATAAGAGCTTTGAAGTTCATTGACTTTGTACAATATAGAAGTTTCTAATTGGGAAGGATATGGTGGTGGTTCATTCAAAAGAGTGAGAAGACCGTAAGCAGTTTATAAACAAATTATAAGTCAAAAATGGACCTCTTTGCAATAATCTAGGCATTATTGTATAATGAATTGGACCGACAGCAATGGTCAAAATAGTCAAAGGGTTAACTCCCTTTGTTTGGAAGAGTAAAATGAATAAATAATGTATTTGACTCATCTTGGAAATTGATTCAAAAAATTCAAAATCATTGCTCAAACTTGGCAGGATTTGAAGGGAATATGCTCTCTATCTGTCTATAGAGCATAAAGGTTTTCCCTTCATGGTCTCAAAATGTGAACCATTCTCGACCTTTCTTTCTTTCGGCAACAAAAAGCAGAAAGCAATGATCAAATGCATCCGTAGATAAAGCATTAAAGCACACAAGAGAGATCAAATCAAATCAACATGGATGTTGCCTAATTATAATCTACACACTTCAATACTTTCCTAAGAATAATTTCGTTCCCGGTCTCTTATGAGTATAATTTCATCTTTTTGGTCCATGGACAAATTGTATATTAACTGCCAAAATTACATCAGCTAGTGGTCCAAAATAAAAATCCCATGTTGTTGTTGTTGTTGTTGTTGTTGTTGTTGTTGTTGTTGTTGTTATTATTATTTTTTTTTCTAATCTTGATGGATAGGAGAGTTAGTGAACAAAGCACCCCCCACGTGCACCACAAACCCCTTGGAATCATATTCTCATGTTGATTGAACTGTGTTTAATTGCTTGATTCGTTTATGGTACCGCCACTTTCATTTTATCCGAATTATGGCACTGCTACTTGATCAAGTCGCTTTTCACAGCCACTTTGCCACAGGCCTTTGGGACTCTAAAAGACCCCGGCCAAAAGTCAAGCCATTTGGCAAATTCTAATAAAGTACTCTAGGAAAGTGCTTTTCCGAAATTCTCATTTAGCTCGATAAGTTCATAGGAGCTATGGATTTTAACATTTCCGGAATGTGAATGTGTTACGTTCTTTCAAATTTGCTCTCACTAAACTTTCGAAATTTCAGAAATGCCCTCATCATGCGACTTTGCCGACAAGCCAAGATCTGGTGGCCGGTAACCTTAGGCGAGATTGCTTGAGGTTGCCAGGATGATCGATGTCAGGTTGGACTCGCCAACAATGGTTTGAGGTTTTTTTTTTTTTTAACAATAGCAAAAATCCTTCACAAGTATAATCTTTTCCAGACAATATTTAGATTAAAGTTGCTTTCCAATACCCTTTTACATTATACTTTACATAATACTATTTTCATTTAGAACTAATCATTTCACTTAAAATCCTTTGTATTTCCCCAAAAACTTTATCAAATGCAATTGTACTAGTTTGTGAGGATGGCAATGACAGCATGATAAAATGACAAGGGTGATCGTTAGCCACGAAGCTTGCAATATGGTCAATTCTAAAGCATGAGATCGTCGAATTGGCGGAGACAATGGATTCATGAAGGTAAAGATTGATAAATCCATTGGATGGTGCACAATGGTTTGGCTTTTTTCCTTCCTCTTCCACTTGCACGCATGTTATGTAAACGAAGGGTTCAAGTTGCCTATAACCCTCGTTTCGCAATTCCAAAGACTAGCTTTTTGGAGCTGGCCAGCTGGGCTGCATGAGCACTTCGGCCATTATTTGCCGTTAGTGGGTATTTGACTAATAAGTTCTCCTAATCAGTCTATTCAGCAAGCGAAAAAGACAGCAAGTGACATGCACAAGGACGCACCATAACTTGATAAACAGACAGGAAGGACTAAATTTCCTGCTGCTTCATCTAAGCCAAAAGATAATATTGTTCTTTATCTGTCCTCAAAACGTACCTTACATAGAAGAGAGGAGAGGGCCATCAGTTGAAGCAACATAGATTCCACTTTTCAGGCTCTATCTCGAGAATACACTAAGCACAAGCAAGCATGCAAAAACTTGGGTTATAGTTGGCCTAAACCAGATTGTCTTGTACATTCATTTATTCTATGAGACTAAATTGGCATGTCAATCACTTACCTAATTAAACCCTGATTATCTAGCCTACGACCTTAAAAATTGGTCTTGAGGATCATGATTACGCTAAAGCATCAAACTTGGTTAAGGTTTGTGCATGCACCTACTGATCGGATTTGGCAAGATGCAAATTCCAATTTTATGTTTGAGATAGACAACAATAATGAAATCATGAAAAAATTGTCCACAAAGTCTTAAACCTAATGCACTTTTGTCAATTCAATCTTAAACTTTTCAATTTTGTTAATTAAGTTCTAAACATTCACATTTTGACAATTAAATCATTCAAAAATCGCCAATATAGTACGGGATGTTCTCCTCAGTACGGCCAATGCCAATGTGAACAATTTTTAATAATATTATAATATTTTTTTCAAATTTATTTATTTATTCTTTTCTATTTCATTTTTTTTTTTCTGTTGTCCCCCTTCTTCCTCCTCTAACCAATCGCCAGCGTTGGTGATGCCTAATTTCCAACCAAAGTTGAGGACCAATAAGGTTGACCTCACCCGCCTTGGGCGAGCCTCGCTAGTGGTTGGGTGAGGGCAAGAACCTCATTGAAGGAGGTCAACCTCGCCGTCACTAGGCAAGGTTCGACCTTGCCAAGGGTAGGCGAGGCTCACCCTTGCCAATGACCTTGCCGGCCCTCATCTTTGGCCAGTCGTCAAGTCCTGGGGATTTGCTAGAGGAGGAAGAAAGGAAGGGAAAAAAAATCATAAAATATTACTAAAAAGTATCTACGTCACTGATTTCTGGTTAAAATTGGTCGGATAGATGACAAAACGTAAAAGATTTGGACTCAATTGGCAAGATTTTAAAACCAAATTGATAAATATGCAATATGTTTTTAAAAAACATTATTGTGCAAATCCTTCAAAGAAATCTTCCAAGCGAAAAACAATTGGATGTCGGTTATCATGACACACAACATTGAATTACCACCTCCAAACTTATCGCTTCAAAAAAGATGTAACAATGCTTCGAAGTTACAATAAGTCCTTCCAACTGGAGGAAGCATCACTTGGTGTTTCCAAAGGTCCAAAGAGTTCTATATCCTTAACCCACCTTCCTTTATAAAACTTTCCGAAATCCCTCTACTTCAAATCGCCATTAACCATCTCTCCTACATGAACTTTTAAATTATAATTATTTTGTAAAGAAACCCTTTTGTGTTTTTTTAATGACTAGTATATCTATAAATTCTTATAGTGGAAGCGGGGGCTTCTGTGCGGCATCTTGAAGCTCCGACCATTATAATTCCAGTGTTGAATACTTCGCTTTCCCATTGAAATGTGATAAGCAGGTTAGGCCATCATAACTTGACCACAATCCCTCTCAATGCTTGAGAAAATACAGAAACTGATGATTGGGGCCCGATCATGGCATCCACTTGGAGTATAACTCATCTTTTTCTTCATCATTTATTTCTTATTATAAATGAGTTTCTTTATGATTTATAATATCTTAATCCAAAGCATATGCCTCCAACTTTGACAAGAGCCACAAACGCCATTTGCCTTTTTTGGCCGGGCACATGGTGCTCCTGTAAAATTCATTTAACAATGCGAAAGATATTTGAGGAGGCTCTATCATATCGTATAAGCAATTTTAGTCTCCATTCAAAAGGAAAACTCATTAGTTCTGATATTCACAAATTCTCACCCAGAAAAGAAAATCTGAAAATCAAGTCCTACCAGGACAAAATGTCTAAAATAAATTCGGAGACAATGAACCAATAAAGTGAAGCTAAAGTGCATTATCTCCTATCGATATTCCTTAAAAAGAAGGTACCTTATCTTCAAGGTACCAGGAAAAGCCTCATCTTCTGGGTAATAAGCGACTGGATCAGCTAATAATGGATCTAGAAGATCAAGAATGCCTTCCAGCTGTGGCGAGAAGGCAATAAGCTGAGTAGGTAACATGATATCCACCTTCTTGGATAATGAGAATGCGGCCTCCACTGTGCTTATCCGCGAGACTGCAAATGGTTCTACCAATCGCCTAATATCCATCCATTGTCTAGCATTGCCTTCCATTTCGAACTACAATGGGGAAAGACAATAATCATCAACATTCAATAGATTCTGGTAAAACCATGACATGTAAAAGATAATCGTACAGACAAATGTCTTTTTGGATTCTAAAGGCAAATCCTATTGTTCGGGTAGCTATCCACATAAAACTTGATCAAGATAAGTTTTTTTCTTTTCAACTTCAGGGCGGAGGAGGAACTCCAATATGCACATCCTACTCCTTACTTTTACACCTTCATAATTCGTGAATTGTGGTAGTGAGAAGATGGGTGAAAAATGAGCTCCAACAATCACAAACAAAAATCTCACCAAGTTTGACATTTGTAAGCATCAATGGTCGCTAGTTTTTAGGACGATGTAGCTTGTACTAATACATCTAAGGACACTAAAAAGTTTCATTGCCTTAATATGCCTCCACTAGAACTTATTTGATGCTATAATTTTCATGAAAATCAGAGGATCCCTATTTCGTAGTCCCATCCTAAACTCTCATCACGCTGGACAAGCATTTCAGCTAGAATGAGAGAGGCAAGCTCGTCTTTATCTGAGAAATGGTCTCCGCTTCAGGAAGAATTTACTTTGAACTAATTAAGGTGCCATTCTCCTGAGTAACAACATGTACAATTTGACCATATCCCAAATCCCAAGATCATGTGCCCCTTTTACAATAACAACAGTAATTCCACGTTCGTGCTCCAATTAAGGCCAGTTTTCTTCAAAAACAACTTTTCAGGGAATCCAGGGTAATGTCATAGCCTTCATCCTTTTGGTTATAGCAAGCTTTTGTCCTTAAATGAGAAATAATTCAACCATCTACGAGATTGACAATACTATGAGATTATTATAAGTAAATGATTATTCTTAGAATGAAGTACTTCTATCTGGTAAGCAAGGAACAACCCACAGCATGTTGCCCTAGAATAAAAAATCCCACACTTTCAATTTTAGAGAATCTCCTAGCTTTCTTGTGCAAATAGAAAGAGATTCTTAAACCAGAAAGGAATCAAGCTAGATAAAAAGAGAAAAGTGTCGCAACCTCCCCTTTCAGTGCCTTACTGTGCAGAGGCTAATGGCTTGCTAAGAGTTAAGCTTAGGCCAAGCTCTCCCAAACCAACTTATTCATGACATATGATTCGGGTTTTAAACTTGTCAACTAATTTTAATAAGAAATCGCCACTAATCAATTTGTAATGGATCGATTAGAAACCCTAGTAAAATATTAGAAGAAATATTTTATTCCTGCACAACGAGAGAAATTATGATTAGAGACTTGATTATACCAATTAATCAACTAAAACCCTTTCAATATTTAATCTTATTTAAACCCTAAGATTTAGGATTTTCAAGGATTTTCCATGCACACAAAATAAAAATCATCTTTTAGGATTTTTCTGATTTTTCGGAAAATGTAAATCATTTTTTGATTTTTCTGCTTTTTGATTCTTTATTATTATTAAAATATTTTTAATATTAAAATAATAATATAATATTCTAAAAGTTAACTCAGGTCGGATCTTTGCCTCCGACCCGAGTCGAAGCCAGCCCGGGCCCGCCGGCCCTAGTCGCGGGACCCCCATCTGGATTGGGCTTCGGTGAATAGGCCCGATACGGCCACCTGCAAAACATGCAATTAGTAAAACTGAGCCCGGCCTGGGACCGAACAAACCCTAGCCCCAAATTCACCAAAAACAGTCCAAGCCCAAGAAAAACTAGCCCATTATCTCAATCTGAGTCCATTCTCAGAGTTAAACCCTAGTGGTCGGACCTGACTCCTCCGTTGGAAACTCCCGAGGCGACCACGGCGGAGACGACCGAGGCGATCGACGTCGCTCGCCTCAGTCAGGCTGAGGGCGCACCCCGGCGGCACCCTAGCTGCCCCGACCCCAAGGCTCGGGCTCCACCCGGGTAGCCGCCGTCGCTGGCCGAGGCTTGGCTCGGCCTCCACCGAGCCTCGGCCACGACTGGCTGAGGAAGGAGACTCACTCGCTGGCCGCTCCGCCGCCAAAATCCCTCAACACCCACTCGGGCAGCCACCGTTGCTCCTTAATCTCGCCCGGGCCGCCATGGCCAGACCGAAAAGGTAAAGAAGACACCAGATCTAGCCCAGACAAACGTCGGACGCCTGAGGTGCATCAACTGAAAAGAGAGAAAATGGATGCCCGGAAACGGAACCGTGAGTCCAGGGGTGCGGCCCAGCTACCGGAGGATCTCTCACTCTCCGAACCTTCCCTCGGATCTACTCGAAACCGAAACCCCCGCGAGCTCTCTCTCCCTCACAGATCTCTCTCCCTCGAGGCCTCTCGGATGTCTCTCTGGAGGCCGGCCTCCCTTAGGATCTGCCTCTCTCTCTTCGTCTTGCTCACTTTCGGGCCTCCCCAGATGTCTCTCCGGGAAGGTCCTCTGAGCTCGCTGCGTGCCTTAACCGAGCTCACAGCCCGCCTATTTATAGGCGAGTAGGGTCCGGTTGATGGAGGGTTCGGCTGCCGGCCCTCGGCACGCCGACCGGGCCTCCTCTTGGTTGAACCGGCGTCACCTCGGCCGTCTGCTCCGCGCCCTGCTCTGCATTGAAGGCGTGCGATCTGCGTCCTATTCCTCCGGATTTCTCGCCGGCCACCGCACTGTTCCACGTGCGGGCGCAGTCCGGGCGCGCCTCGTCGTCGCCGCGCGTGTGCTGCAGGGAGGAGGAGGAAGAAGAAGAAGAAAAAGAAGAAGAAGAAGGTGGCTGGGCCGGGCCGGGCCGCGAAGGTGAGGCGGGCCAGATGGGCCCGGGCCCATTCGGAAGAAAAAGAACAAAAAGGGAGCTGGGCTCGAAGGCCCAGCCCGCGTGGGCCTCTCTTTTTTTCTTTTTTAAATAATAATTATCCTAAAATAGTGTAAAATAAGGGAAATAAAATAGAAAACAAAAATTAGTAAAATAAAATAATATTAATACCTAGGTGATGCAAAAAGATTTTTGTTAGGGCCAAATTAGTCCCTAATTTTCCTATGCAATTTAATCATAAATAGTTAACTAAAATTTAGGTGTCAATAAAAATATTCTTATAAAGTGCCACTCTGCAAAATGTATAACTTGTATAAATAGTTAAACGAACGTTGCTTCCCTTGTCTCTGTTCCATTTGGTAATGGTATGTTCATTTTATATCCGTTCCCGTACCATTCCCACCAGAATATCATCTTCTTCTTTATCTTTTCAATGGCACTGTTAGCTACATGGGACCTTACATCTTGCATCAAATCCAGATAAAACCGAGTCATTTCCTCGCTATCAACCAACATTCTTTGTGACGGGCTGATCTTTTCCTGTCCAATCGATAGGTAGATGAAGGCAAGCGCAAATCCGATGAATTCCCAGGCTTGTTTTATCCATGTCACGGGCTAAGAAAGTCGGCACAAACCTTAGGACTACACGTTAATCATCGATTCATCTGTGTAAACCTATGTATGGACACTCGCATGTGGACTCATTTAAGAGATCTCGCATTGGCTTCCTGTTTGTGGTGACCGATGGTGTGAAGATAACCCAGAACGCATGATGAATTATTGTCCTTTTCTGTGCGGTTGTGATGTCCCCTTCAGTTTTCAAATTCAAGGAAGTTTGGACTAATCGCCAGGAACAGAACACCAGCCACTGATTTAACTCCAAATGCCATGTCTCTGGGACCCCACCAAACCAACCTCAACCTAAGGCTCCGTGTTGTGTGGTTCATCTTTCCTAGTCTTTGAGAAAAGGCATAGTCAGCATTCACTTCCGTTAACCTTCCGATAGCAACCTCCAAAAAGTAAAACAGGGAGGGAACGAAAACATGTGGCGGTAACATCACGTTCTGGACTAAAAAGGCGAGAAAGAGAGAGAGAGAGAGAGAGAGAGAGAGAGAGAGAGAGAGAGCGATTGAAGTGGCAACTTGCGTACGCACGGTGTTAACAGCAACAGCAAGATTCACATTAAAACGCCTCTACCAATCTTATCTATTCCGAAATTAACAAAAGATCAAGAACATACCTTGTGCTATGTTTGAAAAACGAAGTACCGTAGAGCTGAGCAAAAATAACAAAACCAACAAATACATTCGTTCATTAATTTCCAAGATCTTTATGTCATTTCACCCTTTTCACTACAATCTGGACAGGCCAAAAACAAGTGACAGTACGGGAAGACATTGATCTAACAACGTTTTTTGCGGAAGGTTGAAGTTACAATGTTTTTCCTCAACTTTCTCAGTTAAATAATTCATCCTCACACTTTTTTATTTTTCGTTGATCATTCCCCTTCCTTCCCCACGTCATTTCTTCATCGCATCACAACCAAACAAAGAATTGAAATACTCTTGTCAATCCATTCCATTGTTAAAAAAAAAAAAGTGCCACTAAATTATTAAGGCCCTGGAATGCTATAACATTCTGACAACCTAGATTAAAAAATTCTCACCCAAAAAAATAAAATATAGAAATCACTACTTTCTTCATATTAGCTTCTACTTCTATCTCAGATGAAGTCCTAAAAAACAAAATATTCAAACTAGATTTGGGGACACCGTACCAATAAAGCAAAGTTATATTGCAACATCTCTGTATCAATGTTCCTTGAGAAAAGGTACCTTATCTACAAGGTACCTTTTGATTGAGTCAACCACCTTCACAGGAAAAGCCTCATCTTCTGGGTAATAAGCAATTGGATCAGTTAATAATGGATCTGGAAGATCAAGAATGCCTTCCACCGTGGCGTGAAGGCAATAAGCTGAGTAGGTAACATGATATCCACCTTCTTGGACAATGAGAATGCGGCCTCCACTGTGCCTATCCGCGAGGCCGCGAATTGTTCGACCAATCGCCCGATATCCATCCATTGTCAAGCACTGCCTTCCATTTGGATCGAACTACAGTGGCAAAGACAATAATCACCATGTAAGACATTCTGGTAAAACAGAGACACGTAAAAGATTATTGTGAAGATAAAAGTCCTTTTGGATCTAAAGCCAGATATCTCAGTTCAGGTAGCTATCCACATAAAACTTAATCAAGATAAGATTCTGTATTTTCAACTTTGGGTCATAGGGATGAACTCTCCAATATGCATATCCTACTCATTTTTGGACGTTCACAATTTGTGGATTATGGGTGTAGTGAAAAGATGGGGTGAACAATGAGCTTTAACAATCACGAACAAATATGTCACCAAGTTTGGCAATTTTATGCACCAACACATCTATAGTTTTCTGGACGATGTAGCTTGCATTGATGGATCTAAGGATGCTATAAAGTTTGATTGCCTTATTGTGCTTCCACTAGTAACTTATGCAACGGCAACAGTTTTCATGAAAATCAGAAGGTGCTCATTTTGCAGTTCTAAACACGCCCTAAGCTCTCATCACGTTATACAAGCATTTTGGCTTGAAAGAGAAAAAAAGCTCATCCTCATCTGAGAAATGGTCTCCACTTCAGGAAGATGTTGCTTTGAACTGATTAAGGTGCCATTCTCCTGAGTAACAGCTTGTACAATTACACCATATCCCAAATCCCACGCTCACATGGCCCTTTTACAATAACAATAGTAGTTCCACTTTCGTGCTCCAATTAAGGCTAATTTTCTTCGGAGACAGCTTCTCAGGGCTTTCTTAGTAATGTCATGACTATTTCCAAGCATTCATCTTTTTGGTAATAACAAGCTTTAATCCTTACTAGAAATATAGCTCAGCCATCTTACAAGATTAACAGAACTATGAGATTACTACAGAAAATGGTAGTTGCTAGAATGAAGTAATTCTCTCCTTTAACCAAGGCACAACCCACAGCAGTTGCCCCAGAAGCAAAAATCCTGCACTTTCCGTTTTGGAGAATCATCTAGCTTTCTTGAGCAAATAGAAAGAGATTCTTCAGCCACAAAAAAACTGATCTAGATAAAAGGAGGAAAGATTCTCATAAAGTGCCACTCTGTCAAATGCATAGCTCATATTAAAAGTTAATCGAACATCCAACTAACATGTAACTGACTTGTTTAGTAGTTCTGTGACTCCCAACAGTATATTTCTATGCACTAATAGAGTAGCATACACCAGCTTAGCAAGTTCAGTTTTACATCAATTACAGGAGAAAGTGTACCTGGATATAACGGGAGGGGAAATAAAGAGGATCTACTTACCGCACTAGAGTCTTGGCCAACAACAAGAACGACCATTTCAGGTTTGAAACTCTCCACAGCTGGCACAACCAGCTCAGTCATGGCATACTCGTATCCCCTGTCTCCCGTTCCATTTGGCAACGGAATGTTCATATTATACCCATATCCTTCATCCTCACCAAGCTCATCGACAGATCCACTTTGTGGATGAGATGGACCCCAGGACCCATGATTCATGTGAAGAGAGATGGTAAGAACGTCACTGGATTGGTAAAACCCCTCCGCTGTTCCATTTCCATAGTGCACATCTATATCAACAACGACAACCCTTTTGCACCCAGAGTCCAATGCCAATCGAACTGCTAGACCGGCATTGTTTAGGAAGCAATACCCATCGGCTTGAGAAGGCTGAGCATGGTGACCAGGGGGCCTCACTAGTGCATATGCAATCTTCCCCTTACCATCAAGTACGTACTTCATAGCAGAAAGTGTGTTACCGGCAGCAAGAAGCGCGGCATCCCATGACCCTGGGTTCAAGAAAGTTCCACCGCAAAGAACTTTCCCTCCGTTTTTATCGGCTTCCACTAGTTCATTTATGTATTCTGGAAGGTCAAAGATGAAAATCACATCCGACTTGAGATGGTTTTCCACATTCAACTTATTACCAACCTGATGTAGCTGTAATAAAAGGAACACATTCGACAGCCTCACAAGTTAACTTTAACAACTCCAACGGGCACGCCAAAAGTTCTGAGTGCAGATGTTTTCCACTGCTAATCATGTGGCATCGTGTTTAAACATATTCAGAGAGCCATTTTCTATCCAGGAATTCAATTATCTCGAGTCCCTAAGAATACATTTTTTTCACAACTAAGAAGTACCTTCCGGTTCATCATCAAAGGACACCAAACCTGAACTGGGCATCCCAAATTAATTAACTTCGGCACTAAAAGAAAATCTGATCTTGCACTTCCAATCCTCCAACACTACAGAAAATAAAGCAAAGACCAAAATCTCTCTCCCCGCAGCTCACCCACAATCACTTGCAGCCTTTATCCACCGAATCAGTGTTCTCTCCATACGTATTCCAACCCAATCGAGCTTTCTCACACAACAACGAACAAAACAAGAGAACAGAACATGGTACCAAGAGAGAGAATCATAGAAAGTACCCGGAGAGTGAAAAGAGAGGAGCTGAGAGATGAGAGCAGGCGTTGCAGTGTGCCAGGAGATGAAGGGAGAGATGGGTCCTCGCTTGAGGATCGAGACCATGTTCCGGACCCTGTCGGGGTTCTCCGGGTGCTTCTCGAGCACGTCCAAGAAGCCCGGGTCGGATCCGTGTCGAACACGCCCCGACCCGTGTCGTGGCTCAGCATCCCGTCGTGCCAGAACGCGTCGACCCGGTTCGTCGGAGGAGAAGAAGGAGCAGCAGCCATTCGAGAGTTGAATAGCGAAGCAGCTGATGATGTCCCCCGTCTTACTGGTCCTCGAAGGATGTTGTAACTCAGCAGGAGGAAGCGCTTGCCAGCTTATGCTTTTTGCCTGTAATCTCTAATTTTCCTGGACGTTTTTGTTATAATTATTTATGATATTTTTCTCTTTTTCAATTTGCCATTCACTAATTTGTGAATCTACCACCATGTATGACCCATTTTGTGTTAGCCAGCCTTTTGATTTTTCAAGAATAAATATCTAAGTAGAGCAGAATAGGACTGTGATGGTACTGATGGGTCTCCAAGGCAATGAAATTTGACAGAAAAGGGAAAGCTAATAAAGTCAACATGTGATGGTTAAGCAAAGGTTTTATTCCAATTTTTTAACACAGAACTGTGCTGTGATGTGTGTTTAGCGACATGTAGGTGACTAATCATCATCCATTTTCGCCTGGTGGCCGCTATGCATTATCATTTTTGCTCGAACTCTGTGGCTGCCCTTCAATGGTGATCATATGGTGAGTCATATCCTCATCAAGAAGTGGCTGAAGAGTTTCATCCCCATGGTCAGAAAGCAGCTGGATGCTTCCTTGGCGAGTCATATGTCGACGCCCTATTGACCGCAAAGCTCCAGGCTCTGCGCACTTAAAATGCGCCAAGAAGGCCAGTTCGTTGACGGCCTCAGAGATCTTCAGTAGGTATTCCGCAGTGTCGATAAGCAGCAAAACCACAGCAGTAGCTAGTATTATATCTAGGAGATCTGCACCTTCCCACCAGCCCGATTCGAGCAACAACTTGAGTTCTTCGGAAGCTGCCTTAGCGTTAGCTAGATGGATACTGGGCGACGTCGATGGTCAAGTCATTTTCTAAATGGCTGATGCGATTTCCTTCAAACATTTGCCGGACTCCACAGAAATCTTCATGCAGGGTTCTTGAATTTTCCTTTGAACATTAGGGGGCGCTTGTACATGTACTCAATGAGTCATTAATCATCAGCATTGGCTCTAACTGAGTTCGTGGCCAATCATAGGAACGATTTATTTGAGAGATGGTTATATAATGTTAAGACAACCACCGACATTTATGGTTCAAAAATCTGTCGAAGTCAAGTTACCGACTCGATTTCGGCAAAGAGTTGCACCTAAGTAAGATCAATAGGACTGCTTCTATTAAGAAACTATAGTGGCAACGGACCTGGGTATAGGAGTGAAGATAGCTATTGAGAACTTCAATCTTGTAGGCGCACTGACGAATTAGAGTTCCAAATTTCAGATGATGCTCCGAAACCGGAATTGACCATGACAAGGCTCCCATCTTGCTATATTAATCTGCAAAGAAATGGAATTAGATTGATCTAAAATCTTATTCTAGAAGCAGAGATAAACAACTCGTTTTTTTGGTATGACTCGAGAAGATCTGCCGTTTTCCTCGGATTGCGCATCGTCTGATAGTCCAAAGTACTTATCCCCAAATCCTGTAAGGCAAAGGCTTTGTCAGTCCATCTCTATTCCTCAATAAAGCTCATTTCCGAGTAATTTTTCAAATTTGACCAAAACCTTCTAGGACAAACCCCAGTTTATCCATGTTTGCAATGATCAAATCTTGAAGTTGCTCACCACTCCAAACTGGCCAAATGAAGATGCACACGACGATGGCGGTGAAATTGCCGAGAACGATGGTCGACACTCTTTGGCAGGCTATTGTGATTGCCTGATTCTCTTGATAACCGGATACAGATACCACGTAGAAGGTCAGTTCAAACACTATGAGCCCACAATCATGTCTCGTCTTCATTTCAGGAGGAAATCTTGTAAATGTCACAAGAGCAACTTCATAACACCAAAGACATTAGTTAAATTCATTAGTAAGTGGTAGATAGGGCTAGTTTCTTCTTTGGCGAGGACAAACCTAATATGAAGACAAAGAAAGCTAACAGTATTGGCTCCATGGTTGTTCTCGAAGGAATTGCGACTTTGTGAGTTCCAATTCCTAGAGCAACAGTTACACTTGTTGCTAATATCCTGTTCAATCCTTTCCCTAATGTTGCTCCAGCAAAAAAGTCGAACAACAATGATGTTTGCAAAGTCCTATCGCGATTTGCAAACATCATTGTAATAGTTAGTGAACTATCGATGTCACGCCCTGAACCTCGAGCGCATGCCCATCCGGTGGTCGATAAAATTTGCGACTTCCCAGGACGAGTTGCCGACCCTTTCGTTTTATTGCACATGCAAAAGTGAATAACAAATCCTCTGACAGTAACTATCTCGAGATAGAAAAGCAGAACAACAGATTCTCAAACAAAACATGCTTTTAAATACATATTGAGTCAAGTACAAAAGTCTACAACCACAAGACTTTAAAAGACTAACTCTCAAAAGAGACTGTTCTATCTGACCTACACTTCAGATCACCTTGGCTCATCTCCAAGTCCTCCATCCTACAGTCCTGAAAAGTTAAGCTCACGATGGGATGAAATATAAATCTCAGTGAGTTCACGCTCTAAACTCTGATTGGGAGGGTAATACGCCTAAGGCGTCCTAACCACACAATCATATAATCACAGAGACTTACCTCATCTCAGATCCTCCTTGCACGTCAGTACAATTTATATAACATAGAAGTGTAGTAATAATATCAAATAGAGCGTCTCAATTCACATCTCGTCAATCACCACTTTTCAGTCAATCATATATTCCAATTGATCACTGTCACACAGGCTCGACCTATCATGCATTTCAATTGATTACAGTCACACGGGTACGATCTAACTGTCACATAGCGGATTTATTCGTCACACAACGAATCTACCCAACATACAATAGACCTAACCGTCACACAACGGTTTTATCCGTCACATAGCGAATTTATCCGTTACACAGCGGATTTAATGGACACATAGCGGATCTATTCGTCACATAGCGAATTTATCTATCACACATATAGACGTCCTCTCGTTTCATCGAGCATGACAATGTCCACCTCAAGACGGTTTTCCACATAAAAGCATCGTTCACCCGACACATAGTGGGAGACGAATTCTCTTAATCAGCACACGATTATCCAGTCTCGGCCAAGGACACTGTGCTTTGTACTTAATTCCTCGATTAAAATAATGTCCTGGCCTATTTTATTCATATTAAAAATACTCGATAAAAATAATCGTGTACGAGTATACAGTTGGTCTAAGCCAAAAATATAATATCTTTTTTTTTTTGGAAAATCCCACTAATTATATAATTGATAAAAACATTTTTGGCGTTGTAAACCAACGCCCGGTGATTTTCTAATTAAATATTGAAATTAATAAAATTTGGGATAAATACCCCCAAAATTACAAATCACACTCAATTAAATAAACAAATCACACCACTGCGATCGGCATAAAATTCCTGGCCACCGACTATCCTGCCTAATTTCCGGAAAATAAATAAATAAATAAATAATTACGGAAAATAATTAAATAAATCAATTTAAATACCAAAAATACATACTTAAGCCAAATAATGCTAATCTAACCACATATTGGGCTAATTAAATTATTCTAACCATCCTAGCTATGTAACAACGTACTAACCTAGCTAATTAAAATTTCTAACCACCTAATTAACTAATCTAACTAATCTAATTTAACTAAACAAGCTCACAATTAAACTAATCACACTTAAATGAACATAATCACCCCTTAAACGTTATTAACATACTAAGTAGAGTTTAGTGCATAAACTCACCGGTTTAGCGCGAAAACTGATTTATCGCAATGGCGGCGCGACGGCGGCCGAAACTCAAGCTTGCGGCGGCGCCAACGGAGACTCGGACCAGGCCCAAAAATGGCCCAACAAATCTCAGCCCAAGCTGAGATTTACTCTTGAACTGAGCTGGACCAAGGCTGGGCTGAAGTGGGCTGCACGCGGCTGAGGATGGGCCGGGCCGAGAAGATGCAGGCTGAAACTCATAGGCTGGAAATTGGTGCGGGCTGCTGGCAGGGCTTCAAGTGGGCTGAATTCGCTGGGCTGGGCTGAGCTTGAGGGACGTCGCTGCTGGAGGAGGAGGAGGACCCGCGGCTTCACTAGCTTTGCTGGCTTCGCTGGCGGAACGGACGAAGGAAGAAGGCAAACGTGGGCTGCTGCGGTCAATTATGGGGAAGGGGTTTCGATGGTGGAAATTGACTGGTGAGCTGGACGAGTGGCTGCTGCAGCGTCTTCATGGCAGATGGTGACGTGAAGAGAAACGGACGAGAGAGCAGCTTCGGCAAAGGAGAGACGGACGAGATGATGGAGCGGCGGTCTTTGTGAGGGATGACTGGCTGCGGACGAAGAGGAGAGAGGAGCACGGGACAGCTTCGGTGGGGCTGGCGTTGGGGTTTCGTGGGTGGAGGCTGGCACGCGACAGCTTGGGGAATTGCTTCGGTGCTGCTGGACTTCAACGGAGCTGAGGTGAACAAACTGAAGTGGAGCAAGCTTCGGTCAACTATGGGGAGGAGTTCGCTGGCTTGTTGACCCGCGAGCTGACGTCGAAGAAGCTGAAGATCGGTGGAGGATACATGGACATCAATGGCCGAAGATGAAGAAAAAAGAGGAAGAAGGGCAGGGGCGGTTCTGTCCAAAAGGGGAACGATCGAGCAGGGAAAAGAAAATGAAAGCAACAGCCAAAGATCGAAGGAAGCTGGCGTCCGAGGGAAGCTTGAAGAGAAGAGAGAATAAGTCAAATAAACTTATCCAATTTCATCTTGAAATGGTCCCCACAAGTGCACAAGATTATCCCCTTGTCCCCCATAATTAAATCTTGGAAATTAATCCACAAAAATCCAATTTGATGACATATGTTGCACCCCTATGCCTAGCTCCGAATTTCTTCAATTTTGGACCTTAATTTCCTCACCAAATTTCCCAATTCGGTGTCCAATTTTGCCAAGGAAAGAGCCAACATCATTTCCACAAGTTCCCATCACCAAATAGCTCGGTAAGGAGGCCAAAAATCCATTCAATTTGACCCATCCAAATTTCCGTTCGTTTCGGAATTGTCCAAATGGATTTTCCATAAAAATCTGGAACTCGATAGAATTTCTTCGAAAGACAAAACGACGTCCTATAAATGAACTGTGACATGCTCGAACGTCCGATTCCCGAAATTAAATTCAATTTCGTAGTTAAAATCGACCGACGCAATTTTAGTCTAATCCGACCTATCAAGTAGCTTTTAGGGATTTTATCGCGGTTATGTTCCTTAACGGCTTCACCCAATAGATTAGTTAACTCATGAGTGATTAGCTCAGAGAAAAAGGACCATAGGCGCGCCGACAAAAAGCCCATTTTGTTTTGTCGGGATGGGTCGAAAATTAAGGATGTCACGATCAAAGCATAGAGAACTCAAACACGACAACAACCGTGCTGCCCAAATCGCATTGACGCCAAAACCATTCTAGAGCAGTCGAAAGTAGTAGAACAAGGAAACAAGTGTCAGAGCCAATCGCACTTTTAAGTAATGAATTATCTTTCTAGGATGATCTTGCCCTAGTTCCTCCGCTTTCATTGTGATGGAAATCATTTTCGCGCATATTTTCTTAGGCAAAGCCTTGACAGATACGTACCCCCTCATGAAAGGCCCCGCCTTCTCATTGTCATGAAAAGTCGCCATCTCCATTGTGTCTGATGCAAACTCCTAGCAACGCTACCCAGTAGAGCGAAAATAACCGACTAGTGTCCTGGTAAAAGAGGCCAGATGCTATATTTATAGATTTGGCAAAAGAGGCAAGATCCTATGTTCATAATTAAGCAATTTCCGGGGCGGTGTTGCGGCAAAAAGAGGCTATGTATTTATAGATTTTGAAGAAGTCTGGCCGGGTATCATCAATCTATTTACTTGGAAGGTGTTGACCAAACTTAATCTAGATGAAACTACGATTAACAGTTGGAACGTCCTATCACATGTAAATAGACTCAATCTCCTCTATGCTTAGCCTCTTAATGGATCAAAGACAAAACAATGGGGGAAATATGAAAGCTAAAACGCCATAGCAACTCGTGTCGTGCAAGACTCTGTACGTCATACCTGATTTGCCGCACAATTATACGGAAATGGATATGGAAATTTGGAAGGAACTGACATAAATATAAGATCTTCCCTCCAAATCTGGCCATTAGTCCATGTATTTATTGCTATACTTTCCATTGGACAGCTAAAGACTTTGCTTTTGACCAGAGGGTTTCGCAAAAGCCTAGACTCGAGTGAATGCAAACTGGGAGTGAGTTTTGCTTTGGTTCTGTCTTTCAGACGGCAAGAGTAGGTGATAGGAAAGGACCCAATTGTCCAATCCAAGCTCATTCTTTGACACAATGTGTCCGGTTCCACAGCAGCACTTCGGACCTAGAGCTCTGTTTTCTCTCTTTTCGGAGGCACCCATTGTTGTCTGGTCGCTGTTCTAATGGGCTTGTCCTGTTTTCGGGAGTTTTGATTAATGAACTATTTCTCGGCCCAATAGACAACAATGGTCAAGACTGAGCCCAAGAATGGAATGTCGTAAACCCTAAATCTCATACAAAATCCCTCCTTCATTATGATTATGAATTTCTTATAGATAGATAGATTGTCAGATGATCACCAGGACTCTCACTATCTCTAGTAAAGCTCAACATTATAAATACAAAGAAAATATATGAAATAGAATCGGCTATTTCTCACTACAAGAGTAGTTGATATATTTCTTAAGCTTTGGGGTTTTGCCAATACCCTCAAACATAGGGTTTTCAATTGGATTTCAAGATCCTCTCTATTTGGAGAGTGGATCTACTATTTCTAATTACCTTTCTTAACTAGATGGGACATCGACCCATATTTTTTAAATGGATAGGACGTTAGTTACCTTTTCCAAACTGTAATAACTTAAATCACTATTAACAACACGAATCTAGAGCAAACAAAAAATTACTAGATTTCCAAGCACAAGTTGTATGTCGCAAACACGCAGACTTGCATAATAACCGAGAAAAAAAGCTTCAATTCATTATTTCACATCCATAGATCTAAGACGAATTACCATGAAAACATGACCAATTTTTAATTTGTAAACCCTAACAAATCCAAGGAAACTAAAAATGCAAACAAGGAAACTGAATGAAAAAAAAAGATAAGGTAATTTACTAAATTCAGTAACTACTAAAATTTAATAGAAGCACCTAAGATATTCTAAATTCTAATAAACCCTACATATAGGGAATATAATTCACAATTCTATTTCCAATTGCATCCACATTTTTGGATGCACTTGCGACTACTATCTGTGTGATCGAGAAAGGGGATAGATTGAAGATGTTGCTTTATTTCATAAATGAAGATTAAATTGAGATAATTATAAAAAAAAACTCATAAACCTATTATACAACAGCTAATTTAGTTATTAATTCTTCATTTTGATCAATTTAGTCTTAAGCCTTTTGACGATTTGTTAATGAAATCTTTCTGTTCGATCACATGTGCTAGCCATTCTGCATGGCACGGGGACGGTCAATGCCAATAGGGATAATTTTTGCTATATTTTTTAATATTTTGAATTTTTTCATAATTTTTTTTATTTTCTTTTGTTTTTCTTTTCTTATCTTTTCTTTTTTTCCAACTTAGGCCGCCAAGGGTTGGCAGCCTAGAGTTGAAAGGGAAAAAAAGAAAGAAAATAAAATAAAAAATAAATAAAATAATGTTTTGAAAATTGTTCACTTCAATACCAGTCATCCTACATCATTGTCACGTAGGATAGCCAGCATTCACATCATCGATTTCCAATCAAAATTAGTAAGAAGGATTACATTGGCAAATCATCAAAAATTTTATGATTAAATTGGCCGCAAGTAATAGATTGAAGACTTTTTTGTAATTTTCTCAAAACTTTATACTATGTATCATTGTTGAATACTCTTTTGTGCATGCCATTGTTAAGAGTCAGATTCATAAATTCACAAATGCAGTTCTCCTAGACTAATTCAAAATTTTGTGCATGTGTAGGTGCAAAATAAAGATTATATAGTCTAACTAACTTGTTAAGCATCGGATAAATTTAATTGGCTTAATGTAACTCGAACAACAAACATCAAAATAATGTATATGCTAGCAATGTCAAATATAGGAACCCAAAGTCGAGGGGTGATCAAGACCACTTGAGGAACTTAGATTGACTATCATTTTATTTTCAATGATAAAAATTGTTTCGTATAATTTTCCAAATAATCTGGAAAATTTTTATTGCAATTAGAATGTAAGAGATGGTGATTTCTTTAAATTTTGTCGACATCAGCACTTCGTCAAGTCTTGTTAATCTTTGTTTTTGTTTTATAAATCTATTAATTTTTTATTCCAATTGGGCACTATCAACATTTAATAATGTCAATAGTAGTATCGCACTTGTATTCTCCTTTGTTTCTATTTTTTGACTAACCTTTATTTGCTTGATCCGAGAATATTCTCCTCTTTCGTACCAACACTCGAGTGGCCCACTAACAAAACTATGATATTAGAGTAGAACTTTGGTTTGAATTTATATTTTAATATTCAGCGTTTTAGTTGCATGTTCTCGTTCCAATGATGGCTATGCCTAGTACGTCTAGATCTAAATATAGGATAATATCTCAGACAAAGAGACCTAATCTCCCAACTTTTCTTATATGTGTATGTTGCCGCAAAAAACTTGTGACAAAGTGGTCCGAATAAGAATGATGATTTTTAGCGAGCCGCCATGCATCTTGCTTGTGCATCCATTTTCTTATTTATTTATCTATTTGCATTTTCTCCATTCTGTATGAAGAAGGCTTTAAGAAGCAATAAAGCAGGTAGCCAATGTGGTAATAGTTAAGAATCAAGATGCTTTTCGTTGATATAGCGTCTATATTCATTCTTTCTTTCTAATTTTCTTTGGATTAAGCACTCAAAAGAACGAGAGGTGGCGTAAAATGAATGCTAAGTTTGTGTGCGCCATCTAATTCTTGACTACAGTATGATACACGAGGTAAAAAAGAAAAAAAAAATTAGATGACAATGATATAGCCTAATGATTTTGAGAAACACTAGGGACTTTAACATGGGTACGTTAGAAAGACAGAGCAAATACAAGGTTGTCATGTACTGCCGTCCTTCAGCAGCCAAAAGAAAACAAAGGACTAAATTCTTGATAAGCGCATAAGAGGTCAAAACCTGGAAAAGCTTTGTATTTGTTAATGGATTAGGTAGGAACACTACGGCTGCTCTTGATAAGTGGCGTAATTTATAAAAAGTCATATATGCTTTGGCCAATCTATCTTGGGAGTACCAGACAGATCGAAAGGTTATTATCATCATCGCAGACATCACGAGGAGGATTTGTCTAGTGGGAAACAACTCGGTGCCCACCCATTTGCCTCTTTATCGAGTGGCTTCCTGTGCTCGCCACTTGCTCAATGCTTCATTTTGTGTGGTGTTAGTCGACTCGTTGCAGAAAATGAAGAATTCTCCGCGCACGTTCTGATAGTCAACTTATTTTAACATCAATTGCCATAAAAAAGAAGATTGTTTCAATGTTAATCGGCTGTATTCAAAGGACGTGGCTGAAGTGGTCGTGACAGAGGAATCTCTCTGTAGTTCATCAGGTGGGTGTCGACACACTTGTGCGAATTCGGGTGACTGCTGCAAGTCATCGTGCCGCTTCTCCAACCTAATGAACATTCAAGAGAATGAACTTATTATAATCTTTTATGGTTATACGAATTGATGCATGTGGGGGTGTTTAGTGTTGTGCTTTCATTAAATCTACGTCGATGTTTGAGTTATCGAGCTATTTCTCTATTCATATGAGAGAGACACCCCAGAACTTTAAGACTAGAACACTATAGATCCACATTCTTGACTACTGTCCGAGGCACGAATTAATCGATCTAGGACAAATAAGTATTGTAACTATGATCATGCTGACACAATGTTCCCGTGGGTTTTCAAGAAAAAAGTGATCAGAATAATATCGATTGTTATCTAGACATATGGTACGTACCTAAGAAGGCTCCGTTCGAATATCTCTTATAGTGGTGAAGGCGGCTGTGCTTGTACTGTTGAAAGTGTTTCTTGTCTAATCAATGATAAATTTGACTGACTTGAATTCTCTGAGCATGCCAATATAGTCAAGGTTCATAAATAGGGTTTCCGAGCTTCTGCAACATCATCCGCATACAGTTCAGATCACCGTCCATCAAGTTTTGTCAACTTGTGATTTGACTCTGTTAGAATTGATCTCGAAGGGGATTAAAATCGGGCCATGAAGTTTGTCGGGCATGGAGATGAAACTTGTTTCCAGCACATGAGGCAATCGGCGGGCGACCTGCTGCGTGCACACATCGTTCTGTGCTCGAGCAGAGTGCCGTGGATCGATCCTCTTCCCTGCACGTATTGTACTCTTCTTCGTATCACGATCAATCTCAGTCGCTAAGGTATACCTTATTTACATGCAAAGACAGTCGAGATTGTATGATACACACCAACAAGAGCACCATGCCTGATAAAGGATATTCAGCCGATGTCCGCCACCTTGCTCTCAGTACATGCACGGCTAATCATGGTTAAAAGTCGGAAAACATTATTGAAATGAATTCAGAGATGCCGCGATACCTTGATGAAAGTTGCAATTTGGTTGGTTATATTGATTCAGACTATCCTTGAGATTTTGATTAATCTCTATGGGATATGTTTTCCTTTCCCTTAACGTGATCGGTGGATGCACGAGTTAGAAGATGATACTAGCTTAATCAACCCTACAATTTGTTTAGTCAGTGAAACAAATTAGCATAATGTTTTGATTGGAACATTCATTGCCACTCCATAAGTTTAATTTGTGTTGATCTGTACCCATATTTATAAAAGCAATCAAAATAAAGAAAGAAAACCGGACAGCGTGACCAATAAAATTATTTTTATCAAGTAAATAGACAGATTTAGTTAGCTTAGTACGGAGCTACTTTGAGAACTTTAGCAGCATCCTCGTCAAGCTTCTCATTTATTTTAATTATATGAATAAAGTATCTTTATATAGGAATGAACTTCCTCATACCCTAATATCTCAAATATCAAATAATGTCCAGTTATTACGTCGGTTATCCTTCGTATATACGACGCCTACATATCTACACCACCCGCGCTGGATTCGGTCTCACTGGAGGAGTCCCGTTTTCTGGCGAGACGTTCACCTCGAGCATACTCACAGTCAGCACGACTTCTTTGCACTTGACATGCTTCTTTGCCTTCTCCGGGGTCTTGAAGCTGGCGAGGGAGGCGAGCTCGTTGACAGACTTGGCAATCTCGTCCGTGCAGTCGATGATGTTGAGGAGGAGTGAGGTGACAGTGGTGGCGTGGACGGCGGTGAGGAGTTCGGTTGTGTTGAGCAGCAACTTGAGGGCTGTCGCGGTGGTTCGGGACTTCTCGAGGTGGGGAGTCGCTGAGGACGGCACGGTCATCGTCTTGTGGGAAGATGCGAGTTGCTTCAGAGCTCCTGCGGTCTCCTTGCTCATCTCTGCGCAGAACTCCTTGAGTCTAGTTTGAACTTGTGGTGGGGCCTGAATATGACGAGAGTGAGTGGCTACGTTATTTTGAGAGTTAGATAAATTTTTTTAGCAACATAGGGACTAAAGCACGTGGTATAACTATGTTTGAATATATATGTTATGGCAAACATTCTCTAGTTAATGAAAAATTCTTAGTTGCATCCGTTACATATGAGCCTAACTCTCATGCACTATTACATGCGATGGGATTCACATAAAATCCACATGATATAACAATATATATCAATTAGGTGGTCTGGTGTGCCCAAATACTTATTCCAAGCTAATGCAATTAGACATCGAACTTACTTGGAATTTAGTGGTGAGGTAGCTATCAAGGGCTTCAATTATATAGGCACATTGACGAATTGAATCTCCAATCTTTTGGTATTGCTTCCACGGATGACGAAAGCCGAACTGGCCGTGACATGGTTCCCAACTTGCAAAATTTGCCTGACGTGACCATCACAAATCATGTGTCATTATCATGTGATCACAATTAAGTGACACTTCACGTGCATGAGTGTCTACTTGAAATTAGAGAAAAGAACAAGAAACTTGTACCCACCAGAGATTCTTCATTGCTCTTCGTTTTGAGAACACTTTTGTATCCTTGCAAAAGTGACTTGTTCTGATTAGCGTCACTGTCTTCTGATTCTCTCAAGTATCCATTCTCAAATCCTAAAAAAAAAAAAACATATATTACATTCAATCTTATTGTATCATTTTTGACATTGTTTCTAGGGTTTGGTGGATTTTCTTTTGCATTTTCTTCCCATGATTTTTTTTTTCCTTTTGTAGAATGATTTGTGTGCACCTTCCAAGAAGTTGGCAAGCTTTTCCATGTTGTCAGCAATGAGGCAGTGGAGGTCTTCGCCGGCCCAGACGGGACACACGATGACGGAGGTGATCAGGCAGGCAAAGCCGCCGATGACGACGGTGGAGAGCCGCTTGTGCGCGAACTCCAGTATCTCGTCCTCCCGGAAGCCCGACACTGACACCAGCGCGAAGGTCAGTATGAATATCAGCATCCCGTAGTCGTACTTCGCCTTGATTCGCGGGAAGAACCTCATGAACGTCGAACCGGTGGCTGCATTTTGGAACAATATATCAATCACTGATTCAGCTCAATCGGATCAAATCCTGTTATGCCTCATTTCTTGAGTGCTATTCTGATTCTCTTTTTAAGATTTCACTAAATTTTTACCTTGAAGAAAGACGAAGAAACCAAGCATTATGGGCTCGCCGGTTTTTCCTGAGAGACTTGCCAAGTGATGAGCGCCAACACCAAGTGCACCGCCAACCAATGTAGCAAGTCCTCTATTCAACCCTTTACTTAGAGTGGCCCCTGAAAATGTTCTCTCAGTAAATAAAAGCAAAAAAAAAATGTATATATGGTAGAATTTACACCGAATTCAGCCAATCGTGGCTCAAGAAACGGAGAGACCGACTGAGCACCGACGGCGGGTTTACTATAAATTTACCGACGTAGAATTCAAAGACAACCACCACAGTCATGACGGCCCACATTGCGGAGACACCGAAGCTGTTGTAGAGCGGCTGGTAGTAATAGATCAACGACACTAAGGAAAGCGCAAATCCTACTTTGAGTGAATGAGTGATTCGTCTATCTTTCCCGAGCTTCATCGCCTTCTTGGCCAGCTCTGCCGCTTTCACCATCAAGCTCCTGGGCAAGCCTGTCACCCGCCTCCATGCTTGAGCAGGGACTCTGGCTCTCTCCCGGCTTGGGGCAACACCCATTTCCAAGCACTCCATGGCTCAATGGATGAACACAAACTTGCATGTAAAAAAGAGAGAGGTGATCTTCCCCCTTTTTCTGGAAGAGTAGAGAACAAGAGGAGAGAGAGAGAGAGAGAGAGAGAGAGGTTGCCGTTGTGATAGGGGCGAAGTCTGAAAATGCCTTGGACGTGAAGAGGGGGTCTCTAAAGGGTCTCGTATTTATGGAGAAGGAAAAGCATATCGAGATGGTGCCACACTGTCGATTTGGTCTTTTTAGTTGTACAGTGGAAGTACAGTGAGGAAATTTCTGAGGAGGTGGGACTTAGTGGGTGTTTCCCACTAAGAGCAGCCCAAAGTTGCACCCAAGAAGGCAAATTGGGGTCTACTTCTTCACCATTTGTTTCGCGAAAAATAAATAATTTAATTTTTTTAAATAATTTTACAATACTTATAAAAATAAATGAACTAAAAATAAATATTTAGACATCTATAATAAAAATATTTTTATTAATTAATTAGTTTAAACGACATAAGAGATCATTTTTAGAAAAAAAATTCAAATTATTTATTTTCTACAAAATAAATGACCTTTATCTGGCTAAGTAAAAAAGGTTTAATAAAGTTCCATCACCAACAATTTTTTAATCCCCTCCATGGTTGTTTCTTCCCTGTCCTAAGGCAATTGGCGACATTGCTTGCCGCGTTTGTTGTCCTTACTTATAGTAGTACACGTGCGACATTGATGCCATAAGCTATGACTATGTACAGAAGTAAAGGTTTCTTTCTTGGGATTATTGTCACAGGAACAATTTTGTGTCAGTTCATAAAATATTGGAAATGGCACATACGCTTCGTGTCCTTTGAAATAAATAAATAAAAAATAAAGTGAAATTGGTTGTTGGTTACAAGGTGTAAACCTCTACACAAAAGACGAGCAAAAGCCCCCACAGGGCCTTTGCAGCCTATCCATTTGATATATATAGTGACAGTTGGTATCACGAATGTGTTCTTTATTTTAACGTATTAGTACCCACATGCCCTGCGACCATAATAAGCATATTATCTTTTTGTTATTTTGTACATGTCAATACCCTCTAGTTATTTTACATTTAAGTGATCTCAAAGTCCAGACAAGGAGCTAAATGAAGTCTTTTTAGGACTTGCTTAGGTCTAACACACGCTTCGTGTTCTTGGAATTAGAAAAATGAAGTAGAAATAGATAAGTTGATATACATCTGTTGAGAAAATGATTAGAGTCATTACTTTGAAAAACCCCAAATAAATACACTTGTGACAAATTTACCCCAAATTAATTTTTTAACTACCAAATACCTAAAACGTTACATCTATAATAAATTTATCAAATTAATTTTTTGATAGTTAAAAACTCCAAACTAATACACTCGTGACATATTTACTCTAGACTAAATTTTTGACCACAAAAAACTCCAAATTGGTACACCTATGACAAATTTCCCCTCTATTAACTTCCATAAAATTTTACTGTTAAATTTGCTGGCGTGAATGACATATGGTGACATGTTATGGTGACAAAATCCTTAGGGCTAATGCAACGAAAAATCTCAAATTTGTCACATATGTACCTTAAATTTATCACAGGAGTACCGTTAAATTTGTCGCTAGTATACCTGTTTGAGATTTTTCATTATATTTACCCTATGAATTTGCACGTGGACTTGTCATGCCATTATACTACATCACTATGTGTCATCTAGGTTAGCAAATTTAATCTTTAAATTTGACAGAAGTTAAACAAGGATAAATTTGTTACAAGAATACTAGTTTGGGGTTTTTGGTAGTCAAAAAATTAGTTTGGAGTAACTTTATTACAAGCATATCAATTTGGAGTTTTTAATGGTCAAAAATTAATTTTTGGTAAATTTATCACGGGTGTATCAATTTAGGATTTTATATGGTCAAAAATTAGTTTTGGGTAAATTTGTACTAATTTAGGATTTTTCGGGATATTAAGCTTAATTAATATTGAGTAACCTTATATTGTTCCGACTCTCTTTTTACTCTTGACATAGTTTAATTTCGATTGAATACCCGATTTTTCGTGAATAAAAAGTCGGTTGTGGGTGGCTTTCAAACTTTGTCGGTTTATTTTAAAGCTTGGACTGAAATTATCTGCAATATGGAAAAAGAGAGATACGACAATCTGGCGCTCTTTCATTTTTGTGAAGTGACCGGATTTATTTTCACATTAAATGATTTTGAGATATTATATGTAGGGTAAAAGAAGTAGCGTTGGGTGGTGTTTTTAATCTTTTCAATTTTGACCCTGATTATATTTTTAATAAACAAACCCTGCCACTCTATAATAAATAATTTATAGTCCACTTATAATGCACCCAAAAAAAATGCGGTATGGAATCTAGAACGCACGCGCAAAATTGTACCTGCTTCTCCCCCCCGGCGGCCCAAAAAAAAAAAAAAAAAAAAAAAAAAACCATCAAGGAAAGGGTGCTATGCATAACAATAATGTTCTTCACGAAATGTTTTTTTAGTTAAACTAAGATCATATTTATTTTAAAATACCAAAGGGCTTGATTGGAGATCGAAATTCTAGAAATTCATTCTTTCTAGATGCGACTAAACGAGTGAGAACAATCTACATGTGTGTCCTCATCCACATCACCTTCCGAACGTTCTGTCCATCGGTGCTCACATGCTATTTATTTTAATGGCCATAACGGGGAACATTCGAATAAAAATTGCTAGCGAAAGTACCAAAATCGACGTGGCAAACCTTAATGATCCAAGAAAAACCATGCCGGTTACGAGAAGGAAAGGCTTTGTTAACCACTGGTGATTGAAATTGTAGTCGTTCGCCTTTTTGCAATTGTAAGCGAATTCAAGGGTCATGCATTTTAATTAGTGCACGTTGCCTTGAACCATGGAATGTGAAACATATTTTAAGTCGAATTAGCTTAGCCAGGAGTGGTTAGCACCTCAAATTAAGCACAGCGCCTAGAAGCTGAACTTTCGATTTTTGCCTCTTAGACCCTTGAACCACTAAGACCGATTTTCGGGATCATGAAGTTTTTATCTACATAACGGGTCTTTTTGTACACAAAATGCATGAGTTTCAAAGAGTATTAGCCCATCGAATCAACTCAGTCCATGACAGATTGAATCATATGATTCAAAACCAATCCCGGCTGGTGCTAGACCATTCGAAGTCCACCGGCATAAACGGTTATAATTTTCTCAGTCCGTATTAGATCGGATCTACATAACTACTCCATATGAAAGTAGATTTTGAAGGAGTACATGATAAGAGCTTTGAAGTTCATTGACTTTGTGCAATATAGAAGTTTCTAATTGGGAAGGATATGGTGGTGGTTCATTCAAAAGAGTGAGAAGACTGTAAGCAGTTTATAAACAAATTATAGGTCAAAAATGGACCTCTTTGCAATAATCTAGGCATTATTGTACAATGAATTGGACCAACAGCAATGGTCAAAATAGTCAAACGGTTAACTCCCTTTTTTTGGAAGAATAAAATGAATAAATAATGCATTTGACTCATCTTGGAAATTGATTAAAAAAATTCAAAATCATTGCTCAAACTTGGCAGGATTTGAAGGGAATATGCTCTCTATTTTTCTATAGAGCATAAAGGTTTTCCATTTATAGTCTCAGAATATGAACCATTCTCGACCTTCCTTTCTTTCGCCAACAAAAAGCAGAAAGCAAAGATCAAATGCATCCGAAGATAAAGCATTGGAGCACACAAGAGAGATCAAATCAACATGGATGTTGTCTAATTTTAAGCTACACACTTCAATACTTTCCCAAGAATAATTTTGTTCTCGGTTTCTTATGAGTATGATTTCATCTTACTGGACCATGGACAAATTGTATATTAACTGCCAAAAGTACATCAGCTAGTGGTCCAAAATAAAAATCCCATTTTGATGTCGAACCATTGGTGATGATAAGTTCTGTCGTAGCTTCTTTTTTTTTTTTTTAGTCTTGATGGATAGGAGAGTTAGTGAACAAAGCATCCCCACGTGCAGCACAAACCCCTTGGAATCATGTTCTCATGTTGATTGAACTGTGTTTGATCACTTTGATTCGTTTATGGTACTGCCACTTTTCTTTTTTCTTTTTTTCCGAATTATGGCACTCTACTTGATCAAGCTGCTTTCCACAGCCACTTTGCCACAGGCCTTTGGGCCTCTAAAAGACCCCGGGCAACAGTTAAGTCCTTTGGCAAATTCTTTTAAAGTATTATAGGAAAGTGCTTTTCCGAAGCTCTCATTTAACCCAAGATAGGTTCATAAGAACTTTGGATTTTAACATTTCTGAAATGTGAATGTGTTATGTTCTTCCAAATTTGCTCTCGCTAAATTTTCAAAATTTTGGAAATGCCCTCATCACGCAACTTCACCGGCGAGCCAAGATCTAGTGGTAGGTATCCTCAGGCAAGATTGCTTGAGGTTGCAAGGATGATCAATGCCAAGTTGGACTCATCGGCAATGGTTTGAGGTTTTTTTTTCTTTAACAATAGCAAAAATCCTTCACAAGTATAATCTTTTCCAAATAGTATTTAGATTAAAGTTGCTTTCCAATACCCTTTTACATTATAATTTACAGAACGCTATTTTCATTGAGAACTAATCATTTCACTTAAAATCCCTTTATATTTCCCCAAAAGCTTTACCAAATACAATCGTACTAGTTCGTGAGGATGGCAATGATAAGGGCGATCATTAGCCACGGAGCTTGCAATATGGTAGATTCTAAAGCATGAGATCATCCAATAGGCGGAGACGATGGATTCATGAAGTTAAAGATTGATAAATCAATTGGATGGTGCACAATGGTTTGGCTTCTGTTCTTCCTTTTCCACTTGCACGCATGTTATGTAAATGAAGGGTTCAAGTTGCCTATAACCCTAGTTTCGCAATTCCAAAGACTAGCCTTTTGGAGCTGGCTTGCTGGGCTGCATGAGCACTTCGCCCATTATTTGCCGTCAGTGTGTATTTGACTAAAAAGTTCTCCTAATCAGTCTATTCATCAAGGGAAAACCCAATCCTAGTAGGGACTAATTTTGAGCTTTCAACATTTGGCTAAATGCTGAAACTTTTTTTTTTTTTGGCCAAAACTATCATCACTCATTCTTTAAATTTCTTATTTTGCCCTCGTTATTATTGTTTTAAATGCCAAGATAATGCTAAAAAAATCAAATTTATATAAATGCTAAAAAAATTAAATATATTTTGGTCTTTTAAAAAATATTTATATATTTGATTTTTATAGCATTATTGTCAAAATTTATATTTAAAAAGTTGCATACATTATTTTTTTTTTCAATTTTAAACAAATAAAAATTAAAAAATTCCAACGTAGAGTTTGCTCTTTTTTTTAATATATATACATATATTAGATGTTTTAGCATTATTTTCAAATTTATATTTAAAATTTTTTTCAATTTTAAACAATTAAAAATTAAAAATTCCGACGAAGGATTTGGTCTTTTTAAAAAAAAAAATATATATATATATATGTATATATGTATATGCTTTTTTAGCATTATTATCAAAATTTATATTTAAAAAGTTGCATACATTATTTTTGTTTTCAATTTTAGAAGAATAAAAATTAAAAAATTCCAATGGAGGGTTCGGTCTTTTTAATGTGTGTGTGTGTGTGTGTGTGTGTATTTGATTTTTAGCATTATTTTCAAATTTAATTAAAAAAGTTGCATACATTATTTTTTTCAATTTTTAACAAATAAAAATTAGAAAATTTTGACAAAGGATTTAGTTTTTTTAAAAAAAAAAATTATATATATGTATTTGATTTTTTTAGCATTATTGTCAAAATTTATATTTAAAAAGTTGCATACATTATTTTTTGGGAAAATTACAAATAAGGACCCAAAGTGAATCTATTTTCTCAAATAAAGATCCAAAGTAAACTTTGTGTGAAATAAGGACCCAAAGTTGACCCATTATTTCAAAGAAGGACCTGAAGTGAATTAAATAAGGACCTGAAGTGATCAAGTTAATCTCTATTAAGGATCTTAGCTCACTTGCAAACATTTTCCATCGATTAAAATAGGGGCAATTTTGTCAAAAATTTGTGATTGGAAAAAAATGGAAAATTCTAAATTAATTAAGTTTAGGTTATTTATTTAGATGTTTACGTTTTTTTTTCTTTCTTCTCCCTCACTGTTCCTTAACCAAATCGCTGCCCGGTCATCGTCGTGACTCAATTCTCGTCACTCCTCGCCTTGCTCAATCGGCGGAGAATTTGGGTCTTCGACTTTGCAAAGGATGGGTACAAGGAATGGGGAGAACTTCAGTCTTTGACTTTGTAGAGGATGGGTACAAAAACGGGAGACCATAGAAAACCTAGGGTTTTATTTTTTTTTTTCTGCTTTAGGATTTGTTAATTTTTCTTATATTTTTTCTGGACAAAATTGCCCAAACTCTAGTCGTCAGAAATGTCACATGCTTGATAGCCGGAGAATATTTGGTTGACCAGCAAGCTTAGGTTCTTATTTGGAATTGATTCAACCACTTTGGGTCCTTATTTGAGACAATGGGTCAACTTTAATTCTTTATCTGACACAAAGTTAATTTCGGGTTCATATTTGAGAAAATTGGTCCACTTTGGATCATTATTTGGAATTTTCCCTTATTTTTTTTTCAATTTTAAGCAAATAAAAATGAAAAATCTCGATGAAAGGTTTGGTCTTTTTTAAATTATATATGTATTTGATTTTTTTAGTATTATTATCAAATTTTATATTTAAAAAGTTGCATATATTATTTTTTTTTCAATTTTAAACAAATAAAATTAAAAAAAACTAATATTAATCACTCAAAGGGCTTTTCAAATGTGTTTTTTACCAAACGGCATTTCTCTCAAAGTTGCTTCTCAAAACATAGTTTACTAAACGGCATTTGCATTTGTCTAAAGTCTTTTAAGCTAAACTACTTTACATTTTCCCAATGGGTTTTCAAAATGCTAAACCAAACAAACCCTAAATTTCCTCTTTGCTTCATCTAAGCCAAAAGATAATATTTTCTTTATCTATCCTCAAGACGTACCTTACATAGAAGGGAGGAGAGGACCATCAGTTGAAGAAACATAGATTCCACTTTTCAGGCTATATCTTGAGCATAACTAAGCACAAGCAACCATGCAAAAAAAAAAAAAAAAAAAAAAAATATATATATATATATATATATATATATATATATATATAAAATAAAAACTTGGGTTATAGTTGGCCTAAACCAGATTGTCTTGTACATTCATTTATTCCATGAGACTAAATTGGCATCTCAATCACTTACCTACTTGAACCCTGATTATCTAACTCACGGGCTTAAAAATTGGTCTTAGGATCATGATTACTCTAAAGCATCAAACTCGGCTAAGGTTTGTGCATGCACCTAGTGATCGGATTTGGCAAGATGCAAATTCCAATTTTATGTTTGAGGTAGACAACAATAATGGAATCATGAAAAAATTGTCCAAAAAGTCCTAAACCTAATGTACTTTTGCCAATTCACTCTTAAACTTTTCAATTTTGCTAATTAAGTCCTATACATTTTCACATTTTGTCAATTAAATCCTTAAAAAATTGCCAATATGGATACCAACTATTCTATGTGGTACGGCCAACGCCGATGCAAACAATTTTAATAATAATTGTTTTTTCAAATTTATTTATTTATTCTTCTCTTTTTCATATTTTTCATCTTTTTTCCCCCTTCTTCCTCCTTTAACCAATCGCCAGCCTCATCAATGCCTGATTTCCAACCAAAGTTGAGGACCAATAAGGTTGACCTCACTAGCCTTGGGTGAGCCTCGCTAGTGGTTGGGTGAGGGCAAGAACCTCATTGAAGGAGGTCAACCTCGCCGTCGCTAGGCAAGGTTCAACCTTGCCAAGGGTAGGCAAGGCTCACCCTTGCCAATGACCTCGTCGGCCCTTGCCTCTGGCCAGTTGTCAAGTCCTAGGGACTTGCTAGAGGAGGAAGAAAGGAAGGAAAAAAACATAAAATAATAAAATATTACGAAAAAGTATATACGTCACTAATTTCTAACCAAAATTGGTTGGATAGACAAAACGTGAAAAGATTTGGACTCAATTGGCAAGTTTTTAAATCGAATTGATATATATGCAATATGTTTAAAAAGCATTATTGTGCAAATCCTTCGAAGAAATCTTCCAAGCAAAAAACAGTTGGATTTCAATTATCATGACACACGACATCAAATTACCACCTCCAAACTTATCACTTCAAAAAAGATGTAATAATGCTTCGGCATTAGAATAAGTTCTTTCAACTGGAGGAAGCAACACTAGGTGTTTCCAAAGGTCCAAAGAGTTATATATCCTTAACCCACCTTCCTTCATAAAACTTTTCGAAATCTCTCTACTTCAAATCGCCATTAACCATCTCTCCGACATGAACTTTACGGTTATCGTAAAATGGGATTGGTCTAAAGTGAGATAGAGGGTTTCTTAATTAGTCTAATATGTGGCTCGCTAGTGTGGGTCGAGTTGAGCTTGGCCAGTAATGAGAGGGTCTGGTTGGAAACTCTATAAAAAGCGCTCAAGTCTCTTCTCTAACCCTGAATTCTCATAAGTATCCTCACATAAGAAGCATTTACCTAGCGCTAAAGGTGATGTGCCGTCTTATTAAGCTAGTGATACATAGGGCAATAGAGGAGAAGAATTTGCGCGTGGAACATCGGTTTTCCACTTCTGCTTCAAGAACGATGGATCCCAAAACAAGTGTGTTAATCTTTCTACTCAATTAAACGTGTTATTGTTCTGGCTATGGAGATATTGGGATTGCGCAATTTGCATATAACATGTGGTATAAGAGCAACCATAACCCTAGAACTCGAATGCATAGAATTTTTGCTCCAATTTTGTGATTTTCATGATTTTTTGTTTAATAAAAATCAAATTAAATTACAAATTCGGACTGGGCTCGTCGAGACGAGCAAATCCGTGGGCAGCGCGTCGCCGAGGGAGGCCACACGCGCCCCCACGCGAGGCCACGAACCGCCAGGGCATCGAAGACACACCCCACGCACCTTCATGTGCCACCACATGCGGGGCGTGGCTCACGTGTGCGACGCACGCGCTGTGCTGATGTCAGCGACCCGGTCCAACCTGATTGGCAACTGGCTTGACTCGAGAACCCAACCTGACCCATTGACCCGACCCGATTTGATCAACTGTTGACTGAACCGGTCAATCGGTTGGACCGAACGGTTGAGCTGGAAACCGGTCGGACCGCTGCCGGTCAAACCAATTTTGACCAATCAAGATACGCCCGCGCGTGAGCTCCACGCACTGCGCACTTAGGCGGCGCGTGCGGGTGCATGGAGCCTTTGATCGGCGCGTGGCTAGTGACGTTAGGTTCGTATGATCCTCCTCTATGTTGTGGTATATTGATTTTACATGTTTAATGATTTTATGGATGTGAAAATACATACGGAACCCTAAATACGTGTATTTTTAGTATTTTTTATCGTATTTTTCTTGTATTTTTCTGTGATTTTGGAAATACAAGTGTAGGGTTACAGGTATGTTATCACATAAATATTATAAAAGTATGATTCATTGATTATATATATAAAGTTTAATTTTTATTAATGAATAACGATATTATCAATGAATAAAACAGTGTAATTAGCATGATATGTGATTTTGGTGATTTATTGCCTCTATCACTAAAGTTAAAATCACATATATATGGTGTATATAAGAAGTAAAGTTTATATCACTGGTACAAGAGAGTTTCAAGGATTCAATTGAGTTGTAACTGCCAAAGTGGTACACTTGATTGGGTTTGAGAAATTTCGATCTTGTATATTGATTGGGATGTCTCCTGATCTAATGCGCAATCATACTCTCAAAGGAGGTGATTGTGTATTAGTTCATGGAGGATTACATAATGGTGTCGTGGACTGATCCTAGTAGTTCATATGCCCAAAGATGATGAATTCAAGAAGATTGGAATATATTCTCATAATCGCTATCATGTGGGGAGTGTACAACTGCATGTCATGTATCCTGCCCAAAAGTGATTATATGATTATTTGTTTAACTCTTTAGATGTGTACTTGTACGTTAAATTACATAATACTCATGTGATGTTAATTATATACATTGCTTGTTTTTCAATCACATTTTTTGTAATTAATAACTCCGCTATTATTGAGGTTTTTACTGCTTCAAATTTTAAGTTGTTGACATATGATTTGCTGCTTAGGAAAAGATCAATAGAATTTGCTTACTGTCCATGAAGCGTTCCATTCAGGAACACTTGAAAAGTGGTTTGCCTACAAGATGCATTGCTAGGCAAATGATGGAAGTCTTAGTGGCTTGAAATTAAAACACATCTACAAAGATTGTGTTTAAGTCCTAATGATATATATGTCTCATATAAGTTTGAAAAAATTATTTCTAAAAGTTTTCTATCTAAGGAATAATTTCACACATGTCTAAAGAAATAGTCAAAAAGTTGGCAATGTTGATATTCTGTCTACTCTTATCGGTTATCTAAAGACTTCTATAAATTATTGTGGAATTAAAATGACTGAGATAAAAAATAAATTGGTTAAAATTAGTCTTAAAGATTGTTAGGCTTAATAGTGGCCATGGATATTTTGGTAAGTATGACAATACGGAATAGCTTAAAGGGTTATTTGTCAAATACTTGGTAAATTATGAGGTATTAACTTTATTATTATGCCTGAAAATCCTGACAAAAAGATTTGGCCAAAATGCATAATTGCACCATAATAAACATGGTGATGAGTATGATTGGTAAGACTAATTTAACCGGTCTTCTGTGGGCTGATATTTTGAAAGCAACTTTTTCACATACAAAAGGTGTTTCTTATCAAAGTTGTTTCATAAACTTCTTTTGAGTTATGGACTGGACGTAAATTACTTGAATCATATTAAATTTAAAGGTGTCATGCAGAAATGAGGTTATCTAATCTAATATTAAGTGCATTGCAATTGAAATTCACTCGGAATTATTTTGTATCTTACTTAGATTCTTCAAAGGGGTATTGATTTTATGACCCTAATGAAGGTACATGAATTATGGAATCACATAAAGTAAAATTTTTAGAATTCAATGTAGTTGTAGAGGATAGCTGCTCTCAAACTATCAAGGATACTAGTACGATGGAGGTTACTGTGTCTTTATCTTTGCCTATACAGACAATTGTGAAATTTCCTGTCCCACAGACTAAATTTGTTGAAATTCAAGGTACTATTATTGATATAGTTTATAATGAAATTTCTCAAACCTCTCATGTGTAGAATGAAGTGGTTGTAACTTTACTCAGGAGATTTGTTAGGAAAAGACGATTAATTATACCATCAGATTATATAGTCTATCTGTGAGAGCATGACTGCAATATCTACTATATGGTTGATTTAGCGACTTATATAAATGTTGTTCCTTATCCTCAATCAAGTATGTGATTAAATGCCATAAAAGACGATATGCAATATATGAAACATCATAGTGTTTGGAAACATACTGACTTGCCTAAAGATCACAAGTTCATTAGTTGCAAATTGGCGTACAAAATTAAAAAGATTTCAAAAAAAGATTGTGAGATTTAAAACCAAACTGGTAGCTAAAGTTTTTACTTTGAAAGATGAGTGGATAGTTAATAGTGAATGAATAATTATTTCTTTTCAGTATTTTAAAGATTCTTTTAGAGTGAACGTGACATTAATAGTTTATTTTTTATATGGAGTTACGCCAAATGGATACTGTCTTTTCAATGGACACGTTGATAATAAAATCTATATAGTGCAACCGGAGGATTTTGCAACAGATGTTTCAAGTAAACTTGTGTATATACTGAAAAGTTTTATTCATAGTCTTAAACAAGTTTCCAGATGATATTATTAAAATTTCATAGTATTGTTATTTCGTTCAATTGGGAACAAAGTAATTCAGTATATATATCCTACAAGGTCAGTGGGAGAAAATTTATTTTTCTCATACTCTATGTACGTAATATTTTGCTTACAAGTAGTGACCTTGAGGCATCTTTTGTCTTTTATATTGAGGTCCGTAAGGATTGTTCTTGTCATATATATAGGATTAATCTCAGAGGACATTTGCTGATCGTATTTTGGAAATATTCAATAAATATTGTCTGCAAGCCAAGAATTACTCCTGTCATTAAGGGTGATGGACTGAATTTATTATATTGTCCTTATTTATATATTGAGAAAATCAGGGTGTACCTTATATCAGTACACTTAAAAGTACAGTGTATGCTCAAATTTGCACTAGACTAAATATCGTCTTTGCGACGAAACTTCTAGGTAGAAATTAGTCAAATCCAGGACGCGATCACTGGGTTGCTGCTAAGAAGGTTTTAAGGTATTTAAATAGGACAAGAGATTGTATGTTGATTTACAAGCATGTTTAATTCTTATAGATAGTAGGGTATTTAGATGTAAACTTTGCTGGCTGTTATGATGATATGAGATCAATAACGGTATGTATATATGTTAGTAAGAAGTGTAATAAATAAAGTTTTATGTCATCTTCAATTATGTAAGCAGAGTTTGTAACATTCTTTTAGGTTGTTACTTGGGTTATTAGGCTCTGGAACCTCATTAAGGAGTTGACCATTTTTAACTTTATGGATTGACCCATACGGTTGTATTGAGACAATAAATTTGTAGTATTAACAACAGAGATCTTAAGGGGTCTAAATATATAGTGGTCAAAATTTTGACCATAAAAAAACGGTACAGAAAGGTGACCTTATAATATAGCATATTTCCACAAATGATGTGATTGCAGATCCACTAACTAAATGACTTCATTCTTCTGTTCTTAAATGACATATCATTAATATAAACTTAAGAATATCATGAGATGTTGTTTAGTGTGAGTTATTTTGGTTTTACTCTAATAAAGTTTACTTCAGCATTCGTTACACTTAGTAATGGTTTGATAAGTAATAACTTTTGCATTCAATAAATATTTTTGAATGTGTTGTCATTATATTAAATACATATTGATAAAAGTCTCAAGATATTGTTTAAACCTTGAGTGAAGACTAGGAGCATCCGGTTATTAGCCTTGTGCATATGTCTTGTTATACATAAAGAAATTTTAACTGTAAGGACAAGACATATGTGGGTTTTTTAGAACCATAAAGACATTATCTAGTGGCACAAGCTTTTTGTGATGCTTAAGGTAAGAGAATGATGACTAACAAATGAGATATTTTTATGAGAGATGTTATACATTTGTCACACTACCATATTGAATCTATATCAATCAAGTTGAAAGTACTCGTGACTGTGGAAAGCTTTGTGTGTATACATGTAGTTACCGCCATGATTCGGTGTTTGAGACTTTATGGGATATGATTGACTATTAAGAATTATCTCTAGATCAATATGTGCACATACAGTACAATTTCAATTAATATAGTCCAAGTGAAAGAATGTAATAATTTTCCTAATGTGGACTACATAAATTCATATTGTAATTTATCGTTTTATGGTTATCGTAAAACGTGATTGATTTAAGGTGAGATAGAATATTTCTTAATTAGTCTAATATGGAGCTAGCTAGTGTGGGCCGAGTTGGGCCTGGCCCGTAATGAGAGGGCCTAGTTGGAAACTCCATAAATAATGCTCAAGGCTCTCCTCAACCCTGAATTTTCACAAATATTCTCACATAAGGAGCTTTTACCGAGCGCTAAAGGTGAGGGGGCCGTGTCATTAAATCAGTGATACAGAGGGTAATAGAGGATAATAACTTGTACGTGGAACATCGGTTTTCCGCTTTCACTTAAAAAACAATGGATCCCAAAACAGGTGCGTTAATCTTTTTACTCAATTATATGTGTTCTTGTTCTGCCTATGGAGATATTAAGATTATGCAATTTGTATCCAACACTTTTAAATTATAATTATTTTGTAAAGAAACCCTTTTGTGTTTTTTTAATGACTAGTATATCTATATTTTCTTATAGTGGAGGTGGGGGCTTCTCTGCGGCATCTTGAAGCTCCGACCATTATAATTCCAATGTTGAATACTTCGCTTTCCCTTTGAAATGTGATAAGTAGGTTAGGCCATCATAACTTGACCACAACCCCTCTCAATGCTTGAGAAAATACAGAATCTGATGATGGGGCCCGATCATGGCACCCACTTGGAGTATAACTCATCTTTTTCTTCATCATTTCTTTCTTATTATAAATGAGTTTCTTTATGATTTATAATATCTTAATCCAAAGCATATGCCTCCAGGTTTGACAAGAGCCACAAACGCCATTTGCCTTTTTTGGCCGAGCACATGGTGTTCCTGTACAATTCATTTAACAATGCGAAAGATATTTGAGGAGGCTCTATCATATCGTATAAGCAATTTTAGTCTCCATTCAAAAGGAAAATCTCATTAGTTCTGATATTCACAAATTCTCACCTAGAAAAATATGAAAATCAAGTCATACCAGGACAAAATGTCCAAAATAGATTTGGAGACACTGAACCAATAAAGTGAAGTTAAAGTGCATTATCTCCTATCGATTTTCCTTAAAAAGAAGGTACCTTATCTACAAGGTACCAGGAAAAGCCTCATCTCCTGGGTAATAAGCGACTGGATCAGCTGATAATGGATCTGGGAGATCAAGAATGCCTTCTAGCTGTGGCGCGAAGGCAATAAGCTGAGTAGATAACATGATATCCACCTTCTTGGACAATGAGAATGCGGCCTCCACTGTGCCCATCCGCGAGACTGCAAATTGTTCGATCAATCGCCCTATATCCATCCATTGTCTAGCATTGCCTTCCATTTCGAACTACAGTGGAGAAAGACAATAATCATCAACATGTAATAGATTCTGGTAAAACCATGACATGCAAAAGATAATCGTACAGACAAATGTCTTTTTGGATTCTAAAGGCAAATCCTATTGTTCGGGTAGCTATCCACATAAAACTTGATCAAGATACGTTTTTTTCTATTCAACTTCAGGGCGGAGGAGGAACTCCAATATGCACATCTTACTCAGTTTTACACCTTCATAATTCGTGAATTGTGGTAGTGAGAAGATGGGTAAAAAATGAGCTCCAACGATCACAAACAAAAATGTCACCAAGTTTGACATTTGTAAGCATCAATGGTCGCTAGTTTTTAGGATAATGTAGCTTGTATTAATGCATCTAAGGACACTAAAAAGTTTCATTGCCTTAATATGCCTCCACTAGAACTTATCCGATGCTATAGTTTTCATGAAAATCAGAGGATCCCTATTTCGCAGTCCCATCCTAAACTCTCATCACGCTGGACAAGCATTTCAGCTAGAATGAGAGAGGCAAGCTCGTCTTTATCTGAGAAATGGTCTCCGCTTCAGGAAGAATTTACTTTGAACTAATTAAGGTGCCATTCTCCTGAGTAATAGCTTGTACAATTTGATCATATCCCAAATCCCAAGATCATGTGCCCCTTTTACAATAACAACAGTAATTCCATGTTCGTGCTCCAATTAAGGCCAGTTTCTTCAAAAACAGCTTTTCATGGATTCCAGGGTAATGTCATAGCCTTCATCCTTTTGGTTATAGCAAGCTTTTGTCCTTAAATGAGAAATATGATTCAGCCATCGTACGAGATTGATAGTACTATGAGATTATTATAAGTAAATGATTATTCTCAAAAAGAAGTACTTCTATCCAGTAAGCAAGGAACAACCCCCAGCATCTTGCCCTAAAATAAAAAATCCCACACTTTCCGTTTTAGAGAATCTCCTAGCTTTCTTGTGCGAATAGAAAGAGATTCTTAAACCAGAAAGGAATCAAGCTAGATAAAAGGAGAAAAGTGTCGCAACCTCCCTTTTTGGCGCCTTACCGCGCGGGCATGTACGGAGGCTAATGGCTCGTTAAGAGTTAGGCTTAGGCCAGGTTCTCTTAAACCCACCAATTTATGACTTATGATTCGAGTTTTAAATTTGCAAATCAATTTCAATTAGAAATTTCCACTAATTAATTTGTGGTGGATCGATTAAAAATCCAAGTAAAATAGTAGGAAAAATATTTTATTCTTGCACAACCAGATAAATTGATTACGCCAGTTAATCAACTAAAACCTTTTCGATACCTAATCTTATTTAAACCCTAACATTTAGGATTTTCAAGGATTTTCCATGCTCTTGTGGAGTATAAAAACTATCTTTTAGGATTTTTCTGATTTTTCGGAAAATGTAAATCATTTCTTGATTTTTCTGATTTTTGATTCTTTATTATTATTAAAATATTTTTAATATTAAAATAATAATATTATATTATAAAAGGTAACTCGGGTTGGATCTTTGCCTCCGACCCGGGTCGAAGCTAGCCCGGGCCCGCTGGCTTGAGTCGTGGGACCCCCATCTGGACTAGGCTTCGGCGAATAGGCCCGATACGGCCACCTGTAAAACATGCAATTAGTAAAACTGAGCCCAGCCTGGGACCAAACAAACCCTAGCCCCGAATTCACCAAAAACAGTCCAAGCCCAAGAAACTCTCGGGTCCGACCCGATGTTCAGGTTGGACTTGACTCCTCCGCCAGCAACTCCCAAGGCGACCACGGCGGAGACGATTGAGGCGATCGACATCGCTCGCCTCAGTCCGGCTGGGGCCGCACCCCAGCGGCGCCCTAGCTGCCTCGACTCAAAGGGTCGAGCTCCACCTGGCCAGCCGCCGTTGCTGGCCCAGGCTTGGCTCGGCCTCCATCGAGCCTCAGCCAATTGTGGCTAAGGAAGGAGACTCACTCGCTGGCAGCTCCGCCACCAAAATCCCTCAACACCCACTCGAGCCACCACCGTTGCTCCTTACTCTCGCTGGGGTTGCCATGGCCAGACCGAAAAGGTAAAGAAGACACCAGATCTAGCCTAGACAAAATGTCGAAAACCTGAGGTGCATCAACTGAAAAGAGAGAAAGTGGATGCCCGGAAATGGAACCACGAGTCCAGGGGTACGGCCGAGCTACCGGAGGATCTCCCACTCTTCGAACCTTCCCTCGGATCTGCTCGAAACCAAAACCCTCGCGAGCTCTCTCTCCCTCACAGATCTCTCTCCCTCGAGGCCTCTTGGATGTCTCTCTGAAGGCCGGCCTCCCTTAAGATCTGCCTCTCTCTCTCTTCGTCTTGCTCACTCTTGGGCCTCCCTAGATGTTTTTTCGGGAAAGTCCTTTGAGCTCGCTATGTGCCTTAACCGAGCTCACAGCCTGCCTATTTATAGGCGAGTAAGGTTCGGTCGATGGAGGGTTCGGCCGCCGGCCCTCGGCACGCCGACCAGGCCTCCTCTTGGTTGAACCGACGTCACCTCGACCGTCTGCTCCGTGCCTTGCTATGCATTGAAGGCGTGTGATCTGCGTCCCATTCCTCTAATTTATCGCTGGCCAGTGCACTGTTCCACGTGCGGGCGCAGTTCGGGTGTGCCTGGTCGTTGCCGCATGTGTGCTGCAGATAGAGGTGTTAAATGGGTTGCACAACCCATTTATGGACCCATTTATGGTTAAATGAGTCATTAATGTGTCAAGCTTTCTTTCATAAAGCACCCATAATGGATTTTAATGGGTTAGAGAGTTGACCCATTTATGACCTATTTATCAACCCATTTATTTTCACTCAAAACCTCACCATCTCTCTCCTCTCTTTAACTTTATAATTTTTTTTTATAAAAACCGAAATTATAATTATTTTTTATTTTAATTTCAATTTTATTTTTTTTATTTTTTTTCTGTCTTCTTCGTCCGGTCGCCGGCACGGCGATGGTCAGCGACCGGCTAGGCGAGCGGTGTCGGGCGAGCTCGAGCTCGCCGGATCCGGCGAGGCGGAGGCCTCGCCGACACCCGGCGAGGCTCGAGCCTTGCCGGATCCGGCGAGAGGCGAGCTCGAGCTCGCCCGACGCCGGCGAGCCTCGAGCTCATCAGATCCGGCAAGGGGCGAGGGGCGAGCTCGAGCTCGCCGGCGTCGGGCGAGACTCGAGCTCACCGGATTTGGTGAGCCTCGAGCTCGCCGGTGTCGGCGAGCCGGGCGAGCTCGAGGCTCGCCCGTGGCCGGTCGCCGGGTCGTCGTGGCCGGCGGGCGACCAAAGAAGAAGAAGAAGAAAAAAAGAAAAAAGAAAAAGTAAATATTATATTCTTAAAAATAAAAAATAATTAAAATTCGATTTTTTTAAATAATTATTTTAAAAATTATAAAAATTGTCCATTAAATTTGTGTTGTATAAAACCATTTTAGCAATATCATTTTTAAAATATATATATATAAACTTTTTTAGGTTTTGTTAAATGGGTCGAGTATGAGTTGGGTACGGGTTGGGTCGGGTATGGGTAAAAAATTTTGCACTATAATAAATGGGTTATAAACGGGTTAAATGGGTCGAATCATTTATGACCCGACCCAAACCCGACCCGACCCACCCGTTTAATGGGTCTACCTGCAGGGAAGAAGAAGGAGGAGGAGGTGGTCGGGCCGGGAAGGTGAGGTGGGCCAGATGGGCCCAGGCCCACATGGAAGAAAAAGAACAAAAAGGGGGCTGGATGCGAAGGCCCAGGCCGCATGGGCCTCTTTTTTTTTTTTTTTTCTTTTTTAGATGAAAGTTATCCTTAAATAGTGTAAAATAAGGGAAATAAAATAGAAAATAAAACTCAGTAAAATAAAATAATATTAATACCTAGGTGATGCAAAAAAGATTTTTGTTAGGGCCAAATTGATTCATAATTTTCCTATGCAATTTAATCATAAATAGTCAACTAAAATTTAGGTGCTAATAAAAAGATTCTTATAAAGTGCCACTCTACCAAATGTATAGCTTGTATAAATAGTTAAACAAACGTTGCTTCCCCTGTCTCCTGTTCCATTTGGTAATGGTATGTTCATTTTATATCCATATCCTTCACCTTCACCAAGCTGATCTATAGATCCACTTTGTGGATGAGATGGACCGCACAACCCCGTGATTCATGTGGAGAGAGATGGTAACAACGTCATTTGACTGCTAAAACTCCTCTGCTGTTCCATTTCCATAGTGCATTTCTATATCACTGACAACAACATTTTGGCACCAGGAGTTCAATGCTAATTGAACTGCTAGACCGACAGTGTTTAGGAAGCGATACCCATTGGCTTAAGAAGGCTTATCATGGTGACCAAGTGGCCTCACTAGTGCATATCCGATCTACCCCTTATTATTGAGGATGTGCTTCTTAGCAGACAGCGTGTTACTAGCAGCAAGAAGTACGGTATCACATGACCCAGGGTTCAAGAAAGTTCCGCAGCAAAGAACTTACCCTCCATTTTTATTGGCTTCCACTACTTCTTTTATGTAATGGAGGGTAAGTTCTTTTATGTATTCTGGACGGTTAAAGATGAAAATCATATCTGACTTGAGATGGTTGTCCACATTCTACTTATTACCAACGTAATGCAGCTGGCGTAAAAGGAACATATTCCACAGCTTCACAAGTTAATCATAACAACTCCGACCCCTCCAACAAAAGTTCTAAGAGCAGACAATTTGCACCGCTAATCCCGCGGTATCTCATTTAACAAGTTAAATGCTGAAACAAACATATTCGGAGAGCCATTTTCTAATAAGGCATTCGGTTCTCTCGAGTCCCTAAGAATGCAATTTTCTTACAAGCAAGAAGTTCCTTCCAGTTCATTATCAAATCACACCATGCCTCAACTGTGCTTCACAAATTAATTAACTTCAGCACTGAAAGATAATCTGAGCTTGCACTTCAATCCTCCAACACTACAGAAAACAAAGCAAAGACCAAAATCTCTCTCTACCTCCAGCTCACCCACAATCACTTGCAGCCTTTATCTACCGAGTCACTGTTCTCTCCATACGTATTCCAACTCAATCAAGCTTTCTCCCACAATAACAGAAAAACAAGAGAACAGACATGTTACCGAGAAAGAGAATCATAGAAAGTACCTGGAGAGTGAAAAGAGAGGAGTTCAGAGATGAGAGCAGGCACTGTGGCGTGCCAAGAGATGTAGGGAGAGATGGATCTACGCTTGAGGATCGAGATCATGTTTCAAATCTTGTTAGGGTTGTCGACACCTAAAATTTTGACTATTTTACCTATTCGTCATATAAAAATGTCAAAAATACATTAAGCATTTCATAACATTGCATTTAGGACCAAATTTATCCGATCTAAATTTGTTCTTAAAAAAAATTTCTAAAAAAATAGAAAATAGAAAAGAGAGAATAAAAAATAATTAATAAAATAAAACAATTCAGTTGTGGAGGGAAATTTTGAAAGATTTAAATTTTGAATAATTGAGCATTTTTCTTGTTGAGCATGTCGTCTTTTTTCGGAACTCGATTATCGGTCGTTGAGTGAATATATACAATTATTTTGGAAAATCTTCACTTGCAAAACAAACTTTTTTCTCTATAAATAGAGAGTGAAAGGCTTCGTTCAAAGTGGGGGTGGGGGAAATTGACAAAGTGCTGGTGAGGTTTCGTTCGAGGGGCGAGAGAAGCAAGAGAGAGATAGGAAGAATTCACCTTCTTTAGATTGAGAGTTCGCAAGTCATCATAAAGAGAGAAAAGAGAGAGAGAGAGCATACTATGGTCCACTAGTCTTCTCGCACAATAGCTAAAGCTTTAATATTACCTCCATATTTGTTGCAATCTCTCTAATTTTCCAACCTTCAGTGCCATTATTGTTCCCATTGCTTGAACAATTGTCATCTTGCCCACACGACCAGCCGAGTTCCTGCAACGATCGACATTGCTTGTTGTTCGTCTGGAGTCTTGACTATGGAGTTTGCTGTTCCTTGAAATGAGCCAATCCAATTGATGCCAGCAGCTTTTCTCCAAGACGTTTGCTGCTTCCCGATGAGTTCCCGCAACGATCAACATTGTTCGTTGTCTGCTCCTCTTTGCTGAGTTGTGATGTTACCCCTGCCGAAAAGAATTGTACACTGCCCTCCCGACGTTGGCTTCATCCTTCATCCGAATCAGTCCATCAACGCGGAGGTTGATTCTTTTCTGTGTAGGTTTTCAAGCAGTTGGCAACTTTCCAATGAACAATAATCTCCAGGTGTCGATGCTTGTTATTGCCAACTGAGTTGGTGCCACTGTTGAGATTTCCAGATTATCCATTGCTTGTTCTATCCTCCTGTTATTGCTGAGTTGTGCCGAGTTCACCAAGGATCTGTGAACTCGTCCTCATCCTTGCATCGTTCCTTGTCGGTCCCATTCTCGGAGATAACTTTTCCGAGCTAGGAAATCTCTTTAACCGAATTTAATTGGGTTATTTGGTTATTTAGTTTACAATTATTTATTTCTAATCGCAATTGGTGATTTTGTTAGAAATCATCTGATTAAGAAGATTGTTGTGTCGAGAGTCACAATGATCAGAAATACTGCGGCGAGAGACATCGGATTAGATTTTTGATTACTGTGATTTTCTGTCTTGAGTCAGGGTGTGTCGCGACCTAACCTCGGGTGAACCACCTATGGTTGGGCTAATGGATTGCTAAGCCTAAACTTAACTCGAGCTCTCTCAAGCCCATACCAAATTGCGACTTAAGTTCAAGTTCTTAACATGCAAATGATTTTTTTCAATTAGTAGTCGCCACTAATCTATTTTTAGTGGGTCGATTAGAAACGTAATGGGAGATTTACGAACCAAAGATTGTAAGTTCGGGAATTTGATTACGCTAGATTTCAAACAGTTTGAATTGATTTTAATTTACTTTCCTAACTTGTAAGATGATCATGCAGGTACGCAAACCACTAATTTAACACCCAAATAAAGCAGTGAATAAATTGCAAAACTTACCTCATAGCATTGAAAGTATCTGCAATGTTAGATCAAAATTTACATCAACAGTCCTAAATATGATTTCTAATTAACACGCAACCACTTAATTTTTGTTTTCACATATTTAATGAGAATCATGCTTTATGCAATACATGTTACTAATGAAGTGATATGACATAGCAATATGACCTAAACTATATGACATAAGTATAATATATATTTGTGTTTTCTTAATAAGCATGCAATCTATCCTAGAGAATGAAATTAATTTATTCTAAGACAATTTTTTGGGTATTTTACATGAAATTGGAAATTGAGAAAAAAACAAAAAATGTCTATCTAGATTAAGATATCATCCAACTGATATTAGGAATTATGTTAGGCCAAATCATAATTTAAATTAGAAAGTTATCTTTACTAAGTAATCCCTAACCTAAAATGCAACCTATTTAGGAAAAATTATCTAAACTTATAATTAATTAGAAAATAAAATTAAACTTGCAATATTATCCTAATATGCAATGACGTGTAAAGAATGCCATAATTCTAGTTTTTTCTTTTTCTTTTTTTATGAAATTCGAAATTAAATTTGTCACATAATTAAACGTGCAACTTAAATTTTAAAAAAACAAGCTAACATCCTAAATTAATTTTTTTTTTTTTTTTAAAGAATTTGAAATAAATAAATTTCCTAATCTTAAACATGCAAACTACCCTAAAACTAGGGTTATTCTAACATGAACATAATCTAACTCAAATATGTTTTTTTTTGGGGTTTTCTTTTACGGAAACAAAATTAATTCAAACAACATGACAACAAATCAGGTAAGATGTGATTGATATCCGTCTAATAAATTGATAAATTGTATCTCGCACGTGAAATCAAATTGGCCAAGTTTTAATAAAATCGCGAATCGTATCTCGAGCGTGAGATCAGATTGGCGATTTTTCCATGCGATTATAAGTCATATTTCTGGCGTGAAATCGGACTGTCAATCATATGCACGTTGTGAAATTAGGAAGATTTCCCAATTTACTCAAGATTACGGATAGGACTATATATCCTGAACTTCAATCATGTGCATCAAGATATTTTAAATAAGGAAACGGAATATTCAGAAATCAAATTGGACAAATTTCTTACCTAATCCGAATATTGGCTTCCAGATTTGGATTTTGTGCAATCGGACCGGGATTGCAATTGGCAGGCAATAGGGCGGTGGATGGCGGCGATGGTTCACGGTGGCGAGCAGTGATGGTTCACGGATGGGCAGCGAGACCTCATCGAGACTCAAGGCTGAACGGTGACTCAGTCGTGGTGCTTGCGGCGCTCGATGATGCTCACGATGCGGTCAGCGAGAGCTTCAGATAACTTACGAAAAAAATAGAAATTCTGCAAGTTGCGGAGAAGCGGCCAGTATGAGACGATCACCCATGAACTAGACCAACGGAAAGCTTCGAATGTGCTCCTGGAATGTCGGGAATGCCGCCGGACACAGAGACTGGCACGGCGATGGCTGCAACGTGGAGTTGGACCTGCGAACAGCAAAGTAGCGACACCTTCTTTTGCCTCTTTCGGCTTGAACTCCACAAGGCAAAGACCACCGCCTCAAAGTCTCCTCCTCTCTCTATATTTGTGCGTTGAGAAAGTGGATCCTTAAAATTCTGACTTCATCGATCAAGCTCTCCTTTATACATTGACTTCCGAATAGCTCTAAGTTGTGTTGGATCTTTCAAGAGTGATATAAAACCTAGATGCGGCGACAATGACTGGGAGGCAATTGGGGATATCTCGTCGCACAATTGAGGATGCTTCTTAGAGTCGACAGCAACTTTGTTGGAGAAGGTCGACGGAATAACAAGGGGCAGCCACGAGTGCACTCTCTCATGTTCTCACGTGTATTTTTCTCTCTAGTGCTCTGAGAATAAAATTACCGACCCCCCTTTCTCTTAATTTTGTGGCCGTGTATGGAATTAAAAAAAAAAAAAACTCAAAAATATTAAAATTCAAAATTCATAAAATTTCAAAAAAATAAATAAATAAAAAGAAGTTTCCAAAAATTCAAAAATCGGGAAAATATTAAAGAATTCAAAAAATTTCAATAAAAAATTTGAAAAACTAAAAATTATAAAATCCAGAATTTTTTGGGAAAATTGGAAAATTCATTTTTCATAAAAAAAAATCGAAAAATTCTGAGAAAAATATTAAAATTCCTTGAAAAGGTCAAAATTAATCTTTTAGGTTGTTTTCTCCTAAAAAGTGAAAGTCTTTCACTTAAAAATTAAGGCTTTACCTTAGGATTTCAATTGTCCCAAGAGACAAATGCCATTGATTGCGTGATATTGATACGTTGATTTTGTTTTTCCTTTAGTCTTGTTAGGATTATCATTTATCTTTTCCTAAATGTTAAATCTTTGCTCTCCCATGCAATTTATTTAAACACTTTCCTTGGTTGCTAATCATTATTTCTTGATTGCATACCTATAGGATCACCTCACATGTTAATGAATTGGTCTAAAATTAATCCAAACTACTTGACAAAATTTCTTTTTAAAATGAACAAGATTAGATACCGAAATGGTACTAATTGGTTAATTAGTATAATCAAGTCACCGACCCTAAATTCTTTGGTAGTGTAGGAAGTAAGGTATACTCTCAGGCCTCCCTTGGTTTCTAGCCGACTTCATAGGCTAATGGCGACTCCTCATTACAAAATTCTTATGAACCCCCAATGTTACGCGAGATATGGACTTAGGAGAGCTGTGCTTGATTATCTGCCGTAAGCCCATTTTTTAGGCAATACTCCTAAACCTACTCTCTCCCTCAAGGGGTAGGCCACGACATGCATTTGATCCAAAATAATTATATTTGCCCACTCATTTTCAACTATAGTAGTTGGAGAAACCTTTTTTCATTTTCAAGTGCTTTAAATTTTATCATAAAGTATGATAGATAACAAAATAACACCACAATAAACACTTGATAATACTTCCATTCAATTTTTATCCTTGAAACTTCATTTTTCAAATGTTTAACCGAAGATGCTTGAGCTTGCATTGACTCAACATCGTCCAATTCATCCACGAGCGTAGATGAAGGTTGATATCGTCCATCAAGTAGGTCTAATATCACCTCTGTGGCTTAGTGAGAGAATTTCGCATCGACCCATTTGAAGTATTTGCATTTTGATCATTCTTTATATCAAGCACATCCATAGAGTCTTCTCTTAGGATTCATTCAAGTTCACGATGTTCTTCTTGGACTCGGTAACCCACAAAAACATAAACGTTCACCTTCTCCTTTACTTCGATGAGAGAAATTTGAGGTGCCACTGAAAGTCTTGTTCTCCATTTCTAATATTCGATGGTGGAATTTTGGGCAAATCAAAATTAGGGTTTGGGATTAGGGTTCAAGCACTTCAATTTGAATTTTGGCCGATTTAGGGTTTTAGATTTGGGGCAATTGGGGAGAAGACGTTGTTTTGGCTGATTTAGGGCTTTTATTTTGGCCAATTATAGAAACAACGTCATCTTAGGTGAGCCCAAGCCAAGTCAACTATCCGACGAGCAACGTAGGCGAGTAAAATTAATAAAAAAAAACTGCCATGTAAGATTTACGATGGGATTTGCCAAAGGTGGCATTCAATATCCATTTTTCAAATAAAGTGGCACTTAAATGTCACTTTTTAAACTTTTGGTACTTGAGTGTCCTCTCATGTCAAATTTTGACACTTCGGATTTCTTTTGCTGTTAGAAAACTATACTGGCAATGGACCCGGGTATCTGAGAGAAGATAGCTATGGAGAACTTCAATCTTATAGGTGCACTGACGAGTTAGAGTTCTGATTTTTAGATGATGCTCCGAAGGATGCCGAAACTGGAATTGACCATGATAAGGCTCCCATCTTGCTAAATTAACCTAGAAAGAAATGGAATAAAATTCACCTAAAATATGATTCTGGAAGCAGAGATAAAAAAAACATTTTTTACTTACTAGCATCTCTTCATTGTCTTTGGATGTCAACACAGTTCGATATGATTCAAGAGAAGATCTGCCGTCTTCCTTAGATCACGCATCATCTGATAGTCCGAAGTACTTACCTCCAAATCTTGCAAGGTAAAGGCTTTGTCAATCCATCTCTGTTCCTCAATAAAGCTGATTTCTGAGTAATTTTTCAAATTCAACCAAAACCTTTTAGGAAAAACCCGAGTTTGTCCATGTTTGCGGTGATTAGATCTTGAAGTTGCTCACTGCTCTAAATTGGGCAAATGAAGATGCACACGACGATGGTGGTGCAACTACTGAGAACGATGGTCGACACTCTTTGGCAAGCTATTATGATTGCCTGATTCTCTCGATAGCGGATACGGATACCAAGCAAAAGGTCAGATCGAACACTATGAGCCCATAATTGTGCCTCGCCTTCATTTCAAGAGGAAATCTTGTAAATGTCACCAGAGCAACTTCATAACACCAAAAACATTAGTTAAATTCAATAGTAAGTGGTAGACGGGCCAATTTCTTCTTTAGGTAGGACAAACCTATTATGAAGACAAAGAAAGCTAAGAATGTTGGCTCCATGGTTGTTCCCGAAAGAATCACGACTTTGTGAGCTCCAATTCCCATAGCAGCAGTTACGCTTGTTGCTAACATCCTATTCAATCCTTTCCCTAATGTTGCTATTGCAAGAAAGTTGAACAACAACGGAGTTTGTGAAGTCCTATGACTCATTGGGATAATTAGTGAACTATCGAAGCTTATTACCAACAGAGAACTCAAACACGAACATGACCACAATCATTAATACTGCCCAAATGGCATTAGCGCCAAAACCATTGTAGAGAGGTCAAAAGTAGTAGAGTGATGTAACAAGTTTTAGAGCCAATCCCACTTTTAAGGAATGAATGGTCTTTCTAGGATGATCCTGCTCTAGTTCCTTCACTCTCATTTTTATAGAAATCATTTTCACGCATACTTTCTTAGGCAAATCCTTGACAGATATGCACGCCTTTATGAAAGGCCCCGCCTTCTCATAGTGTGACGGCAAAAGAGGTCAGATCCTGCCTCTATAGATTTGCAAAAGAGGCAAGATCCTCTGTTGATAGCTAGGTAGTTTTAGGGTGCTGTAATAGCAAAAAGAGGCATGCATTTATAGATTTTGAAGAAGCCTGGCCAAATATCATCACTGTTTACTTAGAAGGTGTTGACCAAACTTAATCTAGACGAAACTACAATTAACAATTGGAATGTCCTATCACATGTAAATGTAATCGATCTCCTCTATGCTTAGCCTCTTGATGGATCAAACTCAGATCAATGCAGGAAATATGAAAGCTAAAACATGATAACAACTCGTATTGTGGAGGAGTTTGTATGTCATATTCAATTCGCCACACTATTATATAGAGATGGATATTGAAATTTGGAATGAACTAACATAAATGTAAGATTTTCCCTCCAAATCTGGCCATTAATCCATGTATTTATTGATATACTTTCCATTGGACAGTTAAAGACTGCTTTTGGCCAGAGGGTTTCATAAAAGCCTACACCAGAGTGAATGCAAAGTGAGAGTGAGTTTTGCTTTGGTCCTGTCTTTCAGATGGCAAGAGAAGGTGATAGGATAGGACCCAGCTCATTCTTTGACACTATTTGTCCGGCTCCGCAGCAGCATTTCGGACCAAGAGCTCTGTTTTTTCTCTTTTCGGAGGCACCTGTTGTTTTCTGGTCGCCATTTTAGTGGGCTTGTCCTGTTTTCGGGATTTTTTTTTTTTTTATCAAATGAACTATTCCTCGGCCCAATAGACAACAATGGTCAAGACCAAGCCTAAGAATGGTATGTCATAAACCCAAAATCTCATACAAAATCGCTCCTTCATTATGATAATGAATTTCTTATAGATAGATTAATTGTCAGATGATGACCAGGACTCTCACCACATCTAGTAAAGCTTAACATTACAAATACAAAGAAAATATATGAAATAGAATCGGCTATTTGGTACTACAAGGGTAATTGATATATTTCTTAAGCTTTGGGGTTTGCAAATACCCTCAAACATAGGGTTAGATGTCCCATTCTTTTTGTTTTTCGGTTGGAATTCAAGATCCTCTCTATTTGGAGAGTGAATCTACTATTTCCAATTTACCTTTCTCAATTAGATGGGAGATGGACACATATTTTCTAAATGGATGGCACATTAGTTACCTTTTTCAAACTGTAATAATTTAAATCACTCATAACAACACGAATCTAGAGCAAAAATATAAAAAATTACTAGACTTCCAAGAACAAGTTGTACATCGCGAACGCACAGACTTGCATAATAACTGAGAAAAAAAGAACTTCAGTTCAAATCCAAAGATCTTAGCCAAATTACAATGAAAACATAAACAATTTTTAGTTTTCAAACCCTAACAAATCCAAGGAAACTAAAAATACATACAAGGAATCTGAATGAAAAAAAGATAAGTTAATCTACTGAATTCAGTGACTACTAAAATTTAATAGAAGCACCTAAGATGTTAAGATATAATTCGAAATTTTAAAAAACCCTACAGAGAGGAATATAATTAATAATTCTGTTTGCAATTGCGTCCACATTTTTGGATGCACTTGCAACTACTGCGTGCTGATCGAAAAAGGGGATTGATTGAAGATGTTGCTTTATTTTATAAATGATGATTAAGTTGAGATAATTATAAAAAAAAGTCCTAAATCTATTATATGTCGGTTTCATAAATGAAGATTAAGTTGAGATAATTACCAAAAAATTCCTAAATCTATTATATGATGGCTAATTTAGTCATAAACTCTTCAATTTGACCTATTTAATCCTAAGTTTTTTGATGATTTGCTAATGAAATCTTTTTGATCAATTTTGGTAGGAGTTCAATGACATGGATGCCGGCTGTCCTATGTAGTATAAGGACACCAGTACCAACGTAGATAATTTTTATAATATTTTTAAATTTTCTTAATTTTTTAATACTTTTTTATTTTATTTTATTTTACCTTTTCCAACTTGGGCTGATAAGGGTTGACAGCCCAGAGTTGGAAAGGAAAAACAAAAGGAAAAAAAATTCACAAAAATGTTGCGAAAATTATTCACATCAATAACGGTCGTCCCATGTCCTTGCCACGCAGGATAGATAGAGTTCACATCATTAATTCCCAACCAAAACTGGTAAGAAGAACTACAATGGTAAATCATCAAAATGTTTATGATTCAATTGGCGGTAGTAGTTTTGTGCATTGCTGAATATTCTTATTCTACGTATCATTGTTTAATATTCTTTTGTGCATGAGTAACTTAATCAAATGTATTGCCATTCTTAGGTGTCAGATCACAAATTCACAAATGCAATTCTCCTAGACTAATTCATAATTTTGTGCATGTGTAGGCATAAAATAATGACTACATAGTTATATATCCGACTAACTCATTAAGCTTCGAATAAATTCAATTGGTTTAATATAGGTCGAACAATAAACATCAAAATAATGTGTATGCTGGCAATGTCAAATTTAGGAACCCAAAGTCGAGGGGTGGTCAATCAAGTCCTTTCGAGGAACTTAGATTGACTATCATTTTATTTTCAATGATAAAAATTGTTTCGTATAATTTTCCGAATAATCTGGAAAATTTCTATTGCAATTAGCATGTTAGAGAAAATGGTTTCTTTAAATTTTGTCGACATCAGCACTTCGTCATGTCTTGTTAATCTTCTGTTTTTGTTTTATAAATCTATTAATTTTTATTCCGATTGGGCACTATCAACATTTAATAATGTCAATGGTAGTATCGTACTTATACTCTCCTTTGTTTCTATTTTTTGACTAACTCTTATTTGCTTGATCCGAGAATATTATCTTCTCTATCATGCCAACACACGAGCGCCCCACTAACAAAACTATGATATTAAAGTAGAACCTTGATTTGAATTTATATTTTAAAATTCAGCGTTTTTGTTGCATGTTCTAATTCCAATGATGGCTATGTCTAGTACGTCAAGATCTGAATATAGGATAATTTCTCAAACGAAGAGACCTAATCTCCCAACTTTTCTTTTATATGTTTGTACTTATGTATGTTGCGCAAAAAACAACTTGTGATAAAGTGGTCCAACTAAGGGAAAAATTATTTAAAAAATTCTAAACATGTTGCAATTTTGTCAATTCAATCCATTCAGTTGGTATTGACGTTAACAATTTTTAATAATATTTTATTTTTATTTTTATTTTTAATTTCTTTTTCTCTTTCTCTTCTTCCTTCTTTTTCATTTTTCCCCAAAATGGCCAACGAGGGCTGCACATTCCTTGCTGGCTACCGACGAGGGTCATAGCCCTTACCTAGCCTTGCTCAAGTCTAGGCAAGGTTTGGGGACCACAAGCAAGGCGGTTTCGCCTAGATATAGGTAAGGCCAGCCTCGATGCAAGCAAAGTGGGTCTCACTCGTGATGACGCCTTAGCCAAGTTAGCCTCGCCAAACTCTAGGAGAAGCCTCTTTGCTTGCGGCCCTGCAGCCCCCAAGCCTCATCTAGGACCGGTGAGCCTTGTTGGCAAGTATGAGGAAAAAAGGAAAAAGAAGGAAGAAGAGAAAAGAGAAAAAAAATAAAATAAAATAGAATAAAATAAAATATTATTAAAAATTATCTACATCAATGCCGGTTGGCCAAAATTGGCCAAATGGACTAAATTGATATAATTGCAAAAGATTTAGGATTGAATTGGCAAAAAAAAAAAAAAATGATTTAAGATTGAATTGGAAAAATTACAATAGGTTTAGGACTTCTTTTAGTTATTCTTCCTCTAAATAAGAATGATAACATAAAGCGAGCCGCCATGCATCTTCCTTGTGCTTTCATTTTCTTATTTATATATCTATTTGCATTTTCTCCATTCTGTTATACAAAGAAGGCCTTGAGAAGCAATAAAGCAGGTGGCCTATGTGGTAGTAGTTAAGAATCAAGATGCTTTTCGTTGATATAGCGTCTATAGTCATTCTTTCTTTCTAGTTTTCTTTTGATTTTTACTCAAAAGAAAGAGAGGTGGGGTACAATAAATGCAGAGTTTAAGTGCGCCATATAATTCTTGACTAAAATATGAGGCTACACCAGGTAAAAAAGAAAAGAAATTTAGATGTCAATGACATAGCCTAATGTTTTTGAGAAACGCTAGGGACTTTAACATGGGTACGTTGAAAACAGAGAGACAATACAAAGTTGTCATGTAGTGCTGTCCGTCAGCAGGACCAAATTCTTGATAAGCGCATAGGAGGTCAAAACCTAGAAAAGCTTTGGATTTGTTAATGAATTAGGTAGGACACTGCAGCTGGTCTTTTTTTTTTTTTTTTTGTCGGACACTGCAGCTGCTCTTGATAAGTGGGGTAATTTATAAAAAGTTATATATGTTTTGGCCAATCTATCTTGGGAGCACCGGACAGATCGAAAGGTTATTATCATCATCGTAGGCATCGCGAGGAGGATGTCTAGTGGGAAACAACTCAGTGCCCACCCATTTGCCTTTTTATCGAGTGGCTTTCTGTGCTCGCCACTGGCTCAATGCTTCATTTTGTGTGATGTTAGTGGAGTTGTTGCAGAAAAATGAACTCTTGCGCACGTTCCGTTAGTCAACTTATTTTAACGTCAATGTTTTTTTTTTTTTTTTGTCGAAAGATTGTCTCAGTGTTAATCGGCTGTACTCGAAGCACGTGGCTGAAGTGGTCGTGACAGAAGAAACTCTCTGTAGTTCTTCAGGTGGATGTGGACACACTTGTGCGAATTCGGGTAACAGCTGCAAGTCATCATGCTGCTTCTCAAACCTAATGAACGTTTAAGAGAATGAACTTACTATAAACTAGGGCCGTAAATGAGTGGATCGGATCGAGTTTGGGTCCGAAAATGGTCCGACCCGTATTGACCCATTTAACTCGTTTTGACACATTTTCATATAATGTAAATTTAATGATCCATACACAACCCGACCCATATTATCAAAACACATTTATATTTAACTCAATTTAGTTACTTAAATAAAAACTTCACACCAAATTTAAAAAGTAAATAAAATAAAATTTGTGAAAAACCTTTAAATTGAAACATTTTTGAAGAACTCTTGATAAGAAAAAGTTTGATGAGCTAATAATTGACATGAAAATAATATTTGCTTATAACAAATCTTATTGAATGCGAGAATGCGTAGCTTCTTAATTGTAATTGTTTTTAATTTTGGTTGATTTCTTGATTTTAGTTCACCAAGTTAAAAATTACATTATGAAGTTTAGAATTTCTATTTATCAATCTAAACAGCATTGAGCTTCATCTAAAAGTACTTTTCCAGTATGTATATGGATATCTTTCTACCAAATATCATTAAAAAAAATCGAATTTTTTATTATTTTAATTTTTTTGAAATTATTATTATTTATTTTATTTTCTTCTTTTCCTCTTTTCTCTTTTCTTTCTTTTTCCTCCTCCTTCTTCTCCCTTGTTACTTCATCAACGATGACCGCCCAAGCCGCAGTCCGGCAAGATCAAGGCTCCGCCTGTCCAGGTGAGCCCGAGCTACCAAGCTTTGTCACACTCAATGAGCTCGGCCGATCCAAGCGAGCCCGAGCTCTGTCGTGGCCAGCAAGCTCGTGGCTCGCCAAATCCAGGCGAGCCCGAGCTCGGCCATGGCCGGCAAGCTGAACCGTGAGCCCGCCCTAGTGAGCTCATGGCTCGCCGATCAAGCGGCGAGCTCGGGTGAGCTGGCAAGCTCGCGACTCGCCCGAGCTCCGTCAAGGCTAGCGAGCTGGCAACTTGCCTAAGGCCAACGAGCTCGGGATCGGCGATGAAGATGGCGGCCTAACGGCGAGGTAGGCGGTGGCTGCAATTGGTTGAGATCGGAAAGGAAAGGAGGTGCTCTAGTCATCCAAAGATTTGCAGTCATGGAAGGAAGAGAGAATTGAGGCAGAGCCTCTGCCGTAGAGGAGGAAGGCCATGGGTTCAAAGTGGGTTTCCTAATAACCCATTCAGACTCATTTCTTTTCTTACTTTGCTTTCTGAGACCCATTTGTGACCCACATTTAACTTTCACTTGATTCATATATGACCAATTTAACTAAAAATGAGCATAATATGGGTTTATGACCCATTTTGCCAGCTCTACTATAAACTTATATGGTTATCCAAATTGATGCATGTGGGGGTGTTTAATGTTGTACTTTCACTGAATCTACATCGATGTTTGAGTTGACGAGCTATTTCTCTCTTCATAAAAGAGAGACACCATGGAACTTTAAGACTAGGACACTGTAGATCTACATTCTTGACTACTGCCTGAGGCACGAATTAATCAATCCAGGACAAATAAGTATTATAACTATGATCATGCTGACACAATGTTCCCGGATTTTCAAGAAAAAAGTGATCAGAGTCATACCGATTATTATATAGACATATGGTCCGTACCTAAGAAGGCTTCGTTCGAATATCTCTTATACGGCTTTGCTTGTAGTGTTGAAAGTGTTTCTTGTCTAATCAATGATAAAATTGACTGACTTGAATTCTCTAAGCATGCCAATATGGTCAAGGTTCATAGGGTTTCCGAGCTTCTTCACCATCATCCGCATACAGTTCAGATCACAGTCCGTCAAGTTTTGCTAACTTGCGATTCCAACCTGTTAATATTGATCTTGAACGGGATTAAAATTGGGCCGCGAAATTTGTCGGGCATAGGGATGAAACTTGTTTCCAGAACACGAGGCTTTCTGAGGACGACCTGCTGCGTGCACAAATCGTTCTATGCTCGAGCGGGGTGCCGCAGATCGTTCCTCTGTCCTGCACGTATTGTACTCTCCTTTGTATCACGATCAATCACAGTCGCTAAGGTATTACTTAATTACATGCATCGACAGTCGAGATTGAATGATACACACCAACAGGAGCACCCTGCTTGATAAAGGATATTCGGCTGACGTCCGCCATCTTGCTCTCAACACATGCATGGCTAATCATGGTCAAAAGTCGGAAAACATTATTCAAGCGAATTTGGGATGCCGTGATACCTTGATGAAAGTTGCAATTTGGTTGGTTATATTGATTCAGACTATCCTTGAGATTTTGATAAATAAAAAATCTCTGTGGAATGTGTTCTCTTTTTCCTAACGTGATCAGTGGATGCGCGAGTTAGAAGACGATACTAGTTTAGGCAACCCAACAATTTGTTTGGTTAGTGAAACAAATCAACATAATGTTTCGATTGGAATATTCATTGCCACTCCATAAGTATAATTTATGTTGATCTGTACCCATTATTAAAAAAGCAATCAAACGAAAGAAAGAAAACCAGACAATGTGACCGACAAAATTATTTTTATCAAAGTAATTAGATAGAAACTTTCTTAAATATCAAATAATGTTAATTATTACGTACGTTATCTTTCATGTATACAACGCCTGCGTATCTACATCACCAGCGCTGGATCCGGTGTCACCGGAGGAGTCCCATTTTCTGGCGAGACGGTTGCCTCGAGCACACTCTCAGTCAGCACAACCCCATCACACTCGACATGCTTTTCCGCCTTCTCTGCAGTCTTGAAGCGGGCGAGGGAGGCGAGCTCGTTGACGGACTCAGCAATCTTGTCTGTGCAGTCGATGATGTCGAGGAGGAGCGAGGTGACGGTGGCGGCATGGATGACGGTAAGGAGGTCGGTCTCATCCTTCCAGGAGGTCGTCTTGAGTATCGACTTGAGGGCTTTTGCGGCGGTTCGGGACTTCTCAAGGTGGGGAGTCGCGGAGGACGGCACGGTCATCGTCTTGTGGGAAGATGCGAGTTGCTTCAGAGCTCTTGCGGCTTCCATGCTCATCTCTAGGCAGAGCTGCTCGAGTCTGGTTTGAACTTGTGGTGGGGCCTGAAAATGACGAGAGTGAGTGGCTACGTTATTTTGAGAGTTAAATAAAAAATTTTAGCAACATAAGGACCAAAGCACATGTTATAACTATGTCCGAATAGAAATGTCACAGCAAACATTCTCTAGTTAATGAAAAATTCTCAGTCACGCCCATTACATATGAGCCTAACTCTCATGCACTATTAAATGAGATGAGATTCACGTGGGACCCGTATGATCAAACAACATATATAAACTAAGTGGTCGGTGTGCCCAAATATTGATTCCTAATTAATGCAATTAAACGTCAACTTACATGGAATTTAGTGGTGAGGTAGCTATCAAGGGCTTCAATTCTATAGGCACATTGACGAATCAAAGCTCCAATCTTTAGGTATTGCTTCCACGGATGACGAAAGCCAAACCAGCCGTGACGTGGTTCCCAACTTGCAAAATTTGCCTGACGTGATCATCACAAATCATGTGTCATTATTATGTGAACATAGTTAAGTGACACTTCACATGCATGAGTGTCGACTAAAAATTAAAGAAAAGAAGAAGATAACTTATACACACCAAAGATTCTTCGTTGCTCTTTGTTCCGAGAACACTTTTGTATCCCCACAAAAGTGACTTGTTCTGATTTGAGTTACCATTTTCTGATTCTCTCAAGTATTCATTGCCAAATCCTGAAAACAAAAACATATATTGCATTCAATCATATTGTATCTTTTTTAACATTGTTTTTTAGGGTTTGGTGGATTTTCTTTTGCATTCTCCTTAATATGAAATTTTTTATATATTTTTCTTTTGTAGAATGATTTCTGTGTACCTTCCAAGAAGTTGGCAAGCTTTTCCATGTTGAGAGCAATGAGGCGGTGGAGGTCTTCGCCGGCCCAGACAGGACACACGATGACGGAGATGATCAGGCAGGCGGAGCCGCCGATGACGATGGTGGAGAGCCGCTTGTGCGCAAGCACCAGTATCTTGTCCTCCCGGAAGCCCGACACTGACACCAGCGCGAAGGTCAGTATGAATATCAGCATCCCGTAGTCGTACTTCGCCTTGACTCGCGGGAAGAACCTCATGAACGTCGAACTGGTGGCTGCATTTTGGAACAACATATCAATCACTGCTTCAGCTCAATCGGATCAAACCCTGTTATTCCTCATTTGTTGAGTGCTTTTCTAATTCTCTTTTTAACATTTTAGTAAATTTTTACCTTGAAGAAAGACGAAGAAACCAAGCATTATGGGCTCGCCGGTTTTTCCTGAGAGACTTGCCAAGTGATGAGCGCCAACACCAAGTGCACCGCCAACCAATGTAGCAAGTCCTCTATTCAACCCTTTACTTAGAGTGGCCCCTGAAAATGTTCTCTCAGTAAATAAAAGCAAAAAAAAAAAAAATGTATATATGGTAGAATTTACACCGAATTCAGCCAATCGTGGCTCAAGAAACGGAGAGACCGATGAGCACCGACGGCGGGTTTACTATAAATTTACCGACGTAGAATTCAAAGACAACCACCACAGTCATGACGGCCCACATTGCGGAGACACCGAAGCTGTTGTAGAGCGGCTGGTAGTAATAGATCAACGACACTAAGGAAAGCGCAAACCCTACTTTGAGTGAATGAGTGATTCGTCTATCTTTCCCGAGCTTCATCGCCTTCTTGGCCAGCTCTGCCGCTTTCACCATCAAGCTCCTGGGCAAGCCTGTCACCCGCCTCCATGCTTGAGCAGGGACTCTGGCTCTCTCCCGGCTTGGGGCAACACCCATTTCCAAGCACTCCATGGCTCAATGGATGAACACAAACTTGCATGTAAAAAAGAGAGAGGTGATCTTCTCCCCTTTTCTGGAAGAGTAGAGAGCAAGAGGAGAAAGAGAGGTTGCTCTTGTGATGGGGTGAAGTCTGAAAATGCCTTGGACGTGAAGAGGGGGGGTCTACGGGATCTTCTATTTATAGAGAAGGAAAGCATATCGAGATGGCAATACTGTCACTTTGGTCTTATAAGTTGCACGGTGGAAGTACAACGAGGTCCGACCAAAAAACGAAAAAAAGTACAACGAGGAAATTTCTGAGGAGGTGGGACTTGGTGGGTTATTTTTAAATCCGAGCTATGCTGAGTGTTTCCCATTAAGAGCAGCCCACAGTTGCTCGAAAGAAGACAAATAGGGTTTATTAATGAAAACATATTTCATTTTTATAAACGAAAAATAATTTTTATTATTCATGAAAATATTTAGATATAAATTATTATCAATAGTAAAAAAAAAATTGTTCATTAATTATTTAAAATGATACAAACGCTCGTTTTTAGAAAAAACATTTTTTAGATTATTTATTTTTCACGAAATAAATAGAGCTTAAGACCGTCAAGCTGAACCAAAAAAGTCTAATAAGATTCCATCACCATCAATTTTTAATCCCCTCCATGGCTGTTTCTTCCCTGTCCCAGAGCAACCGGGGACTTTCTTGCCGCGTATATTGTCCTAACTTATAATGGGACAAGTGCGACATTGATGCCATAAGCTATGACTATGTACATAAGTTAAGGTTCTTTCTTGTCACATGGGCAATTTTGTGTCCGTTTACAAGATATCGGAAATGGTACACACGCTTCGTGTTCTTGGAATTAAAAAAAAAATGAAGCAAAAAAAGATAATTTGATATACATTTGTTGAGATAATGAGCACAAGTAATCTTATATTGTTTATGACTTTCTTTTTAACTCTTAATAAGTACTCTAATTTCAGTTGATTACCTGATTTTTGTTAGATTCGATACACAATCACAAGGAAATCAAGAATAAAAGTGAGAAAATAAATTGAGACACAAAGTTTTTATCCCAGTTTGCGTTTAAATTATAGTTACGTCTAGTAGAGGATTTCCATATCATCCTATCGATGGGGAATGTGAACCACAACCCAATAATTTTCATAGTGAATAATAAAACGTTGGTTGTGGGAGACTTTCAAAACTTGTTGGTTTATTTCAAGTTGATGCGCTCAAACTAAAATTATCTATATTGTAGAAAAAGAGAGTTACGACAGTCCAGCAGTCTTTCATTTTTATGAAGTGACGGGATTTTATTTTCACATTAAATGATTTTGAGATAGTTGGTGCTTTTAATATTTTCAATTTCAACCCTTATAATATTTTTAATAATAAACCCTTCCACCCTATAATAAATGATTTTTAGTCTAACCATAATGCACCAAAAAAATTTGGGTATCGAATCTAGAACTTTCACGCGTAAATAATACCTGCTCCCCCCAATATATCAACAAGAGGGTGCTATGGATAACAATAATGTTCTTCACTAAATATTTTTTAACTTAAACTAAGCTCATATTTGTTTTAAAACATCAAAAGGCTTGATTGGAGATCGAAATTCTAGAAATTCACTCTTTCTAGATGCGACTAAACGAGTGAGAACAATCTACGTTTGTGTCCTCATCAACATGACCTTCCGAACGTTCTGTCCATCGGGGCTCACATGCAATGTAGTTTAATGGCCATAAGGGACACATTTGTATAAATATTGCTAGCGAAAGTACCAAAATCGACATGGCAAACCTTAATGATCCAAGAAAAACCATGCCCGGTTACGAGAACGAAAGGCTTTGTTAATGTGTGATGATTGAAATTGTAGTTGTTCGCCTTGACATTGTACGCGAATTCAAGGGTCATGCATTTCAATTAGTGCACATCGCCTTGTGGACCAGGGAACATGAAACATATCTTGCAATCTGATTTGCTTAGCTAGGAATGGTCAGCACCTCAAATTATTCATTGAAGCTGAACTTTCAATTTTTGCCCCATACACCCTCGAACCACTAGGACCAATTTTCAGGATTGTGAAGTTCTTATCTACATGATGCATGAGTTTCAAGAGTATTAACCCATCGAATCGACTTGGTCCATGATGGATCAGATCATGTGGTTCAGAACTAATACTGTCTGGTGCTAGACCATGTCAAATTCACCGATGTAAATGGTTATAATTGACTTGATTCGTGTTGGATTAGATTTAGATAAGTAGTCCATATGAAAGTAGATTTTGAAGGAGTACATGATAAGAGCTTTGAAGTCCATTGGCTTAGTACAATATAGAAGTTTCTAATTGGGAAGGATATGGGTTCATTCAAAAGAGTGAGAAGAGCGTTATTGTACAACGAATTGGACCGACAGCAATCACCAAAATAGTCAAAGGATCAATTCCCTTTTCTTTTTTTTCTTTTTTGTAAGAATAAAATAAATAAATAATGTATTTGACTCATATTGGAAATTAATAAAAAAATTCAAAATCATTGCTCAAACTTGGCGGGATTTGAAGGGAATATGCTCTCTATCTTTCTACTGAGCTTAAAGGCTTTCCATTTGTATTCTTAAAATATGAACTGTTCTCGACCTTTCTTTCTTTCGCCAAGGAAAAGCAGAAAGCAAGGATCAAACGCGTCCGAAGATAAAGCATTGGAGCACACGAGAGAGATCATATCATATCAAATCAAATCAACATAGATGTTGTCTAATTTTAAGCTACTCACTTAAGTACTTTCCCAAGAATAATATCATTCACGGTCTCTTATGAGTAAATTTCATCTTATTGGTCCTTGGACAAATCGTATAGTAACTCCCAAAATTACATCAGCTAGCGATCCAAAATAAAAATCCCATGTTGATGTTGAACTATTGGTGATGATAAGTTTTGTCGCAGCTTTTTTTTATCTTGATGGATAGGAGAGTTAGTGAACCAAGCACCGCCTACATGCAACACAAACCCTTTGGAATCATGTTCTCATGTCGACTGAACTATGTTTGATCACTTAGATTCGTTTATGGTGCCACTACTAGATCAAGCTGCGTTTCACAACCACTTAGCCAAAGGTCTCTGGGGCTCTAAAAGACTATAGGCAAAAGTCAAGCCATTTGGCAAATTCTTTAAGAGTATTTTGGGAAAGTGCTTGCATTTTCAAAGTTCTCTTATACCCTAGGTAAGTCCATAGGAGCTTTGGACTTTAATATTTCCCGAATGCTAATGTGTTCTGTTCTTCTAAAGTTGCCCTCACTAGACTTTCAGAATTTCCAAAATGCCCTTGCGACTTCGCTAGCAAGGCAAGATCTGGTGGCTGGTGACCTCAGGTGAGATTGCTTGAGGTCGCAAGGATGATTGGTGCTAGATTTGACTTGTCGGCGATGGTTTGAGGTTTTTTTTTTTTTTTTTTGAAAAAAAAAAGCAAAAATCCTTCATAAATTCAATCATTTCCAAACAATATTTAAATTAAAGTTGCTTTGTAATGCCTTTTTACATTAAGGCGATGGATTCATGAAGTTAATTGGATGGTGCACAATGGTTTGGCTTCTTTTCTTCCTCTCCCACTTGCATGTATATTATGTAAATGAGAGGTTCAAGTTGCCTATAACCCTCGCTTCGCAATTCCAAAGACTTGCCTTTTGGAGCTGGCTTGCTGGGCTGCATGAGCACTTCGGCCATTATGTGCCGTTCGTGTGTATTTCACTAATAAGCTCTCCTAATCAGTCTATTCATCAAGGGAAAAGACAGCAATTGATATGTACAAGCACACACCATAACTTGATAAACAGACAGGAAGGAGTGAATTTCCTACTGCTTTATCTGAGCCCGGAAGATAGTATACATCTTTATCTGTCCTCAAGGCATACCTTACATAGAAGAGAGAAGAGGACCATCAATTGAAGCAACATAGATTCCATTTTTCAGGTTCTATCTCCAGCATATACTTAAGCACAAGCAACCACGCAAAAAAGAGAGAGAGAACAAAAACTTGGGTTATAGTTGGGCTAAACCAGATTATCTTGTAAGGTCATTTATTGACATATGACTAAATAGGCATCTCAATCACTTACCTACTTAAAGCCCCGATTATCTAAGCCACGGGACATTAAAAATTGCTCTCGAGAATCATGATTACGCTAAAGCATCAAACTCTCTCAAGGTTTGTGATTGCACCTGGTTTTCGGACTTGGCAAGATGCAAATTCCAATTTTATGTTTGAGATAGACAACAATAATTGAATCATGAAAAATTTGTCTAGAAAATCATAAACCTATTATATTTTTACCAATTCAGTCTTATCTTTCAATTTTGCTAATTGAATCCTAAATATTTTCATATTTTGTCAAATGAATCCATCCGAAAATCGTTGACACAAATACTGGCCATTCTACATGACACGGCTAGTGCCAACATGGATAATATTCAATAATAATTTAATAATTTTCTAAATTTATTTATTTATTTACTCTTGTCTATTTCATTTTTTGCCTTTTTTTTTCCTTTTTTTCCTCCTCTAACCGAACATCAGCCTTGGCAACGCCCAATTTTCAACCAAAGGCAAGCATTGACAAGTTGACCTTGCTCGCCTCAAGTGAGCCTTGTCAATGGTTTGGTAAGGGGTGAGTCTTGCCAGTGGTTAGGCGAGAACCTAGAGGTGGCAAAATGGGGCTTAGACCCATATATGACCCATTTAATTCATAAATGATTTTAAATGGATCATATATGAGTCACTTGTTTTTTTACAAAAAATACTTAAATGGGTTTAATAATTAAAGACTTTGATAGGTGGGTCTTAAATGAGTCTTAAGTGGGTCTTAAATGGGTTGGATTTAGAATCCATTTTCAACCAAAACCTCACAATCTCTCTCTTCCCTCTTTAAATTTACATTTTTTTTTTTTTATAAAAACCGAAATTATAATTTTTATTTTCTTTTATTTTCTTTTTTCTTTCCTTTTTTTTCTTTCTTCTTTTTTTTTTTACTTCTTCCTCCGATGGCCGGCACGGCGATGGCCGGCGACCGGCCAGGCAAGCCTCGAGCTCACCGGATCTGGCAAGTCTCGAGCTCGCTAGATCTAGCGAGGCGTAGGCCTCACCGACGTTTGGCAAGGCTCAAGCCTCACTAGATCCGACAAGGGGCAAGGCTCGAGCTCGTCGGCATTGTCAAGCTAGGTGAGCTCGAGGCTCACCCGTGGCTGGCCACCGGCCATCATGGTGGCCGGCAACTAGCCAAAAAGAAGAAGAAGAAGAAAAAGAAAAAGAAAAATTATATTTTAAAAATAAAAATTAATTTTTAAAAAATAAAAAATAATTAAAATTCGATTTTTAAAATAATAAGTTTTTTTAAGTTTAGTTAAATGGGTCGAGTATGGGTTAGGTTGGGTATGGGTCAAAAATTTTGTATTGTAATAAATGGATCATAAACGGGTTAAATGGGTCAATTTGGATCGGACCATTTATGATCCAACCCAAACTCGACCCGACCCACCCGTTTAACGGATCTATGAGAACCTCGCCAAAGGAGGTTGACTTTGCCGTCACTGGACGAGGCTCGACCTTGCCAAGGGCAAGTGAGGCTCACCCTCACCAATGACCTCACCAACCCTTGCCTCTAGTTGGTGGCCAAGTCTCAAGGATTGGTTGGAGGAGGAAGAAAGGAAGAAAAAATAGAAAGAAAAGAAAAAGAAAAATGGATAAAGAAAAATTTTAAAAATAAATAATAAAAATACTATTAAAATTGTCAATGTCAATAATTTCTAGACAAAATTAACTGGATGAATTTAATTGACAAAATGTGAAAATGTTTGGACTCAATTGGCAAAATTTGAAAGGTTGATTACCAAATTAACAAAAGTGCAATATATTTAAGAATTTTTTGACGATTTTCTTAATGAATCATCATGGGAAGCATCATTGTGCAAAATCCTTAAAGAAATCTTCCAAGTGAAAAATAATTGGATGCTAGTTATGGCTTCGACATAGATATAACAACGCTTCAACATAGACGTAATAATGCTTCAAAGTTAGAATAAGTTCTTCCAACTGGAGGAAGCATCACTAGGTGCTTCTAAAGGTCCAAAGACTCCTATATCCTTAACCCACCTTACTTTATAAAACTTTTCGAAATCTCTCTACTTCAAATCGTCTTTAACCATCTCTCCTACATGCACTTTTAAATTATAATCTTTTGTAAAGATACCATTTTGTCCCACTTTTAAAAAGTGTGTTTTTTTTTTTTTAATGACTAGTATATCTATAATTTCTTAAAGTGGAAGCAGAGGTTTTCAGTGCCGAATCTTGAAGCTCGACCATTATAATTCCAATGTTGAATACTTCGCTTTCCCTTTGAATCGTGATAAGCAGGTTAGGCCATCATAACTCGACTACACCCCCTCTCAATGCTTAAGAAAATACAGAATCTGATGATGGGGCTTGATCATGGCATCCACTGAGTATAACTCATCTTTTTCTTCATCAATTCTTTCTTTTTTATATATGAGCTTCTTTATGATTTATAATATCTTAATCCAAAGCATATGCCTCCAGGTTTGAAAAGCGCCACGAACACCATCATTTTGCCTTTTTTGGGCAGGCACAGTGTGCTCCTGTACAACTTATTTGACAATGTGAAAGATATTTGAGGAGGCTCTGTCATATCGTATGAGCAATTTTAGCCTCCCTTCGAAAGGAAAATCTCATTAGTTCTGATATTCACAAATTCTCACCCAGAAAAGAAAATCTGAAAATCAAGTCCTACCAGGACAAAATGTCCAAAGTAGATTTGGAGACACTGTACCAGTAAAGTGAAGTTAAAGTGCATCATCTCCTATCGATATTCCTTGCAAAGAATTTACCTTATCTACAAGGTACCAGGAAAAGCCTCATCTTCTGGGTAATAAGCGACCGGATCAGTTGATAATGGATCGGAAGATCAAGAAAGCCTTCCAGCTGTGGCGCGAAGGCAATAAGCTGAGTAGGTAATATGAAATCCACAATTGTTTTTACACCTATTCACCCCCCTCTAGGTGTGTATACTAGTCATATCAAGCTCGACCTATCATGCATTTCAATTGATTACAGTCACACAGGTACGATCTAATCGTCACATAGCGGATTTATCTATCACACAGCGGATCTACTCAACACACAGCAGACCTAACCATCACAAAACGAGTTTATCCGTCACATAGCGGATTTATCCGTTACACATCAGATTTAACTAACACACAGCGGATCTATCCGTCACATAGCGGATTTATCCGTCACACATCTAGACGTCGTCTCGCTCCATCGAGCATGACAATGTCCACCTCAAGACGGCTTCCCATATAAAAGCATCATTCACCCAACACATAACGGGAGACGAATTCTCTTAACCAGCACACGAATTCGTGGATGGAGGCTGGCACGCGACAGTTTGGGGAATTGCTTCGGTGCTGCTGGACTTCAACGGAGCTGAGGTGAACAAACCGAAGTGGAGCAAGCTTCCGTCAACTATGGGGAGGAGTTCGCTGGTTTGTTGACCCGCGTGCTGACGTCGAAGAAGCTGAAGATCGGTGGAGAATACATGGACATCAATGGCCGAAGATGAAGAAAAAAAGAGGAAGAAAGGCAGAGGCGGTTCTGTCCAAAAGGGGAACGATCGAGCAGGGAAAAGAAAATGAAAGCAAAAGCAAAAGATCGAAGGAAGCAGGCGTCCGAGGGAAGCTTGAAGAGAAGAGAGAAAAAGTCAAATAAACTTATCTAATTTCATCATGAAATGGTCCCCACAAGTGCACAAGATTATCCCCTTGTCCCCATAATTAAATCTTGTAAATTAATCCACAAAAATCCAATTTGATGACATATGTTGCAGCCCATGCCAAGCTCCGAATTTCTTCAATTTTGGATCTTAATTTCCTCACCAAATTTTCTAATTTGGTGTCCAATTTGCCAAGGAAAGAGCCCACATCATTTCCATAAGTTTCCATCACCAAATAGCTCAATAAGAAGGCCAAAAATCCATTCAATTTGGCCCATTCGAATTTCCATTCGTTTCCAAATCGTCTAAATCGATTTTCCGTAAAAATCCGAAACTTGACGGAATTTCTCCGAAAGACAAAACGACGTCCTATAAATGAACCATGACATGCTCGAACGTCCGATTCCCGAAATCGAATTCAATTTCGTGGTTAAAATTGATCGATGCGATTTTAGTTCAATCCAATCTATCGAGTAGCTTTTAGGGATTTTACCGCAGTTATATCCCTTAACGGCTTCACCCAATAGATTGATTAACTCATGAGTGATCAGCTTAGAGAAAAAGGACTATAGGCGTGCCGACAAAAAGCCCATTTCATTTTGTCGAGACAGGTCGAAAATTGAGGATGTCACAATTAAAGCTTATTACCAATAGAGAACTCAAACATGACAACAACCGTTAATGCTGCCCAAATCGCGTTGACGCCAAAACCATTGTAGAGCAGTCGAAAGTAGTAGAACAAGGAAACAAGTGTCAGAGCCAATCGCACTTTTAAGTAATGAATTATCTTTCTAGGATGATCTTGCCCAAGTTCCTTCGCTTTCATTGTGATGGAAATCATTTTCACGCATATTTTCTTAGGCAAAGCCTTGACAGATATGTACCCCCTCATGAAAGACCCCGCCTTCTCATTGTCATGAAAAGTCGCCATCTCCATTGTGTCTGATGCAAACTCCTAGCAACGCTAACCAGTAGAGCGAAAATAACCGACTAGTGTCCTGGTAAAAGAGGCCAAATGCTATATTTATAGATTTGGCAAAAGAGGCAAGATCCTATGTTCATAATTAAGCAATTTCCGGGGCGGTGTTGCGGCAAAAAGAGGCTATGCATTTATAGATTTTGAAGAAGTCTGGCCGGGTATCATCAATCTATTTACTTAGAAGGTGTTGACCAAACTTAATCTAGATGAAACTACGATTAACAGTTGGAACGTCCTATCACATGTAAATGGACTCAATCTCCTCTATGCTTAGCCTCTTAATGGATCAAAGACAAAACAATGGGGGAAATATGAAAGCTAAAACGCCATAGCAACTCGTGTTGTGCAAGACTTTGTACGTCATACCTGATTTGCCGCACAATTATACGGAAATGGATATGGAAATTTGGAAGGAACTGACATAAATATAAGATCTTCCCTCCAAATCTGGCCATTAGTCCATGTATTTATTGCTATACTTTCCATTGGACAGCTAAAGACTTTGCTTTTGACCAGAGGGTTTCGCAAAAGCCTAGACTAGAGTGAATGCAAACTGGGAGTGAGTTTTGCTTTGGTTCTGTCTTTCAGACGGCAAGAGTAGGTGATAGGAAAGGACCCAATTGTCCAATCCAAGCTCATTCTTTGACACAATGTGTCCGGTTCCACGGCAGCACTTCGGACCTAGAGCTCTGTTTTCTCTCTTTTCGGAGGCACCCATTGTTGTCTGGTCGCTGTTCTAATGGGCTTGTCCTGTTTTCGGGAGTTTTGATTAATGACCTATTTCTCGGCCCAATAGACAACAATGGTCAAGACTGAGCCCAAGAATGGAATGTCGTAAACCCTAAATCTCATACAAAATCCCTCCTTCATTATGATTATGAATTTCTCATAGATAGATAGATTGTCAGATGATCACCAGGACTCTCACTATCTCTAGTAAAGCTCAACATTATAAATAAAAAGAAAATATATGAAATAGAATCGGCTATTTCTCACTACAAGAGTAGTTGATATATTTCTTAAGCTTTGGGGTTTTGCCAATACCCTCAAACATAGGGTTTTCAATTGGATTTCAAGATCCTCTCTATTTGGAGAGTGGATCTACTATTTCTAATTACCTTTCTTAACTAGATGGGACATCGACCCATATTTTTAAATGGATAGGACGTTAGTTACCTTTTCCAAACTGTAATAACTTAAATCACTATTAACAACACGAATCTAGAGCAAACAAAAAATTACTAGATTTCCAAGCACAAGTTGTATGTCGCAAACACGCAGACTTGCATAATAACTGAGAAAAAAAGCTTCAATTCATGATTTCACATCCATAGATCTAAGACGAATTACCATGAAAACATGACCAATTTTTAATTTGTAAACCCTAACAAATCCAAGGAAACTAAAAATGCAAACAAGGAAACTGAATGAAAAAAAGAAAAAAGAAAGATAAGGTAATTTACTAAATTCAGTAACTACTAAAATTTAATAGAAGCACCTAAGATATTCGAAATTCTAATAAACCCTACATATAGGGAATATAATTCACAATTCTATTTCCAATTGCGTCCACATTTTTGGATGCACTTGCGACTACTATCTGCGTGATCGAGAAAGGGGATAGATTGAAGATGTTGCTTTATTTCATAAATGAAGATTAAATTGAGATAATTATAAAAAAAAGTCATAAACCTATTATACAACAGCTAATTTAGTTATTAATTCTTCATTTTGATCAATTTAGTCTTAAGCCTTTTGACGATTTGTTAATGAAATCTTTCTGTTCGATCACATGTGTTAGCCATTCTGCATGGCACGGGGACGGTCAATGCCAATAGGGATAATTTTTGCTATATTTTTTAATATTTTGAATTTTTTCATAATTTTTTTATTTTCTTTTGTTTTTATTTTCTTATCTTTTCTTTTTTTTTCCAACTTAGGCCGCCAAGGGTTGGCAGCCTAGAGTTGAAAAGAAAAAAAGAAAGAAAAGAAAAGAAAAATAAATAAAATAATGTTTTGAAAATTATTCACTTCAATACCAGTCATCCTACATCATTGTCACGCAGGATAGCCAGCATCCACATCATCGATTTCCAATCAAAATTAGTAAGAAGGATTACATTGGCAAATCATAAAAAAATTTATGACTAAATTGGCCGCAAGTAATAGATTGAAGACTTTTTTGTAATTTTTCTCAAAACTTTATACTATGTATCATTGTTGAATACTCTTTTTGTGCATGCCATTGTTAAGTGTCAGATTCATAAGTTCACAAATGCAGTTCTCCTAGACTAATTCAAAATTTTGTGCATGTGTAGGTGCAAAATAAAGATTATATAGTCTAACTAACTTGTTAAGCATCGGATAAATTTAATTGGCTTAATGTAACTCGAACAACAAACATCAAAATAATGTATATGCTAGCAATGTCAAATATAGGAACCCAAAGTCGAGGGGTGATCAAGTCCACTTGAGGAACTTAGATTGACTATCATTTTATTTTCAATGACAAAAATTGTTTCGTATAATTTTCCAAATAATCTGGAAAATTTTTATTGCAATTAGAATGTAAGAGATGGTGATTTCTTTAAATTTTGTCGACATCAGCACTTCGTCAAGTCTTGTTAATCTTTTGTTTTTGTTTTATAAATCTATTAATTTTTTATTCCAATTGGGCACTATCAACATTTAATAATGTCAATGGTAGTATCGCACTTGTATTCTCCTTTGTTTCTATTTTTTGACTAACCCTTATTTGCTTGATCCGAGAATATTCTCCTCTTTCGTACTAACACTCGAGCGGCCCACTAACAAAACTATGATATTAGAGTAGAACTTTGGTTTGAATTTATATTTTAATATTCAGCGTTTTAGTTGCATGTTCTAGTTCCAATGATGGCTATGCCTAGTACGTCTAGATCTAAATATAGGATAATATCTCAGACGAAGAGACCTAATCTCCCAACTTTTCTTATATATGTATGTTGCCGCAAAAAACTTGTGACAAAGTGGTCCGAATAAGAATGATGATTTTAAGCGAGCCGCCATTCATCTTGCTTGTGCATCCCTTTTCTTATTTATTTATCTATTTGCATTTTCTCCATTCTCTATGAAGAAGGCTTTAAGAAGCAATAAAGCAGGTAGCCAATGTGGTAATAGTTAAGAATCAAGATGCTTTTCGTTGATATAGCGTCTATATTCATTCTTTCTTTCTAATTTTCTTTGGATTCAGCACTCAAAAGAACGAGAGGTGGCGTAAAATGAATGCTAAGTTTGTGTGCGCCATCTAATTCTTGACTACAGTATGATACACGAGGTAAAAAAGAAAAAAAAAATTAGATGACAATGATATAGCCTAATGATTTTGAGAAACACTAGGGACTTTAACATGGGTACGTTAGAAAGACAGAGCAAATACAAGGTTGTCATGTACTGCCGTCCTTCAGCAGCCAAAAGAAAACAAAGGACGAAATTCTTGATAAGCGCATAAGAGGTCAAAACCTGGAAAAGCTTTGTATTTGTTAATGGATTAGGTAGGAACACTACGGCTGCTCTTGATAAGTGGCGTAATTTATAAAAAGTCATATATGCTTTGGCCAATCTATCTTGGGAGTACCGGACAGATCGAAAGGTTATTATCATCATCGCAGACATCACGAGGAGGATTTGTCTAGTGGGAAACAACTCGGTGCCCACCCATTTGCCTCTTTATCGAGTGGCTTCCTGTGCTCGCCACTTGCTCAATGCTTCATTTTGTGTGGTGTTAGTCGACTTGTTGCAGAAAATGAAGAATTCTCCGCGCACGTTCTGATAGTCAACTTATTTTACCATCAATTGCCATAAAAAAGAAGATTGTTTCAATGTTAATCGGCTGTATTCAAAGGACGTGGCTGAAGTGGTCGTGACAGAGGAAACTCTCTGTAGTTCATCAGGTGGGTGTGGACACACTTGTGCGAATTCGGGTGACTGCTGCAAGTCATCTTGCCGCTTCTCCAACCTAATGAACGTTCAAGAGAATGAACTTATTATAATCTTTTATGGTTATACAAATTGATGCATGTGGGGGTGTTTAGTGTTGTGCTTTCATTAAATCTACGTCGATGTTTGAGTTATCGAGCTATTTCTCTATTCATATGAGAGAGACACCCCAGGACTTTAAGACTAGAACACTGTAGATCCACATTCTTGACTACTGTCCGAGGCACGAATTAATCGATCTAGGACAAATAAGTATTGTAACTATGATCATGCTGACACAATGTTCCCGTGGGTTTTCAAGAAAAAAGTGATCAGAATAATATCGATTGTTATCTAGACATATGGTACGTACCTAAGAAGGCTCCGTTCGAATATCTCTTATGGTGGTGAAGGCGGCTGTGTTTGTACTGTTGAAAGTGTTTCTTGTCTAATCAATGATAAATTTGACTGACTTGAATTCTCTGAGCATGCCAATATAGTCAAGGTTCATAAATAGGGTTTCCGAGCTTCTGCAACATCATCCGCATACAGTTCAGATCACCGTCCATCAAGTTTTGTCAACTTGCGATTTGACTCTGTTAGAATTGATCTCGAAGGGGATTAAAATCGGGCCATGAAGTTTGTCGGGCATGGAGATGAAACTTTTTTCCAGCACATGAGGCAATCGGCGGGCGACCTGCTGCGTGTACACATCGTTCTGTGCTCGAGCAGAGTGCCGTGGATCGATCCTCTTCCCTGCACGTATTGTACTCTTCTTCGTATCACGATCAATCTCAGTCGCTAAGGTATACCTTATTTACATGCAAAGACAGTCGAGATTGTATGATACACACCAACAAGAGCACCATGCCTGATAAAGGATATTCAGCCGATGTCCGCCACCTTGCTCTCAGTACATGCACGGCTAATCATGGTTAAAAGTCGGAAAACATTATTGAAATGAATTCAGAGATGCCGCAATACCTTGATGAAAGTTGCAATTTGGTTGGTTATATTGATTCAGACTATCCTTGAGATTTTGATTAATCTCTACGGGATATGTTTTCCTTTTCCTTAACGTGATCGGTGGATGCACGAGTTAGAAGATGATACTAGCTTAATCAACCCTACAATTTGTTTAGTCAGTGAAACAAATTAGCATAATGTTTTGATTGGAACATTCATTGCCACTCCATAAGTTTAATTTGTGTTGATCTGTACCCATATTTATAAAAGCAATCAAAATAAAGAAAGAAAACCGGACAGCGTGACCAAAAAAATTATTTTTATCAAGTAAATAGACAGATTTAGTTAGCTTAGTACGGAGCTACTTTGAGAACTTTAGCAGCATCCTCGTCAAGCTTCTCATTTATTTTAATTATATGAATAAAGTATCTTTATATAGGAATGAACTTCCTCATACCCTAATATCTCAAATATCAAATAATGTCCAGTTATTACGTCGGTTATCCTTCGTATATACGACGCCTACATATCTACACTACCCGCGCTGGATTCGGTCTCACTGGAGGAGTCCCGTTTTCTGGCGAGACGTTCACCTCGAGCATACTCACAGTCAGCACGACTTCATTGCACTTGACATGCTTCTTTGCCTTCTCCGGGGTCTTGAAGCTGGCGAGGGAGGCGAGCTCGTTGACAGACTTGGCAATCTCGTCCGTGCAGTCGATGATATTGAGGAGGAGTGAGGTGACAGTGGTGGCGTGGACGGCGGTGAGGAGTTCGGTTGTGTTGAGCAGCAACTTGAGGGCTGTCGCGGTGGTTCGGGACTTCTCGAGGTGGGGAGTCGCTGAGGACGGCACGGTCATCGTCTTGTGGGAAGATGCGAGTTGCTTCAGAGCTCCTGCGGTCTGCTTGCTCATCTCTGCGCAGAACTCCTTGAGTCTAGTTTGAACTTGTGGTGGGGCCTGAATATGACGAGAGTGAGTGGCTACGTTATTTTGAGAGTTAGATAAATTTTTTAGCAACATAGGGACTAAAGCACGTGGTATAACTATGTTTGAATATATATGTCATGGCAAACATTCTCTAGTTAATGAAAAATTCTTAGTTGCATCCGTTACATATGAGCCTAACTCTCATGCACTATTACATGCGATGGGATTCACATAAAATCCACATGATATAACAATATATATCAATTAGGTGGTCTGGTGTGCCCAAATACTTATTCCAAGCTAATGCAATTAGACATCGAACTTACTTGGAATTTAGTGGTGAGGTAGCTATCAAGGGCTTCAATTCTATAGGCGCATTGACGAATCAAATCTCCAATCTTTTGGTATTGCTTCCACGGATGACGAAAGCCAAACTGGCCGTGACATGGTTCCCAACTTGCAAAATTTGCCTGACGTGATCATCACAAATCATGTGTCATTATCATGTGATCACAATTAAGTGACACTTCACGTGCATGAGTGTCTACTTGAAATTAGAGAAAAGAACAAGAAACTTGTACCCACCATAGATTCTTCATTGCTCTTCGTTTTGAGAACACTTTTGTATCCTTGCAAAAGTGACTTGTTCTGATTAGCATCACTGTCTTCTGATTCTCTCAAGTATCCATTCTCAAATCCTAAAAAAAAAAAAAACATATATTACATTCAATCTTATTGTATCATTTTTGACATTGTTTCTAGGGTTTGGTGGATTTTCTTTTGCATTTTCTTCCCATGAATTTTTTTTTTTTCCTTTTGTAGAATGATTTGTGTGCACCTTCCAAGAAGTTGGCAAGCTTTTCCATGTTGTCAGCAATGAGGCAGTGGAGGTCTTCGCCGGCCCAGACGGGACACACGATGACGGAGGTGATCAGGCAGGCAAAGCCGCCGATGACGACGGTGGAGAGCCGCTTGAGCGCGAACTCCAGTATCTCGTCCTCCCGGAAGCCCGACACTGACACCAGCGCGAAGGTCAGTATGAATATCAGCATCCCGTAGTCGTACTTCGCCTTGATTCGCGGGAAGAACCTCATGAACGTCGAACCGGTGGCTGCATTTTGGAACAATATATCAATCACTGATTCAGCTCAATCGGATCAAACCATGTTATTCCTCATTTCTTGAGTGCTTTTCTAATTCTCTTTTTAAGATTTCGCTAAATTTTTACCTTGAAGAAAGACGAAGAAACCAAGCATTATGGGCTCGCCGGTTTTTCCTGAGAGACTTGCCAAGTGATGAGCGCCAACACCAAGTGCACCAGCAACCAATGTAGCAAGTCCTCTATTCAACCCTTTACTTAGAGTGGCCCCTGAAAATGTTCTCTCAGTTAGTAAATAAAAGCAAAAAAAATGTATATATGGTAGAATTTACACCGAATTCAGCCGATCGTGGTTCAAGAAACCGTGAGACCGACAGAGCACCGACCGTGGGTTTACCATAAACTTACCGACGTAGAATTCGAAGACAACCACCACAGTCATGACGGCCCACATTGCGGAGACGCCGAAGCTGTTGTAGAGCGGCTGGTAGTAATAGATCAACGACACTAAGGACAGCGCAAATCCTACTTTGACCGAATGAATGACTCGTCTCTTGTCATCTTGCCCAAGCTTCATCACACTCTTGGCCATCTCCGCCACTTTCGCCATCAAGCTCCTGGGCAAGCCCATCAACCACCTCCATGCACAAGCGAGGACTCCGGCTCTCTCCTGGCTTGGGGCAACACCCATTTGCAAGCTCTCCATGGCTCAATGAATGAACACAAACTTGCATGCAAAAAAGAGAGAAGTGATCTTCCCCCTTTTTCTGGAAGAGTAGAGAACAAGAGGAGAGAGAGAGAGAGAGAGAGAGAGAGAGAGGGGTTGCCGTTGTGATAGGGGCGAAGTCTGAAATTGCCTTGGACGTGAAGAGGGGGTCTCTAAAGGGTCTCGTATTTATGGAGAAGGAAAAGCATATCGAGATGGTGCCACACTGTCGATTTGGTCTTGTAAGTTGTACAGTGGAAGTACAGTGAGGAAATTTCTGAGGAGGTGGGACTTGGTGGGTGTTTCCCACTAAGAGCAGCCCAAAGTTGCACCCAAGAAGGCAAATTGAATCCTAAACATTTTCATATTTTGTCAAATGAATCCATCCGAAAATCGTTAACACAAATACTGGCCATTCTACACGACATGGCTAGTGCCAACATGGATAATATTCAATAATAATTTAATAATTTTCTAAATTTATTTATTTATTTACTCTTGTCTATTTCATTTTTTGCCTTTTTTCCCTTTTTTCCTCCTGTAACCGAACATCAGCCTTGGCAACACCCAATTTTCAACCAAAGGCAAGCATTGACAAGTTGACCTTGCTCGCCTCAAGTGAGCCTTGTCAATGGTTTGGTGAGGGTGAGTCTTGCCAGTGGTTAGGCGAGAACCCAGAGGTGGCAAAATGGGCCTTAGACTCATATATGACCCATTTAATTCATAAATGATTTTAAATGGATTATATATGGGTCACTCGTTTTTTTACAAAAAGTAGTTAAATGGGTTTAATAATTAAAGACTTTGATAGGTGGGTCTTAAATGAGTCTTAAGTGAGTCTTAAATGAGTTGGATTTAGAATCCATTTTCAACCAAAACCTCACAATCTCTCTCTTCCCTCTTTAACTTTACATTTTTTTTTTTTTATAAAAACCGAAATTATAATTTTTATTTTCTTTTATTTTCTTTTTTCTTTCCTTTTTTTTTTTTCTTTCTTCTTTTTATTTTTACTTCTTCCTCCGATGGCCGGCACGGCGATGGCAGCGACCGGCCAGGCAAGCCTCGAGCTCACCGGATCGGCGAGTCTCAAGCTCGCTAGATCTAGCGAGGCATAGGCCTCACCGACGTTTGGCAAGGCTCAAGCCTCACTAGATCCGACAAGGGGCAAGGCTCGAGCTCGTCGCATCGTCAAGCCAGGCGAGCTCGAGGCTCACTTTGTGGCGGCCACCAGCCGTCATGGCGGCCGACAACTAGCCAAAGAAGAAGAAGAAGAAAAAGAAAAGAAAAATTATATTTTAAAAATAAAAAATAATTAGAATTCGATTTTTTAAAATAATAAGTTTTTTTAAGTTTAGTTAAATGGGTCGGGTATGGGTCGAGTATGGGTTAGGTTGGGTATGGGTCAAAAATTTTGTATTGTAATAAATGGGTCATAAACGGGTTAAATGGGTCAATTTGGATTGGACCATTTATGATCCAACCCAAACTCAACCCGACCCACCTGTTTAACGGATCTATGAGAACCTCGCCAAAGGAGGTTGACTTTGCCGTCATTGGACGAGGCTCGACCTTGCCAAGGGCAAGTGAGGCTCACCCTCACCAATGACCTCACCAACCCTTGCCTCTAGTTGGTGGCCAAGTCTCAAGGATTGGTTGGAGGAGGAAGAAAGGAAGAAAAAATAGAAAGAAAAGAAAAAGAAAAATGGATAAAGAAAAATTTTAAAAAATAAATAATAAAAATACTATTAAAATTGTCAATGTCAATAATTTCTAGACAAAATTAACTAGATGAATTTAATTGACAAAATGTGAAAATGTTTGGACTCAATTGGCAAAATTTGAAAGGTTGATTACTAAATTAACAAAAGTGCAATATATTTAAGAATTTTTTGACGATTTTCTCAATGAATCATCATGGGAAGCATCATTGTGCAAAATCCTTAAAGAAATCTTCCAAGTGAAAAACAATTGGATGCTAGTTATGGCTTCGACATAGATATAACAACGCTTCAACATAGACGTAATAATGCTTCAAAGTTAGAATAAGTTCTTCCAACTGGAGGAAGCATCACTAGGTGCTTCTAAAGGTCCAAAGACTCCTATATCCTTAACCCACCTTACTTTATAAAACTTTCCGAAATCTCTCTACTTCAAATCGTCTTTAACCATCTCTCCTACATGCACTTTTAAATTATAATTACTTTTGTAAAGATACCATTTTGTCCCACTTTTAAAAAGTGTGTTTTTTTTTTTTAATGACTAGTATATCTATAATTTCTTAAAGTGGAAGCAGAGGCTTTCAGTGCCGAATCTTGAAGCTCGACCATTATAATTCCAATGTTGAATACTTCGCTTTCCCTTTGAATCGCGATAAGCAGGTTAGGCCATCATAACTCGACTACACCCCCTCTCAATGCTTAAGAAATACAGAATCTGATGATGGGGCTTGATCATGGCATCCACTGAGTATAACTCATCTTTTTCTTCATCAATTCTTTCTTTTTTATACATGAGTTTCTTTATGATTTATAATATCTTAATCCAAAGCATATGCCTCCAGGTTTGAAAAGCGCCACGAACACCATCATTTTGCCTTTTTTGGCCAGGCACAGTGTGCTCCTCTACAACTTATTTGACAATGTGAAAGATATTTGAGGAGGCTCTATCATATCGTATGAGCAATTTTAGCCTCCCTTAGAAAGGAAAATCTCATTAGTTCTGATATTCACAAATTCTCACCCAGAAAAGAAAATCTGAAAATCAAGTCCTACCAGGACAAAATTGTTAGATGTATGCCCTAAAGCTGCTATGTAATAGTTACATCTTAGGGATTTCAATTGTACATATAAGGATTATGTTATTTTAATTTTAAAAGGGTTTGATCAATTAATTTTCATTTAATTAATTAATTAAAGTGCACGTGTGCAAAGTGGTTTTATTTTGAATTAAAAAAAAATTAAAGCTTCGTGCATGTGCACGATACTTTAAATCGTGCACGTGCTTTAAATCGTGCACATGCACGAAATTGTGCACATGATCAGCGGTTGCTGACCATTATGCACGAAGCATGGATGGTTAGCAACCGCTCATGCACGATTGTTCGTGCAAAAAGCGGACGATCAGCAACGGTTGCTGATCGTCCATCGATTAGCAACCGTTGTTGATCGGTTATATATTTTATTAATTCTGTTTTCAAGAGAACAGAAAAACAGTGCTGCTGAAATAGAAAGAAACGGGCTTGTGCATTGTTTTTAGAGACATACGATGGGCTGTTGAAAAACAGAGAAAAGTGTGCGTGTGTTTTGGTTTTGTTTTAGAAACACAAGCGAGAATCAGAAGATGCTTTGCTGAAAATAGAGAGCAAAGTGTGTGCGTGTTCTTGTGTCTTTGAGACGCAAGAAAGAAGAGCGTTATCTCGTTCGGGCCGTGACTATTATACATCAAGAATACAACGGATTGTTACCACGTGATTGCTAGCACGATCGAAGTGGTGAATATCCGAAAATTCTCTCTTCCGTTCGACGTTCGTTGTTGGTGTGTCTAAACTAAAAGTCCGACGCTTGTGGGACTCGAACTGTAGAATATCCGAACCGATTCGTTTCAAAGTGCGCTTCGAGAGGTAGTTCGTTTAACTCCCTTTTTAATATTCAGATTTTTGATTAAAACGCACGAACAACGCCTTAGGAGAATCATGTATAAAATATATCTTTGTTTCCGTTGCGTTATTTTGTTAATTTCTCTTATTCATGATTCTTGAAACCTCAACGGTGGTATCGAGCCAACCTTAGGCGTTTTTCGTGCGTTTAATTGATTTATAGTTCAAATATGTTTTTGCGTTCTAATGGCCAATTTATTTTTGTTAAGAGAATTGGTTCTCTTGCTCTAATGTGGCCTATAGAAGTTGATTGATTTATGTGATAAATTTAATCAACTAAGCAAAAATTAGAACTAAATCAATTTTGAATCAAAAATCCGTAACTTGTTATACTTTGTGTTTATATTCTACAAATGATATGCAGAATTTTATGCATGCCTTCCAAAGCTTTAAATTTTGAATTTATGGCTCGTAAGGAAGGGTGGTGATCATGGAAAAATCCCTAATTATTGTGATTGTTGTATGGATGAATGTATGATGATTACAGGTATTCTTTTTGGGGATGTAATTATTAAATGGAGGTTGCATCCTTCTTTTATATTTATTTTTACGAAATGTAATTTTAGTATAGTTTAGTATTTCAATTATTGATGTAAATACTACAAGAGAGGAGGAGCCATTGGAGGAGCCATTAAACCGGTGAGCTCTCGGGTCCGGTCTTTGAAGAGTTCAAAGATTGAAGAAAAAGTGAAGAGCATGTCCATATTATTAAAACATTAAAATGGCTAAATGGGTCTCTTTGGCTCGAGACCCATTGAACCATAATTCCATGATCACCACATAGGATAGATGTTTATGTGATATCTATTTATTTATTGTGTTTATGTTATCGTGCATGTTAAATTGGTTAATGTGCAAAGAGAGACCATTAATAACGACCAAAATCTCCTTATTAATAATATTAAGTCGAAACGGGTTTCGGACTTTTGGCCTTCCATCGTCGTGGTTTGATCCAATATTATAATGGTTAACTGACCGGTTATGGATACATAGGGGTTAATTACCATTTATAATATTGGACCACTCCATTATGCATATGATGCTGTGGGGTTGGAGCCAAATGATTTCTAATAACTGTCGGTGAGGGAATCATTTGTGTTTTCAATACTTGCATGAGATGATGGGCTAGACTTAACTATGATCATGATGCCAATAACTGTTAGGTGAGGTTTTCATGGTCTAGAGGCCGAAGTTATGATTGGGACTCGCATATGATGCGTTGAACAAGCTGGTTCACTCACTAAGTTCATAGGACACCAATAACTGTTAGGTGAGGTGGACTTTGGGCTAGTGGGACTCCAATCCCCACTAGTAATCTTTACCCAACAAAGATTACCGCTTCCCATCTTAAGGAGTATGGGATTCGAAGATAAATTTAGTGGGAGGATCTATTTCATTTAAAGACCAAAATGAAATAGTTATTATGAAAAGTACAACGGCTAACAATTTATTTTCTGCAACAGATATATTATTACTCTGAAAAATGGTGACCACAAATCCACTCGCTTCTATACTTGACAAGAATTGTTTGACTGGACTCAATTTCACTAGCTGGGTGAGGAATTTGAGAATTGTTCTCAATTCAGAAAAATTGGGTATGTGCTTGATGAAAAGATGCCAACATCCTTTCCGAGGGTGGGACCCAAGAGGAGCGTGTCACTTATGATAAGTGGCGTGATGATGACTTAAAAGTTAGGTCATACATGCTTGCTTCTATGAATAATGAATTACAAAAGAAGTATGAATCAATGGAAGATGCTAAGTCGATCATTTTGCATTTAAAGGAATACTTTGATGAGAATGGTCGAACCTCTAGATATGAGATATATAAGTCATTGTACCGTATGAGGATGGCTGAAGGATCATCTGTTAATGATCATGCTTTGAAAATGATCTGGCACATTGAAGAATTGGCTAGGCTGAATCTCGTTATGGACAATGAGTTAGCTGTGGATTTGATCCTCCAATCTTTACCCGATTCCTTCTCGATTTTGTCCAAAACTTCCACATGCATAAAATGGAGAAAACTCTTGCTGAGTTACATAGCATGCTGGTAGTTTATGAGAAGGAAATGCATAACACGAGGCCAAATGTAATGGCTATGGCTAAGGCTTCTTCTTCAAAAGGTAAGACTGTTTTAAAGAAGAATAAATGGAAGAGGCTGCCAAACCTTGTTGTGCAACCAAAACCCAAGATTGATAAAGGGAAATGTCATTCTTGTGGTGTCAAAGGGCACTTTGGAGGAGGAACTGTAGGAGGTACCTCGCGAGCTTGAAGGTCAAGCCCAAGAACCAACCTTATGAAGGTATGGTGTCTATGCTTATTGAAATTAATCTTATGGTTAGTGCTGAATCTAGCTCATGGGTTCTAGATTCTACTGCAACTTCACATATTTGTATGTCTTTGCAGAATCTGGAAATAAGCGGGATGCTAGGGCGAAATGAGATTGTCTCGACGTTTGCCAATGGAGCAAGAGTTGCTGCATTAGCTATAGGGACTTTTCGTTTATGTTTGCCTTCTGGACATGTATTGGTTTTAAAGAACTGTTTGTATTATAAGAATGCTATAAGGAACATCATCTCTATACCTTGTCTGGGTAAAGAGAATTATGAATTTTCTTTTGCTGATGATGTATGTTCTATTTATCTTAATAGAATATGTGTTGGTTCTAGCTTATTAACCAACAATCTTTATACCATTACAATACCCGGTAATGCGATTACCAATGTCAATAAGCAAAATAGAATTGATATAAATGACATAACTAATAAACGCCCTAGAGACGGTCCAAATAAAAAGTATGTTTGGCATCTCCGATTAGGTCATATTGGAGAAGACAGAATTAACAAGTTGAGTAATGATGGATACATTGATCCTTCAAATTTTGAGTCATACTCAACTTGTGAGGCTTGTCTTCTAGGAAAAATGACCAAAGCGCCTTTTGTGGGACAAAGTGCGTGAGCTTTTGACATATTAGGATTAATACATACGAGATGTATGTGGACCAATTAATGAAACTGCTAGAGGTGGTTATAATTACTTCATTACCTTCACCGATGATCAGTCACAGTATGGTTATTTATACCTCATGAAGTATAAATCTAAATCCTTTGAAAGGTTCAAGGAATTCAAGGCTGAAGTTGAGAAACAAACAGAAAAATGTATTAAGGCTCTTCGATCAGATCGAGGAGGTGAATACCTTAGTATCTTGAATTCTGGACTTTCTTAAAGAGAATGGCATTTTATCACAATGGACACCTCCTGGAACTCCCGAACATAATGGTGTATACGAACGAAGAAATCGTACTTTATTAGATATGGTACGATCTATGATGAGTTACACCGATTTGCCAATATCCCTTTGGGGATATGCCCTTGAGACAGCTTGTATATATACTGAAGAGTGCCGTCCAAATCTGTTCCAACTACGCCCTATGAGATATGGCATAGTAGGAAACCTAGTCTTAATCATATTAAGATTTGGGGTTGTCCAGCTTTCATGAAAAAGTTGAAAATGGAAAAATTGGAGGCAAGATCTGAACAAGGTCGCTTTATTGGATATCCAAAGGAAACTCTTGGATATTATTTCTATTTTCATTCAGACCAAAGAATTTTGGTATGCAAGCATGCTTCTTTTTTGGAGAATCAGTTCGTCCAAGAAAGTGGTGCTGGGTGGAAAATAGTCTTACAAGAAGAAAATAATGAAGTACCAAACAACCGAGTTCAGATACCAATCTCTGATTCAGTAGGAGCTTCTGATACACAACCTCTTAGGAGAAGTGCGAAACGTCTCGCCCACCTGCTCGTTATAGACACTCGGTTGATCATATTGAACCATTATTCATTGTGAATGATAGTGATCAACCCGGTGATCCTAAAACCTATGAGGAGGCGATGTTGGACATCGGTTCTGGTAAATGGCTAGAAGCCATGAAATCCGAAATGGATTCGATGTATTCCAATGAGGTTTGGACCTTGACTGACCTGCCTGATGGTCTTATACCAATTGGTTGTGAATGGATCTTCAAGAGGAAGATGAATGCTGAAGGTCAAATTGGAACTTACAAAGCACGGCTAGTGGCGAAAGGATATCGTCAAAAAGAAGGAATTGATTATGACGAAACTTTCTCACCTGTGGCCATGCTAAAATCCATTTGGATTATGTTGGCTATAGCTGCACACCTTGATTATGAGATATTCCAGATGGATGTCAAAACAGCTTTTCTAAATGGTTTTATCGATGAGGACATCAATATGGAACAACCACGGGGTTTTGAATCCAATAGTGAAAAACGGAAGGTGTGTAAGCTTAAGAGATCCATTTATGGACTCAAACAAGCCTCCAGAAGTTGGAATATCCGTTTTGATGAGGTAGTCAAATCGTTTGGCTTCATCAAAAATCCGGATGAACCTTGTGTATACAAGAAGATCAGTGGGAGTGCAATTGCATTTCTAGTTTTGTATGTCGATGATATACTTTTGATTGGAAATGATGTACCAATGATATCATCGATAAAACTATTCTTGTCACAGAAATTCTCCATGAAAGATTTAGGAGAGGCAACCTACATTTTAGGTATCAAGATCTATAGAGATAGATCAAGACGATTGATTGGCCTCTCACAGTCTATGTACATAGACAAAGTGTTAACACGGTTTAACATGCAATGTTCCAAGAGAGGATTATTGCCTTTTAGGCAAGGGATCCATCTTTCTAAGGAGATGTGTCCTAACACTCCTGAAGAAAGAGAGCGGATGGCGAAGATACCATATGCATCCGCTATTGGAAGCATAATGTATGCTATGCTATGTACTAGACTTGATATTGCGCATGTTGTAAGCATTACTAGCATATATCGTCGATCCAGGGAGAAGAAACCTTTGGATAGCAATCAAGAATATTCTTAAGTACTTGCGAAGGACTAAGGATCTATTCTTGATATATGGAGAAGGAGAATTTAAAGTTGTAGCTTATACCGATTCCGATTTTCAATCGGATCCTAATGATTATAAGTCTACATCTGGGTTTGTCTTTACATTCAATGGTGGTGCAGTTAGTTGGAAAAGTTCCAAACAAAGTATAACCGCTGATTCCACCACCGAGGCGAGTATGTAGCTGCTTCGAAGCTGAGCAAAGGAAGCCGCTTGGATGAAGAAGTTTATTTCTAAACTTGGAGTAGTTCCTTCAATTGAGCAACCAATCACATTGTTTTGTGACAACAATGGAGCGATAGCTCAAGCTAAGGAACCAAGGTCTCACCAGAAGTCCAAGCATATTGAGAGACGCTTCCATCTCATCAGAGAAATTGTTGGGAGAGATGATATCGCCTTACAGAAAATTGCCTCAGCAGAAAACGTGGCAGATCCCTTCACTAAGGCCTTACCTCAGTCTTCTTATGAAAGACATTGACAAAATGGGTTTGAGGTACCAGACAAGTTGGCTTTAGTGCAAGTGAGAGATTGTTAGATGTATGCCCTAAAGCTGCTATGTAATAGTTACATATTAGGGATTTCAGTTGTACTTTCATTATTATTATTTAATTAATGGAAATGACGTATTCATTCATTTGTCCAATTATTTTATATTGATGAATGATTCCATAAGATCGGTTGCAACTAGACCTATTCTTGAGACGTCAAGAATATATGTGACGAGTTCATAGTTAGACTAAATCTTTAAATTGTTCCCGGTCGATGGATTATTGAGTGGATATTAATAATCATGTTGAGACCGGTGTGTTCTTAACTTCGCCATTAAGTATTGGATACTTAAGGGAATGATGAGTCACATGTCATTGGGTATTATGATTCCCGAGTTAGAACACGGTGTTTGTATTAGACAAGTTCACTGAACGTGACGCATATGGAACAATTAGCGACATGGAAGCTTTTAGCGTGGTCAATGTCTAATTGTTCATGCTTTGGTCTTGTGTAAATAATCCTTAGACCTGAGGCACAGTGTTAACTTATGTATTGAACAACTATGGTTCACGGGTGCACATAATGCCGGGTCATTGATCCGTCTTTATACCTGATGGTCATAGTTTGTTCATATATGAAGTTACACGTGTGCGCAATATGGAATCTGTCTCCTTGTTATATGCAAGGTATGATAATGATGTCCTATGCAATCTAATTGTGACAATGCATTGAAATCCTCGGCCGGGGTTGTAATCGAGAATAAATTGTTTATGTCTCAAATAAAATGCATGTCAATTAGATTTGTGCATATGATCGAATTAATGACTTGACAAATATTCCATGGTCTTTGTTTGATCAGGACATAGTAAGACAGAGAGATTGAATTACACTGTAGTCAAAGCTGACAGGTTCATTATGTTCTTAAAGTATTCACACTATCTGGATAGCCATGACATATTGCTAGATGTCAATCGTGGCTTGTAGGACCTAAAAGATTAATTGGGACAATTAATTCTTTTGGAAGTACTAATGTGTTAGTACAAGTCTTACTACCAGCTTAGTGATGAACCTAGGGATGTCACACACCATAAACAATTAGGATGACGTGGAACAAGAGAGAAATATTATTGCAAATGTGTTTGCAATTACTGCAATCGAATTAAGTCGATTTGAAATTAAATTAAATGAGATTTAATTTAGTTTGTATTATAGTCACGAGCCTACTTGCATATGATGCACACGCATGCCCAAAGTGGATATATGTTAACATACTCCAATTGTGTACTTTCATTATTATTATTTAATTAATGGCAATGAATTGACCAAATGGGTTTGAGGTACCAAACAAGTTGGCTTTAGTGCAAGTGGGAGATTGTTAGATGTATGCCCTAAAGCTGCTATGTAATAGTTACATCTTAGGGATTTCAATTGTACATATAAGGATTATGTTATTTTAATTTTAAAGGGTTTGATCAATTAATTTTCATTTAATTAATTAATTAAATGAAAATTAATTGATCTGGTAAAAAAAAAAATTAAAGCTTCGTGCATGTGCACGATGCTTTAAATCGTGCACATGCTTTAAATCGTGCACATGCACGAAATTGTGCACATGATCAGCGGTTGCTGACCATTATGCACGAAGCATGGATGGTCAGCAACCGCTCATGCACGATTGTTCGTGCAAAAGCGGACGATCAGCAACGGTTGCTGATCGTCCATTGATTAGCAACCGTTGCTGATCGGTTATATATATATATTTTTAATTCTGTTTTCAAGAGAACAGAAACAGTGCTGCTGAAATAGAAAGAAACGGGCGTGTGCATTGTTTTTAGAGACATACGATGGGTTGCTGAAAAACAGAGAAAAGTGTGCGTGTGTTTTGGTTTTGTTTTAGAAACACAAGCGAGAATCAGAAGATGCTTTGCTGAAAATAGAGAGCAAAGTGTGTGCGTGTTCTTGTGTTTTTGAGACGCAAGAAAGAAGAGCGTTATCTCGTTCGGGCCGTGACTATTATACATCAAGAATACAACGGATTGTTTCCACGTGATTGCTAGCACGATCGAAGTGGTGAATATCCGAAAATTCTCTCTTCCGTTTGACGTTTGTTGTTGGTGTGTCTAAACTAGAGGTCCGACGCTTGTGGGACTCGAACTGTAGTACATCCGAACCGATTCGTTTCAAAGTGCGCTTCGAGAGGTAGTTCGTTTAACTCCCTTTTTAATATTCAGATTTTTTATTAAAACGCACGAACAACGCCTTAGGAGAATCATGTATAAAATATATCTTTGTTTCCGCTGCGTTATTTTGTTAATTTCTCTTATTCATGATTCTTGAAACCTCAACAAAAATGTCCAAAGTAGATTTGGAGACACTGTACCAGTAAAGTGAAGTTAAAGTGCATCATCTCCTATCGATATTCCTTGCAAAGAATTTACCTTATCTACAAGGTACCAGGAAAAGCCTCATCTTCTGGGTAATAAGCGACTGGATCAGTTGATAATGGATCGGAAGATCAAGAAAGCCTTCCAGCTGTGGCGCGAAGGCAATAAGCTGAGTAGGTAATATGAAATCCACCTTCTTGGACAATGAGAATGCGGCCTCCACTCTGCCTATCTGCGAGGCTGCGAATTGTTCAACCCATCGCCCAATATCCATCCATTGTCAAGCGCTGCCTTCCATTTGGATCGAACTACAGTGGGGAAGACAATAATTATCAACACGTAATAGATTCTGGTAAAACCATGGCATGTAAAAGATTATCGTATGGACAAATGTCCTTTTAAATTCTAAAGGCAAATGCCTTAGTTCGGGTAGCTATTTAATAAAACTTAATCAAGAAAGGTTTTTATATTCGACTTTGGGGCAGAGGATGAACTCCAATATGCACATCTTACTCCTTAGTTTTACTCCTTCATAATTCGTGGGTTGTGCGTCTAGTGAGAAGATGGGTGAAAAATGAGCTCCAGCGATTACAAACAAAAATAATTACCAAGTTTGGCATTTGTACGCATCAACTTCTCGCTATTAGGACGATGTAGAGTGTACTGATGCATTTAAAGTATCATTGCCTTATTATGCTTCCACTAGAACTTAACCGACTGCTACAGTTTTCATGAAAATCAGAGGATGCTTATTTCGCAGTCCCATAGAACCTAAACTCCCATCACGCTATGCAAGCATTTCGACTTGAATGAGAGAGGCAAGCTCATCTTTATCTGAGAAATGGTCTCCGCTTCAGGAAGAAATTACTTTGAACTGATTAAGGTACCATTCTCCTTATTAACAGCTTGTACAATTACACCATATCCCAAATCCCAAGATCAAATGGCCATTTTACAATAACAACGGTAATTCCACATTTGTGCTCCAATTAAGGCTAATTTTCTTCAAAAACAGCTTTTTAGGGATTCTAGAGTAATGTCATAGCCTTCATCAATTTGGTTATGGGAAGCTTTGGTCCTTAAATGAGAAATGTAGCTCAGATATCATACGAGATTGACAGTACTATGAGATTATTATACGTGAATGATTATTTCTCATAATCAAGTACTTCTATCCTGTAAGCAAGGCAAAACCCACAACACGTTGCCCCAGAAGCAGAAATCCCACACTTTCAGTTTTAGAGAATCTCCTAGCTTTCTTGAGCAAATAGAAAGAGATTCTTTAACCAGAAAGGAATCAAGCTAGATAAAAGGAGATTAGATTCTTGTAAAGTGCCACTCTATCAAACGTGTAGCTCGTATAAATAGTTAAGCAAACATTCAACTCACATGTGACCGACTAGTGTTAGTAGTCGGCAAAAGATCGCTTCAAGTGCCATAACTTGGCACAAATGGACAATTTAAGTGCCATAACTTACGAAAGTAACACTTAAGTGCCACATTCAAAGAGAAATTGATCATTTAAGTGCAACTTCGGCCAAAATCCGGCCAAAATATTGACATGCGCAATTTCCGGCAAAGTAAGTGCAAAACAGCGTCGTTTTAGTGCTAACGTGATAAAAAAAACAATATTAAAATTAATTAAATTAAATTTATCTAAAATATTAAACAAAAAATTTAAAAAAATTTAAAAAATTTAAAAAAAAAAAAAAAAAAAAAAGAAAATGGGGAGGTGGCTGAGGGCTCATCCCTCAGCCGCCGCCGCCGCCGGGGAAGGGCCAACAACGGAGGGGGAGGGCTTGCGAGCCCTCGCTGCCGGTCGGCCGGGTCGTCGGCCCCGGCCGTGGCCGGCGACCTCGGCCGAACCTCCCCATCCGTCATCAGCCCTTCCCGCAGCTGCGGGGAGGTGGCGGCGATGGCTAAGGGCTCAACCCTCAGCCGCCTCACCCCCCTCCTCCCGGCCCTTTTTTAAAATTTTTTAAATTTTAAAATTTTTTAAAATTTTTAATATTAATTTTTTTATTTTTAAATATTTTAAATAAATTTAATTTAATTAATTTTTATATTATTTTTTACCACATCAGCATCAAAACGACGTTGTTTTGCACTTGCTTCGCCGAAAAATCGCCACGTTAACATTTTGACCAGATTGGCACTTAAGTGATCCATTTTGCTCCGATTTTGGCACTTAAGTGTCACTTTCGTAAGTTATGGCACTTAAGTGTCCCTTTATGCTAAGTTATGACACTTCAGGGGTCCACGCGTCATTAGTAGTCCTATGATTCCCAACAATGTATTTCTATGCACTTGTACGGTAGTGTACACCAACCTAGCAATTTCAATTCAACGTCAATTACTGGAGAAAGTGTACCAGCATAAAATATGAGTAGTGTACTAAAGAGGACCTACTTACCACACTAGAGTTTTGGCCAACAACAAGAACAACCATTTTGGGTTTGAAACTCTCCACAGCTGGCACAGCCAGTTCAGTCACGGCATATTTATATACCATCTCCAGTTCCATTTGGCAACGGTATGTTCATGTTATATCCCATGTTGTTCGCCTTCACCAAGCTGATCAACACATCCACTTTGCGGATGAGATGGACCACACGACCAGTGATTCATGTGGAGAGAGATGGTAACAACGTCATTAGACTGCTAAAACTCCTCCGCTGTTCCATTTCCATAGTGCGATCTATATCAATAATGACAACACTTTTGCACCAAGAGTCTAATGCCAATCGAACTGCTAGACCGGCATTGTTTAGCAAGCAATACCCATTGGCTTGAGAAGGCTGAGCATGATGACCAGGTGGCCTCACTAATGCATATCCAATCTACCCCTTACTATTGAGTATGCACTTCATAGCAGACAGCGTGTTACCGGCAGCAAGAAGCACGGTGTCCCATGAACGAGGGTTCAAGAAAGTTCCGCAGCAAAGAACTTTCCCTATCGGCTTCCACTAGTTCTGTTAAGTATTCTGGAAGATCAGAGATGAAAATCACATCCAACTTGAGGTGGTTGTCCACATTCTACTTAATACCTACATATTGCAGCTGTGTAGAAGGAACACATTCCACAGCTTCACAAGTTAATCATAACAACCCCAAGCCCTACAACAAAAGTTCTAAGAGAAGACATTTTGCACTGCTAACCCCACGGTATTGTGTTTAACAAGTTAAATGCTGAAACAAACATATTCAGAGAGCCATTTTCTACTCAGGCAATGAATACAATTTTCTTACAAGTAAGAAGTTCCTTCTAGTTCATTATCAAATGACACCAAGCCTCAACTGTACTTCACAAACTTATAGACTTCAACACCAAACCAAAATCTAAGCTTGCACTTCCAATTCTCCAATACTATACAAAACCAAGCAAAGACCAAAATCTCTCTCTACCTAGAGCACATTCACAATCAAATGCAGCCTTTATCCACCAAATCACTGTTCTCTCGATATACATTCCAACTCAATCAAGCTTTTTCATACAACAATGAAAAGCAAGAAAACAGAAAACGGTACCTAGAGAGAGTCATAAGAAGTACCTGTAGAGTGAAAAGAGAGGAGTTGAGAGATGAGACCAGGCGTTGCATTGTGCCAGGAGATGAAGGGAGAGATGGGTCCTTGCTTGAGGATCGAGACCATGTTTCAGACCCTGTCAGGGTTCCCTGATTGCTTCTTGAGCACGTCCAAGAAGCCCAGGTCGGAGCCAGTCTCAAACACACCCGAACCCACGTTGGGGTTCAGCATCCCATTGTGCCAGAACACGTCAAACCTGTTCGTTGAAGGAGAAGAACAAGCTGCCATTTGAGAGTTGAACTGCGAAGCTGTTGATGATGATGTCTCTGCCTTCTGGTGCTCGAAGTATGGCACTACTCACCAGTAGGATGTGTTTGCATATTTATGCCTTCTGCCTGCAACTTATAATCTTTCTAGTTTTTATGATCGTTCCATTTTTATGAGTACTTTTTCATCTCTTTCAACATACCATTACTAATTCGTGAATACACCTTTTCGAATGTATGCATGTTTCTTTAAGTTGATGCATTTTTTGTTAATTGTGATTTACATACAGTGGATTGAGTATGCACCAATAATCCTCACCATCGTTGACATAAATTAAAAATTTAAGAAAATGAGTTAATGTATTGGCCTTATCGACTGTATGCGTGGTTTTTTAAGTTGAAGAAGGTATTTTTTGTTTGCTCAGTTAGGTTTTAACATCTTAGGGGTTTGAACTCTAGACCTTGTCCGGTTCCACAACCCATCTACGACCGGTGAGCTGAATGATATTGTCTCTCTACCTTAGGACCATCTTGAATCCAACATTTATGACGCACTTGTGTTGGCAGCAGCCTAACACACATCTGATTGTCACAGCATTAAAAAATCCTGTGAAACCAAACAAGTGGATGCTTTTGATTTCCAAGAATAAAACCTAAGTAGAGGAGAATGAGATTGTGGTGACACTGATAGATCTCTGAGGCAAGAAATTCGTAGGGAAGTATAGTTAACATACTCAGCATGTGATGGTTGAGCAGTTGTTTTTATTCCAATTTTAGACACAGATCTGTGCTATGGTATGTGTTTAGCAACGTAAAGGTGACTATCATCATCCATCTTCAGCTGGTTGTGGCGATACATTCTCATTTCTACTCGAACTCCGAGATGGCCCTTTGATGGTGATTGTATGGCGAGTTACATCCTCATCAAGAAGTGGCTGAGGAGAGAGAACAAAGAGAAGAATGCGGGAACAACAGGGAGAGAAAAGTAAAAAATCAAACAAAAAAGGGACAGAAGGTTAATATGGGCAAGACACTGCAATTGGGAGTGTCAAAGCAAAAGCTGGATAAAAATAGCGCGACCCTTTTTTAGATGCACAGAAAATGGGATTTTTGCGGTTCCCTTTGCACTTACACAGCTGTAGATTGTAACAAATCTCTGCATGACAGGTGTGAGAGAAGCTCGTGCCATTTCCAGACTTCAGCGGAGCACGATTGGAGGAAGCTTCTTCGCTCTCAACCATGACTGTCATGTTGGTTCCGTATACCTTGTCAGCTCCAGAACCGTGGCTGTTTAGCATGTGAATGTCCTTTTTGAGTTTCAAATCCTCGGCCTTCATCTTATTTCTCGGCTCAGGTGTTAGTTCCGTGCTTCCAACGGTGAGGAACTTCTCTGGCAAAACTTCCATCAATAGCAGAAATGGTTTTTGTTTCGTGATTGATTATTAGGATTTTGTGGGTTTCATCAGGTCGATGCTGTTCCGGGGTATCAAGATTCATGATATTTTCGGATTTTGTGAGTTTGTTCAGGTCGATGATGTCTCTGAGTATCACCTTCCATGATTTAGAACCTACCTTTTAGCAAAATTTCACGTGGAAGGGCCATGACGAGTTTCAGAGAAAACTATTATTCTTATTGATATCAATGCCGGGTTGTCAGGTTGAAATATCTCACAAAGCTATTGAGCTGACTTTCTGTTAATTATATTTTTCAACAGGGTATTCGCCAGCAGTCAAGCACATGGCAGAACATAAAGAGAAGATGAATCACAAGACTTTGGAATTATCAAAGAAGGCCATGCCTAGGAATGTCTCTTCCGTCAGAACTATTTTTCCAGCTTTGAGATGTTCGTCCAGTTACACATACATTTTGCGGTATCAATCACATTCTGTTGGCTCGACAAGCAAATTGAAGCAAGACCATTCTAGTATGATGGAGAATGTGGAGGACAAAAACGAGACAGAAAGCATAAAAGAAGGGGAATTCATCCCTGATAAATCTCCCAATGCTTCAGTCAAGAATTCTATGAATGCAGACAGTGTCATATTGCAAGGGCAATCACCTTTTGATTGGTCTAAGAGCAATATTTTGATCAAGAATATGACTGGAGATTCTTGCCAAATAATAATTAAAGAGGCGGAGAAGAGAGTTCAATGTTCTCGCGTCCCCTATCATGAAGGAAAAGGTTTAAAGAGAGAGTCTCTTGGCAGGTCAGATATTGAGAGAGCAAAGTCTTCCTTTTCTGAGCTTAGAAGTGCGAATGTTACACACAATGACAGACATGATTTGGCCCGAGAGAGAGTGATTGCAACTTTAAGTTTCTACCGAGATATTTGTCATGAGCTTGATCTGGAAAAATCGAAAGCACGTAAAGATAGCACGTGTATTAGAAGGATAGATTTTCATGCAGCAAAAGAGGTGAAAAAAAGAGCCGGATACGTGCACGGTGCCAGGCAATTCCTCGGAGACGTTCCAGGAGTAGAGGTGGGGGACAAGTTCCACTACAGGATGGAACTGGCTATTGTTGGGCTCCATCGTCCTCCCCAGAACGGCATTGATTACATGGGACCTCACCCGGACATCCTAGCCACAAGTATTGTCGCTTCCTGGGATTATGCAGATGATCTAACAAATTCTGATGAGCTGGTTTATTTGGGCCAGGGCGGCGGAATGCCTAGTCGCAACAAGAAGGTTGAAGATCAGAAGCTTACCCGAGGGAATTTAGCTCTAGTGAACAGCATGAAGAGGAACAAGCCCGTGAGAGTGATCCGCAAGGATTGGGATGACACCTTCACATACGACGGATTGTATGTGGTAGACAGCTTCCGGAAGATAAGTAGAGCTAATGGAAAGATGGTCTTTGAATTTATAATAAAGAGACTGCCGGGCCAAGCTGAGATTAGAAGAAGAAGATGAAAGTACTCAAGCCATCCGGATAAATAAATCGGAGCTTGTTCTCCTACCAAAAAATGCTTCATTGGTGGGAGCGAACTAGTATTGAAGAAAACTCTTATTAGGTTTTGAAGCTGACAAAATTTTTCTAAGTTCTATTATGAGGAATATGAAACTTCTGTGCAATTCTTTCAAAATTTATCTTACATCAGAAGTGTGCCCCACTCTAACGAAGACCTAGACTAAAGGCAAGTGAAGAACGAAGATATAATCAAACTCAGTATATTATTTTTCTTCCTTGAAGGCTTCCGTTCGAACAAGATATATATATGCTTTTTGATTGAAAATATCACTTACCTTTTTGGTTATCTTTATTGAAATCAATCACGCAACAACGGAAAAATTATTTTTGGAAGATAAGTTTATTTGGAAAAAATCTACTTATGGAAACCAAGATTCTGATTATATAGACAACCAAGATCATCGGGCTTTCATCTCAATCTTCAAACGGCTCAAGATTTCCTTAATTGATTTTATCTAACGAGTTGATTGGAAGAATTCCTCTGGAAAGTGACAACGGTCAAAAAGGCTAAGGAGGTTCTTCAAGTCATTCGATAGAGAGCATGAAAGAAGAATTTCAAACACTGAATACAATGCTCAAACTTGTATTCGAAAAAGAGAGAAATTTTGAAAGAGTGACTTTGTGAGAGTAGTAGAGACTCTTTATTGAGAAGTCATTGATATAATGCTGTAATACTCTTTTTCGATTCATAGTGAAAATTAACCAAAAGGTTGTCAGCGTGGGAAAGTGGACGTAAGCTTAATTTAAGCCGAACCACTATAAATCTTGTGTTCATTTTCTCTTCCTTAAATTCATTTACTTTATTCGCTGAGATATCTTTCAGTATTTTGAAATAGTTGTTAAAGTCTGAATTCTTTCAAAATCTGTTATTCATTAAACTCAGTTTAAAAGCAAAATATTTTTACTGCATTTCGCAAAATTTGTTTTCACACTTATTCAACCCCTCTAGGTGTTTATACTAGCATTTTCAACAAGGACATTCCATACTTGCAAAGGCCACAAAGAGCCAGCTTTAGTTTCCCCAACTTTTCACCTCCGCTCGGAGATAGAACAAAAGCGAAGAAGCTGTGCTTGGAGGTGAAATTTTGGCCCCTAGGAAGCTATCAACTTGTTCCCATACAGTATCTTCCTGATTATGGACGAAACCGTGAATGCAGAATGTTGAGTGAAGAGAACAAAGAACAGGGAACGGGCGTAGAGAGCAGAGTCACGGGCGCATGCCACGCGTGAAAAGAAAGCAAAGGCCAAAGAAGGCAAATAAAAGGGAGCTCCCGGTAGAAAAAGAAAAGTAGGGGCGCAAATACGAGAGATACGAAGAACGAGCTCCCTTTCTCCGTGGGAGTTACTGCCGCCCCATCAACTGTCATCACCATGCTTTGCTCTCACGCAGCTGCTGCATCTCGCGCTCGCTGCCGCACCACTCCAGTTAATCCCGGCACCTCCTCGACACCGTTACACTCAGCAGATATGGCGCTCCTCAGCCGACCACCAGCAAGTCTCAAGTCACGTCCAGCGGACACCAAGACCACGCCCATGCCTAGCAATCCCTCACGCACTGCTAGCACCCGCTGTGACCCGCCCGCAGTCCTTGGTCTAAATGTTTGTTGATGTGATACTGTTGGATCGAAACAATGCCCTAGCATTGCATATTGGACTGTCCTCCAAGACTCTCAACTAAAGTTAAACCAGAATCGTCTGTTTCGGTATTGCTCGTGTGTTTAGCTTTGTTGAATGTTAGATGTAATTGAATCGTGTTTGAAACTGAACCATTGATGAAATAATTTCACCAAATTCTAGTGGAGTCATATTGATTCTCATGTCCATCTGTTTGCCAACTAAAGTTGCTATGCCCTCTCTGTGTTGGAGTAGATCTTATAGTTCCTTGCTCGTGTTATGGTGCAATGATTACTGCACGACTTTCTCTCGTGAATGAGTAGTATTGAAGATCCATTAAACATGTCAAGTATTTCTCCGCATTGTATACGTTCGCTTCAAAATTATGTTCTGTTTATGAACGACGGCGGCGTTCAAAATTGGTCGCCAGAGGGAGACAGTCTGGTTCTGTGAGTCTGCAGCCGGCGGAGGCAATGGTGGTGGTCCTGTGACTGGAGATGGATGATGGCAATGTTCAGTCTAAGGCTTGGATATCTTGATCATTGACAAGGTATTGTTGATGGGTGAATCGGTATAAAAATGAAGTTTGGGTCGGAAATGGGTTTAGTTGGGCTAAAGGTAGATTAGTGTGATTAATGGTGATAATGGGCTTACTCAGGTTTAATGAGTGCGATTTGTTTTATTAATCCCTTTTATAGTTAAGGGATCTTCGGTTTAATCTGATTTATTCATATTTGGGCCTGATTTGTTTAGCAAGAGGCACTTGACCGCACAAGACGCACTTGACCGCATGTTTCGACTTGGTTTAATGAATTCTAATAAATCTAAATAACTCCTAACATGACAGAAACTAGTGATACCATGAATCTAAGAAAAAAAAATTAATCTATTAATTTTTAGTTTAATCGTGCCCTATCAACATTTAACAATGTCAAAGGTAGTATCACGCTTCTACTGTCCTTTCTTTTCTTTTCTTTTTTTCTTTTTTTGGACTAATTCTTTTTTGCTTCATGCGAGAATTTGTCGACGTCAGAACTTCGTCAGGTCTTGTTAATCCTTCTTTTTTATGTTTTATTAATCTATTAATTTTTAGTTTAATCGTGCGATAACATCATTTAACAATGTCAAAGGTAGTATCACACTTGTACTCTCCTTTGTTATTATTTTTGGAATAATTCTTTTTTGATTCATCCGAGAATAATATATCTTTTCATACTGACACACGAGCGACCCACTAACAAAATTATGATATTAAAATAGAACTTTAGTCTCGACTTACATTTTAATATTCACCTTTTCAGTTGCACGTCGTAATTCCGATGATGACTATGCCTTGTAAGTCAAGATCTAAGTTTAAAATTAATTTCTCAGACCACGAGACCCCACCTCCCAACTTTTCTTTTATGTTCATATTTATGGATGTTGCCGGAAAAAACAACTCTGTGTTCATACTTATCTAAAGCTAGCCACCATGCATCTTGTTTGTGCTTTTCTGCAATTGCTCTATTTTGTTCTACAAAGAAGGGTAGAAGATTGAGAAGTAATAAAGCAGGTGGCAGCAGGTGGCCTACGTCATAGTAAATAGCTTTGGTCGTAGTCAAGAATCAGGATGCTTTTCTTTGATATAGCATTTCTTTCTCATAAGTTCTCTTTTGATTTTTTTTGTTTCCAAATGAAAGCACTCAAGAAAAGAGAGGTGGGCTAAACGGAATGCTAAGTTTAAGTGCGCCATTTAGTTTCAATACTATATGAAGCTGCACAAGAGATGACAATGGCATAGCCCATTGTTTTTACTTTTGAGAATCAATAGAGCCCTTAACGTGGGTATATTGAAAAGAAAAGGAAATACAAGATTGTCATATAATGCTCTCCTTTAGCAGCTCTTTGCACCAAAAAAATTCACCAAATCATTGACATAGATAAGCAAGTGACTGAAGTGTGGTGTATCATTGATCACGTGATCGACTTTCGATGACCGCAAGAATCATTGTCAATATTAGCATATATCGGTGACCACTATTAATCAATTTTTGATATATGACAATAGATGTTTAACGATAATTGATGGGGATAGTGAGGACAACACGTTACTGTAAGAGTTTTTCTGATGTGGGCTACATTAATTAATATTGTAATTTACCATTTTACGGTTACTGTAAAATGAGATTTGGTCTAAAGTGAGATAGAAGTTTTCTTAATTAGTCTAATATGGGGCTGGCTAATGTGGTTGAGTTGAACTTGGCTCGTAATGAGGAGGCCTGGTTGGAAACTCTATAAATAGTGTTCAAGTCTCTCCTCTAACCCTAATTCTCATATGTATCCTCACATAAGGAACGTTAACCTAGCACTAAAGGATGAAGGGGCCGTCTCATTGAGCCGGTGATACGGAGGGCAATAGAAGAAAAGGACTTGCGCGTGAACATTGGTTTTTCCACTTCTGCTTCAAGAACAATGAATCCCAAAACAATTACATTAATCTTTCTACTCAATTATGTGTATTCTTGTTCTAGTTATGGAGATCTTGGGATTGCACATTTGCATCCAACATGTGGTATTAGAACAACCATAACCCTAGAACTCGAACGCATAAAATTTTTTCCCTAATTTTGTGATTTTCTTGATTTATGTTCAATAAAAATAAAATTAAATTACAAATTCGGACTAGGCTCGTCGAGACAAGTAGATCCGTGGGCGGTGCGTTGCCAGGGGAGGCCACACATGCCCTCACGCGCCGCTAGGGCGCCGGAGACACGCCCCATGCGTGGGGCGCGGCTTGCACATGCGACGCACGAGGGTGCTAACGTCACGATGACGTCAGTGACTCGGGCCCTAACCCGACCCGATTGGAGGCCAACCCGACTTGTTGACCCAACTTGACCCGATCAACCGATCGGACCGGGCAGTTAGACCGAATGGTCAAGCCAAGAACTGGTCGGACCGCTACTAATCGGACCAATTTTGACCGGTCAAGATACGCTCGCGCGTACGCCCGCGCGTGAGCTCCACGGGCCGCGCACTCAGGCGGCGCGTGCAGGCGCGTGGAGCCTCCGATCGACGCGTGGCTGACGGCATTGGATTCATATGGCCATTCTCTATCTTGTGGTATATTTATTTTATATGTTTGATAATTTTATGGATGTGAAAATACATACAAAACCTAAATACGTGCATTTTTGCCTATTTTTGCGTATTTTTCTTGTATTTTTCTGTGGTTTTGGAAATACAAGTGTTGGGTAATTGGTGTATTATCACATAAACATTATAAAAGTGATTCATTAATAAAAATTAAATTTTATTGTGATTTGAAGCTAGTTTAATGTGATACAACCATTATGGGATAGTATTTGAATTATGTATTGAGATGATAAGAAACAGTAAAAGTTATGAAACTTTTGTTGCTCAAGCATACTCATTTACACGCATCTTGATGTATTTTTGTTTTTATGGTAATCTTTGAATGATGGACGTCTGAAGAACTCGTGACCAAATTGATTATACTACTTAACACATCTGCTGAATGTGGGTAATGCATGTCAGTTAAATTATTGCATACTGTACCTAAACTCATTTGGTCACTTGTTAATGTCTATCAAGTTGACATTTTTTTTTTATGGTTAAGAAGTATGACAACATTTACGCAGAGTAATAGTATTTACTATTGTAGTTTAGATATTTGGTTCTGCAGTTTGACTCAATTAATAGGCCACGGATTGATGCAATGATAAATTGTTACTTAAAATTGGCTAATAAATTAGCTGTTGACCTTGGAGTCATAGTTTACCTTATGAAACTCATGAGTAATAGTGGATCAGCTATCAAGATTGTCAATTTGGGGTACCCTATATTACTATTGATGTTAACTTGTGATAGATCCTCTAGATCAGCATTCTTCTTTATGTTGTTCTCATAATCTGTAATCCGGGTGCACAAGAAACGCTTTCTTCTATGTTATGAAAAGTTTCTTGTGTTGCTGTGATCGGTGATCTCATTGGAGTCTATCAAAACAATTTTTTTTAAATATAAGTATAATTGATTTTCCTAGATGAATAAAGCGGTGTATTTAACATGATATGTGATTTTAGTGATTTACTGCCCCTATCACTAAAAATTAAAATCACATGTATATGGTGTATGTGAGAAATAAAGTTTATATCCCTAGTATGAGAGAGTTTCAAGAATTCAATTGAATTGTGACCGCCAAATTGCCACACTTTATTAGATTGGAGAAATTTCGATCTCGTATATTGATTGTGATATCTCCTGATCTAATACGTAGTCATACTCCCAAAGGAGATGATTGTGTATTAGTTCATGGAGGGATACATGATGGTGTGATGGAGGAGTGACTAATCCTAGTGGTTCATATGGGCAAAAGTGATGAACTCACGAATATTAGAATATATTTTCATAATCGCTATCATATGGAGTGTGTATAATTGCATGTCATATATTCTGCCCAAATGTGATTATATGATTTTGCATGTAACTCTTTGGATGTGTACTTGTACGTCAAGTTACACAGTGCTCACATGATACTAATTATATACATTGCTTGTTTTTTAGTCACATTTTCTGTAATTAATAATTCCACTATTATTGCCGTTTTTACTGGTTTAAATTTTAACTTATGGACATATGATTTACTACATGAGAAAATAGCAATAAAATTTGCTTACTGTCCATAAAGCGTTCCATTCAGGAACATTTGAAAAATAGTTTACCAACTAACTACACTGCTAAAAGATGATGGAAGCCATAGTAACTTGAAATTATGTCTTATCTAATATCGAAATTAAGACACATCTGCAAATATTGTATTTAAGCCCTAATGATATACACATCTTATATAAGATTGAAAATGTTGTTTCCAAAAGTTTTCTGTCTAAGGAATAATCTCACATATGTCTAAAGAAAGAGTAGAAAAGTTGACAATGTTGATATTCTGTCTACTCTTAACAGTTATATAAAGACTTCTATAGAATATTATGGAAGTAAAATAACCGAGATAAAGAATAAAATAATTAGAATTAATCTTAAAGGTTGTCAGGCCTAACAATGGCAGTGAGTATTTTGACAAGTATGACAATGCGGAATAGCTTAAAGGGTTATTTATCAAATACTTGGTAAATTCTTGAGTGGTAATTTATTTTACTATGTCTGAAAATCCTAACAAAATGATTTGGCTGAAAGGCATAATTGCACCATAATGAACATGGTGATGAGTATGATGAGTAAGACTAATTTATTCGATCTTTTGCGTGTTGATATTTTGAAAACAAGCATTTTCACATATAAAACATGGTTCTTACCAAAGTTGTTTCATAAACTTCTTGTGAGTTATGGACTAAACGTAAATTTTAACTTGAATCATATTATAATTAAGAGGTGTCACGCAGAAGTGTGGTTGTACAATCCAATATTAAGTGCGTTGGAATTCATATCAATTTAGAATTATTTTGTATCTTACCCAGATTATTCAAAGGGATATCAATTTTATGGCCTTAATGAAGGTACAAGTATTATGGAATCACAGACAGTAAAGTTTTTAGAATTCGATGTAATTGTAGATGATAATTGCTCTAAGACTATTAAAGATAATAATATGATGAAGGTTATTGTGTCTTTTTTTTGCCTATACAGACAAATGTGGAATCTCCTGTACCATAAATTAAACTTGTTGAGATTCAAAGTACTATTTTTGATATAGTTTATGATGAAATTTCTCAAACCTCTTGAGTGCAGAATGAAGTGGTTGTATCAAAAGATTTGTTAGGGCAAGACGATCGGTTGTATCATCAAACTATATAGTCTATTTGTGAGAGCATGACCGCAATATCTACTACATGGTTGATTTAGCAACATATATAAATGTTGTTTCTTATCCTCAATCAAGTATGTGATTAAATGCCATAAAAGGCAATATACAATCTATGAAACATTATAGTGTTTGGAAACTTATTGACCTGCCTAAAGATCACAAGTTCATTATTTGCAAATAGATGTACAAAACTAAAATGATTTCAAATAAAGATTTTGGAGTTTATAGCTAAACTAATAGCTAAATTTTTCATTCTAAAAAAGGGGTGGATAGTTAACAGTGAAAAAATAATTATTTATTTATAGTATTTTTAAAGATTATTTCAGAGTGAATGTAGCATTAATAGCTCTTTTGATATAAAGTTACGCCAAATAAATACAAAATCTATATAGTGCAATCGGAAGATTTTTTTTTTTTTTTGGTGACCCGGGAACCACCATACATTCGGCAGTCGGCGGCGTAAACCTAGAGCGGACTAAGCCACCACCACAGACCCAGCCGCAAGTGAGTCGCGCGAATGTGACGCTTCTGGGATTCGAACTCCTCCCCTTCATAAGGGAGAAAGAGCCCGAAGCTAGCTGCGCCACCGCATGCGATGGTACAACCGGAAGATTTTGCAACACATGTTTCAAGTAAACTTGTGTATATACTGAAAAGTCTTATTCATAGTTTTAAGCAAGTTTCTAGACAATATTATTAAAGTTTCATAGTGTTGTCATTTCGTTCAATTGGGAACAAAGTAATTCAATATATATATACTGCAAGGTCAGTAGAAGGAAATTTATTTTTCTCATACTCTATGTACATGATATTTCTCTTACAAGTAGTAATCTTGAGGTATTTTTTGTCCTTTCTACTAAGGTCCGTAAGGATTGTTTTCGCCATATTTTATTAGATTTATCTTAGAGGACATTTGCTGATCGTATTTTGGAAATATTCGATATATATCATTGCAAGACAAGAATTACTCTTGTCGTTAAGGGTGATGGACCGAATTGATTACATTGTCCTCATTTAGATATTGAGAAAATTTAGTTAAATGGTGTACCTTGTGTCATTGCACTTAAAAGTATAATGTATGCTCGAATTTGCACTAAACTAAATATCGTCTTTGCAACGGAACTTTTAGGCAGAAATAAGTCAAATCAAAGACGCAATCACTAGGTTGCTGCCAAGAAGGTTTTAAGGTACTTAAAGAGGACAAAAGATTATATGATAATTTACAGACATGTTTAATTCTTATAGCTAGTAGGATATTTAGATATAAACTTTGATGGCTGTTAGGATGACATAATATCAATAATGAAATACATATTTATGTTAGCAAAAAGTATAGTAAATAAAGTTCTATATCATCTTCTACTATGTAAGTAGAGTTTGTAACATTCCTTTAAGATGTTACTTGGGCTAATAGGCTCGGAACCTCATGAAGGAGTTGAATGTTTTTAACTTTATGGATTGACCAATATAGTTGTATTGGGACAATAAATTTGTAGTGTTATTTATTAGCAACAGAGGTCTCAAATGGTCTGAATATATGACAATCCAAATTTTGACCATAAATGAACGGTACAGAAAGGTGACGTTATAATATGAGCTTAAGTGTATCATGACATAATATTATTTAGTGGGAAACTATTTTAGCTTTACTCTAATAAATTTTACTTCAGTATTCATTACACTTAGTAACGGTTTGATATGTATTAACTTCTACATTTAATAAAATATTTTTGAATGTATTGTCATTATGTCGAATATATATTGATAAAGTCTCAAGGTATTGTATAAACCTTGAATGAAAGCTAGGGGCATCCGATTATTAACCTTGTGCATATGTCTTGTTATATATAAAGAAAGGTTAATTGTAAGGACAAGGCATATGTGGGTTCATTGAAACTATAAAAACATTCTCTAGTGGCACAAGTTTTTTGTGACGCTTAAAGTAAGATAATGGTAACTGACAAATGGAATCTCTCTATGAGAGACATTATCCATTTGCCACACTATCATATTGAATCCATATAAATAAAATTGAAAGCACTTGTGACCATGGAAGGCTATGTGTGTATACATGCAGTTACCGCCATGATTCGATGTTTGAGACTTTATGGGATAGGATTGACTATTAAGAATTATCTCTGGACCAATGTGCGCACATACAGTACAATTTCAATTAATATAGCCCAAGTGGGAGAATGTAAAAGTTTTCCTAATGTATGCTACATTAATTGATATTGTAATTTACCATTTTACGGTTATTGTAAAACGAGTTTTGATCTAAAGTGAGATAGAAAGTTTCTTAATTAGTCTAATATGAGGCTGGTTAGTTTGAGCCGAGTTGAGCTTGGCTCGTAATGAGAGGGCTTGGTTGGAAACTCTATAAATAGTGCTTAAGTCTCTCCTCTAACCATAATTCTCACATGTATCCTCACATAAAGAGCATTAACCTAGCACTAAAGGGTGAAGGGGATGTCTCATTGAGCCAGTGATATGGAGGGCAATAGAGGAGAAGGACTTGCGCATGGAACATCGGTTTTTCCACTTCCGCTTCAAGAACAATGAATCTCAAAACAGGTGTGTTAATCTTTCTACTTAATTATGTGTGTTCTTGTTTTGGTTATGGAGATCTTGGGGTTGCACATTTTGCATCCAACAGTTACTGGTTAAGGCATCGAGAGAGAGTTGAATGCATATAGGGTATTGGGGAGTAGTCTCGAATTTGAAATCACAAGAGAGTCAAGTAACATGCAATTTTAAAAGAACAACCGCTTGAAAACAATATCATGGTATCATGAGAATATGGTTACAAAGCTTTTGGAGATGGAGGAACATGCCCACAATCATTGAAGAACTACTTAGGGATGGTTAAGGCTCAACCATTATATATACTATTGCTCATCTATTGAAAGAGCCCCCCTCGCACAAACAAACAAAAATGCAATCTTTCGATTATCTTTACTTTCTAGCACGACATTTTTAGCTTCCAAACTCGCATTGTCAATCAAATTTTAGCGTATATTTCTATTAGGCGTGTTATGTTGTCAATTAAATTCCGACATAACATATATGCATTCTCGAGTTTTATCATCAATTAAATTCCAATACAATTTGTTTACATCCGGTTCCATTGTAATGAGTGTATTCTCCGAGCTTTGTTGTCAATTGAATTCGAACACAGTTCATGTTTGTATAGTTTCTTTTGAAGTGAAGCTTTTGATTTCCTTATTCGCTTGTGATAGTTCCTATTTGGAGTCACTCCAGAACTTGTCTCCTTTAATTAAAAACTGAAAAACAACTTTTGCTTAATCATAAAAACATTTCGTTGAGGAAACAATTCTAACAAAACATCTTTTGGCACACTCGATGGGACCAGTGTGGCTTATTTGATGAAATATAACAGGAAGAGCAAGGAATCAAATTGATCATGGCAATACTAGCGGTAGCAACTTGTCACCGCAACCTAGTAATGACAAAGTGGGACATTCAAAGTCATCGACTGCACAATCAATGGCCGAACAAGAATAAGGTGGAGATGTTGACATCTCAAGACAAGTTACCGATGAGCAAAGAAGGCAGTTGGAGCCAAATCTTGTGATGTTAGTTATCATGAGGAGAATTCTCAATGAACACCAGAAGAAAATGACTTACCACATGATGAAATACCTCATCGGCATGGTCAAGCCCTTGATTGTCAATACCTTCCATGAACTCATGTGCAGACCAAGGGCATCAAACCATTCAATTCAGATGCGGGCAAATCCTACTTACCCAACACCTTCTAGGTATGTTCCTTTATTTACTGCTGCTCATGTTACTTTTGGTATTGTGGGAAAAATTGCAATGGCTCCACCACCGATTAGAATTTGACAAGCGAGTGAAATTGTTGGTGTGACCCAGACCACTGGAGCAATACCTACCAGTGGAAGTAATCTGTCTATCTAGTTCAAGTTAACCTAAGTGATAACAATAATGGTAATTTAATAAATGAAAATGCACAACAAAATATGCCATTGCTAAATGGGGAAAACATACTATCAGTTGGCTCAGCACCTCCGATTGAAAATTCTAGGCCAATCAAGATAATACCTCAGCTTAACATAACACTTGCCTCATATATTCCAAGAAAATTATCAAAAAAATCCTAAATCTATTACAATTATGCCAATTTGATCCTAAACTTTTTTTTTTTATTAATTAAGTTATAAACCTTTTGTATTTGTGCCAATTCAGTCCATCCAATTAATTTTGGTTGGAAATCGTTGACATAGATGCTAGTTGTCCTACATTGCGTAGCCAGCACTAACATGAACAATTTTACAAATATTTTGAAAAAAATATATATTTTCTTTCTCTTTATTTTTCTTTCTTCCCTTCTTGTTGTAGTCGGTTGTTAGAGGTGAGAGCCAGCGAGGTCTACCTTGCTTGCCGGTCGGCCCTTGCCTCTGGAAGAAGGGAAGAAAAAAGAGAAAGAGAAAGAAGAAAAAAAGGAAAAAGAAAAAATCGAGAAAATATTAAAATATTATTAAAAAGTATTTACATTGGCACTCGTTATGTCACATAGAATGCTCGAGTCCATGTTAGTTATTTCCGGCCAAAATTAATCAGATACGTTGAATTAACACATATATATAAAATGTTTAGGATTGAATTGATACAATTACAATAAATTTAGGATTGTTTTGATAATTTTCCTCATATAGGCCCAATGTTGTTAACAACAACCAAGGTAGACCACTGTCTTCGCCTAGGGGCAAGATGGTCAATAACCTATAGCAAAAGCAATAGTAACGAATCCAATGGTTGATGATAACCAAGTTGGACCACCATCTCAGGAGACGACCTACTCAAGTGATCCCTAATCAAGATCCCAAGAACATTTGATTGATATTAGATCAAGCAATGTAACGAATCATTGGAGGTTGCCCCAATAACCAGCCTTCCCACCTAAGAAGGGAAAGGTGGAATTCGATTCCCCATCTCCTCAGGACGCATGAGTGAGAGAATAGGGTTTCGCAACCCGCACACGACATATAATACATATAGTGGCCTATAAAATAGATATAATATCTGACCAAACCCCAAAAATAAAAATAAAAAAGTGAGCGATGATCAACCAACGATAGAACATGTAAGTTGACTCACTGCATGTTGATTATTAGAATATTAATTGGCATTATACATTGCCACTTTATAACTAAAATATATGATGATACCTACCCTACTTTGGGAAAAAAAAATAAAAGGAAACTAATTGGGTTACTTTTTATCTATTATTTTTACCGAAGTAATCAGATAGATAGATTTAGTGAGCTTAGCATGAAGCTAATTTGAGGACTTTAGCAACATCCCTATCGAGCTCCTCAATTGTTGTAATTATTTAGAAGAAATAATTGAATGATAGTCTTTGATCTATTGTAAGAATAACAATATATTCTAGATCGCAAAAACTTAAATAACAAATAATTATAAAATTATTATGAAGCCTAATCTTTAAGAATTGGGTTAATACATTGAAAAACCTCAAACTGGTACACTTATGACAAATTTACCCAAAACTATTTTTTTTACCATGAAAAATTCCAAACCGGTACACCTGTAATAAATTTATCCCGATTGACCATAAAAAAAACCCCAAACTTTTTACCAAAAAAAAAAAAAAAAAACCCCAAACTAGTATATTTATGACAAATTTACCCCAAACTAATTTATTCAACCGCAAATTGCTAAATTTGTGACAAATATACCATTCGCTAAATTAGATTAATACCACAAAAATCACAAAAATTGTAAATTGTGACAAATGGAGCGTAAAATCTCAAATTAGATATACCAGTCAACCGTCACGTATCATTTAACTTAATATTTTGATAGTAAAATTTAACGAAAACTAGCAGAGGGTAAATTTGTCACAAGTGTACCAGTTTAGGTAAATTTGTTAAAGGTAAACCAATTTGGGGTTTTTTGTGGTCAAAAAATAGTTTTTGATAAATTTATTGCAGGCATATTAGTTTGGAAGTTTTTAGTGTATTAACCCTTAAAAATTTGTAACTCATAACAAGTCATTATTTTTATTATAACTCAAATACTGTTATACTAGCAAAGTCTTTATTTTAATAATATATCAGGGTATAGGAATTAATTCCCATCATTATTCCCGAACTTCCCAATTAAAAGTCCAAGCATTATGTATGTTATCATTCGTATGTACGACGCCTGCATATCTACAACACCGGCGCCGAGTCCGATCTGCCCAGAGGACTCCCACTTTCTGGCAAGACTGTCACCTCGAGTGCAGTTACAGTCAACACAACTTCGTCGCACTTGAGATGCTTTTCCACAGTCTTGAAGCCGGCAAGGGATGCGAGCTCGTTGACAGAGTCGGCAATCTTATCCGTGCAATCGATGACGTCAATGAGGAGCGACGTGACGGTGATGGCGTGGACGACGGCAAGGAGGTCGGTCGCACGATTCCAGGAGGTCGTCTTGAGCAGCGACTTGAGGGCTTTTGCAGCGGTTCGGGCCTTCTCAAGGTGGGGAGTCGCAGAGGATGGCGTGGTCATTGTCTTGAGGGAAGATGAGAGTTGCTTCGAAGCTCTTGCGGCTTCCATGCCCATCTCTGCACAGAGCTCCTCGAGTCTAGTTTGAACTTGCGGTGGCGCCTGAAAGAGTGTGAATAAAACCCGTCAAATGGATGGGTTGAGTCGGGATTTGGGTTGGGTCGAGACCCATTTAATCCATTTTAATTCATATTCATGTAGTATAAATCTAGTAATCAATACCCGACCCGACCCATATTACTAAAATCTATTAATTTTCTAGAAAAATCCACACCTACTATATGCTAATTGGATTAAAACTTCAAATTAAATTAAAAATAGTAAATAAAATAAAATGTGTTAAAAAAAAACCTATATATTGAAATATTTGTAAAGAATTAGACCATGCACATGTTTCTCTTGTTTGAAGTGAACCTACTATTGAGTAACTGAAAACTATAACATAAAAAATCTTTAACTAAACTTAAGAAAGCTCATTTTTATAATATTTTTTTATTAAAAAGAATTGCTAAAACACTTTTATGCAATACAAATTTAATGGAAAATTTTTACAATTCTTTTTAAAATATTTTTAAAAAATCGAATTTTTAATTATTTTTATTTTTAAAAATATAATTTTTTATTATTTTTAAAAATATTTTTTTATTATTTTTAAAAATATAATTTTTTATTATTTTTAAAAATATAATTTTTTATTATTTTTAAAAATATAATTTTTTATTATATTTATTTTTTGAAATATAATTTTTCTTTTTTTTTTTTTTTTTTTCTCTTTTCTTTTTCTTCTTCTTCGACCGATCGCCGACCACGACAACGGCCAACGATGGCCACAAGCGAGCTCGAGCTCGCCGCTGAGCCTTGCTCGACGCCGATGGGGCCTCGGCCTTGCCAAATCAACGAGATCGAACCTCGCCAATCGTTGGGCGAGCTCGGCCTTATCGAATCTAGTGAGACTCGAGCTTGCCCAACGCCGGCAAGCTCGAGTCTCGCCAGATCCGCCGAGGCTCGAGCCTCACCAAATCGGCGAGATTGAGCCTAAGCAAACATCGGGCGAGGCTCGATCTCATCGATCTAGCGAGGTCGAGGCCTTACCCAACGCCGGCGAGCTCAAATCTCGCCAGATTCGGTGAGGCTCAAGCCTTGCCTAGGCCGTCGCCGTGTCGACCACCGACTAAGGAAGGAGGAAAAAGAAAGAAAAAAGAAAAGAAAATTGAAATATGAAAAGTATTATAATTTTGATTTTTTATATTAAAAAAACATTTTTATAAAGGTAAACAGGGAAAAATTGTGTGGTACTTGGGTTGGAAATTTAGAAATGGGTTCTAAGGTTCTAACCCACTTGATATTTTAAATTAGTCAAAAATGGGTTACAAGTTTTGACCCATTTTCGACCCATTTAAATCGAACTCACTTTTTTGACTCATTTTTAGTTGGGTTTTTAAAAGTCTATGACCCATATACAACCCATATAAATAAAATGAGTCAATTACCTATTTTGACACCTCTAAGTGTGATTACGTTATTACTAATGATTTAATTACTTCGAGGTTGGTTCTGAGTGCAGTGTAACATCATCATCATGAGAAAGATCCTTTAAGAGACTTAACCCAAAAAAAAAAAAAACATTTCTAGCAAATTAGACGGTTAAGCACGTGATTTTTTAAGGTGATGCCTCGGTAAACCGATGTAGCAAATCATGAGTAGATTTTATATAAAAATTGCAAAAGGGTGTTCATGTCAATTCATATTCATTATTTAAGAAAAGTCTTATCATGGCAATTACTCAGTTTGCCAATAGGACACAACCAATATGTTTAAACGTTACCTTTTTTTAAAGATATTAAGTGATTTGCATGAAATCCAAGTAAGAGTACGACCAAATAGTATATAATACTTTATCTTAAACACGAAATATTTTTTACTTACCGTGCAATCAGAGCCAACATATATGACAATCAAGAAATTAAAATTACCTAGTGAAATACAGAAAAATACAGAAAAACGTTGCTATCCACCCGACGTGCGCCATTGGATGAAATGAGAGACAGTGAAACTCACTTGATTTAACAGTGGATGTGAGCTGTAAGCAGGGTGAACTCAATACTTATTTTCTAGTTAATGCAATCAAACGTCAACTTACGTGGAATTTAGTTGTGAGGTAGCCATCAAGGGCTTCAATTCTATAGGCACATTGACGAATCAAAGCTCCAATCTTTAGGTATTGCTTCCATGGATGACGAAAGCTGAACCGACCATGACGTGGTTCCCAACTCACAAAAATTGCCTGACATTATCATCGTAAATCATTTGCCATTATCACGTGAACACAATTAAGTGAAATTCACATGTGTAAATGTTGACTAAAAAATTGAGAAAGTAGTTGTACCCACCAGAGATTCTTCTTTGCTTTTCGTTTCGAGAACACTTTTGTATTCTCGAAAAAGCGACTTGTCTTGATTCAAGTCACTGTCTTCTAATTTTCTCAAATATTCATCCCCAAATCCTATAAAAAAAAATTATCGTCGTTCAGTCTTTTTCCCCCTAATTACAAAATGTTGTATCTATTTTGACATTGCTTTTAGGGTTTAGTGAATTTTCTTTCGCATTCTCCTTCATATATTGTCTTTATTTTGGAAGGATTTGTGTGAACCTTCCAAGAAGTTGGCAAGCTTTTCCACGTTGAGAGTGATGAGGCGGTGGAGGTCTTCGCCAGCCCAGACGGGACACACAATGACGGAGACGATCAGGATGGCAGAGCTGCCAATGACGACGGTGGAGAGCCGCTTGTGTGCAAACTCAAATATCTTGTCTTCCCGGAAGCCCGACACCGACACCAGCGCGAACGTCAGTATGAGTATCAGCATCCCGTAGTCGTACTTTGCCTTGATTCGCGGGAAGAACCTCATAAACGTCATACCAGCAGCTGCATTTTGCAACATTATGTCAATCATCAATTCAGCTCAATCAATTTAAGCCCTGTTATTCTTCATTTCTTGAGCGTTTTTCTAATTCTCTCTTTGGTATGTTAGTAACTTTACCTTGAAGAAAGACGAAGAAACTAAGCATTATGGGCTGGCCGGTTTTTCCCGAGAGACTTGCTAAGTGATGAGCACCAAGTCCAATTGCACCGCCAAGCACTGTAGCTAGTACTCTATTCAACCCTTTACCAAAAGTGGCCCCTGAAAATGTTTCTTAAGTTAGTTGATGAGAAGAGCTAAGCGTATATACAGTAAAATATACTAAAAATGTACAGAGTTCAGTCATTCACGGTTCAAGAAATAGAGACCTACGAAGCCACAGCCTATGGATTTTTTAAAAACCTACCGACGTGGAATTCGAAGATTACCACCACGGTCATGACGGCCCACATTGCGTTGACGCCGAAGCCTTCGTAGAGCGGCTGGAGGTAATAGAACAGCGACACTAAGGAAAGTGCTAACCCGACTTTAAGTGAATGAGTGACTCGTCTCGGGTCATCTTCCCCGAGCTTCACTGCCTTCTTGGCCAGCTCTTCTGCTTTTGCCATCGAGCTCTTGAGCAAGCCCATCAACCGCCTCCATGCGCGAGCGAGGGCTCCAGATCTCTCTTGGCTTGTCGCAACACCCATTTCCAAGCTCTTCATGGCTGAACGAGTGAGCACAGACTTGCATGCAGACAGTAGGGAGCACGAGGAGAGGTGGTGAGGCCTCTGTTGTGATGGGTTGAAGTCTGGAAATGCCTTATACGTAAACGGGGTCCCAAGGGTCTCCTATTTATAAAGGAGAAAAAGCATACCGAGATGGCAATAATGTTAAAAAATTCGTCCTACGAGTTGTACGGTGGAAATTTCGATAAAAGAAAGAAGAAGTTGTACGGTGGAAGTACGTGGTAGAAATCTGTAACGAGGTAGTTTCAAACCATCCATATGGTGAGTGAGTGTTTCCCAGTGAGAGCATCGGAAGAAGACAAATGAAGGTTTAATAAGGGTCCCCTCTAACTGAATAAAAAGGTTTAATGAACTCCGATCACCATCAATTTTCAATTACCTCCATGGTGTTTTTTCAGATAATCATCCAAAAAAATTTAATGAACTCCGATCACCATCAATTTTCAATTACCTCCATGGTATTTTTTCAGATAATCATCCAAAAAAATTTTAGATTACTATATGACGGCTAATTCAATTACAAATTTTCCATTGTACCAATTTAGTTATAAGTTATTTAATGATTTGCTAATATAATCATTCCAGTAAATTTTGATTGAAATTCGCTGATATGGATATGGACGTCAGACATCTTACATAATCCGACCGGCACTGACATGAATAGTTTTTGTAATTTTTATTATAAATTGCATAATTGAAAGCTTTGGCAAACGTAGATAGATTTTGAAATTTTTTAATAATTCTAAATTAATATAATTGAAAGATCTATAACTGAATTAGTAAAAATGTAATAAGTTTAGGAACTTTTAAACAATTTTCCGCCAATTGAAAAATGAAGTTGAAAAGGAGTAATTTGAGAAACATGGTGAAAGAATGGGAGAAAATTATGCGCATAATAATGAATATCGTGTCACCTTATGTTATTTCAACTTTCTTTTTACTCTTATATGTATCTTACTTTCAATCGAATATACAACTTTCATTGTGAATGAAAATCGGTTGTAGGAAAGTTTTAAACTTCGTCGATTTATTCTAAATTGATGTGTTCCAACTCAAATATTTTTATAATAATAGAGAAAGATAGTTATGACAATATAGTGATCTTTCTATTTTCATGAAGTGGCCAAATTTAATTTCGCTTTCAAACTTTCAAGATAATATGCATGGGAAAAAATATTAGAATATTTACATATTAAAATCACACATTATATTTAACTGCTTAAATTTTTAGGAAAATTGATGGTGGTCCGACCAAATCATCATGATATTATATCAAGAGGTCTTAAGTTCAAATATTTCCAAATCCCTCTTACATATTTCCACGACTCAATCTCAACCAAACTTCAAACTACATGTGAGAGGCAAGATTAACATATTTAAATATGAAACCATGCTTCCATCAACCACCTTAAGTTTTTAGAACAATTGACAATTGTTTCACAAAATTTTACAAAAAGAAGTAAGCCAAGTAGTGTTTTAATCTTCTTTTTTTTTTTTTTTTTACTATGATGGTATTTTTTTTATTAAAAGAAGTTTGTTTCCACTCTAAGGAAATTTACCAAAAAAATCATAAATATATTGTGCGAATGTTAGTTCAGTCATAAAATTTTCAATTTTTCTAATTTAGTCCTAAAACTTTTAAAAATTTGTCAATGTAGTCCTTTCAACCAATTTTGATCGAAAATCGTTAATGTAGACGCTAGTCATGTATTAACATAGCAATTTTTTCTTTCTTTTTAAAAAAAATTCCAATTTTTTTGTTTTTTCTTTTATTTTCTTTTTAATTATGGTCAAGGAGGATCACCAAAGCTCACTAGCATTCGGTGAGCCCCCACGACCCTTGATAGTCTCAATGGAAAAATAATGAAAAATTCAAAAAAAAACATTTTAAGAATTGAAAAAAAAAAATTATCTACGCCAGCACTGGTCATATCACTTAGGATGATTGGCATTCACATCATTGAGTCCCTATCAAAATTAGCCAAAGTGATTATATTGACAAACCATTAAAAAGTATATGATTATATCGATCAAATTGAAAAATCTAGGATTGAATTGGCATAAAACTTTTGTTGTAATTATTCCTCCCCACCCGTTCATAGATTATTTCTACTGTAATTTTAATGTACCCAAAAATTGAGAAGGGAGTCTAGAACGCTTGCAGTAAATCATACCTGCTCCCCTCCATACATAAAAAAGACAGTGCTAATAATAATAATAATAATAATAATAATAATAATTGTTTATTGAACAAATATTTTGACTTAGATTAAGCTTATTTATTGATTTGTATCATTTAAGGGCATAATCGGAGATCGAAACTATAGAGATTAATGCTTTCTTAGATGGGATCGGACGAGCGAGAACAAGGTGCATGCGTGTCTTATTTGCACAACCTCCGAACGTTCTGTCCGTCGGGCTGATAGCGTCCACAGTCGAAATAAAATTGCTAATTGAAGTACCAAAATCGGCGTCGCAAATATTAATTATCCAAGAAAAGCCGTGCACAATTAAGAGCGGAAAAGCTTTTGTTAATGAATGGCGATGGACAAGTTCTGTCATTTGCCTCGACATTGTCCGCGAATTCAAAGGTCGTGCATTTAATAGTCTGGCTACGGGACCCCGCCCGGAGGGGGAGGGGGGGGAGGAGACGGGAAACGTATCGAATTTTGCTTTATTTGCAAGAGTTGGTCAGTACCTCGAATTGAGGACCACGCCAAGTACTAAATGTTGGAAATTTCCTATAATATGGGCTTACATTAATTAATTGATTTTCTATTTTAAATAATCGGGTTAATGGATATTCCAATATTTGTTGAACCCTAAAGATCCAACGGCTCCCTTATTGATCTTACCAATCATAGTTAACCTAGGCAATACATTACATAATTAATGGGAAGAATGACAATTATGATTAGGGTTTATGGGTCTCTAACCTATGTAGATTAAACCATGACTTTTGATCCCATTGAAAACCTATGTTGAAAAGGTTAGAGGAAGAGTTCAAATTAGATCGATTATCGAGTGATCTACTTTTTAGAAAGTGAAACAATGATGGACCATGTGAACGCATTTAATTCAGTTGTATTAATTTGATTTGTGTGATCTTTGATTAGGAATATGTGGTGTGAGATCATGTGAAATCCATCTCGATTGGATTTGAAAATGATGCAATCCGTATGTAATTTTTTCTGATTTATATTGAAATAATTTTTATGATTATATAAGCTCAGTACAACATGGAAGATTCTGATAAGCGAAGGATGCGGTGGTCGTTTATAAGTACGGACAATAGAGTATGTGTGGGGGGGGGACGGGAAACGTATCGAATTTTGCTTTATTTGCAAGAGTTGGTCAGTACCTCAAATTGAGGACCACGCCAAGTACTAAAATCATTAATTGGTTGCAATGGCAATGCTATTAGTTGATCGTTACAGATCCAACGGCTCCCTTATTGATCTTACCGATCATATGTTAACCTAACATAAATGTTAATACATTACATAATTACATAAGAATGAAATTATATCTGGATTATGAGTCTTCGGTAGACGAAACACATAAATTTCAAAGAGTATTAACCTGTTGAATTAACTAAGTTCAAGTTGGATTGGACGGTTTAATTTAGAATCATAACAATTTATGATGAACCATGTGAACTTCACTGTCATTAACAGTTATAATTAATTTGATTTGTGCAGATCTTGTGGTTAGGAATCATTGTAGGTGGTGTGAGACCATGTGAAATTCATCTCGATTGGATCTAGAAAATGATGCAATCATACTGATTTTGAGGGTGTGTATGATAATTTTTTTCTGATTATATAAGCTCAGTACAACATGGAAATAATTTTTTCTGATTATATAAGCTCAGTACAACATGGAAGATTCTGATAAGCGAAGGCTGCGGTGGTCAATTCATAAGAGTACGGACAATGAGAGTAGTTAATAAACACATCAGACATTCGAAATTGGACCACTATTTGAATAATCTAAATATAATGACACAATGAATATGGACCGACAGCAATCGTAAAAATAGTTAAAGTGCCAACTCCCTCTTTCTTCCTGGTTATTGGCGAAAAAAAAAGAAAGAAGAAGAAGAAGATTAAACTCATTGCTCAAGTTTGTATGCTTTCTATTTTTCTATCGAGCATTAAGGCATTCTAATTATAGCTTGAAAATTTGAACTATTCTCATTTTTTTCCTATTTTTCGCAAACAAAAAAGCAGAAAGCAATGATCAAATGCATCCGGATCAAAAGCAGTGGAGCACTCAAGAGAGATTATATCATAGCATATCAAATCGACATTGAATGTGTCTAATTTTGAGCTACACATTTTACTACTTTCCCAAGAATAATTCTATTCCCAGTCCCTCATAAGTATAATTTTTACTTTTATTTTTCATATCGGGTAGTGGTCCAAAATAATAATAAAAATCCTAAATGGATGTTGAAATATTGTTGAAGATGAGTTCTTTGTCCAAAATAATATTGTGGCCACGGAGGGGTTTGGTCGTGACTCAATCCTCTCTCTTCTTCTCTCGTGTTTTCTTTTTATGTGCTTTGAAAATTGTAATTTTGCCAACCTCCAATTTGTGCAGCACAATTAAATCTTGATATATAGCGTTAACATAGGTTTAACCTTGATATCATGGGCTTACTTTAGACCTTATTAAAGTGATGGGCTATGTTAACTTATGACAGTTTATTAATAAAATCATATGAGCTGAAATTTAATTAAACTAATCTTAACTCGGCCCGTCCTTCATGTAAATTTTGGCCACTATGCTCCTCGAGTGCTAGCTGATTTTTGGCCCCTTTTGTGGGCTCGATTTGCTCAATTTTAAGTTCAAAACCATCCACTGCCGATTCAATACGAATGCAATCAATAAAAATATATACTTAATAATAAGTGCACCTAAAATTATATGCTATGCAATTTAATCCTAATATCTCTGTCTAGGGGTTGAAAATTAATTCCTCATTTTAATGCTATAAATAAATAATCAAATCATCAAAATTTAAGTGTTAATAATGACTTGCCTCAAATCATCTTTTGCCCAAGCTTCATTGCCTTCTTCGCCACCTTCACCACTTTTGGCTTCAAGCTCTTGGGCAAGCCCATTAACACCCTCCATGCACGAGCAAGGGCTCCAACTCTCCCTTGGCTTGTCGCAAACACCCATTTCCAAACTCTCCATGGCTTGATGAGTGAGCACAAACTTGCACGCAACGGGGAGCAAGAGGAGTGGTGAGAGGCCTTGGACATAAATGGGGTCTCAAGGGTCTTCTATTTATAAAAAGGGAAAGGTAAATAATACAAATCATCATTTAACTTTGGCCAAATTTATAATGTGATTCCTCAATTTTAAATTTATTTAATGTGATCCCTACATTTTAATTAAATATATATTGTCGTCTTTGAATTTTTAATTTATTCAATGTGATCTCCGGATTGATGTAACATGTTCAATTGAGTCCCTGGGCTAAATTTCCAGGACAACATCATTTCTCATTTAATCCATGGATTAAATTAAACATGTGCTAAAAATCTAGCAATCATATTGAACAAATTAAGAGTTCAAGAATGGCATTGAATATTATGTTCAAATTTAGGGATTACATTGAACCAATTTAAAATTCAGAAATCACATTGTGCACAAGGCCAAAGCTTAAAATTTACATTTCATGGAGTTGAAAAATAAAGTTGAAAAGGAGTAACTTGATAAACATGGTGTGAGAATGGGAGAAAATTGTGCGTGTATTAATGAATATCGCATAACCTTATGTTATTTCAACTTTCTTTGTATCTTATACATATTTTAGTTTCATCGTGAATGATAAATTAGCCATGGGAAACTTCTAAAATTTGTTGATTTATTTTAAATTGATGTGTTCTGCTTAAATATTTTTACCTAATGTAGAAAGAAAGTCATGACAATATAGTGCTCTTTCTATTTTCATGAAGTAGCCAAATTTATTTTCGCATTCAACCTTTCAAGATAATATATGTGGGAAAAAAGTTAGAATATTTACATATTAATTCACACATTTATCGGGATAAGTACACTAATGGTGCCATAAGTTGTGTACGGCGCTCACTTTGGTACCAAAAGTTTCCGTTGGATCACTTAAGTGCCAAAAAATTTGAAAAATGCTCACTTTAGTGCCAACGCCGATCTGATCGGCCGGAAATCCAACGTAGCCTTTTTTTAATTAATTTCTTATACTGATGTGGCTCGCCGAAAAGTCCAGTCAGTGTGTAAACCACCAAACAACGTCGTTTGGCGTCTTAAACCCCAAGTCGAAACCCTAAATCCCCAAATCGAGAGAGAGAGAGAGAGAGAGAGAGAGAGGCCATGGCGGCGTTGTCTTCTTCCCCAAAGAACAACACCAGCAGAGAGAGAGAGAAGCCATGGCGGCATCATCTTCTTCCTCGAAGAACAACACCAGCAGAGAGAGAGAGAGAAGCCATGGCGGCGTCGTCTTCTTCCCCAAAGAACAACACCAGCAGAGAGAGAGAGAAGCCATGGCGGCGACGTCTTCTTCCCCGAAGAACAACACCAGCGCCAGCCACTCTCTGAACAGAGCCCAATCCACCATCTCCATCTGCGCCCTCCTTATTTCCCTTGCACTCCTCGTCTTCTCTCTCTCTCTGCACCTTCAACCCCCCTTCTTCCTCCTCCTCCTCCACCCTCGCCTCCTATTTTCCCATCACTTCTTGCCCGAGCGATGGTGGCCGAGCACGGTGGCCGAGCAATGGTGGCCGAGCAAGCTAGGTCGGCGAGGATGAACAAAAAAAAACCCTAATTTCAATCACAAATGAGCTATACAGCGTCGTTTTTCCTAAGCCATCCACATAGGACGGTAAAACGACGTCATTTTCTTAAGTAGGACAGAAAACGACGTCGTTTAAAGGGTTTATCGAATTTGTTTTTTTAAATATAAAGCCACATAATCATTTTGGCTGGAATTTCTCGCCAGTAGCACCAAAGTGATCGTTTTTTCTCCAATTTGGCACTCAAGTGATCCGGTGGAAACTTTTGGCACCAAAGTGAGCGACATACACAATTTATGGCACCATTAGTGTACTTATCCCCACATTTATCAATCTCTTAAATTTTTAGGAAAATTGATAATGGTCTTACAAAATCTTATATGATATCAAAATAGGACATCTTGAATTTAAATATTTCTATACCCCATATTCGCCTCCCTTATTACATATTTCCACGCTTCATTCTCAACCAAAGTTCAAACTGTTGGAAGTTTGTTTGTAAAACAAACTAAGTATGTGTTTCGTTATCCCACATAGGAAAAGTAGGAAGGAATGGGTCAATTAATAAGTGTGAGGTTTATTTAGTGTATGTAAAGAAAAAATTGGGTGTGAGCTAGACCTCCTCATACCCGTATGCTAATGCGCGAATAATTGCATGATTTTGGCATTATTATTAGGCGCACTTAGCATTTTACACGCCCACGGTTTAATTAGTACTAACCCTTTTGTTTTTTATTTTATTCCGTACGGTTATCTTATTAATTTTTATTAAGTCAAAGGTTGTTTTTGTTTATTAATAATTTTTAGAATTTATGAAAATTCGAAATTTTATTTATTAAAAAATATTTTTATTATTTTTATTATTCCGAATTTTTATATTTGTGTCTTTTCAAGACAACTTTTGAAATGATACTCGTTCAAAATTTGCAACATTTCCCAACTTCTTCTGAATGGACACCTTTATTCATTTTGCAACTTCTTTGGAAATGATACATTCGTTCACTTTGTAATTTTTCACAAAGAGTTGCCTATGTTCTTAAGGCCGATTTATATATGTTAGTTTTCTAGATGAACGAATATGACATCATTTCAAGTCTTCTTTCCAAAATTACAACCATCTTTTCAATTATTTTCTAGAGAGACTCTAAAGAAATACTATAATTGTTATCTAGTATTATTATTTTGAGACTTTATTGTATCCTGAAAGATATTTTCCAGTGACTATTAGCAACTTTATGGGGCAAATAAATTCTTAAAGAAAGTAATATCACGCCTCAAAGTCCAACTTGATTGCTTTATTGATTCGAAGCCATATTTTTCCAACAATTTTAAGGATTTATTTTGTTCAACAATGAAATCGGAGACGATCAAAATAATGAATCAAGACATGGTTAAACTGGACAGGTTCGATGGGATCAACTTTGCTCGTTAGAGGGACAAGATGATGTTCCTACTCACTGCCTTGAAGATTTCCTACGTACTGAATCCTAACTTGACGCCTATAGAAGATCCGAAGCCTAATACCAAGGGAGGATAGCCTAGTGCGGAAGCCATTGAAAGGGTTAATAAAGAGAAGAAGAAACGTGTGAAGGATAAATTACTTTGTCAAGGACACATTTTGAACATCCTGCACGATCATTTGTATGAATTATTCACTAAAATGAAGTCGGCTAGAGAAATTTAAAACACAATAGAATTCAAGTACAAAGTGGAAGAGCAAGGTACTAACAAATATATAATCGCAAAGTATTTTGATTTCAAGTTTATTGATACCAAACCCTTGTTGGAACAAGTTCATGAATTGCAAGTGCTAGTGAATAAAATTTGTACCCTCAAAATTGATATTCCAGAAGATTTTCAAGTTAGAACAATTATTGCGAAATTGCCTCCAAGTTGGAAAAACTATGGAAAAAGGCTGATGCACAAGTCAGAGGACTTCACCTTGGAGCAAATACAGAAACATCTTCGCATTGAGGAAGAGTCACATTTACGTGATAATTCTGTTTTACACAATTTCAAGGCGAATGCCGTGGAAAGAAAACGAAAATCGGCAAGAACTTCAAAATAAAGAACATGCATAAATTTAAGAGAACACAAAAGAAGAAAAATAGTTGCTATTTTGTTTGTGGCAAATAAGGACACTACACCGAGGATTGTATTCATCGCAAGAGCATTTCAAAGGACAAGAACATTCCAACGATGAAGGCAAATGCTAATTTGGTTGAAGAAAATTATGTGGCAATGATTTCAACCATGTTTTAAAACATGAAAATTTCTGAAGTTAATGATGCGATGGCTATGATTTCTGAAATCAACTATACCATTGTTCAATCCAATTGGTGGTTAGATTCTAGAGCAACAGTCCATATGTGTAAGAACAAATATATGTTCGAGCAATTTGAAGAGATTGTTGACTTAAATGTTCAAGAGGTCCTGATGATGAATAATATTTTTGCAAAGGTTGCTGGAAAAGGCATGATAGAGATAGATTTCACTTCTGAAAAAAGATTACTCTTCTTAATTTGTTGTTTATACCCGAAATTAAGAAGAACCTAGTTTCTATTGATTTACTTTGTAAGAGGAGATTTTGAGTTTTGTTTGAATCCGACAAGGTTATCCTATCAAAGAATGGGCTGTTTGTATAAAAGAGTTATGCCAATGATGGCATGTATCAATTGAATATTAATAATAATATTGCTAGTTCTGCTTATATTATTAAGTCTTTATTTTTATGGCACATATAAATATTCGTTTTTCGAAGAATATGAAGAAGTTAGACTTGATAAATGTAAAATATGTGCTAAGTCCAAACTTACTAAGAAACCATTTTGTAGTGTTAAAAGAAATTCAAATTTATCAAATTCGGTTCACAATGATATATGTGGATTCAATGGCATGCTAACACAAGGTGGTAAAAAGTATTTTATTACCTTTGTGGATGATTACAATAGATTTTTATATGTTTATCCCATGAGATCAAAGGATGAAGCCTTCACCATGTTTTAAGAAATATAAAGCTGAAGTAGAAAATCAATTCGAAAGGGAAATCAAAGTTTTACATTCAGATAGAGGTAGATAATATTTTTTAAATGAATTCTCTTCATTTTGTGAAGAACATGGTATTATTTATTAAGTTTCAACACCATATACTCCACAACAAAATGGTTTTACTAAAAGGAAAAATCGATCTCTTGGAGAAATGGTTAATTGTATACTTTCAAATTCAAAGTTACCAATAATCCTTGAGGAGAAGTATTGCTTACCACATGTTATATTTATAATAGAATACATTCCAAGAAAAATAACATAACCCCTTATGAAGTATGGAAAGGTAGAAAACCAAATTTATCATACTTTAAAATATGGGGGTGTTTGGCATATTATTGAGTACTAGATCCCAAGAGAACAAAATTTGATACTAGAGTTATCAAAAGTGTTTTCGTTTGGTATACCAAAAATAGTGAAGATTATAGGTTTCTTGATTTAAAGTCCAATGTCATTGTACAATCGAGAGATGTTGAATTCTTTAAGAATAAATATTCTACAGGTTCTAAAATTATTGAAAATAATTCAAAACCTATGGAAACTCATGTAGATTATCGAGAAAAAGAAACAAATGATTCTAAAGACATGATTAAACCAAAAGAAGCACTAGAGTTAGGAAACTAAAAAACTTAGGTCCTGATTTTATTATTTATATTTTTCTCGTTGAATGAGATAGAGATAATAACACGGTAGATAAATACCCTTTACTATTAAATTTAGAAGACGATTCTAAAAACTTTAATGATGCTATATCTTCTAGAGATGCTTCTTTTTGTAAAGAAGCTATAAATGATGAAATGAGGTCAATTATGTCCAATAATACTTGGGTATTAGTAGACTAACCAAAAGGATCCAAATATATTGAGTGCAAATGGGTTTTTAGAAGAAAATATCATTCTAACGGTTCTATCCAAGTTTTTAAAGTTCGACTTGTGGTCAAGAGATATACATAAAAAAAAAAAAGTAATAAATTATTTTGATATGTATACTCTTATTGCACGTATAACTTATATTCGAATTTTTTTTGCTTTAGCTTCCATTTATGATCTTTGTATTCATCAAATAGATGCCGAGACTGCTTTCTTGAATTTTCTAATGCCATTTTCGGTACCATTTCTTTTTTATTTATTTATTTTAAAAATATATTTTTGCAAGCAACTTGGATTTATTTTAACCTAAATTACTATCATGCAAGTATGGTGACCACACGGATGCTCATCCACTATTAAACACTCAAATAAAATAAATAATCAAATTTCACACAAAGCAAACAATCAATTTTTTTTTTTTTTAATTTTCTTGAAATTACAATTATTTTATAAAAATGCATTTTTAACTAAATGACTTAATCTTATTACTATGCAAATTCTAATTAAATGGGCCTATTATGAACTAATTAACATGCACCTAGTATTTTTTATTTTTTTATTGAAATTCGGAATTAATAAAAACCTTAATTAAACTATCTAAAAAGGGATAATTTTCTAATTTATTTTAGGGATTAATTTGACTTAAACCCTATCCTATCTTAGAAAACTATGTTTTAAAAAAATGAGATTTAAGGTGTGCGAACATTATCTAAAACCCTATTTTAAAAAAAGTTATTTAGGTTCAACCCTAACTTATTTCTAAAAATGATATCCTAAAAATGTAATCCTAAGAAAATTCTAATTTTCTAAATCTAAATGTCTGATTTACTAAACCTATATGCTTATTTTAGATTTCTTTAATTTTTTTTTTAGTTTTTTTAAAAGATAAGTAATTTTTAAATAAATATTAAATCTAAACTATCAGCAAAATATATGATTAAAATAATCGAAAAAATAACATATTGTCTCACAGGTCAAATTAACGATTATCTTAACCCTAATTATCACAACAAATAGATCAAAATAATTAAAAATCTGATCCGAAATCTTACGGATCAAATTAATAATTATAATAATTTAACAATTGAAATTCTACCAAAAGCTCAAAAATTAATATAATTAAAAAATAATCCGATGTCTCTCGAATTAAATTAATAATTACAATAATTCCAGACAAAATCCCTATGGATAATGCCTACTAAATTCATAAAATGAAAATCACCTTCCTATACAATAATATTGAAACTTAAAAAGATAAATAAAATAAAATAACATAAAAGGAAGGAAAAATAAAAAAAAAAAATAAGCCACCTAATGGAGGAGAGCAGCAGCGTCGACGCGGGCGAGGAGACTTAAATGAGGAGATTTACATGGAACAACTGAGGCGAGCGAGAGGGCTTCGTTCTTCCTAGAAATGAAAGAAAAATATGTAAACTAATTAAGTCTCTTTATAGGCTTAAGCAAGCTCCTAAGCAATGGCATGAAAAATTTGATTCGGTCATATTATCTAATGGTTTCATCTACAGTAGTGCTAAGAAGTGTATATACTCTAAATTCACTAAAGACTATGGTGTCTTAGTATGCTTGTATGTTAATGACATGCTTATCTTTGGAATGAATATGATTGCAATTATTGAGATGAAGAAGTATTGAACTTCCATGTTTAAAATAAAGAATTTGGGTAAAGCAAATACTATCTTAGGTATTAAAGTTAAGAAACATCGTAGAGGTTATTGTTTAAGCTAATGTAGTTATGTTGAAGAAATATTAAATAAATTTCAATATATTGGTCTCAAGGAAATAAGTATTTCATTTTATTCCAGAATTAAATTAAATTATAATACTGGCAGAACAGTAGCACAACTTGAATATGCAAGTGCTATAAGATATTTAATGTATGTGATGCATTATACTAGACTTAATATTGCTTATTATGTATGCAAGTTAAGTAGGTATACTAGTAATCCAAGTATAGAACATTTGAGAGCTATTACCATAATTTTTTGTTACCTTAAGAGAACTAAAAATTTATGATTGTTCTATAATAATTGTCCAGCTGTATTATAAGGATATGCCGATACTGGTTGAATTATAAGTGTGGGAGATGAGCATTTCACTTATATATGGATTTTAACACTAGGTGGAGGTGCTGTATCTTGGGCAAGTAAGAAACAAACATGTATCTAACCAAAAAAAGAAAAGAAACAAACAAACATGTATAACTCACTCAATAATGGAATATGAATTCGTTGCTTTAGCATCAATTGGAAAAGAGGCCAAACAAATTAGGAATTTGTTGTTGAATATCAAATTATGGCATAGTCCTATGCCAATTATTTTTATCAACCGTGATAGTCGGGCCACATTGGCAAGAGCTTATAGTAGCATTTATAATGGTAAGTCTAAACATATTAGTTTACGATATGAATATGTGAAACAATTGATTAAAAATGGTACCACAACAATTATCTACGTGAGATCAAGTAATAATCTTGTCAATCCCTTGATGAAAGCTCTATCAATAGACATGGTAATAATGGCCTAAAAAAAAAAAAAACAAGGCTAAAACCCTTCAATTGAAATCACCAATAATGATAACCTGACATTTTTCTAGAACTTCACTAGTTACAAGGTTTAATGGGTAAGAACAAGTTACTGAATATGATTGTTTGATACTGATGTAACCCTAATATAAGAAGTCAGAATCATCTGTTACATTTTGTAAGTTGAATTAAATTATTAATGAAGTATAGTACAAACTCGTAATGTGTTAATAGTAACATAAACACATAGTAAATACTTCACCTATATGAACTTAGAAGTGGTACCGCTTCTTACGAAAATTAGGATTGTTTTATAGAGAGATCATAAAATAGGATCAAACACAAAGTCATAATAATGTAAAATAATATAGAACTTCTTGCTAAAACAAGAAGTTAGTACATGTGCAGTATGTCCAATTCTATTATTTAAAAGTACAAATTTAAAGCCGAGCTACTTGTCACTTTGATAGAGTTTTGAAATTCTTGTACTAAGTAAATGTTTAACTCGAAAGAAACTTTTATGTATATATATTAATCTTACTGAAATTTTAGTTGTATGATTTTATTTTGTTTTACAAACAAAGTGAGGGATTGTTGGAAGTTTGTTTATAAAACAAATTAAATGTATGTTTCCTTATCTCACATAGAAAAATGGGAGGAGGTGAGCCAATTAATAAGTGTGGAGCTTCTTTAGTGTATTTAGAGAAAATATTGGATGTAAGTTAGACCCCACCATACTCATGTACGAGTACGCAAATAATTGCGCAATTTTGGCATGATCATTAGACACACTTAGAACTTTGCACGCTTGCAGGCCCACAATTTAATTAGCACTAACCCTTTTGTTTTTTTTTTTTTATTCTATACGGTTATCTTATTAACTTTTATTAGGTCAAATGTTGTTTTGTTTATTGAGAATTTTTAAAATTTATGAAAATTAGTTTATTATTCCGAATTTTTTATATTTATGTCTTTTCAAGATAACTTTTGGAAATGATACTCGTTCAATTTGTAACCTATCTCAAATGGTTGCATTTATTCATTTTCAACTTCTTCCAAATGGATACTTTTGTTCATTTTGCAACTTCTTTGAAATGATACATTTGTTCATCTTTGCAATCTTTCACAAAGAGTTATCTATATTCTTTAAGATCGATTTATATATGTCATTATTCTAGATGAACAAATATGAGATCATTTCAAGTCTTATTTTCAAAATTACAGCCATCTTTTCAATTGTTTCCTAAAGAGATCATGGAAAATACTAAAATTGTTATCTGGTATTTTCATTTTGAGACTTTGTTGTATCCTAGAAGATATTTGCCGGTGATCATTAGCAATTTTGTGGGGCAAATAAATTCTTTAAAAAAGTGATATCACGCCTCAAAGCCCGACTTGATTGATCTATTGATTCAAAGCCATATTTTTCCAACACAAACTACGCGCGAAGCGGAGTAAAAAAGTATTTAAATATGAAACATGCTTCCATCTAACGACTTAAGCTTTTAGAGTTGGCAACAATTACAAAAATCTTACAAAAAGAAGTAGACAAGGTGATGTTTTTAACCTATTCAACTTTTTTCAATGATGGTATTTTTTATTAAAGAAGTTTGATTCCCCCACTCACTACACCTAGGTCGTGCAACCTCAAAGCTCTCGCTTGGGCTCATGACAGCCCTCACTTGAAACTTACTTTTGTTGCTTCTTCTTTGTAAAGCTTCCAGTTTCAGCTCTTGTTGCTTCAATCTCTCTTTTTTTTTTTTTTTCTTTTAATTATTTCATTCAAAATTACTTAACCAAAAATACACCAAAAATCAATTATCGAAACGCTATTTGTTATCATCAAATGCACATGGAGTAAAAGACATTTGTGAAAATGGCTTTTCATTTCCCTAAAACCGAACCAACCAATCAACTTTTGGCCAGAGTTTCACAAAAGCTTGGACCAATTGAATGCAAAGTGAGAATGAGTTTGCTTCTTCCTTTCTTTCAAACAACAAGAGAAGGTGATAGACAAATTTTAAGACGAGAATGATAACCATTCGATCATAAATTTATTTCTAAAATAGAAATAGATTTTTATATTTCTATTCCTAGATGAGTTTCTGAGCAAAAACGCGCGTTTAATAATGACACAAAATTTCTATTCTTAGAATAGAAATTTGTTTGATAACAACATAAAATTTCTCCCCCCCAAGCGGTGATAGACAACGCGAGGTAGCCGATGGTGACTAGCGATGGCTTGCAACAATAATGGGTGGGTGGGTCGGCTAGTAGTGAGGATGGGCGATAATAAAAGTTATTATTTCTTCTCCTTTTTTTTGAAATATAGAAATAAAAAAATTACTTCTTATTTCTATTCCAAATATATTTCTTGACTAAAAATTTGTTCTAGAAATAAAATAAAAAAAATTATAATACCAAACAGATTTCTATTCCAATAATAATTCTAAAACAAGAAAATAGTTTTGGAACAGATTTAGAATGGTTAACATACCTACCTTTAGTAGTCCAATTCAACTCATTCTTTCACATAATGTGTCCGGTCTCGTTGCAGCTTTATGGGCTTCTCCTATTCTGAGGAATTTTGACCGACGAACCATGCCTCGGCCCAATAGACAACAATGGTTGAGACTATGCTCCATATAAACCCTAAATCTCATACATTCTCCATCTTTCATTATGGCTACGAATTTCTTATAGATAAAATCATGGTCACTAGTAATTGATTTATCTCTCAAGCTTCGAGGTTTGCGAATACCCCCAAACATTTATAATCTCCCCTTCTTTTGGTTTTCAATTGGAATTCAAAATCTTCTCTACTTAGAGATTGAATTGAGATTTTCAATTTGCTTTTCTAAATTGGATGGCATAACTGCAACTTGTATTTTTTAAATGGATGGCACATTCAACCCCTTTAGTAAATTCTAATGACCTAATTCACTCCTAACATAACAGAAACTGGCCATACCATGAATCTAGAAAAAAATAAAATACTAAATTTCCACACACAAGTTGCACGTCGCGAGCATGCAAAGTTGCCTAACATAATTTTTCTTTAATTTATTATTTCAGATCAAAAGAGGTAAGCTCACTTACAACGAAAGCATAATCAATTTTTAGATTGCAAATTCACAAGTAAAATTCTTCTAGACTGATTCAAACTTTTGCGCATGTGTTGGCACAAAATAAAGGTTACATAGTTATTAATCTGACTAGCTCATTAAGCATCGAATAAATTCAATTGGTTTAATGTAAGTTGAACAATCAAAATCAAAATGATATATATGCTAGCAATATCAACTTCAGGAAGCAAAACTCGAGTGGTGATCAATCACGTGCTTTTCAGGACTCTAAATTGACTATCATCTGATTTTCAATTGTAGAGAGTGTTTTCTATAATTTTTTGAATTATCTGGAAACTTTTATTGCAATTAGCATGTGGGAGATGATGAGTTCTTTAGACTTTGTCGACGTCAGAACTTCGTCAAGTCTTGTTAATCCTTTTTTTTTTTTTAATGTTTTATTAATCCATTAACTTTTATTTTAACCCTGCAGTGTCAGCACTTAACAATGTCAACAGCAGTATCCAACTTAAACTCTCCTTTGTTTTCTATTTTTGATTAGTTTCTTTTTTGCTTGATCCGAGAATATTACCTTCTCCTTCACACCAACACACGAGCGCCCCACTAACAAAAATATGATATTAAAGTGGAACTTTGATCTGAATCTATATTTTAGTATTTTGCTTTTTAGTTGCATGTTGTAAATCCACTGATGGCTATGCCTTGTATGTCAAGATCTAAGGATGGAATAATTTCCCAGACCAAGAGACTTCACCTCCCACTTTTTCTTTTATGTTCATACTTACGTATGTTGCCGGTAAAAACGACTTTGTGTCAAAGTGGTGCGAATAAGAATGATGATCTACAGCTGGTCACCATGCAATTTGCTTGTGCTTTTTTTTTTCCTTTTATCTCTTTTGGCAGTTGCTCTATTCTGTTCTATAAAGAAGCCTAGAAATTTGAGAAGTAATTGAGCAGGCGGCCTACGCGGTCGTAATGGTCGTGGTAGTAGTCAAGAATCAAGATGCATTTTGTGGTAGTTTTCTTTTGATTTTTTTTTTCTTTTTAAATTAAGGCACTCCAAAAAAGGATGACAATGGCCTAGCCTAATGTTTTTTAGAAACCCTAGGGACTTTATCATGGGTATGTTGACAAGAGAGAGAAAATACAAGGTTATCATGTAATAACGTCCTTCCGCAGCCAAAAGAAAACGAAAAAAAAAAAAAAAAATATATTCTTGATAAGCCCACAGAAGATGGAACCATAGAAGAGTTTTGGATTTATTAATGTATTCGGTGGGACTCTACAACTACCGTCGATAAGTAGTGTCGTTTATAAAAGTGATATATGCTTTGTGCGATTTATCTTTTCAAAAGGTGTTGTCGAGTTCTACATTCTCGGGAGCACCAGACAAATTAAAAAGGTTAATATCACCATCAAGGACATCGTGAGGAAGATTTATGTGGTGGAAAACAACTCAGAGTCCCACCAAGTTGTCCCTTTGTTGATTTGCTTTCTGTGTTCACCACTTACTCAAGTTTCATTTTGTGCGGTGTTGGTGGACTTGCTGCGGAAGAATGAAGAATTCTTCGTGCATGTTCACAATTCGTCAACTTATTTTTAACAACAATTGCTAGAAAAGAGAGAGATTCTTTGTCAAATTAATCAGCTCTATCCAGTGGCCGTGGCTGAAGTGTTCATGACAAAAGAACTCTCTGGAGTTCATCAGGCGGCTTTTTGGTGGTGCTTCTGCAACCTAATGAACATATAAGAGAATGAACTTATTATGGTTTTATGCGGTCATCAAACTTGAATTGTCGAGCTATTTCTCTATTAAAACATGAGAGACAGTCTGGAAATTTCAGGAACACTACGTAGATCTGCATTCTCGATTGATGCACAAGGCACAAACTATCGATCTAGGACATAGATAATTGTGTAACCATGATCATGCTGATACTATATTTTGTAGGGTTTTCAAGAAACAAGTTATCAGAATAACATCGAATATTCTCTGGACATATGACAATTTACAAGAAAAGCTGTCTTCGAATATCTTTTATAGTGGTAAAGAATGCTTCGTTTGTGCTGTTTGAAAAAATCTTCTTTGTCGAATCAATGATAAATTTGACTGAATTGAATTCTCTAAGCATTTGGTTTGATGAAGTTTTTCTAGTTCAATCGGCCGATCTAGTCGAACAGTTTTCTAGATCTTTCTTCGCTATCAGTCACATGTAGCTTAGATCACAGTCCGTCACGTTTTTCTTTTTTTTTTTTTAATTTTGTGATTCGAATTTGTGATTTATTAATCTCGAGTTGCATTGAAGTGACACCGTGAAGCTCGTCCGACGTGAAGATGAGACTTGTATCTAGTACTCGAGGGGTTCGAAGGGCAACATGCTGCGTGCACAACTAGTTTGGTGCTTGAGTGGGATGCCATTGATGGATCCTCTATCCTACATATATTGTACATTTCTTTGTATCTTGACCAATCTCAGTTGCTAAAGGCGCATTTGGTAACCATTCTACTTTGAGGAACAATTTTTTATCAGAAATAATTTTTTCTGATTATATTCCCAAGAAAAATTTCTGAGCAAAAGAACGCGCTTGATAAATTATCCAAAATTTCTATTCCCGGGATAGAAATGCATTTGGTAAAATTCTTAAATTCTTCATTTTTTTTAATTTTGTAATACTTTTATTATATTTTTCTTCGTCTTTTTCTCTTTTTTTTCTTTTTCTTTTTCCTTTTTCTCTTCTTCCTCCTTCTTCTTTGTAGCCATGGCCGACGACCAGCTGGGCAAGGTCTAGTGAGCTCGCTGGAGCCTCACCAAGCCAAGGTGAGGTCCGACCAGCTCGCTAGAGGCTTGCCTGGCCCAGGCAAGCCTCGGCCTCGCCGGTGGCCAAGCAACCCACAGGCGAGGGTCACTTGGTCACCGACGAGGCTCGACTTCGTCCAAATCCGATGAAACCGAGCTCGCCCAGCCACTAGCGAGGCCAAGCCGTGCCCAGCTAGCGTGAGGCTCGGGCCGACGAGCCTCATCGTGGCTCAGCATCGCCGGGGGCCAACAATGCTCTGGTGATGTCGCTAGCCAAAGGGAAGAAGAAGAAGAAGAAGAAAGGGAAAGAGAATGAGAAAAAAAAAATAGAAGAAAAGAAAAAAAATATGAACTGATTCTAGGAATTGTTCCTGAGAACAATAAGCTACTTTTTTCTACTTCTTGATTCTGTTTCAACTCTATTTCCGGGAACAAAAATTTTACCAAACGGATTTCTATTCTTTTTTTGTTCCGGGGAACAAAAGAACAGAATCAGACACTATTTGGAGTAAAAACAAACAGACCCTAAGGCATCCCTTATGCATCGACGATAGAGATTATATGAGACACGCCAGCAAGAGCACCGTGCTCGATAAAGGATCTTCACCAGACGTCCGCCACCTTGCTCTATATACTTGGATGACAAGAACACTTTTGGAGTGTTTTGATATGCAAAATGTAAAGACTGTTACCAGTCTCTTGGCCTACATCGCAAATGCAGATTGATAAATGAGATAAATCCAATGTCTGGTGGTCCTCAATCCGGTATTGCTGGTAGTACTATGTATGCTATGACTTGTACTATTCTTAATTTAGCGTGTGCCGGTAATACCATGAACCAGTGCACGCATGGCTAATCATGGGTAAAAAGACAAAAGTTATTATTCAAGTGAATTCGGAGATACCATGATACGTCTTTTAATGAATATTCTGAATTATGTTGATACTTTAAAAAAAGTACAACTTGGTTGGTTGCGCTGATTGAAACTATGCATGAGATTTTTGACATGATTTCTGGATGTGCAAGTTAGAAAGTGAAGCTTAATCAACCCAAAAAATTTGTTAAGTTTTAATTTGCATATACATTGCCACTTCATAAGTAAGATATCTGCTGATACCTACCCTAATTTGGATGAACAATTAAAAGAAACATAGAAAATGTGCCCGACCATATTATTTTTATGAAGTACAGACAGAATGAAAGGTAATTTGAGAACTTTAGTAACGTCCTCGTCAAGCTCCTTGTTGGTCGTAATTATTCTCATAAAACTCCTCCATTATACCTGAACTTTCTCAAATATCCATGAAGTCCAGGTATTATGTTCATTGTCGTTCGTATATACGATGCCTACATATCTACAACACCGGCGCTGAAGGCGATTTGACCAGAGGACTTCCATTTTCCGGCGAGACTGTCACCTCAGGTGCAGTTACAGTCAGCACAACTTCGTCGCACTTGAGATGCTTCTTCGCCTTCTCTGCAGTCTTGAAGCCGGCAAGGGAGGCGAGCTCGTTGACAGACTCTGCAATCTTGTCCGTGCAGTCAGTGATGTCGATGAGGAGCGAGGTGACGGTGGTGGCATGGACAACGGCGAGGAGGTCGGTCGCATCCTTCCAGGAGGTTGTCTTGAGCAGCGACTTGAGGGCTTTTGCGGCAGTTCGGGACTTCTCGAGGTGGGGAGTCGCGGAGGACGGTGCAGTCATCGTCTTGAGGGAAGATGAGAGTTGCCTCAATGCTCCGGCGGCTTCCATGCCCATCTCTGCGCAGAGCTCCTTGAGTCTGGTTTGAACTTGTGGTGGCGCCTAAAAATGACGAGAGTAAGTGATTACGTTACGAAAAGAGAATTTCTAGCAACGCACATGATTTTACCATGTTTAAATTATGTAATGTCTAACATTCTCTAGTATTATGAAAAATTCTTAGTTCCATCCGTTGCATGTGAGCCTAATTCACATCTATCATTGAATAAGATGAGATTCGGGTGAAACTCATATGATCTAAAAATATATATAAACTTCATTGGTCGGTGAACCCAAATAGTCTCTTATAGTTAATGCACTCAAGCATCTAACTTACTTGGAATTTAGTGGTGAGGTGGCCCTCAAGAACTTCAATCCTATAGGCGCACTGACGAATCAAAGCTCCAACTTTTAGGTATTGCTTCCATGGATGACGAAAGCCAAACTGGCCATGACATGGTTCCCAACTTGCAAAATTTGCCTGACATAATCATGTGATAGTTAAGTGACAATTTACATGCGTAAATGTCAACTAGAGATTAGAGGAAAAAACAAAAGAACTTGTGCCCACCAAAGATTCTTCCTTGCTCTTCGTTCCAAGAACACTTTTGTATTCTTGAAAATGCGACTTGTCTTGATTCGAGTTACCGTCTTTTGGTTCTCTCAAATATTCAACCTCAAATCCTAAGGAAAAAAAAAAATCATTGCATTCAATCTTTTTCCCTATAATTACAATACGTTGTATCTCTTTTGACATTGTTTTTAGGGTTTGGTGAATTTTCTTTCGCAATCTCCTTCCTATGTTTTTTTTTTTTTTCTTTTTGGAAAATTTTGTAGATTGATTTGTGTGTACCTTTCAAGAAGTTGGCAAGCTTTTCCATGTTGGAAGCGATGAGACAATGGAGGTCTTCCCCGGCCCAGACGGGACACACGATGATCGAGATGATAAGGCAAGCGCTGCCACCGATGACGACGGTGGAGAGCCGCTTGTGCGCAAACTCCACTATCTTGTCTTCCCGAAAACCTGACACCGACACCAACGCGAACGTTAATATGAATATCAGCATCCCGTAGTCGTACTTCGCCTTGATTCGGGGGAAGAACCTCACGAACGTCGTACCGGCGGCTGCATTTTGCAACATTATGTCAGTCACCAATTCAGCTCAATCAAGTCAAACCCCGTTATTCTTCAATTCTTGAGTGCTTTTCTAATTTCTCCTTTTAATATTGCAATAACTTTACCTTGAAGAAAGACGAAGAAACCAAGCATTATGGGCTCGCCGGTTTTTCCTGAGAGACTAGCCAAGTGAGTAGCACCAACACCAAGTGCACCGGCAAGCAACGTCGCTAATCCTCTATTCAACCCTTTACTTAGAGTGGCCCCTGAAAATGTTTTTTAAGTTAGCAAATGGAAACAACTGAATGCATATACGGTAAAATCCGACGAAGAACTGACCGTGGGTCTACCATAAACTTACCAACGTAGAATTCGAAGACGACCACCACAGTCATGACGGCCCACATTGCGTTGATGCCGAAGCTGTCGTAGAGCGGCTGGAGGTAATAGATCAGCGACACTAAGGAAAGTGCAAATCCTACTTTAAGTGAATGAACGACTCGCCTCGGGTCATCTTGCCCAAGCTTCATCACCTTCTTGGCCACCTCCACCACTTTTGCCGTCACGTTCTTGGAAAAGCCCATCAACTGCCTCCCTGCGCTAGCGAGGGCTCCAACTCTCTCTTGGCTTGTGGCAACACCCATTCCAAAGCTCTCCATGTCTCAACGAGTGAGCACAGATTTGCATGCGGACAAAAGGGAGAAAGAGGAGAGTGAGAGGCCTCCGTTTTGACTGGGATGAAGTCTGAAAATGCCTTAATCGTGAGGAGGGGTCTCAAGGGTCTCCTATTTATGGAGGAGAAAAAGCGAATGGAGATGCCTACAATTTCAAACATTCGGTCTTCAAATGTCGTACGGCCCAGTACAAGGTGAATTTTTCTAAGGAGGTGGGACTGATAGTGGGTTGTTCCAAACGCCGGCGCCCATCGCGTGTGCGAGTGTTTCCCATTTGGAGCAGCCCACATGGCAGAAAAAAGACAAATTGTGTGCAAATACCAAAAAGAAAAAATAAATTAAACTATACCCCTTGTATTAACCCCAAATTTTTTATGTCTCACCAAAAATCCTAACCTTACCCATTATGACACAATACCTCTAATTTTCATTTTTTTCATGAAAAAGTTCAAACTTCTATATGTGAGACATATATACCATCTATTTCAATTCTATTTATAATATAGTATAAGTTCAGGATTTTTTATTATACAAAAAAAAGTTTGGAGTATTTGTGTTATAATAGGCAAATTTAGGATTTTTAGTGATATAAAAAAAATTTGAAATATTACCACCCGTGGTGGCGGCGTAGTGGTTGAGCGCAAGTTCTTTTCGAGAGAAGTCCTGAGTTCGAATCGTTGCGTCGTCTGCCTTGCGAGAAAAAACCCACGATTTATCCGGGGCAGCAAGGGTGGTGGTGACTCTACTGCTCCTCCAGGGTTTACTCCGCCACAAAACAGCGCATGGAGGTTCCCTAGGTACCAAAAAAAAATTGAAATATTTTTATCACAATGAGCACAATTGAGAATTTTTTATGGTATTAATCCTAAAGTCCTGTCACCATCAATTTTCAATCACCTCGATGACTGTTTTTCCCCCTAGCCTAAGTCAATTGGATATTCTCGCCTCGAGTATTGTACAAACTTAAATGATCCATGTGTGACATTGATGCCATAAGTCAAAGCTTGTCCTTTGGGATCATCGTCGCATGAGCAATTTTGTGTCTGTTTATAAAACAGAAATGGTACCCATGCTCCGGGTATATGGAATTGAAAAATGAAGTCGAAAAGGTTGTAACTTGATGAACATGGTGAGAGTATGAGAACATCGTGCCAGTAATAATGAACATCGAGTAACCTTATGCTACTTCAACTTTCTTTGTACTCTTATTCATATTTTACTGTCGATCGAATATGCAACCTTCATCATAAATGACAAATCCATTGTAGGAAACTTTCTAAACTTTGTTGATTTAACTTAAATTGTTGCACTCCAACTCGAATAGTTTTATATAATAGAGAAAGAAATTTAGGGATAATTATCAAAAGAGTTATAAATTTATTGCAATTGTGTCAATTAAGTTCTAAACTTATTCTTTTAGCCAATTGAGTCATAAACATTTTGCAATTGTCCAAATTTAGTTCACTCAATTAAATTTGGCTAACCAGCGCTGATATAGGCGCTAGCCGTCTAACTAACGTTAACGTGGATAATTTCTTAATAATATTTTATTTTATTTGTAGTTTTAATTTATTTTTCTTTTCATTTTCCTTTTTTTTTCTCTTTTTGTTTTTTCCTTCTTCCTCCTTCCTCCTCTGGTCGGTCTGGCGACTGAGGCGACCGATCAAAGGTGAGGGCCAATCACCAAACTAAGGCAATCTCACTAACTAGTGGCGAGGCTCACCTCACCATCACTGGGCAAGAGTGAGCTCTCGCTAAGCCATTGGTGAGGTGAGCCCTCACCAAATCCGACGCAGTTGCCTCAATTCAGTGACCGACTAGAGGAACAAGGAGAAAGGAGGAGAAAGGAGGAAAAAGAAAGAGAGAAAAGAAAAAAAAAAATGAAATGAAAAGAAATATAAAATTGAAAATATAAAATATTATTAAAAAATTATCAACATCAACACTACGGCCAAATTTGGTCAGATGAATAAAATTTGCATAATTACAAAAGGTTTAAGACTTAATTGGCCAAAAATATAAGTTTATGACAAAATTGGCACAAATACAATAGGTTTAAGACTTTATTAGTAATTTTTCCAAAAAAGTTTTGACAATATAGTGCTCTTTTTTTTTTTCTCATAAAGTGGAAAATTTTATTTTTACATGCAATTTCAAGATAATATGTGTGGGAAAACATGTTAGAATATTTAAATATTAAATCGCACATTTATTTAAAGGTTTAAACTTTTAAGAAAATTGATGGTGATCCTATAAAATCTTACATTATATTGAAGCATAAGGTTATGAATTCAAATCTTTTCAAGCCCTCTAGTTGCCTCCCCTATTACATATATCTACGCTTTAATTCCAAAACACATTTATCTCTCTTTGATTGTGCAAAGAGAGATATACGTGTTTTGGAATTAACTCACCCACACTCAATTGGATCATCTAGTTTGGAATCATCGCAACTAGTGCTAGACAGGAAAATTACCAAAAAAAATTCTTAAGCCTACTGCGCTTATGCCAATTTAGTCATAAACCTTTCAACTATACCAATTTAGTCCTAAACATTTTCATGCTTTATCAATTGAGTCTATCCGGCCAATAATTACTAATGTAAACACTTATCATCCTACTGGCACAACTAGGATTGACGATAATGTTTTTTAACAATTTTTTACTAATTTTTTCATTATATATATTGGTGAACTAAATGCTAACAAGGATTGTCATCGACCCTCGCCAACCTTGGGCGAGGGCATTGCAGTGCCCTCACCCAGCTCAAATCTCGTCAAGACATCCATGTCAACGGTGGCCGTGCCATGTTAGACTATTGGTATCCATGTTAATGATGTCCAGCCTAGATTAGCCAAATAGACTCAATTGACACACCATGAAAAAGTTTAGGATTAAATCGACACAATTAAAATATTTATGATTGAATTGGTGTAAATACAATAGGTTTAGAACTTTTGTTTTTAATTTTTGATGTTGAACCATGTGAAATCTACCTTGATCGAATTTAGAAAAGTATCCATTAACACTAATTTCGAGGGCGTACATGATAAAGTTTCTGGACTGTATAAGCTCAGCTCAGCTAGTGCTAGATAGGAGAATTACCAAATAAAATTCTTAAATCTATTGCACTTGTGCCAATGAAATCCTAAACATTTCAAATATTGCAATTTAGTCCTAAACATTTTCAGTTTTGTCAATTGAGTCTATCCGGCCAATAATTATAGATGTAGACATCAACCGTTCTACATGACGCAACTGGCACTAACGATAACATTTTAATAATTTTTTACTTTTTTTATTTTTTATATTTTTTTTTCATTTTTTTTGTGGACCGAATGCCAACAAGGGTTGCCAACCGACCCTCACCAGCATTGGGCGAGGGTGTCACGGTGCCTTCACCTGGCCCAAATCTCGTCAAGGCATCCATGTCAACGATGGCCATGCCACGTTAAACTGCCGGCATCCATATCAACAATGTCCGGCCTAAATTAGTTGAATGGACTCAATTGGCAGATCATGAAAAATTTTAGGATTAAATTGACACAATTGAAATATTTAGGATTAAATTGATATAAATACAATAGGTTTAAAACTTTTGTTTTTAATTTTTAATGTTGAACCATGTGGATCCACCTTGATCGAATTTAGAAAAGTGCCCATCAACACTGATTTCGAGGTAGTATATGATAAGAGTTATGGACTGTATAAGCTATTAAGCTTAGTACAACATGGAAGATTCTGATAAGCAAAGGGTCCGGTCGAGGTTAATTCAAAATGCTTTGGAGAATTAGAGAGTAGTCAATAAACAAATTAGACTTCGAAAAAGGACTACTGTTTCAATAATCTTATATACTATTTTACAAGCAATCCGGAAATAGTCAAAGTATCAACTCCCCTAATCTCCGGGACAACAAAATGTAACAAAGATAATGCATCTAAGTCCGCATTGTACACAATATATATAAAAATTAAATTCATTGTTCCTACTTGGCAGGGTATGAAGGGAATATGCTTTCTATTTTTACACTGAGAATAAAGGCTTTGTCATTATAGTTTCAAAATACGAACAATTCTCAACCCTTCTTTTTTTCGCCAAAAAAAAAAAAGCAGAAAGCAATGGTCAAATGCATCCGACTCAAAAGCATTGGAGCACATAAGAAAGACCATATCTTAAGAAATCAAATCAACATCGAGCATGTCTAATTTTAGGCTAAACACTTCAGTACTTTCCGAAGAATAATTTCATTCATAGAATAATTCCTTTTTATTCTTTTCATATCGGGTAGCTGTCCACAATAAAATAAAATTAATATCCCAAATAGATGTTGAAATATGGTTGAAGATGAGTTCCTTGACCCAGCTTTCGGATTGATGGACTGGAGAGCTTGTGAACGCAGCACCCCACATTCACTGAATATTTTCTCCTTTTGGAATCATGTTCTTGTGTATTGAAATGAGGTTTGGTCACTCTTATTCATTTATGCACATTCGATTACAATACTCCCATTTGGTACTTGTTCACGAGAATGGTGATGATAGCATGATGATAAGGGCAATCATGAGCTCACGACATGGTGTATTCCAAAGCATCATATCGTTGTTAGTTCGGCTTCTTTTCTATCTCTTCCACTTGCATTAGAGGGTTGAAGTTGCTTATAACCCCAGTTTTGCAATTCCTAGGACTAGGCTTTTTGGAGTTGGCGTGCTGCGCTGTTTAAGCACTTGGCTGTGCCGTTCATGTGTATTTTACCAATAAGAGCCCTAAAATCTCCGTCATTCTCTCCTCTTCAGTCTACTCATCGAGGAAAAAAGACAGCAAGCTATACGTACAAGCACACACCAAATAACATAGAGAAACAAACAGGAAGTAGTAAATCCCCTACTGCTCCATCGAAACCAAAAGATACATAGGTCTTCATCTGTCCCCAAGGCATATTTTGTGCGTATTAGTAGAAGCAACATAAATTCCAGCTTTTGGGTATCATCTCGAGCATATAATTAAGCACGAGCAACACCGCGCAATATGACAAAAACTTAGGTGTTACTTAGGCTAAACCACATTAGTTTGTACCAATCGTTTATTGCCATGAAACTAAAATAGCATCTCAGTCACCTAACTACTGAAAACTTCATTATCTGAGCTGCAATGACCAAAACATTCAGTCTTGAGAATTACGATATCAAACTTGGTTAGGGTTTGTGCTTGCACCTATTAATCGAACTTGGGAAGATGCCAATTCCAACTATATGCTGGAGATAGATGATAATGGAATCATTGTACTCAAGCCAAGCGACATTATGCAACATCCTGAGAAGAAATCTTCCGAGCAAAAAACTATTGGATGCCAATTATCAAGCCACACAACATCAAATTACCATCTACACACTTAGCACTTCAATAGATGTGACAACGCTTTTAAGTTAGAATCAAGTTCTTCCAACTATAGGAAGCATCACTAAGTGCTTTTCAAAGTCCAAACGCAGACTGTATATACTTAAACCACCTTACATCATAAGACATTCCGAAATCTCTACTTTAAATCTCTAAAAAACCAGCTCTCCTACTTGAGTTTTTAAAGAAACCCCTTTTTTCCCACTTAAAATGAGCTTTTTTAATGATTAGTGTATCTGTATTTTCTTAAAGTGAAGATGGAGGCTTCAGTGGGGAAATCATGAAGCCCCCGGCATTATAATTTCAATGTTGAACACTTTGCTTTCCCTTTCGATTGTGATAAGCAGATTAGGCCATCATAGACTCGACCACACCCCCTCTCAATGCTTAAGAAAATACAGAATATGTCGATGTGGGCTTGATCATGACATCCACTTGGAGTATAACTTATCATTTGTTATACCCAAATTCAGAGCATATACCTCCAAGTTCGACGGTGGCCACGAGATCATGCTTTCGCCTTTTCTGCTAGGCAAATGGGGCTCCTGTACGACCCATTTAAAAATGTGAAAGAACTTCGAGGAGCCCGTTTTGTATTAGCATTTCTAGTGTCCATTCAAAAAGATGGCCTGTAGAATTCGGAAAGAGTTCTTTTTATCCCCCATTGCCTCAAAACCTTTTGCTTCTCAAGTAAAATGTAGATCCTTGAGAAAGCAACATAAGATCTCAAGGAAAATAACAAGTTGTTTAACATGACGTAGAGATTTTGCTTTCTCATATTCTTTCCCTTGAGAGAGAGAGAGAGAGCGGCCATTTGAGAATGTTCAAATCCTTGGACAAACAAGATTAGTGAAAATAATACAAATTACAAGAGTCCACGTGAGAGATTACAAGGAGTTCCACGAAGATAAGGAACAGGCAAAACATTTTAAAGACAGCCGATCCCGAGTAGACAATTTGATCTATATGTCCAGCCCAGCAGTGTCAAGTTCCCTAAGGAACAACTGCAACAAAAATCAACAAATGAATTGCAGATTTTCCCCGCCTATCCCATATCGAACCATTGTGCGAGAGGAGCAGATCAATCATCCTAGAAAAGCCCTTCCGCAACATTCACATGGGTCGACCATTGAGCGCTGTGCTGTGAGGACACGGATCATCTTTTTGCGGGAGATACTAGAAAGTTAAGCCACGTAAAAACAGCTAGACAGAATTGGGCTGGAGTCCATGTTAGTCATTGCAAGCAAGAACCAAGCAAGCTCTCAACACTTAGCCAGACCAAGGATAATATAAAGCAGGTGGTCACTGCACAATCTTGGGTATTGCAGCAGCAATACAGGGCTGGACCATCTGAATTCTCTCCATGGCAGTGTCCTGCACTGGACTGCCCTTGGTAGTTTTCTCTAAAAGAGGAACGAGTGACATAAATATTTCCATCCTCGTCACATCTCGATTTGCCTGCAAAAAGTTGCAAAAGTGAAAAAGACAGCGCTTAACGAACAAAGGAGGAGATCCTCTCATAGGAAGTAAGAATGAGTACAGACTGATGATTGGAAAAGGGAGCATTCGTTTAAACTTGAAACACACCAACTCCACCTTTGTAAGTAGATACTCTGTAATATGCCAAAGAATGGAAAATGAGAGCGGGGCAAAGTGTTAAATTAGATGATCACCTCCACGGAAAATTGTGCCCAAATCTTGTCATTCCGGGCTTCCACCTTCCCCTTAAGAATGGTCAATCCTAATCCTCGGATAATGTCAGCTATCTCTAGAAAGTAACCTCGTTCTTGACAAAGCATCTGTTGCAACCCTTAATGTAAATAAGGCATATCTGGAAAACTTCAGAGAGAATGAAGTAGGATATCATAGTCAATACCTCTACAAGCATCTGACCAGGTGGGTTAAGATCCTCGACTATGATTGGGCAGACCATTGACTGTGAACCTACTTCAAATGCCCATGTTGCTCCGCCATCAAAATTGTCTTTCAAAAGCAATCCACCTTCTCTGTCAATAATCTGCATCTTAAGACAAGAAACTCGTGAGCTACCTTGGGTGATATATTCATGCACACTAGTATGTGTGATATCTCTGGAGAGGGAGAGAGAGAGAGATATACTTTGGATTCGGCAGTTTGTTTTAGCTTGTCCGCATGCTTCGTGACACCTTGAAGGAAAAGCATGTGCTTGATGGTGCGTTCCAGCAGAGCATCTATACTACACTGTTGAGGCCCATAGCATTTTAAGTTATATAGGCATCGTAATGTGAACATCATAAAGATTAAACAGCAGATGGCAAATAGTGGGAAAATAAGTAAAAAGAGCATTACTTTTGCCCCATTGGGTACAATTTCCCGCAGCTCCTTTACACGATCTTGGATCATCTGGCGGTCCTTTGGCCTGGGTCTAGGATTCTCTCCAGGTTTTAACCTTTTGCGATTTGATTTTATCAGTTCGTCAGGCTTCTTGGAATAACCAGTGGAGACACTACTGTCACGCTTCATTGCATGACTCTGCTCAACCCAGGAACTAATCTGGCATCCATGGAAGGAATGACTGCGTGTTCCCTCCTTGCTACAGTCAGATACGAAAGAACAAGGGGCTGTTGTCCCAATTTTTTCCAGAGGCTTTGGGAATCCAAAAGACTCCCGTGGCACCTTGTCCAGTGCACTAAAGCAGCTATAGCTGGAAGAACCACTAGGGACACTGGAGCTACTGATATTCGTCAATGTCGTCTTACAGGATACAGCATCATCTGCACATTGCTTCGGAGCTCTAGTAACTACAGCATCTAAAAGATCACCATCTCCAGCACCAGCCCCCAGGAAAACACCACTTTCTGAAAAGCTCTCACTAGTTGAGTATAAAGCCGAACCAGACTCCTTCAACACTGAAATCAGCGTTTCCTTGCCCATCTTCCCAGGGCTACCATCAAGCCCACCACCGTTTACTTTACTGAAATTGCTGTTTAGTATTTTATTTTTGAATTCCACACCCAATACGTCAAATAAATCATCTCCTGATGTATTATTTGAAGTTTCTTCCACAAACCGAAAACTTGTGCTATTACACTTCTCATAAGCATGAAGAGACTGGGGAATGAGCTCCTTCACTGACACATGCTCATTTGAACCATTGAAGGCTCCTGCCGGAGCACTTTCCATCTTCAGTTGCCCAGAAGGAAAATCAATTCCAGTAGCTTTCATGTCCATGGGATGATTTGTCTGATTTAAGCCTCCTGAAAGCAAATGGCTCATTTTAGTTGTTGTACTGTCATCTACCCTCCTTAAAGGGATACCCTCCAAGCTTGATGAATCATTGCTGCGGACTTTGACCTCATCCATCTTTGTGAAAACCAGTCTCGAAATTTCCTTTTGTTGACAACTCATTCCATTATTGACCCCATGCAATGCAGTTATGTCTGAAACTTTATGCATATCAATGTGCACTGCCCCATTTGTTCTCAACTGAGAAGTGACATGGCCATCTAATGCATGACTCTTTTCAATGATAAGGTTTCGAGCACAGACATCCGAATACAAATTCATCTCTGATGTCAAGTGGTTGCGGTTAACACCTAATTGGCCAAAACCACTTTGATGATAAGATCCTGTCCTTATGTTAGATGAAGCAGCCTGCTGGTGCAGCTGTACCTCAAGTGCACTGCAAACTGATTGGGATCCAAAATCTCCAGCTCCAAGTTGGCCATGGGACTCGAGCAAACTCAATAGCTGGTTAGAAGTTTGAAATCCTACAGCAGTGGTCAAAGGATTATCTTGAATTCGCATTATTTGAGAACAAGATTGATGATTAGCGAGCCCTGACAAATTAGCATTTGTGATCATGACCTTACCATTTCTAGACAGATTTGCAGCAGGCATTCCAAGAGAAACAGCTAATTTGGCTGCATAAGTGTCAGAACACACGGAACCTGGGACAGACCCCAGTTGCAGGATCAAACTCCTCACTTCATCCACAAATCTCACATTCTCCATAATCTGAAGGGACACCAACCAATAGATTAGAAATGCATATTCAAATCTACCATTACCACGCACAACTTGCATCTTGGAGAAGTAATTGAGCCATTGATTAACCAAGTAAAAAAGAATTTTGTATATGACTCTACACGAATCATTGGCCCACATTAATAAATGCAAAATTACACCACCCACCAACCACTATTTTCTTTCCAGACTCTGCTTTCATGTCCAGGCCAGAGGTTGGGTTGGTGAATGGTCAAAGATTTTTCAATTGCCCATATATAAGACTCTTCATGATAAGTAGCATTTTTTAACAAAAGACTAAGAACAAATTCTCCCATGCTAATAGAGAAGAAAGAACCAATTGTACCACAACCAACAAATTTGCACTCAGAAGCCATGTTTGAATATGAGTACTCCATAATTAGTTCAGCTTTAAAAGGGAACTTGTAAAGAGTGACATATAATTTGTTTGCTAACTTATTAACTGCCTTCTGGAAGCCCAGTGACACCTACTATAATTGCTTAATATGAGAATTCTAGAATCCTGCTTAAGATATGCTGCAAGAAGTTCTAAGACAATCACAGAGCTGATAACAAATAACAGAAAGATCAAATAATGCTCAAACTGAAGTTGATGAAAGCAAAGCAGCTAAACAATAGAAGTGGGAGGCTGTTCTCCGACGTCTCCGGGTATTATAAGTTTTCCGAAGAAAATGAGGATCCGGACAAAATCAATGAAAGGGAAGAGATCCAAGTGAATGGAAAGGAAAAAACAAGGGATGAATTCAACTTCAGAAGGAAGACTTACATGTAAAGAAGAACCGACTTGTATAACTCCATGTGGAGTTATTGGAATGACTGCAACTGTCTGTGGACCATATATAAATAATAATTAAAAAAAAAAATTCATAAACAAGCGTGATAGAGAAGAAAATCCGAGAATATATAAAAGACTGGGTTACCTGCATTCCAGCCGAAAATTGGTGAAGCATCTCATTTTGTACCTTGAACAATGAACATGCATTGACAAAAAATGAGTAAGATTAGGTTCTGTCATTTTTTGGTTTCGAAAATTTATGTTCCAATTCTAAAAACAGAACAACCACCCAACAACTCCCCAATCCAGAATTCCCCTCAAAAAAGAATATATAGGTGCCTTCTTCCCATGTTAATTAATATTCTAAATGTAGGAAGCCATATGCAATCGAAATGCAACAATACCCATCGAAATATTACAATATCTTATGAATAGAAGAAAAAGAATCTGAACGGAAATATCTCTGACCATATTAATTGTCCAATACAAACATTCCTCTCAAAGTGCTAGAAATTGAAGAGGAAAAAGACGCGCTGAACTGTAGTATGGTCCCATAGCTTAATTACTGATATCCTCACTCAACTCCATCGAAGGAAAAACTATCACCAAAAGTGTGTATTCACTCCAAAATAATATGAAAACATACAAGATTAGACTTCCCTATTCTCCGTGACTGTTATTAGCAGCAGATTTTGATAAAAACTCGAGAACATAAACCATATTTTCCGAGACCCAATTCAATATATGCTCTGCCATGTTCGAACAAAATTTCTCAGAGTCCATCTTTGTCATACCTCAGGTGGATAGGCATCCCCATCATAACTACTTGAAAGTATCCACATATGATTTCCTGTGAACGCAGCTCGTCCTATTATTCTGAAAATATAATAACCAACATTGTATAAACTGAAATGACAAAAGTGAGGAAAGCAAGCAAAAGTAAAGGAAAAGGCAGAAGAAGAAACTGATGCATACCCTTCACCTACAATATTGATATGATTTTTTATCATCATCTTGTCAATCAGTGACTGAATTTTATCCGCTGCATGATTTTCAGGCATAGCAAACTGATTTTCAGGAGTGACCAAGCATCCATCAAACTCCCCCATAGGCACTTTGCCAATCACAGATACAGCAGTTGAAGGAGGAACACAACATCGTAGAGGCTCATAGTAACATTCTTCCCATATTAACAGCCTGCAATGGATATGTACATTTCTCAAAATCAACAAAGGGATTGATGACACGTCTCAAGCTCGTGTTAAGAATTTTTAAAAATGTTTGACAACGAAATTCAGTTTTCGGGCTAGAGTCAACGCAGACAAAAATTGCTCAAGGGAAAAAGGTGCCTGAGGCTCGTCTCAGAAACTTGATATAAGTTCCATCTCCCATCCCAGAACTACAAGTTCACGACATGCACAATGCTTGGAACAAGTTTTTTTCCTAATGAATCTTGAATCAGCTTTTAGAATAAGTTCTTTGCTCTGAAGTCTGAACAGCCAAAAAGTCAAGGGGTGCCTGGTGGGCAAATCCAATGATTCATTATTGACAATTTTGTCAAATATTCTATAACCAAATTCAAACCTGGTTGGTGAATCCTTCCTAATAATTAATTCTTGACTTGGTTATCATAATCACATGGTCTCTAATAGCTCGATAGATGCAACTAAGGAATCATTTACCTCATCATATGACAAATTCACACAGTTTGAGAATCAATTTCATGTCACGGTATGTCATAGACCTTTCACTGCTACAAACAAGCTTCTAAGGAAATTTGCAACCAGCCGCATCTACTTGGATGTAACCACTTTTCTTTATTTTAGCAATTATTTTTACAGAAGGAACCAAATGGCCAGTACATAATAATTGTCTACGGCAAGTGCAGATTATAACAGGTCAGAGCACTTACTGCGCGCAGTGAAAGCACGAAAAACATTTTCTCACCTATTTGATTGGATCTTCTTCCAAACCAGAAAATTCCAAAGGAAAAGGAACGACAATATTACCATGTCCCACAACAAAGTTAATGCGAAATATTATCCAAAGATAAAGTAAATTAAACGAACCATAGACTAAGAAGACTTTAAGCTGCACATGCATAACAGATCCTCTTTTAAAAGAAAAAATTTTTTTTTAGGATTCGGTTTATTGGACTGCTGCGTCGATTTATTTGACTTTTCCAGCATACCCACGACGACAAGCAACGAAAGGTCTGAAATTTCCTACACTACCCATCGACCCAAAAAGAGAGAAAAAGGAAAACCGCAGCGACACAAACTAGAAAACAAGACAGGCCTGACGCGGCCACTTTGACAGTTTGACTCCACCTTCAACGCTCAAGGGGCTCAACACCGACAACGAAAATCACTTTCGATTATAGAAATCTCTTCAGTCATCTAATTTTTCTTCCGAATGAAAACAGGAAAATTCATCAGAATATGCAAACATTTCGATTTGTTAAATGTTTTCGTTCCAGAAAATTGGCAAAGTACTGTTTTTTGTTTTTTTTTGTTATATTTCCCAACTGAGGAAAAAACTTGAAACTCTCTCTTTCGTCCAGTTCTCCTGGAAAAACAGCCGAAACAGAACTCGCAGCAAGAGTTCGACCCATGCATATGGGGGAGATAATAAAGAACCAAGAAAAAAGTTGGAATTTTCCCGGTAATTACGAGACCGCAAAGAATCCTCTGCAACCAAACGGTCGGTGAAACCAGAAGGGAAAGGACGAAAGCTAAGAGGACGGGCTTACTTCGGGTTTTGGCAGCCGAACTTCCAGAACACGGCGTACGACCACTGATTCACGCCGCAGATCGTCTTGAGCGCTTCTTTCAGCAAGTACCCCATATCGCTCCGAGCTCCGACGAAGCTCCGGACAGCAAAAAAACGGGGGCGTCACGACAGAGCGGCGCGCGCGCGGGGACCAAGCATGCACGAGCAGACAAGGGGAGGGGGAAGGGAATTTCAAGAGGGCACTCGCGGGCCGCCGGGCCTAACTGCCGCGGCACGATCCTCGTCCCGCCTGCTTAGTCCTCAGCCCACCGTTCCTCTTCCTCTCCGGCTCCAAGTTCCCCGACTTCATGCTCCGGCAGGCCATCTCCGGCGATAAGTTTTGAGAGAGAGAGAGAGAGAGGGAGGGAGGGAGAGGGAGAGAGCTCGAGAAGGGAAGGAGATCGGGAAAGAGAGAGAGAACCCAGAAAACTCAAATGATGCCGAAGGCTTCGAGCTTGTACATGGCCATAATTTGCTCCATTCTCGCCACCCACAGAGAGTTTCTCAGCAAAGCTATGAGCTCTAAAGCCACTGCAAATTCCCACAGAGGAAGAGAGAAAGAAAGGGAGAGGAAAGGAGGGGTGAACCGGTGAACCAGTGACTCAGCGAGGGAGTCTTCACTTTCACTTGCAGACAGAGGGCGCCTCTCGCTCGCTCCTCGGCTTCGCTATTGCTCCCCGATCTCCGTGCAGGCTCTGGCTCCCCCGTGCGTGCTGCCCGATAATTCTCCTCCACTTCCCCGCAAAAGTGCGTCATAATAAAAACGCCGGGGACCGGGGGGGTGGAGGAGAGAGAAAGAGGAGAGAGAGAGGGTGCCGGGTTCGAGGAAAGTGGGCACGGAGTTGGCGCGTAATTACGGTCGCCTGCCACTGAAGAGGGTGGGGGCTGGGGGGTAGGGGCTAATTTAAAATGACGGGCGGGTGAGAGGAGAGAGAGGATCGAGAGGAGCGTGTGGTGCGGGTTGTTGTCGTGCTCGCGTCATATTTCTCCCCGAATTTCCCTTTTTTACCCCCCACACCCCACAAAATTTGCCGACGCTGGGTGTTATGAATCTGTCGATTCTTGTTATAAACGTCGATTTTAATGACGCCTAGTTATGAGTACGTATATGATGTGTTGATTTTACCGATGCCGCGTCGAGGTTCTTTTTAGTTTGAAGTGAAAAATTCACATGGTATTTAAGTATCTCAAAGAAGTATAGAGAGACTAGTACTTAAAATAAACATAGTTAAGGGAATTAAATCGAACACTTTTGGTAGAAGTACTGGAATGGAAAGTGTTGATTTTTCTTTGTAAGCTGAATTTTGTAGGAGAGGGTTTAAATCTTACACGGTGACTAGAATAATAGAAAAATATTTCAGAAAATGTAAGAACTGAAAGTACGACTTTTCCTTCAATTAGACAAGGGTCGGTTTAGATCCTCGAAATTGAACCATAAAATTAAATATCATGGGGATGTGTTCGGGCCAAATGTCCAAGTATAAGGTTGTGTTATAGTAATTTTCTATAACAAAAGGAAAGCTTGTGGTTAAACTCTGAATAACATCATAATCTTTTTTTTTTTATATTTAAATGAACAGTTAAATCAACAACGTAAACAATTGAACTTCTGATCGGCACCCCAATCTACTATAGAAAAATTTTGCTAATATTCAAATTTTAAAAGTACTTAACTCTAACTCTAGATGCAAGATATACTAGAAAATTCACCGACTAACAAGTTCAAGTAATTTTTCAACCAAAAAAGACAAGTTGAAGTATGTTCGATGCATGTCATTTGCTTGCTTCAAAGCCTAATGGATTCACTTGAAAACCTAGTTAGTCCCAATGCTCGAGCGCATCTATAAGTAGGCCAATTAGCATTGTCTTCGCACCTAAACCGGATTATCTAGCATGAGCTGCGCAAAATTAACTTTCCTTGGAAACAATCGCGCATGCTCTAGCTGGTTATAATCCCCAATGAATGGATAAACACGAGCCAAACTCCCCCAGGTTTTCAAAGATTTTAGAATCTTTTTCAGCTTTCTATCTTTTGAAATTCTGTCACCGATCAAAAAGGAAATATTTCCAGTAGTTCGCGCACTAACTTTTCTTCCAAAGAGTGTGACCAGAGATTGAAAAAAAAAATTTAACTTTTCAATAAAATATTCTTAACAAGTATTTCGATAAGCCTTTCTCTCACCCTTTTTACCAAGAAGAAGACAGCCATTTTCGTTTTGTGTCGTTTGTTTATTTCAACTTTGGGAAAAGGAGAGTCCGTTTGGTGATTAGTGATTATCCCTACTCTTCCCTGATGCTGTTCTTTCTCGCGCAAGAAAAACTGTGCAGGTCATGTGCGTGTTGAGCCCATAAAAATCTCCACTCACCCCATGAAAGGGAGAATGACTTTAACCCTAATTCCCAGAAACAGGAAAGGAGCAAAAGCCAGCCATTGTTTCGTTCCGTCTTCGAGCTTGGAGCTTTTCTCTGCATGTCCACAGCTTTTTGTTCGCCTAATGCTCTCCCACTCGATTTGTTTTTGGCTGTGGCTCTCTGTGGCTCTACGCCATCATGTGTTCTCATTATATGCCTACAAAGTCCAAGCCAAGAGTAGGGTTTTCTTTTTTTTATTTTGGTTAGGGGCGAAACAGATTAGGGTTTGCTATAGAACCATAATTTTTTTTCTGTATACCTTTTTCAGTAATCTGATGGTAATCTAGTTATTTTCCTTGTATATAATTGAATTTTAAAAAAAAGAGAGAGAAATTAGAACAACGTTTTTCGTTTTCTTTAAAGAAGTTGTCTAAGTAGTGTGTATCAAGCGCCCACTTCTTCAGATATGTACCTTTCAAATTATATGTCAATACATGGAGGGAGGAAGGGGAAATATGAATTACACTCTTTCTCATTTTCATTCCTTTTCTTTCTTTTTTTTATGCTTTTTGGCTATTTCTATTTCTTTTGGTGAAAAACCCTTTTAGAATCAACTTGAAATAATCTCATCAATAGCAATCAAGATCTATGCAGATCTAATTCATTAATGTCAAATCCCACCCTATCTTGGTTATGTGTTTCCCATTTATATCTTGTCTAAGTGTTATAGAAATGACACTGAAGCCTATAGAAAAATTTAAAGATAAATAGGAAATTTGTAAAAAATTCACACAAGAATGGAAAAAGATATGGGATATTGTATAGTATGAAAATGACAATTCATTTCTCCTATTTATATTTATGTGACTCTTGTGAAATTTTCAAATGGTGATCAAGTATGACACTTGTTGGCCGAGGCGGTAATTCTGGTCATATTCCTTTCAATAAAACTATGAGATATTGTATAATATCTATGCATGGACCCACTTAAACTTTCTTAGCTAGGTATTGAGAATTGAGGTGCTTTTTCTCTATACTCCTTTCTTTTGCCAAAAAGTAAATAAATAATTAACAAGTAGTCAAAAACAATGAAAGATTCACTTGGTGGGTGGACTGTTTGGACTGTGGAAGAAGAGGTTTTTGAATATAAAAAATCAAGTGGGTCTTGTAAGTTGCAAAAGCTGAGAAGGAATAATAGTACTGATTTATTTAGATTAGGGTTGGTGAATGGTCTCTCGTCTGAGCCAAATAAAGAAGTTTGTATAGGTGCATGAAAAGATGGAGCCCTAGTTGTAATCACATGAGGATATTGCTTCTTTTGGGGTTTTCGTTTGCATTATTTTTCTTTAAAATCAAGTGTCTCAAGTGTGTAAATATAGTTTGGAAAAGCGGGTAATAATTTATGTTAAAAAAAATAATTAACATTGATTTCTTGACTAATTAACATTGATTTCTTGACTGAGTTTCAGTCATGCATCTTGCTCAATGCATATATTCTAGAGCATGGCATACTCCATCAAAGTTAGGTACTATATCAAAAGATCACCATGATATCCATGATAATTGGGAAAATTGAAACAAAGGCCAAAGAAAGTTTGGATGGTAGTGCACACACATATACCTTTTTCTCTCCTAAAAACATTGATAGATTAGTCTAGTAAATCTTGATCTAGAGTGGCCAACTATAAATGACGTATTTGTTGAGAAAATTATCCAAAAAGTTTTAAACTTATTGTGGAGAGACAAATTCAACCATAAACCTTTCAATTGTGCCAATTTAATCATAATTTTTTTGACGATTCACCAACATAGTCTTTTCGATCAAATATCCAAATAATAGGTTTATGACTAAATTGGCATATATTCAAAAGATTTAGGACTAAAGTGACAAATCTTCAAGAGGTTTATAACTAAATTGGCTCAATTGAATGATTTAGGACTAATTAGCCGTCGTACAATAAGTTTAATACTTTTTAGACAATTGTCCTCTCATTTGTTTAGAGGCACATTTAATTGAAATTTGATATATTACTTAATAAACTAATTTTGTATATTAATCTTAGTAAACCTACCATCCTTCCCAATAAAAATGTGCTATTTTCTCACGTTTCATATTGTAAGATGTAATCTTAACGTTACGACAAAAAAAAAAAAATTTGAAGTCGACATTTTTATGAACATGTAGCCTAATCAGCCCACTCGTCATTTGATCAGGTTTAGTCGTAATCTTTTGCCGGTCCATCGGACTTTTGAGGTGGCAATTATACAAAAGAAAACGAAGATAGGACTATTGAGGTGTCTTATGTTTGTGCGAATGATATAAGTTAAAAAAAAATCTCTAATGTTCTGGTTCTTTTGCTATTAACTATGCCATAAATGATTTAGTTATAAAAGAATGACGGGAAAATTATCAAAAAAAAAAATCATAAACCTATTGTAGTTTTGTCAATTTATTTATAAACCATTCAATTTGGCCAATTTAGTCTAACCTTTCAATAGGGCCAATTTAATTCTAAATATTTTGTCGATTTAGTCTTAAATCTTTTAACATTTACCAATTTATCAATTTAGTCTTTTAACATGACTGTCGGCCATCCAAAGTTAACGTGGATAAATTTTGCAATTTTAAATTTTATTTTATTCTTTTATTATTATTTTTTCCAACCTTGGGTCAACGAGGGCTGGCGATTCTCCACCGGTCTGGGTGAGGGCACCATGGCCCTTCCCCACCACAACAAGGGCGTTGGACCCTTGCCCATATCCCAAGCAAGGGCTATAACCCTCGCCCATTGGCCGACAAGGGCATCACAACCCTCACCCAGACCAAGGCATGGTCATTGGCTCAAGGTTGGAGAAAAGAAGAAATGAAAAGAAAAAAAAGGAAAAACATAAAAAAAAAGTTTTAAAAAATTACAAAAATTACAAAAATTGTTCACGTCAGCACTAATCATGTCACATAAGACAGCCAATGCTGACTAAACTATTAGGTTAACAATTTCTGACCAAAATTAGCCGAAATGACTAGATCAATAAATTGTCAAAAGATTCTTGACTAAATTGGCATAATTGAAAAGGTTATAATTGAATCAACTAATTGTCAAAGAATGTATGCTTGAATTATAACAAGGGCAATAGATTTAGGATTTTTTTGGTAATTTTTCCAAAAATGACCTTTGACCATTTTCTAGGGACACTACTTGAACTTAAAATACTTGCCGATGCTTTCCAATAACTTAAAAAAAAAAAAAATTGACTTCTACCAATAAAGTCAACATTTTGATTCCCGTGACTGAAGAAAAATACATGAAGGTAGATGGGCATTTTTGCAAAAATTAAATTGTAGGAGTGGAAGTGCGGTTGAATTCAGATCCCATGTGTTTTGCACCTTTTTTTCCATCAAATGATTTTGAGTAGACCAACTTGGATTTTGTTGTCGACCCACTACTTAGTCCAAAATGATTCGGTACCCAAGTCAATGAACTCGACAAAGCAAGCTAATTATAATTGGATCCTAGGTAAAATGATAATATATTAAGGATTGGGTAAGTTTGATAAAACGGACAAGGTTTTTGCATGCATAACATCTTCAATTTTGGATCTAAATAAGCAAGAAGTCTAGGATTTGACCTTTTACGTAGTGGAGCTTTTTCGAGTCGGGCCGCAGGAAAATGAAAATGATTTTCTATAAATCTCCCAATTCACCATTGACAGATTACCTTTTTATTAGACCGTGTAAGAATTGATTGACGGTAACATTCGATCAATTTTTTTTTAAAATAAAAAAGAAGTGAAATTGAGAACATCACAATGAAAAGTTGAACAAGGTCAAATCACTTGCGATCCATCCGCAAAAGCTCAAAAGGAGTTGATCTAGCCAAGCTCTTCATTATTTCTATCTCTTGCTTGAGTGGAAATAGGCAAAAGGAGTTGGGTCTTGCGGGCGTGGGAGAGGGCAAAGTGCTCCACCACACACACCACCAAACAATCAATTATTTCTCCAAAATGATTTGATCTTGAGAGCCATAAAAAGAGAAAGGCAAAAAGATAAGGCCACCAGGGGACAAACCCAGCATGAGAATCTTGACATTGGGAATTTGGGACAAGATGTGTTATTTTGTGTGTGTGAAATCTCTCCTAAATCCCATTTTGGATCCTTCCTTAAACAATCTTTTGTCCAATGCATATGATGGAATGTTCTCCTATCAGCCCACCACAAATAATTTTTTTGGTGAGATTTAGTTTAATCCTGACACGTGTCAGTCATTATATTGATTTGTTGGGTATCACAGCATTATTTATCATCCAATGGGGTCCTACTTTATAATTTATATGTATATTCCGTTGATGGCGGATTTACTTCAACTTTTTTCTCCCCTTTTTGCTTTGCCAGGTTTTTGAAGTTCCTTTGAGATTTTTTCTCAGTTGAGTTCTCTTTATTGGTCGGTTTGGAGAGACAATAATCCGTACACGCATACCTTTATAAAATATTTTGTTAATAAAGTGCTCCAATGGTACTTACTAGGTAACCAAGATCAATTATCGAAGGAAACATTTAAATTATCAAAAATTGACATATCGAAATAGCTATTAATGAAGAAAAAAACCAAGGAGGTATCTAATATCATATCTGACAAGTAAACCCAAAAAAAAAAAAGTATTAATCCCATGCATTGCTCAGGTAGATGATGCTAATTTTAAGGTAATTGTCTAAAAAAATGTTAAATTTAATTCTAAAACTCAATTTTAAAATTTTCAATTTGGTTAATTTAATTCTAAAACTCTTGATAATTTGTCAATATAACCCTTCCAGCATCTTACGTGACACATGTAGCACTTGTACAATTTTTGCAATTTTTTGCCTTCTGAATTTTTTGTTTATTCTTTTCTTTCTTTCCTTTTCTTTTTTCTTTTTTTTCATTGTTCTTCTTCTTGGAATGGCCAGTGGCCCAGTGACTCCTGTCGCCCACCAAGCAAGGACCGCAAAGCCTTGGATATTGCCGCTGACCTTAGCTCCTCAATCGAAGAGAAGATGACAAACTCAAACTGGAACGGCTTTTGCGAGATCTCAAGGCTCTCAGAGGGCTTTGAGAGGACGAGCCTCTTGGATTGGGATAAGTTAGAGGGTGAAGATATGGATGCCATCGATGGATATAGGGGCACCACTAGTGCTCCACTCGATATTGGTGGTCGATGGGGTTGGTGGTTCAGGTGATGACACTAGAGGTTGAAATGCTTGCACCGCAAGATCAAGCCATTTGGCAGTACCAATTGCTTTAGCTGCTCAAAGTCATGCTTCCCAATTGAGTCGCTCATGTAGATCGGGCTACCCAAGATCACCCAAGAAGCGGCACGAAACAGAGCGTGCAACCCTCGCAAGCCCTTGCCTAATGGCTAGCTGGCATTTCCAGGCCTCAGCTAGTCTTCTAGGAAGATGACCAATGGTGGGGAAAAAAAAATCAAATAATTCATAAAATTAAAAAAAAAAAAAAAAATCATTCTCATCAGTATTCGCCCTAACTAATTAATCATTCCTTTTTCTGCCGAGGCAAGATTTCGTCTTTTAATATGTCGTTTTGTCAGGGGAGATTCTATTCTTGAATCTCATGTGGCAAGCGAAAGCAACAACAAGTATAAGAGTTGAGATGGGCCAAAAGCATTGCAACACATGACATGGCCCCTAGTGCTAGACTCCGAATGAGATTTTCGGATTGTACTAAGGGGTCCAAAACTCCATTCGTAGCAAAAGTCATGAGAAAATGAATCGTACTTAACGGGTCATAAATCGCTACGAGGAAATGATCTTACTTTTTCACCCTTTCCGGATTCTTTATCGCCCGCTTTTTTTCTTTTCCCCTCGGAAATCAAGTGAAACTTTTTTCAGCTTCTGCATGAGCCTACACTTAATGGGCAACAGAACAAAACACTTATGATTAATCTGCTTTTCGGAATTATGCATGTCTCCATCTCCGGCTCGTTAAATCACGCGATGTAATTGGGATGATGCATCTCCGGGGTATCCTTTCCATTTGGTCGGCAAAAGGTGTCTGATGTTAGTCAAATCCTGTGTTTAAAAAACCAAGAAAATGGAAAAACCTAATGAACTCCATGCATAGATTGTTCGGACAAAGGTCAGCCAAATCATGCTCCCAAAGAGACCCTTTCGTTGTGCCTCTCTCTCTCTCTCTCTCTCTCTCTCACACACACACACACACACAAATTACAAATGTAAGTGATAAATGAGATTTCGTCCAATGTCTATATCAATTCAAATGGCTGCCCTAACTTAAGGGGCTCTATAATTTTCTCTTGTTGTTTAGGCCTCTAACTTGTGCAATTTATAAAATTGGGTGCTCGATTCTAGATAATTGAGTCATCTAACTTGATTTTTACGATCAAGTCCATTCATTGTTAACACGCTTCCACTAAAGTAGGCGACGACTTAATATCTTTTAACCCTGAAAAAGCAAAAGAATTTTAGATACTATATGATTTGGTATTGCGAAAGAATTGAACCAAGGAACTATACATGAAAAAATGAACATAAAGAGAGTGAGAGAGAGAGATACTTCTTTCTTTCGCCATGCCCCCTTCAAGCGCACATGTCAACCTAAAATGCCAATGACGATGGTTTTACCTCTAATTCTAAGGCAAACAACCTCAAAGTTATGGATGGATGGATGGATGGATGGGTAGAGAAAGAGGGATGGACCGATGCTGTTTGAAGATTATATATGGGCGTCAGTAGGTGGTGACCACAACAGCAATGGCAATGGTGATGGCAGCGGAGATGGAAGAAGAGAGAGAGAGAGAGAGGGAGAGGGATAGGCCGTTCTTTTTCACGGATGATGCCGGTGTCAGTAAATGGTGACCACCACGGCAACGGCAGTGGTGATGGCAACGGGCTTTAGATGGAAGAATTTTTACGAAATGCAAATAGGTTTGCAAAACACTATCAACACAAGATTTGTAAATGACTTTAGTTAAAAGAAAAGAACCAAAAATGGCAATAGGAGACTTCCAGCAGCGCGGGCAAAACTGGAGGCTCCGGTGACAGCTCATTACCGAGGTCATGCGAACTCAAGCGACCCAAATCTAGTCCTTCCGAGCATTGACGTGACCCCAGGTGAGGGCTGCCAAGATTGCAGGCCCTAAACGAGTGCCACCGAGGTTGCTCAACTAAGTCAAGTCGACGTCGAGGTTATGTGACCTTAGGCGACATCGAGGTTACGTGACCTTAGGCGACGCAGATTTGGTCCTTCGAGCATCAGCGGAACCTTAGGTGAGGACCATCTTGGTCGCATGACCCCAAGCAAGGTGAAGCCGGTGTTGCACAACCTAAGGTGACCTAATATTGGCATCTCTTGAGCTTCTCTGCAACTAGCCACATATCTAAAGTGACGAATAGTACTTGTGAGAGGAAGAAAGATGATGAATACTAACCAAAGCAATACAAAATTACAAAATTATTAGTGAATGCAAATCGGAAGGAAATTTAAATTATATTCAAAATACCATTAGCAAATGTTGTTTTCAAATTTCATTGGGGTTTTTGCATTTGCAAAACTAAATTTCGACACAAAGGCCTTTAGAATTTAGTTACTAGACACCTCAACTTTGGTACAAGGACTTATCCAAAAAAATTTGAAAAAATTGAATCAAACACACTTATAAACAAGTCAAACAATTCATATAGAGTTTCGAGATAATCGAATTTATGCGCCCATGTCCATTGGTCATAAGAAAAGAGCTCTCATCGTTGATATAAGCTTCCAATACGCACATAATTAGACATCCTTCCTCACGAAAATTGACGGGTCCAAACGAATCATCATCAATGATAGTGTTCTCGAAGCACACTTGAAAAGTCAGGACGAGGAGGAGCCATCGCATCTTCGAAAATCGATGGGATCAAGCACGAATATGATGGCCAATGATTGTCCTTTTGGGTAAGGAAAGATTTCAAATCGCGAAAACACTTCATACTTTTTCGTTTTTGGGTGATTAATTTGTAGGTACGCAAATTAAAGACAGGACATGATGACTGGGGAGTAGGAAGGCAATGAAAGATGCAAAACGGGTCAAACTAGAAATCTAGAACGCCTACGAAAATCTCAATCAAGAGGATCTAGTAATGAAAAAAAAACATAAGTCCAAAGTACAAAAGCTTCGATTATGATAGCCCCTCGGTATATGCATAGCGAGAGAGAGAGAGATAGTGGAGAGACCACTCAAGGATAGAATCAAAAGACAGCCGTGAATGGCACGTCTCGAGATATACAGGTGTGCCTGTGTAAACATCGCATATGTTTTCGCAACGTTCCCACGACAGCATCATCATTATCGACATCGTCGTCATGATTATCGTCAGCCCTAGCCAAGGATGGGTCGGGAATGTTGAGATTGGGATCGACCCCACAAGAGAGATTTTCCTATTACTTTGAACAATGTCTGAGAGGTGAAGGAATGGTTAGTAATAAGAAAATCAGAGGTGGGGGATTTGTTATTCAAGAATGTAAAATCTTTTTTGTATTTTCTTTTATGAAGCTTGCTAGACACTTCTTGATTTCAAAACATTTTTTATGTGGCTTTTTTCTTTTTTTTTCAGTGGCCCTCTTGTCGACAAAAAAAATAAATCGACAAGGAAAAATAATAATAAAGTAGCATTAGGGTTTATTTGAAGGATTTATGGTGTGTGTGTATTTCAAGTTCGATGGTCCACTTAGTGCATTTTTTTTGTGGAAACATTAATGATTTAAAAACAATTTTCTAAAAATGATTATTTGTATAAATACAAAACGGAATCAACAAAAAATTTGTTTACCATCTGCAAAAATATATAAACGTAATGAATAAAGAAAACATTTTTATCAACTAAGTATTTCAAACAATAATATCAATCATTTTTAGGAAAGTGTTTTTCAAATTATTCATTTTTCAAATGGACCCAATTCTCAATCCAAATTTATGTGAATTTTCACACATGAAATTTTATAATTGCAAGATTTATTATGGGCTAATTCCTCAGTAGACGTTGCTAGCCAGCCCGAGCTTAGTAAGAGTGGCGAAAGAGATCGATAAATGGGGCTTAGTTCCTATCAATAACCCTCTAAGCCCTGCAATCGCATCCACATTTCATTTGCCAGCAAGTGTGACCAGAGTTTTTGGGCTTATGTATCTAAGTTTTCTCCAGTGGTCCTAGATCTATATGAATGCCTGAAGCCTACTGATGCATAAACTATATATGTTGGCACCGTCCTTCTCTACTGTTCTAAAATGGTGCATGTGAATTCGCTGCATCTGGACCTCGAGTCTTGTCAAAGTCCTTGGCCCGCCCCTCTCAAATTAGAACTCTCCATCAGTTGTTGTCTAGACATATCAAAAGAACACAATATGACCGACGCTTTGTAAGGTGCAACGTGACATCAAGAGCGAGACTGTGGCGACGGGCTCGGCGGGCTGTTGGTACTTCATTGCAGCTATAGTCCAAACATTCCAGCGGTAGGCGAGATAGGTCTTGAACCTGTTAAACCATTTATTATTATTATTATTATTATTATTATTATTATTATTATTATTATTATTATTATTTTGCCTTGACTTGAGGGAAAAAACTGAGAAATAGTTGAAAAATGGAGTACAAGCCTCTATCACGGAAAGGCCACTTGCACAAAATGGGCCAAGGTCCGTTACTCACTCTTTAAGCCCTCCCCCGTTTTGGAGTTCCAAGGGAAAGAAAAGGAAATTCATCGATATTGAAAATAAAACGACGAGGTCAGGAAAGACATGGAAGTCCAATGTCTTGATTTTCTTCTGTAATGATCCAGTGTTTCGTGATCTCATAAGTTTAGTATTAAATTGACCACAATGATTATATTATAATTTCACACGAAAATTTAGGACAAAATTAGCAAAATTGAATAATTTAGGAATGAATGGCATAGGTGTGGGACTGATTCAACAATTTTGCCACCTTGCTTTTAGTCATTTCATGTTTGAGGAGAGCATAAGCAATTCTTTAGTTTGTTCAATGTAGTACTTAGAGTATTGGTAGATATTCAATCTAATTTCTAAACTATATAAAAATGTTCGATATCGTCCTTTCGTTTATTCAAGTTAAATAGAATGTGCCGTTATGGCTTCCACTCCATTGAGTTTGAAGGGTAGAACGCAAAACAAAATTATTCATGGACTATTCAAGTAAGATATTTATCTCAATTCATGATATAATAATCCCACATCATCAAATTACAATGAACATGTTAATGCCATAATTTTTCTTTTTCCCGTTTTCCCAAAGGTAATTGGATAAAAAGATAGACACATCGCCTCACTATTTTTTAAAAACCCAACTCAATATATAATAATTCACGTCATCAAATAACATCTGATTTTTCGTTTGGGCACACGAAAGGTTTACACTCAACATTTATCAATAATTCAGAAATCACATCGAACAGATTAAAAGCCCGTGAATCACGTTGCGGGTCGAACGAAAGTCAAGGACTGTTCATGTAATTTTCCCGTGATGGTTTCGAGTTCCGTGACCGTATCCAAACAAGCCACAGCCCTATCATCGTCTCTACGTCTCGAATTCCTTATATTTCCATTTGAATTTTTTTTTTTTTTTACAGAGATGTAACGTAAATGCAGTGAGCGAATGAAAATGCAGTGAAATTCCACCTTGGCAAATACGACAAGTCGCGCGCGGGCCGCGTAGAAGAAAACTTTCGGTACGGGGAGATGTCGACTCCGTTCGACGGTGGTGGGCCTTCGGACCCGTCAACTCGCCTCGACGAATTGGGCCGTGGGCCCACGCCTTCCCCACTACGAGCCCGAATCCCGGGGTGGGCCCGACCCCGAAGGGCTTCCGAGACGTGTTGACGCGTCTCTCCGGAGCGGGGGGGAAATCTGTACCCCCGCTGGGCCCCGCGGGGTCACGCTAAAGTTCAATGCGCCGCCCGAAAAGGTTCCCCACGAGTGCACGACGCGCTGCCACGTGGAAGGATAATGTGGGCCCGCGTCACCTGCCTTCCCGAAAAACTTTTTCTTTTGAAAGGGCAAAAGAATAGCGTCGGACACGCTTGTAACGCGAGGACGAAAAGGAAAAACAAATATTGCAATATTTGTTTTACTAAGGAAAAAAATTCACACGTTTTGAGTTATGATAATTTTCTATGTAAACAGCCAACCATTTTAAAAAATTCAAATTGTTAAATGAATATGTGATTTATTATTTCAATATTTTAATACTCCTTTTCACACTTGGTTTGATTTTTTTGCCTAGAAAATATTATATGATTTTTTTCTATTGAAAGAAAATTGTATTCTTTACTCAAAAGGGTGAATGATAAATACATAAAATTTTATGGCAAACTAAATCGAAACAAAGCAAAAGTCAAAATACTATAAAACAAAACCAAATCTAGGAAATAAGGGGGATCAGTAGAGCATCGAAAAAAGTAAGCACATACTCATTCCATAAGAATGGATCTATCAAGCAAAATAACTGGTAGTTAATCACTGGATATGGTATCATCATCAATGATGAGCAAACATCTAACTATGGTGCGCGCCTAAATTCATATGAACTTACCAAAATATGTTTAATAAACACAAATATAACTTTTGGAAGAGCAAATCATCATAATTTAGTTAGATCGCAAGTGGAGAACCTGTACATGGATAAAACATAGGGTTATCGAATCCTCGAAAATATTTTAAAACTCTCAAATCTGAATTGGGAGAGAAAAACTCGCAGATCTAAAACTAGATTATGAGAGTTCAAACTCTCAGAGCTAGAATTAGACCTAGAGAATAGAGCTCACAAATTTAAATAAGGAGAGAGAAAAGAACAAGAAAAGAACAAGACTCAAATAAAATCAACAATAGATGGAGGGGAGGGTGATGGCTGAAGGTTGAAGAAGAAGACAGACAAAAGAGAAAGGGAGAAAAGAAATACTTTCGAGCTGCTTCATAAGAATCGACACCTACTTGAAGTTTGCAGTCACGCATCGCAATATAGTTCCGTCAATCATATTAAAATTGGTATATTTCAAAATATGTCCCGTTCGTTTCTCTTGCAAAGGATAAATAAATGTTGCGAATGAATAATTTTAAGGCGTTCTACTTTAAGAAAAAGGTATAGCTACAATAGTTTAGTTCCTGAATATATGAATGATTGATACTACTTTCGTGGCCAAAAGATAATCGGAGTTCTAGTTCTAGATTTCAAGTTTTAAAAAAGATTTTTTTGTACCGATGCTCACCAAAAGTTGAGTCCTAGACTCATAGGAAAGCGACATGTTAGGAGATGGTTTCTACAATTCGATTGGGGCTTTGCTTTGAACAAGCATGAGTTAGGTCAATTCTTGTTCGAGGCAAAAAATACGATTCAAGGTATGAGGAAATAAGATCTCCATCTCCTGAAGTCAATGAGGATGTCAGATTGTTAACCAAGTTAGACAGGTAGTTGGGCATTATTATTGTTAAAGCTAACCAGAAACCCCCTGTTGTCAACGTTAAAATCAAATAATGAGAGGACAAAAGCCTGTCTTTTCAGACACATTGTTTTACCTATATAGTTTGTCTAGGAAAAATGAGTTTAATCTTATTCAATTATTGAAATGAAAATGCCTCTCTCTCTCTCTCTCTCTCTCTCTCTCTCTGAGATAGTAATATTTTGTGGTGTTTTGAATTTAGAGGAAAACAGAATGGACGAAAAAAGAAAAGTAGCATATTATTTCAAGTCAAAGAGTGATAGTTGACACTTGGAAAATTGGAAATAAAAATTATGAAATGGATTTTATTTTTTGGGTTCTTTTCTGTTTGTTTTTACATTTCGAAAAATTAAGATTCCAAAGAATTGGCATTTATTTTTTATTTATTTTATTTTCTATAAATAATTCTGAAGAGATCATATATTTGAATACTGATTTGTGACTTTTGATGATTGGCGGTTTATTAACAAAACTCAAAAGAGTTATGTTTCTTGGTTTATATCCGATGGTTCGAAAAAAAATGAGCATGTTTGTTCGTAGTTCTCCACTTTTTTTTTTTCGGTCGAACGTATTCTCCACTTTCAAAATGGCTTTTATTCACGAATAAAATCGTAGATCCTATTTCATGTTTTTCTCTTCACCCCTATTACTTGAACATATATTGATAAACAAATTCATTCGATCAAATCAAGTCAATTACACTCCTAAACGCCAACGGGTCAAATCGTTCTCATCAATGAGCAGTCAAATCGAATATTCAGTTACCCAAATGCCTTGAAAATAAAGTAAGAAACAATCGCGTTTCATAAACCAATTACCACACCATTTTACAAACAAATGCAAACTATTGCCAAGATCGGGCCTTAGATAACCGAAAGAAAAGTAGGCAAAGATAATTTTCGTGGCGGCATAATTATGCCCTGAGAGTAGAGTCAGACAGGGATATAAGTAGGTGCACATTTATGGTAATCGTACCATGGCATCAGTAATTAGCAGCATGGCTCCCACCACTTTGTGATTTGTACATGAAATGTCGCAATTGAGGGGCCTATCGTTCGCGATAAGAACCAAAAAAATCAAGGAGCACAGGTTGCGTGCTTGGAATGGAATGGTCTTTAATTAATTATGGCAGAAAACGATGCACAAACCCTAACTTTGCAGCCAATAAGTGAGAGATTATTGGGCAACCCAAAGGTCACGTCACGTTCTCTGTCGTCGGCCCCTCCATGTGGGCGCATGCATGTGTATAAACAAGCGATGCCATGGTGCTCTTGATGTGTCAATAATTGCACAACTCTCGTCTTTTGGCTAGGGAAGAAACACCCCTTCTTCAAGGGATTAATTACGTACCATAGATCGCAAACACACACACACACACACACACACACACACACACACACATTAGAAACGGATTTGATTTCTAAGAATAAGAGAAAAGGCAAGAAATGATAGGATCTTTTGTGAGGATTCTAATACATATGTTAAGGATATAAAATAGGGATAATAACACAAATGATTCCTAAATTTTGGTCCAATGTGTAATGCCGTCCCTGAATTTTAAATTTGTTCAATATGGTTTCTGAATATTAATTCAATATGCAATGTCATACTTGAACTTTTAATTCATTTAATGTAATTCATGAACTTTTGGTACATGTTCAATTTAGTCTCCATATAATATGAAAATGTTCAATGTTTCATTAATTCAAGTTTAGTAACAATAATGAACATTTTTATACAATTGACGGACTAAATTCTATATGTACCAAAAGTCTAGGGACCACATTAAACAAATAAAAAAAATTAAGAGATGACATTTTACATTGGATTAAAATTCAGAAATCATATCGAACAAATTTAAATTCAGGGACTACATTATATATTGGACCAAAATTTAGGAATCATTTGTGTCATTTATCTTGTAAAATATAGACATCGCTAATATTGTTCTTTGACAGTACAAGGATCTTGGAGCAATCTCATGTGTGTGTTCTCAATTTGACATAGTATTTTGATTAGAAATTCTAATGTGCAACTCCTTACATTCTTCCTCTTTTATTCCCTTTTACTTTATGTGTCATGAGTTTCAGTTATTCCTTCCCCTTGAGTATTGGGCCGGTATGCTTTGAACTCTTTTGATTCCACCGTCGAGGAAGAGTGCTAAGGTACTATATATAATGTTTTCATCTCTTTATCCGATTATTTGCAGCTTTATTACTTCCGAAGTTCAGAAAATGAGTCTTTTTACCTTGACTAATTAATGGGTTTTTACTTATTGCGAGGCATAGCAAAAGTTTGGTACCTCTATCGAGGGACATTGCCAAGAGAGAATCTAAATGAACCAGTTAACATATTTGATTGGATTCACGGTCATTCAAAAAATTTAAACTTATAGATTATAGAGCATTTAGGATACACTAATTGTTTTACTTTGCACCACATCTCCTATGTCGAAAAAGTGGTCAACCTATTACAATTGTGCCAATTCAAATCCTAAACCTTTCTTTTTGTCAAAAAATTCTGAACATTTTAATTGTGCTAATTTAATTTTAAGCATTTTCATATTTTTTCAATTGAGTTTTATTTGGTTTGACAATTAAGTTTATCTAATCAATTTTCATAGAATACCACTAAGGTGGATACTAGCCATTTTATGTGGCATGTCCAACGCTAATGTGGACATTATTCAATAAAATTTTGAATTTATCTTTTATTCTTTTTTTATTATTATTTTTACTTTCATTTTGGTCGACAAGGGTAGAAATAAAAAAAATTATAAAAATTTATTCAAATTAGCACTAGCCGTGCCACGTAAGACAATCATTATCCATGTCAACGATCAACATCCATGTCAACGATTTCCAACTAAAATTGATCGAAATGATTTAATTGGCACATTGTGAAAATATTTAGAACTAAATGGCACAATCGAAAGATTTATAACTAAATTGGCATAAGTGCAATATGCTTAGAATTTTTTGAATATTTTTCATGTCTAGGATAATGACACAAATAGTTCATGAATTTTGGCCCAATATGCAATGTGATCCTTCAACTTTTAATTTGTTCAATGTGGTCTCTGAAATTTAACCTAACGCGTAATATCATTGTTGAATTTTTAATTTATTTAATGTGATCCCTTATTCAAAGCAATCCCTAAATTATATGAAAGTATCAAATATTATCTTTCATTAATTGAAGTTTAGGGGCAACACTGAACATTTTCATATAGTTTAGGGACTAGTTCGAACATGTACTAAATTAAGGATCATATTGCTTATTGGGTTAAAGTTTTGAGATCACATTGAACAAATTAAAAGTTCATGGACCACATTAAATATTAGGTCAAAATTTAACAACAATTTGTTTCATTTACCTTGGCCCAACCAAGTTCAGCAGAAACCAAGTTCGGCAGAAACACAGCATATGACTTGACTCCTCCACAGTTGTCCTGGCCTGACCAAACTCAGCAAGAACACAACATTTGCCCAAGTGCAAACCCATTAAATATATCCAATTCAATCCATATTTACTCCAAAAAGTTCAAACCAATGAGTTATAAACCACATTATGATTTATTAACTAATTCATTTTACACCACATTCTCGATGTGGAACTTCTTTCACGAAACATCCTCACACGTGCACCCCAACGTTAATTTTTTAAAGAATGAGAGAGCAACAAGAGTTCGATCTAGGGATAAACACAACTTTTAATTTAATATCCCAAAGTCAAAGTAATAGTGTTGGAAACCTAAAGAGGAAAAGGAAAAGCAATCTTTGATCCAAGGCATAGATTCCCTCACGTTCGTAGCATCCATTAATTCTGTCACTCGATACACACGAACAGCACACGGATGGCATAAATCCAATCACTCAAAGAACCACTTATGTTATGAAGAATATGTATCACGAGTTCCGGTAGTGTCCGTGTCGCCTTCAAATTGATGGGGCGTGCAAAAAGCAAGTGATGCGATATATATGTCGAAACGCGAGCTTTCTTTTTGAGCATTTGATCCTCAATTTGTTCTTGATTTTATTGACTTTCTGGGTTTAAAGCACTCTTTGTGGACCAGCTAACTATCATTGTTTTTGCCACCATGCAAAAGTGTAGGTCACACTAAATGGATAAGGGTCTTCATCCATCACCATAGCTCAGTGGTTCAAGAACCATTCAATGTTCGTAACTTTTGGTGGAAAACATAAAGAATTGAACCTTATTCAAAGTACTTTAAATTTGATTTTCTCTAAGCTAATCTTAATGTAACGATTCGAATCCTATTGTGCAGAAACATCATTGTTCAAGAAATGACATACTGATACTCTGCGCATCTTTACGATTCCATGAAGTAAAAGGTTGTTTTTGGAGTGTGTTGCTAGCTTATTTAGAAAAAGGAGGTAGAGCGCCAATTTAATTTTTCCTTTTCTTATGAATGAAACATAAACTCTTACAAATAATCTTATGGTAGAAACTCACTAAATTTCACTAATAAAAAAACCCTAATTCCATAAATATGGAAACCCTAATTTCAAAATGCCCAACGAGCCTTCTGCGGCCTCTCGCTCGCCACCGGCTCCACTTCGACTCTAGTGGAAAAGCCAATAACGTATATCATTACTTAAACACCGTTTTGTTTAAATTTCACATGTGCCAATTTAGGTGATCATAAGACTGAACAAACGTTCTTTGCAAAGTAACATTGTTCACATGGGCTTCTTGTATTGTTATCTTAAAAAAAAAAATGAGGAGGACCATGTCGTAGGTAGATAAATATAGCTCATCAACGACCTCACTATCTTCATGATCTTCTCTTCCCATGGAGCGTCTTTATAGCGCCTCCAATGATGCAACTCGTGTAGCATTATTTAGATTCCACAATTTAAAATATTTTGTAGAGTTCGAGGAGATAATGATCCTACGATAACTTTGAATATGCCTTTAACATTCGACCAAAAAAAAGAAAGGAGTTAATACTCTGAAAAATCCCAAACTTGTACACATTTAACAAATTTACTCTAAACTAATTTTTTGACTATCAAGAACCCCAAACCTGTATACCTTGGCAAATTTACCCCAAATCAATATACTTGTGACAAATTTACCTTATATTAGTTTTCGTTAAATTTTACTGTCAAATTACAAAATTGAACGACATGTAACAATCGACTAATATACCAATTTGCAATTTTACCTTCCGTTTGTCACAGTTATAATAATTTTTGTGATTTTTTATGATATTAATCTAATTTAACAGAAGGTATATTTATCACAAATGTATCAATTTATGATTTTTTACGGTTGAATAAATTAGTTTGGAGTAAATTTATCAGAAGTATACCAATTTGGAGTTTTTTACGGTCAGTTTGGGTAAATTTGTCATAAGTTTATCAATTTTGAGTTTTCAATAGTTAAAAAATTGTTTTGAATAAATTTGTAAAACGTGTATCAGTTTGAAGTTTTTCAGGGTATTATTATTATTATTATTATTATTATTATTATTATTATTATTATTATTATTATTAGTGTGTGTGTGTGTATATATATATATATATATATATATATTTGCCTTTAAACACTCTAAATATTTCCCCCCTTAAGTAACTAGGAATAAGTCCTTGCGTGCGCATAAATTCCTGATTTAGACAACGTAAGAAAAATAGGTTCATAAGAATATAAACTACGACTAATGCAAATTGTCCTGGCCTTGCACATCGAGTAAGATAGGAGGAGGCGCATATGCAACTTCTAATTGTCAAGGAATACCTATTACACGTGCGGAAGGACTCCAGAGTTTTTCTTCTTTAATTTAAGGGCACGAGCATATAGGTTGAGATGCTTGAAGGCCCATGAACACTTTATAAGTCCCATGAATTAATTAAATTGGCCATCGGCATATGTAGGGATGAGCCTAACTTAGAATAGTATGTACACAATTGGTAGGATTCGAACATTTAATCTCAAGTTTTTGAGCTGGAAGTACTCGGACAACCATGCCAACCTTATAGATAATTGCTCTTAAGTTACAGATAGGAATAATACAAAAATAATAACCGTCGAAAATTACGGAAATGAGTACTGTTATAGGCCTGTTCAACAACGCAAGAAGCCAAAATAATATACGATTCATGTTGATGTGAGCTCATTCCTAAGAAAGTACCTTATCTTATTCTGATGGTTATGTGTAGTTGGGTGTACATACGGATTGCCCAAATATACTATCGAATTAATGGGATGAGTTTATCATCTAATATAATTGTCCGAAAGCGACTTTAACTATCTTGTGATATTCTTCGCTCTATGATCTTTGAACTTTGAAGCAGCCTTCTCCCAGGTAATCAAAAACACCACAGTTGGTACGGGACGGTCAAAAGATAATTAATCTTTCGTTTCCATCATGCCCATCTAAAAGTGTACATGTTTCTTGATTTGATTACACCTAGATATATATAGCTCCTCTAATGGTCGACGTAAACCACTTCTTAATCGCAAAGTTAGACTTCTTTAATATATTTGATATTTTATAAGTTATCTGTTAGAATCGATTACAATCTCCATGATTGATTAAAGCTAATGCACGCACTTGTCATCACTATTGCTAAACCGACACTGATGGTACGTTTGCACTTTATCTTCCTTTTCAACTTTCCTCTCTTCTCCACTTAAAGTTGGATGCATGGAAAGAAGTTATTAACCAGCTTTAAGTTTTTCTCGAGGACGTACAATTAATCGATCACATGTTACATGGGGATAATTATAGTTAAATATAAGGGAAACCCTAGATATTATGGACAAGGAAGAATGCTTTAGTTTAAAAGATCGTGCCCTCAGACCTTCAAATCCGTTCAATTTCCTTCAATGCACACGCCCAAATCTGCGATGGTTGCATCGATCATTTGAGTTTCTTCTGAAGAATGCTTAGTCTTAAAAGTGTGTTGATAAGGACTTCTGTATAAGATGCTTGCTCTATTTAACGGAATAGTGTTCTTTTTCCCAAAAGGAAAAAGGAGAACAGAACTTGTCATTTAGGAAGTGACATGTTAAAAAAAAAAAATGCACCGCTGAGTATCTAAAAAGCTTAAATTGTTGGAAAAGTGCAGATATTTACATCTAACAACTTCTTTACGCAAGTGTAGATTTGACAGTGGAAAGCAACCCTTTAGAAGCATGAACTAACTTGTACAAGGAAAGAGTCTTCCGAAACGAAGACACGTTTGTAATTAGGGTTTACCAGATTGGTTTTTTTTGGAATGTAAAATTTAGATGTACGGCAACGTGGTGTTTAGGGCAGGCTGACGGTACTCGGGATTAAGAATCCTCAAACCATGCGAAAGCGGTTTTGTCTCTCTCTCTCTCTATTTTTTACGATTATCCAACCAAGGAGACATTTTGGTTCGTCTCGAAATCAAGAAAATGATATCGATGCCGCTAGATAAACATGCTCACGAACTCGAATTGCATCAGAAACACTTGCTCCAGTTATTACTTCAAGTTTCAGGTTCATTTCGCAGAAGGTGTGTGTCCGTTTCACGTCTAAAAGGGTGAACTCAGCCGTACTAGGGTTTCCTAAGCGCGTTGGATCTTTGCTTTCCCACTATCTTACAACTATACGCAAGATTTCACGACATACGCTATTAAAGAAGGAGGTTGGCTTGGAGTGTACTCCGCGTGGAGTTCCCCAAACTATTCATCTGCTTTATATCCAGAAACTCTCGCATTCCACCACACAAAAAAAAATAATAAAAATAATATGAAAAAGAAAAAGGGGAAAGAGAGAAAACCTAATCAAGAGAGAATATAAGAAAAAGGTGGGTAAAGGACAAGGAGATATTTAAATAAAGGTGGGATTCAATGAATGCCAAGTGACCATCTCCTAAACTTTCTCTTCCTGTTCGCCTCTCTATTATTATCGTTTGGCCCCTCCTCGACCCTCAAGTGGAGAAGTCGACATTTCCTCGTTTTTCAGCTCTTCCCATCACCTCCACGACCCCACATCTTCATCTTCTCTCTCTCTCTCTCTCTCTCTCTCTCTCTCTCTCTCATTCCTGATGAGACGTGCTAAATTTCATCAGATGATTCTGAAAGAGAGAGGGTCAAGCCATAGAAAATTATCTTCGTCGTCTGTATCCATCTGCTTGTACCTAACAGAAACTGTGCGGTGCGGATTCTTGGATGCAACTTCGCTCTTTTATCAAATAAATTATTCCTTAACGTCATCGGACTGAACTTCTTTGTCTTTTTTTCTTTTTTTAACGTGATATAGGCAATCAATCACGATGAATAAAATATATGGAGTCTTGGGTGTAGAGACGAGTACCTGTAGTTTTTTACCCTAAAGTGAACCAGGGTAATATTTTCTCTTGGGTATATCATTGCATCTGACCGTGAACTATTACCGTTTCTTCATTCTATATCCTCTTCGAGAGGAAATAAGTACCTCTCTTTATTAGATCCAAACTCTGCTTAAACAATTATTTTTGTCGAGAGAGAGAGAGAGAGAGAGAGAGAGAAAGAGAAAGAGAGAGAGTCTGCAGAAACCCAAGAGGGCGTCTCTGACAAAGAAAAGATTTGCTCGTCTTTCTCCATATCATGATCATGTGAAAGAGAAAGACTCACTTTGATGGATCTGGTTTGAGTCACACACCCTTATATATTTATATTTCATTCTCTCGTGTGTTTATCTTTTTACCCATTATTGGCTTTTGTACTCTCTCTCTCTCTCTCTCTCTCTCTCTGCAACCTCCTTTGATGGTGGATTCCTCCTATAAATACTTCCAGTCTTCTCACTCCTCGTCTTTTCTCGACGTTCGTCATCTGTGATTTGCTGAAGCTCTCTCCCCATCTCTCTCTCTGAGGTGAGGCTTCAGTTTCAAGAATTTCAGCAGCGTATCGAGATGGGATGTTTGTCATTGCTTCCAGCAGTTGTCGATTGAGCAAGAGATCAAACAAGAGTGTGCAGATCTCGAGATCGAAGTCCGTACTTGCTTTGTACTTTTCTTGACAGTGAATATTATCTTCAGGACAGACCCAAATCCTCTCTCTGAATCTCATGGCGACGTACTTTCATGGGAGCTCCGAAATCGAAGCCACTGACGGCTTGCAGACACTTTACATCCTGAACCCTAGCTTCATTCCCTACTCCAACGCTGCCCACGACGCCACCGCCCCCAATACCCTCTTCTTGAATCCTATGGGGAGTGCCACACAGCCAGCTCCCTCTCCACAGTTGAACCACAACCACTTCGTCGGAATTCCAGTTTCTGGACCGGCAGCACCGTTTGGACCTGCTGCATCGGACGTACACCCTAATCGTCTACACGAGATTCCGTCCCTTCACAGCGTAGCTCCAAGGTTTCGGCTTAACCACCCCTGGGGCCAGCCGGATACATCAGCCGCCTCCACAGACCAGCTCCAGATTTGCTCAGCGACCAACTCTGCCGGGGTCTCACCCTCTCAGCGCGGCCTGTCTCTGAGCCTCTCCACGGAGCAGTCGCCGCTCTCAAGGGAGAGCGACATCCGCGGGCATAGCCACCATCAAGTTCCGGGGATCAACGAGGCGAGGGTGTTGGCACGGAACTCATCCTCGACGGTCTCGAACGTGGTCTTGGGCCTGCACGGCGTCCTTCTGGGGTCAAAGTACTTGAAGGCCGCGCAAGAGCTATTGGACGAAGTCGTTAACGTCGGGAAAGAGATCAAGAATCACTCATCAGCCGAGGGTGCCAATAAAGAGAAGACCAAACTTGGTAACAAGGATTCGAGTAAGGAAGAGAAAAAAGTTGAGTCATCATCAAGTGGGAGTGAGCTGGGTATGGCTCACAGACAGGAGCTTCAAATGAAGAAGGCCAAGCTTGTCGACATGCTTGATGAGGTATATATGACATATGTACATATTTGCAATCGCAATATACTATGATTCTCAAAGGTATTTAGTGTGGCCACATGTAAATAGTGAATCGCTAGATATCTGCATTATTGGAGATTGGAGTGAAGCGCAAGTTGTTGCTAAAAGGTTTTTTTGGTCCTTGTCAAGCTACTCATCATGCCTAGTCACTTTGTAATATCTCAATTAAGAAGAATGTCCTGCTGAAACTCCAAAGTGGGTGTCTGAGAAACTGATGAAGTGTTAGATTGCAAGCTAGTTTCTGATACTACACCCCAATGAAATATTCAATTTTTGCTAGTTTTGGAGACAATGAGTAGGGAATTATGATTGTCTAGCTAGCTAGCTAGCCTTTAGTTATTCTCTCTCTAAAAGCATTCCTGTTCGTTCTTGACATTGAGCTTATGAAAAGATAACACAATTTTATGACAATTTTCCGATACTTTCTATCCAAGCAGTGGAAAAGGAAATATATATGTTCACTCATCGTACTAAGATAGCCACCCATATGCATGTTATTTAGTCATCGTATTTATCTTATTTGGTGGATTTTTTTTTTTTTGTCTCAGAACAAACAAACAAATTTATGTTTTTTCAGGAATGAATCTTATAGGAACTGTCCATAATAATATTGTTGTGTGGGCATTCGTTCCTCTATCCTGTTGATATACATATAAGATTTCTTGTTCATTCACTTCCTTTTCATTTACCTTTTGCTTATGAACTATGAAGGTGGAGCAGAGATACAAACAATACCACAGCCAGATGCAACTGGTAGTCTCCTCGTTTGAGCAAGCCGCTGGCATCGGTGTGGCGAAATCGTACACCGCCCTGGCCCTGCAGACGATATCCAGGCAGTTCAAGTGCCTTAAGGACGCTATCTCATCGCAGATCAAGGCCACGGGCAGGAGCTTGGGCGAGGATGACTGCATGGGCGTGAAAATGGAGGGCTCGAGATTGAGGTACGTCGACCATCATTTCCAACAGCAAAGGGCACTTCACCAGCTGGGAATAATCCATCAGAACAACACTTGGAGACCTCAACGAGGACTGCCGGAGCGTGCCGTCTCGGTGCTCCGCGCTTGGCTCTTCGAACACTTCCTCCACCCGTAAGTACCTCGATCTAGATGGCTCAATTTATTACCCTAAAAGATATACGTCCAAAGGTAAGTTCGATCAACTGTAGATCATAGGAGTAATTTAAACCATGTTCATGGTTGACGACCACGCTTTATGTTTGAGTTTCAATTGTACATTCAACATTCTGGCTTGTTGCAATTGCAGCTATCCCAAAGATTCGGACAAACACATGCTCGCAAAACAAGCGGGACTAACCAGGAGCCAGGTACGTAAAAGATCGGGTCCAACTCAAGATCATAATCTTCTTACAAGTTTCTGGTCGGATTGATTATGTGGCTCGTTCTCGTATATTCTCGATATTTCTGTGAAGCTAGTATACAGAACAGTGAATGCGACTCGAAATTACAGGTGTCTAACTGGTTCATCAACGCTCGGGTTCGCCTCTGGAAGCCCATGGTCGAAGAAATGTACTTGGAAGAGACCAAGAGCCGAGAGCAAGCTGGGTCTGAGAACGGCACGACTCGCAGGGCGGCCACCAAACCCAACAAGGACGCTGCCGGTTTGAAGTCCGCATCTCAAGAAGACAATGCCTTTGGAATGAACAGCTCCATCAAATCCTTCCAATCAAGCCCGAACAAGGCCCTCAATCAAGCCGCCATTTCACCCTCCGAGAACTCCAACTCGACTTCCTCAACTTCTCCCATGCCCTGTGCCATCCCTCACCCTCACGGCTTCACTCTGACTGGACGGTCGTCCAACGTAGAAGTAGGGATCACCCCAAGTCCTAAAAAGCCGAGGATGAGCCCCGACTTGATGAACCCGCACGGCATCATTCTCTCGAGGGACATGGACATGAAGGGGAGCGAGCCGAGCCGAGAGCTCGGCGGTGGCGGCAGCGACGAGTACATCCATGGCGGGTTCAGCGCATTCTCGATGGGGAACATCGAAGGGAGATACGGGAACTGCGTGGCCCTCACCCTCGGCCTACCGCACCGCGATCAAAGCCCTTCGCTCTCAGTCTCAGCAGCCCCACAGAATTATTTCCCCAACCAAAGCATGAATCATCATCAGTTGGGAAGGACTAAACTTGTGGTGGGAAATGGTGGTGAGGCCGATTTCTTCGGGATCGCTGGTGCTCCACAACAATCTCAATCGGGCTCAATAAATTATGAGGCCATCGACATCAACAACAGGAAAAGATTTGCAGACCATTTGTTGCCTGATTACGTTGCATGATCGATAGCATCAAGATCTGATGACGATGCAAGTTTCTCTCCAATTGATTAATGGGCAATTTATTGCTTGCCCGTGAACACGGAGGTATCTTTCTGTACGATAATATATATAACATTAGAGATAGAGATTGGTTGAGATAGAAGAGATTAGTGTAAATGAACAAGTATTGTAGTAATATATACATGCAAAATAGGAAGCTTTTCCGGAGTTTTCTCATAGCTCAGATTATATATTTTGCAATTGGAGACGTGTACTTAGGAGTTAACTAATGTAGTACTGTACTTTGCATTAGAATTTATCTGCTACACCTCTGTCAGATGTCATCGAGATCATAAGTTTAGCTTAGTTTGAATCATCTGATTAGTTATTCCGCTTCGAATTCCTTGCAAAAAGAGTTCATGGTTAAGATGGTAGAATTCACATCATTTAAAACTACGTACTATATTTGCTATTCTATCATTGTCGTCCCCCGACAAAGTATTTTATGTATAGATCATTTCAGCATTGATGTTGTGTACGTAATAAATCCTGATATCCGCATGGCATGAATCCCTAGCCGATCTAGATGAGTACATATTCGATCATATAAGAAAGTTAAATAAGTTGGAGAGAGGAGTGAATATTGAAAGTTTGGGAATATTAATTTCCTTTTTCTTTCTCTAGCTTTAAACATAAAGATTTTGATATGGTACACTCAAGCTATTTATTCACTTATTTTTGTACAAACCATATTTATGAAATTACCCACCCCGCTGTGAACGTGTTGGTTCGGGCGTTCCCCCTCTTCCGGTTGGGGGGAGTTTGAGTCACTGCAATCACATTTGCGTGACTTAAGTGTGGTGCTGTGGGAGATGGGTCCCCGCGCTAGCGTTGCTCCGGATTTACGTCGTCGACTGCCGGCCGTACGACAGTTCCCGAGTCATCAAAAAAAAAAAAACCATATTTATGAAATCGAACGATCTTCGTAACCTAGGTGAAGGATGATGAGTAGACAAAGGAGGACATACCCATACAACTTTGAGCTTAATGTCGAACGATGATTTCATTTATTAACCTAATTAATCCTGTATTTTACTTCGTTCCTTGTTGACTGGGCTTTACCATTCGAATCGTACATTTGGACTAGTTTGGCCCGTTAAAGAAAACCCATTTTTCTCGGATCCACGCTTTAATTTTCTTTTTTCTCTTTTAGCACATCGAGAAGACTAGTTTATTTAATAAAAAGATAATTACGATTTTGATATGGTACACTCAAGCTAATTATTTTATTGTGATTAGCAAAAGAATTCGTATTTATGGTCTTCTTGATATATACTGAACTAGTTAATACTTTGACAAACCATTGTCTTCCAAGTTAACGAAGCACTCGAATGTTTTACGTGGGTGGAAAAAAGAAGTGAAGAAATTGAGGGTGGGCTTGTAGAACCCATCAAGTCCTAAACTTTTAATCAATCGAGTCTTGAATATCGAGAAAAGCACTTCTTTTTTTGAAAAGAAAGATACCATTCATATATCGTAATAATACTCAAGAGCTACATATAAAAGTCATTTAAGCCAAAGCAAATCCCAAATACCAAAGCATAGTTTGTAACTAAAAGCACATTCTCATTCCTCAAAAACAGATCCGATATAGTAAACAATCGACGGTCGATCACCAGATTCAGTGATAAGCACACATCGACATCTCCCAATCCATTGCAATGGCTTGCGATGCGTGTTTAGATTGAACGTCCTCATCACCATTGCCATGCAAAGACACCAACATCACAATGTTAAAATAACACAAATCAAATACATGTAAGGAGCTCCCATATCTATATTTAGATCTAGTTCGAGAGAGTAAAACCCACAAAACTTGACTTCAATCTAAATCAGGAAAGGAGAGCAGCTTAATCTCGGAGAGGTTGTGGCTGCAATCCAAAATTTTGCAATTACTTCGACCAAGTCCCAATCCTTTTCAAAGAGCGCAACTAAGGCTTTTTGATGAACGGTACTTAAAAATTGCATACATGGCACTCCGAGATCGTCTATACTGTAACCTTAAATTCCACTTTCCAATATAAATTTGATTACATTTTTTATTAAAAGGTTTATGACTAGATCATGCTTTTAGGTAAAGATTTAGAACTTGATTAAACCACTTGAAATATTTAGGGCTCGATCGCATTCTGTACATAAAGTTTAGGACTCATGGCACAATCTTTTTCCATTATCGTAAAAAAATGTGCAATATAAGTGGTGTATTTCGGGATTAGGGTTTCGAGATTTTTTTTTCCTCTAATTTCCATCATATTCTGAGTTCGACCAATGAATTTATGCTCCTCCTCTTTCGCTTGCGCGGGCCAGTGGCTAAACTATGACTAAACCAAGGATGCATTTTAAACTAACTCGAAGAAACAAGCTCTAAAAATTGCCGTGAGTTGCTAAGGTCTTCAAGACATAGAATCAACCCATCACACCTTCTAACTCCACACCATTCTCTTCCTACCGTGTTGAGTTGATATTCCTAAGTCAAGTTCAAAATCCACCGCTATTCCAACCGAATTTTCTCGATTCAGCAGTTTTAGAATCGTTGAATTCTTGAAGTACATGAAAGCGTGTATGGAAAATTGCAGTAGCGCTTCTCGTGATTGACCGGTAACATCACGTCCTACAAAAATATGGCACATATCTAAATTAGTGTGTATAAGTACGCACATGAAACGAAAGAGAAAAAAAAAATCTTGAGCACAATAAATTAGGCACCGCGTCATTTGTGTTTAAAATGTTCTAATACTACCATTTACAATACAATGCAGCGCGAAATTTTGTGGCCTACCATTTGCAACAGAAATTCGCAATTATTAAACGAGAATGCACGTTTAGTACCCAACTTCAAATCCCACTCGTCGCTGATGCCGATGTATCACTTGATGTGGCGTTAGAAATGATACTACTATGATTATAATGACAGAAGATTTTTTTTTTTTATCAAAATGAAAGTCAAAATGTAAATGCCCAATGTTGCTGAAGTGTTTGGTTATTTACCTGAATCAACAACTAAATATACGGTCCAACGTGAGAATGAGTCATGCCCCACGGGTTCCTGTCGCATGGAACTTTGATTGATGCAGATGGACGTGATGTCCTCTCTTGCTCGTCAGTCAAACCGTTGAGGCCGATAGTTTTAGAAATTTCCAATTGGTCAACACCGTCTAAAGTATCCAATCACTATACTAATTTTCTTGGTCAATGCCACCTCATATATATATATTTGCTAATATCGTATACTTATCATGCTAAATTTGATTAATCGATTGATTACCTCAGGATTTAGAAAATCACGCGTTCTAAACATGAGAAGATTACTGTGGGAATAGAAATCCGACGGCTTGTCAAGTCAAATTTCGCTCTGACTAGTCGTTGGTCGATCGAATCTTTTCTTTTTTTTTATAAATTTGTGCAAAAGTATGTATACAGGGCAAACACAGATTAATGGAAAGTCAAACAATCATTCTATTGGACCGTCGATGTAAACTTCACTCTAATTTCCCCACACTTTCCAAGCAATGGGTGGAAAAATCATTGGTCAGACATCACTTTTGATATATGTCACGACAAGGAAATAAAATTAGCTTTTTTGTCAAATATATTATGATTTGTGCAAAACTAGGAGCGGGAATTTAAAATTTCGGCCATATTCAATGTTCGATAATAATTTTCCACCTCGCTTTTTAAAATGGTATTGTAAATCAATAATGTTTTCGAATGGATGGTTACAAACAAAATAATAGTGACCTCGTTATTAGTCAATTCATATCGTCGTCACCTTTTGTAATTATAAAATTTATTCTAACACCCTTATGTATAATTTCGATAATATATAAGAATGTCGCCGTGACCAAGTAGCTTATAAGCCCCAAAGGATGGGTATATGCATGGCCCCAAGTTAATTTATCATTACATATTTCGAATACCGAGTTAGTAAAAAATTTCAAAAGCAAAACAGAGGATTTAGGGGGAAAAAATCGATAAAGGCTACCCAACCGTCTTCCATCTCATTTTCGAATGGATGGCTACAAACAAAATGATAGTGACATCATCGTCAGTCAATTTATACGGTCGTCACCTCCTGCAACTATAAAATTTATCTTAACACCCTTATGTATTTTTTATTTTATTTTTGGTGAACCCTTATGTATTTTTTCGATAATATATATGAATGTCACCGTGACCAAGTAGCTTATAAGCCCCAACGCATGGGTATTGACGTGGTGCCGCATTAATTTATCATCTCATATTTCAAACACCGAGCTAGTAAAAATTTTATAAAACAAAACGGAGGAATTAGGGAAAAGAAAAAAAAAAGAAAGCGATAATGGCTACCCAACCGTCTTCCATCTCCACGCGTGAAATTCGACAATTTATCATCCTCCGGCCAAGGGTTTTTTTTTTTTTTTTTTTTTCTCTCCTTGGAAATATCTATGGTAAGTTCGCTTTTTCTTTTTTCTTTTTTTTGTCAAATTTGCTAGATAGCGTTAATGCGGCGCCGCATCAATACCACACGATGGCGAGGCTAGATCGTGTTGCCAGTCGCGAACTACCCCTGCTTTTTTTTCCTACAATTATTCGAGGATTAATATTTTTTTTCCTAAATCATGTATTTTTTTACTAACTATAGTACACAACAACATGGAGTGATTATTGCGGTTTGTGCATCTAGAAGCCGTAAAGAGAGAACCAAGGAATAGTTGATTGTCTATAGACATTAGTGGAGACTGGTGTCCCCAACTCACACGATGTGAGATGGCAAAACGCGGAACGAGCATTATTGAAAAATTTCAACGGGAAAAGAACGCTCGCCACTAGAAAATTAATTTCCATTCATGTCATATTAATGCTTTTCTTCGATGTGGTGTTGTTTAGACCGAGAAAATTACCTAATCAATTTTAAATCTATCATACATATATCAATTTAATTATAAACATTTTAAATTTTGCCGATATAATTCTAAACCTTCATGAGAAATGTCCATGTAATCATTCCGGCTAATTTTATTAGGTGATCGTCGACATACTAGTCGAGTCGTCATTGGCCATCCTACGCAATATGATGCCATGTCAGCGATTGTGGGCATAAATTGGCCAAGAAAACTATATTGGAACTTCGCACGAATGTTTAGCACCAAATTCAAAAAACTGAAAAAATATATAACTGAATTAACATCCATACAAGAGGTTCGGAACTATACTTGATAATTTTCCTAGTTATTTTCACCATACAAACACGGGTACTAAATATATGACATGAAAGTTCAAGATAAAAGGTGTAGCAGCAAACGCACAGAATATAATGAGTGCGATAAAATACATCATTTCGTAATTCGTTTCATCGTTAAAACAAGGTGATTTGCCCTAGACGGAAGATGGGTAGAGCTAAAATATAAGAAAGTACGATAAGATACATGGTTTCGTGACTCAATTCCTCGTCGGACCGAGGCGATTCACTCCAGATTGGGAGAAGTGTAAAAGCTAGAAACGCCCGTGTCTTACAAAGCAAGTAAAGAATAACTTACGGGGACATGTCTAGTAGGCCTTGCGTGTTTGGCATGTGAACATGAGATGCCTAACAAAGTCCAAATAAAGTTCAGTTGAGTCGCAAAAACAATCCGTCCACCTTGGTAGAATTCTCACACGAACTTCAAAAAGCAAGAGGCCCCCCCCGCCTACAAAGTTTTGCCGGAATTCTGTCCGTTTGAATCCCAGAAGTTACCGAGGAGAATCGCGGGCTCCAGAGTTTTTTTCAATAAGCGTGACCTTTACGACCAATAATGTCGCTCGCCCTGCGGCGGCGGGCCCCGCGGAGGAGCCACTCAGTAGCCGCCGCGTGGCGAGGAAAAGTCTTCGCGAAGGTGGATGTTCGCACATTGCGTCTTGTGCGTTTGACCGCTGAACTGCCGACTGGTAAAAGGAGGAGGAAGGAGGAAGGAGGAGACGACGGAAGAATTTGTGGTACATTTGAACCGTGCGGGAGCTCTCTTACCACCATATAATCAACTCCATCTTTAGGAAATATTGTATTGTCCTCTCTCTCTCTCTCTCTCTCTCTCTCTCTACGATCTGAGAGTTGACGTTGCGTCGATCCATGGAGGGCCGTGACGTCGAGATCCCTCAGTACTTCCTCTGTCCAATATCCCTGCAGCTCATGAGGGAACCCGTGACGACCGTGACGGGCATCACCTACGAGCGCGAGAGCATCGAGAAGTGGCTGTCCAAGTCCTCCAGCAGCGGCGTGGCCACGTGCCCCGTCACCAACCAGCCGCTGCCGAGGGATTCCGGCCTCACCCCGAACCACACGCTCCTCCGGCTCATCCAGGCGTGGTGCGTCAGCAACGCAAAGAATGGGGTCGACCAGATCCCGACCCCAAAGTCGCCCCTTGACAGGGGTCGCGTCCGGAAGCTGGTGAAGGAGCTCGCGGCCGAGCACTCGATCGTCGAGGTGATGAAGGAGTTGGAAGGACTGGTGGAGGAGAGCGAGCGGAACCGGGCGTGCATGGTCGAGGCTGGGGTGGCTAATGCGATGGTAGGGGCCATAATAAAGTGCTTCAGGCAAAGCGACACAACGTGCCTCGGCGAAGCTTTGAAAATCCTCCATTCGATATGGAGCCCCACGGCAGAACTCAAGGATCTTGTCGAGGAAAATTGCTACTTCGTCGATTCGTTGGCATGGGTGCTGCATTTCCGAACAGGCTATAACGGCGGCGAATCGAAGACTCACGCGTTGGCTATAATGAAAAACGTGATGGAGATCGCGAATGTTAGCTTATTAGAGAGATTGAAGCTCGATTTCTTCAAGAGTTTAGTGAAGATATTGAGAGACACAAGGATGTCTCAACGAGGTATCAAATCAGCGCTGCTAGTCCTCATCGAAGCATGCCCTTTGGGGCGGAACCGGCATAAGATGGTCGAGGCCGGGGTGATCTTTGAGCTTGTGGAGCTCGAGCTTGGGAAGCCTGAGAAGCGGGTCAGCGAGCTGGCCTTCAACCTCTTAGCCCAGCTATGCTCCTGCGCCGACGGGAGGGCACAGCTCCTGAGGCACGCAGGAGGGATCGCGATGATCACCAAGCGGACACTCCGAGTCTCACCGGCCGTGGACGACAAGGCATTGCAGGTCCTCGCGCTCGTGTCCAAGTTCTCGCCGACAGGCGAGGTCGTGATGGAGATGCTCAGGGTCGGCGCGGTGTCGAAGCTGTGCATGGTGCTGCAAGCGGACTGCCCGGCGTACCTGAAGAGCAAAGCGAGGGCAGTCCTCAGGATGCACTACAACGTGTGGAACAATTCACCTTGTATTCAAGTGTATCTATTAACAAGGTATCCTAGGTAGGCACTAATTAGGGATGCATATATGGTTTTTTCTTTCTTTCTTTCTTTCTTTTTGGCAGTTTGTGTCTGGTCTTATCATAATCTGTTTGAATTTCAATGGAAGGACTATAAATAACAAAGCTAAAAGACAAATCTCTTCTGACTTGGAATGAGTTCTATATGTAGAAATAGTCACAATTGTTGACTTGTCATCATAAACTGTATATAGAATTAGGATTCACGTGCAATCATGGATTTGTACTTTTCTATATTTTTATAGGAAATATAAAAAACGGAAAAATTAAAAACAATCATAAATTCATTGCAACTTTTTGTAATTGTATCAATTTAGTCAATCCAGTCAATTTTGGTCTCTCTCTCTCTCTCTCTCTCATCCTTCCTCCTTCTTCCTTCCTCCTTCCAAAAGCGAGCACCAATGAGATCAACCTTGCCAGCCAATGGCAAGGCTCGCCTAGCAACGGCAAGGCTGCCCTTGCCATGGCTAAGCAAGGCCACAACCTACCCATGGCCGACAAGGCTCGCTCAAGATAGAGGCCACAAGGTTGAGCACCAGTCATGGCCGATGAGGCTCGATCCTCACCCAGCTAGCCACTAGCAACCCTCGCCAAAGGCTGCGCAAGGTCATGGCCTTCGACGTCATGACCTCTAGCAAGGTCGAGTTTCACCAGCCCAATCGAGGGGGGGGGGGCTTGGGCAAGGTCACCCAGCCACAACTAGGCTTGCCTGGCCTTGTTGGCCATGCATCTGGCCAGTTGGAGGTAGCAACTAGCTTGAGGAAGAAGAAGGAAGTGAAGAAAAAAAGAAAAAATTCAAAAAAAAATATAAAATATAAAATATTATATAAATATTGTCTATGTTAGCATTGGCCAGACAGCTAACACTGACTGCTAACACTGACTAGTGTCCATGTCATTGCCGGTCGGCCAAAATTACACGGATAGATTGAATTGGCTGAATTGAAAAAATTACAATAAATTTAGAATTTTTTGGTAATTTTTCCTTTAAAATGTGTGACGGCGTTTGCTTAGGACTTGATAAGAAGCTCTGACCGGAAACCAAGTTGGTCAACCACGGCAACGAAGCTTTACCCCTTCAAAAGGTTAAAGAAAAAGAGAGAAGAAGCAAAAGCAACAGATAATCGATAATGAAAACGACAGCAAAAATGCAGAGCAGGGATTCCTCGTGCGCTTTGCTTCCTTGCTTGCTTGAGAAGGGAAGGGAACCAATGTGCGGTAAATTCAGTAGGTAAGAAAGATTCCTATGCTCAAAAGTGCAACTATTAATTCTAATTAAGAGACTGTTTGATGAGTTTACAATTTATGAAATTCCATTTAACAGTCTATTTGTTTGAAGAAAAACTATTTTCGAGAAAATCGTATTTCTACTTTTAGGTGATTAGATGACGGAGAACTAATTAATTTACGGAAAATATTTTTTATTAAATGAAAAGAACAGTTTCAGATTGGGGGAAAATGATTTCTCCATCTCACAAGAAGAAAATCTCTTTTCCTAAACCGTCAAACAAATAAAAACTAACTATTTTCCATGAAAATGATTTTTATGAAAAATAGTTTCCTTTATTATGAAGTTTCTAAAGAAATAAATCCACCTTAAATAAAAGTGGGTGAATTGAAACTTTGCATATCACCCTTCAGATATATGGTTGAAAAAAATGTATTGAAGAAAACATCGTCCAACTAGAGATTAAAAAAAGACTATGGTTTTTTTTTCCTACCTGGTGATGGTTCCTCCGTCATTTCTTTTTCATAATCAAACAAGAATTATTAGCGGGAGAGAATTCATGTTGTTTATTTTTTTTTTTTAACTTCGAGAGCATAAAACTTCAATGGGTTCATTCTCTATTTAAGTTAAAAGCAAAATGGTGATAATTTTAGCCAAAGGGAAAATAATACAAATGGTCTAAATTTTGACCTATTGTGTATTGTTGTCCCTAAACTTTTAATATGTTCAATACTATTCCTAAACTCTTGCTAAATATTTGATGTAATTCTTCTATTTGCTCAAACGATAAATTAGACATGATTTGATAACGTGGACTATTATATGCTAAGTTGGATTTGTAAAATAATGAGTCCACATGTTCACCTTTTTATTTATCTACTTTAGGAAAAGAAAATAAAAATTAGGGCATTAACATGTCCATTATTATTTGATGATATGGATTATTAGAATATCTTATTTGAATAATCCACGTAGAACTTTTCTTTGTCATTTGGTGTTCAAACTTAATGGATCAAAAGTTATATTAGCAAATTCTATTAACTTGAATTGAAGATATTGAATATCTTCATAGAGTCTAATGAATGATTTGAACATGTACTAATAATTTAATGACTATATTGAACAAATTAAAAATTCAATGACAATATTGTTTGTTTAACTAAAGTTCGTAAACCATTTATGTCATTTGTCCTAAAGCAAAGAATGAACTTCCTATATGACAAACAAAGAATATGTGCACAGAAATTGTGAAGGCCAAATAAGATGTATGTTTTTCTTATAGAATAATGACATATGTATCGAACAAATACCTTGAGATTCCTCATGCTTCGATTTATATCGGTTTGCATAAAGGGTCGAATAACATAGGACATTGTGATATCTAGCTCTCAAGCACAAGCCTATACATACGAAAAGAAATCATGTAGATTTTTTATTTGACATAGGCTCTTTGGTACACAATCGAACAAAATTTGCACTCTAATATGATGCTGTTTAGATCGTTTGATTCGCTCAAGAAATTGATCTTTTGAATAAACGGTCCCTTCTTGGGATTGAATTTGGGCTAGAAAATGCTGAGCACGAGCCCAACTCGTAAGCCCAAAAAGGCCAATAGGAACAATAATTAGACATGAAAAGGGAAGTAACGTCTCATCTAAATTCCAGACTGAGCCGGTGTCTTATATCTTGTTAGAATGAAGATCATATACACATTAAGAATGACCACGTGGAAATTGACAACGCAAAATCAACCAGGCAGAATCTAGCTTTGATACCCTGTTCAAATGACCAATCCAAAATTTTAAGCCTATAGGTAAAGGAGATCATGTGCACATAAAATGATGTGAAATACTTTAACATGTTTATATTATAAATTTACAATCGATTGAGTTCATTAATATTGATTGGCGAGTGTGAGACAAGACCTGACCACATTGTCTTCGTGCTTGACTACTTGGTAATATTATGTCAAGGTTATTTTCTTCATAAGCCTTTTCTGATAAATTAATGAGAATTAATCCTAAAATTTAAGAGAATTCACGAACCAGACAACGTGAACGACAAAATTGTTTTTACTGAAGTAATTAGATAGACAGATTTAGTTCGCTTAGCATGAAGCTAATTTGAAATTTTGATTAACATCCTCGTCAAGCTCCTTATTTATCTTAATGATATGAATAAAGTATTTTTATATAGGAATTAACTAACTCCCTTGTACCCGAACTTTCTCAATTATCAGATAAAGTCTAGGTGAGTCTGACTGTTCCATCCGATTAGAGATTAAGGGAAGAGACAGCCAACACGACTTCGTCGGGTAGGGAGGCAAATAAAGAGTGGGGAGTCGGGTGGTGTGGTGGTTGGCAGGAGGAGAGGGATGGGGGGACCAAGGGAAGAGATAGGGCCCAAGAGGGTCGAGACAAGGGGAAGTTGGTGTAATGTCATATTTGATGTTGAAATAAGCTCGTGGTCTTTTAATAATATGAGTGTGTTCAAACACGTACTTTGCACATTCGTTGCACAAGAATTGCAAGTCAATGCAAGAAATAAAAGATATTAAACCTGGATCAAGACGGATCAAGACGGATCAATGCGTTCAAAGTTCAATCAATTTGACCCTCATAGTTGAGATTTTCCGTGAAGTCCATGGCCTTTGGACATCTCGGACATCTGAGTCAGTGTCTTATATCTTGTTAGAATGAAGATCATATACACAATAAGAATGACACATGGAAATGGACGACTCGGGCTGCAAATGAGAAATCAACCGAGCCAGAATCTAGCTCTAATATCTTGTTCGAATGACCAATCCAAAATTTTAAGCCTAAGTGTAAAGGAGATTGTGTGCACATAAAGCAATGTGAAATACTTGAACATGTTTCTATTATAAATTTACAATCAATCAAGTTCACTAATATTGATTGGTGAGTGTGAGACAACACCCGACCACATCGTCCTCATAATTGACTACTCGGTAATATTACGTCATGGTTATTTGCTTCATAAGTCTTTTTATAAGAAATTAATGAGAATTAATCCAAAAATTCAAGAGAATTCTTGAACCAGACAACGTGACCAACAAAATTATTTTTTATTGAAGTAATTAGATAGACAGATTTAGTTAGCTTGAAGCTAATTTGAGAACTTGAGCAGCATCCTCGTCAAGCTCCTTATTTATCTTAATTATATGAATAAAGTATCGCTATATACGAATTAACTAACTTCCTTATACCCAAACTTTCTCAATTATCAAATGAAGTCTAGGTATTACTTACGTTATTCCTCGTATGTACGATGCATACATATTTACACCACTGGCACTAGATCCGGTCTCATTGAAGGAGTCCTATTTTCTAGCGAGACGGTCGCCCTGAGCGCACTCATAATCAGCACGACTTCGTCTCATTTGACTGTTCCATCCAATTAGAGATTAAGGGAAGAGAAAGTCAACACGACTACGTCAATCAGCCGGAGAAGGGGCGGTCGTGAACTGGGGTTGGAGGGGGTGGGGGCAAATAGAGACGGGGCAGCCGGGTGGTGGCGGCGGAGGGGAGGGATGGGGGAACAAGGGAAGAGATAAGGCTCAAGAGGGTCAAGACGGGAGAAGTTGGTCTATCATATTTGAAGTTGAAATGAGCTCATGGTCTTTTAATAATATGAGTGTGTTCATATACATATTGCACATGAGTAGCACGTTTGTTGTATGAGAATTGCATGTCAATGCAAGAAATAAAAGATATCATGCCTACGTCAAGACGGATCAATGCGTTTAGAGTTTGATAAATTTGACCCTCCCAGCTGAGATTTTCCATGAAGTCCACGACCTTTGGACATCTCGCGAGATATCTCACTCTAGAACGACACATTACTAATCGCTGCATAACCAAGAAAATTGGGCTAAAACTTGATTTTCAAAACAATGTCAAGAAACCTAGCCAATCCATATTTGACTGTCTTTGGCATATGAAGTCAATTGCGGACTCTTTCTGACGAATCAATTGCTTCATCTCAAACAAGGACTTGGTGATTCATGTACTCAATGAGCTCTCATTTGAGTACAATCTCTATCTCACCACGGTCACTTACGACCCTCCAATTCTTTCCTTTTGTGATTAGCTATCACGCCTCCTCTTATAACAAGAGCTATTTCTTCGAAAATCAAATGCCTCATCTTCCTCCGATATTCGTCAAGTTTTGATCGCTTGTGCCACTTCACCCGTTCCATTATTCCAAGGGTCTCGGGCAGGTCTAATACTAGGGGCCAAAGATCTAGTAGGGGACAAGGTGTGGACGATTCTCTCATGATCGATCGGGTTTGCACCCCCCTTATTCACCTAGAAAGATATTCTCGAACCTAGGTCTCATCTTTTTTGTCAGATTTGTAATGGGGTTAAGCACACTGCTCTATAATGTCAATTCAACCACACTGTCATTGCCAATGATCTCTCAGACTCCTTCTCAACTCTCTCGGTTGCCGACACTTCTAATCCAATGTGATATATTGATAGCGGAGTATTGGTACACATGACTAGTGACATCAATAAAATCCTAAATCTTAAATCCTTTTACGATTTGACAAAAGTTTCAGTTGGTGATGGTTGTTTATTGACCATACTTGTTCTCAATCTTTATTACTATCTCTTGTCTATCATGTCTCTATTCTTGCTCGCGATCTCCTCTTAGTCACTCAACTTTGCTATAATATCCGATTTATTCAAAGATTGTAAAATATTATGCTCAAAAGTGAAAATATTTGGTTTGATTAGAAGACCGATTGATGTGTAGTTATCACTCGCATGTAAACTCAATTAAAATTAAAAGTGGGTAAGTTCAACATTTGTATCCCACCAATCAAAAGGATGATCAAAGGAACGGGCGGAAAAGAATATGAACAATTCGGAAACTTTGGTTTCTTTCTTCCTAGTGATAGTTGCGGCCGTCATTTCTTTTTCACAACCTAACAAGAACTTTTGATGTGAGAGAACTTCTGTTGTTTTTTCAAACTTCGAGAGCATAAACTTCAATGGGGCTCATTCTTCATTTAAGTTAAAAGTGAAATAGTGATAATTTTTGCAAAAGCAAAACAATTTACTGTAGAAAGAAATCGTATACGGCAAGTTAAGAATACGTGAACGAAAATTTGTGAAGACCAAATAAGACTTATGTTTTTTCTTTTATTTTGATGATATGTATGCTAAACGACTACCTTGAGATTAGATATGCTTCGAATTATATGGGTTTGCAAAAACGGTCAACTAAGACGGGATATTGCAACAACTAGCTCTCAAGCACGAGCCAATATATATGAAAAGGAATGATGTTATCTCAATTGCTCGGCGTTTGCTGTTTTGTACACTATTCAACAAAACATTTACTCCAACATCACGTTATTTAGATCGTTCAATTCCCTCCAGATATTAATCTTTGAATAAAGGGACCCTTCTTGGGATTGAATTTGGGTTAGAAAGTGCAGAGCACGAGCCCAACTCGTAGCCCAAAAAGGCCAATAGGAAGAATATTAAGACATGAAAAGCAAGTGAAGCCTCATCTTATTTCCGGACTTGTCGGTACCATGTATCATGTTAGAATAATCAACCCCAAAGTTCAAACAATAAATTGAGGAATATAGCATACATATAAAGAGAATATACATATGAAGAATGACACATGTAAGTAGACGAATAGGGAGTTGCAAACGCAAAATTAACCAAGCAAAATGTGACTCTAATGCCATGTTCAAATGACCAACCTAAAAGTTTAAACCAATCATTGGAGGGAGACCAAGTGTCCATAAAAAAGACACAAACCCCATAGATAAGCAATGCTTGATACTTCGACATATCTGTATTATAATCGATTGGCTCACTTATATTGATCTGTATTATAATCGATCAGCTCACTTATATTGATTGGTAGGACAAGACGATACCCGACCACATCATTTTCGCATTACTTGACTGCTCGGTAACATTATGTTGTAATATAATAATTAATGAGAATCAACTCAAAAGTTTAAGAGGATTCTCTATTCATATTTTTTTATTTATTAGCGGGCGTTGTAATATAATAATTAATTCCAAAGTGTCCTGTAACACTGTATCTGCAAGTAAATCATGGATAAAGTTCAATGTATGATTAGCTGCCTTTTCGCAATTCCTTTTTCTTTTGGTCAGAGCCTTTCTAGTGCTTTAGCCCATGACATATATTAAGGGCCACTTGGGTCAAAGCTCCCGTGCAACATGAAAAGTTTCAGGGCCCGGCAATACATCTATGTAAAATCTTCGATTCCTTACCTTTTTAGGTTGGCTTAGGTCGAAACTACTAAGCATAGCCAAGGCTGCTTTTGGATTTATTTTATCTCTTTTCTTAAAGTCACCAAGATTGTACCACCCAAAAGAAAAAAAAAAGTTTCACCTATCAATTCTGGTTGGAGGGCTGTTTGACTACCCTATCCATAAAATTCTATTTTATAAATACAGGCCATGTTCAACCGTTCGAATCAATCGAATCCCTAAACAAATGCACCCGGTACGTCACTTGTAACGTGCATATAATAAAAATACAGGGCATGTTCAACCGTTCGAATCAACCGAATCCCTAACCAAATGCAACCAGTACGTCACTTGTATCGTACATGCATATAATAAAAATTACTTGAGTGGAAGATGTTGCCACATAAATGAAGAATCTGTCGCGAGTAAATTTGTTGTGCGCATTATTAAAATAACAAATAAATAAATGATGGTTTTCATATGACAAATTAAAATTTAAGAACGGTTAATAGTCATCCCATAATATCTCACATGATATCCGAACTAATATTATTTCTTTCGCAATAGTAAGATTTCACATGCCATGGCCAAATTTCACGTGCCCGCTCCTAATCCACCTTATACATAAAAGAAATGTTGAAATATTGTCCCACACGCTCGATAGTGGGATCTTACATACTCTTTATATTCACGCGATCTTCCTTCATTTAATATATTATGTTTTTGGATTGGATTTCCTAATATAGAAGAATCATGTGGTAAATCATGCTTTCATCTATTAAACAGTGAAATGACGGAACTAATTCTCATGCCATCAATAACAAACAATCTCGAATCATGGCAATCTAGTCACGTTTGTTTATAAGGAAAGGAAAAAAAACATCAGTCGAATTTCAAAAATTCACAAATAAATACCCTTTTTTTTTTTTTGTGGAGAAATAGGAACATGCACGACTTTAGATGGGAGGATGCTAGGCTGGCCAGCAATAGCGAAGGTGATGGCTGAGCAGAGAGCCACCGCCAACGGCTCAGTCTCGCCATCCTGGACGAGAAATTTCAATTTTTGACGGGTCGATTTCTAGATGGACCACGACAAACCAGGCCCCTACCTCAAGCCAACCCCCTCCCTCCTCGTTTTATTCTTCCACGTGGCCCACTTACCATTCTTCCCCAGCATGGCCATCCTCCACCGACGGTCCATATATTCAGCCAGCACCCCCCAACCCAAAAGAAAAAAAAAACCAAAAAAAAAAAGGACCAGAAATTAGAAAGAATTCCCAACATATTCTCGCCAACATTTCGCCTCCTTGATTTCATTCATTTTCTATGTCAAGGAAAAACCCACCTTAAGTAGGAAAATCCCAATCCGCGAATGATATATTCCGATACTCGCATGGAAATAAAGAGATATGAGCTAAAATACAAATGAATGGTTCAAACAGGAAACCATTTCGTTTTGTTTTGGTTGTACAGCATGCGCATGTGCCTGTTATCTTTCGTAGCTATCACATTCAATCTATTGGATCCATATCCATTGAGCCCGGAAATGGCGCTTTTGAAATCACGAAAATAGGATTACAAATGGTGTAAGAAATTTATGTAATTTTTCAAGTGTGCATCGTCTAATAGACATGATTTTGGGGCTCAAGCCGATTTCTCCTTTCCAGGACCATTATGAAGGAAAGTGAGGCAGCAAAGATATTGTCGAGAGCAGGAATTTCATATCGAGATCGATTGCAATGCTTTTGCAACTTACACCTCCCATTCTAGATCTTATCTTTCGGATTGACGAAAGAAAAAAAAAAACTAACCACCAAACTTGATAATCACGTGCATTTCGAGTAGATTCTATCAATGGTCGTGCAATTTCAACTATGGTTCATTATCTCCCGACAATGGGAAACACCCGATTGGGACACCGTCAATCTCTATCGACAGAGGCAATTCCCTTAAAAAGATCGGGCTTTTGTCAAAGTAACATCCTTTAAGGTGAGGAATTACTGTTCTTTGTTCGTTCTTGATTTAACCAGCAACAACAACACCCAAACGAACGCACGTCGCTATCTTCCTTCCGCACCCGTTGTTTTCCGGGCCACGAGATCCGCCAATCCCCGAGGGAAACAGATAGCTGAGAGATCTTTCGCTGTGATGGAGGGGCGGGGGAATATGAGCGAAAGGTGGGGCGTCATTGCATCGCCATAAATAAAAGCACGGCTCGTCGAGAATCTATCTCCCTCCCTCTTCCTCTTTTCCTTCTTGCTTTTTCCTCCCACCGTCTCTTTCCCTGGATTTCCCCCCATAAAATCCCTTCTTTTCTTCTTGAGAAAGTCCTGTTGACGTTCGCCTGATGGAATGGCAATCCAGGAGAGAGAAAATATTATTATTATTATTTTTTTTTTTTTTTTTTGGGGGGGCGGAGGAACGGAGTGTCCTTAAAGTACGTACGTGGGCAGAGCTATTTGTCCAATTCCCTTTTGCCCTTTCTCTCTTTCTTTCTGGCACAAGAAAAATTATTGTGCATGTCGTCTCATTTCCACTATTACTCCAATTTTGAGGTATTTCTTTATTTTTTAGAATTGCCTCTTCTTTTTATAGAATTATAGGGATAAATCATCGATGCCCCTCATATTAAATCTTGAGAGGCCTTATGTTTTGTATATCTACGGCCATGTATATATACAATGTCCCAATGTTTCACTTATTGTCCGTTTCATTTTTTTTATGAATTAATATCACGAAAAACTCCAAACAATACATTCATAACAAATTTATCACAATCTATTTTTTTTAACCATAAAAGACCCTAAATTAATACATCTACAATAAAGTTACTCCAAATTAATTTTTTTTTACAATAAAAAACTACAGACTCATATATTTATGACAAATTTACTTTCTATTATTTTTTGTTAAATTGAATTAATATTATGGAAAACCCCAAATTGGTCAATTGTTACGTGTTATCAAACTTAACAATTTAACGATAAAATTTAACAGAATCTAATGATAAATTTGTCATTTGGGGTTTTAGTGATATGAACCATTTTTTATATAGACATGATGTGACTTGAGCCGAACCCTCTACTTCCAATTGTCCCTTTTCACGTGTGATATGTACAAAGACCATGAAAAGTTTGATTGAGTTGATGAAACATGCGAAATTTCATATCCACGATGGATGTGATCACCGTTTTTTGAAGATACGATGCAAAGAAGTGATTCATATTCATCATGAATTATGTGACCTCAAAACGCGAATAATTTTCTTTTGAGTTGATTGTACAGATAAATGAAAATTCAACGTTCAAGAATCGGACATCGAATAATATATTAACCATAAATAAATAAATAAATTTAGTTAAATAAAAAAAACTGATGAAAGGGAATCGTATCCTGTCATTTCGCACACAATGCTTGGTCTCCCTTTCAAGGACAATTTGTTCATTGGGAAACATTTCAAGGAATTTCCCTCGTCTCGCGAAGTTCCTTGGCCCCACCCACTATGTGGCAAGTTCCCATTGCACGTCCTCTCCTCTCAATTGTCCAATGACCGTGCGCCACCTGTGTGATCCAATCTAAATCGGTCTAATCACGGCAAATTCCCTTTGATTTTCTCTTTTTCCTTTTAATGTTTTTCCTTTTAGTGAACGTTGATGCCAAATTCCATTTCCGCTTTTGTCGTAGCTTTTTCCCCGTCCGTACACGCGGGCTCTGGCACAAAACGATTCGTCTACTTTCGTTATAATTCGAATATGTCGATTTTTACGCGATGTATATGGTCCTCAAGCTTTCCGAGGGTATAAAAGAATTCTTGCATGAAAATAGAAGTTTTTATCTTCTTAAGATCTACCTATTGAAGCACTCAGGTTTTAGTTCATCATAAACATATCTATTGGTGAATCGAAATTTAATTTGAATTACATTTTTTACATAAATAAATATAAAATGAAAACTCTCGCCTGTCAAGGGAATGAATGCAGTTATCGAGACTAAAAATTTTGTTCATGTTGACGTCTAAACCGGTTTGTACAGAAAAATTTTTATGCCATCGGCATACCATATAGAAGTCCATAAAAAAAATTATGAAACAACGCAAAAGTTATGAAGATCTTGCGAGTTTAAGCTTGAGAAAAATTGAATTCAAGTCTAAGAATGAGCTTTCGATCATGTGATCTTGATTTGAATGGTGACCCACATTAGCTGAACTTAGTAATTACGATTAGGCATGACTATTCTGTAATTAACTTGGTCGCTTATTAATTATCTTAAGTACGACCTTGTTATGGTGGTAATGTCCACAAACCTTTAAATATCCGATCTCAGGAACTGTACAATTGTGCATCCTATACCTTCTGCAAACATGCACCAGCTATTTAAACATGGATTTCGTTAATGGGTATCTCTCGATACCTATTAAGCAATCAAAGAAATAATTTTTTTTTCAGATCTGCTGTTTTTCTCTTTTTATGTATTATTAAGGTTTCAGAAAAATCAAAATATTCCTCGCTGAGTGTACTTAACAAATGGCCAAGAGACACCCATCAATGAGACCATTTGAATATTAGCAGATACCTAAACTCAGGATGAAGTTTGTGGACATATACTTTTTGGATAATTGCAGTAAGAGTCTCAAAACTTGTCAGGATAATGCGCTCAAGTCCCAAAACTTTCATATCGAGTATTTAAATCCTAAAAGTTGACGACTCCGATGCATTGACATCCTTCTGTGAACTCCGTCCTTTAAATTGCTAAGCAAGTGCGAGTTGAGTAGAGAATGACTCATGCTCAGTTTATGTGCAAGGCAATTAACAACACATATTACGCATATTAGTGGACTATTTATTAGTCTTTAGAATTTATAATAGGGCACTGACCGTTGACAATGAAAAATACAAAAGGGCTTTCCAAGGCACTTCATATTCTATGAAATATCAAAATCCAAACATTGGTATAAGTCAACTCCGTATCGATTCATCCAGTTAAAATTATACCTGCAAAACCCTTTAATATTAAATTATCCACTTTAGGATTAGGTGCTGCATTAAGGGGATTTTCATATTGATTACCTCCAGAATAGGATGGATTAGTTTTATGTAAATCACTAGTTAATTAACGAGAAGGGATTGACTCGGGTTATGATAATAATTTCACATAAGAGAAAAGCAGAATGTGGGCGCGACATGGGAATGAGAGGCCACCATGGCGCCTATAAGTATCTATTTATTAATTTTTATTTTATTAAACGTTTAGAAATTCTTCAAAATGAGAAAAGGAAGAAAAGAGAGAGAGAGAGGGCGAGAGGGAGAAGAAAAGGAGTTCTGTGCTAGGGAAAGTAGTAAAATGAAAGTAAAAAGTTCTTTGAGTGGTTGTCATGGATCGTAAGCGATCTTTATGGGCGCGTGGCCCGAATTCATTGACTTCGCTTTTTGACGATCCCGATCTCATTGGATGACGAAAAGAATTGGAAAAAGAAAAAGAATTTAAAATGGCAATTCCAAGAAAAGATATATATAGTTAGTTTTCAGCGGTGTACTATGTGCTTGTTTCTAAATAATAAGGGTGTCCAAAACATATAAATATACATGGTCGAGAATTAATATTAGATATAGAGGAATTTGAGTGAACAGAGATTACGCCAGTCATTCTATATGAACTCTTGGTCGTTCTTTTTACTATTGTTTTGTATTAGAAAATTCAACTCGATAACTTAATAAATGGAAAGCAGCAAATATGAAATAATAGTGGAGAAATATTGCATATATATATAATTTATATAAATTCATAGAAAAGCAATATTAGATGCTTTAAAATTTTGAATTGAATTATGGCATTGTACAACTCCATGAGGATCAAAACCAAAACTAAGAAAGGAGGAGAAGAAAAAGGAGCATCAGCACAATGAAATAAAATTCAAATTAATTAGCCCCGTCATCTTGAGGGTCAAAGCCTACAAATACCTAGAAAAAATCATGGTAGCTAGATCCAAATTAAATATTTGGATTTTTGCCTTTGGAACTTCCTTTCCGACATTCCATGATTGAGCAGAAATTCCTTCACCAACTGTCATTTTAAATTGTATTTTTTTTTTTTTCTCTGGATGAATAATTTTTATTGTTTAATTAATGCCGTCGGTCCTTTTATCTCGACTTTGGAATTCCATCGGAAGTGGAACCTTTGTCATATTGTCACCCTCCAAGCCACTCATTTTGGTTTGGTCCTCTGTTCCACCCATCATTATCAAATTGATTAATTCTCTTTTTTTTTCTTTATCATATTCCTTGTCGGGCAAGCACACAGAATACAAATGGATAATGGATATTCTTATTTTCCTTGTTATGAATAATTATAATTGCTGGATACCCAATATATCCTGATTAAGTAGTATGCTTTTTAATTTGGCCATTAATGGTAAATTAAAAGCGTATGTATATGCAGTTCTCTGTTTTTTTAAACATAGAAAGCCGATGCTACAACACTTCTCGAAGCTTGATATTTTCTAATACACGTAACCAAAGAAAAAGACACTTCTGTACAATAGAAAAAGATATCGTGTAGACTTTTTATTGATCAAATATTCATTAATTTTGGAATATTTCAAATTCACTGCATATAATGAATGATTTAATCTTCAAAATAATAGCATTACAGGTAACATTATCACCCTCGATTTCATCTGTAAATATTCTAATTAAATATAGTGAACATCGAATGATCTGAAAGGGACTGAGAGAAGACGGATCCAACATCAATGATTACATAGGAAAAAAATTGAAAATCGAATGATGAAAAAGGTGGATCTAACAACAATGATTGCACGGAAAGTTCGCATTTTTCCCCTTTGTGTAAAATTAAAGAGCAATTTTGACATTTTGATATGGTGATTTGCCATTTCGGGACATTTGAATTTCGCAGCAGCAGAGAAGAAACCATCAAATGGAATGGAAGTGATTTGTTTTCATAGATGAAAAGAGAGGGGAGGTGCAAATTGTAGAAACCATCATTGGATTTTACCCACAAAAAAAAACACGTTGTAAAACCTCCAGATTGATTTGAGTCAGTAGCTATCACTCATAGTATTTCAACCCTAAAGGGATCTCTTGAATCCAGATCTCACGAACAACAAGTCGTCACCGTATACTTATAGGTTCAAAGCCTAAGCAATTACCTCGAGCAATTAAGTTATATATAGTCTCTTCTGAAATACATCTCTACTATTTAATATTTACACTTCATGAGGACTTTTAACTTCAAAAATTTTCATCCAAAGTCTTCATGGGATACCCATTTCTTCTTTTTTTGATGTATTATGGTGAAGAATTTTAAACGGTCAAAATAATTTTCAACTAATCCCATAAATACTTTCTTCTTCTTCTTCTATCTAATCCTTTATCATCTTATATTTATTTTACAAGTCGCTAGATGTAATATGTGCTATATGCAAGTTGAGAAATCCTGCTCACTTGTTCAGGCGTCCCCACCCCAGGTTTTCTTCTTCTTCCACTTTATTTTTTTGGGTGTTTCCCTTGCCGTGTGGTTCGCTTATATACGTAGGCCAACTACAAAAACCAAAGTAGATAAGATCGTGGGGGATTGAGTGGCATTGCTTTATAGGCAGAGACGAGACCCATCACACAAAGTTTTTTGTGTAGTCTCGGACACACTTTCCCCAGTTTGAGGCGAAACCATGGAAAAAACACTTCTTTTGATTTCTTCTTTCCCTCTCTTTTGGCTCTCTCTCGAAGTGCACCACATCACCACCTTTTTTTAGGGTATTATTACAATAATTTGAGTGAGTGGTGGGTTTATTTTGGCACTTTACTGGGTATAAATCGCACGAGTACTTTTTGTTCAGCTTAGAAATACTCTCTCTCTCTCTCACCCACACACACGAAAAAGGCTTAGATAGGCAGAAGCGACAGCCCCATGCAAAGGCAAAAAGAGAGCTCGGTCCCATTTTAGTGAGACGTGACACCTTCAATTTGTTTCTACATACATTATTCCTTTTGATTATTATTGAATTACCCTTTTTTTATTTATTATTTTTCAAGAATTTTATCGACGGGTATTCTCTACGAGAAATTCCTATCTAGACCCATTTCTATAGTTGGAGCAGAATTATAGCCATATGACTATGTGAGACTCATGTGGAACTCTCAAGAGCAACTATTGAGATTGATCCGGTTCATATAAATGCGCATCGTCAAGGAAAAAATTTTCTCGTTATTTAAATGCTAGTTAAGCAGCTAATTAATAATCTATGTTTTTTAAATATAAATGTTCATTGTTTTTGGTCAAAATAAATGTTCATTGTTGAGCATGCTTTATTAATGTGTTGAATGCACAAATATGTCATATATATATATATATAGATTCCTTTATATAAAAACGATTCTAGTGATGATGGCGTCTAGCCAGCCAGTCGTGCTGGGGGCTCCTAAAGTGCTTCATTTTGCTTCCTCCTTAAGTCATTTTCCAACCAATCACCATCATCTCTCTTTCTCTCTCTCTTCTTCAACTTTTCCAAATTGGTAAATGTCTATCGTTTTGTAGTACCTCTTGCTTTTCCATACGGGGTAATAGACTATGGTTTTAGGAGGCACCGGCCCTAGGAGTTAAAAAAAAAAATCATAAAAAGACATGTCTCCTCGACGAAGAAATCAAGCAATCATTCGACTCATGCTTTTAGTATATGGTTCGCCTTTTGAGCAGGTGATTTAAATGATCGATCATTTCATGCATATATTATTAATATTGATCCCTTAGGTGCATATGTTACACGCGTTGTAATTTACTAGCAAACTAACGCATTGTGATTCTATGAAGTTACGCCAATCTGAAAAATTCATTGCACTAGGTGCATCATGAATCCTATCTAGGGCTTAGTTCCCTATTGAAAATGCCTATGTTCTATACTAACATAATTTCAAATGAATGGGGCCTTGCATTCATTCTGCGATATGCACAATAAGGGCATGTGAGCTCTCTTTTTAGGAATGAGCGTTTGATTTGATTCAGTCCCTTAATCGGTTTAGTGGTTGGTCCAATTCTAAGTCGATTAAGGATGAATCGGTTAATTCCTCGAACCACCGCTTCCTCCTAAACTTGGCCTAATAAGTCCAATTTTACAAAAGGGAAAAAATGAATTCCAAGAAAAATTTCATATTCATCACTCATTTATGAGACTATATAATCAAAATTTTGATTTTGCTATTGTTTTAGGTAAAAAAATAGCTAGTTAGAATTTCACAATTAATAATTTGGAAAACAAAAGATCATATTATAAGTAGAGAATAAAGAGAATTGGTCTTAAACTTTCTATCTAGGATATGATTTCAACTTTTGAAAAATTATTGTGGGCTAGTTGTTCAAACCTCAGCTACGCTCAATGTTACTCTATATATGATAAATGTTATTGTTCATATTGAAAAAATTGTATCGCATTCCATACAAAAATTAAATCTATGATCTTTTCTCTCACACAAGTAGTGGGCAAATACAACAAGAAACTTGATGTACATAAGTAGGTCACATTATTCAAAATTCAACACTCAACAAGAGTCCATCTTGTCACAAGCATCGTTCGTTTTTGTGAATCTGCCTCAGCATTCACACAAAAAATTGTCATTATCCAATTAATATATGCACAAATTTTAGTACTACTTATCATCGCCCTATGATTGATTTATACACCACGTTAGATACCTATACAAATGAGTGCATACCAATAAAGTTTGCAATATTTTTTTCCGAAGCACGTACAGAGCTGTCTTTTCAAAGGAGGGGTCCCATTGCACACGATTCCAAAGGCTTTTTGGGCTCCTTTTTATACCCCCGGAACCCCTCCCTTCACTTGGCATCGGCCACACAAAACCCTTCCCTCCTCAGAAACGTCATCTCCTCCTCCCGTGTCCTCCCCTCCATCTCCCTATCCTCCCCTCGAGAAAAAATATTCAAAAGAAGGAAAAAATTCAACTCCTCAGAAGAATTTTGGAAGCTCTTGCTTCGATCAGCTTGAGGTAAGTGAGCACGCACCCTCACTGTGTGTCTGTATCATGATTTGATACCACGTACTCAAATGCTTGTCTATATATCACAAGGTTTTGTAACTCGATCTTTTGTTCGATAGCTCAGTGTAGATTCTGTTTCTTGGGATTCACCAATTCATGCATGTTCTAGTTCGTTTCTTCTTTTGCCCTAGCTCACTTGTTATTCCTATCGTTCCCCTCTCTGCAGCTGATCTGAAGCCAAAGCTTTTTCTTGGAGATCAGAGAGAGAGTGAGAGAGATAATATGACAGCTTTTCTAAGCCAAAGCCTTGGTCTATCTCCATCTCTGAAAGCAATGGTCCATCATCATGAAGAAGCCAAGGTGGTGGTCGGCGAAAAGCAAGGCATCACCACCATTCTTGGATCTGAGCCTACCATACCCACCTCTTCATTGCGCCGGACTCTATCCGCTGATATGTCCTCCAAGAAGTGGCTCTCCCAAAATGGGTTGGTCTCCAAAAATGCTCTTGCCCATATTGCAGACTCATCTTCTTCCTCTGAAGAAGATGATGAAGAAGAAAGCTATGAGGATAAGAGGAAGGAGAGTCGGGATCTGGAGAAGTCGAGCCAGTTCGATATCTGGAGCTCGATCATATCCCAAAAGCGTGAAGAGCAGTCTGTGCAGGCCCCGCCGCCGTATGTTCACCCTCTGGTAAGGCGGTCTGCGAGTTCCTTGAGCGAGAAGAGCCTTGAGATCTGCACGGAGAGCCTTGGCTCTGAGACAGGATCCGACAGGTTCTCCTCGCGCCCAGCATCAGAGATGGGCGATCTCCCGGACGAAGATGACAAGGAGAGTGACACCGTGCTTCAAGATCTGGCAAAGCTGCAATCGCCGCAGGAAGATCAAGATCAACAGCTCCACTTCGCAAAGTACAGCAGTTACGCGGGGTTGGGCAAGAAAAGGCATCAGCCAAAGTCTTTCCCTCCGCCGCTCCCTTGGCTCTCTCGCTCTGACGGGGCCTCGCTCCGCATGCAAACCCATAGGGACAATGGGCGCTTGGTCCTCGAGGCCATCTCGATCCCTTCAGAGAAGAACTTCTGCGTGCAACGCCAGGATGGCCGCCTCCTCCTCACCTTCAACATGAACGGAGCTTTCAAGCACGTCGCTGATGACAATGAAGCAGCAGGAGAAGGCGAGGAGGAACAAGAGGAGGTATTAGAACTCAACGAGGAGTTCTTGGGTTTCGGCGAGAGCGACAAGAAGCAAGAAGAAGTGGGAGAAGATGAAGAAATGGTAGAGGTGGAGGAGGAGGAGGAGGACAATGAAGAAGCTCCATCAAATATATTAGCCCGTGGGGATGTGAATAATGTCCATAAGATCGCAATTACGATGAAAAAGAAGCCCATGGATTTAGCTAATAGGAACACCGCATGGCCTAACAAGTTTAGTGGTAAGGAGGACAATGAAGATGATGACCCAATCCTCCTTCCGCAGTCGCTTCCACCACTAGCTCAGGTGGCCCGAGTGGTCACCGAGCCGCCACCGCCGTCCTTCAATGCTTATGAGTACTTTTGGCGGACCAAATCCACGGTTGCCAGCGCCGCTGTGATCACGATAGTCAACCCAATCTGTAGTGCCCAACAACAAACCCTTGCCCTTAAAAGCTACTCGAACAAGTACATCATCACGAAGAGCTTTGTTTCGAATGATCAGCAACATCAAGAACAAGAAGCGGATTGTTGGGCCTCTGGGGTTAAAAGTTGCAAGGAAGGCAGGAGGTCTCTTCTGTTTTGGGAGCCCCATTGCATTGCCACATCCTGAAAAACATGATTTGCATCCTTCCTTTTGTTCCCCTTGGGATTCTGATTTTCCCACTTTATTTCTCTTCTCACATCGCAACTTTGTGCAGTCAAATAAGAGAAGAAAGAAGAGAGAAAGGGCACTTTGGCTTTGATTTCACGTCGATCAGAGAGAGAGAGAGAGAGAGAGAATCATGTGTCGTCAGTTATAATATATAGCTTCTTTTTATCATGTTGTGTCGTTGTATTAACTAGAAAGATACAAAAGTCTTCAAACAAGATCTTGAGATCAATCTTTGACTTCAATAGAGACTTTCAAATATGTAGCTTCGCCCCTGATTATTATGATGTTCCTTTACTTTTGTGATTAATTTGCCTTTCTGTGACTCCTGGCCACTGGGGTTTTGACAGGCGTCGGTTTGTCCCAAACTAATGGTGATTTTTTTGGGGTTACATCATCCCCCACTTTTTTTTGATGTTTTCTTGTCGGTTAAGGGTGTGATGGATATTTTCTTTTGCCATCCACTAAAAATGAATTGCTTCATGAACAACCTGGTGGAAGCAAGTTGTCCCTCAAAAGAGTATTCAGTCATCCACACTGTTCAGTGGGATCGCGTTGCTGGAACGAAAAAGAAAAGGTGATTCTTTTTGTGGTGTGGAAGGAATAAGGCAAAAGCCATATACATGGTTAACGTCTAAGAAGCTGTTCCAAGTAATATTTCACCGGATAAAATATGGGTCGAGTAATTCTAGGTTTATTAGACTAGCTTATAAAGATGACAAGATGATGTAACACCCTATAAATTGGCTATTATAAATAAGGTCATATTCAACATCTAACAGAAGATCTTCATATTCTCGACATGTCGTTTATGAAGATCTCTTTCCTTGCTTTGTTGCCCATGCCATATAAGTCAATCAGCTTATTAATTGCCTTCTTTTTAATATAGTGTTGTATGTTAATCAACCAAATCGCTTTGATTTAATTTATAAATCAATCAAGGTCCCCAACCAAGGCTGGCTAGAAATCATGTGGCCATCCATTGTTTGCTGAGTTAAGGATTGTGATGAATAAAATAGAGAGCACCATAATATTCTATACATTATTAAATGAAGAGTAAAAGAGCTTAATGACGGGCCTTTCATGATAACTATCTAAGTATAATCTATTAGAGTTAAATAGAAAATTTTGACAAAATTTTCTGTTTAACTTTGATTGTCTCATAGAATTTTCATTCCAGATGTTTAAACAATCCTCAGCATTCACACGAAACCAAGTCAGACATAGACAAAACTCAATTCTTATTTTCTAAGATTCTCTTGTTCGGAGAAGATCTCATTTTATTCACATCTTGACTTTCTCAGTCCATAGATACTTATTTGATACAAAATGCAATTTGTGCGTTCATCTAAAAAGAAACGGATCCAGAATGAAATCACCTCAGAATCTACAACGACTAGCAAATCTAGTTTGGATTCTACACCAAGAAATATTTGATTAACTTTATCTAATTGATTGGTGAATCAATCCTGAATACAAGCTCTTTCCAACCGAAGACGCTCTACTTATGGAAACTAAGATCCCGATTGTATGGGCAATCAGAATCAAATAAAGACTATATCCTATCACTTTTGATCACTATATCTTCTTGATACAATGTTGTCCATCAGCCAAAAATGGAAAACGATCCTCTAGAAGCTATCTAATGGCTACTTTGAAAGTAAAGGAGTATATAAGGACTACATGGTGCTAAGGAGCAAAATATAGATGAGGCATAGAATCTATAATTACAAAGTTTAAGTGAATTTCGATTATACACATGTCTTTAGCGTGCTTAAATGATTGTGATTGTGAGAGAAATACCAAAAAAAAAATGACTTAGTGAAAAAGTGTGATTTACCATCAAGTATTTGCACTCAAAGTTATAGTCTCTTATTGATCATATAGTGAAATCCAATTAGAAGGCTGTCAGCATGGAGAGTGGACATAGGTTTGATCTAAACCGAATTACTATAGAATCTCGTGTGCAATTTCTCTTATATTTATTCTCTTATTATTCTTGTTAAAGTTCATTGCACACTTACAGGCTGTTCTTAAAGTTCATTCTACAGCATTACAAATTCTAAACCTTGTTCCAAAATCTAGACCTCGTGTAGACAGTGATTTTAATTTATTATATTCCGCTTTAATTAAGTCAACATTTTATTTTATCACCTATTCACCCCTTCTAGGTGATCTGAGCTAGCAACATCATAATCAATAAAGATCAATCAAGAAAAATTTATAGAATCTTCTAAATATATCTATAACATCCTCCCTCAAACTCAAAGTTATTTGAAAGAGGTCAACTTGAGTTTGAAGAAAATATTTAGAAAATGACCAGATGGATATGTCTTCATGAAGACATCAACAATTTGTTTAGTAGATGAAGTAGGTATAAATTGAATAGTGCCACAAAGAACGTGGCATCGGATGAAATACAGTCTATTTCAATGTGTTTGGTGTATTTATCGAAAGCATCATTTTGTGCTATTCTAGGTAGCACTTCGGTTTTCATAATAAATAATTGTTCCACTGTTACAATGCACTCTCATATCTTCTTCCAAACTACAATCTAATGTTAGTAAGAGTTTGATATTCTACTTTTGTACTAGAGTGAGTGATAGTAGTATGTTTCTTATTACGCCATGAGATAAGTGAGTTGCCAAAAAATAAAATGGCAGCCTATAGTGGAGCGATGATTTTAAGGGTCACCATCCTAATCAACATCTAAATAAGTTGTCAATTGCAAGGTAGAATGAGCAAAAAAACGAAGGTCGGGAAATAACGTACTCTTAATGTAGCGAAGAATTCGAATGATTGCAACAAATTGAATAGTATAAGATGCGGTCATGTACTAACAATGTGAATAGCATAAGCAATGTTAGGTTTAGTATCAGTGAAATATACAAGACTGCTGACTAGCTATCAATAGGGTATTGGATTCGAAAGAGGAATCTCATCTTTGGTATCAAATTTTGGCATTAGTCTCAATAGGAGTTGTAGCAAACTTTGTTTTTAGTGAGTCCAACTTGAGAAACAAGATCAATGTCATATTTTTTCTTGTGAAAGATAATAATTAGAGGAATCTGAATTAACTTGCAAGCCTAAAAAGTAGCCTAGTCACCTAAGATCTTTTATTTCAATTTGTTGAATGGCATATTACTTCAGTTTTGAAATGCCAACATGATCGTCATTGGTAATAACTTTGTCATCCACACATAAGAACAGCATAATATATCCACGAAATGCATGTTGAACAAAAAGAGCATGTCATAAAGACCGGATTTGAAGTCAAGAGGTTTCATGATTGAGTTAAACTCAGAATACCATGTACAAAGAGCTTGCTTTAAGCCATATAATACTTGACATAATCGACACACTTTGTTGGAAGGACGAGTGTATTTAGGGAAAACACCATATAAATTTTCTCAATGATATTACCATTCCCAAATACATTTTTAGGATCCATATAGAACAAAGACTAGTGCTGAATTGCAGCAACGGCAAGCAAACTATTGACAGAAGTAAGGAGTGCAACAGGAGCTGAAATCTACTCATAATAAATTTCATTTTCCTTAGTGAAACCTTTCACCATTAACCAAGATTTGAAACATTCCACAGTACTATGTGCCTTTCTTTTAATCTTATATACCCATTTATAACCTACAAAGAATTTATTGAAAGTGAAATCAAACAAATCTCATGTATGAAAATTTTCTAAGACCTACAACTCATATGCCATTTCTTGCTCCTAGAGAGAATTAGTACTAGCTTCTCTACATGTGTGAGTTTCTGAAAGTGAAGTAATGATTGAGTAAAAATGGTAATGATGAAGTCAAATAGAAAGTTGACTTGCTCTTGTGAAACAATAGACAAAGGATGATAGATTGTTAGCTAGTGAATAATCTATGGATGGAGTAGATACATCAAAAGCTACTAAGGTGGTATTGCCAAAAGGATTGACATCAAGATTAGAAGAAGCTAACAGCTCTAGAGAAAAAGATTCACAATTGGATGAAGATGTTGATAAGGCTAGTAAGTATACTTAGAGGGGGGTGAATAGGTGTTCAAGAAAATTTACGCAAGGCTTAACAAGTTAACTCATCTTTCAAGAATAATACACTAAAGATATAAAAAATTATAAGCAGTTATATAAAGCTACGAATTGAAGTAAGGAGTTTTGAGAAAGAGAAATGAAACACAAGGTTTATAGTGGTTCGGTTTAGATCAAGTCTACGTCCACTCTCCCGCACTGACAACTCACTAGCTGGATTTCACGAAAAACCAAAAGAGATTTTACAGTCTCACGTCTTTGACTCCACAGTGTAAAAACTCTACTACACTTCCTCAAGATCTCACAAGTGTTTAATCTCTCTTTTGAGTACAAATTAAGCTTCAGCGATTGAGATAGCAAAGAACTAAGAGTTTCAGACTTTGGAATTTTTCTTTCACGCACACACTTGAATAACTTGAGCGTCTTCCTTATATACTCCTCCATGCCTTTTCAACCGTTGGCACTTTCCAAAGGAGTTCTTCCAATATACCCATTAGACAGAATCAATCAAGGAAATCTCGGATCATTTAAGGAATGTGATGATAGCCCATCATGTTCGCCTATACAATCAGGATCTAGGTTTCCATAAGTAGAACCTTTCAAGTATACTTCGTCATTCAACAGATCTAATTATTCGAATTGATTCAAATAATTGATCACGAGATGCTATATCCAGCCGTAAGATCTTCTACAAACCATACAAACCGAATCCTTAAAGATAAACTTGCATATTGATAAGTCTTCACTTCGTCGGTCTGGAAACTGTTAGCGAAGGTAGACTTGAGTCTTAAGTCTTGCAGTCTTTAGACTTTGACGACAAAGTCTGGAGTTCGTCAGACTTTAACACTTGAGTCTAGAAGTCTTCAGACTAAACAAATGGAAACATTTTGTCAACTTCAAAACAATAATGAAGTTTTCTTCAACAGATGTGAGATCTTCTAAGAATAAATCAACTGAAGTGTTAGTGAAGAGGGGAACATGACCCGATGATTTGAAGGGATGAAAATATGATAATGTCACGTATTCCCAAAAGGTAACAGGAAAAAACATACGAAGACAGTTAAAAATAGGATCACATCTATACCTTTTGTGCTTAATGCCATACCTAAGGAAACAACACTAATGGGCATAAGGTTCTAATTTTGTCCATTCATGCGGAAGAAAATGTACAAACAAGTACACAAAAGATTCAAAGAAGATTATAATTGAAAACACTACTATACAAGCGCTCATAGGAAAAATGTTACCTATAATAAGTGACAAAATACAGTTAATAGTGTACGCATTAGTAAGACAGGCCCTCCCTAATTCTGTTTTGGACAAAAGGTGGAAACTAAAAAAAGTGTGTATGACATCTAAAATATGCCTATGGTTACATTTTGTTCAACCATTTTGTTGGGAAGTTCCCAGACAATAACAATGAACAATATTACCATTTTGGAAGAGGATTTTAAAAAATTTGATGTCTCCATTTTCCATGGCATTATTAGTACGAAATGTTATGATATTTTGAGAAAATTTTGTTTTTATCATGAAAAAAATTCATAGTAGATTCAAATAAGTTCAAACCAATTCTTCATAAAATAAAATAAAGTATAATAAAAATGATTAGCCATAAATTACTAAATAACGAGTCTCCAATAGTGGGGTTGGAAATGGACCCTAAGTTTTAGAATGAATTAGATCAAATGAAGCCTGAGAAACAAATTTACTAAGATCAAACAACGAGGCATGTTTTTCCAACTTACAAAGTAGACAATCAAAATATTTATTACCAATAGAACTTGAATAACTTCTTGAAAAAAAATAATCTAAATCTAGTTAAAGAAGCAAGACCTAACCGAGAATGCCAAACTTTAGTGCTAAGTTTTAGAAGACATTATGGTAGCACAATTAACAAAAGAATTGGGAATATTGGAAAAAATGACTCAAAGAGGTACCCCACTTTACGGCCAATTGCGATAGCCTATCCTGTTCGTGGACCTACACATGACAACCATAAAAAGAAAAGTGAATATCAAAATCAAATTCGCACAATTCTTTTATTGAAATCAGATTTAGGGAGAATTTAGGAACTTTAAATGTGTTAAGTAAGAATAATGTGAATGTTGAAATGTTTCATGCATAGCTGACTTTCATTTGGGAACTATTACCTATGCGAATAATGAATGCATATGAAATGAATGATTTTAATTGAACAAATTAGAATATGAAATCATATGATTGTAGCAAGCAGAATTAAAAACCATGAATCAATAGTTTTATGGAGAGATAAACATAGCAAAAAGGACAGAGGAGCTAGAAGTACCAAATTTTTAAATAATGAAATGAAGATCCTTTAAAGAGAAAGTGACAGACATTTTATTAGAGAGGCCTCTATGATAGGAGTAATGGCAAATGAACTTGCATGTGGACCTTGGTTTTGGGGATGGTTTTCCATCCCTCTATATTGCATAGGTCATAGCCGATGACAATTGTATATTGAAACTATTTCTGACCAATTAGTTCCTAAAGTATTTCAATGTGTTGAGTCCATTTTTTGCCTTATTCTCTCCATGTGTGCTCTTTAGGTACTAGTTTATTTACATTCCTTGTCCAATCTGCTATCTTGAAACAAATAAAGTGCATATTATGGCCACAAACTTGTTGGAAAGTGCTTGAATTGGTCAGAAATAGTCTCGAAATCGATCGGACCAATTTGACTGAACCATTCAATGTCAAAGTTTGGTTAATGTTGGTCAACAATTGATCCACGCCATTCAACAATCAATGGTCAAAGGCTAATGTAGACCGATGATGTAATAATATGCTAATGTGGCAAGGGCTAACATGGGAAGCTAACATGGCATACTAACGTTGGCTTAATTGGGGCCATTGGGCACATGAAAAGCACGTTAGCAAAGGCATTAGCGATGGAGAAGCAATTGGTGCATGTAGACATAGCATGCGTGAGGACGCATAAATTCGACATACAGGGGTGTGTGTGAGCATGTGAGATAGTGGACGACGACGTAGTCACCAAGATCTGTCTATTAAAGGATGGTGATGCTTATGGTGGTGTTTATTTTCCAAAACAAGCACCCGAAGGCATCGCAAGAGCACTCTATTACAACAAGCTTGGTGGATTCCAAATGTGACAGCACATAAGGTGGCAAATCTAGTGGTGGTGTTTGTTTTGTCAAACAATGCCAAATAGCTACATAAGGTTGCCGACTAGCAAAGAAACACAGCCAGTGCGGTTGGCATTGTTATGAAATAGACTTAATAGGTGCTTTCTCAAAAAACAATAAAGCTATGGTACCAAATTAAGAATTGTGATGAAAAAGAGAGAGAAACATAATATTTTATACATTATCAAATCAAGAGTACATGGGCCTGTTTATGAGTTTTACATGATTACTATCTAAAGTAGTAAAATATTAATTACAATACATCAAGACCAATCAAGAGAAATATATGAAATCTTCTAAATATATCTCTAACATACAACATATGCACTCTGATTCACTTACCCTGCACTTTTTTTTTATTTTTGGCAATATGTATTCGTCATGTATCCCATGATTTCTTTGGAACGGTCCGAACCTCTTAAACCATGTGATCAATCGACACCAAAGTGCGAAATCTCTAACCCTCCACTAATTTCACACAAAGCAAGAGTCAAAGAGTTCGAAATCTCTCGTATTAGGTAAATGGGAAATTGCATTCAAACATTAGTACCAAAGTCCTATATATCGGCATTGAATTATAGATCATTTTCAGGAAGAGACAGGATTCTAGATTAAATGGTAACGGTGGTCTACGATACTAAAATTCGTGCAAATGCTTCTTTTCCTCCTTTTCTTCGGCACGGGTATCCGAACATTTCGACTCGACTTATCATTTCACGTGGGCAGAATTTATCTGTCTCCGAAATTGGGCCTCTGCTTGGGGGCCCGATGCGCGGCATCATGCATTGGGCCGAGGAAGCCCACGTCTCGCAGGAGGAAGCCCCGAGCACGAAACGACGCGTAGCTTCTGCGAACTGAGCATCGTCTTCTCCTCTCTCTCTCTCTCTCCTCTCTCTCTCTCTCTCTCTTTTTCCGGGGTGCGTTGCGACGGCGATCGAATTGAATCCGACGCCGAGAGGGGCGAGCGCGGCGGCGATGGGGGAAACGGCGACGCCGGACGACGATTTGCTGCTCAAGACCTTCTTCGCCGAGGTCAGCGAAGTCGAGAGGGACAACGAGGTCGCCAGGTCTCTCTCTCTTCCCCCGCAAAGTTGCTTGCTTTTCTTCCTTTTCTTCGTTCTTGTTCTTGTCCTTTCTTTCTTCTCGAAGTTGCACCCGCTTCGTTGCCGCGATTTTTAGCTTGATTACTGGATTCTCAGTGGTTGCGCGGTCGAAAATTGAGTTGGGTATTCGGTTATTGGGCCAAAGGGAATACCTTTTTCATCTGATTCGAGCGAATCTCGAGCGGCGATTGTAGTTCGTTGAATTTGCGAGTTCGAAGATTGATTTGAGGAGAGAGGCGAATGGGAGGGTGTTGAGTCTGGCTGTCAAAGCCTATGTTTGTCGGGAATCGGTGGTCTTGTGATCTCGTCGAAGCGTGAGATGAGCTCAGCTGCCGCTGCTTAAGCTAATCAGTTGAATAAGGGTTGCGCGGGATGGTGAATGGGCAATAATGGGGAGTTAATACCTTCATTTGATACGTTTGTCAGAAACCATGTCGAAATAAATTTGGTTCTAACTGAATTTACGCGGAAAGAATTCACACGGGTGTGGTCCTGGGGAGTTAGAAACTAAATAATATAAATGATTATAAACATGAAAAAAAGAGAGAGCTTCTTTTGGCTAGTGCGATAGCAGCATAACCTGTTGCAGAATTTAGATGCGGAGATTATTATGTGCTTCGTGCATGGAGAGATGGACATAGCTTAGTTTTAGTTTTGTGCCGGAATAAGTTTTGCTTCCTGAATTTTACTCTGGGATCTCTGATCAATAAAAGCGCAGTGAAGTTTTTAGAGATGCAGCTTTTTGAGAAACTATATAAAGAAGGAGATTATGAATCAGCTAGCAAGAGGGATTCTGGGCTTTGGACTGAAAACTTGAACTCATCATTGTCCAATGCTGTTAGCAACCTTCCGACTGCAACTGGAGATATCATATTCAAGAAGAAAATTAATTTAAAATCCCCACCTGCAAAGGAAGTAAAAAGTGGACTGAACATCTCCTTTCGGATAGCTTCCATACGATAACAGGATCTTAAGATTATTGAATGTCCCACAAGAATCTAGACAAACAACCTATATTATCCTTTGACCCCCTGTAATATGGTGATTTCATTAAGGGATATCGCTTCGCAAAAGAAAGGTCATTGCTTTCAGTTTCTTTTTACTAGATGAAAGGCCCTTGTCCTTTTCTTTTTGTTGAATCTTCTGTTTGTTCAGGCTTCGCATGAATAATTTATTGATTTGTCACTGCTTGTTTTGATGAGTCTTCATTATTCTCTTGACGTATTCTTTAATGCTCATGGGAAAAATAAAATTCAGGATCCTTTCATGCTTCAAGTTGAATCCGTTTGAGTATCTTAATCTACCCTTTGACTCATCACCTGAGGAAGTGAAAAAGCAGTATCGTAAGGTATCCACTCTTACTGTTCTAACTATGATTATCTGTCTACTTTTGATTGCCTAAGCTCTAACACAAGTCTGTCATTTGACACCTGTCATTCTCAGTTGTCTTTGCTTGTTCACCCTGATAAGTGCAAACATCCACAAGCAAAGGAGGCATTTGGAGGTAATAGTTCCATTGCTTCATTTTTGGGGACCTGTACTTGGATTAATCAAGAATTATATCTGATGACAATAGGAAATGCTTTGAACTTTCCATGTATGAAATCGAGGCTTAGCAGTCCTATATTGTAATGTTCCTTAGGTTAGATATTTTTAGGGACTTAAGACCTTAAGTCATGTTGTTGTTCACGTCGCTCCAAATAAAACAGGAACAATCAACAGACAAAAGCATTTCCTTTATCCTTCTTTTGCTTGGGTTGAAAAGGTGAATGCAGGGATTTGTTGTCTAGAGGAGAGTAAATATTGTCATTGGTGGATTGATGTAATCTACTTGGACTTGTTTAGAAGGAAATGCTCTTAAAGCACGGGGTATCACTTTGAGATTGGACTTCTGAAAATGGAAAACCCTATAAGAGAGGTGATATCGAGCAAGGAAACATGCACGACTGAGTTCTATGGTGGATAAAATGTGGTTTTATGATTTACATCTGTCTTCTGTCTAATTAACTCTTTCCAATAGATATCTGAGTTCCTGCATTGAGAAGGGCACTTAAAGAATTATGTTCCTTTGAGCTGGATTATTTTTCTGCATGAGGAACTCCATATTGTTAGAAAGTTCACACTTTTAAGTGACTGACTTATCTGACCAAACCGAAAAAAGGCAGCTGATTTAAGTTTCACCTGTGTCTGCACCTATGTCTGCATTGGCATTTTATGGAGGTGACTTTTAGAGTTATTTAGCCATAGTCTGGCTTGTTCAGACTAGATGCTGGCAGATTGTTAGTGTTTAACTAGAACTTCTCTTTAGGGGGCTGAGGTTCAACTAGAGTGAAAGTAGGGTTTCTCTTTGTGGCAGTACATTTTGCGTGTTCTTATCAAATTCAAATTGATGAGCTACTTGTTCTGCTAGCCTTAGTCACTAGGCCATGACCACCGGTGATAAATAAAATGAGATATGAGTTGGGGCTATCAGCCCTTATTTTTCCTTTTTTTCTGGGAATAGGACTTAGTTAGTTGCTGAGATGAGATGAAGTCCAATGCAAGCATCAATAAACGGCTTAGCAGTACAATTCTTGAACTTTGATGTGCTTTGTCTGGTGTTACCCATTTTCTGCTCAAAGACACAACAAAAAAGTGAGAAATTATGAAACTTTTCATCGGTCTGGGTTCGTTTTCTTTGAGTTAAGACTTGAGAGTGTATTCATAATCATGTGGAGACTTTTAGATACATCAGCCATGATGTTAGTTATTAAATTGTAGTGTTTGCTGGTTGGTGGGATGCAGAATATATCATTTCATTCTCGGGTAGCTTGGATGACACCTCTTTCTTATTTTTCTACAAATGGATCTAATTTCCTTTTGGTGGTTTTTTTCTGAGCAGCTTTAGCCAAAGCCCAGCAACTATTACTTGATCAACAGGAAAGAGACTATATTCTTACTCAAGTTATGGCTGCTAAAGGTCAGTATAAATAATTATTTTGGTTTATACTTCTTTCTAATCATGCTCATTTGTCCACATGGAATCCTTTTCAAATAAGTAAATTTTTCTGTGCTAACATGAACTGAAATTTATTGGTTCTGGGTCGTGTGATCACCTGGAATCTTTTTTCCTTATTTATGAGCAAATGGATCATATTTTGCATGTTCCATGCATTTAATGCAATTTATGGGTAAGTGACATCTGGCTATAGTATGTTCTTTCGTGTTATGTATTAAAGGTTCCTTTGGTATTACACTGCTGCCTAATAGATTTTATTACTTCCAATATTATGGGTTTTTCAAAATACTGAATTTGCAACTGCAGACGAACTTAGAGCAAAAAGGAAGAAACAGTTGAAGAAAGATACAGCTTCTAAGATTAAATCTTTGGTTGATGAGGTATGTCTTTTCCCACTTGCATATGCTTGAAATTTTACTACACCACTTCAGAGAAAAGATGCACTTAGTATGAAACTTCTTGATTTAAACTTGACAATATGGTTTCTTCCATTTTTTTCATATATCTTGGGGATGAAATTCTTTTAGTTTCTTTTTCCTTTTAGTTATCTATTGAAAGAATACTTGATCAACTACAAAATCGAAATCTTCTGACTCACCGTTTCCCCCCAAATCTGCCGCTTCTTGTTCTAGCTGGATAATTTCACAGAGTGGTTTGTGTCTTTCATATGGTGCAGGGAAAATATGAACAGATTCATGAACGATCAGAGGAGTTTCAGCAAGAACTGAAATTGAAGGTTCGAGAGATACTAACAGAACAAGAATGGAGGCGAAGGAAAATGCAGATGAGGGTATGTGTGCTGCTCTTCCCCAGCCTTGTGCTCATGCACTAGAATCTTTCTCCTTCTACTGATGCCTTACTTTTGGTTGATTTCTTTAGATATCAGAAGAGGAAGGTAGATTGAAGAAGGATGAAGAGGAACAGAAAGAGATGTGGAAAAGAAAGCGGGAGCATGAGGAACAATGGGAAGGAACAAGAGAACAACGGGTTCGCTTTCTTTACTTTTAAACCACTATTGTAGTTTCAATACATGGGGCTTGCACCGAATGCTTATTCTTGCTTGGAACCTCATGAGTAGGTCTATTTAGATCTATAGGTAATTCAATTATGGGAGTAATTTGAATTGTAGAATTATCCTGTGACAGATCAATTCTGTATGATTTCCGGAATTAGTCTTTTGTTACTCTACCATCCTAAAGAAGCTGGGTTTTCTAAGAGCTAATATGGCAATTGCTGGTGCATGAATGCTTGCAGTGTGCGGGCTTCTGTGCTGCCCGGAATGTTTTTTTTTGTGACTCAGTGGCTGATCTCTGGAAGATATTCTGTTTTAGTTTCACATTTTGTATGGTGTAATTGCTTTCACAAAGAAATAAGGCATCAACTTTTACATCATTTCTACTGTCTTAATTTTGCATTACTGACTTTGAATGAAATTGGAAGGTTTACTAGCTTCTTCCTATATTAAGAATATAATTTTCTCTGTGGTTCTTCTGAATTGCCAGGTTTCAAGCTGGAGGGATTTCATGAAGTCTGGAAAGAAGGTGAGAAGATATCCTGAGACTTGTTATATTTAGTGTTCCATGATTCACTTGTAGCTTAGAGTGAGCTGACAACGTAAAATTATATTCTAGCTCTTGCTGTGGTTGCATCCTTACTAGTGTTATTGGTTCATGCCCATGCGACACTAGGAAAAATAGGACCCTATCAGGACCGTTCCTCGATCCTCCCACTCTCTGGGACCTACTTTCATTGTGAGGGGGGCCTTTTGATAGACCTTCTAAACGTATTGTGCAGGTTAAGAAAGGAGAAACTCGACCTCCGAAGCTCAAGACAGAGGACCCTAATAAATCTTACGTCCAGAGGCCCGTGAAGCGGGGCTGACCGACATCATCAGCTGCAGTAACTTGGATCTTTCGAACCCAAAATGAATTTCCCAGAAGATCGTTCGGACCATTAGATATGGGGCTTCCTCTAGCTCCCCCTCCGGAGAGGGGCTTGTATGTGGGGTTGGTGCATGTACTTATTCTTCATTGAAGAGGTTCCCTGTGGCTTTGTCTTGAACGAATGAATCTTTTGGCATGTTTGTAACCTTTTTAAGTGAGTCCTTGAGGTGTAGCTATGATCATCTTCGATTATATGAAGAATGGGTCTTCATTCTGGCAATTAGCTTAAGTTATTATGAAGTTAGCAACTTTTCTGTCACAGAAAAGTAGGTAAGTACTAGTACGAAAGTAAAATTTTCGTTTACCGTGATTAGTTACTATATTGGAAAGGTGAATATGTACTTAATAGCATCAAAAGTGTTTCTTATAATAATCGACTATTAACTCTGCATTAGAAAGGAAATTCTTTACGGTTAATTTCTCAAAGTTGACTGGAGTAGATGGAAAATTTTGGGTTTGACCCTGTTAGCTACTATTTATTTCGCCCATTTGTCACTTCTCATGTATGATTTTTAATTTTGACATAGTAAATTATTTATGAGAACAGTCCATACTCTTCTTTAGTTGCTAACATTTGTAAATGATGAGTAGCCTTTCTCTGATGTGAAATGATTTAAAATTTCTAGTAAGTAATTTTTAAACATGCAAATTAACATTTTCAGTGACCTCGATTATGGCCAAATGAAATTGACTAGGAAGTTCACAATTTTTAGGCACACTCCAGCAGCGTGAGAAAACATTTTTTTTTTGTGGTTCTTACTCTACTCATATTCTAACTCGCATACTCAAACTTTTGCCCTACCCCGACCTTCCACTTCCATATTGAAAGAGTGGCCATTAGGGTACCCAGTGGCTCGTGAGAAAACATTTAACTGGCTAGGTAGTGGTTAATGTGGTAAGGCATTTTTCACTTACATCTACTTATAAATTAACATGTGCCTACTTACGTTGAATTAAATAAAAATAAATAAATAATTTGTCTCCCATGAAATTCCTTTGCTGCGTCTCTGAAGTTGCAGCACCTCCCCTCACGGCGACCCTAGCGGATTGGTCGGCGCCACGTCTCATGTATCTAGGCCAAGCCACCCTTTTGGCTCCATCTTGCTATGTTTTTATCCGTCTCCAGATCCGGACCAGTAACGTCGGGGAAAATTGTCCAAAAAGTCCTAAACCTATTGCACTTTTATCAATTCAATCATAAACCTTTTAACTTTGCCAATTGAATCCTAAACATTTTCACTTCTTGCCGATTCAGTCCATCCGGTCAATTTTGGCCAGAAAATGTTGACGTGGACGCTGGCGGTGCCACGTAGGACTGCCGACGCCGACGTAAATAATTTTTAATAATATGTTAATATTTTTTTTTTTGAATTTTTTGAATTTTTTTGAATTTTTTTTTTTTCTTTTTTTCTTTTTCCTTGGCCTTTTCCGATGGGCGGTGGCCGGCTGGCCTCGCCCGCCATAGGCGAGGCCCGGCCGGGCGAGGAGGAGCATCGGCGAGGGGAGCCCTCGCCCAAGCGCGGCCCAACAAAGGTCGCCGGGCGAGGCCGACCCTCCCTGTGCCAAGGCGGCCTCATCGGGCGTCGGCTGGGCGAGGCCGCCCTGGCGCTAACGAGGGCTAGCCTCGCCAAATCTGGCAAGGGGAGCCCTCGTCGGGGCTCGCCCTCGCCCTCGCCCTCGCCCGGGCGAGCGTCGGCCTCGCCCCTAGCCGAGTGGTCAACGGCCGGCCACCGACCAAAGCCAATGCCCACCCAACCAAGGGCAAGGGTTGGCCTCGCTAGATCTAGTCCGAGTGAGGTCGACACTTGCCCGGGCGAGGGCGAGCCCTAGTGAGGGCTCCCCTTGCCAGATCTGGCGAGGCCGGCCCTCACCAACGCCAAGGCGTCGTTGTCGCCCGGCCGACGCCCAGCAAGGCCGCCCTGGCCTACGGGAGGGTCAGCCTCGCCCAGGCGACCCTTGCCGAGCCACGCCTGGGCGAGGGCTCCCCTCGCCAGTGCTCCTTCTCACCCGGTCGGGCCTCGCCTGTGGCGGGCGAGGCTATCCAGCCAGCTGTGGCCAGTGGCCGGCCACCAAAAAAGGCCAAGGAAAAAGCCAAAAATAAAAAATAAAAAAGGAAAAAATTCAAAAAAATATATATATATTATTAAAAATTGTCCACATCAGCGCCGGCAATCTTATGTGGCACCCCGGCGTCCACGTCAGCATTTTCCGGCCAAAATTGGCCAGATGGACTAAATCGGCAAGAAATAAAAAGGTTTAGGACTCAATTAGCAAAGTTAAAAAGTTTAAGACTGAATTGGCAAAAGTGCAATAGGTTTAGGACTTTTTGGACAATTTTCCCGCAACATCGTCTACTCCATGGCCAGCCTCCCAGATCTGGAACAGCAGCGCCGCCCTCAGCGGCGTCGTCCTCTAGAGCTCCATATCTTGCAGTTCATGGCCAAACATGTTCAGGCATCGCATTGCTGATCCATGGCCATCATCAGAATTAATCATCTATGACTAAATACGTTCAGGCGTTGTCGGGCATTGCTCTTCCACAGCCGTCGGGATCTTGAGCTCGATGTCAAGGCTCACGGCCATGGACAAAAGGTGGAAAAGGAGGAGTAGCTGGGCAGGAGAATCTGCTTGTAGATGAAAAAGGTCTTTCTGCCCCCGTTCTTAAAGTTGTGGGGATGATGGTTAACGAAGATATCTGCGTGCTCGAAGATCAGGGAGATCGTGAGTGCCGAGAAAGAGCTCCATCGCCGTGGAGGAAGAAGAGAGAAGAATTGAGGCAAATTTTCGAGAGAAAAAAAAACGATATTCAATTCCGGGTCAATGAAATGTGGCAATTTGCAATTGCTTGTCGAAGTGGTGCTACGGAATCGCTGAATAATTTCTACCTCTGCTCTTTAATCAGGCAATGATCCGTATACCATCATTCCCAAATAACCTTTTAATGCCGTTTTCTTCCCAAGCCAATGAAGTACATCAATGCACATACATGATATGGTTGCTTTGCTGATTTCAGGAAAAGATTGAACATGCTCTATGCTTAAACATTCGGTCCGAGTTATGAAGTTTGACCAGAAAAACAAAGACAGTCCATCGCAAAACTTGAGCTCTCGTGGTTAGCAGCAAGTAGATATGACAACAATTCATTCCGCCCCCTCCCGATACATCGCAAAGAATTTACATTGTCCGAATGGGAAAAAAATCTAGGCGACTACTATCAACTTACAGACGCTATAACCATACTTCTGGACGAACAAAAGGGTTAAACAGAGGGAAACAAAAAGGCAAATGAATCTGAGGAAGGAAATTCTTCTTTTACCTCTCGTAGCAAAGAGAGGAGGAAAAATTGCAACTTCTACAGGCCAAGGTCGCAGATTTTTGTCAGATCTTCCCCAAGTCGAAGGTTTGTGTATGTCATCTCCCCACGGCCGCTCTCAATCATGTCCTAAAAGCGCTACTTGGAAACACCCCTGTATTCAAGGGGACGAAGACAGATATATGTACAAATGATGTATGCGCACCCCATGCCTCATACTCTGTGCGGCGCACGTGGCTGGAGGAGCTTGAAGCTGGTTCTCTTCACGTCTTGGTAATTTGGAGGAAATCTGGCTACCTAGACCTGTTGTAAGTGTACGAAAATAGTATCTATCATATCCAAGCAACAGAACCCCGATCTTTGGTTACTTGCGGTTGTGGACGCCCTCTAGTTGGTGTGGGAGGTCTGTTAGCATTAAGCTCCTGATTGTATTGACAACAGGAAGACGTGTGAAAAACAAAATGGAATTGCTAAAGAGGAGTTTTTCAAGATATGTTACAAAAACAAGCAACAGAACCTGCATCCACGTATCTTCAGCCTGGCATTCAGCTGACGCTTCTGGGAATGAGCTTGCTGGTGGCAAAGGATGAATAAGCTTAGGGACCACAACTAGATCTCTGCCCAGTACTAGGATGGCCCCAGCGTTGTTTGCGGTACCTGTACAAATAGGTCAAGAAAATTCAGAAACACTAAACTATTTGCCTAGCCCCACGACCAGTTTTGACTATGAAGATCTTGCAGGCAGAACGTACCGCAGTAATTTGTTGCTGAGAATAATGTAATTAGGTGACCTTGGGCAAAACGCTCAAAGCCATCCATCACACATTCATGAGCACGTACAATCAACTCGAGATCATTGTTGTTGCAAAACTCCATCACGCGATCCGGCTGCAAGAAAATTCTTCAGTTGTGCCCCATCTTATTCAATTTGTAATTGGACTAACAACATAAACATGAGATTAAACAAGGGGAGACACAATTGAATTCTTCCCAAATGGTGAGAGATGGTCAACTGTATATGATCCAACTAATAAAACATCATCCACCAAGCAGTCCTCATTGCTGACCACCATATTTTTAGATATATCTTCGGAGTGGAGGTAAAGAGAGAGGCCGACTCCAAATTAATTAATATATGATATGATAACTTGATTAAAAAAGTCCAGTTCCTCCCCAGAGCAAGAAAAGCAGGAATTTTAACGTCAAAATTGAGATTTGGCCCCAAGATTTAAAATAGATGAATATATAAAACCTCAAAATTGAGCTCTGCACATTATCAAGAAATAGAAACATTACACCACAGGCAGCAACTTGCAATATCAAAACTAGAAAATCTAGCTCAAAAGCTACATGCAGATACATAAGCAGATTTGAGGTTCATTAAAAGTTTAAATACAAGGTATTAGTGAAACAAAACAACCTAGAGGCTCAATAGCCTAGACTTCACAGTTTTAAAAAAAGCAAACTAGAACCACTCTTCCCAAACCTTTGCCTATATTTGCACTTCTAACATCAAGATACATCATGATCTGGGTGGAGGGTACCATATCCCTCCCTGCTTCAGCAGAGATTTTGTTGCAAGTAGCAGCTTGCTAAAGCCAATTGTCTAACATAAATTTTTTAATGATTGTAAAAAACTTAACTAGTTGGAGAACTTTTTCCAGTTACCAGAGTGTAAGAATTTTCTAAGCAAAGGCGATGCTGGTGAATAGTCATCATTAAGATCAATAACAACAGCACAGTTGAATTGTGTGCAAAACCACCATCCCTTCTTGGTATGTCTTGATTTGAGTCATGATGACTTACTTCATTTAGACACCTTCCTTTGCTAGATTTACAATCCATATAACATTTTTTTATCAGGTGAATTGTAAAGCCATCCTCATTCAGTTCACAAAAGAATGAATGGCTCCTTAAGAAATTGCTGAACACCAAAGCGATAGTTACTCTTCTATAGATAAACTAAAATGCACTTTCTTTTGGGAGGAAGGTTTCACTGAGGGATGGTTGATTGGATTCCAAGAGACGTTTGTGCAATATGTAAATAGGAACATATCATGCACACCATCACTTGTCCCATAAACTAGCACATCCAAATTATAGCTGGATAACAGCCATGTTACTCACAGAGCAGTCAATAAGGCCTTCCTCGAGTAATTAATAGCCACAGAAATTTAGCAAAGTTAACCAATTATTCACTTGCTTATCAAGACTGGAAACTGTCCAAATAATATTTTTACTACCAAATAATTACCGATTATTAAATTCTAAAAAAAAAAAAGATTGTACAAGACTCATTTACACATTTGACTCCTCAAAGTACCATATGAGATAGAATTATGCAAAACAACTTGATTGTACAACTCCAGATTTTTATAGTGTTTTTAATGTCCTCTTCTAATAGTCTCCTTAAGTCATTGAGCCCCAATGATTATAACAAAATTGCAGAAAAGCAAAAACGACTCACCCCAAAAGTGACCAACCCTGGACCTCTGGCATTTGGCCTAAGTCCTTCAACACCATCATTTTCCGTGGGATCAGACCTAGGGTATGATTCAAATATGTTTAACCCAGTGTCAACAAAAATCTCTGTTAAATCAAAACTAAAAGAGATGGATCAACACTAACCATAACAGATCCATGAGAAGGATTGAGCCTGCTTCCATGGTAATTGGCCGGGGAATATTCTCAATTTGCTCAACATAATTTATGGAACGGCCAATACCACCATGCATACAAAGGATTTTATTTTCAATAAGGGCTGCCAGAGGAAGCCAGTTAAATAAGCGATTTATCCGATGCCATGCCCAGATTCCGTCTCTTTCACCCTATTTGACCAAACACATTATGTAACTAGAAGTGCATTGACATTTATATAATTTCTATATGTAAAATCTAGTTACCAGGCGCTCAATGCACTCAATCCTGAAGCCAAAAAGGGCATTGATATCTGCAGCTTCATGGTTGCCACGAATTAGATGTATGTTGTCCGGATATTCAACCTGTAAGACTAATGTAATTTAGCTAATTCTAAACATCAATCTCCAGCAGATAATCTTGAGTGACTAGACAATAGACATCTTGAAATAGCTCATTCAATAGAAGTACCTTCAACGCAAGCAGAAGACCAATTGTCTCCAGACTGTGTTGGCCACGATCAACATAGTCTCCCAGGAAGAGATAATCAATGTATCTGGCATAAATTCTAGTAAATTAGCTAGCAGATAGCACAAAGATGAGTTATAAGGTCCTATATCGTATGGTAGACACAAATAGATTCCTAGCAGAGAATAAGAAGCTAACACACGAACTTAAGCAAATAAATCAGAAAGGGGTAAATGAGTAATCTCCAATATTTGTGCTAGGAAAGCGAGGAAATTTCAGCAAATACGAACAAAGGAGAAGATTTTTTCTCAAGTCACAAGAGAAGATAGTTTTCTTGCAAGCAGAAAAGGACTAGTTACAGAAGGCTGGTGACTTCTCATCTTTACGACCTCCACAGTATATTGGCTGCAACATGGATACACATAGCCAGTTCAAGAGAAAAAAGTTTATCAATTTCCCTTGTGCTGTTCTGTAACCTTCAGTAGCCATGTATTTTCTCCAATAGAATTATAGAGACTGCCAAGACAGCCAACAGACAGAAACTTTGACCATAAACGTCAAAATGGATCAGAACTCTTGATCTGGTTTCCTATTCAATTAGCTGAACCAACCAGTTTGGTCTGATCCAAACCTTGGTTACATATCCAGAGCACAACAGACCCCAAAATGAAAATGTGATGGGAGACTCTAAACTTTGTGTAAGGAACACAATCAGTGCTAAACCTTTTTCTTGTGCAATACAGTCTTAAACTTTTGAAATGTGGCAATATGGTCTTTCCACTCATCCCCTTCTTGATTTTTTCCAATGTGGATACCTTGTAAATATTAGGTGGTAATGGTCGGCAGGTAGGACAGATCAGGGATGGAATGAACCAGACTACATGGCATCTTTTCAAAATGGTATAGAACCATATTGCAATAATTTAAAAAGGTTTTAGACCACAATATATTTTGTTAAAAAAGTTTGGGACTTCCTGCATTATGATATGAACACGGACTGAAAGACATGGAGGGAAACATGGTAGAAAACATAGATAATTCTAACAAGATTGAAAATTAACATTTCTTCGCATTCTGTGACAAGACTGAACTTGGATGCATAAATTGCAGAGGTTGATCTAAAACATCATTCTGCATGTGATAGACTGCACTTTCGCAAATATAGATTGTATATCGAACAACATGGTCCAAATGCAAATAGTAATTGCATATTTATTAATTGTGTAACACTTACGCAATGTCCCCAGCTGCAGAAGGGGAACCATATTCATCAAATAGGCGCATGAGATCTCCAAATTGTCCATGAAGATCACCGAATATCTTCACTGGAGCCTTCAGCTGTAAGACACTGGGTTCAGCAGAAAATATTCTCTCAGCGCAGTCACAAAGATCTTCTATTTCATTGCAATCTAAGAAAAATTGCCGGCAAACGGGAGGCTTCCATCCACGTGGCTTCAAAAGATGTGCAATGACCTGAAATCAGAAAGAGTCAGAGAATGATACTGCCAACAAAAAATACAGGAAAACAATGGCTTTATGATAATCATATCAACTTTAGATGTTTAAATACCATCGAGCAAATTGGGGACATCCCAATAGACTTCCCAGATCATGGAAAAGAGGAAATAAATTGACCTTAAGAGAGAATATATGCATGGAGTGAAACAAAATCTGATGGCATATTTTCATTAATCAAGAAAAATGGGGAGTAGTGAGATTCCATAGCCACTCCTTTTGAGTACTAGTTCCCCAGACATCTAATTGGCAACTTACATAATTGACCGCTAAAAAGCACTACCAATTGGCTAGACATAAAAAAGGTCCATTTACTGATAAACCTCCTTAATATTATTAACAAATAAGTATAAATTCTTAGAAATGTTGGAAAGTTTATTAAACTTCGCCCATGGATGTTAATTACCTAGATTAGTCTTAGCAGAGCCATGATATATGTTGGTACTGTAGCAACTAACCAAAATCTGCAATAAACTATTCTTGTACCATGCAACTGTGTCTATCTGTATGACAAAAGAAAAAAGATGCTAGCACCGAGTACCAAGCACTTCTTGCATACCTTTTTAGGCACATTTTTAGAGGACATCTGAACATCAAATAATTTCCTTGCTGCATTTGTGTTCACTGGAATCTGCCTGCCATCTTTTTCAAACTGATCTACTGGATATCCTTTCACAGTGCTACCAAGAGCTTTAGCCTCTGCAGGTAAAACAACCTGTAAAGCATGGAAGAGAGACATTGGATATCGTCAAGCACCAAGATTTTACTCCATGTTTTCAAGAAGGATAATGTATGATTCAGTATCCGTATGCTGGCAATACTAACTCACTGATGCAGCTGACCTCCAGCTGCAGCTATACTATTTAACCTAGCAGAATTAGGCAGCATGATCAATGGATATACCTGCTTTTCAATTGAGGTAGCCTCTACCGCATGATCCCTACCCGGCAATTCAACATTTCCATTAGCTTGCCGTGCTTTAGCAGCAGCTAAAGCTGCAGTGATAGCCTCAGCTTCTGCTGCTGATGCTTCAACCAAATACTCGACTCCCTTGTTCAACCTCCTATAAAGTGCATCATGAATGTTTCAAAATGAGTAGTAGCCAAAAGATAATATTGATTGATTCATAATCAAGATTGAAATAAACAAATAAAAAATGCACTAGTTTTAGTTTACCAGGAGCCCGATAACATGGCATGGTCAGTCTTCCTGTCAGTGTACATATCATCATTTTCAGTTGCAGCTGCAGCTTGTGAAACAGTTGTTGCTGTATCTGCAGCAGCTAGGTCTTCAGCAACAAGCAGGTCATCAAGTAAAACCCCTGTCACACCAACAACACATCACTAAAACCCCTGCTACTACTATGATAAGTTCACTTGACGTTCTATGAACCAAAACTCACAATTATGACAATGCAAAGCACAATGTTAACCTGTAAATGCAAAAAGACATGATTTTTAGCATCCTACTCTTGTATTAGTTTAATGGGCATTAAAAAGCTATAACTAACATTTGTCAGATTGGAAGTGACAACCATAAGATAATTACCATAAAAAGGTCAAAACTTAGTTCATAATATTACAAGTGCTGCAGCACAATGGGTTAGAAAAAAATGATAATACAGGATCATGACCTACCACCGCGTAAACCACCGTATACATATATCAGGTCACCAACAGCAGCAGCCGCATGCCTGCAACGCCTCATCAGATGAACTGCAGCATCCCCCCCAGGTGCATCAACTGCATATCTGCCTGTTCTAGGGCTGGTAACAACAGACATTGTATCACACCAAACACCTGCTGCAGTATCCAACACTGAAAATAGGAGATACATGACAATAAGAATTTTAGTGAAATACAGCCTCGCTTGGATGCTTGCAGTTTCCCTCTCACTAAAAGTGAAGTCTACAGGGCTAATTGCAAAAGTCGAAAGGATGTGAAGCAAAGTTGCAACTCACATTATAGTGGTCTCCATTTTTACTTTTTCCTCTTTCTTTTTTTGCAATTTCCCCAACTTCCCCTTCTTAATGATAAGAACTTTAAAATTGGGAAAGTAGTTTCAACTTTCACGTGACTCAACTTAGAATATAGCTCCCATTTGTCTATAGTCAATAAGCATTCAGGGAAGCTCTTGCAATTGTGAGAGAGAGAGAGAGAGAGAGAGAGAGAGAGAGAGAGAGAGAAGTTTCAGGAGCCCAGGCTTCACTAGTTGAGGGGTTTCAGTCAACAGTTATAAAATTGGAAAGTCAAAGTAAACAGACAACAATGAGAGGAAACCACGATTGTCGAAATGTGGAAGAGTAGTAGTGTGTTTTGTAGTTTTGTAGAACCTCCTTTTCATTCAATGAATAACCAAGAGTGAGTGAGGATGAGACGCCATTGAGAGAGTAAGGATAAAGAGTAGAGAGCATATCTTTTGCTGTACTTCTAATAGCATAACAGAAAGGCAACACAATAATTCTGTATGTTAGATAATGGATATACCCATTTGATCACTCAAAGGGTGTAAGTGTAATTTCCCAAAAATTGACATTTGAAATGTCATTAAGACTCATAGCACACGACCTGAACCAGTGAACCAAGTAAATCGATAGCCTCTGCCAGCAAACTAGAAGATAACAAGTATAATCATTCTATATCACACTTGTTGACAGCTATGAGTGTATTTTGAATGTCAAAGATTGCATCATGTCATGAGATAGTGACTTAAATGAAGTACCTGCAGTGCTTGATGAGTCTTCAACCATGCGTCCACCACCAAGTGATCCACCAGACACATGAAGTCGTGCATTAACAAAGGCCTGAGATAGAAGGATAAATGAGAGATCTTACTCAAAAAGACAAACAGCATTTTAATGCAGGATAATAAAGTAAGGTCAGGACATAACCCACCGCTGCATGTTGATATCTTGGAGATGGTGAAACACCAGGAGCAATTGCCCATTCCCATCGTCCATCTCTATGCTTGGCAAGCCCATAGGCACTTGCTAATGGCTAGAAAAAATTGAGGAATATCAATAAAAGCAAAAATTAACCACTTTTAGAATGATTCACAGAAAAATATAGCATTTAAGAATCATTAAAAGAACCCATTTGGGAAGGTTTCTCAAATTAAATTCATATCAACAGTGATCAATATCCATATAAGTCGATCTTGGAATTTACTTGGAGAGAGCATTATCAGGATGTCCCAAATTGTACACATTTACACAACATGCACACATCTATGACAATGAATGCAGCCCCTTGATTTGCCATCTAAAGTTGTATAACTTAAGAGAAAAGTATGGGGATGAAATACCCATCAGAACTCCAACAGTATTAGTATTAATAGATGTAAATCCGCTCCCATCATCTCCAGAGATTTCATTCTGCATAGTTTCTTATATGAATTTTGCCCACTAATAGAATGAAGAAGCGTCATTGTCCCCACAAAGACCATAAGCACAAGAGATGACAACAATTTATGCAGAGAGAGGCATCACGATAAAGGAGGATTGCATGAAGCAGTTTTTCGAAAGTTATGTTAAGAAACATGCAAAAGCTAGAAATTGAGCAAGGAATTGAACTCACAACACCACTGGCATCCCGCCCTCCACAAAGTAGAAGAAGACCATCAGAGCGTGCACTTGCTGTTGCGTACCTTTGGGACAAAGAAACTAAAATAAGGATAAAACTTTCACCAATTTTCCTGAATTATCAGACGATGTAATATAACATGTCAGACATAGAGAATGCAACAAAAAATAGTCCACGTCCAAATGAAAATTGTCACGGAACTTGATGTAAACAATCATTTGTCAGTGATGGAAAGAAAGATGGGCTCCACTCCAAATCATAAAGTCCAGGCCATGTGGTACCATATATGAAAGATACGGGTTAAATCTTTGGGGTAGAAACAAGGAGAAGAAGACCATGCAAAGTAAGTAGAAAAGGATTGCACAAGAAGCAATCTTCCCATTAATAGTCATGCACATGAAAGCTCATGAGCTTAATTCTATTCATCATACTCAATGTTGAAGTCAGAATAGCAGTTTATTGTTCATTTTCCTCCGCAAGATGACTGAAAGTTGGACATCTCTTGTTAATCTATCTTCTTTCTCCTTTTGTTTTCTAAGCATTGACCAAGTGGTTTCCGAGGAGGATGGGACCAGATGTTATTGAGAGAGAGGGTGCATTCGGACCTTCCCCCCTCCCTTGGATATCCTAATATGGCAGCAGAGGAGATCCTTGTCAGACACCACTTAGACAAGGCATCTTTTAGGCTTCACTTAAGAGATCTCCAGCTCAGCTACTCAAATTATGAGCATGGGAGATATTTAAAAGAAGAGAAAGTAAAGAACCCCCTGAACTCAAACTTAGAGCCAGACTTAAGCTTTGGATTGTGTCATGAAACACTCAGGAGCTTGCAGGATTCCAAGATTCTTCTTTTTCCTGCAACTTGAGGGTTTACAACTTCAATTTTTACAGTTAGAGAACAGAATTTGTAGGGTTGCCGTGATCTATCTTATGGTCTGTCTTGCTCTTGCATTCCAGAGGTTTCCCCCAGTTGACGTTGTCCTTTTCCCCCTCTCTTGCTAGCAAGAGTGGGAGAAATCATGACATCATTGCTCGGTAAGGAAATACTATGTAAGAACTCAAAATTTGAGAGAGCACCATATAGCTCAGTCAAAGTTCACTGACATGAGAGAGAGAGAGAGAGAGAGAGTACGTGCATGGAGGCGGACCCTCCCCTTCTGGTTCCAACTTACGCCATTCGTAGGGTTTGGCAGCTGTGTCCAGTGCCCATACATCAGCCAAGATTCGTTTCCCTGGAAGATGAAGCTATGATGTCTTACTTGCATAATCACATGTGACAAAAACTAAGCATTCATCAAATATATAATCTTTAAAATCAGAATGAGATACAGAAATCGTAGACCATCAAGCTTACCATCAGTTCCACCAATTGCCATGAGATACCGTTGGCCCACCAGAGCCATTACATGACCATAACGAGGACCAGGACCGGGGCCTTGAGTAGCAACTCTTACAAGAAAAAGAAGCCCGTTCAGACAACAACACAGTTCACGTCATTAACATTATGCCGCAAGTCCTCAAATCTTACCTTTGCCATCGCGGACGATGACTAGTGAGGTCAAGAACATGGAGATCCTCAGCTGACAGGCCATCTGGACCAATGCCTCCCTGTTAAATCAAAGATGTAGCATTATACAGGATGAAAAACAATGTGGAAATAACCAATAGGAGCAGAGCATGTAGTTACAACTCTAGTCAGTGTTGTGCACAAACCTGAATAACTACCATTGTCCCCACCGCAGTGGCAACATGAGCTGCCCTTGGTGATGGTGGTTCTCCGAGAGGAGTGATCCTGCAAAAATGGGTCCATATCTTCTTCTTCAATGTAAATTCAACTCCAAACATAAATTCTACTCCAAGCAGACAGAACAATAACATCATCAGGATTATAGACTCACTTGGACCATTTATTTGTCAAGATATCGTAACAGTGAACATCAGCAGCGGCACCCGCTAGTCCTGCAAAAAACAAACCAATACCAAAAGGATTTGGCACCATGAGGAATGTCATCCTATTAAATTATCAAAAAAATTCCCAAATCATTCCAAGTAGCAACTCAAATAGATACAACAGCTGTCAAATCAACATCTCAACCTCCACGAACATGTAGTGTGTAACTTAGATGTATGGCCAAACACCTAAAGAATAATACAGTTTGCGCTCACATTTCCATAATAAAATTTAACACTACTCCTAAGAATAGAAAGTCCAATTAGTTGACCGGGAAGGGAAGCAAAAACATGTGCAATTACTCAACAATAGCCAACTCCTAGAAAAATTCTCATTCACGAGCCTAAAGATATCCATTTCCTTTTTTGACCCACCAAAATTTTCCACTTTACATGGTACTAGAATGTCATTCAATTTACTAACGTCAAGCAATTCTGTAACTCCTTATATCTGGTGTACTAGTTCATCAATTAACAGAACAAGCCAGCTGCTCCTCTATTGCAGCAGTAGTCACGAGTAGTAAAGATATTGCTAGGTATTTTGACTAATTATCTCCCACAAATCCCATCCCAGTCGGTTCACATGGTAAAACATCAATTAGACACCAGATACAAACTCATGCATGCCCGTCCTGGCATACGTCATGAACTAAAGAAATTAACATAGTAGCCAATGGCAAAATCAATGTAAGGAAGATCACGTACTGATTCCAGCACCTCCACCTCCAGGGGATGACGGAGGCCCCGAAGCTGCAGGATTACCCTCGAGTGAGGTGGCGCCCCCGAACATTATCAGCCTCGGCCCCATGTAACCCGGCGAGCCCTCCTCTCCGACCGCAGCGACCGCCGTCAACGTGTGCCCGCACCTCTGCCCTGGCCCGTCTTCCTCCTCCTCTATTATCGCATCCACCACCGCATACCTCGGGGCGTGCCTCGGCCCCACCGGCTGCGGCAGCGGCAGCTGGTGAAGCCGCGGGGTCCCGGGAGACGACCCGCCTCCGCCACGCCACTGCTCCTCCGCCCGCTCTCCACCGGCGGCCACCGCCGCCGCCACCGCCGCCGGAGGCGGCCAATCGCAGCTGAGATTCTCGGCCGGGGGATCCCGATCGGCCTCGGGGGGCATCGCGGAGTCGCCTTGCATCGGTCAATCCCAATCAATCAGCAAACTTGGCTCCGAAACTAAATGACGAAGAACCCTAGAAATCCGCATTCCCGATCAACATTCCGATCGCCTCGGAAGGAGCCGGGCCCCGCTCGAGACGTCCGTCGAAAGGAACCGCGATGCGCGCCGGAACGGGATCAGAATCCGCGACGGCACGGTGGAGAATCCGCCAGGGGAAGTCCGTTGCGGCGATGGGTTCTCGTCAAAATCGTTCCTTTTTGTTTCTATTCTCTCTCTCTCTCTCTCTCTCTAGCCGGCCGAGGGGAGAAATACGAAGACCGCAATGGGGACGGGACGGCAAGGAAGAAGAGCAAACGAACGAAGGAACCAACAAGAACGCGCCTCTCTCTCTCTCTCTCTCTCTCTCTATCTCTCTCCTGTGTCGCTCCTCGGAGCGATTAAGAAAAGGAAGGGTGGGTTACTTCGGGGGCCGTACTATCGTGGCAGTGCATGCAGAGAAAAGGTGCGTCATAATGCTCTCTCCTCCTCCATTAAAAGCAGAGTCACTTTCGGTCCCTCGCATTCGCACCCTCCCCATCCCCTCCTTTAATTTCCCTTTGGATTAAATTTTTAATGATAATGATAATGATAATGATGATGACAAGTGAGAAGAAATAGCTTCCGTTTATGAAGCAGTTTCACCGCCGCAAGATTGATTGACCCTGACCCCTCCTGTTGAGTTACCGTTAGTTTGTTCGACGACTCCGAGGAGCGAGCCCGTTCGATTTCTTACGGCGGGAACGTGCGTCTAATTGAGTTTCTGGGTCCAACTGTAACGTTAACGACTCTTAACGGTGTTCGGTTTTCTTCTCAGGAAGAGGGGAAGCATTGATGCGTTCCGTTTCTCGAGTCGTGTTTTGCGCTTTCACCCTTTTCATGCAGTTGCCATGAAGAGTTTGCCATCGGACACGTGAGCAACTCAAACTCGAGCTTGGCCGGAGAACAGCCGAGGCGATTTTCCTCACCTGCAGCACCCCCTACGCGGCAGTAACGCCATAGAAAAGCTAGCCAACAGAAAATGAGATTTGAAAACTCGGGATGCAGAAGTTCATTGGTGAGATGCATCCGGCCTGGTATAAAAGTTCGGATTCGGCTATACCAAGTAGGATGGATGGAAAAAGTTATAATCGTGTGCCGTTTCTACGAAACTGAAAGCTATGCTGTGTAAAAGAAATTCACCAAACCAGAGGTACACGCTACAAAATACAAGATGACAAGTTACATTATAAGGACTCCCGTGTTTGGATGACACCTTGTCTGCATTCCTCCAAACAAACAGATAGCCGGCCATGCCTCACGACATAAGACTAGAGCAGCTGATGAAATCCTGCTCTCTCTTATCACCATAACCTCCAGCTTATAACCTGGCAGCTGATGAAAACAGCGCATGCCGATGTAATATGCAGGCCTGCCCAATGATGCAAGGATAAATAGCAGCATACCACCCTTAATGACGTGGAGTTGATCCGGATTTCCGACAAGGCGTCTATCCAGCCACCACAGGTCCTCCATTCGGTGGCTTCTGATATACTCTTATGACTGGCATTCCATCTCCATCGTCATTCCCGACTCTCCAAGAACGGTCTTTCTTCCTTTGGGGCTTTTTATGGTTCTTGTGAGATGCATTTGACTTTTTCACGGTTACCTTCTTGGAAGATAGCCCATTAGCCACATCGAACGAACTCAAATCATCAAGTACATGATCAAGTACAGGGCCAATTTCGCTTTCATCCTCATTATCTGGAGGATTTTCAATGTCGGATGATTCTGATTCATCCTCTTCACTCAAACTGGGGTCTGCAGCATCTCCGTCATAGCATTCTTCGTCACCCATGCCAGGGGGCATTTCGTAGTGAGGTAGCTTCCCATCAATGTAATCTTTCAAGATTTGCCGTGCAGCTCGGGTTTCATCAGGCAAACCACTAGAGGCAACATACCCTCGTGAGGCGCAGTAAGCTCTCAACAATTCTGAAGCCAGGGGAGGCCGGTCCTGTGGTTCATACGGCTTAGGTTTTGGCAGACTTATTTTATATACATTCTCGATGACACTTCTTGGGACTCGATTGGCCACTACTTGCACTGCCTCTCTATGTTCGGTCATCCGATCAATGGGCAAGACCCCACAGGCAATCATCCCGTGCCTTGAGCTAGAAAAAGACGGGAATACTAATCCAGGGCAATCGCATAGAGTGAGCTCATCAGATATAATTAAAGTTTGGAAATGCTTGGTCTTCCCAGGAGTAGAGGTGACTCCTGTCCGCTTCTGACCAACCAAAGCATTAATTGTTGAACTCTTCCCCACATTTGGATATCCAACGAAACCAACAACAACAGGTTTAGAAAGGTTGTCTCCACCAGCAGAGTGACCATCCAAGGGACCTGTACTGCTAGACCCTGATTCCCTTCGCAATTTGGCAATCTCTTCAGCCTCAAACTGTAAACGCACCAAAAGCTCTTCCCTACAGTATATTTTTGTACTAGGGTCATCCGTCTCTTCTCGATTACCATTTTGTGTAATCCAGGGAGCAGCTAGCTTTTTCCCTTCCAGTGCTGCAGAAGCAGCTTTGGCAGACCAGAATACAAACAAAATCTCATGAAGGCGGAAAAACTTCGCCCACTTCTCCCTGCATAAACAGACAGGCAATGAAAATTTTAAAGAAGCTGAACACAGGAGATATTTTCCAGCTCCATCAAATAGGTGACAAAGTGCGAACCTCACAGAAACTGGCAAGAGATCTGCCTTGTTGACAAGAAGCAATGTCCTTTTGTACTTGTCAGTTTCTTGAGCATAGGCCTAAATAAGAGCAGAATCCATGTTATGCTAAGCAGTAGCACTGATTGCTCCACCATTTCATGAGAACGCATAGTTTTCCAGCATGTTCTCTCAATACAAAGAAGTAATTGTTTGCAACCAGCAGTGACACATAAGTATAGTCCATCAACCACACACCACACAAATATGAAGCATTCCCTCTTTAACTAAAAGAAGCATCTTCTAATAAGCAATTCAATAATTTAATAAAAAAACCTTTTATAAATTGCTAAAATAATCATAAGCACAAAAGACCTGGGAATAAAAGCAACAGATAGCTCTGAGTATAAGAGTGAAAGCAATACATACCTCAAGATCGGCACATCGATAGAACAATGGATCTCGAGCATCTACAACCATTACAAGCTGAAAGGAAAATCAATATCAGCATCATTCACAGGTATCAGTACTACAGTGGCAACTCATGATGAACCTTCTGCCTAAATGAACAGAAAGGAAGGGAAAGAGATGCACTAAAGGAAAAGCACACTCCACAAAATAATGGAATTTGTAGTCTTGATCCAAATATAATGGTCACCAGAAAACAACTGGATAGAGAACATACTTGAAATAAGATTATTATTGCCTCCAGTTCAACAGCACTTGCTCCACCAAACAAAACGCTAAATCATGTACTAATGCAGTCGTGCAGGCTAAAAAAGATTCTGCAAAGATGTGGAGGCAAGCCACCATTTTTTTATCAAACTGATTTTATGTGTTAATTTAAAATATTCTCATCTCAGGAAAAAATAAAAACCTCATATGAGCAAAAACCTACTTGGATGGTAGATCTTCTGGTAGAGTGGCATGATCATTAGATACGTAGGAAAGAAGACAAGATTTGAATCAATCTCTGTTATTTCTTATGTTCACAAGTGACAATTATCTAGACTTCATTCTTACATGGGGATAGGGAAAGAAAAAGAGCTAGAGGTCATTCCTTGAACTTCATTACATTGGTATCATAATCATACGAAGTGTACATGCTTCCAAGTTCTAGTCAGAGCATGCCATGGATGAAGCCATATAGTCCTGATCAAGCGCCTACAACTCTAACTAAAAGAGTCCGACCATCCTTTCACATTCTAATTAAAAAAAAAAAAAAAGTGAAAATGCCAGTTTCACATTATCAAAAGACAAGCTCACCAAATCACTGCGTTCAACTACGCGCCAAAGTTGTCTCCAGATATCAAGGTTCTTCTCGAATGGAGTAAGAACAAGCTTTTCATTCTCCTCAAGCCTGAAACAGATTCAGTTATAAGAAACATCAGAATCGAATCCAAGAAAACGAATATGCATGCATAAATGAGTTGGATGAAAACAATCCCAGCTCCAAATCCAGACGGTAATCATCATAAGTATCCCCTGGACTTAAGCAGGAAATATTTGTCATACCAGGATATATGCAAAATTTAAGTAACTTCAAAAGCAACCCAAAGATTTGGTACACTGAATCTCAGACATGGTTGGTTTAATACTATCTATTCCACAAATATCAAAAACAAATACTTGCAGAAAACCTATGACCAGAGTCTGCTAAAGATTTGTCTGACAACAGTGACCAACACCAAGCCTTCTCCCACAACAGGATGCTTAAAACTTAACCGAAGTTACAACACAACTTGGGAAAGAAAAAATCACACCCCATTCTACCAATATGTTCTAAAAGAAATTCGAGATTTGAATTTTCAGTTCCATTAGAGGCACCGATCCAACATATATTCATCATTCACATACATAAGGTAGGAGACTAGCATATCCATTTCAAAACCGACTCATGATTTTATATCCCCTTGAACCCGAGGTCATGAGTACTCACGCTACCATCATCCCATAGGAGGAGCTCTTCTTCATTTTCTTGAAAGGCATTTAGAAAAAGTGATGATATCACTTCAACGCAAAACTTTTCTAAAACACACAAAGAAGTAATCACCCTATGCTCCAAGGGAAGCAGATAAGACAAGAAGATGAAAACTTACCTCGCAAGGCTTCTCCGCCAAACTAAGAAAGCTTGTCTTTCATTGGCATCAAGCTCTTCTACGGACATTGAAGGGCTCCATGGTGGTCTATAGGAGGAAAAGGCATTGTGTCTTAATCATCTAACACAGTCCAACTATAATATTGATGCAACAGAAAATACATACCTCCGTGGAACGCTGAGGCTACCAGCATGTAGGGCTTCCTCTTTCTTCTGTTCTTCTCTCCTCTTTTCAGGACTCATACCAATGCTGCTAGAACCAGAGTCCCTATCAAACAGAACTCGCAAAGCGTAAGCATCAATAGAACACGTGATATATTAATAACTACCCAAGAGCATTAGCAATTGCCTCAAAGTTATGCATATCTTGTGGCAACCGAGAGGAAGGACATGAACAAATTCACTACCGAGAAAACTACAATATAACCTCGAGACAAAAACCAACAGAAAAAATAGTGTTTTGACCGTAGATTACGAATTTGATTGCTAGAACTTGCTAGGTCAGGTGACCGCACATCCGCCCAACAGAGCAGCATCGATTAGCAAAAGAACACCTTTCGCAGGTAGAACCCGAGCCGAACTACACAACTCGATACAACATCCATCTCAAGCTCGATCAGACATGATAAACGCCGACGGAAACCCCACATTCACAATAAACACCTAAACAACCTAATCCAAAACGGAAGAAAAGAAAAGAAAAAAAAAAGCAACATGCAGCTCCAATACGATGAAAAATCACTCATTCAAGAGCTCAAGCAAGCGGAAACGAAAGCCGTGTGGCCGTACAATCTGATAGGCAGGTCGGGGCGGGAGGAGGGGTCGACGGCGAGTTGGAGGAGCTCTTCCTCCTCGCCCTGCTCGATGACGGCGTCGATGTTGCTGACGTCGGTGACCGACTCGAGGACCTTCTTGCTCCGGTAGGACCGGCCCTTCTCCTTGGACTGCTGGATCATCTGGTTGTGGTGCTTCACCAGGGACCGACCCAGCCCCGTCTTCTCGTTCTTCCCCATCGGACGGGAACGAGCAAAGCCCTAGCGCTTCTCCGGGAAACCGCCGGCCGGACGGGAATCGGCGACGGCGGGGGCGGAGAGCTGCCGCTTGCGGCGGGGGCGGGGACGGAGGGACGGAGGGACGGAGGGGAGGGCCGCGTCAGCGTCGGCGGCGGGTTTGCGATTTGTAACAGAGGTGGGCAATTGGAAATCGTTGTTCTTAGGCGAATTTCATTTATTTTATTTTATTTTATTTTTGCGAGATTTTGTTCTTTTTTTAGCCCTAATTTGTCTGGGTAATACTGCAACCCCTCAAAGTTTTGAATTAAATTATTTAATTAAATAAATCATATATTATACTCGTCTAATAGTAACCCAGGGGTAAAATCATAATTTATGATAGGGAAAATCACAAATAATCCCCGAATTTTGACTCAATATACAATATAATTTTTAAAATTTTAATTTATTCGATATAAATTTTAAACTTTAACTTAATATATAATGTGATCCACTTTAAACTTTAATTTGATAATATTTAATTTAGTTTTGATAAAAAATATTAATTTATCCCTAAACTTAAAACAACTTGTTTAGGAATTAAGTTAAACACGTTTAAAAAAAGAAACATATCAACAAATTAAAAATTCACAGACCATTAACCATTTAAGTCGTTATCCCTGTATAGTAAATAAATGACTGACACTTCAAATGATGACTTCTTGAATCTCTAGTTCTTTTCAAAATAAAATTAAAATTTTTTATATCTCGTAATATAAATATTTTTTATTTGATAATTATGTATATTAATTTTTATCCCCATGTAGACCAAATCTTCATCACTAGACATACCTTTTTTTTTTTTTTTTTTAGCTTCACAAGCAAAGCACGTGTTCTTTAGCTCTATTTCTTAAAAATTGTCTCATATTTCTTTTACTATTTTGACCGAAGTCCGAACTTTAGCAATTCTTTTTTATCACGGTGAGGACTTCGATCTCCATTTTAACTCTATCTCGTCATGAATAATCTACTTCTTTAATAAATTATTTTGGAACAAAATACAGCTAAACTTTTCTATAATAGATAAATAAATCTTACATTGACGACATTCTCTTAAATGAACACCTACAGTGCCAAGTCAACGAAATTTCCCGTCAGTAAAAAAAAAAGCCATAAATTGCATCTGCAGAAAAAAAAAAAAAAAAAAAAAACGAAGGAGATTGCAATTCAAGGAGGAAACAAGAGGTGTGGGATGAGGGATATGAATTTAATCTTTGAAAGAATTTTGAGTTCTATTCATTTTAATAAAAAATAATTTTCTAAAAATATTTTTGAATTTTCAACATTCATTTAATGGAAAATTAATTAGTTAAGAAAAACATTTTCCATTATATTAATAAACACCTTCAAAAATGGGGGAAAATATTTTTCACTTTTGAAATGAGGAAAATATTTTCCATAACTTTTTCCACCTCACTTTCTTTCACCAAACACATTTTCATTTTTTTTTTATGTTTTTAAAAATTTTCTTTGATTTCTTTCCTTCTTCTTTGGACTTGACCAATCACCAGCCATAGCACCTTGCCAATGGTCAATTATGGCAATCACCGGCCAAGGTTGAAGAAAAAGAGAAGAAAATAAAGAAAATAAAAAAAATTTAAAAATAAATTTAAAAAAAATAAAAAAATAAAAAATTTATTGAAAATGAGTGCATGTAGGAAAATATTTTTCTTACTAAATAAGAAAATATTTTATAGTTCATTTTTAAATTTTAGTCAAACACCGGAAAATTTAACTATTTTTTTGGAAAATGTCTTCTTGAAACAAATGGAGCCTTAAGCCATATTTAGTAAGGATGCGTTTAGTAACATTTCGTTTAAAAATTGTTCTGTGAAGAACGGAAATAGAAAAAAGTATTTCTGTTTTAAGGAACAATTTTGAACAAAAAAAAACACGTTTAGTAAATCATTTAGGAAATATAAAAAGAATAGAAACACGTTTGGAAAATTTGGGCGCGTTTGGTAACATTTTTGTTTAAAAATTGTTCCAAGAAACAGAAATAGAAAAAAGTGTTTACATTCAGGAGAACAATTTTTGAATAAAAAACGCGTTTGGTAAACTTGTTCAGGGAATAAAAAATGAAATGAAAAACGTTTGGTAAATTTGTGTTCTTTTAATTTTTTAATATTTTTATTTTCTTTTTCTTTTTTTCTTTCTTTTTTCTTTTTTTCTTCTTTTGGCCGGTTCGGCCTCGCCCAACCACTGACAAGGCTCGTCGGCCCGGCGAGGCTCGGCCTCGCCGTGGTTGGGCGAGGCTCGCCCGCCTTGGTCGGGCGAGCTCGCGCTCGCCCGCATTCGGCGAGCCCAAGGTTGCCCCCGGCCTTGCCCGCGCCGGCGAGGCTCGGCCTCGCCTTGGTTGGGCGAGCTTGGGCTCGCCTAGATCCGGGCGAGCCCGAGCTCGCCCCAACCACCGGCAAGGCTCGGCCACCGCCAGCCGACGAGCCTCGCTAGGTGGTTGGGCGAGCTCGGGCTCGCCGGGGCGGCGACGCTCTAGCGAGGTCGCCGGCCATGGCCGAGGCTAGCGACCGCCAAAGCCAAAGAAAAAGAAAAATAAAAGAAGAAAAAAAGAGAAGAAAAAGAGAGGAGAGAAAAAATTTGTTCTTAAAAAATTAGGAAACAATAAACACATTTTTCTTATTTCTTGTTTCTATTCCAAATGTGTTCCAGGACAAAAAATAGATTTGAAACAAAAACGCAAACAAACGTTTTTTTTTTTTGTTCCTGGAATAAAAAACATAAATTTTGTTCTTAAACGAAATAAAGAACGTTAACAAACAGGGCCTTTGTATAATTTTTTTATTTCTTTTAATTTTTTAATATTTTTATTTTATTTTTTCTATTTTCTTTCTTATTTTTCTTATTTTCTTATTTATTTTTCCTTTATTTCTTATTTCATTAGGATGTGTTTAAGGAACAAAAAACATTTTGGAACAAAAACGCAACCAAACACGTTTACATTCCTTTTTTGTTCAGGAACAAAAAAACGAAAAAAGAAACGAAAACAAACGCCGCCTAACCGGTCAAATAGTGCTTAATTTTATTCTTTTTATTCCTTGAAATATAAAAAGAACAAAAATTCGTTTTATAACCTTTTTGTTATCGAAATAGATTTGGAATGGAACCAATAAGTACAAAAAGTTGTTTCTTTACTTGGAATAATTCTAAAATTAAGTCCATCTTATTTTTTTTTTTTTTTTCCTTCTTTTCTTTTTTCCTTTTCTTCTTCTCTTTCTTCCTTTGGCCGATTGCCGACAACCTTGTTGGAGTGTCAATGGGCCATCGCAAGGTCAACCTCATCGAGGGTTGGTTGTGCTTTGACCAGGTTGCTAACCAAAGGAAAAAGGAGAAGAAGAAAAAGAAAATAGAAAAAAAAAAAAGAGAAAAATATAATAAACTTATTAAAAAATTAAAAAATTTCTAAATCACAAAAGAATTTGAGATCTTACCAAACATAATTCTATCCCGATGATAGAAATTTTGAATAATTATTGCGTTGATATGCTCGAAAACTTATCTAGAAAACAAAATAAAAAAAATATTTTTAAGTATAAATTATTCTCAGGAAATAATAATAAATAGGCCAAATGGACCATTCAAGCTACTAATTTTGCCAAAATTTTTTGCCTTACCATACTATGATAGTGCATTTTAGAATATCATATGGGGCAATTCATGAAATTGTTCTTATACAAAACATTAAGTTAGAAATCTTTGGAAAGATTTGTACTTTCTATATAAAGTAAAAAATAAATTAAAAATTAAAAATTTGTTTTGGGCACCACATCATAAGAATGAGAAGGAAAGGAACAAAAAGGAGTGCCTCCACCTCCAAGCCTCTCGTGCAGCTGCAGACGAAGAAGCAAGAGGGAAAAGCAGATAACAAACTTCAGAGCCGAGGACTCCTTTGCCCTCTCCCCCAAGTCTCCTCTCTCTCTCTCTCTCTCTCTCTGAGTGTATAAAGGCGGTGCCATGGCGATCGATCGAGCCCGCTTTGCGAATTGAAGTTCGACCCGTTTTGGATGGGAGCTCAGAAGAGCATCCACGCCGGCAAAGGTCCTGTCTTGCTCCTGTTCTCGCTCGCTTTTTTCGTTCTTGGGTAGGCTCGAAATGCTCGGGAGGAGAGATGGGAACCGGGGTCGTTGAGCACTCGTCTTGTTCTTTGTTCTTTGCTTTTTCTCGCCACGGCGCTCCGTGGTGGTAGTTTCTTGGAGCAAAGGTTGTGTTTTTCTTTTTTCTTTTTCGGTTTCTCTGACTCTCTGTCGTCGCATTGTCGCGCAGCCAAGATCGACGTTAACGTCGATTTCTCTCACAAGCTGTGCTCTTCTCTGATGCTTCCCTCGCTCAGGTTCTCTTCAACTTCTCTGCCTTGATGTTGTTGATTGTGCTAGTGGTTTATTTCTACTTGTTTGGTTTTGAAAAGGAAAATGTGGGAACAGTAAAAGAGTGAATGCGAGACAGCGGAGAAGAGAGTTTCAAGAGAGAAGCATTTTGCTTGCTGGTTTTTTCCCCTAAATAATGCTTCATTTTCGGTTTGTTCTATTGCAGGGGTTCTCAGAGTCCGCTTTCACTTATAATAGGGAGGTAAAGTTTCTGGCTGTTACATCCGTTTGATGGCCCAGTTAGACTCTTTTTTTTCTGTATTTGAAACTTTTCCTTTTGGGTTTTTTGGCTTTATAGTATCTTTATTAGCTTTGTTTGTTGGTTTCAGTCTTTGCATCAAACACCCAAACCTATTTGGTGGGAGCGAGAAGCTTGATGTTTCGTGGGACAAGGGCCTGTGTGATTCCAATGCGTTAATTGCTTATAGGAGGCCACGACCTGAATGGCTTTCTCAGCAGTCATTTGTAATCCAGGTAATTTGGTACGTGTTCCCTTTCATAAAGGGTGGGCTAAAAAAATGGTGCTTTTCTGTAAGGAGTGGTGGGTAGATTCTCATGTGAAGTTCTAAACCAGTTGCGTCTATAGAGAATATTGGATTGACATGGTGATTGTGCCCCAGCATTCTGTTTCGCCTGAGATTGGGGTGCATGGTATGCCTACCGATAATTTCTCACAATCAGGGAGTGGAGGTGTGAATCTGTCGCAATTCTCAGTTGGACTGGATCTAACAGAGCCTGCAAATTCCAATTGGAGCAGCACAACGAGTATCAGATTTAAGGTCGGATATATACCACTGCGATCAAAAGCAATCAATCTAGTTTGAGCATCCGTGCCCCTATATGATGATATCTTTTATTCAATTTTCACTGTTTTTTCCTTTGAGAAACTAATTATTGTAAGTCATGCAGCATGTTCGGCCTCTAAACGATGAGGGTCGCTCCATAAGCAGGGATCTTGATGGGTTACCTGTCACTTGCAGGTAATTCAGGCTTCTTACACAAAATCCTCAGCATTATGAATCGTGTTCAATAACGTCTTGGTATTGCCTGAAATGCAGCGGTAATCCCCATGACAGTATGGTGGTTTTAAAGCAAGAATCTCAATATGCGGAGGCAAATGAGCACAGCTTTTTTCGTGTAATGTATCTTTGCTATCTGGAATTTGAATTTGTCCAAATCTTATGCTCGAGTTTCAAGATCGTATCTGAATTTCCTTAACAATTCACATTTGTGTTGCTGCCAGATTAGATTTCAAATAGAGCAAGGAATTCCACTTCTTTCCAAGTGGATCATATTTAATAAGCTCAAATTTGTCGCATCAAAGGGAGTCAAATTGGGCCCTGCATTTCTCTTGACAAGGTGATTTCCAGTTATGATCTGCTCAAAAAGATCCATTGACCAGTCGACATGTCTTTACTGTGGCTTTTACTGGCCATTGCAAAATTCGTCAAATTGTAAAGCTAGGTGGATAAAGAAAAGACTGTGAAATGGAGGCAATTTAGTCTTGGAAGGAGAAAATCTCAGCACTACTTGAAAGAAAGAAGCATAAGAGAAAGGACTATTGGTAAACCAGAGTTTACAGTGTTAAGCAATTTGGGTATCAATACAAGTCTCAAGTTCAATATAGAGAAGCTGTGAAAAAGCTTGATGGTATTTCTATATAAACATTCATTGTGGAAGCATTTGTTGATGCATTGGAAGTTAAGAATTACAAGTAGGATAGCAGCCGTGTCGATGACTCGACATCAAATATGAGACTGAAGGATGAGCTTATAGTTAAAAATGAGCAGGCACTATGGACTGTACTTTATTGCCTGACTAGTCTTTAAGTTTTGAGAACTTGACCTGCTGTCTCGAGATAGTTTAGGTCATAATTTATAACATGACATTTCCAATTGCCACTCACTTAACACTTGGACTGACAGTTTGACAGGCGGTTCGATTGTAGGAGACATGGCTCCATATCAAGCATTTGCAATTGGAGGTCTTAGCAGTGTGAGAGGCTATGGTGAGGGTGCAATTGGAGCTGGGAGATCATGCCTGGTTGCTAACAGCGAATTAACATTCCCTCTGGTATGCTTCGGCGTCATCATCGTACTTGTATCTGACAATCAAGACTTGCATCAAGTTCTTTTTGCATTTTCTCTGGCTTCATAGTAAAGGCTGCATGTGTAAAAGTTCCACATTGGTTGCTTTTTGCAATGCTGTTACGTATGCCAGAATGGCCTGCTTGTAGTGTTTGTTCCATTTGTAGAGACGCATCTAATCATGCAAATGTTGTGAGGGGCACTCTGCCAAACCTTGTTCATGTTGGTTGATATCGCTAATTATGTAGCTGAAATACCATAATTGGTGGGGTGTTTTGCTGTGCTTATTTTCTTCTCCAAGGTCAATTTATCGCATCTTCCTTACTCTCCTTAAGTGGTTCGTCTACTTTCTGAAACTGGAGTTTGTTGTTCTGATTTTTCTTCTACCTGGATTTGCTCCCTTGGTCTACTTTCTCTCTGAGCCTTTTTGTTCATAAACCAGTATTCTTCTACCTGCATTTAAGCCTTCACCAGCTTCCACTGTCATCTGAAAGACTGATACTGTCTGTTATGATAAATCCATGGGAGAAAATACATTGGCTATATTCATTGTTGCATGATGCAAATAAAGTGGGGTTGTGGAAAATTTCAAATTTATCTTTCAATACTTGATTAGCATAATCTTCAATTGTCAAATGGAGCATCTTCATATGAAGATATATCTTGTGTTGCCTATGACTCTATCAGAACAAGAGAACGGATGGTGCAATATTTTTGGATGGCGGGACAGACTTGGGCTCTGGTCGTCATGTACCTGGTAACTTTCATTTTCTATTTATTGACAAGTATATTAGTGAGTGGCAAGTTGAAACACTTTTCCTTGTAAATTCTCGTTGAACAGATTTTTACTGCATTAATGTATAAGCAGTGACCTTATAAAGTCCTTTATTCTACCTATCATCATAGACCTGACAAGCTGCGCTAGTAATTTTAGAAGTTGAGGCCTGCTGGAAAGCTTATAACCATTGCTATAAATCTTGAGCTGGAGTAGTTGGTTCTTTGCAAAGGGTATATCCTTTGGCTAACTAGTTCCCATGTAGTTACATCTTTTGATGGGTCAGAAAAAGGTTGAGGGTGAGGGACAATTGGTACTCATGGTCAATACTCGAGAAAGCACCAAAATGTTGTAATATTGTTGATTGGGGTGTATGTGGAATTTATACCTCAGACATGTAGTCATAGTGTTTGATATTGGTTGCGGAGAGAGTGCAATTCATTTGGTATTCATTTATCTGTTGATTCTCCTACCTCATCAACATTGTTCTGGGGTTTCCAGGAAATCCATCTCTCAGGCAGGGAAAACCAGGTTCAGGAATTGGACTTGGATATGGCCTCAGATTCAAGTCTCAGTTTGGTCATTTTCAAATTGATTATGCCATCAATGCATTTCACCAGAAAACTGTCTATTTTGGCATCAGCAACCTCACTTCTTGACTGCTTTAACCCTGAAGGCCTCAAACACCATTTCTTCTGCCTCTCATTTAGGAGCTGAAGCTGATTGATGGTGGTTCTGCTCAAACTCTGCACAGTAAAAAATCACCTGCCATTTTAGTAGGCATTCCATTCAATAGTTTGGACGTATCGGGAGTAGAAGCTGCAAGCACTCAATCCTCTTCAATTTTAGAATTCACGAGAGTGAAAGGGGTGAGAATTTTTTATAGAGAGAAGCTAGAGACTGGATTCTGGTTCAATTTTCAAATTCTTATACGTCTTATGATTTCCAAAACAGAGATTCAAGTGAGGCTTACCATGGAAAAAGTTGTACACTTTCTTATTTTCTTTTCCATTATGCACTTTATACACGGGCTTACCATAAGAAAGCTATGATATGGGCGAGAATTTCAGGTGCTCCATAAATGTTACATCTCTTGTTCCCTTAACCATTGACGAAGCAACAAGGGTCACGAATTTCATTGTTTTTCTCGAAAGTAAAGTATCTTAAGAGGGGAAGGTAACTGGCTCCGTAGGAGCAAATGACAGTTCCTTTGAGGAGATGATATCTTTGTTTGCAGATATGAAATGTCCCATATGCTAGTTGAAGAGATATCATAAACGTTTGCTCATAAGTGTGCGAAACCTCCTGGCGGTTGGAGGAGCCCTAAGCAGCGGTCGTGGCTCCAATACGATGTTTACACCAAGTGCTGATTTGTTCCTTCTCACATAGATAATCTGCGGGAGCGAAATTTTTGGGTGCCTCGAATGAATGACTAATTCTAATCTATTTCATGCACCAGAGCCGTTCCAGGAAGCGCTTCGGGATTACTCCTCGAAATTTTATGGCCAAAGAAGAAATAGTACTCATTACCCGCATCATCAAACCTTTTCCTAAGGTTTATCCCTTAATGATCGTGATTGCCCCTTGACAACAATCGCGTTCATGATGCTCCAGCAGCAAGGCATGCACAACAACTAAAGAAATATATCCCCATCCATCATTGAACATGTGCATGTGCGCGCACGCACCCCCTTGTGTGCGTGAGTGTATGATTAATATTATTAGCATGCAGAATTCAGAAATCTTCCCATTCTTTCCCATATTATGAATTGATCGAGTTTGCCAAGTAACAAACACTCGAGGAAGTGAAGGGCAAGGAGGAGCAAATGCAAGTCAATAAAACTCGCCAAACCATTGCGAAAGTAGAAAATCGACTGAATACAGTATTGATGGATATAAAGAAGTCGAACCAACAGCACAATCTGTACAGATAGTTTTCACTCAGCAGACATCTAACAGAGATTCCTAATTCACAAATGCTGATCCATTAGCTACATTTCTTCGCTGCGCAGCCGAATACAAAGGGATCTACTCTCCAACAACCGAATAAGTAAAAGAAGCACCAAACTACATAAACTGTATTATTTTAGAAATATAACCACAACTCCGACAAACTTATAGTTCTATCAATACAAATTGAGACCCGCATGTCTAATTCTTACGACCAGCCAAACTAATTTCTTCCACTCTGCTGCCGTGATAAATAGTTGAGCAACTGGAGAACAAATCTCCTCAGGTGATTGAACCTCCCTGCAACAATGAACATCTATGTACACTCTCAAAGCATAGCACCTAAATGGAATAACTCTGGGACCCACCTTCCCTTTTCACATCTCAAGGCTGTGCATCGATGGCCTGAGGCACGGATTTTTCAGGGTTTAGGTTCCCTCTTCCATTAGTTTTGGCTTTGTCCTTGAGAGTCTTCTGAGAACCCATGGTGCCTTTTACAGCAGTCCTGCCAGAATTTCTGGCTGCCTGATTCCCAGCAGAAGCCCCTGCTCAGAATTTCTACAGTGTCAAGATTCCACTTCCATGTTTTGGAAAAATTTACAAAGTACCAGCATGCAAAGTGGCTCATTTTTACTTTGCCAGACTAACTTTTACGAAACTTACATAACCATGTCAACTTTGAATCTAGAAAAAAGCCGTTTTTTCAGCTAATTCTAAGAGACGATTTTGCATGCTTCCTTCACCTGAAATCCTTTACAGATTCTACAACAGAAGGGCAGTATTTGGGTGTTCCATGTACAGTTATCAACCTCAAATATTATTCTCCATCTGTATACAAAGTTGAGATAAATTATTTCTGACATTCTTACAGTTAGGCAGCTACCATGATAAATAAACCTTGATGCAGGTACCATCTGAAACTCTTAAAATGCAGAATACGACAATTAATCTAAGACCATCCCAGTATGAGAAGATGAAGAAAAAAGGAAAAAGTACAGTTTTTCGAGCATCTGTTTAATTATAAGAGAGATGAAAGAAATGAAAAGGAAAAATGTAGAGATACACGAAAGGTGCATAGAATCCAGCAAATGCTACCATGACCATAATGTAAGCTGCTGTGTGGAACCTCAAATTCCTTTTACTCAAACTATGGTCTAATAACCAAGTTGATCGAACTGAGGCATGCCATATGCTTCATCTCAAATTGCAAGCATGAGTATAAATTCATTTAAACTCTCAACTGGTAATTGATTGGAAAAGCAGTCTGATTAACTGTAAACTAGCATGAAGCCAATAGGACAACAACGTGCAGAACTTAAAGAAGTAAGACAGAACTCACCATTATTGGGCAGAGACAGTCGCTTCTTTGCCTGTTTATCAGGTTGTGTGGATCTTTCCTTAGGATTGCTGTGTGATCTTGTACCAACACCAGGTCTCTGGTTGGCTTCTTCAAGTGCATTCTGAGTCATGTGCTTTGGCTTTGGCTTGGAAGAGACCGTTTGAGTCACCTCAGGTGTACTGGTTGAGTCATTTGGCGAACTACCACAACCATCAGATTGAGAAGGGCCCGTTCTCTGGATAGAGAGATTAGATACTGTCGGCTTCTTCACAGCGGATTTTATCTGGGTTCTGATGCCATTCTTACCCTCATCTGAACCCTCCTCCCGAATCATAACACCATCTTTGAGATTGATGTCCAGAAAGCGATTTTCCCAAGGTCGAACAGCCATCCATCTCTCCAACCAGTTCCAACCCCAACTGCTTTTATCAGGTTCAAAACCTGCAGGCAAGGCCTGCTGCCTCGATCCAGCTTGCCACTACACGACAAAAAGCATTAACAATTCCATTACACAAGCAACAAATTTCCTATCTTATGATAAAAGCAAAAGGTCCCCCACTTCTTAAAAACATTCTTCCCATGTTTTCAGATGCCTGAGATTGTGCTAATGCTTATTCTAGTGTCTCCATGCATGTAAGCTCCAGGTGGCATTGCGCTTGAACTGAATAGGCAGTTCAAAGTCAGCCAGCAAGATCATCCATGTCTTTCCAAAACACATTTATTAGATGCTGTAGAGTTTAAATTAGTATGGCCACAACATATAGGAATTCAAGCAAGCCAAGCTTTGGTTTCACATTATAGAGTGCACAGACTCGATATGTTCAGCAGATGAGAAGCAGACTACAAGCTACCCTGAGAAGCTAAACATTGAATTAGCTCGTGAACAAAAAAACCTTTGGTGGATATCAGCAGTCCACGAGACTAACCAAAACTTACAAGTGCACTTGTAAACTCCTGGTAAGTTTTCTCCGAGGACTCATTAGAAAAGAAAGGGCATGTTGCTGTCGTCATAGTTTGGCCAATTTTAGGCAATTACACTGCTAAAAATGAATCAACAGCTTTATAGCTTGAGATTATGAAAACTCGTTAAAAAAGGGTGCTACTGCATAGATTTATGGCTGCTCTCTTGCTGTCTCATTGACCTCATGAGAAGCCACCACCCACAGGGTTATCTACATGGGGGAAGTAGTGCACGTCTTTCAAAACAAAAGTTATGAGATCTCATGAATGCAAAAGCACAATACTTCCGAATAGCCATCTCATGAGATGCAACCTATGCTTAGGGTGTCTAGGTAGGGACAATAATATAGATGTGTTTTAATTTATCGAGAATATCTACATGTTTGTCACATGTATCATCCATGAAAGATGTCCGCGCATAGTCATATATATGGCAAATGTTGAATTAACAGCATCAAAAGGAATTTGCAGGATAGACCTAGTCAAGAGCATGGTTCTGATAGCATGTTTAGACATCCGACTTATTTCCAAATTCTATATTGCTTTGCATTGTTCCATGCCTTTGCATTCAACGCATTTAACCAAATTAGTCCTTCATAAATCCATCAAGGTTGCCAATGTCATCACCTGATGAGCTAGAGCATATGCCATTGCTCTTTCCCGCTTAGCTGCAGCCTCTTGTCTCTTCAGTAATTTGGATTGGATTTGTTCAACAGAACCGACGCTATCACACCATCCTTCCTGCACTTGCAGACAGAACTAACTAAAGCACTTAGTAGGGGACATTACAGCAGGAACACAATCAAAGATTGGTTTAGCACAAAACTGCATCACTTTACTCTTGTGATGTAAGCATTGCCAAGAGATTTCCACCTATTTAGCTTTTTATACTAGATGGCTCTCAGGCTATTATTCTGCCATTAATTCGTGATGTCAATCGACAATTTTCAATTTTTTTACTCAAAAAGATGGACTAAAATGCAACTCAGCAGAAACATGTATAACAGATTTCATCTCCCGGTCACAGAAAAGATACATTTTCATTTTATATATGCTGCCTTCTGGTTTTATATTAATCAGAGCAGCCTCCCTATTTCAGGTCACTGAACAATCATCATGCATATAAACTCAGCCTGTTGTCAGGTGGCTGTTTCCTACTTGATATGCTACCAAGGGATGATCTTACACATGCAGGCTCTCGTTTGTTTTGCATCCAATAAGATTAATAAGATCTACTTCACATAAAAATTTGAAGAGAAAAAGATATTTGTTTCACGAATTGCTATGTCTCGAAAACAAGAACTGACGAACTTACTTCAATGTCACGAACACGGGCCTCATTTGCAAGTTGCTGCTGAAGTTTCTGCTGTACTGTTTGACTTTCCAATGCTAAACGAACGCGTCTTGCTCGAACACGAGCCTGAACTCTCACTAGTGCTTGCATGCATCGCAGAGTTATCGCAGCTTGCTTTCTCACAGCATGGCCCCTGACCAGGGCTTGAAGCCTCACCAATCCCTTTAAAGCCCGTAGGGCTCTTCTAGCCTAATTGTGTATACAAGGCAGACTACTTGATCAGTGCTAATCTAAAACATTGAAAGAGAGCCAAAAAATAATGATGCTCTATGCTGTACAGAGGCATGAAGGATAGGATATGGGACTTTTCTTCTTCTTTTTTTTTTTTTCAAAATAACAAATTGAAGCCTTAACATAACTCTCATAGCTACACAAGTTACATATATCAAACCTCAAGACTTCCACCATCATCGACTTTATCATAGTCATTGAGCCAATAATAAATAACTCAAATAGTGAACTGAGAAGAATCTGAGACTACAGGTGCTGTCCAAAGCGAGGCAGCTGCTAAAGGTAGTATTTTTATTACTATTTCTGAGTCGATTGCAGCATAATCAGCCTCGCTATCAAAAGATAACTTCCGTTTAAATTATAGTTCACAATTCACAAAGATGAACTTGCTCATCTGCCATTGCAAAAAAACCAAGTTAATTGCACAACAAGCTCTAAGATTCAAAATTTGTGTTTTCATACCATTGTTCATCTGATTACCAAAATAAGTATGGAAAGAAAGCATGCAGTCCAGATTGGTTTAGTAAAAATAGGTAGAAAGGACAGGTAAGAGCACATCATAGACCCAAGGCTTCTACAACTATGTTTCAACAAACTATAAATGCTGCAAATGGTGAAAGCACCAATACCAGAAATCCTCGAAAAGCTGTTTGGATACGTATAGCAGCCCACTCTTCTCCCGCAATTTGCTGATCATGAGTTGCTTCTTGTACTTGAACAGAAGTCGAAGGGGTTCCAGCAGCATCCGGAATTTTGCTATCTTCATCATTGCCAGCAGAATTGCAATCAAACGCATCTTCAAGTTTATAGCTGTCTATCTCAACTGAATGCTTTCTCCGGTGATGAGACTTACTACCTGAACTTTTCTGTAGACGGTAATATATTAGATTGAGTGAGACTCCCCGGATCCATCATCCTTTGACATTCACTAAAATATTTCAAGCAAAGAAAGGATTCCTCAAGTTCTTCGTCGGCCAGATGGTCTGAAACCCCAAAGGATCATTGTAAAGCTGACTCTACAAGCTAGATAATATAGCCAGAGAAATAAAGATTTAAACATAGACCACTAGAGTGACAATCTTATATGGCCAGACAAATCTTGCAATTGGAAGAATATGAGCAGCCTTCATAGCTGATCCATGGCATAGATAAAGCAATCAGTAGTGTGATGCAAATAACTGCCAAAATGGACACACAGTGGTTTACTGTTGACAAGATTGAGCTAGTATTAACTGCAAAAGCCACACAGTTAATAATTGCAACACCACATGCTTCCTTTTGTGAAAGAGAAGTAAAGACAAAGTGCTGGAGGCTGTCATATGTGGATGACTGACTAGGGAGTTTTGAATTACAGCTTGAACACATTGACCATCAATATAAAAGCAATAGTAATGTAACCAAACCAAACCCACAGAGCCATTGCAGATGGAAAGGGAATTGGAAAACGTTCCTTTTTTCAGCTAAAGACTCATATTTGCATTTACCACACGAGGGGTGACTCAGCAAGAGTTTGAAGTAGTGAGGGTGAGGGGAGAAGGTTAGAAGCATGTTTGCTGCCAGCTGTAAAAAATGGGCAAGGAATAGTATTTATCAATCTTCTTCACTTCTTTTATTGCAAGGATTTTGGCTACTCCTAAGAGGTTGTCAGTGATACAACCATAAGATGTACAAGATGGTCCAGGGTGCACCTGAGCGCCACTGTGGGCAGATTCAGTCCCATCCCACCACAACCCTTTTGTCTGCCATTTGTCTGATTCATTCTAAACCATTGACAAGCAGTATGCCAGTATCACTATCCAAGTCAATATTACGACACAGCCTAAACGATACTCAGGATTGACTTGGAGTCTATATTTGTCTACTTTGTTGGGCAAACCAGAAACAGCATTATTGACGAAGAAGGATGACAGAGTTGGTTGTCCGCAATTTGCACTGTCAAGAAATTTACTTGAGAAACTTGAGGAATGAGTACAAATTACAAAAGAAGAATAGGAAACCCCAAACTATCTTTGCAGATTGCCCGCAATGATTCAGACATAATGAGCCCACACTCAACTAGCATTCTTTGTGCCAAACATCTTAGCTAATTCGGTCAATCAAATTTATGCAAAGTATAGATCCCATTTTTTCTCAATCAATGAGGTAACTGTACAATAATAGGGATACGAAACCCCAAACTAACTTTGCAGATTCCCCGCAATGATTGAGACATTTTTTAGCCCATACTCAACTAGAATTCTGGGTGCTACACATCTCAACCGATTTGTTTAATGAAATGAATGCAAAGTCTAGATCCTATTTTTTTAAAACAATGAGGTAATTGTACAATAACAGGAATGCGAACCACTGTTATTTGGAAAGTTATGTCAGTAGTAAGGTCAGTAGAGGAAAGAAGGTACATCTTTAGTTTGAAATGTACTTAACCTGACTCGCCCTTCATACAAAACTATTAGTTGATAATGATGCGCGAATTCAAAAGCAGCTACCGAGGAAAATGACTGGGAGGAGAACAATAAGCGACTTCAGAGAAGACTGGTATATATATTGTCCAACTGGAAGGATATCGCGAGGACGGAAATATTGTGTAGAGGGAAATATGAAACAAATGCTCACATTTTCATTGTTCTCAGAAGCAGGTGATTTTTCTGACTTCTTAAAGCCAACCAAGGCTTTAATCCATTTCCCTGAGACACCCATACTGCGAGTAAGCCCCACTCAGCCAATGCCAACCTGGTGGAGAAAATGCAAGATCTTTAGTGTGAAATTATTGACTGGGTGTATTTCATAATAACTAAAGACGAAAACAGAAGAATAACACAAATATAAGGGATGCCCGTTACTGTGAATTGAGCAGGATGAGTGAAAACACAATGACCGGAAGTAATTCACATGAAGAAAAAAATGCAAGCTGCATTCCCAAGACAGCAATGTTGTGGGAGGAGATTTAAATTCATCAAAAAGTTCTGAGATTGTATCGGTTCACATTTTTTTTGCAACTGCATAGAACATGGAAAGCAAGTCAAAGCCGACACTAATCCAAGTTTCTAAACCAGAAAATGTCCACTCAAGCCAAGACCAACTTAGGCATGAGCAAGTTATCCACAGGTAAGCATTTTCTATTGTTCACTATAGAACTTTCCTTGACTTGAGCTAATTAGCCTATCAATAAGCATAACCAAGAGGCACAAAACCATGATGATAATTCAGGAGCTCGTAAATCACCACTATGATCACAGGTCAACTGCTTTCTATCCCATGCCATTACTAAGCCCATTAATGTGAGAAAAAAGGAGCTACTTCCTCCGATGTTGACAAAATGATGACAACATTGCTTTTGCATGCGATGGTATCCTCAGCTGAAACGTACCTATCCAACTACTAAGCTTCGTCAGACCGTGAACAGTATTACGGAACCTTAGATGCACTTAATGGGACGAGTGCTTAGTGGGCTTTACTGTAGTGGGATGAACACCTTCTGCTCTTCGTGTGCGGTGGGATGAATACTTTATTTGCTCTATTTCCCCTCCACAACCCAGGTGAAAAAACGGTCAAGACGCTAACTAGGCAAGAAGCAGTCTTTAAGTAAAGAAAGAACACTCAAGAAAAACTGCAAATTAACACTGAATTGGGAAGATAAAAATCACGTCTTTTTCCACATCTCTCATCAAAAATCCAAATGAGAGCAAAATCCGACTGCAGTTCTGCACAAAACCAACCAATTACGAGCAGAACAGCACGGAACGAGCTCCTCAGCGCGACCGGCCTATCTCAAGCGCCGGCAAGAGCCCCAGAGCCGACAATCTCGCGCAAAATTCAAGCTCAGACACCACCTAAGCGAGGTTTTCCGGGCAACTACAGCAATCGCGACAACCGAAAGCACCCGAACGACGGCGAAATCCGACGGGAGCGAAGTCAGGCCGGGCCGCCGTCGCCGGAGCCGACGGCGAAATGCGGCGAGAAAATGACGAGCGATCGAGGGCGGAATTGAGCGCGGAAACAATGCGGATCGGCAGATCGCGAGCTCGGCGAGAGGAGGCTCGGAATTTTCACCTGGAGCGGACGCGGACGTCGCGGAACGAGCAGCAGGTAGAGAGAGAAAGAGAGTAACAGCAGTCCGATAGAGATAGAGAGAGAGAGAGAGAGAGAGAGAGAGAGGAGGTGGGGGAGGAAGATGCCTTTCGGGCCGTCTGATCTATCAATCAGTCGGAAAAGTCAAATAACAAATAACGCCACGATCCCCCTTTCTCTCTCTATCTCTAAAAAGTGAGCGACAGAATTATTTCCGGATCCGCGTTAGGTGGCGATGGAGTAGAAAATCGCCGGCACAGCAGATAGAGAGAGGGGCGCCGCGGCGCCGGCTAACGTGCGCCGGGAGGAGGCGGCGGCGACGGCGGCGGCGAGGGGTGAGCGGTCGCCGTCACGTCGCTGTCGTCCGCGCCGTTGGGTCGGCCGGCTCGGCGGCGGCCACGTGGGCGGTGGGGACGAGGGGCGCACGTTAGCGCGGGTCGGGTCTTCGGCTCCTCAGGTGAAAAATCAACAATCAGCTTTTTTCTTTTTCTTTTTTTCTTTTTTGACCTTTTTGTTTGGTTCGCTTTTTCTTTTTTTTTTGTTTTGTTTTGGAGGGAAGGTTAGAGGGTCGAAATAAATTAGGCTCCGGAATTTGTGTGGTTGGGGGGGACCCCGGGACTTTAATAATTGCGGGGGGCATTAATTAATTCAACGAGTCAATAATGTATAAAGCGACCGTGTTTCCGCTTTTTCCGTCAAAAAAACAGAAATTGCCAAATTGAGAGGTGGATCGTCATTTCTTATTCTTGTTTTAATCTAAGTTAAGACGGACGGCCCTTTAAACGTTTTTAACTCGACACATCTTGAGCTTCCGCGGCTTATAAATATTGACACTTAAATTCATATGATTTTTTGGTTATTTTTCAATCATTTGGATAACATTTTTAATTTTGACGTTTTTACTTAATTAAAAACAGACCAATCATGAATTACAGGAAAAGATCTTTATGTGTGAGTCGATCCATAAATTTTTTTACTTAACTGAATAAGAGCACTGAAAATCATAAAATTTATCAAGAAATATAATTGAGTTCTAAAATTTATAAAAAATACCATCAACTCTTAAAACTTATTAAATTTGTGAAATTACGTGCTTTCATTAATTCTATCCAATTTGAGTAACGGAAAATCTTGACGTAACTTCTTTCGATACTTTCTCTCTACTACATGGATTAAGGTTAAGTAAAAAACTGAAATGATATCATTTCCATTCAAATCCTAATTTTTACGCGAAATCTTAATTAAATTAGATTAAAAAATCCAAAAGTTTTTCCAAAAAAAAAAAGACAAACCAAAAAAGGCTAAAAGTTAAAAAATAAACATAAAAAGAGAGAGAGAGAAACCAGTCCCTTCGCCTATGGCCGCCACCTCCTCCCTTAGTGATGGGGCGACGTGGGGCGATGGTCACAGGAGGCAAGACTATTGTATTTTTTATTTTATTTTTAAAAAATTTTAACTTTCTTTTTTTTTTTAATCTAATTTAACTAAAATTGTAGGCTAAAAATTGAGATTTTAATCAAAATGATGTCATTTAATTATCTTAATTAACCTTAATGCCACATTGAATAAAGAAAATCCCACGTCAGCATTTTCTGTCAACAAAGTTTGACGAAGTTAACAAAATGATTCGACTGTACTAATTTGATAAGTTTTAGAATTTAATTACACTTTTTTACAAATTTTATGATTTAATTACACTTTTGTAACAAAATTTATGATTTTCAATGCACTTATATCTTATTTAAACTAGTTATGCTACACGTGTCTACTAATTTTTACGGCAAAAATAATAATAATCAGACAACACACCCTACTTTATCAGGAATTTACCCACTCAAAGGAAACTACTTGGTAACAATACATTTTCCCATGTTGAAATGGTAATGGGGTAATTACACATAAAAATCACTTAGGGTCTGTTTGGTAACAGTTATATTCCTCTTAATTTCTATTCTTTTTTTACTCGGAACGAAAAAATGAAAAGAAATCCGTTTGGTAACGTCGATTAATTTTTCTATTCCCCGAAAGAGAAAAGTGGTGGGGAATATATTTGGAACAGAAATAAGAAGAAAAAAAAAAAATATATATATATATTACTTATTGTTTCGGGGAACAATTTCTAAAAATAAGTTTTTTTTTTTTTTCTCTTTCTTCTTTTCTTCTTCGTTGCCCTTCGCCCTTAGCTACCGCCCTTGCTGTTCGGCCGCCATAGCTAGCCGACCGTTGTTGCTGACCACCGGCTGCCACTTGCCACCCAATGGGCCACTGACTAACTGCGGCCAACTGCCGACCTCCAATGGGTCGGTCCACTGTCGGTTGGATCGTCGGCCATTGATTACCGCCGCCAACCTTTAATTGTCACCACAGCCCACCGTCAATGACCATTGACACCGTCGATTGTTGTCATCGTCGCCGTCGCTGCCACCGACTGTTGTCATCGTCGCCGTCGCTGCTGTTGATGACCGTCAATGCCGCTACCCGCTAGCTGGTTGACTAACCGCCGCCATCAACGATCATTGCCACCCGCCACCCACCACCCACCCAAGCCGCTAATGACCGCCGAAGACGCCAACCACTGTCCACCGCCACTATTCGCTGTGGTCAACTACCAATCAAGGTCAGCCCGACGATCGGCGACGATAAGAAAGAATGGGAAAAAAATTAAAAGAAATTCTACATTACGAAAAAAATTGTGAATCATACCAAATGCATTCCTATTCTTTTTTCATTCCAATAATAGGAATTTTATATAGTTATCAAACGCGTTCTTTTATTGAGAAATTGTTCCAAATAATAGAAATAAAATAAAACTATTTCTGATGAGAAATAGTTTCTCGGAACAGAAACGTTACCGAACGAACTCTTAGTTTTTGGATGAATCATGAAAATGGTAAGGACAACTTAGTCAATAGTATGGATACCTGAATTTGATGGACTACACGTTAGATTTTGATGGACTTCAATCATATAATGGCTCTTTATAAATAGGTTATGATATGATTCACGACGCCTTTGGGTTGAAACAATAAATAAACAATTTTCTTTTTGTATTTTCAATCGAGCTTATCTGATACATGTGAATTGGGCGTTTCGAATACATTCCGAGAGATCACTCGCGTACCGAAAGAGGGAAAAGACGAGATAAAGTTCGATAACTCGTGAAATTGCGGTATTCGATATCAATAGGTTATCCTTAAGAAACAAGCGACTGACATACACAGCGAAAGTTTTTTTTTTTATTTTTTTTTTCAGGGAAATTCTGGGACATGAGCTCCGATGATTAGTGGATTAGGGTACGCACGGTCTCGGTGCAAGTCAAACGTTGTTAAGTTTCGTCGTGAGCATCCCACGTTTATATATATATCAAATAATTTTTCGAGAGAAATCTTCTCATGCACACGAAATCACTTGAAAATCAAGCTATTAAAACACGTCTCCCATTACCTTTTCCATGCGGTCGCTAATTTCATGTTACTAAATTTTTTTTATGTATATCTATCATAAATTTAGCTTAAATTAATTTTTTAACTATAAAATTACGAATTTATACATTTGCGACAAGTGTATCATCTATTAATTTTCATTAAATTTTATCATCAAATTGTTAAGTTAAATAATTCGTGGTAATTAACGGATATATTAGGTGTGAGCATCGGTCCAGGTTAACCCTAGATTAACCCTGGACCGGCCCAATCCTACAGGTGCTTGTTTGGTTCCTAAGAGGACTGGATCGGTCGTTGGTTCTGGGATTCCTAGACCAGCACTATATGGGTTAGTTATGGGTCCTGAGAATTTAGGGTCGGTCCAACCCGAACCTACTCTAACCGTATATATTATATAATTTATTATTTATAATTTTATATATATATATTCCCTAAGTCAAACGGCGTCAACGGTATTAAATGACTTCTCACGACATCCAAAACAGCGTAAACAGCATTAAACAGCTCCTTATGACATCCTCCTCCAATATTTGTTCTTTTCTATTTCTTTGTCCTCTTAGTCTTTAATTTGCCAAAAAAAAAAAAAAAAAAAGACTTCCCCGCTCATCACTTGACTTCCCATATTGTCTCATATCTCTATGAGTAATCTTAATTGTTTTTGTGGTTTATTGCTTTTAGTAGGTGTGAAATTTTCACTGTTGCCTTACCTTAAATTTGTTGAATATGTACTGGGATTTATAGTTTGGTTGCATAACGCTGCATTATCGATAGATATGTAATTTCAATTTGTAGGTTGCATTTTCAGAGAGTATAAAAAATGAAACAAAAAAGTTATCGATTAATTATGAGGTGACCTTGGAATCAGACCAAACCCATTAGGTCGATCCATTCATCGGTCCAAGGCTCAATAGGATCGGTCCTCAGTCTTAAAAATTGAGGACCGATACTGTGCAGGTTGATCATAGGATTAGCGGTGGACCAACCCAACCCGGACATGCTCACCCCTAGGATATATTAGTTTGGGGTTTTAGCTTTCATTTGTCACAAATGTATCGGTTTATGATTTTTCATAGTATTAATCAAAGGAAAAATTATAAACAAAGACCTGAAGAGCCGTAATTTGAGGTAGAACTTGTGTCAAATAAATGCTTAAAATAGCTATGTCAATTTCAAGTAAAGGATTGAGGTGGTCGTAACAATTTTATATAAGACTTTAACCTTGTCAATCATCGGCCGACTAAATATTACGGCCGATCAATGGCATTTTCGTCAAAAGATGATTTAATTTTAAATTATTTTTTATTTCATTTTATCTTCTCTTTTCTTTTTCTTTTTGATAAGTGTCAATGAGGGCCCAAGACCCTCATTGGGCAATGGGTGAGGGTTGGCCTTGCCTAAGGTCGGTGAGGGCAGCCCTTACCTATGGCTTTTAAGGGCGACCTCCCCTAGGGCAAGGCTGTCCCTTGCTGGCCACTAGCGAGGCAACCTTCACCCAGAGCTAGCAAGGGCTACCCTAGCCTAGCCCTCTTCAACAGTGGCCATTGCTTGAGACTGGCCATCAACGAAGAAAAAAAAGAAAAATCATAAAAAAGAAAGGAAAAATTCAATAAAGATAAATGACGAAAATGTCATTAATCGACCGAAAACTTAAGTTATTATTTAAAATAAAATATACTTTAAGGACTTATTAGGAATTTTTTTCATAATCTAATTTAATGGAAGTTACAGAGTGTAAATTTCTAAAAATAAAAATAAAAATACTAGTTTGGGTTTTTAAGTAGTAAAAAAATTAACTCAAGAATTTTGGCGGTTCAAAAATTAATTCGTGACAAATCTGTCACCGGTTTTGTTATGAAATATATGAATGAATATTCATTATATTCATCTTATCTAATGTACTTATCATGGTACATTTGTATCATACATTCTAAGTACATCTTCCTATACAATGAACGTTCATCTCCCCTATCCAATACATGTATCATTCGATACATTGATATTAATAATAAGTATATTCTTGTTTTCCTATAAATAGGAGCTTAGTTTTTATTGTAGATATAACAGTCATACACTGGAAATAAAATTCTTTCATCTAACTTTCTCTACAATCTCTGGTGTTTGATTTTCTCTACTCAATTTATCTATTCTCTCTATTATATAGACCGAGTTAATTCCCTGCAGGTATGCCTTCCCATAGTGAGCGAACAACGCGTTCAAGCTCTTTAGGGACAGTCTTTAAGTAGAAAAGCACTCAGCCCTTTAGTTTAAAGACTAGAGACACTCGGAGATGCTAGGATGGAAACGTTTCTAATATACACGAGCTGCATTTCTCGGAGAATCCTACCAAGCTGGAGAAGAAGAGGAGTTTAGAAAGCTATAGAGAGGTTTTTCACAAAGCACTCACTTTACTTCGAGAGACTCTGCCCAACATATTACACCATCATTGCCTTATATAGACAATAAGAGGTCACAAACATACAAGGACCAGACTCACGGGTCCGGGAACAAACAAAGGCACCGGAAACTTTCGGGAGGGAATTATTCGCACACTATGAATAGTAACTGTACTGTGAATAGTACTTTCCCTAACCTAGTGCTACAGTAAAAGTGAACAGTAACTTGCTACAGTAAAAAGTGTATGGACAACGGCTTCTTCAATGATCTCGTCCGTCACGAGCATTGTAGTCATAGTCCGAGTCATCTGAGCTGTGCTTTATAGCAAAAGAATGTTCTTCATACTTCTGTTTAAGAGCTTCAAGATCTTCTGGTGAGAGAATCTGATTTGAACGGTGTGATGAGGATGCTTCTTCTTGGTTCCAGTTTGTATTGTCATCTCCTGTAGTGTCGTCATGAATTCTTGGCTGAGGCCAATTGGATGATTGTACATAGAAAGATGTGTTCATGCCTTCGGATAAGGATAAAAGTCCTTAGTCATAGGGGTCTTAGGAAAGAGGACCTCCCCATCTAGCATAAGGGTCCTGAGTCGATTGGACAATGTCATCTACATTTGTCATTTTATGCTCCTGGGATGACTCAACTTGTTTGAAATCTCTGAGTGATTATTTGGCTTCTGGTGCTAGGTCATAATGATCCCATGCAGTGGGTACATTATAGTTCCAGACATCTTGAAGAATCGTTTTGTTTTCTTGACAGAGAATTCTCTGGAGTTCTCGATACTGGTATTCACAACATCTAACAGGTCCTAGATAAGATTTGTGAATTCGAGCTTCTTTGCTGTCCAAGTGAGGTTATCCTGAGGGGCATTAATTATGTTACCATTATTTCTGAAAAAATGCCATGGACGTCAGAAAAACAAAATGGTATGGATTTCAGGATTTGGTGTCATGGTTCTCAGTTCTTTTTCTAAAAGATGTTTCCAGTGAGTAGGAGGATAGAACCAATTGAGAAAGTCTAGGAGATTCTTATCACTTTCTCTTTCAACATTTCTGCCAAGTAAGAATATCCTGGTGATGTTGGCAATAAATCTTCTGGTTGGAATTTCAATAGCTATTAAGTACTTGTTGGTTAAGTACCATAATAACGTCTTGAGTTGATCAGGGAAATCATCTTCCTTCCAGATAAGAGAATGTATGAACGGATAATCCAGATTTAATCCAAAAGAATAAAGAATCGAACCTCCTTTATCTCCAAATAGTTCTATTTGGCAGTTCCACATGAGTTTATCCAGATTTCCAGTGAGACTGTCATTCTAGATTTGTTCAATGATCTCCTGGGGATATTTCCAGCTTGGAAAATCTTTGATCTTCTCAATCTTGTATTTTACTCCATGATTGAGCATATGGAAAGCATATTTCTTGATGTACATGTTGATTTCTGCTAGTGCTTTTGGCCTTGACAAGAAGTCAGCAAGAACATTCTTCTTTCCAGGAATATGCTTGGTTTCTATTTTACAATACGTTATCAGCACGAGAATCTACCGACTGAGTAAGTAATTTTTGCAAGCACGAAGATCTACCAACTAAGTAAGTAATTTTTGCAAGGTGGGTATTCTTTTTATTAATTAACTTATACTTCATCTTCTTCTATCAATTCTTTATTTTTATTTTTCTTGACCCGAAGCCAAATTTCAAATCTAAAAGTATCATTCTGCTTTTGAAGTTGCAGTAGATATTTAGAAATCATTCTAATTAATTTAAGGATTTATTTTTGTAAGGATTATGGCAAATATTGAAAAGCCCAAATTCTACATCATGGAAGTGAGTGGAAAAAATTATCTATCATGGTATCTTGACATGGAAATGCACTTTCAATGGCAAGGTCTCGCTAATGCAATTATAGATAATGAAACCTTAAATGAAAAGGATAAAGCAAATGCGCTGATTTTTTTTTTTTTTATGACCCAGGGAAGCCCTGTACGCCGACAGCGCGGCGGAATAAACCATGGGGAGGCATGTGAGTCACCACCACCCCTTGTGCCCCGGGTAAGTCGCCTTGCGACGCCCGGGAATCGAACTCCTCCCTTTGCGTTAAGGGTAGAAGCTCGCCGCCAGTAGCGCCGCCCAGATGGGTGGTCAAATGCGCTGATTTTATTCGCCGTCATTTGCATGAGAGCCTGCAGACTCAATATTTATCCGTTCGAGACACTAAGATCTTGTGGAGGAGGTTGAAGGATAGGTATGATCATACCAAAACTGTTATCATTCCTCAAGCACAATATGACCGACAAAATCTCAAATTGCAAGATTTTAAATCAGTGTCTGATTATAATTCCACTTTATTTGATATTGTTTCTCGGCTTGAGTTATGCGGTATCAAACTCGCTGATGCGGAATTGTTAGAGAAAATTTTATCCACCTTCCATGTTTCGAATATTGTATTGCAACAGCAATACTGGCAACGTCAGTTTGCTACATATTTTGAATTAATTTATGTGCTTCTCGTTGATGAGCAAACTAATAAATTACTGCTAAAAAATCATGATCTTAGACCTGCTGGCTCAAAAGCATTGTTTGAAGCACATGCTAACTTTGAGAAAAATACTAGTCATTTTAAAGGCTATAAGCGCAACCAAGAACATAATCCTAGAAAGGATGGCAGGAAATTTAACCGCCCTATGAAATCAAACTTTGGCCTGAATCATGGCAAAGAAAAGAAGCCAAAAAAGGTGATTAATGAAAGCATTTGTCATTGATGTGGCATGCCTGGGCACTGGTCACGTATTTGTCGTACGCCAAGGCACTTTGTTGACCTATACCAAGCATCTTTAAAAAATATGGGCAAGCGTGGTGAATCCCATGCCATTGAAATTAATCTTACTACCATAACCACTGTTGAGGCCAACAATATTTCTATTGGTAGGACTCATCTTACTCCTGAAGTAGCAAATGCAATGACCTCTAATTACTTTGATGAGACATCAGATTGGTAGATGATGATTTGAACTTCGTATTTTATGATTATGATTATAATAATTTCTTTTTAGTTGTTTCACTTTAAATATATTACTTCTTATTGTTCTTTCATATGGTTATTAAATGCTTATGAACTTTATATAATATTTATTTGACTCTATAACTAAGATGCAAGATTGATTAACCCCAGAAGTTGCTATATGATTCAATTGAGGGGAAGATATTATGAACTATGCATTACAGCATTGATATGTGGCGAGTTCACAAGATGCAAGATTGATTAGCTCAGCAATGGCTATATATGCATTGCACTCTTTTTTCTTTCTATCCGATTTTTTTCATAGGGTTTTTCCGGCTTAAAGTTTTTAACGAGGCAATTAATACATCTATAAATATGAGAGATCATAACATTTGTGCTCTGCACTTTTTTTCCCTTTTGTCCGTTTTTTGTCCCACTGGGTTTTTCCGGCTTAAGGTTTTTAATGAAACAGTATCATTCGATACACATTCGTAATGAATACAATGAATATTCGAGGAGTAGTGTTATGAAATATATGAATGAATATTCATTATATTCTTATTATCTAATGTACTTATTATGATACATTTGTATCATACATTCTAAGTGCATTTTTATATACAATGAACGTTCATCTCCCTTATCAAATACATGTATCATTCAATACATTGATATTAATGATAAATACACTCTCGTTTTCCTATAAATAGGAGCTTAGTTTTTGTTGTAAATATAACAGTCATACACTGGAAATAAAATTCTCTCCTCTGACTTTCTCTACAATCTCTGGTGTCTAATTTTCTCTATTCAATTTCTTTATTCTCTTTATTACAATGCAATATTTTACAATAAATTTAAGATTTTTTTTTTTTGGGATATTTTGTCGAAAAAGGAAATTATAATATTTTACTGAGCTTCGAGTGACTTCTAACCCAGGGACTCCCTTAAATTCGGAGAGGGGGGCGAATATGCTTTTGCTTCGATATCTTGCTGAGTGGTGCACCTGCGGGAAGGAAGGTTCTAGAAAAGACTCCAGAGTCTTCCCCGGGGGTCAAACTCCAGAGACGTGGACGAAGGAGGAGGAGGCCCGAGTTCGCGTCCGCGAAATCTCCACCGTCCGTTCCCGGCATCTCCCACGAAGCTGCCCTTCCTTCCCTCTATAAACTCCCCCCGCTTTCCCTCTCTCTCTACAGCCTCAGCCACAGCAGCACTTCCTTCCTTCATCGTTTCTCTCTCTAGATTCCTCCGCGCCGGCACCGGCACCGGCACCGGCACACCGTCGCCGTCGACCGATCGCCGCCGATTCGGGATCCCGTTCCTCCGACCGACCGACCGACCGACCGAGCGAAAGGAGGGAGGGGCAAGATGTTCGGGCGGGCGCCGAAGAAGAGCGACAACACGCGGTACTACGAGGTCCTGGGAGTCTCGAAGAACGCCTCCCAGGAGGACCTCAAGAAGGCGTACCGGAAGGCCGCCATCAAGAACCACCCGGACAAGGGGGGCGATCCCGAGAAGGTAACCGTCACCGTCACCGTCACCGTCACCCGTCCTGAATCTGCGTCGTCCGTCCTCGCCGGCGGCCGATCTTTTTGGGTTGTCGGATGGCGTGGTCTTTGGCCGGTTTCCGGCGAGGTTCTGTAGTCGGACGATTAATTTGTTTCTGGTTCGCGAGGATAGGTTAGGAGGGGGTTGGGGTTGGGGTTGGGATTGCGATTGCGATTGCGATTGAGTATGTTCGATGCGTTCATGTTAGGCATTGTGATTGAATTGCGTGGGTAAGTTACGAAGGATTCGTGTGGAACAGGGACTGAATTAGGCGGGCCGTTCTAGTGGAGGTTTGAATTTTGCTTTTTTCCCCATGAGATATCAGCTGAATTTGCGAAGAACTGGTTTGCTGAGCTTGTGTGGTTGGTGATTTGCCCATAGTGAGATTAAAGTATCTTAAAAGGCAGTACTCGTTGTTGAGACGGAATTTGATTTTGCTGTCGTTGAGCGAAGTATGGGGAGCTGTCTCTCGAGTGATGGTGGTCATTTTTTTCCTTCGTTGGACTAAAGCTTGATGCTTTATGTGTTTCTACTGCAGTTCAAGGAGCTTGCGCAGGCATATGAGGTTTTAAGTGATCCTGAGAAACGTGAGATATACGATCAATATGGTGAAGATGCCCTCAAGGAGGGAATGGGCGGTGGTGGAGGTGGGCATGACCCATTCGACATTTTCTCGTCCTTCTTTGGTGGAAGTGGCTTTGGAGGTAATGACTTGCTCATCGGCACTGGCTGATGCAGGCCTCTTTTAGTGGTTAAAGCCTGTTTAGTGGGAGTCTTGTCAATTGTAGATGCTTAAATGTTGCAACTTTCGTGTAAACAGGTGGAAGCAGCCGAGGACGAAGACAGAGAAGAGGGGAGGACGTGGTTCATCCCTTGAAGGCGTCTCTGGAGGATATCTACCTTGGGACTACAAAGAAGCTATCTCTCTCTAGGAATGTGATATGTATTAAGTGCAATGGGTAAGCGTTGCAAAGTTTGTTTCACTGCCTTCAGCATGCTTCAGGGTTATGTGGGGTTGCTCACGGAAATCATTTACAGGAAAGGATCGAAGTCTGGTGCGTCTATGCAATGTCCTGGTTGCCAAGGGTCTGGTATGAAAGTGACCATTAGGCAGCTGGGTCCATCCATGATCCAGCAGATGCAACAACCTTGCAATGAATGTAAAGGCACAGGAGAAACCATTAATGAGAAGGATCGCTGCCCGCAGTGCAAAGGAGACAAGGTTGTCCCGGAAAAGAAGGTGCTGGAAGTTGTTGTTGAGAAGGGTATGCAGAATGGACAGAAGATTACATTCCCTGGTGAAGCAGATGAAGCTGTATGTATTAGTTGAATTTTAATTTGCAACTCCATAGTCTTTTAACTGGCCCGGTTTCGCAATTTGAATCATCATTGATTGGACTTTCCGTTTATTGCTTCTGTGCAGCCGGATACAGTTACAGGAGACATTGTTTTCATCCTCCAACAAAAGGAGCATCCTAAATTTAAGAGAAAAGCCGACGATCTCTTCGTGGAGCACACCCTTTCTCTCACTGAGGCTCTGTGTGGCTTCCAGTTTGTATTGACTCACCTGGATGGCAGGCAGCTCCTTATTAAGTCAAACCCTGGGGAAGTTGTCAAGCCTGGTATGCAAATGATTTATAATAAGACATGCGCTGTACTTTACCCTAAGTTGCGGACCTTCCAATGCTAAATTTTGCGTACTTCACACTTGCAGATTCTTTCAAGGCTATTAACGATGAGGGTATGCCGATGTACCAAAGGCCCTTCATGAAGGGGAAGCTCTACATTCACTTCACTGTGGACTTCCCAGAGTCTCTCAGCCCTGAGCAGGTCGAGGCTCTGCAGAGCGTGCTGCCGCAGAAGCCAGTGTCGCAGCTGACGGAGATGGAGCTGGATGAGTGTGAGGAAACGACATTGCACGACGTCAACATCGAAGAGGAGATGCGGAGAAAGCAACAAGCGCAGGCTGAAGCATACGATGAGGATGATGATATGCCCAGCGGCGCTCAACGCGTGCAATGCGCCCAGCAGTAATATGGTCCGGTCGTAAGGTCTCGAAATGACTCCAGGAGGGTATACTTCGGGTGTAGTGGGTGATGAATGTTATGCCTAGAGGTACTCTGGTTCTTATGTAGTCGATGGGGAATAGTGATGTCAAGCGGCTTCTGCCCCCTGCATTTGGTCCTCTGTATTTGGACATCTGGGTGGATGAAGGTTTTACTATCTTTCTTAACGTGAGTGACAAATTCAAATATAGCTGTGCTTTTCTTGTTTCTTCTCGAGGCCATTCTTATTCTACGAAGCTCCATGTCCCAAGTTTCGTTTGGCAGCCTTTTAAAAATTGCGCCGGGTCGATAAAACAGATCATTGTTATTTCTTGATTGACTTCCAAAATTGATTTGCTTCTAGTTGTCAGTTCCAGGGCATTGATTCTCGGTATGGGCAACGATTATTCCCAGTTCAGGAATTTTTTGACGTTAGTCCATGTTCCATTGCACTCGCCATTTCCTGGCCGATTTACTCCTCCAGCCGACCTCCTTCTGATTCAAATTTTTCAAGAGAGATTTTGATACCCAGTCCATGGTATCCTTTCGATTTTCTTTCGATCAATTATACATCGATAGTTGTAGCAACTAACTTATAGATTTGAGTTAGGTTTATGTATTATTTTGGATTTTTGGATTTTCTTTTGGTCAATTATACATCGATAGTTGTAGCAATTAACTTACGGATTACATATTATTTTGGATTTTTCCTAAAGCCGTCATGGGATCAAATATCAACATATCCGGAAAATCTACTAAATCAAATTACTTACATTTCCAGGTTCGCGATTCACGTTTTCTTTCGCAGTGGGAGTTCATGGTGTCATTCATAAGACGTCTAATACATCATCTTCTCAACTAAAACCTTCTGGGACACCTACCGCAGGATACAGAGTACGATGGCCAACGAACCTCTTCCTTCTAGGCAAAAGAGAGAAAATAATTACCCAATTAACGAAGTCACGTGCATGGCTTGTCTAGCGGGTGATACAGAGGGACAAAGGGCGAGGACAATGAGCCGCTCCATGATTGGTTAGATGGACGGTCGTCCTCTAGAACACTACATCATCATTACAACCTTTGTACAGAGAGAAAAAAATCTGTCCCGAAGCAAGTACACGACAAGCGCCTTCCTTCCCGGCGTCTACCTCTCCCGCGTGTGGGAATCTTTCTCCCCTTTCTTATCCGTGCAACGTGGGATCGATGTCTGCTCGAGTGTGCCCCTCCGGGAACCACTTCGCTCTCCCGCTGGTTTGTCTCCACCGGAAAAGCTCTCTCTTTTGATCGCCAAGATCGCTCCTTTTCGTAAAATCAAGAAATGGGTTCGCTCTTCTGCATCCTCGCGTTCGCTCTCCTCTTGCCTCTCGCTTGCGCCACCAGCATCAAGTATTGCGGTCAGTGTTCTTCGCTCTTGATTCTGTTCATTTCTCTTTTTGGTGTTCTTGATGATTGATAGGCTTATATAGAATTCTGTCCTACTGGGTTATCATTGAATTGTTTTGGCAATTGTGTGAATCGATTCCTTTTTTCTGTTTCTTCTGGTTTGTGACTGCAGATAATTCTGGGGACTATGTCGTGAAGGTGAGCGATGTTGAGATATCGCCTAATCCAGTGGTTCCAGGCAAGCCGACCACCTTTGACATCTCTGCTTCTACAGGTACTACTTTTTAAAGATCTTATAGTTGTGTACTCTGAATGAATCAGTCCCTTCTATCCTTCTGTAGAATGGGAAAATCTCGGTTTTTATTGTACTGTTATTGGACTCTTCTTCTGTGTTCATGTGGGTTAGGAGCTTGTTCTCACTCATCATTTGCATAGGATGCTAATCCCCTGCATCACGGCGCCTAAATATGTGTTTCTTTATTGGGAAATTATGAATTTATTGCGCCTAGCTTGAGGATAATTGCGATGTAGTGTCTGAACAAGTTTGCTCCTGATTTCGATTCTATTGCTTGGAGGGTTCTGCATGATTGGAAGCCAAAAGGTTTTTTTTTTTCTTTAAGACAGTCAAGTGGAGGTCCTTTCTTCGGTCAATTTAAGTACATCGTACTGAAAAAAAAAAAAAAAAAAAACTGATGCTTGCTTTGCAATGAAGTGGGTACGGGGATTTTTCTTTTTTTTCCCAGAATGAAATGTTATCATGCGAATGTTCTGTCCCTTTTCTTGTGGGCTAAAGAGTCAGAGTGTTAACTTGTTGACTATGATGAATTGCTTACCCAGATCCATTGCTTCTGCCTGAATTGGTTGAAAAACCTTCAAATATCCAATATCATTCGAAGTATCATTTTGTGATGCCTAGTCATATGGTTAGAGTGTAATTTTTTGCTTCCCTTTCCATGCAAAGACTGGCCTATGACAGTTTAGGGATTGCAATATCATTTCTCAGAATATGAACAGACATCTTTGCATATGGGGGCCTAGAAAGGGGCCTCTCAGAGAAGTAAGGTGGAGAAGAGGAGGAGGATGACAATAGATCCGCTAGTTGACATAGGGTCATTAGCAAATCTGTGACCTTACCTACTTCAGAGCATAATGGCATGATGAATGTGGCTGCCTTCAGATGCAGTGTATGGAACCTAGTTGATTTGCTGCTACTGCTACTCATGTGGGATCCATCTCATTGCATCACTTGTTCGCAAGTTGTATCTGTGTATTGATCGAGGATAATAATTCTTTACTCCAGTCTTTCATGAATAGTTGAAGACGGGTAAATTTTGTGCACTGATCCTGACTCAGTTGCCCTCTTCTGCGACATGTACAACCGCACTGGTCATCTTTTATAGGATATACTTATCCAAGACCACCATAGTTCATATGTCTCTTGCTAGTGGGGATATATCGGCCAGTCATTTGCGTGCTTGTGGATGCTTTTCATGCATATATGCAATGTCGCACCCAGCTTAGTCATTTACCTGTCATTACACTTGTTGCTTCTCTTTTCAAGGTCAAAATCTCTCCAATGGAAAAGTGGTGATACGAGTTACGTATTTCGGGGTTCAAGTCCATACAGAGACCCACGATCTCTGCGAAGAGATATCCTGTCCTATCACAGCAGGAAAATTTGTGCTATCCCACACCCAAAGTTTACCCAAATTTACTCCTCCAGTAAGTTTCAAATGACTACACATGCTTTGATATTCTCGTCTGTTGCCTTTTTCCAATGCGATTATGTTAAAGACAGTTTGAAATTTTCAAGGTAGCAATGCTAGATAGTACAATATGGCCATTTGAGGATTTGTGTTTATCTGGCTTGCGTGCCGATAGCTGTTTCAAGAGAGAGATGCTGAGATAGGTGGCCTTTTAGTGAATTGCCATCAGCTTATATGTGTAGAGTCCCATGATGAATTTTCTCGATCCAGTTTTCATTATTACTTGACAAGTTCACATTCGTCAAGTGCATAGAAAATCTTAAACCTTATGGAGGTGAGAGGATCTTGAGCTGCTCATATTCATGAATCTCATTAACATGCAGGGCTTGTACACTCTAAGGATAACCATGGAGGATGAGCTGAATCAGCAGTTAACCTGCATCAGCTTCAATTTCAGTATCAGATTCGGATCTCTGGTCTTCAACAGTTGAAAATCTCCTATACCCATATCTTTAGGCGACTTCAAAAGGTCGGACACTGCTTTCTTTTCTGAACATGATTTCCCCATGCCATATTTTACTGTATTTCCTGGTGTATTATTCTTCTATATCTCGAAAGTACTTTGTATCTCCCTTGTAAATGAAAATATGTTCGCATCTGGACACCTTATTGGTGCATTGCATGTCATAAGTCATTTCAACTTCAGCTGTCTCCGGATGCCAGCAAAGGCGCCTTTTGTAATCAGAGACAGGAGGATCTACATGACACTGCAAAGAGAGCATAATGAAAGATGAGGCATTCAGCAGCTAGCAGAGAAGTCATGCATCAAAAGCTGTCATTCTTTGAAGGCATGGTATAATAGCCCGAAAGATATTTAGGCAGTGAACATACGTTGTTAAGCAGTTTAGGGGGCTTTTTATGTTATTCTGTTCGATTGGGTTGAAATTACTTCAATTTGATCACTACTTTTTTTTCCACCTGAGCTAGTTTGGTTCGGTTTTAGCTCCCAAGGAGAACCAAATCGAACTGATGTTATTCTGCGAAGCGCTTGGATGACATCTATGAGTTTGTATTGAGTTAGGAAGCACCACATGCCAAAGTAATACAACCAATTCCATCGATGGAACCGGCTTCATGGCCCGTGCCTCATTCAGCTCGTTCTAAACTGAAGGCACGGTCCTTCCACAGTTGTCTTGTACTATGGCGCTTCTGGATCTTTCATCATCGATTGAATTAAAAGAAGTCATCTTAATAATTCAAGTTTAGTGTCTAATCCATAGAGTTCAAAAGACCCCTCGACTAGCAAAAGCTGCCGTAATTTGCAATGAGTCTTCATTACGCCATGATTAATCCTAATTATTGATTAAAGGGATTGATTTTTTTTTTCCTGAAAAAAATGGCAATACTGTTATGCACACTTGGGGTCTGCATGATAACGTCCAAATTTATGTTCTTTTGTTCCTCGGAACAAAAAAAGAACAGAAATTTATTTGGTAAAACTTTTGTTCCCGGAAATAATTTCTCTATTTTTTGTTAGGAATAGTTTTGGAATAAACGAGAAACAAAAAAAAAAAAAGTAACTTTTTTTCTCGGGAACAATTTCTAAAAATAAGTTAATTTTCTTTTTTATTTTTCTTTTGTTTCTCTCTCTTGCCGCGGTCACTGTCGCCGTCCGCCGCCGCCGCCGGTCATTGCCTGTCGTTGCCATTGCATGAATGTCGGCCGCCGATCATCGTCATCGCTAACCGCGCCGCACAGCCACGGGCCGCCACCGATCGCCGGCCTGGCCGCCGGAGGCAAACGGGCGGCTGTGGGAGGAGGTGGCCGATGGCGTGTGGTGGCGGTCGGCGGGCCGGGTGTTCGTGCGGCGGCTTGTGGGCGGGCAATGGTCGGTGGCCGACATTCGTGTAGTGGTGGCTGTGGCCGGCGTTCGTGCAGCGGCGGCTGCGGCCGGCGATGGTCGACGGCTGGCGTTCGTGCAGCGGCTGCAGTGGTCGGCGATGGTGGGCGGCCGGCGTTTGTCCAGCGGCGGCAATGGCGGCGTTCGTGCAGCGGCGGCAACGGCCGGCGTTCCTGCAGCGGCCGGCGATGGGCGGTGGCGGCCGACGGTTGGCGGTCGGCGATCTATGAGTAAGAATAAAAAATGAATAAATACAAAAAAGAAACTATTTCGTACCAAACGCATTTATATTCTTTTTCTATTTTTGGAGTATAAATTTTGTGTAGTTACCAAACACCTTATTTTACTTAGAAATTGTTCTCCGAAATAGAAATAGAAAAGAATTATTTTAAAAAAAAACTCTTCCCCAACCAAGAAAAGTTGTCCTGTGGAGCCTTGGTTTCTCGTTACTTGTTCTTTAACTAGTTACAAGGTCCGCCCGAATGTATATTTTATTGATATTTTGGTATTTTTATTTTTTATTTTCATATGTGTTTACATATTGTTGTCAATTGTCGTTATTTATGTTAGTTCTAAGAATGTCCGGGGCTTTTATGTGCGTAAATAGTGAAAAAGAACAATATTTAAGATATTAATATCCTCGTGAGTGTCATATTCTTTAGAAAATCTAAATTTAGGACTATTTTTCTTTATTTTTACTCGAGCTGAATCGCTAGCCTATGATAAATGAATGCCAAATGGAAGAGTAAAAACACATGAACATACTAAAATATTACCGGAATATAATAAAACATATTCAAAATAGTTACAACTTATATTTATTTATATGCTATAACTTTTTAGTACTTGTTATTTTAATTTCGTTTCAAACTTAACTAATACTTACGCTTTATAGGGAAGATATATTTTATCTTTTTTACAATACCATTTCACTTCAAAAGCATCTTTTCAGTTTTAGCTAATTTTATCATCATCCTTAAATAAAAAGATTTAATTTTTTAGATAAATTTTACCATGTAACGAAATAAGACGTACTTTCAATTAGAAATAGTCCGACAAGAAGAAGCATTTTATTTTTCTGTTTGATTCCATATTTGTCCATAAATAAATTCTTATACTTAATTTTTTTTTTAATTTTTCTTTCTTTACTTATTTCATTGGATGAATGAGTTTCAATCTGATAGGCCAAAACGCACCTTCTTGTTTAGGCCCAACATCTACAAATTAGGGCATCGGAAATTCCAGATTCGGAGCAAAAATCTCGCCCCCTGTTCATCCTCTTTATCTTCAAAGCTCCCGGAGATTCGAAGGAGATTCGGGGTGGATCGGTGCTGCTGAGAACGACGAACTTCCGACTTTCTCTCTCTCTTCTCGCCGCCGTGGAATACCCGGTCGGAGCTCGAATTACAGACCGCCGTCAGGAGGTTCGTGCACCATCTCCTTGAATTTGAATTTGTGTTTGATTTTTTTCCGCTGGAAGAGCGGTGTTTGTATTTTCGGCGGCGAGGGAAATGACCGAGAACGGTTGTGGGAGTAGGGGTGGAGGCTACGGAGTGCGGGAGTGAGATTGGTGGTGGTGCACTATAGTTGCAACGCAAAATTCAATCGAATCAGTGAAAAATTTACTGTTAAAATGCTAGGATGTGATTTCATGGGTAAGTTAAATGCTGGGAATGCGATAAAAATTTGGACTTGGCAATCTCTTCTCAAATTAGAGCTCTACTTTTGAGCTTCGTGTGTATGTAATTGGGAGAACGAAAGCTAGATTTTTTGCGATTTAGGCCTCATTTGGTTGATCTTGTTGACAAGGATTCTCCCTTGACATGTCGTGGATTTGTCTGGTTTTCGACTTCCATGTGATGGGGAAAACTGGTTTTTAATATACAATGACATGCCTGTTCTCATTCTATTCGTTTTTTCTGTCATGGGTTTGTCTGATTTTCAACTCCCATGTGATGGGTAAAACTGGTTTTTTAATGTACAATTGTTTCTGATTGTTTACGATGTTTGGTCCAGCCTTCCCTACTTTAGAAGCTTAGATTCTTTTCATTTTTGCCAGAATTTAGTTCTTTCTTTTCTGATGCATAGGCGATTGTCACATATATCGGTTGGGCAATCATGTTACCTTGTTCAGATGTAATGTTGCGTCAGCATTTTTAGAGATTACTGTTAGTTTCTCAAACTTCATTTGATCGTTGTATTTGTCAGGTCTAGGCTGATATCGTCGTGATTACTCTGCGAATAGGAAAAATGAGACGGCAGGGTCAATATATGAATGCAGGGGCAGATGCATATGTCGCTGCTCAGATGCAGCATGGTCAGCAGATGGATCATAGTTCTGGTCAGTATCAAGGGGAGCTAGAAGCCTTCACTCCTGAAAGGGATAATACATATGTTACTCCGAGAGCAGATGGACACCGTGGATGGGAAAGGGATGGATCGGAACCATCAAGTGCATTGGCTTCTCATGTGCTTTATGAAGGCGAGCTCTCTCTCTCTCTCTCTCTCTCTCTCTCTCTCTCTCTCTCTCGCGGTGGACACACACATACACATGCACTTGCTTGCAGTATTCATGCACGCATCCACATTCATAGGTCACCTAAGTTCCATTTATGATGCTGATTTGTCTTTGGTTCTACTAATTATCCACATTTGAGAAAACTCTTTCTGATTATTATGGCAAAGGTTGTTTTGATGACCTTCAAGTTTAGTTCTTCCTTCTAACTTTTAGTAGTTAAGGATTTTGCCTGGAGTATTTGGTCTAGAAACTTGAGGTTTTTAGTATTTTCATACTAGTAATAGACAACTTTCGATGTGTTACACCTCACATGATTCGTTTGTCATTATTTTGCTTTGGTACGTGGTGAATTTTATCTTTTCCCTGATTATTAACTCATGTATTTGAACTGCATGCACGCAGCACCACAATTCATATTTTAAAGGACAGGCACGCTTCAATGAGTTTTTAATGTAGCTGTGGCTAAACATATTCAAAACAGTTTCCTAATAAATCATTTCTCTGTAATGGTTGAAAGGAGTTTTATGCACCTTCTATCGTTCCTTTTCAGTGTATGACGATTTTTTTTTTTAATGAATAATTGACTTGATTGTAACTGAATATTGCTATCTGTCAACTATAGTGCTCCTTCTGATGGTGTTCTGGACTTCTTATGCCTCGTGCAACATGCTTGTACTGATGCAGGTCAGAGTGGTGATGCATCTAGATCCTACTACCATGGCCAGAAGCCAGATTTAAGACTCGCTTTGGAGAAGCAAGGCAACAATGATATGAGACCCCAGACCCACAACAAAGATGTGGACCATGGATATGAGAAAGACCCATTTTCTCAGACTTTTGAAGGTCTCGAGCAAAACTTTCTTGATGACATTACGAAGTTGGCTAAAGAATTGAACGATGCAGAGGATGCTGAAAATGTTAGACACAGAGAGGTGAGCTGACCTTGCCCTTTAAAGTGCTTGTCTTTTTGATAGCCTTGTTTTCTTTTTTAATTGGAGGAAGTGTTTATCTGTCTATGTTGTTTGTTTGTTTTATGGATATTGTTCCTGTGTTTCTGTAAACATACTGAAGAAGGTTTTTTTATTTTTTTATAATTTATTTTTTATCTTCATCTATCGTTGGGTGGGTGGGGGTGGGTGGGTGTGTGTGCGTGTGTGAGAGGGAGGGAGGGAGGGAGGGAGGGAGGGAGAGGATGGGAGGGAGAGGGAGGTTGGGTCAAGTGACAGTGACCTGGGCATCTGAGAGCTTGTCCTTTTGTAGTAATTAACATCCATAGAGAGAAGCTGCAGTGTACGTTGTTCTCATCCGCAATGCTGTGGAATTCCTGTTCATAAAGCCGGTGTAGCTCTTTCGTAAACTATGAGTCATGTTAGTATGTCAGTTGGGTCTTTTTTAGCTCACATTGATTGCCCATTAGCTTCTTCTGATGGTTCCAAGGGGTGTTTTGGATGGGGTGTTAACATTCAAACTGCGGATGGACCATTTTGAAGGTTAGCTGCTAGTGTTGGGTTTTCTTAAAGCACAGGAAACTCCATTTTTCTGTCTTTCTGACCATTTCTTATAAAACAGCTTATTAGTTTTCTATAATCCGAGAAGTCATTGAATATGGAATTGTTGGGAACACCTCCTAATGTTTGAATAATATCTCTAGCCAGTTCTTATTATCTCATGAACGATTACCTTTTTCAATGAGATAAAACCTTTGACTACTTGCTATCTGAACTCCTATACAAAAATTGGCGCACTTATAGATGAGTTATTAATTTTTCTATGGAGCTGTGTCACCCCTTCTTCAAAGTAGACTCTTGGAAACTTCTAAACTAAGGAAACAGAAGCCACATATGTGGCTTCATAAAGATATAGTGTGATTTAGATCCTGCTGCTAACATCATGAAACATCCCTGAAACAAGCTACCTAAAGTCAAAGATCTATGCAAATGCATTACTGTGGAGTGCACTAACTGTCGGAGAAGTAAACTGATGCTTGAATTATGCAGTGACCGATGCATGATGTACAATAAGCTATTGGTATGTTATTGTTAAAATCAAGAGATATGGCATATTAAGATGGCTGGTACAGATTTGTTGATGTTCCACAAGTTTTGTTTTCAGATTAGGAAATTTCTTATATTGCGAATTGCTGCATTAGCTTTTATTTAGTTCATGATTTCCTATCTTGATTCAGCTCGTTTTGCTTAGAAGATGTCGCACAAGATGGTTCAGTTGCATTAAGAGTGCCTTTTTGGCATTCTTCAAACATACTCCTATTTGGTTTTATATTAATTCTTGCGCTAATGCAATCGGTACTTACATGTCTGTCCATTCCATTCGCCAGAAAATTGATGCAATCAATTCTCAATATCAAGAACAGCTATCTGTTCTCCGAACCCGACATGCTAGCCATAGAGACGAGTTCCTCCGGAGGGAGTCGAGCGTGCGGCAGCAACAATATCAGCAGGCCTTGATGGCTAAGTACTCTAACAGCAGCATGGGGCCAAGGGATACTCAGGGCTTCGGGGGGATCCCCAGCTCAGCAACTGTTGGGGAAGCCTACCGACCCTATGATAACGATCAGTACGATTCATTTGAAGACCGGCCACGTTTTTACGGGAGCGTGAGGGACCGTTTGGAGCCTAGAGGTCCGTACTCTGGGGGCCGTGCTTATAACACAAGCTCACGCTTTTACTGAACATCAAGGAGTAACTTTGTTACTTAATAATTCTCTTCGTTCATCTGTACCCAACTTCACTCATACATGCTGCTTATGCCGCCGAGGAGCGATGATTGTACCGATGTAGTATGTAGTCTTGTCTCCTGCGGCTGGCTGGCTACTGCTCATTTCTTGTTATCAATTCTCAGTATTTGGTAACTATCAATCTCCGTTCTACTCTCTCTCTCTCTCTCTCTCTCCCGAACTGTAGGCGGTACTAATCAGAGCCCTTTGTTAACAGATTACGTCCTTCGAGTAGGAGCGAGGACGGCCCCGTCATCCCTCGACTTATAGTCGAGTTGGGGGGGTGTGGCATCGCGACCGCTTGTATTCAGGTGGTTTCGGCTCTCACCCACGACCCCATGGAGTGTCGGCATTGCATCCGATGCTTGGCAACGGCGTGGCACGCGACACGGCCTGAAGCGGGACGAGTTTTAGGTCGTTGGGCAGGGGCAATGAATTTCCAGCTACGGCAAGGCAACTAGAGTAGGAACATTTTGAAGGCGGGGATGGATATTCTATTTGGATCTTGGAATAGTGGTTGGCCGTACGTTGCCAGCCATAGGCGGGATGCGAACTCGAATATTATAAGGCGGAAAGAGAGTCCGAAACATACTTATTGATGCGGCATGGTGTGTGTATCCTCAAATCATGCAAAAAGAGGTGGGGAAACAATCATAAATATGTAGGTGCATGTGGATTTAGCTTAGAAAACCAGATTAATCATGGTTTTTTTTTTTTTTTTTTGAGAAAGTTATGGTAAAGATCGCTTTTGGCCCATAAGAGCATTTGTCAATTAAATCATCTTGACAAACATTACTTTTTTATAAAGCAGAAAATCACGGCGATCTAGTTATTAAACGCGTGACAAAGAAGACGGTGGGAGATTAGGGTTTTATCAAGTCTGATATCGGAAATTGCCATGAAATATATTCGAGCTATCGTTGATTGTAAATTGTTTTGAATTTGCAAAGAATAGAGTGCATGTTATCATATGCATTAGGGGTTAATTCCCTGCCCAACTTTGATGGTGTGTTTATTTCACGGAAAATTCAAAGATTTGAATAATATTTTTTGAAAATGATTTCTTGTAATTGATGAATGAAATATAATTTTGTCGTTCATGGAAATAGTTTGGTATGAATTATTTTCCATAGATTGTTTTTTGCAAGAGATGCTAATCATTTTTTAAAAAATATTTTCCAAATCTTGAGCTTTCCGTGAAATGATATGCAGCTTAAGTCCAATTCCAATTCTAATTTGGACTTTTTTTTGTCTAAAGAAAATCAGAAACTTTCTTTTTAGTCCTAATTTTGCCCTTGCATTCAAAAATTGCTATTGATTTCTTCAACATTGTCAACAAGGTGAGGATATTGAATTGATGAGATGCAGATTCCGATAACAAATCTCTAACTAACACTGAAATTGATAATTTTAAAGAAACTAGTGGCAATTATAGGACATGTGAAAAGATTTGTAACAAATTCATGACAGATTGAGCTTGGATTTAAAATTGGGTATTTTTTAAGGAACTATAGACCTCTATATTAAATTATGGACGTTAACTCATGTATGATATATGGAACAGTCTTACTATTAGGCTTCTGCATATCTTAAGTATCGGTCAACATATTCGTTTAATCTTGATTAAATAAATGACTTTATTACGTCAAGACCTTTTTACTTGATGAGGAAATTTTATAAATTTTATAACAATGTATTAGATTTGTTTTTGGGTAACAATTTACTTATGATCTCAATCTAATTATTCTGTTCGACTCCAAAAAAAAAAAAACAGAAGTCACGCCGAGGTTGCTTCTTATTCTTTTCCTGTTGAATTTCCGGTGGGAGGGGTTAAAAACAGAGGAGAGGAGAGGTTGGGGGTGACAAAGCGAAAGAATCCGAAAATCCAAGGACTGAACTGCAAATTCAGAAATCGGGGCGAAGCTTCAAACCATCTCTACATTTTCTCTCCGATTCTGTGCTTCCAAAGCTCCATCCTCTCTCTCTCTCTCTCTACCTGTCTCTTTCTCTCTCTACATTCCGATGGACGGCCCCGCCGGGGATTCGCCGGATTCGGCTCAGCTGCCGGAGCCGGACGCCGGCGAGCAGCGAGTCTACTTCGTGCCCTACAGGTTGGTAGCCTCCCCTTCCCGGTCCCGTTTGGTACCCGTTCCGCGCCCTTCGAGGGCGGCATTCCGGCCGAGTCCCGGCGCCGGCGGGCGGGGGTCCGGTCGCGCCGAGATCCGGCGGGGGAATGTCTCGCTTGCGATTCGCATTGGGGTCGAGTACGTCTGTAGCGAATGAGAATTTCCCGGGGATGTGAATCGCGTGGCGGGGTTTGTTTGTGTCTCAGGTGGTGGAAGGATGCGCACGATTCGGTGCCGGGGGAGCCCGATGGGAAGAGAGGGATCGTGTACGCGGCGTCGCCGGCTTCGTCGTCGTACGGGGGCCCGATGAAGATAATCAACAACATTTTCAGTTCAGATCTCGCGTTCAATTTGAGGAGAGATGAGAACTCCGCCGGCGGCGCGGGATCGGGAGGATGGCGAGGTGGGCGTCTCGGGCCGGGACTTTGCGTTGGTCTCCGGCGAAATGTGGGTTCGGGCGCTCAAGTGGTAAGTGATGCATTTAGCTTAGGGTTAATCTGAGTGCGAGCCGTCATGGCTTGTTAATATCATACGCTGTTCTTTTAGATGATGTCGATTTCATTCGGGTTGTCACTAGTAATAGGAAGCTGTAGATAATTCCAACAATGCAATTTCTTTAGTGAACGCTGGACATGTAAGTGAGGAAGAAATCGCGGTGCTTTGAGTAATTAATTATGTTTCTTTGGTTGCCGACTACCCTCTTTAAAGGGCTAAAACATGTCTCATGTTTGTCATTCAAAGGAGCCTAATGCATACTCGTGGCATTCGAATGACCTTGTTTGTCTTCCTTTCCCTTCCTGTGCAGGCATAGTGACTCTAAAGTTGCTCTAAAGGAGAGCAGGAGCTTCTCAGCTGCTGAAGATGATATGTCTGATGTCTACCCTTTGCAGCTCAGGCTTTCTGTGCTAAGGGAGGCAAGCTCATTGGCAGTTAGAATAAGTAAAAAAGTTAGTTCAATTCATAAGCAAGCTTTTGCATCGATTTCCTTTTTATGATTCCAGATGCTCAGTTCTCTAAGGGTCGTACTTAATGATAATGATTCTGCTTATCACAATTTGGAAATTTGTGTGTCCTGTAAATATTTCTATGGGGAATGAACTAGACCATAGCTTTTCTAGAATATAAGATCAAGATCTATTAGGTGGATAGATGTGGAATTGTAGGCTCCTTTTACTTAACGTTTAGCTATTTCACAAATTGGAATTTTTTTTACTTGCATAGTCATTAACAAGAAGGTCAAAGAGGTTCTTCTGATTTGCCGGGCATGTTATAGTGAAAGAGGATATGTGACTCAATGAAGCATGCTTTGTATGAATGGGTGCTTCTGGTGGATGATGAATCTGCGTGCATGCGCGGATGTTGAATGCGTGCCTCTTGCATGGCTGGGTGCATGTGCGCCCTTTCTGTATCTTGCAAAGAATGGAATTTGACATGTTAGTTTAGTTTTAAGAAACTAATTCTGATAGATTTGGAGAAGCATAAAAGCCGGAATATTTATACCTACGGAATAGATTATTATACTTAAATTTTCTTGTGTTGGCTATTGTTACTTGAATTTCACACGGCTTTCAGTTTCTGTCTTTTGGTTGAAGAGCTTATGTATGATAATGCTTATGTTGCAAAGCTTGTTATGCCATCTCACCAGGCGGAATTATATTCAGTTAAATTGTTTAATGTCTTATAAATCACTGCAGGATAATGCAGTCGAACTTTTTAAAAGAGCTTGCAAGATCTTCAGTGTTGATATTGAACTGGTAATTATCTTACTTTCTATGATGAATCTAATGCACTTTTGGGCAAAAGCAGATGGATTTAGACATTTTCTGTTCTGCAGATGCGCATTTGGGACTTTTCTGGTCAGACATCTCTGTTTTTCTTAAATGACAATAATAGGTTTATAAAAGACGGTTCGAGAATATCAGAGCAGGAGGTCAGTACTTCCTCTTTCTTCCTTTGATGAGCAGAATTTTTTTTAAGGGACACCTTCAGATGGACCATTTAAGTTTGTACTAATGGGATAATTCTAGATTTCGAGTCTGTCAATGTAAGAAATGAAATAAAAGCAGAGAAGCAGCGTCTTTATTTCCAGTTATAGGTTTTTAAGTAGACAAAAGACAAGCGGTTTAGTAAATATGCTGGTCTTCAATTCAAGTTTTAATCTCATTCAAATGGGTTGTCGCAGCAATGCTTATATAAGAGTTGAAGTGATCATCTCAAACAACATAGACTAGCAGTAATCTTACAGCATGGTTGCTTATGTTATGGCTTGATTGTAACTGATTGCTTGCCTTACAGCATGCTTCAGATTGTAAGTTGAACTTGTATCGCCATTTCTACTTTAGTCCAAGTTCTTTCAAAAATAAAGTTAATGAGAAAATCAGTGCAATGTGTAATAGACTGAATTTTTTCTACTGTTGTGAGATCGACCAAAGTATCGTTTGCATAAAAGAAAAAGGGAGAGGAAGGTAGTAGATAGAGGTGCATTGCATGCTTATCTTACTCCCGGCATGCTTCATTATAGGTTCTCCTGGAGTTGCAAATTTATGGCTTATCAGATTCCATCAAATGTAGAGAAGGGAAAAAGGATGAAAAGGGTTTGCAGTATTGCAATGGAGTGAATTCCCTTGCAATAAATGGAAGCACCTGCAATGGGAACTCTGATTCTTTCCGAGTTTGTACATCATCCGTTAATCAAAGCTCAGAAGCTGGTTCCTTGGGATTGACAGGATTACAGAATCTTGGAAATACTTGCTTCATGAATAGTTCCCTACAGTGCTTAGCACACACACCAAAGCTCGTTGATTATTTCCTTGGGGATTATGCTAGGGAGATAAATCATGAAAACCCGCTGGGCATGGATGTATGTTCTTCTGACATTTATTTTGACTAGTCCTAATGCCAAAAATGTAGTCGTCGTGTTTTGTGGTGGTCACTGCACATGTTGAGGATATTTCTCGGATAATTACACTAATCAGCTTGTATCCTTTTTAGGGTGAGATTGCTTTAGCGTTTGGTGATTTGATAAGAAAATTATGGGCTCCTGGAGCGACTCCAGTTGCACCAAGAACGTTCAAATCAAAGCTTGCTCGATTTGCTCCTCAATTTAGTGGATGTAACCAGCATGATTCTCAGGTTTGTTGATAAATCATTTCACTGGCTCCTTTTTTCTTTCACTGGTTGGGTAAAAATTTCTGAAATGGAACTTCTAATCCGTCATTGAATAAATTCTACCTGAAAGGAACTCCTTGCTTTTCTCTTGGATGGACTTCACGAAGATCTCAATCGGGTAAAATGCAAGCCTTATGTAGAAGCCAAGGATACAGATGGGCAACCAGATGAAGATGTTGCTGATGAGTATTGGCTTTATCATTTAGCACGGAATGATTCTGAAATAGTTCGTGCGTGTCAAGTGAGTATCTCTTCCCACATTCTCTGGAATCTTTTTGGCATTGATCATTACATAAATTTGATTACTGGTTGAGCAGATTAAGTAATGAGCTTTTGGGCATTAGAGAATATATGTCTTAGGAAAGGCTTGATTTCCTGTTTAAAAAATATAAGTTTATCAAGTATATGTATTTCTGTAAAGACAGCACTCAAGGAGTTTGAATTGTGTATTCTACCACATCTGATGGCAGCTCCAAAAGTTCATTGACGATATTATGTTATATGTTTGAAGGACATGAACATTATGGGGAAATTGTTGCTTTTTCCCATTTGAGGGAAACAAATACTTCTTCTTCTTCTTCTTCTTCTTCTTCTTCTTTTGTGATACAGAATGATACTGAACTTATTCACTAACAAGTCTTGCCCATGTCTCTAATTGTAGGGTCAATACAAATCAACATTGGTGTGTCCTGTTTGCAAGAAGGTTTCTGTCACTTTCGATCCATTTATGTACCTTTCCTTGCCGCTACCTTCAACAACCATGCGGACGATGACTCTGACAGTCATAACTACTGATGGGAGCACTAAGCTATGTCCTTATACCATTACCGTGCCGAAGTTTGGAAAATGTGAAGATCTTATTCGGGCACTAAGCACTGCTTGTTCTCTTGGGGATGATGAGACCCTTCTGTTGGCTGAGGTATGAAATTAACTCTGAGGGTATGTCAGTTTGAATCTTAGAATTCTTAGTGATTTGCAGGGAGCATTTTTCTTTTCCAGATATACAACAACTGTATCATACGTTATCTGGAGGAGCCTACAGATTCTTTAACATTGATTAGGGATGAAGATCGGCTAGTTGCTTATCGGTTAGCAAAGGATTCTGAAGATCTCCCCTTGGTTGTGTTCATGCATCAGAGGATAGAGTAAGTGTATAGTCCTCCACCACAAAGATATTCTAAAATTTAGATTTCTGTTTTTTTTTTTTTTTAAATTGAAATGGTGCTTGAGTTATTTTATTTTTAGTCATCTGATTGCGAACCTTTCGGTTACAAAGGATTGTACTTAAGAAATTAATTTAGTTTAGTATGCCAAGATCAAGCAAAGAACAGTTTGGCCCTCATGTTAGTAAGGATTTTTCAACAAGTATAGCATTATGAAAATTTTGAGGGTGTATATATTCCTTTAATACTCTTAGATTTCTTTTCCCCTCACATCTAAAATAGAAAGAGAAATCTTAATATATATATTCTCGCATGATCTTTATAAGAAAATTCTTTCACATGGGAGCAGGAAGGCATTCTGAGTTCACAGAAACCCACCAGCCTTGTTCTGATATGACTCGAGTAACTGGGTTTTGTTTCAAAATTACTAACTTTTCATTTGTCTTTATTGTGTCAGGCAGTCCTTTCATGGGAAGTTTGGTATTCCTCTTGTTGCAAGGCTCAGTGGTCAGGCTGACAGATCTAATATCTGTAGCCTCTATCTGAGACTACTTAATCCATTCCACAATCTTGGTCAAGATGTTGCAAATGAAAATGATTGCACAGAGAGCAGTGGAACTGAAGATGCCACAACAGCAGAAGATGCCTCGAGTCCCATTATAGGTCCTGCTATGTCCAATAACTCCGATGTGAAAAGAGTCGACTCTACCCCAGACTCTGAGCTGAAGTTTTATCTAACTGATGCAAAGGGGACCAAGGATCGTGAGATTCGGATGAGTGAGCCAGTGGTGCAGGCTGAAATGTCCAGGCAGTTGCATGTTCTTGTTTGTTGGCCCGAAAATCAGATAAAAAATTATGATACAAGCCCTCTTAGCTCCTTGCCCGAGATTTTCAAGCCCGGATTCTTGTCAAAAAAGTCTCAAGAGACTGTCTCCTTATACAAGTGCCTTGAAGCCTTCCTGACAGAGGAGCCGCTTGGACCAGATGACATGTGGTCAGTGCCCAGAATTAAAAACATTGTTTTCCCTATAGAAGTTTGGTTGAGAAGCTATGCAAATTATTGGCTGCTGGAGGCCTTATACAACATACAACAGTTTTGATTGTTGCGTACTGAATAATGTCCCTAGGTTTTGTATTGATTTGTGCTTTCTGCAATCCCTATTCTATCAAGAAAAATCTGGATCTGTTGGCTTTTAATTCAGATAATCTTTTAGATACCACTATTATTGACGTAATATATATCGCTTTTTACTAGTTATGACCATGATGCTAGGCATAACTTTTAGAAATGATTAATCCCTTCGTACAGATATATTTAGATCTATACGTGTCTGAATTTCTGTTGCCTAGATAGGTGTGATCTCCTAGTCATTTAGCTCTCTGTCAACATGAGCATATGCTCTCTACTCTTCAAATTTAGGTCTTATAATCTGATACCTTTCAATCTCTGCTTTAAGTTCTGTTTGTTCTGTCAATTCTCAAGCCACATGGAGCACATTTTCGAAATGAGGTCTTCACTCTGCACTTCCTTTCAAACTTATATAAAACAACCATGTATTATGTGAAATCTGAAACCAATTTCATTGTTTTGGTCAGTTGCCACTGTAATTTTTTGGGAAATGATTCGTGACTTAATAACTTTATCTCTCTGATATTGATGGTCTAGTTCGTAGATCGACTCCTATTTTCTTTGTATTCAGTATTTCTTTCTAACTGTGGGTAATGCAATATGCTAATACAGGTACTGCCCCAGGTGCAAAGAGCACCGCCAAGCTAGCAAAAAGTTAGATCTTTGGAGACTGCCAGAGATTTTAGTAATTCATTTGAAGAGGTTCTCCTACAGCCGCTTCCAGAAAAACAAGTTAGAGACATATGTTGACTTCCCCATAGACAATCTTGATGTATCAGCTTACATTGCATGGAAGAATGACCAGTCCTCTTGCCGCTACATGCTTTATGCAGTTAGTAATCACTATGGCAGCATGGGAGGTGGTCATTATACTGCATTTGTCCATGTAAGCTCTCCTTCACTTGATGTTCTCTTACTTTCCGGTGCAGTTCATCGTATATCTGTTTACTTCTTTTTGTGTGTTCTTCTTGCCCGGTAATGTTAGAATTGATTGTCATTTGTCAACATCCTTTTTGAGTCTACCTGTATATGCGTAGTTGTCACTTAATATAAGTGGTTCAGCTTGTGATCTACAGCCAAATGTGGAGATCAATTTCTGTTGTGAAGTTATTGGATGAATTATATTGATTTGCAAAGAACTCAACAGACTTAACTTCATTAGAGGAGATTCTAGTATGTGGCTTTTTAATTGTTGATGTAGCCTCACAATCGATTTTAAGAATTAATTGCTTTGTTAGTTCATTGTTTCTGGCAAATATTTGAGTCATGGGGATCGATCTGGCAATTTGTAGCAGGGAGACACTATACAAAACTGTTACTATTATTGGCCCTTAACGACCTTTGACCAATGTTATCTTGCTGATGCAGCATGGTGGCAATCAATGGTACGATTTTGATGATAGCCACGTGTACCCTATCGGCCTGGAGAAGATTAAGACTTCCGCTGCTTATGTACTATTTTACAGAAGAGAGTGATAGAAGTGTGAAATCCAAGTAGAGTTAAGTGAAATTCTTGATAGACTGAAGGCTGACCACATTTGTAAAGCCTTCACCATTTTTGACCATTGAGTTTGCAGTTGTCAACCCAAAACAGGTATCATTCTTTTGTTGCGTTCAGCTTACCACCTCTCCTCAATCAATGATGACGAAGGGAGATCATAAGCTTGGAGGTGTCTAGGACAGTTGTAACATAGTTAGCAGTCGAAGGTGCTAGAATTATACAATCAGAGACCACTTCTTTAAAATCTTTTGACCATATGTGAGGGATACCTGATATTCTTTGACATTTTTTTTTTTTCATTTGAGGGAGTTGTTACCCTGTCATTAGGATTGTAAAACAGGTGAAGAAATTGAAATCATTCATCGGTAAGCGTTGGAATATAGTGTCGTGGTTGTAGCTTGTAACCTTCTTTTCTGTTTCGATACATTTCTCTATCTGCCTGGTAGAGATTGAATACAGGGAACCTTGTCCATGGAGATATTGAAAATCGAATTTTTTGAGTGTAACTTGTTGGCTTTTCCTTGGTTTGGGTTTTCTTGACGCGCCAAAATTGTCGGTTACAAAGCTTATACGTGACGGGGTCAGCCACCGGTTATGCCAATGCGGGTCATTATCTCATCTGCCGGGACCCCAAATAAAGAGGGAGGAAGAGCAAAAGCCCTAAAGATGAATTCTCAGGCGGGGCTCGTCGGACTCCAAAGCGATGGCCTGCCGCTCCCTATCCTTTTCGCTTACGTTGACTGACCCAACTCGTACTTTTATCACAGGAGGAAAGTTGGGATTTCATTTTCCTCGGCTGCTGTGGTAAAATCTGTGGGGAGACGTGGTAAAAAAGTTTTAAACCTTTTGTATTTATGTCAATTTAGTCATAATTTTTCTTTTGTCAATTTAGTTTTAAATCTTTTTATTTTGTGCCGATTTTGTCATTTCTAGTCAATTTGGAGGTCGGATTTTCTTGCGACGTGATTAGATCTTGACGTGGATAACTTTTAATAATATTTTAATATTTTAATATTTTTATTTTTTATTTTTATTTTTATTTTTTCCTTTCTTATTTCTTTCTCCAGCTGGTTATCGGATCTCAGCGATCGGCTAGAGGCAACGGTTGGCGAGGTCAACCTCGCTAGCCACCTCACTAGTGGCTGTGAGGGCAACCTTGTGTTGGGTGGCAAGGCTTGCCCTCGTCGGCGCCTCCCAAGCCGCGATCTGTCGAGGGCGAGCCTTGAGCCTCGCCAGCCTAGTGCGAGGCTGCTCTTGCGGCTTGGGTGGCGTTGGTGAGGCTTGCCCTCGTTAGCCATGGGCGAGGCTTGACTCTCGCGGCCTCATGGCCACTGGTGAGGTGGCCGATTGAAGGAAGGAGGAGAGAAGAAATTTTTTTTTTAAAATATTAAAATATTATTAAAAGTCATCAATCTCAGTCGGTTGGCGTTACCAAAATTAGTCGGAAAAGACTGAATTTGTATTAAGCAAAAATGTTTAGAATTAAATTGACATAAAAAAAAATTTAGAAATAAATTGACATAAACGTAAAATATTTATGATTTTTTAACACTTCTCTCAAAATCTGTGTGCAATGATTGTTCTTCCCTTTTTCTTTTCTTTCTATTATCATTTGGCCCAAGCTAACCTAATGATCGTGAGGGGGCATAATTGAATTAAAAGAACTGGCTGTAGGGGAGGGAGGGATTGATGGACCACATCGCTTCTAATTTTTCCATTTTCGTGTAAGATGTGACGAGACCTTGTTGATTGTGGCAGGCGTCGTGGTACGATCTGCCTTGGCCGAGGCCAAGGACCACACCCCCACAATGACCCGGTGACAACTCCCCTCCCCCTTTCACAATTTAAGTACTCAGTGAGACAACCCTTCAGTCATCAACCTGATTTCGATAGTTTAAATATCTCAATAAAGTTTTATCTTTCCCAATGCTTCGTCTTCCTCGTGTTTCATTGAGAATTTCGCGATAAAAGGACAACGATTTTCAAAGAAGATGTCTAATTTCCATTCATTTAGTGATTTAAAAAAAGTGATTTCCTTATCAGAATTTCTTTTCCTCAACTTAGATTTATTATTTTCAGTTCGTGTAGATCAATTAAATTTTTGTCATCAAAACATCAAAAAGTCGGAAATTTTTATGGACATAGTTTTTCTCAAACAAACGGATCCTAAGTATAATTAATCGGTTAAAATATCGAAACGTTAGATAATAATTTTTATGGACATAGTTTTCCTTAAGATAAACGGATCCTAAGTATAGTTGACCGAGTGTCGTGATGCTCGTTAATAAGACTATGGGAAAAAATAACACGCGAGCAATGATGAATAGAGACCGTGCAGCAATATCATTTCCGATATCCGGTAAATTCCAAGAAAAATCGACTCTTGCATCGATTCACGAAAAAGCGAATGACATGAAATGATGATCTTAGCCAACACGGGACGCAGTCGCCCTTCTTCGCCAATGCATCGCGCTTACACGACTTGGACAAAACGGGTAGCTCTGTAAACGCAAAAAGGAGTTGGGGAACAGACTTCCTTCATGAACTTTTCCCTAACACAAAGAAGGACGACTGACAAGCCAATCCTTCATTCGCCATTTAATACGATCCATCCTTTTGCATGGAACGGATAGATCTTCTCAAAACCTCAGACCCGTCAGCGTTTTTCCAGGTGCCACATGGAAGTCGAAACTTCATTGAATGAAAATGGCTGGACGCGATGCATTTGAATGTCCCGGGTCCTTCTTGTAGAGAGAGAGAGAGATCGCGTCGTCTTGCAAAGGCAGCATGGGTTGGGGAACGCATGGTCTGTAAGTGTGTATGGCCATATCTGGCGTTCTCTGAACGTCGACATCAAATCGGTCGGGGCTCGATCGATCCGTGGTAAACGCGTATGGAACGTGTCGACCAAGCTTTTTGCATGGCCACGTTCGATGAACATGGCCGAGCTGTGCAGACGCATAGAACTCGAATGTTCAGTCAATTTTGGCTTTCGACGCATAAAGAAGACAATAGCTGGAAACTGATTTTGGATTGGTGGACCACGGACATTTTTCATATTTGAATGTAAAAAAATCACGGCTCTCTCCCTAACCCCCCCCGCCTGTTGCACATGATTAGGCATATTCACTGCAATTCCTGGTTTAAAAAGAGAGATGCAAGATGCAACTTATGCATGGGAAGGTGTTGAATTAGGGCGTTTTAACAAGTCGTCCCAATTTTCGTCCAAGTAATTTTTGGATTGTCTCGAGAATATGTTTAAGCTCCCGCATAAGGGTTTCATTGAGTGCATGTGAATAAGATGATTCATGTATATATGTCCAAAATTATTCGATCCAAAAAATCTGGAAATTACATGCCGTAAGAAAAAGGATTATTTTGAAACACAATTTTCATTGAAGTAATTCTTAATTGGTCTCAAGGATATGTTTAAGCCCGCATGTAAGGGTTTTATTGAGTGCGCGTGAATGAGATGGTTCACGTACATAATATCTGAAAATTATTCGATCTGAAAATTTACATGCTGTGAGAAAAATGATCATTTTGAAACACAATCTTCGTCAAAGTAAATTCTTAATTAGTCTCAGGGGTATGTTTAAGCCTCCGCATAAGGGTATAAGGGTTTTATTGAGTGCGCGCGAATGAGATGGTTCACGTGCATAATGTCGGGAAATTATTTGATCCGGAAAATCCGGAAATTACATTGTGAGGAAAAGGATGGAAAAACCACATGCTTCATGATCTTGTCAAAAAAGGGGAGTAGGAAATGTAATGAAGAAGAAGTGGGGAACATATTACAGACCTTAAACACGTGTTTCAGACAGCTGTAACCACAGCAATGAATGGAAAAGGGAAGGAAGGGAAGGGGACATAATGGTCACAAGCAAAAGTGTGGATGGTGGTGGGGTAAGGTAAAAGTTAGGGTTAGGGTTAGGGTTAGGGTTAGGGTTAGGGTTTTTTCCTTCTCTTTTTTTCTTTTTTATTCTTTGGAATATGGAACCTCAATTGGCCAAATTGATTTGATCTGATTCTGATGTTATGATGTTGGGCTTACGAGAAAAGGTTAAATCAGATAGGCCTGACCATCCCTTCAGAAAAATGTCTTCTTTTTCTTGACCATTTTTTTTATTTGGCAGGAGGGGTCAGTGAGTGACATGACGTTGCAAATGGGGAAGGGAGGATCTCCACAATCCATTTATTTCTCTAATAATTCCTTGCCTTCTCGAGGAGAGCTTACCATAAAACTTTCTCTCTCTCCCCCATCTTTTTCAGACAGGACCCGCACACAAAGGCATCATATAAAAGCCAAAACACCAACTACATGATTTGACGTTACAGATTCTCCAAGTATTCCCCACCACCCACCACCCACCACCAAACAAATAGAGCCCTCTCTCTCTCTCTTTCTTTCTCTGTGTATCACACACAATCACGTACAGATATATGCACAATATCTAGGGTGTATTATTATCCCACCGCTGAAGAAGAGAGGGGGGAGTCTTTTTGGTTCTTGAAAAGAAAAATAAAAAATGTTTGTCAATATCAAAACTTTCCACCCTTATATTGGGGAGACTCCGCACTGACTTTGTTCAGCATGAGAGAAATGCCTATGTCTAAGTTAACCTTTTTCGAGGATGTTGCTGTGTCGAAATTTGACAGAGGACCATTCTCACCTCCGAGGCTACAACATGACACAGTGCTGCAACAAGCAGTGTTTTTTCATTTGAGTCAAGGGAGTCAACTGGCTAAATTTATACACGACAGAGATAGGTGATTAAGGTCAATTTGTGGATGAACGTTTTACCTTAAACAGGGGGTTGGAGTAAAAATTCTTTATTTATTTGTGTTTTCTGGCCAACCTGAGATTTTCAAAGATCTGTGGGCAACAGTGACCCTGGGTATCTAGCAAGCTGTGCTGCAGTAATTACCAAAAAAGAGAACAAAACAAAAAATGTGAAGAGAGGACGGAGGTGATATCTCCAACATATATCCTGGAGCTCCTGTCATTGAATGTTTTTCTTCTGAGCCATCAAATTCGGTGTCATTGATTTCTTTTTCTGAGCTTGACAGCTGATAGTAACCAGAGCTGTTGAGAAAGAGAGAGAGGGGGAGGGAGAGAGAGTGAGTGGTTGAATGTTGATGTCATACAAGCTTCAAGAAACCTGGCTAGAAGTCAATATGGGATGTCTTGGCCATGTTAGATCTAGAGCTCAAGCCAAACATGAATGAAGGCCAAACTTAGTTTTTCTTGTTTATAAAAAAAGAAGAAGAAGCACTTACCAAAAAAAGAAGAAGAAGAAGAAGAAGAAGAGAGCTTATTGCCTTCTAGTAGGAGAAACGCCTAGCAATATATTGAAATACTGGTTGATTACCCAAAAAATTGCATGGATGATAGCACCCAATTCGGCAACGATACAATCATTAAATCTGCTCGGGCAAAAGTGACTGTCCAAATCACAAGAGCCATCCATTCAAATTTAACTTTGACAAATGTGTACATTGGATTATTCACATGCGAAACTAGGAAAAGCCCTAAACTGTACTATCTCTCTCTGTGCGGGTGCATGTGGACTTTGTTGAAAATATACTCCTCATAGTCAACAGCAGTCAACGACGCGATCTTGCTACCGTCGCTATTGATGAACCTGACTCGCAAACGACGACATCAAAATTTAGCTCGTTGGTCAGATTTGCTATCCATCATCCTCGCTCGCTGACAACATCCTATGCCCTTGAGGTCAACAGCAACTAAGCAGCAAAGGTGTGAAGAAGGTTGGAGCATCAAGGAGAAAGTTGTGGCGGCACTAGTGGTAGCAATGACAACAGAGGAGACTAGTCGTCGAACAAACGGAGGAAAGAAGAGAGAAACAGAGAGAGGTGTTGGCGGGTGATAAGGTATAGTCATCTTCACGGGGTAATCTTCCGCCACACCAGAAGTTCTCGTATATAAGAAGTATGAAATTTCACATGTTATCTGATGGGAGAGAGGTCTGCGAGACGGGAAAAAAATGCAGATTATTGTACTATGTCCCAAACGAAATACATAAATACTGAGTTTCTTTTTCGAAATAAATTACAAGAATCGATACACATATTCATGAGCAAGACCTTGAAAAAGATGAGAGGGCCACATAAAAACAAATTATACAGGATGATGATATCATTGAGGGTTTTAATTGAGGGGATGTGTTCTTCTTTTTATCAAGCCCTCATCGACTTCTTGAAATGACAAGTCAAGAAATTAAAGCAAGCTCTCTCGTAGACACGAATTAGAGTTCATCTTTACTATTCTTTAATAGAATCCATGGGACTTGTGAGTTCCTTGATGATCTCCGGCAATTGCTTGGTCCGCCTTCCCTTGCTTGTTCCCATCCAACTTTAGCCCAAAGTGAATGTGAGGAAAATGTGCCCACTACATATACACCAACATCAAAGTACATAAGATTAATTATAACGGACCGATGTGCTATTTTTAGCTCTCTAAGCCCTTGCTTTAAACAGTAGAGTGCATGTTAACAACTTCTACCGGCATTAAGATATCAATCTATATTAAGGTGATGGCAGTAATATAAGTACTTTCACTAAAATTTTCTTATTGAATGGCAATGTACATGCTGGGATATTTGATCATCTAGTCTTTACAGACATTGGGTTAAGGATGTCAAAATTAGATAGTCATAGTCAGAAAGGCCAGCTCCTCGCCTTATCTTGTAAACATGTCTAGCATTTCTCTTTTCCTTATTGTGCAACCCTAAAGAACATGTTGTTTAAACTCATTCCGGTGGATCAAATCAATCATTCAAGTGGAATCCATGTTGTATATCATAAGAATCGTTCCTTGTGTTCCTTCATAGAAGGGTTTTATACGCAGTTGTATTTTAAACAAAGTTACTTAGTTTCAAAGTCCATCATAAACACTCTTTTAAATGCTCTTTAGATATTTCTTACACATCGACAAGCATCTTTAAAACAAGTTTCATATTGGAAATTCTTGATTCCTTCTTACTGTTAATTTTCTTCTTAAGGTATTAATGCATAGAGAAGAAAAAGGAATAGGCAACATCATTAAATATTAACAAGAAGGGTTTTGCTCAATGGCAGTAGGATATGACTTATATAGATGCACATGTAGAACTTATAATTGATTTACTCACATTTATTGACATGAAACACAAAATAAGAGGGTAATTGTATAAGTCAGTTATATCAGAATGTTGTCAAGACGTGTTACGGACATGTTATTTAGTGTGTACCTTATAGCAGCGGCTATACCATAGAAGAGATTCAATATTAACTAAGAGATATGTTGCCCGAACAAAAAGATGTGACAAGTAAGAAAAAGAAATTGGTAGAAGTATAATGCCCTAATCAACTAAAAGCCAAGATTATCCTTGTTCTTTTCCCTACCTAAGTATTAGGAAAGATGTTCTTTATGAACTGAAATTAAGCCTATTAGGTGTACTCTGATTGATCATGAGCATCATTGACTTACATTTTTGGCAGCTGTACTAAAGGCTTCCCTGTGGCTTATGTCAGGATTACTGGCTTTAATCCTTTGGATTTCTTCCCTGAGGAGGAGAAAATTGGAAATGAAAACAATGCAAAGATATCTTTCAATCAATGTCAAAACCCTCTATTTATAATAATAAATCATAAGTTAGGGATCATACTTACTTAATGAACCTGTTATATGCAGAAGGAACTCGTTGCCTTTTCTCTGGGGCTGCATCATTGTCGATGAATTGTGATCATTGGTGACAAATTGTGAAGGCATACTCGCTTTAGTAACTCTCATTCAATAACACTAATGCACAAAAAAAGACCCGACTGTTTGTAGTATTTCCACAAGTTATAATTAGTCACAACTATATCATATGTTGGGAGGAGTTTATCACTCGGATTAATATTCTATTAGACTCAATCAAATCACAGCTACAATGAATGGAACCTTATTAAAGAAATAAGAGTAATGGTTTATGTATGCGACCGATTGCGACTGGAGGAGCATATGATCATGTTAATTGAGAGACCATCCAAAAGTTCTTTTCTTAGTTTTTTTTTTCTTTTTATGTTAGGCAAATATAACACTTGTTAAAGAGACCTTTCTCAAGCAAAACATGGATTAAAGGGTATATAAAAAAATAATTTCTATTTCGAATTTTGTTTGTCGACAAAGGGGAGATGGATTAAGGATTATAATCATAAACACTGCGTGTGGGGAACAATTATTCACAATTGGCCTTAATCCTCTTTCATGCGTTAGTTGTAACTATCCATGTTTTTACCAAGTAATGCACTAATGGTGATTAAGACCGCTTGTAGAAAATCTTTTTTTTCCTCCATTTGGTAGTTCCTGGGATATAAACACAGATCAAAAACCACATTAAATTAAGGCCTTTGAGATAGTACTTGCTCTATTTTCTCTTGTCACTTTTAGCTTCTCTGACATGCTTAAATCTCAAATTTTAAAAAGGACATGAGAATTTTACATCGAGTGTAATTCTCCTTGTTCAATCTTATCCACAATGATTTTCTGATGCAAAGTGCATGAAATTATGAGAGCCAACTTGATACTTATCATAAACTTAATAAGTTATCAAACAGTGAGTTTTGAAATTTGAAGGGCAATTCTCCAAGAGGGGGAAAAAGGAGAACATGTCTATTCCTTGCCTCATTTAGTCATTGCTCATTTCTACGAGTGTAGCAATAATTCAATTTGTATTTAGTTAATGATTTTGTAACGTATTGGTATGAGACAAACACCGCATATGTTAAGGTACTTCTGCTTTGCACATTGCTTCCTCGGGAACATGTGCAGGCTTTGTCCCAGATAATGACCACCAAGAATTTGAACACTTATCCTGAGAATCTCCATGCATGCATATTATCAACTCTTTTAGTGCATATCACAAGACACCAATGCATGCCGAGAAGGACGATTGGAGTACTTGCAACTCCAAGTAGAAGCATATAACAATCTTAGTCAAGTAAAATGAGGGAAACATGACCAAAAGGTTTTAATGTCCGTACTTTCTCAAGGATTAGCTTTACCTTTTGCTGTGTCTTTTAGAAATGAAACTGTGGTTTGGAAAATTTTCAAGTTGGAAGCTCGACAAGAACATGCTCTTTGGGATGCGAAGTTATTGGCACTGAACTACCAAATGTACTTACTTGAGTCGACCCGACTAAAAGCCAAAGACATGCCAAAAACCCCACATGCACGAGAGAGGGAGAGAGAGAGAGAGAGAGAAGGGGGCTGAATTGTAAAAGGACACAAGACCTGCAACATCGACGCAGAAAAACCATACTGATCCTTTCTTTTATGTATGCATCGTGGTGTCACCATCTGATCTCTTCAACATTAAGCCTAGAGTGTATTAGAGGAATCAGAATTTCTACGGCCACTGAGAACTGCTCCCTTTCTTACTCGTTTCATGAATAACCTTACCAAGTCCAGAAACATCAATTAATTAGGATGCTGGAACAACAGCTTTATTCATTCATCTACTTCTTTTTCACACCCCTTTTTCCCTTCCCTCTAAAAGCATGGCATCTCCACGATGCAGTAGAAATCCATCAAAAGTAATTTGGGCATATGGAATTTTACCTTTTTTGAGCTTATTACAGCCATGCACTTTCTGACACCACTCCATCTTTCCTAGACTCCCACTATCATAATCATCAGCTATATAATACTAGGTACATGCCTTATCAAGATGCATTACCATGAGAGAACGTGATAAACACATGAATACAACACGCAAATATACACAATTGCGCGTACATATACATACATGCGTACTGCACACACATTCAAAAAGAGGGATGGAGAGAGAGAGAGAGAGGCTCACGGCGAATGGGAGTCATACGAGGCGGCTCCGCCTCTATGGGTTCAAAGGAAGAGAACTTGTTGCTGGTGTTGTTGTTGGGTCTGGAGGAAGAAGAGGAGCCACTTCCCCTTGCCATGTTTTCCGAGCTAGGCTGCTGTTTCTGCGAGTACTCTCAGATATACATACATATACCCCAAAAACAAAGGACATCTATTGGGACCAACACATATGATTATGACACTACTCAGTATGCTTAATTTCATGGTTATCATTCCAAAGCATTAGGCAGAAGAGATGATGGATGTTGATGCATGAGTTTGTTGTTGTATAAGGATCGACGAGCCATTTATTGGCTTCTGATTATACAATCGCCAGATCTTGAGACCGGTTTATGAATTTAGTAACTCGAGTGACATAGAAGAGCTTTATTTGATGCTGAATAGGCTCATTTGTCAAAGAACCTATTCGCGACATCATATTGTGAACTGATCTAAAAAGACTTGTCTACATGTACCAAGCATTACTTGGAAAATACAAGAATGTGTCAAGATGTTCAAAGAAGGGTTTTCTTCTCTTTGAAGATCGATTAATGGGAGACAATAGATTTGCTAAGTAAGAATGGTTACCTGGGAAGTGTCTGGAAGAGGGACAGACTGAGCACCAGCCATGTTGACAGAGAGCAGGTTGCCACAATGCCCACACCTCACCGTTACCATTGTGTATAAACTGCTGCTCGGAACACTCACCTGCATGCCCCCAAAAAGGACTCATCAGTCTATTTTCTTTCGTTTCCTGGGATTCAAAACCGTTTCATTTTTTTGGCCAAAGAGAAAACAGAAGGAAAGCATTTCAGTGTCGCTTAATTGGAAGGTTGCAAGGTCAAGAGTCGTGCCATCTTCTAGTTGCCATTTCGTCAAACATTATCTCCTCTCCTCTTCTCTCTCTCTCTCTCTCTCTCTCTCTCTAACAATGCATAGTCTTCTCAAAGATGAGCTCTTGATGATGACCAAACTCGAGAACTTGCAGCGGTGTCTAGGTCATTCCACGTACCAGTTGGAGCTATGACAAGCTAGGAAACACAACATCTGAATCTTCGGAATGGTCAAGTACAGAAACAGGCTTTGCACATTTCTTATCGGAAGCTTTTCCAAAAGCACCATATGACAAAAATGGTTCGAGCTGCAACCAGAGCATAATTCCCATAACACCCAGAAAAGATCCAACACTCACACACACACACAAATGCCCAGAGAGAGAGAGGGAGGGGGGGGGGGGGGGAGAGAGAAGGACTTCGTCGCTTGTTCTTTCTCCGAGTAAAAACTAAAAAGCCCATCAACAAGCAACTTCTTAGCAGGTGCACTCAGGCCTCACATTGGTAAATAACTACAAGGAATTCACAAATTTTAAGGCCGTTCTTTACATTTGAGTGCGCCTCTCACTTTTCTTTCTGGTTGCTCCTTCTGACAACCCCAAAACAAATAACCATAAAAGACGGGCAAAATGGAAAGCGACGTGACCAGAACTGGAAACCGTAAAGTCTATTGCCATTAACTCTACAAGGCCCATGAATAAAGTGCTAAAAAAGAAATAAAAAGGGGAAATGTTTGTTTTTGTTTTCAAATATGAAATAATTGTTGGGTGTTGCTTCTTCTTCCCTGCAGGCTTTTGTGCAGTGACTCGGATCACCCAGATCTTTGATTCCTTCTTTCAAAAGAAGGCTATGAGAAGCCCCATATTTGACAACAGCTAATGTTATCATCATGAAAGTGAGAATGTGTATGGTTCATGAAAAAAATTTCCTCTGAGAAAAGGAGAGAAAAAGAAAAGAAAAAAGAATAAATGATCTTTGTAAAAACTAGTCAAGATTTTGGAGTGTATATATCTCTAGTGCTTGTGCCATGATGCTTCTTCATCAGTTGGCCTCAGCATGAGTGAACAGAAGCACCCACCTCACAGGATAGGTATAGAGAGAGAGAGAGAGAGAGGGAGAGAGAGAGGGTGTTGAAAAAAAGTGTTTGATGAAATTATGTGTTATGACTAGGCGACTGACGAGAGCTGACGATGTACGGCCATGGGCGATCGATGATGACGGGTCATGATTTTTTGTTTTTTCGTTCAGGAAATTGGGAAGGACGCATGAATTTATGCTGGGTCTAGAGTACAGTAGTAGCTTGAGACATGAAATCCGTGTAAAGAGTCTCAGGGATCACAGAAAAAAGGCTTCATGTTGACTTCTGGCACACACTAACATGGACCTGATCGGATCAAGAAGAAGAAAGAACCCTAAAACCTATCGAGTCTACCTGAAAACCTATAACCTCACCACTAATAACAAAACCCATTCTTTACTTTGGTTCGTAAAAAAAAACAAAAAAACATTGGTTTTCTTGAAATAATGGGGTTTTTTTGCCTTGTCATACTCAAGAACAAGATCACAACAAAAGAAACGTTGATTGAACTTGGTTGAGGGGTTCAAAATTCGAGACACAGATCTATTTCATTGATTCACGAAAGTATGCATGTTCTTTTGGACTGGTCTCGCTGTAATTCCCGTCCACTGCATAAAATTTGGAAATTCTTTTAGGGAAAGCACTCGAAACTTGCGGTCTCTTTGGAAGGAAAAAGGGTTCTTGAAAGTCTTTTGAGTTTCGTCGTTGCAAGAATCAAGCTCGATCCTGTATACCTTTGTTCTCCAACTCGAGTACCCGACACCACTTTGAATTCCGCCATTTAAGCAGCTCCCGAAACTCGAAAGAGGCGATCTTTCGCATTCGCGATCGCGGAAAGAAGAAAGGGTAGAAGAAGAAGAAGAAGAAGAAGAAGAAGAAGAAAAAGAAGAAGAAGAAGACGAAGAAGAAGAAGTTGGAAGTTAGCAGGACTGAGTGGGGGAGTGGAGTTACCGCCAAGATGGTGTTGCAGAAGTTGCAGTGCACGTAACAAACGCGCTCGGAGGCCATTTCGAGTGACATTTCCGATGGATGGTGGGCCGTCGCCGTCGCTGCCGTCGTCGTCGTTGCCGCCGCCGTCGCCGTGGGGGAAGATCAGAGACCAGAAGTTCTCCTCCTCCTCCTCCTTCTTCTTCTTCTTCTTCTTCTCCTTCAAGGGAATGAACTGCTGCACATGGAGGAGATTGGATATCTGCAGATCGATACTGTTATTTAAAGCGCACCCCCTCCACTTGGGATCCCAACAAAGACGACAAAGAAGAGCAAAAAAAAAAAAAAAAGGTTTCTTTTTTGTAGAGAGAGAGAGAGAGAGAGAGAGAGAGTACAAAAATTGCAAGGCGGAGCCTGGATGGGACTGGTCTGGTCGGGAGAAAACCGGATGGGAAGGGGAATTGAGGAGGAGGTGGGGTTTTTAGGGGAATTTAATTTCTGTACTCTTCCCATTAATAATTTGCCTTTTTAAGTGCAATTTGTGCAAGATAATAGCAATTCCGGTTTCGTCGCGAAAAAAGAAAAATTAATTTGATTTTGTGGATCAATCAAGTCATCGATTAAATTCCCGTGCACCATATTTGAATTATATGTACTGGGACGTTATAATCATATTACGTAATATTTATCCGAATTCACGCTCTTGGAAAAAAAATGTTATACTCGATTCTGACGTGGTCCATGTTCGATAATTTTGCAATCTAGCTATGCGAAAGATGGAGCGCTCTCATCATTCTAGAAATGGGTTTTTGTTTATTACTATTATTGATCAAAGTCTTTACAAGCATGGGAGAACTAATTTTTCCATGGAGGGTGGACTAGAAGATGGAATTGAGTCAAAATGGAGGACTAGATAAATGACAAAGAAAAATAAATAAAAAAAGAAGAAGAAGGAGAAGAAGAAGAAATTCTTTTAGAGATAGAGAGAGAGAGAGAGAGAGAGAGAGAGAGGGAGGGAGGGAGGGGTGAAATGATTGGGTGAATAATGAGTGGGTGGGAGCGATCCATCTGGGGCTTGCTGTAGCGGACGAGGGGGGCGAAGATATAATTGCCCCTCTCCCTCTCTGCCTTTTGGAATGTTTTAGGGATTTGAGATTTTCTTAACCTTTTCTCCTCTTCTCCTTTCCTTTCTTTTTTTTTTTTTTTTTTTTTTTTCTCTCTCCAATTAATTAATAAATAGGATTCAGCTTCTTTGAAGTGACATCTTCCCTTGGCATTTAATTCTCCACTTCTCTTGTTTCTTTTTTTCTTTTTTTTTGGCAGTTAGAATGATGGGGAAATATAACGTAACGGGAGAAGTATATGTCCTCTCTTGTCGAGAGGTTCTTGTCAAAACGCTATGCTGAATTAAAGTAAATATTACCTGAATAAAGTGCATCAGCAATTGGGTATTCTCTTCATAAATTTTGCACTCTCAAACTCCTTATGACAGAACGTACGACCAAAGATGCTTCAATAGTAAAATTCAATAATTTGTAACTGTTAAGAAATTTTTGTCGAAAAGTTACGCGGGATCCCAAAAAAAGAAATGAGATGTTCTCCCTCGAAATTTTACACTCTCAAACTACTTCAAACAGGTCGTACAACTGGAGATGTTTTCTAAAAATTTGATTCCTCCTATTTTTTTTTAGTAATTTCGTGTTTACCAAGATGTTCTATGGAAAACTTATGTGGAATATTAAAAAAAGAAAAATCTTATGTGGAATATAAAAAATAATCGCTCGAAAAAAAGGTTTGATTTACGAGATATTCTCTCCTCAAAGTTTTGCACTATTAAACTCCTTGCAAGAAGACATATAACGAGAGATGTGTTCTAATAATTTGATTCCTCCTATTCTTTTTAGCAAATTCCTCATCATTAGATGATGAGCGAACGGCGGTGCATTCTCAGCACGGTTTTGCAGTTGGTCATATAGGCATTAAAACCTAATTAAGTCATACGATTGAGTTTTGAGAAATAGCAAAACAATCGATTCGATTATACATCAGAAAACCCATCATAAGATTTCAAGAGAAACTCTACGGCAGGATTCTTGAAAATGATTCTAAGTAGCGTCTTTTGTACAAGCGATACTTATTGGAACGTGATTTTTGCAGATGATATGACATAGCTAGATTAACATCCTAGAAGACATATATCAGAAACTCGACAATCGTCATGGAGAATTAAAATGAAAACCTTGGGAATTTTTTCCATGTAATTTGAGTCGATAAAAGACATAGTTCTCGTCGTAAATGAACAGTAGGATGAAATGATGTGAAAAATATAGCATTTATAATGTTCAGGAGACCGTTTAGAAATATGACATGATTTCGTCACATGGAATGAAGGTTCCGAATGCTTTAACAAGAATAAATGTGGTTAGGAAATGAAGATAGTGAGAAAAAAAAAATATTATTTTCGACCTTAAAATATACGGGTGAAATTTAAGAGATTTGAATTACTTGATATAGAAACATTCGGATCGAAGTAAAACAATACATCAAAGAGCCTAATTTTTCTGCACTTTGCCATCTACTTCTAGCTCCCTTTCTCGCCTTTCCCTTCAAAATTGCAAAATAACAAAATTACTTAATTCTGAAAAATTGCGATATATGAATATAGTCTCATTAGTCGAACTTTTAATAGCTTGAATTGTTTCGAGTGTTTTGGGTCAAATAAAAATTAGAGCGTCGGTTTTGCAAAATTAATAGAAGCCCAAAATTAAAAGTAAGAATCACTCGAAACATGGTCTAACACTTATTTAACGTGGCATTTATGTGAGATATTGAAATTTCTTCATTTCTTGCATGCGATATTATTCGCTAACTATTATTATGCTATTGATCTCTCGGGTTGAGGGTCAATAGATCTCCTACTTTAGGTTTAGATTTTTCATTTATTGAGTTTAAGTTTATCTCCAAATTATTTTATAGATTGGTCGAGTTCGGAGTTTGGCGACATTTAGATTAGCGCTTCAAAAGTAGGGGAGTATCTCTATACTTAGATTCATGATTAAGTATAGCAATAAAAAAAAAAAGTTGTTTATATCATTTGAAGCTAAACTAATTATTCATTTTGAGGTTCAAACTGTAAGGAAAAATCCAAGTTGCGACCATTTGACCATCTAATTCTTGTACTATATCGTAGTCGATTGTTCCAGGCAAGTCTGCAAAATGGAATATACTTGCTGAGAGGATTGGAAAATTAGTGTCATGCCAAGTTGATCATGCATTAATCAATTCGATTAGCTCTTCCATTTAATCATTTACCCACTTTTATTAAACATTCATAAGCTCTTATTACACGAGATAAAATGAATTTGTTGGGTCATAAAATTCGCCGTAAATAAAATTCGTAATTCTTTTAGCTTTGTGAAAAATTAATGACTTAAAGGATTTCCTTTTGTGTATTTATTGATGGACGGAAATAATTTGTGAAAAGCTAAATCTTTTCCCAATTTTCCATGGACATCTTTCTTTTCATATCATTAAAAAAAAAATATATATATATATATATATATATATATATATATAAAGTACGGCTTGTCAAATTGAAAGGAACCTTACCGATTGACGGATTGTCTTCATCTCCAGAAGAACAGAAGACCGATTGTCGACAAGCGAGTTGAAAAGTTGTAAAACCGGTCACGTTACGTAGTACCGCTCAGCCGGATCATGAACATGATGATAATCAAAAGATGCCTACCCAGGCATGCAATCTGTCAACATCAATCTGGAATTTATTGAGGCAGCTAATTCATCATCATCATCCTAAAGCAGACATTCAAATCAGAACGGGTTGAATTTAGGAATTTAGGCAATCGCGGTCGACGGTCCTGTCCAGATCGAAGCCATTAAGGTGGGTTCGCAATGTGTATTGTACGTGAGATCAGAACCTTGAATGTAATGGCCATCTTCTTCTTCTTCTTCTTTTCCGATGAAACCGTGCATTTTTAAGTAGCATCGTACCTTGGAAAAGACGGGTAAAGACAGGTAAATCAAATGATAGTCAGGGGACACCATCAGCTAGTAAATGCGGGCAATCATGTGTGCGAGATCTCTCTCTTGCTTCGTTTTCATATTTAGTCAAGAAAACCTCTTGAGACGGCCAACTAACTTATGTTGCTTTTCACTGTTTCGACGCCCAAGTGAATGTAAATGCAGGATTAATGAAGTAACGTGGACTAATTAAAAAATAAAGCTTTTGATCCGACCAAAATCACTGTATATTTACATGACGGTGTCCCCGAGTTTGAGTATAGATACCATTTCATTTTGACCTGATCCGAAAAAAATTTACTCTCGAAATCGTGTGTGATCAATGTTTCTAAAAATGTCAAAAATGTACCATCGATGTTTTCTAACAATCACTGCATATATCCACGACAATGATCACGAGTTTGGTGTAAAATTTGGAAAAGCGCATGATCATTTGCAAGAAATTCTTCTACCTCGCTTAGTATTTCTATTCAATCGAGACAACTTGTCGAGACTGTCGACCAACTCATGCTGCTTTTCATTGTTTTGACGTCGAAGCGAATGGAAATGTGGAACCAACGCAGTAATTTCGACAGATCCGTATATGCCCGCATCAATCCTCCTAAAAAAACATAAAAAACTTTTAATCCGTCCAAAACCACTGCATATACGCACCGCGATGTCCACAAGTTTAGGTGTAAGTACCCTTTTCCTTCTGACCTTGATGCGAAGAAAATTTACTCTCGCAGTCGCGTGAGCTCAAACGTTTCTAAAAATGTCGAAATTGTACCATTGATGCATACCTTTCACATGAAGTACATTCGAATTCGACCCGCCCCACATGCATCATATTTCGACCCGGTTACATCGATTCGATATTTTCGCTTCGACAAGAGAAAAATATCTGCATAATATAAGTCCAACGTTCCTGAAAACGAACCGTATGAACAGTCTAAACCCTAGGTGGTCACTAAAATTGTTACCGCGATCTAGATAGATACACGTGTAGAACTAGGCCAAAGAAGCTTTAACCATATCGGGGAAGAGAAAATGGACCACGGATCCAATCGAGAAACAACGACCCGACATTGAAAATGGCAATTCGAATTTGGAATGTTTGGTGGATTGCATCTAGCTTCAATCACACAAGGTTAATCGACATATGGGCGATCATATGTGCTCGATCCCTATGCACATATTTATCTTCACATCGTCCGTTCGGATTACGCGTCTCGATCTTTAATTGATGATGTCGCTGAAAATAGCAAGATCAATTAATCGATATTTCGTGTTCAGTTGATATATGAGGCAAAAAAGGGAACGAGACGGGAAAAACCCTAATTAAAGCAATGTTTTCCCTTCTCTTCGGTGCACAAAAGGTAGAATCACGGTGTGTGCTCATCACTCGATCTGGTGATTGGTTGCCTAACGTTTACGACGACAGATCCGTTCACGAGGGATGAGGGCGTGCTTTCAGCTATGGACAGTGCTTTGTTATTTGCATTCGGGTAATTGCTTTGTTCGGCAGCTATTTGGGATTTGCTAGTCTTGAAAAGCCTCTCGCGTATCTCTCGAGTCTCGAATATTATTCTGAGAAATGAATAGAAATCCTTCTTTGATTTCAGACCCGAACCTGACAGCGACGACTCCTCAATGCGCTTGCGACCAGGCCAAGATGGATCTGTAGTGTTGTAATGAGTCGACACGACAATGGAGTCGAGCTATCGCCTGAGGAATAGCATCTAGCGGTCGGAAATTTCGAGCCGCCTGACGTCCCTATCTAGGCAAAACACGTGCGGAATCTTGCTTAGGGAATTAAGAGGATGGGCATAAAATGTTTCGGCGAATATCTAATGATGTCGCCGACGTATAAATATTCCATTCTCTGGATTCCAATATGCCATTCCAAAGGTCTTCCTTGCGCGAATGGAAGGAAGGGGAATGTTATCATTGAAGGATGGAACTTAAATCTCCTTGATGTTGCAATTTGTGGGGTCTGAAAGTTGGTAAAGAAAGTGTCGAGATCTTGCTTGAACGAGAGCTCTCTCGATCGCGCATCGTCGGCCCGCAAATTGGGTTGGTTCCCAGGAATCTTTCGACGGGAGAGACAGGGTTCCTCTTTAGACGTCTTGGAATTGAAGTTATCCCCCTAGTTGACCATGGAATACTGGAGAAGATCGAATTTGCTGAAGCCATCCTTTTTTTTTTAGGTAAATTATGCAAAGGTTAACACCACGAAAAATCTCAAACTAGTATGCCTGTGATGAATTTTCCCCCAAACTAATTTTTTGACCATAAAAACCTCCCAAACAAATATACCTTTGACAAATTTACCCCAAACCAGTACACTCGTGATAAATTTACTCTCTGTTAGTTCTCGTCAAAATTTTAATGTCAAATTACTGAGTTGGATGACACGTGAAAATTGATTAGTATACCGGTTTTGGATTCTACTTTTTGTTTGTCGTAGTTATACTAGTTTTGTGATTTTTTGTGATATTAATCCAATTTAACAGAGGGTATATTTATCACAAATGTATCAATTTCAGAATTTTTGCTGTAAAAAAAAGTTGTTTTGGATAAATTTGTTATAAGTGTATTAATTTGGGATCTTTCTAATATTAACCCTTATGTAAATGGGCAAATCAAAATGAATTTGATCTTTCAGAATTGGGAAACGATTTTTTTTTTTGGATTTCAAGTATGAAATAGTGAAACACATTACCAAATTCCCGAAATCAAGTATAGCAAAAAGAGAATTTACTTAAACATTTCCGGGGTTGAGTTGGATTTCTTATAATTAATTATTAGTTAGATTTCTTATTAATTAATTAAACATTTTCGAGATTTCTTATGGGTTGGTTTGACAGCAAATCATAGATGGCACAAGGTTGCATGGCAAGTAGTTTACTCACCTAAAAAGGAAAGAGGATTTGGATTGCCCAATTTAAAGATATGGAACAAAGTTTTGTTAAGCTGAATGTTGTGGAACTTTATTAATCATTCATCATCTTCCCTTTGGAGTATATGGGTTCACAACACAAAATGCAGAGATCCCCCAATTATGCAACTCGACATTAGGGGTAGTATGCCTTGAAGTTGGCAATGTCTCCTCAAATTACGACATGTTCTAACCCAAGCTATATTTAGCTTAGGATACTATTACCATGATATATATATAACGAACTCACACATAGGGATCCAGTTGTGGAGTGGTACAACCTTATTTGGAGTAACGGCATTAGCAAACACAATTTTATTGGCTGGCTAATTTGTAGAGATAGATTACCAACATCAGAGCTTGTAGGACGACAAATGACCTCAATTGATATCCAATGTAACTTTTATAGAGCTGGTATAGAAGACAGAACTTATCTATTCTTCAAGTGTGAATGGACAGGTAGCATTTGGTATGGTATCCTTGTGCCACATGGAATTAGGCGTTCTTTTGGAGGATGGAATGAGGAACTTCACTGGATGATTAGGCAATAAAGGGCAAAGATTCGGTGGCGAGACTTCTCAAAGTATCTTTCCTAGCAACCACATATATTACATTTGGGTAGGGCGTAACCATAAGCGGTTTCAAAAAAAATCAACAGACATCCATATCATTTTGGCCAAGGTGTGGAAAAATGTAAGAAGTAGAGCGTCACTTTACTAAAAAATTAAACCTTCCCAGTCAAATGTTGCATTGGCCACACTTCCTACTTCCATCTTTTTGAACTATTAGTTCTATTTGTAATGCCGGGGATGCCTCTAAGCTCTTGTATTTCATGTGCTCTATAATACTTACATTTTCAACCAAAAAAATTATTAGTGAAATGTGCGCGCCCATTGCGCGTGTGCAGAAATTCGACATTTGAAAAATTAAGCGTAACAGTTTTACCGATGAATATCTGAATAATTAAGTAATGGGGCCTAATTATTGAAAGGTAATGGTACGTGGAAGGATACTAGTATTTCAAAATTCGAAATACTTTTTAGGAAGGTTATTGTTGGACGGAAAGGATTCGGAATTTAATGCTAAAACATGTGAGGGATTGTACAGAATCACGTTTCTACATCGATATTTTTTGTAAAATGAGTAATGAAAAAGCATTCATTTTGGGAAGAAATTATGAGATCGAAATCGTCTTCTTCGTTTTATATTATCGCATCGAATTTACTCGTATTAGGGTTTCGTTGCCCCTCGTATTTCGTGAGGGATTTGAGTTCACCGTCGAAAAGTCATCGCATCATGGGCCTGATCTGATGCCACGTTTCATCGATTGGGCTTACTTTACTTCGGGCCTTTTAAAATGGGTCAAGGCCCGAAGTGTAATCGGGCGGGGGGAGAAATTCAAAACGGGCTTTTCCGGCAACAACCTCGGATCCTTCAAACTTCTCTTTTACTTTCTCTCATGTTATCGCTTTAGATCCTGCTGGTCATTTAAAAGTACCCTAGCAAGAAAGAGCCATGTTGATCAAATGATCTCATAGTCTAATTTAAACGAGCAATTTTCGGTTGAGGACTCGTTTAAAGGTCGATACAGGGTGGTGGAGTTTCATCAGTCTTTCTTCATGGAGACGATCTAATCTCTCCCATCAAATTTAAACCCATAAGTGCATTCAGGTTGTGTTCTTGTATGTAGAATTTTTAATTTTCATAAGATTTTCGGCCTAATTCCCTTAAAAAGCAGCAATTTTAGTTCCAGTTCCAAATCTGGCCCAAACTTTTTATATCTCAAAAAAGCACAAACTTTGGGCCGTGCCTCAATTCTGACCTAAATATTTTTTTTGTTTCATAAAAAAACACAAACTTTAGGTCGCATCTCAATTCTGACTCAAAATTTTTGTTGTCTCAAAACGAGCATAAACTTTTGACAAATACCCAAATCTGGTCCTTGCTTCGTTTGATGATGCCATTAAATACACATGTATTCAATGGAAACTCGACAAGGGCTAAATTTGGGTACTAACTGAAAATTTGTGCTTTTTTCAGGAGATATTAAAAAAAAAAAAAAAGGCCAGAATTGGGAGCCGAGATAAAGTTGGTATCTTTTTAAGAAATAAAAACAAAAACAAAAAAAAGTTCAGGGAGATTTGGACTTTGAGTTAAAGTTGGGCCAAAATTTTCACATAAAAGTCATGTATTTCGCTCCCTCCTAAGTGAGAGACTTTGTCATAATTCACGTTTTGGCATGACGATCCTGACATTGTAAATTACGAGACACTGGGGGTGCGTTTGTTTGTATTTCTATTCAAAAATTATTAGGGGAAACAGAAATAGAAAAAACTATTTCTATTAGGAGAACAATTTTGACCAGAAAAATGCGTTTGATAAACTTGTTCCAGGGAATAAAAAAAAGAACCGAAACACGTTTGGCAAATTTATGTTCTTTTTTTGTTTCTTTTAATTTTTTAATATTTTTATTTTATTTTTCCTTTTTTTCTTCTTTTGGTGGTCGCCGGCCTCGCCATGGCCGGCGACAGGCCGACAAGGGCTAGTGGTCGGGCGAGCTCGGCGTTGCCGGATTTGGGCGAGCCCGAGCTCGCCCGCCCAAGGCGAGGCCGAGCCTCGCCGGGGGTCGTGACGCTCGGCCTCGCCGAGGCCGTGTGACACTGGGCGAGGTCTGACCATGGCCGAGGCCGGCGACCGGCCAAAAAAAAAAAAAGAAGAAAAAAAAAAAGAGAAGAAAAGAAAGGAGAGAGAAAATTTGTTCTTAAAAATTGTTTGAAACAATAAACAAGTTTTTTTTTTTTTGTTTTGTTTCTATTCCAAATTTGTTCAGGAACAAAAAAATAGATTTGGAACAAAAATGCAAACAAACACGTTTTGTTCTTTTTTTGTTAGGGAACAAAAAGCAGAATTTTTGTTCATAAACAAAAAAAGAAAAAAAGAACACAACCATGTAGGCCCTAGGTCACTTGAAGTTACGACAATCTGGACCGGGCCATGACAGAATGGGCAGCACTAAAAATGAGGGCCGATTCTGAGGGACAATTCTTGGATGGACCGTAGAAGCACCCAAAACCCAGAGAGAGAGAGAGAGAGAGAGAGAGAGAGAGAGAGAGAGAAGAGAGAGCATTGAAAATAAGATTTGGTCTGGAGAGGATGGAAAATTATTGATCGAGTGAGCATGTTGGAAAAGAAAAATACCATCTTTGTATTGCTTTCAAGAGAAAATGGATTTTTCATTGGGGCATATTGCATGGATTTCATCGTTACAGTCACTGGAAAAATACCGTCTTCAAACTTTCTAATGAATTTAAGTGACGACGGCATGACTAATATTTGGAAACTTTGCAAGTTATTCAATCTCACACTTGATCTATTTATCAAAATCTCAACTTTCAGAACACGGCTTTATGAAATTTTTTGGTTAAGTGAAGGCCCCGTTCATTCCGCGGAAAATGTGGTGTTTTTAGAAAATATTTTCCAGGGAAGTCATTTTCCAGGAAAATGTAATTATTTTCCGGTGTTCGGATGAAACCCGAAAATGAAGTGGAAAATATTTTTCGCTATTCAAGAAGGAAAATCTTTTCCTCCGTTCGATGAGCTCAAGGTTCACCTGGTGACGGCGATGACTAGCCGAGAAAGAAGAAGATGGGAAACAAAGAAAAAGAAAAAGAAAAGAAAAAGGAAATTAAAAAAATTGAATTAAAAAAAAAAAATTAAAATTAAAAATTAATTTGAATAAAAAAGAAAAGAAGAAGAAAAAGGGAGAGGAGGAAGTGACGATTTGTAGAAGTATGAGATAAGAGAGATTAAGTGAGGAAAATGTTTTCCACTTTTCAAAAGTGGAAAACATTTTTCTCTAATTTAGAAGACTTTTTTTTTCCTTTCATGGAAAATATTTTCCCCAAAGAATTCATTTTCTGTGAAACGAACGCCGGAAAATTCGAAAAACATTTTCACAGAAATTATTTCCGCGAAACGAACGAAACCGAAGTGTTGGTCGTTTTTGGGCCGTTCGACTTGCTTACTCAACGGAAATAAATATATTCTACTAGTTAGTGCAAATTCGATTTAGAATGAATTATTTGGCCAGAATCAATTTAAGATGGTTATAAAAATGATGTCTTTTTCTTCCTTTTCATGCTTGCTTAGTCGGATTGTTGCTATGTTGCCATTATCTTCGATCATTGCATTTCATAACATCAAACCTCTTTATAAGAGGTGAGTGATTCCAAAGTAGGTAGGTTCCAAACTTGGAATTTGGAACTTATTCTGTCAGAACTAATTCCAAGTTTTTAGATCTTGGAAACTTAGAATCCACCATTCTTTTTTTTTATTTCTTAAAAGGACAAATTTTAGTAAAACATCTCATTATTTACAACCAAGACAAATAGCAGTTACAACATAGTAGAGCAACAAAGCAACGAGAAGTACGGTACAAAACAAACAAACATATAGAACAATTATAAAATGTCAAGTTCATCCATTAATCAAGCAAAATGGAAGTTAAAGCAAAAACAAAAATTCCTATATACTAAAAGTAACAATCCACAAATGATGAAAAAACTAAGGTATCTTAAGCTATATTATTGTGGAGTACTGAAAGCTGTCACTGGTTGAAAAAATTGAATTTTTGAAGGAGATGGAGATCAAACAATCCATGTCCCCCCAAAAGTTTGCTTGATGTGTTAGTATTCACCGACTTGGAGATAGATTGGACACTACCAGAAGTTGTGGAGCACACAATTTAGCCAAGGAAGCGAGTGCCACTCTCGGTATTGTAGGACAAGAAGCATCACCCCAAAAGTGCAAGAATTTCCTCTGGACGAGTTCAAAAGTGTGTGACTTAGGGACGAGTGTGACGGCATGAGTACGTCCTGAGTTGGATATGTTTGATACCTAAAATTTGGAACCTACCATCTTCGAATTAGTTTTCAGTTTTTAAAACTCGGAACCTATTTCATAGGTCTTGGAAATGAATCGAAACCAATTGAGTACAATCAATCCGGTCTGATTTCAGGATTTACCTTGAACTAGTGCTCAACTCTGCTATCTACTACCCTTCTTTGATCTTCAATGGAGTTTGAGGTCCCAAGATCGTACATCCGAGGATTATGCAGATGGTTTTGTAGCTTGGCCATGGAATTGGCAAGCAAGACTAATGGTGGCGCTTTTATTAGTGGTGGAGAGAGAGAGAGAGATGTTGACACGTACGATCTAATGAAGCAAAATGGCTTTCTTGTCCAATTCTGCAAATGTCATTTATTTGTACAATGGACAACATTTAAAAATTACTTAGCTTTCATTTATTTCGCGAATATAAATGATTTGAGAAATATTTTTAAAATAATTATTTATATTTTTAAATTAATTAGTTAATGAAAAACATTCTTATTATCGATAATAATCTATATTTAAATATTTTTGTGAATGATAAGAAAAATTTCATCCACTTATTTTTGTAAAAGATACGAGAAATAATTTCTAGAAAATGTTTTTCAAATTGTCTATATATAAATCTGGTCTTCATCACAGAAGAAAGAGATAACCAATTTAATTGAAATCTTCAAAGAAATTCCCATAACAAAAATGATTGGTAATTTATTAACAGCTATGCTTTTTCTATTCCTCTATTGACTTTAACACTCCATTTCACAATATTTTGACAATATTACCCCCATGCGAGGCCTACCGTTTCGCATGCTTCAATATTCAAAGTGACGTCCCTCTTCTTCTTCTTTTTTTTCCTTTTCTTGAGGTCCCATTTTCTTCTCTCTTGCCGGCAATCCTTTTCTTTCCACACCTTTGTGTCTACCAACATCCATGCTCTTGATCTCCAACTTATTGAATCGAGAATAACTAAAGGCAAAGTGTAACCTATTCTTCCATCAAAATCACAGATTGATACCGATGGCTCGTGTTGTAGTGATGAGGGCACTACAAATCAGCACTAGAGATTGCAAAGCCTACTATTTAGCACGCTTCAATAGTCAAAGTGACGTCCCTCCTTTTTGTTTTCTTTTCTTAGGGTCCCATCTTCTTCCCTCTCGCCAGCAATTCTTTTCTTTCCACACATTTGTGTCTACCAATAGCAATACTCTTGATGTCCAACTTACTAAATCGAGAATAACTAAAGGCAAAGCAAAACCAATTCTCCCATCAAACCACATATTGATATTGATGACTTGTCCTGTAGTGATGAGGGGGCTTTTTGATCCAGTGTAAACAAAGGTTAGGCAGCCACAGCACTACAAATCAGCATCATCGACAACTTGGATTTAGATAGCGAAATATGATAACTCGGCACATTTATGGCTCGATTCAGAATAACTCACAAAACCAAAATAGACAAAAATGAGACAAGAAAAATCTGAACAGATGAATAACTCAATAAATCAATAAGAATAGAAATGCTTTGGTGATGCCTTTTGTGGATTGAAGATCGTAATAGAAAAAAAAAAAAAAATCTGGGTGGGTGTTTTTTGGTTGCGAGTGTCTCTTGTTCATGTTCCCTTACATGATGAAAAAACTAAGGTAATCTTCAGCTATATTATTGTGGACAACTGACAGCTATCAACGGTTGAAAAAATTGAATTTTTGAAGGAGATGGAGGTCAAACAATCCATGTCCCCCCAAAAGTTTGTTTGATGTGTCAGTATTCACCAACTTGGAGATAGATTGGATATTACCAGAAGTTGTGGAGCACACCATTTAGCCAAGGAAGTGAGTGCCACTCTCGGTACTGTAGGACAAGAAGCATCACCTCGAAAGTGCAATAATTTCCTCTCGGCGAGTACAAAAGTGTGCGAGTTAGGGATGAGTGTGACAGCATGAGTAAGTTCTGAGTTGGATATGTTTCATAACGTTTCATATTTAAAATTTGGAACTTATCATCTTTGAATTGGCTTTAAGTTTTTAAAACCTGAATCTTATTTCTTAGGTCCTGAAAACGAATTGAAACCAACTGAGTACGATCAATCCGGTCTGATTTCAAGATTTATCTTGAATTAGTGCTCAGCTCTGCTATCTACCCTTCTTTGATCTTGAATGGAGTTTGAGGTCCCAAGATCGTAGATCCGAGGATTACGCAGATGGTGTTGTAGTTTGGCCATGGAATTGGCAAGCAAGACTAATGGTGGCGCTTTTATTAGCGGTGGAGAGAGAGATGTTGACTCGTACGATCTAATAAAGCTAAATGGCTTTCTTGTCCACTTCTGCAAATGTCATTTATTTGTACAATGGACAACATTTAAAAATTACTTAACTTTTCATTTATTTCCCGAATATAAATTATTTGAGAAATATTTTTAAATAATTATTTATACTGTTTAAATTAATTAGTTAATGAAAAAACAATCTATAATAATTTATATTTAAATATTTTCGTGAATGATAAAAAAAAAATTCCATCCACTTATTTTTATAAAAGATACAAGAAATAATTTCTAGAAAAATGTTTTTCAAATTGTCTATATATAAATCTAGTCTCCATCATAGAGGAAAGAGATAACCAATTTAATTGAAATCTTCAAAGAAATTCCCATAACAAAAATGATTGGTAATTTATTAACGACCGTACTCTTGATGTCCAACTTACTAAATCGAGAATAACTAAAGGCAAAGCAAAACCGATTCTTCCATCAAAACCACATATCGATATCGATGACTTGTCTTGTAGTGATGATGGGCCTTTTTGATCTAGTGTAAACAAAGGTCAGGCAGCCACGGCACTACAAATCACTATCATCGACGACTTGGCTTTAGATAGCGAAATATGATAACTCGGCACGCTTATGATTCGATTCAAACTAACTCACGAAACCAAAAACGACAAAAATGAGACAAGAAAAATCTGAACAGATGAATAACTCAAAAAATCAATAAGAATAGAAATGATTTGGTGATGGCTTTTGTGGATTGAAGATGGTAATAGAAAAGAAAACATGTGGGTGGGTGTTTTCTGGTTGTGAGTGTCTCTTGTTCATGTGCCCATAATCTTTTTTTTAGCTATATTCTCGGTTGACTCTTTCCGTCGTCCTCTAATGTGAGTCCTTGTTGACCAATCTCTAGGCATGTCTTACTTGGCCCATCCTTTACTAAAACCATCTGAAATGGTTTCTTGTGCTGCGCAACAACAACGTTGCATCCCTCACTCATGACACCAGAGGTTCCAATACTTTGGTTGACTTTATTGATGATAGTTGAATACTCCCCGTGGGAGCAACCGCTTAGTGAGGTGCATGTATCTGCAATTGCTGAACAAACACTAGCACGATTTCCACTTGCTTCTACTATAATGAGAACATTGCCTCATACTTTCAGTACACTTTTTCGGGTCGAAAAATCAATCATGTGTTCCCTTACATAGTGATTAGGTTCGCCCACGAGACACAATTTCATTTCCCTTTTCTTCCTTGGCATCACGACCACATCAAAATGAGAAGACCTCTAACCATCCATTGATTGACAATGCTATACAAAAAGGATTATTTTTGGTAGACATCAAAGGCATGAAAAGAAGAGGATTGCTCCCATGAAGAGAAGTGAGTAAGAATAAGTAAAGTGGGACCCACAAAGAAAGAGAAAAAGGAATTAAACAAAAAAGGGGCAAACACTTTCTTTGCTTTGGTAGAGTTCAATTGAAACATGCTAAATGATGAGCATACAAGAGATAATATGGTCAAAACACTTGTGAATGAGAGTGTTGAGCCGAATGCGAAATGGGAAAAGTGCAATCCTTCATTAACCATCATTTTGTTAGGCCCATGGAAATCAGGATGATGGTAAGCCTGGACAATTTCATATGCCTTAAAAGATTAACCTCGTTAGATGGCATCACAACTGCTACAATACAAAGGAAACCAAAATCAATTTAACTAAAATCTTTAAAGATTAATGAAACCATAGATAGATTAACCTCATTCCTTGGCATCATAGCTGCTTTAACACAAAGGAAAGAGACAATCAATTAAATTAAAATTCTTCAAAGAAATCCCTATAACAAAATGATCAATAATGTATTAGTCATTCTGCCGATGCCTATGGAAACTCAGGGTGACGTTGAGCTTAGACAGCTTCATATATGCCTGAAAAAATTAACCTCACCGCATGGCATCACAACCTTTGCAATAGAAACTTAGGGCAATGCCGAGTTTAAACATTTCTTATGCATTAACCTCGTCATTCGTCGTCAGAGTTGTTGTAATACTAGAGAAAGAGACAATCAATTTAACTCAAAATCTTCCCAAAAAAAAAATGCCCATTTCCCTTAACTTAAGTACAAAAATAAAAAAATAAAAAATAGCCACATCAAAATTGCACATCGACCAAATATTTATTCAGACATTTATGCCGTCCCCATTTATGCCTAAAACCACAGAGACTGCAAAATCATGCCGTTGCATTGTCAGAGAAGGTAGGTCCCAACTACCTCGAGCTGGTCGTGAAATGCTCCGAACCAACCAAGTAACTGTAAACCACCCATCATCTTCACGGACAAAGCGCCTGGGCGATCTTCTCGACGAAAGCCCACGCAACGACGTAAAGATTCTTCCTTTGTCTCGTTCTTGATCTTCACCTTTCGCAGTTCCAAGCGAGCCTGTCCCAATTTGAAGTTTCAGTTTCACCGCATTCTTGCTTTTCCCTCCCCACCTTCGCGCCGGACCCGATGGCGGTGTCGACGGCCAGAGTGCTCGCCGGAGCGTTCCTCCTCCTGGCCCTGTACTGCGGCACCGACCCTTTTCAGCACAGCGCCTTGTCGGGCTTCCCGGACTTCGAGGCCTACAGGGCCGACATGCCGCCTTGGTCCGAGGTCCCGCCCGAGAGAGATTCCCGGAACCTGCTGCAGAGGTCGGAGGTCAGGTTCCTGAACCAGATTCAGGGGCCGAGAGCATCGCCTTCGACCCGCTCGGCCGCGGCCCGTACACCGGCGTCGCGGACGGGCGCGTCCTGTTCTGGGACGGCCAGGCCTGGTCGGATTTCGCTTACACTTCGCCCAATAGGTGAGCGAGCGATCGAGGGAGCGATCGAGCTCTTTGTGTCGTTTTTTGACCATGACGTGTTTGCGTGAGTGTGTGTGTGGAGGGTGGCTAGTATGGAGTGGAGAGTGCCTGTGTAGGCCGGACGGAGAGGAGATGACATTCTTTGGTGCACGAATCTGTCATCTTTTTGGTTAACAGTGCCCTGTGATGCTGTCATTAGGCTTAGGACTGCGCCACCATTCGACTTTCAGCGCGTATCTGATTGTCGGGGTGCCCACGGCTTCTGCTTTCTGCTCGGAAAGAGAGAGCTTTACCTTTTGCTTCATGGGAAAAGTATAGTTCTTTCTGATGAACGTCATGCTTTACAATTCGTGAAGTTGAATGTGCAATTACCTTTGATTCGAGTTCATGTTCTTCTCAAAATTACTTTTGCATTCCCATACGGACCGAGTATTGGCACTGGGTAGCATCACTTTTGAAAGTCTAAGATACAGTAGTAAACTCTCATCAAAGCAGGTCGGGTCATCTCTAATTCTAAGCTTTTGCATTTTCGTGCTTTGGCACGTATGCTGGTCTTTAAGCTTAGGATTGCTCTGGTTTGTGTCCACAGTTTTCAGAATGATGGATTTGATTTGTACTTTCGTATCAATGTCCATCTTAACTTTCCCTGTGACAGTTATTGCTGACAGTTCCTTTCTTTTTCCTCCTTATCTTGTAAGTTTCTCTTTTGCCTCCCTTGGAAGTCTTTGACGTTCATCTGTTCTTATTTATTCAGGTCAGAACTATGTAACCCAAAACCATCACCTTTGAGTTATTTAAAAGATGAGCACATCTGCGGCAGGCCTCTGGGTCTTCGTTTCGACAAGAAAACAGCTGATTTATACATTGCAGATGCATATTTTGGGCTAATGAAGGTGGGTCCCGAAGGTGGATTGGCAACATCTCTCACAACTGAAGCTGAAGGAATACCATTGAGATTTACCAATGATCTGGACATTGATGACGAAGGAAATGTGTATTTTACAGATAGCAGTAGCGTATACCAGAGAAGGTATTTTAATGATAAGCATGCAATTTCTAAAATAAGTGATAACATACTCTGTCAAATTCCTGAGTCCGAGTCCATGTAGATTTCTTCCATTTCAACAAATGCAAAGACTAGAATTTTTCACAAATGTGGTAACGAGTTGCTCTGGACTTCTTGTCAGCATCACATTATCTTGCCCCTTGCTGTATTTCCTTGACTGCAAAGTTACTATTCTAGATATAAGTTTGTTTTTTTCAACCATCTCACTAGTCTATTATTTCGTTAATGAGTGAAATAATTTGTCGTTACGACCATTTTATTAAGAGTTTGTTCTTTTTCATCAAATTAGTTTAATTATGCTCTATAAAGCTCAAATGACTTGCGTGAAGTAATTGCTTAGGTCATTTTTTTTACTACTCTTGTCTGATATTTTGTGTTTGCTTGTTCATTCTTGTTATATGGGATGGTTTAAGTTTTACTAATTTGAATGTTGCAAATTTTCCACAGGAACTTTTTGCACTTGGTTTTTTCTGCAGAAAGTAGCGGAAGGCTTTTAAAGTACAACCCTGTCACAAAGGAGACCACAGTTCTTGAGAGGAATCTCCAATTTCCAAATGGCGTGTCCTTAAGCAAGGACAGATCATTCTTTGTCTTTTGTGAAGGTGCCATTGGCAGGTGGGTCATCTTGATTCAGTTATTGTTCAGGTTGAATCAGTCCCAAGGAGTCTGTCTTACCAATTCTATTGCTTCTACTGCTTTAATGACATGGTAGTCATGCATGCTAGTCAATCAAGATTAGTTCTAAGCCAGAGGAAGATTACGAGTTATTCTGGAGGTCTCTAAGGTAGCACTTTGATTACCGTGTTACCATTGGATTCCTTGCAACAAAGAGCCTTCTTTTCAAGCCAAGAGTTGGCGACACTATGTTCTGACTTTGAGTATTTTAATCATTGGAAGCCCCCTGGAATACTTTAATATACGGCATGTGTTAGTTTAACATGTTTCTCTTGTAAGTGGATTGTTGGCGAATGAGCTCTTAATTTATGGATAAGCACGGACTGTGAAGTAACATTTCAAGTGATCCCTCTCTACCAAAATCCCAGATGCTATCTCTGAACCATTACAATAGTTTCCATGGCCGCGAGAATCTTATTTAATATGTTTATCAATAGGCATACATAGTCAAGAATCTATTATTTTATCGCATGTTTCTGGAGATTCATTGTGGGATGATCTTTGTAGATTGCGGAAGTACTGGTTGAAAGGTGAGAAGGCAGGGACTTCAGAAGTGTTTGCTGTCCTACTGGGGTTCCCCGACAATGTCCGGACAAACAAAGATGGTGAATTCTGGGTCGCGGTCCACTGTCACCGCACCCTATACACGTATCTATGCGCACACTACCCCAAAATTAGGAAGTTCATACTCAAGCTCCCTATTCCGGCGAAAATACAGTTCCTCCTTCACATTGGGGGCCGACTTCATGGAGTGGTCGTTAAGTACAGCCAGGAAGGTAAGGTCATGCAGATCCTGGAGGACAGCCAGGGCAAGGTCGTGAGAGCAGTCAGCGAAGCAGAGGAGAAGGACGGGAAGCTCTGGATGGGGAGCGTGCTGATGCCCTTCATCGCGGTGTACGACCTGGATTGAAGCGGATGCGCTTCTTTTCTCGCATCGACCTTTTCTATGACATGTAGAGGGCATTAGGAATGGGGGGATAGTAGAAGGGAAGACTTTTTTGGGTTTGTCCTTTACATTGTGATGTTAATGACATGGGTTTTGCAGTATCGAAGCCCCCTTCGTGGGATACATCATAACGCATGAGCTTTGAATTGGCTGGATACTGTCACTTTCGTCTTGTGTTTGCAGGAGAGCAATCAAAAGGCAAAAATGGAGACAGAACCGTGCTCTTTTTGTCATGTTACGTTTGCTTCAGGGGGCTCTACAGGTCGTTTTCTATGCCACTGCTACTCTAGCGAGATTCAAACTGTACCGGTCCACGGGATATATGTTAACACCGAAATTTTGGCCTTGCGATCCATGATTTGTTTCATAAAAAATAGGAATCAAACTCAATATATAAATCGAATTTAAATGAGAATAATTTTAACCCTGTGATTAGGAAATGGGGTTTTGAATAAGGCTTTAAGGCTTTAGTAGGCATGCATTATAGTCATAAATCTTTTGACTGTGGCAATTCAATTCTAAACATTCTAATTATATTGATATATTCTAAATTCTTTTCATTATTTGCTAATCTAGCCATATAACCTCTGAACGATTTACCAAATTAATTTTTCTGCCAAATTTTGCTAAAAGTCACTGACGTTGTAGTCTTCTACCTACATGGCACAGTTGGTCAATCGCTAAAAAAGTGGACAATTTTTAATTTTTATAATTTTTTATTTTTCTTTTTCCTTTTCACTTTCTCCTCCGTTGGCCTCAAGCAAGGGCCGCCCCACCCAATTCAACGAGGTGGCCCTTGCTAGCCTAGGCACGAGCATCCTTCACCCAAGGGCGTGAAGGGAAAAAGAGAGAAAAATCATTAAAAAAAAAGTAAAAATTATTCACATCGGCATCGGCAATATCATATAAGACGGTTGTAAAGACTAAATTGAAAATTCATTAAAAAATATTTAGGACTAAATTGACAAATTATCAAAAAAATTTAGAACCAAATTGGTATAATTGAAAGGTTTCAAATTAAATCAGCAAGTTGTCAAAAGTTTAAAACTAAATAAGCATAGTTAAAAAGTTTAAGACTGAATAAGCTTTTATAGAATAAATTCAGGATTGTTTGAACAATTTTTCTTGAGAAGAACAAGATGGCTAATAGATGCGAGTGTTCACATCCACCATTGTTCACATCTATTTTCATCTTCACAGCTTCCCTCGCTCTTGCTCGCTTCTCTGCTTGAACACTCGCCAACGCTTTCTCGGTCTCTCTTTCCAGGTCGGTAGGCAATCCCCCGGCAGCCTCAACCTTCGCACCCTCCTCCAGCCTCGCTCATCTAATGCCGACTTAGGCGTGACAAAAATTGAAAAATAAGATGTAGAGGAAACTAGAGCTTTTTGTATTTCTGTATATCGCTGTTGTACATGCTGATTACACTATTTGTAATACAAAGGGCAAAGTGTAAAACAGGAAAAGAATAAAAGAAAAATATACATCGATTCTAATTCCTATTTTACCAAGTCAATTACCGACTAAATAAATCAATCATTGATACTCAGGATTGATATTTCCTAAGTTATCAAATCATATTTCCAACACTCCCTCTCAAGCTGGTGGTCTATATATATTGAGGACACCAAGCTTGCTTAATAGATATGCTTGTTGTCTTTGGCATAATGGCTTGGTAAAAATGTCCGCAGGTTGCTCCGTAGTTCCTATTCCTTTTGTTGTGATGATCCCTTCTCGAATCTTGTCTCGAGTGAAATGACAATCGACCTCTATATGCTTAGTCCTTTCATGAAACACTGGATTGGCTGCTAACTTGAGTGCAGCATCATTGTTACAGAATAATTTAGTGGGTCCATCCACTTGTACTCCAAGATCCGCAAGTAATCCTCGTATCCAGATTATTTCGCAAACAGTCTTTGCCATAGCTCGATATTCTGATTCTGCTGATGATAGTGATACGGTTGACTGCTTCTTTGTTTTCCACGAGATAAGAGACTTCCCAAATTTGATACAAAACCCAGTGATGGATCTTCTCATCATTGGACAAGTGGCATAATCCGTATCACAATATGCCATCATTTTCATGTTGCAATCTCGAGATAGAAAAATGCCAAGTCCTGGGCATCCCTTCAAGTATTTCACCACTTTCAAGGCTGCATTCATGTGAGACTGCTTCGGTTTGTGCATGAATTGACTGAGTATTTGCATAGCATAGCATATATCTGGTCTTGTCATCGTGAGATAAATCAGTTTCCCAACAAGTCGTTGGTATACTGATGGATCTTCAAGTAATGAATCTTCAATGAGAGAATATGAGGTCGAATCATACTCATGTGTCGTTAACTTTGTATTCTGCTCAATCGGAATAACTGCCGGTTTGCATCCTGATAATCTTGCTTTAGATACTATTTCCAAAATGAACTTTCTTTGACTAAGAGATATTCCTCTATCAGACCGAGCTATCTCAATGCCTAGAAAATACTTAGGAGATCCCAAGTCTTTGATATGGAAAGTGGAATGGAGATAGCTTTTGAATTTTGCAATAGACAGTTCATTATTCCTCATGATAAGAATGTCATCAACATATATTAAAAGATAAATTGATGAAGTACCTTCAGTCCATGTGAACAAGGCATAATCGTGTCTGGAATGCTGAAAACCTATGTTGGTCAAAGCAGCAGTGAACTTAGCATACCATTACCTAGAAGCCTGTTTGAGTCCATACAGGGATTTATGGAGACAACACACACGAGACTCCCCCTATCTGCGTAATCCTAGAAGCTCCATGTAAATCTCTTCATCTAGATCATCATGTAAGAAAGCATTATTAACATCCATTTGATGCAGCAGCCAATTGCGAAAAGCAGCAATGGATAAGAAAGAGCGAACAGTGACTTCTTTGGCCACGGGAGAGAATGTTTCATGATAATCAAAACCTTCTCGTTGCGTGAACCCTTTCGCAACTAAACGGGCCTTGTATCATTCAACAGTTCCATCAGCTTTAAATTTGATTTTATAAACCCATTTGCAGCCAATAGGTTTTCGTCCCGCTGGTAATGGAACAATTTCCCAAGTCTAATTCTCATTGAGAGCCTTGAGTTTAGCATGCTGCCATTTAGGATCATGCGCTGCTTCAGAGTACAATGACGATTCCTGTTCTTCCGAAATTCTACTAATGCAGCACATGTGTTCTGATGACAATCTACTAAATGAAACATAAGATGATACGAGGTGCTGCGTACCTGGACAATCCAACGTAGGACATATATAATCATTTGTCCATGTAGGAGGTCTAGTGTGACGCCCAGAACGCCAAGGCTGCTCAATTCTAGTTTCTTTGATATTACAGGAGACGGATTTTGGTGAATCATCGGCGAAGGGGTCGCTAAAGAATTTGATGAAGTATCTTCCTCAGGTGAAGAAATTGGTGAGTCGATGGCTCGATTTGAATCATCGGGCATATGCTGTTCTGGTGCAATAAATATATACTGATTCTGAACAGTGAGATCGTCTTCTGATAAGAAAGGTCAATGATCTGACTTTGGAATGGAAGACATCGACGCAGTTTCTCGAAAAGGAAAAATATTTTCTTGGAAGACAACATCCCTGCTAACAAAAAAATGCCCTGTAGAGATTTCCATGACCCGATAGCCTTTTTGCAATGTAGGATATCCCATAAAAACACATTGAATGGCACGAGGATCCATTTTACTTCGGTGTCCCAGATTCGCCACATAACACAAACATCCGAAAACTCGAAGATGATCAATTATTGGTTGCTTTCCATAAAGCAATTCAAAAGGAGTCCGCCCATTAAGAATTCTAGTTGGCATGCGATTGATCAAATAAGCTGTTGTGATTACACAATCACCCCAAAAATCTTCAGGTATGGAAGCTTGATATTTTAGGGCTCGAGCTACCTCTAAGAGGTGACGATATTTTCTTTCGACAATCCCATTTTGTTGGGGTGTATAATTACATGAACTCTCATGTAGAATACCTCGAGAAGACAAGAAAGATTCACATTCCGCAAAAAAGAACTCACGTCCATTATCCGTATGAATTTTCTAGACAGGTCTATCGAATTGAGTTTTAATGAGAGATAGAAAAACGAGACCCATCACGATGTGGAGTGTGGTAGGGTCCCCAAATATCCATATGAAGTAAGGAGAAAGCACTGGTGGATCTAGATGTGCTAACTGGAAAATGTGTCCGAGACTGTTTTGCCAATGGGCAAATTGGACATTTAGGATAAGGGAATTTTGCGGTATGACCCAAGCGTTGATGAAAAATAAGATTTTTATTACTAGCAATGGCATTACAAGAAATACTTTTATTGAATAATTCAAAATTCCTTTGGGGATCAATCCAAAAATATAGCCCTTCTGCAACACTACCCAAGCCCATCAGTTTGCCAGTCAAAAGGTCCTGAAAGAAGCAATCATTGCGATTGAATATGGCACGACAAGAATTATCCTCACAAGCTTTTGAGACTGATAAGAGATTGAACTCAAAAGCAGGAATGAATAGAACATTTTTGAGAATAATATCTGGACTAAGTTGGACAGTACCAATTTTGGTAAAATGAGTGGTATTTCCATTGGGGAGTCGTATAGATACCGAAGAATGTGGCCTCTTTTGAATACTAGTAAATAAACCGTTCATTGCAAATTATATGATCACTGGCACCCAAATCAACTATCCATGCATCAACTGATATTGAATTTTCCTTGTATAAAGAAATACCTGAGAAATTCGCAGCCTTATCATTTGTTGCCAGCTGATTTAATGCTTTCATTATATTCTGATACTGATCTTGGGTAATTATCTGATTTGCCCCATCAGTCCTTCATGCTAAAACCTGGTAAGCAGCAACATCTTTTTCCTTCTTGTCACCCAGCTTTCCATGTAATTTCCAGCACATATCAATAGTATGATGAGGACGTCTACAATATTCACAATATTTACCCTTAATTTTTTTAATTTTGCCCAATATTTTTTATAGATGACGTGGCATTTCGTGAGCCTCCAGATGCCCTATATGCGGGTGCTGTCGTGGCCAAATAAGGGCTGTTTGATTCGCTTGGGCTGGCGATTAGATAAGGATCGTCCGATCTCTTCTGATGTGGACCGTCGGATGCTGATGGGCGGATCAAACCGTAGCCGTCCAATTTGCTTCCATCACAGCCGTTGATTGTAGGGTTTCCACCTACCCCAATCATCGTCCCAAAACGTCCACGTCTGCCCCCTTCTTGCGCGAAGCCCTTAACTCCTCCAGCCATCCCGCGACTGCCATGGACTCCGTGTGGCATCTCTCTAGATCTGAAGCTCATTTGGAAGGCAGCAAAGGCGACTCCTTCGCTGACTCTGCCATGCTCGGTCACGGCTTGCCGCTGGCTTTCCTCTTGGACCGCCAGTTGGTAGATCCGGCCAAGCGAAGGTGACGGGTCCATTGCCAAGATCTGCGATCGAAAAGGTGAGTACGTATCGTTCAAGATAAGTAGAAACCGAGTCACTTTCTCCCATTCCTTAATTTTCTGGTACTATTTCAGCATTTCTTCGGGATCCTCGAGTCGTTCCTTTGCCACCTCGAGCTCATTCTAGAGAGTCGAGAGCCAATTGAAGCAAATAGTGACCGATTGATTGTTCTGCTTCAACTTCGAGATAGCCTGGGTAATGGTAAAGAGCTTCGTCGGATCAAGACGCCCATACATCTCTCGGATGTTCACCCAAAAAGTCTTGGAGTCCTCGGTCAGCGGTAGCCCAGCTGCAACGTCCGGAGTGAGACAATTTCCGATCCAAGTACGGATTAATTGGTTGCATTTTTTTCCAAAAACGCTGCATTCGTTCGTCGGTCGGATAAGGAACAGTGCCGTCAAGGAAACCATCCTTGTCCTTCGTTACGAGTGCTCGCCGGAGGTCGCGAGCCCAGGCGTTGTAGTTGTCCTGTCCGATGAGCTGCATGTTGATAAGTCGGAGCTCCAGTCCGTCGGCCATCACCGTGTGAAGGGGATCTCCGGGCTCGGGACGGCCGCCGTTGAACGGAAATGCGTAGGGCAGAAAACCGGTTTGGAAACCGGGTTGAGGAATCGGGTAGGGATCCGTTGGGATGGATCCGGATCTAGGACCCGTTCTTGTCCAGCCCGACCCGTCGTTTGGATAGTTCTCCTGAGAAGGTCCACGTCCTTTGGGTCGAATTCCAGAGCTCATTCCATTCTCATCTCTAGGTAAGCTCTGTTGAGCCCATACATTGCTCGACCTAGTGGCCCATTGGCCTTGAATAGGGTACCAGCCGAGATGAGGCCACTGAATTGGTCCCTGTATTTGGAACGAAGCAGGTGGCGCCATAATAGATGGCTGAGCAGGTACCGACGAAGCAATAACTGATGATCGAGCAGGTATCGCTCCTTCTTCTATTGGGTTGACTAGTGCTGGATCTGAGACTTGGTGAGGTGAGTTGGAGGTTTCCTCCATTGGACGATTTTATCAAAAAAACAGTAGAGAAGAAATTCCTATTCGGTGGCTGGTTTGTTTTGTAGAGTTGATGTCGCAACAACAGACCAGAAAAGAACCGAAGGGCAATTTAAAGATGCGGAAGCTTAGGCCAGAATCTACTGCTCTGATACCATGACAGAGATTGAAAAATAAGATGGAGAGGAAACTAGAGCTTTTTGTATTTCTGTATATCACTATTGTACACGCTGATTACACTATTTGTAATACAAAGGGCAAAGTGTAAAACAGGAAAGGAATAAAAGAAAAATATACATCAATTCTAATTCCTATTTTACCAAGTCAATTACCGACTAAATAAATCAATCATTGATACTTAGGATTGGTATTTCCTAAGTTATCAAATCATATTTCCAACAGGGCGCACCACCATCCACCGGTCGGCAAACCCGTAGCGGCCCAATTCGTCCCGGCAGCTCTCCTCTCGCGCATCCACCGTCACCACCTCATCCGGCGTCACTAGACTGTCCTCGGCAATACTCCGATCGAAGGTAATAACTTTTAGTCCTAATTTAGCCAAGATTAGTGATGCCTGGGTGTTTTCGTGATTAAGGATTCAATTCTCTGTTGTCAAAGCCATGCCTTTACTTCCAAGAATCTGATTGTTTCCATATTTTTAAACCGCATTCATTTTAGATTATGGTCTTTTAAGTCAACGATCCTGTCTTTACCCTCTATTTGTTCATTATTGCATATAGATTAATTAGGAAAATTTTGTAATCTTTGATTCCCGTCTGAATTTACTTTCTAGATTAAAAAATTCAGTAATTCTTTTTTTAAAATTTTCGTAATTCGTAGGGTTTTTTAAGCTAACTTTAGAAAATTTCCAGTTTTATTAATTTAATCTAAAAATAATCTAGGTTTTTGGTTGACTGGATAAATTTAGATAACTTGAATCTTTGATTTCCAGGATAATTAGTTAGTTTTAAATTTATGGCAAGTAATTAGTTTTTAGCTTAATTTCCATAATAGAATAATTTGGATTATTCACTAAAATTTCGGTATCAATTAGGAAAAAAATAAAAATAAAAAAAGATATCCTTAGTAATTAGGATTAGCTATTGATTTCATCACTCTAGTAATTCCAATATTTACATTAGATTAGATTTCGATGATTTTAGCTAATCCAATTAGACAGATATGTTCGGATGTTTAATTTTGATTTAGACATTTTAATCAAATCAAATTTATTTTAGCTATGCCCTAATAATTGATCTCGAGTGTTAAGTTAATTAAGTTTTAGTTAATTCGATTCTAATTGGCTAAAGAAAAACTCAAAAAATTGAATTAGTATTGCATTTGATTGATTATTACACTGAGGCTTCGTTTATTTCACGAAAAATAACTTCCATAAAAATGTTTTTCGAATTTTCCAGCGTTCATTTCACAAAAAATGAACTAGTTAAAACAAACGTTTTCCGCTGTTGGAAAAAAAAAATACATTCAAAAGTGGGAAAATGTTTTCAATTTTTGAAAAATGAAAAACATTTTCCATAACTTTTTTCACCTCACATTCTTTTACCCAAACACATTTTCCTTTTATTTTTATGATTTTTTTCATTTCTTTAAAAAATTGAGTTTTTAATTTCATTTTTTCTTTTTCTTCTCTTTTCCTTTTCTTCTTCCTTGGCCAATCACCAGCCACGGCGACGGTCGGCAACTAATCACAAGCCAATTCTAGCCTCGCCATAGATTGATGAGCTCCTCACCCACTTGTGGCAAGGCGGCCGAGGCTTTAACTCGCCTAAGGCCAAATCCAACAAGGGCAAGGCTTAAGCTCTTTGACTCGATCTAGGCGAGCCCAAGCTCTGCCAAGGTCGGGAAGTTCGTGGCTCACCTAGATCAACCAAGCCTCAAGCTCGTTGGCCTCGGCAAAGCTCGAGCTTGCCAGATCTGGTGATCCGTGTCTTGGTTAGTCACTAGGTAGCCAGCCATCATCAAGGCACATGGTGGTAAAGGAAGGAGGAGGAAAATTTATTTTTTTTGGTAATTTTTTCCAAAAAATCAAATCAGATAATGGACAGTGGAAAATTTTCTACTCTATTTTCAGGTTGTAGCATAACACCAAAAATAGTCCTTTTCTTGGAAAATAACTTCTTGGAAAATGTATATGATATGATGTGAAATAATAAAGAAAATAATATAAAAAAGAGGAAAAATAAAATAAAAATAAATTAAGGAATAGTGTTCAAGATATTTTCATCGTCTCCATTTATGAACATTTAGATTCATTTGTAATGATATGCCATTTATATCAAAAAATGTATATTATATGATGTGAATATATCCGACTTTAATACTGCAATTCACTAAACAATGGACATGATATAAAAAAGGGTTAATACCCTAAAAAACTCCAAACTGGTACACTTGTGACAAATTTACCCCAAACTATTTTTTTGACCACCAAAAACCCCAAACTGGTACATATGTGATAAATCTATCATCCATTAGCTTCCGTTCGATTTTACCGTTAACCTTGCGGACGTGGTTGCTGACGTGGCAAGTCATGTGGAAATACATAAGTTTAATATCATTAAAAACCCCAAACTGGTATATTTATGACAAATTTACCCCAAACTTGTATATTTATGACAAATTTACCCAAAGCTGGTATATTTATGATAAATTTACTCTAAATTAATTTTTTCGATCATAAAAAACCTAAATTGGTAAATGTGCGGCACGTTTAGCCCCTTTCGATTTTCCCAAATTTGACCGAGTTGTGATGTCCAATCAATTTTATTTTCCGAATTACTCTAACATTGCCTCCATATCATTAATACTTGATTTTTTTTTTCTTTTTATTGGAATCATTATTAGAAAACTATTCAAAGACTACCAAATGTGCACTGCATTCTTGTGCCGAGAGAATGCCCATTAACTAAAAGATGGACAGATCGCTTGCGCACATATACAAAAGAAGTGCACATATCACGGTTGCTTCACTCGTTTTTGGTTTGTGACAAACTTGGCTTTATGTTTATACATGGTTTATTACTTGTCCGCAATCTGTTTGTACGCTTACATATTACTCTTGCTTTGCTGGTCATTCGTGTTAGTCTATGTCCTTTTTAGCGTTACGTAGTCTTTCCTACCTTGAATCGTAAGTGTGTCAAAATTTTAACATGGAACTTGCATGTGAATGGTATGATTGACTCGTACATCACATGCTCGTTGAAATACCGAAACCAAAATCACTTATGTTTGTCATTGATTTCAGGTGTACTTTGAGTGTGATTCTTTTGTATAAGTGCGCAAGCGATCTGTCCATCTTTTAGTTAATGGGCATCCTCTCGGTACAAGAATGAAGTGCACATTTGGTAGTCTTTGAATTGTTTTCTAATAATGATTCCAATAAAAAGAAAAAAAAATCAAGTATTAATGATATGGAGGCAATGTTAGAGTAATCCGGAAAATAAAATTGATTGGACATCACAACTCCGTCAAATTTGGGAAAATTGAAAGAGGGTAAATGTGCCGCACATGTACCAATTTAGATTTTTTATGATCGAAAAAATTAATTTAGAGTAAATTTGTCATAAATATACCAACTTTTGGTAAATTTGTCATAAATATACTAGTTTAAGGTAAATTTGTCATAAATATACCAGTTTGGGGTTTTTAATGGTATTAAACTTATGAATTTTCACATGGCTTGCCACGTTAGCAATCACGTCAGTAAGGTTAATGGCAAAATTGAACGGAAGCTAACGGAGAGTAGATCTGTCACATATGTACCAATTTGGGGTTTTTAGTGGTCAAAAAAATAGTTTGGGGTAAATTTGTCACAGGTGTATCAGTTTGGGATTTTTTAGGGTATTAACCCTATAAAAAAATCTCAGGATTTCATATCATGTCCTATCCAGTTCTATTCTGATTAGAAATTCGGACGACCAAACGTAACATTTGTGTCTACCAACAACAATGCTCTTGATCTCCAACTTATTGAATCGAGAATAACTAAAGGCAAAGCGTAACCTATTCTTCCATCAAAACCACATATTGATACCGATGGCTTATGTTGTGGTGACGAGGGGGCTTTTTGACCTTAGGTGGCCACAACACTACAAATCAGCACAGAGATTGTAAAGCCTACTATTTAGCACGCTTCAATAGTCGAAGTGACGTCCCTCCTTTTTGTTTTCTTTTTTCCCTTTTCTTGAGGTCCCATCTTCTTCTCTCTTGCCAGCAATTCTTTTCTTTCCACGCCTTTGTGTCTACCAACAGCAATACTCTTGATGTCCAACTTACTAAATCGAGAATAACTAAAGGCAAAGCAAAACCGATTCTTCCATCAAAACCATAGATCGATATCGACGACTTGTCTTGTAGTGATGATGGGGCTTTTTGATCCAGTGTAAACAAAGGTCAGGCAGCCACGACACTACAAATCACCATCATCAACGACTTGGCTTTAGATAACGAAATATGATAACTCGGCACGCTTATGGCTCGATTCAAACTAACTCACGAAACCAAAAACGACAAAAATGAGACAAGAAAAATCTGAACAGATGAATAACTCAAAAAATCAATAAGAATAGAAATGATTTGGTGATGGCTTTTGTGGATTGAAGATGGTGATAGAAAAAAAAATATATCTGGGTGGGTGTTTTCTGGTTGTGAGTGACTCTTGTTCATGTGCCCATAATTTCTTTTTTGGCTATATTCTCGGTGAACTCTTTCCGTCGTCCTCTTATGTGAGTCCTTGTTGACCAATCTCTAGGCGTATCTTACGTGGCTCTTCCTTTACTAAAACCATCTGAATAATGGTTTCTTGTGCTGCGCAACAACAACGTTGCATCCATCACTCATGACACCAGAGGTTCCAAGACTTTGGTTGACTTTATTGATGATAGTTGAATACTCCCCGTGGGAGCAACCGCTTAGTGAGGTGCATGTATCTGCAATTGCTGAGCAAACACTAGCACAATTTCCACTTGCTTCTACTATAACGAGAACATTGCCCATACCATACTTTCAATTTGATTTTTCGGGTCGAAAAATCAAACGTTTGTTCCCTTACATAGTGATTAGGTTCGCCCACGAGACACAATTTCATTTCCCTCTTCTTCCTTGGCATCATGACCACACCAAAATGAGAAGACCTCTAACCATCCATCGATTGACAATGCTATACAAAAAGCATTGTTTTTGGTAGACATCAAAGGCATGAAAAGAAAAGGATTGCTCCCATGAAGAGAAGTGAGTAAGAATAAGTAAAGTGGAACCCGCAATGAAAGAGAAAAAATAATTAAACAAAAAAGGGGGAAACACTTTCTTTTCTTTGGTAGAGTTCACTTGAAACACGCTAAATGATGAGCATACAATAAATAATATGGTGAAAATACTTGTGAATGAGAGTGTTGAGCCGAAGGAGGAATGGAAAAAGTGTAATCCTTCATTAACCATCATTTTGTTAGGCCCATGGAAATCAGGATGATGGTAAGCGTGGACAACTTCATATGCCTTAAAAGATTAACCTCGCTAGATGGCATCACAACTGCTACAATACAAAGGAAACAAAAATCAATTTAACTAAAATCTTTAAAGACTAATGAAACCGTAGATAGATTAACCTAATTCCTTGGCATCATAGCTGCCCCAACACAAAGGAAAGAGACAATCAATTTAATTAAAATTCTTCAAAGAAATCCCCATAACAAAATGATCAATAATATATTAATCATCCCGTCGATGCCTATGGAAACTCAGGGTGACGTTGAGCTTAGACAGCTTCATATATGTCTGAAAAAATTAACCTCACCACATGGCATCACAACCTTTGCAATAGAAACTTAGGGCAATGCCGAGTTTAGACATTTCTTATGTATTAACCTCGTCATTCAGCATCAGAGCTGTTGTAATACCAGAGAAAGAGACAATCAATTTAACTCAAAATCTTCACAAAAAAAAATTCCCATTTCCTGTAACTTAAGTACAAAAGAAAATAATAATAGCCACATCAAAATTGCACATCAACCAAATATCTATTCAAACATTTATGCCGTCCCCATTTATGCCTAAGGGGGTGTTTGGTTGGGCTTTCCCAAGGGGCTTTGAGCCCCCAAAGCCCTTTAGGGAAAATTTTGTGTGTTTGGTAATTGTTTTGGAATGCTCATTTGCCGAATGTGGGTATTCTAAATGCTCAAAACTGAATGCTAGGAAGGGGGTGTATTGAGCATTGGGCATTTTGGAAATGCAATACGTCACTATTCATCATCTCTGCCCCTTTGTCTTCTTCTCTTTGCCGCCCATCTTCTTCACTGTTCATCTTCTTCTTCCCATCCATCGGGCTTCTCCGACAGCTACCACCGCCGCTTGAGGGTCGCACGTTCCCAGTGACTATCGCCTAGGGGTGGTGCGACTTGCGACCCAGGCGGCATCGCCTAGCGCCAAATTTGGCAATCCAGAGGCCAGATCTGGCTGCCGAATGGCTAAATCTGGCCTCTGTGACCTCAAGCGCTTGAGGTTGCGCCTCCAAGCAGCGACGGCGTCGCCTAAGGTCGCGACCTCAGGCGGCCAAGTCTGGCCGCCGCTGCGACCTCAGGCGACCAGATATTTGGTTGCCGGATGGCCAGATCTGGCCGTCCAGCAATACCGCTGATCATCGGATTTGATTTTCATATTTTTAAAAAAAATGAAAATAAAAGTAAAAGCCCATTATAAATATTAGTTTTGTCAAACGGTATTTATGTTAAAGTTGCATTTCAATGCTATTTGAGACTATAATTTATTAAATTGTGTAATATTTTGAAAAACACTTTTATCTTAAAAGTATTTGCATTATTCTCTAAGGGCATTCCAATGTCGAACTAAACGGACCCTAAAACCGGGTCCCAAGTTCCCAACCGCCACGAGCTGGTCGTGAAATGCTCCGAACCAACCAAGTAACTGTAAACCACCCATCGTCACGGACAAAGCGCCTGGGCGATCTTCTCGACGAAAGCCCACGCAACGACGCAAAGATTGTTCCTTTGTCTCGTTCTTGATTTTCACCTTTCGCAGTTCCAAGCGAGCCTCTCCTAATTTGAACTTTCAGTTTCACTGCATTCTTGCTTTTCCCTCCCCACCTTCACGCCGGACCCGATGGCGGTGTCGACGGCCATAGTGCTCGCCGGAGCGTTCCTCCTCGTGGCCCTGTACTGCGGCACCGACCCTTTTCAGCACAGCGCCTTGTCGGGCTTCCCGGACTTCGAGGCCTACAGGGCCGACATGCCGCCTTGGTCCGAGGTCCCGCCCGAGAGAGATTCCCGGAACCTGCTGCAGAGGTCGGAGGTCAGGTTCCTGAACCAGATTCAGGGGCCCGAGAGCATCGCCTTCGACCCGCTCGGCCGCGGCCCGTACACCGGCGTCGCGGACGGGCGCGTCCTGTTCTGGGACGGCCAGGCCTGGTCGGATTTCGCTTACACTTCGCCCAATAGGTGAGCGAGCGACCGAGGGAGCGATCGAGCTCTTTGTGTCGTTTTTTGACCATGACGTGTTTGCGTGAGTGTGTGTGTGTGGAGGGTGGCTAGTATGGAGTGGAGAGTGCCTGTGTAGGCCGGACGGAGAGGAGATGACATTCTTTGGTGCACGAATCTGTCATCTTTTTGGTTAACAGTGCCCTGTGATGCTGTCATTAGGCTTAGGACTGTGCTATCATTCGACTTTCAGCGCGTATCTGATTGTCGGGGTGTCCACGGCTTCTGCTTTCTGCTCGGAAAGAGAGAGCTTTACCTTTTGCTTCATGGGAAAAGTATAGTTCTTTCCGATGAACGTCATGCTTTACAATTCGTGAAGTTGAATGTGCAATTACCTTTGATTCGAGTTCATGTTCTTCTCAAAATTACTTTTGCATTCCCATATGGACCGAGTATTGGCACCGGGTAGCATCACTTTTGAAAGTCTAAGCTAAGGTAGCAAACTCTCATCAAAGCAGGTCGGGTCATCTCTAATTCTAAGCTTTTGCATTTTTGTGCTTGGGCACGTATGCTGGTCTTTAAGTTTGGGATTGCTCTTGTTTGTGTCCACAGTTTTCAGAATGATGGATTTGATTCATACTTTCGTATCAATGTCCATCTTAACTTTCCCTGTAACAGTTATTGCTGACAGTTCCTTTTTTTTCCTCCTTATCTTGTAAGTTTCTCTTTTGCCTCCCTTGGAAGTCTTTGACATTCATCTGTTCTTATTTATTCAGGTCAGAACTATGTAACCCAAAATCATCACCTAGGAGTTATTTGGAAAATGAGCACATCTGCGGCAGGCCTCTGGGTCTTCGTTTCGACAAGAAAACAGGTGATTTATACATTGCAGATGCATATTTTGGGCTAATGAAGGTGGGTCCAGAAGGTGGATTGGCAACATCTCTCACAACTGAAGCTGAAGGAATACCATTGAGATTTACCAATGATCTGGACATTGATGAAGAAGGAAATGTGTATTTTACAGATAGCAGTAGTGTATACCAGAGAAGGTATTTTAATGATAAACATGCAATTTCTAAAACAAGGGTAACATGCTCTGTCAAATTCCTGAGTCCGAGTCCATGTAGATTTCTTCCATTTCAACAAATGCAAAGACTAGAATTTTTCACAAATGTGGTAATGAGTTGCTCTGGACTTCTTGTCAGCATCACATTATCTTGCTCCTTGCTGTATTTCCTTGACTGCAAAGTTACTATTCTAGATATAAGTTTGTTTTTTTCAACCATCTCACTAGTCTATTATTTCGTTAATGAGTGAAATAATTTGTCGTTACGACCATTTTATTAAGAGTTTGTTCTTTTTCATCAAATTAGTTTGATTATGCTCCTATAAAGCTCAAATGACTTGTGTGAAGTAATTGCTTAGGTCACTTTTTTTACTACTCTTGTCTGATATTTTGTGTTTGCTTGTTCATCCTTGTTATATGGGATGGTTAAGTTTTATTAATTTGGATGTTGCAAATTTTCCACAGGAACTTTTTGCACTTGGTTTTTTCTGCAGAAAGTAGCGGAAGGCTTTTAAAGTACAACCCTGTCACAAAGGAGACCACAGTTCTTGAGAGGAATCTCCAATTTCCAAATGGCGTGTCCTTAAGCAAGGACAGATCATTCTTTGTCTTTTGTGAAGGTGCCATTGGCAGGTGGGTCATGTTGATTCTGTTATTGTCCACGTTGAATCAGTCCCAATGGAGTCTGTCTTACCAATTCTATTGCTTCTACTGCTTTAATGACATGGTAGTCATGCATGCTAGTCAATCAAGATTAGCTCTAAGCCAGAGGAAGATTACAAGTTATTCTGGAGGCCTCTAAGGTAGCACTTTGATTACCACATTAGGATTGGATTCCTCGCGACAAAGAGCCTTTTTTTCAAGCCAAGAGTTGGCATACTATCCTCTGACTTTGAGTATTTTAATCATTGGAAGCCCCCTGAAATACTTTTTATATACAGCATGTGTTAGTTTAACATGTTTCTCTTGTAAGTGGATTGTTGGCGAATGAGGCTCTTAGCTTATGAATAAGCACGGACTGTGAAGTAACATTTCAAGCGGTCCCTCTCTACCAAAATCCCAGATGCTATCTCTGAACCATTGCAATAGTTTCCATGGCCTTGAGAATCTTATTTATTACGTTAAATCAACAGGCATATATAGTCAAGAATCTATTATTTTATTACATGTTTGTGGAGATTCATTGTGGGATGATCTTTGTAGATTGCGGAAGTACTGGTTGAAAGGTGAGAAGGCAGGGAATTCAGAAGTGTTTGCTGTCCTACCGGGGTTCCCCGACAATGTCCGAACGAACAAAGATGGTGAATTCTGGGTTGCGGTCCACTGTCGCCGCACCCTATACACGTATCTATGCGCACACTACCCCAAAATTAGGAAGTTCATACTCAAGCTCCCTATTTCAGCGGAAATACAGTACGTCCTTCACATCGGGGGCGGACTTCATGGAGTGGTCGTTAAGTACAGCCAGGAGGGTAAGGTCGTGCGGATCCTGGAGGACAGCCAGGGCAAGGTCGTGAAAGCAGTCAGCGAAGCAGAGGAGAAGGACGGGAAGCTCTGGATGGGGAGCGTGCTGATGCCCTTCATTGCGGTGTACAACCTGGATTGAAGCGGATGCGCTTCTTTTCTCGCATCGACCTTTTCTATGACATGTAGAGGGCATTAGGAATGGGGGGATAGTAGAAGAGAAGCCTTTTTTGGGTTTGTCCTTTACATTTTGATGTTAATGACATGGGTTTTGCAGCATCGAAGCCCCCTTTGTGGGATACATCATAACGCATGAGCTTTGAATTGGCTGGATACTGTCACTTTCGTCTTGTGTTTGCAGGAGAGCAATCAAAAGGCAAAAATGGAGACAGAGCCGTGCTCTTTTTGTCATGTTAGGTTTGCTTCAGGGGACTCTACGGGTCGTTTTCTATGCCACTGCTACTGTAGCGAGATTCTAATGCTGTGCCGGTCCATGGGATATATGTTGACATCGAAATTTTGGCCTTGCGGTCCATCATTTGTTTCGTAAGAAATAGGAATCAAACTCAATATGTAAATCGAATTTAAATGAGAATTATTTTAACCCCACGATAAGGAAATGGGGTTTTGCATAAGGCTTTAAGGCTATAGTAAGCACGCAAAGCCAAGTGTCTATTAGTGATTTGATGGTAGGAACTAATTGAGAACATATGGAAAAATTATCTAAAATATCCTAAATCTATTCTATTGCATGCGGCCAATCTAGTCATCGACATTTTGATTGTAGCAAATCAATTTTGAACATTTTAATTATGTTCATTTATTTTTTAAAAATTTCATTATTTGTCAATTTAATCATAAATCTTTTAACGATTTACTAAACTAATTTTTTGGCCAAATTTGACTGGATATCGCTAACATTGCAACCTTCTACCTACATGGCACAATCGGTAGATCGTTGCTAATGTGGATACTTTTTAATTTTTATAATATTTCTTTTTCTTTTTCTTTTCTTTTTTTCCTCCATTGGCCTCAGGAGAGGGCTATCTCACCCAATTTGGCAAGGTAGCCCTTGCTAGCCCAGGCACGGGTGTCCCTCACCCAAGGGCATGAAGGGAAAAGGAGAAAAAGAAAAAAAATCATAAAATTTTTAAAAAGAAATTACAAAAATTGTACACATCAACGTCAGCAGACTCACGTAGAACAGTTGTAAAGACTAAATTGGAAAATCATTAAAAAACGTCTAGAATTAAATTGACAAATCATCGAAAGATTTATGACTTAAATTGATACAATTGAAATGTTTCAAACTAAATCGGTAAGTTATCAAAAGTTTAAAGTTAAATAAACATAATTGAAAAGTTTAAGACTTGAATTAGCCTTCGTTGAGTAGGTTCAGGATTTTTTAAACAATTTTTCTTGAGAAAAACAAGGTGGCTAATAGATGCGATTGTTCACATCTATTTTCATCTTCACAGCTTCCCTCGCTCTTGCTCGCTTCTCCGCTTGAACACTCGCCAACGCTTTTCTCGGTCTCTCTTTCCGGGTCGGTAGGCAATCCCCCGGCAGCCTCAACCTTCGCGCCCTCCTCCGGCCTCGCTCGTCTAACCCCGACCCGGGCACACCACCATCCACCGGGCGGCAAGCCCGCGGTGGCCCAATTTGTCCCGGCAGGTGGCAGCTCTCCTCATCAATCACCATTCGCAAAGCAACCGTCACCCCCTCATCCGGCGTCACTAGACTATTCTCGGCGATACTCCGACCGAAGGTATTAACGTTTAGTCCTAATTTAGTCGAACTTAGTGATTATTGGGCGTTTGCGTGATTAAAAAGATTCAATTCTCTGTCGTCAAGGCCATGCCTTTACTTCCAAGAATCCGATCGTTTCCATATTTTTACGCCGCATTCATTTTAGATTATGGTCTTTTAAGTCAACGATCCTGTCTTTACCCCCTATTTGTTCATTATTGCATATAGATTATTTAGGAAAATTTTGTAATCTTTGATTCCTTTCTGAATTTACTTTCTAGATTAAAAAATTCAGTATTTCTTTTTTTTGAATTTTCGTAATTCGTAGGGTTTTTTAAGCTAACTTTAGAAAATTTCCAGTTTTATTAACTTAATCTAAAAAATATTTTAGGTCTTTGGTTGACTGGATAAGTTTAGATAATCTGAATCTTTGATTTCCAGGATAATTAGTTAGTTTTAAATTTATGGCAAGTAATTAGTTTTTAGCTTAATTTCCGTAATAGAATAATTAGGATTATTCACTAAAATTCTGGTATCAATTAGACAAAAAAAATTATAATTTAATTAGACAGTACCTAATCCTAGGTAAGTAGGATTAGCTACTGATTTCATCACTCTAGTAATTTGAATCTTTACATTAGATTAGATTTCGATGTTTTTAGATAATTTAATTAGACAGTTCTATTTGGATGTTTAATTTTGATTCAGACATTTTAATCAAATCAAATTTAGTTTAGTTATCCCCTAATAATTGATCCAGGTGTCAAGTTAATCAGGTTTTAGTTAATCTGATTCCCGTTGGCTAAAGAAAAACTCAAAAATTGGATTAGTGTTGCATCTGATTGATTATCACATTTAATTAAGTTTATCCGTAAAATTTACTTAGATTATGCATATCATTTAACGCATGAGAGCCTCCTGCATCCTAGCCAAATTTCTAACCCGCTCATCATGAGTTAGTGCCAACTCCCTTAATCTAATTTTCAATGAATAATTGATTTTGCAAACTGAGTTGTAACTAGTAAAAATCGAGAGAACCTATGTTAGGGGAAGACGCCCTCTCGTGAGGGGAGCCATTTGCACTTGTTTAGTAACCGTCAACCTCCTTCGGGGACATCTCATGTCCACCCTCAAGAGGGTTGCGACACATTACGATATTAACTGAGTAATGTTTAAGAAGCTACAGTATTGTATTATAGAGATTTTTAATTTTTGCAAAAATAGGTAGAGGAACATTAAATTATATTTTCTTCAAATTTGTGGTAGACACTTTGATTTTCTCTAATATGAAATATCCAAAACTTAGTTAAATAATAATTTTTTATCGTAAATTTGCATTTTTTTAATGAAAACGATGTTAGTTTTCTAGGTCCCCATTTTTCAATAATATAACGGTGTCGTTTCGCCACATGTTTCACATGATTAGAGATTGGCTACCCAAAGTGGTTAAAAAAAACTCGGGTTTTCTTAAGCAAGCAAGGAAACATCAAGCTGCAGATTTTTATTTAAAGAAACAAAACCACATTCATGATATTATTATGCAATAAGATATTCTCAAGATACCATTTTTAATTGCCAAACATACCCCCAAAATAGAAAGGAAGTGATGCTGATTATTAGGGCTTTTGACCATCCTATTTCACTCAAGAGCCGAACCGAACTAGTTTTATTAGCCAATTCACGATCTTAAACCTTCGATTTTTGGGTAATTTATAATGAATAAAAAAATTCATGTTTAACCTCCTGCACTTGATTACTACATAAATGTTAACTCAATTAACAATATATTAAGCTACGATTGATCTAGGAATATTAAGACGGTGGACATCATTAAAATAAGGAAAAATCTCAAATAAGGATCCAAAGTGAATCTACTTTCTCAAATAAAGACCCGAAGTGATCATTATTACAAATAAGGACCTGAAGTGGCTAACAAATCTCAAATAAGGATCTAAACCGGCCGGCCAGCCAAAATGTTCACCGATCGGCAAGCATGTGACATTTCCAATGGCTAGAATATGGGCAATTTTGTCCCAAAAATTATAGATAGAAATTAACAAACCCTAAAACAAAACCCCCAAACTTTTCACGTTCTTCTTCTGCTCTTCATCTTTTATGTTATGTCCCCTCTCGTCTGGAGAACCCAAATTATTTGTTGATTGAGTAAGATTCCCGGCTCCCTGAGTTCCAAAGGTACGTGCTCTCCTTCCCTCCCTCTCTCTCAATTTGAACAAAACCGATCTCGGTTGAACAAAGGTGTGAATCAAAGTGTATAGCGAACCTAAGAAAGATAATGAAGAATCGAGGCCCTCTTGTTACACACGAGTGTCTCAATAACGAAAATGTGGCTTTATTCAAGATCTGTCTTCTTTGTTGGAAAGAAACGAAGACAGAAAACAAAAGAAGTAGATGTGAAGAAACGAAGGTAGGGGTTTCTTGTTGTGTTTTAATTTGTGTTCCATTAATAGAAAATTTTTGTGCTCCAAGCAAGAGAGGACAAAGAACGGAGAAGATGAAGAACAGAAGAAGAAAAACGTGAGAACATAAAGTGAGGAGTTGGGGGGTTTATTTTTAGGTTTGTTAATTTCAATCTTCTTTTTTTTTTTGACAAAATTGCCCATATTCCAGCTACGGAAATGTCATACGCTCACCGGTTGGTGAACATTTTGGCCGACCGGCAAATTTAGGTCCTTATTTGAAACTTATTAGCCACTTCGAATTCTTATTTGGGACAACGACCACTTCGAGTTCTTATTTAAGAAAATAGGTTCATAGGTCCTTATTTGAGATTTTCCCTTAAAATAATATAAGACATGGATTAAAAAAAAAAAAATTTATAATTTTTTGAGAAAACCCCGTTTTTCTCGGTTTCAAGGGGAAAATTACAAGGTTCACACTCTTTTTCCTATCTTACATTATTGCCAAAATGTAAAAATTTCTTTTTAGTTATTTCAAGACTCATTTATTTTGCGAAATGAACGGTTCAAATTGTATTTTCTTACAACTAACTTGTATCATTTACAAAAAAAAAAATAATAATAATAATAATAATAATAATTAAAAATTAATATTTAGATATAATTTGTTATAAATAATATAATTATTTTTTTATTAAATAATTATTTTTAAATAATATATTTGATAAATTTCAGAAAAGAGGCTTAAGAAGAATTGAACCGGCCGGTCGAGAAGGGAAGGCGCTGTCGTCCTTGTGCAAGGGAAGCAACGAAGCTGCAGGGGTAGAATCCGGCGGGAGTCGCTCCGACTCAGTGCTGAGTTCGCTCGACTCGCCTCTGCCTTCCAGCCCACACCCCACTCTCTCTCTCTCTCTCTCTCTTCCTCTCTCGTGCCTTCTCGTCTCGGCAAAACCTCGCGTCGAACCAGGGCTCGAGTCCAGCCATACCACCGCCGCGGGCCGTCGCCGTCGCCGTCGCCGTCGCTCCCCTTGGCTCTTTCCCTCCTCCTCGTTCGCCTGCCTGATACGTTGCGGCCACCGCTTCGCCGATCTCTCCACGTTCCTTCCTTCGCCAGAACGTCGCGGACTGGTCGAGGAGCTCAGCCATGGTGAGCAGCTAGGGTTCTAAAGTCCGTTCTTTTTAGTCGTTTCGCGAATGGGTTGCGATGCCCTCAGGTTCTTGTGCTCTCCGCCTGTTTCCGGAGACGGCGGGGTTGACTGAATTGGGTCGCGGTTTTTTTTTTTTTTTTGAGTGCGAAATTGCGTTCTTGATTATTCAGCTATTGTTGGCCGAGGGGGGAAAATTTGTTTCTTTTAGCTGTGGGTTGCTGACATTGTGGTGTATTATTGTGCTGATGGAAATCTACGGACTGTTTTTGGGGATCGCAGTCGGATATCAGGAAGTGGTTGATGAAGTCGCATGACAAAGGCAATGGCAATGCGAAGCTTGGGAAACCCGGGTCGAGCGATTCGGGAAAGACCCCTCCGGCAAAGTCTCAGCCTGATAAGCCTGTGAGTGCATTCCTTGTTATCTGTTTGCTGTTGATCAGTAACTGGTGTGTCTCTCCTTGGTGTTTTGATTTGTGTACTTAAATTAGCGGTTGAATATTGGGGGGAAAAAGAAAAAGAAAAGGGCAGGTCGAATGAGTTGGTGTTTTTCTTCAGATGTGTATTTATCCTCAAATTGCAGGGGTCATAAGCATTCAATGGTGTCAGACAGGATGGTTAGTTTAATTTTAACTCTTGAGAGGAAAAATACCAAGCTTTCTTCTCTAATGTTCAATTCCCTAATTGTGGAAAGGGCAGCCTGGTCAGATAATTAAGCATAGCCGTTTTTTTTTTTCCCCAGGTTTCTCATTATGCCATTCTTTTTGTCTCTTCTTTGGGTTGTTTGAGGGATTACTGCAAAACAATCTGAATTTTGGTTGAAAAATACTTCTCAATAATCAGGTTGTTGCTTCAACAAAATGAATTCTCATGAGGAAAACAAGGAAGCATGCATTGATTGAGTGAAAATCCTAAAGCAGGAACTTAGTTGGCAATTGATATATTTACTTGCTCATTAAAAATTCAGGTGCATCCGGTTCAGGAGAATTCAGCTAGGAGGAAAACCAGCAAGTATTTTGCTGCTGCAGATAAGCAGAAGCCAAAAGATGAAATAGAACCAGAAGAGGTTTCAACCAAAAGAAAACCTCGAAAGGATACCGAGGAATCTGTGAAACCCCCTCCTCCTAAAAAAATGCACACAGTTGAGGATGACGACGACGACGACGATGACTTTGTCTTGCCCACTCCTAATAAACCATCTGATGTCACACCTAGCAAGAAACTGAAGTCTGGTTCTGGTAGGGGAGTTCCAAAGAAACCAGTAGATCTTGAAGAGAGCGACGATGATGATCATAAGTGTGCTAAATCTCCTCCTAAGTCTGGTGGAAGGGGTCGTGGTGGTAGAGGTGCATCTGCCGCTCCAGCTGGTGGAAGAGGCAGGGGTGGTGGTGGACGAGGTGGATTTATGAATTTTGGAGAGAGGAAAGATCCTCCTCATAAGGGACAGAAGGTAAAATATGCTCATTATCCTCAATATTTTCTTATTTTTTTGGCATACAATGCTTTCTTGTAATTAATTATATTGTTTACTTTTAATTCATTATGTGCCAGGAAGTCCCTGAAGGTGCTCCAGATTGTTTGGCAGGTTTAACTTTTGTAATCAGTGGAACACTTGATAGGTACTTCCAATCATTTTCCCCCTTCTCTAAGTTATAAATTCTGCTTCCAAATTCCCAGTTGCATATTTCTGATTATCTTAACATGTGAGGACGTCTCTTTCGTGGTTGCTTATGCTTTCAGTGCTTTATGTATCTGTAGATTAATTAGTGGCACATTTACAATTTTTCAGTTTGGACAGAGAAGAAGCAGAGGATCTAATTAAACGCCATGGTGGTCGTATTACCGGATCAGTCAGCAAGAAGACGGTCATCTCATATTCCTTTCATGATTTAGTATTAAGAGTGTTATTTGAATCTGAGTTACTTACTTTCCTAATTCTGTCTCCAGAATTACCTGTTATGTGATGAAGATATTGAAGGAAGGAAATCTGCAAAGGCGAAAGAGCTCGGGTACTTTCTCTGGATATTGGTCTTTATTATAGTATTAAAATAGTTAATTTTCAGTGCTCATTTGTAATTTTCATTTCTATGATTCAGAACAACTTTTCTCACGGAGGATGGTTTGTTTGATCTGATCCGGTCATCAATTCGTACAAAAACACCTGTTCAAGAGAAGTCCAATAGTACAGAGAAAGCTGTGCCATCTTTGACTAAGAAAACTCCACCAAAAATTGACCCAAAAAGTATGCCTTAATAGATCTTTGTTCCTTATTGGTCATCCTTCTATACAATATTGTGTGTTATGCTGTTTTTACATCACTTCATTTCTCCAGACAGTATTTTTTTGGTAAGGAAAAAAAAAAAGTCTTTGTGCTCATTTAAGTCCTTTTCTGCTCAAATGAATCTCAAAAAAGTCTTCAGGTCATGGCATGGCAGACAAAGGAAATACAGAATTATAAATATCCTTGGTTGAGGAGTTTAGGAAAAAACAAGGAATTTGCATGCTCTAAACCCTGGGATAATGCATAAGTTCCAGATTAATTTCGGTAAACAACATGCCACAAGAACATCATGTATGAGATGAGTTGTTGGATAACACGCCCGGCTTGAAATGCCACTGGAACTATTCAAGTAAATTTAGCTTTGGGACATGCAAAAACAGTCTTAGACTGTCGGGGCTTTTTGCCTGGAATGGAGAATATCTGATGTTGCATTTGTTTTTCCACTTTGGGTAATTCTGACTTCCACTACTGATGAGCATAAACCAAGGTCATGTTTTGTTGGCAAGAGCAGTACTAACTAAGAGTACGATTATTAGGAGCTGTTTTTGGTTGCTGTTTGACATCATGCTTAATTGATTAAAAGGTATTCTGGAATACCTTGAAATTCACAGGGTACAAAACTAAATTACTTAAGTTGGAGAATCTTATCATATTTTTAAAGATGTATGGGTTGATGTAATGACAATTGGGCCAATCATGAGCTGCAGAATATGTGTATTTTGTTTGAAAACGTATTTGGCGCCATAACTTTTTGCACTACATGCTACAAAATGTTGGTACTCATAATTGCAGAAACTTTCTTGTTAAGCAGGTTTTTAGCTTGCAAAATCAGCTCATTCCGGTCTTTTTTTATTTTTTTTTATTTGTCTGTTTCCAGTCCTGCCAGTCATTTTGTATGGTATAATTCACTGGAGAGCCTTTCTTACAAGCCTTTGTTGGCAACAGGTGTATCCCCTCGAGGTTTGGCATCAGACTCCCGTGCTGCTTTGAAGAAACATCAAATTACTAAACCGTCTTCTTTGACATGGACTGAAAAGTATAGGCCAAAAGTTCCAAATGACATCATTGGAAATCAGTCACTGGTGCATCATCTTTCCTTTTTGTACTCTACTGTGGTCACATTAAAATATTTAAATATCTGCACATCTTTATGGTTAAAGTTCGAATGATGACAGGTAACTCAGCTCCATAACTGGTTGGCACATTGGAATGAACAGTTTCTTGATACTGGAAAGAAAGGTAAGGGGAAAAAACAAACTGATCCTAGTGCTAAGAAAGCTGTTCTGTTAAGTGGACCTCCTGGTATTGGCAAAACTACGTCAGCAAAAGTGGTTTGCAAGATGCTAGGCTTTCAGGCGGTTGAGGTAATGTGTTATTGATTTCTAAAGTCAACCTCTTGCCCTCCATCTCTTCCTTTTACTTACCCTTTTTGTCTTTTTTTGCAATTTTCAGGTGAATGCTAGTGATAGTCGTGGGAAGGCTGACAGCAAGATCTCTAAAGGGATAGGAGGCAGCAATGCCAATTCCATTAAGGAACTCGTGAGCAATGAATCCCTAAGTGTCAACATGGATTGGTTAGTCACGAATTCTTTGTTCTTCTGTGCGTGTGGCAGAAAGTAGCAAGAAATGTCAAAGGTTTGTTTTTTGGTTGCAGGTCTAAACATCCCAAATCCGTCCTTATAATGGATGAGGTCGATGGAATGTCTGCTGGAGATAGAGGAGGAGTTGCAGATCTTATTGCCAGCATAAAGATCTCCAAAATTCCAATTATTTGCATCTGTAATGATCGCTACAGTCAGAAATTGAAAAGTCTTGTGAACTACTGTTTGCTTCTGAACTTTCGGAAACCTACAAAGCAACAGGTCCTCCCATTTTTTAAATTAAGAGAATTATCACACATCTATTTCTTTAGAATCTGATTTGCACTATCATGTTCAATGCACTTAACTTGGTGAGCCTATTTGACCATCTCTCTTTTGAACTACCATATGCTTCTGAACATTGCAAACCTACAAAGCAATTGGTTCTCCAGTTCCCCTTTAGTGAACGAAATTATCATAGAGTTAGTCATATCATTTTCGTAAGATATTATTGATGTTATGATGTTCAATGCAATTAGTTTGATGAGCCCACTTGGCCATCTCAATAACTTTAATGCATTTTATCTAATTCTAATATTTTAGTTCATTTGAATTTGTGTGGAGGTTTCAGTATGTATCTAAGCTATCCCTAATAGCTAGAATTGGTGCTCTATTTTTGAAATGAAGAATGTAAGCTATTTAACTTGGCTAGTAGTCTCATAATTTTTTTGGCTGGTAAGTGTATTCTTGCTGACTGGTGAGTGTTTGGTGCCTGCTGCTCCTTTGGGATTAAGTTTCCTAAACTCAAGAAAAAAGTCTCTTCAAGTGAACGAGAACTTAAAATTTGTCTTGGCCTTGATAGGCAAGCAATCTAAATAAAATGAAAATAATTGTTGCATTTTCGAACTTTAAGGTGACTTGTTGTATTGGGTATTTGGGTGATTTTTTTCTTCTTTTCTGTTACTATTGCTTTTGCCTCGCAGACACTGTTGGCAACCTTGCAACACAATGTTTGTATCCTAAGCGACGATCTTAGCTCTTTGTTATGATTTAATCTTTGTCAGGAAGGGCCTATTTAGTCCAAATTGCTATGAGTTTCTAATGCATCTTCGTTCTTTATATTTTCATCTGATAGATGGCAAAGAGGTTAATGCAAATAGCTCAAGCAGAAGGCCTTCAAGTTAAAGAGGTATTTTCAGGGATATCAAGATTCTTGAACTTAGATGTCCCTTGCAAGAGAATGCGTGTGGAAATTGTGAATGGTTTTTTACTGCATGGACTTAGGGAAGCAGTTTTATCTTTCCTATCATGAGAAATTGGGAGCTTATTTGAAATACCACAATTGGCATGTGCAATTGGCAGGATGTCATATTTCCACTGTGCCAATATAAAAAACAATAATAAAATGGTTGTGTACTTTTGACTCTTGAGCAATTTTGTCAGGTTTTTCCTGCAAAGAGCTCTCTCCCTGACTTAATGGATTGACTCTGACCTTTCGATTGATTCAGATTGCTCTTGAGGAACTTGCTGAAAGAGTTAATGGAGATATCCGTTTGGCACTCAATCAATTGCAGTATATGAGTCTCTCGATGTCAGTGATCAACTATGATGATGTGAAACAGCGCCTTCTTAGCGGTGCAAAAGATGAAGATATATCGCCCTTCACAGCTGTCGATAAGTATGACTTCACCAGTTTCTCACCTCTCTATTATTTTTCTTTCTTGGTGACAACTTTCCTAGCATGGAAGCAGTGTCATTTATGTGTACTTACATGATCCTAGGTTGTTTGGCTTCAATGGGGGCAAATTAAGAATGGATGAGCGGATTGACCTCAGCATGGGTGATCCTGATTTGGTCCCTCTTCTTATACAGGTTCCTTGCTTTATTTATTTATATTATTTTTTTTGGGGTAACTTTTACACTGCCAAAGGAATTTGCACCTTGCAGAGTGACACCAAAGAAAAAACTTGAATTTGAATCAAGAAAAAACTTTAAATATTTAATTTGAAGAAAGATGATCTGTGAAATACTCTCTTTGAACCTTGTATTAGGCAGTTGAAAACTTCGTTGTTGCTATTTGTCATATCGACTGATTTTGGGTGTAGCTTCATGGTAAAAATTTGGTTCTGGTATCATAGTGCTGTAGTTCATCGATAGGGACCTCTCTTCTGAAATTCCTTAAGTTTTCTAGAAAGCTACCTAATGATTTGGACTGGGCACTCTGCATTTCTCACTTAGGTTTTCAATTAATACTATATTAGATAACTAAAAGAGCCCGACACAAGCATGCGTGGGGCCCATGTGGCCTGGTATGTTTTTGACATCTTTTTAATAAGCTTAACATTTCTGATATCTTTAGACTCTGGCATTATTTATGTTCTGTGTCCTGCATCAATAACAATCTGTACAGCACGGTTTATGCCTTGACAGGGACTAGGTATTGTGCGTTTTTTATGGAAGCATTTTGTTTCCGGACAAACAAAAAGCCTACTTTTTTTTTTTTTTTTTTTTTGGTCGGTAACAAAAAGCCTGCTTAGTATACCACAATCAGGTTGGTCTTGGTATGAAAAAGGGTGGAACATTTTGGAATGATCAAACAAATGGAATTAAATGGGCATGAGCATGCCAATGTTTGGCTGCTCTGCTCAAATGTCGTTGAGTTATCTCTTTTCTCCGTGTTGGGTCATGCGAGTTACCTGATGAATAGGGAAAAAGGGAAGTTTTAGAAGAACAGAGTTTCTACATTTTTGCACTATCAATATAAGTCAAGTGACATGGTAATTACCTGGCTCGATTGGCGCAAAGTTGAAAAAGGGAATCTTTTTCTGCAAATTAATGACAGGATAACAACCCCTATGCCAAATTAACTACAAGATAAGGAGCCCACTAGGTAAGGAAATAGCATTGGCATGAAGACTTTTCTCCACATATACCAAACATTCAAAGTAGAAGGCCAAGGATACCTAATTTTCATAAAATAATTTGCTAATTTTCTAAAGATTTTGCTATTTCTTTCCCTCCAAATTAGCCAAAAATTTGCTATAAAAATCACTTGAATCTTCTTCCTCTTCTTTTGATAATGCATATGCCCAATGACACTCTTAGCTCATCTTGTATTTACTTCAAACTTACCCATTGAATACCCGCTATCAAGATCAAATCCCAAAGCATCTTTGACCAACCACATTTAGCACCATGGATTCAACTACCTGTTTGCAAAGGCAACACCAATTCACCAATATCTTGAATGTTCCAATTGGTGACCATCAACTTACCCTTATGTATGTTTCGGTGTGGGTGAGAAGTTAGTACATCGACTTCAAATAGTAGTCGCCAATATAAGGTCATATTTTTTACATGAACATAAAGATCAAATATTATGATATCCCGAAATTTGGCCCCATTCGAAATATATAAAATAGTTATTCCATCAATGCACTGATAGTTAATTTACTTTGAATTGATCACTCATGAGTTAACCAATCAATTGGGTGAGGCCGTAAAGGATTAAAACGTGAAAGACCAGAAAATTCGATTAGGGATGATCCCTCAAATATAAGGATTTACAAGGGTCAATACTGCTTTACTATCCCTATGTTTATGTTTGACTGGGTGTTGGTTGATGTTTTAAATGCTTTCACTTATGCTTAATCAAAAGGTAAAAAAAATGGGTTAGCAACGACTTCTGGGGCGTCGCAATTTATCGACCGTTGAGGGATGTTAGCGTGCTCGGGGTTCAGGGCGTGACAAATATAGCTTTGAAAATTCACTCTTTTCAACTGAACGGGTTTCTTTAATTTTATTCCCTTGGATGTGGTGTGTTAATTCAAGGTAGATAAGAAATAGATAAGTAGTTCCCCAGGTTTAGATCTTACTCTGAAGTTGTATCTGCCTCAAGTAACCTCCTGTAAAAGCTCGGATTCTATTCTGCTCGCACTTGCCCTTGTCTCATTTTGCCTTAATGTTCTATTTTGCTCGTGCTGGGATGCACATTTATGGAATACTTTTTCTTGAGAATCTTTATATCTTGTATTCTCATATAAGTGGTTAAATGTGCCTCAGGAAAATTATATGAATTACAGACCTCTTGCTGGTGGCAAGGATGATAATGGGATAAAACGCATGTCCTTGATTGCCCGGGCTGCTGATTCTATTGCCGATGGGGACATTATAAATGTACAGATACGAAGATATCGCCAATGGCAGCTCTCTCAAGCTAGTTGCCTTGCTTCTTGTATAATCCCGTATGTTTTCTGTATAAGCTGGTATTTCTCAAGATGTTTTTGTATGCTCCTTTCAAATTTCTCATCATATCGCTTTTCATTCAGTGCTGCATTGATGCATGGGCATAGGGAGACACTGGAACAGGTACTTTACTCTCTGACAATATCTTAATCCTGATGGGCAATATGCCAGTATATCATTTCTAAGAATAAGTGATAGCTACTGATCACAAGATATGTGGATGCCTGCGTGATTAGCAGTTGCAAATATCTGTGTTATCTCTGCCAATGTTCTTTTTGTTTTCTGTCCTAGAATTGTGAGTTTTATAGGTGGATCTCTCTTTTTGTTGTACAAGAAAATCCTGCTTCCTCACATACTTTCAGCGATTTACTTAAGTTGCATAAATTTGGATGTTAATGTTGCATTTTCTTCTTGATGTTTTCAGGGTGAGCGTAATTTCAACAGATTCGGTGGCTGGTTAGGAAAGAACTCAACGATGGGCAAAAATTTTCGACTTTTGGACGATCTGCATGATCATCTTCTTGCTTCTCGCGAATCTAATTCTGGAAGGTAATATTGTTTTACTGGGGAAACTTGTTCTTTTATTTGTACAAAATGGTCCAAAAGTGAAGTGAAATTATCTTCTTATCTTTTTTTTTTGGTACTTATGTCATCTTAAAGTTTTTATGGGAATGTACTGGCTGGTTCACCTTATGTTTTATGTGGTTATCATTTTTTAATTGTACTGTTCAGGGAATCTTTGCGAGTTGACTACCTGTCCCTCCTCCTTAGGAGATTGACTGATCCTCTTAGAAAGCTGCCTAAGGTTGGTTAGCTGATTTTTTTCAATTTTGTTGCTTTAATGAGTTTCTGGGAAAATTATTGTCGCTATCATGTGTTGTTCTGAACAGGATGAAGCTGTTGCAGAAGTTGTGGAGTTCATGAATTCATATTCAATCAGTCAGGAAGACTTTGATACTATGGTGGAGCTATCAAAATTTAAGGTACTCATTCCTGCTCTCTTATCGGCTGATGCTTCTAAGCTTCGCTTATGCATTTCTGTGCCTCTTTCCTTCAGGGGCATCCAAATCCCTTAGATGGCATTCCACCAGCTGTCAAATCTGCCCTGACCAGGTCGTATAATGAAAGCAGCAGGTCCAGGATGGTACGAGCTGCAGATTTAGTTACACTACCAGGAGTAAAGAAAGCGCCTAAAAAGAGGATTGCAGCTATTTTAGAACCGTCTGATGATGGATTGGGAGAGCAAAATGATGATGCCTTGGCAGAAAATGAAGAGGAGAACTCTTCTGACACGGAAGACCAAGGTAAATCTAAAGACATAATTTTTTGTTGGCCTTGCTATGCACAAAGAGGCCAAAGTCTGCTTTTACATCCCTTGATGGATAGTGCAACATTTTTTTTCATGTTGATGAATGGGTACTGTTTTAAATGTTCAATAATGCCCCAGGTCACAATTTCTTCGAGTAGAAATTTCTTTTGAAGTCTTGACTTCAAGAAAATCTTTGAATTTGTGGAGATGGCTAGAGTTTGGGATTTCCTTATTGTAGAAAAGAGTGGTTTCCATTGACGTACGGGGATATTGGGTTTAGGTTCAACATCACACCTTTGTGTTGCATTTCATGCTGAATCAAGGGGATACTTTGTGACACCTTTGTGTTGCATTGTGAATTTCTCGCCAGTTTTTTTGGTAGTAAGCATTTGTACAGCCGATAGAGAAACTCTTCTTAAAGTATTCTCCTGGGTTCAACTGATGCTTGGTTGTGGCGTCCCTGTCCCTTTTGGGTATCTAGTGATTCTCTCCGCTTCTCATGGTCTGCAGAGGATGCTGCTGATGGTGAGAAGAAGCTGCAATTGGACCTCGAGGGACTGAATTCTAAAGGTAATATGATCATCGGACTTTTTTTCCCGAGCACTGGCGGGAGTTCGTCTGTGTTCTCTGTGTTGATTAGAGCCTCTGTTTATTTATTTCCTTGTGTAGCTATCAAAGTGGAATTGGACTTGAAGGGTAATGAGAACTCGAGTGCAAAGAAGAAACCAGCAGGAAGAGGAAGAGGAAGAGGTGGATCAGCAGCGACCGCAGCTAAGCGAGGGGGGTCGGGTTCCACTCCTGCCGCGAAGAGAAAGCGATGAAGATGTTTTTTCGTTGAAGTAGGGCCATTTCCTATGTATATTTTCACCTCTTTTCGTGAGTCTGCAACGAATTGTCTGTGAGAGTCCGCCGCGGCCTCTTGACGATGTCTTTTGTCGACGAATTTTTGGCCATGGCATACTATGCTGCACTACGTCGATGCCAAGAGCAAAATCTACCATTGCGAGGCGTAATCATCGGCTTCTCCAGTGCTTTACCGCGATTCTAATGCAAATTTAGGGGGCATCAAGTATTATGCAAGAGGTCAAGAAATTCATAGGGACAGAATCCATGGTTTGAGTCCTTTGACATGCCTCCTGTGGTCCAAACTTGAAAGTAAAGACTGAATCTTGTTGATGCGGACATTTTGATGGGGATCGCTTTCTCCTCATGAAAATCGAGGAATTCCAGTATGGCATAACGTTATCCACGACATTCAAACCAAGTCCCTACGCTTTTTTTTTTTAATAAAGATGGAGAAAGAAATTAGATTTTCTCCCTTATGCCGGCAGCACAAGCTGAACCGGACAATCTTAGTTATAGGTCAAATCGGACATTACTATATTAAAAGTTACACCCAATTAATCAATCGACAATGAAAAATCAGTGATTTACTTTTTTTTCCGCACGGAATTATTAAAGGAAGATGATATAAATAGCCTTTAAATATTAATTAGATTATAAATTATATGAAAATATTTAATATTATTTCTGAATTTAGAGACGACGTTGTTAATAGATTAATTGTTTATAGATCATAATGGATAAATGAAAAGTTGAAGTATTGAATAGAAATTATAAGAGAATTTGTGTAATTATTTTCCAATCATTAGATGCCTCCTTCAAACTGGTACTGGAATGACCTTAAGAAGGAAAATCCCAGTTTTAGCCTCGGACTCTTCCATTTCTCTTGCCGACTAGAGAGAGAGAGAGAGAGGAATCTGAGTGAGGTTTGGGGTTATCTCGACCATCGCTATCTGCGCTCCGATCGGCGGCGGCGGCGGCGGCGGCGGCGACGACTGAGAAAATGGCGGAATCGACGTCCTTCTTCAGGAAGCACTGGGAGGGGTGGAAGGACTTCTGGGGGGAGCGCTTCTCCTTCCTGGAGAACTACACCCGCTTCACCGACCGCGACGCTCCCCTCCCCTCCTGGTCCTCCTCCGACGTCGACGAGTTCATCGCCTCCGATCCCGTCCACGGCCCCACCGTAATCACCATCCCTACTACTACTCGCTCGTTCATACCTGATGGATTTGCCCTTTCTCTCTCTCTCTCTCTCTCTCTCGCTCTCCCGTTGTTTCTTCTGCTCGCTTGCTCTCTCTCTCTCTCTCTCTCTCTCCGTCGCTCGCATCCGATTGGATGATTTCGATCCGTTTGTTTCGTCGCGGGATTTGATCGATTGAGCCGATGTCGTTCGATGCTGTCTTAGAGTGATTTTGAGTGCTGTGACTGTTTTAGCTTCGTCGAGTTTGGTTGGAGACTTTGGTAGTGCTGATCGGTCTTTTAGTATTGTGGCGTGCGGTTCGATTGGAGTGACTTCTTGACGAGATATGTTTTGGCGTCTGTGCTTGTCGTTGTCTTTCGGATCGTTCCTTCTTTGTTTTGATTTCAGATGGTGTGATGGACCGATACGATGATGCGAGTGAAAAGATGTGGCTCGATGTTTCAGCTTATGGGAATACATGGTCAAGAAAATCCGTTCCTTTGTTGCACTAATTGAGGAATGGCTTCCGATTAGAAAACTGTGAAATTTGGGAATTTGGTCATTCCATCAAAACCTGTTGATATTGTTTAATATACTTATCTTATAGTAAAGAGAAAAGACAGATTACTATTTTACAAGAACCATTACGGGTGATCTTATGGGAAAGTGCTTGCCCATATGCCAAAGGACAAAACTGTGAGTCTTGGTATGGGACGGTCTGCAACTGACAATATCTCCAGTTTTTTTTTTTTTTTTTTTTTTGAAGGGGTGTCGGTGATAGAGATGCATGGAAGAATGATTCTTGAGTTGTAGTTACAGTTCAATGAGCGTGGTTACTTGTTATCGATCTGCTCTTTGTCGAAGTGGGTTTGCCTCTTGTGCTGTTCATTTGCTCCATTATTGCGCTTGAACAACTCTGATATTATCTTCAGCCTTTTACTAGTTACTAGACTGTTACAGCTGTTAGCTGATGGATTATCTTTGATTAGTACCTCAATATGCACGACCCCATACAAAAGAGCCTTGCAATTTTCGGAATTCCCGTCGCCAAGCAGGAAAAGAACCTATGTACTGTGGAGATATGTTTGATTAATTTGCAGAGCCTTTGGTTTGTTAATGTGCAACACTATTGAGGAAATGGTTTCACAAGGGATGGTAGTAAAAGTGACAGCGACTGGTGAATGGTGATTTTGTATAATTTGTGGTCACTTTTATCTGTTGGGTCCACTAATGTCTATCAACTCATTTCGACTTCAGTTGTATCAAATCATCTGTGCTCTGATTTCTGTTGCTTATCCAGAAAGAGACATTTAATTGTGCTGACTGCTAAACAACAATATCAGAATTTCAGAATTTTGCAGCTCAACGAATATCACTGTGCAACATATTATCATGTTCCTGCACCACCTTCAGTGTCCCCTCATTGGCTTTTTACCAAATCATAATGGCAAGAAATGACATGCCTTTCTGCTGTCTAATAGCTACTGTGCTCTCTCTTATAACTGGTCCTTGTGCGGCTCTTTGGGTTTGGCTTGCTTTCTATTGCTAGTCGTGAATGCTTGTTCTGCAGAGATGATGGAGATCTTGAGATACTTTTTCTTGAGTTTTAAAGTGTCTTAAAGTATGCCAATACTCATCAACGAATTTGTGAGATGGAAGTTTAGGTGTTAGATGGTTAAATTATGTTTGCCAGCTTTTACTTGAAGAATTCTTGCTTTTCTCTGTGTGCCTTCTGTATGTAACAGCTTCATTTCCATTACTTTTCAGCTGAAGACAGCGAGGGAAGCAGTGAACTATGCGGCCGTTGGAAGTGTGATTGGGGCAGTGACCACAGCAGGTTTTACCTGGAAATATTCAAGGAGCTTGCATGGTATTTTACTGCTTCTCTTGCCAAATTTATCTGCTGTAGTATTGGGTGTTTCTTTCCCCTCTATCATTGTGGGGCAATTGAAAGTGCTCGCTTGCCTCTTAGGTGCTAGACTGAAGATGTATTGAATGATTGTAGCATGGGAAACTTCCAAGTGTTTGCTGGAAGCTAAGCATTCTTGTGTCTTCTTCTAATGGCCTCATTTTTAACAGAGGAATGGAATTCAGTTTTCTTCGTCTTGCCATTTTGTTTAATTTAGCTCCTAAATTCTTGATGATAAGCAGAAAGGATTATGTTTTATTTTTGCAAAGATTATTCAAACCTGGTATGGCTGATTCACCCATTTTCTGTACTGCACTTTTTGACTACTACTGTATCTAGAAAAGAAGGTATAGCACCTTCCTTTGTGCTCTACTTTTACTAGATATTGCGGTTAGAAATGTTGCATGCCATCCATTATTTTTCTTAGACAGTTGTACTTGTTCGGAGGTTACAGTTCATCTGCAATCGGACCTGGTTATCGGATATATTGAAAGCATGTATGGCATCATTGTGTCTGTTCTGTTGGTTTCACATTGTATAATTCAGGACACGTGATTAGTTTAGAAGCTAGAGTAGTTCATTTTAAAATAACCAGCCTCTTTTAGAAAGGTGTCAATGGAATTTGGCTGGAGTTATAATTCTTTTTATCTCTTTCTTTGGTACCGTTCTTGTTCCTCCCGGCAGGTGCTGGACTATCCTTTGCAGCAGGGGCGGTGTTTGGCTGGACCTTTGGACAGGAAATCGCCAGCCATTCAAAGCAGCTGTACCGATTGGATACCATGGCTGCGCAAGTCAAGTTCTTGGAGTGGTGGGAGAACAAAACGAGGAGCCACTAGGAACTTAGTGAGTCTGGGACATGAAAATGAAACTGAAGCCCTTGTTTTGCTTCCTTCGAATAAGATCGAGATGGAACTGTCGACTGTGGATGTTTATGTGGCTACATCTTTTGAAGCCTTCTGGTTTTGGACTTCCAGATTGTTGGCTTTGCTGATTTATATGATAAACGGTTGCTCATTTTTGTGGAGACTGCTTTGCTTAAATCTGTGGGCTCAACAAGAAGTAGAACTTTGAGAAATGCTAGTGTTGGTTACAAAATAGGTATACTTAAAGGTCCGTTTGGTAATGCTTCTATTGGGAACAATTTCTTTTCAGAAATTGTTATTGGGTGTTAAGAGAGGTCCACGTGCTTAATTGCCCATTCACAGTTTGCCACATCATTGGTACACCCATTTCGTTGATGGATCTTGATATACCTACCATGCTCTAAAAGTTGTCATCTTCCGGAAGTTGTGAACTTTTAATAGGGCCGAATTCACTTTTCTTTTCATGGGAAGTTCGCTTGTCACTGACAAGTAAACACATACTTTTCCTATGTAAAATTTTAATAACCACGGAGAAAATTTACATACATACGGATAGGTACTCGCTCGCTCTTAAATTTTGACTAATCAAGCAATTAAAATTAGCGGAATAGAGAAATTAGAGGTATTGAACTTAATTTTAAAAATAAATGAATTAATAATCGAAAGGTTTATAAAGATTTTGATCTTATTTAAACATAACTTTAGTAGATGTCCCAAATGCAATTCATGAAAAAACAGCTTCAGTTTGTCCCCAAAACAGAACAATACACAGCACATAATCACAACCGTCCCCCACTAATCTTGTATTTCATGCGGATCAGCGCAAAACTCAATATGCAGGTCACATACAATCTTCTCTTTAAGATTTATGTTACTCTCTTCACACTGGCTTTGACTGCGAACTTGACCATACAGATGGAACAGTCCAAGAATGCAACTTATTTCTTAGCAGTAAAAAGACCTGAAGCTTGAGGCTGTAGCATCAAGCTTCCACTCTGTCAACGTCAAAGGAATTTAGCATGATAGTACCAAGGGCAGCTTGTTGAAAAACTACCAAATCATCTGATCTGGCACGAGGCTAGCGCCAATCATCAATGCAAAATACTTCTTTTGAGACGCGATTGATGCAGACTAATGTTCATGCTCACTTTGGGATGCAAAATCTCACTGTTTTTCTCTTGCAACTACGTAGAATTCAAAGGGGGAGGAGGATTCACTCGACCGTATATCCTGTGAGTTTCGGTCGATGTGAATACATCCTACAGACGTTTCAAGATCCCGGAGGAAGTCTGTGAGGGCAGATTTACGATGCTCAATTGGCTTGCAGTGAAATGCACGGTCTGTCATGAACGATGTAACCGGAGATGCACCCTTCTATTTCCAGGCGTGTTAGTTGGACTCAAAAGCCTGACAACCCAATTCAACAGCAATGTCTTGAAAACTCATAACTTTACAAACGATGAGAGAGAGAGAGAGAGAGGTGTTTGACCCCTTCAAAGGGAGACCACGTTTGATCCTATGAAACTGTTGGGATTTGCTAAAAAAAGGTCACCCAAAATGCGAAGACAGGAATTTTCTCTAGGACAAGGAAATCTTTCTCCACAAACATTCCAATATCTAAGAAAAGCTTGTCATCTCTTCACACCAAAGGTGCAACAAACTCCATAGCCAAAAGAGTCCCACCTCTCCCTCTCTATTTTTGTAGATGGATATAACCCACTAATATTGTCAAGGTCCTCATCAGTCTAATCCCTGTTTCATCCTCCTTACCCAGGAGGGATGGAGATAGAAAATAAACCCAGAACACCTGTCAACGCTCTTCTTTTTCTATCCCCCTCGACATTGCCGTCACGACCCCTCATGGCGGCCCTCCTGGTCCTCCTCCTCGCCATCGTCGGCGGCTCCGCTGCCGCCTCGTCTGCTGCCACGCCTGCCTTCTCTCCGAAAGACAACATCCTCATCGATTGTGGAGCCAACTCCTTGGCCACCCTCCCCGACGGAAGAATCTTCAAGACCGACGTGAACTCCGCCGGATACCTAGATGCCAAGGACAACGTCCAAATCTCGGTCCCTGCAGCTGATGTCCCATCGCCCATTTATCTGACGGCGCGGGTGTTCACCTCCGAAGCCACGTATTCCTTTCACCTGGGGAGCGCGGGGTGGCATTGGGTTAGGCTCCATCTCTTCCCCGTGAACAGCACCCAATTCAATCTCCAGACCGCAATGTTCACCGTCACGACCAACGATGTCGTGCTCTTGCACAGGTTCTCCGTAAATAACAGTACTAACTACATGGTCAAGGAGTATCTGCTGAATGTGACCAACCCCCAGTTGACCCTGAAGTTTGCTCCTGTCAAGAACTCTTTGGCATTCATCAATGCCATCGAGGTGGTTTCGGCACCAGACTTCTTGATCGCCGACAGCGGCACCTCACTCCTCCCTGTCACGGAATACAAAGGTCTGAGCTCGTTCAATTACCAGGTCGTATACCGACTCAATGTCGGGGGATCCGTGATCACTTCTCAGAACGACACGCTCGGAAGATCCTGGGACTCGGATACGCAGTTTCTCAAGGAAAAGTCCTTGGCCAAGCGCGTGTCCGTCCCTTCGTCCATCGTCAAGTATCCTGATGATTTTCCGAAGCTCATTGCACCTGTCGCTGTGTATGCATCCGTCGTGGAGATGGCCAATGCCAATGTCCAACAACCCAATTTCAACATCACGTGGAATTTCAACGTCGATACCGATTTCGGATACGTCGTGCGGTTGCATTTTTGCGACATTGTGAGCAAGTCCCTCAATGACCTCTACTTCAATGTCTATATCAACGGAAAGATGGCGATGTCGGGCCTCGATTTGTCCAGCTTGACGGGCGGTTTGGCCATTCCTTACTACAAGGACATTGTCGTGAATTCGACCCTGATGGCCAGTGGCCTGAGCATTCAGATCGGCCCGATGAATGAAGACACGGGCACGGTGAATGCAATCTTGAACGGCGTGGAGATTTTGAAAATGAGCAACTCGGTGAACAGCTTGGATGGAGAATACGGAGTCGACGGAAAGAAGGACACTAAATCTACGAGTAACACGGTGGCGGCAGTCGGATTCGCAATGGCGTTCGGCGCATTCATTGGCGTCGGCGCGATGGTCTTCAGGTGGCATAAGAGGCCCCAAGACTGGCAAAAGAGGAACAGCTTCTCGTCCTGGTTGCTACCGCTCCATGCCGGCGACGCCAGCTTCCTGTCCAGCAAGACTTCATTGGGTTCTCACAAGACCAACTTCTACTCCTCCACCCTGGGATTGGGCCGATTCTTCTCGTTCGCGGAGATACAAGAAGCGACCAAGAACTTCGACTCGAACTCCATCATCGGCGTCGGAGGTTTCGGCAATGTCTACCTAGGAGAGATCGACGACGGCACTAAAGTCGCGGTCAAGAGAGGGAATCCGCAGTCTGAACAAGGAATCAATGAGTTCCAGACCGAAATCCAGATGCTTTCTAAGCTCAGGCACAGGCATCTTGTGTCCCTGATCGGTTATTGTGATGAGAACTCCGAGATGATCTTGGTCTATGAGTACATGTCCAATGGCCAGATCAGGGACCACCTTTACGGCAAGAACTTCCCGGCATTGTCGTGGAAGCAAAGGCTCGAGATCTGCATCGGGGCGGCACGCGGGCTCCACTATCTTCACACCGGCACCAACCAGGGGATCATCCACCGCGACGTCAAGACCACCAACATTCTGCTCGACGACAACTTCATCGCCAAGGTCGCGGATTTCGGGCTGTCAAAGGATGCGCCAATCGGGCAAGGTCACGTGAGCACGGCGGTGAAAGGAAGTTTCGGGTATCTGGACCCTGAGTACTTTAGGAGGCAGCAGCTGACGGACAAGTCGGACGTGTACTCGTTCGGGGTGGTCCTGCTCGAGGTACTATGCGCGAGGCCTGCCTTGAACCCTCAGCTTCCTAGGGAGCAGGTGAACTTGGCCGAGTGGGCGATGCAGTGGAAGCGAAAGGGCTTGCTCGAGAAGATCATCGACCCTCTTCTCGTGGGGACCATCAACCCCGAGTCGCTGAAGAAGTTCGCCGAGGCCGCGGAGAAATGCTTGGCTGAACACGGCGTAGACAGGCCGACCATGGGAGACGTCCTGTGGAACTTGGAGTACGCGCTGCAGCTGCAGGAGGCTTTCTCTCAGGGGAAGAACGAGGACGAGAGTAAATCTTCCGCCGCCATCGCCGCCTCCCCTGCTGTCGTCGCACCAGAGGCTTCCCCACCAGCCACTTCCCCACCGACCACTTCCCCAGCTGACAACCGCCCGGTCTCTCACCCAGAAGAGACCAAGGATCAAGCTCAAGTCCAGGCCTTCAGCGAACACTCAGAAAAGGACATGTTGCAACAGTTCGCTCTTAACGGAAGATAAAAAAGTGCCGTGGCTAAAACTCGTTTGGTGGTAAAACTGGCAATCCTGGCAATTTGAAGAACTATTTATCGGAATACGTCAGGCTTTTAAATACGCCAGCCATGGCATTGCTGTTCTCAGAACAATGTTCGATTTGTTTCGCGTTTTCATTCCGGGTTTTCATTGGTAATTTTTGTACTATTCCCGAACGCTAATACTACTGATAAAATGTTATCGTACGTGCTTAAGCACTGTTAGTGCAGTCCCTGAGCTTTGAAAGAACCAACCAGAAAGGAATAGGAGGCCAACTGCATTAACACCGGACTCGATTGAGCAACATGCATAACCTCAGCACCAAAAGAAAAATAATGTAGTCCTCGGTCCAACAAGCGTTCGATCGAGTTCGATCTATTCGTGTCTAAAAGTAGTATACACATGGGCTTCAGAAGAAGATAGATATATCACGCAGCTGCAAGTGAGTAAATCTAGGAGAATTTACAATGGTGTACGAGTTTAACCATCAAAACATAGCGCTGTTTTGTAGTTTTCTTTATTCCAACATATAGATTAATAAACAATCTCCTTTTTTTCTTTGCTGAGGAGCGATCGACGAACTCCTGAAGAAGATCCCGCATCCATGCATGCATCATGCCTATAGATTCAGCATCCTCGACATAGGCTACCTACCAAAGGTGCAATATCCCTTAGAATGAGGAATTCCACATCAAAACTAGAAGCAACAAATATTCTAATAAAACAAGGTCGAGATGTATACTGTAAAACTCCCATGACTGCTCCGTTTTACTACAGCAAACAAAAGCAGAGCAATGAAGAAGAAAACCTCTGCCAATGGATACCCGCATCACCAACAACACTACTGCAGCTTTTTACGAGCACGATAGCAATACATGAAATGATTAGCACATTGTAAGCAGGATCTTTTTTTTTTTTTTGAAGAAAAAGACGGGATTCACATGGACAAAACAAAAATCGATAGTCCAAAATTATGCATTATTTCATCTCAGGAAAGTTCTTAGACTGTGTACATCACCATCTTGCTGAAGTTTCAGAACGTGATCTAATCATTGATGCACTAACAACTAATAAGGGTGTTCCCCAATTTTAGCTATTCTCTTGACAGGTTCCAACTACAAACTTTTCTAGAGGTTGTACAATTAACCAGAACAATTAGTATGATCAATGGAGTCCCAAACATGCACCTCACAGAGGTTTTTGTAATCCCAATCCATGATCTCTAGGTCATAATGCAAAAATTCTTTTAATACCAGTTTCCCCACCACTATGAATTCACACCTAAAGAATGCTCATCGCCTAAGGATATTAACATCCCGGTGTCCTTCCAAGTGATTCTTAAGACAGAAAAATTCAGACAACAAAATGAATGGGATCAGCGAGACACTTATGACTAAATTAGTCACTTCATTGTCCGTACACGCGGCAATAACACTAAAAAGTTACAAATATTTGCATCGAAGGAAAAGGAAAGGATAGACTGGGTATAGAGTGCAAAGACATAGGAAATGTTGAGGAAATGAGATGACAACATCGGTATAAGCAGCAGAGCACAGGAATTCAACTTACTCAGATAATTCATGCTTCGAGCCGAAGCAGATGATGAAGCAGCATTAATTGGAACAAGAAGTTGTAGCAGATGAGGCCTGATGGTTGGTGAAACTCGAAGGGTTTTCACCAACTGTGTCAGGTATCTGCTGGTTTTCTGGTTGTGGAACGGGTAAATTCTCTGAACTGTTAGACACAGAAGCAGAACTGGTCCTGCCTCCATCTCTCATTTCAAGACGCTCCATCATGCGTGACACAGTAGCAATCCCTGCGTCAACTTCTCTTCTAACTTCAGAACCAAGATCGGCCATGGGAGCGTTGCGAGAGAACAGTCTCTCTTTCCACCCTCGTGTGCCCTTTGAAATTGATTCTTTGCATCTAAAACCAGTCAAGCGCAGATGCTTTTTAACCTTTAGAGATGAAAGCAGATTAATCAAATTAACAATCATTTAAGCCAGGGGTGCCTGTCAAAGCTCAATACCTGGAAGACACTGCATTTAATCGAGACCTCAGGGATTCTGAAAAGGACTGCAACTCCGATGGTCCTCCCCTATCCTGATTGTTTGGTGAGGAATGATTTGGTGATCTCCTGCCAAGGGGAGAAAATGTATAAAGACACTATGTAAGAGAGTTGAACAAAGTCTAAAGTACTACACGAACCTTAAGTCAAAGAAAATCCAAAACTAAAACACTAAAAGATTTCATGAGTGGAGGTATGCCAATATTACAGATGCTTCACGTACCTGTTGATCAATGATGATCCTTGCTGGTTAACAGCAATAACTCTAGGCGAAGATGAACCCTGCCCCACAGGGGAAGAGGTCAATGTACCTATTGGCAGCTCAGATTCATCCTGAACGGTGGTAGCAGGTGAAGGAGCCGTGATAACTGTAGCTTCAGGAGCTTGTTCATCTTCGCCATCCCTACCAGATGGGGATGCAGATGGAAAAGGACCACTAGGAGGGGTGTTAGGATGAGTTGAGAAAACCAAGAAATGCGGACGACCATGAGCTGAAGACCGGTTCCTGTGGCCTTCCCTTCTGGCAATGTGACGTGCTCGGCCCATAGCGGCGGCAGCAGCTAAGTGCTGGATGATACGCTCCTCAAGCTCAGAATCAGTAGCACCAACGGGTAGCTGCATATTCACCAAGAAGAGCCAGCTAAGCAACACGCTCTTAGTTTAATTAAATAATCAGGCAAAAGATTCGGTTCGTTTGAGAAAATTACATGTTGCAATTCAAAATCCCCGAGAGTGGGATGATGAAAGATTGTCGCATTTCTTGATGGGTTAAACCTAAAACTCCTCTCCCGTTCTACTGCCTCCAGTAATTCCTGACTGAAAGCACAGGAAAAAATTTCAAATTTGAAAGTTTTATAATGTCAAGGGAACTAAGACCTCACAGTTATGTCCAAATTTGAACATAATCTACCTGGTGGGATCTTTCAGGCTGATGGGTTGCCAACACATGGGACACTGTGAACTCCTCTGACACCTAATGGCGAATGAGAAGAAACGAGAAGCCATCAGAATATCAATATCATTTTATATGCCAAAGAGTGGTCTTTTCCCTTGGAAATTTAGTCAGGTTTCAGATGTACCCAGATAAAATAATACTTGACGAAATGGAACTATATGAACCACACCAAGAAAATATAACTCCAAGGACTTGGAGGAAACTGAAATATAATCATTCAGGATGCGGGCCGATAATGCCTTAAAAAACAACATTGCAGACATCAGACATCAGGTCAAGAACTCCAGCGGTTACTCCAGCCATAGCAGTGCAGAACTTGTGTATGGCTGTGCACGGCCGCCTGTTAACATGTGAATAAATGCTATTCTAGCATTCCTCTTATTTGTCTGGTCTATCAAGCATATGAGAGTAATCATTCCATATAACATTTTGCTTGATATAAGCAATGCATGAAATTTTAAAGAAAGAAACACAGATAATGCGGACGCTACATAATGCAGGTGCTCTTATCAGCAGAGTATAAGAATTTTATATGACATCCAGAGAATCAGAGGATGCTCCAGAGACTACGCAGATAAAATGTGACAAATATCTTCGCTGATACCGCATTGGTCTAGCATTACAATGGCATCTATTCTGTCAGCAGCAAAGCTTATTCTGTTGAGGCTGAGAGCACTATAGATTACCACTCGAGAATGCACTGGAGATGATACTCGTGCTTGCAAGTGGTCACCTGCAGAAAGAGAGAGAGAGAAAGGTCAACTAAACTGGGCCGTGAAACCCAGGCAAAAAGAGATTCCACGTCACATACCGTAGATGGTTCGCTGTCGCAGAAAACTTCAAGGCAGATGCTGCAAGCATCCTCGCAGGCCTCCTGGACTCCACCTTCCACGAAGGCCACGGCCGATATGGAGTGCGCCTCGGACTTGCTAGCGTCTTCCATCTCCTTAGCCTGAAAAAGCAGCGGAACTCCTAGGTCACGGCAGTCAACGCTTTACCCGACGAACGGCGGGAAAATGCTAAACCGCGAAAAAAAGTCATCTTGGCAACCAATTCCATCGACGATCGACACTCCTAACGCAGACATAGATCCGCGACCTAAGAGCTGGCAGTCCAAATCAATCCGGAGCAGTTCACACACCACTCGCCGGAACTCACACTCAACATCCCGCTAGTCCCCTAAAACCCACGAACCCCGACCCCAGCGGAAGCAGGAAAAGACAAAAACACAATTCGCCGCGCAAATCGGACGCGATTCCGAAATCTCGGCCGCAGAAATCGCGCAATCGGACGGCCGGACGCGACATTCCGGAGCCCCCGGCGACGGCGATGATGTGAACTCGGATCAACTCGCGCGCGAACGGGATAAAATCGTTACCTCCATGAAAGCCGGGACGAGCAGGAGCCGCCGGAGAGCCCAACCGACGGCGACGTCGCCGATCGAGGGGAGGAGAAATCACGGCCGAGAGAGGAGGAGGAGCGAGAGAAACCCTAGCTCGCAGAAGTCATAATGGCACAGAGGAGAGAGAGAGAGAGAGAGAGAGAGAGAGAGAGAGGCTGGGGAATTTGTGTTTCCTGTTTGGGGTGGAATTTTTTAGTTTTTTTTATTTTTTTATTTATTTTTTGCGTGGAATTGGACTTTTCGGGCCTGGTTGACTCGGCTCGGTCTGCCCGAATCGCCCGCGGGGGACACGTGGCACCGGGCGCTTTACGAGTCGATTCGCTGAGTTAACGCGTGGGGGGGGTGGCCGGACGACTCGGCGTGTTCGAATCGAACTGAATTTTCTTTCGGATAGTCTCGCTCTCGTTTCAGAGAAATTACTAATAGTTGAATTGGTAAAAAAAAAAAAAAAATTCCTCCAAATAAATCTCCCTCTAATGTACATTCAAAAACCGACCCGATATATATATATATATTTGAAAAAAGAAGAAATTTTGATTTTTTTTTCCATTTTCCCCTTGCATCATTATTCAAGCCTTTCTTGAGATAATTTCACTCGTACCCTAAACTTTTCATCAAAACTCCAAACTTTGTTTTGGCTTTCCAAAGTAGCAAGTAAAAATCCGACTTTTCCTCATTGTTAGGACATGTATAATTATTATTTATCTTATATGGGCTCTTTCCTTAAATTTTATGATGGAACTTCGTGATTAAGGCTTTATTTTTTCACAAAAAAATGATTTGAAAAATATTTTCTAAAAAGTGATCTTTTAATAGCTTATAAAAATTAATAGATGAAAGATATTTCACCATCCATAAATTTTCCAGTGACTTATTATTTTAAGAGATACAAACATTCATAAATAGGAAATTATTTTTCCAAATCGTTTTTGTATCACGAGATAAACATAGCTTAATTGTTATTTTTGTAGTTGATTTTATAACACATATAGGATAGCAAATGCTAAAAGTCAAAGCCCTTTGAAGAAATGTAAATTATGTTTAGTAAAAATTCCTTGCAAAATGACTTTTGATTCAAGTAATGTTTGGCCAAAAAAAAAAAGATTTTGCAATGAGCTTTGGTTATACTGTATATATTTTTTTTATTAAAAAAAAAAACTCAAACCCTTCTCCAAAGCTAGCGAAGGGTTATAGTGGCCGATGAGTCAAGTCTGGCTCTAGTGAATCACCCAACCTTGGGTGACCCAAGCGCTCGTCACTTGCGAGGGTCACACGACACCTCGGTGAGGCTTGGGTCTTGTGACCTCAATATGTATAGTTACAAGGAGGGGCAAACAAACATAATTTAATTTTAGTTTTTAGAATCCACAAATACTATTGGGCATTGGGCAAGAGTAGCTTGGTCTTTCGATGTTCCATGGTTTGCATTAGGTCGAAAATTATTTCAAAATGCTTACCAAACATTCTAGCAATTGGCCTCCAAAATCTTGAGGAAAGCTAAACTAAATGGACTCAGCATCCACTTTATGATTTCTTCTTTCTTTTTGTTTTTATCTTTTTGGAGTCTCGTGACCTTGACCATAAAAGAAAGGCAAAAAGCACATAACTTCAAAAAAAAAAAATATCATCCTTGTCAAAATGTAATGCAGCCGCAGTTGCATTTTCGGCAGAACCATTTACAACGTCACTCCTCTTTCGTTTTTACATCTCCCTTTCAAGAAGAAGAAGAAGCAGCAGCAGCAGCCGCCTCCCATTGGGCCAACCGACGGGCCTCCGGCCCGGCCCAATTCCGGCCCGCGAACGGCTCTCCGCCTACGTGTCCCTCATCGAGGGGCTCCTCCAGAAACCGGCCCCGCGGAACCGGTCCCACATCTCCTTCTCCAGGTCATCCGCGGCCTCCCGGTCGCCGTCGTCGCCGTCGCCGCCGCCGCCGCCCGTGTCGGCTCCATCCTCGTCCTCCGCGGCCGCCGCGCCCCAGGCCGCGAAGCTGCTGGGCCTCTGCGCCAGGAGCACCCCCTTCCGCTTCCGCCTCGCCGCCGCGGAGCGCTGCCGCCTCCGCCTCACCCGGCGGCAGAGCCCCGCGGGGACCCGGTACACGGCCAGCGCGAGGAGGTTCACGACGGTGCAGGGGCAGCAGCACCACACCGCCGCGCAGTCCGCGGCCGTCCGCCCCGCCGCCTCGGCCACGCGGGCCCGTCCCCTCGTCGCCGTCGCCGTCGCCATCTTCGGAGCCGGAGCCGCCGGCGGCCGATGGTTCGTCCGCCTCCGCGACGGGGTTGGGAAGCAGGGGCTGCCTCCGGTGGGCGGCCGGAGGGTGGAAGAGGGATTGCCGGGTCATCCGCGGATCTTCGCCGGTGCCTTCGGGATCGGCAAAGGAGGGAACTTTAAGAGGGACAGAGGAAGGGGGTGGGGGGGAAAGAGAGGAGAGGGTCGGAGGCCGCCGGCCGGGGTTGATTTTCCTGGAAAATGGAGTCTTTGACGGGGAAAAAGAGAGGAAAAATAGCTGATCTTGACGGGAAAAAATGACGAAACAGAGCGAGAGAAAGAGAGAGATTGATTGGATACGAGCTAGAGAGAGAGAGAGAGAGAGAGAGAGGTTCCAGACCGGGTGGAGAGATGCTATAAAAACAAAGAAGCCGGTCAGCCGCCTTGCGGCCATGGATGTACGTGAAGGGGTGTAGAGGAATTGAAATGGGAAGATGAATCCACCGCCGTCGGATCTGATGGGACCCACGTGAAACCCGTCATTTTCGACCGTCCAGATTTGATTGGGTAAACGATGCCACGTCCATTTTTCGTTTCTCAACTGCACAATCTGACTTTACAAAGAACCCAAAAGATGCGGGAGGAATGGTTGTTTTTCTATTTCTTGATGGGGACAGAAAGCGAAACTGTTAACCATGGAATACCCTGTAGACTCATGATCGGGATATGAAATTGGTCAAATTTGCCTCGTCAAAATTGTTGAGTATGCGCAACCCACCCCAATTCCATTTTATAATGTTTAAGTTACTCGAATGGAACGTATGACGGATCACTTTAGATTTGGAATCGTGATCATCTTTAGAAAATCGATATTAATCACTAATAAATCTACGTAACAAAATATTATGAAGCCTTAAAGAAACACCATTTTCCTAATTGGTTTTTGTGATTTGGAATTTAAATAATCCTACAAAAATCTTCAATCAATTCAATTAAATCTCAAACACAACGAAATTTGGTAGGATTCTGTAAATAGGATCTCAAATTGATAAACTAGTTTAAAGTTTATCTAAGACTTTACTCGGTTCGAAATAACTGTATTGGTCAATATGTCTTTCCGAAAGACGCGGATATAATTGGTCGTCATGGCCATAGTTTCAAACCTCTCTTCTTGTCCTAATCATCTAGCGGCGGCGGCGGCGGATCGATAGACTTCTCAGGTGCCGTCGCCGTTGCGGTGCGCGTCGGTGTTTGCACGTTCATGTCAACGACTCCATGTAGGGCCGGCCTCTACACGAAGCTTTAAAAAGCCTATGAAGGGAGACGATCGTGCCACCTCGGTGCTTCCGAAATAGTAGCCGTGTCGTGCGTGCAAATCCTTTGGCTTTTTCCGTTGACTTTTGCTCCGGCGTTTGTGCGGGGGGACTCGGACCAGCCGAACGGGACAAGATCTTTGTTTTTTTTTTTTTTAATCTTTTCCCCTAGGGAAAAGAAGAGGAGAAAAGAAGAGGAGAAAGGACGTGAAAGCCACCACCAAATCCATAGAGAAGCCGGCGGCGGATGCCCCGACATCCGTCATCGCATTGTTTTTTTTTTTTTTTTTGAAGGTTTTTGCTAAGAGGCGACTGCACATAAATGTAATTCGGCGGTCGTGCAATAAAGGAAAATGGGTAGTGTTGGTTGTCTTGGTGAAACAAGAGTAGATAGGTTACTCGAGAAAGTGGGTGGCTATCGAGAAGAATACGTAGAGATGATTATCCGGTGACATGCACGAAATTCCCATCTCCATTTTTTACTTTTTTTTATTCCTCGTACGAGAGAGTCGTATAAATCTTAGGGGTGTTTCAATAAACACCGGGGTAGATGGAAAATTCAAAAAATTTCCTCTTGACAGTCTTAGCTTTTATTCTTGCATTCCGCGTATTTACTTTTTTCGACGTGAAGTTAAGATGAAATTGCGAGGGTATGCCTAATTTACCTTAATTCGTAGGCATCAAAGTTACAAGAAAACCATAAGCATCTGAGAGACAATGATATGGGAAGAAGAGAAGGGACAGGGATTACCATTTCTTGAAATGAAGTAGAGATATTGATTTAAATTAGAAAACATGGGTTTTATGCCCGTATGAGAAAAAAAAAATGTGTTCCGATTTAAAAATATTACAGATTGAGGAGAAAATACACTGTAATAGTTATTAAGCAGATTCTTCATCGAAAGTGAATGATTATATTTATAGAGACTTCTATAGAATTTCTTTATATCGCCACAATATAATTGTAGAGACAAATCTAGATATTAAAAGTGAGATTTCAATTTCAAAGTTCCCTTAATACTATTGTATATATGAATAGACAATAAGGGTGCATATGGAGGCTGTCGCTGCCCCTCTGTCAACGATTTGACCGCGTCCCACGGCCGGAACGGTTTCGTGTGCACTTTCATGACGACGGTGACATGGGGGGTGGGGGCTTGTGGTAGGAAGCATAAGTACCCTTGGAAAGCTAGAAAGCACCGATATTTTTTGGGAATTTCATATTGGATAATCCGACACTTATTTAATACTTTCCAATGGGCAAGTCAGGGATTCCGACATGAGAGTTCGGAATTCCAATAAGTGGTTTCAATGCGCATGGAGTCAATTCTGAAAAATTTTCAATAAATGAAGGGTTTAAAATCTAAATATATAAATAATTAATTATAAAAATAATAAATGGGGAAAGAAAAAAAACTTAGTCTCTTTCTTCTTTTCTTTTCGATCCTTACTTCTCATGACACACAATTCATTTCCCAAGATTATTTTTTTCTCTTTTCTTCCATCACGCTCCGACGTGTAAGTCTCGAATGCAAATTACTTATTTTTTCCTCTAAGTTTTATGAATTATCGGAGAAGAGTCGAATTTATCAAATTGAAATAATAAATAATATTAATAAATAGCGAATTAATTTTTTTAATGTAAATTTATTTTATGCTCTGATTTATTTATTTATTTATTTATAAATTGAATCAAATTAATTAGATTTATAAAAATGATAATTTATTATGTATAAACATAGTGTCATAATGCGTAAAAATTCTTTATTTTTTGAGAAATGACACGTTGACAAGTCGTGTCAAGTGTCTATGCTACTTAGGCTCTGTTCATTTTGCGGAAAATGTGACGTTTCTAAAAAATATTTTTTTAAGTCATTTTTCAAGATTTTCCGATGTTTGAATAAAACCTAAAAATGAAGAAGAAAATATTTTTCATTGTTCGATAAGGAAAATATTTTCCTCCATATACTCTTTTTCATTAATTTTATTTTTTTAAATTGGATTTTTCATATTTTAAAATCAATTTTTATTTATTTTTATTTTTAAAATCGATTATTCAATTATTTTTTTCATTTTTCTTTTTCTTTTCTTTGTCTTCCATCTTCTTCTTTCTTGGCCGGTCGCCCAGCCACGGCAATGGCCAGCAATCGACCATAGGTGAGCCTTGAGCTCGCCGATCTAGTGACGCCCAAGTCCAGCAAGGTCGAGGCTCACCAGTTTGACAAACGCAAGCTTGTGGCCGATGAGCAGCGAGCCTGAGCTCGCCAGAGGTAGGCAAGCCTCGTGCTGGCTGGCAAGCTCGAGGCTCGCTTGTGGCCAGTCGCCAACTATCGCCGTGGCCGACAACTAGCTAAGAAAGAAGAAGATGGGAAACAAAGAAAAGAAAAAGAAAAGAAATAAAAAATTAAAATATGATTTGAATTAAAAAAGAAAAGGAAAATTAAAAATAATTCGAATAAAAAAAAAATAAAAGAAGAAGAAGAAGGGAGAGGAGAAAGTGAGGATTTGTAGAAATATAAAATAAGAGATAAAAGTGAAAAATATCTTCTCCTAAGAAGACTTTTTTCCTTTCATGAAAAATGTTTTCCTCAATGAATTCATTTTCCGTGAAACAAACGCCAAAAAATCCAGAAAACGTTTTCTCGGAAATTTTTTTTCCGCGAAACGAACGAAGCCTTAGTGTTTGTGAAGTTTCTTGCGTGGTTTGCTGGTGCGTGTACGAGAGAGAGAGAGAGAGAGAGAGAGAGAGAGAGGAGCCAAAATTTATAGCCAAAATGAAGACCAATGCATCGCCGTTTCGCCCCCAACGGGCAATGGAAATTGGTACGACGGCATAAAGAACAAGTAATGGATTTCGTTTTGTAAAATAAATATAGAATAGGACCAGACTGAAAAAAAAAAATGAAATTTCTTGATCAGAATCTCTTGCGAGATTCCAGCTCGGACATTTTTATCTCTACAAGCAGTACAATTTATGTTAAATGGAATGAAGTCCAAACAGTCAGCATAAATCACAAACCACCAGCACTTCATGGGTATTTGCTATGTTCTACCCATTCTATCCGACAGACCTTCCGACGACTAAAAAACGTCCCCCACCTAGGCGAGCCAATTTCATCTGAAGAAGGATTGACGAAGATGCATTGCGTGTTCCGATCCAATGCTACTGCTTTCTGGCCGACTTGTCGCGTAAAGCTTGAAAGAGCAAAGGGATTCCGCCGCTCTAGCTCCCGATAAAACCGAGCCGGTGAAGGATCACTGCCAAGAGGAGCATGCATATGGCCAAGATCATACCGGGCCGCCCAAGCAACCAGTTCTTGGTCTTCTTCGCCGTCTGGACTCCTCTTTGAACCCTGTCTGCCCAGCACATCTGAAACAACATTTAGGACAAAAAGGCTGGTTATTTAAAAAGTTCAACTGGAGTAACGTCAAAGACACAGTCGAGAGAACATGACGTGATACTTATCCTAACGAAGCCCTCTCAGTAACAGGGAAAAGCCAACCACCTGTAGAAGGCTAGAAGCCAACTGAATACTGACCAGCACCCGGCCCCAAAAAAAAAAAAAAAAAATTCGAAGATGCAGGGAAAAGAATTAACTAACTGAGCATAAAGTGTTAGCCTCCTAGGCCTCAGAATAGATAAGCCAGACCAAATGCTTCTCAGCCACCAATTTCTCACTCTCAAATAGTGCAAGGCACACAATATATTCTGGTTTTATGCCACAATATAAAAATAAAGTATGTGGTGAATTGCAAGGAGCAACAATATCAGACAGAAGAATACCATCTTGTCCAACATCTCTGGTGATAAAGAAGACATTGCTTCCTGGGCTTTTGCAGCGTCTTCCGGAGAAAGCTTGAGTCCAAATTGTTCGCCCATGTTTGCCATCATTTCTGGACTCATATTCTTCATCATAGATGTAAACATCTGCCTCATAGCCGGGTCTTTCATTTGATTTCTTATCTGCTCTTGCATATCACCTGGTGATGATGGAAAATTTGATAGAGGAGGAGATGAAATATTCCTTGAACTTGAAGGTATGTGATAAGACGAACTCGGTTCATTTTCACCCGAAATATGATTCAAATTGGCAGCCAAATTCGCCCCAGAGCTTGAACTTGCATGGTTAGCATCCAGAGAAGGGTCCTTCCCTCTCGAAGAAGATGCCATTTCAAACATCCTCTGAAGATCATCGGGTGACATCTTACTCATCATATCGCTCGCAGTTTTTAACATGTCAGGCGACACATTAGGAATTGATCCGTGTCCAAAGCTATTGGAATTACTATCTGAGTTTCTTGTGACAAAAGGGTTTTCCCCGGGAAACGACGAAGCCAGCTGAATCATCTTTTGGAGTTCTTCTGGTGACATCTTGCCGATCATACTAGAAGCTGTCTTAATCAAGTCAGGGGATACCTCTCCAGCATTTCCCGCACCCATTGCAGCCAAAGTTGTGGGATCAGCATTAGAAATAAAATTCTGGAATGACCTATTGAGTACATCATAAGAATCAAAGTCAGTGAATCCATCTCCATATCATGATGTCATGATTTCTGCACTGTAAATAGACATTCAGTTATTTGAATCAATTTCACCGCTTTGTCTAGTGATTTGTGTCTAGTTTGAAACCTCATACATACATCCATTTCAAAAACTTTGAGTAGAATGGTGTAAGAATACCTGATTGCATCTGGGTCACCTTTCAAAGCTTTCAAGCTTTCAGAATTGGTCATTTGACCCATAATATCACCATTACTTGGACCCTTGTGGGCATCCTCAGATTCCTGATGCTGCTTCTCTGAATATTCTGATGGGCTTTCATGGTTCACAGAGGGCAAAGTCTCATCTTCTTCAGTTATTTCCTCAATTACCACCCCTATTGATGATTGACAAGTAAAAGAAAGTGCAAATTCAAGATTCAAAACTGGAGAATTTACAAAAAGAGGGGATGAAAGACCCAAAAGTAGCAACTAAACATGGATAACGTACCTCTTGGTGCAGAACCACCTTCTTTGGTCAAACTTTCCTCAGTATCCCTGCGTGGACCATTAGAACAAACAGCCTAATTACATATAAGCTTCACAAATGATACTAACATAGATGACACTCACAAAGAAATCAGTATCTCAATCATCCCAGGATGCATTTAAATTACTGAAGAACATTAACACGAGATAGAAACTGGAAAAAAAAAAGAGAGAGAAAATTTGAAGCACGCAACTGGCCAGGCAAATTGAGAGTACGCATTTTTCCAGAGAATAATGGAGAAGGTAACCATGCTACACAATTTCTTATTAACTCTTTCATACACATAGATCAGTACCTTAGAACCTGCGCAATTGTTTCATCATCAGGAGAAATTTCATGTGCCTTTCTCAAGTCAGAGACTGCATCCTGAAGGATTTGAAAACTCAGAATGACAACAGAACACAGATGCAAAATGGATATAAGAGTATAACCAGTAGAGTACCATCAAAGGAAACTACAAACCCCCAACAGAGACATATTAGGATACAATTATACGCACCTTCAATTGACCTAATTCTCTATATGCTTGGCCCCTCCTGTAGAAAACTTTGACATTTTTCGCATCACATGCTAAAACCTGATATAGCACAGGTCACTTGGTCAGCGAAAAAGAACTTATATTGGTAAGTAGGTCAGCAGAAAGAAGTTGTGACGACAAAGAGAGAGAAAGTGATACTATTCTTGGATAAGTGCTGTTGCGTATGCATTTCATGATTGTTTTCCAAATACATCTCACCCTATTTGCCAGCAAATTCTACTTTACAAGTCGATATGATGAGATGTGTTTGCAAACACACCACCATTACCACAAATTATATTAGTCAGGGTAAGAAAGGATATGACTACCATACCTCAGAGCCTTCCTTTATGCATTCCTCGTACTGCCTTGTTTTCAAGTAGCAGGACATCAAGTTGAGGGAGCATGCCAATAAAAGAGTCTTTCCTTCAGACGACGGAATTCCTTTTAAGTTATTCTTGGCCTACATTTTGATTAAGGCCAAAGATCTGTAAGAATCCCCTTGATCCAAGGAAAAATAGCCCATTGCGGAAATCTTTAGTGTGAACAAGCAGAAGAAATAACTTACACGCAAATACTTCTGCGAGGCATCCTTAAACCTCCCCTGGCTATGAAGTTGATTCCCCTGCAACATTGAATTAGATCAACATGTCACACATAACATAGCAACACTAGTTAAAGCAGCATAGAGAACATCTATTACAGTCACATCTGCTATGTTCCAAACACAGAACTTCTAAATCAACTTTATTGTACTCAAAATTTCTTGGAAGTAAAGACTTCTGAACACACGAATTGAAATTCCCAAGTAGAAAAAATTAGATATCATCTAGCAAACGAAAATGGCATGTATCTGTTAGACCAGATATGCCTGTGCTCTAGATGGTCTTCCTATTGAATGTTGGTCCAAAGAGAACACCCCTGTGAAAAATGGAAAAAGCCTCACTTTGAAAAATTTAAGCTCAAAACCAGTGCTTCGTACCATACATCATATCCGAATTCCTCTCTTTTATCCAATGCAAGAGCAATTTTTGAGAACAATCCCTTAACCATCATCACAAGCAAGGACTTCACGCGTCTAATATTCAGCAATAACAGATGCTGACATCACATGACTTACAGGTTACCTCGTACCTCTTTCTTGAGAATTTGAGCTGCACTGATCTCATAAGTCATCTGGGCATCCGCACGAGCACGTACAGCTGCAATCTCCTCAGGGCTAGCATTAGCCATCTTCTCACCAATCTCAGCCATCTCCTCAGGACGAACATGCTTTAATTGTTCTGCCGCTTGTCGTAAATCTTCAGGCCTCATATTCTTCATGCTCTCAGAGGCCATTCTCATCAAATCAGGATTAGACATCATCTGCAGTAACGATGCATCGCATCATGAAGAATTTGGAAAGGCCAATCAGTTGGAACTGGAAACAAAGAGATTCAACACAGGCCATGGAAAGTGGGACCAGTCAAAGAGTCCAAAAGAATGGGCATCTTTACAGTGGCGTCAAATGCAACAGAAACATTTTACTATCCGAATGGATAATCAATGCTATTGCATCATATTATCTTAAAACAAGTCCCGAGATATGGATTACTGTGAAAACTTTCCTCAATGAAGGGGAATAAAGCAGACCAACTTCGCTATTCCACCCTTAGGATATGCTGCAAATGCTTATTCGTCGGATAAAAATAATAAAAAAATTCCCCCACCCTAAAGAAATAAATGCAGAAATCGAGCCACTTTACATTTACCGCGCAGCAGCATCATCTTATGTCTAATCGATAAGCTTTGTCACAAACCTTTATTTTCCCAAATTGGAGAAACAATTGAGCAAATCAAAACTATAATTTATCCCTATCTTTAGGAATAGTTGCAGAAAAGCTAAATTCCGATTCTCAACCCCGAGGCAATTCCTTTTCTCTCCCAAAAGCTGATATCTAAGCAGCAGTAATATAAGAACAACTTGTATTTGATTTTCAATCGCGATGAGCTTCCTTCGGCAGAGGCGTAATCTAGGTAGCCATTAGCGCGATCGGGAGCTCCCAATCCGATAATCCTCAAACAAAAGGGACAATTCAGGCAATTCGCCGCGGAATCGAACACCGGAAAACGGCATCCGCGGCTCAAAAGAGAAGGCTTTCGGAGATGGCGATGACGAGGAGGAGGAGGAGGAGGAAGGGACGCCGAACCTGTTGCTGGATCTTGGCCAGCTCGGCGGGGGACATGCGGTTCATCTGCTCCTGGGCGAGCTTGAAGAGCTCGGGATCCATCATTCCGTTGAACATCCCGGACCCGACCGACTGAATTCCGACGGCTAGGGTTTTATTCGATCGGCTTCGAATGGAGATGGAACGGAAGACGGAGATACGGCGAACGGCGAAGAGCAGATATACGTATATATATAAGCGGATCGCGAACCGGCGAGCGAGCGATTGAGCGGCCAATCAATGGAGGAAGCTTCCGGGGTCGGGATCGAATTCTGCAGGAGGCGATCGTCGCCGGGGTGTTTTAATTTATTAGGATACAAAATTGGGGTCAGCTTTGGGAGGTCGCCTACCGGACCTGAAGATGGTGAGGACCAGGAAAGAGGAAAAGTTAAGGAATGACCGAATATGCCTTGCTTGGCTTCCCCAAATTACCCGATTACCCTCGGTAATCTGCAGTTTCCTTCCTCTCTAGGTAAAGGAGTTTGGGGATTTGGTAAAAAGCTAGACCCCATCCAACGGGTGGGTCCGGCCCGAATAGCCTCGTGTAATCTGTTTGGAGTATTTAGAAATTATTCCCAACAATAAAATAAATAAAAAAATTAATTTTAATAAAAAATTATTCAGTGTTATCAAATGCGACTTTAGTGATTTAGTGATTTATCTCCGATGTGACACAAACCCAAAACAGGCCCAAGATCTGACACACCTCCGTGCTTATTGTGAAAACTCGTTTCCAAACTAAGATGATTGTGCGGAACGAGCAAGCACAAGATCAAATGAGGGTAAAATAAAATGAAGATGAGTTAGATCCATGTTATATTTAAATTATCTATTTATTGAATATAATTAACATGTATTACAATTCAAGTGTGGATTAATAAATTAATTTACGATCCATTTTGACCGGTCAAAAGGAAAACATGTCTCTCTATGCTGATCATCCATACACATCTAGTTACTTATATAAAAATTACTAGAAAATGTAAGCCATGGAATGTAATGGACAAAGTTAGGAATTTTTTTAGAAACTATTTATTTTGTGTGAACGGTGGATTACGAATGATGTATTGTAGATTCTCTAACGGTCTAATTTGAAGCAACGACATAAGAGGAGAATCATCTGTACTTTTTTCTTTTATTTAGATAGATGATCAGTGAAGTTATTCCCTCTTAGTGTCCTTAAATGGGTCTCGTATCCATTAATGAGATGCTCAAATTGAGCTATTATAAGTACTTAGTCTACCGAGAAAAATTGAAGCCGCGGACTCAAACGGGCAACAAGATATGACGCATTTATGATACGAACTCCTGTGTATAAATAGAAAAGAAAGGTGCTTGGATGTGTAAAAACGAGTCTAAATTTAACTAAACTTGTGGTATTGACATGAATAGCATGTTAGCTTGCATACTTGATTCAATCGTGCCTAAGCGCATTTTATATGATTTAAAAGGGTAATTGGATCGTAAAACGTTAATATTCATGTATAAATATGTTAATCTTTCTACGATACGAACCTGTCTAGGCTAAAATAAATGCGCTTACCTACTATACATCATGTGTTGGAAAACTACATCTAGTTAACGTAACTCCCCGACATTTCAAAAGGTAGGAAGTCTTAGCACATGAAATAACAAATGTCAAAAGCACAATTTGACAGAATGCTTACTTGCTAGTTGGCTTGAATACATGATCTCTTTTACCATCAGATTACCACTCTCGATGGTATGAAATCATTTATATCTAAAGACAGCATATTACACAAATTTCCCACTCACAAACGCATATTAATAATGTAACATTGCTTTTCATTTCATGTTGACTCGTCTATTTTGAAAGTTGAAGCTATCATATTAGAAAACGAAGCATGTTTTGCTGTGCACGATCTGTTAATAAAAATGGCCAACTTGACGGCAAAGTCTCAAGCACGCGATACGAAGCATTCCTAAAAAATAATCATGGAAAGTCATTAAACACAAGTGATAAAATGGCATTTTGAAATCGAGATCAAGACTTACAAGCTTGAAATGTAGCACCCAATCATATGCTCCAAAAGACTCAGCTTTTCGAATAGAATGTCGAGCCTCTTTCATTGTGGAATCTTGACCAAGTGCTGTAATTTTCTAAGGGGAGCTAATCAACTTTTAATTCATCTAGATACTCATTCAAAAAGTCTTAATCATTTAAGTAATAAACATTTTAATTATATCAATTTAGGGTCTATTTGGCAGCTTACCAAATAGTACCAAATGTTATTATTTTGTTCCCCAAATAGAAAATGACATAATTTTTTTTTTTTTTTTTTTTTGTTTCTAGGAATAAATTTGGAATATAATCAGTAAGTAAAAAAAAATATTTCTTTATTCTCAAAAATAATTATAGAATGAAGCCTTTTCTTCTTCTTTTCATTTATCCTTTTCTTCTTCTTCATTTAGCCAATTGTTAGCCTTGGCCATGGCCAATGATCGGCTAAACAAGAGCTGATGAGTTCGAGTCTCGCCAGGGCTAGCAACTGACTAAAGAAAGAAGAAGAACGAGAGGAAAAAAGAAAATAAAAGAGAAAAATGTAATCAAATTATTAACAAATCAAAAGAAATTATAAGTTACAGTAGAATTTGAGAGTAGTACCAAAAGAATGTTTATTAAAATATATTCAAATTTTGAACAATTACCAAATACTTTCAAATGCTTAGAAACTCTTTTAGAGAACATAATTTGAAAAAACAATTTCCGAGCATAAATTGTTCCTACAAACATAATGATTACTAATCACATCTTTAGTCATAAACATCTCAATGATTTGTCAACTTGGTTATATGCATTTTATTTGTGTCAATTAAATCCTAAACCTTTTTAAAAGTTTGACACTTTAGTCATAAACTTATTATTTGGATAATTGGCTGGAAGGATTATAATAGCTATTCATCAAAAGATTTAGATTTTAATTGAAAATTATCAAAATATTTAAAACTAGATGACATGATAGAAAATTTTAGGATTGAATTGAATTGGCAAATTGTTAAAAGGTTTGTGATAATCACAAGTGATAATAGGTTTATGGTTGAATTGGCAGCTGTTTTGGACAATTCTCCCTAATTCCTTCCACTTTTCTTCTAATTTTCCGATGGAAATATCGGGGGCAGTATGGTAAATTCAAGGAAAAATCCATTATATTCCGCGAAAAACGAAAGAAAATCCTGAAAATGAGAAAGAAAAAGAAAAAAAAACCAGAAAAAAAAAGAAAAAGAAAAAGAAAAAGAAAACACAAAGAGAGAAGAAAACGAACTTCCGCGAGCTCCTCCACAAGTTCCCTCGTCTTCCTTCTCTATCCATGGCCGCTGCAACCGCGCTCCATTCCTACTCTCTCTCCTCTCTCTCTCTTCCACCGTCCCCCTCGCCCCGGGCCACGCCCCGCCGTTCCTCTGCCCCGGCTGCGGCGCCGCGGCGCGCTGCCTCCAGCACCCGCCGCCGTTCCCCGCCCTCGTCTGCTCCTGCCTCCCCGAGCTCGGGCCGCTCCGGCCGGCGGGCGGCGACCTCCTGCTCGCCCGCCCTCTCCTGCTGTTCGGCGGGCTCGACAGGACGCTGGACACGCAGACCGTGCTCGCCACCGTGAGCGTCCTCGCCGCCATTGCCCTCTCTCTGTTCCTCGGTCTCAAGGTAAGGTGGCGCGGCGGTTGAGTTTTTGGGAACGCGTTGGGGTTTTGATGGATTGCGTTCGAACCGGTTTGATGATGATGATGACGATGGTGATGATGATGATGCAGGGCGAACCTGTGGCTTGTGACCGATGCGCTGGCAATGGTACCCTCTCTCTCTCTCTCTCTATTCGTGCCTCGTTTCGTCTGGAGATTCGTTTGACGGGATCGAATTGGACGTGAATTGCTTTGAGTGATTGGAATAGTCGGTTCATTGATTTCCTAAGTTGATCAAACCTTCCATGACTTTTTTACCCTGCAATTCCGTGACTTTTTCCTTCTGTAATGCCTGATGTTGAAAGCAGTGGTATCTACAGACAGGAAATGGTCGACATTTTCGATTGCATTGCTTTGCGCTTGCCTCATGGACGTGTATCTGTCATATAGTTGAGAGGTACCGAAATGGCGCCTCGGCATACCTATAGTAAATGGCTGGGGAGGCAATGATCTTCTTTCTGTTATTTGACGCTTGGTTATACCTATAGTAAATGGCAGTGGAGGGAAAAGGGTTGAAATGATCTGTGTTCACTAATGTGTGCAGGTGGCACAAAATGTGTTTTCTGCGAGAATGGAAAGATGAAGCAGGAAACAGGCTTGGTGGACTGCAAAGTATGCAAGGGAGCAGGTATCATTATAACTAAAGCATTCTTAGTCGAGATCATATGCGCGACTGAGCATGTTGTTCAAACTGATTCACATCTTATGTGCCTGTTTATCTCTAAACGGTGATACGATGAAAGATTTCATCAGTCTTGTTCGACTTTGATGATTATCCAAGTCCTTTCCTACACCAAAGGCAAAAAAGGGCGATGCATGTGACTGAAGAAAAGAAATTAAGTCAAATTGTGTCTATGCCTTCTTGGTTCTGCAGAAACACATGCTTCTTTGAAAGATCTCAACAAATGAGTGTTAATTCGAAGAAAAAAAAAATTATGTTTTTGCGGATACCATAGGCCAAACCTACCAGTAGAACTTTTAGGTAGGCTGTAGCCTGAGAAAGGTCTTTTTTTAACCATATTGCCGTTATTCTTATGTCTGTATTTTCCTTCTAATGTCTTGTGTATTGTGCTTTGTAGGATTGATTTTCTGCAAGAAGTGTGGGGGTTCTGGATACTCTAGACGTCTATGAGGTCTAATTAGACATTTTATCTTTCTTTTGTTTCAGTTCCCTTATTTATCAAAAATTATTTACCAGGATATTCTTCTCTGTCACTCTACTTTTGGCCCATGAGAATCTGCAGTGAGGGGGAGCTGGTAAATGAATGTAGTTTGTAAAGTTTAATGCCATTTTGCCTCCTAAATGCAATTAATTTTTTTTAACACCACCCCTCCATAGCTTAAACACGATGATTGTTCAGATGGAAAGTCGCATTTGTTTTCTACTGTTAATTCCTGATAAAGTGCCTCAAAACTGTCTATTTTCATGCATCAAACTAGTGAAGAGCTTAATCTCTTGCTCTCCTGCTCTAAAATGGAAGTCCAAGTTTCACTTAATGTGCTAAGAAGTATGCATCTCCCATATGGCTTTTTCCTCCCAGCTGGAAATGTTTCTATGATATGGTTGAAGCGAGTAAATGCATGTGCGGTTCTTTTTTTGGGCACTTCTATAATCTATGCTTGAAAGAAGATACATGGACTTCTGATTACTATTTTTATTATTTTTTAATCCTTGCATCTGGTGCCCCCATTAGAGCACCCGGAGGACTATATCTATCTTCCACATGTCTTTCCTCTGGCTTTTCAGATCTGTGGTCATTGATGACAAGCATTGCAAACAAGAGCGGTCAATGATTTCTTATTTTTTGGATATGATTTTGTTAATATGACAGCTTGGAAGCATATATAGCACTAATTAAACATTGTAGTGCACCCACATAGTTCTTAAATTCGTCGTTCATCTAAGGGCCATATTGTTCAATGTTGCATTTGATTGCATTAGGCTTGGCATTTATATTTCCCTTATTGTTGTAAAATTTTCTTGATGTATTTGTGCTGCTCAATTCTGGAGTCTGTTTTATGTTTCTGAGGCAACCAGCTCGAGCATTATAGATTGAAGATTTTGCTGGCAGCAGAAACTTTACTGCCAAAGAAGCCTCTCGGTTTCTCTGGACAGCTCGTCCATATTAGAACTGAACAAAATATCTTCATATGAGATGACCTTTAGTCAATTTTTGGAATTCATTCTTTGTATGAAGTTACAGTGCATTTGTCGCAAAATCTTTTGGATGATATGTGTTGAAAGTACACTCCTTCATGCTCCGTGCATCTGCTCTTTCAGACATATACTTCTGCTATCAGCTCTGCTTTACAAACATCAGTTGGTTCAAGCCAGAGAAATTCAAAGAGCATGGGTGCACATATTTGGTTCTTGGTCGGTCAATGTGCAGGTGGTAATGTCGAATTTCTTGCTCCATCATTATATACCTATCAAACAAGCCCATTTCCATCATCAGGCATACCATACCATCCGTGTTTGTGCTGTCTATTTCCTCGTAGACTTGTTACTGTGGTCTGAGGTCTAGTTGCCACGGCCCCCAGATGCTGATTCTGGATCTAACTATGATAATTTCTTATGGATTTTTTCTTTTCTTATAAGGTCATAAAGAACTGCCGAGAGTGAAACTTTTGTAGTACGTTATTCATGGTTGAGTTGTGGAGGATGTGAAAGCACTCGCAAGCTGCAAAGTATTTATGTCTATCCACGCTTGCATTAATTCTGCAATCGGATTTATGGAGATGATGCTCTTTGCTCTTTTGAGTGAGGTGGTTGTGAATTACTGTTTCATAGGCTGCATTTGGGAGAGTTTTTGTGGAAAGTCTTTGGAGATATGCAAAAGAATTTAATTAAACATGGATAATGTTTGGTAAAATATAATTGGAAAGTGTATTAGGAAGCAATGCTGATTAAATGCTATCTGGAAAAAACTGTGCTTGTAAAGGATTTTAGTTATTTGAAAAGAAAAGGAAAGAACTGAAGCTCATATGGAAGCCGGATGCTTGCAAAAGGCTCGGATGGAAGCCGGACACTGGTGGCCTTGGGCAAGGGCCGTTGGTGGTTAGGTCTAACTTCACCGTCGTTACTTGTTGATGAGGGTAAATGTGAAATTTCGAAAGTTTGGTAAGCATTGTGAAAATGCTCAAAACTCAAAATTGGGTAGGACTTGCATTGAGATAAAGGGTGTTGGCAGGGAATTTGAGAATGCTGTTTTCAAACACAGCCATATAGTAAGGCACTAATTGGGTCGACTGCATAGGATGAGTTTATGTTTTGAAATGTTTAAAGTTAGAGTAGCACGGTAATTTTAATGTAGAAAGACATTGACACGTGCTAAAAGTCGTATTTTCATCTTCCAAGCACATTAAGGATAGCTTAATCCGTGTCCTAAGGACAGGATCTGTCCGACTTAAGGAATAGATTAGTACATTTAACACGTCCTGTCCGACTTAAGGAATAGATTAGCACATTTAACACGTCTCTTTCAAGAGGATGAGACGTCGGTTTGTGCGAACGTTAATGGTTGAGATTGCCCTAATTCCGTCCCATTCGAAATCACGAGTTTCTGATCTCTCTCTCTCTCTCTCTCTCAGAACCTAGGAGGATTAGGGTGAGCATCGGTCCAGGGTCAACCCTGAACCGACCATGGACCGGCCCAACCCTGCTGGTCCTGGTCCGGTTCCCAGGAAGACTGGGTCGGTTCTTGGTTCGGGAATTCTTGGATCAGCACTGTGTGGGTCGGTCATCGGTCCTAAAAATTCCGGGTCGGTCCAACTTGGACCAACCCTGACTATATTTTTATATATATAATTTTTTTATATAGAGAAAACCTTAAAATAAACGGCATCAACAACATTAAACAGCTCTTTAGTGAGAAATTCAAGTAATTTTACATTGTTCTTTAATAACTTAGGTTTTTAATGTCTTTTACGGCGTCAATAATCATAATTTACGAAGGAGGAAAATATTTTTGTGAGAAGTTCTCATAGCGTTCAAAAATGCACCTTATGTCATCCTCCGTTAGTATTCATTCTCTTTTGTCTTATTTGTCTTCTTAGTTTTCAATTTTCCAAAATCGAAAGAAACAATTTTTCTGCTCGCCACTCGACACTCGTCTTGTTCGCGTTGGGTCACTCGTATCGCTTGCCGCTTGATGCTCGTTTGGCTTGTTGCTTTCCGCTCGACATTCAATGCTCATTCTGTTCGACGCTCACCCCACTTGACCCTCATCGCTTGCCTTTCTTAACTGATTTTGCTCATCATCGAACCCATTGGGTCGGTACGATCTCCGATTGCCCTTTCAAGGAGTACAAAAAGTGAAATAAAAAATTATTGGTTGGTCTTGAGTTGACCTTGAAACCGGATCGAATCCATTGGATCAGTTCGGTCCTCAATCGCTTTTTTAAGGAATACAAAAAATGAAATAAAAAATTATCAGTTGGTCCCGGGTTGACCCTGGAACCAGACCGAATCCATTGAGTCAGTCCGGTCATCAGTCCCAAGCTTAATAGGGTCGGTCCTCGGTCCCAAAAATTGAAGATCAGTATTGTGTGGGTTATTTCTAGAGTTAGAGGGTGGACCGGCTCAACTCGGACCATGCTCACCCCTAAGGAGGATGCTTCCATCAATATAGGCCGCTTGAGGGAGACAACCTCTTATGCGGTTTGGCAAAGGTCGTAGAGAGGGTGTCGCTTCGATGGAGACAGTGGAGGCACTATAAGGGCAGAGGTTCCGTGGTGATAAGGGGGCTTAATTCTTAAAGAAAGAAGCCCCTTAGGGCAGATTTAGGATTAGACCTAAAATTAAGGAATTTTTTAGGAAATTAGGCCGTGATAACAGTGAGGAAGATGAATTGAATGCCGGAGTATTCATGTAAGAAGAAAAAGGGAGTCCATTCTCTTAAAAGGGGGCTAAGTGCCATCAATTTATTTTTAAATTAAAAGATCTCAATGCTTTCTCTTGGCGCGTTCTTGGGGCAGGTGAAATTTGTTGGCTTTTTGAACTTGTTTTTTTTTTTTTTTTGGTGACCTAGGCCGTGGTGACTTAGGCCGTATAGCCGACAGCTAGCGAGTAAACCTGGGGACAGGTAAGCGGGAGGACCCACCACCCCCGGCGTCCCACTTAAAACCCCAAGCGATCGTGAGGGGATTCAAACTCCTCCCTTTTGTGAGAGAGAGAGCCCAAACCATCGCGGCCACCAAGGCGATGGTGGCTTTTTGAACTTGTTCTTTATAATAACCACGAGATTTTTGGTTACAGTTATCCCGCCGCAACTTCTACCATTAAAACGGGCGATGCAACTTCTAAGGCCCCGTTTGGTAAAAAAAAAAAATTTGTTTCTCGGAACAATTATTTTTGTTCTTTTGTTCTAGGAAACGAAAAAAAATAGAAACCTATTTAGTGAAATTTTTATTTGTAGGAACAAAAAATCTATTTTTTATTTTATTTTCGGGAATAAATTTGAAACGAAACAAGAAATATAAAAGTATAGTTTCTTGTTCCCGAGAACAATTCTTAATAATCAAAAGAACAAAAACGAATAATTTATTTTTTCTTCTCTTCTCTCTTATTCTCTTTCCTTTTCTTTTTCTTCCTTTTGGTCGGTTGCCAGCCTTGGCCATGGCCGGCGGCCTCACCGGAGCGTCGTTGGTTCTCAGTGACGCCAAGCCATAGTGAGGCTTGTCGGGCTCGGCCTCGCCTTGGTCAAGTGAGGTTCGGCCTCGCCCAAATCCGGCTAGGCCGAGTTCGCCCAGCCATCGGACCTCGCCTAGAAAAGAGAAAAGAGAAAAATAAGAAATTATAATAAAAGTATTAAAAAATAAAAAAAAATTAAGAATTCTATCAAACGCATTTCTATCGTGGGAATACAAATTTTATGAAATTACTAAACGCGTTTTTTTGTTCAGAAATTATTTTCGAGAACAAAATCAGAAAAAATTATTTCTTATAAAAAATTGTTCCTCGAAACAGAAGTGATATTAAACACGCCATAAAAGTGTTTGGTAAACAATTCAATTGCTACAACACTTTTTGTCAGCCTATATCGATTTTTTGAAAGCAGTCATATCCAACTTTAGGGTGTTGCGATTTTAAGAGCTGGATTATCAAATATATGAATTACAATACTTCACAACATAATATAATCACAATTTAGCCAATGATATATTTTAGCCATACAGGGTCAAGAAGGGGGAAGTTTTTTTTTTTATAATTTCAATTAAAAACAGCTCTATCATGCATGATAAATGATGTGACGTGTTTACAAAGAAAATCTACTCCTACATCTATAAAGTAGTAAAGAGAAAATAGTCTTGATGCGTTATAATACATCATAGGTGTAAAATTACTTCCATTCGATCAAATACAGCATGTAGCCAAAGACACAATGAGAGTTAAAGTTACTTAACTGACAATTACCACTGAAAAATTATCCATCAATTGAGTTGAGTTAAATAGAAAAAAATATCTGATAAATTCAAATTTTGCAAATATGTCGTCAAAGATGCTCGATAAGTGTGGACTCAATTGGCATATACATCATCTTTCAAAAGATATATATTATTTTCAATTAATATATTTTTACATTTTTATTAGTATTGTCACTACTATAACTCCCCCAAAAAAAAAAAAAAAAAAAAAAAAAAACAACCATGTTCACGAAAGTTCAATGTGCAAGAATAGAAGCACTTTTAATAAAAATAAAATTTCAGAAAGCATGGACAAATATACTAAAATGTCGTTTGTTCCACAAAAATAGAACGATCAAGACATTTTTTTTTTTTTGTAAGTGCTTCATTACATCGCTTATAAAAAATAAATGAATAAAAAAAATTTCAAGGTCCATTAAAATATTCGACATAAATTATTAATGAGAATGAAAATGTTATTTATCAATTAATTATTACAAAACCATTTTTTAAAAAACAAGTTTCGGCCTATTCAATTTTTCGCGAAAGCGTAGATTTATTAAAGAGAGAGAGAGAAAAAGAAGGCCGTTTCCCTTTCTCTCCCTCTCTCTCTGCGCACGCCGCTCGACCTCCAATCACTGAGTCGATCGGTATGGTTTTCTGGGTTTGCTCGGATTCGTCGAATGATGTTGATGTTCTTCTTGTTCTTTGCCTCAGCCGTTGAGACGTTGTCTTGCTCTGTTTCTTTTCGTTGGGTTTTCTTGGAGATTTATGCAAGTTCGAATCGTCTTCTTGTTCATCAGCTTGTCTTGCAAAGCCCTTGGGTTCCGGCTGTTCATCTGGGTCTAGGAAGTACCTTAGTATATTGGATTACGCGACTGGAATGTGTGCGTTTTCTTACGTTTCTTTCTGTTACCGGAACGACCCTTCTCCGTTAACGAGCAATGGGTTTCGATTGCAGAAGAATTCGCCGTCCGGAAGAGGTGGAAAAATGAAGAAAATGGACAGGAGTGGAAGAAGGCAGGAAGAAGGGCAGGTGCACAAGCTGGGAAGAATAATGAAGTTGCTGCCTTCGCAGACGCAGGTGCCCCATCTTTACCTCTGAACAATCAGGTTAAAATACATGTTTTAACATTCATATAGATGGGTTTGTGGAATATTTGAGAATAGTTTTGGATGACAGTCAACTTGTCTTGGGAACAAGAAAGTTATGGTGTTGTTTTCGATTAATTGGATTTGGAACAGAAATGACTGGCTCAGTGATTTGCAAAGAGTTTCTCTTTTTAGTTCAGAAGATCCACTTCATAATACTATAAGCTGCAAAAAGAGGCAAATGTAGTTAGCTGGCTTGCAGAATAATGGACAATAAGTTTCTGAGACTAATGCACAGTTTGACTACTGATGTGCATAGATATAGCAGCATATTTAAAGAAAAGTTTGAAATTCAACTAGATTTGCCATTTGGTCAGTTGGAAGGTGGTTCAGAAACCATTTTCCAACAAATGGGGATGGGGATATTGGGCGTTTCATCTTTGTTGCTTTTTATAAGGCTCTGGTTGGAAGGCAAATCTTTGTTTAGTTGTTCAGGGCTAGTTTCCCAGATATGAGCCTCCTATTGGCTTATAGGATAAGAAACGTAAGGACCACAGAGCCCCTTAGTTTTACACCTGAACAAGCAACTAAGTGAAACTGACTTCATTTTCAGTTTTTCTGTCGGTGAAGTTGCTTCCTTTTTAGTTTTTCTGCCTTCCAGGCTGTTAGGATATATCTGATTTGGACTCTCTGTTAGTTTAAGAACATTACATAGCGTAATTAAATTTCCTGGTTAATTTTGTAGACTGAAATTTAGTATGGTCAACTTTTGATCCCATAATGATTTTACTTGAGTAAGGTTGATTTCATACTCGTAAGATTGCATGGAGTTTACTTGTCAAACATGATTTTGACTGGATAGGGTATTAAATGCTATATCCTCCTTGTCATACGAACAAGTATATCTGGATATTTGAAACGTCTTGTTTAAGTTGTAGCTCTCTTTGGATAACCTTATTCATCTGTCACTGTTAATGCCCAGGTGTTTTTGAACGAGTGGTGGCTAGTCAATGCTAATGGAAAGGGTTTAGCTATTGGAGGGTTTGCTCATAGAGAGTATTCCACTTCTCTCTCTTTGATATATATGTTTTCATTCTTTTTTGGAAAAAATTCTGCCACAGTCCTACATATGCATTGTCTAATATATGCATTTGTAAAAATGCTGTCATCCATTGATCTTCTCATGTGTAATTCCAAATTTGTTCACACTGCATATACATCCCTCATATTATTGCTAACTATAGATATGGCTGAACCCATCCTGCACAAGCACAATCTGTAGAAGAGTAGGCACCTAATCCCTTAGCTTATGTGTAGTGTCAACTTTGGTTTTGAGAGAGATTCACAAGATGTAGCTCTTGCTGCGATAGATCTATATCTTCTGGTCAAACTTCTTGGGTTACCTCTCTTTCAAAATTTTAAACATTGTACTTGAGCAAAGTAGGTTAATAACCAGTTATCTCAAGTCATTATCCAATAGAATCCATTCCAATGTCATTAAAGTAAGTGCTAGGTGCTCTTATGCTATTAGGACTTCCTGATCCCTAACGCATTATTCATTAGCTTGATTGACTGGAAGGACCAAGTTAAAAGTGTGGGATTTATTGGCTAATCAATCAATTATTAGGTCTTCAAACAAATTAGAATCCAAAAATGCTATTTTTCTTATTTTCCATGTATCATACAAAATGTTTCATAAAAGCAGTAAAAATGCTTTTAAAATTTATTAATAATATCGAGATTTCTCATATGTATTATCTAACAAAATGAAATAATTTTTTAAAAAAGAATTAGCAGGCGAGTATCCTAATATTTTGTAGCCGTCATTGGGGACTTCATTTATCCAACACAAGAAATATTGGCAGTGATAAAGCAGGCTTTTGATTTGGAAATGTGTGATGCTGAGAGAGAATAGTATAACACAGTGGTGCTCACCATTTTTCAAGTACTCCATATTTATGAAAAAGAAATATTAGCATGTAATAAAAATAGGTACAAGCTCTTCTTTTCCATCATCCAAGTATCCACGCTTTTTGCTCTAAAATTGTGTGCTTTAAAGATGGGATAATTATACATGTCTGTGCTACATGACTTGTTGTCAGTACCATTTCTGGGCTGGAATTTCAAAAAGGTATTTGAATCTAATAAAGGTTTTGCATCTCATAATTGTGTTAGCAGTTATATCATGTCATGGTTGAAGCCTAAGCAAGTTTTGTTTTAACTTATCACAGCAGTGAAAGAGTAAGCCTTTTTTGCTCTGCACCAATTGTGAAGAGGCATGATATTACCACCTTTGAGACAGCAGATGGCACGGCAATTATGGTTGGTGGTCTAATCAACCGGCTACGAACCCTGGAAAATGGATTTTCCACGAAGGTATAGAAAATACTTTCTTGTGAACAATAACTCTTGTTTGCTTGTAATTCAGTTAATAGTTTCTTCTACTATCAAGTGCATGGCATCTTACTGATCGATCTGAATAGGTGTGCAACAAATTCTTGCTTGGATTTCCATATGACTGGGCAGAGTATTCAACTTCCAGCTATGGTGAATACTCTAGTGTCCAAGCTGGTTCAGTTAAGACTGCAGCTTCCAAGAAAACTGACTTCCAGTCAAGGAGCACTCCAAATTACTTTAAGGCAACTTCCCTTGATGATGTTACTGTGCCAAAGTTACGTGATTTATTTAGTCTAGGCGATCTTGATGATTCTTTCTTGATGAAGAAAATATATGATGACGTTGTGGGCATGTCAGGAAGTGGTGCTGAGCATGGAGAATTTCTTCGTTCATGCAGAAAAAGTAGTCCCAGTACGGCTGCTGAAAGCCAAACTAATGAAGCTCAAATCAATGAAAAGAAATCAAAGGAGGATGTGTTGTGCAAACACAAAGAGGACATCCGGTCTACAAAAAAACTTGTGAAGACAGTAAACCATAAAAGTGGTCGTCAATTGAGGGCCACTTATGTTTTCAGACGAAGGGAAGGTGTTTCAACTAGAAGCATGACTAGATTTAAGGGACTTTGAAATTAGTAAAGCTATAAACTGGCCCATGTTTGCAGTTCAGATGCATAACCCATATCATGACACACCAAGTTGTTTGGGGCATTTCACCTGGATTTTGGAGCTCCCTATAAAAGATGGCCAATGTCATCTCTTCTGGTTCTGAAGAAATAGAAGCTCTTCAAATTCCCATAGCTAAATCAGATGGGCCTGCTTATACCTTTACAAAGAGGAAACTGCACAGATTCAAATACCTTATTGAAATTCCAGCCCAGAAATGGTACTGAAAACAAGTCATGTAGCACAAAGGCGAAGAAGGAGGAGGGGAAAGCTTGAGAAGAGTGAGGTATAGCCTTGGGAGAGGAAAAGAGATGGAAGCTTGTTGCAAAAGAGAGCGGCCAAACGTGAAAGAGAAGGGGACCTCATCGAGTTTTGTTGCAAAGAGGAGAGGGACAAAGCATGCAACGTCAGCATTTATCATTACTTGTACTCAGTCGAGAAAATATTCGGTAGAGCTCGTGCTCTAGCGTGGCAAACAAGAAATAGGTAGGAAGGTGACACGTGTCCTCGTGGGACCCACAATCTGGAGAGAAAAAGAGGTGTCATTTTGAAAAAATTTCAGTTGGACCCGAGGAGCAATCGGTGGAAGTGGGAGGTGAGCGGCTTCGAGCCGCGGAAGTTGTCATCGACCTCCGCCTCCTTCGACGCCGACGACCAGCACCAGCCGAGCACCCCCCTCGTTTGGCGGTACTTGATCTCCGGCGCCGCTGCAGCCTCCTTGCCGCCCTCGCAGCTCCCGCTGGCCTCCAAGGTCCAGTGGCTCACGGACAATGTCCAGGTTTTTCGGAAACGCTCCAATCGTCTTGCGCTCTGTTTTGGCTCCCGATTGAGTTGGGGATTTGCCTGTTTCGGATTTTTGCTTCTTGCTTCGGTCGATTCCTTCTCTGTTGCCGAGCTCTGAGAAGAGCGACTTCCGGATGCAGCTTGCGAGGCAGGATTACTTGGAGCTGTGGCGAGTGAACTGCAGGAGTATTACAACGCGAAGCTCGATCGAGTCACGCGCTACCTCGGCATTCTCGCCGACAAGACGTGGAAACTAGGTGAGGCGGTGCAGTGTCTGTTGTGCCTCGATGCGCGTTTGCTTTCTCATTTTGGTTTTTGACAGGTTCTGTGCTTTGTGTCAGATCAAGTCGCCCTTGAAGGCGAGGCTAGGATAGCACCGCTCGTCAGTGAGAAGAGGAAGTTGTTCAATGAGTTGTTGACATCCAAAGATCAGTCTTTGATTTCTTAATTGAGTTCTCCCACTTTCCACACGAAGCACGTGGAGAGGAAGTACTTGGATACATGAGCCGATAATTCAGAAAATTTCTAGTTTGAATTGCAATTCATTTTCGGGATGTTCTTGTCGGATGGATGGGTAGAGATAGCTTGCTTGTATGGCAATTTTGCAGTGTGTAGTAGGAGGACAAAACTTGAGTTTAACGAGTAAGATCGAGTTGGAATATGACTGATAGAGTTTTAGCGATGAAGTGCAGATTAACTTGAGATCGCATTGTTAGCTGCCAGTTTATGATGCATTTTACTGATTATGGTTAGTCTGAAAAATTGAGTTGTTTGTTAGTTCAGGACTGATTATGCCTCAGAGATTCATTAATCTGTAAATGGAGACTAGATATCAAGAACGGAAATGATTTTTTACTCTGTATCTTCTTTCTCCTCCGTTAGGATCAGTTTGATACTTTGATTGATGGTTACATAGAAATTGAATCTCTTGGATTAAACTAATGGAAGAACACCCAAGAAATATGATTTTCAGACAAGAGTCCAATCACCTGTGATATAATTTCCATTTAGACTCCCTTCACATCATCAATTCACCATTGATTGCCCAATCACTAGATTGGTCGACCTAAGTTATACTAATAGTGTTTAAGTGAGAAGGACAGCTCATCTTCAAGCCATTTGGTTGGCTATGAGTGCAGGATGTGCACACACACGTTAATTAACTGTTTGGCTTAGAAGTTGGGCTATTTGTTAGTTAGGGCGCGTTTGTTTGTATTTCTGTTCAAAAAGTGTTCTAGGGAACAGAAATAGAAAAAACTATTTCTGTTCCGGGGAACAATTTTTGACCAGAAAAACGCGTTTGGTAAACTTGTTCGGGAATAAAAAATGAATAGAAACATGTTCGGTAAATTTATATTCTTTTTTTGTTTTTTTAATTTTTTAATGTTTTTATTTTATTTTTCATTTTTTCCTTTCTTTTTTCTCTTTTTCTTCTTTTGGCCGGTCGCCGGAGGCAACGGGGGCCGTTAGCCTCGCCCAGATCCGGCAAGGATGAGCCTCGCCGGTGGCTGGGCGAGCTTGGTCTTGCCCAAATCCGGCGAGGCCGAGCGTCGTCGGTCCCCCGGCTAGGCTCAGCCTCGCTGGATCCGGGTGGGCTCGAGCTCGCCCGCCATGGCGATCGCGGCTCGCCCACCCAAGGCGAGGTCGAGCGTCGCCGGGCGCAAGCGAGGCTCGGCCTCGCCTCCGGCGAGGTTGTCGACCCTCAACGGACGCTCGCCTCGCGCGACGCTCCGACGAGGTTGTTGACCCTCGACGGCGTCGCCGCCCTCGACGCCTAGTCGCCGGCCATGGCCGAGGCCGGCGACCGCCAAAGAAAAAAAGAAGAAGAAAAAAAAAAAAAAAGAGAAGAAAAGTGTTTCTCAAAAGTGTTTCGGAACAAAAAAAAATTTTTTTTTTTTTTTGTTTCTCATTTCCGTTCCAATTTTGTTCGGAAACAAAAAAATAGATTTTGAACAAAAACGCAAACAAACGCGTTTGCTGTTCTTTTTTTTGTTTCGGAAAAAAAAAACAGAAAATCTGTTCATGAACAGATAAAAAGAACACAAACATGCAGGCCCTTAGTTGCTGAGGGACTATAGTTCAATTGGTTACTCTCTAATGGAAGCATAGAAATCGATCAAGATAGTGAATTCCTCTGTTCTTTGTGTGCTCTCCTCTTATTATAATAATTTGTTTCAACAGCTCTTCTCTTCAATTTCCAGTCCTCCCTTTTTGAGCCTGTACGAAGTTTTTTGGTCAGAAATTTATGGGTATTTTCCTTTCCTATAATGATTTGAAGATGCTTTTAATTTCAGGGAGCATAAAGGTATTATGTCATTCGAGACCATTATATGAAGATGAAGGTCCCTCTGCTGTAGAATTCCCTGATGATCTTACTATCCGTGTCGACACTGGTGATGAGACCAGTACCAATCCTAAGAAAGATTATGAATTCGATAGGGTGTATGGACCTCATGTTGGACAGGGTGAGCTAGAAAAAAATTTTGAGCGTTTGAAATTTTTTTGGTATATACTAGCTAACGTGGAGTTTGCAGTAGGACTGGTGTTTGATATATTTAATGATGTTCAACCGTTGATTAGCTTTGGATGGATTTAACGTGTCAATATTTGCTTATGGACAAAGTAACTCAGGAAAGAGGCACACTATGGTCTCTCTCTCAAACATGCTCCCACTGAATATTATCTCCCCATGAGCTAAATATCCAAATATTAGGGTATGGCTTTTTAGATAAAGTATTTTGTTTTTTATTCTTATTGCATTCAAAAGGGTACTGATCTGGAATGAGGATGTGTTTTGTGAATGGTGTTTGGGTTGGGCTTTCATGCACTTCAACTAATCCACATCCTTAAACAATTTTAAAGAGAACTTTCTATCATTATTCATACACAACTCATCTCTTTTTGTTTAAGTGAAAATGACAATAAATAAGAACATGCAATTTGATTTTCTAGTAACTTGAACATGTCAATTGATGCAAGGCACAAAAACCCCTTTGTTAAAACCACATAGTGCGTTTGATGATTTGGATTTCTAGTCAAAATTGAACTTGATATAATAGGAAATAAAATTTACGCATTCTAATATATCCTATCAACTATTTGGTGACTCTTAGTAATAAAACTTGATATTTTTGTATTCTTATCCTATCCATTGTTTTGTATAAATGAAGTATTAGTGCAAATAACCTAAAAATTGCATAAATGAATAGAGTAAGGATCTCTCACAATACTTTTGCATACTTCATTTTATTTGTTTATTTTTATAATTATTTCCCTTTTTTTTTTTTTATATATATATCTTTCCCCCTCCATTACTCTCTAATAAAATTTTATTAAATAGTAAACTATATTAATATATCCAAAATACTCAAATACCTAAAATATGCAATAAATATATATCTACATATTGAATTTATATTATAAGATAGAAAGGGAATAAAAGTATGAATAAATAAAAAATGAAAATATTGTTATTTTTTATATTCTAATTTAAATATTATTTTTAATTTTATTAATTTAAAAGGTTTGTTATTTGAGACAAATAATTTTTATAGCATGCATATAAAAATTCTATCCGCTTTTAGCCCATAATTATTTAATCCGAGCTGTATTCTTCTTGCATATGACTTTATCCTATCTTAGATCAGTAAATTTTTTTCGAGAGAAGTACACTATCGGTGCCATAAGTTGTGTACGGCGCTTACTTTTGTATCAAAAGTTTCCGTCGAATCATTTAAGTGCCAAATTGGAGAAAAACGATCACTTTGGTGCTACCGGCGAGAGATTTCGACCAAAATGATTACGTGGCTTTTATATTTAAAAAAAAAATCGACAATGCCTTTAAATGACGTTGTTTTTCATCCTCCTTAAGAAAACGACGTCGTTTTGCCATCCTAAGTGGATTGCCTCGAGAAAACGACGTCGCACAACTCATTTTGTTTTTATTTTTATTTTTTTTATTTGGGGATTGAAATTAGGTTTTTTTGTCTGATCCTCGCCCAATGCTGGCCTCCGTTGCTCGGCCGCCATCGGGTCTCCGTCATAGTAGCACCGTGTCCCAATCTCGGTAACATTTCACCAGCTTCAACGTCCTCAAATTCTTCGAGCCGGGATCGCATCCAGCAACTCTGAGTGAGCGTGGAGGGTGAGCCTTTGGCGGCTTTGGCCTTCGATTGCAAGCCAGTAGCGACAAGCATCGGCTCGGGTCACCGGAGCCTAGCGGCAAGCACCGGCCCGGGTCGTCCGAGCCTAGGTACTGGAAGACGCAAGCTAGGCACTCGTCGGGGAGATCAGAGATGGAGAGGGAGAGATCGAGGGCGGCGCACTCGTCGGCGGCCTCCCCAAGCACTAGCCAAATCATGGCCTTCAACTTGGTCGCCGAGTGGCCGTCGTTGGGATTGGGGTCGGGTCGGAGTCGCGGCCGCCGAGCGCGGGGGCCGTTGAGGACGGCGACTGGCCCATCGCCGTTTGCTTATCTTCTCTCTCTCAATTTGGGAATTTAGGGTTTTGAATTGAGAGAGAGACGTCAAACGGCGTCGTTTTGTTATTTAAATGCTGACGGTACTTTCCGGCGAGCCACGTCAGCTTCAAAAATTAATAAAAAAGTGCCACGTCGGATTTCCGGCCAACTAGATCTGAGTTGTCATTAAAATGATTGTTTTTCAAACCTTTTGGCATTTAAGTGATCCAATAGAAATTTTTAGCACCAAAGTGAGCGTCGTATACAATTTATGGCACTGATAGTATACTTATCCCAATTTTCTTCTTTCCTAACTACCAAACATACCCTTTGGTACCACCCACCTGGGTGGCACTACTGGCGGCGAGCTTCTCCCCCTAATACAAGGAGAGAAGTTTGATTCCCAAGCGTCGCATGGTGACTTACCCAGTGGCATGTGTGTGGTGGCTAGCACGTGTTGCCCCCGAGATTTACCTCCGTTACCCCCGGGCCTTTTGGGCTATCCGTATTGGTACGGTGCGCAGTTCCCCGGGTCACCAAAAAAAATAAAAAATACATACCCTCTGGTTTATAAATATGAACCATATAATAGGGGTCAAGTCGAATAACTCAAAAGTTTGGGGGCGAGAAAACTATAATTTACAATTCATGCCGCGTTGTGCTAAAATCAAACGAAAACCATCCCCCTTCTGCCACCGAGCGCGACCGGAACCGAAACCCTAATTCAGCAAAAATACTGTTCTTGCTCTTTTACGGTCGCCATCATCAGCTCTCTCTCTCTCTCTTCACTGGACATTGGGGCTTCCTGATCCTGCGCGAGAAGCATGGGGAGGAGAACGAAGCCGACGGCGGCGAAGCGCGGCGAAGGAGACGACGCGGAGCACGAGCCGAAGTCCGCGGCGCCGCTCGGCGGCAGCGACGACGACGACGACGACGAAGCGAACGAAGACCTGAGCCTGAAAATCGTCGAGAAGGCGCTCTCGGCGCGCGCCGCGAAGGTCGCCTCCGCGCCGCCGGGCGTCGGCGTGTCGGAGGAGGACGACGATAGAGCTGCCGGCGGCGCGGTCGTCGTCTTGCGGGAGAACGACGTGATTAAGGAGGAGGAGAAGGTGGAAAAGGTGCACAAGAAGGAGCGGAGGAAGAAGAAGAGCAAGGGGCGGGAAAATCAGGAGCTAACTGTGAGTTCTTCTGTTCTTTTCGTATTGTTAGCTATTCAATTGATTTCCTGTTTGGTACTTCCGAAGTTGTTGGGGGCATTGAGAATGTCTCGTCAATCAAGTGAAAAGAAAGGATTTTGTGTGCGCCTTCTCTTTGAACTGGATTATGTACTTTTGTATGGAATATCTGATACTGTGCTGGGTTTTTGAGATTATATGCCATGAATGCAGTAAGGAGATATTTTGCACAAGAGTAGTGATGGACTTTTTATTTTCTTTTCCAGATTATTGATGTAGATGAGGAAGAGAAGGAGGAGGTTGTTAATGTGACAGAGGTGCTGGAATCAGTGGATCCGAAGAAGGTTGAGATAGCGGATAATATCGTCCTGCGAAAGCTTCTTGTGAGTTCAACAATATTTGCTCTTGGGCCGATGTTATATAATGCTGCGCAAGTTTCCAATATGGTGGTTTTTAGTATCTGTCTTATATATTTTCTATCAGCGCGGGCCAAGGTACTTTGATCCTCCGGATAGTAGCTGGGGAACTTGCTACAACTGCGGCGTTGAAGGCCACACGGCAGTTAATTGTACATCCCAAAAGCGGAGGAGACCATGCTTTGTGTGTGGGAGTTTAGAGCACAATGCTAAACAATGCACAAAGGTTTGTAATGATATCAATTTCTTTGTAGTTTTATACGTTTTGTTTTCTGATTGGTTTTTTCAGATTATAATATCAAGTAAATCTTATGACAAACTTTAGTCTTTTATATTAATTCATTTTCACAACATTGCGCCGTTTTATGTATTTGGAAGTATGTTAGTATTCTAAACTAGATTTGCTGTGATAAATATTTTCAATTAAGTTGTTCTATTTACACATGACTCGTAATATATCATGCATCGCCATTCTGTCTCAACCTTATTACCCCGCATTTATTTTTGTCTTGTGTATGAATTATTTGGCAATTTTCTTTTTGTGTAGGCACAAGATTGCTTTATTTGCAAAAAAAGTGGTCATCGCGCAAAGGATTGTCCAGAGAAGCAGAGGGCTGGCTCTCAAACTACTAAAATATGCTTAAGATGTGGACATTCTGGGCATGATATGTTCTCTTGTAGGAATATCTATTCTGCTGCTGATCTTAAGGTCTCTCTCTAAATGATGCCAGAGTCTTTGTTTTATCTTGCAGAGGATCTTTTGCACATATCATGGGTTTTGAGAGTTTTAATTGGTTCTTTAAATTGTTTTCTCATGTTCAATTTACTTATGCAGGAGATTCAATGTTACATCTGCAAGGAGTTTGGCCATTTATGCTGTGTGGATTCTGTTGATACTGATCCCTGTGAAGTTTCCTGTTACAAATGTGGTCGTCTCGGTCATACTGGTTTAGTAAGTCTTACCATCCTTGTGATTCTTTGCTTGTGTTTTTGCTGTCCAGGCTGACATGTTTGTGATGTTCTCATATGATCCCACTTCTTTAAACCATCACGATCAAACTTTCGTTGTGCTGTATGATTTGTGAACTTTTGAGATGTTGAAAGCATTTTTTTGGTTAGCCAAAATCTAATGATGACTTCCATGTTCTTACTGAAATTATCTTGATTTGATAGCCCTGTATAATGCCATTTGGCCCAAAAATTTTAAGTGTAGATTTAGCGGAACTTGATATTTTGTTGAGCTAGGAGTGCCAGTGAAATTGTATAGCATCTTTGCAAGAATTGCTGTCAAAAAGACTGTCATTTGGAAAATTCTTGTTGTGATGCAACTGAGACTTTATGATGCAAGGTCAAAAGTTAGTATGGTGTCTCATATAGCTCCATCAATCAGTGGAGCATCATATTTATCTAAGAAATAATGAATGCAATGTTACCTTGATAATAAGTTTGGATCTGGTAGAAATACTTTTGGAGTGTCGAAGATTAACTTATGCATCTGCTGACATCATTTATGTTATCGCTTTTATAATGATGTTATTAAAGATTGCCCCATAAATAACCAATAACCACTGAGGTGGTCGACCAAGTTGGTAAGGCTTCCTCACATGTGGGCCAGGCTTTCTCTCACGTGGCTTAAAATTCCCCTTCCTCAGAAGTTTAAATGCATTGGTCGTCCCTCTATTTCAAGAAATCTTAAATTGTCTGAAGCAAAGGTTTGGCTTGGGTGCTAGGTGTAGGGTTCTCTCTGGCTTTGCTTCTACTTGCATCGGTGGTGTGGCGGTGAGGGGCTAGCTGAAAATGAGTAGTAGTTATAGCTCAAATCGTGTATTGTGATTGCGTGTGTGGAACTCTTTAGGAACAGCCAGAGCGTTGCTGTTGCTACTTGCCCCTTCCACAGTTATTCTCTTTCATTAAAAAAAAAAGAAGTAACTATATATAATTTTCAATGTGCTGGCTTAAGGGCAATCAATATTTTAAAATGGAGCATTTCCTTATCAAGCATATGCAAGTCCTTGTACTAATTGGGGTACGGCATTATGCAAATGTCCTTACTTATAGGAAGTACACTTCAAAAATTTCACATGAAACAGAAATCGTTCATTTAGAAACGTCCCTTTGATAGTATTATGGGGTTGCAGTCTCCTTGATGAGCAGGTTTTTCTTATTTCATTGGAACAGGCCTGCTCAAAAGTTCGCGGTGATAGCATGGGCGATTCTACGCCTAGCTCATGCTATAAATGTGGTCAGGAAGGCCATTTTGCCCGGGAGTGTAGAAATTCAACCAGGGGTGAAGTTACACCTAGTCTCTGCTACAAATGTGGCGAAGAAGGTCACTTTGCCCGGGAATGTAGGAATTCAACCACATATGAAGCAGCACCTAGTTCATGCTACAAATGTGGCAGAGACGGGCACTTTGCACGGGAGTGTAACAATTCAACCAAGGTATGGGGTTATGTTAAATGGGTGAATATCTATTTCACCATTTAAGTGAAGCCCTTTGGGGAGTGCTTTATCACTTGTGAATGTCAATTCTAATTAAGTTGACCTGCAGGAACGCAAGAGGAACCGCGATCTGTCAACACCGACTATGAGATTTCAGAGAGAAGACGATGACTACATGGGCTTTGACTCTGCACCTAACATTAACCAAAATTCTGGTAAAAAGAAAAAATTCAAGCATGAAGATAGGGGCCTTAGAACACCTCCCCAATCGAAACGTAGGGGTGGCTGGATCACAGAGGATCCAGAAGACATTCCGCCCAGCAAGTTCACAAAAAGCCCGAGGTCTCCTGCAACGCCATCACGTAAGGGTCACATATCTGGTTCCAAATCTTCAAATAAGTCACATGTGGTGCAGTATGGCTCCTATGGCAGCTCCAGATCACAAGGATCAGGCCAGAGATCTTCTGTGCACAATGGCTCATATGGCAACTCCAGATCGCAAGGATCAGGGCAGAGATTTTCTGCTTCAAGGTTTGGGAACTCCAGATATGATGGGAATAGGAGAAACTATGATTGGTGGTAGGAAGCTTCTTGTACACATGAGTAAGCATTTGAAGCAGATGATAGGAGAAACTTACAGAAAACTAGTTTTTTATTGGGGCCATCTTCTACATTCTTGTATCTTGCAAGTATAAATTATGAAGTCAGTGCTCATTTTTTTAAGATATGTTGTGCAATTCGTGTGAACTGTCTACGGGATTAAATTGAAGATATCTTTCGTTTTGACCTTTTTGTGCAGGAGAATGTCGTGGAGGCAACCTTTCCTCTAGTTGTCAATGTTGTACATCACAAGCAAAGAATTTTCTTCGACTCTTTTAAGTTTAGAGCTATTTTCCTCAAGTTCACTCCTTCAAATAATTATAATTCAATCATCTCCAATCTGCTGGAATTAAGAAACGCCATTTATTCAGGCTACCAGTTTTGTATCCGATCTCTTTCTCCAGTAATTTTTATCTATAGCAATCCCCGGGTTTCTGAAATGATCGGCATATGTGTGGATAAATCTTCAAAATGGTTTTGTTTTGAACGGAAAAGGCGAAAAGGATATGAAACAATGGTCTAGTACATGCGCAGGAAAATTGGCAATGTAGCAATTTCATCCTAGCGAGGAACAATTGTTCTGTGCTCACGGAAGTTTTTTCCCTTGCAATCTCTGCATAGTCGTTGATGTTGGACAAATGATATGGTTTCGGAAGTTATAAATCGAAAAGGTGGATCTCCCATTTGAGCATCGCAGGACTGCGAGGACGTGTTCAAAAAATTTCGCAGTGTCAGGATGGTGTCTGAAAAGATTAGAATCGAGAATGTAGTCTCTCTCGTTTTGTGAAACTCTTCTGGTATTTTCTACTAGGGCTGTATCTTTTCTGAAGCATGGTCTTGCGAGGGGAGTGTGTAAGTCTACAGGGCGGTGGTTCTGATGGCTTGTTCCCCAGAATTTGCCCTATCCTTAAATTCTCTGGAAATATAGGCAATTCCTCTTCACTTTGCAATAATAGATTTTAATTCAATCGACGATGAGTTTAGTCTCATCAGTAACTCCGAATCTCGATGCCAATTTTTATTTGTCAAGGAAAACTGATTCTCCGGTTGTTTGTTATCTTGAATGACCATTTTCAATTTGTAAGAGCATTCAATCTGGGGTTCTCCAATTCTCAGTTTAGACAAGGAATCCAATGCAAAATGGCAAATGGGTGGGTCCAATGGGCATTTCAGTCAGCAATCCAACAGCACAAATCTACAAACACAAACTGGCAAGGCACTAAAGAGCTTCAGTCACTGTTTCTGGGTCTAACCAGATTTCAGATACGGCACCAAAAAATAGGAATGTCATTCATTATATGCACCGGCGGGACGCGAGCCCGACATGGCAGGTGCCGATTTTCGAGTAAAGGGCACGGCCTAAGCTCGCAAGACCTGTCGAATTCACGTGGTCACATGTACCAAGCTCCCATTTGCTATATGTGTACATAAGCACTTCCACCGCATCATTTTTTATGCTGAAAAGGACACAAGAACCCTCAAATCCCTCTCCCTCTCCCTATCTCATAAATGACCAAAACTCCCAGGACAAATTTTGAATCTATGCCTCCTTTTGCCTGAAAGTACAAACTTTGCACCATCTAGAACTACTGCAAGAACCCCTTCTCTCTCTCTCTCTCTCTGAATTGATTTGATTTGAATTGTACTCTCCTCCTTCCAAAAGTCTCCTCCTTCAACAAACCAAAATCTCCAGATTCAATCCAAAACCCTAATCCCCACTTTCTCTCCCTGTTAATTTCTTGACTATCTTACCAAACCCCCATTTTTTTTTTTTTATGGTCCATGCGATCATGTGTTTAACTTAGACACCGCCCGCAAGGAGGCCAGACGAGAGAGGCCCCGGCCGCCGGAAGCACCGCCATTCTAGGGTTTCGGATCCGATCGTGAGCCCCGAGCTCGGCCCTTTCTCTTCCGACGCGGAATGCCCCGCGATCGGACGAGCTCCCTCCCGTGAAGAAGAAGAATTTCCCTTACTTTCTCCGGCGGCAATGTCGGACGACATGCTGTTGCATCTCTCCTCCAACTCGTCCAACCAATCGGACCAGTCCACCAAGTTCGCGAAGCTCGAGGCTCGCTTGGTCGGAAAGGCCTCCTCGGCCGTCACTTCGAGCTTGCCGCCGCAGCCGCCGCCGCAGCAGCAGCAGCAGCCGCAGCAGGCGCAGGCTCGGCCCTCGGTGTCCTCGGCGTCCTCGGCTTCGAAGTTCGCGGACGATTTGGTCGCGCAGTCGAGTTCCAGCGACTCCGACGATGATGTGAGAGCTCCTCCTTTACTTCATTTCCCCTGTTGTTTAGGAGGCCGACGCCAGCAATGGCTTTGATGATCTTGCCTTTTGTGCTGGATAGATTAGGTTCTTTGCTCAGCATTGCTGATTATTTGGTTGAAATGAGATCCTCCTTTCGTTGCGAAGGTTGCTAGCCGTGATTATCGCTGAGCTTTTAGGTGGTAGTTACTCAGTTCTCATTTTGTGGACAATCAGTTGGATATCATACTCGTTTTGGTTGAGTTTCTCGTCAATCATGATTGATCGATGCGTTACCCTTGTACAATGAACATGTAATAAGGTTGAAGTTTGATACGATTTCCCGATTCTCTGCTATTGTTGATTCGTACACGTGTTAATAAGAATATGGTGAAATTAAATGGGGATGGTCTCTTGCTTGGTTATTGGCTATATTCTTGGCCTTAGCAAAGGCCTAATTTATGGAAACACTGTGAAACGTATGATCACTTGCAACTATTCATGAGGCTCTTTGATAAGTCGGTTTTGCGATTTTCCAGTGGTATTCTGTAGGAATTTTTTTTGGTAATTTATTCTCATGTTCTATTGTTTGAGCGAATATGAAACTCGATCTTGTAGATGAACTAATTTAAGACTCTGGATTTTGTACGTCATTGCTCTGTAAATAGTAACATTCATGTGGTTTATAGTAATTAACTATAAGTTGGGTTACAATGGAGGTCTGAGGAGAAGTGCGCAATACTGTGCTCCTCTATAATGTTACCAGGGTATGCCCTGTGGAAAGGTTAGTTTGGTTTTTTGAGTTATAATTAACTATTCGTTCTGTTGAAGATGATATTCCTTTGACACGAAACAATGGATAGAGTAGGTTAATACCAACCTGATGATTTTGCTAATTGTTCGGTATTTATCTTGGCACGGGCTAATGTTGATGTCTCTGCTTGTATAACTAGTGCATGCTTTTCTGCCAAATTCATTCTGTTAGGGTGTCTCGCGTGCTTGTTTTGCATTTTGAGAAATTCTACATGGACTTTCAAAGCATGTTGATAGTTTTCTATGAAACGACATCCATGGGAGTGCTACTGCTATCTCATCTTTTTTAGTGGGTTGAGCCTGCAATCCAATTTTTAACTGATTTGTCAGCCTGAATATAGAATTGCCATTTGGTTTTACGTAATAACATCTTTCAATTTCCTTTTTATGCCAGATTGCAGGGGAGTTTCTTATACAAGCTAACACTCAGAAGCGGCAAAAGGTTCAAGCGGATGATAGTTTAACTTTTTCAGAATCTGTGGAGGTAAGACCTTGTCCATTGAATGACTATTGAATCTTGAATATTAATTTCTATCGAAACTTAGTCACATTGTTCTGCTTTTACTCCTTTTCCTTCATGTAAAAGTTCGGTTTTCTTACCTTATCTTCTTTTATGTTTTTACGTTGGTTCCACTCGCCAAAAAGCAAATCGCTTTTATGGGACATATTTGTGGACAAAGAAAGCTAATGGTCTGGTAATTATGACTCAGGCAGTTGATAGTTTGGCAAAGATGGCAGAAACCCTGGAAACCAAGGTTAATTTTGATGTCGGTAGGAAAAAACATAGTCGCGGTAGGTCACAGTCTGGAAGGGGTCGTGGGTCCAGATCTAATGATCAAACGAGATCACAAATTTCTGCATCGGCAATTTCATTACTTAATGGACAGCTTGAGAACTCGTATCATAAGGTACTATTTCAACCTCTCATTATCACGTATTTTGGAATTAGCACTCTCTAGCATTTCTATGGAATGCATGAAGCATGAACTGGTGTTCATTGAAGTGGGTACTTTCTCATGGGCACGTATCACATGATTGTTGCACACTTGCTAAATTTAGGTGTATGCAAACTGCCTTTGTAAGAATAAACAATTGAACAACTTATGATTATTTACATTCCAGTTCAACCTGCTAAGAGAAAGGAGACAAATGTAGAGTGTCAACTCCACCGTTATTAGACCAATGTCATGATGTGGATCGCACTTAGCTTTAAATGGAGATGTGCTTAAATGTGTTTTTGTTATGCAAATGTCTACAATAGAGCATGGTTTATCCATGTTAGCTACTTCTGTTGATGTTAAAGGCATGAAGGTTGGGTTGAATAATTTAGAACAAAAAATTCAGGAACCCAGATGAACAAAAACAAAACTTCAGTGATGTCATTGAATATCAGATAAAAGGGTGTTGAATTACACCTATTAGTAAAGAAAAGTCAATGGCGATATCATTTGGATGGTGAATAGGACATAGTGTTGCATGTATTAATTGTGAGAAGGCTTCGTTTGGATATGTTTTAACTAATGATTCTTTTAAAAAAAAAAGACTTTGGTCCATACTGCCCTCTTTCTTCATTTTTTCTGATTGTTGTAAGCTTTAAAAGGACCGTGATGATTTTTCAGAGACTGCCAATTTTTCCTTTCACACATTTTAAATGATGTCATAGCAAATAAATACCTTTTTCTGGTAAGAGCTTGTTAAAGTAGCATGACAGGTCAGTAATGCAAAAAATTGCCCATTTTCTAAATGATATTAATTGCATATTCACTCATCTGCTTTAATTGCATATCCCTTGAATATGAGTTTTGGCCTTTTCCGTTATGGTCAAGTTGAATCTATCGAGGCGTAAGAGAAATCTTGTGCGAGTTTTAAGGGAGAACGTTGAGATAAGTGGACAGTGAGCATTAGAAATTACTATCTGTCTGAGTAAATATGCATCATAACATGAAGGTTAGTAGATTCTCTGAAGAACCTGCTGCAATCTCCTCTTCACTCAATCTTTACATTTGAAATTAAGGGAAGAATCTGATGGTTGTTAATATTTAATTACTTTTGTTAGAAGAATTCTTGAAGAGATCAACATTATGAATATCAGGGCTCAGCTCCCACTAAGTGTTGCGCTTTCTGGAGATTTATAAACAGAGATTTATCTTTGTTTCATGGTGGACTCTATGATATTCCGTTGTCAGTAGGCTGATAGTATTGTATATGAGGATATAAACGAGCTGATGCTGCTTGCAGTGCTAAATATGCTATCTTTTGTAGGCTTTTGACTGAACTTATCTGCAAGCAAACTTGTGCTTTGTCCTGTTTAACTAGTTGATTGTTTTGTTACATTCAGAATTGGAAATAGTAACTTGTCATTTATCCTCATTTGCAGGATACGAAGCCTAAAGAGCAATTACAAAATGACAGTCACTACTCTCCAGAGGTATGCTCTTTTCTTTTAATGTGATGTGTGAGTTATATTGAGATATTGACTGCTCTGCAAGTGTCACTGTTCCTTGCATAAACTCAGAGGATATGGAACATTATGTAATATTTCAATTTGATAGATCATGTTGTTTGAATCTCTATATGCAACTTTTTAGCAGGAGGAGGTTTTATCTTTACGAGCAAAAGTGGCAGCATTGGAGGAGGATTTACGTAAATCACGGAAAGAGACATCTGATTATCAGAACCTCTGCCGGCAATTAGAAAAGGTGTGGCATTTAGATCTTTAAGGGACTGCAGGAAAGAGGATAACCACTAGGTGGAAGCATAAAAGCAGTTCAAAGACCTAACCACTAGGTGGAAGCATAAAAGCAATTTAAAGACCTCATCCAATTTCTCGCCACCTCTGAACCCACCATCATTTTTTGAATAATTTTTACTCCTTTCTAACTGTTGTTGATTTCAATTTGGACAGGAACTTAAGGACCTCAAAGACCATGAGCAACAAATGAAGCCAAAGGTATGTGTTTGGCCTGAATTTGATCAAGGACTTGCTGTGTCTGTGTTTTAGGAATCAGGTTTGGAGTTCTATGCAAAAACAAGATTTAGGCAATAGGCTTGAGTTGTGTGTGGAATCCCTAAATTGATAAGAAATGGTTGTACAGAGTATTTCAACTTTGAGTTACTTTGCTAATCGTCTATAGTACTTAAATTATTTACCTAAATGGTTCCAGGGATGCGTTTTCCATTGTTCCTTTTCCTTGGAACGACTGCTTTGTTACTGGATTCTTCTCGTACAAATCATAACATATTGGGCTACTATTTGACTGGTTTTTACCATCCTTCTATGCAGAGAACTAAAATAATAGCTGACCTGTTGATATCTGTTTCAAAAGCTGAACGACAAGAAGCAAGGCTCAAAGTACGGCAGGATTCTTTGAGACTTGGCAATGTTGGTGTAACAAGGTATATCTTTTTCGTTAGGTGCATGTAAATGATATTTCCTATTGAACTTGTTTTTAGAGCCTGAAAGATGTTAGCAGAGGATGAAAAAGCTTATGGAAAAGTCAAGATGTTTGAATTCACACATAAATCATCAAATGCCTGACCTTTTAAGATGAAAAAAAAGTGATGGTGGAACACAATCTTCCTTTTCTTTTCGTTCCTTTCTCTCCTTTTGCTTGGAATCCAATTGTATAGCACAAGGGCTAGTGACACACCAGACTGTTTAAGTTCAGAAAGAGGGACTTGTTTTGCACCTGACTTTGGATCTTAAGCCGAATTCGCATTCTCTTTAATTCCACTTGCCTGGTCGCTGAGGAAATCAGATTCGGGGCGAGGTCTTACTATAAAGTATTCTGAGGGCATTGATTTACCCAACTATGTGATTTCAAGATATTGAAAATGAGTCAAGTGCAGTATTAACACAGCACCAGTTATTGAAACATGTGAAACTTATCTTTTCACATGTCAAATTCATTAATTGTAGCTTTAAAAAAAATTCTAAGTGAACAATAAAAATATTCATATCACTGTTCTTCCGATAACGAAGTTCAATATGAGAAAGCAAGTCTAAAGTGCTATTTGATGGGTCGAGTAACCTCTAATCTCTTTTGATAACATAATAAGAACTACGCTGCTGGTTAATTGCCTTAATTGTTATTTGCCGTGGTTTTCCAGATTCAAAATTTGAGAATACTCAGCTTTTTGCCATATAATTTGGTTATTGTTTGTTTTGGAATTCCATTTCCATTTATTTGTTGCAGAGCTGGAACTCTTATATCTGAAACGTGGGAGGATGGACAAGCATTAAAAGATTTGAATGCTCATCTTGTACGTAGAATTTCTTTCTTGTGGATCTTCTTATCCTGTCTTGTGGAAGCCTCTTGCATATTTGCACTCATTTTGGTGACTGTTTCCTTGTCTTTTCCTTATTTCTCACTCTATCTCAATTAGTTGTCTCCATTCCAGATGAACTTAAAAAGGGGAAAAAAAATGGTTTTCTTTTAACTCTCGAGTGCTTGGTGAACAAGCATTTTTAGATTGAAACTTTCGTAATCGTCACCATGAGTTCACATAAATGATCCGGTAGTGAATGCTGCACGACGGTGCACCATAATACACATGTTTTTCAAGAGTAGAAAGAAGTTAGGATAGAAGCTTGTGCCAAATTTAGCCATCTTCGTCCTTTCATCTCTATCTTGATTCACCAACTTAGCTAAAAAACTATAAAGCTCTGAAATACTTATATGAGTTGAAATACTATGTGCCAGTAAAAGAGCATTTTCTTCATGCTTCTGGTGAAACATTTAACACCCTTTTTGGCTTTATATAACTTATTACACTCATGTAACTCATTTGAATGGCAAAGAGAATGTTGGGAAGCCAGTTAGCACTTGTGTCAGAGCCTACAAATTTAGAAAATTAAGCTAGAAGAAGTTTGGAGTTTAAAATCTGTGGAGCTCATTTCCTAAATGATCATCTTAGACACGATTGCATTTCTCTATAGAAGCTTCTGTCACCTTGCAAGTGGAAGTTGTGTCCTAATCTTTCAATGATTTTCATCAATTATGACAGAAAATTTCCCCTGGAATTCGTTGATTTTCCCTTGTTCTTCTTTCTGATCTGTTAGTGTGTGCATTCGGTTCTTTAGAAACAACTATTGGAAACTAGGGAAGCTATCGAGCGGCAGCGGAAATCCTTAAAGAAAAAACAAGCTGGTGAGCTTCTGTTGCTAAACATGATAATTATCCTTTGCTGCATCTGTGTGGCTTTGGCATATTTGTGCAGTGTGAAATGGAAATGTTGCATGTATTTGGTCTTTGTATATGGGGTGAGTCTTAATACAAGGCATTCCTCATGACCTTACTCATAGCTATTAATATTTTATTTTTATATTTTATAATGGTCGGCAAAAATAGGGTTAATTCTTAAGCTGCTTAGCCAGGCTAATGCTTTAAGCTTCTGGACTGTATAAAGTTCCAACAAGTTCTAACTTCTGTTGCTCTAAAAGCTGTTGCATGTCTGCAAAAGTAAGTTTACCTCTCAGATTTCTTTGTGAAGATAGATTCTTATAATTAGTGGCCTATCTGCAGCTCTGAAACCTTCTGACTTTTGTTGCTTTGGGGCCATTTGTTATACACAAATTGTTTGAAGTACCCTTTACTGTTGTTATGGTTACTTTTACTCTACCACTGAATTTTAGCTTATGCCATGCTTGGGAGTGTGCCTGTATCTGGCATTTTGATTATTAACCATGCATCGAGAGATAAATAAGGCACTGATGATTTGTAACCTCCAAGACAAAGGTGATGGACCCGATGGTGAAAATGGAGTTCCGGAAGAGGATCTTCTTCTCCAGGATGAGATATATAAATCTCGTCTAGCCAGCATTAAACGAGTGAGTTATTCCAATTATTCTGTTTTCAATACATTTTTACCAGTTTTTTTGGTTCTGCAAGCTTATTAAACTTGACAATCACAAGAATTTTTCTCGACTGATTGGTGAGTTGGTTCCAGGAGGAAGAAACTATCCTCCGTGAGAGGGATCGGTATGAATTTGAGAAGGGAAGGCTCATAAGAGAAATGAAACGCATTAGAGATGAGGATGGTTCTCGTTTTAACAGTTTTCAGATCCTCAATCATCGATATGCCCTTTTGAACCTTCTTGGCAAAGGTGGATTCAGTGAGGTTTACAAGGTCAGAGCTTTGTGTTGAACAAATTTAATGTTAAACTCTCTGTTGTACTTGTTCTGGTCATAGGCTTCCTTTTTCTCAGAAAGAGAGCTGATGACAATTTGGTTTTTGTCTATTTTGGCTTGTGTAAGAAAATACCCTTTTCAGTGATCTGAACTCTGAAGAAATTTCCAGCAGGCATATGATTTGGTAGACCATAAGTATGTTGCATGCAAGCTGCACGGGCTGAATGCTCAGTGGAGTGAAGAAAAGAAACAAAGTTATATACGTCATGCAATCCGCGAATATAATATTCACAAAACCCTGGTGCATCACCATATTGTTCGGCTCTGGGATATTTTCGAGATTGACCACAATACATTTTGCACTGTGTTGGAATATTGTAGCGGTATGTACATCTATCAGTTGGTCATTTGTTGTGCAGTTTGGCAACTGAGATGTTCTGTATTTGACATACAAAAGGCATCTGAATTGTCTATCTGCAATTCCCTAAAACTTTTCTTTTTTTTTTGTCCAGGTAAAGATCTTGATGCTGTCCTGAAAGCAACGCCGCTATTGCCTGAGAAAGAAGCTAGAATCATTATAGTGCAAATATTTCAAGGTCTTGTGTATTTGAATAGGAGAGCGCAGAAGATCATCCATTATGATCTGAAGCCTGGAAATGTTCTCTTTGATGAATTTGGTATTGCGAAAGTGACTGATTTTGGTCTCAGTAAGATAGTTGAAGATGATGTGGGATCTCAGGGGATGGAACTAACATCCCAGGGAGCTGGGACTTACTGGTGAGTTATTCAATTTAAGTTGCATTCTCTTTTTCTGTGTCCCTAGCATGTGTTTATCATCATTGAGGACTTAAGAGATGAAGATGAGGTTTTTATATATCTGTTACTTTAACCTGGGCTTGAAATAAAAGAAACTCTGATAAAACTGACCATATGCGGTAGGGGAAGAAAGTAAGTCACTTTTGAGGCATGGAAACTGAAATATCTGATTTTGTTATCTTGTGCAAACAGTTCTTATCTTTTAAAAAAGTGTCATACTTTCTTACTCTGTGATATGTACTGATGTTCAATGACTATGCCGCAGAGTTTTTTTTCTCATTGAAGAAATTTTATACTAGAGCAATTTCTTGTGCTTCCAATGTCCTCGTCCCTTATATTTTGGTTGTCGCAGAACTCTGATGTTCATGTCCTTTGCTCTTTGGCTAATGTATTTTGCTATTTATGTAACAGTTCCGTTCTATAACTTATTCTGTAGGTGTTGAGGCTGACATAATAATTAATTTCTTCCGAGATTTCAGGTACTTGCCTCCGGAATGCTTCGAGCTGAGCAAGATACCCCTGATATCATCGAAGGTTAGTGGTTTTCTGTATCGTGTTCCTTATTGATCCGTTCTTAACCAGGGTTGCTTTGTCTGGGATGTATACATTGTCAGCTGATAACTTTGGCTTTGTAATTAAGCTGATCCTCTTTGCTAGCACACAATATCTATCCAAGATCTGATACAGTGCAATATGTGAATCGACTTATTATCAATTAAAAACAAATTCGTGCTATGTTTCACTGATTTACCTCCTCCTGAGAATTGGTTTATTTTCTAAACAGGTTGATGTATGGTCAGCCGGCGTTCTCTTTTACCAGATGCTCTTTGGGAGACGTCCTTTTGGGCATGACCAGACCCAGGAAAGAATACTGCGCGAAGATACGATCATTAAAGCTCGAAAGGTTGAATTCCCTTCAAGACCTGCTGTCTCAAATGAGGCAAAGGTATATTATTCTGTCTCTTGTGTGTTGGTATTCCCTTCAAGACCTGCTGGCTCTAATTTTTCTCCTCTTTTTCAACATTTGCATAGTAGCGACAAATTTCATTTCCATAAATATATCAATTAGTGGTCATTCCGTTACTTCCTGTGGCTCGCGAGACTATCGACTAGCTCTTTTGGATTAACATACGCGGGTCAAGTTACTTACCATCTGCTGCCAGTATATTTTGGTTCGCTCAGTGTACAGAGAAGAATGGAACTTATATTGGAGATTTTTGTTTTAGATAAGAGCGACATAGACAGTGCTGTTGGGTCAAAGCTACTTAAAGTTTTATCTTTGTATATCACTTGTTTCATTTAGATTTATTGTCAATTATTACGAATCTCATGTAGGCAACTTCCTGTAACTATTCAGCTGCTACAACTTTCGGTGTATAGTCCTTGTAGTAATACACTGCTGAAAACAAACATATAGGATGGACTTCTTACTTAAAAATGTAGGAAGGATGTGCAGAAGCTCGATGATGATTCTCTACGTGACTTTGATTCTTTGCAGGAATTGATTCGTCGCTGTCTAACGTATGATCAGGCAGATAGACCGGACGTCCTGACGATTGCTCAAGATCCGTATCTCACATACACAAAGAAATAGCGTTAATACAGACAGGTAAAGACGCCTGTAGTGTAGAGGGCAAAAAGCAATTTTTTTTGGCTGAAAACAGTGAGAAATGAGTTTCTATACCCCAATGGAATTTTGTATAGGTTGTAAAGGTCTGTTAATTCCCTTTTTGTTGTTGTTGCTTATTTACCCAAAAACCCGAGTTACTTCCTTTTTTGCAATTTCCCCCCTTCTATTTTGTCACAACATGTTCATATTTTATAATTCTCTCCCTCAAGACCAATTTTGGACTTGCCATCCTCATGTAATTGGTTGGGCAGCATGGTAAAGTTAATTTCACCATGATGTTTCTAGCTTAAGTCTTTTCATTCCAGCTCTGTATTTCATCAGCACCACTAAAGAATAGTTCCTCCATTGCAATCTACCCAACATAACTTGTTGCAGGATTAGCACATTCGTCGTGTACCGCTAACATTGCCAGAAAGGGTACCTTATAATTCATCTTCATCCATCCTGTGCAGTACATTGAAGGTTCTTAGTTTGTCATTGGAAAGTTTGCCCATGTAATTCCTGGGATTGTCACTTTCAAGTGAATTCTGCGTGCTCGAGATTGCAAATGCCCAACTGAAGCTTGAGAAGTAATTGTAAGTGAAGAATAAGTGAATGTGCATTCAAGTTAAGGAAAGCGAATGTGTATTGCCAGTTACAAGCATTTTCAAAATGAAACATATCTTGGGTCGTTCAAGCTTCCTATTTCTGTATTTCGTGAATTAGAAGTCGACACAAAGAACCGTAAGAAAGTGGCCGTGCGAGCTGACGGCGAGTGTCGTATTGATTAACACATGCGCATTTCATTGACAACGTTTTCCTTACAAGTTACTAAGAGCTAGTCTATTGTTAAAGATATGAGTAAGGTTTTGTGCCAAATTTCATAGATTTTTGGGAAAATTTCAAATAAGGCCAAAAATATTTTCATTTTTTCAAATAAGAGCTTAAAATGTCCATATCAATCTCAAAAAGGGTGTTAACTTACTAAATGTGAAGGGCAATTTTGCCTTTTTAAATTTTTAACATTTTTCTTTTTTTCTTCTTTAAAAAAACCTAAAAAAACTACAAAAAGAAAAAAGAAAGAAGAAAAGAAAACACAAGCGAAAGGGTGCTTCCCATCTATGGCCGTCGACCCCCAACGGTGGGTCGGCAGTGAAGGTTGATAGGGTCACTAGTGTTTGGGGGAGGGCCAGCGACCTTAGCCAACTAGAGGTGAGGGCTCGCCGGTTCAAGCCATTGCTAGAGGCGAGAGGGGGTGCCGACCCTTTCCTAGATCTGAGCGAGGGTCACCTACCCTCGATCGATATGGGCGAGGGTCGTCAGCTGTTGCGCAGGCCTAGTGGCCCTCGCCTAGTCCCTAGCTTAGAGAAAGAATTGCGAGCGAAGCTTTGCAGCTTCCGAATGCGATCACGAGGAAATAGAGCGAGGGACCTAGAGAGGAGGGTGAGGATCAAGAAGGGCTTTGTGGAGATGACGGAGACGAAGAAGGAGAGGGATGGCCCCAGCGCTACTAGTGTGTACTTGTTTCCCGTTGCCACCGTCATCTCTATCTCCTCTCTTCCTTACCACATTCAATCTTCTTTCTCTTTGCTCTCTCTCTCTCTCTATGCTTTTGGTAGATGCCGACGAGGGCGACTAGACTTGCTTGAGGGCCGATGACCGTCGCCTACATCAAGTGAAGGTAAGTGCCTTGCCCAGATTTGGGAGAGGGTCACCGCTCTCTCCCGCCTCTGGCAAGGGCTCGACGGCTTTGGCCTTTGGTCGGTCAGGTCACCGGCTCTCCCACAAGTGCTGATGACCTCGCCAGCCTTCACCACCTCCCCACCAGCAATGGGGTGGTGGATGTGTTTTCTTTTTTTCCTTTATAATTTTTTTTGGTTTTTTTAAAAGAAAAAAGAAAAAAAGGAAAATTTAAAAAGACGAATTTGCTCTTCATATTTGGTGAGTTTGGGCCATTCTTTGCAACTAATATATGTACTTTAGACTCTTATTCAAAATAAGATTCATTTCAGGTCCTTATTTAAAAAAATGAGGGCACTTTAAGCCTTTATTTGAAACTTTCTCTAGATTTTTCATGAAATTACTCTATTCCTTCTTGAGTATGTACGAGAAATTTCGATTTCATTTGCGTTAGCTGTTCACCAGGCTAGGACAAAGGTAACAAAACATGCCAAAAGCCCGAGTCCCATGTGACTTCTTCCGCTCCACAAAAGCTCTATCCTCTTCTCTTTCATCGCAAAACTTTCAATTCCCAACTTTGATATGCCCTGTCTCAATTCGTCCATGGCGTTCTCTCTGTCCTCGGCTCCTTCGTTTCCGTGCTCAACGCCCTGTGCCAATCCCGGGCGGCTAATTTGCTCGAGCCTCATCGTAAGATGTGAGGCCGACGGTTCGTCGGCAGGGGCGGCGAGATCGAAGCTAGAGGTAGGCTCTCCAGTTATCATGACCGAGGCTCCTACGATGATCAAGACCGCGGCGTCCGTTCCGTGCCTACGGATTAATTCTGGCTTGGTCAAGCCCGGGGATGTAGGCAGGTACGTTCGGTTTGTTCAGACCGTCCTAAATTCATAAACTGCCTGCAAACGAAACCGAGGAAAATTAAAGCTACTAATTCAAACAACTTCGTATGTTTTCCAGATTTATCTGTCATTTCAAATGAAGAACATTGGAAACTCGAATATCACATGCTTTGCGATTTTGATGAAATTGCCAAACGAAAAAATAACTTCATTCTTATACATGGATGCTATCTTTTGAGACCAAATAGGCTGTATTACATGCTCTCCTTGTAATTGATTTGGTTTTCTCCCGAATTTGATTGGCAAATGCAGAATCGTGTCGAGGAAGCCGAAGGACGTATGGGCGGTCCGTCTCGCGATCGGGACTTACCTCATCGACGGCAAGTACTTTGAGCCGTTGAAGCTTGACGATTGATTCGAATCAAGATGTATTGATGCGCGGTGCAGGCCAAGGTTTATGTATACTCGTGGGGATTTTTGGTATAGTTCGATGTTATTTTTGGGGAGCCTCTCTTGGAAAAAAAGGTTCGATTGGTGTACTGATCTTCAAGCAAACCTAGCTCTGATCCCAGGTTTCTCGAGTTGATGCTCAGGAGAATTCAATGTTACTTTGCTCAAAAGAAATGATCAATTGTCATTTGGGTAACTTGCCAGAGGATTCACATTACAGCAGACCATAATCAAGGAACCCATCTAATCGAGCAAAGATTTAATTGCAATTTACAACATTTCAGGTGTTAATAAATATGATAAAATTAAATATTTTATTTTTACCATCGTTCGAAATTGCGGTTTTCTATTTCTTTACATTTTTTCCCCCTTTCCGGTGTCGACGCGAGTGTCCACGACTTGAACTAGCACAAAAGAGAGTATATTTTGAGCATTGGGATCTAGTGAATTCCTTTTCATTAGGTGGAACGAAGGAAACAATCGCACTAAATGCCTCGGCAACTATCGATATATACGTTGGAATCGGTTACATAAAACTAGAAGTCCCATAATTTCAATAGGAAAACTTTGTCGAAAGTCCGCGGGTTGCGGCTTCATCTAAAATCCATCTGCATTTCTCATCACATGCAGAAGTTCGTCGGGCGCCACGACATCGTCACGAGAGGGCGACCAATCCAAATTGCCATTCGCGCCATCGGAAACGGCATCGTTATGGGGAATCCATCTAACGGTCCCAAAAAAAATAATGACAAAAGGTGGAGCGGCATAGGAATCAGAGTCCTCCAGTTAGGATTAGCTCACACCGCATCTATCCTCTGCTTTCACCTTTTACGATTCATTCACTAGTTGAATCTATCCACAATCTTTATTAAACCTAGAATCGGTATATCCTCTTTCCCAGGTTACTCTCGACGACATATTCACCGTATTTCCTATTTTTCCTCGACGCAATAAGAAATGGGAATAACGCCAATGTTCAACAAGTCAACATAAATAAAATTTAGATTTAAGATAAAGGGCGGCGCTAAAAGAGAGACGAGAGTATTTCGGTAAGTTAACTAGAAAAAAAGAGACTTTTAGTCAAAACATAGATAGAAATAGTATCGCCTTATTAATAATAAGCGATAAGTGTATTGGAAGTCCTAAAACTTGTCAGCTAGTGCAATTTAGTCCTAAAATTTTCAAAAAGTGTAATTAAATTCTAAAACTCATCATGAAAGTAAAATCAAGTTCTAAAACTTTTAAAAAGTGTAGTCATGTTCTAAAATTTATGAAATTGATCAAATCAAATCCATAATACCTTTTGAAAATTTTAGGATTTGATTGCACTTTCATGATAAGTTTTAGAACTTTATTGTATTTTTCAAAATTTTTAAGACTAAATTGCTTTTTATTAATAAATTGTAAGATTTTTAATGCACTTATTCTTTAAATAAATGAATAAATGAATATATAAATATGTGGACGGAGAAATAGGCCTGCTTTTTTTTTTTTTTTTTTTTTGGGTCGAAGAAATAGGCCTGCTTGAGTTCTTACACGACATAGGCCGCGCGACTCGGGAGAAGTTGGTACTCGAAGTAAAACCCGACCCGCCCGGCCACAAAGCACCAGCACCAGCACCAGCAGAAGCTCGCAGCTCGAAAGAGCAGTTAATGGTAGCAAAATCCAGAAGAAGAGATTTCCTTCTTCTCTCCTTCGAAAAAGTGAAAAGAGATTCCCCCCTTTCCCTTCGCGCCCATTTCCCTCTCCCCAACCTCGAGCTCCCTCCTCCCATGGCGGATCAGTGACGTCAGCTTCACGCCTCCCGCCCCGCCATTTCGACCGTAAGTCCTCCATCTCCTCCCTCCCAGTCGCTGCTGCTGCCCCTGCTCTTGCTCTCCGGTCATGCTGACTTGCTCAGGAATCCCTGGACCGGCGGAGGCCGACCTCGCCTCCCGCGCCGCCGCCGGAACCCTAGAATTCTCCGGCGCCGGCTTCTCGCTCGCCTTCCGTTCGCTCGGTTTCGTCGGAGATGGGTCGCGCGGGGGGTGGAGCTCGTCTTCCCTCGCGCGTTTAGGTTTCTAGGGTTTCGAGCTCGGTCGAGTGTGTTCCGCTGACTCTGCTACGTGGTGTTTCGTTCCGTCGTCTCTAGGCGCGCGCGCGCGCCCTTTTCTACGCTCCGGCGGAGTGCGAATTGCTTCCGGTTGCTGTATCTATGCAGCGGTTTGAGCTCCGAGATAGTTTGTCTTGTTATCGGCTCAATCTGTGTTAGGACCTAGACCGTTATAGGATTGTCATAGCTCCTCCTTTAGGTTGTTATGAGGTTGTTTAGTGTTGCGAGCGTATTTCGAGTTTTGGTTTCTAATGAGGTTCCCAGCTGAGAGATGATTCTGCATTTATTTCGCAGAGGCCTGCTGATTCGGTAATTGCAAGATGTACATCAAGCAGGTACTTTTTGGTTGGGATGAGCTATTACTTTCGGAACTTGACTTGTTTGGTGCTTCCCGAGATGATTTGCCACCTTCTAGTTGTGTTATGCATTTATCGTTTGAATATTGGTTTAGGTTATAATCGAAGGGTTCAAGAGCTACAGAGAACAAGTTGCTACATCGACTTTCAGTCCGAAAGTTAACTGTGTTGGTATGGGTGATCTTCCTTTCTTGTCATTTTCTCTTATGCTGAATTCCCGTAATGCTTTCAAGTGTTAGGCATGCCCCTATGTGAGATCATGTCTGGCGGTCTATATGTCACATGATAACTAAATTTTAAGTTTAGGGTTTTCCCTTAAGTTTATATAATATCTATTGACAGTTGTCCGCATTTATAAAATCAATCCATGCCCTTTATGGTTTTCTGGAACTAGAGAAGCACGTCTTAATTGACTAAATTTGGATTCGTGTTTCAGAATATTGGAAAAGGAGACTTGATTTTCTACTCATATTGTACCTTGACAGTGTCTATATTCAGGATGACCTGTGCTACTATGATTGATCCATATGCACCATAATCACAGCTTACTATCTTCTATTGGCATATCTAGTTTCTGTCATCCCCTGTTAAATGTTGTTAATATATCAGTTATCTTATTTACTTAAAGAATAGAGTTGCCTTCTTTTTTTTTTTTTTTAATTTTCCTGCTGAATTGATCTGCAGTTGGTGCTAATGGATCTGGCAAATCAAACTTTTTTCATGGTAAGTGAAAAGTGGTTGACTGTTGTTATGTTTTCTTTTATATTTACTGGTTAGCTGTGAAAATGATAAGAAACCTGCACTCTTTGGATGTGATGCAGCAATAAGATTTGTGTTAAGCGATATTTTTCAGAACCTGCGCAGTGAAGATAGACATGCCCTTCTCCATGTATGTTTCACCATATAGTCAGCATGCTTTTTATCCTCTGGGGTATTACTATATACGTGTTGAGATGATGTTGGCTGGAATTAACAGGAAGGTGCAGGACACCAAGTTTTATCGGCTTTTGTGGAGATTGTCTTTGATAATTCTGACAACCGCATTCCGGTAATACTCCTATTTGCATTAAGCTTTCTTGATTTGGGTGTGTTAGAACATTTAAATAATAAATCACGCCTTCATCTAATAGCTTAAACTTTTAAAACAGTTGGCAGTGGTCCCACAAATTCCCATGGGACAAAAATGGAATGGTCTTTGTTTCCTTTTTACGATGTTGCAACAGCAAACTTTATTCAGAATACCCTGTGGTTTCTGCCTTGATGGGTTCTGGAGTGCTTAAATTTAGTGTTTTACTAGCTGAAGAGAAGATATTTGTGCCAATTGTTGGTATTACTACTGTAGAGACGGACTATTTGTCATCACAATCTCTTTAAAACATCTGTTGCGATCTTCTACCGGGCCTTACATTTTGATATGCTATTTGAGAAAAAAAAAAATGTGTTTATTATCTCTATCAATCAGTCTTAGTTTTGGTGCACCCTCTATGACAGGTTGATAAGGAGGAAGTGCGCTTGCGTAGAACCGTTGGTTTGAAGAAGGATGAGTATTATTTGGATGGAAAGCACATCACGTGAGTGTTGCCTATTGTCGGGGAATGTGTAACCCAAGTGAATTCATGTCTTAAGCTTTATATTCAGATTTGTGTGACTGAATTTTCAAGCTATGTTGATGGCAGGAAAACAGAAGTTATGAATTTACTGGAAAGTGCTGGGTTTTCTCGCTCTAATCCTTACTATGTGGTGCAACAAGGAAAGGTATGCCCTCATTATTCTCTTTGCTTGTCCCAATTTTTCTCTAATTCTTTTTCTATATTGTTTGCTATCTTCTTTCTTCCTTCTGGGCGGTTATAGATCGCATCATTGACTTTGATGAAAGACTCTGAGCGGCTGGACTTATTGAAAGAGATCGGTGGTACTAGAGTTTATGAGGAGAGACGTCGTGAGAGTAAGAAAATCATGCAGGACACTGGTAAGTCATCCAAGTGTATCCTTCATGCATGAGTATTTATTATTCGTCAATCTTACTGCTTTCTTCTGAGTAGGTAATAAGAGGAAGCAGATTATCCAAGTTGTTCAGTATTTGGATGAGAGACTAAAGGAACTGGATGAGGAGAAAGAGGAATTGAGAAAATATCAACAGCTCGACAGGCAGCGTAAATCCTTGGAATACACAATTTATGATAAGGAGCTTCAAGATGCTAGACAGAAGTTAGCCGAGGTAGTGCTTTTACCAAAAATAATTGCATCTGCTTATATTCCATTATTTTATCAGTTAAGCAGCTATAATACTTAGGACAATAAACTCATGATAACATGATTAAATATTAGATAGAGTTTTCTGGCTGAGGATCGGTAGCTTATCCATATTTTTTTTCAAAATTCTTTCTTATTGGTCCATCTTATGTGAGCTTGAGGCCAATATGGTTTGTGCTTTCAAAATTTACTAAGATGATAGGGATGGAAGTGGGACGGTTTTGGAACGACTGGCCTTGTCCCAAACTTGTTGACTTTCTATTACTTTCCAGACATGGTAGTGAGATTTGATGTAACATCCCATACCCTGCCCATTGAAGTAGTCAGCTATTTACAACCAATGATGGTATTTTTATAACTGAGAAATTATCTCACATGAACTATACAAAAAGCCACCTCAAATTTGCGGACGCTACCATTTAGTCAAACTTTTAAATACAACCTATGGAGTGGCAAAATATAAATTTGACAGTATTTACTACCAACAATCATAAAAATCTAAGATCTAACAATAAGGAGAAGCTAGGTTTGAAACAGTGATTGATGCTGCAACAAATCAGATCATAATAAAACTTTCTGTGATTCGTAAATTTTTACAAGAGTAAGCTGTTATGAAAGTCCCAAAAACTGTTCCAAGCCCTAGCAGGGTTAAATATCTATGCATATTTGTTATGGGCCTGATTATTTAGGGTTAAGTGCAAAGCAAAAAGCTGCCAATATTAAAACATTTTCTGAATTTTAAAAAATCAATGAAAAATTATATGTGAATTTATGTGTCAACATTTATATGTTGTTAAAGATTAGGTTAAGAAAATTCATCATGCGTCCATTGCAAAATTTAGATTAAGCAAAAAGTGAAGGGAAAAAGCCACCAAAAACCCTAAACTACACTCCACCGTAACACATTTACCGCGAACTTTTTTTTTTGGTAAGGGAACTTTTTTTTTTTTGACACAAAAACCCAAACTTGTACCCATGTGATACATTTACCTCAAACTTGTACTGGTTTGTGCCCCTAATTTTTTATTTTTTATTTTGTGACACAAAAAATCCTAAACTTGTATTTGTGTGACACATTTATCACAAATTTTATGGTGTATGTGTCCTGTTAGTACAAGTTTGGAGTTTTTGGTGTCATAAAAATATAATTTAGGGTAAATGTGTCGCACGGATATAAGTTTGGGGTTTTTTGTGTCACAAGAAAAAGTTAAAGGTAAATGTGTTAGATGGGTATAAGTTTGGAGTTTGTTGTGTTGTGAAAAAAAAATTTCTAGTTAAATGTGTCACAGTGGGCATAGTATGGGTTTTTTTGGTGGCTTTTCCCAAAATTAAAAACTATAAGTCTTTCCAGACATCACTTAAATAACCAAGGATTATATAGGAAATACAGGCGTCATACTAATTATACATATTGGGTTCAGTATTGAAGTTGCCAACTATTATATCCCAAACCTGTCCCAAATCCTTAGGGTTTTGCTGCAATTGATCCCAAACCCATCCAACCTTTCAACATGCCAAACCCGTTCACATGCCATTATGGTTTGGGTGGGTCAGATACCCCGCCTCCATCTCTTAAGATTACATTTTTGGCATGAGAATATCCTTTTCATTTGGAGAAGGGCATCATCTTCATTGATACTGGCATGTAAAATTGAGGGTGAGGTAACAATTGGGGTTGAAAATATAAAAAATCAACAGATTCTAATTCCTGCCATGCTTCTGTGGATATTAGGAGCTTGGGAGGGTTATCAACACTGTTTCATATGATGTATGCTTAAAAAACTTAAAATCCATTAATGAAGTTTCAAGGAGAAATTAGACAGGGGTTTATTTTAGTATCAAAGCTTTTCCCTTTTCTCAAAAATAGACATGCATGATATGGAAATGGAGAAACTAGATTTACAATAGTAGCAGGTGTGAATTTTTCTTCCTGGTTTTGATATGGTGAAATAGAAATTCTTGGGATAAGAGCAATTTAAACGTCGATTGTTAGTGTACTCAAATACAATTATTTAGGATTGTGAGGATTGACCACTGAAACCAATAATACGAGTGATTGAAGGGGCTCTTGGCAGTAAATATGTGGGTGATAATATTGATTTTAGGAGATGCAGAATAGGATGTGACATTGCTTGGTTGGTGCTGCTACTTCAGGACTAACTTGGATAGGATGTGGATTTGTGGCAAAGCTAGTGATGAATGCTTCAGTCAAGTCTTTTTTTGACATTAGTGCTTGTCAATTGCCATATCAAAGCCACTAAACCATCTAGAGATTGAATATTTTACCTAAAACAATGTGAATCACCCCCTTTAGAATGTGCCTGCAATTGTATGTCTATGCAAAAATGTATTTGGCTTGGTTTGGATGGTTTGATTTTGCGTTATTCAATGCTTTAGTTTATCTAGAAAGTGGTCATCAATCATACACGTGTTATATTTTTCCATGTTATTTGTCAGGCATAAATCTAGTTAGTTTGTCTATTTTCTCCCTCCTCAATTTGTTACGTGATCAAGTGCTCTGAGAATTGCATGATGCTAGTAACCATTGTGCCAAGGATCTTAATTGTGCGACCCTATGTCAAGATTATAAGGGTGATCGGGGTGACTACATTTCCTCAAATTCAGCTGATTTATTGTTCAAACAGAATGATTGTGTAAATACAAATATAGTTATATTAGGACTCAAACAATTGATCGGGAGGCAATTGATGTCTGAGTGGTTTTTTGGCCTCACTTAGATAGAGGAGGCTCGGTCGAAGGTCTCTGACACGTCAATTAAGAGCTACAACAGTTCTCTCGATGCTCGCGAGAAGTCCAAAGAGTTGGATGAAAAATTGAAAGAATTAACTAAAGCAGTTCATGGCTTAAGTAAGGAAAGGGAAGCAGCAGAACAGCGAAAAACAGAAGCTGTGAAAAAGCAGACAGAGCTTGAGCTTGATGTCAATGACTTGCAAGAAAAAATTTCGGGGATAATGAGAGCCAAGGTATAACTGTGATTATTTACAAGATGTCCTACTCAATTTTGGATATTATGGAAAGGACATGCTCTGAATTCTATTTCTTTCAGGAGGGAGCAGCGAAACAGCTTGAGATTTTACAGAAAGAAATTCAGGACTCAAATGAGGAGCTCAGTAAAATTACTCCTCTGTATGACAAACAAGTTGGTCTTGAACAGGAGAAAACTAAAAGGTAATACAGCGCATCTTCAAGAAGTGCATGTTTTGTGTATAAATCATCAGATTTGTAACCCTTATGCTTTTGTCGCATTCAGTGGTAAATTGCTTCCATTATTGTCGTTCTAGTCTTTTCTCTTGCTAAATTGTTTTTATGGTCCATACAATTGTGACTTGACCTCTACTAGACTGAATTCCTTTACTGAGTTTTCTTGTTGTCATAGGGATGGATTTCTGTCATGAGAACCCTTTACACGATGCGAGTTTGTTGACTTTCTAAACTATGTAGAACCATCTAGTAGTTTGTCATTTCTCTTGGCTAATTTCAAGTTGCTGTACCGGTGCTTGTGATTCCATCTGTCTCCCTTGCATTCAGCCTTTTGTTTCCTCCTGCTAAGTTTTGCCTTTTCCTTTTTAATAAAGCTTATGGGATCAACTGTGCATGTATTCATATAGTTCTGTACTTAAAATTCTGCTATATTTGTAATCGTGATTTTGTTAGATTTGCCTTTTGGCTGTCTTCTTGTAAGAACTCTCTTGTACTAATGAAGTTCATCATGATGTAGAATTATGGAGCTGGAGAAACGGCTTAGCATTATATATCAGAAGCAAGGTCGGGCCACCCAATTTTCAAGTAAAGCTGCTCGGGATAGATGGCTCCAAAAGGAAATTGATGATCTTGAACGAGTTCTTTCTATTAATTTAACTCAGGTCAGAACACTTGTGTTATGTTATGCTTACAATTTTCTCTTTGATAGATGCATCTCTTGTGCCATGCCTGATCGAAATTATTTTGGATAAGTGTATAAAGGAGTGCCAGTTCCCAATGCACTTGATATTTTAACTGGAAAATACTGTGTTGTCTCACTTCTCATTCCTTAGAAGTTTCCCTATGCATAATATAAAAAAGCTTAACAAATGAGTCTATCAATATAAATTGCCGTATGTTTTATCCCTTTCAAAGAGCCTTTTCAAAGAGGGAAGTTTACCACTTCATCTACTTCCAAATTAACTACCTGTTCGAAGTAACTCCCAATCCAATGACTTTTCTTTATACGTGACTTTTAAGCTTTGAGCATGTGTGTAGTATGTGGTAAACCCTAGCAATCATTTACCAGAAAAAAAAAAGGACGTGTGACTGATCCGTCAAAGAAAAAAGAATGAGAAAGTGGTTTCTCTGCAAGTAAAATAATGCAAGTTCACCCATCTAATTTGTATTCAATTGACAATGCCAGACCCCTAATTTTCGGTGCTCTTAGTTTTATCTTCCTCAAAATTATTAGGGACATTGCAGGACTGATGGAAGCTGACAACTTTCTTTGTTTCCTGTTTTCACTGAAATACAGTCCTTTTGATGCCCAAATGTCCTGTTTAACCAGTAGCAGTTTCAACTCAAAAACAAACTGAAGAATGCTTTAGAAATACGCTATGAGTGGGGACTGAAATTCAATAGCTGTCCAAGAAGGCTTTCCATGCCCTTATTGGATGTTCTCTTTATTTGTAGTTTAACTAATTAGTTTATAAGTCAGTACACTATTTTTTCATTTTTCTTAGACTAAAAAAGAGAGTAGCATGAGAGGATTTGATGCACTCATTGGCTTCGGTGCTGGCCAAAAAAGTTCTTTGTTGGACTTTGTATCAATTGAGATGATCTAAATGCTGTTTAAAGTTCTTAATGTTTGTTCCCGGTGGAACATTGAAATTCTTCCTCTTACCTGGTTTTTGGTACTTTTACAATCTTGAGGAGTAGCTTCGTTTTAGATAATAGTAACTATTCTACATAAAAATAAAACCAGAGGCAGATCCATTATGCTACAAGTTGGCTTCTTTCATCTGTTACCGTACATTGCCTTACGATTTCAGTGGTGATTCACTTTCACGTGGCTTGTCTGTCCAAAAAGACTATATTGCTGCTGCCTTTTTTCTTTAAATCATTGTTGGTTTTCTTTGTGTATGGTTATAGGAGCAAAAGCTTCAAAAGGAAATTGATCAGCTTAAGGCCGAGTCAAGCGAGCAAGATGTGTACATTGAGAACCGTAAAGCTGAGATTGCGAAGTTGGAATCCCTCATTTCTGAGACAAGCGGAAGGCTAAGGGATTATAAGACACAGAGGAATAAGCTACAGGATGAGCGGAAGTAGGTTTCTATAACTTATTTTGAAATTGCTGGACATGTCTTGGGTTTCTTTCAAATAATCTTTGTTGACAGATCATTGTGGGACAAGGAAAGCGAACTTTCATCTCAGATCGACAAGTGGAAAGTAGAGGTTGATAAGGCAGAGAAGAACCTTGATCATGCAACACCTGGTGTGAGTAATCCTTTTTGTCTCAATTCTAATCGAATGTGTAAATATTCTATAAAGAATGCTTGTACATACATACATACATACATACATACATACATACATACATGCATATATATATATCCTGGATCAGTATGATGGAACTTACTTTTTTTAACTACTCTTTTTGGGGTTGATTTGGTGCAGAACTATTATGTGAAACATGTATATTCTTAATGGGCCAGTTCATAGGCTTGGCTTTTTGTCCATGTAATTCCAGGTCATAAACCACATGAATTGACTGGTTTTCTTAGCTTGATTGACCAAAAATGGATTTAAACTGATTAAATTGACCTATTGACTCAAAGGCTTAAAAGTCTAGTAATTGTGCAATTATGGTTGATTGCATAATTTTTCCACAAAAATATCAACTGCAAACTACCATGGGCTATGTTTGAATTACTTATCAAGTACTTGCATCTTTATTAATAAAGTACTGCCCTCTTTTTTTTTTTTTTTCCTTTTTTTGGATAGGTGAAAGAAAATATTACCATAGGGCACCGAGGGGTGCAAACCCATATATATAAGTTAAAATGACACAAATGGTTCATGTAATTTGGCCTAATGTGCAATGTCATCCCTAAATTTGTTCAATTTGGTCCTTGAACTTTAGCCTTATATGCTAGTGCGTCCCTAAATTTTTAATTTATTCAATGCGGTCCTTGAACTTTTATTATATGTTCAATTTAGCCTCTCGACTATATGAAAATGTTCAATATTATCCTTCCATACATTCAAGTAAATGGAATTTGTTGATTTGGCTTTCAATTTTGTACGTTTGAATTGTGGACAAAAAAACACGTTACATGTGGGTTATCCACATAAGATATTCAACTCAAATTAGAATATAATCATATTTTAAATTTGTTTAATTTGTATCGTTTGAAAAAATGATTATCCATGTTATTTGATGATGTAGATTATTATATCCTGATTTGAGTTAAATATCTTACGTGGATAATCCACATGTAAATTGTTCAAGCTTAATGGATTGTAAGCCAAATCAACTTATTTTGTTAATTTGAATTAATGGAAGGATAACCTTGGATATGTTCATATAGTTGAAGGACTAGATTGAACATTTACTAAAAGTTCAAGGACCGCATTGAACAAATTAAAAGTTTAGGAACATTGCATATTGGGCTAAAGTTTAGGGACCAAATTGAACAAATTAAAAGTTCAAGGACGACATTGCTTATTCGGACATAGATGAAGGAACATTTGTGTAATCATCCCTATGCAAAAAGAGCTCAAAAACAAAGAGCTCGGTAGACAAATTATTAGATGATTTGTAAATGCTTTAAAGTACTGCCTTTTCACTTGAATTTGTCAAGTGCAATGCCTAAAATAAAATTTTGAGGTAAAGAACCAAGTGTCTTGAAGTTGCTGCATACTCCTTGAAAACAGAAATAGGTTTGTCCACTCGGAATGAAACAGTTTGTTGTATGTCCTTTCTACCTTTTCTTCTCTTAGGCCCTTTACAACCATTTGGTGGGCAAGGGGGTGAGGGCGGGCACAATATATCTATAAGTAGCTAGTCTTTAATCAATGCCAGAGTGATCCTTTCATGAGGCCTTAATAAGAAGAGAGTTGAGTAGGTCGTAATTCATTGTTGCTTGGAAGGTGGTAGTTGTGCAGGTATAGGACTCTTTTGATTTGCTAACCTAGGGATTTGAACTAAATGCTTTAGGGAAAAATCCTAGCAAATTGCGCTAAAGGAAAATTCACCTTAGCAATATCTAAGTTGATTGCGTCACATTTAAATTTATTTTAGAGGCCATAGACATGAGTGTACTTATCATTTTATCGCAAAATCGGGGATGTCCAAACCATATAAAGGGTGAAAAGCGTGCATTTGGCTGTAAAAGCAGTTCATAAAATGTATCATATGATATATTGTCTTCATATTTTCAGGATGTGAGGAGAGGGCTTAATTCTGTCAGAAAAATCTGCCGAGAGTACCAGATGTCTGGAGTTTATGGTCCCATCATTGAGTTGCTTGATTGTGATGAGAAGTTCTATACTGCAGTGGAAGTTACTGCAGGAAACAGGTAAGTGGAAATTGTTTTGTAACTTTTGTGTTTTCACTAGATTTTGGTTGTTGTATTTCTTGATTTTCCTGAGATGACTGATTCAGTTCATTCGAAACAGTTTATTTCATGTGGTGGTTGAGAACGATGAGATTTCAACCCGGATCATTAGACACCTTAACTCACTGAAAGGCGGACGAGTCACTTTCATACCTCTGAACAGGGTTAAGGCCCCAAATGTACATTATCCACAGAGTTCAGATGTGATACCTCTATTAAAGAAACTGAAATTCTTACCAAATTACAATCCTGCCTTTGCCCAGGTTAGCCTTTCTCACTGTATTTATGTGCTAGAATCTAAAGCACTGCTATTCTGCCCTTCTCAAATGAAGTTAGAAATGTATGATGGTGAAACTTTCGAGAGATTGTAGTGGCAGGGTCCAAAGAATACTAGTTTTGTAGGATGTGAGGCAAGAGGCACTTGATTGAAAAATGGGCATAAGTCTTGTTTTTATTCATCTTAGATATTAAAGGATGTGATATATCAAGTCCTTGTAGTTAAAACACCTTGTGCGTGAGCACATCGCAATTTCTTATTAAAATTGATTATAACAGTAAGTATTGGCTAACAAAGAGCAGACTTTCATGAGGGAAGTGGTGGGTAGTGGGTACATGTCTTAGGTACACTTCATAGGTATCGGTTGGTAGGTACACTTCACACCTTGTATCCTATTGTTCGGCTTACTGCATGAAATTGGATGGAAATCAAATTTATGTTAAGGCCATCTTCTATTTGCTTAGGTTTTTGCTAGAACAGTAATTTGCCGAGATTTGGATGTGGCTACAAGGGTAGCTCGCAATGATGGTCTGGATTGTATAACTTTGGAAGGTCAGTTAATATGTAATTGACTGGTTTATGGCATCCTTTTCTTTTGACACCTGTACATGGAACTCACTTTTAATTTTGTGGCAGGTGATCAAGTTAGCAAGAAAGGCGGTATGACAGGGGGATTCTATGACTATAGGCGCTCAAGGTTGAAGTTTATGAATATAATCAGGCAAAATACAAAATCAATCAACATGAAGGAAGAGGAACTGAAGAATATTAAGGAGGAATTGCAAAATATCCTTTTTGCTTATAGAACAGTTGTCCCTTTGGTTCTTTATTCCAGAGGTGGTTCGGTTACTCAATTATTATCTTGCCAAATATACATTTGACAGTTTTTCAAAGTGCACTGGACTTGCTGGTTCACCTGGATGCACCAAGAACTGGTCTCTTTTATAATTATTGAAGTGTGACTGGTCAAAAATTGGATTCCAATGGTGATGCCCTGCTTGAATCAGTGAAATTGGACCTGGTCAGCCGGGTCAGAAATAGTTTCAACCTGGTTTCTAGAAAATCACATGCTTTAAACCTACCACTAAGGGATCCATTGTTTCTAGTATTAAAAGTCCATAGATATAGTTGTTACGTGGAGATGCAGCAATAATACAAAACCCAGGTTTCAGGTGGAGCTCACACTAGGGATACATGGTTCCTGACAGTGGGTTTAACATGCCTTTGACCAAGCAGGGTAGGCACATGTACAATTTTGTAATGCCAAGTAGACTCATTATTTAGTTTTTTTAAGGGATCATTGCGCCTAGAAGTGACAGAAGGATCCACTAACTTACTACAATGCAAATTTTGTTCCAACTTTCTTAACCAATGGTCACAAATTTTTTGGTCATTCATTTTTTATCTTTTTAAAGTTTCTTGGCTGTTTGGGGGTGGGCCTATACTTCTCTATGAGAAAATATCTGAGGACACTGAGCTGCTTTGTACTTTTGTCTCATTTAATCTTGGCCAAATTTTGTGGCTTTTGTTCACTTAACTTTTCTCACAGAAAGACCAGGAAATAACAGAACTTGTCTCTGAGCAGCAAAAAGTTGATGCTGAGCTGGCGCATGTTAAATCAGAGTTGGAACAGCTTAAACTAGATATCTCCAATGTGAAAAAGCAGAAACTGTTAAATACGAAAGCTACCGAAAACAAGGTATAAATGTTCTTGACTATGTCACATCACTTATCGTGCTTTATTGGCCTATTCAAATGCTTTTTTTAATGGGAGCTTTTACATTACCCCTCCCTCATTCTCCTGCCTTCTTGCTTGAGCGATACAATTTGTTTGCAGATGAAATCACTTGTGGATGTCAGAACTCAGATTGATCAGCTCAAAACCAGCATGGCAATGAAGCAAGCTGAAATGGGCACGGAGTTAATTGATCATCTAACACCTGACGAAAAAAAAGATCTGTCAACGCTGAATCAAGAAATAAAAGTTCTAAAAGAGGAGCTTCTTGACTGCAAAACAGATCGCATTGAGGTCGGCAATGTGAACCTTGGCTGAGTACTGTTATTCTGTTTTTATGCATATCAGTCATCACTTTTATATATTTGCAGACCGAAACTAGAAAAGCAGAGCTTGAGACTAACCTTGCAACTAATCTCAAGAGGCGGAAGCAAGAGTTTGAGGCTATTATATCCTCATCAGAGACTGATTTGCATGAAAATGAAGCTGAATCAAAGTGGCAGGAGCTCAAAGATGCAGAATCATTGGTCATTGATGCAACCCAGCGATTAGAAGGTGGAAATTTTGGATTGATGGGATTATTGTTGTTTGGAGCTTTAGAATTGTTCATGCTTTTAACAGAAACTAAAATTGTCAGGAATTAATAGAAGTATAGACGAAACAAATAAACAAATCAAGAAGATTAAAGACGAGATGGCGAAGTTGAAGGTACTATTTAATTTTTTCAGTGTGGACAAAATGTTGGTATTCTACTCTTTGGTTTCTTCTCAAATGATTGCTCGAATGCAGGCTTTGGAGGACAACTATGAGAAAACACTTCAGGATGAAACTAAAGAACTTGAACAACTTTTTAGCCGGAGGAATACCCTTATAGCTAAACAGGATGAGTACTCAAAAAAAATAAGGAACTTGGGCCCATTATCTTCTGATGCTTTTGAGATGTAAGTTCCTTGTCTAACATTAAAAATGTTATGACTTTCATACTGTGGGCATCTTATTCATAATTTCTGTGATTGTTCGAATTGCAGTTGTCAGTAGGTGAAATTTTCTTAATTGATATGTGTCAACAAAATAAGGCTTTGATTTCTATTAGAAGATATCCTTTGTCATTTTCAAGGATGATTACTTTACTCTTGTTTTATAAGGAGGGAGGAATTTCATTGTCATTTGAAAAGTATACGTGGTTTTGGCTAGACTTTTGTTCTCTCTGTCACACTTCAGTGGTCCCTTTGAGATCAGATAAAGTTTCGAAAGGATTTCATCTTTCCAAAGTGTAAAATTTCACTATTATTTTGGTATTCAATAGCAATTGTTTTTTACTTCAGCCATCCATCAAAACATTGCTTTAAAAAGGGCACAAGTAGGAAAGAAGGGACCATTAGAAAAGTGTGAAGCCAGAGGGAGGGAGGGAGGAAGGGAGGCTTTTGTGAAAAATACCAATCGAAGTGGAGGGTTTCTTTAAACAACAAGGAGCTATGTCAACTATTTAATCAAATGATATTGAGCATATTTCCTATCTCTTTTCAAGAGGGAGGGAGGGAGGGAGCTGCAAGTGCGATTTCTTGTTACTTAATGCCTCTTTCTAATTTTAGGACTTAAAAAGAGGTAATTGTACTGAATTATAATTTGGTTTCTGCCATTGAAGCTCATCAGACCTCAATTATATTATGTTTGAGATTATAGGTATAAACGGAGGAGCATCAAAGAATTGCAGAAGATGCTTCACAGATGTAATGAGCAGCTCCAACAGTTCAGTCATGTAAACAAGAAAGCACTTGATCAGTACGTGAACTTCACAGAGCAAAGGGAGGAACTTGAGAAAAGGCAAAGAGAACTAGATGCCGGTGACGAGGTATCATTTTGACAAATATTCATTTGTAACGGGCTTTTATGTGAACTGAAGTCGGATTATTTTCTGATTACATTGCTTCTCTAATTGCAGAAAATTGCTGAACTAATATCAGTTTTAGATCAGAGGAAGGATGAGTCAATTGAACGTACATTCAAAGGTGTTGCAAGGCATTTTCGAGAAGTATTCTCTGAACTGGTACAAGGCGGTCATGGACACCTGGTTATGATGAAGAAAAAGGTCTCTGTTTTTGTTTTCTGAAAATTCTAAAAGTTGTCATGACATTTTATATTGCAATTCATATTTCTGATGATCATGCCTCCATAGTTTATTGGCAAACATGTTATTTTCCACCTGTCTCTTTGTTGATTATAAATTTGAGAGGGTACTTTTTTCCTTTTGGTGGGAGCTGGGAACAGATGCTCTAGCTGGAATTATGGCTTTGCCCGTAATTTTTGTTTATGCTTAACCTCTCTAGAGAGAAGGTTGGATGTCGATCTCTGGAATACTCAATTTTCACTGCAAGCTAATACATATATCCTGCTACACTTTAACTTGCAGGATGGTGATCATGCTGATGATGATCAAGATGAGGATGGACCTCGTGAAGCAGATTTAGAGGGAAGGGTAGAGAAATACATCGGTGTTAAAGTCAAGGCATGTAATCTCTTGCTGTGCATTTGATTTTCCATTCTGATCAGTTGGTTTAATATGTGAAGCATGCACTTTTAACATATGCAGCCGATGATCCTTCTGCTGTTTTCTAACGGCAAAACACATCCCAAGTCCTTTTGAGTTAAAAAAAAAAAGAAAAAGAAGCCCTAGTCCTTTATGTAAGTGTTGTTGGCCACATGGAGTATCGTGCTATATTCTGTTTCTATTCTGAAAATCTTTCAGGACATGGGATGCAAGTTTGTTTTCTGTCGTCTGCTACCTTTTCTTTTTTGGAGATAAGGGGGTTTATGAGTAGAAGAGAGTCGTCCACTGGGAGGTAAAAGGGTGTGTCATTCCCTTGGAATATGGGCTTTTGGATATGGTCACTGCCTCCAGCCTCGGGACCAATTAATGATATCTTCCAGATTGCGAGAACAGAAGTATCTTCTTTCTGAGACTGATTCGTGGCATTGCAGGTTTCTTTTACTGGGCAAGGGGAGACACAATCGATGAAGCAATTGTCTGGAGGTCAAAAAACTGTTGTTGCCCTTGCCTTAATCTTTGCTATACAAAGATGCGATCCTGCTCCCTTTTATCTCTTTGATGAGATAGACGCAGCACTGGATCCTCAGTACAGAACAGCGGTCGGGAGTATCCTTTTTCCCCCCTTTATCTTGCCTTGGTCATTTGCATTCGTGAATACCTTAGTCCACTCGTTCATATGCAAATCTTAATCTAATGCCTGGTTGTTGTCATTCAGGCCTTTCTATCATGCAATTCTTTTCCAGGTGAATGCCGCCAGATTGTCATTCCTCTTGGGAAAATTAGAAATGTTCCTGTGTCTATTTATTGATGCTCAGCTTTTTGAACTAGTAATATGTGTCGAGACATGCTGCTTTCAGGATATCCTTAAATCAACATTTAGATATGATTCGTCGTCTGGCAGACACATCAAGCACCCAGTTCATAACCACCACTTTCCGGCCTGAACTTGTGAAGGTTGCAGACCAGATATATGGTGTGACCCACAAAAATCGAGTAAGCCGTGTCAATCTTGTTTCTAAGGATGACGCATTGGATTTTATCGAGCATGATCAGTCGCACAATGCAGAGTGAGGCTAAGGTTAGAGCTCTGCTCAGTCTTGAACCTGTCATCGTTGTTATATACATGTTCGGTGGATCTGTGAGAAGGCATCCGTTAACATTTAATTTTTCAGCATCTGCATAGTTTAAGGGGACTGGAGCACAAATGTCGCCATAGCCCCGCATTTTTCTTAGCTTTTAAAGAGTGACATTTGGACCTCAACATGTGCAGGAAGTGCAGAGATGGTAGATGCTGTATAAAAAATTTGATGCCAAAGTCGACATTGTAAAGTATCCGTAACTTGGTATTTTAGATACGTAGGATGCTCATATCTTATGCTACACTTGGATCGATGCTGAGGTCGAGAGCTAGCGTTTTTGTACATATGACCGACAGATAACCTAATGTATGACTACATTTACTGGAACTGCTTCAAAAAGAAAACTTATTTGCTCGATTTGTTATTATATGAACTTCAAGCTTTCACACCTTTTGGCTTCATAGTCTATTTATTGTTCATCGGTAGTTGATTAATAAGTCATTTTCTCATAGAATAAGTATGTCATCATTTGACTAATCAAATTTCTGTCATTTATGAGGCTCGTCATGGTTGTGACATGCGTTTATATACAACCCGATCACCGGTTCTCGCCGATAGTTTCATCAGATCCTTTGATATCTGTAACATGTGGCATTACTGGTAGGCAAACTCTCTTAATGAATGCCACACGGCAAAAATTATGCTCTACTCTCGCATTTTGTGATTCTGTAGTTGAAGAAAGGTGAGGCCCCGTTAGAAATTCTAAAGAACAAATTCATATGACAAGAGGAAATTAACTTAGCAAGTTCAATTATGCAAAAATGGAAAAACAACCAGAATACTACTTGAAAGTGCCCTAGTGAGGATTATTCAAGTTGTTCCAAATCCAAAAAAAATTGAATCATCTTCGATCCCAATGACTAGGAAGGAGCTAGAAAAAGGAATACGCAGAAAAGAATCTCCTACGAAATGTTCATAAACTAGGATGAAACCTAAAATCCAGAAGAACAAGTTATCCTTTCTCTCACTGTTCCTCGGTGGGCTCGGTGGTAAGGCCGAAACCAAATGGGAAGAGTGGATCGTAGTGAGGGTCGCCCACGTTCATGGGAAGCTGATCCACCGTCTTGAACCACGTCCTCGGCAGCTTCCCCGTGAATCCGTAGTCCCCGAACAAGACGTCGGCCACCCCTTCCCCCTGGCTACCCGGCAGCCATGCGGCCACCAGCGCGTCCATCTGTGCCACGAGCGGCTCAATCATGACCGGCCTTCCCGAAACCACGACCACCACGCACTTCACCGACGAGCACACGTTGTAGATGATGTCCTCGCCTGGCTCTGCCAGCGTCAGGTTCGTGCTGTCTCCTGCTGTCTCCGCGTAGGGCAGCTCCCCGACCACAACGATGGCATACGAGAAGTTGTGAGATTGGACGAAGTCGGCATCGGGGTTCTCGCTGAAGACAACCTCTGTGTTGAGGTCGACGGCCTTACCTATCGCACCTAGGATGGTGGTCCCTATAGTCATGGTGCACAAGATTATGAATCAACTTCATGAAAGCCCCTTACTTTGGTTAAATATGTAAATGCGAAAACATAATGTTTTTACCACGACAATTGTTAACGTGGACACTACCGAGGCAACACCCTAGTCCTCCATGTGACATCAATTATTGTGTACGAAGTGTACTAAAGAAGAAAGGAAAGAGAATGTACCACTGGTTAGGTTGTTGCCACTTCCACCCTGCCAAGTGATGGTCCAACCACCACACTGATAGCCCAGATTGTTGGCATGAGTCCCAGCAACGAGTATCTTGGAGGCGTTCTTGGCGAGCGGCAACACTGGGGCATCCGCATTCTGCCCGTTCTTCAACAGAACCAGGGATTTTCTAACTGCTTCCCTTGCTAAATCCCTATGCTCCTACAATGGTATAGAATTGGAATAAAACAATGCTTGTGTACGCTTTACATATAATCGATTCTGATAAGTAATGTGCTCTTGCATCGTCTAACCTGGCTTCCAAGCTGGGAAAGATAAGTCTGATCACCCATAGGATTCTCAAATAGGCCCATCATGAACTTCACTCTCAAGATCCTCTCAACAGCATCGTCAATGCGGCTCATAGGGATCACATTGTCATTGACCAATTGGGTTAGGGTATCGATGAACAACGTGTGATTGAGGGCAACCATGACCTAGGAGTAGAAACGAAACAAAATAAAAGCACTTGCCAATTAAGATTAATATGGAGGTTGGATATTCTTTCATGAAATGAAAAGGTTAGCCATAGCTACTGACCATGTCAATCCCTGCTCCAATCCCCATCTGAACAGAGTATGTATAATTTGCGCCGGGTGGAGTGGTGATCTTATCGATTCCTGCCCAATCGGATATTACAAAACCCTGCAAGAATTTAAAGCTAGTTGATTCAATTCAATCCACAATTGGTATCAACCACAAATGCGAGATTGAAGAGAGACTAATTAATGTACCTTAAACTTCAATGTGTTCTTAAGGAAGTCTGTGATGAGAAAGCGGTTAGCGTGCATTTTCATTCCGTTCCAGCTCGAATATGATACCATGATCGTTGATACGCCCTCGATTATGGCTTTGTAATAACCAGGCATGTGAATGCTCAACAGTCCATGCCAATCTGTCACTGTGTTGTTCTCATTGATGCCCCTTGTGGTGCCACCATCTCCCACATAATGCTTTGCACAAGCCAAAATCTTGTCCCTATCCAAAGTTGAGAGATAATAACATCTAGAACTTAGATAAATATGAGAGTTGCTTATGACACTACCCAGCATCTCAAAATAGACACTGGACCATTTACATTGGTCTTGACATGTCGGAACACTTTCGGGTATTTGCTAATATGATACCTTCGACAAGATGTGACACTGAGAGGTCGATTGACAAACTTTTTTCTTGGTAGGACAAAGCCAAATAGGAACTAAGTACCAGCTCAAACTAGTGTAATAAAAACAAAAGCTTACTTTCCGCCGAGATAAGGCTCTCCCTTTCGCCCGCCTGCAGGAATTTCGCCTTGCAACCCGAGGATGATCGATGTCATGGCCTGAACAACGGACGGATCCTCACTGTAGCTCTCATAGCACCTGCCCCATCTCGGATCTCTGCAAACCTAATTCACCGTTTCGAGATTGAAAAAGAGAGTCGTAAATGTGTTAATAACACTCGAAACGGGAAGCTTGTTGAAATCATCAGAATTTAGTTGATACATACGGCAATGCATGGAGCAAAGGCATAATTAATCCCAGTCGCCCTAACTTCAAGGGCGGTCGCAGCTCCTATCCTCTTCACGAGATCCGGATCCCTAAAAAGATAAACAACAGCTTTTCCTTAAACTAAATTCCCTTTAGATGACCATACAAAGAAGGTTATTTTGATAACATTGCAACCAACGCCCTAATCACTTCGTAACATGATCCAGCTATACCAACTTCTCAAGTAACTAACCATCTCTCCTCATTATAATTGGATGTTATTAGAGCAGAAAGCACATATGTCAGCATATGTCGATTGATATATGCATAGAATGCTAAAACATGCTTACCTCGTAGCTCCGAGACCGACATTATGCGGGAATATTGTGGCTTGATACACGTTGTTTTGCCCGTGGAGCGCGTCGATGCCGTATATCATCGGGATGCCGAGGCGACTAGAGAGAGAACCGTTTTGGTAGCTATTCACCATGTCCATCCAGTCCCACCCCTTGGCTTTGGGGAACGGCACGCTCCCTCCGCCGCTGAGCACGCTGCCAATGGAGTAGTCCCTCAGGATTTCGGGGGTCACCGCGGAACGGTCGATCTGCGTCATCTGGCCAACCTTTTCCTGAAGGGTCATTCTTCGCATGAGGTCTCTTACCCGCGCATGGACGGGTTGACTGGGGTCCTTGTACTTCGAGTAGCCTTGATCGGGCGGCGCCGCCGTTGCCACAGCCGCAAAACAACACAGGAAGAAGATCATCCCCATTGAAAGGAATGAAAGCTTTGCCATCTTTGTTTAGCTAATGTCAATGATCCTGCAGGATGAAGATGATCATCAACATGCAGGAGTGAATACTCACAACTTTTGCTTGGTCTAAGAAAGAAATACGAGAGAAAGAGAGAGAGAGAGAGTACATCATTGTAAGAGATATTATCCGTTTTTTGTTTCCTAGACTTACGGGAGGGTTAGTTTGTTGATCTGTTTATGATTTTTTGCTTTGAAGATAACTTCGAATCTCTTTTCCCTATCGCGATAATCTCTGAGTTTAAACAAAGAAATCCCATTATTATCCCGTTAACTCTTAAGTTTGTATCGAATGGTCCGTGTCGAAAGGCAAGTTTGCCAATTCGACTGATCTAAGTACTTCAAAAAAAATTGTGCGTCTAATCCTACACAAAGATGTAAAATCATCTGCATTCGAAGACAAATTTGATGGATTGGCCAAAGAAACTCAAGACAATTTGCATGGATTATTGAGGTAACCAAGTTTACCAATGCGATCAAAATTTTTCGAGTTATGACGATCTAAGTAATTCAAAAAGGTTGAGGGTCGAAACCAGCGCAAACCCTTAAACAACTAATAAATATGCCTCACAGAAACAAAATTAACAACATAAGCAAAGGCAATGCAATGAACAAGAGCAGGTCTTTTGTAATTGCCTTCAATGCTTCTTCAACTTCAAGCTCTCAACACCAAAGAGAAGTGAGAACAGGCGACTGACCTTTTAGGGACGGTCAGCGAAACTCGTCACTAAAGTCTGAATTGATTTGACTATGGTTGTTCTCTCCCTCTATTATACCTATATATAGCCACACACACATTCACAGTGACACACATATATGCATGGTTGATTACGTGATATGTGTTCCGGCAGCAATCCTAATCTGATATGGAGTTGTCTGATGATTTCGAGGGCTGTGATTGACACACATTGAATGAGATTATTATCTTGGGAAAGGGAACAGCCGATTTTCCATCTGGACTGGATAGAGATGCCTACTTAGATAAGCACGCAGTTATAACTTGATTATCTGCAATTAACAGATCCTCATCAGCCAAGCATTTAGATAACTTTTCTTTCCCCCTTTTCCGAGTCTAGTTGTTCTGACTCAATACCTTTCTTGTATAAGGGCAACACAAATTAGAGATCGGTGAAAATTGGGTTTATCGAGTAGTGAAGAGTGGTTTAGAGACTTAGCGAGAAGTGAAGAGATTAAGATTGGATAATTTGACAATTCTGTTAAAAAAATAAACGAATTTTTTTGTCCATGTAAATAGATTAATGAAAGAATTAGTAAAAGTCACAAAATTGTTGAAAAAGAAAATTACTCGACAACTGATTTCCTACTACAATATATGTGGGTAAATTTAAGCAGGGCAATAATGGGAGGTTCCGGCTTGAGATTATACGCACCGAATACATTGCTGTTTCTCTATACACTTAGGTAAATCTTGTCACGTGACCTAATAGAATTAGAATTGTGAGGAAACTATCGAGAGTTGTAACAACTCGATTCAACAAGGGTGGGGAGTGGTTGCCATTGTTAGAGGGCTCGGACAAGAAGTGGCTCTTGATAGGTTTCTAGAATGGCCAAGGGGTAGAATGAATCGAGTATAATTAAATCCTAAAACTTTAAAAAAAATGCAATTAAGTCGTAAAACTTATTGAATTGGTCTAGTCAAGTCCTTTCTTTGATTGTACTTTCTGAAAATTTTGAATTCGATTGCACTTTTGTGACAATTATTACTCGATTGCACATTCGAGAAAGAGGAATTAAGAAAATATTAACAGCCAAAGAATTTCAAGATGCTAGACAAAAGTTAGCAAGGTGGTGCTTTGACCAATAAAAATTGCATCTGCTTATATTTCTTTTATTTATCAGTTATTCAGCTATAGTACTTAGGACTATAAACTCGCCATAGTATGATGAAATATCATACAAAGTTTCTGGCTGAGGTTCGAAAGCTTATATATATATATATTAATTCTTTCCCATTGGTCTATCTTATATGAACTTGAGGCCAATATGGTTTGTGCTTTTGAAATTTACTAAGAAGATAGGGATGGAAGTGGGACGGGTTTGGAATGACTTGGCTTGTCCCAAACTTGTCCGGTTAACTTTATTACTTTCCAAACGCGGTAGTGAGATTTGATGTAATATCCCATACCCCGCTCAGTGAAGTAGTCGTGTATTCATGAACAACGATAGTATTTTTTTTTTTTCTTTTATCGATAAATTATCTCGCATGAACCGTACAATAAGCCATCTGGAATTTGCAAACACTATCATTTAGTTAAATTTGTAGATACAACCTGCAGAGTAGCAAAATATAAGGTTGACAGTATTTTTGACCAATTGTCATAAAAATCTAAAACCTACCAATAACGAGAACCTAGGTTTGAAATGGTGATTGATGCTGGAAGAAAAAAGAAAGAAAGATCATAATAAAACTTTTTGGGATTCGTAAGGGTCTGTTTAGGATTATGTGAAAAGCAAGAAGCCCCCAATATAAAAACATTATCCGTATTCTAAAAAATGAAAGGAAAGTTATATGTGAATTTATGTATGGACACACACACACACACACACACACACACACACACACACACACACACATATATATATGTAGTGAAAGTTTCAGATTAAAAATTTTTATTATGCGTCCATCGTAAAATTTAGATTAAGCAAAAAGTGAAAACTACAAGCCTATCCCAAAGCGACTTAAATCACCCAAAAACGATATATGAAATAAAAGCATTGGAGTAATTATACATATCGGGTTTAGTATATGAGGTTTCCAAGTATAATATCCCGAACCCGTCCCAAATCCTTAGGGTTTTCTGCAATTGACTCCAAACGCATCCAACTTTTCGACATCCGAAACACGTTTACATGCCACTACAGTTTGGGTGAGTCATATTTGTGATAAGTTTATACACTACGTTAGTTCCTGTCGTTCTTCTACCAAAATTTTATTTGAAATACCCTAGTAAGTTCAATTAAGCAAAATGGAAAACGACCAGAATTCTGTTTGAAAATAACCAATAAGTTCGATTATTCAAATTGTTCCAATTCCTAAATCTTTGAGCCATCTTCAATGCAAATCCAAATGACTACGAAGGTTTAGGAAACGAGATACCCTAAAAAAGGGTATCTCCCTATTGAATCTTGATAAATTGAGACAAAACCTAAAATCCAAAAGAACAGTTACACTCTCCCAGTATCTCCCTCACTGTCCCCCAGTGGGTTGGGTAGTAAGTCCGAAACCAAATGGGAAGAGCGGATCGTAGTGAGGGTCGCCTACGTTCATGGGAAGCTGATCCACGGTCTTGAACCACGTCCTCGGCAACTTCCCGGTGAATCCGTAGTCCCCGAACAAGACGTCGGCCACCCCGTCTCCCTCGCTCCCCGGCAGCCACGCCGCCACCAGAGCGTCAATATGCGCCACGAGTGGCTGGATCGAGAGTGGCCTCCCCGAGACCACAATCACCACGCACTTCACTGACGAGCACACGTTGGAGATGACGTTCTCACCAGGCACTGCCAGCGTCAGGTTCGTGCTGTCTCCTGCTGTCTCTGCGTAGGGCAGCTCCCCGACCACGACGATGGCGTACGAGAAGTTTTGCGACTTGACGAAGTCGGCATCGGGGTTCTTGCTGAAGACAACTTCTGTGTCGACGTCCACGGCCTTACTTATCGCACCTAGGATAGTGGTCCCTATTTTCAAGTGCACAAAATCACAAATCAACTTCATTAGAAACTCTCCACTTTGATAAACATGTATAAAACTCATGGTGGCATATTATCATTAATGCGGACACTGCCTCAGCTACGTCCTCATCCTCCACGCGACATCAATTGTTGCGTACGTAGTGTACTAAAGAAGAAAGGAAAGAGAATGTACCACTGGTTATGTTGTTGCCACTTTGACCCTGCCAAGTGATGGTCCAACCACCGCATTGGTAGCCCAGATTGTTGGCATGAGTCCCGGCGACGAGTATCTTAGAGGCGTTCTTGGCAAGCGGCAACACTGGGGGATCCGCATTTTGCCCGTTCTTCAACAGAACCAGTGATTTCCTAACTGCTTCCCTTGCTACATTCCTATGCTCCTACAATGACACAGAATTGGGATAAAACATTGCTTGTGTGCACTTCATATACAGTCCATTATGATAAGTAATGTGGTCTTGCATTATCTAACCTGGCTTCCAAGCTGGGAAAGATAGGTCCGATCGCCTAGAGGGTTCTCAAATAGGCCCATCATGAATTTCACCCTTAAAATCCTCTGGACAGCGTCGTCAATCCGGCTCACGGGGATCACATTGGCATTGACCAATCGGGTCAGGGCATCGATGAACACCGTATAATTGTAAGGAACCATGACCTAGGAGCAGAAAGGGAAAAAAAAAAGAAGCAAAATGCTTGCCCATTAAGATTAATTTGGCGATCTGATCCTTTTTCATAAAGTGAAAAGAGATAGCCATAGCCACTGACCATGTCGACCCCAGCTTCGATGCTCTTCTCAACGGAGTATGTGTAATTTACACTGGGTGGGGTGGTGATCTTATCAATACCTTGCCAATCGGATATTACAAAGCCCTGCGAGAATTCAGAACCAGTTGATTAAATTCGATCTTGTCCATATCAATCAAAAATGGCAAGACTGAGGAGAGACTAGTAAGTGTACCTTGAACTTCAAGGTATTCTTGAGGAAGTCCGTGACGAGAAAGCGATCAGCGTGCATTTTCACTCCATTCCAGCTTGAATACGAGACCATGATCGTGGAGACGCCCTCGATTATGGCTTTGTAATAACCGGGCATGTGAATGCTCAACAGTCCATGCCAATCGATCGCTGTGTTGTTCTCATTGATGCCCCTTGTGGTGCCCCCATCTCCCACATAGTGCTTTGCACAGGCCAAAACCTTGTCGCTGTCCAAAGTTGAGAGATATAACATCATAGAAATGGAGACAAGTATGAGAGTTGCGTATGACACTACCCAGCATCTCAAAATAGACATTGGAGCATTTTACATTGGTCTTGATACGTCGGAAGACCTTCGAATATTCGCTATAATGACATTTTCGACAAGATGTTATACTGTGAGGGCGATTGACAAACTTTTTCTTGGTAGGACAAAGCCAAATAGGATTAAGTACCAGCTCAAACTAGTCTTATCAAAATAAAAGCTTACTTTCCCCCGAGATAAGGCACTCCCTTACGTCCCCCGCCGGAATTTCGCCTTGCAATCCAGGGATGATTGACGTCAGGGCTTGAACAACGGACGTGTCCTCGCTGTAGCTTTCATAGCACCTGCCCCATCTCGGATCTCTGCATACCTAATTCAAGGTTTCGAGATTGAAAAAGAAAAGCGTGAATAATCGTACCGAGAACACTCAAAACTGGTTGTTTGTTGAAATTATCAGATTTAAATTAATACTTACGGCAATGGTTGGCGCAAACACATAATTAATCCCCGTCGCCCTAGCTTCGAGTGCTGTTGCTGCCCCAATTCTCTTCAATAGATCCGGATCCCTGAAAAGATAAACAATGACTTTTCCTCAAGTTACATAACTTAGACACTGAAAATTATTATGATACCCTATAGAATCTACTTGAGATAGATGATCAAACAAAAATAATTTCGTTCATAACATTGCAATCGGACACCCTAATTATCCATTAACATAACGTGATTTGCTGTAATTTTGACAGCTATACTAGATCCAGATATACTAACTTCTTCATTATATTGGGCTGTTATGTAGAGCGGAAAGTACATATGTCAACAAATGTTGATTGATATATACATAGAATGCTAAAATTTGCTTACCTTGTAGCCCCGAGACCGACATTATGCGGGAATATAGTGGCTTGATACACGTTGTTGTGCCCATGGACTGCGTCAATGCCGTAGATAATCGGGATCCCGAGGCGACTGGAGAGAGAACCGTTTTGGAACTTGTTCACCATGTCCAACCAGTCTGCAGCCATGGCTTTGGGGAACGGTACGCTCCCTCCGCCGCTGAGCACGCTGCCGATGGAGTAGTCCCTCAGGACTTCAGGGGTGACCACGGAGTAATCGACCTGCGTCATCTGGCCAATCTTTTCTTGAAGGGTCATTCTTCGCAGGAGATCTCTTATCCGCGTGGGGATGGGTTGACTGGGGTCCTTGTACCTCGCGTGGCCTTGATGGGCTGTCGCCGTTCCAGCAATGGCGGAGCAACAACAGAGGAAGAGGATCATCCCCATTGAAAGGAATGAAAGCTTTGCCATCTTTGTTTAGCTAATGTCAATGATCCTGCGGGATGAAGTGCTTGGTCTGAGAGAGAGAGAGAGAGGGAGAGAGAGATTAGTGAAGTAACCAAGTTTACTAATGCGATCGAAAATTTCCTGGTTCTGCCGATCTGAGTATCTCAAAAATGTCTTGAGGGTCGAATCCAGCACAAAGAATGAGTAACTCATTAATCTACTATACCACTAAACCCTCGTAATAAATTTGCCTCGCGAAAACAAATCATCAAACATAAGCAAACGCAGCACAACGAACAATGGCAGATCTTTTTGCGAATTACCTTCAATGCTTCTTCAACTTCAAGCTCTCACCTCCAAGAGGAGTGAGAACAGGCGACGGACTTTTTTCGGGAAGGTCAGCGAAACTCGTCACCGGTCTGAATTGCTTTGACGCTCCCTCTCCTAAACACACATATATATAGTTAATTACGCAGTAATGTCTTCGGGCAGGAATCCTAATCTGGGTGGAGTTGTCCGATGATTTCGAGGGCCGTGATTCGATTTTTTCGGGAAGGTCAGCGAAACTCGTGACCGGTCTGAATTGCTTTGACGCTCCCTCTCCTAAATACACATAGATATATATAGTTAATTAAGCAGTAATGTCTTCGGGCAGGCATCCTAATCTGGGTGGAGTTGTCCGATGATTTCGAGGGTCGTGAATCGAGATCATTATCTCGAGAAGGAAACTGCTGATTTGATTTCCATCTAAGCTCTTGGGCTGGATTACAATGTCACCTTCTCTACCTTGGATGGATAAGGACAAGCACGTAGTTATGACTCGAATATCTGCAATTAAGATCTAAATCTTGTTTTCCCTAGCTGTCCTGATTTCCTACCTTCTAGGATAAGGCAACAAATTGGGTTTATCAGATAGCTTAAATAGCTTAGAGAGTCGACAAACCGAGCGAAAAGTGAGGAGATTAAGATTTGATCGTCCGGTTCCAAAAGAACAGATTTTTTTTTTTGTTCATGTTAATAGATTTACGAGAGAATCGGTAAATGTTGGAAAACTACTGATAAAGAAAGTTATCTTTTTTGGTCGAAAATAATTTTAGATTACTAACTCAAAGATGAATTAGCCAATACTAAATTCAAGACTTAAAATTAACCAAAAGGAAAGAGGGGGATAAGCAATCCAATTGGATGGTAGGGTTCCAACTCGGTGGGCCTTGACTATCCAATCCGCAACACTATTTGCTTCTCTAGGCTCATATTTTAGTTTAATTCCTGCTCATAGTTGGGCCTATAGAAGACCACAATCCTAGATGATGTACCTAGAAGTCCAAGGGATTTTCATTTGACCTATGACACAATTAAGTTGTTTGAAGCTATCTCCGCATGTAGAAGACTTTGACTTCGGTGTACTTGTGCAGAACTCAACTCATGCCTCAGTTTTATCCACGAGAGAGCTTCTTTGATTGCTAGGGTTTCAGCTACAAATGTAGAGGGGGCTCGGATTTGCTTTGCAAACCCATCTTTGAGAGTTCCATCTTCATTTCTACAGATCCCCGCAATCGATCCTTCCATCGTGGAGCTACACCATGAGCCGTCGATGTTCAGTTTCAGAGATCTCGGAGGCGGTGGGTTCTAGCTTTTCGTTGGAGAATGGATAGCTAAGTTTGATCGAGCCATGTTGGTATTCCATCTTGCAAACAACTGGGTTATATGATTAGCTTCTTCCATGAGTTGTTTTGGACATCCTGCAAACCGAGCCTTGGATGGAGGGGTAGCTTTCGAGGTAAGAACTTCACATACCTTTTTGTCGATTCGAGTAATACTTGTCGGGGAGGTATCGATTTTGTCACACCCCGATTCACAAGAAAATGGGCATGACACCGGCTGTCCTTTTACCAAAGGATGCAGCCTCAACATAACCAAAATTCAACTCGATATCAACATATATACATCCACGTATATATATTTGACAAAAATAGGCACTTGGTTACAATATCAGAGTATCTCTATAATCCACAAAAATCAAAACATAAACCTTCTACAAAGACTAACTTATAAACCTATTAACTATGTACAAGTCATACAAAAAAATTTCCACCACAAAAGTCCTCCCCGAGCGAACGCTCACGCCTACTTACGACTCGCTGAAGAACCTGAAAAACAAGTATAAGAAATGAGTGAGCTACCATGGCTTAATGAGTAACACATTTCTTCTAAGCGGATCAAGAAATCACTATACACATTTAAAACATAACTCAAATACTGAAGATACCAATGGTCCAGTCCATTAGTCAATCTCATAAAACATGCATCAATGGTCTATTCTATTGATTAATCTCATCAAATCATATCGATGGTCCATTCCATCGACCAAACTCAAATCACACGTCAATGGTCCACCACATTGACCAATTCATGCTCAAATGTCTAACCATGGTCACACGTAACGCCCGTGACAAGACGACTAAGATTCTCCCCCTAGCAAGGTCTCCACCTATTATTAACCGGTGGCTCGGCTCACAAGGATATCCTATAATAATATGCGTATACCCACACACCTCTCAGGGTCCACAGCGACATTGAGCACCAACCACCAATCACAATATCTAGTAATCCAACATTGGAAAGGAAGTCATATCACAACTCAAAATTTGATATATAAATATCAAAGCATTCTCCAAAACATTTCAAGATTCTTTCACAAAGAATTTCACAAATCCTCTTTCAAACAACCATTCAAATCGAAGTCGGAATATAACTTCCTTCGAACAACAAAAATGACAGTAATAACTCGATCCTGTTTTATGCAACAAGATATACTTTTTATCAACTCATGGAATATATAATCCACCACGTTTCTCAAAGCATGAGTATAAAATACAAAGAAGAAATAGTGTCACTCACCTGGGAAAAACCAAAAATCAACTATGACGCTCACTCGAACCAATGCATTCGGATCTCTAACAATTAACGGAAAAACAATATCAAAAGGCTGAGTAAAAATGATATTCGCATAATGACTCATCTATACTAGGCCTATTTGTTGATAAAACGACACCTATGCGCCACAAAAGCTCTCATTTATCGAAAAACCCATCATTTCTTGCTAGGTGCAGCCCAAGCGCCAACTTCATCACGCCATAACTTCCTCCACATAAATCCGAGCCGTCTTATAGTCTTTAGAAAGCTCTCTTAACGTACAACAACAACCCCAACTCAGCCGCCCCAAAACAGTACCGAAAACAACAAAAAAATAGGCTTGAAGCTACTATTCGCTATAGTACCAAAATGTGCCCCCAACTTTAAAATTCCGTTCTGGACAAATCGCAAGCTCAAATAACGATCCGAAAGATGCTATAACTTCACAACATCCCAAAGTACCATTTCTACAAAAATGTACAGCTCAACAACTCAAAAATCGGGCTTCGCTACACAAATATCCAAGAAATCCAAATTTCAAGCCATAATTGCAGCAATTGCTTCAAGTAGGTGATTAAAGGCTTCGATTTCTTACCGGCGTTGAGTCGGCTTGATGAGGTGTTCGGATCACGAGCGCACCAAAAAAAATATTTTTTTTTCTTCTTTCTTTCCTCTCCCTTGTTTCTCCGTTCCCCTATTTTTCTTTTCGTTTATGCCGAAGGCCTCTTTCTCTCCCCGAAGGTTCCACACTTCTCCCTCATCTTCCTTTTTTGACTTTTCAACCCTTTCTTTTCCTTTTTCTTTCTTTCTTTTTTATTAAAGAGCCCATATATTACAGATTTCAAGCCTGTGATCTAACCATATCTCCTTTGTCCAGGTACATAAAAGGAAAAGATGTTCGTTGATTGTGGAGCGTGACCGCATAGAGGACAAGTATCATATTCCTCTTGTAAAGGTTCTCTTTGGTAGGAAGAGCATCGTTGCAAACACTCCATAATAGGAATCTGATTTTGGGATAGGTCTGTAGTTTCCAAATCTCAGTCCACAATCTTTTGGAATTCTGGTAAGAAGTTGATGTTGAAAGCTCTGTTTGAGTTGTCCCCTGGGTGTGGAGTTTGTTATAGCCACTTTTTACTTTGTACAAGCCTGAATTGTTCGCTGTCCAAAGTAGTTTGTCTGGCCTAGGGTTTAGGCTTAGGGGAGTAGCTAATATTTCTTGTACAATACTCTCTTCAAAAGTCTCATTTAGTAATTGTAAGTTCCATTCCCTGGATCTCTGATTAATCAAGTTAGCTACAAAGTGGGGATCACTTCGATTTGCAGGTTCTCCAATTTTCCCAGATAGCAACCACCTATCCTCTCCAATCTTGATGTTTTTCCCATCTCCTACCTCCCATTTGATCTCTGGTTCAATAACATCTCTTCCCATTAGTATACTTTGCCAACCTCAAGAGGGTATATGGCCTTTTTTAGCGTTCCAAAAATCTCCTCTAGGAAAGTAGAGTCCTCTAAAAGTTATGCTCCATAAGGCATCCTGAGCTTGACTCAATCTCCAGGCTTGTTTCCCCAACAAAGCTCTATTAAAGTCGACTAGGTCTCTAAATCTCAAACCTCCTTGATCTTTCCTAGACTTCAATAAGTTCCAACTTTTACAATGTACACCTCTTCGTGTTGCATTTTGTTTCCATCAGAAGGCTGAAATTCTCTTCTCAATCGCTCTACAAATGGAGATAGGGATTTTAAACATTGACATGACATATTGTGGTATTGCTTGAACAACTGTTTTGACCAGCACCTCCTTGCCCGCCTTTGAAATTAATTGCTCTTTCCATCCCTTGCTAATACCTAAGAAAACATTTGTTTTTTCGTTTGTCAAATATTTCCTTGTTTTCTCAATAATAGGCACTCGTAATTCTGCTTCAAGGTTCGATTTCAGCTTTTGAGGACAGTTTTTCCCAAAAAAAAGACCTGACTTATTAAGGTTAATAGACTGACCAAATGCAAAGCAAAACTGGCTTCCTACCATGACATATGCAGGCAAATCGAAGCGTTCCACATGCAATAACGGGAGAGGTTCAAGCTCGAGATTATACGCATTGAATACGTTGCCGTTTCAATGTGCACTTTAGGAAGTCTGACGAAGCTGGTGAGAGTAGTTGCTCTGTCTTTTTGTGTTATTGACTGAAATAAACTGTAAATGCATTGCAAGGATACAAGAATACTCTCACGATTGCAGCAAACAATTTAAGAAAGATTGATGTTGAACACCCATTTTGATCTCACCACTGACTAATTAATTACACCCATGATTGCAGAAATGAGTGTGATCTTATAACAATCGGAAAAAAATTAAGATACTATTTCACTCTTCTCACTGATGAAGGGAACATAAATTATACAAATACGTCATTCTTTTCAAGAATATGTAGGATCGCTCTCCTTGGTGCCCTTGGTCGTCAGGCCAAACCCAAATGGGTAGAGCGGGTCGTAATGCGGGTCCCCGACATTCATCGGCAGCTGGTCGACGCTCCTGAACCATGTCCGTGCAAGCTTGCCAGTGAAACCATAGTCACCAAACAGGAGATCTGCAACTCCCTGGCCTTCGGTCCCGGGAAGCCAAGCGGCCACCAGTGCATCCATGTTCGAGACATAGGGCTCAATGACAACGGGGCGGCCTGAGATGACAACCACCACACACTTGACTGACCCGCACACATTGCGGATGGTGCTTGGCCCGGGCTCAGGGATGGTCAAGTTCAAGCTGTCGCCAAATGTCTCTGCATAAGGCGGCTCGCCTACGACGACAATGGCATATGCAAAGTTGTTGGACTTCACGAAGTTCGCATCAGGGTTCTCGTTGTAGACCACCTGAGTATTAGGATGGACCGTGCTCTTGACCGCATTGAGGATCGTGGTACCTGGCAGCATGTCAAAAATAAACCATCAGTTATATCGAAATATTTTTCATTCAACTTGATCCAACAAGAAATGCTCAGACCATACCGGTCGTGAGATCATTGCCGTTAAGGCCTTGCCATGCAATTGTCCAACCTCCACATTGATTGCCCAAGTTGTCGGCATGACTTCCCGCGACAAGTATCTTCTGCGCTTTCTTAGTAAGCGGAATCAATGGCTTTCCCGAAGGTTTACCGTTCTTTAGAAGCACCAGTGATTTCCTCACAGCTTCCCTTGCCAATTCTCTATGTTCCTGTTCAACATTGGTATTTTAATTTTAGCCAGAAAGACTTTGGAAAGATCGATCGTGTTGCTCATTTAAGCCAATTGATGCGCAACATACCGGGCTTCCTACTTGGTTGGCCAGGCTGTTATCGGCCAGTGGGTTATCGAAAAGTCCCATGACAAATTTAACTCTCAAGATCCTCTTCACGGCATCGTCGATCCGACTCATCGGGATTATGTTGTTCTGCACCTGATGAGTCAGGTCATCAAGGAACTCAGTGACCTTGTAAGGCACCATGACCTGCGAGAAAAAAGGCAATGAAGATCAGATACATATTCATCTTCTCGAGCCAATAAATCATACCCAATCAAGAAAATAAGCAAAATCCATAGTCTGAGAGACAATCCTTGTTGAACTCACCATGTCGATTCCTGCACCGACTCCGGCTTGAACAGAGTAAGAGTAGTTAGCATGAGGAGGAGACGTTATCCTGTCGATACCCTCCCAATCTGATATGACGAAACCCTGCAAAATTCATATTCTCAGCTCTGTTTGGTCATTAATAATAACAAAACATCGTGAATTTATTACATCCGATTCTCTGGCTCCTTTTTGTTTCCTTACCTTGAATTTTAGCTTGTTTTTCAGGAACCCAGTAACAAGATCACCGTTCGCGTGCATCTTCTTGCCGTTCCAGCTCGAATACGACACCATGACCGTGGCGACACCCTTCCTAATGGCATCCAAGTACGCCGGCATGTGAATGCTGAGCAGTCCATTGGAATCAATGACGGTGTTGTTCTCGTTTATGCCCTTTGTCGTGCCCCCGTCTCCCACAAAGTGCTTGGCACAGGCTGCGACCTTGTTCCTAAGCGAAAACAAACATAATAGTAAGCGCTCTTGACCAGGACATTCAAGATTGGAGATCGACAAGTCAACCCGTGAATTACAGCACTCTTGACCAGGACAAGGGTGGAATTCATAACTGTTCAACTTTCATGTACTCAACGTGCTATGTTCTGTATCTAGAGAACAACATGGTCCACCCCGAAGTGCTTCCCATGTATGACCAATAAAGAAGTTATCCAAGACCTCAGCATCAGTACTAAAAGACAGCGCGTGTTTACATGGTTTTTTAACACTAAACTTCATAAATTACGTGACTTAATCTCAATTAAGCCTTTTTCTCGAGCGCCGAATTATCGACCACAATCGCGTGATTAGCTCACAAGATTAAGCAAGTCCGCGCATGAGACAAACAAGCGTCATCATGCCAACGGGGCTTATCTTCATCACCATTTTGGTCTTTGAAATATTACACGCATCCGGTCAACATCAATCAACGAGCCAATCATGTATGCATAAGACAAACGTGAACAGCACTGACCAAAATGATTGGAATTCATATCATGCATAAAGCTCATGACAACCTAGCAAGAAGCAGATGAAAACAGAATGGGAAAAGTAGGTGTCATTAGTTAACCGCGAAAGGCTCTTACTTTCCGGCGACAAACGGAACACCCTTAGGGGAATTGGCAGGAAGGTCTCCTTGTAGACCGGGTATGATCTCGGTCAACATCCGGACGATCCGGTGATCCTCGCTGTAGCTTTCGTAGCACCGACCCCATCTCGGATCTCGGCACACCTGTGAACAAGATTGAGTGGTCACGCATCCAACAAAACTTTCGGCTCGAGCTCAATCAAGACTTTTCTTTAGAAAAATCTCTCTCGTATTCAAAAGGTCGTCGAATTTACCGCAATGCACGGCGCGAAAGCGTAAGGAATACCGGTTGCTCTAACTTCAAGTGCCGTGGCATCGCCAATCTTCTTGAGTAGCACAGGATCTCTGTAAAACAGCACACGAGTAAGCTTGAATCCGAATGAAAAATTTACACCGACAACTCTTCATCCGAATTAAGACTAGTCAAGAGAATCGTGCCTGGTGACACCGAGGCCGACATTGTGCGGGAAAATGGTGGCATTGTAGACATTGTTGTGACCATGAACCGCATCGATCCCGTAAATCATCGGGATCCCGAGTCGGGTGGAAAGAGCAGCCTTTTGGATCTCGTTCACCGCATTCACCCAGGTCTCCGGCGAGGCCCTCGGCGCCGGCACACTCCCTCCACCACTCAACACGCTCCCTGCAAAATACATCAAAATCACGAAATATTACATACCCATGATCCTCTCACATCACGGCAAGACAGATTCAATCAATCACAGTACAAAAACATCAAGTCCTAATCCACACTTTTTCCACATAACCAGTCCCTCTTTCTTTGTTTCAGTCTAGTAGCTCGACCAACATCAAAGAACATCAACCTCTCAAGCTCAATAAGCTAAAAAGTTGCAAATTTTTTCCCAAAAAGCACATAGAGCTAATAAAATTCGAAGCAAGCTGATCGATTCACATTACCAATGAAGTAGTTCTTCATGACGTCGGGCGTGGCAACGCTGCGCTCGATCTGGGTCATCTGGCCAATCTTCTCGGCCAGCGTCATCCTGCGCATCAAGTCCCTGACCCGAGCACCCATCGGCTGCTTCGCGTCTCTGTACTTCACGTACTCGGCCTCCGTCGTGACAGCCGCCAAGCAGCATATCAGCAGGAACGCCTTAATGGGTACCGAGTATCTCCCCATCACGCTCATCACCCCAACCGTCCTTCTGGGTCCGTAGCTGGAAACCGAAAAAAGAACGCACCGCATCAGTAACACCACAACAAGACGGAATGCAGACGCGGCGAAAACGAAGCAGAGGTAGAAGAAGATGCACGTACTCTAAGGCAGTGCGAGAGAGCGCCAGAAAAAAGATCGTTTTTTTCCCCACTTGGGTTCGGGAATTCTCCTCCCCTTCTTCTCTCTGTTTCTCTCTGTCGCGAGCTGTGCGTGGTGGAGCGACAGAGACGTCGTTTGACGATGATGGGTAGGGAGGGAGATTAGAGGGCGATGGCTTGGGGATGTGGAGAAAGGGAAATGAAAAGCGCCACTTCTTTATAGGGGAGGTGTCTCTGCACTATTCAATTCATTTCTCGCGTACTGGTTTCGATATCGATCGTGCTTTCTTTTCTCTTTTTCTTTTTTTACCTTTTTTTGGACGTGTGACACTTCGTCCTCAGCCTGCAACATGCTCGAGTTGAGGGGCATGTCTGAAGCTCTATCCTATCCGTTGGAGACAGAGAGAGAGAGAGAGAGAGAGTCAAAGTACGCGGCTAACGTTAAGTGCGATTAACTTTAATTGCCGCTTGTGTCGGAAGGATCAATCATGATTTGGATTTGATAATTCAAGACCTCTGCTTTTTTAAGAGAAACGGAATGAACGGAATTAATTAATCTTATTGCGAAAGGAATGCGTACGAGGAAAGTTAAATCACCTGTAGAGTTAAAGAACCTTTGGCGTTTTGAATTTCGGATATGTGTGACCTTGATTTGAAATGGATAGTATAATTCCGGATTTCAAATACAATCTGAACCCACCTGGTCACCCACCCGGCCTCTAAGATAGGTTTTCAAATTGGAGTCTCAAATTTGTGTCGAGAACTTAAGACCGAACTCATTAAATATTTACTTAATAAAAGGTTAAATAAGCATACACATCAACATGAAGAAAATACGACTGATTGAGTATAATAGATCGGTTTAGTAAAAGATTAGTCTAGGTAGAATTTTAGGAAACCCACAAATCAAATTCTTAACCAATCTTACACAGAGCTTGAGTGCATCTTATTATTTGAAATTCAACGGTAACTCGGTGGTTTTGGAATCCAGCTCAACTCGATTTATCACATTCATTGTCATGTCCCAATGTTGTAAATTGCTTTGGTACAATATGTCGAATCATCCTACCAAAAAAACAAGCTCCTCCCTATTAAACAGATTTCCTCATGGACAAAGAATCTTGAATAGTCTATATCACAATTATTCCCCCACAAAAAACAAATAGCGTTTGAACTGCGCATCCCAAGACGCATTTCATCTTTAAATATTATCATTCTCGAGGCAATGAATTTCTTGCAATTCCCTATTTTCCCGTTAAATATCGCAGCTCTTCGTCCAATAATTTCTTCAAAATCAAACGCATGGTGAGAAAAGAATGTGACAATAAAAAGCAAAACATAAAAAAGAAAAGAAAAAGGGGATTGGAGGAAGCAGCGAGAGACGTTATCCCTACTGGCCGAGGCAGTGGCACGCAAAGCGATGCCTGGCAAAAGGAAGGCCGAGCACGTGCGTCTCCCCGCCGCCCACGTGAGCCAGCCCTCGAATGTTACCGTTGCCGACAAAACGTCGCCGTATCCTCTCCGTCGCTGTCGCTGTCTCTGGGACTGTGCGTGCGTCGAGGTTGAGATTTTCGACGACGCGGATTGGCCGGCGTCAATCAGAGCAGACGGCGTCACCGTCGGCGATCTCCGGCCCAATCGGATTCGCTCTGTTCAAACCTCAAAAGCAGTGGAGCCGTTTGGTGCAGCTGAATTCGGTATGGTTCCATTCCGACAAGACAAATTAAAAATTTGAAAGATAACACATTTTAATAAAGCTCGCTACTCCAAGTATAAGAAAAGAAAGCGTGTTTGGTAAGACTTAACATTGTCCTTTTTCAAGTCATTAGACAATCTGACACGGTTTTTAGGAAAAATAATTCGACACGTAGATAAATTTAAAAGGATAGGTGGAGATTTTTTATTTATTTATTATTGTTTTGAATTTTTTAGCTGGTTATACATAAGATGTGATTAAATTTAAAACTAGTGGGAAAGACCACAAAGAGATCTCTCTCTCAACGGTTTTATCGAAAAAACGTACACAACTAGGATCGAAGATTTTTTTTAGTTCAGCTGTTTAACGTGTATTTTGAAAAGCACTAATTACTAAAAGTTATGCCGAATTAGTACTAGGTTTATTAAAGTTTATACCCATAATCGATTTATTGCTATATGATCTTAGAGTTAGGATTTTATAATTTGAACTTTACACCGTAGAATGAAAAATGACGACTTTGTGAATGGACGAAAAGCATGAATTATCAAGTCCCTTTTTGAAGTCTCTTCGGGGTGGAATGAGAACTTTTCCCATTTATGTGATACTCGAGCATGTTTCAAGCATACGTAATTCCTAACGAAATGCTTTCGTTATCTGAAACTTGTTAAGTACATCAAGCCCGGAATCCAACTCAAATGAGCCATTGATTAAGTGAGCCATACATGAGATTCAAGTGCTTCGACAACTTGCAAGTCGGTGTCACACAATGAAAAAAATTCCGACATTTTCTTTTCCTGTTATTCCTTCCAGATTTTCTAGATCGGACATTGAAATTTAAAAATTGCTGGGACCGTTGAATGTATGAATCACCGACAACTATGATCGTAGAATTTGAAACAATGAACTGCAGGCTTCGGATTTCTCGGATCGAAGAAATCATATGTGGAATGGAAAAAGTCCACCGAATTGAGAAGCTGGAGACGCGCCTTCTCCTGTCAATCACCTTTGACTTCATTGAAGAAATAAAATATAAAATATTGCCCTAGACTTATTCCGTAGAAGATTGAATAAAACCATTTGAGAGTCAGAATTTTATTTTGTAATGATAAGGATTAAGGAAGTTATGATTATAAAAAAGAGTCATAAATATTTTTTGGCTCATATTATAAAAATTTTAAGATAGCAAAATCCTGATATATAAAATATAGGTTCCCAATTCTCCTTAGGTCATATAAGAAGAAGGCGTAAATGACGATTTTTATGAAGAAGACGCTCTAAATGAGGTCCTTCTATGCAAATTCAATCATAAGCTTTCAATTTGACCGTTAATCTTGAACCTTTGGACAATTTTCTAATATAGTTCATTTGATCAATTTTAGCCGGAATTAAAATTGTTCATACCAATCGTTTTACGTGGCACAATCGATGTTAATGTGGATAATTTTTGCAAAATTTTAAATTTTTTGTTCTTCTCTTCTCTTTTTCCCCCTTTTTCCTTCTCCTCCACTAGTTACCATCTTCCATGATGGTTGACAATCGGCCATAGGCAAGAGGTGCTAGCCTTGGGCAACCTCATCCTTGTGAGGGTTGACCTTGGAGCATTGCCTAGTGAGGTTGACCCTTGCTAGATACGAGTGACCTCAGCGAATGAGGTTGGCTTTTGCTAGATTATGAGGAGGGCAAGCTCATAGGCCAGTAAGAGTGAGTATTGTCGGTTCTTGTAAAGGAAACTTGATGACTAGTAGAGGAAGAAGGGTAAAAAAAGGAAAATACAAAAAAATTAAAAAAATTATAGAAATTATCCATGTCAATATCGGCTATATTATGTAGAACATCTAGTGTTTGTGTAATCGATTTCTTACAAATATTGATTGAATGAACTACATTAGTAATTTCCTTGATTAAGGTACATCGTCTTACATGAGGAAAATAGAACATGAATTATGCACCTAAGCCACATGCTAGTAACCTCGTCGCAGAATAACCGCCCATCAAACTATTCAATCGGTAACATTGAAAAGTGTCTCAAACACCATGCAAACTTAATGATTTGAAAAAAAAATGTAAAATATGATGATTTGAGTAGGTAATGCAGTGAGAAGTTACATAAGGGTCATTTTGAAATCAGAGTAATTGTCCAATCTATCTTAAACTTATTGTATAGATGGTCCAAAATCTCTGTAATTTTGCCTTTACAGATTTTATAATGTACTTTACTCTATCATGTCAAGTTATTTTAGGTAGATATGTGATACTTTTCCTTTTGGTACAGCGGTTAGTGGTATTTTGAGCCGGATTTTGCGCAATATGCCGAGACCCACTCTCCAGATCGATCGACGATAGACCACGAGGTGTTGTCGATTATTAATAGTATTTTGGAGTATTGTCGTTTCATGGGGTGTTGCGATTATTAATGCCCCAGCACATTTCAATTGTCAATATGAAAATAATTTAATTCTTTGGGCCGAATTCACGAGTTCACCCTCACTTCTATTTTTCATAATTAATTGATTCTTTTTAAAATTCTCATCTTTTCTTTTTTGGTCGAAAAAATTCCCATCTTCAAAGGCCTATTTTTTCCCCTAAAAATTCTATACGATTTCTTTTGCCTACTTCTTTGCTTTATTATGCACCCTCAAGACTGATAATTTGTATCGACATATCATAGTTGTTCTTAAATTTTGTTGATTTGTATTGGCTTAAAACTTCTTGTTTTTGATTCTATGTTCCAATTGATTGTCGTGACCTTCCCTAAGATAAACCACCGAAGGATGGCCAATGGATTACTAACCACGACGTTTAGCACAAGCCCTACCAACCACAACTCGATACTAGATTTAATCATGTAAGCTTTTGGAGTCGCCACTAATCAAGTAGGATCGATCATGCACCTAAGTAAAATGTATGATTATATTTTAGTTCCACGAATTAGAGATTCACTAGATTCGGGGACTTGATTATGCTAAAATTAACTAAGGTTGTCTTGGCACTTTTTCACTTTATTCCAAAAGTGTTTTGCATGCTGTCTTGGTCAGCTTTTATCCTATGTCACTAATATGTGAAATGATGACCATGCGGGTGAAGATAATATAACACTCAATAATCAAAACGTAAATAAATTACCTGAGACATCGGTTTCTATTCATCACTTAATTGCAATAGGATCTGCAAGCTTAAACTTGGGAAGCGATGACATGCAATAACACGTGGGCTTTCTATTTTATGGGAATGATGCATGACCTAAGTCATATGAAATAACTAAGATGCAATGTCAATGGATTCATCCAAAGTAGAGAAGTTGGCAGTAATCCTAATCTGGATAGCAGTTGTCTAAAGGTTGATTACATGATAATGTCTTCCGGCAACAATTCTAATCCAGGTAGAAATTGTCTGATTATATATATATGATGGTTGATTACGTGATAATGTCTTCCGGCAACAATCCTAGTCCGAGTAGTTGTCTGATATATATATAATACTAATCCGCGTAAGAGTTGTCTGATGGTTGATTACTTGATAATGTCTTCCGGCAGCAAATCTAATTCGGGTAGGAGTTGTCTTATATATATAGAGAGAGAGGGAGATTAAACCAGAGTCAAAGCAATTCAGACTTTTGGTGACGAATTTCGCTGACCGTCTTTAAAAAGTCTGTCGCCTGTTCTCTCTTCTTTTAGGGGTGAGAGCTTGAAGTTGAAGAAGCATTGAAGGTGATTACAAAAAGATCTGCTTTTGTTCATCGTACTGCGTTTGCTTATGTTTGATGATTTGTTTCTGCGAGGCAGATTTATCAGTTGTTCGAAGTTTTAGTGGTAAAGTAGATTAATGAGTTATTCTTCGTGCTGGATTCAACCTCGGCTTTTTTGAAATACTTAGATCGGCGGAATTGGGAAATTTTCGATTGCATTAGTAAACTTGATTACTTCACGAATCAAAACTGATAATTTCTTTCTTAGACCAAGCAAACTTGTGGGCATTCTCACTTCTTCATGTCGATGATCATCTTCATCCTGCAGGATCATTGACATTAGCGAAACAAAGATGGCAAAGCTTTCATTCCTTTCAATGGGAGTGATCCTCTTCCTGTGCTGTTGCTTGGCGATCGCCGGAATGGCGCCAGCCGATCCAGGCTACTCAAAGTACAAGGACCCCAGTCAACCCGTCCATGCGCGGATCAGAGACCTCATGCGAAGAATGACCCTTCAAGAAAAGATTGGCCAGATGACGCAGGTCGACTCCTCCGTGGTCACCCCCGAAATCCTGAAAAACTACTCCATCGGCAGCGTGCTCAGCGGCGGAGGGGTCTCTCCGTTCCCCAGAGCCAAGGCTCGAGACTGGATGGACATGGTGAATAGGTTCCAAAACAGTTCTCTCTCTAGTCGCCTTGGGATCCCGATTATCTATGGCATCGACGCAGTCCACGGGCACAACAACGTGTATCAAGCCACCATATTCCCGCATAATGTTGGTCTCGGGGCTACGAGGTAAGCATATTTTAGAATTCTATTTGTTGACATATGTGTTTTCTGCTCTACGTGACAGCCCACTATAATGAGAAGAGACAGTTCCTTGAGAAGCTGGTATAGCAGGATCAAGTATTACAATCAAAATTACAAAATATCACATTATGCTAGCACGTGATTAGGGTGTTGATTGCAATGTCATCAACGCAATTATCTTTTGTTTAATTACTTATCTTGAGTAGATTCTGTATGATATCACAACAATTTCCAGTGTTTAAGTTGATAATCTAAGGAAAAGTCGCTGTTTATCTTTTCAGGGATCCGAATCTCGTGAAAAGAATCGGGGCTGAGACCGCACTTGAAGTCAGGGCGACAGGGATTAATTATGCGTTTGCGCCATGCATTGCCGTAAGTATTAATTTAATTATGATCATTTTGACAAGTATTTAGTTTCGAGTATTCTCAACGCATTTATTTACCATTCTCTTTTTCAATCTCGAAACATTGAATTAGGCATGCAGAGACCCAAGATGGGGCAGGTGCTATGAGAGCTATAGCGAGGATCCATCCATTGTTAAAGCCATGACGTCAATCATCCCCGGATTGCAAGGAGAAATTCCTGCCGGGGGGCGAAAGGGAGTGCCTTATCTCGGCGGAAAGTAAGCTTTTGTTTTGATTAGACTAGTTTGAGCTGGTAATTAGTTCCTATTTAGCTTTGTCCCACCAAGAAAAGGTTTGTCAATCGCCCTCTTGGTATCATATATTGTCGAAGGTGTCGTATCAGCGAATACCTTAAAGTCTTCTGACGATGTAAAAGGCTCGAGAGTCCCTTTTGAAATGCTGGGTAGAGTCTTGAGCAACTCTCATACTATTTGACTATGTTAACTGATGTTGTTATCTTATACTTTGGACAGGGACAAGGTTTTGGCCTGTGCAAAGCACTATGTGGGAGACGGCGGCACCACGAGGGGCATCAATGAGAACAACACAGTGACTGATTGGCATGGCCTGCTGAGCATTCACATGCCCGGTTATTACAAAGCCATAATCGAGGGCGTCTCAACGATCATGGTCTCATATTCGAGCTGGAACGGAATGAAGATGCACGCTAACCGCTTTCTCGTCACGGACTTCCTCAAGAACACCTTGAAGTTTAGGGTATATTTATTAGTCTCTCCTCAGCCTTGCCATTTGTGATTGATACGGACTTTGGATTGAATTGAATCAACTTACTCTAAATTCTCGCAGGGCTTCGTAATATCCGATTGGAAAGGAATTGATAAGATCACCTCCCCGCCTGGAGCAAATTACACATACTCTGTTCAGATGGGAATTGGCGCAGGGATTGACATGGTTGGTGGCTATGGCTATCTCCTTTTGTTCCATACAAAAGTATTGGATCACCAAAATTAATCACGAAATTATTGGATCACCAGATTAATCTTAATGGGCAAGTGCTTTTTTTTTCCCCCTTTCTGCTCTTAGGTCATGGTTCCCTTCAATCATACGGTGTTCATTGATGCCCTGACCCAACTGGTCAATGACAATGTGATCCCCATGAGCCGTATTGACGACGCCGTCGAGAGGATCTTGAGGGTGAAGTTCATGATGGGCCTATTTGAGAATCCTCTGGGTGATCAGACCTATCTTTCCCAACTTGGAAGCCAGGTTAGACGATGCAAGAGCACATTACTTATCAGAATGGATTGTATATGAAGTGTAACCAAGCATCGTTTTATTCCAATTCCGTGTCATTGTAGGATCATAGGGATTTAGCAAGGGAAGCAGTCAGGAAGTCACTAGTTCTGCTGAAGAACGGGCAAAATGCATATCCCCCGGTGTTGCCGCTTGCCAAGAACGCCTCTAAGATACTCATCGCCGGGAGTCATGCCAACAATCTGGGCTATCAATGTGGTGGTTGGACCATCACTTGGCAAGGTGGAAGTGGCAACAACTTAACCAGTGGTACATTCTCTTTCCTTTCTTCTTTAGTACGCAAAAATTGATGTCATGTTGAGGACTGAGATGTAGCCAAGGCAATGTCCGCATTAACGATAATATTGCCACTATGAGTTATATCGAATGTACAATGTCACAGTAAAGACATGACGTTTTCACATTTACATGTTTGATCAAAGTATGGAGTTTCTGATAAAGTTGATCCATGATTTTGTGCATTTGACAATAGGGACCACCATCCTAGGCGCGATAAGTAAGGCTGTGGACCTCGAAACAGAGGTTGTCTTCAGCGAGAACCCCGATGCTGACTTCGTCAAGTCACACAACTTCTCATACGCTATCGTTGTGGTCGGGGAGCTGCCCTACGCGGAGACAGCTGGGGACAGCACGAACCTGACGCTGGCTGAGCGGGGTGAGGACATCATCTCCAAAGTGTGCTCGTCGGTGAAGTGCGTGGTGGTCGTGGTTTCGGGGAGGCCAGTCACGATCGAGCCGCTGGTGGCGAACATGGACGCACTGGTGGCCGCGTGGCTGCCGGGGAGTGAGGGGGAAGGGGTGGCCGACGTCTTATTCGGGGACTACGGATTCACCGGGAAGTCGCCGATGACGTGGTTCAAGACTGTGGATCAGCTTCCCATGAACGTGGGTGACCCTCACTACGATCCTCTCTTCCCACTTGGTTTCGGTCTTACCACCGAGCCCACTGGGGGACAGTGAGGGAGACACTGAGAGTGTGACTTCGTCATTCTAAATTCTAGGTTTTTATCTTATTTTTATGAATATCGAGTAGGAGATTCTTTCTGGTGGGTATTTCTTTTTCCAATCCATAGTCATTTGGGTGAACGTTGGTTCGGGATTTAGGACATGATTTGAACTGAATAATCTTCACTAGGGTTAACTTCAAGTAGTTAATTCTGGTTGTTTTCCATCCTGCGTAATTGAACTTATTAATAATTTTCCTATTTGTCATATGGATTTGTTGCTTATTATTACTTTGAGGACCTTATGTTCCACCTCCAAAATAGAACATGATTCTTGCCGGGTGGCATACATAAACAAAGTTGCTATATCATATTCGATTCTCTCTTTATATTTTGTGTTTTACCCCATGTTATATTTGTTTTGTGCAAACAACTCATGTCTCGCATTGTCCACCTTGATTATAAGCTCACAGTCAGCTGATTGTTGCCAAAATAAAAATTAAGGAAAAAAATTCACCTCGCTTGAAAATTTACTAATCAGTTAACTCGGAATGTGGTTTGCTGCACAAGGTTCTTTTTAATTCTTTCTGTTTATGATTTCAATGTGAAGATACCTCGTATACTTACAGAAAAGCGTCCATTATGCAATTAAACTATTGGGAAGAGCTTATGCTTGAACCATAAAACATGTCAATTTAAAACAGGAAAGAAAGAGTTGCTCTATGCAGTCATATGACCGTATCCTGAACATTGGCGTTATAATCAAATGCATCGGAAGTGAGACTCGGTTTTCTATATGCGTATACTCGGTTAAGTCACACGTACTTTCCAGCTACGAAGGGGACACCCTTTCGAGAGCCGGGAAGAATATCTCCCCGTAGACCTGGTATTTTCTCGGTCATCGCCTTGACAATTGCAGGACCCTCGCTGTAGCTTTCATAGCAACGACCTTATCTAGGATCTCGGCACACCTGTAAAAGTACAATAGTTGGAAATCAACTCGAGAGATTGTCATTGATACAGAGAAAGAAAAATTGGCACTAGCACGGTTATAGGAATATTAAGTGATCATACGGCAAAGTACTTTCAGGAAGAGAGATTACAAATGAGTATTCATCATTTCTCTTACCGCGATACAGGAAGCGAAAACAATTCCAGTGCCTCTGACCTCTAGAGCTGTCGCCGCTCCTAACTTCTTCATAAGTTGAGGGTCCCTGAGGTATGAAACTACCTTAGTGAATTCTTCGGAGTAGATACAAAGTCGTTCCTTTTTTGCTCCTGTTAAAGACTATGGAAATGTTACAGAATACGTAAAGAAATAGGACCACATGGCTAGGAATACCGAATATGTATGCATACTGAGTCACACTGAGGCCAACATTGTGAGGGAATACAGTCGCCTTATAGACATTGTTGTGGCCGTGAACAGCATCTATCCCGAAAATCATCGGAATGCCAAGACGAGTTGAGAGAGCTCCCCTCTGGAACTCATTCACCATATTCACCCAAGCCTCGACCGAGGCGTTTGTTGCCGGTACACTTCCGCTGCTGCTCAAGACACTCCCTGCACAAACCGATAACATTCAATGCTGATAAGGTATAGCTATAACTTCCACTAATAGACTTGAGATGAGCACGAAATATAAAAGATTAGATTGAGGTTTTGATCACATTCCCCAATTTTTCATAATGTTGGTCAAGAAAAACTAATACTTTTACCTATGAAGTAGTTTTTCATAACTGATCCAACAGTCAGCTCAATCTGAGTCATCTGGCCAATTTTTTTCGGCTGGCATCATCCTTTTCATCAAATCCTTGGTTCTCACATTGACGGGCTGTTTTGGGTCTTTGTAGTTCACGTACTCCGATTCGGTGACCAAGGCAGCCCAAAAACATAGCAAAAGCAGCAATGCTTCCAAGGGTCAGCGACGTCTTGAAATCTCACTCGCCATATTGCCTTCTAGCCTGATATTTCGGGACAATAATAGTAAACTGTTCGGAAAAAGAATGCAAAAAAGCTATATAAAGAATGAAAATTCGCTATAAGACCCATTAAAGATGAGAAAGCAATTAGGCATCATCAGAACTGATGCAAATGAACCGATGCAAGTGAACCGATGCATGCTGCGTGGAAAATAAGCTCGTTAAAAGTGAGAGAGAGAGAGAGAGAGAGAGAGAGAGAGTGTGTCAAATATATGAAGTGGTGAAAGTATGTTGATTAAAATAAGAGGTACGAGACTGAGGCATGAAATGTGAAACAAGCGAATGCGTGTTGAACTTACTAGCTGCTTGAACTTCTCTGCACTGTGAACCCGAAGCCACAAGGTTTAGGGTTTAATGGAGAAGTCCTGGGCTTCTCGTTTGCTTCTCTCTCACATGTCCCAAGCCACTAGGAATATAATAACACCACCCCTCATGAATCACAACGTTGGGAACAGACATGGAAAGTTAACTTGAGCTACTTGTCGAGGGACATCATTTTTCTAAGCATTCCACCTCATGTGTAAACCTCTACACACATTGAGAATTTCTACTAGAGCTTGCTTCAAATCTGCAGTACTCGCACGAATCACCAGCATCTTCCCTTCCGGCCATTCCTTTTGTACTACGAGACAAGAAAAGTGTTAAATTATTGATCTAATTTCTAGAAACTTCAAGATAGATTTGAGCTAGAGAATTCAAGAAAAATCCTAGAAGAGTCTATAAAATTATCTCTGCAAATGGCAGAGATATTTGCCTTAAAAAGTCTATTGTTCAAGAAAAAAATTGTAAGAGAATCTATTAAAAGTCAAAAATGGTGGGCCATAAGTCGGTGGAGCACCCTTATAAATAGGAAGGGGGGAGCGCAGCAGACCAACAAGGTAAGCAAGCTCCTTCCCTTTCCCTTTGTACTTAAACTAAATAATAAAGTACTTATTTTTATTCCCTTGTACTTCTTTGCTAGCACTCTCTTCTACACATTCTTATTATTACTTTGTCCAACCATTTCTTGCCCACATTATTCTTAGTTTGCTCTTTTGATAGTTCACACACAAAACATTCCCTTGCACACACATCAAATACACGCTTCCGCAAATACCAACAGTGGTATCAGAGCCACGTCTTTGGTTAGTATTGGGCATTTGTCTTACCTACCAATTCCTAAAACTACCCTTTCCAAATAACTAACGACTAAACTATGGCCAACTCTACCTCATCTTCATTTCCCATTCCCATTTTTTATGGGAACAACTATGACTTTTGGAGCATAAAAATGACTACATTCTTGATGGCCCAAGACTTATGGGACATCGTGGAAAAAGGTTGTGAGGCTCCACAAGAAGGTGCAAGTGTTTCGAAGGATCAACTACAAAAGGATGCAAGGGCACTATACTTTATCGAGCAAGCACTCTCGGAAACAGTATTTCCAACAATAATTGGAGCAAGGACTGCAAAAGGGGCTTGGGAAATACTACGAGAAAATTTCAAGGATCAGAAAAGGTAACGCACTATTCCCCTTCAAACTCTGAGAAGAGATTTTGAGAACTCTAAAATGAAAATTATGAGACCGTACAAGAATATTGTGGAAAATTAAAGGAACTAATTAATCAAATGAGAGCCTATGGAGATGGGATAACTGATCAAAGGGTTGTTGAGAAAATATTGGTGTCACTTACTAAAAAATACAACCCCATAGTCACAACTATAGAAGGAACTAAGGACTTGACGACCCTATCAGTGAGTGAATTAATTAGCTCTCTAGAAGCACATGAGAAAAGACTAATGGCACAAGATGAAGATTCAGTTGAAAGTGCCTTTCAATCTAAAATAAGCATACGGTCTCATCAATCTAAAAATGGTGGAAGGAGCTCATGGAAATATAAAAGAGGAGGAGAAACTACATAAAAGGAAAATTATCCACCTTGTGGTATTTGCAAGAAAACAAATCATTTGGAGAAGGATTGCTGGTTTAAAAATAAAAAACAATGCCACTTTTGTAAAAGATATGGCCACGCAAAAAAAGATTGTCGCTTGAAAACAAATAATCAAGCAAACTATGTGGAAAAAAAAGAAAGTGAGGAGAATACATTCTACGCAGGCCAAGCGGCAAATGATAATAAAAATGAAACATGGTACATTGATAGTGGGTGTAGCAATCATATGACGGGGGACGAATCTATATTCACTGATATTGATAAGTCGGTGAAATCCCAAGTAAAGTTGGGCAATGGTGCATTAGTAGATGTCAAAGGAAAAGGCACCATCACCGTGGAAACAAATATAGGCCCAAAATATATACATAATGTATATCTAGTCCCTTGTCTTGCACAAAATCTCTTAAGTGTGGGCCAAATGATACAAAGTGGGTATTCTCTATATTTTAGTGGAGATGTCTGCATTATCTATGATAAATATAAAAATGTCATTGCCTTTGTTAAGATGAAAAATAAGAATTTTCCTATTCGATGGAAATATGTCAAAGATATAGCCATGAAAGCTCAACTTGATGATTCATGGCTATGGCATTGAAGATTTGACCACTTCAATTTTGCCGGGCTAAAAACTCTCCATTAGAAAAATATGATGTGAGACTTTCCAGCTATTTCAGAAATTTCAAATATTTGTGAAGGTTGCCTCCTTGGAAAACAACAGAGACAGTCCTTCCCATTTGGAGGTGCATGGAGAGCTAAGAAGCCATTGGAGCTAGTTCATACAGACATGTGTGGTCCAATGAGAACCCCCACACTCAATCAGAATAAATATTTCATCCTATTCATTAATGATTACACAAGAATGACGTGGGTATACTTTCTTCGAGAAAGATCAGAGGTTTTCTCTATCTTTAGAAAATTCAAGAGCCACGTTGAGAATCAAAGTGGCCAAAGAATCAAAGTCCTAAGGAATGACAAAGGCACATAATACAATTCAAAGGAGTTTAATAAATTTTATGAAGATGAAGGAGTACATCATCAACTAACTATTGGCTATGCCCTAGAGCAAAATGGAGTAGCCGAAAGAAAGAATAGAACTGTTATGGAGATGGCAAGGTCTATGCTAAAGGAAAAAAGACTTCCTAACTCATTCTGGGCAAAAGCAATCTACACGGCCGTATACATCTTAAATAGGTATCCAACTAAAGCAGTCCAAAATAAAACTTTAGTCGAAGCATGGAGCGGATAGAAGCCTTCAGCAAATCACCTCAAGGTGTTCGGATGCATATGCTACGTCCACATCCTTGCTCAGAAAAGGAGTGAGCTAGATGAAAAGACAGAAAAGGGAATAATCCTCGAGTACAGTGACCAATCAAAAGGCTATCGGGTTTACAACTAAGAACTAAAAAGCTTATGATTAGTCGAGACGTCGAGTTTGACGAGAATGCTGCCTGGATTTGGGAGGACGAGAAGATCGAGAAGAAGTACATCACCTTGTCAAACATACCACTTGCTCAAGAGGAGTCAACGTCACAAGAAGAAGGAGAAGTATCGGATTCCACCACTCACGACATAACTCCACCAACCTCTCCAAGAGTGACGCAAGAAGAATCTACTCCAAAGTCTCCAATACTAAGGGTAAAAACCCTTAGAAGAATTTACAACACATGCAACTTTGCTATTTTGGAACCAGAAAACTATGAACAAGCATCCAAAGAAGAAGTCTGGATAAAAGCCATGGAGGAAGAGATCAAGATGATCGAGAAAAATGAAACTTGGGAGCTTGTCGATTGACCCAAAGACAAAGAGATCATTGGCGTCAAGTGGGTTTACAAGATGAAACTCAACGCGGATGGTTCAATCTAGAAGCATAAAGCAAGGCTTGTGGCGAAAGGGTACTTGCAACAACTAGGTATCGACTATACTGAAACTTTTGCCCCTGTCGCTCGCCTTGATACTATTCGAGCACTCATAGCCCTAGCAGCACAAAAAGAATGGAAGACCCATCAACTAGATGTGAAGTTGGCATTCTGAAAGATCTATCAACTAGATGTGAAGTTGGCATTCTTAAATGGATATCTTCAAGAAGAAATATACATAGAACAACCACAAGGCTTTATCCTCAAAGGCCAAGAAGAAAAATTTCTCAAACTCAAGAAAGCCTTGTATGGGTTAAAGCAAGCACCACGAGCATGGTATAGTAGAATCGATGAGTACTTCATCAAGCAAGGATTCAAGAGGAGTATGAGTGAGCCAACACTCTACATCAAGACCCAACGTAAGTCCAACACTCTCATTGTCTCTATATGTAGATGATCTCATATATACAGGAAACAATGAAACAATGATTCAAGAATTCAAAGAAGAAATGATGAAGACACTGATGGACTTGGGCTTGATGCATTACTTCCTTGGCATCGAGATCAACCAAAATGAAGGAGTTTTTATCTCACAAAAGAAATATACCATGAATCTCCTGAAAAAATTCAACTCTGCTCATGACAAATGAGAAACTATTGAAAGCTGATGCCTCCCTCTACATAAGTCTGATTGGCAGTTTGCTATATCTCACCGCTATACGATTGGATATTATGTATGCGACAAGTCTACTATCACGATTCATGCAAAGTCCGAGTCAAATTCACTTTGGAGCTACCAAGAGAATTCTCAAATATTTACGAGGAACTATAAATTAAAGCATTTGGTATCGACCAAGTGCAAATGCTAAGCTCATTGGCTACACTGATAGCGATTGGGCAGGTTCAGCTGATGATAGGAGAAGTACTATTGGCTATGCCTTCACACTGAGCTCTGGAATATTCTCATGGGCATCCAAAAAACAAGACTCAGTGGCATAGTCTACTGCAGAAGCTAAATACATCGCAGCTGCTACGATCGCCAGTCAAGCAATATGGCTTCGAAGAATTGTAGAAAACATTGGAGAAATACAAACAGAACTAACCCCATTACTTTGCGACAATAAGTCGGCGATTGCTATATCAAAGAATCTAGTATTCCATGGAAGAACCAAACATATCGACATCAAATATCACTTTCGTATGAGAGGTGCAAAACAACAGAGAGATCGAACTCAAATATTACAAGATCAATGATCAAGTAGCGGGCATATTCACTAAAGCACTATCGCCGACCAAGTTTGAGACATTGCGAGAAATGCTTGGAGTAACACGAAATTGGATCAAGGAAGAGCGTTAAATTATTGATCCAATTTCTAGAAACTTCAAGATAGACTTGAGCTAGATAATTCAAGAAAAATCCTAGAAGAGTCAGAGATATTTGCCCTAAAAAGTCTATTGTTCAAGAAAAAAAAATTATAAGAGAATCTACTAGAAGTCAAAAATGGTGGGCCGTAAGTTGGTAGAGCACCCTTATAAATGGGAAGGGGGGGAGCGCAGCAGACCAACAAGGTAAGCAAGCTCCTTCCCCTTCCCTTTGTACTTAAACTAATTAATAAAGTACTTCTTTTTATTCCTTGTACTTCTTTGCTAGCACTCTCTTTTACACATTCTTATTATTACTTTGCCCAACCATCTCTTGCCCACATTGTTCTTAGTTTGCTCTTTTGATAGTTCACACATAAAACATTCCCTTGCACACACATCAAGCACATGCTTCCACAAATACCAACAAAAAAGCTTAATTCTAAGACCAACTTGAAACCGATTTTGGTTATTCTTTTTTTCACCGACTGATGAACCGAGTTGTACATGGATCAAAGTCAACTGAGCCAATGGATTCTAAGTCTACAAATGCTAAATCTAGTGATGATCTAGCATTATTCTATATATATGTCACGTGATTTTATCCTCATATGTTCTGTTAACATCCGATTTATTTTCCTTAATTACAAATAATGCTTCTATTTTCCACAATTCTTGGCCCAAAAATGAGGGCTAAAATTGCTTAATTATGCCACAATTTCTAATTGGGCTCATGAGTAGATAAAACTCTGTCCACTTAATCATTTAAGATAACAAAATAAAAAAGGGAAATTATGTAAGTTTTTATGTGAAATTAATCAAGTGTCAATTCTTTATCTTATGAGCTAGATCTGTACGGACTAGTTAGCATGCGCATGTCTTCCATCTTGGTAGACGATATGCATGTGCACATTTACCACCAAGGCCCATGTCACGAGATTTTTTAACACGTAATCCATATTTGATGCATTCCCATCCGACATGCAATAGTAAATTTTCGACCATGAAGAAAGCACAAATTTTCCGGTCCTTAACTGCCTCTAATACTTAGGACGGGATCTTCAAGTTCATTATGAATTTCATTCTATTCTTCGTTTTTGAATTCTGGGTTTTTGGTTGGGATCGGCGTGCAAACTCAGATGAGCGGTGATCCTGGGATATCCGCACTCCCGAGGAAGATAACGCATTCAGCTGGTAGGGAGCAATCGCCGGAAGCAAAAGACACTGTGTTTGAAGGAATGGAGCACAAGCGCTCTCACACAATCAGAACGATAAACTTTAAAGCAATCTCTGCAGTAAAAGGTATAACGTTAGGGCACGCAGAAACAGAATATCTCCATAAAGGACTTCAGAAATTACAATAACAGAAACGTTCGTTGCGCAAAAATGTGCTTGAGAAACATTAAAACATGGTTACTCCAGGAGAAGAACCAAATCCTTCTTATGAATAACAAAAACCCTCGTTCCGACCTCAAAAAAAAAAAAAAAAAAAAAAAAAAGAAGAAGAGAAAACCATCGTTGCAAAAGGAAAAGTTCATATGCAGCAATCAGCTTCATTCTTTTCTTACTTCATATCTCCATATTTTGGACAAACGTTTGTTTTCAATTATTGAAAAGTATTATAAAATGTTCGTTCCATGTTTGCTTCCTAGAAAATACTCTATATAGTGTTAAACCACGTTAAATATTTCATTTCTCCATTTAATTGAAGTTATTAATCATCTTATTAGTTCATCATGACATTGCTCAAGGAGTGAGAACATAATTAATTATCATGAAAACACGTTAGTTCATGTTAACATATTATGAGAGGCATATTGTGTCATATCATATTCAGATTTTTTTTTGTAATTTGTATTTTATCTCCTGTCATATTCGTTTTGTGCAAACATGTCCGCTTCTGACCTTTTCTTTGATTCCGTCGCTGATCAAGCCGCCTTGAACATTAATAACAAGACTTTGCACAGAAACAGTTAGACCGAAAATTCATGACTAAAGTCTTATAGTGTAGGCGCATTTCATCAATTCTCCCACAGGTAATTAGAGAAGTTTAGCTGGCGAAAAATCGTGTTGAAGAAGCAAAATTACTGCTACGATGATAGTAACCTTTGCTGCAATATTTGCATCTGTTTCCTTTATTTTTATTCGAAGAGTACAGGAACACGGGTTGTCACCCTGAGAGGGAAACCGGAATTCAGTTATATTTCACTGGGTTTGTCGTCAGACCGAACCCGAATGGATATAATGGGTCATAATGCGGATCGCCCACGTTCATTGGCAGCTGGTCAACTGTCCTGAACCAGGTGCGCGCAAGCTTGCCGGTGAATCCATAATAACCGAAAAGCACGTCGGTTATGCCCAGGCCTTCGGTCCCCGGAAGCCAAGCTGCGACAAGTGCATCCATTTGGGCCACATACGGCTCGATCACAACTGGCCGGCCTGATATGATTACGACGACGCACTTAACAGATCCGCACACGTTTTTGATAATGCTTGGGCCTGGGTCGGGTATCGACATGTTCATGCTGTCGCCATAAGATTCAGCATAAGAATGCTCACCGACAACGACAATAGCATAGGAGAATTTGCTCGACTGAACAAATCCCATATCTGGTTCCTCATTGTACACAACTTCGGTGCTTGGATTGACCGTCTTTCTCACAGCATCCAGGATTGTAGTTCCTGTGAGTAATTGTTAAGTACAAAATTATGCTGAGCATTAAGTTCCTTTCTAACACCAGCTACTCTCCTTACCTCTTTAATCAGCCCCAATAATAACTTCAACCAAGTGAAAAATAGTTGAGTCAAAGTTGTTCAACACATTACCTACTGAATCGTTATTGCCACTAGTGCCTTGCCATGTGATGGTCCAACCTCCACATTGATAGCCCAAGTTATGAGCATGAGTCCCGGCCACTAGTATCTTTGGCGCCTTCTTTGGAAGTGGAAGCACCGGTTCTTGACCAGGCTTGCCGTTCTTTAATAGCACGAGTGACTTCCTCACGGCCTCGCGCGCCAACTCCCGATGCTCCTGTAAACAAATTAAATGGTTAGCTGGGTTAATCTGTTTTTAGTTTATTGGTGGAATTTCGAATTGTGCACTCAGGGTCACAAACCTGGCTACCGAGTTGATGGGACAGGCTTAGATCGGCAATTGGGTTCTCGAACAGGCCCATGGTGAATTTCACCCGCAAGATCCTCTTCACAGCATCGTCGATACGGCTCATGGGGATGAAGTTTTTGTTCACAAGCATTGTGAGGTTGCCAATAAAATCGGGGTAGTCGTAGGGAACCATGATCTATGTCACCGTTGGAGAAACTATTCAGGAGTAATACTTACGGTTTCTTTGGAAGAACATATACTCGCTAACTTTTGAAAGAATTTACTGTCATCCTGAAGCAAATGGATCATTACCATGTCAATTCCAGCTAGAACTCCGGTTTGCACTGAGTATGTATAGTTGCTGCCCGCTATGGGCGTCATCCTATCGATACCCTGCCAATCGGAGATGATGAACCCCTGAAGCCACACAAAAAAACAAATAAGTTACTGGCTTCTTAAGCATTTTCCTAGGACATAAGAAGTTCCTCAGCTATGAGAATGATCAAAATTTTCACAGCAAAAAAGAGATCTCTTCGGGCTGTATACTCGTGTATGATGCTTACCCTGAATCTGAGCTTGTTCTTGAGGAGACCCGTGATTAGATCATGGTTGGCGTGCATCTTTACCCCATTCCAGCTACTGTAGGAGATCATTATTGTGGAGACGCCCTTGATCACGGCGCTAAAATACCCCTGCATATGGATGCTAAGGAGCCCGTGGAAGTCAATCACCGTGTTGTTCTCGTTAATTCCCTTGGTCGTGCCGCCGTCTCCAACATAGTGCTTAGCACATGCTGCGACATTATTCCTTTCAAAGAAAATATTACTAATTAGCTAACTTCGAATGTGGTTTGCTGCACGAGGTTCTTCTTGTTGTTTATGACTTCGGTGTTAAGATACCTCGTATTCTCACAGAAAAAGCGTCACTTATGCCACAAAACTATTGCGAAGAGCTTATGCTTGAACCGTACATCATGTCGATTTGAAACAGCAAAGAAAGAAGAATTCTATGCAGTCGTACGACCATGTCCTGAGCATCGGAGATATTATTTCAATAAGCATACGGTCAAGTCACTTACTTTCCAGCCACGAAAGGGACCCCCTTCCGAGAGCCGGGAGGAATATCTCCTTGTAGACCAGGTATTATCTCAGTCATCATCTTGACAATCGCTGGATCCTCACTATAGCTTTCATAGCACCGACCCCATCTAGGATCTCGGCATACCTGTAAAAAATCCAATAACGGGAAATCAACTCGAGAGATTGTCGGTGATACAGAGAAAGAAAAATTGGCACTCGCACGCTTTAAGGAATATTAACTGATCATACGGCAAGCTACTTCCAAGAAAAGAGATTACAAATGAGTGTTCATCATTTCTCTTACCGCTATACAGGGCGCGAAAACATAGGGAATTCCAGTGGCTCTGACCTCTAGAGCCGTCGCGGCTCCTATCTTCTTCACAAGTTGAGGGTCCCTGAGGTATAAGACTACCTTAGTGAATTTTCGGAGTAAATACAAAGTTATACCTCTTTTTCATCCTGTTAGGACTATGGAAAATGTTGTGGAGTGCATAAAGAATTAGGACAACACGACTAGGAATATGTGTGCATACCTGGTTACACCGAGGCCGACATTGTGAGGGAATATAGTTGCCTTATAAACATTGTTGTGGCCGTGAACAGCATCGATCCCGTAGATCATCGGAATGCCGAGACGGGTTGATAGAGCTCCCCTCTGGAACTCGTTGACCATATTCACCCAACTCTCGACCGGGGCGTTTGTGGCCGGTACGCTTCCACCACCGCTCAAGACACTCCCTGGTCAAACTAATAACATTCAGTGCCGACAAGTATAGCTATAACTTCCTCCAATAGACTTGAAATAAGCATAAAAAACAGAAGACTAGATTTCACTATGTGGCCTCGCCTCATTGACCACAAAACTGGCCTCGAGACTGAGGTTTTCACCACATCCCCCAATTTTTCGCAATGTCTGTCGATAAAAAACTGATACTTTTACCTATGAAGTTGTTCTTCATAACATCAGCTGATGCATTAGACCTCTCAATTTGAGTCATCTGGCCGATCTTTTCGGCAAGTGTCATTCTCTTCATCAAATCCTTGATCCTCACATTGATCGGCTGTTTCGGGTCTTTGTACTTCATGTGCTCCGATCCGGTGACAGATGCAGCCCAGAAGCATAGCAAAAGCAGCAAAGCTTCAAAGGGTATGCGACGTCTCAAAATCTCGCACGCCATATCACCTTTGAGCCTGATAATTCGGGACAATACTAGTAAATACTTCAGAAAGAGAATGCACGAAAGCTATATAAAGCATGATAATTCGCTATCAGAACCATCAAAGATGAGAGAGCAAACGGGCATCATTACAACCGATGCAAATGATCCAACACATGCCGCGTGGCAATAATCTTGTTCAAAGTGAGAGAAGAGCGTCAAATGTGAAGTGGCGAAAATATGCCGATAAAAATAAAGAGGCATGAAATGTGAAGCAAGTGAATGTGTGTTGAACTTACTAGCTTGTTGAACTGTTCTACACTGTGAACTAGGAGCCACAAGGTTGAGGGTTTTATAGAGAAGTCCTGAGCTTCTTCTTTGCTTCTCTCTCACTCTCTCTCACATGTCCCACATCACTAGGAATATAGTAACACCACCCCTCACTACTCTTAGCGTTGGGAAGAGACATGAAAATAAACTTTTGCTAAATTGTCAAGGGACATCATTTTTCTAATCGAATCTGCCCCATGTGCGAGTCGCTACACTCATTAAGACTTCACGACGAGAGCATTGCTTCAAACTGCGATATTCGGGCCAATCTCCTGCATCTGTCATTCTGTCATTCTGGTCGTTCCTTCTGTAATAATCTTAGCCGAGAAAAAGCTTGCCGCGGCTTATAATGAGACCCACTTGAAACCCATTTTGGTTAATTTTTTTCCCTCCACTGCTGTTGGGCCGAGCTGTGCATGGATTCTCAGTCAGCTTTGGCGGCAGAGTCTAATTCTGCAAACGCCAGCTCTGGCGACGATCCAGCATTATTCTATTTTAGTAATAGCTAGTCAATTCTTTGCTGCAGAAGTTCCGCAGATCAAGATCGAACCCATCTCGTCATAAAGACTTGCCACGTGAGTCACGTGGATCCTCACCTGCTCCTTCTACTTCTGATTTATTTTATTCGACCACAGTTAACGCTTCTAATATTTTTACGCAACTCTTGCCCAAAAGATAAGGGCTACAGCATGTTAAGTCATGCAATTTATAGTCGGCCTTTTGATTACTTATGACTCCATTCACTTAATCGTTTAAGCCGGCAAAATAAAAGAAAGGAAATCGTTTCGGTTTTTGTGTGAAATTTGTATCGTGTCATTAGCATAATCGAGTTTCGATTCCTTATCTTTTGAATCAAATTTGTAAGGAATTGTTGTTATGTACATACACATATGACTCCATTTATTTAATCATTTAAGCTGGCAAGATAAAGAAAGGAAATCGTTTCGATTTTTGTGTGAAATTTGCATCGTGTCATTAGCATAATCGATTTTCATTTCCTTATCTTTTGAATCAGATTTGTAAGAACTTGTTGTTACGTATGTACACATTTAATAATCAAGTTTTTATTTATCTTATGAACTAGATCTGTAAGGATTTAATATTATGTATATACACATTCAATGCATTATAATCCGAGACGTGCCAATAAAGTGCTAATTTTCTACTCCTTAACTAAGAAAAGAGACATCGGCAATTTTCGACGGCCATTGACTAGAAGAATTATCTTGAAATTTCGTGCAAAGGTCTATAATTTCATTGACAAAATTAAAAAAGTTTATGAGTGAATTAACATTTGTATCACTAGATTTAAGATTGATTGAATAATTATTTTATTTTAAAAAAATATTTAGTTATAAAGTAGAGAAATATTATAAGATATCTAAATCCATTACGACTCTCAATATATACTAATAAATTTAACTCTACTATACACAGTAGCACTTTTTATTCTATCTTCATATCGTTTGAATATATTTTAGGGAAATGACTCTTTTTTTTGTGAATTTATCTCTGTTTTATTAATTTGTCTTAATAAATTTATTCAAGAAGAAACATATTATTTCTCTATCTTATTACACCCCTTTCTCAAAGGCATCGTAATCCTTCACTTTCCAACACTCTTCTTGTATTCCTCTTACATTTAGATTTCTATCATATCCACCTCTGCAACTCCCATAAAATTCCCATCAGATCCTTTGTTCTATCTCTATTTTATTTTCTTTTTTTTGGATTAAACAGCATGAGAATTTCGTTTTATTCCTCTGTATTTATGTACTCGGAGAACTATAGGGAAGATTGTTCGTACTCATAAACTCTAATCAATATAAAATTTTGTCCGAACGTTAACAATAAAAAGCCGTCTTCGATTTTGTTAGATCGCTTTTGAGAGAAAAACATAGCGAAGTGAATGTTTTCTCTTTATTATATATAATTTTTAATTATCCATTGTTCTTTTGGCTATTTCAAAAGTTACGTTAAGAGTAATTTAGTGGCAGAAAGTATATGTCGCTCGTAAAGAGAGCCTTTAGTCATGATATTAGTCCTAGTAATTATGCTATTGGAGAAATAATTTTTGGCTTCTAAAACCGTGCGCTAGTCTATTGATTTTTCATTTTTCATCGCCAAATTTGGCTCCGCTCGTTTTATGGAAAATAACTTCTGAAAAAACGTTTTACAAGCTTTTCGACATTCGTTTCACAAAAAAATAAATTAGTCAAGGAAAACATTTTCCGCTCTTAAAAAAACTCATTCAAAAATAGGGAAAATATTTTTTATTTTTGAAAAACGAAAAACATTTTCCATAACTTCTTCCATATCACATTCTTTCACTAAATACATTTTTCCTTTTATTTATATATTTTCTTTTTTCTCTTATATTTTTTAAAAATTTGAGTTTTTAATTCTTTTTCTCTTTCTTCTTCCTTGGCCAATCGTCAACCACGGTAGCAGCTGACGACAAGTCACAAGCCAACTCTAGCCTTGCCCAAGGCCAGATCCGACAAGGGCGAGGCTCAAGCTTGCCAAACTCGGCAAAGCTCGAGCTCGTCTAGATCGGGTGAGTGGCGAGCTCGCTGGCCTAGGCAGAGTGCATAAGAGATTCCACCCAGTTTTTATCAATTTTATGTTTGTAAGAGATTCCTATTGAAACGTTATGCAGAATAAAATAAAATAAAAATTGCCCGAAAATGATTCCTGAACAATGAGATACCGTCTCCCAAAGTCCTCTCATGAAATTCCACGTTTCTCGAAACAAATAAGCTCAATTGCCTTATCAATTCGATTAACCCTGCAAAATGTTCGTGCAACGTGATATTGTTGAGCAAAAGGATAAGTAGCAGCATCATTTAAAAACTTATCCTCGTATTCTGTTTGCGTATTGGATGCCTTACAATTCGATTAACCCTGCAAACTGTTCGTGCAACGTGTGTTTTTGTTGACCAAAAACATAAGTAGCAATATCATTTGAAAACTTATCCTCGAACTCCACTTGCGTATTGGAGATTGGTGAAGTGAATAATACAAAAAGAAAAGTCAATTCCTTGAAGACCGAAACGCGTTCTCGATTACTTTACTTAAAAAGAGTGCCCAAGCGCACTCGTTAGAAACGAAAGTCGTCGAGCAGATGCATGCACAGCACTAGCACACTCGTTAGAAACGAAAGCCGTCGAGCAGATGCATGCACAGCAGCGACTTTTCCATGCACAAGTACCATGTATCAACAACTCCTCGACTCCAGCAGCTGCGCATCGAAACCACACTTTGTTCCTCCGTTACATATTCAAAGGAGTTACATCACGTGGCGACGTATTATTGAGCATCCTCCCTGATCAGGATTCCTCAAGAATCACTTCAGGAGATGAAAGTTACTTTACATCCTTCACAAAAAACCCATCTACCATCTCAGATATATACTGTATAATGAGTATCCTTATCTTCTTCTGGCACCTGTGGACCTGTGGTAGGGAAGGAGATGATCAGGCTGGTCTCATGCTTTCTGCTCCTTCCCTAATCTCCAGTCCAAGTAACTCTCCACGCTATTTAGCCCACAAAGCCCCTTCACAACCGGCATTGTTGCGGGGACACCCAGCTGGAATATCGAGTTGCACTCGTCATGACCACTCCAAGAATGGAGCTGTTTTCTGGCTTCTTTTATAGCCGCTCTTGTGGCACAGTGAATCGACACGGCTAGAAGTAAGGGTGGCTCACCAGAAGCTGCATGAGAATGTGAGTTTGCTGGGTTAGAATAGTATAGCAACAATCCCATGTCATGCAAAAAAAAGGGGGGGAAATGCAGAGCCAAATTGATGTACATGTCCTAATTCTAAGCTGGTGAAGGATGATTACCCTGCCTTCATTTTCTAAGTTTCTGTTGAGGACCCACGGCACCTTTTCATGCCTAAGTCCAACTAGTTAATGGTACTGTACTCAGCATCAGATCGCCACTGTTTAAGAAACTTTCAAAAACAGTGGCTACCACTCGTCGATATTTTGCATAACTTCCTGCTAGATGAAGAAAAGCAATTATACCTTTGGAAGAGAGAACACGTTTCTGGTGATGTCCACTGTTAAGGATCTCAACATTAAATTCTTTTGGTATAGTGTCTAAAGTTGGGATTTTGTATGTCCAAGTGCCTTCTGCCACCACCAGACCTTCTGAATTTGTCAGGTATTCCTCAAGCATAAAAAACCCAAGTCCCTGAACAAATGCACCTTCTATCTGCAATAATGAATTCAAAAAATGTCAGCAAAAAGAGTTAATTTGAATTAAAACGATCCCTGTGACCTTTTCTTCACAATATATTCTAGCTGATGTCCTTTATTTGAGTCGAAATGACATATCAAGAAATTGCACCTCATTAATTAAGATAAAGAGGAAACACATTTCATGTTAATTCTATTTGAAATAGACTTAAAACCTGAAGCAGATGGAAGATGCTTCAATCACAGGTAAATGGCATCAAGCACATTTTCATGATGACAGTAATCATTGATGATAGGTTTAAATATTAATGAAGTGCTTTTATGCCAATATTGCAGTTCATGTTATGAAGACAAATACGGAAAGGTCTGTCCTTTTCTCTAAGACTTCCCTTTCAATTCCTCTCATTTATGATGTTTTCCTATTTTGCAGTTCATAATCTCAGCAGATGGAATGAATTTCCCAATAGCCAAGATAACATAAAGCCAGATACGTCAGGCTTGAGCTGTCAGCATAACCTGTCCAAGATCAATAGCAGGATTGAGGCTCTTTCCACAGTCATAGATGATATCTACCCGAAGGATTCTGGTTTCTCCTGTCAGAAGATCTACCTCAACCTGAGGCACCAAAATTTCAGTCACATTTAGATGACATTGAAAAATCTACAGTCAAGCAAATAGGGAAGTATGTTTCATTCCAAACCAATACATATTATGTCTAGCGGCTTTACAGGGAACACTGCCCTTGTAAGGTGGTTTAACATCAAGAGATGATCCATTAAATTGAACAGCAAATGCTGCATGTTAGAGGAAAACTTGCCTCACTCACAGCAGCACCATAGTTCAGATATTGCATGGAGCCCAACTCAGGAGCATAATACGTACTAGCTGATAAGTTAATAGATTGCTGGTATGCCTGCAAGTGACCACACAAAACAGAGAGGTTCGCTCAGCATCATAAAATGGACATTTAGATTGACCCACACTTGAAGGTAAAAGGGAGTACACGGATTTGGGCTGCCAAGTGATTAAAGGAAAAAGAGCAACTATTAGCAAATAGAGTCACCTGACCAACCAGCACCTCCCATGTAACAGATCCCATTTGTTCCTGTAAACTATTCTTAAGTGGCGAGAGTCTTTGAACCAAAATATCACAACAAACTCTAACAGCTTGACAACTCGCTTCAGACGTGGTGCTCCCAGCCGTAAAACCCCCTTGAATAAGGCTCAACGTATCAGCTTGAATGACCCGTATCTTCTCCAAAAGCTCTGTAGTCCCATCACATTGGACTGAACTGAGAGCAAATGCTACCATCTGTTTTACCTTTGTCCACAACCCTTGGCCAATCTCAATTCCACCAACTTCAACAACAATAGATCCATCATTTAAAATGCTCACCTTACCGGGGGTCGCTCTCAATGACACTTCAAACAGTATAGGTACTCGGGAAATGCCCCTTTTCTTCCATAAGCTACATCTGTTGAACTCTTTTGCCATCTCAATCCTTTGGTCCAGATTAGAGGACAAGGCCAACTTAGTCCAGATTGAAGGTACCGTGTATTCTTGGGGTTCTCCTGCAGCATGCTTATAAAACAAGCTAAGGCTGCTATGAGTGTGGAGATTAATGTCTCTCACAGAATCTACATTCATGGAAAGGGCAGATGCTACATGCTCAATCACGGCTTCGGCGATAAATGTCCCTTGAACGTCTCCTGGAGCTCTCATTGCTGACTTGCTTGTATGGTTTGTTTTGCATACCTTTATATCAAATGATAGAGCACCCCAGTCATACTTTTTTATAGCACCAACCATATTCATTGGCATTATTGGACTTATATCAGCAGTAGTTCCTCCGTTTATTAATATATCAAGTCGTAAGGCTGTAATCTTGCCATTGGACTTGAATCCAACACTGTAAGTTACTTTCATGGGATGCCGTCCTCCTGCCATAATCATATCCGTCTTGCGATTGAGATAAGTCCTTACCGGACACCGCAGTTTATAAGCTGCAAGTGCACATGCCGTAGCAACCTAACAACATCATAAATCCATCAACAATAAATCAATATAAGCCTTACAGTGCTAAGACCCCATACCTGGAGCTAATGACATGTAACCCAATGTAGATAATGTATAGTAGTAAAATATGCTCCAGCAGAGATTGAGGAGGAAATTAATTAGCAAATTTGCACATGCATGCATATCTCTGCTCGAACTTCTTTTTGACAAAAGAAGTGGTACTACAAAAGCAATCAGTGAAAGCTAAAAGTAGGACCTTTTTTAACCCAACATAGAAAAGATACGTAAGCAGATACTGTAGAAGCAAACAACAGATCATCAGCTCCATAGAGATGTTTCTAACTCAAATCATAGTTTCAGGTTGCGATGATAAATTTGGATACTGATTCCTTTTTCAGTACTGAAAAGTGAAAGAAATACCTAACGAATGATGGTACTTTTGCTACACAAATGTCCAACATCCAGAACAGAAATTAGTCCCTATTGTGCATTGATCACCAGAAGACCCAAAGATTACAACAATGCCAAAATGAGCAAGATGTTTTGGCAGAACTAAAATTAGTCTTTATTGTGTGTTGATTCCCAGAAAATCCAACAGCAATGCCAATATCAGCAAAATATTTTGCAGCACAAACTATGCCGCAGATGTACATCTCTCTCGTCCTCTAACCTCAATGGTAAACTAAAGTTTTCCACTGCTATGATTAAATAAATCCACAAAATTATTATTCAGATAAAAATAAAGTACAGATAAGGACTCGTAATGTAACCTCATTCATTGATAGAATTCGACCAAAGAGATTTGATCGCTAAAGGTGAGTTTTAGGACTGCAATGATTATTTAGTTTGAAATTTGCTACACCCATTAGTGAAAGCTGGTAAGCATTGTCAAGAGAAGATAAACTTGACTTGGGAAAAGAAAAAACAGAACATCCTCCAACTTATGGTAGAAAAATATGTGAAGTTTCTTTAATCTAGGACCCTCATCAATTATGTAAAATTATCTTTGTTTCAGTGTTTTTGATAAGATTTAATATTCTGAAAAACCCCAAATTGGTATACATATGACAAATTTATTCCAAACTATTTTTTTAATATGAAAAACCCCAACAGGTACACCTATGAAAAATTTACCCCAACTGACCATAAAAACCTCAAATTGATACACTTGTGACAAATTTATTCAAAACTAATTTATATGACCGCCAAAAATCCCAAACTGGTACATTTGTAACAAATACACCTTTCGTTAAATTAGATTAATATCACCAAAAATCACAAAAATTGTATAACTGTGACAAACGAATAGTAAAATCCCAAACTAATACATCAGCCAACTATCACATGTCATTCAACTTAATAATTTGACAGTAAAATTTACCGGAACTAACATATGGTAAATTTATCATAAGTGTACCAGTTTGGAATTGTCAAAGGTATATCAGTTTAGGGTTTTTGGTGATCAAAAAATTAATTTGTGACAAATTTACCACAGGTGTATCAGTTTAGGGTTTTTCAGAATATTAACCATTTTGATAATTATATTAATAATTCTGTTCCTATTTTATTATAAAAGGAAAACCTTACATATTACTGCGTAGAAGTACCATTAGAGACGATTATATTATACACTCACCGGCATGGCCTTTATTGATTTTCCACCGAACCCTCCTCCAACCCTTCTTGTAATAACACGAACATTGTGTCCAAGAATACCAAGACATGTCGCAATCGTGTTGTGTGCATATTCAGGGCACTGAATTGAACTATAGACAACCATGCAGTTATCTTCATCCGGTACAGCTAGTGCAGTCTGGTTTTCCATGTAAAAGTAGTACTGTGATCCCAGTTCAATCTGCATATATAGCAATTCATTGACCTTGTTTAGAAAATGAGTCCACCGTAGGCAAAATCTTGCTATTAGCGACAATGGAGCAGGTGAAGAAGACAATGAATAAATATCTGAACTGAAGTACCTTGGCAGAAAGAATTTTGTTATCTGCTTCAGCCATTCCCTTTGATAAATCCCCAACTTCATCAGGGTAAAGGAAAGAAGGCACCTCTAAGAAACTAGATCTCTCGACAGCCTCTTCTAAAGATAAAATAGGTGCTTCTAAATTATCCACATCATAGTCAACCACTGCAGAGTCTGCAGCCATATCAGCATGTTTCTGTGTGTCGGCCACCTACAGAGCAATGGCAACAAATTTAAGTTAAGTTGACTCCATATTCCATTATATCAGATGCAAGCAACGAGATGATTACAAGATAAGTAACTGGATTACCACAATGGCAATAGGCTGACCAGCACAGTGAGCAAGCTCATCAGCAAACAGGGGATCGAGACCAAATATGGTACTTGATCCGACATTCTGTCCACCATCTGGAATGTCTTGAAAGGAAATGATCGAGGAAATGGAATTAGATGGTACACTAGATGGTATTCTGATACCCTCTACCCGCGCAAGAGGCTTGGTGCTGTATATGAATGCCCCATATAGGCAATTTGCTGGTGAAGGAATATCATCAACATACACAGCTTCACCTACATAAGAGATTGGGCTTATCTTTTAACAGTACAATTGCAGCAATAATTCTGATAAAGAAGAGATTATACAATTCTTCAATTTGTAAGAAATATTAGAAATCTTTGCAGACGGTGCTAGTTGATCAAATAATCAGTGGTATGATTAACCAAAAGATATCTGGTGCTACACAGCTGCAACAAATTAACCAACTGGTAACTGAATATAATAGGTAAATGAGTCAACTCCACCTGATAATGACAGTGCAAAGTCTCATTAGTAATCCTTGCTGTTTAAACTTCCAATATAGTGACGGAGAGAGAGGGAGAGAGAGAGAGAGAGAGAGAGAGAGGGAGGGAGGGAGGGAGGGAGGGAGGGAGGGAGACGAACCAGAAGCCTGAATGGCTGCTTCGGATTTTTTAATTGGCTCTCCAACAGGATAGTGCTCTTTATTCAGTTCAAAAACCTGACTTGATGATGATAGCAAGGAAGAGATTTGGCTACAAGCCTGAGTTAGATTGGGTTCCCCAGCCGAAATCGCACTAGTGTAACCATTTAAACTATTATTGACTGTTTTAGTCCTAGACTCAATAAGGGGGCTAAGGAACTTAAAAACTAAGCCAACAGCCAAGCTTGACCTGTAAGCAGGATCCCTCGTTCCATAGTCTGCCACAACAGTAGCTTTAACTACTTCAATTGCCTCTCTTAAGACACTCAAACTAAGCACTTTTCCAGTTAAAGTTTCCTCGACCTTTCTTGCTCGAATAGCATGTTGAGTCCCATAAGCACCAAAAGTTAACTGACAATTGTTTATGACAATTTCATGAAGAGCCTCACTAACAGTAACTTCAGCCAAGAAAGCTGCATTTAAATAGGGCAATGCATTTCCGAGAGGTCGTGGTGCAGCTCGATATGTTTCAAAAAGTTGTCTTTTGGTGACTTCAGAAGCGGTACTTCTTCTCAAGTGCCAAGTTGGAATTTTAATACTTAAAAGTACACTTCTGGAATCCAACGGAGATCTTTCTAAAAATTCCTCCATTGTAAGCCTTTCTTGCTTGGGTCCCGACATTACAGTCACCTGTGAATCTACAGCAAGAAGTACAGTAGCAATATCTGAAGGGAAATGAAATCTCTGCGCCATCACTAAATTTCCTCCCAGACTTGCTGTGTTCCTGATAAAGCCTGAAGCGATTTTCTCCAAGTGATCAGCAGTTTTTCTGAATATCATTCCTCCTTCTGTGGATGACATACATTTGCTGTGTTCCCTCAATGCTTCAATCGCTTTAGAAATTGTTACAGTTGTCCCAAATTCAATTCCTGTTTCATCCGCTTTGACAATGGCAAGCTCAGGAATATTCCTGAGATCAATGTACTTCTCCCATCGCTTGACTTCCTTATAGTAACCCATCCCCGTGTTTCCAGAGACTAGTTTTATGAGGGAAGCATCGCTGTTTCCATCAGTTTCCAACAGGCATCGAAGATCTTCAACAGTGGTCGGAGTATGCCAGTCATACCTCTTAGTATCCAAGAGCGTTGAAGACTTTATTTCTTTCTTTAGAAACTCGGGAAACGTGCAGTTCTCATCTTTGCGGCGATAAGGAGGTAACCTACTCATCTTGAACTCCTTGCTATCTCCCTTTCTCCAAAAAGAATTGAGCCCCAAATCTTCCAAATCGACATCAGCTGCAAAACTTTTGCAGGCATCAGCTATAGGCCGATACCCGGTACAGCGGCAAAGATTTCCTGCGATAGCCTTCTCGGACTCAAAGACGGAGAGTTTGGAGAATCCTGGAGGAGGCTCGGGCCTGTCGGTCTTCTCGGCATTGACAATCGCACCATATAGCGACATACACATCCCTGGGGTGCAGAAGCCACACTGGGAGGCGTGGAAGCCGGAGAACCTTTGGTGGATCGGGTGGAACCCGTCCCTGCTGTTCCCAAGCCCTTCGGTAGTAGTAACAGAGCATCTATTCACACTACATAACAGGGTGAGACATGAACTTGCAGTGATCTCCTCGACTCGGTCGAGCACGGGATCGTATCTGGACAAGAGGACAACACAAGCACCACACCCACCTGCAAAACCCAAAATTGCAAAAGCTCGCGTGCATTATACTTCATGATGCAACACTCCTTCACAACACCACACACCAAGATAAAGAAAAAGAACATGCAAACACGCTGCGATGCTGTGAGCTCAAACATGTAATTTTGCCCCTGGAACCAAATTCCGTCCAGAGGATTTCAACAAGCAACGACAGTAGAGAGTAGAACGCAGGCTCGAAAAACCAGCCAAACAACCGACTCCTCCAAACCTAACCAAAAACCCAATTCGCGAACGAGCTGGAGCTCAACGAACAAGCGAAAGCAGAGAGACCCTCGAATCGGGGACGACCCACCTTCGCCGCAGCCGAGCTTGACGCTCCTGAAGCGAGTCCGGGTGCGGAGGAACTCGAGCAGAGTGGTGGAGGGATCGACGTCCGAGACCTCGAACCTCTCCCCGTTGACGGCGAACACGAGGGCCCCGCCGGAGGCCGCGGCCGCCGCCTCTCTCCCTCCCATCTCGCGAGGTGCCACCGCGACTCTGCAACCACAGCTTCGGTGCTCATCTATTTCTTACTCACACGAAGGTTTTTTTATCTTCAAGCACGACCGGGATCCAAGAGTGACGTCGCCACTAGGAATTTGTCCTATAGTAAACACAAAACCCCAAACATTAAAAATGGGAAACTTGGAAGATTCCTCTCGGGCCTATCGCAGTCGAAGTTGTTTCTCCACCTTTGACTTCCTGTGGCGGACATGCCCTTGAATGGAGACGTTGACATGACAGTGACTGAAGTAAGGACAGCGAAGAGAAGTGGCAGCGCAGCTAGAGGGCATTACCCGAAACACTGCAGTAGACCATAACGATCGGATCATCGACCGTTGGATGGTCGATGGTTTTGCCAGACAAGTTTTAAGATCGTTCAGTACATTCATTATTCCATTATAATAAGATTATTATAATAAAAAAATCTCAATCCGGTGCCAACATATCCAACTAAATCTATATTCATTTAAAAATTTAAGCTAATGACTTTTTAATCACAACTTAACAGTAGGTGACATTGATGGACTGATTTGAAATTCTTTATCATGCATATAAGGTAAATATGATAAAAATATATCAATTTGAGATTTTGATCGTATTAGATCATTATCTAACACAATTAGTCCGAGCTCTTTACAATAAAAACGAAAAAATTGTCATGTTTAAAAAGTAAAAGTGGGCAACTGCAGAATTCATCGTTATCATATCTTAATCTGTATATGCTGGAGTGAAAATTCGAGGTGTAGTTGTTGACAAAGTCAACAATGGAGCTCATTCGCTCAATGTTATCTTGAAATCTTCATTGGGGGGTGATGGAATATTCCATTTTTTTACACCTAAAGACTCGCTTTTTTTTTTTTTTTTTTTTTATCATAGATTGCAATAATTTCAAGTAGTCAATTTCACACGTCAACGTAAGAATTCAAAAAAAGTTATTGATAATGGAGGGAGGGGGCTGGGGCGTGATGGAATATTCGATTTGTTTATATCTTCATTGGGGGGGGGGTGATGGAATATTCCATTTTTTTATACCTTAAGACTCTTTTTTTTTTTTTTTTTTTTTTTTTTTTTATCATAGATCACTGCAATAATTCTCAAGTAGTCAATTTCACACGTCAATGTAAGAATTCAAAAAAAAAGTTATTGATGATGGAGGGGGTTACGTAGTGAGCTTTCATCATGGAGCAAATATATTATAAATATGCCACGGGATCGATCTCGTGATCGATTATTATAAATTAGTAATATGGGTCCCCGATTTAGGTGGATATACGATTGCTAAGCATTTATCTACCTGTGTTTATTTTTATTTATGTTAGCAGCAATAATTTTCCATATGCGTTTTATTTGGAGATCTTGTCAGATTGGGTATCCGAAATGTGGCCTTGAGAGTCGAAGTTCTCTGTTTAGTTAAAATAGTCGTTTAAGAGAAAAAGAAAAGAAGAAGAGTTTGAATGCTATTAGCATATTACAAAGGAAAAAATTTTAAAAAATGCCCCGAAGTGGACATCATTTCAAATAAGAGTCAAAGTGATTATATTTATTTCAAATAAGGGCATGAAGTGATTATTTATGTTTCAAATAAGGGTCTGAGTTTTCAACAGATAATAATATTTTCGTCATTTATAATTTTTCCTTTTTTTTTTGTTTTTTTTTTTTGGTTCCTCTTCTTCCTTTTCGCCAATGGCTAGTCGACCACCGATGATACCCAAGGCTAGGCGAGGTCGCCCTTGCCCGATTTGGCTAGGGCCACCATGCTAGCCACAAGCGAGGGGCGACCTCCCTCAACCCGATTCAGCGAGGTCGCCCTCACTTGATTCGACGAGGGCTACCCATGTCGGCCAAAGGTGAGGCGACCTTTGCCCTAGGCGACCTCGCCTCTTGAGATCATCTATGAGGTCGGCCCATGCTAGCCTTAGGCGAGGCCAACCCTCGCCTGGGGCCGACGCAAGTGAGGGTTGGCCTATCCTACCCTAGGCGAGAGCTCAACCACCCTCGCCAGCAACCTTGACAACCCTCGCCTTTGGCAAGCAAGGTCGACCCTCGCTAGATCTAGCGAGGGTGGCCTCACCGGCCCTTCCCGATGGCCAATGAGGGTTGTCGAGCCCTCGCCGAGCCTCATCGACCGATGCCGGAAAAAAAAAATATGAAAATGAAAATTTGGACGAAAACGCCCTTGACTATTCAAAAAATTTAGCCAGCCCAATGACCGGCGAGGTAAGGCCCTTATTTGAAATAACCATGGCCACTCAACCCCTTATTTGAAACCACCAAAGCTATTTCAGACCCTTATTTAAAATAAGGTCCACTTCGGGCCCCTTTTTTGGAATTTTTCCTATTACAAATTCAAGAGTAGGTGGATTTTCATATTTAACTTCAAATTCTTGAGATGATATTTTAATTCGATCTTTATAATGGTTAACTGAAAACCTGAGACCGTATCTCCTTATCCACTATTTTCATGTAACTAATGAATTAAACTCTATGGACTTCTCATCTATTTATTATTTATAAGCTTATTTCAAGTGGATACTAAGTAAACAAAGTTTCATTTTTTTTTTTTAATTTTGCTGAATTTAGATTCTGTTTGTTTTACAAAAAATGAATAATGAAAAATATATTCAGAAAAATAATCACTTATATTGTTTAAAATAATTAGTCAATGAAGAATGCTCCATTACCGATAACAATTTATGTCTAAGTATTTTCTTGGACAATGGAAATATGTTCCAATCATTCATTCTTATAAGTGATTTAGGTGATCATATTTTGGAAAATGTTTTCCAAATCATTCGTTTTCCGCAAAACAAACATATCATTAATAAGTTCCACTCTTGGTAATAAATATTTGGTTGACATGATTTATTTGAAATTTAACTTGGATAAATGTCAATTTAATTGATTTAGTTGACCAATTGTGGAATACTGAGCTAATAAATTAAAAGTCATGAACGTATCTGATATATGAATTTTTCTTTTTAAAGTTAAGGTTAGTGAGAGAAGTAGAAAGAGAGAGATAATTGAAAATGGCAATAATAAATAATTTTAAATATAATAAAGAATGCATCTGAATATGGCATGATTGTGTTATCCGTAGTGAATTGAATAAGGATGGTATGTGAAGGAATATAATACGAAAATCATAAAGTTTCAGATAACATTATTTGGTTAACCTTTTTTTTTTTTTTTTTTTTGTTAATATCACCAAAAATCCAAAACTAATACTTCAAAGACGAATTTACTCCAATTTTTTATCATCAAAAATCTTAAACGGGTATATGTGTGACATATTTACCATCCGTTAGCTTATGTCAAATTACTAACTTGGATGCTCCATAAACTTAATGTGGCAAGTCCATGCGGATGAATAACATGTTTTGATATCACAAAAAATCTCAAATTAGGAAAATTTATCTGAAACCAATTTTTAGTTATTAAGATCCCAAATTGGTACAAATATGACACATTTACTCTCCATTAACTTCTGTCAAATTTTACTATTAAATTTAATGAGAACTCTAGATCGCCTTCCTCTTCATTAAGTCTTTCATCATTGTCTCCGACTAAAGTCGCGGAAATTGCCAACACCATTTAGCGCCAACTTTTTAGTGACATTTTAGTAACTTCAGTAGTACTCTTCACAAAATGGCCCGAACAAGTACCACTATATGGCGTAACCATTGCGTAATGTGGCATCTTGTGTCAGAATATTAATGATTCATTAAACCCTTGCAAATTTCTTCTAACCAAAAAAAAAAAAAAAAAAAACCTTCCAAATTTTACTTGACTTCTGTCAATACTCCCTCTTCAAGGTGAGCATAGGCAGCGTCTGTTCACAAGGGTTACACGGTAATTGTAAGACTATCAAACCCCATTCAAAAGAGAGTACTGAGCATTTGAGGTAATAACTTTTCTTGATAAATCTAAGTGAAATTTGACAAAAACTAACAGAAAGTAAGAATTTTACCAGTGACAATTTAACGTTAGCTAACAAATACCATAATTTCTCTTTATGATTATTCAAGGACTGCTTCAAGGCACTTGTATAGTTTGGGTTAGAAACCCAAACTAATTTTACCCATGACAATTTTTCAAATATGCAGCTCTACAAAGCAAATCCTAAATGTTTCTCCCTTGTATAGATTTTTCTAGTTAGCATAAATGTGTCGAGCACAATTCCTATGATCTACCTCGAAACCCAAACTATAGTCCTCAAATAATGTGCAGTGACATAATTTTACCGAAATATACAAGTGCCTCGAAGCATAAAATTATGGTCATGGGTAAAATAATGGTCCTTAAATAATGCATGGTAACAAAATTTTACCCAAAAATTTAGCATATACCTACTTCAAGGCACTTGATTATGCGGCAGAGAGATTATAATTTGATGGTAAAATACAACAAAAGCTAACGGAGGGTAAATGTGTCATGCATGTACCAGTTTAGGATTTTTGGTGATCCAAAAATTAGTTTGGAGTAAATTTGTTATATGCGTACTAGTTTATCAAAAATTTGTTGTCGCAACCAAAATTTTCAAGTGCACCACCTAAAATCAGGCTAATGGATTACTAAGTCTAAACTCAGCTCGGGCTCTCCCAAACCCATACCAATTCGCGACTTAGTTCAAGTTCTTAACATGCAATTGATTTTTAACTAGGAGTCGCCACTAATCTATTTTTTGGTGGGTCGATTAGAAACTCAAGTAAAGTAATGGGAGTTTTACTTTACTCCTACGAACCAGAGACTCTAGATACGGGGACTTGGTTACACTAGATTTCTTTAATGCCCTTTCGGTACCATTCTTTTATTTTCAAAAATGTTTTTGCAGGCAGCTTAAATTGATTTTAAATCTATCTAACATGTGAGGTAATCATGCGGGTACACAAACTACCAATTTAACACTTAAGTAAAGCAGTAAATAAATTGTAGGACTTACCTCATAGCAATGAAAACATCTGCGTTGTTAGATCAGAATTCACATCAATGGTCCTAGATATGATTTCTAATTAACACACAATTTCATTTTTTCATTTTCTTTTATTTAATAAAAATCATGCAATATGCAATGCAATATAACTAAATGACCTAATTCTAATGTCATGCAATTTCTAATTAAATGGACCTATTAACGATCTCTAAATGACGTGCATTTCATGAATCTAATCTTATATGACATGCACATGACATTTTTTTCTTTTTTCTTAAAAAAAACATGCAATTTATCCTAGAAAATGAAACTAATTTATTCTAAGACATTTTTCTTTGTATTTTCCATGAAATTCAAAATTAGGAAAAATGTGAAAATTATCTAACTAGATTAAGATTCCATTCAATTTGTATTAGGAATTAGGTTAAGCCAAATCCTAATTTAAACTAAAATACTATCTTAACCCAAGTAATCCTAAAATGCAATCTATCTAAGAAATTTATCTAAACTTATAATAAATTGAAAAAAAAAACTATTATCTAAAATTAAATTACGTGCAATTTTATCCTAACATGCAATTAGGTGCAAAGAATGCACTAATTCTAGTTTTTCTTTTTTTTTTTTTTTTTTTTATATAAAATTCGAAATTAAAATTGCCAAATAATTAAACATGCAATTTAAATTAATGAGAAGAAAATATGACATCCTAAATTAATGTTTTTGGTCTTTTTATTTAAGAAATTCGAAATAAATTTCCTATGCTAAACATGCAAAATAACCCTAAAACAAGTAATATCCTAACATGCATCTAATCTAACTCAAATATATTTTTTTGGGTTTTTCCTTTACAGAAGCAATCAAATAAAGGCATCAAAAACAGCACAGCAACAAATCAAGCAAGATGTCATCCATGTCCATTTAATTTTGGAAAATAAATTGACGAATCGTATCTCGCGCATGAGATCGGATTAGCTAATTTTTAAATAAAATCATGAATCGTATCTCGAGCTTGAGATCGGATTGGCGATTTTTCCGTACGATTGCAGGTCGTATTTCGAGCGTGAAAACGTACCGTCAATCATATGCACGTTGCGAAATTAGGAAGATTTCCCAATTTAAAAGGCTAATCGATATTTTGTGGACACGATGGTATCATTCAAATATTCATACGAGATAAGCCCATAAATTAAGCAATAAAGATATATGAAAATCGAATTAAAAGAGATTCTTACCTAATATTTGGTGTCACGTGGACACCGTTGTCGAGTTCGGACGAACGACGGATGGCGGTAGCTTGCGTATGCTCGGCTTGATGGCTGCTGCTGTACTGATCGGCACGATGGGGCTCGCGATTGCAACTCGAATCACGCGCAACAAAGGTTCTAGCTCCGCGAGTAGTCACAAATTGAGGTTGGTTCAACAATCTACACGTAAACTTCAAGAGGCGACCTGCAAAACAATAACTTTCGTCGTGGTGGTGGCCTGCGGCAATACAGGGATCGTCGGATCAGCAAACGTGCTGGTGAAGTTCGCCTGGACTATTCAATGACGCACCTGGATTGTTACAAGGACATGGTGCTGATGTGGGAGGAACGTCCAGGGGTTGCCACTTGCTCCGGATTCACCAAAAGTCCTGCTAAAAAACTCTACACGTGATAGAATGGCCAAGTGGCTCCAAATTTCTATAAAATAAGTGTGCGAAATCCTCCCCCCTTTTCATGGATACGTCCTCCTTTACTCAAAGAACGTGTGCCCTTCTCTTGCGCAGATTTTAGTGACTCGGATGTTTGCTGAATTTTGACCGAGCTCAACGGGACGGCAGCTTGTCTTGGCATCGGGCCAAAGGACGGCGTCAGAGCAGCTCACGTCGGATTTTCACGGCTCAGCATGGCAGGGCAACGGTGAACAACGGCAGCAAGTGGTGACAGCGGTTCGTGCCAATGGACCTATGATGGTTTTAATTATTAATGTGATGGGCCTAAGTTGGCCCGTCCACCCATGTTGGGCTTAAAAGCCCGGCCCACAAGATTAGGGCCCATGGATGGATATGATGAAGGGACACGTTTCTTTATGGAGGGACGTATATAAGGGGGAAATAAAGAGGGAGGAACACACCTTTTGGCAGAACGTACGTTCCTCCTCCCTCTCTCCCTCCAAAAGAAAGAATGAAGAAAAGAGACGATACTCTCTTCCCTTCAAGGCCAATTAACGTCATCGGATTGAACGGGATCAGTTTCTCTTCCTCATATCGGCGTCGGTGTTTAATCTGTGGCTAACAAGGTACGTTCGATTCTGTGATGTACCTTAGGATCGGTGATGCATGTGTTCTTCCCGGGCTCGTCTTTCGCACAAGTTTAGGGATTCAATTTAGTGTCGAATCCAGTCTTTTAGGAATCTTACAAACCCAACATTGGTATCAGAGCCGTAGTTCTTGTTTCCCGATCTTTTTCCATGTTTTTCCCGACCCCTTTGATGTCTATGGATGATTTCTTATTGATTTTTCGTGAACTAAATCGGCCGACACCGATCGCGGCGGAAAAATCCCGACACCCAAACATTGTTCATCCATTTTTCGAGTTTCTGTAAGTTGAAATCCATTTCTAATGACGTTGGATGGAAGGTCTTGTCGAGACTAGCGCGATGAGTGGCGGAATGCCGCCAAAGGCCGCCAGACGCGCCCCCACGCGCAGCTGGAACGAAACGGCGTCGTTGCACGCGCCGATTCACGGGGGCAGGCGCGTGCATCGCACCCACGCGCATGGCGGACACGAGCACGTGCGACGCACGTGCGCGTGTGCCGTCGCTGGCGTGTGCGAGACACGCGCCAGCTGACGTCATTGTGACATCAGCTGCCCACACGTGCCGCACGTGCCGGTCAGTTTGCCCAACCGGCCCAACCGATCCGTCCGGTTCGACCCGGCTCGTCCGACCCGACCCGACCCGACCTAGCAACCCGACCCGTCGACCGTTGACCGACGACCATTGACCGTTGACCAACGACCGTTGACCGTTGACCAAAAAAAAAAAAAAGGAATGTGTTTCTTTTTTTCCAATTAAGTCTATGTGGATTATATGTAATCCTTTATTTGTTTTGCATTTGTTGCAGGAACAATGTCTCCCCTTAAGTTGCACACACCTATTCACGCAATCACCGATGAACAAAAGGAAATGCTTTCTAAGTTGATAGCTGAGTTGACTGATCATCGATGGGAGAGTGACGACTTAATTGATCACATTCTTGAAGTCAACGGGAAAATTCAAAAGGTCATATGGAATGGTCGTTCCATGCCACAGTTTGAGATAGTGCGATTTTTCATGAACACTCTTCCACCTGAATGGCAAGGAGTGTTGAATCGCATATGAAATGTCAACAAAGCCGCTTCATATAGGAAAATTGTGATGGATTTTATAAATGATTATTACTGGATTGTTACAAGGGAAAATATCAAGAAATTGAACAAAAGAAGATCTTTCCCAGTTCGTGTATTAACTTGGTGTTAGATGTATTGGCTGGTCTTTATTTAGTGTGCTTTGTGGACATCTTATGCAATGTTTACTACCTGATTGTTATTGATGTAGCAACTGATATGTAAGTTGTATTATGCGAACGCATTATTATTATATTGGATGTCAAATATTATTTGCTTTTTTTGTTATTGTTGACTGCTGTGGGTAGTTCATAGAAGTTTTTGTAACTTCATAGAATTTATTTTGCATAAGACAATTATATTAATAATAGTTTTAAGTTAGGATTTTTGGAGGATGATTGGAAACATAGTGACCTTTTGATTTTGAAACCTTACTTGAAATTGTTCATTGATATGATGGGTTTGTGCAAAGTGGATGCATAAATGATAGGCATTAATTATTCGTGTATATATGTCTGATGTGTTCAGATCGATGGTTTCAGCAACTAAGAACGTAATTGCTGATATGAACGGTAACAATTGTGAAATATTGAATATGAAGATTCAATATGTGCTGGAAAAGCAAGAAGTATTAGAAACTCTTGACCATGTTATGGAAGATCTTGAGGATGCTGTGCGCCACTTTAAGCTAGTAGAGGACTGCCTAACGGCATTTGAGCCGAAAATAGATATTTGTAATGCTGGTTCTAGTTTAGAAAGGGCTTTGAGCTCTAAGCGCAAGCGTATTGATTCATTCAATATGTGGGAATGCAAAGGATCAAGTCCTTATTGCAAGAAATCAAGAGTTAACCAACACAAGAGAGGAAAACGTCCTCAAGTGAAGAAAATGTCAAGAGTGAGGTGTTACAATTGTGACAAGAAAGGTCACTATGCTCGCAACTGTTATGAGCCGAAAAAGGTAAACACCTCTTGTACATTTGAGAACTTTGCTTATGTGTCAAGTTCTGTATTATTGGCTGAATCCAATCATTTGTAGACTGTAGATTCAGGAGCGACAAACTATGTAGCGAAGGATAGAGAATCATTCGTGGAATTCCGACGAGTACCAACTGGAACTAAGTGGATCTATGTGGGAAATAACTCCAAAGCTGAAGTTAAAGGGATTGACACCTGCCAAATGAACATGCGTGGTGGACGCACCTTGTTCCTACATGATGTTTTATATGCTCCGAGGATTCGTCGAAATTTAGTGTCTGTTTTGGTGTTGGTCAAGCTTGGTTTTAATATGAACTTCCATAATAGAGGTGTAGATTTGTATTTGGATACAAACTACTATGGTTGTGGTTATTTTCTGGATGGTTTCATTGTATTAGATATTGATTATGTTAATGCAAATGTTTGTTATTCCCTTCTCACGTCTCCTAATTCATATGATAATTATGTGAATGTGTGGTATGCTAGACTTGGTCATATTGGCCAACAACGTATGAATAGACTAGCCAAAGAGGGCTTGTTGGGCAACATTGAAAAAATCGATTTGTCCATATGTGAGCATTACCTAGTAGGGGAAACGACAAGGAAACCATTTGGAAAAGGTAAAAGAGCTGAATTTTATCTGCATTTAATCCATTCTGACGTCTGTGGTCCAATGAATGTGAGAGGAATGCATGGGGCTATTTATTTCATCACTTTTATAGATGATTATACTCGATTCGGATATGTCTATTTGATTTCTCATAAATCTGAAGCATTGAGTTGTTTCAAAAGATTTATGAACTTGGTAGAAAATCAATTAGACAAGAAAATAAAAGTATTGCGATCCGACCGAGGTTGAGAATATTTATCTGATGAGTTTAGAAAATTATGTGATGAAAAAGGAATAGAAAGATAGTTGTCTATTTCATATACTCCTCAACAAAATGGTGTTGCGGAGAGAAGAAACAGAACCCTACTGAAAATGGTTAGGTCCATGATGGCGCATGCTAACTTACCAATCACTTTTTGGAGTGATGCGTTGTTAACTGCTGCTTATATACTTAACCGAGTGCCTTCCAAATCAGTTACCACCACTCCATATGAGTTATGGACAGGTAGAAAACTGGACTTAAGTTTTCTTAAGCCATAGGGTTGTGCTGCCTATACTCATAAGTCCTCTAACAAGTTTGGGAAATTGGGTCCCAGAAGAAAGAAGAGTATTTTCATAAGATACTCAAAACACTCAAAAGGGTATGTGTTCATAGGTGAGCAAGAAAGCGGGAGTATAACTGAATTTGAATCACAGGATGTCATATTTTTAAAGGATGAATTTCCTAAGAATGGCGAAATATGGGAAGATTACTCCCTATTTGAAATCTTGGATCAAGATAACGATATTAGTGGAGTTCGTCCAAGTGGGAGTAATATGAGAAATGATGAATTGAATTCAACTCATTCTCAATTACAACTACATGATGAGACGACATCATCATAATCTAATCCTAGTGGGAGCATAATGGGGAATGATGTGCAAAGTGTACAATCTCCCATATAGCGAACGAGTCGCAAAAGTATTCTCTATCCACGTTTTGACATTGAAGGTGAAACTTTTATCGTTGCTCTACAAGAAATATTAATGAGGCTCTAAATTGCTCTAGTAAGGAAAAATGGATTCATGCAATGGAAGAGGAGATTGAGTCAATGAAGTCAAACCAAGTTTGGGAACTGGTTGATCTTTCAAAAGGACGTAAAGCTATTGGGAACAAGTGGGTTCTCAAAATAAAACGAAAAGCTGATGGCTCGATAGAAAGTTATAAGGCTCGCCTTGTGGCGAAGGGGTATAATCAACAGGAAGGAATTGATTATGAAGAAACATTTTCTCCTGTAGTGAAATTTACCTCGATTCGCATTATTCTGGCAATAGTGGCTAGTATGGATCTTGAGTTACATCAGATGGATGTAAAGACTGCTTTCCTCAATGGAGAATTAGAGGAAGAAATATATATGGAACAACCTGTTAGTTTCATTACAAAAGGCCAAGAAGAAAAGGTATGTTGATTTTTGAGATCGATATACGGCCTTAAGCAGTCATCGAGACAATGGTATATACGTTTTCATAATGCCATAATGACATATGATTTTATAATGATTGATGAGGATCATTGTGTATATATCAAAAGATCCAAGGATCAATTTGTGATAATATCATTATATGTTGATAATATACTAATTGCCGGAAGCAATATGGAATTTGTTAATACTGTCAAGAGTTGGTTGTTTTCCAACTTTGAGATGAAGGATATGGGTAAGGTTGCATACATTCTTGGAGTTAAGATTTCAAGAGATTGTTCGAAGAGATCGTTATCTCTTTCTCAAGAAACAAATATAAATAAGGTTCTTGAACGATTTCGTATGCAAAATTGTAAACTCATAGACACTCCTATTGCAATAGGTGAAGGATTGGGCCATAGACTGTGTCCAAGGACTCCACAAGAGAATGAACAAATGAAACATGTTCCTTATGCTAGTGTTGTTGGGAGCTTGATGTACGCTATGATGTGTACAAGACTTGACATATGTTTTGCAGTTGGAATGGTAAGTAGATACCAATCCAATCCAGATCAAGCACATTGGAAAGCCGTTAAGTAAATACTGAGGTATCTAAAGGGAACTGCTGATTATAAGCTGAGTTATCAAGGAAAGGATTTGCGACTCTAAGGCTATTCTGATGCTGATTGGGGATGAGATTTAGATGAAAAGAAATCTACCTCTAAGTTTGTTTTCTTACTGAATAATGGCGTCATATGTTGGAGCAGTAAGAAACAAACGTGTATAGCCTTGTCCACGATGGAAGCTGAGTTCGTGGCATTATCAGCAGCGGTACAAGAAGGAGTTTGGCTTAAGAGATTTTTTGGATCATTTAGGTGTTATTGAAAAAACTGCAAATCCATTATTGGTTAACTATGATAGCCAAGCAGCTATAGCGTACACCAAAGATCCAAAATATCATGGCAAGACCAAACATATAGATACCAAGTATAATTTTGTCAAAAATATGGTTGCATGAAAAGATGTGAACTTACAGTTCATGTCTACGCATAGAATGGTAGCATATCCTATGACAAAGCCAATACCTAGAGATGTGTTTTGTGGCCATGTGAAATCTCTAGAATTGCGTAGAGGCTGATGTACTGAATATTGTAATTTTTCTTAAGTGTTCACATTTGATGAATTTGTGTTTTCATCATTAATGCCTATGAATCTTTGTTTGATCTTTATGCATTTTAATGCTCAGTGCATTACTTTAAGTTGAGAAAGTATGTCGGACAGATATAAGATTAGCCCACTCACACGGGTAATCGCCTCTATTTACTATGTGATAAATAGATATGAGACGGTTTTTAAGCTTATTATCTAGGTGATAATCGAGAGCTCAAGCTTAAAATATATATGTCGCCTTAACTAAGTGTTGAGATGAGGACATGATATGTACTATGTCCGAAAGTAAAATACCCCACATATTTTACTTTATCTGCCTAAGATGCCAGATGTGAGTTCTGATGAATTATGTGAATGAGTAGATACGTGAACTCAAGTTAGATATTTGGTATGTCTAAACTATCATCTATACGGTATTAAAGGTGTAGACATACGCTTCATGGGAAAGGAGTTAATACCGTAATACGTATTTCATACTACGTATGCATGAGACGACCAATAAGAGTGGCAAAAGTTTGATCTCAATTTTTATGCCGTGTGAGACTCTTGAGGAAAAGAATTCCTCATTTTTAGTGCCCTCATGACTTTTACTTATTCTCAAGATTTCTATTTAGTGTTTGCTATCTTAGGATGTTGCTAATGATCATGAGTTGATTCGATCTAATAGCTGAACTGAAATTGAGAGTTTGAAAGAAAGAGAAAGATCGAATTTGGAGAATCACATTGTAGTTTTGTATTCACTGGTCGACCAATTATGACTGTCATTGGGATAATCATAATTGTGAATACAATAATATATATATCATTGTTTAAAAGATATCAAGAGATATATATATCATTGTTTAAAAGATATCAAGAGAGATATAAATGTGATTGATCGATTTAGGGTACTGCAGATGTATAGCAACGAGCTCTCAAAGTATACCGGTCGCACGGATTATTCACCGGTATGAATGTTGAAGAGAGGTAAAGAGAATCATGTTCGGCCCACTATGTGCGAGTGGGAGATGATGGTTTTAATTATTAATGTGATGGGCCTAAGTTGGCCCATCCGCCCATGTTGGGCCTAAAAGCCCGGCCCACAAGATTAGGGCCCATGGATGGAGGGATATGATGAAGAGACACGTTTCTTTATGGAGGGGACATATATAAGAAGGAAATAAAGAGGGAGGAAGGTTCCTCCCTCTCTCCCTCCAAAAGAAAGAATGAAGAAAAGAGACGATACTCTCCCTTCAAGGCCAATTGACGTCATTGGATTGAACGGGATCAGTTTCTCTTCCTCATATCGGCGTCGGTGTTTAATCTGTGGCTAACAAGGTACGTTCGATTCTGTGATGTGCCTTAGGATCGGTGATGCATGTGTTCTTCCCGGGCTCGTCTTCCACACAAGTTTAGGAGTTCGATTTAGTATCAAATCCGGTCTTTTGGGAATCTTACAAACCCAACAACCTACAAAATAGAAACTTCGCAGGGAATAGGACCAGCTCGACGACAGCTCAGGCTCAGTGTCAAGTCAATGGGCGGCTCTCGTTGGGACAGCAGCTTGTCGAGGCGGTGTGGCAGGGCTTGGAGGAACTCGCTTGGCGCGGCAATATTGCGAAAGACCAGCACGGCAACTGATGAGGGCGTCACTGGAAACTCGGCAATAAGCTTGAATCACTCTAAACAGCGAGATTTGCTATTTGTTCCCTGATCACTCGCCGTAAAGCCTCTTAGGATCAGAATGCGAGGGTCTCTCCTTGGCGTTTTCTATGATGTGGAAGATGTAGGCATAACCCTTAAAAAAAATTAGGAAAAGAACGATAGTGGGATGCAAATATACGATACTGATGATGGATCGGCCTCCCCTTTCGTCTTCTACGAAGGCTTCCTATGTCTCTCTCTCCCTCTCGGCTTCTTTGCTCTCAGTGTATGTTGCCGACCTCCCTCCTTCCATGTGACCGTGTATTCTCAATTGTGTGGCCTCCTAAAAACCCTATACGACTAATCTATTTATAAGCCTCCAACTAGGGTTTTAATTTTTCCAAATTGATATCCACGAAGATTCTTTTTCTTCCAAATGTAATATTCGCTTTTCACATCTGCCCTATCCAAAAAATTCATCATATCCCGAAAAATTTCAAATTTTTATTTTCTCACAAGATAATTTCCGATTACTTAAAAAAAAGGCTTAGGCCAATTTGCTCGCTTCATGGGCTTAATCTGGCCTGTCAATTTAAAGCTCAAAACCACTAATTCAAATACACCCGTCACCGGTCCAATAAATAAATGCAAAACATGTAAATTAAAAATAAATGCACCTACATCTCTATGCTATGTAATTAATATTTTTTCAAGGATAAAATTAACCCCTAATTTTTAATGTGATAAATGACCAACGGGTCGAAACCACACTTTGTTCCTCCGTTACATATTCAAAGGAGTTACATCACGTGGCGACGTATTATTGAGCATCCTCCCTGATCAGGATTCCTCAAGAATCACTTCAGGAGATGAAAGTTACTTTACATCCTTCACAAAAAACCCATCTACCATCTCAGATATATACTGTGTAATGAGTATCCTTATCTTCTTCTGGCACCTGTGGACCTGTGGTAGGGAAGGAGATGATCAGGCTGGTCTCATGCTTTCTGCTCCTTCCCTAATCTCCAGTCCAAGTAACTCTCCACGCTATTTAGCCCACAAAGCCCCTTCACAACCGGCATTGTTGCGGGGACACCCAGCTGGAATATCGAGTTGCACTCGTCATGACCACTCCAAGAATGGAGCTGTTTTCTGGCTTCTTTTATAGCTGCTCTTGTGGCACAGTGAATCGACACGGCTAGAAGTAAGGGTGGCTCACCAGAAGCTGCATGAGAATGTGAGTTTGCTGGGTTAGAATAGTATTGCAACAATCCCATGTCATGCAAAAAAAAGGGGGAAAAATGCAGAGCCAAATTGATGTACATGTCCTAATTCTAAGCTGGTGAAGGATGATTACCCTGCCTTCATTTTCTAAGTTTCTGTTGAGGACCCACGGCACCTTTTCATGCCTAAGTCCAACTAGTTAATGGTACTGTACTCAGCATCAGATCGCCACTGTTTAAGAAACTTTCAAAAACAGTGGCTACCACTCGTCGATATTTTGCATAACTTTTGCTAGATGAAGAAAAGCAATTATACCTTTGGAAGAGAGAACACGTTTCTGGTGATGTCCACTGTTAAGGATCTCAACATTAAATTCTTTTGGTATAGTGTCTAAAGTTGGGATTTTGTATGTCCAGGTGCCATCTGCCACCACCAGACCATCTGAATTTGTCAGGTACTCCTCAAGCATAAAAAACCCAAGTCCCTGAACAAATGCACCTTCTATCTGCAATAATGAATTCAAAAAATGTCAGCAAAAAGAGTTAATTCGAATTAAAACGATCCCTGTGACCTTTTCTTCACAATATATTCTAGCTGATGTCCTTTATTTGAGTCGAAATGACATATCAAGAAATTGCACCTCATTAATTAAGATAAAGAGGAACACATTTCATGTTAATTCTATTTGAAATAGACTTAAAACCTGAAGCAGATGTAAGATGCTTCAATCACAGGTAAATGGCATTGAGCACATTTTCATGATGACAGTAATCATTAACGATAGGTTTAAATATTAATGAAGTGCTTTTATGCCAATATTGCAATTCATGTTATGAAGACAAATACGGAAAGGTCTGTCCTTTTCTGTAAGACTTCCCTTTCAATTCCTCTCATTTATGATGTTTTCCTATTTTGCAGTTCATAATCTCAGCAGATGGAATGAATTTCCCAATAGCCAAGATAACATAAAGCCAGATACGTCAGGCTTGAGCTGTCAGCATAACCTGTCCAAGATCAATAGCAGGATTGAGGCTCTTTCCACAGTCATAGATGATATCTACCCGAAGGATTCTGGTTTCTCCTGTCAGAAGATCTACCTCAACCTGAGGCACCAAAATTTCAGTCACATTTAGATGACATTGAAAAATCTACAGTCAAGCAAATAGGGAACTATGTTTCATTCCAAACCAATACATATTATGTCTAGCGGCTTTACAGGGAACACTGCCCATGTAAGGTGGTTTAACATCAAGAGATGATCCATTAAATTGAACAGCAAATGCTGCATGTTAGAGGAAAACTTGCCTCACTCACAGCAGCACCATAGTTCAGATATTGCATGGAGCCCCACTTAGGAGCATAATACGTACCAGCTGATAAGTTAATAGATTGCTGGTATGCCTGCAAGTGACCACACAAAACAGAGAAGTTGGCTCAGCATCATAAAATGGACATTTAGATTGACCCATACTTGAATGTAAAAGGGAGTACACGGATTTGGGCTGCCAAGTGATTAAAGGAAAAAGAGCAACTATTAGCAAATAGAGTCACCTGACCAACCAGCACCTCCCATGTAACAGATCCCATTTGTTCCTGTAAACTATTCTTAAGTGGCGAGAGTCTTTGAACCAAAATATCACAACAAACTCTAACAGCTTGACAACTCGCTTCAGACGTGGTGCTCCCAGCTGTAAAACCCCCTTGAATAAGGCTCAACGTATCAGCTTGAATGACCCGTATTTTCTCCAAGAGCTCTGTAGTTCCATCATATTGGACTGAACTTAGAGCAAATGCTACCATCTGTTTTACCTTTGTCCACAACCCTTGGCCAATCTCAATTCCACCAACTTCAACAACAATAGATCCATCATTTAAAATGCTCACCTTACCGGGGGTCGCGCTCAATGACACTTCAAACAGTATAGGTACTCGGGAAATGCCCCTTTTCTTCCATAAGCTACATCTGTTGAACTCTTTTGCCATCTCAATCCTTTGGTCCAGATTAGAGGACAAGGCGAGCTTAGTCCAGATTGAAGGTACCGTGTATTCTTGGGGTTCTCCTGCAGCATGCTTATAAAACAAGCTAAGGCTGCTATGAGTGTGGAGATTAATGTCTCTCACAGAATCTACATTCATGGAAAGGGCAGATGCTACATGCTCAATCACGGCTTCGGCGATAAATGTACCTTGAACGTCTCCTGGAGCCCTCATTGATGACTTACTTGTATGGTTTGTTTTGCATACCTTTATATCAAATGATAGAGCACCCCAGTCATACTTTTTTATAGCACCAACAATATTCATTGGCATCATTGGACTTACATCAGCAGTATTTCCTCCGTTTATTAATATATCAAGTCGTAAGGCTGTAATCTTGCCATTGGACTTGAATCCAACACTGTAAGTTACTTTCATGGGATGCCGTCCTCCTGCCATAATCATATCTGTCTTGCGATTGAGATAAGTCCTTACCGGACGCCGCAGTTTATAAGCTGCAAGTGCACATGCCGTAGCAACCTAACAACATCATAAATCCATCAACAATAAATCAATATAAGCCTTCCAGTGCTAAGACCCCATACCTAGAGCTAATGACATGTAACCCAATGTAGATAATGTATAGTAGTAAAATATGCTCCAGCAGAGATTGAGGAGGAAATTAGCTAGCAAATTTGCACATGCATGCATATCCCTGCTCGAACTTCTTTTTGACAAAAGAAGTGGTACTACAAAAGCGATCAGTGAAAGCTAAAAGTAGGACTTATTTTAACCCAACATAGAAAAGATATGTAAGCTGATACCGTAGAAGCAAACAATAAATCATCAGCTCCATAGAGATGTTTCTAACTCAAATCATAGTTTCAGGTCGCGATGATAAATTTGGATACTGATTCCTTTTTCAGTACTGAGAAGTGAAAGAAATACCTAATGAATTATGGTACTTATACTACACAAATGTCCAACATCAAGAACTGAAATCAGTCCTTATTGTGCGTTGATCACCAGAAGACCCAAAGATTACAACAATGCCAAAATGAGCAAGATGTCTTGGCAGAACTGAAATTAGTCCTTATTGCGTGTTGATCCCCAGAAAATCCAACAGCAATGCCAATATCAGCAAAATATTTTGCAGCACAAACTATGCCGCAGATGTACATCTCTCTTGTCCTCTAACCTCGATGGTAAACTAAAGTTTTCCACTGCTATGATTAAATAAATCCACAAAATAATTTAATTCAGATAAAATAAAGTACAGATAAGGACTCGTAATATAACCTCATTCATTGATAGAATTCGACCAAAGAGATTTGATCGCTAAAGGCGAGTTTTAGGACTGCAATGATTATTTAGTCTGAAATTTGCTACACCCATCAGTGAAAGCTGGTAAGTATTGCCAAGAGAAGATAAACTTGACTTGGGAAAAGAAAAAACAGAACATCCTCCAACTTATGGTATAAAAATATGTGAAGTCTCTTTAATCTAGGACCCTCATCAATTATGTAAAATTATCTTTGTTTCAATGTTTTTGATAAGGGTTAAATACCCTGAAAAACTCTAAACAGATACACATATGACAAATTTACTCCAAACTATTTTTTTAATATGAAAAACCCCAAACCGGTACACCGGTGACAAGTTTACCACAATTGATCATACAAAACCTTAAATTGGTACACTTGTGATAAATTTACTCAAAACTAATTTATACGATCGCCAAAAATCCCAAATTGGTACATTTGTAACAAATATACCCATCGTTAAATTGGATAAATACCACAAAAAATCACAAAAATTGTATAATTGTAACAAACGGATAGTAAAATCCCAAACTAGTACATCAGCCAACTGTCACATGTCATTCAACTTAATAATTTGATAGTAAAATTTAACGGAAACTAATAGATGATAAATTTATTACAAGTGTACAAGTTTGAGGTTCTCAAAGATGTATCAGTTTGGAGTTTTTCGTGATCAAAAAATTAGTTTGGGTAAATTTGTCACGGGTGTATCAGTTTAAGGTTTTTTATAATATTAACCCTTTTGATAATTATATTAATAATTTTGTTCCTTTTTTATTATAAAAGGAAAACCTTACATATTACCGCGCAGAAGTACCATTAGAGATGATTATATTATACACTCACCGACATGGCCTTTATAGCTTTTCCACCGAACCCTCCTCCAACCCTTCTTGTAATAACACGAACATTGTGTCCAAGAATACCAAGACATGTCGCAATCGTGTTGTGTGCATATTCAGGGCACTGAATCGAACTATAGACAACCATGCAGTTATCTTCATCTGGTACAGCTAGTGCAGTCTGGTTTTCCATGTAAAAGTAGTACTGTGATCCCAGTTCAATCTGCATATATAGCAATTCATTAACCTTGTTTAGAAAATGAGTCCACCGTAGGCAAAATCTTGCTATTAGCGACAATGGAGCAGGTGAAGAAGACAATGAATAAATATCTGAACTGAAGTACCTTGGCAGAAAGAATTTTGTTATCTGCTTCAGCCATTCCCTTTGATAAATCCCCAACTTCATCAGGGTAAAGGAAAGAAGGCACCTCTAAGAAACTAGATCTCTCGACAGCCTCTTCTAAAGATAAAATAGGTGCTTCTAAATTATCCACATCATAGTCAACCACTGCAGAGTCTGCAGCCATATCAGCATGTTTCTGTGTGTCGGCCACCTACAGAGCAATGGCAACAAATTTAAGTTAAGTTGACTCCATATTCCATTATATCAGATGCAAGCAACGAGATGATTACAAGATAAGTAACTGGATTACCACAATGGCAATAGGCTGACCAGCACAGTGAGCAAGCTCATCAGCAAACAGGGGTTCAAGACCAAATATGGTACTTGATCCGACATTCTGTCCACCATCTGGAATGTCTTGAAAGGAAATGATCGAGGAGATGGAATTAGATGGTACACTAGATGGTATTCTGATACCCTCTACCCGCGCAAGAGGCTTGGTGCTGTATATGAATGCCCCATATAGGCCATTTGCTGGTGAAGGAATATCATCAACATACACAGCTTCACCTACATAAGAGATTGGGCTTATCTTTTAACAGTACGATTGCAGCAATAATTCTGATAAAGAAGAGATTAGACAATTCTTCAATTTGTAAGAAATATAAGAAATCTTTGCAGACGGTGCTAGTTGATCAAATAATCAGTGGTATGATTAACCAAAAGATATCTGGTGCTACACAGCTGCAACAAATTAACCAACTGGTAACTGAATATAATAGGTAAATGAGTCAACTCCACCTGATAATGACAGTGCAAAGTCTCATTAGTAATCCTTGCTGTTTAAACTTCCAATATAGTGAGAGAGAGAGAGAGAGAGAGAGAGAGAGAGAGAGAGAGGGAGGGAGGGAGGGAGGGAGGGAGGGAGGGAGGGAGACGAACCAGAAGCCTGAATGGCTGCTTCGGATTTTTTAATTGGCTCTCCAACAGGATAGTGCTCTTTGTTCAGTTCAACAACCTGACTTGATGATGATAGCAAGGAAGAGATTTGGTTACAGTCCTGAGTTAGATTGGGTTCCCCAGCTGAAATCGCACTATTGTAACCATTTAAACTATTATTGACTGTTTTAGCCCTAGACTCAATAAGGGGGCTAAGGAACTTAAAAACAAAGCCAACAGCCAAGCTTGACCTGTAAGCAGGATCCCTCGTTCCATAGTCTGCCACAACAGTAGCTTTAACTACTTCAATTGCCTCTCTTAAGACACTCAGACTCAGCACTTTTCCAGTTAAAGTTTCCTCGACCTTTCTTGCTCGAATAGCATGTTGAGTCCCATAAGCACCAAAAGTTAACTGACAATTGTTTATGACAATTTCATGAGGAGCCTCACTAACAGTAACTTCAGCCAAGAAAGCTGCATTTAAATAGGGCAATGCATTTCCAAGAGGTCGTGGTGCAGCTCGATATGTTTCAAAAAGTAGTCTTTTGGTGGCTTCAGAAGCTGTACTTCTTTTCAAGTGCCAAGTCGGAATTTTAATACTTAAAAGTACACTTCTGGAATCCAATGGAGATCTTTCTAAAAATTCCTCCATTGTAAGCCTTTCTTGCTTGGGTCCCGACATTACAGTCACCTGTGAATCTACAGCAAGAAGTACAGTAGCAATATCTGAAGGGAAATGAAATCTCTGCGCCATCACTAAATTTCCTCCCAGACTTGCTGTGTTCCTGATAAAGCCTGAAGCAATTTTCTCCAAGTGATCAGCAGTTTTTCTGAATATCATTCCTCCTTCTGTGGATGACATACATTTGCTGTGTTCCCTCAATGCTTCAATAGCTTTAGAAATTGTCACAGTTGTCCCAAATTCAATTCCTGTTTCATCCGCTTTGACAATGGCAAGCTTGGGAATATTCCTGAGATCAATGTACTTCTCCCATCGCTTGACTTCCTTATAGTAACCCATCCCCGTGTTTCCAGAGACTAGTTTTATGAGGGAAGCATCGCGGTTTCCATCAGTTTCCAACAGGCATCGAAGATCTTCAACAGTGGTCGGAGCATGCCAGTCATACCTCTTATTATCCAAGAGCGTTGAAGAATTTATTTCTTTCTTTAGAAACTCGGGAAACGTGCAGTTCTCATCTTTGCGGAGATAAGGAGGTAACCTACTCATCTTGAACTCCTTGCTATCTCCCTTTCTCCAAAAAGAATTGAGCCCCAAATCTTCCAAATCGACATCAGCTGCAAAACTTTTGCAGGCATCAGCTATAGGCCGATACCCGGTACAGCGGCAAAGATTTCCTGCGATAACCTTCTCGGACTCAAAGACGGAGAGTTTGGAGAATCCTGGAGGAGGCTCGGGCCTGTCGGTCTTCTCGGCATTGACAATCGCACCATATAGCGACATACACATCCCGGGGGTGCAGAAGCCACACTGGGAGGCGTGGAAGCCGGAGAACCTTTGGTGGATCGGGTGGAACCCGTCCCTGCTGTTCCCAAGCCCTTCGGTAGTAGTAACAGAGCATCTATTCACACTACATAACAGGGTGAGACATGAACTTGCAGTGATCTCCTCGACTCGGTCGAGCACGGGATCGTATCTGGACAAGAGGACAACACAAGCACCACACCCACCTGCAAAACCCAAAATTGCAAAAGCTCGCGTGCATTATACTTCATGATGCAACACTCCTTCACAACACCACACAGCAAGATAAAGAAAAAGAACATGCAAACACGCTGCAATGCTGTGAGCTCAAACATTTAATTTTGCCCCTGGAACCAAATTCCGTCCGAAGAATTTCAACAAGCAACGACAGTAGAGAGTAGAACGCGGGATAATTACACTAATGATGCCATAAGTTGTGTACCACGCTTATTTTGGTGCCAAAAGAGTACCAAATCGGAGGAAAAACCACCGACGACAGATTCCGACCAAAATGATTACGTGGCTTTAATCGAGAAGCCTTTTAAACGACGTCGTTTTCCGTCTTCCTTAAGAAAACGATGTCGTTTTGCCATCCTACGTGGATATCTCACAAAAATGACGCCGTTTTTTTTTTTTTATAATTTTATTTGGAGATTAAAATTAGGGTTTGGGGATTTAGTGTTTCGTCACACCGTCGTTCAACCGCCATCCCTCGGCCATCGTCACTTGGCCGCCGTCCCTCGGCCACCGTCGCTCAGCCGCCATCTCTCGACCTCCATTGTAGTTGCTTGCCACAGCAAGACAAAAGAAAAACAAAAAGAAAAAAAAAACGAACAGAAAATCCCGAGAGAGAGGGAGGTGTCAACGATGAGGGCTAAGGAGGGGATGGCGGGGCCACGGCCGCCGCCTTCCTAGCAGCTGGCTTCGCCGACAACCTCCGTGGTGTTCCAGATCTTCGCGGCTACCATTGGCCGGATCGCTCGTGCTTCTGGAGATTCTTCGAGCTAGTGTTTCCTCTACATCCAACCATATTCCTTGAAAAAAGGCGGTAGTAGGGCTGAGATTTGGGGATTTGAAAGGTTGATAAGGTGATTGAAAATGGGGAAAAACTACTGGGGGAGGGCGGAGACGAATGCGTGGTTTCTTTTCTGGAAAATCACTGTTGTTGCTGGTTCTGCGTTGCTGGTGTTGTTGGTTTGACGCTATTGGTGTTGCTGGATCTCTTCAGGGAAGAAGACTAATCTGCTCGGGAAGAAGACGACACAAAACGGCGTCATTTGGGGATTTAGGGTTTTGAATTTGGAGAAAATACACAAAATGGCGTCGTTTTGGTGTTAGGATGCTAAAACGATGTCGTTTGAAGGCCTAAGTGATCCAATGGAAACTCCGGCAAGCCACATCAGCATAAGAAATTAATAAAAAAAAGTCACGTTAGATTTCCGGCCGATCAGATCGGCGTTGGCACCAAAGTGAGTGTTTTTCAAATTTTTTGGCACTTAAATGATCCGATGGAAACTTTTGGCGCCAAAGTGAGCGCCGTACACAACTTATGGCACCATTAGTGTACTTATCTCGTAGAACGCAGGCTCGAAAACCCAGCCAAACAACCGACTCCTCCAAACCTAACCAAAAACCCAGCTCGCAAACAAGCTGGAGCTCAACGAACAAGAAAAAGCAGAGAGACCCTCAAATCGGGGACGACCCACCTTCGCCGCAGCCGAGCTTGACGCTCCTGAAGCGAGTCCGGGTGCGGAGGAACTCGAGTAGAGTGGTGGAGGGATCGACGTCCGAGACCTCGAACCTCTCCCCGTTGACGGCGAACACGAGGGCCCCGCCGGAGGCCGTGGCCGCCGCCTCTCTCCCTTCCATCTCGCGAGGTGCCACCGCGACTCTGCAACCACAGCTTCTGTGCTCATCTATTTCTTACTCACACGAAGGTTTTTTATATCTTCAAGCACGACCGTGATCCAAGAGTGACGTCGCGACTAGGAATTTGTCCTATGTTAAACACAAAACCCCGAACATTAAAAATGGGAAACTTGGAAGATTCCTCTCGGTCCGATCGCAGTCGAAGTTGTATCTCCACCTTTGACTTCTTGTTGCAGACATGCCCTTGAATGGAGACGTTGACATGACAGTGAGTAAAGTAAGGTCAGCGAAGAGAAGTGGCAGCAGCTAGAGAGCATCACCCGAAACACTGCAGTAGACCATAACGATCGGATCATCGACCGTTGGAAGGTCAATGGTTTCGCCAGACAAGTTTTAAGATCATTCAATACATTCATTATTCCATTATAATAAGATTTTACCTGAGCAAGTCTTTAAACTACTTAAGGAAAGAAACAGGCGGAGGGATCAGCCCTGGGGTGGGAGTCCCTTCGTGGATGTCTTTCATAAAGGTAGGATTAAAGCCTTGAAAAAGATTCTTAACCTTATTGCTAGACCGGCCACAAATTCCTTTAAGGGATAACGGCCAGCACGTCTAGATCCCGTGAAGCCTTCCCCAGGTAATCAATCCGTGGGCGTGGTTCAGGGAGATGATGGTGTCAGGATAAACCTGAGTGGCCGGCCAGCCAATAAGATTATTATAATAAAAAAAATCTCAACCCGGTGTCAACATATCCAACTAAATCTATATTCACTTAAAAAAATTTAAGCTAATGACTTTTCAATCACAACTCAACAGTAGGTGACATTGATGGACTGATTGAAATTCTTTACCATGCATCTAAGGTAAATATGATAAAAATATATCAATTTGAGATTTTGATAATATTAGATCATTATCTGGCGCAGTTAGTCCGAGCTCTTTACAATAAAAACGAAAAAATTGTCATGTTTAAAAAGTAAAAGAGGGGCAACTGAGAAATTCATTGTTATCATATCTTAATCTGTATATGCTGGAGTGATCAAGGTTGAAAATTCGAGGCTTAGTTGACAAAGTCAACAATGGAGCTCATTCGCTCAATGTTATCTTGAAATCTTCGGTTAACTAAAAACTTGAGACCGTATCTCCTTATCCACTATTTTCATGTAACTAATGAATTAAACTCTATGGACTTCTCATCTATTTATTATTTATAAGCTTATTTCAAGTGGATACTAACTAAACTAAGTTTCATTTTTTTCTAATTTTGCTGAATTTAGATTCTGTATGTTTTACAAAAAATGAATAATGAAAAATATATTCAGAAAAATAATCCCTTATATCGTTTAAAATAATTAGTCAATGAAGAATGCTCCATTACCGATAATAATTTATGTCTAAGTATTTTCTTGGACAATGGAAATATGTTCCGTTCATTCATTCTTATAAGTGATTTAGGTGACCATATTTTGGAAAATATTTTTCAAGTCATTCATTTTCCGCAAAACAAACATATCCTTAATAAGTTCCACTTTTGGTAATAAATATTTGGTTGACATGATTTATTTGAAATTTAACTTGGATAAATGTCAATTTAATTGATTTAGTTGACCAATTGTGGAATACTGAGCTAATAAATTAAAAGTCACGAACGTATCTGATATATGAATTTTTCTTTTTAAAGTTAAGGTTAGCGAGAGAAGTAGAAAGAGAGAGATAATTGAAAATGGCAATAATAAATAATTTTAAATATAATAAAGAATGCATCTGAATATGTCATGATTGTGTCATCCGTAGTGAATTGAATAAGGATGGTATGTGAAGGAATATAATACGAAAATCATAAAGTTTCAGATAACATTATTTGGTTAACCTTCTTTTTTTTTTTTTGTTAATATCACCAAAAATCCAAAACTAATACTTCAAAGACGAATTTACTCCAATTTTTTATCATCAAAAATCTTAAATGGGTATATGTGTGACATATTTACCATCCGTTAGCTTATGTCAAATTACTGACTTGGATGCTCCATAAACTTAATGTGGCAAGTCCATGCGGATGAATAACATGTTTTGATATCACAAAAATCTCAAACTGGGAAAATTTATCCGAAACTAAAATGTTAAAGTAAGAACTTTACCTGTGACAATTTAACGTTAGCTAACAAAGACCATAATTTCTCTTTATGATTATTCAAGGACTGCTTCAAGGCACTTGTATAGTTTGGGTTAAAAACCCAAACTAAGTTTACCTATGACAATTTTTCAATACGCAGCTCTACAAAGCAAATCAGAAATGTTTCTCCCTTGTATAGATTTTTCTAGTTAGCATAAATGTGTCAAGCACAATTCCTATGATCTACCTCGAAACCCAAACTATAGTCCTCAAATAATGTGCAGTGACATAATTTTACCGAAATATACAAGTGCCTCGAAGCATAAAATTATGGTCACGGGTAAAATAATGGTCCTTAAATAATGCATGGTAACATAATTTTACCCAAAAATTTAGCATATACCTACTTCAAGGCACTTGATTATGCTGCAGAGAGATTATAATTTGATGGTAAAATACAACAAAAGCAAAAGGAGGGTAAATGTGTCATGCATGTACCAGTTTAGGATTTTTGATGATCCAAAAATTAGTTTGGAGTAAATTTGTTACATGCGTACCGGTTTATGATAAATTTGTCATAAGCAAAACAGTCTTAGGTTTTTCGTGGTATTAACCCGTTAATTAATCCATGTGAACTAACCACATCAAATCCACGTAATATCTAATTCAGTAATTTAACGGCAAAATTTGAAGGAATTTAATAGAGAATAAATATGTTACGCGTGTACTAGTTTAGGATTTTTTATGATTAAAATATTAGTTTGAACTAAATTTTTTATTGAAGTACCAATTTGGGCTATTTTATAGTATTAACTCATCATCTTCTTCTTCCTTTCTAAGCACGCGACCCGTTCAAACTAATCCCTACTCTTGAGTATAGATTGAGCAATCTTATAAAGAAAATGACAATGAGAAATGTCGAGAACTCTTTGTGATGTGATCTTAAATTTTCAATATATATAATATGTTCCTAAATTTTCTTCTTCTTTTTTAAATATTAGCAATTCAACAATTTATATAGGATATTTGAAAAGTGGGATCCATCTATCAATCGCTTCTATTTCAACATGTTCTTGCCAATTTACTTGATAATCAGCCCCTAAACAAAAATATTAGTTAAATTGCATATAAATTATTAGGAGCATTTCAATTAAACCTATATAGTTACAGTGAAGTTAATGGACTAAAGCAATGGGAGGGTTTTGAGCATACTTGAATTAATTGGATTAAGCTGGCAGCAATATAAATTCGGCCAAGCTCTGAACTATTAAAGAATAGCCAATTTTTTTTTATGGGTAGCGAAAGTTTGAAAGTTGGAGATTGTATCACAAGATTTTTGGTCACACGAAACACAATTGGCATAACCTTCGTAATTAGCGGTTGATTGGGAAATAAGTACACGTTTGATTCAATTTTATCAAAGTCCTTTGAAGACGTAAAAGCCTTTTAGACACTTTACCAAATTTTATTTGCATTTTGAGAAATTTCTTTATACTTAAAACTCTTTTATATTTTCTCAAAAGCTTTACACCGAACGCATTAAGGAGAATTGATAGTGGGGAAAATTATTTTACGGTTCTCTAGGCTTGGTATATTGACTTTGACCATGCAAAAGACGAAAGGACCGCAAGTATAGAAGATTCCCCAACACACCGAGCTCGACGACCTTCGGATTTTCACACTTTCGATGCAGGAAACGCACGCCAATGAGAACGGACGCACTACGGACGATAGGGGAGAGCAGTCGGAGAATACATGGAGAAAGGGCTATATATATGTTTAAGACACTCGTGAGGCTGTCCACTGAGATTGAATCCGCCGCTAGCTTCGCACTGTGAAGGTCATCTGCTCCGGAGTTCCCTCGCTTGCCAGGCATCACACCTTGCCGTCGCGATTGGCACCCGCGCCGGGGCCTTTGCTGCTCCTGCCAGCTTGCTCCGGTGATCTCTACAGCACCACCTAGCAGCAACGCCCATCCTCATTACGAATTCTCCGACCTCTTTGCATTTTGCTGTGTTGACACCTGAAATTTTTTGTTGACATTTTAATAATTCATTTTGCAAGAAAAATATAAAAAATAAAGAGAAAAAAAAAAGAATGAAAACAAGAAAAACAAAAAAAAAAACAAAAAAGAAAAAAAAAAAAAAAAGGAAACAAAAAACGCTGAAAAAAGATATAAAGAGGAGGCTCATTTTTTCGCGCGGGGGGAGGCGGTTGGAGGAAAGATTTTTCTATCTCGACATTCATTTCTCTCGCTCTCCCTGGTTCCCGCTCTCTGGGCTAAACGACCGAACGGGCTCGCACACTCCCTCTCTTCCACCGTAACAACCTCCTCTCTCTCTCGATTTCTTCCCCATCTCGGAGGCCGACGAAGGACCCTCCGGCGCCGGCCATGGCTCTGCTCCTTCCCTCGACGATCGCTTCCAGGTCTCGCTGTGCTCCTCTTGAGAAGTAGCGTGCCGAATCCAGCATCTTCACGATCGGAGACTCTCTCTCTCTTGATTGGTGATTCTTTCTTTGGATCTGGCTCACGGGATTTAGCTCCGGAGGTTCTCAATCGGATGTTTTTTGGCTCGTTCTCGAAAATCGGACGCTCGCTCGATCGTCTGCTCTCGCTCTCGCTCGACGTCCACCGGAAGAAGACCCCGGAGTCGGAGGTAGAAAGAGGAGCGAGGGAATCACCCAGCAGCGAGGTCGAGAATGCGTTGCCACCATCGCGAAGCGGATCCGCCGTGCACGCGCTCTCAGCTCGAGCCCCTCGCCGGCCGCGAGCCCTAATTTTTCGATTCCACCATCGATTCGACCTTTTCCGTTCATCATCAACCACCCGAGCTCTTGTCGAAGGGGTGGAAACCAGAGAATCTCTCCCTCAGCAGATTTCTCTCTCGGTTTGGGACAAGGATCGGCGACATCGGTGACAACAGCGGCAACGACGACGCTTAACCGAGCTTCTCTTTGGATCGAGCTCACCAGAGGGGTGAGTTCTCTTTCTCTCTTGATCCGGTTAAGTTTTTGGCGTCTGGTTTCTCTCTCCCGTTCGCTCCCTCTGACTCGAACATTTTCTCTCGACTCTGTCTTGCGCGCCGGATTTGACCTGCTGCAACGGCCGATCGAGGAGCTTGGCGTTTAAGGCTTAGACCGCGTCGTTGGTAGCCACAACTTCGATCCTTCGCCGTTCATTCAAGGTTATCTATCTCTCTCTCTCTCAATTGCTCTATCTCTGGTTCGACCAGGTGAGGAAGAACAAGTTTATTGGGTTTCTCCCGGTAAATGTCGTTTGTTTAGGTGCTGCTGTTGTCGTCGTTGTTATTGATTGATGGATTTAGAGGATCTGTTTAGGCTCTGGTTCGTATTTGATCTTGAGCTGAGTAGATATCTGATTAAGCCGTATTCCACGCTATATAATCAAGACAAACGATTGCTGTATCGTACAGGGATGGAAATTGGTGTCGGAATCGTTGCTTGTATGCTTAGATTTCTCTATTATATCTCATTTTCCCCTGTCTGTATCACTCTAATGTGTCATCGCTGTGTATGTGGTGTGGCCGACGATCGAATGAGAGCTTGCCTCTTCAAATAGAAGTTTACTGACAGTGGTTGACAAGGCTACAATCATTGACTATGGACTCTCTGCATTTAGTTGTTTTCATTACTTGTGTTTCTTCTTTTCTGTCCACCATTCACATCTTTGTTATTGAGCTGTTTCAAGGCCCTGTGTACATGAAGGTGAGACTGTACAGCATCCGAGGTTTAGAATTCTTACAAACAATCTTTTCATGTTGAGTTGGGGAAGTAAGAAAATGAGTTTTACTCTTAGTTTGTCTATGAGTAGTATTAAAGAGGGCATTAGCCATCAGTGAAGTTGTTTACTACTTAAGAGTGATGGTAGTATTCTTGAATGTTATGCTGCTGTGATTTGTTGTTATCATGTGCGCTTTTAGTGGGTCAAAGGCGGGTCACGTGCATTTGATGTTTGTTGTTCATTGCAAATGCAAATTTGACTTTCCATGACACACGCCATATATGAATATCAGTATGCTATAATTGCTGCTTATGATTGAAGCATGTGGAAAAGATATTATGTCAAGGATAAGTCAAATTTTACTGAAAATCGATCCATGTATGCTGACCATGTTTTGATATCCCATGATTGGGTGTGCATTTGATTCCAACTTGAGGTTAGTTTGGTTATGGATTGATGCCATTTTGATCAAGTAGACTCATTCATGCATGTGAGAAAATATGGCTTCAATTTCATGGCAATTTGTCATCAAACAATCACAATTTGCAGTCCCGTATGCTCTGTTACCATTCCGATTGCATGCTGGAAGTTGTGGATTAAGTATAGATTAGATGAATTATGTCTTAGCTTGGTTCTGTTTTGCTGTTTTGCTGCTCTGTTCTTGTGTAGATTGTTTTAGCCGATTGATACATCTTTGCTTTTTTTGAAGTTTTTTAGAAAAAATATGCATGCTGAATCTGAGAACGTTGTCTTCTTAAAGCTGCTGGTGATATGCTGGTTTTTTTTTTTTTTTTGTCTGTGGCTAGCTGCTGTTAGTATTGAAATGGAATAGTCGATGTGTCACGATTTCGTATGCCTGATATGTCACTTTCTGTTTTGGCTGAAATGAGGTGCTAGATGAGTTTTTTTGACCTCGAGCCCTTCTAGACATAAAAAATACACTTCTAGAGCTTCGATTTGATATGTCACATGCCCTGAACGGATGTCGTTCAGTCATTGAAAAACACCTACAAAGTCTGTTGATTCTTTTAGAATGATTTGCTGTTCTGACTTACTGCGATTTTCTGTTTTAACTGGAATGAGCTGGTAGATGATGGTAGATGATGTTATTAGTACTTAATGTCTTCTGGAGATTTGTAATAGACTTTACGAGCTTTCCATAGACATATTATATCTGCGATTTGACTATCGTTTGCCCTGCCTAATGAATGTTACCATATCAATGTTTGATTCTAGAAATTCAGAGGATAGATTAGACTAATTTTCATTCGTGCTATGATTTCTATAAATGATTTTTTGACGAAGTTGTCTGCATGAAACTTGTGCCTCATTGTCTTCTTGACATTTGAAACACGTGTTACAAGTTTCGCATTAATGCATGGCATATCATATTTGAATCTCATTTGATGTGAATATCATGCATCCATTTGGCTAATTGCAATTGAAATTTGTCAAGCATGACATTCTTAGTTCCAAGTCATTTTGCAATATTAATGACTTGTGTGACTTCTTTGCATTCTGATTTAGGGTTAAATGTTTACCCAAACCTTTTTCGCATTCAACCTTATGTCATGTGCAAGTTACACATTTTTGTACATTGTCTAGGTGATCTTACGAACCTTTAAACATGCCTTGTATTTTGTCCTGTTTGTGACTTGAATTTGTTGGATTCATGTTCATGTCTGATGCCTATGTCTATTCGTTATAATAATGATTTCTATGCGTTGTCTTAGTCATATAAGATGAGGCAAGGGATCCTTGTTTCTTAGATTAGGTTTAGATTAGGACGCCGAAGATGGAGAAGGCGTAAGGCGTGAAGATGGTGGAGGTCGATGTCCACTCCGACCGTTATCATGTAATGCTCATTTTCCCGACATATGTCTCGTGTTCCATTCGTTGTATAAAACCCGACGAGTTGCGGGTTTTCTTTCTTTTCTTTTTAATTGTTTTCTCTTTTATATTTTTTAGGACTACCTGATAGATTTATTGCTTTTCCTTGATTGCTTACTTAATGTCTTGCAATTTCAATTTCATTGGTTGTTTTCCTTTCTTTTTTTTTAGAAATAGAATAGCATGAAAATGATCAACCACGCGTGATCACTTAGTCTAGGAATTGATGATCCCGAAAATGTAAAAAGAAACGTATGGACATGTTAGGAAAAACACAACATACTATTTAGGTACCGAAAGGGCGCTAATAGCAATATTAGCGTAACCCAAGTCCCCGAACCTAGATATCTTGTTGCATAGGAATCAAGAGAACACTCCCAACCCTCGATTGGGTTTCTAGCCGACCCCCAAAAATGAGGCTAGTGGCGACTCCTGTATATTTTTAGGTTGTTATAAACAACTAGTTCGCATAAATAAACTTACTGTCACGCAAGGTACGAGCTTAGGAGAGCTTGTGATCTTGAGATCAAGTACCCCTAAACCCGACCTTTCCCACCTTGGACATTCGAGGCCGGCGAGATCAGGTCGCGACATGCTGGTTTTCTGGCAAGTTCTCACCGCCACACGGTAATTCCGGACCACCCGCCGCGAGCTACCTCCAAGCGAGACGAGTTCACTAGTCCCCGTTGGACAAACCTTCTATATTAGGTAATTTATAGAGCTATTCCTATTTCAAATATCTTTAGTTACCTATTTTGGATTATATAATTCTAAGGTTTGGAGTGAATTTTTAGGCATATTCCAATTAGGAAGTTGTCTGTTAGCGTTGTGCATATAGAAGATTCTGATATTCAAGAATTAAGACGTCTGTTTCCTATTTTGAATTGAGGAGAATATATGATTACATGTGCTTGTCATAATGCATGTTGCTAATTTAGCAAATTTTCCTACTATGAAATATACAAAAATAAATTACATAATATTTAGAAGGAAAAATTCCAAATAAGGGTTTAAAGTATTTTCATTTTCTTAAATAAAAGCCTAAAGTAGACATAAATTCAAATAAAGATTTGAAGTGCCCTCATTTTCTCAAAAAATGGCTTGAAGTAAATATTATTTTAAATAAAGGCATGAAGTTGCCATATCAGCCTTAAGAAAGAGCTTAACTCACTGGCTGATAAGGATATTTTCGCGATTTACTTTTTTGAATTTTTTTTCCATTTTTCTTTCTTTTTTTCTTTTTCTGAATTATAAGAAAAAAATAAAAAATAAAATGCCCTTAACCAGCTAGAATATTTAGCCAGTCAGCGAGATCAATTCCTTATTTAAAACTATCATGGTCACTTCATACCTCATACCTTTATATGAAACTGCCATGACTACTTCAAACTCATATTTGAGATAAGATCCACTTCATACTATTATTTGAGAACATAAATGTATTTCAAATCCTTATGTGGAATTTTTCCTATTTAGAATAGACCGCATGCATTTTAGTTTCCTAATTTAGAATTGAATTATTTACTAAGTTTAAATTAGGTAATTACATATTTTAGATATTTTTTCGTATGAGCATTAGAAGAAAATCACAAAGATATAACAAGCATATCTCATTTAGGATTAGTTTCATATTTCCAGGTCATCATTGCCATGTCATCACTGCCATAACTTCATTGCCATAACTTCATTGTTGCCAAGTCGATTGCCACATTGTCACTACCTATGAAACATGGACACGCTTGGGAACCTTCCGTGTCGTGTCCGACACGCTCGGACACGCGGTCAACACGTGTCGGATTTTCCGACACGCGAGTGAAGCGTGTCCGAGCAAGAGGCTAGGTTTCTGGAGCGGATCTGCAAGCGTGAAGGGAGAGTGAATTGTTGGCGATGGAGGGTGAAGATGAGGCGAGGGAGAGGAAGCAAGGCTGCGAAGGCAAGGCAGCAGCAGTGAGGCCGCGACGGTGAGAGAAGGCTGGAGGAAGAGAGAACCAGGCGACCGAGATGGCCGCGACAGAAGACCGGAGACAAGGCTACGACCCGCAAAAGAGAGAGGACCAGAAGCAAGGCAGCGAGCAGCTGCAACGAGGTGACCAAGAGAGAGTAGGGATTGAGAGGAAGAGGATCATGCAATGGAGGAGGGAGCAACCGTTTTCCGAGAGTTTTCAAGGCTGCTCTTGAAGGGTTTCTAAAAGATAAAGAATGGGTGCCGTGCAAGGAGGATGAGCACAGAAGGAGGAGGAGGCTACGATTTAGTTTTCCAAGGAGGGGGTGCCGTAAAGGAGGAGTCAAAGGAGGATGAGGCAGCTAGGTTTGGGTTTCCAAAGAGTGCAGAAAAAAATTTTAAAATGAGGTACCGTGCAAGGAGGACATGCCTAGGAGGAATAGTAGGTAGCTAGTGTTTGAGTTTTCAAGGAAGAGCAGGAAAAATAAAAGTAAAAAATGATGGTGCCATGAAGAGCCAAAAAAAAAATTAAAATGGGATGCTCGTCCTGGGCGGGATTTGTCCCTTTTTTCTTTTCTTTTTTGGAGGGAGAGGGTGGAGGGTGATTTCAAAAAAGAAAAAAGATGAATAATGTTGAATAATAATAAATTATGATCATCATGAAAATTTATAAATTTATTTAAATAAATTGACTCTACTCTTTATTTTTGAAATAATCATATGTATATTAAAAATATTTATTTAATATTTAACGTGTCGGAACGTGTCGGAATTCTCTACTTTTTGAAAATGACGTGTCGCATGTCGTGTCGTGTCGCGTGTTAGTGCTACATAGGTCACTACCAAGTCATCATTATTGCCATGTCATTTAATTGTAGCGTCTTTAACCTTATATAAACTAGATTGCCTAGCATTGAAATTAGATTGCATATAAATTCGTGTCACATGGCATAAGTATAATTAGAATTCATGCATGTTAAACTTAAATTAAAATTCTGTATAGCTTAGTTTTCATAAATAAGAAAAACCTAAAAAAATTTACTTAAAAGTGCGTAAGTATTTAGAAATCATATTTAGACTAGGCCTATTTTCTAATTAACACTTTGTAGATATTTGGGAAATTAATCATAATTAGGTTATGCTTTGCTTTGTATTAAGGTTAGCCAAATTTCTAGCAATCAATTTATTGTTTTGATTTATTAAGTGTTACATTATTGATTGTACACCTGCATAATCATTCATTGCATGTTATTAACTTAGGCTTAAAACCAACCAAATTGCTTGCAAAAATATTTTTGAAAATAATTTGATAAGGTGGCCACGTCAACGCCGGCCAACCAATTTTGGCTAGAATGATTGAATTTGTACAATTGCAAAAAGTTTAGGACTTAATTAGCCAAAAAAAAAAATAAGTTTAAGACTGAATAGGAACAATTATAATAGGTTTAGGACTTTTTTGGTAATTTTCTCAAAAGGGCATTAAATAGGGCATTAAACTTATTTAACATAATCAAATCCCTATATCTGTGAACCTCTCTCTTGCATTTTACTTAGGTGCCCATTAGATCGATGGCAACTCTTAAATAAACTGATTGGCATGTTTAAATTAATTAAAACCCGAAAGTTATGGTTGGTATGGACTTAGAAGAGTCTGCTCTTAGTTTTTAGTTTAGCAGTTCATTAGCTCTCATTTTGGTAGTTCACCTAAAGAGGTCGCGACTGTTAAATATTAAGAAATTAGGTTGTTTAGCATTTCTCAAATATACAATACGCTACTTGATTTTTTAAATTTTCATGATTGAGATTATATAAAGCTTATTATGCGTTCCTACACTGCAAATCATTCAGATAAAGCCAAGCTAGATAGCCAAATCCTTGTTTCCTTGGGTTTTTTGTAATGCAGTGGAATTCCAATGGGAATGCTCGTTCCCCTCCTTGTGGGGAACCATGATTCCTTTCCAATTATAATATTTCCCCTAAGTAAAGTATTAAGGAAATCTGTTATTAATTAATATGCACAACGATTGGAAAAATATTCATTTTTAACTATTAAATTATAATAATAGAATATCAATTATTGCGATTGATATTAATTAATCACTACTGATGAATGCTTAATCAAGCATGTAATTGTTAATATATTAATCAAGATAAGATATTTTAAAAAATGTGACTATAAATTTTTAATTACTTATATAGTCTTTAGCATAAATTTTTTAACTATGATTTTAGCACAATGTTTATTAAATTATTCTATGTCTGTTGGAAATCCTTTACATTTGACAAAATAAAGAGGCAAAAATCAAATGTTTGAGCGATCATTAGTAGGTTGATGGTGATCAAAACACAATTCTTTTCTCACATCATTTAGTCCTACCATGTTTCGTTTCCTATAGTTTACCAACTAATCACACATTTGGAAAAATAAAGCCAAATCCATGGGCAGTATAAGTAAGCTCGCCTTATATCTATTCATATCATATAAAAATCGGGATTAGATAATGTTTTAGCACTTGCTTCACGATGAAGCTATTCATCTCGATCATAACCTATGACCATCATGCGAAACATACATCGATGTTAAAAAAGAAAAAAAGGGCATTTACAAAGCCTTGAAAATGTCAGAGTCGGGGCTTTTCTCAAGATTGAGAGAGCATCCGATTCACATTGTCAAAAGATATGACAAAAATACAAGAAAACCAAGAGAATTAATAGTCCTAAACGAAAAAGTAGTACTCTGAAATTAAAATTATAATTATTGAAGTCATGATTAAAGTGCCCTATAACCGACCTCAGTACCACAATAAACAAGGGAATTCTAGACGGGGAATCTCATTCTCAGTTATCTTCCTGAAGTGTCCACAAGAGGCAAAGAATATCAGCTTTTCTTCATGCATGGAGATGAACAAAGCATACGTGTAGCCCTCGAGCAGCCAACCAAAAAGGCCTAATACACAGAGCACGATCATTCAAGGGGAAAACCCAAGGAAGAACCAAATCCCAAAGGAAGCAATCCCCCCAATCTTGGCTTGTTGGGTTATAAAACTCACCGAATCCAAAATTTCTTTCTTCACCGGACAATAAGACCTTCCTCTAATTCAGAGAGCAGAGCGCGCGCACAGCAGAACACGAAAGGCCAAGGATGACCACAAGAATGCCGGCCCGTGAGTACGAAGCATTCGAGCCGACCACAGACTGGGCACGAGAAGGCGGATTCGACACGGTTCTTATCCATCTGCCAGGTGATATGAGATTCGAGTCGGGGCATTTAGTCATCATTTCTTTTGAAAGTGGTTAGCCATCACCTTCACTACATAAGATCACAGATGATGTACCAAAATGAAAATACACATGCTAGTTAAGAAGAGAACATACAGAGAAGAGATCGGCATCTTTGATAACAACGATAATCCCTGTTGTCTGTTTCCTTAGTTGGAAGTTAGCATTATTCTGGCAAATAGTCTCAGAGTCAAAAATCTGCTTAAATGGAATGAATTGGTTATTAACAGGTTTTAGAAGGGACCAACTGAGGGTTCAAATCTCATCGACCGGCAATTTGAGGGTCACGGGAGAGCGTCCAGTTAGCGACAACAAATGGAGCCAGTTCCGCTTAGAAATGCCTATTTCATCCAATTACAATACTAACGCCATCAGCGCAAAGTTCGACGACAGCATCCTTCATGTCAAATTTCCGAAGATTATCGTTCAAACCGAACCCCGTGGAGAGGCAAAACCAGCAGTCCAACCTATTAAGCCCCCTGAGCCCACGCCTACGGTGGAACCTCCAAAAACCGGTCAAAAACAGGATACCAAGGAGCCGCCGAAAGCAGAAAAAGCGCCAGTTCCAGCAAAACAGACGGAGGAGGAGAAACCGAAGAAATCGACAGGGGATGAGCAAAAACCCAAGGAAGTCAAAGAAGAGAGCAAGAAAGCAGATGAAGCGAAATATGGACCGGAAACGGCTTTACAGAAGAAGAAGAGCCAAGATTTGGCTCAAAGGAAAGCAACTGAAGAGGATCACAAGTGGGGCGAAACTGCAAATATAGGCAAGAGGATGGAAAAAGCGGGAACATCGGACGCCGGCGACATTGGTAAGCCCAGAGCCGAGATTTACAAGGAAAACGTTGGGAGTTACGTCACGGATCTAAAGAAGCTAAGGAATTTGATGAACACCATGGTGGCAGCTCTGCTAATTGTGGTGCTTGGCCTGTACGTGAAGCACGTACTAAGGTCTCTTGGAACACCCAAATCCGACCCAGAACTTTAAGCTTGCAAAAACGATTTGTTGCTCCACAGTTCATACAGCATTAAATGTAATTCTAAGTGTGACCAGTGAATAATGTGCCTTCCACATATTATAAATTATTAAGTGATATTCTTTCTATTTTAGATTTTGGTACAAACGAACCAGTTCACAATTCACGGGCAAACTTCGCTCTTGACATATGATAAATTCCCTTAATTGTTATTTATTTTATTTTCTTAAAGGGGTTGGGGCCGTCAGAGAGAACGATAAATCCAGAGTACAGAGAAATAGAGAGAAAACCTACTCGAGTACAAGTACGAGTACTCTGTATACATGACCAACTTGTGAAACATGAAAAAAAAAAGACAGACAAAAATGTGGAATGTTCATCTCGCTAAAAAAGGGAGGGAGAGGGGGCCACTTATTTGAGCTTTCGACGGAACCTTCACATCACAAGGATCACTAACATCTCATAATTCCCTAGTAAACTCACTTAGCACTGGCAAGCTGGGTGCGGAGGAGCTTGGCGGCGGCAACCATGTTGCTCAAAGCAGGCTTAACTTCAGAGTATTTGCGCGTTTTGAGGCCACAATCAGGGTTCACCCAAAGAATGTTGCTCTCAAGGACCGCAAGCATCTTGTTAATTCTATCAGCAATTTCTTCTGTGGATGGAATTCTGGGCGAATGAATGTCATAGACACCCGGACCAATGCCAGCACCATATTTCACTCCTTCACGGAAAACTGAGAGCAGCTTCTCATCTGATCTGGAATTCTCGATGGTGATCACATCAGCATCCATGTTGATTATCGAGTGGATGATGTCATTGAAATTTGAATAGCACATGTGAGTATGGATCTGCAAATCAAATCAGATTAGCAGTTCGGTACTAAAGGGATGCTGTCTTCGCTATCTTTTCCATTAAATCTTAAAGCAGGAACTAAAGGCTTGATTCCCTCCATATTTCCTTACTATAAGTTCATGCAGTGAATAACTAACAAGAAGATAGCAAGATAAATAACACTCTTTACTCAGACAACAAATGTGCTCTCAATTGTAAAGAAATCTACTAATCGGTTCGGCAGCAGTTATTCCTAAATCTACAGATGGATTTCTAACATTATCAAAGCGGGGGCAAATTCAGTCACCAATTTAATAGAAATAGAAATTAATTCCTAAGCTCTCATTCATCACAAGAAAGAAAGAATGAATGGGATTTATTATAATTGACCTTTTGGGATCTGTCATTAATTATCAAGAAGGGAATGGAAAGTAACCTGGGTAGTATCTTTAACACCACAATTAGTGATCCTGAATGAGTGAACAGCCCAGTCAAGATAGAAAGCCTGCTCAGACTTCCTAAGAGGCAAACCCTCTCTTAATGCAGCCTCGTCAATTTGAATAACAGTGACACCAGCTTTCTCAAGATCCTCAACCTCATCCTTAATAGCCAGAGCAATTTGATAGCAGGTTTCAAATCTGCAAGAGCCAGGTATCTTTGAGCAACAAAGGAAACAAGAAGAGAAGCCCACTAATCACCAGGTTGAAAAAAATCTTGCTTCCTTTCTTTTCTCTCTCCTCTCCTCTTCCTTTTGTTTACCTTGGTTGGTCATTTCTTACAAAAGACCAGTTCAGAATGGTAACAGGACCAGTGAGCATTCCCTTCATGGGACGTTTTGTCATGCTTTGGGCCATTGAAGACCAAAAGACTGTCATAGCCTTGGGACGGCTGACATCACCATAGATAATAGGTGGTTTAACACATCGTGACCCATAAGATTGTACCCACCCATTGACAGTGAAGGCAAAACCAGACAATTGCTCACCAAAGTACTCAACCATATCATTCCTCTGCATCCGCAAGATCCAAGAAAGAACAGCGAGGAAACTCGTAAGCCTTCTTTCAGAAAAGCTATTTTATACAAAAATGGGATTTGAATATCCAGATTATACAAAACCTCACCTCAGGCTCTCCATGTACCAAAACATCAATGTCAAGCTCTTCCTGAAGCTTGACAACTTTGCTGATCTCCTCCTTGATAGCCTTGACATAATCATCCTCAGAAATCCTAACATTCCAAGAGAAGTACAGCTTATGAATCACACAAATTCAGGACTGAGTGAAAGTCACTCTCGACAGAACCATAGGTGGCACCAAAGAAAATTGCTTACTTTTTGGCCTTGTATTCCCTGCGTACTTTTCTAAGCTCCATTGTCTGAGGGAATGAGCCAATGGTGGTGGTGGGAAGAATTGGAAGGTTCAGTTTCTTCTGCTGAGCATCTAGCCTGGCACTCACATTTGTGGCCCGGCGGTGATCAGAGCCCTTTAGAGCAGCAGCCTAAGAAATACATTTCCATGAATTAATGGGAACTGTCACACTGGGCTTTCAGAATCTCAGACTGTAAAATAGTTGGGTTAAATCACTTACAGCCTTTTGGACAGCCTCATTTGTCACCCTCGGGGATGACTTTCTCGAAGCTAGGGTGGCAGCATTTGCAGAGAAAACAGTCTGAAGATGCTCAGAAAACAACAAATAAAGTGAGCTTATAATAATGTGCCCCCACTTATCCAAACCAAAAGATTTAATATCTCAAAACAAACGACAGAGCACATACAGCAGGGTTGTCGCTTGGAATGAAGGAATAATTAAAGTTTATCACAAAAAAACTAAAATACATTTGAGTCCTATATTGCAGACACATACATTCAGATAGTCACACATAAATACTTAACATTGTATATGCCCTTCCTTTCTGGAAATTAATCAATTTGGAAAGAAAATTAAATGTTCATAAACAATCTCAGCATCTGCCAGTACCTCATCCTTCAGTCCAAATAATGCCTGGGCCAACGCATTTACTTCAACAACTTTTTGGGCAGCAAATGCAAGCCATGACTTGATCTCTTTATCCAATTTAGTTTCATTTACTAGGTCCACGGCAGTGTGAAGAAGAGAACAGGATGTTGAAACAACAACCTTATCTGACAGGTCATACACAAATCGTTAGTCACTTTGCAAATAAGTTCACGCAAAATTCTATAACTGTGCTATGATATATGCATACCTTTTCCAATGATGCCCTCAAGGGCCTGCAGGGTTTTGAGAGATGAATCCAGATCGTTAGCCCAAATGTTTCTTCCATCTACTACTCCAGCAAAAAGATATTTTCCAGAAGGAAATCCACCTTTAACCAAATCTAGGGTCTTCGTTCCACGAACTAGGTCAAATCCAAAGCCTGCAATGCCTTTCAAAGAGGTGAGTGTCTTGTACGCCTCTGCAGGCATGTCAGCAAAGTATGTCTCAATAAGAATACTCAAGCCAGACAGGGATGACTCTAGCTCTGAGTAGGCATGAGTAAATGCTTGCAATTGGTGAGAATCGAGATCCATCACAAGAGTTGGCTCATCAAACTGTATCCAGGTGGCACCTGCTGCCTTCAGTTCAGCAATAACCTCCCTGCGTAGACAAAATTTAGTTGACGCAACATCAGAAAATTCACTATCAATGAACCACAGGTCAGGAAACTATTTCAGAGAGGCTCAGCCCCCTACTTGTAGATTGGAACAATCTTTCCAATAAGGGAGAGAAGAGAAAAGGATTTCTCAACACCCTTGGCAGGTTTGGAAAGCAACAAGTAGGAAACAGGGCCAACAAGGACTGGAACCGTATCAACTCCTAGCTGCATCAGAGAGAAAATTAAGAGCTTCAGGAAACCAAGGAGAAATTCTCAGAGAGAGAGAGCAACGATAAAGTGATAAACTGATTTAGCACGCTTACAGCTCTGGCCTCCTTGAACTCATCAACTGCCTTATGAGATGCATAAGAGAACTTAACATCTGGTCCTAGCTCAGGGACAATATAGTGGCTGTAAATAACAAAACAAAAACACTATAACCATTCCACAGACACAGCAACATGAGAATGAGGATATAGAGGTAATATGATCACAATGTGAGCAGAGAACTTACTAGTTGGTGTCAAACCACTTGGTCATTTCCATAGCTGGGACAGAGGCATTACCCCTCGCCATGGAGAAGTAGGTGTCAAATTCAATCTCACCCCCATTCCACCCATATCTGGGAGGAACAGCACCCAGCATAGCTGTGGTATCTAACACCTGATCATAGTAAGAGAAAGTATTGCTGGGAATGTATTTGATTCCGGCGGAAGCCATCTGCTTCCAGATTGATGCCCTCAGGTCAGCTGCCACCTTCTGCAACTCCTCAGCACCGCTCTTCCCATCCCAGAAAGATTCCAGCGCAAACTTCAGCTCTCTCTTGGGCCCCATGCGAGGATAGCCAACGATGTGGGATGCCATAGCTCTGTTTCATAACATTCCACAGATATCATTTCCAAGAAGAAACATAATTGAAAAGGTGAATGCACCATGCTACAGTCAACCACTTAAAAATCCTTCCACTATGAACAAACGTCGCATAATCATAAACTCTGAATTCATCTATCTGTCCTCCCATCAAGTTGCGTATCAACCCGACACCTCCAGCATAGAACGACAGACCAGACTCAAGGTTAATCTACATAATTACAAAACTGAAAACGCTAGCCATGTCTCAGCGAAATTACGGCAAACACCTTGTCTCCGCCATCTTGCGTGGGGAGAGGGAGATCAAATACAAATTAGCGGAACTTCGACCCGACTTCCGTTTCAATCCTTGTAATCGGGAACACACCGACCAGCGGACAATCATCCCCAAAAACGACCAAAAGAAACTATACCCTGCGAAACGAAACCTCGAGCACAGACTCCCCCGGGCACACTCATCCATCCAGAGCGTTCGACCCCAGCACAAATGCAACGATCAACTACTTCAGGCTTCACCTACTCTTCATCCCTCAAACACTTAAAAGCCCAAAAAAGGGAAAAAAAAAAAAAGAAGAAAAAAAACCGCCAATCGAGCACCTCAAGCACCGCGACTTCGGATCCTATTAAATCCTATCGGAGTCCGTTTTTCTTTTTTTTCTTTTCCATCATCGGAACGACTCGACCGCGCCAGTCGGATCTATCGTAGCGGGGAGCAATCGCAAGCGGCTCCGTCCATCGCCGACGCGGGGGCCGGGACGGTGAGGGGGCGGGCGAGGGCGAGGAGCGGGCGCGTACCTGACCGGAGGCGGGCGGAGAGCGAAGCGGAGGACGGAGAGGCGGCGGCGGTGGCGGGTGCCGGTGCCGATGCGGGCGGGAAAGTGGCGGAAGTGGAGAGAGTCAACTGAAATGACGGGCGGAGCCCAGATTTTGGATGGACGGCGTCTTTCTCCCGTTCGGATCCGGACTGTGGTGGTTGGAGAGACGCTTGGCCCATCTGATTTATAGAAAACCGCAAATCCGCTCGCACGCACGGGTCGTCTTTCTCCCTTGTTCGGATCCGAACCTGACTGTGGTGGTTGGGTATCCACTTTCGGGTCCGGTTTTTTTATTAATGGATAATGACGTAAATGTGTTTAAATTTTGACTTAATGTAAAATGTGATTTTTGAATTTTAGCCTAACATACAATGTCATCATTGACCTTTTAATTTATTCAATGTGGTCTTTTAATATTTTTATACATATTCAATTTAATATAATATATTGAATATTTTTATACAATCGAGGCACTAAATTGAAATATGTACCAAAAATTTAAGGATTATATTATACAAATTAAAATTTCACGGATGATGTTATAAGTTTTGTTTAAGTTCAGTGACAAAATTTAAAAGGCATTTATGTTATATACTCTTTTTTAAAAAATATTAATTAATTTAGTTGTTTATTTTTGGCTTTTGGTGATTTTTTCATTTTCTTTTTGGCCAAAGAAAAATTGTTTAAAGTAGTTTAGTACTTCAAAACTATTTGAGGGGAAAGTAAATGTCTCAAAGCTTTCATTCTAGAGAATGAGATTCCAATTCATGCCCAATTCAACCTCTTGATATCAGTCCGAAAGAATAACTCTAGAGAATGAGATTCCAATTCATGCCCATATATCAATCCGAAAGAATAACTCTTTGCGAATCCTCAAATCCCGACACACATACGACGCGCTTGTATATATTTGGGTCAATGCAAGTCGGCTTGAAAGTTGACCTAATCATCATATATATTTTTATCATGACTCGAAATTTTATATGTAAGGGGGCTATGCTCCGAACATAACTCAGCAAATGCAAGTATTTACCTCTAATAGGACTTATCTTATTGAGACCAACTTTTAACATCCAGCTTAATTCATACTTTAGACATAAGGCCTTTTGTTCTTAATTTCTGATGTACAAGATCCTTATGGAGATGATTACAGAGCATGCTATCGGATTAAAGTGCTATCTTACCAGCACGGATAGATTCATATTTTGAAAATGCGTAGATCTCGAGTGTTGATATTAGAAAAAATCATGTCTTTCTATGAAACGAATTTTGACGTGGTGGGAGGCAGCATGAATGGTGCCTTAAGGTGGCAGACGGGAGAGAGAGAGAGAGAGCGGCAAGAAGTGACCGGAGAGGAAACGACGATGCCGATGGTGGTCGGGGGCTGTGGGGTAGGCGCAGCAGCGGTTGGTGACCTGGTGGCAGGTGAAGTTGATGGTATTTGCAATTATCATAATAACAAAAAAATATAGATCATCGATTGTGAAAATGGTAGTGGAATTCTGATAGGCCACTTATCGGATTAAGGTGTATTACAATGCACTCAAAACATCACGCATGCATTAATCAGTGAGAATTGCCTTAAAGTTCTGATAGTGCAATCATATCTAGATATTGTAGAGGAGCAACCCGTGTCTACATCTCCAGTATCGACATCATTGACTGACCTACCACCGAGAGATGATTTGGCATCATCTGAAATGAGGCCTCTGTCTTACCTAAAATCAAAACCTATGACAATTTTTCTTTTATAGCAGTCCGCTAGTGTCCAGATCAACTTTCGTGCACCCAAAACAATCTTAAGGATGCACTTCCCAAATATGATATATTCAGCATCTCTCATTGAGTAAAGGCTGGAACCCCAAAAAAACACACGCAAACTACCTCACCATCCAAATCAACACCTTCAAGCATGACAGGTCCATCGCATTAAATATTACTATGTTTAAATTTATCAGCTTATGATAGTTTTGAAGTCACTTTTAACATTAAAAAGTTGCTAATAAAGTCGCTGATCACTTGTCCATATTACTAAGTAATTTTGAACTTAAAGTTGCAAGAAACCGTGACAGAAGTACTAATCTTTGATAGGAGAAAACTCACTTTCTAATAAAGAAAGTTTCTGGTCAATGTGAAAGGCAGATTTCCAATCATCCCCGTTTAAACTGTGCCACAAACTTTTAGCAGTTTTAGAATAACTTTACCTTTCTTTTTTTGCAGTTAAGAAATTACTTTTACCTCTCAAAAGTAACAAAACGTGTAACAAAATCGCTAATAATCGACATGAGAAAACTTCTTTTTTGTGAAAGAATAGATTACCAACTAATGTGAAAGTCCTTTCTCCTGTAATATATAGAAACTTGCTTTTTCATAGGAAAAGTTACTAATCGGGTTAGTAGGACAGACAGCATGCTAAAACTGGCCCTTCACATCTACCCATGACCACGACGTCTCGCATTTTTGTGATGCAACTAAAGCACATGCGATGACTGGATTCTACTAATTGAAGAAAATTTTGAAGACTTCAAATCACCATTCAACTGTCAACTCGACCGCATGACTTTGTTCCTTTTATTCAAAGTATATATATAACTGTGTATAAGCAAGTGTTCATTAGATGACTAGTTACTAAGAAACTGTCCACCGACCATCCATGTATCACGGAACTTGCTCACTACAGAGGCCATAAGCATGATAATTCTCTAGGTAAGCGAACACTTTGCCTCCCAGTAGACACAAGACAGATAGTTGTAATAATTTACAAGAATGAAACTTCACCTCAAATATCATCAGTGGGAACACAAACAACCGCGTTCCGTTTCACCGCCAGAGGCCGACTTATAACTACGTTCCCAGGTGTCCGCGGGTACCGCTTGAGCACGAGGGACATGGCGAGGATGCTTCTCTCTCTTGTCTCCCTTAATTTGCTTCAAGGCGTGCTTGAGGGCGGGCAACAAAGCATCCATGCATTCCGTAACAGCATTTGGATTGCCAGGCATGGTAATGATCTGTGTATTTTTGGCATCACAATTCACAATGAGCAGAAATCAAGGAAGTGAAGCATCTTCATATTTCTAATAGTGAAGCATCTTCATATTTCTAATCCGCGTGTTCGACAATATCAGAATGCTTCCACAAATATCATATGGAAACAGGGATATACAAGATGAGCTATTTCACATATAATCGGGGCATCTCTATATTAAAATAATAAAAATATGTCAGTGAATTGGAAATTTTTAGTGGATCATCCTTAGGACTTAAAAATCAGGTGAAATATATGTTGCTATGTTTTAAAGGAAATTCATACCGTTTGGAAGGAGAATTGACCGATGCAGCAATTTCAGACAGTTAATTAATCAACACAACTTCAGTTCAACTAATTTAAAAAGGGTAACTTTCCAACAAATTAAACAATAGAACACTTTAGGAAAAATCTGTATCCAGAAAACTGCTCTTTTCATCTTTGGAAGCACAGCTATTTAAAGAAGTGCAAAAACCAAAGTCGCCGAGTTCAGAAGCAGTTTAAGACTTCAAAAGCTATCCGAATGCTGGTTTGCCAATTTTCCACAATTTAAAGCTCAACAACAAGTGGGAGCAATTTGCTATTCTAATCAATTTACAGTTGGTTACTTTGTGTAAGGTCCCTAACAGAGGTTTTGACTTTTAACTGTGTAGTCAAATAAATGACTTCCCAGATATAAATGTAAAGCCACTAAGATTTTTTTATTTCGTTGCACATTATCATCAGTTATGGAGGAAAATATTTGTAGCATTACTAATGAAGAGCCTCTTATTCCAGCAGCAGCACGGGAGAGCATCGCAAAAGGTGTCACCTAAGCAAATTAAGGACAACCAAGTTCAGTAAATTGAGGTAAGTAGATCGACATAATCTCAGTACAGAAAAAGTTAACTTTGACACTGAATATTTTCAATAATAACATAAGCATAAGCAATTTTTTACTGATATCTCCTAAATTAAACAGCAGTTGCTCAAGGCTAGTATGAGTCCCTTCCTATTGGTCAGCCACTTCCTTTCACCCAGACGGAGATTTGACAGTGAACTTCAAAGAGTACATCAAGTTTCTTACCCATGATATCAATATCGTGAAATTAATCAATAAAGTCATTACACAATAAGAATAATGCATCTCCTAAACAGAAATGGTGAAATAAACAAAAAGGAATGTATTCATCTAAGGAGGACATCAACTCTTGGCCAAAAAGGAGTAAATATCAACCGCAACTATCCCTTAAATCCCTGACAGAAAACTTCATGTTGGACGTCCTGCACGAAGCTGGCACTCGTCAAGGCATGTAGACAGAACTAGGGAATTACCTTCAAACTTTCCTGCATCATTACATAGATTAAACCCAGGGTTTCTTTCTCAATCAACTCTTTTGTTGCTTCAGGAGTCACATCCCTAGGAGTGAAGCTAGTGCCACCTGAAAGAACAAATGACAGAGGAGGAGAAATCGAAGAAATCGACAGAGGATGAGCAAAAACCCAAGGAAGTCAAAGAAGAGAGCAAGAAAGCAGATGAAGTGAAATATGGACCGGAAACGGCTTTACAGAAGAAGAAGAGCCAAGATTTGGCTCAAAGGAAAGCAACTGAAGAGGATCAGAAGTGGGGGCGAAACTGCAGATATAGGCAAGAGGATGGAAAATGTGGGAACATCGGACGCCGGCGACATTGGTAAGCCCAGAGCTGAGATTTACAAGAAAAATGTTGGGAGTTCCGTCAAGAATCTAAAGAAGCTAAGGAATTTGATGAACACCATGGTGGCAGCCCTACTAATTGTGGTGCTTGGCCTGTACGTGAAGCATATACTCAGGTCTCTTGGAACACCCAAATCCGACCCAGAACTTTAAGCTTGCAAAAATGATTTGTTGCTCCACAGTTCATACAGCTTTAAATATAATTCTAAGTGTGACCAGTGAATAATGTGCCTTCCACATATTATAAATTATTAACCGATATTCTTTCTATATTAGATTTTGGTACATATGAACCAGTTCACAATTCACGGGCAAACTTCGCTCTTGAAACATGATAAATTCCCTTCATTGTTATTTTTTTTCTTAAAGGGGTTGGGGCCGTCAGATAGATCGATAAATCCAGAGTACAGAGAAATAGAGAGAACCTACTCGTGTACAAGTACGAGTACTCTGTATACATGACCAACTTGTGAAACATGAAAAAAAACAAAGACAAAAATGTGGAATGTTCATCTCGCTAAAAAAGGGAGGGAGGGGGGGACCACTTATTTGAGCTTTAGACGGAACCTTTACATCACAAGGATCACTAACATCTCATAATTCCCTAGTAAACTCACTTAGCACTGGCAAGCTGGGTACGGAGGAGCTTGGCAGCGGCAACCATGTTGCTCAAAGCAGGCTTAACTTCAGAGTATTTGCGCGTTTTGAGGCCACAATCAGGGTTGACCCAAAGAATGTTGCTCTCAAGGACCGCCAGCATCTTGTTAATTCTATCAGCAATTTCTTCTGTGGATGGAATTCTGGGTGAATGAATGTCGTAGACACCGGGACCGATGCCAGCGCCATATTTCACTCCTTCACGGAAAACTGAGAGCAGCTTCTCATCTGATCTGGAGTTCTCAATGGTGATCACATCAGAATCCATGTTGATTATCGAGTGGATGATGTCATTGAAATTTGAATAGCACATGTGAGTATGGATCTGCATATCAAATCAGATTAGCTGTTCGGTACTAAAGGGATGCCGTCTTCACTATCTTTTCCATTAAATCATAAGGCAGGAACTTAAAGGCTTGATTCCCTCCATATTTCCTTACTATAAGTTCATGCAGTGAATAACTAACAAGAAGATAGCAAGATAAATAACACTCTTTACTCAGACAACAAATGTGCTCTCAATTGTAAAGAAATCTAATAATCAGTTCAGCAGCAGTTATTCCTATATCTACAGATGCATTTCTAACATGTTGCAAGCGGGGAAAAATTCAGTCACCAATTTGATAGAACTAGAAATTAATTCCTAAGCTCTCATTCATCACAAGAAGAAAGAATGAATGGGATTATTATAATTGACCTTTTGGGATCTGTCATCAATTATCAAGATAGGAATGGAAAGTTAACCTGGGTAGTATCTTTAACACCACAATTAGTGATCCTGAATGAGTGAACAGCCCAGTCAAGATAGAAAGCCTGCTCAGACTTCCTAAGAGGCAAACCCTCTCTTAAAGCAGCCTCGTCAATTTGAATAACTGTGACACTGGCTTTCTCAAGATCCTCAACCTCATCCTTAATAGCCAGAGCAATTTGATAGCAGGTTTCAAATCTACAAGAGCCAGGTATTTTGAGAAACGAAGGAAACAAGAAGGGAAGCCCACTAATTAGCAGGTTGAAAAAGATTTTGCTTCCTTTCTTTTCTCCCTCCTCTCCTCTTCCTTTTGTTTACCTTGGTTGGTCATTTCTTACAAAAGACCAGTTCAGAATGGTAACAGGACCAGTAAGCATTCCCTTCATAGGACGTTTTGTCATGCTTTGGGCCATTGAAGACCAAAAGACTGTCATAGCCTTGGGGCGGCCGACATCACCATAGATGATAGGTGGTTTAACACATCGTGACCCATAAGATTGTACCCACCCATTGACAGTGAAGGCAAAGCCAGACAATTGCTCACCAAAGTACTCAACCATATCATTCCTCTGCATCGGCAAGATCCAGGAAAGAACAGCGAGGAAACTCGTAAGCCTTCTTTCAGAAAAGCTATTTTATACAAAAATGGGATTTGAATATCCAGATTATACAAAACCTCATCTCAGGCTCTCCATGTACCAAAACATCAATGCCAAGCTCTTCCTGAAGCTTGACAACTTTGCTGATCTCCTCCTTGATAGCCTTGACATAATCATCCTCAGAAATCCTAACATTCCAAGAGAAGTACAGCTTATGAATCACACAAATTCAGGACTGAAAGTGAAAATCACTCTTGACAGAACCATTGCTGGCGCCAAAGAAAATTGCTTACTTTTTGGCCTTGTATTCCCTGCGTACTTTTCTAAGCTCCATTGTCTGCGGGAATGATCCCGTGGTGGTAGTGGGAAGAATTGGAAGGTTCAGTTTCTTCTGCTGAGCATCTAGCCTGGCACTCACATTTGTGGCCCGGTGGTGATCAGAGCCCTTTAGAGCAGCAGCCTAAGAAATACATTTCCATGAATTAATGGGAACTGTCACACTGGGCTTTCAGAATCTCAGACTGTAAGATAGTTGGGTTAAATCACTCACGGCCTTTTGGACAGCCTCATTTGTCACCCTCGGGGATGACTTTCTCGAAGCTAAGGTGACAGCATTTGCAGAGAAAACAGTCTGAAGATGCTCAGAAAACAACAAATAAAGTGAGCTTATAATAATGTGCCCCCACTTATCCAAACCAAAAGATTAGATATCTCGAAACAAAGGACAGCACAAACAGCAGGGTTGTTGCTTGGAATGAAGGAATAATTAAAGTTTATCACAAAAAGACTAAAACACATTTGAGTCCTATACTGCAGACACATACATTCAAACAGTCACACATAAATACTTAACGTTGTATATGCCCTTCCCTTCTGGAAATTAATCAATTTGGAAAGAAAATTAAATGTTCATAAACAATCTCAGCATCTGCCAGTACCTCATCCTTCAGTCCAAATAATGCCTGGGCCAAGGCATTTACTTCAACAACTTTTTGAGCAGCAAATGCAAGCCATGACTTGATCTCTTTATCCAATTTAGTTTCATTTACTAGGTCCACGGCAGTGTGAAGAAGAGAACAGGATGTTGAAACAACAACCTTATCTGACAGGTCATACACAAAGCGTTAGTCACTTTGCAAATAGATTTCAAGTTCACGCAAAATTCTATAACTGTGCTATGATATATAAATACCTTTTCCAACGATGCCCTCAAGGGCCTGCAGGGTTTTGAGAGATGAATCCAGATCGTTAGCCCAAATGTTTCTTCCATCTACTACTCCAGCAAAAAGATATTTTCCAGAAGGAAATCCACCTTTAACCAAATCTAGGGTCTTCGTTCCACGAACTAGGTCAAATCCAAAGCCTGCAATGCCTTTCAAAGAGGTGAGTGTCTTGTACGCCTCCACAGGCACATCAGCAAAGTATGTCTCGATAAGAATACTCAAGCCAGACAGGGATGACTCTAGCTCTGAGTAGGCATGAGTAAATGCTTGCAATTGGTGAGAATCGAGATCCATCACAAGAGTTGGCTCATCAAACTGTATCCAGGCGGCACCTGCTGCCTTCAGTTCAGCAATAACCTCCCTGCGTAGACAAAATTTAGTTGACGCAACATCAGAAAATTCACTATCAATGAACCACAGGTCAGGAAACTATTTCAGATAGGCTCAGCCCCTACTTGTAGATTGGAACAATCTTTCCAATAAGGGAGAGAAGAGAAAAGGATTTCTCAACACCCTTGGCAGGTTTGGAAAGCAACAAGTAGGAAACAGGGCCAACAAGGACTGGAACCGTATCAACTCCAAGCTGCATCAGAGAGATAATTAAGAGCTTCAGGAAACCAGGGAGAAATTCTCTCACAGAGAGAGAGAGAGAGAGAGAGAGCAACAGTAAAGTGATAAGCTGATTTAGCACGCTTACAGCTCTGGCCTCCTTGAACTCATCAACTGCCTTATGAGATGCATAAGAGAACTTAACATCTGGTCCTAGCTCAGGGACAATATAGTGGCTGTAAATAACAAAACAAAAACATTATAACCATTCCACAGACACAGCAACATGAGAATGAGGATATACTGGGAATATGGTCACAATGTGAGCAGAGAACTTACTAGTTGGTGTCGAACCACTTGGTCATTTCCATAGCTGGGACAGAGGCATTACCCCTCGCCATGGAGAAGTAGGTGTCAAATTCAATCTCACCCCCATTCCACCCATATCTGGGAGGAACAGCACCCAGCATAGCTGTGGTATCTAACACCTGATCATAGTAAGAGAAAGTATTGCTGGGAATGTATTTGATTCCGGCAGAAGCCATCTGCTTCCAGATCGATGCCCTCAGGTCAGCTGCCACCTTCTGCAACTCCTCAGCACCGCTCTTCCCATCCCAGAAAGATTCCAGCGCAAACTTCAGCTCTCTCTTGGGCCCCGTGCGAGGATAACCAACAATGTGGGATGCCATAGCTCTGTTTCATAACATTCCGCAGATATCATTTCCATGAAGAAACATAACCAAAAAGGTTGATCCACCATGCTACAGTCAACCACTTAAATATCCTTCCACTATGAAGAAACGTCACATAATCATAAACTCTGAATTCATCTGTCTATCCTCCCATCAAGTTGCATATCAACCCGACACCCCTCCAGCATAAAACCACAGCTCAGACTCGAGGTTAATCTACATAATTACAAAAGTTAAAACGCTAGCCATGTCTCAGCGAAATTATGGCAAACACCTTGTCTCCGCCGTCTTGCATGGGAGAGGGAGATCAAATACAAATTAGCGGAACTTCGACCCGACTTCTGTTTCAATTTTTGTAATTGGGAACACACCGACGAGCCTACAATCATCCCCAAAAACGACCAAAAGAAACTATACCCTCCGAAACAAAACCTCGAGCACAGACTCCCCCGGGCACACTCATCCATCCAGAGCGTTCGACCCCAGCACAAATGCAACGATCAACTACTTCAGGCTTCACCTACTCTTCATCCCTCAAACACTTAAAACCCAAAAAAGGAAAAAAAAAAACCGCCAATCGAGCACCTCAAGCACCGCGACTTCGGATCCTATTATATCCTATCGGAGTCCCTTTTTTTCTTTTTCCGGTCATCGGAACGACTCGACCGCGCCAGTCGGATCTATCATAGCGGGGAGCAATCGCAAGCGGCTACGTCCATCGCCGACGCGGGGACCGGGACGGCGAGGGGGCGGGCGAGGAGCGCGCGCGTACCTGACCGGAGGCGGACGGAGAGCGAAGCGGAGGACGGAGAGGCGGCGGTGGCGGGTGCCGGTGCCGGTGCCGGTGCCGGTGCCGGTGCCGGTGCCGGTGCGGGCGGGAGAGTGGCGGAAGTGGAGAGAGTCAACTGAAACGAGGCGGAGAGATTGGACGGACGGCACGCGGGAGTGGAGAGAGACTTGGCCCATCTATTTATAGCACAGCAAATCCGCACGCCCGCACGGGTCTTCTTCCTCCCTCGCTCGGATCCGAACCTGACTGGGGACGTTGGATATCTTCTTTCGGGCGCCTTTTTTTTTTTTTCAAATATATATTACGGGATAATTTTCACTTAATGTGAAATGTAACCCTAAATTTTAGCCTAATATGTAGTATCATCCTTGAACTTTTAATTTATTTAATGCGATTCCTAAATTTTTTGTACCTTTTCAATTTCATATGAAATGCTTAATATCATCCTTGATAATATTAAGTATTTTTATACAATCGAGACACTAAATTGAAACATGTAGCAAAAATTTAGGGATCATATTCTACAAATTAAAATTTTATAGATAACGTTACAAGTTTTGTTTAAGTTCAGTAACAAAATTTAAAATTTATTTATGTTATTTATTCTCTTTTTAAAAATATTAATTAATTTAGTTGTTTATTTTTGGCATTTGGTGATTTCTTCTTCTTGTTTTTTTTGGTGGCCTCATAAAAATTGTTTAAAGTAGTTTATGTACTTCAAAACTATTTGAGGGGAAAGTAAACGTCTCAAAACTTCGACTCTAGAAAATGAGATTCCAATTCATGCCCAACTCAACTTTTTGATATCAATCCAAAAGAATAGCTCTAGAGAATGAGATTCCAATTCATGCCTAGATATCAAACCGAAAGAATAACTCTTTGCAAATCCTCAAATCCCAACACATGTACGACGTGCTTGTATATATTTGGGTCGATGCAAGTCGACTTGAAAGTTGACCTAATCATCATATACATTTTTATCATGACCCGAAATTTTATATGTAAGGGGGCTATTCTCAGAGTAGAACTCAGCAAATGCAAGTATATACTGTTGGGGTTTCATGAATCATGTATAGGTAAAATTAAAAAAAAAAATACAACGGAAACAAAGATAATATTTTATATACATGATTCTCCGAAGTCGTTGTTTGTGCGTTTTAATCAAAAATCTGAATATAAAAAGGGAGTTAAACGAATTACCTCTCGAAGCACGCTTTAAACGAATTGGTTCGGATGTTCTTCAGTTCAAATCCCACAAACGTCGAACCTCTAATTCAGACACATCAACAACAGATGTCAAATGGAAGAGAGAACTTTTGGATAATCACCACTATGATCGTGCTAGCAATCTCGTGAAGACAATTCGCTGTATCATTGATGTTTTTAGTCACGGCCCAAACAAAAGAGAATCCCTCTTCTTTCTCGCGTCTCGAAAAAACACAAGAACATGCACACGTTTCTCTATTTTCAACAACCGTTCTTTATGTCCTCAATTGCTGACCATTGCTTCGTGCATGATGGTCAACAATTGCTGACCATTCATGCACGATGCATGAAGTCACCTTTATATATTTTTTTTTAATTAAAAGAAACGCACACGATATGCATTACACACGATCAACAACAATTGCTAACCGTGTGCATAATTAAGTAATTAATCAATTCATAAAACAAAAATAAAAGGAACATAATCTTTGTGTGTGCAATTAGGTTACATTAACATGTATCCACTTGGGGCATGTGTGTGCATCATATGTAAGTAGGCTCGTGACTATAATATAAATTAAATTAAATCTCATTTAATTTAATTTCAAATCAACTCAATTTGATTACAGTAATTGCAAACACATTTGTAACAATATTTCTCTCTTATTCCATGTTATCCTAATTGTTTATGGTGTGTGACATCCCTAGATTCATCACTAAGTTGGTAGTAAGACTTGTACTAATACATTAGTACTACCAAAAGTATTAATTGTCCCGATTAATCTTTGGGTCCTACAAGTTATTATTGACATTTAGCAATATGTCATGGCTACCCAGATAGTGTGAATACTTTAAGAACATAATGAACATGTCTGTTTTAGCTACAGTGTAATTCAATCCATTTGTCTTACTATATCCCGATCAAATAAAGACCATGAAATAATTGTCAAGTCACCAATTCGATTATATGTACAAATCTAATTGACATGCATTTTATTTGAGACATAAACAATTTATTCCCGATTACAACCGCGATCAAGGATTTCAATGCAGTGTCATAATTAGATTGCATATAACGTCATTATTATACCTTGCATGTAACAATGAGACAGATTCCATATTGCGCACACGTGCAACTTCGTATATGAACAAACTATGACCATCAAGCATAAAACAAATTAACGACTCGGCATTACATGCACCTATGAACCATAGTTGTTCGACACATCAGGTCTAAGGATTCTTTACACAAGACCAGAACATGAACAATTAGACATTGACCACACTAAAAGCTTCCATGTCGCTAATCGTTCCATATGCGTCACGTTCAGTAAACTTATCTAATACAAACACATGTGTTATAACTCAGGCATCATAATACCCAATGACATATGACTCATCATTCCCTTAAATATCCAATACTTAATGGTGAAGTTAAGAACACACCAATCTCAACAGGATTATAAATATCCACTCAATAATCCATTGATTAGAAACGGTTTAAAGATTCAGCCTAACTATGAACCCATCACATATATTCTTGGCGTCTCAAGAATAGGTCTAGTTGTAATTGGTCTATCATAAATATAAAATAATTGGACAAATGAATGACTACATAATTGCCATTAATTAAATAATAATAATAATGGTACAACTGAAATCCCTAATATGTAACTATTACATAGTAGCTTTAGGGCATACATCCAACAATCTCCCAGTTACATTAAAGCCAATTTGTCTGGTACTTCAAACCCATTTTGTCAATATGCCTTTCAAAAGAAGACTAAGGTAAGGTCTTAGTGAAGGGATCTGCCACGTTTTCTACTAAGGCAACTTTCTACAAAGCGATATCACATCTCCCAACAATTTCTCTAATGAGATGGAAGCGTCTCTCAATATACTTAGACTTTTGGTGAGACCTAGGTTCCTTGGCTTGAGCTATCACCCCATTGGTTGCTCAATTGAGGGAACAACTCCAAGTTCAGAAATAAACTTCTTCATCCAATCGGCTCCCTTTGCTACTTCAGAAGCGGCTACATACTCTACCTCAATGGTGGAATCGGCAGTTATGCTTTATTTGGAACTTTTCCAACTAACTACGCCACCATTGAATGTAAAGACAAACCCAAATGTAAACTTATAAGCATTAGGATCCGATTGAAAATCGGAATCAGTATAAGCTACAACTTTAAATTCTCCTTCTCCATCTATCAAGAATAGATCCTTAGTCCTTCGCAAGTACTTAAGAATATTCTTGACTGCTATCCAGTGCTCTTCTCCTGGACAAGATTGATATCTGCTAGTAATACTTACAGCATGTGCAATATCAGGTCTAGTACATAGCATAGCATACATTATACTTCCAATAGCATATGCATATGGTATCTTTGCCATCCGCTCTCTTTCTTCAAGAGTGTTGGGACACATCTCTTTAAAAAGACGGATCCATTGCCTAAAAAGCAATAATCCTCATTTGGAACATTGCATATTAAAACGTATTAACACTTTGTCTATGTATGTAGACTGTGAGAGGCCAATCAATCGTCTTGATCTATCTCTATAGATCTTGATACCTAAAATGTAGGTTGCCTCTCCTAAATCTTTCGTGGAAAATTTCTGTAACAAGAATAGTTTTATCGATGGTATCATCGATACATCATTTCCAATCAAAAGTATATCATCGACATACAAAACTAGAAATGCAATTGCACTCCCACCAATCTTTTTATATACACAAGGTTTATCCGGATTTTTTATGAAGTCAAATTATTTGACTACCTCATCAAAATGGACATTCCAACTTCTAGAGGCTTGTTTGAGTCCATAAATGGATCTCTTAAGCTTATACATCTTCTGTTTTTCACTATTGGATTCAAAACCCTGTGGCTGTTCCATATAGATGTCTTCCTTGAGAAAACCATTTAGAAAAGCCGTTTTGACATCCATCTGGAATATCTCATAATCTAGGTGTGTAGCTATAGCCAACATAATCCAAATGGATTTTAGCATGGCCACAGGTGAGAAAGTTTCGTCATAATCAATTTCTTTTTTATGACGATATCATTTCGCTAGCAACCATGCTTTGTAAGTTCCAATTTGACCTTCAGCATTCATCTTCCTCTTAAAGATCCATTTACAACCAATTGACATAATACCATCAAGCAGGTCAATTAAGGTCCAAACTTCATTGGAATACATTGAATCCATTTCGAATTTCATGACTTCTAGCCATTTACCAGAATCGATATATGACATCGCCTCCTCATAGGTTTTAGGATCACCAGATTGATCACTATCATTCACAATGAATAATGGTTCAATATAATCAACCGAGTGTCTATAACGAGCAGGTGGGTGAGACGTTCTCACACTTCTCCTAAGAGGTTGTGTATCAGAAGCTCCCACTGAATTAGAGATTGGTATATGATCTTGGTTGTTTGATACTTCATTATTTTCTTCTTGTAAAACTATTTTCCGCCCAGCACCACCTTCTTGGACGAACTGATTCTCCAGAAAAGAAGCATGCTTGCTCACCAAAATTTTTTTGGTCTGAATGAAAATAGAAATAATATCCAAGAGTTTCCTTTGAATATTCAATGAAGCAACCTTGTTCAGATCTTGCCTCCAATTTTTTCATTTTTAGCTTTTTTACAAAAGCTGGACAACCCACTAGGTTTTCTACCATGCCATATTTCATAGGGCGTAGTTGAAACAAATTTGGACGACACTCTATTCAGTATATATACAACTGTCTCAAGGGCATATCCCCAAAGGGATATTGGCAAATCGGTGTAACTCATCATAGATCACACCATATCTAATAAAGTACAATTTCTTCATTCAGATACACCATTATATTATGGAATTCCACGAGATGTCCATTGTGATAAAATGTCATTCTCTTTAAGATAGTCCAAGAATTCAGTACTAAGTTATTCACCTTCTCAATCCAATCGAAAAACCTTAATACATTTTCCTGTTTATTTCTCAACTTCGGCCTTGAATTCCTTGAACTTTTCAAAGGATTCAAATTTATACTTCATGAAGTATAAATAACCATACCATGACTAATCATCAATGAAAGTAATGAAGTAATTATAACCACCTCTAGCAGTTTCATCAATTGGTCCACATACATCTATATGTATTAATCCCAATATATCAGTAGCTCGCACAGTATGTCCCACAAAAGGCACTTTGTTCATTTTTCCTAGAAGACATGTCTCACAAGTCGAGTATGACTCAAAATTCTGTCTTCTCCAATATGACCTAATTGGAGACGCCAAACATACTTTTTATTTTGACTATCTCTAAGGCGTTTATTAGTTATGGTATTTATATCAATTCTATTTTGCTTATTGACATTCTATTTTGCTTATTGACATCAGTAATCACATTACCGAACATTGTAATTGTATAAAGATTATTGGTTAATAAGTTAGAACCAACACATCTTCTATTATGATAAATAGAACATATATCATCAGCAAAAGAAAAATCATAATTCTCTTTACCCAAACGAGGTATAGAGATGATGTTCCTAACAGCAATCTTATAATGCAAACAGTTCTTTAAAACTAATACATGTCCAGAAGACAAACATAAACGAAAAGTCCATATAGCTAACGCAACAACTCTTGCTCCATTGGCAAATGTCAGGACAATCTCATTTCACTCTAGCATCTTACTTATTTCCAGATTCTGCAAAGACATACAAATATGTGAAGTTGTAGCAGAATCTAGAACCCATGAGCTGGATTCAGCCCTAACCATAAGATTAGTTTTAATAAGCATAGACACCATACCTTCATAAGGTTGGTCCCTTGGCTTGACCTTCAAGCTCGCGAGGTACTTCTTACGATTCCTCCTCCAATACCCCTTGACACCACGGTAATGACATTTCCCTTTATCAATCTTAGGTTTTGGTTGCACAACGGGTTTGACAAACCTCTTTCATTTCTTTTTTTTTTAAAACAGTCTTACCCCTTGAAGAAAAAGCCTTGACCATAGCCACTACATTTGGTCTCGTGTTGTGCATTTCCTTCTCATAAACTACTAGCATACTATGTAACTCAGCGAGAGTTTTCTCCATCTTATGCATGTGGAAGTTTTGGATAAAACCATAGAAAGAATTGGGTAAAGATTGGAGAATCAAATCCACAACTAACTCGTTGTCCATAACGAGATTCAGCCTAGCCAATTCTTCAATGTGCTAGATCATTTTCAAAGCATGATCATTAACTAATGATCATTCAACCATCCTCATACGGTACAATGCCTTAGATATCTCATATCTAAAGGTTCGATCATTCTCATCAAAGTATTTCTTTAAGTGCAAAATGATCGACCTAGCATCTTCCATAGATTCATACTTCTTCTGAAATTCATTATTCAACGAAGCAAGCATATATGACCCAACTTTTAAGTCATCATCACGTCACTTATCATAAGTGACATGTTTCTCTTGGGTCCCACCCTTAGGAAAGGAAGTTGGTATCTTTTTATCAAGCACATACCCAATTTTTTGTGAGTTGAGAACAATTCTCAAATTCATCATCCAGTCAATGAAATTGGGTCCAATCAAACAATTCTTGTCAAATATATAAGCGAGTGCGTTTATGGTCACCATTTTCAGAGTAATAATATATCTGTTGCAGAAAATAAATTATTAGCTGTTATATCTTTCAAAATAACTATTTCATTTTGGCCTTTAAATGAAATAGATCCTCCCACTAAATTTATATTCGAATCCCATACTCCTTAAGATGGGAAGCGGTAATCTTTGTTGGGTAAAGATTACTAGTGGGGATTGGAGTCCCACTAGCCCAAAGCCCACCTCACTTAGCAGTTATTGGTATTCTATGAACTTAGTGAGTGAACCAACTCGTTCAACGCATTATATGCAAGTCTCAATCATAACTTCAGCCTCTAGACCATGAAAACTTCACCTAACAATTATTGGCATCATGATCATAGTTAAGTCTCGCACATCGTCTCATGCAAGTATTGAAGGCACAAATGATTCCCTCACCTAACAGTTATTAGAAATCATTTGGTTCCAACCCCACAGCATTATATAGACAATAAGAGGTCACCAACAAACAAGCAAGGACCAAACATGGGTTCGAAACAAACAGAGGCACCGGAAACTTCCGGGAGGGAATTATTCGCACACTATGAACAGTAACTGTACTGTGAACAATACTTTCCCTAGCCTAGTGCTACAGTAAAAGTGAACATTACTTTTGCTACAGTGAAATTGTACGGACAACGGTTTTTCAGCGGTCTTGTCCGTCACGAGCATTGTAGCTACAGACTGAGTCATCTGAGCTGTCTTCTAGGAGATATGCTTCATATTTTTGTTCAAGGGCTTCAAGGTCTTCAGGTGAAAGGATTTGGCTCAACCTTCGTGATGAGGATGCTTCTTCATGAGCCCAATGGGATGCTTCTTCTTCAGCCTAGTTTGTGTTGTCAATTTCTCGAGTGTCAGCAGGAATACTTGGTTGAGGCCAGTTGGATGGCTGTGCATAAAAGGATGTATCCATGTTTTGGAATAGGGACGAAGGTCCTAGTTCGTAGGGATCTTGGGACAGAGGATCTCCAAAGCGTGCATAGGGGTCCTGGGTGGATTGGACAATATCATCTGTTCCTGTCATTTCATGATCTTGAGACGATGCGGCTTTGTCCGTATTGTTCAAGTGCTTTATTGGCTTTGGTTCGAGGTCATAATGATCCCACGTAGTGGGTACATTATTCCAAACATTTTCAAGAATAGTTTTGTTTTCTTGGCACAAGATTTTCTGGAGTTCACGGTACTAATGTTCATCAAATCTAACAGATTTTGGATAAGATTTGTGAATCCGAGCTTTTCTGCAATTCAGATCGGGTTTGTAGGATGTGGTTCCTATTTCCTGTGCGGTGTGGACGATGGTGCCACTATTTGTGAAAAAATGCCATGGACGTCGGAAAAACAGGATAGTATGGACTTCAGGATTTGGAGTCGTGGTTCTCAGTTCCTTTTCCAAAAGTTGTTTCCAGTGATTAGGATGATAGAACCAATTTAGAAAGTCTAAGAGATTCTTATCACTTTCTTTTTCAACATTTTTCCCGAGTAAAAATATCCTGGTGAGGTTGGCAACAAATCGTCTGGTTGGGATTTCAATAGCTATTAAGTACTTATTGGTTAAGTACCATAATAACGTCTTGAGTTAATCAGGGAAATCCTCTTCTTTCCAGATAAGGGGATGAATGAATGGATAATTCGAATTTAACCCAAAAAGATAAAGAATCGAACCTCCATTGAATCTGAATAGATCCGTGTGGCATTGCCACATGAGATTTTCCAGGTTTTCAAAGCAAGATTGTCATTCGGATGTGTTGAATAATCTCCGGGGATATTTCTAGCTGGACAAATCCTTGATCTTCTCAACCTTGTATTTCACTCCATAATTGAGCATATGGAAGCGCAGGCCTCTTGATATACATGTTGATTCCGGCTGGTGCTTTTGGTCTAGAGAGGAAGTCGGCAAGCACATTTTTCTTTCCGGGAATATGTTTGGTTTCAAAAGAGTATTTCGAAAACCATTCAGCCCATCGAAGAAACGGTGAGAATTTGGAATGCTTCGTTTAAACTTGGTCATCCGAGGGAAAGATGCCATGTTTCTTCACAATTTCTCGCAAACTGCTCAAGGAGTTGGAGTGATTTGTTCGTCGGGGATCGTAGAGCAGAATATCGTCAATGTATACCGCTGCACTTGACAAGATTGGTTGGAATATACGACACATGGCCTTTTGGAAAAGGGATGGTGCTACCTTCGAGACCAAAAGGAAGTACTTTCCATTGGAAGTGCGATTCGGGATACTGAGAATCATGTTTTGGATCTGTCTTCGGGATGGATGCCCAATTGCCAAAATCCGGCTTTAAGGTCGATTTGGAATAAATGTGGGCTTTGGTTAAACCAGTAAAGAGAGAATCTCTGGATGGCAAAGGGAACTTATCATCTTGGAGAAAAAGATTGAGAGGTTGATAGTTGATTACCAGTCTCATTTTTCCCCTGTTTTGCTCGGCACACTTATTGACATAAAAGGCTTCACAGACCCATTGAGAATCAGAGATTTCAATTAGGCCTTGTTGCAAAAGTTCTGAGCATTCCCTTTGAGCTAAAGTCAGATGTTCTGACTTCATTCCCACATGACTCGTTTTGGTTGGATTTATGTCTTCATTCTTTTTGAAAGGAAGGCGAACAAAGAATTCTGGGTTTTTCCATAAATGATGGGAACACTTTTGAGCGAATTCGAATGGGATTCCGAACAAGATTCTAACAATTTTTGCATGATTGGATCTAATAGACTCATCTGAATGGAAAAGAATCTTTGAATATTGACGAACTCAGAAAATTGATCTTTATACCTAAGACTTTTTCCAGGAATGATGCGAAGCTGAGAGATTTGGGTCATGATGTCCCACCCAATTATCAGATCTTTATTGGGGAGGTTTGATCCGAAGATTTTTGCAGTTATGGAACACTGAGAAAAGAACTAGACGATTCTACGGGAGTGGTTCGACATTTGTGGAGAAAGTATCTCAAGAAGCCGAGTTGAAATATCGGATATAAGGAGTCAGAATTCTTCGGGAAGAACTTTGGTGTCCAATATTGAACAACTTGCTCTGTGTCAATGAGAGCAATAACGGTGATGGGTTTGGCAAACTTTGAGGTGAGGATTTTTCTTGGGAAATGGGGACAGTGAGTTTGGCTTGAAAATATGTCAAGGTTTGGTTCGAGGATGAGGATGATATATGAAAAATATCTTCGGACTCGAGTCCGATTCGATCTCACTTTGGAAGTTTGGTAAGTAGGGATGACACAAAGAGTTTGTTCGGATGGTTCTTCATCAACGAGAGAATAATGATTCAATATCATCATTTTCAAGAGAAATTCTTGTTTCATTCTCAATGTGATGAATTAAATGATTTTGACATTTTCTTGCTTGAGGACAATTTTTGGCAAAATGTCCTTTCGATTGCAAATGTAGCAACGGTTTGATTTCTTGTGGCCTGTGCGATCCCTTCTTTTGCGTAGGTATCGTCATTTCTTCTTTTTCCGGAAATGCTTGGAGCCATGTTTGGATTTCTTTATCCATAACTTCTTGAAATGTTTCTTCTTCTTGGAATACTTGCCACAAGTACCATCACGTCTTGCTCGGAGCATTTGATTTTTAACTTCGGCGAGAACAGCCGATTCAAGGCGCTTGTCATCCGTGATGTAGGTGCGGACCATCGGCGCTTTAAGCATAATTCTTCGAGGCATAGATGAACTTCTTGCTGTATTTCACCTAAGGGAATATCTTGCACTCTTCTTTGTTTTCCAAAGAAAGATCTTTCAACCATCTGGGATAGTTCTTTAGGGATGGAAATAAGGAAAACATGCTTCAAATTTGGATCTGCTCCAACCTGATAAAAAAGCTGAAGCATCACTCGATAATGCTTATCGAGATGTTTCCTTTGCAAGGAGCAGCATCTTCTTTCAAAAAATTCTCTTCTTTTTATCTCTATGAGATCAGTGGGTTTTCCCACAAAGACATGATACAAGAGAGTAATGGCATGGCTGAAATTCGGTGACATCAGAAAATGAATCTTGTCTTGTTCTGAAATTGATTGCCACCAGAGTTTGAGGGTTCCTGTGAATCTTGTAACAAAGCTGTACAAGACATCATTCATATCATGGTTGGTGATGGACTGAGTATTCAACCAAGTATGAAATTCTTCAAGTCTTTCTGGCCATTTGTGATAGGGAATATCATCAATGGTTAAGAATTGTTTTGATGCCATGGACACATGGCGAGCAGGATTACTAGTCTGACCATTATCTGGGTCAGAATAGTTTGATTCCATTTCTTTATCTGGAGGATCAGCCATAAATATTGCTGAAGTTACTGGCCCAATAGGAAGGGAATCAACTGTAAGAATAGAGAGAGATGGAGAAGATGAATAAGATGCTGAATCTGATTCAGTCTCAAGGGTAGTTTGCTCGACTAGAAGTAGGGACTGTTTTTCTGGAATGGCAGGATCAAGCTGTTGAGTATTAGGATCAGGTTCCTGGGTACCTAAATCCTTTAGAAAAGATTCTAATGGATTAGATAACATCATCTGATCTGGCCTTTCTCTTATAACAAGTGAACTTGATTTTGTAGGTGGCATATTTTCTTTCCCTTTTTCCTTCTGCAAGGCTTTGAGGCGATTTCGTATTTTCGCCATATCTCGGTTCCCTTCTGTAGGGATCTTCTGGGATAGTGGCAAAGATAGACGTTTGTGGTGGTGGAGGTAAATATCCGGTTCTAACAGGAGGTGTCAATGGATTGAAGGGTCTGAACCTTCCTTCTTCAAGAAGCTGGATTTGCCTCTTGAGCTTTTCTATTTCAGGCTTTGGATTTTCAAGATAATGATACCCCAGATGTTGTCCTGATTCCAAGGCGTGAAGCCTTTTCTGGAATTCAGACAGTATCTTTTTGGTACTTTCATCATACCTTTGGAGATCTTGTTGCACATTTCCGATCTTGGAATCAATTGCCTTGAAGGCATTGTTTTGTGCCAACAAAGTCTCGATTGCCAATTTAGAACAGAGCGGCGAGGAGTCTTTCTTTGTCTCCCATGTTCATCCACATCAGTGGGGGTAGATATCTTAGGAACGTGACGATATATGCCTTGTGGATCAATGAACTCTTCTGCGGCAGGGAACGAGAGTTTAGAACTTTCTCTGACAAGAGGGGGAAAGTCTGTTTCTTGGAACATGGTGATAGAAGAAGTGGGAGGTGTTTCTGCTGGAGCCTCAAGTGGGTAAGAATGTTTCTTAGCCCATTTTAAGATTGGCTTATAAAACAGAGAAAGAGCTTGTCTTTTCTGAGGAGGAGATGGGGGAGGAGATTTTGGTGGATCTGGTGAAACTTGGGTCGTAGTTCTGAATTCTGGTGGTGGAGGTGGTGCATAAGAAACCATGAACTGGTATTTATCACATTCACCAAGAGTATCTACGGAGGGATCTCCGTTTAAGTATCTTTGGTACACCTTATCCTTAGGTTTCTTTCTCCGAGGTGGAGATCTCGCAAAAGGATCTACTTCGTCAGGGGAGTTTGTGCAATGAGAACATTGGCAAAAAGGATCCCAAAAACAATGACCATAGTTGTCTGTGTAGTAATGGACAGGATGTCCATCACTATTGAAATGTCGAACAAGCTTTTTTGGATCTAGCTCGGAAATTGACTGAGGAACACATGGTTCAATTATGAAGAGAGTCTAGAAGATAGAAGGACTTTCTTCCTTTTCCTTGCCAAATTTGATGGAAACAGTTCCATCTTTTTTCCGTACGAACTCCGAGTCTGTGGACTGGAAAGGCTTGTTATGCTGGTGTAGCTTTTCATAGTTGGTGATCCAAGTCTCTGGAAGGAGCTTGGCCAATGTATCCTTGGGGATCTGTCTGGGAACATGGATGCAGGATGCCTGATCATTCTGCATTGAGATAAACAATGCATCTTCATTACCATTATTGAAGTTGAGGTCAAGAGCATGATTCTGCACTCGATAAACTATCTGGTAATGTAAGGTTGCAACTATAGAGTCAGCAGTTTGAGGGGCTCCACTATTATAAATGGTAATTAACCCCTATGTATCCATAGTCGATCAGTTAACCACTATAATATTGGATCAAACCACGACGATGGAAGGCCACAAGTCCGAAACCCGTTTCGACTTAATATTATTAATAAGGAGATTTGGGTCATTATTAATAATCTCACTTTGCACATTAACCGGTTTAACATGCACGACAACATAAACACAAAAATAAATAGATATCATATAAATATCTATCCTACGTGGTGATCATGGAATTATGGTTCAATGGGTCTCGAGCCAAAGAGACCCATTTAGCCATTTTAATGTTTTAATAATAGGGATTTGCTCTTCACTTCTTATTCAATCTTTGAACTCTTCAAAGACCGGGCCCATAGAGCTCTCCAGCTCAATGGCTCCTCCAATGGCTCCTCTCGAACTCGTAGTATTTACATCAACAATTGATATAATAAACCATGTTAAAATTACATTTCATGAAAAATTAAAATAAAATAAAAGGAAGGACGCAGCCTCCATTTAATAACATCCCCAAAAAGAATACTTGTAATCTTGATACATTCATCCATACAACAATCATAATGATTAGGGATTTTTCCATGATCACCACCCTTCTTTACGAGCCATAAATTCAAAATTTAAAGCTCTGAAATGCATAGATAAAATTCTGCATTTAATTAAATTTAAAGTCGAACAACGCAAATTACGTCAAGAAATCAAATCGATGAAACAAAGTTCACGAGCATGATTCCGAACAGAAGTTGCATTGTCAACTTTAAATTCACGATCACGAATCATTCACAGAATATAAACATAAAGTATAATAAGTTATGGATTTTTGATTCAAAATTGATTTAGTTCTAATTTTCTGCTTAGTTGATTAAATTTATCACATAAATTAATCAACTTCAATAGGCCACATAAGAGCAAGAGATTCTTTTAATAAATTGACCATTAGAAAGAAAAATGCATTTGAACTATAAATCAATTAAACGCACAAAAATCGCCTAAGGTTAGCTCTAATACCACTGTTGGAGTTCCATGAATCATATATAGGTAAAATTAAAAAAAGGAATAATTGCTGCGAAAGTCTTGAAACTTGTCACGAAAATGCTTTTGAGTCATAAAACTTGCAAAAAGTGCAAATAAGTCCTAAAACTTGTCAAAATATTTCATTTGAGTCATAAAATCGACACCGTTAGCATTTTTCGTTAAAAATGCCGACGTGACATTTAAAATTAATTTTTATTTTGCACGTGGATTTTTTAAAATTTTTTCTATTTAAATTAGATTTTAAAATTAAAAAAAAAGTGAAAATTTATTTTAAAAAGAAAACAGTTCGAAAAAAAAAAAATGGCAGCATCGCCGGAGGGGCCGGTGAAGATCGCCAGCCCTGAGCACAGGTAGCCGGCCCTCGCTCAGCCAGGGCGAGGACCGGCGACCCTCGCCAAGCTCGGCGGAAAGGGTGCCCGGATCCGGGCACGCCAGCCCCCGCAAGGGTCGGCAACGCCTCGCCCAGGCTGGTGACGGCCATCGGCCCCCTGCAAGGGTCGGCATGCCTAGATATGGGCACCCTCGCCCGAGCTTGGCGAGGGCCGGCCACCCAAGGCGAGTCATCTGCCCCTCCAGCGACATCGCCGGCCCCTCCAATGAGGTTGCCTTTTTTTTTTGAACTATTTTAAATTTTCACTTTTTTTTTTTTTTTTTTGTTGAAAATAAGATAAAATGAATAAATCTAATTTTTTTAGTTTTTAAATCTATTTTTTAAAATGAATAAAAAATATTTAAAAAAAGCCACATGGAAAATAAAAATTAATTTTAAATGCCACGTTAGCATTTTTAACGGAAAAGGCTAACGGCGTTGATTTTAGGACCCAAATGAAACATTTTGACAAGTTTTAGGACTTATTTACACTTTTTGCAAGTTTTAGAATTCAAATGCATTTTTGTAACAAGTTTTAGGTCTTCCGCAGCACTTATCCCTTAAAAAAAATACAGCGAAAACAAAGATGATATTTTAGATACATGATTCTCTGAAGGCATTGTTCATACGTTTTAATCAAAAATCTGAATATAAAAAGGGAGTTAAACGAATTATCTCTCAAAGCGCGCTTTAAACGAATTAATTCGGATATTCTTCAATTCGAGTCTCACAAACGTCGAACATCTAGTTCAAACACACCAACAATGGACGTCGAATGGAAGAGAGAACTTTCGGATAATCACTACTATGATCGTGCTAGCAATCTCGTAGAGACAATCCGCCGTATCCTTGATGTTTTTAGTCAGGGCCCAAACGAGAGAGACTCCCTCTTCTTTCTCGTGTCTCGAAAAATCACAAGAGCACGCACACGTTTCTCTATTTTCAGCAACCGTTCTTTATGTCCTCAAATACAACATTTTAAATAAATATATATATACTTGAATCAGCAACCGTTACTGATCGTTTGCTCATGCACAATCGTGCATGAGCGGTTGGTTGCGCTGACCATTACTTAGTGCATGATAGTCGGCAATTGCGGAACATTCATGCACGATGCATGAAGTCCCCTTAATATTTTCTTTTTAATTAAAAGAAATGCACATGATGCACATTGCACACGGTCGACAACAATTGCTGACCGTGTGCATAATTAATTAATCAATTCCTAAAACAAAAATAAAAGGAACATAATCTTTGTATATGCAATTAGGGTACATTAACATGTATCAACTTTAGGCATGTGTGTGCATCATATGCAAGTAGGCTCGTGATTATAATACAAATTAAATTAAATCTCATTTAATTTAATTTCAAATCGACTTAATTCGATTGCAATAATTGCAAACATATTTGCAACAATATTTCTCTCTTGTTCTACATTATCCTAATTGTTTATGGTATGTGACATCCCTATGTTCATCACTAAGCCGGTAGTAAGACTTGTACTAACACATTAATATTCCTAAAAGAATTAATTGTCCCCAATTAATCTTTGGATCCTACAAGCCATGATTGCTAGTGTCATGGCTACCCATATAGTGTGAATGCTTTAAGAACATAATGAACTTATCAGTTTTGGTTACAGTATAATTCAATCCATCTGTCTTACTATGTCCCGATCAAATAAAGACCATTGAATATTTGTCAAGTCACCAATTCGATCATATGTACAAATCTAATTGACATGCATTTTATTTGATACATAACGATTTATTCTCGATTACAACCCCAGCCGAGGATTTTAATACATTGTCATAATTAGATCGCATAGGACATCATTATTATACTTTGCATGTAACAAAAAGACAGACTTTATATTGTGCACACATGCAACTTCGTATATGAACAAACTATGACCATCAGGCATAAAGACGGATCAACTGCCTGGCATTATGTGCACCTGTAAACCATAATTATTCGACACACAAGTTAACACTGTGCATCAGGTCTAAGGATTATTTACACAAGACCAAAGTATGAACAATTAGACATTGATCACGCTAAAAGCTTCCATGTCGCTAATCGTTCCATATGCGTCATGTTCAGTGAACTTGTCTAATACAAAAACCTGTATTCTAACTCATGCATCATAATACCCAATGACATGTGACTCATCATTCCCTTAAGTATCAAATACTTAATGGTGAAGTTAAGAACACACCAGTCTCAACAGGATTATAAATATCCACTCAATAATCCATTGACCAGGAACGGTTTAAAAATTCGGCCTAACTATGAACCAGTCACATATATTCTTGACGTCTCAAGAATAGGTCTAGTTGTAATTGATCTTATGGAATCATTCATAAATATAAAATAATTGGACAAATGAATGAATACGTCATTGCAATTAATTAAATAATAATAATGATAGTACAGCTGAAATCCCTAACATATAATTATTACATAATAACTTTAGGGCATACATCCAACATATATCTCTAATAAGACTGATCTTATTGACATTAACTTTTAACATCCAGCTTAATTCTTATTTTAGACGTAAGGCCTTCTGTCCTTAATTTCTTATGCACAAGATTCTTATGGAGATGATTACAGAGCATGCTATCAAGATAAAAGTGCTATCTTACCAGCACAGATAGATTCATTTTTTGAAAATGTGTAGATCTTGAGTGTTGATATTAGAAAAAATCATATCTTTCTATGAAACGAATTTTGACATGGTGGGTAGTAGTAGCATGAATGGTGCCTTAAGGTGGCAAACGGGGGTGGTGCGCTTTGTGGTGGTGCTTAGTGGAGCTGAGTAGTGTTGAGAGAGAGAGAGACACCTCTTTGTGTGGTGCTCGGTGGAGCTGGGTAGTGTTGAGAGAGAGAGAGAGAGAGAGAGAGAGAGAGCAGCAAGAAGTGACCGGAAAGGCAACGACGATGCCGATGGTGGTCGGGGGCTGTGGGTAGGCGCAGCCCTGGTGGCAGGTGAAGTTGATGGTATTTGCAATTGTCGTAATAACAAAAAAATATAGATCATCGATTGTGACAATGGTAGTGGAATTCTGATAGGCCACTTATCGGATAAAGGTGTATTACAATGCACTCAAAACACAACGCATGCATTAATCAGTGAGAATTGCCTTAAGTTCTGATAGTGAAATCATTCAAATACGATAGAATTTACATGATGATGCAAATATTACTCCAAAGATCACTGGGAATTCAAGTAAAATCTGATCGGGTCAGTCAATGATGTAGATATTGTAGAGGAGCTACCAGTGTCTACATCTCCAGTATCTACATCGACTGACCTACCACCGAGAGATGATTCAGCATCATCTGAACTGAGGCCTCTCTCTTACCTGAAATCAAAACCTATGACAATTTTCTTTTATAGCAGTTCGCTAGTGTCCAGATCAACTTTCATGCACCCAAAACAATCTTAAGAATGCACTTTCCAAATATGATATATTCAGAATCTCTCATTGAGTAAAGGCTGGAACCCAAAAAAACACAAGCAAACTCCCTCACCATCCAAATCAACACCTTCAAGCATGACGGGTCCATCGCATTAAATATTACTATGTTTAAATTTATCAACTTATGATAGTTTTGAAGTCACTTTTAACATTAAAAAGTTGCTAAGAAAGTCACTAATCACTCGTCCATATTACTAACTTTTGATAGGTTTTCAAGTAATTTTGAACTTAAAGTTGCAAGAAACCGTGACAGAAGTACTAATCTTTGATAGGAGAAAACTCACTTTCTAATAAAGAAAGTTTCTGGTCAATGTGAAAGGCAGATTTCCAATCATCCACGTTTAAACTGTGCCACCAACTTCTAGCAGTTTTAGAATAGCTTTACCTTTCTTTTTTTGCCGTTAAGAAATTACTTTTACCTCTTAAAAGTAACAAAACGTGTAACAAAATCGCTAATAATCGACATGAGAAAACTTCTTTTTTGTGAAAGAATAGTTTACCAACTAATGTGAAAGTCCTTTCTCCTGTAATATATAGAAACTTGCTTTTTCATAGGAAAAATTACTAATCGGGTTAGTAGGACAGACAGCATGCTAAAACTGGCCCTTCACATCTATCCATGACCACGACGTCTCGCATTTTTGTGATGCAACTAAAGCAGATGCGATGACTGGACTCTACTAATTCAAGAAAATTTTGAAGACTTCAAATCACCATTCAAATGTCAAGTCGACCGCATGATTTTGTTCCTTTTATTCAAAGTATATATATAACTGTGTATAAGCAAGTGTTCATTAGATGACTTGTTACTAAGAAACTGTCCACCGACCATCCTCATATCACGGAACTTGCTCACTACAGAGGCCATAAGCATGATAATTCTCAAGGTAAGCTAACACTTTGCCTCCCAGTCGACCCAAGACAGATAGTTGTAATAATTTACAAGAATGAAACTTCACCTCAAATATCATCAGTGGGAACACGAACAACCGCGTTCCGTTTCGCCACCAGAGGCCGACTTATAACTACGTTCCCAGGTGTCCGCGGGCACCACTTGAGCATGAGGGACATGGCGAGGATGCTTCTCTCTCTTATCTCCCTTGATTTGCTTCAAGGCGTGCTTGAGGGCAGGCAACAAAGCATCCATGCATTCCGCAACAGCATTTGGATTGCCGGGCATGTTAATGATCTGTGTATTTTTGGAATCACAATTCACAATGAGCAGAAATCAAGGAAGTGAAGCATCTTCATATTTCTAATCCCTCGCGTGTTCAACAATATCAGAATGCTTCCACAAATATCATATGGAAACAGAAATATACAAGATGAGCTATTTCACATATAATCGGGGCATCTCTATTTTAAAATAATTAAAATACGTCAGTGAATTGGAAATTTTTAGTGGATCATCCTTAGGACTTAAAAATCAGGTGAAATATATGTTGCTATGTTTTAAAGGAAATTCATACTGTTTGGAAGGAGAATTGACCGATGCAGCAATTTCAGACAGTTAAATTAATCAACACAACTTCAGTTCAACTAATTTAAAAAGGGTAACTTTCCAACAAATTAAACAATAGAACACTTTAAGAAAAATCTGTATCCAGAAAACTGCTCTTTTCATCTTTGGAAGCACAGCTATTTAAAGAAGTGCAAAAACCAAAGTCGCCGAGTTCAGAAGCAGTTTAAGACTTCAAAAGCTATCCAAATGCTGGTTTGCCAATTTTCCACAATTTAAAGCTCAACAACAAGTGGGAGCAATTTGCTATTCTAATCAATTTACAGTTGGTTACTTTGTGTAAGGTCCCTAACAGAGGTTTTGACTTTTAACTGTGTGGTCAAATAAATGACTTCCCAGATATAAATGTAAAGCCACTAAGATTTTTTATTTCGTTGCACATTATCATCAGTTATGGAGGAAAAATTTGTAGCATTACCAATGAAGAGCCTCTTATTCCAGCAGCAGCACGGGAGAGCATCGCAAAAGGTGTCACCTAAGCAAATTAAGGACAACCAAGTTCAGTAAATTGAGGTAAGTAGATCGACATAATCTCAGTACAGAAAAAGTTAACTTTGACACTGAATATTTTCAATAATAACATAAGCATAAGCAATTTTTTACTGATATCTCCTAAATTAAACAGCAGTTGCTCAAGGCTAGTATGAGTCCCTTCCTATTGATCAGCCACTTCCTTTCACCCAGACAGAGATTTGACAGTGAACTTCAAAGAGTACATCAAGTTTCTTACTCATGATATTAATATCGTGAAATAAATCAATAAGGTCATTACACAATAAGAATAATGCATCTCCTAAACAGAAATGGTGAAATAAACAAAAAAGAATGTATTCATCTAAGGAGGACATCAACTCTTGGCCAAAAAGGAGTAAATGTCAACTGCAACTATCCCTTAAATCCCTAACAGAAAACTTCATGTTGGACGACCTGCACCAAGCTGGCACTCGTCAAGGCATGTAGACAGAACTAGGGAGTTACCTTCAAACTTTCCTGCATCATTACATAGAGTAAACCCGGGGTTTCTTTTTCAATCAACTCTTTTGTTGCTTCAGGAGTCACATCCCTAGGAGTGAAGCCAGTGCCACCTTAAAGAACAAATAACAGTGGCAAAATTCATGAGAACAATGTGAAGGCGGTTTCAAGATTAGAAACACGGTGAACTCACCAAGAGTGAGAATCAGATCCATCTTATCAACATCAGCCCATCTCTGCAGAATATCCTTAATTTTCGCCACTTCATCTGGGACCACGGCAGTTGCAGCTACTCTAGCCCCTCCTAACCTTTCTGACGAAGAATTAACAACCGTAACAGCCCTTGGACCACTGCAAGTTTTAACTAGTTCCAGATTATGTGTGTCAGGAAATCGTGTTCTATTCTTTCTACAACTTATTAATGTCTTCAAGCTCCAAACGTGCAATAGAAATATTAGGAAAGATAACTTGAAAACAATAATTCATCATTCAAAGGTTAGCATCTTCAACTTGAACTCAAGAAAACTCCTGTTCTCTCATCCCCGATTTTTTGCATACAACTCTGTTCGCTTATAGAAAGAGGAAAGGCTTCAGCACCAAAAGTCTCTTCTTTAGCAGTAATACTAAGCTAATGAATTCCAAGAAAGACTCAATCTATAGTTCAGCGTTCCAGTCAACGTAGAACAACATACCAAGTTGATAAAGTAGCAATAGCAAAACTAGGAGCTGACTTTCAATAGACAAACATAAATATTATATTTTCCATCTCTTAAGAAATAGAAATGGAGATATAAATGCATATACCAAAGACAAAGAAAAAGAATTTGAAAGCATCAACAGCTCTGCTGGAATAAAATCCAGAATACACAAAAAAGGTTGAAATCATCAACTACTGTTTGAAATAGTAAGAAAGGACAAGAAAAACACTAGAATTGATGATAGGGCTCTATGCCCTTAATCTGCACAAAAGTTCTCTTAATGAGGTGCAGAAAACTGTAGCAAAGCCTATAGTACTCCCAAGTCATACTTTGGTAGGAAGCAATATCAATTCTGCCATTTTGCTCTGGCATCAGCAAAGTGACCTCTTTAAAATAACGATTTAAAGAGGTGTATCAAGATGCATGTCAGAGACATCAGCCATATGTTTAAGCCACATAACAGTTACGAAGTGTCTCAGACCTACCAAGCCAGCTTAATTCACCACACGCAGATGTACAAACCTATTCTCCATCCATCGCAATTAATCAATAGGGAATAGAGAAAAGTGACTCAACAATAGCAGAATTCCAACTTTTAATTTTTGAAATATGGTGAGGTTTTGCTAACAAGTTACTCAATTTTTTGACGGACTTTAATCATTATCATTACCGATTAAAACAAAATATTTGTTAAAAACCTGTGAAAAGAGGAACAACTGCCACCAGGATAACAAGGACATTTTCCAGCATGTTCAGCAATGGGTAAGCAATAAAGACTGCAGTAAGGCAACATTCTACCCTAACAAGAGAAATCATTGAAATGCTACCTCCGATCAGGCCCAGCTCCGGATGCAACAGTGTCACTCACAGTCAAAATTGCAACCCTGTATGCACCTTCTTGATGTCCATCAGCAACAGTATCTTGAGATGGAGTTACTTGCACCACAGAAACTGAATCTGGCAATAAGGGACTCTTGCTAGGAGCACTAACACTTAGATCGGATATTGCAATAGCTGGGACTGAGGTTCCAGCAGGTATTACAGAGCCTGTTGCAGGAAGCACTAACAATGCATTTGCAGACTTCATGCTGAGAAGGCGGCTGCTCACTTGATGGCCAGTACTCTCAGCAACAAAACTGAAACCCACAAGTCAAGTTGACCACCAATCATTTCCACACATATTGAAAAGGCTTTGATCGACCAGTTTATAGAAATGAGGCCCTCTTGGTTTGGTTTGAAAATAGTAGAGCTCATCAAAGGGAAATATAGACTGCAAAAAGACTAACCCAGGAGTGCCAGATCCATCATTCGCCAACCACCTGATGATGCCACGATGATACTCAATCCGGACTGGATCTGTCTTTATAGACTGCTTAAGACGCGCTTGTACTCTGTGAAAAATACACCAATTAAGGGGGATCTATTTAGGCCTTTTGTGCAACAATTGTTAAGTGCAAGTAATTCGACAAAAACAGCTACCTTAGAAGCTTCGGGTTAGCCCATCCAGCAAGATACCGTATTGCTGGAACTACAAAGAGATTAAAGCAGACTATACAGCTAACTGGATTTCCCGGTAGTCCAAATGAAAGAATTCTATTTGATATCCTACTTTCAGCAGTATTTGCAGTAATTTCTGCAAATGTTAGCGGTTTCCCAGGTTTCATGCAAACCTGAAAATGTAATCAACACCAGATAGAAGGTTATTTTCATCTTTCATCAATTAAGAAAGTGACTGACATAGCTGAAATAAAAATTCGCTTTCCATCAAAGGAATTGCAGAAACTCAACAAATTAGTCTAAACTGATGTTTGCTAGAAATGCCAAAATGCATGCAAGTAATGTGGAGAGTTAAATTTCCCAGGAATTTAGCTGAAAACTTGTGCATGGCTGATAGTTACCTTATTGAAATATACTTTACCCTGCTTTTCCAGCAAAGGCTTGATAAAGTCTTTGTCTCCCATGGAAACACCGCCAGAAGTCAGCAAAACATCAATCCCAGAAGATAAGGCACTTTGGATGATCCTTTCAATTTCTTCTTCATCATCTGGAGCAATGCCAAGATCAAGAACTTTACACTGTTGTTGCATAGCAGCAGCTAATAACATTGCTCGATTGGAATCGCGAATCTGTTCAGCTAAAACCATCTTAATCATTAAGGCTGCATCTCATGAACAACTAAACCACCTGTAACTGATAGGACAAATATGATCGAATGGTAGAGAAAAGGACTATCCAGAGCAAAACACATAACAATACAAGGACGAGGGAGTAACCTTTTAACAATCCTTCACACAAATTTATCTAAACATCTAATATAGGAAGAAGAACATCTATCTAATTTCGTGAAGCTATCAGCCATAGCACAGAAAGTCATACCTGGCCCCGATTCAGACACTTAGTACTTGAATCCACGAGTTCATCTCCAGTAGAAAGGACAGCAACTGTGGGGTAAGGATAAACCTACATGGAGACATTAAATATTAGCACGAGTACTTATCAGAGATTACACACCTATTTCATGAAATCATGGAAACTGGTGAGACAACTCTAGCAAATCTGCTTAAAGCCATTATTTTCCCATAATTTTTGCATATACACAAGTAGATAAATGCGTGCACGCAGTGATTGGACGCGCACGCACATGCGTGTGCACATGCGCGCACGCGAGAGAGAGAGAGAGAGAGAGAATGATGTACTTTAACATTGGTGACCCCAACTGTAGCGAGTAGACCAACTTCTGAAGGACCTATCCTTTCTCCAGCTGTAAGTACCATGGAATCTCTCTCAATATCATATCCCTAGACATGGCATTTAGAAGAAAACCTTTGACATGTCAAGCTTATGGTTTAGGAAAGAACTTTGATAACCAAGAAACAAAAGATTCAAAATTATGCCTTCACTCAATGTCAAAATTAAAGGTCATACCACTGGACGAATATCAACCCCTTTGCTACTTTGTACCAATATTTTCACTCGCTTTTCGTCAGTCAGAGAACCTTTCACTAATTCAGTGTCCTCAACTTGAACTACTGCATCAGCTCCATCTGGTATAGGTCCTGGAAGAAAGATATCGACTTTAATGGAAATTCAGCAAAAAGAATCTTGAATAAGCTGTACAAACTATATCAGGGTAAGCTTTATGAGATTCTGATCCTATAATAAGGTGATACTGATCGGATTTCATTAACTAAAATATTCATGTGATTTAAATCTTATTGCAGTGAAACGCTAAAAATTTACATCCCTCACACCTTCAAATGAAAGAGTTCCAAAGAAAAATTCTCCAATCCTCACCTATAATTAGATAGATGGTAGCAAGTTGAAGATGAATGACTCACCTCCAGTTGTTACATAAGCAACAGTTCCTGGAGTCACGATAACACCAACTCCATCATTTCCAGCTCTTGATTCAGTAATTACAGGATACTCACCAGGCCCATCTGAAGCAACTACTGCATAACCATCCTGCAGGCAATCGAATTCACTCAAGGAAAAGCATATAGCCAGTTTTTGACGTTCTTTACAAAACAAAGGCAAGCAGATGGCAGGATCCTATTTTCACAATATATGATGGAGTCTTTGAGAAAACCCAACAACAGACGACATTATACTTAAGGGGTGCAACAAAAGAGAAGTAGTATCCATTTAACCAACCCCAAAAGACTCTGTTTATCATTATTGGAAGAGCTAATTACATTCTCCAAACTGAAGATTGAAGGGGGACCTACTGAATACTGGTTAAAAGAAAGTCACACAACCTCCAGAAGCAAGGAGCCCCAGTTGCTATCCTAGTAGGTCTTCACGCATCATCGAGTCTTGACCAGAAAATGGTTCTATTGCATTTCAATAATGATTTCTGCCTCAAAGAGTACTGCTGTTCATCCTCAAGACGGAAAAACATTTCCTCACAACGGCATTCATGCTACATAGTCCGCTTAAAATCCAAGTCCCGACGCAACCAATTGCAAAGACCTAACGAAAGGAATAGCTCAGACGGCCCAACAACATGCGACATCAGCATCAATTGCTTTGGAAGTTCTAAAACAGCATTACCTATTCCTAGCAAAAACAACAATCCGAACATCAATAGCTACATTGACTATTAACAGCGTATCCAATAAGCACGCTAACTCCCGAACGAAGACGCACATCTCGAACGCTCGATCATTCAACTCGTGCATCCGCGAAATGACCGGCGAAAGACATCATTCCGTTCGCACCGCAGAGCACAACCCCGCGCGCGCTTTTCAAGAGCAGTTTCAAGCAAAGAGCCAGTAATCGAAAACTCGAGCTCGGACCTTGACTGAAGCCGGATACGGAGGCAGAGGATCCGGGGCTCGGATGTCCTCGGCGAGGACCTTCCCGAGAGCGTCGTGGAGAGGCACGGCGACCGGCGGCAGCCGCCGCGCGGCGCCGAGGACTATCCGGAGAGCCTCCTCCGGCGGTATCAAGGCCGGCTTGGCGCCGGCGATGGCGGCGGCGGCGGTACCGGCATTTTCTGCCATTTTGTATGATCGTGGGGAGCCGGGAAGTCAAGGGAGAGAGAGATACCAGAAGGTGAAAGGCGTTTTTAAAGGTGGCTGAGGATTCTGATACTGATTTGGCTTCTTTATAAAGATGAAATGATAGAGCATATATTATCTATACCAAAAATGAAAAATCAAATAAAAGCATGAAGTGAAGACAATATGGAAAAAGGGCAAAAAGCCAAAAAAAATTGGAAGAAAAGAGAAAAGGATAAAAAAAGAATACTGATTCTGATACTGATTTGGCTTCTTTATAAAGATGAAAGCGTATATTATCTATACCAAAAAAGAAAAATCAAATCAAAGCATGTAGTGAAGACAATATGGGAAAAGGGGAAAGGGGACAAAAAGCCAAAAGAAAAGAAAGAAAAGAGAAAAGGAAAATAAAAGAAAGAAGGAAAAATAATAATATATTCAAAAAATAATATTATTTTAAAATATCAACATTAGTGTCGGTAATGTCAAGTAAAACGATCGGTGTTTATGTCAATGATTTCCAGTCAAAATTAATGGAATTGATTCAATTGATAAAACATGAAAATGTTTTAAATTTAATTAACACGATTAAAAGACTTAGAATTAAATTGACAAAAGTATAATAAAAATAAAATTTTCCAGATAATTTTTTATCAAAAAAGGCAATCTCGTGAGGGTAAAAGAGGTGACGGAGATCCTTTATTACATCCAATCATTTATTAAGGTCACAAAAGATCTTAATTGTTTAGAATTTCCCAAACAAGTTCATTCGTGAATTTATGATATCGAGACATCATATGAGACACACTGAAGTAACATACCTGGAAAAGCAAATCGATTGCCAGCGAAGGTACAACTTAAGATATTTATCCATAGCTAGTCATAAAATGGTCATAGATGCAGAATTTGCTTCCAAATCCTCAGCAACTCCTTTTCTACAAGATGCCCATTGACCATTGACCATATTTAATCAATTGAAGAAAATACTGGATTCCTAGAGGTTTTCTTTTTGTCTTTTTCTTGGACCTGAGTATGTCTTAAATGCAGAATTTGCTTCCATATCCTCACCAACAAAATGCCCATTGACCACCGACCATATTTAATGAATTGAAGAAAATACTGGATTCCTAGAGATTTTCTTTTTGTCTTTTTCTGGTCGGTTTCCCAAATTATGTAAGCACACTAATTGCAGGGCAAAAGGAAAAAAAAAAAACAAGGAAAAGGCCCCTCAAATGGTCTGTAGCATCTTCCTTTACCATTTCCAGAGGAGAGCTCATCCAGGAAGTTCTCTATCTGGTCTTGCCTGAAGTGTAAGTATTCCTTTCAATCAGCTATTGAGGTAATCTCCCCCCCACCCTCCTCTTTTTTCTCCCTTCTTCTATTTTCCATTTTCATTTTAAATAAAAATAGAGAAACTTTTTTTCTTAAATTTACTTGTTAATGCTATCAATGACGCCCTCACTAGATTGATGTGAAGGCCACACGCCCTTCCTTGGTCAAGATCTAAGCGAGGGTGTGGTGGCTCTTGCCGTGACCAACCCCATCTACTCTTACTCAAAAAAATCCATTAAAGTTATAAAAATAAAAAACACTTAAAATATTATTTAAAAAATGTCTCATTAGTACTCATCATGTCACGCAGAACAGCTGGTACCTGCGTCAACGATTTCAAACAAAAATTGACTAAATAAATTCAATTGATATAAGCATAATAGATTTGAGATTTTTTTTATAGTTGTCCTCTTTATCAACCACTTCAAAATGAAGGATCTGCAATTGGCTTTTATACCCTACCAGCATCCGTCCAACCCCTTTTTTTCACCAATTTGAGACTTGTATTTAGACAGTCTTTTATACTCATCGCATTTTGTTACATCACTACAAGTTTCCAAATTCCGAAGCTTTTTTATACTATTTTAATTCCAGCTTTATTTTTATTTAACACGCGCCAAAATTCAGGTATGCGACTAGCGCGAATTTAATTATAATTTCAAACCGAACTATAAAGCTCATGCAAAAATAAGACTGGAAATTCACTCTTTCCACCAGAATAATTAATTATTCCGAAAATCGAGCCAAAAAAAAGCTCCAATTCGTATTCATTAAATATTGACCAAAAAAAAAAAAAACCCACTCGAGCAATTTGAATTCCATACATTTCAACTAAGTAGTACCGACACCGACACACAACACACGACACGACACGACACGACATGATACGCCGACACGTCGTTTCTCAAAAAATGGAAAATTCCAATACGTTGGGACACGTTGTATATTGTATGTATATTTTATATATAAATAATAAATTATTATTTTTATGATTATTTCAACCAAATTAATCTGATTCAAATTCACAAATAAATAAATAAAAATAAAATCCTATAATAATTTTACACTAAAAACATTAATCCACCATTTCTTAATATCTTTCATTGTTTCAATTTGACAAATTCAACTCCATTTCAATAAATTCATAAAACTTGGAAAGAAAAAAAGTAATTCACATTCTAGACTTTCGTATCAAACGTGTCAAAAGAAAAAAGAAAAAAATTGAGGATAAATTGTGATCACGGAAAGTGAAAAACAAAAGAGAAAAGAAGAAAATATTAGGTTTTTCTTCTTCCTAATTTGTTATTTTTATTATTGATTTTTATTTTTTTCACATATATATTTTGACCATTCATTTATTTAAAAAATTTAAAATTGACCTTGCATATTGGAATTGTGTGTAGAAAACTTGCACGTTGGAATTATGACTCGAGTGTTGAAAAAATTGACCAGCTGTCGAATTCTTCGACACATGTTGACTAAGTGTCAGAGAGTGTTCAAGAGTGTCGAAGAGTGTCGACACAACACGAAAGCCTCCTGCAGAGAGAGTATCGGTGTTTTCTAGCATTTCAATTTTTTTTTTTTTTTTTTGGTAAGATTCAATGCTTAATTCTCGTTAGACCAAAAAAAAATGAAAATAAAAAGAAAAAGAAGGCTTGACTCTGCGAAATGGCCAAAATGACCTCAGGGGCTCGAACCTTCCAGACCACCCGCACGTGCCAGTCAGATGACCTCATCATCTCCCGTCGACGCCCCCACCGCCATCGCCATCCTCCTCATCCTCAAAGCCCTCTGCAGAATTACAGGAAGATAGAAACCGAAATTGCAATCGAAATCTCCGGCCCCCAAATTTCGAGCCCTAATTTTGAATTCCCCATTCCCCTTTCGAAATCTCCGCCGCCGCCGCAGCCGCCGCCGCCGCCGCCGTCGTCATCTTCTCTCCCTGCGAATCGAGTGTCTCCGGTCTTATATGGACTTCGGCTTCCCGTGCAGGCGATGGCGCTAGAGGCGGAGGCCCCGATGCTGGCGGCGGCGGCGCCGCCCACGACGTCGCGGTCGGTGACCGAGACCGTGAACGGCTCCCACTGCTTCGAGATCAAGGGCTACTCGCTGGCCAAGGGCATGGGCATCGGCAAGCACCTCGCCAGCGACAACTTCACCATCGGGGGATACCAGTGGGCCATCTACTTCTACCCCGACGGGAAGAACCCGGAGGACAACTCGACCTACGTCTCGGTGTTCATCTCGCTGGCGAGCGACGGCGCCGACGTGAGGGCGCTGTTCGAGCTCACGCTCTTGGATCAGAGCGGGAAGGGCAAGCACAAGGTGCACAGCCATTTCGATCGGTCTCTGGAGAGCGGCCCCTACACCCTCAAGTACCGAGGCAGCATGTGGTGAGTCCTTTTTTCCTTCTTTCTTTTTTCATTCTTGAAATCTTGAAATCTTGAATTTTTTTTTTTTCTCTCTTTTTGTGTTCGTCTGGATTAGGTGATGGTTTTCCTGCTGATTATTGTTGATTAGAATGTGGCATTTGTACTTTCGGATAAACGTAGTGTCGAATGCGTGATGAATATAGTGGAATTTGTATCCCATCGATTCAACACGACTAATACTTGATCAATTAGACTGAATGCTATCTCGAGAACGAGTATAAAAACTGAGTTGAAGTTTCGACCTTGAGAGAAGAGTGTCAATGTCCTCTTGAGGTGGTGGAGAAGTGAACATTGAGACCTCTTGCCCTGTATAGCGTTGTCTTTGTCAGATTAATTCTGAGCTGCAAGAGAATGAGTTATTTGCTGCTTGTGATTTTGCATAGGGGATACAAGCGATTTTTCAGACGATCTCATCTTGAAACATCGGATTACCTGAAGGATGACTGCTTGAAGATAAACTGCACTGTAGGAGTTGTGGTTTCATCCATAGACCGTCCGATTTTGAATTCAATCGGAGTCCCGGAGTCCAATATTGGAGCTCATTTTGGCATGCTACTTGAAAATATGGAAGGCTCGGATATTACTTTTGATGTGTGGGGTGAGAAGTTCCATGCTCACAAGTTGGTGTTGGCTGCTCGCTCCTCTGTATTCCGATCTGAACTTTTCGATGGAGTTGGCGAAGATAAGCGAGAGATAGTTGTTGATGATTTAGAACCTGCAGTCTTCAAGGTGAAAGTTTTTGTTGTTTATTTTATTTGAAGAAGGTGCTATAAGAGATATGCCCTTCATTGTTTTCTTTAATCTTCCACGGTAAATTTTTCAAGATTCATGACCTAAGTTTCATTTTGTGCTAGACAGGGTTTGCTTTATTTCATTTACACAGATAATCTGCCAGAAGATGAAAAGTCAGTGACATCTTGCTCAGGTCATGCATATTCTATGTCTGAGACCTTGTTAGTGAAACTGTTAGCGGTGGCAGACAGATATGGTGTGGACAGACTGAGAATAATGTGTGGGTCGTACCTCTGCAAGGATATATCTGTCACCACTGTTTGTGAAATTTTGGCCTTGGCTGACCGTTACCATGCGAAGGAACTGAAAGCTGTTTGCCTGAAGTTTGCAGCTGAAAATCTGGCAGGTACATAATTTTTTTTTTTTTTTACTTCTTCTTGTCAGGACTCGGGAACAATGTTTCTACTTTTCAAGAAATTCTGGAAGGCTAATTTGAACCTTCTTTGGATGGGAAGTTGTCTGCTAGCACTACCACTTGTAGTTTGAAATATTGATTGTTTGCTTGCTTATTTCTTAGTTAATCCTACAGAGTGACATGACATCTGTTCTCTGACGGCGACAGATTCTGTGAAGATTTCAGAAACTTTTAAATAAAACAGGTGTTGGGGGCTTCTAGGTTTTGTTATGTATTTCCTTTTGGGTAAGCCATGTTTTTAGTTGGATTTTTTGGGGGCTTATTGCTAGTGAAGGCAACATAGTTTCGGTGTGAACGACAATTTTACATGATGCTTGACAAAAGGAAAAAAAAAACTGTGAAGAGAAGAAACTGTCCCTTTGATTTTTCTTTCGTAGCAGTGGTTGCAGGACATGGCCCCCCTTAAGTTCTGGCTTCTAGCTAGTAGACTCTGCTACAATCCTTTAGCCTGTGTAGGATTCCCCTGCTGCTTTAGTTTGATTATGGTTTATTTCAGTCCTTGTAGTATTTGGGTGTTTTGTTTGGTGATCGTACTTAGAGTTTTGAGAAGCAAAAGTCATTTTACCGTATGAATAGAAGGGAAGATAAGCGGAAGGCTTCATTTTTTTCCTGAGTTTGGCACCAGGAGAAGAGAAAATTCGTGTCCTGGCTATGATGTTATTATGTGACGTTTTTGCCATGTTCTGCGGGATATCTGAGTGATTTTTTATTGATTTGGATTTCTTACATTTACCCTGGCTCTCATACCGCAGCTGTAATGCGATCAGACGGCTTCGAGTGTCTTAAAGAGAACAATGTTTCTCTGCAGTCGGAGCTTCTTAAAACGGTGGCAGGTTGCGAAAAGGACTTAAGCCCCGACAGTGGAAAAACTCGCAGTGTGTGGGCACAGCTCTCTGATGGCGGCGACAGCCATGGGAGGAGGGTTAGACAACGGAACTGATCCTATGCCATCTACCTTCTGTAAATAGAGGTTGATGCGCAAATGGGAAAGACAAAAAAATTGCAACTGCAGGAGAAAAAACATTAACAATTGATCAAATGTTTGTCATGTATATTATGATGATTCAGTTGTAGTGCTTAAAGAAAATTGTTCATTTCAAATTGGTAGGAACTAATTCGTGCTGGTGTCTGAACCGTTTGCCATTATTTGGAAAGTAAAAAAAAAAACAGCAGTATCTGGAGAAGTTTGAGTCCTGTAAATACAAGCTTGAAGTGAGGAACTATTGCATATTCCGAGACTATCACTCTCTTTTATTACCATCTGATGAGGGATGCAATACGGCATAGGGTTAGCGTATGGTACTTGGATGGAAAAATAATACTAATACCCTCTTGCCCCTGCTGCGTCCTGTTGGAGTTTTGCTAGTATCGAAGTGGGGAGTCGATGAATGGTCTTTACATATAAATGAACAGAGCATGAGTGCTATCATGCTTAAATTCCTTCTTGCGGAGGTAGCAGTATCAGCGCAGGCTAGACTTGAGCTCCTGGATTTTCTTCAGGCAAGATATGGCTCTGTCGAGAACAGCATCAATCCTACTCCGCTTCGGCGACGGGCCGGCGGCCCTGACGCCCGCCGTCTCTTCCACCGCTCTCTTCTTCCTCTTCTTGGAGGTTGATGATTCTGCTCGCACACCATTAAAGCTGATCAGACTTATACATAGTGGTCTAGAGAGCTTTGTCTTCACACGCACGGGCTAAGAGAAGCACGCACGCAAGCAAGCAAGCAAGCAAGCATGCACCATATCTGTCAAGAAGCAAAGCAGACCCAAACCTTGAGTGCCGACTGGGGAAAGCGGGGATGGGGTGTGGTGGTGAAGCAGATGCTCGGACTCGAGGAAGAGGATGAAGGACTTGACCTCCGCCTTGAGAAGGCCGAGGCGGCCGGGGTGCTGCGTCTCGAGCGTCTCCAGCTCTTGCTTCGCCTGCTCTATCATCCCCCAGCACGAACAGTCCATTCTCCCCGTCTCTACTACACAAGAGCGCACGTACACTGAGTTATTTAATGTCTTGGTGGCAGGGGAACGGGGATTGGGGGGGCATGCTTTTTGCAGGGTGGGGAAGCTGGAAAGTGGAGGCTATTTTAATTTAGGTAATGAATGAATGTGTCTTGTCCGGTCGAGGGGGCTCGTTGTCCGAGGTTAGCTTATGGGAGAAGGGGAAAAGGCGTTTTGTCTTTGCTCATCGATGAATGGATGGATTTTTATTATTAGAGTACTGTCCTTTTGGAGAAATTATGGGTTCTGACCAGGACCGACATGGGGATTTGACATTGCCCCTTTTTTTATCAGTAATGATGCCTCTCCCTATTTCTTCCCGTTCGTGTCCTGTTACAGGTCGTCCTTAGGAAACGCGATCCGGATTAGATCGATCCACCTCTGAATCCAGAAATCAACCGTACGATATTGATTCTTAATTTTTAGGATTAGGGATAGATGGTGTCGAGCTCGAGAGCTAGACGAGTCCGATCCGATATTAAGATTAATCCAAGACCAACATTTTTTAAAAGGGCGAACTGTATATATCTATTTTTTCAGCCGAAAACGTACATATACATTTTCTTTATTATTTTGTTGAGAAATTATATATCTATTGACAGTGTGATATTGAGCAACTAAACAATAAACAGACCAACAACATACAAATTACTATTAGTTTAATTGATGGAACATCTCACTACTTATATTTATCCAACTTCAATATGTGAACTCTATTTATCCATGGTAATCCCCTTGATTTGACAATCCATAAAAAAGAAGACAAAAAAGAAATATGAATTGCTTAGATTTACCTAATCTAAACCTTTTTGGTATTCTCAACGTCTTCGACATTAATAGATTTACCCAATCCAAACCACTTAATCATACTCACTCCTTCAAGCGAATCTATTGTGGCGTAGTCATGGCTATAATCATATCAATAACTCGTAGTGTCCTATTGTCTATGACCCTCGAATTCACCAAACTCAGAAGGGAAAACCACTCAAACCTTTAAGTCCAACTTATTCGAAACATGGAGAGACATCTCCCACCGCCAATCACAACCAAGTGAAACACTCCATTCCAACAAATCTAAGCCCGTCATCCACAACAACTCGTGATAGATGAATCAGCAAAAATAAAAAGAAAAAACAAGTGTGAATCGATGAAAAGAATTAAGGGCTCACCTAAAGCAACGAAGATTCAGCGACAGCAAGCAAAAGCACGAACAAAAGGAGAAAAGAACTGTTTGCTCAATTCAAATGAGTACAAACAAGACGAAGAGATGGAAATGGAAGATTTCAGCATTAATCTGAGATTGAGGGAAAGAGTGAGAGTGAGACTTTGAGAGAGGAAAGCGGCGGTAGGAGAGGAGAGGCACCTACAGTTATATACTTAGGGTTTGGACCAACTATAGGATTAGTCCAAGTTGAACCATCCCTAAAGCCCCAAATCTAAGGACCAACCAGTATAATAAAGGTTTCAACTGCACCTAAGATCGGGGATTGGGAACTGGCCCAATCCCCTTAAGAATTGAATCTTGATTAGCCGAATTGGGCCAGTAGGAGGTCAACCTTGGACTAATGCTCACCCCTACTCATCATTCCTCTGCCCAAAATTGACTTAGACAATGTTATCCCCAAAAGGAGGATATGTTTTATTGACTTAGCTTTGCTATTAATGTCATGGCATGCCGCTTTTGTCTCATCATCACCCATAATTAATTCAATTCATATGGATCCAGATTCAAACGAGTATCATTAAAAACAAGAACGGGGCAAGGTATCATAGTGCGCAAGCTCAATGTTGGGAACACCAACTCAATCCCACGCCATTGTTATTTCTATTCATTAATTTAGAGAATCATTGCTAGATTTTCTTGAGAGATATAAAGAAAAGAATGTAACAAATTACTACATAAACAAATATGTGTTTGAAACCGCAAAGCCCCATAAAGTGTTTTAGGTTAAAAATATTCCATTATGAGAAGTGTTTTAGTATAACTCAATCCCACGCCATTGTTATTTCTATTCATCAATTCAAAGAATCATTGCTAGATTTTCTCGAGAGATATAAAGAAACAAATATAAGAAATTACTATGTAAACAAATATGTGTTTGAAACCGCAAAGCCCCATAAAGTGTTTTAGTTTAAAAAAATTCCATTATGAGAAGTTTAGCAAACACCTTATTCCTATCGCGGGGACGACACATTTTCTTTTGCTATTGTGTTTGCAACAGAGAAATCGTATAAAACACTCATAAGATAGTCTAATTCATAGAAAGAAAAAAGCAAGGACTTTTGAAAATTCCACCAGCAATAACCCAACAGAAACGGCCAACTGTCCAGCTTGGGCAACCTTGTTATCCACATCAGACCTGAGTCCATAGAACATTAAATGGCTGCCACATAATCCATCACATGTGCTCACAAAAGCAGCATCAATATCCTTTCTTTTGGCCATTTTATCAATACCCTTCACCAAGCCATTTCAAAAACAGCTTCCTATATCGATTGTTAAAAGTGTTTTCTTCCGTTCTTTCTGAAATGGAAATGACTTCACTGTCTCTTTCCCATGCCAGGCTCCTTCCAAAGCCTCTGGTGACCTACTGCACTTCCTCTCTATCGGTCTCAGCTCCAAGCTTGCCCTCAAAAGCTTCAATCCCTGCTCACACTCCACTGCTCTTGAATTGCTCAATTAGCTGCTCAAAACAGCTTCGAGGAGCTAAGATAAGAGCCAAGCACCGGCAGCGAATTCTTGGGCCTGTGCATGCTTCTTCTGAAGCTGAAGGGCCTCCTTCAGCTGATGTTGTTGCTGAAAGATGGCTTCTTCAACCTGTTGGTCAGTGCCCATTTTAGATCTTTGTGTCTATTCATTTTTTCTTTTTCCTGCCTAACCTGATCTTCTCATGAGCTCTTTTTCCCCCTTTTGGTAGGACTGATCTGTTTTCTCCTTAGGGGGTTTTCTTGATATTTCTGAGGAAGATGATGTGGGTAGAGAAGTTTCAGTGCCGCCAAGGCTTTTGAGAGATTGATCGCCAGAATATTTAGCAAATTTTTCTGCTTCACTATATACTCGAGCACTTCATCTGGTTAGAACTTGACAATTCTAATCATCAATTAGGCTGGAATTTAGAGAATGGAAACAAGGATACTGGTCAATCCCACTTTCCTACCTTTTTCCCTAATAAACACTGTTTGTATTTCCCTATAGCTTTAGGGTTCTACACCGGACGCCAATTACCTGAAGGTGGCTTCAACTGCAACATCATTTTAGCCCCACTAAGATTTGGTACTTATCCAAACTACAGCGATTCACGTTCAATTGGAAGTAAACTTTAGAAGGCTAGTAACATTATCAAATCGTGTTTAACGGGGATTGAAGCAAGGAGAGGAGGATGGGGGAAAAGAAAATTTGCTTCTGATAAATAAGGGTCAAGGTGCTTCCTTCCATATGCAAAACATAGTGCAAATAAGAGCTTCTTGTTCTACTGTCCAGTTCCCTTTTAGAAATATGCATTTAACAATTTCTCAACCGAAAGCTTGAAGAGGTATAGAACATTCTCATACATCATTTTTCCCTAATTTGATCCTCTCCCATTCGTAGCCTTTGATGCCAACTTTCTGGGATTCTCAGTGCTTGCAAAAAAGCTCCTCGGGAGAAATAGTCCTAAGTTTGGTTGCTCTTGCTAACTTCCTGTGTCATGTGCAGACGAGTCTTCCAACTACTGCAATTTTTATCTGAAAGGACGACAGTCTCACTCTTTTTTTCGCTTGTCTGTTAGGTGATGGAGATACAAGACACATAGGTTTCAAGGTTGATATGCCGGGTGCCTTTGAAATTTCTTCTGTAAGTACTTTCTATCTATCCTGCACAATCATCCGACAATGTACAATGAAGGTAACTGAATTGCATTTGATACTTCTAGAACTTGGTCACTGTTGGTCGTCTCCCAGAAAAAGCAGATATGGTGATTCCAGTTGCTACAGGTACATATCTTCCAACCCGAGAATTTTCTTTAATTGCTAGTCCTCTTGGCAATTGCTCCATTCCTGCGGAAGCTGCAACTGTCCATGCCCAGACAAGCAAATTCTTGGCCGACCCTTACCAAAGTCCATCGTGGATAGTACACCTCGGTCAGAACCCACTTTGCTGCCTGGTGGTTGGAGTTCGCGGAGACATTTGAGGGAGGTACTCTTATGTCTGATACAGCGAATGGGAGTTCACTTGATGCAATGACACCTACAGTATAGAAGCAAGTCTTCCAACAATATATGCTGAGAGTGTCGCAGTGAATTTAATTCATCAGCCTACTGAAGAAGTGCCGAATTGATGACAGGGCTGGCTAGACCGTCTATTCTAAAGCATGTAGGCTACTAAAGTCAATAGAGATTAAGGATGATGCCGCTTTGCAATCACATAAAGGTTTTTCCAAATTTGGCGTGGTGTTCTGTCTTTAGACATAGTGTTGTCGATGTTGTTGTGATTTGAACGTCAACAGTTGCTCTCAAGAGAAATTCCCTATCCTTTGCGCTTGTGACCAATATTCATGGACAATTATTGCGGAAGCACATCATGTTCATTCTGCTTGATTGTGGCCAGTATCAAATCCCATATGTCCCCAACTTCCATCAGGCAGCGTTAGAGGGAAATCCATAGTGTCTTTGAAAGATATGAGTCATTGAGTCTCCTCTTTTAGGAAAACCATCCTGTTCATGCCTTTGAGAGCTGAATGTTGCCTTGTCCTTGACTCGAGCAGTTTCGGGTCTTCATGCACGCATCCAGAAGAAAGAAGGGAGCCTTTTGGTCACCGACTTGGATAGCACCAACGGGACATTTATCGACGACCGGAAGTTGAGACCTGGAGTTGCAGCCACTGTATCACCGGGGACTTGCATTACATTCGGTATCTTCCCTCACTCTCGACATATATACGTTTGCCCATTTTGGTCTCCTAATTACTATTTTTCTTCACCGATTTTGTGGTTTCTCGTGGTTAATATCAAGAAAGATGTCTGAGGTCGAGAATGTCTAATGACATACCGCACGAATACGATGATAGAAAGAATTGTGCTGGCTCAAACGCTGAGCATACCATTAATATCTTTTTTCTCATGCAGGGGATACACATCTGGCGATGTTCCTAGTCTCGAAACTGCAAACCATGGAAGCTTCTTCCAAAGACGCAGAACCCGAAGAGAAACCAGAGCCCGAAAGCTCAGGGAATAGCACTGAATCGGCCGCCTGAAAGCACCGCAGCTTTTTCCCACCATCACCTGGAAACAAATGCGGCCTTCACCGTATGGTTGAGATGTATCTGCGCGATTGTACGTTCTTCGTAAGCTCGAGCCATGGAAAAGAGGCTTTTTTACATGTCCCCACAAAATAATTAGAGGGCAAATGATGAAACTCCTACGATTCTGAGATGACCATCTTTGTCTAATACCAAAATAGCTTTCGCTCTGGTCTTTCTACAATGTCTTCACTTTTGAGTACTTTTTTAAGTGATAAGAATATAATGGCTTGAAAACATGCCCGAGTCCTTTGACACCCTCCCGCACATGAGAAACCATGACCAGCTGAATGCATAACCTAGAAAAATTCTTAATTATAAGCGGATAGTGCATAATTACGTCGGCACGGTCCATAGCATCGGGGAACTAAAAGGTTGCGCAGCCAAAATTTCATATCACAAATAGATCTTTTTATCCCACATCAAATATCTTCAATTGCCAACCAGCAATCATTAGAGGAAGAGGATCACCGTCCTTATACAAAAATTTGATTAATAAATTGACCATCGCATCCAAAGTCATCTCACTCTGTAAGATTCAAGCAGGGTCACAGGTTTTGAATCACGACCCCAGAAAGGACTGGACGATGAACACTGGCACGATGATAAAGAGAACCAAACCGCTACAGAATCGTTTCCATGGTTCTGAGCAGCTCATCGCCTTCTCATTCCACGTCCACGCCCACCACGGAAAGCAGCTCCTCCACGCCCTCTGCCACCCATAGCAGCAGCATCTCCTTGGGCACTCTCAGACTGCAGAAGGATATAAAGAGAAGAAATAAATAAAACAATCCTTTTTTTTCACTTACCTCATCCAAAAATCCATACAACATATCTCAAACAAAATATACAAGTCAACATAATCATAAATTGCCCAATCCATCAGCAAAAGAAAGATATTATCTACAATAGTCTGCATAAGCCACAAAAGCATGGAAAGGTGATCTCTGAGAGCTTGATAAGCATTTGCCAAAATTCCAATTGATGAAAGAGTTTAAGACAGATGGTCAATAGACAGGAGTATCTGACACTATACTAATCCATCGTAAATCAATGTGTCAGGAGTCATGACCATGGCAAACAACAGACTTACATCCCACAACATAATTCAGAGTCACATATATACAGTTTAAACTTCAAGTTCACATATTGAGAGAACTGCAAAACATTGATACCTATAAGACCTATAGGTTCTATACATCCTCTGCGCATACAGTACTCAAGACATTTCTAAAAACTGAATACCACTAACAATGTACTGGGAGTATGTCATCTATTACCATAATAACAACACCACACACGACATGAAAAAAATCACCTCCCAAAATCCACAAGTTAATAAGTTTGCCACAGTGGGAATTCCAAAGCTTTTATCGTCCCCCAGAGAGCAGAATCCATGTGGCTACTAGCTAGTTACTTAAGCCTAAATATATTTGCAGAAAGCAATTTGAGCATAGGAACACTATAGCCGGAAGACTTTTGAAGCGAACCTAATTAAACCTCGCAGGAAATTAACAAATCAAGACACTCGTCCTATGCTAAATCCTCAACATCTAAAATTTTTAGAAAGTTTAAAATATTATATCCAAATCAAGAGATCTGCAGAAAATTATATGCAATGAATCTCCAACTCTAAGAATACATAAAATCAATTATGTTGGCAAGGAAAAGAACCAACACAAGGGAACAGTAACATTACCTTAGGGTTCTTTACTGTCTCATCCACACTTAATACAAGGCAAGCAGCCTCAGTAGCCGCATTTATTGCATTAACCTGCAATACACAGTACACATTGATCATGGATGTCAAAAGTGTCAAATCCAGCAATCAACTCATACTCTCATTGCAAAAATTAATCTTTCCCAGGCACCTTCACAACAGATGGCTCCCAAACAAAGTTGGCAAAAGAATCAGCAATTCCACCGGTGTTAATATCCACTCCATAAGGTGCACCTTCTCCTGTTGGAACCACATTATGAGTGCAAGTAATGCATTAAAAATCTCACTTAACCTCTGTAATAAATTTAGCCAGATAATCATATCCCCAAGGAATGAAAGCATACCACCTCTACTAAATTACAAGACTCATGGACAAACATATGTATCACTAAGTGCAAAAGAAGAAAGCTATAAACCCATATTTAGAAGAGGCCAACCAGACGGGAGAGCATGCTTCTGCCTCAATTTGTTCAACACGTCAGTTGCATCAAAGCCAGCATTGTCACAGAGTTGACGAGGAATGACCTGTAAAACATGGACGATCATCATGATTAAGGTGGCATCTAGGATAACTTCTGCTTTTGGAATTTGGTGCATATTCTACATCAAACCCCTTAAATCTGAAAGCGCATACACACGCGCACACACCCACGCACACACAGAGATAGGCGAGTCATCTTCATAAATTTTCCAAAAGTGCTAATCTGGGGCTTAAAGCCATACCAAACAGGTCCCACATGTTCCATAAACAGTTGCAGCCTTCATACAAACGTACGAGACCAAAATGCTCCCAGTCTCTATGCACATCTTTTACTCTATATTACCTATTGACCTTTGAGTTTCACAGACAGATGCCAATTTTTCATGTGTTATGGCACTAATTATCTATCAATGGCAATAAATCATATGACCGTACCAAATCCGTTCAATTAATTTTCAAGTTGGTAAAATGAACAAATTTGCACACTAACACGATCTAAATTCAACTATGCATTTCTTGCTGACTTTGAATTGGGATAATATTCTTGTTCTTAGCACATCCAGAAATTGCCCAACACAGTAAAATCAGCATATGACAAACTCTAGACTATCAATTTCAAGAATTATAAAGATCCGAACATCTCCCATGCATTTGAGCTTGCTGGCATATCCTCTGATACATAAGCTCAGACAATAACAAGAACCAAGTGTGGAAAATTAACCATGCATTCTCACATGCAAAAGAAGAGGAAGTATATGCACACCCCTAATTCCAACAACAAAATTTCCATTTTTTCGACAGACTATTGGCATCAACTTTATTGGCCATCCCATATTACATAGGAAATATTTTTTTTCTCATCCATTTCTTCATTAGTAAAGGCCACAACCAGCTCCAAAACTTCATTATTACAGGCTTAGTATTTTGTCAAACAAGGTGCTAACAGCTTAAATTAATAGTCGTGCATGAGTTGTCTCAATGAAACTATTGAATTTTCAAGACATCACATTTTTTCTTCTATGACAAGGTGATAAATGCATTGTCATGTGAAAATTCAAACGCAAACAATGCATCATATAAGCATCTCAGCAAGAGCAACACAAGATACAAGCAATTTTACCTCAAGTGCCTTGGCATATGAATTAATAAAAAGCTGCGATTTCCCTGCAATTGTGCGTGCATGCTGCCTCAAGTATCGACTTATCTCCATCTACACAAGGAGTAATGGCACGTCAAATCATCAAGAGCAAGACCACCATTACATGGGAGAAACATTTTCGACCACAAAAAATAAAAAATAAAAAGGAGAAACAACGAATGTGGTCATACATCGATAGCACCGCCACCAGCAACAACAGTGGAGTTCTTCAGAGCTCTTCTAACAATCATGATTGCATCATGTAGACTCCTCTCAGCCTCTTCAATGAACTGATATCAAAGCAAAAAGCCAAAGATCTATGTAAATGTTATCTACCATATTTATACAGCTATTTGGCACTGCATATTGTGGCCAAGAGCAGACCTGATCCGCTCCACCACGAAGAACAATAGTTGCTGTCAGACCTGATGGGCACCCACTGAATATGTTAAACCTTTCATTCCCAACTTGCCTTTCCTCAAAAATTTCGCAAGTACCAAGAACCTAAAAGAAAAAAAATACTCAAGATCAGTTCGGGTAGAACGAGACAATCTAGTCATCAACTCAAATCACACACAAGGATTCATAAACCTTACAAAATGGCATCAGAACTCATCTGACAACATAGATATGCAAAATAGAAGTAGCACTGAAAGCTATATACCTCATCGATCACATTGTTAACAGATGTCTGTACAGTTCCACCAGTTGCAGCAGCAACCCTTTGTAGATCTTCCTCAGTCACACGACCAGCACAAAAAATATCTCGGTCTGCGAAATACTGCTCAACAGGGGTAAAATAGAGAACATAAGCAAAAAATTACCAACACATGAATGGTGCAGATGATATTCTCTAAGAACAAAAACGGAAAAATCCCCATTACAATTTTGAAATGGAAACTACTGCTCAACTGTTTAACAACAATGAGCAACATTAAAGCTAACGTACACAAGAGAATATATATATTAAAAGATCACGTGGCTTTGAAAAGGCCAAGTTAGCAGGCACCTGTGTAGCTAAATCGCCAATGGCTAACCGTGACAGAACAACTTTTGCTCCACTTTGAACACATTTATCCAGTTTGTCGTATATAATATTCCATTCAGCATCAACTATCGATTGATATTGCGAGGGATCTGAAAGTCTGCAAAGAGTGAATGGTGCTGAACGTAAGAAAAAGTTTACCTGGCATGAGACTAATATAATCTAGAAAAGATCTCACCTGATCTCAGCATTTTCCTTTTCAGATTTCAGTTCCAGTTCAATGTTCAACAAAAGTATTTTGGGTTTCAGAAACTTCTTTGGCTGCTGTTCGAAACCTGCATAGGAAAATGTCTTCTTAAAAGCAACACCGTCAACAAGGAATGAATCTCTCATGCTACCACCTGGCACCTGGAAAGGCAGACAATCACAATTTTAGATTCACATCATTCTGTGTAACCAATCTGAACCCAACTAACTAACAAATCAAGCTTGCATAAAACTTTGCTGAACATGACTCCGAAGAGCATCAAAGAACTTCCAGAAGTCAGACAACATATTAATGCAGGTCAAAATGAAGTTGCTTCCCGCAGATCTCTTCTTCATCAGTAAAAAGGTGTGAACATTGAGGAGGAATTATGGCAAAACCAGTATAACACTTTTTTTTGGATTAGGCAAAATCAGGGTAACTTATTAACATATGAAAGTGAAAGGTATTGAAATTCATGCTAACACTTTTCAACAGGAAGCTATAACCAGCGCTTCACGTAATAATCATCAGCTAAATACATGAACCATGTTCCAGAAATTGACTAGGACAACACATCAGAATAGGCAAGAGATGGGAAGCAACCAGGAGAGGACATGAGATGAACGGGAGCAAGAACTTCCTCTTAGTCTAAAAGAGGAACATCAATAGACACCAAATTCTCTTTCATTATGCATGGTAAGCTTCTAGGAAAATGCAAACTACCTTCTTGACTCCAATCATATTCAGTCTGTCATCAGTTCCAATTGCAATAACAGCATCGACGACCATTGAAGCAAAAAACTCCTTCTCTCCACCAATGAGTTTTGAAGAAAGTGTTGTAGCAGCACATTTAGCCAACAAGCTCTTCTTCTCCTCTAGACTTTTCCCTTCTATGCTAATGGCTAGTTCTTTGACCTTCTCAATTGCCTACGATTCAATAATTTCAAAGTAAGAAATGGAAGGACATCTCGATCATGTGAAGAACAGGAAATTAGTTCATTGCACATACAAGAGAGCATGCTGTCCGATAGCTACGAATCAAATTCTGAGGATGCACCCCATCTTCAATGAAAGGTTTAGCCTCTTTCAAAAATTCTCCCGCAAGTAGAACCACCGTAGTCGTTCCATCACCAACCTGCACAAGCAGCAAGTGATGATGCACCTTAAGGAAAGAAAAATTCAAGACAAGAAGCAATAAGGCAACAACTAAACAGCGCCCCTCCATTCTCTGCAAATCCATAACTTAAAGAGAAAAAAATGAAGCACCATAGCCATATGACACCAAGGATCTCGCATAAAGAATAATCTTAAAGATTCATTTGGAACCAATTGATTCTAAAGCCACTTAATAATAGAAGCTCTATGACATTCCCGATGAATTCGACAATGTGAGCAGCCAATTCAGCAAGATATCAAGACACTATGGAACAGTGGAAATTTCAAAAACAGCAGTTTTCGCTCACAAGGTGACTACCGATAGACTCAGGAATGCCTACAGCATTGATTATAAGCTAGACATAACAAAGCGCATCTCGATTCCAGCGTAGAAACTAAAGAATCCACCATCACAATGTTATAAAACTCGAAAGTTGTCAAAAACACACGCGGCTACTGTCCCAAAACAACGAAGGAATCAATCGTGACCGGTCGCTTGGACTTCACAAACAAGGACAAATTAAGCACAGCGGAAGACGAGAGGAACACTATCATCTCCCAAAACCAAGAGAAAAGATCCATCCAGGAAACAACGGAATCGGGGGGGCGCACCTCGGAGTCCTGGGACTTGGCGATGTCGACGAGGATCTTGGCGGCGGGGTGGACGATGTCGAGGAGCTTCATGATGGTGGCGCCGTCGTTGGAGATGGTGACGCCGCCCTTGTCGTCGTGGATCAGCTTGTCCATGCCGCGGGGGCCGAGGGTGGTGCGGACGACGTCGGCCACCACCGTGCAGGCGTTGATGTTGCTCACCAGCTGCGCCTTCCCCTGCGACGTGTCCGTGCCTTCCTTCAGCAGGATGATCTGCGGCTGCTGCTCTCCCCCACATTTCGCGCACCAGAGCCAAAGAGAAGAAGAAGAAGAAGAAGAAGAAAAATGGTGAGCGTCGTCGAGGCGAAACGCGAGCGAGGCTCGTCGTTTAGGGACCGAGTAGGGGAAGAGCGGGACTCACCAGCATGGCTGCCATTGTCACGGATCGGAGCTTGCAGCGGAAGAGAGAGAGAGAGAGGGAGAAGGAGGGAGAGGGAGGGAGAAGGGGGACTAGGGTTTTTGAGTGGAGTTTTTTTTTGGCTCTCTGGTGGATTCTAGACTGGCGGGGGTGGAGTGGAGTGGGGGCCAATTTGGGAATTTCAGTTGGATTCGAGGGAGGGGGTGCAAATAAATAATAACTGTCCGATTAGAGTTTCTTCTTCTCCAACCCAAACTATATACCTTAAGATAAATTTACTTTAAATTGAATAAATCAGCGATAAATTTATTATCTATTAATTTTCATTAAATTAAATCAATATCACAACACTTATGGTAAACAGAGGATTTTGCTACAACACTCAAATGCCACGAGTGATTTGACAATAAAATTTTTACGTTGAGTAAAATTTTGACTTATGTACTAATATAAATTTTTTATTAATCAAAAAATTAATTTGAGATAAGCTTGTTATAAATATATTAATTTATGGTTTTTTAATAGTATTAATCTTTTTTTCTATTTTCTTGCAAAAAACCAGGTAAAGAGAGAATTTACTTGTTGGTTACTAACTTACTATCAGAGAGATTAATTAACTCACCATATTTCCAAATTAGTCCCCTTTTTTTCAAGTAATTGCACAGATTTTTACTTCCAATTAGTACCATTTTGTTGACTCATGATGGACCGGCGGTCTACTATCGCAACAGAGAAGCCCGAGTGAGCATCGACAGCTCTTTCTTCACATCTTATCTAATGATAGGATATTTAAATATTAAATTACGTATTTATTTAAAAATTTACGTTTTTAAAATAATAACCAAATCTAATATTATATCAGAACTAGAGGTTCAAAATTGAAATATTGCTAACCTCATTTACCTTCCAAATTAAATTTATCCACACTTAGAGAGAGTGACGAGATTGGATTATGTGTGTTGGCATCTCAGGCAATCTATCTCTCATCTCATCCCATGCATCAGATTTGGGTTGCCCATCCATTTGGGCCTACACGACATCAGCCCACATCTCATCGATAGGCCCGTGATTCAGTGAAGTAATACAATTTTCCTACGTATTACTAGCGTCAACAGGCCGGTTCAGTTTAGGTCTTTGTCAGTCCACAACCCACATATAACCCTTCGGTTTGGTTCGCATATCCTTCTTCTCCTCCTTTTTTTTTATTGTTATTAAAAAAATATATTAAAAATCCTAAAACTTACCATGAAAGTACAATCAGAATCTTAAAGCTTTCAAAAAGTTCAATCATATTATTAAATTTGCTAGGAAAGTGCAATTAATGGAAGAAATTATCGGACCAATTTGATAACTTTTATAATTTATTTGCACTTTCTGAAAGTTTTAGAATTTAATTACATTTATGTATCTAGTTTTAAAACACTTATATCTTATTATTATTATTTTATTTTTTGAGAACCGCCAGTGACGAACATCAGAAAGAAGATTTGCTATGCAGTAGGTAGGCCCGCGCGCCAGCTCCCACTACCATACGATCGCCCTCAGTGATATCGAACCCCAGCTTTCGTCAAGAAAACCAGCTACCGATGCTCATCAGAGCGTGGCGACACCGCACAGCTGTCGATCTCAGCCATTTCAAAGAGTCAAGATTTATAACAACAGATCGCAGCTGAGCGAGCTCTACGCAAGAGCTACATGTATCATACTATCATTATTCCAACAGAGTCGCGATCTTGTCAAACAATACGCCAGTAAAAGGCTGTAAAAGAGCATAAACTAAAAGAGGAAGACACAAGAGATATAACACCAAGGCACGCCATATTGCATCCGTCTGTCTACTCGTTTCCAGTCAAAAGATAAATATCCCAACTGCTCGTCGAACTTCCCGTGCGGTAACTTGATCCTCTGCAATGTGAAAGGAAAATGTTAAGACATGTATTTGGCAGAGGGAAAGATCAAACAGTGAACAAGTTGCATAGGTCCGTTTCTTGTTTCAGTATGAATGAACCAACTCATTTGTGCTTTTTTCAGATGTAGTTAGGGCAGAGGAAGAAAACAGCGACACAACAAGGCCCTGGATCGATAGTCGACTGCGGGAACTGACAGTAACATTTTTCAACTTGCTGCTTGTTGTTTGTTCCTCCAGCCATGCCGGGCAGCAAGCCTGGGTTGCAGGGGCCGCGTCGTTCTAGACCGGTACGAAAGGACGTACCGCCGTCTCAACTAGTCATCACCAGAGCAATCCGGCGGTGATGGCTCCAAGAAGGTGACGATGTTATGGATCGACAGCTTCTCTCTTTCTTCATTTTGTTCATCAATATCATTGGTGAACAAGCAACTGCCACGATGATAGTAATGCAAAAACTAAGCAGGAGCTTGAAATTTTTCCTTACCAGAGTAGAGTGATGATGTCGGGCTTTCAGCTCGGGGTGCCACTGAGGATCATCCAATCGCCATCACCTTAGCCGTCAGTCGGAGCCATGAAGGTCACGCCCATGCACGAGACGTACACGTCGAACACGGGCACCCACCACGGACCCAAGTGCAGCCTCCGCTTAGATTTCGCCACCACGTCAATGGTCACCTCCCCGCCCTTCAACGAGCTCACCAGGCCCCTCACCCCCACGTCGTTGACAATCACCAGCACTGACAGGGCCTCAGCTCGGACAGTGGTCACGTTGTCGGGGCCCTGCGTGAAGGCGGGAATGAGGGAGGGACGAGAGAGAGCGAGTTGGCCATCGAAACTCAAGAGGAGCTTCATGTGAGGGTACTTGAGGGCTATGAGCTTACTGGGATTCTTGATGGAGAGAGCGATGTTCCATTGGACGGTGACGTGGGTGGTGGAGATGTTGAGGGACGAAATGGAAGAGGCTGAGTCGAGCCAGAACTCCGGGGGCATTAGGGCTGGTATGGCCAAGAAGATGACCATGAGGAGGCCGAGAATAGTGGGTATGGCAAACGCGATACAGCGGCTGATGATGGGCTTGCACCGGTTGGACCGCGGTGGCCCTGGTGATGGTGACGCCGGATCGCTGGTAGCACGGGGCGGGACGGCGTGGGGGGCTCTCATTTTGGAATTCGTGTGTTGTATGTTTGTTTTTCTGCAAGTATTTCTGAGGAAGTTGTGTTGGGACACGGGGATTTATAGGAGAATCACGCAAGAGAAAGGGTTGCTTCTTTGACAGCCCGAGACTATTTAAATGGTGAAATTGGCCACCCTGCTGCAGGGTGGCCAAAGTCTCCGAGACGGGGAGAGTCTCCGAGACATTTAAAATGGTGAAATTGGCCAGGATTGCAGCAGGATGGCCAAAGACTCCAAGACGGGGAGAGTCTCCGAGACATTTAAAATGGTGAAATTGGCTGGGGTTTGTGGCAGGATGGCCAAGATGGCCAAAGACTCCAAGACGGGAGAGTTTCCGAGACATTTAAAATGGTGAGATTGGCCAGGGTTTGCGGCAGGATGGCCAAGATGGCCAAAGACTCCAAGACGGAGAGAGTTTCCGAGACATTTAAAATGGTGAAATTGGTCAGGGTTGCGGCAGGATGGCCAAAGACTCCAAGACGGGGAGAGTCTCCGAGACATTTAAAATGGTGAAATTGGCCAGAGTGGCCACCGTCTTGGAGTCTTTGGCCACCGTACCGCCATCCCGGCCAATTTCACCATTTTAAATGTCTCGGAGACTTTCCCATCTACATCTAGATGAGATCATTTCAAAAGTCTCGGGCTGACAGTGACTGAGAATGGGGGACAATGGATTGCCAGTGTCTTGATCTGACACCTCACAGGGGGAATGACTTTGTTTTATATTTAAAAAGAAAAACACTCAATAAAAGAATGATACGAGATTCTTCAAATGTATCGACGAGGTCTATTCCTACCGAACTCTCAATATGTTAAAAAGGGAAGCAAGGCCATCCTCGATGCTTCTTAAGCCCAACGAGGAAAACCTTGTTTCCCCGCATCATCATTCTCTGCCTGCTTTAGTCTAATCCAAGTTGATCACCATCCCAAATTTTTGAATGCAGTAAATTTATGGTGTTATAATCTAAGGACATCTAATGATTTCCTTTTCCCCATCCAAGAACTCATGCACTAATTGATATATTTACAACTTATGTTTTTCTTCGTTTCTATTTTTGCAAAAGATAATCATACATTTCACCTCAAATAGATATGGGTGAGCCTAATTATCTTTAGAAAGCACCAACTTTAACTTGGATCTAAATGGATCTAAATTCTAGCTCAAACTTATTATTTTGTCTCGTAAAGAACACAAACTTTCAATTGGTACTTCACCAAAAAAAAAAAACTTTCAATTGGTATTTAAATCAGGCCCTCATTGGATTTCTATTCAATGATGCTACTAAAAATGCGACGTGTTATTCCACATATACTTGGTGGACATCCCTGTGTTGATGCAGAAAGATCGCACATTTTTCTCTAGCTTTCCCTATTTCTGGACAAAGCCGATCACAAGTTCAAGGTAGTTCTGCACATGCTGAGATCCAACGAATTGCTCATTTATGCCATGTTTGCCCTGGGTAAGTCATTTCTTTAGTCCATTTCAATTTTTGTCCCCAAAATACGAACTTGAATGTTCACGTTCCTCCTCTTGCTTGATTGGAAACTGTCCATATTCCAACAGAGGCTCCAAACGACAACATCCATGAGTCGTCAAATACAAGTGGAATAACACGCCAATTCTTTAAAGGGTATCACTAGGCGACTCAATTTGATTACTGACTGAATTGATACCCAAATTAAAGTTGGTGTTATTTTATAAAAAAAGAAGAAGCTAGAATTGGTAGCCTCATCATTTGTTACATATATATAGTTACAAATATATATTATGACTCGAAAGGCAAAAAATAATCGTTAGACCATTATCATATCTTCTGGCATATCATTCAAGTATGACTATATGAAATCTTACATAACGATTTGGAGAATAAATAGGCTGTTCTAAAAAAATCATTTTGGATTACAAAAGCATGTCTACATCATATCATTCACAGATTATATCTCCAATCAAGCACAGATGCATGCGGCATTAGGCTAAAAGATGGAGTCTAACTTCATGATAAACATTACACAGTATAAGTTATTGGAAAATTAGCTCCAGAACCTTCGAGAATAAGCTCATGATACCCCCTCCATATTGTGGCAGTTCAATAGTGCACAAGTGAATCTCTAGCTGTGGAAATGGAGTTTACCCGTTCAAATCCCACGAACTATATGCAAAATAATTTATATCAGAATCATTTGTATAGGTCAAATGTCTTGACTTATCAATTCATAGAATTTATAGGGTATTCCATAAGTCTCCAGATAATTGGATCTCTACTCCGGGTGCGTTTGGGAAGGCTTTTGGAGAAAGCTTTTAGGAAAATGCAAAAACCTTTGAGTTAAAGGGGTTTTCCAAAATGCAAATTGTGTTTGGTAAATGTACTTTGAAAGTCCATTGTGAAGTACCTTTGAGTAAAATAATGTTTGGAAAGATTACATTTACAAAGACTTTGGTGATTAATAAAAAAAAAAAAATTATCAAAAAAAATAAAAGGGTTTGCCAGCGAGGCAGGCGGCCTCAGGTAGCCCCGAAGACGACCGGCGAGGGTCGCCTGGGGTTGGGTGACCTCGCGGCGACCAGCGCGACCTAGATTTGGTCGCCAGAGGTCCCGCGACCTCACGGCGACCAGATCTAGGTTGCGCTTGAGGTCGCGTGACCTCGCCGGGACCAGATTTGGTCATTGGAGGCTGGTCGCAGTGAGGTTGCACAACCTCCAACGACCCAGATCTGGGTCACGCCTGAGAGCTCGGTCGCGGCGACGCTACTTGCAGGCGGTCGCTGGGACTTGCAAGCGGTCGCTGCAACTCACCGGGGTCGTGCGACTGGCTGATGACGGTCATCGCGACCTCGCCGACCTCAACCGTTGCCTTGCCGGCCTCTCGAGCTCGTTTCTGATCAGCCACGCCGTTGGAGAAGAAGAGGAATAGTAACATGAGGCATTCCGAAAATGCTGAAAGCCCAAGGCAGCCTAGGACCTGCCTTGGGCTTTCAGCCTTGCAAATGCCAGCTTTGCCTCAATGCCCCTTGGAAAGTAGTTCCCAAACACCTTCATTTTGGCCCAAAGGCCTTTAGCCTCCCAAAGCTCCTTGGAAAGCAGTTCCCAAACACACCCTCCATGCCCTTGAATTATAAAAACAAAAAAAAAAAACAAAAGAGACCGCCAATTAATTAGTTTGCGTATAGTTTTCGAGAGTGTATATAATAGGAATACAGTGAAACAAATAGTCCAACCATTGATACAAAAATAGTTAAAACAAGAAAGATAAAAGGAATCTGGTCACAATAGGGGGAAAAGAGAGAGAAAAGGAAACCACGATCGCTTGAGAAGGCAAAGTTCAGCTATTAAACTAGCTTGGGCGCTCATAAAAACTCACGTTAGATGAGATCCAAAATATAATAGTATGATATGATCTTCATTTTGATTGGAAATATCAATAAAAGAATAGGATAAGATTTATTTGAGTTGTTCAATGACGTCCTTATTTTTGGTAACTTATTAATTTTTTAGCACCTTAAATTTACAAGCTCCTATATCAGTTCATCAATGTGTGATTTATCAGCTATTGAGCCTCAGATGAGTTGCCCACCACTGATTATTTTGTTTTTCTTTTAAAATTGGATTGATTCCACTAAAAATTCTAAACCGATACCTCATCACACATTGAAGCCAACCTAAATTTTGTCTCTCAAAAATCCCAAATCTGTACATTGATCCAAACTTATCAACATGTGGATTTTCCACATTTGATTTGTTGTTCTTTACGTTGAATCCAGCTCGTAGTCACCTGCGTGTTGACATGACTACAATTTATTGGAATATTGGTTAGAGTCTTTTCTTCTCCTTTTCTTTTCTTCTTTTTTAGAAAAAATCAGAAAAAGAGAGATTTGATTTTTTGGATTTACTAACTTACTTACAGAAAGATTAATTAACTAACCAGATTTCCAAACGAGTCCCTTTTTCTTTTCAGTAATTGCATAGATTTTTACTTCCAATTCGTACCATTTTGATGACTCATGGGGTCTACTTAAGTTTAAATCTTTCCAAACCTCATTTTTCTTCCTAATTAAATATATTCATACTTAGTACTAGACCAAAAAAAAAAAAACCAACGTCACTATTATTCTAATAGGTCGCTTCATGGATTTACGTAAGACGGGGGCAGCAGACCCGACCCATTCAGGTTTGCGCACATTAACTCGTTGCTTTCCCGAGGTCGGGTGTTTGTCCAACAGATCTGGAGCCTCATCTCTATTTGAACCCTGTCATGACCAAAATTCTACCCAACTCAGGCACAGAGCAATGAATGAGCAGGAGCTAAAGAGGGAGTGTTTTGACTACAGAACATGAGTTGAAGTGTTGTTACAAGGAACAGCAGAAACGCCAATCTCTCAGGACTCTCCCTCGCTCTCTTTCAGGATGATTACAGACGGTGACTGCTTCTTTTGTTCAATCAAGAAGCTGTTAACATGTATGAAATTCTTTTGCATTCAGTGGGGCTGAATGCCGGCATCTCGCGATCCTTGAAGAGATGCCGCGTATGTTGGCTCCCTTGAAAAGAAGGAATCCTAAGCAACGGTTGGCTGATTCGGTTGAGTAAAGAATGGAACATCTTCTAGCCCTGCAACACCTGATTCCTGGTAAATTCTTCATCTGTAACCGGCTTAACGAGATGGGAGAGTACCGAATTTGCCACCTTCTTGGGGCGAATCCGTACCAGACAAAGGAAACAAACAAGCCCAGTTGATTAAGAATAACCCAAGTTGGGAATGGCGTTACTGCATCACGGCAGCATTTCAGTGGGAGAATGAGGTCGATACCAATTCCTGGATATTGACAGGGCGGCATATACTACTTAACTCTTGCCCAGACCAGGCTGATTCGGCAAGCAAGCGATTGACGGCCTGTGTCGGATTGTAGAGATCCCACCACACATGAGCTGATTCTTCTTTGCAAGCCATCTCAGTCGAAAGGCAACCTATAAGCATACCCCCCTGGCCCAGCCCGCAGCATGGCGATTCTACGTCTTCAAACCCTGCATCAGAAGGAATTGGGCAACAATATGTACATGCTTTTATTCTGTTTTACAGAGAATTTAATGACTTCCATAAAACTCAAATCAGATTTCATGCGGTATTTTCCAAATGGCAAATTGGCAATCCACTAGATGAAACAAAACCAGGAACACCGATAAGCAATGACTAAGCTGGAATTTTCTTTTTTCAGTTTGTTTATTCTGACATTGAGATTAATGTCTGCAAACGTCAATGAACTAACTTGCATGAGAAATATCTTGATACAGCATCCTAGTCAATCCAATGTCTCTGAGGCAACCACATCCTCATTCATCTGTGAGAACATGTTGATATCTTACCTTTCTACGAGAATTACATGAACTTTTCACCCAATAAAGCTTTACTTCATTTAACAGAAGAAACTAGTCCGACTACAATTTGTCATTTTTACTCACATCAAATATTTCATATATGAATCATGGTTTTCACAGGGTTCCTTCAAGCAACTGAACTTAGTGTGGAGGTGTGCAGATAGTTTTCACGTTACTTCTCAAACATTCTAGGTTCATATTGGCAACACACGGAAAAACCGTAAATGATTGAAAAGTATCATACCATGTCGCTGCGGGCTAGTGATGACCTCCAGAATGCCGTGGTACGTGTTACAGAAGACTATCTTAGCATCAGGTAGTTCTGCTTTGAGGTCAAAAATGCGCCCCTCCAGCATAGAATTGTACTCCAAAATAAGCTCATTCACCTCTTCCACGCATATATTTCTCTCACCGCCATCTGATGTTGAATTCACCCGTTCCCATCTTATACGCGGCGTGCACCCCAAGGGCAAAATCCCCATGCAAATGATCTTTCTGGCATTCGCATTATACAGGCTCATTACCGCATCAATCATTTGATCAACCAGGACACGAGCAAATTCTTGGCCAGTAAATTTGTGGGTTATGCCAGAGGAGGTGCGAAGGAAAAATTCGATGTAATCTTCCTTTCCAAAAGACAGGTAAGTTATAGACGATTCCATGAACTCACGAGCACTTTCCTCGGCTAGGTGAAGCTGTACCAACTGAAACGTCTCCAGTACTTGGCGCAGCTGCTGGTTTAGAGACTGGAATTTCCGGCCACCGAAATTCAGAATCGTTGCCTCTGCTGACCCAAAGTTCATGCCCCTTAACAAACTAGCAATTGAGCCATTCTGAGCATAGAACGGCGGAGTATTCTGTATGCCCATTTTTTCAGCTGCAACACCAAACTTTGCTGTCATGCTTAATATTTCTAGGGAGCTTGGCCAAAGTAACAAATTAGTTCTTTCACTGAGAGCAAAGCATGTGGGAAATCAAAAGTCGGAAACCCAAACAGAGCTTTTTATGCATCCCCGATTGCTTATAAAACAGGAAATGCAGAGAGGACAAAAAGAGGGGCCAAAAGAAGCTCAATTCAGCCTGCTTTTGCTGCCAAAGATCAAATGCAATTATGAACATAGATTACGAAACAAGTTTAGGCAAGTAACTTCCAGCTCTACTAGTAGTTTAACTTACCGACCACGCCGCAGATTATTTTCTTCAACCGATAAAGAGGGAAGCCTATAATCTAGCGGTTTATAAATGGTAAGATCTATCTCAGATCTCGCACATTGGCACACGAGAACATCATGCCAATCACGAGCTTAAACTGACTAAACATAAGCAACCATAAACTCACAGGGGCAATATATATCTCCTACCGAAAAAGCATTTTCCAAAACTGCTCTTAAACAGCAACTTATGCAGAACTGAGACTAGGGTCAATCTTCAGAATAAACGCAGGAAAAATCCTCCATCTCCCATAAAACTCAGTACACAGAGAGAAACTTAACGTTGCAAACAAGGATTTCCAAACGCAATAAGCCACGAAACCACAAACAAAATGATCACCACCGTTGGACCAAGAAAGGAATTCCCATATCGACACGAGCATTTCCAAGAAAGTAAGCAAGAAAATCAAGAACCGCAAGAAAGAGAGAGAGCGGCGCAAGAATCGACGCCGTACCCAGAAAATGCGGGACAAGAGTTTTGTCAGCGCCGCCGCTGCACGGGTGAAGAGACAGGTCCCCGTGGAGAAAAGGGTAGAACAGAGTATTGCCGCCGCAGTCGACCGAAGAGTCGCCCAGCACGTAGAACGTGGATACGTACGACCCCTTGGACGGGCTGATCATGCCCGCCGAAACCGCCAGGAACAGGATCAGCATCGCTCGACTCGGAGTCCGCAACTTGTCCTCGATGCGGCGTCCTCGGTCGTTCCCCGCGCAAAGCGAGCGTCGGCGCCGGTTACACCTCCGCGGCTCGTCGAGACCGTCGTCGCGGACGATCGGCCTCATCTTGCTTCCTCGATGACGATCGGCGGAAGGAAAGAAGGGAGCGAGGGGATTCCGAGAGCTGCCGAGAGAACTGGGAGGCGAGACGGGAGAATTCGTCATGAAGACGCGCGGGAAATGGACTTTCAATACTTTAACAATTTTGATTTATCTTTCTTAAAGTTTTAATTTTCGAATGATGAGATGGTCCCCAAAAAGTAATTTTCGAGTGGTTTTATTTATTCACCTTTTCCATTTTTTCATTGTGCATGGTAAGCTTCTAGGAAAATGCAAACTACCTTCTTGACTCCAATCATAGTCAGTCTGTCATCAGTTCCAATTGCAATAACAGCATCAACGACCATTAAAGCAAAAAACTCCTTCTCTCCGCCAATGAGTTTCGAAGAAAGTGTTGTAGCAGCACATTTAGCCAACAAGCTCTTCTTCTCCTCTAAGCTTTTCCCTTCTATGCTAATGGCTAGTTCTTTGACCTTCTCAATTGCCTAGGATTCGATAATTTCACGGTAAGAGACGGAAGGACATCTCAATCATGTGAAGAACAGGAAATTAGTTCAGCTCACATACAAGAGAGCATGCCGTTCGATAGCTACGAATCAAATTCTGAGGATGGACTCTCTCTTCAATGAAAGGTTTAGGTCTGCATAGTAACATTTCTATTTCTCCTAATTTTTATTCTTTTGTTCCCTAGAACAAAAAAAGAATAGAAATCCGTTTGGTAAAAGTTTTATTCCCGGAACAATTTCTCAATTTTTTTTTGTTTCCAGGAACAATTTTGGAATAGAAACAAGAAACAAAAAAAAGGTAACTTCTTATTTCCGAGAACAATTTCTAAAAATAAGCCAATTTTCTTTTGTTCCTCTCTCTTGCTGCGGCCATTTCCAACCGCTCGGAGCCACCGCCGATCGCCGCTGCACGATCGCCGGCCACCGATCGTCACCACCGTCGCACAGCCCATCGACCGCCACCTCCCGCGGCCGCCCGTCCGCCTCTAGTGGCCGATGGGCTATGCGACAACGGTTGGCAGTGATGGTCGACGGCCAGCAACGGGCGGCGGCGGCGGCAGTGGTCGGCAATCCGTGAACAAGAATAAAAAACGAATAAATACAAAAAAGAAACTGTTTCGTACCAAACGCATTTCTATTTCTTTTTCTATTTCAAGAGTATAAATTTTGTATAGTTACCAAACACCATATTTTACTAATGGTTCCCGAAGTATAAATAGAAAAGAACTATCTCTGAAAATAAATTGTTCCTCAACCAAAAAATGTTACATGCACACCCTTAGCCTCTTTCAAAAATTATCCCGCAAGTAGAACCACTGAAGTCGTTCCATCACCAACCTGCGCAAGCAGCAAATGAGGATGCACCCCAAGGAAAAACGAAGTCAAGACAAGAAGCAATAAGGCAACAACTAAACAGCGCCCCTCCATTCTCTGCAAATCCATAACTTAAAGAGAAAAAAATGAAGCACTATGGCCATATGATACCAAGGATCTCGCACAAAGCATAATCCCAAAGATTCATTTGGAACCAATAGATTCTAAAGCCACTTAATAATAGAAGCTCTATGACATTCCCAGTGAATTCGACAATGTGAGCAGCCGATTCACCACGATATTAGTACACTATGGAACAGTTGAAATTTCAAAAACAACAGTTATCGCTCACAAGGTGACTACCAATAGACTCAGAAATGCCTGCAGCATGGATTATAAGCTACATATAACTAAGAGCACCTTCATTCCAGCCTAGAAACTTAAGAATCCACCATCCTATCGTAGAAAACTCGAAAGTTGCCAAAAACACAAGCAGCTAATGTCCCAAAACAATGAAGAAATGAATCGCGACCGGTCGCTTGCACTTCACAAACAAGGAAAAATTAAGTACAGCGGAAGACGAGAGGAACGCTATCATCCCCCAAAACCAAGAGAAAAGATCAAACAACGGAATCGGGGGGCGCACCTCGGAGTCCTGGGACTTGGCGATGTTGACGAGGATCTTGGCGGCGGGGTGGACGATGTCGAGGAGCTTCATGATGGTGGCGCCGTCGTTGGAGATGGTGACGCCGCCCTTGTCGTCGTGGATCAGCTTGTCCATGCCGCGGAGGCCGAGGGTGGTGCGGACGACGTCGGCCACCACCGTGCAGGCGTTGATGTTGCTCACCAGCTGCGCCTTCCCCTGCGACGTGTCCGTGCCTTCCTTCAGCAGGATGATCTGCGGTTGCTGCTCTCCCGCACATTTCGCACACCAGAGCCAAAGAGAAGAGGAAGAAGAAGAAAAGGAAAAATGGTGAGCGTCGTCGAGGCGAAACGCGAGCGAGGCTCGTCGTTTTGGGACCTAGTAGGGGAAGAGCGGGACTCACCAGCATGGCTGCCATTGTCGCGGATCGGAGCTTGCAGAGGAAGAGAGAGAGAGAGAGAGAGAGAAGGAGGGAGAAGGGGGACTAGGGTTTTTGAGTGGAGTTTTTTTTGGCTCTCTGGTGTATTCTAGACTGGCGGGGGTGGAGTGGAGATGGGGGCCAATTTGGGAATTTTTGTTGGATGGGAGGGAGGGGGTGCAAATAAATAATAACTGTACGATTAGAGTTTCTTCTTCTTCTTTTCTTTTTTTCTTTGAGAAAAAAAAAACAGAGAAAAGCGAGATTTTTTTTTTTTTTTGGTTACGAACTTACTAACGGAGAGATTAAATTAACTCGCCAGATTTCCTAATGAGTCCCATTTTTTTTTTTAGTAATTGCACAGATTTTTTTACTTTCAATTAGTACCATTTTGTTGGCTCATGGTGATCTGCAAGCGGGAGAGAAGCCCGTGGGAGCAGCGGGAACTCTTCCTCCACGTACCCATCTTATCTAATGATAGCTTATTTAATTATTAAATCATTATTTATTTGAAAATTTAAAATTTTTAAATAATTAGCAAATCTAACATGATATCAAAGCTTAAGGTTCAAAGTTCAAATATTTTCAAATCTGATTTGTCTCGCCAATTAAATTTATCTAAACTTAGTGATAGTGACAAGATTATGTCACTAAGGGTGTGCATGAAAAAATTTATGTTTCTTTATTTCTCTGTTTTACGTTCTCCATAATGATTTAGTAAGTAAATCCATTTTGGTAACGCAATTTCATTTTTCTATTTTTGAAACAAATTTCTATTCCAACCCACCCCGTGGTGGCCGAGTTGGTGGAATCGCACGTTGGCCACACACAAAACCGAGGTTCGATTCCCCAACTCATCATAATGCGGGACTAAAGTGCAGAGCCGTGGGAGGTGGAGGTGGGTCCCCGCGCACTGCGCAAGCACCCCCCGTGATTTACACGTAACTACTGTCGGCAGCGAAGCGGTTTAACTTTTCTATTTTTGGAACAGAAATAAGAAATTAAAATTTTTCTCATCATTCACTCTCGTCATCGCCTGTCGCCCACTTGCTGCCCATGGGATGCCGAATGCCCGCCATCGGTTGCCGGCCACCAATCGCTGACTGCTAGCCACCGGACGTTGGCCGCCGACCACCGCACTCCAATCGCCCGTCGCCAACTACCAACGCCGAATGCCGGACGCCCACCGATTGTTGGCTTCTCATCGCCAATCATTGGATACCAGAGGCTTATCACCAACCACCAGATGTTTGCGCCGATCGTCCACCGCTCGCCACCAGCCGTCGAATGCCGGCTCCCTACCACCCATTGCCAAACGTCGGATGTTGGACGTCAAACGTCGAACTCCAAACGTTGGACACCGGTTGCCAGTTGCCAAACTCCGATGTTGGACTTCGACCGCCCGTCGCGGGTCACCGAACGCCGAACACCAGTCGTCAAACGTCGGACTTCGGCCACCGAACATCGGTCGTTACCACTCCTAGAAATAGAAATTTTATTCTATTATCAAACGAATTTTCATTTCAAAAATAGAATTTTTGAATTATTATCAAACGCGTTTCTTTACTCAGAAACCCGTCCATAGAATATAAATTGATTTATGTTCTAAAAATTTTGTCGTGCGTGCTCTAAGTGCCCACGTGGCATGCAATTTATCTCTTGTCCCATGTGTCAGATTTCGGTCACCCATCCATTTGGGCCTACGCGGAATCGGGCCACATCTCATTGATTGGCCTATGATTTGGGTGAAGTTATGTAGTTTTCCTACGGATTACTAGTGTCAATGAGCCAGTTCCATTTAGGTCTCCATCAATCCATGACCCATTCTCCACCACATATAACCCTTCACTTTGGTTCAGATATCCTTCTCGTCCTCCTTTTTCTATTATTAGTAGGAAAAAGTGTGTTGACGGTTTAAAAATTTATTATAAAAATGCAATTAAGGTCCTAAAAATTTCAAAAAATAAAATTAGAATTTTTAACTTATTATGAAAGTACAATCAAATCAATTGAAGGAATTATTGGACCAATTTGATATTTTCATGATTTATTTACTGAAAATTTTAGAGCTTAATTATACTTTAATATCTAATTTTAAAGCACTCATATCTTATTCTTCTTCTTCTTATTATTATATTACGTTATGAGAACTGTCACTGTCGAACATCAGAAAGAAGATTTGCTATGCGGTCGGTAGGCTCCGTGCACCAGCTCCCACCACCACAAGATCATATCGAACCCTAGCCTTCGTCAAGAAAACCAGCTACTGATGCTCATCAAAGCATGGTGACACCGCACGGCGACACCGCACGGCTGTCGATCTCAGCCATTTCAAAGGGTCAAGATTTATAACAAAAGATCGCAGCTAAGCGAGCTCTAAGCAAAGAGCTACATGTATTATACTATCATCATGTACGTATATATGATCAGGCTCGCTGAAGCAATACCCGTTTCAGCTTCCAACAGAGTCGCGATCTTGTCAAACAATACGCCAGTAGAAGGGTGTAAAAGAGCATAAACTAAAAGAGGAAGACACAAAGATATATCACTAAGGCACGCCATATTGCATCCGCTTGTCTACTCGTTTCCAGTCAAAAGATAAATATCCCAACTGCTTGTCGAACTTCCTGTGCGGCAACTCGATCCTCTGCAATGTTAAAAGAAAATGTCTATTAGTTCTTAAGACATGTATTTGGCAGAGGGAAAGATCAAATAGTTAACAAGTTGCATATGTCCGGCTCTTGTTTCAATATGAATGAACCAACTCATATGTGCTTTTTTTAGATGTAGTAAGGGCAAAGGAAGAAAACAGTGACACAACAAGGCCCTGGATCGATAGTCGACTGTGGGAACTGACGGTAACATTTTCCAGGTTGCTGCTTGTTATTTGCTCCTCCAGCCATGCCGGGCAGCAAGCCTGGGTCACAGGGGCCACGTCGTTCTAGACCAGTACGAAGGGAAGCACCACCATCTCGACTAGTCATCACCAGAGCAACCCGGCGGTGATGGCTCCAAGAAGGTGACGATGTTATGGATCGACAGCTTGTCTTTCGTTTCATTTTTTTCCTTACCAGAGTAGAGTGATGATGTCGGGCTTGCAGCTCGGGGTGCCTCTGAGGATCATCCAATTGCGATCACCTTCGCCGTCAGTCGGAGCCGTGAAGGTCACGCCCATGCACGAGACGTACACGTCGAACACAGGCACCCACCACGGACCCAAGTGCAGCCTCCGCTTAGATTTCGCCACCACGTCGATGGTCACCTCCTCGCCCTTCAACGAGCTCACCAGGCCCCTCACCCCCATGTCGTTGACGATCACCAGCACTGACAGGGCCTCAGCTCGGACCGTGGTCACGTTGTCGGGGCCCTGCGTGAAGGCGGGAACGAGGGAAGGACGAGAGAGAGCAAGTTGGTCATCGAAACTCAAGAGGAGCTTCATGTGAGGGTACTTGACGGCTATGAGCTTACTGGGGTTCTTGATGGAGAGAGCGATGTTCCATCGGGCGGTGACGTGAATGGTGGAGATGTTGAGGGACGAAATGGAAGAGGCTGGGTCGAGCCAGAACTCTGGGGGCATTAGGGCTGGTATGGCCAAGAAGACGACCATGAGGAGGCCGAGAAAAGTGGGTATGGCAAACGCGATACAGCGGCCAATGATGGGCTTGCACAGGTCAGACCACGGCGGTGACAGTGACGCCGGATCGCTGGTAGCACCGGGCGGGACGGGGCGGGGGGCTCTCATTTTGGAATTTGTGTGTTGTACGTTTGTTTTTCTGCAAGTATTTCTGAGGAAGTTGTGTTGGGACGCGGGGATATATAGGAGAATCACGCAAGAGAGAGCGTTGTACAATCCAGCCCGAGACTTTCAAAAGTGAAATTGACACCCCCGTAGACTTTCAAAAGTGAAATTGGCTACCGAAACTTTCATAAGTCAAATTGATACCCTCGACCCAAACTTTCATAAGTCAAATTGATACCTCCAGTTTCGTAAGTGAAATTGACACCCCCACCCGAAACTTTCATAAGTGAAATTGACACTGGCCTGCACCCCCGCCGAAACTTTTATAAGTGAAATTGACACGCACTGTAGGCCGGGGGTGTCAATTTCACTTACGAAACTGGGGGTATCAATTTCACTTATGAAAGTTTGGGTTGAGGGTATCAATTTGACTTATGAAAGTTTTGGGCCGGGGTGCGTGTCAATTTCACTTATAAAAGTTTCGGGCGGGGGTGTAGGCCAGGGGTGTCAATTTCACTTATGAAAGTTCCGGTAGACAGCCAGTCTGAATTCGAACGTCTCCGGGGTGTCAATTTCACCATTTTATGCTTAGTGTAACCTCTAAACTGAAAGTTTAATATATAAGCTGTTGTTTCGACCAAAAAAAAAAAAAAGTCTCGGGCCGACAATACTGAGAATGAATGAGGACAATTGATTGCCAATGTCTTGATCTGACACTCCCAGCGGGAATGACTTTGTTTTATATTTTTTTTTTAAAAACAATCAATAAAAGAATGATAAGAGATTCCTCAACGTATTGACGAGGTCTATCCCTACCGAAAGGCCATCCTCGATGCTTCTTAAGCCCAACGAGGAAAACCGTGTTTCCCCGCATCATAATTTCTCTGCCTGCTTTAGTCTAATCCAAGCTGATCATCATCCCAAATTTTTAAATGGAGGAAATTTATGGTGTTATAATCTAAGGACATCTAATGATTTTCCGTTTCCCCATCCAAGAACTCATGCATTAATTGAGATATTTATACCTTATGCTTTTCTTTGTTTCTGTTTTCACAAAAAATAATCGTACATTTCACCTCAAATGGATATTGGTGAGCCTAATCATCTTTAAAAAGCACCAACTTCAATTCGAATCTAAATTCTAGCTCAAACTTATTATTTTGTCTAGTAAAAGAGCACAAACTTTCAATTGGTATTCAAATCCAGCCCTCATCGGATTTTTATTCAATGATGCTGCTAAAGATGCGATGTGTTATTCCACGCATACTTGGTGGACATCCCTGTGTCGATGCAGAAAGATTGCACATATTTCTCAAGCTTTCCCTATTTCTGGACAAAGCTGATCACGAGTTCAAAGTGGTTCTGGACATGCTGAGATCCTTCGACATGCTCATCTATACCATGTTTGCCCTGGCTAAGTCATTTCTTTAGTCCATTTCAAATTTTTGTCGCCCGAAATACAAACTTAAATGCTCACATTCCTCTCTCTTGCTTGATTGGAAACTGTCCATGTTCCAACAGAAGCTCCAAACGACGATATTCGTGAGTCGTCGGATACAAGTGGAATGACACGCCAATTTCTTAAAGGGCATCAATAAGCGACTCAATTTGATTGCTCCCCGCTGCATCTTTTTCCTCCCCCCTTTCTTTTCCAGAGCACGCACCGATTTTCTTCCTTTTTTTCCGATTCACACACCATCCGCCACCTGTCTCGCCTTTCCTTGCTTCCGTCTCGGTCTTCGTCTTCGTGCGTTGTCTACCGCACGCACGCACTTCTCTCCCTTCTATCCCTTCCCGCGCGTCCCTTTTTTGTTCTTTTCTGGGGCTCTCTCCCCGCTGCTTTAGCTTTGCTTTTCGTGGGTCTACTCTCCTTGAAATTGCCTTCTCTTTATCATTCGCATTATTCTAGGAGGGCTCGCCTCGCTTCCCCCTTTTAAGCCCATTTCCTCTCTCCGTCTCGAGCTTCCATTTTAACCCCTCCTCCCTGTCTCGCCCTCTTTTTCTGCAATCTTCTGCGCCCCCTCTTCTTCTCTTCGCTTTTGGATGTCATCAGCGGCCATAGCCAAAATCTGATGCAACCCTTCTGCGAAATGATGCCTCCGGTCAAGTTCTCTGAACACTCCACTCACCCCACGCTCGTGAGACCCGACCGCCATCTCAACAGCCCGAAGACCCGACCCAAGATGAGCTGGAGATTCCTCAGAATATCGTACGTACTTACATAGCGAATGTTGTTTAGTAATTTGCCTGATGATCTTAAAAAATGGACAAATTCCAAATAAATGTATGAAATACTATTATTTTCTCAAATAAGGGATTAAAATGGATTTTATTTAAAATAAAGACCTGAAATGAAACTTATTTTAAATAAGAATCTGAAGTGACCATATCAATTTCAAAAAATGACCTAACATCTCTGGCTAAAAGGTCTTTTCGTCTTTTGTCTATTAAATTTTTTCCTTTTTTTCTTTTTCCCTCTTCCCTCCATCGGTCACGGTGGAGGGAAGCTGGACTCCGATGAGGGGGAGAGTTGCCCTCGTCAAATCTGGCAAGGGACGCCCTCGCCCAACGCCGGCAAGGGCGACCTCCACTAGCAGTCGATGGCCATGTCCAAAGAAGGGAAAAGGAAAAAAGAAAAGAAAAAGAAGAAAGGATGAAAAAAAATAAAAAGATTTAAAAAATATAGTTACAATTTTTTTTTATCAAAAAACCTTGTCTCCGATGGCTAGGAAAGACGTGACCAACCAAAGACTCTTATTTGAGATGATTTGGGCATCTTAGGCCCTTATTTGAAACAATTTGATCATTTTAGACTCTTATTTGAAACAATGTCTATTTTGAGTCCTTATTTAAGAAACTAAAGCACTTGATGCCCATTTTTGAAATTTTCCCTTAAAAAAATCGTTAGACCATTATCACATCTTCTATCATATTGTTCCAAGTATGAAATATTACATAACGATTTGGAGAATAAATAGGCTGTTTTAAAAAACCATTTTGGATTACAAAAGCATGTCTACATCGGATCATACACAGATTATATCTCCAATCAAGCACAAACGCATGTGGCATTAGGCTTAAAAGATGGGGTCTAACTTCATGACAAACATTACGCAATATAAGTTATTGGAAATAAACTCCAAAGCTTCGATAATATGCTCACGATACCCTCCAAATTGTAGCAATTCTTTAGTGCACGAATGAATCTATAGTTCTGGAAATAGAGGTTACCCATTTAAATACCACCAATTATATGCAAAATGTTTTAGATCGGAACCATTTGTGTAGGTCAAATGTTTCGACTTAATCAATTCATAGAATTGACAAGGCATTCCATAAGTCTCCACATAATTGGACCTCCACTCCATGCCCTTGAATTATCATAAAAAAGAAAAAGACTGCCAATTAATCAATTTGCGTATAGTTTTCGAGAGTGTATATAATAGGAATACAGTGAAACAAATGGTCCAACCATAGTTAAAACAAGAAAAATAAAAGGAATCTGGTCACAATAGGGGGAAAAGAGAGAGAAAAGGAAACCATAATCGCGTGAGTAGGCAAAGTTCAGCTTTTAAATATCTTAGGCGCTGAAAAAAACTCACGTTAGATGAGATCCAAAATATAATAGTATGATATGATCTTCATTTTGATTGGAAATATCAATAAAAGAATAGGATGAGATTTATTTCGAGTCGTTCACTGACGTCCTTCTTTTTGGTAACTTATTAATTATTTATTCGTCTATCTCATAAGCACCTTAAATTTTCAAGCTTTTATATCAGCTTATCAATGTGTGAATTACCGGCTATTGAGTCTTCTTTGAGCTGCTCACCAATGATTATTTTGTTTTTTTTTTTTTTAAATTGGATTAATATCACTAAAAATCCTAAACCGATACCTCATCACACATGGAAGCCAAACTAAACTTGCTGATCCAAACTTGTCTACTACACATGGATTTTCTTTGAAATTCTTTCCGTCGAATCCATCTCGCAGTTATCTGTCATGCATGTTGACATGAATATACTTTACTGGAATATTGGTTAGAGTCTCTTCTTCTCCTTTTCTTTAAAAAAAAAATCAGAAAAAGAGAGTTTTTTTTTGGTTTACTAATTTACTTATAGAAAGATTAATTAGCTGACCAGATTTCCAAATGAGTCCCTTTTTTTTTTTCCAGTAATTGCACAAATTTTGACTTCCAGTTAGCACCATTTTGATGACTCATGGGGTCCACTATAGCGAGAGAGGAGCCTGAGTGAGCATCGGCAGCTCTTTCTTCACCTACCGATTTTATCGAATGATAAAATATTTAAATATCAAATTACGTATTTATCTAAAAGTATAAATTTATAGAATAATTAATAATGGTTCCACCAAAATTTAATATGATATCAGAACTTAAGCACCTAAGTTTAAATTTTTCCAAACCTTATTTGTCTCCCTAATTAAATATATTCATTACCAAAATCCTACCCAACTCAGGCATAGAGCAATGAATGAGCAGGAGCTAAAGAGGGAGTGTTTTGACTACAGAACATAAGTCGGAAGCGTTGCTACAAGGAACAGCAGAAACGCCAATCTCTCAGGACTCTCTCTCGCTCTCTTTCAGGATGATTACAGACGGTGACTGTTGTTCAATCAAGAAGCTGTTAACATGTATGAAATTCTTCTGTATTCAGTGGGGCTGAATGCCGGCATCTCGCGATCCTTGAAGAGATGTCGCATATGTTGGCTCCCTTGAAAAGAAGGAATCCTAAGCAACGGTTGGCTGATTCGGTTGAGTAAAGAATGGAACATCTTCTAGCCCTGCAACACCTGATTCCTGGTATTCGACGGGTGAATTCTTCATCTGTAACCGGCTTAACGAGATGGGAGAGTACCGAATTTGCCACCTTCTTGAGGCGAATCCGTACCAGACAAAGGAAACAAACAAGCCCAGTTGATTAAGAATAACCCAAGTTGGGAATGGCGTTACTGCATCACGGCAGCATTTCAGTGGGAGAATGAGGTCGATACCAATTCCTGGATATTGACAGGGCGGCATATACTACTTAACTCTTGCCCAGACCAGGCTGATTCGGCAAGCAAGCGATTGACGGCCTGTGTCGGATTGTAGAGATCCCACCATACATGAGCTGATTCTTCTTTGCAAGCCATCTCAGTCGAAAGGCAACCTATAAGCATACCCCCCTGGCCCAGCCCGCAGCATGGCGATTCTACGTCTTCAAACCCTGCATCAGAAGGAATTGGGCAACAATATGTACATGCTTTTATTATGTTTTACAGAGAATTTAATGACTTCCATAAAACTCAAATCAGATTACATGCGGTATTTTCCAAATGGCAAATTGGCAATCCACTAGATGAAACAAAACCATGAACACTGAAAAATCGGCTGGTTTGTTGATTTAATAGCTTCTGTACTTTGTTTTATCCATGCTTCAACGTCAACAGCAAGCAATGACTAAGCTGAAATTATTTTTTTCAGTGTGTTTATTCTGACATTGAGATTAATGTCGGTGAACGTCAATGAACTAGCATGAGAAATATCTTGATACAGCATCCTAGTCAATCCAATGTCTCTGAGGCAACCACATCCTCATTCATCTGTGCGAACATGTCGATATCTACGAGAATTATATGAACTTTTCACCCGATAAAGCTTTACTTCATTTAACAGAAGAAACTAGTCTGACGACAATTTGTCATTTTTACTCACATCAAATATTTCGTATATGAATCATGGTTTTCACAGGGTTCCTTCAAGCAACTGAACTTAGTGTGGAAGTGTGCAGATAGTTTTCACTTTACTTCTCAAACATTCTAGGTTCATATTGGCAACACACGGAAAAAAAGGAAATGATTGAAAAGTATCATACCGTGTCGCTGCGGGCTAGTGATGACCTCCAGAATGCCGTGGTACGTGTTACAGAAGACTATCTTAGCATCAGGTAGTTCTGCTTTGAGGTCAAAAATGCGCCCCTCCAGCATAGAATTGTACTCCAAAATAAGCTCATTCACCTCTTCCACGCATATATTTCTCTCACCGCCGTCTGATGTTGAATTCACCCGTTCCCATCTTATACGCGGCGTGCACCCCAAGGGCAAAATCCCCATGCAAATGATCTTTCTGGCATTGGCATTATACAGGCTCATTACGGCGTCAATCATTTGATCAACCAGGACACGAGCAAATTCTTGGCCAGTAAATTTGTGGGTTATGCCAGAGGAGTTGCGAAGGAAATATTCGATGTAATCTTCCTTTCCAAAAGACAGGTAAGTTATAGACGATTCCATGAACTCACGAGCACTTTCCTCGGCTAGGTGAAGCTGTACCAACTGAAACGTCTCCAGTACTTGGCGCAGCTGCTGGTTTAGAGACTGGAATTTCCGGCCACCGAAATTCAGAATCGTTGCCTCTGCTGACCCAAAGTTCATGCCCCTTAACAAACTAGCAATTGAGCCATTCTGAGCATAGAACGGCGGAGTATTCTGTATGCCCATTTTTTCAGCTGCAACACCAAACTTTGCTGTCATGCTTAATATTTCTTGGGAGCTTGCGGTTTTTCCCTCTTGGGCATATCGTAGGAGGGCTTGGGCCCTTTGGTCGTGTTTCAACCCCTCCTTGATGCGATTTATCCAGGGACACTCGGGACGGCTTATCACATTGGCCAATTCCAGCTTCCGGCTTAAGGCGTCGGCCACGGAATTGGATTTCCCGGGCTTATATTCCAGCACGTAATCAAATTCGGCCAGGAAATCTTGCCACCGAGCCTGTTTCGGGCTAAGCTTCTTCTGAGTTTGGAAGTAGCTCGTGGCCACATTGTCGGTCCGCACCACGAACCGGGATCCCAAGAGATAATGTCTCCATGTGCGAAGACAATGCACCACCGCGGTCATTTCTTTTCTTGGACCGTGTATCGTCGTTCGGTATCATTCAACTTCCGGACTCAAAGGCAACCGGGTGCCCTTCCCGCATCAAAACACCACCGATAGCAAAATCGGAAGCATCGTTTCTACCTCGTATGGTTTGTTGTAGTCGGGCAGCACTAGCACCGGTTCCGCATCATCAACTAAATAAGTAACAAATTAGTTCTTTCACTGAGAGCAAAGCATGTGGGAAATCAAAAGTCGGAAACCCAAACAGAGCTTTTTATGCATCCCCGATTGCTTATAAAACAGGAAATGCAGAGAGGACAAAAAGAGGGGCCAAAAGAAGCTCAATTCAGCCTGCTTTTGCTGCCAAAGATCAAATGCAATTATGAACATAGATTACGAAACAAGTTTAGGCAAGTAACTTCCAGCTCCACTAGTAGTTTAACTTACCTGGACCACGCCGCAGATTATTTTCTTCAATTCAGCCTGCTTTTGCTGCCAAAGATCAAATGCAATTATGAACATAGATTACGAAACAAGTTTAGGCAAGTAACTTCCAGCTCCACTAGTAGTTTAACTTACCGACCAACCGATAAAGAGGGAAGCCTATAATCTAGCGGTTTATAAATGGTAAGATCTATCTCAGATCTCGCACATTGGCACACGAGAACATCATGCCAATCACGAGCTTAAACTGACTAAACATAAACAACCATAAACTCAAAGGGGGCAATATATATCTCCTACCGAAAAAGCATTTTCCAAAACTGCTCTTGAACAGAAACTTATGCAGAACTGAGACTAGGGTCAATCTTCAGAATAAACGCAGGAAAAATCCTCCATCTCCCATAAAACTCAGTACACAGAGAGAAACTTAACGTTGCAAACAAGGATTTCCCAAAGCAATAAGCCACGAAACCACAAACAAAAATGATCACCACCGTTGGACCAAGAAAGGAATTCCCATATCGACACCAGCATTTCCAAGAAAGTGAGCAAGAAAATCAAGAAACGCAAGAAAGAGAGAGAGCGGCGCAAGAATCGACGCAGTACCCAGAAAATGCGGGACGAGGGTCTTATCAGACCCGTCGCTGCACGGGTGAAGAGACAGGTCCCCGTGGAGAAAAGGGTAGAACAGAGTATTGCCGCCGCAGTCCACCGAAGAGTCGCCCAGCACGTAGAACGCGGATACGTACGACCCCTTGGACGGGCTGATCATGCCCGCCGAAACCGCCAGGAACAGGATCAGCATCGCTCGACTCGGAGTCCGCGACTTCAACTTGTCCTCGACGTGTGCTCGGTCGTTCCCTGCGCAAAGCGAGCGTCGCCGGTTACGACAACTCCCCGGCTCATCGAGACCGTTGTCACGGACGATCGGCCTCATTTTGCTTCCTCGATGACGATCGGCGGAAGGAAAGAAGGGAGCGAGGGGATTCCGAGAGCTGCCGAGAGAACTGGGAGGCGAGACGGGAGAATTCGTCATGAGGCGCGCGGGAAATGGACTTTCAATACTTTAACAATTTTCATTTATCTTTCGTGAAGTTCTAATTTTCGAATGATGAGATAGTCCCCAAAAGTAATTTTCGAGTGGTTTTATTTATGCACCTTTTCCATATTTTTGGTTTTCATCACCATCACCATTTACAATTTTGTTATACGAAATTTCGAAAATCATATATAACATTCTAATATTTATCTATATATATACGTACAGATTTAAAAACCACAAGGAGCATATCACTTAAGTTTTGCTCAAATCGCTATTCACGAAATTGATAATATTTTAGAAAGAGATTTTACTAACAGATGCGCCACTACAGTTATTAAATACCAATTTAGGGAACACATGTGTGCATAAAAGTCAATTGATCAACCTAATGTTTTCCAATTCTAAATAGGATTTTGTTAACGGATCCCCATTAACCGTACTTGATATAGAATATTTCAATATTCAATGCACTAGTTACATATAAGGCGAGATAAATACACATTGCAGAATAACCACACCTTTTTTTCCAAATTCATGCATCGTAATTATAGAAATTAAAGTAAATTAGTTTTACACCTGAGTGAACCATAAACATCCATCTATAAAATTATAGACTAGAAAACTTCAAATTGCAAAAAAGAAGAAGAAGAAGAAGAAGAAGAAGAAAAAAGAGAGAGAGAGAGTGACTAGGAATGCATTACGAAAGAAAACCATCGTTCATGCCGCCTATCTTGCTGTGCTCGTTCAATTACATTTGTTGATGTGATCGTATCATTCAAATTTGAGGCGATCAATTCGAATGTTCAAGCAGGAAAGCTCACTCCCGGTACGAAGATAAATCCACTTGAACTCACTTTCACCAGTCAACTACACAGAGCATTAGTGTCCCTGACCGAAGAAAGACCCAACAGTCAAGAAGATCACATATAATCACCCTTCTCAATCAGACATGAAAGACCCAACGCTCAAGATGATCACATATAATCACCCTTTTCAATCAGACATGATCTGGGAATTGCAGGCCGACGGGAATGCGCATAATTCATGTTGCTGTGGCAGGATTACACGAGGGAACTGAAATCAGGAAACTGGCGTCGAAGATAAAGTATTGATTGCTATAACTAATGGAAGTGATTGTACAGTTTCTCTGCTTTCACAGAAACTCAATGTTTATGAGGCAAATCACTGGAGTTTAAGCAAACAATCAAGTTAAAGGCACCATCACTCCTTCGTCATGCCTTCAGCTTGCCGCTCATACCTCGTTTGCCATGCCAAACGCTGTTCCTGTCACCATTTACCGAGTTCTTGGCTGCAACGGAACATTGATCGGTCCGACCACCCTTACTGTTCATCTCTATTTGAAGCCTACGCCGCCGCATCCTGTTTTCCAGTCGGATTCCTCTGAGTGCACAGGCCCTCCGTTCGATTTCCAGAGCTTGCGAGAAGTTCCAAATTCTAACAACTCCTTCCTCTCCGCCAAACACAATGCGATCTGCACCAATGTCCACTGAGAACAGATCGCTAGAAAACCCATGGAGCATCCTCTGAGGTGGCTCCACTTTGGTCCGGTCAACACTACCAGTCTTCAAAATCTTCTTTGCAGAAGTACTTTTCTTAGTTCTCAGCAACTTTCTCACATCAATCAGTGCAAGCTGTCCATCAGCAGAAGCTGAAACGAGCCAGGGAAACTCGAATGCAAGTGCATATACAGGCCCTGAATGAGGAATCCAAGAAGCAACATGGGAGAAATCACGGTCAATGAGGTGACTGATCTCAAACATGTGTATGGCTCCTTCTTCCCCACCAGTGAAAAGGAAATCTCCTGTATGGCTTCTAGCCAATGAATAAGCATTACCACTGTGCGCATTCTGAATGACAGTCATCAAAGTCCCACTGTTGATGTCCCAAACATAAACATCTGAACCTGATGATGTGGCGACGGTGGTATCATGGGGGACAAGTCCCCAGATCCAATCACTGTGCCTCAGGACCCTCAAGCATTTCAGCGAAGTGCGATCCCATATGCGCACGGTCATGTCCCATGAACCACTATAAATCTTTGAAAGATCCAAAGCAAGGGATGTAACAGCTCCTACATGCTCCCAAAGCCGGAATTCAAAGTCTTGACTCTGATGACCCCTCAGGTCAAACAAGTGTGGAATTCCCTCAACAGCCCTCCAACCATGAATAAAGCCATCAGTGCCCCCAGCAACCAACAGCTTCGTATCAGCAGCGACTGCTCTCATCGTACAACCAAGAGGCCTAGACGATGATATAGACAACCCTTCTTCCAAGTCCCACATTCGAACTGTCGAATCATAACCTGCCGTGAACAAAAGCTTTGCCGAAGCCAAAAGGAAAACAGTCCGTACAGCTTCAGTGTGGCCATACAAATACTCAATGTTATAACGTCCCATAAATGTCCTACTCCTAAAATCCCTCTCCACAAAGAGCTCCTTCCATGACTTTTCATTGGAACGTCCCGAGCCCAACGATGCCGGGGCACCCAGAAGGCCCCAGCGCTCGCGGTAAAATTCCTTCCAAGCATAATGCTCGGAGGCGAGCCTCTGGAAAAGCGTAGACACGCAGGAAACAATGCCCAACTCTTTCGGGTCGAGACAGTTGAGGATTTCAGACACTAACGCAAGAGGAAGGTCGGTGAACGACCGAGGAAAGCACGACACGACACCATGAGACAGTACCTCTTTCCTATCGTGCAAGCTAGTATTTCCTTTCTTGAATTTAAACTCCGACACGTGTTCCAATTTCCCGGTTTCCTCTACAGTTGTTTCCAAGTCGAACACTTTGCTTTCCAAGTGCTCCACACCACAGTTCTCCACCGGATCACTTATCTGCACCTCCGAATTGATGCGCTCTCCCAAAGAATCAACAACAAATGCTGAAAGACTCTCAGATACGTGACTACCTCCTTGGCATTCAAATGCCATAAAAAGAATTCTCTAACCCTACAAGCGAATTCAAGGGACTAATTCGAATCCCCGAAAACCGGCAACAAGAATGAGCAACACTTACACCCTGCAAACACAAATGTCGAAGGGATTAATATCCGATCCCAATCGTTCCAACCCACTAAACCCGATCCGACAAGCCCTAGGAAAAACGACACCAACGCCCAAAAGAGGTCAAACCCAGCAGCTAAAACGGCAAAACAATGGCTACAGATGGAACAAAGAAGGAAGACGGCACCGAAAAAGGGTCCACGAAACGATCGTCGAACGAGTAAATAAACCCAAGATTCGAACTTTAAGTTCACCCGGGAGCAAAATTTATACAAATTACGGGGGAAGAAAGGGGAAATTATCAGAAGCTAATGATTGATTAAGAGCGACGGCTGATCAGAAGCGGTACCTCTGCAATTTATTAGACGATCCCTGCGATCGAGAGCTTGGGAAATAAAATTAGGGTTCAGGAGGCGCACTTTACAGGAGGAAGGACGGAGGAGGAGGAGGAGAAACGGGAGGATGCTGTAGCGTTGATGAAACTGATGGGGAGAGATCGGTTTTTGCGGTCCAAGGGGTGGGATTTGCTGGCGGGGGGGCCTTCATCGCCGTCGATGGTGTCGGGGATCGTACGATGGAGAACGCGGGAACGGGACGGTCGGTCCCGTGGGGCGCATCGCAGGGTAACGAAAAATCTTGTTTCTCTAGGATTCACGTTGGTCGAAAATGAAAATAAATTTTTGCAAAGAGTTTTAATGAAAGCTTAATTGAAATAAGAGCATGACATAACTCATTTAATCTTAAATAAGGACCTGAACTCATTGGCCGGCTACATTTTGCCAGTTGATTAGGGTCAACTTCTTCGAGGAAATCAATGTCCAATCTTCCTTATCTGTGCCCACTCTTTTTCCTCTTTTCTTGTTTGGAAAGGTTTGAGATGAGCAAGCTAATAGGGACTTTCTTGAGCATTTAAGCACTTTCGATGCTCGGTTTGAATTCGAACTACGGAATGTTGGCGTCACTAGATGCAGCAGCCCGAAGGGCATGGCTTTTTTGCACCATTGTAATGTGTTAACGACAAAAAAGAAGCGGTCGTGGGATTTTGTCAAATTTCATCACTACCGCGAAGCTGTGAGGAAATTTTCGTCAGGATCAAGTCCTAATACACGGTCTTAGCCGCACTATGTTAGGAACGGGCTTGTGGAAGCCACTTAGGTCTTCATGACATTATTTACCTTTACCACATTGCTCCTATTTTGTAGGAAAAATTTCAAAAAAAAACTTAAAATGCCATCATTTTTTCAAATAAGGACTTTCAGCAAATTTTCTAGTGACTTCACTAGATCTTTTGAACGTGAACATTTTAAAATTTATTATATATATCTAGAGAGAGAGAGAGACCTATTCATTCAAAATTATTGAGAATTTTTTTTTAATTGCATCGGAATACTAATGTTTTTTTTTTTTCTAGTTGAACATCAGTAGATTTTGCTTTAAATAAGAATATGAAATAAGTATGTCGATTTCAAAGAAGGGCATTATTTTCCATTTGGTCAATGGCATTTTTGTCATTTTCCTTTTTTGAATTTTTTCTTTCTTTTTTTCCTTTTTTGGTTTTCTCTTTCTTCTCTGCCGAAGGTAGGCCACAACAATGCCAGAGAGGGCTGGGTAAGGGATGGCCACCCTCAGGCAAGGTGACCCTTCTTGACCTCAGGCGAGGCTAGCCTTTGCCAATGCTCGCTAGAAAGGAAAAAAAGAAAAGAAAAGAGAGGAAAAAAAAACAATTTAAAATTAAGATTATATTTTGATGAAAATGCGCTTGACCAATTCTAGTTGACGGTGAAGTTAAACTCTTATTTGAAACTATCATGACTACTCCATGCCATTATTTGAGATTGATATGGCCATTCTATATCTTATTTAGGGCGCGTTTGGTAACGATTACGTTTCTTAATGCATTCTAACAAGAAATGATTATTTTTGATTCTCGTTCTTAACCGATTCCGAGTAAAAGAACGCGTTTGCAGAATCGTCCAAAATTTCGATTCGGAAGAGAATTGCGTTTGATAACATGTTCATTGATTATGTTCCAAATCAATTTCTTTTAATTTTTAAATAATTTTTTTTATCTTTTTACTTTTTTTTCTTCTTTTTTCCTTTTTTCCTTTTTTTTCTTTTCTTTTCTTTCCCTTTTCTCCTATTCTTCTTCTTCTTCTTGTGGCCGGTTGCCGGCCCGGCGGATGGCGACCGACGGCACGAGCCGGCGGCGGCGGCGGATCAGCGGCGGCGGCGGGCGGGCGGGCGGGCGGCGGCGACGGCGACGGCCGACGGCAAACGGCGGCGGTGGCGGCGGCGCGGCGCGGCGGCGGCGGTGGCGGCGGGCGGCGGCGGACGGCGATCGTGGGATGGCGGAAGGAAAGAAGAAGACCTTGATTCTTTTTTTGATTCTCAGACGGAGAATCATATTTTTTTTTATTCTCAATTCTTGTCCAAAATCGATTCTCGGGAACAAATTTGTTCCCAAAATCGATTTTGGACAAAAATTTTACCAAACGCGATCTCGTTCCCAAACCGATTAGGGGAACAAAAAATCGAATCGATTAATTGTTTGGATAGTTACCAAACAGTGCCTTAACATAATGTTCACTTTAAATTATTATTTAAAAAACAATGTCACTTTAAGCTTTTATTTAGAATTTTCCCCCTTTTTATATTCACATGGGTCACTTATGATCATTCATTGCCGACTGAACCTCTGCTCCTATGTCAAGACCACCATAATAGAAAGTCATCATAAAGATCACTCATTTCGACTGGCCTTAAAGCCTGCCATTCCGCATCTAAGCTCCCTTACTTGAAATAAATTGACCACTTCAAATATTTACTTAAAATAATGCCCACTCTAAATCATTTACCGAGAAAACGGCTCAACATCATACTCTTATTCAAAATTTTCCCTTAAATTATGTTTCCCATGAGATTAGTAGATCTATCGTGTTTTTGTTTGTATTTGGATTGAAAACAAGTGTTATTTCGTACATAAATCAAAACATTTCGACATAATTATGAGGTACCTTTTTTAACTAAATATGAGCGAAAATATGTCAATTCATGTTAGTTTCGATGGCTATATCGACATTAAATTTCGTTCTGTAAAGTAAAGTCATGAGTGGTCCACGATCTTATGTAGATATTGTATTAAAAGCTACCGTCCTTATTTGTGATACACTTGAACATAATGATTTAATGATAATATTATTTTCCATTCTTTTTATACAAAATTCAGTTCTCTGTAACATCACAGGTTCTTAAGTTGAGCCAGCATTGTTTTTGCTTGAATTTTAATGTGTCATTTTTATTTTAATGTATATATTTAATTTGTTATTATGGTAATTTGAAAATTATGTATTATTTGTTCTAGTTAAGTTGTCTTAGAAACGGGTTTCTCTTTATATCCCCATTGTAAAAACTCGATTTTTCATGGTGTAATGATCCTCCGGTTCATTGTTGTTGCGAAGGCTACATAATTCGCAATCTGCATCAACAAAACTTGATCGCTGTTGATAAAAAAATCTCATCCTTCACCATCATTTATAATTGAGAAATTATGAAATAATGTTAGCAAATTTAACTATTATATATTCACAAAGTCGGTGCTGAGACTAGAAAAAAAAAGAAGAAAGTCCAAGTTGAGAGAATTGCCCTTTATTCTTAGTTTACAAAGTGTCAGTACGATCGAGGAAAAATTGTCGATGTCGTACGAGTTCTTAATTAATTCTTTTATATACGACAGTACTCGTTGTATTGCGCGCGCGTAGCACATGCATGGAAACTAATTTCATCACAAGAGAGATGGAAAATTGAGCTCATTTGCACCCAAAATCACCTTTCAACCCCACTAAATTACCTATCGTAATTTGCGAGGTCCTCGATCACATATCGATGGGCGTGGCCCTTTTGATTTCCAAATTTAATGGTCAATCAATGCTCGATTCATGCAAATGAATTAGAAAGAAGAGTAATGTTCAAGAATCAAATAAAAAGTTGGATTCAAAAAAAAAAAAAAAAAAATTCCTTTTGTATTTCTGGGATCTAAGAATTAATTTTTATTTTATTATTTTTATTTCTTCTCATTTTCCCAACGAGCTCAAGCTACCGGAGGAAGAGGAAAGAACGATGACGTTTTGCGAGGGTAATTCGGTATGATCGGCCTCCGGCCCCGAATCCAGCCCGATCTTCCTCAACCTCAGGAGACTCCCCGTCGCCAGAATCGCCTTCGGATCGATCTCGTGCAGCGACCGCGCGTACAGGCTCCGGCAAGCCGCCACCGCCGCCGCCTCGAGCCGCTCCTTCTCCTTCTCCTCCCCCGGCGCCGGCCGCAGCATGCAGTGCCCCAGTATCCTCAGCGCCGGTTGCAGGAGCTCCCACGGCATCGGGATCTTCCCCGATCCGGTCCCCTGACCTGAGATCGGCGACCGGTCCGCGTCGCCGCCGCCGCCGCCGCCGACGATATCTCCGGCGTCGTCCTTGTACGGATCTCCGGTCAGGCCCGACCAGGCGACGCAGAACTCGCAGAAATCGATCTTCGAGCCGACCGGCATCTGCGCGATCCGGTTGTGGTAGAGCTCCAGCGCGACGCCGACGATCCGCGAGCGCCGGGACGACCGGACGGTGCCGTGCGGCTCGAGGCTCGGGGACACGACGGCGAGGTTCAGGTCCGTCGCGATGCTGTTGGCGGAGCTGTCGCGCGTCTCGTGGTACACGCTCGGGTGGGAGACGTCCGGGAGCGTGACGGTCACGGACTGGCCGCCGCGGGCGGTGGTGGCGTGCGCGTAGAGGGCGAGGAGCACGCACTCGAAGCCGGCGTCGGGCTTGCGCTGGGAGGCGCGCGAGAGGTAGACGCCGGCGACGGTGGGGACGTGGCGGAGGACGACGAGCTGGAGGTCGGGGTCGCCGGAGTGGAAGGTGTCGTAGAGCCAGCGGCAGAGGTTGTCGTCGCCGGAGCCGGAGCCGGGGCGGCGGAGGAGGGAGGAGACCTGGGAAGCGACGTCGGGGTCGTGGAGGAGGGCGAGGGCGGGGTTCTCGGAGGAGGCCAGGGATGGGGGGATGGCGGTGACGATGGAGGAGAGGGCGAGGATGGCGGCTCGGGCTTTGGAGGACGGGCCCGCCGGCGAAGCCGCGGCGGCGGCGGCGGCGCTCTGATGATCCATCGAAATGCACGGTGTAAGTGCGAGCGAGATCGGAGAAGAGCGTGTCACGAGAAAATAAAACGGGAACGAGAATGACGGAGCGTACGGAGGAGACTTCGTGGGAGAAAAAATTGGATCTCATTTTTGACTCTCATCTCGCAAGCAAATCTACCGCCATCGAAGGCTAATTTTTCGGCCAAAAACAGAACTTCATTTTAATATCACTATATGAATTATCTGATTGGTTAGAGTAATTTACAGCCGATTGAATTTGATTGCACCGATGGAGTGAGATTATCATATAGCACGTCAAATTAATTATCCGCCGTATATCATTCACAATTTTCAACTTACTTGATTGCAAGAAAGATAGCAAGACTCGTGAGTGAAAGCCAATGCTTCAGGTAAATTTCGAGCCATTGAAGGGGCAGAATGATAATAATGCTAAACTGAATGTGAACTCGAATGGTCTTATTTCACATCGGAGACAGAAATCGCTTCAACGGTAGTGAAGTTACAGAGATCAATCGAAAACGAATGGTACGAAATCAAGAGAGTGTCAAGAGGACGGCTAGTTTCAGACCCAAGGCCAGGGCAAACGTTGATCGGGCGCCGTACGGGGTGGACGCTCTGCCGCCGTCATTAAGTGATGGGTTTCCTGCAATTTGGCCAGTGTCTTTGTAAATTAAACTTCTTCCCGTCACATGCACGGATTTCGGCATCACGGTAGAAGCGTAAGAACTATAAAACTTCAAATGAACAACTACAGCACAGAACAAACTAAGACGATATGGTCGTGTTCGAAACCGAATGTGATCATCATGTCTCGTTTGCGGTGCTCGAAATCAGGAAATTTCCTGATGGTCAGAGCAAAATATTGCAAAGACAAGCTGAACATGTGGGCATGGGTATTGACATAGAACGACATCAATTTACATGTATGCTTTTTTATACGGTCGAAAAGATTAGTGAAATTGATTAAATGTAATTAGGTATGAAGATATTACCTGGTGCACCAGGGACTTCGCCAGAAATGGGGACTCCAGCGGCTACGACATGTCAAAAGATGAAAGAGGATCAACAATGACCAAACCATCCGTAGCAAATCTAACTACACATGGGTTATGCTCATCCAAAAATTAAAATTAAAAAGGAAAAAAACCACCAAATATCCTAAATTATGCCTGTTGTTAGACATCTACCCAAAACTTTTTTTAAGACACAAAAAATCCCAAATTTATACTCATGTGACACATTTAACCTTAAACGTATACCCTTATTGTCAAAAACCCACAAACTTGTACTCACATGATACAAGTTTAGGATTTTCATTCGGGTAAATATGTCACAATAATATAAGTTTGTAATTGGCATAATTTATGATTTTTAGTGGCTTTTTCTCGAAATAAAAACAGGGAAAAGAAGGGACAAAAAAGGCGGCAATTAGAGGAGCATGTTACAGATTCCCATAATAATTAATTTCACATTTCGAAACACGAAATGACCTTACGCAGAACAAATAAAAGTTTATATTATAAAACCCACATGAGATCACGTGATCAGTCGGAAAAGCATCTCCAGATCACATGATTACATATTTTTGCGAATAAAATTTTCTTTAGGAATCGACAACTTCACTGATTCCTCATGATGGTTCTCTTTAATTCTTTTTCAAAGCATGAGTAAAAATATGTCATCATGAATAGAGGGTGAATTATGACTCTAGACTCCCTACAATTATTATCCCCCCAATTCGGTTCGGAAGCACGAGCTGTAAATAATAATTTCGATAATTTGTGTAATTTCAATATTTTGTTTGCCCTTTATACCATCGAACCATTTCAAGAACTAGTGAAGAAGTTATGCCGCGCCTAGAGATGGAAGATCGTGCATTGAAATGTCACAAATCAAACGCTTGAAGCTACTTTTCGCCCATTCCTAATAAAGATAGACAAGACCAAGGAGTGCAGTTAAGCAGCAACAAGAACCTGCACACAAGTTCGTCGGTGGAGTGACGACGTCGCAGGCCGAGGGGAGCTTGAGAGCTCGGTTAACGTCGACGTCGATCCCGAAGCTGCCGGCCTTCCCGATCAGCTCGCAGAGGCAGACGGGGCTGCTGTCCACCATCCCCGCCAGCTCGGGGCAGCAGGCTTTATCGGCACGGTGATGTTGCTCCCCGTCTCAACGTACGTCAAGCAGTCCGACATGTTGAGCACGGCGTTGAAGCAGTCGTCCGACGGCGCCGGGGCCGGGGCCTGGCCGGAGACCCCGCGAGACGCCACAAGGAGCGAGGCCGCGACGACCAACGCAATGAACCGAGCGGCGGTCATGTTAGTGGAAAGAGGAGGAGGTGGTGCCGGTGCCAAAAGTGCACAAAAGCTTTTATGGAGTTAGAGAGGAGTGGTTAGATGGCATAGAAAACAAGATGTTATGATGGAGAAAAATGTGTGAGAAACTTAGAAGATGCCTCTTTTGAAGTGGTGGCTGAAAAACCTTCCATTTGCTTGGAGGGCTTGGGCAAAAGTCTAAAAACCCCAACCACCAGCATTTATCTGCGGTGCTATTTAATGCTTGTCAGCTGAGCTAGCTCCCAATCACAGTCACATGCCCTGTTAAAACCCAAAATCAGTTTGATGCTTTCTTCACTAACTTTAGTTTGAAGATCTATTGTCATGAGAAAATCTGCTAAAAGATTAAATAATGAGGGTGAGCAAATCATACCATGATTTCTTCAGCTCATCCTTGCAATAAACAGAAGCCACGAACTCAGGAATTGGTCTTGCACCCACCAGCCTCGATTATTTAAAACACGCGGTTGAAGTGTTAGCAATAGATTACGACCTGGCCATCTTTAATGGCACAAGTAAACCGGTGGAATCACGAAATGGACACTTGCCTTGCACAAGAAAGGTTTCGCGACTTTTATGCGTTGAGGTTCGTCCGTCGCTGTCACAAGAAACTTGGGCTCTCCTTCACAATTCCTCGAGCACCTTGCCCAAAAGTTTTGTCGCTTTTTGTAAAAGAATCGAGCGTTACTCAAGTTAGTCAACAGGGCAATTCCATGACCACTCTACCCTCAATCAACAGTTCCAATGTCCTGTACCAATGTTTGTGGCGTCGCTGCAGGAAAAGATCCGTGTAAGGTTAACAAAAAGACAAGCCTTTGCCACAAACCGATGAATATCATTAGGGTCTTGTCAACGAGTGGTCAGATGCATATTGAATTAGGAATCTTTCGATTTTCAAAATACGGTTCGCACGACGCAAGTGAAATAATGCATTAGAAGACCGCAACCCTCTTGAACTCTCGTCTTTTTAAATGGAAAATAGAATCACCCACAAGAACCACAACAGTAGCTGCAGCCTACAGCAGCAAGTGGCTCTTAATTTGTAAGTTGCTTCATCATAGCCCTGAATTTTGCCCCAAAAGCTTCTTAAATCCTGGCACAAGCAGAGCAAGCATTTGACAGGACTCGGCATTTTTCTCCGTTGATAAGTTTCTTTGAACAGCCAAAAATAGATATTGACAGCCCCAGCGAGGACATGGTGATTCGGATGGCCTTTCAATTGTATTTCTCAAACCACTCGTCTGGGGTTCAGTAAACAAAACTGGACAAACAGAGCAACAGCTTTTACAAATATATTTATAGATATTTGAAGCGTGCACATGTCTGCACGAGTCCCATGCTAATTCATAAAATAAAAAGTTCACCCAAACCCTGATATAAATTTTTAAAGCAGACCAGAATATATATGTAAGGCCCCTGTTATATGCCATTATGCTCGATTAATCTCAAAGGTATCAAAATCTTCATACTCAGAAAACAGTTTCTGTAAGTATTGGTATACAGCTTATGATCTTTAAGCTTGATAAGATGAGCTTGATGGTTTCAATGACAGGAGGCTCAAGCTAGGGCAGTCATCGGCTTTCGTTTCATCCAAAAGCAACCATCTCTACACTGGAGATTGGGAGCTCCAAGGAGGAAGATCCAGGTCCTTTCACTCTCTGCATCTTCTCAAGAAGTCAGTTTGAGGTGAGATTTGAGAGTTTTGTCGTATTCTGGCAAACAGAGGTTAAATATCAAAGCCGTTGCAATCTGAATCTGTTTCGCACACTCAATATCAAAACATAAAATTACTTAGCACAGCTATCTGTTTTGAACAGATCAATCAATAACAGAATGATAAAAGTAAACGCCCTGTTTTATACATTCATATACATACTATTTTTGTGTCGATAAGTTATGCACATGTAAAAATGTGTATTCATTGCATTTCTGGTTGAGATAAAGTAAGAGGAACACTGGAAGAAAATCTTAAATATCTGGTGAAATCTACAAGCAATGATATAATTTGTCAACTATATAAATCCCCTTTGAAATTGACAGCAAATCTGAATCTTGGTCCTCCAGGTTCATGTTGAGTCATCTTCATACAGAGAATTAAATCTATTTTTCTTGACTATTTGCATGCCTCTTCTATAAAAAGAGAAGTTATCTTCTTGTTTTTTTCTTTGGTTAGGGGTGGGGGGCGATGGCAATTGGCTAGTACTTGTTAAAGTGCAGTTCTCTTGTTCCTGTTCATTCTTTGATTTTTTTTTATGGATGTCTACATAAGATCTTGAAGGACATTTGCAGCCAGATTCCAATTATGTATCAACTCAGACATAAGCAACTCTGCATTTAATAGTGAAGAAATTATGGTACCAACTCTGCATTTAATAGTGTAGAAATTATGGTCTGATAAGTTTGATGGTCTGAGTTGTCCAGGTCTATAACTATGTACCAACAAAGAACACCACCTAGTGTCAATTCTAAATATTTGCCAGAAACGGGCATTACCCTTGCCTAAGCTTGAGCTGAGTATATACTTATGTTAACTAAGCTGGCATGGAGGTATATCCGCATCATTTTGGACTCTGCCATGAGCTTTCAGATATTTCCTGAGAAGTAGACAATAAAGACAGTAGACAGTTTAACTCAACAATCAAAACCAGCAATTACTGAAACCCCTCAGACAACCAAGTCCTTGCTTATTCAATCACTTTGCTTCCATATAATTGATCAGATTAGAATCTCTCTTCTTCACATTCTTGTGGCAGTTGGCATCCTCTCACAGTAAGTGCCTTCTTCTGATTGTTACGAAAATAAAATTTCTGCATCGAATGATGGCAGATTAATTTCTTTCATGCTTCTTGAATTTTTCTGCCTGCACAGGCTATTACCGAGGTCTAGGTCATTCTCATGAGGTTAGAGCCATGAGGTGATATGGTTATGTCAAACTGTAGATCATGAAAGTTGATTTACCATATCTTCCATTTTCAGCTTCACTCATGAAGAGTCGTCATGTTATCATGCTAGATACATACAATTTACTCTGCAAGAACTACGCAAATCATAGGAGTTATGATGAATTTGCGCACAGCATTTGCAATTTCCTCATCCCGTAGGAATATTAGAGCTAGGAGGCGCCCTTTGTCTTCCAAATGCTATAGCACTTGTAGCAGAATCCATAAGTGCATGCTTAGTCAGGTTCTTGAATCTACACTTTCCATCCCATCCCTTACTTTCAAAATGAACAAACTATTCAGAAACCCCGAAAGCCCGATTCAAGGTCCAAATAGAATCTCTCGGAGGGTTTCCAAAGCTTGGGCTTTCGTTGATAACTCTTGATAAGATGATGCCAAGTTCTTCAGAATTCTCAAGATACTCATTGACGTTTGCAGTGAACAAACCAACAAGTGAATACCCTGTCCATAGGAAAATCCATAGACAGGCTTCAAAACAATGCTCTTGTCTCGTCAACTTTCTACTCTTACAAAAAGGCAAATTCTAAATGTCACATCTCAAAATTACAAGAAAAAGGTGATGACATAGTTGTCCTTCCTCACAAAGGACACAACCTTAAATATAACCAACTATTTGATGACAAAATATATATCTCCAAACATATATATATATCAGATAAAACAACATGTTAGTTACAATATCAAAGTTTCTATAATCTACTAAAAGGAATATGTACAGTTAGAACTCAACCAACTCCTTAAGCCATACCCAAAATAAACTCCTAAAAGTTTTCCGGCAGCGCTCTTGTTCTACTTGTTGCTAACCTTGGGACCTGAAAACATGAAAGATGAAGGAAAACAGTAACCACAACTCAATGAGTAGTACATACTATAAAAGCATATCAAACTTCCACATTACACATTTAAAACTCAAGACATGGCTCATAAATTTACTAACTTGCATGAACTAAATGCATTATATGTTACCTCAACTTAACTATATTAAATGTTCATTCGTTTTGCGGAAAATATCATGTTTCTGGAAAACATTTTCCTAAAAATCATTTTCCAGAAAAATGACTCTATTTTCCGATGTTCGACCGAAACCTAAACTTCGAGTGAAAAATATTTTCCATCGTTCGTTAGCTAATTTAATTTTTAGGAAAAATTATCGAAAATTGAATTTTAATATTTTTAATTAACCAAAAAATTAGTTTTATTTTATATTTTTTTAAAAAAATGAATTTTTAATTATTTGTATTTTTAAAAAATCGAAATTTTTATTATTTTTTATTATTTCTTTCTTTTTCTTTTTCTTTTCCTTCCTCCTTCCTCCTCCTTCTTCCTCCTCCTTCCTCCACCGCCGCATGCCTAACAATGGCCGGCTATCTAGCGGCCGACCAAGATCCAGTCACTAGATTCGGTGAGCTCGAGGCTCGGCCAATCTCGCCCGAGCTCCGCCACGAGATCCGGCGAGCCGGGTGGCTCGCCGAGCCCAACAAACCTCTAGTGAGCTCGAGCGAGGCCCGAGCCTCACCCGGCTCGCCGGATCGGCGGCGGAGCTCGGGCTCACTTGGATTGGGAGTCCGAGCTCGCCGCCAGTCCGATGAGCTCACGGCCCGGCGAACCTTTGGCGAGCTCGGGCAAGGCCCGAACCCCGCCCCAGCTCGCTGGATTTGGCGAGGCCCGAGCTCCACTCTAGGCCGGCGGGGCTCTGCCTCGCCCGATCTAGCGAGGCCCAAGCTCGCCGAGCTCAGGTGAGCTTGGCTTCGCCAGATCGGCTAGGTGGAGCCTGCCGGCCTAGGGCTAGGCGAAGCCTCGTCGGCCTAGGGCGAGGCTCGAGCTGGCTCACGACCGGCAATTGGCCACCAAGGAAGAAGATGAAATGGAAAAAAAGAAAAAAAAAAAGAAAAGGAAAAAAAATTAAAAACTCGATTTTTTAAAAAGAAAAAGAAAGCATAAATGTGTTGGTGAAAAGAAATAAGGTGGAAGAAGTTATGGAAAATATCTTCATCTTCTCAAAAGAGGAAATCATTTTCCACAATCTTAGAAAGAGATTTTCCATTGACCGGAAAACATTTTCTTTGACCATCTATTTTCCGCCATTTGAACACCGGAAAATTCTGAAAAATATTTTCTCAAAAGTTGTTTTCCGCGAAACGAACGGACTCTAAATAGCAAAGTTTTCCATTCATCCATAATAACAAAACGAGCATCACCAATTTGGTTCAATAATCGGACTCATCCTATCTCATATCGATGGTTCATACCTTGCTCAATATATAAACTTAAGGCCTAGAGATGGCTCCTATGAAATTACGTTGTTGTGTACCACATATAGCAATAGTACAATGCCCTAGATGTGGCTTCCATGAAATTACGTTATTGTGTAACACTTAACCATTTATTACGCATGTCAGTAGTGCAAGACCCTAGAGGTGGCTCTCACGTGACTCGAGTCGTTATGTAATACTTAACCCTTGACTACAAAGTCCTAGAGGTGACTCACCCGAAATTTTATTGTCGCATAGCACTTAGTCTTTTACCCATTCACAACACATTTGATTTCCTCAACCCAACATATATCATTTTTCAATAGTCATCACATAATCACATAAATTAATTATACCAAAATAATATGCATAACCCTTCAAGAGAGGCACTATATCCATCTTTATACAACAAATGGGTCTTCACTTCTCTACACAAGTATATGTTGATTACTCTTACCTTATTACATGGTTTCACAAAACCAAAGAAGACATTAGTACTACTCACCTGGGAATGCCCCAAAATCAAATAACACACGTTATTTAATCCTTCAATCTCGCGATCCGGACATTACGTTATAGAGTCGAGTCAGCTTGGCGAGGCATCCGTAACGTGCACATGCCAAAACCCCTTTCCTTCCTTCCCATTTCTTTTCTTCTTCTTCTTCTTTCTTTCCTTTCTTCTTTTCTCCCTCTATGCTGAAGTGGTTCACGCTTTTTAAAAGTGACCGACCACTGTTCACCCTTTTTCTCTTTTCTATTTTCTTCTTTTTTTTTTTTTTTTTTTTTGGATATATTCGGCAAAAGTCTTAAAACTTGTCAAGTTGGTTTAATTGAGTCACAAAGTTAACACCGTCAGATTTACTAACGGAATTTGTTGACGTGACGCTGACGTCATATTTTAAATGAATTTTTTATTTTTTAAATTATTTTTTTTGTTTTTAAATCTACTTTTTTTAAAAAATAAATAAATAATAATTTTAAAAATCCACATAAAAAATAAAAAATTATTTAAAATATCACGTCAGCATTTTTAACGGAAAAGCCTAACGGTGTTAACTTTAAGACTTAATTAAATTAACTTGATAAGTTTTAGGACTTAATTACACTTTTTATAAGTTTTAGGACTCAATTACACTTTCTTTGACAAGTTTTAGGACTTCTGCTAAACATATCCCTTTTTTGTTTTTACTTTTCAAATATTATTTTTTATTTCCTTTCTTGTTTTAGGACTCAACCACTGACCTCTGCTGAAATTCCTCATCTTTCAGGTCAAGCCGAGAAAGCTCGACAACCCTCCATCCTACAACCGCGGACATGGCGACCGACGGGAAGCAGCAAACCACGCAGCAGAGGTGAGTTCTCATTCGCATGTAATGGTTATTCGAGACTGCGAGTCGCACTAAGTTCATCGACAGAAGCGTCGATCGCGGCTCGAACACGTTTCGCGAATCCGAGACCGGTTTCCGAACGAACCCGATCGAACACGCTTCGAACTGCGAAGCGGACCGGGAGCGATCGATGAACCTCCCCCGTGCGTCGGCACCGAGATTTCGGGGAGCATCCACCGGCCTCTACTGTAGAAGCCGGATCGCCATTTTCTTCTTCTCTCTCTCTGTAACGAAGCGTTTCCGGCGGGCTTCGGCAGGTACGCGGTGGTGACGGGAGCGAACAAGGGGATAGGGCTGGAGACGGCGAGGCAGCTGGCGTCGCGCGGGGTGACGGTGGTCCTGACGGCGAGGGACGAGGGGCGGGGGACGGCGGCGGCGGAAAGGCTCCGCCGCGAGCACGGGCTCGCGAACTTGGTGTTCCACCAGCTCGACGTGCTGGACCAGGGGAGCGTCGACGCGCTAGCCGACTTCATCAGGGACCAATTCGGACGGCTCGATATTCTGGTGAGAGAAAAAAAATATAGGAAATTTGTAAAATTGTCCCCGGGTCAATTTCCCGAATACCCCCGGACCTATGATTTTTTTAAGAATGAACCCCATAATTGGACAATTTTGTTCGAAATGACCCGAAAGCTCGTCCATGGCCAAAACGTTAGCCGGAGATGGTTAAAACGTGCAAGTTGCATGTGCATTCGTCGTCCGGCCGACGTTTTGGCCGTCAATGAGTCGAAGGGTTAGTTGGAACAAAGTTGTTGACTGTGTAGGGTCATCAACACCACGAGAAGCATTTAATTTGAATACAGCGAATTTAATGTTCGGATCGCAAAAAATGATTATGAATGCTAGTGGAGTCTCAATGTATATGAACAGGACAATCTGCATGAGAGTGACTAATCAAGTTCGGTTATGATCTCGATGCATATGAACGGGACAATCTACATGAGAATGGTCAACCAAGTTCGGTTTTGAAAAATCGATAAATCCATTAGTAAAGTGGAAAATGGACTTTTTAAGGTCACACGTTTCTTCAGGAATGTCATGCATTGTTGAGATAATAACAATAAGAATCCATGTAAAAGCAGCTCCTCAACTTAGGCTTCATGTGCTTTGGGCAGGTGAATAATGCAGGAGCATCAGGAGTCATGGTTGATGAAGAAGGCCTGAGGGCATTGAACATAGAGCCTGCCTCCTGGGTAAGTGAACCTCAATTCAGACAGTTTCCCATAGCAGTTTGAAGCAAAAATCAGGTTGTGTCCAACCCTAAACTGAAGCAAAAACAAGCAGATTTCTCCAACTTTTTTAGCGACCCTCGGTTACAGGGCTTTATGCGTGAAATGCTCCTACCAACGAGCCGAAAAAAGGAAAGTTTTTCTAATGAGGAAAACAACTCCTAGCCTTCTTAGATACTGGAATGAAAGAATTCTGAGATATCTTCAAGATTAGATGTTCAGAAATTTTCCCATTTAGATGACAGATCGCCCTTCTCGACCTGTCAATGGAATCTATTGCATTTCTACATGAGCAGTAGCGACGCGGTCTCATATCAAGATCGGTGTCCTACTTTATGGCCAACCGTTCTTAAGTAGAGATGCTACACTACAAGCATAGAGGGTTTATCTGGAGTCACTTGAATATGGCTAATCTGTCCAAGTCCTTTGCAGCTCTCAGGCAAAGTGGCCAACTTGGTCCAGGGAGTGATAAAGCAAACCTACGAGAGCGCACAACTCTGCTTGAACACGAATTACTACGGTTGCAAGAGGGTGGTAGAAGCACTCCTCCCACTCCTACAGCTCTCACCTTCTGGTGCAAGAATCGTCAATGTCTCTTCCCTCAGGAGTGAGCTCAGGGTAAAGCATCTTCCTCAAATTCCCTCCTCCTCCTCTGTTTCTATCTTAAAAGCTAGGACCAAGGAACCTGTCTGATGGAAACATCACTCTTACGCAGAGAATTCCGAGCGAGAAAACGAGGAAGGAACTGGGCGACCTGGACACCCTAACCGAGGAGAAGATCGACACGGTCATAAAAAGATTCTTCCACGATGTGAAAGAGAATTCTCTCGAGGCCAACGGGTGGTCAATCATGCTTCCAGCGTACAGCGTCTCAAAGGCCACTTTGAATGCTTACACCCGAGCTCTCGCCAAGAAGTACCCTAACATGTGCATAAATTGTGTCCATCCCGGCTACGTCAACACTGACTTGAACTGGCACACAGGGACCATGACCGTGGAAGAAGGAGCGAGAGGTCCGGTCAAGTTGGCGCTTCTGCCAGAGGGAAGTCCCACCGGCTGTTATTTCGATCAAACTGAAATAGCCGAGTTTTGAAGAGTCGAGCTCTTCTTTCACCATTGCTGCCAGAGCTGCTTTTTGCACTTCCTTTTCCGGTTGTTGCTTCACAGATGACAAGTAAAACATAATCCCCACTTTATTCCCTAATAATTACGGGCAAATAATGAGTGCAGGATTCTGGTTTTCCATTTCAGCTCTCCTTCTTGAGATGAGACATTTTCTTGATCTTAATGCAAGCTCTGCATACCTCTCTCCTACAACCACATGAATAAACGGAAGAATCCACCATCAACACTGGCATTTTCTATTCTTTTTTTCTTTTTCCCTCCATTTTGTGCACAAATAAAATAATAATAGAATACCAGTTATTAAGTAGCAAATTGTACAACTAGGCACGGTAGGACATCTAGCTCAATTCACGACATCCATTACTATCCAAGTACTTTTACGATGAAAACAGTTCAGACTTCAGAGTGAAGTCGAGGGATGCCACAGAAACTCATTGTTTATCCATGTTAAGCAGTTAGTGACATTCTTCCCTGTATGAGTAGCTTTGCTCAGCATCAGGAGCACACCACCATAGAAAGTGAACATTAAGAGAATTAGGTTATCAAGCCTAATGTCATCAAGCACAATCTTATGCTGACTGTTAAAATTACTTCGACCACTACAAGGACAGTTTCTAGCAAAAAGAAGGCCCACACTCATCAGCCTCTTCCATCTACTTATTCAGGTGAAATGATCTGTTTCTGTTCATGGATTTTTCACCTTAAAACTGATTCGCTTTTTTCAACTAGAAGAGACTTCTATCAAGGAAATAAATCCTGAATATCCAGAATATCAGCAAGGACGCCTGCTGCAGTGGTATCATTTCCAGCTCCAGCACCTTGAATGACCAATGGTTGTTTATTATAACACCGGGTGTACACCTCCAGCTGAAATGGCAACATCACGAGGTTGTGACAGATCAGGTCGCGCAGGTCGTGTGATCAGTATAAATATGATTTATGATGAATTCAGTCATGGAAATTTGAGAAGAGATACAGTCAAAAGGAGATTTTAAATATTGTGCTAAAGCATGCAATAACAAATTAATTCACTTAAACAGGTGCTCACTTGGTGAAGGAAATAAAGGAGGTTCCACATTGACTGCTATTGTGGCATAAAACGATAAAATCAATCTATTTTCCTAAGGAAGTTTCCAAACTAAAGTACTATACTATGAATTTACACCATGAGTTCTTTTCCTCTTCCTTTCTCATAAGTGTGCGACAAACTTTCTCGTCATTAACATTGACAAGTTTCAATGCACTCATCATTAGATACTGCTATCGTAAAATTATCATCGTAGCTCATACTGTAGATTAAGCAAAACTACTGCAGCTTTGCTTCTCCTAAAAAACTAACCAGTCTTGTGACCTAGGAAACCATCTGAAAAGCCAAATTGCAAATCCTGTTAATTTCTATGCTTATGTCCTTATTACTAATACTCCATACAATTCTTCAATAACTATTTCTAGATGCCCAATGAGTACTTTTGTCTTGTGTGATGAAGTAAATCTTCCACCATAGATTGTTTGACGGAACTGAAGCTTCTCTTGCTACTTCTTTACACTCTTCCTTCGTCTTTGGTTATCTTGCTCCAGTTATGCCTAATCTTAGCATCATTTTACTTTTCCCTCTCTATGCTCTTTGTAAATTCTACCAATGAAATCCTTCATTATATATATAAGGAGAAAAAGAAAAAAAACTTTCACTGGGCCAAAAGAAAGACTGAGAGAAGACAAAACATTGGAAGTGAGCTCACCACGTTGTCACTTCCTCTCAACCTCCCCAAAGGAGAATCTCTTGGGAGCTCTTGAATTCCAACTTCACACCTACCAAAGGAACTCGTTTTTCAAGATAAAGACTGTATGAACTTGAAAATACAAAAGAGTATCAAGTTACCAACATTTATATCTAAAAATGCATGGTATTTGACTAGTTTAGAAAGAAGATACCCTACAAGAACTTGACCGCACAAAAGAGGGGACTAATTCAAATAACTCCTAAGAAGAAGCAGATGTAGTCAAAACTCCTAATTCGTTTCTCACATCATATTTCCTCCACCCACCATATTACTTTTTTTGCTTTGGTCAGAAATAGAACTTCGCAAAGTACAATTAAGGTTCTTCACAGCTGCTGAGCAGCCCATGCATTGAACATATCATCTGTAAAGATCAAAGGCAGTGCACCATGCAGGAACCCCGGCTCTCTCAGAAAGGAAAATCTAATGCTCAAATTCCAAGGAGTCCCTAACAAAATACCAAGTTGCAAATAGCAGCACCTAAGTCTAAGATTAATGCAATATCCAACTAAGGTATACAAATTTTCCAAACTATGTGACCCCATTTCCTATTTGCCTAAAGGAAATCAGCTTTGGTCACTTCTAACATAGACATTTCCAAAGGTAAAAATAGAAGGCCATGATAAACAAGAGACCCCCTCTATTTCCATCTTGTCAACTGTTTCAAAGTACCCAAAAAAACAGAACCAGAAAGTCACTAATCTTCTAATAGATTCCATATTATTGACTCTTTAAGTAATTTGGTAAATATACCTTGTTCCTTCAATCACGCAGACATAACGGAGCACTTTCCCGCTTACGGAAGCCTTTGCAACTCTTTCGCAGATACTTGTGTCAAGTAAAGGAAGCCCTTTGCTAAGAAAGTCATCGACAGACATCACAGTAGGTCCCATCTCATCTGGGTACAAGCTCTCAACCTACAAAGGTAGACATCCCTCAGCAGAAGACAAGACAATGAATCAAGTGTGGTGCTATGTAGGAGATGCCAAAATGAGTTAACATGCCATTGAGAATTGAGAGCGAAGAAAACCCTACACACAAACCTTTATGCTGTCCATCGTGATTCTCCTTCCAAGCAGTCGAGCTAATATTAACGCCTGTTCCAACATCCAAAAAAAATTGTTAATTAGATACTGCAGCCTTACATTCCTCTTATCAGTTAATGTTATTTCCCTGCCAAGGTCTGCAGCCAACTCGGTTTACAATTACACGCTTTGTCAAATGTTAAGTGAGTCATCACCCATAAAGGTGCCAAAAAAAAAAAGAAACCTAAAATACCAACCTTTTTCCTATTAATGCAAGTCAAGAGCCCACAATGAAGGGCCATCCAGTTATATGCGCAAACTTGAGGTTAATACCTATATTTTCCGGTCCAAAATGTACATTTTCATAACAGATGCCAAATAATGTAAATTTAAATCATCTTCTACAATTATTTTGCCACCGTGCCATTGAAATGGGTAGACAGAACAACAGCATTGTTTTTATTTTAAACAACATCTACCAAAGATTATCGTAATTTTGCTCAATGGAGAGTCACAAAATGCATCAATGAGTTATACCTTTCTGGCTACATCCATGCCCCCAAGGTCATCACGTGGATCTGCAATCAGAAAATGAAGTTCATAAGATGATATCTCTGAGCATTCATGTAATAATCCTTGCGCTGCAATTTCTAGAATACAACTGAAAGATTCACATAAGGAAAAACCTGGCTCAGTGTAACCCAAACTTTTTGCAGTTTTCACCACTTGACTCAATGGCTTTCCATCTTCGACCTCACTCATGACATATCCTAATGTGCCTGGCGAATTAAGTTGTAACATCCATGTATATTAGGAGATACAAAGATTATTACAGGAAGCACAAAGATATAATTTTCAAAGGTGTCTGCAGAATCAATGCCTGAACTGTTTGATACCACTCAAACTCCCAACTAAACGATGCACAGGATCTCCAGATGACAGTATGCGGTTCAATGACGCTATGATGGGAAGGCCAGCCCCTACCTACAACATGATAACATCTCTCATTACATTTAAACCTTGAAAGTAAATTAGTAGCACCGTATCAGCGAAACATAAATCAGGACAAAGAAGTAAAATATCCAGAACAAAACTGAAAACACTGAAAATAACCATCTGAAAAGTAGAACTGACAAGATATGACATTTGCATGCCCAGCAAAAGTTTAATCTAGGTCAGAACGTGAAAATAAATGCAGAGTATCAGGTGAAAATGAAATTTGCATGCACAGGAAAAGTTGTTTAATATGAATAAAGCATGAACTTTCTGCAGCAAGCATTGTCAAGCCAGGAGTAATAAACATGACGCAAAAAAATAAAATCCTTGCAATCTGTAGGACGAGGTCCTCCAATCAATCCGAAGTGACCAGTAAAGAAAATAAAAAATCCATATCAAATGATGCTTCGCCGATTTAATAAGTTCACACACTGTTCCCAAAAATAGGTTAAGGAGCTTTACCGTTTGATTATATTCGCATCGTATTGCAAGATTCAGACAGGCACAAATTATTTTATCATTAGAAGATAAAAAAGCTTTGGCTTTCAAGCTCTAAACAAACAGAGAAATGCACTTTCTTAGCAGAACGTCAGCAAAATAAACAAGATGGTCAGACTCTCAGCTACATAATACACAAACCATATGAAGGGGGAGCCAAAAAAAATAAATTGGATTGTCATATAATTCAGTTCAAGCCAACACAACCTGAACAAACAATACAGGTGACAGTCCATGGCATTAGTTTGCTAGGAGCTCATAGGTATTCCGGGAAAAACATAACTTACAGTTGATTCATGACGAATCCGCCGTGGTTGTGACACGAGCTTGTCATAGTACTCCTGCATAGAAGAAAACAAAAAGATTTTCTGACAGTTGACCTAGACCAAGCAGTCGAAGCAGGAAGTACAAAGACCAGAAAGCATTACTTGAGGAATAACTAACAGTAGGTACTGCAGATGTTTAATTCCAAGCCTCACATCTCTCATAGACAATGATGACAGATTGAAATGAAAAAGCTTCTCACCATTGTTGCAGTAAGAGGCTTTTTATTTGCCAGGACGATGCAACATCCCAGATCAATCGCACGACTTAAGATCTCTGTGGTCTCCGAACTAGCAGAGCAATCAACAACCGCCAAACCTGTTGGTATATATACTTGACTTAGTTGTTCCACACATTATGAAGTCACAATAAGACTTGTGAATCAACAGTCCAAGGTTCAGAACACATGCATAATCTAAAGTAGTCCGCTTCACCAATTCAAGAAAAAGTAATGCCAGGAAAATAAAGCCACAGAAAGTGCAGTTGCTAAGCTCACAAACCTGTTGATTTACCAAGATGAGATGCAATGTCGAAAACTTTCGCCGTCAATTCAGAATTTGCAAATACTCGACATGCACCTACATCAGATGGAGACACAAGAATAAGATAAGCACGAGCATAAAATTCTGCACCCATCACCGTCAGTCCGAAAAGCAGAAAAATCAAATTACCGAAGCCGCTGAGCTTTGACAACGAAGAACCATCCTGCTTCACCCTGCAAACTTCCAGCAAGAACTTATCATCTAACTCCGACGTGTGCGCATCGGGCGCCACGACAAGCAACTTACTGTCGCATACGCCAACAACTCGTAGATGCACTCCCTGCAAGCCAATCATCCCATTTCTTCAAATAAACCAAAAGCTAACTCCTCCCAACAACATCAAAAGAGCATATCGACAGTCACGTAGCCAGCTTGAACATGCTGCCATCGCCCGAACCCTGGGCATTAGATAAAATTACATTCGAAGCGCCACAACCAAATAAACGCAACCAACAGTTTCCGCAACCGTTTCGGCCAGAATCAAATGCACTTCATTCCATGCAAAAATTACAATTACAGATCACTTGCTCACAGGAATTTCATCTTCACACTGCACACCTAAGACAGACTCGCCTCCAATCCGCCACTCGGACGAAAGCTCGCATTTTTCAAGCAATGCCGCGCGGGGAAACGATGCAGAGCGGCGGAGCGTCGCGATGGGCTCGGATCGGAGCCTCGCGAATCGCCGCCGAGACGGCGAGACGCCGATCCGCGCTACGGAGAGGCGGCGAAAGATCGAAGGAAGGAAGGGAGAAGATATGGGAAGAGGGAGGGTGGACCTGAGTGGCGTGAAGCGATCGGCAGGAGACGATGTGGTGGAGGAGCTGGCGGCCGACGCCGCCGCACCCCATCAGCAGCAGCGCGATCTTCTTCATCTCCTCAATTGCTTCCTTTTCTTCTCTGCCTCTCTCTGCTTCTCTGCTTTCTTCTTCGCTTAGGTTTTACTGGTTTTGCTCTGTTTCACTTCCTAAAACCCATGCCCGGTCGAGAAGAGTGATTTAACAAATAATCAGTTTTATTGTTTGAAATAATTCGCTAATAAAAAATGATTTTCTTTGTTAATAATAATAATTTATTTACACACGGTTTCATGGATTATGAAAATAAGTATCCATTCATTTTTTAAGAAATATAAGAAATCATTTTGAAGATGTATCATTCATCTTCTGTGAAACTTTAAATTAGTACTTTGTATTTGAAAATTCAAAACCGAATAATTCAACTCGTGACCTTCGACTAGTAAATTAAGCCTTGGAAAAATCTAAAACTTACATATTGCACGCATGAAATAGGCACAGGCTGCATTTGGGTGTGGCTTTTCCAAGCCACTTTAAGCATCCAAAGCCCTTTGGGCTAAAAGAATGGTGTTCGGAAATTTATTTGCAAAGATGATTAAGGGAGAGTAAACTTTTGGAAGGTCGAAAGCTCAAAGCAAGTATGAGGCTACCTTGGTCATTCAGCCTTCTCGGCATGTTGAGAGAAAGATATGAAAAAAATATTTCTTCAAAAAATATCCTCACTGACATTTAGTTTTCCTAATTTTGCCCCATGACTATTCACGTTCTTTTCCATTGAGGTTAGCTCGCAATGTTGCATGGGGCTACAAGGGGTTGGTGACGAGCTGGAGAACGGCCTGCGTAGAGGCCGATGTGGTAGTGCCAACCGCCACCGACTAGTCATGCAACCTGAGGCGACCCTTTGCAAAGGTTGAAGGTCATTTGACCTTCGCGAAGGGCCGCCTAAGGTCGCACGACCAAGCAACCCTTGCCGGGAGTTGCCTGACCCCAAGCGGCCCTCATCAGTTGTTTTTGAGGGCTACCTGAGGTCTTGCAATCTTAGATGTCGGCCGCTAGCGATGGATTTCAATCACCGACTAACTTTTTTATTTTTCTCTTGACGAATTTTTTTTAATCACAAAAATCATTTGTAAATATAATCTCTCTAAATACTATTTTGCTTAAAGGTACTTCGTAATGGACTTTCATATTATAATTTAACAAACACAATACTCCTTTAGTTTATTTTCTCAAAGGCATTTCTTAAAAGTTCAACCAAACGTATAGCCAAATCCCACTCGAAAAAACAAGTTTCGAATTTTTTATGGAATGGAAATACCTCACTTTTCAAAAGACCCGAAACATTTACAAAGGCTCACTATGGGATAAAAACACCATCCACAAATTTTCCGGACAATCAATCTGACGTGACTAATGGCTTTTTGATGTGTATAAAAGACTCATCAGCGAAAGCAAAGACGTCAGACACACGTAAACAAAACCAGACCATGTTTTCCTCTATAAAAAGAGAATAAATTTTTTCATCCGTCAAGTGAAGGTTGGTCTGCTTTTCGAGCCGTTTAAAAAATAGGGAAATTTTTATTTCGCCAGCTAAATCTCAGGTGCTTTGCTGGAATTCGGCCGAGAATACATAGTATATAGAGCAAATCTTTGCCGGCCCAATAAAGGACTACACAACTTTTTCGAAGTAATCGACAGTAATAAAAAAGAGACAAGAAAATTTTTCAAATTACGTATGGCACCCACCTACATACGAATGAGGTGAACTGGAATGGAAAAAAAATTCAATGTTCAATCGATTTAGAATCGAGTTGCAAGCAGCAAATATGTCATTCGAGTCAACCTCAGGCTTGACACCATCTGGGTCGGTTCGAATCGGTCGAATACACCCCAAGCGAGAGGTATCGATCAAGTTCGAACTAATGACACTTGGGGCTTTTACCTCAGCTAACACTACTGCCCCAGAAAAGGAGGATTCAACCTAACTCAACCTGTTGCACCAAAAAAGAAGAAAGAAAAACTCAACCCAAATCGTCAACAAATGTACATAAAACTTTTGATTCTCGGATTAAAATTAATAAATGAAAGTGTTTAAAGCGCATTATGTGCTAAGAATCCAACTTTAAAGTTCACAACCATAATCAACCTTTCTTCTTTCAATTAAATGGAGCTGGACGGCGATTAAAAACATCTCAGATTTCTAGAGTACATGCAACTAAACACAGCAGAAATCCAATCATTCAGCAAAATGTTCCTGCCCGCTCATCCTTTTACACTAGATTGTCAAAACGAGATGGGATTATTGCCAACCCGGGGCTATCATTCGGAGGAAGCTCGAATCCTAATGACATGGCTCGTTCTATGACTTCACCACTCTGCCGGTGCTGTCGCCTACAAGCTCCTGTAGTCTATGACCGTGACTTCATCCTCCGGCGCATCTAAGTCTTGGTAACTGCAAAAACATTGATAATAAGTCAGGCCAAGCACGTAGAAGTCTCCCCCACAATCTCATGGCACAGTTATCTACTCAAGATACCATATGGTCAATCAACATCCTGAATTTGTGCGTGTCATGGATGGAGACTTTACGTTTGATAAAGAATCTACCAACAAATTTCTTAAAACTATTAGAATTTGACACGCCATATTATGTGATACAATTTTTTACTGTTCTGACATGATAAATCACAAACTGGCAGCATTAGTTCAACAGACACACCTTTAAGTCAATAGATAAGCTTGCAATTCATTGTCTCACCTATTTACTGGATAGATTTTCAGGCCTCAAAGCAAATTTTGACTACAGAATTCAAACAAGACAGAACCCTAGATAACCGGTCCGAACAAACAACTGAAACAACAAGCTTGACACTTCGTCAGCAAACAAGTTGCATTGAGCATCATGAACTAAATGAGGACGTGACAGAATATCATATGTCTGTGGTCATCTAAATTACCTTCTTAGCCGTCGAGGATCCTGCCGAAAGCCTGGAAAAGATGCGATAATTGGGGCAGGACCACTTAACTGTGACCCAGGTCGACCATTTCTCCCTGCGCCTTCAAAAGGAGGAGGCGCACCCTGCTCTCGGAACATCTGCATTGCAACTTCAGGAGGGGCGGGAACAAAAGGCCCCAAAGGACTGTAACAACAGTTGCATAAAAATAATGAGACAGAGAAAAGCTTTAAACCATTATAGTTTCTCAACAGATCAAGGCATCAATCCCCAAAAGATCAACATACCCAGCACCAGGAACAGGCATCAATACTGGTGGAGGAGGAATATCTGAGGCAAAAGGAGCAACATGAAGGCCTTGTCCACCAAAAGAATCATACATAGGGTCATCTCCATCCCCTCCATCTGCACCATCCTTATCTGCTGACTGTGGATTCTCAGATCTATCAAATCTCTCACCACCATTAGCTCGGTTGTCACGCTCCCTGCGAATGCCACGGTCATCTCTCAATCGATTTTCTAAACCCAGCCTGCGTCTCTGTGGCCTGTCTCTCTGCACAATGAAAATTCAGCAATTACGGCAATAGCAATGGCAACAGCAACTGCAATTACTGCAAACGATATATAAAACTGTTCATAAAAGTTCAGTTAGCATTTTGCTCTGACCAAGTTTATCAATGTCCAATATATAGATAATTCTCAAATCCGTGAATACTTCTTAGATGCACTCAACAATCATTACTTTTTTACTAACTACCTACGATAATTCATACCAAAGTAATGACTGCAAGCAACATTGATATCCTCATCCAATTTGCTTAGCTATTAGCAAGCAAAAATGTAATATGGCATAGATATATCAATACATCCAATGTTCATTGTGCACGTAATGCTTCTTTTCAAAATGCAATAAGCATTTTACACATGTATGACTTTTTTACCTCACCAACAAAATAGTCTCATGAAAAGACAACCAAACCTCAATCTTCACGCATCTTCATCGAATGTCTTGAATTAGTTTCAAGTAAGAGGTGTTTTTGATGTGCCTCATGTTCTTGCCAGCCCTCTTGATTACCAAACAAGTTTCTTTCAAACAAGAGGAGCCTTAAGTTGGCCTTACATCTATATTTGTCCAATCGCTGAGAACTATAAATATGGTATCCTAGATTCCACATTTTTTTAGAGAAAATTACGGGGGGAAAATTAAGCTGCTTATGGTTCTTTAACGTATATAAATTCAGTCAGGGTGCAACTCGAGCACCCTATTGCTGATCCCCAAAGAAAAAAATTGAGCACCCCATTCCTCCAATTTTTCTCTTAACATCATTCTCCGGGAGCTCCTTCAATAGCCTAATCCACAAATTCTCATTTCCTGCTCCCTTATTTCCTTGCTTGGAAAAATCACTTTACACCGCCAGCTAGAATGTATTTAGGATGACATGGAAAAAACTTAAAATGATAACTACCGAGATACTTCAGCAATAATTGTACATCTACCCGCATGCAGTTCTACATGCGTCCATGAGATAGGTGCAAGAAAGGAAGAAACAATCACATATAAAACTAATATGAAGCCATCCAATAGCTGGTTAAATCCTACCATAAGGTTTTGCTGCATGACAGGAGTTCCACCAGGAGCATCTGGATCACTGCAGAGTGCAAACCATAATGTGGTCATCAATAATCATTACGGAAACACAAAATAAAGTAAAACGCCCTGATCAACTAACTTCACTTACTTCATGTAGTTCTGGAAATAGAGCTCTTCACGAAGTTTTGCTGTGAGTTCCATCACAAGCTCAGGATGTTTGAGTTTAAGATGCTTATGCACAAATTCAGAAGCATGAAAAAGTTTCGTGCATCCCTTGGCTCCACACCCATATTTCCACCCATACTTTTCATCCCTTATCTTCCGGACATAAGGATCTAAAACTTCAACAGCAGCTGCATCTATCTTCTCTTTAGCAGTCATCACTTCCAATGGATCTTGACCCCTTAACCTCTCTTGCCAGCGTGAGTCAAGCTTATTTTCCCAATCAGATCCATTATTTCCAGAATCAGTACTCTTTCCTTCTGCTCTAACATGACGGAGACCCTTAGCCTCACTTGTCTCAGTCATCCCATAGTAATCCAAGCCATGAATGCGCCAAAGGTAAGTAAGAAGAGTATCCAGCAAATCTGGGCCTTCCAGCCCCTTGACAGAGGTTAAACCCCTTATGATAATTACTGGGCCACTGGAACCACCATGAGACTTCTCTCTGTTTATTTTATCACTGTCGGATCCACCTAAGATGTTTTCCTCAATACCTTTTTCAGAGTCAAGTTTGCGCACAAGAGCCTGTGCTTGTTCAATATCAACTTGCACTCTTCTGGGCTCAGAACTGACAGGATGAGCCTTCGGAGCAGCTGAAAGATCAGCCTCTTTAGTTTGTCCTCTTCCCTGTCGTCGTCTTTTGCCGCTTGTATCCATTTCATCATCAGAGTTTGCATCACTTGCCGGACCTGACTTACTTGTGGATGAGGCATTAGTGCCAGGACCCCTGGATAATAGCACATCAGCCATCGTCCAACATCGGCAAAGAACTAAAAGGCAAAATTTCAGAAATGAAAAGCGAAGAATTGAGATTTTACATGTCCAATGTCCCACTTTGCAAATCAAGCAAAAAATCCTTCGCAACCCGACGTGCAAGTTCATTCCTCCTGAAAGCAGAATACAACAACTAATGTCAAATAAATGGCTAGCTGATGAGTCATTAGAACACATTATCCCTAGAAATGGCTAATGAACGCTGAGACAGACCATAGCCTCTCAGACAAACAACTCATTAATCATCCAGCACCAACTAATTTTAAAGCCCATACTTTTACTCTGGACTTATCTGAAATTAGTCTGACCACATATTATCTGTGTGAATCGCAATCAAATATGTACAGAGAGGGGAACATAAAGCGTATCAAGAAAGCAAAGGTCAAAAAGGATAATTAAAATTGGGGAGGAGGAACAAAAAAAGATTCCGCAATTTCCTTTCGGTGTTTCAGCCAATTCAGCCAATATATACAGTGCTGTGTAAGCTCATTTTCCTCATTTGAGCTCTTCTCAGCTACACCAACATCTTCAACCGAAAAAAACTAGACCAACATCCACTTGTCTTTAATAATTTACACCTAAATTAATTTTCATCATTTATGGTGAAAGATATCGCTTTGGCTTTTTTGGAAAGGAGGGGAAGGGGGGAAATAGGCAGTGGCAGTGCAAAATGAAGAAATTATTTAAATTTTCGGTACAGAGTGGGGAATTTATAAGTTTTCTTCCTTCCCATTTACTTCCCTCCCATACATGGCCATTATCTTCATCTGACAGTCTTCCTGCTGAGGATATATTCAATCCAATGTCAACTTTTCAATCAACAACTCTTCAGATCTTTTCCAAATATGCATCATTGTTTTCAAGGCAAGATTTTGTATTCTCAAAACAGGCAAGCTTAATAAGGAAAAGATCCAGTGACGGGCGTCAGCTGAAGAGTTGTCGACTGAAAAGTCAACAAGATTGACATGAGTCAATGCAATCATTTCTCTAAATACTTCCATCACATTCCAGTCTTCAAAAGTTGGCCCATCTTGGCAAGCCACTTCCACGCATAAATTTCCAGAAATTCTTTCTTTATATTTGCCGCCACCTTCTAAAAAGTTCAACTTTCTAGATACTGCCCTTACGTATAGGGGAAAAAAGGGGTAACAAGATGAACTGGTGCTTCTTACCATTGTCTTCGGATCTACTATTCTGAGAGAAACGTCCAGAGCTAATGTAAATGTGCATCACATACTAATGTATTCAAGGTGAGTAACAGAAAATATTTAAGAGGCAGCCTAAAACCTCCTTGATTCAACCTTACGTTAAGCTGAAGTACTTTAGCTCTGAGAGTTTTCTTTCCATTGATATTAGGCTCTTACTCAAGATAGAAAACAGAAAATAGTTTCTCATTAATTTTGCTTCATTTTCCTTCAAAATGCATGATCTCACTCTCAAATATTAAGTCACCTTTTCCATCTCCATTACCCATAAATGAGACACCCCGAGAAGTATTTAGCTTTATCTTTATAAGATAGACATAATTTTTGGTGGATGCTACATTTTTCCTTTTCTAAGGTTGATTCAGACATGCCAGATCACATTTTAAAGAACCATCAGCTTTTTCAGGGACCTTTCAGACCTTATTTTCTTTTGTTTCTCTACATCATTGCAACCATTATAACTCCAATTTCCTGTTAAAATTTCCCCATGCCATTTCCAAATTTGCATTCTGGAAAGTTTCTTATTTAGGAATGCAGAAGATTTAATTTCTTGATTTTTGGTATATATCTCCACTTTCAAGTTCAAATTAGAAGAGTGCGACAAGATTAAATTTTGAAAGTTCACTAATCACCACGTTTATTTATTTAGTTTTTTTCTCATAACTATGTCTAATTCCAAGCTGCCATAATATGTTGATGAGTTCTCGACTTCTTCATCCTATCTATCTCTAACTCTCAAGTTGTGCAGAGTGTCTACATTTGTATGTTCTTCAAACCTTCGCATCATTAGATTCTTCTTTTCAGTTTGTATCTTGCATTGTAGATGCTCTGAAGTATGAAGTGAAAAGGAAGGAGCTAAATGGTACCATGATATGTACAAGTATGGCAGTGGAGGCCAGGAATGAGCATCTCATACACCTGCCTTGAACTTGAACATGAACAATACCAAGAAGTACATAGATACACATACAGTGTAAGACTTCACCAGAGCATACCTTTCTATAACTGCAATTAAGTTTGTTGGATGATATTTGTCTTTCAACCTGTATGCAGTGGCTTGTTCAATTAAAGTGGTGAATGCCCCCCAGAAGAAACATTGTAAAAGAAAAGTACAAGATATACCATTCTTCATCTTTATGAGCATCGAAATATGCTCGTTTCTGAGTAGAAATGTACTCTGACTTGTATTCCTGATATCTACAAAGTCAACAGACGGGATCACATCACTTGACCCTTCCCACTAGATAAAAGCTCAAAAAAGGGTAAACCTTGAGCAGTGAAAGTACTTCACATTACATACCTTCGCTCAGCCTCTGCCGGTAATATATCATCTTCAAGCTCCTGAATGAATTGCTTGTACGACATCATTCCTTCTCTGCATGAAAATCAGGGAAAATACATCAAACTTCTGCTTCAGATAAATCCAACCTTTCTCGTGTTTACATTTGTATTAGGCTTTGAGAGGTACACTGCATCTATCCATTGATCATCTATCGCATAGAAGTACATTTGACTCTCAATGCAGAAAATGCTTCAATCTAGCATTCAAGAAATATAGAGAAAAGTTTGCACTCTCATATCTGATGATCCAGCTCCTTGTCCTATATTATTCCTTGATTGAACAAATACGAATACATATAATGGGCATCAACAGGCCTTCCTTAGAAAGAAAGTAAAGTTTAATTGAATAGCATAAAGAATCTAGTTGAATAAAACAAGATGACACAAAAGAACCCAATTTCAGTTCAAACAATCAATTAACAAGATCACAAGCTACCTTGGGACAGTTCCTGCAACAGAGGCATCACCATAACCACCACGACCAGTTTCCCACTCTGCAAAAAGCAAAAAAGCCTAAGATACTCAGTGTGTAAGGTAGACAAATTCAACAGAAGCTAAAAGGGAAGATCCATCTTTATCAAATGAAGCTTAGCCATTTCTGTAAAACGTTCGAGAAATTAAAAACGAGAAACCATTCGATGCATACGACTGACCAAATTTACAGATGCATCACCAAAAGAATCTTCTTCTCATAAATAATGCAGATAAAGGAAACTTATAGATTTGATTAGCTAAGACTTACCAAATGGACCACCCAGGTAGCCTCCAGCTCGACCCGGGTACCTACCATGAAGCCTCTCGTCTCCATACCTCCCCATCTCACGATCATATCCATAATCGTAGCCAAACCTATAACATGTCAGATTCATGTAAAAAACCAGACTCACTGTGGAAATGACAAATTTGATCACACAAACCAATCCAAAAGGAATGAACATGACTAATGAATGGAGAGAATCGATGTGAGCGATGGTTCAGGACGTGCAATTCAGTGAAAATGTCTGTACCAATATGATTCACAGTATGCTAACAGTTAGGGGAGACTAGCCTATTGTGCAGGTTATATTGTTTCAAGACTAGAAAATTAACATGTTCTTCCCATGTTCAGCTTTCTCCCACTCTCTCTCTTGATAAAATGAAAGAACTCCTTCAATGCCATTAATGTACAGATTCTTTAACACAAAATCTGATATCACAAAAGATAAAACTGACAACACACAACACATGTAGAAATAATTGAATCTGCAATCGCCTTATATTTCCCTCACCCGAACCCTCCCCCCAAAATTAGAAGATAACAAAAAGAAAAAGCCAGAGAGGCCTAGAGCAAATATTCCTTTCACATCTTATTTGTACTCCGCTACATTTCCAATGTGTAGAGACGAGCAATGCTAGGATACCACAACACGTATACAAAAGTAATTTACAATCTGATGAGGCAAACGTGAGCGAGATTTAAGAAAGTGACCCGTATTCAAAGACCTACAAGAATCGAACAGTATCAATTTGCACAGCAATTTCGTATACCAGTCTCAAAATCTCTAGAACGATTTCCTCCCTAAACACAGCTTCCTCAAAACCGTGATGACCACAAAAGTTAAACCTTTCTCCAAGAAAGAACCATACTGATTGATTGAGAGACTAACACTCGAGAGACTTCACATCTCGTTCAAGTGACGAAAATCGCTCTTCGAATTTAAGCTGACAAACACCGCTCATGAAGCTCCTAATCGTTCCAGTACACAACAAGAAAAACGTAAATGAAACCAACACGCACCTCCTATCACCCGGTCCAAATCCACCTCTAGGGCTCCCTCTCCGACCCTCGTAACCGCCGTCCTCCCTCCTCGACCGCTTGTACGGCGGCGGCGGGGACCGCCTCCGGTCCCTGTACGGCGGGGGCGGGCTGGGGCTCCCTCTCCGCTTGTACCCCCGGTCCCTCTCCCGGAGCGGAGGCGGGGGAGGGGACGACTGGTTCCGATCGTAGTAATCGCCCCCGCGGCGGTTCGGGGGCCGGTCCAGCTCCCTCTCGCGCGAATCCCTGTCGCGCCTCCTGGGGGCGGCAGGAGGGGGGCGGCGGCGGCGGCTGCTGCTGGGCCGGCTGCGGCTGCTGCTGCTGCGGCGGAGGCAGCAGCGCAGGCGGGGGCGGGGGCGGGGGCGGCGGCGGCGGGGGGACGGGGACCGGGACTGGGACTGGGACTGGGACTCGGCGGGATCGTCGGAGGACTTGTCCTTGCCCTCTGGAGGGCCGTCGAGGGAGTCGGCCGGCGGGTTCATGACGTCGGCCATGGACGCGGGATCGGGCTTCGCGGCTTCGGGTTGTGCGGAAAGCCCTAGAAGCAGCGGGGATTCTTGACGAGCGTTCGTTCGATGCGTCGCGCAGAAAGAAAGAGAGATGAAGATGTGCGGCGACGGTTCGGTTTCGGATGCTGCTTTTGGGCTCGATTTGTCTCGGCGGTGTTTTGTCTTTGGCTTGAGCGGGGCCTCGCGCTCGGACAGCGCTTCCTCGCTCCGTTTAATTACCTCGATCGAGGGATTTTTGTTAACGCGTGTGGGTCGATCCCAGGATTTGATTGTCCAAAAATGAGAGCTTGGGGAAGACTTGTGTAAACGGTTCTTGGGAATGGAAGATCTTATAGCTTGGATGGAGAATTTTTAATTGGATTAGTTTTGACTAATCGAGCTTAGTGTGTCGTTATAACTGTCTAGGAGTTCTTTCAAGGAGGAATCTAAACACGAGCAGGTTCGAACCATGCCGCTATATGTATACAAATGTGAGCTGGCTAACCACAATCACTAATATGATTCGAATGTATCAAATAATTAATTGCTTGCTTCAAATTGATGATAAGTTTCTCTGAGGTTCTTTTCTTGACCGAACTACTCGAATAATCTTTTATCTTAAATTGGGTACAAAGAATAGGGAAAGATTTGTCATGAATTTAAAATAGTCACCATTGGAGATTTTTTGAAGCAATCAAAGTTGAATTTTGAACTCTCCTTTTGATGAGAGGGCGTTGCTCGTACAGTCTATTTTCTTCTTTAGGTAAATATGGCATATGAAAATTGATAATCAATTTAACTCAAATGCGATCACGAAATCAATTCAATACATGACAATTTTTTTTTTATGATTACTATTATGATATATAAGTCGATCGATATATTAATTTGCAAATTAGAATCTCATCCTCGAAAGGGAATGATTAGAAATTCATTCATATTGGAGGTAGTTTATGAAAGACGATGAACGAGTTTCATAATCGATAGCAAACACCGAATTAGTATCAGCTAAGCAATTACCCCGATTTCAATTAAAGTGCATCAATGACCAATTGAAATGAAAGGTCAAGAAATTAAGGGGTGAGTTAAATGAACTATCCCAATTAGACAGGCCGGTTATGGGCAATTATCAAGGGCATGGGTTTGATTCCTAATTTTATAAATTGAAAACCGATGAACTTTGGCTCGGTTTCAAATGTGAAACCGTCTATCCGAATCAACCGAATAGATATCATTTTTTTTATTTTTACTTCTTAAAAATATGCAAAAAAAAAACCCAATCTATTTCCCATTTCATACTTCACTAAGCACGTAGACACGCAAGAATTGCATGACTTCAATTTCACTCACACACTTGAGTAAGATGATAAGAATAAACTAAAACATCATAGTTGTTACTCATTCCAACCAAATTTTGCCACAAATTGAAAAAATGTCTGTGAAACCTATAATATTACACGTACTTCATTGATTGTGGAAACGTCTTGATCATCAATAACATTTTAGTTTTGTCTCAAACATTAATGATAAATAAAAAAAATTAAACATGCCATTGGTTCCGTCGATTCACTTAAGAACCGCTCCCTTTGATCCAATTTTCGATTTCTGGGTGGGAACTGAACTGCCAGCTGACCGATCACCCCTACGAAGAAGCTCATTAAGAAGTCGCAAAAGCAGGCGACCACCGATGAGCTTCGAGGGACCAAATTAGAAAAAACCGAAAGGAAATGCAAATTTAGCTCGATCGAGGGCCGAATTGGGGAATCGCCACAAACTCGAGCCCCTCAATTGCAAACAAACTTTCATAAGGCCTACTCGAAGCACGGCCCAGCCCAAAAGCCCAAGCCCATCTCATCTCCATATAAAACCGTCTCCCTCCTTCTCGCCCCCTAGGGTTTGCTCTCCTCTCCCCGCTCGCCGCTCTCTCTCCATCTCCACAGCTTCGGGCAGCGACCAGCGAGGAGCAACAATGGTGGCCTCGAAGAAGACCGTAATCTCTCTCTCTTTCTCTTTCTCTTGTTCCCCTCCTCTCTCGTCGACGGCGCGAACCGTTCCTCGACGCCTTCGTTCTTCGTGTTCTCAATTTTTTGGGTGGATGGATGACGAAGTTTTGATGGAATCTGCATTTTGGCCGGTCTTCTCCTGCAGAAGAAGACTCATGAGAGCATCAACAACAGGCTCGCTCTCGTGATGAAGAGCGGGAAGTACACCCTGGGGTACAAGACGGTCCTCAAGACCTTGAGGAACTCGAAAGGTGCGTTTTTTCCTTTACCGGTTCTGCTCCGGTGCTAGTTGATTCTATCCGTAGCGGCGTGATCAGTCGGCGTGGTTAGATCTCTCGGCTTAGATGTGAATTGGGAACGTGCTAATCGCTCCCGCTATAGGGTCATCGAAGCTCGAGGTGATCCTTGAGTAGCAGTTTGATCTCGAAGTGATGGATTTTGATGTGGAAATCTTTGCAGGTAAGCTGGTCATCATTGCGAACAACTGCCCTCCTCTTCGCAAGTCCGAGATCGAGTATTACGCCATGTTGGCGAAGGTTGGAGTTCACCACTACAATGGGAGTAAGTTCGTCAACTCCAGATGATCTGCTGTTTATCAGTTGAATCCCTACGGTTCAATTTTTCGATTGGATTGGTATGCTAGCTTTAAGTTAGTCTAGACCTGGGCCTGTGTGTGAAGCTTATTCTAATGTAGATTGGTTTGCCATTTTGTTCCCCTTCTCGAGTTTTGGAATCTTTTAAGCTGTTTCCTTATCTGCCTTTTCAGGATTTAGTACAATTGAACAAAAACAAGTTAGTCTTTTAACTTTGATCATTTGGTTTGATGCTATAGCTCTCTTTATGTTTAGATGCATGTATTTCCACTTGATCATTAATTATCAATTGATTCCATCTGTACTTTGAGCCAAATAAATATCATCAACTGAGCCTTTTCCCTCTCAATGGATTTTGGCAACTTAATTAGGCTGGCGCAAAACTATGTGTTTCTATATGGCTATACCTAGCGACCCTCTCCTACCGATTGCAGGTGGAAAGTCTCGGAAAAACCCAGTAGACCTGATGTCGCCAATCATGATTAGGATTTCGAGATGATGAATTTGCATAAGCTTGTTTTTCATCAAACAAACTTAGATAAAGTGGGTTAAGGTAAAAAGATAGTTTTCTTGTTTGATGGACCATGATGATCTAGGAATTTTGATTGCTTCATGGATTGACCGTTGCTCATATGATCGTCACTTGAACTCCTTTTTCCTTAAACCATGAAAGGATTCAAAATTGAATATGTCTCCATTTTTTTACGTGCCAGACAATGTAGACTTGGGCACAGCTTGTGGAAAATATTTCCGGGTATGCTGCCTCAGCATCATTGACCCAGGTATGGAGATGGGCTGCTGCTGTTCTAGAGTCAACTTTTTTATGCTAATGGTTCAACAACACTGTTATGCACTTCTACTAAACACTTATATCGATCTTGTTTCTATTGTCTTCAGGTGATTCGGATATCATTAAGAGCATGCCTGGTGACTCTTAGGCTGTTGACGTCCTGATACCATGAGATTTTGGTCTAGCATTCGTAGATTTATGGGTTTGGGCAAGGAGGGTGCCTCATGAAAAAGGCACTCTGCTGTTGACAGGGAAAAGCTTAAATATTAAGCTAATATGAGATGCAGCTACTGTAACCCATCTTTAGTTGTTTCGTTTGGCATTGTTCTAAGAATTCAATTTTCCAATACTATAAAGAGTTGAACCTTGTGCTTGTGTTTGTGTTTCTGAATCGCTCTGCATCTCACATAATCAAAGAGAGAACATCTGTTGGCAACATATTTAAGCTAGAGCTTTGCTGATCAGACTGCTGATGCTCAATGAGTAAAAGATCTGTTGATATGTGTGGAACTTTTCGGAAGGCCGTGTGATTGTTTCAGTCGGTCCTCTATGCATTGACATCCTGCGAGTGTTTCTAATTGCTGAATCTTCACTTTTTATTCAAGTTGCTGTGGCATCAATCAACTTCGGCAAAGCTGCCTTTCTTGCCGTGGTTGAATTGTTCATCGTTTCTCCTACGGTTAGCTCGAGCTTGACCTTGATAAACTGAGTCCGATGGGGGAGGGTTTGTTCTTGTGCCTCTTTGCATATATATATTTTTCTCGATTTTTCTTAATATCATGTGCTTTTAGCTACGAGGAAAATCGAAACTTCGGTAGTACTTAGATGAAGATTAAGGCAAAATTTGCTACCTGGAGGCTGCTTAAGTTCAGATTCACACCGCGCAGGGAATGAGAAATTTTTTTGAAAGTTTGTCCATTTTGTATACTAAAGATTTTAGGTGAATCATTGTAAAAGTAGAATAAATATGGGGAGAAAATATTATAGATTGAAAGTGGTTATTTTCTGAGTTGAGCAATTGGATTGGAGATGGAATTTAAAGTTTTGTTTATTTCATAGAAAATGAATGATTTGAGAAATATTTATATTGAAAAATACTTCTATTGTTTGAAATAATTAATTTTTTCGTTCTTTTTTAAATTAATAGAAGCAATAAAAAATAACTAGGCGGAGCAATTGGGTTGAGGGCATGGTTATTTTCGTACTTCTCATTTTATTAGATGCAATATTGGAATGAATACAAAATGAGTTTGTTTTGGCCTCATACGTAGAAAATACTTTTATGGGATTTTTCTTCGGCAATGAAAATTAACAAACACTATTTTCACCATTTAATGATAATTTCAATTCTACGTGGAGATCTTTTTTCAGAGTATGATTTTACGTTGAGATTTAATTGTTATTTTGTACTTCTTATTTTATCAAATACGATTATTATGGGTGAGTAGTTTTAAGGTTGATACTCATTTTACTTGGAACCTAGCTTATCATTCCTTAGTTTTTAAAGTCTGGAATTTACCTTGTTAATTAATTCCAAGGTTTATGTAGAGCTGACCAATTTTATTTTATTTTTGTTTCATTTTTATCTAAGTAAAATAAAAGTAAATATGATAGCAAAAATCCACATTTATCAATTGCAATAATCCGTAAAAAATGAACAAGCAAAATAAAATGACTGATAAAAGTTCAAAAAGTATAATTACAATTCATCAATTATTAATTCGTGATCTGATTATTCAATTCTCGATTTCCAGTGTGGTTATTATCCAGGAGATGGCAATCGAATCGCACGACAGTCCCACATTTTTTGAAATTAGGTATCAGTCCCATAACCGTGAGCAATGAGTATATGGAATCGGGCTGCTTCCCCTTTTTTCTCTGGACCCATACTTAATACTCCCTCCTCCGGAATGAACGGAGTGTTTTCGCTCAATAGTAGAAAATATGAAAAAATCGGCTCTGCGTTGAGAAAATAACACAAGACTCTCCAAAAAGAATCGAACTCTTATCGAACCCAAAAACGCCCGCACAATTTCATTCCCGCCACAACCCCTTCTTCGGCCCCATCGATATTCCGATCTGGCCACCAGCATTCGATCTTTCCCTCCATCCGACCATCTGATCTCTCTCTCTCCCTCTCCCCTCCCTCTTCCCCTCTTCCGGTCGAATTCCGACCATCGTTAGGGTTCCGACCTCTCGGTCGGTGCTCTGATCCCGGCAACCTCGCTCCCGAGAACCTGCGAAATCTCGACCCTAGGGTTCATCCCGCGATCCGTCCGGCAGACATGCCCGAGCTCACCGACCGGCACAAGGTCCTCATCCAGGCCCTGATCTCGCGCGGCCCCCTCAGCGAGAAGGACTTCCACGCCGTCTTCAACGGCGTCGCCGGCAAGCACCCAGGTAACCCTTCGGAAACCTCCGGCGCCCGCGCGGCAGCGCCCGGGCGGCTGGAATTCGGAATCTAGAAGAGAGATGGATCGGGAAGTGTTCCTGATTGTCCTCTGATGGCTTTTTTTCGCGCAGCTGATCATCAGCAGCTGTTCAACGATTACCTCCTCAAGATAAATAAGGAGCTCTCGCACGTTCAGTGCGAGCTGCGCGGGTGCAGGGACCAAAACGACGGCCGGGTTTTCTATGGATTCGTCAATAACGTCGCTGACGATCAATCGGAGCTCGGGACGAAGTACTCGGTTCCGCAGATCGCTTTCTACAAGTGCATTGTACGTCTCGCTGCCTATCAGTTAGTCTGATGTGCTAATTCGTTGTTTAGCTTGCGGAGGCTTGTAGAATGGGTTAACTTGGAGAAATTGTGAAATAAGTTAAGAGTCTCTGGTGAAAAAAATGTAATCTTGTCGAGAAGTGGGATGCCGTTTGAACACGTCTTTATAACGATTTGAATTGCTTCCCACTTCTATCAAAGTGAAACATAATGTCGTTTACATTTCTTATGCTAACTTAAGCGTGATTTTTATGTTCAATGATACTCAGCTTATTTCTGGTAATCACTGTTTTCAGGTAGAAGCAATAGTGCAAGATGCCACTGCTCAAGGCTGCATTTCAGATATTGACGCTCTAAATATACGGCTGGAAAATCAGGTTGAAGTTTCTGCCTCTGCATACATACCAACTGATATGAATTGTCATGCCCCAATTATTTAGAGGAGAGTATGTCATGCATTCTTATGACAGTTTTTTGCATGGTTTTGGAAAATGATAATTATCGATAATTCAGTCACAACTTTTGCATTGATAAATTAGTCAAGATATTATTTGTGGATTGCCAATGGAGTTCCAGTGAGAAAAACAAAGCTCGGTTTCAGTCCTGCTTTATGTTTGATAAAATGCCAGGACTATATGTTTATTTCATTCTTAACTACTAAAGTGCATAGATACAAGTGAATAGCGAAACTATCCAAGTTTTCTATGAACTTTTGCATATCCAAGATTTCAGTAATTTCTTAAATTTCTGGATAGTCTCATCATTTCATGACAAGGGCCTCTATTTTATCTACAGATGCTGAATGGAGCTGCGCCGCAGTCACAGGACAACTCTCTTAATGTCCCTCCTGCATTTAGGAATTTTTCTATATCCCAGAAAGAAAAAACCCTTGAGCAACTTGTGCGGGACAAGTGGCTTTTTTCTGACTCAGATGGTAAGATAGGACTTGGCATTCGATCTTTCCTTGATCTGAGAAGTTGGTTCCGCAGTAATGATATCCCTTCATGTGAAGTATGTAACGAAGCTGCTATCAAGGTTGGCTCCTTCTCTTTCTTGATGACGCTGCTCAACAATTATGTGACTCACCAATTATGTTGGTCAACAATTATATGTTTCATGGTGTTTCACATGTCCAGATCTTCTATAATTATGTGATTGGCAACATGTTGCTTTTGGGAAAAAAGTGACTCACCAATAAGTTCTTTTGCCATCATTGCCTATCGCAGTTTATGTTGAAACATGCGTGGAAAATTTATGTTTACATATGGTGCATTAAACTGTGAAATGTGAACCAGTGTAAGTGCCAAGCACCGTTAAGTTCCATAGCAGTACACTAGGTTAACAATAGTTACGATGGCATTATTTTGCTGAACTATCTGACTTATCACAGACATGGAAAGGCAGGCCACATGCACATCAAGTATTTATGCTTTTACTGTAAAACAAAAGACATTGCAACGCATTACTAAAGGTTCTGATTTCTATCTCTGTCCAACAGGCGGAATTGTGCCCAAATGATGATTGTAACATTCGAATCCATCAATATTGCCTGAAAAAACGATTTTCCCAGAAGAAGGTATGTCTTGAAGGGTTCCTTGTTGTGTCACTATCTAATTCAGATAATTTTCAGTGCTGAACTAAATTAAATCTCGCAGGCTGAGCGAGTTTGTCCTAGTTGTGGCCAGCAGTGGAGATGTGTACTGCCCAAAGCGGAAGAAATAGAGGAAGAGGATGCTCAAGATGTGCAAATCCAAAGCCAACCAGTCCCGCGTCCAAAGAGAAAGAAGCTTCGAAGCGGGGCAGCTACAAATGCTGACACTCTATTACCAACTTCAAGTCAAGATGCCCCTAATGGTCCTGATTTTAGAAGGACAACTCGAAGCTCTGCCCGCCTGAGATCATGATGCTGTCCGTTTATAGTGAATTATTCCCTTTTGTAGTGCGGCAGAAGGGCTAGCGTTCTGTAATTAGCTTTGACATTTCTGGTACTAGATTTTCCTAGTATATGTGGTGATTTTTGGACGCCGCACGTTTTTGCTCGGTTGCCCATCTGGAAGCTGCAAATGCTGCAACGAATAGCTAGCCGGAACTTTGGTCGAGTTATCATTTCATTCAATTGGGCAAAAATGTAATGCGCGTTGTCATCTTTTTCCTTTTGCATGTCCGGAGTAAGCAAGCTTGGGTCCATCACAGACGAGAAACTCTCGGATCTGATCTTCGGTCCCAGGCGTCGTCAATGAATTCGCGAGGAAGTCTGTAGGACAAGTGCATGTCGACCGATGCCTTGTTGTTTCTCAATGCCTCCTGTTCGGTCAAAGATCCTCGGCGTTTCCAGAGTGAGCACGTCATATCTCTTGGGAACCCCAGGGCGGCGAATCATTGATCCGATGAAAGGTCCTCATCATCATCCACGAACTTTGCTTTAATAATGTCGCTGGAGGTTTCCAGTAGGAAGCCAAGCATTATTCTATTCGCAAGCGGGGGAATAAAGTAACGATGCTGAGGATGAAAACATCATCCGGGCCGGTGTGATGTTCGAAAGACTACTGCTCCCGTCAATGACATATCATCGGCTCGAAATCGCTTGTGCAAGTCGGACTCGCAAATCGGATGCTCTCGATGCCGAGTCTTACGTGGACACCCCCTATCTCATGCAAATCCCATGACGGAGCCCATTGTTTTCGAATGAACGATGTGCCCGGCTCCTCATCACTCCGCTTTTTACAAATTTTCGCCCTTGCGAACTTACGCGCGAGGAGCGTATCATTTGGACTTGCAAATTTCTCGGCACACGAATTCACTTTTCTAAAGGGTGGAGGGTCTGCTTTGTTAGGTATAATTTCATCTTTTCGCCCCTATGATTTTTGCCCTAAAACTTGGCGGCTAAGCTAAAAAGGGCGGCCGGCCCTTTACAGCGACAACGGCTTGGACAAAAAAAAACATCGGTAACACGAAGGCCTTTTTGGTTTTGCCAACCTTTTTTTTCCAGTTTCGCGCACTCGCTTGCATGGAAACTCCCTCGAAAGCGCGTTTTCCCCTTCCGTTTTCTTCTTCTTCTTCATCTCTTTTACTTCGTCAACCCCGAACCTCTCTCTCTCTCTCTCTCTTTCTCTTTCTCTCTCTAAGCTGACCAAAGCCGACGCTCCAACGCGCGCCTTCTTCACCTGGACTCCTCTGAGCTCTCTCCATCTCCTCCGGCTCGGCGCGGCCGTCGCTCGACGGCGACGACTTGAGGTGAGCTCGAGCTTTCTTGTTTCGATCGGCCCTTCTTCTTCCGACGCGTGCCTTGTGGTCGTACGCTTCCGTGCGGTAGCCTGTTTGTTACGCCTGTCGTTGCTTCTTCTTGTTGTTGCTTGCTCGCTTGTTTGCTTGTTGCTTGTTGGAGCGCGCCTCTGTTGCCCCCTCGGGCTCCGGCGGGCTCCGGCTCTGTTTCCATCCTCTTGACTCGTTCCTGTGCTCTTTCCCCGATTGATCGTCGTCTGCAGAATCGAGGACTCCTCGATCGGTGTCGTGAATTTCGCTAGGTTCTTATTGAATTTCCGCAGCTCCCCTGTGCTCCAGCTAGTCTTCTTAGGCTTTAATAAGTCGCAAAGTTCCTTTTTCTTTTTTTTAATCTTCCCTTCTTTGACAAGAGCTCGGGTTTTGAATTCCGTCCCTTGTAGCCACCGGACGCTTCTGGAATCCTGTTGGCTTGTTTTCCGATCCCGTCGGGCCTTCTTCTTCCCGGGTCAATTTGATTTGATGGTGTTTCCCCTGTTTAGAGTCCGAGGAAACGTGAGAAATAGGAATCATCGAAAAGTAATTTGACGTCTTTCGCTTCATGTCTGATGATGATAATGGGGTCGACTTTGTTTCTGTTCGAGCATAAGGGCTGGAACAGTCGGCCGTGTCCTGTATTGGTGGTCACCTGATCACTAAAATTCTTGAGAGGCAAGTAAACGTGTGAAGGTGAAGATGTTGGTTCGGAGGAATTAAAGATTGTTGGCTTTGAAAACCATTTCTTTAGTTTTCACACTGTTAGAAGAACTTCGTGGAACTGGTGGATATTGCTAATGAGCAAATTCTCTGTCTTCATCTTTTGTTTATTTGGTTGTTAGCTTGTTCATCTGAGTTATATTCCTCTTCGATTTTCTTTTCCATCATATGCAGTGCCAGCATGCATGAAGGTCAATATATCTTAAAAGCAGATGTGAAAGCTGAGCATTGATCGCTTTCTTTTCGCATTTGTTCTCGATTTCCTCTGTTTATACTGTGTTAGGAATTTTAGAGAACCTATGTTCCCCTGCTGCCTGTCATACTCGTTGAAAAGCTCACGGATAAACATGTAATCTTGTGCAATCTCAATTGATTGCAATGTTCTTCTTGTTCCCTTACCATTTTGGAAAAGAAAACAATGGGAACCTCGTCTTTTGCAAGCTGATTCTTTGTGATGATCTGATGTTCTGTTAGCTGATCATATCTGGAGATATGTGTAGATGTCAGCCAAAAAGGTTTATCTGGGACCACTATTGAACAATATAAGATCTTGAGTTGCCAGTTGGTCGGGATATGGAATTATATTGAGAGGTTCCATTCTCAAATCTTCATCCCTGTCTAATACTTCGATATCTAAAACCTGTATGTTTAGTCTAGTATTTTGGCCGAATGAGGAGTATAGCACACTTTAACCACTGCACTATTATTTATTTTTAGGACTGTGCTTTAAGGGCAGTTGATGGTGTTCACCAGATCTAAAGTGATGGTCCTTGTACTTTGGATTTCTCTGATAAAATGGAACTAATATTTTTCAGGGTTTCCATATAATTCACTTGAAAGAAGCTGCAGAATGCCGTGGAAAACGGGACTTACCGGCTCTAAAGCGGAAGAAGATAAGGCCCTGCAGCTTTGTCGGGAGAGAAAAAAATTTGTTAGGCAAGCTGTTGATGGTTGGGGCTCCCTTGTGTATGCACATGTCATGTATGTGCAATCATTAAGGAACGTAGGGACAGCTCTCACAAAGTTCTTTGAAACAGAATCTCTAAAGGGGTCTCCCTCGTATGCCTCAATGAGTACAACACCTGAGCCAATCGCATTAACCGAGAAGTCCACTTTCCAATTTTCATCTTCACCTCCCTTGGGGTCACACCGCTTTCATAGCAAGGGAGCTCTTTCTCCATCTCTATCGCCTACTTCCTCTTCCGTTCGAGCCAGTTATATGAAGTTTCAAGGTAGCTGTTCTACAAAAGTTGAAGAAACACTTGCTCAGCCTGCTACACAGACAGCGACTTCATCTTGTACTCCAGAAAATGTTCCACATTGTTCCTCAAAAAAACCAGAAGCCTCGCCATTGAAGAATCCCGCTGTCCCTCCTGGAAGTCCATTGTGGGATTTCTTTGGTCACTCCCATCCAATCGACCATCAGTTTCCATTCCTTGAAGGGAAGGGAGCGAGGCAAGGATTGGAGAATTCTGATGATGTAAGAAAACTCATGGATGAAAAGGAAGTTTATGAACCAGAATGTGATGAGGAGAAGGATTCTTTTTCTAGTGCTGAAGGATCTCTGGATTCTGAAGATGAGTTCAGCATGGCTTCCGTTGATACTCCAGTTGGCAGATCCAAGAATTCTAGAGAGGTGAATGATGAGGATAAGCCTAGTTTATCACCGACAAGAGCTTCGGGAATGAATTCCTTGAAAGGAGAAAAGGGCTACTCCCCTGATTTATCACCCCTGAGGAAGACATCTCCTGTGGCCGATCTGGAAGCTGACGCGGAGAAAATATCTTTTGAAGAAGATTCTAGTGGAGCTAAATTTCATCCAAAGGACTTCATTTCAAGCATCAAAGATATTGAATGTCTTTTCCTAAAAGCTTCAGAGTTTGGAAAAGAAGTTCCACGGATGCTAGAAGCAAACAAACTGAACATTCAACTAGTATGCCCGAGGAAAGAGAAGAAAGGTCCTCTCTCTCCCCCCTTCTCTCTGTGCCTGAATTTTTTGTATCAAAGGTTGAGACTTTATTGTCCATTGTCTCTTTCACATCTAGGTTTGAGAATGCACTTATTACTACAAAGTGCTGGTACACCTTATTTGTTGGATATTAATTTGGCGTGACTGATTTATTATGTATTCCAAAATTTATGTATGAGAAGTTTATGCGGTTGATTTAAAAGCTGATTGGTTTAAATTCCTTAAATCATAAAACTTCATTAAGCATTTTAAGAATTCTATGCTTGAGTTCTTATTTAGCTTCTGTGCATTGTACTTTTGGATCAGTCCTTTTCTACCATTGTCCATTCAATTTCCAAGGGTTTTAACTGCAGAAGTAATGTGGCAGGTGAGCCAATTGTGCTAAAGTATCTTCGAGCTTGTTTCTCTTGTGGGGAAGACTCTCAGCAAGTTCAAGGTGAGCCCCCCGAATCTCTGTAACTGAATTGTGGACTTGTGCATGTGATCAATGCATCGTATCATTTTTTATTCCGAAAAATGAGGCCATCTGGTTGATAACTTCATTGTGATTATAAGGTAGCCTTCATGCTCGTTTAATAGTACTTTAGAAAATCCCCATTTGGATTGTGTCTTTCACTTATATAGATTTGTGTGGCTTCTCCTTCAAATCATCTGTTCAGAAACAACCCTTGAGAAAATTATGTTGCTCAACCTACATTGCTTGTGTTATACGAAAAGACATTTCTTTTCTGAAGAAACTTATATATCCATCCTTATCAAAAGTGCCAAGGGCCACATTTTTTTATTTTTTTTCTTTCCTTCTGTAAAATCCAGATTCAGTCCCCACGTCCGATAGATTGGCTTACAGTGCCTATATGTAATGAGCAGATTCTCAAATTCATGAAAAATGCTCAAATTTGATACAACAACTATGAAAAGGCAAAACTCTGTCTTCTGATGTTGTCTCTATAAGTTTCCCAGATATGAGTGAATCGAAATTTGTAGTGTTTTAAATGCTTGAAAGTTTTCAGAAGTGCTTAAAGTTGCTGTGGTTTTCCTTATCTGTGTTTTTCCAAGCAGCATGAAAGATAAATAAGCACACTCTGCTGAAAGTACTTGGGTTCAGTTCTGGCAAATTTATGCGAAACTCTCTGAAGTCTTATGCAGCATGTGTGCATGTAAATTATTTTTCTTCATGGCATCCTCTTGTATATGAGGAGTAAGGAATACTTTAGCTTGTTAGAAAGAACAGAACTATTTTTGTCCATGACATGTGTAAAACTGATTTGTTCATTGCTTTACTTTCGCATCAAACCTCTAAGCTAATTTTTGCTTGTGTCCTTTAGAGTCTGCTCAAACTGCAGTAAAGTATTTAACTTGGCACGGAACTGGTTCTTCTCGTTCTGTTTCTTCTTGGAATCCTCCGAGGCTGAATTCAAAGGATGAAATAGAGGAGCTCGGTGATAATTTTGATAATTTTTGCATGATTTCGGGCAGTCATGCTTCTACACTGGATCGCCTATATGCATGGGAGAGAAAGCTTTATGATGAAGTCAAGGTATTGTTGAACTTCTACTGGATTAACTGGTAATTGTTTTAAGGTGCAATTAATTTAATATGATCATGACATTGTTTTAAGGTGCAATTAATGTAATGCGATTATGACATTACTCTGATGAATTAGAGGCTAGTGGCACAAAAAGGCTTTGAATTATCATGTTAATGAAATGAAAAGAAGATGCACAGCATGCTATGATACATGTTGAACAATCCTCGAATTGTGAGCTAACATGTATACTCTTTTTTTTCTCTCCCCAAATATGTCAGGCGAGTGGGATAATTAGGAGGAAGTATGACTTGACGTGCAAACTTCTAACAGAACTTGAATCAAAGGATGCCCAAAGAATTAGAATTGATAAGACCCGCGCAGAGATCAAAGATTTGCACTCAAGAATCAGAGTTGCGATTCAGAGGATTGATTCAATTTCAAAGAGCATTGAGGAATTAAGGGACAAAGAGCTGCAACCACAACTTGAAGAGTTGGTTGAAGGGTATAACTTGTCATTTCTGCCTCCTTGCCATTCATGACTGCTGGTTTTTCTCTCATCGCTTGGCTGCATGTCACAAAATTTCGGGGCATGTACACATGTTTGCACAGGAATTTGGGAACTCCGTCTCCCTTCAAAAAGATTGATCTCAAGCTGTCCACAACCCTCATTCCTGCTATTGTCCTTTATTCTGCCCGACTATGATTCGGAATTATCTGAGTTTTCTGGTCATGAGACCATGCATTCAAGTCACACTGTTTGGGATCTATTCCTCAATATTTCTTATGAACCTTATTTTGCAGGTTAAGTAGGATGTGGGAATTAATGTCTGAGTGCCACACTCTTCAGTATACCATAATCTCAGTGGCATATAACAACAGCAATGCCAAGATTACCATACAGCGGCAGAAGACGGTCTATCTTCAAAGTGAGCTGGGCTCTCTCTCTACGAGTTTTATGAAGTGGATTGCTGCACAGAAATTCTACGTGCAGGCAATAGACAACTGGCTTTATAAATGCATCTCAATTCATCAAAAGACTTCAAAACGAAAGAGAAGGGTGAAACAACCCCTATCAATAAGGGACTTAGGTCCCCCAATATATGTAACATGCGGTGTCTGGTTGGAGAAGCTCGACTCCTTGCCTACCAAGGAAGCTACAGATTCCATCAAGCATTTAGCAGCTGAGGTTTCTAGCTTTTTACCACGTGAAGAAAAAAGCCAGAAAAAGATTAGAAAATGGCCTCATCCAGCATCCTCAAATGCTGATGATGCATGTGACCCGGCTCTTGATGTATTATTGAGCAACGAAGCTCCAGATGAATGGACTTCACACTTCGATTATTTCCGATCAAGATTGACGGACGTCCTCTATCAGTTGAATAATTTTGCAAAGTTGTCGGTGGAGAAGTACGCAGAACTTGAGAAGGCCATCCAGGATGCAAAAAGCCACTATGAGCACTTGAAGTCCCAATGACAGGTTCAGGTTCTTTGTACAAAGAATATAGGCTCAGAAATTGTAAAATTCAATTCCGGAAATCTTTTAGACAGTTTAGAATACTGAGTAAGGTTTTGCATTTTACTAGAAGATGAACCACAGCAGAGATGAAGAAAACCATACATTAGTCTTTCTTTAGCTTTCTCGAGCATTTGTGACAATGATAGAATCCCTGCACAAAGATGAATTTGGTCAATGTACATGTTTTACAAAATGGATGTAAATATCGGTTCAAGTCGCTTGTGTTATGCATCTAGCTGCATCATACTGGAACGGTTCTGTACAATATTGATCAATAATTAAAGGTTACAATGCGTCAATGTTGTTTTCTTCTGCATTATAAATGTCATGTGTGCCTGTCAGTGTACGCATGGACACAGCTCTTGCATCTCGAATCAGTTTTTCTTTGAGCAGGCTGTATCTAGAGAAATCTATGGAGGTCGGTTCTTGAAGCGGCCATGGTCTCTTTCAGCTGGCCATGAAAGGCAGAATTTGGCTTGGGAGACTTGCATTAACCCCATTCTAAGAAATAGAGACTTGGAAAATCTCACGGTCGTTGGGGATTTCATATTCGAGTCCATTCACGATTGATCAGCTCGTAGCGTGAAAAGGGTCTCGTGCTGATTAATAGCTCTCTGCTCGGAAAAAGCAGAGCTTTCTTTCGAAGAACTTTATGCAGCCCTCGACGTCATTTGACTCGCCGTGGGGATTTGGGTAAGCAAAAAATCACAGCCTAAGGAAGTTTTTCTCTTCCCTTCTTCTTTGTTTCATACATGGCAATCGCAATCAATTGCAAATGCTGTTTTCCTTGGCAGTGTTGACATTGTGAATGAAGCTGCTCTCACGATAATTCGCCCTTCGAATCCATCAGAACAAGAGCCGGTCGTTGCTTCAAGGTGGCTTCCTGAGCTGAGCAAAGATTTTTCCGCTAGTTCATTCCTACCTCAGTTGAATCATTCCTGCTTTCCGGACTTGATGTTCAATCGATATCGAAACCTACTGCATGTCGTCTTTGAGGCCATAACAACTCCGGATGATGTCAGATGTTCTCTCTGAGCTGCTCAAGCCGATAATCCTAATCTAACAAACCAAGTCAACATAGGATTTTCATCAACTGCACAGTTTGTCTCGGTCTAAGCAAAGACGGGGAAACAACTTATATGATATGGTTTGATGTTGGCTTAACGCTTCTCAAGGTCGATTGAAGTCGCATGTTGGAATGTGAAATTGTACAAGGATCATAAAAGTGCCAGGATCGCTTACGGAGATATTAGGCAAAATCCAACGCTTGAAATGATATGACCTTCAATTTTCGATCACATCGGCGCATGGAGAGATGATACTTTCCATTAGAAACCATGCAGCTTGCCATCTACTAATGTACTTAATCTTGCATTTCTATTTGGAATAAACAGTTTAAATCGAGATCATATCAATGATTGATCTGAGTTCAATGTGAACTTTCTCTGAATAGAGTTTAAAGTTCGGTATCAATAGAATCAAAATCATGTCAAGTCCCCGAACTCACCAATTCAATCGATTCTCTCAACATGATTCAATTTCATAGCATAGACATCTTCCAACAAAAGAATTCCCAAAATTACTATATAATAAATGTTAGCAAAGATGTGGTTTCGTCACAGTTCCATTTTTCAACAATCACTCAATGACCCTCCTTTAATTTTAGGTATAATCTATGGTTTTCGGGTCAAATAAAAATATGTTATATGGTTTCTAGATAGATATCAACAAAATGATTGTCCAAGTGGTTCCTCCGTTTTCACACAACGATGTAACTCGTATACATAAATTTCATCCGATAATAATAAGATAAACATGTATATTTTTATATTTTATACCGAACTTATATACTGACTCAGTCCTCAACAAACTCTATAGGCTACCGAATACATAACCCATTTTTTCCACGTATTATTTAAATATATTTACACTATAATCGCAGTCCTCCTGCACAACCTTCGCTGACGCCGTCAGCTTGTCCACCGTCACGTCGCACGACAGCTTGACGGTGATCTTCCACGTCTTAACGGCACCGACCTTGAACTTCACCGGCGCCTTCACCGTCAACTTTAGCGGCACGCTTCCCTGGCTCTGCTCCGCCGTCAATCCCCGAAGCGAATCGCTCGTCAGTACGACGTCGCTCCCCGTCAACGTCACGTTAAACACCGAGTAGCTGTTCGACGACTGGTACATCACCGGCAAGGCCCCGCCGGCCAACCTAACGCCGTCGTAGTAGATGTTGACGGAGCTTCCGCCGAGGTAGTAAATCCCGATCTTGTCGTTGGGGTTCTCCGCCCGGACGGCGAGGATGATCTCCGGCGACATCGCGGAGGTCGTCTTCAGGTCCACGCCGCTGATCGCCACGCCATCGACGGCGTACTTCGGCGGCTCCGGCTTCAGGATGAGGTAGAAGAGGCCGGCGGCGGCGCCGACGAGGAGGACGAAGGCGGCGACGGCGAGGAAGATGCAGCAGCAGGGGCTCCCGCGGCGCTGGGCCCGGCGGGTGTAGCGCTGGAAGAGCTTGGCGTTCTCCGGGGGCGGGACGCGGTAGACTTGGTCCTTGGGGAGTTGGATGACGTAGGTGAGCGGGGGCGGGACGGGCTTGTCTTGGGACGGGAGCGCCGGCTTCGGCGGCGACTGCGGCTCCCGAGGAGGATTCTCCGTCGGGGACGCCGGCGATTCCGGCGGGGAGTCGTGCGGGTGGACTCGGTCCGCCATCGAGTCGAGTGGATGCGCGGTGGACCTTCGGGGGAGTGGACTCGGTGCGCGCGTGAATTAACTGGAATTCAAAAAACCAGCAAGAACAGCAATCCGTTACCAATGAAATTTAACATTGTCTTATGAGGGAAAAAAAAACATTTCTTTTTATCAATTTATAATGTGAGGTTTTACCGGGTAAGCATAACTTTAAAAAATTCATGTTTTTTTTTTCCTATTTCCAGTTATCTTTTTTTTCCCTAGTCACTCGTTAAGCAATGCTCGTTGTTCTTGTAATATGTCAAATACAGATAAATATCACGATGGTGAAGTATTTCATGAAGCCCGGACGAGCGAAGACTAACAAAGACGAGATTTTTATTGAGAAGGAATATCCGGCTGCGCGCCGAAATTACATACTTTCTGCAAATGAAGGTTTCGAAACATGAAATGGGTTGTCTCCATAAAGCTAACGAGCGACCGAATATATATTGATGGGAACTTTTTACTTTTTAGTAGGAGGCAGGCGTCGCCATGGCTTATTATGAGAAAAGATCAAGAAGAAGCAGAGATAAAGCGCACAAGTTGATGATGATGATGATGGTGTAGTCTGAATCATGTTGCAGTATGCAGAATCAAGATGTTCACCTGATTCACTGCCTCGGATATGTGGCCGCCCTCTTTTTGGAGAGCAGACCCGGAACTTGATCTGCTGATCTCTGTTTTGCTGTGTTCGTGCTCACTGCTTCGTTTCTTTGAGTATGGAAGAGAGAGAGAGAGAGAGAGAGAGAGAGAGAGAGAGAGAGAGAGAGATGGTTATAATTGCATGCAAAGAGCCGAGAAATAAGACTAAGTAATCGAAATGCGAATGGAGTCCAGGTCATTGTCTAGCGTGTCAATTAATAAGTTTTTTCTTCTTGAGCACCCATCGAAAGAATTGGTTGTTTCTCGAGAACAAGTCAACAAGCAAACCTTCCCCCCTTCGTAGTTCGTTCCCATTTCTTGATGCTGTCATTCTTTTCTTTCTTTTTCTTTCGGGTATATACTAACCAGAGCCTTCTCGACCGTAACGAGGCGAAATCTTTGCCTTTAATGGACAGAACCACCCCTTCCTACTGACTCCATTCGGCGTCATCGCCATCCCTACTGCTGGACAATTTGGTCATTTAGAGAGAGAGAGATTAGTGTTGCTCAAGCCATTCACACTCTCTCTCTCTCTACAAGCCAAGTTGGAATTTTCTTTGGAGGAGATGGTCTTGATTTTCCCACTGTCGCTTTCCTCAGAAAACGTGGGGCAAAACGTTCTCACGGCGTTAGGTTGAGGAGCCTCTCAGGCCGGTCAAAACGAAGCTTCTTCTACCTTCTTTCCTCCGCTATTATAATATCCTCCGCCAGCAGAAAGCTACAGCGTAACAGCACGAAGAAACCAGCGCCTTCATCTACAAGCTCTCGCTTAACTAAAGTTTGATGTTTCCCCCTTCTCTTGGACACGATAAATCAAACCGGGTCGCCATCAACTTGTACTTCGAGCTTGCTTGCATGCATTGTCAGACGTACGATTATGCTGGCGGGCGCGTGCTATTTCGTTCAGACGCACCAGCTGAACGAAGGGTTATGGTTGCCGGTCAACACATCTCGCGCGACGTCACGTGCTGTTGAAAGTTTCTCGAAGTCAGGCGAAAGAGAGAGAGAGAGAGAGAGAGAGAGAGAGAGAGAGATGTTTATTGGAAGAAATGAGGTGGTTTAATGCCGACAAGATGATCGTTTTTATGTCTTGGGTGTTTATGATATAGTTCAAGCATCGGATGTCCTTGTCCGGCCCAAAACTTTCAGGAAGAGACGACGCGATCCGGACGGACACTCGCAACATTACACGCAGAAAAAACCAAACTGCTTGCGGTTCCAAAAGAACAGTGCATTCACAACCACTTATATGGACCGAGACAAAACTCCTCCGGTCTGCAGATTTTTGTGGGTGGCCGGAGGGAGATGGCACATTGACTGGATCAATATGGTGGGACTCTTTCTGCAGCAAGAGAAAGAGGAAGGAAGGGCAGAGGAAGATCCCACAGTAGACCGTCGTCCGTCCAATTTCGTTCGTTTTGCAATGCGATGAAACAGGAGTAACCCGACAAACGGAAAGCGGTGCAAAAGTAATGGCTCGGCCCGTTCGGGTGCGAACCTGATTCTTTTTTTCTTTTGGCAGAAACATTCCGGTTGAGAAAAGAATGGCAATCATTCCCTTTACATCTCGATGCAGCTTTATTGATGATTTCTCCGAAGAATGCCAAAGGAAAGAATCTCGGCACCGAACTAAAACTACTAGCCCTATTCAAGTGAAGAACTGAATACAAGGATGAAATATGGATTGAGTGGAAGAAACCAAAAATAGAAAAGAATGAGGGTTAGTACAGGAAATATCAATGGCCGAACTAGTCGTATTAGCTTGCCCTGCCCATCATGGCCGTAGAGAAGCAAGATCTTCGAAAACTGTCTTAATGTCTGGCCTGTCGGACGCCGGAAGAATGCATCTCAGAGCGACCTGCAACATGTCATAGAGATATCTTGGCAAGTCCTCCTCCATGTCATATGCCTCCAGAATCCTTATGTCGTAGCACTCATTGCTGCGGCCTTTTCCTTCCATCAACCTAACCCAATCCGTCAGGTCGACCACTCCCGGGTCGCCACAAATGATTTCCCCTGAACTTCTTCCGGTCAAAAGCTCCAGCAATATGACCCCGAATGCATAGACATCACTCTTCAGTGATGGCCACGGTTTACTCGAGCTGGCAAATTCAGGTGGTCGGTAACCAAGGGCGCCGGAGTTTAGTACCTGCTCGGTGGTACCACCCGGCGTCATTATTCTGTGGAGACTGTAGTCCGTGACAACGGCATTGAAGTTTGGAGCTTCTAACAAGATGTTAGTTGACTTTAGGTTGCCGTGCGGTATTGCCTTCTCGTTATGGAGGAAGTTCAAGCACCGCGCCACATCAACAGCAATCCGGAGCCTTGCATCTAGAGACAAGGGCGGTAGCTTCCTTGGGTCCCTCTCTGTTGCAAAGAACATAAAACATGTCATAGACTCATAGGTGTCTTAATCGATGCTAAGTAACATTCAATTGTTTTCAATTTTATCTTCAGTAGTATCTTGATCCATGCCGATAGGAATTTCCAGAGTGAAATGACAATGAACAATTTCAATTTCCAAATAGATAAAGATATATTATATATTGCCCAAACATAGAAAACTTCGATGTAAAAGCACCAACCCTTTGTATAACTAACAAAGTCATTCTACTCATCATGTCCAATATGACTGTCTCTAGGACCAAAAACCTAGCCAGGTGAAATATCATAATGCTCTAGCTTTTATTCATTTAACCAGATGGTCTAGGTGCTCTTCAGTGGATGACATGTCTTGACTCCTGATGACATATTCTTTCTTTTCTAGAGATACACTTCATTTGCAAATACTTCACTTGCAGAAGATCGTGCACGTGGTAAGACAGCACTAGGAACTCCAAAGATGATTTTCTGACTAATCTCTCCCATAGACCCTAAGTTTAATGAGGATAGAGCATCACGCAAAGGGCGGTGCAGTTTATATAATTATAAAATAATCAAATCAAAAATGAACTTTCAACTTCTGCTTTTTTAAGCAACAGTTTTTTACCAGTTTAAGCTTTAAAAATCACGAGCTAAAACACTGTCACATGGAACATATGTAACAATAACAAGATCACGGTAATGTTTGAATCACATATTGAAGATTCTCAAGTCAAGCACAAAGATGGGATAAGGTTACCTTGAAGATAAAGGTCCAAGCTTGCTGCATTGATATAATTAGATATGATCAGCTTTTCATGCTCCTTTGGTCCCCAGTAGTAACCCTGTATAGAAACTAGATTTGGATGTTTGATGCTCCCAAGTTTCTTGACTTCCTTAGCAAAGTCTTTCCTTCCTTTTGCTATCCCCTCCCTCAACCATTTGACAACCAAAATCCGGCCCGAATCAAGTGTTGCTTTACATGACGTTCCATGACAACTCCTTCCCATGACTTCTGCAGGAGCACGAGAAAGTTCTCCTGCTGTGAACATAAAGGACCCGTCAAATAGATGCAAGTCGCCATCCAACTTATCTGGAGAACCAACCCTGAGCACACTGGGGCTCTCAGGCAGATACTGGTTGTTAGAAGGTGATGGATTTGAAGAAGACAACAGAGACATCGGAGAAGAAACCCATTCATCTTTTCTTTCAGGATGGCTAAGATTTTTACTCGCTTTTGTGACTGATGAATTCGATTCTGTTTGAGGTACAAAGCCCATCTGAGCAGGTGGCAGCTGATCTGGATTTAAAGTAACAGAGGACGATGGAGTCTCCAATATCTTTTGGGGAGATGATGCAGGATTGGCTGCAGAATCGCCCAGAGAATGGCCACTTTTCCCAATATTTCCTTTCAAATCTTCACCTTCCTTTCGTTTTCTGCTGCGTGAGATAATGAAGCATAGAATAGCTATCATCCAGGCACCTCCAACCAAACCCGCAATAAGGGCAATCTTAATAGCAGTTCTCAAACGATGTCCCCGAGGTCGCTCAATCCTGTCTGGAGGGCCTTTTGGAGATTTTAGTGAATAAGGAAAAACCAGCAAAGAGTTTCCTGGATGGAATGCTGAATCAGGAAATCTTCTCAAGTTTTCAGGCACAGTGCCTGAGAAATTATTGTAAGAAACATTAAATCCTTGAAGTTCATCAGGCAGATCATTAGGAAGGTCGCCTTCCAAGTAGTTGCGAGAAAGGTCCAGATATACTAAGTTGCGGAATCTGTCGATTTCCCGAGGGAGAGAGCCACTTAATGAGTTATTTGACAGATCAATAATCGAAAGGCTGAAGTTCTGAGTGGAACCTACAGAAGAATTACCTAAATTTTCCTCAAGAGGGATTGAACCAGTGAAGTTGTTTCCCGATAAGTTAAGATCAGTCAATTTGGTTGAGCTAAACAAACTCGGAAGAAGGGATCCACTAAGCTGGTTGAGGCTAAGATCTAATACTTTCAGTTCTGGATATGTGCCTAAGACTTGGGGAAGAGTGCCCTCAACTGAGTTGCCCGAGATCTGGAAAGAAGTCAGTCTCAAAAATTGAGAAGTTTGGACAGGTAATGTTCCTGTCAATGAGTTGGAACTCAATTGAATGGCTTCCACGTAGTTACCCCAACTCTGTATTCGTGACACATTGCCTGAGAACAAATTATTGCTAAAGTCTATTGTGGCACAATGCCCTACACTGATGGGTAATGCGCCCAACAGTCTGTTTGAAGATAAATTAAGCTTCTTCAGAGTTGCAGAGGAAATACTTCCAACTGGGCCTGCCAAGACGATCAAATTACATCAGAATGACCATAAGTACTATAATCAGATTCAGTTTTGTGAAGAATCTGAAAATCTCATATGCTAACTATAACCCGTGTAGCACATAAAATATTGTGAAATAAAACAACCAAATTGACATGGCACATCAGCTAATCACAATAAGCAAATTCAGATTTCGCCTTCGTTCCAGTGAGTGATGTTAATCGAAAAATTTCTCACTTTGTGTCAATACATTATTGCATGGTAAGAGCAATGGCAATATAATAGAAACCACATCAGTGCTTTTAGAAAAATAGTCATTTCAGAATATCATGCCTATTTCAAACTCCGTGAAAACATGCAGAGTGCGCCTCAAACAAAGTTACTTTTACAAAATTATCATGAAAAGTTGGTTATGGTACAACACATACCAAACATACAGTGAAAGCATTAGAAATTTAGGACAGTTTCTCCAATTTCTTTAAGTTTCAAAGGAGGCGCAGAGACTTCTGAAATTGCCTAATATAAAAAAACTTCCAGTGGTTCCTTTAGATTTATGAGGGGTAAAAATCTAACAGTTAAATGCTTATGTATGTTTTCAGGAACATATGCCTGTCATAGCTGAAGAAACATGTCGTCTTCATTTGGCAAGAAATCTAGCTTCATTGTGGATCTAATCATTCCCTGCACAGAATGGTTCTGAATGGACAGAACGAAACCAGGCAAAAGAATTTGGAGAAAGGCAATCGAACAGGAGGTGCATTAAATTGATGGATCTAGATACCTTCAAGCTGGTTATCACTGAGATCCAGCTCAGCCAAAATCATAGAGCTCTCCTGTAACAGCGCCTGCGGTAAAGAACCCGACAACTGGTTGTTTCCGAGCCGGAGAATCCGAAGAGACACTACAAAGTTGAAGGAGGGTATTTTACCCACCAACTTATTGTTACTAGCATCAAACACCTCCAAACTGTCGAAAAACGGCATCCCGTCATGCGAGAAAAGCTCCCCTACTAAAGCATTGGAGCTAACATTCAGATAGCGAATCGAGGAGACAAAACTAGAATTACCAAGCACCAGGTCAAGCGAACCGGAAAGCTGATTATGGCTCAGATCGACGTACTCTATGTCACCCAAAACAGAGAGCAGCTTCGTGACATCCCCGGAAAATGCATTACCGTGCAAATCTAAGTATCTCAATTGATCTAAACCCGAGTTAACCTCTGAGACAATGCCTGTCAATTGGTTGTTAGATACTGACAAATTCTGGAGCATGGTGAGACCGGAAACAGCAAGAAAGCTGAATTTTCCAGTCAGGCCCACATTGTCGAGGACAAGTGATGTGACATGACCTTCACTACACGTGACACCGTGCCAATTCTGCGGACAACCATTAGAGGCCAAGGACTTGGAATCCCATGAATCAAGAACTTGCCCTGAGGGGTCTCTCTGGAAACCTTTCTTGAGCTCCAAAAGCGCTTCCAAGTCCGACCGCGCAAGAGCATTGACCAAGAAGAGGCAGATTATCAAACATATCATCTGCATTCTGCATTCCTCGCTCCACAGTCCCCAGCTCTCCAAATTCCAGCAGCCTGCCGGCGAGGATCGACACACAGAAAGAGAACGAAGAGATTCTCAAAATGTGGCCCAAAAAAGGGAACTGATTGAGCAACGGATCGAACTTGGAACCGCAAAAAGGGGTCACCAAAGAAGATCAACCCGCAAAATGAGAGAATTTAAAAAAAAAAAAAAATACAGAAAAAAAGCAAGAAAACAAATAATTGGAAACGGCCACGAGCTGGCCAAGTGAACGACCTGAAAGAATCAAAGCTAAAAAGGTTTCCCAAAAAGCCAGCAGGAAAGTTGACGAAATCCGGAATCTCTCGAGCTCAATGACGCCCAGATCACGCCATAAAAAAACACCCTTTTTCTCCCAAAACTGTAAATCTAAAAGCAGCAGCAGTAGGCAATCATTGAGACAGAGGAGAGAAATGCCCATGATCCCACGTCTCCAGCAACGAGGAGTCCACGGAAAAAGCAGGCCCCTTTACGAAGCGAACATGCAGAGGCCATGATGGGCGACTGCCGAAACCAAATCAAAGCTCGAGCTCTCGACAGTAGACACACACACGGAGTAGCAGTGCCAAAGGAGTGCAGGGCATAAGCGAGCAAGAAACCAAGACAAGATGTCGACTTTTTCCGCAGCAAAAATTGGGTAGTTCAGGGAAAATTCGGTGGGACTGGGGGAGGAGTAGATGGATAGACCCTCGGTTCAAAAAGAGGGAATGCGAACGAGAGAGAGAGAAAGACAGTGTGAGAACTGGGGAGGGAGTGAGCCCACCGAATTAAAGTCTTCTTTTCCAGAGAGTTAGGTGGTGTGGGATTCGCTTCCCTTCAGCATAGGTGTGGAAAAAAGAGGAGATGGACACACATTGGTAAGAGTTTTGTCTTGACTGCCAGCCGTGCCGAACCGCTCAGCAATGTGATCGACGTATTTTCGCTGACAAGACGGCGTGCCGATTGCCTGCAGCAGGAGGCAAGTCGTGTCGGTTTCGACGTACTCGAATCGCTTCGAAAGGCACCCGTCAATATGATCCTAATTACAATCCATCTACCCGAGCCGCTGTGCTTATTCATGCTACAATGATCCCATTAATGTCACGAATTCGGGATATAGACCGACTCGACCGATGAGATGATGTCATGGTGACAGAACTGATGCGAGCTCCGAAGGACACTTCCCAAGGTCAAGGTGCGATTCCCCCTCGGCCATTTCGTGGGCAAAGATGGTGAGACAGTGGGGACAGATTCAGCTTTGGGAAGTCTGTCTGGAGCGCTTGTAGTTTAAAATTCCAGGAGTTGGACAGTGGGGCGTGGCGTTTGACTAGGGTACTCTTCTGCTCCGGATGATTTGAATAATGGTTTGGCATCAGTCAATTTTGATAGTAATTAAAATGGCTGTGATCTCAAGGTGAAGACTGATCCCTCGTGCATTACTATAATGCCTCAGCTCGTGAGGGACAGATCAGAGCTCACTCCATCCGACTCTTGTCTCTTCTGCTCCTTCCCCACGAATTCCTCCCCACCAAAGAAGGGTTTTTACGTCACGCGCTTTCTCGAATCTGCGAAAAGCCCCTTTGCTTTACATACGCCAGCCATCATTTGCTTCGTGATTAGTGTGCTTGTGGGTTCAGATCTCCCTCGCCGGACGACGGTCCCCGGGTCCCGACCCTCGCCGCCGCGTCTGGTGGCTGTGGCTGCTTGTATATTGCATATAAGAGGGGTAATTCTTCAAAATCAATTTAGTTCCAAACCATTCAATTATACTAATTTAATCATAAATATTCAAAATTAGTCTTTTGGCCGGAAGTTGTGCGAGTAAACACCCTCCGCTGCTCTACTAGTGTGGCCAATGCTAACAAGAAAAATATTCATATTTTCCTTTTTAAAAATTCCTTTAGCCTATGGCAAATGACTAACCATAGGTGAGGGTTGGTACGAGGGTTGGCGGGGGCATTCTATAGCGGATTGTTGGCCATGGCTGAGTATTGACCATAGGCCAAAGGTAAAGAAAAGATAAAAAAAAAAAAAAATGATGCAAATTTGTTCACATCAGTGATGTCGTGAAGGATTGCCGGTGTTTACATTAGCAATTTCTATCAAAATTGGTGGGAATGATGTTGTCAAAAGTTTAGAACTAAATTGGTAAATCATCAAAATATATGTAACTAAATTAGCTCAATTAAAATATGTAGTACTAAATTAATAATTTTGTCAAAAAATTTAAAACTAAAGTGACTGTCATATAATAGGTTTAGTACTTTTCAAATAATTTTCCCCGCATAAGAGCATTAAAGTGATTTACATAGTCAACTTGTCGGTTGTCCGAACGTGGAATTTCCTGGCGATCTCACGAGCGGTGAGGGAAAACGAACACCGAAGCGAACTTAGCACGCCATTATAAAACCCGACAAGATCTTGGACATGAATGAGAAAACAAGATTAGATTAGCATTCCAAACCTGTCGGCCTGTAATGAACAAAGGACGTACCAGATGAAGGACTTTGACTCATGGCCTTTTGGGTCTGGAGGCCCTTTTCAATGGGCTCGGCCCAGAAAATTTGGGGTCCTTTCATCCTTCATGCTCAATGATATGGGCCCAGCCCAATTAAAGGCTAAGGGCAACAGCCGCTCTCTCTCTCTCTCTCTCTCTCTCTCTCTCTACAGTAGACCTGCCCACTGGGGAATGGGCAGTAAAAAAAGTCCAGTACTAAACCTAAAATTTGTTATCCAAATCCGTCCATGATTTCAAGTAACATTAATTTCCTCAAAAAAGTAATCAATTTACTCCAGTGCAAGATGAAATATGCTCCGTTGAATTTGTGCTTTCGGCCGTCATTTTGATTGCGATCGATGGCGAGCTAACTCTACCACGACCCATGAAAGGCAAATCCCAATAAAGTTGAATCGCCAATGTTCTAGATGAGGTCGGAAATCACTCCCCTCCTCAATTTTAATGTACGTAGAAAGATCTCTGAGGATCACACCCGAATTTAGTACCTTTAAATTAAAAATGGGACCGGCGGTTCGTGTTTGGATAACCATGGAATGGATAAACACGAAGAGGATCTTGGAACACCATTGGGCAAAATAAATTAATCAAAAGAAAAGGGGAAAAGGGTAAAAGATGCGATGATATTTAAGTAATGAGAGGTCCCCATCTCAGAAAACGACAAGCCGCTCTGCGACAAACGACAGTGTGAATGCCGCGCGGGGCCCACTCAACACCCCCTCCCCATACGGTCTTGCTGGATGGTCCCGAAAGTTCAAACGCATTCAATCGGCCTTTTCCCTATCGTTTGACCGAAACCAAACGACACGAGTTGAGGGGACCGCCATTCCGTGCTTCCGTGGGCCAAATGGGCTTTCGGCGCGCGACCCTCAAACCCGGCCCATTTGGATGGGCTCTGGCTGATGTACGAGCCCATATGGGACCCAGCATTGTCCATTGTTGGATGATATGATTGTACGGGGAAGATTCAAGAGTTGATGCTAGTCCCGTCGCGTAACGTCATGTCGTGTCGCGAGTAGCCATCAGAGTTCAACTAAAGCGGGCTGAGTGACTAGATCAATCTCAATACGGCTTTGAGAATGTTGATAGAAAATTATTGCGACTAGACTTCTCACTAGGACAACTTTGAACTTGCAATAGCATCTCTAGCTTTTTCTTCTTTTTTATAGGAATAAAATGAATCACTAGCTTTCTAATTAATTAAGGAAACTCTACGGTTTCTAAATGTATATATGTACTTGTATTATGCACAATCAATTTTTTAAAAATTAGACTTATCAAAATAGGTCATATAACTATTTCTTAATCCATATCTAATAATTTAAATTATTGTATGGGTTAGTTATGTTTAGTAAATAGGTCATAAATGGGTTTAAAATGGTAAATCCCAAAACAATATAAATATTAAATTTGTCCACAACTTAGATTTAGTTCACCTCTATAACTCCTTTTCATTATCTCTCGACCTTTCTCGCTCTCACACTCGCCCACTCCATGCTCTCACTTTGGTTTGGGCACGAGTTTTCTTCAAAAATATGGATTGGGTTGGTATAGGTTGTGTATGGATTGAGTCAAGTATGAGTTTTTGGATTTATATTGCATGGAAATTGGTTAAAACAAGTTATATGGGTTGATTTGGATTGAACCATTTTCGATCTAACTCAACTCATCCGTCTGAGAACGAGTCTATCCACAATCTCATATATATTTTCTAAATTAAGCAAACTATAGGACCCTAAATGAATAGTGTAATAAAAAAAAAAAAAAAAAACCGTTGACCTTTATTCTAGTTCTTTTATTAGTTGCGTTCGGGAATCCCCGACGATGTGCATGCACCAAAAACAACTCAGCGTCTCGTTGAAGATGCCATGTGGTTGCACCAAAAAAGAAAACGTTGACCTTGATTCCAGCTATCTTTAAATGAAAGTGCATAATTGAACTAGTCTCCTCCTACGGCAACTATATACTATCGTTTTCGAATGTGTGGTGTCGCGTTTCTTCATGGAAAAAAAGCATGTACCATATCGTGTTGTGATCCGAGAAAAACTCGAATTAAAATTTAAACCACGCGTGACGATTTTGGAGAAAAATGTTATTTGGAACATGATGCAACTGATCGATCAAAAGCCAGTTATCGAGGCGGGTCGCGGGAGATGCCTTGATTGCTGAAGGAAGGAAGCTAGTGAGAGAAGCTAGATCGACAATCATTAATGAGTGATGAGAGAGGATCGAGCCCGTTACAGGCGGGAGATTAATTATGGAAGTCAAATAGTTGTATGACAAAAAAAAAAAAAGAATAAATAGGATGACATGTAGTAGCCTAGTAGGTCATCATCAATGACTCATTCTTATTCCCATAATGGTGAGGACTTAATTAGAGTTGTGCAAAAGAATCAGGAACTGCCCGGAATCAAATCGGACCGATCCAGTACATATTTTGATAATAATTTGAGATTATTTTGTGCATTGTGAACAACTTGAATCAAATTGGTGTGAACTCGGTGGCAAAACTGAATTCGTAGATGTGTTTCCTCACCTTTTAGCCGAACATATATAATTTGTTTAATAAAATGTTTATGAGAAACGATATGTTTGAACTGAAATAGCATGCTTTATGTTAAGATCAAATTGGTTTCATGTGAGTTTATTTCATTCATTTCACACATTTTGGAATGATTTTTGTATGCATCTGGTTTCAAGTTCAACTGTAATTTTTCAAGAATTAAAAAGGATGTTGGAAATTGTGATTTTAGTTGGGTTCCAGGTGGGTCAATAGAATTAATGGACGGTTCTTGGTTCTAATTTTTTTAAATCAGTTCTTAATGGATGGTTCCTAATTCTATGGTGGAAATCGTCCACTCGACCATGCTCACCCCTAGACTTAATGATTTAAAAAAAAAAAAAAGCTCAAGACATTTATTTTTGATTCGATAGGTACAATAATGGAAATTTTCAAATCGTGGAAATTTTGTATTTTATTTCAACTTACGCGGATTTAGGAACTCCACCTCCCAAACCATAGAGCTGACCATTCAAGTCAATTATATGCCAATAATGATTGAATCATTTTTTTTATCAATATGTAATTGATTTTCTTCGAGACAACAACATATAAGTTGGTAGTCGGCATCGTCACTACTAAAATTCTCGTGCGATAATAAGGCCTCGACGCATACGACTTTTTTTGTGTGTTTTTGTGGAAATAAAGTCTGTGATGGGGACAAGATGGTTCTGGCTTGTGTGAGTTCAATCTCAATGTGTCACAACTTCACCTACCTCCAACACAAAGCTAACGCTACCACACACAAAAAAAAGAAGACCTTTCGAGACAATCTAAGATGAGGCAACGGTCCCTAAAATTGTCTAGTTCCCCGATTACGAATCTAAATTAGCATAACGAATAAGATACATTCTATAGATTATTATGATTAATGTGGAAATTACAACAAAATTAAAACCTAGAAGAATAAGAGGTTACACAGACTTACGTGGAAAAACCCTTGTGAGAAAAACCCACGGGCAGAAGAGAAGCAACATCCATTAAGAAAATTCATAAATTACAAAAGTAGCTCAAAAAGATTTTAAGATTCTTTCCTATTTCTCTTTAAATCAAGTAGCTCGAATTTATACGGCTCCATGCTAAGTGAACTGCGCCCTAGTACCCCTGCCGATGACCCAAGCCCTCCGCTACCAATACTAAAGTCGGATTGTCACAAATTTTTAATTTTGTCCGATTACCCCAAACAGAATTCTAGACACACTTTCATGCTCGCTAATCTCGTGTGTCATTAAAAAAAAAAAAAATCTCGTGTGTCATTTCACCTGAAAGGAAAAAAGAGGAAAATGAAAAGAGAAAAGGCAAACCCTTTCGAGTGTGATATAGACCTACCCTCAGATGCAACGCCTTTTCCACTGCATCTCTCCAGGAGAAAAGAACCTAAAAAAGGTAGCAAAGTGGCAAAAGGCAAAAGACCCCCATTATTTTATTTTATATTTTGGTAATAAATAAATAAAAAGACCCCCATTATTGATCCTAGAGAGGAGAGGAGAGGATTCAGAAAGAACGATTAAAATAAACAATAATAAAGAAAGAAAAGATCATCGCCAAGAAGCGACAGAGATCGACAAACGCTATCACCAGGTGCACCTCCACTCGATAGAACAAACTGGGCGGTGGCCCCTGCGCTTTTACCAAGAACTGAAAAATCCAGTAATTATCTTCTGAGCTCCCTCCCCTTCCTTTTAATTAATCTTAACCTTTTGCTTGCGGAAAGATGCAAAACGAGACAACTAAACAGAGCACTAATCTAATGTAATCTAATCTTAATCTTCCCGTACGAAAAAGCGATCCTGAATAGTGTCTAATCCCGCATCGCACTACCTGTCGTGTCGCTCACATCTGTCTGGCGCCCTGGCCCGCCCTCGCGATCTTCCGGTGCATGCACCACATCTCTCTTGTCCCCGTTGCGGAACACCACGAAGCTCCTCGAAATTGGCAGGTTCATCGGCTCGCTCCTTAACGAACGCACCAACTGATTTAAACCCTCTTTTTCTTCACCACATGGGGAGGTGGCTGGCAATACGAGATGAGCCATGTTCAGATGAACCGAATCGCATTACGTGTGGACCGTACAAGATTAGAAATTTTCTTCTTTTGTCGTGTGCTAGAACCCGAAGGTTTGGTCTCCGGGAACAGGACATTTTGCAGCACCATATGGCCAGGCCACACCGTCTTTTAGCAGCTCGTGTCCGAAACCGAGTCCCGATGTGCGATCCGCCACGACGAATTGTTTTTTTTTTTTTTCCGCCTCTTGGAGTCTTGTTCAAGGCGTCGGCCAGAAAGGTTATGTTCTTGTTCCGGCTGCTGTCCTCTTAAATTTTGAGAATTGGGATCGCGAAGCGAGGTCTGTTTTTATCTGTGCTAGAAATCGCGGGACAATTTGCGAAGAGCGGTTTGCTCTTCGCATCTTGGAGTCTTGTTTAAGACTTCGGCCGGCAAGATTACGCTCTTGTTCCGATTGCCGCCTTTGTAAATTTTGAGAAATGGGTCCGTGAAGCAAGGTCTGATTAATAATTACATTCTGGCACAAATTCTTGCAAATGAAATCTTTGCTGACCCGGGGGAGGAGGAGGTTTTAAGGCTTGAGGAAGATGCAAGGAAAGGGAGGTCCCTTGGGAATGAATTGAAACGCTTCTTTGACCCGCCTAATTTTCCTCTCTACCTTTCCGGGTGGGTTGAATTCTTCCTGTTGGTGGACCCAGCGAAAAGACAAGCCCCATCTCATCAACGCGATCAACGCGACCCCGGAAGAAAAGAGTCTCGGGACAACTCGTGACCGACAGGGACGAAAGATGCAAACGACGGACCGTCGAATTGTAGAGGAGCCGTCTTTGAACAGCTCTCCTCCACCATTTGAAGGTGAAACGTGTTAGTCAATTGGGGCATCCAGCCGATCGGGTTAGCGGGTCGTTTTGCACATGGGGTATCACACAGAAGAGAGCTGAAAGAGACATCAGTTCCAATTCAAACAAGGACAAGCCAGCGTGCCCAATTACAAGATAACACCTTTAGATTCCCTTCCACCATGATCACGGCTGCACAAAGGCAATTAAAAACAGGAGAAAAAGAAATGGAAGAACAAAAGAAGACGCACCTCACTTATTTATAGGACAGTCTAGTAGAATAATCACTTGATCAGACAACACTTTTATATATTCAGCAGCAAGCAGGGCTAGTCATGGGTCCTTGTCTAATATCTTATTTCCCCATCTAAACCCCTGCCTAAACTTTTCTAAATCTACACCTAACAAAGTTCGAGAGAATACATAAGCTAAGCAAAGACATTGGCCAAGAAAACTTAAACTCGATCTAACAAGAGACCACAGTTAAGTATATAGTTCTCTCTTCAGAGAAATATACAGTTCCCAAGAACGCCCGAGACAAGCTGAGCACGCAGAAATCATTACTGGAACCATATAGTGACATCCTGCTTCGGCAGGGGATCCATGACCCCACCTGGTAACTCCTCCTTGAAATCGAAAGACGACAAATCGAATGGAGACCCAAACATGAGCTGTAGGTTGTCGTGGTTGTGGTTGTTGGCCTCGAACGAAGGATTCATGGCCTTGAACCGGTCGAACTGAATGTCCTCTCGAGAGAACATGTGATGATTGGTCGAAGCAGCATTGGGTTGCTGAAAGAATGATCCCACAAACTCGTTTTGTTGTTGAAGCTTTGGCTGAGGACGGCTCTGGTCTTCTATGATCGCATCATTCGCGGGATTCATGTTCTTGTTGCCTTGGATGCTGGTATCGTAGATCGACATAAGATCAGATATCACTTTCTGCCCATCTTCAGGAACTCCGAGCCCTGATAGATCAAAGGGGGTTGATGCTGAATTGACCGTTGAAGTCATGGGCTTGGACTGGACAAAAGCTTGAGGGAAAATCACTGGCTTGACCTCATTAACATGGAAGTTTGACCCGCCAAACTCTGAAGAATTGCTTCTGCAAGGGCAGCTCAGCTGGTGATTGTCCCTTGAGGTTCTGTCACGGAACCCCAGCCGCAGTTCACTATAAGGGCACTGCAGGAACTCACAGGTGAAAATCTTGTGATCCATCACCATATTCAAATCATTGCACGGCTTCCTCTTCCGCGCCATATCTAAGTTGCTGACAACCTCTCCCTTCATTGGGAAAGGTGATTGCTGGCCAAAAGGACCTCTCATTCTCTCCAGCCCCAGATGGGATGGTGGGTTGAGATTCTCAGGCTTGCGCTCTTGTACATCATAGTTGGGCTCGTCTTCCATCCCTTCGACATCATACTCACTGCAGTCATTTATGACCAAAGACCCGCTCCCTCCAGATGAGGACAGTGGGAGGCATGAATCAGGGTAAAGCTCTCGTGCCAAAGACTCCTCTTGGTTTATTATAGCCAGCCAAGTAGCACTTTCCTTGGCCGTCATCTTATCTTGCAAGCATTTGGACTGCCTCACGAGCTTGCGGATCTTGGCGATATCAGGAGACATGTGCTTGATCACCGCCGTGAGAACACCTACCTTCCATGCCTTCTTAAGATCATGAGGCTTCTTGTAGGGCGGGGCTCCTTGATCCTTCGGCAAACCCAGCTGGGGCCACCAGTCCTCGTTTCCAGTGGGCCACCATGGAGGAGGAACGCCTTTCTCCAATGGGAACCGCCTCTGAGGGGGGTCACAGTGCTGCATGAGTGCTGACAGAAGCGAGCCGAGGGTCGTGTCCTGAAGCTCTTGCAGAGTGTGTGGGGTAGGCCCGATGGGGTTGCATCCATCGTTCTTCCCAGGAACGGAATGATCAGCTTGGTACTTGGCTATGGCGGCTGGACCGTTTCGATCAAACCTGACTTTGTCCTTCCACCATTCTCTTAGATTGTCTGATGCCCCGGTAACTGGCTTTCCCTTTTCTGGGATGATTCCATACACAAAACCCTGAGCCTTGCAGACCTCCATCATCTTCAACATGTACTTGAGAATTCCATCCTGAGCTCTCGACATCTTCTTCCTCCTTGCCTGCTCTTGGGACTGCCGCTGTTTCGCGATATCGACTCCCTCCTTCCCCTTGTTCTGCTCCTTTAGCCGCTTGAGACGCATCTTGTCCCTCCACATCCTTCTCTCGAGCTCATCCACATCGATCTCTTCATCGGAATAATCATCCTCCACAGTGGCCTCTGGCTCAGTTTGCGGAGCAACCCCATGTCCCTCCCCGAGAGGGGCAGAGAAGAAGTCCAGATCGCCACAGATTCCCATATCCTCGAACATCATCATTTTCTGATATAGATCTTCCACGAAAAAACCGCAAAACCCTCACAAGCTTATAAGATCAGAATCCGAAAACAAGCGGTGAACACCGACTCCGACGCACGAGGTTGCTGGATTTGCTGGGTTCCCGTTACACTGCCAGAGGATGATGGAGATAAACCAAGTGAGACCAGATTCATCCACATCAAACTCAAGTGTTGAAAGGATTCAAACGAGATAGCAAAAATCAAACTAGAAGCTGCCAATCAAAATTCCAAAATCAAGATATTCAACCCCAGATTCTACCACGAGGTGAAGAACAGGAAGATCTACGTCCCACGAATCACGAAAAACAGAAAACGAAAAATCAAGAACAGTCAATAACAGTCAAGAACAGAACGCGTTCCTTCCTCAGAGCAAGCTGTGAAGAGCGCGCTTCTGCAAGAAACTACGCACAGTTCGACGGCACAGATACTTCCAAAAAACTCAGCTCCCTAAGCTCAAAAAATCAATCGTTCAATAGACTTTCCGTTTTTCCGGGCACATGCTAATCAAGACAAGGTAGACAATCAAGAAGAACCCAGAAAAAGAAACCGAAAAAGCGATCAACCGAATCGGAAGCCGCCGACTTCCGGAATTAGAATCGCCGGAACGGACGGACGACCCCCGGGAGCGAAGTCAAACTCCCCGAAGCCGAAACAAGCCCAACCCATCTCCGATCACTCGCCGACTCCAATCAACCGACCGACCGACCGACCGACCAACCACCAAAAAAAAAAAAAAAAAAAAGAAGAGAGAGAGAGAAAGAAAGAAAAAAGCAAAGCCACCGGCCACTCAATTCAACGCAGAACCAACACCAGCTCGAAACATCACCGCTCACCATGCCGGAAAAAGCAAAAAAGATCGAAGACCCACGACGCAGAATCCAGTTCCAGCAAAGAACGCACCTGGAGAAATCAGAGCATCAGATCTCAGCGCAGGGAAGAAGCTCCTGGCGGCGACTCCCACCCCCAAGTCAAATCTTTTTCGCGTCCTCTGTCTATCTTCGAGAGAGAGAGAGAAAGGAGAGAGAGAGAGAGGAGAAAGAGGAGAGAGAAGGGAAGTGGGGGAAGGCGAGACGAGGAGGGGGAGCTTTTTATCTTGATATTGTTGCGATGTGATCCATATTTCTTTATTTGATGTATGACTTTCTTGAGTGGAGGTGGTGGTGGTGGCGATTCGCGAAAAATGGCAGAAAGACGAGAGAGGAGGGGGATTTAAAGCGGTGCGAAATGCGGACCGGAACGGTGGACCGGGGCGAGCCCCATTCCGGGTCGGGGATATCTGAAAACCGGGTCGGGGATAATCCGATCCGGGACGCGGTGGCCCCCCGGGGGGGGGCGGCCGTTTCTCGGATCGGCATTTAAGGCTCGGTTTCGGTGTGGGGACCGCGTCCCCTCCTCGTCGACAATGATTGTCGAGCGGGCGGGGGGGGCAGGATGGTCAATTCGCGCCTCCGCCCCAACCGGGGCTCGTAATAATTGAGGGGGAGAAAGGGGCGAGGGTAGAATTGGAAATATGGAGAATAGAAAGGGCTCTTTTTTTTTTATTTTTTTAAAAAAGGAAGTAACTTATGTCGTGCAAATCGCCTAACTTATAAGACGTTTCGAGATGTGCCGGTTATACAGGGCTGATGCGATTCGTATCAACGCGTCTTATACTCACTACAAGCTCTCGATTCTCGTATATAATAAGCATGTCTGGCATGTATAATTACATGTGTATAATTTATAACTGAGTTTAAAAAATAGTTTGAGACGTATCCTATTTTATACAATTTTTGTATACACGGCTAGGCATGTTTACGGTAAGAACGCGATTAAATTTGACCCGAACGCTCTTAACCACATATTGTGAACATACTCGGCCAAAAGTGACTAGTCCTTATTAAAGTTGGAAACATCAAAAATAGAAAGTATTTTCTTTTTTGAGGCGAAGTAACTTGTTTATTGTTTATTGGCTATCGTCTAATTTATAAGACGTGTCAAGTTGTGCTCGATCCAAGGGGTTGACAATTCGTATTAACGAGTCGCAAACTCCGTCATATTGAATTTATGTCGGAATTTACACGGCATTGCCCATATATAGACTTGTTCGAAAATATATAAACATGTCTAGCATATCTAATTTTGTATATGTAAATTATAAATGAGTTTAAAAAAAGGAGTCGAACCGCATCTTTTATGTTATTTTCGCGTACACAGCTAGGCGTGTTTATAATAAGAACGCGATTGAAATCGACGCGAACATCCTTAACCGCATATGGTGAACATATTTAGTTGAAAGCGATTGGTCTCGTTTATAGTAAACGGGCACGTTCCGGGAACAATCCCAATACGAAATAATAATATCATTTTTGATGCATATTTCGAAATAATAAACGTCGCCACGTAAGTAAATAAAAAAAAGAATACTAGTACTTTCTTCACCCGAAAGTGATTGTGGGGCTCGCGGAGGGGTAGGCTTTTGGCGCAGTTGAAAAACGGATGCTTATCTGATTGTATATCTAAAGAACAAATAAAAAAAATGAAATTGAAATCGACTCCCTTGGCAAGATATTTATCACGTGCTTTGGGAATGGAAGGTTTTGAAATAGGCTAGTGGGTAGCAAGAACGCTTCAAATTTGAGATATTTTTGACCATTTATGGGAGACGTAGGTGATCTACTTGCTCGCGATGGGGTAAAGCAATGACTAATGTTAGCTTGGAATGATAGAGATGAAACTGCACGACACTGCTAAATACGCCTAATAATTATTGCCGTCAATTAGCAGATGAAGACGGGTTTTGACTACAAGTGATCACGATCAGAACGATTTCGAATTGAACTTCTCAAGTGCCTTGTGAAGAGGAGGCAAGACATCCTTCTACCTTGCCGCTAGAGAATTCTTACAACGCGACAAAACTTTTATTCTTTTCTCATTTGAGTTTTCAAAAAGAGAATAACAACTTATTATGAATTATAAATTTTAAAAGAGTGAGTTCCACGATAATTTATAGTTATTTATTATTTAACTTTTTATGATTCAAAATAAACCGTTATTTTCACAGTAAATCAAATACCGTCACCGAATTATTTATTATTTATTTATTTTTGATATTCAGGGAACCCTGTATAGTCAGTAGCCAGTAGGTAAACTCTAGGGTGACGTTATCTGATGATCTATCACCCCAACGCCACATTTAAGACCCCAAATGCCTCCATTGAGTTTTGAACCCTTCATCTTTGGGGAATGATCAATGGAACTCTTATTCAACGGAGCCACATGGCCGGTGGTCTGTTACTGAATTATTTCTCTTTTCAAAATTGAAGTTTTTGTTCGACACGGGTTTTCTCGATGACATACGCAGAGAAGTAATTTAATGAGGAGGAACGATCGAATATTTTCTGAGTGCTCGAGATTTGCTGATCGAGGTCCGTGAAAGGAAAAGAAGAGGAACCTTTGAGAACCTGTAAAAAAGTCCAACTGAAGAATTATTGAAAGAACATCGGCTGCTCCATAAAGCAGCTTTATCTCGAGCCGCATGATTTCCTGTCCAAGGCAAATAGTAAGGCCCGCCTACCGCCTACCGCCCTCCTTATGAATTGAGACTTACTTCGCATGTACGTTCGTGGAGACCACGAAAAAAAAAGTCAAAATGATTTCTTTCGAATGGATTCCACAAAAGCTCGAGATAAAGGGAAATCCTCGCTTAGGCACGAGTCCACGTGGACCGGGTGCACCATCGTTTGGAAATCACGTGCGCTCTATGGTGGCACCCACACGGTCGAGGGTTTCCTAATCGCTCACGGTTCATGAATCGAAGCCTATGGAAGGAGAAGAGGAAGGCATTGAAGAACCTTGGAAGGACCCAATAAAAATCGCGATGAAGGATTATAGAAAGAATATCGAGTGGTCCAGAAAGGAGGATTATCGAATTGCAACTACTAAGGCACAATTCACAGGCCAATGAGAAGCTTTGCGTGCATTTAACGACATTAATCCAGTTAAAAGTTGACAAGATCATTAAAAAAAAAAAAAGGTCCGAATAGATTTTTAAATGAAGGGGAAACTTTTGTTTAGATTTAAGTCCACATGAATCGGGTGCGTCGCTGTTTTTAATCACGGGCGTAATGCATCGACGCCCTCCATCGATGGTTTTGTTTGCTCATGGTTCGTAGACTGGTAGGCCCACATGAAGAACCTTTGAGGAACCCGACAAAAGCCCAAGTGAAGTATCGTCTAAAGAATATCCGGTGGTCCATAAAAGTAGAATCATCGAATTGCACTGTTTCTTGTCCAAAGTAATGCCAAACGCACACCTACTATACTTACAGGTGGAACCTCAAAATGATTAGGGCAAATGAGAAGATGTGTGTGTCTATATGATTAACATTAATCCACATGAACGTTCACGTGGCTACTTTAAAAAGTCCAGACGACTTTCGACATATATATTTCACGAAAGCTGGAGACATAAGGGGGAGACAAGGATCGGCACGAGTTAACGTGATTATCGGGCGAACGCAAAGGCGACGACATGGATTGGCGCGAAATTAACATTCCTAAGTTCTAATTAAGCGAAAAAACGAGATGCATTTCGGTGATCCGACGTCGAAGGAGAAACGAAAGAGAGACTCGACATCTGGACGGATTGGCAGTCCGTCTTGGTTTCTGATCAACTCCTGATGGGCTGGGCCCGCACAATGGGTTAAATCCTTTTGGGCCTGGTACAATTTTGCTACTCCATTTTCCAAGTTAGGCCCATTCCTCGTTCAGCATGTCCTCATGGCTGTGAATCTGTGATGAATGTTCGAACTGTAATTTGGCTTCTCTTGTGCATGAACGCGGCGATGTTGCTTACGAGCTGATGCGGGAGAGTCGTGAGCAATCTCGGCTACACTCCTTGGTCGGGGCGATTTACGACGGAGATCTCCCGAGGAAGACGAGATGCCGGACAGAAGACTCTCCGACACGGACTGGAGGATCATCCGAGGCATCGATACCCTCCCGGACACTGCCAATGAAAGACCTCCGAGGCTCAAAAAGGTCACCTTGGAGCATCTAAATCCTCAATGAAATGCTCTTAGAAAGTCTCTACACGCGATCGTTATTCCATAATTTTTACTAAATTTGATGGCGGAGCATAGATTCCGTGTACGCCTCTTGAATGAAAATAAAGCTTCAAGCATACATACATATTATATATATATGAGACAGTCCGCTACCACCGATGTTTCCATGGAATGGAAAGAATCATATGCCAACACAAGCAAATTAAAAAGCATCTCCAAAGTTAGAAGAAATATATGAGACAGTCCGCTACCACCGACGTTTCCATGGAATGGAAAGAATCTTATGCCAACACAAGCAAATTAAAAAGCATCTCCAAAGTTAGAAAAACTCGAGCTCTCTTCAGAGTAAAATAATAGACACATTTCAAACATTCTAATTAAGGTAATTATGAAAATATTCCACAATCTGACGATATATTCTCAGAATAAATTATTATAAGAATAAGTGTGCTAGCTTTAGTCAAAAGTGTGCTTTTAGTGTGATCATGCGCATTTTTTTTTGTCGAGTTCATTATGCTACAGGTGTGATTATTTTAATAATTTAATCAATTAGTTTGAAGTTCCAAATTCATTCCATGCGATGGACCATGTAATAACTCTGTTTCATTTTAGACAAGCATTTCAATCCATGTCGTGGCATGTGCCATTATTGGGATCCAAGTATGCGCTTCTAAATTCGTGATTGATAATATACCTAACTCATTTTTTTCGAAATTGGAATGAATTTCATGTCAAACACGGTAATTGTAATTGCTCAACAATTCTCAGGTGGTATTCATCAATTGGCATGTTACAACGTAGATCATGTGCAAGAATTCTGGGTAACATTTGCATTCCACCATCAGAATAAGGACGGGCCTCACCCGTTTTAACACGGATGATGACAGATTTAACGGTTTCATGCGAATTTAACTGGTTTTAACGGTTTAATCCGACCACAACATATTTAACGGTTTAACGGACACAACAGATTCAACGGTTTTCTTGTACAATTGATCCATTAGACGAGAAGAAAACCCGAGACACGAATCACCGTACTCAATATCACTCGTCAATTCCCGTCCTCATCCTCCGCCGCAGCCATCTTCATCCTCGCCGTCGAGCTGCACGCAATGGCCTGCCGTCCGGCCGACCCGGTCCATGCCCTCGGCAAACACCACGCCCATTCCCATGTGGAGGTGCGGCTCCATATGGCAGTGGAACGCCCACACCCCGGGGTTGTTCGCCGCGAACCTCACCGCGGTCCACATTTCTTCGTCATTCAAAGTTGAATATCTTACTTAACACTAGTTTAATAAAAATTTATATCATTTATTGTTAATCGCTTGCTCACGGAATATGATGAAATATTTTGTCATAGCTGGCATTCACACTACTTGTCAATCATAGCAATCACTCGTTACTCAATTGATTATACTTATCATTCAAATCAATACAATCATATAATAGAACCATATAAACATATACTTGTTTTTCTTCTTTGATAGGTAATTATATTATATTCATTATTTTGTGAAGTATAATTCATAATTTTTTTTTTTTTGGTGGCGAATGGATATTTATTATTGATCAATGAGTCCAAATAAGATTGATCTTTTAATATTATTATGAGTTTTAACAAGTGTCTTAGGATCAACAATTAAGACTACTGAATCACCGCCCGCAGCGACGCAGCTGGCTTGGGGCTCTCTCCCCCTTACGAAGGGGAAGAGTTCGAATTCCAAAGGCGTCGTTAGGGATTCTTACCTGGAGTACTGTGGTGATGGCTCCCTAGGGTTTGGCGTGCGCATGGACACCCCTTTGAAAATACATCAATGACACATTTCAAAAAAGTCACCCACTTTAAATAGGAACATATAAATTTTCAAAGCACAATTAATGAAGACTTGACAAGTCCCTCCCCCAAGGTTTGCTTGCTGGCTGTCGGCTTACGGGGTTCCTTGGGTTACCCAAAAAAAAAAACAATTAAGACTATTGAAAATACGAATAGCGCATGCCGACACCCCCTTTGAAAATACATCAATGACACATTTCAAAAAAGTCACCCACTTTAAATAGGAACATATAAATTTTCAAAGCACAATTAATGAAGACTTGACAAGTCCCTTCCCCGGGGTTTGCTTGCTGGCTGTCGGCTTACGGGGTTCCTTGGATTACCCAAAAAAAAAAAAAAAAAAAAACAACTAAGACTACTGAAAATACGAATAGCGCATGCCGACACCCCCTTTGAAAATACAGCAATGACACATTTCAAAAAAGTCGCCCACTTTAAATAGGAACATATAAATTTTCAAAGCACAATTAATGAAGACTGGACAAGTCCCACAGGGGATACTACTTAGCGTTTTCCCAATTATGCTACTCCATTTTCCAAGTTAGACCGATTCAACCAGATAAATCTATTTTGAAAAAGTGAAGTCTCTAAACTTTGATATGATATATAATATTATCTTTAAATTTTAGATTTATTCAATGTGATTCATGAACTTTAACTTAATGTGCAATAACTTTCTTTATTATCAATCTGTTCAATATAGTCCATAAACTTTTAATACACGTTCAATTTAGTCCATATACTACATTGAAATGTTTAATGTTATTCTTGAACTTGAATTGATGAAAAGATAATATTGGAAACTTTCATATAATCCTAGACCATGTTGAACATTTACCAAAAATCAGGGATGATATTGCATATTAAGTTAAAGTTGACAAATTGTATTGAACAAATAAAAATTCAAGAGTGATAGTACATATTAAGCCAAATTTCAAGGATTATTTGTGTAATTACCACATTTGTTTTCGAAGATCCAGGATTGGCAAAGTGCATGCTAATCTAGAGTTACATTCACAGGATAATGCAGGCTGAGTTACGCATTCCTCTTTCAGATGTCTTGTACAATGGAAGAAATCATGGCTGTGAATATGCAATCTCTTCTCCGCTCTAACTCGGGGCAATTTTGGACGGAAACCTCCCGAGGAAGCCGAGACGCCGGACAAAAGACTCGCCGAGGCGGACTAGAGGATCGTCCGAGGCATCGATACTGTCCGGGACACCGCCGATGAAAGACCTCCAAGGCACGAAGAAGCCAAGTCGCAGACAAAACGAAGCATGCGAAATGTAACCAGGTCTACAACCAACGTCTTTGTTAAAAGGTCACGTTGAAGCATCTAAGTCCTCATTGAAATACTCTTAAAAGGTCTCTACACACGCGATCGTTATTCCATTATTTTTACAGAATTTGATGCGGAGCATAGATTCCGTGCATGCCTCTTGAATGAAAATAAAGCTTCAGACATATATATATATATATGACAATCCGCCACGATCGACAATTCCATGCAAAAAATTCAATACTGGCACCAGCACTTAAAAAGCATCTCCAAAGCTAGAAGAACTTTGAACTCTCTCCAAAGTAAAACAAAGGAGATATTTCAAAGATTCTAACGAAGCCAATTTTGACGATATCCCATAATCCAATGATGAATCCTCAGAATAAATTATCATAAGAATAAGTGTGCTAGCTTTAGTCAAAAGTGTGCTTTTAGTGTGATCACACACGTTTTTTTTGCCAAGTTCATTATGCCATGGGTGTGATTATTTTAGTGACTTAATCAATTAGTTTGAAATTCGGGCTTTGCTAGCATAATAATTTTTAAATTATTGTGAGAATAACAGCTTATTGTAAGTTACAAATTCTTAAATGAATGAACTTCATGATACACAATAGATTAAAGAATATCACCCAATTCTTTCTCCTGAAGTTCCAAGTACATTTCGTCAATGGTGGAATTTGCACTCCATGGGCGATGTATATCATTTTGACCGTATATCATTTTAGACGAGCCTTTTGATCTATGTTGTGGCACACATCATCACCAATACCCAAGTATGCGCTTTTAAATTCATGATCAATAATTTATCTAACTCATTTTTTCGAATTTAGAACGAATTTTTATGTCCAATGCGGTTATTGTAATTGCTTGACAATTCTCAGGTGGTACTCATCAATTGGCATGTTACTAGGTAGATCATGTGCAAGAATTCTGGGTACATTTGCATTCCACCATCAGAATAAGGACGGGCCTCGCCCTTTTTAACACGGAAGATAATAGATTTAAAGGTTTCCTTTGAATTTAACGGATTTAGCGGTTTCATTGGGGTATAACTTATGTAACGGCTAAAAACGAACATAACAGATTTAACGGTTTTTTAGTACGCCTATTAGTTGATCCATTAGACGAGAAGAAAACCCGAGACGTGAATCACCGTACTCAATCACTCGTCAATTCCCGTCCTCGTCCTCCGCCGCAGCCAACTTCATCCTCGCCGTCAACCCGCATGCGATGGCCTCCTCCGGTATCCTGCCGACCCGGTCGACGCCCTCGGCGAACACCGAGCCCATCCCCATGTGGAGGTGCGGCTCCACGTGGCAGTGGAACGCCCACACCCCGGGGTTGTCCGCCGTGAACCTCACCGCCGTCCACCCGTACGGGTACACCACGGCCGTGTTCTTCAAGGGCGGATCATCCAGGTTTAAATGTTTCTCCGCCTCCCCCGCCGCAAACCGCCCCTCGCCGTACCCCAGAACCCAGAAGTCGTGCCCGTGCAAGTGCCACGGGTGGATCTCGCTAACGTTCTCCTTCATCGCGTTCGCGTTTTGAAGCACCACGTCCACCGTGGAATTGAACCGTAGCTGGTAGACTTGGCTCCCGATGGTGGAGTTGGGGTTTGCCGGCGGCCTCGTGATGTTGTAGTTCTCCGGGAACGTCTCTGGCGGCGGAGCCCCGTTGAAGGCGTGCTTCAGCCGGTACTTGATCGAGCCCAAGTACGGAGTCGCGGGCAGCGCCAGCGAGATGTTGTTGATCGACCACCTGAGCAGCCCATCGACAGTGTTCTGCGTGTTGAGGAGGACGATCCGGCGGTCGGATTTCCTCGGTGGCTTCGGGGAGCGACCGACGAGGGCGCGGATCTTCAGGGAGAACCGCCTGCTGCGATCGAAGTCGTCCCAGCGAGGGGTGATCGGAGGCGGCGAGGGAGGAGATTTAAGGGGTGGGTTCGGCTTGTAATTGAGGATGGTCAGGGCTTGAGTAGTGTTGGGCTGCCTTCCCCGGACGCCGGCGGAGATGAAGTAGTTGGCAGCGGGGTTTTGGTCGGTCGTGAGGAGGACGGAGTAACTCTCACCGGAGTAGATGTCGAGGTCGTCGACAGCGAAGGGCTGGACGTAGTTGCCGTCGGCCTCCACCACCACCAGCTTGTGGCTCTGCAAAAATGTGAAGCGCACGCTCTCTTTGTTAGGCTTCATGCATGCAAATGTATGAATAAATCTAATAATTGGAATATTATTTATTATCACGAATAGCTAAATTTAATTAACGTATCACATATTGAATTCAACGTGCATAACGTGAAATATGACTAGAAATATCATATATGTATGTGTTTTGTCCCAAACATTGATGCCTCAACAGTCGCATTAGTTTATGCGCTTCGTAATTCGATCTTGGTGAAAAGTGATGACGATGTAAGGCGCAAAACAGTAATTATTTATGTTATAGGTCACTGTCGTATGCCCAAAATATTGTGAATAGATAGGTGTTCATGAGGACGGACCGCGACTGCGAAGTTGAGAGAGGAGAGGGAAGTAACGCTGGCCAGTCGGAGCCGATACGTCCGGTTCGAAAGCACGCTGAGAATTTGAGGTGCACAATCTTCGTGACCGAGAAACCTGCACAGACCACCTTGACCCGTGGTCACGTTGCTGCCGGCGACGGCGAAGCTCGACGCAAGGGAGCAATTGTATTGCCCTCTTCCGTTCATCAGCAACGACTGCACAAAGTACCCAAACACAACCATAAAAGCCATAAGCAATTAAGCACGCACTCAAGAACATCAGATAGATATAGTTACTACAAGAACTAAGAAGAATCTCTTAATAGACCATCAATCTAGATAATCCCAAAAAGGATTTTGGCTAAATCTTCTTTGCTGGTCTATCTGGGTTTTGGAACAAAGTAAAATTAAAAGGGTCATTACATTAGGATTAGGGTACATCTTGGATTGTCTTTTCCCTTCTTTTTACATTTAAGGTGGGTTCATTCAGTTCATTTATCTCTAAACTCTATAAAAATGGTTAAATTAAGCTCTCGGGGTTTAAATTTTTTAATCAATGAACGATGTCCGTGTGTTGCATGGGTCTAAGAATATACTTTTTTTGTTGTTGTAAATGTCCATTGTTATCCTATTTTGCATTTATTGTTTTTCAAGTAAAATACTGAATATACTAAATGTCAATCGGTATTGTTTTCATCACTTTACAAAATTGATCGAATTTGCATTATTTTTCCTTCCATGAGTCCAGACACATATCCTTTTATTTGGCATTTATTAGAGAAGAAACACCTACGATGAAAATTAACAGCAAGAAATTGTACTTATTTATCTCATCTTTCTTGGCAAAGCAATATCCTAGCACGCATTTTTCTTGTCTAACTATCACCTATAAATTTCTTTTATCGATTTGCCAATACTCATTTTCTTTTTTAAATTTTACTCATTTATTTGAATGCTAGAATAGCTTGCGTCACTGCCTTGCATTGCATGGATAGCGACCCGCCTCTTCTCTTGACTTTCCTTCATTTCGGGTAGAACAAGAGTTCTCTCTAGTCTCTATCCTATCCCCTCCTTCCACTAGCCGACCGGGAGTTAGAAAGTCCTAACTTCAACTACCGCTCTTCTTGTCCGGCCACAAACACGTTTGACTCTCATGCTGCGATAGATATTTTGATATTGTTCTTAATGAGCGTCTTAATTTAGCACAACTATCATGCTATATACTCATGTAGGTTCTTTATTTTCAAATTTAGAATATTGTTCTTAATGAGCGTTATAATGCTATATACTCATGTAGGTTCTTTATTTTCAAATTTAGAATAGCGCGTTATAATAGCCGTTTCTACATTATTCAACTCTTAGTTGAAGATCTTATCTAATGCTAATTTATTACGAGTTTTATATCATTTATTTGTTTATCTTTTTGGCTTCCAAAAGCAGATGGGACAAAAGAACGTCGCAGGGAAACCAAGAAACCGCTTCCTCTTTCCCTTTCTTCAAAAGATTTGGTTATACTTATCATTAATATCTACAAAATTATATAATACATTCATATAAACATATACTTTTTTTCTTCTATGATGGGTAATTATATTGTATTTTTGTGAAGCATGTTCCATAATTTATTTATTTTTTGCGACAATGGATATTTATTATTGATCTTTCAACATTATGTATCCATCAAAATTAGTCCAATGTAAGATTGATCTTTTAATATTATTATGAGTCTTACTAACGAGTATTCTGGAATCAATAGTTAAGGCCACAGAAAATACGAATAATGCATACCAACATACTTTGAAAATTGAGCAATGGCAATTTCGAAAAAGTCGCCTGCTTTAAATAGGAACATATATATTTTCAAAGCACAATTAATGAAGTCCTGACAAGTGCCATAGAAATACTCCTTAACGTTTTCCCATTATCATTTATCAAATACGGGTCAAACACAAGGTAAATATCTCTGCTTTATTAAACCCTTTCAAGAACCTCCTCATAAACAATTATTCTTGAAAATATGACATATAGCCATATAGGTAGTTGAAACCGCAATGAATACACACATACATAATTCTTTCTAAACGTTCATTATCAAAATGCAATTCTATCATTCCTTATGAATCGATTATCTTTACCGTAATATATATAATCCTTTTACTAATTCAATTGGAGATTTACAAATCAATATGCATAAAAAATCGACAAGAGATTTGTTAATAAAAATATATATAAGAATTATAGATGTGAACTTAGAGATTTTTTAAAGCGAGCCTCACAAATTAATCACGACGGATATAATCCTCGGACTAAGCGCATGAGCTGTACTCAACCATGCATGTCCTAGTCAGTCTCTGCAAAATGCAGCAGATCAAACTGGCATCACCCACATGGCGATCATCGTACAGCTTCCGAATTTCCTTTGACCAGCGTCAAAGATGGAAAATCAAAACCGCGTCAGCGTCTTTCTTGATCCCGAGTCCAAACCCCAGAAGAAGAAAATACAGGAATAGGGTTTCAAACGAAGGGACCCTTGGATCGACATTGGTCTCCGGCGATTCGGGACGAAACGATGGTTGTAAAGATTATGTATACGCACTCGACTTTGGCAACGATAATGCAGTGTGTGTTTTTATACCTGAGGTTCGCCGATCCAACGGAAGGGCACAGAAGAGAGGCCGGCCTCCTGCTCCTGCACGCTCTGGTGCCACCAGTCGCTCAGCAAGAGGCTGAACTCGCCATGATAATCGAACGGCTCCTTCTCTCCTTCCGCGACGTCCACTATCAGGGACCCGTACAGCCCCGCCGCCCTCTGCATGCCGTAGTGCCCGTGATAGAAGTACGTTCCCGCCTGTGTCAAACATACGCTTATGGCATCGTTTCATGACAGTAATCTCCTGTATTAATACAGCTTTATGCATCAAATACTTCGTCCGCCAAAGTTGTCTGTTTCTGTAAGCAGCATATAAATTTGCACATTTCAGAAAAATGTTCGATTTGCTGATGATCAACTGCAACACATAGTCTTCTCTTGATCAACTACTTTGCATAGAGAAGTTACAATATAAGGAATTTGATGAGTAATGTAAAAGGTATTTTCTTTTCGACATTTTAATGGATTTCGACCCCACATGTAACCCAGTCTAGCTGATGCCAAGCAAACCGTGCAATCGAAGATCATGGGGGCGTAGTGTCGAGTCATTGGTGTATATACGTTTTAGCAGAAAACTCAAATGCATGTGGCACATGAAATTGCACGGCAATGAACGCAGGCGCGCAATATGGAGAGAGAGACCTTGTCAACTTTGAAACTGTAAACGAAGGTTTCCCCTGGATTGGTGACGCACTGAGAAATGGAAGCAGTTCCATCCGCCCATGGTGTTCCAAACTGAAAACATGCATCAGATAAAAAAAAGAAGCAGAATGATCATTCATTTAATGGTATTCACGCTCATCGCGGCGAAGAGCATATGCGGCTAACCTGTCTGATTCCATGCCAGTGAATAACAATCCCCTCGGTGCTGAGCTTGTTGGTAAGCTCCACATGAAGGGTGTCCCCGGCCTCGGCCCGGATCGTAGGGCCCGGGAACTGGCCGTTGATCCCCATCACGGGTTTCTCGACACAGTCCGGTGACCGAAACACGTAACCGACCTCCCATTTGAAGTGCCTGGTCTTGGATCCCAGGGGCAAAGAGGGTTGGATCAAAAGCAGGACAGCAATGAAGTTGACGATCATCGCTAGTGTTTCGATGCCGGGTTTGATGGAGTGTTCCTCGTTTTACTTCTGTTTCATTGATGGGTCGAGTAGAGTTTTTCAAAGATAGAAGAAAGGGAGAAGAAATGGGTGTGTAGTTGTTGAACCACTCCTCAGTAGAGTCACAACCGAAGATGAAAGGTGGTGATCAGGCGGTCATACGCAAGTCCGAGAAAGCGAAATGTAGGAGATCTTCTTCACAGTGAGATTTTCAGTAAATAGTAAAAATTCCAGCTGTAGGGGGGTTATTCTTCTGATCATCTGTGGTAACTCTTGTTCTTCTTTTGCCGTGCATTTATAGCTTTCGTGCGAATCTGTGCATATGTAGCACAGCGTGCTACCTAACATATGATTCTTCCTTTGACAGTGTGCCGTTTCTACGGTGGGCAATGGGCCTGGTCTTGGGCCAGTTGGGCCTACCCTACGCCCGCTCAAAAGTAGAAGGAAACTCCCTTTAAGGAACGGTTCTATTTTTATTTTTATTTTTATCAAGAAAATGCTGCAATTGACAGTTTCTTGTTGTTGAGGAGGGGGAATTTTTTCCAAACACACGAGCTGCTCTTCCTCTTCCTCGAGCTCCAGGGTTTCGGATTGGTTGCTTCCATCGGTTCCTTCGCCTCTCATTCTCTTTCGTTGGACGACAGATTGCTGGGGATCCTTGATGTGGGGCGTACGATGGGAGCAGCAAGAATAACGGATATGAAAAAGAGAACATGTTGGAATGTGATTCACTTAATTCTTTGTGGCCACGGGTTTAAGAAAAGGTTAATGTCAAACCCGTGCCAATAACATCAATGAGGAACTTGTACGGATGGACAAACCAGCGGAGAAAATGTGGTTTTAAGAGAGCACTTGTTTTAATCAAGTAGCGAGATTACATATGATGAACTAATTGGATTAGTTAATCTAGATAGTTAGGCATGTGAAAACATGCTTTTGCTTGTATGTGTCAGATTGTCTACTTAATTAGGAATTGAGTCGGTCCGGTCGTTTGACTCTTTCATCGTACTTCCGATTCAATTGAACGCGGTCGGTTTTCGACAGCTAATTTGGTCAGAAGTTTTTTTTTATTTTGGTCGGAATTGGGTCAGAAGTTCACCCCCTCTACGTGACACTGTTTTGCTATCCGATACGACAACTCGAAACTGAGAACTGGAAAAACTTATGCCACCAAATAGACCCATTTCGACTATTAATTTCAACGGTCACACCGACTGTTAATCTATCGATACCGTCAAAACACCAGTTCAGACCATTGGCGTCACCAAAAACCACTTCCATTCTTGCTATCAGACTTTCACTAGTACTATGACAATACAGATTCATAACTTAGAATGTCTCCGAAACAACATAACAACCCAGAGTTCCAAATGCTAAAAGCATTCAAGTATAATACAATATACAAATTACTCATGAAGATCGCATCGGGTGCTCTCCTTTTACACTGTAAGATGACAGATTCCTGACTCTCGAGACTGAATCACCATACTAGATATGAGATTTTGCATTGCGTCCACCCATTAGTAACAGTTAGTGTCGTAGCTTGCGAGCCCAAGCAACTCAGGTCCTTCTAGTCGTGGGTTGTTCTCAAAGCTACAGCAAGAGTAGAAAAGACTGTTAAGACTCGTTGAAGATATAAATGAGAGCAAAAACGTAACAAGAACTGACTCAATCCGCATGTCAGAAAATGCAAAATGGCCAAATTTAGAAAAGAGTGATGAGCAAAAACAAGGCCAACAACTTTGCAGTTTCACTGCAAGGACACTACCAAAAGAGAATTTAACTATATCTTCGAACTGCATAATGTGGATGTTGAAAAGAATCCATTAATTTCCAACCCAAAGATCTCACATTTGAATATCAGATCATGCAAATAGACCTCTCTACCATCTTAATCAACGACGGAATCCCAATACAGATTTTGGAGGGGGAAACTAGCCTATTGAAGCTCTTTGTTCACATTCAAAGGAGTTCATTGATATGGTAAAAGTGTCGAGTTTACTGACTCCCCTGGAAACCTTTGATAACTTTCCAAACATTCAGTACCATTGCCTCAAACATCTCAATAGACTATGTAAGAAACATAGAAACAAGCATGCTGACTAAAGAACAAATACAACATCAAAAGGCAAATAAAAGATGAACTCAAGATCCTTAATGTTGCCCAGACATACTACTAATCCCCCTCAGCTTCATATATTCAGTATCACCTAATACGCTATTCCTGTGGCCACAACAAATTTGGTGAAGGCACATACTTCCCATAACTTGCTTGGTAAGCACATTCCTTTGTTTCCAGTAAATCAAAGATGCAGCTAATACACATGAATTTCTAGTAATGAAGAAAATGAGCCCAATGAACCAATTGAAGACACCGACCAATACAGACTACCTGCCATGGTTCTTAATGGCTGGTTTTACTGATGTATTGAGTCAATGGTGCATTCAATTCCTCATATGGGGAGGAAAGGTTAATTATCATCATCATTAGTCACCTACCTACTACCTTAAATGATCAAGCCTTAACAATGCTACCACTTTTCATATCGCAGTCATTGGTACTGTAAGCACCAAAAGAGAATAAACAGAGTGCCGGAAGAAAGTGACAGAACAGAGAGATAAAAGATGAGAGTTACTGCACAACAGATGCATTTAATGCTAAATGGAAAATGAATCAGAAGAAAATATTTTAGACAACGGTACACATTCAGAATTACAGAGAAAGGATTGAGGCCCATGGGTCCAGCTCATAGCAAATTCCTTAAAATCAAGAGAAGTGACAAACAATAAAGAGGAGAAGAGCACGGGATGATTACTTGTTCAGTGGAATGTGTTCAAATGGTCCCGTAGTAGGAATAGTTCCACAAGGTTGTTGTTTGATACATCCCTGGAATATTATTAGAAACTCTCACAATTAGTCAATGATTTTGCAGGATTAATAAAAATTACAGTAACAACAGTGACAGAACCATCAGACATACACGACTTTAAGACTTGAAATGCCAACAAGTTCCCTTGGGATTGGCCCAGTCAACTTATTATCATTTAGCCTCCTGGGGAAACAAACAAACAAACAGTGAGAAAGGTCAGCAGCAAGGCTGTTAACCTCTATCAAGGGATGCGTGTGCTACAGACTCACAAGACATGACACATGCCTGCATATGGCAAAAGATATTTTGCACCCTCAGTTTATATAGAATCAATCTGTGCAATTATGCCAAAAATATTTTCATGCTCCAACATGCCAAATTTTACTTTATTCAAATTTTAAGTAACTTCTAAAAGCACGAAAAAATTAAGCATGAAGAAAGCTTGAGCATGCATATCAAATTGTGAGAAATGCAAATCAACTTACAGGAAAACAAGAGATTTCAACTTCCCCAGTGAGGGAGGGATGTTCCCAGTGATATTGTTGTAATACAAGTCCAAGCTAACAAGACTCTTCAAGTTACCAAGCTCAGTTGGAATAGTTCCTTGAATGTTGTTCTTGTAAAGCTCACTGCAAACAAAAGAAAGAAAGCTCAATAAATGAACTGAATCAATAATAAGCTGTGACATTAAGCAGTACCAAGAAAAGTAGGGATATGAATTAGGATTAACAAAGCAAATCCCCAAATGACAAGAAAGTAATATATGAGGATTAGAAATGCCAAGTGAACATACAGATACTGCAGATGCTCAAGCTTCCCGAGTTCAGGTACCAGATGTCCAGATAGATTAGAGTTCCCTAAATCTCTGCAGAAATATCATAATATATTATCAGAAGCAATCATAGAAAAGAAGAGTCACGGTTCACAAAATCCCCATTGAAAAGGAAGGAAGGAGAGATGAAGACCCCAGACAAAGTTATGCATCATGAAGTAACTTTATCGAATAGGAACTAAATGGAGAGAACCATCACCCAAGTTAGGAACAACTCTATTTATCCAAGGAGGCTTAAGCAAGTCCACAGTACAAGAGACACCATCAACCATCAATCCAAGCATTACATAAACCAATACCTTTACACAATTTAATCTTATTTAGTTTTCATCTACAGTAGATACATCATTAAAGGGCAACGGGAACGGACCTCACAAATAGAGACCAGAAAATTTTTCTTTGGGAAAGAATGAAAATCTAGGACTGGAATCTTTGACTGGTTTTGTGCTCAACAAGAACGCGCCAGGAAAAAGAACCTTTTCGTGAGGCTGATAAATAGCAAGAAATCCACCATAATCATGCAAACTTGCCTCTCCAAAAAGAAGCTTTCAAAAGCGATGTAACCCATCACCCAATTTACATCAAGGTTTCAAAAACTCAGTAGCTCTCTACTAAAAACTTTAAAAAAATCAAAAAAGGCAACTTACCCAATTCATTAATGCTATAGCAGAATGATTTTTACCCAGCAAAAACAAACAACATGATCCAGAACTTAAAACCACGAACTTCAATCAGAAGTCAACCAAACGTCAACCCCGATTAATCGAAAAAGAAGCACGGAGCCCATTCATCACACAACGGCGCATCCAATCGAGTTCAAAAAAAGAATCGCCACGCAAGCCGCACGGAACGGACAAACACCCATCTTCAGATTCCGGAGTTCACATAGAGGGAGGGAGAGATGGGGGGGCATACACTCGAGTGACGCGGTTGTCCTGGTTGCAAGTGATGTGGAACCAGGTGCAGGGGTTGACCAGGGTCGGATCCCAGCTCTGAAGCACGTTGTCGGGATCCGACAGGCTCCGCCGGAAGGTGTAGAGCGCGTCCCCCTCGGAGTTGGCGCCGGCCAGCCGGAACGGCCCTAGGGTTAGCGACGATGCGCAGAACAACAAGAAGAACGAGAAGCTCCGCAGCCCACCCCGCATCTTCGCGCTTCGCGAAGCCCGGCCCCGGAATCAGCTCAAAACTCAGAGCTCGGCTAGGCTCGGAAATCGGGGACTGCGCGCCGGTCGCGGATTCGGGAATTAGGGTTATGCTCTTGTGGAGTAGGGAGGAAGTGGGTGGAGGTTCGCTAGCGCTGGAAGGGAGAAAGATGGAGACTTTTTCGAGGTTCTCTTCTTGCGTTGCGCAGAGAGAGAGAGAGAGAAAGAGAGAGAGAGAGAGTGAGTGGGGGAGAAGGAGGATCGGCTTTGGGAATTACAGAGGGAATCATGGTGCTTTTTGATTTTCTTCCTTATTTGTTTTTTTTCTCTTTTGTTTTTCCACCTCTCTTGTGAAAACAAAGTTACGATTTTTTTATTTTTTGTTTTTTTGGGGGGTTTTTTTTTCACCCTTTGTTTAGTGTTGTTGGTAGTAGTTTTATGGAGTTGTTGGCCAGTTCCAACATAAAGTACGAACATAGATTCTTTTGGGAAAATCATTATGTTTATTTTTTGGGGGAACAAGGAGTGTAATTCTATGCTTTTGTTGATTTCGTGTCTCCAATTTAGACATGTCCGAACTAGATCTGACTATCGTGTACTCTTGTTAAGCATGCTCAATCAAACAGAAATGCTTGAGTCCAACCCACTTCGAGTGGCATTTCAAAAATCATAACTTTATACTTTTGAATTTGACATTAGAGTCTAGTAATTGATTGTATCACCACATTGAAATTACTCGTCCCATCCTTACTATGTGCTTATTTCAACTTTCCATGTATGATCAACGATGCCCTCCTCCTTTTTTCAACGCTCAACTCACTTTTTCTATGCCTCCTTTGTCATGATAGAATCCATGTTGAGCGTCAAAATTTATCCGAGTCATTCATCAATGTTGCCACTGCACAAGGCATTGATTACGCATCTCCGTGAAAAAACATTGCCCCGTGTTGAAAGTTGCAAAAGGTTTTTTTTTTTTTTTTTTTTTGAACACGCTTGACAATCATTACTTTAATTTAAAAGAGTTTTGCTCGAGCATACTTATAATGACGGGACATTAAAACCTATTTTCTATCAATAAAAATCACCATTTATTTGGATGTGAGGATGAAGTATATATATTACTATCTCCTTGTGGTATCGATACAAAATGAGAATTCTAATGGTATTTTTAATCACGAGATAATTCTATTTTAATTTCCAACCAAAGTATGCCTTTTGGTCTGGAGTCTCGAATGAATTATTACCGTTCCCTTTAAAGTCCTCGAACGCGTGCGGTTGTTGACCAAGCCACTCTTTGACGCTGTCCTCTCATTAACAAATCCAACCTCATTCTACTGTTCTTAGTCCACGCCGTGTCAAATGCTCCTTCTTGCCCGAAATCGAAGGCATTTTCCCTGGAGGCGAGTACTTGACTTGGACCGGTGATTATCGATCTGGTCTCCAATTTGAAATGTGGAATTGAATTATTTCGATACCTTTTTTTCTATTAGCAAATTAATGATACTTGATCATATTTGATTATATCTTCAGCATATTTTCATCGAGATTTTTATTGATTAAAGAACAAAAATGCTAAAATAAAAATAAAAAATAGGAGTTCAGATTCTATCACTACCAGTTGATAGGCCGACTCGGTTTAGTTATAGGACCACGTTGGCTAATTCGTAATTTCACAAAATAATCAGTTCCAGTGTGAGAATCAACTCACCTCGAAACCGATTACTCCCAATTTTCACCCACAATCACTTCCCTGGTGAGCTCGTTGGCGTTTGAAGATGCCACCTCATCAGCTTTATCGTCTCAAGTTAGTCAAAGAAATTTGATTATCCGCATCTCCCAAGATCATGGCAAACTCTCCCGATGACTCGATGAATCATCGCCGGTTGAAATTTAATTTTAATCGGGCATAGTGCAATTTGTCATAGTGCAATTTGCCACGCCCAAAAAGTTGCTTCCAATGCCATGCCAAATGCCGTAATTCGCTGTTCGATTATGCTTTTTTTATACATCTTAAAAAGACAAGTGCGATAATAAAGGAGCGGATGGGCGTGAGCTGGAGGAGTCAAACCAGCTCCACTACCTACTAACTTTTTTTTTTTCGGGGCCTTTTTTTTTTTCCTTTTGACAATTCCACTACCTAATAATTAAAAAACTCCATTTAATTTCAACTTTGGACTCGGTCATAATCCACTAAACATCGTCCACTGCAATGGTGGGGTTATTTTTAATTGTATGATCTAAAGGAATATAAATCAGCCACGATTCTTATTGCTCCTAAAGTATTTATTTTCATAATCCATGATATAAAATTTCAAAATTTTTAGATATTTTGCGTTAAATAAAAGTCAACATATTTATCATAAAATTCACATGAGGTAGTTTTTTCTTAAATAACAGTAATAACAATGGTTTGCATGGGCTGGTTGATAACGGGCCCTGGGCTTATTTCGTGGCCCATTTTCTCGGACCTTTTTTATTTTATTCGATGGGCTTTGTAGTTTAAGGCTATGAGCTTACTTACAGCAGTGTGTTTTTATTTAAGGATTTTTTTTTTTTTTTTTTTTGGCCCAGTCAATGCTTAAATTAAGTGCAACATGTTGCGTTTTTCTCAAATAACAAACGCCACAAAAGTCTCAAACTATGTCTATTATGACAAAGGTACTCCAGATCGTAGAATCCCTAAACTTGCACATTATGACACATACGCTTCAAATTTTTGTCTATGTTACGAACATCTCAAACAAAAGTGCGGGGTATTTGTGTTATGATGGGCGAGTTTAGGGTTTTAGTGTATGAAAAAAAAATCGAGATATCTACATCACAGTAGGCATAATTTAAGATCTTTTTTAACAATATTAACCATTTTCCTAATGATAAAAAACACAATAAACTTAAAAACGACGTCAAAGCACTACAATAAAATGACGGGCAAATGGTTGATTTGTGCATGTTTTGTCCAACATAAGTTCAAGAACACATTGTACGTTTTTCAAGTGAAAATTCTATACACAATAGCGTGGTAGATTGTAATTAAGTATTTACATAATTAGATCATGTATAACATTATTATTTGGGATAATGACATGAATGGTTTTAGAATTTTAGTTTAACGTGCAATGTGATTCCTGAAATTTTTATCTGTTTAATGCAATTTTTGAACTTTTGATAAATATCCAAATTGACCCCTAAATATCTGAAGATATTCAATATGGCTATTCTATTAATTTGAATTTAAAGATAACATTAAATATTTTTCATAAAGCGTAGGATTTAAATTGAATATGTACTGAAAGTTAAAGATCATATCGAATAAATTAGAAGTTTGAGGTTTACGTTGCATATGATTAAAGTTCAAAGATAATATTAAATAAATTAAAAGTTTATGATTGACATTTGTGTTATTTTTTAATTTAAACATCACGTTCGCTCATGATATCAATTCTTTAAATCGATATTAAAATACTATTTTCACGTAACTCTCGCCTACACTACACCTAGGCATTGCCTCGCCTGCCACCTTTCTCTATCCACTGCGGAACTATCCAGTACCACGAGGCGCACGGCCACTCCCGTACGCAGCCGGTCGATCATCCACGTGTCCGCGGCCTCAGCCGCACGCTCCCTCACCAACCCCGAGGGCCGCTCCGACATTTCACCGCGGCGTGTGGACGAGGCGGGGGAGCCCACGGAACCGGCCGGTGCGAGGGGGCGCAGAGGATCCGGGCTCCGGTGACGGGTGGGGGGGTCTCCGTGCCGAGTGCCAAGTGCCGAGTCCCATAAAAACACCGTCGTTAAACTCGAGCCGAATTAAAAGGCGTGGAGGCGGACAGCGACAGCTCCTCCTCCTCCTTACTTCATTCAGCTCTCGCCTTAGCTTCTTTCTTCTTCTGCTTCGTCACTGTTTCTCTCGGATTTTCGAGGGTTTTTTTTGGCTCTCTCTCCTTCGGCTCCGGCGAGGTAATGCAGCGAGGCCGCCGCTGGCATCTCGCCGTCGCGCCTTCCGCCGTCGGTCTTGCGTAATGCTCGCTCGCGGTGGTCGGGGCAGGGGTGTTTTGTTGCGGTCGATTTTTTTTGTTTTTGTCGGTTGTGCTTTTTGGTGGGCCTTTTGACTTTTTGGGTTTTCGAAATGCTGCTCTAGTTTTGCTCTGGTTCGGAGCTATTTCGTGCTTCTCGGGTTTGCTCTTTCGATCGGTGGCCACGACCTCGGATTGTTTCCTTTTTTTTTCCCCATTTTTTTGGGTTCTTTGGTAGTGTCTTTTAAGTTCATTTTTGTTGTTGTTGTTGTTCGTTGATGATCTGCAGTTTCACTCTTGGTTAGCATGCGAAGATGGAGAGCTGTTTCTTTCTTCCGTCGTTTGAGATTTTTTTTTTTTTCTTTTTGTTATTTTTGCGTGGCTTTCTTTCATCTTTTAGCATTTTAAGCTTCATTTTTTTAAGTATTGTCAGCTGCATGCTATCTGAACTGGTTCTAAGGGTCGGGATGCCTGAGTTTCTAGGGTAGGATTGCTTACTTTTTCTGTTTTGTCTTTCATTATTGCAGGGTTCTGCCAAGATTCGACTTTCAGCTTCTCGTTTGGTGAGGTAATCTTTTCTTAAGTGTGGTTTATCTCCACTCGCGTCTCACTTCAATGGACTGATACAGCGGCTTGTTAGGCATCTTTTCATTTAACTCTTTCCATGTATATCTCGTTGGAGTAGACCATTGCTAAGTTGGTTTTGTCATTTTTCTTATTTTATTGCCGAATAACTCGCAAGATGCTAATTCGGCACGCGTACATAGGCTTATAGTGGTAAGCTTTTGTATGACTATGATTTGCATTACACCATAGCTGCCTTTAAGTTTAGTTTTTGTCAAATTGCTGATAAGAGTCATCTTAATTTTATAAACCTTGGACATCCATGTGGCTGTGCTTGAGAACATAAAACAATGTGATTGAGGCGGTAGAATTCAATTATACATGCTGTTGAGGAAGTTAATTCAACTATATTTGATTGAGGAAGTTGGTTTATTATAAATGCCTATTGTGGTAAATTAGGAAATATTGAATGTGGGTTACTAATCGAAAAGGGCAGCAAATAACTCTTCTTCATTAACTTCAATTAGGCTTTGCACATCAATTGTTTCCAGCTTGTTTTGGTAAGGCATTTCTTATCCTACAATCTCCAATCTGCAGAGTTAAATCGCTCTACCTTTTCTTTCCACTTAGGATCTACCATGGAATCCTCTGGTCCCGAGGGAAATGGGGCGCACAATGGTGTGCAACCTCCCTCATCTGACTTCACATCGAGTAATGTTCCTGATCAAGTGGAGGAAATAAATGCTCCTGCACCAATGAAGAAAAAGGCTGCACGGGTTCCAATGGCCAGGCGAGGGCTTGCTTCCAAAGGCCAAAAGATAGCCCTTCTGACAAATCACTTCAAAGTTAATGTTACAAATGTAGATGGCCAGTTCTTCCATTATTCTGTATGTACAATGTTTTACTTTTATACTCTCTTATTTAATGTTTAATATGTTGTTTGTGACTTAACTGATGGTAATGTTGATATTGGTTTTGACGTTGCATTAATCTTTCGACTCTGTAACTCAGGTGTCCGTGTCTTATGAAGATGGTCGCCCTGTTGATGCGAAGGGCGTTGGAAGACGAGTGATGGACAGAGTGCAGGAGACTTATAGCAGTGAATTATCTGGAAAGGACTTTGCTTACGATGGAGAGAAGAGCTTGTTTACCATTGGGCCTCTTCCACGCAACAAACTTGAATTTACAGTCGTTCTTGAGGATGTATCATCAAGCAGGTAGACATTCTTGCATTGCGTTTAATGGTGCTCCCCCACCTGTGGATGGATTATTTTGATTCTCATTAGGCGTGATTTGTGTAGGAATAATGGAAATGCTAGTCCTGATGCTCATGGAAGTCCAAATCATAGTGATCGGAAGAGAATGCGGCGACCTTATCAGTCAAAGACATTTAAAGTAGAGATTAGCTTTGCTGCAAAGATACCCATGCAGGCGATTGCTAATGCTCTGCGGGGTCAAGAATCAGAGAACTTCCAGGAAGCCGTTAGGGTGCTGGATATAATTCTGAGGCAGCATGCTGCTAAGCAGTAAGCCAGTCATATTTCTTCCCTTTCCTTCTCTTTTTATCCTGTTTGTTTTTGGATATTCTATAATCAATGCTATAATGTTGACTGCTGCAGGGGATGCCTTCTTGTTCGCCAGTCTTTCTTTCATGGTGATCCAAGAAACTTTGCTGATGTGGGGGGTGGTGTTCTTGGATGCAGAGGATTTCATTCGAGCTTCAGAACTACCCAGGGAGGCTTGTCCCTTAATATAGGTTAATACTTGCAACAATTATTCAATTATTCATTAACTTTTGCTAGCTAACCAGTAACCAATATATTTATTCTAGATGTATCGACTACCATGATCATACAACCTGGGCCAGTGGTAGATTTTCTAATTGCGAACCAGAATGTGAATGATCCTTACTCACTTGACTGGGCAAAGGTGATTTATATTCTTCCTATGAGGTTATGTCTGCTGCATTCATTCTCCTATGTTCGTTGAAATTACTTCTGCCGACATTAACGCAACAGGCAAAACGGACGCTCAAGAATCTTCGGATTAAGGCAAGCCCTTCAAATGCTGAGTACAAGATAACTGGACTGAGTGAAAGTCCATGCAAGGACCAACTGTATGCTTTTGCATCCTTCTTTTACTCTTTCTCCTTTTTTCTTCTCTTGTATGTATTGAAGAGATACAATGCATGTTAAATAATTAAGCAACCATTCATGTTGCAGATTCTCCCTGAAGCAGAGGAGTGGAAATGCTGATGGGGAGGTTCAGACTGTGGAAGTCACTGTTTATGATTATTTTGTCAACCATAGGAAAATTGATTTGCGTTATTCGGGAGATTTTCCATGCATTAATGTTGGGAAACCAAAGCGTCCAACTTATATACCACTGGAGGTAAAAAACACTAGTGCTGATATTATCCTCTTTAGCTAAAATGTGAAATGTCTTATATCTGAGACTGTTTTGTGTTTTAGCTCTGTTCATTGTTGTCCTTGCAACGTTACACAAAATCTTTAACAAATTTCCAAAGAGCTTCGCTAGTTGAGAAGTCGAGGCAGAAGCCCCAAGAAAGGATGAGGGTTTTATCAGATGTATGTGTCTCCTTCTGTTTCTGATTGATTGGTTTATCAGCTTTAGCTGAGTTTTGCTTATCTATATAATTTGACTGTTTCTTTAGGCTTTGAAGCGTAGCAACTATGATTCTGAACCTATGCTGCGTTCGTGCGGTATCACAATTAGCAATAGCTTTACTCAAGTTGAAGGCCGCGTTCTACCGGCTCCTAAGGTGCCACTGCTAGTTTCCCTTTTGCATTTTGTCTGCTGGATTAAAAAAAAAGAAAGAAAAAGAAATTCTGTTTGTTTGCAATGGACTGTTAGACAATCATCTGCAATAACACAAACTTCTGTGGCTTCCTTCCCAGCTAAAAGTGGGCAATGGAGAGGATTTCTTTCCCCGCAATGGACGGTGGAGCTTTCAGAATAAGGTTATTTGAATTATCTGCCACCAATTATTGTGTTCAATTAGTATGTTTATGCTATCTTTTCATTCTTCTGCAGAAATTTGTTGAGCCGGCTAAGATACAGAAATGGGCTGTGGTGAACTTCTCTGCTCGGTGTGACGTGCGCGGGCTTATAAGAGACCTGACTAGATTAGCTGAAATGAAAGGACTTGTGAGTCTTATATCCTGTTTGCTGCAACATTTGCCTTGATGACTGATAGACACGTTTTTCATCCCCTGATTGCCCTGTTGGTTGTGTTTCTTATATCTTGTCCAATGTCAATTATAATGCAACATCTTCCGATAAGCTAATCAATAGTCCATGATCATCATGCAGCTCACTGAACAACCTTTTGACGTGTTTGAGGAAAGCCCCCAATTCAGAAGAGCCCCTCCTGCTGTTAGAGTGGATAAAATGTTTGAGGAGATACAGGCTAAACTACCTGGGGCACCACTCTTCATTCTTTGTTTGATTCCCGAGAGAAAGAACTGCGAAATCTATGGTATAGTCCACTGCATCTGTTTGTTTGTATTGCTAAATTCTTGGTTACATATCTATGATTACTTGTGTTCATTCAATAATTTAGGTCCATGGAAGAAGAAAAATCTTTCTGACTATGGAATCATTACCCAGTGCCTTTGTCCCATGAGGATCAATGACCAATACCTTACCAATGTTCTTCTCAAGATTAATGCAAAGGTCAACAATTCTAATGAGTAATTCTTTTAGATCCTTTTTGTGTTGTGAGTTAACCAATTGATGATGATTTAACCTGTAGTGGTCCATTGCTCGATGATTATCAGACCATACATTTATACCCATTCTTTCTTCCTGCAGCTTGGTGGCTTGAACTCTCTGTTGACGGTGGAGCGTTCTCCTTCTATTCCTGTGGTTTCCAAGGTTCCCACCATGATCCTTGGAATGGATGTGTCTCATGGCTCTCCTGGGCATTCTGATATTCCGTCCATTGCTGCGGTGATGTGCTAATTCAGCTCATGTAGTTACTTGACGTGTAGCTTGTAGCAGGGGCATAGTGGCTTATAAGATTCTCTGTCAATTACATCTCAAACGCAGGTGGTAAGCTCTCGCCAATGGCCACTAATTTCTCGCTACAGAGCAACTGTTCGTACCCAATCCCCTAAAGTAGAAATGATAGACTCTCTGTTTAAAAAGGTGTCTGACAAAGAGGATGAAGGTATCATAAGGTGAGCTTGTGTTGTCTACTATATTTATATGGGAGAGTGCTTCTGCTTAATTTTGAATCATGTGCAAGATCGCATCTTATGACCACGTGTGCATCTTCCAGTAATTTGTTGCTTCATCCCATATGTCAAGCCTTCTTTTGGTTTCTAATTTCAGAGAGCTTCTATTGGACTTTTATGTGAGTTCCGGCAAAAGGAAACCTGACCAGATTATCATATTCAGGTCTGTATCTTTAATGATGTGATGTCTTAAATGTGCCTGTCATTAATGCATTATCTATATTACCAATCCTCTTTTAAGAGGACTAGGAGCAATTGATTGCACTCTCCAGAGGGATGAGTGGTGGTGTCTTGGGCCTATGTAAAAGGCGCATAAGGAGATGCATGAGTGATTGTACTTTTGCTTTCACTTACTCAAGTTTGCTCACCCAAACATAAAAGGGAAATAATAAGTGTGCTCTAGTATATTTTGGGAACTCTTCCTTCCCCATTTCTCATGAGAAATTTTCAATTTTATTCTCATTGATTGATGGGTAATATTTTGGATTAAAAGTTTTGAGTTGTTCACGAGTGTTTGCAGCAGGATGGCATGAGTTAAGCTATTGTTCTTTTACTACTAGATTTTCTGCACTTGCCTATATTGCATAATGAAATATGACTTTTCGCTGGATATGGTGGGTAAAGCCGAAAAAATGCCTTCTGTTGCCAAATTGATACTGTCAAGTGGCTTTTGGTTGTCCTTTTGCAAAGTCAATCCCTAAAGGCCCTTGTTATTTCAGGGATGGAGTCAGCGAGTCTCAGTTCATGCAGGTCTTGAACATAGAATTAGATCAGATCATTGAGGTCAGTGTAGTCTGGACTGGATTGAAGTGGAAAGCTGGTTCTCAGTGTTGCTCCACCAATTTATGAGATTAAAGTGTTTTATGCTTGAAATTTTTTCTTCAGGCCTGCAAGTTCCTTGATGAGAAGTGGTCCCCCAAATTTGTGGTGATTGTTGCTCAGAAAAATCACCATACAAAATTCTTCCAGTCTGGATCTCCAGAAAATAATGTTCCTCCTGGTAGGCCTTTGCTTAACAGCTTGACCTTGTCTCCATTGAGTGGATCTGCTGAAATTGAACGTTGGTTCTGAGTATTGTTCCACATGTTTACATACTTCAATTTGCAGGAACCGTCATAGACAACAAAGTCTGTCATCCTCGGAACAATGACTTCTATCTTTGTGCGCATGCAGGGATGATAGTAAGTTCCTGCATTAACTTCAGAGTAGTTCAATTCCTGCTGACAATGCCTTGCACTATCTGTGGTAGTTTTGTTTGGGGACTGGAACAATAAAATGTAGTTGAACACAAAAAGTGCCTGATTAGTTGCAATGAGACATAATTTATAGGATTTACTTTACACTAATTCGGAGTGATTGTCCTCTCTTGTTTCCCTACCTTACCTACCTAACTCCTCATGTTCTATAGTCAGCTCTCTTGAATGAAATGATATCTCGAATACTCAGTTATTCATGCCAATGTCTTGTTATGAATGAAATTGGTAGACAGAACTTTCTATACAGCTGTAAGTGACTTAATAAAAGATATAAGAACCAACAATTAATGGGTTCTTTTTGACAGATCAGTTGGAGTTAAAGACCAACAATTGCTATGCTAAAGTTTCCCAAATTGCAGTTATCTCTTATTGCTCATTCCAGCTTATTTCCAAATGTTTGATGCATTTCAAGAATGAAACGATTTGGCAATTTTTACTCTTTGTTTCTTATCTTCCATATCTTGTTTGATACTTTGCAGGGAACCACTAGGCCTACGCACTACCATGTGCTATATGATGAGGTTGGTTATTCAGCAGATGATTTGCAGGAACTTGTGCACGCTCTATCCTATGTGTAAGCGCGTTTTCAAATTTTGATCGACTCCTCTCAAATAAATCACTGGAATTTCTCACTGTTCCTTGTCACCATTTGCAGATATCAGAGAAGCACAACTGCGATATCTGTAGGTAAACATACTTATTTCATTTTTTGAATGTCTGAGGAATTTTTTGTCAGACAGACAGGTTTCTTAACTGGGTATTTTTTTGGTCAATTCAATTGGTGGATCTGCTTAAGTTAGTCTGTATAATACCTCCGTGCCAGGATGGATCATTATGTGGCAATTGAATTTTCTTGGACACGTTATTGTCAGCTTCTGGGAGGTCCTTCAATCTAGTTAGCACCTAATAAATCTCTCTTGCATGTGTAGTCGCTCCAATTTGCTATGCCCACTTGGCAGCGACCCAGCTGGCGCATTTCATCAAATGCGAAGATGCATCAGAGACATCGTCCAGCCATGGCGGGCTGACATCTGCTGGAGCCGTTCCCGTCCCTCCGATGCCGAAACTGCAGGATAACGTCAGCAGCTCCATGTTCTTTGTCTAAGCCTCTCGTGCATCACTGTGGCCCTCCGATGGCAAGCTAAGGTGCCGTTTCAGCTGTATGCGGTAAGAATATAATAGTCTGACTCCTCTTCTTCCATGGGGCAGCCGTGGATTTTCCCTGTGGATATGCCAAATATACTTATATGACGGTAGGGTTGGCTTGTATAATTTTGTTTATATGTCCTGACCTAGATGTGACTTGGTAAAACTGCTAGGTTGTTTCCAATGAATGCTTTTGCTCTAGCTGCTCTGCATGGCTCTGGTTGGAGTCGGTCTGCCTCTGCAGCAAAGGTGTTACAATTCCATGACCTGCGAGCCATATGTTACTCGGGGATCGCCATGGTCTCTGCACCTAGAAGTTTGAATGCCTGTGCAGTTTTAACTTTGCTCCTGAATACGCCGGTCCCAAGTGTAACCTCGGATTTCCTTCGTAAGGAAATGAGTGCATCTCTTTCGGACTGATGAGCCACCATTTAAATGAGACCTGCTTTGCTCGGGGTGGAGGTGGAGCGGCATGGAGTGGTGGTTGCACCGGCCACTCAGCTGAGTGATCGGAAATGCCTAATCCACTCCAGTGATGTCATGATCAAACTCGAGATTTCCAGCGAGGTTCGGGTCACGGAATACGGGGTGAATGTTGGACAAGGGACTGCTCCCGCCGCGGCATAGGATATCTCCCGGACGCTAGGATTTAGGCCCTCCAACTAATGACCCACGTCAAAAGGACTGAATCTGCTTCCTTAGGTCTCTTTCCTCGATTTACCAATCCCGACTACAACCAAAAAAGTCGTTCGGAGTACCATCACTTAAACTGCTCCAAGTGACGTTCCTCTCTTCGCACCTACATGAGGCAGACATCAACCAAACGTGAGCACAAGGGACTTGACGAGACTCCCATTAGAAAGGATTAGTTTCGATTCCACCGACTTCTCTCACCATTCGTTCCTGAGAAATCATGGTTTTTGGATGGCTGTAAGGGTCTGTTTTTCAAATCTTCACCAAGTTTTTTGTTACACCCTTTAAAAATTCGAAATATTCGAAGGTGCGAAAATGCATACGTCACTATTCTTTTCATGAAAAATTCGAGTACCCATTAATTTTTTTCAAGATAGTGAAAACGAAGTAGTACCGTTTCTTTTCATTAAAGTAGAAACAAATAGGCCCTAAGACAGGTTTTCAATGGTTCGCTAATGCCGTCGTAGGGAGGGAGAGAGAATCATGACCTTTGATTTGACATCACAATTCTTCCTCCACGTGGATCCGTAATTGCGACCATCCAAGTAAAGTATCGAATCCAAAACACATTTTGCAATATGTACAAAATTTCTGGACACATCTTGCAAAAATCAGGTAAAGTAAATAGGCGCATTTGGTAACTAAAAATAATTTCTGATCAAAAGTGATTTTTTTTTATTCTCAAAAAACAATTTCTAAGTAACCATTCTATTCCAATCAATTTCTAAGCATTTTAAGGCGTTTGGTAACTATTTCAAAACTTTTTTATTTTCGATAAAATTACATTTGCACTAGCCTCAAAAATTCTATTCTAAATCATTTTTTTTTAATTTTTAATAATTCACTTTTTTCTTTCTTTTTTTAATCTTTTCTTCTTCTTTTCTTTCCCTCTTTCTTCTTCAACTTCTTCAGGCTATCGATTGCCAACCTAACATTTTAAGGCGTTTGGTAACTATTTTGAAACTTTTTTATTTTCGATAAAATTACATTTGCACTAGCCTAAAAAATTCTATTCTAAATCATTTTTTTTAATTTTTAATAATTCACTTTTTTCTTTCTTTTTTTAATCTTTTCTTCTTCTTTTCTTTCCCTCTTTCTTCTTCAACTTCTTCAGGCTATCGATCGCCAACCCAGCAACTTCGCCAGAGCGTCGCTGGCCCTCTCGCAGCCTCACCAGCCAAGGCATGGCTGGGCGAGATTGAGCCTCACCATGGCTTGGTTGGGCTTGGCCACCACTCGACTAGGTGAGGCTCACTAAGCCCTCACTAAGCCCGACCAAGAAGGCTCACCAGTGGCTCACCAGTGGCCAAGGTAGGCCCGCCTAGCCTTGCCGATGGCTAGGGAGCCTTCGATAAGCTCGCCGGACCTCGCCCTGTCTTGACAAGCCTTCGACTAAGTCACCGGACCTCGGCCACCTAATCACCGGCAACTGGCGACGATGTTGAAAGAAGAAAAGAGAAGAAAGAACAAGAAAAAAAGAAGTATAGAACCTTTCAACGAGATAGTGATTTTTCAACTCTCAAAATGACAAACATATATGCCATGATTCCTTACGTCGACAGAATACAAATATCTAAATTGGATATTTTTAGATACTTTTTCAGACCTATTGCCGATACTAAATAGCAATAAAAAAATTTGTATCCATTTTTTATGATATTATGCATGAATCGAATATATCACATCATGACAAATAGAAGAGAAAAAATGAATTTATTTAATTCTAGAATTTTTTCCGAAAATAAAGAATCAATTTTTTTTTTTAATTTCTCGATTCTACTCCAAATCTATTTCCCGGAATAAAATATTTACCAAACGAATTTATGTTCTAAATCTGTTTTAAATCTACTCCTGACAACAAAAGAATAGAGATTTTCACTATTTGGCTAGTTCCCAATCGCGCCCTTAGAAACCAGTTCTCTGTTGCTGGCCCCAGTTGAAAAAACTTTCAACGGTCGGAAAGATTACGAATTCAATAAAATAAAATATTAAAAAAAAAACTTGATTTGGAGAGCCAAGATCCCGATTTCAAAAGTTGGTTTAAGGAAGGACGTTGGGAGGTAACGGCAAATTTTAACATCAAACAGATTCGTAGGGCTGTCGCAAGGTTAACATAAAACCAACCAAAAGCTCTCAACCCACGACATCACTCCAAGGTACGGACTTCTGACCAAAAGAGGACAAGACTCGAACCGAGATATCACATTACCACTCATCGGAGTAAGTTTTAGACAATGTAGGTTTTTGCTCACAGGACATACAGAATCTATCCTATGTTATTTAAAACAAAGATAACGAACCAGACAGAGATGCTATATTTCGTGAAGCAGTCGGTGCCCCTACTACTCTCCAAGTTCAGTCCTTCAGGCTGTTAAAGATCGCACTATAGCCTCCCTGATCCTAATCGACACATATAGTGATAAAAAAGCTCCAATCTCAACACTATGAACCTGACGGCACTTGGCCAGATAGGTTTAGAATATACCAACTTATGCATCCTCCATTCATGTCCTCGAAGTCGAATCAAATCGACCAACTGCATCGCCTGTCTTCTCCTTACTTCAGACAACTTAACATAGGTCGTGCAGGGCAACAGAGATGCAGATTCGGAAAGCTACATAGAGAATGGGAACATCAAATCTTGCCAAGCTTCCACACTTTGCAACAACCATATCAAAAAACTCATATCAACTGCAGCATCGACAGTATATATAACCCTGAGAGGAATCACAGATAAGCCCCAAGAAACTTCTACACGTTCATAGCAGAACTCCAGAGACCACAAACCAAAATCTAAGATGATTTTGTGGTGAAGGGAGAAAGAGATATTTGGGGTGTCCTTGGACAGCTGGAATGGTATGCCACGAAGCAACTTGAGGGGAAAAACTCTTTCATTGTACATCATGCTATGAAAAGTTTGCAATGGTTGCCAGACCAATAGAGTCAAGGGTTTACTTAAAAATTCTCAAAAAATATTAGATAGGTGAGCTTTGAAATAGATGCAATGAGATCGAGGTAGCAAGAGGTCACAAATGATAAATGGCCAGAAGGGTCCTATAATGGAGAAGAGAAGCCACACATTGAACTATTAGAAAACAGTGAGAAACTGAGTGAATGAGGTTTTCCCCTTTTTTCCTTTCTATAGTGCAAAGCACTCGAGCTGCTTTATGAATTATGAAAGACATATCCTCACCTGACATAGATCTGCTTCCAGAAGCATAGCATCACTACGGTTGTTAAGTGAAGCCCCATCAAGCTGGTATAGAAAATTTCATTCTAACAAAAAAACGCAAAAGGGCGAAACAAGACTGCAAAAACTTGTTCAATTGGACATTAAAGAACAGAACAATTATTTCAACAACTGAGGTTCTCAAAAAACTCTTTAGCCATTCAGCGCAGTAAATGTTTTCGACAAAGGATAATATAATAGAGCCTCATGCATGCTGGTGAATTTTAAGTTAAGGAAATGTTCTCTGCTTGAAAACTCTACCTGTTCCCCAACACTTTCAACATAGCAAGAAAATGAAAATGAAGAATTATAGAGTTTTTAAAAACAAGTGAAGGGGAAAAAGTGCTGGAATAGCAATTAAGATACAAGTTTGAGATCTAGGAATCTCTATAGAAGACAAATAATTTCTATTCAGATTTAAAGATACTTTGCAAGAGATCCCGGAACTTCAGAAGATTCACCAGAGTCCAAAACTAAATGACTGATGCATCTATGAAGGAATCTGCACAATGAACATACAAAGCATGAAAATACTAATTATAAATGACTAAACAAGCGCGTAATAATTTGGATCAAGTACCATACCTTTAGCAACTCAAAAAGGACGAAAACATCTTAATCTCATATATTAGCTGACCATCTAAGAGCGTATGCCAAAAAGAGGAGCATAGAAGGATTTCAAAAAAGAAAAAGAGCATGACAATTCAAACGATATTAAGTTCGAACAAACAACAACGCTATGCTATCTTTAAATCTGTCAATGTCATCACCTGCATTTGCCATACAAGCACTAACAAGTAAAACGGTGTAGCCACAAATATACCCGTTCACAATAATCCATACTTACGTATCAAGAACAAGCAAGTCTTGACAAGTCAGACATCCATGAAAGCAGCTCCATGCATAATATTGAACTACAGAACACCAAAGAAATATCTAGTTGAGATTATTAGGTACTTCTACATGTAAATCAAATAGAGTTTGTTTCGCATGAGATAGGGAACACAAGGCTCGTACATTGTGATATAAGGAATTCTCACTATCTATATGATATTCTTAGTCTAGACAGGTCATTTTGTAACTAAAGGCCTTTCTGGACATAATCAAACCAACCATGTGGGACTAGAAAAAGTTTATCACATTCAGCATGGTGGTACCATAGCCAACGTTTGTGTTAAAACTTCGAGACACCCAGCAGGAACCCGAACAAAAAAATGTGCAAAGAACGTGTTGAACTCATTCTAATAAACGTTTATTACTACCAAGGCTTAGCATGTTAAAATGTCTGGTAAATATGAACCAAACTCAGCATGATAAGGCTTAGCACGTTATACTGTCTGGTAAATATCAACCAAACTCAACATGATAAAATAGACTGTTTTAAGTCATGAAACGATGAAGACCAAGACATGCATCAACACATATTTTAAAAAAAATCTCACTACTCGACTTGTTGGATGAAATCTATGTGCTTTGGAACTAAAAATGCATTGAAGAGAGTTTGAAACACAAAATATAAGGGAACAAAAACTCAACATAGCCAACTTATCTGGTCAGCTCCTTTGATTATTTATCCGGCCAATCAATTTACTGTACCATCATTTGATTATTGATCTTGTTATTCCAAATTAAAGATAAAAGAAAGTGGCCTTTCTTTTTGGCACCAACGCAACACTTTGGACATGCTTAGCAAGTGTATTGGACAATGATGAGCGAAGTAGCAGGCCATCCAAAAGATCATCATAAAGTTTAAAATGGACAATGGGAATGATGAAAGTGATGAAAAGAAATGAGATAAAAAAGACTCCACAATTAGCAGCAGATGTGAGATCTTACTCACCTAGTGTCCCATGTATGGCGGTCCCCCGCCCTGTGGAGGCCGACCAGAAGTCCCCTGACCCATCTGTGGATTCTGATAAACACCTTGAATACCAGGTTGCATCCCATAGCTTCCAGCAGGTTGGCCACCATATCCTCCCGGCATCCCACCTTGGTTCATCGGAGGTGCTCCTATACCTCCCAGCAAATTACCAATTCCCAACCCAGCTCCCTGGGTGGCAAGAATAGCAGTCAAGGCCTGTCCAAGTGCTGGATTAAACGCCTGCGCTGCCCCAGCATTAAACCCAACGGTTGGTCCCGGAGGTGCCATCAAATGTCCAGGAGCCGACCCGCTACCAGCTGCATACTTATTTTTGTCTTTCCTGGGATGCGAATACTGCTGTTGGTGGTAGTGGTGATGCTGTTGATGCCCGCTGAAGTTTTTACCTGGTTTTGGCCCATCAATTGCCTTTTGGCAGTGCAAAGTAATTCCTTCGAAGTTCTTGTACGGCTCCTCCAAAGCCTTCTTAGCACTCTCAGCAGACCTGTAAACAAACAAGGCGAAACCTTTCGGCTTACCAGTCTGTTTATCGAGCCCCAAAGGACCTTCCTCAACCTCCCCAAACTGCTTAAAGAACTCCAACAGCTTCTCAGGATCAACCTCAGCGGACACATTGCTCACAAAGATCTTTCTCAGGGTGTACTCCGAAACAGGAGGCGCGCTAGGAGGCGGGGCTGGGACGGGGCCCGTGGACGCCAGCTGGCATGAGGTGATGCGGTTGCCGATCTTCTTCTGCGGCTGCTTGAGAGCCTTCCGCGCGCCGCTCCGATGCTTGAACAGGATGAACGCATAGCCCTTCGACTTCCCGGAGACCCTGTCGGTGACAGCCTTGCAGTCTTCTATCTCCCCGTACTTCCCAAAGACCGAAATTAGGGCATCGGCAGTCGCGTCCCAGCCGAGGCCGTGCACGAAGATCTTCCTGTGAGCAGGATCCGCGTCCGCGACGCCTCGCACGCTCTCGATCAAGTCGGGGTGCTTGGCCACGGCCTGTTTGAGAACCATAGTCAGCTGCTCCTTAGTGAAGGGCTCCAGAAGCTTCTCCACGGGCTCCTCATCCACGTCGTCCCCGTCTTCTTCCTCCTCCTCGTTATTCTCATCCGCAGCTCCATTCGCCCGCGACGCTTCCGGCTCCGACGCGACGCCGCCGCTCGGCTCATTCAAATCGACTCGCTCCTCCTGCTCCGGCTCCCGCTCCCGCTCTTCTCCCTCACCTTCCGGCCTCCCTTCCACCTTCTCCGCCTTCGGTTCTCCGGTCTGCGGCTCCACTTCCGAAGCCGGATCCTTCTGCGCGGGCTCGTCCACGGCCATGCCCTGCGGCTCCTGCTGCGGCGCCTCCTCGGGGACCGGCTCGGGCTGGCCGGCCTGGGAGGGCTCCTGCTGGTCCTGAGGCTCGGCGGACTTGGCCGGCGAGGGATCGGAGGATCGGAGCTTTCGCTTCTTGGCCATGGCCGGGAGGGTGAGGGTGAGGGTGCTGGTGCTGATGCTGGTCGGGGTTTGGCTTTTCGGTGGAGCTTGGCTAGGGTTTGGCGATGGTGGAATTGAGATTGAATTCTACAAATGATTGGAGCTTCAGTTGCGTCGACGAGAATCACACCGACTCTCCTTGTTGGTTATGACTGGGCCGGGCTGTTAGGGATTTTGGGTTTACTTAGATAGCCGATATCGAGGCCCATCGGCCCAAAAGGACTGCCCCGGCCCGGCCCGCTTGGTCCAATAGCTGTTTCTATGGATAATTTAAGATTATGTACTCGTGTAGGACAGGCCGGGCTGAGGGCTCGATGCTTAATGCCAGCGACACGTGCGATGTTCACGTGGATACGTGTACGCACGTGATTACTTTTTTGTTTTTTTTGGAAAGAATACTAGGTTGAATGTGTGGGTTTTTAAAGAGCACCATGATCATTGTCCATTCCCAATACATTCGGAAAATCACTAGGGAGAAGGGTTCAAACGGGTGGTCCGGGTGGGGCAGGATTTTGTCAAAAATAATACGGCCCAAATTGACCTATTTTTATATAATATAAATGTAATAACGATTCAGTCCATATCAAATTCATATCTAGTTTGATCCATATTATTAAAATATTTCCTTCACTTAATTTAGAAAAATGCCTAACAAAACTAAGATGAAAGTGCAGAGAGACTAACTATACGATTGAGAGTCGTGGAGGATTAAGTTTGAGTAAGTTGTTAATCTATTTAACATCTATATTATTTTGAATTCTACGATCTAAATCTATTTATTGAATATAATTAACCCATATAACAATTTAGCTAATAAACTATGGGTTGAGAAATAAATTTTTACAACCTGTTTCGACGAATCTAGTTATCAATAATAGCACCTACTCAACCATGCCTATCAAGAGCTGAATACTTTTTATGGTAAGTGCGTTGACAACGCCTTTATCCAGACTGCAACTGCATGCATTACTCTAGTCTTATGAAATTTATAAAGGTAATTACCACTTAACATTTATTCCAAAGTACCCTCAAAATTTAGGAACGCACACACGCACTAGAAGGACTTGTCCCCGTTTAGTTCCCAAGAGATCTATCTTAAAGTCGTCCGACGTGACAAGAAAATTGAAAATCGACACCAAACATCTCGATTTATTGATGTCTTGATCTAGAAACTCCTAAACCCAAACTAGTGGTCTAAGTGAACTACACCTCAACAGAATCACGCTTTTAGTTAATTGAGATTATTTTTTTGAAGGAAATCATACGTAAGGAGCAAAAGCAAAAAAGCCGAAAAGTCTCAATGGGCCGAACCGTGTCACGCTCACGCACGACCCGCGTGACATAACCATAATCATTTCACCCCAATACCAAACACGACCCAAAAATACATAAAGTTAAAAAGAGAGAGAGAGAGAGAGAGAGAGAGAGAGGGAGAGGGAGAGAGCGACCCGGCTTCTCACTCGAGAACACGAGATACGTGGATTCATCTCCCGTGTCTGCAACAGCAGAGCTCGGGTTGCAGTCTAGACTCCAGAATTGTCGGATCCTTCGTCCTCCAGGTAGTTCTGGGTTGCTCTCTTTCTTCCCTCTCTTCCCCTTATCATTCAATCATCTTTTTCTTTGTTGTTTTGGGCATCGTTTTAAACCAATTTCGCAGTTAGTTTGTAGTTGCTTGCGTTGAGCGAAACGTGGGTTTGCGTCACTTCTCTTTGCTTGACCACAGTGTTCATGTTTCGTCCGCGTAAGCTGAGAGGAGGGTAAGAAACAAAATCATCAGTACGAGTAAAGATGAGATTTTTTTTTTTTTTTTTTTTCTGGAGGGGTGGGGGGCTGGGGTTGAATCTGGGAGCTCGAGAGTGCGCGAGTGAGGAACTGAGCGAGAAGATGATTCGATCGTTGCTGTGAACTGAATTAGCGAGGCAAAGGAGGAAGAAAAAAAGGGTACGTTTGACATTCTTGGTTATTGCAGTAGGCGGTTTTGTAAGCTCGCTAGCTTGTACAGTGATAGGTCATTGGGTTGAAGAGACCTTGCTTTGATATTTAATGTGGATTCAAACAAAGGGGTTGCAAAGTAACGGCCAAGAGACCCATTCGGTTGGGGGGGGTTGAATTTGGGAGTTTGAGAGTGCACGAGTGAGGAACTAAGCGAGAGGATCATTTGATCATTGCTGTGAACTGAATCAATGAGACAAAGGAGGAAGGAAAAAAGGGTGTGTTTGAGATTTTCGGTTATTGCAGTAGGCGGTTTTGTAAGCTCACTGCCTTGTACAGTGATAGGTCATTGGGTTGAAGAGAGAGAGACATTGTTTTGAATTTTTAATGGGGATCCTAACAAAGGGGATCCAAACAAAGGGGTTACAAAGTAACGGCCAAGAGACCCATTTGCAATTGGAACCCTCACCACCATCATTGACCAGGCAAAGCTTGTGGTATGACCTCACTCTCGAGGAAGTTGTGACCCGACTGGGGGGTGCACTTGGGGAAGAAACCTCTAGGTAGCATGAACCTCGATGAGCTTCTTAAAATTGTATGGACTCTGAAGAGAGTCAGTGTGCAGGGATGGATCGTGTGGGGAGTGGCGTGCCCCCATCATCGTCATCATCATCGTTGCAGCGCCAGGCCAGCTCGACGCTGGCCAGAGCGCTGAGCGCGAAGACGGTAGAGGAAGTGTGGAAGGATATCCAACAGGGGCAGAAGAAGAGGAGCGGTTCGGAGGTGAGGAGTCAGGGTGGGGACCAGACCCTCAGCGAGATGACTCTAGAGGATTTCTTGGTGCAAGCTGGGCTATTTGCTGATGCTTATTTGGGTCCTTCAATGGATCTAAACCTCTCGGAGCCGGCAACTCCCCAGAGTGTTACACCACCGCTTGGTTTATCTCCAGCACCTTTGACAGGCCTGCTATCGGATACGTCAGTGCCCAGGCGGAAAAGGGGTGACCCAGTTGTATATGAAAGGACACTTGAAAGGAGGTTGAGGAGAAAGATCAAGAACAGAGAGTCAGCTGCACGTTCACGAGCTAGAAAGCAGGTTGGCCCTTCATTTCTTTTGCAATCTTGAGGACTTGTCTGTTAAGACATGATTCTGACCTCTATTATTATTTTGACTACCTTACATGTTGAATTGCAGGCTTACCAAAATGAGCTGGTGAGCAAGGTTTCACATCTAGAAGAGGAGAACATAAAGCTAAAGAAAGAGAAGGTAAATCTGGTCTTAATGCTCGGTCTGCGAGGGCTAGTACAATCGTGTAGAAAGAAGTTATGCACTGTCTGACTACTTGTTTCTGTAAGACAAGGTAAGACTAGGTTGGGCATAGACTAAACAGTTATTGTAGGAACAGTTCTTTATGTAGAGTATTCATCTAATGAGGGTCTCTTAATCTTTTGCTTCCCCTGCCAGAGAGTTTTTAAGGGTCGATGTGTCCAATAGCTAGTAGAGGTTTGATTGTAAACTATAAAAGTTAAAGCTACAGTAAAAAGCTAGAAGCCACAACCTACAATGACACCCCCTTAAGCTATAAATTTCATGAGATATTTGAATGTTGTTCAATTTGCATTAAATTCCAAGTTCTTTCTGCTGATTAATGTACTTGGTAAGAATAATGATGGTAAATGGACCCGCCGATATGGCTATTTTTTTTCCATGATTTGTAGATTTCACCCTCAGTCAAATGCTTCTGCATGATAAGGGCCAAACTATGTGAGGCAGAGTTTAGTTCCATCTTACTAATCTTCATGATTTGGTGGTCCTGTTTCTGGGAATCTTATCCACGTGTCTGTGTACGAGTGATGAATGGACTTTAAAAAACTTCAGGCATGCCACAATGATTTTAATGTTTATCTTGGCAACAATGAACTTTTTCCGCGGATCTATGGATTCTTCCTTTTTGCAGTCCTAAAGCCTAATTTGTTATAGTCTTTCCTCTATCAGCTGTTGATTTCCATCTTGCATATGACTTAGTGGACTGGACGCTAGGTGTTGGTGCTGTGACTACTATTTGACTAATGACTCTCTTTCAGGGACTAAAATGATGAGACCTTCAAGATATGTTGTATCTTTGATTACTGTGTATGGTTTCTTGTACTTCTATAATGATAGAATCCACTGGCAAGATTACTTTGTCTATCACGTGAGAACACAGATGAAATCCAGTTTGTTATCAGCTTGATGGGTGTTTCTATATGGAGTCATGTTAGTTGCGGTATTGCTTACGTGGGCTGTTTGATGTCACAAGAATTGCTGCGGTTTTTAGACATTTTATGATTTTAAACGTCCATAAGAACTTAGTGTAAGTAGATGCCATTAATTTGTAGACTTTGCAAATGGGCCATGAATCACAATTTTGGCTGTGGTTACTGGTTTGTGCCTGCCATTTAATTATGACAAAGTATTAATGTTTGAGGTGCTTCATGCAATGGAAATGAGGAAGAATTATGAGTCAGTAACTCTCTCACTGGTGGGTTGCCTGAATCTGGATTTGTGACTTAGAGGACTAAGACAGTCTTTTAAGGGATAAAAGCTTCTGTCCTTTAACATGGCGATGTGGGGTGAATATTTCATACAAATTACCTATTTTCAGTGACTGTCTTGATATTACGCGTTGAACTTTGAAATGTTGCAGACCACCGGTCTTAGTTACGTCTTGATGCTTTTTTCTATATAAAATATGATTTTGCACATGTTTTAGCTGTAGATGATAGTATCCACATGTCTTGCTAGATTTTCCTTTTAATGAAAGCATGATATCTTCTGGTACATATGGCTGAAGCAGTGAATTCTCATCTAGAACCTGGTTAAGTAATTGGTCTGATATGTTTTCTTGAAATTGAGGTGAAATTGGAAAACTAGACCCTTCTTTGTGAATGGATATTAAACCTATTTAGGGTAGTTATCAATAGTCCATTTGCTCAGAGGAGGGTGCACTATTTCAGTGGCTTGAAATCTAGTGTCGTAGAGTTTGGGCCAAAAGAAAAGGAAAAAAAGTTAGTGTGCTGAGGAAAGATTTGTTAGTCAGTTTAGGTTCATGGGTACTTGGTAGCGGATTGTAATCATTGCGGAATGGCATCGAAATATATCGTGTAGCTTCCTGATGGGAGGATGTCAAATCGTTTAATGTCCTCTTTGTAATTTTGGCCTTACTCATCTATGAAACTTAATGGTATATGCTATGCCTACCGATCTCAATGTATGAGCATGGAGGTGCTTAGGTTTTCATCCTTCAACTTAGTTATTTCATGCAAATAGGTGTTTTCTGATCACAATGAATACGGGAGCCCCCGGAAAATCCTAGCAGAGAAGGTTTCCATTCCTCTTCTGTGTTTAATCTAGTTGCGACCAGTCTTGATCCTGTCACTTGCAACACAATTGCAGGAATCTGGGGTTTTGCACTGTACACCTGGGGGGGCGAAGATATGTGAAATATGTGATTGTGTTCTTTCGACATGATTTTCATATAGTCTGCACGGACTTTTTGTTGATACCATTCAGCATACCTTGACATGACCTGACCGTTCTAACTTGGAACACATATTATCTAGTAAACGTGCTTAAAGAGTCGAATTATTGTGACAATGAACAATTGATTTTCTGGAACATCGCAACGCACGTCCTTGGTTTCGCCATTCTTCCGAGTATATATGATTTTGTTACACGGCTGCTGTTCTTCCCTGTAGGAATTCGAGACCAAGTTTCAAAACGAAGTGTTATCAGAACCAAAATATCAGCTTCGCAGAAGCAGTTCGGCCTCCTTTTAATTCCTATTCGGTCCATTTCCTCCGCACGGGCACCCAAGCAGCGGCGTCCTCCAACCGTCCGGTGGCTGCGGCTACTTTACTTGAGCAGCTCATTCTGCAGACGCCCCTAGAGTGAGTTCTTGTGTACATTTGCTAGTTAACTTATCGTAGAGGTGTATAACACTATAAGGCATCAAAGAAAGCCATGTGCATAAAAATCTAGGCTCTGTATGTTTCAGACTGATGAAAGGAGTAGGAAAGAGAAGTGAAATTTATTGACCTTGGCACATTGCTTTTGTATCGAGTGAAAGAAAGTCTGGCCGCCCATGTTTGGAGGCATTCTTGCCCATTGCTGCACCCGTATCTTCGGATCCGGTGGGTTCCACTCGAGATTCACCTAATCTAATGATGGATATAACACGCTTGCACGAAGAATCTTTTGCGTTCCATGTACATTTTGGCCGTCGGGATAAGCATCGACGTTGCCACATCTCTCTCTTGGGGTCATTAGTTAGATTTCGCTTTCGTTCGGAAGGAAGAAAACCGCGGGCGAAGGATAAAACGTTGAAAAGGAAGATGAAACCGGGGAAGTTCAAAGCCTTTTTGTTAGAAGTGCTCCTTAAAAGGCTCGCGATTCTTGATTAGATGGAAGAACTTTTGGAGGTCTTGAACTACACGTTACTAATAATTTATTATACTTAGATGCCGAGCCGAGTCGAGTCGTATTTACGAAGTATCAGGTGTAGGGATACTCTCTGCAGTCGTGTACTGTCACCGTACGACATCGTCGACTATCCGCCGCCCCCCTTCTCCAGCCACCAGAGGCCCGTCCACCGTCGGTTGACCGTCGATGGACCATCGATCTCTTCCCAACGGCTCTCTCTCCATTCAATCCCATCTCATGCCGGGCGAGGCGATGCCCAAGGCTCGGCTCGGGAAGGCTTGATGGCGGAGCCCCTGGCCTTGCCTTGGATCTCATCTATGGCGGGCCTGGTTGGGGCCTGAGGTCCAGCCGGGTCGAAGCTAGCCAGCGCAAGCTTCGAGGCCCGAGTGTTGCGGAGGGGAAGAAAAGAAGGGAGAGCGAGCGAGCGAGCGGGGTCGGCCTCGGCGGATCCAAGGCCGCCGGTGGACGACAGTCGGGTCGGCCGTCACCGTCGGACGGGTGCGACGCTCTTATCATATTCGATGATATTACGAACGGTAGGCTAGGCACGTTGGAATACATTTTTGGTCACGAGAGGAATTGTTTTTCTTTCTCGACAGCGATGGATTCTTATGTTATTTTATTATTTTTTTCGAGGATTTCTTGGTTGTCGTTCGTTTTTCAAACGATGACAAGAATGGAGTTTGACGAGCGGAAAGGCGAAAGAAGGGGATAAGGACAGAAAAGCAAAGAGGATAAGCTTTGGCTCTGGGGCACCATTATTTTCATGCACATCCCTGTCGTTGCTTTTTGTTCGTACTACAATTGCCTTTTTTCCTGCATACATTACATTATCATCATTAACATCCGGCATCATTTCCTCTTTTCTTTTTTTCTTTTTTTAAATTTTTGTTAGCATCCCTTGACTCCCACTTCAGGATGGAATTTTCTAATTTTACTTTAATCCACGAATTTCGACGACGATATTTGGCCCCTTTCATCCTTACATTCGAAGAAAAGAAAGACGTTCCATGAGTTTTCTTGAAAGGCACCTCCTTACACTTTTTACATAATAATTTATCCGAGTAATTCTAGACTTACTGCATAGATACTTAATTCGACTTTTAATTTTTTAATTTTATCAATATAGTGTTAAAGATTTTCAATTTTTCCCTTTTCATCTCTTTTCAAACTTATGATGCTTATTTATGTATATTTTTCGATTTACTAAACCAGATCTATAAACTTGTTTTTATTGCTGTCAAATGGTTCATAAATCCGCCGAATGTTTCGAGTATTCTTGCCGCCTTCAGCCAAAGAGGCACAACCTCTTATCTTTGCGATAAATTCACCGTGACCCTTCAAAAGTATATAAAGAATGTGCAACCGTTTATTGCCCGCACATGAGCTCACCCGACTCTCGTCATGTCGACATTAATAACAAGTTAACAACCAGTCTTGATACATTCCTCAAACTCCCCCGGAATGCCCTCCAACATTTATTTTAATAAAGGTTTCCTCAACACCGAAATTAAAATTATTTTCTCCAAACAGAACGTTGAAAAAGAAAATTCTCCGTTTCCTATATTAAGTAAGCGGAATATTCCTCCGTCCCATCGGGACAAAAAAAAAAGGAAACAAAAAAAAGTTAGAAATGTCCTCTTGTTCTGTCGAAGAAATAATCCACCGATATTCGAAAAAAAAAAAAAATTGGAAACCGAAAAATCCCGAGTAAATGTTATCCAATTATTTTGTCCCCGCGTAAACAGAAATATCCTGCTGAGCTGGCCGTCATCAATTGGCCCCACGTCTCAGAGCCCAAAAAAAGGGCGAAAAAAAAAGGAAAAGAAAAGAAAAAATAGAGAGAGGAAGGAAGAGGAAGGAAGTCATCCGTCGTCCAGCTCAGGTCTTATCCACAAGAAGAAAACCCCCACTCTCCACGTCACGTGATCATCGTGCCCTCGACTCTCCCCCACCACCTCCAGCGCGTGGGCCCCACTCGCCGATCCGTCACGTGGTCTGGCCACGTCAGACCCACGCTGATCTGATCCTCACAGTATCCGGCAATACTGCAAAAGGATATATATATATTTGCATAAATAATAGATATATGTCACGTCCCGCTGTCCACGCGCCGCCGTACGGGACCTCGTATGTGGGGCAGATTTGGATGCGGCCCCCGTAGAGAAACGGAAAACGACGTGCGCTCCGCCACGTCCACCTCCCTCCCTTTGGTCCCCCCCATCCTAATTAATCCTCCACCAGCAAATGAGGGGACCAAAAATTACGTACGTGATTTGGGGCCCTCGTTGGAAAAGGTTTAATTTCCGACCGGAAAAAAAAAAAAAAAAAAAAAACCTCCGACTTTAAATTAAGTCCTAATTATGTTCCAAATTTTCAACTACTTTTTATTAAAAAAAACCTCAAACTTTAGGTCTCCTCACGAATCTGTTCGATTTTTTTTTTTCCCATAAAACCTTTCGAATTTTGGGTCTAACTCCAAATTCGCCTTAAATTGTGCTTTGTCTAGAAGATAAAAGTCACTGTAATCTAGTTTCGACTTGACATGGCATTTCTATGTCAATAGCAAATCCACGTTAGCAAATTAGCATATCTCCAAAATGAAACCATTAGAGGATATATAAATTAGGGACAATTCACAATGATTTTTGGACAAAATGCTAATAATGGCAAATTTGGTGATTTTTCTCTCGAACATAAAAAGTTAGGATTAGGTTTGCGAATAAACATAATGTTAATAATTTTTTTTTTTTTTTTAGACAAAGAGTTCAGGTTATGTAACCAAGTGCTTTGTTGATTAGTTACAACTACTATCGTCAAAACTTGGGTTTTCTTTTCTATTTTTTTTTTTTTTTTTTTTGTCTAATTTTGCGCTCATCCAGCGTTGAATTGACGTAACGTACATTCCTTTTCTTCCATGTCATTAAGCAATTCGCCTGTTTAGTAAAGGTCATTGATCAAAATCTTTGATGACATAATTGGAGAAAGTCAAAGGACTTGATTACATAAAAAAATCCAAAAGATCAGATCGAGAAATTAAAAATAAAGAGTCAGAGCACTCAATTGAACAACATAAATTTACAATTTGCCAGTGTCGGTGCAACTCAATGGCAAATTTGGTGATTTTTCTCTCCGACAGAAAAAGTTAGGATTAGGTTTGCGAATAGACCTAAAGTTAATTTTTTTTTTTTGGACAAAGAGTTCAGGTTATGCAACCAAGTGCTTTGTTGATTAGTTACAACTACCATCATCAAAACTTGGGTTTTCTTTTACAATTTTGTTTTTTTTTTGGCTAATTTTGCACTCATCTGGTGTCGAATTAACGTAACGTACATTCTTTTTCTACCATGTCATTAAGCAATTCGCCTGTTTAGTAGAGGTCGATATCCAAAAGATCAGATCGAGAAATTAAAAAATAAAGAGTTAGAGCACTCAATTGAACAACATAAATTTATAGTTTGCTGGTGTCGGAGCCAAAGCAACTCAATGGCAAATTTGGTGATTCTTCTCTCTGACAGAAAAAGTTAGGATTAGGTTTGCGAATAGACCTAAAGTTAATTTTTTTTTTTTGGACAAAGAGTTCGGGTATGCAACCAAGTGCTTTGTTGATTAGTTACAACTACTATCGTCAAAACTTGGGTTTTATTTTCCAATTTTGTTTTTTTTGGCTAATTTTGCACTCATCTAGCGCCGAATTAATGTAACGTACCTTCCTTTTCTGCCATGTTGTTAAGCAATTCGCCTGTTTAGTAAAGGTCTTTGATCAAAATCTTTGATTACATAATTGGAGAAAGTCAGAGGGTTTGATTACATAAAAATATCCTAAAGATCACATCGAGAAATTAAAAAATAAAGAGTCGGAGCACTCAATTGAACAACATAAATTTATAGTTTGCCAGTGTTGGAGCTAGAGCAACTCAACGGCAAATTTGGTGATTTTTCTCTTTGACAGAAAAACGTTAGGATTAGGTTTGCGAATTGACCCAAAGTTGGTTTTTTTTTTTGGGGGACAAAGAGTTCGGGTTATGCAACCAAGTTATTTGTTGATTAGTTACAACTACTATCATCAAAACTTGGGCTTTCTTTTCCAATTTTTTTTTTTTGGCTAATTTTGCGATCATTTGGCATCAAATTAATGTAACGTACATTCGTTTTCTGCCATGTCATCCTATTTATTAGAGGTTATTGATCAAAATCTTTGATTATATAATTTGAGAAAGTCAGAGGACTTGATTGCATAAAAAAATTCAAAAGATTAGATCGCGAAATTTAAAAAAAAATAAAGAGTTAGAGCATTGAATTGAACAACATAAAATTATAGTTTGTTGGTGCCGGAGTCGGAGCAACTCAAAGGAAAATTTGGTGATTTTTTCTCCGACATAAAAAGTTAGGATTAGATTTGCAAATAGACCTCAAATTGGTTTTTTTTTTTTTTTTTTTTTTTCAGAGAAAGAGTTCGGGTTGTGCAACCGAGTGCGTTGTTGATTAGTTATGACTATTATTATCAAAACTTGGGTTTTCCCTTCCAATTTTGTTTTTTTGGCTAATTATGCGCTCATCTAGCGTTGAATTAATGTACACACGTACCTTCCTTTTCTACCGTGTCGTTAAGCAACTCGCCTGTTTAGTAGAGGTCATTAATCAAAATATTTGATTACATAATTGGAGAAAGTCAGAGGACTTGATTGCATAAAAAAATTCAAAAGATCAGATTGAGAAATTGAAAAAAAAAAAAAAGAGTCAAAGGTCTCAATTGAACAACATAAATTTATAGTTTGCCAGTGTCGGAGCCGAAGCAACTCAACGGCAAATTTGGTAATTTTTCTCTTTGACAGAAAAAAGTTAGGATTAGGTTTACTCATAGAATTTAAAGTTGTCATTTTTTTTTTTGGATAAAGAGTTTGGGTTATGCAACCAAGTGCTTTATTGATTGGTTACAACTACTATCGTCAAAACTTGGATTTTGTTTTCCAATTTTAGTTTTTTTTGGTTAATTGTGCGCTCATCTGGCTTCCTATTAATGTAACATACCTAATTTTTTTGCCATGCCGTTAAGCAATTCATCTACTTAGGGGAGGTCATTGATCAAAACCTTTGATTACATAATTCGAGAAAGTCAGAGGACTCGATTACATAAAAAAATTCAAAAGATCGGATCGAGAAATAAAAGAAATAAAATGTCAGAGCACTCAATTGAACAACATTAATTTTATAATTTGCCGATGCCGAGCCGGAGCAACTCAATTGCGAAGAAAATTTAAAAAGAAAATCCGCAACGAAAATTCAGCCCGTCCCTTTCATTGGAACTCCCCCTCCACCCCCACCAAACGGCGGGCCCCACTGCCACGCGGCCGGCGCGTGGGCGGCGCGTCCCGCGGGATGGCGCGTGGGGGGCTTTCCCCATCTCGTGACTGACGTGCATTACTTCTTCTCCCTCGTTTAGTTTATCCATTTCGTTTCATTCCCACGACTCTCTCTCTCTCTCTCTCTCTCTCTCTCTCTAAGATTGCTCCGCCGTCTCCGGCGGTGCCGCGGCGTTTCCCGAACGGTCGTCGCCTCCTGCAAATAGAAATGCGACGGCTCTGATAGCCGGCCCGGCCCGCCATTTACGCTCCTCCGGCACCTCCTTCGAGCTTCCCTCTCCATCTGAAGCTGCACCAGTGCATATTATATATATATATAATATATACATATATAAATATACATATTTCGCATCGAAACCGAGGGGGGATTCTACGCGTGGGGAAATATAAAAGATTGCATTCTCGCCGTCGCTGCTTTGTCGCGAGCCGGAGCCGCGATCTGCAGATCTGCCGAGCGCCATGGGGAATGCTAACGGGAGAGAGGAAGGGCCGCACGACGACGACGACGACGACGCCGCCGCCGCCCCCGCCGGATCGAATGGCGAGCGGCTCCCCCGCGAGAACCACGCGCCGGCCCCGCCGCACGCGCCGCCCTCCGAGCCCGCCGCGGGCCGCGCTCCTGCTCCTCCTCCGCCCCTCGCTATCCCCGCGCACACTCTGCTTCCCCTCGTCTTCGCTCCTCAGGTCATTCCGCCTCCCCCTCGCCGCGCGCGGTTCACGTGTTGCGGTCCCCTTTTTTTTGGGTTTTCCTGCGGGATGATGCCGTGTGTCGATTTCCGTCCGACTTGGTTTGACTTGTCAATCGATCGCGTGGTTTCTAGTGCCGGAGGTAGTGCGCGTGTTGTGGTCGTGTCGTCCGTGCTTATCGTCCGATCGGATGCATGCATCTATCGGCGACGATTACTAGGTGTTATCGTGTATCGATCTTTGTCTCCTCCGTCTGATTTTTGGGGCGTTCGTTTTTCCATCTTGTGGTGCGTCCAGGATGGTGAATATTTCCTGCTATATAATGTTCATGTATTATCCCCCTAGAAATGGAGATTTATGATAATAGTTTTGTGGGCAACCGTAAATCTTACTTTTTTTTGTTAATTTTTTTTTAAATTTTTTTAATTTTTTAATTTTTTGGTCTGCCTGTTACTGTCGTTAGATATGGTCGGAGAACCTTAGCGATTCTTTTGTCAGTACGAGATCGTTGCTTTACCTCTCTGCAGTGTAAAGAGCCGCATTCTCACCTTTTGGCTGATATTCTTGTGAAGTGTTAGAAAGAAGATGAAGATCGTGATGACGTTTGCTATCGGTTTGTAACAATTATGACTTCTGTAGTTTGCGATGGGTAGACTCCACTTTGATACTATAATTGTCCTCAGCTGCCTTTGATTTGCTTGCTCCGAGTTTAGTTTACATTTCACGGGCATTGCCTTTCTGCTGGGTGCTTATTCTTTCTCATATGCCTGCCAACTTTTGTATCTGTTGAGCTATCTGTGATCCCGGCATGCGTGTTTAAGAATCACGTCTGAATTTTTTAGTTGTTATAGTTCCAACGATGGGCTGCAAGGATATGTTTCATGAATTGCGTCTTAAACATTTAGATGAACACTCGTGATAATGCCTTCAATTGATGAGTTGCTTTTAACTTTGTCATATTTAGATTCCTACACCTCCATTTCAAAGGAGTGATGGCCTTGTCGCTTTTAATCAGAGTAGGCAGAATGAGTCTCAAGGAATTGCTGATAATCCTTCTGAGGGAGGAATTCCCACGGTCATTGCATGGCAATATGGTGGCAATGATGTGGTGGTGGAAGGATCGTGGGACAATTGGGGATCTAGGTGAGGATTGCGATCTTTCCATTTGTTATGTTTATTGGCTTCTGTAAAACCAGTTAGAAGAGAAAGCGCAGAGCTGACTAAAGCCAGTTAGTTGATTACTTTATATTGCAGGAGAAGACTACAGAGATCCGGTAAAGATTATTCTATCCTTATGGTCCTACTGTCTGGTGTATACCATTACAGGTTAATTGTTGATGGTCAATGGAGATATAGTCCAGATCTCCCCCATACTACCGATGAGATGGGCCAAGTTTGTAATATACTGAATGTTGACGTAAGTTCTTTATAGATTCACGGAGCTTGTCTAACTGTACATTTTATGTGCATGAATGTGATTTAAGTACTACCTCGTTCAAAATCTTTTCTTATGCATAAACAAATTGTACCCGGTAAGCATCTAGAGGGGACGAGACGTTTGCTTTGTGTTAGTGATGTTGTTTTCAATGGATGACACCTCCACTTTGCATGAGTTGGTTTTTGGTGGGTCTTTGAGCTCTCGTGGGATATTTAGGGGCATGTTCCCCACTATAGCATTATCGATCAACTCAGTTACACAGGCAAAGGTTGTGAATCCAAAATGTCACAGCAGACAAGCAGAGTTTTTTTTTTTTGAGCATTAAAATGATTTGAAGATGGTTGATTGATTAAAATGATAATACCTTTTCCAATGCTACTCTTGCTATTATGGTTGGTTTCTCATAATTTTTTTAATTCTTTTGGTACACTCTTACATGCACAGATTTTAATCAAATATTGACTGGATACTAAATTACTGACTCTGAGCAGTGCTATCTTCTTGGTCAATTTCTTTTGGATGGGGTATTTTGTTTGGGGTGGGGTAAGCCAAGTTTGCGATAACCTGCCCTTTATGCTGAAGGCAAGCAAAATACAAACTTGTAGATGTATGCTATAGATGCTGATGCTTGATATTTACACACACATATTGTTGGGGAATCTGAGATTCTTTTAGTGACCCTAGTGGACTTAACATTGTCCCATCACTTATGCAGGATTATGTTCCCGAAATTTTGGACAGTGTGGCTGAATTTGAGGTTCCATCATCACCTGATTCTAGCTACAGTCAAGTGCTGCCGGCTGAGGAAGAATTTGCGAAGGAGCCGGTGGTGGTTCCTCCTCATCTTCATCTAACTGTCTTGGATACAGAAAATTCAGATGAAACTGCCCCGCTCAAGCCCCAACATGTCATGCTTAATCACCTTTTCTTAGAGAAAGGAAGGACCCCCCAGTCCGTAGTTGCTTTAGGATTGACTCATAGGTTTCAGTCCAAGTATGTAACTGTTGTGCTCTACAAGCAGCTCAGAAGGTAGATATTTTGTTTTGTTCTTTGTAAAGATAGACTCGTGTTTTGGGCAAAGTTGTCTTGTTAATAACAATACTCTCATATACAGCCCTCTGCGTGGCTGTAGTACTCAAGAATTTTTATGTTTCACTTTATCCCTTGACTTTTGAAGGTGAGTATAAATTAACTATACATTAGGGAGGAATATGAAAATTATTTCCTGCTAGATAGGAGAATTTGGATCTGTTGCAGCACCCCTAGTTGGTAACCGATGAGTGAATTCGTTTATTGGTGCAAAAAGAGCTCAGGCCTTTTGCATTGATTAGTTGCCTATGATCTTATACATGAATGCGGTTGTCATTTGAAGCAGAGTTTCAATCCCTGATGCAGTCCACAAACTCAAATCTGCTCCATATTTTGACAACCAAATTTTTGCATCATAATTTACTGAGTATGTATTCTTTCAGAATGAGACTCCTGGACAGTGTTTTCTGCTGAAAGCTTTGAAAATGAGTTGCACCGTTCTGCGAAATAGGCTAGTGCTTTTCGTCTCTGTTGAACTTTTGCTTAATAAGTAGCCTTCGTCGCAGAGGTTAACCTGCCGACATGATAGCCTACTGGCTGCTGGGGGTTGGCTGGTCTTGTGCTGTTGAAATGTTTAGATTTTTTGTTTCGATTTCTTGCAATTTTCCTTCCGGTTTTGTTAAGTTTGCTTTTGTAATAGTAATTCTCGATACTTTCATCATCTCCTATTCTTCTTCAAAGGTGGGTGATTGTTGTTATAATTGTAGTCGATGTTACTATCCTCGATATCCTATTTTCCTGACCCACGGTGGAAAGCAACGGTCAAAACTTAACACTTTCAGCTTGGTTCTGAATAAATTGCGCTTCAGATTGTGGGGTTGAATTAGGTCGGCAACTTGGCAGATTCATTCGTGCGTTGAGTGATTGCTTGCTCCCTGGATGATTTGGTCCATCGCTATCTCCGTATCTCAGTCTTAGTCCCGTAGACAGTCAATGTTCTAGCAGGCGAAATACTTGTAATTCATCTCTCTCTCTCTCTCTCACAGAGGAAAATCTCATGCAGTCCAGGATGAACTCAGTGATCTTCCAGCGAGACATGGCGAATAGTCAATCCGGTCCCATGACAAGATAAACTGAAATCGAGACCCTGCCTCTTTTATTTATTGGCCTTATCGTATATATCAAGTCTCATTACAGGACAGCGTAGGAGGCATGCACATCATAGCAGTAGCATGGATAGATTTTGCCTCGCCCGCTCTATGCTATCTGCTCCAATCATTCGTCCATCTGTTCCCGCTTTCTCCTGAGGAAAAGAAAAGCACGAAACCCAAATTTATCAGTGCCGTAACACTAAACGCGACAGACTCGGTTCTTGAACCAAGTCCCCTGGAGATTTAACAGGGGCTAACGCATTTTCTGATGGCTTGGATCATTCATCTCGGTACGAATAAACCACGGTAGAGAGGACATCGCCATTCTCTCGTATTCTCAATTGCCGCGTGCTACCCTGTTGCTACTGCTACAATTTTTCGCTCCTCAGAGGCGAATTCACGAACCTGGTGGGTTTCCGCTTGACAACAGTGGACTCTAGAGATGGTTTTGTTTCTCTCTTTGCAGCCACTGGAGATGAGGGTTTTGCAGATGAAGGGAAGAAAAAAAGGTACAGATGGAATCGAGCGAAAGACTCTCCCACATCGGGCATGTTGGGCAGCAACACGATATTTAGCCATCCACGGTTGGGATGCTACTGCATTTCTTTCGGGGACCAGACGCGGGCCTTGTTAACCGAGATCTACATCTTCATGTCATCGTAGAGCCGATCCAGGGATGATCCAATTGCAATCCGTAGTCGAGACGTGATCGCGAGTATTGAAGTAAATGGAGCTCGGACAAGTTGAAAGCCACTTCGATACGGCGAACAGGCAAAAAGAATGCGAAACCGAATGATAATCAGCAAAAACAGTTGGATTAGTTATTTAACCGTGCAATGCTTCAGCCATCCTTCAGAAAGAAGGCGAGGCAGGCAAAAGACGATTCACCTCCGTCACGCATCTCCACTCAATAAAGGACCGAATGCTACATAGATTAGTTGCTTGGCAAACCACATTATGTTGCGTTTAGCTACTCTAGATTTCAGCTTGTATCCTGAAAATTCTGATTGGCCTCTTTACTTTTTCTGTAATTTGAAGAAGCTGCCCCCACAACACTGGCAGATAAACCCAATCGCATATGAAGTTCTTTTCTAACTAGGTATCGTCAAATCTCAGTCGCAATGGAAAAGAAGAGAAGACGAAGAGAGTTAAGTGACATTTGCCAATGGAGGATGGCAGCTAGGTAATTCCTGGGATTTAATTCTCCATATAGAAATTTGATTGGGTGGCTTTCTAAAATTCCATTTTAAGTCAGTTCAGGTATAGTAGTTCACTGTGAAGTCAGATATCAGAATCGAACCGAAAAACCAGAGCAAACAAAATAGCCAAACAAAGAATTCGAAACCAGGATTAATATCGACACTTCCCCTTCTTCAAAAGACCACATTCCAACAAAATGGGAAGCCTGATTTTAAAGAATCACTCAATTGACAATTTCGAGCGACCAGTTTCAAAGTGAATAAAGTAGGTTGCGTCCATTAGAAATCACCTGGGCTTGGCACTGTAATTTCCCCAGTGCTAACACCTCATTGGTGGTATACGCATTTCAATCGTTATGTCTATCTAAAGCCAACAAGGGCCTACATTTGGATTTAGATATAAAGTGGAGCTCCAAAAGTTCCATCAAATAGAGATTGGTTAAAAGAGAAATCACTAACAGCTGGAATTCTTGGACAGAGAGAGGAAGTAATTTACAAACTTAATCAACCAGAATAAGGATCAATCAGTCAATACAAACAAAAGCATCCAACCTCTCAAGACCGATCAAGGTTCACAATACCAAGAAAAAGGCAAATACCAGACAGAATATTGACCGTTACCATACATTTAGGCTAAACGAGAAATGGAACAAACAAGTGGATAGCAATGAAGTGCTATAAAACAAAGCAAACAATGGAACACAGAGACCGCCCCACAACAGTTAAAAATGTGAATGATGATGAAAGCCTAAGGTGAAATCAAAATCTCATCGAACTTATCTGCCCTGTTCCCTTCTTTCTACATTTTTTGATTTTTGATAGTTAAGATGATGCATTTGAAAGGGATGGGTCCTCACTTGGCCATCATGACTTTGACAAACTCTTCATAGTTGATCTGGCCGTCACCATCCACATCAGCCTCGCGGATCATTTCATCCACTTCCTCATCAGTCAGCTTCTCCCCGAGGTTTGTCATCACATGACGCAGCTCAGCTGCAGAGATGAAGCCATTCTGGTCCTTGTCGAACACTCGGAAAGCTTCCTTGAGCTCCTCCTCAGAGTCAGTGTCTTTCATCTTCCTAGCCATCAAATTAAGGAACTCCGGGAAATCAATGGTGCCGTTACCATCGGCATCCACCTCATTGATCATATCCTGAAGCTCTGCCTCAGTGGGGTTCTGCCCCAGCGACCGCATAACAGTCCCAAGCTCCTTAGTAGTGATACAACCTGCGACAATGAAGTGTGAGCATCACTATCTTCAATACAAAAACAAAGCACCAGATATACAATATGAGTTAGCAGAGGGACCTAGGAAGAGACTTCAACTTGAAAGGAAAAGAAAGGAAGAGAGAAGGGTTCCCTGGTTAGACCAAATGCCACATTGTATGGTTGAAGATGATGAAAAGCAGATGATAAGAGAAAAAAAGAAAATAGTTTACTTTGTCACCAATTCAACCGAAAGATGGTTTCCCTTTCTAGAATTCTGTTGTGCTGGTAGATTGTAGGTACTTTTATATGTCAATGTTGCATTATGGACTTTTATGCCTGATGCGATTAAAAATCCTATTAATCAATTCATATTACAGAACTGAAGATGTCCTAGTACTAGCAAAATCCTCTCAACATTCCCATATCGAAGCAATTGACAACACGCTTTGGTCAAATAAGGTTAAATTCAACACATCATATGGCAGGCCATTTTAGGTAACTATTCATCACGCTGCAAACCCTAAAGAAAGACATTAACATAGCTAAACACAACATAATAAGCCAAGTCTAAAGCTAATTGAACATTGGAAAAACGATGATAACAGACTCGATCAAGAAACTGCTGACTTCCTCCAATATCGAGTGCGATCTGGATGATTGAAAACTCTGAAAGAGGAACGCACGTGAAAAAATCGATCAAATCAAAACAAATCCACGAGCGCATAGGATTTTTCAGCTGCATCATGCAGATAAACGATCCAACGAAGGTCAAGCGACCACGGACGATGGAAAACTCAACAGCGCAACGCATCACACATGAACCGAAAAAAACCGACCAGAAGCCAGAAGCAGCAAACCCGCTAGAGAAGGTACCCCCAAATCTGGACTACAGCAGGTCACTCATCAACAGCCGCGAATTCGACAAAAAAAAAAAAAAAAAAAAATCGGAAGAAATCGCCCGCGCAAACAAGCCCGAGAAGGCGCAACAATCGCATAGCACAGGAGACGGAAACGAAAAGGAGCACATCGACAGAGAAATCTCCACCTCCGTCGACAACCCGCATCACACGGCAAAAGAAACAAGCCGACGGCGAGACAAGCACCTCACTCAGATCACCAAAAGGAAATCGCGAAAAACGAATCCGAATCGGAGCGATCAGATGCGATCGCGCGATCGATAAACAACCAGATCTGCCGAAAGGAAGGGGGAAACAAAAAGGCACGAATCGCCTAGAGAGAGAGAGAGAGAGAGAGACCGTCGCCGTCCTTGTCGAACAGGCTGAAGGCCTCCTTGAACTCGGAGATCTGATCGTCGGTGAGCTGATCCGCCATGGCTGAGGACGGGGAAGAGACAGGGACGTAGAGAGAGAGAGAGGGATTCGAAGTGGTGGAGAGATGATGGCGCTGAAGGAGGAGGAGATGGCTGGAAAAACCGAAATGGTGCAAGAAAAGGTCACGCTTATGCGCGATTATATATAACCGCAAGAAAATGGAAGGGAGAGGTCGTGGTGGGCCCGCGTCTCCCCCCTTCCCCCCAGCGCATCCGATTCTCTTATCCCTCTCTCTCTTCTAATAATCTTTCGTTCTGAAAAGGATTTTCCTTTCCGAAAACAAATCGAATTATTCAAATATTAATTTTTTCGGTCGGTTATTTAAATATTAATTTGCAAAAGCAAAATACCTATCTTTTCCATTTACCAATTCCATTCATATTAATTTAAACGTCCCTGCCCAAGTGAAGAATCGAGCTCCCTATCTCCCTTTTTCTCTTTCCCATTTACCAATTCCATTTATATTAATTTACATGTCTCTGCCCAGGTAAGGAATCGAGCTCCCTTTTTCATATGAAAAAAAGTGAGGTGGTAAATTTATGCACTATTTTATTTTACCGATTCTCCCGCAATTACTAGAAAGACACACAATTATGCATGCAAGCTCAACGTGCCTGGAACCCAAAGTTAAGAAAATCCCGCCTTACTTTAAAAGTTCGGATTCATCGATTTCGCACTTACCTTGCTGAGTTAAAATCGAGAGCATTTTCTAATTAGCTGTTTCCACTCGCCTCTTCGCTCAAGATAGTAAAACCCGAAATAGCCAAAACAGCCCCACGTGCAATTCCGTCGTTGCTTCGTTAGCATCGCTCACTTTTTTTTTTTGCCAAAAAGGAGAAAACAAACGATGAAAGGTGGGCAACTTTGAATTATTCAACTTCTAGACGCTTAAGCTAAAGAAGGATAGAGGCGTGTGTATGTGCTTCATCCGTACAGAGGATCTACTTTCGCGAAGAATGTCAACAATACCAAATTCACAGTTCTCGAGTGCTATCGTAGGTTTAGCGAACCTCCACTTGAAACCGTACTTGCTTCCAGAGCCGTATATACGCGAGTGTATCAATGGATCAATGTTCAATCCGCTCACTAGCACAATATGCGAGTGCATCCGTTATATGCTACACGTCCGGAATCAGATTCTCTAGATATAAATCTTAAGTTACCACATAAAAAACAGATGTGAAGAGTTGTGTTGTTGATGCAGAAGCGATCGTTATGATGTATCTGATGGTAAAAATGCCCCGAACCAACAGAGGACAACAGCCATCAGAACAAAGACACTCTTCCAGTTGAAACGAGTGGGGCTGAACTTGAAGAGTCTACTTGCTTCGGCACGAAGATGAACCAAACATGGGATCGACTGTCTCTCGTTCAAGTGGGCTCTTTAGATGTCACAAGGGTGCTTGGTTCCTCAGTAAAACCGGATGAGTGCTCCAGTCCAGTGTTTGAAAGGGCAATCTCTTCCCTGAATCGAACAATGAGATCGTGCAAGCTGGGAAAAGAATCATGGAGTTTCGAGAAGCCGGTATACTGTCATTTCTTGCTGCTTGAAGTACCGCCGGTCCTCTTCATCCACTAGAACAAGGTTTAGATAATACTTCACACTGAATTTATTATTGATGTTGCGATATGTTGGTGTTAATTCGTATGGGCTCAGGAACAATCTGATTGGGATTGATTCGCCTGCAAGAACATTGAAGAACAGCATATGTGAGTAAATCTCAACAATTCGCAAAAAGAGTACATCTCTCTTGACCTTGACTATCACATTTCAAGCAAATCCAGCTACACAATTTCGTTGATAACTGCACACAAAGGGGAAATAGAAGACCCTAAAAGCAGTCAATTCTAACCCGAGATATGCTAGAAACAGCACCAGACAATTTCGAAATATAATCAGATTAAAAAAAGAGGTTAGAAATTCTGTAATTGGTCAAAAGCAGCACTTGGTAGTGTCAAACTTTTTAGCCAAATTGATTGAAAAACTAGTTGACATACCCCTGACTGGAGTGCCATCCATCAATTCAAATTTAGCTAGGGTTTCCGTCTCAACATAAGTATTATGGCCTGATCCAGTTGATTCTCGACGCCTGATCTCAAGCTCCATATTCTTTATCTTGATTCTTACAAGAAGGAAGTAGATTTTGCCTATTATAACATCCTTCAAGTGATACCTGAAATTACAGTAAAATGTGAAGTCCAACCCTCATGAGGAGCTTAAAAAGCTCTCATGACAAATCAATCCATCAGCATCAGGAGTATATAACTCACTTGCTTTTGTTGTATTCAAATTCAATGTGCAGGCAATCCTCGATCCCAACTTCCATCTACAAGATACAAAACATGCAGGAACAATATGGTTCAAATAAGAGAAGTCTAATTTTGCACACTCGACAGAGCAGATCTACAAGAAGCAAACAGCAAAAATGCAGGAATAATAATATGGTTCAAACAAGAGAAGCCAAATCTTAGATAATTAAAGCATGAAGTGATAATAACATATAAATCAAAACCTAAGAATGATGACATGCATGCTTCCAATAAGTTAGAAAGACTTCACATGAAAGTCTGTGACTCATTAAATAGATCAGGTTCACAGAATGGAATACTTAGCATGGATACAAGTCAAAGCAGATATTTTAAAAGTTAATCAGCATTTCTAGCCAATGAAGTCACACAGCAACTAAAGACAGCAAAAGATTATGCAGGAAGTAAGAATAGACTAAATGTCCATGATCAGCTATTAATGATAATTTAATCATCAGAGCATGCCTCACCTTGATGCTGTTATTGATAGCTGGAAGTGGGGTGTAATTCCGGACCTGAAAAAGAAAATAACAGCATTATTTGGAAGAGGACCTACGCAGTTAAATCCAAAAAAATTCAGCCCAATCAATCCTTAATTGGTTCTATCTGTATTCCTAACCATGCACAATTAACTGTGAAGTGCTGAAGTGAGTTATATCTAATTTGATCCTGTAGATGTCAGGAAGGATCATATCTCAGCAATCAGGTGTACATCTTCATTCCGGTTAATTTGATTGGACTTGTCCCAAAAAAATAACAAATATTGCCAATTTTGATTATATAGTATTTCCCATTCTCAGTAACAATTTTTGAAATGAATGAGCCCATCTACTAAAGTAACAAAATTGGTACAATTTAACATTCCCTTCAAGGGGGAAGAAGAAGAAAAACCTTCTATTAAGGCATATGAAACAGATATGAGGTTTTGAACTAAAAATAAACTTATATGAGGTTGTCGGACTTACAGGTTGCTGTTGCACAAAGCATTTATTGCAGCAACATGACTAGCGTGTGCTCTAAACAATTAGTGACATAAGTATCCATAGAAATTGATTGAGCAGTTTCAGTAAATACCACAAAATCCTGGCTCTCCACAATGTTGCCGACAATGTTTCTGCTAATTGTCGCTTTCAAAATGTACCTGCAGTGTGTGAAGAAGGGCTGGACTTGTTACTATTTGTTTCCCAATTGGCACCTCTGTTCTCAGACGCACATTACTTAAAAATTCAGTAGATGATGATGCACTCAACAAATTCAAGCAAACAATGATTAAAAGAAAATCATAAGGGTTCTATCAAAGAACGTTAGCTGCTCACACAAAGAAAAAACATCAGACCAGGAGAACCACCACCAACGTTGATCCTAGTGCTCCCTCAGTTACTCCTTTAAAAAGTAAAAGTTGCAGAGTTTTGACCTGAAGCAATTCAGCTTGACTGAATATCTTTTCTTCCATCATCGATTGTGGGACCACATTGAGCTTCCACATATAAGGCATAACACCTATTTCCATTTTCAGCTTTATGTGGCTTGCACGAAAGCAAACTTAATGAAAAAACCGTTTTCATAGCCTAATCCTTAAGTTATCCAAACAAGCACGTTCACACTAGTTTCACAATAACGAAGTCTCCTTATACAACATCCTCCGAAACACATGCCCCACACGCACGCACGCATGTGGGGCGTGCACTGAATAATGCAATTCACCAATATCTAAAACTGGACGCATCCAGACATATGAAAGTGGAGCAATAAATCTAATGCCTAAAGAATGAACGCAGGAGAGAATGACACTCTAAATCCCTAGTATATGCTTACCTGAGTCTTACATTGACTCCATTATATGATTCGTAGGGCATCTCGACAGTTGAGAACTCAAAGGGGTACGTTTTTGTTTCATATAATTCACCAGGTACATCAAGTTCACGTACTGCACAATTTATATCAGCAGTCATGTATAATTTGGACCCAATATAATTCAATGAGTAATCGAAACTGCATAGCAAAAAACAAGAAGATTCTAGCATAGCGTAATTCACTATCAGCAAGGGGATTGATGGACTGACTCATACTATTGACAATGTGAAGGACTTATGATCTATCTAACTGTATAGTCCTGCACTCACCCAAAGATGTAAAATCATAGAAGTTGCCCCTGTCGAAATACAATTCTGCAAAATTGAAATGGAAATGTTAGCTAAAAGACTTGCTAAATATTAGGAAAAGTCTGCATGAATCCTGATTTCAAATACAATCATCATTTACAATTTAATCATTCAGAACAAGATCAAATTCATTGAGACAAAAAAGAGCACTTGCAAAAAACTACTAGATGTCAATTAAGGTTTCCAGTTATTTGACCTTGTGAGTTATCAAATAAACAGATCAGAGAGTCTCCCAAGAGCTTAAGAAAAAGAATGAACATCAGTCCCTCTACAATTTTGTTCCATGATTATTTTGCTCCGACCAAAGAAAAAAACTTGTAAACAACTTCTTTAACAACAGAGGTCTTTCATGGTATAGAAAAGTAGATACTAGTGAGTCAAGCAAAATCACGTGGACTTAATATGAGAATTTAGGACCATGGAGTAAGAGAAAAAGGGATCATCAACTAGAGGACACCAGTGTACTGCAGTGTATTGACATGTTAAGGCCACAAACACGATAATCAAATCCATGCTCTATAGGCCACCCCATACTCTCACCCTTCTTATGTAGAAATTTTGGTTTCCCAGTAATTAGCTCTTCTATCCTTTACAGTGTGCCCATTTCCTATGTCCTTTGAGCTTTTTGGTGCTGGAGCCATCTTTTTCTGCTCTTTTTCTGAGAAAATCCATTACTGACCTAGACAGTTCCTTTTTGTGTGCTCCCATGTAAGACAATATGAGTTTCCGGAACACAGGAAACGTTGGTAAGTACTGTGCTTTCCAGTTCGTAATATGATCTAGATGGTGGAATAAGAATTTCGCTGTACTTATGGATGCAAAAGACAAGTTATGTATATACTGCTTTGAAAAACAAACAAGTTTACACATTAAGATGCATACAACATAAACACTTAAGAAATGCTTGCTCTATTCTGCTTTTCTTCTTTTCTCTTTGGCCTTGAAATGAGAAAAGAAAAGACAATGTGCAAACCTATCTGGCCGAGGAGCTCGATTTTAACACCAATGTGCTCAGCCTTCTTCCCTTGCAATGGTTCAATAACAACCTAACAAGCATTCCACAAAAACTTCACCCTCATCCTAAACATTTAATTGAAAAACAAATATACAAAGATATATGCTTGATAAGAGGAGTTTTTATTAAACTCCATGAAGTACCTCTCCAATTATACTCTCCTGACTTTCGAAGAGAGGAACCATAACTGTTTGACCATTGTCCTTCTTCAATGGTACCTATATCATATTCAAAATCCAGGACACATTACATACAGTAAAAGAAACACAGCTTTCAGCAAGCTTCTTTGGCATGAAAAGCTTGCTGTAAAACCAAGATTCAACCAAAAGATTTTTTTTTTTTTTAGCAGTTCTTTAATAAACAAAATAGCACTTCGTGCCTCTACTGTCAAAACTACTCAGATATACCCAGTCATTACAAATTTTTATCGATGATGAATACTTTTCATGCTATGCCTATGCCTAGCAGGTTTGAGCTGCTAGAGAGAGCTCTGAGAATAGAAGTTTGCTAACTTTTTCTGCAATAGGCTGACAGGATAGTCAATCTTATCAGCTTCTGTAAAGCTTCTAAACAGGGATGACTCATTGCACCATGAGATTTTGCTAATTTGAGAACAGGTTCTATCGACATGTAGTTCCTATGATGACAGGTTTCTTGAAGTAAATTCTGATATGTCCCACTAACAGGTCTTATGAGCACTATTGCATTTTCAGCTAAATGATGTTAAGTACCATATATTTAGCTAAGAACAATCCTTTCTACTTCTTTCTCTGTCAAAATTCCAGCTATTCAACCAATTCCTGAACTTAGTAAATACCATCGGATCATCTCCTTCTACAGATATTAATGTCTTACTCTGAGATTATCCTTAGGGTCCCCGACCAATAACCAACAATTTCTTGCATTTAAAGAACTAGTATGCATGTTGCAGGCTCAACTGTACTTTGCAAGATATTCATGAGTATTTAAGCACAGGATACCTGTTTGCGTGTTCTTCCATCCGCAAATGAGATTGAAATAGTACATGGTGGTTTAAAAGCTCCAATCAGGAAATTCTATATGCAAATGATACAGAACCACTCTATTAGAACTCATTCTTCTCATCAAAGGAATATTATCAAGGGAAACTAGCTCCATGAAACATTACCATGACTTTGCAATTGATAAAGTTAGCAACAATTTGCCGAGCAGGAAGACCCTACAAACAGAAACAATATATCACACCTATACAACTTCTTTCTAGTGCAAGGAAAAGAAGGAACAAGACTTATCAATATAAATATCTAATACATGGAATAAGAACACAGAATATCGTCTATAGAGGACCCATAAGCAACAATGCGATTCAGAATTTCCTATTGACAACTATATATTTCAAAAATCGAAATAACGAAACACAGATTGCAGATTCTTGGACTTCTCATCATCTCCTTCTTAATGATCATGCAAAGAATTAACAATGCAAAACCAGCCAATATTACCGTCTGTTTTTTCTAATAAATTCTCCATGTTCTATAATCCTTGAATCAGTCGCGATGATTCACAAACGTGAAGTTGTGATCAGTGGCCACATTTCATGCTATCAATCTGATTCTAGAAAACACACCGAAAAGCCAACTTGCAGCATAAAAAAGCCACACGGTATCTGAGTAGATCATCCACTGCTCTAAGATTTAGCAAATCTTCACGACAGGTAACGCAATAGCAATGATTCCGTTAAAAGACCACAGTCACGCGAATCACGCTCGCAAGACTAACTAAAAATCCCCGGACAAAGCTGTATGATGCACCAGCGAAGACTCCATTCAGCCGCGCCTAGCTTCGACTACAGGAACAACGAGCGGCGCGAACTCATGATCTCAGTCTCGAGAACAGAATCGACCAACGGCGGGCGCTGATATCGATTGCGTACGTACCGCGACTCAAATCACATCGAGCGAGAAGAAGAAAAAAACGGCAGCTGGAGCGCAATGATCGCGGATTCGACCGGAGAGAGAGTACCCGGACGATCCTCGCGGCGGCGGCGGCGGCGGCGGTGGAGCAATGGAGGGGAGATCAACACGCGGGAAGCGAGGCGGATTGAAGAGCTCGACGAGTCCTCCTTCGCGTCCGCGGTCGGAGAGCAGAGCAGGCCGGAGGACGAGACGTGTCGTTGGATGGAGGAGGCCTCTGATTTGTGCGCGGTTTGAGATGCTCTAGTGCCAAAAATAGATCAAAAAAAAGAAAGAAAATTTTAAATTCCCACTCAACGATTAATAATTATCAAATAATGGTCTGTTTCCATTAAAAAAGAAGTTGGATTATCAAATTTGATTGTCAAATTTATAATTTGCTTATCATTAGATTAAAAGAGAACTTAGTTTTGCTGAACAAGTTGAAGCGAGCACGATCGTGTAGGATGGTCTATCATGTTGAGGTCAAGCCCCAAATATCAAGGTAGATCGAGCTTAATTTAGGTATCAAGAATCAACTATTACAAAGGTTTAAAGTGACCAAACCATATGAACATACATCCAAATCAAGAAAATAGTATGATAATTGAAGATGCTGTGGAAAAATGCGCATATGTATAGAAATCTCATTACCAATAACCGGTTTATATATGTAATTGTATGTATATCATAAGAATAAGTACATTAAAAGTTCTAAAATTTACCACAAAAATACAATTAAATTCCAAAAATTTTAAAAATTATTTAAAAATTTACAATCGAATCAAGACCTTTGATCAAATTCAAAAAACCATCTAGCTTTTTTCGTTTGTCAAGTTACGGACAGTTAATGAAAGCATGCAATCAAGACCTTTGATCAAATTCAAAAAACCATCTAGCTTTTTTCGTTTATATTTATAGGGATTTGATTATAACTTATAAGTTATATATCTTTAAAAAATTTGGACTCAATTATACTTACATTATAAATTTTAAACTTGATTACACTTCTTGAAAATTTTAAGACCTAATAACATTTTCGAGCTTTCGTGCACTCATCCCTGTACTATATGCCCGCGTATCCAGTGAGAAAGTTTCAAACCGTATCTACCAACGTCTACCAGTCAAAAGGCCAGCCCAGAGAAAGTCCGTTTCATGCACGATCAGAACGTTAGGTGCAGCGAGAACACAATGCCATCCCTTCGATCCAACATCAAAGGCGTGGATCAATTCCGGGCCAATCGTGATTTCTAAGCTAAGATCGCCCTTCTCAACGCGGGTCCAGCGGGCACCTGTGAGTCTTTGATTAGCACCACCGGTCCGTGTCACGGGACGATAATAAAAAGAAAGAAAAAAGAAGCAGACGAACAATTGCATTATCGACCATTCCTCGAAGATTACAACATGACTCCGGAATCTCTACGTCGGACGAGGAGAGACCCGCCGCTCTACAACTCCTCCAACAGTAAGGAAGCACGGTATGAACAACTGGTGCCAATATTAGCTAATCTAAATCCAGACCGAGAGAGGAGGAACAAGAACGTCCAAGAAAAGACTCCCACAAAGAATGAAGATATAGACCCAATGTGTAGCCAGTCCAAAACGAACATGGGTTTAGGGTTTATCAACAGTGCCGCCTGGGGACGGCCATGGCTCTTACTTCCTATCTTGCATCTCTTCCTCGGTTTTCCAAACAACGTCCTCGAGGCATGTCGAGAGGTTTTTATAGAACTGCAACAGACATGTGGCGGGTAAATGACGAGTTATGAGATGAGATTGCAAAGGCCAACAGAACATGACATATTCACGTCGTGAGCATCAGTCGCTACATTCAACAGTTATACGACATTTACCAGAAGACATCATCATGTTAAGCTCTTTTGAAAATCCATGCAGATGCAGGTGGCAATGTGCAATTTTTATAGAGAAAGGCGATCCTAAAAGGAATGGAGAGTAGAGTACCTTATGGAATTCCAAAGTGTCGCCTTTAGCCTTTCGAACCTCGACCATATGAAGTGATGGTGCCACTTGAAATATCTAATCAATGAGAAAATTATGAGATGGATTGTAATAGAGCTCTCAAATTGCTGCTAATATTACTGAAATTCCTTTCTTGTTTACCTCTGTGGCTACATTAAGATTTCCCTTCCTTCCCGCCTTAATATTTTCAAGCCTCATCTGACAGACACATAGAAGCAGTAGTGTTAATCCACATAAACTATGAAAGACCAAAATGAGCCCGCTCTGTGCTTCCACAACAGTGCATGAGAAATTCAAGCCATCCTTCCAAATAAACGAGAGTATGTTAAGTGCCAATATGCACTGCTTGCCTTGTAGTTCTTCTTGTGAACATCGAAACCAAGGGGCTTTGCCAATTCTTCAATCTTATGAATGATCTCATTGGCCGGGCATTTCGATGTGAACCTCGTTTCTCTCTTAAACTCCTGCAAAGAAATTATATGAATTAACTCTCTGAAGAAAAAGAATGATACTGATAAAGTAATATTGAAACTATCCCAATCTCTTTTTTTAACTATCTAAGAATTGACTTCAAAACCAGCCATGCATCTCTGAAAACATATTTCAAACGTTGAAGCCCAGCCCTTTGCTTAAAAAGAAAAGATTTTGGAAGGATGATCAGTCTGCAAATAACAGTAAGGCCGCTGAATCTAATACCCAAAGAAGGGATTTAGAAGACGGCCATAATCATCAGAAGGCACTTGTATCAAATGCACATTTAAAAACTTTTGGCGATTTTGCAGGAAGATTTCTTAACAAAAGATAATGGTGCATATGCTCTAGCTTACACAAAAAGCAGCATGCTAGGAAAATAAAGAATGTTCCAGCAACAAATTGTAGTATCTTCCTTTCCAGATTTGCTTTTCCTAAGCACATCTGTTACTACAAGTCCATGTCAAACATGTCCTGTCGGATGAATCGCGTTGAAGGATGTTCTGATTAGGTGGTCCACAGGTGCTTCTCTAGATATAGTTCTTAAGCCATTTCCCCCCAGACCAGTACCAATTTGGTTTGGAACAGCTTTTAGTAACCCAAAGGTCAATAAAATCACCAACTAAATTGTTGGCAGGGAGAAGGTTAAAAAAAACTTTTATGCACACAGCACACAAAGCCACAGACCTGTTCTGCGTCAAACAAATTCTCAAGTTTGAGCCCTTTTGACATGGCTATTAATTCAAAGGCATTCATAGCTGTGGGCTGTTCCTCCTTCCTCTCTGTCACATGGTGCTCCTGTCACAATTCCAAATGGCATGAATATCATCAAACAAATTCTGCACAATCTCTTGTGATACCTAAGCTCTTAATTGAGTTAACTTCTCAACTTACTTCTGAATCCTTAAAAACAGCTTCTACGTCATCCAAGTTAGTATTGTCTTTCTCATCAAAGATGGGGGGCTTGTAATTTTTCTTAAACCATGCATCTTCAAGTATTTCGGGTATGGTAATGCGCTGAAATAGAAGGCAGTTCGTCAGATACACAGGAAATCAATAGATTAAAAGTTTGGATATATCAGTAAAATGCAGAAGCAATTATTTGACTCCACTAAATTTCTAAGAGGGAACAACCGAAAGATAATAACTAAGATAGAGAGGACAAGAGGAAGATTTATCTCTCATAGCACTGGCCTTGAAAACAGTGCAGGAGGTGGTGAAATGAAACTTGGCAGCTGGGTACGGTAGGAATCCCACACTGGTCCACCTCATGTTTTAATTTACATAATGTGCTTTATGACGGTTAAAGAAAGAATTGGCGGATTCATATACTTCAAAATGTTCATTCCCTGAGACGCAACTCCAAGGTAACTCCCGGTGATAAATGAATAAGAAAACAAAATAGTAGATATTGCTAAAAAATCTTATTCTGAAAGCTTTAGCACAAAAAAATTGTAGCTAAAAAGGTTTTATACCAAGTGTTTCCTTCCTTCTTTTCTTTTTTTGTTTTGTAATATATTGTCCATACAATCTTCACTCGCAAATGTATGAAAGCATAATTACTTACCGTCATGGGGTTGGGATCCAATATTCGAGTTATCAGCTTCATGGCCTCAAAAGAAAGCCAAGAAGGACAAGTGAATTCAGCAGCAGATATCTACAAAGGAAGAGCCAAAGTATTAAAAAATTGGAAGACCTAAGGTACTCGGAGTACACTTGATGAAATTAAAAAAATGCTCACTTTTTTATACAGGTTCATAAGATTAGAATCATCGAAAGGCAAGTACCCTGCAAGCAATACGAACAGTATTACTCCACAAGACCACAGGTCTGCCGTTGCCCCATCATAGCCTCTATCGTTAAGGACCTAGAAAAGAAGAGACAAGAGAGTCAACAAACTCAGATTATAAGCCAGGAATAAGCAGAGAGTTATACAAAGTGTCATTATGGTAACAAGAATCGGAGAACAAACAAACCTCAGGAGCAACATAATTTGGAGTTCCACATGTAGTATGAAGAAGACCATCATCCTGCCAAACAAATTAAAGGACAACGTAACTCCAAGGCATAGCAAGGGAATGCAAAGAGCTAGCTAGTTTGCACCAAATACAGAGTGGTCAAAAAAGAGAAGAAAGAAAGATGTGAGATGAGTGCTTCGGATGATTAGACATTGTCTAAACTATTTTTTCATATCAAGTAACAGATCAAGGACAGGAAATGGCCCCACAGCAACAAGTGACATCATGAAGACTTCCAGAAAGATATAGGCATCACTTAGCAAAATCTTCGGATTAACGAAGCATTTGGATAAGATGATTTTGCAGTTCAGGACAATTTGAGAAGATGCAGGCATAACTTGACAGACAACTGCTAGTGAGTATTGAAGACCACTTACTGGACTTGGTAATCGCCATGGCAAGCCATATCAAACCAAGGTGTTGTGACCGTGGTTATAAAGTGCAAGTCAATTGCAAAATTGTTATCCATAATGCAAGTAAATCCATTTGATACCAGCCATGTTACAACAGCACTTGTTTAAAAGAACAGCATTAATGACAAGAAAGCATGTTCAGATAGAGATTGAAAACAAATAATTACCCTGACTTGTTGGGACAATGCACTCAAACCAAAATCAGATATTTTTAGGTTTCCATATGCATCCAACAACAAATTCTCTGGCTGCAAAGACACATACCAACACAAACAAAAAATTAATGAGTCTTTTTCTTTATACCGCAATAGCTCACTCATAGTCAGAGCATCAGTCAACATCATATTATTCGTCCACCTTTAGGTCCCTATGGTAGACACCCCTGCTATGACAATAGTCAACTGCATTAATAAGCTGCTGGAAATATCTCCTTGCTTCATCCTCTCTCATCCTTCCATGGTTTACCTTCACAAAGAAAGATATTGTTCAACGAAGACAACACAAAAATGCAGCATAACAAATCAATTGAGAAAGAATCTTGGAACTAATGAACCAGATAGCTCCACAAAACAATCTCCAAACAAACTGTTTACTGTGCCTATGGAGATAGTGGGCGAACATAACTGGTGTCTGCAATATTATATGGTTATCTGAAGATTTTTCGAAAGAAAAAGGGGTGTAATGGCAAAGTAACATGCAAAGGAAGTAGAAATTATATGTGATTCTTTAAAGTTCACCTAAGGAAGATCCAAAGCCTTTTGAACAATGGGAAGAAAACAGGGGCACAAAATAGCTTTACTAGTCATGGTTACTTACAATCTTGTCAAAAAGTTCCCCTCCAGTTACAAACTCCAAGACAATAAAAATTTTTGTCTTGCTGCCGATAACCTGAAATAGAACAGTTTAAAAGATAAGCAGAAATAGGAAAGCCCAAAAAGCACTAAAGTCAAGCAAAAAGTCTTATTTGTATCTAACATATGGAAAAGGTCAACAAGTGTCCCTCAGGTATCTACTATGTATAGTGTACTTTGAAAAGTATAAATGTTAACTCTGTATGTTCAATTTCTTGTGATATGTAAAATTCAGACGTTCCTTATCCTAGGTATCTTGAAGTTGACACAATTTTGCTCCTACGGAACCAAGGTCTTTCATCAACCGTGCATCCTTTATCTGTCCAAAAAGGTCAATCACATAACGACTCTTGTCTAACAAAACATTCTTGCTTCGTCCATTCCCACGTTAATGCCTACCCGTATAACAAATCATATGCCATAAGCAGAGGCACTTTCTATTCAGCGTTGGCACTGCTCAGCCCTTGAGAACACTGTGCCGTTTGTGGGAATATTTAAATGCGAATAAATCAGCAAATACCATAATAGCATGCATAAATGAATGCCATCAGATCATTATGAGGTTTGTATCATGGTAAGAAATATCTATTATCATAATGCAGGATGCAAGTTACAGGGTTTTCTAGAACAAATATGAGAAGTATGCTATCCCTGTAAAAATGGAGAGCTCAATCTTCAGGTCTAGGGATATGCCGAGTCAAATATTTTCTTCGTACTGATGTAAATGAAAATTTCGAAGTTTATTGGCATATCATGCCTTGAGACATACGAGGATCCTCCGAAATGAAAATTTCGAAGTTTATTGGCATATCACTCCTTGTGAATGATCCTAGATTTCTCCACCAAAGAGCCTAACATTAACTCCAAGGAATCTTGATGTGCATCTTGTGCAGATTCATGCATAGTTTAATTGCAAAATATGGGAATAAGGTCAAGTGAAAAGAAGACTGTTTTAGAATTTTACAACCTCTCTTTTCTATCTTCCCCGAATCATTTCAGCAATGAACATTCACGAAAATAGGCATTTTACCTGGAGATTACGCCAGATTTTGGCAGTTCAGTAGTCATACGACTGAGACTTCTATGACTTAATTCTATGCATTGATCAATATGTTCACTATAGATGGCAAGTTGTCACAGCAGCACCAGCTGTATGTTAGACTCCCTCGAACAAAGCCAATTTCCGTACTTAAGTAGATCAACTTCCCCATAAATCTTCTAGAAGGTTGCTTTTAATGTGGATAGGTAGTCACAGAAACACTGGTCACTTTACAGAATAGTGAAGGAACTCACCTAAAATGCTCAGAATGATTCACCAAAATATTAGGTCCTCCATCCAATAACTAAAAGCTCTACTTAAGTGGCACAGCTGAAAGATAGTGTATTAACGATATTATGTATGCAAAACACCAGCACCGCAAAACAAGCGCTGGACAAAAGATTAACGTATGATACAATTGTTGAGCATAAGGGTGATGGTCTCATATAAAAGAAGAAAATATCTTCATGACCTCAATGAGAGTGATCTAATGTGCAGAAGTCCCTCACACGAGCACATGGAGAGAGAGAGAGAGAGAGAGAGAGAGAGAGAGAGAGAGAGAGACCTCAAACAAACGTACAACGTTTGGATGCTTTATCAGCTTCATAGTTTCTATCTCCCGCTTGATCTACAGTAGCACGAAAGACAAACAAATGAAACCCTGTGCTGTGCATATACAAGTAATCCGAAAAGCAATTCAAAGAACTAAACGTGCACATTTCATGACCAAAAACATTATCTTCTTTTCTAATAAGTCGTCACAGACAAATGACAAGGCCCTCGCACATAAGAAATCTGGTCTCATCTAACAAAAGAAAGAGACCTGAGCAGGCAACCAAATACCAATGACGGACAATAGAAAGAGACCTGTTCAGCCATTTTGTGCTTCAGAACCTTCTCTTTGTCTAGGATCTTAAGAGCCACTGGTTCCCCTGTCTCGGAGTTTCTTGCAAACTTGACTTTTGCAAATGTTCCCTCGCCAATAGTCCGTCCCACCTCATATTTGCCCACTCGGCGCTTGACTTTAGGTTGATTCATTCTAATTTCTTGCATCGAATCGCAAATCACTGATCGTTGGACAAATGTTTCTGTCATATATTTTCAATGTTAGTCAACTGTTCCAGCTTATTACAGGATGCTACAAGCAAATTTTCAGTGAGGGAGCACACTGAAGTAACAGCAAACACCACGCAAACAGTTTGGTGGTTTTGCCGCTAACTTTGGGGTCTGAGACAAACTCAATGCCATGGTGTAAAAAGGAAGAGGGGAAGAACAAGTTGAATACTTTTTGCCAACATGAACTGACACCGTCATGACTCATGCGCAACGACAATGCAAAGAATGGATGCAAATTTCGGAAGAAACTTTGCGTGTTTGATTCCCTCTCCCTCAATGACAAAATTGACCTGCAGCCTCCATTTTTAACCGACAGTACCCAGACTAGATAAGTTATCGGTATCTAATATGTTCCATTTCAGGAGGCACGATCTGCATGACAAGCAAGCAGTAGCTCACGGAAAAACCCTATACTGGAATTAAACAAATCAAAATCGCCGGCGACTAACCAAATGAGAAGCATCGCAGCCACGAAAAAGACACGAAAATTACTAACAGGAACCATTCCCAAATAGCGTGAGAGCATAGTCTCGAAAAATAATCGCAAAACAGACGCAAGATACGGAATCGGAGCTCACGCAGAGGTGAAGCGAGAGCAGGAAGCTCGACAGCGGGTACTCACAAAACGTTCCTCCCACGCAATCACAGCTCGAAATGAGGGAGGACCCTCGAATTGTGCCCACTCAAACTACGACCCGAGCACGTTCCTTTGGGTATATTTTCAAGATTAGCTTCTCAGCAATAGTAACAATTCACCAAATTTTCCAGCAAAAAATGAGTACACAGACAGAGCTCGGAACAGCTTGCAACAAGAGACTATCGGCAGCTCCCTTCCCCAAAATTGAAAGTCCAAGAATGCCTCAAAGAGAGGCCGCTTCAACAATTGCCCGGATTACCAGCTCTACCCAGAAGACCCACCACCAGCAACGCCTCCAAACGCACGATCCCAGAAGTCCCCACGAGCAAATTCTACTTATGAATCGAAATGGCAAACAGCCGATGCGGAATCAATTGGATGGAAGACACCCCGAAGAAGAGAGAGAGAGAGAGAGAGAGAGAGAGAGAGACCCACGATTTCCAGAAAGATAGCGCAGAACTTAAATTTAATTTGGGAGCGACCAAGTAGTGGCCGAGAGCAGAGGGAAGCGAAAGGGGGTAGTAAATCAAACAAACAGTCAAACGCAGAAGCAGAAGCAGGACTTTAAAGCAATTGACACCTCTCTGCTCCTGCTCATGCACAGCGAACAATTATTGCATGCATCTGAAATGTAAACACCACGCACGCAGAGTCTAAAAGCCCGAACACGCACGGCGGATCAGCTCGAGAATATACTTAAAAAAGAAAGGAAAAGAGAGAGGAAAAAAAAGGTCGAGAGGGAGAGAGAAGGGGGGGTCTACTTTGCGGAGGAAGAGAGAGGGAGCTCTGCTGGAGCGAAGTTGTGGCTTCTGGGTTGCTCGAAGAGGCACTGGGATTTAGATGGAGAAGAAGGAGGAAGAGAAGGAGGAGGAGGAGACGATGATGGGGATGACGACGACGGTGATTCTGGCCCGAGGAAGAAGACAAATTCGCCTCCTCCGAACGCCATTTTTACCGCTTCGTAGCAGAACACCTTTCTTTCGTCTCTTTTTCCTAAACTTTTCTTTTTTCCATTTCCGTTGTCCTTTTAGTATTATTATTATTCTCTTTTTTTGTTACCATTCCGGCACTGTCGAAACCGAAACGGAAAAGGATTGAGCGCGTGGGTGCTCGAGGCGGCTGCCAATGGGGTGGAGCCACGTGGAGCGGGAGAGGGGAGGACTTCGGGAACGGAGAGGAGATTCGTGGTCCACGTGTCGGACCGTTGCTCGTGCTCGTCGCTGTCGAGGTTGTTTCGGTCGCGGCCCTTGTCCCTCTAAATGCTCCCCGTGAATTGGCTTGGGGGTGTTTCGACAGCGTCTGGGCTAGTTATCTTTTTTACGTTCGTGAAAAATAAATCCATTATTTCGCTTTATGATTTGGTGAATTTTGCCGACATATGTCCTTATCGGGAACTTTGTTGTAGGTTTTTTTCACATGAGCATTGAATATAAGGTAGTCGGATCCTAGGTTGATCTTTATTGGTTCGGGACGTTTTTCGAATTTCTAACTTTGTGACTTTAGCACGGACTTATTAATGATAGTCCTAACTTGTTTTAGGGGACTTTGTGTCGGCTTGTATTTACGCAATGTGCAATAATCCATGATTAGTTCGATTGCCTTTCACATCAATCAATTTTTTACATCGAATTGTCATTGTAAAGGGATCTCTTTGATCCATTCATTATTAAGCACCCATCATTTCATTCTTTAAAGGAGACTTTATTGGATTTCTAAAATTTGGACATCGATTGTGAAAAGTTCACCAAATCATGTGTTCCATGCCCGATGCGTGGCATTGGATTCCATTGGGTTTGCTCCTCCTCTTATGCTCTACCTAATTCATCTTGCTTACAGTGTTAGTGTTGTCCACACCAATCCTTCCATAACATTAAAGAAACTCGAGAGCAAACCTCCTCAAAAACTTTCTAGATTTCAAGCCATGAAATTCCGTCAAATTATTCTTGAGTAGCTTGGATCTAATATCATGGGTTTTTTATTCCAGTCAAATTTGAGTAGAATGATTAATTTCTAATCGAGCTCGAATCCTCTTTTAAACATCAACGTGCGAGTTTAATTGCACTCAAGCTTAACACCATATTGGAGGGTCTTGATTTGGATTTGGTTGATTTTGTCGAGTGAAATTGCTCGATTCGGTTCACAAGGAGTTGGATCTAGATCAGGACTTGGGTGAGAGTTGGAGTCCGAATTTTCGACTTAGCGAGTTATGGCTTAATGGTCCAAGCCTTCAATGGCAACCGCAAACATTCCCTACATTGGAAAACTGTGTTTAAATTGTTTTGCACATGCGATTTATTGCCCCAATCGCTCGCCATGACTTGTACCCACTAAATCACAACATGGAAAACCGTGTTATAATAGTAACAATTACTAGTGGCCCGGTCTCTCTTTTCCTTGACAGCCATTCCGAGTTATTTTCAACAATTATTAATAAGCCACTTATACTTGCTGTTTTTTTACTAGATTATCTTCCAACAAGTTGAATTTATTACTACACGTGGACCACGTTGAGAGGGGGGGGCATCGATTAAAATAATCAATTAGATAACTTATGTGAAAAGAGTGGCGTGAACATTCAAGCATGATTGGTTGGTTTGAAACATATCATCAATCGATGGAATCAACCTTGGCTTGCTTTAAGGGAAGTCATCATGAGGATTCGACCATTGATCTCATCAAATTTTCCTACCAACTATTCCGACGCTCCTTTCCAGAAGGTCGCCGAAATGGGTTTCTTCAACTGCTCTCATTCCAGCCACGTTCCATCGATAATCCCAATCGGCAAGCACGAATCGGGAATGGGATGGTGTTACGGTTTTGCCCAGTTTCACGTGCTTGTGACGTGCGTTGCCATTGTAGACCCCGCATAAAACGAGGGACTTTGGCAATAAAAAATGAACCAAATTTTCTTTATTAAAAAAAAAAGAAAAAGCCATAAAAAAACCCAAAATTTACTAACTATCACATGTTTATCTCAAACTTTTTTTTTTGTGACATTAAAAATCCAAAACTTATTGACACATTTTCTCCAAACTTCTTTTATGACACTAAATTCCTAAACTTATATTGCGTGACACCAAAAAACCAAAACTTATTTTTTATAATAATGAAGAACTCAAACTTGTATTTATATAATACATTTACCCTAAAAATTATGATTTTTATTGTAAAAAAAAATTGGAGTAAACATGTCAAATATGTACAAGTTTTGGGTTAAGTAAATGTGTTATATTAGACATAGGTTAGGGTTTTTGGTGGCTTTTTTTTTCCAAAAGAAGAAATGTTAGGTTTAGTCTTGAATTTATTGTAAATTAAAGTTAATGTTGGTGATTTTTTTAGACAAAAAAATTTGAGGTAAATTTGGGACCGAACCTAAAGTTTTATATTAAAAAAAAATTGAGACTGATTTGTAGGGTCACTTTAGATAAGAGAATACGAGATAGGATGAGGGATGAACCTAAAATTGGAGAGTTCTTAGGAAATGAGGCCATAAAAATGACACCATTATGTCATGTCACCTTTCCGTTTACCGAACGGAATTTAATATTGAATTATCGCCACAAAAGTCTTATTCTTTTAGGTAAAGCTTATCATATAAATAGAATTTATTAATCCTAGCTTATGGTTGATGTCAAATCAGCATTTCCTCATTTGGCTGGGCCTTAAAACCAATCGTGTTTGGAGAAAGGCCAATGTAATTGACAAACGAAATAAAAGCAATACCCATAAATTATTTTAATGAAAGTAATTATGTTTTCTAAGCACGATTTTCTCCTTTTTATTTATTTTTGTCCTATCTTCGGCGAATAAGTCCCATTTTCATAAAAAATTGAAAAATCATTTTGTATAGACTTCATGCAAAGATGTGTAGACCAATTTCTATTGATATTTATTTGTCTTAATCGTATTTGGTTTAACCTTTCTAATATTTGAATATCAACAAAAATAATTTTTTTTTTTGCCCCTTGACATTTTAAATTTGACATACTTATTTGAGAATTATATTAGAAGAAGTTCCCGAAAGCACACGTTAAATATCTAGTAATAGCAATCGGCAAAACACATTTCTTTTGTATATATTATTTTCATTCACAATCGAGAGAATCTTCTTGATGGGACACTAACCAAACTAAAAGAATCTTGGTGGCTACGATTTGTGCAACGATCTCTCTCAATCGAAGCTTTGGACCAAAACGTTATAAGTTCCAATTGTTGCTTTATGATTGTCTATTTTCTCTTTTGAGTACGAAAATGGACATTTGCTGAATACAATAAGTTAACGTCATAAATCTATTATCCTCATTTTGTCGCATAATAAAACACGAATTAGTTCGCTATGGCGTAATGAAAAGAATTTAGTATTCACACGCTTATTGATTTTAATATTTGTAAGTCAGTCAGTACGCGCGATTTCCTTCCCAAAAGTTATGCGTCTGACATTTTGCCAAGTTATTTTATAATGTCAATTCAACTTCTCGGCTTCGTCTTTTCACGTTTTATGTGGACCGGACAACGTCTGTATAAAATCACTTTTGTCAGCACGAACTTATTGTGAAAAGGACATGAAATGAATGAATAATGGGAATGGATCGAGTGGCTATGGAAAAATCCTCGCATATTCAATGTTTCACCTGTTCCTAACCACCAAATATCCCATTTTAATGCTTGTTGTACCCTTTTGTTGAGCTATTGCCAGAACATTGGATGGACATACTGACTTCACCACATGTGTCAGTAGAAAGAAAATTACATCTGAACACGTTGTACTATCGAAATCTATAAAAATGTATCTCGTGCAACTATGGTCTCGTCGATGATCTAGATTAACTTCATCTATGATCTTTCTTAGGCAAGATATGAAGTGAGGAAGCTGTGATCATCCCCATTCGATTAACTTTAGTTTTCTATCTAATCACATCGTTTTACACAGAGTTTGGCAAGTTAAGATTAGTCTCGATGCGCTTTACATTAACCCCATGTTAGTGGCCGACAAAAATCTGACGAGGTTAGGCTTTGATCTCTCTCAATGGATCAGTGCAGGACAAAGGATCTTCCTCTTATAAGACTAATTTGGAAGATAATGTCGGTCTCTTTTACATCACTCAATCTTTCAAGGGTTAATACCCTAAAAAACCCCAAATTGGTACACTTATGATAAATTTACTCCAAACTATTTTTTTGACCACCAAAAACTCTAAACTGGTATACCTTTGACAAATTTACCCCAAATTGGAACACTTGTGACAAATTTACCCCGTTAGTTTTCGTTAAATTTTAATTAAGTTAAATGACACGTGACAGTTGATTGGTATACAAATTTAGAATTTTACACTCCGTTTTGTCACAGTTTACAATTTTTGTGATTTTTCGTGGTATTAATCCAATTTAGCATAGAGTATAATTGTTACAAATTTACCAGTTTGGGGTTTTTTGTGGCCGAATAAATTAATTTGGGGTAAATTTGTCATAAATGTACAAGTTTAGAGTTTTTTAAGGTCAGTCAGAGTAAATTTGTCACAGGTGTACCAGTTTGGGGTTTTTTTATAGTCAAAAAAATAATTTGGGGTAAATGTGTCACATATATATCAGTTTTGGGTTTTTCAAGGTATTAACCCTTATTTTAATGAGATAACGAGTTAATTTTCACGTATCAGAGGCCCCGCTGATCAAATCAAAGGCAAGCCATTGCAGTCGTCACCACGTCGTCTTTCAAATCGGGGACGGCCCTAGAAACTTTCGTCAGATCCGTGTGGAAACCAGAGTCGGACTGGCAATCCCCGGCCCCGCCCAAGATGAAAGTTCCATCGCAAATGAATCCCTATCTCTCGTCCGACCAACCACCTCAGAAGTACTAAAGACTTATTTTAACTTTGTGGTCCGAATTGCAGGATCCATGCGAAGGGGAGACGTGGCGAATTCCCTCAGGGCCACCCGGCTGCAAAATCGCCATTCCCATTTTAGTTTTCGAAAATGGAAAGTTCGCGGATAGGCCCAAGGAGGGCTGTCGTGCTGCTTCTAAAAACCGCGTCGTACGGAACAAAGACCGAACCAAACGGAAAAAGACGAGCGCGAGAATCCAGCAGATTCGTAGAAACAGGCGCGGAACCGTCGCCTACGTTGGCCTTTGGCGGGTTTTGCGCATTTTCGCGTTTAAGGTCGGCCGATCTTTGTCCTCGGATTGCTCCTTCCTCTGTATTTTTTTGTTTTCTCTTTTCTTCTTTCTTTAGTTTTTTTTTATTTATTTTTTGTCTAGAGTTGTGATGAATGATTGACTTGGAATGAGTGGGAGCGATCTCGTGGTCATGGCATGGCCTTCGTATCTTGGTACTGTACTTTCGTCCGACATGGTTGGACAAGGACATGAGGTGGAATGTTTCAAAATATCTTGTACAGTTGATTTTTAATATGAATATATGAAGGTAAAAAGACTCGTAATTTCCGATGACGAACGCCAAGGGCTTGACGGCCCTCCGGTTCTGTGGTGCTGCCATTGCCGCCCCCGCCGCCGACACTTCTTGCACCCTCCTATTTCTTCTCTCTCTCTCTCTCTCTCAGCTTTTATTTTTAAGATCCATTTGTTTCGTGAAAAATCCACATTTTGAAACATATTTATCTAAAAATGATTATTTATATCTCTTACAAATAATTAATAAATGAAAAATATTTTCATTCTCCATGAAAATATTTAGGTATAAATTGTTGCCCATGATGAATTCATTTTTTATTGACTAATTATTATGAGCGACATAATAAAAAATGTTTTTTAGATAATTTACTTTTAGCGAAACAAATTAACCCTTAATTTTCTAACATTTTATTTGGTCAGTAGTAAAGGAAATTACAGATAAGCATCGAATTGCCAATTGGTGCTAATGTGGTGACCATGTGCCAATCAACGTCGGCATCTCTATCGTTGTTTTAATGGAAGGATCAATTCGAGTAAAAAAACATTCACTTTAAGGACTCAATTGCATAAAAAGAGAAGTTTGAAGATCATATCGAACAATTTAGAGAAGCTTAAGGAGCTACGGTGCTTTTATCGTTGATGTTTACATTTGTTAGAATCGTCGGTGCTGTTGCAGTCGCTGTCGAAAAATCAAAAGAAGAAAAAAAGTAGTTGCAATTGAACAAAATCATTGGACATTGCAAGCGTTGAATCGCCATGACTATAAGTGGGGGGCCTTTTGCCGAGAACAGATGAAGCTGGGCCTCTTCTTAAGAGTCTTAAGAACTCGCGTAACGGTCTATGGGCTCGTTTGGTTCGGCTTTTGGGGAATGCATTTGCAGTAATGCAAATACCTTTGGGTGAATGAGGTTTTCCGAAATATAAATATTATTTGATAAAATTTGCATTGAAAAACAACTTTGGCCAAAATACCATTTGGTAAAATTTGCATTTGTAATTAATTTTTATTAAATTAAAAAAATACACTTATATATTTTTTTTTAAATTCGGCCATCGGACCGCTGGATCTGGCGGTCGAACCGCCGAATCCAACGGTTCGGATGGTCGGATCTAGCCTCGAACAGTTGCCGGGGTCAGGCGACCCCAGGCGACGGTTGCTTGAGGCCGCGCGACCTCAGGCGATGGCCGCCTGAGACCACGCGACCTAGGCGGCCGTCGCTTGGGTCGCCCGACCCCAGTGACCATCGCCTGAGGTCGTGCGATTCAGGCCATTAGTGGCCCGTGCGCAACCCAGCGTTGCTCGAGGTCCGCGACGGTCGCCGAGGTTGGGCGACCCTCAAGCGGCGGTCGTCGGCGCGTCACTAGCACACGCGACCCCTTGGTCGGTGGTCATTAGTCTCCAATCGGCGGTGGCTTGGAGAAGATGAACAATACCGACTTGCATTCTCAGGATGCAACTTGCCAATGCACCTCAAGAGCTTTATTGGGCTAAAGGCCTTTAGACTCCTTTAGAGATGCAATTGTATCTTGCCAAAGTCGCGCAAAAATACGAATTAAACACGTTTGCATTTGGCCAAGGGACTTTAAAGTCCAAATGAGCATTCCAAATGTTGAACCAAACAGGGCCTACCTTTGGAAATTAAGGTTCTTCCAGCCGCTTCTCTTGCCCCTTTCGCCACGATAAAGATTTTGACGGAATGCGATCAATCAATGGTACCAACTACTTGAGAAACATCCCAATCGAAATTTGAATTTATAAATTTCTCCTCTGATTGGTTTGTTTTTTCACGGGCCATTATGAGAGGACGTAATTGCCAACCACATAAATTATATTGTCCTTCTCTGAAATTTTTGTTGTGTGAAATGGATAAATGCTTCCAATCCATTGGAATTATTAGATTGTACGAGCCTTCCAATAGTCAAGATGCACTGGCCCGTGAAATTAATGTCTGCGAGAAAAAAAAACTCTTTCTATGGATCCTCTACCCAACCCTGTTATAATTGGTTATTTTTTTCTGGACCCTATACCTAACTCTATTTGTATTGGACCTGCGTCCGATCCACTCTGTTTTTCCGATCTGGTTCCAAGGTCAACCCTGTTTCCATTGGAACCTGTTTTGCAATCTCCCGATATCCTATACGATTTTGAATTTTATATTAATACACGAGAAAATAACGTAATCTTCCTAATTTGTATTAAAACATTAAGCACTTGTAATAAATAAATACATTAACTTTTTGACTAAACAAAAAATTAAGGATCCACAAGGTTAATTATAATAAATAAAATTATAAGATAAAGAATTAGCAACAAACATGGGTCTAATATTAGTCTTATTCCCACAACTACTACGTGAAGTTACTAATTTATGGAAGCATAACTTTTTCTACAAAAGAGAAACTAGGCGAGCCAATCCATGTGATACAATTCTTGGTGACGAACACCATTCGTCCATCGGACGGTGAGAGAGGGAGCCGGTGAGGGAGGGAAGCAAGTGAGGAAGAGGAATGTCCTCTCGTGCGTGTTTGAGAGAGCCAAGAAGAAAAACATCGTGTGATTGCGGGAGTAAGAATAGAAATCGGGGGAAAAAAAAGATTTTTGACCTCTACTTACAAAACCGATCTAGGAACCGGTTCCAAAACCGGTCCAGGAACGAGTTTCTGGGTGGGTAATCACTCGGAACTTGTTCCTAAACTAGTTTAAACCAGTTCTGAATTTTGGGAACTGGTTTCAACAGGAATCGGTTCCCGATCCTATTTTTTGGGTGGGCCGGTCCAGGAATCAGGTATACCTGGTCCGGTTGCACGCCCCTAATTAAGTATGGTAGCTTTGTGGTAAATGGGTCAAATTGCCTTACATGAGGTTGTAAGTTCAAGTCACTTTTGTGAGTGAACATCCGAGCGGCTTGTGCTTTAAGCACATGTTGTCTCATGCGAAGAGACTTTTTAATTTTTTATATTATAGTCTAAATTGAATATTTCGTAATGGGTATGAGACCTTTTTGATAACGTGCAAAGGGTCCTGCGCTAGTCGCCCGTTTGCACCTCTTACTTCAAATTTTTTTTTTTTTTTTTGCTTTAAATCATGCATCTTATATGATCGGCAAAAGATTCGGTTGAGAAGTGTACCAGAGTTGCATCTAGCGTCACCTCCAAAAAAGGCCTAATCACAGCAAAAGGGACAGCGAGTCATACATCGATGGTGGATTGGGCCACAATGGTTCAAGGGCTACTCGGACACTTCGCATTCCTTCAAAAGCAAGTGATCATCCAAACATTTCTTCACCGGTGGAGATGACGATTGAAATACTTCAAATTTCTTTTTTTCTTTACTTATATTTATCTGCGTGACCAAAGCGTTCCAAAAAAATAATTTTTTGTCGATGAATACATTCACCAATATAGAGCTGACAAGACAACAATGATGTTTATTATCGGTGTTTGCTTGAGGGGCACGGGACAAATGTTGGTAACTTGACATGGGATGGTCATGACGGTGGCTACAACAAGTGGTGACTTGAGAATAATCAATGATGCTGGTGGTGACAACCAAAGTCGAGAGAAGCTCGGTAAAGGTGAGGTGGTAATCATGAAACTAGGAAAGTGAAAATATTATTGGACTCGTGCAAGAGTAAAGATAAAAGTTACATTTAGCAAAATATTTAGCCATCCATCAATTTTTTTACAAGTAATATATGTAAACAAATTAATCTAGACGGCAATGAGAGTCTATCCAAGGAAATACCAATCAATGATGAGTAAGTTGCTAAAGCGAAACACATGAAAGCTCAAGACATGCTTATCCAAAACAAATCTAATATTCTCGTCCAAATTTGTTTATTATTTTCCTCACCAAAATCTGAAATATTATCTAACTTTCGAAGATTAAAAAAAAAAATGTTATGTGAGGAATTACATAATTATCTGGTCCACGAGCCATTTTGAGAGGACGTTACTGCCGGTCACATAAATTATCCAGTCCCTCTCTAAATTTTTTGTTTTGTGAAACGGATAAATGCTTCCAATCCATCATAATTATTAGATTGTACGAGCCTTTCGATAGTCAAGATGCACTGGGGACATGAAATCAAGGTTCGAAAAAAGAAAGAAAAAGGAAGCTCCTTGCTTGGGTACAAGAAAGATATATCTAATGCAATTAAGCATGATAGCCTCGTGGTAAATGGATCAAATTGTCTTACATGAGGTCGTAAGTTCAAGCCACTTTCGTGAGTGAATATCCAAGCGGCTTATGCCTTAAACACATGTTATCTCGTAACTAATTGACTTGTTTTTTCTAATGCAATTAAGCATGGTAGCCTAGTGGTTAATTGATCAAATTATCTTACATGATGTCACAAGTTCAAGCCATTTTCGTGAGTGAACATCCGAGCGGTTTGTGCCTTAAGCATATGTTACCTCACATGGAGAGACTTCTTGACTTATGATATTATGGTTCTCTACTTCATGACTTCTGATATTACGGTTCAAGCTGTATCTTTCGTAACGAATAAGAAACCTTTAAAATAACGTGCAAAGCGGTCCTGCGCTAGTCGCCCCTCTGCACCTCTTACTCCAAATTTTTTTTTTTTTAAATCACGCATCTTATATGATCGGCAAAAGGTTCTGATGAGAAGTGCACAAAATTTGAATCTCGTGTCACCTCCAAGAAGGGCCCGATCACAGCAGAAGGGGCAGCGAGTCATATATCGATGGTGGATTGGGCCAAGATGGTTCAAGGGCTACTTGGACACTTCCTATTCCTTCAAAAGAAAGCAACCATCCAGACATTTCTTCACCAGTGGAGATGACAATCGAAATACTTCAAATTTCCTTTTTTTCTTTACTTATGTTTATCTCTGTGACTTCGAATTTTAGTCCGAATTTAAAGCATGCCGAAAAAGAAATTTTTGTTGACGAAGATATTCACCAATATAGAGTTGACAAGACGACAATAATATTTATTATTGATGTTCGCTTAAGGCGCAAGGGATAAATGTTGGCAACTTGACGTGGATGGTCATGACGATGATTACGACAAGTGGTGACTCGAGAATAGTCAATGATGCTGGTGGTGATGACCAAAATTGAGAGAAGCTTGGTAAAGATGAGGTGGTAATCATGAAACTAAGAAAGTATAAATATTATTGAACTTGTGCAAGAGTAAAGATAAAAGTTACATTTAGCAAAACAATTTAGCCATCCATCAATTTTTTTACACGTGATATATGTAAACAAATCGATCTAGACGGCAGTGAGAGTTTATCCAAGGAAATACCAATAAATGATTTGTAAGTTGCTAAAGCGAAACACACAAAAGCGCTTATCCAAAACAAATTTAATATTCTTGCCGAATTTTATTTATTATTTTCCTCGCCAAAATCTGAAATATTATCTAACTTTCGAAGAATCAAAAAAAAAATGCGGAATTACATAATTATATCCACATGTTTAAGAAAATTTCAAGTATATCCATATGTTTTAAAGAATGTCAAGTATTTCCCGTTAAAATTATAGTCGTATAATTTTATTTCGTCAAAGAAAAAGAAAAATTTCGTTTTATTTCGACAATGATTTTGTTTTTTTAATCGAAAAAAAAGACTGATTTTTTTTTTTTTGGGTCGAAAAAGACAATGAATTCATTCGTTGGAAAAACACTGTTTCTCCGCGAGGCCCAGTAATTCCAGAGAAACGCGCACCAACAAACTCGATCCCGTTTTGCCTGCATGATGGCCTGACTCGATCCATCGATCGATCGCCGTGCTCGACCTGGAATTTCTCCGGTGCCCGCCCGCCAAGGAAGGCCTCGCCGGACGCCGTTTTCCTCGGTCAAATCGAGAGAACTCCCCCGGCGGCCGGATCTCCGCCGGACGGCCAGGAGCGCCGGTGGTCAGCGGTTCAGGTACGCATACCTCGTCAGCACTCGTGCGGCTTTTCGGTCGGGTTTTCCCCCGCGCGGAGTTGCCGGGATGTCCAGTCGCGAGGGCGCGATTTCGGTGAGATGATGCGCGGGCGACGGATCGGGGGAGCGGAATTAGTTATTTGCTCGATTTCGATTCGTGATTGGATTGCGCGGTGTCGAAATTGTTGTCGGACGGTGTGAAATTGACGCGAGAGATCTTGATCTGGGCATGAGAGTGAGGTCGAGCTTCTTGGATGTTGCTTTAGCGAAGTTGAAAGTTCTGTTACTGTGTTTGGCTAGATCCCTTTCTTATTTCGATAGTGGAGATTGAAGTTTGTAAAGGGATCGAGCCAAATCTAGATAACTGAACATTTTGGCTGCTGCATTGGCTTTATAGTTGATAAATGCTAGATTGGCGGGAATGGTGTTAGAAATCGAAACGTTTAGGCGATGTCCATTGTCCAATCTAGGCAGCGCTAGTACATATTTTGCAAGTAAAGCGGCGTGATGTGGTGCGTGGATTATAAGGTCGGGCATGCGTGTTGTTTCGGGGTCGATTGATGCTCATGTGCTTCGGATGGTAAAAAGGTTTTTACTTTGCTCGTTTGCAGGATAAAGTCTTGCCAGTTTTCTACAAGATGTCTTCCGCTCAAGATCCATTTTACATCGTGAAAGAGGAGGTTCAAGAATCTGTAAGTCTGGTTATTATCCACGTGCGATACTTTTGGCTACCTTCTAATGGACCTGTTATCCACCTTTAGTCAATGAACGTTTAACTAGTTCGAACTTAAAATACCCTGATATTCTTTTACTCTCTTGCTTTCCTTCGTCAATTAAATCCAGACAGCCTTACACACATAGCATAAGGAGACTTAGTGGAGTCCTTTGCTTATATAGAGCGACTGTTGAAGTCGTTTTCACATAGGATAGTAGTGGTAGAGACTTAGTTGGATATCCTTAGTAAATGATGACTTGATCTTCTGTTTGGATAGATTGATAAGTTGCAATCTACTTTTCACCACTGGGAACGTGTACCTTTGGATAATGGAGAGTGTGCACATCTTACCAAGGAGCTATTGGCTAATTGTGAGAGCATTGAGTGGCAGGTACGTATGCTTGTTGCTCTTCTTTTGCTGTTTGCTTTACTTACTTGGTTGAAAAACATCATCTCTGCTATTATTTACATTAAGCATCATAAAAAAGGTCTTGCAAAAGCAAATTGGTTGCACCTCTCTTTTGGGTGCATATTTTCCTTCCTTTTTTCTTGCGTTGTGAATGGCTAAGAGCACATCTTCTTCTTTTTCTATGACCACCTAAATTTTCTTTAAGTCATGAGATTATTGTCTCTAAATGAAGGTGGATGAGTTGGACAAAACAGTTGCTGTTGCTGCGAAAGATCCTGCTCTGTATGGAATTAATGAAGTTGAGCTCGATAAACGAAGGAGGTGGACCTCCACTGCTCGAGCTCAGGTATGTTCTATGAAGCTGTGTGCAACAATTCTCAGGCAGGATGTAGATAATATGTCCAACCAGTTCGTCTCTATCAAAAGACCTGCTAAAGCCCCAAACCATAGAGTACTTAGTACCGGTGCCACGGAGCTCTCTTTTGAAAATGGTCTAAAGAGCATACTGGCTTTATAACATGAGGGCTCTAGTAAAATATACATTTGGAAATACTTCTGTTTTTGTCAACTAACAAAGTACGTGGAGATCTTCTGTAATGGGTTGTTGTTTCAGCTTCTGCCGCTCTCCCTAAATGCTGAACTTCCTTACAGGTTGGAGCTGTGAAAAAGGCTGTGATAGTGGGAAAAGATAACAGCTCGAGCACTGCTAATGGGATGCGCCGAGAACTATTGAGGCTTCCGGATTCCAACCAGCCAAATAGATCTGATCAATATGTTTCTCGAGATAACGATGATTTTATAGCATCGGAATCTGACAGGCAGATGCTTCTCATGAAGTATGTTCTTGTTTTCTTCGCTTCTCAAGCTCTGACAAAAAATTTATTGGGTCAGCGAGAGATCTGCTTCAGTTTATTCATTGGTTTGTCTGTCAGTTTATTGACCACATATCAAGCCTTTTGGCATCAGATAGGTATATTAATCAAGATTACCAGCCAAAACCTTGCAGTTTCACATTATCAAAATCTTTGCTGCTCTGTCATTTCTGCTAACTTAAATAAAAACTGTTGATAAAAATATTTTCGTGTCATGGGGTACAACCAAAACCTGCACCAGCCTTTCCATTGGATTCTTCTAAATCTCACCCTACTGGTGATATGCATTTGGGAACTATGCCATCAGGAAATGATATCTGTTTTAAAAGTATTTAATGCAAGTAACTTTTTAGTTACTCCATCTAACTACAGAAAAAAGAAGAAGAAGAGGAATGTTAGTTAGTCATAATGGTGAACTGGCTTGCAAACTGTGTAGATGGAATGATTTTATAGAAGATGCCATTGGGGGCAGACAAGGATGATACCTGTGGTTGTCACCGTCGACATTTTCACACTGTCGAGTTAGCATTTCCACTCATTAGTCCTCAGCGTTTACTAACAAGGGTAGGAGAAGGTTTTAGATCCTCTTGGAGGACCATGGCATCTGCCCATCCAACCAATGATGGACTACAAAATGTTGGTGAATAAAATAATAAATGCATAGCATTTTGTGCTCTGTGATTGGTTGCTTGTAGGGGTGACATAGTCCTCCTGAAACACCTAAAAATCTCCTCTGGCATCAGACATTCTAAACTCACCTTTTTCTCTATCATCTGGAGGCTTGTCTTGGTGTTGCACATTCTCCTCGTGTTGGTCATCTTATGTTTAGTGTTTGGTCTTCCTGAAAAAATGACAGCTTCAGAAAGATTACTTATGTCACACGCTGTTGTTTCTTTTCTTGCTCTCGTAGGCGGCAGGATGAGGAATTGGATGAACTGAGTGCAAGTGTTGAGCGAATAGGAGGAATTGGGCTTACCATTCACGATGAGCTTCTTGCCCAGGTCAATCATTCTTCTCCTTCACAAGAAAAGCCTTTGCTGATTTTTTCATGTGTTTTAACAATTACACGCAAATTTGTGTCTCTTTTTCACGGCTGTTAGTAGTTGCTTTTTCTCTTCAAATGTTGGCCAGTTTAAGTTTCTTTGATTGGTATTATACTAAGATATCCAGTCTATGGCTCTTCAGGACCGGATTGTTGATGACTTGGGCACTGAAATGGAGGGTACATCAAATCGTCTAGATTTTGTCCAGGTATAATTGTCTCTGCAAGTTAGGTTTGAGTTGGAGCTTCTTTTCCTGAATTTAATTTTTCTATAATATACGCGGGTTTTACGCAGGGAATGATGACTACTCACTTATTTTAACCCCGCGTTATTACCTTTTGCAGAAGAAAGTGGGCATGGTCATGAAGAAGGCTGGGGCAAAGGGGCAATTTATGATGATACTGTTCTTGTTACTTCTGTTCATTATATTATTTGTTCTTGTCTTCCTTACCTGAGGCCAAGGGAAAATCATGCATGATGTTTATACCCCGCGGAAGGGACTCCATTTTTGTGAGTGAACTCTTTTGGAAATGTTAGAGATAAAAGAATTGCATGTTCTTGAAATGTTTAAGTAAAAGAGAATCTCGTATGGTAGAATTTTGGTTTAAAACTCACAATAGTTGTTCTAGATTTGGTATGCTAAGACTAGAATTCGCTGTTGAAGTTCAGAGTTATCACATTGAATGAATTGACTCCAAAAATTTCATTTGGTGATTGAGGGAAAAGCACAGCAACATATAGAAACGCCCGTCCGAGGCGCAACTTACGTCTCTTTCGATCAACTATAGAAACCGATCAATCATGCAAAACTAGAACGAAAAGGAGAGTACCAAAACCTAATTATGTATGTGGTCCAAACTATGCTTTCCTTTTTAGATCTTTAGTGGGTGAAAGCTTTTAAGCTTTTAGGTGAGGAAGACTTCCAGTTCTCTTTTGACCAAGGTCAGACAGACTCCATTGAATATTATCCCATCTCGTGATGAGGACATCAATGGTCTTAGCCCTTAAGCAGCGAATGCGATCTTAGCACTTTGGCATGTCACGGTATAACAGAGGCCTCATATCAGAGCCAGTTAGTGTTTTAATCTTTGAAGTTGGGACACTGCAATGGAGGATTGTGCTTGGCTCGAAGCCACGACGTGGGGTGGACTTACACAGCATCGAACGCGACCGGGAAAAGCCGATGTTTCTTTTTTGCGTCTTTCACGATCACCGTAAATGCAAGTATATCTACTCAGGCCATGCAAGTCAAAGCTGTAATGAACTTTACGTGTCAGACACCACCAACAGAGTGGGGATTGACTCTTTCCTGTCTGCGATATCACCCTTCTCCCCTGCCTCCCGAGCTTTGAAATTTCCTCTTCCTTAGGATGAACGAATAAGGTTATCGCGACCATATAATAGTTGCCATGTTCAGACATACACAGAGAGAGAGAGAGAGAGAGAGAGAGAGAGCTGGTCAACCTCTTCGGTGTGAAAGGTAATTATGTCTGTCTTATCTACTGCCAAGGTACTAAAATCAAAAGTGGGACCAAAACTAAGTACCAATTCCGCAAGCGAAAAGGCTATTTTAATTTATGGGAAAATTCCATCTTGACTAGCTGCTGTCTATGCTGCTCCATATTCACATTGACCTTCAACCCAGATGGGCACATTTAGCAGACCTTCTTGAAGTCTAGAATGAATCTATCTTAAAATTTTTGGCTTTACTGACATTAGTTTGAAGTGGGTCTTGAGACATCAGCCGAGAAAAGAGCCTCCAGTACCGCATATGGGGAATTGCTGGAGGAAATCTGCAAAGTGTGCTCATGCATCGTCCAACAAGTTCTCAGGTCAGCCTCCTCCTCCTCCTCATCCTCCTCCTCCTCTGATTCTTTCTCTGGAAATGCTATCAATCATGATGTGCTTCCACTCTCGTTGGGCTGTGTTGCTGGGATCAATTAATAAATGGAAAATGTTTTCTGTTGACTTTTGGCAAGAAACTAGGCTGTTCTGTTCATTGTTTATCATATTGTAAGTAATCATGCTTCTTCCTCTGTTCTTACCTTCCCTGCTTCGTCATTTGTGTATTCGCAGTTCTCTGAAGTTGAGCTTTACTATTTATGATGTTCTCTCGATTTCCTGCAAGAATTTGATCAGCTGAACAGTGTAGCAAGGTTTCAATTGGAAAGTCCTAAATATGTGCATATAATTTACATTTTCTTTACATCTGTCAGTGAATCATTTGCGTGTCCTGTTTTTTCTGCTTCCCTTCCTTTTTTTGGTGTTCACTTTGTCTTCGCTGAGGCTGAGAACCTTTACCATAGCTCGCTTTGTACCACCTCTCATCCAGAACGTGCGAATTCTCGGAGCAAAAGTAAACTGGATTCGGCCTCAGCCCCTCACGACAAGGGACTGACTTCCGCAAATCCAGAAATTTCTCCTGTTACATCCGAAGCCATTACATCTGCCTCTATCAATCTGAAGTCTTTCAGCTTCAGCGATTTAAAGAATGCCACCAAGAACTTTCGCTCAGAGAGTCTAATTGGGGAGGGAGGTTTCGGGTTTGTCTTCAAGGGATGGATCGATGAGAGCACATTAGTCCCCACTAAACCAGGAAGCGGCATTGTGGTGGCTATCAAGAAACTCAAGCCAGAGAGCTTCCAAGGCCATAAGGAGTGGCTTGTATGTATTTCCATTTTTTTCAAATCTTGTTTTAAGATTTCTTTTGTTGCTATAGCGTTTTGTTATGCTATTTAGTAAATTTGACATCCAACTTTACAGGCTGAGATCAACTACTTAGGTCAGCTTCACCATGAAAATCTTGTAAAACTCATTGGCTATTGTTCAGAGTCAGACAATAGACTTCTTGTTTATGAATTCATGCCAAAGGGGAGTTTGGAGAACCATTTATTCAGAAGTAAGTTCTTTTTCCATCAGCTAGTGCTTACCGTATGCTGGTTCGTATATTGCACTGTTTTTCATGATCAAAGATTCTAAAAATATTTCATTAATGCGGAAGGCAAAATCCATGAAAATGTCACTACTGTTAGTTCTCTAGTATGATCCATGTGGTCAAGTCATGAGAATTGGCCCCCACTCTCATTGTGCTCAAGAGCAATGCCCATGGGAGTCAGCAGCCACAAGAGCTAGAACATATAGATAAGTTTGTTGTCCATACATTTTTTTAGCAAGCAAGAAACAAACTTTTAATTACATATATTTTTAAAAAGGGGAAAAAAATCTGCAACCTGCTTTTCAATTATGAACTCTTGCACGACGGATGTAGTTTGTATTATTGTTTGTTGTCTCCTGATTGGGGGCTTGGGGTGCTTAGTAAGGGGAGTTGGGAGGTAACACTGCAGAATAGTCCTGTTAGTCTTCCCAACCAACCTGGATAATTAGCTTTTAGTGTGATCAAGAATGTTGATACTATTTACCAAATGTTGTATGGAGTCATTCCTCTCGTGACTTCAAAAACTCCATAGAAGAGATGCATTGACAAAACTCGTCAGGAAGGGCAATTGAGTAGGGTTTCTAGCAGTGATTCCGCCAATTGATGACATAATCTGGTGCATGTGGCTCACAGCAGTTTGTATGGCTCCGTGGGTATTATCGAGCTGAATGTTCAGAAAACCTATGTTATCCAACAACATTGACGGCATCACTCTGCCCCAAATTACTTTCTTCTGCTGGGTTAAAAGAAAAGCCTACTTTTGCGAAGTTCAGTTCCAGTGGTAATGTATCCTATGCTTGAAGCAGTATTTCTCAAGGGATTTGCCTTTTGTTTTAGTGCAGAAGGTGTTCAACCTATGGTTTGGTCTGCGCGGATGCATATTGCGATTGGTGTTGCCCGTGGATTGTCCTTCTTACATAGTTTAGATGCAAATGTAATTTTCCGTGACTTGAAGGCATCAAACATTCTGCTTGACTCGGTATGGTTCATTAGTGAAAATTTTGATTTATTCTACTGTAGATCTAGGATATGGATTTGATATTTCATGCAGTACTTGAGTAGCTACATGTATGCAGGATTTCACTGCGAAACTTTCAGATTTTGGCTTGGCAAGGGATGGCCCTAGCGGAGATGAAACCCACGTTTCCACCCGAGTGGTGGGAACTCGGGGTTATGCGGCACCTGAATATGTTGCGACAGGTCAAAATCCTTTTCCATTAGATATGTGATTTGTGATCTTATCATCGAAAGCGTTGTTGAGCAACTGACCGCACCCTTCGTATTTGTTATATTAGTAGCTGACTTTCTTCATTCATTTCTCTTGTTTAATACACTTCAAATCCCTGCTATTCTGTATACTTCCATATCAGTTCATTCATTTTGAGAGATCCATCTGATGCCAAAAGCCAATCTATCTCAGTTGCATGTGACCGTTGCTATGGCCTTCTTACAAACAACAAGTGATGGATAACAGCGGGAACCGACAGGTTTTTTCAATTGTCGTAATAATTTTTTTATACAGAACACAAATTTCGAGGTTCCTTTGTTGCCTCCAAGTGGAATAAGAAACTGAGGCCAAACGATCTGCCGACCATTGTATACTTCGATTTCCAGATAGGCGTCTTTACTCCTCAGACCATGATTCAAATTCTTTGTTCTGCAGACCACAATTGCTTGATTCTCTTAAGTAACCTTGTGCATGTGACTTCCTTCAGTTATGTCAAGATGAAAAGCAGATGCCTCAAAAACTATGAGCTGTTACCTCGGCTAACCAATTTTAAATTACAGGTCACTTGACCCCAAAGAGCGACGTTTACAGCTTTGGCGTTGTCTTGCTAGAATTGCTCACGGGAAGGCGGGCAATGGAAGATGAGAGAGGTGGGTTTGTGGACGAGACCCTCGTGGAGTGGGCGAAGCCGTTTCTAAATGACAAAAGACGAGTGTTGAGAATCATGGACTTGAGGTTGGGAGGCCAATACTTCAAGAAGGAAGCTCAAGGCGCAGCTGCTCTCGCACTGCAATGCCTCCATACAGATCCCAAGAATAGACCGCACATGACCGAAGTCCTATACACGTTAGAGCAACTCCAGACAACGAAGCAGCCATCGAGGCAACCGGCATAACGAGATAGATGGTCACAGAACTACAGAGCATCGTACACAGACCCTTTAGGACTATTAAGATGATCTTACTCTAGTATATGATTCGTATGTATAAATGAATTCATAATCTGCTATGTCAGTATGCAAAAGCTGTTTCATCAACAAAGAAGTGAAAAAGCTACACACTTTCTCATGCCATTCAGCAGATAAAAGTAGAAAAGCAACTTCAAAAAGTTAGTTACATTGGTGGTTTATGACTTGACCCACTACATTGTGCGGTCCAAGTACAGAACCAAAATGTGGGTCTCTCAAGTCTTGTTCAGATTGTTCGATCTTTTCTCTCCTTTTGTTTCAAAATCAAAAAGCAGATTGTATAAAATCTTCAAGTTCTTCAAGATTCATCACAGAACATTCAAGTTAAACTGATGCTGTTCTTAATAAGCTTTTGAGAAAATTATGGTCTCGCTGCTGACAGGTTCTGCTGTCCTCCTCATGTTCCTTGCAAATCCAATCTGCCGATTTCTTTGCATGATTAGGAAAAACCTATTTCTTGGATTGGATACACAAATTGTTTTGGGAGATTAGTTCCATGACTGGACTTCCCACTAGAGAGACATAGATACTGCAACATCAAAACACTTACTGAAAATTAAATGTCTATGTGATATACTGTGAGTTATTTATTGCAGGCAAGCCTTTAGTGGGGTTTTGGAATTTCGCATGATTGGAATTTTATGCACAGATTTGTGTGTTGCAATGTATGGCAACCAAACTTCCTTTTGTGGTTGGCTGAGATTACCCGAAATGCTATCCACTGACATACATGGTGGACCAGACAAGGAATTCACATTATTTGCATGTAACTAATGAGAGTCATACACAAAAAAGCAAAGTAGTTCAAAGCTTTGGCCAAAAGGTCCCAATAAATGTGGCCTGCTTTCTGACAAGAATACGCCAAATTCCTCCAGTACAGTACAGGGGGGAAAAGTAAATCTTTTTCTAGCGTTCAATGCCAAAAATTCCTCCTTCCTCTGCTTTCAGTCTTCTGTGTTATCTTCATTAAAAAAAGGAAGAAAAATGAAACCTTGAGATGATAAGCGTAGCAAATATAAGTGTGGCAACATAAGCCCGCGTGTTTTTTTGAGAGAGACCCAGATAGGGAACTTGCTCTGTTTACGCGAGAGGACAACACGCGATCATTTAGTGGAAAAAAAAATGTTGAAGAAAGTGTGTCTCTTGAAGCTTTTGGTGGTGAGTTTGGTGGTTGTAGTTTCTGGTGCAGATAAATACAGCAGGCATGACTTCCCTCCTGGCTTTGTGTTTGGTGCAGGCACTTCAGCTTATCAAGTGGGTCTTCAATCTCTCTCTCTCTCTCAAAAGCAATTGAGTCTTTAATCTTGAATCCCTGATTCTCTGTGCCATCCCTTTGTTTACGTAAATTTTCGGCACTTGTTTGCGTTATCGTTCAATATCGTTCCCTCTTTTCCTTTTTCAAGGTTGAAGGTGCGGCAGACCAAGATGGGAGGACTCCAAGTATATTTGACACCTTTGCCCAATCAGGTAAGTAATCCCTATCTGCTTCCTGATAAGCATGATCATATTTTTGGAGAAATTTCTTGGAATTCTTCAAGCATTTTCAAATCTTCAACGGGTAGGAGCAAGGTTCTTTGACGAGTTTATCTGTGTGATTTTCTGCACTTACTTATAAGAGAGCCTTTTTCACGTGATATACCTGATTCCCGTCCGACCCTTTCAATCCAACGGTAAGCTCTGAGAAAGGACCATGCCGAGAGTGATTTGGTGCTTAGAAATCCGAGTATATCTTTTCATTGAACCTGGCCTACGGTCGAATTTGTATTTTTCAGATAAAGGAGGGCAATGAGGAAACTGAAATTTCAGCCTAGTTAAATAGTTGCTCATACAAAGATGAGGAAAAATGTAAACAAATCGTTATCTGTCGTGAAAAGCAGTACAAGTTTGGTTACTGAAAGCTTGTAAACAAGAGAAACAGCAGATCTTACAAGTACCTAACACATGCTGCATCTTTATTTTCACCTCCCGACTTGAATGTTTGATTTCCCCTCAAAACTTCAGGAGTAATGGGTGGAGCCACCGGCGATGTTGCATGTGATCAGTATCACAAATATAAGGTACTCAGGACTACCCTCAGTTAATGGATTCTGCTCATGAAGCCTCAGCTATGGGTGTAATTACCATTTTAATGAACCGTGTTTTCTATTCATTTCTGTCGTCAACTAGATGGTCACGAGTAACCAAATATCCAATGAGGACATAATTTGATGATTGTTAAGTGATTATCTTGAGTTATATCCGATAAATGCGATGCAGGAAGATGTCCAGCTCATGGTGGAGACTGGCTTAAACGGGTACAGATTCTCCATCTCATGGTCAAGGCTCATTCCAAGTATGATCAATCATGTCACACTTATATTGTGAAGAAGGAGCTTTTTTCGGATGTTATATCCATTGTGTTTCCTGTTCTACTCATAGATGGAAGAGGATCTATCAATCCAAAGGGCTTGCAGTACTACAACAACCTCATCGATGAATTAATCAGCCATGGTCATCACCATTTGCTCGTTACAGATTAAATTACTGTTCATTTCCCACTTTTAAAGCATTTTTTTCTTTAATATAAGAGGTGGATATCTCTGAAGTGTGGTGGAAAGAAGATAATATGAGGGGTAATACGACTGTTTGTAATTAACAGGCATTCAACCCCATGTGACACTACATCATGTGGATCTGCCGCAGGCTCTTGATGATGAGTATGGAGGATGGATAGACCAAAAGATAGTGTAAGATTTTTGGTCCTGGTGGATTCCTTTTCCTTCCCTCTGGTTGATTGTTTGAGTCACCTGATGATGGAAGTGCAAGTTAGTTCAATGCTGATGGATAAATGTTTGTCGATGCAGGAAAGACTTCACGGATTATGCTGATGTATGCTTCAGAATGTTCGGGGACAGAGTCAAATACTGGACGACTTTCAATGAGGCCAATGTTTTTGTGCTGGCAGGTTACGACAATGGTTTTTTGCCGCCGATGCATTGCTCGTTTCCATTTGGATATTACCATAACTGCTCCAAAGGCAACTCTTCCACTGAGCCTTACCTGGCGGCCCACAACATCCTGTTAGCACACGCATCGGCTGCTAGACTGTACAAGAAGACTTACCAGGTAAAGCTTCTAGTTTTTCGTATACCTGTGAGCAATAATATAATGCTTTATACAGAAATTCTAAATTAAAAAATCTTAGATCTTCATGAACTTTTCCACAACAAGAGAGATGATGACATGCCTTTATCTATAATGATAATAACTTTGAGTAAATGGTTGTCACCGAAATAGGAGAAATGAAGAAATATGGTTTCTCTCCCTTAACCCACTTTAGTCTTAATGTATTTTGTCTGATGGGGGATATAATACGACTTTTTATTTCATTTTATGTATAGCAGAGAGAGAACTGGACTCTTTATATAGGCTATCAATAAGTGCCTTCAATAGGTGCCTTACATAAAAGCACTTTTTTTCTTTTTGTAAGAGTTGCACCTAATCATAAGAGGTACACCTTCTCATAATCAATATATTTCTTTTTAGCGTTTTGATAATTAAACCATTAACTAATAATATAACGTGGACAACAATTATTCTTAAAATATCAACGTTTGGTCAATTTATAAATGGAATGATCTTGACTAAAGGAAACTAAAAATCGAAAGACCCTTCTAAAAGCTTCTGACGCCTAAAGGTTTGTGTTGTAGCAACAAGTTCCTTGCCCTTGCCTGCTTTAGCTTTCTCTAAGTCTCCTATACTCTGCTGCATAGCAGCTTTGTTTTGGAACAGCTAATGTCTGTCTGTTCTTAATTTGGACAGATCTTCATGGACTAGACGATTAACAAATGAATTACCCGTGGCAATTAAGATACATATACTTCTATTTTGTGTTGCAGGACAAACAGAAGGGATTCATAGGGTTCAACCTTTTCTCTTACTGGTTCATTCCTTTCACAAACAAAACTGAAGATGTCATCGCGACTCAAAGGGCCAATGAATTTTATGTGGGGTGGTGAGTTGCAGCAAATCTAAGTGAAGTCCATCTCTCCATGACCATTTTTTAGCATTATCTAGCTTCTGCATTGCGTTGCTATGATCTATATACTGGTACTTTTTTGTATCTAGCTTTTAGATAGGAACCTCTACTTTATCATCTAATTCTCAATCAGCTTTCATGGTTCGTTATTTCTCACCATCGCAGGTTTGCAGATCCCCTGGTATATGGGGACTATCCAGACGTTATGAAGAAGAATGTGGGATCAAGACTCCCTTCCTTCACGACTCATGAATCCAAAAGAATCAAGGGTTCAATTGACTTCTTTGGAATCAATTTTTACAATGTACTGCACATCAAGGACAATCCCGAAATCCTAAAGATGGATCCGAGGGACTACAATGCAGATACAGCTGTTGACATGATATGTACGTGTTCTTTTAAGACATCTGATGTTAGCCCATGTCTCCACTTGCTTGTCTGGATCCTAATTCTTTGAGACCTCCCTAGTATATATGCTAACCTAAACCACCGTCAAACTAGAAGTCTAACCAGTGCCTCAACAATGTTCAATATCTTGTACCTGACCTTGTTTTATGTGGCAGTTGTGCAGGACAATACATCGTCTCCTTCGGTCGAGGTAAGAGTTTATTGTGGGTCTGTATAGGCTCGTTCGCTTTATTGTAGAGAGAGTGATTTGTGAGGCGGTTTCAGTTTCCTGTTACTCCATCGGGTCTGCGAGGTGTTCTGGACTACTTCAAGCGAACTTATGGGAATCCCCCTATTTTCATCCATGAAAACGGTCTCTCCCTCTCTCTCTCTTTCTCTCCCCCCCTCTCTTCCCCCTAGTTTCTACTGTAGGTTCACATGAATAAGCTCATTCTAAGCTGCCATCACCTCTTCTCAGGTCAACGCACGCTGAGGAATGCTACCCTAGAAGACTGGCCGAGGGTGAAATCTTTGCACGGCTATATCGGTGCTTTGCTTGATTCCGTGAGGTATCTGCCATCCGTAGACCTGAAATGAAATCATCCTATCTAATACCAGCCGATGTGCTTATTAGTTTGGGGAGTGTGATGAGATTTGTTGTGCGTGAAGGAACGGATCGGACGTGCGAGGCTACTTCACGTGGTCTTTCCTAGATCTCCTCGAGCTGTTGGATGGCTACCAGGCGGGCTTCGGCCTGTACTACGTGGACTTGGATGATCCTGAGCTGAGAAGATACCCGAAGCTCTCAGCTCGGTGGTACTCGCGCTTTCTGAAGGGAGGGATCGTGGGCTCTGATGGCTTCATCGAACTCGAGAGGAATTTCTCATCAACTTACTCATCTGCTGAAGTCTTCAAGTGAGACAATCTGTTATTATACATGATCAGCCAAATCAGTTCATACATGATTGCTGAAGGAGAAATTGCTCTTTCACGAATTTTTCTTGCTTATGCAGATCATATTCTTGTTATGTACTTTTCAGCAACTCTACATTGCTAGTTGTATCTAGGGTGATAGTTTCAGGATCGGTGGAGGTTCCACCAGAAACTTAGAACTTGTGTTGTCACAAGTTCCGGGGTCTACTCAAGTTTGGCCTGTATTCTTACTTAAATATTTTCAGTGAATTATCACCTCCAATGACCATTATTTATTATTACAATCCACTGACCACAACTCATACTTAGGCACACGAAAAATATAAAAATATTAATAAAGTAAGAAATCTCAATTACAGATATGTGGCTAGCGGTTTTATATTATTCACTTATCATTGGACACCATAGAATACCATAGAATTGTGCGAAAACATAGAACAAGAAAAACAAAAAGACTTATTCTAGGTTCTAGGTTTCACTTGAATCTTGGAACCTACTCGTCGGAATAGGTTAGTTAATTTTTAGAACTTAGAGCCTATCTTGCGTATCCTAAAACTTGAAACTGGATTGATTTTAGCAGATTTGATTCTCCATTTCCGATTTTATCCTATAACTATGGTCACCTCTAATTATATTTATAATACAATCTTGACAAGTATTTAGTATTTCAATTCAATAGAAAGTGTCAGGAAGAAGAAACTACTCACTATAGATAGCACATCCATCTTTAGTCTATAAATGATCCATCTTTCATCCTTTTGTGCTGTCTTCGTCGAGCAAGAAATCATAGCCCCTCACACATCCATCTGTACTCAATCTACTAAACTAAAGAGGGTGAGATGTTTCTAAATTTCACAATTTGGATTCTCAAATCAAAGTAGGGACCAATAATCTGACCTTAAAAATAAGGTATCATTCATCGCAATGCACGGCACACAAATTCCAAAGAGGGTGAGATGTTTCTAAATTTCTGTACTGCAATGTGCACAATCAAGGCAGAGAAGTACTCGTCAAATTGTGTCGGGTGTCCACCAAACGGGCTCAAACTCGAGATGCAATCTCAACATGTTCTCTAAAAAGTTCACCTTTCTGCAGCGTAGTGGAAAGGCTGCTAAGAACAAAATTCAGGCCAAAAATATCCTGAACATTATCATCGGTGTCTGGCAGAAAATCAATACTGTGTACCACGAGTTTTCTATGTGGGCCTTCAGCAAATAGAACGCCAACTGCGATTTGCCCGTATCTTGATTGACCAAGATGCTTTTCACCAACTGGGCAATTTGTAGCTTCTTGAATGCAACAAGTCTAGTGGCCTCCTCTATTTAAAAAACTGGTATATTTTTAGAAAAAGAAGTATCCTACATTTCTAGATACGTTCTCGACAGAGTTTGCTTAAATTATTTATTAAATAACGGATTTGAGTGGAGGGTTAAGGGCAGTTGCAAATTACATGCTCGACCAATAACCTTAATCATATAATATATTCGAAAACTGTCTTGTAGGATCAAATGATGTGGGAGAATAGATAGTTATATAAAGAGTTTGCGTTTTTCATATTTAATATTTTAGTAAGGCCTTACCCTTGAGTTCTCCGTGACATCTTGATATCTTAAAATTGAAAGCGTCAAAAACTGTCAAATCACATTAGATTTCAAGCCTGCGCATGTCTTATCATGCTCACCCTCTTTGAATAATATTGTCTTGTCGTATTATTTGGTCAGTTTCTAGCATTCCACGCTCCTGGTGAGGAAGAACGTGGGGGGAAGCTGATGAGTAAAGCATGCATGACGTTTGCTTCAATGAGAGCCGTGGATTCGCCTCCGGGCTTGCCGACGACTTGATGGACAGCTTTGATTTCGCCAAAGAATCGACTGCGGTCCAAACGGAAACAGACGGTCGGCCAAATTATTACTATATTTGCAGGGAGCCAATGAAAGCGATGCCGAAAATTCGTAGGCAAGAGGCTTGATAGCAGCAAAGGCGCCCAAGTCAAGCGTGGCCTCATGACGAAAGAGACGAGGAAATTCCAGAACGATAATGACGTGATTCCTGCAATTCAAATCCGTCACTTCTCTTTTCGACCTCTAACTTTATGGTAATTCCATTTTTGCACAACAACACAAGATCTCCATAAAGAGAGAAGAACAAAAGGAAAGGAAATAATGGCTGTTATAACCAGAGAAGAGGCACCACGAGCGTGATAGATGTGCCTGTGGTGATGTGTGACTGTGATCTCTGAAGGAGACGCAGATACGGGACAGAGAAGATGATGAAGAAATTGGGGTTCTTGTTGCAGCTTTTGGTAGTGGGTCTGGTGATAGCAGAGACGGTCTCTGCTGATGAGTTCAGCAGATACGACTTCCCTCCTGGCTTTGTGTTTGGTGCTGGCACTTCAGCTTATCAGGTCTGTACTTGCTCCCTCTGTTTCAGTGAGTGGGTTTTCGTGTAGAGAGAGAGAGAGAGAGAATAATTTGATTGAAGCTGTGGAATTTTGAAGGTCGAAGGAGCAGCAAATGAGGATGGTAGGACTCCAAGTATAATGGATACCTGGGCCCACTCTGACTCAGGCTAGTTTCTTTCCTGTTATTTCCATATAATGATCTTCTGTCACATGAACTTCAACAGAAGCAAGTTGGTGTTTTTTTCAATTTGTGTACTCCGCCTTTATTTTTTTATGGGCAGGAGAATTTTTTGAATCTTCTTGTGAAGTTTCACTCATGGCCTCCAGAGTGAGGTCAGGAGAAATACAGTGCTGCAAAGTTAATGTTATGATCAACTTGGGGTCTGAAAATCGATTTTGGGTTTGCCAAATTTAATTGCACCAAGAGCTTTGGCTCAGAAGATTGTCTAAGACCCTCTACTTTGGTAATATTTTGTTATAGCAAAGAAATTTCTTGATTATTCAAGAAAAAGTACTCAACTGAGCTCAGCTTTAAGTGAGTCGAGAACATTTCAGGTTGGTTTTTGAAGTTTTTACACTGAACAGTGGAGTGGAATCGTATAGTAGACTGTCTTAGAGGACTTGAGAAAAGTTGAGTCTTGGGCACAAGAATTTTCTTTTCACTTTTGTGCTTCAGTTCGGTGGAGTCTGACCAAACTTCGAAGTCCTTATGAAAAAAAATGGGCATCTAAAGTAGCTAAATTCTTAAAGCATTTAAAAGCAGTGGAAAGTAAAATAGTTGTCATGATTCTGTAAGCAGGTTCTATGTTTTCATTGCTAGATGCTCGAAAATTCATTAGTAAGCCGGCATAATATATGGGTTTTGTGGTTTTCCATCTTGCAGTGATTACAGGCGGAGCGAACGGAGATATCGCCTGTGATCAATATCACAAATACAAGGTACTTACCAGTCATCTCATTAAAATTTGATACCTTGTATTTTCTCAGTACTGTTAGATAGTGATCATGAGTGGTAAACAACTAACTTAGATTTACTTCATTTTGGATTAACCCACCATCCCACAATCCTATTTGATGTATGTGATGCAGGAAGACGTCCAATTGATGGCAGAAATGGGCTTAGATGCATACCGGTTTTCCATCTCATGGTCGAGGCTCATTCCAAGTATGACCAAACACCCATTTACTGTAGCTTTTCTATTCCAAATGGTGCATCTGTTTCTTATCTGTTCTGCCATTTGAGCGTATTTCTTCTTTCAGATGGGAGAGGCTCTGTGAATCCAAAGGGATTGCAGTACTACAACAACCTCATCAATGAACTGATCAGCCATGGTGATAGCCAAAGCTCATTCTACGCATCCTAATGTTATCTTACGCCCAATTTTTTATGCAATTTTCATGTATATTAGAGAAAGAACCACCTCAAATGGACAGTAACAAGTTAATTTTCACATGCAGGGATTGAACCACACGTGACCCTACACCATTTTGATCTGCCACAGGCTCTTGAAGATGAGTATGGAGGATGGATAAGTCGAAATATTGTGTATGATAGCTAGTCCCATCAAGTTTTTCTATTTTCTTCCTTTTCCTTCAATTACAGCTCCATCATATCAAGTGCCTGTAAGAGGAATTGTTATCATCACCGGACTGATTCATGTCGATGCAGGAAAGATTTCGTGGAATATGCAGATGCATGTTTCAAAATATTCGGAGACAGAGTTAAATACTGGACAACCTTCAACGAGGCCAATATTTTCACGATGGCTGGTTATGACCTCGGATTTCTGCCACCAAATCGTTGTTCTTCTCCATTTGGATACTTTAACTGCACCAGGGGAGATTCATCATTGGAACCATACATGGCAGCTCACAATATCTTATTGTCACATGCATCGGCCACCAGACTGTATCGGAAAAAATACCAGGTAAAAGTTTTTGTGTTTATTTTTTTTTTTCAGCGCGGTTGACTGATTTAATGTTAGGGAACTTCCCCTAAGTTGACCTCAGTAGAAGAATCCTGCTTTTGGTTTCAACCATTTCAACCTATACGACATAATGTAATTCAATGTGACATTATATGGTGGCAACATATCACAGCTTTCGTTTCTCTTATAATGTTAAGGAGAACCCAGTAAAAACAGATAATATACCGTGCCTAATAATCATTTTGCCGTTTCTGTGTATGCAGAACATACAGAAGGGATACGTAGGGCTTAACCTTCTTAGTTTCTACTCTGTTCCTTTCACAAACAAAACGGAAGACGTCATTGCAGCTCAAAGGTCCAATGAATTTTTCTTGGGTTGGTGAGTGATCGATACACATGTGATCTGTATTTTCTTCTCCTTGAAATCAATCTAACTTGAAATGGGTGTTTGACCGCTCAGTTGCATCACCGACAATTATCTATAGATAATTTTGTTGAGTGTCTAGTTCGTTAAGTAAATGTGAACCTGCCCTACGGTTTACCTTTGTTTTTCTTCTGGAGAGTGATCCTGCAGTTTGAAGTTATAATCCAGTAGAAATTGAAACTGAGTTTGGTGTTTTATCTTTGTTGCAGGTTTGTGGAACCGCTGGTGTATGGGGACTATCCTGAGGTGATGAAGAAGAATGCAGGATCAAGGCTCCCTTCCTTCACTGCTCTCGAATCTCAAAGTGTCAAGGGTTCATTTGATTTCTTTGCAGTCAATTTCTACAGCGCAAACTATGTCAAGGACGATCCGGAAAGCCTGAGCATTGAACCAAGGGACTATAAGGCAGACATGGCTGTAGAGTGGAAATGTATGTGCTCTTTTACCTATACAATCTTCACCTGTAGTGCCGACTTTGTCCAAACACAGTATCTCAATCTCATATTGCTTTTAGCATCACAGTTTAGTTATAAATGGCCATCTATGCATGCTAAACCTCATTTAATTGAGCAAAATGTTTCTTGAGAATTATTGATCAACATTTTACTTATTACAAATTGAAAACTTCTTATCTACTCAAGAGTCTAGTGGCTGACTTTTTCATCCATGGCAGATATGCAAGGAAATGCAATGTCATTTATGAATTTATTTCTGCCTTCGTTTGAGGTAAGATTAAATCGATGCAGTGAACTATCAGTTAACTTTATTGAGAAGTGAAACTGCTGACGCATTTGTTTCAGTATCCACTTACTCCATGGGGTCTCCAAGGCGTGCTGGAGTTATTCAAGCAAAATTATGGAAACCCTCCCATTTTTATCCATGAAAACGGTCTCTCTCTCTCTCTGTCTCTCTCTCTCTGGGGGCAGTTAAAATATGATGTTGACTTCCAGCTTCCAACTTAATGTTTGAATGCAATATGAGCAGACTAGTTCAGACCATGAGATCTTTCTTTTCATAGTCGATAAGTTGAAGTAAAAGATAAATAAGCAAACGGTTAAGTCAAGAGTATCAACTTCAATCAAGACAGGTCGTAAATTATATTGTCAAAGCATCGTTCAAGGAGACTGGTTTGATAAGAGGAGTCAGCCATGGAGAGAAAAGGGCGAAGCCATCGCTTACTGAAAGAATAAGAAATCATATTGTTCCGACATTCTACTCAGGTTTCTGGATTACAATTCTTTTGTGGAATGTGGTTACACAAGCGGGAACTTTTGGTTGTCTCTTTGCAGGTCAAAGGATGCAGCGAAACACGTCGCTTGAGGACTGGCCGAGAATTCAATGTTTGCAAGAGCATATCAGTGTCCTGCTGGATACAGTGAGGTACACATCCGCTATGCATTGAGTCCAAAATCGTAACCCCACAACTCAAATGTGCATATTTTTCTGACCTTTCTTCTTCCCTTTGACCCGTGAAGGAATGGCTCGAATGCGAAAGGCTACTTCACATGGTCCCTCCTAGATGTGTTCGAGCTCTTGGACGGGTACCAGTCAGGCTACGGTCTGTACTACGTGGACCTGGATGACCCTGAGCTGAGAAGATACCCGAAGCTCTCGGCCAAGTGGTACTCACGCTTCCTGAAGGGAGGGAGCATCACTCCAGATGGCAGCATCGAGCTCGAGGGCAATCAGTCCTCCCTCTCTTCTGCTCAAGCCATTAGGTGAAATTAAATTCCTGATTCGTTGAGGCACGAGTCATTTTCCTGGGTAGCTTCATTCACTATTCAGGTTCAACTCAAGTCAAGGAGCCTGCGAATGTACTCTCTTTTGTCCAGTAGTTTCCTCATATGTACTTCCATCATGTTGTTGAGAAGATTCACGGAGCCGGTGCAAGCTATCGAGTGTGACAGCGGTTCTAAAAGTCAAGCCTAAGCTTATGGATTATAGATGAATGTACGTAAAAGAATTGCTTTGCAATGTTTTAGTAGGGGCCGTCGAGGGGTTTGTATCATTATATTCATGTCGTTTAGCATCTACATCGATTTCCGAAGTTGGAGCGTGTCAAAACCGTAAAGTCAATCGTCCTCATGCCTTGTCATGCTTAAATTTGCTTACATAATCTCGCGACATAATCTCGCGCCCTCCTTGAATATGATTGTCTTGTCGTAGTCCTAGGCAAGTTGCTAGCGTTCCCCACTTATGGTGAGGAAGAATGTCGTGGATTGCCAAGCAAAAATATGCAATGCGTCGCTTCAACTAGAGCCGTGGATGCACCGGGGGACATGCCGTGTCCCTTATGGACGGCTTTGATTTAGCTGAAGAATTTTTTACAGTCCAAGCAGAAACAGACAGGCCAAAAATGACCGAAGTATTTTCCTCCGCTGTTGTAAAAAACGAAAGCGTGCCGATTTTTTCTTATTTATATGCATCGCATGGAGCCAACGTCGGTAACAATTTATGACATATACGATCTTTCTATAAGTCAGTCTTAGCATATGGATAATAGATTAACGTACATAAAAGAATTGCTTCGCAATTTATTAGTAGGGGCCGTCGAGTTGTTTTGTATCATTATATTAGATTCCAAGTCAATCGTCCTTATGCCTCGTCATGCTTAAATTTATGTACATAATCTCACGCCCTCCTTGAATAAGATTGTCTTGTCGTAGTTCTAGCCTCTAGGCAAGTTTCTAGCGTTCCACACTTATGGTGAAGAAGAATGTCGTGAATTGCTAAGCAAAAATATGCACAGCGTCGCTTCAACTAGAGCCGTGGATGCGCGGGGGCACGCCAACTACATTATGGACGGCTGTGATTTAGCTGAAAAATTTCCTACAATCCAAGAAGAAACAGACAGGCCAAAAATGACCAAGCATTCTCCACCGCTGTTATAAAGAACGAAAGCGTGCCGATATTTTCTTATTTATATGCATGGAGCCAACGACGGTAATGCGCAAGAAAGACGTCCGAGTCCTACGTGGCCTTGGACAAAAAACAACAAGAAAATCAGAAAAATAATGAGCATCTCTCTGTCTGTCCTGCGATTCAAATCCGTATTCTTTGGCCAGTTTCTAGCGTTCCACGAATATGGTGCTGATGAACGTGGGGCAGCTGCTGAGCAAAAAGATGCACGACGTCGCTTCAACAGGAGCCGTGGGTTCGCCTCCGGGCTTGCCTACTCCGTTATGGACGGCTTTGATTTCGCCAGAGAATCCCCTGCGGTCAAAACATGTCAACAAGAATAAGAGCATGGCACGGCTCTTTTCTATAAAGGACGCAACCTCAATATAATCAGAATTTAGTCTGGCATCATTATATATACATCTGACAAAAGACATTTGGTTACAATATCCGATCTTTCTATAAACCACCAATATGACATATACATCTTCATAAAATTAACTCACCCATTACCAAAAAGTCCTCCCTGAAACAGACACTCACACCTAATTGTGGCTCGCTAAAGAATATGAAAAACAAATAAATAAGAGAAGTGAGCTACCACAACTCGATGAGTAATATATTTCTTTTAAACGGATCGAGAAATCACTATATACATTTAAAACACAATCATAACTCATGTCCAAGCTTGCTTTCCCAGCATCTCTTTATTAAAATCAGTTAGGTCTCTGAAGCCTAACCCCCTGCAGTCTTTTCTTGTTTTTAAGATGTCCCATCTTTTCTAATTTATGCCATTTTTCATTGCGTTTTGCTTCCACCATAAGAATGCTATTGTCCTTTCAATAGCCTTGCAAGTTGATATGGGAATTTAAAGATAGACATGGCAAATTAGGGTAACAGTTGGGCTACTGTTTTAAGTAGAATTTCTTTACCTACTTTCAATGTCAACTTCTCCTTCCAACCTTGCAATTTTCTATCAACTCTTGCAAGAATCCAGGAGAACATTTGTTTCTTAAATTATCCCCAATCAGAAGGTATCTGTAGATATTTACCCCTTTTCTCAATAATTGGCACCATTAATTCAGCTGCAAGATTCTGTTAGGCCTTGAGGACAGTTTTTCCTGAAGAAAATTCCTAACTCATTGAGGTTGATGGACTGTCTTGATGCAAAGCAATACCGGTACAAGACATTAGCTAAGTTTTGAGCCTTGATAATTGTGCCATCCAAGAAAAATATAGCATCGTCTACAAATAGGAGATGGGAATGTATGACATTTTGGATTCAGTTGTATGCCCTAAAGACTCCCATCTCTTATAGCTTTCAAAATCAAAGAGAATAGGACATTGGCCATAAGAATGAATAGATAGGATAATAGTGGGTCGCTTTGTCTAATTTCTCTAGTTGGTTGGAAACAATCACACGACTCCCCATTTATTCTTACACTAAGTGATACCAAGGAGATACATTTTTTAGCCAATGCAAACCATTTCTCACATAAGCCCATTTTCAACATACAATCACATAGAAAATCTCATTCTATCCTATTATAGGCCTTTTGCAAATCTAATTTAAGAATAGCCTGAAATTTCCGCTTTCTTTTTCTCACTCTAAGTTGATGTAGCACCTCGTGAACAACAAAGATATTGTTATGTATTTGACGACCCCTGACAAAAGCACATTCTTCCTAGGATATGATTTCTAGGAGCCAAGGTTTTAGTCTATTTGCCATCACCTTTGCGAATGATGTGGGTCTTATTTATCTCAAAATCAAACATATCTTGGCTGAAAAAGTTATCTACCATGCTGAGTATATCCTCATGAATCTCCAACCAATGCTTGGGTAAAATAATCCATTGAGTCTGTCTAGTCTCGGTGGTTTTGTTGCGCCTAATTAGAAGGTATTTTCTAATCTTGTCCCCCTATTTTATCCAACTAATCCTTGAACTCATGTCCCATACAATTCTTCTTGTCTCCATAGGCTTTCAACATGCTCAACATCTTGGCAATATTCTTCATGGTTTGGACTTCCTTCAGCCTTGTTAGTCAACTCGATAAGTCTTTCGGGTAGAGATTTGATTTCGCGAGATGCATTTTTGAATTTTTTGTTGCTCCATCTCCTTAGTTCTTCAACGACCTTCCCTGTTTTGTTTGCAATATTCATCTGGTCACCTTCCTCAACCCTCCAATCTCTATGAATCACTTCTTTATACTCCAAATCTTCTATCCAAAAAACTTTGAATCTAAAAAGCTTCTGTCTCTTCACCTCGACTAAATCTGCATGTAGAAAAATCGGGCTATGATCCGAACCAATTGCGGGAAATGCAAATGCCTTCGCATTTGATAAAGAAATTCTCCAATCTAAGTTATAAAGAGCCCTATCAAGTCTCTTTTTAACAAGTTCTGCTCCATCCCTATTAGTAGTCCATGTGTCGGCACATAGCTTGCTCTTCACAAAATCCCCAAACATCACCATTTTATATCGATCCAATTCACGCTTTTCAACTTTTTCCCCACTGATATAGGACTTCATTAAAATCTCTGACGCATAGCCATGGGAGACAATTAGAAACATGGATGGAGTTTAAGGTTTGAAAAATGTCCGCCGACTTGAGTGGGCAACAAATTAAGAAGATGATTGAAGATGGGCTGTGGGCTTGCAAGAGACATGGGCTGACTTTGGGTTTAACTAAATAATATATTGGGCTGGATTTATGGCCCATATTGCAAGACTGAAACAGACGGGCGACCAAATTATTACAATAAAAGCAGGGAGCCAATGAGAATGATGCCCGAAAATTCGAAGGCAAGAGGCTTGATAGAAACAGAGGCGCCCAAGTCAAACGTGGCGTTATGACAAAAGAGATAGGGAAACTCTCAGAAAGATACTGACGTGATTCTGTCACTGTCCTGCAATTCAAATCCGTCACTTCTCTTTTCGACCTTTACTTTATGGTAATTCCATTTTTGCACAACAACACAAGATCTCCATAAAGAGAGAAGAAAAGGAAAGGGAATGATAGCTCTTGTAACCAGAGAAGAGAGGCACCACGAACGTGATAGATGTGCCTGTGGTGATGTGTGACTGTATTTTCTGAAGGAGACTCAGATACGGGACAGAAGATGATGAAGAAATTGGGTTTCTTGTGGCAGCTTTTGGTAGTGGGTCTGGTGATAGCAGAGACGGTCTCTGGTGCTGATGAGTTCAGCAGATACGACTTCCCTCCTGGCTTTGTGTTTGGTGCTGGCACTTCAGCTTATCAGGTCTGTGCTTGCTCCCTCTGTTTCGATGAGTGTGTTTTCGTGTAGAGAGAGAGACAGAGAGACAGAGAGAGAATAATTTGATTGAAGCTGTGGAATTTGGAAGGTCGAAGGAGCAGCAAATGAGGATGGGAGGACTCCAAGTATAATGGACACCTGGGCCCACTCTGATTCAGGCTAGTTTCTTTCCTGTTATTTTCATATAATGATCTTCTTTCACAGGAACTTCAACCAAGTTGATTTTCTTCAATTTGGGTACTCCTCCTTTATGTTTTATGGGCAGGAGAAATATTTTGAATGATCTTCTTTGGAAGTTTCACTCCTGGCCTCTAGGGTGAGGTCAGGAGAAATACAGTGCTGCATAGTTAATGTTATGATCAACTTGGGGTCTGAAAATCGATTTTGGGTTTGCCAAATTTAATTGCACCAAGAGCCTTGGCTCTTAAGATTGCCCTAGCTCTACTTTGGTAATATTTTGTTACATCAAAGAAATTTCTTGATTATTCAAGAAAAAGTACTCAAGTGAGCCTAGCTTTAGGAGAGTCGAGAACTTTTCAGGTTGATATTTGAAGTTTTGACGCTGAACAGTGTAGTGGAATCGTGTACTAGAATATCTTAGGGGACTCGAGAAAAGTTTAATCTTCGGCCCATGAATTTTCTTTTCACTTTTATGCTTCAGTTTGGTGGAGTCTGACCGAACTCTGAAGTCCTTATGAATAAGGATGGGCATCTAAAGCAGCTAAATTTCTTGAAGCATTTAAAAGCAGTGGAAAGTAAAATAGTTGTCATGATTCTGTAAGCAGGTTCCATGTTTTCATTGCTAAAAGCTTGAAAATTCATTGCTAAGCAGGCATAATATGTGGGTTTTATGGTTGTAGTTTTGCTAATTATCTGGTTTTCCATCTTGCAGGGATTACAAGTGGAGCAAATGGAGATATCGCCTGTGATCAATATCACAAATACAAGGTACTTGCCAGTCATCTCGTTACAATTTGATACCTGGTATTTTCTCACTACTGTTAGATAGTGATCATGAGTGGTAAACAACTAACTTAGATTTGCTTCATTTTGGATTAACCCACCATCCCCCAATCCTATTTGATGTATGTGATGCAGGTAGATGTCCAACTCATGGCAGAAATGGGATTAGATGCATACCGGTTTTCCATCTCATGGTCAAGGCTCATCCCAAGTATGACCAAACACCCATTATCTGTAGATTTTCTATTCCAAATGGTGCATCTGTTTCTTATCTGTTCTGCCATTTGATCGTATTTCTTCTTTTAGATGGGAGAGGCTCTGTGAATCCGAAGGGATTGCAGTACTACAACAACCTCATCAATGAACTGATCAGCCATGGTGATAGCCAAAGCTTGTTCTACGCATACTAATGTTATCTTATGCCCCATTTTTTGTGCAGTTTTCCTGTATATTAGAGAAAAAACTACCTCAAATGGACAGTAACAAGTTAATTTTCACATCCAGGGATTGAACCGCACGTGACCATGCACCATTTTGATCTGCCACAGGCTCTTGAAGATGAGTATGGAGGATGGATAAGTCGAAATATTGTGTACGATTGCTAATCGCATCTAGTTTTTCTATTTTCTTCCTTTTCCTTCGATTACAGCTCCATCATATGAAGTGCCGGTAAGAGGAATCTTTATTGTCACCGGACTGATTCATGTTGATGCAGGAGAGATTTCGTGGAATATGCAGATGCATGTTTCAAAATATTCGGAGACAGAGTTAAATACTGGACAACCTTCAACGAGGCCAATATTTTCTCGATGGCTGGTTATGACCTCGGATTCATGCCGCCGAGCCGTTGCTCTTCTCCATTTGGATTCCTTAACTGCACCAGAGGAGATTCGTTATTGGAACCATACTGGGCAGCTCACAATATCTTATTGTCACATGCATCGGCCGCCAGACTGTATCGGAAAAAATACCAGGTAAAAGTTTCTGTTTCTTTTTTCCACTTTGTTGACTGTTTTAATGTTAGGGAACTTCCCCTAAGTCAACCTCAGTAAAAAAACCTGCTTTAGCATTCAACCTATATGATATAATCTAATTCAATGTGACATTATATGCTGGCAAAATATCACAGTTTTCATTTCTCTCATAATGTTGAGGAGAACCCAGTAAAAACAGATAATATATCGTGCCTAATGATCATTTTTCTGTTTCCGGGTATGCAGAACATACAGAAGGGATACATAGGGCTTAACCTTCTGAGTTTCTACTCTGCTCCTTTCACAAACAAAACGGAAGACATAATTGCAGCTCAAAGGGTTAATGACTTTTTCATGGGTTGGTGAGTGATCGATATACGTGTGATCTGTATCTTCTTGCCTTTGAAATCAATCTAACTTGAACCGGGTGTTTGACCTCTGGATTGCATCAGTGACCATTATCTATGGAAATCTCAGGATATTAATTTTGTTTGAGAATGTCCAGTTCATTAAGTAATTTTGAACCTGCCCTATGGTTTGACTTTGTTTTTCTTCCACAGTTCGGAGTTGTAATCCAGTAGAAATTTAAACTGAGTTTGGTGTTTTATCTTTGTTGCAGGTTCGTGGAACCGCTGGTGTATGGGGACTATCCTGAGGTGATGAAGAATAATGCAGGATCAAGACTCCCTTCCTTCACTGCTCTCGAATCTCAAAGAGTCAAGGGTTCATTTGATTTCTTTGCAGTCAATTTCTACAGTGCAAACTATGTCGCGGACAATCCAGAAAGCCTGAACATTGAACCAAGGGACTATTTGACAGACATGGCTGTAAAGTGGAAACGTATGTGCTCTTTAACCAATTCAATCTTCACCCGTAGTGCCGACTTCGTCCAAACTTAGTATCTCGATCTCATATTGCTTTAAGCATCACAATTTATTTATAAATGACCATCTATGCATGCTAAACCTCATTTAATTGAGTAAAATGTTTCTTGAGAATTATCGATCAACATTTTACTTACCACAAATTTACTTGAAAACTTCTCATCTACTCAAGAGTCTAGTGGCTTTTTTCTTCCATGGCAGATAAGCAAGGAAATGCATCGTCATTTATGAATAGATTTCTGCCTCCGTTTGAGGTAAGATTAAATCGATGCAGTGAACTATCAGTTAACTTTATTTAGAAGTGAAACTGCTGATGCATTTGTTTCAGTTTCCGCTTACTCCATGGGGTCTGCAAGGCGTGCTGGAGTTATTCAAGCAAAATTATGGAAACCCTCCCATTTTTATCTATGAAAACGGTCTCCCTCTCTCTCCCTCTCTCTTTCTCTCTCTCTCTCTCTCTCTCTCTCTCTCTCTCTCTCTCTGTGGGCATTTCAAAAATATGATGTTGACTTCCAGCTTCCAACTTAATGTTTGAATGCAATATGAGCGCATCAGTTCAGACCATGAGATCTTTCTTTTCATACTCAATAAGTTGAATTAAAAAATGTTTAAGCAAACGGTAAAGTCGAGAGTTTATAAACTTCAATCAAGACATGTCGTAAATTATCTTGTCAGAGCATTGTTCAAGGAGACTGGTTTGATAGAGGAGTCAACCATGGAGAGAAAAGGGCAAAGCCGACGTTCACTGAAAGAATAAGAAATCATATTGTTTCGACATTCTACTCAGGTTTCTGGATTAAAATTCTTTCCCTGGAATGTGGTTACACAAGCGGGACCTTTTGGTTGTCTCTTTGCAGGTCAAAGGATGCAGAGAAACACGTCGCTCGAGGACTGGCCGAGAATTCAATATTTGCAGGAGCATATCAGTGTCCTGCTGGATACAGTGAGGTACACATCCTCTATGCATTGAGTCCAACACTGTAACCCCACAATTCAAATGTGCATATTTTTCTGACCTTTCTTCTTCCCTTTGACCCGTGAAGGAATGGCTCGAATGCGAAAGGCTTCTTCACATGGTCCCTCCTAGACGTGTTCGAGCTGTTGGATGGGTACAGGTCGGGCTATGGCCTGTACTATGTGGACTTGGACGACCCAGAGCTGAGGAGGTACCCGAAGCTCTCGGCCAAGTGGTACTCACACTTCCTGAAGGGAGGGAGCATCACTCCGGATGGCGCCATCGAGCTCCAGGGCAATTGGTCCTCCCTCTCTTCTGCTCAAGCCATGAGGTGAAATTAAATTCCTGGTTCCTTGAGGTGCGAGTCATTTTCTTGGGTAGCCTCATTCACTATTCAGGTTCAACTCAAGTCAAGGAGCCTGTGAATGTTCTCTCTTTTGTCCAGAATTTTCCTAGTATGTACTTCATCATGCTGTTGGGAAGATTCACGGACGGTGCGAGCTATTTAGCGTGACTGTAAATCTTTGAATTTCCTGGTTCTAAAAGTCAAGTCTTAGCATATGGAGAATAGATGAACGTACATAAAAGAATTGCTTTGCAATTTATTAGTAGGGGCCGTCGAGTGGTTTTGTATCCTTACATCAGATTCCAAGTCAATCGTCCTTATGCCTCGTCATGCTTAAATTTATGTACATAATCTCACGCCCTCCTTGAATGAGATTGTCTTATCGTAGTTCTACGCAAGTTTCTAGCGTTCCACACTTATGGTGAAGAAGAATGTCGTGAATTGCTAAGCAAAAATACGCACAGCGTCGCCAACTCCATTATGGACGGCTGTGATTTAGCTGACTACAATCCAAGAAGAAACGGACAGGCCAAAAAGAGCCGTGGATGTGCATGCAGCGACGGGCACGCCAACTCCATTATGGACGGCTGTGATTTAGCTGAAAAATTTCCTACAATCCAAGAAGAAACGGACAGGCCAAAAATGACCAAGCATTCTCCACCGCTGTTATAAAGAACGAAAGCGTGCCGATATTTTCTTATTTATATGCATGCAGCCAACGACGGTAATGCGCGACCGGCCAAAAGAAGAAAAAAAAAAAAAAAAAAAAAAAATAAGAAAAAAAGAAAAAAGAAAATAAAAATATTAAAAAATTAAAAGAAAGACGTCCAAGTCCTACGTGGCCTTGGACAAAAAATAATAATGAGCATCTCGCTCTCTGTCCTGCAATTCAAATCCCTCACTTCTCTTTTCGACCTCTACTTCATGGTAATTCCTTAAATGCACAAGAGAACAAAATCTCCTAAAAAGAAAAGGTAAAGGAAAGGGAATAATAGACGTTGTAACCAGAGAAGGGAGGGACCACGGACGTGACACAAGTGCCCTTGGTGATGTGTGACTGATCTCCGAAAGATACAGGACAGAGAAGATGATGGAGAAATTGTTGATCTTGTTGCAGCTTTTGGCGTTGGGTCAGGTGATAGCAGAGGCCGTCTGCGGTGCTGATGAGTTCAGCAGAGATGACTTCCCTCCTGGCTTTGTGTTTGGTGCTGGCACTTCAGCTTATCAGGTCTGTGCTCGCTCCCTCTGTTTCAACGTGTGTGTGTTCATGTATAGAGAGAGAGAGAGAGAGAGAGAGAGTAATTTGATTGAAGCTGTGGAATTTGGAAGGTCGAAGGAGCAGCACATGAAGATGGGAGGACTCCGAGCATATTGGATACCTGGACCCACTCTGACTCAGGCTAGCCTATTTCTTTGTTACATGATCTTACTGTTGTATTCATATGATGGTCTTCTCTCACATGAATAAGCGAGTTGTTTTTTTTTTTTTTTTTTTAATGCGGGTACGCCTCCTCCGTCATTTTTATTTAATATGGGCAGGAGAATATTTTGAATGACATTGGGAAATTTCGCTCTGGGCCTCCAGGGTGAGGTGGAGAAGATATAGTGCTGCAAAATTGATGATACAATCAACTTGGGGTCTGAAAATCAATTGTGGGTTTGCCAAATTTAATTGCACCATGAGCCTTGGCTGATAGTATTTTGTCATATCAATGAATTTTCTTGATAATCCAAGAAAATGACTCAGCTGAACTCAGCTTTCAGCAAGTTGAAGCATTTCAGGTTGATATTTAAAGTTTGAACACTGAACAGTGGAGTGGGATCGCGTACTAGACTGATTTATAGGACTCGAGAATAGTTGTGTTTTCTGATCATAAACTCCGAAAAAGGCGGGCAATGGCTTGGCGAGTCTTTGACACATGAATCATCTTTCCAGTTGGTTTTATGCTTCGGTTTGGTGGAGTCCAACCGAACTCTGAAGTCCTTGCGGACAAGGCCGAACATCTGAAGAAGCTGAATTTCTTAAAGCATTGAAAAGCAGTGAAAAGTAAAATAGTTGTTCTGATTCTCAACCAGGCTCCATCTTGTTTCTGCTAAAAGCTCGGAAGTTCATTACTGAGCAGGCCTAAATTTTTATGCGCATGCTTTTAGCTCTCCTAATTGTCTGCTTTTTCATCTTGCAGGGATTATTACAGGCGGAGCCAATGGAGATATCGCCTGTGATCAATATCACAAATACAAGGTACTTAACAGTCATCTCGTTACAATTTGATGTACAGTATTTTCTCACTATGATAGATAGTCGTCATGAGTAGTGACCGTCTAACGTAGATTAACCCACCATCCCTGAATCCTATCTGATCAATGCGATGCAGGAAGATGTCCAACTCATGGCAGAGATGGGCTTAGACGCCTACCGGTTTTCCATCTCATGGTCGAGGCTCATTCCAAGTATGACCAAAAACCCATTTAACTGTAGCTTTTCTTTTCCAAATGGTGCATCTGTTTCTGATCTCTTCCGCCATATGATTGTATTTCTTCTTCTAGATGGGAGAGGCTCGGTGAATCAGAAGGGATTGCAATACTACAACAACCTCATCAATGAACTAATAAGCCATGGTGACCTTATATGCATACTAATGTTATTTCATGCCCCATTTGTTGTGCAGTTTTCCTATCTATTAGAGAAGGAACTACCTCCAATGGATGGTAACGAATTGATTTTCACACGCAGGGATTCAACCGCACGTGACACTACACCATTTTGATCTGCCACAGGCTCTTGAAGATGAGTATGGAGGATGGATAAGTCGAAATATTGTGTAAGATCACTAATCCCATCGACTTTTTTTATTTTCTTCTTGTTCCTTTGATTACAGCTCCATCATATGAAGCGCCAGTAAAAGAAATTGTTATCATGATGGGACTAATTCATGTTGATGCAGGAAAGATTTTGTGGAATATGCAGATGTATGTTTCAGAATGTTCGGGGACAGGGTTAAATACTGGACAACCTTCAACGAGGCCAATATTTTCTCGATGGCTGGTTATGACCTTGGATTGCTACCGCCAAATCATTGTTCTTCTCCATTTGGATACTTCAACTGCACCAGAGGAGATTCGTCATCGGAACCATACTTGGCAGCTCACAATATGTTATTGTCACACGCATCGGCCGCTAGACTGTATCAGAAAAAATACCAGGTAAAAGTTTTCATGTTCTTTTCTTTTCTTTTCACGCAGTTGATTGATTTATCGTTAGGGAACATCCACTAAGTCAACCTCAATGATAGAATCCTGCCTTAGGTTTCAACCTACACGTTGTAGTTTAATGCAATCTGAGATTTTATGCTGGCACATAATACAGGTTTCCTTTCTCTCGTCATGTTTTTATATCAGGCCGAATGTTCATTCTTCTGTTCCTGTGTATTGCAGAGCGTACAGAAGGGATACATAGGGCTCAACCTTCTGAGTTTCGACTTTGTTCCTGTCACAAACAAAACAGAAGATGTCATTGCAGCTCAAAGGGCCAATGACTTTCTCGTGGGTTGGTGAGTGATAGATATACAAGTGATCTGTGTCTTCCTACCCTCGAAATCAATCTAACTTGAACCAGGTGTTTGACATCTTGATTACTTTACTGACAAATTGTCTATGGAAATCTTGGGAAATTAGTTTTGCATAAGAATATCTTGTTCGTTAAGTAACTCTGAACCTGCCCTATGGTTTACCTTAGATTTTGTCTTTCTTCTGCGAAGTTAATTCGTCAGTTTCAAAATGTAATTCACTAGAAAGTGAAACTGAGTTTCGGGTGCTATCTTTGTTGCAGGTTTGTGGAACCGCTGGTGCGTGGGGACTATCCTGAGGTGATGAAGAAGAATGCAGGATCAAGACTTCCTTCCTTCACTGCTCTTGAATCTCAGAGAGTCAAGAGTTCATTTGATTTCTTTGCAGTCAATTTCTACATCGCTGCGTATGTCAAAGACGATCCAGAAATCCTGAACATTGAACCGAGGGACTTTAAGGCAGACATGGCCGTAGAATGGGAACGTATGTGCTCTTTTACCTATTCAATCTTCTACCGTAGTGCCAGCTTTGTCTTAACTTGGTATCTCGATCTCATATTGCTTTTAGCATCACAGTTCAGTTATAAACGGCCGTCTACGCATGCTAAAACCACATCTGATATACTAAGATGTTTCTTGAGAATTATTGATCGCATCAGGAACATTTTACTCATCACAAATTTTACTTGAAAACTTCTCATTCTATTTGAGAGTCTTGTGACTGATTCGTTCGTCCATGGCAGTTACACCGGAAAATGCATCGTCGAAGTATACATCATCACCTTCGTCCGAGGTAAGAGTTTATCAGCGCGGTGAATGATCAGTTAAATTTATTGAGAAGAACGTGAAATTGCTGAAGCATTCTTTTCAGTTTCAACTTACTCCATGGGGTCTGCAAGGAGTGCTGGAATTATTCAAGCAAAATTATGGAAACCCTCCCATTTTCATCCATGAAAACGGTCTCTCTCTCTCTCTCTCTGGGCAGTTCAAATATGATGTGGATTTTTAACTTGATATTCGAACGCAAGATGAGCACACTAGTTCAGACTAGGAGATCTTTCTTTTCACAGTCGATAAGTTCAATTCGAATGCATAAGAGCACATCATAAAGCAAGTTTCGAGTCTATAAACTTCAATCAAGACATGTCGTGAATTATATTGTCGGAGCCTTGTTCAAGGAGACTAGTTCGAAGCCATTGCTTACTGAAAGAATAAGAAACCATATTGTTTCGACATTCTACTCAGCTTTCCGGATTACGATTCCTTTTCCTGGAATGCGGTTTCACGAGCAGGAACTTACGGTTGTCTCTTCACAGGTCTGAGGATGCAGCGAAACGCATCGCTGGAAGACTGGCCGAGAATTCAATGTTTGCAAGAGCACATCGGTGTCCTGCTGGATTCAGTAAGGTACGCATCCTATATGCATTGACCCCGACACCATAACCCCGCGACTCAAATGTGCATACCTTTCTGACCTTTTCTTCTTCCCTTTGGCCTGCGAAGGAATGGCTCGAATGCGAAAGGCTACTTCACATGGTCCCTCCTCGATGTGTTCGAAATCTTGGATGGGTACCGGTCGGGCTACGGCCTGTACTACGTGGACTTGGACGACCCCGAGTTGAGAAGGTACCCGAAGCTCTCGGCCGACTGGTACTCGCGCTTCCTGAAGGGAGGGAGCATTGCTCCGGATGGCGGCATCGAGCGCGAGGGCAGTCGGTCCTCCCTCTCTTCTGCTCAAGCCATGAGGTGAAACTAAATTCCTGGTTCCTTGTGGCGCAAGTCATTTTCTTGGTAGCTTCACTCACTATCCAGTGAAGGAGCCTACCAATGTGTACTCTTTTTGTCCAGTGTTTTGCTCATATGTACTTCGACGTGTTGTCAAAATTTATGAACATTTCTAAATGTCACGGACAACACGCTATCAAAGTGATCGAGTATAACTGCAACTCTTTGAATTTTGCAATTCTAAAAGTCAATCTAAGCACATGAAATTATCGGGCTCGATTTTATAAATTCCATTATATCGTACTAGATGATGTGGACAAGTGATTGGATTTGAGCTTGATTTGTTTAGTTTGAAATTGGGCCCAATTGCATATTATCTTAGGATTATCCCTATCCAAGTATAGAAAAACGAGGGATTCATCTTAACCCCACCTTCCATTTTTGGGTGATGGATCCTCTTGCTTCCTCAACCTCCAACACAAAAAGCCATCGGCTGTACTTTTATCTATTTTTAAAGACTGTTTTATAGCTTAATCTATTTTTCCATTTAGCCTAAAAGAACATTTCATGGATACTTTCGGTATTTTCTTTTCCCTCTTTTAAGTCTACTCTAAAACTGCGAATAAGGGCCAAAAAGGGATAATTATAAAAACAACCTCAACTTTGCTCTACATATTGGACGCCCCTATATTTTCCATCTCTCTAACCCAAAAAGACTTATTTACATTTATGTACACTCGATATTTACACTCAAAAAGTGAGATCTAATGTTGTTTGGCCTGATGTTTGGGATTGGGTACTTTGACAAAGAAAATGTCGACTTCACAAATTATGTATGTATAAAGGAGGGAACTTATAATCCGACATAAAAAGTGAGAATGATAATTATAAAGTCGATATTGAAAACTTATAATTTTTCAAAGGGAAAAATTTCATTGAATTCACCTGCCACATCCTAAATCGGGAAAAATTGCAAGACCAGGACAGATCTACAGTCTCCTTTTTATCCCTTCCTCATAATTTCGAGATTTTGGGGCAAAAATTAGAAGAAAATAAAAGGGAACATGTTTGATAATTGCTCGAAAAGCCGAAATCACCCTACCACATCCCCAACATGTTAAAAATCCTGCTCCAACGAGTGAAGAGCAATATGGTAATTTCGATTCAAGATTAGCCAAGACGTGGCACGTAATAAACACGGCATTATCCACACACGAAGGAGAAGAAGAGAAGAAAGAGAGATTATCAAATTTCATATTCTTTTTTGTCTGTTAAGTGTTAATCAGATTACGCCCGAAACTGGCCGACCACTCTCTCTCTCTCTCTCTCCTCTCTCTCGTTCACGCCAAAAATGCAGACTTTCCTCTCTCGTCTCGCACCTCCGCTTCCCCTCCGCACCCCACAAGAACCAGGAGAATTCCCCGAATTCGGTCCCTAGCAATGAATTCGCGTCCGCCTCTCCCGACCCAGTTGCCCCAATCTTGAAAAAAAGCTCTCTCCTCTCCCTCCTTCCCCGCCTCCTTCGAACGGAATGGGAAAAGGCGTCGCCTTTACGTCGGCGCCGGAGTTCCTGGCCTTCCCCCGCCGCCACCAGGTCCTCCGGAACTGCCCGGCCCAGGCCCGGCCCGGAAGCCGGCGCCTCTCCGTCCGGTCGCATTTCGGGTCCGTAGGTGGAGGAATTCTGCGCTTCTTGCTGCGAAGCGAAAAGCTCGCTTTTTTTTTTTTTTTTTTTTGGACCTGTTTTCGTCGATGCGTTGACTTGGGCTCTTTCGGTCGAATTGGGTGGTGATTGTTTTCGTTTCGCGGTTTTTTGTGATTGGGTTGCTCGTAGGGAAACGTTCCCTGCTTCGCTCGGCAAATGGAGGACCATCGAGACCCATCATTGCGATCATAGTAGTAGCGGCAATAATGGGATCGGTAATGGGCATAGCATACAGCTTCCGGCTGTTTCGAAGGGCGATGTTTCGAGCAGGATGCCGCAGCTCTCTTTTAACCGGTTGCAGCTCAGCGACGAGGAATGCAGCGGGTTGCTTAAGCGGAGCTTCGGGCGGTTCGTCGCCCGCGAAGCCGTTTTGGATGAAGAATATTGGGTCGGTTTGTGTAAAAGATGTGATGGGGCTGTTTCGATCTTCTTCTTTTTTCTTTTTTTTTGTGTGCAATTTATGTTTTGATTGCGTCGGGTGTGTATGTCTTGGCAGACGGCAGCATGGTTGCGAGCCGAAGCTCATTGGGAGTCTTTATCCTATATGAGGTCAGATTGTTTACTACTAAGGTGTCACTGTATCTGGCTCGTGAATACATTTTTGTGGCTTAATGTCATTTTCTAGTGACATTATTATCCAAATTGGCTGATTGCTTAATGTAACTAATTTGCCTTTCCAGGCACATTGACAATCATAAGAGGACATACGCGGAGCAGGTGAGTTTTCTGACTTGTTAATCTAGATTGCCTACTGAAAGTTGAGTTATTTGAGGCATGCAGTATAATATTGATTGGTCCTTGGCTCCCAGACTTCTAAGGCTATTGTCATGCTGACTATCAGCTATTTCCCTTAATATGCATAAATATCTGCCTATTTTTCGAAATAGGAAATCTTTGTTTTTTGCTTCTTCTTTTTTTTCCAGATGATGGTTTCTTATTATGGATCTGCTCCTGAATTGTGTTTTGATGAGTTGAGTCCATCCTAAAGGAGATGTAGATAACACTTACTTTGCTTCATTGTGCAATATCGTCACTTTTTTTTCATGAGGTCACTCTTATCTTTTCTTTGCATGTGGCAGGAGTTTTATGCTTTGAAGAGGAGATGCCTCGGACAGGATGGAAATTCGTTGAAGTGCTTTTGTTTTGTTGCAGTATGTTTTATTACCCCCTGATTGTTATATTGTTAATGATATTCCATGAACAGGCTGCAATATTAAGCCTTTACATTGGAGATGTAAAAAGTTAGTCACACTTAAATGATGCAAATGGACAAAAGGGAGAGAAGAACAATTTAAATGAAAATATTTCTTCTTGTCTAAAGGATTACAAGTTGAAGAAAATATTAGAAGTTGGAGGTCATATGGTTAGCCTTTCTTGATCAGAGCAATGTATTCAATTTAATGTCATACCTTGTTAAGTATTCATGGCTGGACCTCATCGAATTTTGTCCCCTTTGGTGCTTTTACTTGGGTGTCATTGAAAATCGTATTAACTAAATATTGAACTCAATAATCACTCAATGGAAATGGTCACATAATTCATTCAATGAAACTATTATTTAGTGGTAACTAGAATCTTACCAGTTGTGTTGCTAAAACTTATCAATGTGTTCACAATTCCTTACTCAGTAAGAAACTAATAATTTTTAGCATTTGATTTATGTCTGTCATTGGTATATGTTTAGAGTTTATCAAACAAGCCCTTAGTTTAGTTTGAAAGGATTGCATGCACGGCGTGGTCGTAAAGTGAATATTACATGTGGGATTGAACTCTAATTTTGCTTGTCATGTATATCTTTAATCTATCAAATGTGAATATGCAATTCTTGTGGCAATTTGGGCAATGGTTCATCATAGTTTTTATTTTGTTTGCCTTGTCCCTTATTGGAAATTTCGGGGGCTCAAAACCTCAGGACATCTGTATGGTTACACAGGATTCGAAGTTTCTAATGTCCAAGAGTCATGTAAACAACTGAAATTTGCTCCCTGTCTCATTCAATATTTAGGTCAAAAAGTAGTTGCAAGAACTTGGTAAACGAAGTTACTGCTTATGTCTGTTTCTTATGTTCTTTCACGCAGGTTAAGAAGGAAGACAAAAATGTGAGAAGAACTGTGCTAAGTAGTGTCGTTGGAACTTTAGACCTTAGTATTAGACAGTTTATGCAAGGGGAAACATACCCTGGGGTATGCACTTCTTTTTCCCTTGACCTTCTTTTTCTAGCAGTTATCTTGATCTTGGCTTGAATACCTCATATAAGATGACAGAGCTAGTCTCGTGAAGGACGCTCTTGATAAGTTGGAACGTTACTTCAGAGTTGAATCTCATCTATAGCCATTGCTTGTGTTTTCCAGGAGCTGAAAAGATTTTCTACAGTCTTTGCAAATCAGGAGCCCTTTGATGCACATAAGTATGCTTATATTGCAAATGTTTGTGTATCCAAGTTTGCTCGGTGCCAGGGTATTGCATCTAATATGATTTATTTAGCCACAGATATTGCAAACTTGGCCGGTATGATTCTGTTCTAGCAATAGAAGTTACAACCTCTAAACTTTGTATGGCATACACGGTTTCATCCTTGTTTGGATGGTGCTACAGGTATGAAGCAGTTATACGTTCATGTTAATGCAGATAATGTGGCTGCTCAGAAATTGTACAAAAAGACTGGCTTCAAGGTCGACTTCTTTGCATCCCATTATTTGGGGGATTTAGTTCTTCTTGAGTTCTTCACCTGCATTCTTGCTTGTATTTAGCTTCAACTTGCTAGCAAGTTGGTAAATTGCTGCTGTTGGTACTTTCTTGCATTGAACGTAACTTTAAGCCTCTTCTTTTTCCTCTTTGTTCTCTTTTCTCTTATGGATAAGAGTTCATTCTGCTCAAGTCGTGCTGTTATGTTTTTCCTTCCCTTGATGTAACAAAAGGGCTTATTCTAGATGAAGGATATATCTGAATATGATTCATAGGTCAATCCTCCATAGACTGATTAGCCTGCCCAAGCCTGCAATTTCATTATTGGTTTTTTAGGATTTTTGTGGACAGGCTTGGCAAGACAACTTAACCCTGATAGTAGGTCCGGCCCTAGCTTAGCCCAGCCCATCTAATGATGAAGGCTAGGTTTGAATTCCTTCTATTTCTTGATTTGTGCAAAATGGCCGTATTTATCCTCTTCGGATTAGTGTCTCAAGGACACACTTGGTTCCAAATTTCACACCTCAATGTTTCAATTGTGCAATGGCCTTTATAGTCTTTCAGAAGCACAATTTGAAAATTATCTCTGTGGATAGTTCCAGGCCTTGCTAGAACTTCTCTTATAGAAATATATAAATTTTCATCACAGAGCGTACAAGATACTTGCTCTGTTATTAACTTGAAGCTATTAGTAGACATACTAGTTTCAAGTTTTGATCACCATAGGCTAGAAGCAACTCGAATATCTGCTAACAATCGAGCTCCTTTTGTTCAAAATGAACAATTCTTAAATTTTCTGCCAGTCCAGTCTGTGCAACTCGGTTTATGAACCCCTTCTGGTGCATAGCTTCTAGCTCTGTGAAACTGGAGATTCCTTGTTTATCGGTCGATTGTGATGCAGCTGGTGTCTTTAAGCATGTGAATTTGGAAATTTTAGGAATTAGGCCTGATTTGAATTTGTATGGGCAACCAAACTATAGCATTTATCATTATGCTGCTTGCTTTTACTGTCTCGAAGCATTTTCTTCAATCTAGAGGCATCCTCGAGGATGCCCTTGGGCCTTGCCCACCCTATATTAATATGTTTGGCACTTGAGGGTGAAGGTGGCATCTTCATTTGCCATTCCACTGCTCCTACCATGTCCCATCTCTTTTGCTTCTTGTTGAAGAATTTACTCTGAAAACATTCAGGTTCTTTTGTGTTTTTCAAACATGTGCAGATTGTTGAAGCCGCTTCATCTCCTACATCAAAGGATCAGAGACTTTTGATGTCACTTGAACTGTAATGCGAATTCCGCTGGTTCATATATACACGAGTTCAGTAAAAGGATTGCGTTTGTATAGTACATTAGGCTTTCTCCAACAGGGGTATCAAATATATTTCCTGTTTTCTGTTTGTGTTTTAAGGATGTATCTAGGTCAGGGGGTTTTAGCAGCCTTGCTCTAGTTATTGCTGGTCAAGATTAGTTCTGATGTAAATAGACCAACAGTGATTTGTATGTAAATTGGTTGCCTTAAGTATCAAAGATGTTTCCTGATTTTGAATAGGAAGTTTTAACTGGCCCTGACCTGAACATTTTTCTGATCAATTGGCACTGGCGGTTACTTTTGCCCGAAATTCAAAGCCATCCTTCTAGTTTTTGAAATGTTCCACGTAGGTGCGAAATCAACGAATAAAAAAATTAGAAAATAAAGTTGAAACCTTGAATCACCCATATTGCAAAACCTTCCCACGACCAGCCACCACGCCTCTGGCCGATGATCACCGGCTACTGATGCTGGTGGCAGTTGGAGGTGGAGTGAAATTTTCAATAGTCGAATCGAATTACAATCCTAACCATAGCTAAGTTATCAGATTCGCATTTTTTTGAAGAATCTTATCTTGTATGGTATCCAAATCCTACTCTAATTTTTGTTTAAACACGCCAATACTGGGACCTGAAACCCTACCCTTTAACGAATCTGATTCCTGAACCAAAAGAGGCCCTGCGGATCAAATTGAGTAACAATTACTTCGGGTTTAAGAGTGCCAATTCTTCCAAAACTGCCTCGCTTGTAAAGATCTAGCTCAATTGGCAATTGGATTCTGAATAATCTCACTGTCATACAAGTTTTCCTTGTTCAGATAAATGATTGTCGGAGATGCTAAAGCACACCATTGCAAGTACCATAATCCCGAAACAAGTGGGTCTGTACGCCGTCATTGGAACCGATTGGAAACCATTATTCAAGCAAAGCCTCGACACAGCCAAGATTACAATGCTTCCACATTGATTTCACATACACTTATCAATCATGAAATAGCAATGCTGGCATTCCAACGTTCCTTTGATGGTATAGGATGTGTAGCGTAACAACTCTTGTATGTGGATCATCTTTGCTCTTTCGCTGAAATAGTGTCATCATCAATAACTACACTCGCAATTCAAAAACCTTTTGCCCACAATAGCAGCGACCAGTGGAAATTTACTGCTGCCAGCCGTACTGCTGATTCCGGTTACCGCCCATCATGTTTGACCCACGACCAGCACCAGACCCACCGTAAGGACCACCACCACCTTGAGGATAATTCGATGGACCAACACCATAGTTATTACCCCCGCCACCTCGAGGTCCGGCACCAGGCATTCCACTCGAACCATACGGTGGAGCTCGGCCCTGAGGAGGATATGGCCCGCTGTTGTAACCTCCACTACCTCCTTGACCACCGCGACTCGGGTGATTGTACCCACCACCTGGGTTTCCACTGGAAGGATACCTCCCAGCTCCCCCTGATGGTCCACGGGGCTTTCCATAATGGTGCCCTGGCGGGCCTGTCGCCACGGGGGGCTGGGAACCATGCATGAGTTGGTTAGGTCCTGGCCTCATTTGTGCATGTGCTTGCCCTGACTGCTGAACAGGTGGCAGCCGGGGATGCTGAGGAGGATGCTGCAGTTTCTGGCGCTTGGCTGTTTCCTCGTGTTGCCTCTGCTGCTGGCGCTTCTTCTTCGTCTGGAACTCATGCGACGACTCATATTTAGGCAAACTGCAGCGTCAAGTTCAATGGTCAAAAAGACATACTTGAGATAGCATCAAAGTTGCCAAATGACAATTAATGTGAGAAATGGAAAAAATTGTAAATAAAAAAAACTGAAGTTGGAGCAGAGCAGACCTCTTTGGATCACAAGGCAATGGATCAGTCCAGAAATACTCTGCATCCAACGCATCCTTGGCAGGTATTCTCTGCACACAAAAGAAAATAACAATGTTAAACACCATGTCGATTGCTGTTCACTTTCGCTTCCCCAATTTTATTCTGCATATGGAAGTGCATTAACCAATTGGATGATCGGCTACAGCAGAGAAAAGAGAGTGAAAAAAACATAGAGAAGAGATAGTGGGGGACAGAGAGAAGAAAGAGATGCACACAGAGGAGCGCTGATTGGGCCTATCCGAGTATGTGGTCGGCACCGGCATTGGTAATGGTTGGCGTCTATCAGGATTGGTGACAGGGCAGCAGCTCCAATAGTGGGCACCAATGGGGAAGAGAGAGAGAGAGAGAGAGAGAGAGATGGTCTACCAGAGAAACAGGGGTGTACTTGAGGGTACTTTGGTCTTTTTAGCTTAAGTGTTTTGTGTGAGATGTGAATTGTAGATATCACAACCAAGGATGTTAATTGATACGAAGATGAAAAGTGAGGATGGTTTTTAAAATTTCCCCTAACAATAGTAAAGATATCAATAACAAGGCCTCTACCAAAGTGAAGAAAAGAGAGAACGACCTGGTGCATTTCATAGCCATGAGACCAATGATGAACAGAAAAACAGAAGTTGTATTCAGTATTACCTGAGAAGGATCCAGTGTTAACATTCTTTCTAGTAACTCCAAAGCATGCCGGTCAAAACTGTAGGATAAATGCAAAATTCATCAACACCCGTGAAGTCAGCTGCAGTTCCTTCAGGAAATTCCGCTTAGTACTATTTGTGGCATTGAGTTACTTACTGTCTGAATACCTCCCTGAGGCGTCTCTTCATTGGCCGGGTCGGCTTGAAGTTGTTGTACCAGGGAATCTTCGAGACACCAGGCCAATTAATTTCATCCGGAGCTCCACAAAGCTCAAAAATCTTGTTCAATTGCTCTGGCTACAAAAGTTAATAAAAAAGTGCGTGATTGACAAAATATATCATCTAGCAATCGATGCAAGGGAGACGAAACTACATACAAGCAACTAAAATACTAAAACCTAGTAGAGTATATACCCAGTAGTTATCTCATCACCAAAGCTCTATTTTTCTTTTTAAAGTAACTAAATACATGGTCTTCCCAGCATAACTGCAAAAAAGCAAGGCAACGCAAACGACAATACACAGGATATTACCTCATCTTTTCCAGGAAAAATTGGCTTCCCATGCAGAAGTTCGGCAAAGATGCAACCCACAGACCACATATCAACAGCTGGACCATATTTTGTTGCCCCAAGCAGCAACTCCGGAGGTCTACAGGGGGAGCAATAAAAGACTAGAGTTGGATCATGTGCATGATATTGCATGCGTACTCACGATACTGCATGCATGCTTTTGCACCCTACAGATTTATCAGTGCAGTGCTTGACCGAAGAAAGGTCAAAGACTACTGAAACTATTCGTCCAACAGATTTAATCCAATCCTTTTCAAGAGCACAGACCTATACCACAATGTTATAACACGGTTGGTGAGGTTTGCATTGTGATCATTTGAGAAAGATCGAGCGAGGCCAAAGTCTGCAAGCTTCAGGTTTCCCTCATTGTCAATAAGAAGATTAGACCCTGCACCACATACAAAAAATCTCAGCAACATCAGTTAGAAAAAATGCAATTGATCAAAGCATTAAGTACCTTTTATATCACGATGAAGAACTTGATTGATATGACAATAATGAAGCCCTGTCAAAAGCTGTCTCATATAGCACTGTGGAAGGGCAGAAAAGGAAAGAAAATATTAGAACTGCCCATTTCTCTGTCTGTCACAAAAAGGATAATGAACATTTGATACCTTTATTTGGGGAACAGAAAATCTCATCCCTGGACGGTCGGCAAGGCCAGTTAGATCATGATCCATGTATTCAAAAACCATGTAGATGCCACCCTTATACTTGTTTCCCTCTGCAGTCCAATTTGCCCGTCTCACGTCAAACATCCAATATCCTCATTTGAGAACAAATTAAGAATGTAAAATCTAGTCCATGAGATCAGCTCTCTTTCTTTCTTCTAGTCTCATGGAACTATCTATTCTTCAAGTATGTACATAGCTGGATGCACATACATGCACAGCACAAAAAATTTCTCTCCATGCCTACATAAGAACATCCATGTTGTATGCATTAAGCATGTATCTGTCCATATACAATTTGTGAAGACTGTAATATCATACAAAGCTATACTGCAGGGCCCTGTAGAAATTTACTTGCCTGGCCTTCCTTGCTCATCTTTTTCAGGACCTGCATGGATGATAGAGATCAGTTGAAATACAAACACCAATCACGTATTAAATAAAATATTACATATCTTAGAACAGGATAGATTTACAGATGCCTAGGTCAACAGATCGCTTAATTCAATCACATTACCTGGAGAAGTCACGATTTCCTTCAGCTTTATCACATTTTCATGATGGAGTTTCTTCAAAATTTTGATCTCACGTATGGCAGTTATTGGAAACTACAGATGAAGGATAAGAAACGATCACAATCAAGACAAGATATCCAATAATCATCTCAGAGCATTTTCAACTAACAATTTATAAATTATTAGATACCCAACTTGACCTTGTTGAAGCACCAAAAGAAACCTGAGAAAACTGGATAAGACATACCCCTTCTCTCTCATTGTCCATCCGAATCTTCTTCAGAGCCACGATTTCACCAGTTTTTTTCTCTTTAGCCATGTAAACTTGACTGCATGCATTAGGTAGGGATGAGAATCACAAAGCAAGGTTAATTTTACATTATTTTTTCTTGTAGAATATGATGTCCAGCCTCAACCGTTATATAATTACTTATAGACATTACATACAATGCCAATACACATGTTTAGCACACTTCTCAGAGATGTTTGCAGAAGGTGCTGGTCTATTGCCACGTAGCACAGCACAGCACAGCCTAGTTGATTGAAATAGCAGTCAAAGTTGTCACCAACTCTAGTAATCTAAGAAAATCTTAAAAAGAAACTAAGAAAAACATTTGAGCAGACTCATCAAGTTATTTAACAACATTAACAACACATAGAAAGTAAAAGCATGGAATTCATCAATGAACCAAATTAAGTTAATATCCAAACCATACGATGCACAAGTCAAACAATGCAGCATTACTGAGCTGAGGGAAACTAGAATTGAAGAAGAAATCATACAAGAGCCAAAAAAGAAAATTCACAAAATAAACGTAGAAAAGCACTATAAATATCGACTATTAATAGAGTCATCCTCTGGTGAATAGTCGATCCTCTGGCAAGAAATTACCTCCTCTTTGTCACATGCTATGCGTCATACATATGCATGATCAAGGAATGTCATAAAATCAACCGTTGAGGCTAACCTTTTCATCACTGAAGTGAGGATAAACCACACTACAGCTCCTCAATATGTCGTTTTCAGTCTCCAAATATGCATTTTTTTCCCCAAAATATCTTTTATAAAGGTCATCATTCAGTCTAGTTGAATTATTTCTTCAATATCAATGTTTTTTGGCTGTGTATGAGGGGAGTTCAGCTCTATGGAATGCATGTGAAGAGCGTTTATGTGACAAGTCACATAAGGCCCCATTAGATGCAATACGGAGAGTTGGAAATTATAAATAACTGCACTCCAAATAGTAAGACACCTGGTACATGATTTTGTAGATTGCCCTTGTAGTTACAATACGTTAAGAATAACTAAAGATAACATCTTTATTATACGGAAGGAAACATGAATGCTGCTGCTTCTTGTTACACTGTACATTTTTTTTGGAATAAACTGTACACATGAGATTTGTTTCCTCTAATGATCAGTACAAAACAGTTCCCAGAATTGGCTTTCAACTCAACTACAGAAAAGTGTTTCACAAGACTCCCATATTGTTGGTTTTGGGAAGGGCTAGACGTATGCAGCCTTCTCATGCTATTATGGAGAGGCTATTTTACAAATTTCAACCTGTGAGCATCGTATCACAATAAAGAAACCTAATCATAACACCAAGTCTTGCTTTCTTACACACTTAAAGGAGCAGGGAAAAAAGAGAGAGAGAAGGGCAAAAATGAACACGGGAGGCCATTGAAAGCCAAATGAATCATCTTCATGTAACAAGGACTCAGTGAATAAGGCAATCCGTTGAAAATTGAAGGGCATATTTGTGTCTTGAAAAATCAAGCCTCATATATGATACGTGTGCCTTCGAATGAGAAGACAAGCTGGCTAAGGCACCAAACTTCCCATTTTTACAGGCAAAGAGAAGCACAAGATAGACTATATGCATATATGCATAGGAAAGGAGAACTCCAGGCCTTTGTAAAGGAGGCTTATAATCTATAGTACAAGTTGCGATATCTTCATTAGAAAACTGTATTTGAGTCTTAAATCTTGTAGCAGAATCAACTAGGGTTGCCATTAAGTTAAGTTTTCACTGGTGGGGATTCGACTGGATCAATAAGAGAAACAGGCCGAGCTAAAGAAAATTACAACTCGAAGCAGGAGAGGAGAAAAATTAGCACATTCCATTATGGTCAAATTCCTCAATATACACAGTTACAAAAATTCTCATTCTATACAAAAGGATCTAAAAAATCTCGAAACTCGCTCCACACGACCCAGAGCTCTAAAATTCCGGTCTTTTAATGGGAATAACCCGGACATGCATCGACTGGGAACTACACAAGACCATCCAGCCCCATCCCCATCCCCAGAAATAAAAAATTATAATAATAATTAAAAAAAGATAATCCTGTAAAAGAAAAATCCTAATTTTCCAAATGGGAAACTGGACAAACAGGACCGAATCGCTCATCGAGTCATCATCAGATGTATAAATAACCATGATAGAAACGATACCTACAAAAAAAAGGAAACGAAACCGACGCATGAATTCACGATATATAATCATCAAATCGAACGGCTAAACCACATGTAAACCCTAAAAGAACATGAAAATCGATCCAAGAAACTGCATGGGCAACAGATTTAGAGGACGACGGGCAGAAAGAATTGGAGAGAGAAAGCAGAGAGAGAGAGAGAGAGAGAGAGAGAATGAAAGAACGAGAGAGCCGACGAACCCGTAAGTGCCTTCGCCGATCTGCTCGAGCTTCTCGAAGCAGTCGACGCTCCGCGATCCCCACGACGGGGACTCGTTGACGTTGAGGTGGCCCGGCGCTGCTACGGCCATCTCTCCCTCTCTCTCTCTAACTCTCTCTCTTTCTCTCACTAGCCTGAGCAAGGTATGAACGATTTAGGTCACCCTGCCGCAGAGGAGGATCGTGGAGAAGACGGTGCCGACTCCTAACTAATACATTCGGAGGCGGTCTATTTCGCCACCGGGATTCCCACGAAATTACAATGATGCCATGGGAATGGCTGATTTTGTCCGTTCAAGTTCTTCAGTCCAATTCCTTCTTCTTTTCTTTTATTTTTTATTTTTAAACTTTGCCTAAATAATTTTTTTAAAATAATTAAAGTGAAGATAAGAGAACGATAGACGTGTGATTGTGTTTAATGGTGACAATTTACACGTAACAAAGCTTAAACAGGCTTAAAACATCTTATAGATTTGAACACTCTAATTTCAAAAAAGCGCTAAATGTAAGGTAATATAAATACTATTTATACTATAATTTAATTAATTGATTGTTGCCCACTAAAGGGTAAAAATGATACAAGTGTGATAACTTTTGTATAGTGCTTAATTAAATGCCGTTACTTTTTTTTTTCTAACCACTTAAATACTATATAACTTTTCAATCAATCGGCTTTCTTTTTGTCAAAATCAATGGATCATATGAATGTCATAACTTTTTCAAAACATTCATCACAAGCGTCATGACATATGAAAATTTTCCAGCACTTGAGTAGAGGCTTTATAAAAGTTATGGCACTCAAATAATAATTATGGCATTCGACTAAACGTTATTTATAAATCATGACACTTGTGTAATTAAAAAAAATTATGATATTGAAGTGAGTACCGTTCAAAAGTTATGACATTTATAGTGTCATTGTTCCTGGCTAAAGAGGTAGCCATCAATTGCCCTTGCTCTTTCATAAAATGGTCATAATTATATGAGAGTGGTCTTTTAATTTGATCGCTATAATTAGAATAGTTAATTCTTATAGAAGGTCAAATATCCTAAAGTTTTGAAACTTTACACGATAAAAGGCCCTGTATTAATCGATAGTTCAATCGAAATTTTGAACTACAATTTTGTCCATGGAGAAAAGATTGCAAGTCGAATTTGCGGGAAACTAAGAAGTCGTGACAGACCGACACGCAATCTTATAAGTTTTCCCTAACCTCTCCGAAAGAAACCAAACCATCAATGCTGGGATATAACTTCTTTAAAGGGACATTACCAATCTGTCAAACCTTCTCATAGCCACAAACTGAAATTGAACTTGTAAAGGAGAGCCAATGTGTGCCACATGCACAATCATGTGCTTCTCTAAAGTCAAATAGATAGCAGAATGAGTGCAACTAATCGTCGAAATTCTTGTGCAGACTCGGTTTTTTGGCAGACACAAAGATCGCAACCCATCATAATACGCCCACTGCACTAGAGACCCGCCAAATCCGACAGTTCAAATTGTCCACGGGATCAAATTAGATGTGGCGTTGCCATCAATATCAGACTCATCAGAGCAAAGCAGTAGCACAGAAATCAGAATCAAGCACAAGAAGCAAGAGGCAAAGAACTTATCTGCGAAGGAGGGAAGATGAGCAGAAGTAACTAGCTAGTAGTCAGCAATGACGTGGACATAGAAATTTTGTGAGATGCAGTTGACCATGCAGACAGCACCAGCAAGAATCAAATCAAATGCTTATTAGATCATTCGATGTGGTAAATGAGCAAAAACTTACATGTGATTCTCTCCTTCGACTAGAGCATACCCCACGAAAAAATTGTAATGTACACGGGTCGACGTCATTTTGACATTTGACACAACCGTCAGACCAAAATGCCAACTACATCATTTCTCACCAAAATTGAAGTCCTATTCTGAATGACTACAAGTAACTTGCGGCCGGTGATGACTGCCGGCCCGACAAATATCTTAAACTTCGGCGAGACGGGTACGTATGACTAATCTGCTTCACCCATCTCTTAGCCTCGGTTGCTCTTCCATTCATGAAAAGAGAATGCACTAAAATGTCATAAGTCCACAGGTTAGGTTCGAACCCCATTTTGCATATCCTGTTGGAGAACTCGATAGCACCGTCCACATCAGTCACGCACAGTTTCTTCAGTAACATGTTGTAAGTGTAAAGATTGGGCCGGAAGCAACGTTTGATCAATTCTTCTTTGTCCGCAACATCTTCACTGGTTATATTTTCAACAGTAAATGCTCTAAGGAGTTGGCCAAGCTCTGAAATCTCAGCTATCTGATCATGCTCTTTGCTTGAACGTGCCCATGCCATGTATAGCCTCGGGCTTTTCAAGGAATGAAACAAAAGCACATTGCCAATAAAGGCCGTGACGGGGCGTTTGACGTTCTTCAAGTCAGCAATAGCATCAAATGCAGCATCATACTGCTCTTGTGAGCAGTGGAGCTGCACGAGAAGCTCATAACATTCAGCACTTGGAACCAACCCCTTTTCCTTCATCTGGCTCATGTACTCCCATGCAACGTCTGCCTTTCCAATCTTGCAGAGACCAGCAATAAGAGTATTGTAAATTTTCGTGCTAACCTTTCTCCTATGGCATATATCACTGAAAAAATTGAGAGCATCCGAAGCTTTCTCGCTCTTGAGATAACTCTGTAACATGAGAAAGTCAGCCTGCACATCAGGTTGAATGCCATTTCTCCTCATCATCTCATATACTTCTCTAGCCAGTTCAGGTCTCTTGGCATGCCCAGCTCCATCGATGAAGTTCTTATACAACTCAATGCTCGGTTCACCACGAGACAGCTGCATTTCCAGGAATCTTAGGAATTGGTTTTCTGGATTTTCCATCGAAAAAAAGCAGCGAATTACCGCCCTGAACAATGGCCTACCCACAACATGACCCTTATCTTGCATCTCAATAAGAAGCCTGGCCGCAATATCCCCCCTACCTGAACTGTTAAAGCCATGAATCAACTTCAAGATAGCTGTTTTCCTGGTGAAACGAGCAACCTTATTGATCTCCCCATGTAATAAATAAGCTTCTTCTACCCTCTTAGCCCTACACAGGGCCAATATGAACTTCTCGTATGTGGGAAAACTAGGCATAAAATTCCGATCCAGCGCCGCGCCCACCAACTCCTTCATCTTATCAAGCTTTCCCTCACTGCACAATGCATCTGCCAGGACGTCGAAGGTTTTTATACCCGGGAAATGACCTTGCACCATAGAGTTCTTCAAGACACGATATGCTTCGTCCGTGCTCCCGTCGCCGCACAATGTATTGATCAAATAGTTGTAAGCCATCCCGTTGATGGAGAGCCCGAATTCGGCCCTCAAATCAAACAGTTGAAGGGCAACTTCCACCATTCCAGCTTTACAAAAGAAGCATAGAGCAGCATTTAGGGTGACCTTATCAGGTAGAACGTGGGCTTCCTTCATCTCCATCAGCATGTCAAACACCTCCTCAAGACGATTTTGCCTTAAAAGCTTGCATATCAACATATTATAGCGATACATATCAGGAATATATCCTTCCAAATACTTCTTGGACTGAAAAAACTCCAAGGCTCTGTCTATTTTCCCAGCTCGGACAAGGTCTCCTAACCACACACCGTAAACACGGTCCATGGGCACGATGCCTAACTCTGCAAACTCCTCCACCAAAGCACATGCCTGCTCAAATTTCTCATTCCGGCAAAGAGCATCGACAAACGTACACAGCAAGTGCTCGCTCAAATTCTTCCCTTCGCTAGCCAACCCGCGCAAATACTCCTCCGCCTTGTCCATCTGCTTCCGCTTGCAAAAGCACTTCATCATGATCGAGTGCGTGATCTCGCTCTCGAACCCCCTCAGAGAAATCTGCTTCGCCACCATCTCGACAGCGTCGAAACAGCTCTCCTCCACCAAAGCGTTCAAGAACACGTGATATGCGAACGTATCCAAGTCCAAACCTCGAAAGCGCATTTTACCGAACAGCTGGAGTGCAAACTCGGGCTTCCCAGCGACCGCATACCCCATCACCAATGTATCGTTAAACCTAATCCGGTGGAAGTAATTCTGCATCTGACAGCTCTCGAGGAATTCGATCATCAGCGACATGAGCTTCGCGGTCGACAGGATCTTAATAATCGCATGGAAGGTCGCGCGCGTGTGGTAGAACCCGCGCTGACGGCCCGCCCAGTCGAAGAACTTGAGGCAAGGGAGCACGCCGCCGTGCCTCCTCGTCCCGTAGTCGAGGACGTCCAGCACGAGGCGCTCCGTCAGGCGGAGGCCCAGCCGCGAGAGCGCCGAGTCGGGCGGGCCCCGGCCGTCGTCGGGGCTGGAGCCCAGGATCTCGAAGATCCGGTCGAACAGGGAGTTCTTGCTGGACTGGAACCACTGCGCGAAGGAGAGCACGAGCTCCCTCGTGCTGAGGGCGGCGCCGGCACGCTGCGGCGCGTGGAGGAGGGCGGCGCCGGCGGAGGGCGGCGGCGGGGAGGCGGCGGGGGGCGGCGCCGGCGGTGGCGAGGAGGGCATGGTGGTCGAGGGCGAGGGACTGGGGGGGGAGGAGGAGCGCCCTGGTCTTGCTCACGTGTTTGAGCGAGAGCATTGTTCGATTGAGGAGCCCCGCATCAGAGTCGGGAAGGAGGTCCGGCCATGGAGATTGACGGCCGAGCTGTTGCGTCGTCTGCTTCAGAGGGTGATTCTGTAGGCAAGGTTTGGGCACGAGATGGCCAGCTCCTGTTGCGGGACGGACATGGACGAGGACAGTGATTGACCAGGTAGGCAGGCGCAGGCGCAGTTCAGTTCGGGAGGAAGGGGAGGAGGATCGGAGTTTTGCTGCGGGGGTGGAGGAAGAGAAAGAAGAGGGAAGACGGACGGCGAGCTACGAATTCTGCGTCAAACGACGGCGTCGGCGAGCGGACGGCCTTTTCTTTTCGGTCGAAGGGCAACTTTTTCTCCTTCTCTTCTCTCTTTCTTCCTTCTTCTATAATTCTATTCAATGGTTTGAAAATATTTGGTGCCGTGTGGTGACATTTTTATTCCTTTTTTTTTCTATTTCTATTCAATAGACGAATTTCTAAACAAAAAAAATGTATTTAGTGATTATATAAAAATTTTATTCTCGGAATAAAAAAAAATACATTTAGTACAGTTCTCGAGATTTCTATTCTCGAATTCTTTTATTTAATTACAAAAGTACCGGTGGATACTTAATAATTCATATTTGAATTAACTAGATTTTTGTAATGATTTAACTTATCAAAATATTCTAAAATGGCATAAAAAAATCCAACTAAAAATTAGTCAAAAATTGATGATTAGAAATGGCAACAAAGAGCCACACTTGTTCATAACTCGAAATAAGATGACTTTGCAATAGATCTTTCAGTATTACATTAAACAAGTGTATACACATTTGAGTTTTTTTAACTACAAAAAGAAAAGCAAATGTTGCCTAGTAAGGGCCCGTTTATTTATATTCCTTTTTTTTATTCCCGGAACACAATTTATATTCTTTTGTTAAGGGAACAAAAAAAAAAAGTAAACGCGTTAAATGCGTTTGTTTACACTTTTGTTCTGGAACAAAAATTTTATTTTATTTTTATTTTGGGAATGATTTGGAAGAAATAAAAAGTATAAAAACCTTGTTTCTTGTTTCTGGGAACACTTCCGATAAACAATTTTTCTCTCTCTTATTTTTTTCTTCTCTTTCTTTTCTTTTTCTTTTTTTTTCTTTGGCCGGTTGTTGGCCTCGGCCATGATCGGCGACCGGCTGTCGAGGGACAATGACCTCACTAGAGCATCGTTGGCCCCCAACGAGGCTCGGCCTTACTTTGGCTAAGCGAGCTTGGCCTCATTAGATCTGGGCGAGCTCGAGCTCGCCCAGCCAAGGCGAGGCCAACCTCGCACTAACCGGCGAGGCTAAGTCTCACCGTGGCTAGGCGAGGTCAGCTGGCCAAGAGGAAGAATAATAAATAAAAATATTAAAAATTAAAATAAACAAAAAAATTATACAAGTTTACCAAACGTGTTTTTGTTCTTTTTCTATTCAAAAATATAAATTTTGTGCGATTCTACCAAACGCGTTATTCTGTTAAAAAATTATTATAGGAAACAAAATTATAAAAAACTATTTCTGTTCCGATGAATAATTTTTGAATAGAGACGTTACCGAACGCACCATAAAAAGATTAAAGAGGGAGGTGATTTTAAAGGTAGTGCCCTCATTTGCACAACCTCATCAAACCTTTAGGCAAATGACATTAGAAATCCACGGAGCACAGATTTATTTGACTGCTATGAATATAAGACAAATGAATCATTTGTCCGTTAAAATAATGCAAAAGATTTGTTTAGAGCCATCTGATTTTTTATTAAAATAGAATTATAGAGGATCTTAAAGGATGTCTTTAATATAATTGTGAGGGAAGAAGAGTCTTCTCTCAATGGAGTCGCCAAGTCATGGCAACCTAGCATTATCTCTAAAAGAAAATGGCTTTGAAAAATTCATTTGGTAAAACCATAATTTCAAATCCAATTTTGTACGCTAAACCAATTTTAAACTAAAATTAACACTAAAATCTAGTAAAATTAATCAAATTCTAATTTATAATCTTTTTCCTAAATTCCTTTTTTTTTAATTCAAAAAAATGGAGACTTGGATCGGGTCAAGAGATCCAGTTTAGATGTAAGTCTCATTGAATGTCGTGTCGATTGTGTACAAACAAGCATTACATAACTAAGCTTGTTTCTCTAAAATGACCTTATTTATCTTTTTGTTATCGATAACAAAAAAAATAGATTTATTTTATTTTATTTATTATTTTTGCTCCAAATCTATTCCTTATGGGCATTTTTTTTATTATGGGGAATATAAAAATCAAGTGACGCACATAAATAAATTTATGTTCATTTTCTATTCCGGATAATAAAAAATGATGAAGCAGAAAAATAGAAACATTACGAAACGTGTCATAAGATTGCAGATATTTCATTAAATTGAGCCAAATCTCCATCTTCCACTCGAGTGATGATGTTAACGAGGTTTTAGCCAGAGCCAAAATGTACAAAAAAGATTTTATTGTCATTAAAAAATGTTTAAAAATTATCTCTCGGTCAATGTAGGTTAAGTAATAGTTATACTTATAGCGAAAGTTTTATAGCGAAGTCGTCAAATGTATTGTATAAATAAAATGGAAAAAGGGCTCAATGCCCATATAGCTAATTCACCTCCGCAAATTATTGGAAAATAAAATGAAAAAAGTATATGTGTCTTGACTCTTGAGGTAGTAATATTTTATATTGGTAATAAGTTTCTCGAAGATGAAAATGATCAAAAATTAGTAATTTTTTAAAAGTACCATAACTTTCCCGTCGGTTTAATTTCTGGTCTATGTTAGATTAATTAATTGGTGGATCTAAGTTGGACCAGCCCATGTAAAAATTATTTGTTTTTCGTATAAAATTGATCAGATCTGAGCAAACTCCAGTAGATGCGTTGTGCCCGAAAATGGAATGACTTTTCTGACCATTTTCCTCTTCGAGCCTAGATGGTCTATTATGAGGAATTTTTTTTTGAAAAGGTGGACAGGTCAAGGTATGTGAAAACTGACTTGAATAACTGCCTAATAACTAGAAAAATAGGCCAAGAGAAATACCAAGTGCCGTGATTATATCTTAATTAAGTTCGTATTGTTTTGGGTGTATATTATCTCATTTTATCTCTATTTAAGATCATAGTTGCATAGTGATCGACTTGCAGGTCATGCGTAATGAATGAAATAAGAAAACAAAGAAAATCAAATTTTTATTAGAAAGGAATATGTCGGGGATGTTAAGAAACTTTACCAAAATTTACTTGCCGAAAGACATTGGAGTTTCATTGGTGTGTTAATTTTATGGAAAATGAATAATATATAAATAAATTTTCATAAAAATATCGCTTATATTGATTATTAAAATAAATGAACAATAATTATTTTTACTGTTTACTAACATACTTAGACATGAATTGTTGATAATAATAATAAAAAAAGTCAATTGACTAATTATTTCAAATGAAACAAGCGATTATTTTTAAATAATGTTTTACAAATTATTTATTTTTCACTAAACACATTTAGTCTAAGTAAAATAATATCAATATGATTTCCAAGTACATGAAAAACGAATTTTTATTAGCTATAGAGCTTTTTGTATTTTTTTTTTTTTTGCACAATTCACATATAAACCGTGACAAGGTGAATTATGTGAAAAAATTAATTTATAATTATTAGTTATATCCCAAAAACCCTGATTCTGTACATTCATACCATAATCATCTTAGATTGAATTTTTGTTGTAAACAATTATAAACAAATGTACTCGTGTCATATTTACTCTAGCTTGATTTTCAGTTCATACCCTGTGTCGCATTTGTTCCAAATTGATTCCGTGTAAAAAAAATTGAAATTAATATTCTCGTGTCACATCTATCCAAAAATTAGTTTTACGATATAGAAAATCTCAAATCGGTACTTTTATAATAAAAATGTCTTTACGGAAAAAGTAAATATTTTAGTAAAATTTCGAAATGCGAGAGAGCTCTCGGAAGGGCTCAATTTCGACTCACTTTTATTTATTTATTATTATTTGGCTTAGGAGATTCATCTACATTGAATTTCCACAATGGTCCAATTGTTTGTTTCATGTCAACGGCTTAATGTGGATATTTAACGGAAGTTAATAGAAGGCTAATTTATCGTGAGTTCACTAATTTTTAGCGATTCGTAAATTATTTTGGAATTAATGTCATATCGCTTACCGATTTGGTATTTATTATGATAAAAAGTAATTTGATATGAATACATTAAGTTATTAACGATAGTTCGCATCGTGGATGATATCGATCGACGATCAAAAAATATTATCCTAGTTCCACCACGAGCGATAAATATCATTTTCCCGGGAAACACCCGAAAAAGCGATCGGGAGAGTACGCCGGGCGAGCTGGGACTCAAATGACCCTTCTAGCCCCCGCGACCTTAAGTCCGACATTGCCCCTCTTTTCCCTGGCAGAAAAAGCGCGGGCACATTCGGGATTAAGATATTTCAGTGGGGACATTTCAGGAAATGCGCCCGAGGACCCTCGCCAAGGTTCCTCCTCTGTCAGTCGCTGCTTTCCACTCTCTCTCTCTCTCTCTCTCTCTCTTCCGATCAGAAAACGCCATTCAATACTCTGCAGATTCTACGATTCTACGCACCACTCTCTCTCTCTCTCTCTCTCTCTCTCTCTCTATCTCGCGTCTCCCCGTGATCGATCGCCATTGTCGCTCTCGCCGCCGCCGCCGCCGCCGCCGCCGCCGCCGGCGAAATCCGCCGTCGCGATTCTGCGGACGCGCGCGCGTTCCTGGTGCCCCGCTTTTCCTTTTCTCCTCTCTTTGTTTCCGTTGCTCTGTCGCGAGAGGCTGTTTTGCTCTCGGATGTCGAGGCTGCTACTTACTGACGTCGCTTGCGCGTCCTCTCTCTCTCTCTCTCTCTCTCTCTATCTGGTAAACAGGCGAGGATGACGAAGAAGAAGAAGAAGCAGGACAAGCGGAAGAGGGAGGAGCACCAGGAGTCCGACGACTGGTGCTTCGTCTGCAAGGACGGCGGCGAGCTGATTCTGTGCGACCACAAGTGAGTGCTCCGAGATTCCCCTCCGGTTTCTTGTTTGCTGCTGTGCAGGTTCGCGATTTTGGGTGATAATGCAAGTCGATCGAGAGGTATTCCGTGTGTATTGCTGCGTACGAAATATATCGTTGTTTATTTCGTGGTCCTGGTCAAGACAAAATCCTCTTCAGTTCTTTCTCGTGGAGAAATGCTGGGGATAGTCCCCGTCAATAACATACGGTGTTGATACTTCTCTTTTGTGTTGTCCGACATTCATCAGTCTTGCATGGGCTATGCGTATTCTGCTGGGTTGTGTCGTCACTGTCACTGCAAAAGTTCCTGAAAAGTGACAAATTCGCCTGCCTCCTTATTCATAGAGAAAAAAAAATGGTTTTGTCATTTGACGCCTTTGGATTTTTCTACTAAAGAATCCTTTGGATTTTCTGTGGTACAACATCCTGCTGAACCGCCTTACGACGGTGCGACGTAACAAAGACCAAAAGCATGGTTTTGTGATTTTTGTTTTTTTTTTTGACTACGTTACAACCTTTTTTCTAAATCAAGTACAAAAGCAAACCCGTCTTAAAGTAAAGGACGGTACATTGCATTGTACCGTAGCACCGTGGAAGTCCTTAATTCTGGGTGCATACGAATTTTGCCATTAGCAACGAGGGTTATTATTATTGTTATTATTTTTATTTTTACAGGGTTATTATTATTCATTAGAAGGTATTTGGTTCTTCTCCTGGAGTATAAACGCCGTTTTAGTGTTTCTTCTCTTTTGCATAAATTCGTTAGCTTTCTCAAGCATATTTTGTGGATCAGGAATTGGACTCTGGAGTTGTAATGGAAGGTGTCTATTTAGCAATTATGTCCGCATGGATTTATTCTGTTTCTGTGCCTCAGTGTATACTTCTTATTGCAGAGATTGCTCAAAAGTTTATCATTCTGATTGTGTAAAGGACAATTCTTTAATGAAGACTGGGCAATTCTGGACTTGTGGTAAGCCCCAAATGTTCGGTTTCAAGTTAATAAACATAACTTGGGTCTGCATTTGCACAATGCTCTCCCTCTCTCTCTCTCTCTCTCTCTCCATTGTAAGCTCGTATGCAGTCGCAAACTCAAGATATGGCTGAGCAGTTCCGAATTTCACAGCCTTCTTATAACTTGCCTTGACATTACATTTCTTCTAGTGCATTGTGCAGAAAAGTTTATCATGTATATGTGGACACTGATATAAAAATGTTTTCCAGAGCGTCATTCTTGCTTCATTTGCCATAAAACCACAAAGTATTATTGCTTTTGCTGTCCAAATGCTATATGTGGACGCTGTGATAGTGCTGCTGAGTTTGTATCCGTCAGAGGAAAGGGAGGATTCTGCCACGAATGTTTGAAACTCATTCTGCTTATAGAGGAAAAAGTGGATTATGACTCTGATGGGGTATGTATTGAAGAACCATTGAACTTTATGATCTTTAGGCATTCGTATGTCATGATTGTGCTCTAGATGATACACAGCAATTTGGCAGCTCCTTGGTCTTTCCCTTTTGGGCTGTACATTTTTCTTTTTTAGATCTCTCACTTAGTCGATTATACCCAGTACCACACATCAACCTCTTGTCAGAGAAGGCGTCTCATTTACTGAGATTGTCCAAATTCCTGTAACTCTGTAGATAGCTACAAGTGTGCGGTACAGTTGTTAACATTTCAAAGTGAACCTAGGCGCAGTTGTTGAAATAAAGCGTGGTGATGCATGTCTCTATGGAGTTTCTGTGGGAACGGATAGAGAGTCACATGTACTACAACACTGGCAAAAAACCAGAAACTGACTTCATATTATTACAAGGTGTGATATTAGCCTAGTTGTCGAATAAATTGTAGATATTTATCTTGAGATTCTATATAGGAACTTAGGAGAAATTTAAGCTTCTAACATACGATTGACTTGTTTGATTATCATGCCAATTCTTTAAGGCTCATTACCTCACTTGCTATATTGTTTCAGCTTGATGATGTCCTTCACACTCAAGTGAATGTGTGCATAGCCATCGTGACAACTCTCATCTGACTCTTGCAGGATAAACTTGATTTCGAAGATCGAAATACATACGAGTGTTTGTTTAAGGAATATTGGGAGATAATAAAGGAAAAGGAGGACTTGAATTTGGATCACGTCTACTCGGCAGATATTCTGATGAAGAAGGGAAAAGGGGGCAAGCATGGTTCTTTTTCAGCTGAACTTTCCGATAGTGAAGAAATATATGAATCTGTGTCTGAAAGTGACGAGGACTGTTCAAGAAAAAAATCAGCGAGAAAAGTGAAGGGTTCTATTACTATTGAATTTGAAGGGTGGGGATCAAAAACACTAATTAACTTTCTCAAGTCCATTGGTGAAGACACTTCCGAACAGCTATCACGGTGGAACGTGGATTCTATCATCTCTAGATACATCAAGGAGAAACAACTTTTTCATCCTGAGAAAAAGAAGAAGGTTATTTGTGATGAAAGTCTGTATTCTGTATTTAGGAAGAAAACACTTCACAAAAACCAAATCTACTTTCTTCTGGAGCCACATCTTAATGAGGTTTTGGAGCTTTCAGATGAGGAAGAAAGTGATGATGCTTGTGATCTTAGTTTGCAAGAAATGAAAAGGAGCAACTCGGTTGCATGTAAACATCAGAGAACCTCATACACTAACAGAAAACCTAAGGAAAAGGAGGTGGTTCTCAATGGTCGAGAGAGCTGTTTTGCATCTATTAATGAAGCTAATATCAAACTTATTTATCTGAGGAGGAGCTTGATCCAAGAGTTATTGAAGCAACCAGATAGTTTTGAAGGCAAACTAGTTGGAAGTTTTGTAAAAGTGAAAACAGATCCTAGGGACTATCTGCACAAGCGTCCCTACCAACTTTTGCAAGTTACAGGTGATTGCTCTGTTGATTACAGGGGCTTGGCTTTTTTAAGTATTCCAATTTGCATAGCAAAGCACTTAAAACATTTAATTGCAGATTTGTGAAAATGCTGTGATCTTTTATACTGTTACGCCTTTTTCACTGTTTCATCTATGTAGGTGTAAAGAGAACCTCAACATCCGACAATCTTAATGGAGAGATTCTCCTCCAAGTACATGACATGCCATCAGATGTCAATTTACCAATGCTGTCTGATGCAGACTTAACTGAGGTACTGAACTGTTTAGAGGATAACTATTCTTGTGAATCCAGCAATATTGGTGCTTAGTTAACTCTTAATCGTGAGTCAGGGCCACCACTCCTTTTTCTTACCTTTCCTCTTTCCATTTTACCTATTTTATTATGCTTATGTGCACTGGTGGGGGGAAGCCCCAGGATGGGGTGACATTGCTTCTCAAAGTAGATTCCATCTTATCTTTGTTACCCTCCTATTATAGTGGTCCATGGCTAGGATGTTTGGGCACCAAAGTTTAGTGTGTTGATGCTTGTAGGAGGATTTCTTTACTTTCTGGTTTGTTTGGACTGCTATTTGGACAATCTGGTTACTTAAATGTCATCAATAGAATTTTAAATCTTTAAACGTACCTTGAAACTGCAAGGTGGATTTGCTGTTTTGCTGGACAGTCACTGGTGCTTTCTAGCTTATTATCATCTAATCTTTTGGTTATCACTTCTCAATGATGTTTGGCTCTTCAATCATTTAACGGTGTGATCCCCTTGATAGGAGGATTGCGAGGATTTGCGGGAGAAGACGAATTCTGGCCTCCTTAAAAAGCTTACTGTGGTAAGTCTTTTCTGCTTAGGCAGCTTTTTTCCCTTAACCCTATAGTTGGAAGACCTTTAGTTTTGCACACAAGGACAAATGCCTATTGGAGCAACTGCACATGTAGAAACTCCATGGATATGGGAAGGATGCATGCAGGACTACTTTAACTTGCAAGAGTCATATTTAATGCTTGTAAACAAATCGTTCTAAGTTCTGATGTTGAGTGGTGACTCAAGATGCCGAAATCTCCATAATCTAACTTGATCATACCTGTGCCTTGGCCAAAAAAAAAGAAATAAGTGAAAGTTCAGGAATGAAAATAATAGAAAGTAATCTCTTATCTCTGGGCAATGGTTGTCTTCACCATAAAACTCAATTAGATCTCCCAAAGAATCCTAACATCACCTTTTGTGAATTTGTCAGGAATTGTATGTCATATCCTTAATGCAGAATTCAATGAAAGGGCATTATCTTCTCTTTTGGAATGCTCAAGTAAAAGCAAACTTTTGAATTAAAACAATAAATGGGCAAAAAAAAAAAAAAAAAAATGAAAAAATTGGTTGAAAAGTGAAAAGACCACTGCGAACCTTATGGAATCGGCAGGGAAATTAGGCATGGAATTGCATAATCCAATCTCGAACTTAAATAGACTTTTATATTAGAGATGTTAAGTTCTCTTTGATGAATGTGTGCTTAATTAATTCTCAAAGTCATTTTCATAGTCAAATTTTGCGCCTATATATGCAAACCGTAGATGGTTCATCTCTTGACCTGATAATATTGACAGGTTGAGATTCGGGAGAAGGCTAAAAGTCTGCATGTAGATGTGATTAAACATGTAAGTGTTCCTCATCCAGGTCCATACTGACTACCCGTGAGAGTTGTACTGGTGCTTCATTCTGGAGACTGTTTTCTTTTCTCCTGTTAGTATCATGCCGCTGGACATTAATGAATCCATTCTGCCAACTAATTTTTCAGCACTTCTCTAATCATGCATGTATGCGCAAATGAATCTACTTCAGGGATGCTGCTTTTCCTCCAGAATCAAACTTCCAAAAATTAACCTTTTCTGTACATTGCAGTGGATTCAAAGAGAGCTGGCCCGGCTAGAACATGTCATTGAACAAGCAAATGAGAAGGGATGGAGAAGAGAATATCCTTTTGTTTGACTAACAGTACACAATTGCTCGCAATCAATGCCTGGTGATTTTGAGGAACCATAAATCCTCCTTTCTTTTGCCATTCTTTTCCTGATCAGTCGCTCGAGCATTCTCTGTTCTTATTTCTGTGTGTACCTTAACCTGTTTTGCTTGAACGTTGTTTCAATATTTAGAACAGAGGACATTGCTCAGGAATCCATCGGAACAGGAACGGCTAATAAAGCAAGAGCCGAAGGTAATTGCAGACATGGTAGAGCTCGATCCTATTCCTTCCAGCTCCTCGGAGGTGGACGAAGAACAATGCTTGGCTCCCGGCAGTTGATCCCCGGGGGACTGTCAACTTCTCCATGATCTTTAACTGTGTGACCTGACATTCCTTTTGGCTGGCAGAGGAAGAGAGGTGATTGGGGGGTTTTTTTGTCTTTCGATTTGCTTTAAGCTGAGGTGGACATGGAGCTTCTGTTTTGCTGTGCTCGTGGCCCGACACATTTTTTTGCCTCCATCCGCTTTTGGTCTTATAAATAGCGGCTCGGCTTTTTATATTTTTGGACGAGCGGCTCAGGTTGTACAGTGCTTATTTATGTTTCCCTCTGTTCATCGGCAGATTTGATTCTCTGCATTTCTTTGTTTAGTTTTCTCCAACCGGTTTGCTCTCTTCCTTCTCTTGTCGATTTCTAGCCTTACGGGCATGGGTTAAAGGGAGAGAGATCTTCATGAGGATTTTCTCGGAAGCAAAAGGCTTTATGCTGATGAGAACGCCGTTCTTATGGCTTCTTTGTCAGAGTCCGGAGGGAGATACATTTGGTTCTTTTCATAGGATATGGAAAAAAAAACATCGAAACAAAGCAAAAGTATTTTGATTCCGAAAACTTCGGATTGCAAAGCGAAGCAATTTGGAAAAAGCCGAGCATTCGATGTTCGGCTTTGCTAAATTTGGTTTCAACTTGAGTTGTTTCGTGTTATATTAAGTGATCCTGTCGCTATCCATTACGAGAGAAAACGACAACATCAATCTCCCAATTCAGGCTTAATAGATCGGTACTAAAGTTCTTAAAGCATTTTCGGGCCATCACGCCACTATCAAAGTATAGCCTATTTGCTTTGGAGATATGGACATTTTTATTCGAAGAATGCCGCTTTTTGGGGGGGAATATGGTCCTTTTGAATTTACGAGATGTGTCAACATTCGTTATGACTAATTTTAGTAGAACTACAGGTAGGAGATACCATCGCAATAGTAAGAACTATAGCTAGATTTTCATCAGCTGAGCCCTAAGAAAAGACCCTCGTTGGCCTTTTTCCGTCGGATTTCAGAGACTGAAAATTTGAAATACGCTCGTTACGGTTACGGCGGACGACCTCCCGTGCCGCGATGGATGCTCCCGACGCCGACGCCGACGACGCGTTCTTGCCTCCCCGCGCCGCCGACCTCTCCCCGCAGCACGTGGCGTTCCTCGACGCGCACCTCGCGAGCCGCGGGGACCTGCCGGGGGCGGCTGGCCTCGCCGCGGAGCTGGACCGGAGGTGCGCCGATCTGGACGGCGACCTCGCCGCCCTCCGCGGCCGGATCGCGAGGCTCGCCGTCTCGTGGATCTACCGCTCGCTCGGGGCCAAGTCCTTGATCCAGAGGTCGCTCGTCAAGTTGGAGAACCTCAGCGCCTGCACATCGCAATGTTGGTGTTTGAATGGTTTTCTCTTTCTTTTTGTGTAGGTTTTTGCATTTCGTCGTCTTGATTTTTGCGTGAGGTTCTGCGATGTGATTGTGGCTGGTCCGCCTTTAGCTCGATGTTTGGTTTTGAATTTTATGGTCAGTTTCGTGATTGTAGACGGTGTGCGGTCGAATGGGAGTGGAAGAACTTTCGGGGAGGAGCTTCCTCGGCTTGCGAAAGAAGTGCAGCGCATCGTGAACATTCGCAAATACGTCGGTGAGCTTTGATCGCTACTTCGAGTCGTTGTGTTCAGTTGTTCATTATCTAGCGGCGGGATGCAGTTTCTGTCGATCTCGGAGTCATGACTTTGTTGCCAATCCGTCTTTCGAGTGATCGTGAATTACTGTTATTGAGTTCTCCGAGACTCATTCAATTCTTGGTTCTGCAACTGATTGGTATCGATGAGATTAGACTCGAGATTTTTTTTATGGGTTGTAGAACTTCTTAAGATTTAGTCGTCTCTTATCGTTACTTTGCTAGGAAATGGTGTATGTCTGCTTTGTATGAAAAGCCATGACTAATTTATGGTAATAAATATTCAAGGGACTGCATTACAGCTTGAAGTGCTGGTTGGAGATCTGGAAGATTCAGTTATCTTCGTAAATCAGCAAGCAAGAAATGTCTTGTACAAAAAAATTTATGCTTCGTCTGTTCTGATGGTAATGACCGTAGTCTTTGCCCTTCCTTTTTGTGGCAGTTCTTTAGATGTTAATTTTCCTGCAGGTTATGAACCCGATTTGATTCCTCCTTTTCAATTCAGGAAACTGGACAGAGTAGAGAGAAGTTGCTTCAAGCGATAAAAACCATGAATGATATCGAGGACCTGGTGATTGACATTTCGAAATCCCAACCTCAATGGTGCCATCTTTTGAAATCTGTGGATAGCAGAGTCGACAAAACTCTTGCTGTTCTTAGACCGAAAGTCATTGCAGATCATAGGTCTCTTCTTGCTTCCCTAGGATGGCCACCAAAACTTCTGACAACGGCTATGGGGGATGGAGAAGTCTCTAGCATACCGAATCCTCTACTTTTAATGCAAGGGGAGAAGAGAGAGAGTTATGCTCACAGTTTTCTATCTTTATGTGCACTGCAACATCTGCAGACACGAAGGGAAGAGCGAAAACAGAAACTTCTGGGATTAAATGAGAATCGATCAAGGCTTTGGGCCATTGATGAGCTGGTTTCTCCCATCGGAGCACGGATGGAGTACCACTTTACTAAATGGATTCACCAGCCTGAATTGATTTTTGCTCTTGCGTTTAAAGTTACGAGGGATTTCCTGGTTGGCGTTGAAGATGTTTTGCAGCCTCTGATAGATAAGGCCAGGTTGGTTGCCTTGAGTGCCAGAGAAGCTTGGGTTTTTTCGATGGTTCAAATGCTTTCTGGATTCCTGGCGAAAAAGGTTTTACCTCCGCTTGCTGAAAGCTACAAGGAGAAAGATGGCAAATCAGAAGTGTCAACTTCATGGCTTAATATCATGGACCTCATCATTACATTCGATTCACGTATGCAGTCGCTCATCCAATCTGAAACCTGTCTTTATGTGGGCTCTGATATGCTTCAATGTCTGACTAGAGGAATATCAGTATTGAACATATTCTGTGAGAAGCCTGAGTGGCTCAAGATGTGGGCAAAGATTGAGTTCAAGGATGCGTGGAAGAAATTTAAAGATGAATTAAGAGATGAGAGGGCTTGGGTGCAAAGTAGCAAGCGTGGGAATGGGTTTTCTCATGAAATGGAATCTGTAGATCACCTTCTTGCTACCCAAGATGACCACAAAGCTCCATTGATTGCAGATTTCGTGCTTAAAGTTGCGTGGGCAATGATTGAGAGATGTCAAAAATTTCCCTCTATTTTCTCAAGGGTGCAGTTTATCAGATTGGCCGCTGGGAAATTCATTTGGTGCTTTCTCAAGGTCTTAATTTCACATTGCAGGATAGAAGAATTGCAGTCTGCCAGTTTTGATGACAATGATGTGATTATGAGGGTTTGTGGGTCTATAAATGCTGCCAGATACGTTGAATATAAACTGCTAGAGTGGAGTGATGATGTGAATTTCTTGGACATGAACTTCTTTGAGGATATGGAGCGGCATGGAAATGTTGACACAGGTTATAATTGCTTCTTTGGGGAAGAAACTAGAAGTTTGGCTGAGCTCGAGACCAATTGGCTGATGGAGTTAATTGCCTTTCTCCTACAACAATTTGAAATGCTAAGCTGGGATTATGTCGAGAATAGGCATAGCTTTGGGTTTGAGCAACTTGAGCAAGATAATACCCCAAGTATAGTTTCGCCAGAGACTGACTGTGTAGTCTCTGCTGATCTTGTCATAGCATTGGATGCCTTGAGAAGTCAGCTAACAAGCATCAGAAGAATACTAAACCCGAAGGACTTCATGGATTTGTGGCGTAATGTTGCTGATGGGCTCGACCATTTCCTTTTCCGCAGCATGCTTGCAAGCGATGTCTGTTTTTCCACAAAAGGGATTGGTCAGTTTACAACAGATATGAGAGCTTTGTACCTTGTCTTTCAGCCGTTCTGTGTGCGGCCAGAAGCATTTTTCCCTTGTGTAAGAGATTCTCTAAGGCTTTTAAACATGAACAAGGAAGAGATAAAGCATTTGCAAGTGGCTTTATCAAATAATGAAAAACAACTAGAGTGCTTGCATGTTTGTGGAATTTCTCACTTATCTGTTGAGCAAGTTCATGAACTTTTGAGACTAGGGATGTGCAGACCTAAAACACGATTGCGGTAGTAGAAGATAGAATTTATACATTATGTTTTAAATTATGTATTGCTGCAACACATGGAAATTCACTGAAGTTCCTTGACTTCTCTTTCTCCTCTCTCATGTGTTCCTTAGCTGAAGCCTTTTTTAGAGCTTTTGACTGGTCGATTCAGTTGGCTTTGTTCATAGTACATGCGCCCTTTTGGTAACATTGACCATTTGAAATTGAGATTGATCAAGACCTACAGGCAGAAATCTGGCGATATCAGGAGGACTTTGTGAGTAAATTGCACGGGTTCATCTTGAGTTTTGCTGGAAATTACATGGATATTGTCCATCCAGAAACGGTAAACTGCGTGCTTTCAGCCCCGCCTTATATCTTTGGTTCTAGATTTGTTTTTGGCTTCTTGTAGATTATTTCGACGCTGTTCATCAAATCAAGACACTTGACCTCGATTCAGTCCGAACCACTGAGGTTTAGACCTTAAATTCGCTTCTCAACCACCATCATTTTGCACTGATGTAGTCTCTCATCCAGCTCAGCTTCTTGAGTCAGTTGGATTACAAAGTAAAATAACTTAGCCCAGCCACATTATCTTTTTAATTAATACACCCGACTTAAAAAACATTGTACTTTGTAGTGCATTGTTTTTCTCATGTTATGTGCAAATGATGTATTAGAAATAAAAGATCCCAATATTAAGTATGATTAACCAGCGTCCCTCGTAAGATTTATTTTTTCAACCCGATCTAATAAGATAAAGTTGCTAGATTAATTCGAAGATTACAAAGGGTGTTGAAGTAATTATAATATTTTTTTAATTTCAAGAAAAACATAAGTTTATGATATTGGAATTAGCCTAAGAAAAAGAGTATGGCTGTTCCTGCCGCGAGAGAGTGAAAGAAAGGTAAATGGCCTTAAAGTTGAATAGGTATCCAACTTAATCTCTCAAAGCGACGGTAATAGCCATTGCTGTCGAACTATTACTCTTCTTCACAGTAAAGAGAGTATTTCATTCCCGGCTGCAAGGATTCCGGTGATGCCCTAGAGAGAACTTCGACCATTTCAAGATAGGGCCCCGTCAGCGGCTATGCCGGCCTCTTCTGAACCAGCAATGCTCTGCTGGATCAACCAACTCCGGCCAACCAGAAGAAGGGCACTTCTCCGATGTAGAAAAGTGGCTAGTCGTGGTCACACATTGTGTCTCAGGTGATAGTTTGGATTCATATGTATTCGAATTGCATTTGGAAATTTTGCGTTTCCTGCATCTATCGAGATATATTGGACTTGAGCAGGTCCTTAAACTGCTCATGGAGGTAAATGCGGGAAAACCGCCCTGGGGTGAGTAATCCCATACTTGCCTCCCCATCCCTTTGGTCGGGTGGATAGATATAGGCCGGGGATTTGGGGGCTATTCGGTGGTGGTAGACACCATGTTAGTAAGCTTGTTTACTGGCTAAGACTGGGTAGGCTTGGGGTAATTAATCCTTGACCCGCGCCCGGCTTGAGAATAGGTGGGTGAAAATCCCACAAGCTCTTGACATGCCTTCGGCACAGTCTCCTAACCGACTGGTCAAAAAGCTTCCCCCGGTTAGGAGACTGTGCACATTGTGTCTCAGGTGATAATTTGGATTCATATGTATTTGAATTGCATTTGGAAATTTTGCGTTTCCAGCATCTATCGAGATGTACGGACAAGGACATCAAGAACTTCTGGAATATAAAGGCCAAGCGAAACGAGCGACCCGCCTGACCGTTGTACCTTCTAAGGTCTACTAGAGACTACTCTGTTCCCAAATTACTTGCCACTGCTCATTCAATAAGCCAATCAGAGCCATGCCGGGTTCTCAGACTGTTGACCTCAAATAGCATCCTCACCACGTTTGGGGGAAAGTAATCTTCGTTGTCCATAATCCCTTCTTAGGAGCGTTTGCTATTCCGTCAGATCCTATTCGTGCATAAATTTGTATTCCATGTCAGCTTTACTTATAAATGTTTAGAGAGAGAGAACTTGTTCAGGGAAAGAATGCTCTCAAGAAGACACTTCGATTAATAGTGCATTTGGTTCAATATTTCCAAGGGATTTCTGCCTTCAAAGCCTCTTCAGAAAATACTAGACAATTTGACAATTATTTTGAAGGAGCTTTTAAGTGAAAGCCAGTATTGGCCAAACGTTGAAACTCATTTTTGTCTTTCCAAAACTACTCTCACAAATTCTTCAAATTTCCGATTTTGTCTCTCATTATTATTATTATTATTATTATTATTATTATTATTATTATTATTATTATTATTATTATTATTATTATTATTATTATTATTATTAATTGATTAAAAAAGGACCAAACCCTTCGCCTGGATCGGCGAAGGGTTACGGCGCCGACAAGCTAGATCTCGGTGTCGAGGCTATCGATCGAGGTTGCTTGAGGTTGGGCGACCTTCGGTGAGGGTCGCGTGACCTTGGCAAGGGCCATTGGAGGTCACACAACCTCAAGCAACCACTGCTTGGGTCACATGCCACTTGGGTTGCACGACCGTCGAGGGTCGCTCGAGGTTGAGCAACCACCGCAGCCCTCGCGAGGGTTGTGCGACCCTCGTCGCAGGTTGCTAGCAGCCGTAGCTCTTTGTCAAACCGGTGAAAGGTTTGATCTTTTTTTTTTTTAAAAATAATTATATATCTTATTTTTTTCAATCTTAAATAAATAAAAATTAAAGAGTTAATATTAGTCATGTAAAGGGCTTTTCAAATGTATTTATCACCAATAGTATTTTTCTCAAAATTGTTTCTCAAAGCGTAGTTTACAAAATAGCTTTTGCATTTATTCAAAACTCTTTGAACTAAATCGCTTTACATTTTCCCAATGAGCTTTTAAAATACCGAACTAAATGAACCCTAAATTGTTTGCACAAGACCCTCTCTTTATAAAGGTAAATCTACAATTTAATTTTATGGTGGAGATTGATGATAAATGTGTAAAATACAAGTGTATTTTTCCCATATTGTCTCCCAAACTACTCATGTGTACATTTTCCATGTCACTACAAGGAATATTCTTGAGTATTATGACCCAAGACTTTAGAAGCTTAGCTTGTTCGGTTATCTGGTCTTAGGCAATTGACAATATGGGAAAAATACACTCGATGTCAAAAATTTATTGAAAATGAGATCAAATTAAGGCGAGCCGCGTTCCCCAAATTACTTTCGACGGTATCCTTCCTGCTCCTCCAAGTGATCTGCCACAACTCATTGATATCGAATGAAAGGATGACTACAATTCTCTATTATATATATATATATGCTAATCTTGAAGCACATGGTCACTTAACCTCCGATTTTTAAACTAGAGAGAACATCTTCAAATGCTGCCGAAATGCTCTTCTTGGCCTACGTACATAATGTGATGTGATCATGGAGCAAGGAAACCGCAAATCTTCGTGTCCAATATTCATTGGATAAGCAATGCCATATTATTATCCCTGTCACGGCATATTTTATAGTTCCTAGATGCTATACTTGGATGTTGATACCAAATAGACCCATGCCAAATTCTGGGACTGTAGATAACAAACGGCATAATGCCGATTTTGCAATCCTATAAATGCGACACATGTTATGGCTTGCTATTCACACATGCCTCCCAGAATTTTATGTCAAGTCAGCCTCACACTAAAAAGTGTTAAAAGAGATATTCTATGCCAAATTGAGAAAATGTTTAGACAAATGATGCTCTCATGAATACTTGTATTGCTAAGATGTCTCAGATCCAAATGACATACTCAATTTCTGTGTTTGAGTAGTCTTTGTAATCTTCAGTTTTTTACTATGCCAATGAAAATTAGGATATTATTATTGAACTCTATGGAATGCTGCAAGATCGCCTAAAGACATGGAACAAGAAAAACATGAAAACTTATTCCAGATTTCATGTTTTCCGTTCTACTCTAAATCCATGCTTACCAATGCTTACCCCTAGTCATGTCTATATAATTTTGTTCAACTCAAAGATAAAAAATTTCGACCCGTTTTTTAGATGGGGTCGGATTATTCGATTTGAATCTTGATCCGTCATCTTCCTCTGCGTCGTCGGCCTGATCCATATTTTCCACAAGCCCGCGTTTGCTCCCCAAATTGCCTCTTGCCGTTTCGACACCACCTCTCTAGTCCTTCTTCGGGAAATTACAGAATAATCAATGGGAGTAAAAAAAAGGAGATAAGAAGCTAAAGATGCTTAAGACCACTACCATTAGTGGCACACTCAGAAATTTGGTCGAACACTTCTCTTCGCTTCTGCAGCGCAACAGGGCCGCCATGAATCCAGCTCCGAACTCCTTTGCTCCCCCTTCTCTTCCCCTAACCCGAACGCCAACTTCTTCCCTCCTCATCCCCAGTAAATCCCACCTCTCCAAAACCCCGCACCTCCTCCGCCTCCTTCGCTCTCTGCCATGCTGTCATCCCTCGACTGCCTCATCGCCGCATCGGCTCAAACCTAGATTCCCTCTCTGCCCTGCTCCCTCTGAAGCAACAAGCGGGCTTCCATCTCATCTCTTGCCCTCTGAACCGTCACCACCGCATGCCTCCTGAATCTTTGTTCAGTCACTACCTCAGCTCAGCTGCCCTGCCCATCAAATACCCGAAAACCTTGGGACGAGCTCTGCCTTGCGTTGTTGGAAAGAGCTGCTTTGTCGATCAAGGGTATAAATAAAGTGCTAACATTAGTAATAACAGTAGGCATCAGTGATGACATCAACGCTCGGCAACACTTGGCTCCAATCCTCGAGCAGTCTTCCAGCGACTTGCATGGGCTCAGGTTGTTTATAGTCATAGTAGGAGGACGTTTACGTTGCCTGGTGTTCTGTCCATTGGATGTGGTAATTTTCGTACTAACGGTGATGTGGGTATTGAAGAAATGTTGCCCAATTGATTGGGTGTTTTATCTCAAATCCATTTATAACTCATTAATAACTCACCCGCTACTTTTTAATTTCTTTTCCTTTTTCTTCTTCATTAGCCCCGCTTAATCCGATGAGGCTCGAGCTTGCTTGTGGCCAATCGCTAGCCGCCGCCATGGCAAGGGATTGGCCAATGATGAAGAAAAAGAAATGAAAGGAAAAAAAAAACAAAGATTAGGAAAGAAACAGAGAAAAAAAAAAAAAAAAAAAAGGAAAGGAAATAAAAAGAAAAGAAAAAAAAATTGATTTAAAAAAATATAATAATATTTATTGAAAGAGGTGCATGACTAAAAGATTTTCCTTAGCGATCAGCGAAAAATATTTTAGTTGCATACCGGAAAATATGGTTATTTTCCTTGAAAATGATTTTCCTAGAATATTAATGTGTTTTGACATGAGAGATTTAGTTCAAAGACACTCAATGATGTCAAGGGTTTGGTCGGACATGGGTTGGATACGGATCGGATTAGATATGGATCATTAAATTTACATTACACGAAAATGGGTCAAAATGAATTAAATGTGTCGGTATAGATTTGATCAATTTTAACTCGACTCGATTTACTCGTTTGACAACCCTAAGCATTCAAAGATAGAAATCGAGGCATGGGGTGATTATTCAATGGCTATTCGTACAATGTGCTTAAGGTGATTTTAGGGGTGGGAGGAGATCGGTTATTGTTAGTTCTCTGCGATTTGGCGTGGTTCTTGATGTGGCCATGGGGGATCATATTGTCATGCCATGTACTTTGTGTGGAAGCGTTTGTAAGGGAAGGTGTTGGTTATCATTCAATAAATTTTCACACTTAGCAACAACAAATAGTACATACTATATATACATGAGTCCCTCTCTTTATGACCGTAGATTTACAATTAGCGATGGAGATTGATGGTAAGTGTCCGCCCCTCTCTTTACAATTATAGATTTACAATTCGATTTAACAGTGAAGATTGATGGTAAGTGTCTAGAATATAAATGTGTAATTCCTATATTGCCCCTAGAAATATCCTAGTGTACTCATACATACATTTGCCATATCACCCCGAGGAATATTCTAGAGTACCATGAACCTTAGACCTCTAGAAGCTTTAGGCTTTGTTAGGTCATCTTGGCTTATTTCATGAGCTCATTTTGCCTTGAAAGCCTTTGATCCGTGACACTATCAAAGAGCAAGGTTTTTCTTACATTACTTTTTCTTGTAGAATATGTTGCGCAGCCTCAACCGTTACATAATTAGTTTAGCCACGACATAAAATGTCATTACATTGCAATATCATGCGGAATCATCATCACAACTCGGATATTCCAATGTATTTGTTGTATGGTCTCATGATCTACTCAATACAAGAAGTTGAGATATGTATGTGTGTGTATATATATATATATATTTAGCTTTTCAAGAAAAAAAGAATAGACTTATGATATTTGTGCGGGGTTTGATATTATGAGAGTGCCTAATACACCGTCCATCTTTTGTCTCACTTCTTTATTTAAAATGAAGCGTCATTATCTTTGTCCATCTTTCAATTTACAATATCTCAAATTTAGAAAAACTTTCTTAATAGATATAGAAAATGGCTTATCTACCCCGGTTATGGTAAAATTTTTTAACTTTGTGTACTTATCCTGGAAATTTTCATTCATGCATTAAATCCTAGAAGTTTATCAAATTTCGTATGTATCAATCTTTTCATGAAGTTCGTCTATTTCAAATTGACGAGAATGGCCATGTGATTTTTTTGTTTTTTTCCAATTCTATGTTGCCTTTATCCCAAGACAACTTCAATTTTTGTGCCCACATGTATATTTTTGAAAAAAATGGAAAAAAATATGAAATTGAAAAAGAAAACTGGATCTTTATTAATAGGTCGAGGGGAGGATAGCAATTAGCAAGGGCTAGCTGCCCTCGCTCCCTTAAGTTATCCTCTTTTTATATTTTTTTTTTTTTTTCTGCAACTTTCCAGATTTCATCTCTATTTTCACTTTTCTATTTAGTTTATTTTTACTTTTTTCTTCTAATTTAGTGTTTTATGACTTGTCCCGTAATTTTTCCCAACGACCAAATAAGCTTAATTTTAATTCTCCGCAGAAAATAAAAAACAAAGATGAGAACTTTTTTAAAGGAAAAATTCGAAGTATTTAACGTTTTATAAAAAAAATAATCTCAGAGATACTGACACTCGTATTGGTAGATGAAAATCTTTCAAATTTCAATATCCCGCGAAATTGGTATATATCTTTAAAAAATTTTTAGCAAACGTATATATCTTTAAAGTTATATAAAGTTGAAAGATATATAAAGACTTTCAACTTTATATATCTTTAAAGTTGAAAATTAATCCTCTGCCTTTAAAATAATCCGTCTATGAGTCAAACACGTCCGAGTGTTGACTTCTTTGCCACGATCGAGTTTGACTCAAATTCTTTTCTTTTTCCTGATTGGATAGGCTCCAAGGTGGGGCCCACTTGGCCTCCAATCCACGTCCAGCTCCCCGCTTCCGTCCGTCCTCGGTTCGACTTCTTACCGCAGAGATATTCAAAACCCTTGCATGGGGCTCTCTCTATCCCTCCCATGTCGCCATCCTCTTGTTTTCTCCCTTCCCCTTTCTCTCTTTCTCCTCGAGCATCCCCCCTCGCCGTCGCGTTCCGATGCCGAGGAAGAGAGAGCGGTCGGCCGTGGAAGATGAGGAGCTCCTCACGAAAGGGCCGTGGACGCCGGTGGAGGACGAGGTGCTGACGGAGTACGTGCAGGAGCACGGGGAGGGCAACTGGAACCGCGTCCGGCTCCACACCGGCATCCCTCGGAGCGGCAAGAGCTGCCGCCTCCGCTGGCTCAACCACCTCCGCCCCGACCTCAAGAAGGGCTCCTTCTCCTACGAGGAGGAGAAGCTGGTCCTGGAGCTCCACGCCCGCTTCGGCAACAAGTGGTCCCTCATAGCCGCCCAGGTGATTCGATTCTATTCGGATTCGTACGACCGTTTGTGTTCTCTAAGATTCACCGGAATCATAGCCGATTACTCTAAAAGCTTAAACTTAAACCGTTGCATTGTATAACAGGTAAAATTTTGTGGGAGTAGTTCAAATATTCTAACGGATTTGAATCGCATATGGAAACTTTGGTTTGTTTCGTGCAGTTGCCGGGACGCACGGATAACGACATCAAGAATTTTTGGAATACGAGGGCGAAGCGGCACGAGAGTGCCGGCTGGCCGCTGTACTTTCCTGGCCTTCCGAGCGCAGGCCATGCACCGATACATGGCCGACCTACTTCCTTGCCAGCACAAAACCCTAATTTACGTGCAGGAAACGTTCCGGTTCCTCCAAGTTCTGTGCAGCCCAATGGGAATGCCGCACTTGCATCCATCCAAGAAGCGACGCCCTTTCGCAGCAGTCTCATAAGTGATCGGCCACCGTTCATTCAATACGCCAGTCAGAGCCGTGAGATGATCGCCACGCCGGGTTTCTTGCCTCGTCATAATGCTAATTTTGAAGCGGATCGCCATCGGCCTTCCGGTACTCATCATCTCCCTTCTTTCGGACCTGTTTTCGAGACTACAATGCCGGAGCTCCCTTATGGCCAGCATTTACAAACTGGACAAGGAAGTCGGGGCGAACCATCCTTTCTGCCACTGCACCAGATTGTTGATACCAGACAGCATCCGCACCCGCTTGCCGCAGAAAATGCTCTTCTTCAGAGCATTGGCCCAATGCCGCATGCATTACAGTCATCAAAAGCCACAAAGGGATATTCGGATCCACGATGCTATGACTTCCGCACTGAGAGTCGATCTGTGTGGCCAGCACAAGCTCTTGATAGCGGAGAATCATCACTCGGTTAGATTATTATCCCATCACCACATTTTTGTAAGTTTTTAGGTTTTCGAAACGGGTCTAGCATTAACATTTTTGGTATTTCGATCACCTTCTGCAGGGCCTAATTTGAATCCTGAAGCACCTTGCATTGGTGAAACTCGGCCAGATGCTCTACTCGGACAGTGCCGGTTTTTCCCCTGAAAAAGAAATCTGGCATGGATTGACCTAACCTAGTTGATCACCATCATACAGTTAACACAGTATTAAGGACCTTCAGGTTTGCGTTTTGTTTCTTAGGTATCATGTGGATTGGTTAGAACTCAAATACTCCAATGTAGGCATTCAATTGTTTCATTATGTATTCAATACAACAGGTTGTTCATATATACACTAGTTAATAGACTTGGTATATTGACATTTTTGGACATCGAATGCCGCCACTAAGGTAACTTTTTTCTACACAATTCCATTATGGGTTTTGTTAGCATATCGGTTTTTGAGCTATTGTAAGGATAACATCATATTATGAGCCACAAATTCTTAAAGGAGTCAACTTGACAATTTATAATTCGTTATTTGATTTTTTGTGGTCCAAAATAGACTAACCCAATCATTTCTCTTCCATAATACAGATCCGTGTTAATCCTCTCCTATGGATACATATCTAATCCATGATAGGTAATACAAGATGGGATATTCATTTTAGGTATTGTACTATTAATGTGAAAGCTGACGGGATCTTGCAACTAAATTAAAGTGAAATCATCATAAAAATAAACAAGAAACAATAAGTACATGATTCGGTTAGAGAGTCGGTATTGCTTTACTAATAGATAACTTATTCCAAGGATAAAAGAAAGCTTGGCTTCTTCCAGAAACATCCTCTTTTTTTCTTCTTCTTCTTCTTCTTCTTTTATATTATTTTATTTTATTTTATTTTTAATCTTGTTATCTTTTGAGCGGCTTCTCTTTAGCGACTAAAAGCAAAAGGTCAAAAAAGATCCCTTTTTTTTTTTGTGCTTCTTAAATAACAAAGACATTTACGCCGCCAACTGTCGGCTGTAAAGTGGTTCCCGGGTCACCCAGAAAAAAAAAAAAAAGACGTCCCCTGTATGACTTGTTGAGAAAGTCCAAATCTTGGTCAACCGGTCAAACTTGGATAAGAGAAACTTATTTCCTTTTTTTTTTTTGACCGTACAAAAGCTCCCTTTCTTGATAACCTTTGTCCGGTCAAAGTAGGATAGTTATCCAACCAAATCTCCAGAACATATATCTACATGCCCTTCTAAGAGATTTTTTTGGATATATACTTGAACCGGATTAGTTTTCATAAACAGCTCAAACTCGAGACATAATTTAATAGGGATAATGAAACAAATGTTCCCCGAATGCAATTTGGTCTTTGAACTTTTATTTTATTCAATATAATTCATAGAGTTTTGGTACATATTCAATTTAATCTCCAAATTATATGAAAATGTACAATGTTGTGATTCCACTAATTGAAATTTAAAGATAACATTGAACATCTTTATATAATTAAAAGACTTAATTGAACATGTATTGGAAGTTCATGAATCATATTATACATTTTGCTACAATTCAGAGACCATATTGAACAATTAAAAGTTCAAGAAACACATCGCATATTTGGCCAAAGTTAATGGACTAAATTATGTCATTTTCCAAGATTAATATTAGGAGTACAGGATAACTAGTGAACAAAACAAAGCATCCTATAGATTCTTAGATTATCAACGCTTAAAACTACAGCGTGGTCACTTAGTGAAGCCAGGATTGATGCAAACTAGGAAAAATCACGTGAAAACAATTGATAATCGCCGTCCTTACTCCTTTCGTCCTCTGATGTCTGAAGTAAGAGGGAGGGAGTGAGAGCTAGCTAACCACACGAAATGATCGAATGATCTCTTTTGTACAACTGATATCAGTACTTTTCAGTTCAGTGGTTTATAGGGTATATAGTTTCGTCCGTAGACTTATATCGATCTTCTTACTTCCAGGTTCGACACCTTATGGTAATATTCTGCTAAGAATAAACAAGTCGACGCCTTCGTTTTCTTGCAGGACCATCTATCCCTTCAATCTACTCAAACATGTTGAGGCATGTCTGGAATTTTCCTGTTTCGCGAAATTATTACAGTGTTGACTCCCTAATTTGGGAGGAATATCGCGTCTATGACCACATCTACACTCTTTGGAAACGTTATCAAATTGTGACTGCTGAGATGTTTCCTGCGATTTTGGTCTACTTCTATGTCTTGCACACTTACTTGTGCATCGCATCACTTTTCAACCGCACTCCAGAGGCAGGAACTTTATGACTTGCCTTCAGACCCTCTATTATGCTTGTCAGCAAAGTATGTTGACTTGACCAAAATCTCGATCAGATTGTGTTTCTCAAAATAGTTCGCCGAAAAAAAGTAAGAAGATCCTTAATTAGATGAATTGTCCGTCTTTTACACGCCTGGAAGTTCGATAATGAAAGGATTTGGAAATGCTTTTTATAGCAAAGAAAATCGGCAGTGACCTACCGAGGGGACCCTAGAAGAAATAAGCAGCGAAATAAAGCAAACTACAGCATGATCTAGTCAGTACTTGTTTCTCTGACGTCAAGTGATTGTGAACAAGATGACCTGCGACCTGTAATCAACGATGTCTGTGGAGGGCGACTTCCTATGTCGAGGACTAATCAGGTGTTTAAGTATATCATCAGGTAGTAGACTAGATATTCGTGCAAAACAAAATCCTAATTCTCATTCGCATGTGTAAGCAGCTTATCCAGCAGCACACCATCTCTTTCTTTTCCTTTCAATCCCACTACTCTTGATCAATAATATCACACAAACAAAGATAACAATAGATTCTGAATGAACATCGAACTGTTTACCTAACAAGAATACAACAATTAGACAAATATGAAGGTTCAAGTGAACAAAGTGTTCGCACTAAGAATTTCAGAAGACATAGCTAAGCATACTACGAACTTGAAATTCGGCTGCTAGAATCAATTTTACTGCAATTACTTACTAGGAAAGAAGGAAACGCCAATAACCAGCTCTGTAGATCAGGTACGGTTGAATCCAGAGATGATGCCGTCTTCCTCATCCATCGGAGGAGGTTCGTTAAGATCAAAAGCTAGGGCTCTTGGACCACTTTGGCTAGCTTGATCTCCTGGCGACACAACTTCGCTAGATGGGGGCCCCTCGGTTTGCCCTGCCCAGTGGCACCTCTTGTGTCCCCCAAGTGCCTGCCCGGTCGGGAACTTCTTGCAACAGATCTCGCACCTGTGAGTCATGAAGTCCTCCTGCGCAGAGCTCGTCGCGCAATTGTTGGTTTCTGCAGCATTAATTTTGGGACTTGGTGCGATTTTCTTCTCGGTACCTGAAGCACCGGTGGATAAAGAGGCTTCTGGTGGCTGAACATTCCCCCTTTCTTTGTTGTGGCTGGATCGATGACCACCCAATGCTTGGAATGTCGGGAAGGTCTTACCGCAGGTCATGCATTTAAACCTGTGATCTGTCAATATCTTGTCCTCCTTAACCGGCATCACCACCACTTCCTTGTTAGTACGGAGATCTCGAGTTTTACACATCCCACTCACCTTGATCTTCTTGTCAGCCTCCATATTTGGGTCTCTCTCCAAATTATGACCAAAACGCTCTCCTTTTCTGTATTTCCTAGGCCTGTCTGCATGTTCCAGCTCATAGTCCTGATTGCGAACTGCTTTGAACGAGCCCTCGCCTTCGATATTAGTTGATTGTTGGATTCGACTTTCCGTTGGTTCTGGGTTTTGGTTTTTAGACCCTGGAAGCTCTTCCTCGTCAAGCCTGCGCTTCCTTAGTGGACTCTCATCGGAGACTTGGTCATCAGATATGCCCGAATCATAAGAAGCAGCACATGCCAACTTCATGAGGCCATCAATAGCCTCGGGTTCCGAAGCGATCAAGCTTTTCCTTCCTCTTTTATCGGTCCTGGACCAGCTTGGCAAGCCCTTCAAAAGATCCACAAAGCATCCTGAACTTCCTGCTTCCAAACAAGCTGAGTCCTGATCTGTGGCCTTCTGGTCCACGGATTCGACTTCTCTTGTGCAAGAACCGTCCTTTTCTTGGGCTGGAGGCTGAACTCCTCTCCAGTTTCTCTCAGGATGGAACCTCATGTGCCCGAACAACGATTTCATGGAAGGGAAGCTTCGGTCACAGATGTAGCAGCATGGTGTCCCCTTGTCTTTCTCTGAACAATCAAAGTCTCTTCCTTTCTCCAGAGCTGGAAGATCCTCGTGAACATGCTTCTCACACTTCGCCTTCTGCTTCCTCAGCCTCGACTCGTCTGTCTTCTTCGAGCTGCTCCCCTTGTTCTTCTCTTGATTGTGGATCCTGATGTGGCCCCCAAGGGCCTTCCCATTCATGAAACGCTTGCCACAGAATTCGCAAACTCGGACAGCTGCCGAAGGAGGCTCCTCCTGCTCGCTTGGCTCGCCGCCTTGCTCAGTCTTAGACATCTTGAGCTTAATCCAGAGCGGGTCTTTCTTGGGCACCTGGCTCCAGGATTCCGATCTTTCTGAAGAATCGGGTTCTGCCATCTTCCCACGATCTTGATGGGGTAGCTGCACCACCTCCGTCTGATCCTGGCTTCCCCTCAGACCATCCATGAGACAAAGATCAGAATATTCAGAAGGAACGGAGAACCAAGAAGCAGCAAGAAGAGCACGAGCACCGCTCCTGTGACGGAAAAGTCGGTCGTGCGTGAACCGGGTTATTTTCTGCTGAAGAAACGGAGCCAAGAAGATGAAGAGCGAGAGAGAGAGAGAGAGAGAGAGAGAGAGCTGAGAATCTCCAGCAAGAACTCAAAAAGACGGTGTGCGCAGTGTGACTACCAGGTTTGAAAAACCAGGGAAAGAGAAAGATCATAAGTGGAGAATCTGCACAATAAGGGAAGTGAATAAAACCCAGCTCGACTGATATGTTCTTGAGAGGGGACGATGAGAATGCCAAAAGGATTAGGTCAAGATTTCCTCTTTCTCTCTCTCTCTCTCTCTCTCTCTCTCTCTCTTCTCACGCGCTGAAAATCTCGTTCGAGAGTATTGAGGGTCAGTGTTTCATTAAATTTCCCAAAACATAACAGATACACGGTCACGCTGAAATCTTTATTGGCATCCTTAATTGTAAGTCTTTTAGGAAACCCTTCTCCGCAATGGAAACTCTTCGTTTCGGTTTCTGAAATAGCACCGTCCCTCCTCCTTCTCCTCCTAATCTTACTGCAATTCTTGACAGTTCACATCCTCTTTTTGACGAGTAATTGCACGTAATATAGAGTCTGTCCTTTTGTGCTCTCTCCCTTTCCGCGTTTCTCTTTTCATTTTTTGGCACCTATGCGGATCAAGAAAAAGGAGCATATCTGGGGTGTCTTCCCTCATGGATTGGATTGGAACGCCAGCTCCTTTTTTTAGCCTTTTCTTCCTTTTTTGATCGGACTTGGTGGACGGAACTAACCCTAGTTCGGAAACTGTATAGAGATTTTTGTGTTTTAGCGGATGAGATCAATCGTAGGGTAGGAACTATACGGAAAACGGGAACTCATGTTTTTTTCAGTCGAACCTTATGTGGGTCTCGCGGATTCTTAAAATGTGGTCGATTGAATATGAAAGAATGAGTACGTCATACGGTAGATGATCGATCATGCAAGACTTCTTTTTAGGCTAACTTAAGGAAAGATGTTAATATAGTTATCGTGAGATAGATCGTTGATCGATCATGCAAGACTTCTTTTTAGGCTAACTTAAGGAAAAATATTAACATAGTTATCGCAAGATACCGATATTGACTATATTTCTAATCTTGCGATTTCAAAAGACGTACAGGCTTTTAAAACGTGCCAACTTTATATAGAATTTGGATAAGGATCATGTAATTTAGTTGGTTAGTTAGTTATATAATATATACTTAATTTTGGCTAAAATATGCAGTCTCTGAATTTTTTATATATGTTTAACTTAATCTATGAATTATATGAAAATTGATAAATCATATTGAACAAATTAAAAATTTAGAAATCATATTTTATATTAGTCCAAAATTCAGAAATCATTTGTTTTATTATTTCTTTTCGAGAAAATGTCAATAGCATATCCGGTTTGTCCAATCCGTCGAAAAGTTAACTTGCGTAGTGAGTGACCTTATGCAAGTGAAGGCCCTTGTTCATATAATTATAAAACAAATATGACCATTGAATGTTTGATTCAGTTTAGCAAAATAAAAATATAAGGCTTTGGCGATGAGACAGAAACTGGGAATGCAATAGAAATATACAAAAAAGGAATGTCTGGATTATTTTAAGAATGTTGTACTTTTATATAAAATAAAAAGAGGACCTTGATCTATTTAATTTTCAAAGATATCAGCCCTTTTTATTTTTATCTCATTTATATTCAATTATCTATTATTTAAACTATTTATCACGGAGAAATGCGAGGTTATTATAATTCGATTTCATCTTACACATAAACCTGGTCATCTACAGTGCGACTATTTACAATTTTGCCATCGCCAGTCGCGTTTTTGGAGAAACCCCTGGCATGCGAGAGCGTTCGAAGCTCGAGTTTGATCAGTCCCGATCGTCAACATAGGAAGTCGGGCGAAAAGGAAGAGACGACAACAAGTGCAGCTCGATCGTGCCCGCCTACAACGAGCGTCTCGACATCGCCCTCCTTGCACTGCCGTTGTGTTCGGCCGTCATCGTATGTTATTCCAGATTCGCTTCATGTGTGGTTGGCGTTGGTAGATTTCGCTTCGCTCCCGAGTGATTTTCCGTGTTGATTTTGCCATGGATCGGGCAATGATGATGCGTATGTTGCTCGTTCTAAATGAAGAACCTCAGCGAGCACTTCCCCTTGCCAATACATGCTTCGCAGACGTTTATGTTGGTCCGTCCATGCGAACATGGCCGCCGAGCTGCTGTTTGTTCCAAAATGGCTGGACGAAATGCGTTAAAAAAAATGGTGTGGAGATGGGGGATTTTGTCACTTTCGAGTATTACAATGACGGCGTGTACGCCGGTTTCTCCGCCTGCATTTTTGGCCCCACCAGGGTGCTTGAAGGAGGCCGAGGCGGCTTGTGAGGGACGGAGATTGCTGAGCCGGGCTCTTGAAAAGTGAAGATATGCACATCGGCTCTGACGATGAAGAAGAGGAAAAATGCAGGGTGGAGCCAGTAGCTGGACTTCTCGATCAACCGATTCAAACCAACAATTATGACATCCTCGAATGTGTCCAGGGAGTACAATTTTCGTTGGGCAGCGTTTGATATGACCACAGTTCGAAACACTGAATTTCCCTTAGCATGTGCTCCTTTCGTGTTTTAGGCTTGAGCAGACGGGTGAAACGAGAAGACTATAGGGGCAACCGAGTTGATCTAGATGAGCTCCAATGGTGGTCCGGTTAGTCCTAGAGCAACCGACTAACTTGCCAAAGAAATTTACTGTGGTTATTCGGCCGGCTTATGTAGAAAGCGGGTTTCTTGGTCAGTCAAACCGAGGGATAAGTATACTAAAAGTGTTAAAAGTTGTGTACGGCGTTCACTTTGGTGTCAAAAGTTTATTTTAGATCACTTAAGTGCTAACAAATTTTAAAAATGATCATTTCAATACCTACGTCAATCTAATTGGTCGGAAATCCGACGTGACTCGTCAGAAAGTACAGTCAGCATCCAAACAACAAAATGATGCCGTTTGGCGTCTTTCTCCCAAGTAAGAACCTTAAATCCCCAAATTGAGAGAGAGAAGGCATGGGCTTCCTTCTCGTCTTCTTCCTCGAAGAACAACACTAATAGCGGCATCAGCAACGACACTAGCAGCGACACCAGCAACGGCACCTTCGACCCCCCTTCTTCCTCCTCCTCCTCCGCCCTCGCCTCCTATTCTTCCCACCACTTCTTGCTTAAGCAACAACCTTAGCCTCTCCTTACTCACTTGGTCGAGCAACTACAAGGGTGGCCGAGTGATGGCGGACGAACGACAAAGAAACCCTAATTTCAGTCCCTATATGAGCTATACAGTATCGTTTTTGTGAGACTGTTCACGTATAATGGAAAAAAGACATTGTTTTTTAAGGATGATGAAAACAACGTTGTTTAAAAGCCACCGCAACTCTTTTTTTTTTTAAATATAGAAGCCACGTAATTAATTTAGCCAGAATTTCTCGCCAGTGGTACCAAGGCGATTGTTTTTTCTCCGATTTGACATCCAACGGAAACTTTTGGCACCAAGTGAGCGCCGTACACAACTTTTGACACTTCTAGTATACTTTCCTGATCAAACCGATGAGCAGCAATTACTCGCTCATGTATTGGTATTGAATCAATCAAGTCCTAGAACTGTCATCCTTTTTGTGTATGGAGATGACTGTTCTCGTAACAAAAGAATTGCGTGCTGTGCGTCTCTGGTGCAATACCGGGCGAAGCAGAAGAACACGAAATTGCACAAGACTTACCCTACTCTGATCCTATTGATACATGACTCGAACCGCGTAATGCTCCGAAAACTCGTGAAGTGTCGACTAACATTTGCTGAGGTCATTGTTGCCGTTTTTCCTGATGCGCGTAATTTTTCACCATTTTGACTTTAGCTGCTACGCCGTGCGATGACAATAGGGCATCGGCACAGCAACTGAGCCCGCGTTTTGTTGCAGCACTTGCTGATATATCTCTAGGGCTCTGTTGGTGAGCGTGCGAAGACGGTGAGCCTCCAATCGTTGAGCACGACATGGAAGGTCAAGCTGGATGTGTACCCTTAATCTCTGAGCGTGTTAAAGAACTCCAGATGTAAGAAGATGGCTCGATCGCCATACTGCCGTCGAAACATGCTCATGGAGCCATTCCTGGTTAGGCCGAGATCCGGTTGATAGAAATCCGAATTTCTTAAGTTAGTGTTCAGTGGATTCGGGAGATTATTCCTCCTAAGTGGATATTCTTCCTCTTGTCGTGCGTACTTATAAGAATTAGAAATCAAAACATATTTGTATTAAATATGATCAACGAGCTTTTCGAGAACACTTATTAACAAGACCCTAATAATGTAAAGAGCGAAGGTGTTGCCGTATGAAATGGGTATCCATCATTGTTTTGCATTAAGTACGATAAAATCGACATGATCATGACTTTATCATGTTCGGGATATATATGTTGTTGTCGAAAACTTAAAATCGAATTAATTTCAACCGGATGGAAAATAGAATTTATATGTGTGTACTTTGTTTTAAGAAAGTGAGGTTATTTTCTTTTTCATAAGTTTAAGAATCAAACAAAATATAAAAAGTTACCAATAATCATTATGTGAATCTGTCGAGTATTTAAAGAAGATGTTTGGCGGGGATTACTTCGCTTATAAGCATCGAAACTCGGTGCGAAACTGCAAACCGTTTTATCGCGAATTCGAATCACTTGGACCGTTGTTCTTCAACCTCCCTGCCATGTTCTTCTCGATTGATTTCGCCAGGGTTCTAAAAGGTATTGATTTATCAATTAAGGAAGAAGAACCCGGAGATATCAATCAATGTCTCACAGGTTCGTCAATCTTCAATCACGCTGAAGGTTCGTTGCCTACTTAGTGGAAGATTTGTCGCCAACGTATTCTCTGGCGAACTGGAGCTCATCCACCGGAGAACTTGTTCACGAATCTCACTTTGTGTAGTTCACAGATGGGAAAATCCGGCGATCTCTTGCGTGTTTTATCCAACCAGGAATTGGAATCACCACAGGCAATGGGAGTCTTGGTCTCTAGGTTCTTTAATTGAGCATTTCGCCGTAGAATACTTTGGTTCTGCTTCCTGACTTTGGCTTCGTCATGGCTGTCCGGTGACTCTTCCGGCTACTGAGAGAGAATTCCTCACTGTGATCTGTGTGACTGGTGTTACCGCTTCTTGATCTAGTCGCCGGTGACTTGAGCAAGAAAAGTCTTGTCAGTTTGCTCACACCAGCTTTTGAGTTCCCCTCTTTCCTCAAGATTTGTTGCTTTGGTTTGTCCTTGGGATCGTGCACGCCATTTGTGTTGGGTGATTGGACTTCGATTTCGGATAGGAATGGAATGATTTCTGCACTCAGAAAGCTATATTTCCTCTCTGATATGTATTCCAGGGCGGATGCCACCTGAAGTAATGCAGGCAAAATTGTTGTGCTGCTTAGTGGAATGGATGATGAACAGTGGTAATGAGGTTTGCACGATTGAGGCTTACCTTGTCCATGGTTAATCTTTTGTTAGGGTCCATGGACAGACAATTTTGCACGACTTGAACTATCCAGAACAGCTGCTGCTTGTCATGCGAGTTTGCAATCCTATGGTCGAGCAATTGTCTGTACATTCCGTCTTTCAACAGAGGTTTCGCCTGCAGATGCATAAGCCAAATGGATAAACATCTAAGGTGCCGTATTACTTGCTTTTCAATACATTTGAAGGAGATTGATCTGTCTAGTAAGCTAGCGAGGTATACTGATAGTGACAGCATTTCTGCTTTTAGTTTCTTAATGTAGTTCGTGGACCAAATTGAGTTTTTAGTCATAAATACCTTAAGCAATTGAAAAGTGCTCTTATAGCAGCGTATGTGGTTTATCTTTTGGCAAAAGCATATTCAGGAAACAGTAGATCAGGCCTTGCGAAGTGATTTGATCTAAATTATTCCAACTCCTACTGAGGACATGCATCATTCGTTTATCATGGAAACTAACTGCTAAATCTGTTGATGGGGATTAACCAGAAAGTTGAGAAGGATATGATCTGAATCGGATTGGGTACCAGATTATGGAATGATCTTAGTCTTGTTGCAATGTTGTGAGTCCACATGATTTTACCTACCTGATTTCACACATTATACTATGCAATTATTAGTGTCATTACCCAGCTTTCTAGACTGGTTCTGTCCCGTGTCTTATCTGCAGCACTTCTTCCGGTAATAAGCTCCAGTAGAACCATGCCGAAGGAGTATACATCTGCTTTGGTTGAAACTCGCCAAGTATCTGTATGCTCTGGAGCCTGGTATCCCGACTTTTCTCCATTATAAACTGAGTGATCCGACTCCTGCTTTATCATTGCTAGCCCAAAATTTCCTAGCTGAGAGTGCATTCAGTAGATACGTTACTAGGCATGGCGTCAAGGATATGTTGGGCGTATAATATTCTTTTAAAACATTACCAATGGTTCAAGATCATGAGTTAAAAGAATGTTCTTTGCTCTGACATCGCCGTGAATTATGCCTGCTTCATGGAGATAACAAAGTCCTCTGGATGAACCTTGGGCTATTTTCATTCTCTGTGTCCATGTCAATGGTTTACCACCATATTCTGCATCATGCCGGCAGCTTCAGTTAGGGTCATTTTTAATTTCTTCTCTGCTGACCAGGTGTTTGAATTAATATTAAAAAGAAATACCCTGTACGTGTATGCATATTTGGTGCCAAATACATGCATAAATACAACCACATACACATCACAAGCGCACAGATACAATGAAATGGCATTTTCTCAACTTACTTTCCGTATTCGAAATGTAGGTGTCGAGCGAACTGTTGCATACACACTCGTATACAAGCAGCCTGCAGTTTCCTTCTGTGCAAGACCCCATCAGCATGGATATGTTCTCATATCTTGCTTCAGTTAGTCCATCAACTTCGATCTTGAATTTCTCTTGTAGCAAGCACACTTTCTCGAGTTCCGTAACTACCATTTTCAGTTCATTGGTCAACTGACCACTGAGGGTAGATCCAAAATCATCATCATCATATGGGGAGCTTTTGGCCGAAAATCCAGCTGTATGATCTTCCAGTTCTGCATATCTGAAGTTTTTCTGGAACCTGAGAAGGGACCTTTCATTCTTGCAAATTGTGCGTGTGAAATATTTGAACCTTCTCTGACCCGGCCACCTTTGTGTCCTTTCTTGATTGGTGCTCTCTGTTGTCTCTGGATCTTGGCTGGATTCGTCTAGTCCTGCTTGACCATATATCAGAATTTGATACTGCAAATTTTTTGCCTCTTCTTTGATGTTTGTCATTTGTCATTGTTAGGGGTCTGGTCAGCCATAATCAGGATATGCACGGCAGTGGAAAGTCATGACTAATGAAATTGACACTGGTGAAGTCATGACTAATGAAATTGACACTGGTGAAGTGACAAGCACTTACTGTCTGGAAAAAGTTCTATGCTGAATAGATCTTCCGTCTCCGGTGATCCTGGCATCATTTCATCATACATTACATCAACAATTTGATGTTTCTCCCTTTGAAGCATGTCAATGTCCGCAACTTTTGGTGCTCTCAACTTTTTAATGCTATGGTCATGTTTTATCCGTGATATTCCACATGAAAGCTTCTGCAGGAAGTAGTATCTGTTCTTTTTCATCTGCCTGTGTCATAAGTGAATTAGAAAGAGAACCAACAGACTTAGAACATTAGCATTATCCATGTAATGGGCAATTCATATTCCTACCTTGAAAGCCTCCACTCTTCAATTGTCTATATTGGATACTAAAGCCTTCATATTTATGGGCATATTCTTTAGTTAGCTGCCATGAAGCCTTCATTTCTCATATTGATAGTTCAATTGATCTGCCTGCTAAGTATTCCCCTTTTGAATATACGGCAAGGTGGTTTTAAATTAGATGAAAATAGTGGGGGATGCAGGAGTGCTAGCAATCAGGATGTCCACGCCAGTATCAGATATCTAAGTAACTTTCCAGTTTCCCATTCTATACGAAACATGGCCTATTATACATATAGGTGTAGCCAAAGCCTAAACTATGCACTCCATCACGGAAGAAAATGTGCACTTGTAGTGTAGAAATTCTGTTGATAGCTGGTACTTTTATTTATGATTTAGCTTTTTCCTGACCTGTCAAGTATAACCCATGTTGCCTTAAGATTTGTGGCTGCCTCTAAAGCTGTCTTCTTCGGTGAAGGTCCCACAGCCACCTCTATTTTAAACTCAATCTGAAAAAACAAAAGCACAAAAACTCATTAATTTTGTCAATTTGCGAAGTAGGCAGGCACCATCTTCACTGCAAAGCATGTGCTTTTAGTCAAGCTATACTGCCTTACAATCTTAGCTAGTACTTGAACAGATGAATGGGAAGTATCAGTGAGCCTGGAACTTAGAATCTTGTACATTCATGACATGTAAATCAAATGATGTTTCTTAGGAAAGAATACAGATTAAATTTATGCTCTGTTATTGATTTAGAAATGATATACTGAAATTTATTTGATGGGTATGATTTTGATGTATGGCTGTAGTTTGCTCGTTATTCTATTGCTAGTGGCGATCATAGCTACCAGTGTCATGAATGTAGAACTCTAAACCTGTTTTAGCTATTTATCCCGATTCGGTACCTTTTATAGAGTGCTGCATGGAGTTCTTTCTCTGCTGTCACCTTTATGGTAATGCCCTGTGTTTAATCTCCAGCAGTTTTATATGTGAGAACAATGCCAGAAAAGTCGGATCACATAGTTCAGAGTTTTTCTTGAGGATTGCCCAAGTTATATGTACTTCATTTAAGAGTGCATCAGGTCAAGTCCCAATCACATCGCCACTTAGTTATTGACCATCATAAGGCAACGATCTTGAACCTCATCTGACATTTCAAGAATTTTTATTCCTACAGTCTTCACTTATTGGCTTTCAGAATCTGGATTGCTTGTGTAAAACACGGGGGTCCCATGTGTTGCTGTGGGCTATCTGTTAAGATATGGCACCTACTGTAAACTCTTTCAGAATTTCTTTCCCAGCCCAGACCTCATCTGCTTGTGTGGCTTTTTAGTTTCTTATATATGGCTTTTATCTCTCACAAGTAGAAGTAGAATCTACATCCCAATTTATCTGTTCACTTAGATTCATGCAGACTATTATGTTAGCGCATAATTTATCTCGAGCGTCAATTTTATGAGGCATTAAGAGCAGGAGATAAGTCGCTACCTTGTGTATCTCGTACAGCTTGCTGACTTGAAGAAGTTCAATGTCGTTTTCATACTCCTCCTTCCTTAGTACTTGAGAATTACCTATTTTCTGGTCTCGTTGGATCGCTGAACCTGAGTCATTGCTGCTCCTGGATCCCTCTGGAAAGAGGTCATTCCCTCGGAGAAATTAGTGAAAAGCAAGGAACAAAACAGAGGTGTTTCTTCAGATATCATCCTGTTTGCACTATTCATATGTTCAGCATACAGACTTCTGCTTCTTTTCCTACTATTCTTTTAGGTGAATTTAATGAATGAACCCTATGAGCTTTGATTCACTATCAGGAAATAATGTAGTAGGGGTATTAACCTTTCTTCTTCCTTTCATACTTACTCTGGGTTTTAGCTTGACGAAGAACTGCAAGGACGGTGAGCTTATCTCCTGGGTTTAGCACAAGTTCATACAATGCCCACCTGAGGGAAGGTAAAATTAATTCTTGCGATGCATCATGAATCACCACCACTCTCTGTGTCCCCATGGATTTGCCTTTCCCAAGGTGTCCATCCGAAACACTGCAGGTCATGTTGAATGCAGAGTTCGCAGAATGTGAGGGTTAATTGGCTCTAGTGTTTGGCCGCCACTTATACCTGATCTTTCTCTCTCTCTCTCTCTCTCTCTCTCTCTCTCTCTCTCTCTCTCTAGCACATTGCAGCTTCTTTCATTGTCGTTAAATCATCTATTCACTATGTTTGTACTAGGAGCATTTTAAAAGGTATGATTGACAAACGATGGAAGAGCGAAGCTTAGTACAGAAAGCATTAGGAATTCCTTAGCTCGAGGACCTGGCAGACAAACGTTGGATTGGTCTGAAGTAATTTCGCAGGAAGATTTCCAGCAGGGAGATTTTACGAAGATCATGGCATGGCTTCAGTAAGAAGAAAGGGTTTGTAAAGAGAGAAAGCGAGCAGTGGCGAGTCGGTTACAAGCATCTGAAGCTGTTCGAAGCGCGCCTACGATGGTTCTGCCGCTCCTTCTGTAGGAGGGATATTCTCTATATATTTTCCTTCGCTGACTGTCCCATCTTTATAGGTCCTCGATGGAGGCTTTGGATTCAGTAGCTGCGAAAGAGGACAAACCTGGAGGAGATTTCATGATGAAAACAGTGTCCTCCATAGATGCTCACAAAGGGTACACAGACCACCTTGGCAGTGGGTATTTGGAGGAGCCTCCAGGGCGATTGCATTGAGGTCTGTCAAGGTATTAAATTTTAGCTTTTCTTGCACGTTGTTGCCGTTTGGTAGACAGGAATTTGGTTCATGCTCATGTTATCTGTTTCTCTCCAGTTGTCATGTTGCGATCTGGAGATTCTAGTTTCAAGTACGCAGGTAATCTTTTAAATGGAGATGTTCGTCGATGTAATGGCTGGTTCTAAGCAGATTCAACTAGATTCGTTTTCTGTCTGGTTCTTGTTCTGCACGACTACAATGCATCTAGCTGCTGTGAATCTTGCCGCGGTTGATCGTTAATGTTCTGTCTAGCTAAGCCAATTCATTATTAGCTGTGCATTGGGACATGACACTTTGGTTTGTACGCGCTTACGTTTCGGGACAACTTTACAGGATTCGACATGATTCTTACTCGATTCAGGAGGCTACTTGATAGGAGGCTTCCTTGTACACCTTATTTCTATGTAGTTTCCGAATAGATTGCATATCTTTTGTTAGAACCCATGAGTGCATTGATCCAAGGATGTGAACTCTACTGCACATCTAATAAATTTAGGGTGTGTTTGTTAACCGAACAACTAATGTCTTATCCTATTCTTTTGTTTTTCAGAACCAAAAAAAAAAAAAAAAATCTATTTGATAATTTTTTTCTTCTTAGGAATAGATTTGAAACAGATTCGAGAAATAGAAAAAAAGTTATTTTTTTGTTTCTGGGAATAACTCCATAATCAATTCCATTTTCTTTTATTTTTTGTTTTTATTCTTCCCCTTTTTCCTCTTTGGCTAACGACCTCATTAGAGTGTCACCACCCCTAGCGAGGTCGAGCCTCCCTGATGGTTAGGCAAGCTCGGCCTCGCCTAGCTACCGGCGAGGCTTGACCTGGCCAAGCCACTACGATGGCGGCCTCGCCAAGGCCGAACGACATTGCCATCCCGGTGGCCTAGCAAGGGCGAGCCTGGCTAGCGGCTAGATGAGGCTCTCAAGCTCACCCAATCGCCAGCGAGGCTCAACCTCGCTTGGCCATCGCGAAGTTGGGCATCACCCAACCTTGGTGAGGCCGAGCCTCACCCAGCCGCTAGGGAGGCTCGACCAATAAGGCTTGGCCTCGTCGAGGGCTGTTGACACTCCGACAAGGTCACTAGCCCTTGTCTAGTTGGTCATCGGCAACAGCTAGGCCGGCAACCAGCCAAAGAGAAAGAAAGGGAAGAATAAAAGGAAAAAAAAAAAGGAGAAAATATAATTTAATTATTAAAAATTTAAAGGAAATATTAAATCACAAAAGAATTTGAAGTCTTATCAAACGCATTTCTATCATGGGAATAGAAATTTTGGACAGTTATCAAATACTCAAAAACTTGTCTAGGGAATAAGATAAAAAAAAATTATTTTTAAGTAGAAATTATTCTCAGGAACGGAATGATTATCAACGCACCCTAATTAGCCAAGGACCCAAATGGCCTATAACCAACATTCAGTTAAGTCTATTTTAGAATGTGTTATTTCCTTAGCTGTGGTAAGCAGGCAACAGTAAACATCAGCATTTGTAGGTAGCACATTAAATCATTGTTTTGCTCAAGGATCTTATTAACGAGTGCATTTGTTATACTTGTTAAATTTAAAGAATAAGAAATAATTAACTTTTCAAAGTAATAGTTATTCAAAATATAAGTCGATCGGAGTATTGGAAACCGTAAAGGTTCTTGATTAGTCGCTTAAGTAGTATCTCTAAGCAATTGTATCTTCAACGAAATCTTTTAGTTTTTTAGCTGGAGAAGAAAGTCTCTTTGGTAATGATGTCATTGTGTGAGATTGATGGCAACGCTAGTTTTGATCTCGCTTATAGTGAGAGGACGATATGATTCGTACATATATCGAGAAGTCTAATTTTCTTTTTGACGGGTTAATTGTGATTTCCTCCTAACGAAGAATAAGTAAAAAGGAGTTTCCTCGTACCATTAAGATGGTCCTTTTTTTAGTGATCACTGGGTAAATTTTTTATAGCATAAATATACTGAAAGTCCTAAAACTCATCACGAAAGCATAATTGAATCCATAAATTTTTAAAAAATGTAATCAAATCCTAAAACTTGTCAAATTTGTCCAACTGAAAACCTTCCGTTAAAAGCTTGTTCAACATTTCAATAGTGATGGACACCCTGTCCACTACTATAAAAACCAGTACTGTTTTTGAGATCCTTTTTGTCAATGCTTTTATTGTATAAATTCTCCTGATGAGGTAGATCCATTTGCAAAACCTCCACCTCGAAGGAAGCACAAAAAGCCAAAAGATCCTATGTACCAAAGGTACTTAAACGGAGATCCCTCCGTTAATACTCTTGGTGAGTATGATAAATATCAGTTTATGGTTTCCTATGCACCAACTCCACCACCAGAGTTTAATGTTCCTTCCTCTGTATCACCAGATCCACCATCATCACCGCCTCCATCTCCTCCTTAGAAAAAGCCAGCCATTTCTCCATTTTATAAGCCAATTGTAAAGTGGGCAAAGAAACATTCCTACCCACTTGAAATTCCAACAGAAACACTTCATAACTCTTCCATTGATATGTTTCATGAAACAAATGTTTCTCCTCTTGTTCGGGAAAGTTCTAAACTCTTGTTTTCTGCTTTAGAAGAGTTTCCATTGCTGACGCCACTTTGTTTTCTCTCTCCTACGTGTCAAAAACACAAAGAATAACTAATTAAAAAAGCTATTTAATTGAAATTATATTAGAAAAAACTAAATTAAAGCAAAGGAAGACAAAAGAGGTGAGGGCGATGTAGGACCTATAGGCCCTTGCTAGCGTCGGCCCGCCATTGCCGAAAGGGGCTGCCAATGGTGTGGCAAGGGTTGGCCGGGTTGTTGTGCCTTGTCTAGTGGCCGATGACCCTAGCTGACCAACGGTAAGGGTCATAACATTCCACTAGATTCGACGAGAGTAGTTGACCTTCACCCTACTTTGATCGAGGGCTACCATTAGTGAGGTCGCCACCCCACCCCACCCCACCCCACCCCAATAGTCAAGGCTTGGCAACCTTGGCCAACCCTTGCTCCATCATGGTCAGCCCTTTTCGGCAATGATGGGTAGCGGTAGTGAACTGAAGGCCTTGTGAATCGGTCATCTTTTGTCTTCTTCATTTATTTTTAAAGTTTAAATAATATTTAAATTAAAAATTATATTTGCATCGAAACGATGTCATTTTCGCTCTGTCCTTCATATTTCAGTCACATTAATGCAACACTAGATTGAAACTAATAATAAAAAAAGCTATGTTCTTTTCGGTAAGCTAAGTTGGACAAAGTTAAAAGAATGATTTGATTACATCAATTTGACGAATTTTAGAATTTAATTATACTTTTAAAAAAATAAAATTTAATTATATTTTCATCATAAATTTTCGAAGTCCGTACACTTATCACTTTTCTTAATTGGCTTTTGAGTAGTGTTGTTGTATCTTAGTGCACGAAGAACGTATGATGACGCTGTCCCGCTCTCATGCTCGACGTGGTTTGACTAGATTCCCAAAAAAACAGTCAAAACGAAACTTTGGTCAATTCAACGCAATCCGAAAAATCGGAACTACCGTCGTTCAATGTCTTAATCCTCCATGTCCACTAGTAAGTTATGTGGGCAACTTAAATAGAATCCCAGATATGATAAATTCGAATTTTCATAAATAAATAAAAAAGGTGACATTCCAGTTATTTAGAAAATTAAAAGACTTGGTCATCTATCCATGTTGGTATTGTTTCTATGCATTATAAAGTAAATTCATCTTCACTTTCAACCTTGAACTCTATTGAAAATATTTCAATAATTTTGACAACATATATATCCAATGAATTGATAACTTTATATAATAAAAAAAATGGGTGAGATTGTAATCGTAAAAAAATCCACATAATAATCACATTATTGCATGAATCTCTCATGTTTCCCAACTTACTATGAAAGTTTCCGACTTTCCCAATAATTTAAATTTCATTTTTAAAATAAAAAATTCACAAATTTCTCTTTTCATTAAGTTTTGGGAAATGGCACAAATGATTCTTAAGTTTTTAAGTTGTTCAATGCAATTCATGAACTTTATCTCAACGTTCAATGTAGTTACTAAATTTTTAATCTATTCAATGTGATCCCTGAACATTTGATACATGTTTAATTCAACTGTTGAACTATAATAAAATGTTCAATATTATCTTTCAAATAATTAAAGTGCATGGATAATATTCAATATTTTTATTGATGAGCCAATTCAGTTGTCACATTATATACCGAGATAAAACTTATGAATCAATAAATTAAAAATTCGATGATCATATTATACATAGAAATTAAAGTTCAAACTTCACAGGGCATTTGTGCCGGGCTTCATTCCCATCAGTACATGCTTTTTCTTTTCGCTAGGATCCCTTTCCGGACCCACTTTCAATTTTAATTCAACGAAAAAAAAAAAAGAAACGAGGAGAGAGAGAATATCCCATAATTCCCAATGAATCTAGGGTTATTTTCAGTAAATTTATATAAGCCAACCAATTTCGGACACTACCCTCCCTCCTTTCTCTCCTCTCCCGCAGCACCCTTCGCCGCCTCCATCGAAGGTCCGAAGCTCGCCGCTCCTCTCCGGCCGCCGCCCCCCTCCCGTCGGAATCTCCGATCGAATCGAGAGCGATGGCGATCACCTTCTCGGATCTCCACACGGAGTCGGGCCTCAAGTCCCTCGACGCGTTCCTCTCCGGCAAGACCTACATCTCCGGGTAACGCTTCGATCTCTCTCTCTCTCTCTCTCTCTCTCTCTCTCTATCTCTCGGTTCTTCGCGCGCGGGATCGATCGGTCGATTCGGCATCTCGGCCCCCCTTGCTTGTTCGGAATGTTTATCGGCGTCGTTTTCGATGGCAGAGATCAGCTCACGAAGGACGACATCAAGGTGTACGCCGCGGTTGTCGAGAAGCCCGGAGGCTCGTTCCCGAACGCCGGCAAGTGGTACGAGTGTGTGTCCTCACATCTCGCTGCGAGGTTCGTTTCTCTCCTCGTTTTGGCCTTATCCGAGGCTTGTTATGTCGCTCGGTTGCTCGATTTTGCTTGATTTTGAACTTCCTTTTTGGATAGGATCGCTTCTAGTAGTTTGTGTAGCGATCGATTCGATGATTGTGAGTTTCAGATGCTGGTTCTTGGTACCGTGTTTCGTGATTTAGCGTCTTAGTATCAGTACCCAAAAGGGTCATGAAAAGCGAGGATTTTTCCGTGTTTACGAGTGCCTATTGTATTTATAGACTTGCATGAAAGCATGTTCGGAGGCCCTTATCTTCAATTTAAGTTCAACGATATCGATAGCCTGATTTTCTTGGTATGGTTTGGGGAGGAGATCAGTGCATGCCTGCGCCGTGTACTTTGAATTTGTCGAAGTTGAGAAATTTTCGGCATTGTTGCATCTCATCTTGTTATGGCATTTTATTTTGATTTTAAAGTCGAATGCTTCCTAATGTCTCCTACTTCTGTTCAATTGTTTAGCTTCCCTGGCAAAGCTGCTGGTGTTAGAGTAGGTGGCAAAGGTGCTCCAGTTGAAGAAGTTAAGGGGGTATGTTATATGTACTGATGCGGTGGCTTCTTTTTTAAGACTTCGATGAGAAATTAAATCGAATGAAATGGTGTAAAAGGATTTATCTTCCCTGTTCAGAGGGATAGGCTCAGTTTGTTGTTGTTTTAATAAGAATTTGGCATCATAAGCTTTCTGAGTGATGTTGCGGGTTTTCTTGTTTTATATATAGGCTAATCTCCTCGATAATCTCAATTTTACTTTCGTCGAGGTATGGTTTTTCTATTATCAGGAGAGCCTGTTCTGTCTGTAAAGCCTTTGTGGCAGATGAGGTGGTCCTGTTGCTAGAGGCCTCGCTTCTTCTAGCTATATAACCTTTTTTTAGCTAATTCTATTAACTTCCTACCCTTTATCTAACCCAAAATGGAATTATCCCTTCCAATCTTTAGTAAGCACCAATGGAATTTTATCCATAATGGCGAGTAAAACTCAGAAACATTGTTTCATTTGATTCGGTGAATGCTTTTTATGCACACTGCTACACATGTTACAGAATAGGGATCTTGCTTTGATCGAGGTTTGAACAACTTAATAATGACTAAGTGATTAGACCCTACTATCTTGCCTTTGTGGAGAAAGTTGTCCTTATCTTGTCCTGTGGAATTTCATGTATGAGTAAATAGATAATCTTAAATTTCGAAACAAGGACCTTATGTTAAGTTGACCTTTAGATCACTAAGCAACTGAATGCATCTCTTTAAGATTCGCTTTAACTTGGTAGAGTTTCGACTTTTGCTGACGTTTCTATTTTAAATGGTCAAGATTTGATGGTTCATTTTCTTTTCACCAGGCTGCTCCTGCTGGGGATGACGACGACTTGGATCTCTTTGGTGAAGAGACAGAGGAGGACCAGAAGGCTGCAGAAGAGAGGGAGGCAGCCAAAAAGTCATCTGCAAAGAAGAAAGAAAGTAAGTTTGCAATCATTCTCCTAAATCACTTTCTTGGAGTCACTTCTCTCCTGGGTTAAAAAAAAAAAAATACATACAATAGTCCTAATTATAGCGGCTGTTATATCTTGACTCTTGAGGGCTGATGCGTCCTAGTTCATTTACGTTTGTACCTGATATGATCAGTAAGTGAACTTTGCTCTGCGATAAAGAAAACAAAAGATAGATTTATACAGCTTGCTTGCTTGAAGGTGTTAACCTAATTCTTAGAAACTTATATATCGCATTGATTAGGCTGCTTGCTAGCCTGAACTTGTTTCTTTCTTTGGAATAAAATTCTCATGAGTGATTTCAATATCTTGGCTTGTGTGTGTATCTGTATCCTGTTATAGGTGGAAAGTCATCTGTCCTCTTGGATGTGAAACCTTGGGACGATGAGACAGACATGAAGAAGCTGGAAGAGGCTGTTAGGAGTGTGGAGATGCCTGGGCTCTTCTGGGGAGCTTGTAAGTTTTGACTGTCTCATTATTTCGCCAGTATGACCATAATGCTTTGTCACTAAATGTCATGTTTATCCCCTTACGAGGATTTCTTTTGCTTTCTTTCTTGCAGCGAAACTGGTTCCAGTGGGTTACGGGATTAAGAAGTTGCAGATCATGATGACCATTGTGGATGACCTTGTCTCAGTGGACACCCTCGTCGAGGAGCATCTTCAAGCTGAGCCTATCAATGAATACGTTCAGAGTTGTGACATCGTCGCCTTCAACAAAATCTAAGAACAGTGCTTCTGAAGTGCTGTGGTGGAATGGCCTTTTTGTCGTGATAATGTAGTTTTACGTACTAGCATTCCATTGCTGTTCTTTAAGCTTTCTTCTGGACATCTACTTTCAGCAAGGTGAAAGATGATACGCCTGCTCTTGCTGGATGTTCTACACGTGTGTTGACTCAGGTAGTCTTGTTTGGTGGACGTGTTGTCGTGGTATAATCTCAATTATTCCCACCTAATCGATTTCTTTGAGGGAGAGCTTTTACTGTGGCTTTAGATCGACTTGTTCTTGGATTTTGACGATCAATCTGAGCTTTTACTCAGATAGTCGGCCATACCCGTTCCGGACTCGGCCTAGTCGACCCAACCCGAGCTCTAATCTTTTAGATACTTTTCTCTTAAATTGTTCCATCTAAAGAATAGGTGACTGTGGATTGGCTCGTCATGTCGGTGAGGAAGCTTCGGTGCTGAGGTCGGGTCGGTTCATGGGTTAGTATTTGTGTGGCGCGAGCGATGTAGATAAGTGGGTGAGTGACGTGCTGACGCAAAAACACGTCCACACAGGTTTGGAATGGGGCGCAGAGGGTGGAGGATTTTGTTCAGAGTGACAACCACTGCCCTTGCTCTTGTGAAGCGGTTCGCTTCCACCTTAGTTTCGACAGGCCAAATTCGATTAGTTCCCGAGTTGAGCCCAACCTGGTGCTCACCCCTGAATGTTCTTTATAGCCCTCTTGTTTTCACCTCTTCCTTATATATGTTTGCCCAACACTGACGACGGTTAAATGAGTTATGCTTCCCCCTTACGTCCATTTGGTCTAATTTCATTCTGATGATTCCAGTCTGGAAGGATGCGCGAGCACCCCAATATTCATGCCGATCTTTCTTAGTTAAGTTCAGCGAGAAAATTCCAATATGGAGATCTGAACTTCAAGTGAATAACGGAGTCACAAACTTTTCCTAGACTTATGGCAAGGTGTGAATACTTGAATCTTTTTCCGACTGACACTTTTGAATTTCGCACAAGTTTCGAGTTAAATGTCTGGACAAACACTAAATTACCAAAAAATTAGGATGAATCAACAAGAAGTTGGGTGCCGCATCAACATAGTATTGCTCTGTTGGTTTTGGGTTGAAAATTGGGTCTACTTCACCCCCACGAACTTTTTACTAATTCTAGTTTCTTCAGCGAGAAAATTGCATACTTCTGTTAAATATATAACATTGTGAGGCTGGCATATGCAGCTTCTGCTGAAAGGAGAGAGAACAAAGAGAAGAATGTCGGAACCGCAGAGAACAAAGCTGTGGTGGAAATAGCGCGGCCCTTTTTTAGATCCACGGAAAATGGGATTCGTACGGTTCCCCAGTGCTATTGCGCAGTCGTTGGTTGTAAGAAGTCTCAGCATGACAACGTGTGAGGGTTGAGCTCGTGCCATTTCCAGACAACAGCGGAAAATTCTGCATGATTGAAGGAGAAAATGAAGCTCCTTTTCGCTCTCAACCATGGCTGTCGATGTTGGTTCCGCATGCCTAACGCTCTCATTCGACTGACTCCTCGTCCGACTCGTTCAGAGCAAAAAGGGCAAAACAGAGAGTTACTTTTCGTCCTTGTTCTTGTGCTTCCGTGGTTGTTCAAGATCTGAACTTCGTCTTTTTCAGTTTCGGGTATGATGAAGAATGTGGAGGGCAAACACGTGACAGAAAGAATAGAAGAAGGGGAATTCATCCCTGATGGATCTCCCGGTGCTTCGGTCGAGAGCTCCATGAATGCACACGACGTCATATGGCATGGGCAATCGCCTTTTGATTGGTCCAAGAGCAGTAATTTGCTGGAGAATATGGCCAGAGGTTCTCACCGAAAAACAATGAAAGAGGCGGAGAATGTTACACGCAGTGGCAGACGTGATTCAGCCCGAGAGAAGGTGATCTCGACTATAAGGCTCTACAGAGAAATCTGTCGCCAGCTCGAACGGGAAAAACCGAAAGCACGCAAAGAGGGCAGGTTCGTTAAAAGGATTGATTTTTTGGCTGCTAAAGATGTTAAGAGAAGAGCCGGGTACGTGCACGGCGGCAGGCAATTCATTGGAGACGTTCCAGGAGTGGAGGTAGGAGATAAATTCCGTTACAGGATGGAGCTTGCTATTGTCGGGCTCCATCGTCCTCTTCAGGGCGGCATTGATTGCATGGGAACCCGACCAGACATGCTAGCCACAAGCGTCGTTGCTTCCTGGGATTATGCAGACGATCTGACAAATCCTGACGAGCTGATTTACTTGGGCCAGGGCGGCAGAATGCCCGGTCGTGACAAGGAGGCTGAAGATCAGAAGCTTACTCAAGGGAATTTGGCACTAGCGAACAGCATGAAGAGGAACAAGCCAGTGAGAGTGATCCGTAAGGACTGGGATGGCAGCTTCATATACGATGGACTGTATGTCGTGGACCGGTTCCAGAAGACAAGCAGAGTTAAAGGAAAGATGGTCTTCGAATTTACAATGAAGCGACTGCCAGGCCAGCCGGAAATTCACCAGAAGAAGAAGATGCAAGTACACAAGTCATCTGGATTAATAAAATCGTAATGTGTCTCGAGGTCACCTCCATCGATCACCAGGACCACGCCCACGCCTCGCGATCCCTCACGCACTGTAAGTACCCAATCTGACACGCCCACAGTTCTTGTACGCCCGGTTCAGTCGCCAAGCAGCAGTACCCGATCGCCCCACCAGCATTTCCGGCGAAACCTGCTGGTCCTTTGCAGGTCTCCCGGCGCCCACTAGAAGCCCTGCGGTTTCTCGAAGTCCTCACCGCCAAATCTGCAACCTCTTGACAAGCCCTCATCGCCGCCGTTCTCTGTTTCTTTCCTTTTCCGAGCCGCACCTTCCCTCCCCTGTTCATCTCTGTTTCTGGCTGGAGGAGACTGGAAGTGGTCAATCCCGCTAGAAGCTCCGTAACCGGTGCTCATATCCATCGGAGACGCCATCCAGAACCTCCTCGTGCGGGTTTCAATCATTAACTGCCATTGGGATTTCTCCTCGGCAAGGCAAGGTCCGAAACCTTCTGTCTCGGTACCGCATGATCAAGAACAGAGGTTATTGTAATGTTTTGCGAAAACCGACTAGTATCAGGGCTCTTGTTGACGATTTGATCTAAATCTTTGCTGATGCGATACTGTTGAATCGAAACATTAAAGTTCATCCCAGAATTGTCCAATTCATTATTGGGGCCTGTGTTTAGCTCTGTTGACTGTTGAAATGTAATCGTTACGTGTTTGAAACTGAACCACTGATGTAATAAGTTTGCCAAATTCGAGTGGAGTCCCATTGATTCTCGTGTCCATTTGTCTGTCAACTAAGCCTGCCATGCCCTCTCCGTGTACGAGTCGATCTGTTAGTTCCTTGTTCGTGTTATGATGCAATGATTATTGATTACTGAACGGCATTCTCTCGCGAACGAGGAGTATCGAAGATCCATTGAACACGTCATCAAGAAATGCTCTGCATCGTAAATGTTCGCTTCGAAATTATGTTCTGTGCGCGAACGACGGCGGCCTTCGAAACTGGTCGCCCCAGGGGGACGGTCTGGTTTTGTGAGTGTGCGGCCGCCGGACGGCGGCGGCGGTCCTGTGACGGGAGACGGATGACGGTGATGTTCAGTCTAAGCTTGGTTTCGTTTAAAATGGAGTTCTCAATATAAGGGAAGAAGAAGGTGATGGGCTTAGAGTAGTTATGGTGGGAAATGGGCTTAGTTGGGCTTAAGGTGAGATTAGTGCTATTGTAGTAATTATGGGCTTAATCAGGTTTAATGGATTTTGGGCTTAGTTGGGCTTAAGGTGAGATTAGTGCTATTATAGTAATAATGGGCTTAGTCAGGTTTAATGGATTTTGGGCCTAGTTTGTTTAGCTAGAGAGGCACTTGATTATGGATAGGTTGGGCCTCGCATGGCAATTGTTATATTGGGCCGACTTGCTTCGAAGACGGGCTTAGTGTAAAAGCCTGACCATGTGGCGGGAATTGTGAGGACGGAGCCTAGTCCCATATTCGGACAGGGCCCAGGGCCTGGTCAGCCCATTTTCGAAGTAAAAAAAGAGAATTGATTAATTATAAAATTTTAAAAATTCGTAAAAAGATAGAATTAGATAATTAGAAAATAGGTTGAAGGCAGGTCTGGAATAAGCTGTTAAGTTTAGTGCTAGATGTGGCTTAGTTTTATTTAATTAGCATAAATTTAGTTGAGGGTTTTAGTGAACACCCTTTATTATAGGTTAGATAGTTTTGGTAAGAAATTGAACTCAATTTAAACTTAATTCATGGGACTGCTGTTCTGGGGCTTAATAATGAGGCCATATATATTCTTTACTTGACACTTCCTTAAATTTATTACTTTATACTTTATTTCTATCACGTTGGGCATGGCTGTTGGGTAGTCATGCATGAGCATTATTTAATGGCCTAGGATAATAAAATGTTTAAAGACTGCCTCAATCATTTAGATTACAAAAAAATTAAGTATCTAATATAATCTTTAGTTAATCAAGAAGTGAGATATTCTCTCACATCTCACATGGCTGATAGTTGTGACCCTAATAAGCTAGTGGCAAGTTCTTTTCATATATTAAATCATACAAAAAAATTTATGAAAATCCCAAAACTCGAGCCATTTGGGATTGCTGGTCCACCATGACATTACCTCTAAATCCACTCCCCGACACCCCAACGGCGTCACGAGACAACTTACAATCTCTCATTTCTTTGCATTCACTACCGTATAACTTCAATTTGCAGCTTTGCCTCTCCTTGCTTTAAGCGCTGCACCCGTAAGTAGAACTTATCAGACTTATATCTTAGGCTAAAATTAGGCACATAAAGATCACCCGTACGATCTCCCTTCTCAGACTTATCTCTAAGGGTTAAAGTAGGCGATGGACGCATGTGCCAAGAGGCCTTTAAATAGCAGCATAGGAGCTGTAAAGTCGCTTCCCTCCATCAATGTCCTCGTCGAGCAAACCCATTTTTCCAACCCTCCAAAAGAATTCATATTTGGCTTTAACTTAGGGCAGGTTTGGTAACGTTTTTATTTCGGAGAATAATTTCCAAGCATAAGAATGTGCTTGATAACTACAAAAAATTTATATTTCAGGAATAAGAATACTTTTAATAATGTGAAAAATAATTATTTTTCTGTCATAATTTGAGATATTATTCTAATTTTAAAAGGTCATGAAAGGATTACATGTGGAACTACAAGTCAAAAGTTGTACACTGTAGAGTTTGTTACAGATTAAGAAAAAGCTAAAATGTCGCTTTCGTGAAATCTAAATTAAGTAAAAAGAAACGTGTAAAGAATCGTGTAAAAGATCTAATCAGATTATTTATCAAATTGTCTTGAATTAGACTTGAGTGCATTATATTGTATTCTGAAAGTTTGAACATTCCCATCTCGGAAATTTTTCACTTCCCGAAAAAAGTTGATTTTTTTTCTTTTAAATTTGTAAATTGTGTCGTCCCGTGTTCTCATTAGCTTTGATGACTGAGTACCGAAAATGGAAAAAGTAGAGCCCACTCTGATTCCAATGCAGTTTCCTTTTGAAGCATGAAATTGACGTCAACAAGCAGAAAATTAAAGGTCGGCCCACGCGGTAATATATTCCAGGTTGCTCTCTCCATTTCCTCGATTCGTTCGGTTGCGTACGCTTTTCATATTTTTCCGCAACTAATTATTTTTTCCTGCTTTTTCCTCAATAGAAGGAAGTAACTAAATTTATCACTCACAAAACGCGCTATTAAGTAATTAAATTCCAGATTGAAATGTGAATGGACAAACAAAACACGAGATCAATTATAACTCGTTAACGTATACGATAACATCTCATACCACATTAGGTGAGACACGGTCATAAATAAAAATTTTCTTTATCCAAGCTTGGAACCCGAATGGATGGAGCAGGTTTGAGATGCTTTACTCTATTTAGATGGTATGGGAAATTGAACGCGTATCGTGTTCCGTCTAATTTAATATAAGATAAGGCATTGATGAGATCGTAGGTAGATGAAGGGGAAGGGGAGATGTACTTTTTGTCTACCGGGTAAGGAAAATCTAAATACGGATGGCGAACCTCATAATTAGGTTAAGTTAGGGTGCGGATGATAAAATTTTTGGCCAGAAATTGATTTCTCAATTTTTTTTTTAAAATTGAAAAATTAAAATTTTAACTTTTAATTTCTTTTTCAAATTTATTTTTAGAATAGAAATCTATTCCATAAATTAAAAAAATCAAATTATAATTTTATCACGTGCAGCCTAAGAGAAGTGAGCTAAAATGCGAATTGTCAGACACAATATCATTTATATATATATTAATTAATTTATTTATGTAATTGCACCGATTGTCGGAGTCGTACGAACAGAACACATATTGCGCGATTTAACACCTGTCGCAATCTCCGCATTACGGTATGTGAGAGTGAGAGAAGCTCATGCCACTTCCCATTTCCAGATTTCAAGCGGAGATTTTGCAGAGGTTGAGGAAAGCTTTCTTCGCTCTCAACCATGGCCGTCGTTTTCCTTCGGCATGCCTCGTCATCTCCACGAAACTCGTGATCCGCAGCTCACTCGGCGACTCGTCGTCCGACTCGGTAAGAGCAAAAAGAAAGGCGAAACAGAGCTACCTTCATGCATGCTCATTTCTTCTCAACGGGAACCTCTCTTCTTGTTCTTCCATGTTGTCTAGGGTTCGACAGTCTTGTCCGAGGTTCAGGTCCGGACGCTGCATCCTACTTCTTAGCCCTGTTGGCAGACAGCATCGCTCGTTTTAGACTGAAAGGAACTTTTCTGTAAGAGGGTTTGATCATTTTCCTCCCACCTTCAGGTTTTGAGGCTCGGCTTGCTTTGGCTCGTGGCGTGCGTTTCTCGATTCGACTCCGATGATGTTTTGGACAAAATATGGGTAAGTCATGCATGTGCTCTGCTTTTGACCTAATCTTGTTTTGGAGTGCCGTGTTTCATGGATAGTGCTGGAAACATCCCACATTGTTCTCTAATCAAAAGTTTGAACTTAAATCGATTTGTAGGACTTGTAGGATTTTTCATGCAATCTAGTATTCGAGCCCCAGTACAAGCGCTCTTTGAGTGAACCTTTGCAAGTAACGATCGACGGGTTGATTGATTGAAGGTTTCTCGCACTTGAATTCTCTTGTTCGTCCAAACTTTGCTTGGCAACAGTAACGGCTTTGAGGCAGGTAATTTGCAAAGCCTAGTTTGATCGTCAAACAATATTGCTCTCGTCATTTTTAACTCATCTCCTGAATGTGGGACTTCAAGCATGTGAAAGGATCTTCTATTAATTAGCTATTGAAATGAGAAGTTTTCGCCCATGTCATTTCCAGAAGTAGAATAAATTTTGAGGCTTTCAGAGAAAAGCTATTGTTCTTACCAGCTTCAACGCCGAATAGGGGTAAGTGGTTTTAGGTTTCATACAAGGTTCCACTTGGAACCTACACTATTCATTAAAACAGGTTATTCATTTTTTGGAATCTAGAACTTCCTTTGCATATCTTGGAATCTGAAATCTACCCTTTCACAAGTTCCAAGATCGGTTCTAAGATCTACATAGATTCCACCTATATTAGTAATTGAACGATTACAGTGAATCACCACATTTAATGATCGTCACTTATTGCTCTAATTCACTGATCACAATTTATATTTAGACACATGAAGAATACGAAATATTAGTAAAGTAAAAGTCTTGGTCATAAAATTAAAGCTTAGAATACTTGTTTTAGGTTATACACTTATCATTGGGCGCTATGGAATACTGTAGGATGGCACAAAGATATAGATCAAGAAAAACACAAAAATTTGACTCGAGTTCTAGGTTCCAGGTTCTACACGTGCCTAGAACTCGAAATCTACTCGTCAAAGCAAGTTCTCCAATTTTTTGAACCCAAACTCTAACCTACATACTTAAGAACTTGGAATCATACAGGTTTCCATCGGTCTAGATCTTCGATTCCAATGCTACCATAGAACCATGCTCATCCCTAATGCCAGGTGGTCATTATAGTTAAATTCAATATCAGTCTACTCATTTTTTAACTACTTAACTGGTATGTTTTCCAATATCATTTAAACAATTATGGAATAGAGATGCATGCTCAAGTTTGTTGCAGCTACTTTTTTCGTCAACAAGCATATGTAATTTCTTTTGCCAAGTTATGATCTATCCGAGATACCATCTATAATTTCATTTCTTACAAGGTTCGAATAATGGCTAATTTGACAACAAAATCCAGACATTACACTGAAAAGAGATACACAAATTTAGTGATAACATTAAAAATTACAAAAAAGTGGTGCTATTATGGTGACTTTTATTCTGTTCAGTTTTTTTCATTTTAACAGCATTCCATTGGTATTCTCATGGGAGAACATAAAGAGAAGAAGATGAATCACAAGAATATGGAGATGTCAAAGAAGGCCATGCCTGCGGATGTTTCTTCTGTCAGAACTGTTTTTCCAGCTTTAGGATCTTCTTCCGGTTACACATATATTTTGCAGTCTCAATCAGGTTCTGTTGACTGCAGAAGCAATACTGTGATGAAAAGCAACAGACAATCTACTCTGGAAAAGAGTATGTCATGTTTACCCACAGGATGCAGAAGTCACGCCCCTCTTCCTAGCCTTGCACAGCATCGACAACCACTATTTCTTTCCAAGACAGCCAATTTGAAGCAAGACCATTCTGGTATGATGGAGAATGTAGAGGACGAAAATGAGACAGAGAGCATAGAAGAAGGGAAATTTATCCCTGATAAATCTCCAGGTGTTTCAGTCAAGAGATCTATGAATGCACCTGATATCATGCGGCATGGAAATGAGAAAAACTGTGCTTTGCAGGGGCAATCACCTTTTGATGGCTCTAAAAGCAGTATTTTGATGAAGAATATGACTAGAGATCCTCGCCCTGAGAAGTGCTTGTTGACTTGTAGAGATTTCCCTCCAGGATGCGGAAGTCATGCCCGGGTAAAAGACCACATAGAAGAATTCATTCCCGACAAATCTTGTGATTCTTCAATCAAGAGCTTGGCAACTGCACATGTCTTCAAATGGCGCAGGAACAAAGATCATGCTGATAGTCAAGGTGTTGGTGTTAAGGAAGCAGGGTCACAATCACAAGTAAAAGTTCAAACATCTTCCATGAGGACGATTAATAAGGAATACCTTAGAAAGGAGAACTCCCTTTACGATCATTGCAACAACGTCAACAGATCAAATAGAGACACCCAAATAACAATCAAAGAGGCCGAGAAAATTGTTCAATGTTCTCCTGGTGCATCCCCTGTTATGAAGAACAAAGGTTCTAAGAGGAAGTCTCTTGACAGGTGCTACATTGGGAACTACTTAGAGGAAAGCACACCAGATGGTCGGGAAAGTTTGCACGCTGTTCGAAAATCAGATAGTGGGATAGCAAGCCCTCCCTGTTCTGAGCTCAGAAATGCAAATGTCACTCGCAATGACAGACATGATTCAGCCAGAAAGAGAGTGATCACAACTCTAAGGCTCTACAGAGATATTTGTCGCAAGCTCTCCTGGGATAAATCAAAAGCAGGTAAAAAGAGCATGTGCATAAGAAGGATAGATTTTCATGCTGCGAAAGAGATCAAGAAAAGAGTAGGATATGTCCACGGCACCATGCAATTTATCGGAGATGTTCCAGGAGTGGAAGTGGGAGACAAATTCTATTATAGGATGGAACTTGCTGTTGTTGGCCTCCATCGCCCTCCTCAGAATGGCATCGATTACATAGGACCTCACCCAGACATCCTAGCCACAAGTGTTGTCGCTTCCTGGGATTATGCAGATGATCTGACACATCCTGAAGAGCTAATTTATTTGGGCCAGGGTGGAATGCCCGCTCATGACAAGAAGGCTGAAGATCAGAAGCTTACTCGAGGGAATTTAGCTCTAATGAACAGCATGAAGAGGAACAAGCCAGTGAGAGTGATCCGTAAGGGTAAGGATGACACCCTCACATACGACGGACTGTATGTGGTAGACAAGTGCAGGAAGATACGTAGAGCGAATAGACAAATGATCTTCGAATTTCTAATGAAGAGACTGCCAGGCCAACCTGAGATTCTTCAGAAGAAGAAGATGAAAGTACTCAAGTCGCCCGGATAGGAAGAGTCATTACCCAGCATTCGGAAGTGAGAAAAGGAATGGAACAATCTGAAACTCCTAATAGCTAATAGTTGTGTGTAGTAGTAGATCAAGGTGATGTTTTGTTTTGCAGACATGGAGTAGCTCTAATCCTTTTGCCTGTGTTCCTAGGATTGTGATAAGCGTATCTCCTGTTAACAGTTGCTTTTATGGTACTTTTTGGGAGCTACTATAGTGCAGTTTATGTTAGATAATACCAAGGGACGAGTAAAGGATGGCAATTTCACTCGTTACTGGACATCAAATCAGCAAATTCACTTGTTTGTTTAGTATTCAGCAAAAGATAAAAGCGAAAAGAGCCTGTCAAAATTTTAAATGCTATTTAAATTTGAAAATGAGCCCTAAGTGAATTTATATGTCAATATCTGTACGCTGTGAAAGAGAAGGCAAAAGTTCTTGCAACACTAGTTAGCATTTTACAAGGGAAAATTGTCCAGAAAGTCTTAAATCTATTATACTTTTGCTAATTCAGTCATAGAAATTATCCATCTTTCTCCTTCAAAATAGTTAGGTTATATTTGCTCTGCTAATCCACTATGTTCGAATTGATATAGGATCAAAGTCTTGATAGCATGCAACCGACACGATAATTTCCACAATTCTTGTATTAAGTAGTATTTTATGATCATGCTCGCTCATACTCACAATTCACAGGAAAGGGTAAAACGTCACTTTTCATACAAACTCCTCTTTCATCTTACTTTTCATCCACAACATAAAGAAGTCTATTTCTCCAGATTTGCTTCACCTCACATCTATTCTTCCAGATAACTATATGGAAAATCATTTTCTTTGCAATTTTCTCTACCTCCTAAAATACTTACTAATGTCACAGACTAAAGATTGGCAAATAAATGACCAGAACTACTGATTGGCATCCATGCCAACCATCGAGGACCAACGTGAGAGAGAGAGAGAGAGAGAGAGAGATAATGGAGGGGGTGAACGTAGCAACAAGCAAGTGATGCTGAGAGACTAAGTGAGCAGGATTCCAAGAGATGACCACTGAAACTCCATACAGACTTGGTTTGTGCATTTCGTCAAACATGTGGTGAGCAGTTTCATGAATCTGACAGGCTCCTAATGATGGGTAACTTCTTCTTTCAAATGGTTAACTTCCATTTCTGGAGTAAACATGAGAGATGCGATGGAGGTGCAGTTAAAAAATAACCAACAGGACAAGTTAATTTATGCATTATTACAATCTTATCATGTTAATCGCATAATAAGTCAATCAGGCAATCTTCCCATGAGCTAACTTTCAACAAAAATTAACCGAAAGTAGTCAAGACCCTACTCATTTTTATAACCCAAAAGCACTTCAAGTTTGGTGGAGAAGTTGAAACAACAAACTGAGAAACATCTTACCGTCAAATTTATCATTCTGAGCAGCAACAATCGGCGAGCTGGGGTCAAATAATTTGGCAAGATAATGTTCTTTTATTATAAAAAAGAAAGCCATCTAAAGTGAAAACTCATTAAAGGAAAAAAAGAAAAGTGAAAACTCTTTTAATGTTGTACATGTAAGAGAGAAAAAATCCAGAGTTATAGGCATTGATTAAACTCAGGTTCTTGGTCTAGTTCTCTGATTCCAGGTTCACTTACCACTCGGAAACTGAAAATCAAACGCATTCTACTAATTCTTACAAATATGGAACTGGTTTATCCTGAAATTATGTTCTTTCTGGTTACTTTTATCAAAATCAAAACTAAATCATTATATCATTGTGAAAGTAAAATTTTCTTGTTTTAATAGATAAAAGTAGCTATTTTTCAAATTATTAAAGACAAAATCAGCCCCAAACCAATTTTTCAGAGTAACTTTATAACTTATTCCTTTTTATTTAAGGCAACATTTTCCTTTTTTTATAGCCAAATGAAACTCTTCTTATATAAGTTTATGTTGACACCTAAATTTTGATTAAATAGTTAGGATAAAAATTGCATAGAAAATTAATGATCAATTGACCCTAATAAAGAAGATTTTTGCATCACATAGACATTAATATTATTTGCATCTACTAAGTTTTATTTTTATTTTATTTTCTATTATTTTACCTTATTTCGGATAAATAAAATATATGTATTAAAAATTTGTTATTAAAAAAGAAGGCCCACGGGGGCTGGGCCTTCGCCCTAGCCCCCTTCTCTTCTCCTTTCTTCCCCGAGCGGGCCCCAAGGCCCATTCCCTTTGGCCCAACCCCCTCCCCTTTCTTCTTCCTCCTTCTACCCCCTGCAGCTCGCTCGCGCGAAGGACGCCCTACCCGAAGCGGAGCAGAGTAGCTGGCGACGGACGGGACGTCTCGCAGGCGCCATCAATGCCGCCGAACGAAGCAGCGCGACATCCGGCGAAGAACCCGGACGGAGGGGACGTCAGGGCAGGCGCCTTCAATGCGGAGCAGGCCTCCGCGCAGAAGACGGGATGGGACGCCGGTTCGGTCAAAGAGGGGGGCCGGTCGGCGCGCCAAGGACCGGCGGCCGAAATGCCTCCGTCGACCGGACCCTCCAGCCTATAAATAGGGCCTCCTGGAGCCCAATGATCTAGGCGGGAAAGGAGAGAGAAATCGGGAGAATTTGAGAGAGAGAGAGAAGTGGAGAGAGTGAATGAGATCTGAGAGAGATACGGGAGAGAGAGACAGAGAGAGATCGTGAGGGAAAGAGGTCGAAGAGCGACTGAACCCTCTAGCGACCGTCTTGCCTTTACCGTTGTCGATAAAACCTCGGACGTCCCCCCTGTACCCGTGCCGAGCCGAGCCAAGGTAGGTTCCGGTTCCGAGTTTGCGCCGGTTTTCGATTTGTCCGACTTGGGGGTCGGTTTCCCAAGGATCCCGGCTCGGGAATGCGCTAGGCGAGCGGACGTAGCCCGATCTATCGAGCTCGTCCGCCTTATGAAGCGACCAAGCCCGGTAGGTAACATTGCCGACAGCCCCGGTTTTTGCTCCTCTCGGTGCTCTGTTTGGGACTCGCCGGAACGGGCTGATCTGTTTGGGTCGAGCGAGTTCCCACCTCATTTGTGTGTGTGCTGCGGTTTTGGGGTCTAGCGTGTCGATCGCTTGAATCCTGTCTTGACTTCGAGCTCGTTGTTTTCGTTTCTAACCCCCAACCGCCAATGCACCAGACATGTTAGATGAAATTCCCGAGTGAGGCGCGCGGCTGCTCTTAGTTTTCCGCCGTCTTTGCTTGGTAAGTGAGTTTCGATGGATCCTCGCCGTTACCCTTTCGCTTCGTATGATTCTGTTTCAACGTTTCCCTGTGCATGTCGTGCTCCGCAAGTGATCAATTCCGGGCCGGTGAGGATGAAGGGTGGCGGCGGCGGCGGCGGCGGCAACAATCCACGCCGGCGATGTCGGTCCGGTGTCTCTCGAAAGTCCGATCAATGCGTACTTTCGATAGACCGCGGAAAGGGGCGTTCTTGCCTGGACCGTTTTTTGGGGGAATGGTTTTCGGTAAGGACCACGCCTGAAGAAGACGGTCGCGTTGGGGTGAAATAGAAAGGCAACAGAAGGAGAGCAGAGGGAGGAGGAACAATTTTATTAAAAAATTAATATCATGAAATATTGCAAATTTATACATTTGATTAATCGATATTTTTTTATAAATTCGTCTTAAATTGGAACATGAAAATTTAATTTTCATTAGAGAAAGAGAAATTTTTAATTTGCAATCTATCCCAATCCATCTCATGTTGATGGGTTTGGAAAAGTGAGGATATAGCTTGTAAGGGTGAGAATTGGTCGGTTCCTAGACCCCTACTTTGGAATTTTTGGTGGCCGATCAGCTTTGATTATACATTTATATGATATAATTTTTTTATATATAAAAATCTTAAAATAAATGACATTAATTATATTAAATAATTCTTTAGTGAGTAGTTAAAGTAATTTTATATTGTTATTTCATAATTTAAGTTTTTAATGCTTATTATGACGTCAATAGTCATAATTTACAATTAAATAAAATAATTTTATGAGGAAGAATTTTCATGGTATCCAAAAAGGCATCTTATCTCTGTTCATCATTCGACACTCGCCCGCTCGCTTTGGGTCACTTATGTCGCTCGATATTCGTTTGGTTTGTTGTTCTCCGCATGACACAATGCTCACTCCATTTGACTCATTTGCCTTTCTTAATTGACTTCGCTTATCATCGAACCCATTGAGTCTGTACAATCTTCGATTGCCCTTTTAAGGAGTAAAAAAAATAAAATATAAAATTATTGATTGATTTTGGATTGACTTTGAAATTGGACCGAACTCATCGGGTCAGTTAAGTTATCAATCGGTTTTTTAAGAAATACAAAAAATGAAATAAAAAATTATCAGTTGGTTTCGGATTAACTTTGGAATCGGATCGAATCCGTTAGATCGGTCTGGTCCTCGGTCTCAAAAATTGAGGATCAGTATTATGCAGGTTGGTCCTAAGGTAAGGGGGTGAACCGCCCCAACCCGAACCATACTTATACCTAGATTTAGCCCAGACTTAGCGAGTAGAAAATGAAGGGGCAACAATGATCATAAGGCACCCAGCCTCTTCTTTAGGTAAAAAATTTTAGTTTGTAACGTAAGTTCCTAAATTTTTAATTTATTCAATTTGATCTCTAAATTTTAACTCATTGTGGAACCTAGTTTCTAAAATTTTAATTTGCTTGATGTGATCTATAAATTTATAATATTTAATATAGTCTTTAAATTATGTTAAAATGTTTAATATTGTCTTTAAATTATGTGAAAATGTTTAATATCATTAATTTTATTTATCAAAAAAGATTGAAAACAAAAGTTTCTACCAAAAAGAAAAAAAAGTGACAAGTAAAGTACCACATAAAAAGTCTCATTAGAATATTTGCTACTTTCACTTGACTTGACTCGCGTGCATTGACCGTAGTATACATTCATATATATTTTTTTCATTATTTTAGACTAGTTTTTTTATGACAAAAAAAAAAAGATAACTTTTTAATTTGTAAATTGTGTTGATATTTCTTTTATTAGTTTTGATGACGAATAATGAAATTAAATAATTTGGAAAAAAATTTAAAAATAATTACTTATATTGTTTACAAGTATGAACGGAAAATAATTTCATCATTCACGAAAATATTTAGATATAAATTATTGTTACTAATGAAATTATTTTTCATTAATTAATTATGTTAAAAGATACAAATGATTATTTTTCGAATAGTTGTTTTTAAGTTAATTATTTTCCGCCAAATAAACAAACCATTCAATTCCTTTTGAAGCAAGACATTAATGTCATTAGGCAATAAATCAAAGGTCAATCATGAGGGGAATATTTTCAAACTGTTCTCTCAAGTTCTTCATCCATTTAGTGTCTGGATGATAACGTTTCAATTTTTTTTATTCTTTTATTATCCGGAATTGAAAAAAGAATATAAATTTATTTGGTGATAATGTCAGTTAATTTTTCTATTCCCCATAATAAAAAAGTGGCAAATGAATAGATTTTAAATAGAAATAAGAAGTAGAAAAAAAGTTGTTAACACCTAAATTTTGACGACCTAATCATTTATTTATTGCATAAAAATTAGGGATTAATTCTTAACCCTTAAAAAAAAATTGCATAGCATTTTGTTTTAAGGGGCATTTTTTTATTTTTATTTGCACCGGATTGGTGACAGATAAGTTTGAATTGGTAGTTCTGAGCTTTAAATTAACAGGTTGGACTAAGCTTGCAAAGAGAGCAAATTGGCCCAAGCTCATTTTTTACCACCGAAAATTATTTTTATGAGAAATAGAGATTTGATATTTTCAATGATATGACGGTGAATTTTTCAAAATTCTTGAAGGAATATTACGAGTTAATCTTTGCAAGATTTGAAATTTGAAAAAATCTTATTGCAATTTTGAATCTTCGGCAATAAATAATAAAATTAGTGGAGAATATTCATTTTTGTAAATGAAATTTAGAGGAGACATCAAAAAGAAATATTGAGTTCAAGAAAAATCTTCGTGGATGTTCGTTTAAAACCTAAGTCCAATCACCTATAAATAGGTTACTATACTATAGAAGGGGGGTCATTTTCTATTTTTCCTTTTTGCATTAGTCAAAGCCCACAAAAAGTGAGTTTTGGCTTCCGCAGACAGGGACAGGAGAGAGACGTGTGAGGCGTGTGAGGGAGAGGAAAAAAAAGGAAAAACAACGACAAAAGCAAAAAGAAAAGAAAGGGAACTGTTCTTCTCCTTCGTGTACACTCTGCTGCCGTGACTGACCCCCTGTGCAGCGTCGCTGGGCTTCGCCGCGCCACCGCCGCGCTGCTGCCCGAGCCGCCGGCCACCCCCGTGCGAACACCACCCGCAGCGCCAGCCGTCGCCGCCCACGCACTGCCGTCTCCGAGCGCTGACGCCGCTCGCCAGTCGCTGAACCGTCAAGAAGCCCGCGACTGCCGCGAGCTCGCGTCACCAGCGACGCCTCTCAGCAGCCGCATCTCCGCCCGCCGACCACCCCCGCTCGTCGCCTCTGCTGCAGCCGCGACGACCCGACGCTTCTGCCCGCTCGCTCGTCGCTGCGTTCGTCGTTGCCTAGTCGCTTCACTCTCCGCTGCAACGCCTTCGTCCCCCTCACCCGCGAGCTCGTACCGCCGCTCCGCCAGCCCGACGAAGCCGCCGCCGTGCCCATCCGCGACGACCCGACGCCTCCGCGCCGCTGCTCCCGTCCGTGTCTCCGCCCGCAACCCGACGCCAGCAGATCTCGGGCCGGTCACCCCTCACCCGGGAGCTCGCACCGCCGCGCCGCCAGCCCACTCGAGACAGCCGTCGAGCTCCGCCGCCGAGTTGTCCCAGCCACCGCTGTCTCTGCTGTCTTCCGTCCGCCGTTGCTTCTGTTCCGGGCACCCTTGCCTGCTGGTCAGCCGCTGTTGCTGCCGCTGCTCGCTGCCAGTCCCCTCGCCGGAGCTCCGAACGCCGGCCACTCACTGCCCACAGCTGCTCACCATCACGGCGACCCGTCCTTGAGCCACGCCGAGCTTTCATCGTGGGTCACGAACCGTTGTTCGTTAAGTTTCGTTTAGAAGCTAACATTCAAATTAGGTAGATTTTTATTTTATTTATTTTATTTTTAAATATCTTGTTTTTTTATTTGAAATATTTCTTGATGCACGACTGAAATTCCCAATATACCACCTAATTCACAACTGCACACGAATTTTTTATCGATTTTATTAGCGAAATAATCAAGTTTGATTGAATATCATTTCCAGATTTGAACGATGGATATTATCCTTGGTGATCGTGAATGATTTAGTGCTTATCCTTTAATTGCTTTATTTATCCCAAAAATACAAAAAATATTGCATTTACATATCATGTAGATTGGAATTGACTTCCTATATAGAATTGCATAGTTGGATACATTTCTGATTATATTAGAATGCATGGTTAGATAATTTCTTGCTTGTCGAGATAAATTTTTAAGTTAAGATAGGATTTAGATTGGTCTATTTCCTAACTTAAAATAGATAACATTTCACTTTAGTTAGATTTTTATTACGAATTTTTATAAAAAAATACAAAAATATCATGCGCATGTCATATAGAATTAAGTTTATGAAATGCATGTTAGAGCCATGGTTTCATTTGTAATGATATTCGTTCCATGCGCTTGGTAGGTGAATCCTGTGCCGAGATGATCTTTTTACATCGTGTCCACAGAATCAGAAATTCTCGAAGCACCTGTTTCTCTTGCTCCTTCATCTTCAACCCCTTTAGATTTCCGTGTTTCTAATGCTTCTAAGATAGATTATCTTTATGAAGTCTCTCTTAGTGATAAAACTAAAATTTCTGAAACTCAACTTCCTCTCATGAACCCATACTCTGTCTTTGCTAAACCCACCTCATCATTTTCACCCATTCGCTTCATTCGCCAACTTATTTATCAAACTCCAAAGCAAGTAAAGGAGTATGTCTAGTCCTCCAAATTTGACCAGCACCCCATTCCAGCTACTGAGAAATAATACTTTGTTACTCTCCAGATCCCTCCAGAGTTTCCTAGACAATGGGCTCAACAGGGATATGCTCATGTTCATTATGGGGTTGTTCGTCTTGCTCTCACATTTTATGGTTGCAAGGGTTTACCAGTTGTTGCCATAATAGCGTTATTGGATACTCATTTCTTAGAGTACCAGCATGCTTGTATTGGCACTGTCCAAACCACCTTGAATGCTGGCACAATTTTTGTGATTCTGTATCCTAACTTCAATATCGCCCTTTCAGATCCATAGTTACTTTCTTTTATGAAGGTACAGGTTCAGCTCACTGGAGCTCCTCAAACTGCTGATTCTATTAATGTAACACTTCATTACCAAATGGTTTATCGAGTGCAGAACCATGCTCTTGATTTAAATTTCAACAATGGAAATGAAGATGCCTTATTCATCTCCATGCAAAATGATCAAGCTTCTCGTATCCATGTTCCCAGACAAATTCCAAATGAGAAGTTAGTCACTCTCATTCCAGAGACATGGATCACTAATTATGAAAAGTTGCACCAAAGCAACAAGTCTTTTCAGTCTTCGGACTCTGAATTCATCCGAAAGAAAGATGGAATTGTTTCCATCAAATTTGGCAAGAAAAATGAAGAAAGTCCATCCATCTTCCAAACCCTCTTCATGATTGAACCATGTGTTCCTGAATCAATTTCCGAGCCAGATCCAAAAAAGCTTGTTCAACACTTCAATAGTAATGGGCATCCAGTCCATTACTACAAAGACCAGTATGATCATTATTTTTGGGATCCTTTTTACCAATGCTCTTATTGCATAAATTCCCCTGACAATGTAAATCCATATGACAAGCCTCCACCTCGAAGGAGAAAACAAAAAGATCCCATCTTCCAAAAGTACTTAAACGAAGATCCATCCGTTGATACTCTTGGTGAGTGTGATAAATACCAGTTCGTAGTTTCCTACGCACCACCTCCACCACCAAAGTTTACTGTTCCACCCTCAGTCTCACCATCACCTCCACCATCTTCTCCTCAGAAAAAACCAGTTCTCTCCCCGTTTTACAAACCAATCCTAAAGTGGGCTAAAAAACATTCTTACCTACTTGAAACTCTAGCAGAAACACCGCCCACTTCCTCCATAGCCATGTTCTAGGAAACAGATTTTCCTCCTCTTGGCCAAGAAAGTTCTAAACCTTCGTTCCCCGCTCTAGAAGAATTCATTGATCCACAAGGCAGGTACCGCCATACTCCTAAAATACTTACCCCCACTAATGTGGATGAACATGGGAGACAGAGAAAGACTCCTGCTGCTGAAGCCGTTCTAAATTGGCAATCGGAAACTCTGTTAGCACAAAACAATGCCTTCAAAGCAATTGATTCCAAGATTGGAAATGTGCAACAAGATCTTTGAAAGTATGATGAGACCACCAAGAAAATGGTTTCTGAATTCCAAAAAAGGCTTAATGCCTTGAAATCAAGACAACATCTAGGGTGTCATCATCTAGAGAGCCCAAAGCCGGAGATAGAAAAGCTTAAGAGACAAATCCAACTCCTTGAAGAAGGAAGGTTTAGACCTTTTGATCCATTTTCAACTACTGTAAGAACCGGATATTCGCCTCCGCCACTCCAAACGTCTATCTTTGCTACCATCCCAAAAGATCCTTTAAAAAAAGAACCAGATATGGCATAAATGCGAAATCGCCTCAAAGATTTGAATCAAATACGGAAGGAAAAAGGAAAAGAGAAAATGCCTATAGAATCATCTTCGGTAGTTATAAGAGAAAAGCAAGATCAGATGATGCTATCAAATCCATTAGAATCTTTTCTAAAGGATTTGGGTACTCAGGAACAACCACATGATCCTGTTATCCAACAGCCTGATCTTGCTATCCCAAATGATCAGATTCTATTTCCAGCTGAACAAACTTTTCCTAACATCTTTGATACTGAATCAGATTCAGTATCCCTTTCCTCCTCTTCATCTTTCTCAATTCCTGCTGTTGATTCCCTCTTTATTGCACCAGTAACTTCATCAATATTCATGGCTAATCCTCCAAATCAGGATATGGAATCAAACTATTTTGAGCCAAAGATTGTTCAGACAAACAATCTAGGACAGAATGTGTCCGTGACATCAAAACAGTTTTTCACCATCGATGATATTCTCTATCACAAATGGCCAGAACAACTTGAGGAATTTCATACTTGGTGGAATACTCAGTCCATCACCAATCATGATATGAATGATGTCCTTTACAATTTTGTCACGAGGTTTACAGGAAGCCTCAAACTTTGGTGGAAATTAGTTTCAGAACAAGACCAGATTCATTTTCTAATGTCACCCGACTTTAGCCATGCCATTACTTTCTTATATCATTTCTTTGTGGGAAAACCCACTGACCTCATAGAAATGAAAAGAAGAGAATTTTTCGAGAGAAAATGTTGCTCCCTCCAGAAGAAATATCTTGATAAACATTATCGTGAAATGCTTAAGCTTTTTTTATCAAATTGGAGCTGATTCAAATCTAAAGCATGTTTTCCTGACTTCCATTCCTAAAAAAACTATCCCGGATGGTTGAAAGATCTTTTTTTGGAAGACGGATGTCGCGACCAAAATTTTCGGGTGCACCACCTAAAACTAGGTTAATGGACTACTAAGTCTAACTTAGCTTAGGCTCTCCCAAGCCCATACCAAATCGCGACTTAAGGTTTAAATATTTAACTTACGAATGATTAATAACTAGGAGTCGCCACTAATCGGTTTATGGTAGGTCGATTAGACACCTAAGTAAAATAATGGGAGGATTATTTTACTCCTACGAACCAGAGATTATGGGTACGGAGACTTGGTTACACTAGATTTTTCTAATGCCCTTTGGTACCATTTCTTTTTTATTTTCAAAAATATTTTTTGCAAGCAGCTTTGATTCATTTTAACTTAAGTCTTTATCATGCAAAAATGCGATCATACGAGTGCTCAACCATTATTAGAAATTCGGCAAATGAAATAAATTACATCACACAAAGCAAGCAATCATTTTATTATTATTTTTTGGTTTTCTTGAAATTAGAATTTTTTCATAAAAACATGCATTTTAACTACATGACCTAAACTATATGACATGAAGAAATGCAATAATTAAATGCAATCTAAATGACCTAATTCTAATGACATACAATGCAATGCAATGACATACAAAATTATTTCAACTAAAATGTCATGTAACATGCAATTTAACATGCGAGCTATATGTCATGCGACATTTATTAAATGACTTCGTCTAATGACGAGGAAGTTCTAATTAAATGAACCTAATAAAAACTAAATGACGTGCATTTGATATTTTTATTTTTTAAAAATGCAAAAATGATCTAGCTAGATTAAAATTCTATCTAATTTAAACTAAGGATTAAGTCACATTAAATCCTAATTTAAACTAAGATATTATCTTAATCTAACATGCAATTTATCTAAAAAGATGATCTAAATTTAAAATGATATATGCCATTCTAACCTAATATGCTCAATGATTTTTTTTTTTTATTCTCTTTATGAAAATTCGAAATTAAAATTAATAAATAATTAAACATGCAATCCAAATAACTAACTAACAACCTAAATGAATGCATTTTTTTTTTTTGTTTTTTTTTATATTTTTCTAAATTCGAAATTAATAAAAACCCTAACTAAATTATCTAAAGTAAATAATTTTCTAATTTATTTTAGGGATTAATTTGACTTAAACCTATCCTATCTTAGAAAACTATTTTCTAAAGAAAATAGGATAATTAAAATGTGCCATCTTAATCCAAGACTCTATTTTTTTTAAAAAAAAGGTTATTTAGGTTCAACCCTAATCAAAAATGCAATCCTAAAAATATATTCCTAAAAAATTTCTAATTTACTAACCTACATGCTCATGCAAGATTTTGATTTTTATATATATTTTTTTTTTTTTAGTGTTTTTTCCAAGATAAATAACTATATCTATACAAACAAGATATTCATTAAATGAGAATTAAAATAACCAAAAAAATAATTCGTTGTCTCACGAATTAAATTAATGGTTATTTTAACCCTAAACATCACCACAAAAATTCAAAATAATTAAAAATCTGATCCGAAGTTTTACGGATCAAATTAATAATTATATTGATTCAATAACTACAATACTATCAATAAATCCTAAGAATTAATATAATTAAAAATGACCCGACATCTTACGGGTCAAATTAGTAATTATAATAATCTTAGAGAAAAATGCGGGTAATGCCTACAATAAAGCGAGAATCAATTCCCAATATTCAAATTAGTACAATAATAGCAAAAATTCAAAAAAAAAAAAAAAACATAAAATTAAAAAAAATAGAAGAACAGTAAACAACCTAAGCAAAAAGGGGGCAGTGATCGGCGCCAGGTGGGGGATGGCCGGCGTCGGAGGTGATTCGGCAGCGGGCTTCGGCCACCGAGCGAGCAGGAGGCAAGGGCGAAGTTCAACGGAGGCGGGGGTGCTCGAATGCACGCGGCTGTGGAGTGCAGCGGTGTTGCAGGATTCGGGAATCGCCAGAAAGAGGACGGTGAGGAGGCACCGCGGCTGGTTTGGGGCTCCAATGGCGTCGGATCTCGGCTGAAGACGAGATTGCAGGGCGTCGGGTCACTGCTGTGGCAGATCAAGCAGGGCGCAAAAGCGTCAGCGAAGCAGCAGGGCGTCGGGCGTGGAGTGGGCTGGCGAAGACGATCTCTGGCGGCAACGAACAGCAGGATCTTGGGTCGGCGCGGCACGGGTCACCGAAATCATGGGTCAGCGCGGCAGGGTTTCGACTACCGGCGGCTCGGGCAGCAGCGAGCGAGCAGGAGGAAGCGCCGGGGGAATGCAGCGGGCGCCGGGTTGAGCAGATCGATGACAGAGCAGGGGCAGCAGAGGCGTCACGGGCGGATCTCGAGCGGCGGGGACCGGCGGAACAACGGTGGCGGACGCGAGCGGAACGGCGAGGTGGCGAGTCGCGGAGGCGGCTGGTGTCGCAGTGGCGCGACGGTGGACGGCGCGGCTCGGGCTGGCAGGGAAGCTCTGGACGGTCGCGGATGGAGCAGCAATGTGGGCAGGCTTGGGGAGACGATGAACAGTAGGGGTCAAATCACCCCTTTTCTTCTGCCTTTACGCTTCTCTCGTCTCTTTCTCTCTTGCTTTTTTTTCTTTTTTTTCTCTGCTGTTTTCCCTTGTGTGGATTTTGACTTCGAAAAAAACCAAGAAAAAGCCCCCTTTCTCTACCGTACACTCTCTCCTTTTATAGATAAACATAACGTGATCTTCGTAGAATATTTCGAAAATTGCCTATAATCTCCGAATCACAAAATCCTTTTATCTCATGAATATTTTCCCCCCGATTTCATCATCTATTAATAAAGATAAGATTACAATGCGGTTTTCTCAATTTTAAAAAAAATCATCATAATATCACATCAAATCTTAATTTTTTCACAAGATAATTGATAAAAAATAACGACGGGCTTGGGTTAATTTTATCCTTTCGTGGGCCTAGCCCGGCCTGCTGAATATTAATTCAAACCCATCCACCACCGGTCCTAAAAATAAAATAAAAGAATGCAAAACATGTAAATTAAAATTAAATGCACCTAAAAAATTATATGCTATGCAATTGAATTATAATATATATATTTAGGGGTTAAAAAAATTAATCCCTAATTTTTTATGCAATAAATAAATAATTGAGTACCAAAATTTAGGTGTCAACAACGGAGAAAAATACAGAATATTCCCTTGGAAAAAATACAGCAAGAAATCCATCTATGCCTTGAAGAATTGCGCCTAAAGCGCCATATGGTCCGCACATACATCATAGATGACAAGGGCCTCGAGATAGCTTGCTCTCGCTAGAAGTTAAAGATCAAATGTTCCAAGCAAGACTGTGATGGTACTTGTGGAAAGTTTTCTCGAAAGAAAAAACACTTTAAAAAGTTCTGGATCAAGAAATCCAAACATGACCCTAAGAACTTCCGAAGAAAGAAGAAATATCGATACCTACGCAAAAGGAAAGATCGTACAGGCCACAATAAATCAAATCGTTACTTCATCTGCAATCAGAAATGACACTTTGCCAAAAACTGTCCTCAAGCAAGAAAATGTCAGAATCGTCTAATTCATTACATTGAAAGTGAAACTGGAATTTCTCTTGAAAATGATGATATTGAATCCTTATTCTCTGTTGATGAAAAACCATCTGATCAAACTCTTTATGTCATTCCTTCTTACCAAACCTCTAGTGAAACCGAATTGGACTTAGATTCTGAAGATATCTTTCATATATCCCTCACATCTTTAGAACAAGCTCCTAACATATTTTCAAGTCAAACTCAGTGTCCCCATTTCCCTGTAAAAATTCTTATCTCAAAGTTTGCCAAACCTATCACTGTTATTACTCTCATTGATACCGGAGCAAGTTGTTCCATTCTAGATACTAAAGTTCTGCCTGAAAAATATTGGACTTCTCATGTCCGATATTTCAACTCTACCTTTGGAGATACTTTCTCCACAAATATCAGAACTACTCCCGTAACTGTTCAGTTTTTTCCTAAATGTTCCATAACTACAAAAATCTTTGGATCCAATCTCCCCAATAAAGATTTGATAATTGGGTGGGACATCATGACTCAGATTCCTCAACTTCGTATTATCCCTGGAAAAGGTCTTAGGTGTAAGGACCAATTATCTGAGTTTGTCAATATTCATAGACTCTTTTCCATTCAGATGAGTCTATTAGATCCAATCATGCAAAAATTGTTAGAATCTTGTTCAGAATCCTATTCTGAATTCGCTCAAAAGTATTCTCATCATTTATGGGAAAACCCAGATTTCTTTGTTCGCCTTCCTTTAAAAAAGAATGAAGATATCAATCCAACTAAGGCGAGTCACATGGGAATGAAGCCAGAACATTTGGCTTTGGCTTAAAGGGAATGCTCAGAATTACTGCAATAAGGTCTTATTGAAATCTCCAACTCTCAATGGGCTTGTGAAGCCCTTTATGTCAATAAGCGTGCCGAGCAAAACAAGGGAAAAATGAAACTGGTAATCAACTATCAACCTCTCAACCTTTTTCTCCAAGATGATAAATTCCCTTTACCCTCCAGAGACTCCCTCTTTACTAGTTTAACTAAGGCCCACATTTACTCCAAATTCGATCTCAAGGCCAGATTTTGGCAATTGGGCATTTATTCTGAAGACAGATCCAAAATAGGATTCTGTACTCCAAACCAGCACTTCCAATGGAAAGTTCTTCATTTTGGCCTAAAGGTAGCACCATCCCTCTTCCAAAATGCCATGTGTCGAATCTTCCAACCAATTCTGTCAAGTGCAGCAATTTACATTGACGACATCCTGCTCTACAGTCTTGATGAGCAGTCGTACTGTCAACTTCTTGAACAGTTTGCAGAAATCGTGAGGAAGCATGTCATTATGCTTTCCCAAAGAAAAATGAATATTGCCCAGACAGAAATTGAATTTTTTGGTATGCACCTCAACAATGGTATATACTATCCAAGGCCACATATTGCTTAGGAATTATTGAAGTTTCCTGAAGAAAACTTCACGACAAAACAAGTTCAGTAATTTCTTAGGATAATTAATTATCTCAGAGATTTTGTTCCAAACATTGCAAAGCTGCTGATTCCACTTCAGTTAATGCTGAAGAAGCATCCCCTACCTTGGGGAAAAACTCAGACTAAAGTAGTTGCTGAGCTTAAGGAGATTATGCAAAATCTCCCACCATTGCAAATACCATCAACAGGAAAAAGAATTCTCCAAACTGACGCTAGTGATGAATGCTGGGCAGCAATCCTGCTCGAAGAAATTGATGGTAAGAGACACATTTGTGCTCACAAAAGTGGAAAGTTTTCTCAAGCTGAAATGCATTACCATTCCACCTTCAAAGAAATCCTAGCAGTAAAAAATGGGATCAAGAAGTTGGAATTCCATCTCACCGGCCATCATTTCCTAGTAGAGTTAGATATGACATTTTTCCCACAGATGACCAAGTTCAAACAGAAACAAATCCCAAATTCTCAACTGCTTCGATGGGCTGAATGGTTTTCAAAATACTCTTTTGAGACCAAGCATATTCCTGGAAAGAAGAATGTGCTTGCTGACTTTTTGTCAAGGTCAAAAGCACCAGCAGAGATCAACATGTACATCAAGAAACCTGCTTTCCATATACTCAATCATGGAGTAAAATACAATATTGAAAAGATCAAATATTTGCCAAGCTGGAAATATCCCCAGGAGATTATTGAACAAATCCAGCATGATAGTCTCACTGAGAATATGGATAGTCTCATGTGGCAATGCCATACTAAACTATTTCGACTCAATAGATGTTCGATCCTTTATCCTTTTGGATTAAACTCAGAATATCCATTCATACATTCTCTTATCTGGAAAGAAGATGATTTCTCTGATCAACTCAAGATGTTATTATGGTACTTAACCAATAAGTACTTAATAGCAGTTGAATTTCCAACCAGAAGATTCATTACCGACCTCATAAGGATATTCTTACTTGGCAGAGGTAATATTGAAAGAAAAAGTGATAAGAATCTCTTAGACTTTCTCAATTGGTTCTATCCTCCTACTCACTAGAAATACCTCTTGGAGAAAGAACTGAGAACCATGACACCAAATCCTGAAGTCCATACTATCTTGTTTTTCCGACGTCCATGGCATTTTTTTAGAAATAATGGTAACATAATTAATGCCCCATAGATTATAGGAACCACATCCTATAAACCTCACTTGGACAGTAGAGAAGCTCAAATTTACAAATCTTATCCAGGACCTGTTGGATGTTGTGAACATCAGTACCGAGAACTCCAAAGAATTCTCTGTCAAGAAAACAAAACCATTCCTGAAGATGTCTGGAACTATAATGTACCCACTGCATGGGATCATTATGACCTAGCATCAGAAGTCAAAGAAGCACTTAAAGACTTCAGACAAGCTGCATCATCCCAGGAGCATGAAATGACAGATGCATATGACATTGTCCAATCAACTCAGGACCCCTATGCTAGATGGGGAGGTCCTCTTTCCCAATATCCCTATGATCAAGGACCTTTGTCCTTATCTCAAGGTATGAACACATTCTTCTATGCACAACTATCCAATTGGCCTCAGCCAAGCATTCCTATCGACACTACAAAAGATGACAATACGAACTGGAACCAAGAAGAAGCATCACACTGGGCACATGAAGAAGTATCCTCATCATACTAGCCAAATCAGATTCTCTTACCAGATGATCTTGAAGCTCTTGAACAAAAGTATGAAGAACACTTTTTGCAACAAGGCACAGCTCAGATGACTCGGACTATGACTACAATACTCGTGACAGACGAGACCACTGAAAAGCCACTGTCCGTACAATTTGCACTGTAGCAAGTCATTGTTCACTTTTACTGTAGTATTAGGCTAGGGAATGTATTGTTCACAGTACAGGTACTATTCATAGTGTGCGAATAATTCCCTCCCGAAAGTTTCCGGTGCCTTTGTTTTGTTTCTGGACCCGTGACCCTGGTCCTTGTATGCTTGTAACCTCTTATTGTCTATATAAGGCAAGGATGGTGTATTGTGTTGGGTAAAGTCCCTCGAAGTAAAGTGAGTGTATTGTGAAAAACTTCTCTATAGTTTTCTAAACTCCTCTTTTTCTCTAGCCTAGTAGGATCCTCCAAGAAATGCAACTCGTGTATGTTAGAATCGTTTCCATCCTAGCATCTCTGAGTGTCTCTAGGCTCTGAACTAAAAGGCTGAGTGGTTTCCTTTTAAAAGGTTGTCCCTAAAGGGCTTGAACAGGAGTTGTTCGCCCACTGTGAGAAGGCATATTTGCAGGAAATTGACTCCGTCTTCCTTGGTTCTAGGTCTAGGTCCATTCATGCTAGGTTTATTTAATTAGAAATTTTCCGTCATTAGAATTAGCCCATTTACTTAAATTGCATGACATATAGCTTAGATTTCATTAAACAAGAGAAAATCTAAAAAATTGAGTGGCTGCGTGTTAATTAGAAATCATATATAAAGTTTTTGATGTGAATTTCGAGTTAATATTGCAGATGCTTTTGTTGCTACAAGGTAAGTCCTGTAATTTATTCATTATTTAAATTGGTGATTTGCTTACTCGCATGATCACCTCACATGTTAGGTAGTAAATTAAAATTAATTCAAGCTGCTTGCAAAACATTTTTTCGAAATAAAAAGATAAAGGTACCGAAAGGGAGTTAGAGAAATCTAGCATAATTAAGTCCCCGAACGCACAATCTCTGGTTTGCAGGAGTAAAGTAAAGTTACTTTACTTGGGTTTCTAATCGACTCACCAAAAATAGATTAATGGCGACTCTTAATTAAAAATCAATTACATGTAAAAACTTGAACTTAAGTCATGAATTAGTATGGACTTGGGAGAGCCCGAGCTAAATTTAGGCTTAGTAATTCATTAGCCAAACCCTAGGTGGTTCATCCGAGGTTAGGTCGTGACAAAAAAAATAGCTTCTTATTTTCGAGAACAATTTCTAGAGATAAGTCTTTTTGTTTTCCTTCTTCTTCCTCTTCTAATCAGTTGGTGGAGACTCGCCATTTGCCTCCCATTGCCACCGGTCGCCCTTGCCAACTGAAGGAGGAGAAAGAAGAGAAAATAAACAAAAATCTAAAAAAATATTAAAAATTAAAAGAAATTCCTCGGCACACAAAATTTTGTAAATCGTACTAGATATATTCCTATTATTTTTCTATTTTGAAAATATAAATTTTGTATAATTACCAAATATATTATTTTATTCAGAAATTGTTTTAGGAAATAGAAACATAAAAAATTATTTTTGAAAAAAAGTATTTTCTAGAATAGAAATATTACCAAATGCACTATTAGTTGTGTACACTTCTCAAATTTTTCCGCAAATAATCATTTTTCTTGAATCTCTCTTTTTATTAGAAATTTTTCTCTTTTTTTCCCTCAATACGAGGAAGTAAATTAATTACTCACCCATGAAACGCGTTAATTAAGTAATTAAGTCCTTGATCGAAATGTGAACGGACGAACAAAATACGAAATTAATAATAATTTGTTATATGATAAGTTGAATCTATATTATAGAGTAAGCTCGTACCACATTAGGTAAGATGCGGTCATAAGGTAAATTTTTCTTAGCAAAATTTGGAACCTGAATGGACGGGTCAGATTCACGATGCTTTACTGTATTTCAATGGCATGGAAAATCGAACGCACATCGTATTCCGCCTCATTTAAGGTAAAGATAAGGCACGGGATAAGATCTTACGTGGATGGAAGAGGATCTTAGATGTACTTTCTCTTTTATTGTACTTGATGGTAAGGAAACCGCGTGCTCATTTCAAGTAAGTGATGGGCTAAAATGCGAATTGTCGAACGTAAATATGAATTTATTTATATATATTAGTCTATTTATCTATGTAAATGCACTGAAAATCCGTGTCCTACCAACCCCTGCATGTTGTATATAAGAGGGAGAGGAGCTCGTGCCAATTCCAGACTTAAGCGGGAGATTTTGGCAGAGGTTGAAGCAAGCTTCTCTGCTCTCAACCATAGCCGTCAGTTTCCTTCGGCATGCCTCGTCAGCTCCACAAAACTTGTGACCAGGCTCGCTCAGAGACTCGTCGTCCGACTCGGTAAGAGCGAAAAGAGGCAAAACATAGCCACCGTCCATGCTATGCTCATTTCTTCTCGACAGGACCTGCTCTTCTTGTGCTTCCGTGGCTGTTTAGGATGTGATTGTATTTTTGAGTCTCAGGTCTTGAGGCTTCATCCTGTTTCTCGACTCGGAGCGTTCGCTCCGTTTCCAACGTCTAGGAACTTCTCCGAGGCTAAACTTACATCCCCGGGATCTCTCATCAGGATTTGTGGAAATAGTTTTATGTAGTGATTGATTCGGATTTTGTGCACTAAATCGGGTCGGTCCTGTTTCTAGGCATCGCCTTTCGTGATTTAAAAAGAACTTTTCTATTACGGTTTGATCATTTTGCTCCCACCTTCAGGTTTTGAGGCTTGGCTTGCTTCGGCTTGTGGCGTTCGTTTTCTCGTTTCGACCGCAAGGAAGTTTTGGACACGATATAGGTAAGTCATTCATGTGCTCTGCCTTGGCCTAATCTTGTTATGGAGCGTTGTTTCTCATGAATCTTGTTGAAATATCCCACGTCGTTTATTAAGTAGCATCGACACGACACGACACGACACGATACGCCGACGCGTCGTTTATCAAAAAATAGATAATTTCGACACGTTGGGATATGTTAGATATTAAATACATATTTTTATATACACATAATAAATTATCATTTTTATGTTTATTTCAATCAAATTAATTTGATTCAAATTCATAATTAATTAATTAATTAAATAAGCCTATAATGAATTTACACTAAAAACATTTATCTGCCATTTATTAATATCATTCATTCTGACAAAAAAAAAATTATCATTCATTGTGGACTTGCATATTAGATATGTCGGAAGAGGAGAAAAAACACTTAGGGGATGAATACTAGATAGAAGAGAATACTAGATTTTTCTTCTTTCTTCATTTATTATTTTTATTATTGTGTTTTATTTTTTCACATATATACATTTTGACCTCTTATTTATTAAATTTTTTAAAATTGACCTCAATATTGAAATCACGTATTAGAAACTCGTATGTTAGAATTACAACTCAAAGTGTCAAAGAGTGTCGGGAAAGTTGACCAGGTGTCGGATTTTCCGACGCGTGTTGACCAAATGTCAGAGAGTGTTGAACACGTGTCGAAGTATTCGACACGACACGTAGGCTTTTGAAGAGTGTCAGTGCTTCATAGATCGCTTCTATCAAGCACCTCAACAACGACGTGCAAACTGTCCCAAGTCAAGGCATAATGTCAAAAGTCTGAACTCAACATGGGCTTGTAGGGTGTTTTGTGCAATCTGGTGGTCGAGCCTTTGCAGTCACGCCCTTCAATTATTAAAAGGAGCGAGACGGAACTTTGAGCGAGCCTTGCAAGCAACGAGCGATAGGTTGACTGACTGTAGATTCCTCGCCTTTGGAATCACTCGTTCCTCAAGACATTGCACGGTAGCAGCGAAGATTGTTATGATGCAGGTAATTTGCAGAGCATGGTCCGATGGTCAAACAGTAGTTGTTCTCTGTCATTTTCAACTCCTCCTGTTTGCGGACTTCATGCATGTGAAAGGTTTTTCTAATCATTGGCTATTGAAATGAGGAGTTATTTTGGCCTATATGTCTCCTAGAAATGTTGAAACAGAATAAGTTTCGAGACTTTCGAAGAAAAGCTATTGTACTGGGCCGGCTAAACTTCAATATTAGTCTACACATTGTTTGAAACCTTAACTGGTATTTTTTTTCAACATCATTTAAACATTCAATTGAGTACAGATTGGTGATACCCTTTAAGAATCACAAACAAGTGGTGCTATTATGGTGACTTAATCTGTTCGTTATGTCTTTCAACAGCATTCTAGTGGTATTCACCAGCTAAAGTTTATGGGAGAACATAAAGAGAAGATGACTCCCAAGACTCTGGAGTTGTCGAAGAAGGCCATGCCTAGGAATAATTCTTCTGTCAGAACTGTTTTTCCAGCTTCAAGATCTTCCGCAAGCTACACACATATATTGCAGTCTCAATCAGGTTCTGTTGACCCGAGAAGCAATACTGTGATGCAGAGCATTAGAAAATCTAATCTAGAAAGGAGTATGTCATGTTTACCTCCAGGATGCAAAAGTCAGGCCCCTCCTCATTTCAACGAATCGAATAGAGACATCCGAGATATAATCAAAGAGACCAAGAAGAGTGTTCAATGTCTTTCTGGCGCATCCCCAAGTATGAAGGACAAAGGTTGTATGTCACGTTTACCTGCAGGATGCAAAAGTCAGGCCCCTCTTCATTTCAACGAATCGAATAGAGACATCCGAGATATAATCAAAGAGACCAAGAAGAGTGTTCAATGTCTTTCGGGCGCATCCCCAAGTATGAAGGACAAAGGTTGTATGTCACGTTTACCTGCAGGATGCAGAAGTCACACCCCTCTTCATTTCAACCAATCGAATAGAGACATCCGAGATGTAATCAAAGGGACCAAGAAGAGTGCTCAATGTCCTTCTGGTGCATCCCCAGGTATGAAGGACAAAAGTTGTAAGAGAAAGTCTCTTGACAGGTGCGACATCAGGAACTGTTCAGAGAAAAGCACACCAGAGAGCTCGAAAAGTTTGCACCTTGTTCAACGATCCGACATTGGGAGAGCAAGCACTTCCTTCTCTAAGGTTAGAAATGCGAATGCTATGCGCAATAACAGACATGATTTGGCTAGAAAGTATGTTGTCGAAGCTCTGACACTCTATCGAGATATTTGTCGCAAGCTATCTCAGGAAAAATCAAAAGCGGGTAAAGAGAGCTTGCGCATTAGGAATATAGATGTTCGTGCTGCGATAGAGCTCAAGCAAATTACTGGGTACGTCCACGCCGGAATGCAATTTGTAGGGGATGTCCCGGGAGTAGAAGTTGGAGATACATTCTATTATAGGATGGAACTTGTTGTTGTCGGGCTCCATCGCCCTCCTCGGAGTGGCATCGATTACATGGGATCTCACCCAGACATCCTAGCCACAAGTGTTGTTGCTTCCTGGGATTATACGGATAATCTGAGTAAACCCGATGAGCTGGTTTATGTGGGCCAGGGTGGAATGCCCCATAATGACAAGAAACCGGAAGATCAGAAGCTTACTCGTGGGAATTTAGCTCTAGTGAACAGCATGAACAGAAACAAGCCAGTGAGAGTGATCCGTAAGGATAGGGATCACACCTTCACATACGACGGACTGTACATGGTGGAGAGCTGCCGGAAGCTACGTCGAGCGAATAGACAAATGGTCTTTGAATTTCTGATGAAGAGAATCCCAGGCCAACCTGAGATTGGCCAGAAGAAGAAGAAGAAGATGAAAGTAGTCGAGTCGTCGTGATGGGAACAGTTGACGCGCAGCATTAGGAAAGGAGGAAGAGAGATCGAACAATCTGAAACTCAGTAGTCGTGCATGGTCGATCGAGCTGATGTTTTGTTTTGCAGACGTATCGTACCTATGTTTTTCGTTTGTGCTCCTCGTACTGTTATAATCGTATCACTTGTTAGCATTTGCTTTGATGGTGCTTTTTGACAGCTACTGTGTTTGTAGTTTACGTTCAGGGTGAATATGATTCGGATGGGCAGTTCCCACCCTAGAACTAGTAAACGCCTACTAACGACCGGTTCTAAATAATTGGAATTGGTCCTACCAAACTTCACACATTCAATGCAACATTTTCCAGCAAAGTCAAAGTAAAGTAAAAGACAAACAACTTCTCTTTTCTTAATTGCAAGATTAATAAAATTATTAGACTCATTAGAAGTTGAACGTTGAAGCCATGAGTCAATGGGTGTTGAAATTAAGAGTTGAGGCCGTGAGAAAGAGATAGGAAACAACTTAGACAAGGTGAGAGTAAGACGAGATGAACATTCTGTTAATAGGTGTTGAGTTTCAGATTAGGAATTTTACGATTTTCATTTTTCTTAAATCTTTTTTTATCAAAAATTTTTCTTAAAATAAATATATATTACCAGTCCAGTGTGAGTGGACAAGTTGGCGGTTCCATATCTAGAATCGAGAACCGGACTTATTGGAATCGAGAACCAGACCGATTCCCTTGGGAACCATTAGTCTGGTTCAATTCTTGTCGGTTCTCGGCTCTTCTACACACCCCTAATTTATGTTATATAATAAATACCGAAAGACTAGGTAATTTCACTCGCTGCTGGACATTAGATCAGCAAAATGGCTTGTTTGTTTAGGATTGAACAAAAGAAACAAAAACAAAAATCCTTTTTTCCTTTCCGTCAAAATTTACAATATTTTGAAAAAAAAAAATCATACGCAAATTTACATGTCAAAAGTTTTAAATCTTTTGGATTTAAGAATAGTCAAAGTGCTTGAGAAGGCGAAAATTCTTTGCGACACTAGTTAGCATTTTACATTGAATTAAACTAGTGTATCGATACAATTATCAAGCAACCACTTAATTTTTTTTTTCAATTTTCGATGCACTGATTATCCTCATATTATTCATAATCCATTAGTATCCTGAAAATCACACAATTCCAAATTACGTGTACTTAGCGGGTGCCCTAAGACAACCCTTTTTACAATTATTTGAGTAAAATATCTAGATTTTGCTTGATAAAACGAATTACATACATTATATATTGAAATAATTACACATATGATCCATAAAATTTTAATTTATTCTATGTGATCTCTAAACTTTATCTCAATATATACTGTAGCCCTTAAACTTCTAGTACATATTTAATCTAGTCCTTAGATTATATGAAAATATTCAATGTCAAGGATTACATTAAATATTTTCATATAATTTATCGACTAAATTAAATGTGTACGAAAATATCAAGGTCCATATTAAACAAATTAATCATATCTAATAAATTAAAATTTTATAAATCATATTACATATTTGACTAAAGTTTAAGAATCATTTGTGTCATTTTCCTTCACGTACAGTATATGTTATAGATAGTCATTTACTCTTTCTCTCCAATTTTTCCAAGGAAAAAGAAAAAAGAGAAGAAAAAGAATAGTGAATTGCCGTGTCCACTACTCTAACGCGGATTTCAGTTTTCTATCCCTCATTTCCACTCTGGCGCAAGTAAATGCTCCCGAGTCTAAATTCAACTGCTCTCAATTTGGTCGGTTGTGTGGAAACCTTGATTGACCCATGAAAAAAGAATATCCACGATGCCGGAAGATGATATTTATCTAAAAATACACAATAGAGCCCTGTCCAAAAAAATTTTAAATACAATTTTTTTTTTCTAAGGAAAATCTGAATTAGAAACTATATAGTAAATAAAGAAATGAGATAAGCCACGAGAAACTGACAACCAAAATATAAAACAGAATAATGAGATAAAATAAATAGCAAGATACTAAAAGATTCCGCACTCAGGAAACAGTACGAGGCGGCTTGACCTTCGGTCTCTGTGAGGCTCAGTTCTCGCCTCACCTCGCGAGTTTGTCTCCTCCAATCCGTTCTCCTTCCACAAGAAAGCTCGAGTCCCGATCGTCGCTCCGCTCCGGTCCTGCCTGCGCCCGGTACGCTTCTCCAGCAGCTCCTCCTCCTTTTCCTCCTCGTCTCGCTCGATTTCTACCCATCTTGCATGGTGTGTTTTGTTTTCCCTTCCGTTCTTGTTGCGAATTCCGGCATCGGAAAATGAGAAATTTTTCCGGGTTCGTCGGCATGCGGAGCTTTGTGCGGCTCGTGGGTTTTTTTTTCTTTTTTTTTTGGGTTCTGCTTTTTGGAAGATCGGTCCACTGGGTATCTCTGGATTCGCTCGAGTTTTCTTGGGATGAATCTCGAGTTCTCGTAGGTTTTGGATCATGCGGTGTGGTCCTTCGCTGACCGGGGCTCGTTTTTTGTTCCCTTTTTCAGCTGAGGATGGGTCGATTTGGGTACTTTCTATTTGTAATTGTTTGATTTGCCTTTCTGGGATACGACTGAATTTTGCCCGATGCTCGGATTTGCCTTTTGTGACATTCGATGATTGGAGTGCTTCCCTCGTGTGCCTTGTGATTTATTGTTTTGGTTTCGACCATTGATCCTGCTGTTCTCTTGTTGTCAATTCGCAAACTTTAGCTTCTCCAAGATAACAAGGTTGTGCGGATGGGACGGTTTTATCATTGGTTATGTTTGTTGAGTTGCCAGTTATGCTTGTTCAGCCCCCGTGGACAACTTTAAGGATTCGTGCTGGATGCAGAGACAAGTTCTCAGCTTAGTTGAAGAATCAGCATGCGTTTTTCTTTTGTTTTTGTTTTTGCTTTGTTTCGTGGAAGATTTTCTAGGTGTTCATGTACTGCAATCATTCGGTTCATGTTGACAAACGATGATATGCAATTTTATCTAAACCTGCCTTATATAGGTAAACCTCTGTATGTGGTTTTGCCAAAAACTTCTTACCATGGGTATATCAAGTTATTAACGCTGCTTTCTTGAATTGTGCAAATGCAATTTGATAGTTTTAGTTCCAAGTTTTAGGAAGCTTAGGAGCTTCTCTTCTAGTCGGGTTAAGCTTAGGAGCTTCTCGCGTATGAATTTTGTCTGTCACAGAGAGTTGTTTTTTGTGGTAAAAGAGAGACAGGTCTATATGTAAATTCTTTTTTGACTGAGCTAATATTCAACTGCTGAAAAGCTATTAATTGTTGGTTGTGAAAGGAGGTCAAACTTTCTGCTTGTTTTAAATCGGTTTTAGGTAACAAGCACGATGTCTGATGGAGAGGAGACACATTGGTGCTACCAGTGCAGCCAGCGATTTGGTCTCCATGGCCAAGAAGTAATTTGCCCTTCTTGCAATGGAGGTTTCGTGGAGGAACTGACCGGAATTGATGACTTACCTACTGCAGAATATTTCATGCCTAACTCTGGGGACATTCCTCCCGGAATGCCTTATATGTTGGATATTGTGCATGCTTTAACGAGACAAGGAGGTATTGGCTCGAGGAGGGGATTCAGAGACACTGCTGGTTCCATGATGAGAGAGGCAAATGCTGGCCGAAATCCCAACTTTGCTGGTAGAAGGCATCTAAATTCAGTTCCAGAAGAAACACGGGACTTCCTTCCTTCCACTCATTACATGTCATTTCACCGTCAGATGCCTGATTCAGCCTTCTTGCACCACAGTAGAGGGAATGGACCAAGGGACACTGACTTTGATACTTACTTTATGGGTGCACCAGAACTGGAAGAACTGATCAACTTTCTATCTGTGCATAACCAAGGAGGTCCAGCCCCTGCACCTCGTTCTGCAATCGATGCAATGCCGACCATCAAAGTCACCCAGACACATCTACGTGATGATGCAGATTGCCCTGTGTGCAAAGAGGAATTCGAGTTGGGCTCAGAAGTGAGCATGATGCCTTGCCACCATATTTATCACTCTGGTTGTATCACCCCCTGGTTACTTCGGCACAATTCATGCCCGGTTTGCCGCTTTGAGATGCCTGCTCAGGGGAGGGACGGTAGTAGTCATAATGGAATGGGGAATGCTCGGCAAACCCATGGAACCCATGGAAGGAGTCGTCACCCATCTTCTCGGTGGCATTTCTAGCTCTTCAAACCCAAAGATGTCACTATGTTCATAGGAATCATGAGATAGATGGGAGTGATCTGGAAATGAGGGTTTGATTACGGCGCGTTGCCTTTCAATAGATAAATAAGCACATCCACAACACTACTGGAAGTAAAGAGATACTTCCCACTGCATTTGTATAAATGGGTAGGTGTGAGATTTCATTGCTGATGCGAAGTTTGGCTGATTCTGTATCGTATGTAACTCTGTTCCGTTCTTCAAAACATATCACTGTTTAAACCTGTTGTTGCTTGAAATGAATCTGCTATTGTTGGCTTGCTTATTATATGTGAAGCAATGCTTATCTAGTCTGCGAATCTGAGGTGCCGAAAAGGCCTTATCTTGCTTGATTTCTTACAATTGCTCATGCAGCTTTATGTTTACTTCAGTTGCTTTTTATACGTTCGACATGCTGTTTCGAGGTCTGTTTGGGATGACTTTTAGCTTTCAAGATTTGATTTTAATCTATGTTAAATGCCTCAAATGTATAAAAGTACGAAATAATATTAGATTTTTATTTTATTTTATTTTATTTTGATGGGAAAGTCATGAGCAGAACTCATGATTCACCCGTACAGAGACACCATCAATTTTTTCAATAAATTTCCTGATCTTATATATATATATATGAAGCAAACCACTTAACGTTAGAAGTGTCAAATTTGGTTATAAATTTATTTTTTAATCTATGTTTTATAAGACGAGTTTTTATAATATGAATTATTTTTTTTTAATCTATAGTTATATTTAGTAAATTGATTAAAAATGGGTGTAGAATGACAAAGTTAAAAAAATTTATAAATATTGATGGGTTCGCATTTATACATACCCAATCCATGCAAGAATTTTCCCTGTAAAATCCAAATGAGACTTTCCGTCCCCATGTGGAACAACATCCGTTGTATAACTTGTATTAGAACTTCTTTGTCATTGCAATTAGCTACGAAATGAAATAGTTTATGATTGAACGTCGAGATAAATTTTGAAAGAGTTTGCACGGTGTCTTTTAACCAAGGGTATTAAGCCAACAAGTCGATCAAAAGACGCTGTACTAAGCATAGATCAATCTAGTAAGAGGGCTTTCAGCTTTCTCTCCCACCTTCACCACCGCGAATAGCTAGTGTATTGATCTATTAGTTCCTTAAATAACCTTCAAAGAAATTGTGATGGAATTTATCATACCTACTAGAGAGGGCCCCTTATTTTCTAGGTATATCTTTATCTTCCCTATCCAAGAGGGAATACCTTCAAGTTTTATGTCACATAATTTAAATGAAGCAGTTTAAAAACTTACTCAGATTTGAAAAAAAAAAAAAATAGTTCTCTCGCAGAATAATAAAATAAATTTAGAGATAAGATAAAGTATGCCAATACCTTTTAGTGAAATGTCAAATCTTGTTCCTATTTTATATGGAGTGAATAGAGGGTCTTATATATCAAAAATCATTAAGAGATTTTGTTTTGTTTCTACTTAATCAAACCCGCTAGAAAATCAGGTCTACTACTTACGGATGGTGTCACATAGAGGAAAGTTACTACTTTAGATTGACCATATCAGGTTAAAATAGTCAATAGCTTACTGTGCATATTCCCTTTGAAATATCTATCACGTTAATATGGCAGAAGATCATATTCCACTTTCATTTGACAGCATATATTATCAAGAGTACAACATTATCTTCCAAAGCGAACTTTATACAAGAGCATACAAAAGAGGAATGCTGCACTGCTCATGTAATATTTCTATGGCCGCCGCCGGCGAGGGCGGCGACACCCTCTCTAGCCCTCATCTGCCGTCGGTCGCCGGTCGCCAATCATGGCCGAGTACCGACAACAAGCCAAAGGGAAAGAAAGAAATTTAAAAAAAAAAAAAAGTGAAGAAGGAGAGAAACAGAGGTGCCTGAGGAGAGAGACATGTGACACACGGTGAATGAATGAATTAGTATTCTGTCGACATGAGATTAGCATGGTACCTAACATTAACTCTCGCGATTCACGTTGGGTGTCCGAGCGGAAAGCGATTTCGGCGGCGAGCAAAGACAGGAAAGGAATTCGATAGACCCGAAACACGTTCGATTCCCTTTCCCTCTGCTCCTTTCTCCTGATTAATTAATTAACGGACGAATCGAAAGTTGTCCAAACCAAACCTCATTTCACCTACTCCCCCCTCTCCCCCTTCTCCCTCTCGACCCTCCTGCTCGAGCTCCACGGTTCTTCTCTCCTTCGAGTCGATGCATTTGGAGCGTTGATTGAGTTCACGTTTCCGAGCTCGACGACCGAGGGACGACGACGATGATGATGGCGGCGACCGCCGTGGCTTCTTCTTCTTCTTCTTCCTTCTTTCCCTGCAGTCGCGTCGTCTTCCCGCCGCGCGGTCCCTCCCGGAGCGGCGGGGTTCGGCCGCCTCCCGCGCGGTACGGCTCGTCTCCGTCTTGCCTGCGGCGGAGGGCGTCCGTCAGGGCCGTGGCTCCCGAGCCGAAAGCGGGGAAGCAGCAGCAGCAGCTCGAGGTCGTGGTGGAACTAGTCTCCTCTGTTTTGTTGTTGTTGTTGTTGCTGTTGCTATTGCTGCTGCTGCGTGTGCGTGTTTTGCTGAGTGATGGGTGTGGTTTTGGTTGTGGATGGATGTAGGTAGTGTATGATCCTGATGAGAGGATAAACCAGCTGGCTGATGAGGTGGACAGGGAAGCTCCTCTTTCTAGGCTCACTCTGTTCTCGCCTTGTAAGGTACTTCTCTCCTCTTGTTTATCGGTTTATCCACTCTTTCTTAAACTCTATTTCTGAGGATTTTTGCTGCAAGTGTTCTGCTGGTTTTTTGTATTGAATTTGGCACAATCTATGGAGCAGGTTAATGTCTTTTTGAGAATCACTAGGAAGAGAGAGGATGGGTTCCATGACCTGGCGTCTCTGTTTCATGTGAGATTTCTTGAATCTTAATCATCCTTTTGCTTCCTTGTCCTCCCCTTTTTTTCGTGCTTTGCATGACCTGCTCGTGCTTCCAGGTAATAAGCTTGGGGGACATAATCAAGTTCTCCTTGTCACCGTCCCAAACGAAGGATCGACTTTCGACGAATGTGTCTGGCGTACCTCTTGATGACAGGAATTTGGTATTTCCTATGCTTGAGAGATTTGGTTCATTTCACTGTCACCGTGTTCTTGGCATCATTACTAGATCTAATATTTGATTGTAATTTTCTTTGATGTTTGGCAGATTATCAAAGCACTGAATCTTTACAGGAAAAAGACAGGCAGTAACAAATTCTTTTGGGTGAGGAGCTGCCCCTTTTGTTTGTATTTGAGTCTGTTCACATATGATTCTGATAATTCTTCAAAACTGGCAGGTGTGGTGGGAAGTGTTGTCTCTAGATTTATGTTCCATTTGCTTCAGTGAATTACATCAGGGCTTTCATTAACTTGAAGTATTACAAACTACAGAGAGTTGTGGCGATGTTAAAATGCAAAAATGTCTTTGAATGTACAGTAAATATCAAAGTGAATGGGAATTACAAAATCAGTGTGCCTAACTTATCTTAGATTGATGTGGACAAGAGTTCCAACTAAAATGTAAATCACAATTTTTAGAGTAAATTATGCTGGAATCCCTATGTGTAATGTAAATAACTGAACATCTGCAAGACTCCCACATTCTTTTATGTCTTGCTCATGGTTTTCTGATCTGATCAGAGACTCAAATTTGGACATATGGCAGATCCATCTTGACAAAAAAGTACCAACTGGAGCAGGACTTGGTGGTGGAAGTAGTAATGCGGCAACTGCACTTTGGGCTGCAAACCAATTCAATAATTGTATTGCAACTGAGAAGGAACTTCAAGAATGGTCTGGTGAAATTGGTTCAGATATTCCCTTTTTCTTCTCCCATGGAGCAGCATATTGTACTGGTCGAGGTGAGGTATGTCTGAACTTGTGGAATACTTGCTGGTAGTTAGTCATTTTCTTGTCCCTTGTTCAAATCTTACTTTTCCAGTGTTGTCTTTCTAGCTGAATGTACTTCTATGGTTTCCATTCATTTGCTCTAAGAACTTAAGAAATCTATGATGGTAGTGCCCTGTGCCTAAGTTCTCCAATAATGCTTTGGAGAGAAACAAAACTTGATTTTAACAAGATTCTGATTTCCTTCTCTTGGCCTTGTGGTTGTGGCCACTTAGTTGATTAGAGTGTTCATAGACGTGGGCTATGCATCTGCATGGAAGATGATGAATTTCTGATCATCTTCTAATTTATTAATCAGGTTATTCTGTGTACTTCTTCTATATCTTGATGCTTTTTTTGGTAAGTTAATATGATTCCAAGTTCCACCCAATCATTATATAGCCCTTATTTTTCTAGGTGGTTGAAAATATCCCTCCACCTATATCCTTGGACATTCCGATGGTTCTAATAAAACCTCCACAGGCATGTTCGACTGCTGAAGTTTACAAGGTAATAGAGTTGTGAGTAGTTAACGAAAACTCTAGTCAGCTTACTCCCTATGAGTTGACAATTTTTTCTGAAAATGTTTTTTCCCATTCTCAGCGTCTACGGTTGGACAAGACTAGCAATGTTGATCCTTTGGCCTTGCTGGAAAAGCTGTCAAAGGATGGAATATCTCAAGATGTATGCATCAATGATTTGGGTAAATGAACATGACAGCACTCGATCTTCCCTTTCCTCTGTTGCTTTCTCTTCGAGAAACTTATTCTGTGTGACTTTCTGACCTACCAATTATCAATACCTCTTTTCTTATATACAGTTTTATTTGCAGAGAATTCCTATCATACTGCAATGTGTGTGTGTGTGTGTGTGATGCCAGACTAATTTTGACCAAAAGAAAAAACAAACTCATGATCAAATATTCTCTTCTTTATATTTGCTGGTGTCTATCATAAGAGACAGAATTAGTTGCAATCAAAAGTTTCATTGTTCAAATGTTTATATTTCCTTGCAGAAGCTCCAGCGTTTGAGGTACTACCATCCCTTAAAAAGCTAAAGCAGCGAATAATGGCTGCTGGCCGTGGACAGTATGATGCTGTTTTCATGTCTGGAAGGTACAGAGAAAAAATAAAGTAATACCAGTCTAAAGTCCTAATATCCTGTTTTCATTAAATGTTGATGTGTCTTTTGAGGCTTAAATGTATACGAAGTAATTTTATTAGGATTGAGAAGGAGAGACTTTTATAGATTTTTCATAACGATAGGAGGCGTTCATCAATTTTTGCAAAAGTGAGTCCATAACAAAGCATCAACCTAATCCTCAATTGTTGTGAGGTATATCATGTTCTTATATTTCTCATCCATTGACCAAAAAAACTAGAAAAACCTTGAAGTAGATCTTTTATCATGGAAGGATGAAAAACACTAGCATATGTGTTGGTGTGAGAAGTTTCATAATTGACTTCAAAATAATACCAACATACTGCTTCGGTAGCTTATAAGCTAAGGACACAGACTTCAGCCTCATACAATAATCCCAATTTTTTTTTTTAATGAACCATTGACCACACAGGATGGTTACTTGCAACTTCAATATTTTCGCTAGCAACCTCAACTTTTGGACTTTATATATTCATCACTTTCTGTCCCAGGGCTAGATAGTCTCGTCTTTGATAAAACTGTGACAATGGTTTTTATGATGCTTGCCTCCGAAAATATAGCTTCCTGTAAAGTTTCAAACATGGGTTAGGAGTTTAGAATAGACAATGATGCCTGGATTATTACACTTGTGGCATCCATTTGGACTTTTGTCGTTCAGGATTGTCCGACATCTATAATCTTCATCAAAATCTGGTAATTCTTCTTTCTTTTTGGCCAAAACAATTCTGGTAGTTGACGGTTTATGGACTCTAGTTTAGAAAGAGAGTCCTTGTATTGGAATGTTCATCCCAGGAGAGTTGGCTTTGAATGTTTTCAGATCTTCTTATCATTCCAGGATCATGTTCTGATATCATGTATTCTCTTCTATTCACACAAACTAATTTTCCTATGGTGTCCAAATTTGACTGATGTAGTGGGAGCACGATCGTTGGAGTTGGTTCACCAGACCCTCCACTATTTGTCTTCAATGAAGAAGAATACAAGGATGTATTCTTATCAGGTAAGTTAAGTATTGTCAACTAGTCATATGTTTGTTTCCTTTCTCGATATTATTGCAAGCTTATCATAGCAATACTTCTGGTTGGAATGGCCATAAAGACCTAAACCGGTTAGAAGCAGAAAAATAAGAAGCAAAATCTGGTGATCCGTTTCAGACAAAAATACCTCATCCTGGATATGCTTATTTTCTGTGGACTGACTTTCTTAATGTATGCTTGATTGGTACTTGATTCCTACATCTGAAGATCTGAGAGTCGAAACGTAATGAAATGTCCTGAAGCTAAAGAATTGCTGATTACTAATAATTCCCGTAAGATTGAAGGAAAGGAAGAATCCCCAAGTTTTCCTCTTTTCTGTTGCTACCCATATATTAAAAAGGTCATGATTTTTTCCCAGTAGGTATGGCCCAGCCTTCTCCAATTATTCCCTGCAACACTAGAGAAAGTAATCCAGTTTTTCCATCCTATATAATGGGACTTCTTACCTGTATGTGCATCCACTGTGGTTTTCATTGTGGCATAAAGAAGTTGTAGAAACAAGAGACGGCAACTGTGAGAAAGATGAATGCAATCTTTCCTCATTCTTTCTTGGACGCAAAATTTACTCTGATCATGATATCTGGATGAAATATTTGTCCCGTGCAGAGGCTAACTTCATCACACGAGAATCCAATCAATGGTACAGAGAACCTGCTTCTTCAACAGCGACAAATACTTGTGGTGCAGGCTCTGGTTTTTCTTCATTGCTATGATAAAAGCCGAGCAAGTCCCTCTAGTTTGCTCTTCCACAATCTGTACGAATTTCCAGGATATTATATTGTAAGTGTTCATCGATGAAAAGAAGGTTTTTCCTTCAAGAAATAAATAGGGATTGGTGATATCAGAGGTTAACCAACTGAAACCGATATCAGTCGCAGCTCTGGCACCGGTGGCCAATTGCAATAGACGAAGGTCTTATTTCTAGCTTTCAATTCCTCGTAGGAATTAATCACCCCCATATTTAGGCCATCTTATAGTTGCAAAAGACTCGAGACGGTGCCTGAGAGTCCTCTTGCAAGCCACTCGCAAGTTAGTAGAGAGTAGGAACTCGAGAGGATGCCTTTCCTCTAAGTCGGTGGTTTGCGAAAGTACTTTGCTTTGCATGTATTGACAAGTGAACCTCCTCCTTTTTTCATGACTATACGATTTGGGCCGCTAAACAATTACTCTCCAGTTCGGTCAACAATTCAGTAATACTCCGCTAGTCTACTAGGGATTTCCGGACACCACTTCGATACTGAGAGGGAAGTGAAGGGAAGGGAAAAAATCTGGAAGATAGCACATTCTTCAACCTTTTCTCCAAACGTAGCAGAGCAAAAACAAAGCTCGAAAGTTTTTGTTGTGCGTCATGAACCAGTCAAATTGTACTTTCGAAAAGTGATGGCACAAGCTGCTTTGCCCGGGCGGGATAATCCATTGCGGTGATTTAATTTGTCAACTGCACAGTGATGACGGAGAGGTTAAAACGGGGATACTCCGATTCTGCCTGTGATTAAAAGCAAAGATGAAGGAACCTCTCTCTCTCTCTCTCTCCCCATGCGGACAGAGGACAAGCAAAGGATACTGCAATGCATTTTTCATAACAAGGTCATGCAACAAGATTTAACACATACGAAATCCAAATGCATTCTTTCCATTTTATTTGTTGCTTGCAGAAATCCTATCTGTGGCCTACAGAGAAGGGGAAGAGACGAACTCTCTAGGCAAGCTAAAAAGATCCTTTCCTTCAAAAGGAGATGTCCACTCCCGAGAACCTGGAGCAGATGTGTCTGTAGTCGCTCCTGGTGCATCACGAAGTCCCATGAAAGAGACGCCATTCACATTGGGGGGAGGAGGTCTCAGGCCAAGGTTTAAACCTGATGTAGGAACATCTGGATCAAACATGGTCGCCTTGTTCTTCATTAAAGAGGTCAACCCCATCAACCACTTGGTGGATCTTGGGGAAGACAAACCCCGATCCAATGACCAGTCGACGTTGGTGTAATCAAACTGGTGCCCCACTGAACTGTTGCTCCAGTCTACTGGAGAAGCAGCCCCTGAAGAACCAGAAGAACCCAATCCAGAAAACAGACCAAGGGAAGAAGCAGCCGCTATTGTAGGAGGTGCGCTTGTTCTACTCCACGAACCATTACCTCGGCTTGTCCCAGACATATCTCCCAAACCACCACCTTGCATGAATTGTTGATGCTGTTGAAAACCCATAGCTCGACTTGTCCCTGGTGACTCCAGCGAACTGCTTCCAAGACCCAATTGTTGTTGATAATAAAATTGGGGATGTATCTGACCCGAACTCAGATTGCCCGCGCTGAGGCTTCTACTGCTAGGAATTTGAGGCAGCAATGCACCTGACTTCCTAATGTCAATGCCATTAGAAGGATGCCAACCCGCACCTGTTCCAGGGGGAGCCAACACTTATAGCAGGAACCTGCTTAGCTGATTGTGGTCGCTGCATCATGACAACCGGCTCCCGGACTGTTCCTAAAGAAAGATGTTTTAATTCACCTCCAACAGCAATATAACGGGTCTCTCCTTTCACCGGTGAAGGCGACACCTGAACAGCTGTTGCCATTGAACCGGATCCAGCACCAGGTCGACTCTTCTCAGTCGGCATTGCAGAGTGTTGGGGTTTCTGCTGATTTCTCTTCACAGACTGCACATTCTTCGGCACAGACTCCAAATAATCACTTGCATTTCCCGCACTTCTTGTGTAATTATAGTCTCTTTCATCTCTTCTCAGCTGGGCTGACAAAGACAAATTTGGTTTATGCTGGGACATCCCGGAGTTCATGGCAACAGTAGCTGAAAGCTTGCCATTACTTAAACTAGAAGGATCTCCAGTTTCTCCTGGTTTATAAGGAACAGAAGATAGTTCTAGCTTCTGAGTTCTCAATGATTCTGCTGCCTTCTCAAGGTCACCCTCACACGAGACAACAGCTCTCTCCACCTCCTGTTTCGAGCATTTAAACTTGGATACCATACTTGTAATCTGAGCAAGCTCTTCTGTTATGTCAATTTTCAAGTTAGTCCCACTAAATTTGTTATCTGTCCGATTATCAGCCTCTTCACCCCCTTCGAACAACCACGCAACCGATTCTTCTACTCTGCCTTCATTCATTATAAGAGCCATGGTTGCCCGTTCACGAGAAAAGCCCATTGCCTCGAGCTGCTGAGCAAGTGCTTCAAGCTTTCTTGACATAAGATAGCCGCTGCATCGCTCGTGCAATTCCTGAGCTCGTTTCTCTTTCTGACGCTGATGCTTCTTCTCATTCTTTTGGCGAATTTTCTCTCTTTTGTCATTGTCAGCTCCTGGGACAGACTCCTGTCGACCAGGAAGATTAGACTTGTTCTCCTTATGGTCTTCCGACTCGCCAGACCAGCTGCCATTGTTGGAGACAGAATCAAATTCGACCCCCGCAGCAAGCGAGCCAGTCTGCTCATCTGTCTCATCAATAGTCCTGAAACGACCATTAGCTTGAAGAGGTGAAGAAGATGAACTTGACACTGTTTCAAGAGAGTGGAATGTTCCTAAAAGAGGGTTGTATGCGCTGGCAGGGACTCCAGAACCCCCAGATGCAGGTCCAGAGGGCTTGGAAGCAGCCTTTATTGGTTCCTTCCCAGACTTCTTGTCCTTGGACTTGGATTTGGATGCTGGAGACATTTCTAAAAGAAATACCTGAAACATCACAGGTCATGACAAAACTGCTTTTAATTCTCCCATTACAACAGAATCGATAAATCAGCCAAAGTCAACGAGAGAAAAGTAGCTCTAGCCAAACATGAGACCGCAAAAACAGCCCCTTGATAGGGTTGTAAATACCAGGTAGTCATCACATCTCAGAGAATTTTGAGTTGTATCTTTTAAATACTTTAAAGTGACTCTAATAAGAACCAAAATATTAATTTCCATGGACATTTTTGGGACAACATTAATTATTCGGAAGCAATGCACCCAATCTGTGAAAAGCCACCATCTAGGAACACTTTCAGGGACTATATCTTTAACTCACAGGACATGGGGAAAACAAAATCTAAGTCCAAACAGCTGACTTGAAATGAGCATTAATCATCTTATGGATCAGAAAATAAGGACCACAACAGAAACTCAAGGATGGAAACAGACAAAATATTTCATTTCTTATGCTCAAGTGATTCTTAAAAAGACAGCATAGCCCCTTCAAGGGCAAAACCATTCTAGAAAGCACGTGACAAACTGAACAGATTCAATTCCACCGTTAAACATCAAAATCCTTAAGAATTATTTTATCCACCAGTCGGTTGTGCAGACTAGATCCCGTAAACATAAATATCGACGAGCAAGCATGAGGAAGGGACATTAATTAGCCAACACTTTAAATTGATGAAAACAGCAGCTATTTGCATAACTTATGCAAAAAAAAAGGTATGAACATGCACTTAAGCCCTCAAAGAAATTATCAGAGAGGCCAGCTTTCATCTCAACAACACCCCAACAGCTCTGACTACACTCTATAGTCTAAAACATCAAATCCCCCATGAGGTTAGAGTGAGGTTCAGCCATAACTACCAAATCCTGAACAACCCCACAAAAACTTTTGATGCCTGGACGCCTCTGGGATTACCATTTAATATTTATGAGTTCAGTTCCTCTTTGCCCCGTCAATAACAAACGCTTTTTGCAGGTGACTTCATATATCACCGCAAATGCCGTTAATATGAGTGGTCTTATGCGTTCAAGGAGAAAGTGAAAGATAGAGATGATTCCCAATGTGTATGTGAAAAAGTGCAAGGCGAACGTGAAAGGTTTATGGCAGAGTCCAGCTAAGGTCAGCTTTCACAAATGTGAGATAAATATTTTCACAAAAGCCCAGTCAATAACCAAGACATTGTCATGTTTTCGCAAATGCCGGTCATATTAGCAATGCGTCTGGATTACAGAGTCCAGCCCATTCTATGGTCCAGGAAAAGTTCTAATCAAGGAAGCAAATACTGTCTACAATTCTTCAATTCAGACAGCCAGAATTGCTCAAAGGAAACTAAGAGCATCATCAAATAAACATGCAAGAGCCATCTAAGTAATCGTTTCGAGCTCTTCCCCGTCACCAAAACTGACATCTTGAACACATATAATCCAACAATCTACAAAAATTTCTGCAACAATCACGGATGAATTAAAATTACAAAACGCACGACAGAGGGTAAAGACCAGAAAAATTGAGTTATTTCTAGCTAAACCTAGAATATAGTGACCCACCAAATGCAGCAGCACACACTCATTACCCGCATTCCGTAATTACACCGATAGAAGCCAAGAAAAAATCGGGAAAATCCCAAACACATCGCGCCGCTCCGACACGACCAGTTCACCGGCGCGAATAGAAAAAGCTCAAGCGAAGGGGAAAAAAGAGAGAGAGAGAGAACACGAAATCGGACGAATTATTCACCGCCACCGCCAAAATCTGCCGATCACGAATTAACGAGGAGAATCGCAAAGACTCTGCTCTTCCGCCTCCGATAATACCTAACCCCGGCCGCTCGAATCTAAATATCATACACGCGACGAGAAGGGAGGGGGAAAAAACGCAGAGAACGGATCGGAAACCGAAAGCCGGGCTCCCGCCGCGCGAATCCGCCGACGATCAACACGAATGCGCAATTGCAGGAGATCGAGAAAACAGCCGCCCGCGCGCGCGAGAGAGAGGGAGAGAGAAGGAGAGACTGACCTGCAAGAGAGACTGATCGGCGGAGGGACGGAGGGAGGAGGTCTCCGATCGGTCGGTTGGTCGGCCGGCGGCGGTGGCGGCGGCGGCGGCGGCGGACGGAGCGGTGGCGACTCCCAGACGAGGGAAGGGGAGAGGAGCGCGAGGGAGGGAGAAAGAAGGCGGAGACGGATAGGAATTTCGAGGCTCAAAACTAAATAAGAATAGGGTTTTTAGTATTTTCGATTATTCGTCCCCCCATTTTTTTCGTGTATATATACGTAAAATCGATATTTTTCTGTCGCTAACTGAACGGAAAGGCCAACTTCCCTCGACGGCGTTTCTCCATCCGCGTCCTCCAACTGTTTCCCAACGTTCATTTTCGCCCCTTGCCCCCTTCCCGATTTTTCCAATTTGGTCCCTCGAGGTCCTCCATTTTTCCGCCGGAGCGCCCTCCCCCCCTCCCCCGCGCTTTTTGGAGCGGCGACTCTCGACTGTGGAGGCCGAGCTTGACACGACGGAGTGGAATGGAACTGGAAAGGCCGACGAGTATAAAAATGGAGGATTTGTCTACCAGAGTTCCCGTATTCTTTTTCGGGTTGTGAAGGAGAAACGATATGGAAAGTGTGTTATTAACTCGATAATTAAAATTGAGAAGGGAAAAAGAAAGAGGAAAGACGATTATGTGTTCAATGTATATTTAGAATGGCATAGCATTTGTTTGTCTGTCCTTTATAAGTTATTTTTTTTTTTTTTTTGGGGATTTGAGATCTTAAGTTAATGGACGTTCCCGAATGATGTAGACATTCCGTACTATGAAACAAAAAAAAAAATCAAAACTTGAAAATTTTAAGAAAATATAAAAAGAAAACAATCAATCAAATAGATAGAAAAAATTATTCAATCAATTATAAACCCATAATATTAATGTCGGTTTAATCATAAAATTTTCAATTTGACAAATATAATTCTAAACCCTTTGCATAAAATTTCAATATAATCATTTTGACTAACTAGAGTTGGAAATTGTTAACGTGATGATTCATAAATTGTTCACATCAAAAAACTACAAAGATGACTAGCGACAACTAGAAACTACGTTGACAACTTAGAGCAACAATTTGCTAGAAGGATGACATTAGAATTTCAAACAAATTTTTAGAACTCTATTTGGGCAAATTAGAAAATTTACGACTGAAATAACAATCATGTAATAAGTTTATGATTGATTGAGTAATTATTCCTAAACAGACTCAAACAGTTTTAGCATTTTACTTTTGCTTCCTTTTTACATAGGGATTTTAGTATAATCTTGCATGGACAATCTCAAATCTATAGAAATATATCGCATTTCTTGCCAAGAAATTTATGACACACAAGCATAAAGAGAACCTAATATATGAGTTTTTTCTATAATATTTGAATTCACATTAATAACCATATTAGCATCGACATATATAGTTAAGCAAAAAATATTTCATGGTGCTCAAACTAAAACACTGTGAAAATTTTAACACAAAAATTCAGGGGCAATTTTCAAAATTTCAAATTTGTCAGGGTTAAAACACACAACCTAGTTCCCTACTATTCAAATTACAGAACAGTGACATTCATTTATTCCAGACTAACATCATTCCTTCGATGTTGTCCTTAAATTGTAATTTAGCTACATCTTTAATGCATTTTTTTTCTATTTTATTCAATCCATCTATTCAACGTAATAATATAAGCATCGACATAGACTCAATTCAACGTAATAATATAAGCATCGACATAGACTCAAATCTATATCCACTATATTAGCCGACAATACAAAAAATAAAAAAATAAAGCAAACCAAATATTGGGTTGTCGGGCTCAAAACAATGGCTATTCCATCACCGTGCTTTTTCAGATAAAAGGAAACTTCTTTTTCATAATTTTAGACATCACAAAATATACGGCGTTACCAACCATTTTCATTAACCTTTTCGCAAGAGTTTGAATGAGTTTGTCCTCGTCTACGATGCTATTGAAATTATCCGGTGCACGTTAACTCGGGGGGTTACATAATCCTCTCAATTCTCAATCGATGGAGATGTCACATTGCAAAACCGCACCTAAGCATAGGATGGGCGAGATGTGCAATTAAAAACGCACGACTACGAAAGGGAAAAGACAAAACTCGTCCATACTTGCCAACTGGACAATGTTGACTAAAATGACGAAAAGGCCCGTCGAAAAATAAGAAAATAAGACGAAAAACCAGAAAATTACGGACGATAAAAATAACGTGTTTATGGAAAGGAGCTTTAGACCCAAAGGCAGACGCACTTGCCCGAATTAAAACCACGTGCAAACATTAAGTGGGAATTCTTTTTTTGGTAAGAGATATGGAAACAATACTTATAGCAACGCGGTTTTGATTATAGCAATATTCATTGGTAATTGCCGTATCCCGAACTATTATCCGATTAAATTATGTTTTCATTAAGGCATAGCAATTTTGTTCGTTATGTGCTTATATCAAAAGACCCAATAATTTCTTTAATTAATCGTGACGCCTCTTATAAAAACGAATCATTATACACGCTAGGAAATTCTTTTCCGAATTTGGGAAGTCAAAACCCAAGAAGTGCACTGATAAATAATAATTGAGGCAATGGACCCATCTAAGGATTCATGTCCACATGCGAGTGCCAAAAAACATATGAGGAATCAATGCTATGCTTGACGGTAATAAATGCAAGAAAAAAATTATTAATTTAATAAACCTTTGACCGAAAAAGTTTTAATAAATTTTTGGCAAGGCAACAAATAATTTACATATGTTAAAAAAATTAAATTCGAGGACCTTTCGTCAGTAAAAAGACCATTTTTTTTTCAGGCGAACTGCAGTTCTCGGCATTGTCCTTTCAATTCGAAAACGGGAAAGGATCGGCGCGAATTTCCGTGCGGCGTCACCGGGCAGCTTCGTTTTTCCCGTTTTCATCGTTCCGTCCGGGGTTACCGTCGCCGTGACTTAACGGCGAGAGATGACCGCGGCCCACCCCTGCCCAGGGCCCACCCACCCCCAACGAAAAACGGTCTAACGAAGTTCGAACGGGACGCGGTGACGTGGCGGCAGACGATTGGACGGCTGCGCGAAGGGAGCACCGCCTTCGAGAGTGTAGAAGATTCCAGCCCAACTTAATCCCCTCAGCCAGCCCGGGGTTTAAGACGAAATAATTAAATAAATAATCAAACAATTAAATTAAAAAAAAGCCACGAAATTTTACTAAGCGATATAAATAAATAAAAAGCGAGGGAATTGGAGGCGGTTTTTATCCTTTTTTTCTTTCCTCGCAGAAAAGCGAAGTCGCAAGTTCACCTCTTGTGCTTCTGCTTCTGCTTCTTCTTCTTCTTCTTCTCCTTCTTCTCCCTCGTTCCTCCGCTTCGAGAACGGCTCGCGTGGCGGTTCCTGCACTCGTCCTGGTTCGGGGAGAAGGCTTCCGTTTCTCTCTCTATCTCTTTCTCTCTCTTCGCGCGAGGAGAGGCTGCGCTAGGGCAAAGAGCGGAGAGCGCTCGCCCCCGCTCGTCCTCCTCGCGGTTTTTTTTTTTTTTTTTTTTTTCTCCGTTAGGGTTTTTTTTTTTTGGCTCCTTTGCCGGTGGCGACATGAGGAAGAAGCTCGACACGCGATTCCCGGCGGTGAGTGAATGCTGGTTTCCGGCCATGTGACTTCGTTACTGTTGCGGCGTTTTCCCCTTCTTTTTTTCTGCTCTGTTTTTATCATTATTTTTTATTTAAGGTTTTCTTCTTTTTTTTTCGGCCGAGTCGAACGCGTCGTGCATGGGGCGTGTTTACAATGGTTTTTGCATCTTCCGGGTCCGAGTTCGTGCTCCCAACTAGTGATTATGTGCGGGTTTTTTTCGGGTATCTAATTAATCATGACTTCAGTGGGGGAGAGGTTGTGAACTCGTGATCGCGAATTGGTTGTGATCTTGTGTTTTGCGACGGCTAGTAGTTGATTGGGATTAGATTTTTCGGCCAAAGTTAGGCGAGCAGTGTTCGTATTCGGTTTGGCATGCTTTTGATCATAGTTTACCGGGTTATCTGTCGTATATTTGAATGCTCGTAGCCATGCGGTATTGCACTTGATATGCACAACATTGATTTTTGGGCAGGTGGAGATTTGCCCGTCTACCAACATTATGCACCCGTTACTTTACCGATTTCACGCTTGCACAGTGGAACGCACGCCAAAGTGACTGTCTTTTCATGCCTATGTAGTTAATTTGAAATGACGTATCTTGTTGACTCATGGTTTATTAGGAAAATTTATATATCAGGACTATTTTGCATGGGCTGGGTATATTGCCGAGCCAATCACTGTCTTGGGTTTTTTTTTTTTTTTTTTTTTTTGGGGGGGGGTTTGGTGTCATAGAAGTTGGAGAGTGGATTGGTTAAGCCTATTATAGTCCTTGTAGGACTTCAGAGAAACAACTTAATTAGAATTAGACGGACATCTGAATCGATAGATTTCTTTTTCTCTTGGGAGGTTGGGTTGCTGAGGAAGAATCTCCTTTTGGAAAACTGATTGCTCATTTTCTGTTAAATGTTAGTGAAAATGAAGAAAGATCAATTAGCTTTAGAAGTCAAAGCTAGTTTCTTGTTTGTTTAGCCCTTAAAGATGAAGGTATTTCGTTCCTCTTTGGAGCATAGGTTAAAGAAATCTGGGAACTCAAATAGTGTGATAGGACAAATGGCAAACTAATAAATATGGTTTGGGCAAAATTCAAATTGATAGCCTATATTATGAAAGTCACACTATTCTCACTTGCATCTTCTGCGATGCATATTTATCATTACTTGCATAAAAAGTGTTTAGCAGGTTGAATGTCGAGCTTGTGCTCAATTTATGGTCTCTTTAGGTAAATTAGTGCCAGTTTGGAGAAGCCAACATGCAGCATTGTATGGCTGAAAGAGATTTAATAGTTGGAACTGTTTGTCCATTCTCATCTAGATGCTTGGATTTTTCACCCTTTTCTTGTTCTTGCCGCTGGGGAAGCAATTAGATGAACTCTACAGTGTTTTTTTTTTTTTTTTGGGCATTCTCAGAATGAGAAGAAGTGAAAACTGTTTGCAGAATTGGCTGATTTTACGAAATTACTTTTTTGAATAACTTTTAAGTATTTGCACAAACATGAGGTAAGAATGGACGTTTGATGCTAGCGCAAAAGGCAACCCTATAAAGAAAATTCAAGGTAAAGTTAAAGACGGAAAATAAGCTGACCACACAATTTAGCTGGCAGAAGCAGATGCGTCAAGCCTGTTTTAAGCTTTGTAGAGAGCAACTGGTTAATTGTTAAGGCTCAATGGTTGAGTGCTGAAACACTTATGACAAAAGTGTTGAGCTCGCGTTAGGATCAAACCACAAGTGGATGTAGTGTTTTTTTTTTTTTTTTTTTTTTTTTTTTCGAAAACAGGGGTTGGCAACTTGATGTCTGCTTATAATACAGTTGGATGATTTTAATTTGCCTGACATCTTTGTGATGGCCAAGTTAAAACTGTCTTGGTTTGTTGCCTGATGTCTTGATGTTTGTGCTCCAGGTTCACGTACTTGGCCATGAATTCTCTTCCCTGCTGTCCCCCATCCATTTTAACGTTTGCAGAATAATTTTGTATATTTGACAATTATTCCTTTTATAGGCTCGGATTAAGAAAATTATGCAAGCTGATGAGGATGTCGGGAAGATTGCTATGGCTGTGCCTCTTCTTGTTTGTAAGTGTACAACATCTGCATTTTGGTTGATTTATTCCTCTCTAGTTCATAATTGATAGGACTGGCCTGGAGACTTGCTTTTGCTGTTGATCTCATTTATGTCAGCATGAGAAATCCCAGTTTAATAAATCAATGCTCATTGTCTTCTTGCAAAATCTCCAGCTAAGGCATTGGAACTGTTCCTGCAAGACCTTTGTGATCGGACATATGATATAACCTTGAAGAGGGGAGCTAAGACACTGAACTCCTTGCATTTGTAAGCAGACTTACAGTATTTTGTCTTCCCTCTTTTTTCTTTCTCTCTTCCCTTCCCAGTCAAGATTCCCTTCTAATAGCTCCACGGCTTGCTTTCCTTTGCCCCCTTTAAGCATGCGGAATTGTATGTATGGCATTCCTGATTAGGGGCATTTTTTCTATCTTCTGCCTCCCTTCTTTTTCCTTTGAAAGAGAATATGGCAGAGTTTAGTGTTCCCTCTCCTCATTTTTTTTACTTAAAACAGTTGTTTTGAGGTGAATAACTCTGCTCTTCAATTGCAGGAAGCAGTGTGTCCAAACCTTTAATGTATTTGATTTCTTGAGGGAAATTGTGAGCAAGGTTCCTGATTTAGGTGGTTCTGACACTGCTGGAGATGATCGGTCTGCCGCTAAAAGAAGGTTAGTTAAATGTGAATTTACAGGTTTACCATTTCAGTGAGGGAATATGGCTATTAATATCACACTATGTATTTGATTATCAGGAAAATGGTTGATGATGGGGAAAATGACACTGATGATGAATCAAAGAGGAGCCGCATGGTAATGTTTCCCATGATTATGGATATTATCATCATTCCTTTCCTTTTCCTTAATGTGGCTTGCCGCATCATGTCATCTGGACTGTCCAGCCGATTGGTTATGAAGTATCTCATGTCCATGGATGAATGCTTAGTTGGTTTTTTCTGCTCAATTATGCTATGTTTGGGAAGGTAGAGAAAGTAGAGGGGATGAAATTGTTGGTGGAGAGTTGAGAAAAATTTGAAAATTTGTGAGAGGGAGAGAGAGGTAAAATTTAAATTTTGTTTCTTTGCCCACGCTTTCATAACAAAGCCTTGTAGTTAGGCATTTTTGCTGCTCTACTTCATAGTATTATCAGTGTCCAATGAGTAATTTACTGTAGCTATGTTTATCAGTAATATATGTTTCTGTAGCATTTCTTTGTTTGGATGTAAGTAAATGTCCAAGAATAACGGCATAGTAATATATTTTTGCACCTTAAGAAGATTGTTATCTGGTCTCTGAAGCTCATTTGGCCTTATTAAACCAAATCCAGGTTTCCTGACAAATTTAAATATTTATTCTCTGTGCCATTTCAATTTCAGATTGATACTGGTCACACAGGCAGTGCTGGGAGAGGGAGAGGTAGGGGCAGAGGTAGGGGTCGTGGTCGAGGTGGTCGAGCCTCAGAGGGGGATGCAACTGTGCAGATTGAGAAGTTTGAAGTCAATGGAGATGTTCCTCAGCAGGACAATTTAAATCAGGATCTTGAAGGGACAGAAAATGGTGACCATCTCAATGAATCAAAAGACAACATTCCTACTTCTAGATCTGCAGAACCACCTGTTCGGAACTTTGACCTGAATGTGGATTTGGATGAAAATGGGGACTCAAAATCGATATTAGCTTCTGGTCCGACCAGTATATCAGCAGCTCCCGACGCTGGATTGAAGCATGAGGAATATCCTGAGTGGTCTCTTTCCGAAGTTGAGAAGATGGCCATCGATCCCATTCAGCTTGCAAACTTGAATAGAGGGATGGATGAAGATGATGAAGACTACGATGAAGAAGGCTAGGTCAGCAGGGTGTTTTGGTGCTCTTTGTTGATGCAAAACCATTAGATGTGTTTGGATAGAGGCGTAGACAGCTCACATGCTAAACTTAGGAAACTTCATCAAGACAGGGTCGAAACTGACTAGGTCCAAGCTCCTTTAGGAAGTTCATAGTTTAACGGCTCAGATTGTATACATGTACAGAAGCTTTTGATGGTTGTCACATGGTGTTATCATCACTCAGCTCACCATTGTCACTAACTTTTCATCCCTTTAAGTTTGAAATGTACTGACGCCCTCAAGTCTATTGCGCGTTTCAATGCATGACTGCTGAATCTTATATTTGTGTAGCCATCCTTCCTTGTACTCCTGTATCAGGAAAAATAGTGTCTCCAATCCAAATAGATCGAGGTCAACCAGACCGTTCACGAAGGATAATGTCCGTTATGACCTTGCATTTTTTCTTTTCTTTTCTTGGGGCAACATTAATTCTTCGGATTGCCAGGTGGTCGCATTTGTGTGAGCTTTTAAAGGCGACGACAATGTAGGACTTGCTGTGTTACCTAACAGTCAGGAAGTTTGATCCTCTGGTTTGGGTAACTTTTCCATCAATCTTCTAATGTCCATTGTCTGAAAGGACAGAAACCACGGTGCTTGCCGTCATTGCGGAGTCCTATCTTTGCTTTGTGCATAAGTAAGACGAACCAAGCTTTTAAAACTATCATCAAGAACCACAAGCAAACCAAAGAAGCGCAGGGCTCTAATTGTTCACGACAAATTCCTATGGATCCTAGTCTCTCCAGAGTTATCCAGTACGAAGATGTCACCTCTCTCCGGGCCTTGTTAGCTGAAGATCCACTGATTCTGGACAAAGCCGTGCTGGGACCAACGGCAGAGACTCCTCTTCATTTGGCTGTGCTCGCTGGAAATAGCGAACTCGTGAAGGAGATTGTTAGCAGGAAGCCCAATTTTGCAAGGGAATTGAATCACGATGGCCTTACGCCGTTACACATTGTGTCGGCCACGGGGAATTTGGAAGCCGCAAGGGAGCTTCTAACGGTAGGCCCTGATCTTTGCATGATCAAGGACAAGGGCGGCCGGACACCGCTCCACTATGCGGCCATCAAGGGCAGGGTCAAGGTAATCGAGGAGTTGCTCTCTCAGTGTCCTCAAGCCCTCAAGGAACGCACCGCTCATGGCGAGACTGCACTACACCTGGCAGTGAAGAACAGTCAGTCCGATGCGCTCAAGAAGTTAGTGGAAAAGGTCAGTGAAGATGGAGATGCAGACGACCTTGTGACTGCCAAGGATGACGATGGGAACACAATCTCACAGCTGGCTGCGGCTTCGAAACAGCTCCAGGTACGTTCCTGCCTTCTTGGTAGTCCACAAAGAATTGCTCTGCTTAGATGCAGGACAATGGCTAGTCGACAGCCTGCTAATTTTATTTCTGATAGAGGAAGGAAAACAAGTAGGTCAAGTGAAAATCTCCCAGAGGTTCTAGTTCTCGTCAAGTCCTGAAAGTTTTTCTTCTTTGAGTGAAGCACTGTAGAACAAGATAACAGGATTAGTTTGAGACTAAATGTTCTGAAAGATAGTAATCCGGATGGATATGGTTCGTGGTACATTAGCTCAATCTATAGAAACTAGTCTTTGCAGAGATTGCAGCAACCAGATACCCATTAGAGTAAGAAAAAAATGGTTAAGAAGTCGGACCACCTGTCGATTCTTTGTGCTGAAAAATGAGCTGAATTGATTTGGAATGTATCGATGATCAAGAATCATCTACAGTGCAAAAGAGGTAGAGAAACAAAAGAGCCGTCCGCATGATCTTTGACATTCTGTTCGGTGTAGGAAATTGCGTCGCTTGTTTTCTTGCGTGTGGTCGGGCAGGGAAGTAGCAGGGAGAAGATAAAACGCCATAACGGATCGATCTTTAGATTTTCTTGTTTTTCATAGTAAAGTGATGCGTATCGAGGACTTTTTTCGTCCCCTCGCTAAATCCATAAGTACATTGCAGTTTTTGCAAATTCCTCCAAACAGAAAAGAAGAAAAGAAAAGAAAAGAAGTGGTCATGTCAATTGAAATAGTCCGCAAGATAGGTCCAACCGATCCATTTATCAAGTCGGCTAATATCTCGAAGGTGTCCCTCACAAGTCGTGACTAATCCTTTCTGAGTTACAACCTGTCCTAATCCGACACCGATCGGTTGACACTACGGGGCCAAGTGTAGCCAAGCGTCCCGTTTTAATGATTGATTGTTCATCTTCAGAAATCTGCTAGAAGGCCTAGGCATCGTTCAGATACGCTGATTTCAAATGCTTGTAACTGAAGGTTCATGGACCCAACCAGATTTTTCCACAACTACCAATCCAAAAACAGACTCCAAATTCATTCAAAGGGCATAGAACCTCAAACATGGTCCCCATATTGATACAACTGCTATTCGAAACTCACACCAACCAACTCATCTATGCAATGGTATAAGACTGGTCCCTATCAGCTGACAGAGACTTGCCTGCCTATGCTCTATGCTCTACATGCGCTGTATCTCTTACAAAAATCCGGTTCAGATCCACATATCGTCCCCCAGGCTATGTCGACAGTCTTGTGAACAATAACATGGGATTATATCTCGGGTGTCGGCATGGCGGTGATTTTCTCCACGTGTAGTGATTTAGGGCTAGTAACTTCCATCGTCGAGGTAGTCATTTTTTAAACCGATGCAGTAAGGGTCGCAGGTTCATAGAGTCTCACTGTTCCTTGCAACACCATTCTTTTTCTTGTAGAGAATCTTTTCTACCAAGGATGGAGATCTAAACAGATAAGAATGAACTATTAAGACATTGGATCTTGTCACTGTTGGCATGTGGGCATAGAGCATAGTCATTTATGAGCTTGAATCTTAAGATTAATAAGAATTGGTGCTCAAAAATCTATGTGCGATGCCCAGTTTCAAGTTGTAGCTGTTTTAATCGACTCATATCTCATTCCGCTTGTTAATTCGACATGGGAAAAATGGCAGATCCTGAACTTCCTGAAGAAGCAAAACTTGGTGGGCACAGACACTATCGACCTTGTTTCAGGTGATCAGCTAGATGGACAAACTAAAGCCGAGCCTCAAGCAAATCGAAACAAGAAGGCGACGACAAAGGCGGACTCGACTCAGCAATCGAGCCAATCTACGGATGATGACTCGAGCAGCAGCATATGGTCGGAAGTGGAGGAGATGGTGCTAGTCGTGGCCAGTTTATTAGCGACCATCACGTACCAGGCAGGACTGTCTCCTCCGGAGACCATTTGGAGCGACAGCATGAAGCAAGACACGCGATGCACGTCCCACCATTCCTTCTTCAGCTCGACAGATCTGTGCCCCGTGGCCGCTTACTATCTCTTCATGTCCTTCAACACTTCTGGGTTCTTCTCCTCCATTTTCCTCATATTCTTCTTCAGGAAGCCATCCTACGTCCAGGTTCTGCTGCCCGTGGCTCTGCTTTCCATGGTTGTCACCTACATGACTCTTTCCGTGACCTTGTCCCCGAATGGTCTCTCCTTGCTCTTGATATACGTCATCACTCTCGCGATCTTCCTCTATTGCATGTTGGCAGTCGAAGTGGTCAAGACCATCTTCCGCAATGCCTTCAGCTTTGCTGCCGGCAAATTAAGCGACGTGACAAAGGCGATGAAAAACCGTAGGTCGTCTTCAGCAAGCTTCTCCAAAATGGGCGCATGATTTTTGGTTCATTCAAGTCAATCTGCTATCTACATGTGAATGGTAATATCATTATGGTCTGTAACTTCAGCGGTTTGCGCTCACTTGTGGAGCAGTTTGAGAGTGTCTCGCATGTTTTTTCCCTTCTAGTGTCATCATGTGCTGTGCTTCCCCCTTCCTAGTGCATACGTACTAGTAGAAAATGATGTACTAAATATAGATTTCTTCAGTTGATGTATTATTATACTGTTCATATGAGTTGGTAGTTGTTCTTGCTCGTTCGCCAAAACAGTTCGAGATATGAGGAAGGGAATTTAGAGTTCATCTTCCACGAGCTAGAGGCAGTGAGCATTAAGTCAGGTTCCCCGGTTCTCCCATAGTTAGCTAAACTATACAACATCAGATCCTCCAACCAATACAAGGAGAACTTTGAACAATAAGAGGAAATTACTTCAGCTTTACGTAACACATTGTCAAAGCACCAAACTGAAAGGCAAGAAATAGAGCAGACGTACAGAATATAAATTACGTGTCGAGATCTACACTGAACATAATAATAAGTACATCGGTAGCAACATTCTTATGCCCTTACAAGCAAATTCAGGAAAAAAACAGAAGTAGCTTATTTTCCTAACATGGAAACGCCTTCAACTTTATTATGTGCCTTTCTCTTTGGTTCCTCCTGGAAAACAGCAAGCAGGCCTAGATGCATATCTTCAGTCACCCTGAAACTGAAAGAAAGAGATCCATTTAGGTCGATGATTACAACTGTACAAGCAAAACTGCTGCTAAACAAACTCGGTTCCCTAAAGCACGACATGCTGTTGGGCGAGCGTGATTTTAACATGATTGAAATATAATTGCTCTGTCTTATTTCATTGAATCATGCAACGACTATACAGTGATGATACCTAGAGAGCTCATTAAGGTAAAATCAAATAAGCTACAAAAACCAAATCAAGAAGCTCGATACTTCCACTAAGCATGAGAATCAATTTTTCCATGAGTTGTAAGGAGAACAATATCAACAATGCAGAAAGTGACTGTCTACTGGTCCTAGATTGATCTTTTAGTGTAAAAAGCAAATTGGCAAACCTTGAACCATGAGACTACGGATTAAACCTACCAAAGTATCCCCATGACAAAAAAGTCTGTTTCAGTGAAAACTCTGATCACATGTATAAACAAACCAATCAGACAAAGTTTGTCACCCGCATGTCGATATCTAATTGTCAAATTAACGCTGATATTCCATCCTAAGAAATTAAACATAGGATGAAAATGGTAACCTTGGAAGTTTAAAACTGCATATGACCCACGTTTCTGACATGAGAGTGTATCATAGGTGAGATCAAGTGTGACTGCCAAAAAAAGATGCAAACAAAAGAAAACTAATACCTACATGCGGAGAGTAAGCATCAAATACAAAGCTAGATAGCATTAAGCATGGACATTCTATTTCTAGAAATCATTACCCCGAAGCTAGGCGCTAGATTCGCCGGGGGCACCTTCGACAGGCTTAAATTCCTGGACCTCCTTGAAATTCATCCACGGCTTCACCCAAACCTTGGCCTCGTACAGCTTCTTGGCATTGCCATCCTTCGCTTCGACAGTGATGTAGTACACGGTGCCTGCAACCACCTGCTGCTTCGCCTTAACGACCTTCACAAACTGCAGCATCGCATTCTGGTCCCCAGACGACAGATTTCAACACCGTCAGCACATTATCGACAAAACATTTCAAATTAGAAACAAAAATGGGAACTTTACGAGCAAGACACGACTTTCCCGCTACTCGCTACTTCAAAGCTCGCGCCTTTCACTTCTAAGAGAAACTGCAGAGGATCAAAACCTGCTTTTTCCCCCCACTTCGAAAGATACCCGAATCCCCAATTCAACAAATTCATCAAATCATCTAATTAGGTTTCCTTCACACTGACGACGCGGTAACCGACAAATCCTCGAATTGCGAGCGGAGATCCCCCAAATTCACTACAACCCACATCCCAAAATCCCTTCTTTTCATCAGCATCACCATCAAAACCGTGAATTTCTCATCAAATCCCAATCACCCATCAAATCGAATCAAATTGAAAGAAAAAAAAAAAACAGAAAAAAAGAAAGGAGAGAGATTCCAAGTACCTCCTTCTTGTTGTGCTCCTCGACGGCGAAACGAGCGAGGCCGTCGATCTCGAGGCTGTTCTCCTTGCCGTCGACGTCGCTAATACCTCCGGGCTTCGCCATTTGCTCCTCCACTTCCGAAACGAATCTTCTTCTCCGGAGACTCTCGCGGTCTACTAAATGATAATTATGAGAGAGAGAGAGAGAGAAAGTGGCCAAATCGAGTTGTTTTCAATTATTTGAAGACTTGCTGAGTCGTGGCCTTTGGGTTGCCCATTTTATAGATTCTCGGTAGCCAATCAAAATCAAAGTTCGCCACTTGACTCCATTTTTTATCGGGACGAAAGTCAATAATAAAACTTTAAAATATACTGTTATGGCTCATTCATCCTAAAATTTATCTTAAATTTATATTTATATAACATATTCACCTTCCGTAAAATTTGCGCACATGAATACTAGAAATCAAACGGTCTTGAAAAACAACAATGTTTTGACTGAAAAATCATTAAATGTGTCAAATAGATTAATTTAAAATTTTTTATGTCATAAGAAAATTTTGATGGGTAAGAAGGGATTTGAACCCTCAACGCCGTTTTAAGGTAATATGTCATAATAATCATAATTTTAGGATTTTTTGATGTCACAAAAAAAAGTTCTTGGTAGTGTATATAAGAAGTGAGATTAGTTTCATGATAAAATATGAAATTGAAGAACCGAATTGATAATGAAAATCTATTTTATTTCAAGTTTTAAGATAAATAGGATAAGTTTTAAGTTTCAAAATTTGGGAAATCTATTTTAACTGGACGTAGAATTTGTACGTAACCTAGAATGGCTTACCCTTAGTACGTATAATTTGGAGTTTTTTCTGTGCCCTTTTTCCCTTATCCGAATTTTAAAATCTCTTCGCTTCTTTCTCACGCTGGAGATATTCGAATGTACTGCCCTGGGTCCGTCGGTCGAATTTTGAAAAGTCTATTCAGACGAGATCCGACAGAGAGTCTCACGTCAGATTCTTTAGGAACTGAATGATTAGCTTTGGTCTTTGGCGTGACGTTGCCTTGTTTCGGGCCAATTGATTTGGCCTTGTCTCCTCGGTCAGTATTATTGGCGTGCCAGGATGGCGCCAATGAGAAGCATCTCGGTCAACTGGGGATTGGGTTTGACTTTTTTTCCTGTATCGTGGATGGCTTCTGAGCCTTGGTGCTTCGAGATGAAGATTCGAACGTGGATTTTGGATGGCAACGAAGCAAGCAATCGGAGTTGACCATTCCGATTTTCCCAACGTGTGAAGTTCAAATTCCCTCGCTTGTTATGCCATCATTTTGTTAAAACAAAACAAAGAAGAAAAGTCGCTTTCCGTTATTGATGATTCGGTTGATGATGTGGTGATTGTAATGACTCAATCCAACAAGGACGGGAGTGATCGTCGGGGTTAAAGAGGGTTCGGGCAAAGTACGGTTTCGACTCTAAGATGACGATGAGAGCATGAATGAACCAAATTTCACATCGTTTACGCGTGGTAAGGTGAGGTAAAATTCCTTTTATGTGATAGCACAACTTGCAACAAAAAAAGAGAAGAAAGATTGCTTTTTTGTTTCTAATGATTTGATCAATGAGGTGGCGATAGGCAGGTCATCTAGAATCTCTAAAATTCGGAAGTCCTGTTTACTTGTTATATGATCAAATTAAGAGAAATTTCATGTGCTCGTTGGCCTTCACAGCACGCAATAGGAGCAAGAATTTGAGACAAATATCAGTGGAGACCGCATAACATGTGGAAAGGGTCGAGGAAGATAAATCGAAAGTGCCTAACGATCCCAAAAAATTAGGCTTAATGACTAAAGGATTCCGGTTGAGTCAAAAGAGGGACATTGGCCTATAACTTACCCTGGAATTCAGCCTTTGCCGAAAGGGCCGTGAACTTCTTGTTAACGTTCATGGAACTCCGCCAAGTCTCGGATTTCAACTGAATTCCGAGTCCCCCATTTGATTGATTTGACGGTCGCGGAATCTGATTCCCTTCATTTGTTTATGATCATTGGAAGTCTCATCAATGGGCTGTCGTTGGGCCATGCAGGTATATCACTCTTCGAAAGGAAGATTCTTCTCTCGCATCGGAGTAATACTCGAGCTAGTCTACATAAAAATTAGATGTTCGGAAAAATTTCAAATAATAACCTGAAATGTCTTTATTTTTTCAAATAAAGACTTAAAGTGCATATTACTTTAAATAGTATTAATACATTGAAAAACTCTAAAATGGTATACGTGTGATAAATTTATCAAAAATTAATTTTTTTAATTATGAAAAACTCCAAACCGGTACACTTGTGACAAATTTACCTCAACTAACCATAAAAAAATTTATTCCAAACTAATTTATTCGACCGCCAAAAACCCTAAATTGGTACATTTGTGACAAATATGCCCTCTATTAAATCGGATTAATATCACAAAAAATTACAAAAATTGTATAACTGTGACAAACGGAGAGTAAAATCCCAAACTAATACACCAGTCAACTGTCGTATATCATTTAACTTAATGATTTGACAGTAAAATTTAACAAAAACTAACATAAGGTAAATTTGTCACAAGTATACCAATTTAAAATAAATTTGTCAAACGTGAACCGATTTGGAGTTTTTGGTGGTGAAAAAATTAGTTTGGGGTAAATTTGTCACATGTGTACTAATTTGAGATATTTCAAGGCATTAACCCTTTTAAATAAAGACCCGAAATGCTATCATTTTTCTCAACTAAAAATCTAAAGCGGACTTGTTTTCAAATAATGATCTAAAGTCGCAATATCAGTCTCAAGGAAGGTCTGAACTCACTGGCTAATGATGAAGGGGCAATTTCTTCTTTTAATTTTTTTAAAAAACTTTTTTTTTCTTTTCATTAAAAAAACAAACTAAAAATACTAAAAAGAAAAAAAACACATAGGCCCTTTGCCCCATCACCGGTGGGGTGGTGGTAATGGTCTGCAGGGTCATCAACTAGAGGTGAGGGCCAACTCACCTCGATCTAGGCGAAGGTTGCAAGCCCTCGTGCAGGTCTGGAATTTATGGTGCCTTAAAACGAACAAAAGATCTCCAGGGACTATGATATATATCTTTGAGAATTGCTATAAAAAATGACACCAAAGGGGGTAAATCTTTTACTAGAAGAAGATTATCAACAAGTGTACGTGGACAAAATTTAAGGTGATAATACAAGGGACTATGCAGATCTCAAATTGCTGTGTTTTTCAATGGCTAAAGTTTCCATAGCACTAGACTGGTTTCAAAATTTGGTTGTTCCTCCGACCCATTTGCATAGATATATGTTCAATGGGGATTGGGTTTGACTTTTTCCTATATCGTGGATGGCTTTTGAGCCTTGGTGCTTCGAGATGAAGATTCATACGTGGAATTGGGATAGCAACGAAGCAATCGGAGTTGACGATTCCCATTTTCCCCAACGTGTGAAGTTCAAATTCCCTCTCTTTGTCATGCCATCATTTTGTTAAAACAAAACAAAGAAGAGGAAAAATTGCTTTCCATTATTGATGACTTGGTCGATGAGGTGGCGATTGAAACGACCCGGTTCAATGAGGTCGGGAGTGATTGCCGGGACTAGAGGGGCTAGGACAAAGTGTAGCTTTGACTCTAAAATGACGATAAGGGTAGGAATGAACTAAATCCCATATCACCTAGGTATGGTGAGATAAAGTGAAGTGTCTTATATGTGATAGTACAACTTGTAATGAGGTATTTTCTGGGGAAAGACCATAAGAACAAAGCAGTATGGGTTCCAGCTTAAAGCGGACAATATAATTACGAGTGGGACATGGGCTTAACAGTGATAAGTAGGTCGTCCAAATACAAATAGCACGCCCTGAACCTTGAGAACTCGGAAGCCCTGGTTACCTATCACATGGTCAAATTATGAGCTGGTCAATGTATTCAAATATCTTTAACAAATAGTTAAGAGAAATTTCATGTGCTCATTGGCCTTCGCGGCAGGCGATAGGAGCGAGGATCCAAGACGAACATTAATGTAGACAGTGTAACACGGAACAAGGGTCGAGGGAGATAAAGCGAAAGTGCCGTACAATCCCAAAAATTAAGATTGACACCTAAAGAAATCCGGTTGAGTCAAAACGAGGGAAATTGGCCTAATACTTTCCCTGGAATTTAGCCTTTGCCAAAAAGGACCGTGAACTTCTTGTTAACGTTCATGGAACTCCGCCGCGTCTCGGATTTGAATTGAATTCCAAGTCCCCCCATTTGATTGATTGATGGTCACGGGATCTGATTCCCTCCATTTGTTTATGATCATTGGAAATCTCGATCAGTGGGCGATCGCTTCGCCATGTGAGGATCTCACCCATTGAAAGTGAGATTCTTATCTTGCATCACAATAGTCGTCAAGTTAGTCCGTACAAGTATTAGATGTTTAGGGAAATTCCAAATAGGAGCCTTAAATATCATTATTTTCTCAAATAAGAATTTGAAATAAACATTATTTCAAATAAAAACTCAAAATACCATTATTTTTTTTAAAATAAAGGCATGAAATTGACTCTTTTTTTTTTTTGAAGTTATCATATTAGTCTCAAAGAAGCGTTTAAACTCACCAATTGATGATGGAGGGCAATTTTGTTTTTTAAATCGTTTGGTTTTTTTTTTTTTCTTTTTTTTTTTTTTTTTTTTATTTTTAAATTCTTTCCAAAAAAAGAAAAAGATTATTAAAAAAAAAAGAAATACATAGGCCCTCAACCCCTCGCCGGTGGGGCGGTGACAATGGTCGCCAGCACCTAGGTGAGGGTTGGTGACCCTCACCGACAAGAGGTGAGGGCTAGCAGGCTTTTGCCAAAAACGGGAGAGGGCGGCAACCCTCTCCCAGGGTCGCTTGCCCTCGCACAGGTCTGGCGACCCTCGCCCGAGTTTAGAATTTATGGTGCCCTAAAATGAAAGAAAGATCTCCTGGAACTATGCTATGTGATTATTGCTATAAAAAATAACACCAAAGGAACAAATCTGTTACGAGAAGAAGATTATCAACGAGTGTGCATCAAGAAATTTAAGGTGATAATACAAGGGACTATTCAGACTTCAAATTGCTATGCTTTACTTAAGGGCTACAGTTTCCACAGCACTAGACTGGTTTCAAAATTTTGTTGTTCCTCCGACCCTTTTGCATAAATTTTTGTGTGTAGTAATCCTATGATTCCACATTCAGAAGTTCTATAGAAACAAACTACAAGCCAGAGAGAAAAGAAAAGGACTAAATTTTGATAAACTCCCCATCTGGAAGCTCATCACTTTCGTTTGTTTCATATTCTTATTAAGAATTTTCCCTAGATGTTTTGAATCTTTCGGAGTCTATTAGCAAGTTACGAGACAATTTAAAAAGTCCCAATCGACGTCCTTTTGGGCCTAATATTTGGGGAGACTGGGCCCAAACGCGTCTAAATCAATCACGGCATTTTAGACTGATCAGAAACTTCGCAAGGGTCATAAATCGGTAAGCCCTCTAGCGCCCCCACCCTCCATTCATTGGTCGTGAATTGGTACATCCCTCATTGGTATGGTAGCGGTATTGGACGATCGAACATTCATCGTGACTCGATGGATTAAAACTTCCTTGAGAAAGAACCGATTCCACGCCCGGAGATAGGATGAAGAACGTTTCAGCGGGCTGCTCTTCTCTTCTCTCCTCTCAAGCTCGAAATTCAAACGCCACTTTGGACTCTGCCTCGGCCGATCATCTTTGATCGACTTCCATGAGATGAAGAGTCGAAGGGTCCTGATTCAAGAGCCTTTCGCTCTCTCTGCAACTCTCATATGTTCTTCGAGGAATGCAATGACAGATCGTTTGCGTGTCCAAATGAGAGATCAACTGATGAATGAGATTGTTCCGGCTGTTTTATTAAGAAAAATATGTATTCGAAAGCATAGGACTGCGAAGCGATTACAGAACGGTTCCAAAGCATAAAAGACGGGACACGGTTGAAAAAGATAATCATCTCGTTTCCTTTTATGTCCCTTCGCTTGTTCCTGGTTCTTTTTATGTCGGGCTCGTTGCTCTTTAGTGCTTTGCTTTTCCTTTCTTTAGCTGGGCTTTGTTGCTGCTTAGCATGTTAGTCTACATCTAGAATTCTATCTCTAGACCTTTATTTTCCATAGGAAGATGAACTATTGATTAATTCTTTTTTTTTTTTTGGGGGGGTGGTGTTGTGGATTTTGATTTGTTACACCGGTGTTGTTGAGTGGGGAATTCTCGTATGGAACACTAAATCCATCGTGATTATCGATTATGCGAACTTTACCATGGATTTCATATCAAATCTGTAAATTGAAGTCTATGCAGAAGGAAGGAGATCCCTAAAGATGAAAGAACACCACACAATGGCCAAGGAAAGTGGCGTGACAAAGAAAAGAGTCAATAGAAGGAACATGCAAGAACAGATAAAACAGTAAAGTGTTGACATTATATCATGACGAAAATCTTCAACGAAGGGGATGTAGCTCAAATGGTAGAGCGCTCGCTTTGCATGCGAGAGGTACAGGGTTCGATCCCCTGCATCTCCACTCCACTCTATCTTTGCTTTTTCACTCTTATTCAAAGGGAATAATTTGGTTCTCGAATTTTGGCCTAGCCTCCTAACTTTTAATTTATATAGTGATCCGTACATATTTGCCATAATGGGGATGTAGCTCAAATGGTAGAGCGCTCGCTTTGCATGCGAGAGGTACAGGGTTCGATCCCCTGCATCTCCACTTGACTCTACTTCAGCTTTCCTTTTTCACTCCAAAAGAGTTGAATCGGCCTCCCCCCTGCCCCCTATTCCAACTGTTTAGGAGCATCTCCACTTTACTCTACTTCAGCTTTTCCTTTTTCACTCTTTTTTGAAAAGAATAATTACAGAAAAGGCTCATAATACTTTTGCCTAATATATAATGTAATTCCTTAATTTTTAATTTGTTCAATATATAGTTTATGAATTTTTATTCAATATGCAATGTCGTCCTTCAACTTTTAATTTTCCACTCTTTTCCAAAAAAGAATAATTACACAAAATGATCATTATACTTTAGCCTAATATATATAATATAATCCCTTAATTTTTAATTTGTTCAATATAGTCCTAAATGTTTGTTCAATGTGCAATGTCGTCATTCAATTTTTAATTTTGTTCAATATCATATTTGAATTTTGATAAATATTTAATCTAGTCCCTATATTACATGAAAAAAATGTAATATTATTATTATTATTATTATTATTTCATTAATTTGAGTTACATTGAATATCTTTCTATAGTTTAGAAATTAAATTGAACATATAACAAGAGTTCATAGATCGCATTAAATAACTTAAAATTCAGGAATGTATTGCATATTGGCCAAAAGTTCATAGATCATGTTAAATAAATTAAAAATCATGAATGATATTGCCTTCTCAGATTATCTGTGCCATTTTTCATTTCCAAACTACATAATTAAGGAAGAAGCCAGAGCCAGTGCTGTGGAAACAGTTAATAAAATAAAGGGGAGAAAAAAAAAAGCAACATTTTTACTAAGTAAAAGACAAATTAAGACGGACCAAAAAAGAAAATACAAATTAAGAAACATCTCTCTCTAATCAATCAAATCGAGAAAGAAAGGCGAAACGACCGGAGAGTGGAATCCACGCGCGACGCGTCCCTCGGTTTTCCTTTTCGCAGACAGTCTTTTGTCTGCTTCCCTCGCCACTCCACACACCACGCTACGCACGAGACGCACGCTCTCCTCTGCTACATTTTCAGCCATATTCGTTTCGTACCCTATCCTATACCCGGCATCGTGGGGCCCCCACACCCTAGCACTCCACGCACGCGCACGCGGCGCGTGCGATCACCTCCGGCAGGTCCGCCGCCCTGCTCCACTCCCCCGCCGCCGTGTCGTACGCCAGCACCAGCCCCTCCCTCAGCCCCCGCTCGCTCCGCCCGCTCCGCCGCAGCAGGTCGTCGATGCACCCCGCCACCTGGACCAGCACCACCTTGTCCCCGACCCCGACGCAGCTGAACTTCACCGTCGAGTCCAGCCGCACCTGCGTCGGCAGCGGCGGGCTCTTCGCCCGGCTCCACTCCCCGAAGCATCCGCCGCCGCCGCCGCCGCCGCCGCTCCTCCGGCGAGCGTCGAAGCGCCAGAACGACAGCTCGAGCGCGTGGCTCGCCAAGACGTAGACGTGCCCGACGGCCGCGCAGGCCGCCACCACGCAACCCCCGCCGGGCACCGCACGGCTCCTCAGCCACCCCCGCGCCTCCACGTCGTACAGGTCCATCGAGCTCGCGTACACGTGCGCCTCCGCTCCGGCGGCGCGCGATGGCTCGGTACCAGCCGCCGAGGGGCCTATCCGGAGGCCTCCGATCACGTAGAACACGCCGTCCACCGCAGCCCCGACGCATCCGTACCGCCTCCTCGGCGCGTGCGACACCACGGTCCACCCGTCGCGATCCGGATCGTACTCCTCGACCGCCGAGGTCCTTCCGCCGCCGCCGCCGCCGGCGACGTAGATTCGCCCGGAATGCACCGCGACGGCGAACTTCTTCCTCGGGAACGTCATGGGCGACCTCGAAGCGACGCTCCCGGTCCAAGTGTCGTAGCGCGCGACGGCATTCCGGCCGATGATGTAGATCCTCGGGCCGATCGCGGCGAGGCGGGCGTGGGGGACGAGGCCCTGGAAGAAGCTGGCGGGGGAGCAGCCCTCCGCCGCCGCCGCCGCCGCCGCCGCCTCCGTCCCAGCCGGCGTCGGGGATGAAGAGGGAGACCTGCCAGAGGGGATCGGAGCCGGGACCGGAGCCGGGACCGGGGCCGGGGCCGGGGCCAGGGCCGAGGCAGAGGGAGGCGGAGAGGAGGGCAGAGTCGAGGAAGGAGAGGGCGAAGACGGAGGGGCGGAGGAGGCCGTGGAGGCGGCGGAGGTCGTGGAAGGCCGGGGAGTCGAGGATGCGGGACCAGCGGCGGCAGACGGAGGCGGCGGCGGGGAGGGAGGGGGCGGGGAGGCGGGAGAGGCACTCGAGGAGGAGGTCGTCGGGGAGGGAGGAGAGGGTCGGGGCGGAGGCCTTGATAGGAAGGTGGTGGGGAGAGTGGGGGAGAGGGGTTTGTCGTTAGGGTTGGGGAAGCACGACTTCATCAGCCATGAGAAGTGGCGAGAGTTGCAGGTCTCCGACATCTGGATGACGGCCAGCGAGTGAAGTTGCAGAAGAGAGAGAAGATAGAGAGAGAGAAAAAAGTAAGAAATCGAATGAAATCTTTCTGCCGAGCTCAGGACGAGGAAAAGTGAGTGAGATAGAAAGAGAGAGGGAGGGAGGGTGGAGGCGAGCGGTGGACGGAATCCGCCGCACCGGCCCGTGCCGGCGCCGGACCGAATCTCCGATGGCCTCGGATATCAAGAGACTTAGAATTGACAGATCGACTGATAGGTCTTCTCATCACCATATCATAATCCATCAAGATACATTGATGGTCTAAATTTGTCAATGTGAATGGTCGACTTAAATTCAATTATGACTCCATTGTAATCCAAAAAGTCTTTCCCAAAAAATAAAAAGATGATAAATTCATCGGAGATCCATTAATTTTTTTTTCATTTGTGCAATCTCATCCCTAAGACTTCATTCCTTTCTTTCTTTTTTTCTTTTCGTGCAATGATTTTATAATGTGGCCACCAAGTGCCGTGTTGACCCTTTTGTGACTGCTACGCGAGCACTCACGCACCTTGGGCTTAATTAGCAACGATCCATGCGACTTAACTTCTTGTGGCTTAGGAATTGAATGATTTTATACCGTAATTTGACGTTAGTTTTGAACCAGTTTTTAGTTATATGTTGGATATGAGTTTCGAACATAGAAAGTCCAGCAAATCCATTAATGGTGTGCCACTATGTCAACGGTTGTTCACGCGTGTTTTTGTAAAATTATGGTTGCATTGATTAATGTTAGACCCAACTCTTTGGTCAACCTTGAGACCAATCGGGTCGATTCTAGGCCAATTCCTGAAGAAATTGATTACGATAGACCTGAAGCCTCCCTTGTAACAGTCAATGACTTTGAAGATTTTTTTTTTTCCAAGTTTCTTTGCAGAAAATAAGCTTGAATTTTCAAAATTTGTCAAGTTCTTTTCACGAAAGACACCATGTAGGCTGCTTTGTAGGCGCCACTGGAGGTATTTAACAGCCACATTGTCTAATCCGTTACATCGTTGGACGAAAGGACCGAATAAACAAATAAATATACAATTCATGGACCCGATTGCATAAATAAAAAACTCTATCGACAACATCATACAAGATCGAAAAAGTTGAGGACTCGTGACTTTATTGGCAAAAATAAAGGGCCCCGAAAAGAATATAGACGACAATAAAGAAATCAAGCATGCATTACCTGTATGAATTGAATAATTACAAAATTGCAAGATCTTCTTCGTCCCCAATCATGACGGACGAAAGTGGAGCATCCTCTCGGTCGCGGCCACCATAATACGATCTATCTTCGCCAACGTGGACTTCGACGTACATTACATTAAAAAAAAAGGCAAAGATTGGACTATAGCTCCCCCGTCCCGTCAGTCTCGAGTTTGGGTAGATCTATCAAAATGGATTGAATCAAGTTCAGATCATGGTCCCGCCATAAATGACCCTACCCAAATAGATCCATTTTCACGAGATACAAATCTAGCGAATTGTACTCAACCGACCCATACCGCATTTATACCGATTTAACCCATATTGTTAAAACACTTCCATTATAGTCAAACCTAAGAAAGTTCTTAACAAAACGAAAGTAACAATGCAAAGTGAGAGATTGAGTAGAGGTAGGAGACTAAAGAAAGGGTCATAAAAATAGATTGAGTTTAAATAAGTTGTAAACCTATTTAATACCATTTAAATTCACTCAAGATGCATTTACTCGATATAACTAATTTATTTGTTAATCGAATCAGAGTCTCACTTTTTCGAGCTGCGATTTGATTGGTTTATCGCTTGAATTGAATTAGTTCCATATAAAAAAATATGCATTTTGCTTTCCCTATTCTAGATTACCTTAGAGGAGGGGCTAAAAGGAGAAATGAAGGGGTTGGCAGGGAATATACAATAATAAAAGAGGGAATTTTTGACCTTTCGGTAGATAGATTGCCCCGGAAGCTAGGGACTAGCCTCGCTCGTTCGCTACCTAATATTTTAATTGTTTCGCACGTGACCGCTATCATTATCCCCTCTGGCTCTCGCATCGCTGCACGTGACGGACGCGTGGACAATGCCACCGTGGAATTAATGGCGCCCTAATTTCTTTTCTTTTTTCTTTTTTCCTTTTTTCTGGTTGGCGATGAGTTTTTACAAGGAAAAGAAAAATGGAACGTTCGATTCAACGAGGAGACACCGCCATCAATTCAACTCGATCATGTGGGGCGTTCCGTTTTCGTGAAGGCATCTCCACGACTTTTTTATGAGGTTTTTGCGGTCAACGTTTATTTCGTCCAAAGGAAAATATTTTTTAAAAAATAATTAATTTTCATTTATTTAATCATTTACATAGAGAAATTTCCATCTTATCTCAATTCATAAAAAATATTTTTCGTAAATTGATTAGTTATTCATCATCTAAATACCGGAAAATTGGAAAATATTTTCCTTGAAGATGCAACATTGACAAAATATTACATTTTATGTACACAGAGCCTAAAGATCCTTATGAAGGTTTTTTAATTTAATATAATTTAATCGGGGTTTGAGAGGGGTTGGGCAGGTTCGACTTGGCGTGATTAATTGCCTACTCAAGCCCGCCCATTTCGCCCTTTGAGCTAATATGGCTCGATCGACTTCGGGGCAACCTAGCAAGCAACCACACCCACGATCAACCGTAACATTAGAATTGGACACCACTTTCAAATTAGGGATACGAACAGTCCTTGAACTTTGGACCAATGAGAAGCCTATTCATAGGCATAATAAATGAAGGAACTAAAGATTATGCCAAGAACTTGTTCAAGACAAAACAAAAGAGGTAGAGAATTCATGTAAAGCTTAGAGGTTGAAGTATTTTCGGAGGAAAGGGAGCTCGATTGTGAGGCTGATTCAGAGGTATTTTTCTAACAGAGACATTGTCTTGGATCAACTTAAGCATTTCTAGCGGGTATGAATACAAAGGTCATTTCGGCTTTATTTCTCGGGTTTTAAAACTGCCTCTAGGGCCAAAAGGGAACACCATCTACTAGATATGTTGATTTGGAATAAAGTCAATTGTCTCACCCTTTTATAAACCAATCCATAAATGGGTTAATAAGAACTATTTTCCTCTAGAAGTACCCCAAGATTCCATTTGCTAAAGTTTCTTCTAAAATGTCTCAAACAATTTATTTGTGACCAAAGTCGTTTGATCAACTTTTTGGTCAATATGATGAAAATGATAAATTTTTAATTTGTTTGATATAATCCATGAACTTTAGTTCAAAGTGCAATGCGATCCATAAACTTTTTGTACATGTTCAATACAGTCCTCGAATTGCATGAAAATGTTCAATATAATCAAGGACTATATTGAACAAATTAAAAGTTCATGAATCAAATTACATATTGGGCCAAAGTTCATGAATTGTTTGTGTTATTTTTCCTTTGGATTATTATCCTTCCTTGACCTCATAAGTGCATCTTGTGAATACAAAAATCAAGGGATAAATGTATTAAAAGTTATAAAACTTGTTATGAAAGTGATTTAATTCTAAAATTTGCAAAAAATGCAATCAAATCCTAAAATGTATTACAAAAATATAATTGAGTCTTAAAATATTTAGAAAAGTACAATAGTGTCCAAAAACTAGATAGCATATTCCATTTGACAGTTGGACGGATATAATGAAAGTATTTAATTATACCAACGTGATAAATTTTAGGACATAATTATACTTTTAGCTTTAGGACTTAAAGCACTCCTCCCAAAAATCAATGACTAGAGTCAAGACCTAATTGGCATCGGATTGGACCTGGCACAAGGCCTAAAGATCCTAATCCAAGAACCTTCATGATTAAAAGAGTCATGAATTTTATTAGATAAAATTAATTAGTGTTAGGCAGGCTTGGATAGGCTAAGGCTAGAAAATGAAATTATTTGCCTAGACCTAGTCATTTTGCCTCTCAAGCCGACGTAGTAGTTTCATTAAGCCGAATCCCGAATGACCAGGTCTGAGAGAGATTTCGTGCATATGGATTTTTCCTTTAGTAAATTTAAATTTTACCAACCTCGCGATGATTCTTTTTGTGACTTTACTTGAGAGTTCAAATCCTACGGAGTAATAAGCAAGTTTTCTTAGCGAACTTTTTACGATAGATAACGCTTGTCACTCGTGCAGTACATCCGAATCTCACACAGAACGTTGCCTAATCAACAATAATTGCATCGCAATCGCTTGACAAAATGACAAGTGACTGATGTGTAGCAAAGCCAACGTGATCCGGTTTCCTTGCTTCCCCAGATGGGAATCGCAGTCTTTTCAACCTCTCATCCTGTGTGCGGCAGAGAAAACGAGAGAGGGGGAGGGAGATAGATCACCAGACATGCACAATATAATTTGGCAGGTGCTCTCGATTTCAGGAATTTCTCCTCCTTGCAATCATCTTAATAAAGATAATATGCAGGAAAAGTACAAAAAAAAAAATTACAAATTTATGACATTTATATCAATTCAATTATAAATATTTTCACATTGATATCAATTTAGTTCATTCAACCAATTTTGATCAAGCCGACATTGACGTAGATGATGATCGTCTCACTAATGATGACATGACAATTTTTAATTATTTTTTTTTATTTTTATGAAATTTTTTATTTTTTATTTTTTATTTTATTTTTCCTTTTCTTTTTCTCTTCTTCCTTTCTTGTATTCCTTGTAGTGGTCGATGAGGCTCGTCATCCACTGGGCAAGGGCCGCTAAGCCCTTGCCTGGCCTCACCTAAGGTCGTGGGTGAGGCTAGTCTTGCCCTGGCCTTGCCCAATGGTCGGTGAGCTGCCGGAGGTTGCCGGCCACTACTGGAGTCTAGAGAAGAAGGCCAAGAGGAAGAAGAGGAAAAAGAAAAGGAAAAGAAAAAAAGAAAAAGAAGAAAAAAGGAAAATTTTAATAAAAAATTATTTAAAAATTACTATGTTAGCATTTGTCGGCCAATTGACGTCCACATCAGTGCCAGCCAACCAAATTTGATCAGATAAATTAAATTAATACAAATGTGAAAAGATTTAGAACTGAATTGATATAATTAAAATGTTTATGACTAAATTGGTACAAGTAAAATATTTAGGACTGAATTGATATCAATGCCATAAGTTAAAAAAAAAAAAAATTGGTACTTTTGCCGATAATCTGCTTCTTGTTCAAATAGACCCTCCACTTGAAAATCAAGAAGAAAGATAGAAAGAATGTCTTTGTCCAAAGACTTTGCTTCAGTGGCCATCTTCACTGAGGAGGTTAGAAAAGTATAATTTTTTTTTCTCTCTATTTTTCCTTCCCTTTTCTCTTGCGAATGTATGTGTTTGATTCGAATCAGATTCAGTTTTGATGGATTTTCGCAATGTTATTTCCATGGACATGGCGAGGAGATAATGAGAATGGAGGAACAGAGGAGAGGGATGAAGCGGCTTGTATTGCGTTGGAGTTTGATGGGTTGCGCTGCTTTGAGACAGTCGTGTCGCATTGATGTGTCTCTATAATTACTTTGTTTTTTGGGGAAAAATTTCAAATAAGAATATAAAGTACCTTCATTTTTCTCAAATAAGAATTTAAAATAGACATTATTTTAAATAAGGGCTCAAAGTACCATCATTTTCTCAAATAAGGATTTGAAGTAGACATTATTTTAAATAAGAACTTAGAATGACCATATCAATCTCAAATAAATGCCTGAACTCACTAGTTGAGGGTAATTTCGTTTTTTTTTTTAAAATTTTTTTTCGTTTTTTCTTTATTTTTTTCTATTTTTTGGGGAAAAAACTATATAAAACTAAAACTCTAAAAAAAAAAAAAAAAAGCGTAGACACAAGCAAGAGGGCTCCCTCCTACTTGTGACCGCCGCCCTATCACTGGTGAGGCGGCAACGGCAATGGTCGATGGGGTCACTAGCACCTGGGTGAGGCCAACAACCCCCACTAACTAGAGGTGAGGGCTAGAGACAGGAGAGGGTGGCGACCCTCTCTTAGATCTAGGCAAGGGTTGCTTGCCCTCGCCCCTGTCTGGGGGAGGGTCATTGGCCCTTGCCCAGTGCCCTAAACTTGGGTGGCGCCAACCTGGCAGCCCTTCCCCAAGGCCCCTAGACCTCGCCGCCCAAGTCTAGGGTGCTGGGTGACGCCCTCTCTCGTGACTCTCACCTTTGGTTGGCGAGGGTTGTTGGCCCTCACCCAAGCGCCGATGACCACATCAATCGTCATCGTTGCCCTATCAGCCTATGTGTTCCCCTTCTTTATTTTACTTTTCTTTTTTAAGTTTTAATATAATTAAATTTAAATTTAAATTGTGTTTGGACAAAAATAACCCTTATTGATCGGAATTTTTTGCTAACCGGCGAGGCTAGGACTTCAAGTACACTTATCTCAAAAATCAATGACTAGAGTTAAGACCTAATCAACGTCGGATTGGACCTAGCACAAGGCCTACCGATCCTTATCCAAGACCATTCATGATTAAAAGAGTCATGAATTTTCTATAACAAAATTAATTGGCGTCAGGCAGGCTTGGACAGGCTAAGGCCAGAAAATGAAATTATTTGCCTAGACCTTACCATTTTGCCCCTCGAGCCGACCCGCGTGGTAGTTTAATCAAGCCGAATCCCGAATGAGTAGGTCTCAGAGAGATTTCAAGCATATGGATTTTAGTGAATTTTAAGTTTACCAACCTCGCGATGATTCTTTTTGCGACTTTAGTCAAGAGTTCAATTTCGTAATCAAGTTTTCGAAGCGAAACTTTTTACGAAAGATAGCACATGTCGCTCAGGCATTACATCCGAATCTCACACACGGAACGTCGCCTAATCAACGATAATTGCATCGCAATCGCTTGACGAAATGACAAGTGACTGAGTAGCAAAGCCGAGATGATCCGGTTTCCTTGCTTCCCAAAACGGCAATCGCAGTCTTTTCAACCTCTCATCCTTTGTGTGGTACAGAGAAAAAGAGAGAGAGGGAGAGGGAGATGGACCCCTAGATCTGCGCAATATAAGAAGGCAGTTGCTCTCGATTTCAGGAATTTCTCCTCCCTGCAATCATCTTAACAAAGATAATCTGCTTCTTGTTCGAATAGACCCTCCACTTGAAAATCAAGAAGAAAGACAGGAAAGATGTCTCTGTCCACAGATTTTGCTTCACTGGCCATCTCCACAGAGGAGGTTACGAACTGTAAATTTTTTCCTTCCTTTTTCTCTGGCGAATGCATGTGTTTGATCCTAATCGGGTTCGGTTTTGGTGGATTTTCGCAGTGTTATTTCCACAACGCCACCATGGACAAGGGGAGGAGCGATAAGCAAGAGCAAGAGCAAGAGCGAGGAGCTAATGAGAATGGAGGAACGGAGGAGAGGGACGAAGAAGCAGCGACGGGGCCTTGTATTGCGTTGGAGTTTGATGGGTTGCACTGCTTTGAGACAATCGTGTCGCATTGACTCGTCTTTGTAATTACTTTGTGTTTTTTTTTTCAAATTTTTTTTTTTGTTTCTTTTTGTGCTGTTCTTTTTCCTTTTTTTTTTGTCGCGGTGGCCAATTCCTTTTAGATCTGGTTAGATCGTAAGGAATGAAGATGCAATTTTGAGGGTCCAAACCCTTTTTCTCTCTTTTTAATTTCCTCTTTGAATTCAAGTTGGGATTGTTAGGTGAAAGAGATAATGGCTTTGACAAATGGTTAATCGTAACGTACGAAACTTCCAAGTTAATTATTATTATGAAATAAACGTTTTCTCTGTTGGTTCAAGAAGGTAGGTCTGATACTCTGATGAACTCCTAACTTTAGGTCCATTTATAATTCTACCTACACTTTTTTTGTTTCATAAATTACCCCCAATTTTTGGTCTAGTTTCAATTATATCCTACACTTTTTTTCCTCATAAAAAAACCACTAATTTTTATTTGAGTTCCAAATTTGCCAATGTTAACTCTCTGTCCAAAATTTCTCGTTGACAACTAAGAGATGGAAAACTCCCGAACGTGAGTTGTGCAAGTGTTTTGAGCCAAATATCTTAAATTCCAACTCTTGGACCACAAGAGATGAAAGACTTTCAAGTACAAGAGATTAAAGACGGAGCGAAAAATCAAAGACCCAAGTGAGATTGAAGGAAGACTCCCCTTAGAGTAAGATCAATTAAAGAAAGCCAATCCTAATTGCTTCAATTTTTACCCAAATTTCATATCCAAGAATACCTTAGGCTGACATGGATATTTATCTCCAAAAGACTTTTTATTATATGAAATTTAGGAAAAATTGGAGCAATCGTGGAAATGCCACGTAGAATCACTAAGGATGATTTGGACGGAGGGTTAACGGAGCAAAAATGGGACTCAAAGAAAAGTTGTGATTTTTTATTAGACAAAAAAAAGAAGAAGATAGAATTGATATTATAATTGAAGTTGAGGGTTTTTTAGGATATTAGGCAAAAAAAAAAAGCCGTGACAAGCTGATTTTACTTTTACACTTCTAATGAGAAATTCTAGATAATATCTTTGTATTTGTCCATTAATGGATTTTTTTTTTATGTAATATCTACGTATTTGAAGAGCGATGAGTTTTTCAATTGATTTGCCCATGCTGTTGAAAATAAAAAGGAAAAATTTAATTAAATTAAACAACAGGATTCGGGTCTATCCCAAAACCCACCCGAGAAAAGCCCCGCCCCGTGCGAGAAAACCCAACGGCTACAAAATTCCAAATAAGGGAGCCCCTTCAATGCGGATAACAGCCGCTCGATCCTCTCGATCCAACGGCCGATATCCCGCCAGACGATATTGGACCATTGGGCATGGCGTCGATTCCTTTTAAAACCAACCATGGCCGAAAAGGAGAGAGACAGAGGCTCTCGCACAAGCCCCAGCACTTTATACTCGCTCAACCAAAGAACGTAGAGAGAGAAAGAGAACGAATTTGAATCGAAACTAGAGAGAGAAGCGGAGGATAGTTGGTGGTGGTGGTGATAAATTTCTGTGATCGAGATGGCGAGGTTTCGAGGGTGGCGCCCGCCGAAGCAAGAGGCGAGACAACGGTGAACAGCCGTCTCCAGGGGTTTGAGAGGATTTGGGCGGGGCCAGCTTGACGTGGTAAATTGCCTACTCAAGCCAGCCCATTTCACCATTTAAGCTAATATAGCTTGACAGAGTTCGGAGTAGCCCAGCAAGTCACCACACCCACGATCAACCGTGACATTAGAATTGGACACCACTTTCAAATTAAGGATAATGATACAAACAGTTTTTGAACTTTGGACCAATGAGGAGCCTATTCATAGGCATAATAAGTGAAGGAACTAAAGATTCTACCAAGAACTTGTTTAAGATAAAACGAAAGAGGCAAAGGATTCACGTGAAGCTTAGAGGTTGAAGTGTTTTCAGAGAAAAAAGGAGCCTGATTTTGAGGTATTGTACCAAAAAGGACATTGTCTTGGACTAGCTTAGATATTTCTAGTGGGTATGAATACGAAGGCCATTTGAGCTTTATTTCTCAGGCCTTAAAACCACCCACCGTCCATTGAAAATGTTGATTTGGAATAAAGCTAGTTGTCTCACCCTTCTATAAACCCATCCATAAATGGGTTAAGAATAACTCTTTTCTTCTAGAAGTACCCCAAGATTCCATCTACCGAAGTTTCTTTTGAAATGTCTCAAGCAATTTATTTGTGACCAAAGCCATTTGATCAACTTTTTGGTTAACATGACCAAGATGATGAACTTTTAATTTGTTTAATGTAGTCTATGAACTTTAACTTAATGTGCAATATGATTTATGAACTTTTAGTAAATATTCAATACAGTTCTTGAATTGCATGAAAATATTCAATATAGTCAGGAACTACATTGAACAAATTAAAAGTTTATGAACCACCATGCACATTGCGCCAAAGTTCAGGAATTGTTCGTTTTATTTTTCCTTTGATTTATTATCCTTCCTTGACCTCATAAGTGCATCTTGTGAATATAAAAATCAAGGGATAAATGAATTAAAAGTTATAAAACTTGTTACGAAAGTAATTCATTTCTTAAATTTTCAAAAAATGCAATCAAATCCTAAAATATATTACAACAGTACAATTGAGTCCTAAAATATTCAGAAAAATACAATCATGTCCAAAAACTCGTCAGCATATTCTATTTATGAAGTTAGAAGGATATAATGAAAGAATTTGATTGTCCAAAAACTTGTCGGCATATTCCATTTATCAAGTTGGACGGATATAATGAAAGAATTTAATTATAGTTTCAGGACATGATCGTACGTTTAGAACTTCAAGTACTCCTCCCAAAAAATCAATGACTAGAGTCAAGACCTAATTGACGTCGGATTGGACCTAGCACAAGGCCTAAAGATCCTAATCCAAGACCATTCATGTTTAAAAGAGTCTTGAATTTTCTATCATAAAATTAATTAGCGTTAGGCAGGCTTGGATAGGCTAAGGCTAGAAAATGAAATTATTTGCCCAGACCCAACCATTTTGCCCCTGGAGCCCGCATAGTAGTTTCATTAGGCCGAATCCTGAATGACAAGGTTTAAGAGGGATTTCGTGCATATGGATTTTGCCTTAGGTGAATTTAAATTTTACCAACCTCGCCATAATTCTTTTTGTGACTTTAGTTGAGAGTTCAAATCCCACGGAGTGATAAGCAAATTTTCATAGCAAAACTTTTCACGAAATATAGCACATCACTCGTGCATTACACCCGAATGTCACACGGAACATAAACAACAATACTTGCATCGCAATCGCTTGACAAAATGACAAGTGACTAATGAGTAGCAAAGCCGAGGTGATTTGGTTTCCTTGCTTCCCAAAATGGGGATCGCTGTCTTTTCAACCTCTCATCCTAGGTGTGGCAGATAAAATGAAGAGAGGGAGAGGGAGATAGATCACCAGACATGCACAATATAAGAAGGCATTGCTTTCAATTTAAGGAATTTGTCCTCCCTACAATCATCTTAATAAAAATAATATGTGGGAAAAGTACAAAAAAAAAGAAGTCATAAATCTATGATATTTGTATCAATTCAGTTATAAACTTTTCATACTAATACCAATTTAATCCATCTGGCCAATTTTGACCAACTGACACTGATGTGGATGCTAACCGTCCGGACGCTAATGTTACACTTTTTAATTTTTTAAATTAATTTTAATTTTAATTTAATTTTATCTTTTATTTTTCCTTTTATTTTTTCTCTTCTTCCTCCTTGGATTCCTTTTAGGGGGCGTTTGATAATGCTTCTATTCTTGAAAATAATTTTTGACCATAAATGATTTTTAATTCTGTTCCCGGGAACAATTTCTAAGTATTTTAAGCCGTTTGGTAACCGTCCAAAATTTCAATTCTCGGAATAGAATTGTGTTTAGTATCGTGCTCAAAATTTCTACTCCAAATCATTTTCTTTTAATTTTTAAATAATTTTATTACTTTTTTCATTTTTTTTTTCATTTTTCTTCTTTTCTTTTTATCCTTTCTTTCTCCTATTCTTCTTCTTCAAGTGGCCGGTCACCAGCCTTAAGATGACTGGCGACCGGCCAGACGAGGGCTGGCGACCTCATCGGAGCATTGTCGACCCTTGTTGGCCAAGCCTCGCCAACAACTGGGCGAAGCTCAACCGAGCCTCTACGGGGCTGGGCGAGCCTCGCCCAGATCTAGCGAGGCTCACCTAGCCTCGCCCCACCGAGGCTCGCCTCGTCGGACCAGTTGCCGGTGACCGGCGACGGTGGGCGGCGGATGGCAACCGCGGCGATGACAGTAGATGAAGAAGAACAAAATGGAAGAAGAACAAGAAAAAAAGAAAATAAAAAGAGAAAATATGGGCTTGATTCTAGAATTGTTCCTAGGAACAAGAATTAACTTTTTTTTTTAATTTTTTAATTTTTGATTTTGTTCCAAATCTACTTCCAGGAACAAGAAAATATAAATTTGTTCCCAGGAATAAAAATTTTACCTAACACAATTATATTCCAAAACTACTCCCAGGAACAAAATAATATAAACTTTTACTATTTGGCCGGTTACTAAACAAGGCCTTAGTGGCTGGTGAGGGCCGCTAAGCCTTCACTCGGCCTCTCCCTGAAAATGCTAGTATGGACACTTAGAGGGGGGGTGAATAAATGTTTAGAAGAAATTTTGATAAATAAATGAGGAATAAATTTCGAACAAAATCTGATAAGCAAGTTACCAGACTTCTGATGGATTCTCATAATCAGATTAGAGATGGAACTGATTTTTGCAATGTCTATAAGAATGCAATAGATTTAAATAAAGTGAGTTAAGGGAAGAGAATATTATATAGGAAATTTATAGTGGTTCGGCCTAGATCAAACTTACGTTCACTCTTCCACGTTGACAGCCTTTTGGTTGGAATTCACTATAACATCAACATAGAAGTACGATTTTTTGAGTGCAAACACTTAGTGGAAGATCCCTTCTCTCTCTCACTAAGTCACTCCTTTTTGTGATTTTCTCTCTTGAATACAATATATAAGGACCACAGATGGAGAACAAGTAGTTGGAAAGATTTCAGACTTTGGAATTTTAATTTTTCATGTCCACCCTTCAATTAGACTAAATGACCTCCTTAAATACTCCTCCATACCTCACTAGCCTTTCGTAATTTCCGGAGGAATTTCATCCAATCAATTCGTTGGACAGAATCGACTAAGAAGATCTTATAGCAATCTGAAGATTGAGATGAAAAATCCATTGATTCTGGTTGCCCATACAATTAGAATTTAAGTTTTTCTAAGTAGATGTTTTCCAAAAAAGAACTTGTTTTCAAGATTGATTTCATCAATTTGTGATTGATTCCATCAATGTATTTATAGAAAAAAAAGTGAGATTCTTCACTAGAGAGCTAGATATTGTAGAATGAATTTCTAATATGTTTATTCTGAATCATTGTCATAAAATAAATAAATCTGAGTCTGATTTCATCGTCAATCTAAACATGGTTTTGGTTTGGATTGCGTCAAAGTGGGAAATACTTCTAGAATGAATAGACTTTAACAAAAGTCTTCAATATAACTTCAGAAGCATTCTGTTCTTCAAAATAAGAGAAAGAACTAGAAATTTTTGTCAACCTCAAAATTTGGTAGGAGTTTTCTCAACAATCTCCCCATTTTTTATGGTGACAAAACTTTCATGCTCTTTGAAGCATAACTTTTATTTTATCCTGTAAAACAATACTTTAGCAGTACAAGATAATAGATAGAGATAATAGACAGTGTACAGACATAAGCATTATACGAATAAACATTTTCTAAAGTCTGGTCTACACAATAAAGACAACATAAAAACACACCACACCAGTAAAGCATAGAAAACACAAACTGCAAACATAACCAGCAAGTCAAATCTTCAAATCTGCAAAAGTCTCACTCTTTTTGTCACCAGCAAAAAAGGAGAAAAACAAACAAGCATAAAGAAAACAAAAATGTGATCGTTTAAAAAATGATTATGGGTTTCTTGGAACACGAACAAGTCAAAAATCCTCCAAATTCTGCACGGTCTCCTCAAGCTTGGTCAAGCACTGATTGAAGATAGTCTCGACCTTAGCCAAATTTTGAGTGGCCTGCTGATTATGTTATGTACTTTGTCATCAAGAGATTGTACCTTTCCAGTAAGAGATTCTGAGGTACTATCAAGAGCAGCATGCAACTTTTGGATTTGGTTCGGTTTGGGCGCTAGCTTTTGCAAGTTGAACTGGAGGGGTATCCAAAATTGAAAGAATATTAATCTGAACATTGGAGGTATCTTACTTCCCCTGAACATTATCCTCTTTGTCCTCAATCTCAAGAGATTCTTCAAGGAAATGAGATGCATAAATGTCCTTTGCATCGGGAGGAGATCGAATGACACCATCACTTATAGCTAGTTTTGCAATATGGTCTTGAAGATGATCTTGAAGATGAGTTTTCTCACCTACTCCTCCTGTCTCAGTGGCTTCAGTTTGAGGAAGAACTCCTTCTTCTTCCTGCATTCCTTCTTTTCCAACACTGATTTGTTGACCAGCTTCCTTATTTTTCTCTCTAGCATCTCCTTCATTATGTTCCCTTGTATCATCTCCTTTCATATCATAATAGTCTTGTTCCTCATTCAGATTTGCATGTCCCTCTCCTTCATCTAAATCATCCTTCTCACTTTTTTTTTCCTCTAGTGTCTTCTCCTTTACTTTCCTCTTCTGGATCTTTCTTGCTCTCTTCTTCTTTTTCAAAATCAGTTATTCCTGCAATAGGGTCTCTCATGGCAATATTTGCCACAATATCAAAAATATTCTCGTCTTCATCATCTTCCTCTTCTTCAACTTGTAGAAAAAGAATAGATCTTTTTCCTTTTTGGAGTACGCGAGATGATACTTTTCCTTTTTCTCTTTTTCTTAGCCGCAAATCCTGTTTTAGCCTTATTAGAAGATTCCTTCTTTATAAGTTTCAAAGCTCCAGAGAGATCCTTTAATCTCATTTTTGAGATCATCTTGAGTCCAATTTGCATGGGAATGACGGTTCTAGAGCAAAAACTAGAGGGCGGTTGAATTTGAAAGTGTTGGAAAAGTCTGGTTACCAAAGTTGCATAAGGAAGCTGACGTTTCTCCTTCATTACTATTATGTACATGTGCCATAAAATGGTATGAGGAAGTGAGAAAGCAACTTTGTTGCAGATAGCCCATATCATTTTGACTTCAAACTTCGAAACATCAGTCTTTGAGGCAACTTTGGGTTTGATGCAGTTGATAACAATCTTGTGGAGCAAAATATTAGAGGTAGACATCCTGGAATAAGTACTACTTCCCCTAGGAATCTTGTTCTTTACCAGAAACTTGATGACCTCATCATTTGAGACAATTATGGACATAAATCCACTTCGTTCCACTCCTAGAATATCAGCCAATAGATCAATATCAACATCAAAAACTTTTTCACACATAGTAAATTGAATATGAGTTGGATCCAGGACTGACAAGTTTGAATAAAAATAAGCGGTCAATTCAGGATAGACATCATATGACTCCACACAAAACCTTTCCATTTGAAATTTGGCAAATTTCTCTCAATCGAATCCAGAAAATCAAAGTCTACCATTCGAGGGTTGATGACTCCTTCGTTTAGCATTTACACATAGACCTTCTTATGTTCTTTTGACCGAAACAACTTTCCTTTTGTTTCGGCAATTTTTGCAACAACACCCATTTTAGGTTGGAATTCTTGAACATTCTCTCATTGTCATCTTCCTTTTTCCTTTCAGTCTGACCCTCCATTCCGAAACGAGGATCAGTAGGAAAGATGGTCAATTTCTCTTTTGCTCTCTCAGACTTTACCAGCCCTAATTTTTCCATGGTTCTCAAAAACAAAATTTTGTTCCAGTAGCCATTCTCTTTCAAGAACAAAGTTATAAAATCCATAAGACTTCCTCCCTTTTTCAGAAACTCATAGTGCTTAAAAAGAATTTTGGGCTTTCTTACTAAAAGATGAGTTGTATCTTGAGTAACCTCTTCCTCCACAGATGATCGATTTATTCTCCTTGGTGATTCATCTTTAGTGAGATCAAAATGTGTGTGAGTATCAAGCACAAAACGAGGCCCACGACTGACAATGCGAGAGGACCTCCTCTAAGAAGACATCGAGACAAACTTGGAGGATTTTGACAACATGTTCGTGAATGATCGAGAGAGAGAGAGATTTGTAGAGAAAGTAAGAACAAATCAAGAGAAGCAGAGGTTTGAGAGATTAGGGTTTGTGAAGACTTTGGTGATCAGGGGAAAACTCAAAGACTTATTTAAAGTATACGAGCCAGGGCAACCAAATGGGCACAAAAAAGAAAAAAAATAACTTCCATTTTGAAATTTTTACAAAAGAATAACTGTAAATAATTTTTTGAAATATTGACTCCGAAAACGAATAAAATATTCATATATGTTCAAGAAGGAAAGAAACTTATACACCAAAATTTGAAATATAACTACTTGAGTCTATAATAGCTTTAAGAAGGATGTCTCTTCCAGAAGGTTGAACTGATGAGTCTACTTTTACATAGGCTTTAACCAAATGTATGGGTAATATTCAACTTTTCACGAAGGAATTCGAATGATCCTTTCTCTAGTGGCTTGGTGAAAATGTTTGCCAATTGATTCTTAGAATCGATGAATTGAACATTGATTTCACTATTTTGTACATGGTCTCTTAAGAAGTGATAACGGATTTCAATGTACTTTGCTCTTAAATGAAGATTAAGATTTTTTTGTGAGATTGATTGCACTTATGTTGTCACATCTGATTTCAGTGCAGGGTTCTTCTATTCCAAAGTCTTTTTTTTTTGGTGACCCAGAGAACCCCGTACAGCCGGCAGCCGGTGAGTAAATCCTGGGGTGACGCCAAGGAAACCACCACCATGATGCCACAGGTAAGTCCACAAATGACGACGCTGGGATTCGAACTTGTCCTTGTCTTGAGGAGGACAAAGCCCGAACCAACGCCGCCACCACATGGGGTGGTTCTATTCCAAAGTCTTTTAGTTGTTGCCTAATTCAAAAAATTTGTGAACAGTAACTTCCAAGAGCAACATATTCTACTTCTGCAGTTGAGAGTGCCACAGTATTCTGTTTCTTAGAGAACCAGGACACTAACATTTGTCCCAAGAGTTGGCATGTATCAAGATGTACTTTTCCTATCAACTTTGCAACCAATTAGATTAATATATGAGTATCCAAATAGGGTAAAGTCTCATCCTTTTGGATATCATAAACCTAACTTTGAATTTGTTACAATATACTTAATAATATGTTTGATTGCATTGAGATGTGATTCTCTAGGATCAGCTTAGAATCTAGCACACATACACATACCGAATCAAATATCGGTCGAGAAGCAAGTAAGATAAAGAAGAGAACCAATCATGCTTCTGTATGTCTTTTGGTCTATTTTCTTTCCATCTTCATCCTTGCCGAGTTTGGAAGAACTGGACATAGAAGTCTCAGTCTTCTTACAATTTTCCATCCCAAACTTCTTGATGACATCTCTGGCATATTTCTCTTAATAAATGAAGGTTCATTCCTTTGATTGTCTAACTTATAAACCCAGAAAGAATATTAACTCACCCATCGAGCTCATTTCGAATCCTTCCTACATAGATTTTCATTAAAAGAGTCAAAAATGACATCATCTACATATATTTGAACGAGTAAAAGTCTTTTCTTTTTCCTTTTTGATAAATAGAGTTGTGTCAACCATTCATTTATTGAAACCATTACTTACCAGAAACTTACTCAGTCTCTCATACCAAGCTCGAAGTGCCTATTTCAGACCGTACAAAGATTTTTACAGTCTATAGACAAAGTATGATTTTCTGGGGTCTTCGAATCCTGGCAGTTGTTCCACATAGACTTCTTCTTGGATGAAACCATTTAGAAATGCACTTTTGACATTCATTTGGAATAACTTGAAATTATGGAAACATGCATATGCAAGTAATAATCTTATAACTTCTAATCTGGCTACTAGTGTATATGTCTTATCATAATCTATCCATTCCTCTTGTGTATATCCTTTTACAACAAGCCTTCCTTTGTTTATGGTTATTTTACCATTTTCATCCATCTTGTTTCTGAACTCCAATTTTGTTCTAATTACTGATTTTTCTTTTGGTTTTGGAACCAATTCCCAGACATCATTGATTTTGGAATTGCCTAAGTTCTTCTTGCATTGCCTCTATCTAGCTTTCATTAGTTAAAGTTTCTTCTACTCCTTTTGGTTCTATCTCAGAAATAAGAGTTAGAGCGCTTGAGCCTCCTCTTACTTTGGTTCGGTACGAATCCGTTCTTCTATATTTTCAATAATGAGATCTTTAAGATGGCTTGATTTATGCTTCAAGTTATTGTTGAATTTGTCATTATCTGCAAGAGTTTGCTAAACCTTTGTTTCCTTTGAATCTTCTGACTTCTCTTCAACTTGACTTTGTTCACTAGAAGGCAGAGTTTGCTCAAGGGATTTAGACTTCAACTAACTCAAACTTTTCAAGTTGAGTCTGGTCTTGTTGGTTTTTGGCAGTTTCTTGAAACTTGACATTCATTTATTCTTCGACAGTCTGTATATTTTTGTTGAAGATCCTATAAGCTTTGCTTGAAGTGGAGTATCCAAGAAATATTCCTTCATCCGATCTTTCTTCAAATTTGCCCAGCCAATTATTTCCATTTTTCAAAATAAAGCACTTGTAATCAAATACATGAAAATAAGAAATATTTATCTTTTTCCCTTTATAAACTCCATAGGGGATTTTCTCTAGGATGGGCCTCAGAAGTATTCTGTTAATTACATAACAAGCAGTGGAACTGCTTCTGCTCAAAAGCGATAAGAGACTCTACTTTCAATTAACAGAGGTCTAACCATCTCTTGTAAAGAATAATTTTTTCTTTTTACAACTCCATTTTGTTCTGGAATGTAAGGAGAGGAGAAAACATGTTGAAAACCATTTTCATCACAAAAATTTGCAAAGTGTTGATTTCAAATTCTCCCCATGATCAGTCTTAATACTCAAAATAGCATAATCTTTCTCATTGTGAACATTTTTAGCAAATTTTGAAAAGTAAGAGAATGTTTTTGCTTTATTTGTCAAGAAGAAAACCCAAGTAAATCTTGAATAGTCATACATGTTGGAGAAAACTCCTTGGATGTTTTGAAGTTGACAAAACTTATCCAAAGTCTATTATGAAGATTTTCAGACTTTTATGTCAAAGTCTGAAGATGACCAGATTTTGCCACACTGGTAAATTCCAGATTGAACGCTACTGAAGAATGAAAACTTATCCAAATGCGAGATTTTTTTTATTTCTTCAGAAGTTCGTTTCGTATGACTTATGGATGGATTTCTGGATAGATATATTATCTACGAGATTGATTATCTTTATTGAAATCAATTTAGATAAATCAAATCTTTTCAGATTACAAGTAAATATGGAAAGAATCTACTTATGGAAATCAAAATCCCAATTGTATGGGCGAATAGAATTGACGAGCTTTCATCACAATCTTCAAACGACTCGAGATCTACTTGATTGATTCTGTCCAACGGGTAGATTGGAAGAATTCATTTGGAAAGTGCCAACAGTCGAGAAGGTATGGAGAAGTATTTAAGGTGGACTCTCCAATTGTTCGAGAGTGCGTGAAAGAGAAATTTCAAAGTCTGAAACTTTCCATTTCCTTGTTAATCTAAATACTAAGCTCAAAGTTGTATAAAAAAGAGAGAAACTCATAGTGAGACTTCCTGAGAGGCCAGTAGAGACTCTTCACTGTGAAGTCGAGATCGCAAAGCTGTAAAATCTCTTTTGATTCTTAGTGGAATCCAGCTAATAGACTGTCAGCGTGGAGAGTGGACGTAGACTTGATCTAAGCCGAACCACTATAATTTTTGTGTTATTATTCTTTTCCCTAAACTCCTTTACTTTGTTCGTAATTCTATTTAACTACTAAAGCCTAAATTCGCTCAAAGTCTGTTGTTCTTTAGACTCTGTTTTAAAAGCAAAATATTTCTATTGTTCTTTCGAAAATTATCTTCACACCTATTCACCCCCCCTCTAAGTGTTCATACTAGCATTTACAATATACAACTGCCAAATAGTATTTCTTACCACCGATGCTTTAAGTTCTAGTTGGTCCGAAAAGATTCATATAAAGAAGCTACAAGACGGGATTAGTGGAGACATGATTTATAAATTTGAATGAGCTTCTGACCTATTTTACCAAGATGTATGGAGTACACAATTCAGACTTATGGCATACCATACTAGGGAGACCGCGGACCTACTTCCTAGAAGACAATTTAGCAATTTGTTTCATACTAGCATGTCCTAGCTTGCGGTGCCAGAGATTTACTTCATCTTGAATTGAGATAAGACATTGAGAACTCTCTGGACTTATGTCCAAAAGGTAAATGTTTCCATGTCTTCAACTAATGAAAGTTTGACAGAAGTCTCGACTAACTCCAAAACAAAAATTTTCTTGGAAATTGATTCTGAACACTGTATCACACAGTTGACTTATGCTCAAAAGTTTGTAATTCAAACCTTTCACCGAGGAAATATTGTCGATGATTAAACTGCCAATCTTCACTGTTTCATGTCTAATAATTTTTCCTTTGCTGTTTCCACTAAAAGAAAAATTTCCTCCTCTTTGTTTTTCTAATTTTATTAAACTACTTGAATCTCCAGTCATATGTCTAGAACAGTTACTATCTAAGTACCATTTGTTTTTTCTTTTAACAGTAACCTATAGTGAAAAAGAGATGTCAAACTTTATTTGGTAGTCAAATTTTTTTGGGTCCGGAGGAGTTAGTTATAAAGACAGTTTTTGCCAAATCCTTCTTAATAAGTCTTTAAACTTTAGGACATTCATTTTCAAAATATTTTGAACTATCACACTTAGAATATGTAAAAGCACTTCGACTAACAAGTTTTATAAAAACTCTTTGAAAGTTATTTTTGTAAGCAAATTTTGGAGGTCTCTATCTAAGTCTCTCTTAGACATTAGAAAAATCAATCAAAATAACATTTTCTTTATTCAAATCCAAACCAGATTTGTTATAATAAGGTATTTGAGCTGAAAGAATTTGTTCTAAAGTTTTGAGCCTTTGGAGAACTTTGTAAAAACATTTGAAATTTCATTTTTCAAAATTTCATTTTCTTTTGAAAGAGAATAAGAACTTTCCTTCAAATCATCAAAATTATTTTTCAAACTTTCAAACTTTTTTTTCCAAGAATTATCCTATTATCTAACTTTTTAATTTTCTTTCTTTAATTGGAGATCCTTTTAAGAGAAGATTTGAGATTTAAACAAAGCTCATTTATATATTTATAAACTTTAATAGGGATCTCTGAATGACTTACCTCGATTTTCTTGTCGGATTTCGAGTCCGTGCGAGTTAGATTCGATTTCAAGTCTAATTCTAAGTGAGCCATTAGACAAATATTTGCAACCTCCTCTTCAATTTCCTCGCATTCTATGTCACTCCAGATTTATGCTTCTAGAGCTTTCTTGTATTTTTCATACTTACCTTTCTTCTTTTTCAACAGGGGACACTTAGGCTCAATGTGTCCTTTCTTCTTACACTCAAAACATATCACATCCTTGCTAGACTCAACATCTTCCATCGATCTTTTTGGAAACTTTGCTTGTTTTGCTTTTTCTAGTTGAATCTTCTTCCTTTCTTATCCAGTTTCCTGAATTTCTTTATCAAGAGAGCAAGCTCCTCGTCATCTATGTCATCGTCTATGATCATCAGAATCAGCATTAGACTTAAGTGCAATTGATTTCTTACCTTTTAAATCATCTTCGTCATTGATTGTTCCACTTCGTAAGATTGGAGAGTGCCTATTAGTTCATCAACAGAGAGGCATAATTCTTTGTGTCTCCCTGATTGATGTTTTCACATGGTTCTAGTCTTTTAAAAGTCATCGCTGAAGTTTGTCGACCTTCATTGAAGCAGAAATTGGTTGACCTTGATATACCAAACCATTTACAATTTCTATAAATTGACTGAACATATCTCCAATAGATTCTCTAGGCTTCATCTTGGAGGATTCATATTGGCCAAGAAAAATATTTATTTTTATCTCCTTTACACGATATATTCTTTCATAAGTAACATGAAGTCTATCACAGACTTCTTTAACTATTTTACATGAAGAAATTATGTTATATTCAGCAGGGGACAAAGCACAATATAAATAATAGATGACTTTTGTATCAGAAGTTTGTCTCTTGGTAATTTCTACTTGATTGATTTCCTCAGCATTCTTGTCTAAAACTTATTTTCCCTTGTCAGATCCAAAAGTTGCACTCGGGTTAATTCCTTTTTCTACAACATCCTGTTCTAGAGGATCTCTGGATCTTAGGAATGCATTCATTTTATTCTTCCACACACTATATTCTTTTCCATCAAAACAAGGTGGCTTGGTGTTGCTCCATCCTTCCACGAGTCTTGATGCTAAAATACTAGCCATAAATCTTTACCAAAAAAAAAAAATACTAGCCATAGAAGATCTTTAACTCAGAAGTAAAAACATTTTAACAAATGAGCACAGGGCTCTGATACCAATTGATAATGCTAGTACGAACACCTAGATGGGGTGAATAGGTGTTTAAAAGAAATTTTGATAAATAAATGAGAAATAAATTTTGAACAGAGTCTGATAAATAAGTCACCAAACTTTTGATGAATGGTCAGAATCATATAAGAAATGAAACTAATTTTTGTGATACCTATAAGAATGCAACAGATTTAAATAAAGTGAGTTAAGGGAAGAGAATAATACATATGAAATTTATAGTGGTTTGGCTTAGATTAAGCCTACGTCTACTCTCCCACGCTGACAGCCTTCTGACTAAAATTCATTATAGCATCAACATAGAAGTATAATTTTTTGAGTGCAAATACTTAGTGGAAAATCCCTTCTCTCTCACTAAGTCATTCATTTTTATGATTTTCTCTCTTGAATACAATTTATAAGGACCGTCGATGGAGAAAAAGTAGTTGGAAAGACTTTAGACTTTAGAATTTCAATTTTTCACATCCACCTTTCAAAAAAACCGAATGACCTCTTCAAATACTCCTCCATGCCTCACTAGCAATTGGCATTTTCTGGAGAAATTTCTTCCAATCAATCCGTTGGACGGAATCGACTAAGAAGATCTTATAGTCATTTGAAGATTGAGATGAAAAATCCATTGATTCTGGTCGCCCATACAATCAGAATATAGGTTTCCATAAGTAAATGCTTCCCAAAAAGGAACTTGTATTTAAGATTGATTTCATCAAATTGTGATTGATTCCATCAATGTATTTATAGAAGGAAAGCGAGATTCTTCGCTAGAGAACTAGGTGTTGTAGAATGAATTTCTAATACGTTCATTCTGGATCTTTGTCGCGAGATCAATAAATCTGAGTCTGATTTCATTTTCATTTTGGACACGGTTTCGGTTTGGATTGCGTCAGAGTGGGAAATACTTCTAGAATGAATAGATTTTGACAAAAGTCTTCGATATAACTTTAGAAGCATTATGTTCTTCAAAAGAAAAGAAAGAACTAGAAAGTTTTGTCAACTTTAAAACTTGGTAGGAGTTTTCTCAATACTCTCAAGGCCACGAGTGAGGCCAGCCTTGCCCTGACCTCGCCACAAGTGAAGTTGGCCTTGCGCAGTGGCCAATGAGCCACCGAAGGTTTGCTAACCACTGCCAGAGAAGAAGGCCAAGAGGAAGAAGAGGAAAAAGAAAAAGAAAAAGAAGAAAATATGAAAAGGAAAAAATTAATAAAAAATTTGAAAAAAAATAAAAAAAATATTTAAAAATTGCTAACTCAGCAATCGTTGGCCAGTCGGCGTCCATATCAACGCCAATGAATTAAATTTAGTTGGATGGATTGAATTATATGTGAAAAAGTTTAGGACTAAATTGATATAATTAAAAGGTTTAGGATTGAATCGGTATTAATACCATAGGTTTAGGACTTTTTTATGCTTTTCCCGATAATCGCTTCTTGTTCAAATAGACCCTCCATTGAAAGTCGAAGAAAGATAGAAAGAATGTCTTTATCCACATATTTTACTTCACTAGCCATCTTCACTGAGGAGGTTAGAAAATGAAAAAAATTTATCTATTTTTCCTTCCATTTTCTCTAGCGAATGTATGTGTTTGATTTGAATCAAATTCAGTTTTAGTTGATTTTCGCAATGTTATTTCCACAATGCCACCATGGACATGGCGAGGAGCGATGAGCAAGGGTGAGGAGCTAATGAGAATGGAGGAATGGAGGAGAAGGATGAAGCGGCGATGAGGCCTTGTATTGTGTTGGGGTTTGATGGGTTGCATTGCTTTGAGACACTCGTGTCGCATTGATGTGTCTCTGTAATTACTTTGTTTCTTTTTGGGAAAATTTCAACTAAAGACTTGAAGTACCCTCATTTTTTAAAATAAATGCTTGAAGTGGATATTATTTCAAATAAGAGCTCGAAATGCTCTCATTTTCTCAAGTAAGAGCATGAAGTAGATATTAATTCAAATAAGAAGTTGAAATGACCATACTAGTTTCAAATAAAGGCCTGAACTCTATTGCATGTTGGCAATCGAAGTAGTTAGGACAATATTCCGCAATGCCTTCAACTTTGCTGCAGGCAAATTAAGCGACGTGACAAAGGCGATGAAAAACCGTAGGTCATCTTCCGCAAACTTCTCCGAGATGGGCGCATTATTTTTGGTTCATTCAAGTCAATCCGGTATCTACATGGGAATGGTAATATCATTATGGCCTGTAACTTTTGCACTTGCGCTCGCTTGTGGAGCGGTTCGAGAGTGTCTCGTACAGTTTTCCCTTCTAGTGTCATCATGTGCCGTGCTTCCCCCTCCCTTGTGCGTACATATCAGTAGAAAATGATGAGCCGAAGATAGATTTCTTCATTCGATGTACTATTATACTGTTCAAATAAGTTGGTAGTTTTTCTTGCTTGTTCGCTAAAACGGTTCCGAGGTATCAGGAAGGGAAACTAGAGTCCCTCTTCCGCATGCTAGAGGCGGCAAGCATAAAGTCGGGGTCCCCGGTTCTGCCATAGTTAGCCAAACTGGACAACATCAGATCCTCCAACGAATACAAAGATAACTTTGAACAATAAGAGGAAAATACTTCAGCTTTACGTAACACATGGTCAAAGCACCAAACAGTAGGGGTGTCAAAAAAACCCGACCCGACCCGACCGAACACGAAACAAGTAGTCTTGATATTGTTTAAGAGACAAATATAAAACAAGCAAACAATATATGTTTAGGGTCGAGTAGGGTTCGAACATTGTTTCGACCCGAAACACAATAACCCCCAAATCCAAATAAGCAAACATAAACACTAAACAGTAAACACGTATCTTTCTCGGCTCAGCCTTCTTCTTCGACGTCGCTCACGACTGCCGGAACCCTAGCCGCCGCCGAATCAGTCAATCGTTGCTGTCCGTCGACGCGCCTCCGCCTCGCCGTCGCCGTCGCCACCCCTCATCTCAACGCCGGAACCCTAGCCTCCGCCGAATCTGTCGATCGTTGCCGGCGACGCCGAGGAGGACGACGAGTCGGCTCTCGACCCCGAGCTCCGATACAGCTTCCAGTGGAATTTCAAGGTTCGCTTCTCCCCTGTAGTCCTCGATTACGCTCTATATAGGTTGATCCGCTGCTTCTTGATTTCCTGGGTTTTCGTTTTTGTTTTGTTTCCTGCGAGTTGTCTGGTTTTCATGTCGAGCGAGTGCGGCAGCTCTTGTTCTGCCGAAATTTATAGCTAAAATGATTGATGGGTCTCTCTGCGTCGTCTTCTTTAGCTTTGGATGATTTCGGGAAATGGGGTGAGTCGTCTGGTGGAGTTGGATTTAGGAAGCTGAACAAGAATCGGAGAGTTGCCGTCGGATTTGTGTAATTGGTGTTTGCCAAGAAAGAAGAGATTCGGCAGCTTGACTTCTGAGAGAGCATCTTTTCTCTCTCAGAAGTCAAGCTGAACTTGGATGAACGATAGGACTTTCGGACTAATGTGCGTATGAGAAAAATTAGGCGCATCGTCGTCTGCTCTCCATGTTCTCTCACGCGGGCTTCTGTTTCTTATATTTCATCTTGATGTACACTACTTGTTGTTTCAATATAAACAAGGGCATTTCTCATTACATTGTGAGGTGCGTAGTTTAGTTTTAAATTGCCTGGTGCTTTGTTCTGTTCATCCAAGTTTTTGCTCTGTCTTCATGATGGCCACTTCTGCAACAGCTTAAAGAGACAATGCGTGCGTTTAACTCTGTAAAACCAATCGAAGAGCGTTTATCCATCCACAAGAATTTTCTGAACCAGGACTTTCAGTTTCTGCTTTAGTTTGGAGGGATTGTTGTTTGCTCTGTGTTCCCAAGGGTTTCATAGTTTATCATCCCTGTTTTTACGGGGTAGGAGTCCATTGCATTAGGAGTCAATTAGTTCGGTCCATCGTTCATCCAAGTTTATAGTAAGAGGATGTATGTTGATCAGATTTACTTTGTTTGGAAGAACAGAATGTTAACTAGGCCTCCTCCTCATGTGTCGATGGAGATCGACTATTAGTTTTGTCCTCCCTTTTTGGCATGTTTGGTACATTGAAAACAGATATGTTTTCTTTTCCAGGTTCAAAGTGATCATTTTGAGGAGTTTTTCGCCCCTGAATTAGACAAACATGATTATGAAGCTTTATACAAGAAAAAAACGATCGAGGTTATTCATGGACTTCTCCTTTTATGTTGTCTTAGGTTTCACGTCATTTTATTTATTTATATGTCCATTGTCTGCAGGTTTATGGTGGGAATATCAATATAATAGATGGTTGTGCTAAAGGCTTCAATGTGTCTATGCAGGTTGAATTTAACAAAGCAGCAGTCCTTGACAGAAGCATTGGTTCCAAGCACCCAGAAGAAAGCTGCTTTAAATCGATTAATCAAGCTAAACAGAAATATGGGGACTTTTCTTCATGTCACCATTACATATGCTTGCCTCAGGTTTAACACTATACTTCATCTAAAAAGATTGAGAAGCTTCGTGACGAAGAACTGCAGCCTCAAATTCTCGAGCTTTTAAAAGGATTTAACCAACCCCAGAAAAAAAAAAGAAAAAAAAAAAGAAGAAGAAAAAAAAGAAAGAGGAAACCAAGCAACCCGACCTGAACCGACCCAAAACACATTAGATGGTCTAATGTGTTTTGGGTCGGGTCGGGTCGGGTCACAGTGTGTGACCATTGTGTTTCGGGTCGGGTTGGGTAACAACAAAACTCGACCCGACCCGACCCATTGACACCCCTACCAAACAGAATGATAAGAACTAGAGCAGATATACAGAAGATATATTATGCGTCGAGATCTACACTGGACATAATAATGGGTACATCAGCAGCAACATTCTTATTCCCTTACAGGCAAATTCAGAAAAAAGTAGCTTCTTTTCCTAACATGGAAACGCCTTCAACTTTATTATGTGCCTTTCACTTTTGCTCCTCCCAGAAAACAGCAAGCAGGCCTATTATGCATATCTTCAGTCACCCTGAAACCGAAAGAAAGAGATCAATTTAGGTTGATGATTCCAACTGTACGAGCAATACTGCTGCTAAACAAACTCAGTTCCCTAAAGCATGACATGGTGTTGGGCCAGCGTGATTCTAACATGATTGAGATATAATTGATCTATCCGATTTCATTGAATCGTGCAACGACTATACAGTGATGATACCTAGGGAGCTCGTTAAGGTAAAATCAAATAAGCTACAAAAACCAAATCAAGAAGCTCGATTCTTCCAAATCAGTTTTTCAGTGAGTAGGGAGAACAATACCATCTAAATTCAAAACATTCAACTGACAACAATGCAGAAAGTGACTGTCTACTGGTCCTAGACACTGCGTGCCATTGACCTTTTAGTGTAAAAAACAAATTGGCAAGCCTTGATCCGTGAGACTACAGATTAAACTTACCAAAGTATCCCCCTGATAAACAAGTGTTTGTTTTAGAAAGAACTCCAATCACATGTATAAACAAACAAACCGGACAAAGTTTGTCACCCGCATGTCAATATCTAGTTGTCAGGTTAACGCTGATATTCCATCCTAATAACTTAAACTTAGGATGAAAACTGTAACCTTTGAAATTTGGAACTGCATGCGACCATGTTTCTGAAGTGACAGAGTGTATCTTAGGTGAGATCAAGTACAACTGCCAAAAAAAGTGCAAATGAAAGAAAACTAATACCTACATGCGGTGAGTAAGCATCAAACACAATACTAATCGACATTAATGGTGCGTTGGTAACGCTTTTATTTCCGAGAATAATTTCGATCGAAATGATTTTATTTTTATATGTTCTCGAGAACAATTTCTAAGCATTTTAAACCGTTTGAGAATCGTCCAAAATTTCAATTCCCGAAAAGAATTGCGTTTGACACCGTTCTCAAAATTTCTACCTCAAATCATTTTTTTTAATTTTTAAATAATTTTATTACTTTTTCTTTTTTTTCCTTTCTTTCTCTTCTTCTTCTTCTCCAAGGTTGCTGGCCCTCGACGAGGCCATGCCTCGTTGACTAAGCCATGGCTGGGCGAGCGGCCTCGCCTAGATCCGGCAAGTCCGAGCTCGCTTAGTCGCCAGCGGGGCTTGACCTCGCTGGGCCACCGCGAGGTCGGCTCGCCTTGGTCAGGTGATGCCGACCTCACGATGGCCTAGCGAGGTCGAGTCCCACCGACGGCTGGGCGAGCCTCACCAATGGCCGAGGGAAGCCCGTGCGAGGCCCACCTCTGACGAGCTTGTCGAACCTCGCCCAACTGGTCGCGGCGACCGATGGTGGAGGACGACAACAGCAGTGGCGGTGGCAATTGAAGAAGAAATAAAGAAGAAGAACAAGAAAAAAGAAAAGAAAAGAGAGAAAATAGGTTTGTTGATTCTAGAATTGTTTCGGGAACAAAAAATTAACTTTTTTTTTACTTCTAGATTCTGTTCCAAATTTACTTCCGGAAATAAAAAAAATAGAAATTTGTTCCCAAAAATAAAAATTTTACCAAATGGACTTTTGTTTTAAATCTACTATTGAGAACAAAATAATAGAAATTATCACTGTTTGGCAAGTTGCGAGATAGACCCTAAGCATGGACATTCTATTTCTAGAAATGATTACGCTAAAGCTAAGCACTAACTTTAACCGGTGGCATCTCCGACGTGCTCCTTAAAATCCAGGACCTCCTTGAAATCCATCCACGGCTTCAACCAGACGTTGGCATCGTACTTCTTCTTGACATCGCCATTGGTCGCTTCGATGGTGATGTAGTACAAAACGCCCGAAACCACCTGCACCTTCGCTTTAACCACATCCACATACTTCAGCGTCGCATTCTGGTTCCCCGACAACAGATTTCAACACCGTCAGCACATTATCAACAAAACATTTCAAACTAGAAACAAAAATAGGAACTTTACGAACAAGACATGACTTTCCCGCTGCTTCAAAGCTCGCGCCTTTCGTATCTTAGAGAAACTTCAGAAGATCAAAACCTGCTTTTCCCCCACTTCGAAAGATACTCAAATCCCACATTCAATAAATTCATCAAATCATCTACTTAGGTTTCCTTCATCCTGACGACACGGTAACCGACAGATCCTCAAATTTTGAGCGGAGATCCCCCGAATTCACCACAACCCACATCCCAAAATCGCTTATTTTCATCAGCATCACCCATTAAATCGAAAGGATAAAAAAAAAAAAGATAGAAAGGAGAGAGAATCCGAGCACCTCATTCTTGCTGTGTTCCTTGACGGCGAAACGAGCGAGGGCCTCGATCTCGAGGTTGTTCTTACAGTCGACTTCTTTAATACCTCCGCAGATGAACGTCATTTGCTCCTCCACGTCCGAAATGACTCGCTTCTTCGGAGACCCTCGCCGTGGGCTTTGGGTTGCCCATTTTATAGATTCTCCACCGTAGCCAATCAAATCCAAGTTCGCCACTCGATCCCTTTATTAACGGAAAAAAAAAGTAGGTGGTGGTGCTATTAAATTCTAATTCTTTTTTTTATCAGTATTACTCTACTCGTATTTTAACTCTCACTCTCAGACTTTTGTTCTATCTCATTACAGAGTGTGGGAGTCGAAACCCACACTTGAAACTAAATCGTCCCCACCTAAACTCTCTAAGAAAGTGGGGATATACCCCCCCCACCCCCTTTCATATTGGAAGAAAACCCCAGACAAACGATGGTTTTCCACCTTAAATTATTTGAAGAAAACTTGTTAACTTATTTAATCGGTTTCCTTCAAAAAATTAAAACCGGAAAATCTCATTTTGTGGGATTTCCTCAAATCCCATGAGATTCCTTCATTTGAGAAAAAAAAAATAACATAAGAAAAAGATAATTTTAGAATAAATCAAATACCAAAATATGGATAATCTCAAGTAAAATAATATAATCACTACCAAAAATAAATAGTTAATGTAATAAGAAAGACCAATTCAAGTTGAAACATGAAAAAGCACAAGAAATAGTGGCTTTGAAACTAATAATGAAATCATTATGCTTTCGAACGGCTCCTTATACTTTTTGCTTATATCAAGTTGCTCTAAAAGGATTTTCTAGTAACTAGAATTAAGACTATTGATATTGGTAATACATGATCAAGTAACACTTAACCATCGTTTCTATGGATTAGAAGTTAATTTTGTAGCAAAGTAATTTTCTTCAAAACAAAACAATAATAAATACAATAATGATTTCTTCCTCAATTACAAATTATATTTTGAGAATACCTATGGTGACCTATCTAATCCAATTTCCAAGTGAGTGAAAATCATTGAAATTTTCTTGAGTGCCTCCGGCCATCAAGTGATCAAGGGTTGCTTTCTTCTACATTTGATCTATTTTATATTTTTGCAAAAAAGTAACGTAAGACTCCATGTCAGCACCACATCACCATTTAACAATGACTGGTCAACCACGTTAATAATTTAATAAAAAAATTTAGGTGTTATGGTCCTTTTCTTTTTTTAGCTTCCACTATAAAAGTAACGAAAGGTGTCCTTTTCTTTTTTTAGCTTCCATTTTCATGATGGTCGTCCTTGATAGGCGTCCATTATGATGGTGGTTGTCTCGTTGACAGATAGCCATCACAAATGGTAGTCATTGATAACTAGTAGCTATTATGATGGTGGTCATTAATGTGGGTCGAGATCAAGATTGAGATTAAGACATGGATATAGTTTTCCATGTTTATGCTGTGGTTGTTAATGTGATTTCACATCAATAAAAGGTGTGGTTATAATGTGTTGTATTTACATGTAGTTTCCAATTGCTAGCATAAGCTTTTGCACTAAATATTATGACATAGTATCAAAGCATAGGTGAATAGTTTAGACTTTAGCAATTTAATTGGCTCACACCAAATAGGAATCGTGTGTGTTTCACAATAGTTGAACCGAGTTAAACACGTGTGCAGGATGGGCTTAAATGCAAGAGTATTAGTACAGTCTCATATCACTTAAAGGCATTATAATAATGTACCTTATATACATGTATATAAACGATGGAAGATTTTACTAACAGTTTAGCCTAAAGTGATCATCCCAAAAGATGCAATTACCACCACAATGGTCGTAATGCGATCACCACCATCGAGCTAACCACCGCAATGACGGTAACTCGTTGTGGTCGGCCACCCATAATTCCTCTCCATTTTTCAGTTTATTTTAATGTTATTAAGTAATATTATGATTTTTCTTTTTATTTTGTACAACTATGTCTGATAATAAATCCAAAGTTTTGCTAAAAAAGAAATATCATAACAATTCCTCACCTTTTTATGTTAACTAATTTTATCATGTCCTAATCATAATTTTGGGATCAAATACAGTAAAAACGTTATTGTTTCATTTTTTTTTCCCAAATAATTTGTGGGGGACTCTTTGCTCTCTTAAATAGAATATTTGCTAAATCTACAACTCTGCACGTTCATGAGCTTGCCGGTTGCAAGTTACTTGTCAAAGAAATCTTATGGTCTAGAATCTACCATTATCTCTAAGAATGATAGTACCGTTACCGTAGCCGGGCCCCTTTATTAATCGGAGGAAAAGTTAAAAAAAAAAAAAAAAAAACTCTAAAATATACCTATTGTGGCACATTTATCCTAAAATTTATCCTGGATTTGTACATGTATGACACATGTACCCCCGTCAAAGTTCTATTAATGAAGACGTTAAAATTCTACCCACACAAATGAATGACTTTGAAAAAAAAGAAGAAGATGTTATTATGATTGAAAAATCATTTAATGGAATTTTAACTGAGGGTAAATGTGTTAAATAAGTTTGAAATTTTTTATGTCATAAGAAAAAGTTTGATGGGCGAGGAGGGATGTGAACCTTGTCACCTTTTTTAGGTTAATCTGCCACAACAGCCATAGTTTTTGGGTTTTTTGATGTCATAAAAGGAAGTTCTTCACCATGCGTATTAGGGGTAAGCATGGTTTCTTGGTATAATATGGGACCGAAGGATCGGATTGGTGAAACATGTCCGATTCTAGATTTCAAGGTATATAGAGTAGGTTCCAAGTCCTAAGATTTGAGGAACCTATATTTCAATCAGTAGGTTTCACCTACCTAGGACCTAGAGCTTTTCTTGGTTTATGTCTTCGTGATATCTTGTAGTATTCCATGGTATTTGATTATGAGTGTATAATTTAGAACTACTAGTTAGAACTTCCATCTATAATTGAGACTTTTATTTTATTAATGTTTCATATTTTTCATGTGTATAAATATAAGTTATGGTTAATGATGGTCATGTAATGATTCATTACAATTGAATTAATAATATAAGTGCAACTTGAGTAGACCCCAAAACCTGTGATGGTATCCAAGATAGGTTCTGAGGTACAAAAAAAAAAAAAATATATATATATGTTGCAATAAGTATGTTCCAAATTCTAAGTGAAATTTATATTGAACCTGGAATCACTCACCCTTAGTGCATATAATTTGAGGATTTTTTTTTTTTTTTTTTTTTTGCTATTTTTCCCTTTTTGTTATTATAATTCTTCAATTAAATTTAACCTTTAACCCGAATTTTAAAATCTCTCGCTTCTTTCTCACGCTAGAAATATTCGAATGTGCTACTTCGGGTCCGTCGGTCGAATTTTGGAGAGTCTACTCAGACGAGACCCGACAGAGTCCCACGCAAGATTCTCTAGGAACTGAATGATTAGCTTTGGCCTTTGGCGTGCCGTTGCCTTCATTTCGGGCCAATTGATTTGGCTTGTCTTTTTGGTCTGTATTGGGTCTGACTTTTTCCTATATCGTGGATGGCTTTTGAGCCTTGGTGCTTCTAGATGAATATTCAAACGTGGATTTGGGATGGCAACGAAGCAAGCAATCGGAGTTTTATTTTTTTTTTTGACGAATCAAGCAATCGGAGTTGACGATCCAAATTTTCCCAACGTGTGAAGTTCAAATTCCCTCTCTTGTTATGCCATCATTTTGTTAAACAAAAAAAGAGAATCGAAAAATCACCTTTCGTTATTGATGATTCAGTCGATGAGGTGGCCATTGAAACGACTTGGTCCGAAGAGGGCGGTAGTGACCGCTGATGCTAGAGAGGGTCTAGATAAAGTACGGCTTTGACTCTTGGATGACGATAGGGGTGAGAATGAATCGAATCCCATATCACCTTGGTATGGTGAGGTGAGATGAAGTGCCTTATATGTGATGGCATGACTTGTAATGAGGCATTTACTAGGGAAAACCCATAAGAATAAAACCTTGTGGGCTCCGGCCCAAAGTAAACAATATCATTATAAGTGGGAGCTAGGCTTCACAGCGATAGCTTGGTTGTCCAAATGCATATGGCAACTACAAGGGTTTGCCCCAGTAACCATCCTTTCAACGTGGAAGGGGGAGGTGGAGAGTTCGAATCCCCACTTTCTCAGGGGGGTCGGGGTGGGGACGATATAATTTTAGGTGTGGGTTTCGACTCCCACACCCTATAAAGAGACAAGGCAAAAGTTTGAAAGTGAGAGTTAGAGTAGGAATAGAGTAGGACCGACATAAAAAAAAAATACAGATGGCATACCCTGAACCTCGAAAACTCATTGGCCTTTGCAGCACGTGATGAGCACAAGGATCCAAGGCTAACATCAATGGAGATCACGTAACATGTGAAAAGGGTCAAGGAAGATAACCGAAAGTGCCTAAGGATCCCAAAAAGTGTTGTGCAAGGATCCAAGGCTAGCATCAATGGAGACCATGTAACATGTGAAAAGGGTCGAGGAAGATAAATCGAAAGTGCCTAAAGATCCCAAAAGGTGTTAGATTCTTATCTCACAGCATGCAGATGGCACACCCTGAACCTCGAGAACTCGTTGGCCTTCGCAGGATGTGATGAGCACAAGGATCCAAGGCTAACATCAATGGAGATCACGTAACATGTGAAAAGGGTCAAGGAAGATAACCGAAAGTGCCTAAGGATCCCAAAAAGTGTTGTGCAAGGATCCAAGGTTAGCATCAATGGAGACCACGTAACATGTGAAAAAGGGTCGAGGAAGATAAACCGAAAGTGCCTAAAGATCCCAAAAGGTGTTAGATTCTTATCTCGCAGCATGCAGATGGCACACCCTGAACCTCGAGAACTCGTTGGCCTTCGCAGGACGTGATGAGCACAAGGATCCAAGGCTAACATCAATGGAGATCACATAACATGTGAAAAGGGTCAAGGAAGATAACCGAAAGTGCCTAAGGATCCCAAAAAGTGTTGTGCAAGGATCCAAGGCTAGCATCAATGGAGACCACATAACATGTGAAAAGGGTCGAGGAAGATAAACCGAAAGTGCCTAAAGATCCCAAAAAGTGTTAGATTCTTATCTCGCAGCACGCGATGGGCACAAGAATCCAAGGGTAGCATCAATGGAGACCATGTAACATGTGAAAAGGGTCGAGGAAGATATACGAAACTGCCTAACGATCCCAAAAAGTGTTGGATTCTTATATCGCAGCACACAATGGGAACAAGGATTCAAGGCTAACATAAATGGAGACCATGTGACATGTGAAAAGGGTCAAGGAAGATAAATCGAAAGTGCCTAACCATCGGAGCTCCCTCCGACCACCTCCGGCCACCGTCTTCTCGCCCAGCTCGTCGTCCCGAGCTGCTGTCCAGCTCGTGCAGGAGCCATCGGAGCTCCCTCCGACCACCTCCGGCCACCGTGAAGCCTCGCCTAGGTCCGGTTCAGCCCCTCCATCCACTTCCGACCCAAACCAGCTCTGGATCTGCCCCCCTTTCCCCCAATCAGCAGCGCACAGAGAGAAGAAAAATGGGTATTGCAGTGAGGTTTTGGCCCGTTTTGGCCGCCTTCCCGAGCCCGGATGCTCGGCCCGCTTTGAGGAAAGTTGATCCTTACGTCGACCTCGTTGTTTTGAGTGATTTTTACTCACTAATGCCTTCTTAGTTTGCTAATTATACTTAAAAGGTTGATTAGATTTAATTAAATATAATTAGATGGTTAGATTAGAATGGATTAGCGATTATTAGTTGATTGCATTGTATATTAGTTAGGTGGTTAGTGTACTTAGATAGAGAATTGCATATAGTATTTATTGGAGGCTTCTTGGGATTTTTCCCGACCCTTATCGGGTGTTAATTAGGCAATTCGGGCCTAAATGGAATTTTTAGGAATTAAATATTAATTTTCGAAATTAATTATTTAATTATTTATTTTCCGGAAATTCAACCTGGGATGGCCAAAGTGACCGGGATTTTATGCTGATGATCGTGGTATAGACCGTTTATTTAATTGAGCTTCATATTGTGCTAAATTGGAATTATTGTGTTTATTTATTTAATTTTCGAAATTATTTATTTAATTATTTATTTTCCGGAAATTCAATTGGGATGGTCGGTGACCGGAATTTCGTGCTGATTGTCGTGGAGCAGTCCGTTTATTTATTTGCACTTTAATTCTTGTCGAATTGATTTAATGGTGCATTTTTAAGTTATGTTATTAAATAATGCAATTTTGACCTTGTGATTGAGAATTGGTCGGGTATCGGTTGTCAGTATTGAAAGTGAGTTGGTAAATCACCTGGAGAATGCACGTGGCCCAGTGAATTGGAATGTCACATGGGAAAGACACGTGACTCGATGATTGGATATGTCATCTTGGCGAAAAGGTAGCCTTAGAGAATGCACGTGGCTCGGAGACTCGGCATGTCTTCCTGGAGAATGCACGTGGCTCGGTGATAGAGTATGGCATCGTAAAAAGGGTCGGGTGGGACCATAAAGCCCCTAGATCTTGGAAAGGTCGGGTGGGACCATAAAGCCACTAGATCTTGAGAAGGTCGGGTGGGACCATAAAGCCATTGAATCTCGAGAGGGTCAGGTGGGACCGTAAAGCCATTAAATCTTGGAAAGGTCGGGTGGGACCATAAAGCCACTGAATCTTGGAAAAGGTCGGGTGGGACCGTAAAGCCACTGAATCTAAGAAAGTTGCTTGGTGGGGCCGTGATTACCACCTATAGATGAGTTGCGCCCTAAAGACCGTGATTTATATTTGGAAATTGAGTTGGAATAATTGAAATGACCGTAAGTGGTCTTGTTGGTATGTAATCGACTAGGTCGATTGATCATTGTCTTGATTTGATGCTGTGGATTGATCGATTGAATGGAAATGACATTGAGTGGTCTTGTTGGTGTGTAATCGATTAAGTCAATTAGATCGATGCTTCGATCTGTGATGTGATTGCTTGGGTGCCTATTTGATCTGTGCTAATATGTAGGTGGAATCTGAGGCCAAGGTAAGTCCTCCGACTCATGTTGTGCATAGGCAGCTCTAAGGTGTATTAGTTTACTAATCGGGTCTTAGGGGTAGAACTTGCTGAGACGTTGTCTCAGTGGTTATTGAATAACCATTTCAGGACCCAGATGAGGAGCCTAAGGAGGAGGAATCTGACGAGGAGATCCCTAATGAGGAACCCGAAGAGGAGTACTAAGGAGGAAAACCCCGAGGATAACCCCGAGTACGACTCGGATGAGGACTGAGATCCCGTCCTGTTTTGTCAGACCTTGTCTGCATGTGAATAGATGTTAGATCAGACTTACGTATATATAGTATTGTAGAATACTATGAGATGCGTGTAAAAATATGTGGTTGTCAATTTTTAATATGAGAAATATATGGCCTGCTTTTCTATCACATTATTTTATTATCTGGGGATTTATAACTGTTTCCGCATGTGCATATATAAACGAAAGGGTCGGCAATACATAGTTCTTGGATATTGTATTTTAAAATCGACCAAAGGTAAAGGATGTGCACGTGCCTGAGGATCGGGGCGTGACAGGTTGGATCTCGCCCAAACGGTCGTCGGCAACTGGTGGTGGTGGACAGTGGCAGCGGCGGCGGTTGATAGCGGTGGTGGTGGAAGAAGAACAAGAAGAAAAGAATGAGAGAAAAAGAGAAAAAAGAAATTTGGATTGGTTTGATTCTGGAATTATTCTCAAGAACAAAGAAGTAACTCCTTTTACTCCTTAATTCTATTCCAAATTTATTCTCAAAAACAAAAAAAATTATCAAATGAATTTCTGTTTCAAATTTATTCCCGAGAATAAAAGAACAAAATCAAACACTATTTGGCAAATTGCCAAATGTGCCCTTAATGGTTTATGATCATTGGAAATCTCGATCAATGGGTGGTCGCTTCGCCACACACCCATCAAAAATGAGATTCTCATCTTGCATTAGAGTAGTCATTGAGTTAGCCTACATAAAAAGAAGGTCCTTATTTTCTCAAATTGGGGCCTAAAGTTGATATTGTTTTAAATAAGAGTTTGAAGACTCTCATTTCTTCAAATAAGGATTTAAAGTGTACGTTGTTTCAAATAATGGCTTGAAATAGCCATATTAGTTTCAAAGAAAATTTTGAACTAACCAGTTGATGATGAAGGGCAATTTCATCTTTTTAATTTTTTTAATTTTTTTTCCTTTTTTTTTTTTTTTTTCCAAAAAAATAAATGAACTAGAAATTAAAAAAGAAAAAAGAAACACACGGGCTCTCCGCCCCATCACCGCAGGGCGGTGGCAATGGCTGATGGGGTTATCAGCGCTTGGGCGAGGGTCGGCAACCCTTGCCGACTAGAGGTGAGGGCAGTAGTAAAAGTACGCAAAAGAACTGGGAACCGCCCAAATCGTTTGGAACCGGATCGGACCGAATTGGAGCTGATGGTTCCCATGGGGCTGGTACATTCTTGGCTCCAATTTAGTGGAACTGGTGAGTACCAATTCACCAATTCGGTTCCTAATTCTAGGCGTAGAACCACCCACCCACCCACCCACCTCGACCGGATATATATAAATAAATTCCATCACAATTGCTTAATTATTTTGTAGTATTTCAACCACACACATATATGGACATTTATATATATTTGTAGCTATTAAATATTATTGACTAATCTTGCCCCTTGGGAGTGGAATAGGACTAATCCCTTACTTTTTTTTTTTTTAATTATGTTGGCGCCCAAACTAGCTTATTGGGCTTCGAAAGTCGAGGAGAATAAAGCGGGTCCAAAACACAAGACTTAAAGGAAAGTGAGCCGGAACACCCATATTTGACAGGTAGTGATTTTGAGTAGTGCGGTAAGGGCCTTACCGAAATTGAAGAGATAAGAATGGGAGCAGTTACAGGAGTCGGTACCAGTGGGAATGTCGGTAAGATAGAGCGGTTACATTATCGATTGGAAACACACGCTTCCAGAACATTGTAGAAATTGAAATGATAAATGCTAAAGAGCAATTACCTGTGAAAAACCACTATAAATAGCCGAAAGAGGCATGCTTGTATGGGTCTTTTGGCCAAAATCGACTACCGATGAATTTGCTTTCAAAGTACTATCTCTCATTTTACTGCATTTTTACATTCAAACGCAACGCACTTTACATTTCTCCTGTTTCCCTATACTTTACTTTTGTTGTAGTTTAGATCTGTTGCTTTCTTTCCAGAGCGAAACAAGACCTATTACAAATAATAAAATCGAAACTCTGCCATCTTCAGTGAAAGATTTTGTCGAGGCAACTCTCCCCAATGAACATCTTTTTGGCACGTTCAGTGGGACTATCGTGTTTCGCTCTTAAGAGGTATTGATGGCAAAAACAAGGAACTAGGAGATTCGCTCTTCTGCTGGTGAGGATAACTAGTCCCCGCAGCACGCAGGAGAGAGAACCGTCCGTTCTGAGATCTCTAGTCATAATCTAGACCTTGTTGATGGTGCCAATATGGATACTAATGCCGAAGACATTCTGCGAGAATTGTCTGAGGATCAGAGAAGAAAGTTGGCCCCGAACTAGATGGCGATGGCCACCATGAGAAGGATGTTTAAAGAGCAACAAATTGATTTGGCCAATCATATGGCTAATCATTTGTTGACTATCTTGACTCTTTTGTTAACTAATCTAGCTACTGATTTGACTTCAAGAATAAGGTTGCTGAATCAAGCAAATGTGAGTCATAGTGGTCAAATCGGCACAATTCCGCAATCCATGCACATTCTGGCCCAACCTGTCAGCGGCTTGAATCCCGTGCCAGCGGTTAGGATTATGCAAGGGACTGACGGTTTGAATGATCAGAATTAGATCAATTAGGGTGAGCGAGTTGAAGTCCTCGGAATATTGCCTTCGTGCGGGTTAATGCCAGAGATCTCAAATGGCACCAATCCTACAAGGGTGACTGGAGGTACTTCAAATCAAGGAAATGAGGCCCAGACAGGTGTCTCACAACCGATGCTTCCTAATGTTAATCATCCTGGGGGTAGTAATGTGATGCTACCTGCAGGGATGGTGAATATTGGGTCGATTCCCGTACCGATTATAGGGTGTCAGCCCTACCGACCACAAAGAGGATTAAGAGACTTTGCAAATCATCCTCCTTTGTCGCCTAGATACAAATAAATCAAGCAAATTAGGCTCCAAACTATCTGAGAGATCAGAGGATGATAGAACATGCTGCTTGTTTGGTTATACAAAGAATGGGATTGGATGGAGGCGTCTTGAGACCTGTATATTGCAAGCCATACCCAAATTGGGTTAATAACATCTCATACCCTAGGGGATACAAAATCCCTGAGTTTACTCTCTTTACTGAGGAATATGACCAGTCATCGGTGGAACATATTAGTCGATTTACGGCTCAATGTGGCAATGTTAATAATGATGGAAGAATGAAGTTACGGTTGTTCCCTTTGTCCCTGTCGAAGACGGCATTCACTTGGTATATTGGTCTTCCCACAAATTCGGTACATAATCGGGAAGAAATGGACAATAAATTTCATACTTAGTTCTATCATCTGATTCCCAAATTGACATTGTCGGATCTGGCCACAGTCAAGCAATTTAATAATGAGACGGTTGATCAGTATATTGTTCGGTTTAAAAAGATGGGGAATCAGCGTTTGTTCTTTCTTCTAGAGAAAGAAGTCGTCGAGATGGCCAAAAATAATTTAAAATTTGCTTTGAAAGAGAGTTTGGCTGGGCAGAAATTTATTGATTTGTTCTCATTAACTACTGCAGCAACTTGATACGAGAACCTTTGGAAAGAGAAAGATAAGAAGCCTTATTGGGATTATAAACAGAACGTGGTAATATACGATGCCGAAGAGGATTTGGAAGAAGACGATACTCAGAATGATGCTACCAAAATTGCGATGGCGAAGATGACTCTGGATAAACCATACATTTGTCAAGCTCTGAAGCTTGCTAGAGTGAGAGAGTCAGTAATGGTCAGGGCCAAGGACACACAAAGGTACTCGTTTGATGTTACCAAGTTGGATGAGATTTTTGACCACTTCCTACACGATGGAGTGATAAGGTTGACAAAGGATCAGATCATCCCGAGCAAGGAAGAAATTGGTAACAAAAGATATTGTGAGTGGCACCACTCTCGGAGCCACAGGACTAATTATTACAACGTCTTTAGGAAGGCTGTTCAGGAGGCGATTCGTCAAGATAAGATTAAGTTTGCCCAAGAAGGGGATAGAAGAATGGAAATTGATTCAGATCCTTTTCCCCAAATAACCGAGATGGCATCGGAGATGGCATCGGCAGCTCTTAGAACGCATGAAAACCGAAGGACTTTATGCCAAAGGTGCCGAAGGGAAATCATGCATCAGTACTTCTCAGACAGCGATGATTATTTAGCAACATCGAGATATTGTTAGAATTGGGAAAGAACCTTGGTGAGACCCAGAAAAATGAACTACGATCGACAGTATCATCAGCCTCCTCAGTATTGTGCACCTTCCCGTAACTATTCCAACCGCACGTAATGAGTGGTTGAGGATAGAAGAGACCCAAGATTTGGAGGGAGATATTTTAATGAACATAATTTCCAAAAGCAAACTCTCAAGAGTAGTGCAGTGCCAAGACGAAAACGAACAAACAAGGTATTGCTCAAACGACTTTATGAGGAAGGGCATCCCAATATTGGAACTCTAGGAGAACCGAACGAAAAATTTTATTATTACGTTCAATATTCAAGGACTCCTAAACTAAAACAAAAGTCGCATCAAGTAATACCGTTAGGTTGGGGATTGGAATTCGAATGTGAAGATGAATTCACACTTTAACTAGCCAACGCCAGAAGCCTTCTCGGACAATAAAGATACTACACGATCCTCCTCAAGGACAGTGGTTTGTGGGAAAAGAAGTTTCGGCTAGCCTGCAAGGAACTTAGCCGTTCGAGCAAAAGCCAATGTCAATGACTCAAAGAAGAAGAATGCAGCAAAAGAAAAAGCTGCATGAGTTACCCATGTAAGTCGATACCTCGGTAAGACCCAAAGGTAAACGTCATGGCGAAGCGACAAGCCTAGTATGGGTGAAACATGAAGGAGATTCTTCTGAAATGGATAGAGAGTATAGCAGCTGCCAAGAGAGTGATACCATTGAAGGAAAAAGTTCTCCTCTAAGGCAAAAGGAAGAAGGAACTGAGAGGAGAGTGGATAGAATAAAGAGTCAATTCGACAGAAAGAGATCTAGTTACGGTTCTTTAGCTGGCTTAAATATGGTGCAAGTGAGACTCTCTCCTGAGTTCAAAGCTTCTGCTATGAAAGTTGTACCGATGGAGGAAGAGACTTTTGAAGTGGTAGAGACAATCAAGGCTGAATTCCAATTCATTGATGAGAAGGTGGTAGAATTCGAGAAACTTCCAGTCCATAAGACAAAGCACTTGAAAGCCCTCATGGTGGTAGGCGAGATAGAAGACCATCTAGTTAATAGGATATTAGTTGATAGGGGACCTATCCTAAATTTAATGCCTTATCGATTCTTTCGGAAGATAGGCAAAGATGAGAAGGAACTAATCTCAACCAATATAACATTCTTGAATTTTACGGTAGAAATCCGTGATGCAAAGGGGGCAGCGGTAGTCGATCTTACGATTAGATCTTGTACTACAAAAATCACATTCTTCATAATAGATGCTGATGGATCTTACAATTTGTTGTTGGGAAGGGATTGGATACACAGTAATCAGTGCATACCTTCGTCATCGCATCAAACTTTGGTCTTTTGGAACGGGGATAAAGTAGAATATATAAGAGCAAATCATGAGTAGAGCATTACCTGGGCCGATGTAGTTTAATGAACACTCTTGAAGATGATATGGTATCTATGATAGAACCACCCTGCGTCAATGCCAACAAACTTACCTGCAGCCGCTTTACGGAGATGGGGTTTGAGTGGATCTTGAAAGAAAGAGAGCTGGCCAAGGGGAAAATAGATGTTTTACATGGAAGGAAATAGCTTGTTACAAGAGCTAGATGAGCGATACTCTTGTTACCTTGTGGAGGAGATTGAGAATTCATCAGAATTCGCCGATTGTATAAGAGATTTTGAAGAATATCCACTCAAAGAAGATACAAAAACAGTTGAATTCGAAGACTCACTCATAGAAGTTGATATAAGCAATGAAGAAGTGAAGCGACTTGTCTTTGTAAGTACATTACTCAATGTTGAATTCCGAAATGATTTAGTGGAAGTCTTGCGAAGGCATAGAGGTTGTTTTGCATGAGACTATCATGAAATGCCGGGTTTAAGTAGAGATGTGATTAAGTATCGTCTACCGATAAAGCCAGGTTGGGGACCTCATAAACAGCCACCAAGGAGATTCGCTCCCGAAGGAAATGCAAAGATAAAGAAAGAAATAGAAAGACTATTAAAAGCAGGATATATTGAGACTGTTTGGTATGTGGAATGGTTGTCCAACATAGTCCTAGTGGGTCGAAGGTTTGGTCTGCTAATGTCGTTAGTTTGCTGACTGTTCCTATTGGGACAGAGCAGGAAAAAAATTAAAACTTGCCAAGTTGATCATTTCACTGACCTCTATCTCCTCGCAAGGTCCAATTGCCAGGGCTTCAAGTACCTTAATCCTAAATTGATACTTCTCCTCACGAGACTTGAAGAGACTATTTTGCTAAATGAATGGCGCATTTATTAAGCAATCATCTAATAGAATTAATAGAGTGCTAAGAATAATTAGACGCATCTTACGGTTCTTAAATGTTCTGCCTAAGTTGATATGCGCTGCTTTATCTCCGCACAACTTTTCTCAAGAGGCACACGACAAGTTGAGCAAGAATAGCACTAAAAATAGTAACAGTTCATTGTAAGTGTAAAATGGGTGTATGAACATGTCCACTTTGATTGCGAATTATTCAGCATACATGAGGTATTTTGCCGTTTTGCCTTTCGATGCTTTCATCAAGAATTCCATTAACCACACTTAAAAGTGATTGGGCAGGGCATTCTGCCGGAAGGATTAATGGTAAATTAGGTTAATAATTTCAGAGAAATTTAAGATAAGCTCATGAAATATCTGCATAAATCAAAATGCAAAAGCTTACGTCCAAACTATTCGACTTCATCATCTCCGAGATCTTTGCTACCGCAAGGTCTGCATATCGACCTTGCTTCAATTTCTCCAATGCTAATGTGAAGATTCTTATGATTTCCTTGTAGGTCTCGGTTGTGCTTATCTAGGGCTGATTTGCTCTTTCTATTTTCAGTCGATGGATCAAGACAAAAATATATCAACGGAAGTGGATGGACATAATGAAATGAGTCCATTCATGGAATTGCCATTCCATAGAGTTGATGAAGTAGAATTTGTGACTGTGGGTGCGACAAACAAGGTGAGGGAACCTAACTCTCGTCCTCCTCTAAGTAAAAAGCGAGCTAATCAATCAGAAACTTGGAATAATTTTTTGAGAATCATAGATGAGAAAATACAGAAAACAGTTAGGGGGAAGTGCATTCATTGTGGCATTGAATATTTGTATAATGTAGAAGCACTTGAAAAAGTGCAAAAAGTATCTTTATGCAGATAAAAAAGCAAATGTTGTTTATATCACGTAAAGGAGATGTGACTGGCGAGGTAGGGGAAAATACTATTAATGGTGATAGCATCTTAATGACGTAAAAGTTTGATCAAGAACATTGTAGGCACATGCTTTCTCAAATGATTATTATTGATGAACAACCATTTTCCATGGTTAAACGTGTTGATTTTCACGATTTTATTACTGAATTACAACCTCTTTTCCAACATCTTTCAAGATTTACAGTGACTAAAGATTGTATGAAATTATATCTGAGTGAAAAAACTTGTTTGAAGGCTTACTTTGGTAAACTTAAATCTAGGATTGCACTCATAACTGATATGTGGAGTTCTATTCAAAATTTGAACTATTTATGTCACTACATTTTATTAGTGAAAACTGGAAGTTACATAAAAGAATCATCAATTTTGTGGTGATACATAGTCACAATGGTAGAGAGATTGGGAAAATGGTGGAAAACTGCATTCATGATTAGGGAATAGGAAAAAAAACATATCCACAATAACCGTGGATAATGCTAGTTCAAATGATGTTGCCGTTGGTTATTTAAAGGAAAATTTTTCAAGAGAAGGGTTTTTTATTTTAAATGCCGATACTTTACATATGAGGTGCACTACTCACATACTTAACTTAATAGTAAGAGATGGATTGAATGAGGTGTGTGATTCTATTGCACGTATCTGAAATGTAGTTAAGTATGTGAGGAGTTCTCCCGCTAGAGCTAAGATATTCCAATCTTGTATTGAGAGTGAGAGAATTGCATAAAAGGGTCCGGTCTGTCTTGATGTTGTCACTAGATGGAACTCCACCTACATGATGTTAGATACCACCATAAAGTTTAGGAAAGCTTTTGAAATGATGAAAGAAAATAATATATCTTTCTTAAGGGAGATTAACAATGATTCTCCTCAAGATAAAGATTGGGAAAATGCCATCGTTTTTTCTAAATTTCTTAAATGGTTTTATGATGCAACCAAAAGGATGTTGGGGAGTTCATATGTTACTTTAAATGATTATTTTGAATGGATGGCTAAGTAATTCGTTTCTAAAATTTTCAAAAAATGCAATCAAATCCTAAAATATATTACAACAATACAATTGAGTCTTAAAATATTTAGAAAAGTACAATCGTGTCCAAAAATTGGTTAGCAAATTCCATTCTACACTTGGATGGATATAATGAGAGAATTTAATTATACCAACTTGATAAATTTTAGGACATAATTATACTTTTCGGACTTCAAGCACTCCTCTCAAAAATCAATGACGAGAGTCAAGACCTAATTGACATCGGATTGGACCTGGCACAAGGCCTAAAGATCCTAATCCAAGACCATTCATGATTAAAAGAGTCATGAATTTTCTAAGATAAAATTAATTAGCGTTAGGCAAGCTTGGATAGGCTAAGGCTAGAAAATGAAATTATTTGCCTAGACCCAGCCATTTTGCCTCTCGAGCCGACGTTGTAGTTTCATTAAGCCAAATCCCGAATGACCAGGTCTAAGAGAGATTTCGTGCATATGGACTTTTCCTTTAGTGAATTTAAATTTTACCAACCTTGCGATGATTCTTTTTGTGACTTTACTCGAGAGTTCAAATCCTACATAGTAATAAGCAAGTTTTCGTAGCAAAACTTTTTACGATAGATAGCACTTGTCACTCGTGTTACACCCAAATGTCACACGGATCGTTGCCTAATCAACAATAATTGCATCGCAATCGCTTGACAAAATGACAAGTGACTGATGTGTAGCAAAGCCAAGGTGATCCGGTTTCCTTGCTTCCCAAAACGGGAATCGCAGTCTTTTCAACCTCTCATCCTGTGTGTGGCAGAGAAAATGAGAGGGGGAGGGAGATAGATCGCCAGACATGCACAATATAAGTAGGCAATTGCTCCTGATTTCAGGAATTTCTCCTCCTTGCAATCATCTTAATAAAGATAATATGCAGGAAAAGTACCCAAAAAAAGTCATAAATTAATGATATTTGTACCAATTTAGTTATAAATATTTTCACATTAATATCATTTCAGTCCATTCATCCAATTTTGACCGGCTGGCATTGACATGGATGCCAATCGTCCAACTAACGTTGACATGACAATTTTTAATTATTTTTTTTATTTTCCGAATTTTTATTAATTTTCTTTTTCCTTTTCTTTTTTCTCTTCTTCCTCCTTGGATTCCTTGTAGTGGCCGACGAGGCTCGTCCACTAGGCAAGGGCCGCTAAGCCCTCGCTTGGCCTTGCCTAAGGCTATGGGCAAGGCTAGCGTTGCCCTAGCCTCGCCACAGGTGAAGGTGATCTTGCCTAGTGGTCGGTGAGCTGCTGGAGGTTTGTCGGCCACTACCGGAGAAGAAGGCCAAGAGGAAGAAGAGGAAAAAGAAAATGAAAAGGAAAAAAATTAATATAAAATTCGAAAAAAAAAAAATCATTTAAAAATTACTACGTCGGCATTCGTCGGCCAGTCGGCATCCATATCAGTGTCGGCCAGCCAAAATTAATCAAATGGACTAAATTAATACCAACGTGAAAAGATTTATAACTAAATTAATATAATTAAAATGTTTATAACTAAATTGGTACAATTAAAAGGTTTAGGACTAAATTGATATCAATACTATAGGTTTAAGACTTTTTTGGTACTTTTGCCAATAATTTGCTTCTTGTTCAAATAGACCCTCCACTTGAAAATCAAGAAGAAATACATAAAGAATGTCTTTGTCCACAGATTTTGCTTCACTGGCCATCTTCATTGAGGAGGTTAGAAAAGTATAAAAAAAATTTCTCTATTTTTCCTTCCCTTTTCTCTAGCGAATGTATGTGTTTGATTCGAATCAAATTCAGTTTTGGTGGATTTTCGCAATGTTATTTACATAATGCCACCATGGACATGGCGAGGAGCAATGAGCAAGGGCGAGGAGCTAATGAGAATGGAGGAACGGAGGAGAGGGATGGAGCGGCTTGTATTGCGTTGGAGTTTGATGGGTTGCACTGCTTTGAGACAATCATTTCGCATTGATGTGTCTCTATAATTACTTTGTCTTTTTTAGGAAAATTTCAAATAAATTGTGAAGGGTAACTTCGTCTTTTTAAAATTTTCCTTTTTTCTTTATTTTTTTCTATTTTTTTGGGGAAAAAACTAAATAAAACTAAAACTCTAGAAAAAAAAAAAAAAAAGTGAACACACAAGCAAGAGAGCTCCCTTCTACTTGTGGCCGTTGCCCTATTGTTGGTGGGGCGGCAGCGGCAACGGCCGATGGGGTCACCGACACCTAGGTGAGGTTGGCAACCCTTGCTAACTAGAGGCGAGGGCTAGAGACGGGAGAGGTTGGCAACCCTCTCCTAGATCTAGGCAAGGGTTGCCCGCCCTCGCCCCATCTGGGGGAGGGTCGTTGGCCCTTGCCCAGCGCCCCAAACCTAGGCAGCACCAACCTGGCGGCCCTCACCCAAGGCCACTGGACCTCGCTGCCCAAGTCTAAGGCACTGGGCGACACCCTCTCTCGTGGCCCTCGCCTCTGGTTGGCGAGGGTTGTCGGCCCTCACCCGAGGGCCGACAACCACACCGATCGTCGCCACCACCTTATCAACCTATGTGTTCCCCTTCTTTTTTTTTACTTTTCTTTTTAAGTTTTAATATAATTAAGTTTAAATTTAAATTGTGTTTTGACAAGATATCCCTAATTGATCGGAATTTTTTGCGATTAGCACTTCAAGTACACTTATCCCAAAAATCAATGACTAGAGTTAAGACCTACTCAACATCAGATTGGACCTAGCACAAGGCCTACCGATCCTTATCCAAGACCATCCATGATTAAAAGAGTCATGAATTTTCTATAACAAAATTAATTGGCGTCAGGCAGGCTTGGATAGGCTGAGGCCAGAAAATGAAATTGTTTGCCTAGACCCAACCATTTTGCCCCTCGAGCTGACCCGCGTAGTAGTTTTATCAAGCCGAACCCCGAATGAGTAGGTCTCAGAGAGATTTCGAGCATATGGATTTTAGTGAATTTTATGTTTACCAACCCCGCGATGATTCTTTTTGCGACTTCAGTCGAGAGTTCAATTTCGTAAGCAAGTTTTCAAAGCGAAAGTCTTTACGAAAGATAGCACATGTGGCTCAGGCATTACACCCGAATCTCACACGGAACGTCGCCTAATCAACGATAATTGCATCGCAATCGCTTGACGAAATGACAAGTGACAGAGTAGCAAAGCCGAGATGATCCGGTTTCCTTGCTTCCCAAAACGGCAATCGCAGTCTTTTCAACCTCTCATCCTTTGTGTGGCACAGAGAAAAAGAGAGAGAGGGAGAGGGAGATGGACCATTAGACCTTGCAATATAAGAAGGCAGTTGCTCTCGATTTCAGGAATTTCTCCTCCCTGCAATCATCTGAACAAAGATAATCTGCTTCTTGTTCGAACAGACCCTCCACTTGAAAATCAAGAAGAAAGACAGGAAAGATGTCTCTGTCCACAGATTTTGCTTCACTGGCCATCTTCACAGAGGAGGTTACGAACTGTAAATTTTTTCCTTCCTTTTTCTCTGGCGAATGCATGTGTTTGATTCGAGTCGGGTTCGGTTTTGGTGGATTTTCGCAGTGTTATTTCCACAACGCCACCATGGACAAGGGGAGGAGCGAAAAGCAAGAGCAAGAGCAAGAGCGAGGAGCTGATGAGAATGGAGGAACGGAGGAGAGGGACGAAGAAGCAGCGACGGGGCCTTGTATTGCGTTGGAGTTTGATGGGTTGCACTGCTTTGAGACAATCGTGTCGCATTGACTCGTCTTTGTAATTACTTTGTTTTTTTTTTTCTTTTTCTTTTTGCGCTGCTCTTTTTCCGTTTTCTTTGGGGTTGGCCAAATTCCTTTTAGATCTGGTTAGACTGTAAGGAATGAAGATGCAATTTTGAGGGTCCAGACACTTTTTCTCTCTTTTTTAATTTCCTCTCTGGATTCAAATTGGGATTGTTAGATGAAAATAGATGAATGGCTTTGACAAAGGGTTAATTAGTAATGTACGAAACACTCAAGTTAATCATTATTATGAAAAAAAATGTTATCTCTGTTGGTTAAAGAAGGTAGGCCTAATGCTCTGAATAACTCCAAACTTTAGGTCCATTTTTAATTCTACCTTAACTTTTTTTTGTTTCATAAAATACCCCTAGTTTCTAGTCTAGTTTCATTATATCCTACACTTTTTTTTCCCTCATAAAACCACTAATTTTTATTTGAGTCCCAAATTTGCCAACGTTAATTCTCCGTCCAAAATTTCTCATCAACAACTAAGAGATGGAAAATTCCCGAATGTTAGTTGTGCAAGCGTTCTGATCCAAATATCTCAAAGATCCAAGCAAGATTGAAGGAAGACTCCCCTTAGAGTAAGATCAATTAAAGAAAGCCAATCCTAATTGCTTCAATTTTTACCCATATCTCATATCCAAGAATACCTCATTTAGGCTAACATGGATATTTATCTCCAAAAGACTTTTTATTATATGAAATTCGAGGAAAAATTTGAGCAATCGTGGAAATGCCACGTAGAATCACTAAGGATGATTTGGACGGAGGGTTAATGGAGCAAAAACGGGACTCAAAGAAAAGTCTATGATTTTTTATGAAACAAAAAAAAATTATGATAGAATTGATATTATAATTGAAGTTGAGGGTTTTTTAGGGTATTAGGAAAAAAAAAAAAAAAAGGTGTGCACAAGTTGATTTTACTTTTACACATCTAATGAGAAATTCTAGATAATATCTTTGTATTTGTCCATTAATGGATTTTTTTATGTAATATCTACGTAATGCAAAAAATCTTTCCCAGAAAACAAAAAAGAGAAATTCTAGATATCTTTGTATTTGTCCATTAAAAATTTTTTTTATGTAATATCTACGTAATTCATCGGAGATCCATAAATGTTTTTTTTTTTTTTTTTTTGTACAATCTCATCCCTAAAACTTCATTCTTTACTCTCTTTTTTTTTTCCTTTTCGTGCAATGACTTTATAATTTTACCCTTATGGTAATTAACCTTACTTAAAATGTTGTGGCCGCCAAGTACCATATTGACCCTTTATGTTGATGTGGCTGCCAAATGCCATATTGACCCTCATGCACCTTTGGCTTGGTTAGCTTCTCGTGGCTTAGGAATTGAACAATTTTATACCGTAACTAGCGTCAGTTTTGAACCATTTTTTAGTTATATGTTCGATATGAGTTTCGAACATAGAAAGTCTAGCAAATCTATTAATGGCGTAACCACTATGTCACCGTTGTTCACACGTGTTTTCGTAAAATTATGGTTGCATTAATTAAAGTTAGACCCAAGTCTTTGGTCAATCTTGAGACCAATCGGGTTGATTCTAGGTCGATTCATGAAGAAATTGATTACGATAGGCCTAGAGCCTCCCTTGTCACAGTCAATGACTTTGCAGATTTTTCTTTTCCAAGTTTCTTTGCAGAAAATATCCTTGAATTTTCAAAATTTGCCAAATTCTTTTCAAGAAAGACACCTGTAGCTGCTTTGTAGGTGCCACCGGAGGTATTTAACAGCCACATTATCTAATCCATTACATCATTCGATGAAAGGACCAAATGAACAAATAAATATGTAATTCATGGCCTCGATTGCACAAATAAAAATAAAAAAACTATCGACAACATCATGCAAGATCGAAAAAGTGGAGGGCTCGTGGCTTTATCGCAAAAAATAAAGATCTCCAAAAAGTATATAGACAACAATAAAGAAATCAAGCATGCATTACCTGTATGAATTGAATAATTACATTGTTGCAAGATCTTCTTCGTCCCCAATCATGACGGACGAGAGTGGAGCATCCTCTCGGTCACGGCCACGATAATACGATCTATCTTCGCCAACGTGGACTTCGACGTACATTACATTAAAAAAAAAAAAAAAAAGGCAAAGATTGGGCTATAGCTCCCCCCTCTTGTCCGTCTCGAATTTGGATAGATCTGTCAAAATGGATTGAATCGGGTTCAGGTTGTGGGGCTCGCCCTAAATGGCTCGATCCAAATAGATCTATTTTCATGAGATACAAATCTAACAAATCCTACCCGGTCGACTCATATCATGTTCGTATTTGATTTGACCCATATTGCTAAAATAATTTAATCATAATCAAATCTAAGAAAATTCATAACCAAACTTAAGTAACAATGCAGAGTGAGAGATCGAGCAGAGGAGAGAGACTAAAGAGAGAGTCATATAAATATGTTGAATTTGAGTAAGTTATAAACCTATCTAATACTGTTCAAACTCAATTAAGATGCATTTACTCAATATAACTATTCATTTGTTAATCGAATCAAAGTCTCACTTTTTCGAGCTGTGATTTGGTTGGTTTGTCACCTGAAATGAACTAGTTCTATCTAAAAAAATATGCATTTTGCTTTCCCTATTCGAGATTATCTTAGAGGAGGGGTTGGCAGGGAATATACAATAATAAGAGAGGCAATTTTTGACGTTTTGGTAGATAGATTGCGCCGGAAGCTAGGGACTAACCTCGCTCGCTCGCCACCCAATATTTTAATGGTTTCGCACGTGACCGCTATCATTATCCCCTCTGGCTCTCGCATCGCTGCACATGACGGACACGTGGACAATGCCACCGTGGAATTAATGGCGTCCTAATTTTTTTTTTTCTGGTTGGCGATAAATTTTTAAAGGAAAAAAAAAAATAGGACTTTCGATTCAACGAGGAGCCACTGCCATCAATTCAACTTGATCATGTGGGGCGTTCCGTTTTCGTGAAGGCGTCTCCGCGACTTTTTAATGAGGTTTTTGCGGTCAACGTTTATTTCGTCAAAAGGAAAATATATTTCTTAAAATTTATGTTAAAAAATAATTAAAGTTAATTTATTTAATCATTTACAAAGAGTAATTCCCGTCTTATCTCAATTCATAAAAAATGTTTTTGGTAAATTGATTATTTATTCATCATTTAAATATCAAAAAATCGGAAAATAATTTTCTTCAAGATAAAGATGCAACATTGACAAAATATTACATTTTATACACACAAAGCCTAAAAATCCTTACAAAGGTCTTTTTTATTTAATATAATTTAATTGGGGTTTGAGAGGGTTTGGGCGGGCTCAGCTTGACGTGGTAAATTGCCTACTCAAGCCAGCCCATTTCACCATTTAAGCTAATATGGCTTGACAGAGTTTGGGGTAGCCCAGCAGGCCACCACACCCACGATCAACCGTAACATTAGAATTGGACACCACTTTCAAATTAAGGATAATGATACAAACAGTTTTTGAACTTTGGACCAATGAGGAGCCTATTCATAGGCATAATAAGTGAAGGAACTAAAGATTCTACCAAGAACTTGTTTAAGATAAAACGAAAGAGGCAAAGGATTCACGTGAAGCTTAGAGGTTGAAGTATTTTCAGAGAAAAAGGAGCCTGATTTTGAGGTATTGTACCAAAAGGGACATTGTCTTGGACTAGCTTAGAGATTTCTGATGGGTATGAATACGAAGGCCATTTGAGCTTTATTTCTCAGGCCTTAAAACCACCCACCGTCCATTGAAAATATTGATTTGGAGTAAAGCTAGTTGTCTCACCCTTCTATAAACCCATCCATAAATGGGTTAAGAATAACTCTTTCCTCTAGAAGTACCCCAAGATTCCATCTACCGAAGTTTCTTTTGAAATGTCTCAAGCAATTTATTTGTAACCAAAGCCGTTTGATCAACTTTTTGGTTAACATGACCAAGAAGATGAACTTTTTATTTGTTTAATGTACTCCAAGAACTTTAACTCAATGTACAATATGATTTATGAACCTTTGGTACATATTCAATACAGTCTTTAAATTGCATGAAAATATTCAATATAATTAGGAACAACATTGAACAAATTAAAAGTTTATGAACCACATTGCACATTGCGCCAAAGTTCAGGAATTGTACGTTTTATTTTTCCTTTGATTTATTATCCTTCCTTGACCTCATAAGTGCATCTTATGAATATAAAAATCAAGGGATAAATGAATTAAAAGTTATAAAACTTGTTACGAAAGTAATTCATTTCTAAAATTTTCAAAAAATACAATCAAATCCTAAAATATATTACAACAGTACAATTGAGTTCTAAAATATTCAGAAAAGTACAATCATGTCCAAAAACTCGTCAGCATATTCTATTTATCAAGTTAGAAGGATATAATGAAAGAATTTGATCGTCCAAAAACTTGTCGGCATATTCCATTTATCAAGTTGGACGGATATAATAAAAGAATTTAATTATAGTTTCAGGACATGATCGTATGTTTAGAACTTCAAGTACTCCTCCCAAAAATCAATGACTAGAGTCAAGACCTAATTGACGTCGGATTGGACCTGGCACAAGGCCTAAAGATCCTAATCCAAGACCATTCATGTTTAAAAGAGTCATGAATTTTCTATCATAAAATTAATTAGCGTTAGGCAGGCTTGGATAGGCTAAGGCTAGAAAATGAAATTATTTGCCTAGACCCAACCATTTTGCCCCTGGAGCCGACATGGTAGTTTCATTAGGCCGAATCCTGAATGACAAGGTCTAAGAGAGATTTTGTGCATATGGATTTTTCCTTTAGTGAATTTAAATTTTACCAAATTCGCCGTGATTCTTTTTGTGACTTTAGTCGAGAGTTCAAATCCCACGGAGTGATAAGCAAATTTTCATAGCGAAACTTTTCACGAAAGATAGAATGTCACTCGTGCATTACACTCGAATGTCACACGGAACGTTGCCTAATCAACAATACTTGCATCGCAATCGCTTGACAAAATGACAAGTGACTGATGAGTAGTAAAGTCGAAGTGATTTGGTTTCCTTGCTTCCCAAAATGGGGATCGTTGTCTTTTCAACCTCTCATCCTAGGTGTGGCAGATAAAATGAAGAGAGGGAGAGGGAGATAGATCACCGGACATGCACAATATAAGGCATTGCTTTCAATTTTAGGAATTTGTCCTCCCTGCAATCATCTTCATAAAATTAATATGTGGGAAAGTACAAAAAAAAAAAAAGTCATAAATTTATGATATTTGTATCAATTCAGTTATAAACGTTTCATACTAATACCAATTTAATCCATCTCGGCCAATTTTGACCAGTCGACACCGATGTGGACGCTAACCGTCTGAATGCTAATGTTGCACTTTTTAATTATTATTTTTAATTATTTTTATTAATATTTTTCTCTTCTTCCTCCTTGGACTCCTTTTAGCGGGCGTTTGGTAACGCTTACATTCCCGAAAACAATTTTTTATTAGAAATAATATTCTTTTTATTCTGTTCCTAGGAATAATTTCTAAGCATTTTAATTTGTTTGGTAAGCTTGTCCAAAATTTCAATTCTGTAATAGAATTCCATTTGGTACCGTGCTCAAAATTTCTACTCCAAATCATTTTTTTTAATTTTTAAATAATTTTATTACTTTTTTTCCTTTTTTTTTCTTCTTTTTTTTTTTTCCTTTCTTTCTCCTATTCTTATTCTTTAAGTGGTCGGTTGCCGACCTTGGGATGACCAGCGACCAGCTAGATGAGGGCCGGCGACCTCACCGGAGCGTCACCGGCCCTCATCAACCAAGCCTCGCCGAGAGCTGGGCGAAGCTCAACCAAGCCTCGGCGGGGCTGGGCGAGCCTCGATTAGATCTGGCGAGGCTCACCTAGCCCCGCCTCAACGATGGCTGGCCTTGCCAGGTCGCCGGCCCTCATCAACCAAGCCTCGCCGGGAGCTGGGCGAAGCTCAACCAAGCCTCGGCGGGGCTGGGCGAGCCTCGATTAGATTTGGCGAAGCTCACCTAGCCCCGCGTCAACGATGGCTGGCCTTGCCTCTGGCAAGCTCGCCGGACCGGTGGCGGCGGGCGGTGGACGGCAGCTCGCGGCGATGGCGGTAGATGAAGAAGAAGAAAAGGGAAGAAAAACAAGAAAAAATAAAATAAAAAGAGAAAATATGGGCTTGATTCTAGAATTGTTCCTGGGAACAAGAATTAATATTTTTTTTTATTCTTGATTTTGTTCCAAATCTACTTCCGAGAACAAAAAAATAGAAATTTGTTTCTAGGAACAAAAAATTTACCAAATACGATTCTATTCCAAGACTATTTCAAGGAACAAAATAATAGAAATTTTTATTGTTTGGCCGATTGCCAAATAGGGCCTTAGTGGCTGGTGAGGGCCGCTAACCTTCACCTGGCCTCTCCTTGAAAATGCTAGTACGGGCACCTAGAGGGGGATGAATAGATGTTTAAAAAAAAATTTGATAAATAAATGAGGAATAAATTTCAAACAAAATCTTATAAGCAAGTCACCAGACTTCTGATGAATGCCCATAATTAGATTAGAGATAGAACCGATTTTTGCAATGCCTATAAGAATGCAACAGATTTAAATAAAGTGAGTTAAGGGAAGAGAATACTACATACAAAACTTATAATGGTTCGGCTTAGATCAAATTTACGTCCAATCTTTCACGCTGACAGTCTTCTGGTTGGAATTCACTATAACATCAACAGAGAAGTACGATTTTTTGAGTGCAAACACTTAGTGGAAGATCCCTTCTCTCTCTCACGAAGTCACTCATTTTTATGATTTTCTCTCTTGAATACAATTTATAAGGACCACGGATGGAGAACAAGTAGTTGGAAATATTTCAGACTTTGGAATTTTAATTTTTCACGTCCACCCTTCAAATAGACTGAATGACCTCCTTAAATACTCCTCCATACCTCACTAGCCTTTCGTATTTTCCGGAGGAATTTCTTCCAATCAATTTGTTGGACAAAATCGACTAAGGAGATCTTATAGTAGTCTGAAGATTGAGATGAAAAATCCATTGATTCTGATCGCCCATACAATTAGAATTTAAGTTTTCATAAGTAGATGTTTCCCAAAAAGGAACTTGTTTTCAAGATTGATTCCATCAATGTATTTATAGAAGGAAAGTGAGATTCTTCACTAGAGAGCTAGATATTGTAGAATGAATTTCTAATATGTTTATTCTAAATCATTGTCATAAAATCAATAAATCTGAGTCTGATTTCATCCTCATTATGAACATGGTTTCATTTTGGATTGCGTCAAAGTGGAAAATACTTCTAGAATGAATAGACTTTAACAAAAGTCTTCGATATAACTTCAGAAGCATTATGTTATTCAAAATAAGAGAAAGAACTAGAAAGTTTTGTCAACCTCAAAATTTGGTAGGAGTTTTCTCAATAATCTCCCCATTTTTATGGTGACAAAACTTTCATGCTCTTTTAAGCATAACTTTTATATTATCTTGTAAAACAATACTTTAGCAATACAAGATAATAGATAGAGATAATAGACAGTGTACAAACATAAGCATTATACGAATAAACATTTTCTAAAGTCTGGTTTGCACTATAAAGACGACATAAAAACACACCACACCAGTAAAGCATAGAAAACACAAACTGCAAACACAACCAACAAGTCAAATCTTCAAATCTGCAAAAGTCTCCCTCTTTTTGTCACCAGCAAAAAAGGAGAAAAACAAACAAGCATAAAGAAAACAGGAATGTGATCGTTCAAAAAATGATTAGGGGTTTCTTGGAACACATGGACAAGTCGAAAATCCTCCAAATTATGCACGGTCTCCTCAAGCTTGGTCAGGCACTAATTGAAGATAGTCTCGACCTTAGCCAAATTTTGAGTGGCCTACTGATTAATGTTATGTACTTTGTCATTAAGAGACTGTTCCTTTCTAGTAAGAGATTCTAAGGTAGTATCAAGAGCAGCATGCAACTTTTGGATTTTAACCTCCATCCTATACTATTCTGCCTTAATCTCTAAAAGGAGTTCCATTATCCGAGGATAGTTTGAATTTGGTTCGGTTTGGGCACTAGCTTCTACAAGTTGAACTGGAGGGGTATCTAAAATTAAAAGACTATTAATCTGAACATTGGAGGTATCTTACTTCCCCTGAACATTATCCTATTTGTCCTCAATCTCAAGAGATTCTTCAAGGAAATGAGATGCATAAATGTCCTCTCCATCGGGAGGAGATCGACTGACACCATCACTTATAGCTAGTTCTGCAATATGGTGTTGAAGATGAGTTTTCTCACCTACTCCCCCTGTCTCAATGGCTTCAATCTGAGGAAGAACTCCTTCTTCTTCCTGCATTCCTTCTTTCCAACACCGATTTGTTGACCAATTTCCTTATTTTTCTCTCTAGCATCTCCTTCATTATGTTCCCTTGTATCATCTCCTTTCATATCAGAATAGTCATGTTGTTCCTCATTCAGATTTGCATCTCCCTCTCCTTCATTTGAATCATCCTTCTCACTTTTTTTTTTCTCTAGTGTCTTCTCATTTACTTTCCTCTTCTGGATCTTTCTCACTCTCTTCTTCTTCTTTTTCAAAATCAGTTATTCCTGCAATAGGGTCTCTCATGGCAATATTTGCCACAATATCAAAAATAGTCTTGTCTTCATCATCTTCCTCTTCTTCATCTTGTACAAAAGAATAGATCATTTTCCTTTTTGGAGTATGCTAGATGATACTTTTCCCTTTTCTCTTTTTCTTAGCCGCAGATCCTGTTTTAGCCTTATTAGCATATTCATTCTTTATAAGTTTCAAAGCTCCAGAGAGATCCTTTAATCTCATTTTTGAGATCATTTTAAGTCCAATTTGCATGGGAACGACGGTTCTAGAGCAAAAACTAGAGGGCAATTGAATATGAAAGTGTTGGAAAAGTCTAGTTACCAAAGTTGCATAAGGAAGCTGACCTTTCTCCTTCATTACTGTTCTGTACATGTGCCATAAAATGGTATAAGGAAGTGAGAAAGCAACTTTGTTGCAGATAGCCCATATCATTTTGACTTCAAACTTCGAAACATTAGTCTTTGAGGCAACCTTGGGTTTGATGCAATTGATAACAATCTTGTGGAGCAAAATATTAGAGGCAAACATCCTGGAATAAGTAATGCTTCCCCTAGGAATTTTGTTCTTTACCAGAAACTTGATGACCTCATCATTTGAGACAATTATGGACATAAATCCACTTCATTCCACTCCTAGAATATCAGCCAATAGATCAATATCAACATCAAAAACTTTTTCACACATAGTAAATTGAATATGAGTTGGAGGGACGACTGACAAGTTTGAATAAAAATAAGTGATCAATTCAGGATAGACATCAAATGACTTCACACAAAACCTTTCCATTTGAAATTTGGCAAATTTCTCTCGCAAATTTCTTTCGATCGAATCTAGAAAATCAAAGTCTACCGTTCGAGGGTTGATGACTCCTTCGTTTAGCATTTACACATAGACCTTCTTATGTTCTTTTGACCGAAACAACTTTCCTTTAGTTTTGGCAATTTCTGCAACAACACCCATTTTAGGTTGGAATTCTTGAACATTCTCTCATCATCATCTTCCTTTTTCCCTTCAGTTTGACCCTCCGTTCCGAAACAAGGATTAGCAGGAAAGATGGTAAATTTCTCTTATGCTCTCTCAGACTTTACCAGCCCTAATTTTTCCATGGCTCTCAAAAACAAAATTTTGTTCCCATAGCCATTCTCTTTCAAGAACAAAGTTATAAAATCCATAAGACTTCCTCCCTTTTTCAGAAACTCATAGTGCTTAAAAAGAATTTCGGGCTTTCTTATTGAAAGAGGAGTTGTATCTTGAGTAGCCTCTTCCTCCACAGATGATCGATTCGTGCTCCTTGGTGATTCATCTCTAGTGAGATCAAAATGTGTCTGAGTATCAAGCACAAAATGAGGCCCACGATTGACAATGCGAGAGGACCTCCTCTAAGAAGACATCGAGATAAACTTGGAGGATTTTGACAACATGTTCATGAATGATCGAGAGAGAGATTTGCAGAGAAAGTAAGAACAAATCAAGAGAAGCAGAGGTTTGAGAGATTAGGGTTTGTGAAGACTTTGGTGATCAGGGGAAAACTCAAAGACTTATTTAAAGTATACGAGCCAGGGCAATCGAATGGGCACAAAAAAAAAAAAATAACTTTCATTTTGAAAATTTACAAAAGAATAACTGTAAATAATTTTTTGAAATATTGACTCCGAAAATGAATAAAATATTCATATATGTTCAAGAAGGAAAGAAACTTATACGCTAAAATTTGAAATATAACTACCTGAGTCTATAATAGCTTTCAAAAGGATGTCTCTTCCAGACGGTTGAACTGATGAGTCTACTTTTACATAGACTTTAACCAAATGTATGGGTAATATTCAACTTTTCACGAATGAATTCGAATGATGCTTTCTCTATTGGCTTGGTGAAAATGTTTGCCAATTGATTCTTAGAATAGATGAATTGAACATTGATTTCACTATTTTGTACATGATCTCTTATGAAGTGATGGCGAATTTCAATGTGCTTTGCTCTTAAATGAAGAATAAGATTTTTGGTGAGATTGATTGCACTTGTGTTGTCACATCTGATTTCAGTGCAGGGTTCTTCTATTCCAAAGTCTTTTAGTTGTTGCCTAATCCAAAAATTTTGTGAACAGCAACTTCCAAGAGCAACATATTCTACTTCTGCAGTTGAGAGTGCCACAATATTCTGTTTCTTAGAGAACCAAGACACTAACATTTGTCCCAAGAGTTGGCATGTACTAGATGTACTTTTCCTATCAACTTTACAACCAGTTAGATCAATATCTGAGTATTCAAATAGGGTAAAGTCTCATCCTTTTGGATATCATAAACCTAACTTTGGATTTGTTACAATATACTTAATAATATGTTTGATTGCATTGAGATGTGATTCTCTAGGATCAGCTTAGAATCTAGCACACATACACATACTGAATCAAATATCAAGTCGAGAAGCAGTAAGATAGAGAAGAGAACCAATCATGCTTTTGTAAGTCTTTTGGTCTATTTTCTTTCTATCTTCATCCTTGTCGAGTTTGGAAGAACTGGACATAAAAGTCTTAGTCTTCTCACAGTTTTCCATCCCAAACTTCTTGATGACATCTCTAGCATATTTCTCTTGATAAATGAAGGTTCCTTCCTTTGATTGTCTGACTTATAAACCCAGAAAGAATATTAACTCGCCCATCAAGCTCATTTCGAATTCTTCCTGCATAGATTTTGAAAATTTCTTGCACAGACTTTCATTAGTAAAAAATGAAATCATCTACATATATTTAAACGAGTAAAAGTCTTTTTTTTTTTTTCATTTTTGATAAATAGAGTTGTGTCAATCATTCCTTTATCAAAACCATTACTTACCAGAAACTTATTCAGTCTCTCATACCAAGCTCAAAGTGCCTATTTCAGACTGTACAAAGCTTTTTTCAGTCTCTAGACAAAGTCTGGTTTTCTAGAGTTTTCAAATTCTGGCGGTTGTTCCACTTAGACTTCTTCTTGAATGAAACCATTTAGAAATGCACTTTGACATTTATCTGGAATAGCTTGAAATTATGGAAACATGCATATGCAAGTAATAATCTTATAACTTCTAATTTGGCTACTAGTGTATATGTCTCATCATAATCTATTCATTCATCTTACGTATATCCTTTTACAACAAGCCTTGCTTTTTTTTTTTTTTTTCTGGTTACTTTACCATTTTCATCCATCTTGTTTTTGAACACCCATTTTGTTCTAATTACTGATTTTTCTTTTGGTTTTGGAACCAATTCCTAGACATCATTGATTTGGAATTGCCTGAGTTTTTCTTGCATTGCCTCTATCTAACTTTCATCAGTTAAAGCTTCTTCTACTCCTTTTGGTTCTATCTTAGAAATAAGAGTTAGAGCGCTTGAGTCTCCTCTTACTTTGGTTCTAGTACGAATCCGTTCTTCTATATTGTCAATAATGAGATCTTTAAGATGGCTTGATTTATGCTTCAAGTTATTGTTGAATCTGTCATTATCTGCAAGAGTTTGCTGAACCTCTGTTTCCTTTGAATCTTCTGACTTCTCTTCAGCTTGACTTTGTTCACCAGAAGGCAAAGTTTGCTCAAGGGATTTAGACTTCAACTAACTCAAACTTTTCAAGCTGAGTCTGGTCTTGTTGGTTTTGGGCACTTTCTTGAAACCTAACATTCATTGATTCTTCGATAGTCTGTGTATTTTTGTTGAAGACCTTGTAAGCTTTGCTTGAAGTGGAGTATCCAAGAAATATCCATTCATTTGATCTTTCTTCAAATTTGCCTGGCCAATCATTTCCATTTTTCAAAAAAAAGCACTTGTAATCAAATACATGAAAATAAGAAATATTTAACCTTTTTTCCCTTTATAAACTTCATAGGGGATTTTCTCTAAGATGGGCCTCAGCAATATTCAGTTAATTACATAACAAGCAGTGGAAACTGCTTCTGCTCAAAAGCGATAAGAGACTCTATTTTCAATTAACAGAGTTCTAACCATCTCTGGTAAATAACGATTTATTCTTTTTATAACTCCATTTTGTTCCAGAATGTAAGGAGATGAGAAAACATGTTGAAAACCATTTTCATCACAAAAATTTGCAAAGTCTTGATTTCAAATTCTCCCCCATGATCAATCTTAATACTCAAAATAGCATAACCTTTCTCATTATGAACCTTTTTAGCAAACTTTGAAAAGTAAGAGAAGATTTCTGCTTTATTTACCAAGAAGAAAACCCAAGTAAATCTTGAATAGTCATATACAACTGCCAAATAGTATTTCTTACCACTGATGCTTTAAGTTCTAATTGGTCCGAAAAGATTCATATGAAGAAGCTACAAGACGAGATTAGTGGAGACATGATTTATAAATTTGAATGAGCTTCTGACCTGTTTTACCAAGATGTATGGAGTACACGATTCAGACTTCTGGTATATCATACTAGGGAGACTGCGGACCTACTTCCTAGAAGACAATTTAGCAATTTGTTTCATACTAACATGTCCTAGCTTGCAGTGCAAGAGATTTACTTCATCTTGAATTGAAATAAGACATTGAGAACTCTCCGGACTTATGTCCAAAAGGTAAATGTTGCCATGTCTTCAACCAGTGAAAGTTTGAGAGAAGTCTCGACTAATTCCAAAACAAAAATTTTCTTGGAAATTGATTCTGAACACTATATCACACAGTTGACTTATGCTCAAAAGATTGTAGTTCAAACCTTTCATCAAGGAAACATTGTTGATGATTAAACTGTCAATATTCATTGTTTCATGTCTAATAATTTTTCCTTTACTGTTTTTACCAAAAGAAACATTTCATCCTCTTTGTTTTTCTAATTTTATGAAACATATGTCTAGAACAGTCACTATCTAAATACCATTTGTTTTTTTTCTTTTAACAGCAACCTATAGTGAAAAAGAGATCTCAAAATTTATTTGGTACTCAAATTTTTTTGGGTCCAAAGGAGTTAGTTATAAAGATAGTTTTTGCCCAATCTTTCTTAACAGGTCTCTAAACTTTAGGACATTTATTCTCAAAATGTTTTGAACTATCACACTTAGAATATGTAAAAGCACTTCGACCAACAAGTTTTATAAAAACTCTTTGAAAGTAATTTTTGTAAGCAAATTTTGGAGGTCTCTGTCTAAGTCTCTTTTTGACTTTAGAAAAATCAATCAAAATAACACTTTCTTTATTCAAACCCAAACCAGATTTGTTATAATAAGGTATTTGAGCTAAAAGAATTTGTTTTAAAGTTTTTGAGCCTTTGGAGAACTTTCTAAAAACGTCTGAAATTTCATTTTCTTTTGAAAGAGAATGAGAACTTTCCTTCAAATCATCAAAATTATTTTTCAAACTTTCAAACTTTTCTTTCCAAGAATTATCCTATTATCTGAGTTTTTAATTTTCCTTCTTTAATTCAGAGATCCTTTTAAGAGAAGATTTGAGATTTAAACAAAGCTCATTTATATATTTAGAAACTTTAATAAGAATCTCTGAATGACTTATCTCGATTTTCCTATCGGATTTTGAGTTTGTGTCTGAGTCAAATTCGATTCCGAGTGAGGCATTGGACAAATATTCGCAACCTCCTCTTCAATTTCCTTACATTCTATGTCACTCCAGATTTCTGCTTCTAGAGTTTTCTTGTATTTTTCATACTTACCTTTCTTCTTTTTCAACAAGGGATAGTTAGGCTTGATGTGTCCTTTTTTCTTACACTCAAAACATATCACATCCTTGCTAGACTCAACATCTTCCATTGATCTTTTTTGGAAACTTTGCTTGTTTTGCTTTTTCCAGTTGAATCTTCTTCATTTCTTATTCAGTTTCTTGAATTTCTTTATCAAGAGAGCAAACTCCTCGTCGTCTATGTCATCGTCTGTGTCTGTATCATCAGAATCAGCATTAGACTTAAGTGCAATTGATTTCTTACCTTTTAAATCATCTCCATCATTGATTTGTTCCACTTCGTAAGATTGGAGAGTGCCTATCAGTTCATCAACAGAGAGGCATAAGTCTTTGTGTCTCCCTGATTGATGTTTTCACATGGTTCCGGCCTTTTAAAAGTCATCACAAAAGTTTGTCGACCTTCATTGGAACATAAATTTGTTGACCTTAATATGCCAAACCATTTGCAATTTCTATAAATCGACTGAACATATCTCCAATAGATTCTCTAGGCTTCATCTTGGAGGATTCATATTGGCCAAGCAAAATATTTATTTTTGTCTCCTTTACATGATATATTCTTTCATAGGTAACATGAAGTCTATCTCAGACTTCTTTAATTGTTTCACATGAGGAAATTATGTTATATTCAGTAAGGGACAAAGCACAATATAAAGAAGGGTTAATACCTTGAAAAACCCCAAACCGGTATTTTTGTGACAAATTTACCCCCAAACTATTTTTTTTTATCACCAAAAACCCCAAACTGGTATACCTTTGACAAATTTACCCCAAACTGATATACTTGTGACAAATTTACCCTCTGTTAGTTTTTGTTAAATTTTATTGTCAAATTATTAAGTTAAATGACACGTGATAGTTGATTGGTATACCAATTTGGGATTTTACGCTCCGTTTATCACAGTTTACAATTTTTGTGATTTTTTTGTGATATTAATCAAATTTAGTGGAGGGTATATTTGTCACAAATTTACCAGTTTTGGGTTTTTTGCGGTCAAATAAATTATTTTGGGGTAAATTTGTCATAAATGTACCAATTTAGGTTTTTTTTTTATGGTCGGTCGGGGTAAATTTGTCATTGGTGTACCAGTTTGGGGTTTTTCATGGTCAAAAAAATAGTTTAGGATAAATTTGTCATATGTGTACCATTTTTGGGTTTTTCAGGGTATTAACCCTATAAAGAATAGATGAGTTTTGCATCAGAAGTTTGTCTCTTGGCAATTTCTGCTTGATTGATTTCCTCAGCATTTTTGTCTAAAACCTATTTTTCCTTGTTAGATCCAAAAGTTGCATTCGGGTTAATTCATTTTTCTATAACATCCCATTCCAGAGGATCTCTGGATCTTAGGAATGCATTCATTTATTCTTCCTCACACTATATTCTTTTCCATCAAAATAAGGTGGCTTGGTGTTGCTCCATCCTTCCACGAGTCTTGATGCTAAAATACTAGCCATAGAAGATCTTTAACTCAGAAGTAAAAACATTTTAACAAATGAGCACAGGGCTGTGATACCAATTGAGAATGCTTGTACGAACATCTAAAGGGGGGGTGAATAGTTGTTTAAAAGAAATTTTGATAAATAAATGAGGAATAAATTTCGAACAAAGTCTGATAAACAAGTCACCAAACTTCTAATGAATGGTTAGAATCAGAAAAGAGATGAAACTAATTTAGCGATACCTATAAGAATGCAATAGATTTAAATAAAGTGAGTTAAGGGAAAAGAATAATGCATATGAAATTTATAGTGGTTCAATTTAGATTAAGTCCACGTTCACTCTTCCACGCTAACAGCCTTCTGGCTGAAATTCACTATAGCATTAACAAAGAAGTATAATTTTTTGAGTGCAAATACTTAGTGGAAAATCCCTTCTCTCTCACTAAGTCACTCATTTTTATGATTTTCTCTCTTGAATACAATTTATAAAGACTGCCGATAGAGAACAAGTAGTTGGAAAGATTTTAGACTTTGAAATTTCAATTTTTCACATCCACCTTTCAAATAAACTAAATGACCTCCTCAAATACTCCTCCACGCCTCACTAGCCGTTGGTATTTTCTGGAGGAATTTCTTCCAATCAATCCGTTGGACAGAATCCACTAAAAAGATCTTATAATCATTTGAAGATTGAGATGAAAAATCCATTAATTCTGGTCGCCCACACAATCAAAATCTAGGTTTCCATAAGTAAATGTTTCCCAAAAAGGAACTTGTCTCTAAGATTGATTTCATCAATTTGTGATTGATTCCATCAATGTATTTATAGAAGGAAAGCGAGATTCTTCGCCAGAGAACTAGGTGTTGTAGAATGAATTTCTAATACATTCATTCTGAATCTTTGTCACGAGATCAATAAATCTAAGTTTGATTTTATTTTCATTCGGACACGGTTTCGGTCCTGGATTGCGTCGAGTGGGAAATACTTCTAGAATGAATAGATTTTGATAGAAGTCTTCGATATAACTTTAGAAGCATTTTGTTCTTAAAAAAAAAAAAGAACTAGAAAGTTTTGTCAACTTTAAAACTTGGTAAGAGTTTTCTCAACACTCCCAAGGCCATGGGTGAGGCCAGCCTTGCCCTGGCCTCTCACATCGGGAAGCGGCCTCGCGCGGTGGCCAATGAGCCACCGAAGGTTTGTCGACCATTGCCAAAGAAGAAGGCCAAGAGGAAGAAGAGGGAAAAGAAAAAGAAAAAGATGAAAAGATGAAAAGGAAAAAATTAATAAAAAATTTGAATAAAAAAATTAAAAATTAAAAATTGCTAACTCAGCAATCGTTGGTCGATCAGTGTCCACATCAACGCCGATAGACTAAATTTAGTCGGATGGACTAAATTAATACTAATGTGAAAGAGTTTAGAACTAAATTGATATAATTAAAAGGTTTATGACTAAATCGGTATTAATATCATAGGTTTAGGACTTTTTTTTTTATGATTTTCCCGATAATCAGCTTCTTGTTTAAATAGACCCTCCATTGAAAGTCAAGAAGAAAGAAAGAATGTCTCTATCCACAGATTTTACTTCACTGGCCATCTTCACTGAGGAGGATAGAAAAGTAAAAAAAAAAATTCTCTATTTTTCCTTCCCTTTTCTCTAGCGAATGTATGTGTTTGATTCGAATCAGATTTAGTTTTAGTTGATTTTCACAATGTTATTTCCACAATGCCACCATGGACATGGCAAGGAGCTAATGAGAATGGAGGAACGAAGGAGAACGGAGAAGCGGCGACGGGGCCTTGTATTGTGTTGGGGTTTGATGGGTTGCACTGCTTTGAGACACTCGTGTCGCATTGATGTGTCTCTATAATTACTTTGATTTTTTGGGAAATTTTCAACTAAAGACTTGAAGTACCTTCATTTTTTTAAATAAAAGCTTGAAGTGGATATCATTTCAAATAAGAGCTCGAAGTGCTCTCATTTTCTCAAGTAAGAGCATAAAGTGGATATTAATTCAAATAAGAAGTTAAAATGACCATTTTTTTTTTTCGGTTAAGGTAATGAATATATAGCTTTGGACAATTATACAAAAGCGGCACCAAAGACTTACACTCTAACTACAGTAAGTAGAAAGAGTGGAAGGGAGCCGAAGAAAGAGCCAAAGGCAAAGAGAAACAAATACAGGAAAAAACAGAAAGCGACCAACAAGGTCACTAAAACAGAAGTCACGACAGCCAACACGAAACCTTGGCAATTCAAAAAATGAAGAGACCAAGAACGGAGAGCTGAAGTAACTTGAAGCAGGAACGCGATCCAAGCAACCTATAGAGTCGAAGTACGGCCTGAGAAAATGGAGGGATCAAAGCCCCAATTCCTCTGAAGACGCTTGTTTCTCGGGATATCCGGAACATTTGAGAAGGTAAGTGCTTTCTCCTTTACAACTTTAATAAGGTGATTTTTCAACGTTGAGAGACGACCAAGGCTTCCCCACGGAATATAATATCATTCCTTTTTTTCCAAATCAAGTAACATAAGGCAGCAAAAGAAAATCTAGCAATACAGTAGAAGAAACCTTTACCGGATAAGAATTTAATAGCCCAAGATAGGTTATCCACCCACAGTCTCGCTCGCCAAGGTAAGTTACACCTTGTCGCCCAAAAGAAAGCAAGAGAAGCCGAGACATGGCAATCAAAAAATAGGTGATTGATGGAATCCGGAACTTCATTGCATAACGCACAAGTGCAAAAGTCGATTCTTCCATGAGAGAGAAGGAGCTCCTGGGTAGGCAATCCGTTCCTCGTAATCAGCCACAAATTAAACTGGAATCTAGGAGCAATATTAGAGTTCCAGAGAAGAGAAGCCCAAGGCACCCGGTTTTTTTTTTCTGTTCTAATGCAGTCCCAAGCAGAAGCCACTAAGAAGGATCCGAAGGGATCCCGACTCCAAAAGAAACGATCCAGAGTAGAGGATGAAACCAGAATGGAGAATCCCGAGCTTTGAAGGAAAAGCCTGAAGGAATCACCCACAGGGGAGAGAAGATCCGCGGCTACTGCATTTTTTGGAAGACCAAATGTTTCAATAAGAGGATGCAGAATAAGCTGATCAAGAGGGCCCTCTGAAAGCCAGCAATCAAACCATAAGGAAGCCGAAAGGCCATTTCCAATTTTCCAGAGAAATGATAGCCGAAACTCCGCTCTTAGAAGTAAGATTTTTTTCTAGGCCCAAGAGCAAACAGAAGGTGAGAAAGAGATCCAAAAGTTGTTCCTTTTTAAGAAATTGGAGTAAATCCAACGACACCATAAGGATTCTTTGTCTGTGAAAAGAATCCAAATGTATTTAAGCATCGCTGATTTATTACAGTCTTTCAACTTATGAATACCCAATCCTCCTTCATTTTTAGGAAGGCACACTTCATCCCATGCAACCTTAGCCCCGCCTCTGCCAAGAGTGGCACTTTTCCATAGAAATTGTCTCAAGATTTTCTCAATACTATTTAGGACCGAAACCGGCAAAGTAAAGACACTGGACCAATATGCTTGAATAGAATGTAGGACTGACCTTATAAGTTGCAGCCTACCCGCAAAAGAGAGGAAGCGTTGAGTCCATGACTGGGCCCTGACAGTAATCCAATCAATCAAGGCCACGCAATCTGCTTTCCCAAGTCTGGAGGAGATGATCGGTACACCTAAGTATTTCACTGGGAGCTTTCCTTCTTGAAACCCAAATGCCATAAGAATATAGTTGCACAGCGAAGGAGCCCCACCCGATAAAAAGATTTCTCTTTTGTTCTTATTCGGAAGGAGCCCACTCCAAGAAGAAAATAGATCGAGGCCCTTTTTCAAAAGAGTAATGGAAGGCCAATCAGCCTGACTGAAGAGGAATACATCATCAGCGAAAAAGAGATGAGAAAGTCAGACTGGTTTGAATCTCCAATAATACTTAAACTCCCTCCGAACAGTATTTGCATTCAATATTCCAGAGAAAACCTCCATTACAAGGGTGAAGAGGTAGGGGGACATCGGATCACCCTGGCGAAGCCCCCTCCCACCCGGAAAGAAGCCATGCAGTTCTCCATTAATAGAAATAGAGTATTTCGGGAGTCCGAACACAAACCATAATGAGTCGAGTAAGAGATTTAGGAAAGCCAAACGCCAACAAAGTAGTCTGAAGAAAGTCCCAATCAACAGTATTGAAGGCTTTCTGAAAATCAACCTTTATTGCGCATTTGGGAGTATAAGGTTCTAGATGAAAACCAGCAAAAAGCTCTTGCGCCATCAGTATATTATCCCTAATCCTTCTCCCTTTAACGAATGCATTATGGGAAGAATCAACCAAATCGCTCAAGACAGCAGCTAGGCGATTAGCCAAGATTTTTGTGATGAGCTTATAAATAGTATTACAGCAAGTGATAGGTTAGAAATCAGTCACAGCACAAGCATTAGGCACTTTAGGTACCAAGGCAAGAATGGTATTATTTACTTCTCTCAAAAGACGGCCTGAAGAGAAGAAATCAAAAACCGCCTCCGTCACCAACGAGCCAACAGTCCCCTAGCAAGTCTTAAAGAACTCAACAGTAAAGCATCGGGACTCGGGGCTTTTCCTTTAGCGAGAGAAAAGAGCGTATCTTTAATTTTAGATTCCAAGACCGGTCTAGAAAGGGAGAATACCTTATCAACCGACAGAGGTCTTTGAATGAACTCTTTAACGTCTTGCAATGAAGGCTTGGATAGCACTGTTTGAGGAGATAGGAGATCATCGAAGAAAGAGACAAAAACCTGTGGAACCGCTAAAGGGTCACTGATCAATGCACCCGAAGAATCCTTAACTAAGAGTATTCTATTCCTGAGCTGCCTTCTCTTAACAGAATTATGAAAAAATTTAGTATTTCGGTCACCTTCCTTGAGCCAGCGGATTCTTGATTTCTGCCTGTAAAAAGATTCCTCATCTCTATGCAAGTTCACAAAGAGCTTACGGTGCGCTTTCTTAAGATCAGCAAAGTCAGAGTTGGTCAGATCAAGATGAAGATCAAGCTGAGCAAGACGAAGAGCTTCTCTAGCTTCCGCTGTCATCACCGAAATATTGGAGAACTCCTCCCTATTCAATTGTTTGAGCTGGCTTTTTAGCACCTTAAGCTTGGATACTAGTTTGAACATAGCAACCCCAACAACCGGAGTATCCCAGGCTTGTTGAACGATGGAAGGGAAGTCAGAATGCTCAGCCCAGAGATCAAAATATTTGAAAGGCCTTCTTTTAAAAAACGGGTTAAAGACTCTGACAACCATGGGCGAGTGATCTGAGATGCTCGGATTCGGGAATGAGGCCTCAGAGAAGGAGAATTCCATATTCCATTTAGAATTAACCAGAACGCGATCGATTTTCCTCATTTTTCTAGAAGTACCAGCAGAGGTCGACCAAGTAAACTGAAGGCTAACATACCTAAGATCACCCAATTCAATCTGAGCTAAGCAGTTTCCGAGTTCATCAAAATAAGGGATCCATAAGTTGGAGCTACCAAACCGGTCCGAATGATCTTTAATGGCATTAAAATCTCCAGCTACCAACCAAGGCATATCCTGCATAAGATTATTCATACGGAGAAAGTCCTCCCAAAGAAGCCGGCGGCGACTGAAAGAATGTTCTCCATAAACAATAGACACGCAACAAACCATACCAGTCAGGGTGTATGTCAGTCGACCATGTACAGCTTGATCATTGATCGACAACATTTCATAACTAACATACTCAGGGTTCCAGCCCACCCAAATTCTTCCACGAGGGAAGAAATCATAATTTGCAACCAAATTCTAACCATTCAAAAAGGAGGAGGATATAGATTCAAAAGAAATTTCAGGAACTTTAGTCTCGATAAGGCCAATAAGGCACAGATTGTGGGTGGAGACGAATCTCTTAACTTCTACCCACCTGACAGGGTTCATGAGGCCTCTTATGTTCCAAGCACCTATATACATATTTACAAAGAAGAATGAGAAGATTACCTCTTCTTGGTGGCCTTTTTCCGACCCGCAGTCGGATTAGGAGCCACAGAAGGAGGAGGATCTTGGCATATAAGCAAGAGCTTATCTTGTAGTGTCTCAATCGGGACATTTTTGTGAGGGGCTTTCGAAGAAGGGCATCCAACCGACAGTGGGTCCTCGTTGTCCGAAACGGCATGAATGCTGGAGTTACCAATCTCGTCCGAACAATCAGGTAGAATCAAAGGAGGAGAGACGACTTTCGCTTTTGCCAAAGAAGAGCTTTCAACAGCCTTCGAGGAAGATAATGAGATTCCAGGAGTCTTGCGAGACAACGGCGAACCAACTTCCTAGATACGGGGCCTTTTAGTTTTAGCTTTAGAGAATGCCCCCCTTCAGTGGGCAGGGCTAAACTAAAAGATGCAGCTCCTTTCTCGACCACCTTCTTATTTCTTTTTACTTGCTTCCAACCCGGGTCAGCAGTAGCATGAGGGATAGCAGCAGAGACAGTAGGCAAAGGCAACTCTTGAGCTCCTTCACATCTAGAGGCCATTGCAGTAGAATTAAGAGAGCTCGGAGATTTACCAGCAGTAGGATTTGTTACCTTATGCATTTCAAGGAGGGTCTCCTCTACTGGAATAGGTCCAGCATCAAGCTTCTTAATAAACAAGGGGTTATCATGTGTTCTGTCCGAAGACTGAGCGAACTGAGGATGTGAGCTTGCTTGAACTACAAGCCGAGAAGAAAGGTTAGGAGATGAAGTCCCATCTTAAGGAGCATGGGGTCTAGCGATCAAAGAACGTTGAGCATTTGCAGTAGAGGGCTGAGCGACACCAGCACTGCATTTGTGGCCAAAGACACCACAACCTACACAAGCACTGCATTCATAGTCTACTTCCACCAAACACGAATTGCCTTGGTGAACCAATTCAATGGACTCACATGAAGGCTGCTTTGCTGTAATCTCTACACATACTCTAGCATAAGCCAGAGCTTTCATTTGATCAGTACTTATGTCTACATAAAGCGGTTTACCAACCTTACTTGCAATCTTACTGATAGCCTGAGAAGACCAGAACACGGGAGGTAAGTTTTTAAGCCTTACCCACACAGGAACCGTAAGGTGGGAGTCCTTCCTCAAATCCAAGGCCGGTCTCCATTGTTGCAGCACAAGAGGCACCTTTGAAACGGTAATAGGGCCTCCTTCCAACACTTTTCTCCGAAACTCCCAATCCGGAATATGGAAATAGAAAAACCCTTTCCCATCAGCCATTAGTTCAACCAAATTAGGCCCCCACGCCTTTTTGAAGGCTGCTTCTGTAACTTTAAAAGGAATTCTTCTGCTCAGATAATATCCAACGAGACAATCTTGAAGTTTCGGGTCAGCAGCCTGCAGATCATCATCAGTCATTTCCACAGATGGCCCATCATCGACTGGAGGAATGAACTCCAAGTCATAGCCTTTGGTGGCTACTCTGGCCACAGCCACACTCGCCCAATTGCGCAGGTTTGAGCTTCTTGAGACTGCTCACTGAGGTCGCTTCGAACCTGATCTACCTCTGCTTCTCCCTCGCAGCCCATCTGGATCACGAGTGGAACGGGCTTGAACGGAAGGCTGCTTCGAACCAGCAGGGGGCTAAACAGAACCACCCAAGTTCTCATTAGCAACACCGCCACGAGAGGAGGGGCCATGGTCAGGAACGGGAGGGCTACGAACAGCCCTTTCCCCCTCGATTTGGGCCGAAAAGTTCTGGGATCCATAACAGCAATGAATTGCAGAGAAATAGGGCAAGCAAACCCTAACCAAACTCGGCCATTTGAAGCCCAAAGAGGTCACGTACCAGGGCAAACTTATGGGGGGGTTGAAGAGGCCTACCAGGTGCCCCAAGTTGCCAACAACTAGCTTCAACGAACAGTCAACAAGATCAGGGCTTCGGACGCCCTTTTTTGAGGGCTTCGAAGAACAGAGTGGCGCGCGGGAAATGCGACACAAAAAGGGCCGAGGTCGGAGATGGATGCGCGGGCGCTAAGCAGCGGGAGCAGCAACGGCAACGACGCTCGAAGCTCCAACGACGAAGCCGCTGGTGGCTACAGCAAGAGAAGCGACGCTCGGAAGCACAGGCATCGGCTGAGAGGCGCTCGGGCGGAGGGCAGGGGCGGAGGCGCAGCGTCGGTGGAGGGCAAGGACGGAGGCGCAGCATCGGGCGGAGGCAGAAGCGCGGACGCCGAACGCCAGGTGGAGCTGCTGTGGAGGCAAGCGAGCGGGCGCTCGGCGGAGCGACGAGGCAGAGCGTCTTCTTTCCTTTTTGTTTTTGTTAAAATGACCATATTAGTTTCAAATAAAGGCCTGAACTCTATTGTATGTTGGCAGTCGAAGTGGTTAGGACAATCTTCCGCAGTGCCTTCAACTTTGCTGCAGGCAAATTAAGCGACGTGACAAAGGCGATGAAAAACCGTAGGTCATCTTCCGCAAACTTCTCCGAGATGGGCGCATTATTTTTGGTTCATTCAAGTCAATCCGGTATCTACATGGAAATGGTAATATCATTATGGCCTGTAACTTTTGCACTTGCGCTCGCTTGTGGAGCGGTTCGAGAGTGTCTCGTACAGTTTTCCCTTCTAGTGTCATCATGTGCCGTGCTTCCCCCTCCCTTGTGCGTACATATCAGTAGAAAATGATGAACCGAAGATAGATTTCTTCATTTGATGTACTATTATACTGTTCAAATAAGTTGGTAGCTTGTTCGCTAAAACGGTTCCGAGGTATCAGGAAGGGAAACTAGAGTCCCTCTTCGGCATGCTAGAGGCGGCGAGCATAAAGTCAGGGTCCCGGTTCTGCCATAGTTAGCCAAACTGGACAACATCAGATCCTCCAACGAATACAAAGAGAACTTTGAACAATAAGAGGAAAATACTTCAGCTTTACATAACACATGGTCAAAGCACCAAACAGAATGGTAAGAACTAGAGCAGATATACAGAATATAAATTATGCGTCAAGATCTACACTGGACATAATAATGGGTACCTCAGCAGCAACATTCTTATGCCCTTACAGGCAAATTCAGAAAAAAGTAGCTTCTTTTCCTAACATGGAAACACCTTCAACTTTATTATGTGCCTTTCACTTTGGCTCCTCCCAGAAAACAGCAAGCAGGCCTATTATGCATATCTTCAGTCACCCTGAAACCGAAAGAAAGAGATCAATTTAGGTTGAAAATTCCAACTGTACGAGCAATACTGCTGCTAAACAAACTCAGTTCCCTAAAGCATGACATGGTGTTGGGCCAGCGTGATTCTAACATGATTGAGATATAATTGATCTATCCGATTTCATTGAATCATGCAACGACTATACAGTAATGATACCTAGGGAGCTCGTTAAGGTAAAATCAAATAAGCTACAAAAACCAAATCAAGAAGCTCGATTCTTCCAAATCAATTTTTCAATGAGTAGGGAGAACAATACCATCTAAATTCATAACATTCAACTGACAACAATGCAGAAAGTGACTGTCTACTGGTCCTAGACACCGGGTGCAATTGACCTTTTAGTGTAAAAAACAAATTGGCAAGCCTTGAGCCGTGAGACTACAGATTAAACCTACCAAAGTATCCCCCTGATAAACAAGTGTTTGTTTTAGAAAGAACTCCAATCACATGTATAAACAAACAAACCGGACAAAGTTTGTCACCCGCATGTCAATATCTAGTTGTCAGGTTAACGCTGATATTCCATCCTAATAACTTAAACTTAGGATGAAAACTGTAACCTTTGAAATTTGGAACTGCATGCGACCATGTTTCTGAAGTGAGAGTGTATCTTAGGTGATATCAAGTACAACTGCCAAAAAAAGTGCAAATGAAAGAAAACTAATACCAACATGCGGTGAGTAAGCATCAAATACAATACTAATCAACATTAATGGCGCGTTTGGTAACAGCTTATGTTCTCGGGAATAATTTCTGATCGAAATGATCCTTTTTATCTTTTTTATCTGTTTAGGAAACAATTTCTAAGCATTTTAAACCGTTTTGGAAGCGTCCAAAATTTCAATTCCCGGAAAAAAAATTGCATTTGACACCGTTCTCAAAATTTCTACTTCAAATCATTTTCTTTTAATTTTTAAATAATTTTATTACTTTTTTTTTCTTTTTTCTTCTTTTCCTTTTTTCCTTTCTTTCTCTTCTTCTTTTTCTCCAAGGTTGCCGGTCACTGGCCTTGGGATAACCGGCAACTGGCCAGACGAGGGCCGACGACCTCACTAGAGCGTCGCCGGCCCTCGCGTCGCCGCCCTCGATAAGGCCGTGCCTTGTCAGGCGAGCTATGGTGGGCGAGTGGCCTTGCCTAGTCGGCAAGTCCGAGCTCGCCCAGCCGCCGGTGAGGCTTGACTTTGTCGGGCCACCGCGAGGTCGGCTCGCCTTGGCTGGGTGATGCCAACCTCACGATGGCTCGACGAGGTCGAGCCTCGCCGACGGCTGGATGAGCCTCGCCGGCCGGGCGAGCCTCGCCAGTGGTCGGGGGCCTCGTGTGAGGCCCGCCTCGACGAGCTCACCAGACCTTGCCCAAATAGTCGTCGGCAATCGACAGCTGTGGACAGCAACGGCGATGGCAGCGGCAATTGAAGAAGAAAAAGAAAGAACAAGAACAAGAAAAAGAAAAGAAAAAAGAAAATAGATTAGTTGATTCTAAAATTGTTCTTGGAAACAAAGAATGAACTTTTTTTTTACTTCTAGATTTTGTTCCAAATTTACTTCCGGTATTAAAAAAATAGAAATTTGTTCCTGGAAATAAAAATTTTACCAAACGGGTTTCTGTTTTAAATCTACCTCCGAAAACAAAATAATAGAAATTATCACGGTTTGGCAAGTTACCAAATAGACTCTAAGCATGGACATTCTATTTATAGAAATGATTACCCTGAAGCTAAGCACTAGCTTCACCGGTGGCATCTCCGACGAGCTCCTTAAATTCCTCGACCTCCTTGGAATTCATATCCGGCTTCAACCAGACCTTGGCATCGTACTTCTTCTTGACATCGCCATTGGTCGCTTCGATGGTGATGCGGTACAAAAGCACTCAACCTTAACCACCTGCTGCGTCGCTTTAACCACATTCACATACTCCAGCGTCGCATTCTGGTTCCCCGACAACAGATTTCAACACCGTCAGCACATTATCAACAAAACATTTCAAATTAGAAACAAAAATGGGAACTTTACGAACAAGACATGACTTTCCCGCTGCTTCAAAGCTCGCGCCTTTCGTGCCTTAGAGAAACTGCAGAAGATCAAAACCTGCTTTTCCCCCCACTTCGAAAGATACTCAAATCCCACGTTCAATAAATTCATCAAATCATCTACTTAGGTTTCCTTCGTCCTGACGACACGGTAACCGACAGATCCTCAAATTTTGAGCGGAGATCCCCCAAATTCACCACAACCCACATCCCAAAATCCCTTCTTTTCATCAGCATCACCATCAAAACCGTGAATTTCTCATCAAATTCCAATCACCCATCAAATCGAATCAAATCGAAAGGAAAAAAAAAAAGAAAGAAAGAAAGGAGAGAGAATCCGAGCACCTCCTTCTTGTTGTGCTCCTCAACGGCGAAACGAGCGAGGGGCGCGGTCTCGAGGTTGTCCTTACACTCGTACTCGGTACTACCTCCGGGGATGCCCGCCATTTGCTCCTCCACGTCCGAAACGACTCGCTTCTTCGGAGACCCTCGCAGTCTACTCAATGATATTTACGAGAGAGGGACCGAGAGGCGAAATCGAGTCGCTTTCAATTATTATATGAAGACTTCTCGGCCGTGGGCTTTGGGTTGCCCATTTTGTAGATTCTCCACCGTAGGTCCGTAGCCAATCAAATCCAAGTTCGCCACTCGACCCCTTTATTAACGGAAAAAAATGTAGGTGGCGGTGCTATTAAATTTCAATTTTTTTTTATCAGTCTTATTTTACTCGTATTTTAACTCTTACTCGACTTTTGTTACGCCTCATTCTGAGAATGTGGGAATTGACCCATACTTAAAACTAAATCGTCCCCATACTAACTTCCTAAGAAAGTGAAGATTCGAACCCCCCACTCTCTTTCCATATTAGAAGGATTTTCTTTGCAAACTCAGTGGTTATTAAATTACAAAATTCAAACAATGATTCTCCACCTTAAATTATTTGAAGAAAACTTGTTAACTTATTTAATCGGTTTCTTCAAAAAATTAAAACTGGAGAATCTCATTTTGTGGGATTTCCTCAAATCCCATGAGATTCCTTCATTTGAGAAAAGAAAAAATAACATAAGAAAAAAGATAATTTTAGAATAAATCAAATACCAAAATATGGATAATCTCAAGTAAAATAATTTAATCACTACCAAAAATAAATAGTTAATGTAATAAGAAAGACCAATTCAAGTTGAAACATGAAAAAGCACAAGAAATAGTGGTTTTGAGACTAATAATGAAATCATTATGCTTTCAAACGGCTCCTTATACTTTTTGCTTATATCAAGTTGCTCTAAAAGGACTTTCTAGTAACTAGAATTAAGACTATTGATATTGGTAATACATGATCAAGTAACACTTAACCATCGTTTCTTATGGATTAGAAGTTAATTTTGTAGTAAAGTAATTTTCTTCAAAACAAAACAATAATAAATACAATAATGATTTCTTCCTCAATTTATTTTTTTATTTTTGGTCAGATTTCTTCTTCAATTGCAAATTATATTTTGAGAATACCTATGGTGACCCATCTAATCCAATTTCCAAGTGAGTGAAAATCATTGAAATTTTCTTGAGTGCCTCCGGCCGTCAAGTGATCAAGGGTTGCTTTCTTTTACATTTGTTCTATTTTATATTTTTCAAAAAAGTGACGTAAGACTCCATGTCGGCACCACATCACCATTTAACATTGACTGGTCAACCACATTAATATTTTAATAAAAAAAATTTAGGTGTTATAGTCCTTTTCTTTTTTTAGCTTCCATTATAAAAGTAACTAAAAGTGTGTGTATTTTATAAAATTTATATTTAAATTTCCCCACGAGTCCAATTGATTGCCTTGGATGAGGACCATTTTCATGATGGTCGTCCTTGATAAGTGTCCATTATGATGGTGGTTGTCTCGTTGATAGATAACCACCACAAATGGCAGTCATTGATAATTAGTAGCTACTATGACGATGGTCATTAATGTAGGTCAAGATCAAGATTGGGATTTAGCCACTGATATGGTTTCCATGTTTATGCTGTGGTTGTTAATGTACTTTCACATCGATAAAATGTATGGTTATAATATGTTGTATTTACATGCAGTTTCCCATTTCTAGCGTAAGCTTTTGCGCTAAATATTATGACATAGTATCAAGGCATAGGTGAATAGTTTAGACTTTAGCAATTTAATTGGCTCACACCAAATAGGAATCGTGTGTGTTTCACAATAGTCGAACCGAGTTAAACACGTGTGTAGGAGGGGCTTAAACACAAGAGTATCAATACAATCTCTTATCACTTAAAGGCGTTATAATAATGTACCTTATATACATGTATATAAACGATGTAAGATTTTACTAACAGTTTAGCCTAAAGTGATCATCCCAAAAAATGCAATTACCACCACAAGGGTCGTAATGCGATCACCAGCATCGAGCTAACCACCGCAATGACGGTAGCTTGTTGTGGTCGGCCACCCATAATTCCTCTCCCAGTTTTTATTTTTCAGTTTATTTTAATGTTCTTAAGTAATATTTTTATTTTTATTTTTATTTTTATTTTGTATAACTACGTCTGATAATAAATCCAAAGTTTTGCCAAAAAAAAAATATCATAACAATTCCTCACCTTTTATATTAACTAATTTTATTATGTCCTAATTGTTGTCAAATATTGCTTTACAAATATATAATAAAGAAAAATAGAGATTGAGTAAAGAAAGCAAGTAAACACCAAAGATAGTAGAAAGCCAGAAGAGAAAATTTTATTTTCACTATATCACCCTATATCTATGACAAAAACTAAGCTCCTATTTATAAGGAAACAATGATATACTTATCATTAATCTCAATGTATTGAATAATATATACATTGGATAGGGAGATGAATATTCATTGTATAGGGAGATGTATTTAGAATGTAGGATACAAATGTACCATAATAAGTACATTAGATAAGATGAATATAATGAATATTGATTCATGTATTTCATAACACTCCCCTTTAAATATTCATTGTATTCATTATATTACAAATATGCATTGAATGATACTACCTCATTAAAAACCTTAAGCCGGAAAAACCCGATAGGACAAAAACCGGACAAAAGGGAAAAAGAGTACAGAGTATAAATTTTATGATCTCTCCCTTTTATGGATGCATTAATTGTCTCGTTACTTCGAAGCGTCGACTGCCTCGACTGTGAATATGTGAACCAAGGGGATCACTTGGGGAGCGGCCATCTTTAGAGGTAAGGAGAGGGATGATTTGTGAGGATGAATGAACCCAAAGAAGAGGGACTATTTATAACAGAAAGATGTGACAATTGGAAAGATCGTGGATGATGGAGAAAAGCACGACCGGGCTAATCGGGAGATTGGGAGGACGTGCATTAATACATGGCGGGAGGAATCTATTGAAGTCTCGAGGATTGTAAGGGAAACCAAAGAATTCGGAGGGTAATGATGGTCCGTGAGATCATTAAATCTTTGGAAATATAAAAGATATAATTACATGGTGCTAGTGGATTTTATCGATTTGTTCGTGCCGTGGGAAAGATCAATCGTTCGAGAGGATTGCGGCCGTTGACGGGATTTGCTCCTGTCGTGAGATTTACTGACCTTATCAATTGGAGTGCCGTACAAGGAGACATAAATACGACGGCAAGATAGGATCACATAATGAATTTGATTAATTAAACCCGAAGGGTGAGGCTGTTAGTTGGGATCCATTTGTGATTCAAACTTACGAAGAGATGATCATTATATATAAGCTTGGGGAGCAAATCAGTTTGGAAGATGTTAATAAGCAAGGGACCAAGTCATTCGGTATATGCACATTACAAAGGCAACGGGACATATCGCAAGGGACCTAGTCATTCGGTATATGCACATTACAAAGGACATACCGAAGCACATAAACATTCCATGCAGAAAAGGAAAATATATTTACAGATCAGCCCAACTGTAAGGAAGATAAGTTAAAAGTCCAATTGTTGGCGCAGGGCAAGAACAAACTCCTGTCGTCACTCTAGTGTCAGGTTCTCCACTTGATATCGAGTCCTTCGAAAGGCTTGAGCTTGGATATTACTATGCAAATCCTCAAACTCACGGGTACATAATACTAAAGCATCTTGGATTTGGTGAATATCTCAAGTCAAGACACCAGTAGATTCCTCAGCTAGCTCCATTCATCATAAAAAATTCAACCGAAGACGGATTATTCGGAGTAACACGTCAAAGAAGTAACGATGACCCTCGCTCGTCGCTGCTTAGTTGCTCCACCCTGACTGTAAGCTCTTTTTCAGGATTGGCGCTATCCAATTCCTTGCGTCGGTATTCAGCTTCAAAAGCTTCGGCAGAGGCAAGCTTGACGCAGTTGTCCCAGTACATTTCGAGAGTAGATTTTATAAAGAGGGATAATTCCCTATATATGTGCTGAAAATTAAGGCATGATATGGGATTTATTAGGGGATCCAAGCTCGACAATAAATAATTAATTTCTCCTATCAGAAGTGGATTCAAAATGATTTTGGGATATCCATGTGATAGAATGGTGACAATCTCCTCCATTTCTCTAAATCACGAACATCCATAGGAGAAGACAAGACACCAAAGGAATGTATAGGGCCATCGGTTGAAGCGGTACCAGTTCAGCTTTTGCTGCGTGATAAGGAAGCGCTCCTACATGTAGAGTTCTTCAATAAGCTAAGAGTTACAAAAGATAGATTAACGTGAATTAGCATACTTACTCAAGGAATAAGGCATTGCATTGTTAGGAGTAGTACAAAGATTCCAGGAAAATGGACACCAGTCACCCTGGACAAAATAGCCTCGGTATCAATAGCAAATAAAGTGTGTTAGTATGAAGCCCACCAGTCTTGGAAAGAGGGTGAGTACTTAGCATCAATCCAAAAGCAATAGTAGTAGGAGCGTGCAACCATCTCTTCATCGATAGCTTCTTGGCACTCAAAAATGACTCGAGGATGGGAACGCTTCGGTAAGGAAAACGGGAAGTCGATAAAGTAAACACAAGGCATAAGGATTTCTTGGATAGCCCCAAATTGATTAGCACAGTATTGTGGATGGTATACTTTGAATTCGGGGAAGAATTTGCCATCTTTGGAAAAGTATAACGGTAGACAAGGTGTGCATCCGTAAATACTCATCCTCTGGGTACCAGTCACAAGAATAATCTGGAAAGTGATCCAGGGCTGGATATAGGCTAGAAAAGAAAACACGGTCGAATACCATAGATTCTTCTCGGATTGAAACGAAAATCAAGGATAAATGTATTTAAAATTATAAAACTTATTAGAAAGTAATTCAATTCTAAAATTTCCAAAAAATGCAATCAAATCGTAAAATGTATTACAACAATATAATTGAGTCCTAAAATATTTTTAAAAGTGCAATCATGTCCAAAAATTTGTTAGCATATTCCATTTGATAATTTGACGGATAGGGATAAGTATACTATCAATGTTATAAGTTGTGTACGGTGCTCACTTTGATACCAAAAATTTCTATCAGATCACTTAAGTGCCAAAAAGCTTGAAAAACGCTCACTTTGATGCTAATTCCGATCTAGTTGGCCGAAAATCTAACATGGCACTTTTTTTATTAATTTTTGAAGCTAATGTGACTCGCCGGAGTATACAATCAGCATTTAAACAACAAAACGATGTTGTTTGGTGTCTCTCCCCCAATTCAAAACCCTAAATCCCTAAATTGAGAGAGAGAGAGAGAGAGAGAGAGAGAGAGAAGATAAGCCACCGGTGATGGGCCAGTCGTCGTCCTCAACGGCCCCGCGCTCGGCGGCCGCGGCTCGACCCCGACCCCGACTACGGCCACTCGGCAGCCAAGTCAAAGGCCATGATCTGGCTGGTGCTCGGGGAGGCCGTCGACGAGTGCATCGCCCCCGATCTCTCCCTCTCTATCTTTGATCTCCCCGACGAGTGCTTGGCCTGCGTCTTCCAGTACCTAGGCTCCGACGACCGGGGCCGATGCTCCCTCGTGTGCCGCCGTTGGCTCGCGATCGAAGGCCAGAGCCGCTAGAGGCTCGCCCTCCACGCCCACTCGAAGCTACTGAACGCGGTCCCAACTCAAAGAATTTGAGGATGTTGAAGCTGGTGAAATGTTACCGAGATTAGGACACGGTGCTACTACGACGAAGGCCGAGCGATGGCGGCCGGCGTTGGGCGAGGATCAGACAAAAAAACCCTAATTTCAATCCCCAAATAAATAAATAAATAAATAAACCAAATGAGTTGTGCGATGTCGTTTTCTCGAGGCCATCCACTTAGGACGGCAAAACGACATCGTTTTCTTAAAGAGGACGGAAAACGACGTCGTTTAAAGGCCTTGTCGATTTTTTTTTAAAATATAAAAGCCACGTAATCATTTTGGCTAGAATTTCTCGTCGATGGCACTAAAGTGATCGTTTTTCCTCCGATTTGGCACTTAAGTAATCCGACGGAAACTTTTGGCACTAAAGTGAGCGCCGTATACAACTTATGGCACTGATAGTATACTTCTTCCTGGACAGGTATAATGAAAGAATTTGACTATACTAACCTGATAAGTTTCAAGACATAATCGTACTTTTAAGACTTCAAGTACTCCTCCCAAAAATCAATGACGAGTCAAGACCCAACTGACATCGGATTGGACCTAGCACGAGGCCTAAAGATCCTAATCCAAGACCATTCATGATTAAAAAAGTCATGAATTTTCTAAGATAAAATTAATTAGCGTTAGGCAGGCTTGGACAGGCCAAGGGTAGAAAATGAAATTATTTGCCTAGACCCAGCCATTTTGCCTCTCGAGCCGACGTAGTAGTTTCATTCAACCGAATCCCGATTGACCAGGTCTAAGAGAGATTTCCTGCATATGGATTTCTCCTTTAGTGAATTTAAATTTTACCAACCTCGTGATGATTCTTTTTGTGACTTTACTTGAGAGTTCAAATCCTACGGACTAATAAGTAAGTTTTCGTAGCGAAACCTTTTACGATAGATAGCACTCGTCACTCGTGCATTACACCCGAATCTCACACGGAACGTTGCCAAATCAACAATAATTGCATCGCAATTGCTTAACAAAATGACAAGTGACTGATGTGTAGCAAAGCCAACGTGATCCGGTTTCCTTGCTTCCCAAGACGGGAATCGCAGTCTTTTCAACATCTCATCCTGTGTGTGGCAGAGAAAATGAGAGAGAGAGGGAGACGGAGATAGATCACTAGATATGCACAATATAAGTAGGCAGTTGCTCTCAATTTCAGGAATTTCTCCTACCTACAATCATCTTAATAAAGATAATATGCGGGAAAAGTACAAAAAAAGTCATAAATTTATAATATTTATACCAATTCAGTCATAAATATTTTCATATCGATATCAATTCAATCTATCCGATCAATTTTGACAAGCCAGCATTGACGTGGATGTTAATCGTCCGACCAACGCTAACGTGACAATTTTTATTATTGTTTTTATTTTTTGAATTTTCTATTAATTTTTATTTTATTTTTCCTTTTCTTTTTTCTCTTCTTCCTCCTTGGATTCCTTATGGTGACCAATGAGGCTCATTGTCCACTAGGCGAGGGCTACTAAGCCCTCACTCGGCCTCGCCTAAGGCCATGGGCAAGGCTAGCCTTGCCCTGGCCTCACCACAAGTGAAGGCGGCCTCACCCAGTGGTCGGTGAGCCGCCGGAGGTTTGCCGGCCATTGCTAGAGAAGAAGGCCAAGAGGAAGAAGAGGAAAAAGAAAAAGAGAAAAGGAAGAAAAGGAAAAAATTAATAAAATATTTTAAAATGATTATGTCAGCATCCGTCAGCCAGTCGGCATAGTGCCAGCCAGCCAAATTTGATCGGATTGACTAAATTAATATCAATGTGAAAAGATTTAAAACTAAACTAGTACAATTAAAAGATTTAGGACTAAATCGGTATTAATACCATAAGTTTAACTTTTTTGGTACTTTTGCTCATAATATGCTTCTTGTTCAAATAGACCCTCCACTTGAAATTTAGAAGAAAAATAGAAAGAAAGTCTTTGTCCAAAGATTTACTGGCCATCTTCACTAAGGAGGTTAGAAAAGTGTAAATTTTTTTTTTTTTCCTTCCTTTTTCTCTAGCGAATGTATGTGTTTGATTCAAATCAGATTTAGTTTTTGCTGGATTTTCACAATGTTATTTCCACAATGCCACCATGGACATGGCAAGGAGCGATGAGCAAGAGCGAGGAGCTAATGAGAATGGAGGAACAAAGAAGAGGGATGAAGCGACGACGCCGCCCTGTATTGCATTGGAGTTCGATGGGTTGCACTGCTTCGAGACAATCGTGTCACATTGATATGTCACTATAATTACTTTGTCTTTTCGGAAAAATTTCAAATAAGGACCCTCATTTTTCTCAAATAAATATATGAAATAGACAGGGTTTTAAATAAGGGCTCGAAGTATCTTCATTTTCTCAAATAAGAGTCTTAAGTAGATATTATTTCAAATAAGAACTTGAAATGACCATAGCAGTCTCAAATAAAGGCTTGAACTCACTAGTTGTGAAGGACAAATTCCTCTTTTTAAATTTTTCCTTTTTTTTCTTTATTTTTTCTATTTTTTGGGGAAAAACTAAATAAAACTAAAACTCTAAAAAAAACAAAAAGCAAAAAAAAACAAAAAAGCAAAGATACGGGCGAGAGGGCTCTCTCCTACTTGTGGCCACCGCCCTATCACTGGTGGGGCGGCGGCGGGAATGGTTGGTGGGGTCATCGGCACTTGGTTAAGGCTGGCAACCCCCACTAACAAGAGGCGAGGGCCAGAGACAGGAGAGGGTGGTGACCTTCTCCTAGATCTAGGCAAGGGTTGCACACCCTTGCCCCCGTCTAGGTAAGAGTCACTGGCCTTTGCCCAGCGCCCCAAACCTAGGTAGCGCCGACCTAGCGGCCCTTGCCCAGGGCCCTTGGACCTCACAACCTAAGTCTAGGGCGCTGGGTGACGCCCTCTCTCATGGCCCTTGCCTTTGGTTGGCGAGCGTTGTTGGCCCTCGCCCAAGCGCCGACGACTCCACTGATCGTCGCCGCTGCCCTATTAGCCTATGTGTTCCCTTCTTTTTTTTTGAATTTTTCTTTTTTAAGTTTTAATATAATTAAATTTAAATTTAAATTGTGTTTGGACAAAAATAACCCTTATTGATCGGAATTTTTTGCTAACCGGCGAGGCTAGGACTTCAAGTACACTTATCTCAAAATTCAATGACTAGAGTTAAGACCTAATCAACGTCGGATTGGACCTAGCACAAGGCCTACCGATCCTTATCCAAGACCATTCATGATTAAAAGAGTCGTGAATTTTCTATAACAAAATTAATTGGCGTCAGGCAGGCTTGGATAGGCTAAGGCCAGAAAATGAAATTATTTGCCTAGACCTTACCATTTTGCCCCTCGAGCCGACCCGCGTGGTAGTTTAATCAAGCCGAATCCCGAATGAGTAGGTCTCAGAGAGATTTCAAGCATATGGATTTTAGTGAATTTTAAGTTTACCAACCTCGCGATGATTCTTTTTGCGACTTTAGTCAAGAGTTCAATTTCGTAATCAAGTTTTCGAAGCGAAACTTTTTACGAAAGATAGCACACGTCGCTCAGGCATTACATCCGAATCTCACACACGGAACGTCGCCTAATCAACGATAATCGCATCGCAATCGCTTGACGAAATGACAAGTGACTGAGTAGCAAAGCCGAGATGATCCGGTTTCCTTGCTTCCCAAAACGGCAATCGCAGTCTTTTCAACCTCTCATCCTTTGTGTGGTACAGAGAAAAAAGAGAGAGGGAGAGGGAGATGGACCCCTAGATCTGCGCAATATAAGAAGGCAGTTGCTCTCGATTTCAGGAATTTCTCCTCCCTGCAATCATCTTAACAAAGATAATCTGCTTCCTGTTCGAACAGACCCTCCACTTGAAAATCAAGAAGAAAGACAAGAAAGATGTCTCTGTCCACAGATTTTGCTTCACTGGCCATCTCCACAGAGGAGGTTACGAACTGTAAATTTTTTCCTTCCTTTTTCTCTGGCGAATGCATGTGTTTGATTCGAGTCGGGTTCGGTTTTGGTGGATTTTCGCAGTGTTATTTCCACAACGCCACCATGGACAAGGGGAGGAGCGATAAGCAAGAGCAAGAGCAAGAGCGAGGAGCTGATGAGAATGGAGGAACGGAGGAGAGGGACGAAGAAGCAGCGACGGGGCCTCGTATTGCGTTGGAGTTTGATGGGTTGCACTGCTTTGAGACAATTGTGTCGCATTGACTCGTCTTTGTAATTACTTTGTGTTTTTTTTTTTTTTTTTTCTTTGTGTTTCTTTTTGTGCTGTTCTTTTTCTTTTTCTTTTTTGGGGGTGGCCAATTCCTTTTAGATCTGGTTAGATTGTAAGGAATGAAGATGCAATTTTGAGGGTCCAAACCCTTTTTCTCCCTTTTTAATTTCCTCTTTGGATTCAAGTTGGGATTGTTAGGTGAAAAGAGATAATGGCTTTGACAAAGGGTTAATCATAACGTACGAAACTTCCAAGTTAATTATTATTATGAAAAAAACGTTTTCTCTATTGGTTAAAGAAGGTAGGTCTAATACTCTGAAGATCTCCTAACTTTAGGTCCATTTATAATCTACCTACACTTTTTTTTGTTTCATAAAATACCCCCAATTTTTGGTCTAGTTTCAATTATATCCTACACTTTTTTTCCTCATAAAAAACCAGTAATTTTTATTTGAGTTCCAAATTTGCCAATGTTAACTAACTCTCTGTCCAAAATTTCTCATTGACAACTAAGAGATGGAAAACTCCCAAATGTGAGTTGTGCAAGGTTCTGAGCCAAATATCTCAAATGCAAGCTCTCTGATCACAAGAGATGAAAGACTTTCAAATACAAGAGATTAGAGACGGAGTGAAAAGTCAAGGACCCAAGCGAGATTGAAGGAAGACTCCCCTTAGGGTAAGATCAATTAAAGAAAGCCAATCCTAATTGCTTCAATTTTTACCCATATCTCATATCCAAGAATACCTAATTTAGGCTGACATGGAAATTTATCTCCAAAAGATGTTTTATTATATGAAATTCGAGGAAAAATTGGAGCAATCGTGGAAATGCCACGTAGAATCACTAAGGATGATTGGACAAAGGGTTAATAGAGCAAAAACAGAACTCAAAGAAAAGTTTGTGATTTTTTATGAGCCAAAAAAATTATGATAGAATTGATATTATAATTGAAGTTGAGGGTTTTTTTAGGAGATTAGGAAAAAAAAAAAAAAAAAAGGTGTGCACAAGTTGGTTTTACTTTTACACATCTAATGAGAAATTCTAGATAATATCTTTGTATTTGTCCATTAATGGATTTTTTTTTCATGTAATATCTACGTATTTGAAGAGCGATGAGTTTTTCAATTGATTTGCCCATGCTGTGGAAAATAAAAGGGAAAAATTAAATTAAATTAAACAACAGGATTCGGGTCCATCCCAAAACCCACCCGAGAAAAGCCCCGCCCCGTGCGAGAAAACCCAACGGCTACAAAATTCCAAATAAGGGAGCCCCTTCAATGCGGATAAAAGCCGCTCGATCCTCTCGATCCAACGGCCGATATCCCGCCAGACGATATTGGACCATTGGGCATGGCGTCGATTCCTTTTAAAACCAACCATGGCCGAAAAGGAGAGAGACAGAGGCTCTCGCACAAGCCCCAGCACTTTATACTCGCTCAACCAAAGAACGTAGAGAGAGAAAGAGAACGAATTTGAATCGAAACTAGAGAGAGAAGCGGAGGATAGTTGGTGGTGGTGGTGATAAATTTCTGTGATCGAGATGGCGAGGTTTCGAGGGTGGAGGCGAGACGACGGTGAACAGCCGTCTCCAGGGGTTTGAGAGGATTTGGGCGGGCCCAGCTTGACGTGGTAAATTGCCTACTCAAGCCAGCCCATTTCACCATTTAAGCTAATATAGCTTGACAGAGTTCGGGGTAGCCCAGCAAGTCACCACACTCACGATCAACCGTAACATTAGAATTGGACACCACTTTCAAATTAAGGATAATGATACAAACAGTTTTTGAACTTTGGACCAATGAGGAGCCTATTCATAGGCATAATAAGTGAAGGAACTAAAGATTCTACCAAGAACTTGTTTAAGATAAAACAAAAGAGGCAAAGGATTCACGTGAAGCTTAGAGGTTGAAGTATTTTCAGAGAAAAAGGAGCCTGATTTTGAGGTATTGTACCAAAAAGGACATTGTCTTGGACTAGCTTAGAGATTTCTAGTGGGTATGAATACGAAGGCCATTTGAGCTTTATTTCTCAAGCCTTAAAACCACCCACCGTCCATTGAAAATGTTGATTTGGAATAAAGCTAGTTGTCTCACCCTTCTATAAACCCATCCATAAATGGGTTAAGAATAACTATTTTCCTTTAGAAGTACCCCAAGATTCCATCTACCGAAGTTTCTTTTGAAATGTCTCAAGCAATTTATTTGTGACCAAAGCCGTTTGATCAACTTTTTGGTTAACATGACCAAGATGATGAACTTTTAATTTGTTTAATGTAGTCTATGAACTTTAACTTAATGTGCAATATGATTTATGAACTTTTAGTACATATTCAATACAGTTCTTGAATTGCATGAAAATATTCAATATAGTCAAGAACTACATTGAACAAATTAAAAGTTTATGAACCACCATGCACATTGTGCCAAAGTTTAGGAATTGTTCGTTTTATTTTTCCTTTGATTTATTATCCTTCCTTGACCTCATAAGTGCATCTTGTGAATATAAAAATCAAGGGATAAATGAATTAAAAAGTTATAAAACTTGTTACGAAAGTAATTCATTTCTAAAACTTTCAAAAAATGCAATCAAATCCTAAAATATATTACAACAGTACAATTGAGTCCTAAAATATTCAGAAAAATACAATCATGTCCAAAAACTCGTCAGCATATTCTATTTATGAAGTTAGAAGGATATAATGAAAGAATTTGATTGTCCAAAAACTTGTCGGCATATTCCATTTATCAAGTTGGACGGATATAATGAAAGAATTTAATTATAGTTTCAGGACATGATCGTACGTTTAGAACTTCAAGTACTCCTCCCAAAAAATCAATGACTAGAGTCAAGACCTAATTGACGTCGGATTGGACCTAGCACAAGGCCTAAAGATCCTAATCCAAGACCATTCATGTTTAAAAGAGTCTTGAATTTTCTATCATAAAATTAATTAGCGTTAGGCAGGCTTGGATAGGCTAAGGCTAGAAAATGAAATTATTTGCCCAGACCCAACCATTTTGCCCCTAGAGCCCGCATAGTAGTTTCATTAGGCCGAATCCTGAATGACAAGGTTTAAGAGGGATTTCGTGCATATGGATTTTGCCTTCAGTGAATTTAAATTTTACCAACCTCGCCATAATTCTTTTTGTGACTTTAGTTGAGAGTTCAAATCCCACGGAGTGATAAGCAAATTTTCATAGCAAAACTTTTCACGAAATATAGCACATCACTCGTGCATTACACCTGAATGTCACACGGAACGTTGCCTAATCAACAATACTTGCATCGCAATCGCTTGACAAAATGACAAGTGACTGATGAGTAGCAAAGCCGAGGTGATTTGGTTTCCTTGCTTCCCAAAATGGGGATCGCTGTCTTTTCAACCTCTCATCCTAGGTGTGGCAGATAAAATGAAGAGGGGGAGAGGGAGATAGATCACCAGACATGCACAATATAAGAAGGCATTGCTTTCAATTTAAGGAATTTGTCCTCCCCGCAATCATCTTAATAAAAATAATATGTGGGAAAAGTACAAAAAAAAAAAAAGTCATAAATCTATGATATTTGTATCAATTCAGTTATAAACTTTTCATACTAATACCAATTTAATCCATCGGCCAATTTTGACCAACCGACACCGATGTGGATGCTAACCGTTCGACGCTAATGTTACACTTTTAATTTTTTAAATTAATTTTAATTTTAATTTAGTTTTTTCTTTTATTTTTCCTTTTATTTTTTCTCTTCTTCCTCCTTGGATTCCTTTTAGGGCGTTTGATAATGCTTTTATTCTTGAAAATAATTTCTAACCAGAAATGATTCTTTTTAATTCTATTCCGGGAACAATTTCTAAGTATTTTAAGCCGTTTGATAACTGTCCAAAATTTCAATTCTCGGAATAGAATTGTGTTTAGTACTTGTGCTCAAAATTTCTACTCCAAATCATTTTTTTTAATTTTTAAATAATTTTATTACTTTTTTTCATTTTTTTTTTCATTTTTCTTCTTTTCTTTTTATCCTTTCTTTCTCCTATTCTTCTTCTTCAAGTGGCCGGCCACCGGCCTTAAGATGATCGGCGACCGGCCGGATGAGGGCTAGCGACCTCACCGGAGCATTGTCGACCCTTGTTGGCCAAGCCTCGCCGGCAATTGGGCGAAGCTCAACCGAGCCTCTGCGGGGCTGGGCGAGCCTCGCCCAGATCTAGCGAGGCTCACCTAGCCTCGCCCCACCGAGGCTCGCCTCGTCGGACCAGTTGCCGGCGACGGTGGGCGGCGGATGGCAACCGCGGCGGTGACAAGTAGATGAAGAAGAACAAAATGGAAGAAGAACAAGAAAAAAAGAAAATAAAAAGAGAAAATATGGGCTTGATTCTAGAATTGTTCCTAGGAACAAGAATTAACTTTTTTTTTTTTAATTTTTTAATTTTTGATTTTGTTCCAAATCTACTTCCGGGAACAAGAAAATAGAAATTTGTTCCCAGGAATAAAAATTTTAACTAACAAAATTATATTCCAAAACTACTCCTAGGAACAAAATAATATAAACATTTACTATTTGGCCGGTTACTAAACAAGGCCTTAGTGGCTGGTGAGGGCCGCTAAGCCTTCACTCGGCCTCTCCCGAAAAATGCTAGTATGGACACTTAGAGGGAGGGGGTGAATAAATGTTTAGAAGAAATTTTGATAAATAAATGAGGAATAAATTTCGAACAAAATCTGATAAGCAAGTTACCAGACTTCTGATGGATTCTCATAATCATATTAGAGATGGAACCGATTTTTGCAATGCCTATAAGAATGCAATAGATTTAAATAAAGTGAGTTAAGGAAAGAGAATATTATATAGGAAATTTATAGTGGTTCGGCCTAGATCAAACTTACGTTCACTCTTTCATGTTGACAGCCTTTTGGTTGGAATTCACTATAACATCAACTTAGAAGTACGATTTTTTGAGTGCAAACACTTAGTGGAATATCCCTTCTCTCTCTCACTAAGTCACTCCTTTTTGTGATTTTCTCTCTTGAATACAATTTATAAGGACCACAGATGGAGAACAAGTAGTTGGAAAGATTTCAGACTTTGGAATTTTAATTTTTCACGTCCACCCTTCAAATAGACCGAATGACCTCCTTAAATACTCCTCCATACCTCACTAGCCTTTTGTAATTTCCGGAGGAATTTCATCCAATCAATTCGTTGGACAGAATCGACTAAGAAGATCTTATAGCAAATCGAAGATTGAGATGAAAAATCCATTGATTCTACAGTTTGCCCATACAATTAGAATTTAAGTTTTTATAAGTAGATGTTTTCCAAAAAGGAACTTGTTTTCAAGATTGATTTCATCAATTTGTGATTGATTCCATCAATGTATTTATAGAAAAAAAAAGTGAGATTCTTCACTAGAGAGCTAGATATTGTAGAATGAATTTCTAATATGTTTATTCTGAATCATTGTCATAAAAAAAAAAAAATCTGAGTCTGATTTCATCCTCAATCTGAACATGGTTTTGGTTTGGATTGCGTCAAAGTGGGAAATACTTCTAGAATGAATAGACTTTAACAAAAGTCTTCAATATAACTTCGAAGCATTCTGTTCTTCAAAATAAGAGAAAGAACTAGAAATTTTTGTCAACCTCAAAATTTGGTAGGAGTTTTCTCAACAATCTCCCCATTTTTATGGTGACAAAACTTTCATGCTCTTTTAAGCATAACTTTTATTTTATCCTGTAAAACAATACTTTAGCAGTACAAGATAATAGATAGAGATAATAGACAGTGTACGAGACATAAGCATTATACGAATAAACATTTTCTAAAGTCTGGTCTACACAATAAAGACGACATAAAAACACACCACACCAGTAAAGCATAGAAAACACAAACTGCAAACATAACCAGCAAGTCAAATCTTCAAATCTGCAAAAGTCTCCCTCTTTTTGTCACCAGCAAAAAAGGAGAAAAACAAACAAGCATAAAGAAAACAAAAATGTGATCGTTTAAAAAATGATTATGGGTTTCTTGGAACACGAACAAGTAAAAAATCCTCCAAATTCTGCACGGTCTCCTCAAGCTTGGTCAAGCACTGATTGAAGATAGTCTCGACCTTAGCCAAATTTTGAGTGGCTTGCTGATTAATGTTATGTACTTTGTCATCAAGAGATTGTACCTTTCTAGTAAGAGATTCTGAGGTACTATCAAGAGCAGCATGCAACTTTTGGATTTGGTTCGGTTTGGGCGCTAGCTTTTGCAAGTTGAACTGGAGGGGTATCCAAAATTGAAAGAATATTAATCCGAACATTGGAGGTATCTTACTTCCCTGAACATTATCCTCTTTGTCCTCAATCTCAAGAGATTCTTCAAGGAAATGAGATGCATAAATGTCCTTTGCATCGGGAGGAGATCGAATGACACCATCACTTATAGCTAGTTCTGCAATATGGTCTTGAAGATGATCTTGAAGATGAGTTTTCTCACCTACTCCTCCTGTCTCAGTGGCTTTAGTCTGAGGAAGAACTCATTCTTCTTCCTGCATTCCTTCTTTTCCAACACCGATTTGTTGACCAGCTTCCTTATTTTTCTCTCCAGCATCTCCTTTATTATGTTCCCTTGTATCATCTCCTTTCATATCATAATAGTCATGTTCCTCATTTAGATTTGCATGTCCCTCTCCTTCATCTAAATCATCCTTCTCACTTTTTTTTTCCCTCTAGTGTCTTCTCCTTTACTTTCCTCTTCTGGATCTTTCTTGCTCTCTTCTTCTTTTTCAAAATCAGTTATTCCTGCAATAGGGTCTCTCATGGCAATATTTGCCACAATATCAAAAATAGTCTTGTCTTCATCATCTTCCTCTTCTTCAACTTGTAGAAAAAGAATAGATCTTTTTCCTCTTTGGAGTACGCGAGATGATACTTTTCCTTTTTCTCTTTTTCTTAGCCGCAGATCCTGTTTTAGCCTTATTAGAAGATTCCTTCTTTATAAGTTTCAAAGCTCCAGAGAGATCCTTTAATCTCATTTTTGAGATCATCTTGAGTCCAATTTGCATGGGAATGACGGTTCTAGAGCAAAAACTAGAGGGCGGTTGAATCTGAAAGTGTTGGAAAAGTCTGGTTACCAAAGTTGCATAAGGAAGCTGACGTTTCTCCTTCATTACTATTATGTACATGTGCCATAAAATGGTATGAGGAAGTGAGAAAGCAACTTTGTTGCAGATAGCCCATATCATTTTGACTTCAAACTTGAAACATCAGTCTTTGAGGCAACTTTGGGTTTGATGCAGTTGATAACAATCTTGTGGAGCAAAATATTAGAGGTAGACATCCTAGAATAAGTACTACTTCCCCTAGGAATTTTGTTCTTTACCAGAAACTTGATGACCTCATCATTTGAGACAATTATGGACATAAATCCACTTCGTTCCACTCCTAGAATATCAGCCAATAGATCAATATCAACATCAAAAACTTTTTCACACATAGTAAATTGAATATGAGTTGGATCCAGGAGTGACAAGTTTGAATAAAAATAAGCGGTCAATTCAGGATAGACATCATATGACTCCACACAAAACCTTTCCATTTGAAATTTGGCAAATTTCTCTCGCAAATTTCTCTCAATCGAATCCAGAAAATCAAAGTCTACCATTCGAGGGTTGATGACTCCTTCATTTAGCATTTACACATAGACCTTCTTATGTTCTTTTGACCGAAACAACTTTCCTTTAGTTCGGCAATTTTTGCAACAACACCCATTTTAGGTTGGAATTCTTGAACATTCTCTCATCATCATCTTCCTTTTTCCCTTCAGTCTGACCCTCCATTCCGAAACGAGGATCAGTAGGAAAGATGGTAAATTTCTCTTTTGCTCTCTCAGACTTTACCAGCCCTAATTTTTCCATGGTTCTCAAAAACAAAATTTTGTTCCCATAGCCATTCTCTTTCAAGAACAAAGTTATAAAATCCATAAGACTTCCTCCCTTTTTCAGAAACTCATAATGCTTAAAAAGAATTTTGGGCTTTCTTACTAAAAGATGAGTTGTATCTTGAGTAACCTCTTCCTCTACAGATGATCGATTTATGCTCCTTGGTGATTCATCTTTAGTGAGATCAAAATGTGTGTGAGTATCAAGCACAAAACGAGGCCCCTGGCCCGACAATGCGAGAGGACCTCCTCTAAGAAGACATCGAGACAAACTTGGAGGATTTTGACAACATGTTCATGAATGATCGAGAGAGATTTGCGAGAGAAAGTAAGAACAAATCAAGAGAAGCAGATGTTTGAGAGATTAGGGTTTGTGAAGACTTTGGTGATCGGGGAAAACTCAAAGACTTATTTAAAGTATACGAGCCAGGGCAACCAAATGGGCACAAAAAGAAAAAAATAACTTCCATTTTGAAATTTTTACAAAAGAATAACTGTAAATAATTTTTTGAAATATTGACTCGAAAACGAATAAAATATTCATATATGTTCAAGAAGGAAAGAAACTTATACACCAAAATTTGAAATATAACTACTTGAGTCTATAATAGCTTTCAGAAGGATGTCTCTTCCAGAAGGTTGAACTGATGAGTCTACTTTTACATAGGCTTTAACCAAATGTATGGGTAATATTCAACTTTTCACGAAGGAATTCGAATGATCCTTTCTCTAGTGGCTTGGTGAAAATGTTTGCCAATTGATTCTTAGAATCGATGAATTGAACATTGATTTCACTATTTTGTACATGGTCTCTTAAGAAGTGATAACGGATTTCAATGTACTTTGCTCTTAAATGAAGAATAAGATTTTTTTGTGAGATTGATTGCACTTATGTTGTCACATCTTATTTCAGTGCAGGGTTCTTGACGCCAAGGAAACCACCACCCTGATGCCACAGGTAAGTCCACAAATGATGACGCTGGGATTCGAACTTGTCCTCGTCTTGAGGAGGACAAAGCCTGAACAAAGCCGCCACCACATGGAGTGGTTCTATTCCAAAGTCTTTTAGTTGTTGCCTAATCCAAAAAATTTGTGAACAGTAACTTCCAAGAGCAACATATTCTACTTCTGCAGTTGAGAGTGCCACAGTATTCTGTTTCTTAGAGAACCAGGACACTAACATTTGTCCCAAGAGTTGGCATGTATCAGATGTACTTTTCCTATCAACTTTACAACCAATTAGATTAATATATGAGTATCCAAATAGGGTAAAGTCTCATCCTTTTGGATATCATAAACCTAACTTTGAATTTGTTACAATATACTTAATAATATGTTTGATTGCATTGAGATGTGATTCTCTAGGATCAGCTTAGAATCTAGCACACATACACATACTGAATCAAATATTAGGTCGAAAAGCAGTAAGATAAAGAAGAGAACCAATCATGCTTCTGTATGTCTTTTGGTCTATTTTCTTTCCATCTTCATCCTTGCCGAGTTTGGAAGAACTGGACATAGAAGTCTCAGTCTTCTTACAATTTTCCGTCCTAAACTTCTTGATGACATCTCTGGCATATTTCTCTTAATAAATGAAGGTTCATTCCTTTGATTGTCTAACTTATAAACCCAGAAAGAATATTAACTCACCCATTCTTCCTGCATAGATTTTCATTAAAAGAGTCAAAAATGAAATCATCTACATATATTTGAACGAGTAAAAATCTTTTCTTTTTCCTTTTTGATAAATAGAGTTGTGTCAACCATTCATTTATTGAAACCATTACTTACCAGAAACTTACTTAGTCTCTCATACCAAGCTCGAAGTGCCTATTTCAGACCGTACAAAGATTTTTACAGTCTATAGACAAAGTCTGATTTTCTGGGGTCTTCGAATCCTGGCAGTTGTTCCACATAGATTTCTTCTTGGTTTCATGAATGAAACCATTTAGAAATACACTTTTGACATTCATTTGGAATAACTTGAAATTATGGAAACATGCATATGCAAGTAATAATCTTATAACTTCTAATCTGGCTACTAGTGTATATGTCTTATCATAATCTATCCATTCCTCTTGTATATATCCTTTTACAACAAGCCTTCCTTTGTTTATGGTTATTTTACCATTTTCATTCATCTTGTTTCTGAACTCCAATTTTGTTCTAATTACTGATTTTTCTTTTGGTTTTGGAACCAATTCCCGGACATCATTGATTTTGGAATTGCCTAAGTTCTTCTTGCATTGCCTCTATCTAGCTTTCATTAGTTAAAGTTTCTTCTACTCCTTTTGGTTCTATCTCAGAAATAAGAGTTAGAGCGCTTGAGCCTCCTCTTACTTTGGTTCTGGTACGAATCCGTTCTTCTATATTTTCAATAATGAGATCTTTAAGATGGCTTGATTTATGCTTCAAGTTATTGTTGAATTTGTCATTATCTACAAGAGTTTGCTAAACCTTTGTTTCCTTTGAATCTTCTGACTTCTCTTCAGCTTGACTTTGTTCACCAGAAGGCAGAGCTTGCTCAAGGGATTTAGACTTCAACTAACTCAAACTTTTCAAGTTGAGTCTGGTCTTGTTGGTTTTTGGCAGTTTCTTGAAACCTGACATTCATTTATTCTTAGACAGTTTGTATATTCTTGTTGAAGATCTTGTAAGCTTTGCTTGAAGTGGAGTATCCAAGAAATATTCCTTCATCCGATCTTTCTTCAAATTTGCCCAGCCAATTATTTCCATTTTTCAAAATAAAGCACTTGTAATCAAATACATGAAAATAAGAAATATTTAGCTTTTTCCCTTTATAAACTCCATAGGGGATTTTCTCTAGGATGGGTCTCAGAAGTATTCTGTTAATTACATAACAAACGTGGAACTGCTTCTACTCAAAAGCGATAAGAGACTTTACTTTCAATTAATAGAGGTCTAACCATCTCTTGTAAAGAATAATTTTTCTTTTTACAACTCCATTTTGTTCTGGAATGTAAGGAGAGGAGAAAACATGTTGAAAACCATTTTCATCACAAAAATTTGCAAAGTGTTGATTTCAAATTCTCCCATGATCAGTCTTAATACTCAAAATAGCATAACCTTTCTCATTGTGAACATTTTTAGCAAATTTTGAAAAGTAAGAGAATGTTTTTGCTTTATTTGTCAAGAAGAAAACCCAAGTAAATCTTGAATAGTCATACATGTTGGAGAAAACTCCTTGGATGTTTTGAAGTTGACAAAACTTATCCAAAGTCTATTATGAAGATTTTCAAACTTTTATGTTAAAGTCTGAAGATGACCGGATTTTGTGTCAAAGTCTGCCCACACTGGCAAATTCCAGACTAAACGCTACGGAAGAATGAAAACTTATCCGAATGCGAGATTTTTTTATTTCTTCAGAAGTTCGTTTCGTATGACTTATGGATGGCTTTCTGGATAGATATATTATCTACGAGATTGATTATCTTTATTGAAATCAATTTAGATAAATCAAATCTTTTCAGATTACAAGTAAATATGGAAAGAATCTACTTATGGAAACCAAAATCCCGATTGTATGGGCGAATAGAATTGACGAGCTTTCATCACAATCTTCAAACGACTCGAGATCTACTTGATTGATTCTGTCCAACGGGTAGATTGGAAGAATTCATTTAGAAAGTGCCAACAGTCGAGAAGGTATGGAGAAGTATTTAAGGTGGACTCTCCAGTTGTTCGAGAGTGCGTGAAAGAGAAATTTCAAAGTCTGAAACTTTCCATTTCCTTGTTAATCTAAATACTAAGCTCAAAGTTGTATAAAAAGAGAGAAACTCATAGTGAGACTTCCGAGAGACCCGGTAGAGACTCTTCACTGTGAAGTCGAGATCGCAAAGCTGTAAAATCTCTTTTGATTCTTAGTGGAATCCAGCTAATAGGCTATCAGCGTGAAGAGTGGACGTAGATTTGATCTAAGCCGAACCACTATAATTTTTGTGTTATTATTCTCTTCCCTAAACTCCTTTACTTTGTTCGTAATTCTATTTAACTACTAAAGCCTAAACTCGCTCAAAGTCTGTTGTTCTTTAGACTCTGTTTTAAAAGAAAAATATTTCTATTGTTCTTTAAAAAATTATCTTCACACCTATTCACCCCCCCTCTAAGTGTTCATACTAGCATTTACAATATACAACTGCCAAATAGTATTTATTACCACCGATGCTTTAAGTTCTAGTTGGTCCGAAAAGATTCATATAAAGAAGCTACAAGACGGGATTAGTGGAGACATGATTTATAAATTTGAATGAGCTTCTGACCTATTTTACCAAGATGTATGGAGTACACAATTCAGACTTATGGCATACCATACTAGGGAGACCGCGGACCTACTTCCTAGAAGACAATTTAGCAATTTGTTTCATACTAACATGTCCTAGCTTGCGGTGCCAGAGATTTACTTCATCTTGAATTGAGATAAGACATTGAGAACTCTCTAGACTTATGTCCAAAAGGTAAATGTTTCCATGTCTTCAACTAATGAAAGTTTGAGAGAAGTCTCGACTAACTCCAAAACAAAAATTTTCTTGGAAATTGATTCTGAACACTGTATCACACAGTTGACTTATGCTCAAAAGTTTGTAATTCAAACCTTTCATCGAGGAAACATTGTTGATGATTAAACTGCCAATCTTCACTGTTTCATGTCTAATAATTTTTCCTTTGCTGTTTCCACCAAAAGAAAAATTTCCTCCTCTTTGTTTTTCTAATTTTATGAAACTACTTGAATCTCCAGTCATATGTTTAGAACAGTTACTATCTAAGTACCATTTGTTTTTTCTTTTAACAGTAACCTATAGTGAAAAAGAGATCTCAAACTTTATTTGGTAGTCAAATTTTTTTGGGTCCGGAGGAGTTAGTTATAAAGACAGTTTTTGCCAAATCCTTCTTATTAAGTCTTTAAACTTTAGGACATTCATTTTCAAAATGTTTTGAACTATCACACTTAGAATATGTAAAAGCACTAACAAGTTTTATAAAAACTCTTTGAAAGTTATTTTTGTAAGCAAATTTTGGAGGTCTTTGTCTAAGTCTCTCTTTGACATTAGAAAAATCAATCAAAATAACATTTTCTTTATTCAAATCCAAACCAGATTTGTTATAGTAATGTATTTGAGCTGAAAGAATTTGTTCTAAAGTTTTGAGCCTTTGGAGAACTTTGTAAAAACATCTGAAATTTCAATTTTCAAAATTTCATTTTCTTTTGAAAGAGAATAAGAACTTTCCTTCAAATCATCAAAATTATTTTTCAAACTTTCAAACTTTTTTTCCAAGAATTATCCTATTATCTAACTTGTTTATTTTCTTTCTTTATTCGGAGATCCTTTTAAGAGAAGATTTGAGATTTAAACAAAGCTCATTTATATATTTATAAAATTTAATAGGGATCTCTGAATGACTTACCTCGATTTTCTTGTCGGATTCTGAGTCTGTGTCTGAGTTAGATTCTGATTTCGAGTCTAATTCTAAGTGAGCCATTAGACAAATATTTGCAACCTCCTCTTCAATTTCCTCGCATTCTATGTCACTCAGATTTATGCTTCTAGAGCTTTCTTGTATTTTCATACTTACCTTTCTTCTTTTTCAACAGGGGACACTTAGGCTCAATGTGTCCTTTCTTCTTACACTCAAAACATATCACATCCTTGCTAGACTCAACATCTTCCATCGATCTTTTTTGGAAACTTTGCTTGTTTTGCTTTTTCTAGTTGAATCTTCTTCCTTTCTTATCCAGTTTCCTGAATTTCTTTATCAAGAGAGCAAGCTCCTCGTCATCTATGTCATCGTCTATGTCTGTATCATCAGAATCAGCATTAGACTTAAGTGCAATTGATTTCTTACCTTTTAAATCATCTTCGTCATTGATTTGTTCCACTTCGTAAGATTGGAGAGTGCCTATCAGTTCATCAACAGAGAGGCATAATTCTTTGTGTCTCCTTGATTGATGTTTTCACATGGTTCTAGTCTTTTAAAAGTCATCGCTGAAGTTTGTCGACCTTCATTGAAGCAGAAATTGGTTGACCTTGATATACCAAACCATTTACAATTTCTATAAATCGACTGAACATATCTCCAATAGATTCTCTAGGCTTCATCTTGGAGGATTCATATTGGCCAAGAAAAATATTTATTTTTATCTCCTTTACACGATATATTCTTTCATAAGTAACATGAAGTCTATCACAGACTTCTTTAACTATTTTACATGAAGAAATTATGTTATATTCAGCAGGGGACAAAGCACAATATAAAGAATAGATGACTTTTGCATCATAAGTTTGTCTCTTGGTAATTTCTACTTGATTGATTTCCTCAGCATTCTTGTCTAAAACTTATTTTCCCTTGTCGGATCCAAAAGTTGCACTCGGGTTAATTCCTTTTTCTACAACATCTTGTTCTAGAGGATCTCTGGATCTTAGGAATGCATTCATTTTATTCTTCCACACACTATATTCTTTTCCATCAAAACAAGGTGGCTTGGTGTTGCTCCATCCTTCCACGAGTCTTGATGCTAAAATACCAGCCATAAAATGTTTACCAAAAAAAAAAATACTAGCCATAGAAGATCTTTAACTCAGAAGTAAAAACATTTTAACAAATGAGCACAGGGCTCTGATACCAATTGATAATGCTAGTACGAACACCTAGAGGGGGGTGAATAGGTGTTTAAAAGAAATTTTGATAAATAAATGAGGAATAAATTTTGAACAGAGTCTGATAAATAAGTCACCAAACTTTTGATGAATGGTCAGAATCATATAAGAGATGAAACTAATTTTTGTGGTACCTATAAGAATGCAACATATTTAAATAAAATGAGTTAAGGGAAGAGAATAATACATATGAAATTTATAGTGGTTTGGCTTAGATTAAGCCTATGTCTACTCTCCCACGCTGACAGCCTTCTAACTAGAATTCATTATAGCATCAACATAGAAGTATAATTTTTTGAGTGCAAATACTTAGTGGAAAATCCCTTCTCTCTCACTAAGTCATTCATTTTTATGATTCTCTCTCTTGAATACAATTTATAAGGACCGTCGATGTAGAACAAGTAGTTGGAAAGACTTTAGACTTTGGAATTTCAATTTTTCACATCCACCTTTCAAAAAAACCGAATGACCTCTTTAAATACTCCTCCATGCCTCACTAGCAATTGGCATTTTCTGGAGAAATTTCTTCCAATCAATCCGTTGGACGGAATTGACTAAGAAGATCTTATAGTCATTTGAAGATTGAGATGAAAAATCCATTGATTCTGGTCGCCCATACAATTAGAATCTAGGTTTTCATAAGTAAATGCTTCCCAAAAAGGAACTTGTATCTAAGATTGATTTCATCAAATTGTGATTGATTCCATCAATGTATTTATAGAAGGAAAGCGAGATTCTTCGCTAGAGAACTAGGTGTTGTAGAATGAATTTCTAATACGTTCATTCTGGATCTTTGTCGCAAGATCAATAAATCTGAGTCTGATTTCATTTTCATTTTGGACACGGTTTCGATTTGGATTGCGTCGAGTGGGAAATACTTCTAGAATGAATAGATTTTGACAAAAGTCTTCAATATAACTTTAGAAGCATTCTGTTCTTCAAAAGAAAATAAAGAACTAGAAAGTTTTGTCAACTTTAAAACTTGGTAGGAGTTTACTCAACACTCTCAAGGCCACGAGTGAGGCCAGCCTTGCCCTGACCTCGCCACAAGTGAAGTTGGCCTTGTGCAGTGGCCAATGAGCCACCGAAGGTTTGCTAACCACTGCCAAAGAATAAGGCCAAGAGGAAGAAGAGGAAAAAGAAAAAGAAAAAGAAGAAAATATGAAAAGGAAAAAAATTAATAAAAATTTGAAAAAAAAAAAAAAAAATAAAAAAAATTGCTAACTCAAGCAATCGTTGGCCGGGTCGGCGTCCATATCAACGCCAATAAATTAAATTTAGTTGGATGGACTGAATTATTTGTGAAAAAGTTTAGGACTAAATTGATATAATTAAAAGGTTTAGGATTGAATCGGTATTAATACCATAGGTTTAGGACTTTTTTTATGCTTTTCCCGATAATCAGCTTCTTGTTCAAATAGACCCTCCATTGAAAGTCGAAGAAAGATAGAAAGAATGTCTTTATCCACATATTTTACTTCACTAGCCATCTTCACTGAGGAGGTTAGAAAATGAAAAAAATTTCTCTATTTTTCCTTCCATTTTCTCTGGCGAATGTATGTGTTTGATTCGAATCAAATTCAGTTTTAGTTGATTTTTGCAATGTTATTTCCACAATGCCACCATGGACATGGCGAGGAGCGATGAGCAAGGGTGAGGAGCTAATGAGAATGGAGGAATGGAGGAGAAGGATGAAGCGGCGACGGGGCCTTGTATTGTGTTGGGGTTTGATGGGTTGCATTGCTTTGAGACACTCGTGTCGCATTGATGTGTCTCTGTAATTACTTTGTTTTTTTTTGGGAAAATTTCAACTAAAGACTTGAAGTACCCTCATTTTTTTAAATAAATGCTTGAAGTGGATATTATTTCAAATAAGAACAAATGCTCTCATTTTCTCAAGTAAGAGCATGAAGTGGATATTAATTCAAATAATAAGTTGAAATGACCATACTAGTTTCAAATAAAGGCCTGAATTCTATTGCATGTTGGCAATTGAAGTAGTTAGGACAATCTTCCGCAATGCCTTCAACTTTGTTGCAGGCAAATTAAGCGACGTGACAAAGGCGATGAAAAACCGTAGGTCATCTTCCGCAAACTTCTCCGAGATGGGCGCATTATTTTTGGTTCATTCAAGTCAATCCGGTATCTACATGGGAATGGTAATATCATTATGGCCTGTAACTGTTGCACTTGCGCTCGCTTGTGGAGCGGTTCGAGAGTGTCTCGTACAGTTTTCCCTTCTAGTGTCATCATGTGCCGTGCTTCCCCCTCCCTTGTGCGTACATATCAGTAGAAAATGATGAACCGAAGATAGATTTCTTCATTTGATGTACTATTATACTGTTCAAATAAGTTGGTAGTTTTTCTTGCTTGTTCGCTAAAACGGTTCCGAGGTATCAGGAAGGGAAACTAGAGTCCCTCTTCCGCATGCTAGAGGCGGCAAGCATAAAGTCGGGGTCCCCGGTTCTGCCATAGTTAGCCAAACTGGACAACATCAGATCCTCCAACGAATACAAAGATAACTTTGAACAATAAGAGGAAAATACTTCAGCTTTACGTGACACATGGTCAAAGCACCAAACGGTAGGGGTGTCAAAAATACCCGACCGAACACAAAACAAGTATTATACTTGTTTCGGGTTTTGATATTGTTTAAGAGAAAAATATAAAACAAGCAAACAATATATGTTTAGGATCGAGTAGGGTTCGAACATTGTTTTGACCCTAAACACAATAACCCCCAAATCCAAATAAGCAAAAATAAACACTAAACAGTAAACACGTATCTTTCTCGGCTCAGCCTTCTTCTCCGACGTCGCTCACGACTGCCGGAACCCTAGCCGCCGCCGAATCAGTCAATCGTTGCCGTCCGTCGACGCGCCTCCGCCTCGCCGTCGCCGTCGCCACCCCTCGTCTCAAAGCCGGAACCCTAGCCTCCGCCGAATCTGTCGATCGTTGCCGGCGACGCCGAGGAGGACGACGAGTCGGCTCTCGACCCCGAGCTCCGATACAGCTTCCAGTGGAATTTCAAGGTTCGCTTCTCCCTGTAGTCCTCGATTACGCTCTATATAGGTTGATCCGCTGCTTCTTGATTTCCTGGGTTTTCGTTTTTGTTTTGTTTCCTGCGAGTTGTCTGGTTTTCATGTCGAGCGAGTGCGGCAGTTCTTGTTCTGCCGAAATTTATAGCTAAAATGATTGATGGGTCTCTCTGCGTCGTCTTCTTTAGCTTTGGATGATTTCGGGAAATGGGGTGAGTCGTCTGGTGGAGTTGAATTTAGGAAGCTGAACAAGAATCGGAGAGTTGCCGTCGGATTTGTGTAATTGGTGTTTGCCAAGAAAGAAGAGATTCGGTAGCTTGACTTCTGAGAGAGCATCTTTCTCTCTCAGAAGTCAAGCTGAACTTGGATGAACGATAGGACTTTGGACTAATGTGCGTATGAGAAAAATTAGGCGCATCGTCGTCTGCTCTCCATGTTCTCTCACGCGGGCTTCTGTTTCTTATATTTCATCTTGATGTACACTACTTGTTGTTTCAATATAAACAAGGGCATTTCTCATTACATTGTGAGGTGCGTAGTTTAGTTTTAAATTGCCTGGTGCTTTGTTCTGTTCATCCAAGTTTTTGCTCTGTCTTCATGATGGCCACTTCTGCAACAGCTTAAAGAGACAATGCGTGCGTTTAACTCTGTAAAACCAATCGAAGAGCGTTTATCCATCCACAAGAATTTTCTGAACCGGGACTTTCAGTTTCTGCTTTAGTTTGGAGGGATTGTGGTTTGCTCTGTGTTCCCAAGGGTTTCATAGTTTATCATCCCTGTTTTTACGGGGTAGGAGTCCATTGCATTAGGAGTCAATTAGTTCGGTCCATCGTTCATCCAAGTTTATAGTAAGAGGATGTATGTTGATCAGATTTACTTTGTTTGGAAGAACAGAATGTTAACTAGGCCTCCTCCTCATGCGTCGATGGAGATCGACTATTAGTTTTGTCCTCCCTTTTTGGCATGTTTGGTACATTGAAAACAGATATGTTTTCTTTTCCAGGTTCAAAGTGATCATTTTGAGGAGTTTTTCGCCCCTGAATTAGACAAACATGGTTATGAAGCTTTATACAAGAAAAAAACGATCGAGGTTATTCATGGACTTCTCCTTTTATGTTGTCTTAGGTTTCACGTCATTTTATTTATTTATATGTCCATTGTCTGCAGGTTTATGGTGGGAATATCAATATAATAGATGGTTGTGCTAAAGGCTTCAATGTGTCTATGCAGGTTGAATTTAACAAAGCAGCAGTCCTTGACAGAAGCATTGGTTCCAAGCACCCAGAAGAAAGCTGCTTTAAATCGATTAGTCAAGCTAAACAGAAATATGGGGACTTTTCTTCATGTCACCATTACATATGCTTGCCTCAGGTTTAACACTATACTTCATCTAAAAAGATTGAGAAGCTTCGTGACGAAGTACTGCAGCCTCAAACTCTCGAGCTTTTAAAAGGATTTAACCAACCCCAGAAAAAAAAAAGAAAAAAAAAAAAGAAAGAGGAAACCAAGCAACCCGACCCGAACCGACCCGAAACACATTAGATGGTCTAATGTGTTTTGGGTCGGGTCGGTCGGGTCACAGTGTGTGACCATTGTGTTTCGGGTCGGGTTGGGTAACAACAAAACTCGACCCGACCCGACCCATTGACACCCCTACCAAACAGAATGATAAGAACTAGAGCAGATATACAGAATATATATTATGCGTCGAGATCTACACTGGACATAATAATGGGTACATCAGCAGCAACATTCTTATTCCCTTACAGGCAAATTCAGAAAAAAGTAGCTTCTTTTCCTAACATGGAAACGCCTTCAACTTTATTATGTGCCTTTCACTTTGGCTCCTCCCAGAAAACAGCAAGCAGGCCTATTATGCATATCTTCAGTCACCCTGAAACCGAAAGAAAGAGATCAATTTAGGTTGATGATTCCAACTGTACGAGCAATACTGCTGCTAAACAAACTCAGTTCCCTAAAGCATGACATGGTGTTGGGCCAGCGTGATTCTAACATGATTGAGATATAATTGATCTATCCGATTTCATTGAATCGTGCAACGACTATACAGTGATGATACCTAGGGAGCTCGTTAAGGTAAAATCAAATAAGCTACAAAAACCAAATCAAGAAGCTCGATTCTTCCAAATCAGTTTTTCAGTGAGTAGGGAGAACAATACCATCTAAATTCAAAACATTCAACTGACAACAATGCAGAAAGTGACTGTCTACTGGTCCTAGACACTGCGTGCCATTGACCTTTTAGTGTAAAAAACAAATTGGCAAGCCTTGATCCGTGAGACTACAGATTAAACTTACCAAAGTATCCCCCTGATAAACAAGTGTTTGTTTTAGAAAGAACTCCAATCACATGTATAAACAAACAAACCGGACAAAGTTTGTCACCCGCATGTCAATATCTAGTTGTCAGGTTAACGCTGATATTCCATCCTAATAACTTAAACTTAGGATGAAAACTGTAACCTTTGAAATTTGGAACTGCATGCGACCATGTTTCTGAAGTGACAGAGTGTATCTTAGGTGAGATCAAGTACAACTGCCAAAAAAGTGCAAATGAAAGAAAACTAATACCTACATGCGGTGAGTAAGCATCAAACACAATACTAATCGACATTAATGGTGCGTTGGTAACGCTTTTATTTCCGAGAATAATTTCTGATCAGAAATGATTTTATTTTTATCTGTTCCTGAGAACAATTTCTAAGCATTTTAAACCGTTTGGTAACTGTCCAAAATTTCAATTCCTGAAAAAGAATTGCGTTTGACACCGTTCTCAAAATTTCTACCTCAAATCATTTTTTTTAATTTTTAAATAATTTTATTACTTTTTCTTTTTTTTCCTTTCTTTCTCTTCTTCTTCTTCTCCAAGGTTGCTGGCCCTCGACGAGGCCATGCCTCGTTGACTAAGCCATGGCGGGCGAGCGGCCTCGCCTAGATCCGGCAAGTCCGAGCTCGCTTAGTCGCCCGGCGGGGGCTTGACCTCGCCTGGGGCCACCGCGAGGTCGGCTCGCCTTGGTCGGTGATGCCGACCTCACGATGGCCTAGCGAGGTCGAGTCCCACCGACGGCTGGGCGAGCCTCACCAATGGCCGAGGGAAGCCCGTGCGAGGCCCACCTCTGACGAGCTTGTCGAACCTCGCCCAACTGGTCGCGGCGACCGATGGTGGAGGACGACAACAGCAGTGGCGGTGGCAATTGAAGAAGAAATAAAGAAGAAGAACAAGAAAAAAGAAAAGAAAAGAGAGAAAATAGGTTTGTTGATTCTAGAATTGTTCTCGGGAACAAAAAATTAACTTTTTTTTTACTTCTAGATTATGTTCCAAATTTACTTCCGGAAATAAAAAAAATAGAAATTTGTTCCCAAAAATAAAAATTTTACCAAATGGACTTTTGTTTTAAATCTACTATTGAGAACAAAATAATAGAAATTATCACTGTTTGGCAAGTTGCGAGATAGACCCTAAGCATGGACATTCTATTTCTAGAAATGATTACGCTAAAGCTAAGCACTAACTTTAACCGGTGGCATCTCCGACGTGCTCCTTAAAATCCAGGACCTCCTTGAAATCCATCCACGGCTTCAACCAGACGTTGGCATCGTACTTCTTCTTGACATCGCCATTGGTCGCTTCGATGGTGATGTAGTACAAAACGCCCGAAACCACCTGCACCTTCGCTTTAACCACATCCACATACTTCAGCGTCGCATTCTGGTTCCCCGACAACAGATTTCAACACCGTCAGCACATTATCAACAAAACATTTCAAACTAGAAACAAAAATAGGAACTTTACGAACAAGACATGACTTTCCCGCTGCTTCAAAGCTCGCGCCTTTCGTATCTTAGAGAAACTTCAGAAGATCAAAACCTGCTTTTCCCCCACTTCGAAAGATACTCAAATCCCACATTCAATAAATTCATCAAATCATCTACTTAGGTTTCCTTCATCCTGACGACACGGTAACCGACAGATCCTCAAATTTTGAGCGGAGATCCCCCGAATTCACCACAACCCACATCCCAAAATCGCTTATTTTCATCAGCATCACCCATTAAATCGAAAGGATAAAAAAAAAAAAGATAGAAAGGAGAGAGAATCCGAGCACCTCATTCTTGCTGTGTTCCTTGACGGCGAAACGAGCGAGGGCCTCGATCTCGAGGTTGTTCTTACAGTCGACTTCTTTAATACGTCCGCAGATGAACGTCATTTGCTCCTCCACGTCCGAAATGACTCGCTTCTTCGGAGACCCTCGCCGTGGGCTTTGGGTTGCCCATTTTATAGATTCTCCACCGTAGCCAATCAAATCCAAGTTCGCCACTCGATCCCTTTATTAACGGAAAAAAAAAAAGTAGGTGGTGGTGCTATTAAATTCTAATTTTTTTTATCAGTATTACTCTACTCGTATTTTAACTCTCACTCTCGACTTTGTTCTATCTCATTCTGAGTGTGGGAGTCGAAACCCACACTCAAAACTAAATCGTCCCCACCTAAACTCTCTAGAAAGTGGGGATATACCCCCCACCCCTTTCATATTGGAAGACAACCCCAGACAAACGATGGTTTTCCACCTTAAATTATTTGAAGAAAACTTGTTAACTTATTTAATCGGTTTCCTTCAAAAATTAAAACCGGAAAATCTCATTTTGTGGGATTTCCTCAAATCCCATGAGATTCCTTCATTTGAGAAAAGAAAAAATAACATAAGAAAAAAGATAATTTTAGAATAAATCAAATACCAAAATATGGATAATCTCAAGTAAAATAATATAATCACTACCAAAAATAAATAGTTAATGTAATAAGAAAGACCAATTCAAGTTGAAACATGAAAAAGCACAAGAAATAGTGGCTTTGAAACTAATAATGAAACCATTATGCTTTCGAACGGCTCCTTATACTTTTTGCTTATATCAAGTTGCTCTAAAAGGATTTTCTAGTAACTAGAATTAAGACTATTGATATTGGTAATACATGATCAAGTAACACTTAACCATCGTTTCTATGGATTAGAAGTTAATTTTGTAGCAAAGTAATTTTCTTCAAAACAAAACAATAATAAATACAATAATGATTTCTTCCTCAATTACAAATTATATTTTGAGAATACCTATGGTGACCTATCTAATCCAATTTCCAAGTGAGTGAAAATCATTGAAATTTCCATCTAATCCAATTTCCAAGTGAGTGAAAATCATTGAAATTTTCTTGAGTGCCTCCGGCCATCAAGTGATCAAGGGTTGCTTTCTTCTACATTTGATCTATTTTATATTTTTGCAAAAAAGTAACGTAAGACTCCATGTCAGCACCACATCACCATTTAACAAAGACTGGTCAACCACATTAATAATTTAATAAAAAAATTTAGGTGTTATGGTCCTTTTCTTTTTTTAGCTTCCACTATAAAAGTAACGAAAGGTGTCCTTTTCTTTTTTTAGCTTCCATTTTCATGATGGTCGTCCTTGATAGGCGTCCATTATGATGGTGGTTGTCTCGTTGACAGATAGCCATCACAAATGGTAGTCATTGATAACTAGTAGCTATTATGATGGTGGTCATTAATGTAGGTCGAGATCAAGATTGAGATTTAGACATGGATATAGTTTTCCATGTTTATGCTGTGGTTGTTAATGTGATTTCACATCAATAAAAGGTGTGGTTATAATGTGTTGTATTTACATGTAGTTTCCAATTGCTAGCATAAGCTTTTGCACTAAATATTATGACATAGTATCAAAGCATAGGTGAATAGTTTAGACTTTAGCAATTTAATTGGCTCACACCAAATAGGAATCGTGTGTGTTTCACAATAGTCGAACCGAGTTAAACACGTGTGCAGGATGGGCTTAAATGCAAGAGTATTAGTACAGTCTCATATCACTTAAAGGCATTATAATAATGTACCTTATATACATGTATATAAACGATGGAAGATTTTACTAACAGTTTAGCCTAAAGTGATCATCCCAAAAGATGCAATTACCACCACAATGGTCGTAATGCGATCACCACCATCGAGCTAACCACCGCAATGACGGTAACTCGTTGTGGTCGGCCACCCATAATTCCTCTCCATTTTTCAGTTTATTTTAATGTTATTAAGTAATATTATGATTTTTCTTTTTATTTTGTAAAACTATGTCTGATAATAAATCCAAAGTTTTGCTAAAAAAGAAATATCATAACAATTCCTCACCTTTTTATGTTAACTAATTTTATCATGTCCTAATCATAATTTTGGGATCAAATACAGTAAAAACGTTATTGTTTCATTTTTTTTTTCCCAAATAATTTGTGGGGACTCTTTGCTCTCTTAAATAGAATATTTGCTAAATCTACAACTCTGCACGTTCATGAGCTTGCCGGTTGCAAGTTACTTGTCAAAGAAATCTTATGGTCTAGAATCTACCATTATCTCTAAGAATGATAGTACCGTTACCGTAGCCGGGCCCCTTTATTAATCGGAGGAAAAGTTAAAAAAAAAAAAAGCTCTAAAATATACCTATTGTGGCACATTTATCCTAAAATTTATCCTGGATTTGTACATGTATGACACATGTACCCCCGTCAAAGTTCTATTAATGAAGACGTTAAAATTCTACCCACACAAATGAATGACTTTGAAAAAAAAAAAAAGAAGATGTTATTATGATTGAAAAATCATTTAATGGAATTTTAACTGAGGGTAAATGTGTCGAATAAGTTTGAAATATTTTATGTCATAAGAAAAAGTTTGATGGGCGAGGAGGGATGTGAACCTTGTAACCTTTTTGAGGTTAATCTGCCACAACAGCCATAGTTTTCGGGTTTTTTGATGTCATAAAAGGAAGTTCTTCACCATGTGTATTAGGGGTAAGCATGGTTTCTTGGTATAATATGGGACCGAAGGATCGGATTGGTGAAACATGTCCGATTCTAGATTTCAAGGTATATAGAGTAGGTTCCAAGTCCTAAGATTTGAGGAACCTATATTTCAATCAGTAGGTTTCACCTACCTAGGACCTAGAGCTTTTCTTGGTTTATGTCTTCGTGATATCTTGTAGTATTCCATGGTATTTGATTATGAGTGTATAATCTAGAACTACTAGTTAGAACTTCCATCTATAATTGAGACTTTTATTTTATTAATGTTTCATATTTTTCATGTGTATAAATATAAGTTATGGTTAATGATGGTCATGTAATGATTCATTACAATTGAATTAATAATATAAGTGCAACTTGAGTAGACCCCAAAACCTGTGATGGTATCCAAGATAGGTTCTGAGGTACAAAAAAAAAAAAAAAAAAATGTTGCAATAAGTATGTTCCAAATTATAAGTGAAATTTATATTGAACCTGGAATCACTCACCCTTAGTGCATATAATTTGAGGATTTTTTTTTTTTTTTGCTATTTTTCCCTTTTTGTTATTATAATTCTTCAATTAAATTTAACCTTTAACCCGAATTTTAAAATCTCTCGCTTCTTTCTCACGCTAGAAATATTCGAATGTGCTACTTCGGGTCCGTCGGTCGAATTTTGGAGAGTCTACTCAGACGAGACCCGACAGAGTCCCACGCAAGATTCTCTAGGAACTGAATGATTAGCTTTGGCCTTTGGCGTGCCGTTGCCTTCATTTCGGGCCAATTGATTTGGCTTGTCTTTTTGGTCTGTATTGGGTCTGACTTTTTCCTATATCGTGGATGGCTTTTGAGCCTTGGTGCTTCTAGATGAATATTCAAACGTGGATTTGGGATGGCAACGAAGCAAGCAATCGGAGTTGACGATCCAAATTTTCCCAACGTGTGAAGTTCAAATTCCCTCTCTTGTTATGCCATCATTTTGTTAAACAAAAAAAGAGAATCGAAAAATCACCTTTCGTTATTGATGATTCAGTCGATGAGGTGGCCATTGAAACGACTTGGTCCGAAGAGGCGGTAGTGACCGCTGGTGCTAGAGAGGGTCTAGACAAAGTGCGGCTTTGACTCTTGGATGACGATAGGAGTGAGAATGAATCGAATCCCATATCACCTTGGTATGGTGAGGTGAGATGAAGTGCCTTATATGTGATGGCACGACTTGTAATGAGGCATTTACTAGGGAAAACCCATAAGAATAAAACCTTGTGGGCTCCGGCCCAAAGTAAACAATATCATTATAAGTGGGAGGTAGGCTTCACATCGATAGCTTGGTTGTCCAAATGCATATGGCAACTACAAGGGTTTGCCCCAGTAGCCATCCTTTCAACGTGGAAGGGGGAAGTGGAGAGTTCGAATCCCCACTTTCTCAAGGGGGTTGGGGTGGGGACGATATAATTTTAGGTGTGGAGTTCGACTCCCACGCCCTGTAAAGAAACAAGGCAAAAGTTTGAAAGTGAGAGTTAGAGTAGGAATAGAGTAGGACCGACAAAAAAAAAATACAGATGGCATACCCTGAACCTCGAAAACTCATTGGCCTTCGCAGCACGTGATGAGCACAAGGATCCAAGGCTAACATCAATGGAGATCACGTAACATGTGAAAAGGGTCAAGGAAGATAACCGAAAGTGCCTAAGGATCCCAAAAAGTGTTGTGCAAGGATCCAAGGCTAGCATCAATGGAGACCACGTAACATGTGAAAAGGGTCGAGGAAGATAAACCGAAAGTGCCTAAAGATCCCAAAAGGTGTTAGATTCTTATCTCGCAGCATGCAGATGGCACACCCTGAACCTCGAGAACTCGTTGGCCTTCGCATGATGTGATGAGCACAAGGATCCAAGGCTAACATCAATGGAGATCACGTAACATGTGAAAAGGGTCAAGGAAGATAACTGAAAGTGCCTAAGGATCCCAAAAAGTGTTGTGCAAGGATCCAAGGTTAGCATCAATGGAGACCACGTAACATGTGAAAAGGGTCGAGGAAGATAAACCGAAAGTGCCTAAAGATCCCAAAAGGTGTTAGATTCTTATCTCGCAGCATGCGAGATGGCACACCCCGAACCTCGAGAACTCGTTGGCCTTCGCGGGGACGTGATGAGCACAAGGATCCAAGGCTAACATCAATGGAGATCACATAACATGTGAAAAGGGTCAAGGAAGATAACCAAAGTGCCTAAGGATCCCAAAAAGTGTTGTGCAAGGATCCAAGGCTAGCATCAATGGAGACCACGTAACATGTGAAAAGGGTCGAGGAAGATAAACCGAAAGTGCCTAAAGATCCCAAAAAGTGTTAGATTCTTATCTCGCAGCACGCGATGGGCACAAGAATCCAAGGGTAGCATCAATGGAGACCATGTAACATGTGAAAAGGGTCGAGGAAGATATACGAAACTGCCTAACGATCCCAAAAAGTGTTGGATTCTTATATCGCAGCACACAATGGGAACAGGATTCAAGGCTAACATAAATGGAGACCATGTGACATGTGAAAAGGGTCGAGGAAGATAAATCGAAAGTGCCTAACCATCGGAGCTCCCTCCGACCACCTCCGGCCACCGTCTTCTCTCCCAGCTCGTCGTCCCGAGCTGCTGTCCAGCTCGTGCAGGAGCCATTGGAGCTCCCTCCGACCACCTCCGGCCACCGTGAAGCCTCGTCTAGGTCCGATTCAGCCCCTCCGTCCACTTCCGACCCAAACCAGCTCTGGATCTGCCCCCCTTTCCCCCAATCAGCAGCGCACAGAGAGAAGAAAAATGGGTATTGCAGCGAGGTTTTGGCCTGTTTTGGCCGCCTTCCCGAGCCCGGATGCTCGGCCCGCTTTGAGGAAAGTCGATCCTTGCGTCGACCTCGTCGTTTTGAGTGAGTTTTGCTCACTAATGCCTTCTTAGTTTTCTAATTATACTTAAAAGGTTGATTAGATTTAATTAAGTATAATTAGGTGGTTAGATTAGAATAGATTAGCGATTATTAGTTGATTGCATTGTATATTAGTTAGGTGGTTAGTGTACTTAGATAGAGAATTGCCTATAGTATTTATTGGAGGCTTCTTGGGATTTTTCCCGACCCTTATCGGGTGTTAATTAGGCAATTCGGGCCTAAATGGAATTTTTAGGAATTAAATATTAATTTTCGAAATTAATTATTTAATTATTTATTTTCCGGAAATTCAACTGGGATGGCCAGTGACCGGGATTTTATGCTGATGATCGTGGTATAGACCGTTTATTTAATTGAGCTTCATATTGTGCTAAATTGGAATTATTGTGTTTATTTATTTAATTTTCGAAATTATTTATTTAATTATTTATTTTCCGGAAATTCAACTGGGATGGTCGGTGACCGGAATTTCGTGCTGATTGTCGTGGAGCAGTCCGTTTATTTATTTTCACTTTAATTCTTGTCGAATTGATTTAATGGTGCATTTTTAAGTTATATTCTTAAATAAGGCAATTCTGGCTATGTGATTGAGAATTGGTCGGGTATCGGTTGTCAGTATTGAAAGTGAGTTGGTAGGTCATCTAGAGAATGCACATGGCCCGGTGAATTGGAATGTCACCTAGGAAAGACACGTGACTCAGTGATTGGATTTGTCATCTTGGTGAAAAGGTAGCCTTGGAGAATGCACGTGGCTCGGAGACTCGGTATGTCTTCCTGAAGAATGCACGTGGCTCGGTGACAGAGTATGGCATCGTAAAAAGGGTCGGGTGGAACCATAAAGCCCCTAGATCTTGGAAAGGTCGGGTGGGACCATAAAGCCACTAGATCTTGAGAAGGTCGGGTGGGACCATAAAGCCATTGAATCTCGAGAGGGTCGGGTGGGACCGTAAAGCCATTAAATCTTGGAAAGGTCAGGTGGGACCATAAAACCACTGAATCTTGGAAAAGGTCGGGTGGGACCGTAAAGCCCATTTTGAATCTAATAAAGTTGCTTGGTGGGGCCGTGATTACCACCTATAGATGAGTTGCGCCCTAAAGACCATGATTTATATTTGGAAATTGAGTTGGAATAATTGAAATGACCGTAAGTGGTCTTGTTGGTATGTAATCGACTAGGTCGATTGATCATTGTCTTGATTTGATGCTGTGGATTGATCGATTGAATGGAAATGACATTGAGTGGTCTTGTTGGCGTGTAATCGACTAAGTCGATTAGATCGATGCTTCAATCTGTGATGTGATTGCTTGGGTGCCTATTTGATCTGTGCTAATATGTAGGTGGAATATGAGGCCAAGGTAAGTCCTCCGACTCATGTTGTGCATAGGCAGCTCTAAGGTGTATTAGTTTACTAATCGGGTCTTAGGGGTAGAATTTCTTTGAGACGTTGTCTCGGTGGTTTTGAATAACCATTTCGGGACCCGGATGAGGAGCCTAAGGAGGAGGAATCGACGAGGAGATCCCTAATGAGGAACCCGAAGAGGAGTACTAAGGAGGAAAACCCCGAGTATGACTCGGATGAGGACTGAGATCCCGTCCTGTTTTGTCAGACCTTGTCTGCATGTGAATAGATGTTAGATCAGACTTACGTATATATAGTATTGTAGAATACTATGAGATGCGTGTAAAAAGATGTGGTTGTGAATTTTTAATATGAGAAATATATGGCCTGCTTTTCTATTCCATTATTTTATTGTCTGGGGATTTATAACTGTTTCCGCATGTGCATATATAAACGAAAGGGTCGGCAATACATAGTTCTTGGATATTGTATTTCAAAATCGACCAAAGGTAAGGGATGTGCACGTGCCTGAGGATCTAGGCGTGACAGGTTGGATCTCGCCCAAACGGTCGTCGGCAACTGGTGGTGGTGGACAGTGGCGGCGGCAGCGGTTGACAGCGGTGGTGGTGGAAGAAGAAGAGAGAAGGAAGAAGAACAAGAAGAAAATAATGAGAGAAAAAGAGAAAAAAGAAATTTGGATTGGTTTGATTCTGGAATTATTCTCAAGAACAAAGAAGTAACTCCTTTTACTCCTTAATTCTATTCCAAATTTATTCGAGAACAAAAAAACAAAAAAAAAAATTATCAAATGAATTTCTGTTTCAAATTTATTCCCAAGAATAAAAGAACAAAATCAAACACTATTTGGCAAATTGCCAAATGTGCCCTTAATGGTTTATGATCATTGGAAATCTCGATCAATGGGTGGTCGCTTCGCCACACACCCATCAAAAATGAGATTCTCATCTTGCATTAGAGTAGTCATTGAGTTAGCCTACATAAAAAGAAGGTCCTCATTTTCTCAAATTGGGGCCTAAAGTTGATATTGTTTTAAATAAGAGTTTGAAGACTCTCATTTCTTCAAATAAGGATTTAAAGTGTACGTTGTTTCAAATAATGGCTTGAAATAGCCATATTAGTTTCAAATAAAATTTTGAACTAACCAGTTGATGATGAAGGGCAATTTCATCTTTTTAATTTTTTAATTTTTTTCCTTTTTCTTTTTTTTTTTCCAAAAAAATAAATGAACTAGAAATTAAAAAAGAAAAAAAGAAACACACGGGCTCTCCGCCCCATCACCAGTAGGGCGGTGGCAATGGCCGATGGGGTTATCAGCGCTTGGGCGAGGGTCGGCAACCCTTGCCGACTAGAGGTGAGGGCAGTAGTAAAAGTACGCAAAAGAACTGGGAACCGCCCAAATCATTTGGAACCGGATCGGACCAAATTGGAGTTGATGGTTCCCATGGGGCTGGTACATTCTTGGCTCCAATTTAGTGGGCTGGTGAGTACCAATTCACCAATTCGGTTCCTAATTCTAGGCGTAGAACCACCCCCACCCACCCACCCACCTCGACCGGATATATATAAATAAATTCCATCACAATTGCTTAATTATTTTGTAGTATTTCAACCACACACATATATGGACATTTATATATATTTGTAGCTATTAAATATTATTGACTAATCTTGCCCCTTGAGAGTGGAATAGGACTAATCCCTTACTTTCTTTTTTTTTAATTATGTTGGCGCCCAAACTAGCTTATTGGGCTTCGAAAGTCGAGGAGAATAAAGCGGGTCCAAAACACAAGACTTAAAGGAAAGTGAGCCGGAACACCCATAGTTGACAGGTAGTGATTTTGAGTAGTGCGGTAAGGGCCTTAACGAAATTGAAGAGATAAGAATGGGAGCAGTTACAGGAGTCGGTACCAGTGGGAATGTCGGTAAGATAGAGCGGTTACATTATCGATTGGAAACACACGCTTCCAGAACATTGTAGAAATTGAAATGATAAATGCTAAAGAGCAATTACCTGTGAAAAACCACTATAAATAGCCGAAAGAGGCATGCTTGTAGGGGTCTTTTGGCCAAAATCGACGACCGATGAATTTGCTTTCAAAGTACTATCTCTCATTTTACTGCATTTTTACATTCAAACGCAACGCACTTTACATTTCTCCTGTTTCCCTATACTTTACTTTTGTTGTAGTTTAGATCTGTTGCTTTCTTTCCAGAGCGAAACAAGACCTATTACAAATAATAAAATCGAAACTCTGCCATCTTCGGTGAAAGATTTTGTCGAGGGAACTCTCCCCAATGAACATCTTTTTGGCACGCTCAGTGGGACTATCGTGTTTCGCTCTTAAGAGGTATTGATGGCAAAAACAAGGAACTAGGAGATTCGCTCTTCTGCTGGTGAGGATAACTAGTCCCCGCAGCACGCAGGAGAGAGAACCGTCCGTTCTGAGATCTCTAGTCATAATCTAGACCTTGTTGATGGTGCCAATATGGATACTAATGCCGAAGACATTCTGCGAGAATTGTCTGAGGATCAGAGAAGAAAGTTGGCCCCGAACTAGATGGCGATGGCCACCATGAGAAGGATGTTTAAAGAGCAACAAATTGATTTGGCCAATCATATGGCTAATCATTTGTTGACTATCTTGACTCTTTTGTTAACTAATCTAGCTACTGATTTGACTTCAAGAATAAGGTTGCTGAATCAAGCAAATGTGAGTCATAGTGGTCAAATCGGCACAATTCCGCAATCCATGCACATTCTGGCCCAACCTGTCAGCGGCTTGAATCCCGTGCCACCGGTTAGGATTATGCAAGGGACTGACGGTTTGAATGATCAGAATTAGATCAATTAGGGTGAGCGAGTTGAAGTCCTCGGAATATTGCCTTCGTGCGGGTTAATGCCAGAGATCTCAAATGGCACCAATCCTACAAGGGTGACTGGAGGTACTTCAAATCAAGGAAATGAGGCCCAGACAGGTGTCTCACAACCGATGCTTCCTAATGTTAATCATCCTGGGGGTAGTAATGTGATGCTACCTGCAGGGATGGTGAATATTGGGTCGATTCCCGTACCGATTATAGGGTGTCAGCCCTACCGACCACAAAGAGGATTAAGAGACTTTGCAAATCATCCTCCTTTGTCGCCTAGATACAAATAAATCAAGCAAATTAGGCTCCAAACTATCTGAGAGATCAGAGGATGATAGAACATGCTGCTTGTTTGGTTATACAAAGAATGGGATTGGATGGAGCGTCTTGAGACCTGTATATTGCAAGCCATACCCAAATTGGGTTAATAACATCTCATACCCTAGGGGATACAAAATCCCTGAGTTTACTTTCTTTACTGAGGAATATGACCAGTCATCGGTGGAACATATTAGTTGATTTACGGCTCAATGTGGCAATGTTAATAATGATGGAAGAATGAAGTTACGGTTGTTCCCTTTGTCCCTGTCGAAGACGGCATTCACTTGGTATATTGGTCTTCCCACAAATTCGGTACATAATCGGGAAGAAATGGACAATAAATTTCATACTTAGTTCTATCATCTGATTCCCAAATTGACATTGTCGGATCTAGCCACAGTCAAGCAATTTAATAATGAGACGGTTGATCAGTATATTGTTCGGTTTAAAAAGATGGGGAATCAGCGTTTGTTCTTTCTTCTAGAGAAAGAAGTCGTCGAGATGGCCAAAAATAATTTAAAATTTGCTTTGAAAGAGAGTTTGGCTGGGCAGAAATTTATTGATTTGTTCTCATTAACTACTGCAGCAACTTGATACGAGAACCTTTGGAAAGAGAAAGATAAGAAGCCTTATTGGGATTATAAACAGAACGTGGTAATATACGATGCCGAAGAGGATTTGGAAGAAGACGATACTCAGAATGATGCTACCAAAATTGCGATGGCGAAGATGACTCTGGATAAACCATACATTTGTCAAGCTCTGAAGCTTGCTAGAGTGAGAGAGTCAGTAATGGTCAGGGCCAAGGACACACAAAGGTACTCGTTTGATGTTACCAAGTTGGATGAGATTTTTGACCACTTCCTACACGATGGAGTGATAAGGTTGACAAAGGATCAGATCATCCCCAGCAAGGAAGAAATTGGTAACAAAGATATTGTGAGTGGCACCACTCTCGGAGCCACAGGACTAATTATTACAACGTCTTTAGGAAGGCTGTTCAGGAGGCGATTCGTCAAGATAAGATTAAGTTTGCCCAAGAAGGGGATAGAAGAATGGAAATTGATTTAGATCCTTTTCCCCAAATAACCGAGATGGCATCGGAGATGGCATCGGCAGCTCTTAGAACGCATGAAAACCGAAGGACTTTATGCCAAAGGTGCCGAAGGGAAATCATGCATCAGTACTTCTCAGACAGCGATGATTATTTAGCAACATCGAGATATTGTTAGAATTGGGAAAGAACCTTGGTGAGACCCAGAAAAATGAACTACGATCGACAGTATCATCAGCCTCCTCAGTATTGTGCACCTTCCCGTAACTATTCCAACCGCACGTAATGAGTGGTTGAGGATAGAAGAGACCCAAGATTTGGAGGGAGATATTTTAATGAACATAATTTCCAAAAGCGAACTCTCAAGAGTAGTGCAGTGCCAAGACGAAAACGAACAAACAAGGTGTTGCTCAAACGACCTTATGAGGAAGGGCATCCCAATATTGGAACTCTAGGAGAACCGAACGAAAAATTTGATTATTACGTTCAATATTCAAGGACTCCTAAACTAAAACAAAAGTCGCATCAAGTAATACCGTTAGGTTGGGGATTGGAATTCGAATGTGAAGATGAATTCACACTTTAACTAGCCAACGCCAGAAGCCTTCTCGGACAATAAAGATACTACACGATCCTCCTCAAGGACAGTGGTTTGTGGGAAAAGAAGTTTCGGCTAGCCTGCAAGGAACTTAGCCGTTCGAGCAAAAGCCAATGTCAATGACTCAAAGAGCATGTAAGTCGATACCTCGGTAAGACCCAAAGGTAAACGTCATGGCGAAGCGACAAGCCTAGTATGGGTGAAACATGAAGGAGATTCTTCTGAAATGGATAGAGAGTATAGCAGCTGCCAAGAGAGTGATACCATTGAAGGAAAAAGTTCTCCTCTAAGGCAAAAGGAAGAAGGAACTGAGAGGAGAGTGGATAGAATAAAGAGTCAATTCGACAGAAAGAGATCTAGTTACGGTTCTTTAGCTGGCTTAAATATGGTGCAAGTGAGACTCTCTCCTGAGTTCAAAGCTTCTGCTATGAAAGTTGCACCGATGGAGGAAGAGACTTTTGAAGTGGTAGAGACAATCAAGGCTGAATTCCAATTCATTGATGACAAGGTGGTAGAATTCGAGAAACTTCCAGTCCATAAGACAAAGCACTTGAAAGCCCTCATGGTGGTAGGCGAGATAGAAGACCATCTAGTTAATAGGATATTAGTTGATAGGGGACCTATCCTAAATTTAATGCCTGATCGATTCTTTCGGAAGATAGGCAAAGATGAGAAGGAACTAATCTCAACCAATATAACATTCTTGAATTTTACGGTAGAAATCCGTGATGCAAAGGGGGCAGCGGTAGTCGATCTTACGATTAGATCTTGTACTACAAAAATCACATTCTTCATAATAGATGCTGATGGATCTTACAATTTGTTGTTGGGAAGGGATTGGATACACAGTAATCAGTGCATACCTTCGTCATCGCATCAAACTTTGGTCTTTTGGAACGGGGATAAAGTAGAATATATAAGAGCAAATCATGAGTAGAGCATTACCTGGGCCGATGTAGTTTAATGAACACTCTTGAAGATGATATGGTATCTATGATAGAACCACCCTGCGTCAATGCCAACAAACTTACCTGCAGCCGCTTTACGGAGATGGGGTTTGAGTGGATCTTGAAAGAAAGAGAGCTGGCCAAGGGGAAAATAGATGTTTTACATGGAAGGAAATAGCTTGTTACAAGAGCTAGATGAGCGATACTCTTGTTACCTTGTGGAGGAGATTGAGAATTCATCAGAATTCGCCGATTGTATAAGAGATTTTGAAGAATATCCACTCAAAGAAGATACAAAAACAGTTGAATTCGAAGACTCACTCATAGAAGTTGATATAAGCAATGAAGAAGTGAAGCGACTTGTCTTTGTAAGTACATTACTCAATGTTGAATTCCGAAATGATTTAGTGGAAGTCTTGCGAAGGCATAGAGGTTGTTTTGCATGAGACTATCATGAAATGCCGGGTTTAAGTAGAGATGTGATTAAGTATCGTCTACCGATAAAGCCAGGTTGGGGACCTCATAAACAGCCACCAAGGAGATTCGCTCCCGAAGGAAATGCAAAGATAAAGAAAGAAATAGAAAGACTATTAAAAGCAGGATATATTGAGACTGTTTGGTATGTGGAATGGTTGTCCAACATAGTCCTAGTGGGTCGAAGGTTTGGTCTGCTAATGTCGTTAGTTTGCTGACTGTTCCTATTGGGACAGAGCAGGAAAAAAATTAAAACTTGCCAAGTTGATCATTTCACTGACCTCTATCTCCTCGCAAGGTCCAATTGCCAGGGCTTCAAGTACCTTAATCCTAAATTGATACTTCTCCTCACGAGACTTGAAGAGACTATTTTGCTAAATGAATGGCGCATTTATTAAGCAATCATCTAATAGAATTAATAGAGTGCTAAGAATAATTAGACGCATCTTACGGTTCTTAAATGTTCTGCCTAAGTTGATATGCGCTGCTTTATCTCCGCACAACTTTTCTCAAGAGGCACACGACAAGTTGAGCAAGAATAGCACTAAAAATAGTAACAGTTCATTGTAAGTGTAAAATGGGTGTATGAACATGTCCACTTTGATTGCGAATTATTCAGCATACATGAGGTATTTTGCCGTTTTGCCTTTCGATGCTTTCATCAAGAATTCCATTAACCACACTTAAAAGTGATTGGGCAGGGCATTCTGCCGGAAGGATTAATGGTAAATTAGGTTAATAATTTCAGAGAAATTTAAGATAAGCTCATGAAATATCTGCATAAATCAAAATGCAAAAGCTTACGTCCAAACTATTCGACTTCATCATCTCCGAGATCTTTGCTACCGCAAGGTCTGCATATCGACCTTGCTTCAATTTCTCCAATGCTGATGTGAAGATTCTTATGATTTCCTTGTAGGTCTCGGTTGCACTTATCTAGGGCTGATTTGCTCTTTCTGTTTTCAGTCGATGAATCAAGACAAAAACATATCAACGGAAGTGGATGGACATAATGAAATGAGTCCACTCATGGAATTGCCATTCCATAGAGTTGATGAAGTAGAATCTGTGACTATGGGTGCGACAAACAAGGTGAGGGAACCTAACTCTCGTCCTCCTCTAAGTAAAAAGCGAGCTAATCAATCAGAAGCTTGGAATAATTTTTCGAGAATCATAGATGAAAAAATACATAAAACAGTTAGGGGGAAGTGCATTCATTGTGGGGTTGAATATGTGTATAATGGAGATCATGGAACGTCTATTATGTGGAAGCACTTGAAAAAGTGCAAAAAGTATCTTTATGCAGATAAAAAGCAAATGTTGTTTATATCACGTAAAGGAGATGTGACTGGCGAGGTAAGGGAAAATACTATTAATGGTGATAGCATCTTAATGATGTAAAAGTTTGATCAAGAACGTTGTAGACACATGCTTTCTCAGATGATTATTATTGATGAACAACCATTTTCCATGGTTAAACGTGTTGATTTTCACGATTTTATTACTGAATTACAACCTCTTTTCCAACATCTTTCAAGATTTACAGTGACTAAAGATTGTATGAAATTATATCTGAGTGAAAAAAACTTGTTTGAAGGCTTACTTTGGTAAACTTAAATCTAGGATTGCACTGAGTTTTATTCAAAATTTGAACTATTTATGTCTCACTACATATTTTATTGGTGAAAATTGAAAGTTACATAAAAGAATCATCAATTTTGTGGTGATACATAGTCACAATGGTAGAGAGATTGGGGAAATGGTGGAGAATTGCATTCATGATTAGGGAATAGAAAAAAACATATCCACAATAACCGTGGATAATGCTAGTTCAAATGATGTTGCCGTTGGTTATTTAAAGGAAAAATTTTCAAGAGAAGAGTTTTTTATTTTAAATGGCGATACTTTACATATGAGGTGCACTACTTACATACTTAACTTAATAGTAAGAGATGGATTGAATGAGGTGTGTGATTCTATTGCACGTATCCAAAACGTAATTAGGTATGTGAGGAGTTCTCTCGCTAGAGCTAAGATATTCTAATCTTGTATTGAGAGTGAGAGAATTGCATATAAGGGTCCGGTCTGTCTTGATGTTATTACTAGATGGAACTCCACCTACATGATATTAGATACCACCATAAAGTTTAGGAAAGCTTTTGAAATGATGAAAGAAAATAATTTCACTTTCTTAAGGGAGATTAACAATGATTCTTCTCAAGATAAAGATTGGGAAAATACCATCGTTCTTTCTAAATTTCTGAAATGGTTTTATGATGCAACCAAAAGGATGTTGGGAAGTTCATATGTTACTTTAAATGATTATTTTGAATGGATGGCTAAGTAATTCGTTTCTAAAATTTTCAAAAAAAATGCAATCAAATCCTAAAATATATTACAACAATACAATTGAGTCTTAAAATATTTAGAAAAGTACAATCGTGTCCAAAAATTGGTTAGCAAATTCCATTCTACACTTGGATGGATATAATGAGAGAATTTAATTATACCAACTTGATAAATTTTAGGACATAATTATACTTTTCGAACTTCAAGCACTCCTCTCAAAAATCAATGACGAGAGTCAAGACCTAATTGACATCGGATTGGACCTGGCACAAGGCCTAAAGATCCTAATCCAAGACCATTCATGATTAAAAGAGTCATGAATTTTCTAAGATAAAATTAATTAGCGTTAGGCAAGCTTGGATAGGTGAAGGCTAGAAAATGAAATTATTTGCCTAGACCCAGCCATTTTGCCTCTCGAGCCGACGTAGTAGTTTCATTAAGCCAAATCCCGAATGACCAGGTCTAAGAGAGATTTCGTGCATATGGACTTTTCCTTTAGTGAATTTAAATTTTACCAACCTTGCGATGATTCTTTTTGTGACTTTACTCGAGAGTTCAAATCCTACATAGTAATAAGCAAGTTTTCGTAGCAAAACTTTTTACGATAGATAGCACTTGTCACTCGTGTTACACCCAAATGTCACACGGATCGTTGCCTAATCAACAATAATTGCATCGCAATCGCTTGACAAAATGACAAGTGACTGATGTGTAGCAAAGCCAAGGTGATCCGGTTTCCTTGCTTCCCAAAACGGGAATCGCAGTCTTTTCAACCTCTCATCCTGTGTGTGGCAGAGAAAATGAGAGGGGGAGGGAGATAGATCACCAGACATGCACAATATAAGTAGGCAATTGCTCTTGATTTCAGGAATTTCTCCTCCTTGCAATCATCTTAATAAAGATAATATGCAGGAAAAGTACCCAAAAAAAGTCATAAATTAATGACATTTGTACCAATTTAATTATAAATATTTTCACATTAATATCGTTTCAGTCCATTCATCCATTTTGATCGGCCGGCATTGACATGGATGCTAATCGTCCGACTAACGTTGACATGATAATTTTTAATTATTTTTTTATTTTCCGAATTTTTATTAATTTTTCTTTTTCCTTTTCTTTTTTCTCTTCTTGCTCCTTGGATTCCTTGTAGTGGCCAACGAGGCTCGTCCACTGGGCAAGGGCCGCTAAGCCCTCGCCTAGCCTTGCCTAAGGCTATGGGCAAGGCTAGTGTTGCCCTGGCCTCGCCATAGGTGAAGATGGCCTTGCCTAGTGGTCGGTGAGCTGCTGGAGGTTTGCCAGCCACTACCGGAGAAGAAGGCCAAGAGGAAGAAGAGGAAAAAGAAAATGAAAAGGAAAAAATTAATATAAAATTCGAAAAAATAAAAAATCATTTAAAAATTACTACGTCGGCATTCGTCGACTAGTCAGCATCCATATCAATGTCGGCCAGCCAAAGTTAATCAAATGGACTAAATTAACACCAATGTGAAAAGATTTATAACTAAAATAATATAATTAAAATATTTATGACTAAATTGGTACAATTAAAAGGTTTAGGACTAAATTGATATCAATATTATAGGTTTAAGACTTTTGGTACTTTTGCCGATAATCTGCTTCTTGTTCAAATAGACCCTCCACTTGAAAATCAAGAAGAAATACAGAAAGAATGTCTTTGTCCACAGATTTTGCTTCACTGGCCATCTTCATTGAGGAGGTTAGAAAAGTATAAAAAAAACTTCTCTATTTTTCCTTCCCTTTTCTCTAGCGAATGTATGTGTTTGATTCGAATCAGATTCAGTTTTGGTGGATTTTCGCAATGTTATTTCCATAATGCCACCATGGACATGGCGAGGAGCGATGAGCAAGGGCGAGGAGCTAATGAGAATGGAGGAACGGAGGAGAGGGATGGAGCGGCTTGTATTGCGTTGGAGTTTGAAGGGTTGCACTGCTTTGAGACAATCATGTCGCATTGATGTGTCTCTATAATTACTTTGTTTTTTCAGGAAAATTTCAAATAAATTTTGAAGGGTAGTTTCATCTTTTTAAAATTTTCCTTTTTTCTTTATTTTTTCTATTCTATTTTTTTGGGGAAAAAACTAAATAAAACAAAAACTCTAGAAAAACAAAAAAAAAAGTGAACACACAAGCGAGAGAGCTCCCTTCTACTTGCGGCCGTTGCCCTATCGCTGGTGGGGCGACAGCGACAACGGCTGATGGGGTCACCGACACCTAGGTGAGGCCGGCAACCCCTGCTAACTAGAGGCGAGGGCTAGAGACGGGAGAGGTTGGCAACCCTCTCCTAGATCTAGGCAAGGGTTGCCCGCCCTCGCCCCATCTGGGGGAGGGTCGTTGGCCCTTGCCCAGTGCCCCAAACCTAGGCAGCGCCAACTTGGCGGCCCTCACCCAAGGCCCCTGGACCTCACTGCCCAAGTCTAGGGCACTGGGCGATGCCCTCTCTCGTGGCCCTCGCCTCTGGTTGGCGAGGGTTGTCGACCCTCACCCAAGAGCCGACAACCACACTGATCGTCACCACCACCTTATCAACCTATGTGTTCCCCTTCTTTTTATTTTTACTTTTCTTTTTAAGTTTTAATATAATTAAGTTTAAATTTAAATTGTGTTTTGACAAGATATCCCTAATTAATCGGAATTTTTTGCCATTAGCACTTTAAGTACACTTATCCCAAAAATTAATGACTAGAGTTAAAGACCTAATCAACATCGGATTGGACCTACTACAAGGCCTACTGATCGTTATCCAAGACCATCCATGATTAAAAGAGTCATGAATTTTCTATAACAAAATTAATTGGCGTCAGGCAGGCTTGGGTAGGCTAAGGCCAGAAAATGAAATTATTTGCCTACACCCAACCATTTTGCCCCTCGAGCCGACTTAATCAAGCCGAATCCCGAATGAGTAGGTCTCAGAGAGATTTCGAGCATATGGATTTTAGTGAATTTAAAGTTTACCAACCCCGCGATGATTCTTTTTGCGACTTTAGTCGAGAGTTCAATTCCGTAAGCAAGTTTTCGAAGCTAAACTTTCTACGAAAGATAGCACATGTCGCTCAGGCATTACATCCGAATCTCACACACGGAACGTCGCCTAATCAACAATAATCGCATCGCAATCGCTTGACGAAATGACAAGTGACTGAGTAGCAAAGCCGAGATGATCCGGTTTCCTTGCTTCCCAAAACGGCAATCGCAGTCTTTTCAACCTCTCATCCTTTGTGTGGTACAGAGAAAAAGAGAGAGAGGGAGAGGGAGATGGACCCCTAGATCTGCGCAATATAAGAAGGCAGTTGCTCTCGATTTCAGGAATTTCTCCTCCCTGCAATCATCTTAACAAAGATAATCTGCTTCTTGTTCGAATAGACCCTCCACTTGAAAATCAGAAGAAAGACAGGAAAGATGTCTCTGTCCACAGATTTTGCTTCACTGGCCATCTTCACAGAGGAGGTTACGAACTGTAAATTTTTTCCTTCCTTTTTCTCTGGCGAAGGCATGTGTTTGATCCTAATCGGGTTCGGTTTTGGTGGATTTTCGTAGTGTTATTTCCACAACGCCACCATGGACAAGGGGAGGAGCGATAAGCAAGAGCAAGAGCGAGGAGCTGATGAGAATGGAGGAACGGAGGAGAGGGACGAAGAAGCAGCGACGGGGCCTTGTATTGCGTTGGAGTTTGATGGGTTGCACTGCTTTGAGACAATCGTGTCGCATTGACTCGTCTTTGTAATTACTTTGTTTTTTTTTTTTTGTGTTTCTTTTTGTGCTGTTCTTTTTCTTTTTCTTTTTTTTGTCGGGGTGGCCAATTCCTTTTAGATCTGGTTAGATTGTAAGGAATGAAGATGCAATTTTGAGGGTCCAAACCCTTTTTCTCCTTTTAATTTCCTCTTTGGATTCAAGTTGGGATTGTTAGGTGAAAAGAGATAATGGCTTTGACAAAGGGTTAATCGTAACGTACAAAACTTCCAAGCTAATCATTATTATGAAGAAAAATGTTTTCTCTATTGGTTAAAGAAGGTAGGTCTAATACTCCGAAGAACTCCAAACTCAAGGTCCATTTTTAATTCTATCTTAATTTTTTTTTCATAAAATGCCCCCAATTTTTGGTGTAGTTTCAATTATACCCTACACTTTTTTTCCTCATAAAAAATGACTAATTTTTATTTGAGTCCCAAATTTGCCAATGTTAACTCTTTGTCCAAAATTTCTCGTTGACAAGTGAGAGATGGAAAACTCCTGAACATGAGTTGTGCAAGCGTTTTGAGACAAATATCGACATGCGGATCCCTGGAGTGCCATAACTTGGCAGAAAGGGACACTTAAGTGCCATAACTTACGAAAGGTACACTTAAGTGCCAAAATCGGAGCAAAATGATCACTTGAGTGCCAATCCGGTCAAAATCTGGCTAAAATGCTAACGTGTCAATTTTCTAGCAAAGCGAGTGCAAAACGGCGTCGTTTTGGTGCTGACGTGGTAAAAATTTAATATAAAATTAATTTAATGTAATTTAAAACTAAATTTATTTTAAAAAATTAAAAAAAATTAAAAATTTTTTTTTTTTTTTTTAAAAAGGGAGGCGGCCCCAGCCAATCCCCCCACCTTCCGGCGACGGCGGGAGGCGGTGGCGACGAGGGCTCTTTCCTCAGCCGCCTGCTGCCTTCCTCCTCCTCCTCCTCTCTTTTTTTTAAATAAATATAAATTATATTATTATTTTGTTTTAAATTTAATGTAATTATTTTTTATATTATATTAAAATTCAAATTATGCAAAAATAACGTTGTTTTGGCCGATTTAAGGGCTCTATTCTGGCCAACACCCGAAATGACGTCATTTTGGTGCTGACGTGGTAAAAAAATTTAATATAAAAATTAATTAAATTAAATTTAAAATTAAATTTATTAAAATAAAAATTTAAAAATTTAAAAAAAATTAAAAAGTTTACAAAAAAAGTTTACAAAATATTTTTAAAAATTTTAGAAAAAGGAGGCGGCTGAGGGCTGAAATTTTTTATAATTTTTTTAAATTTTTGTAAATTGTTTAAATTTTCTGTCAATTTTTTAATTTTTCTGTAAATTTTGTAATTTTTTTAATTTTTTTTGTAAATTTTGTAAATTTATTTTTTAAAATTTTTTAAATAAATTTATTTTTAAATTTAATTTAAATAATTTTATATTATATTAAAATTCAAATTATGTCAAAACGACATCGTTTTGGCCGATTTAAGAGTTGTATTTTGGCCAACACTCGAAATGACGTTGTTTTGGGTGAATTCGAGTTGACTCGGCTCTCCGACGAGAAATATTAATATTTTAATGCCATGTATGATTTCCGACCAACTTCGGCGGAAGATAGCACTCAGGTGTCCCACTTTTCTCAAAATGTAACACTTAAGTGTACCTTTCGTAAGTTATGGCACTTAAGTGTCCATTTTTGCCAAGTTATGGCACTTGAAAGGTTCTTTTGCCGCCAAATATCTCAAATTCCAGCTCTCGGACCACAAGAGATGAAAGACTTTCAAGTACATGAGATTAAAGATGGTGCGAAAAATCAAAGATCCAAGCAAGATTGAAGGAAGACTCCCCTTAAAGTAAGATCAATTAAAGAAAGCCAATCCTAATTGCTTCAATTTTTACCCAAATCTCATATCCAAGAATACCTCGTTTAAACTAGCATGGAGATTTATCTTCAAAAGACGTTTTATTATATGAAATTCGAGGAAAAATTGGAGCCATCGTGGAAATGCCATGTAGAATCACTAATGATGATTTGGACGGAGGGTTAATGGAGCAAAAACGGGACTCAAAGAAAAGTCTATGATTTTTTATGCGACAAAAAAAAATTTATAGTAGAATTGATATTATAATTGAAGTTGAGGGTTTTTTAGGATTTTTAGTTGGATATTAGGAAATTCTAGATAATATCTTTGTATTTGTCCATTAATGGATTTTTTTTTTTTATGTAATATCTAAAAAAAAGAGCAATGAGTGCATGCTGTGGAAAATAAAAGAAAATTTAAATTAAATTAAATTGCGATTCGGGAAAACCCAACGGCCCTACGGCAAAATTCCAAATAAGGGAGCCCCATCAATGCGGATAACAGCCGCTCGATCCTCTCGATCCAACGGCCGATATCCCGCCAGACGATATTGGACCGTTGGGCATGGCGCCGATTCCTTTTAAAACCAACCATGGCCAAAAAGGAGAGAGACAGAGGCTCTCGCACAAGTCCCAGCACTTTACACTCGCTCAACCAAAGAACCTAAAGAGAGAAAGAGAACGAATTTGAATCGAAACAAGAGAGAGAAGCGGAGGATAGTTGTTACCACTGGTGGTACTGGTGGTGGTGGTGATAAATTTCTGCAATCGAGACGGCAAGGTTTCAAGGGTGGCGCCCACCGAAGCAGGAGGCGAGACGACGGTGAACGGCCGTCTCCAGGGGTTTCTGTCTGCACTGTTCGCGAGCATCGGAGGAGTCTTTGGGACCAACTGCGAGGAGGAAGAAGGAGGAGGAGGAGGAGGAGGAGGAAGAGGGCAAGAAGATATGGCCGCAAGAGCTGTTGGTCAACAACCCAGAGGTTGGCTTCGAAAGTTTGATCTTGATTCCACGATCATCGTTCCTTCTTTGATCCAATCGTTAGCGAGCGTTTTTTGAACCGTAGAGAGAGAGAGAGGGAGGGAGGGAGGGAGGTGGAGGTGAGTGGTGGACGGAATCCCACTGCACCGGCCTGTGGCGGGTGCCGGACCGAATCTCCAATGGCCTCGGATGTCAAAAGACTTAGAATTGACAGATTGACTGATAGGTCTTCTCATCACCATATCATAATCTGTTAAGATACATAAATAGTCCAAATTTCTGAATGTGAATGGTCAACTAATCTCCCACCGATTTAAATTCAATTGTGACTCATCCTTGTCGTAATCCAAAAAGCCTTTACCAGAAAACAAAAAAGAGGATAAATTCATCAGAGATCCTACAATCTCATTCCTAAAACTTCATTCTTTACTCTCTCTTTTTTTTGTGCAATGACTTTATAATTTTACCCTTCTGGTAATAACCTTACTTAAAATGTTGTGGCCGCCAAGTACCATGTTGACCTTTTATGTTGATGTGGCCGCCAAGTGCCATATTGACCCTCATGCACCTTTGGCTTGGTTAGTGATGATCCATGGACTTAGCTTTTCATGGCTCAGAAATTGAACAATTTTATACCGTAACTGGCGTCAATTTTGAACCATTTTTTAGTTTTATGTTGGATATGAGTTCCGAACATAGAAAGTCTAGCAAATCCATTAATGGCGTAACCACTATCTCACCGTTGTTCACACATGTTTTCATAAAATTATGGTTGCATTAATTAAAGTTAGATCCAAGTCTTTGGTCAATCTTTAGACCAATCGGGTTGATTCTAGGCCCAGAAATTGATTACGATAGGCCTAGAGCCTACCTTGTAAAAGTCAATGACTTTGAAGATTTTTCTTTTCCAAGTTTCTTTGCAGAAAATATCCTTGAATTTTCAAAATTTGCCAAATTATTTTCAAGAAAGACACCTGTAGCTGCTTTGTAGGTGCCACCGGAGGTATTTAACAGCCACATTATCTAATCCATTACATCATTCGATGAAAGGACCAAATGAACAAATAAATATGTAATTCATGGCCTCGATTGCACAAATAAAATAAAATAAACTATCGACAACATCATGCAAGATCGAAAAAGTGGAGGGCTCGTGGATTTATCGCAAAAAATAAAGATCTCCAAAAAGTATATAGACAACAATAAAGAAATCAAGCATGCATTACCTGTATGAATTGAATAATTACATGGTTGCAAGATCTTCTTCGTCCCCAATCATGACGGACGAGAGTGGAGCATCCTCTCGGTCACGGCCACCATAATACGATCTATCTTCGCCAACGTGGACTTCGACGTACATTACATTAAAAAAAAAAAAAAGGCAAAGATTGGGCTATAGCTCCCCCCTCTTGTCCGTCTCAGATTTGGGTAGATTTGTCAAAATGGATTGAATCGGGTTTGGGTTGTGGGGCTCGCCCTAAATGGCTCGATCCAAATAGATCCATTTTCACGAGATACAAATCTAACAAATCCTACCCGGTCGACTCATACCGTGTTCGTATTTGATTTGACCCATATTCCTAAAATAATTTAATTATAATCAAATCTAAGAAAATTCATAACCAAACTAAAGTAACAATGCAGAGTGAGAGATTGAGCAGAGGAAAGAGACTAAAGAGAGAGTCATATAAATATGTTGAATTTGAGTAAGTTATAAACCTATTCAATACTGTGTAAACTCATTTAAGATGCATTTACTCGATATAACTAATTCATTTGTTAATCGAATCAAAGTCTCACTTTTTCGAGCTGTGATTTGGTTGGTTTGTCACCTGAAATGAACTAGTTCTATCTAAAAAATATGCATTTTGCTTTCCCTATTCGAGGTTATCTTAGAGGAGGGGTTGGTAGGGAATATACGATAATAAGAGAGGGAATTTTTGACGTTTCGGTAGGGCTGGCAAAATGGGTCATAAACCCATATTATGACCCATTTTTAGTTAAATGGGTCATATATGGGTTAAGTGAAATATTGGATCTAAGAAAGTAAAACACAAAAAGAAATGGGTTTAAATGAGTTATTAGGAAACCCACTTTAAACCCATGGCCTTTTTTTTTTTTTTTTTTTTTTTTTATAAAAATGTTTTTTAATAAAAAATCGAAATTATAATTATTTTTCATATTTCAATTTTTTTCTTTTTTTTTTTTTTTTTTTCTTTCTTTTTCTTCCTTCCTTAGCCGACGGTCGGCGGGGGTGATAGGCGAGGCGAGGCTCGAGCTCACTGGCAGGTTGCCGACAACTGGCGAGGCTCAAGCCTTGCCGAATCTGGCGAGACTTGAGCTCGCCGGTGTCAAGTGGGGCCTCAGCCTTGCCAATCGGCGAGATCGAGCCTCGTCGAATCGGCGAGGCTCAAGCTTGCCAGCATCGGGCAGGGCCTGGCCTCACTAGATTAGCGAGATCAAGCCTCGCCCAACGCCGACGGAGCCTCGGCCTCCTAGATCGGCGAGGCTTGAGCCTCACCGACGACTGGTGAGACTCGAGCTTGCCGGTGTCCGACGGGGCCTCGGCCTCGCCGGATCGGCGAGATCGAGCCCCGCCGACGCCAACAAGCTCGATCTGCCTGTGGCCGGTTGTCGGCCGTCATCGTGGCCGGCAGCCGGCCGAAGAAGAAGAAAAAAAGAAAAGAAAAAATAATTATTAAAAATTATAAAATATATATTTAAAAAATTAAAAATTCTATTTTTAAAAAATATTTTAAAAAGAATTATAAAAATTTTCCATTAAATTTGTATTGCATAAAAATTTTTAATGATACTTTTTTTTTTTAAAAAAAAAAAAAAAAATCATAAAAGTGAGCTTTTTAGGTTTAGTTAAAAAAATTTCATGTTACAATTTTAGTTATTCAATGGTATGTTCACTTCAAATAAGAGAAGCATGTGCATAATCTATTTTTTTTATAAATATTTCAATTTATAGGTTTTTTAACTTTTTTTATTTACTATTTTTAATTTAATTTGAAGTTTTAATCCAATTAGCATATAGTAGAAGTGGGTTTTCCTAGAATATTAATAGGTTCTAGCAATACGACTTGGGTAGGATAGGGTCGGGTTTGGGTCGGGTCGGGTATTGGTCACTTGATTTATACTATATGAATATGGGTCAAATATGGGTCGACCCGACTCAAACCCACCCGACCCATTCATTTGACGAGTCTACGTTTCGGTAAGATAGATTGCGCCGGAAGCTAGGGACTAACCTCGCTCGCTCGCCACCTAATATTTTAATGGTTTCACACGTGACCGCAATCATTATCCCCTCTGGCTCTCGCATTGCTGCACATGACAGACACGTGGACAATGCCACCGTGGAATTAATGGCGTCCTAATTTTATTTTTATTTTTTCTTTCTGGTTGGCGATAAATTTTTAAAGGAAAAAAAAAATAGGACTTTCGATTCATCGAGGAGCCACTGCCATCAATTCCACTTGATCATGTGGGGCGTTCCATTTTCGTGAAGGCGTCTCCGCGACTTTTTAATGAGGTTTTTGCGGTCTAAGTTTATTTTGTCGAAAGGAAAATATATTTCTTAAAATTTATGTTAAAAAAATTCATTTATTTAATCAATTACAAAGAGTAATTCCCATCTTATCTCAATTCATAAAAAAATGTTTTTGGTAAATTAATTATTTATTCATCATTTAAATATCAGAAAATCGGAAAATAATTTTCTTCGAGATAAAGATGCAACATTGACAAAATATTATATTTTATATACACAGAGCCTAAAAATCCTCATAAAGGTCTTTTTATTTAATATAATTTAATTGGGGTTTGAGAGGGTTTGGGCGGGCTCAGCTTGACGTGGTAAATTGCCTACTCAAGCCAGCAGGCCACCACACCCACGATCAACCGTAACATTAGAATTGGACACCACTTTCAAATTAAGGATAATGATACAAACAGTTTTTGAACTTTGGACCAATAAGGAGCCTATTCATAGGCATAATAAGTGAAGGAACTAAAGATTCTACCAAGAACTTGTTTAAGATCAAACGAAAGAGGCAAAGGATTCACGTGAAGCCTAGAGGTTGAAGTATTTTCAGAGAAAAAGGAGCCTGATTTTGAGGTATTGTACCAAAAAGGACATTGTCTTGGACTAGCTTAGAGATTTCTTATGGGTATGAATACGAAGGCCATTTGAGCTTTATTTCTCAGGCCTTAAAACCACCCACTGTCCAATGAAAATGTTGATTTGGAATAAAGCTAGTTGTCTCACCCTTCTATAAACCCATCCATAAATGGGTTAAGAATAACTCTTTCCTCTAGAAGTACCCCAAGATTCCATCTACCGAAGTTTCTTTTGAAATGTCTCAAGCAATTTATTTGTGACCAAAGCCGTTGGATCAACTTTTTGGTTAACATGACCAAGACGATGAACTTTTTAATTTGTTTAATGTACTCCAAGAACTTTAACTCAATGTGCAATATGATTTATGAACTTTTGGTACATGTCCAATACAGTCATTGAATAGCATGAAAATATTCAATATAGTCAAGAACAACATTGAACAAATTAAAAGTTTATGAACCACCATGCACATTTCGCCAAAGTTCAAGAATTGTACGTTTTTTTTTTTTCCTTTGATTTATTATCCTTCCTTGACCTCATAAGTGCATCTTATGAATATAAAAATCAAGGGATAAATGAATTAAAAGTTATCAAATTTGTTACGAAAGTAATTCATTTCTAAAATTTTCAAAAAATGCAATCAAATCCTAAAATATATTGCAACAGTACAATTGAGTTCTAAAATATTCAGAAAAGTACAATCATGTCCAAAAACTTGTCAGCATATTCTACTTATCAAGTTAGAAGGATATAATGAAAGAATTTGATTGTCCAAAAACTTGTCGGCATATTCCATTTATCAAGTTGGACGGATATAATGAAAGAATTTAATTATAGTTTCAGGACATGATCGTACGTTTAGAACTTCAAGTACTCCACCCAAAAAATCAATGACTAGAGTCAAGACCTAATTGACGTCGGATTGGACCTAGCACAAGGCCTAAAGATCCTCATCCAAACCATTCATGTTTAAAAGAGTCATGAATTTTCTATCATAAAATTAATTAGCGTTAGGCAGGCTTGGATAGGCTAAGGCTAGAAAATGAAATTATTTGCCTAGACCCAACCATTTTGCCCCTGGAGCCGACATGGTAGTTTCATTAGGCCGAATCCAGAATGACAAGATCTAAGAGAGATTTTGTGCATATGGATTTTTCCTTTAGTGAATTTAACTTTTACTAAATTCGCCATGATTCTTTTTGTGACTTTAGTCGAGAGTTCAAATCCCAAGGAGTGATAAGCAAATTTTCATAGCGAAACTTTTCACGAAAGATAGAATGTCACTCGTGCATTACACCCGAATGTCACACGGAACGTTGCCTAATCAACAATACTTGCATCGCAATCGCTTGACAAAATGACAAGTGACTGATAAGTAGTAAAGTCGAGGTGATTTGGTTTCCTTGCTTCCCAAAATGGGGATCGCCGTCTTTTCAACCTCTCATCCTAGGTGTGGCAGATAAAATGAAGAGAGGGAGAGGGAGATAGATCACCAGACATGCACAATAAAAGAAGGCATTGCTTTCAATTTTAGGAATTTGTCCTCCCTGCAATCATCTTAATAAAAATAATATGTGGGAAAAGTACCAAAAAAAAAAAGTCATAAATCTATGACATTTGTATCAATTCAGTCATAAACTTTTTATACTAATACCAATTTAATCCATCTGACCAATTTTGACCAGCTGACACTGATGTGGACGCTAACCGTCCGAACTCTGATGTTGCACTTTTTAATTATTATTTTTAATTAATTTTATTTTTCTCTTCTTCCTCCTTGGACTCTTTTAGCGGGCGTTTGGTAACGCTTCCGTTCCCGAAAACAATTTCTGATAAGAAATGATTCTTTTTTATTCTATTCCGGGAATAATTTCTAAGCATTTTAAGCCGTTTGATAACTGTCCAAAATTTCAATTCCTGTAATAGAATTGCGTGTAGTACCGTGCTCAAAATTTCTACTCCAAATCATTTTCTTTTAATTTTTAAATAATTTTATTACTTTTTTTCCTTTTTTTTTTCTTTTTTTTTTTTCCTTTCTTTCTCCTATTCTTTTTCTTCAAGTGGTCGATCGCCAACCTTGGAATGACCAACGACCAGCTATACGAGGGCCGGCGACCTCACCGGAGCATCGCCGGCCCTCGTCGACTGAGCCTCGCCGGCAGCTGGGCGAAGCTCGACCAAGCCTCAGCGTGGCTAGCCGCCGAGACCCGCCTTGCCGATGGCTGGCCTTGCCTCTAGCAAGCTTGCCAGACCGGCGGCGGCGGGCAGCGGACGGCAACTGCGGTGGTGGCAGTAGATGAAAAAGGAGAAAATGGAAGAAAAACAAGAAAAAAGAAAATAAAAAGAGAAAATATGGGCTTGATTCTAGAATTATTCTTGGGAACAAGAATTAGCCTTTTTTTTTTTTTAATTCTTGATTTTGTTCCAAATCTACTTCCGGGAACAAAAAAATAGAAGTTTGTTTCTAGGAACAAAATTTTTAACAAATACGATTCTATTCCAAAATTATTCCAAGGAACAAAATAATAGAAATTTTTATTATTTGGCCGGTTACCAAAGAGGGCCTTAGTGGCTAGTGAGGGCCGCTAAGCCTTCACATAGCCTCTCCTTGAAAATGCTAGTACGAACACCTAGAGGGGGATGAATAGATGTTTAAAAGAAATTTTGATAAATAAATGAGGAATAAATTTCGAACAAAATCTGATAAGCAAGTCACCAGACTTCTTATGAATGCTCATAGTCAGATTAGAGATGGAACCGGATTTTGTAATGCCTATAAGAATGCAATAGATTTAAATAAAGTGAGTTAAGGGAAGAGAATACTACATACAAAATTTATAATGGTTCGGCTTAGATTAAACTTACGTCCATTCTTCTACGCTGACAGCCTTCTAGTTGGAATTCACTATAACATCAACAGAGAAATACGATTTTTTGAGTGCAAACACTTAGTGGAAGATCCCTTCTCTCTCTCACAAAGTCACTCATTTTTGTAATTGTCTCTCTTGAATACAATTTTTAAGGACCACAGATGGAGAACAAGTAGTTGGAAATATTTCAGACTTTGGAATTTTAATTTTTCACGTCCACCCTTCAAATAGACTAAATGACCTCCTTAAATACTCCTCCATACCTCACTAGCGTTTCGTATTTTCCGGAGGAATTTCTTCCAATTAATTTGTTGGACAGAATCGACTAAGAAGATCTTATAGCAATCTGAAGATTGAGATGGAAAATACATTGATTCCGGTCGCCCATACAATCGGAATTTAAGTTTTCATAAGTAAATGTTCCCAAAAAGGAACTTGTTTTCAAGATTGATTCCATCAATGTATTTATAGAAGGAAAGTGAGATTATTCGCTAGAGAGCTAGATATTGTAGAATGAATTTCTAATATGTTTATTCTAAATCATTGTCATAAAATCAATAAATCTGAGTTTGATTTCATCCTCATTCTGAACATGGTTTCAGTTTGGATTGCGTCAAAGTGGAAAATACTTCTAGAATGAATAGACTTTACCAAAAGTCTTCGATATAACTTCAAAAGCATTATGTTATTCAAAATAAGAGAAAGAACTAGAAAGTTTTGTCAACCTCAAAATTTTGTAAGAGTTTTCTCAATAATCTCCCTTTTTTTTATGGTGACAAAACTTTCATGCTCTTTTAAGCATAATTTTTATATTATCCTGTAAAACAATACTTTAGCAATACAAGATAATAGATAGAGATAATAGATAGTGTACAGACATAAGCATTATATGAATAAACATTTTCTAAAGTCTGGTTTGCACAATAAAGACGACATAAAAACACACCACACTAGTAAAGCATAGAAAACACAAACTGCAAACACAACCAACAAGTCAAATCTTCAAATCTGCAAAAGTCTCCCTCTTTTTGTCACCAGCAAAAAAGAAGAAAAACAAACAAGCATAAAGAAAAAAAAAATGTGATCGTTCAAAAAATGATTAGGGGTTTCTTGGAACATGGACAAGTCGAAAATCCTCCAAATTCTGCATGGTCTCCTCAAGCTTGGTCGGGCACTGATTGAAGATAGTCTCGACCTTAGCCAAATTCTGAGTGGCTTGCTAATTAATGTCATGTACTTTGTCATCAAGAGATTGTACCTTTCCAGTAAGAGATTCTGAGGTAGTATCAGGAGCAGCATGCAACTTTTGGATTTTAACCTCTATCCTATACTATTGTGCCTTATTCTCTAAAAGGAGTTCCACTATCCGAGGATAGTTTGAATTTGGTTCGGTTTGGGCCCTAGCTTTTGCAAGTTGAACTGGAGGGGTATCTAAAATTGAAAGACTATTAATCTGAACATTGGAGGTATCTTACTTCCCCTGAACATTATCCTCTTTGTCCTCAATCTCAGGAGATTCTTCAAGGAAATGAGATGCATAAATGTCCTCTCCATTGGGAGGAGATTGACTGACACCATCACTTATAGCTAGTTCTGCAATATGGTCTTGAAGATGAGTTTTCTCACCTACTCCCCCTGTCTTAGTGGCTTCAATCTGAGGAAGAACTCCTTCTTCTTCCTGCATTCCTTCTTTTCCAACACTGATTTGTTGACCAGTTTCCTTATTTTTCTCTCCAACATCTCCTTCATTATGTTCCCTTGTATCATCTCCTTTCATATCAAAATAGTCATGTTCCTCATTCAGATTTGCATCTCCCTCTCCTTCATCTGAATCATCCTTCTCACTTTTTTTTTTCTCCAGTGTCTTCTCCTTTACTTTCCTCTTCTGGATCTTTCTTGCTCTCTTCTTCTTCTTTTTCAAAATCAGCTATTCCTGCAATAGGGTCTCTCATGGCAATATTTGCCATGATATCAAAAATAGTCTCGTCTTCATCATTTTCCTCTTCTTCATCTTGTAGAAAAAGAATAGATCTTTTTCCTTTTTGGAGTATGCGAGATGATACTTTTCCCTTTTCTCTTTTTCTCGGCCGCAGATCTTGTTTTAGCCTTATTAGCAGATTCATTCTTTATAAGTTTCAAAGCTCCAGAGAGATCCTTTAATCTCATTTTTGAGATCATTTTGAGTCCAATTTGCATGGGAACGACGGTTCTAGAGCAAAAACTAAAGGGCGGTTGAATTTGAAAGTGTTGGAAAAGTCTGGTTACCAAAGTTGCATAAGGAAGCTGACCTTTCTCTTTCATTACTGTTCTGTACATATGCCATAAAATGGTATGAGGAAGTGAGAAAGCAACTTTGTTGCAGATAGCCCATATCATTTTGACTTCAAACTTCGAAACATTAGTCTTTGAGGCAACCTTGGGTTTGATGCAATTGACAACAATCTTGTGGAGCAAAATATTAGAGGCAGACATCCTGGAATAAGTAATGCTTCCCCTAGGAATTTTGTTCTTTACTAGAAACTTGATGACCTCATCATTTGAGACAATTATGGACATAAATCCACTTCGTTCCACTCCTAAAATATCAGCCAATAGATCAATATCAACATCAAAAAAAATTTCACACATAGTAAATTGAATATGAGTTGGATCCAGGATTGACAAGTTTGAATAAAAATAAGCGATCAATTTAGGATAGACATCAGATGACTCCACACAAAACCTTTCCATTTGAAATTTGGCAAATTTCTCTTGCAAATTTCTCTCGATCGAATCTAGAAAATCAAAGTCTACCGTTCGAGGGTTGATGACTCCTTTGTTTAGCATTTACACATAGACCTTCTTATGTTCTTTTGACCGAAACAACTTTCCTTTAGTTTCGGCAATTTCCGCAACAACACCCATTTTAGGTTGGAATTCTTGAACATTCTCTCATCATCATCTTCCTTTTTCCCTTCAGTTTGACCCTCCGTTCCAAAACGAGGATTAGCAAGAAAGATGGTAAATTTCTCTTCTGCTCTCTCAGACTTTACCAACCCTAATTTTTCCATGGCTCTCAAAAACAAAATTTTGTTCCCGTAGCCATTCTCTTTCAAGAACAAAGTTATAAAATCCATAAGACTTCCTCGCTTTTTCAGAAACTCATAGTGCTTAAAAAGAATTTCGGGCTTTGTTACTAAAAGAGGAGTTGTATCTTGAGTAACCTCTTCCTCCACAGATGATCGATTCGTGCTCCTTGGTGATTCATCTCTAGTGAGATCAAAATGTGTCTGAGTATCAAGCACAAAACGAGGCCCACAACTGACAATGCAAGAGGACCTCCTCTAAGAAGACATCAAGACAAACTTGGAGGATTTTGACAACATGTTCGTGAATGATCGAGAGAGAGATTTGCAGAGAAAGTAAGAACAAATCAAGAGAAGCAGAGGTTTGAGAGATTAGGGTTTGTGAAGACTTTGGTGATCAAGGGAAAGCTCAAAGACTTATTTAAAGTATACAAGCCACGGCAATCGAATGGCCACAAAAAAGAAAAAAAAAATAACTTCCATTTTGAAAATTTACAAAAGAATAACTGTAAATAATTTTTTGAAATATTAACTCCAAAAACGAATAAAATATTCATATATGTTCAAGAAGGAAAGAAACTTATATGCCAAAATTTGAAATATAACTACCTGAGTCTATAATAGCTTTCAGAAGGATGTCTCTTCCAGAATGTTGAACTGATGAGTCTACTTTTACATAGACTTTAACCAAATGTATGGGTAATATTCAACTTTTCACGAATGAATTCGAATGATCCTTTCTCTATTGGCTTGGTGAAAATGTTCGCCAATTGATTCTTAGAATCGATGAATTGAACATTGATTTCACTATTTTGTACATGATCTCTTATGAAGTGATGACAGATTTCAATGTGCTTTGCTCTTAAATGAAGAATAAGATTTTTGGTGAGATTGATTGCACTTGTTTTATCACATCTAATTTCAGTGCAGGGTTCTTTTATTCTAAAGTCTTTTAGTTGTTTTCTAATCCAAAAATTTTGTGAACAGCAACTTCCAAGAGCAACATATTATACTTCTGCAGTTGAGAGTGCCACAATATTCTATTTCTTAGAGAACCGAGACACTAACATTTGTCCCAAGAGTTGGCATGTACTAGATGTACTTTTCCTATCAACTTTACAACCAGTTAGATCAATATCTGAGTAATCAAATAGGGTAAAGTCTCCTCCTTTTGGATATCATAAACCTAACTTTGGATTTGTTACAATATACTTAATAATATGTTTGACTGCATTGAGATGTGATTCTCTAGGATCAGCTTATAATCTAGCACACATACACATACTAAATCAAATATCAGGTCGAGAAGCAATAAAATAGAGAAGAGAACCAATCATGCTTCTGTATGTCTTTTGGTCTATTTTCTTTCTATCTTCATCCTTGTCGAGTTTGGAAGAATTGGACATAAAAGTCTCAGTCTTCTTACAGTTTTCCATCCCAAACTTCTTGATGACATCTCTAGCATATTTCTCTTGAGAAATGAAGGTTCCTTCCTTTGATTGTCTGACTTATAAACCCAGAAAGAATATTAACTCGCCTATCAAGCTCATTTCGAATTCATCCTGCATAGACTTTGAAAATTTCTTGCATAGACTTTCATTAAAAGAGTAAAAAATGAAATCATCTACATATATTTAAACGAGTAAAAGTCTTTTTTTTTTTTTCCTTTTTGATAAATAGAGTTGTGTCAATCATTCCTTTATCGAAACCATTACTTACCAAAAACTTACTCAGTCTCTCATACTAAGCTCAAAGTGCCTATCAGACCGTACAAAGCTTTTTTTAGTCTCTAGACAAAGTCTGATTTTTGGAATTTTCGAATTCTGGCGGCTATTCCACATAAACTTCTTCTTGGATGAAACCATTTAGAAATGCACTTTTGACATTTATCTGGAATAGCTTGAAATTATGGAAACATGCATATGCAAGTAATAATCTTATAACTTCTAATCTGGCTACTAGTGTATATGTCTCATCATAATCTATTCATTCCTCTTGTGTATATCCTTTTACAACAATCCTTGCTTTGTTTCTGGTTACTTTACCATTTTCATCCATCTTGTTTCTGAACACCCATTTTGTTCTAATTACTGATTTTTCTTTTGGTTTTGGAACCAATTCCTAGACATCATTGATTTAAAATTGCCTGAGTTCTTCTTGCATTGCCTCTATCTAGCTTTCATCAGTTAAAGCTTCTTCTACTCCTTTTAGTTCTATCTTAGAAATAAGAGTTAGAGCGCTTGAGTCTCCTCTTACTTTGGTTCTAGTACGAATCCGTTCTTCTATATTGTCAATAATGAGATCTTTAAGATGGCTTGATTTATGCTTCAAGTTATTGTTGAATCTGTCGTTATCTACAAGAGTTTGCTGAACCTCTATTTCCTTTGAATCTTCTGACTTCTCTTCAGCTTGACTTTGTTCACCAGAAGGCAGAGTTTGCTCAAGGGATTTAGACTTCAACTAACTCAGACTTTTCAAGTTGAGTTTGGTCTTGTTGGTTTTGGGCACTTTCTTGAAACCTGACATTCATTGATTCTTCGATAGTCTATGTATTCTTGTTGAAGACCTTGTAAGCTTTGCTTGAAGTGGAGTATCCAAGAAATATCCCTTCATCCGATCTTTCTTCAAATTTGCCTAGCCAATCATTTCCATTTTTCAAAACAAAGCACTTGTAATCAAATACATGAAAATAAGAAATATTTAGCATTTTCCCTTTATAAACTTCATATGGGATTTTCTCTAGGATGGGCCTCAGAGCCTCAGAAATATTCAGTTAATTACATAACAAGCAGTGGAAACTGCTTCTGCTCAAAAGCGATAAGAGACTCTACTTTCAATTAACAGAGTTCTAACCATCTCTTGTAAAGAACGATTTTTTCTTTTTATAACTCCATTTTGTTCGGAATGTAAAAAGATGAGAAAACATGTTGAAAACCATTTTCGTCACAAAAATTTGCAAAGTCTTGATTTCAAATTCTCCCCCATGATTAGTCTTAATACTCAAAATAGCATAACATTTCTCATTGTGAACCTTTTTAGCAAACTTTGAAAAGTAAGAGAATGTTTCTGCTTTATTTGCCAAGAAGAAAACCCAAGTAAATCTTGAATAGTCATATACAACTGCCAAATAGTATTTCTTACCACCGATGCTTTAAGTTCTAATTGGTCCGAAAAGATTCATATGAAGAAGCTGCAAGACGAGATTAGTGGAGACATGATTTATAAATTTGAATGAGCTTCTGACCTGTTTTACCAAGATGTATGGAGTACACAATTCAGACTTCTGGTATACCATACTAGGGAGACCGCGGACCTACTTCCTAGAAGACAATTTAGCAATTTGTTTCATACTAACATGTCCTAGCTTGCAGTGCCAAAGATTTACTTCATCTTGAATTGAAATAAGACATTGAGAACTCTCTGGACTTATGTCCAAAAGGTAAATGTTGTCATGTCTTCAACCAGTGAAAGTTTGAGAGAAGTCTCGACTAACTCCAAAACAAAAATTTTCTTGGAAATCGATTCTGAACACTGTATCACACAGTTGACTTATGCTCAAAAGATTGTAGTTCAAACCTTTTATCAGGGAAACATTGTTGATGATTAAACTGTCAATATTCACTGTTTCATGTCTAATAATTTTTCCTTTACTGTTTTCACCAAAAGAAACATCTCCTCCTCTTTGTTTTTCTAATTTTATGAAACTACTAGAATCTCCAGTCATATGTCCAGAACAGCCAATATCTAAATACCATTTCTTTTTTTCTTTTAGCAGTAACCTATAGTGAAAAAGAGATCTCAAACATTATTTGGTACTCAAATTTTTTTTGGGTCTGAAGGAGTTAGTTATAAAGACAGTTTTTGTCAAATCCTTCTTAACAGGTCTCTAAACTTTAGGACATTCATTCTCAAAATGTTTTGAACTATCACACTTAGAATATGTAAAAGCACTTCGACCAACAAGTTTTATAAAAACTCTTTGAAAGTGATTTTTCTAAGCAAATTTTGGAGGTCTCTGTCTAAGTCTCTTTTTGACTTTAAAAAAATCAATCAAAATAACACTTTCTTTATTCAAACCCAAACCGGATTTGTTATAATAAGGTATTTGAGCTAAAAGAATTTGTTCTAAAGTTTTTGAGCCTTTGGAGAACTTTGTAAAAACGTCTGAAATTTCATTTTTCAAAATTTCATTTTCTTTTGAAAGAGAATGAGAACTTTCCTTCAAATCATCAAAATTATTTTTCAAACTTTCAAACTTTTCTTTCCAAGAATTATCCTATTATCTGAGTTTTTAATTTTCCTTCTTTTAATTCGGAGATCCTCTTAAGAGAAAATCTGAGATTTAAACAAAGCTCATTTATATATTTAGAAACTTTAATAAGAATCTCTGAATGACTTACCTCGATTTTCTTGTCGAATTTTGAGTCTGTGTCTGAGTCAGATTCTGATTTCGAGTCTGATTATGAGTGAGGCATTTGACAAATATTCGCAACCTCCTCTTCAATTTCCTTACATTCTATGTCACTCCAAATTTCTGCTTCTAGAGCTTTCTTGTATTTTTCATACTTACCTTTCTTCTTTTTCAACAAGGGATAGTTAGGCTTGACGTGTCCTTTCTTCTTACACTCAAAACATATCACATCCTTGCTAGACTCAACATCTTCCATTGATCTTTTTTGGAAACTATGTTTGTTTTTCTTTTTCCAGTTGAATCTTCTTCCTTTCTTATTCAGTTTCTTGAATTTCTTTATCAAGAGAGCAAGCTCCCCGTCGTCTATGTCATCGTATGTGTCTGTATCATCATAATCAGCATTAGACTTAAGTGCAATTGATTTCTTACCTTTTAAATCATCTTCTTCATTGATTTGTTCCACTTCGTAAGATTGGAGAGTGCCTATCAGTTCATCAACAGAGAGGCATAATTCTTTATGTCTCCCTAATTAATGTTTTCACATGGTTCTGGTCTTTGAGAAGTCATCGCAGAAGTTTGTCGACCTTCATTGGAAGATAAATTGGTTGACCTTGATATGCCAAACCATTTGCAATTTCTATAAATCGACCGAACATATCTCCAATAGATTCTCCAGGCTTCATCTTGGAGGATTCATATTGGCCAAGCAAAATATTTATTTTTGTCTCCTTTACACAATATATTATTTCATAGGTAACATGAAGTCTATCTTAAATTTCTTTAACTGTTTCACATGAGGAAATTATGTTATATTCAGCATGGGACAAAGCACAATATAAAGAATAGATGACTTTTGCATAAGAAGTTTGTCTCTTGGCAATTTCTGCTTGATTGATTTCCTCAGCATTCTTGTCTAAAACTTCTTTTCCCTTGTTAGATCCAAAAGTTGCATTCGGGTTAATTCATTTTTCTATAACATCTCATTCCAGAGGATCTCTAGATCTTAGGAATGCATTCATTTATTCTTCCTCACACTATATTCTTTTCCATCAAAATAAGGTGGCTTGGTGTTGCTCCGTCCTTCCACGAGTCTTGAAGCTAAAATACTAGCCATAGAAGATCTTTAACTTAGAAATAAAAACATTTTAACAAATGAGCACAGGGCTGTGATACCAATTGATAATGCTAGTACAAACATCTAAAGGGGGGTGAATTGTTGTTTAAAAGAAATTTTGATAAATAAATGAGGAATAAATTTCGAACAAAGTCTGATAAACAAGTCACCAAACTTCTAATGAATGGTTAGAATCAGATAAGAGATGAAACTAATTTAGCGATACCTATAAGAATGCAACAGATTTAAATAAAGTGAGTTAAGGGAAGAGAATAATACATATGAAATTTATAGTGGTTCGACTTAGATTAAGTCTACGTTCACTCTCCCACGCCGACAGCCTTCTAGCTAGAATTCATTATAGCATCAACAGAGAAGTATAATTTTTTGAGTGCAAATACTCAATGAAAAATCTCTTCTCTCTCACTAAGTCACTCATTTTTATGATTTTCTCTCTTGAATACAATTTATAAGGACTGCCGATAGAGAACAAGTAGTTGGAAAGACTTCAGACTTTGAAATTTCAATTTTTCACATCCACCTTTCAAATAAACTGAATGACCTCCTTAAATACTCCACCATGCATCACTAGCCGTTGGCATTTTCTGGAGGAATTTCTTTCAATCAATCTGTTGGACAGAATCGACTAAAAAGATCTTATAGTCATTTGAAGATTGAGATGAAAAATCCATTGATTCTAGTCACCCATACAATCAAAATCTAGGTTTCCATAAGTATATGTTTCCCAAAAAGGAACTTGTCTCTAAGATTGATTTCATCAATTTGTGATTGATTCCATCAATGTATTTATAGAAGAAAAGTGAGATTCTTCGCCAGAGAACTAGGTGTTGTAGAATGAATTTCTAATACGTTCATTATGAATCTTTGTCTCGAGATCAATAAATCTAAGTCTGAGTTTATTTTCATTCTGGACATGGTTTCAGTATGGATTGCTTCAGAGCGGGAAATACTTCTAGAATGAATAGATTTTGACAGAAGTCTTCGATATAACTTTAGAAGCATGTTGTTCTTCAAAAAAAAAAAACTAGAAAGTTTTGTCAACTTTAAAACTTGGTAAGAGTTTTCTCAACACTCTCAAGGCCATGGGTGAGGCCAGCCTTGCCCTGGCCTCGCCACAGGGAAGCTAGCCTCGCGTAGTGGCCAATGAGCCACCGAAGGTTTGCCGACCATTGCCAAAGAAGAAGGCCAAGAGGAAGAAGAGGAAAAAGAAAAAGAAAAAGAAAAAGAAAAAAAAATAGATGAAAAGGAAAAAATTAATAAAAATTTTGAAAAAATTTAAAAATTGCTAACTCAGCAATCGTTGGCCAGTCGGTGTCCACATCAACGCCGATAAACTAAATTTAGTCGGATGGACTAAATTAATACTGATGTGAAAAAGTTTGGGACTAAATCGATATAATTAAAAGGTTTATGATTGAATCGGTATTAATATCATAGGTTTAGGACTTTTTTTTTATGATTTTCCCGATAATCAGCTTCTTGTTTAAATAGACCCTCCATTGAAAGTCAAGAAGAAAGAAAGAATGTCTCTATCCACATATTTTACTTCACTGAGGAGGTTAGAAAAGTAAAAAAAAAATCTCTATTTTTCCTTCCCTTTTCTCTGGCAAATGTATGTGTTTGATTCGAATCAGATTTAGTTTTAGTTGATTTTCGCAATGTTATTTCCACAATGCCACCATGGACATCGCGAGGAGCGATGAGCAAGGGCAAGGAGCTAATGAGAATGGAGGAATGAAGGAGAAGGATGAAGCGGCAATGGGGCCTTGTATTGTGTTGGGGTTTGATGGGTTGCACTACTTTGAGACACTCGTGTCGCATTGATGTATCTCTATAATTACTTTGTTTTTTTGGGAAAATTTCAACTAAAGACTTGAAGTACCCTCATTTTTTTTAAATAAAGGCCTAAACTGGATATTATTTCAAATAAGAGCTCGAAGTGCTCTCATTTTCTCAAGTAAAAGCATAAAGTGGATATTAATTCAAATAAGAAGTTAAAATGACCATACTAGTTTCAAATAAAAGCCTGAACTCTATTGCATGTTGGCAGTCGAAGTGGTTAGGACAATCTTCCGCAGTGCCTTCAACTTTGCTGCAGGCAAATTAAGCGACGTGACAAAGGCGATGAAAAACCGTAGGTCATCTTCCGCAAACTTCTCCGAGATGGGCGCATTATTTTTGGTTCATTCAAGTCAATCCGGTATCTACATGGGAATGGTAATATCATTATGGCCTGTAACTTTTGCATTTGCACTCGCTTGTGGAGCGGTTCGAGAGTGTCTCGTACAGTTTTCCCTTCTAGTGTCATCATGTGCCGTGCTTCCCTCTCCCTTGTGCGTACATATCAGTAGAAAATGATGAACCGAAGATAGATTTCTTCATTTGATGTACTATTATACTGTTCAAATAAATTGGTAGCTTGTTCGCTAAAACGGTTCCGAGGTATCAGGAAGGGAAACTAGAGTCCCTCTTCGGCATGCTAGAGGCGGCGAGCATAAAGTCGGGGTCCCCGGTTCTGCCATAGTTAGCCAAACTGGACAACATCAGATCCTCCAACGAATACAAAGAGAACTTTGAACAATAAGAGGAAAATACTTCAGCTTTACATAACACATGGTCAAAGCACCAAACAGAATGGTAAGAACTAGAGCAGATATACAGAATATAAATTATGCGTCGAGATCTACACTGGACATAATAATGGGTACCTCAGCAGCAACATTCTTATGCCCTTACAGGCAAATTCAGAAAAAAGTAGCTTCTTTTCCTAACATGGAAACACCTTCAACTTTATTATGTGCCTTTCACTTTGGCTCCTCCCAGAAAACAGCAAGCAGGCCTATTATGCATATCTTCAGTCACCCTGAAACCGAAAGAAAGAGATCAATTTAGGTTGAAAATTCCAACTATACGAGCAATACAAACAAAGTCAGTTCCCTAAAGCATGACATGGTGTTGGGTGAGCGTGATTCTAACATGATTGAGATATAATTGATCTATCCGATTTCATTGAATCATGCAACGACTATACAGTGATGATACCTAGGGAGCTCATTAAGGTAAAATCAAATAAGCTACAAAAACCAAATCAAGAAGCTCGATTCTTCCAAATCAATTTTTCAGTGAGTAGGGAGAACAATACCATCTAAATTCATAACATACAACTGACAACAATGCAGAAAGTGACTGTCCACTGGTCCTAGACACTGGGTGCAATTGACCTTTAGTGTAAAAACAAATTGGCAAGCCTTGAGCCGTGAGACTACAGATTAAACCTACCAAAGTATCCCCCTGATAAACAAGTGTTTGTTTTAGAAAGAACTCCAATCACATGTATAAACAAACAAACCGGACAAAGTTTGTCACCCGCATGTCAATATCTAGTTGTCAGGTTAACGCTGATATTCCATCCTAATAACTTAAACTTAGGATGAAAACTGTAACCTTTGAAATTTGGAACTGCATGCGACCATGTTTCTGAAGTGAGAGTGTATCTTAGGTGAGATCAAGTACAACTGCCAAAAAAAGTGCAAATGAAAGAAAACTAATACCTACATGCAGTGAGTAAGCATCAAACACAATACTAATCGACATTACTGATGCGTTTGGTACCAGCTTATGTTCCCGGGAACAATTTCTGATCAGAAATTATTCTTTTTTATCTATTCCCGGGAACAATTTCTAAGCATTTTAAACCGTTTGGTAACTGTCCAAAATTTCAATTCCCGAAAAAGAATTACATTTGACACCGTCCTCAAAATTTCTATTTCAAATCATTTTCTTTTAATTTTTAAATAATTTTATTACTTTTTTTTTCTTTTTTCTCTTTTCTTTTTTTCCTTTCTTTCTCTTCTTCTTTTTCTCCAAGGTTGCCGGTCGCCGGCCTTGGGATGACCGGCGATTGGCCAGGCAAGGGCCGACGACCTTACAAGAGCGTCGCCAGCCCTCAATGAGGCCGTGCCTTGTCGACTGAGCTATGGCTAGGTGAGCGGCCTTGCCTAATCGGCAAGTCCGAGCTCGCCCAGCCGCCGGTGGGGCTTGACCTTGCCGGGCCACCATGAGGTCTGCTCGCCTTGGTTGGGTGATGCCGACCTCACGATGGCTTGATGAGGTCGAGCCTCACCAACGGCTGGATGAGTCTCGCCTGACCAGGCGAGCCTTGCCGGTGGTCAGGGGGGCCTGTGTGAGGCTTGCCTCCAACGAGCTCGCCGGACCTCACCCAACCGGTCGTTGGCGATCGACGGCGGTGGACGGCAACGGTGACGACGGCGGCAATTGAAGAAGAAAAAAAAAATAGGTTGGTTGATTTTAGAATTGTTCTTTGAAAAAAGAATCAACTTTTTTTTTTACTTCTAGATTTTGTTCCAAATTTACTTCCGGAATTTAAAAAAATAAAAATTTATTCCAGGAAACAAAAATTTTACCAAACGGATTTCTATTTTAAATCTACCTCCAGGAAAAAAATAATAAAAATTATCGCTGTTTGGCAAGTTGCCAAATAGACCCTAAGCATGGACATTCTATTTCTAGAAATGATTACCTGAAGCTAAGCACTAGCTTCACTGGTGGCATCTCCGACGAGCTCCTTAAATTCCTCGACCTCCTTGGAATTCATATCCGGCTTCAACCAGACCTTGGCATCGTACTTCTTCTTGACATCGCCATTGGTCGCTTCGATGGTGATGCGGTACAAAAAGCACTCAACCTTAACCACCTGCTGCGTCGCTTTAACCACATTCACATACTCCAGCGTCGCATTCTGGTTCCCCGACAACAGATTTCAACACCGTCAGCACATTATCAACAAAACATTTCAAATTAGAAACAAAAATGGGAACTTTACGAACAAGACATGACTTTCCCGCTGCTTCAAAGCTCGCGCCTTTCGTGTCTTAGAGAAACTGCAGAAGATCAAAACCTGCTTTTCCCCCCACTTCGAAAGATACTCAAATCCCACGTTCAATAAATTCATCAAATCATCTACTTAGGTTTCCTTCATCCTGACGACACGGTAACCGACAGATCCTCAAATTTTGAGCGGAGATCCCCCAAATTCACCACAACCCACATCCCAAAATCGCTTCTTTTCATCAGCATCACCATCAAAACCGTGAATTTCTCATCAAATTCCAATCACCCATCAAATCAAATCAAATCGAAAGGAAAAAAAAAAAAGATAGAAAGGAGAGAGAATCCGAGAACCTCCTTCTTGTTGTGCTCCTCAACGGCGAAACGAGCGAGGGGCGCGGTCTCGAGGTTGTCCTTACACTCGTACTCGGTACTACCTCCGGGGATGCCCGCCATTTGCTCCTCCACGTCCGAAACGACTCGCTTCTTCGGAGACCCTCGCAGTCTACTCAATGATATTTATGAGAGAGGGACCGAGAGGCGAAATCGAGTCGCTTTCAATTATTATATGAAGGCTGCGTTTGGAATTGGCCTTGCAAAGGGGCTTTGGACTTCTAAAGATACTTAAGTCAAAGTTGGGGTGTTTGGGAACCACTTTGCAATTCCCATTAGGCAAAGTTGGCCTTCTGAAAGCTGAAATCCCAAGGCTGGTGCAAGGGTGCCTTGGGCTTCAGCTTTCTCGGCATACAAGTTACACTGTTCATCATTTTATTTTCTTCCAAAACCATCATGTACTGTTCATCTTCTTCTCTGTTGAAGGATTTGTTGCTCGAAGCTCCGCCGACAGCTCGGCATGGTCGCGGTGGCCTAGGAGACCGTCACCGGGGAGTGGTGCGTGTCTGGGCGCGGCGATCGCCGTGGGTCGCGGCGAGGTCGCGCGACCCCGCTGCGACCTGCATCCGGGGGCGACGAGGTCCTCCCGCGACCTCACCGCCTAGATCCGGGTCGCGGCGGTCGCTAGAGGTCGCGCGACCTCGCCGCGACCAGATCCGGGCGGCGAGGTCGCGGGACCTCGCCGCCCTGAGATATGGGTCGCGGCGGGGTCGCCGGACGTCCGGCAGCCTCCCGCCGAGGTCGTGGGACCTCGCCGCCCTGATCCGGGTCGCGGCGTGGTCGCCCGACTTCCGGCAGCCTCCCGCCGAGGTCGCGGGACCTCGCCGCCCAGATCCGGGTCGCGGCGGGGTCGCCCGACGTCCGGCTTCCCTCGCCGGGGGTCACCCAACGTCCGGCTTCCTCGCCGGGGTCGCCCGACGTCCGGCAGATCCTCGCCGGGTTCGCCCGACGCCCGGCTTCCTTGCCGAGGGTTGCCCGACGTCGGGCAGCCCTCGCCGGGGTTCACTTGACGCCCGGCTTCCTCGCCGGGGTCGCCCGACGTCCGACAGCCCTCGCCGGGTTCACCCAACATCCGGCAACCCTCGCCGGGGTCTCCCGACCTTGCCCGGTTTATTTTTTTTATTTTTTTTATAATTTTTTTTATCACAAAAGTCCTTTGTAAGTATAATTCCCAAACACCATTTTGCTTAAAGATACTTCACAATTGACTTTTAAATTGTAATTTACCAAACACAATTTGCATTCGAAAAGTCCCTTCAACCTAAAGTCCTTTGCATTTTCTCAATGGCTTTCCCCAAAAGTCCAACCAAACGCACCCGAAGACTTCTCGGCCGTGGGCTTTGGGTTGCCCATTTTGTAGATTCTCCACCGTAGGTCCGTAGCCAATCAAATCCAAGTTCGCCACTCGACCCCTTTATTAACGGAAAAAAAATGTAGGTGGCGGTGCTATTAAATTTCAATTTTTTTTTATCAGTCTTATTTTACTCGTATTTTAACTCTCACTCTCAGACTTTTGTTCTGTCTCATTACAGAATGTAAGAGTCAAACCCATACTTGAAACTAAATCGTCCCCATCCCAACCTCCTAAGAAAGTAAAGATTCGAACCCCCCACTCTCTTTCCATATTAGAAGGATGGCCACTGGGGCAAACCCAGTGGTTATTAAATTACAAAATTCAAACGATGATTCTCCACCTTAAATTATTTGAAGAAAACTTGTTAACTTATTTAATCGATTTCTTCAAAAATTAAAACGGAGAATCTCATTTTGTGGGATTTCCTCAAATCCCATGAGATTCCTTCATTTGAGAAAAGAAAAAATAACATAAGAAAAAAGATAATTTTAGAATAAATTAAATACCAAAATATGGATAATCTCAAGTAAAATAATTTAATCACTACCAAAAATAAATAGTTAATGTAATAAGAAAGACCAATTCAAGTTGAAACATGAAAAAGCACAAGAAATAGTGGTTTTGAGACTAATAATGAAATCATTATGCTTTCGAACGGCTCCTTATACTTTTTGCTTATATCAAGTTGCTCTAAAAGGACTTTCTAGTAACTAGAATTAAGATTATTGATATTGGTAATACATGATCAAGTAACACTTAACCATCGTTTCTTATGGATTAGAAGTTAATTTTGTAGTAAAGTAATTTTCTTCAAAACAAAACAATAATAAATACAATAATGATTTCTTCCTCAATTTATTTTTTTATTTTTGGTCAGATTTCTTCTTCAATTGCAAATTATATTTTGAGAATACCTATGGTGACCCATCTAATCCAATTTCCAAGTGAGTGAAAATCATTGAAATTTTCTTGAGTGCCTCCGGCCGTCAAGTGATCAAGGGTTGCTTTCTTTTACATTTGTTCTATTTTATATTTTTCAAAAAAGTGACGTAAGACTCCATGTCGGCACCACATCACCATTTAACATTGACTGGTCAACCACATTAATATTTTAATAAAAAAAAATTTAGGTGTTATAGTCCTTTTCTTTTTTAGCTTCCATTATAAAAGTAACTAAAAGTGTGTGTATTTTATAAAATTTATATTTAAATTTCCCCACAAGTCCAATTGATTGCCTTGGATGAGGACCATTTTCATGATGGTCGTCCTTGATAGGTGTCCATTATGATGGTGGTTGTCTCGTTGATAGATAACCACCACAAATGGCGCTCATTGATAACTAGTAGCTACTATGACGGTGGTCATTAATGTAGGTCGAGATCAAGATTGGGATTTAGCCATGGATATGGTTTCCATGTTTATGCTATGGTTGTTAATGTAATTTCACATCGATAAAATGTATGGTTATAATCTGTTGTATTTACATGCAGTTTCCCATTTCTAGCGTAAGCTTTTGCGCTAAATATTATGACATAGTATCAAAGCATAGGTGAATAGTTTAGACTTTAGCAATTTAATTGGCTCACACCAAATAGGAATCGTGTGTGTTTCACAATAGTCGAACCGAGTTAAACAAGTGTGTAGGAGGGGCTTAAACACAAGAGTATCAATACAATCTCTTATCACTTAAAGGCATTATAATAATGTACCTTATATACATGTATATAAACGATGTAAGATTTTACTAACAGTTTAGCCTAAAGTGATCATCCCAAGCAATTACCACCACAATGGTCGTGATGCGATCACCAGCATCGAGCTAACTACCGCAATGACGGTAGCTCGTTGTGGTTGGCCACCCATAATTCCTCTCCCAGTTTTTATTTTTCAGTTTATTTTAATGTTCTTAAGTAATATTTTAAATTTTTTTTTTGTATAACTATGTCTGATAATAAATCCAAAGTTTTGCCAAAAAAAAAAATATATCATAACAATTCCTCACCTTTTTATATTAACTAATTTTATTATGTCCTAATTGTTGTAAAATATTGCTTTGCAAATATATAATAAAGAAAATAGAGAGATTGAGTAAAGAAAGCAAGTAAACACCAAATATAGTAGAGAAAGCCAGAGGAGAAAATTTTATTTTCACTATATCACCCTATATCTATGACAAAAACTAAGCTCCTATTTATAAGGAAACAATGATATACTTATCATTAATCTCAATGTATTGAATAATATATACATTGGATAGGGAGATGTATTTAGAATGTAGGATACAAATGTACCATAATAAGTACATTAGATAAGATGAATATAATGAATATTGATTCATGTATTTCATAACACTCCCCTTTGATTATTCATTGTATTCATTATATTACAAATGTACATTGAATGATACTATCTCATTAAAAACCTTAAGCCGAAAAAACCCAATAGAACAAAAACCGGACAAAAGGGAAAAAGAGTACAGAGTACAAATTTTATGATCTCTCCCTTTTATGATGCATTAATTGTCTCGTTACTTGAAGCGTCGACTGCCTCGACTGTGAATATGTGAACCAAGGGGATCACTTGGGGAGCGGCCATCTTTAGAGGTAAGGAGAGGGATGATTTGTGAGGATGAATGAACCCAAAGAAGAGGGACTATTTATAACCGAAAGATGTGACAATTGGAAAGATCGTGGATGATAGAGAAAAGCACGACCGGGCTAATCGGGAGATTGGGAGGACGTGCATTAATACATGGCGGGAGGAATTTATTGAAGTCTCGAGGATTGTAAGGGAAACCAAAGAATTCGGAGGGTAATGATGGTCTGTGAGATCATTAAATCTTTGGAAATATAAAAGATTTAATTACATGGTGCTAGTGGGTTTTATCGAATTGTTCGTGCCGTGGGAAGATCAATCGTTCGAGAGGATTGCGGCCGTTGACGGGATTTGCTCCTGTCGTGAGATTTGCTGACCTTATCAATTGGAGCGCCGTACAAGGAGACATAAATACGACGGCAAGATAGGATCACATAATGTATTTGATTAATTAAACCCGAAGGGTGAGGCTGTTAGTTGGGATCCATTTGTGATTCAAACTTACGAAGAGATGTTCATTATATATAAGCTTGGGGAGCAAATCAGTTTGGAAGATGTTAATAAGCAAGGGACCAAGTCATTCGGTATATGCACATTACAAAGGCAACAGGACATATCGCAAGGGACCAAGTCATTCGGTATATGCACATTACAAAGGACATACCGAAGCACATATACATTCCATGCAGAAAAGGAAAATATATTTACAGATCAGCCCAACTGTAAGGAAGATCAGGGAAAAGTCCAATTGTTGGCGCAGGGCAAGAACAAACTCCTCAGTCGTCACTCTAGTGTCAGGTTCTCCACTTGATATCGAGTCCTTCGAAAGGCTTGAGCTTGGATATTACTATGCAAATCCTCAAACTCACGGGTACATAATACTAAAGCATCTTGGATTTGGTGAATATCTCAAGTCAAGACACCAGTAGATTCCTCAGCTAGCTCCATTCGTCATAAAAAAATTCAACCGAAGACGGATTATTCGGAGTAACACGTCAAAGAAGTAATGATGACTCGCTCGTCGCTGCTTAGTTGCTCCACCCTGACTGTAAGCTCTTTTTCAGGATTGGCGCTATCCAATTCCTTGCGTCGGTATTCAGCTTCAAAAGCTTCGGCAGAGGCAAGCTTGACGCAGTTGTCCCAGTACATTTCGATAGTAGATTTTATGAAGAGGGATAATTCCCTATATATGTGCTGAAAATTAAGGCATGATATGGGATTTATTAGGGGATCCAAGCTCGACAATAAATAATTAATTTCTCCTATCAGAAGTGGATTCAAAATGATTTTGGGATATCCATATGATAGAATGGTGACAATCTCCTCCATTTCTCTAAATCACGAACATCCGTAGGAGAAGACAAGACACCAAAGGAATGTATAGGGCCATCGGTTGAAGCGGTACCAGTTCAGCTTTTGCTGCGATTAGAACCAGAGCGAAAAGATTTGGCGTGATAAGGAAGCGCTCCTACATGTAGAGTTCTTCAATAAGCTAAGCGTTACAAAAGATAGATTAACGTGAATTAGCATACTTACTCAAGGAATAAGGCATTGCATTGTTAGGAGTAGTACAAAGATTCCAGGAAAATGGACACCAGTCACCCTGGACAAAATAGCCTCGGTATCAATAGCAAATAAAGTGTGTTAGTATGAAGCCCACCAGTCTTGGAAAGAGGGTGAGTACTTAGCATCAATCCAAAAGCAAAAGTAGTAGGAGCGTGCAACCATCTCTTCATCGATAGCTTCTTGGCACTCAAAAATGACTCGAGGATGGGAACGCTTCGGTAAGGAAAAGGGGAAGTCGATAAAGTAAACACAAGGCATAAGGATTTCTTGGATAGCCCCAAATTGATTAGCACAGTATTGTGGATGGTATACTTCGAATTCGGGGAAGAATTTGCCATCTTTGGAAAAGTATAACGGTAGACAAGGTGTGCATCCGTAAATACTCATCCTCTAGGTACCAGTCACAAGAATAATCTGGGAAGTGATCCAAGGCTGGATATAGGCTAGAAAAGAAAACACGGTCGAATACCATAGATTCTTCTCAGATTGAAACAAAAATCAAGGATAAATGTATCAAAAGTTATAAAACTTGTTATGAAAGTAATTCAATTCTAAAATTTTCAAAAAATGCAATCAAATCGTAAAATGTATTACAACAATATAATTGAGTTCTAAAATATTTTAAAAAGTGCAATCAAGTCCAAAAACTTATTACCATATTCCATTTGATAATTGGACGGATATAATGAAAGAATTTGACTATACTAACCTGATAAGTTTCAAGACATAATCGTACTTTTAAGACTTCAAGTACTCCTCCCAAAAATCAATGATGAGTCAAGACCCAACTGACATCGGATTGGACCTAGCACGAGGCCTAAAGATCCTAATCCCAGACCATTCATGATTAAAAAAGTCATGAATTTTCTAAGATAAAATTAATTAGCGTTAGGCAGGCTTGGACAGGCCAAGGGTAGAAAATGAAATTATTTGCCTAGACCCAGCCATTTTGCCTCTCGAGCCGACGTAGTAGTTTCATTCAACCGAATCCCGATTGACCAGGTCTAAGAGAGATTTCCTGCATATGGATTTCTCCTTTAGTGAATTTAAATTTTACCAACCTCGCGATGATTCTTTTTGTGACTTTACTTGAGAGTTCAAATCCTACGAAGTAATAAGTAAGTTTTCGTAGCGAAACCTTTTACGATAGATAGCACTTGTCACTCGTGCATTACACCCGAATCTCACACGGAACGTTGCCTAAACAACAATAATTGCATCGCAATTGCTTAACAAAATGACAAGTGACTGATGTGTAGCAAAGCCAACGTGATCCGGTTTCCTTGCTTCCCAAGACGGGAATCGCAGTCTTTTCAACATCTCATCCTGTGTGTGGTAGAGAAAATGAGAGAGAGAGAGAGGGAGACGGAGATAGATCACTAGACATGCACAATATAAGTAGGCAGTTGCTCTCGATTTCAGGAATTTCTCCTACCTACAATCATCTTAATAAAGATAATATGCGGGAAAAGTACAAAAAAAAGTCATAAATTTATGATAATTATATCAATTCAGTCATAAATATTTTCACATCGATATCAATTCAATCCATCCGATCAATTTTGACCGGCCGGCGTTGACGTGGATGCTAATCGTCCAACCAACGCTAACGTGACAATTTTTATTATTTTTATTATTTTTCAAATTTTTTATTAATTTTCTTTTTCCTTTTCTTTTTTCTCTTCTTCCTCCTTGGATTCCTTATGGTGGCCAATGAGGCTCATTGTCCACTAGGCCAGGGCCACTAAGCCCTCACTCGGCCTAGCCTTGCCATAGGTGAAGGCGGCCTCACCCAGTGGTCGGTGAGCCGTCGGAAGTTTGCCAGCCACTACTAGAGAAGAAGGCCAAGAGGAAGAAGAAAAAAAAAGGAAAAGGAAAAATTAATAAATTATTTAAAAATTATTACGTCAACATTCGTCGGCCAGTCGGCATCCACATCGTGTCGGCCAGCCAAATTTGATCGGATTGACTAAATTAATATCAATGTGAAAAGATTTAGAACTAAATCAGTACAATTAAAAGGTTTAGGACTGAATTGGTATTAATACCATAAGTTTAACTTTTTTGGTACTTTTGCCGATAATATGCTTCTTGTTCAAATAGACCCTCCACTTGAAAATCAAGAAGAAAAATAGAAAGAATGTCTTTGTCCAAAGATTTACTGGCCATCTTCACTAAGGAGGTTAGAAAAGTATAAAAAAAAAATTCTCTTTTTTTCCTTCCTTTTTTCTCTAGCGAATGTATGTGTTTGATTCAAATCAGATTTAGTTTTTGCTGGATTTTCACAATGTTATTTCCACAATGCCACCATGGACATGGCAAGGAGTGATGAGCAAGAGCGAGGAGCTAATGAGAATGGAGGAACAAAGAAGAGGGATGAAGCGACGACGCCACCTTGTATTGCATTGGAGTTTGATGGGTTGCACTGCTTTGAGACAATCGTGTCACATTGATGTGTCTCTATAATTACTTTGTTTTTTCGGAAAAATTTCAAATAATGACCCTCATTTTTCTCAAATAAAGATATGAAATAGACACGATTTTAAATAAGGGCTTGAAGTGCCTTCATTTTTTTAAATAATGGTCTGAAGTAGACATTATTTCAAATTAAAACTCGAAATGACCATAGCAGTCTCAAATAAAGGCCTAAACTCACTAGTTGTGAATGACAATTTCCTCTTTTTAAATTTTTCCTTTTTTTTCTTTATTTTTTCTATTTTTTTGGGGAAAAACTAAATAAAACTAAAACTCTAAAAAAAACAAAAAAACAAAGACACGGGCGAGAGGGCTCTCTTCTACTTGTGGCCACCGCCTTATCACTAGTGGGGTGGCGGCGGCAATGGCCAGTGGGGTCACCAGCACTTGGTTAAGGCTGGCAACCCCCACTAACAAGAGGCGAGGGCCAGAGACAGGAGAGGGTGGTGACCTTCTCCTAGATCTAGGCAAGGGTTGCCCACCTTTGCCCCCGTCTAGGTAAGGGACATCGGCCTTTGCCCAGCGCCCCAAACCTAGGTAGCGCCAACCTAGCGGCCCTTGCCCAGGGCCCTTGGACCTCACCGCCTAAGTCTAGGGCGCTGGGCGACGCCCTCTCTCATGGCCCTCATCTTTGGTTGGCGAGCGTTGTCGGCCCTCACCCAAGCGCCGACCACTCCACTAATCGTCGCCACCACCTTATCAACCTATGTGTTCCCCTTCTTTTTTTTAAACTTTTTTTTTAAGTTTTAATATAAATAAATTTAAATTTAAATTGTGTTTGGACAAAAATACTCTTAATTGATCGGAATTTTTTGCCTACTAGTGAGGCTAAGACTTCAAGTATACTTATCCCAAAAATAAATGACTAGAGTTAACACCTAATCGACATGGGATTGGACCTAGCACAAGGCCTACCGATCCTTATCCAAGACCATTCATGATTAAAAGAGTCATGAATTTTCTATAAAAAAAATTAATTGGCGTCAAGCAGGCTTGGATAGGCTAAGGCCAGAAAATGAAATTATTTGCCTAGACCTAACCATTTTGCCCCTCGAGCCGACCCGCGTGGTAGTTTAATCAAGCCGAACCGCGAATGAGTAGGTCTCAGAGAGATTTCAAGCATATGGATTTTAGTGAATTTTAAGTTTACCAACCTCGCGATGATTCTTTTTGCGACTTGAGTCAAGAGTTCAATTTTCGTAATCAAGTTTTCGAAGCGAAACTTTTTACGAAAGATAGCACATGTCGCTCAGGCATTACACCCGAATCTCACACGGAACGTCGCCTAATCAGCAATAATTGCATCGCAATCGCTTGACGAAATGACAAGTGACTGAGTAGCAAAGCCGAGATGATCCGGTTTCCTTGCTTCCCAAAACGGCAATCGCAGTCTTTTCAACCTCTCATCCTTTGTGTGGCACAGCGAAAAAGAGAGAGAGGGAGAGGGAGATGGACCACTAGGCCTGCACAATATAAGAAGGCAGTTACTCTCGATTTCAGGAATTTCTCCTCCCTGCAATCATCTGAACAAAGATAATCTTCTTCTTGTTCGAACAGACCCTTCACTTGAAAATCAAGAAGAAAGACAGGAAAGATGTCTCTGTCCACAGATTTTGCTTCACTGGCCATCTTCACAGAGGAGGCTACGAACTGTAAATTTTTTCCTTCCTTTTTCTCTGGCGAATGCATGTGTTTGATCCTAATCGGGTTCGGTTTTGGTGGGAATTTCGTAGTGTCCACGACGCCACCATGGACAAGGGGAGGAGCGATAAGCAAGAGCAAGAGCAAGAGCGAGGAGCTAATGAGAATGGAGGAACGGAGGAGAGGGACGAAGAAGCAGCGACGGGGCCTTGTATTGCGTTGGAGTTTGATGGGTTGCACTGCTTTGAGACAATCGTGTCGCATTGACGCGTCTTTGTAATTACTTTGTTTTTTTTTTTGTGCTGTTCTTTTTCTTTTTCTTTTTTGTGGGGTGGCCAATTCCTTTAAGATCTGGTTAGATTGTAAGGAATGAAGATGCAATTTTGAGGGTCCAAACCCTTTTTCTCCCTTTTTAATTTCCTCTTTGGATTCAAGTTGGGATTGTTAGGTGAAAAGAGATAATGGCTTTGACAAAGGATTAATCATAACGTACAAAACTTCCAAGTTAATTATTATTATGAAAAAAACGTTTTGAAGAACTCCTAACTTTAGGTCCATTTATAATTCTACCTACACTTTTTTTGTTTCATAAAGACCCCCAGTTTTGGTCTAGTTTCAATTATATCCTACACTTTTTTTCCTCATAAAAAAACCACTAATTTTTATTTGAGTTCCAAATTTGCCAATGTTAACTCTCTGTCCAAAATTTCTCGTTGACAACTAAGAGATGGAAAACTCCCGAATGTGAGTTGTGCAAGCGTTCTAAGCCAAAATCTCAAATGCAATCGATCACAAAGATGAAAGACTTTCAAATACAAAGATTAGAGACGGAGTGAAAAGTCAAGGCAAGATTGAAGGAAGACTCCCCTTAGAGTAAGATCAATTAAAGAAAGCCAATCCTAATTGCTTCAATTTTTACCCATATCTCATATCCAAGAATACCTCATTTAGGCTGACATGGAAATTTATCTCCAAAAGATGTTTTATTATATGAAATTCGAGGAAAAATTGGAGCAATCGTGGAAATGCCACATAGAATCACTAAGGATGATTGGACAAAGGGTTAACAGAGCAAAAACAGAACTCAAAGAAAAGTTTGTGATTTTTATGAGCCAAAAAAATTTATGATAGAATTGATATTATAATTGAAGTTGAGGGTTTTTTAGGAGATTAGGCAAAAAAAAAAAAAAAAAGGTGTGCACAAGTTGATTTATTTTTACACATCTCATGAGAAATTCTAGATAATATCTTTGTATTTGTCCATTAATGGATTTTTTTTTCATGTAATATCTACGTATTTGAAGAGCGATGAGTTTTTCAATTGATTTGCCCATGCTGTGGAAAATAAAAGGGAAAAATTAAATTAAATTAAACAACAGGATTCGGATCCATCCCGAAACCCACCCGAGAAAAGCCCCGCCCCGTGCGAGAAAACCCAACGGCTACAAAATTCCAAATAAGGGAGCCCCATCAATGCGGATAACAGCCGCTCGATCCTCTCGATCCAACGGCCAATATCCCGCCAGACGATATTGGACCGTTGGGCATGGCGTCGATTCCTTTTAAAACCAACCATGGTCGAAAAGGAGAGAGACAGAGGCTCTCGCACAAGCCCCAGCACTTTATACTCGCTCAACCAAAGAACCTAGAGAGAGAAAGAGAACGAATTTGAATCGAAACTAGAGAGAGAAGCCGAGGATAGTTGGTGGGTTGGTGGTGGTGGTGGTGATAAATTTTTCTGCGATCGAGACGGCGAGGTTTCGAGGGTGGCGCCCGCCGAAGAAGGAGGCGAGACGACGGTGAACGGCCGTCTCCAGGGGTTTCTGTCGGCGCTGTTCGCGAGCATGGAGGAGTCTTCGGGACCAACTGCGAGGAGGAAGGAGGAGGAGGAGGAGGAAGAGGGCAAGAAGATATGGCCGCGAGAGCTGTTGGTCAACAACCCAGAGGTTGGCTTCGAAAGTCTGATCTTGATTCCACGATCATCGTTCCTTCTTTGATCCGATCCTTAGCGGGTGTTTTTCGAACCATTCTTAGAAAGGAAGAGTTTTTGTCATCTGGGTGTGAATTTTGAGTTCGGTTTGGTAGCGATTATGTGAAAGCTACTAGCAATCTTTATCAGCAATTCCAGGGTTTAGAGTGGTCCTTAACGAAATTTTCAGCCTAGACATCAATTTTCGACTAATCATCGGTTTAGTGAAAGTTCCTTCTTCTTTTTTTCTTAATCTGATCGATTACCAGAGTTCCTACATCATTCTTGCTGTTCTTGTTAGTACTCTGTTTACTGGGGCAATGCTGTTACGTAAAAATAAAATCCCACATGAGGTTGGTTATGCAGAAAGTTTTGGCATGAAGATTTTAGGGGTCTCTCACCTTGATGGGCTAGTTTTTAATAGTGAACTCTCCAGTTTTGACTCTTTCTTGAGCGTGAGGGATGTGATGTGAAATTTTGACTTTCGGGGTACCTGTAGGAGGAGAGAATCAGAAGAATGTGGCCGGAGAAGCGAGGCACAGACGAGTTCTTCAGGACATTGGTAATCTAGTGTCAGAGCGAGCTGTTCAAGCGAAACCGGCCGCTCAAGTTTCGCGCCCCTCCACAAGGTTGTTAACTCTTCTCTTAAACTCATCTCTCTCTCTCTCTCTCTCTCTCTCTCTCTCTCTCTCTCACTGGTCTTACATTGCAGGAGCTTTGAGGCTCAACTACTAGCAAAGGCACAAGTGGCGGCCCAGAAGGACAAGGTACGAACTTGGGGCCTATTTATATGTGTCAATTCATGCCAACTTTTGTTAATGAGAATAAAGTTGCAAAGTTTAGCTCATTATAGCTCCCTTATGTGTTAGAAAATTGCAAAAGAAGCCGTAGATCGTGCATTAGCAAACAAAAGAACAGTGACAGAAGTAACAGCTGCAAACAAAGAGAAGGCCCTTGACAAGCCTGTACCTGATTCTGTAGTCGTGATAAGCTCCACAGAAGAAGAGAACGGTAAAGTCGCTGTTAGAAGGGTGCTCAAAGAAGCCGTAGATCGTGCAGTAGGAAACAGAAGAACAGTGACAGAAGTAACAGCTGCAACCAAAGAGACGGCCCTCGACAAGCCTGTACCTGAGTCTGTTGTTGTGATAAGCTCCAATGAAGAAGAGAAACCTAAAGTTGCTGTCAGAAAGGTACTCAAAGAAGGGTCCTCCAAGAAGAAGAGTCTCACTTCTGTTCTGACGGCACGAAGCAAGGTAAAATTCGAAAACATTTATTGTACTATCACAGTACCCTTTTTATGTATGTTTTGCTTTTGTTACTCCTTTGCTTATTTTTCTTTAAATAAAGTAATTCTTGTTCGCATTTAGGCTGCTTGTGGGCTAGCTAATAAGCCTGAGGACTGCTTAGTGGACATTGATGAAGCTGATGCTAATGATGAGTTGGCCATGGTCGAATACATCGATGATATCTACCAGTACTACAAAGTCACAGAAGTAAATTTTTAAGCAGAATGTCTTCTTCTGATATAACATTTATGTACTTTTGTGTTGCTCACTGGTGTAGTACTTCAATAGGATGATGGTCGAGTACATGATTACATGGATAACGAACTGGAAATCAATGTCAAGATGAGAACGATTCTGATGGACTGGCTGATAGAAGTTCACCGCAAATTCGAACTCATGCCCGAAACTCTGTATCTCACTGTAAATATCGTGGACCGGTACCTTTCCATGAAAGTGGTCCGCAAGCGGGAGCTTCAGTTGGTTGGGATAAGTGCGATGCTCATAGCATCCAAGTATGAAGAGATTTGGGCACCTGAGGTCCGTGCCTTTTTCCATAACCCATCCTAGTTTGCTTCACCATAAAGTTCACTTTGTGGTATTTTTAAATCTGATTTCGGTTTTTTTGCAGGTCAATGACTTTGTATTCATATCAGACAACGCTTATGTTAGAGAACAAGTGCTGGTCATGGAGAAATCAATATTGGAGAAGTTGGAATGGTATCTGACGGTTCCCACACCATATGTCTTTCTAATCAGATACATCAAAGCCTCTATTCCATCTGATAAGGAGGTAAAAAACCCTGTCCTAAATTAGTCTATTTAATATTGTGTCTTTACATTGAACTAACCATTAATTTTTTTGCTAATGCAGATGGAGAACATGGTGTTATTCCTGGCTGAGTTGGGTTTAATGCATTATTCTACAATAATACTCTATTGCCCCTCTATGATTGCTGCATCAGCAGTTTATGCAGCCCGGTGCACCCTTGGAAAAAACCCGTTCTGGACTGAAACCTTGAAGCACCATACAGGGTATTCTGCAGATCAGCTAATGTGAGTTCACATCAGGGTCACACTCATCTTCCTTCTCATGAATTGGGATAGTGATGTCTGTTTATCATTGATGGTGAAGTGCTTTATTTTTGTGGACAGGGAGTGTGCAAAGTTTCTCGTCGGCCTTCACTCAGGGGCTGCAGAAAGTAAGCTGAAAGCTGCTTATAGGAAATTCTCGAGTCCCGAGCGAGGTGGTGTGGCTCTTCTAACTCCAGCCAAAAGCCTATCGGCTGAAGAACCATGAGACGTTCACTGCTAGGGCCAGATTTCATTCTGCAGGACACCGGTTGGGGGTGTCTTCAGTTGTAGAGAGAAATATCCTACTTGTCTTTTGGGAGGAGATCATGTGTCTTTTATGATCTTTGCTGATCTTAGCTTTATTAGGGGTTTTCGTTAGTGATGTGAGAAGTGACTGACTGATTAATGTGGATTTGCTGTTATTGACTTCTTGTTGATATTTCACTCAGCTTGTGGAAGTAGCATATCTTCTTTTTACCCTCTATGGTCCATGAGCATTATCTTTTTCCCCTCTATTCTTTTCGAAAATGGAAGTAGATCTTCTTGTTGATATTTCACTCAGCTTGTGGAAGTAGCATATCTTCTTTTTACCCTCTATGGTCCATGAGCATTATCTTTTTCCCCTCTATTCTTTTCGAAAATTGAACTTGGGGAAAATGGGAAAGTAGGAATGAAGAAATGTAGATTTGGTCATCAAATCAGGAATGAAGAAATTCAATTTCAACATCAATTTGCCCTGGACAACAGAGATGATGCAGCTGTTATGATCATGGTAAATCAGGCTCATATGATGAATTTGGGGTATTAGGAAATCAGGAATGAAGAACTGAACTTGGGGGAATTATAGAAATGTACTGGTCATCAAATTCAGCAGGATCGTCAAGCTGACTTTGATTTCTTAGCAGTCTTCCATAGCTCACATACGATCATGTTGGAGCATGGTTTTATGGCATAGAACTTCATAGGATCATAATGGTGAGGGAACTGGTGAGGGAAAGATAATCAGTTGGTGAGAGAAGACCAAATACTGTCTGAGCACTTACATTAATAACAAACAAAGAAAAATCTGTGTATCCCATTGTATTCCACATGTTTCTCAGCAAAATCACGTGCAGATTTGATGAGGCTGACATATATTTCTCGGATGATTATTATTATTACATCCTCAGAGAAATACATCACAATCCTTCTAATATATAATGGTATGCACTAGATGAAGGAAAAATGCTAGAAGCAGCAAAAATAAATCACAATCTTCTCACTCAGCTTCTGTACTCTCTCCATTACAGCCGCTATCATCTATCTTGACTTTAGCACCACAACAGCCATGCCCATTGGTCTTGCTCTCTAACCTTTTCCTACAGCACCTATTTTTGACCCGAGCACCTTCTCAATCTCCAAATTCCTTTCCAAAAACTCCTTATTCTCCTTCCAGACCTCTCCATTGGTGTATACCTCTTTCTTCCAAATGGGGACAGATGCCTTTATCTCGTCAATCAGAAACTTGGGGGAATTATAGAAATGTACTGGTCATCAAATTCACAGGGACCATCAAGTTGACTTTGATTTCTTAGCAGTCTTCCACAGCTCATACGATCATGTTGGAGCATGGTTTTATGGCATAGAACTTCATAGATCATAGTTTTTCTCTTCTACAGATGATGGTCTTCATTGTACTCCCAGAATTATGAACTAGTGAGGGAAAGAACATCAGTTGGTGAGAAAGACCAAATACTGTCTGAGCACTTACCTTAATAAAAAACAAAGACAGAAAAATCTGTGTATCCCATTGTATTCCACATACTTCTCAGCAAAATCACTTGCAGATTTGATGAGGCTGACATTTATTTCTCGGATGATTATTATTATTGTTATTATTACATCCTCAGAGGAATACATCACAATCCTTCTAATATATAATGGTATGCCCTAGATGAAGGAAGAATGCTAGAAGCAGCAAAAATAAATTGCAATCTTCTCACTCAGCTTCTGTACTCTCTCCATTACAGCCGCTATCATCTATCTTGACTTTAGCACCACAACAGCCATGCCCATTGGTCTTGCTCTTTAACCTTTTCCTACAGCATCTATTTTCATCCTGAGCACCTTTCTCAAGCTCCGACTTCCTTTCCAAAAACTCCTTATTCTCCTTCCAGACCTCTCCATTGGTGTATACCTCTTTCTTCCAAATGGGGACAGATGCCTTTATCTCGTCAATCAGAAATTTACAAGCATCCAGCGCATCGTCACGGTGAACCGATGATACAGCAATGAAGACACTTGTTTCTCCAACCGGAACAGGGCCGAGGCGGTGGGCAACTGCAATGGACATGAGATTCCAGGATGATCTAGCTGATTGACATGCAGACTTGATGCACCGTACAGCCATCGGCACGTATGCTTCGTACCGGAGCTCCAAGACTGCTTTGCCCTCAAATGTGTCGCGAGTTGTTCCAGAAAATGTCGCGATGGCACCGGCCTGTGGCGCGCTGACATAATTGATATATTTGGCCATATCAACTGGGTTGTGTTCTTCCAAGATTTCAATAAGATCTCTATCCTCAGCAGCCATCTTTTCACCTTCACAAGTATCTTTTGGCTTCAATGTACTTACCATTACCGGAAAGAGGATTCCTACACCTGAAGAATAATGTGGAGGAGGTGAATGAGCATGAGAATGGCTTATCAAATCCTCTAACAGTTTCGACCAAAAAAAAAAAAATCCTCTAACAGCAACAATAATGCAGGAGAAACACACAAAAAAATTCCTGGCGGCTAATGATATTGCGGGAGGTACATAGACCACAAGTTTTCAAAGCATCCAGTAGGATATCATTTTCTTCAGTATTTGGCTCCTGAAGGTTCCAAAGAGGCAGCTTTTGACTTTACACAGAGCTAAGCCTGTATAACTAGTCAATCTGCCAATGGAATCCTCAGTTCCCAACAGCCAAAAGATAATGAAATTAGCATGAATCTATGCACATGGTTGAGTCTTACCGTCTATCTATTACTGGCAATAAGACAGGCCACCAACAAAAGGATTTTACCCATGTAAACACATTTCCACCTAACTTCGATGCCCATCATAGATTAGATTAGGTGCATCGTCAACTCAATCAAACCCATCACGCAGTCAATCCTAAAGCTTCCAATAAGGGCAAGTTTAAATTACATAAACCTCAAGTCAAGTTGCTTTGAAATCTTAAACGACGAACTACAGCGTAATAAAAACATCGCAAGTGCCACCACCAAAGCTTTTCAGCCGGCAGATAGATTGTGGGCAATTGGGGCTTTACCAATTCAAAACGTTCTAACCCAGTTCGCACCCTCAACCCCATTCCTCAATAGGCGTCCATCGCCACCGCACGATCTCGTCGGCGCCGCCGGGATTAGAACGGCACATAACACCTCGGGTCTTCACAAGAACAGAAGTACCCCGAGACCCATTAAGCCAATCGCAACAAAAAACCGGGTTCAACCTCAAACGAAGAGCCCGAAACTCTGATAGCAGCGACGAAGAAATCCGCACAGAAACGACGGCACGAACCGAACGGCCCATGCAACGCGAGAGCGCGGAAACAGTCGAAATCGCAGGAAACCAAGCATCCAAATCGAACAAGCGATGCGTCGAAACGAGAGAGAGAGAGAGAGAGAGAGACCTGAAAGGAGGAGGGCGTGGCGAATTCCACATCATCATCATCATCTTCGTCCGTACGTGCTGGGCTGGCGAAGTGAAGAGGAGAGAGGCCGTCTTCTGCAGCTTTATTCGAGATTCTGCGGGCAGTCCCGACCAAAAAGAGCAGAGACAAGGAAAGGAGGAGAAGATGCAGTTCGGAGGGGGGACCAGTTGAAGTGTTCCCCTCCGATAAAACAGGACCATTTTATTAGCGAATAATTAGGAAAATAAATAATTTTACAAAAAAATTCTCAAAAAATGATCGTCAATATTACTCAAAATAATTGATTGATAAGAAATATTTTCATAAGATATAAATTATTAACAATAATAAAAGTATTTTTCATCTACTAATTAAGTGATGATTTTTAGGAAAATGCTTTGCAAAATCATTTCAAAATACATTGATTTGTTGTCATGTTATGTGCATTTGATGTATTTAAAATTTAGTCATTTAATTACCAGTGACACTAAGCACTCGTCAATTATAACATTGCAAAAAGAATATATATATATGGATCAAGCTAATCTCAATCATTACGTCTTATGCAAATAGTTGAGATGAAATCAAGTTAGACAATTTGTAAAGCATCCAAAAATTTATTTTGTCTCCATTCGATTCATCGACTCTAATGAGCATCTCTTCGGGAGCAAGCATCGGGTGCACCTTGCATGTGAGCCCAATTCATATCCATGATATCTTTTCGGAACTTTTTCGAGGGAATTTTTTTGGGCATTTCATCCTTCGAAAAAGTGGGACAAAAGGGTAGCTTTCGGTATATCTTTTCATGGACGAAAGTTGAGTGATGAATGAAACAAGAACCTCTCTTGCTCGTAGATAGGACCATAACTTTTTTAGCAGTAAAAAATTGTTGAATTTCACTCTATTTCAACCGTAGATTTACATGGTTCTACTCAACAAGAAAAACTTTTCTTGATCTTACCATAACTGAGGTGAACCCTTGAAAAACATCTGTTTTAGATCCCGATTACAATTACAACAATTATTTTTCAAGTACTTTTAAAGGTAAATGACGATATATTATCGGATGTACCAACCTATAATTTCGATCCGTACATTACCGACCAAGTTCATATCAATGGAATTGCAAATGCAGGAAAAAAGCATTCGTGGGTTTCAACCTGTTAAAATCACAGAATATGCCACATGTTGAGTAGCTGAATCATTCTTCTCTCCACAATTCCAAGCATTTCATTACCATGAACCAAACATCAGTCGATCAACACACAAGCGACGGAATTTCCCGCCAAGAAAACTCGATGCTGTTACAATCCAATGACAAAGGCAGATAAAATGATGCCTTGAATGTCGGGGCCAGAATTAGCAGCCGGAAAACCAGATGGGAAAAAAGGAACTTTAAAGGGAAAAGGAAAACGGAAGCCTGAGAAAGCAACACAGCTAACTGCAAGAACCGTGAAGGTAACATTCTACTCTTACAAACTTATGATACATGGGATGAAAAAGAAACTCGGGATAATTACATGTTTGTTAAGGCAATCTAATGGGCATCTATTGGGCAGTAGATGAGAGGGATCTATCATCTGGTCCCGCAAGAATAATCTGCCAAGTTAAACGAGCTCGTTCAGTTTTTTTTTTTTTTTTTTTTGAACAGTATTGACTGAAAAGCAAAATAATAAGGGAAACCAGAATTGGAAATAGGAACATGCTCAGAGACTTACATTACAGTCATAGGCAAACCTCCTGGCAAGCATTATGGCTGCATTCCTTTCTCGCTCCGATTCAAATGCTAATACAAAGGAAGTGCCATTCTTGATTTGCCAAAACAGTGCTTGTGGTGCAGCATTTCCACCTCCTCGAACCCCGCACAGCTAAACAGCAGGTGAATTGCATGAGATGACCCCACAAACTCAAGATGGTTAACGTGTGCTTGAAGAAAGCAGATTGATGTAAATGCATGGATTCACTTAGCTAGGCAATAGAGTGCTAAGCGTGGATATCTAATTCAGCAGTGACTTCTGACTCGGGTTCTATTATCTGGGCAAGCGTGCTTGGCATTTGCAACATCAGCTTCAAGTGATATAGCTTTGAAGACAGCTCATATTGCAAAAATTATATGCATGTGTTGAAACAATTTTATATATCTTCTGAAAACATTCGCAATTGCTTTCACTGATATCATATTATTGGATTGTTAATGTTCCAATATCCAGGCACAACAGCAAACTCCAGAAAACAGGCTGCAGAAAAGCAACCCAAGCAGCTTTCTGTTCAATGTTTAACAGCATGGTCAAGAAACGAATAAATGCCCAGTCAAGCCATGCAAGGACACAGAAATTTCAGATACATCTGATTAGCCCCCTGTGAAAAAAAAGTTCAATGCCTCATTTCTTTGCCAATGCATAAAATTTCATTCCAGAGCAATTTTTTGAACTCTTTTATACCTGCATTGAGCTGGAATAGTATTCTTTAGCAACTGTTGTTTTTCCCTTAGTAAGCTTCATTCTCATTTTCCCCACATGAAGGACGTGAATAGATTCCGATATGTGGTCTACACCACTCATTTGAGAGATAATTACCTACATCACAACAGGCATAAATAAGAAAACTGCATGCAGAGTTTATGTAAGACAACATACAGGATCATCTTCAAAGAGATACATAGACATTCTCATTTGGAGCAGCAAGGCAATACACCAAGATTCCCAAACAAATGCAGCCTTTCATTATAACCTGTATCCACTTAAATGAAGCTGAGATGTAGGGCACAGCGATTACTCATCTTGAGACAGGAGATGAAATCCACACACTTACGAGAATCAAGCAGGTGCATGCACAATAAATCACATTAGCTTCATGGAACCCAGATGCTCACGTGCAAAAAGGACCAAAAAAGAGAACTGAACATTGAGGGACAGCTTCTTCCAGATAGGTACGGAAAACCAATCTGGTCCACATATTAAACAAATACTACAGCCTTTATTGGGGAACCAATGTGGAGAAAACTGAAGAGTCTCACCTACTTGAGAACACACTGAAGGCATTAAATAGGAAGTGGGAGACATACATTGAATGCAGTATCATGTTTCCGAACGAGTGCCTCAACATAACTTCCAAGACCTGGAGCTGCTCAACAAATACAAAAGAAGACATTAATCTTACTTTGACACAAACATACACAGGCACAAAAAGCAGTAAATTCAAATAGACAGAGAGAGAAATAGGAGTACAAACTGTAAAATGGATACCTGGCTCTATTGGGCCAGTGGTTGACAGTGTAATGTGCTGGCCCTCTGAAAATATATCAGCTTGCAGAATTCGTCCAACATCGAAAGGTTCTGGAGCATAAACTTGTTTGGTAGCTCCTGCATGGTGACAAATGAAATTGGCAGCATCAAGCAGACAATACCACTTTTTTCAAAGCCTGTGCATAAAGCATATGCCTTAATTTTGCCTTTTTTCTATACTCTAGCACAGATTTCCAAAAACAACCAGATCAATGAGTTTTACTCATCTAAAAGTTTTGCACATCACACTGATTATTACAAGATGCTATCCTGCAAGCAGATTGAACTCGTGCAAAACTATATTTTGCATCGAATAAACCTGATACAAAGCACCAGATACATAGTTATCCTACATTGAAACTTTCTTCAGGTACATACACCATCCTTGCCAAACAAAAGCAGTGGATAGGCATATAGAGATAGAGGTCATTGCTCAGCATCAAGTAACCTATAAACCCCATGCAGCACAAAAGCCATCAACCTAGCAAGCTTTCTATGAAAAAAAAATGAGGAAAAAGAAAAGATTATGCATGTAAAGCATCTTTGTCTGTGAGGGCACCAAAGCCCCATGTTAGGAGCCAGGAAGTTGGAGAGCTTCCAGTCTTAGCATCCATAGATCTTCATCCAGCCAAAAAGAAAACTAAAATATAGCATGCCGACCTATACACTGATCTGTCGAATGAAGAAATACATACCTGAAATGAGCTCCTTTTTCCCACCGTCAGATAATGAACGATACCATTGGACTGAGAACTCAGAAATTTCTGGAGCATTATCAGAGCTAGGAAGAATACGCAAAATGGATCCCAAAGCTTCAGGGCCATCTAATTCATATAGAAGAGGATTCTTCTCTCCGCTCTTGCACACTGCCAACTGGATAAGGGGAGTAAAAGATATGGGCAAAAGATTATTAAAAAAAAAAAAAACAAAAAGTAAACACAAATGTTATTGTTTGTTTACATTAGCATCAGAACAAACTATGACCAAACAAACTTTGCATAAATCATGTCCATCAATACACAGGTGCATATTGACCTTCAAAAGATTAATAATCAAACCTATCAGTACACCAACCTCCTTTTGAAGATGAAGAGCGCGTTTGGACTTTTCAGCAAGTTGACTCCTTAAGGCACTAAGTTCATGTTCCATGTCCATGACCTACAGTAGTTTGTCAATTATGTTAGGATCTAAACTCTCTAAAGCATGCAGGCAAAGAGACGGAACTTTAATCATATGATTAAGTTGGCAAGTCAACTCCTGTTAAAGAGCTTGTACTTCAGGACTGTAAAATGATTATCATATCAAGGCAACTCAAGTGCAATCCACGTGATCCAGATACTAATTGTTAAAAAAGAAGCCAAGCATAGCCGTACACTGCTGTAGACACAACAAAAATAGAGAGGAAATGACAATTTAAAAAGACTTCAGATAAATACAGAATACAGAAATATGTAGGAAGCAGGGATGTCAAAAGAACAAAACATAAAGTTCATCAAATGCTATTCTGCATGTCATAGCAGCCTGGAGTGCTTAGCAGCAGGCGCCACGTTATGTGTACGCAATTAATTCTAGTGAGAAAGAGGAGCTGAAAGCAGAAACACAGCCTTGGCGAAAGAATAAGATTTCCTTAAGAGTACTCTGTACACAGGCACATGCATGTAGATAGAATCCTGACCAATCAAGCTCCCAAACCCCTAAATACAACATTTTTTTGTGCTCTTTTCCTCTAAAGACCACATTCCCCTATAGTATTCAATGACCACTTTCACCATCCATAGGACATAATTCATTTTTATAAAAAAAGGAAAGGCAGGATGCATGTGAAAAGCAAAGGAGTAGTGGCTTCGAGTTGCTTTGGCTACAAGTGCATGAACTCTTCCATTCTTTCGAGAGCTAAGTCTAAGCACTCTCAAGGTCAGGGTAAACTGGATTCAGTGCACTTGCCATCTTATTTTTGCTATCATACCGGAATTATTTATGCATGCATATATTGGTGCATGCAAAACAAAAGTGTGAAAGGAAATCTCGTGATGGACAAAATACACCTTCCGTGGATGGATATAATCTCCATATGGATTTGGATAGCATATATTATGCAGTACATGGTAATCGCCTATGGCTTTCAAGACCAGAAAAATATCAATGCTAACACAAAATGTACCTTGCTTGGCTGATGCAACATTTTGATGCGTCTAGCCTCTTGAACCTCCTTCATCAATTCTTCCAGATCCTGAAAATACCTGACACTTAGATCCATCCAAAAAACATAACACAACCGAGATCATCCACTTACACTACAAAAACTATCCCCATACAAGGCCACATGGCAAATAATGAATTTAATATGCAAAGTGACTTTCTTTGACCTATATTCTTAGTAATAAAGTTAACGTTTTGAGGAATAATTGCAATGCAGTCATATCCATGGAGATTGTATAGGCGGAAGCAAAAAACTGGGGACTCTATGCTTTCACCAAGGACCATATAAGCACCTGTTTCCCTGATGCCCGAGACATGGTTTCATGTTCCTGAAGGGCTTCTTCCACTCTTTGTACTGCAGCTCTAGCACTTTCAATTTCTGCACGAGCAAAAGCTCTTTCCTCTTCCACAAGTTTCTTGGCATCCTCTGAGGCCTACAGTGAAAATGGCAGCCTACCGAATTACAAAGCAAGCAATCCAAATGATGACTAAAAATTAACTGAGAAATGAACAAGTCCATTTGATTGCCGTGGATTCAAGAAAGCATCACTCTTGTAATGGTCGAACGGGTCGAAATAAGTGCAAAGAAAGGGAAAAGAAATAATCACAATCATTTCATGGTCAGTCAGGGATGAACATTTAAAGCTCATTTGTGTAGGAAGAGAGCGACAAATTTTCACTCCTATTTCAAAAATCAACAATGTAAAATAGTGTGCAAAAGCCAATAGGCATCAGTCCTCTTTGTCCATATCATCCTAATACACAATATCAAGTACCAATTGCTGCCTCACCGGAATGACAGACCATGACAATTGGAAACACTGACACAAGTTGACTGAGCACAAATTATACCTGTTTTAGGAAATTTGCTAGTCTCTTGACTTCTCCCTTCTCTTGAATAAGCTCTCCTTCTCGTTGAGTTAACTTAACTGCTAAAGCTTCCACCTAGAAGAAAGTGAAACTTGCTTAAATTCTTTCACTTAACAACATTAGCAGCATCAAACAACCAAAATCATATTGTGAAAGATAGCACCATGAGATCCACCTTATGGTAAGAAAATATTTCCTTTTAGAAAAAAGGGAATGAACCAAAGTGTTGGAGGGCAAAGAAGTCGATCCACAACTCTACCAATCTATCTATACAGAACAGGCAATAAGATAAATCAATCAAACAGACACAGAACAAGACGACCAGAGAAACAAAACAGTAGCAGCCATTGAGTCCAGGGCATGCAAACAGAAAACCAAATGAATAGTACCATTTAAAGATGTGCTGCTATATGTGGTCAGTCTTGCTTAGCATAACCACGACTTAAATTCATTCTATGCCAATTTAGCGAGAAACACAAATATAAAAAGGATGATTGGTTTATAAGCAGTAAAAGTAAGTTTTAAATATGCCTGTCATCTAAATGGCAAGATTCAAACATCAAGAGAATAACGTGCAAGTGAACTGGTGGAAGTGAACATCCAAATAAGCATCTATATTTAGTCAAGCATCAGGCATTTCAATCCACCATTTGAAGTTCATGTTTTCGAAATTCAAGTTATTATCCTTGGGGTTTCCTTTCTAGACATCCTGCAAGATGCAACCCTACCATAATATAAAATATCTGAGCACTCAAAACATGATAGATAAAAGGTTTGAGCTAAATTCAATCACTCAAAAAGAACGAACAGACAACAGTCAGCTTTTGACTTTTACCGATTTATGATACAGGGCAAAGGCACTCATAAGAAAATAATGACAGAAGGAGTAGAGAGAAGAGCCCCACCATAGCTATAGCTTCTTCTACGTCATCCTTATTGCGTCCAGCAACACGTCCTTTTAACGCTTCCAATGCATCTCTAAGCTTCTTCAAGATAACATGTTTTTCCAGGGAAACAGCCTCTCTAAGTCTAGCCTGAAGTCCACACAAGATAGCCACTATTCAATTACACATAGCAGCTAAGCCAAAATGAAAGAATCACAATTGAGAGGCAGAGGTGAGATCATGAAATGTAAAACACGCCCTGATAAAGCGCAATTAACCAGTCCCTCGTAAGACCGCCACTCCATTAAGACCTCAACGTGAGAAACATGAATCTCATGATCTACAAGAGTATTCTCTGGCTGAACTCCAATTTTTTTACAGCATAAACTAGCTGAGACAGTAAAAAAAAATCGCGACAAATGTTCAACCCAATCAAGAAACCCTAAGAAAAATTTACCTCTTCAGACAATTTGGCAGCGGCAGCCAGCCCCTTCTCAAACTTATTGGCAAGGTCACGAACCGATAAACGCTTCTGCTGTTCCAGCAATAGAGCAGTCTCGCGCGCGACGACTTCCTTCATGGACAAAGTCTTTCGATCATCCTTTCCATCAATAATCTGGTTATTAGCCCCAATCTTGTAATTCGGGAACCGACTAGAAGCAAATATCACGTCGGCTGACACTGCAGCAAAGGCCTCCTTCGGCATAGTTTTGCTAAAATCTCGGCTGACTCTCGTCATACTGGAAACGAACTCGCTCTGTCAACCGAATCAAGCACAAAGCTTAAACACAAAGAAAAGAAAAAGAAAAAGAAAAAGGCCAAGGAAATATTTTCCTCCATAGAATCCAACAAAAAGAATATATCAAAGTGCTTTAAATTAGGCAAAATGAACACGGAATTGCGCCAGATATCCTTTCGCATTCGAAGCAAGACAAAATCCCCGAGAAAACCAACGAAAAAAAGGAAAGCCCAACGGAGAGAACTTTACAGCTAGTCGTGTCAGATAAGATAATCTCCGAATCAACGAAACGACACTTGTCCTTCAAAAAAAGAAAAACGGAATTTTTAAGGTACAAAAGAAGAAGCAGCGACAACCCAGAGTCCAAAACAGCCAAAGCAAGACCTCCAGAGCAAGAACAAGCGACACTAGCAAGTAACGCCGGCAGTTCGAAAAGAAGCAGGAGACCAAACAGAGAACCAGATGAGGGAGAAGACTTACAGATCATGCGAGATAGAAAAGCAAGGAGAACACGAGCGTTACCCACGAAGGAAGGAAGAAGACCCAGTAAACGAAAAAAAAAGATTTAATGAAGTCCTCCCCCTTCCCTCCTTCTTAAAAGCTTTCGAGAAAGATTCAGAGGTTGACAACGACGAGAAGGGAAAGTCTCGCTTCGAATTGAAATCCCCCTCGCGCACAAATTGAATGCGGACTGCGGACGGAATGATGAGAGAGAAGAGAGAGCAGGTAAAGGTTGGTGCTTTGTGCTTTTTAAAAGCAAAGGAAGGGGGAAAGGAAAGAGAAGGAAAAAGCCGCAACCTCTCTCTCCCTCTCCCGTGTTTTCAGTTCTGGTTTTGGGGATTATAGTTGAGCTCCGAAGCTCCCGACAGACGCGTCCTTCCTCGGAACGGTGACGCCGGCACGTGACGTCACGGATCCACTGTTTTCGAATGTCCGAGCGCCACGTCGGATCAGAAATGACGTAACTGGTCGGCCGAATCGGCCCGGTTTTATTTGACTCGTCGGATTTGCTTGCACGGATGTATCTCGGCGGGGGGTCGCGTTCGAATCTTCAAATCTCTCGCTTTTTAAATCTATCTATTACTTTATTCGACCCGAATAAAAAAAAATCGAATCTTCAAATCTCTCGATTTTTATATCGATCTGCTACTTTTTTTTCTGCCCATATAAAAAAATCGATTTACTTTCTCCACGCGTCGCCATCCCACCGTTGGATTTCCACGCTAGATCCCTAACTTCACAAGTTTGTTCAAGTAATCCCACGAGATTTAATATCCCATATGAAGAAATTCTCGAGCTTTTTTTTTCATATGAGTGTGATAATGAACTCGTCAATCTCGAATTTTGATTTTCCAAATGAGTCGAGTGATCATATCTCGAATCAAACCGTTCAATGGCAAACATCGAACCCCTCGACAAGGCCCGCGGGGATTAAGAACCCGGATCGCCTTCCTCTTTTACTTATTAAGTATATTGGTGCATTTACAAACACCTATCAAAGTTATTTATTAATCTCTTTCGAAAATTTATTTTTGCTTAGGGGGATAGATAGTTGCTTCAGTTCTTCATTAAAGAAAAAAAAGGTTTTTTTAATGCTAATCTCGATCATTGACTAGTTTTTTTAAAAATTATTTGCGCGTTACGGTTTAAATTAATGGGGAATGGAGTTATAAAAATGGAACAAGAGAAGCGCTAAATGAAGGAACTTCATTCAAACCGAAACTCACTTTTTTTGGCGGGTCCCACTACTTGATTAGGCGATTCCCCCCACATTTTTTAATATTCAAGTAAAGTAACATTATCATTTCAATACACCGGCCAATGCCATAGAGGAAGCCAACTCTAATAATAATAATAATAATTTAAATCGGTTATAAAAACTGAATTACCTATTTTATTAGCAGTCAGACATCGATAGCGACAATGCAATTTCCCGATCAATCCTATTATTTTATCCTAAAGTATATTCCGCAGGTTATTGTGCCGATGATGTGGAAGACAGGACCAATCGAAAGTACGGGTGAAGTAATTATAGGTTTAAACGAGGCTGTTGATGTTTCATTTATTTCATTTTTTCGAAATTTAGTGAGCTTGTTATGCTTTCATTGTACTGGGTCGTCGACTAATTTCTAGGGTCTTTTGATCAGCAACCACGAGGCCTCTTTTTCTGAACAAATGAGCTCGAGTTAAAAAAATTAAAATGATATGAAAAATATGACTCTACTAATTTTATTTTATTTTTGGCATGTTTGTACGAGAAGAGTACCCTTATACATAGCACAGTAATTTCAGAAATTGCTCCGATTCCGTAAACAGAAATGTGCACAATAATTTCTTGTACGTACCTAAAGTACAAAATAATCAATGGTTTTATGGAAATGCATTGATTAGAATAAATGCAATGACGTAATTTTATCAATCTACAGTTTCTATATAAGGAAAGACGGTGTAAGACACGTCTTTAATTAATGGGTCCGACAACTTGGGAAATCTTGCTAAAGTTACTAAGGACACAAGAATTGCTTTATTGATCTTGATCCATGTGAGAACAATTTATGGAATTGCTTAGCTGTAAAGAGAGATCTTTTTTTTCTATAGTTTGAAGAGACCTCTTTAGGGTTTTTTCTGTAGAAATTGATAGTTATGACTTTAAGTTATGTAAGTCTAAATTTGGGTTTAGAACAATACAATAAGAGGTATCTGAATTTTCCATCAGAGGAGCATAATCTTGAATTTCTGAAAATCAATTAAACGATTCGACCTTGTAAATGATAATTGATATATATTTGTATTTATAATTTAGACGTTTAATGCAATGCATAAAAGTGCTTGTACGCACTTGTCAAAATTGAAAGTAATTTTTTCTTTTTACTTTATCGTCAAAACTTAAAAGTATCACCCTAAAACCAAACAAACTACACGAGGATTTACATCTCAACATAAAGACTACTTGTAAAGGTTTCAATAATTTTACATCAAAAAGTCAAACTATGTACCCAGGAGATCTAAGAAAAGTCAAAATTTAAAAGTAAAATTCAATCCAAACAATCCTTTTTCAAATTCTAAAAGTCAAATAAACTATTTCCATGTGTGGTCTGGCTTTTGCACTTTACTTTATGCTTAATTTTAAAGTTTGTTTATTGGAAATCAAGACAAGTTCACGGGTGACTTTCCTGACTTTCCCATCAAAACCTATAATGTCATTCAAAATGCTAAAAAGTTGTGAATAAATTATACTACAACAATGTGTCTCCCAGCCATAATTAGCCCACCACGTGAAGGTGAACTAGCATGGCCTCCGAGTTAAATCTGAGTTCCAAGCAAGAATCAAACCACATCGTAAAATTTGCTAAAAAAAAAAAGAAAAAGCGAATATGTAAAGCTAAAAGTCACTCTGCACAAAGTCCAAATATTGCGTGGGACTCATTTTTATTGTTTTTCCTAGCGTGCAATACATAAATATTCACAGATAAATCCGCATGAATTTTTTTAATAATTTGTTGGAATTCGATAATATTTTTATTTTAGCCATTAGAGTAAAAAGTCATTTTTGCTTTTATTTTTTTTTTAGAAAATTAAAACAAAATGAAAAGAACGAACGCCCCTTGGAAGTGGGAATACATTTTGGGTCTTTCCGTTAATGCCAAGGTCGACGAGGAAGTGCGGTGTCGATATCAAATCCTCACGTAAAAAGGTCGATATCTGAACCGACGTGCCGTTTTGCTCTTTTTGGACTTCTCGGGCTTTGACGTTGACGTGGGAAAGGTGTCCCTGTTCTGTAATTTCTCGATAATACAAGGACTTTTCAGGCAATTTGAACGTTAATCCGACGGTCGACATAACAAGCCGATTGCGTATCTCGTCAGTTGGGTCTCTATTTCACTATCTCTCTATCGCTATCAGCACAGGCCGTCCAAGGCATTGATTATGATTACGCGTTCTGATATCGTGACTAATATGAAATCATTATATTGATTCACCGGTAATCATATAGGCCCAACTAGGTTGTCAACGGGAAAAATATCGAAAAAAATTATAAATTTATTATATTTACGTCAATTCAATTCTGAATTTTTTATTTTGATTGATTTAATCCTAATTTTTTTTTTGTCTTTGTGCCAATTAAGTTTATTTAACTAATTTTGGGCCGAAATCGCCAATGCGAGCACTATTCATCCTACGTGACATGGTTAATGTTAATGGAGGCTTGAGACTTCGATGTCCATGCCTAGATCGCCGGTGTCAACGCCCAGTGCCCGTGCTTAATGCCCTAGCACCCAAGCCCAAGTCTACAAAGGCCGAGCGTGAGATCTCGATTCTCAAACTCGAATTCCCAACGCCTAGGCGCGGGTTCATAAAAGACCATGCTTGGATCTATCGAGGCCGAGCCCGGAACCTCGATGCTCACAAAGTCCATCAAAGTTGTGGTAGAGACCTAGGTGCTCGTGCCTCAATTCTCAATGTCCGATTGGGGTCTATTGAGGCCAAGCCTTGGATGACCTTTGTAACTCACTATTTAGGAGGCAAAAATTTATCCTTTATAGTTCTTAGACAAAATATAGATTTCTTTTTTTTTTTTATGATTTTAATGGTGTGACAGATTCACATTATATATATTGCAGGGATTTGCTTGTAGAGGGTGTTGACATGTTCATCGTGATTTGGCGTAATAGATTATCATGTCTTGATTTTAAATGAATATTTGGTGACTTGAAAAAAAAAATGATATGAATGGTTCGTAAATTTTGATTTAATGAGTAATGTTGTCATTAAACTATTACTTTGTTTAATTGATCCGCATTGATGTATGTTTAATGTGGTAATTCCATTTGCTCAAATGATAGATAAAAAGTTGGATCTTTAAGGGCCTTCATGATAACCATTTTATTTTTTGCTAGAACTACTTTTCTGTTTTCAGTAATAGATTTAGAACATAAATCTGTTTGGTAAGACAATTTCATTTTTCTATTTATTGAACAAATATTTAGTCCGGAAATAAGTTTAGAATGGAAATAAGAAGTAAAATTTTTTTACTTCTCTAATTCCAAAATAAAAATGAAAAATGAAAACTTCTCTCATTGCTCACCCTCACTACTAGTTGATTGTCCACCATCGTCAGTCACCGCCCACTACTGCTAATTGTCAATTGCCACTTGCCATCTATCAATAGATGTTCACCGGTCGCCATTCACCAATCGTTGTCCACCATTGCCGTTTGCCACCGTTGCCCAATATTTCTATTGTTATCAAACGATTTTCTATTTTGATAATAGAAATTTTATGTCATCATCAAAAGCATATTTTTTTGTCAAAAACTCATTCGAGGATTAGAAATAGAATAATTTATTTCTAGAACTAAATGGTTATAATTCATGCCTTAAATGATAAGTCAACATGTTCATTTTTTATCCATTTACTTTATAATATGGAAAAATTGAGGCGTTAAAATGTCCATGACATGGTATATTACGTATTAATTTGACATGAATATCTCATTTGTAGTGACTTTTTCTCCTTGTTCACCATTCAAATTTATGGATTGGAAATTACATTGACAAATCTCATTTCTAATAAAATCCAGATCATAATGCCTATGGCTAAAAAAAAAGGATATTGTGATGAAAGTTTTAAAATTTATTACAAAAGTGCAATTGAATATTAAAACTAACGTGGTTTTACAAAAAAATGTAAAAGTATAATCAAGTTATAAAACTTGTCAAATCGATACAATTAAGTTCTTTCGTTAATTTCGTCCATTTAGATTAATGGAAAATGCCGACGTGATTTTTTTAAATATCTTCTTCATTTTATGCGGTGATGACGTGGCTAAAATATAAAATACAAGGCTTAAACGACGTCGTTTTGAATTTAATTTTAATTTTAAACTAAAATATTTATTAAATAAAATAAAAAATATTAAAAAATACACAAAAAAACGAGCAAGGGCAAGGGTGGAACAGGAGCAAGGGCTTGTCGTCGCCGTAGCCCCTATCATCAAAAAGGGTTGGCAAGGGTTGCCGACCTATCGCCCAGCTATGGTGGCCCTTGGCAAGGGTTGCCATATTTGGGTGGAGGGCCACAACCCTTGTTTGTGGTCGACGAGCCCTCATTGGCCTTTTCCAATGACAGGGGCCAATGAGGGCGGTAGCTTTTTTTCCCCTCTTTTTTGTGTGTTTTTAAATAAATTTTATTTTATTTTATTTTATTAATATTTCGCTTAAATAAATTATAATTTAATCTAAGTCATTGTCACATAGAGAGATAAAATATTAGAAAAATGCATGTCTGTATTTTCTGTTAATCTAAACGAACAATATGAATTGAAGAACTCGATTTTACAAATTGGATAAACTTTAGGATGTGATTACTAAGAAGTATTGATACTTTATGAGAGTCTTCGTATCTGTCGAACACTTCGATTCGTGTACGACACTCTCCGATACTCAATCAATAAGTGTTGGATTTTTCGACACTTGGTCAACTCTCTCAACATTATTTGATACTTGAGTTTGAAATTTCGACATGCACTGAGTCAATTTTAAAATTTTTCAACAAATAAGGGTCAAAATGTAAACATGTATTCTTACATTTCACCAAAAAAAAAAAAAAATGTAAACATGTAAAAAAATAAAGAGGAAAAGAAAAAAAACTTAATATTCTTTTCCCTTTTGACTTACTTCCTCGACACATAATTTACCCTCTAAGTTTGTTTTTTTCTCTAATCTTCCAATACGTTCTCACACCCGAGTCGATGATAAGGATTGGTTGTTTTTTCTTCCAACTTTTATGAATTATTGGAATTGAGTTGAATTTGTTAAATTGAAACAATGAATGTTATTAATAAATGGTGGATTAATGTTTTTAATCTAATTCATTTTAGGCTTTTTTTCTATTATTGATTTATTTATGAATTTGAATCAAATTAATTTAATTAAAATAATCATAAAAATGAGAATTTATTATATATGCAACGTGTCGAAGTCTTCTATTATTTGAGAAATGATATTTGTTATGCCATCATATCGTGTTGTGTCGTGTGTTGCAGTTTGATATTAATATTACTTAGCTTGATTGTACTATTTTTTTTATAAATTTTATGAGTCAATCGTACTTTTGCGATAAATTTTAAAATTTTAAGTGCACATATAAAAAGAAAAAAGCACCCTAAAATATTTACCAGCTCCGTTCACGTGCCAAGAAGCCAACGTCACGTGATCACCGCCGCGACTAGCCAGCGCAGCAGCACCGCTCCTCCACTCCGCCATCGAAGCCGAAGCTCAGCTCCGCCGTCTTCTCTCCGCGATCTCCCCAACCTTCCCTTCCTCTCTCTGCGCGCAAACCCTAGATCACCGATGGCTCGATTGCCGCAGTGGCACCACCTCGTCCTCCTCCTCCTCCTCTCCCTCTGCGTCCTCCTCCTCTACTGCCACTCCAACGCCTCCCTCCCCGCCTCCATCGCCGCCTCCCGGAACCCTAACCCGACGGCCCCCGCCTCCTCCCCGATCCCCGGCCCCCGCCGGCCGCCGCCGCCGCCCCGAACTTCACCCTCCTCATCAAGGTCCTCGCCTTCAACCGCCTCGACTCCCTCTCCCGCTGCCTCCGCTCCCTCGCCGCCGCCGACTACCTCTCCGACACCGTCCACCTCCACGTCTACATCGACCACTTCGGTAACGGATCGGGCGACGCGGGATCGAGCCTGGACGCCGCGCGGAGGATCCTGGATTTCGTCGACGGCTTCGAGTGGGGGTTCGGCGACAAGCGGGTGCACTATCGGACCGCCAACGCCGGGCTGCAGGCGCAGTGGCTGGAGGCGTGGTGGCCGAGCTCCGACGACGAGTTCGCCTTCATCGTCGAAGATGATCTGGAGGTCTCGCCGCTTTTCTACAAGTTCGTTAAGTCGGTGATATGGAACTTTTACTACAATGCTTCGAATTTTAGTCCGATGATATACGGAGTGACGCTTCAGCGACCAAGGTTTGTCCCAGGTACCTTTCGTTTGTAGAATTCTCTTGGCAATTTTGAGTTTACTTGAGTTGTCGAAGTAATATATGAGGGGAGATGGAATGATGTAGTTTGCTAATGGAGCTCAGGTTGAATCTGTGGTTTAACTTTGCAACAGTAGTTCTGTGGATTTAGGTTGAAAGGTGAAGTTAATTCGATGATCAGTAGAGGATTCGAGTATTCTTAGAGATGTTAAGAAGGCTTGTTGTGGTCTTCCCGATGCTAAGTCTTAATTTTTTGAAGATCACAGCTCGGTTTTGGACTCTGTACTGGCTTGTCATCGATTCTGCCAAAACTTTTACCATCAATGCTTTGAGATTCGGGTATTTCGTCTGAATTTGCTGGGCAGGCTGGTTTTGCTTCTGAAATTGTGGAACTGGTGTCAGCATAAATGGGCACCAACGTCTCATTATGGATTGCAACATGAGAAAGAGTATGTAGTTGACTAGCTATGGTAATTGCAAGACAAAAGGTGTCGGATATCCATTCTAAGCATAGATTGCTGCTAGAAGATGATTTTATTGGAAAACTGTGGTCTCGTCTTTACTTCTTTCATAAAAACTCCGTGCACTCAACTATGGTTTGGAGAAGATTTAAGGTTTTTCTTTTTTTGAGTTGTCCAGGACACCAGAACATTTTTGAATACATCAAACTGGGGTAGAGTGTTTTCTTTTAATGAACATTTTGCTGGCAGATTATATACTGGTTGTTATTTCAGGTATAATTTGTAGTCACTCTGATAAAACTGTGTCTTTAAAATGCCAGTTATATGGTTCCACATGCAACGTGTCGGTAGGTGCCGCAACACCATGTTGTTATCTTTCTTATATTAGTTTATTTATTTTGAAAGCTGGTAAATTTAAAGCCATACTGGTAACTTCTAGCACATATCTGATGGTAATATAATAGACAACTACTTGCACTTTTTGCATGACTTGTCCATGGGAAGATGTGTATGGTGTATATGATTGTATAAACAAAACAGGATAGGGGCCTTTCCGGCTGACTGGGGAAATTTCTCACTAATTTGTAGAGAAATCAAAACTATCTCCTGGAGCTTTCCAGTTGCGTGATCCAAATCTCACTGGTTGTTTAGTTATTATGTAATTTATCTAAATATTTTTTGTTGCTATGGCCAGGTAAGCATGGGAACAAACTGCAGGTTGATGGCAGAACTCGAGTTTTCCTGTATCAGTTAGTCGGGACTTGGGGTCAGATTCTCTTTCCAAAGCATTGGAAGGAGTTTAGGAGGTGGTATGATTATCACAAGGCAAAGGGCATCAAGCCAATTCTTGAGGGAATGGTAGTTTGAATATCTTTTTCTTACTCTGTTCTTATTGCATTGATTATCTCCTCTTGATGTTCATTACATGACTCGAGTCTGGAAATACAGGTGACAACAGGATGGTACAGAAGGTTGGGAGAGAAAATATGGACTCCATGGTTCATTAAATTCATTCATGATCGTGGATATTTCAACATTTATACGAACTTTTTACAAGAAAGAGCACTTAGTGTCTCTCACAGAGATACTGGTGTCAACTATGGTAAAACAGCTGGGCCAGATTCTCATCTTCTTAATGAAGCTCCTCATGATTTCAATCTTCTCGAGATGCAGCCCTTGAGTAATCTGAAGTGGTATGATTTTTGTTTTAGAGAGGTGCTTCCTGGTAGGGTTGTTAGGAATTTCAACGACCTTGGTGTTGTTCTTGACACTGTGCAAATAAATGAGACTATAGTGTTTGTGAGCCTCTTTGGGCTTCAAGAGATCATTGTCAGAAACATGCTCTGCCACTTTGAGAGGCTGAATATTCGTAACTACATACTTATGGGCCCTACGTCCAATTTGCTGTTTGATCTTGCTAGAAGGGGACATCCTGTTATTGATGCAGACCAATTTCTGGATAGTGTGGGGGCTAACAAACTGAAGAGACCTCAGAATTCCTCTCCGGAGTTGATCAAGAATGTTATGATGAGTACATATGCGATTAAGAAATGTTTAGAACTTAAATACAATGCTTGGGTGGTGGATGCAAACATGCTCTTTCCTAACGGAGGCATGTTTCGGGCCTTGACCGACTCCACCTTTGACTTATATGCAGGGAAGAGCTTGGCTCTTATTATTTTTGTTCGGAGCTCCTCTGCTGTCAGGAAACTATGGCTCGATAATTTTGTACATGCAATTGAAGCAGGAGATTCTTTGTGGGATAAGCTTTCAATCTCACAGGAAAACAGCAATTTTGCAGACATAGCAGCGAGTTTTCTAGAATCCAAGAGGGTGAGGGTCAAGAGGATTGATGATAGAAGCCTCGGGGTCAACATTGGCACAAGCAGTGTTGAACAGGCTTCTCCCGGATTAGACAACAAGGTACTGTACTGGTCTCCTGATGCTGCTCTGGACATAATTCGGAAGCGACTTGAAGAGTTGAAAATGTGGACCCTAGATGGTGATGACTCTTGTTCGGCAGTGGTTTGTCATCAATCATAGCATTGGTTTGGGTTTCCCAATTTTGGCGATTTGGCTAATTTTAATGCTAATTCGTTTGTACAAATGCCATATTGACCAATTTTCCACGGTTGCTGGGAATGCCTATGGCAGAAACATTGTTGGATTTTTCAGGTGACAGCCAGTCGACACGAATGATGGTTGGGGTTGGACTCAGCTGAGTTGACGCAAATGAGGAATCATGTTCTCTACTCCAGACTCATGTTTCGTTTTGTCATCGATTTTTTTATGTGGAAATGGAGAAAATGAATGAACATATGAAGTTTATGAGGATTTGTCAATGCCAATTACACTCGCTGGGAAGGGGAGAAAGAACAAGCATGCTCTTATATTTGTAAACACTCGAGTTGAGATGTTTGTGATTTCGATCGATATCCACATTCCAGTTAATGAAAATCCAGAAGTATGTCTATTGCTTTATGAGGCAATTGCCCTAGAATTTGAGAGTATTTTCCGGTCCAAATTGAATGTTTATTGCTTTATGAGGCAATTGCCCTAGAATTTGTAAACACTCGAGTTTAGATGTTTGTGATTTCGATTGATATCCACATTCCAGTTAATGAAAATCCAGAAGGGGAGAAAGAACAAGCATGCTCTTATATTTGTAAACACTCAAATTGAGATGTTTGTGATTTTGATCGATATCCACATTCCAGTTAATGAACATCCAGAAGTATGTCTATTGCTTTATGAGGCAATGGCCCTAGAATTTGAGAGTATTTTCCGGTCCAAATTGAATGTTTATTGCTTTATGAGGCAATTGCCCTAGAATTTGAGAGTATTTTCCCGGTCCAAATTGAATGTTTATTTTCTTTGCCAAACCACATAGGCGAACCATTACAGATAATTTATATTCCGGATGGATGTGTACTTTCACGGGTTTTAGCCATTAGATTGGCGCGGGTCTGTCATGGAGCTCACATTACAAGAAATGTTCATCTTACAATGGCAAAATGGATGATTGAATGCAGATGTTCCCTAGGCCAAGTATTTGAAAATACAGATTGTGGAATGGCCGATGAATGAGAGCTCTCGTATTCCCCAAGAGCAAAAAAAAAGAAGACAATAAATGAACCCCCGAAAGAAGACCTAGTTTCAACTTTCTTCCTCGGAACTTACAGTTTTCCATCCGTATGGCTTTGCCTTTCTGCGCTTGACGGTTTGTGAGGAGACCACGCTTAAATAAACAAAATCACTGGGTGTCTGCTCCTAGGTCAAACCATTCAGGAGAAGACCTCAAAAGAATGGAGACTCAACACTTCAGCCACCATCACCCCTTGATACTCAGACTGGTAGATCTGGGCCGAATTTATGGAATTAATTGCTCTGCACACGGCCGATCCTGCTTGGACCTTATTCATAGCTGCAGAGAATGTGAAGACCCCCATCTACATAAATCTTGTGCTGAATTACACCTCCCCTCCCCACAAACACACACACACACACACAAAAACCATCCGTTTCATCCTTTCCATCCTCTGCCCTTGGTGTTCAGTGGACTGACAAATGCCTGCTGCGGCTGCGGCCAATGGGACAGCAAGCTTCTATATTGGTGCAGGGACTGTAATTTCACCGAGTCCCGATTGTGCTCTCAAGCCTACCACAAGATATGAGTTCGTTGGATGGGAAAATCCAACAATTACGCAACCTTTGGCTCTCATGAAAGAGGATGATGATATGTGCTCCTCACGTAAGAAAATCTGCTCGAGTGAGAGCTATTCCTGCCATCACCGCCCACCCCTCAAAATTCACATATCATGTGCTGAGCAATTGTCAGAGCAATCTGACATTTCTCACATCCACAACGTCCTCTCATCCTCTGAGCCAAGGATTCCGTGTTTGATTGACCATGTGTTGCATGTAATAGATCAGACAATGTCTTGACCTACTGCTGTAGCATGTGCCGCATCGAGATGGATCCTGATGCGCTCTCATGCCCACCAAGAATCTCATCTGAAACTCGGATACACCCTTTTCTAATAGGTTTGCTTTACCTGGTGGGAGCTAGATGGGATCGTGCATCCTTCCGGAATTGCTTACCTCCAGTTTCTACAGTCCACAGTGTTCAATTCTCAATGATGCCTTCCTCCCTCAAGTCTCATGGCTCACATCCATTTGATCTTCACGTGCATTGTAAATTCCATTTTCGTGCAGGGTAGATGCACCCCTTTCTTTTTCTAGGTAATTTGTTGTACTTTAACAAGCCTTCATCTGCTGTTCTCTGTAACCATTGAAAATGATAATCTCTAAACAGGGTAATCTCATTGCATTATCAGTTGCAATCACTTTCTATCATGCTGTAGTTCAAGTCTTGGAGCTATTATAGTGATTGCTAGCATGTAATTACATGGGAATAATGAAGCAAGAACCTTGAGCGGACGCTTACAGTCTTTTTCCTTGGTTCTTAAGTTGCAGGGTAGACTCTGCAGTGAGCATTTAAAATCCTAGCCGATGTGCCACTCTTCTTAATGTCCATTTTAGAACATACTAGCCGGCTTCTGCAAGCCGAGCAAATGGATCTAAATCCTCTACTTTCTCTCCGACCACGAAAGCATGCACTTTATCGCGTGTCTGAACCCAACTAAAACCAGGGTTCTTCTTCACTGCCCTTGACTTCATCAATTCTCTCACTCTATCTGCCTCATCCCATCTCCCTGCTTCTGCATATAAGTTGGAGAGGAGTACATAGTATCCACAATGATCTGGCTTCAACTTGAGAAGATGATCAGCCGCCCAACAGCCCAACTCTATATTCCCATGCATACGACATGCCCCCAACAAAGCACCCCATATATTAACATCTGGTTCAAAGGCCAGGCCTTTAATTAGTTCCAGAGCTTCTTCAAAAAGGCCAGCTCGGCCAAGAATATCAACCATACAAGCATAGTGCATCTGTGTTGGCTCAAGATTCTGATGCCGCATTTCTTTAAAGTACTCCCTTCCCTTCTCAACCAGCCCTCCATGACTACATGCTGATAATACTGCAATATATGAAACGGAGTCATATTCCAAACCATCATTTCTCATTTCTTCAAAAAGGTTGATAGCAGTCTCTATTTCTCCCAGCATCCCGTAACCCATGATCACAGTGTTCCAAGAGGCTACATCCCTGTGTGGCATACGGTCAAATACTTCTGTAGCAATATCAATCTTTCCACATTTCGTGTATAAGTCCAACAGTGAGTTTGAAACAAAGAGATGTGTATGAAGTTGTTTCCTGACCAGCAGCCCATGAATTTCTTTACCCTGCTTGATTGCAGCTATGTTTGCACAAGCTGAGATAGCTCCAACAAAGGAAACAATATCGTAGTTCATACCCATGGAGTGCATTTCTTTTAATAAACTAAGAGATTCTAAGCAATAGCTAGTTTGAGAATAGCCGACAATCAGTATATTGTACGTTACTTCATCTCTCTGTGACATGCTGAAAACCTTTCTGGCAAGGTTCAAGCAGCCACATTTTGCATACATGTCTGTCAAGGCATTGGAGATGAACACGTCAAAGGACTGTCCCATGCGAAATGTCCTTGCATGGATCTCTTTTCCAGTAGAAAGCAAACCCATCCTAGCGCAAGCAGGAAGCACATTTGTGAAACTTAATGAGCTTGGAACTTCACCATGAACCTGCATTTCTCGTATAAGATTTATAGCTTCAACCTCTTGCCTGTTTTGAGTGAAGTTAGCAATCATAGCATTCCATGACACTATATTGCAGACCTTCATTTTGTTGAACATACTAGAAGCCATAGTTGGATGGCCAGACTTTGCGTACATGTCAATCAATGAGTTGGAGATGAACAGATCAGATTCCATACCCATTCGTATGCTGTATGCGTGCACCTCTTCAGCCAAATCAAACAACTGTAATTCAACAAGCACAGGAAGCATACTAGAAATGGTGACAGAGTCTGGCTTCATACCCTCAGAGATCATTGACCTGAACATATTCAAAGCATCTACATTGTGCTCCCCATAAGCAAAACCCGTTATGATCGCATTCCATGAAACTTCATTCTTCTCAAGCATCTCATCAAAAAAATGCCTCGCAGCCACTGCATTCCGACACTTTGCATATGCATCCACCAGCGCATTCCCAACAGTCACATTTGTAACCAACCCAACCTTGACCGTGTAAGCATGAATCTGAGACGCCATGACTTCATCCTGAATCCGGCGCATACTGGCAAAACACTAATAACGGTCACCATATTAGGCCTCATCCCAGACCTCGAATTCATGCCGTTGAAAAACTCAAAAGCCTCCTCATACAAACCATTCAATGAAAAGACTCCAATAACGGTATTCCACGAAACAATGTCCCTCTCATCCATTTCGTCAAACACCTTCCCTGCGCCTCTCAAATCCCTACAGCTACCGTAAAACTGCAAAAGGGTGTTCCCCACGTAGACATCGCCATTGAAACCCAACTTGAACACGGCCCCGTGAACCTCCATCCCCTTCTTCACTTCCGCAAAATCCGCACAAACCTTGAGAACAAAAGGGAACGTGTGGCCGTCAGGCTGAACCCCGCTCCTGATCATCGCGTTGTACGTCTCAAACCCATCATGAGCTCCGCACACGGAGTGAGCCCGGATGAGTGTGTTCCACAAGAAGGCCGTGTGGCAGTGCCCAACCGTCTGGCGGAACATGACGCGGCCCGCCGTGATGTCCCCATGGCCAGCGTAGCTCAAGATGAGCGAAGCGCAGAGAGAGACGCTGCGAGGGAGGGACCGACCCACGATTCCCAGAGCGTGGCATTGCTTGGTCCGGGCAAGCGACTGCGAGTTCAAGCAGAGGGCGAGGAGGTCGGAGTGCGTTTCGCTGCTCGGGGTTGACGGAGTCGCGGAGACGCTCGAGCACGACGATAAAGATTCGATTTTTATTGACGATGCTAAGAGAGGATCGCGTAGGGACTGGAAGACATAGCGGCGTAGTAACATGTAGAGAGGAAAGGATTGCGAGGATCTGCGAGCGTCGGATCGCCGGCACGCCAGAGCATCAAGGATTAAGGATCGACAAAGCTGATGATTGGTGTTGCCTCGTGGGTTCAAGACACAGGACGTGGTGGATCCTCTACCCTGTCTTGTGAGATCGACAAAGCTTTTCTTTTTTAGCTGTTGATTGTTTTCTTGCCAGCAATTTTGCAGCTTGTTTGACTGTATAGCATGTGGTAGAAGACAAAAACAAAATCAGGGAACCAAAAAGGTTGCTGCTTTATCATTGTCAGCATTACATAGAAACACACTTATTCATCATCTCTACCAAGATCCTTGTGTTTAACGTGGTAGTGACACCCTGCAGGCTTCAGGTGATAATTTTATTGAGGAAAAAAAATCAAAAGGAGAAAAAAAGGGTATGATTCTTGAAATGGGTTGCTTCAATGTTCTAGTTTTGCTCATTTGTTGGCTTGGCTTTGGTTTCGAATTCTGGATGTTTTTCTTGTACTTGTACCAGGAAGCCCAAAACACATAGTTTGCCAGGTTGAGGCAACTGAGCTCAGCCAGGAACCAGTAGAATAGGTTCAGATTGTTCGGGTTCATGTTCGTCTTGTGCAACCACCCTTGCTTGCTCGGGGCGATCCTTCTTGTCACCATGTTTGTGATGTTGACGAAGATGGTGCTCAGGAAGTAGCCAAAAGACAGTGATAGCCATGTCAGAGAAGTGGATAGCGACCGCATTCCCAACGGCGCCTCCTTGTAGAAGAACTCTAGCAATCCGATCACTGTGAACATGTCGGTGATTCCGAATATGCCGTATTGGAAAGACAGCCAGAACACGCTGATGGGATGCAGTGGATCTTCAATGGCGCGATTCCTTCTCTTCACTTCGACCAATCCTGCAATCGACATAGAGATGATTGAAAGGACATGCCCTACTCTATGTGCTGGAGCTGCGTGATGCCCATCGGATGGCCGGTGATTTTTTCTAGTGAAGGGCATGGAAACAAACTGGTAGGTGGGTATGAGGAAGGACATGAAGAACAGGGGTATAACAGGAATTGATGCAGACGGAAATTTGAATGAGCCAATGTGGGGATCCATGAGGTAGCCCTGGTGTACTGAGAATGTTTGCAGTTGTGCCATGCATGTGCTCATTATAACTGTGCTGAAAAGTATGGGAAACATCCTCGTGAGTACTTTCACTTCTTCGACTTGGGTTACTGTGCAGAGTTTCCAGGGTTCTGCATTTGTTCCGTCACGGAGAATAGCTGCTTTGTCCAAGAACCTGGTTGATTAGAGAGACTTGACAATCAATCTTAAGTTATAAGGATCGTTTTTAACAGGAAAATTCAACAGAGGCAGCTATATGATGGAAACTTGAAAAGAGAATGATTTGTTGGTTAAACAAAGATTTTTGGTCTTCGTTGTTGGTTTTAGGATCGAAAAGTTACTGCCAAAAACCAGATCGTCTAGGAGTTTGCAAGTGACCTTCCATATGGACTATGGAAGGATTTCAGTTGAATACCTGAACTGGTTGGAATGCGGAATTTTCTCTTCAGATGGATCTCTTTCTTTCTCACTAATCTCATACAATTCGTCAGGATTTACTGGTGGCATTAAGTGTCTATTCCAAATTGAAACCATGACCACCTGAAATGCAAATATTACAACTGATAACTACGTACGTAAATGACCGGAACACAGTTTAGGTGTGTCAACAAAATAAACCTTTGTGATCTTCAACAGAGGACTGTTCCCACGGGGAGGAAAAATGTAGAATGGCTTCCCAAGAGCAAGAATGATGAATCCAACCAATGCAGTCATCGCACCGATGAAAAATCCCCAATACCAGGACTTATTCATGCTAACCCACACAACTCCAATGATTCCAATAATGCCTCCAAGATTGTACTGAGCAAATACCAATTAAAGCAACCATAAGAGCCTTCTCTCCAGCGACACCATTCCCATATAACTGATTGCCACCAAGTGCCGGAAGAGCACCCTTGACTCCGCCAGCACCGAGTGCGAGTAGAATCATAGAGGTGTACAAAAAGAGTGCTTTGCCTCTTTCAATGCACGATGATTTGCCACAAGGGTGAGGGTGAAGATTCTTGGAATACGCTTGAATTGTGACCATAACCAGTGCCTGCACATGATATCAGCATCCTATGAACACAAAAGTAGGAGGAAAGAATATTCTTTATCTTGCACTTGAGGTTTAAAACTATATTTCTGAAAATTACCACAACTTCCACGGAGCCAAATATCAGATCAGATCAGGCTAGAGGAATAATAAACATGTATTGTCGGTTTCTGAGCCTATACATTTTGGGCTTCTTCGTGTGAGTACAAGACAGATGCTCAAGTTTCTGAGCCTAGCCCCAAGGGAGATACAATCAGATAACATAGCTACTTCTGTCCTTTTCATTGGGACTGGGGAAGCTAACATAAAAATTCAAGGTCGCAAGTCCAGACCAAAGAATCCAAAGTTGCTCTCTGTATATGTTTCGATTTCTTGAGTGATGACTTGAAGCCTCCCAATCTACTTTGCAAATATTCTCTGATACCCAATGACAAATGTAAACCTTTGTACATTTTAATTGTCTTACTTGTTTGGGGCCTCAAGGTAATATCCAAATATAAAAGCTCACAAAAAACATAATGAAAGTTGACGTAGATGATGTCAGTCTTGTCCATGAGAAATTGCGGGTAATATCCTGTAAGGAATTGCAAGAAGTAGGATGACTGGATCAGTTCATTCATTACAAAAGATGGAATCAGAAATAAGAGCCATCGAATCAACAAATGGAGGTAACCCAAGGTATCTCCAACTGCAGATGTTCTTGGACTTAATATGTGGTTTGTTGTGGCTGCTCCTGCAAAACAGACAATGAGTCTTCATCATCAACCGAAGATGAAGACAGAAAAGGGAACATTATGTCCTAAGATATATGACATCAAGAAGATGGAGAAAGAGACTGGTGATGTTTCGGCTCAGTGTGTTAATATAGCTACAACTCTGTTCCGTGTTGTTCATAGTCACAATGGCCAGGCAAATTATACAAGCTGGAATCATCGAGAGCTTTTTCTAGGAATTTGAAAAATATCAGCAATGGTATCATATTGTTTTTATCACATTAAATATTTTCAAACTCGTGCCATTTTCTCCACTTATCGACATGGTTTTTATTGATTTTGTCTGACCCGATGCAGGTTGACAAGAATGTGGACATGTCCCTCAGTTCAGCGCATGCAAATAAGGGTGGATGCAGGGCTAACATTTTTGTGTTTGGTGAGCATATCCTTACTAACTTGACCACAGAATTCTGCTAAGCTAAAACACATAGCAAGAAAGATCGACTTGAGAGAGATTTTTTACCTAATATGTTATGCAGGATTGGCATACCTCGAGAATATTGGGTTTGTGGCCAACAGGTCAACCATGGTCCTCTACTTCACATACGTACTCTACTTCAGCCTGTCAACATCTGCAAACACTCTAACAAACTTCATGGGCACGGCGTGCTTCGGTTGTTGGCAGTTTCATCTCCGACACTTACCTAAACGGACTCTACACTTTTGTTTTTTTACCTCAAGGACAGAAAAGATTGTCTGGACCACGAACAGCCCTTGGGCAGAGGATAACTTTTGATGTAGACCAAGGGCTGCTCGTGGTCCAGTTTTCTGGACTGGTTTTCTGCTGGTTTTCTTCTCACCCCGGGTATTGTAGCCGTTGATTTGGGCTGAATTTTGGAAGGCAGGCTCCACTTGCCTTCCTCTTCATCCCCACCAAAGGAATCCCTGTGGGTTGGCCTAGAATCTTAGCTGGTCTACAAGATCAGATCTCGCCGTTTTGGTGCTGCGTACACTGCTCCTGCGATTTCTGGATTCTGCTGTGAGAATAGCTGCTTGCTGGGCTGAATCTGTGCTGCATTGGCTCACCACCTAGCCCGCATTGTGCCGTGGAAGCTGGGACTGGTACGTTTCCTTCTCTTCAATGGCTTTTGTTGGTAAGGAGTGGGCTGCACACCAGGTGTTTGTGAAATGGCCGCTGCTGCTTCTGGTGCGTCTGGTCTTGCCCGAGAGACCCAGCAAGTTGCTAGTACCTCAAGGGGGCGTAGCTCCCCCCTCCCATGCACATGGTGGCCCAGCTCCGGTGCTTCCAGATCAGGATGTCTCCTTCAAACCAGCCCCTGCTGGCCCGGGAGACAAACACATAGGGCCACAGAAGCCCCCAGCCTGCCCGAGCCATTCCAGAGGCCGAAGCCGTGCTCGGTCGTCCTCCAAGAGGCCACAGGCTCCTGCTCAGCGACCAGGAGACGCGAAGGCCACCCCAGCCCGCTCGTGGGTGAGTGTAGCTCATCTTGCTGCAAGAGGATACAATTTATCCTATGTCCCACCCACTTTTGTAGATAACAAGCCAATTGTTCATCTTTCGGAGGAGGTATTGGAGGCTTTGGACCCCAAGTGGAACGAGTACCTCGTTGGTTACTATATATGAAGGAGGCTTCCTTTCAAGCTTATGGAGGAGTCATTGAAGTATATTTGGGGCCCGAAACTTGTGGAAGTTTTAGCATATGACTAAAGATTCTTCTATTTTCATATCCTGGATCCGCTTTTCCAAAGGAAAATACTTGAGGATGCCCCCTTACGATTGCAAGGGTGCCCATTATTTTGCAGCAATGGAAACCCTTTATGGAGCTTAAAAAGGATAAGCAAAACTCGATCTCGATGTGGATTAGGTTGAAGAACCTCCCATTCGACCTTTGGTTGACACCCTCCATAAGCGCCTTTGCAAGTGTTGTGGGAAAGCCCTATATGTTGATGAGTGAACAGAGCAAATGAAGATGGTTTCCTTCGCGAGGGTTTGCATGGAGATCCAAGCAGGACAGCAAGGTGGAATTCCGTGAATGTTGTCTTGGATGGAGTATTACGCTCGGTGGCTATCGAGTATGAGTGGAGGCTGGTCGAGTGCGACAAGTGTGGCTGTTTAGGTCACAATTGTGCTATCCCTCCAGCAAAAAACAGCTCCGCCAAAACTGTGCAACGGGCTCAGGCCGCCCCCTCCCCGTCGGTGTCTCGACAGGACCACATCCCCGCCTCAGCGATGGAGAATCCCCCTGACGAGCTCCAGCAAGTTCCAGTGCAGGTTGTGACTCTAGCTGTCGCAGATTTACAAAATTTGCCCCAACAGCCTTGGAAGCAGGTCAAAGGAAAAAAGAAGAAGTCCATGCTCCCAAGGGATGGTCCTTCCTCCCATCCAACCAGCTTCAGCAATGAGGGGCCAAACCGCAAGGCGAAGGCTTGTGCTTCCGGAAAACCCGTGCCTCCCACCTCTTCTCGGAAGCCTGTGAAAGGGCTAAGTATTGTATCCCTTTCGAGCCCCGGTGCAGATAAGTTCACGCCTCTTATTGCCCCCCCTTCGATCCACAAGAGTCCATGGTGAGGATTCGGATGTTTCAGCTAGCCTACCTAGTTACTCGGACGGCGAACTGCTCTCTTGCCCGTCCCCGAGGGCTGCATCTAGAAGGTTGGAGACAATGCAGGATAAATTGCTGACTCTTGCTCCGGATCCACCTCCTGCTACGGACCCCAGTGGCACCGGCTACCTTTGCCGGAAACCTCCCAAGCGGAGGTAAGCATGTTTTCTCTCTTCTTTTTGTATATAGTTCTATGTACATATTTGGAATATTAGGGGTCTACTTAACCTTATTAGGCAAGCCGAGGTTCGAAGTTTGGTTTCTTCAAATAGTCTTTGTTTCGTTGGTCTTGTGGAAAGACGTCTTTACTAAAAAAAAAAAAAAAAGTTTCTTTACCAAAAAAAAAAAAAAAAAAAAAAGAAGCGTTGTTCTCCACTATCTCTTTAGAGATTGTTGAGGGATTGATGTTAGATTTCAAATTATAGCCGTGCTCCCTAGAGGGAGGAGATGGATTGGCTTGAACCCCTCGGATATTAGCTTTGAAATGTCTTCGGTTGACGTCCAAATGATTCATGGGAATCTTAAGATGCTTTATTCGGGTGCGGCTTGTTGTATATCGGTTGTCTATGGATTACACACTTTCCCTTCTAAGAGACCGCTTTGGGAGGATCTTATCTTTAAAAGTGCAGCTCTATAAGACTCGCCTTGGTTGATTGTGGGAGATTTCAACGTTATCAAGGATTTGTTTGATAGACTGAGGGGCACGAATATATGGATCCCATACTTTGATGAGTTTAAATAGTGCTTACTTTAGACTAATTTAGATGACTTGAGATATGTTGGGTGTCGATTTACTTGGACTACCTCCTCTAAAGCCTTGCGAAAGGCGAGAAAAATCAACAGGGTCCTTGTCAATTCAAGTGGAGTGAGATCTCCTCCTTATTGGAGGCTTCCTTCCTTGCATTATGTATCTCTTATCACTCTTCTATGGTGGTCATAGTGGTAAACCCGGTATATTGAAGGAAACTTTTCAAGTTTTTTGACTTTTAGATGGATCATCTAGACTTCAACTCAATTGTCAGCCAAGTTTGGGAGGAGCCGAGTGAGGGAGTAGTCATGTTTAGACTGGTGTGCAAGCTCAAATCTCTCAAAGGTCGTCTCAAGGCTCTCAACAAATAATTCTTCTCCAACATCTCCGTTAGGACTTTTGAAGCGAGGACTACGCTATGAGCTACTTAGCTCGACCTACATCAAGAGTTGAATTCTATTGCCCTTACAGATTTAGAGAAGTGTCAGAGGCGATCTTTCTTGGACCTATGCTCTAAAGAGGAATCCTTCTTTAGGCAAAAGTTCAGAATCAAGTGACCTAAGGAGGGCAACCGTAACTCTAGGTTCTTCTATCAGTATGTCAACAAGAGGCAAGTGAGGAATAAAATTCTCTCTATTATGGATGCGTCAAGCATCCAAATCATTGACCTGGAGCTAGTTCACCAGCACTTTGTTAGTCACTTCCAAGATCTTTTGTCACCACGGGTTGTACATGAAAGACCATCGGTTCAGGCAATCCAGGAGGTTATCCGGGCCCCCTTAGTGCTTACTAGGCTTCCTTCCTTGCCCAACCTGTTTCTAACCAAGAGATTCAGGACACTTTCTTTTCCCTACCTAGAGGCAAAGCTCCTGGACCTAACGGCTTCACAATTGAATTCTTTAAGCACAACTGGGAACGGTTGGTCAGCTGATTACATGGCGGTGAAGGACTTCTTCGGCTTGGGTAGGCTCTTAAAGGAGATTAACATTTTGGTTTTAGTATCGAAAAGCCCGAATGTGACACCTCGTGGATGATTATAGGCCAATCGCCTATTGTAACATCATCTAAAAGTGCATCACTAAACTCATGGCCAATCGGATTGTTGCAGTTCTTCAGGATGTCATTGGGCCTTTCCAAAGTGCATTTGTGAAAGGCCAACGGATTAGCGATAATATCCTTCTGGCGTAGGAACTTTTCTTCTTTGGATTTTCACCTTCACCCCTACTCACCTAAGTGCACAATCAAAGTGGATTTTAGAAAAGCTTACGACATAGTTAATTAGGACTTTCTTGAGATTGTACTTCTAGCCTTCGGATTTTCCAATCATTTGACTCGACTCATCATGATTTGTGTGAAAACTCCTAAATTTTCCATTGCCTTGAATGGGAATTACACGGCTTCTTTGCCAGTGGGCGTGGGCTTCGGCAGGGGGACCCCTTATCTCCCTATTTGTTTACACTAGTCATGGAGGTTTTATCCAGTATACTCTCTATTCGCTCTTTGATGCCGGAGTTCAAATTTTATTGGAGGTGCAGAGTGACAAGCCTATCACACCATATTCTTTGCCGATGATGTTTCCTCTTCTGTGAAGCCAATTTGCCATCGGTGAGGCTCTTTAAGGAAGGCCTCCAAATTTTCTCGGAATGGATTGGTTTGTTTCCAAACACAAATAAAAGTGAGATCTATTTTGCAGGAGATTCACCTTCCTTAAGGAACCAAATTCTCTTTGCCCTTGGGTTTCATGAAAGGAGCCTACCGAGTTTGGTATCTTAGGGTCCCCATCATCATTTCAAGATAGCAAGGCGGATTGCTACGTGCTAGTTAACCACATCACAACGAGGGTACAATCTTGGACTCATTGCTTTCTATCTTTTGCCGGCTGTCTGCAATTGATCAGGTCGGTTCTTCATGCCATCCAAGCATACTGGGCTAGTATCTTCATCTTACCTATATCTATATTGGATCAAATCAAACAAATCCTAGATAGTTTATCTAGAAAGGCCCGGAATTGGGGAGAGAGGGTGCAAAGGTGTCATGGGAGGACGTTTGTTGCCCAAAAGAGGAGGGGGCCTTGGCATTCAAAAACTTCGCGAGTATAAAAAGCCACCATGCTAAAACATATTTGGCTTATGTTTTGGACAAGGAATCATTATGGTCCAAATAGGTTCACTCAATCTTCTTAAAAATGTTAAATTTCTGGGTGGCCAAAAAGCCAACTATCTGCTCATGGGCTTGAAAGAAGATCCTCCAACTCAGGACTGGATTTTGAAACTCCTTCTATCGGAGGACTGGGGATGGTCGATCGGTGTCTCTTTTGTTTGATAATTGACACCCAGGGGTCTCTTGAACTTGTACTTTTCATATTCGGCCATTTATGGCTTTGGTCTTTCTAGGCAAGTGATAGTGGCAGACCTGTTCACTAACCATGGCTTCATGGTCAAGAGGGTCTTGAATTCTTGGGAGGATCCCCTTCCGATTCTCACCCAGAACTCGGATTGCTTTAGCTGGAAGGGGAACTCGTCTCACCTCTTCACGGTGGCTTTGGCTTGGGAGATCACTAGGAGGAAAAAGACTCGGGTCTTTTGGCATGCGTTCATCTAGAACAATTCGATCACTCCAAGTACCAACTAAACTTGTGGCTTATTGTTAAACACAAACTCCCTACCCAAGCCATGTTATTATCTTATGGTAGGATAGATAGCGTCTTATGTCTCTTTTGTCATGAGGTGCTGGATTCTATAGACCACCTATTTTTTAGATGTCGTATCATTGTTGGCATTGCCTTCTTTTGGGTCGTGAGATATAACCTCCCATGGCGGAATAGATCGTAGGTCGAGAATCTCAATAGGGCCGTCTCCTTCCTTGTGGGAAAAGACTTCTATAAATGCATTGCCCTCTTTTCTTTTGATGCTCTTTGTTATTTTATTTGGAAGCACAAAAACGGTATCCTCTTTAGAGAGCAGTGTTTAGCCATCCAAGCGGTGAAGAATCAGCTCTTCAAAGCCGTCAAAGACAAAAAGCCATTACTTTAAGGAGTGTGGAAGATACATTTAGAAACAGGAGGTTGCAGCATTGCTGGGGTATTGATCCGATCATCTTCTCAGTTGGGAACTCTTCTACTTCTGTAGGGCCCTAGCTTGCTGGTTGCTGATTGGATGCTCTCCCGGCGTGCGGCTACCCCCTTGGTGGTTCTTCACTTTTGTCGCTGGCAAATGCGGTTTGAGGTTTTAGGGTCCATCCAGCCTGGTGCGGCCTTGTGCTTGTTTAGGTTTTCCTGCTGCCTGTTGTTTAGGCCTGTTTTTTTTTGTGGTCCTCTTTTGCATTCGGCTCATTTCCACTCATTATGACTTGTTGTCTTGTTGAGTGCAAGTTTTGTGGCGCCGGATCTTGTGTATAATGTTGACTTAAGCTCAATATATTCTTATGCTTCACCAAAAAAAAAAAAGATTGTTCTTTTATCTACTTTAATGTTCATGGGAATGCTGATGTCGTTTGCAGGCATTGGGCATGGCCACAATTCAAGCGTACTCCAAGAATCTTCATCCTGATCCTTGTGGCAAATCATCATGCATTGAAGGAGGCAAAGCTCTCTTTTTGTACACCTCTATAAATGGTTTCACGGGATTTAGCCAATTGTCTTACTGGCACTTGGTGCTGGTGGAATTCGATCGGAATGGAACCAATGGAGGGAAGGTTCTCGCAAATTACTTCAATTGGTACTTGCTCGGTACAACCCTCGGAGGTATCACTGGAGTCACTGGTGTCGTTCGGGTTAACATGAATAAGTCTTCCTACCGTTTCCCTCCCCGGGGGAACAGTCCTTTTCTTGAAGATCAGTTATTTGTTTTCAAAGTGCTAACTTAGTTACAAAAGAAAGGAAGTTCGGCAGCAATGGTAAATTAGCTCAGGTTTCCCAAACCAACAACTTCCACATAAAGAGCAGATGATGACTTTAGGAACTTTAGGAGAGGAAAATAGTTAACGTGATTTTCATCAGAAACATAGCAACAGAAACAACCATTTTCACACAATATGTAAGATCGGCGACAAAGCAGTGTGCCTTTTGTTGTGGAGATTAATATGGCAATTAAACACACTTCTTCTCATCGACCCGGCAACTTTGCCGAGACTGACATCTTCCCATCGCCGGTGTCTAATGGTTCCCTTGAAACTTCTCAATATCTTGGCCTTTACAACACTAATAAACAATCCGAATCCCTTTCTCAGACAATTCTGCTGTTCCAAGGCAGATGAATGCGTACTGTTCATAATTGTTCTACACATTTCCTGGTGTACACATAAGATCCAAATCTAAAACAGAAAGACATGAAGAGCTAAACTGGCCTCATCTTGAGGTAGAATCTATTGCCATTTTGAGGTAAATCAGCAGTTGTGCCTGGCATCATATGAACCGTGAATCCAAGATTTCCTATGCAAATTGGTGGCTGAGAATTCGTGATAGACACCTAAAACTACAACGGGGTTAGAAAATTTTCATGTGTAAATAAGATCCAAATCTTGGTTATTATTATTTTTTTATTCCATGTTGGAGCCAATATTTTCGATCCACATCTAGACGGAGATATGAAACATGTAACAGAAGCTTCGTCGATGAGTTTAGGGATCAATTTTATCAAAAAGTTAAGTTGGGGCCAAAATCAAAACTATAGCAATTGTGTGGTATTACTTTGGGATAATAATATAAATGATTCCCAACATAAGTTCAACGCGTAATGTCATTTCTGAACTTTTAAATTGTGCAATGTGATCCTTAAATTTTTGACTCAACATGCAAATCATCTCTAAATTTTTAATTTGTTTGATATGGCTCCTAAGCTATTAGTGAATCTTCAATATTGGGACAAAATTATATGAAAATGTTGACAAGTTTAAGGATGAGAAAATTGAACCTAGCAATTGGGTAGGACGGATAATCGCACAAACAGTCTTTAAATTTTGATTTGACATATAATATCCTTTCTAAATTTTTAATTTATGCAATATGATATCACCTCTAAATTTCTAATTTGTTTATCAATCGATAAATGTTTAATATAGGCATTAGAGATATTAAAAGTTTAATAACTACGTTGAACTTTTGACTAAATGACTAAATGTAATGATGATATTGAAACATTGAAATAACTAAATAAATTAAAATATTGTGACATTGAATAGGCATTCTGAAACTATTTATTTAATTTTCTCGCTGCTTTCGCAAATTCTTAAAAGAAACAAAAAATTGTCAAACGAAGACAATCTCGGAGAAACCGAAAGAGTCGGCAGAGCTCGTAGGAGACTCTTGCTTTGGTTTCTTGCCCAAGACAAAGCGGAGGCAGAGTGTTCAAAAAAGCCGGAATCACATCAATTCGATTTCCTTCCTCTCGCTCCCGCACGCCGATTGCCTCGACCTTCCTTCGCCTTCCCTTCGCGACCGCGCCGCCCCCGATCGAGATCGCGAATGGCGCAATCGTCGACGCCGGCGCCGGCGACGGCGGCTGCGGCGAGGTCCGACGCGGAGCTGGAGGAGATGCTGGACCGGATGCTGACCCGCCTGGCGCTCTGCGACGACTCGAAGCTCCAAGCCCTGCTCGCCAAGCTCCTCCCTTTCGCCATCTCCTCGCTCTCCTCCCCTTCCTCCGCCGTCCGGAACAAGGTGCGCACGCATTCCCTGCGCGGTTGTGGCTTCGCGCTCGTTCGAACTTCGTTTGGTCGGTCTGGTTGATGTTAGCTCCACTTCGGTGCCTGGAATTCTGTAATCCTGCTTTCGTTTTTGTTTTTCCCCAATTTTCGCGGTTCTTGCAAATTTCTCCGTGCGTGCGTGCGTGCGGGCGGGCAGTGGAACTGCTACGAACTCGTGCTTAGATACCGAAAGTGGCCATGATTCTTTTGTAAGGCCTAGGAGTGGTTCAATGGTTTTTAGGGTTGGTCAGTTGGCCGAGGCACTGTTTGTTGATAGCACAGAAAATATTTTAGAGTTGAATGTTTCGATGAAGGCTTCCCCATTTGCCTCATATGGTGCACTTTGCGATAAAAGGTTTTGTTTCTATGGACGAGAGGCGCAAGTTTCGTCTGTAATTGCTCTGTTAGAGCACTTATGGAGTTCTTGCTCTACTCTTTCTTTGGAATAGGTTCCTTGTAGTTTTCTTTTGTCCTGTCTGATCCTATATATACCTGATGCGGCAGATTTTTTCTCTTTCGTACAACTTTTTCTTACTTATGAAGAAATATAACTATTGACAATTGAAAGTGGAATTCTGTGAATAGAGATTTCAAATTTAAGCAATAAATTTGGTTGAATGACCCTGTAGCTATTAACACAGAACTCTAAAAGGAATAATGCTGGATAAAGAAAGATCAAATTATTTATCAATATTGTCAGGCAATTTCCATATATGGCTGGTGGGAAGGAATGACGTTTGGGGAAAATATATCTTTGTAGATAGTTTTGTTTGCTGGAAGGAACTAAATTTACTTGTGTGAAGTTTTGACACTTCATGGGTGACATTGCTAGTATCACCATGCCTCCCCCCTTTTTGGGGGGCAGGGTTGCTTATTGCAAATGAAAAGTATTGTGTGGACATTGCAATTCTTCTGATGCTTCCATTGGGAATAATTTACCAAAATTTAGAATATGGGTGTATTTCTTGTTCTTTTCTTTTAAGAGGGTGGGGTGGGCTGTAGTTGTTCTTGTGTAACGTTTTGTCTGGCATCTTTTCTGTCATTAAGTTCCACAGATTTAAATCTTCTAAGCATCTCTGCTGTTTGTAACTACTTCGTGTGCTAAGATTTTTTGTTACCTTTATGTATAAGAACCATTTCAACTAATCAAGAGGAAAGAATAAATGAATAGAAAAGACAAAGGGGGGTTTGACTGTGAATATAGTTCGTCTTGAGTCACTCTCTAAACTTGAATCATATTAGGCTAAGCAACCATTTAATATGAATATACTAGTTTGGTGTCGAAAATTGAATGTTTACCACGAATGTGTTCATTCCTCAAACTACTAAATCATTCCCACTGTGTTCAATACTACTTAGACTTAATCCCTTGTAAGTGGTACATAACAAGCATAGAACCTTCTAAAAAGATGGTTGCCTTTGTGTTTTGCGGAAACAGTGCAGGACAAGGCCAAATTTATGAAATCTGGGAATTGAGCAGTTTTCTGTTGCTGCAACCTGATTGACTCAAACATTATGCTACTTTGAAGTAATATCAGACATTGACTGAAAGACTTCTAATCCTCCCGTTTCAAAGACTCCTGGTAGTATAGAGTATGAGGTTCAGTGAAAGACAATGTTGTAGAATTTTTTTTTTCTTCCTTTCACCACCATCTTTGATTCTGGTACAGTGGCTGTTATTCTCTTGGTCCATTTTGAGTACATATACTGAAAAATGCCGGGCAATCTGAACGGTAAGTACTTTATCAATATTTACTTGTCGAAGTGCGGCATGGTATTGATCCAATGATACTTCTGTCATGTTTTGGATCCATGTTGGCCTCATTCCTCATTTGTCATGTCTCTTCTTGTGTCTTTTAAGTGTTTCTCATTTACACAAATGTTCATATGCTGAACCAAATGTGTTATTCATTACTTCATACTTATACAGTGTTGTCCTTGTTAAATCATTTCATTTGGGATGACCAGATTGATTTACCTTTTGGTACAGGTTCTTGAGATCCTGAGCCATGTTAATAAAAGAGTGAAACACCAACCTGAAATTGGTCTGCCTTTGTCAGATTTATGGAGAATATACACAGAACCCAATGCTGCATCAATTGTCAAAAACTTCTGCATCTTGTATATTGAGATGGCTTTTGAACGCACTGATGTGAAGGTTTGTTATTGTTATGGCATCTGAAGTGTCTTTGGGAAGTGAAAAGCTGTTATCTTGAACTTGCCTGTCTAGAAAATCTTTTGTGTGAATCCTGATACCAGTGCTTTTTTTTTTTTTTTTTTTTAATAATCAGGAGAAAGAAATGATGGCACCTATACTTGCAGCCAATGTTTCAAAGCTTCCTTATCAGCATCAAGAGATTGTTCTAAGAATTGTGGCAAAGGTTTGTTTAAATTTCTTTATTCCCCTAGCATGCAAAGTTCTATAGACTATTCAAGCACATTACTTGGTGCTACTTCTAGTTTTGAGTGTTCTTACGTCGATGAATGTGAGTGTTTCTTTCACATAATATGTATTGTTGTCTATTGGTGAGAAGAACACATCTTTGTGAATGAGCCATTCTCTGACATCTTTACCACTAGATGCATATTAACTTTCTTAAATGAAAGATATAAATGATAATGACGTGTTTGTCCTATATCATGTTGATTGAAAATCTATTACTTGTGTCATGGTAACTTGGAGAGGACCAACTCCAAGTTTGGCATTTACCTCCAAGCTTTTACAGCTGGGTCTTTTAGAGTCCCTATAAATGGTTGTTCAAGCCAATCCTAGGTTCAGTCTGACGTGTTGTCTTCTGAATGTTGCACATGCTTGATCCTAGTGATGTATTTTCAGCCTCTCTTTCTTCCATTGTTTTCCTTATGTTCAGTATAATGTATCCAATGTGCAGTATGAAGTTTCGTGATCGTGTACTTCTACATGGTTGAATGCTTTCAGGTGATTGGTGAATGCCACTCAACTGGAGTCAGTGCAGAAGTTGCTGCAATGTATAGAGCTGTAGATAATTCTCAGGATAAGGAAGGTTTCATTGAATTTTGCCTTCATAATATCTTGTATCAGCCTTCATCTCAAGGGTTTGTATATCACCTTACCGAGCATTACATTACTGTGTATGAGATGCTATTCCAATTCTTTTACCAAGGAGTTATTGTTTCTTTACAGTGGAGGAATCTCCCCTGGGCTTTCAATTGCTCAAGCTAATCGTATTACTGGGAAACATCAATTGACGAGTGATACACTGTTGATGAGAAAGGTGGAGTCATTAAGATATGAAAATCTTTCTATGTTATCTTAGCAATAAGGCAAATCTCTGGGTGGTGGATTTTCAGCATTGTCTACACTACCACCAACTACAATATTATTCTTTTAATATCTAGGGTATCTCAATTAATTCTTATCGTGTTTTTTTTTTTTTTTTCCAAAGCAGTTGGGCATTTTGAATGTAGTTGAAGCTATGGAGCTCACCCCTGAAGTTGTTTATCCGCTCTATCTCGCTGCTTCAGTTGACAGGTATCCTGGGATTGTAGATTTTCTCTCTTGGTGTCCTGTCCTATGAATGGATTAGCTCATGTGGAATCTCATTGTTGCTTGATGTTGTATTTACACCAGTCAAGGCGCTGTTGCAACGAGAGGGGATGAGCTTTTAAAGAAGAAGGCTTCTGGTGCAAATTTTGATGATCCATTGCTTGTGAAGAGACTATTTCTTCTATTCAATGGTATGGACCATGGAAATGAGTCTTTTACTGAAGATTACTTCTGTAGCTTTTTCGTTTGGCATAGATGATTTCATTCTGTTACCTGTCTGTTTGGTGAAGTTTTTATAAAAAATGAAGACGGGAGAGAAGAATCACTCTAAATAATGATCTTTCGTTGCCTAAATGGATATGGATGGCTTTACCTTCTTTCTGTGGTGCATCTCATGTCTATAGTGCATGTGACATGATACGGGCAAAATAAATTGACCCATCTTTGATTGAAGATTATATCAGCTAGGCCAACGATCTATAATATTCCATTGTAGAGTCAGTTTCTCGATCAATGTGAGTGAATCTGCCTCATTGTTACTTTGAAGGAAAGTTTTTCCAGATTTGAGTTTTTTTTTTTTTTTTTTTTTTGTGGCATTTTGAGGTGTATGGGGCTATGATTCTTTGTTTTCCCTCACAAAGTTGTTGATAAAATCCTCTTTTTCAAGCTTGCCAATATATGAAGGATCCAGATAATGTCATTACTGTAGGTAGTGCCAGCCACTTTAAGGAAAGTAGTACATAGGTGGCTAATATTTCAAAGCTGTAGGTATTGCATGCCGAATTTTTGTTGTCACGTTCTTGGTGGCAGGATCAGTTTCAGTTTACTAATATTAGCCTTTTACTGTGCTGAATATTTCTTTCAGCAACTTCTGGAGACTTTTCTTTTTCTGGAAAGTGGTTGATTTAAGATTGTTATTCAGGAAAAAAAATTCATTTAGAGGGTGCTGTTGATAACAGCATCACTATATGAGAAATATAAACTTTCCTGAAACTATAACCAGGAGAAAAATAAGATTCTGATTTGGAGCACCCATTTGATTCTGTCCATAATACTTTTGTGGCCAACCAGATCATGCCATCATGGACATCAAATGATGCTGGTTTTCAATCTCTAAAAGATTTTTCGGATTACTTTATTATTCAAGTGAAATGGACATTATCCTTATTTTTTGGCACTTTTTTTTTCTCCCAAGGAAAATTAGAAGTGTCCATGAGAAAGGTATGAAACTTCTTCGGCCAATGGGTTGTGCAGTCATTAAGATAAATGATGCTGGTATTTTGAAATTCCGATCACTAGAACCATTTTGTAAGTAGTTCATTATTCAAGCAAAATCTGCATAGCCCTTATCATTACACTCTTTTGCTGAAGCATAATCAGAAAAGTTTATGAGAACTGTAACTCAGGGGTACTGCACCTATACAAAATTACAGAGAGTTTGCAAAGTCGAACAACTCTTCATATTGCAAAGTGGCTTTTCATTAACCTGAATACACCAAATCTTGACCATAATTTACACATGTGATAGTATTTATATCCCATGATTGCTCTTTCATCCAATTACTTAGGTTTTTTATAAGTTGTCAATATACTCACAATGCCTAAAAGACATGAGAGTGGGAAGTGCTCTGTTAATTCTCTATGGTCCCTCATTTACATTTGAGTTCTTGGTCAATCTCTGCGCTTTGGTCTTTATGTCTAATTCCAATTTATATGTGGGGGAGTTTTAGAACATTTAAATATTAGATAAGCATAAGGTGGTCTCACTATTTCTACAATACTCATGAAGGAGATAATGTCAGATTTATTGTTGCTATTAAGTAAACATCATTCATTTTCGTTTTTCCATTATGCCTCATATCCCATTAATGCTGTATTATTTGCATGTTGTGCAGGTTCTATTGGAGCTGATAGTGATGCACCAGATTCTAGAATCGCTCCTGCCAATTTGGCCTTAAGAGCAAGATTGATGTCTGTCTTTTGTCGGTCGATTACTGCAGCAAACAGTTTTCCATTGACTTTGCAGTGCATATTTGGGTGCATATATGGTATTCGGAGGCTTCTTCAAAACTCTCCTCCTTCAGTTTATCTTACAAAATGGACTAGAATTTTCCAATATGATGATATAGCAATTAAGCCATATTTGGAGAGACTCTTGAGAGTAACTACTTGCTGAGAGGTAGCAAAGTAAGATGAAGCAATGTGAGAGAGTGTCTATGAAGTGCAAGTAGCAGTGAGATTTACATGCAGTTGTGGTGAGAAGGCAGAGAGGAAAGTGCCTAATATTGAGCTAATCGTATGTTTGGGTCTATTTTGTGATTTAACAGAAATTGAAAATGTTACCCACAACGTATGAGCAAGATGAAAGAAGTGTGCTAGTATTTAAGTACCAACACATGCACAAAATGAATGCATGTTTGGTGAGAATAATTTGGTGGGGTGCAGTTGGGGGATGTCTTGGCTCTCTATTAAGAAACTCTTTTGAGTTTCCTGTTGTGCTGAAATAAGTAATTTGGGATCTGGCCAGTTTTCTGTGTTAGTGCCCTCATATAATATTCCGTGCCTTTGGCTGATGCATGATGATGTTGAAAGCCACAAGTTGTAGTAGATTCTCAATTTATATGTTGAAGTTTGCCACCTCGTTAAAGGTGTGAAATATCTGTCCTGTTATACCCTGAGGTTATAGTTATCTGTGTGGCTTTGTGTGATATAATTGATGAGCACAACTTGTTTTGTAAAAGGATGTTTCATATGAGTAAAGTCTGTATCTGGTATGTCACGGGTCCTACTGAAATAATTAGTAGCTATGGTAAAATCATAATCTCTTGACAGTTGCTGATTTAGGCTGTCCTCCTCTATGCATTATGTGCACTGTGTCTTGTTCTTGAGTGCTTCTACCTTTTTTTCTTCCTGTTTAACATTTTGTGATCCTTGGCCCTTCCTTTTTCATGATAATTTGTATCAGTCATAGTTCTTCTCCATGCTGATATATCTGAAATCATAATGTTATAGGACAGGGTACCACCACAAGATTGAAGCAGTTGGGAATGGAGTTCACTGTTTGGGTATTCAAGCATGTAAGAGCTAAACCTTGGTTTTAATTTATAGTTACCCTACTTTGAAGTTGGAAAGAAATATCAAGGTAGTCATTGTAAAATTGCCTAATTGTGATGCCATTCACCATAGTTCGTATGTTTTGCTCAACCTCTCAGATAAACTCCACTCAGCACTTAGGATTTTGCTAAATCATTGTATTTAGCTGCTATAAAGGTAAACTGGTCTTCTGCCCAATTGAAGACTGCCTCTTCCAAACTTAACACACCCTCAAAGGCTCTAAGAAAAGAGAAAATGGGAATTTATGCTACCCTAATGAAATGTCAAAACATTAGAGCATCCAGAATTGACTTCTTAGGTACAATGCAAGATCCAATATCCAGGTATCACATGTCTAGCAAGTGCCCACCATTTTTCGATCTGACGGAGAGCCTATCTACTCCAGCTTGTTAGTGTGCAAACCCCAATAAGCACAGTAATGTGTTTACATGGCTCTTCTTTTTTTTTTTTTTGGTGAGTTGTACCTGTGAAATATCTGAATGCATATGTCAATAGAGTCTATTCCTTTTATTAAGAAAATATCTGAAGGCGTATGCAGTGATGTCACTTTGGCCATTTTTCTCAGTGCTGATTATTTGCATGAGAAGCATTGGACTATTGAGAAACTCTCTTTTTTGTTTAAGATACTAACTTAATACATTTCATAATTAAACCTGAAAAAAAAATTGGTGAGCAACTTTCACTATGATATTAGCTGTTTTTTTTGTCATTCTACTATTGAAAATTTGTTATTAGTGGACTGATGACTTTTGCTGATTGAATGTTATCTTTCTCAGGCAAAGCTTGATCAGTTGAATCTGATGGGCCCTGTTATCCTTAGTGGAATTATGAAGACACTTGATGGTTATTCAAGTTCTGAATCAGGTGAGCTAGCATGCAATGGAGTTCCCATGATTGTAGTTCTTTCAGTCATCTTTTAAGATTAAGATCCAGCAAGTATTTAGTCCATGAATAGCTATTTGCTCTGTTCATGTAGATACTAATGCGAAGGACACAAAAACATTTGCTTTTCAAGCAATTGGGTTGATTGCAAAGCGAACGCCTCAGCTTTTCAGGTACAGGACGAGATTCTCCCCATCACCACCCCCACCCCCTCCCCCCCCCCCCCCCCAAAAAAAAAAAAAAAAAAAAAAAAACACATGCACACACACAAAATTGGTGCTTTTGTGTGTTGGATTATCCCCTTTTTGTTCTGCTTTTAGGGATAAAGTTGATATGGCTGCTCGGCTTTTTGATGCATTGAAGTTGGAGGCACCATCTCTCCGTTTTACAATTCAAGAAGCAACTGTCTCCCTTGCTGCTGCATACAAGGTTGCTATACTCTCTCCATATGGGTGACAATATGAATATTGATTCTCAATCTGTTGCATGAAATTATAGTTGATGAAGACCCCTTTCTGGTAGCACATGATAAAATGCTTGTTCTAACTGGTCATTTTGGCAATTGATGAGCTTCATTTGTTCCGCTTTAGATGTGAATAGTTTAAATTTCTTCACCAACTTTAAAATCATTTTCTGGTAGTGCTTCGAGATTGAATTTTCTGAAACAATTGTAGCTGGGCCTACATCTCATTACCTATAGGCCTATGCCAAAGCACTTATAATCAAGGTTATTTGAATATGAAGACAGACTGTTGACACTTTTGCTGTTCTGCTTATTTTTTGTATGATAAGAAGACTGATATCATTTACCTCAAACCTTAGGAAGAGCCTGGTTTCCATGGTGTTACAAATATAAAAAGTCAATTGGTGGGTATTATAAAATAAATAAATGAACAAATAAATTGGGATGACCATCGACTTGTCTCCAGTTTGTGTTACTTTTGTGCTTTTCAATTGGGCATTTAGTGCAACCTAATAAAGATTCCTGGCTTTAGATTTTATGTTGGAGTCCAGACTTACCGTAAATTTTATAATTACTTTTTTAGTTTATTTGTGTGACGCGAAAGAAAATATTGAAGAAGGTGAAAAAGAGAGATATATAGCACTTTAGAGTTCACAATGCACGATACAGAATTGAACACAGTAGCATGAAATAATTCATACAGCCATGCCACTTATTGGAATAAGGCTTATTATGTAGTAGCCAAAATGGTGGTGGTAGTATCCCCTCTAAGGGCATGGATCAATCTGTTGTCATGTGCTCTTGGGTATTCGGATTCTAAAAGAAAAGAACGTAAGGATGGGTGTTTGAAGGAAGATTCCTTCTTTCTGGTTTTGAGAACTTTCTGTTCCAATAGACAGCCTTCTTTCCTTTCATTTCTACCGATGCATCTCGCTTTATGAGAAATCACTGACCCTGTTTTTGCTCCTTTCATCAGGATGCATCCATTACTGTGCTAAAGGATTTGGAGACACTCCTGTTGGAAAATTTGAAACAGGTTTGGCTTAGTAAATATGTATAGCAGGAGGAGTATACAATTTATATGGAAATTGAATACCTCCTTTTAATCAGGAACAAAGTGAAGTACGATTCTGTGCTGTGAGGTGGGCAACTATATTGTTTGATTTGCAACACTGCCCAAGTCGATATCTATGTATGCTTGGGGCTGCAGATCCTAAGTTGGATATAAGGTAGATGACATCTTCTCTTCAAAGTGTATATATGATAGTAGATTCTAAAATGCTTTTTAGTCAATTAACTGGGCGTTCTTGGGTAATATTTGCATATATAAGTATAAGAGGGAGGAGTTATGGCTTAATGTAGAGTGTTAGACATTTCTCTATTTGTTGCATTTTGTAGGCGCCTGTAGGTTATGTTACTCTTTGTCAGATTATGAGTGTTATTTGTGGATGTCGATGATCTCATGTCGATGTTTTAAGTTTCTTCATGGTTATGCTCTTTCATTGCTGCATGATATTGGTTGGTTGTGTTCATCATATGTTTCATGACGTCACTGAAGTTCTTCCAACAGATAAGATATCTCTTTGGCTAGCTTTGTATATTAGTCTATGTCCTTATTATGTATGCATACAGTGGTAGTCATCTCTTTTACTGATGTAATGTTATTGTTTGTTCTGCTGTTTTGTTTTGAAATTTCTTTGAAGAGAAATGGCACTGGAAGGCCTGTTCCCCGGTAACGATAATGCGCAACCTACCCGTCATGATATCAGTCTGAAGTACCCAAAACTTGGAGACATGTTAACTTACATCCTCAAGCAGAGACCAGAATTGTTAGAATCAATTGAAACAAGGGAACAAAAGCTTCTTTTTCCTTCAGAAACTTATGTCGCAATGATCAAGTTTTTGTTGCAGTGTTTTGAGTCAGAAAAGCTGCTTTCTGAAACTGATGGAGGACCCTCTGAATTTTCATCTTCAGTGAAAAATATGTGTTTACTGCTAGATCATGCTATGGCATTTGAAGGCTCGGTTGAGTTGCATGCTTGTGCCTCCAGGGCGCTGGTGGCAATTGGATCTCATACTCCACAAGTATGATAAATGAAAACGCTGGACTTGCTTCTTCTTTTTTCATTTTCCCCATGGGACTAGCATTAACTTTTCCTACTAAATAATATTGATCTCAGGTGATCGTTCCTCATTATGCTAACAAATTACCATGGCTAAAGCAATTACTAAGTCACGTAGACATTGATACTCGTGAAACTGCAGCACGCTTACTTGGAATGGCTTCCTCTGGTCTTCCGACCACGGCTGCTTCAGCTTTGATAAAAGAACTAGTTAATTCAATTAGCGATTCACGCAAAATAAGGTTTGGCAATATTTCTTGGAAGATTGACCCTTCATTTTTTTTAGTGCAAAGTCAATTGTTCTCCTGATTTGGGGATTTCAATGTGTTCTTCAGGTTTGATTATCATCATGGAGCAGTATGTGCTATAGGATATATCACAGCAGATGGTATTTGTAGGACGCCTCCTGTAAGTCACAGTTTGCTATATTTCTCGAGCAACTCATAAGAGATTTTTTCTTTCCCATACTTGTTTTCTCTCGTGTTGTCCTGTGGCACCATTGTTACCTTAATGCATTGTTTGGGAACATGGAGGGGAAGAAGGGGGACAAAATTGGTCCCCTCCTTTTCTCCTCACAAAAGTTCAATTGTTAGCCCAGCTTTCACGTCCATCCCTCATTTTTCTTCTCCTCTCCTCCTTCCAAAATAAAGCATAAATGCATGTGATTTTTGAAAGGAATATATTGGTGATATTGTATGGTCAATCATGTTTTCAGCATCTTCCTTCTGATTGCACTGTGGCATGGTGTTGATATATTTATGGACTAACTTATGTTTTACATTTGCTCCATGCGTCGTTTGTTCTATTCATTGTACTTCAGACCAAGTGGCAACATTCTGATGGTTTTTACTCTCTGGGTGGCAGTTATTGTCTTAGGCACTAGGCTGGTAGTTTCCTACGTTGGTTATGGTCCAAAAAAAAAAAAAAAAAAAAAATTCCATGTTGAACTGTCAACAATAATGATGAGCAATTTATTGAATGTTTGAATTTAATTGATTATGGATTTGTTAAATGACTACTTCTCCTGTTTCTTGGCTGAGCCTTAAATGACTTCTAATAAAACCAAAAGGTGAGTGATTTTATGCATTACTTTCCTCTGTGATAAAAGACAACTTTAGTAGATAAAACCAAGAGAATTTCCATGCTTTTTAGATCTGTTCACTGATTGACATATAACTTCTTTTCACCCAAAGTACTAAATGATCCATCAACTTACTTTCATGATCTTTGGGCAAAAAGATTATTACTTTCATAATCAGTGTTTAACCAAGGCTTCATACTTTCAATATGACCTTAATTGAGATAACACTATGTCTTTGTGTCTTTTCCTCTTTGCTACATTTGAGATCAGCTATCACTCCTATCCTGTGTGATTTATTCTAATGTTAATTTATAATTTTATCATAAAAAGATGCTTGAGAAAAATACACTCAGCTACCTTTTTCTTATTGTTAGTTATGAATCCATTCATGCCTTATCGTTCAAGTCCCATGATTTTCAGTTGAAATCTTTCCAACTCTACACCTTTTGTTTGCTTGCAAACTTTTTTCTTAAAACTGATTTAAAATTGGACTCTGATATCTGTGTCAGGAGTAGGATGTGTGTTGACATAAATGTAGAAGTCTGCCTTTTCTTTTCTGTATAATTGTGGTACATATTGTTGAGTTGAGCATTAGTTTTTTGCATTTACATAAATTGTGTGTTGTATCTGACATTCACCTTTTAGATACCAGAAGTTCTGCTCCAGAGTGTACTCAAATGCCTGGTTGATATTGTGAACTCTGAGAATGCAACATTGGCATCTATTGCTATGCAAGCACTAGGTCATGTTGGGTTGCGTGTCCCATTACCTTCAATTGCCAATGACTCCACCTCAGGTAACTTTTTTCTTCCTGGAAATGTTGGAATCAGTTACATGGATGATTAGTCATGTTAGACTTACGTTCAAGTTGCAGCCGACATAGTGATGGTTCTACAAGAAAAACTGAGGAAGCTACTTTCTGGTGATGATACTAAAGCAATTCAGAAAATTGCTGTATCACTTGGACATATCTGTATGAATGAAACATCACCTTCACGTCTCAACATTGCAATTGATTTGGTTTTCAGCCTTTGCCGTTCGAAGGTGCACACACTAAATCTTGTTATTCTTTCTACTTGTAATTGTCTTAGTATATGACGCTTGTTTGGTCTTTTTGTTGCATAGCACTTCAAAGTTTTCTTATCTCTAAATTATTGAGTTGTACAGGTTGAGGATGTCCTTTTTGCTGCTGGGGAGGCTTTGTCTTTCTTGTGGGGAACCGTCCCTGTGACTGCCGACACAATTCTCAAGACTAATTATGCTTCACTCTCCATGTCTTCGAACTATCTTATGGAAAATATGAGCACATTATTGACAGGATCTAACTCTAATGGAATGATTGAAGACACTGACAGTTCTCGTGCTAGTGTTAGAGATGCAATTACTAGAAAGCTCTTTGATGGTCTTTTATACAGTCAAAGAAAGGAAGAACGCTGTGCTGGAACTGTCTGGCTGTTGTCATTGACCATGTATTGTGGCCATCATGCAACTATCCAACAAATGCTGCCAGAGATTCAGGTTCATTGTCAATCGATAAGTCCAAATTTTGTACTTCTGAGTTTGTTATTATTACTATTATTAATGGACAATTATCTTATGAGCTTGTTGACAACGCACTCCACACCTTTTGACTCTAGCTTATTTCTACTCTTGCAATCATTTTGTTGGAAAGATGCTGAATTTTTGCAGAGGATTTGTGGTTTACTGGGGATTGAAGTTTTTCTTGTGACTAATCTCAATTGTATTCCCCTTAAAAGTACGTTAACAGAGTTGTTTTGATTCCATAGATCGCTCTTATATATATCAGTGGCCTAGCTTCTAAGTAAAAATTGAACAGACAATAATAAATTCAACATACTAAACATATGATGAGGATAAATGGACTTTTTGGTTGGTCAATGGATGTTTTTGATACTTATCAAGGGCCTTGAGCACCGGGTTCATCATACTTGCTGAATTAAAGTAAAATTGCATTGACAAGCTAAAGTATGAGGGAAGCTGGAATGTCCACCTTTTTCTAGACAAAGAGATGCATAAAGTTTATCTTGTACCATATAATTCCTGAAGAGGATATCGTGTTCACTTCCAATGACATAAAGAGGCGCACAGTTGCTGTATTTGCAGGTTACTTGTATATTGCATTAATTTAGTCAAAAGATACAGGTCAATTTAGTTGTGCAAATGAGCTGAGATAAGGCCTTCTCTTGTTGAAGAAAAGACTTTAATTTCTTTTCATGTCGAGATGAATCTATACAATTATTTTAGGTCAATTAAGGAGCGACAAACAGCTGAGAGAAAACATAAAGAACATTTATGAATTAGAAAAGGGGATTAGACCATTTTTCTGCTCAGAAGAATACTATTCTATTTTGTTGCTATAATTCAGTTTTTTTTTTCTTTGTATTGCAGGAAGCGTTCTCACACCTACTCGGTGAACAAAATGAACTTACTCAGGAGCTTGCTTCCCAAGGCATGAGCATTGTCTATGAGCTTGGAGATGCCTCTATGAAGAAAAACTTGGTGAATGCACTTGTCAGTACTCTAACTGGATCTGGGAAGAGAAAGAGAGCCATCAAGGTTTGTTGTATTGTAGTTTAGGTTATCTTACTTAAAAATTTGATGGAAGACTTTACTAAGAACCCAGAAAGGTTTAAATTATGTCGAGACTCCAAAATACAAATAATGAGGAACTGATGGATGGAGAAGCACATAATACTTGAAAATATTGACTTGACTCTTTAAGTTTCTGTGCCCTCTGGTGACAAATGTGAGGATGAAATTTTGTTGGACAGCTTGTCGAAGATTCTGAAGTTTTCCAAGAGGGGGCCATTGGGGAAAGTCTAAGTGGTGGAAAACTTAGCACTTATAAGGAACTGTGCAATATGGCGAATGAGATGGGGCAACCAGATCTGATATACAAGTTTATGGATCTTGCAAATCACCATGCTTCTCTAAATTCGAAAAGAGGTGCTGCTTTTGGCTTTTCTAAAATAGCCAAGCAAGCTGGGGATGCTCTTCAGCCACATCTAAGTGTGTTAATACCCAGACTTGTGCGATATCAGTATGATCCTGACAAAAATGTTCAGGTGGGCATCCACGAATTACTGTGTTTTAGTAAACCTATTCAAATGACATCCTTTTGATGAGTTCTTGTGTGTAAAGTCAATTTTATTTTCTTCATTGCCTTGTGATTCCTTGACAAGATACCTTTTTCTTTTTGGGTTTTCCATTGGTCTGTCTTCCTCTTTTCTTGATGCTCTTCTTGAATGTGATACAGGATGCAATGACACATATCTGGAAGGCCCTAGTGGAGGACCCAAAGAGAACTATTGATGAACATTTTGACCTAATCATGGATGATTTGTTGACACAATGTGGTTCTAGGCTCTGGCGTAGCCGGGAGGCTTCCTGTCTTGCTCTTGCTGATATTGTCCAAGGACGAAAATTTAATCAGGTAATGGATGTGTGGGAAATACAGCATATTTGAGTCTTTGAGAATTATCAGAGAATCCTGAGTGATAACAAGAATAATTCATAAGTTTTATGCAGTCCACGTTTCTGAAAGATGAAGTCAATCTAGTTTCTCCTTTTCTTGATCTTATGCTTTCACTGAAAGAGCGTGCATATGAAATAGTTGAAGCTGTCAAAGCATCATTGCTGTCTCTTTAGCATCGAGCTAGTACTGTTACTTTAGGTGAAATGTAGATAACAATGTGCTAGTGCTGGTTCTTGGCATGAGTAAACTTAGGTGGAGTCAATCTGTGTCCCCCCAAAAGATCCAGTTGATGGGTGAAGGGAAAAGGAGAGAAGAAGAGGGGGCGGTTGAGACATTTGTTTTACATTTTACTAGTGTTTGCTGTATTTCTGCAGAAAAGACTGATAAATTGATTGTATATTTAGACTTCCTAATTTCTTTCAATCTCCTCCGAGAAACTTCATGGAAATTAAAAGTGATTTTTGTGCTTATATTTGGAAAATGCGTAATTTTTCTTTCCTGGTTTTTGTTGATTCTTTTGAATTATCAACTGCTAAAAAATACTGTTTTCTTTCAGGTCAAGCAATTCAATTTTTTTTTTTTTTTTTTTTTTTTTTTGAGGAGATTATAATTCGTTCAGGCATCATTGATCTGTCTGTCTAGCATTCATGTGCATTATTCTTTTAATATATTAAACCATTATGTTAATTGAGAGACGTGAAGGTTACTTTTGAGGTCAATGCATTTTGTTATGTTTATATTTGAATTAATTTCGGCACTAAATGCTTTATCGTATTTCCTGTTCATATCATGTTATGGGATCATGCAAGTCATCATGACTAGTCTCTGAAGTTGCTTGGTGGATCTGTTTCTTTGTGAGCATGTTTCTTCCAACTGTGTCAACTTGAAAGTATGTTTCTCAAAATTTTGGATTCTCTTGAAAATATATAAGACAGATTGGATTCTCAGTCAATGGTCTCTGGATGAGTAAATATTATATTCAACATACATTTCTCTTTTATGTTAGAAATTCTTCTTTTGGGTAGCCAATGAATTGTTTATTAATAGATGGTCGAGCTTAAAAAAGATACTTGTGGCATGGCGGTCTTGCATTTTTTTTTTTTTAACTACTTTTGGAAGAACACCCTTGTACATAGTTGAGTTGATTCCTTAAAACGAAATATTGATGAAAAGAGGTAGGAAATTGATAAACATTAAATGATAGGAGATATTGAGTCAAACTGGATAAATAATTACTTATACAAAGGTTCATCCTAGAGTGTGATAGCCAAACAAAGAAGTTGTAGAAATATGCATGTGAAACAATTTTAAATTATATATAAAAAAAGAATAATCAAAGGGGAGGGGAAGAAGGAAGTAAATATGAAACAGAAAGGAAGGAACCCAAAAAGAAAAAAGAAAAAAGTTCAAGAGAAAGCAAAGAGAAGAAATACAAATTTTAAAAAGGACATTGCACTATCATGGTACTGGCGATTTAAACTGTTGGAGTAGCCACCTGGCAACCCTGGGCTAGAGGCTTCATCACTGTCATGAGGTCAAGAGAACTAATAGAAAGGAGCACACCAAAGAGTGGTTGATTGGAGTTGGAAAAGTCATTCGGTATTACTGGAAATGACTGACAGATGGCAGAACGGGGGTATTATACAACGGATTACCACTGCTTTTGTGTACTTACTGCTCCATTTTGTTTGGTTTGCTAAATTATTGATTGGTTTGATTTACCCATAAAAAGATTATATATTATTTTCTATAGTACCTTTCAAATGGACATGTACACTGGAGAAAGAGACAACCACTGAATTATCTCAGTGTGTTTCCCATTGCAAAGTTGAGAGATTCCATCTACTTCTTTTCTGCTTTTAAAGCATGTGCCATATCACTTTTTGTAAGGACTAGTGCTGCACTTTTTAACAAGTGGAGTAGCTTGGGAAGATCTTCTAGCTTCTTGTAGAGTCAAAGTGGTCTTACATGGGGAGGAAGTTCTTATGGTGAAACTAAGTTAAAAGGAATTGAAGACAGCACTGAAGAACTATTGGTTACCACAATACATTTTCTCAGTTTCCAAGATGGCATGCTTAAATCGACAACTATATATTTGTCTGTCTTTGGTGACCTTATAATGAAATTTACTCAAGAAAAAAGAGTTGAGTTTGGTTTGTAAACCTTTGCAATGAAAAACAAGAGAAGTTTGGTTGATATTGCTTCCGATGCCAATGAAAATTTTTTCTCCATATAATAATTACAGTTTGTTCAAGTAGGTTGGGAAGCATTTGAAAAAAGTATGGATTGCTGCATTTCGGGCCATGGATGATATTAAAGAAACTGTCCGGAACTCTGGTGACAAGTTATGTCGCACAGTGACTTCACTAACAATACGCCTCTGCGATGTCAACCTCACTGAAGTATCAGATTCACGCCAAGCTTTGGATGTTGTTTTACCATATCTGCTTAAAGAAGGCATTCTAAGTACAGTTGATACTGTTCGTAAAGCATCAATTGCCATTGTAATGAAGCTCGCGAAGGTTAGACATATCTTCCTTTGAGAACTTTAGTTACAAAAGTTTGGTTCCCAAGAGGGACAGTTGGCCTCCATTTATGATTGCATATTGGTCATCTTCTTGAGAAAAGAAAGGCTTTATGCACTCCCTATCCTGCTGTTTTACAAGTTGGAAAATTTTTCCTAGCAAGTTAATTAATTTTGAGAATTTGAAAAGTGTGAGTAGGGCTATAGTTTTGAATATGGATTTGCCCGCCTGGCTATCTATTTACTGCCTTTGGATTGTATGTAAGCTAAATGCCTAATGGAAACCACTTGGTTTAGTAATGTCAAGTGCGTTAATTTGTGCAAATGAATTGCTGAAAGACTAAGGCTTGGCTTTGCGTACTTTTGTAGTTTTGTTGAAAATAATGTGCTATATGATTGATACATTATTTTATTTCTTTGAGATTTGTATCAGTAGTTGGATTTTCTAGATGGAGCTAGTTTTGTAAATATTTCTATGTCCATAATAATGAGGCACTTCTTTTTTTTTTTCTTTTTCTTTTTCTTTTTTTTTTTTTTTTTGGGGGGGAGAAGTTAGTTTTTCAATCAGAGGGATCACTCGTAACTATTCACTTATTTACAGGGTGCAGGGGTCGTGCTTCGTGCACATTTGGCAGACTTAGTCTCCTGCATGCTAGAAAGTTTGTCAAGCCTTGAGGACCAAGGCCTCAATTATGTCGAGGTATAAAGAGAATTTCACTAGCCAGTCTAGCAATTTGGAGTCTTTCTTGTCCATCAGTTCAGTATTTTTTCCTGTTTGTATGCTTTATCTTGTAGTTGCATGCAACAAACATTGGATTGAAAACAGAGAAACTTGAGAACTTGCGGATCTCAATTGCCAAAAGTTCTCCTATGTGGGAAACTCTGGACCAGTGCATAAATGTCGTGGACACCGTATCCTTGGAAAGCTTGGTTCCCCGACTTGCCCAAATGGTACGAGCTAGCGTCGGCTTAAACACAAGGTCTGTCAGCACAATCTCATATGCATTTTTCTTGGTGAACAGATGCTGCATTAGGAACTGTGACATTCTCAAACATGTCTGTTTTCGTATAATATCTCTGTATTCTAGTCCCTGATGTCTCTGATTCAATAATTGGAGATATTACGTCCCTTTTAAGACTTGGTTTTCTCCGATTCACTGGGACAAAAAGGCCAGCTATCTAGTTTGTTACACCTCCAATACATCAATGGCTGTGGTTAAATTTTTGGGGTTGGTCAATGAAGTACAATTTCTCTGTTGTTGGACAGCCATCCTTTTCAAGTCGTATTTTCCTTTGAAAGAAGTGGGCTATTGTCTTGGGTACGCATTGCCTCCTGAGGGTTTTGTGATATGTGTTGCACTTGAACAATTTGTCGGATTTGTGGGACATCAAGTGGGTGTCCCACTTATCTCTGGAGAAGAACAGTCTGAACATAAACGTGTCTCCATGAAGCTCCTTTTTTATTCTTTCCCCTCAAAGTGTAGCTCCGATGGAGATTTAGTAGTCCCATGAGCTTGGTTTTCACCCTCATGCTCTGAATTCACCAACGATCTTTTTATCTCCTTTATATAGTCTAACCAAATGTTGTCTACTTATTGGGGTGAAAATTGATGTATCTAATGAACACCAAACCGTTAAGGAACAGAGGAACAATTACAGAGATTGTGGTTCAAGTAATGAGAAACATTCTAGGGCTCCTTTCCACCATCATATGCACACAGGGAAATGCCTATTTTTACTCAAAAATTTGAAGAATGAAATTTATTCTCTCTCTAATTTCTTTAATCAGCTTTAGAAGGCTGGAATGTTGCTATGTAGATGATCAAGCATACCTATACTATCCTCTGTGCTTAATAGACTTCTCGATTAACTCGCAGGGTTGGTGTTGCCAGCTTTATTGGCTTATTAGTTCAAAAGGTTGGCACAGATATCAAACCATTTGCAAACACACTACTGAAGCTGCTGTTTGGAGCCGTGACAGAGGAGAAAAGTGCTCCTGTAAAGCGTGCCTTTTCAAGTGCCTGTGCATTAGTACTTAAGCATGCAAGTACCTCTCAGGCACAGAAGCTAATTGAAGACACCACAGCTTTGCACACCGGTGACAAAAATTCACAAATCTCTTGTGCAATTTTACTGAAAAGCTTTCTATCCTCAGCCCCAGATGTTATCAGTGGTTATTATGCAGAAATTCTACCTGTAATCTTTATTTCAAGGTACTTCGCCCTTATTGTTCTTTTACTCTTCTTCTTTTATGAGGATGTATTATTGTTGATTTGTTATTTGATATCTTAGCGTCACGCATCTTCGAGGTAACTTAGAGGCCTAAAAAGTCTGGAAGATCCCCTCAAGGATGAGAAAATCTTTGACATCTAGAGATAGATAAAAAGTTTAAGCACTATCCATTTATAAAGATATTGCTTACAAGAAAAATGAAGTACAAATTCTCCGGAATTACAAATGGTTCTTGGGTTTTTTTTTTTTTTTTTTTTTCCCCTTCTCTCTGGTTTATTGATAGGATGTCATACCTAATTTCTATGAATAATGTGGACCTACCATTAGAAGATGCTGGCATCATTGAGTCATAAATTACATGCCAGCATCTAATGCAGCTGCATGATGAATTGTAGTAAAGATAAAGGAAAGGAGAAAACGCATTTTGCAGAAAATCTGAAGTACACCAATTAACTCTTTGAATTCAGTGGTTCTAAGATTGTGTTTCGTCTGGAAAAGAGCAAGAACTTATAATAGTGAACATGTGATGAGCTATTCCTTCTGCCAACTTTTAGAGTTTCAGACCATGTTCATCATTCTGCAGATTTGAGGATGACAAGAATCTTTCTGGTATATTTGAGGAACTATGGGAAGAAAATACAAGCGGTGAACAAATTACCCTTCAATTGTACATGGGAGAAATAGTTTCTCTTATTTGTGAGAACATTTCATCTTCATCATGGGGAAGTAAGAAAAAGGTAGGCGTTTGCTTTTGGTTTTCTATATATCAAAATTAGTGTTTCTGCCGAAAACTGTAAGTTATAAGGGAAAGGTCTTGTTAATGAATGTCCCAGGGCGCTTCTTAAACACGCTTAAGAAGGAAAGTTTTCATTTCCAGAGTATTGATTACGTATAAAATAAGAAAAACAGTGCACGGGAAATTTGCAGTATTTCTTTATTGAGTTACTGAACAAGTGCCCTGGGGGCACTCCTTAACAAAATCCATGAGAAAAAGGATTCCACAATGCCTCATATGCAAGCCAATCCTTACATGTGAAGCACATAAGCTGGATGACAACTAGAGGCAGGAACAAATGCATTTTAACAGAGGTAACAGGGTAGGGGGAAAAAAAAAAAGAGGGAGTGCCAGGATTTAAAATCCTAACATGCACTATGGTACCATAATTAGACACCCATTTTTGTCCAAAAGCTTAAACTGGAAACAAGCAAGTCATAATGTATATATTGCATATTGATCTTTATTGATACTATGTTTAATACTTCATACTTCCAATATATCTGTCTTACGGATCATAAGTTGGTCATCTCTTCTTATGCATATGAAATCGAAATGCCTGATTGTTTCTGTGAATGAATTTGCAGGCTGCCCAGGCAATCTGCAAGCTCGGTGAAGTATTGGGTGAATCCCTGTCCCCTTGTCATCAAGTTTTGCTCACGTCTCTTATAAAAGAACTTCCAGGTCGATTATGGGAGGTAGGAAATGTCATGGACTTTGTTATGGGACAGGCAATATGTTTGGTTTGTGTTCTAAAGTACTAATGCAAAGGCATGATGCAAGAATAGTAATTAAAGGCTGAATTATATCACATACTATACCGGTCAAACTTCCTTGCCTTCTCAGATGTTAATGTGTCAATTTCTTCCTATAATATTCTAGGGGAAGGAAGCTCTTTTGTATGCCTTGGGTGCTCTTTCAAAGTCTTGCCATCAAGCCATCGCAAAGGAAGATCCCAACGCTGCTGGTGCTATTCTGGATTTGCTATCCTCTGCATGCACAAAAAAGGTCAAGAAATACCGGGAAGCGGCGCTTTTAAGCCTTGATCAGGTAATTTCAGATTATTGTTAGTGTGGTCCCCAGTGCAATTGTCTTCATTTAGAAAACTGTACGGCTTTTAGGAGGTCTCACATCAAGAAAATTTTCAGCAGTAAATCGGTTGGAAAGTGCTGTTTCAGGTTGATTTCATTTTCTTAATTCACAACTAGAATCTGCCCCCGATCATCCCCTTTTCTCTCTGTTGAAGTATTATCCCACATCGATTGACGACGGGTCATAAATGCTCTTTATATCCATGTGGTTTCCTTCACCTATCAGCTTAAGCTTATAGGTTGGATTTTCTAACATGGTATTGGGGACATGTGCCGCTTGTAACCCGGCTTGTACGTGAGTGGGGGTGTTGAAGTATTATCCCACATTGATTGACAACGGGTCATAAATGCTTTTTATATTACTGTGGTTTCCTTCGCCTATATTACTGTGGTTTCCTTCACCTATTGGCTTAAGCTTTCAGGTTGGACTCTCTTAACACTCTCTAATGAAGATCTTGGACTTTTCATGGTTTTTCAGGTTATAAAAGCATTTGGCAATCATGAGTTCTTCAACATGGTTTTTCCATTATTGTTTGACATGTGCATTTCAGCCACTTCTGATAAGTCTGGACAAGCTCCTTTGGCGAACGATTCTGCTATATCAGGTTCATCCATATTTCTAGCTTGTAACTGTCCAGCTTTCAGGATTTTGAGTTGTCCTGCATTGCAACCTTTGAATTCCATATCATAACTTCCTCTCATTGTTAAACCGTGCCTTTTACATGGCATGGTTGATATGTGCAGACAAAGATGGAAAAGGAGATTCTTCTGTTCCACTAGAAAAAGTACTGGACTGTGTCACATCATGTATCCATGTGGCACATATAGATGATATTCTCGAACAGAAATATAATTTGAAGCACCTCTGGATTGTCTCCCTCTCACCTGAGTTGTCATGGACTGGTATCTTCAATAGCCAATTTTTTCTTAGGTGATTGCGGCATGAAAAATGTTTCTAATAATTGTTTCATCATGCAGTCAACATATCGGCTTTTCTATCAATTAAGGGACTCTGCTCGAGGATTCATGACATTTTGCTTGATTCTCAGATAGCTTCTCGACATGCAAATACAGCATCTTTTTTTCATGAGGTAATTAGTATCCACTTTCTTATAATGTTGCTGAGAAACAGGGTAACTAAGGGATGATATCTCTAACTTTGGTTAAGGAATATAGCTTTCCTTTATTATGATGGACATGTTACACTTACTAGCTTTAAAATCATTTGTCATTCTGTTCTCCAAATTGCTTATCCAGATTCTGATCGTCTATTTTTCCTTCACAATTTTAAGCTGTTTTGTTCGGTGTCACCAAAAGTGGCGGAATGCATAGCCACAGTTAAGATAGCACAGGTATGTCTTCACTTTCCCCATTTTGGTGGAAACCGCCTTCATCTTCTTCGAAACAATCTGATCTTGTTTGGCTTTCACAGAGATGTAGGATTGTAGCATTATTAACTCCCTTGCACATATAAGTGACATTATTCCAGTAAATAAGAGTTTCATCAAGTTATCCATTAAGAGTTCCAGAGTTTAGATTGCATGCAATGCTTTTGCAATGTGACAAAGCAGAATTCTTTAATCTTTCAAGTTTCAATGGTTATCCTGGCGTGGGCTCTGTATTAATCAGGCTGCCACATTGAGCTTATTTTTCTTGGATTCAATTCCATTCTGACTCAAGGCACTGGAAGTGATTACCTTTAACTTGGTTTGCAATTTTTTATGTGGTTCCTTAATGGATCAGCCAAACCAGAGAGATCAGTTGATAGCATCCTGATAATTTTTATATTCTAGTCAACAGTCATTTCTCATATGTGTGAGCAAGAGTAAGTTTGTATTTGGCATGGATTAGCTGATATGGTAGGTGGACCACTTATAGAGTTCTAGATTGTCTTAGATCATTCCTGCAAATGCATTTTTTTAGATTTTATTCTTGCACTGTGGACCAATAATCTATCTGATATTAGAGATATATATTTCCAATCTTAATCTCTTACTTTTTCAAATTTAGGTTCACGTCAGTGCTTCAGAGTGTCTTCTGGAGATGATCACTCTTTGTAGGGAGCTTCCTTCAACGTTCTGGACAGATGCAGGTTTGAGGGATTTGCTCGCCCATCTACATGAGGTGGAAAAGAATGAACAAGCCAAGTCCTTGCTTAAGAGATGCATCCACTTGTTAGAGACTTCATAGAGGAAAACGTGAAAGCGAATTGATTTCGAGGAAAGGTGAGTAGAGTTCTGGCTACTGTAGGTGAAATATAATAAATGGTTAAAATTGGGAAAAGGGCTGAAGTGAGGAGGTAAATTTAAAATGTGTTATGATCGATCTTCACAGTTTGTGAATCACTGCTGAGACTGCCTTGGTACCCTTTCGGATAAACTAAAAGGTTTGACCTAAGGCAGAAGCAATAATTAAGCCAAGCAAAAGAAGAGCTTAGCTAGACATGCTTTAGGGACATGCATGTTGGCCCTGCATATGTCAAGCACGTGGTATTTACAGATTTAAATAGATTTTGCACAGGCTTGATATCTTCAACTGAAGGATCTGACTACTATACTCTCATTTAGCTCTATATGTTCTTATTAGCAAACACCGAATAATTCTGAAGTAACCAATCCGATCTTCTGTGCATAAGATAATTTCCTTTTTTCCTGTTTGAACACAAACACGCTATTGTTTTTGTTTTTCTTTTCTTTTATTAAGTTAGGATGAATTCTTGGGAGCAGGAATCATGATCCATCTGATGATTGGTGATTTGATGCAGCTTGCTACGCCTCACTAGTAAGTTCACCATGAATGGAGGGACATTGAGGCCTCAGCATAGACAAAGATGCAGTGCAGGCGATGTGTTCATGAACGAAGATTTATTGCTCTAGCTGCAAAACACTAACACATGCAATCATCCATTTTCCTGCTTTGACAGTAGAATTTGGTGGGGACTGAATTGCTGCTTCCTCGTGCAAGCACACAGCCTGAAGGGATTGAGAAATTTACACATATTCAACGCTTGTATACTAGGGATGGTCTTTAATGGGTCGTGTCTGTCTCACATTTTAGAAATTTAGTACCCACTTGGAAAATTTGATTGCAAAAAGCAACGCTCTTGGCGTACGATCTTTTACATGAACTGTCCGCCCGCCTTAATTGAGAGATTAACTGTGGTGTGATGCCATGAACAACCCTATATTTATTCCGACATTTAAATAAATAATATCATGGTGATTCTTTCGTTCTTCTTTGCTTTTGAGATGATCTTTACCTCGATCCTTCCTTTCTACTTTTGGAGATACCCTTTATATTTTGGCTGCTCAAGCGCCTCAAAAACTGGATCGACGTGTATGGTGTTATTCCATAAGGTTAGATTTGTCGGAAATGTTTTGTCGAATTTGGGGAAGTTCGACTCCTGGGGGAACATCTGCGAGTGTTTAAGAAAGAGGATCCAAAAGTCTAATGTTAAGCTTCTTATTCTAATGTGTTGGACATTAGCAATTTGAATCCAATCGAGCTGATGATGTGAATAGTAAAGCATTTGGTTTGTTTAACGTTATAACTTGTTAAGGCTACAAATCTTCGCTTTGCTAAAGTCAAATGCGCTTGGATCTTGGCTTTGTTAACTGGGTTAAAGCAGAAGTGTGATAAAAGAAGACGGGAAATCGATGGAAAGGGAAGAAAAAGGAAAAAGCTATTTCTTTCCTATGTTTGATGAGCATTAGATTTGATAGATAAAATCATGTTAATCATTCCACGATAAAACGTAATTATCTATCATCTCATGTGCATGTATGACCATCTAATCAACGGGGAATTTCACCCAAATTATAAATTTTACTAATTAAAAATCATCAAAAACTAAAAGCACAAAAATAAAACCAAAAAGCACCCGGAACATTCCTTAGTTTTATTTTATGTTGACCCTTATTCATTAGTTTTTTATGTTGACCTCTATTCATTCTAAAGTCCCTAGTTGTATATTATTAATTTTGGGGTCAACCTAATTTTATATTTACATGTTTAGAAAAGGGCTTTTTTGCAGTTTTTCAAGCATAAACAAAAATTTGGCCAGATAATTCTTAATTTTCCATGATATCCTACTTTCTTACAATCAAACAAATATGCATAAATTTTTTCAATAATTAGCAAATTTGACAACATATCAATTTTTTTTTTTGAATTGCTCGTAACGATCTAATATGAAATTAGATGTCTATAATGTCCGAAGCTCATATTCTTTTTTAGAATGGAAATATAATTTTACACAATATTATCTGCAAATTAGATAGTATAATGTCCCTCTAGCATTCAAAAATATGGAATCCGTAGTAATAACAGCATTTTGGTCAAATTAGAAAAGTCATTTCTTACTTGTGTTAATAATAAGGAAACATAAGAAAAGAAAAGCAAAAGAAAAGTTGAATTCCTTTCCAATTTGAGGGGAAATTAATATGTTGGTCCAAAGGGGAAGCACGTTCCTTTATCTTTCTCTCTCTTCCTTGATCTCTCTTATTAGAGAGAGAGAGAGAGAGAGAGAGGTTTTGCGTCTGCGTCTGCATCGGAGAGAGGATGGACGAGCAAGAATTCAAGCGCCTCCTAGATCTCTTCCCTCCCGTCCGATCCCGCGACTACTCTGTCAGTCCCTCTCTCTCTCTCTCTCTTTTCCATGAAATTGGTTTTGCGGATGTCCCTGTTTGAATTTGGTGGTTTTTCTGTAGCTTGATGTTGGTACAGTGAGGAAGATGGATTAAAGGAGCATTTTCTGTGATTTTTTTTCCGGGGAAAAAAGATGACTTTTTTGAAGTGTTTTGAGCTGGTGAAGTTGCTTGTTTGATTTTGTTTTATTCGTTAGAGTTATTGCGTATGGTTAGCCTCATGACTAGACACCTACCCTTTTGAGGATGTTTCAGATATGAAAGGGGTTTATGCAAAATTATTAAGGGAGAGACATTCAGTGGGAACCCATTTGAATTTAAGATGTTGCGTCTGCTCAAATTAAGTTTGCCAAGCACGGTCATACTACCGTGGCTTAATCTGTAGCCTACTCAATAGATTAGAGCTTTCTTTCCCAAAAAAAAAAAGCAGTAATGAGTCATAGTGAGTGACGGGAACCTGAAACGATCAGGGTAAAGATTCTTTCTACTAGACCCATTGATGAATCCAGCGTATCCTTAAATACGTATGGTGGGCCACAAAAGGAACTGTTTGAATTGCTTGTGCCTGGAAGCAATCCTTGTCTCTTGTTCATTTTGGGGGTTCTCTTTCTGTGTCTTTGATGCTTACAGTCCATATCGCTCAAGATGAACATTCCAATGCTCTTAGTATGGAAAATCTTTTTCTGCACACATGATCACTTGTTTGCTCTGCTCTCAGGCTGATGAAGATTCTTCAGGACAGTCAACCTCTCAGTTGTCAAGAGATAGTTTGGTACGTATAGTTGCGGAAATATTTATATTCATGATACAGTGTTACATGTTTATGTTCATTCATATACATCGGCATATGGTTGCTGAGATCAACCTGTTTTGTCATACACAACAGGTGAAGGAATTGCGAGGTGCATTGGGTGAGGTCGAGGACAGTGAATCAAGGAATGTAGTGGAACAGTCTGGTAACCTACAATCCTTGGGACCCTGCATTTGATTTGTCATCATCATAAGGAGCTGGGGCACATGATTTTTCCATCTCTAGGAGAAAATTATCAGCTTTTTCTTGCAATGTGTCTATAGCAGAGTCCTTAACCTGTTTCCCTGCATCTCTAAGGCAACATTGCTTTGCTTCTTCTTCTTCTTCTTCTTCTTCTCTGTTTTCTCATTTGTTGCAATCGGTGAGACCGAGGCTGAAGGAGCTTGATGCAGCTTCTATGACTCTTTCTCCGTTAATATATGATTAAGATGGATTTAAATTGCCCTTTGGGGTGGCACCACTTCTCACTGGTTTAGTTGATAATTAAAGGCAAAATGATAGTTGGATATTGCTTTATGGTTTGCTCTAAGTTTTAGAAAACCATTCAATTGTAAAATGACTGATAAATTTTGGTTCTGCAAACACTTAATAAGATAAATAATCTGAAATTCCATCCTTTAAGAAATATCTTTGTTTGTCAGCAAACAATAAGCTACTTCGATCATCTGATACTCTTGGTAAAATGATGTCACGAGTGGCATTGAGAGTATTAAGTATGCTTTCTTCGAAGATTTGGCCTTTCTATTCAATCCTTGGCTATGTTTAAAAGGTTGATTCATTCTAAGCTTTTGACTTAATCATGAGCCACCTATATTTGGGCTGATAAAGATGTTTTCTACATTAACTTCATTATTGCATTGTCCCGCAATAAATTGCCATATGAAGCTAGTTGGCTAATAAGTGAAGATGGCGTGCATATGTTTCAGTTTCTGAGACATATTTTTGCTTGGAAGGCATTTCTGTGATAAGAAATCTTACTCATCCCTTTGGCCTATGTTTTGGCAGATGCATTCTGGGGGAAACTTCGATTGGCTGCTGAGGGGAAGGTACATCAAGATCCATCAGTAGCTTACTCTGATAGTAAATAGAGATGTGTTAGAGCAACTGCTCATTTAGTGGCACACTACACTTCATGCCTATTTTGTCCTGCGTGACTTTAGTAGCTGCCCAATTCATTTACTGGAATGAATATGTTTGATTGCACTGCACATGCATGAAGTAAAAATGCAAGTAACACTACAGGTGGTTGCTCAAACAGTTAAGAGTTGAGGGACATTGGAAGGCGTGATATTGATATCAAGGATATCTTTGCTAATTGAACCTTCATTTTCTTTGCTTAAATATTGTTAGAATAGAATGAGGTATAGCATTTCAAATATCTGTCTAAAGGTAGCTGTATGCGTAAAGAAATGAAAATTAGTATCTGACCAGTAGTTCACTCGAACTTTATATGCAGGTGTACTTAACCTTTTTCAAAGTAGACTTCAGTTTAGTGTTCCGAAAACTTTGTTTTTGGGAAAGATAGTTTAGTGTGGATATATGTCTAGTCAAATATGTATGCACTTTTGGCCTGTAGCAATAGAGTGATACATGCTTCTTGGAGCAACGGATGATGATCTGTTTGCTACCTAGAGATTTATTTCTGAGGGAACGTAAAGTGAAATCTATGAGGGATATATCACCAACAAAAATCTAACTATGGGCCATTGTTTTTCAGGTGGGCGCTGCTGAGGCAGAGCGGTTTTGTGAGGCTTTTCGACAAGTTCATAGGAAACTGGTATGCATAGATCTGGTCCTGGTTCAGTTGTAATCACTTTACCACTTTTTAAATTTGTTGTATTGATCTCACTATCCCTTGATAATAATGTAGGTGTACGAAGAACTGACGTTAGATGCTGCTAAAAAATTCTTAGACTCGTCAAAAAGTCAAAGTGAATAGCTCCTTTCCGGGTTGTCCTCATTGAGATCCGGAGCTTGTACTCAAGTTGTTCATGTTTCCTTCTTTATCTTCAGCTTAGCTGTTCTTGTGTACAATCATTTCCCGGACTTTGAAATGGAAATGCATAGTTTTATTGAAGGTAGGCGACTGCACATTGAACAGATGATTGTTGGGACAGATCTCTCTCTCTGGTGTTTTGTTTTTTTTTGGGGGGGTTGGTTTGGGACCACGAGTGCCATTGATCATGTAGGGTCATCTACTCTCTCTATATGAGCCATGCAGTTCTGTATTGTCCTGGCTATGTGAAGCGTTTCAGACACCCGAAACTCGATCAGTCTTACGTTATATTTACGTCCCGGCTTCCTCCGACAGCACTTTGGGCCACTTTTTTACCGTTTCTCTTCTTATTTTTGAGGATATGGTGCTAGTTGAAAGAAAAATATCCGTAAACAAACCATTTAAGATTGCCCAGCGGAAGGATAGAAACCAGAATTGGCAGCTGCAGGGTTGCTGAGCAAAGGAGCTCCAAATGACTGTCCAAGCAGCTGCTTTGTACCATATCAATATTGGTCATCTTTGCATCCCTAAATTGATGTTGGAATTGAATCCGAGAAAGAGATGCGGTGGAAATGATCTCATCAAGCCGGCTCTCGAATTCAATACTAATCCAACATACACCAAAAGCTCGAATCGAAGTGAACAAGATATAGGGAGGTGAGCAAGCATGATGAGATCATTCAAACTTGATCATTTGACCGTGTCGACCAGCACGTCACGTTGCGGTTACAAGGAGATTTCCGATTCATTCCTACTATTCAGAACTTCATTGAGACCAAGTTCCGAGGAAGTAAGTTCTTATAAACACTTCGAAATGAGGATTTAGGGTTTCAACTTTCATGTGCGAAAACCTCAATAAAGCCTAGAGGAACTCAACAAAATTTTGACTTCCAAAGTATGCAACAAAAATGCAACCCTTCCAATTTGGAATGGAGAGGTGAAAGTTCTACCTTTTATTAATATCGCTCATATTTTCGACCCAAAAAAAGCGCAAAAATGTTAGAATAGAAGTAGAGCGGGACTGAAAAAAAAAAAAAAAAAAAAAAGTACGCAACAAATTCCACTTGACTTTGATTTGGGCCCATGCAATGAAGTTCTTGATGGGCCGTAGTACAGCTCTTTTGGGCCCAGTAAAATGACCCGCTTGCTTCTCTTTCTTCCTCCGTCCACCGCTGTCCTCGCGACTCCCCTGAAACGCTTCCCCATCGGAGCTTACAGAGCGCAAGGCCATGGCCGGAGGCCGCGAAGGAGACGAGGAAGACGTAGTTTGCTTGGACGGGTCTTTCTTCATGGACGACAAGTACGCTCCTTTCTCTGTATAGATATGCCTTCACCGGTATGCATGTACGGGTGTATGTATGCTCTTCTTTCCCTTTGTTTTGCCGACGATGATCGTGGAATGGTGCTTGCTTGGTGCAGCTACCAGCTGACCAAATTCACATTTGGATCGCAAGTTCTCGAGCTGTATTGTCTTCAGTCCGCCTCAAGTGAGTTTTTTGCTCCGACCACAAGAACCAATCTTGGAGCTGGCCAATTTGGTTTTGTTCATCTTGTAGCATCATGTACTGGCGGAATTCCGATTTTTCTGTTCTTTCGATAGCGAAGGTTGACTCGGGAATCTCTGAGGGTGGTGGTGGATCGTGCCTTGTTTGTTCATTGGACAAGAGAAGTTCCGTTCAATTCTTTGGCTGTGTAAACCTGTAGGAACTACTTAGCTATGATATACTGCCATCTGCAATTATGCAAGAGATAGTAAATGAATAGAAGAAGAAGAAGTAAGAGGGTAGGATTTAGGGAAATAAAATGTGGGTGAACTTTTAATTGGGTAATTCAGCTCAATGCATTGCACGCGCAGAATATACCATTTGCATAAACATGCTCGAGGTGATTAGTGCGACTAGAGAGCATTTTAGGGTTGACCCAGTGGATGATATTTCCTTGTCAAGATGTTTAATTTTGTATGCTGACTGCTTATGGGGCAGCTGATTTTGATCTGACGGGGCAGCTGGTATGGCCTGGAGCTATGCTTTTGAATGAGTACCTCTCGAAGAACGTTGACTTGCTCCGAGGTTGTTCTGTTATTGAACTAGGCTCTGGTGTTGGTGAGTGATCTTTGAAATCAGTCTTGTGTTTTTCCCTTAATTAGAGGGAAGACGACCAGTTATGTAAGCTAATTGGTGCCTTATAAAAATCAGGTATAACAGGAATCCTTTGCAGTAGATTTTGTCGTGAAGTCGTGTTGACTGACCATAATGATGAAGTTCTCAAGGCAATGACCTGAGAGTGAATTCTGATTATAAAGCTTGTGGAGTTCTGTCATTGAGTTCTGATATTGGACATTTTGCACATTCCTACATGCTCAGATTTTGCAGAAAAACATAGACCTGCATTCTTCTTCTGAGAGTTACAGTAATTGCACAGGTGAGAGAAATTAGTGTTAAGAAATTTAGTTGTTTGGAAGGCCGATATGTTCTTTTTCTGATTTCTTGTGTTCAGGATTAGTGGCTGAGAAGCTAGACTGGGGAAATGCTGATCAGATCAAGCAGATTTTGGGAAGTCACTCGGGAGGATTTGATCTTGTTCTTGGAGCAGACATATATATCCTATTCAACAAAATTAAGAAAAATCTGCTTATCTATTCTCTGAGGAATAATCACTTTTAAAGCCCAATGAGTTGAGCATGCCAGGATTTTACGTCAATTGGATTTTCACTTTAGACATGTTAAGTAGATGATGGATGCTAAACAGTATACTTGCGTGCTGATGTTTATGTTGTTGTCATTGTCCTTTTTGCTATTAGACTTCAGACTTCGCCTAAGGCTTGCATACTCACTCCATCAGTGATGTCTGTAGTACTCAAAAGCTAGAATTACTTTCTTACAGTATAAGGCAGATAATCTTTATATTAGTCTGTTCACTTCTGTTTCATGGCCAATGTTGTAAAACCTACTAGCTAAAGCCTTGACTATGTATACGCTTTCAACAAGGAAGCGTTCCTTTGCTTTTTGAGACAGTGAGGCTACTATTGCAAATACGGGGAAAAGGACGCTGCAAATTCATACTGGCTTATGTGTCTCGAGCTAAAATGTAATTTTATTATTTAAGTGTTTGTAGAAGCTCACAAGAACATTCACAAATTGATTTCTTCAAAAAATCATGGAGTAGAATCGGTGTTATTTCATTCTTCACATTCGTTTACTAAAACTGCATGCAAGATGAGCTCACTGTGTCTTCTGTTCAATAAGACAGTTCTGAGATTTGATATGGGTATGCATGCTTCTAAGTTATTTTTATCTGAGCTTTTGATTTGTTCCTTTCTACATAGATATAATTCCATAACTATGAAATCTTGGCCATCATTATATCTTTTTAGATGTTCTTGGAGCTTGTTCCCAGTTTCCTGAGTCCTTCCTAGTAAAATCCGTTTTCTTTCTAGAATACCTGAATGAAAGTGCTTACCAAATAGGAATTTTTTTTTTCTCGGATCTCATAACTTACTGGGAGAGTGAATTGAGTACTGATTTTGTGCTCCTTCCTTGCAGGATGGACTCTATGGTTATAAATGAAGCTACCCGACATGGAATGAAGATTGCTGAAGTACCTGGGACTCGGTCTGTTGTGGGGAATCTAGAAGGGACTATTTATGAAGTCATTCTGTGACAGATGCACTCAGTGCTTGCAGGATGTTCAATGTGAAGAAAACTTGCTTAGAGAAGCATTCCCTGATAATTAGATGAAAAATACAAGATATTTTAACAACAGAGACAGGAACCTGGTGAATCTTCTGTGAAGAGACGACAATCCCAGGACAGGCTACTAAAGACCATGATGCAAAAGCTGGCAATGCATATTTCTCACAAAAGCTGTTCAGCCAGATTATAGTGATGATTTCCTGGTTTTATGTGAGTTTGGTGTACTTTCCTTTCTAGGTCTTCCTGTGAAGGTATATTAGAAATTTTGAAAGGGTTTGTGCTATGTTTTAAGTGGATTAGACACGGTTAATTTTTTTCAGATGCAGGAACACTTTTTTTGTATTTCTCATTGAATTTCGGGTAATCTTAGTGCCGGTGAGATTAATGTTCCAAGAGATCAAGAGACTCAGGACAAACCCTTTGGTGGTTGTGATGTGTCTTTAAGCTATTGTATGCACTTATTGAGCAGGAAACGCAGCTTCCTCCCATCCAAGAAGGTGAGAGTGAGGCCAGAAGTGTAAAACGATACTTATCCATTGATGACGTCACTTCCTCCGCTGGAGGTAATTCCTGATCCTGATGATAATGAGATGGGAAAATTGGTGCCAGGAAGAAGAGATGCTATTCTACATGTTGATACCGGTTCTTGAATTGCATCAGTTCGTTCCTTTGTACCCAGCTCAAATTAGTTTGATTGGACGAAGAATCTGAGGCTGCTCCTGGATGTATTTTATGGACAATGTGGAAGGCAAATTTACTCATAGCATAAGAAATGTACGGGCTTTTATATAATGCGGTAATTTCCTTAACTTTTGTTATACAATGAATTCATTTATGATTTTTACGTAAAAATTTCTCAAGCAAGTCGTGGGCATTTGTTGGAGAAAAAGGAGCGGCAGTCAATTTGGTCAGCCTCACACGGTTAAGTACAGTAAAAGTCATATAAGCATAGAAAAAGACGGGGCTCATAAGATATAACTTGGCAAATCCACAGAGGCCTGGTATGTCAACCTAAAGAACGTTAATCCCAGTAATTATAATGTTGATAATTCTGGGGTTAGCAAACTAATTTGATTATGGAAATACGGATATGTGCTTTTCAGGCACTTGTGTAAACATGATTTGGCAACGTAAAGATGATTTGTGCATGTTTAATGTTATTCTGATAAGTAAATATCATTGAACTTTATTCGATGTCTACGTCGTTGTCTGCTAAACAAGTGCTATTAAGACATGCTAAGTACCCTCGGAATAAGCTGACAACCAACAGATTTGTAACTTTCTAAATTAAAACAATAAAGGAAGCCCATCAGAGGAGTCTTTGCGCTGTCTGGTTCTGTGGACGGTTGACCTGATCATAGTAATAGTCTAGAAAAAGAACATTTCTTTGACTGGGGAACCATTCTTCTGCTCCTTGGCTGAATACTACAAAGTTGAGCATCAAAGGAGCAGTGTCGCATATACAATAATCAAACTGACCAACCAACAGAATGAGACAAATATTCAGCCATTGAAGAAAGTGAATAGCGATAAATCTTCGGCTTCCAAGTCCTGCAAATTGACCCGAAATTACCAACTTCTTTAGCCGTCAATTAGGCCTAAGCCTTGAACATTCTATTGTCAGTAAATGCTAGAAATGATCCTTATATGTCCCTGCAACATTTTCTCTACTTTCAGGAGGAAAAGGCATTCCTGAGAACTCTCGATATCAATGGCCTCTTTTTCTTCTTACGGTTCAGATTTTTCCTATGTGAGTGCACCCACTAGTCCTGATGCACTGAGAATGAGCAATGCCTCGTTATACAGCGCACCGGCTAGTCCCTGCAGAGAGAATGCATATCCTCCATACAATCCTGATGCTGGTAAATTAGAACCGATAGGATCATGTGAGCAGATGAGCTCTGATTCTGATCTAGACTTCGAGTTCAACACAAGTTGGGGGTATGTTCTCAATGCGGGTGAGTTTATCGCGAGCCTAGAACTCGAGTCCCCACTCCATAAGAAATCGAGGCCAAGGGGTGACTCACTTCCTTCAATGGCTTTTGCTGATGAGCTCTTCTGTGATGGGAAAGTGATGCCTCTGAAGCCTCCACCTTGTCCCTATTACGAGAGCATGAGTGGAAATCAAAGTCCTATAGGTTCACCTTCACCGAGGTCCCTGAGATCAGGCTTTAAAGTCTCGTTCCAGCGCAGGACTCTGTGGAACGATGACTTCGACCCGTTCATGGTTGCACAGGAGAATGTCAAGGGAGACAGCAGGGCAAGAAGGACGACACAGGCTAACGATCACAGGCGGACTCGGTCGCTCTCACCATTCAGGGTTAGTTTGTTTTATTCGGATCTTGAATTACTAAAGTTACCAGTAACTTCAAAGAAACTGGCAAAATACTGAGGCGAGCTCCTCATAGGACTTGTCCTTGTTCTAACGCAGCTGTGAACGAAATATGGTGAAGTGGTACAATATGCAGGGAGCTGTAACATCAGTAACCAGCCACAACATCATTCAGTCGACATTCAATCTTCCCACTGAAAAATTAGAGTTGTGGAGTTGATAGGTTCTCGACATTGTGAGATTTTGAGACATCCGATGAAATTAGTCTTAGGATTCCCTTGATAAGTCTAAATGAATAGAGTTGAAATTGAAGTTTTAGTAGTAATTCGACTCTCATCATGAATTTCCCATACGATTTGCAGGGCTTCAAAGCCAAGAGTCCACGGAGGTCCACTGACTCGAGGGGGAGGAACCACCAGGAATACGAGCGAGAAACATCTCGAGCACCTGTAAAACCGCTGGTCGAGCCAATGGATCAGGCCAATCCGCCCTTTTCCAAATGGGTGCCTAACCAAAGAAAACAAACCAGTCTTCAGCTGCATGATCAAAATATACTACACAGCCCAAAACAACGAGAACCACATGGCAAAGTTGAGGAGGGCGAGAGGGAAAATGGAGAGTGCATTGTGAGGGAGAGTAAGAGGCAAAGGATCAGGAAGTTTCTGCTGAGGAGTACAACGTCATCATCCACCGGAAGAAAAGTAGGTGATGAGAAGGTAAGATCTATCTGGAGGCCCAATGTCAATATCCTGAAAAGATTGAGCTTCAGGTCAACTGGAAATGGTGGAGCAACTACTCAGAAGGATGAGCAGAGAAGAGTGTCAACAGTGGCTAAGATGACACTTGTACAGTACAGGCCAAGGCTGTTTCTTTGCTTGGGTTATGATCTGAAAAGAAGGTCAAGGTATATGTAGTCGCTTGAGTTGCAGTTGGCGCAAATTGGAAATTTCATGGTAAGATCTTGCAGTTTTTGTACACTTTGGAATATGGATGATCTTGTCAACTCGCCCACAGCTCTAGACACTAAATATTTATATTGATTTCATTACTGTATCCATCTTTGTTGATGTAAAAAAAGTTTGAATGGAGGGATATTTTTTCCAAGTTATCCAAAGACTCCAAAATTTGCAAATTGATGCGGTATTCAAAATTTCAAAGAAGCTCTTGAATCTTGAGTGGAACTGTTTATTACACTCAAACTCGCATGGCATTCACATAGCAGGAACATGGTATATACATACCAATCACATCGTACCCCATACGTAATTACCAACCCACTTCCTTCAATTTTCACAGTATGGGCGAGAATTTATAGTTGTGTGCCACGATGCAACCAGTAGTTTTGCACCATAGCAACTGATAATGTGCTGCATTGACCAAATATATACAACCAGAGGTACTGATCATCAAACTACAGCAGCTTTCAATTAATCAGCTATGTTGTTTACACTATCTTAATTATGGTACATCAAATTTCAATCAATGGGAGGCAATTCATATGAATTATCATTTGGACCACAGACTGATCCTCCCACAAAAAATTAGACCAAAGGAAGAATATATGAATGGAATTTCGGAGGCCACCTCGTGTAACACAGCCAAAAAGCTTGTCGGAGTCTGTGCAAGTCGCTTCGACCAAGCAGAAAATAATTATACTCGTAATTGATGTTCTGACTTTCAAATTGGGGAGTCTTCAGATTCACTAGCTGCACTAGGAGAACCTACTCCAGTACTTCCGTTGGCCACAGACTCTTCCACATTGAAATCTCTCTCTCGGTTTTAAGCTTTCTGATTCCTCCATAAAAACCATCTGCTTCATTTCCCTCCTCCCTATGGTTTCTCCTATTTATGGCTGTATGTCTCCACCGCGAACCTGGGGCATACTGTCTGAACTCCAGCATCACCGTGTCTGTCAACAAAAATTTTCATTTTGTTATTGGCCTATTCTGACAAAATAAGTGAGCATAATCCACCATAGCCCATCATGCATGAGGCTTCTACCTTCAGCTAGTACAAGGAGGGAAAAAAAAAAAGCTGTAAAACCCATGAACCTAGTCAGTATCCATGGGCTTTTGACAGATAAAAGTATCTACAACCACATCCCCAAGCTGCAGTCAAACGAAGGCTTGAATGCAAATAAGCAACAGGTTCTATTCATGCTTTAGATAGCTACATCCAACCAGAAACAATTTCCATCTAATTGTTGGGACGGTTTAAAAGTGTTAATCACCAAGCACCTGACAAAGATAGATCATCTACGTTGACAATTAATTCCACTCTGATATTGGGAAAAATTGCATGAAAGTAACTGTTTTCGGAGATTTAATGACAAACCTTCTAAATTCCCTAGAGGCACTCAAATTTGAGAAAAAAATAAATTTTCAGATGCCTTAACAAGGTGGGATCAATGTATGCAATGGATAAAGGTACAGGAGATTTCTTTTTCACAGCCAAAAGAAGGTGAATAGGCTATTGGACATGAGACTTGACGGATGCATGCCAATGAAAAAAGAGCACAATTGAATCAGAATCAGCCATCAAAGCAAATTGATGTTCGCAAAATATGGCTTCTTGCATAATCAGTTTGTTTAGAGTGACTTGTACTTTTTAACTTTTTTCCTATTCCTCGTAGCTCTAATTTGACTTTTATTTAATGCAGAATACTTGATAACTTAGAAAACGTATACATTCCTGTAGAGCTATATATAATTTTTTTTTGGTCACTTCATAAGTAAATAATATTTTAAGCTGTGGTGGGAAAGTCAAAGAAAAACAATTTGCTTTGAAAAATATTCAAAGCGTGACACCTATGCTATTCGCCAAAGCACTTGAATTTCAATATGACAAATAAAAAATTATGACGTCAACATTACTGGAAAAGTCTCTGTAACTTAAAGCTGTAGACAAAGGCTAAGTTTCTTTTGCTCAATTACGATATAAACTGAAAAAGGTCCCTCTTCTAGAAGCACATGAGCCACTTAAAGTGCTTCGCTTGTTTCTTGTCCACCATCTATGCATGTCAACTATGGATGTGGCAAAGGAAAGAGGGACCATTTTGCCTTTCCATTATCATGGGGCACATCTAGGATACAGAATAGGTGAAGCAACACAATGGTGGGTAGCTCAGAAGAGTAGGGAAAAAAACATTTAAAAATGATTCGCTAAGCTTAGAATAAATATCGGAGCCCCACGATGCCATAAGACTCCAAACTTGGCTAGAGAAAGAGCCAAAAGGGAATATTGAGCAACTTCAATATGGCCGGCCTTAATTATTCCTCCCAGACAAAGCTTATCACGTTGTTGGTGAAAAGCATAGCATCTTGACAATGATTTGTCCTGGGGACCATTGAGAATGAAACAAGACGTGGTCCCTACGGTGGAAAAATGGTCTTACCAAGGACCAAAGACAAAGCAGACGTCTATTAACTCAAAGGAAAATGGACTTTCTTAACATCCATGTTTCAAAAGGTGTTAACTTTGTGTTTCAAGAGTGAACACGTCAAATTTGTACATGATGCTAGTTGGCTAATTAGCTGAGAAGTAGGTCCTCTACATGCTTCTCCAATGGTTGTGACCATTCAAAAGAAAAGATGCATCCATCACCAATCAGAATTTGATTCCCCTATTTGGTCATATTTTGCCCACATTTACAGGCATCGAACTCCATAATTTGAATAGTTTCATCTGACTGATTTATAAATGAAATCAATAACTCACCACTATTGTGACATCGGCAGTAGTTCACGTTGCCGTCGCATGATTCCAAGTGACCAACAACACCGTACCACCAACCTGAAATAGCCATAATACATCAGAACAAACGATCATTCTACATTAGCAAGTTCAAGTAAGTTTTAAATGTAAGTCATGCTAAGCAGCCGCCATTCTAAAAACAATTTCATGCTTATACAGGTGACTAACAAGCCTTTGTCCATCTCTAACAGGCGAACTATGTAGTTCAACCAGCCAGCCATTTAAGTTACAAAATTAGGCGCAGCTCTCTCTGTAAGTCAATGGTGATGAGATACTGAACAGGTCATCCGTTGATGAAAATCATATCAGCAGCAACAATAATTCTGGCTTTTATCTCAATAAAATGAAAAAATGACATATCAAAGATAGAAAGGGACATTTTAGAACATTTCTGGGTGTACTTAGCGATTGCTTCCATTTACTTGCATTTTGAAATGGAAATTACTTGGACGAGCACGAGCAAGAAATGGAAGAAGAGAATGGATCACAGAAATGAAGTAAAAACAAGGGAATTATCTAATCAGACATACCGTAAGGAAATTCTTCATTTCTCCTCCACTGAATTTCAATGTGGTCACCAGGCTGTAGGTCATTCAGACAGTCGGAAATATGAAGATCATGTGGAGGAGCATCAACAGGTTGTGCTCTTAGTCTATCCCACGTAACGTTACTTTCTATTGCACCTGCTCTCCTTCCATGAGGTGGGTACCTGCATAGTCAGACAATTAGACATTAGATGAGAAAAGATCAAGATGCACATGCCGATCCTCCTCAGACAGATTGCTATTTGATTCAGATTATAATCAGGAGTATAAGCTAAATACGTCTCTTGTTAATACATGAGTTAAATTGATAAGCGTGCTTCAGGGGAGGCAAATTCACTTGCCTGGCTTGGAAGGTGTCAGTTTGAGAGTCATAACTAAGCTCAGCATCGTAGCAGGACAACATAAATCCCACATGACCATTCTGCAGAATGCATAAAACGTACTTTGTCACGGTAAAAAAGAACATATAATTAAATCAGAAGCTAAATATCCTTGAAATACAGGCAAAATCCATGAACAAAAAGAAATGAAATGAATTTAAGAGAAACTCATGAAATTGTATAGGTGGAAAGTATTTGTTTTTATGTACCTCACGGTTGTAGACCTGAGCAGGGAAACAGAACTTGCCAGTCTCAAGAGCAAGATACCAAGACATGACTGAATCGGTTGGAAGGGGAATCCTCTGCTTTTCACTGTTATCGAGGTTTGAGTTAGTCCATGATAAAGGCCATACAGCAAATAGGAGCCTTGCAAGCCCGCTTTGTTTGCCTTGTTTGAGATTGCAAATCTCCCTCCTAGTAGCGATATACCACTTCCACTGCCGATATGCAGCTGGACCAATGACTCTGCCCCATTTTTGCCTCATGTGCCTTTCCCAAAGGTGATCACTTACACACCTATTCCTCAAAGAAGTACACACACCAGCCATGCTAAAAAGTTCGGCCGGCGGAAGTCTCTCCAGGATGCATTCTAAGACCAATTCTGGTAAATCTAATACCGACTTCTCTCCAATCTCTACATTATCTACTCTGGAAGAAAGATTAATCTTCTTGATAGACATCTTAGAGCATGTACGAGGAATAAAGCTTCTACAAAAGCTACTCATCGAACTAGAAATGCGGAAAGCAGAGAACTCCCGATGGCTCCAGAGTGACAACAATGTCATCTCACTTGCCCATAAAGGGAGAGATTTGAGAGGGAGAGACTTCAAAAAGAGGATGAAGGAGAGGCAAGTGAACAAGAAGTAAAGTAGCATCAGAAAAGGTGAAATTTCCGGCTGAGTCAAATTCAATATCGGTATAATACGTGTGAAAGGCAGGGTGAATTGAGGAACCAATAGAGGGAAAGGAACGGTACTTAGCAAGAGGAAGCAGAATTATCTTCTCTTTCTTCAACGCACTATGATTTCGTGAAAGAATGGCCAAGAGGTATCTTCAAATTGTGGGTTCTTGTCGTCTGATGAAGCCCACCGAACCCACCAGTGGGCCTCGCCGTTGAAAGTTTAACAAGAATAAAAAAGACAGCTCCTTTTCTATCTGTTGACACCTCAAAGGGACAAAACTTTTTTTCTGTGGGTAGTTTGACTTAGCCAATCTAGAATCACAAGATGCTCACAGCAAGTGCTTCTCGTTCTCCCTCTGTGTAAAGGGTCTCAAGAAAAGCAGCCAATAATGATACATACAAAGGCGCAGTCGACGCTCGACGGGGCTAAATGAAAAGGAAAAAAAAAACAATTGGCTTCTTTCAGCTACAATATGAGCTGCTGATGACAGCAAATGAATGTTTCAATGCAATCAAATGAGAGCAAGTCTAGATACAGAGGCCCAAATAGCCAAAAAAGAATCACAAATTTTCAGGAGCTGGAGCAGATCTGGGTAGTTGAGCTTCAAGCTCGATAAGGAGAACCCAACAATCTAACCAATCAAAATGGTGGGAAAAAAAATCAAGGATGGTGAAAGAGAGGATAAAATGAGGGAGATGGGGTGCTTTTGGAAGTCTGGGAGTCCCCTCACGAACCCCCAGACCGGAAAATTCCTCTCCTCCTCCTCCTCCTCCTCCAATCACAAGGTCCCCCAAACTCTCTGTTTTTTCTTTCTCTTGGGAAAAACAACAAACAGTTTGTGGACAGACAGGACGAATAGGCTGCACAGAGAGAGAGAAAGGGGAGATGATTCGGATGTGGGGATTGGGCAGGATGCCCCAACCACTTTTATCCGCATACTTCCCCACCCACCTCGCCCTCTCTCTCCCCCCTCTCTCTCTCTCTCTCTCTCTCTCTCTAAATGTGAAATCTTTTTTTGCCTACCCCCAAAAAAAGGTTTCTCCTTTTTTTTTTGGCTTAACGATGCGGCGTGAAATCAGCAAAACCAGAAGTGGAAACCGCCAACGTTAACGCGCAGGCGCAGGCGCACGAGAGAGAGGTCGTTAGGAATGGTCGAAAGTCATGTCCTGTTCCGCGCCGAGCGAGGCGGGAAAACGAGTCGGCTCGACCGTGCGTGATGTCGCTTGTCATCTTGAAATTGACTTTAATATATAATACGGTGAGACAAAAGTCTGATACTTTTCACTGGGAGAAATCGTCAAGGAGAGGGAATCCAAATTGATTCCATCGACATATCTCATTATTGGATTCGTTTTTAATTAAAAACTTAATCAAATAAGTTATGAATTAATTAAAGTATATTAGTTACTCCATATCATTTGTATCTTAACAATCTCCTTATACCTCTGAATTTAACGTTGGATCTACTCTATCAATGCCCCCTTTCATCCACGGTCTCTTTTTCAAGAGCGAATCATGAAGTCTGCCATCTATAATGTCTTTCTAGTGTTGGTTACGAGATTCAATTCTCGAAAGATTTACCATACCCCGAAATAGATTAGGGGTTTAATTATAATAATGGATATTCTACCCAAATGCAAATCATTTGGTCATGGACACTAAATTCAAAGTTTCCTTTAATAATTAGCTAGCTTTCCCACAACAGAGCTTGCAATCATGCATTTTTATTAATGTAAAATAGCTTCTTCTTTTTTAAGATATGATGTATGCCTAAAACTACTTTTTTTTTTCTGGTTGGTTGCCTAAAACTACCTGGATGCATGGGAGAACTTCATGTTTCTTGTATTAATTGTAATTTTTCCTTTTCTATATGTTGTTGTTGTGCATAAAAAAAAAAGCCTCTGCAAAATGAACGGATTATCACTAATGACAATATTCTTAATTTCTGTCTTTAATGAAATGAATTATTGACTCGCCGGAAAATAAAATATATCAGAAATTAAAATTAAAATAAAAACACCACGGCCGTCCTCTAAACGAAATTGAAATTTAAAAATTAAATAGAAAATGGAATAAAAAAATGAAATGAATGCTGCCGACTAATGGCTGACTTGTTGCAGAAATCTCTCTTTCGGTTGCTTCGAACGGATCAATTCTGTCGAGGTCGGCAGGTCGAGTACTTTTCATTTCTTTATTTTCCTCTTTTTTTATTATATTTAATTGACCTCCAAATTATCAATTTCCTATACTTTTCGTTTCAAAATGTACCTCGTGGAGGTTCGAATGAGACCAGGTCCGACACATAGTATTTCGATTATCATATGCAGATACGCAGATTGACAACTAATAGTTTACTTGATCAACATCATGTCATCATCGTCCGTGTTGAATAAATTCCTAACACCAAACTACTTTTAATAAATTACGATGGTATCGTATCCCGTTTATACTTATCATGATATGTCATACTGACTCAGTGTTGGCGCATATCTACTTGTCACAATATGTCAATCTGACCTAGTATTGGCGCGTATCTCTTGACCTAATACCTTAACGGGTCCCAATGATTAAGTAGATTCCGGATTTGAATATTGTTATTGATTTTTATTTTTATTTTATTTTTTTGGAGGTGTGAATGTGATTTTTCATTAGCACATATAATTAAATCTTAAGTAAGTCTTTTGGCATGCGTTCCCAAACTTTGCAAATGGATAGCGGAGCATATGGCTTGAGTGACTCGAAAAAGGTGGGACATCACTTTCGAAGGAAAAGCAAAAGAAAAGTTGTAGTCATGAGTTCTTCGACAATTATTTTATTTATTTATTTTCTTAAATTTGTCCAAACGGTCGATTCAATTAAATTTCCTGGTCCGCATCCATCTAGTAATGCTCCTCCCAAAAGATCGCAAGCCTAAACAGAACCGTGGATGAGTACTTCGACGGGCATTTAATTGCGCTACCGATGAGATTTTGAAATTTTCGTGAGTTATGTTTAGTATGTTATGACGATCCTTAATCTCTAGTCAAGACCCTAAACAATTTTATGCGTGGATAGAGAAAATTTTCCGTAAGCAATACTTGGTGGCCTCTTATATCAATCGGGTAATTATTGTTATTAAGTAAAATAGACTTTTGCACATCGAGTGTTTTTGATACAATGACCATTGGTGCCATGGATGTTTTGGATTTCACATTAGAAAAAAATAATTAAGAAAAAATCTAGAAATTTCAGTTCGTTTATGGGTTATTATTATTTACATGTTAAGTCAGAAATACATGATATATAATATTAATGCAAAAGAATATTATAACTATATTCAAGATATTAAAAAGCATCGTTCAAGTTTATGCCGTTTCGTTTCACTCTTCGGCTTTATGAAAATCCACTTCTACAAACAATTTCTAACAATATCAATTCCTATGGAAACTCATCTTACGCCCTGGTTGCAACGTAGGTCGCCCACAGATAGGAGTTTTATGAATTGGGCTCTTAATAATTGCAATATCTCCGTATCCTTTTATTATCTATTTTTATAATTAATTGTCTCATTCGTAGTAGGACACCTAATTGGCACAAAATATCAGCACATTTAAATTCTCGAAAAATGTCTTGGTACTTAAAAGAGATGAGGTCCATGATTGGGTCGCTTAATTTAAATGAGTAATGTCTCCTAAAGTTTGAACATTTTGGTGTCCAAACTTTGATAGAGTTCCCCCACAAATCGATTTGAGTGAAATTTTAATAATTCAACGAGGAAGGGAACTCATTGGTCTCTTCTCTAGTGGTCCACATGCACAAGTAATAATGACATTTAATTGGACCCCACGCCTACCCAAAAAAATCTTAGATTAGTTTGGCAGAACGAGCCCTGTTATCTTTCTATTCATAGATTTGTCAAGATGCAATTAGTTGGCCAAAACGAGTCTAGATGCTATTTCCTTTTCATTTTACTAATACTTTATGAGGGAATAAGGACATTAGAATTACCAAAAATTTCGTACGACGCTTACTTTAATGTTATAATTTTTTTGCATAACACTTAGTGCTGCAAAAAAAAAAAAATTATTATAAGTGTCAATTCCAAATTAAATCACCCAAAATCAACATGGCTATATTTTATTAATTTCTCCAATCGGCATGGCTCATGAGCATGTTCAGTCAGCATATATACTCATAAACAAAGTCATCTATACGTTTTGCCCCAAATATAAACCTTTAATCAAACAATCAACCATTTTCCCAAATTTGAAACCTTAATTCATTTGATTTTTTTGCGGCAAATTCATGCTATATACAGCCCCAAAATTAACAGCTGAAGCTTGCAATGGAGAGCGGGAGCATGACAAGCGGCTCAAATTTGTTTCAATGAAATTTCAGATTTGGTGAACGTTGTTGAGAAAAGAACACGGCTAGAAATATAGAGCTTCGAATTTTGCTCTACTTGTCACTGCTCTTCACTGCTCGTCATCATTCACCATCACTGCCGCTGCGTTTGAGAAAGCATGGCGAATGCTTTGTTTCTCTTTGTTTTCTGGCCGCGAAGCTTGAAAAGCTTTCATCTCGGTTCAAGCGCTGTCACTGAACTTGATCTTGACCGGAAAAAGCGAAGTGCCACGGGTTGATTGCAAGGCCTCCTCTTCCTCCTCCGAAGTCGATGAACGAGTCCCTTTTTCACTCATTCTTTAGATTCATGTAGGACTTTTGGCTCGAATTTACCGTTGAAGGCACGTAAGTATTGTTTTTTCCTCCGATTTGACACTCAAATAAGCTGGTGGAATTGTTTGGCATCAAAGTGAGTATCGTACGGAATTTTGTGCACTTTTAGTGTTTTTATGCAAATATATGGATATTCAATTTTTGTGCTCTCTTTTTTATTATGTAAAGAGTGCCGAGAGAGAGAGCCCAAGAAAAATTGATTTCTCATGACTCGATTGGATTGGGCCCTGACCGAATGTTCAATTAGGGGCATTATTTTTGACCTTTTTCCTCTTTTTTTGGGCTGAAATTTTATACTGCGTAGCATTTCCAGTTCTTCTTTCCAGGTTTATTTATGAGAGAGAGCCCAAGAAAAATTGATTTCTCATGACTCGATTGGATTGGGCCCTGAGTGAATGTTCAATTAAGGGCATGACTTTTGACCTTTTTCCTTTTTTTTGGGCTGAAATTTTACACTGCATAGCATTTCCAGTTTTTCTTTCCGGGTTTACTTATGTTTTAATTTCATATCGTAGGTAATTAAACCCATAAGTCCGATTTAATCTTTTTTTTGATGTAATAAAATTGTATTTCGTTGTTCTATTGGCCCATTTGGTATAATAATGCCATTTCCTATTGTCCATCATTTCATTTCTCTCAACTTTTTCTTCACTGCCCTCGATTACCCAGATTTCTTTTCTGGCTAAGGAGAAATGGACAAAAAAGGGCCGATTGATCATTAAAGCATCTCGATAGTGTCGACCGTTCAAATTCGTTGCTCACTATTCATAATCGGATTTTATAACCGTGTCGCGACGTGCAATCTAAGAGAAATAATATTCTTATTAGTTATGCTATAGAATTTATTAACATTAAATTGGTACCCATTCATGTCAGAAACTACCGACCTGGCTCTTGGCATAACCTTGCCTAACATAGTTCACGAACCCAAATTTCCTTGCCACGAACAGCGAAATGGCTTATCGAGATCTACTTCATTTTTCGATTAGGAGATAATATTATTCTAAAGAGTTCATAAAAAAAATTAAAAGGGGCTTTATCATCGAGATATGCGTTCTTTTGAGAATTGGAACATGTAAAGGATATCTGATTGAACCCTTCATGTTCCCAAACATGAACTGGTCAGAACTAGATTCAGCCCAAGACAATATTGGGCTCATTTGAACTGTAATAGTCTTCGAAAAGGTCAATGCCCCCTCAAAAACTACGTGTCGTATGTCAAAATTCTCGTTTGAAATTCATCCGGAACTAATTCTTTTTCTAAGATAGCACTTGGTAAATTCAAATTTCACGAAAAAGGAAAAATCAAAATGCTTGGACATCGACTTCGTTCCCCATAATTTCCAAGAAAAAGAAAAGTTTTATAAGGTTGACTAACGTGAAGAGTTTTGAGGAGTTCTAAACTTGGTTAACTCTAGACTGAATGCATAAGAGTTAAAACCTCGCCCTCGATTTTCAGGTTGATGTGGAATTAAGCATGTTTTCTGATTTTGCTCCAGTTCGCCTTATCGAAATCCTCTATTTTAGTTGTAGATTGAATCATTTGATGACCGATTTGGTGAGTCGAATTGAGTACAGAAATAGCACTGATCTATATATTATTATCCAATCATCAAGGACGAAGTTTACCTAATAACTTCACGGAGCAAGATAGCCTAAGCGAGCATATGATAACTCAAGAGGTCCAAACGTTACATATTCGATCGATCATGAAGTTGATACTTTTCAACTTCGATTGACCTCGCTCTAATAAGTTAGTGCATTCCCTAATCCGACAATGAAAACTAAACTTTGAGATGACTCCCGTTATTTTTCCCTAGCTCACGAATTATTACAGTTGTAGCTCTTGTCGATCGATCTTTTCCGGGTGCAGCCTCTTCTTGCCGCTCAGGGACACCCCGAAGAGCTTGAAATTATTGCCTCTGCCGGCCTCCTCGCCCGAGCGCCCGGCCTTCTTGAGCCTCGCCATCCGCAAGCAGGTGTCGCCTTCTTGATCCGAATCCAGCTCAATGAGCTTGGGGACTCTGATGCTGTCGAGGTGGTCGTTGTGGTTGTTCGCCGGATCGTGAGGCAGTGGCTTGACGTGGTTTTGGATGAAGTAGATGATGTCGTTGTAGAGACTCTTCATGTGGGTGAGCTCCGAGAGGAGCATCAGGTTCTTCCTCCGTAGCCTCTGGTTGTCCTCGGTCAGCACGGCGAGGACGTCGCCGTGAGGGAGTGGCTTCGGCTGCGGCGGGAACGGCGGGTCGGCCGGCGGCCAGCAGAGGTTCTCATCGACCGGTTGGAAGAAATGGGGCAGCGGCGGCGGCGGAGGGTGGTCGTGGCTTTGGTGTTGTGGGGTTTTCCTGCGGTGTATCTCGCATAGGAGGTGCTTCTCTCCTTTTCTGAAGTACTCGTTGGCAAACTCCCATCTATCCGCTACTATCTTCTTGAATCCCTGCCAATAATTCAAGAATTTAAGCTAGTAATTTAGACAAACTCCCAAAAATCATCTCATGCATCAATGCCAATGAACAACTGCAGATATGTATATAGATATATATAAGCATTCCACAGCATATATCTTTCATTAACTGATCTTTACATCATGGGGAAATTAAATACATTGAATGAATAATTGCAGAAAAATCAAGATTTATAAGAATTGGTGTCATTTCTCCGACGGATGCATTTCGACCAAAAAAGATCTGAAAAACGATGATATTTGTCGCGATCGTAATAATGCATGCTCGTGCGAAGAATTTTCTTTGGACCGACGGTGTATGTGATGGTTAATAGATCGATCGAGAGAGAGAGAGAGAGAGAGAAGGAGGGTTTACATAGGTGTTGAGCTGGCGGACGAAGCTGGAGAAGTTGTTGTGCTTGAAGTAGTTGGGGAGGAGGTCGCGGGCGAACTCAGGCGGCCGCCAGACGACGAAGGTGGCTTCTTCTTCTCCCCACGACACAATGTGGTCGGTGCGCGGGTCGTCCACCAGCTGGTACGTCTTGGTCAGGAACGGCGCCGGCACCGCCTTCTGCGACTCGACGGACAACGCCGCCTGGTGCCGGGGGTGGTGTTGGTGGTGGTGCTCATACTCTTCACTTCCACAGCCTCGGCTGCCGTTGCTACTGGTCTCCATCTCCAATGTGAATGCCATGATCTCTCTCACACCTTCCTTCTGGGCATGCCTTTGCTTCTTTTCAGGTTATGAGGTCTTTCTCTCTCTCTCTCTCTCTGCCTTTGTCTAGGAAAATGAGCTAGATTTATATGTGGGAAATAAAACTTTTTTATAAAGGCAATGCGATGAATATAGCAAAACTTTTAAGTATATCCCAAACACAACGTTGTTATTCACCCTAGTCAATCACTGTGAGTCAACGAATCACGAGTTTCCTTATTGTCTTTCACATTCATAACACTTCCAATGCAATGGTTAGTCAAGGTATAACGAAACATATTACTCAATAAGAACTTCTAAGAATGTCTCAAAGATAGATGAGATAACGCGATATATTGACGAATCTAATTTCATTGCATATAAATGAGTAAAAATGTATATTGCTATATCATATGCATGGCAGGTTGATCAATATCTCCTAAAATGCGATTAACTTCGCGCAAAAAAAATGAAATTGAAATAACGAAATTTTTTTGGACTATTTTTGCCCAAACAAAGTTACACGGGAATATCTACATTTGAATTTGGATGTCGACGAGTGCCTCTAAGATGCTTATTATGTATATACTACACAATTAAAAATTCATATTTCAAAACAACGGTATGCATAATTCAAGACAAGCAATATATTGGAAGGTCTAAAGCTTCCTTAATACTAAAGGTCCCCGAAGTGCTTGTTAAAATTAAACTCTTTTCAAAATTTGTATCTCCACATTCTTAGAACCCCTTGATTATTTATATTATGCATCTTGTCAGGATAGAAAATACATACCGGTTGTTCTCTACCGTTTTGAGATCTTAGAGAAGACGATTTCAAATTCAATTTCAATAAATAATATCATAATAAAACAAAGTTGCTAGAAAATCGTGCAATTACATCTTAACAAATCCAAAATGTCCACACAATAATTATTTTTTTATTTCGGGGTGGTAAAAAAGAGAAAAACAGAGGTATTTGTGTCATTATGAAAGGTATCTTTGTGGGGTGTTTTTCTTTTAGGGTCATCTCTAACTTTAAGAAGCATATGACCTTGTCAGGGTAATGTCTTTTCGAGTTCCCCTAGAAATTAATTATTACCATAAGATCCAACGAATAATTAATTAGTTTATTCGATTGTTCTCTCGGCAATTGGAAAATGGTAGGTGTGGATGCATCTCGAGTTCCTCCGGATATACTTAGAAGTGCAAAGTTATTATATAATTATCTCATTGGGACCAACAAACTCCCCAAAAAAAAAAAAAAAAAAAGAGACAGAAGGCAAAATGTACTTCCTCACAATGAAATTTGAATCAATTTTGTTGGTTTAATCATGACGGAGATGGGATCTAAGTGTGTGTTTTTCGGATAAATTGCTCTAACTCATCACGTTAACCTCTGATTCGACATTTGAAATTAAGCCAATCATCAAGTTTCCATTTTCATTGAGAAAAATCAGAGATGATACGAGAACTTATGACCCAAAAAAACCCAGCCAACAAACTGTTAGATGATGGTTAGGGTTTGGGATGGTAAGTATCTTGGGGAAAACTCTCGATCATCATTTTTAATGAGTTAATGGGTTTTCGTTTTTTCGTGAACCGTGGATTGAAGGTACTAAATTACTCCCAAAAAACAGATAAAAGAAGAATTTCGTGAATGCAGAAACCGATGTCTCCTAAAAGTTTTGAGCACCCCACTTTCTGTAATAATCCTCCAACTGCTCGAGGAGGAACACGATGAGGGTAAGACGATGCACGAGGCTTCTCTAATGCAGGATTTCCCCCCACTAATTGGGTTCGTTCGGTTCGAAGATCCTTGTGCTTTTTTGCAGCATATGATGTGAAGATCTTTCTTTCCTCGCGCTGGCGATGCGGGGTGACGAGCGATTCTCGGTTCTTCGTTCTGTCCCTCCCTCCCTCCCTCCCTCCCTCCGAAGGGACATCATATTCCGATTCCGAAGATGGGGAACCTTGGAAGGTAGCGTCGACATTAGACGTCGATCCTACATGGAAAAACATTAACGCTCGACACGTATCGGACCGCGACATCATCAAAACCCTGACGCACATTTCATGTCGCGTCATACTACTGTTCTCGATCAGTGCTCGAAATCCAGCACCAAGATTCCCACGTCCTCTCCAAGAACTGATCTCTCTCTATCGAAGAGTCAGTCGAATGAGTTGGCATGGTGTGGACAACTGAGATCGGTGAAGTTTCTCATCATAGGCCTCGCAATTCCTCGCTCTTTCCCTAGGGTTTTGACCGCACAGGACTCCTTTGACGTCACATGGGAAACCCTTTAGACAAACGTCCTTTTTTCCAAAAGAGAAACGTACGAAACCTACTGTAGTTCAACCGCGCAATTCTTTAGGGAGAAGACTGGATTGATCTTTGGAGAACATGCACGTGCGTAGATCACGCATGTGAGAGTATTTTGGTTAATATCAAGAAAAATCTTAAATCAATATAATTATAATAAATATACTTTAAATTAATTTTTTGATCACAAAAACTTAAACTGGTATATTTATGATAAATTTACTCAAAATTACCATAAAAAACTCAAATTAGTATATTTGTGACAAATTTATGAAAAACTATTTTTTAACCATTCGAAATCCAAAACTGATACATTTGTAATAAATATATTATCTGTAAAATTGGATTGATAATATAAAAAATAACAAATCTGGTATAATTGTAACGAATATAGAGTAAAATCCCAAATAAGTACACTAGTCAATTTGTCGCGTGTCGTCTAACTCAACAATTTAACATTAAAATTTAACGAAAACTAATATAAAGTAAAATTATCATAGGAATATAAGTTTGAGGTAAATTTGTCAAAAGTATATCAATTTTGAATTTTTTGTAGTCAATAAATTATTTTTTGGTAAATTTGTTATAAGTTTAACGGTTTTTGATTTTTCGTAATATTAACACGAAGTGTTTTTATGTGTTATTCTACTATGAAATTTGCTTTGATGGGTTTGATAACCCAAGTTTGATTTATGACATGTTCAATAAAAGGTAGGTATTTTGATACGTTGAACCATGTTCGATAAAAGGAAAATATTCTGATACATTGAACCATCCAGCCGACCGATCTCAAATGTCTTGTGCTATACAAAATGTATATATATCATCCTTTGTTATGTAGTTTTCTCTTATCTTTGCTCGGATGTCAATCCATTAGATCGATTTCATTATATGCCTAGTTAGCTATACACGTAGGTTTCGCATAGGCAACAGATGAGACATACGTGATCAATGACTGAGATGGACTGAATCTAAACAAAGTATTTTTCTACTCTTTCGACCCTTTTTTTTTCGATTCTACTTGTTGCATATTTGTTCAATAAAACCATAGCATCCAATCTACGAATTATTTAATAAAAGAGGACTCGTTGCAAATGAAAACCTTTTTTGATTATGAATTAATTGATGATTTGCTAGATGTAAACTACAGGCACGCATGATAATATGAAAGAAATCAACACAGCTTCATGTTTATTTAGGCTTCCACACAAGAGCAACTTATAAGGAAAATATTGTTATACTTATCAACTAAGACTACTTTGTGTAATCATCTAAATTAAGCTCGAATACTTTCCAAAATTTATTGTAGAACGACTTTGGATTGAGAGTTGTAAAAGGTTCCGTTTCTTCTAGATATTTTTTTCTTTTTTTTAGGGAAATTGTCACAAATAATTTCCAAACTTTAGTTCACTGTGCAATATGATTTGTAAATTTAAAATTTTGTTCAATTTATTTCATGAACTATCGGTAAATATTCGAGATAGTTCTTAAACTATATGAAAATGTTTGATGTCATTATTATGAGATTTCAAGGTAACGAAATATGCTAATGTGACTTCCAATCCATTAAATTTAAATGGTAACATAAAAGAAAAATTACACGTGAATTATCCAAGTAAAATATTTATCCCATATCAGGACATATAATCCACTCATCAAATAATGATGGATATTAACACCCTATTGTCTCGTCATTTTTAATACTCCAACTTAGTATATAGTAAGTAACGTAATCAAATAACGTCTAATTTGTCGTTTAAGTAACGAAATATCAAATATTTATTAATAATTTAGGAACTATATTAAACAAATTAAAATTTCTATAACGACATTACATCTAAGCCAAATTTCAAAAATCACTTGTGCCATTTTCTTTTTTCTTTATTGAAATTCTCGCTTGGATCCGGTCCATTGCGATGGATACGATGGATCCTGCTAGTCGAAGAAATGGGTGTCGATTTAATCTAGTAAGCGGGAGATCACTTGGCTCCTAATGGACCAGATCCAGCATAGAAGTATGGACCTTTTTTTCTTGGGGGAATATGTTTCGATAAACTGGATGATGGTAGGAACATTCTGATGTTTTATTCTGTTTAATATTTGTCTTCGTGCATTCCGATGCGTGCCCGTGACTAACATAGTCTCCGGGGGCAGCTTAGTTCAGTCACATCATGATGGAGAACGATATATACTGTTGTGTTCTCCTGTTGAAAGTACTTGGCCCTGTTTAAGTGAGAGTAATCATTTTTTATGAGCACCTTCTTACTGTCATCTGTCTGGGGCTGAGGGTTTTGATTTCGATACTCAAAGCTGGCTTCCCCATGAGAGGAGAAAAAGGAAATAGAGGGGGGGGACCTCGTGCATGGCTAGGCTAGAGATTCCCCTATAGGTAGCACGTGTTCGAGAAGGTTGAAGCGGCTACAGATCGGGACTCGAAGAGTTCTACATATAAGTTGTCGAATGACATGGTTACATTGTCGGACTGAGAAAACGGAATCGCCTCGCCCCTCTTGATTACGAAGAAATCGGAAATGTAATTTGATTTCCTTACTGTTGGTTTTTCCTCAACATGTTTCGCGACGGATCTGGTTTATTGAATTCGATCGAGTCGAGAAACGAGCCAGGTGAAAACCTTGCTGCTTTGAGTCATCTAAGGTTATGTCTTACGGGTGTGTTTTGCCATCGACTTTTAGCTTTTCCACTAATGTTTCCAAAAGCAAAGCTTGTAGGTTTAAGAGCTCGTGCGCACATGGATGCAATTGCAAACAAACAAAATGCTTTTCCCCAAAGCGTGAAAAAAAAAAATTGAAAAGAGACGGAGCGAGACAAAAGTGCAAATGAAATCTTCTTTATTTTACCACCCTCTTTTCTTTTTAATTACACAAACGCATACCCATTGAAGAATTTTATAATGATGTGTACAGCTTGACCCATGTTGTCGTTCGTATGGAATTAAATTGAAAAATCTAAAGGGAAAAGAAGATCATGATGTGTCCTCTCTAAAGTATAATAGATTGATCTTTCTAATTGAAAGTCCCAATCAAATCCACATATGATTTTGGGATCTTTGTGCCCTAATTTTTTCATTATTTTTAGAGTCAATTTAAAAGAAAGTGGTCAGTGATGCTTCCTTCTTCTCTGACACTTCTTCGAAATTCTCAAGCATCTCCGAAACTCACTTTCAGAAAAGGATAAAGAAAAGGAGGGAAAAGACAAACATCATGTCTGACCGCACCACCACACATAGAGGGTGGGGGCCCTTGAATAGTTACAAGAAGAGATTGCAGACCTTAGAAAAAGAATTCAAACATAAAATTATTAACTTTTCAATTTTTTTTTTTAAAATAAATTTTTCAAAGGTTTATGCCAACATTTTATTACATTTAAAAAGGTGTGCTAATGTTTTTTTATTTGGGAAAATTGTTCAAAAAATTATAAACTTAGTGTATGACAATCAATTTAATTCTAAACATTTTAATTTTTTCAATTTAATTTCAAACATATTAATGATTTGTCAATTTAGTTATTGATTGAAAATCACTAATGTAAATGTTGATTATACTATATGATATAATCGACGTTGACATGCAATTTAAAAAAAAACTAAAGTTTTTAATATTCATATTTTCATTATGGCTATGAGGCAAGCCATCGCCATGATAAGGGCGGCCTTCACCATATATGCAAGTGAGGGTGGCTTGATGAAAGTTGCCCTTGCCGACAAAATAAAAAAAGAGAAAAAAAAGAAAAGAGAAGAAAAATAAATAATAATTATTATAAATTCAAGGAATTGTCCTCGTCAATAGGGATCGCACTATTTAGAACGGCCATAATTCACGCTATCAATTTCAAATCAAAATTGATTGAAATAATTAAATTGGCAAATCCTTAAAAAGTTTAAGACTAATTGACACAATTGTAAGATTTATTATTGAATTGGCCACGATAAAATATATTTATGACTTTTTTTTTTTTTGTAATTTTCATGTTTTTTTATAAAGTTAAGAATATATAAATATCTTTAAACCAATGTACACAAGATCGGCACTAAAAACTTTCACTCAAGGTGATAACAGGTCAGAATGAGTGGAAGGGAGTCGATATGAAAAGAAGACTCCCTAAAAGAAGCGGGAAACCAAAACAAAGACAAAAACAAGCTAACAAAAAAAAGTAAAATTATGAGAATCTTAGGATTTGGAAAAAAAATAAATATTGCAGTACATTTTTTTGGTCTTGCAGTCGGTGATTGTCCATGTCAGGTTTCATGCACCTTCACTTGTGTACTTACTTGGGTGATCTTGAAAGTGCACTCATCCCAATTGACCGGATGCAACTATCATTTTATTTTTAGAGTTCTCCTAGCAAGATATGAACCCAAGACCACAAGACGATGAGCGAATTCCCTTATCGTTTAAACCAACACATTGTAAAAATAGCCAAATTAAATATAACGTTTGCGGTATCCTCTGATCTTCTGCGATAGATGAAAAGAAATATCCCCAAGATCCGTTTAGCACATCATCAAAACAGCAAAAGAAAAGAAAAATGAAAAACTTGCATACGACAATTTCCTTACTTTTGGTTGATTTCATTGCCGTGACACATTCAAGTGAAGGAAGTAACCCTTTTTCCTCCTTTTCCCGCCTTTTTTCCGGCCTTGGCACTGATAAAGTTATTCTTTCGGCTCATGTAAACCCCAGGTTTTTTTTGGCTTCCCGAAATTGCTTTTTTGATCGCGTCAAAACTCAATCAAGCCGATAAAGCGAGCAAGAGCTCACGAAATAATGAGGAATAATGGTGCGGGAAATCGGATTCTGGAGACTACTTCATCTGGGGACAATGTCAACTCAAACCAATATATCAGAAGTCTAGTCCCTAAAAATGGGTTTCAAGATATCACCTTCTTCCTTCTGGTTGCTAAAGTCCATAGATTGTCCATCTCTCTCTCTCTCTCTCTCTCTCTCTGTGTCTGCAGAGGGTTCACATGGAGTCTGAGAAAGATCATGTGATGTGGGTATGTGCATGAAAATGTCCACTGCACCAGTTGTCCGAGCTCCCTGCAGCAGTCGGTCGTGTTTGGAATAGAATCTTCCCCATTATTTGAGTTCCTACCTTGGACTCTTCTCCCCCTCCTTGATAGATCCAATCTCCACTTTGCACTTGTAGATCGTTGAAAGCCCCTAAAGACCAATCATTTATACGATATGCTCCAAAAAAGTTGCTCTCTTCCACCAATTAGAAGCTCCCCGCATGCTGTCGAGGAAGGGCCTTTCTCTTTCCTCCTTTCTTCTTTTTCAGATGTCCATCTGAATATGTCCTTTTCATTGTGGCAAGTTACATACATATCTATCTTTTCTCATACATGTATGCATGTCCTTTTCATGGTAAAAAGGTCCAAGTTCCTCTCTATCTGTCTACATATATGTAGAAACCCTAAGCAATTTTATCCAAAGAGATATTCTATCGTGGCGTAATTACAAAATGACCCTTGAACTTTGGCCCAATGTGCAATATAATCTTTGAACATTTAATTTATTCAATATGGCCCATTAATTTAACCCCATGTGCAATGTGGTTCTTAAGACTTTTGGTAAATATTCAATTAAGTCCCTAAATTATATAAAAATATCCAATATCTTCAAGTTCAATGATCATATTGAACATTTTACATATAGTCCATAATGTACCAAAATTTCAGGGATTAAATTGAATAAATTATAAGTTCAGGAATGACATTGTATATTGAATTAAAGTTTGGAGATCGCATTGCACATAAAGTCAAAGTTTAGGAACTATTTGTTTTACTTTCCCTATATTGAGATACCGAATGACGTGGGCTGGTATGGATCTTCAATACCCCACACTTGGTTAACTTAGCATTGCTCATAAATCCATCTCTCACCAATCATATCGGGTCGGCCAGATTGATCAACAACTAAAACCTAAAAGCTTCGTGATTGACTATTAGATAATTCTTACCGCCAAGCCACGAAAAAACTTATATTTTTGGGGGAAAAACCCTTCTTGTAAGTAAGCGCGAATCAAACTCGGCTCCTGATTAATTTCAAGACCACGTAAATCTCGCAAGTTCTTGAAAAACTTTACCCCTTTAGCAGATTGTGGCCCAATTTGAAAAGGCCCAGAATAAAGCTAAGGCCCTCCTGCATTGCCAGCCTAGGGAGTTGGCTTAGTGGGTCGAAGAACAATTACACATGTTCGGCCCGGTCCAATTTGTAGATTCCTGCATTGTAAGGTTGAGGTTCTATCTATTTAAAGAAGTCGGAGAAAAGCCCTATCTCACAGACATTTAAATCCACAGCATGATTGTGACTCTCCTTTAGAGAAGAAAGAAAGCCTTGAATCGGCTATGCAATTGAAATAGACTCCTTGTATAGACAGTTTTTCCAGGTGATCAGACTCCTAAGATTATTAATTTGAGGTCAGTAGTTCCAGAATGTTTCTTTTCAATTCTTTATAAGGATCAAAGGCTCTAATTTCATGCAAGCATCACTTTTATTTCCATGGAAAAATCAGAAAATGTAGAGGTGAGGTGGGCCAGGCCGGGATTTAGCAAGATTGGGCTTAGCCCAACAAGTTGCTGCTGGGATGGCCAATTACTCTCAAAACCCGAAATCGTCAGCCCTTGGACTTGGTCCTCCATGTCGAGTATCGAGGAGCCCATGTAACTCCGATGTTTTCATATGATATTATCCATTATTTATGATATCGCCTTTGATGCTTAATCGAGAGGGAAAAAAATGTTTATCTCTGTTTATTGATGATATCTTGTGTCTAGAGAGTGATGCTCGATGTTAGTGTTTTTTTATGGCCGTGGAATGTTGCTTTTCTAGACATTGTTTGTTTTCATGCTAATTCAAGGCTAATCTAGACTTTTAAGATAAAAAAAAGTGATTAATGAAGTGAGTGGCAAAAGAGTTGTTGCTCCTGTTTGGCTATTAAAATAGGCAAAAGCAACTCTTTGATATATTAAATATACGTATGGGCTTTTTTGGTAAAATAATGCACCTCCCTTTCCGTTGATTGACCAAGATAGGCCTTCAATTCCTAAGCATGTACTTTTCTCTTTGGTCAGAGGCTAAGCATGCACTTAATAAATGCATTTTTTGGGCGGCTACAGTCCATGAATTGCTACGTTCTCGTCTTGGGAAAGGAAAAAGAAAAGAAAAGAAAAACATATAGAATGTGCATAGGTAGAAACTCAATTTAGGATTTATTTTGTTTCTCTTCCAATCATAAAACTGCAAGGACTAGGTGAGATAAAAGAAGAAAAAAAGGGGGAAGATCGAGAATAAACTGTTCTATCCACGATGAAAGTCATTAATATTGTTCACAATTCCATAATTTCGAGATGAAAATAGTGTATCTAGAAGAGTGTAAATGTTAAATAATAATGTAAATTCATGGACATTCTGAAACCCTTGCTTAATGTCATGGGTTTTGTTTTATAGACAAGAAAGGAACTTGCTTGTAAGGATGACCCTAATGAAACAAGTTCGATTCTCCTACCGGTTGATACAAAGCAATACCGTATTAAGTCATCCGCTTAAGTTTTTGACTTTCATCTTATATGGTCCATCAAATTGGAATGTTCTGTGTGATTTGGAAAACTTACTAAATTATTTCCCTCATCATAGGAAAAACCTAATCTTTTTACAAATCCCATTTGACTCTTTGCGGGAAATTGATATCTGCAGCATTTTCTTTGACTGTCGTTCCTAAAGTTACATCTTTGCGCGTGTGAACATAGCAATTTTGAAAAACAGGACATGCACATTAAACTTCATTGAATTTTCGCATATATTCTAGTGAATTTCCACCGAAGTAAAGAGTGCTCGTCATATTTATCTTATGAAAATGAAATTAAGTACAAATAGGGAAGGTCTATACTTGTGAAAGGGGTGTTGTTGATTCGTGATTTTTCTCTACACACGTCTTAGGCTGGCTCGAATTCCTCGTGAACTTGATTAGAAGCGAGGAAAGCGTTCGGGGCTCTCCTCCGGAACTTCAATAAATTAACACGGATGGAAAGAAAAACACGATAACCACGAGAGCGAACCCATATGGTGAGAGAGTCAAGGAGGCGAAAAATGCGGGCTTACGTTTTAAGGTTGTTTGTCTTGTACTTTTCTCCTCCATCGGCATGCTCGCCAAGTAGAGAGTGCGAGAAAAGAGTCCGATATTATCACGGACTTTTCCCCCATTCAATGCCTGTAATTTTGGTAAGGTCATGTTGTACGTCATATATAGTAAAAAAGAAATTTTTGGAAAGAGTTCGAAATTCCTAAAAGATTTAATCAAGTAATGATATAATAAAAAAAGGTAATTGGGCAATTATTAAAAGGAGATCGAGGGAGGATAAAAGGAAGAAGGGGGTGATAATCGCTTGTATTAAATTAAACTAAATCAAATTAACGATCTCATAAAAAAGATTATTCGAAATAAAGATTGCTTAGAGGATGGAAAGATAGAAAGGGCAAACGTGAAGAGTGCATTTTTTTTTTTTTAAGAAAGAGAGAGAGAGAGGCGCGCGTGAGAACACGCGAGGATTGCGCGCGTGGCGGCCGCAAAAATCTCAATTGTCCCGCGGCATCAGATTAAAAATAAAAATAAAAAATAAAGCCCAGTGACGTGGGGTCTACTCTTCCTCCTGCCCCAAATTATTAATATTTTATTTATTGTATTAATTTCCCCAATTTCTTCCGCTATTAACTAATTTCCCCTTTTTATTCTCTCTCTTTTTTTTATTTTTTATTTTTTATTTTCCCCCTTTTTCTTCTTCCCTGTTTGCTGCGGACTATTCACACGATCAAGCAGTCCATCCTCCGCCGGAATCCTCTCCTCCTCCGCCACCGCACCATGTAAGCAAAAATCCTCCAACCTCTTCTCCTTCCTCCTCCTCCGCTTTCGTCTTTTTTTTTTTTTTTTTGTCGTTTGGCTCTTCAATTCCCCCCGATCTCCTGCGGTCCCCTCGCTTTCCGTCTGTTTTTCCTTCTTTCGCTTCTCTTCCCGTAACGCCTGCCGCGCTCGAGTAGAAAAGGCGTAACCCCATGATGGACGATGACCATTTCTTTTGTGCGCGCGTGTTTTTCGCTTGGTGGGTTCGGTCCGGTTCGGTGGATTTCAGGTGGGGCTTCGCGGAGGGAGATCTGATGCGCCTGGCGGTCGGAGGTCCTCATGGCCCTCGAGAATCATAAAGGTGCGGTTTCTCTCTCTCTCTCTCTCTCTTTTCTCTCCCCCTGTTCTTGTTCGTCCGTTCGGGTGTTTGTTCAATTTCGATTCGTGGGTATGATTCTGTTTTTCTTCTGTCTGCGCCGGAACCCCGTGATCGGGGTCGGGCCGGCGTTGTCGGTGCGTTTGGAATTCGATTGATCTCGGAGCGTTGCGGTTTTGCGGTTCTTGAATTTCGTATAGGGTTCGGTTGGCGATGGGTGCGTGCTTGGTGTAGTTTGCTTGCTGAATTTCGGGCTCTTTCGTTCCGTCTCTGTGCCATTTCTTTGCGATTCGCTCGAGGCGGCGTAAAAATACGATCTTTTGGGGGCTGTTAATTGCAAGGTCGGTGAAGCTCTAGCTAGACTTTCTCCTCGTTGCTTACTACCGAAAGGTGCTGTGATTAAGAGTAACATAGAGAAATAGAGTCCTGTAATCAAGATCTGTATTGGCAATTAGGATGGGGCAGTTTTGCGAATGGGACAGTTCTTGTGCTTGTGGAATTTGTTTGTGACAATAATGGTTAATTGGGGTTTAAAGCTGTATCTTGAATGCATGTTAACTGAGCACTTTTGTGTATTTTGGAGTTGGACTGTGTGTCAGGCAGGAGATTGTGCTTCTGGAGTTGGTGAGCAACATATCTTTCTACGTGAGAGAGAGTTTCTGGTTAGCTTAGAAAGCTACGTGCAGGAAGATCATGACCCACAATAATCTCAACCTACTGGTAGCAATATCTTTCTTTATTATTTGCCCAAGTAGGTGATTCATCTTCTTTTGATGTGCTTGGGTGGGATCTGCTCTTGAGTTGTGGAATTATTGGAGATTATCTAGGGGCTTGCAATGGTGTACACACTTGTCTAGATTTGGTGTTCACAGGTCATTTTCCTTTACAGTGCTTCTTAAGGGAACAGAATGATATATTTTTTTAAGGAGAGAACTGCATCCATTGTTAGGTATAGACTGCATACTACTTTGGAGATGTAGGGTGAGTTTAGGAAACCTTTGAAGCAGCTTTGGACTCCTAAATACATTGACTGAAAGCTTTGGTGTTTTGTAAAATTATTCTGACTCCGAGAGCCCAAATTCTATCTTTTCAAAGCCCAAACCCAGAACAGTTACCCAGCCACTTTCACTCAAAGTCCAACGTTGTTATGCAAAGTCTTCCCAAACTCATCTTCAATATGTTGCATTTAACAATTTGCTTCCTCCTATGGATTTTGCATATCATAGCTTGTAAATAGATTTTTCCTATGTCTAGTTTGATGTTTTAACTCGACATGATTCCATAGACATGAAGCCTTTTACTTGTAATTATCAATGTCAGACATACATTTGCAACTATACTTGCGACAAGGAAACCTCTCTCCTGCTATGTTTTGGCTGCTTACTATGGTACAAATGGTTTTTAGTTTCCAATTATTGCTTCAATTTTTGTCTGGAGTGAATCGGAAGTTGTCAATCTTTTGGAGTAATGGCTAATCTGTGCCCTTATTTTAGCAGGAAACATGCAAAAATATTGTGAGGCATCCACAGGATGCCTCCAAAATAATGTATTCCCTGGTAATTTGCATTACCAAGGGAATCGTATCCATGGATTTTTTCAGAGAGTAGATGGAATAACTACCCATTCTGGAAGTGGTAATATGGACCCTAAAGATAAATTCAGCCAGACGTCCTTTACCTTCCAGTTGAAGGTTATAGAAGTCCGATGCATCACCAAGATTTTGAGACTTGGCCAGCTTTTCATCCTGAATTTCATAAGGCACATCAGAACCAGTTATATGCACTTGAAGCTCAACATTATCCCCTCAATTATGAGTATGGTTTTCCTACTGACAACCGGTTTCAGTATGTACCCTTTAGGATGTCATCACAAAGTTATCTACCAGATGCTCGGTCGCAAGAGTTCCAGTATTTTGTGGTTATAGATTTTGAGGCTACCTGTGACAGAGATAAGAATCCTCACCCCCAAGAGATCATTGAGTTCCCTTCTGTTATAGTAAACAGCATGACAGGCGAACTGGAAGACTGTTTCCAGATATATGTGCGTCCTACTCACAACCAACTTCTGAGTGATTTCTGCAAAGAGCTTACAGGCATCCAGCAAACCCAGGTACACAGTGGATTCAGCTGTCTCTATTCGTGTTCCTATGCGCAAATTGTTAATGTTTAGCTAGTTGATCACATGCTCAATTGCTGCATTACTTTTCATATGTGTATCATCTGCTTTGTGGGGAATGGTTGGGATAGCACAGTCTTTTTCATCAATTACAAGTTCTAGGGCTCATCACTTTGATCCCCTAGGGAGACTGTTTAGGATTATGCTGCCTTGGCCAGATATTCCATATCTTAGATGAACGATTTAATATGAGGAAGGTTTTTCAGATACACTAGGAGCTAGACATTTATTTGATGGTTTCTGTTCTTATGAAGTAGCATCCTGACCTTGGATATTCAATCTGATCTCATTCATGAACAGAAATTGTTTGAAACTTGTCATCAACATGGAGGTCATTTAGGTTAGCTGCACAATTCTGGTCTAGTGATAATTCTTCTTCTTCTTCTTCTTCTTCTTCTTCTTCTTCTTCTTCTTCTTCTTCTTCTTCTTCTTCTTCTTCTTCTTCTTCTTCTTCTTCTTTTTTAAAGTTATTCTTGTTCCGGTTCAAGTTAGCATTCCTTAAGGAGATGCTTATGTTGCTATTTTGGAACATCTTTCCATCTATTCATACAGATAGTTCATATAACACTGTAGGATTGTTACTGTAATTACTATTGTTCCTGTTATCTTGATAAGGAAAAGATAAGGAAAATAAGTCAGATAGACTTTACACTTGAAAGGACGAGTCCTTACATTTGTCAACCCTCCTTCCAAATGACAATTCCCCTAATTTGTCCTTTTGAAAAATGACTGCTGATTGTATTACTTTGTACAATGATCTCCTAATCTGCAAATACGTTGAGGAAAATTACAGCTTTAGATTTTCCATTTGCTGTTTTAAATTTCCTAGTCCACATAGTTGCTACTTTGAGTTAATTCTGGGAAATCTTGGCCTATGTAGGGTTGTTGATAGTAAAAATGCTTGGCTAATTACAAGGGCATAACCAGACATTAAAGAGCGAGGCTTTTATTTCATGGGGTAGGCGGCCAACAGTGTGGTAAAAAATTCTAGGCTGTGACTTCTCTTTTCCAGGGAATCATGGTTAAGCATGTTTAGCCAGGCGTGTGCTTTGCACTGAGGCTATTAGGCGCAAAGCACCAAGGCAATCACATGATATTTTGATGGGCTTGAGAAAATAACCTCTCTTTCAAGAAGGCCCTTCTGTCAATTTAGTTGAAAAAATTTAGCCATTGTGGCACACCAAAAAAGAAAATTTCAGGACCAAAACATCTTCTATACTATTGAAGCAGAAAGTTGTTGTGTTTTCCAAACTTTTGCTACAGTAGTGTGTCAAGCTCATTAGTATTTTTGTGGATTTGTTTTTACTTGGACACTATAAAAGATTTAATCGAGAATAGCTTGCAATGAAAACTATGAGAAAAGCAGCAACAGTTACTGGCATATCATCTGTGATTGGATTTGTTTTAAGATACTTACTACCTATTTTCAGTTCCTGTGCCTTGCTGTTGGGCATGTGATTCTTTTGCCTCTAAGGCATTTTGGTGTCCCAATGCTTTAGGTGCACCTTTTGCCTTTGACTTCACTGGTGGCAGGCTTATTGGTCATCCATCCTGACCAAGCCTTGTAGGATATTGGTCTTATCGAGTTAGATTGTCAAAAGCTTCCTTGTCCACAAGGTGTATTGCCTTTGTTGTATCTATAAGATTATCTCATAATTGAAGTGACCTGTATGGTTTTCTAAGGAAGACATCGTTCATTGGCTGGTTTGATTATTAATCAGAATCACTCCCCCTTGTGGAAAACATCTCAATTCTATACCCTGATTACGTCCTGAATCAAGTTGTGTGGGTTGATGCTAATTGGGTTGTGATTTAGGGCAATGTTGATTGGAGAATTGACATAGGTACAGAGGCCTTTAACCTTTTGTCCCTTCAGTAGTGTCGAGGTTCACTTTCATAGTAAACTGGTGGATGGCCCATTTGACACACTGGTGTAAAATTATTAGTCGTTGGCTCAAATTTGTGTATATAGTACCAAATTAGAAGTAATTATCATTTTTTATATTTTACCATGTAAATGATAAATATGAAACATCCTTATCATGTATGTTGTCGTGATGGGTGATGTTACAACATTTAAATTAATTGAACAAGTTATTTATCTTATGGATTATATTCTGAAGTGATCACCTTATCTGTCATAGTGATGGATATTTTTGCAAAATTAAGAGAAGCCATCTCCTCATGCATTTTATCTAGTAGTTTTTCCCTGGAGATATTTTATGTATATATATGTTGATGCTCTCACACGAGCACATTAGCATTAATTGAGCTATTTTCAAATACCCGCCACCAATAAGGTAATTGAAACTATCACCCACATGTGTATGACGAATTTTCTATATTAACAAATAGTATCACATACTAAGAGATTGCCTATATGGTTTTTGCATTATTTTTTTTTCAATTCAAATGTATAGAGCCTAAAAATTACCCTTTTTTTTTTTATTAACCTTTAAACGTATTGACAAACCTAATTATGGCCCATGTGCCTATAGTCCCTAATTATGAAAAAATGTCGATGTTTTCAATTTAGCCTTTCCTTTTGTTAATTTGACAAATTCTTAGTGTATCTTATACCTGCATAACACTTTTATGTTATAGGCACGTATTAATCTTCATCACAAACTTATACTGTATGTGCATGTTAAATTTCTGGTTAAGTACAGATTTAGTCTCTTAGGCTTCTACATCTGTGCAATTTGATCCACTTAACTTTTATTTGGTTAAATCAAGTCCTTTAATTTTGTGGGTTGTGCAATATGGTCCTCTTAACTTTTAATTTGTCCAATCAAGTCCTCTTACTTTCCAATTAGTGCAAACGAATCCTCTGATCAGCCACTCTAATTAATTTGTGAAATTAATTAAAGACTTGGCACTGCTTATGTGTCAAAAAATGACACATCATGCTAATTTGGTGCCAAATGAGCAAAAAACAAATGAGAAAACAAGAAAAAAGAAATCGTAATTTAAATATATTAGTTATAGTGGGTAAACAAAGCACTTGATTCCACAAATTAAGAAAGTTAGATGATTTTATTGCACTAGACAAAACTTAGAGGACAAAATTGCTCAAATCCAGAAAGTTCGAGGACTTGATTGCACAATATACAAGTTAAGAGGGAGCAATTGCACAAATGCGAAGACTTAAAGGACTAGATCTGTAATTAACACTTAAATTTTTAAATGCCTCTCTATTTTAGAGTAGTTGACACAAATTATAGACCTAACTTGTTTCTTACGCATAACATTTGTGTTATAAGAGTTGGTTGTTTTGAATCCATCATATAGCACGATCATTTATACGAAAATCATATTAGTAACTAGCTATATTTTTGTGTGTTTCGCATGAGAGTTAGAAAAAGTTAGTAAGAAGTTCACCTTCATATTAAGTTGCATAGAAGTAATTTATGAAAAGTGAACATTTTTGTTTATTATTTACCCTTATGATTAGTTAGGAAATGATTTTAAGTATGAATAGTTCAAATATGTCTATAAAGATTTATATGGATTTTTTGAACTTATCAGTGATTCTTTCAATATCAAGGAGACTATTCAAAGTCGTGAATTTGAATATGATGCATCATTTCTTAATATATCATCTCTATTTCTAATTGGGCAGTTTAGATGCCTTATATCTGATAACTTCAATCAGAGTAGGCAATTTCCTGCATCACTGGACTGAATATATATTGTGTGTGTGGATGGGCTTTTGTCCCCTGACTTATGGCAACGAAAGCTTTACATAACAGCTAGAAGCTCATCTCTACAATCAATAAAAGAAATTTATTTAACTTTACTTGATTATTCTATTTATTTCTGAAATTATGGGGTAATCATATGATGTATCGACTCTGTAAAGAGATTTCTTGTGTGCTTCTCTATAGTTGTTTGGGTATTTTGATTCTCTTGTTCATTAGTTGCTATTTATTTTAGTTTTCAGCCATTTTCCATTGTTTTAATCCCAAAAGGGAGGTTTCTTATTTAGTAGGACTATCCCCAGCTGTAGCCATCGCATACCTGCATAAGATAGTTTTTTGTACCTAAAGTATTGTTCTTTCAAATTGAAAAACTTTCTATGGATTAACTTTCTGGCCAAGAGAAAAAGAGTCTTATATAAATTCTATCATGCTAACCCAACATACATATCCACTGCCATGCTTAGTGGAGAATCCTCTTACAGAGAATGAATGAATCTCAACTCTTTTTTTGCAAAAAATTCTGTACTGTTTTAGGGAAAGGGAGGGAGGGAGGCATTGAGAGAAAGTAAAGCCCTGAGCTTCTCACATTATTTGAAGCAGGGCTGATAAATTTCCACAAATCTAATTGCAAATGTGTGTTTTTGTTGACTGCCTCCATGTTCGCATGCTCAAATGGCAGTGTACATGTCAGTGCAACTGTTATTACTTGTCATGGTTATGAAGCAAGACTGTATGACAGACCTTTATTGCTGCAGGTAGACAGAGGCGTTCTCTTAAGTGAAGCCCTACTTATGCATGATAAGTGGCTTGAAGAGAAGGGGATTAAACACACTAACTTTGCAGTGGTGACGTGGTCAAATTGGGACTGTAGAGTTATGTTGGAATCAGAGTGCCGGTTTAAGAAGATTAGGAAACCCCCATATTTTAATAGGTATGTGAGCATTGATTTTGAGAAATAGGCTTTTCAAAATTGAAAATGTCTATTGATGCTTTTCCTTGTAGACACTAGAGAGTGCACTGTGGCATCCGCACTCAATAATTAATTTTCATTTTGTTTGCTTGGCAGTATTCATTAATAAAGCAGCGGTTTAACGAAGGTGTACTGCAGAATAGCATATATGGTAGAAGCTTCTGTAGTTTCTTTTGATGGATTTTTTTCTTTCCTCACTTTTTCTTTGAACTGTACATGAATAAGATCAAGTCTCATTGTTGCAGTATCATCTGAATTGCTATTTATGGAGTTTGATCTGTCTCTGGAAGTTTGTTCTGTTTGTTGCGTCACTGACTAGCTGGCTAAAATTACACGAGAGCACACTATTTAGCCACGAAAATCTAGCTCTGCAGTGTTACTTGATCAATATAAGGACATGATTTGATGTTTTATGTTGACTATTGTCATTTCGAATTCTGCTAGATGGATAAACCTAAAAGTTCCATTCCATGAAGTATTTGGTGCTGTTAGATGCAACTTAAAGGAAGCTGTCCAGCTAGCGGGCCTGGTCTGGGAAGGTCGTGCACACTGCGGGTTAGACGATGCCAAAAACACTGCCCGCCTTCTTACCCATCTCATGCACCGGGGATTCAAGTTCACCATAACCAACACGCTGATGTGGGCGTCTGCTGAATGTCCTCTGGCGATGCGGCAGTTCCTGGACAGCCGCTCAAGCTCGATCCCGCAGTCGCCAAAAGTGAAGCAACCTCTGATGCCATTGCTACATTTCCAACCGGTGCAAACTGACCCCACGAAAGACCACCACAATTACTGTTACTGTGGGGTGAAAAGTAACAAGCGGATGGTCCGGAAGCCAGGACCAAAGCTTGGGAGTTTCTTCTTCGGGTGTGGTAATTGGACCTCCGCAAGAGGGGCCCTTTGCCCTTACTTTGAGTGGGCTACTCCCTAATAAGTTAAAGGAGAGGATTCTATCCATCAGAAGCAGAATCAGAAGGTACTTGACAATTCTGGGAAGAAAAGAGCACAAAGAGACGGGCGGTCTCCTGGTAAAGCAAGTTTACCTTCAACAGTCTCAACAGGTAACTTTTTACCTTTCACCACAAATAGTCGGCCTCCCCTAGGCGACCTTTGAAGAAGTCTTGAGTATTACCTTGTATAGTTGGGACTTCTTTCACTAGAGGAGGATGGAGGAGGTATTCAGAAAAATGCTTTGCATAGGAGAGTGGTTTTACGTGCAGGGACGCGATTTTTAATTATTATGAATAACCAGTGATAAGGGAACAAACTTCATTTATCGTGTTTGGATGGAGATGATTGATTTGTGATTGCGTTGTGTGGTCATCGTTCGCTTGCCTTTTCTTGTTGGGATTGTGCAATGCAGGTCTGTACAGTATCTGTGACATATTATCATATATTAAACCAAACCGGAACCAAGTATTCTGGTGCATGGGTGATGAGTCAAGGTGCAGCTTCTCCTGCAGTTTGAGTTTACTATAGTTTTCCTCCAACTTTTCATTTGATGATTTCACCTAAGTTCCAGAGTTTTCAAGATCAAAAATCGAATCTTATCATTTAAATGGCCGGGTCATGCCCCACTAACCTCATAAATCATGTAAATGAAAGAAGTTACCATTAGAACCGGGTGTGGACGAGTTGATTCTTGTGGTGGGATTTGATTCATAGTAGTTTGTGTTAATTGTTCATGGAAGCACTTTGGTTCCTGTTCATCAGTATCAGGTAGTGAGTTTCAAGTTCTTTCTATGGGAAGAACTTTGAGCCTTCTGGGTCCCTCTTTCACTGAAAATAGAGTGTGTCATGTCATCCAATTCTGGGTAGATGATCTTTTTCCTTACACATTACCTCGCAATTCTATGCGACGGTACATTTTCCTTTTATTAAAGATGAGTTGAAATGCGTCCAGTCTCGTGAGTTCTGATTGGATTGCTTATGTTTCGTGTCGGATTACTGTTTCTTCAAGATGTTCAAAGCCTTGTTATTATGTCGTGTCGGGATGGGTCGTGTCGATACCATTGAATCATTCAACTTAAATCCATCTTAACGGACCGTCTCATCACCGTTTTAAATCAGTAAAAAGTTGACCTTTTAACCATCCTGCAGGCTGTCCACCATCTTTTGGAATCGACTTTTGCTACCAAAAAGTGGCGTGCCCTTGTTTACAAAATTTTATGAGATGCTTTATCAAAAATTAATCCGACCTGACGAAAGCAAGCCCGTCGAATGTCAACATAATCGAAATGTACGACTTCATAAATGTGCGTACTGAAATCGAACTCTGGTGAATGCATCTGTCATCACCATTCTCCCTAGGAAATATTACAAAAAGGAGATCAAAAAATGAAAAAGAAAAATAAAAGAGATGACGGGAAGAATCGGGCGCCAAGATTTTTCCAAGTCGTTGAAAAGGACAGAGAAGAAAGGACAGCGGCTGGGACCAGCAAATGTCAATTTCGGAGAAGAAAGTCATGCAAAAGATAAATCTTTCAAGCATCGAAGGACGTACCCACGTTTGCTCGTCCACTAAACAGTCTCGTCAAACTGAATATTCGATCGATTCCCATTTCAATGTCCTACGTGTATCCTTATCCTCAAGTAATTTGCGTGAATTGCAAATTAAAAAAGATCTCAATTTTAGAAGATTCAAAATATAAAAAATGCATGAACTTTCACTTAGAGAGATAATATACCCACACTTTTTAGATTTTCCATCCCTGCAAATTGATGACGTTATTCAAAATTGTTGATCTAGAACACTAATTTTGATTGGGCATCACAAGATTAAGAAAAAAATTATCGAAAAAATCATAAATTTATTACACTTCAATCAATTTTTTCATAATTTTTTTTTAATTTTATCAATTTAATCTTAAACCTTTTGTTAAATTGTCGATTAAATTTATTTGGTTAATTTTAATGAAAAATTATTGATATAAACACTGATCGTCCTATATTATTAATGTTGATGTGGACAGTTTTTGTAATTTTATTTTTATTTTTCTTTACCTTTTTTCTATGCTGACAAATACTGACCGGCGTTCACCTCAATGATTTTAGGAATTTTTAGATAATTTTTTCCGAACTTAACACAACAACTCTTTCCATGTGGCGCGAATCACAACAATCTAATACTCTCGCGCGGAGTGAGCCCCGCGTGATCCGCACCGTTCAGATGAACGAGTCCGGTCAATGATCTGGACGGCGCGCGACGTAGGGAGCAGCATGCGGATGCATACGCGAGCGCGCACCGTAAAGATGCCCTCAGTCCTTCGTCTCCGAATTCTCGTTATATATATCCATTTTTCTGCCACACTCGGAAGCTCCATGCTTGCTTAGCTCTGTCGCTGCACGCCGGTCGCCGTCCGAAGCCGGAGAGCCGATCCATGGCGTCGCGCCTCGCCGTCAAGCTCTCGCTGACGCTTCTCCTCCTCCACCTGTCGATCCTCCTCTCGCCTTCCGCCTCGGAGTTTGGCCAGGTACTGGTTTCCCCGCTCGTCGGCTCGTCCCGACCGTCGCCGGCGCCGTTTCCGGCTCGCGCGAGCTGGAAAGGAGCCGGCTTTCGATCCCCTTAAGGTTCCTGGGGCCGTGCCGGATGGTTTCGGCTCTTGCCCATGTTTTTGTTTCGATGAAAATGTTCGGCTCGTTTGTTCTCGCGTGGTCAACGAGTGGATTTCAGGGTCGTTGTTTGAGTGATTGGTGCGCTCTGCGTGCAGTTTTGCGGTGCTGGGGTCGGATATGGAGACTCCGCGTGCGGGGTTTCGGGGGTTTCGTCGAAGATTTTGATCAAAGGAGGGACTGTGGTCAACGCTCATCATCAGGAGGTTGCTGATGTTTATGTGGAGGACGGGAAGATTGTTGCTGTGAAGCCTAATATCAAGGTGATTTTTTTCGTCTCTGTTGATTGATGTTGAAATTGAAATGAGAAGAGTGATGTTCAGTTTATTATTTCTATAGTTAGAGGATTGGTGTGTGCTATTGAAAATTGAAGAGTTAGTGGGAAGGGTGTTTGGTTATGTTACTGGTGGTGACGTTTTTGCAGATCATGGTGAAACACCTTGTTATTTCTGCTTGAACGGAATCGGAATTGTCTGGATAAATTAGACAGCAGAAATTTGTTAAGTATTGTCAAATTCTTGAGTATTCAAAGATGATTAGCTTTTCTCCTCCAATGATTGGGAAGTTGAATTTCTCTTTCTTTCTTGATATCCATAGAAGAATTTCATACCATTTGGAGTGCAAGGCATCTGATTTCTGAAATTTCCATGAGCAGGTGGGTGATGATGTCACCGTGCTTGATGCTACTGGTAAATATGTCATGCCAGGTATAGCTCATTGTGTGTCTACTTCACTAATTTACAAAATTTGTTTGTAGAAATTTTTTCATTCTTTTAAGCATAATATTTATATCATTTTATACAATCTAAGCTATTTGTTTTGTAAAAGCTTGAACTTTAGAACAAATAACTGGTCTCTCAACTTAACATGGTATTGGAGAGAGTTCTTGAGCTTAAAGTTTCAAATTCCTCAAACTTTCCATTCACAATTATATGGTTTTGTTATTTATACACCACAAGCCTCTCTAATTATTCTTCCTTTCGCCCATATCAAGCTCTCACACTCATGGTTTTCCTCTCTGAGGTCCAGAAAAAAGCATGGCCTTAAGAACATGGACTGTTCATTTTGTTTGTCATTGCACTGCACCCATGATGACCTGGCTCCGCTCGCAGAAACTTTCCTAGTTTCTGGGAGTAGGCTGTGGTTCTGATGGTCAATGTTTATCTGTTCAATCTGCTAGGATAATCACTATTTAGTCTGGTCTACCACATGGCCATATTCTTCAAAAATTTGAAGCAGCAATATGACAGCAGTAGTAACTTTCCCAAAAAATCTACAGTAATGAAGTCTCTCCTCCACGACGGCTAAACACTTCTGCTATGCCAGCCTAACAGTGTACTTGAATGGTGATCCTTCATGCTGATTGCAAACAATATCTTTTGTAATTAAGTTTATAAAATGCCCCTCATCTTCGACTTCGAATACTGTTCAATTTCTGGCCTTTTCTTACATTTTATGGATGTGTGCTCTCACATACACTCATGAACTTGGATTTTTTATATTCATCCTCAAAAGTCTGTCTTCACATCTTAGTCGATGAATTTTTTATTGTAGCTTTTCTATTGCTGTTTCATCGGCAGTTAGTGGTACCTGTCCAAGTGTATATTTTGGCATAAATATGAGATTGGAACCATTCATTCAGAATGGTTAACTCCCATATGATCTTGTCAGGAGGAATCGATCCGCACACTCATCTTGCTATGGATTTTATGGCGAGTCAAACATTAGATGACTTCTTCAGTGGTCAGGCTGCAGCATTAGCTGGTGGAACAACAATGCACATTGACTTTGTAATACCAGTCAAAGGGAGCTTAATTGCAGGCATTGAAGCATATGAGAAGAAAGCATCGAAATCTTGTATGGATTATGGTTTTCACATGGCAGTCACAAAGTGGGATGATGACATTTCTAGAGAGATGGAAGTTATGGTTAATGAGAAAGGTGAGCAGTGGCTGCTGGTGCTTCGTGCAGATGGTTCTTGAATGTCGATATGTTCTTTTAACTCTTCTGAGTAATTGCAGGTATCAACTCTTTCAAGTTCTTCATGGCCTACAAGGGGGCTCTTATGATAAACGATGAGCTTCTATTACAAGGATTGAAGAAATGCAAGTCTCTTGGTGCCTTGGCAATGGTCCATGCAGAAAATGGGGATGCTGTTTTTGAAGGTCAGAATAGAATGATCGAACTTGGTATTACTGGACCAGAAGGGCATGTCCTCTCGAGGCCTGCAGTGGTAAATGCTGGCATCTGTTTTTGCTGAGTGAACAGAGTGAATGTTTAACCACATCAGCACATTCTTTTCCAATTTCTTTTCTGGTGTGGCTGCCTCTGTAAGCAAAAAAGTAAAACATGAAATAACTTTTTCAAAGTCAGATTAAAGTCATCCTGGCAAGTAGACTAATGGTATTTAATTTCCAGATCATCCTGGAAACTGGTAATTTTGACCTGTATTTTTGTTTTCTTAATCCTTGATTCCTTTCCTTCAGATTCTCAATTAATTTTTATTTGCAGGAGTCCTGTTTATCTTTGTGCCAATGAATCCTGCTTTTGAGTTTGCATGCGAGTGTTTTGACTTAACCACTCATGTCTTATGGGATACATGGTGCTGCAAATTGTTCTCATATCCTTTTCTCTGTGTGCTGCTTATACTTCAAGGTCTTCTCCAATAAAGAAGAGGGATGTTGTATGCTTGTAAAATTGGTCTGGAGTATAGGGAATTGTCTGATCTTCCAGATGTAATGGAATCTTCTTAAATTTAGTCCTATATCGTGCTTGCATATCAAAAATGAAAAAAGTGTCGGCACTTTGGAACAAGATATTTCACTAAATGTACTTTTTCATCCTTTGCACATGCAGCTTGAAGGAGAGGCAACTGCTCGCGCTATTCGTTTGGCTGCTTTTGTGAACACACCTCTCTATGTAGTTCATGTAATGAGCATTGATGCCATGGAAGAAATAGCAAAAGCTCGTCAGTCAGGTGATTAATAATTTTTAGCACCACAATACTGTGCTTGCATAGATCTGGGCAGCAATGTCAATTCCTCTTTCTCTAAGATTTAGTAATCTGATGTGACATAATATGATGGTTTACCAAACAATCATTATGCCAATATTTCTCGCGATGTTATCCAAGTTCTTAATTTTTGTATTCTGTGGGAAATTCAATCTAAGCAATTGAGCTATGCTCTCTTTCTGGAGATATTCCTTGAAGATCTTAAAGAGTTTATAGAGGAAGAAGTTCCACGTTCCCCTTACTGCATCAAAGTTTGTCTTTCCTTCCAATTCCTTCCTGTTTATCAGGTTACACACAAGGGATGAAAATTGTTTCTTCTTGTATACATTATTGTCCTCAGCAGACTTCCGAGAGCACTGAATTTACAAGATAGGCATTGTTGATCATAATATAGGGTCACACAATTATTGAACTTCTCTTTGATTGCCCACATTTCTTATGGTTCTCTTTCCATGATTGAGGTGGAACATTTGTCCCTACTTTGTGAAATGTGAACATCTCCATTTAATAAAGAAGATAAGGTGCTAGTGCACAGATTAATAAAGAGATGAGTAGACGTTCTACTCAAATATTACTGAGAAAAAAGTTTTCCTTCAATAGATTTTCGGTCCTCTTTTTTTTTTTTTTTAATACACTTCATACACACTAATGTTTTCTCACCCTAATTGAAAACGAAATCACCTAATTTTTTTTTTCTCAAACTATTCTCTCACTTTTAATCCTTGATGAACTGTGTAGTCTACTATGGGAGTCACAGGATATTTATAAACTGCAGGGCAGAGGGTTATTGGAGAGCCAGTGGTTTCTGGATTGGTCCTGGATGATTCTAAGATTTGGGATCCCGATTTCATCACTGCTGCAAAGCAAGTTTCCTTTCTTTCATTTTATATGCTTAGTAGTTCTTTTCTGCATGTACTTGCCAGTTATCTAGCCATATCATTGAATGATGCTCTTTGAATTTTAGATATGTCATGAGCCCACCCATTAGAGCAGCAGGGCATGACAAAGCTCTTCAAGCAGCTCTATCCACGGGAGTCCTGCAGGTTACACTCTTAATTGGAAAGAGGCTTTCAAGATATTGATGCTGGGATAAGGCACAAAATATTTTCTGATATTTGGATTTGTTTTGACAATATGCAGCTTGTAGGGACTGATCATTGTGCTTTCAATTCTACCCAAAAATCTCTAGGAATTGATGATTTTCGAAAAATCCCAAATGGTGTCAATGGTAATCATCAGAAGTCTTCTCTCTTAAGTTCGTTCAAACTTGTCCACTAAACTGTTCTTCTGTCTCATATCTCAATTTGGTTTTTTTAAAGGTATTGAGGAGAGGATGCATCTTGTCTGGGACACGATGGTGGTAAGCAGCAATTTCCACCTGCCTTCTTTACTTACTTAAACCTTTCCAACAAATAGACTGTTTATGATGGTTGTAGGAATCTGGAAAAATTTCTGCCTCTGATTATGTTCGGATAACAAGCACTGAATGGTATGTTTTTATTCTCCTGTTTAAAAGCATGGACAAATTCAGACATGTCAGTGGCTATCTGAGATGTATATTGTCTTTGTAACATGACCAGCGCTAGGATCTTCAATATATACCCCAGAAAGGGAGCGATTCTTGTGGGGTCTGATGCTGATATAATCATTCTCAATCCAAATTCAAGCTTTGAAATTAGTGCAAAGACCCACCACTCTAGATTGGATACAAATGTCTTTGAGGGAAAGAAAGGGAAAGTAAGTATTCTCTTTGCTGGATTTTCTCTCCATTCACTGCTATGTTAAAAGTGTTTTTGTGTGCTTTTTTTTCCTCCTTCCGCCCATGTCTGCTGTATATCGGCATCCTGAATCTGTGATCGTAGTTGAGTTTGTCTTCATGACATCTAAACCTTGTCAGACCATGTATGAGCTTAAGCATGCGCTATTGTGTTTTTCTAGGGAAAGGTTGAAGTTACCATTGCAGGAGGAAGGATTGTTTGGATTAACGGTGAGCTCAAGGTTGCTCCTGGCTCAGGCAAGTATGTATCAATGCCACCTTTCAGTTATCTTTTCCAGGGAATGGACAAGGCAGATGCTGCGTATATCTCATCCCTTCGAGCTCCAGTAAAGAGACAAGTATCTACAGAGTAACTCGCTACTACTTATCGGGCAATCTATGGAGAGACTCCATATAAGGTATCGGTGACTGAAGCTGCTTAGTTGTCATCATACTCATTGCCTCACGCAAGTACTCGACTAAAAAGTTACCGGAAGGATGGAACCAAAAAAAAAAAAAAAGAACGGGCTGAGACATGACTTGTATCTATAGGCAGTACCATTTCGCAGGCTTCTGTAAATTTCATAGGTGGATGATGATGCATTCCTATAAAGCAATAAAGGCCGCGTTGCGAATGGATCCCTGACGAATTAGCAGCTTTTCTTCAAAGTATGTTTAAGATTGTGAGCAATGTAATGGTACAATTATTGTATTTATATGTGGTGAGCTTTTTATTATGTCCCTGTCTCCATGGCTGCTCTCACTGATCAGACCTAAGGTTTCCTGTGTTATCTATCAAGGTCTACTTGAAGTGCGTTCGGTTATATTTCTATTCCCGATAATAATTTTTTTTTAGAAATAATTTTTTTCTATTTTTATTCATTCGAATAATTTATAAGTAAAATAACGTGTTTGTGCTACATAACATTTCTATTCTCAAAATAGAAAAAGAACAAGAATGTATTTTTATGATCCATAATTTTTTTGTGATATAGAATTTCTTTTAATTATTAATAATTTTTTTGAGAATTTTCTTTTCTTCTTTTCTTTTTTACCTCTCTTCTTCCTCCTCTAGCCGGTCATCGAGTGGCGATGAATGGCGACAATAGGTGGCTACAGTGAGCGGCAGATGGTGGGTGGGGGTCAGTGGCAATAGTGGGTGGCTACAGCGAGCGACAGATGGTGGGGTCGGTGGTAGGTAGTGAGGAAAAACAAGAAAAGAAAAAATGATTTATTTCAAGAAATTGTTCTAAAAAACAAGAACTTCTTGTTTTTGTTCAAAATATATTCCTTAGCTACTAGTATATTTCTGGAAATAAAAAAATTAAATGGATTTATGTTTTTTTTCCTATTGTGGGGAGCAAAAGAATAGATGTAAAAGTGTTGCGATATGGACCCTTAGTATGACAGAGCACCGCGAGAAATTGCTCTCTTTACAAGGCCTTGTTTGCCATCCACAATGGCTGTGGCAGGGCAGCCTTTCCTTATCCTTTTTGGTTCATTACAGGGATCTACATGAGCTAAGCCCAGCCCGGGATACATACTAAATCGAATTTTTTACCATTAGAAAATGGTGGGTCTTACGTGGACCTCATGCGATCAAATGTGAGGGCCCGTATTCAATTGAGTACATATATTTGATTCGTTTAATAATTTCCCCTAGGTCGAGTCTCGCTATCGGTCACATAGGCCCTGTTTGTTAACGTTCTTTATTTCTGTTTAAGAACAAAATTTGTTTTTTTTTGTTGAGAGGAAAAAAAAAAATGTAAACGTGTTTGTTTGCGTTTTTATTCCAAATTTATTTTTTTGTTTGAGAACACATTTGGAACAAAGTTAAAACAAGAAAAACATGTTTATTGTTTCTAGAACAATTTTTAAGAACAAATTTTCTCTCTCCTCTCTTTTTTTTTTCTTATTTTCTTTTTATTTTTTCTTTGGCCGGTCGTCTGCCTCGACCATGGCCGGTGACCGGCCGTCGAGGGCTGGCGACCTCGCCGGAGTGTCGCCAACCCCTAGCGAGGCTTGGCCTCGCCTTGGTTGGGCGAGCTCGGGCTTGCCCAAATCCAGCGAGCCCGAGCTCGCCGGCCTAGCAGTGTCCTGGCGAGGCCGCCGGCCCTCCTCGGCCTATCGCCGGCCCATGGCCGGGCGAGGCCGCCGGCCCTCCTCGGCCTACCGGCCAAAAAAGAAAAAAAAAAAAAAAAAAAAAGAAAAAAAAAAGAAAATAAAGAAAAAGAAAATAAAAATATTAAAAAATTAAAAGAAACAAAAAAGAGCACAAATTTACCAAACGTGTTTCGTTAATTTTTATTCTCGGAATAAGTTTATCAAACGCGTTTTTTTATTCAAAAAATATTTTTCGGAACAGAAACACTTTTTTTAATTTCTGTTCGAAATAATTTTTAAACAGAAATGTTATCAAACGCGTCCATAGTAAAATACCAAAGGCAGAGGAAAAGCACGGATCGCATCTCCTGATTAATTGTGACATCTAGAACAAAAGATGCTCGACGTGTTACGATTAATCTATTGAATTCTTTTATCGATGAGACTCTTAGGGTGTTCGAATAAGCCTGTCGGACAAAAAGTGTCCCGGTGAGGAGGAGACAAGTAGCGCGATCATCATTCAATGAACCAGCAAAGAAAGAACAGCAACAAGAAAATATCTGTGGCCCGTGATGTGATGTCCCAGAAAATGAGGTCTGAGCCAGCCTGGTCCCCGACCATGCGTACTGCGATCCAAGGAGCATCAGGCAAGCGCAGCACTGAACGATGCAGCGGATCAGTCCTCGAGGCTGCGACCAAATATCTCTCACAGCGTCCCCCGCACCTGCCCGTCCCACTTGCAGGGCCAAAAAGAGCATGGTGATGACTGGTATGGAGTCGCCCCTCGCCGTGCTGCTTCTCGCAACATTGCTTGCCACGGCTCCGGCCGCCACCTCGTCGGAGTCGAGCCAGGTGCGTACGTGCCACTACCGTCGTCCGCCTCGATCATCTTCTAAGTCGGCACGTGCACTTGGGACGTAAGATGCTGTACAGTAGAGTACCGTTTTCTTACATGTATATCAACGGTTCGAGAATTGGTTCGGACACTCGCGAGAGCGCCTCGTCTAATGAATAACTGTCTGATTCGGTTCGGCGAGTGCATTGGGACGAGAAATAAAGAAACCGATGTCATCACGCCAGTGCGACCACGGCCATTTTCATCTTAGGATAGTGCTAGCCATTAAGATTTAGTATATACACAAGTATTATGGTCACCGTGTGCCGTGCAGTACTGCGATGCCGGAAACGGGTTCGGAGAGCCCCGGCACGGGGTTTCCTCGGAGGGGTCGCCGCCGAAGATCTTGATAAAGGGAGGCACGGTGGCGAATGCTCACGGCGCGGAGGTTGCCGATGTTTATGTGGAGGACGGGATCATCGTCGCCGTAAAGCCTCATATCGAGCAGGTGATTTCGAGTTTCCGGCTTCGTTAGTGTTTCGTGACTTCTCAGTGAATTAGTCTTTGCCCACGATTACAAATTACGAAAAGACAAAGATAAGACATAACGTCTGGACGCATACAGAGGTGAGAGCAGAACTCATGAAAGATTTGGAGACTTACGAATTTGAAATTGAATAGAGATGGTGTGAATTGGAGCAAAAGATGGGGAAGTCAAATGTCGGATAATTACTAAAAAAGCTGTAAATTTATTGTAAAGATGCTAATTCAATCCTAAATTTTTTAATTTTACCAATTAATTCCTAAACCTTTTGATGATTTGCTAATATAATTAGTCCGGCCAATTTTGACTAGAAATTACCTACATGGATGCTGATTGTCTGACCCTGAAGTTAACAATCTTTTTAATTTTCTGTGAATTTTTTTATTTTTTTATTTTTATTTTTCTTTCTTTCTTTTCCTTTTTTTCCCTACTAAGTCCTGTGAGAATCGGGCAGCCCTTTGCCTATGACCAGAATCAGCATCTGTGTAATAGGTTTAAGACTTTTCTGGTAGTTTTTCCAGTACAATGTTCATACATGTCTGGCCAAGAAAATAGGTGTGTGATTTACGCATGTTTTGATTTTTAAGGCATGCGAATTGTGAGACTAAGCATATACATAGCTATCAGAGTCAGCTTTGTTTTTCTTTATTTTCCTATCTTAGAAACTTATAGAGGTAAGATGATACTAATTTCTTCATGCAAACAGTTGGACCAATAGTACAATGTTAGCTCAATACATTGATGAATGTAAATATCGTTTACCAAAACTATAGAATTGGTGCATAGCACAGGTTCTAACGCTAGTTTCTTTTATTTCTTTTCCCAGAATACCGTTAAATTTTTTGAAACATATGCATTTGGTCCATGAACTTGTAGTTTGCTTCCAATGTGGTCTTCGAACTTGTAGTTCCTGCAGTAAAGTCTTTACTCCGAAGAATTTTTTCAATCAAGTCACGAAATCACTGATTTCAGCAAATTGAAGCTGATATATCTGTCGAAAACTCTGAGCAGGTGGGTGACGATGTGACCATCCTCGACGCTACGGGGAAATATGTGATGCCAGGTAGAGTTCATAGTGACTCTGCATTTTGTTTCTTCCTGCATAATTCGTATGCAGTTCTTCAATGCGTTGTATATTTGAAGTCTGTAGAACAGTGTAAACGGAAGAAGAATTATGCACTGATAAACCTTGTATCTCACTGCATTCTGCTCATGATGGCCTGGTTCTGCTTGCAGAGGTTTTCTTGTGTGTGTATTTCACATCTCAGTTGATCGATTGCACATCGTGGCTTTTTTGTTGCTGTTTCATCGATGTTTTTAGGTTGTCCAAATAGCGGGCATGCCATTTCACTTGTAATATTTTGCGACAATCATGATGGTCATCTGTCATCTTAACCATATCTCAGGAGGAATTGATCCGCACACTCACCTTGATGTGGATTCGACGGGAATCAAAGTGGTCGATGACTTCTTCAGTGGTCAGGCTGCAGCTTTAGCTGGTGGGACGACAATGCACATCGACTTCGTAAAGCCCTTCAACGGAAGCTTGATCACAGGCGTCGAAGTATACAAGAAGAAAGCACAGAAGTCTTGTATGGATTACGGTTTCCACATGGTGATTCACAAGTGGGACGAAGTCATCTCTCGAGAGATGGAAGTCTTGGTAAATGAGAAAGGTCAGTGGCGAGGCTGCTGGTGCTTGCATGAATGTGGTTCTCAATTGTCAATACACCTTTTTTAATGCTTCTGAAGAAAAATTGTAGGTATCAATTCTTTCAAGTTCTTCATGGCCTACAAAGGGTACCAGATGGTCAATGACGAGGTTCTGTTGCAAGGACTGAAAAAATGCAAGTCCCTGGCTGCATTGGCGATGGTCCATGCTGAAAACGGCGATGCTGTTTTTGAAGGCCAGAACAGAATGATCGAACTTGGTATTACTGGACCAGAGGGACACGCTCTCTCCAGGCCCCCGGTGGTAAAATTCGGCATCTTTTCTTTTTCTGCTGCGTGAACTCCAATGTGGCTTAGATTATATATCCAAGAAAATCCCAAACTTTTGGGTTTGCAATATTCGGTACATTAAAGTTCTTTAATAGGGGAATGCAACTAGACATTTTCTGATAATCTGCTAACAACAGCAACACATTCCACTGCCGTTTCTTTTTTAGCATGGCTACTTCTGCAAACAAAGAAATCAAATCGCAGTGTTACAACCTTAGGAAGTCGGGTTGAGTTATCCTAGCAAATCGACTCATAATTATATACAGTTCATCCTGGAAACCAGTGTTTTCTTATATAGTTATCTCCTTAAATGCTAGTCTTGCCTGAAGGTCTCAAGTAAAATAATCCGCAGGCTTCTGTCAATAGTTCTACCTAAAAGCCCTGCCTTTTAGTTTAAGTGCAACAGTTCAACTCTAACTACTAAATACGGTATAAACATGGTGCCATGCCGCTCCCTGGGGTGCTGTTTATCATGATGATCGTCTTCTTTAATAAGAAATAAAGATACATGCCCACGTAAGCTCAGCCATGAGGAACCTCTGGATCTCTCAAATGCAATGGTATCTCAACTTAAGTCCTAAATCACACTTAAACTGAAGAGACTTTCAGCACTTGTGGAAATGGAACAAGATGCGTTGCATGTGTGTATCATTATCTCTTGCACTTGCAGCTTGAAGGAGAGGCGACTGCTCGAGCGGTGCGTTTGGCTGGTTTTGTGAACACGCCTCTCTATGTTGTGCATGTGATGAGTATCGATGCCATGGAAGAAATAGCAAAAGCTCGTCAGTCAGGTAATTCATAATTTCAGGACGACAACATCTTTACGGCAGTAGTATGTTGGCAACAATATCGATTCCTCTTTCTTTCTCAGTGATCTCACGTTGACTAAGTTTTCAGACAATCATCATGCCAAAGAATCTTGGTCCCACTGCTTCCTGTTTTAGAGGCCCCTCTTTTCTGTTTAGATGCTCTTCAAATTTCTCATTTTTCGTCTCTTTTAGAAATAAAGTAATCTGATCCTTTTCCCTGAACTCCCACTTTTATAACCTTGAATGGAGAAATCTACATTCAAGCAGTCACAGGATAACTGTAAACTGCAGGGCAGAGGGTTATTGGAGAGCCAGTGGTTTCTGGATTGGTCCTGGATGATTCTAAGCTTTGGGATCCCGATTTCATCACTGCAGCAAAGAAAGTTTCTGTTCTCTGATTTCCATATGCTCACCTTTTTCAATTCTTTTTTGGTCCCAGTTAGCCGTGTCATTGAATTATGCTCTTGGAATTTCAGGTATGTCATGAGCCCACCAATTAGGTCAGCAGAGCATGGCAAAGCTCTTCAAGCGGCTCTTTCGACAGGAATTCTGCAGGTTCCTCTCTAAATTAACTGTCAGAAAATATTTAACTTAAGATGTGGATTTTTCTTCCTGATTGTGAATTTTCTTTTGAAAATATGCAGCTCGTAGGAACTGATCATTGCGCCTTCAATTCTACACAAAAAGCTCTAGGAATTGATGATTTTCGCAAAATCCCAAACGGTGTTAATGGTAATCATAGGATGTCTTCTCCAATTTTTAAAACAAAACTTATCAGCTAAGGTGTTTATTCTTCTGTCTCACATCTTGATTTGTGGTTTTTGGAGGTATCGAGGAGAGGATGCATCTTGTTTGGGACACAATGGTGGTAAGCAGCTACTGCTATTTGCATTTATCTACTCAATTGCGAACCCTTCCAACCCAAATACTGTTCATTAATGTTTGTAGGAATCTGGACAAATTTCTGTCTCTGATTATGTCCGGATAACGAGCACCGAGTGGTATGTTTTTGTTATGCTTCTTTTTCTGATTAATGAGTTCTCAGACATATCGATGGCTATCTGAGATAACGTATGTTCTTTGAACATGATCAGTGCTAGGATCTTCAACATTTACCCGAGAAAGGGAGCGATTCTTGCGGGGTCTGATGCTGACATAATCATTCTCAACCCGAATTCAAGTTTTGAGATCAGTGCCAGGAATCACCACTCTAGATCAGATACAAATATCTATGAGGGAAGGAGAGGGAAAGTAAGTTTTATTTCTGCTAGGATCTTTCTTTATTCACTAATAACACGTTCCATATCTTTCTGTCCAGATCCTGAAACTTTTTCTCCTCCCGCCCATTTCTCCTTCTGCCCATAATGTGACCTTTAAAAGCTTAAGCGCAACAAAATTGTGTTTTCCTTTTCCAGGGAAAGGTCGAAGTGACAATTGCAGGAGGAAGGATTGTTTGGATGGATGGTCAGCTCAAGGTCGCTTGTGGTTCTGGCAAGTTTGTAGAGATGCCACCTTTTGGTTATCTTTTTGGGGGAATGGATAAAGAAGATGCTAGATATCTCTCGTCCCTTCGAGCTCCAGTAAAGAGACAATGATCGGGTGCATACCAGCAAGTACTTTGGGCTCTTGAGAGACAAACATGTTTTTCAAACAATGAGTGAGCGTGAAACATTGTGCAGGTTTCAGCCGTGGCACAAATTTCTTTGACATACGTGAATTTGCTATCAGGCGCTGAGTGACTGAAACTGCTTAGTTATCGCATGGCTTGACATGTCAAATTAGTGCTGAAACACTAGGTTTCCTGGAGCACTCATTACTGTAGCATGTGTATCGAATGCCTGAACGAGTAATTAACATGTTCGAGTATGGCATCACTTGGGTATGCCTTATGATGTAATGCAGCAAATGTATGTTTTGAAACTTCAGATTGCTAATATGCCAAGCGGAACTCGTGTTTGAAATCGATGACTATTGGGGGAATTTTGTAGTAATACAAAAACTCCTTTCTAAATGAAATAAGGTACATAAAACTTTGTCAGAGATTAGGAAACCTCCGATGCGTCCCTACAGATGGACACAATCTCTCTCTAATGTTTTACATGGATTACTCGCTACAAGAGAGAGCGGTCAGCTCTTAAAGACTGGCGTCGGTCAAAGGTTCGAACTGGGAATCACGGCTTTATGCAGCAGTTGATGTAGGTCAGGATCTTCTTTTTCCTCTGCACGCAGTAAACATGGAACATTAGAAGCATGTCATCACATCTGTTTCTCTTTGAAAAAATATTTCTCCATGCATCATCTGGAAAAACAGATTGCAAGTAATCATTGCTAGGCAAAGTGCCACCGCTTCTATCAAGGTTGGTGTGCATTTGACCGAGGGAAAATGGACATGAAATGAGACGGAGTTCCCTTTTCACTGAATGAAGATCACTTTCCCGAAGAGCATCGATGATACAGTACTAGTTAGTAAGAGAAAAGCAGCGACGGGAACAGAGTTTTGCATAGTTTGGAATCAGATGGTGTCTTACCATGACCGGGTCGTCCTGATCACAGGTGGCCAACAACTCTTTCTCATTCCCAAGGCTCGCACGGCTGATGTCGCTCTTGTGTTGCTTCCTGTTTGCACGGGCGCGAGAGAACACCATGGAATAATCAGTTGCTCCGGCCTTATGATCCCACCCCCCGAACTGAGGGACGGACAAATAGCCAGTTTTCTGTTAACAAGACCGTTCATCAAGTCAGTATGTCTATCCTCAGGATATTGTCGCAGTATATTCGAGTGAACATAAAAACTTTCATGGCCATTTCAGTCGATGGTTGTCTTCATCATATCGAGTTTTGGTCATTCTTGTCCATTTATTGGCTAACGTCCCCTCGGGTGAATGCACATTCACCAGCCCCCAACCATGAGTCCCGCTCTCACTAGTAACTAATGCATGCTCCGTGACAGAAGTGTTATCTTTTTTATCCAAAACTAAAGACCCAATCAAGCCAAATGCTATGCTTGCTCATTACATCACTGAGATTAATTGTATGCAGAGCCATGTCTACGAGTTGATATGATCTTTTCACTGTCACCTATTGGATCTAATATCGAGCACATTGACGAGCCTGACATGACAGATTCAGTAAACCGCTTCAAGAGCAAAACAAAACATAACTACTCTTATCATTAAGAGATTGCAAAATCACTGAGATATACATAATCAGCTCCTAAGCCGTTATTCGAGCATCGCAAGGACTCTGCAATTCAAGCCGATCATCCAACACCGCCAATGGCAGTAATTTTGTTCACTGTAATAAACCCGGATAGATCTAACGGCCAACCCTCACATTTCTACAGGTCAGGATTGTAACATCCCTCAGCCAAAGGACAATTGACTCACGAATTTGCCTTAGAAGTTCCAGAAAGCAGAAGCAGCACATTACCAGCGGCACCGAACGTGTGAAAAATTAAACAAAGAGAGCAACGGTCAGAGACGCCATCGGACCAAGCAAGTCGAATAAACATTCATAGCTAACCGCTGGGATTCAATGACGAGCAAGTCATAGCTAAATGATCACATGAAAAAATTCGTATCAATGAATATCCGATCCAGCTCTGGCCTTACCTCCATTCGAGCTTCCACGGTGACAAAAGCCCGAGAGAGAGAGAGAGAGAAGAGTCTAGAGAGCCAAAGCAGCTCTGGTTCTTCTGTCTTTATAAACACGGGATATATAGAAGAGAAACTATCCTTGAACAAGAAGAACAGGAAGGTGACAAAGTTGGCATTTTCTCACGGACAAAACGCTTGCTAAAAACATCATCTTGGCCCATTTTTATGTGCCAGCTTTTCCGAGGTTGTCGAGCAACGGATTAACCGCTTTTCCGTTATGGATTCTCGGTGTTTGTCTCCTAGAGAGAGAGAGAGAGAGCATCCGCTAACAGTTTAGTGCAACCAAGATCACCTAAAATCAGCATAAAACAGACCAGTTTTATCCACTTAATTAGAATAATTCGGGTAGGTAGTTTCCTTCGGCCAGGAATGGAAGAAGATATCGTCCGCGAGCTCTTCCATAATTTAGATAAGGAACGGGTGGGAGTCCGACTACATGGCCCGAACCCGAATTCGCTTCCGCTCCGCTACGCAAGTGAACAAACCTGGCCAGGCCGTGCATATAAAACCAATCGAATCTATTCATCGATCATCAAGCCAACTCATTGGCTGGCATACAAATTGTGCGTGCAATGTGATTAATGTGGTCGATAGAACCAATCCCACAACCTCGAACTGTCCTAGAGAAAGACATAAGCTCATGCCAAAGCAACAATTTTGGTCCAAACATGCCAAAAGAGGCGTATACTTGCGCAATGCAACAATTGTTAATCTGTCGATTGGCGGAGAGTCCACGGTGAACAAGACGAATCCGTTCTGAATACTCTATGAAATGGCATGTATCAGTATCATGTCGGTGATGTAGTATCGTTTCGCTATGATGGCTATTCGATAAATTCGGCATGCAGATGTACATTGACGTGTAACCACCGTGTGCCACATCCATTGTCAAATACACAACTTTATGGACATCTGCAGTTTTTGGTTTGAGTGGTTCGTTTTGCTTTCTCCTAATAGCTGCGACCTTCGGAGCAGATTTGGCCATGGTGGCTGCAAGCTTTGAGCTCAAACGGCGATGAAGTGATGTTCGAAGCCATGGCAGCTGCGAGCTTCAAGCTTGAGCGGCTGGCCATGGAGGATAAAGAAGTAACAATGCTCACCCATGGCTGGTGAGTGTCTCACCGGCCACAGAAAAAAAAATAAAGAAAAAAAAGAGAAAAGAATAAGAATACGAAAAGAAATAAAAAAAAAAAAGAAATCAACAATTTCCTCTAAAATTAAAAGAGACTAAAAGAATAAGAATAAGAAAAGAAATAGATAAAAGTTAGAAAAGAAATTAAAATATTATTAAAATTTGCCCATATCAAGAATTTCCTCTAAAATTATTTGGATTGACTCATTATATTTATGACTAAATTAGCTTGGAAAAAAAAATGTAATGGGGTTTAAAAGTTCGGTATGCTAGAGAGATTTGAAGCCCATAATTTTCTCTCGGTTCTGAAAGAGTTGTCTTGAAAGGAACAACAAGAAGCACAAAAAATTTCATCCCTAGGAAAACTCAAAAATCTTGTAACTTTCTAGTGTGACGTTCCTCTTTGATTTTTTCCAATCGAACCAGAGGGTCTTGGTTGGAGCCCAAAGATCCAGACTTTTCTTAGGGATATCAAATCAAAGTTGACTTGTCGATCTCTGCCTGTTTGACCATGAAAAAGCTCGTTACAAAACAAGTTGAAAGAGAGAAGGCAAAAATGGCTTTGTGGTGCATTCAGAATAAGCCGGAGGCAAGGCCGGCATCGTGAAGATGTTTTTCGGAAAATGGAAGTGAATGGGACTCGGACTCGTCCTTTAATGCCAGGTATTCTCGGGGTTGCTGCTCCAAGCCTTTGAAGAAAACTGCAGAACTAGAGCTAGTTACCGGATGATATTATTAATATCCTTGGCATTATACTGTAGTAGTACCTAAAGGTTTTGTCTTTTTATTAAGTATCCTTTTGCATTGCTATATCATAATACTACATAATGCAAGATGATTGCTCCTCTGATGCCTACAAATGCCTTTGGATGGATTTTGCACTAGAAAAGGGGAAAATGGAGTTCGTCAACAAGAATTCCTCTATCTTTAGAGTAGCATTTGACCATAATGAACAGCGACAATTGCAATTTTTAAATATATTTTTTTTAATTTTCTATTTTCTATTTTTTTTTTAAATTTTTGAATTTTTTTTTTTCTTTTTTTTTTTCTCACCTTCTTCTTCCTCCGACCGGCGAGGTCAGCCTCCCACCGGCGAGGGTGAGGCCCCGCGGATCCGTTGAGCTCGGCCCTCACCTAGGACCTAAGATTTTCATTGTATGAAAAAAAATATTTAAAAATCCAAGATAAAGTCGCATTGTGGATTTTCGATTTGCACTGACCATAATGCAGCGACAATTGCCTAGGACCTAAGATTTTCATTGTATGTAAAAATCCAAGATAAAGTTGTTTCCCAAGTTCCAGATGAAGTATAAGTTTGAGGACCATATTGGATAGAGTTGTACAAACATGGGGCCAAATGCGCAGTGGTTTCTCTATGGTGAAATTCCCTTGTCACGTCCTATCCATCACCACGTTGGAATGAGATTTATCTAAAGGGAAAACCAGGGCCAAAATCCTAATGAGATCAGGTCTTGACATGAGCGTTTCCCCGTTGATTAATGAAGCTTGATGAAATAGGGAAGTTTCATTGAACAGGGAAGTTTCATTGAACAAAACGCACCATCGACGAAAACTTAGATACACGGTCATTAACGGCTTTGTGTATCTTCTTTTTTCTCTTTTCTCGTAACGTTACCATTCCACCTGCTGCAAAAAAATCAATATTGCTTTTCCTCATCATTATGTTGGTCTTTTTCTTTGGAAAGGGCAACCAAGGGGGTTCACGTTTTGGAGTTAGTAAATAAAAAGGATTGCTTTTTAAATAAAAGTTGATGATAAAATACAAAAAAGAAAAAGAAAAAGAAGAAGAAGTAGTATTTTAAATGATAATTGATAATCAAGATATAGTTGGTAATAGGGATAAGAATACCACAAGTACCATGATTTTTGCATAGGTTCACTTGAGAATCATGACTTTTTTAACTTCTAAAAAACATTCACATGTCATAATTTTCAATTGATCATTTAAGTATCAAAACTTTTAAAAATGTTCACTCAAGTGCTTGAAAGTAGACATGGCATAACATTTATGATGAATGTTTTAAAAAAATTATGATACTTAAGTGATAGATTGAAAAGTTATACAGCATTCAAGTGATCTAAAAAAAATGTTATGAAATTTGTAGTGTGTTTTTCCTGTGGGTAATATAATCTAACAAAAATTGGTAAGTTGCTCTATTTTAGGTTGTTAATTTCATACAATATGGTATACTTGAAGCGTTAATACGTTGTTTAAATAAAAGTCACTAATTTGCAAAATATCAAGAAAAATTTGGTAATTCCACAAAAATATCGGTGAATTACCAATAGTTTACCTGAAAAAGAAAAAAAAAAGTCACCAGTCCTTTTTCTTTACAAAAACAACAGAATTGTGAGACCTTAATTTGTGCATTTCTCATGCGTACGTTGCTCTAAGTGTGCAATGACTTATAAAGTTGATTACTAGCCAGATCTAAATGGTTGGGGAAATAATGTTGGCCAAAAATTAATAGTTTGAAACATGACGAATTTGTGAGATTACGAAATCTCGCATTTATTTTGGGATTCAACGCATATGAAGCTGTATATAATAAGGTCGAGGTCTACTAATTCCGATCATCGTTTTCGTAGAAAAAATCCTCTCGTATTCAAGCCGATCCTCGTGTATGTTCGACTTTTTCGCTTGCTACGATTGATTGATCTTTATCACGGAGCGAACCCCGGCCTTTATGGAAGTCCCGGTCCCAGCCTGTATGCTTGGAGTTGTGTAGATATGAATCTAAAACAAAGGTACTAAGACAGACATTTCTCAAGTCGTTGTGTTAGAATTGAAATCTCAATTTCTCTTCTGGCGATGTAGAGATCTTGAAAGTCATCGGTAAATTTCGGGGAAAAAGCAACCATGATTTGCTAATTCTCCAGCTTCTTTTTCTTCAGTTAATTCTTATAAATTGAATATTAGCAAAGGAGACAGATATAACACATGCATTATTGTCCATAGTTGCAACACCATACCCAGTTGATAAAATGGTGACTATCGACGAATTCCTTGTCGGCGAGATCGTCTCGGCCACGTTGGTCTGCATCGTCGCCTGGCTTTTTATCCGCTCATTCCTGATAAAACTCTCTCGGAAGCTCCCCCCAGGGCCGAGAGGGTGGCCGATCATCGGGGCGCTGCCTCTTCTAGGAACCATGCCCCATGTAACCCTAGCAAAAATGGCCAAAAGGTATGGGCCAGTTATGTACCTGAAGATGGGCACCTGCGACATGGTGGTGGCGTCGACCCCGGATGCAGCTCGGGCATTCCTGAAAACCCTAGACATGAATTTTTCAAACCGCCCACCGAACGCCGGCGCGACCCACATGGCGTATGATGCTCAAGACATGGTTTTTGCCGATTACGGGCCAAGATGGAAGTTGCTTAGGAAGCTGAGCAGCCTCCACATGCTTGGTAGCAAGGCCCTCGACGAGTGGACCGACATCCGGGTGGCCGAGCTCGGCCACATGCTCCGAGCGATGCACGAATCGAGCAGGCAGGGCCACCCGGTGGTGGTGCCGGAGATGTTGACCTATGCCATGGCCAACATGATCGGCCAAGTGATACTGAGCCGCCGCGTGTTCGTGACGAAAGGGTCCGAGTCGAATGAGTTCAAGGACATGGTGGTGGAACTCATGACCTCCGGAGGCTACTTCAACATCGGCGACTTCGTACCGTCGATCGCCTGGATGGATTTGCAAGGGATTGAAGGAGGAATGAAGCGGCTGCACAAGAAATTCGATGCCTTGTTAACGAGGATGATCGAGGAACATATGGCCACGGCTCATGAACGTGAAGGCAAGCCAGATTTCCTCGACATTTTGATGACTAATTGTCAAGAGAACAATACCGGGAGCGAGACACTCAGTTTGACCAATGTTAAGGCTCTTCTATTGGTAAGTTTCTATGACTAATTTTCGGAGAGCGTTATCCAACCAGAGATGGAGGAAAATATGGTCGTTGTACTTTTACTTGTTCTCGTGTACTTGCAAGTTAATTGAATCTCTCTTCGGTTCTTTGAGCAGAATTTGTTCACGGCGGGCACGGACACTTCGTCTAGCGTGATAGAATGGGCGCTGGCCGAGATGCTGAAGAACCCTAGCATCTTTCGACGGGCGCACGAGGAGATGGATCGAGTCATCGGCAGGCAACGGCGGCTTCGAGAGTCCGACCTTCCAAGACTCCCGTACCTGCGAGCCATCTGCAAGGAATCCTTCCGGAAGCATCCGTCGACGCCCCTGAACCTGCCCCGCGTCTCAGCCGAGCCGTGCCTAGTGAATGGGTACTACATACCCAGGAACACCAGGCTCAGCGTGAACATATGGGCGATCGGGAGAGACCCTGATGTGTGGGAGGACCCTCTCGAGTTCGTCCCCGAGAGGTTCCTCTCGGAGAAGCACGCGAAGGTCGACGCGCACGGGAGCAGCTTCGAGCTGATGCCGTTCGGGGCCGGAAGAAGGGTTTGCGCCGGGGCGAGGATGGGAGTGGTGATGGTTGAGTACATTTTGGGGACCTTGGTGCACTCCTTTGAATGGGGACTACCAAATGGAGTCGACGAGCTAAACATGGATGAGACTTTTGGTCTAGCACTGCAAAAATCTGTGCCGCTCTCGGCTCTCGTTAGCCCTAGACTCTTGCCCAGTGCATATGCTTAATTCCTAATGCTTAATTACTTACGTTTGCATACGAGCTTTTTGCTTTATCTTCATCTTTTTCAATGTAATTTTGATAATAAAGTAGGTTTTGTACGATGTTCCGGTATGCACCCAGGGCAACATGAAGTTTATCCAATACAAGTACATATATAAATGGTCATACGAGGTATTTAATACTACAACGTACAAAAGCTGATACATCCAACATATGTATAAACTCACCAAAAAGTTAGTTTATCTTATCTTTCGAAAGTTATCGGTTTAATCATTCTATATTCAAACGTGTTCGAATCACAACGTTTAATGCGTATTGATTATTAATAAGTTCGACAGAAAAATAAATTTGATATATTGTATAACCTGACAAATTGCACTATCCAGTGTCGAAATAATGCATTGAAAATTGAAATTCCTTACACATCCTCGTCAGGAGACGTGAAGCATTGAACTTTTTAACGACGATGCAGCACGTCGTAGATTATTACGACTCGACAAGGCCTCCTTGAATTGTCCTCTTTGCTTTGCTTTTGTCATTTTTCTTCTTTTAGGCGTTCAAAGGATACTTCTGCACGACCTCTTATTGCAATGGGATTTATTATTGGAGAAAGTCATACCGTCCATCGACGTCGACTTGGCTCGATTTGATTACACGGCCTTTGTCGGGGATCTGTCTTGCCTTCGACATGCCGAACGAGTCGAAAGGCATGTCGTACCCATCAGATCTGTCCCATGCTCTTACTTGCGACGCCGTCTCTGATCCAACAGATGGGATGAAACAGAAGAAGAAACATTCAACGTAATTCCAAAGAAATCTATAGACAAAAGAAGTTTGTGCAGGTTAATTACAATTGACGTTGAGAAGAACAAAGGCAGAGCAACTTCCTATTCTATAAAACACCGAGAACCTCCGTCGTCTCCATCGTGCTCTCCAACCAAATCTCATTCAATTTCATCACTTCAAGAATAATATACAAGTGCAATGCTCTTCTATCACCAAACCTATCAGCATCGATTTCTTATATCTATGTGCCGGTATACAGTTGCCAAAAACTGACGATACACGCCCGGTCGACTGGAATAATTGTTTCCTGCTTTCCCCTTCCCAAGCACCCATTTTACAAGATCAAACAAAGACGTCGCGCCTCTTCTTCGGGTTTGGGTCCGGATTTCCTTTTCTCATCATTGCCACGAACTCATCATAGTTGATCCGACCATCCTGCAAGACAAAAAGCATTGACAGTAGTTATGAGAAACTGATTTAAATGACTTCTACCCTAATGCTGCATAAATGACTTCTTTATGTTACTCACATTGTCGGCGTCAACTTCAGAGAGAATTTCCTTGATGTCCCTTCCGTCATGCATGCCGAATTCTCGAAGAGCTTGCTCTAGTTCTTCAGTTGTAATGAACCTGAAAATAATCAGATAGTTATGAGAAACTGATTTGCATAGCTCACAAGATAACTACGGCCACAGGTAACATCGATTTCCATGTACAGATATGAGAGGGGTAATCGTGAATAAAAGATTCCGAGTAAAAGGTGCAACAGATGATGGTAACCGAAACAATACCCGCTGTTATCTTTATCGAAGTACTGAAACGCAGTGTAGAGATGCTCCTCTCTGTCCATCCGGTTCATGTGCATAGTTGCGGCGATGAACTCATCATAGTCTATTGTCCCATTACCATCAGCATCGGCCTATTCGTCGTTCCCAAAAGTTTGAAGGAGCAAGAAAAAAGTTTAGGAGTGACAGTATTAAAAAACAATCTCAAGAAATACTTCTGTAGCATCTCAAAGAAAAAAATCAACCTGCTTGGCTGATTATTTCCTCGATAAGTAAACAAAACACTTACCGCTTCCATAAGCTGTTTGACTTCATACTCCGATAGCCTTGTCCCTTGCTTTGAAAGCCCTTGCTTCAGCTCCTCAAGTGTGATTGTGCCACTGTTATCAGTGTCCATGCCTTTGAACATCTCCTTCAACCCCATTATCTCCTCCTCTGACAGACAACCGGCGATGACCTTGACATTTCAAGAGAAAACTTGAACTTCAATGGCCATTCGAAAGTGGCTTACAATCATATCATTTTGCACTACATGCATGCGAAAGATGTGCCGTCATGAAGATTCAGCCAGTGGTTTGTAATAAAGCTTATATGCATAGTATAATAATCTAGACTTAGGTGTACTAGCTTCATTTGGCAATGGTGAAGATGGGATACCCGAAGAGCAGCTTTCTTGAACTTGTTCATGGCTCTGAACTGTTTGAGCCGATTCAAAACTGCATTGTCAAGAGGTGTATCCGGTGCTTCTCCATCCTCCTTAATCCAAGGATGACCTGATGAGATAAGAACGAGAAGGATGGCATGTTAGAAAATGCTCTGGACGTTTGAATGGAAACTTCATTGGGCAAATACTTACTGAGAACTTGGAAGGCGGTCACCCTCTGCTTGGGGTCAGAATTCAACATCTTCCTCACAAGGTCCTTTGCTCCTGGCGAAATCGAGGGCCATGGATCGCTCGTAAAGTCGAGTTGACCACGTAGGATCGCATTGAAAATCCCGTTTTCGGACTCTGTCGACCAGCATTATCATATTTTAGACTCAAAGCAAGACCTATTTCCAAGCATTCATCTGGAAACGTACTTAAAGAAAGCGACGTTGCTCAAGAGAAAGGCAGAACCTGCCCAGAAGGGAGGAACTCCAGAGAGGAGAATATATAGCATGACCCCGATACTCCAAATGTCAGCCTCTTGTCCATATCTCCTCTTCAAGACCTCTGGCGCAATATAATATGCGCTACCAACGATTTCCTTGAACACGTCTCCTGCGGATGGAGTAGAACCATCACTACTGATTTGCAGATGGAACTAAACGAACAGTATGAACTCTTATTGATTAGACCAAGACTTGCAAGCTTTATGATGTCGCGTACTCTCGTCTAGTTTTCACGATCGTTGTGATGAAACTCAAAGATAGCCTATTTTGGAAATTTCTTATCTCATGATGGTCTATGTGATTATGAAAAACAACAAAGAGTCAGGCATTTTGTTCTATCATTTTTCATGATCGGAACTCGTCTTGTCGGTCGGCTCACTTGCATTTATGTAATGCATCAGCAGGAAGTTTGTGCACTGAAACTTAATTGAGATCCAAATTCAAAGCCTGGCAGACATTATCAGCTATGCAAAACAAAATCCTCGAAGCAGTCCAATTTAAGAGATACATAAACGAGGAATTAAGTGTTGACCTTGCTTGAAGAAAACGGACAGCCCAAAATCAGTGGCCTTGAGCGGCGAGTTCTCGTCCTTGTTGAGCAGAAGAAAGTTCTCGGGCTTGAGGTCCCTGTGTATGACCCCCATGGAATGGCACGTGTGCACGATCTGGACGATCGTCCTGAGCAATGAGGCCGCGGCCCGCTCCGTGTAATGCCCTTTGGAGATGATCCGGTCGAACAGCTCTCCCCCGGCACACAGCTCCATCACCAGATGCACCGAGTGCTTGTCCTCGTAGGCCCCCTTGAGCTCCACGATATTGAGCTGGCCGGTCAGATGGTACATGATCTGGACCTCCCTCCTGACGTCCTCAATGTCCTCCTTGTTCACCAGCTTTCGCTTGGCGATCGTCTTGCAGGCGAACTGCTGGCCAGTCTGCTTGTGGGTGCAGAGGTGGGTGACCCCAAACTGCCCCCGGCCGAGCTCCTTCCCAATCGTGTACATCGACTTGACCTCCTCCATGGGGCGGCCAAGGACCGGGCCAATGGGGCTCGGCTTGGAGGCCTTGGAGCCGGGCGGGGTCGATGATGGGGTAGGGCTCTTAGTTGGGGCGGTGGGGTTCCCTGCTGGGGCAGCACCATCCGGAGAACGGTTGTTCCGGCTCGCAGCCATGGACAAGGCCTTGGTGCTCAGGGGATTGGCGGGGCCACCGCGGAAGCAACAATTGCCCATGGTGGCGGTAGCGGCAGAGCAATTGTGGGGAGGAGGAGGAGGAAGTGGTGGTGGTGGTGGTGGAGTCGGTTGGGTGTGGAGGGGTGAAGAGGAGGGCTATCCTGAAATGGAGAAACATGTACCAGAGAGAAGGAGAGGGAGAGATGGAGAGGAGAGAGGAGGGAGGAGAGAGAGAGAGAGAGAAAGGAGAGACAAGATAGGAGACAGCTTGGAATGTTGAGGAGGGAAGATGGACGTGCAATGTACGGACGTGTTGTGTGATCGAAAGGACCCTCTCCAAATTGGGGATGTTCGGTTTTTAAGTTTTTAGGGAAGGGACCGACTCTTGTTTTGGACCGAGGATTCCGCGGGAAAAGCAAACGGTTTTTTTTGTTCCTGTTACAGACCGTTGGCCTCATCACGTTTCTCTCTCTCTTTCCTTTTCTTTGATAAATCGAAAACGAAAATGTTCCTTGGTTTTACCCCAACATTGGTAAAACAGGAATGCTTCCTGTTTCCTTATGAGTCATATGTAGATATGGTTCTAGCTTTCAAATATGACCAATTGACTCATGCACATTATGCTGGATAGAACTTCACGTCATTACCTCCACTGCATGTTTCATTCGAATAAAATACCTGAGAAGAGCCTCAATATACACCAGTCCAAACAAAAAGAGGAAAATCTTACATGAAATTCGTATAGTAAAAAGCGTATAGCTTTTCGAGCTGCCTTGGTATATAGGAGATTCTACACGGATAACCAAAAGAGGGTATATTGCTGCGGCTGAAGATACCAAAGTTTTTGCCTGAACAAACTAGTAGAACATTGTGATGGCCAAATCTCAGACAAGAGAACGGTACCACAGCTGAAAAGGAAGATGGAGAAACCTCAGAAAACCCGGTCTAGGCGCTACAAAATTCCACTGATGGCAATTTCAGTAAGTTGGGATTGACGGATCAGCCTTGACAGCATATTCATGAATTCCCCCAGACAAGTTGTATACTCTCTTAAAACCCTGAAAATTTTTTAGCTCGAAATAATGAGAATAACTTTAATTTTTTCCTATGCTGGACAGGCACCACAAATTCGTACGGCTCAATATAGCTTTCTACATCACACGCCATAAACACGCGCATATATAAAAGTAAATAAACATCGGAGGGAAGGAATTTTAAGTTTTACCTGTGTCTGCAACCACTTGGCAACTTGCAACGATCGCATTCCATGGTGACACTGCATTATTAGAACATCTTGACACATTGGAGAAGGATAGGGCAGTTCAAATTTCTAAAAGTGGAGGCATTACATGACATCCAGCTATACAAACGCATAGTGAAGCAAGAAAATCAATTGGGCCCTCCAAGATCTTGTCAAAGGCAATATGGCCTATATCATTACATCAACATTAAATTAAAGTGAATAATTTCAAACACTATTCAATTTACCAGAAAAGGCTAGTATGATTTTACAAAGCAAAACTAACCTAGACAATTAACAAGATTGATTTTGTTATTAAGCAGATTAGCAAAAGAGAAATTTTTTGATGACTTTTCCCTCTGAGATTAACCATTCCATATTGGGGGGATGTTGAGGAGGAGCAAGAGCGGGAAGATCTTACAGAACAGATTGACCTGGCTGAAGAATTTTGAAAGAGTAAATCTATATAAACTAGCAACTGAATACACACAAATGAACATCTCCAACCATATGAGAGGCTATTGCCTCATCACTAGCCAGTCAGTAAATCTATATACGCTAGTCACAGAAGGACAAAGATTCATAATATATTTTAAAAATAAATGAGACACCATTACTCTAATTACTACACTGTTAGCATCTTCACTGGAGTACACAATACTAACAGTTGGCAGAAGCAAAGATTGAACTGACCATCACATAAGTATCCTTCTCAGTATCTAACTTCGTAGTAATTTCTGGTCCCCAACTGCCAAACTGACGAAGTGGAAGAACTTGAAAACCAGGCAAAGAAGCCTTGGCCCTGCCACCAATGAGTGACCAATCACTTACAAGCAAGGGGTTAAAAGAAAATGAAATAATATTGAGGACTAAAATGAGCAGAAAAGTTCACAAGTGCAAGAAAAACTGAACAATGACAGTTCAACATGTAAATCAAGAGAAAAAATTCGAGAAGGGTAAAAGCAGAGAATGACTTTCAACTTGGAGAGCATGATTATTCATGTCTCTGCTTTGGCACACCAGGTTAATGGCGATTGTGATATGGGGAGAATGTAATTTTTGAAAGGAAATTCTGAAAGCCGACAATAAATTTAAAATCACCGATTGCCCGAATTACGGAAGTTTGAAACCCTATATGCTATCTCACAGCACCTACTCAAAAAAATTAACTCCCCAAATTGGTTGCTTCGCCATCCACTGAATAAGTTCACCTTCTTTTCCTGTATTGTTTTTTCTTTTACTTCCGACCATCAATAGCCCAACTTTATCAATACACCAGTCATTTATCCACTCAAAAAGACGAGATGATAATTTTTTCCATGTTACTAAAAGTCATTAGAAGATGAGAACATACACTTCCTCAGGCTCTCTAACATCAACGAGTTGAGCTTCTTCATAGAAATTGGGGTCTTGCATTTTGGCATGAAGCTCGTCAGGCTGTATGTCTTGAACAACTGACCCTTCCCTATTTGCAGAAATCACAACTGAATCAGAAATAATCCTGAGCCTCCCACCTTAATTAATAAAAAAGGAAATTGAGAGAGAAGTCCAGGCCACCTCTCTGAAAGAACTTGCAATAAATGCCATCCAAATTTAGTCTTGCATTTTACAACTTTGTTCATAGGCGCACGAAAAGCTGCCTCCTCAAATTCTGGCACCTGCAGCACCATATTGAAGATATTTCAATCAAATAAGGAAAGGGCAAGAGATGCTTTCAACTCGGTCACTTCTTTGATATCTTTTAAAATCACTATAGAACATGTCTCCTCATAGAGCAGCACAAGAATGCTGCAATTTTGGGATGATTGCTGCTCATATCCATCAAATCCAGTGCGAACGCCATATTTACATAAAACCATTAAGAATTAGATCAAACAAATAGTTGACAAGCTTCTTACAGGGATACATTAAGAAGTTGCCCCAGAGTAATGGTAAAGCTATAATCGATGTGTTTTGAAAATGTAGAGAAGTTATTTTTTCACATTTAGTTTCTTGTAATATGTGCAAAACGATTAGTCGATTTCTTTTTCTTGAAAGTACAAGTTCTCATTATTTAATAGGTTGAGAAAGCCAGAATAGATACCCTGTAATGAACAGAACATATTCCTAAAACCCATCAAGGATAAAAACTTCAGCATACCATCTGCCCCATTCTCACCCACCCTAGCATTCCACCCTGTTCTTTTGATGGACAAATTGAGTGTTCAACTGCAAGGTCACTCAGATCCTCTCCTGGAACAATAAGAATCAACAGCAATGACATAGCATCAGGCTTGCAGCGTATTATCTCCGTCCAATTGGTTCGCAACATGATTGCGATTCGACCAATGAAACTATGGAACATTTTTATGTCACATAAACACACTCTTTTTCTTTCTTTCTGCATGTATGAGATAACAATAAAGAAAGAAAGTTATAGAAAAGTTCATGCTTGAAAATGGACCTGCTGAAATCCTTTGCTGAAGCTCAAGCAGGAGATTGAGGTCATTTTCCTTGATAAGCAAGTGCTGCACTAGTAATTCCCTCCCATTGCCAGAACTTGACTGAGAACTAAATGAAGCCGAAATACCTACAGAAATACTTCTCATATTCAGTACATTCATAAAAAAAAATCTACTAGAGGACTTCTACCAATTAATAGACAGAATTCTGAAATTAGTCGCTCTAAAAACAGGCGCACGGCAGACTACTTCACAAGGCCCTGTATATTTGATTCGAACACCAGGGGAAAGCACTGGTCTTAAAAAATCCTGATGTACAATCGACGAACCTAAGCAAAATACATCAACAAGTATTCGGAAGTTCAAAAATGCAGTAAGCGAATGAGATCTGCACACGACACAACAACAACAACCACTACTAAGCCCTTTGTCTCCCCCTTTCCCACTGGCTGGGATCACATCTCGAGCCGTCGAATATCATCCGGCATACAACTAATCTATCCCCTCACTACTTCGAGTCTTCAACTGACATCAGATCCCGAGGAGACACAAAAACTACCGAGAAAGGACAATTCTTTTCACTGAAAACAGTGGTCGGACTCTCCTTATCCGATGAGCCGTCGCGCCAGAGCAACAACGACAGTATCTCACCACATTTTACAGCCTCCCACTGCCTCACCACCAATTCAAACACACCCTAAATTCCACCCCCTCCTCAAAGATCAACGGCTAACGAACGCAACGCAACGACTTCAAATACGTTTCGTAACTGCGAAAGAGTCGTCGTCGTTAAGAAACCGATCATGGGTATGATCTTTTGCGCTCGACCGGACTCCATCAAATCGTCAAAGCTCGTTCTTTTCCTCGAAATCTTTCGCGCCCCGATTCTCGCCCGCTCATTTCCATTTTCGCTCTTCCCACACCGCTTCACTTCGGAATAACAGAAAAGCAAAAAAAAAAAAAAAAAAAAAAAACCGCGGGGGGCTTCGCCGGGGAGCGCTTCCGCGCGCTTTACCTGCGCCTCGGAGTCGGGGATGGGGCGACACCGGCCGGACCGGCCGCAGCTTCCGGCCGCCGAGAGGAGGAGGAGTGGAGATGCAGCGAGACTGTGAAGGAGGAGGAGGAGGAGGAGGAGAAGAAGAGAAGCTGAGGGCGGGGACCAGAGAGAGGCGGAGCGCGGTGGACGCCATTGGTGGGAAGTGCGGAGCTCTTCTTAGCATCGCTTCTTCCCCTTCTTCTTCCTCGCCCCCAGCGAAAGAGAGAGAGAGAGAGAGAGAGAAGCACCTAGCTTAGCAAGCTTCGACATGGAGAAGCTGTCCGAGGTCGGTGGGCGGGCCCAGGCCGGAGCCCGGAATCGGGCCTACGACGCGGCGCCTGTGCGGATTGGGCGGGCCGGGATCAGCCCCGACAGAACCGGGCCGGGGCTTATAACTGACGGGCCCTTGTCGAGGCCCGTCTAGAAGTCGCTCCATTTTGTCGTTTTCGTTCTTTCTTTCTTTCTTTCTTTTTTCCCCCATCGTGTGTTGGTATCCGACGCCTGATGCGCAAATGAGGAATCTTCATCGGAAATGGCGGCCAATCGTCCGACACGAGCGTGCCAAGATTCTTATCACAAACATGAGAAAATGAGATAAATGATCCATCAACTTTGATTTAATATGTAATTCAATCGCTAAGACTCTGTTTGATAATACTTTCGGGAATAATTGATTCTATTCTTTCTTTTTCTTTTTTGGTAAAAGTAAGAATATATATTGAGCTTTGGATAAATATACAGAAAAGACGACGTCAAAACTTACGCTCTAACTATTCTATTCTTTTGTTCCCTAAAACAAACAAAAAAACAAAAATCTATTTGGTAAATTTTTTATTCTCGAAAACAAAAATCTTCTTTTTTTCTTTCGAGAGTAGATTTAAAATAGAATCAAGATGTAAATAAATAAATAAAAAGTTACTTTTTATTCTCAAAAACAATTTTTAAAATCAAGTTTAATTTTTCTTCTTTTTTTTCTTCTTCCCTTTGGCCGACCATGGCTAGCGACCAACCAAACAAGGACTAACGACCTCACTGAAGCGTTGCTAGACTCCGGCGACTCCGAGCCACGACAAGGCTCATCCACACCTTGGCTATAAAGAAGAAGGAGGAAGAAGAGAAAAAGATAAAGATAAAAAGAGAGAAAAATAAGGAAAATATAATAAAATTATTAAAAATTAAAAGGAATAAAAGTAAAAATCCTACCAACACATTTCTATTTCGGAAACTAAAATTTTGGATGGTTATCAAACGTCTTTAAAAACTTAAAAAAGAATTTCTAGGAACATAATTGAAAAAAAAAATCATTTTTAAGCAAAAAATTATTTTGAAAAGCAAAATGATTACCAAACATGTCCTAAACTTTTAATTTGTTAATCCTTAATTTGTTTAATATAATCCCCAGACTTTTGAGACATGTTCAATAGTCTCTAAATTGTATGGAAATATTGTATCAAAATGTTCAGTGTAGACTACATTGAATATTTCCATACAATTCTACATTGAATATTTTCATATAATTCTACATTAAACATTTTTATATAATTCAGGAATTATATTGAATACGTACCAAAAATTTAAAGATTACATTAAACAAATTAAAAATTCAGAGACCACATTACACATGTGCTGTCCCGTCCACAGCATCATCCCAATTTCTTACCATGTAAGCTGATAGATAAAACCACATTTCGGCGGATCCAAACAACATGGACTCAGTACAATGTACAATTAGACTATTAAGCCTCGCCTAGCGAGACGCATGAGCGAGCCCGTGCCCAGAGAACTCACTGAATCAGACTTCGAGGTGAAGTCCAGTTCAACAGCGACTCGGATGCACGGGAACGGCTCTTCTTTCCCTATCTACCTAGAACATGAAATCCATTGCTTTTGACACATTTTGCGCTTACAATGGCAATTGGCAATCTTCGTCTCTGTTATTCGCCACAGTTGGTCAGCTAAATCAACCACTCTTGATTAGTGCCCACACTGCCGATGAAGATGGCCGGTGGCATGTCGTCGAATTATAGATAAGAATAGTCAAGGGCTAGCAGGCGTTGTTGATGGTGTCCACGCATAAATGAGTAAGCCCAACACAAGGACGATGGCTCCAGCAACAAAACCCGGCGGGAGTGAGGACGCAACCCCCAGGTACGGCAATGGCAATGTGAAGACATACACGGATATGGGCACTGCCATGTAATAGACCAGGAAGAAGACTAATTAATAACTGCAATGAACCAGTAAGTCATGAAGAATAGTGAACGGGCTTCTATTTACTAATGACAGTGTACATGATGCATATCGTTCAGAATCATCAGGCTTCCCTTTGCCGATTTCATGCTAAATTAATGGACCATACGGTGGAGACCGTCGGGCAAATTAACAGTAACAGGTAGGCTGATGAAGCTGAAACCTGCTGTACACTCCAAAGCTAACAAAAAACGGGAGAGAGAAATTTCGACTGATGTGGACTTCATCATTATGTTTCCATATAAATCCTTCAACTAAAACCCCTCACAGTGTGATGCTAGGTAGCGGTAGTAGACAGTGCATTCTTTCATGACCACTGCTATACTGTCCCATTGCGTCATCTTTCATGCTACTTTGTGAGGCTTTGACCAGGAGGTCTCTCTACATTGACATTTAAGGAAGTAAAACAGCATACCTGAAAATGTAGAGGCCAGCGAAGATACCAGCGCGGACGAGATCTTCAGAAGATGCAACAACGATACGTTAAACCCCATGTTCACCACAACAAAGAGTAAAGGTAGCAGTGGAGCTCCATCACATCCTGGGGACCAATCAAGTAAATAATTCACTTTACTGTAAGAGACCCTACAAATGGAGCAATGCGACAGTAGAAACTTTTGTAACAGGGCATCTTCTAACAGAGGAATGGAAATTGGATAGAAAACCCCATATCACAATGACATCAATTTACACACAAGCATCCATATGTTCAAACCAATATAATTTTCTGAGTGATTAAATGCATACAGACATGACTGCCTGCCCACTAGGGCTTCCATGAGCACACAAGGATGCACGCTCATGAATGCATTCACCTCTACGCACAGCCAGCTGGGGCTACACAGACATTTGACAAAGGGTAACATGCTCAAAAAAGAAAGAAATTTCACAGAACTTTGTCTTGGCCATGTTAGAATTTCGCTACCAATCTGCTTGGCCAGAGACACCATAACATCTTCTAAAGTAATAAAATGGGTTAATACCCTGAAAAATCCCAAACTGGTACACTTGTGACAAATTTACCCCAAACTATTTTTTTGATCATGAAAAACTCCAAACTGGTACATCTGTGACAAATTTACCCCGACTGATCATAAAAAACCCTAAACTGGTACATTTATGACAAATTTACCCCCAAACTAATTTATTCGACCGCAAAAAACCACAAACTGATAAATTTGTGATAAATATACCATTTGCTAAATTGGATTAATACTACAAACAAATCATAAAAATTGTAAATTGTGATAAACGGAGCGTAAAATCCCAAATTGGTATATAAATCAATTGTCACGTGTTATTTTACTTAATAATTTAACGGTAAAATTTAACGAAAATTAACATAGGGTAAATTTGTCACAAGTGTAACAGTTTAAGGTAAATTTGTCAAAAGTATACCGGTTTGGGGTTTTGGGTGGTCAAAAAAATAGTTTGGGGTAAATTTGTCACAAGTGTACCAGTTTGGGGTTTTTCAAAGTATTAACTCTAATAAAATTGAAGTAAAGTAGCACTCACCACTTGATAATTGGCCAATGTTCAAAAAACAGGCTGTGCCATCTCTGATATAATTTGGCAGCTGACTAAAAGGAACACCCCATAATTTTGACAAGAAAGGGAGGAGGAGGAATATGAACAAGGCCTGTACTACACAAAGATAAGAACAATCAACTGAGATATCAAATGTCAACTTATACTCCAAAAAGCATACCTTAGCTCAGTGTAGGTATTTACCTGGAAAGCAGATCCATAAGAATTTACAACAAACAGATCCACAGACCCTCCCTGCAGAGGATGCAATTCAGTAATCTCAGCATCATGACATATTATATTTGAGGAAATAATTGATTATATGTTCCTAGCATCTATTAAAAGACTCAATGCAAGAGAATTTCTGGACCTTCCAGTTAACTCATTCCCAGATCAAAATGCTAATTAGAGGGAGCCAAACTCAATCGCCAAGTACTAATTTTGCTATGCTAAGTTTCAAATGCTCCTGAGTATCACTAGTTGTTATAACATAGATCCTGAATGACACCATCTACAGATTTAATAACCCTTACAGCAGAAGAAGCACTGTTTAACTCTCAGTAGAGCTCAAGACCTGCTTTTATAAGTCAATTTAGGGACTGACTAGGCATGTTGATAGGAGTATGAGAGTTTAAACTTAGGTTTGCTACAAAAGTATGACAACATGAAATTTTTATGGCAAAACGACCAACAGGAAGAAGGAATCCGCCCAGCCCCAAATAATCTTCAGAAACTACCGTACTATGCCGACTTAAATTCATGGTTATTTTGCAAGCTTTGAAAAGTACAATTGGGTAGTCTTTCATCGGACATACCTTTAAATCCTTAGCAGCATCCAAGAAAATTATTTCCTACAGAGTAAAGAAAGAATAGCTGTTACATAAAATAAGCACCATAAGAATCAAAAAACTTTATTGGAAAACTTAGGAACAAACAAGACTTCAGAATGCACTTTACCAAAAAAAAAACAAGACTTCAGAATGCAGCCAACCTTTAATACAGTATCGGCAGCTTGAAACAGAAAAGAAGCGATCATTAAAAGACTCCAAAATATACCGGCTTCCTTCAGCGAATGACCAGGACTAGATCCACTGCAGAATGAAAAGTATATCACTTTATAATAACTCGTGGAGTTAAATACAACTAATCTGCTCGAAAGAAAGTCAGTTCTCTTTTGAAGACTACTAGGGTTGAGACTGAATTGGTAACTTCTACGACAGGCATCTTATCGAGGAAAATCCATTGCAATAAAGATCTTCTTAATAACATGGGAAAAGTGGAGAGATGATCCTTATATAGCAGGACTAAAGTTAGTGAAGGAAACGACAGACAAACGAAAGTAAACAACAAAAGCCCACGCTGTATGTTTCAAATCCTAACAACCATCATCAAAACGTGTCCTAGAAAATCTCGTGGCCCTCCTACTGCTTGTATTTCTGATGCGGGTTATAGTAAGAAGGCATGGTGTTTGTTCAGCAGAGAACAACTAAATTTGAAGAAGAGTGAATCGACCCATAAATAAGTTTTCATTGCTTTGAAATTCATTTGAAGTAATGTCAGAGCATCTAAATATGCCAAGAGAAAAGAAACAATCAAAATTCTCTCAATAGCTCGTCAAAGTATAACAAGGTGTTTACATAAAAGTTCAGTGACTTACCTTGCTACAGTAATGATCACACCAACAGCTACAAGGAAGCACCCAAATATTTGATTGGCTTTGTATCTCCTCCCGAGAAAAATAGTGGACAGGAGAATTTGCCACACCAGAAATGTCTGCAAATATTGTTAGAGCTCAGATTGGCATCATACTTATACATTAGACATTAATCACACAGCTTTCAAATGAGAAGTTATCAGGAAAAATCAAGCTTGCTTGAATTATGTTTGCTTGGACCACTCTTTGAAATAGATCAGTTTATTGTGAATCAACTGGTCCAATCATTTTCAACAAACACCACGAAATACCAGGGTCCAAGCCTGTTGCTTTAAAAACCAAGCCACGCAAGCTTGATGATTATAAGGACAATAAGAATACTTAAGAGCACTCCTCAGATACCAATACAATTACATAGCAATCCAGTGGACAATACCACATGCAAGTGCAAACGTACATCTCAATGACTATTCATCTATTTCGAGCAAAAATGCAGCGCAATGCAAAAGAATACTAGAGAGCAATTATAACCTGAGACAAAACCGGAATCGATGCTCCAGAAAGAATTGCTGGTTGAAGAGATAGAAGAACAAAAAATGAGCATGTGAGATCATACTCGAGGTCATTATGCTCAGAGAGGATTTCTAATTAAAATGTTTATCTACCTCCAGCTGCCATTCCGGTAGCAGCAGCCAGAGCCTCCAACATGCCAACTGCAACAAAAGGAGCTTTCGGCATCGAAAGCATCTCATCCGTGACAATGCCAGCATGGTACCGCAGATACAAGATAGAGAAGTAGACAACTACATACCTGGAAAATAAACAATTAAATGCAAGATACAATGAGACCTCAATGCTCAAAAACAACCATGTTGGAAGAGAAATGACAACATCCTAAACAGACAAAATTACGGTAGTACATGGAATCAATTGATCAGTAAATCGACGCCACACTAGGATTGGTTTGCGGAGTATAATTTATTTCTATTTCTTTACATTTTACAAGCTTGATGACGATAACATGAGCGTCTTTTGGCAGTACAAAGAATTCTTCCTGTCCAAGGTCTAACACATAAACAAGACTCCCCCATAACACCCCCCAGCTCCAACTTTTACCCAGAGACATCTCTCTGTCGTCAATCCTCGTGCACAGCATAACCCCAACTTCGTTTTACATCCAAAAAAATCCTGGGCAAGTGTAACGAACGCCTAACTTCGCTCGGTTCCAATGCATTTCTCGGGTGGGACCAAAAATATAAGAGAAAAAAATCCAGGACAACCGCTCCCCCTCCCCCCCAACCCCAATCATTGAGTGTAATAATTCCCCACCTGGCCCACCCCGGGAAGAAACTAAAAGAAAAGGAAATTGGCGAACGGGCGAATATCGTGAGACTATACAGTAAAGGAGAAAACTTTATAATAAATTCAGGAAGCAATGATTCGCCGCACCACGAAAATGATCGTGAAAATACTGTTCCAAAGAGGGCACGACGGAAAAAGGAAAAAGAGGAGGAGAAAGAAAGAAAGAGAATCTATGGTGCGTGGTGGCGCGCCGCGGACGGCTGTTGCTCGGCCCCACGCTCAGCCGCTCGGAAAGCCTCCGTCGACCATCATAGCAAAAGCTAAATCTAAAGCTCTCGGTCCAGGCGAGTGGGGCCCCTGACCCTGAACTTCTGTGCATTCTCGCCGTCGTTCTCCCTTTCAAAAAATGGCCCCCACCGGCCACCATATGTCGACAAATCCATTTTCGCCTCCTTGTCGAACTTCTTCACCTTTTCCCGATTCCCTATCTTTCTTTCTCCATTCAACACAATTAAGTAATGTTCCCTTATAATATTATCATGTGATCGACAATACCAAAGAATTGCACGCGAAATCACGTGTCGAAGTCCCCCCGTGTGCTCCGGACAAAGGAGATGTCCGAACACCTGTGCCGCAACGTTGTGCATGGAGTGGAAAAACAAGGCATCGAAATCCATCCCGACACTGACGGTTGCCCCGTGGTGTGGATCGGATTCCCGCCCTTCCATTTCCGGCACTCCAATGCCAGCCGTGTTCCTCTCCTCTCTTACCACTAGCTACAAACTAGTAAAGAACGATTAACGCTGCCGTCATCCTCGTCCGCATGCACCAAGCCGGCGCAAGCCCCGCTGACGTCAGCAGGGACGGAAGGAAAGTGCCCCGGTAAGTCCGGCGGCTCGAGGGAGGAAAAGACCGACTCGCTCTTTTCTTCTTCGGCAGTCGGAGCGTTTCTTGAAACGCTTGTCAAGAGCACTCAACGATATAAAAAAAGAAATAAAAAAGATTTGGATTTTCTACAACGATAGGGACTGTACAATAAAAAAAATTACGGTATTTCCTTAAGTAGAAATCGACGATATATCCCGCGATACTTGCTAACAAAATCCTGGAAAAGTCGCCGGTATTATAAAAAAAATTTCCATCCTCGGGCCTCGTAGTTATCCATGCTTTCTTCATCATTGGCCATCCCTCTCATCTAATTTTCCAGCGAAGAGGGCGCGATGTTTCTCAGCGCTCGCGTCAGCGACCTGCTCATTTTCGAAGAGGTGCGCCCGTCCACGTCTCCCGCCGATGAAACGACAAAAGACACGACCAGCGCCACCGTTAGGGGGCCAAAAAAAAAGAAAAAAAATGGCAAAGCGAGTTGTTTCCTTTGTCCGTTTGTTCCTAAAAACCCAAATCCGTATCCAATCGACTGTTTAAAAAATTCCGGGGAGTACAGCAATGTAATTAAAATAAAATTAAAAAAAAAAATACCCTGAACGGTCGATAATAATATGTTGGAAAATTCAATTTTTCATTATGTTCGATTAATACTTTTTCCGTAAACAGAATCCCGTTTCGAAAAACGGTCATGTTCTACGCATCGATATACTTATTAAAAAGAATGCCCGATTAAAATAAGGTTAGAAGTACCCATTGAAAAGCATCGATTCGAGAACAGTTAAATCAAAATCTCTTATTTTAAGATTTTGAGATTGGTGGAATAAAGAATTCGAAAATTAAAAAGCAAAATACCCATAAAAAAGCATGCACTTCTGCTCGAGTCGACATTATTTTAATAATTTGCCCAAAGAAAAAAAAGCCTTTTTTAAGACCGAAAATTGAAAAGAAGAAATTGTTAATAGGACAATTTCCGATTTTTGGATGCTGATTTTCTTTCTCGTATAATAAGAAGAAGAAGAGTTAATGCAAGTGCGATAACGAAATCCCCGAGAACAAGGGCACAAGAAAATGTCGGCGGCGACCGGAAATGGAAAATCGGCAGCGGATAAACGCGACGGTTCGGCCATGCATGTGCTTGATTCCAGAAAGGAATTGGAGTGGCAATAGCAAATAGAGGCATTGGCCTTTCAGATTTCACTACTTCCACGCTCGTTAATCACCGCAGAGGGCGATCGCCAGACACAAAGAGAAAGAGATAGAGAGAGAGAGACTGACCCGACGGTCGCAAGCTGCGCGAGGAAGAAGGGGTAATGCTTGAGAGGCACCAGGGCCAGCTTGTACAGCACGCGGTTCCCCACCCCCAGCACCACCGTCGCCGCCGCCGCCGCCGCCACCTCCGCCTTCCTCCTGTCCACCCCCCACCTCCACAGGCTCCCCACCCCCACCGCCCGATCCACGCCGCCGCTCCCGCCCCCTCGCTCTCCCCACCGCGTAGCGGCACGGCCTCGCCGCCCTCGGCCTCTCCTTCCCGATCCTCACGTCGCCGCACGATCCCTCCCCCTTCCGCCGCGCGACCGCCGCCGCGAGCCACGAATCGGACCGGGACCGGCTCGGCGATCGCAGGGCGATCCTCGGCCACCGATCCATGTGGCGGGGACGCAGCCACGGGGGGGCCTCCGTCGCGTGGCGCCACGAGGAGGTGGACGGCGCGGCGAGGCTCTTCGAGGAGGGTAGCCGCCTGTTACACGACGACGACATGGTTCGGCCCTCGTGGAGCTATGTCACGCTCGCGAGATGTCGAGTGTCGAGTAATGAAGAGAGAGAGAGAGAGGTGCACGGAACAGATCGACTCGCTGTCCGATTTTAAAAGCTCGATGCAGATATATATCATTCATGGTTTTTTCGGGGCAATGAGAGTGAATTTTCTTTTTTATTTATTAATTTTTGCCAGCTGAGTGAATGAGTGTTGTTGGTTGAGGGATAAAATAATTCCCCCAGGCAAAAAAAAAAAAAAAAAATTATAAAACAAATAGAAAAAAAGTTAAATTGAGTGGCGATCGGGAGAGGTCAAACGTAGTGGAAGAAAAAACGTGTCGATATGGGATTGGCTGTCGCTTTCCCCCGGTCAACGTCGCGCGAGAGAGGAAGGAAACTGCATGTGTTTTTTTTAACTCCATTGGGAGAGGGAGAGGGAGAGAGATGGAGAATGCTGCCCTTCCGCATCCAGCGAACGTTCTCTTTAGTCGCGTGGATTTTGATGATGCAATTTTGTCCCCTGAATTTGTCCTTTTTGGCAATTTGCTAAATTTTCGTAATAGGAAAATGGCATGGATGATTCAAAAGTTTTGACTCAATATACAGTTATGGTACCATTGGATATTTCTTAGGGGCTAAATCGAACACATTCAAAAAATTAAATGGCCATATCAAATAAAAAAAATTAGAAATCATGTTACACGTTGAATTTGTTCAAGGGCTACATTTAGTATTACTCCAAAGTTCATGGATCATTCATAATCCAAAAGAGAAAATGTCGTGTTATAAATATATTGGGCTTCATCCACGTGAACATAATAACATATGTTGGGCTTAATTCTATTGCTTTTTCAATGGAGTGGTTAAGAGAAAAAAAAAATTAGTGTTGGATTAAATGCATAATACACATTTGATTCTCGATGCTATCATGTGTAAATAACTATAAGGTCACTTGATTAATTTTTGACTCCCATATCATTTAGCTTCACTATTTTTTTATTTTTTATGAATAGATGATTTCGCAATGTTTTATAATCGACATGTGGATTGTATCTAATATTATTGAGAATTAAATATACAAAACACGTAATATCCATCCACTCGCCATGTCATTGTGCTATTAATTTATTGAGTAACTTTTAAAAAATCATTGCAATAAAATATTCTCTATGCTATCCCACGGAAACGATTCATTATAGTCATTTGTTATTTGGACAACTAGATCGATGTAATTTCCCGGTAATACTTAAACTTCGAAGACTTGATTGTTAATGACCCAAAAAAAAAAAAAACAAAGAAGACCTGATAGTTACGCATAGTAAAGAAACTTAACTAATTAGAAAAAAGAAAATCAAGCTTTTTACCACAGTGGGCCCCACGAGAAGGTGGGGCCGGCCTCTTGACTCCCCCGGATTCTCCCTCTTTTGAGGTCAATTCATATGCCCGCGTTCTCTCTCTCGCGCTCTCTCGCACACACGTGCACGCGCACGAGCGCGTCCTGTTCACTCCATCCCACCCACGCGCCAGCCCGCTCCCTTCTCTTCTCTTCTCTCCATCTTTCTTTCTCGCTCCCACGGACACGCCCAGCCACGAGAGTAGATGGAAATTATTGTAGTCGCTCTCGGCGTGGGCCGAGGAAAAGGAAACGTCACCCGCGTTCACTTACCAAGATTCGAGCGAAGAGCATGCGGGTAGATGTCTTGGATCCATCAATAAATAGTTCCATCCAGCATATGGACTTCCCTCCACCTCCAAAGTAAGGGTGATTACCGACAAAAAAAAAAAAAAAAAAAAAGTAAGGGTGATCATAGATCGAGTGAAAGCGTGCATGATAAAATTTTCGTTTTCGATTTTTTTATTTCTCTCGTTTTCCGGTTATGGTTTGGTAAATCGTTTAGTAACGATTTGATTTATTTATTTCGAAACGATTTCTATTCTAGAAATAGAGAAATCGAAAAATCATAAGCTAAAATTTTTAACTTTTCAGTTTCTGAAATAGAAATAGAATTTTTTTTTTTTGGTAAGGTAAAAATAGAAATTATTTTTTCTTTTCTCCATTTGAGCATCCTTCTTCGTTCATGGGCTTTTTTATTTGGGCGTTGCTTCTCCTTCTCCTCTCAACGCTTCGACCAAACCCTAGCACCGTCGACTCCAAACAACCTGTCCGTCCTCGTCGTCGACTCCGAATCCATCCTTCTTGCCACTGTTGACTTTGATGCCGTCACCGTCCTCTTGTCGGTCAGATCGTCGCTCATCTCGCCGTCGCCGTCCTCAGATTTCTGTTCCAGAAATAAATATTATGAGTCGTTATCAAACGGGATTTTTTGCTTCAAAAACTTATCTAGATAATAGAAATTGAGAAATCAATTTCAATTTCTAGACAGTAAATTTTGTCATGTATGCCCCGAGCGATTCTCATCTTGAAATCAGAAACTACGCACTAAAAATTGATTTCGAAAAATTGAAATCGAAATCCGCCCATTGATTTTATGAATCCATCCGCGAACCGGACTGCTAGTCCAATCCAATTCTTAAGTGTATTTATGGAACCGATCCCTAATCTTTACAAAATTACATTCAATAAATAATTTTCATGGTGAACCTAGTTTCTATTTAAAGCACCAAAGCTTGTTTGACCAAAAACATGTGGAGAATTAAACTCCATGTTAAGTCATAATTTCTACATAAGTTAAAATATTTATCATTTGATCTATCTTTTTTTAACGTCAATTTAATTTAATCATGGGAATGGCTAAAACGACCCATTGCCTCATAATTTTGTATCATGACGACAAAGCACCTCAATATTTATGGAGATCTCTAATCAGTTCTCTCATTTCTCTACGTTGGTTTATTTTGTTTTGGTTGAAAAAACAAGTAAATGTTTATTAGAATGAAAAAAATGAGGGAGTTAATCCTATTACACCTTCAAGAGATAAAATTAGTTAATAATGTCCAATAACTACGCATAAACATATATTTACATATATATTTGGTTGAAAAATTACAAAATAATTAAATAATCGAGATGATTTTTTTTTAAAATAAATATATACCAATCTGGTCCAGGTAGGTGGGCGGGCATTGGGAGTTAGACCGGTACTCACTAATTCTACTTAATTGAAATTGGGAACCTGACTAGCCTCAATGGGAACCGTCGTTTCCAGTCTAGTCTAATTTAGTTATGGGCGAGCCAGACATTTACTGGTTCTTTTGCACTTCCTTGCTCTAAAAGGTTTAGGGGAATTTCTTTCCTTGACTCGATTTCACTGGTCCCATCGATCTTCACCATGGGGACTATAAAACCAAATGCCGTAATGGACTCAGTCCTATTAATCGGGTCAAGGCAAGAATTTATTGTAGTCAGGAGTCCACAATTGCTTTCAAAATCTTTTCAAACCACACTCAATTTATATCATATCACGTGTTTCATCTCCGATCATTATTAATTGAATTGCTGTGATGCTAATGTGATTTGATGGAAGTGGCTTTTACTTGTGAAGCTAGCCTCTCTCTAATTACATTACACCAAAAATAATAAAGAGACAAAAAGAAAATCAAGACATTGAAGGTCTCCTTTTTTTCTTCATATATCTTTTGATATTATGAATAATTACGAGTCATGGAGAATTTGATTGCATAGATTAAATAAAATTGTGGATACATGGATGATTTCTATGGTCCTGTAATAAATAGGCATAAAGTGTGCACTCATGCCAACATATTAATGATGTCGACCTGCAAACTGGGGACTCGACTCAACTAGGCTAGAACTTTGAACGATCCACCCAAGCGCGAACTCATTGGCTCGGTCAATTGTATAGGCCATCTAGGCCGACCCCGAAGGTTGCAGACGATTTTTTTAAAAAATATTTTATATTTAGAAAATGATAAAAAAATAAATTAAACAAATGGGAAAAGAACTATGTAGATCTAATAAAAGATATATGGCCAGGAAAAAAATTAAAAGAATGAATGACGTAGGAAGTGATGATTCCTACCATATTCGTTTTTACTATTAAAGAGTTATAGAAAATATATTCCAAAGAACAATCTATTACTATCAAGGATGAGGAGCAAAAGGGAACTCTCTGTCTCAATCTCACCCGAGCCTAACGTTTACGCCAAGGAAGGAATAGCCTAAGCTCGTTTTCTAGTGTCAAAACAGAATAGGAATAATGGCTCAAAATTCCCTCTGGATTATACCCCTGAGCCTTTGAAAAGTTGCAAATTACTCCCATAAATTCATCATTGTTGCAAAATAGCCCCTTGGACCTGTGCTTTGAATTTGGTGTATCTACTCAATCTTGCGCCTGCATGAACAATAACTGACTACTTGAATGTTGACTAGCTCATTCATCGGACCAAAATAATCTCTACTGAGTTTTCTCGACTTCATTAGCCATGCATTATTACTCTCTGCATAGTCGACATTATTAACCGTGTAATGGAGAATATTTTGGTCAAAAAAGATGAACTAGTCCATTTTATATAAAACGCGATGACTACATAGAAGCAATTGAAAGCGGTTGCAATAAAAATCTAAGTCCAAGGAGACCGAACTGTAATTTTTTTAAAATTCGAGGGCTATCGTGTGATGATGACAAAGTTTGAGAGGGGTGGTCCGTAATTTTCGAATTTTGACGATTGATGCACAATGATAAACAGAGTCCGAGGAATTTGAGGTATTATCCCAAAAGAAACTTCGGAACCAGCCCTCGAGCCGTTGGACCACTTGGCTAGTCTAATTTCCCCACTTAATTACTTATGATTAGCCCTCAGTCGCCACAAGTCGTGTGAGATTGTCCTCATGTTCAGAAGGGCCGCATTAGGTTTCACACGCTCCATTGCCGAGCTCAGCCATTGCAAGCTTAGCCATTGCAACGAGAGCTTTGTGGCAAAGGTCGAGCTTAGTTGCCATGGTCGCACAAGCTTTGCTACAAAACATGATTGATAGATGACCCTCACTCAATGAGCAATTGTCAATTCTTACATCTCTTTTGTAATTGCGCTTAAACACACCGTATACCTACTCATAAGTAAACATAGAACTCGTAAGATTGGTTTTTGTAATAGTATGTCATTTTTGTCTCGATATAATAGGGAAAAAAGTTTTATTGTCCTTCATACATTCAAGATGCTTTCTCCTTAATGTTTTGTAGTATGATAAAAACTTGGAAATAACAAAGCAAATCTAAAATTATGTAAGTCACATAACAAAATTGTACTATATATATATCGTCACATGATAATCACAAAGATAAGTAAAGTGTTACGTGATTATCATGAAAATGAACATTCTCTCAATTTTGACTTTAATTGTATACTAATATAGATTTATGTAAATTATATGCTAATATTTGAGTATTATGAAAATTTATATATCAACATTTGTGTATTAGAAATAGGCGGAAGCCTGGACATAATAATCAATGCGCACAGGTCGGCGAGCATCTCTCCTGACGTGCTTCGGACGGGCGGTCCCGCGTATCTGATCCCGGCCGAACGTGGTTGGATCGGACCGGCATCGCGGTACAGCACTCTCTCTCTTTTGACTTTCTCCCTTAAATCCGCTCGTTTCCAGTTAGGGTTTCCTCGCCTGTGCCGGCTTGCCCTCGCGTCCCGCTCGTTTCCGCCGCCGGAGCTCTCTTTCCGCCGCCGCCGCCGCCCCCTCGCGCGACCTTGTCGACTCGTCAGCGCAGACAAAAAGGTAAACCGGAAGACGACGCCCGAGCTTCATTCGCGGACTCGTCCGGTATTCCTTGTCTTTTTTCTTTTTTTTTTTTTTTTTGGGTCGAAATTCAGGGACGTTTCGAATCGAGTCCGTTCCTCTCGGCTTTCGAGAGCTGATGATGCGAACGAATTCGGCGGCGGATTGTCATCGTGTTTGCCTGGCGATACTTAGTGTTTTTTTCGTTGTGTTTATTCCACGGATTGATTTGGAAATTTCGGCGGCGTTTGTCGACGTCGGTCGGCCGCAGATCAGGGCGATGGCCAGTGGAGAGCCGAAGAAGTCCAATAAACCCAATGCCGGCGCGGGGAAGAAGAAGGAGGTGAAGAAGGAGACGGGGCTGGGTCTCTCCAATAAGAAGGATGAGAACTTCGGGGAATGGTATTCCGAGGTACGTTTCTCGGTACTCCGTAGCGAGGCTGCTCCTGTTAAGGGTCCTGTCTCGTGAAGAGGAGTGTCTATTTTCGAGGGTTGTAGTTTGTTTCGGTTGCATTTGCAGAAATTAAGCGAAAAAGATCGGTCCAATTTGGAGTCGATATATTTCTGACGTGATTTTGAAAGCTAATGTCCGTTATTGTCAAACCGGATAAGATTGAATTAGGAAAGATAATTGAAGTTTGCTGTTAATCATCTAAAGAATAACAGGTGCATCCAAATAGTTTTCTGGTTGGTTAATTCCAGTTGGGACTGAGTCCTCGTTTGCGTTAGAAGTTGCATCTAGAAATGAAATGTCTTCTCTGATTATATTTGGTTTCTTTTGGTTGACATAGGTTGTTGTCAGCGGTGAAATGATAGAGTACTATGATATCTCTGGCTGTTACATTCTAAGGCCATGGACGATGGCGATCTGGGAGATTATGCAAGTGAGTTCGAATCCTTTTCTGCAGTAAATTCACCTTCAGTCTCTGTGCTTCTCATGGCCTTCTCGCCTCTGCTAACTTTTATTGAAAATGGTGGAATCACTTGTCATGCTCTGATTGACATAGAGTTCTTACTGCTACAGCCTTTTATCCTAGCAAGCTAGTTCAATGGTATGATTGTGTCTGTTGGATGCTCTGCTTCAAGGTAGTTTGTCATTCACACTAAATGGATCTACACTAGTAGTTGTGCTACTTATTCTTGGGCTATTCCAGCTCTGCAAATGCATTATTTCACTATAACTATACTGATGCAATGGTTTAGAATGATTCTGTAGTCAAACATCACTTGGGACAAATATGCGTATCTAAATTGTTTCTGGTGTTATTGTGAAATCAGGTGGGTTGAGAATGGATTATCTGTTTTGATTCTGTGATGTGACTAAACTCGGATTGTCCAGTTGTTTGATGATAAAATAGGTCGAACGGTCCAATTCAGATGCAATAAGTGTTGCTCTTCTCTCTTTCCTCTTGCATGAACAACATATGTACCTTAGAGCTATACTTGCTTCCAAACTGGCCTTTAATTAGTGGGTGACACATTGACCCCTCATCTGACTTTGGTAATAACTATAAGAAAATTAATACACATTTGATTGGTAGGTTAGAAGCAAAGTTGTTTAAAGTATTTTGTTAAAGTCAAATGGGATTCACATTGAAGCATGTAATCCTCCACTTAGAGGCCAGTTGGAAGAAAAGTATGGCTTCAAGCTATGTTCACAAACTGCAATTAATGTCCTCACTAGCCAATCATTCTATTCTCTGGCTTCTGTTTGTTGAATGTTTTTCTAGGGTTGACACCAATTTGTTGCTTTTTCAAATTTCTCCGTGGCAAATGCATAATTGTTATGTCGGCTATGTTAATCTACAGGAGTTCTTTGATGCTGAAATAAAGAAGATGAAAATTAAGAACTGTTATTTCCCTCTTTTCGTATCTCCTGGGGTTCTGCAACGCGAAAAGGACCATATAGAGGGTTTTGCTCCAGAGGTGAGACAGCATCTAATTGATAACTTGTTTAATCTTGTTCCTTTTCCCTTTCTTTACAGCATGATGGAAGGTATCATAGTGTTTGAAAAGTTGCTAGTTATTAGTGTAGTTGAGATGGTTATCAAGATATAAATTTCATGTTTGTGGACAGTACGTATTCAAACTGTTTGATGAGTTGGTCTTGTTCTCAACTTGGTAGAACAGCTATGAACAAATTGAAGCATTACAAAATTGAAAAGAGGGTTGTTGGTGCTATTTCTCATTTGGTGAGCTGAGAATATGTTTTTTTGCATCTCAAAGGTGTCTGACCTATAAGTAGAAAGGCAGTTTACTTTTCTTCAGGGCAACGTGCGGATCTGAATAATCTTACCTGGAATATGGATGATTCCATTAAATGCAAATTTAATAGGCCTTTTCCACCAGCTTCCGAGTAGCTAAGTATGGAATAACGAAGTGTGGAGCTATGCACACCACTAAGAGTGACATTCAATAGAACTAGACAAAGGCAATTGCCAACTTCTAACCAATCAAACAACTTGCCGAATGGGCAGGTCAACTTGTATGCAGAGTTTTGTAATTTGTTTATGTTGATTGGGAAGAAATTTCTAATATTGAAGACCCTGAGAGTGAGGTATGTGGCTTGCATGAGTTCAATTTCAATAGCTAGGTTTGGGATACCAAATGCTTATCAAAGGCATGATTCTTGGGGCATTTTATTATTCTGGAATCTTTTTAAAAGGACCTATGGATAGGAATTTACCAATAGGTGACATTGTTTCAAATGTCTTAGTCAAAACGTTTGTATGCATTACTGCTGCCTGGCTTGGTTACTATCAATGTAGTCATTAGTGCTATTATTGGTTCTTGGGTCTTTCAGGTTGCTTGGGTGACAAAATCTGGGGAATCTGATTTGGAAGTGCCCATTGCAATCCGACCAACAAGTGAGACAGTGATGTATCCTTACTTTTCTAAGTGGATAAGGGGACACAGAGACTTGCCTTTGAGACTTAATCAGTGGTGCAATGTTGTTAGATGGGAGTTTAGCAATCCTACACCCTTTATCAGGTATTCATATTCTTCCATCTTTCAGTGTGCTTGTTCTCACAGGTTGATTTTGATTTCTTCCCCCTCCCTCCCCCCCCTCTCTCTCTCTCTCTCTCTCACTCACACACGCGCGCGCGCACGCAACAGAGATGATCCTCCAATTTACATTGATAGGATCTGACAAGAGATAAACATTGTGGCATTAAGTATTCATATGTTTTGTCATGGAGGAATCTTGATTACTGTTTGTTTTCAACTTATTGTATAGCCAAGAGACTAGACTGGCTTTTATAAATTGGGTCAGTGCTTAAAATGCCGCAAGTTTTTTAACACTTAGAAGCTTAATCTTGCCTGACTATATATATGTGGAATAGTTTCCAGAAGAATGACATGTTTATGAATTACGTGGTGTTTGGATCGGTATCTCTTGTTTACTGCTTTTCACCCCCTATTTACTGCAGGAGTCGTGAGTTTCTTTGGCAGGAAGGACATACAGCTTTTGCTACAAAAGAAGAATCTGATGCAGAGGTTCCTTTTCCCGCTTATTTTCTATTTGAGTTTAGATCATGTAGCTGAGAGCGAATTTGTGGATGGATGTTGTATAATATTTTTCTCAGTGGTTGGTTTTCATCAGAGTTCTATGTTGTTACTCACCCTTCTCCTACCTTGACTGCAAGGCAGGATAACTTATAGGTCCTTCAACATTTCTTTTTATTTCTTTTAATCCTTGACTCTCAAATAGTTTTCAATTTCAAATCAAGTACTATCCGTTTCTCTAAGGCTGTGTAGTTTTTTATTTAACTTGGTAGACTTATTTATGATCTTTTAGTTAATCTCACTGCAAGTAGTGTTTTTTCATACCTTTAATTCTATCAAGTGCTGTGTATCATGTCACAGACAGTAAGAGAGTCCAATCTCTAAAATAGCTTCGCAATACTAATTTAATAAATAGAGTTAGAAAACCTTTTCCATAGGAAATGGTGTTTGACAGCTATCATTTGGCTTGTCAGTGTGTTCTAAGTCTTGTTATATTGCAGGAAGCAGATGTTGAAGTATCTGACAATGATTTTGTTTCAGGTTCTTGATATACTGGAATTATATAGACGTATATATGAAGAGTACTTAGCTGTTCCAGTAATAAAGGGCAAGAAGAGTGAGTTGGAGAAGTTTGCTGGTGGTCTTTATACAACTACTGTAGAGGTAAATTCTTAAAACGGAAGTGCATACACCATCTTTTGTGTATTCTAAAGCCATTCACAGTGATTGGTGAATGTACAATTGCTCCCATACGTGTAACTCTATCATCATAGTTGCTTATGTATTATGTGCCAGGCATTTGTTCCTAACACTGGGCGTGGAATTCAAGGGGCAACATCACACTGTCTGGGTCAGAATTTTGCAAAAATGTTCGAAATATTCTTTGAGAATGAAAAGAGAGAGAAAGCCATGGTCTGGCAGAACTCGTGGGCCTATACCACTAGAACGGTATTTTTCCCTGCGAACTTGTTTCTAGTTTCTACAACTCGTTTTAGGATGTTCTTAAATATGTCTGACATATGCCCTTTCCATGTTTTCTTAAGTATCTACATGATTATTATTATTATTTTTTTTTGGTGTGGTCTGAAGCATCAACATGGATTTGGGTGGACAACTTTTCGTTACCTATCATCATTTTGGATTAACCATTTGCATCATGCTTGTGAGACTGGCTGTAAAAAATTGCTGCCATTTTCCAAATTCTGTGCAGATTGGGGTCATGGTGATGGTTCATGGGGATGATAAGGGGTTGGTTCTCCCTCCCAAAGTGGCATCAGTTCAAGTTATCATTGTACCTGTTCCATATAAAGATGCTAATACTCAAGGTATTTTTGATGCCTGCACAGCCACTGTTGATACCTTGTGTGAAGCAGGTATTCGTGCAGAGGCAGACCTCAGAGATAACTATTCGCCTGGTTGGAAGTACTCACATTGGGAAATGAAAGGCGTTCCTCTTAGAATTGAAATTGGACCAAAGGACTTGGCAAATAATCAGGTAAGAAGCAACTTGCTTCTTGACTATTCATTTGTTTGTGGCATAATCACGTGCTGATTGCATTTTTTCTTCACAACCTCTTTATTCTTGTTGGAGATGACACCTTGGCATTAACAAACAGGTCCGAGCTGTTCGGCGTGATAATTCTACTAAAAAAGATATACCAAGGGCTGACTTAGTTGAGCAGGTGAAAGAATTGTTGGCCAACATTCAACAGAGCCTGTTTGATGCTGCAAAACAAAAACGAGATGCTTGCATTCAAGTTGTGAAAACATGGGATGAATTCGTGGAAGCACTGGGCCAAAAGAAGATGGTTTTGGCTCCTTGGTGTGATGAGGAAGTATGTTTCCAGTACATTGCTTTCCATCCGTGATTATCTTGTGCCGAGAGTTCTTTCTTCATTTGGTTGGCATTTACTTATATGTGTTATTTGATGCTTTCTGTCACCATTTTAAATTCTTAGCTCTAAAGCCTGTGTGGCAGTTGTTTTTTCGATAAGAGAAAAAGGGATTATTTCATTTGCATTCGTATTTATATGGCTTTCTGGGGAGAGAAACTCAATAGCTTTAGAGAACCTATAATGGAAAGCTTAAGACATAGCTTTTGCTGTACTTTGGGTTAATTTTTTAATCTGCAACGTGCTTTCGTTGCATTGCAGCAAAACAGTGAATTTGTCCTTTAATGTCAATATAGCTTGCAATCTTCTTGGGATACATTTCCATTTAGTGTGGCACTATCTTTTTCTTTTTTTTAACCTGAAAGCTTTTGCTTTCCTTTAGGAGGTGGAGAAAGAAGTAAAAGCACGGACAAAGGGTGAGATGGGAGCATGTAAGACACTTTGTTCCCCATTTGAACAGCCAGAGCTTCCTGAAGGTACCACAATTCATTTTCATAACTAGGACATATTGATCTTTGCCACTTGAGTTCATGATGTCTGTCCATGGGAGAAGCCAATCTCTCAGCAAGGGTGGAAGCTGGACAAATGTCTTGTTTTTCGATTGTCTCCGACCATTTCACGAGCTTGAAAACCTGAAGTTGCATTAACGTGCTGGGATAAAATTCTATTTTTCTTGTCAGTTTTATGAGGTGTGGTCGGTATTCTTATGTTATTCAGGAAGTCTTGCTGCGGGTTGCGCTTCATGTCACTTCTTCATTGTGGTTCATGCAGGTACTATATGCTTTGCTTCTGGAAAGCCAGCAAAAAGGTGGAGCTACTGGGGCAGGAGTTACTAGTTCTACCGGTCCTCCCTCCACATGAAGATCGGATCGGCCCCAGCTTGGAGCAAGCTCAGTCAAATTCAGACTAGTAATCTTATGGCAGTGCTGATTTATTTATCGACATCAACTCGAGCCACCCAAGTTTTCTGAATCATAGTTTGGTGTTTTCCTTTTTTTGAATACACAGGTGATGTTTGGAAAATGCTTTGAAACATGGAGCAATACCACCCAAAAAAAATAAAAATAGATATTTAGTAACACTCTTCTGCACTGAGTTAGAATTCAAAAGATTGCGTGCTGCTAGGATTATTATTATTATTATTTTTTTAGTTAAGACAGTTGGTTTTCTTATGTTTGTTCGTGCTCACGGGCGGACCGTGGTTCACTGGTCAAGTGCAATAAAGGCCGGCGGTTCTTGTGGAAATCTACATTGGATCGGCCGTGATTTATCCTTATCTTATGGATCCGGGACTAGGACGAGGACACATCCTGGTCTTCTACTACCGTACGATGAGCGGCCGATCCTCGTTGGAAGCTAGGGACGAACTTCGATTTAGATCTCATGGTACAGGCGCATGTTTCCACCTAGTGTACCTCAACGCCACATGAACGGGGTTAGGATGATTTTTTTGGGTCGAAGAGGTAGACGATTTGTTTGTTTTTATTTTGTTTCTCTTTTTTGGTCAAATGTGGACGATTTGGTTAGTGGGTACAATGTGGCGTTTATATATTAATGCTGTAGTATCATATCTTTTGGAAACTGGTGTATTTATTCTAATTAATTTTAGTGTCATAAAAATTCTCACACTAGTGCACCCATGTTTTTATTCCAAACTAGTTTTTATGTGATCCATGTTATTTTTATTCCAAACTAGTTTTTATGTGACGGAAAATCCTAAATCGGTACAGTCATATTTATCTCAAATCGGTTTACTTATGCTATATTTACCTTGAGAAAAATTCTGGATGTACCTTAATTTTTGGATAAATGCAATGTCAATTTATCAGTTTGCAATAAATGTCGTATGGGTATATCGATTTTGGATTTTTGGTGATATTAATATTAGGGAAAAAATCACAAAAAAACCCTAAACTTTGTCAAAAGTAACAAATTTACCCTAAACTTTTTTTTGACATAAAAAATCCTGAATTTTTGTGACACATTTACCTTAAATCATAGGGGCATTTTGGTCTTTGTACTTTTAAAATTTTCTTTTTCTTTTTCTTCTTTCTTCCCTTTGTCGGCATCTGGTGAGGGCCGCCCTCGCCGGCATCGGATGAGGGTCGCTCTCGCCGGTGTCAGGCGAGGGTGAGGGTGACCCTTGCCCGACACCGACGAGGGCAGCCCTCGTCGAACGTCGGCTTCCCTTTGCCATGACCGACGAAGGGAAGAGAGAAGAAGAAAAAAAAAAAAAAAAAAAAGAAAAAACATAAAGAATAAGACAAAAATGCCCTTAATAGAACAAATGTATCGCGATCTGCAAAGTTTAGGGTTTTTCATATCATAAAAAAATTAGATAAATTTGTAACTTTACGCAAAGTTTGGGGTTTTTTGTGGTCTTTTTCCTTTATATTATATTAATTGAAAAAACAATATATTTATAGCTCATTCAAGCACTTGCAAAGTCTTTTTCACCATTCCCTTCCAATTTATGCTATAACAGAAGCCATTGAAATTTTTGCACGATATGAAATTGTGAAATTTCAGTAGGCGTTAGTGATTTGCACTTGCAAAGTCTTTTTCACCATTCCCTTTCAATATATGCTATAACACAAGCTATTGAAATTTTTGTACGATATGAAGTTGTGAAATTTCAATACGCGTTAGTGATTTGCTCTCACATCATGTGGCAAAAGTCATTGTTGCTTTTAACCTTGAGAATTTGCGTGCGACATCAATGGTATATGTTTTGAGCTAAGATAGAGAAATCCTCTTAATGCTTAATAAATAAATTAGGTCTTTTAGGATTAATATCACAAAAAATCATAAATTGATATATTCATGACTTTATCATAATCTAATTTTTTGACTATAAAAAATCCGAAACTAATACACTTATGATAAAACTAGTCTTCATTAAATTTTCTGGTCAAATTGTTGAGTTGGATAATACATGATAGTTGACGGTTGTACAAGTTTGGAATTTTGAGTATTTAAAAATTAATTCAAGATAAATTTATTACATATATACTAATTTGGAGATTTTCGTGATATTAACCTTACTTTTAATATACACGATCTAGCCATGACAGTTAAATTTTAAATAAAGATAGAAAAATAAAAAAAAGATAAGGAAAATAAATAAATGGACTACAATTTTTAAATCGTAATTAAACGAGTGATAGTAATTAAAAAAGGGCCTGAATTTAATGAAGATAGTGTGGCCCGAAACGAAATATAAAAACTTCTTCCCTCGCTGTCGCCAAAAGGTTGTCGCGCAACAGAGCAGAGCTCAATGGAAGGAGAAGCGCCTCGAGAAGTCGAGCAGGAGGAGCCGCCGGCGCCGGCGCCGTCGTCGCCGTTGGTCACCTACAAGTTGGTCCCGTGGCTGAGCTGGGACGAGTGGGACTCCGTCCGAGCCTCTCTCTTCTCTCCTTCCCCGGACTCCGTCGCCGCCGCTCTCCGAAGGGTAAGCAACCTCGAGCACCGTTCTCTTCAAGCCCTATAGTCATCCGTCGTTGCTTTTTTTCCCGTTCTCGGTGTCTGCAAAGGCTAGTCCGAAGTAGGTTCTCGTGTCCGGGAGTAGTCGCCTGAACTGACGGTGGAGGATTGGTTCGACGATGCTTTCGGGTGGATCGCTTGTTGCTGGGGACGAGGGGGGATATACAGGCGTTCGTAGGAGTAGTTTGAGGGTCGGTTTGATTGCCGGGCGGCTATTGACTGCAGAGATTGTGCTTCTTCGTTGTAGCTTTTGTTTTTTTGGTCCCCTTAGAAGAGCTTCGGTTTGCAGATAACAGCGTGGAGAAGCAGAGGATGTCTTCCCGTGGAAATCGAAGTCACGGCTTCGATCATCGAAATTCAGCAGAAAGACCCTTTCTTCAGGTACTGAATTCGCATTCAGCCTCGCCATGTTTTTTTTTTTTTTTTTTTTTGGGGGGTGTTGTTTAGTTTCCTATTAGATTTATTTTGATCTTGCATGACATGTTTGCTTTTTGAGATTTGGTTCATTTTCCATGGGATTATTGGCTGTGTTATGCCACTGCGATTCATCGACACGGTTTTTTTTTTTTTAATTTAATATATTTATTGCAGAAGAGACCTGCCTCCCAATGCTTTCTCAGATTCTGATGAGATCCTGACTATGCTCTATTGCATGGCGATTATGAGGTGAGAGAGTGAGGCCTTCTCAATTAGCTTGTGATGCTCAGTTCGGTCTTTTGCATTATCTTCAGCTGAGCTCAAAAAGTTTGAGGTGGAAAGAGTGAGTTTTGTCTCTTTAAAGCATGCATCATGTCGTTTCCACAGCGTCTTATCTTGCAATACTGGAAGCATGGATCGTGTCTGCATTTAACAACTTCTGTGCATGACTGCCATCTGCATGCAAGTAGCAGTAGGAGATGTGGGCTTCAAGTGTTGTTCTGGGATAGGCTTATATTGCTTTTTCATTTGAATTTTGAAAACTTTGAGGTGATACGTTGCGAAAGTTACAGATTGAACTCTGAGGGCCATCTTTCTGGAAATTCATGTGTAGTCTTATTTCTGCTTACAGTAATAAAGTACTCAGTTAGTTTGAATATTTCTTACTTCAAAGTCTCAGCATCCTTGCCTGGGGATTTACTTAAAGTATTACCTGCCAGCTAAGTATTTCAACGAGTAAACATTCATCTTTGCTGATTTAGAAGTTTTTAGTCAAGTTGTTTGAACTCATCTAGTGACATTCACTTGAGATTTTAAATGGTCTTTTTCCCAGCTATTGTGGTCTGAGAATCATCCTTCCATTGGATGTAAAACAATTTTGTACAGGCTGCTAGTCCTAAGTTTCTAATATTTGAATATGAAAAGCATCACTAGTTAACATCAGATGTGTCCCCATGTGCAGTAGCTTTTGGCTTCTTGCTTAGCTTAATGCAGTGAATTCCAATTTGTATATTAACCTCAAATTACATTTTCAAACTCCTATAGGACCTGCGGATGTGTGCTACATCTGTCCTAATTTATTACATTGCTTTGCAATTGCAAGAAACTGTAACTTTTTTTTCTTCATACAACCAATCTGCAATGCTCTAAATAAGCAATCTTGTTTTCTTACATCTCAAGGCTCGTGAATGGTGTTATCGAAAAGACACGGAAGAAAACAGAGGTGTCAATTGCAGAGGCTGCTAGTGCAATTGGTATTCCACGCATGCTGATTGATATTCGTCACGGTAAGGGATCAATTGCTGATGTTCTAGAGATTGTGTATCTTTCCGGTCTCAAACCATAGGGAGAACCTAGCTTGTAATTTTGGCCTCCCCTTTACTAATGACAATCTAGTTTTTGAGATCTTCTGGTCTAGGATTTTAATATACAGTGTTTGGTTCTTTTATGTGCTGTTGTTGCAGAGGGTTCTCATCGTGAACTACCTGCGCTTCCCTTAGTTCGTGATGCCTCACTTCAGGTCTGCATTCTCGACCTTTTCTACTATCTGTCGCTGTAATAAGTGACAAATTTCCATCTCTTCTGGATTTTGCTTGTTTTTGCAGCTTGAATAAAACATTAAGTGGACTCTCAGCATTTTTTGTTCAAATGAATGTAAATTCCTCTGCGTGAGATCATAACCTCTTTAGGCAAAGCGCTGTCAAGATGTAGTATCAGTCTCTTTCCTGTCATAGTTGTTCCAACCCAACTTTGTTTATTATATAAAGATGAAGATTAAAGTAACACTTCATATTCATAGAATCATAATTGATAACCCATCAAGAGTTGGCAATAATTTTTTTTCATTTGGGAATATGTTAAGCTTGTAAACTAGTGAGGAGAACCTTGTCTTTTCTCATGACAATTGCATAAAAGTTTCATCTCTGGCCTTTTGAGCATAAAGTTATGCATTTTCTCGATTTCCTTTTGATGAATAAAAAAAATTAAGAAGTTTGGCCTCATAAAGATGATGGTATTGATTTTAACTGGGCAAAGGTTTGGCTTTCTTGCAAACTTATCAAACAAAATAGTATTAGCAGATTTGACATTTCTTTTACTTCTACAGAAGATCTCATTACTTTAGAACCTAGCTCTCGTTGCTTTATGATCATTTTTTTTGCCTCCTGAGCTTGTGTGTTTCCTATGACATTGATGGTCTGGACTTCTAAGTTATTTCTTTTCACACAGGCCCTTAGTTGGCTAAAGTCTTACTACTGGGAACCTCAGAAGAAAGCAATGCCGTGTAAAAGATTTGGGAGTATTCGAGCCAGAAAAGAAGTCAAGTCTAAACTTCGTGAATTGACTATTTACTTGAGAAATAAGCACGGTCCACCATCAACATCACTGGTGAAGGAAAAAAGTGCGTTTGATTTGACATCCTTTTTTCCACTTCTTTTGGGCACTATGTAGCAGAATGTCTCAATGGCTTCCATGGAAATAGCTCCCCCTTCTCCCTAATTCGAAGGTTCAAACCCTTAGACCTCTCTCTTTCCAAATAAGAAAGATGCCTTTGATGCAAGAGCCTCTAGGCATCCCATAGGCATCCCAATGGCTTTGTGATATTTATTTTTAAAGAAAAGCGTTGTAATGTTGATTGAATTGCTGAAGGAGGGATCACGGGATCGTAAACTTTAATGGTAGGATGTAAAAAATTACACCGATAGGACATTGGCTTAGTATCCCATGTGTTCAAGAGACCTTTTCTTTATCAGTTTCATTAGGGACATTGGCTTAAACTCTTTCATATATTCTCACTAGACATGATGATTTGATTTTATTTGTTATTTTTCATTTGCTTGATCTTTCTTTTTTGCTTTCACTTTTTTTATAGGCATGAAACATTGTGGCTGTAGTAAGGTTTTGTTGCTCATGGCTGGAAGGCTTTATACATCTAAATCTGGAGGTAAGAATTTTTTTCAGGTTAACTTTTCCCAAATCCCATGGATTTTTTATCTTTCCTAATTTTGTCGATACTTCTAGATATACCGAGAATATATAGATTCCTGATTCTTTGTCCACTCGGGAAAAATCCACTGAGAATCTGTAAGTGAAAACATCCACTCTGCAACTCTATCTGTTGGTCAAAAAGCTAATATGTTTAACTTGCTGTGTTTTTCGAGTTCTTGGACCTATCATCATTACCTTCTTTGCTTTGAGGAACAATCTGCAACCCCCACATCAAGAATTGGGTCCTGATAAACACTGAAGAGTGTTTGAGACTTATTAATCATTAATTCTTCTGGGCTGGTCAAGGAGGTCGAGTAGTAATCTCTTTAGCTAATGTGGGCTCTACCGCTCCTATAAGTACTTATTGCTGTTACTCTGGTATCCAGACACACAACTTGCAGAGTTTTAGCGTAGTGGGTAGCAGTGAGTCACGACAAATTTTCTATCGTGTAAAATTGTTGATAACTGACTTCATAATTTTCAAAGCTTGCAGACTTACTTCTTTGTTAGTCAAGCGTGAAAATTTTCCCCAGCATCAGTAAATAGTCATTTTGAGATGCCTTGGTGTTTCAGCAGTCGCATGCACAGCAAGAGCTCCATGTTTATCATGATTGTAATTAGCTATATTATTTTCATTCTTCGTGTTGTAAGACACATGATTTGATCAGAAATCTTAATGTCTTGTCCAAGAGGAAACAGTAGAAAGCAGCAGCAGCGTAGAAATCTGCATGTTTATTCTTATGTGGATGCACTTTATTTTCCAGGATCCAAAAAGACAATGAGCAAGATCTCGAAAAGTTTGGTGCCATTATATGCATCCTTCTCCACAGAAGTAATCTCTGTATTGTTGGAGTTTCTTCTTAAGGTTGTCAACTCTTCTGACACGTTGGAGCTTCCACAAGAAATCCATTATCCACATGGTAATCGGACTTTGCTGGATGACTGGATGCTTTTGATGACAAAATTAACAAGTAAGGAACCAAAAATACTTCTGGACCTTCTCAAGGCAGTCCTTGATATGATTGAAACAGAAGAAGCAAGCAACAGTGAAACTGGTAAGTGTTGACCGGCAAACATACCTTGCTGTCTGTGAAAAAGTTTTTATTTTGCCTTTTCTGTGATTTTTTCCTTAGAGATATATATATGGTTTAGGATTAGGAGTCGAATTACTGTTCTTACCCTTCTCCCATGGTTCATGCCAACCCAGAACTAGAAGGTCGTGATATGATACTGACCTTCGGCTTCCCCTACTTACCCTTTAGAATGCAGGGGTGGGGACTTTGGTCTTGCTGCTTGATTGTTCTTCTCGATCCTTCCCTAATTAACACAATGAAATTCAGTTTTTTTTTTTTTAATAAATTTTGCGTACTAAGAATCTTGTGTTTGCCTACGAGTCTATGACTTTCATCTTTAATCTGCTGATACAGCTGTAGTTTTCCTCCCAGTTTTCATTGCACATCTTTTCAAGATCTCTAGATTACTTATTTGTTTTTCCTGGTGAAACCTCTACTGCTTATTCACAAGCATTTCATCTTTTCTGGTTGCTGATCTAGTTCTTTGCTCAAGTTGGAACATCAAAATAACCTAGTTGGTATGACTGCAAAATATTGGATTCAGGATTACTTGTTTACGACCTCTCACTGCAGGCTGCATCTGCATAATTCTTCTGCTATAGGAAGAATTCATTTCTTTACATACTGTTCAAAACTCCAACTCCTGGTCTTCACTACATCATAAAGATATCGGCCAACTTCTTTTGTTTGTTTCTCCTCTAATTTTTCCCTCTTTCAGGAGCGCAACATATGATGCCATCCCGACATAGAGTAAAGACCTATGAAATTGCACCCCTCTCCTCTTTGTTTGCATGGCTTGTTGCCATTTTGAAGGAACTGAAGTCTTTCCGAGATTTAGATTCTTCTTCTGAAACTGAAGTTCCTGTTGCACGGAGAAGTACATCCAGGGAAATGCTGATGAGTATCCTACGTAAATGTCTTCGGATTGGAGCGCTGGGGAACAAACAGCTCATGGACTCTGCCTTTCAGATTTCTGAGGTCATCGGGAACAATTCTTTGGTGAACAAACTTAACAAACTCAGTTCGGTTTCAATCACAACTTTGGATGTCATTAATGGAAGCTCTTGTAAGACGAGTTCTGCGACATTTGCTGAGCAAGAAGACTGCCTCCATCAAGCTGCTCAGAAGCTCGAATTGTTGAGACTTAGTCGAGTGAAGAACAAAGCTTCGAGCCTGACAAACACTGATGGACACAATAACTGCAGATGGGCCATTGCCAAATCGTGGAACCCGTGTCCAATAGGCACGTTGCCGCTCGACTTCGGGTTCTCTGGTCGTCTTCCTATTCTTGATTGTAAAACGGGCAAAGCACCGGAAGCCTTAGAAAGAAGCTCAACAAGGGAACTGAGTCAGTGTCCTGGGAAGAGAGAAGCCAGCTGCGATGCTGATTCACTGCGCAATTCAGGGAATAAGAAAATGAGGGAGGCGGTGGCGGATTGTGAATTGGAAGATGAAGGTGCGTCCAGAGGTGCTGGTGGCTGTTTGATGATGGGTGGGTGTGGAAGAAGGTTGGGTTAGAAGAGCTAGAAGTCATCAAGTCATCCATTAGGATTTTGGTTTGATCTGTATTCTTTTGTTGATGATGTAATCGTAATTTAACGGACTCGAAAACAGGAAAAGCTTTTTACAGTTTGTATTGTTTCGTTTTTGGAATCCTGGGTAAGATGAAAATGAAGTGTAAGATCAATTTTTCAATCTACACCTTATAAGAGAACAACTGAGAGAAATTGGAGGGGCATTCATGTCTGTGCATTTTCTTTGGTAGCTCCTGAATACACTTCGACCGACCGTCGAATCTTTAGTGGAGTTTTAGAAAAGATTATACGAGAAATCCCAAATTTTGTATATAGAATGTAATCGAGGCTTAAATTTTTCCATGAGATTGATGAAGTCTTAACCTTTTGCAAAATGTACAATCATGTACATTTTATGAATAATACCTAAAATTGATTACGATTTACTAAGAAAGGACTTGTATGTTTACGTTGCACTTTTCCACATAATTTTAGCTTCAATTGCATTTTTTTTATATAAAAGTTGATTTAATTAAACCAATTGAAAGGTCCATTCTTCAATTATAAACATTTGAAGTGTTTACAAACCAATTGCATTCCGTACATAAAGCATTGAATATATTGAGTAATGTGAAATAATTTTCCAAAACCCAACGGAGAAACCCTTGTTTTTAAACGGCTAAACACTCGTATCTACATCTAGTAAGATTGCAGCAAAGTCTTTTTATTTTCGAGTCTGTAAATTCGAAATATTTATATGTTATATAAATAAAAAAATATTAAGTTAGTCCTAAATTTTCATTGCAAACTATTTTAAAAATTAGTAATTTCATTGAAGTGTTGATAAGTTATCATCGATAAATTACCTGAAAATAAAGCCACCAATCATTTTAATTAACTAACGGTTCTTTCACATTTCTCTGAACTAATTGAAATTTATTATTATAGTTTAAAAAATCCATATTTTTTTCGGTGTGGGCCATTATTATGCTATCTTGAGTTAAGTTATCGGATACTACAAAACAAAACAAAAAAAGAAAAAGAAAAAGAAAAAAACTTTTCGTGTGGTCCTAATCCTTAAATAATTCGTTACAATCACTTTGCCTTTTGGGAAGGACGTGCCTTTCCCTTTCATCGATGTCTACGGGCACGTGAGTGAGATTTTTTTTTGTTTTTTTGGTCTTAGGAAGGAATATCCTTAAAAGGCACTTCTATGGATAAGTAAATAGAAGTTTCAAAAATTATATATGGCGTTTACATTAATACCAAAGTTTGTTTTGAATTACTTAATTATTAAGAATTTTGAAAAATGATCATTTCGGTGCTAATGTTGATATGATTGATCAGAAATTCGACGTGATCTTTTTTTATTAATTTTTAAGTTGACGTGGCTCATTGGAGTGTCTAGTCATTATCTAAAGCAAGAAATGATGTGTTGCATTTCTCCCAAAATAAGAACCCTAATTTGCTAAATTTAAAGAAATCCCCAATTTAAAACCCTAAGCGGCCATTAAATGAATCCTCTCAACTCAATTGGCCATGCTCTGACAAGTTGCAAATGGCAAGCCACGAAAGAAGCTACTCTACTTGGTCATCCCGATCTCCGCTGTCATGAATGCTCGTCCCACCCAACAGAGAGAAGATCAAATCTCAACTTCATTTTTGGTCTCAGCAAAACAAAATAGGGAGTCAAACACTGTCTAGTCTATGGATGATGATGGAGTTGCAATCTGTGACTAGACCAAGGACAAAAAGTTGAGTTATCACTGCCATATTGCTCGACTAGATCTAGTGGCGACAACCGGTGACATCGACACTCGTCCATGGATGAGTGGTTCGCCAACATCGTTATTGCTCAACCAAATCTAGTGGCGACACTAGTGGCAACGATGGAGGAGGGGTGGAGGTCGAACTTGGAGAGAGGGATGACCATATGGGTTTTTCAAGCAAGTGGGATAAGAGGCGTTCGGGTAAGGTAACAAAGGAGAGATGAAAAAAAATGTCAATATTTTCTTTCTTCTACTTTGGACAGCCGCCAAGAAAGTCCACATGGATTGATTTTCAAAAATAAAAATAAAAATGCCAAGTCATATTAAATTTTTAATTATAAAAGTCACATCATGTTTTAATCGAAATTTTTGGTCGGAGGCACTTAAGTAATCGTTTTGTCTCCAATTTGGCACTAAAGCGAACCGACGAAAACTTTTGACACTAAAATGATCACCGTACACAACTTTTGGCACTTTTGGTGTAAAAACTTTCGAAGTATTTATGGGCTAGCACATTTTACGTGGCGGTACAATAAAATGCACTTTGGTACAATTTATCATGCTCATTTTAACATCCATCCTAATTAATTTTCCGGACCTGAGTAAGTACTTAAAAGGCTTACGGAGGAAACAAGCGGGAGAACCGCCCTGGGGTGGGAGACCTTGCGCTGTCTTCTTATTCCCTCTCTGTCGGAAAGACAAAGATAGACAGAAAATTAGGGGGCCTCACGGTGGTGAATGTAGACACCACGTCAGGATTTCGATTCTGGCTACTATTGGGTAGGCAGGTATAGTAGCCTCCCACGCCTGAAGTGAGTGAGGGTGGGTTAAATGCCCACAGCTGGATTGATTTTAACATCCCTCCTAATTAATTTTTATTGTGTGTTTCTCTGTTACCAACAAATGTCTTGGCGTTTCACTAGTTAATTAATAAATGATTAATGACATCTTTTCCAATTAGGGCATCCCTAAATTTGACGCTGGCTTTTTGCATTTGTACTGAAACAAATCATCATTCTCTGACTTATGGCCATATTGCTATATAGTAACGCGCATCTTCACACACGATCGCCCTTCAATTAGAACAACTGTGATGGCCATCCCCCTTGGCAAGCGCGTTGATCACGGGATTCCATTCCCTAATTTAAGATTCAATCCATAAGTACATCCAATACCGATAATCTTTCCTTAAAAATTCCAATCAACGAGCCGTGAACAATCAACTAAGATATATTAACCACTTATAAACACATCAATTCGTAATTTTCCTACTCGGGAGGAGCTCGGCATCATCCCATTTCATTAAGCTTAGGATGATCCGAAGTTTGTCCGGAAGAAACTGTGCTGTCATCAACCTTTTCTCCATCCTTTCAACTCAAAACGTTTCTCCAGACAAAGAAAGCATAGGGCATTTCCTCGTCAAGACAATGTATAGTGAATCTTCTCATTTCTGATTGGCCAGCTATTTCATTCCCGCCCTAACTTTGTTCGGTAAATCGAGTATGTCACAAAAACCCTCTCCTATCAAAATTTCAATCATATTCACGACCCCGAATAGCAAGTCTCGCATGGCACTCTGTCTGTCTCGACCACTAGATTTCATAATTCGCACGTAAATGGCACTCAACATTTCATGAACGTAACGAAGGCGGGTTCGCACAATCCGAGCATGTGTGCGAACCTTTCAAATTCAAGCTCTTTCACTTACCATAGCAATTGAGCTCAAGTGGTGTACTAAAAACGTCAAACTTTGTCCATTTAAATTAGATTGACATGGTCTCAATTGTTACATTGCCAATTAATAGAGGAGATATTATAACGTAATGCTATCCCATTCCCACCCTTCTTCCCACCAAAAAGCAAGTCTCACACACATTAAATTTAGGTGATCTTGCTCTGTTTTGACCATTAGATCACATAATTCGCACGTAAATTGCACATAGTTCGCACATAAATGTAGCACTTGCGCGAAGCTTTCGAATTCATGCTCTCTCACTTGCCATAGCAATTGAGCTCAGGTGGTGTACTGCAAACTTTGTCCATTTAAATTAGATTGACATGATTTCAATTATTACATTGCCAATCAATAGAGGAGATTTCATAATGTAACACTATCCTATTCCCACCCTTCTCCCCACTGAAAAGCAAGTCTCGCACACATCCATTAAGGTGATCTTGCTTTGTCTTGACCATTAGATCACATAATTCGCACGTAAATGGCACGTGAGGCTTTGCACAATCCAAGTGCTCGCACAAACCTTTCGAATTCATGCTTTCTCACTTGCCATAGCAATCGAGCCCTTGTGTACTAAAAAGGTCAAACTTTGTCCATTTAAATTAGATTGGTACGACCTCAATTATTACATTGCCAATCAATTGAAGATATTTCATAACAAAAGCTACTCTATTCTCAGCCTTTTCCTCACCTAAAAAGCAAATCTCGCACACATCCAATTCAAGTGATGTCACTCTGTTTCGACCATTAGATATTCTCATGTAAGGGTTCACACAATCCTGGCACTTGCGCCAATCTTTCGAATTCATTCAGGCTCTCTCTCACTTGCCGTAAAGGTTGAACCCAATTGATGTACTGAAAAAGGTCAAACTTTGTCCATTTAAATTTGACCGACACCACCTCAATTATCTCAGTCTCAATCAAGCTGTCCTATTTCCATTCTTCTATCCCCAAAAAAGGAAAAGAATAATTTGGACATAAAACGACAGAAAAGGCATTACTAAACATGTCCCCCTTTGTCCCCCCCTCATTTCCCCAGGCTCTAGCCCTTCCTCTCACTCTCCCCTCGAGCTTCGAAATCTGCAGAAAAATCCTGTCTTTTCATTTCAAGAATGTCTGACCGGAAGAAACGAAGCTCGCTCTCTCCGGCCGCCGCCGCCCTCATCCTCCTCCTCCTCCTCCTCGCCACCGCCGCCTTCTCCTCCCGCGCCACGGCGGCGGCGGCGGCGGCCCAGAGCCCCATCAAGACGGTGGTCGTCCTGGTGATGGAGAACCGGTCCTTCGACCACATGCTGGGGTGGATGAAGCGCCTCAACCCGGCCATCGACGGCGTCGACGGCTCCGAATCCAACCCGCTCTCCACCTCCGACCCCAAATCCATCCGGTTCTCCTTCGACGACCGCTCCCATTACGTGGACCCGGACCCGGGCCACTCCTTCCAGGCGATCCGGGAGCAGATATTCGGGTCGAACGACACGTCGGCGGACCCGCCCCAGATGCAGGGGTTCGCGCAGCAGGCCTACTCGATGGACCCGTCCATGAACATGTCGCGGAGCGTGATGAGCGGGTTCCACCCGGACATGGTCGCCGTCTACAAAACCCTTGTCTCCGAGTTCGCCGTCTTCGACAGGTTTTGCTCTCTCTCTTTTTCCGACGTCAGATGCTAATGCAGTCCCGCAAATAATCCGTTCGTTTCAACGTGAAAACAATATTTTCTCCTTCATTTCCTCGTCAAGATTGAAAATATTATTTAGAATTCGAAGAAATTCGAATATATTACACGTCTCTCTCTATATTCGACGGACAAGTCTGAAATTAGTTCAACCAAATCGAGTGCGATTTGTGGTCACACATCTCGAGACAAGACAGGCGGGTATTCTTCTCTTGTTGGCGCGAGCGTACCCACCTAGGAAAAAATCTTAGCTCGATTCACATGCGCCCCTGCAAGAGGCGGGCCTCACGTGCAATCATGAAGTCGCCCTCTTTTCTTAAATTTTTTTTTAGTAATTGTTTTTTAAGATTAAAATGGTATTTATATCTCGAAGAAAACTTAAAGTGGGGGAGAGAGGGAGAGAGAGAGAGAGAGAGAAAGAGAGGATATTCTTGGTTTGATGCGGGATCATAGCGTAGGAAGTTGCAGTTACTATAAGATTAGAGCTGTAGAATGAAATGGCACTAGTAATGTCCGACGAGAATTCAAGTCACATAGCAATAAATCTTCGTACGTTTGATTGATGCTAGACATTGACAGAGAAAAGGAAGTGCTTTTAATTGCGACCGTCAGATCCGTGAGGAAGTGTTTTGCTCGAATTTAATTGTTAATTCAAAAAGAACATAAACATTTTCGAATCATTTATATTTCAACAATTCACAGTCTGATTGATTAATTGTACACATGCTACTAGATGGTTCGCGTCTGTGCCGTCGTCGACCCAGCCGAACCGCCTCTACGTGCACTCCGGCACGTCGGCAGGTGCCACCAGCAACATCCCTGCCCTCCTCGCCAAGGGCTACCCGCAGCGCACCATCTTCGAGAACCTCGACGACGCCGGGCTCTCCTTCAGGATTTACTACCAGAACATCCCCGCGACGCTCTTCTACCGCAACCTCCGGAAGCTCAAGTACTTCACCAAGTTCCGCTCGTACAGCGCCTCATTCGCGGCGGACGCGAGGCTGGGGAAACTCCCGAACTACGCCGTCATCGAGCAGCGCTACATGGACACCAAGAAGGAGCCCGCCACGGATGACCACCCGTCGCACGACGTGTACCAGGGGCAGATGTTCGTGAAGGAGGTGTACGAGACGCTCAGGGCGAGCCCGCAGTGGAACCAGACCCTGCTGCTGATCACGTATGACGAGCACGGCGGGTTCTTCGATCATGTTCCCACGCCCGTCCGCGGGGTCCCCAGCCCGGACGGCATCGTGGGGCCCGAGCCCTTCAACTTCACATTCAACCGGCTGGGTGTGAGGGTCCCCACCATTGCGGTTTCGCCTTGGATCGAAAAGGGCACCGGTACGTTTTCCTTATCACTCTCTTATTAACTTAGAAGCGTGATGGAATGTGAATCAGCTTATTATAATGCGTGTGGATAGTAATTTCCGAGCAATCAACTCTGTAAGTATCCAGTCGCAGATCATGGTGAAATATATATATATAGTGGTTGGTGGAGTTCAATGTGATCAGCGCGTCGGATGATAATTTCTCCATGGACCACCTGTTCCAGTTTCCTAATAATGCGCCGTTGAAGGTGCTAGGCCACATATTTTCTCGTGATCAATGGCTTCTTTAGTTTTTCCTTTTTTCCTCTTCTTTCTTTCACCTAATCTTGTCATCATATTTAGCTTTTAAACCAGGAGGACAGATGTGGGAAAGAGATTGACCTCATTAAATGGGTCACTACAGTACACAAATAACGAAAGAATGGCGTGCGAGTAACGCAAGCTTTTTCCTTCCGGTTTTGCTTTGTTAAAAACAGTGAGCTGATGGTCCTTTGGGCCCTGGTCGGTGAACCGTCCTTCTCTTTTCCAGCTCTTTTTTTCTTTGTCCATTTGCTCTACTTGCAAAAGTAATGCTCGTTATTGACGTTTAGTCACTTTACCTCTGCCGACAAATCACTGGAATGTGAACAGAACCTGGGTTTACTTTCATGAAAGAGATTTTCCTTCCTGTAGTGAACTTGATAAAAAAAGTGGGTGGTCCTTTGACTGCCTTTAAAATCACTAGTGTCATTCACTTTGGCCATTTGGATGATTCTGTCATCTATACCACACATTTTGATAATGATAAAAGAACTTTGTTGACTGAATAACCAAAGTTTGCAATTCTGTATACACTGTTGTTCATGCTCTCATGAAAAGAAAAAATTGCAGTTGTCCATGGGCCCAACGGCTCGCCCTTTCCGACGTCCGAGTACGAGCACTCCTCAATCCCTGCAACAGTCAAGAAGCTTTTCAACCTCAGCGCGCCTTTCCTCACTAAGCGAGACGCATGGGCTGGCACGTTCGAGGGCATCGTGCAAACACGCACTGAACCGAGAACTGATTGTCCAGGTTTGGTGATCACTGATTATTTCCAGAGAGTCAGAACACAGATCAATTCATGTATATGTTAAATGCACAATAGTTGTCATTTGTCGATGCATAAGCACAGAATTTCAGAAACAACATCATAACTAGTATTTGATGAATTGGCCTAGTGCCTTAAAGTGAACATGCGTAATTTGTATTTGAACATGCCGACAGAGCAACTCCCGACTCCAGTCAAGATCAGGAAAGGCGAGGCTAATGAAGATGCCAAGCCAAGCGAATTCCAGCAGGAGCTCTTGCAGCTCGCGGCGGTGCTGAAGGGTGATCACATTTTCACAAGTTACCCCGAGAGGTTCGGGAAGGAGATGACCGTCAAAGAAGGGAAGGAGTACATGGAGGACGCAGTCAAGAGTTTCTTCGAGGCGAGTCTTTATGCCAAGAAAATGGGTGTTGATGGAGAGCAGATTGTGAAGATGAGGCCTTCACTCACCACAAGACCATCAAAACCCTGAAACACACACACACACCCCTGCAGATGCTATACAAAAGCCTAGCAGAATTGTTTAAGCGTTGTAAAAAACCAAAAAACTGAATAAAATCTAAAGTTGCTATTTTAGGTCAGAGAAATCTAAGGTTCACCCGCAACGAAAAAGTGGGAAGGTGATTATTGTTTGCAAGTTTTCTTTGTTTCGTCACAATTGCACGGGTGACAGCACATATTTGACATGCTATTTGTCATTCTGTTTTGTTCTTAGGCTTCGTGCAGGAACCTACGAATGTTCATCAGTTCATCCCTGTTCAGCCAATCCATATTACGTTCTGTCCATCGAGAACATTCGGTCGACACAACCCTCCGAGCCTCTCAAAACTTTTGCCGCAACCGGTGCTACAACTGGTTTTATACAGAATAAGGAAAATAACCGGTATTGCATAACTGTCTCAGCATTTTCAATAAATCTATTGTGTGGCTTGAGCTTGTTTAGCTGGCCGAGCCGCCCATACTTTTCTGTGACAATAGATCACCGTTGGGTCGTTCCTCAAGAGAACCGTCAAATAACAGCAAAAGGAGGATATGCGCAGTTCTGCAATGATTTGCACGTGGCAGGTTAGCCTCTATTTAGCGTTTCCCATCGAGGAATATTAGCGGTGGCCTCATTCACCATCTTCACCAGTCGGACCTGCAAGAAAATTAGACGAGGAAAAAATGTGAGAGAGTATCGCCTTCCCATCTGGTTGATGTAAAAAGTGGGATGTAGCCAGCACAAGATCAACGACCCCGCTGTACATACAGAGACGAAATTCTTCCAAGTTTTTTGTTACTACGCATCTCTAGCACCCTTCCAAAGGCCTTACCGGTTTCGGGGTCGTTCGTCATTCTTAAAGAGACATCATCCATGTAGGTGCAATTTCCACAGAAATAGACTGGATCAAAATTTAAGTGAACATGAAATCTGAGGAATATGTAGTGTCCTGATTTCTGGGCAATATCACAGAATGTATCAATACAGGTTTTGGTTCACATAAACAAAGAAAAAAAGAATACGTCCTTAGTATCACATAAAATTGCTACGTCTGAAATTTGAGACGTAAAATTCGGAGGTATTCCTTAGGGAGAGGGAAGAAAAAACAATCTCCCCAATTGGGGGGTTGGGGCGTCTAGGTAGGGAGGGAGCTGGTGGCGGATTGTGAACTTGTTTCGTCGGTTTTAAATCCCGCAATAAAATATCTTTCACCAAGTGTTATATTTTGATTTTTATTAAAGGAAACTCAGGTTCTATGTTAGTTTTAAATAGAGAGGATCAAATGCGAACGAGACTATATATATTCTATAATCTTAAATTTAAAGAAGTCGCTTAACACGCTTAACACAAGCTCAAAACCAATGATATTCAATGTCGAAATCCAATCGACGATTCAATCCAAACTCACTCTAAGATAATAATGAAAGCCCATTAAAATTAAAATTATTTACATTATATTGAAGATGATTTGACAACAAATGGGTATTAACTAAAGCGCTTGAAAAGCACTGCTTTCATATAATTTCGAGGACACAATGTTAGAGCTCAATCAACGATGCTGGATAACTAAAATGACACCTAATACACACTATTCCTAGGTGGAAATGAGGACACAATATCGAAATCTAATCGATGACACTAGAGAATGAAAAATAATACCTAATAAACACTGCTCCTAGATAGATTTGAGGACACAAGATTGGAATATAATCGATGACGCTAGATAGTGATGACAACACCTAGTGAATACTTTTCTTAGATGGATATAAAGATTGATTTAATTGAATCAATTGAAAGGTTTGTCATTTAATAGTATTTTTTTTTTATATACACGTTTAGGATTTTATTGAAATAATTGAATGTTTAGAACTCAATTCCATTTCATGCACAAAGAGTCGAGTATAATGAATAAAAGATAAAACACTTTTCCAAAACCCCCCAAAAAAAAAAAAAACCATTGTTTTGGATGGCTCAACACAAACACCTAGTAAAATCTTGGTAAAGTCTTTTATTTGTGAGCATGCAAATTCGAAATATTTATAAGTTATATAATAATAAATAACAAAATGTTAAGAAAGTTAGTAGTTCCATAGGATAAAAAGGATTCTTCTTCACCACCGACCGTTGCAGCGTAGAGGGTAGATCCTTTGCTCTCCCCGATGAAGACCAAGGTTCGAAGCCCCTGCGAAGCAGGGAGACTGAAGCGCTGTGTGGTGATTTACCCGGTGGTATGGGGTGGTGGTTTCACCTGTGCTGCCCCCAGGTTCTTCCCGCCGACTGCCGGCTTTCGGGATTTCCTGGATCATAAAAAATAAAAAAAAAAGATTCTTTTTCTTTCCAGCTTAGTTTTTTTTTTTTTTTTTTTTTTTTTAATTTTACCAACAATTCTTAGACACTTTTCAAACTCACAGAAATTTATTGTTATAAAAAAAAAAACATTTTAGCCCGGCCCAGTAGAATTATGCTCGAAAATGATTTCTACCCTTGAGTTAACTTTTCGAATCTTACAAAAAAAATAAAAATTGGGTGGTCCTAGTCCTTATCTAACTCGTCTCAATCACTCTGCCTTTTGGGAAGGAGATGACTGTCCCTTTCATCGACGTCTACATGTACGCTTGTGAGAATGGGCAACTCTTCGTTTGCATTTGCATTGTCACGCTTCACTAATTTCGATACCGTAAGGATCGTCAAAGCATATGGAACGAATATTCTTATGAAGGGGATTTCTACAAATCCTCTTGGATTGAATTCTAAAATATCAGAGATAGTAGATCACAAGTAAATGAATTTCGATGTTACATCGGCCCTTTTTGAAATATTTGTGAGCTAGAGCATAAAATATACTTTGGTACAATTTCTCTTACTCAATTTGACATCTCGCTTTCCATGTGTTGCCAACAAATACTTTGATCTTTTGCCAGTTAATTTAGAAATGGTTATGGCAACTTTTCTAATTAGGCCACTCCCAAAGCCGAGACTAGTATATGCGCCATACCAAAATAAATCATCTTTCTCAACTCAGGACCGTATTGCTTGTTGTAATATAATACTTGGAGACGATGGGATCTTGCAAATTAAGTCAATGCAAAATTACTAGAGACATAAACGAGAAATAATAAGACACCAAAAATTTACGTGGTTCTATCCAAATATCAGTACCTATGAGCTAGTAGTAAATAATCCACTATAATTAGAGAATCGGAGTTACAATCGCTTACACGCTTGAGTGTTTTCTATACTTAAATTTAAGCCTAAACCCAAAAATATTTACAAATAAAGATGTGCTCAAGTTCAAGCAATATGCTTGCGTTTGGTGAAAAACAAGAGCTGCGTTCTTTTTTCTATGCTCGTATGGCGACTTGTTTTTTAGGGCACGCATGATAACCATTCTATTTCTACTCCTGAACTATTTTTCTATTTTAGACTTGCTTTTGGAACATAAATCTATTTGGTAAAACTATTTTATTTTTCTATTTCTAGAATAAATTTATACTTTAGAAATAGGTTTGGAACAAAAATCCTAAGTAATTTTTTTAATATCTATTTCTGGAATGGAAATAAAAAATGAAAACTCTTATCATTATCGTTCTCGCTATTAGTTGGTTGCTCATCTATCATCGTCGATTCTTTGTTTGCCGTTCGTTGTCGCAACTCCCCCCTAGCAGCCGCCACTAGTTGCCGGTCGCCGCCGATCATCGGCCGTTGCCGTCATCGGTCGCTAGCCGCCACCACCAACCAACCATTGGCCCCATCGTCGCCGATCCTCGGCCGCCGCCGCCGCCGCCGCCGACGTTGTCGGAAGAGAGAAATTTTGTATCATTATCAAACGCGTATTTTGCTTAAAAACTCATCCAAAAAATAAAAATAAAAAAATGTATTTCTCTTTTAAAAATTAATTTTTGATTAGAATAATTATCATTCATGCCTTTAATGTGCGGTTCCAAGGACGTCACGGTGTGTGTGGCTCCTCTTCGGCTTAAAGGAACCCCGAAGGATTCTTTTTTCCCTTTTTATACGGCTTTTGCAAGATACGGAGAGAAGATAACTTCCTTGGTGGTGAAGTCTGCTCTGTCCCTTATTTTGTCCTTTAGTGCAACACAAATCCAAGTCAAACTTGGATTCATATATGCAATATTTCATTCAGGAGAGTTACGGAGATCCGACGCTCAAGAACAAGAAAACTAAATCTGACTTGGATAGGAAATATCAAATTTTGAATAAATCAACATCTTTCTACAGATTGAGTTCCGTAAAAATTCAAACTAAAGACTTAATTTAACAATTTAACATATTGGCTTGATGTTTAAAACTAAGTTATAGTACTCGTCATTCATCCTGCTTTTCCAATGCCCTAATAGGTGCTCACTTCCCACAAACCGCAATAAAGCTTGAACTTCGCCAAAGGAACATACTTAGTCATCATGTCTATCGTGTTATTTGTCGTAACAATTTTTTTTCATAATAACATTACCATCAGATAAGACATGTCAAATGAAGTGGCATTTGATATTAATATGCTTCGTTCGTTTATGATAAATCGGATTATATGCCAAATATACCGCACATTGGTTATCGCAGTGTATGTCAACACTTCTTTAATTTAACCCAAAATCTGATAGCAAACTTTGTAACCATATCACATCTTTTGTTACAAAGGTTAGTACCATGTACTTTGCCTTAATCAAAGACAAGGCAATGTGATTCTGTAAGGACGCTTTCCAACTAGCTGCACCATTTGTTAGCGTAAACACATGCCTTGCTAAAAACCTACAATCATCCAAGTTACGAACGTAATCCGAATCCACAAATCTAGTGGTCTTATACCAACATCTATTGTCCCCACTTAAATATTTGAGGATTCACTTCATAGCTTTTCAATGAGTTTTACTAGAACGCTTCACATACCAACTAACTATGCTCATTGTTTATGAAATATCATACCTATTACATATTATAGCATACATAATACTATTCACAACACTAAATAAGGAACACGGAACATATACTCATCATTTTCTTCAGTCTATAGTGATAATTTATTTGAGAGTTTAAAGTGTTTCGCTAATAATGTACTTATAGATTTCGCTAACTGCATATATGTTATGATATTCTCAATATATTTCTTCTAAGACAGACGTAAAACTCTGGCAACCCTATCACGCAAAATTTCTATACCCAACATTTTCTTTACAGTACTTAAATCTTTCATCTCAAACTCAGTATTTAACCGTCTCTTCAACATATCAATATCATACATATTCTTTACTGCTATCAACATGTCATCAATATAAGAGTAGATAAATCAAAGAACCATTCTCCAATCTCCTAAAATAAACACAAATAGTCATTTGACTTTTCAAGTAGTCTTGACTAGACATGAAAGTATCAAAATGCTTATACGACCTAGAAGATTGTTTCAGTTCATACAAAGATTTTTTTAACAAATAAACATGATTTTCCTTACCTGTAATAACAAATCTCTCTAACTCTCTCATGTAAATCCGCTCCTCCAACTCACTATGATAAAACACAACTTTCACATCTAACTATTCTAACTCGAGATTTTGTGAAGCAACTAAGGTAAGCAAAACACGAAAAGAAATATGTCTTATCACAGGGAAGAACACATTATAATCAATGCCCTTATTTTGTGTATATCCCTTCGCCACAAGTCTCGTCTTATATCTCACTGCTTTGACATTAGGAATGAGCTCATTCCGTTTAAAGACTCATTTACTTTCGACAATCTTTTGGCTCTTCGGTACTTTGATAAGCTCCCTTATCTGATTTTGATGGAGTGATTCCATCTCTTTGCTCGTAGCCTCTAGCCAATGTGACGACTCCCTACTAGCCATCGCCTCAACATAAGATAAAGGCTCATCTGTCTCCACCTCGTCACCTACGATCAATGCATAAGCAATATTTGTATAACCATAACGTATTGATAATTTAACTTGCATTCTTTGTCTATCTATGGCTATCGTGTGCTGCGACTTTATTAGTTGTTCATTATCACCAACTTTAGGAATTGCGACATCATCTGCCATCTCAACTTCTATTACCTTCAAGGTCTCTAGAGTTTCCACTTGAAATTCCATCTTACTAATGACACCATAATCTTTTTTTCTCTACTGGTTGTGTCTCAAAACTCTTCTGTTGAAGTATTGTAATCTCGTCGAAGATCACGTCTCTATTGATTAGAAAACCAAGTGATTTGAGATCAGTGCACCACAACTGGTAACCTTTCATCCCATATGCATAGCTTAGAAGTATGCACTTCTTCGCCGTCGGTTCAAACTTACCATCACTTGCATGAGCATATACAGGACATTCGAATATATATAATCCGGAGTAATCAACAAGTTTTTCCGACTATACTTCCTCAAGAATCTTCTACTCGATAGTAGATGATGGAGATCAATTAACCAGGTAATATGATATGTTCATTGCTTCAACCCAAAATTTCTTGTCAAGTCCTACATGCAAAAGCATGTATCGAGCTTGCGCAAGCAAAGTTCTATCCTTCCATTCTGCTATGTCATTTTGTTGTGGTGTCACAAGTACTGTACAATGTTTCACAATCTCTTCTTTCTCGCAAAACTCAATAAAATCCTTATCATAGAACTCCATGTCATTATCGGTTCTCAAACACTTCATTTATATATCTAATTGCTTCTCAATTAATGTCTTAGATTTATTGAACCAATTGAACACATTATATTCATGCTTCAAAAAGTATATCCATATCTTCTTCGAATAATCGTCGATAAATGTCAGTATATATCAAGCACCTCCTTTGAAAGAATCAGAGATAGGCCCCAAATGTTCGAATGAATGTATTCAACTGGTCGTTTGGTCGAGAATGAACAGTGGTAGTAAACTTAATTCGACATTGCTTCCCACAAATGTAGTACTCATGTAAGTCCAGCATTCCTGTCTTTTTACCCTTCAACAACCCATTTCACTTAGTATCGTCATATCTACCTCACTCACTTGCCCTAAATGCAAATGCCATAACCAAGCTAGGTCGACGTCTAACTCACCTAATGAAATTGTAGCGGTTCGGTCACGGTCTCTTCTAGTAGATGATAAAGTATTCACTTTCTTTCTTTTCATCATTGTAATGATATCTCAAGAGATCTTCAATACTCCCCCTTCAGTGATGTACCTATACCCGATGTTATCGAGTGTCTCTAGAGAAATGAGATTATTCTTAAGCTCCGGTACATGCCTTATGTTTGTCAATGTGCGCACCACCCTATTGTGCATTCGAATCCGAATTGTTCTATTCTCATAGCCTTATAGACTACGTTATTCCCCAAAAGAACTCTAGCACCAGCTATAGTTTGGTAAGTAGCAAACTAATTCTTATGAAACGCTATATGATAAAAACACCATGAATCTAGCACCCATTCGTCTCCTGAAAAACTAATAGTCGCACATAGAACAGTTTCTATAATACTAGTGCTCTCTTCGGCAACGTTCACCGCACTACTAATGACATTTTGCTTATCACATTTATTCTTCCGCTTCGAACAATCTCTCTTGATATGCCCCTCTTCATGACGCTTAAAGCACTTCACGCGTCCCTTGAATTTTTTATGGCATAATTTCGACCTATTTTTACCTCCGCTACCATTAAACCCTCAATGTTGTTCTTTATCCCGAATCATTAGTGCTTACACTACTCCCTATGCTAGATTGTGATCTTGTAATTTTCTTCGTCACTTCTTAGAGAACAAAGTGGACTTTATCTCTTCCGAAATAATCATAGTATGCCCTTGCAATAGTGAATTAGTAAAGCGTTCTCACGACTCTGGTAAAAAAACTAACGACATCATGTCTTGTTCTTCATTATCAAGTATCTTACTGACGTTCCTCAAATCCATTGTAAGTTTATTATATTCATCCAAGTGGGATTTGATAGACGTACCTTTAGTATATCTAAACTAAAATATCTCTTCAATATATACAAGTGATTATTCAAACCCTTCTTTACATAGAGTGCATGAAGTTTACCCATAAAGTGCTTTGGCTAAAGCTTGGGTTGTCAATAGCACACACATCTTGATGCTCCATAATCCAAAGTTGTTCATCCCACAAAACTTCTCCATTTCAGCTTTCACCCCAAACATAATTGCAATAACATAATTTTCAGATAATAATCAAACAAGCAAAAGTCTCAAGTCACAATGAAGAAATCTTATCTCAAACTCTAATACCAATTGTTGTAGTATAATACACGGAAGTAGCATGATCTTACAAATTAATTCAATGCGAAATCATCAAAAAAAATAAACGAGAAATATTATGACACCAGAAATTTACATAATTAAGTTCGTGTATCCTTCTCAAGACCATCTTAAGAATCCTATCGCAGCCCAGGTCCGGCAGCAGGTTATGTGTGTAATAGTGTAGTGCTAAAAGCAAACATGCACAACAGTTTAATTGCAAACAACACTTCTATAGTTTAAATTCAACCATTCATCCTTAACCCCAACCTGCAAAACAAGGGTTAGCAAAGACTACTCCCCTTATACCTCCCATCTGCAAAAACATTTAACACTTTATGTTAGGAGCGTACCTTGTTTCCATGCTGCCAAACAAAATATTTAAAAAAAAAAAAAAAAAAACAGGTCTATGTCCACTATGAGTTTTAATACCAGTCCCCAGCGGAGTCACCAAGCTGTCGCGACCCTCCCGAATTCTTTTGAAGGTGAATTACACAAAAGGCTAATGGATTACTAAGTTCGAAGACTTGGCACGGACCCTCCCAAGTCCTACCAATCGCGACTTGATGTTAAGAAATTAATCTATTTAAACATGCAATTATACTCAATTTGGAGCCGCCATTAACCAATTAGGGTTGGTTAGAAACCCAAGTAAAGTATGGGAGAATATTTTACTTTTGCGAACCAGAGATTCAGTAAGTCCGGGGACATGGTTACGCTAGATTAATCTAACGCCCTTTCGGTACCTTTTATTTTAATTTCGAAAATATTTTACAGGCAATGTTGATTAATTTTAACTTAAGTATTAACATGCAAATAATGGTCATGCGGGTGCACAATCAATGAAATAACATCCAATAAAAATGCTATTAAAAATGCATGCCCTAAACATGATTTCTAAATGACATGACACCTAATTTTTCTTTTTCTTTTTTGTTAAAAAAATGTTAATTATATGCAATCTTAATCTAAATTTAATATGCATGGATTTTACTTTAATGATATGTGAAATGCAATTCATATGGCATAACTTGAACTATCACTATATGTATGCAATCTAATTTATATAATCTTAAATATGCATGTGCTATGTGATATGGAATGAATAACATGGTATTTCTACATGCATGCTCTTTTATGATTTTTTTAATGGTGATTCATTTTTAATGCATGTATGCAACCTATGCTAAATAATGATGATATGAAATGAGATTAATTATTAATTAACCTATTAACTAACAAATTCTAATTAAACCTATTATGCAAATTAATTAATGTGTACCGAATATTTTTTGGATTCTTTTTATTGAAATTCGGAATTAAAAAAAATAATTAGACTAACTAAAGCAAATGATATTATAATTTATTTTAGGAATCAATTTAACTTAGACTATATCTTATCTTAAAAGCTATATAAAAAATCAAGACATGCCAACATTATTTAAAATTAGCCCTAACAAAAATCACCCATCTAAAAGTATAATCTAAAAATTATAATCCTATAAATGCAATTCTAATTTACTAACCCTAAAAAATACAGTCCTAATTTACTAAACCTAAATGCTCTAATGCAATATTTAGATTTTTATGCACTTTTTGATTTTTTTGATTTTTATTTTATTTTTCCAAACAAGTAGTTATTTTAAAAAGAATGAAGATAAGAATTAAAATAACCGAAAAATAATCCGTTGTCTCACGGATTAAATTAACAATTATTTTAACTCTATAACGATTTAACGATTGAAATACTATCAAAATTCCTAAAAATTAAAGTAATTAAAAAAATGACCCGACGTCTTACGGGTCAAATTAATAATTACCTTAATTTGGGATAAAACTCCTAATGTCTACAAGGTCTACAAATATTAACATACAATACCACAATTCAAATAATTAAACTTAAAAAAAAGCTAACATAACATGGAATAAGTAAAATAAATAAATAAAAATATACTACCTAAGGCTTGGAAAATGGGAGCAACAACGGTGCTTCAGTGATGGGTCGTGGTGGTTGCAACGCAACAGCAGCTTCTAGTCAAGCTCGTGGAGGGCTTTGTGGGGGCAGCTCAGGCGCTTCGCACGGCTCGTCGTCGCTGGTGCACCTGCAGGGAAGAAGCAACAACGCACGGACAGAAACGGGATAGCAGCGGCTTTGGGCTTCTCGATCACGGAGGTACAGCAAGCAACGGGCGAGCGGAGGTGCGCTGCGACCGGCAGGCGAAGATGGTGCGGGTTGCTGCAGGAGACGAACGAAGGTGCTGCGGTGGTGCGGCGACAAGCAGGTTGAGGGCTGCAACAGCGACGGTTTTCGGAGCAGCGTCAAATCTGGGAGTCGAGGCAGAGGCGGCGCCGGGGTGGCACAGATCTAGATCCGGCGGTGGCTGAGCTCGGGGCGGGCCCAACGGCTTCGTGGCTGTGGCGTGTAGAGACGGATTTGCGGGCTACAGGCGAGGCGCGGCGAGACTCGGCGTCGTGGTGGCACGGGTCGTCGGACGGCGGGCTGCTACAGGAGGCGAGGGGAAAATCGGCGTCGTGGCGAAGTTGCTGGTGCAGTGGCCGACTGGGTTGTGCTGTGGAGGCACGACGGAGGCCCGGATACGAACACCGGCGGCAGGGCTGGTGCGGGTGCTCGCAGATGGAAACCGGCAGTCAAGCGGCGCAGGGGCGCGGCGGCGTGGGTGTTCGCGGAGAAGAAACCCACGAAGAAGAACAGTGCACAATTTTTTTGTTTTTCACTCTCCCTCACGTCACTTCTCTCTCTCTCACGACAATGCTCTCTCTACCTTTCCTCTTCCCTGCAGTTTGTCAGGAAAAAGAAAAGAGAAAAAGCCCTCTTTTTGCTGAAGATGGACAAGGAAGAAAACCTTTCTCTCTCTCTTTTTACTTGACTTTTCTTCTTCGTTTTTTGAAAACCGAGAGAGCCCCCCCGGTTCTGAAACCTCGCATTCCTTTTTATAGAAGAATCACTCGACTTTGTTTTGGCAGGTGAAGATTTGCACATATTTGCTCAACCGCTCAACAAAATAGTGGCTCCAAAATCCGACTGTTGAATTCTTTTGAATTCAAAATTTTTTTTCAAAATTTCCCTCTTAATTAAAGATTATCTTCTAATTCTATTTTCTAAAATTAAATGAGGTGTCAACAAGCTTTCGCCCCAAACATAATTGCAATAACATAATTTTTAGATAATAATCAAACAAGCAAAAGTCTCAAGTCACAATGAAGAAATCTTATCTCAAACTCTAATACCAATTGTTGTAGTATAATACACGGAAGTAGCATGATCTTACAAATTAATTCAATGCGAAATCATCAAAAAAAATAAACGAGAAATATTATAACACCAGAAATTTACATAATTAAGTTCGTGTATCGATATTAATATTTATGGGAAGAAATTTAAGAGTGAATAATTCACTATAATTGGAGAATCAAAATTACAATCACTCATAGACTTGAGTATTTTTCATACTTAAATTTAAAACTAAATTCAAAAATACTTATAAATAAAGATATAAACTCACGATACAAAATCAACACATGCATACGCTCACATACGGTGAAAAACAGGAACTGCGATCTTTCTTCTATGCTCGTACGGCGCTTGCTTTTTAGTGCAGCTCTGGCTTTGTGCGGTTCCAAGGACGTCATCATGTGTGCGGCTCTTCTTCGGCTTAAAGGAACCCCAGAGGATTCCTTTTTCCCTTTTTTGTACGGCTTCTGCAGGAGACGGAGAGAAGATAATATCTTTCTTGGCAAAAGTCCTCTCTGCCCCTAATTTTGTCCTTCAGTGCAAAACTAATCCAAGTCAAACTTGGATTCGTATACGCAATATTTCACTCTAGATACTTACGGAGATCCAACGCCCAAAAACAAGAAAACCAAATCTAATTTGGATATGAAATAATAGATGTTGAATAAATAAAATTCTTTCTACGGATCAAGTTCCGTAAAATTTCAAATTCGAGACATAATTTAATATTACTATATCGTGACGTCAATTGCCATACATGATCACCATTTTATTAAATCAATTATGATGAAAATTTTACTGCACAGGAATTCCATCCCCCTTGTTTAGGATTCAATAACGTTAATCCATAAGCACATCTAGTTAAGTTCATCTTTTCTCAAAAATTTATAATTAATGAGTTGTGAACAACCAAATAAAATATATTATCTGCTCCAAACCGCATCAAATTCTCCATAACTCAAATGATAGAAATCGTAATTATCCCACTCTCGAGGAGGTCAGCTTAATCCAATTTCAGTAAGCTTAGGATGACCCAAAGTTTGTCCGGAAGAAACTATGTTGCCATCAACCTTTATTCCATCCTTACAACTTCAAACTTTTCTGCTTAGCTATAACAATAATCAACGATGGGACCTGAACATGTCCTTAAACTGTTCCTGCCACCCTGAGAGCAGTTTCCGGGGACTTACCCCATAAGAAGAAGTGGGAAATGGTGACTCCAAGAAAAGACTTGGTAGAGTCAGGAAAGAGACTCGATAAAAATTTCTCCCCCAGTGGAGTACCGTCCAAGCTCCTCCAGAGCAAGGTCCCCAGACCCGATGGCCACAACGCCGACCCGAGGTTCATGCATAGCATTCCCCAGAAGGTACAGCCAAATGATGACAGAAGATGACAAAGACCTTAACCTGTAATTTGGCACATAAAATTTGTCACATCCAGGGGACTTGTCCCAAAATTCGCTCCATCTTGACCATTAGACCATAGAGGCAGCGGGCGAAAGACGTACGGCATTTTACTGCCGGAAACGAAGCGGGTTCACATGGTCCGAGTACGTGATCTTTAATATCTGCTCTTTTAGTGATCTCGTGTGGTATAAAAAAAGGTCGAACTTGGCCAATTAAATTGACACGATCCCGATTTATTATATCCCCATCTAAGATAATTCGTTACGTCCCGCAAACTATTCGCACTCTTCTCCCAAAACAAAAAATAATATAGAAAAAATGCACCCAGAAGAAGAATATAAAAACTGGACAGAAGAAGAACTTATATCAGCTCAAAGCCTCCCGTAGCAGCTCACGGACTCCTCTCATTCCCTCTTCAACTTCCAATCTGAAGAAGAATTCCCTTCTTTTGTTTCGAGAATGTCTAACAGGAAGAAAAGCAACTCGCTTTCTCCAACCACCGCCTTCTTCCTCCTCCTCGTCGCCGCCGCCGCCGCCTCCTTCTCCGCCCATGCAGCGACGGCACAGGGCCCCATCCGGACGGTGGTCGTCCTGGTGATGGAGAACCGGTCCTTCGACCACATGCTGGGGTGGATGAAGCGCCTCAACCCGGCCATCAACGGTGTCGACGGCACCGAGTCCAACCTGCTCTCCACCGCCGACCCCAACTCCACCCGGTTCTACTTCGACGACCACTCCCACTACGTGGACCCAGACCCGGGCCACTCCTTCCAGGCGATCCGGGAGCAGATATTCAGGTCCGACAACACGTCGGCGGACCTGCCCCCGATGGACGGGTTCGCCCAGCAGGCCTACTCGATGGACCCGTCCATGAACATGTCGAGGGACGTCATGAGCGGGTTCAACCCCGATATGGTCGCCGTCTACAAGGCCCTCGTCTCCGAGTTCGCCGTCTTCGACAGGTTTTCTCCTCAATCCTCCTCTCTCACTCTCTTGTTTTTTCCTTTTTCCCTTTCTTTCCGATAATCAAAGGATAATGCAGAACGTAAATAACTGGAAAATTTTTGTTCGTTTCACATCTACCGGTTTAAGATGCGAGTCTCACACGAAACCCACAATGGGGGATGATTGTTCTGATACAAAGAGTCAATTTGTATCGCCAAAAATATTTTGATCCATAACACTCTTGATGATAGACTGGAATTTATCATCAGTGTATCCACGAGATGGAAATGGTGACCAGCCAACGAAAAAGAAAAAAACAAAAAAAAATTGATAATTTTTCTGAAGAATCTATACCAAACAACATAAAATATTTTTTTAGTTTATTTTTGGGTTTTAGTCAAATATAAAAGAATATTGTCATTTTTCTAGAAAACATTTTCTAGAAAAATTACATTTTTCGTAAAATAAATGGAGCAAAAGTTGCCTTTTAATTTATTTCGTAATTTTCAGATTAAAGTTTATTTATATTTTGACGAAAACTTTATATGCGGCAGAGAGAGAGAGAGAGGATATTCTTGGTTTGATGAGGGATCATAGTGCCCTAAAAGAATTCGAGTTATAGTAAAGAACCTTCGCACGTTTGACCAATGGTAGACGTTGACATTAAAAAGGAATCTCGTTTAATTGCCACGGCCCGATTCATGTGTATGTGGAGTGTTTTGCTGGAGCTTAGTTGTTGATTCGATGGAAGTATTAACTTTTTCGAATCATTCACCTTTCGCGAATCAAATTGAGTTTAAAAGAATAGAAATATTCTACTAATATATAATAATTCATCATTTGACCGATCAATCGTACATATGTTACTAGGTGGTTCGCGTCAGTGCCGTCGTCGACCCAGCCGAACCGCCTCTACGTGCACTCCGGCACATCGGGAGGCGCCACCAGCAACATCCCCGCCCTCCTCATCAAGGGCTACCCGCAGCGCACCATCTTCGAGAACCTCAACGACGCCGGCCTCTCCTTCAGGATTTACTTCCAGAACATCCCCGCCACGCTCTTCTACCGCAACCTCCGGAAGCTCAAGTACCTCACCAAGTTCCGCCCGTACGGCCTCTCCTTTAAGAATGACGCCAGGCGGGGGAAACTCCCGAACTACGCCGTCGTGGAGCAGCGCTTCATGGACACCAAGCTGCAGCCCGCCAACGACGACCACCCGTCGCACGACGTGTACCAGGGGCAGATGTTCGTGAAGGAGGTGTACGAGACGCTCAGGGCGAGCCCGCAGTGGAACCAGACGCTGCTACTGATCACGTACGACGAGCACGGCGGGTACTTCGATCATGTTCCCACGCCGGTCCGCGGGGTTCCCAGCCCGGACGGCATCGTGGGGCCCGAGCCGTTCAACTTCACGTTCGACCGGCTGGGCGTGAGGGTCCCCACCATTGCAATTTCGCCTTGGATCGAAAAGGGCACCGGTACGTATTCCTATCACTCTCCCATTAACTCAGAAGCGTGGTGGAATGTGAATCAGCTTATTATAATGCGTGTGGACGGTAATTTCCAAGCAATTAGTCCTGTGAGCGTCCAATCACAGATCGCGGAGGAAAAAAATACTTAATCACGAATGAATGGCGTGCAAGTCCCGCAAGCTTTTTCCTTTTGGTTTTTGCTCTGGAAAAAGACATAGTGAGCTGATGGTACTTACTTCGACTCTGGTCGATGAACTCTCCTCCTCTTTTTCCAGCCTTTTCTTTCTCTGTCCAATTGCTCCACTTGCGAAAGTAATGCTCATCATTGAAGTTTTATCACATTTCCTCTGTTGACAAATCACTGGAATGTGAACAGAACCTGGGTTTCCTTTCATGAAAGAGATTTCCCTTCCTGAAGTGAACTTTATAAAATAGTGGGTGGTCCTTTAACTGCCTTCGAAAATCACTAGTGTCGTTCGCTTAGGCCGTTTGGATGATTCTGTCATCTATACCCCACGGTTTGACAATGATAAAAGAGCTTTGTCGACTGAATAACGAAAGTTTGCTGTTCTTCTGTGCACTGTCGTTCATGCCCTCATGACAACAAAAAATTGCAGTTGTCCATGGGCCCAACGGGTCACCCTTTCCGACGTCCGAGTACGAGCACTCCTCAATCCCTGCAACAGTCAAGAGGCTTTTCAACCTCAGCGCACCTTTCCTCACTAAGCGAGACGCATGGGCTGGCACATTCGAGGGCATCGTGCAAACACGCACTGAACCGAGAACTGATTGTCCAGGTTTGGTGACAGATGCACTGATTATTTCCACAGAGTCAGAACAAAGAGCAAGTCATGTATATGTTAAAAGCACAATAGTGATCATTTCTCAATGCAAAAGCACAGAATTTCGTAAACAATACCATAAGTTCATAACTAGTATTTGATGAATAGCCCAGTGCCTTCAAGTAAACACGTATAATTTTGTATTTTAACATGCCGACAGAGAAACTCCCGACTCCAGTCAAGATCAGGAAAGGCGAGGCTAAGGAAGACGCCAAGCTAAGCGAATTTCAGCAGGAGCTCATGCAGCTCGCAGCGGTGCTGAAGGGCGAACACATTTTCTCAAGTAACCTGGAGAGTTTCGGGAAGGAGATGACCGTCAAAGAAGGGAAGGAGTACATGGAGGATGCAGTCAAGAGCTTCTTTGAGGCGGGTCTTTATGCCAAGAAAATGGGTGTTGATGAAGAGCAGATTGTGAAGATGAGGCCTTTACTCACCACAAGACCATCATCAAAACCCTAAAACATACGCTCCCCAACATACAGATGCTGAACATGAGCAGAGCAGAAATGTCTGAGCATTGTAATAAACAGAAAGTTAATAAAATCTAAAGCTCTCCTGCAACGAAAAAGTGAGCAACAGAGGAAGGTGACTGTTGTTTGCAAGTTTTCTTGCTTCATCACAATTGCACAGGTGATAGCACATACTTCACATACTATATGTCCAAATGTTCATTAGTTCATCATAGGGAAATTGACACTAATGGCTCATGAACTTTGGCCTAACGTGCAATGTGATCCCTAAACTTTAGCCCAATATTCAATATAGTCCTTGAACTTTTAATTTGTTTAATATGATCCCTAAACTTTTGATACATGTTTAATTTAGTCTTTGAATTATGTGCAGTTATGTAACGATTTTCACATTATAGGTTAGCTTCTATTTAGCGTTTCCCACCGGGGAATATTAGCGGTGGCCTAATTCACCATCTTCACCGGTCAAACTTGCCAGAAAATTAGACAAGGAAAAAAATCGTGTGTCACCTTCCCATCCAGCTCTTGTAAAAAGTGGGATATAGACCTCAAGGCAAACACATTTAATATCTTAGGATAAATGACACAAAGATCCATGAATTTTGACTCAACGTATCATGTGGTCTTTAAAATTTAAATTTGTTCAATGTGATCCTTGAACTTTTATAATTAGAGCACTCTTAAAGCCAAGGCTAGTATATATATAGTACCGAAATAAATCATCATTCCCAACTCAAGACCGTATTTCTATACCTTGATGCTCACCCTCATGCCCAATCAGTAATCACCCTTCCATTAGGAAAGGCGAGGCTAAGGAAGACGCCAAGCTAAGCGAATTCCAGCAGGAGCTCATGCAGCTCGCAGCGGTGTTGAAGGGCGAACACATTTTCTCAAGTAACCTGGAGAGTTTCGGGAAGGAGATGACCGTCAAAGAAGGGAAGGAGTACATGGAGGATGCAGTCAAGAGCTTCTTTGAGGCGGGTCTTTATGCCAAGAAAATGGGTGTTGATGAAGAGCAGATTGTGAAGATGAGGCCTTCACTCACCACAAGACCATCATCAAAACCCTAAAACATATGCTCCCCAACATACAGATGCTATACATGAGGAGAGCAGAAATGTTTGAGCATGGTAAGAAACAGAAAGTTAATAAAATCTAAAGCTCTCCTGCAAAGAAAAAGTGAGCAACAGAGGAAGGTGACTATTGTATCACAATTGCACAGGTGATAGCACATACTTCACATGCCATATGTCCAAATGTTCATTAGTTCATCATAGGGAAATTGACACAAATGGCTTATGCACTTTGGCTTAATGTACAATATGATCCGTAAACTTTAGCTCAACATTCAGTGTAGTATCTGAACTTTTAATTTGTTCTATGTGACTCTTAGACTTTTGATACATATTTAATTTAGTGTTTGAACTATATGCAGTTCTACAACAATTTTCACATGACAAATTAGCTTCTATTTAGCGTTTCCCATCGGGGAATATTAGCGGTGGCCTAATTCACCATCTTCACCGGTCAGACTTGCCAAAAAATTAGACAAGGAAAAAAATTGGGAGTGTCACCTTCCCATCCAACTCTTGTAAAAAGTGGGATATAGACCTCAATGCACACAAGTTTAATATCTTAGGATAGATGATACAAATGATTCATGAATTTTGGCTCAATATATAATGTGGTCTTTAAAATTTAAATTTATTCAATGTGATCCTCGAACTTTTCTAATCATGGCACTCCTAAAGCCAAGGCTAGTATATGTATAGTACCAAAATAAATCATCATTCCCAACTCAAGACCGTATTTCCATACCTTGATGCTCACCCTCATGCCCAATCACCCTTCCATTAGAGGGGCCATAAGGCATTTTTCGCTTGGCAAGTGTGTTAATTATGAAATTCCATCTCCTTGTTTAAGATTCAATAATGTTGTTCCACAAGCACATCCAATCAAATTCGTCTTTTCTCAAAAATTTAAAACCAATGAGTTATGAACGACCAATTACAATATATTTACTGTTTCAAACCACATCAAGTGTTTCAAGCCTCAACAATTCCTACTCTTGAAATTGCAGTTGTCCCAATCTTGAGGAGCTCAGCATATTCTAAGTTCGGTAAAGCTTAAGATGACCCAAAGCTTGTCCGGAAGAAACTGTGCTGTCATCAACCCTTTCTCCATCCTTTCAACTTTAAACTTTTCTGCTCGGTTGTAACTAAAACCGATGGCAGAAGAAGACCAGACCTTAACCCGTAATTTGGCACATAAAATTTGTCACATCTAGGGGAGTTTTCCCAATATTCGCTCCGTCTCGGCCGTTAGGTGAACATGCACTGCATTTCAAGGCCGGAATCGGAACGAGTTCACATGATCCGAGTACATGATTTTCAATATCTGCTCTCTTGGCGATCTTGTGTGGTTAAAAAAGAAGTCAAAACTTGTCCATTAAACTAATATCGACACGGTCTCAAATTATTGCATCCCATCAAGAGATTTCATCACGTCGCGCAACCTATTCACACTCTTTCTCCCAAACTGTCTCCCCCGTCACCAGCATTTTCTCAGCTCAAAAGCCTCCCGAAGCACCTCACGGAACTTCTCTCACTCTCTCCTCAACTTCCAATCTGAAGAAGAATTCCCTTCTTTTGTTTCGAGAATGTCTAACGGGAAAAAAAGCAACTCGCTCTCCTCCTCACCGCCGCTGCCGTCTCCTTCTCCGCCCATGCAGTGACGACCTAGAGCCCCATCCGGACGGTGGTCGTCTTGGTGATGGAGAACCGGTCCTTCGACCACATGCTGGGGTGGGTGAAGCGCCTCAACCCGGCAATCGACGGCGTCGACGGCTCCGAATCCAACCTGATCTCCACCTCCGACCCCAACTCCACCCGGTTCTACTTCGACGACCGCTCCCACTACGTGGACCCCGACCCGGGCCACTCCTTCCAGGCGATCCGGGAGCAGATATTCGGGTCCGACGACACGTCGGCGGACCCGCCCCCGATGGACGGGTTTGCCCAGCAGGCCTACTCGATGGACCCGTGCATGAACATGTCTAGGGACGTCATGAGCGGGTTCGACCCGGACATGGTCGCCGTCTACAAGGCCCTCGTCTCAGAGTTCGCCGTCTTTGACAGGTTTTCTCATCAATCCTTCTCTCTCTTGTTTTTCTTCCAATCTTTCCGATTTCGATATCAAACAATAATGCAGACACTAAATAATTGGAAAATTTATGCTCGTTTCACGTGTACCGGTTTAATAGCTAGATTCCATTTATGTCACGAAAAATATTTTCTTAAATAAAATTTTTCTCATTTTCTAAAATTTAGTTTGCTTGAGAAAATGAGTAAATGAAGCTTAAATTTAGGAAAATGATTTCTTTTTTAAAAAAATCAAAAAACATTTTTCAAAATATAGCTAGATATCAGTATTTAAATCCTCAACTCAACATTTAGACACGAAAAACCCAACGTTAGTTCTTGAATCCTGACATTCAGGACCAAGTCACTGGCAGTCAGGCTAGGGTCCATCAGGGTGAGGCCGCTGGTGCTTGTACCTGTGCCCAACCTGAATCCAAAAAGGCCATGCTCAGGTTCCCGACACTCAAGCTCTAATCCCGAGTCCACAAACACCATGTGCTTGTCGTCAATGCTTGGGTTTGAGTCATTGGTTAATAAGACGTACATTCTTATAAAAAAAAAAAGTTAAAAAGCATTTTTTATTATTTTTAATTTTTAAATTTTAATTTATTCTTTTTTTTTCTTTTCTTTTTGCTTCTTCCTTGGTCAGTCACCGATCACAATGACTGCCGATGACTAGTCACAAGCAAGCTCAAGCTTCACCAACTTCGAGCGAGGCTACTCCTCTTGTACGTGTAACCTATCCTTGAAAAATTTGTTCATATCTCCATGGCCAGAAATGAGCTCATGAGCTGATCGGAAGAGGAACTGGAGCTTTGTGATGGAGCTGTGACTTTGCTTTATTTTCCTCCTTCGTTCATTTCCTGAAATTGTTGGCTACATCGGCCTTGGACGAGTGGGCTGGCAAGACTTGAGCTCGCCTGTGGCCGATCGCCAGTGATCCGATCGCTGGCCATCACCGTGGCCAGCAACCAACCAAGAAAGAAGCAAAAAGAAAAAGAAAGAAAAAATAAAAATAACTAAAATATAATTTTTTATGATAATTTTCCCCAACGGTGAAAATATTTTCTTGTGCATTTTGAAGTTCCGGCCAAATATCAAAAAATAACATTATTTTTCTTGAAAATGACTTATTATAGTATATTTTTTAAGAAACAAACGAAGTCAATGTCGCATTTTAATTTATTTCGTAATTGTTAGATTGAAAACTTAAAACTTAGACAGAGAGAGAGAGAGAGAGAGGATATTCTTGGTTTGATGCGCGACCATAATGTTCAAGTTGCGTAAAGTTATAGAATGAGATGGTCACCAATAATGTCTGACAAGAATTCAAGTTCAAGCAAGAATCTTCACAAGTTTGATTAATGATGGATGTTGACTTAAAAAAGAAAGTGATTTTAATTGCCACAGTCAGATTCTTGGGGAGTGTTTTGCTCGAGCTTAATTTCGAATCAGTCTTCTTTTCGAACCAAATCAAGCTTAAAAAAAGAATATTCTACTAATGTATCGTCCAGACATTTCATTTTCAACAGGAAGAAAGTCACCATTTAACTAATTAATCGTACAGGTGGTTTGCTTCTGTGCCATCGTCGACCCAGCCGAACGGCCTCTACGTGCACTCTGGCACGTCGGCAGGCGCCACCAGCAACATCCCCGCCCTCCTCATCATCGGCTACCCGCAGCGCACCATCTTCGAAAACCTCGACGATGCCGGGCTCTCCTTCGGGATATACTACCAGCTCTTCTACCGCGACCTCCGGAAGCTCAAATACCTCTCCAAGTTCCACCAGTGCGGGGCACGCTTCCAAAACCTATTGCACTTTTGCTAATTCAATCCTAAAACAACTCCAAGCTGGCCCGTCGCACGACGTGTACCTGGGGCAGATGTTTGTGAAGGAGGTGTACAAGACGCTCAGGGTGAGCCCGCAATGGAACCAGACCCTGCTACTGATCACGTACGATGAGCACGGCGGGTTCTTCGATCATGTTCCCACGCCGGTCCATGGGGTCCCCAGCCCGGACGGCATCATGGGGCCCGAGCCATTCAACTTCCAGTTCGGCCGGCTGGGTGTGAGGGTCCCCACCATTGCGGTTTCGCCTTGGATCGAAAAGGGCACTGGTATGTACTCCTATCACTCTCACATTAGCTTCAAAGAACTTGTCGATAAAAATTCCCGGAGCATTTACATAAGCGACCGAATATGGAAGGTTTGCAGTTTTTCTGTACACTGTTGTTCATGCTCTTATGACGAAAAAATTGCAGTTGTCCATGGGCCCAACAGATCTCCCTTTCCGACGTCCGAGTACGAGCACTCCTGAATCCCTGCAACACTCAAGAAGCTTTTCAACCTCAGTGCGCCCTTCCTCACTAAGTGAGATGCATGGGCCGGCACGTTCGAGGGTATCGTGCAAACTCGCACTCAGCCGAGGACTGTCCAGGTTCCTTGACAAATGTACTGATTATTCCCACATAGCCAGAACAAAGATCCAAGTCATGTATATGTTAAATGCAACAATGGTGATTGCTTCTCTATGCGTAAGCACGTGATTACAGAACCAACATCACAAATGCATAGCCTAGTGCCTTTAAGTAAACATGTGTGATTTGTAGTTTAACATGCCAACAGAGCAACTCCCGACCCCAATCAAGATCAGGAAAGGCGAGGCTAATGAAGATGCCAAGCCAAGTGAATTCCAGCAGGAGCTCTTGCAGCTTGCAGCAGTGCTGAAAGGTGATCACATTTTCACAAGTTACCCCGAGAGGCTCGGGAAGGAGATGACCGTCAGAGGAGGGAAGGAGTACATGGAGGATGCAGTCAAGAGCTTCTTTGAGGCGGGTCTTTATGCCAAGAAAATGGGTGTTGATGGAGAGCAGATCGTGAAGATGAGGCCTTCACTCACCACAGGACCATCAAATCCCCGAAACATACACCCCCAAATGACAGATGCTATACAAAAGCAGAGCAGAAATGTTTGAGCATTGTTAAAAAAAAAAAAGTAAATAAAATCTAAAGTTCACCTGTAACAAAAAAGTGAGCAACAGAGGAAGGACATTACTGTTTCCAAGTTCTCTTGCTTCACAATTGCACAGGTGATAGCACATATTTTTCATGCTACTTGTCCTTCTCTTTTGTTCTTAGGATTTTGCACAGGAACTTACAAATGTTCATCAGTCAATCCCCGTCCGACCAAACCATTCTACATTGTGTCCGACCAGACATTCAGTTGACACAACCCTCCGAACCTCTCAAAACTTTTGCCATGTCCAGCAGTACAACTGTTTTATACAGAAAAAGGAAATTAACCAGTATTGTATAACTGTCCCAACATTAAATAGATCTATGGTGTGGCTTGAGCTGTTTGTTTAGTTGCCTGAGCCGCCGATTCTTTTCTGCGATGTTAGATCACTGCAGGGTCGTTCCTTAAGACCACCAGCAAAAAATAGCAATAAGAGGATATGTGCAGTTCTGTAATGTTTCTCGCATAGCAGGTTAGCTTCTATTTAGCGTTTCCCACTTGGGAATATTAGCAGTGGCCTCATTCACCATCTTCACCAGTCGGACCTACGAGAAGATTAGATGAGGAAAAAATGTGAGAGAGTATCACCTTCTCATCCAGTTGTTGTAAAAAGTGGCATATAGACCTCAATGCACATAAGTTTAATATCTTATACTCGAAATGGAGACCATGTCTACACAAAGTAGAGAATGATTCCAGCTTCCAAAGCGGTTTAAGATCACAACCCAGAAAGACAACACAGAGATTGACATGTTAAGTCCCTACAAATAAACCGTATCGCCAAATTTAAGATCACAGGCGATTTAGCAATAATGAATTGGCTTCCACCAAAATACTTCAACAGCCTAAAAAGCATGAAGGATCACAGCAATCATGGCATCCATTGCCTATTTTCGGTTGAAAGCCTTTTCAGAAAGTCTTTAGCTTTATTAAACTGTGTATGCAATAGTAGCAGTTAATTCGAAGGCCCTTCAAAGAGTGAAAAATCACAGTAGTTGCTATTTTTCACATTTATAGTTGAAGAACATTTTCTAGTACCAAAACAGACAATTAAAACTATAGTTTCGTCCCCTTCTAAGCAAACTTCAGTTCTAGGAACAATATAGAACACAATTTCTGGCACTTTGTGAAGACAGACAGATTGCAGGTTCAACAATCTTAGTAGAAATTTAACAGTGGCAAATGGAAGCAGAAGAAACTATAAATGGTTTTTGATTAGAAAGCATACATCCAGGAAAATGCTCATGATCAGGCCTAGAGGTCATATAGTTGATCATCAATCAATGAGAGTGTCTGCTAAGTGTGTTGCACAGTTAAAGAGTAACTATAAAACTCGAGCAGCACAGTTTAAGCAACAATCTATACTAGATAACCTCTTGTTAGGTAGAATTCAATTGAGAGTTACCACACTTTCAGGAACACCTGGCGGAGGCAAAGAAAGATTTCTTGGAGGTGGACCACTAAGATAGGATCTCTTGTCGAAGTGCCATTCTCCAATCTTGCCATATGTCAGCTCACCCTAAATATCAACAACTTGGAAGTAAAAGTTGGATCCAAGAAAAAAAAAATACATAGGGCCAATTATTGATATTCGACTTCAACTTGTTACAGAGATGCAACATAGTGCAGTCGGAAGTCACACATGATAAGCAGCCTGTCCTGCACCGCCAGCGCTTACCCTCACTGACATATATGTACGTACATACATACATATCTATACATATATGTGTACATATATATCTATGTATACATATATACATGTGTGTGTGTGTGTGTGTGTGTGTGTGTGTGTGTGTGTAATATTATATATACATATATATGTATGTAGATAGATAGAGAGAGACAGAGAGAGAGTGCCCTTCACCTTCATAGAATAGTCGCAGCCATAAGTGTAATGAATTATGAAGCTCTTTCCAACTTCTAGATCCCATGGTGGCTGAAAACAGGTTGAATCATAGTAGTCTCGTCAGTTTGACTGATTGTTTGACAAAGACCAAATGCAAGCTGTTTTGAGTATCAAAATAACCTGCAGCATGAAGTCCTTCTGAAGAATATGCTTCACCTTGTGGAGAGCAGCTGCTACAGCATAAGCATACCTAGAATAAAAAAACGAAAACTCTCAAGCAGCAGCCAGCACAATATCAACGGCCACACAGTACATAGAGAGACAACATTCTTCAAGCTTTTGTTACTCACATTTCTAGCACCCATCCAAAGGCTTTATCAGTTTCGGGGTCTTCCTTCATTCTCAAAGAGACATTCATCCATGTAGGTGCAATTTCCTCCAAAATAGACTGGATCAAAATTTAAGCGAACATGAAATTTGAGGAATATGTAATGTCCTGACTTCTGGGATAGACCACAGAATTCATCAATACAGCTTTTGGTTCACATGACAAAGAAAAAAGAAGCAAGGAGGTAATATATGGTCAGTGATTCTCAGTCAACAAACTCTCTTTCTTAGAGCCAACCTTTTGAATAATTACTGGAGAATTGCCAATGGGATCGATATCAGTTATAGGACCCTTTTCTTTGGGGTAAAACTTCCTAATGATTTTTGCTTTTTCAGCCGGTTTGATGTAGAAGAATGGGTATCCCGCTGGGTGGCTTCCTTTTGCCAAGTTAGGCAAAGGACTTACAAATATGTGGTCTGGCTCCGCCATTAGAATATAACTGTATAATTTGAGGAATGTAAAAAACCATCAAATTTCATGACAGGAATGAACTGAACTCTTCTATAAGAACTACTTAAAAACTCACTCTTCCTCAATAGTTGTACTTTCTAGCCATTGCACAAAAGCCCATGGTCTGTTTAAGACAATATAACCCTGCAGGAAATCACAAAATGTCACATTAAAATCTAGAAAAGCTTCAAATGTCGAGATTCTGGGAAACAATGATCAAGAAATATCAAAGTGATGCTCCAAAACAGCTGCTATCATCATCCATTCTCCATGAATTGTTCTGTGTCATGCACATATTAATTCTTAATGTCTAGTTTCTTCTTGCCAACCAAAGAGAGGATTACTCCTCACGTCTAGTTACAACTTATATCGACAAAGCAAAGCAGTCCATTTGCCATTAGCTTATTACCCCGAGATAGAAGTCCGGTGCACCCGGATCATTAAAGCTGTTGTCAAGCACAGGCAATTGCATGAACTAATCCTTCTAATAACCAAGTAAGAGCGGCAAAATTCAAGCGCACGAGCAGCAAAGACCCCACATATGCACTGGAAAAACCCCGCGAAAACCACACACACACAACAAGACAATGCATCGAGAAAATTCGGCAAGAATTCCTTACTCGATCCAGCCCATCAGGAAGAGGGTCGACCACGAAAGTGTGCATCTCCTCCATCAAGTGATCAGTTCTCCCCGAGTGCAGAATCCGGGTGAAGTTGCCCATGTCCGATCCGGGCATGTCCCTGACCTTCTTGTACCAATAGTACATAATTCGGCACTGCCACTGACTATAGGGAGCGTCGGTCGCCGTCACGGCAACATGGTATCGCGACCGGGTGATGGGATCGGACATTCCCAATGCGTCGGTCACGGCGGCCCCCTTATTGTGCATTACCATGTGCAGCAAATTATAAGCGGCGAAAAGGAATACGAGCCCGAACACCACAAAGAGGGGCGAAACCCGCCTCACGTGTTTCCTCTCGATCGTGGGCATTCTCGACAGGAACGAAATCTAACCGAAACCATACGAGGAGTGTGCCGGGCAAAAGTCAGCGGTGGAGGAGGAGGAAGACCAAATTCGCGAGAGAGAGAGAGAGAGGAAGTCAATGGGAGATCAGATCTCAGATACAAAAGCAAATCACGTCACTTTACCTCAAGAGAATTTCAGAGCTTCTTGCTTGAGACTGGAGAGAGAGAGAGAGAGAGGTGGGGTGGGGGCTCTGGAGGGATTTTGTTTTTGTCTGCGCTTGCAGGTCGAGAGCAGCCAGAAGCTGAACGATATATACAAGCGACTGAGCTGACCGAAAAGGAGCAAACTTTCGCACTCTTTTCACTCGTCTTTTTGTCCATCTGAGCAAATTCTTAAAAGGCTTGAGAATGAAAGATACCAGAAGAATGTAAAATTTTCTGGGATGTTACCCACAAACCAAGTTCTTTAAAAGACTTCGTCTTGACTATTCCAACTGTAAAACTTTAAAGAGATATTGCCTGATATACCGGACAAGAAAAAAGTGAAGGTACGAGTATCAATACATTAAAAAAGGAGGCATATGTAGAACCTGCCTAGCTAGAGGACGGCCTGCCGCAGTTGATATCTTAGCACTCTTTTGTCGTGAGGCGGCCAAGTAACCGCCACTAAGGATCACGCATAGAAACTGCGCTGACCAAAAGACCGCAACTTTCGCCCTCTTGACTCGTCTCCTCCTCCTTTTCTCCCTCTCTAATCGTCGTTTTGCTCTTTTGCGTATTTCTTTTCGTTACTTTCTCAGTAGTGGAAGCCGAGAAAGCGCCATTTTTTTCGTTAAATATCTGCAAATGATGAAGAAAAGTGTCGAGCACAAGGGTCTGCTCTGTCTGGTCATTCAACAATTGAAGAACAAAAAGTAAAGGAGGGAACCTTTTCAAGTTCTTTTCTTTCTGAGATTTTGGCGTACTTCCCTACAATTATCTCCGGATTATAATCATTAGATAGTCCGAATGATGACACACAGGATTCCATTAGTCATAATTGAAACACGATCATCACTGACCTATTATAAAATCTTCACAAGTATCTGGAAGGAATATCGTGACTGGGCACTGACTCTTAAAAACAAAAGACCCGCAATCATCTTAGGGATCATCTGTCCATGTTCTGATTCCTTGTCCAACTTCTGATATAAGTTGATGTTGCCAGTTTTACTAGTTGTTCCTTATGATAACTTCAAATTTCCCATGAAGTCGAGATTTTGACAAAGGCGATTTCCTGCATAACCGATGAATTTGCATCCGACAGCGCGACGACTGTAATCTGAAGTTTGCGACTAACTGGTCGCATGGAGAAGAATCTGCTCTTTGTGCTCGAATCAACTATCTAGTGCTTGAGTTTTGCAAGGCAATCTGATGAAGAGTTTATAAATGAAACTAATTTCTCAAATCTTATTTGTTTATACAACCGTAGAAGAATGCACTTTCTGTTAGAATCTAATGGAAAAACTACAACGCTAAAAGGAAATCTCTATTGTTATCGTTATCATTCTTCAGCGGGTTCGAGACATACTACACTCCGACACCAACCATCTCTCATTTCGTAGTTTTCAAAGCCCTTCGGACGAGAATTAACCAGCAAAGCACGCGGTAGAGCACGAAGAACCCGAACATGATCCCCACATTGATCCATCTGGTGTCCTTATCGAGTCCTCTGCTCTTTAACACATCTTCACCAGTGAGCAAGCACTTGTCATCCTGATTGTGCCGAGAGAAGCACTTACTTCTCATGCTCCAGTACTCATTCGTGAGAAGCGCATCCAGGGGGTACCGATACAGCGAGACATAGTACATGAAGAGCCAATACTTCGGGATGCTCTCTTTAGGGATGAAGTATCCTGAGAACAGGAAAAATGCTCCCAGGACAGTGCAGATCAGTGAGTTCCCGGAAATGAAGTCCGGCGACACGGCGCTCAGGAAAAGCACCAGAGAGCTGGCCATCAGGACAATGACCCAGACGATGAATGTGAAGAATGCGAATGCGCCAATCGATGGATTGAGCCCAACGATCCAGTAAACAGGCACAGCGAAGAGAAAAGCCACGGCAAACAAGAAAGGAAGGAACACGATGGTGTTGGCAACCATGTAGGAGGAAATCCTGTAAGCTCCTCTCGATGACTCCTTCATCAGGACGCGCCGTTCTTGGAGGTAAATCGGCAGGGCCTCAACCGTGGACGACAGCAGGAAGCTCAGGCTGAACGCAAAGAGTCCTAGCCTCTCCGTGACCCCTCCTTCGTTCTTTCTCATGTTTATGTATACGCTTCCTAGGCCGAAACCCCCGACGAGGGCCTGCATTGTCCTTGCCAATAGGAGTTGCTTGGTTCGGTATATGATCTTCCAAAACCTTGAGCAGAGGAAGACTATCTCAGAGAAATCGAGAAGATAGTGATTGTGCGCCTGTTTCTCGTTGCTTTTTTCTCGAACCCGTCTAGTTTCTACTCCTGGCCACATCGGATAGGAGTAGGGCAGGGTTTCCTTGTCTAATAAGGCTGGTGAATGGCCCTGGCAATAAGTTGTTTCCAATGGGCTTAGAATCTCCATCGCAAACTCTAGCGTGTTCAGTTGGAGCGGCACCTGAAGTCCTAGCTTAGCAATCCTCTCCTCGAGCAATCCAATGCTGCCACTATGGACAACTGACCCGCGATAGAGAATCAGGTAGTTGGAGATGAATCCTAGAATCCGATAGCTGGGTTGGTGGATGGATATGATGATGGTCCTTTGATGGGCTTTTGCCATCGAGGATAGCAATTCAATCACCTGGAGCGCCGACTTGCTGTCTAGGCCCGAAGTCGGCTCGTCCAAGAGCAGGATCGGTGGGTCGTGGATCATGTCAACTCCGATCGAGACCCGTTTCCTCTCCCCGCCCGATATCCCCCTGTTCTCTTCGTCCCCGACAAAAGTGTCCGCCACGTGGGTCAGCCCGAGCTCCTGCATCAAGCCCTCAACCCTCTCCTCTCTCTTCTTTTGGCTCATTCCTCTGAGCCTGAACTTGGCACTATACATCAGAGTCTCCTTCACGGTGAGAAGAGGAATCAGATTATCTTCCTGAGCCACAAAGCCACATGTCCCTCTCAGCTGCGCGGGGCTAGTCACTTGGTCGTGATTGATGGAGATGCACTTCGGGTCAAATTGCTGATCTTTGACCCGTCCCGCCAGGACCCGAATGAGGGTGGACTTCCCCGTGCCGCTCGGGCCCACGACAGCCAGGATCTCGCCGCTTCTGGCTGCAAAAGACACCGAATTCAGAATGCTAATGGGCTCGGGATTGCGAAGCAGGCCGAAGGACCAGGGAGCGGCTAGGGAACCCTGCGGCTGGACATGATAAGAGAGGTCCTTGACCGTCACGTCATGGCGAGCCGGCTCGGACGGGCTCCGAGGAGGAGGCCGGCAGGGCGGCGAGTGCGAGAAGGAAGAGGAGGAGGGGCTGGTCGACTCGTCTGGCGAATTTGAGGTGGAGAAGAGGACGACTTGGTCGTCCTCGAGGGCTCTCTGCCGGTGGAGGAAGCAGCTAGTAGTCGCCATTGAACTTGGAGGAGGTTGGATTGGCTGCCATTTTTAAGGATTTAAAGCGGTGTTGGGAATGGTTCAAGGAGGTTGGATTGAAAGGCTTGAAGGAGGTTGGACCAACCCAAGATGGAGTGGGAGAGAAGGTTCTTCATGGATGGTGGTGAAGGGTGGAGATAGGTGATGGTGTTTGGCAGCAGTTGGGTAAGATGGTTTTGACACGAGCACCATTCAAATTTGATATATTAGTAAAATAATCACAGTGCAGAAACTAGACAGGTAATATACATGACTATTTTCTTGTCAATATATTTGGCCAACTATATCGATTCATCAGAATAGAAGCTATGCAGCAGTGAAGTTCGTTTTTCTTTTTTGGGCCTCCATGTCAATTTCACTGAATTATTTTGTCTTATCCAAGCAATCTAATTCGATTGGAACTGAGATTAACTTGCGATTGTATCTTGATTTACCGGAGTTGAATAACATTTCTGGTACATTCACTTTACCTTTTATAGAAGAAATTTCGAACAGATTATGCTAATACAGAAGTCATTAATTCAGTTGTGGATTTTATTGATATTAACTTGATTATTCATACTAAAGTCACCTAATCTGGCAATAGCGTCAAAATGTTTCTCCAAAGTATAGAGAATGGCTCTGCAATTTTCTTAATCAACGTCGACGCATGCGAAGAAAAAAATACATGCTTCAAATATAAATAGGAATAGTTGATCTCATAAAATCCCTCGTTAATCACCCATGACCAACGATGGGAATCGCTACCTCACTTCTCTCTCTCCCTCCCTCTCCTCATTTAAGAGGACATAATAGCTGGCAAAAGAATGCTTCAAGTGCCAAAAGTTGGCACAAATTGATATTTAAATGTCACTTTTCATGAAAAATGGGCCACTTTAGTGCCATATCCGGCAAATTTTTGGCACTCTAGGGGTCCGAGTGTCTATAATAGCTATTCTCGACTTATGTCAACCCACTTCACAAGAGCCATTAGATCACTTGGGGACCAGCATGGTCTAATGGGCCTCACAAGAAGTGGGCTAAAACTTGGGGCTAGAGAATGCCCAAAAATAACCAATCTAGCGGTCATTAGGGATGAGTATGGTCTGAGTAGGCTGTTTCCCTCATAGAACCGAGAATTGCTCAATAAAAACCGATTTCAAAAAATTAGAATCGAGAACTACCTATTAATCCCATGGATCCACCTAGGAGCAGGACTACCGGTTCGTTTCCCAAATAGGTCTATGGAACCGGTCCGGGCAACGTTTCCCAATAAGCCAAAGTAAAGCAAAAAATAAATAACTTCCCTAATCTTAATTGCAAAATTAGTAAAATGATTAGGCTCATATTGACAGTTAAGAGTCAATAGGCGTTAAGCTTGAGAGTTGATGTCATGACTGAAAGAGACGACTCAAATAAAATAAGAGTAAGACGAGACGAGCAGTTAGTCAATGGGTCGGAAATTTTTCCTTCAATATATATAAATATAATCGGTCCAGTACGGATTGACAGTTCTACATCTGAAATTAGGAACCGAACTGATCCTCTTATGAATCGCCGTTTCTGGTCTAGTCTAGTTTGGTTTCTAATGATTCGAGTGATTTCCGATTCATTTGCACACCCTTAGCAGTTGTGCCTAGATATCACCCCTCTGGGTCTTGTAATTTTTTACTTTCTCTAATTTCTCTATCCAATGTTGATGATTAGCCTAACACGGCGTTGACGTGGACCGCGACGTCGGCGATCGCGTCCCAATATACTATGGAAGGACTAGCTTTTGGATAAACAGTGGAAATTTAAAAAATAATAATTATATATATGTGTGTGTGTGTGTGTGTGTGTTTATGAATTTGCAGTGTCCTTATTTAGTGTTTGTCGTCGAGGGACGGGACCAATTTTCACTGAACCCTAAAAACATTGTGGGCCCAATCCTGCAAAACCAAGTCCAAGAAAAGATTTGTGGACTCAAAAGATCAGAGCCCCACTTCAAAAAAATCTCTGACCATATTAAAAAAATAAATACACATTTCGCATTTACTCCCACCAGTCCCACGTATCCGCCAGTCATCGTCGGACAGGTGGGCCGACAGGTCCCGGGCCGCAGATTTCGCCACGTGTCCGCGAGATTTTTCTCGGAATCGTATTGCGCCCGATTTCTTGGGGATTTGGGGGAAAAAAAATCACTTGATTTCTTCGAGGATTACTTATCTAAGATTCAATTTCTTGGAACAAGGAATCGAGGCATTATCCATGTGGACTATTTTAAAGTACCTTAACGACAAAATAATTTTTAAAAAGGAGCTACCCAATTTAATAGGATGATTAATGACGTAATTGTTATCCACCCACCCTCAAGGAAAGGGAACTATCTAGACAAAAAGTAAGGACATTATCAGTGTAATTTAGATCACGAGCAGTTGCTATATTTACCTCTCAGGCAAAGAAAGTGTTTCTATTTCTTCTAAGATGCCAAACTATAATTTTACAATTGATTTTTTTGATAAATTCAGCCTGCCACGTATTTTTAGCTAGATAATAAAAAGCTCCAATAGTTTTTTGATATACATTAATTATCGATTCAAATTTTATTGCAAAGATATATCTTCATGATTGTTGTCAAATCTGATTAAAGGGATTAGGTATGCGTTGAATATGTGTAATTGCTATATCGTCTTCTTTATGCCAAGCACAGAGACAATCCATGTGCAGAAGAAACCAGATTTTCTCAAAAGCGATGACATGATACGTTGCATTTGTCACTAAATCAAATATTAAGAACCGAATTAAAAGAAACAGTGAAAAAAGGGAAAATCATCGAAGGCGATACATGGGATGAAAAATATAACGCGACATATTACTCGCTCAACGCGCGCGTGTCGGCCACTTCCCTCACGCGCTCCTCTGCTGGTTAAAAGCCCATCGCTCTCGCCTCCTCCTCCTCCTCCTCCTCCTTCTTCACTTCTCTCTGCACGGTAAATGACCGATGTCGCGCCACCGACGGCAAGCCTCGCTGGTGCTCCCGCCCGAGATAATCGCCGGGGATGACCCGGACCGCGCTCGCCGACCTCGGCCAGCCCGGCGAACGCGCCGCCGCTCACGCCCCCGCCGCTGCCGCGAACGCCAAGCCCTTCGACTTCGACTCTCGGAAAGCGGAGGAGAGCACAGCCTCCGCCGCAGCCTCCGCCGGCGCCGATTCTCGGCAAGCTTCGCTGAAGAAGCCGCCGGTCGCCGGGAAAGACGCCTGAGAAAGCGGAGGGGGGAGCGAGAGCGCCGGAGCTCCGGCTAGTCGGCGGCCGATCGTCTCCATCTGCTGTAGGAATTTAAGGCATGAGCGATGTTGTTGTTGTTGTAGTTGTTCACTCGCGTCTGTGTTCGAATAAAAAAGTGGAATGTTATGGTGCGATTTTCTCTGTTTTCTTCCCCCGCTCTTTTTAGTTTAAATGCAGGGTTTCCTAAACTTGTTTTTTAATTAAGGTTTTATTAGGATCGAACGGTCACCTTTTGTTTTTTGTGCTCGAATCGAACGGTCGCCGTCGTTCCTCTCGTCGTTCGTGGAAATTAAGGCTGGCTCTGTTATGGGTGCGCCGGTTATAATGACCGTTATTATAGTTTTTGGATGCGCCGGAGAAATCTTAGCGTCGTACATGAGGTAGTTAATGACTGATTATCTTAGATTCTCATGGCTTTTGACATTCATATGTTTTTGTTTCCCTGTTCTTTTTTTTTTTTTTTTTTTAGGTACTTTTATTTGTTAAAATTCTTGTTGTTCCGTGGATGACGTGGTGTCGCGAGCGCAAATCAAGGGCTAACCCCGTCCGATTAAGAGAGAACCTGTAGGATCCGGCGGTTGATCTATAGAATGAACGAAAATGTAAATAATATCATAAAAAGGCAGCTAAAGGCCAAAAAAGGAAGGATAAATAACACAAATAGTGCTTAAATTTTAATTCAATATATAACGTGATTAACAAATTTTAAATTTATTTAATGCGATCATTGAACTTTAATTCGATATATAATATCATTCATAAATTTTCTATTTATTTAATACGATTTTTATATTTGAACAGTTTCATACAGTATAAAGACAAAATCAAATATGTATCAATAAGTCAAGGATTTCATTAAACGAACTAATAGTTTAGGAGTGATATTGTACATTGGGTTAAAATTTAATTATCGTGTTAAAAACCCATGTTATTATAGTTCAAAAACTATTTGGGCTAATATCCCTAAAAGGAAAATGCCTTCGTGCCTACTTGTAACAACTTTATGGTGCTACTCAAGAGAGTTGGGGTTTTTTATTTTTTATTTAGGTCAAAAAAGAGAGGTAGGGTTAGCAATTAATAATGATGCTCAAAGTTCAAAGAGATAGGTGGAATTTGGTCGGTTTGAAAAGAGACGCCGAAAGGCATGGAAAAGGAGATAATAAATCATTTATTTATGACCTAATAAATAGTTTGGTGGCCGATGAAACCAGAAAAGTGGGGAAGAAGAAGGTCCAACGCACCCAATTTATCACGTGGCTGTTCTTATTTTCTCATGTGCATGCAACGAGTGGTGTCGGTCCATCCGCGTGACGTCATCATCTCTCGTTTTCAGATAGGCACGTTTTTTAATTTATTGCGCAAACAAAAATATCACGGTGGACGAGCCTCGTTTGGAACAAAAGGCCTTTTCTCTACCGACCTCTCGATTCTAATTCTTTTGTTTTTTTTTTTTTATTCTGCATTTTGCTTTTTGCTTCGTTGTGCTACTGTTTTCTCCATTTTTTTTATTTGAGAAAGAATTTCCTTATTTTTAATTGGCGAGGTATAAAAATGTATATTCATTTTCTATTTAAGTCTGCATGTGATCGACGTGCATAACTCAATTTGTAATTCAGGTTCACTAATCATAGACATCATTGAAGGAAATTTTTAACAATTAAATACAGAGGAAAATATAGGGGAAATGAGAGCAAAGGAAACGATTTTTAACGTAATGCTTTCCTTGGCCAACCTTACGAGTCCAATTTTTTCTCTCTTTTTTTTTTAAATTTTGCGTTTTTGCTTCATCGTATTGTTATTTCTAGTGTCCATCTTCACTAAGAAAAGTGAACTTATTTATCTCTAATCTTGATTGGACCAACCATGCCTTTAATCGGTGGATAATAAACACGAACATGATTCACTTTTAATTTTAGCTAATTTCTTCTTCTTTTTTTAACTCTAGCTAATTTGCATGGAGATGATGTAAATAACTTCCAAAAATGATATCCTCTTATTCGTTTTGTTTTCCTAAAAAATTCTAAGTTTTCAATATTACTAAAAATTTGACTTTATAGCCAATAGTAGTCTGTTTTGAATATCTCACTCATTCCCCCATCAAATAACAAGTTAAATTTCCAAAAGGTTAGAATTTTGTCAATTTAAGTTTTATCTAGGAGTAAAGGCAAACCAGTAGCGTTCGCGCCTGATTAGACAATTTCCAAGATAAATCCAGTTCTAGGGTTTACCAATGACGTCATAAATGAGAAAGTATTAAGCATCCTCACGTCCCTCTTTTTTTTTTTTTCTTTTTCTCTCTTCTTTATGCATGCATGCAAAAACATTGTATTTCAGGACGTTAAGTTGGTCACGACCGTCTCCCGTTATAGATTTTATCCTTTTTTGGAGGCCCATTTTCTGTCCAATCACAATGGAGATGGCCCAACCAATTGAACCTTCGAAAAACTTATGTAATACAAAAATATGTCTATCCATTATCATGCAATCGTAGCTATCTGTATGTACGCATATCTTGACCTCAAGCTACTTCTGTAGAACGGAATGCTCTGCGTACATGCATCGTTTTCTTCCCCGAACGAGTTATCTGCTCTGAGTCTGAACTCCGGCATCGCTGGCAAGAGGATGATGATGATGGAGAGAGAGCTGCTTCTGACATGATGCATGTCGTTGACGAGCAGCAGCGTCGACCATGAAGTCAATCGTTTTTCATCGAAAGTCTAGCAAAATCTAACAAAGATCAGTCCATTTTCGCACGGACGCTGCGTTTCCTCCAGTTTCCTTAAATCTTCTGACAGAAGAAAAGGATTTCGTCACTAGAGAAAGGGGAGCGAGGGCTCGACCATATGAATGAGAGAGAGAGAGAGACAGCAACATCGGTTCTTGAATATTCATCAGTAAACAGTACTCGCAAAACTATACATTTCTTCTTTCTGTAATTCAAAGTATCCGTACCCGACTAATTTCCGCCCGTATCAGACCTGAGTTATTGCAACGAGTAGGAGACAGATGTAGTTCGAACAAGATCACCTTTGCCTCCTACTTGCCTATTGATATTGCCGTAGCTACCACAAGCTTAGTGACATTAAGTTGTAGCAATCGCAACCCGTTTTCATCCAAATGATTCCGGTCAACGCATACCTCAACACACAGCTTCGGCATAGTAACAGCATTATTCCCATCTGCATTACATGCAGTTCATAAAATCTCACTGTTTCGAGTAAGAATAACCCTAACAATGGGTAACTACCATCCTCCTCTCGGGAGCTGCCATTTGAAAATCATCTGAGGACGACTTGACAATTGACATCAAGACACCAAACCCTTGCAGTAGTGTGCTAAAGTGCGCTCTTCTCACAATGTACGTCTTGACACGAAAGGGAAGGGCAATCGAAAAGAGATTTGTTGTTCAAAAAAAAAAAAAATCGAAACGAGATTTATGAGCTTTCATGAACACACATGAAATGATGAGTATGATGTATAAGTAACCAACACACTCCGAAGATCAGTGAATGTTACAATACAGAAGAAACGAGCACAGCAGGAAGCCACGACATCGAAGCATAACCGAGATGGCACATGATGAAACCAATGAAAGGAAGGAACCATAGAGGTAGGCGAGCATAATCACCAGCACCTTAAGTTGATGCATGTTTCAACCAAAAAAAAAAAAAAATTCGATGCATGCTTCTGCAAATGTTTTAACCAAAAACAGTAACTCGGCCTGTGAACCGCAACATGTTCCAAGGCATTCCAAGGCCTTTGCACCAAATGAATTCGACCACATGGTCGGAGACCCAAATTAGAGGGTCCTCACTGGAAGCATTCTAACAACAGCTAGAATAAACGCACAGACATACGACAAGTAAATGCGAGTTCAAAAGACTGCCTTGCGAAATAGTTTTCGCCATTCAGTGACTGCTGAGCAAGCAAGATCACGATCAAACTTGAGAACACCATTAAATTGTTTGGAAGTATAACAATAGGTAAAAGTGAGCATAGAAACTTGGATACTAGATGATGAACAGCCTCAGAATTAACCTTGATGTAGTTTTCAAGTATCAAACAGCCTTTTCCATCAAGGCAGTTTGCTCAATATGCTTCAATGTAAAAGGCGGTGGAAAGCGAATAAAATTCTAACATAAGTAAGGAAGTCATAGGGAAAGGAGGGCGCACCTATTCCAATGAATTTCACACAATTTAGCCACATGCACGGCTGAGCTGTTCATAAGCATCCTAATCAAACAACAGGAAACTAAAGTACACAAAGGAAAAACGTACGGAATCTAAATTGCGAAGCAATTGACCTACATTACACACAGGGCTGTCTGGATGCACAACCAAACAAAGCGTAAGTCCGCATACATTGTTAAACACCTAGTTGTTAGAAACACCTGCTTGCTGACATCCATTTATGCCAATGCACCAGAAATAGGTAAATGTTAGTGATAGTTCATCACCTGACGCGGATCATATCATCTACATAGTATAGCATGAAGAAGAAATGCTGAGCACACTAGCATGCAAGTGAATGCATGAAACTAAGAACAGCATATACATAATGCACTATGACATAGCTATAGTCGCTGAAGCAAAATTAATTACCAACGAATAATGTTAAAGCTTGTTCCATATCAAAATATCCTTCCAGAAACACAGTTTCAAACATTTGCAAAAAAGAAATATTAAGCACATCTTCAATAAGTGAATCCAAAGAACATCATCAAATTCCCTATCATATGAGAACCACCACGGAGCTATACTCAGATAATCCCAGATATGGGAGAAACCGTACGAAGGCATCCTTATATTCAAAGAACTTACATGCCGGTTTTTGCGAAGATCAGACCTGATACATTGAACTGGACAAACTATAAACAGTGAATCGAACTGCACTTACAATGATTAATTAATCTATATGTTTAAAGCAGACATCCGAATAGGACAGTTAAGGCACAAACAAAATGTCATTAAAAAAGGCATCGAGCTGACATGTCTTTTTGTTTATTCACTAAATGTCTCCAGATGCATGAAAGACAGTGTGGCCAGAATTCCATACAAGGCACCTGTGTATGTTCAAAACTTCACAAAGAATAATTTAAAGAGACCCCCACCACAAGCCATGGGAATCTCCGACAGCGACCACACAATCTCAACATCAAGATTTCAGTATAGTGGCTGATTCATTGCATAAGGATCCAGCACATGCATATCTTTTCTTGCACATTTTTCTTTTTGCAATAAAGTAAATGTATCATAATAAAAGAAATCAGGATGAAGGTGAGAGGAACCATCACTGCTTAACTCTAGTTCCGAAGGAAGTACTTTTTGTGCATAGCAGACAAGGACATGAAGCAACTTTGGGAGGATGAGCAGTGCCAATCCATCATCTACTAAGTAATTCCTGAAACAGTGCAGAGTCACCATCCCATGCGGTGATGTTATATAAGAGGGACAAAATTTTTGGCGAGAATAATTCAAAGCGAAACTCTCCATAAAATCATACATCAGTTTTCTTCTGGATGCAGAAACGAGTAAAGTGGGTCGAAAGAAGATATGCATCTAATGTTCTTTACTTCGCAAGGGGAAAATCAAAAGTGATGTTGACATTACACCTCACATGCTGTGCATGACGAAAGCCTAGGGCAATGACTTCGTATGTTCGCTTAGTAAAAAATGCTAGGATTTGTGAACTGGGCAAACAACACAAAGTTCAACTATCCATGTTAAACAACACAAAGTTCAACCATCCATGCTACTAGTGCAAAGAATTTCGTAGTTAGACCACCCACCCGAGCTCAAACTTGTGTCCTTACATGGCCTTTTTGGTCATCAAGGTACTTCATAAGCTTGGGGGCTTTACCAACCTAAAGAGAAGTCTGGCCATAAATATACTAAAGAGAAAAAGAACAGAAGAAGAAAGTCTAAGGGGATTAGGTCTGCAAATTCAACTTGTCATTAATATACCTCCTACAAGAACAAAATTGTCAAAGCTATGACACCTACCAAGGCAGAACGCCAGAAAAAATGCTGCAACTACAACTACAGCACATCACTAGCTGTGACAAAGTGAGAGAATTAAAATGGGAAATGAGCACAAAACAGGAGCGACCATGAGTACACTGAACATATAATATATGTTAATATACTAAATGTAATAAAACTCATAATTTTCTTCCTATGCACTGTAGAATTTACCTTAGCCAAAGGAATCTCCTGTATGAAGAAAACAGAATAAGAAAAGGCAATTCAACAATAGCAACAGTAGGGGAAAAAAGTCCAAGCAAAGGATCAATTATGACAAAAAGAATGCCAACAATGAGAATTTCCTTTCCCTCCAATTAATTAAAAATATGTTTGTAGTTAGGTAAAGAGGCACAACACTTGATCTTCCACATTTTAATAAGCTTATAAAGCAAATAAAACCCATCATTACAGAGGGAACTTCCAGAGAAATAAGATCAAGTGGAGGCACTACTCAAAAACTTAAGGTGAAACTAATGAAGATAGAGATGTGTTAATAGGGAACAAGGTCTTTATATAGACCTAGTAACAAATCACTAGAACCCCCAGGTTAGAGTTTAATTAGCGATTAATAGGTGAACAATTACAACAATATTACAAATGTCATTCCATGAGTGGGATGAATATATAAACTAATCCTCAATTCAACCAGAAATGGCATTGTCTCAATTTATTGGGTTACCATAGCTTGAGCCTCCAAGCAATCCACCCCCAGAAGCGTAAACATCCGAAGGATCCATGATCGGAGACGACGACGAGGCCCCGTTCCTATCTCCGCCGCCTCCGCCGCCCAAATGCAGATCCGACAAGTTCATAATGTCTTCTCTCTCCTCGACGCCTCGGTCATACAAGAACCCTTTGAACACGTGACCGCCGATCTTCACCACCGCCTGGTACGCGTACTCGTCCTCCCCGTCGTCCACCGACGTCACCCGCACGCACTTGAAGACTGCCGGCGCGCGCACCTGCCCCGGCAACGACTCCTTGAAGCTCGCATCTGCAACACACAAAACCCTATTTCAAGAAAACCGCACCCATCATGCTGCCACAACCCTAGGACACATCCTGGACGCTCACAAAGACGGGACCCATGCCCGCTTTTCGCGGCATCGGGCGCATGGATATAAGCCGTAGAGATTAGAATTCCGAACCTTGGCGGCTCGAGCTCGTGTCGAAGCTCCTCGGCGGCGTGGTGTTGGAGGTCGAAGTGTGAGAAGTGGTGGTCGTCTGAGAGCCGACGAGCCTCGGCTTCTTGGCTCCGGAAGTGGACACAGAACCGCCGGTCCCGCCAGCCGTGGTGGTACTGGTCATGAGCTGGCGCTCCCGCCGCCTAGCGGCGGGCACCCATGTGCTCTTCACGTGCGTGGCGCAATCGAAACCCCGGCTTTTGCAACAAGTCCTGCATCTCCGGTAGCTGCAGTCTTTCTTGGCCTGATTCCCGCAGTCTTGGCACGTCGCTGTGCTGCTAGAGCTCGCGCCGATCCCTCCGCCCACGCCGCTTTGAATTAAAGCACCGGAGTTGCCATGGTCGAGCATCTGAGCCGGTTTCTTCAAGTAATGATGGGAAGATTGCTGGTTCTGCCACAGCTGGAATTCAGCCGCAGCGCCCGCTCTGCCGCCGCCCCGGGCCGTCAAATTACCGTTGTCGCCCTCGGCCGCGTTCGGAGGAGGGCCGAGGCACGGGCCGGCGGTGAGGAGGGGGATGACTCCCACGCCGACGCCCATACCGAGTGCAGTAGCGGCCGAGTTGTTGGAGCCGTTTGAGGAGTCCGCGATGACCTGGTCGTTGTGGTGGTGGTGGTGGTGGTGGTGGTGGCTCGTGGGGTGGTGGAAGGAGGTGGCCGGCGCGACGACGAAGACGTCGCGGAGACCGACCATGCCCATATCCTGCGGGAGGCTGTAGTTGACGCCGGAGCGGGAGGAGGCGGGGGGCCAGGAGGGGGCGCCACCCGCGAGAGAGGCGGCATTGAAGCCGAGAGAGAGGTCGTCGGGGGCGGCGGCGCGGCCGGCGGCGGAGGAGGAGGAGGCCACCCAGTCAGCGAATGCGCCGGAGTCCGAGAGCAGCCTCCTGGTAGAAGAAGCCACAACTACGCGCTGACTCAGTACCGATACTGTATTTTTATTTTTCTTTTTGGCTCCTTTCTTGCACAGTCTCGTCCGCCTCCTCAGCAGTGGTATTCGAAAAATTGAATCTTTTCTGTCGTGGGTGGTTTTGAGGAAGAGAAAGAATAGTGGGGAATGAGAGAAAATGGAAAGTTGAGTGAGAGAGAAGGAGGGAAGCTCAATCTAGGGATGCATCTATGTGGGTGTTATGTGGGTGAAGTGTGGGGTCTCTCTCTGAGATCGCATCAGACGGCGCACAGAGAGAGAAGAGAGAGAGAGAGCGAGCGAATTTAAAGAAAAAGGGAAGAAGCGATCTTGATTGCTGTTTGCTGGTATAGAGAGAGAGAGAGAGAGAGAGAGAGAGAGTCTGTTGTGGTGGAGAACTGAGCAAAGTTCTGTGGTGGGCTTCTGATCTCTGTAGCCGCTGCTGCTGCTGCTGCGACTGCTGCTGAGACTACGCTACTGCTACTACTACTACTACTTCTGTCCGCGCTTTGGCTGTTTCTGCGAAAAGAGAAAGAGGGGGTTTCTTGATTTTGCAGAGATAGAAAGAGAGAGAGTTGTAGCAGAGAAGCTCCGAACAGTGCAATTATAACGACTCTGTTCTCTTTTATATCTCTCCCTCTCTCTTTTTGGCTCTTGCTAGAATTTCCCCCCCACCCCTCAGCTACAGCTGCTGTTCCTCGCTTCGTCCATCATCATCGTCACCTCCTCCTCCTCCTCCCCCCTTCGATCTCCTCCTTAGATCTCCTCTGAGCAAAACCTCTTTGTCCCTATCTGCTGCTCTCTTCTTCTGCTCCTGCTGCTATACCCCTTTTCTTTCCATCGCTCTCTCTCTCTCTCTCTCTATTCTCTTTCTTCTCTTCGTATGGTTTCCTAGAAAGGGGGCTGAGGTGGGTTCCTATCTACCTCTCACACTCCCCACTCACTCACTCACTCTCTCTCTCTCTCTCTCCCTCTCTCTCTCTCCAATTATCACTCCAACAAATATAAGGCAAAGAGGGAGGTAAAGAGAGAGATGGGTATAAAGACCTGTTCTCTAGCTTCTTCTCTTTTTTCCTTTTCTTTTGGTGATTTTGTGGGGGGGGGAGTTCTATAAAGTCACATGACACCTTTCTTTCATTTTCCTTTCGGCTTGGCCAGCTTCTTCATGGCTGCACTGCAATATATAATATAATATTTAACTTTGATCTCCCTTGTGAATATCTTAGAAATCATTTTCCTGCCTACCGATAAGACCGAAAATACGACTGATGTAACATCATTTATAAAATCATAATTACTTTCAATATATATATATATATTGATCATCGCACTATTAGTAAGTTAAAAATTCAATAAAAAGAAAAATGGTAGATCACAAGAATCATACACCACCAGTATAAGTAGTTTGAACTTATGGAATATGAGTCTCCAGCCGCTATGTTACAACCACTGGTCATTTGAACTCATCGTGGAGAGATAGCATGGTAGCAAACCGATAGTCTTTTCTAACCGATCAACAACAAAAAGAATGAGACGACAACTGAAAGATAATGAGAACCCTCGCATAATTCCCTTCCGCTCCTTGCCATCAAACCCACACAATGATTTGATTCTCCATAATTGTATCGAAATCGCATAATCCTAGGCCGCGGCGATCTAGTAACAATAATAATATTTTGATAAGTATGGTCTATCAATAAATAGATTACAACTAACTTAGGAAGCATCATTAAATCTTTCTTCAAACTCAATTGTCAAATTCGCCAATCCACATCGACCAAAAGCTCGTTCCAAGAGGCCCAAAGTTCAGCAAGCACGGTGGATGAATGGGGGAAAGAGTGTCACATGGATAGTCCATTTAACATGATGCGTATATCATATAAATTAGGGGTGATCGATTTTAGATTCCATAAAAATTTAACTTACAACTTTGAACCTACCCATTGGAACAGGTTTATCATTTCCTAAAACTTAGAACCTATCTCACATACCCTGAAACTTAGAACCTACCCTATTGCAAGTTCCAAGTTCCAAGTTCCAAGTTCCAAGTTCGAGATTCTACCAACTGATAACCTATCCATCAAAAGTCTCTCCAATTTTTAGAATCCATAATCTATCCCACATACTTTGAAATCTAGAACAGACAAGTACCATCAAGTTTTAGGTTTTATGTTTTACCCTAAAATCATGCTTACCCCTTATATGAATACCTGGACTTGTCAAATGAATGTGTCAAGTTAGGCTTGGATCCGGTCAAAAGTGATTTAACCCAAACTAACTTGTTTCGATCTATTTCCATGCAATACAAATATAATGACTAATATCCATCCCAACCGAACCGTTACTTTTATATTCAACTAAATTTAGAAAAACTCATACCCAAACTAAGGTGATAATGAAATGAGTAGGCAAGATCAAGTGAAAGCAAAAGAGATTCATAAATATGAGTTCGCTCTATATAAGTCATAAACCCATTTTATATCTATTTATTTAAGACAATATTATTTTAAACCCATTTATCGAATATAACTAATTTATATAATAACTCAAACCATCAAATGTAAATTAAGAAAATTAATCTACAACCCATTTTGATAGGCCTAGAATCACACTTATACTGTTACGAAATCTTCTGCAGTCATTGCATTATATACATGGACATCACTCGAATTTTCCATTAATTTGCGTGTAGGTGTCATATGATAATTTCTTCGGGGCCACCTTGCAAAGCCGGTCTATTTGGTCGCACTTGATAGTGTTTTTTTCTTTTTTCCTTTTACGGGAGGCGCGTGGAAGAACATACCTAGTTGCATTTTTTTTCCTGGGTAGAACGAAGGGATCGGCGGCCGCCATTGGTCTTGAAGCACACGCGCAATTAGCGCATGATCGTACTCGAACATCACATGTTTGCTCCGTCTGGGATTTTGAAAGTTAAGAGATCTCCTCCACATGGCCGTATCCCCCAACCGCTAAATGTCTATTGCAGTTGGATCGTGTCTGAATCAATGGGAGAAGATTGGTCGCCCTTCACCTGTCCCTTTTATAATCCGTTTCTTTAACAGCACGTTATTTCCATGGCCCGATCCTATTGGGGCTTTGAAGAATGGCAAATTGCAAAGTACATTTTAGGGTTAACTTGTGACATCAGTGTTCCTGGGATTCAATTTCGATAGAAAATTTGAACATTCTAAATGTGTTATCAAGAAGCACACGTGAGCATCGTTGTTCTAGATAGCTAAGATCCTTTCGTGACTTCTCATGGTGCTATCTTAGTTGTCTTGGTGAATTAAAAAAATCATCAACAGCGTTTTTAACGAGGTAGAAACTTGTTGAGGCATTGAGATGAGCAGTGCGCAAGATAGAGAAGTGTTGCGGATTCGATTGTTACTAAGTAGGAGAGTATGATTGTACTATTGGGTTTGGATTAGTTGGTTAAACACTGAAATTAGCCCAATGGCATGGCTCTGTTGTGGCAGGAGTTAAGTGCTATTTTCAGTGAATTTCTTTAATTAAGTTCATGTATAGGCGATGGAAGGAAATTACAATATACCGCCAAATCACCAAATAGTGACTTTTCAGGAAAAAAAATGATAGACTAACCTAATTCTTTTTCTTACATTGCAAGAAATTTAATCTCTATGTGCTAATAATTAAAAGTATCATCGACATGGCGCAAATATGTTGTTCTTGTTAAATTATTTAAAAATTAAATTACGCACTTATTTAATTGTATAAACTTTTATGACAGTTGTAACATAGTGCCACATAATTGTATGGTTTGGTCGATACAATTGCTTTTTAGTTTCTTCTCTTTCTGTTGTTAGCGTAATCTTTTTGGCACTATTATAATTTGAAAACCCTAACTAAAATTGGATGCTGGCCATCCGTCCTAGTTTGGTACGCGTCTTTTCAACCCATCATTTTAACAATTTTTAGGTCTAGCTTACCCCGGATCATCATATCACAGAATAAATCAACTTCAACTAATAACTTTGATTCTTTGAATTTAGTTCGGAGAACATATGTTTACCGATGGGGGAATTTCAATGCATTGGATGGAGAATCGCATGAAAAATTCACCCTCACAAGTTGGCTTCCCAAACTTTTTCCCTTTTACCCTTTTCTCTCCTTTTTAATATTTCTATCACATAGTGTCCAAAACCTAACCGTTCAACAATTAAGTATGATACTAACTTTGGTCAGAACCTCCACTATATGCCAAGTCTCAATTCTGACACGAAAAGAAGATCCTCAACTTTTACTCTAATTTTGAATTTACTCATGCATCCAAAATCGCCACCGATTTCTTCAAGATTATCATCATTGAGAGGCTACTATCAATACATACAAAGATGAGGGTGTTGATAAAGACACGTGTGTTCTAAAAATGAACCTCTAACTAACCCTAATGTTGATAATTTTGATGAAAGTAGTAGCAATTTTTAGACACGTTGGTGCAAATTTAGGCCTAGAGTGAGAGTTGGGAACTGTATTTTAGGTTAAAAAAAAGTTGGGGTCGAATTGAAATTACACATAAAATTGAGAGATTTTCGAGAAATCAGACCAACTTCACCCTGTTTTGTCCTCCTTAGCCATCTCCATGGCCATGATGTCGTGCATGTCATCTTGCTGATGTGAGAGCACGTATATATACGCTTTTAGATGCTAGGATTTCAGCCCCGTGACTGCATGTGCCACCACGTGAAATCATTCCGGAGTTCAGCTAATGAACTTTATGGTTAAACTCCACTCACATCATAATAATCACAAGGCCACGGTGCGCCGTAATCGAAAACGGGGCTGAAAAGTCAAGCTCAAATCATGTCGCGACATTGGAGAAAATCGAGTGTTGTAGGGGCACTTGAGGTGTGCTAATCTAACGCGATAAAAAGATTGCACCATGCGCATTTTGGGTTTCTTTTAACGTTATTCTCGCTGATGAACGAGCACTAAGCCACGTTCTTTTTCCCTAATGAATTGATTTCGCTGGGGCCCCCCGGCAAAAGCGTTCCTTTAGAGAACTAGGGTTTCGGGTGCCCTAGCATAAAGCCTAGTGTAGACATACACATCCATTCTAATTTTCTAAAGCTAGCTTTTAGCATGGAGCGAGGGACGCATACCATGGATTTTGAATGTTGTTTTGTGTTCCCTTTTGATTTAATGATACAAAGAGAGAGCAAAAAGAGACCATGGGGGGTCATCTCTTCCTTTGGCCTTTTGGGTCCACCAAACTAAACTATCCGAACAGAAGCCATTTTGAATGTGGTAAAGTCTCTTTTTCAAGATCAAAGCAAACCATCTCTCTCGTTGTTACTGTATATCTTTAGTCTTTTCATCCTTTATATCGTCCACAGCATAAGTTAAGTCATATTTAATGCACTTAAATACAATGATCTATATATATTTATGGTGATTGGTCGGACCCGTTTTGTGCAGAAGGTCTCCTAAAATGAAAACAGATTGAACCGGCTATATTATGGATTATAATGCGAGACGAGGATCATAGGCATGTGGATGCCTGCTCTCACACATTTAAACATGTAACTTAGAGAATGAGAGAAGATTGTGAAGACATGCAAGACAGTGGGGGTTCTTTCTTTTTAATCATGGATTGGAAAAGCACGTACGGCGTAAGTCTCGAGTTTGCAATTAATTGGCTCCAATGATCTTGTTGGAAACTAAGCAAAAGATTTAGGAGTTCTTTACATGGAAGGGGCAAGGATGAAAGTTGCTTTTATCTAATGATGAATGTCTAGAGATTCCCCTTTTGATCAGCATTATTGCAAGCACGCGGAATCACATTTCGTCGAGTGTCTTTAGGGAAGAAAAAAGGAAAAGGAAAAGGATCGATTTAGTGCTCATTCTTTGTTCTCTCTCTCGGCGCAAAATACATATACTAGTCACCACAAGTTTCATGATCTCCGAACTTATATACGTACATAGGTACTGCCTTTTCATTTAATTTATGCTCGCTTGCTTTTCATGGTCGAAGGCCCCGCGTGGAAACCAAGATGGAAATATAAAACTATCAATGTCGATGGGGAACAAATAGACTTTTTCTTGGCACTCATGCGATGCTAGAACATGTATTATAATATTAGGTTTTGTGTCTATGTTGGAGAATATAAATGGGAGAGGACAAGAAACCTCTTGTACTTTTATTCCCTCCGAGCAAACGAATGAATGGATGGACGATAGATGAAAGAATCGTGGTTTACTTATTCATTATGCACATCAATTAACATGACATCGATCGCATATATGTGATTGCCTCTTCTCCAAGAAAAGGGGTTTGCGATCTGCGGATCTTCCACCTAGAAGAAACGAATTGGCTAGGAGAATGTAGTTACAAAGCTCTTTCGTGTTGGGAGAAATGTTTCTACACAAAGCTTGGGAATGCAATAATTGAAAATTGTCGCGTTAAATTGGGGATCGATTGAGAGCATCACCATGCACATGGATCCTAGGTTTTGTCATCTCTACATTCTCTCCTACTTCTATGATGCAATCGGCGAAGTTGTTTGCTATGACTTGAGAAGAGATCGAACATGATTGTCAAAATTTTGTTTGGGGCGATCTTCAAGACAAAAAGAACATCCTCCTAGTGGGATGGTAAACACTCTGCCAACCAAAGAATTGTGGAGGATTAGGATTTCGCAGTTTACGTTGGAGTTAATTAATCTTAACAATACAGCACTTGCCCACTGCCAAACTTGAGAATTTAGTGTGGAAATGGGATGGGCCACAGAAGATCAAAAAATTTCTGTGCTGATTTCGCACCAGCTTCTTCTTACTAATCAATAAAGATTCTATCATAAAATCACAGCGGATCCTCATTTCAGTTTTTGTCCACAATCCTTCGAGACAAACTTACACGTACTCTAGAGCTGTAAGTATGTAAAGGTTATTTGGCAGAAGATTTTGCCTACAAGTTTCCAAGGTGATATCTTGGCTCTTGATTTGCATAAGTAGTTGTTGACAAACCTGTCTTTCACAACACTTTTGGTAAAAGATTACGACTGGCCACTAGTATTTAGTGTAACTTGTTGGCATTTTTTAAAATGGAGTAATCATAGACTATTCTAGATGGATTTTTCTTTTCCTTGTGTGGTTTTAATCTTAGGATATGTCAAGGATGTGCGGTCTGCTCGGATGGCAGAAAATAGATTATCTACCCACAAAGAGAAAATCGATAAGTTGTGGGTTGAACCCCTCCTTCTTCCTTTTGGGGCAAACTCAATTTCGACGAGGCCACCAAAGGCAACCCGATTTCAGCTTTAATAAGTGAATTTATTTGTGATGACTTGGGTAATTGGTTTGCTGGTTTTCCTTAAATAATGAGAGTGTGCTGTTCACTCAAAGCAGAACTATGATGTATCTTTAGATCGATGGTAATCTTTTCGAGTATCACCAAACTTATAGAATTCTCCATAATTTTAGGGAGGGAAATATACGTGCAAATTGGCTACCTAATTTGGTCCTTCAGTCCAGTAATGGATGTAATAATCCAACATTAAAAAAGCGACCCGGAGGTTTACTCCCTTTGTTGTTTGGAGATCAGGTTATATTATATTTTTTTTAGGAGAGTAAGGATGTAATTTTCGAGCATTGCCCCCTTTTTGTACCCAAAAAAGAAGAAGTAAAGTCGGAACATAACGGGAAAGAAAATAAAAAGCAAAGCTACTATGGACTCACTTAGGAGAGAGTAGTCACACTCATACACAATCGAATATCCTAATATATTATTATTGGGGTTCGTATGACTCAATTTTTAGAAACATAAGAAAACAATTTAAATGTGTAACGTGCACGTGGATTCATCACCTGACGTTTTCTTCACTGGAAAAAGTTTCCTTTGAAATTACGAGAATATGACGGGCTCTTCATTTCGCACTTAATTTTTTTTTTTTAAATTTATGTACATGTGTTTATGCACGATAGAAGCCAAAAGCAAAGTAAACGTGGATAGCCGGGGAAAATAGATTTTTCCTTGCGACTTCTGGCCGTGACTTTCAGAAATTCCTTGCAAGTGCAAAACAAATTTCCACTTTCATTTTTAACAAAAGTTTGTCAACTCCGAATCCCTCTGTTCGTGATCCATAAAAAAGAGGGAAAAACCGATTAGCGCCAATGATCCATAAAAAAATGAACCATAATTATTTTAACCACTCTCCACATGAAAATTCAAGATTGGTAAGCCTATCACCACAAATCTAAAAAAAAAGATGGAGTTAAGAAGTTATATGTTATAGTGAGTCAATAATTGTAGACTTAAATACAATATGAATTGAAAGATAAATGACATTTTTATCATGAGATTGTCGAGCTTATTACCACAACCCTACCAAGGCGCTAGGGTTAAGAAGTGTTTTTTAGACGAGATATGTTGCATTTAGGGAACACTATTTGAATTGAACTTGTAATCTCGTGGAAGATGAGTGATCTATTTATTAAGAAAGTAGCTATCTTGATGGTGCTATCAATGTTTTTTTTTTTTGTGGTTTAACTTAAATAAAGAGAGAAAACCAAGACTCCCAATAAAGACAAAGTACAAAAAAGAAGTATTCATGCACCTGTACGCCGACGGACAAATCTTGGCCTCATTTTTCCAAATGTTCAAAGAAAACGTCCACACTCTTTCAGAAATTCTAAACAATTTCCCTGTTCCCCTTTTTACGGAACTTTGTCATCTTCGAGTTCCTCTACTCTTAATCTCCAAAGAAGAGTGGTAAAACCGATTGGCACCAATGATCCCTTATGGACATTACTATTATAAGAAAATGATTGGTTTGAACCATAATTATTTCGCATCATTCTCCATCCAAAAGTTCGAGATTAATAAGTCTATCACCACAACCCTAGCAAGATATTTGAGTTAAGAAGTCTTCTAAGACGAGATATGTTGCAGTTAGGCAACAATTGTAGATTCAAACATAATATGAATCAAACTCGTGATCTCGTGAAAAATGAGTGCTCTCTTTATTAGGAGTCCCACAATCCTATCAAAATATTGGGGATAAGAAGTCTGTGTGAACGAGATATGTTACATACAGGTAGCAATTATAGGTTTAAACACAATTTGAATTGAATTGGTGATTTCACGGGAGATGAGCAATCTTTTTATCACAAGGGCAGTTACATTGGTGATGCTATCGGTGCTTTCTTTTGTGATTTAACTTGAGGAAGAAGGCCAAATTTGGACCCTCGAAAAAAGACAAAAGTACCCAAAAAAAGTATTCATGCACTTGTGCTCCGATGGACAAGTCTTGGCCCCATTTTTCCAAATGTTCCAAAAATACGTACGAACTCTTTTGCGGGACGACAAAAATGGCCACGGTCCTCTTGTTCTATTTAAGTTGGAAAAACAAGAGGGAGAGGACAAAAATAAACCATTTGTACTCTTATTCCCTTAGCGCGCAGAGGAATAGGACGACAATTCGTGAAAGAATCGCGGTTTTACTGATTCTGCGATTTGTCTGATAATCCAATTAAGTGCTGAAAATTGAAAATCTAACACTTGATGAGATTGAGTTTGCTTAATGGCCTTAAATGAATTTGATTTAAATTATTAAACTAAGTAAGAAAATTCACTTAATCTGATAGTAATTACAATCTCGCCGGATATATCGATAAAGCCTACCAATAATGATTATTTTCTGTGTTTGGTCTGAGGCTTGTGCTCTCTATCTATTAATTTTAAATTATAATTAAGCAAATTAGGAACTCTCAAAACACATTTTCGTTTGGATTGAGGAAAACGGGAGGTAAAGTATTAGGGAGATTGGGAGAGCTTATAAAGAATTAGTAAAGTCCATTTCGATCCTATATTAAATCCCTTTAGAATCCGTCTAAATAAGGAGGGATTTTAATATCCATTTCTAAAAACGTAAAAAGGATATTTATTTCATAATTCATGTTGTCCTTTCTTTTGCTTCGCTAACATTCAAATAGTATAATAATCCAACCCCTTTAAGGGTGCATTTGATTCGATTTTTCTTCATGATGACTTTAGGAAAATGTAAAGACATATAAACTAAAAGAATTTTTCGAAATGCAAGTGATAATTGATAAAGTGCATTTCGAAAATACATTGAAAAACAAAATTGACGTAAATATTATTTATAAAAGCTGCACTATGTAAAAGATTTTTGCCGGTTAAAAAAATTTCAAACTTATTATTAACGAAACTCAATCGTTGCTAGCGAGCCAAATCTATCACTGGCTATTCGTCAACAGTAGATCGGCGGCTCGCCAGTTGGTAGGATAACCTTAAGCGAGACTGGTGGTTGTCCACTGATCGCTCGTTGATGACACGCCCGACGCATGCCAGTAGCTCAGCGGTAATCGGCTAAAATTTAAGAAATGAAAATCTATCCTCAAAAGGATTTAAAAGAAAAAAAAAACAAAAAAACAAGAAAAGTAAAGGGGGAAGAACTAGAGAGGAGGGAGGGGCGGGGAGAGGAGATGGCTCCACGTGGCGGGGATCGAGAGGGGGAACATTCCGGGGATGTGGACGGGGGAAATGGTTGGAAGGGGTCGCGTCTGATATTATTCCCCCAATGGCCCGTCACATCAGACGTCCCGCGTCACGTCCGCCTCGGAAACTCTGTCATCACCGTTCGAAAAAATCAACCCTCAACCCCACCCCTCCAATCGTGGCGTTGACCGCTGAACAGTTTTGCCCCTCTGGCTCTCCAGTCTCCCCACTGCAGCAACGTCGACAGTGGAACCCCACATCAAGCCCCGTGATCTTGTCATGACCCGCCCCGACCCGACCCCCCGATCCATCGCCTTCCTCTTCTTCTTCTTTTTCTCTTTTTCCAAGAAAAGAAGAAATTTGTCAGATGAAATTAAGGTGATACTATGGAAAATGAGGAAGTTAGATGTGAATTTGTGATTCGGTATTTTACTCAGTTTTCTGGATCTCTCGAATTTTGAAAAATCCAAAATGAGCGAGCAAACTCCATTTCGATTGCGCTAAAAATTAAAATGGAGTAACCAATCTGAACAGACCCGTGTTGCGAATTCCCAACCAAAAGTGGCTGCCCCTTTTTTCACCCCACTCTTTTGATTAGATACATGGCTTGACCCATTCAAATCCTTTTGGATTTTTTGCAAACGTGAAAGAAAAATAAATAAGGCGGTCGTGATAAATTCAACAGATTTATATGTCGGGATGTGATTTTTGCCTCCCTTTTCTCGATCCAAAAGGTAGGACTCTTTTGGTCCCATTCATTTCTTCTCTAATGGTTGTCTTAATCCTCACATGGTCAAATTAAGAGAAGGATTGATAGGTGAAATGACATTGACACGAGCCATTGACAAAATTAAAGAGGCACATGCCTTTATGCCAATATAAAGTATAAAACCAACGTAAGGAAATTAGAACATAATTTACAAAATCCAGGCAAGAAACCAAGTCAAAAATTCTATCGAGGTATGGTTCACCTCTTTTTTCCAATGTATTTACTCAAATCACGGCGAGATAAACTCGATACTCATTTGAGATGATTTCCGCTTTGACTTTTGATTTTTTTACAAATATCGAAGAAATGGGACTTGAATTGAGCTGTGAAATCTTAAATTAGCTCGTCTTTCATAAATTAAATAATAATTTTCATTCACAATTTTCATAAATATAATTTTTTAAAAATTGGTCGGAGGCCAGTGCGGAAAAAAGGAGGTTCCTATTTCCAAAGAGTAGCACTTAGCTTTCGGGGCTCACAGCAAAAATTCATGTGACTCTCGCGAGAGAATGACAAAAGCAATCGATTGTCCCTGGGATCCATGACAAGAACGAGCACGACCACCACGAACTCCACTGACAATATTCGTTGAATCGGGACAGACGCGACCATGATTTTGCATGGAAAATGCATCACTCTGGACAAAAGAATTCGAATAAAATAAAAAGTTCAATGCGACCATTCATAAAACTATTCATGTTTAACATATTCTGGTACTTAAAATTATTGCTCTTCTTAGTTCTTGATCTACAAACAGCTCTGTAAAGTTTCATATACTCCGTTTTTGTTTACAAGTATAAGTTTAGCTTTTTCTTCTTCTTTTTTTTTCTTTTAACTTTGTTACGCATACCATGTTCGTCCATACCCTTCGATTGAAGTGAAATTTTAGACATGCATCATATTTAATTATACACGTGCAATTTAACGTGTGCTAATCAATCTCGAGGATTTTCAAATGGTTTACATTAAAATATTTAAATAATAAATCATACTTTCATCTAAAATCTTAAATTTTCATAACAATTGGCAATGGTCATATATTATTTCATATGGTATTAAAGCTAGAGTTTATAAAATGAATATTTCTAGACTTTATTTATCTCTTCAATCGAATTTCCATGCTTAGTATTGGCGTGTGTATAAAACCATATTGAGCGCGAGGGAGAGTATCAAAATATTTAAATAATAAATTATGAATTTCATTTATTTAAAAACTTAACATTTTAGAATAATTGGCGGTGATTGCATATAATCCACTATTTGCCCGTGAGTTGCATTATTAAGGATTAATAATTTGCTTTAAAATGAAATTTTGTCAAGTCCCCTTGCGTCTTTCACCCGATAGCCTGAAAATTTTGTAATAACACTTGTTGTTTAAGAAAGCACGCATGTAGGTGATTTCAAACATTATAAATGTTTCTCGCTGATTTTAGATTGACATTGTCTTATTTTGACTTATGGGATCAATATAATGGATTTTGTCAATGAATGCTTTCGGGGCTTTTGTTAAATATTCATTTAAGGAAACTTTGTGTATTTTATTGCATGATCTTTTTCATGTTTTGTGTAACGAATCGAAACGTTTCCTTGATATGTATGATTAATCGAACATTCGTGAATAAGACCATAATATTATATCATATGTCTCCAAGTTGCCGATAACAAGTGGGAAAGAAGGTGGCAATGAAATCATGACGATGATAATCCTCATGATGAAAGTCGATAATTGGCTAAAGTTTTTATCTGGGTAAATTTCACTTCTCGCTGGTGTTTTCACGTTTTTATCAATTGAGTTTGTGCGTTTTTTACTGTTTAATTAAATTATAATACTTTCACAAATTTTCAAATCGAATCTCTCGGATACTAAATCTAAACAAATTCAATTGGTCCGGTCTTTGACTTACGACATGGACAAACGCCGAAGTGGGCAAAATTTTATTCACGCCCCGAAATTACTCACACAGTCACACTGGCTAATTTTTCCATGGCGGCAGTCATGTAGACTCCACTTCGAGTGAGCTTTATTGACATCATACTTGGCACTGTTCTCAGTAGCAATGACAATGGGTGTGGGAAGATTAGAAAATCTGTGAAAATAGAAAGGAAGAGTTGACTAGACAAGTAAATAGTGTAAGAACTTCACTAAAAAAAATACAAGTTAATACCATTAAAAATTATAAATTATGACAATCGTAACATCATCCTTTAGCTTTTTATTAAGTTGTAAAAATCTCTAAACTTATATTAATGTGACAGATTTAGTTCAAATGGAATTGAGATAGAATATATATATGTTATATATGTATAAATTTAGATTTTTTTTCGCGACATAAAAAATTGGAGATATTTTCATTGCGGTAAGTAAATCTAAGGCTTTTTGTGATTTTTTTTTAATTATCTGTGATATAATTGATATAATTTAGCATTTTTGTGTGCGCAAAGAACGAGATGGAGAAAACATGAATATATTTTCTGAAAATAAATAAAAAAATTGCAAAAAAGGAGATGATAGCAAAAAAGGGCAAGTGAAATGAAAGAAAGAAAACAAAGGGAGACTTTAAATAAAATCCATAACTTTGATATTCAATTACGACAAAAAGCCAGCTAGGGTTAATACCCTAAAAACTCTAAACTAGTATATTTATAACAAATTTACCAAAAAATAATTTTTTATCATGAAAACTTCAAACTGGTATACCAATAATAAATTTACCCTGACTGATTATAAAAAACCATAAATTGATACATTCATAACAAATTTATCCAAAATTAATTTATTCAACCGCAAAAAACCTAAATTAATGTATACAAATATACCCCTATTAAGTTAAATTAATACCATAAAAATGACAAAAATTATATAATTGTAATAAACGGATAATAAAATCTCAAATTAGCACACTGATCAACTATTACGTTTCATTTAATTTAGTAATTTAATAGTAAATTAACATAGGGTAAATTTGTCACAATATACAAGTTTGGGGTAAAAATTTACCGATATGGAATTTTTAGTGATTAAAAAATTAGTTCGGAGTAAATTTATCACAAATATATTAATTTTGGGTTTTTAAATATGTTAACTCTATTTTCAAAGGCTAAGCCAATCAAACTACTCCTTCAAAAATATCAAATTCTAAACCATCCCATTCGAAATTAATTGGATTAGATTTATAATAGTTTTATCATATCATGTCGTGGATTTTTTTTTTTTATCGAAATTGTCCTTTTAGTACCCCGAATTTCATGTTTTGGCGGTGCTCTCGAAATCGACGCATCACCGTCCTTGCCGTAAACACTAAGGCCAATCAAACTACTCCTCCGCATATATCAAATTCAAAACCGTCCCATTTGAAATTAATCATACTAGATTTACAATAGCTTTATCATCTTACGTCACGGATTTTTTTTTATCGAGAGTGTCTTTTTAGCACCTCGAATTTGATATGTCGTCGGTGTTCTCGAGATCGATACGTCATCATCCTCGTCTCGAGGTCGTATTCAACGATTCTAACACGTGAGATTTACATAGTATACGATATTACGGTACCCAGTTAAAAGGCATGCATATTCGCCCTTTCTTTACGAGACTAAAGTCGCTCCCCACAAGATGAATGAACAAATTCAGTGAACCCCCAAAAAATAAAGGAAATCAAGTAAAGAAGTCGCGAAAAAGGGGGAGAAATAGGAAAGAGAGATTGGCAAGAAAGCATCAATGATGGAGAAATAATTAAAAAAACAATAAAAAGGACTAGAGAAGGAAAGAAGAAAAAGAAAGCGGGCAACGAGGGAGGTGAAATTATTGAAGGGGGGTCTCGAAGGAGAGAAATTGAATGAGGGGTGGGGCCCAACCCGAACGTACGGCCGCTTCAGACATCACGCCACCTCCGTAAATTAAGGTTTGATTGTCCCCCATTATTACCCTCTCTCTCTCTCTCTCTCTCTCCTCCTCGAGCACCGTGCCACGTGTCCCCATGTTCCTATTCCTCTCTCTCTCTCTCTCTCTCTCTCTCTCTCTACATCTTTTCGGGGTTCGATGAATTTCCGATGATTAACGTGAGTTTGTTAATTAACCGCTCCCCCTTAATCCCCTCGGATTAAGCGGAAAACGAAGCCGCGCGATTATAATATCACCGACCACCATCTCCCGCCCTCCCGTGACGAAACTCCGTGAACGTCACTTCCGTTGGGCCGACCACCTTGTCCTGCCGGACGGGCGGAGGGAGATTTTAGGATTTTCCGGCCACGTTTCCTTTCATCGGACGGATCGGAAAAATCGTCGATTATTCCAAAATTTGATCACGTAATTTCGCGATCGTCGATTATGGTGAATAATTGTTAACGCGTTTGGAATTATTCGGAATGGAGGAGGGCGAAAAAGCAAAAGAGACAGACGAGACAAGAGAGCCCCCGCGATTTTAAACCCCGACCACGCACCGTCCCTTCTTCCCTTGCAAAAGACGCGGAAAGCGGCGCCCCGCGGGATTCCTCCCCCCCGCCCCGCCCCGCCCCCGCGTCGCCTCCACTCGCGGCGGTGGGCGCCCCTGGCTCCGGGGGCGGTGGGCGGCACGGGCGGGGGCGGCGCGTGGGGGGAGGAGGGGGGGAGCAAGGTTTGACGATAATGTGATACAGCGCAGATCTAGTCTAGGGGAGTAGGTTTTGCTGCGCGGACACCGAGGTTCCTTCGCTTTTCTCCAGACCCGCCCTTAAGTCCTCGAGCCCTGCGAAATGCGACGCGTCCGTACCACTTCCCTCCCTTTTCTTTTCCGTTTTTCTCTCTTCCCTGTCTTCCCTTTTTATCGCCTCGGCCTTCTTTTTTTTTTTTTTTTTTTGGGGGACGCATTTTATCGCCTCGGTTGGCGACAGGGAAGTAGAGGATAAGAGATGATCGAACCGACCCGAACCGACCCGACGCGAACCGGGGGGCCCACCGCCCCTCCCGCTCGCTCGGGGTTGCAGCCCCCACGCGCCGATCGGGGAGCACGAGGGCCGGGGGGCCCCGCGCCTCCGGACGGACACGTGGCGCGATGGGTGTCGGCACACGCCGGCTCGGGGGCCCGTCGATTTTCGCCCCGTTTTTTCCCCGCCCCGCGCGATGAAATCGATGGCGTGTCCTTTTTATTTTACTAACATCGGAGGCGACGTGCTCGTCCGTTTAAATTCTAAGAAAATAACGACATGCTACGTATGTGTATTATTTATCTATATTATGTATAGTTTCTAGTGTTGGGTCGTCCCTTGTCCCTAGATCGGGGAGCTTCATAGGATCATAAAAAGCCGATAAGGCCCACCCGAGTCCCCAAAAAATTTTTACGTTCGATGGTCGATGAAATGGAGGGGACTCCTATAGGGCCCGTAGTAGGCCTCTTCTCGCGGGCTTCCATGACTAAAATAATGGTCGATGAAATCAAGAACATAGGTACCATGTGAGCCTACTGCTTAAAGTTTATCCAATCAGCTTGTTACTCCATTGAACATTTTTACATAATTGAGAGATTGCATTGATCGCGTATTAAAATATTTGAGGCCGCATTGAATAAATTAAAATATCATGAATAATATTTCATATTAAGTTAAAGTTGAGAAGTCACGTTACATATTAAGCCAGAGTTTATGGATTATTAGTGTCATTTTTTGTAAATATACAAAAGGGGTTTCAATGCAAATGAAGTTTCATAGGCCCCCTAACTAAAAGGAAGGCTGGTAGAGAGTAGACCTCTCGTGGGCTTTCATGACTCGAACAATAATTTGGTCAATGAAATTTAGGACATGTCCCCATCGAATGCCCGAAATAATAGAGGATTCCTATATGACAAATGTGGACGACATGAGATCTAAAGGTTAGATTGGAAAAGTGGCGGTATGAGTCTAGGAAGACTACCGCCACCACTAGGATTTGATGGGGATCTTTTAGGCGTGATGTTTTGGTTAAAAAAGTTAGGGCGTGGTGGGATGGGAAGTTGGGCTATCTCTTTGGGCTGCACAGCCAATGACATGATTTTCGTGAAAATAATTGAGGCTTTGTCCGTACCGAAAATTGGTCTAGGGGTGGTCCCCCCCTCGTAAACGTGTAAGGTCCCCTGCCCAGCGGTTCCATTCAACCATCTTCACTGACCTCCACTTGAAAATGATATGTATGAATTCTGACTTTGATAACCAAAGAAAATGACATAAATGGCTAAATTTTGATTTGGTATGCAGCGTGATCTATAAATATTTAATTCCTGAATTATTAATAAATATTCAATCTAAAAAAGAATGCGAAAGGAATAGTCCCGTGTTTTTTGTTAATTAAAAGCGGGGGAGAGGCAACCGACGCAATTACCTCCTCGTGCGTTATCACAAGGGTTCAATAAACCCGCCACGGAATGAACGATTTTAGGCCTGATTGCTCGGTCCACCCATCGGTACAAGAGGCCGTCATTTTCAGCCCCGTCGGCACGTCGGAGGCCATGAGGTCTCATCGCCTATATACCGAATGTCCGAGACGCGAGCTTGTCAGAGGTTCGTGACGACGTTGCTCTAATTGGGACTCTCTTGCCATTGGGCTACCAAGGCTTTTGATAAATTGGGCCTCCAACTAAATTTCAACCCGGCCCTTTTTTGTTCTCTTATTGCCGAAAAAGGAAAAAGAAAAAAGGGCCGATGCCTCGTTCAGGCCCGAGAGTCGAAGTCGGAAGAGCACGCTCTAAGATCAAATTTAATTTCTGGAGTTAGGAGATATTTAAGATACGACGTCAAATTGGAGTTGGACCGCGAATGATCATCTGATGGGCTATTGCATCTGATAAGGGTAATTAATCTTGATACATGTATCCCTCCTGTCTCCGATGTGAATGTTTAAGGCGTTGAAATGATCGGATTCAATAGGTCGCCAAATAATTTTATTGGCGCAATGTTGATGTTTTCTTCAAAGGATTTAAGAAAATCTCGGTACCTCGACATGACCATCACTAAAATTCCAATCTCGAATTCTTGACGAATTCGTGGAATCTTGAAAGAAACTAAGAGTCCTTTGATCTCGTCTATTAAATGTTCCTAAGACATCTTGGCGGCTTCCTGAGGGAAGCGGTTGAAGTTATGGATTTACCTTGACTCTTCTTTTCTGGGGCTTGGTTGTATTGTAGAATATTTAAGTCCGTGCGATTGAGTTTTTAGACTAGGGTTTTTTGAAAAATTTAAAGGAATTATGTAGATTGCATAAAAACCTCTCTGAATTTTCCATGGCAATACACATATATTTTCGAACTTCTTATCGTGAAAAACTTCTCTTAACTTTCAATTTACCAGGCTCGCAAAACCTCCGTTTAATTGTGCGCTTGCGTAAGATTGTAATTTCCTCTCCATTTTTTGGTTAAATAACTCTTTGCCTCTAGTTGCTGTGAAATATATTTAAATATAAGTACAAGTGGTACAGAAAAAAGTCAGAGACCCATAGTGATAGAAAATTACATCAGGGCAGAATTAGCAATGATAATCATTACTAACAAGATAATAACAATTAGAACAAAGTAAGTCTTTAAAAAAAATTTCTAGGTGAAGAAATATTATTAACACAATTATCACTTGTTAATACCTTAATTTTGATGGCCCAGTTAGACTTTTATTTCATAAAAAATAATGAATTAATTTTTAATCCCTATATAAAAATATTAGAATTAAATTGTATAGCACATAGTTTTAGGAGCATTTATTATTTAGTTTATATTTTCATTAATTACATTGGACCGGGAGTGGATGGTTTTGAGCTTGAAATTCGACAAGTTGAGCCCACAAAAGAAGTCAAAATTGCTCTCAAATGTGAGCCAGGCCGGATCCTCGGCATAAAAAAAAAAAAGAAGCCAAAACTTGGCTAGCACAAGAGGGTTATAGTGTCCAAAAATTACATAAAGGAGATGGGTCAAAGTGAATATAATTCGATCTAATTTCAGTCCATGGGAATTTATTAAAATAGGTTTTGAGCTTACTTCAGCCCATTACTTTGAATATTACATTATTTATATAGGACGTTATGCCTCACAAATTAGAGGTCGGCAAATTAGAATTTCAAGACACATTGAGAGAACATATTTTAGAGAGAGAGAGAGAGAGCTGAAGGAGTCACGGTCAAGACCCCCTTCGCGATCGTGACTTTGCTGAGTTCGTGGCCACACCTCAACGCCGACCCTGCTGTCGATCGTCCCTTGCGTTGACAACGACCAGCTTTGCCGTGATCCTCCCCGATGATAAAGCAGCAGCATTCACTCCTCCCCTGGCCGTGGCCCGTGATCAACAACCACGAAGTTTTGGAGGCTTACACAATTGATACACAGCCACAAGAGAATTGAGAAAGAGCAGACGTTCTGCACATGAAAGGAGGACTTGGAGAATTTGAGCGTCCCACCGCACACAAAGTCTTCGAAGTGTCTCTTTTCACGAAGAAGTCCTTGATTGCACAGATTTTGCTCCTTTTGCTTCCCCGACGAGTTACCATTCGAGATTTTTTCAACCATCAAGTTGTCCGTGGCAACCTCGCAGGTCCAAATCAGGTAGTTGTCGCAGCCAAGTTATACGACGACGCCGTCATCCGTGCCGGATCCATCGCCACGATTCGATCTAGAGCCAAGATCCACGAACCACCATCCTTGCACCGTGAGTTGTTGACGATCGTCGTCGCTCCTTCGTTACCAAGTTGCTGCCCCATGACGTCCCCAAGCCGCAGAGCTTGACGTTGCCGTGTCACCCGTGGAGCCCCGAGGTGAGCCGCTCCTATGCCGTGCTGAGCCCACTGTCGATGTCCTAGTTCATCAATCGCTGTGCTGCCACCACTCATCCTCGTTCATCGTCGAGGAGCTGGTTGCGATCCCGGTCCGATTGCATTTGATTCGAATTCGGAAGGTGAATTTTCAAATTAGGTAAGTTCATTATCTTTATCTAATTTGGAATATTTTACTGCTTTATTTGAATTGATTTTTGTTAGATTTTAGATATATTCTGTTAGCAATGGTATGTTCAATTAGGTACTTACTTAAATAATGTAATATTCACAAAATCATAAAATACTCCCTCAAAATAGGAAACTTTCCTAACTACCTAGACAACCACGATGCTTGGGATATGGAAAATTTTCTATCTTATCCATAACTATTTGGATACGATTTGAATGGATAAACCTTTCATCAATATCCATAACCACTTAAATGATTGTCGATTTATTTCATGTCCTTATTAAGATAGATATCGTCGAATTGTGGATTCTATTATTTAATTAAATATCTATCCATTGTCTGATTGCTTTCCTTGAAAAAGAAAACCCAAAGAAAATATTTTGAATTAGCTTTGATTCTTGCTAGAATATTCCTTGTTTTAGGCCGAGATAGATCCCCCTTTCCCTTTCATCTTTCTATTTAACTGGTGATCAAGTATCGACAAAAGATCGATGTAGCAATAACTCGAGACCTGATTACATGTTTAGATTAGGTTATTTATCTCGAATTTTTAAAACAAAAAATGCCAAAACCATTACTTTAGGATGTTAGATTTCATCTTCATTAACTAAAATTGCATGTTTAATTATTGTGTAATTTTAATTTCGAATTTTAATTAAAAAAGAAAAGAAAACATAAAAAATATCATGCCTATGTCACGCACATCATTTAGTCATTGCACGTTTAGGATCATTTAAACGTGTGACATATTAGGATAGTTGTATTAATATTTGCCCATTATTAAATTTGGTCATGTAAGTATTGTCACATGACATATAGTTTACCTTGCACTTTGCATGTCATACATTTTTGTACATCAATGCATTGCCTTGCATGTAGATTAGGTTTTATTAAATAAGAGAAAATCCTAAAAGATTGAGTGATTGCATACTAATTAGAAATCATATCTAGAGCTATTAATATGAATTCAGAGCTAACATTGCAAATGTTTTCGCTGTTATGAAGTAAGTTTTGCAATTTATTTATTATTATATTAAGTGTTAAATTGGTGTATTCATGGTCTCCTCACATGTTATGGAGTAAAAAAATTAATAGTTGTTTGATAAATATTTTTTCATGAAAAGAATGGTACTAGAATGGTATAGAGAAATCCAGTGTAACAAAATCCCTATACCCAAATTATCTAGTTCGTAGGGGTAAAATAATTATCCTCTTATTTTACTTAGTGCTCTATTTGACAATTTCTGTTTCTATTCCTTGGAACACAAATTTTTGTTCTTTTGTTTAGGGAAATAAAAAAAAAGAAAAGGCATTTGTTTACACTTTTGTTCCCGTAAACGGGAACAGATTTGGAATAGAAACAAAGAAGTAAAAAAAACTTATTTCTTGTTATTGGGAACATTTTCGAGAAATATTTTTTTTTCTTCTTATTTTTCTCTTTCTTTTCTTATTCTTCTTCTTCCTTTTGCCGATCACCGACCTTGGTCATGGTTGGCGGCGGCGTTGCCGGGCTACCTCCACGGCGTCGGGCGGCGGCGAGCTCCGGAGGCCCGGCCCCAAGCCGACCTCGTGGCCACGCGAGGCTTGGCCTCGCCTTGGTTGGGTGAGCTCAAGTTCGCCCAAATTCGGCGAGGCCAAGCTTGCCCAACCATCAACGAGGCTTGGCCACCGCGCCGGGCGACACCGAGCCTCGCTAGATTTGAGCAAGCTCGAGCTCACCTAGCCAAGGTGAGGCGGAGCCTCGCTGGGGGCCGGTGAGCCTCACCGTGGTTGGGTGAGGCCGCCGACCGGCCAAAAGGAAGAAAGAAAAAAAAATTAAAAAATTAAAAAATTAAAAGAAACAAAAATACATACAAGTTTACCAAACATATTTATGTTATTTTTATATTCAAGGAATAAAGATTTTATGCAGTTACCAAACGCGTTCTTCTGTTTAAAAATTATTCCCCGGAGCAAAAATAGTTTAAAAAAATTTATGTTTTCGGGAACAATTTCTGAACAGAAACGTTACCAAACGCGTCCTAATCGACTTATCATAAACTGATTAGTGGCGATTCATTAATAAAATTCATTTGCATGCTTAAAATTTGAACTAAAGCCACGAATTGGTTTAAGCTTGAGAGAGTCTCGAGCTAAATTTAAATTTATTAATCCATTAGCCAAACCATAGGTGATAAATCCAAGGTTAGGTTGCAACAACGCTATACTTGAAATAAAATGCCACTAGCAATAAAGCCACACTAAGTATATTATATTTGAGACATCATATCGAGCTTCAAACATATGAAATGAGCGATAGCATATGCCGTGCATTAAGTAAAGCGGTCCTTAAATTATAGGAAAAATGTTCAATATTTTCCGAACTTGAATTAATGAAATAATAACATTCGATTTTTTTTATATATATTCCAATGATTAAATTGAACAATTATCAAAAGTTCATGGATCGTTGAACAAATTAAGAGTTCATGGATAACCTTGTACACCGGGACAAAGTTCATGGATGTTTATATCATATTGTCCCATGAATAATTTAGAGAGCGAACAATGTTCACCTAAGAGTTACTTAGACTATTTATCTAATATGACATACCAAAAGCCAAATGCTCGACTTCGCTTATTCCAGATCTGATCGGACACGGCTAGGAAATTATTAATGTATCGACATGAGATGAATTTACACAAGTACAGATTAGCTGCTTGCACATGTATCATGATGCCACGAGTACAGCAGCTATTGTTGACCGAATAGGGACCCGAATATTTATGTATACAATCACTCGGGTGACTCGTCGCGAGGACTTGTCAATGGTTCGATCAAGCAACCCCGAGAGAGGTGATAAAATATGACAGAGGTCAAAAGACGAGTTCGGAATGAATTGAAATCGATAAAAGAGTTTTCATCGGAGAAGAGACGACCTTGTTTGTGTTAATCGTGTGAACGGCAACCAGAGCTCACCCATGATTTAGTTTGAGAAGACACCTAGAAGAAGGATAATTTCAAAATTCAAATAAAAACGACTTGATTATTGGGAGTCTTGAATAATTCTTAAGATTCTTGAAAAATTTCGGAGAAGATTGAAATAAAATTAACTATCCGAAGCGTGCAAGTATTGTCTATGAGGATAATTTCGTATTTCGGAATATGAAACTCGGTGCAACTACGTTTAATAGCCATCCTCCTATGATGTAATAGACTTTCCTCTTTACTTTGCACTTAATAATAGAGAGAATAAAATCACAAAATTATATGTAAAACCCGACAAATTAAGGAAAGCAATGGAAGGATAAAAATGAATTTTCTTGTTAAGGTATGTATTTGGATTGTGGTTTGTAAGTTCTATTTGTAAGTAAATGAAAGAGAAAGCGGCTTTTCCTTCATCAATGTTTTCATCTCCATTGTTCGCCAAGTTTAAAAATCTAGTCATTACAATACCGTTACAAAACAATGGCTTTCAATCTTTGCTATCAAAGCCATAACAAAATAATGACTTTCAATATTTCAAAACCATCCAAATATTCAACAAGTTTTGACTATAGTTTTTAAAGTTTTAAAAGAATATTGTAAATCGCACAAAAACCTCCATGAATTTTCCATGGTAGTACCAAAAAAAAGGTAAGAAAATATCTAATGATAAAAAAATGACATTTGGACAGAATTAGGATTAGCAATGAAATAAATATCATTATACCTCATTATCACCTCAATCTCTAGCTTGTGAACCAGTCGCTCTTGTCGCATTCAATCAATCACACTCACTTACCCAATAATATCCAAAAGTCAAAGATATAATAATTATATTAACTAATTAATTTAGTATGTGCTATCTAGAGAACCATATTTCACTCGACAAATTGGTAGGATGCGTGTTACAATCCACGTCCGATGAGATTTGTTATTTCTAATACGAAATAAATAAGGCCGCCCACTACTTGTTTTTGACTAATCATTTATTGGCCACATAGCTAACTCGTCACGTCCGTCCATCAACCACCATATACCACAAGTCTACATCATCATTTTCGTGTTAATCTAATGATTTGATTAATGTTGATTAAGGCAACTGCGAGTCGACCACGTGTTTTGTGGACGACCGCGTCGATATTATGATGTCGGCTATAGATGTTATCCTCTTTTTGGGAGGAAGACTATCGTGCGTGCTTATTTTTTCAAGGTTATTTTGTCAAATAAATTAAAATGGACACAATAACTTTGTTCATTTCGTGAAAAATTAATTAATTTGCAAAAAAAAAAAAAAAAAAATTATTCACTCATTTCGTTTGCAAAGATAAATGAATAAACAAATATATTCGCTGTCTATGAAATTGGGAAAATGAATTAATTTTTTTTTAAAATATATAATATTTGTGTCAATTTAGTTATAAATATTTTAATTATATCAGTTGAGCCTTAAAATTTTTGACGATTTGCTAATGTAGTCCATCCAGTTAATTTCGGCTGAAAATAGTTGATATGAATGCTGGCCATTTTACATTGCACGACTAGTGCTAATATTGACAAATTTCACAATTTTTTAATATTTTTAAATTATCTAGTATCTCTCTCTCTCTCTCTCTCTCTCTCCAACTCTAGGTAACCTAGACCTCGCTTATGGCTGTTGAGGGTTGGGTTGCTGGCTCACGGGTGGGAAAAAAAAAGGGAAAGGAAATAGAAAGAAAAAAAAAGAAAAAGAAAATTTAAAATTTAAAATTTAAAAATTATCCATGTTAGTGTCGGACGTACCATGTAGATATTAACATTCACGTTAACGATTTTTGGTCAAAATTGGCCATATGAGCTATATTGAGAAATCATTAAAAGATTTATGATTCAATTGACACAACTGAAAGATTTAAGACTGAATTGATATAAATGCAATATATTCAAGACTTTTTTTGTAATTTTCTCACAAAATTATTAAGTCGTAATTTGTTATCGATAATCAAAATAATTTTCATTGACTAATTATTTTAAACGAAACAAGCAATTACTTTTAATAAAATATTTTCCATATCATTCATTTTTTATGAAACAAATAGAAACTAATTGTGGCATCCTTCGATTAACTCATTGAGATATTACTTGCTTTTGCCCATCTTATGTTAAGCCTTGTGATTTTGTCCTTTAATGTGTAGGTGGGCATATTCCCAATAGATCACTCATCCTTGGAGTGCTCCCACTTAAGCACACTTAACTTTGGAGTTACAAAGCCAAGCATTGTCGTTATGTCAAAATGTGCATTCATGAGTTATTTTAGTTTTCAAATATACATTTTAAAATTGTTCTTCCCTTGTTTAGTGCATAGTTTAGTTCAATTCTACCCCATTTACCATCATTTAAGCCTAGTAGGAACTATTCCTTTTCCAAGCACTTTGGCCTCGATGACCACTTGTCACTCTCGTCGGATTGGGTCATTATAGGCCCACCGGTTTCCATATTATTTGTCATCAAACCACACACTTATTAGAGGAGGCTTTGCTCTGATACCATATTATGATGTCCTTAGATTAATTCACTGAGATTTGTTCACTTTAGTCCATCTCATATCGAGTATCGCGTTTTTGTCCTTAAACGTGCTCGGGTGGGAGCACTCTCAAAATAGGTGACCTCCTGAGAAGGTACTCACCTGTACGCGTACACTTAAGGACAAATCCATGAAACTTGAGAGATAGGTTAAAGCGGAAAACATCTCAATGAGTTAATTTAGGGATGTCACACTAACATATTTATGCATTGTACCAAAAGAAAAACAGGATAGTAAATTATCCAAATATGCAAGCTTGCTAGAAACATTTAAAATTGGATGGGCGATATTCTTTAATTTCGTTCTTGTTCTTTCTTCCCTATATTTAGTCACAATTTGTATATCTTCTTACTCGTGAGATTAGAGTATAGCATCTCTCTTTTGTAAGATACTACTGATCCTTACTTCTGAAGAGTTTTAGAATAATGTTCTTACCGTAAATGGTCATAGTTTAATACGAATTCATCCTCGTTAACTAGATATATTATTAATATTTCTTACGTGCAAAACGATTTGTTACTGTTATTCTGTAATTTCCATTATAGACAATGAATTTTTTTTGGCACACATTATAGATACTGAATTTAAGGAAATAGCGGAGAACAATTTTACAACATATTGAATCGGTAATTTTAATTAGTAAAATTAACACATACTGGCGTCTAGTATACGTAGTAATTATCCATGGTGTAAAAATCAGATTTTTCCCTTTGCAAACATTACCATAGCAATCACATGAAATGCAACACTAAATGAACGAATATAATGGACGAAAATCTAATTGAGCAGGAAGGCACGATGGACTAACAAGTAACAAGAAACCATACAAATTCTAACATAATTGTTTCGAAACTTATGTCTCTCTTTAATTTCATTTGTTACAGATTGTTTTTGAGGGAAAATTAAACTGGGTTACAAGCAAAATTTGACAATTTCTTCTACATTCACTTCAATCATCAGCAAAAGAAAACAAAACCTATATCATCATCATCTGCTACACATATTACCCACATAAGCATGCACATTTTAACCTTCCTTCTCCTTTTGCTTCCACTCCAATCCCATGAACCGGCACGGCGAATACCTAATCTTGTACTCCGATATCGTCTCGAGCTTCGGCGACCATACTTGCTCCCTCGCCCCGACCAACTGCTCGTACTGCTTCTGCAGCTCTGGCGTGCTGCAGAGCGTGCTGCGGCACGGGCTGACCGACCTGTCTTTGCCGTCCTCATCGTCGTTCCCTTTCCCTTTTGTGATCAGCCTCGTGATGAACTCCGGCACGACCTTGATCAGAACCCTCCCGTCCTTGCCCCTGATGTACTCGAACGGGCCGCCCTCGCCGAAGCTCATCGGACCAGGCCTCGGGCTCGCGGAGCCCAGCGCCGTGAGGGAGGAGGTTGAGAGCGTGGCGCCGCCTCCTTCGCCATCGCCCTGGTGGCCAGGGAAGCAATCGAGGGGGAGGATGAAGTACGTCTCGCCTAACATGAGGTCGTCGTCGATGGCGAGGGCGGGGATCGGCCGGCCGAGGAAGAAGGAGCCCGCGTGGCACACCATCTTGTCCGGGAACTCGAACATGATCTCGCCGGCGACGTGCCTCCCCGTCAGCGTGCGCGTCATCCCCTCCCAGAAGATAAGCTTCACCTGCGATCTGGAGCTGTCTTGGTGGTGCCAGCATGGCGACACTGCATTTCCCATGAAAACGAATGAACGAATGAATGAATCTGCGCCTGCGTCCGCGTCCGCGTCTGCGAAAGAGAGATAGGAATGGAGACGAGGGACTTGAGGGTTTTTGGGTCGTAAATATACGACAGAAAGCGAAGCAAATCATTGACTTTCTCCAAGTAGCAAAGGAGACCGATTTCATTTCGCATTAGGGTTTCTTTTTTAACTTCTGGGTTTCCTTGAGGTTCTGTCGGTCAAACACGCCGGCTTTGACCGGTTCTGGCAGATAGATGGATTAGATATACAAAGAAAGGTAGTGCCTCCTCTTTCTATTCAGTAGCCAAAACATACTCTTGCCAGTGAGATTCCAGCCCAACCCTGATTACCCAGGATTTCTCCTCTTTAGTCCCCAAAAAAAAAAACGTAAAAAAACGATGGCATAAGATTTGCCTCTCTTAGATGCAATAAATAAAGCCGATCCCTATAGACAAAATCAAAGTATTGGCGTATCTTATGTAAGCAGGCTTGCATCGGTTCGTACGAGAATATTGACTCTTAGAAAATGAAATTTTAATATGCACGGTGGGGGGGAGGGGGAGGGCGACGATGAAGATACAGAGTTCGTCATAGAATGCGTCATCGCCTCCCAAGCACCTTCGGAATAGTCAATGCAAAATTAGAGTTGATGGAGGAGGCTGATTGGTTAATCAAGATTATGTATTTGAGAAAAGAAATTTGGCGTTGGAATTAAATTAAAAGGGTTTGCAGGCGCTGCGGATTTGCGGAGCAAATAGATGTTAGTTTAAATCAGATACAATTGGATATCTAGGACGAGGAATGACAATCTCAGCTCCTTTTTTAAGTTTACTTTGACCATAAATTAACATCTTAGAATCACCCGTGAAAATAATTTCGTCCTTGGAGAAGGGCAAATTAAGAAAAACAAGATCTAATTTAGAGATAGCCGTGCATTTTTACAGGAATTATGGACGATCGATTAGAATATCTATGATAATGACCATTGCCAATGCAAAATCACTTTGGATCTCATCTATATGCATGTACCGGTGCGAGCCCATATGAATATCCTGAAACCTAAATATGAATTTGTGATGAGTGGGTTGACGTAGAGCAAATTGCAAGTTGTGGCGTGCGATTCGGGCAATGTACCCAAGTTGTCTGTGATGCAGCCTAGTTGGGGTTGACCGCAGCACCTATTTGCCTGTGGAAAAAGGCAAGTTTGGACTCAACCGAAACATCAAATCGCCAATTATCACTCTCCTTCTACTTGCCTTCTCTTTTGACTCCTCCTCGATGCGGTCCTCTTTTCGGACGGGCAGGGACAGTGGGACTGGTAATATTGGTATCTTTGGGTCGTAAACGTAATTCAGAGATTAGGTTTAAGCCGGATGAGATTAGTTCCATCCGTTTCCGGTCTTTCACGAGGGCGACCAAAATGAACATGCACGGAAAATTACGTCGGCCCTAGATCTGAACGGGTACTTAGACTTTGGACGGACTCCTCTCGCGGCGGTGAATTGCGTGATGCGGTCGAAGTACGCGGAGGCCGAAACACGACGGGGGTGTTGGAACGAAACGAGGGACGGGGCCACCGAAAATGATCGACATACGCGCATGCATGCACCTCGTCGTCACGACTCCCAGTTCGAGGTCGGATTTCGGACACGGATGCAACGTTGATCACGTGCTGCAACTGCTGGTGTCTTGTTTGCAAGCGGTGACATGCCGTAAGAGAAGTGCTCTCGCGACTCGTGTGTTCATGAATGGCGTGAATGGAGAAATGGTCATGAAGAGATCACCCAGAATTTCATGTAATTGACCGTAAAAATCAATCCGTGCGTCGTACGATTGGATTATTATGTGTTTAGGGACAGCTCTCCGCGGTGACATACGCATGAAACTTGAAAAAATGACTAGGGTTTATGCCCTTAGGAGCTGACCTATGGTCTAGTGTTCGATTCTTGCCCAACGAAATGCAATTTTAAGCCCCGTTTACTTTTTGGAAAAGAATGGTTTAAAATATAATTCCTTAAGAAGAGTCGCTTGTATCGCTTTAAATAATTAATCAATGAAAAATATTATCATTATCGTCAGTAATTCATCTATGAACATTTCCATAGACAATAAATATATTTTTCGTTCGTTCGTTTTCGTAAGACATAAATGATTATTTTTAGAAAATATTTTTAGATCATTCATTTTTTGTGAAATAAACGGGCTCTTAATTGGATTAAAATGTATTAAAAATTGCAAAGTGCATCTAATTTTTTTTTTTTTAGATGTGCAGCAATAAATTTAGAATATACAATGCAAAATGTTTGTCAAGTTAGAGAATTCGAATTTTGAATATCACGCGGGGTGAGAAAACGGTTGATACTGTTAATTTTTGCTGGGAAAAGTGGTTGACGGTGTTGTTTCTAAGTCTTTTGTTAATTGGTAGTAAATTATACTTAAATGAACAGAAATTGCCAAAAGAAGAAGAAGAAGAAGAAGAAGAAGATGAAGAAGAAGAAGAAGAAGGAGAGTGGTTCAAACTTCAAAGTAAACCAAATCTATATTCTATACCTTGTCCCCTACGACTACAATGAACATGGGGACTAAAATAATTGAAATACCCTTATATCGATGTAATCTTATTTCTATAGATACACGTCAACTTATCATATGCGTGCACACATACATATATAATTATAACAATAATAATGATAATTTATTCATATTATTTGACCGATGAAGCTAAAAATTAATTCCATATGAAAAATACACGATTGGACAACAATAAAAAAGGATTACTCTTATTCAAAACCCCCCATGATCTGAACTGATTCCGAATTATCAAGAACAAGTACTGTGACTTGCTTCCAATACTTAGCGGCTGGATCAAAACCACGCGTCCACAATTTCAGTACCTCTCTATCGAATGGCTTGTACTCTCCAATCGGAGTTGGTGGGTCAATCTCATCCCTTAGAACCTTATTAAAGAGTTTCCCACCTCATGTGCCTCGTCGTTCAATTCTTGCGGCGTCCTTTCTTTCTTTTCTCTTTTTATTTTTATTTTATTTTTTTTATCTCGGATTAACCAAAAAGCAAAAGAGAGTTAATTCCACGAGTTCCGAACTTGGATTTTCCATTAAATATTTGGGCCATTTGGTCTGAATTTGGTCGTTTGTTGCTCCAACTCTTTATGCTAACTACTCCAACATCGACACTTAACCGGGTCCATCGCCCAGTTCGAATCTTACAAAAGTATAAAAAAAGAAAAAAAAATCACACGAGACAAAAAATAAAATATTTGGTCCTCAAGTCGACTTTGACAGATGAAAATTAATTAATCCGATGGGTGACGTGGCACTTAATCCGATGTATGGTATTACTTTGACCGCCCCACCCCTTTGATCCCATAGATATTGACTGGAAATACGGTGCATGTATCTCCCGCTCGAATTTCTAATCGGACGACGTGTAATTTTTTGTCCGGGTTATTGGAAATTACTGTGAAAGAAGAATTATATCAACTAATGTTTTCTAATTTTTTTTTTATGTAATTTCCGTTTCGAATGGCATGAAGAACGTGCTCATTTTGACAATTTCCTGATTTTGTGTAATTCCGAGGGCTAATTTTCCACCTAACACCCAACTATTTATTGTTTTCACATTGTTTATCTGCCGCTGAAAATTAAGATTCCTTGAGCATGACTCGGTTCAGATGATTAGAACATGTGATTGTCCGAACTCGGGTCTCGATTCAATGTATGCTAGTTCTCACGCACATACGGGTTACACTGTGGAATGCCGCTCCTGAGAGGAAAAAAATACTTAATTGATCTTGAACTTATTGTATAGCTGCTGGTTCATTTGTAAGCTATTTAATTTGATCGATTTAGTATAAAAAAAAATTTCACGATTTTTAGATATAATTTTTTCAACCAATTTAAGTTGAGAAAATGCATATATTATCTTATTGTCAAAAGATAGTTAGGTTTTGGAACTTTTTCTTTAGTGTTGTTTGTTTGTGCCTAGGGTAAATCTTTGAACAAGGAGGTTGTTCACATCTTGTGAACATAACCCTAACCTCTTCTTGATAGAGCATGTGATTATCAAAACTCACGTCTCAATTCAATATATGCTAGTTCTCATGCGCTATGAAATGCAACTCTTGAGAGGGAAAATTACTTAATCGATCCTAAATTTATTATATGATTGTCAATTCAATGATGAAATTTCCAATTTCCAAGTTTTTTTCACGATTTTCTACAGAAAATTATCTAAAAAGTCATAAATTTATTATGCGGAGATTAATTCAGTTCTAAACCTTTTGATGGTAATAATTTAGTTTTAAGCTTTTTGATAATCTGCCGATATAGTTATTTTTGCCAAATATCCAAATAATAGATTTAGGATTAAATAGACAAATTCAATTTAGGATTAAAGTGACACGAAGAAATATTTACGACTAAATTGACAAAATTTGAAAAAAATTATGATTAAATTGATGCAATTAAAAATTTAAGACTTAATTGGTTGCCATATAACAGGTTTAGTACTTTTTAGACAAATGTTGAGTGAAAGTCTAACCAACGCAAACCCTCTTACATGACACGGTGGCATTTGACGTAGACAAAATGGTAAATTTTCTTGAATTAACACTAAAGTGGGCGATTGATACCTCGATGAATAGTTATCATTATTGCAAGGATAAGTGCTGAAAAGGAAAAAGAGAGAGCCAGAAATGTCACCTTTTTTACTCAAATATATACAAGATATAAGCTCATACGTACATGTACGGGCGACGATGACTGTTTTCTCAACCTTATAGATGAGTACAAAGAGCAAGTAATCCGTAATCATTTCAAAATTGACAATATTGTTTCTTAATTACGAGGAGACCGTCGTAGCTGGTTTTCTTCAGCTTGACGTTCTCTCGACAGCGATCCAATTCTGCCATCTCTACCAAAACCCTTTCCCAAATAAAACCTGCGGTCACTCCAAATCACGGTACATAAAATTCACGACGTGATGTCACCAGACAAATATTAATTATATGTCGAAGCTAAAGACAAACACATCGAATTTATTTTGGCCAGCCATGACTGAAAACAAATGATTCAATGGATAGAGGGTAAACGAAAAGCAGCAGCATATATAAAAATATAGGGTTGTCATGCCTACCACGTTACGAGCATGCTTTTGTGGATCGATAGTCCCGCAGCGATTATATTTAGTGGTTTTTTTTTATGGATGTGATTCGTCTAATGTTACGAATCATATCCATATGAGTTTTATGTTATCCGAAGCATCACCGTTGGGTCTCGGATGGAGATTGCACGACATTCGAGAACACATCCATCCGAGACTGCACGCTTAGTTGACCGGTTAAAGATGCCAACAGCGATTAATTTCTCAGCTAGTTCTGCATATCAACTTTTGACCCGTTCTAAGGATATCTCACGGAACATTGCTAAAGATTGTGATGAAAAAATTTGAAGGAAAATAATGTGAAGATCTTTGATCAATCTTGTTGTGGATTACAAATAAGAAATGGCGACGATTTTTTCTTTTGAGTTTGTATATTTGAAAAAATTCGGATGTTCTCTGTGTAGATAGATAATTATGAAAGTGCGTGAGCCGTGACATTGAAAAAAAAGGGCAATAGTTAAAAAAAGTAAATTAGAAGAGCCATGCCAGCATAGCGCATATTATGGACAGGAGGTTGCCCACTATGGTTCATAGGGCCCAATTATGTTGCTTGTACTACATCCTGTTTATAGGGTTGTATAATGAGTTTCGACCCGTTATGTCACGCAATATTACCAAAGATTGCGATGAAAATTTTGGGGAAAAAATATTGTGAAAATCTTTGATCGCTCTTGCCATGGATTACAAACAAGAAATGGTGACAATTTTCTCTTAAAATGCGTGAGCCGTAACAATGAATAAAAGGGTAAAAGTTAAAATGTCAATGACGAGCCATGCATGCAAACATGGACCGGAGGTTGCTGGACTCCTTAGTGGGCCAGAAGTTTCGAACTTTCAAGCCCAATTGAAAGTGTGAATAGTTAGTGGGTCTGTGTTTAGGCCCACTATTTTAGGGTTTTTAGGGCCTAGTTATGATGCTTGTACTGCATCTTTTTTTTTCTGAGTCAGATTTTAAAACATAAATAGTGATGATCTATATTTATTAGGGCCTTGATTTCATCCGCCCTTTTTTGATTGATGGATCACAGGTATAGACATTGCCCATGATCGATTAATTCATGAAGTCAACGCACCTGACTTCCATCTTGCTAATCTTTTTTTGTTAGTCATCCCGCTAATCTGAAGAGTGGTTGAAAGTATAAAGATTCGCATTTCTTCTTAGGACAGTGTTGGCACAACAGAAATCAAAGTATAAGAAAATCACACAATGTCGCTAATGTGAAAAGTCAATACACGATACTTATGAAGTGTGTGAACCTCATATCAGCAAAGAGTAACAACTAAAGGAAGGTGGAAAATTGGACAGGGTAAGGGTGATGCTTGCAATCACCATTAGTGAGAAGTGCATAAACCCGTCTCCCCTACTTAGGCGATGGGGTCAAGACGCTCTTCTTGATTGAGTGAAAATCAAAGGTGTTGAAAATTAGGGAAATATTTCAATTGCCCTTAGCCAAAAATGGCAATGAAATCTCTCTCTTTGGTTGAAGAAAGAATCCCAGTTGCAAGCGAGCGGCATGGATTCGAGCAATTTAGGGGGTGCATGACAAATCATAATTTCTGTTCCATAAACAATTTTTCAATTCCATACCTGTTTTTGGAATAGAAATCCGTTTGATAAACCTATTCCGTTTTTATTTCGAAATAGATTTATGTTCCAAAAATAGATTTGGGCAATCGAAGTAAAAATTTTATATTTCTCATTTACGGGTAAATCATAAATAATTTATCCATAAATAATTTCTCTATTAAATTTTCTACCTGAGATGAATATGCTTAGAAAAAGTATTGCCAATAAAATGGCAATAGATCATAATATACCGGAGATTCCATAAAATCGTGTTTTCAACTTTTGTAATGTATTTCTATCATTTTGTATTTGGGGATTTCCAATCTTTGCTTTTGTAATATAATACTGTATTTGATAAGTCCTATCTCAATTCTTGTGATGTGATGTTCTACTTGAGGATTTCCCTTATTTGTAATAGTCATTTTATGACAAGCTCTATTACACTTCGTAAAATTTGCCGATTTTGTAAATTTTACTGCAAATTGCCCAATACACTTCTTTGTGTTTCTTTCTAAAACAATTGCTCGATATCATAAACCATGGCGGCGATCGACGTGATACACTAGCATGAAGGGGATTAGAATATGGTTGCCCACCTTCATTCTACTAGAGTTTTAGGAACCTTATATCATGCTCAAGAGTAATGCATATTGATCTATTTTTTCTATTGTATGGAGATTATTGATAAGTATATTGTTTGACCGTAATTGCCTATTTAGGTGGATGCTAAATAATTTTGTGTGAAAATTTAGAAAATTTGATATAACAACTCTTAATTTGTATTTTTTTTTTCAAAAAATGGAGACTTTACTTAAAAAAAAAAACTCTTATTTTATATTTGAGTTAATGGGTTCATAAGCATATGAAATTTGTAAGAATGGACATCTCATTTGCTCCAAAAAAAAGAAATTTTGTTTTAAGAAATATAAATTTTATCTTTGTTATAAAACGAATTTCTATTTCGAAATAGAAATTTTGTATCGTTATTAAATATATTTTTTTCTCGAAACTCGTTCGAAATATAAATAGAAAAATCTATTTCTCGTTTCAAAACTATTTACGGAATAGAATGGTTGTCATGCACGCCCTTAAATGCCAAGAAATCCCTTCCTTTTTATTCCATATTTATTATACACCAGTCGAAATCTATTGAAGGGGAATTTTTGTTCACATTTCCTCCCTTTCCGAATAAAGCAGAATCAAATTCAGTCTGACCAATAAAAAAATAAATAATAAATAATACAAAGGAATATTGACTTCAATTTGCTTTTACCTCCCGATTATTTTCGAAATGAAGGGTAAATTTGTAAGAGACAAAGAGCAACTTAAAAGCCAAGAAATCCCTTCCTTTTTATTCCATATTTATTATACACGAGTCGAAATCTATCAAGGGGAAAAAGTTATCATTTTTGCTCACATTTCCTCCCTTTCCAAATAAAGCAGAATCAAATTCTTTGCATTTCTCCACCTCAGCTTTCTACCCTTCCAAATAATACAAAGGAATATTGACTCCAATTTGCTTTTACCTCCCGATAATTTTCGAAATGGAGGGTAAATTCGCAAGAGACAAAGGGAGCAAATGGTTAAAAATCCACCGCTTTCCGGGGCACATTTATGAAATATGTAAAGCCGCGTGGGGTTTCTCGCAATTAACCCAAAAAGGGGGCGCGCTAAAAGTAAAGAAAACGCAAGGAAAGATAGACGGCGAGGCCAGGCGGATGTTTTCCCCAATCCGACGTGGCGAGACGGTATTGGCCCGAGGACGTGGATCCCCCGAAGGCCATCGCCATCGCTTCCGGCGCACTCGACCGCCCGCCCGTCACGTGACGGCCCAATAGCGTCGCGGCCCGCGAGAGGTCCGGCCTCCGGATTGGCCTTCACCGATCCCGTCCGTGACCGCCAGTGCGATTAGCCCCCAACTGAGGGAGCAAAGCGCTCGATCGAACCTTATTTTGACCAGGGAACGACTTTCCCCAAAGGTTAAACCCTATCGCGACTCTGCAAATATCGAATTCCCTCTCTCTCTCTCTCTATCTCGCCGGGGGGATTCGTCGCCGATCTGCGCCCGCACGGATTTGCAGAGGGAACGCGATACGGGGATCTCTCTCGCCTACCTCGTTCGCATCGGAGTACGTCGCAATCCGTTGCCTTTTCTGCATTCTCTTTTTTCGGTGCGGGCGGGTTGATCTTGGGGTGGTGATCGATGGATTCGGTGAATTCCGTTGCGATCTCGTGGTTTCGTCGCGGGAGGAGCCGGTGCGAATCCTCGCGATTCGTCGTTCCCCGCCGCGCGAAAGAAGTCGCGGGAACGGGGTGGAGGAAGAGAGCGTTACGGTTCCCGTCGCCGCTTGCGGATTGCGTTTTTTTTGATGTTGTTGTTCGCAGTGCTCGGGGAATTTCGTGTTGCCTCGAATCTTTTTGTCCGCACGAGGGGTCGTGAGGAGCTCGCTCGATCCGGATTAGTGGCTTGACTGACTGATTTAGTTACTTGTTGATTGCCGCGTGATGTGTTCCTGTGTACTTGGTGTGACGGGTGATTTTCCTTTGAACTCTTGGATTGCAGGGTTTTCGCGGTGCGAGAGGCTATCTTTGATCGTTTTCAACTAGGAGTTTTAGGATAAAGCCAGCCGTCAGCGTGGTGCGGATTTGCGTGAATTTTGACTCTCAGCGTGGTGTTTGGAGAAGGAGATGAAGAACTGTGAGCGCATCGCGAATGTAGCTTTAGCAGGTTCGTCTTTTCTTGTTTTCTTGGTAATGTGCTTACAATTTAGTTGCCTTGCTATTTAGGCAACTTTCTTGGAGCCGTGAATGCAGGGAGCGTCGGGCCAAAAAAAACAGAAAAGAAAAGAAAGTACTTTTATATGATCCAATGTGAATTGTTTGCATTTCTTTGACCTGTAGGAGTGTGCATGACATTGAAACTCATATATGCTGGGAATTGGTGTTAGTCGATTCTTTTTAGTTAACCACTCTGTACTTGTTAGTTCAAACAAATGAATAGCTTGGTTTGGCTTCTTGCCTATTAGGTTATGTGCTCTGAAAACAGGGTTGATCTCAATCTTTTGATCGAGCCCTTTGGTTTTCTTATCCATAGTTGTGTTGCAGGCCAACTAGCTATTAGTGATTCATGTATTTTACCTGATCATAGAGCTTATTTAAGGCTGTCTTCACCAGTTGAAACACTTACGACTTGCTTAATCTGGTGGCAATGTCTTCATGCAAGACATTTTAAGTGAGAAGACAATTGTGGAATTATGAATTTGCTTCCTTCCTTTGATACGAAAGCTGGAAATAAAGTTAACAAGCGCGTTGATTCAAGTTGGTAATGTTTTTGACACCATGACACTAATGCATTAGGTCAATCTAAGCGCTTCAATATCATGCCAGGAGACATTTTATGTTGCTTCAGTTTGTGAAGAAAATGTGCTATCCTCTTCAGCACACTGGGGGTCCTATTGAACACATATTTTAAAACGCATATTTGGGTTTGTGCACTTTCATTCGACTAGTTTCAGCAATGTCCCTTTTTTTTGTGGTCATGAAGAATAGCCTAATTACTAGGGATGCATATTGGAGTGGGGATTGGTTAAAATCTTCAAGATACCCTTAATCCTGTGGATATACCATCTGCTTGTGTTGATGACCTTCTTCATGAAGCATCTTATTGTGATTGCTTTTGCTGTCTGCCTGCATTGTGAATGGGGTCTAAATGCTATTTTTGTCTGCATGCTATACTGAAATTGCATGTGGTCCTTGTATTATTGATGGTTGACAAAGGCACTGGACTTGATCATTTAGCAACTTTATCTCCATTTCTGCACATTTTATTTGATGACCAGGTTTTTAAATTTGGAATTGTTAATTTTAGCCTGCATCTCTTAGTATGGTTGATGGGTGAAAAAGACTTAAGACGTGGTAGATTTAGCAACTTGCCCTATACCTCAAAACATAAGTATCCAAAAAAGAAAAGGAAATTAGAAGCATTTAGATTTCTTAAAAGCATCTGGAATGTTCTAATGGTCCTTTCTGTTCTCCATACTTTCAAATTAACAATTAGTTCGTGATTGGGATGATTTTGACTGAACTTTTTTTCTGATTGTTTCCGGATTGTGGTAGATCTTTTTTCACAGTTTCCGTCTTGCTTGCAGGCTTAACTTTGGCGCCTCTTGTTGTCAAGGTGGATCCAAACTTAAATGTCATCTTGACTGCATGCCTCACAGTTTATGTGGGTTGCTATCGATCTGTCAAGCCTACCCCACCTTCTGTATGTTCCAAAGCCTACCTTTCGTATTTTTTATTTCTTCTGCCATCAGGTATGCTGTTCCTGATAACTGTCATGGTTAAATTGCAGGAGACGATGTCCAATGAACATGCCATGCGCTTTCCATTTGTTGGAAGTGCAATGTTGTTGTCACTTTTCTTGCTGTTCAAGTTTCTTTCAAAGGATTTGGTTAATGCTGTATTGACCTCCTACTTTTTTGTTCTCGGGATCATTGCACTATCGTATGTTCTTGTCATATGAATTTCTCATTGTATATCCCATATTTGATTTGCCAATACTCGCCCTCAATTACCTCTGTCCATTCATTTTCCATCCATTCTTTACAGGGCGACACTTCTACCTGCTATTAAAAGATACTTGCCTGACCACTGGAATGAGGATGTCATCACATGGCGTTTTCCATATTTTCGCTGTATGTTCGTTCTTCATTATTTTATAGTTTAAGTTCCTATAGACTCTGGAGTATTGACATTCAAGATTTTCATGAGTTCATGGTGCCTTTTGTATCTTTCCTCCTTTTTATTGTTTTTTGGGCTGAGAACTTGTAGGTATTTCATTTTAAAGCCAACTGTATACTGAGCAATAAGGTCATGTTATTTGGCCATTTTTCTGGGTTGTGATCTTTAACTAAAGCATTAGTAGAGCTGGGTGTTTTTGCTTTTACACTGTTTAACCTGCTGTGGTTTCTTTTGGCCCAGTTGACGCTATTTTGCTTGTATTGTGCAGAGTGTTATTGTTCCTTATAGCTTCTTTCTTATACAGCTTTGGAGATTGAGTTCACTAGGTCTCAAATTGTTGCTGCAATTCCTGGGACTTTCTTCTGTGCTTGGTATGCTTCTAAGAAGCACTGGTTGGCTAACAATATCCTGGGCCTTGCATTTTGCATTCAGGTTTGCTTTTTCTGTCTGTTTTCCCTCTATGTCATTTGTTCATCATCCAAATGAAATATATATCCTGCACTTTTTAGCTGCTGTTGTAAGAAAGAAGATGCTGATTATCTTTTCCCATTCTGCCTGACTCCTCTTTCCTTCTGTATTTCTTTCACTTTTCCGAAAATTAGGATGCTTCTGTTATATCTTTTTGACTATGATCCGTAAAACTTGGTCTAGATAAAAGACCATTGAGCATGTTATGAACAGTTTGACTGGATGAATTGCTGTCTCTATTCTTGTTTTTCTTCTGTTTGTACAAGTTTCATGCTTTAATACTTCTTCCCTTTCCTTTTTTCTGCAATAGAAGATGCTAACGTTGACCGATTTTCCTCCTTACAAGCAGCTCCGTCCCATCAATGATGTGCATCATTATGTTATAACCACGGCTCACATGTTTATTAAAACCAATGGGATGCATGTGCAAAATTTGTTAATATACTGTAGAAGTACCTCCTAGCATGGTAGCCCATTTGTAAAGGGGCACACTATTTTCCATGAGATTACAAGTTCTAGCCATGTCGTGAGTGAATCTCTAGCCAACTTGTGCTCTAAGCATTTGCCACCTCATGTGGAGAGAGTTCCTAAGGACCGTGGTTTGATACACCCATGGGTTGATGGTGGCTCAAATCGAACATTCAGTAGCGGGTGGGTGATCCTTACGGAGGGGTATATAGCTGTATTGGCCTCTCCTCACCACCCCTTTTACCATTAAAAAAATACTATGTAGCAACTAATTAGCTCTCATCAGGGATTCAGTTGCTGATATTTGCTTTAGTTTTGGAGTCAATGGAAATATCAGCGGCTGTAGCCATTTGTTCGATTGAGGTCTTATTTTTGATGTGGGGTCGTTACTCAAGTTAATGGTTTGGTTTTTCGTTTGATGACTTAAGCATTTATGAGATGTTGCTGAGTATATAACTCAGTTAGTGCAATTGAGAAACCATATCTATGAAGATATTAGGACAATTGTGACATGTGAGTGCTGCATCTAAATATGCTTGAGAAAGTGACAAGCCGATTGTCTTTTCTCTGATATCACTTGCGGTGACTACTTCCTGTGTTATTGCAGCCATAGGGTTTTTTCAATCATGACCTCAATTTTACACTCTCTTTTGAGATGAGAATGTTCCCTGATTTCTTTAGAATGAATTTATTTGCATAACTTCATCTCCATGATGGTTTTGATGGAGCAATCTACATCTTTTATTTGCAGGGGATTGAGATGCTTTCTCTTGGATCTTTCAAAACAGGCGCTATCCTGCTGGTAAGTTTGAAACTTATGAAGCCATTTGACTAATTTTTCTGTGGTTCAGTAACCTATCCAAGTTACCTCTTTTCAATATTTTTGGCCTTATCTGTGCATTTCAGGCTGGGCTTTTTGTCTATGATATATTTTGGGTTTTCTTCACTCCAGTGATGGTTAGCGTAGCAAAATCTTTTGATGCTCCGATAAAGGTGAGTCTGTCCTGTTGAGGTCTTTTCTCTATAGGTTGAATTGGTATAGCATGATTGCTCTTTGCTGCTATTCCGTTGCATCACTGACTGGATTTTGTGCAGCTTTTGTTCCCAACAGCTGATGCTACACGGCCGTTTTCCATGCTTGGTCTTGGTGACATTGTAATTCCTGGTTAGTTTAATTTTGTAATTTACACCTTTATCCCATTAAACAGATATTATGGTGTTAGGTTACTTGAAAGAGTGAAGATTTCGGTTTTTCTGTTTCATTTATTTAGGAATTTATGCAGTTGATTTACTTATACTAACAGACACTAGTGTATGCGCATTCGAAACATCTTGAGCACGTTGGGAAAGCCATAGTTTGTATTCTGAAGTATTAACAATTTCATAATATCGATGAACTTCTTCTCTGTTGATCATCCATTTCTTGAGTCTAGACTTGAAATAGAACTTGCATAAATGGATTAGGAATCAGTTCTTACGACTATGAACTTTCTCCGCTGAAATGGATGCTACTTCTTGTTATAGCAACTGGAGATATACTCTAATTTTTTAAGAAAGAGGTGTTTTTTTATTTTAAAAATTTACCCAGATTTTCATGCTCTGTTTCTTTGCAGGTATCTTTGTTGCATTAGCATTACGATTTGATGTTTCTAGAGGGAAAGAGAGCCAGTACTTCAAGAGTGCATTTTTTGGATATATCTCTGGCGTGGTACTGACCATTGTTGTCATGAATTGGTTTCAAGCCGCTCAGGTGATTGCTGGAGGATTTTTATTGCAGTATTCTTCTCCTTTATGATAGTCTGTGCCCAGTGATATGGTGCCTCCAATTTTCAATTTCTTACTCCTTTTATTCGTCAATAAAAGTTTTTGCTTGCTATACTTTCAGCCAGCATTGCTGTACATTGTGCCTGCGGTTATAGGATCTTTGGCTGCTCATTGCTTATGGAATGGTGAAGTGAAACAGGTTAGATAATTACTCTATAGTCTTCTCCAATGGCAGTTGATTTTCCTGGTACTTGTGCATTGTCACCTGTTTTGATTGTTGCTTTTCCCATGAATTGGAGAAACAGGAAGATCTTTTGTAGAATTTCCTATAGAGACAGATGTAGATGTTTCCTTCTTGCATGCTAAGTAGCTTGTTATTCCATTTGAGCCCTTTTTCTGTGTGTACCTGCCTCTAAATTGTTTCGCTACTTTTAGAATTGCAATGTTTAAATTCATAGTGTAAGCAAAGTTATGTCAGGAGGGGCTTATATTTCATAGAGACTGAGAAATGGTCTTGAGAGCTCGCATCCACTGAATCTTGTGGGGAAACGAGTGATGTTTGCAAGACCTCGCTGAAAGTGATGGCTGTGGTTTTTATTATTTGCTAATACTGGTAGTGGAGTAAGTTATTATTGGGTGCGTATGCGATGGCTAAGGTTTTATTATTTGCTAATGCTGGGAGTGGAATGAGTTTTTATTGGGTGTGTATAATGATCTTCCTCTATATCATTAATTTAATTAATATAGGCTTCACTCTTGTGTGATTGCAGTTGCTGGAGTTTGACGAGTCCAAGACGTCGGCATCGTTGCAAGAAGATGTGGATGCAAAATCTGGGAAGGCGGAATGAGGCTAAACTTTTGGTTTCCAGACTGTGTCTGGATAGAGAAGGCATACAAGTTGTCTTTGTAGAGAACACAGATGCCTCTTTAGCTTTATTTTGGCTAACTTATGCAGCCGCGCAGCAAGTGTAACAGATTTTGAAATTAAAGGAGAAATAATATTTAGCATCTCACAGAAATTCACAGCTTCTTCATTACTTTAAATCTAAGGATTATGACATATTTTGTCAGCGAAAAGGGGTTTTTACGAATTTTCGGCTAGCTACATCGGTCAATATTGCTTAACCAGGTGATCGCTGTAACGTTACGCGAGATTTTTTTTGGTCTATAAAGTTTTATTAAGTCAAAAAGATGGAGGAAGAATTGTGCTTGTGTTGAGCAGATAAAAAAGACGCCGAGGATGTTTTGAAGTCGAGCCCCCTAAAATGCTGGAGATCGGCCGGCAAATTGGTAATTGAAATTTCTGGAGTTCCCCAGAGGCTTCTTTAATTTTCTCGAATCCGAAATACCATTCTTCTCTAAGTTCATGCCTCCTCCATGCGATCAAATTGCTACCTTTTCCGATTGATCTAGGATCTTCTGCTCTGCTAATTTTAGAGGATTCCAATCAAAGCCTGCCGCTCCTAAAGATTAAAGATGGGTTTTCTTGTAACTGGGCGAATATCTCCAAATGGGACAAGGATAATTCAGAATCTCCTGGCGAGATAGGGGTAGTTGTTGAGCCCTCCTCGGTGAGCTGGATTAAATATTCCAATATTCTCCATGAAAAATCGGGGGTTAAAAAAGGGGCTGAATTTCAATTTTCCCAGATTTGGCTAAACAAAGGGCTCACCGGACGAGAACTTCGATTTGTATCACCTGATGTTGAGGGGACCCCAGAAATTAAATAAGGAAGAGGAAAAGAAGAAAAGAAAAAATTAGACAAGATCGTCGTTCCACGTCTCTATTACGTGCGAACTCGTAGTTTCCCAGCGAAAAGCATATAGGTTCCATGGACACATCCCTATGCGACTCTCTACTAATGACCAACCGAAATACGTCCTGGCGACTGGGAATTTGGTGGGGGGGAATCCGTCGCCCGGTCTCGTCACGCTCTTCTGGAAATTACTGTTGATTTAATTTAATCTAATTTAGAGGGAAGAGAAAATATTCCAGAGAAAGAGCGAGCGATAAACGCGAGGAGCGAGGAGACGTGCCAAAATAGTAGTAGGGTGGGATTGAGACCGGAATCGGAGCCTCCGAAAAGGAGGAAGGGGAAAAGAGAGAGGGGAGAAAAATGCAGAATTAAATGGAGATTCGGAATACGATAAGAAGAAGCAACAGCAACAGCAGCAGCAGCAGCAGCAGCAACAAACGACTGCAGGTTTACATAACCAGGACGAGATTACCAAAAAAAAAGAAAAGATTAATTGTTTTTGGATCTAACTTAAGGTTTTTAATCTCTCTCTTTTCGCCTCTTCTCCACGGAAACCTTTCGTTCCCCTTCCTCGTCCCCTTCCTCCCTCCCTCTCTCTCTCTTTCTCTCTCTTTCTCTCTCTGCCCGTCCCTCCGTCTCTCCGTGTCTCTCTCTCTCTCTCTCTAGAGCTGGAACGAGGGCGGAGTTTGTGATCCGCGAGCGTTGAGGGGGGGGAGGGGGTGATTCGTTTGACCTCCAGGGAGGACTCGTCGGCTGGAATGGCGATTCGCTTGTCGAGCTAATCGGAGTCGAACGCCGCCATGGAAGGTATTGTCTCCGTCTCAGATCCAATTCATGCTTCGATTTCTCCGGCCCGATTTCTTTTTATTTTATTTATTATTATTTTTTTAAAAGATGTTCATGAGTTAGGATGAGGCGATTGATCAGCCTGCCATTTTTGTTTTTTAATCTGGGTGGCTGGTTGTCGGCATTCTTGTCGCTGTTTAATGGATGTCTTGGGCGTTTGAGTGGGTCGAGAAATTGGAGAGAGCGAGGGAGAGGAGGGAATGCATTCCCTTTTTCTTTTTGGGGATTCCTTTTGGGGGTTTCCGGCTGAATCTCTCTTTTGCCTGCTCTTCCGTTGATTCGGCTCGAATCGCTGGGAAATCAGGACGCCTGGCATTTCCCTTTGTTGCATTCGTCCCCACAATGCTTGCTTTTCGGGCATTTTTTTAGATTATATTGCTCTTTTTTTTTCCTTGGGGTAGGGAAATTCTCGATTAGTCAATGGAGCTTGTGCATCGTTCGGTTGCTCGATTGCATGTGAGGAGAGGGTTACATTGACCGAGTGTGCATTTTGCCTGCGCGATATGGTTCGGGAGGAGGGACTTTCGTTCTGTATGGGTAGAATTTTTTGGGTCTAGGTTCGAATCGTTATCCTTCTCACCCTGATATTTCTGTGCGATTTTATTAGATAGGAATGAACTTTTTTGTACATTGTTTTTATCAAAACAAAGAACACTGTATCTTTGAAGTGTATAGACTATTCATTTTAACAAGTGCAAGGATAGACAAATATAACTTGTAGGTTAAAGAGATGAGAAGCTATTCTGGATTGTAGTTCGAAGAGGTGTTATGATCTCTTGTGATCTTTGTTTTTATGATGAAAGTAGCATTGAACTTATTTGTTGTTGTAGAGGTTGGTTGTATCGAGCTTTTTACAGGTTGGACATTTCTTTGAAGAATATCGGATTGGTTTGTTGTGAGAATTTCACTCTTGCAATAGTTGTTTTGCTCATCTCCGTCTCTTGTTTTACAGAGTCAAGCGAAGCACATTCTGCTGAGGAGAAGGCGTCTTCTGAGAAGAACAGAAGACGCTTCAAGACACCAGCACAGCTTGCGGCTTTAGAGAGCTTCTATAATGGTAAATTGATATCGAGTCTAGTGTGCATTTTAGATGCAGTTCTTTTCCATTGCCTTTGAGCAAAAAATATGTTTATTTCCTTCCAGAACAGAAATATCCCACAGAAGAAATGAAATCACAACTAGCGGAGCAGATTGGATTGACAGAAAAGCAAATATCTGGTTGGTTTTGCCACAGAAGATTGAAGGACAAAAGGTTGTTGAGGGAGGAGGTATATGCTGATGGACGGCAAGATCGTTCGAGTGGAGTTGTTCAAGATCGTGGAAGTGGACTCAGGCAAGATTCTTGTGGCAGCACCAAGCAAGGGGATCGTAGACTTTTTGATCCTAGGGAGGTTGAAAGCCGAAGGCTCTATGGTCAAAATTCTCCTTCTGCAGATCTTACGTTTGAGCCTAAGAGTCACTATGCAGGCAATCTTGCTCCGCTGGATGATACATCTTCAGGAAGTAGTTCGGCTTTGCAAGATGGATTTGGTTCTCAAGGAGCAGATAAATATGACAATTGTAGACCTGTGGCTAAACATGAAGGCATCTCTTCCTTTCATCGCAAGAGTGCCAATGACATGAGATACAGGCCATCTGGATATTTAAAGGTGAAAGGTGAAATAGAAAATGCTGCTATTACTGCTGTCAAAAGGCAATTGGGTAGGCATTACCGGGAGGATGGTCCTCTACTTGGAATCGAGTTTGACCCTCTTCCTCCTGGTGCATTCGAGTCACCGCTTGGAGAATCAACCTATGGTAAGACTTTTCTCTTCTATGCAGTGACGGAATTTCGGGGAGTCCTAATTGATCTTGTTGCCAAGAAATGCCTGGTGATTTTTAACAATGTTTTTGATTGTATCTTTCTCCTCTCACTGTAATTCGATTTTACTTGCTTGGTTTGCGTGATATGTGCAATACATGCGAAGGACAGCAGTTTGTTGGCTGATTTTCACATCGAAAAAGCAACAGGCTCAATATCTTGCTTTTAGAAATTAGGAACAAATAATTTCTGCAGCTAATAGGTGTTTTATGAACTGTAAAAAAAAAATGGACTAATGCAAACTGCTCTGTCATGTGACAATGTCAGAGCTGAGAATAATGTAACTTATCTGACATACTCCTCAAAATTTTTGGCAGGACCGCGCTATGTGGAGGATCCTTCTCTGCCCCAATCTCCAGAAATTTATGGCATCCAGAAGCAACCCAGTCTGAACACTGTAAGGGCACTTCCTCAAGATCTCTTTAAGTTCTTGTCAGTAAGTGCCCTTAGGATGATAATTAAGCTCAATAAAAATAGCGAAAACAGGTTTTGAGGCACTTTGAATATTGAAAAATTTACATGGCGAATGCATATTCAATGAGGTTTATCAAGTGCCCCCAGGACTTATAATATTTTCGTTTTTTGGAAGTTGAGGAGGAAAAAGCTCCTTGTTATTTAAAATTAACAGTCATGGATTCAATTAATCAGTAACATAGACCAAAGCATGATATCTCGACTACAATAGTCAGGGATTACCAGTATAACTTTGAGGCATGCTATATATATGCATTTGAAGCTAATTGAATTGTTGAAGCTGTATATGCATCTTCACATTCAGACCACTGGATTTGAAACTCCTCTTTTTCTTTTTCTTCCTTTATTCTGTTGGACAAGTCTTTTTCCCTTCTGGGGCGTTGGAGGGAGCTAAAATATTGTCCATTTTAAAAATGAAGATTGTTTTGGGGTATACTGTTGACTAATAACATACACTGTAGGGACATGCTATTTTCAACATCAACGCTTCATCCCTAGTCAATTATTGGCAGACCCAGCTAAATATTTGCAGATGCTGAGATGGTTTACGTCACCCTTTTTTTTTTTTCCTTTTCCCTTTTCCCTTTTTTGTCCTAAAAGACTAACATTCATGACGTGGCCATCTTTTATCTCAACTTGGCATTACAAAACTGAAATTAGATTGTCATGGACTTCTACCCTGTAGACTCTGTGGTGATTGGTATTTCTTGCTCCTGTCATAATTCTCTTCCCACTTAGTAATTTGAGCTGCCTTGGCATGTTACCGACATTTTGGCATGTCAACAATATGTTGATGAGATCTGTAGATTAGCATGATGTGTCCTTGCTACTTAGACAACATCGAGGGACTTCACTATGATGTGCCGATTTTGTTTTTTATAGGGGATCAAAGGCACTATTAATTGGGAAAGGTGGAATCCATCCTGATTGTATTTTGTACTTCATCGTTCATCCTTTTTGACACTGATAGTTTAGATTTCCTATGATGTGCCTGTTGTCCAGATAAACTTAATGGAAGTCATACTTGGTTCCAAACTCTGCTTATATGCAAAGCTACTTTCTCTACCCTGTTATCCCAACAAGCACTGGTGCAACCATCTATGCTATGCTGGTTTATAGTTTTCTCATCTCATACTCCAGAATTGCCTCCATAACCACCACATTCAATTTATTGCCTGAGAAAGGGCCTTTTGCGACTCTAGACAGGAGGCGCACCTCTTTGGGGTGTGTGGCCATAAAGTTAGTCCTAGCTTCTAGAAAACCACGCTGAACAGATCTAATATGAGTTCAAACCATTTTCTGTCTAGAAAATAAACTGGATATTTCCCTTCCTTTTTTGTGATGTTGGCTCCCATTCGAGAGCTGTGTTCCACTGCAGATATTTGTAAGCATCCTTCTGTACAAGCAAAAAACTGTGGCTCATTCTTGTGGAAGCAACTTGAAATACTTGTTCACATTTTTTTTTTTTGTTGGGTAAATTGAGTCAATGGACCTAATTAAAAACTTTAAAAATGTTAATGCTATGTTTCTTTTGATGTGTACATTGTTTCTTATGCTTTTGATTATTATGTCCTGCAGCAGCACGAAGAATATAATTCGAAGTTAAGTCCTCAGAAAGCTTATGAAGAAGGGGAAGATTTCAGCACTGTAGATAGGCTTGATTACAGTGACTATCGGCCGCATAATCAATTTAAACAAAGATACACTCCTAGCAGTCAAATAGGTGATCTTGGTGGCTGGAAGTCTTCAGTACATATGCAAGATTATCCTACAGGTGATGCTTATGCTTATAATAATGGAAAGAGGAGTGGATTAACATCAAAGCATGCTGCAGAAGGGATGAGATCTGATTTTGCATCTGACCATCTTCACACCACCAGTGCAAAAATCACTAGCAGAAAAAGGGAGTCTCGGTTGAATGACTATGACGATGCTATCCACGCAGAATTTGTCCAAAACAGTGAGATCGTGAGACGTAGACCTTCTAATCTGGTGCTTCAGCATAGTGAGTCTTTTAATGCAGGGGAGGGAGGGCCATCTAAAAGGATCTTGAAGGTCTGATCCTTTCTATGGGACTTATAATCTTAGATAGTCTTCAGTTGATACTGAATTTGTATTTAATATGCATTCATACAGGAGGAGAAACGCTATCGAGAACGGGGGACAACTGCGGGATACATTGAACCACTCAGAGAGAAGATGCGTCCACCTAAGGAAATGGCAGTAAGTTTGCATTCTTCACTTTTTTGTAACTACATCCACCCACATGCTTGTCATAGCACACACTCATAAACAGAGTTCCATGTTATGCAACCATTAACTCCTTTTTATTTGCTGTTTATTATCTTCAAGTCTGCAAAGCGGGTCAGAACTAAGTTTCCGCAGCAAGATTTTGTGACAAAAGCATCAGCAGTTATGCCTCCGTGGAAGAATCAGACGAAAGGGTCAGTGTACTTCACTTTTCAATGATGCATGCGAGACTGAGTCCTTTTCCATATGCATGGGAGTGCCATAATATGGTTGCTCATTTGCATGCTTAAGTAGTTGGCTTAACCGTGCATCGTTTAAGCTAACTATCGTTGCTGATCATCAACACATAACTCTAGCAATGTTGGATAGATGCCATAAGAACGACTGTTTAACTTTTACCATAAACAATTTGATGGAGTGAAATGATAGGAACATAAGACTCGTGGTGGGAGATTTCTTTAATGGAAATTAGTTAACCTGCTGTAATGTGAGAATTCACTTGAATAGCCAGGATTTGGATGCTGTTGATTGATCTAGAACAACTTTAGTGATGAAGGTTACTGTGCATATGAAGATGAATAATCTTGTCATCTAATACATTGTTCATTGATGAGAAGTCGCTTTTGAGTATGGATAGAGCTTTCCTTTCTTCTCACTTGTATTGGGAGCTGTTCCATCACTTTCTTTTGGTAGTGTAGTGCTGTAGTTGGAGAAGTGATGAATGTGTCATGGCTTGCTTTTTGATTGAACGACTGTAATGCACTCTGATAAAAACTGAAGCTGATATCAAGAATTGGTTGATTAGATCTGCCTATGTTGATTTCTAAGAGAATCTTGAATTAATTCTAGGAGAACAATTATGATTGGGACTTTAGGAATAAGTTGTTCTTTTGTTAAATATGAGGACATGTATATCTGTAGTGACCAAGTTTTTCAAAGTACTTCCTGTCCTAGTTTCAGTCGATTGGTCTACCTTTTGGCTGTATCAGGGATTATGGTAAGCCTACAAATGGTATAAACTGAATTATGGTAGCTACTGCTTTCGGGGGAATATTAAGCTGTTTGAGAATCTTCCTCTATTTTCTTTGCTGTAGCTTTCCCCTGAAATTCCTGCTTTACCTGAATTAACAAGACTTTCCCCTGAAATTCCTGCTTTACCTGAATTAACAAGACTTTCAGCATTCATGGAATCTGGTTGCTTCTGTTTTCTCATTGCATCATGTGGAATGCAGTTCTGCTGCACAGATGCCATCTAGCTTGAGTAATGATGAAGCTGCAGACACAAGCTCTTCGCTAGGGTAGGAATCCTACAGTTGATGGGTGGTAGAAAGCATAGCAATCGACTGATTTTTCCTGAGGAAGAAACTACGATTGTGAAGCCCCATCTACTAACAAAATTGTAGATGGGGGATGTATAGTTGGAAAGAGGATGTCCATATTAGCCGCAAAGGCCAGCTTATTGTTTTGTCAACGAAGCCTTATCAATGTTTTGCTGTGTATGTTTTGTGGGCTTTAGGCTACTTTTTTAGCTTAGCATTTTTCAGAAGTTCAGCTGCTTCATTTAGGAGGAGGATTGAAGCTTGAGTGTAAATCTTGTTAGCCTGAAGCTGTAAGTTGTAGAGCTATTTAAAACCTGACATGATAGGTTTAACCTGGTATGCTGACTGACTGTTCCGTGATGGCAATGCTGTGACTGCAAAGCTCATTGTGACGGAGGAGGCCAAAGCAATGACCTGAATTTGCAATGAAATGTTCCAGCCAATGCAGCTTCAACCTTATGAGTTTGCCGCATTGATCTGTATTACATTCAATATTTAACAGCGGTGTAGCTTTATTGTTGATAGATCATTTGGCTTTGCGTTTTCATGTGTCCTTGCAGTTATGATTCAGGCGATGCCCTGAATGGCATGAGAGTTTTGGCAAATTAATGTGATTTTTATGTACAGGGTTGGTCAAGGTTGTGCTCTGTCCGCTTTCTCTTTCCCCCTTTGTTTTGTCGCGAGGAACAGTGTAATATACCTGTGTCTTCAGCACCTTATTATTATGCAGCGAAAGATTTTTTATCCCAGGCGAAGCTACTCGCTCCGATGAAGCATTCTTCCTCACTGGAATGACCATACTTCTGAAATAACTCGTTGCGATGCCAATGGATATGCCCACGGGCATCTTCTGAATTACTGAGTACTTTGTTGGTCTCGAGTTAACCTTGGACAAACCAAAACAATTCCCTCTGGGATTGCAATTCTGATTAATTTAGAATATATGAAATGAGTGAAGCAGCAGGGCAAACCTGACTGTCGTGCGGTAATGCAGTAACTGCATCCAATCCGACCATACTAACCATAAAGTAGAATGGGCGATCATCTACTCGAGTCCTCCACGAGCCATGCTAATCGATAACATCCTAAAAAAATGAAAGGTAGCGAAGCGAAAGCACTGACAAACCGATGGCATGTCGCTCTGCAAATGACATGCTCTGAACATGACGTTCTCATAATTTTGACAGGGAGAGGAAGGACCAGCAGTAAGTGGGATGAAAATCGAGTTTGGGGAGGAATTGACAGGTAACATGAACAGGACAGGGAAGGGGGTTTGGCCATGGCCAGGACCTTTCAATCCCCTTCTCCCTCTTCCTCCCTTTTCTCATGGGTGTGACTTGTGAGAATAGATGTGAGGCCTCTAATTGATAAAGAGGCACATCACCCCACACAAAAGGAGGGATATGAACCAAAGTAGGACCGGTTTGAGCCAAACGGGGGGACCCCAAGTTCTGACTTTGTGGCCATTCCACAAGCTTTTCTCTAAAGTGCACCACACCCCACCCCCCCATATGGTGTTGGTCCTCATCAATTATGCCCCCTCCTGCCTATTCGGGTACATTTGGATGCATGGATCAATGAATGTAACTAGAACACTCAGACTCCCCTTTTTCACATGGGGTTTCCCAATCCCCATCTCCCTCTCTCTTTTCCTGGGCGAGGCTCCGATGGGGTCGCCGCATCCGACGGTGCAGCTTTTCTCATGCGTCGGACGGAAGCAGACGAGTACCTCTCTCGCTATCGCGGGGTTCCTTTCCCTTTTCACTGTCGAAATCATCTCGGAGACTTTTTGTTTAGTCCTATCCCGTAGCTTTCGTGTCGTATACTCTCGGATTCGTATTTATACATAACTATTCACGTGAACGAGGCGCCATAGAAGCCACACATATTCTCGACGCAATCTTTGCGACCCAGATCACGAGGCAGCCTCAAAATATCTAATGAGCTCCCCTCGAATCTCAACGCGAATTAACTTAATCTCGCAAAGATGGAGATGGTTACGAAAAACCGCCTTTCAATTACGAAGTCAGATAGCCAAGCATGACGCCTCCTCTGCCGTAGCGTGTCCACACTTCCCGCAAATACTTAATCGAAGGTAAACTCGCCAGGACGGCCGGCCGTCGCCATCGACCCATGCGCCACATAAAGCATGCGCTCCCCGAAGGATGGCGATGTTGGCTTCCCGGTAATTTATAAATAATAAACGGTCGGGCCGGTTTAACGAAATTTCGAAGTGTCAAACCTGGAGGAAAAAACAAAAGAAAGAGGAGCAAAATAAAAAAATTCAGAAAAAGCAGTTAAAAAAAAGGGGGCAAAAAAAAAAAAAAAAAAAAAAAGAGAAAGAGAGAGGAGGAAGCCGGTGGGGCTTTTTATACCCGTATGTCATTGCCTTTTCCACTATTTAGTCCAAATCCCTTTTTTTTCCGCTTTCGCTTCACTCTCTCTCTCTCTCTCTCTTCCCCTCGCTCCTTCAGCAGAAAAAGAAAGTCTCAAAGCAGACATTTTTATTCTCTCTCCTCTCTCTCTCTCTCTATCTCCGCAACTGATAATCCGGATCCTAATCTTTCTCTCTCATCCCGCATTTTCTCGCTCCGAACTCTCTCTCTCTCTCTCTCTCTCTCTCTCTATCTCTAAGACTTGCTTGAGCTCTCTCTCACGGCCGGCCTCTCGCCTTCGTCAGAAATCAAGACCTCGTTCGGGATTCCAGACGATTCCTTGCTTGCTTGCGCCTCCCGATCGCCTTGAGGCTTCTTCTACTTCAAGAAGGAGGGCGCCGCCCGCCGCGCCCCGCCGTCCGACGTCCGCCGGTCCCGCCGTCCCGCTCCAGTCCACCGGCTGCGGCGCCGGTTTGACTTCGGATTCGGCGATTGCTTTTGCGGATTTCGGAGCCCCGGTTTGACTTCATGAGGCCGGGGCTCGTGCGGCGTTCGCCGGCGGCGCTGAGCTGCGGGGGCTCAGTGGCGGCGAGGTAGGTTCCGCGATTCGGCGGGGTTTCCCCTGGATGATGTCGAGGACGGAGAGGATGGCTTCCGATCTTGGCAGGGCCGGGCCGATCGAGAGGGATATCGAGCAGGTAAGTCGTCCCCGCGATTCGTGTTTGGACAGGGTGTGTGTTTTTGGTTTTTTCGAGCTGTTGAGCTGTATGTATCTGTGGACTCTGTAGACGAGTGTGATGCGTGAAGGTGTGGCGCTCGTGATGGGCTTATAGAACGCGCCGGTCGATAGATTGTGTTTCTTGTGCTCTTACTCGGTGAGGTGCTACATTGCTTACTGTTTGCTTGCTGTAATGATTTGTTTGATTAGAATAACTAGTGCAGCCAGTGGCCGTCTTATCGAATCTTAATTCGAGTCTTTGTATATGCGCAAGAACAAGGTGAAAATCTTTAGAATTAGGATCTGCATACTCTTGTTGCAACTGCAATTAAAGTGTGATCGACTTTGTAATCCCGTGATAATGAACTGGTTTACTCGAATGTTGGGAACTCTTGATTAACTATCATTTCACCTCTAAGGCAACCTTGTTGCCCTGTTTGACTTATGTTATGACGGACCAGATCATGCTGCTAAGCATTGCATGGAAATGCGAGGTTAAGGATTTTGAATTGTAGTAATGAAACAACATTAACTTCTTCAGACCAAGGAACTTAATTTCAACCTTGAGAAACCCTGTTCTTTTAACTATTTCTCACTACGGCCTTTCTTGGTAAACAAGCTGCTTTGGCATAGATGGGGGTGAAGTTTTGGAGACTAATCTGGTCCCTTTTATTTGGGAGACGTTCTTTATGTTCTTTTACCTAGTGGACTCTTCAGCATCTGTTCTATATGTTCTTCTTTCTCTCTGTTTAAATCTGTCGATCATCTTTAGCCTCATTTATTTTCTGGCACATATAGCTATGCCTTTTTTTTATTTTCCTTTTAAATCTCTTCATTTTATGTTATACAATCCTTGGGGAATACAATACTTGGGGAATACACTAGTCATATGCAAAAAATTCCCTTACTCGCAAAGCATATTATTCTTCCTGTAATCTACTTTGCCTATTAGTAGGTTGAAGTTTACATATTAGATGCAAATCTAGATTATCCCCAATGGGGAAAATCAATGTCTTTCAGTGATTATATTCTGTAACCGCATTGTCATTAGTTTCATGTTGTCCAATATCATAAAGTGGCAATTGTCTGGAGGCTTCTTGATGATATATTCATATATTTTTATCACTCAATATTAAACAAATGTTGGCTCTCTGTATCCTGTTCACTTACCTTGAACTCATCTTTTTTCATTGTCCCTGCTTTATATTTGCATGTTGCGTACTTGCTTTTGCCTGGTAATTTCATCCTGACCTGCAAATGTGCTGAATATATGTAAGTTAGTTTGTTGCTGGATCTTTATTATAGGCAATTACTGCATTGAAGAAAGGTGCTTACTTGCTTAAGTATGGAAGGAGAGGAAAGCCAAAGTTCTGCCCCTTCCGACTTGCTAACGTAAGTCTTATTTATAAAACATACAATGGTGCCCTTAGAGTGTATTCTTGTGCTTAGTTGCATTGCTTTTACATCATTTGTCTTAGTGGCAGACACTATCTGCCTCCTATTTGTGCTTGTGCTCTTTTTCTTTTCTTTTCTTTTCTTTTCTTTCTGCATTTTTTTGTTTTGGGTGGAAGCATCCCGACCGACGTGCCAAGAAATGATATAAAAGGTCTAAAGGGGCTGAGTGAGGGATAATTTCCAGATTTGAAGTGATAGCAGATATTCCTTTTCTCCATCCGACCATCCACGGCCTGTCAGATTGAAGATTTGGGTTGGGTGAGATGTTATTATTGAAGGTGTTGATACTTGATAGATGCTTTCCTAGGGGAAGTCTTGGTGCGCTGTTCTACACTGTTAAATCCTTATGAGAGATCCATGGTATAGCCATTTCTTTTCGTAGGTGAAAGCACATCTCATAAATGATAGTATAACCATCTATATGCCAGTCATGCTTGTCTACTTGCTTAGTTGCTTATGCGCCGTGAGTGTGGTCTTTGGTTTAGTGTAGTTTAAACTGAACCGATTTTTGAGGCTATCCTTTTATGAAGGGTTTGAATTATATTGATGCTTTCAGGATGAGTCTGTGTTGATATGGTTCTCTGGAAAGGAGGAGAAACACCTAAAGTTAAGCCACGTTGACAGAATTATATCAGGCCAGCGGACTGTAAGTTTCTCATTCTGATTGAAAGCAACCTCTGGACTGTGATTTTAGGGACTCATATGGTGTCCCCCCTATGGTGGAATAGATAGTGATTCTAATGTTTCAAGTTCCCAGCATATATCCAGCTTAATATGTTTTTCTGCTAAACTGTGTTAAAAGTAATATCCACTTAAATGCAAAAGACTGATATATTTGACAAACTATTATCTGTTTGCACTCTTCATGACCTGATGAGTTATGATGCTTAAATTTAGAGTACACTGGTTGCAGTTGTCCACTATTTGGTTTTTTTTTCTGCATTTAGCAATGTTAGATGCTTTTCACTTGAGTAAGGGATGCATATGAGAACATTGGATATATGACAGTGGTAGACTATGTGGATTTAAGTTCCATCCAGGATTAAGGTTCAACATCCAATCAACATTGTTGACATGGGCAGCAAATTTGTGGCCACTACTATAAAGACCAATGTTAGGCTTGACGTCTTGGAGAGTCAGTGGGTGGATGATGCCAATTTGGCGTGTGCTTAGTTCAATTTGGATTGGAATCATATAATTGTCAGAAAAATATTTTACGAGAGCCACAGAAATCCTCTAGGTAATGGTTAGGCGAGTCAGTTGAAAAAGAAGATTTTGGATTGGTGTTTTCCTTTTGATATGTTACCAACACATAGCTGAAAATCCAATACGTGGTATATATTTCGCGTCACATCTCTTGTATCTGTCATGACTAGGCAAGCTTTAGCTGTGGCCCTTGAATGGGTATTGAAGGCCTTGTTTGTTAAAATTCTGCATAATTATGGCATATTTTTTATGACAAAATTGTATGCTGAAGAAGTATATCAACAAGAGATGGCAATTGATGTCACCTGCTGCTAACTGTGGGCCTTTATGTTGTAGCTTATGTTGATTTACATGTTAAATGTTACTTCTTCCAACTCTCTTAGCTAATTTGTGCTGAACACATCTTTCTGATATTCATTAAAGGTAATGTTGCATCTCCTAAATCTTTAGCTCCCAAATTTTTTCTTTTTTGACCTGTCTTTGACTATTATTGCTGGTCACAATGCCATATTGTTGTCAGAACTTACATTACTCAAATCTTTTCTTGACACCTGTACCTTTAGGTTTCTTTTCTTCCTGTGCATCAAAAGTATCGATTTCTTTTTCTACAGCCGATCTTTCAAAGGTATCCTCGACCAGAGAAGGAGTATCAGTCATTTTCGCTAATTTACGGTGACAGGTCATTGGATCTGGTAAGGGCTACTTCATGAATGCATTCCTTCCATATCACATCTTTCTGTTGTTAGCTGCACCCGTTTCTGGATATCTAAAAGGACCCCTTTATGTCATTTTTGCTATAAGATTTGCAAGGATAAGGATGAAGCTGAGGCATGGTTCAGTGGCTTGAAAGCATTAATCTCCCGATGCCGTCATAGGAAAGGTAGAACAGAATCAAGAAGTGATGGAATTCCATCTGAAGCAACTAGTCCTAGAACATACACAAGAAGTTCTCCTCTAAATTCTCCGTTTGGGAGTAATGATGGCTTGCAGAAGGTATATCTATGTAGCCGTATTGTGCACAATTCTTGTCTCATCATAATTTGAAAGTTTCATATTAATAGACTTTCAATGATTCAGGATAGTGGTGATCAACTTCGACTCCAAAGTCCATTTGGAAGTCCTCCTAAGAATGGTCTAAATAAGGCATTTTCGGATGTGATACTGTACGCGGTTCCTCCCAAGAGTTTCTTTCCCCCAGATTCAGCAACTGAGTCTGTTCATTCTTTGTCATCAGGGGGCTCCGATAGCATGCATGGTCAGATGAGGCCACCGAGTGCGGATGCTTTTAGAGTTAGTTTATCAAGTGCTGTAAGTTCTTCGAGTCAAGGTTCTGGTCATGATGAAGGTGATGCTATGGGGGATGTTTTTATATGGGGGGAAGGCACGGGAGATGGTGTTCTTGGTGGTGGGCTTCATAGACTGGGAAGTAACGTGGGAGTAAAAATGGATTCCTCGCTTCCAAAGGCATTAGAGTCTGCAGTAGTACTTGATGTTCAGAATATTGCTTGTGGTGGAAGACATGCTGCTCTAGTGACCAAGCAAGGAGAGATCTTTTCCTGGGGGGAGGAATGGGGTGGGAGACTTGGGCATGGTGTGGATTCTGATGTTTTGCATCCGAAGCTAATAGATGCTCTCAGCAATATGAATATTGAACTGGTAGCATGTGGTGAGTATCATACATGCGCCGTGACTCTTTCTGGTGATCTATACACTTGGGGTGATGGAGCTTATAATTTTGGTCTTCTTGGGCATGGGAATGAAGTGAGCCACTGGGTACCAAAAAGAGTGAATGGACCCTTGGAAGGTATACATGTCTCATCCATCTCCTGTGGACTTTGGCACACTGCAGTTGTCACTTCTGCTGGCCAGTTATTTACTTTCGGCGATGGCACCTTCGGTGTTCTGGGCCACGGAGATCGAAAAAGTGTATCAATACCAAAGGAAGTGGACTCCCTTAAAGGGCTTCGCACTGTTCGAGCTGCTTGTGGTGTTTGGCATACAGCTGCAGTAGTGGAAGTCATGGTTGGTAATCCCAGTTCCAGCAACTGCTCATTGGGAAAACTGTTTACATGGGGAGATGGTGATAAAGGGCGACTTGGACATGGTGACAAAGAAGCGAAACTCGTGCCTACTTGTGTTGCTGCTCTTGTTGAACCCAACTTTTGTCAAGTTGTTTGCGGACATAGCCTAACTGTTGCACTCACAACCTCAGGTCACGTCTACACCATGGGCAGTCCTGTTTATGGTCAGTTAGGAAATCCTCACGCTGATGGAAAGCTCCCAACCCGTGTTGAAGGTAAGCTCTCCAAGAGTTTTGTTGAGGAGATAGCATGTGGTGCTTATCATGTTGCTGTGTTGACTTCGAGAACCGAAGTCTACACATGGGGTAAAGGAGCTAATGGTCGACTAGGCCATGCGGATACGGATGATAGAAATTCTCCGACATTAGTTGAGGCACTTAAAGACAAGCAAGTTAAAAGCATTGCTTGTGGGACTAATTTTACGGCTGCTATTTGCCTTCACAAATGGATCTCTGGCATTGACCAGTCTATGTGTTCAGGCTGTCGCCAGCCATTCAATTTCAAAAGGAAACGTCACAATTGCTATAACTGTGGACTTGTTTTCTGCCATTCGTGCAGCAGTAAGAAGTCTATGAAGGCTTCTATGGCACCAAATCCTAACAAACCTTATCGTGTCTGTGATGGTTGTTATAGCAAACTGATGAAGACAATTGAGAATGATGCTTCATCTCAGTCGTCTGTCAGTAGAAGAGGCATTATAAGTCAGCAACCAAACGAGACAACTGATAAAGACGAGAAGTTTGAATCCAAATCTCGCACACAACTTACCAGATTGTCCTCAATGGAGTACATAAAGCCTGTTGAAAGCCGAACATCCAAGAGAAACAAAAGGCTAGAATTTAACAGTAGCCGTGTCTCGCCTGTGCCAAGCAATGGTTCCCAGTGGGGTGCACTTACTATCTCAAAATCATTTAATCCAGTATTTGGTTCGTCCAAGAAATTCTTCTCTGCTTCTGTTCCTGGATCAAGGATAGTATCTCGGGCAACCTCTCCAATTTCAAGACGACCCAGCCCACCTCGGTCCACAACACCAACCCCAACGCTTGCAGGACTTACCTCCCCAAAGATTGTCGTAGATGATACGAAAAGGACAAACGATAGTCTCAGCCAAGAGGTGGTTAAACTAAGAGCGCAGGTATACTGTCTAATTGTTTACTTATAGATTTGTTAAAAATTACTGTAGTGAGGATTAATTGGAACGGAGAATCTTTTGCTTGATTTTGGGAGGGCTCGAACTTATGGTTATGTTTTAAAATTTATCTAAGTTGAACAAAGAAGAAATACATTTTATGCTCTTTATTTATTCCATAGTCTCAACTTTCTCAAGGGGTAATACATTTTAGCTTGATTTTTGAGATTTGTCTTGCTTTTACGTGATGGATTCCACCACAATTTAATGGCACTATCTCAGTCCTCCCTGAATGAGAATACTTTCATTCAAATAAGTTGAAGTGTACACACGTCAGCTCTCATGACTGCCTCAAGTCATGTTCAAAAGGCAAAAATGCGAATTTCATTTTATTTGAATGCTATTCAGGTACTTTTTATTGAAGCCATGGACACCACTGTGCCTCAGACTTTCATAAAATCAAGAGGATTCCTTTTGTTTGTCATTGTGGAAGAAATGAACAGTCATATAGATATTGGACTGATTCCAATATGGTAGGCATGAAGAAAAAGATTACACGAACACACGGTTCATTTACAGCTTGCACATTTGCCATGTTTACGAGTCTAAATCTCCTCCACTATCTGGTTGACATTATTGCCAATAACTGCATTGGACTTAAAAAGATGGGATTTTCAAGCTTACTGTGTTATGCATGAGCTCTAGAATACTTTATTTGATCCTTATTCCCCATTTCTCATGGCATCAACAGCTAACTGTTTTGAAACTTTCTAAAATGCAAATTGATGTATTTGAAGGTACTTTGATGAAAATACTCTGTCTTTTAATTTTATCAGTAGTAGTATGAGACACAATAATAGTGTGGTTTTCTGTCAAATTTTCATAATGGTCCCAGATAGATGGGGTAAACTGACATGAAATCTTCGATGTGAAACATTAAAAACTCAAATGCCAATTAGAAATCTAAATGAAATTCTGGGCAATAAGTGTACTTTAATCCCTCGATAACTTCAGTTGTGCTACAAATGTGGGAAATATATTGACATCTTCATTATACCCACTTGAGAGGAAGCCACATAATTTTGGAGAGATCCAAGGAATGAGACAAGTTAGTTTCTTTCTCGATGTTTTATCTATGAATTTGATTGGTAGTTACTGTTAGTTATTTTCTTAGCGATATGGATGCTAGGGCTCATCTGATCCTCCAAAAGAGATGGTGGCAGCCTCTCAAGAGGTTGAATTTATGAAAGATCCTAATCCTTTTTGTTAGTCATTTTGTTGTGATGTTACTGATGCCTAGGTTAGGGTCCATGAAGGGTGAGATTATCAGTATTATCTTCTTGCATTATGCTAAACCAAATTTTACCTTGTAGGTGGAAAATCTTAGCCGCAAGACCCAACTACAAGAGGTTGAGCTGGAAAGGACAACTAAACAGCTGAATGAGGCAATAGCCTTCGCTGCAGAAGAGACTGCAAAATGCAAAGTGGCAAAAGAAGTGATCAAGTCACTTACTGGCCAAGTAAGTCCGCAGCTTTTTGGGTGTAGTTGTCTATAAGATTAGCCATTGCTAGGATATTGATCTTGATAAGGTATACACTGAATAATGATGGAGTTGAAGATATCAGTATCTTGCATTACTTATGAAGTCTGCTTCACATCTGTATTGGTTGTTGCCTTCTGTTTCTGTCTGTATTCTGTCTCCTAATTAAATGAAGTGTCAAAGTCAAAATACTTATTATTTTTTTTTTGTTAGCTGCTTTGGCGATATGATAGAGTAGTCTTCTGCCTTTTCGTGTAAGATGCCAACTTTTGACCATCGTAGTCATGTATTCGACTGCTGCGTATATTCCGATAAGATGTCCGGTACTTGTCAGGTGTCTCAAGTCATCATGCTGGAGGTCTACTGAATCTTTCTTCTTTAGCTTTATAGCTGCCCAGTTTGAAAGGTGAAACGGCAGGTTGAATGCACTTTTAATGCATATTCTTTAGAAACTGCAAACTTATGAGCTTGGCTATTGGATCTTTAGTTTTTGTGATGGTTCTTATCAATACCTATTCTCTCTTGGCCTTTTGATTTTGACGGCCAGCTCTTTTATCTGCTATATAAGTTCCAGTGAGTAGCTTACAGCGACTAGTATTGCCTCAAACAAACTGTGGACATTTGGATGGAGTTTATGTGCATTGATCTTATTAGCAGTTAGTCATCCATTGCTCTTCAACTGTTGCCATGTTTTTTCACCATTAGTGGAATTCTCTCTCGGGTTTTTGATTCGGAGTTCCTTACTTATGTTTTCATTGTTTTATACCATTTGAACAGTTGAAAGACATGGCTGAAAGGCTGCCATTGGGAACCGCCCGAAATGTTAGATCCCCCAGTTCTACTTTGTTGGTCTCACCTGCTGCTTCTGATGACACTTTCCATACTTCCATGGACCGGTTGAGTAGTCAAATCACATCTCAAGAGCCAGATTTAAACATATCAAACACTAGTATCCTTCCGAATGGGTCAAGCAGTTATCACAGTTCAAGTCATAGCAGACAAGTGAATTTAGAAGCAGTTAGTAGAAACAGTACTAGAGGTAAAGAAAGTGAATCTCGTTCTGAAAGTGAATGGGTTGAGCAAGATGAGCCTGGCGTCTATATTACCTTTACCTCCCTGCCTGGAGGTGCCAAAGATCTAAAGCGAGTTCGCTTCAGGTACCTCTTTCATTTTATTTATGGATGCAGTCTCCTATTCTATGCCTTCAGCATAGGAAAGTGCCATTGAGTCTGCGTGTATGTTTTAATCTGGGCATCCTAGTTATACAGTCAGCTTAAAACTGGTTTGGAGCTTCGTTCAGAACATAAGATAATTCCTTGGTTCATTTGGACATCAAGTTCCTGCTCATAGAATGGAACCATCTTAAAGAAGGGATCTGTCTCGTTTTTGAACTAGGGTTTATTCTTGTAAAGAGTGGAGCTCGCTAGTTCTTTACCCTTGTCTGCTCATATTATTATAATTGAACTATCGTCTTCTTAATGATCTTTCCTTTCAGATGTTCAAGGACTGAACTATTATATTTGTATGCAGTCGCAAGCGGTTTAGTGAGAAACAAGCGGAACAATGGTGGGCAGAGAACAGGGCAAGGGTATACGGACAGTACAATGTGCGCACGATTGACAAGTCAAGCATTGCTGGAAGTGAGGACTAGACTTCACTGAGACAGAGGTATCCATTAGTCACGTGTAAATGAGAAGGTGTTTTCCCGGAGTTTAGCTGCATTTAGGTCATATTCATCGGCACGAATTGGCTCTCTTATTGTACATAGAGTGCCAATCATAACCGGGCGGGTATAGAGGCAAAATTTAGAGGGGGTTTGGCGTGTATTTTGGTTTTCCTTTGTCGATGCGTTATTTGTCCTAGATTTCTTTACCTGGGTCACCGAGATATATTTTTTCCCCCTGTTAGTGTGAGTTGCCTTGGGGTTGAGGGTTGAGAATTGTAAATTCTTGGTAGTTGCTGGGTCTTATTGAAAAGCAGCTACTTTGTATATTCATAAGGAAATATATCTGAAGAAATTGATGTTTCTTGGTTCATAAAATTTAGTTCCGCCTCGTTTGGGTGCTTTGCCTATCTCTTTGAACCCGACCACCCAACTCTCGAGTGCTTGATGTTTTTTCGAGTGGATCAGCGGAGGGATGCCGACAGGTCTCGTTCAGTTATCTACTGTATATTTCATAAATTTTAAGGTTGGGATTGTTGCCCATTGGTCTCTTGATCTCATCTTGGCTGGAGAAATGGGGATCTATATGCTACCATGTATTGCCTACCAATTATTAGTTGGGGTAATTTGATTGATGAATTTGAACTATTCACTTTCGGTATTGTCGCAAAGTCAAACCTGAATTCGAATTGGGATCAATATCATGAAAAATTCAAAATTAAGAAATTTATGATAAATTTATCTAAAGTTAATTTTTTATCATCAAAAATGCTAAATTGGTATATTTATGATGGATTAATATTACGAAAAATCACAAAAAGTTAAAATTTTAAATCAGTATGCTCATCAATTATTATGTATTACATAATATAGTAATTTTGATGGAAAAATTTATAAAAGGTAGATTTATTGTAAATGTATTAGTTTTTGGTGGTAGAACTTGAACTAATCACTCTCCACCTCTTCGGTTGGTCAATCCGTCGCGAAGTTTTGTAACAAAAGAACTTTATAACAAAGGTGGTAACCAGAAGGGGCAGTTGTTCCGGGCACGAGAGATTTAACTCCTCCTACCATCGCGATTTCTCATGCAAACCTCCGACGCTGTTCTCGTTCTCCGGATCGCCGTTTTGGGATGGTGGTCAGAAGATTATCTGCTCTGTTGAGAGCGTGCACCTCGTTGACTCGGGGCAGAGTCATCCATCAGAAGATAATCTCTCTGGGCCTCCGTAGCAACCCCGCCCTGTGCAAAGACCTCGTGAACTTCTACTTCTCCTGCCGTTCGTGCCACGCCGCGAAGCTCGTGTTCCGCACCGCCGAGGTCTCGTCGTCGGACGTCTCGGTTTGGAATTGCCTCGTGGCCGCTTTCGCCAAGAGCTGCATGTTCTCTGAAGCCCTCGAGCTTTTTCGAGAGTTGCTGGCCGACCCATTTGTGGAGCCGGACGTTTATACGTACCCAAATGTCTTGAAGGCGTGCGGCGGTTTGGGGAGAGCTGGCTACGGCGAAATGATCCATTGCGGGTTGCTGAAGACTGGGTTTGTTTTGGACGTGGTCGTTGCGAGCTCTGCTGTGAGCATGTACGCGAAATGCAACATGTTTCGACAGGCCACCCGGCTGTTCGATGAAATGGCGGAGAGAGATGTGGTGTGTTGGAATGCTGTGATTTCTTGTTACTATCAAGATGGGCAGGCGGAGAAGGCTTTGGAATATTTCGAGAGAATGAAAGATGCTGGGTTTGAGCCCAATTCAGTGACTCTGACTACTGCAATCAGTTCATGTGCTCGGCTTCTGGACCTAGAGAGAGGGAAGAAGATTCATGAGGAGTTGGTTAAAAGTCGATTTAAACTCGACGGTTTTGTCTGCTCTGCTCTTGTCGACATGTACGGCAAATGTGGATGCTTGGAGATCGCTAGAGAGATATTCGAACAAATTCCACAGAAGAATGTGGTTGCCTGGAATGCAATGATCACGGGATTTAGTCTAAAGGGTGATAGTGGATCGTGTATTGAACTCTTTAAAAGGATGAACGAAGGAGGAGTTAAAGCATCATTGACTACCTTAAGCAGTGTGCTTGCAGCTTGTTCAAGGTCAGCCCACCTGCTGCATGGAAGGTTCATGCATGGTTATATAATCAGAAGTGAAATTGAGGTCGATATCTTTGTCACCTGTTCACTCATCGATTTTTATTTTAATTGTGGAAGGGTTACATTGGCAGAAAATGTATTTAGGGATATGGAAAAGACAAATATTATCTCTTGGAACGTTATGATTTCCGGATATCTGAAGGTAGGCAATTACTTTGAGGCTCTTTGCATGTTTGATGAAATGAAAACAGCTTGTGTTGCACCAGATGCTGTCACTTTCACTAGCATTCTGTCGGTTTGTTCCCAGCTGGCAAGCTTGGAAAAAGGTAAGGAGATCCACAATTCTGTAATGGAGAGTAAGTATAGCAAAAATGAAATTGTCATGGGAGCGCTTCTTGATATGTATGCTAAATGTGGTGCTGTAGATGAAGCAATTCAAGTTTTCAAGCAGTTACCAAAGAGGGATCTGATGTCATGGACTTCTATGATCACTGCTTATGGGTCCCATAGTCAAGCTTTTGAAGCTCTGAATCTTTTTGCTAAAATGAGGCAATCCAACATTGAGCCAGATCAGGTTACTTTCCTGGCAGTATTATCAGCTTGTAGCCATGCTGGACTGGTTGATCAAGGTTGTTACTATTTTGACGAGATGATCAATGTGCATTGTATTAAACCTGGCATTGAACATTATGCTTGTCTGATAGATCTCCTTGGACGTGCTGGAAGATTACATGAGGCTTACAGATTTCTGCAAAGAGCCCCAGAAGTTTCTGGAAATCTTGAATTGTTAAGCACTCTATTCTCAGGATGCTGTTTGCACAAAGATCTAGAATTAGGGAGGAAATTGCAAATGCTGTTGCTAAAACCAATCCAGATGAATCATTCAGTTATATTATGTTGTCAAACTTATACGCTTCTGCCAAGAGATGGGATAAAGTACGCGAGGTGAGATCAAAAATGAAAGAACTGGGATTGAAGAAGAATCCTGGATGTAGCTGGATTGAGATTGACCAGAAGATTCAATCTTTCTTTGTAGACGATAAGTCACTCCCACTGGCTGAAAAGGTGTACGACTGTCTCATGCTTCTTAGTAGTCAAATGGAAAAGGATGAATTGGCTCCATCATGAGATATTCCATGCAGAACCTGTGATTCTGACTTCTAAAAGTGCATGTTAAGACAAGACTTAGTGGACAATTACTCCCATTTCTCCTGTTCGAAGACTTGGTGAAAGATCAAGGAGTATATCCAAGTTTTCGTCACAGTTTATAACAAACTGGAGCAAATACACTAAGGAGATTGTCTCAGCAGTGCTTACAGTTATTCTTCTGGTTACACTAATATCAGCCTTTCCAGAAGGACAATTAACAACAGTAGCATTGTGGATAAATTATGCTGCAATATAGGACAACCAAGGGAAAATATTCTTATTATCATGAGAGGCTACAAGTGGTTTTTTTTTTTTGGAGACTGTCGTGCCTAAATGTGAGAGCTTCTACTGCAAATTGCTTGGGGAGAATTAAGACTGCAAAGGAAAATTGAAGAAACTTGAATAATACTTGTACAGCAGTAAGTTTTCTCAGAATGAGTTCTAACCATGCGGAAAACACTGGTTGCCAACTAGATTTGATTTTGTGGGCAAGCTCTTTAGAACTGCTCTTGAAAATAAAATTAACAGGGTATTAGTAGAGAAAATACTATTCCACAAAAAGCTTAAGAATATTTCAATAGCTTCTGAATCCTGTTCCAAGAAAAAATCATAGTTTTCCTCCTTTCACATCATTGTGTTGTTTGCATCAATATAAAGGAAGAAGTGTGTTGTAAAAGAATTTCATTCTCTGTTCCATTGCTTTAAGATTTATTTGCCTCTGAACTTGAAACAGTACAAAACAGCTTCTTAACCTGCTGCAGTCCTGATTAAAATCACCTATCTTGGGGTTATTCTCGTCACCTTCAACATTTGAACTACTATTAATGCACCATATAGCAATTTCCCCAAATTTTGCCAAAGCCCTCATCTTGCTATATTCAGGGGGAATACCCAACCTTCTGTCTAGGCAGTCCTGACCGTCAACAAGCTCATTGATCTCTTCACAGCTCCTCAAATTTATATTCTCCAGAGGCTCCCCTCTTATAAGCTCTAGCATCAATAGACCAAAACTCCGTAAGTCTTGGGTCATTACTATTAGTTCTTCATCATCACTTCCATCAAAATAATTAACAGAACTGAAACCACCCAGCTTTGCATTGCAGAACTCATCAAGTAAAATGTTGTCAGATGTAATGTTTCCATGACATACTGGTGGATTCATGTGCATGTGCAGCATTTGAATTGCCGAGGATATCTGCATTGCTATCATTAACCTCTTCTCCCAGTCTATTGTTTCTCCTTTCTCTCTCAAGTTATAGCTCAGACATCCCCTACTCATGAACTCAAAGACCATACATTGACTCTGAAATGTATGCCTGGTATTTCCCATCAAGGAAATTATGTATGAATGAGAAGAAGTTTTGAGCAATATTTCTTCTTCTAGTTCTGAATAACAGGCCAAATTCTTGTAAACTTTAATTGCCAAGAGACATCCATCCAAGAGAACTGCTTTATACACTATGGCCGAAGGCCCTCACCAATCCAATTTTCCTCCCTAATAAACCTGTTTGCATTAAGTAGGAGGCCCTCATTAGCATGCTTTTGTTTTCTTTTATGCAGGAAAAGAGCAACGATGGCAATGGACAAGCTTAATGCTAGTGCCACCAAGACAATGACAATGACAAACACCAGTGGTTGTTTTCCAGGTTCAGCTGGCAAGGAAATATAATATCCTGCGAAGGCCCACAGGTCATGAACTTCTTCTCCCGGAGAAGAAGCAATGACGGTATCTGGGGAATAAGAATCGGCTAACTCTGTGCTAGCAGCCGCATCAACCTTCCCCTCCCTCTCCATCTGAGTGGTGAATGCTATTATGACCTCACCAGTCAAGTTTATATGTGGGAGATTAGTGACAAGACAAAATCTGAGAAGTTGGCAATCTGATCAGTGGAATCACTGAAAATGGCAATGAAACCAAATCTCGTGTGACATTAATGTGCGTGAAGTTCAAGGAAACTCAAGTTCCTGGTTTTCCATGGAGGACCCATCTGCAATTGATGCCTTGTACATAGGATAAATTTCCAACCGAACCATATCCTATGATTCCAGAACTGTTGTAAACATCTTCCTCCCCAGTGCAAAGTCCTGAACAATTTGGATCATTTCAGGTACATTTTCCAGGGAGAAAGGACATGAAATCAGAATAAAAGAGGGTGGATTGGATCTTCTTTACCTGTTATATAGCTGAGTTCCCACCCTTTTGAATCAAAGGAGACATAATTACCTCTTATAAATTGGATGGAAGCTTTTGGGCCCGTCAACTGGAAATTCTTAAATGAATTTGCATTTTGCGAGTTTACTTCTTTACATTGCACCTTGCTGGAATCTGGTGGGCAAACTCTGAGATTATCATCACTATCTGCTGCGACTGCAAAATATTCAACATTGAAACTAATGAACTTTGGATTGGGCCACCAAATTTCCCAAAGACACTTCTGATCGGGCATGTATGGCTGCAAACCATCACTGTGATTAACAGCAATTCCTGTACTCAAGTACCCTTTAAACTGTTTCAAGATGAATATATCAACTCTGCAGGCTTCTGCATCAGGAAAATTTGACGTTAGAAGTTCCCTATAAAGTCGAAGAGGTGGAAGTTGTTTACCAAGATCAGAATCATATCCTCATGGATTCTCAGACCTCATGAAGGGAAAAAATAAATTTCACCTATGATGGCGGGATTGAATCCCAATTCCCACCTAATCAGTAACGTCCCAGGGGTATGGAGAACCAGCTGCTTCTTTATGGGAAATGTACAAAAATCTATCTTTTCTTGGCTGTGTGACTTACTCTCCTACCTTCTAAACCTTTTTCTTACAAGACGGTGGAACATGACTAGAACGTTTCTTAATATAGATCAGTTCATACCTGCTAGAAATTTCTTCTTTTTAGTGTCTGTTAAGCATGGAATCTTTTGCATTTGAACTAGAGATAATGATCACCTATCGTTCTATGTTTACGTCTACATTCCCTCCCGCGACAGTTCTGCACTGTATTATTTCCATTATCTGTGGGTTTCAGTGCACAGTTCCTGATGTTCTGGTCCCAAATATACTGAACAAGATATCTTTGGCCATTTAGACCAACGGCATTAAAACTGACATTTCTCTCTGCATCAATATATAAAGGAGGATGACTCCTTCCGTCATATTGAGATGCGCAAAGACTGCTGATCGTGTTCGTGTTCGTGTTCCCATTCCCATCACTGCTTATCCATCCCCTCCCATCTGCATTAGTAACTTGATCTAGTATTTTCACCAGCACGTGTCCAACCATGCTGTCCACTTTCTCATTTCCGTTTGGTGGGCCTCGGTAGGAACTTCCTTTTAGGAGTTCTGAGCGCTGGTCGTCTTCTGTGCGAGAGGCCCTAGTCCAGGCAATAGTAATCGTCTCTTTTGCAGAGATATTGACTAGTAAATGATCGCTGCATGGAACAGTGAGTTTGTTCTGATCATTCCGTCAGCGAAGATCACATGATCAGAGGTGTGGGGTACCACGCTGTTCTCACTTTGCTTCGAAGGCATGAGTGCAACTCAAGCTCCCATTAGACCCATCAATGGCGGTACCATCAAAAACCGCCCATCCGATCTCGATCACCCGTTCTCGTGTCATGTTCTGATAAAAGCCCGTGTAAGAGCACTCGGGGCCCACACTCAACGTGTCCGTGACTGGAGAGTTGGACTTGTCTCTGTAGTCTGTACTGCCTGACTATATCCCACCAGTTACCCGGTGTTGGTACTTCATACTTTTCAACCGACGAGTATCTGGAGGAAGTCAAAGAATTAATGGCATTTCTTATGATTGCTTTATCAGATTCTTGCCATTGAGGACCAAACCACAGAAGAGAAACAGTAACCGGTTGTGTCATGATCTTGCCTCCACTATAAGAGAGGCCATTGGAGCTGTCATCTTGAGATAGACAAGGAAACTCGGGTGGAAGAAAGAAAAGTAGGGTAACTATGAAAATGCCCACCATTTGTTAGGCTATGTAATTACAGTAGAAGTTAACAGAGTTTGAGAAGATGATTGTGTCGAGAAGCATCTTAGTGTTCTTGGTTTTGAACTAAATAGAGCAGCAGCCGTCCTGTTGCTGAAGTAAAGAATAAGAGCAATTCAACAGTAATGGTCAAGAAAGCAACCCAATGGCCGGCCTGCAAATAAAATACAAGGCTTATGGCAGAAAAATACTTCACAATACAATCGGCAATGCTCACTAGTTTTCATAAGTTGACAAGAAACAGAGACAAAACCACAATTCTTATGACAACCCTATTTTGCTTAAGTCTTTGAAGAAACTTCCAAGGCATCACTCTCTTTTGTTTCCCCAGAAAAGTAGAAAAAAATCCCGACGAATAAACTCTGTCGTATGCAGGGACACGCATGCAGCCAAAGGTAGGACGTAAGAGTTAGTGTTTTATCTGCAAGTGAAGTGCAAGGAACCTAGATGCAATTTTGAGCCATCCATGCATAATGCCAAGAACTGCCACGATGGTGCAGAAATCATGTGATCACCTCATGCAATAAGTTTGTTGAGATGGTAAAGTCCTCAGTCCGGCACAAAAACTGTTATCTTATAGAGTCACGTGGATATGATTACGAAAGGGGACAACAAAAATTTGGGACACAACAGAACGAGTTGAACTAGTCAAGCGATAGAAGACAGTTAATGCATTCAATGCGATTGGAATCATTCAGACTATCGATTCCATTAGGCTTCCGATGATCTCAGCAGTAATTGTCACAAATGACCTACTGAATGAGGTCATTTCAAGATATTCAACTGGCACCAATTGCCGTGGCCAAAATTATGAAAAAAATTGCACGCCACCCATGAACAAAAGGTATGGCAAGAAGATTAGAAAAGATCATAAAACCACTGTGCACTATCCTTCCTCGAGATCTCTCTTTGGTAAATACCATAGATTAGTTCAAATATAGACTTTTCGAGAAGACACTAAATAGGTGAACCAAACAAAACACATAATAAAGGAAGACGCCATTGCAGCAATATTTATTGCCGTCACTGAAATTTGGCATATTAGACCAGAAAATCATAGTAGTGAGTTACAGAAGTCCAGTACAAGGGCTGCTTCTTGCAATAAGCAAGCAGATGCTGCCAAATAAAAGAGTGAAGTTCAAAAATCAGTCTCTTGCTTGAGGAGAAATTCCACATCCTCAAATTGCCATGCATATTCACAAGATGTGGGCGTGTCCCAGAGCATCGGTGAACATGGAGGAGAACTCCATTGAGTTGAATATTCGAAGTAATCAGAAAACTCATCCATGGGAAGTTCAGATGGCTCAGGGTAGCAGCGAGGGCTATCGTAATCAGCCTAACATGAGAAACATATATAAGCAGAAGAAAAATCAATAAGCAACAAAGAGTGATAGTTAGAAATATCATTGATGGGCTTAATGTAAAGGAAGAACTTTTAGGTGAGAAACAACAAATTTGGTAAAATGAACTACTACATATGCTCTGCTACTAACAGTTCATAGAATAATGTGTGCTTTGCAATGGCCGAAAAGAAAGAAAAGATGCCTTATTTGCTGATGGAGTACCTCAGCCTTCGCCTGTTCATACTCTGAACGTTCTGCAGTAGACACAGAATCTGGCAAAGAAACTAATATTATTTCTTGTTCCATTAATAATCATTGATAAAGAAAGATGACATGACCTAAAAAATGCAGAATCAGAATATATAGTCAAGATCATTGAATGAAGATAGGTGTGTTGAAAGTCTTTAACTTTTCATAATTTTCTCATTAATAATGCCAATTTGAGCCAACTCTTCTGTATCCCTTTAAATGGGTAATTTAGGTTCACTCTTGGACTAGAGAGGCTTCTGCTCTAGTCAGTTTAGTTTCTGGAATTTCTGCTTGATTGCGGCAACAGGATAATGATATATTAAACATAAAAATAGCATGAGAAAAAGTGTGCTTCATAACAATCGTAGCTCCTGTCATAATGAAGTGCAGTTTCTTGCATAAGATAGCATAAACCAATCTGGTCTGAATTTAAAATCTCCTAAGTAATCATTAACTTAGCCAAATGTATTGCTGCGCTATATTCCTAAGGGATTACAAGAAGCACTGTACAAAGAGCCTATCCAGTAAATTGACTGGTAAGTGTAAACACAAATATACCTAAATCTAAGATGTAAGACCTTAGCTCAATCAGTGCTGCATAACATACCATGTCAGCAGGGATGTGAACTTCCAATCTGAAGTATATTTTTGTTAAAAGAATCAATTACCATGACCAGGAAGAACCAAGTTCAAGTCAAAATTGTTGAAGGCTGCTTGTTGTGCCTCAATGCACTTTTGGTGGTCATGCAAAAACATCTCCTCAGCTACATTAAATTCTTCCTTCTGTTGATCTTTTTCTTTATTGATGCTTCAGGATGAAGGGATGATTTATTTGTAATGTCCTGTAGTGCTTTACGACTTCCCAAACCCCCTTCACCTTTCTTTGAAACAGTCTTAGAACTCCTAGTTGCTCCATCAACAGTACTCTCTAGATAGAAATTAAACAAGTAAATTAGTGATCTCCAAATTACTAAGAGAATTGACCAAATACATAGTTCCAACATATGTTTATGAAGGACACCAATTGCACCCTGTGGTGCAAGAGTGTGTGCATAATCAGACCTCAAATGGGATCACCTATCATATTGTAGCATTTATTCCAAAATGTAACAGTTATTCACAATTGAAAATTAGGGCTCAAATAGAAAGAGAAATAATACTTTTGTGACGAGCAACTTGATTCTCATCCTGAACAAACAGCAGCCCCTGAGTGACCCGACTTGCCATCGCTGTCTTCAGCTCAAAGGAGCAAAGCTTGAGGGTGTACAGCTGCACAGTCCTATAGCCAGACAACATTAAGATATCTCAAAACATTTGATGATCCATCTGAAACTAAATCTAAAATAAGTCCTAACCAATTGCATTTAACATATGGACATGAAAAAAAAGGCAAAAGTAAATCTCCAAAAAGTATTCCTATGCTCAATTTGTCTACTAAGGGAATATGTTGCCATCTACTTGATGGGACAAAGACATCTCCTGCAGATTGTATAGAGCATGCTGTGCTGTGCAAAATGAACAAGTTTCCTAGTCTGAAAGCACACTGATTATTCAAATTAGCAAGTATCTAGGAAATAGAAAGTATTGCTCCCCACTAAAGCTCGAGTTGTGCACCCAGAGAAAATTGTTTGGAGCATAGTCCTGTGATCCTAGACAACATGGAAAACCCTAACAGATGTATGACGTTTATCATCACTGAGATATGAGAATCACATCTAGTATGTCCCAAACTATGTAATTTAAACATCCAATACCGAACAACTCAGTGGCCCATGGGGCAGAGTTACATTTGCAGCGGGCTAGCAAACAAAGAGAACACTAATAGATGCCTAGTGATAGGAGTATAACAATTATCTTTCACAATATACTGTCACTAAGAAAGAGAATGAAAGGACAATGCCAGATATGCCCGTCCAACCCACAAGAGATCAATTGCCAAGGCAACTTACAATTCAAGAGTCTGAATGGCCAAGGTGGCCAGCGAACCCGAGAGAAACATTAAGGGGAATGGAGCTGGCTTCTGACACGAGAATGAGTAAGTAAAAAGACATACATTTTCTAAATGCCATCACACAGCTAAAGAGTAAGATGATCCTACCGGCAATATCAAACAAGTTCTGCTAGAAGAGAGTCGTCACAGTTTCGAAGACATGTCTAGACAGCATTCTGCATCGAAAATCCCAGCTCGATATTTTTCCCTTTACTTTTTGGGCTAAAAATGAGCAAAAAACCAAGCATTTCTCACAACTGAATGGGGTGGGTGTTAATATCTCTGTTTCAATCATCAATCAAGCGAGTACCCACGACAGAATTTGTCTACTTTTGACAATCGATGCCCTCAAGGCCAATGCTTGCCATGTGGTTTCACAACATCCCAAAAAAAAAAACCCTTTCACTGCCCAATGCAGAACACCATACTCCATAAAAAAATCGCACAGAAAATTGGAAACGAGACAAATGCCGCCGAATCAGACGAATGCCGCTAGATGAAACGAAGCGTATCGAGAGCGCGATTCGGCATCGAAATCGATTCGGCGGCTCGGGAAGAGAGAGAGCGCGACGACAAGCGTCGGAGAAACGGGAATCATCATCACCTGCTCAGCAGTTTTGCGGCTGGAATTGGGGGGCAAATGGAGAGAAGACCGACTGGCGACGGATCCAACCCCTCCCCCTCCCTCCCGATTGAAGAAGAAGATGGGAGACTGTTCGAGTATGAGAGAGTCGCTGCTTCTGGTTCTGGTTCTGGTTCTGGCGACTTCGGGCGGGAAAGCGTATTTCTCTGGCAATGTTGTAATATTTAAAGTTGTCGAGACAAATGGATCGATTTTTGTTTTTTGTCAAACAGAATATGTCATTATGATTTTTTTCTTTTTACATAATTTTTACACACTAATCCTTTTGCTTTGAAAAAAAAAATCACGAAATACCCCAAATAATATCCATCATGGTGCATTTATTTTGAATTTTTTTGTAACGTCAAAAATCCTAAACTATAGCCATTATGATACATTTAACTTAAACTTTATTCTTATGTGACACATTACCCTCCGTCAATGTTTCATTAGATGATTTTTCAACAAAAACAACTTTTGAGTTCTTGTAAATACAACTTTAATAGATGGCGAATATATCATAAATATGTAATTTTTGGATTTTTAGTATTACTAGAAAAAAAGTTTAGAGTAAATGCATTATAGTAAACATAATTTAAGTTATTGGTGATTTTTGCCCATTTTCTTTTTATAAATCTTGCAATGTACGTTCTTCAAACTTTTTATATATTTGAAACTTTCATAATACATAAAAGTTGACACCTCAAATCTTATCAATTTTGAAGTTAGGCATGTTTGGCAATTATATTCTAATCAAAATTGATTATATTTGGCATGAAGGACTCTGAAACTTACAGGCCTGAATCAAATGGCCGCAATCGATTTAAGGTAACATGAGTGTCTATTTATTTCAAAGTCGAGACTTGAGATTGAGCTCGAATTATATGATTCAAACGGCCTACAAGTATAATCAAGTAGCTAAATCATATAAATATAGCAAAAAGGAAGAAACTTGTGTTTTTCAGATACCTAGTATATATGTACATAAAAGTTGAGAAATTGAAGATTATAGTATTCCCTTTTTTTTTAGACGGCAGCTAGTCCTCAAGTTTTTTTTTTTTTTTTTTTTTTTTTAATGTAGTCATCAATGTTTACGTAAGTGTTTTTTTTTTTTTTTTATGTAATTTTTATTTCTATGATTAAATGGCCCACCGAAAGCCGGCGTAACCAGACCGCCAGAAGATGCTCGACCTCGACCCCCTCACCCTCTCTCTCTGCTCCGTCCCCTTCCTCCTCTTCCTCTTCTTCCGCCTCTCGCGCTCCGCCGCCTCCCGCCGCCCTCCCGGCGGCCCCGCCGACGCCCCATGCCCGGGGTCGCACCCCTTCATCGGCAACCTCGTCGGCTTCCTCCGCAACCGCCACCGCTTCCACGACTGGGTCGCTGACATGCTGTCGCGGACCCCCTCCTCGACCCTCCGTGTCCAGGCCTTCCTCGGCCTCTCCCGCGGGGTCTGCACCTCCAACCCCGCCAACCTCCAGCACCTCCTCTCCTCCAACTTCCCCAACTACGTCAAGGGCTCCCGCTACCACGCCGTCCTCCGCGAGCTCCTCGGCGACGGCATCTTCGCCGTCGACGGCCACCTCTGGTCCCAGCAGCGCAAGATCGCCAGCCACGAGTTCACCACCAGGTCGCTCAAGCAGTTCATCTCGGAGACCGTCGGCCGCGAGATCTCCGACCGCCTCCTCCCCTTCCTGTCCAGGGCCTGCGACGAGGGCAGGGTCTTTGACCTCCAGGAGGTGCTGCAGAGGTTCTCCTTCGACAACATCTGCAGCGTCGCGTTCGGCGTCGATCCTAACTGTTTCGCCGCCGCGGGAGAAGCGTGGGGGATCTCCGGCCGCAATTCGGCTTTCGTCAAGGCTTTCGACGAGGCGGTCGAGAACTGCTCGTCGCGGTTCATTTCGCCCTTGCCTGCTCTGTGGAAACTGAAGCGATTCTTCAATCTCGGGTCGGAGAAACGGTTCAAATCGAATATAAGAGTGATCGACGAGTTCGCGATGGAGGTCATCAGATCGAAAGAGGAACAACTCGAATCGGCGACCGGACGAGAGAACAGCGACGAGACGAGCCGCGATCGAGATCTGCTGTCGAGGTTCATGTCATCGAGCGCCGATCTGGAGTTCCGAGACCTGGAGGAGAAGAGGAAGTTCCTGCGAGACATCGTCATAAGCTTCGTTCTCGCAGGCAAGGACTCGACGTCGACGGCGTTGACCTGGTTCTTCTGGCTGATCGCCGCGCACCCGTCGTGCGAGCGCGAAATCCTCAAAGAGCTATCGTCGGCAGCGGCGGCGGAGGCGTCGACAACGTCCGAGGTGAAGATCTTCAGCTACGACGAGCTGAAGAGCCTCCACTACCTGCACGCGGCGGTGACCGAGTCCATGCGGCTGTTCCCGCCGGTGCCGATCAACTCGAGATTGACGGTAAAAGACGACGTGCTGCCCGACGGGACCCGTGTCGGGAAGGGGTGGTTCGCCGACTACTCGGCCTACGCGGTGGGGAGGAGCGAGGAGGTGTGGGGCCCGGATTGCAGGGAGTTCAAGCCCGAGAGGTGGCTGGACGGCGGCGACGGCGACGGCGACGGCCAGAGCGTACGGTTTAGGCCGTCCGACCAGTGGAGGTACCCGGTGTTCCACTGTGGGCCCAGAATGTGCCTGGGGAAGGAGATGGCGTACGTGCAGATGAAGTCCGTGGCAGCCGCCGTGATGGCGGAGTTCGAGGTTTTACCGGCGGCGGACGGAGGCGAGAGCGCGAGGATGATGGCGGACCCGCCCTACACGCTGTCGTTGCTCCTCAAGATGAGAGGAGGATTGCCCGTTCAGCTGAGGAGGAGGAGGAGGAGAGATTAAAAAGGAAGACATTCCACAAAAAGACCATGAAACATTCTATCTTCACTTTTAGAAATATACACACATATACACATATAACTATATATATAATACATATACATACACATGTATATGTATGTATATGTATGTATATGTATATTTATAGATGTTTTTGTACTGTAGTTTTTCTTGGGTCTAATTTTGTACTATAGTTGAGATTATTAGTCTCGACAGTTTATAAACTCTGCATGTATTCAATTTTATGTTCTGTTTCTTTTTTCTACATTTTTTGCATTCTCATATATAAAGCGAAAAAGTACTTGTGAATGCTTATCTATCGTGGACTAGATAAAGCTCAATTAGCCGTTAGTATCGCTCGAGCCCACGTCACTCGATGGTGCGATCGTGTGATTTATGGAGGATCGGATTCTCTGGAGAATTCCATTAACAGGCACCTTCAATTGTTGGCGAACTGAAGTGACTAAATTTGTGGTAAAATTGCTCAAGATGGCATTATAAAAAATTTTAAAAATAAATTGTTGTGCAATAGTATCCGCCACTTTACCGTTATAATCTCTCCAAACACGCGATGCTCCCTTCCATCTACCTTCCTCAAATGAGCCATCCACGTTCATCTTTAATTCACTCCCATTAGATGGCTTCCATTCCTTAGGCAATGACCCTTTTTCCCTTCTCAATTTCTTGTTTCTCGGTTCCATCTCTCAAAAACTTTTGCAAATCACCATTGCAAAGTCCACCACTTTCAATGGCTCACGAGTTCATTGTCTAAAAACAAAATTGTTCCTTGCTTTTCGTATCTGCCAAAGCACGGATGCCCAATTAGTTTGTTCAATTTTGAGTATAAGATTATTTCAAAGGTTTTAGCAAATCACTTTAAACCTTTTCTTCCGAATTTGATAGCAGGAGAACAGAGTGTTTTTGTGGGGGAGACAAATCCAAAAGTCAGCTTAGAATTCGAAACAGAAAGAAGAAGTTCCAAGCAATGCTCAAATTAAATATGAGAAAGGACTGACAGGAGGGGAATGGGCATTTGAAGTCTTTCGCAGTCTTTGAAAATGAATTTGCTTAACTTGGACCAAGAAGGATGAATCTGCAAAGCTGATTTATAAAGGGCGGTGTCAGTATTTTTTTTTGTCAGAAGATGTCAGTACTAGAATGTGATTCCCACTATGAGATCGACCAACAACACGAGAACTGTCGTCAAAAGTTTCCAATGCAAATTAAGGATGCTTATAGTAACGTTCGTGTCATCGGAACAGTATCTTTTAAATTTTTTTTTTTTTTAATTCTTAAGAAGAGTTTTTGAACATTTTAAGACATTTGATAACTATAAAAATTTCTATTCTAGGATCATAAATACATTTTGTATAACCCCAAATTTTTTTGTCACTTAGAATTTCTTTTAATATATTAATAATTTTTTTTTCTTCTCATTCCTTAGCCGGTCGTTGGACCGCGAGGCTAGGCGACATCGACCTCGCGGTGGCCCTCGCCAGATTTGGACTAGGTCAAGCCTCACCTAGCCATGGCAAGGCTTAGGGGGGCCTCACCCAACCACGGTGAGGCTCACTAATGAGCCTTGCCGATGGCTGGTGAGCTCGGGGTGACCTCGCCAGTGGCCGAAGAGGCTCCGTTGAGGTTGCCAAGCCTCATCTGGCCAGTCACCAGCCATTGTCAAGGCTGGCGACCAGCTAAGGAAGAAGAGAGGAAGAGAAAAGGAAAGAAAAGAAAATGAAAAAAAAAAATATTTCCTGAGTTGCTTTAGGAACATTGTTTCTTATTTCTATTCTAAATTTATTATCGAGAATAAAAAAATTACAAAATGCGTTTCTATTCTATATTTGTTCTGGGGAACAAAAGAACAGATCGGGTATTTCTCGGAACATTACCAAACAAAACCTAAACAACTCGACCCCACCAACTACGTAAAAACATTATGATAACAATCCTTCGTCATTCGATGCGGAATCAAACGAAGACCAAGGCTTTTAGAAAATGAATTATTTTATAATTTTTTTAAATGATCACTTGTATTTGAAATAATTAGTTAATGAAAAAAGTTTTCATTATAAACAACAATTTATATCCAAGCATTTTCATAAACGATGAAAATATTTTTTGTTTATTATAGGAGAACTCTTTTAGGAAATATTTTTCTAAATCATTCAAGAAGCCTAAAGTCTGATATCACTTTCCTTTTGCCATGTGGATGTCTCGAAAGTACTCTGCTATTTGAACCTTCAACCGATAAACAATGAAAGACTCGCGAAAGTCAACAGACGTTTTTCACAAAGAAGCATTGCATCTCGTTCAAAGGATAACTTCGACTCCAATTTTCTAGTATCGCATAAAAAGACACCTAATAAAAGTCATAGAACTAATTCGGTCCTAAACATTTTCAATTTGATTAATAGAGTCATAAACATTTTCACATTTTGTTAATTGAATCCATTTAGTTAATATAGGCTAGAAATTGTTGATATAGATGCTAATCATCTTATGCGGTATGCTTGGTGTTAACGTGGTCATTTTTTTTTTTTTTTAAAAAAAAATTCTACTTTTTATTTTTATTTTTTCATTTTTTTACTTCCCTATTCTTTTTTATGGTGGTTGATGAGGGTCTGCCTTGTCGGGCCAAGCCTAGGCATGGGCGAGGGCCACCCTTGCTAGATTTGGTGAGGCCAACTCTTGTTAGCCATGTCGTATGCTAGGCACCAATAGAAAGAGAAGATAAAGAAAAAGAAAGAAAAAGAAAGAAAAAAGATATAAATAAATGTCCATGTCAGTGCAGTGTCATGTAGGACAACTAATATTCACATTAGTAATTTTTAGCCTAGATTGATCGGATGGACTTGATTGAAAAACCATAAAAAATGTTTTAAACAAAATTGGTCAAATTGAAATGTTAATGATTAAATTGGTACCAATGCAGTAGATATAAGACTCTTTTTTTTTTGGATACTTTTCCCTATCACCTAAGAGATAATTTTGGCTCAACTCAATTTTCCCTTGGCTTAAAATTCACAAGAGAGTGGTTTACATTCACATATATGTCATGGGCTAATGCTTGAGATTGTGAACCGTGTGGCAGTTAGGTTCCTTTGGCTCTTGTTTGGATGCCTAAACATAATCCTATTGCTTGAATGCTAGATGATACAAAGAAGGAATGCGTACCCTTGTTTATACATGAGGCCTCCCAATTAATTTCAATCTCCCCAACAACCGTCTTCCCGTTAAATACAAGACCTCTATCTATTTCATTAAATATAAACAATATCTACAATGCATTTTTATGAAATCTTAGGTCTTTAGTAGTTCAAGACTTAATCGGTTCCCTTAGATCATTTGTTGGTACATCAAGCCTTGAAAGCCTCCAGACCGTGATACATACATATAGATACTATAATTAATGTGCATCGCACGTCAAGATAAGCACTACCGTGACAAAGAGAAAAAGAGAGGGAGCGTTCAAAGAACCTTCCATCCCATGAGAAAAGAGAATATTCTTCCACACCAGACTACATTATATTACCATTTCAAAACTTTATAACACAAAAGCTCTTATAAAAAAGAACGAAAAATAAATAAAAATCAACGATATCACGCTACACTACGACAACGACAAGACAAATCTTCGTGGCGGCGGGAACAGCAGGCGGCTATCGAAATATTTCGAAGAACGATTGAGAATCGAACGGGTCGCGATGAAGGAAATGATTTGAACCTGGAGTGGATTCGATCCGCCGTTGACTTGGTCAAACGAAGGTGGATGATCGACTGAATCGTCGTCCCCCTAGTCCAAGCAGCGCGGAATCCTCAACTCGTACCTCTTCTTTTGGCTGCTTCTCATCATCTCCACCACAGCTTCGTCGCACGCCTTCCCTCTCTCCTCGTCTCCGCCGAAAGCGCCGATCAACAGCTCGGCGTCCTTCTCCATCGCGATCTCCCGATCGTCGTCTGCCCTTCGAGCCGCGGCGATCTTCACTCGCTTCATGCGGCGGCCGCTCGCCGGCAGATCCAGGACGGGAACGTACCACACGCTCACTCGGAGAGGGCCTCTCAGGCTCCTCAGCCTCTGCGACCTCAGTTCCTCCGCGGAGCTCCCCGTCGCGGACGAGCTCCCGTTGAAGCTCGCGAGCTCTTCCTCTCCCATGCACAGCTTCCCCCTCCCGGCGTCGTCCGAGACCACGACGCTCCGGAGCCCCCCGTGGTCGCGAGGGACGAAGTAGACGAGCCTGAACGACGCGCTCACGAGCGAGCACCTCGTCGTCTCGAGGATCGACTTCAGGTCGGACTCGCTGATCCTCTCCCTGACGCCGCCGCCGCCGCCGCCCCCGGGGGTGCCGGCCGAGGTCCTGCAAATCGACGCCGCCGAGAGCACGACGCAGGTCTCGAGCCGGGATCCGAAGACGGCTTTCCACCAGGTCAGGAAGCCGCGAGCCGCATCGTCGCCGCGCGACCTCGTGGAGTTCCGGAGCTCCACCCGGAGATCTCCGAGCTCGCGAAACCGGTACTTGAGGTGCGAGAGCTCGCCGTACGGGGCGACGCGGCCGCTGGAGCAGCAGACCGAGGCCGACGACCTCGGCCCGACCAGCCTGGCGCGGAAGCCCGGAGGATCCGCTTCAGGGCGCGAGCGGGGCTCCCCCGGGCGGAGGAGCAGCCGTGGCGGTCGAAGTAGTCGAGGGGGAGGGAGAGGGCGTCGACCTGGGGGACGACGAGGCGGAAGCGCCGGCAGACGGAGGAGCAGACGACGAGGGCGTTGAGGTCGGCGATCTTGGAGAAGATGAGGAGGAGGAGGGCGTCGGGGAGCGAATCGAAGGGGTTCCTGCCGGGAGCGGCGCGGCCCCGCGGCGGCGGAGGATGAGGAGCGCACGGTTTTTGAATCATGGAGGCGACGATGGAGGAGGAGGAAGAGAGAGAGAGAGAGAGAGAGAGAGAGTTTTGAATAGAAATGGCGGTGGTGGTGTGTTGGCGTGTGTGGATTGGATTGGAGGTATGTTTGTATGTATGTATATACGGCGATGGGACTGATTGAGGTCACGCGACAAGCGTGAGGGGCTGCTACGTCACCCTACGTAGATGCCCGATTTCTTTCTTTTTAAGAAAAAGGCATTTTTTTAAAGTTTTTTTTTTCCATCAAAATGGAAAAATAATTTACACGGTAAGTAGATTTCTTTTGTTTGGCGCTAAAGAATCGCGGTTCCTTTTTTCTTCCGTGCCGGCAAACTTTAGTATGTGTTGGTAAGTTAAAGAATGTATCGGTAAAAAGAAAAGGATTTGTGACTTCTTAGCAGAAATCTTTTTAACTACCTTGCCGACATCTTCTTTTGCATAAAATTCGAATTTACTAAATTTACTAATTTTGAGAACACAGCTCTAACTTGAATTGATAATTCACGTTTAATTATTATTGTTATTATTATTATTAATTTACCAACTTTGCTGTTGATTTACCGGTTTCTATTTACCTTAGGAGAAAGTTGGAGAGAAATGACGACAGTGATTAGTTCTAATGATTGGGGGTCTTTCCCAACTAAAAAATTGATGTTGTTAAAAGTCAGTCAATGCATTCGAACACTTGTTTCGAGATGCGGGGGGAGGGGGGGACCAATGATTCGGAAATGTCGAGATAAGAAAAGAGAAAAAGACATGACGTGCATGGTTATGTCGATTTTCGTACGACCTATAGGTTATTTTCAAAAGGTTAGTCAGAACCTACCGTCTGAGTTATTTGACTTTCGATCACATATTTTTTCAAGGGTTGGATGGCCTTTTCATCATTTCGTAGGAATCTTGAACCTCCAAATTTAGATAGAATGCTCATCGTCAGATTGGGGTACGTTTTCTCACATGATAAGGAAAAGCTATTACTATTCGGTAGAGATATGTGGACATAAAATTTTTTAGATTCGAATTTATAATTAAAATGGGAAAATCGCTATTTACGCGTAAGTGCATGTTGACCATTCTAATATGAAAAATTGCTAACAGTAGTGAAGGAAAAAAAAAAAAATACTTACTTAGCATATCATTAGTTGATACATGCCACTTGGCATGTAGTGTTTACCTTTTTTGTTACACTAGAAAGATGTCGGCACATGAAAGAGTACTTGATTTTTGAAAGCTTGAGAGTTACATTTCCTTATCAAAGCTTGCAATTGCATGGGAAAAACAACAAATTAGAGGTAGGTACATGCTCAATCCTTTAATAAAGCATATCGCCAATTGCAACTGAAGTCACTCACTGCAATTATTGATATAATGAAATTTGCTCTTGTTTTGTGTCATGCGTGGGAATCAATCATCTATGGAGAAGTCATTGATTTTTTTTTTCTTCATGAAAAGCGATTTTTCTCATTGAAATTTACCGACTACTTAGAAAAATTGCTAGCCACGAGGAGGTACTTGAGTTTTCACGCGGGAAAATGTTGTATAGTCTACTAGTAAGCACCTACCTATCTATAAATAGTAAATTTTTCAAAACAGTTAGTCTCTATATGAAAGTAGTAACATTTAAACCCATTAGGATTTGCAACAATCTCAACATGATAAGCAACCTACATAAAAGTACAAAATACATCTGAGATGACATAATCACCGAATTCGACGCATACTTTGTACCGAAGATGAGACCATATAATTAACGATTGCAATGTTATCCACTATTACATCCAAGAGTCAAGCTAGCAATGGCATACAAAACCATATTTATGCAATGGCTAACATAGTATAAAATGTATAACCAATATGACGTGACATAACATGCACGTTAGCCCAAATAAATACAATTTCATCATCAATCAATCGTTTGACAAGTTAAATTAAAAAAGATAGGTGCCCGCGGCACACGCAATTGGGAACTACAACTGCAACAAGACGACAGAAATTACTAGCAGTAGCCGAACTTCTAAAATACTTTCGTGTATATTTGCAGCTCAATTCAGGATTTACCAGACATATATGAAGGCACAAAATCTGCAACGACGCAAGGAAAGAACTCTAAACCAACTGCTAAATGGACGGATACAGGAAGAAGCATCATACAGCGATCGGCGGTCATCGACGGACGATGGTCTCGAAGCAGTTGAGCCCATCAAACTGAGGGGCCAACCGCGGCGTGCTCTGCTTCTCGGAGAGGTAAGGCGAGCTTCTCAATGGCTCGTGCTCCGCGACTCTTGGAGCTGAAGACGAAACCGGTTGGACCCGCGACGAGCGCACCCCATGAGGATCCCTCCCATTGTCATCTCCCGCTTTGCTTCTTTTGCCGTCCGAAACTGCACGAACCTGCAAAGAACCCCACCATTACGCATCAATGATTTCTGTAACCAGAGAGAGAGAGAGACAGAGAGAGAGAGAGAGAGAAAGAGGACGACCGACCTCAGTGGCGTACATGGCCAAAGCAGCAAAAGAACTGGACATGGACATGAGTGAAGGAGGAGGACTGAATTGGAGAAGATGATGAAGTTGAAGATGATGATGATGATGATGATGATGATTGGGGGAGCGGTGGTGACTGACACGGGAAGTTGGATAATGAGAAAGAAGAGACCGACGGCTGATTTTATATGCGGATTACCGAAACGCGGATGGCACGCCGTGTGGACGGCAAAAACGCGAGAAAAACGTGGGTTTTTGTTTTTTTTTCGCCTCATCCTTTCAGGTTTTGTATCTTGTTTTTTCGGTCGTTTTTCACGCTAGAACATCCGTGGGGATGCTTTCGTGTAAGGAAAAAGAAACCCTGGACACGGTGAAGTTCGAGTCGCAACTGAGAGGTGACGAATGGACAGGGCCGCATGTTTCTCTCGTGGACCGAGGGCTGATGGTTGACATTTGGAAATTCCCACATCAATTAATATAAAGGAAATGAGTGTGATAAATATCACGAGTTGAAATTTCAAATAGATTATAATAATGTTGTAGTACGCAAGGGATTCAAAATGTATTTTTTTTTTAATTTATTTATAGTTTTTGGAAAGGGATTCCATTAGGGTTATATTAATAAATATTTGCCACTGGGTTGGTTAATTTAAAGTGGTGATAAAATGCATAAATGCCACAATACTCTCTGAGATTATGTATCGGACAAATGGTAGGTTAGAAGTTCGAACGTCTTAGTGGATTCAAATTTTCTGAATTATCAGTATGGACACTGATTTTCTTATTTGTGTACTGATTTTACTAAATATTTTGGTAATTTAATCATGTCTTCTTTTTCATCCACCATCATGTATTTTCAACCTAAGCCATCATTACTTTTAACTCTTGTTTTTTCTTTTTGGTCGGTTATACTATACTCATACTCTATCACTCACTCTCGGACTTTTGTCTTACCTCTTTGCAGGGTGTGAGAATTGAAATCCATTCCTGAAATTAAATCATCCCCACGTCAACTCCTCCTGAGAAGATGGGGATTCGAACCCTCCACCTCTCATTTCCCATGTGGGAAGGGTGGCATCCCAGTGGTTAACTTTTGGTTAATTGTTCTTATGCCTTTATACCTCATGTAAGTTGCTAAATACCTCCCATTTGGTCATGAAAATCCATTTCGACATGCTTCAAGTCTTCAACTTCTCTGTCAACTTTTACTTTCCAATCTTCTGAGTAACCTCGCATTGGTATTTTTAAAGTTTCTAATTTGATATTTCAAGTGTTTACAAGGTGAATTATCGAATTCCTCTTCATCTTATCAAACTAGTTTTGTTGCTTAAAAAGATTGAGTTAAAATTATGTTCTTGATTATTTTGCTTTAAAGGTAATTATAACTTTGATTTGCTCAAGTCATTTTTCTAGCAAGTGAAAACTCTAAAGACTAATGGCCTGTTTTTTGTTTGGCTTTGGGGAAATGGTTTGGGGAAAAAACAAATAACTTTAAGGTAAATGAGTTTTTCAAAATGCTATATCATTTGGTAAATTGTAATTTAAATAGCATTGGAAAATAATTTTGGCATAAATACCGTTCGGTAAAACTCACATTTATAAAAGAATTTTGCTTCTTATATATATATTATAAGTCTAAAAGTTAAATCTAGTGGAAGTTGGTCACTGGTCAACCGTCGAATGGCCAGATCTAGCGGCCTAAGGTCATGCAATTAAGCAGCGTTGCTTTAGTCATGTGTCACACCACCCTAGGTGATGGTCATTGGGGACATGCAACCCCCAAACAGCGGTGGTGGTCGCCAAAGAGCCCGATTCTTAGGCGATGGATTGGGAAAGATAAACGGTCGTGGATGAACGGGGAAGAAGATGAATAGTGGACGGATGAACAATGGACTTGCATTTCCAAAATGTTGAAAGCCTAAAGTAAGTCCCTAATTGCATTGGGTTTTCAGCATTCGGAATGCTAGCATTAGGCCAAAGGAGTCTTAAAAATACTTGCCAAACATTTTGTATTTTCCCCAGCTGCTTTGGAGAGCCCAAAGGCCCTTGCAAAAGCTAAACCAAACGGGGCCTAAGTTAGATTGATCTACTTACTGTTTTTGACTTGGTTGGTCGATGGGTGTGAATTTTGTTTGGTTTTTCTAGTAAAACGAAGGTGAGTTTCAATGATGGTATGTGAAATCTTTGTGTACTCTTGAATTGGATCGATAAGGCTGTTACATCTCTAGAATGCATTTGATTAATTTCTTAGGGGGTATTTGATTGTTTCCGTGAGATGTGATGACACTTTTTGTGTGAAAAATATGGAAATGGTGAAACTATACCTAAAAATGATATTTTTGTAATTCAATTAGGTTACCGAATTATTAGCTAAATGTTGCCGATTAATCATGTGATCGATTCTTTGAGTTGGTTGATCATTTGAGTTGTCAATGTTTACATGATGGATTACCTGAGTTGTTAACTATTTGGGTTGTCGGTATCCATATTGTGAATTTGTAAGCATCGGTTCCAAAGTTACTGATTACCTATCAGCCACCTTTTCAACATGTACTACCTCGAGAGGGCAGAGTCGACCGAGGGTGACGATAAATGTGCTTAGCTACTGCTTCGGACTCCACTATAATAGCCAGACTTTAAATGTTGGAGGGGACCCTTCAGAAATTGAGCGTGTCTCCTCTTTGACTTCTCGAAGATGAATTTTCCTCGTATGTTATCTTTCGGCTTGGTCTTGAGCGGTAGTCGTCAAATCCATCCAAAAAGGTAACGTTAGAAAACTGGGAATAGACCCCCCACCAAATTCTGGAGATTAGGAATATCAGTCAATGTCGGTGTAATGACTCGTGTACTTCGTGCAGTGCCATGAATAGTGTCGTGGCGCGAGTGGCGACAGAGACTTGAGTCAGTACACAAAGCAGAGATAAGCAACAACCAAGCGTTCGATGGACAGCATTACGTAATGGATAGCACAATTTATCTTGAGACAATTATCTAGAGGATCGAATCCTCTCATTACGGCCGTCGCGGGACATTTCCATAGATTTGAGAATCGATCGGGATTGCTTTCGATCTAAGTGCAGAACGAAAACAAGTCTAGCCTGGTCTCTTTTCCGTAGCGGAATCTAACTTCACTCCTTGAAGTATGGCTTGGTTTTAAAAAAAAAGAAGTATGGCTTGGTCAAAAGCTTCATCATCCTCGCTTCCCGCTATGACCAACCAATTCCGATTCACAAGTAGTGAAGCACAACCTCCAGTAGAAGCCGATGCAAATTGTTCGCGACTTCAACACAAACTCCCGACGATAATTATAATCAATGATGCTTTTACCCACCGGCTTTTTGCAGAAATCCTCCCACAGGTAAATAGCAAGCAAATTGCCTCCAATAACTACTACATCACCGTAGCCAAAAATCGGCTTTAACAATCCAAACACGACGACAGGCCATGAACCACGAGAGGGTGTATCATCTCATGTTGCACAACAAAATAAAATGAATTCAATAACTCCTTTGAAAACCAGACTACATTTGCATTTGCCGTTGCTTAAGATAAAGCACACGACTTATCGAGTACTACGCAAAATTTGTAATGTACACTTCCGTTTCAGGATTACATGTGAACCTCTTTGTTGTATGTATACATTATGAGACCTCTAACAATTTACACGTTACATGTAGAAAATCGCTGACCTAATTATTTGAAGGTAACTTGTAGCCAAAACAAATTTGTCTCCAAAAGATGAGCTTTGCCTCTGTTTGTCAGCCACCTGTTTCACCAATTTCAAGGGGTGTGCCTGCACCGCAACGTCTCACTCCGTCCAATGCTCTGTCAAAGAATACCAACAAGAATCATTGTGTCGTCCCGATGGACAAGTCAAAATTTCCAAGGAACAACCAGTGGCTGAACCGGATGCAACCGGATGAAAACCTTGGGGTTTCAACCAACCACATGCAATCGACGGATTACTCCGACATAGCAGTGTATGCTTATTTGATCCCCGAAGAAAAATCTGGTCTCTGGGGAAAGCTGGACTGACGCATTCTGTATGGTCTCTCGCTAGCAAATCGTCTACCATCAGATGGTGCTGCTCCAAGAATGCCCAGCGAATTCGGGTCAACTAAACGGGAACCATTGGTCTGTTGCGTTGGAGGCTGAACAGGAGAATATGCATCTACTTCAGGTCTCCTCCTCCGTTTCCAGGCTTCTAATTTAACTGGATCATGGACTTTGTTTGCTGGCTCAGACATATGGTAAGAGGTTGCATTCCTGTAGCCTCTTTGGTTGGGGAAAGGAGGGAAATAGCCAGAATCACCATCTCTGCCCATTGAGCCGGATGAAGAACCATTAACATGAGATGGTCCAACCTCCTCATCCTGCTCCTGTCTAAGTTTTGAGTAAATCTGATGGAGTCTCTCCCCAGATAAGTTTGAGAAGGTAGACACATAGTTCCATAGTCGCGTGGTCATCCCTACATGTTTATATACAACTAAGTAAAAGACATAGTGAAGACATTCCCTAAATGAGAGAGAGGGAGGGAGAGAGAGACTGGAACAGGTAAATATAAATGGAAAACATGTCAAGAAGGATGTGAAAGAGTATTGAACTAGAGAACGTACTGTCTTGCTTGTAAGTCTCCTCCTCGTATTCATAAACGATTCCATCAATCCTTCTTCCAATGAGCTGGAGATAATTTCGAATCCTTGCAAGCACCTGAAAAAGGTTTGTAAAGAAAGAAATGTAAATCTTGCCATATGATCAGAACTTGACAGGCAAAAATATAAAAACTCGCAACACCTTTTCCTTGGGAAGATTGGCACTGGTAGTCTGTAATCTATGAAGACGATTCAACGTTTTTATCTCATCTGCCATGACATCTTCACACCACTCCATCCATTTCGCTTCCTTAAACTGCTCATACACTTCTTCATCATCTGACATTTCACCTTCCTCTTTAGCTAATGGTTCAGCTTTCGCCAATCTCTGAGGCCTTTCTTTTTTTGCTTGCAACTTAACTTTCACAGAAGCAGCAGCTCTGTTCTCCCTTGTTTGAGCGGTGTTGAGAACATTATCTTTGACATTCTTAGAGGCTTTACGTCCTCCTTTGACATTAGAATTCTTGCCTCCAGCAGCATCAAGTTCCTGACAAGAATTGCACAGGTTATCAGTTCATTTAAGTCCAGGCGCAGAATTGCCCAAAAAAAAAAGGGAGAAAAGGAAGTTCGGGAGCAGAAATACTGAAAAGAAAACTATTAAGCAACATTGACAGAAATAATTCCAAATCAGATTAAAGTAAGAGATTAATACTTGGGGAAAAAAAATCCACTTGAGATGAATAATTATGTTTTGTTTAGTTTGACTCCACTTTCTCTTACAGAACATGAATAGAGGTGATCGTGCACTCTAAACATTCAAAAGACTTCTGAGTGTAAGAGAGCAAAGGAATCTGCCTCAAGCAACAAGCTTTAAGTTTCACTGAAGAAGCTTGGAACTTGGTGATTTTACTAAGGCATCATATGCATTTGAATGGTGTTGGGGACAATAAAAACAGAGGGATGCATCCAGATGGCCCAAAAATTTGCAATCTACATGGCGACAAGAAATACAAGGCAAATAAAGAACGGTAAATAGAGATGCAAAAATGACAGATGGTCTTCATGTTACATGGAATTAAAAAATCAGAAGAGATCTACCATTTCTAGAAGAGCAGTTGCACGGTCTCGCAAATTTGGAGCACGTGGTAGAAATGTCTCATGGTGCTGAAGTTCGACTGGAGCAATCTTCTTTGTAAGGCCAAGACTTCCATCTAACCGTATCTTCTCCCAATTGCCAAATCCATGATAATAGATGCCAAGCAGTAATCTTGCATCGTCAACTGAGTATATGCAAAGAGCGCAAAAAAGCAAGTACAAAGTCTCAGCTAAAACTGAAACGTTCTCATAAACATCAAAAAGAAAACAAATGACAAACAGATGGAGAAGAAGCAATCTACTCTGATTCCATCCACAGCCTTTGGACCAATTCGAAGGTTTGAGATAAGTCAACACCCTGAACTGCCTGATTGGATCAGTGTAGTGGCTGATGCGCTTTGCTAGGAGCTGGAGTGCTTGAACTCGAGTAAGAAGATCATTAGCTTTCACAGAGACACCAAAAAAATCTAGAAGTGGCCCCTGTACAGCAATCAGAAAATGCAATCAGTAGAGAATCAGGGGCTTTGGTCCTTTCTTTTTCTTTTTTTCTTTTTTTCCCTTTTAATTTGTTGGGGGTGGGGTGTTGGGGATGATTATTACAGAACCAACCTTCGGATCAATGTTTCCCATTTCGACTGCCTCTCGACATCCATCAATCAAAGAGTTGAAAAGCTCAATCTGCGCTTCAGGAGGAGCTGCAGAAAATGATCCTCCAACCTCCGAAGCAATAAGAGCAATTTGATTCTCATTCCCAAATTTCATGACCTAAATAACCAGAGAAACAAAACGATCAACAACTAATGCAGGACTAAGACCAAAGAAATGAAAGAGAAATAACTGTAACATCATAACACAGACAAAAATATAACATACGGAGCATGACAACTTGAGTGGCAAGTTCATACACCTCTCCATCAATATAATGGCTGGGATAAGAACAAGTTAGAATCCAATCAAAGGAGAGATTTTTGTACTCCTAGCTCTCTCCTTTGCAATGAAAATGTCACAGCTAGTTGACAAGAGATTGCCAGCCAAATATTTGTAAAAATCACAAGACTAGAGTCATGAATAGAGAGTTCCAGCAGAAAACAAGGAACAATCCCTCTCAATAAATAAAATGTTCCATTCGGCATAAAGGCCACTGGGATGCGAGTAAACATGAAACTCCCACACATTCAGCACTTCAAATGTTCCACATAAAAAAATCCCTTTCCCCAAGACTTAGAAACACAATCCAGATTCAACGAATGTTGCAAACACCCCAACACCCCCCCCAAAAAAAAAAAAAAAAAAAGGAGCTCAGGATAGCAAAATATAAACCTCAAATTCAGCTCTAATTTGACAGCTATATAAAATCCAGTTGATTTCCACATAAGGTAATTTTCCTAAAATTGTTGCGAACACAGATTAACACCCAAGTAATTAAGAATTGTGAAGTAACAATAAACATTATTGCCTACAAAGTCGGTTGTACGATCAACCCATACTATTAGGTTGGTTCTCGGTGGGGCTTGGTCGACCATGCAAGTTCCACCCTCTTCCTAGCTATAACAATCAGCTAAACGACACAGAGTCAACATAAGATAAGAACTCAAACTTATAAACGCAACAGATAGGACAACAAATAGACGCTCACTTGCCCTTTCAATATCAAGTTAGGCATGATATCTTACAGTAACCCCAAGATACAATAACCATATAAAGTAGGACCTACCGCACGAGAAAAGCGCAATGCATCTCTCTTAGACAGATTGCCATAAGACCATCCTCTTACTTGAACAGCTGCACCTTCAACGGCTGTAGCAGGGGGCACAGAATAATCAGCTTTGCGGCGTTTAAAGACCTTCTCTTGTGGTTCAGATTCCTTTTTCCTCCTTTTATTGGTTCTCTCAGGTTGGTCTGAGTGATTAACCTCTGCATAGCTCTTGATGTTCCTCGCAGCACGAGGAAGTAAAGCTTCCTAGAGGAAGGACAGAGAATATTTTAAATCAAAAACTCTGCTAAAATTGGTCAATTTTAGTTTGGAAGACTGTTCCCGTAAGACTCCAACATAAAGCAACATGTCTATGGAATAAAAATGCTCATACTTCGGCTTGAGCTATAGCTTCTGGTTTGATCCATCGACTCCAAAAACTACTGTCATCTTCAGCACTACAGAAATTAGCGACCTGGATACAACAGGAGAATGTCATCAGAATAGAAACTTCACAATCATACTTCAATTCTCCTTGCTTTGAAAACTAAACAGTTACGATATGTCATGCTCGTAGTGCAGGACTCAACATAGAGAAGAATACAAACAGAGGTTGCTAAACCTAATACAACGAGTCTATTTTCCCAGAATAACATTACATTCATTTGCTATTCCTTTTACCTTGAAAGCACCCAACAATTCATGCCCCTCCTCCACAGCTTCCTTCTCTTCCACTTTTTCAGCTCTTTCAAGAATTTCGTCAATATCCATGCTTAGTAGTCCCTTCTTGCTCTCTTCATCATTTTTTTCCTCCTTGAAAAGTTCCTCTGCCCCAAATCTCAAGATAGCAGACAACTCGTTCTGCAAATGGTAATAGGGACAATGAGTACCAAAATATTGCATCAGCAGTATAAAATATGACAAAAGAAAACCTAACAATAAGAATGGGCAAATATTTGTTTCATCCTTACTTTGTCAAAATAGCTCCCCTTTTTTGTTTCTTTCTTCTCCAATCTACCCTCCGCATTCAGTTTTTGGATTACCAGATGGTCAAGAACCTTAAAAAGCGAAGATGACCACAAGGAGCACATGTCAAGAGCAGCGTCACTTTAAAATGTCTAACAAATAGTTGGCAGCTTGGACGAGCAAAATGGTACTAGGAAAAATATTCTAGATACTCCTACCATCTTTCTCTTGGCACGCTCCAAGATGTCTTCCTCGACACTTTTGCTTGTAACAAATCTATAAATATTGACAACCTCTTGTTGCCCAATTCGATGAGCTCTACTCATTGCCTAACAATAAAAGATCACAAAATTTTAATCAGATTCACAAAACATCAAGCAAGACATGTGCTACTCCTGATAGTAAAATGTCCATATAAAAGAAGGGAAAAGGAGGGAAAAGAGTGAAAACTGCACCTGCAAGTCATTTTGTGGATTCCAGTCAGAATCAAATATAATAACAGTATCTGCTGTAGCAAGATTAATCCCAAGGCCACCTGCCCGAGTTGATAGGAGAAAACAGAAATCATCACTCCCAGGAGCATTAAAATGATCCATAGCCTGCTGGCGCAACTCGGCCTTTGTACTACCATCAAGCCGCTGGTATTGGAACCCTCTAAGCGACATGTAATCCGCCAGTATATCCAACATTCTGACCATCTGCAGAGATCATCAATTAATAGAAAAGAAAACTCTCGGTATGTTATAAGAAAATATCTGAATGGGTGTTCAATTAATTCTAACAGTGATTTCTTAATGCAACTACAAGTAAATTTCCGGAACCCTCAACCACATCAATTGGCGTGATAAGCAGTACAAGGATTCTGCAGCAATGCAGGGAGAAAAGAAGAGATTATTCTAGCTGGAACTTGACAAATTTGAAGCAGTTAATGCAGTCTATTCTCCAATTTCGCAAATTACTTAATCTGCACAAGCATGCACATGTAATTGCATATAAGCTCTTGATGCTAGGTCTGGCCCACTGCCACACTGACCACTATGCCTATTATTCTTCTCAACTCCTGGACTCCGCCTGCCATTAAATTAGGTCTACTCCTTGGTACATTTTTAATAAATACCATTTCATTGAAAAAGAAAAAGAAAAAGGGAATGTGATTTCCTAATCTGTTGCCATTCATATGCTTTCTTTTTACAGGTGAACTATGCACTTTTTCCATCTCTCAATGCTTATAAAAGTTTTTAATATGCTTTAAAAGCATTCTTCAATTCTAGTCATGCTGGAGGAGGAAAAACTGCACACAGCACCAACTTAATTTGATTCGGCATGAAGTCTTTATGCCCTCTCATATTGACATGCATATATCTTCAAGACGTGTTTGCCTTGAACCACTCCCAGTAGATAAGAACAAAGCTGAGCACTACTCGCACTACAACCTCGACAACAAAGAAAACATTACGTCATTGTAGGCCAACTCATCTTCACCACCAGATAAAAGCAATGAAATCCACAACCTAAACAGTGAATAGGTTTGTGGCACCATGCAATTTCAGAAGCATGGCACAATAGTCTCCAGCTTCCAAAAACTATCCAAACCGGCCCTAAAACATACCTGGGAGAAGATCAGAACTCGATGCTTTGTCGCATGCAATCTGACAAGCAACTTGTCAAGAATAACCAGCTTCCCACTACTCAAAATGATCCTCTCCAATTTACTGTTGTCACTAATTCTAAAATCCCCTCCATACCCATGGTCTGCACTTTCAAACAGGAAAGGGTGATTGCAGCATTTCTTCAACTCCACAACAATGTTTAAAAGAGAGACCTGCAATTTCAGATTGATTAAATATATATGCAAGCAAAATCCCGAAAAGAAACAATAAAGAGGGAGCCATTATGTTTTCATAAAAAAAATTAAAGAAATGTTAAAGCAAAAACTGCTCATTGTCTTAACACAATGCATACAGTGTCACGTCAGTCACTACCAACGATACAAGCACTATCACATAAGAGTCTAAAGTGGAGCAGAAATAGAAGCTCCAATTGAACAAAGTCAAGTTATCCAATCACCTGATTCCCACGAACTCCTTTGTTCAAGTCATGGAAATTTCTTTCTAATATCCACTTGTAGTACCTAAGAACAAATTTTAGAAAGTGAACACGGCCAAAACAACATAAGCAGTTTTAACAAAAAAGAGGGGAAAAACTCTTCATAGAAGTGGAGAACTGTTCTCACTGTTTCTGTAAAGGGGACATTTCAACCCTAAGAATACGCTCGATCTTTGGAGGCAAACTCTTCTCTACATCCTTGATAACTCTCCGTAGAATGTGAGGTCTTAGTTCCATATGAAGATTGGCCAGCTAAAGACAGACAACAAGAATTATCATAATCAATGGACTTTTAATAAAGTGGAAATCAGGAGAAAAAGATGCAAGAAAATATACCTCATTTTCGTTAAACAAGCTGAGGTTCTTGTAATTTTGGACAAAATCATCTTTATTCTTGAATTTATCAGGATCAAGAAAGTGGAGCAGAGCCCTATTCATTAATAACTCAATAGAAGAATCAAATCAGTTGATGAGCAATGACAAAGGAACAGAACAAGCGATTGAACAAGGACCAATGTAACAGCGGACTTAACTAGCAAATGCATCTGAACAGGACATGAAAAATGGTTCATTGGAAACAAAAACTACAAAAGAAAATACTTTTCACATGGATAAAGACATCAGAGTTAACTGTGTCACAGGCATACCCTTGTCAACTCGTATCTAGATACACCATTGCCATCAGATACATGGCCAGAATGGGTAGGCAACTTTTATTAATAGGAAAGCAATTGTTCAGTGATATAGCTCCTAACTCTACCTTAAGATGATCTCATCACCTTCTCTTGTCATATTAGAAGGATTCCTCCCTTAAAGTTCATGCCTTCAAGACAAGTGACTAAATCCAATTCCCAGTCCTTTTGCTTTTAAGTCTTCCCCACAAATTATTTCTCCTTTCTCTATCTCATTCTGCAATTACCCCATCATTACTAACCCAACCAGAAAAAAAGACACCCTTCAGAAGCGTCTACTTGGACATTTACCAAAAACCAGATCAATACCCCCAGATAAACTGCAAAAAAGGACAACGAGTCATTGTCTCACATGCTAATGTTGTATTATAACACATCCAGAACCTCTTTTTGCAGACGATCCGTTTTTATCATATGTGCACCAGTCACCTCTATTTGCAGATGAATGTTATCATGTGTGCAGTATGTTTATTTGAACTTATTGCCCTTATTCAGAATTCTGATGAAGTTACAAGTTCTCTTTCATTTAAATAAAGTGGTCCACTGAGGGGAACTGTGTATCCTCTTCTTTCCAAAAAAAATTTCTCAAACTCTGGGAGGGAACATATTGAACCTCCATCTATTTTGCATAAATCAAATTTGCCAAGTACAAGTTGCCATGTGAATTTTTTGTTTTAATATGAAGTCCGCACAGTAAGAAGCAACTGCTAGAATTTTGCAAAACAAAGCAGCAAAGATTCCCGTGAATTACAACACCTAATTAATTTTAGTCCTCAAAAGGGAGACCCAGATTATCAATAAAGATGGTAAAACTAAATCTACCCCTTAACTTCCTTTTGAAGAAGCTTCGAAAAAGTGAAGATTGAAAAATCTTTCACCGCATGCTAAAATTGCAGATATGTCAACAAAAGGTGCCCCCCCTACCCAGAAAAAGTTCAAATCCAAGAGAAAGCGGTGACGGATGAAAATCCATTCATTAATGACTTTTGACTACATGAAGAAAATAACAGATATTTCAGGAAGAGAAATTTATTTAATGTGGAAAAGAGATCCAAAAGAAGAACTACAAAGTAAAAAATGGAAATCCTTGTCTATGGATGCAGCCAACTGCCTTAACTAAATGAAACTGCACAAGAGACTCTCCACTGTGACAGAAAGTACTTAATCATCTTCCGATTCCTACATAGAAGACAAAGGCATAACTGAAGGAGGCAATTACCAGAGCTCCTCCACGCTGTTTTGTAAGGGGGTACCCGTAATAAGCAACTTGTTTTTTGTGCTAAATTCCTGTAAAAGAGTAAGGTTAAAACAAACAGATATACCAGATGAACTAGGTTTTGGGTCATCCTATATAGCCAATCACAAGAAAAGAAAAGGAAGCAGACTAGTCCAGAAAGTACCAAAAGGGTGGTGTACAACTGTGCCTCACTATTCTTCAATCTATGCGCTTCATCAACCATAAGATAATTCCACTTGATCTTTGATAGAACAGCTTTATCCTTTAGGACAACTTCATATGTGGTCAATAAGGCATTGAACTTCATGGTTCGACCACCTTTCTTATCATTATTGAACTCATACTGCTGGCAGACCTGCCAAAATAAGCAAAAGGAATAATAAAACCAAGAAATGCTAACAAATATATTTTAATTGTATTACACACACTGCCAGTTCTATGAAAACTGATCAATTCATGTACAATATAACAAAACTGTACTGACAACTCAGTCATCCAATATAAAATGATGGCGAACTGATCTTTAATGTACTCGCAGCATAAGGAAAAGACACTTCACATCTGTTAGTTGCAAATTCTCTTCTTCACATGACCACCACGTAATCCAACAGAGACTTCACAATGATGTCAGAAAGATCCTGATGCAGGTGTACAATGTAAACCTATGAAAGTACAACCCTAATTCACTCACACTAATCCTGAATCATATCAAGCATCTCTAATATGAAAAAAGACAATAAAATCATACAACACCACCAACACAAAGAACATGAAGTTTCACGTAAGAGTACAGCATCTTCCCCTTACAAGAAAGTTCATTAAAGAATGAACATGAACAAATTGTCATACAGAGAATCACAAGAATAGACAATCTACCAGCTAGAATAAAATCGCATCTACATACTACGTTGCCCTCTACACCATTAGTGATCAACAACATATCCATCAGCTCTTCACTACACTTATGAGACTCACCACACTATTAAGAGACTGGATGGAACTTGTAATGCTCCTTTTAAGCAAGATCAGAACATAAAGACACTGTGCATGAGCATGAACTTTCCAAAGCCAGATGCCTAAGCAGCCTGTAATATTGCCTAAGCAACACTAAAATTTGCCGCTCTCAATAAAAGAAGTCATATAAAATATTAAACTAACTGACTAGAATATACACAACCTTTTTTTTGGGTATAGAATGTCATTAAATAAAAAAGGGTCATCCATTCCCATGTACTGGCATAATAAATAACTTTATGAGCTAAAAGAAACAAAAATGCCAACTTCTTGCGTGCGATTGAAAAGTAGGAAGATAAAATAATCTATACCTCTCGGCTAGCACGAGTACCAACATAAACAATGACATTCATATCAGGAAGCCACTTTCTGAATTCTTTCGCCCAGTTTGACAGAGTAGATAGAGGTACAACGACAAGAAATGGCCCATAGACTTGCTGTGCATTCTGCATTCAACAAAAGAGTTTCTACATTTAACACAATGGTGATAGTAAAGAAGATGAGCAAATATATGGCCAAATCAAATAAGCAGGTTGCCAATTACCTGCAGAAAACCAAGCATGGAAACTGACTGAACAGTCTTACCAAGACCCATTTCATCAGCTAAAATAACATTCGTGTCATTCCTCCAACTGTCACATACAAGTTGCCAATCAACAACGATATAATTCAAGACTGACCACACTTAAGGGCACATATTCTTCTAAGACTCCAAGTTCACCCTTTCTTTTATCAAAACTGCCAAATTTTAGAAGAGATAGACAAACACACCTGTTAACAAGGAAATTTAAACCTTCCAACTGATAGTCACGAAGCTTTCCTCCCTTCAACCACTCTGGTTGTTCGTCAAGCTTTCGTAAACTTGCTAGAAATGAGAAAATTGCAACAGAATCACATCTTGCACATATATATATGAAAAAAGTGGAAATGATATCTCATTAGGCGATCAATGAAAAAGTATGCTATCCACTTGCCACTTGCTAGTCGGATGAGGTATGTCATCCACATATGAAGGGACCACACAAAATGATAATGCATAAAAGAATAGGAAAAGCAAAAAGTTATGAAAGATACAATTTAATTAGAAGTCAATTTTTCAAACTTATAGCTATACGTCGCAAAAATTCAAGATGGATGCTCCATGGAAACATCGTTACCTATGAAGACAACCAAAGAATACCAGAACTTGGTCATGCAAGACATAGTTAATTGTGTCAAGCACATAATAATTCAGAATATTGAAACATAACAAAGCTGGCCCCTCACTGACACTGCAGATATGGAGAATGTGTGGTATTTGACTGGTAAGAACCCTACTTTTCAAATGTTGTTTTTCTAATATTTTTTCTATCACTACTTCTCAAATGGAAAGTTTTAGACATGGCTAACTTGCCTATCTTTTCCACCAGATGGACCTATGAGTACGATAACTCAATAAGTGAGTCAAGCAAGGCATAGTTAATTGAGTCAAGCACATGATAATTCAGAATATTGAAACATAACAAAGCTGGCCCCTCACTGACACTGCAGATATGGAGAATGTGTGGTATTTGACTGGCGAGAACCCTACTTTTCAAATGTTGCTTTTCTAATATATTTCTGTCACTACTTCTCAAAAGGAAAGTTTCAGACATGACTAACTTGCCTATCTTTTCCACCAGATGGACCTATGAGCACCATAACTTAATAAGTGGCCCTCTTTCTTCTTAAACATTTACCAAATGAGTAAATAACACTTATCAAGTGGTGTAATTTGATTGTCTGCATCAGTTTGCACTACTTCGCCCCCTCAAAAAAAATAATAATAATAAAAAACTACCAAGGAAAAGAAACTACTTTTCACAATAGACCAAGCAACTCTATAGTAAGTATGTGTTGCACTTCTAGATTTCATGGACTACCAGCAGCCATGAAATTGAAATTGTGGAACATTTAATTTAAGAACACCAAGTACCAACAACGCCGCCCCCCGCCCCCCCCAAGGCGGGTGGCAGGGTTACATGTGAAAAACTTTCTCACATGAATTAGTTTCCCAGCTGAAACTTGGTAAAGATGGCCCTTCGTCACAAATTACATGTGATAAAAGCACTTCTTGGGACCTCCCAAGAAATTAAACCAATGATATAACCAAATAATAACTCTACCCTCACATTAACAGATCTCCCGACTCTAACGAACTCTTGCACATCTGCAATTCCATCAAGCCCAAAACTATAATAATGGCATCCCCAAGTGGGATAAGGATTCCCCTAAATACTAGATTACACTAATAGGCCACCACATTAGGAGTACATGCAAGCCAGAGTCCAGAATTTAATGGAATCATCCTCACACCATAAAACGAGCAAGAAGAAAACCATTTAGCAGTCCCCAAAGACAATGACTACTTTCAACTTGCACATAGAAAAGAAAAAAAGAAAGGAAAGACGTATATTGAGGAGAAAGGCGGTGCAAACCTTTGCTCTTTCTGCGCTGGAAGTCCACTGACTTGCCTTGATCAGCCATAGCAGCCTCCCGTGCCTGCTCACAAAAACACAACAAATGATCATAATCTGACACAAAATCTCTTTCATTTGTCCCTTCTTCATGTATCACACACCCCAGAACTTGGAACAGACGCTCATCAGCATAAAGACAGTCACATGCGCACATACCCTCCTCTGTGAGAGAGAGAGAGAGAGAGAGAGAGAGTCCTACAGCAAGGGACCAAGAAAGTCACTTGACTGCTGGCAGTGAACACAAACTAGGACAGGTTCAAGACGTTTCTATTGATATAATGCTACTGACAAAAAAAAAAAAAAAAAAAAAAAAACCACCAAATCACATTCATTTTCAAGTCAAGTTAAAATTATTTAGAAATGAACTCATTAGCGACTAAAGCCAATCTCCAGCTTTTCATTTCCCACAAGAATAACAATCTTATGGGAGTCTTGGAGAAAGTGATATTGTTCCTGCTCAGTGAAGACATCAGAGGCAATTACTACTTCAATGATTTATTTAATCCCCCAACTGTACTACTGCCTTACATATTCTTCAGATCTCGCCGTAGTAACTTAAGGACAAGTACTTACTGAGAAAATTGCAAAACTTTCAGTGCAAAATAAAATCATAGTACAAATACTACAAGTTTTCATACATACTTAAGTCTGAAACTAATTAAGGCTTGCAAAATATGCCAGGACATCACATCTTTTTCACTGGTCTCGAGCATTATTAGGTTCAAGAACATCATTTCATAATTAAACAAGCAGTTTTTTCCTTACAGGCGGAAGATCACACTGCGATACAAGATTAAGTTCCACAACTACAGAAAATTAACTATATAATCATTCTAACCTAAAGCGGAGAAAAAGACAAGAGTTACCTTAAATTCACATTTAGCACATAGCAAAGGTAAATTTGAACTTAAAGTTGGCAATTTCCAGCACAACTGACTTTTCAGAACAGTCAATTGAAAGTGTTTGAGACAACCTTAATCATGTTAAGGTCCCCAGAAAGTCAATCCATTCATATGTGTGATGCGCAGGTTGACACTTTCAACCTGTTTATAATAAGCTTAGACACATTTATTTTGGCATATTAACATATTATTCATGTCAACATGGACACATAGATTAATTCAAAATTTTTTATCAAATCACCTTTTTAAATGTTCCCATTACAAATGACAAATCATTTCATGGACATGTTTAACATGTCGTGTCATGAAACTAGTTTCAAAACGTATGGTGTTTGGGTTTGGGTTTCAAAGCCATTATAAGTAATAGCCGTGTTACTTTGCAGTTAACATTTGACATGACATAACTACAACAAGAAACCACAAATCAAGACCCTAAATAGTGTCTGTATATTCACAGAAACAATAATCAAAACAAACATCTCCAGAATTATGGAATTTACTATATTGTGAAACTATTGCGACATACAATGCAACAGCAACATTAAAGCATAACAGGCAGCAAATGCATTTATGATAAAAAAGAAACTGGAAAAATCCTTCAGGCAAATAGCAAAGTAAGTTCAGTCAAACCCGTGTTCTACCTTGTATTCATCAATAGCATCTTGAGCAAACCCAATATCGTTGTCCTTTTCCCTAATTCCAAAAAGAGGAGTGAAAAATGAATGGACCTCAACATTTCCTTCATCAAATAAAACTGTAATTTTACAAATTAAAAACAGATAACTCAGACAAAAGAGCTAATGAACTCTCTAAATTGTTGAGGAAATATGGAAGTCATAAAGGCACAAAAATGCCAGTTTAGTTTTTCATACCAGGTTGCTTCAGCATAAGATAGCCCATGCCATTTGACTAGATACTCAGGGACAACATCTCCAGTGCTATCTTTACTAAGTCTGTCAGCAATTACTCTTTCCACCTAAATAAATCACAAACAAAGGATATAACAACATTAAAAGCAGAAGAGGCAAAGAAAACTGCATGAAGGTAATCTGCAAAAGAGCAAACCTGACTATATTGCTTGATGAGATCTAAGTCCATTTCCTTGCTCACATCATTGACTTCAATCTAAAGGTTAAACAAAGATCAAGAGTAAAAACGAATATTAACAGATTGCATACAAATGAATCCCTAAATTCACATAATTCACAGCACCGGAAAGTATATAAGCAGCAAGCAAACCAAACAAGAATCAGTCATTCATTAGAATCATAAGATAAAGAAACCACCACCACCACCATCATTGTTGTTGTTGTTGTTGTTGTTGTGCAAGCCATTATTGGGATCAAAGAATCGCCTCAAAAAGTTCACCCTATTTTGCGATTACCTTCTAATATCAAATTCATCAACCAAAGCCTCCTCTCAAGAATAAAAGAATTGTAATTACAAAGAGGAGAATGCCAACAACTGCCCCATGTGCATGTTAAGCTAGACTTGTCATGATTTTCAAATATAAACATGTAACATTTTCATGTTGCAGTTCTAATGTTGTGAAATATTCTTGCTTTTAAATGTGCGAAAATAAAATTCCTATACTACCTACATATATGACATATAGAAAAAGGAAATTATATCATGTAATATCCTGGCCACTTGTTAACTAAACCCCTATGCAAAGCAATTCAGTATATCTGGATGACAGATACAATCAGTTACTTTCACAGTGTTCAGCGGAGCAATCAATTTGCTACTGCATGAGTACACTGATGGAAAAAGCACAAACAATCCAACAAGAGAGTCGCAATGGGTCTCGAAGCCAGACCAATAAAAATTTTAAGGAAGCAATTTTTCAGCACAGTAAGAATTTCCCTGACATATCGAAAGAATCCCTCTGAGAGTGACAAACTTGTTAAACCACTAATCCAGGAAAACCCAAGTAATCCTCAACTTGCTTGCTCACTTGCGAATGCAACGCTCCTCCGAACTATTTGCAGAGAAAGTAGAAACACAGAAGTTGGTAACCAGTGTACTAGTATAGGAACAATTTAATAATCATCCACCCATCAACACCCCCCAATACACGCACAGGAGTAAATATCTCCCTTTCTAGACCAGGATCTATGGTAGAACGATACGCCACTCAACTAACTAAGCATGAGGTTCTTAAACTAGAAGCTGGATTAAAACTTTTAGCCTTATTTACACTATCCATCCCTTTACACCATAAGCAAAACCCAACTTCATGGATTAGCCTAGAGATCATGTAGAACTAGTGCAGTGTCCATGCTGGTTCTCATAAATGCTTGGAATTTCCACCAACCTAGGTGCTTGCTAGTGCATTTGCGTACCTTTTTTTATTTTCTATCTCATGAAGCTAGAAGACAATAAGAAGAGTCTTCGACAAGCATCCAAAAGCTGGAGCAACTAAACAAGTTTTCAGGAAGCGACCCAGGGATGCATTGGTTGCTATCTACTCAGCTTGGATTTAAAAATTTTCTTTTACCTTTCTATTACAAAAGTTTCTTTTAACTTCAATAATTAGCAAATACAAGAAAAAGACTAAAAAGATTTCTTTTTGCTCAAGAAGAAATAAATGTAATCCAATAAACTATTCACTTTCTTAATCAATCCCAATAACACAATTAAATATTGTTTATTGGATGCCTGTCCTAATGGCAGCTAAAACACATTTCAACAAATTAAACACCAAACTAAAGCACCAAAAGCCACAACCACCCCTCACGAAATCTAAGATTCTTAGGCAGAATCTGGTATCAAGATTCAATTGCTAGGACAGAAGCTACAATAAGATGAAATAATCCATCATACCCCCTCTATATGAATTGAATAGCCTTATGGCACAACAGGCCAGTGAACCACAAAAATCTTACATAGAAATTTTTTTTTTTTTTGGTCGGACATAGAAAATTAAATACAATGACATTTAGTATTCCCATCTAGCATGTTGCACGGATGTGGAAGCAAATTCAGCCATTTCAACTCCGTTGTTTCATCATAAGAGATCAAGAGAACAACTTTGGCACAGTAAAGATAATTTACCTCCTCTCTAGAGATTGACATCCTATACCTCACATCCTCCGTCACCTTTTTAGTATAATTCAACACCTTCTTATATCCACTGAGCTGAAAATGCATACATGTGAAATGTCAATACTTAATAAAAATGAAAAATTCAAAAATATGTTATAGTTTCACAATTGTAAAGGATGTACATGACTAGAGGTATTGAGGAACCTACATTTTGTAGATCAGGAAGGGACTTCCACTGACAGTGCAAGTGAGACTGTCCTTTCCACTTTATCAAAAATTCCATTTCATTCCAATCTGGCTCAGAATCAAACAGATGGCTCATGAGAGTAGGCTCTGTTGATCCGTTATTCCTACTAGCCGCTTCAGCTGTGCCCTTTGGCTGATGCCAGAGAACCTTTTCAATTGAGTCACCATCTTCCTCTTCCATTTCCTCCTACATAACCAATTGAGAACGATTATCAGAATCCTTTTAGGTGCAAATTGAAGGGGCAAGAGATGAAGCCACTAAGAAAGAAAATTCAACTTCATGGGCACACAGCCAAGCTTGTTCTTGGATTGTGAATTAAAAAGGGGTCAAGTTAACGGACGACCTTAACCATTCCAATGCACTGATTACACATAACACGAAAGAGGTTGTTAAATGGAAATGGGAGACTTTCCTTATCTAAATATTTATCAAGTTCCCTAAGGGCATTTTAAAGAATAATCAGTGAAAAATTCTCACAAAACCAGTTAGGAAATTCTTCTAAATAAAAATTGCAGCCATGCACAATCTCACTTTTTTATGTTTTCAAGAGACAAGCAAAGAAAAAGGTCCAAGTCAACTTGTAGAAATTAATGTATTAGCATAACATAAAGTTAAATATGCCACACCACACCAAACCCCAACAATGGGCAACACCGATGTCATCATCCTTATATTCGCAAGAATCGATTTCTTATGAGCTGAATTAAGCACAACTAAGGCAACAAGACTGCATATAGTTCTAGTAGGTCTTGATAGGCAAGATGTGCTTCACATTGTACACCATTTTCTCAGGTGAAGACTAATACTTCATCTAGAAAAAAATCAATTACATAAAACACGAAGGGCATGTCTAGATTAACTTTTACTTTATACTCTTTGCTTAATTTATATCTAGCGATGCATGCACTTCGAATTTTTAACATGAGAAACACGAAAGTTTCACAAAATAAATTTTAGCACGTATAGATTCGCATATTCTTATATTTCATAGGTTATAAAGTTTGAACAGAATTTTGCATTTTAGGGGAAAAGCAAAAGAAATACTTCTGGCTTCTACAAAGCTTAAACAAACAGACCCTCAATTTGAATGTCTGATACTGTTGCAGCCAACTCAAGTCTACCAGTTGCTAGGAAGAAGAAGGAAAAGAAAAAGCAGGTCTACCCATCCGCAAAGTTGCAACAAATAAAGTCCGCCCAGATAAGCACCAAGCACAAGACACGTGTTGATTAATACTTCAAAAAAAATAGATAAGGAAGAGCCAATCTTAAGTAATGCTTACAAAGTCGAATATATGGTATTAAAGTTTAAAAAGTTGTACCTTTTGTGATTTTTTCCTCTTTCCTTCATCAACATCTTCACTATCATCACTTTCAACATATGATACCTTCCTTACTGACCTAGTTGAGGTACGGACCTCATTGTTTTCTCTTATGCTGCTTGTTAAAGGATTTGACCTGATGTTATTTTTCCTAAGCTGTCCACCCCTCCTTGTAACACCCTTGAAATCTTCTGCACTCTCACTATCAGAATCCTTGGCAGACGACTCATCTTCCTCCAACGGACTTTTACCTTTTCTTGGTCGCCTTGGTGCAGGGAGTGACTTCCATTCTGTGGAAGATTTGCCACTGCGTCCACCTTTACCTCCTTTTTTACTCTTCATTTTCTTTGAATAAAACGAGTCATCTTCATCCACAGCATCCATATCATCATCAGATATATTATCCTCATCAGAGTCTTCAGCATCCCAGTCCTCGTCCTACAAATGAAAAGAAAAATAAAAAGAAGTATCAGGTATGGCCACTCAAATGTCATCGAACTGCCAAATAGAATTGTATAAGGATTGCCCAAAAACGGTATGAGCTATAAAACAAACCTTGAATCCAACAACCTAATAAACAAGAAATTTACTAATAATGGGCTAAAGGCAATCTAAGGAGATTAAACAACAAAAGATAATAAGCTGATATTGATTAAACCCAACTTATAAAAGAACGTTTGGGCAATCTATCAGGATTTTTTTCCTCAATGCATAGCAACCATATTCAGGGAACAGTCACGTTGTAGAAACAAATCTACTAAATAAAAAATATTGCTACACATGTCACAGATTATCCTACCATTAGAAATGCATCTTTTCCTTACATAAATTGCATTGCTGTCGTTAGTGTCATATGCCGCAATTAAACACCTAGGAAAACCTCTTTCAATTGTACCTATATTGGCTTAATCCTCCATTTTCCTCCCACTACTGAATAAAAGAGATTTTGCCTAGATCCTGTGGGGAACCTAGTCTTCCACATACCAAGCTCATCTTCATCTTAAACCAAATATGAAGCAGATAAAAGCTAAGCCGAGAATTTGAACCTGTTCCTTTATAACAAGAGAACACCTCATGATGCAATTAACACTTGATCTTCCATTTCTCACATAACTCTAATTTATTTACAGGCTGCAACCAAGCATTGTCTTTATTCACTGATAACATATATGCATAGATTTTGATACGCAGCTCAGATTGCTCAATAATTCCTAACAATTTCGGCTTCTTTTTCCTCAGGACACAACCACGCAATATGAAGACTTGGATGAATGAGTTAGGACAAAAACATATTATCCAACAAGGACTAAGAAGAGTCATTCAATAGCACAAGCAACGAAGTAACACCCCTACGTCTAAGTTAGAGAGTGGAATTATATTGGACCAAAGCCAAGTCTCAGTCTCCAGCAGTATCCCTCATACTCAGGCCATCCAACTTTGGTAAGTTCAAAGCAATATCCCTCATACTCAGGCCATCCAACTTTGGTAAGTTCAAAGCAATATCCCTCATACTCAGGCCATCCAACTTTGGTAAGTTCAAAGCAATATCCCTCATACTCAGGCCATCCAACTTTGGTAAGTTCATAGCAATATCCCTCAAACAATTACCAAGTCTGCACTGAAGCTGCTCATGACCACCATCAAAATTTCACGAGCTATTTCCTCATCACCTGAAACATTACCCTATCCATGAAACTCTGAACATTGCTAGAGGTCAATCATCTACCACCAAAATAACTGGTCCCTCCTGTGTAATTGAAAAGTTAGCCCGACCTCCCAATTGAAAGCAAATACAGGCTGCAACAACTCAAAATGAGATTAGAGAATGCATCTGGAGAACTATAAAAAGCAGCATTCTCTCCAAAGCTGAGTTGTGCGTTCAAATATTGCCTCCATTCTTCTAATAAAACCTCAGGGTAAACCTCCCCAGTTTGTCTTTTTTTATGCAACATAACAATTGCCCTCACTGATATCTTAATCAAATTCTTAGCCACAAAGTAATTTTCCGCATTCTTTATTGCCACAGTTAGCATATGGTCAAACACATGAAACAATATAAGTTCTCGCAGTACCAACAAGCTCCTTGTTTTTACGCTGCCCATACCATGATATTCTCTAAGTAGATTATTGGTAACACTTGTAAGCAAGCTGGAAACAAAAAATAACGAAGCGTGGCAACCAACTATTCAGTGCCATTAGCTGTTATCTATGGCCTTTGTCCATGGAAGTAGATATGCAATTAACTACCAGGCTATGTGTTTGTGTCTGTGCGAGGTGAAAATCATAAACCGCCCAACATTAAAATTCAAAAGAATGCGACTCCAACAAATTCACCTTTTTCGCTAATTGACGACCTGCAACCCCAGAATCAGGCTCAAAATCAGCATCATCAGGGTCATCTCCTGCGTGGCAGAGAAACAGTAATCAATGGCAATTCCAAGAAATAGGTCATAAAAATGATCAGAAAATAGCAAAAGAAGCCTTGCAAAACTGCAATATATGTCTAAAACAAGTACTAGTTAAATAATTGATGAGCTGAATTGATTTTACTAATTACCATCTTCACCGTCTTCTTCCTCATAGTCAGCATCGTCATTCTTTTCATCATCATCTTCTTCATCGTCATCATTCAGGGCCTTTGGATTCCGAGAGACATTTCTATTAGCTGTAAAGGGCGCTGGTTTTGTTGAGGGTATCGAATTCATCCTTGTGGAATGATTGAACCCTCCAAAAGCAACTGACTCACCCTGCTCTTCCCCATCCTGCTCGTAATACTCATCAGACAACATCTCATCCGCTGGAACATCAGAGGGGCCTCTTTGACCCTTGGTTACTTCTTTATGCCCATTGTCATCCGACTCTCTAGCGTCAGCTGAATTACCTGCTGACCTTCCAGAATTTTTACAGTCTGACCCACTTTTCGAATCTTGTCCAGAATCGGACCCTTCTGGAGGACACATGGGTTGGCAGTCCTTCCAAAATGTGGAACCCCACTTGCCAGCATTAGCCATTCTCCTTACAGAAGGCTGCAGGTTGTTTGCTCTACTTCCATTATCTGCTGCTGCTTCTCTCTGCACTCTGCTGGAACCAGATGGTTCACCATCGCTGGGGTACCGTGCATCCAGATTCATATCGAATCTCTCGCTGAAAGACCTACCAACATCGTCATTCACTACGGAACTCTGAGCCCGGCTATTTTCCTCCATGATGCCACGTGATACTGTTTCATTCGGAAAATTCTTGAAGAAGGCCATCTATCACAGGGAACTAAAAATGTCCCCTAAAAGTCCCAATTGCTGCGAAGGAGAAGTAAGAAGTGAATGATGAGAATGGTCTTGTAATACTGAAAAACAAACTTTTTTCTTCTAAAGATAATAATAACAGCACCGCAGGCAAAAACATGGAGATTCTTTGCAGTTCAAACGGCTTACGTCAGAACAAAACATGCCTTTATTTGAAAAGATAGGAATAGCGGCAGCACAAAGAAGCAGATAGAAAGCTGGCAATCCCATTCAGTTCAAGTGATCGAAAAGAAAAAACAGATTTCATAATTCGGTCTTTCTGACAAAAAAAGAAACATAAAACACCCCCAGACGGACAAGAAATGACCAAAAACCTTGCCTGAGAGGGTCTGGCACTGGATGGACTTAAAAAATTCTCAGTGCAAACAGAAAAGCTTAGGCAAAAGTAGCCTATCTAATCCTCAGCGAAGTACTTCACATCAAGAAAAAGTCACACATCATTTTGAAAAAAGTCAAAAGTCCAACAACATTTAAAACGCAATTCAAAACACGCCCGTCGACGCTCCGACCTTCGTACTGAAAGCGAGCATTGGGCAAAAATTCAATCACATTCGATCCAAAACGAGAGCAAACCACGCAAGGCCGCAAGACGAGCAATCAGGACGCATCGAAGAGAGCAGGCGACGGATCAAGGCCGCGGCTTCACTAAATCTCCAAAACAGAAGGCGAAAAGGCTCAAGAACACCGAATCGGGAACCTCAGAACACTAATCCCGTCCGAAATTCACGAGCGGAGAGCCGACTTCGAGCTTGTTTACAGTGAAATTAGTAAATCGACCCAAGCAGCGACGCCGATGATCGGAAAACCGACGACGCTCGCCCCTCCCTCGGGGCGCGACTATATAGAGAAACTAAGAGCGGGGGGATTGATTTCACTCGGGGACAATCGGATGAGCGCGCGCGCATGTTAGCAATCGTGCGCACCTACAGAGTTCCGGACCGGCCGGAGGCAGACCGCCAGGCGGCGGCTGGGGGAGGGGATTCCGATTGCGCGAATCGCTTTTTTAGTCTCGGTTTCCGGGAATCGGTATAGGAACCACCCCCCGCGGCGGCGGCGGCGGCGGCGGCGGCTAGGGGTCCGATGCGCCGCTCGGCGGAGGCCGACGTCCGATTCGCGAGGGAAGAGGCGGAGGTGATTTTGGATTAATCGCCGATGATGTACAGAGAAAGAGAGAGAGAAAGAGAGAGAGAGATAAGAGAGAGAAAGGGGGGGCGTTAAACAGAAGGGCAAAAGTTAAGAGATTTTGGGGTTATTTTGGGGGGCTTATATTTGCGCTTGGGCGAAAACGTGTTTAAGGAGTCTCTCTCTCTCTCTCTCTAGATTACGGGCGTCGCTCGTTTTGCATTTCTCCTTCCGGCGGTCTCTTTTCATTTTCGATCTCTCGAAACCGCCGTGTGTGGGCTGATGAGGCCGCACCCCGTGGCGGCACCGGAGGCCAAGGGGGCCACAGATCGGGCGGCCCTCATAGCTCGGGCCGGCTGAGTCACCGTACCGGTCAGGGGGTGCAGAGTCGAAGTGCCGCGGTCCGGTTCGAGAGCGGAGACTGTGAAATGACCGATGTGCCCCTACTGAGCGATGGCCTGTTCCATTTTCCGGCAAGGAGAGCGATGCGATTCGGAGAGTGTATGGCGATTATATAAATTCTATGTTGTTTTTTTTGTGATGGGTATTTTCGGAATTGAAAATATAAAAGTAAGAGTAAATCCAATCACGAATTTGTGAATGCATAAATAACCCGCCTCACTTACCCAAATGTAATATGTTTATAGGCTAAATTATTTTACACTTTCTCGACACTCATTAAGAAAGCTGAACCAAACGTATCATATATAAAAAAATCAAAAGTGCCGATTGACCCTAGCACTATCTAACCTTACCATGTTTACTAACGGTGATCCTTGCCTCATCGCAGAAGTATTGCATTTGCATTTATATTTTGTTCCTATAATTTTTCTCATTTCAAATATGCCGTATTGGTTGACCTAGAAATCCTTAACCAGCAAGTTGAATATTGAGATGGATACATATGCCAAAAAAATTGCAAAAAGATAGTTTTTTAGATTACTACATTCTGAAAATGAATAGTCGGATTTAATTATTAACAATTTACACGAGCAGTGATGGACTTTTTGTTTAGGGAGGAAATCCATCATTCTATGGGTTCCCCTGAAATAAGAAGACGAAGATTATTGATTGTACTAAATTAGAAGTAAAATCGAAAAAGGAAATAAGAATAACCTCAAGTAGAAATTTCACAGCGAAGAAGCATCTATACCCTCAGAACCTCCTTTACAAACAATTTTTGAATATTCGAGAACTCGGAAATTTGTTCGAACGAACCGGAACTGAAATTGAAAATTTTGTTTAAAAAGAAAAGGAAAAACATATAGAATGGAAAAGATGGTGAAAAGGAAATGGGTGGGGGACTAGCACTGGAAAAGGTTAAAAAGGGGCGACCGAAAAAGATAAACAAAGAACCGGAAAAAAAAAAAAAATATTGCGTCCTTCGATGCTCCGAGGAATTGAACTCGTACCCGTGCGCTCCCTTTTCAAACCATTTGTAGGGCTAGGGACCATATACATATACATATGTTACAAGGGTTAGGTTTCGAGCGGCCTTTAGCCCCGGTCATTGTAAAAAAGAAATATTTCGCTCATAACATATTTAAACATTTGTTCGAACCAGAATATGAAATAAAATTGATAATATTATGGGAATGATAATGAATAAATGATAGCACATTTGTGTAAATGTATAATGAAAAATCCTTCTTTGAGAATTGCTCATATGGTTATTGTCACCTACAAGCAAATTGTGCTACCATTAGAAGCTAGCGAACCATCGGTACGAGAGAAACCTCTACCATAGCTACTTCCTTGTAGTAAATAATCGTACGAAGTGTTAGTGAGATTGAATCATCCATAATCAAAGGCACTGTGCTTATGTGTTCATCAATCTTGTGGTGAATAGTGATAGAAGGAAAAAATGAGGCTGAATACTCCAAAGCAGAAGTGTCGTGGTTGCTGATGAAAGACATTGAGTTTGCTTGTTGATTTAATGTCGTGGTTCCAAAAATGATAACAGAATGCAGCAATGAGTTGTATCATCATTTATAGTGAACACATATTATCTTTGGTTACTGAGTCTCTTGTTAAACGCTCGTCGAAGATGGCACCTAGATTGGATGGCACAAAGTGGGAGCGTCGTGGTTGTTAACGAAAGGTGCAGTGTCTGCTCATCGATTGGTCTCTGGGTGAGCAATTCTCCAAGGCCGCGATAAGGTAGAATCATCCACATCGCCCGCATCATAGTGGTTGTAAACATAAGGTTTCACTTTTGCAAATCTAATGATCTACTAGTAAACAACTATAAAAGGCGTCTATCTCGAATCATCCATGGCAAATGAGATAGTGTTGTGCAAAAAGGCTTTGCATTTATTTATTCATCTCTCTCCGAGCAATAAACAATTGTAGAAGCTCGCGACAAGGTTGATTCATCCACAATTGAAAACATCATGGTTGTAGACGAGAGACATCATGTCTACTTGTGGATCAATCTCTTGGTGGTGAACTATAGTAGAAGGCAGCAACATGCAACAAGATCGATTCATCCACAATGAAAACATCATAGTTATAGACAAGAGACATTATATCCGCTTGTGGATCACTTCTTGACGGTGAAATGTAATAGAAGGCGGCAACACCCGATATATCCACAGTGGAAATGTCATGGTTGTAGACAAGAGACATTGTGTTTTGCTCGTGGATCAATTTCTCGATGGTGAACTGAAGTGGAAGGCAGCGACGCGGGCAAATTGTCATCGGCAGTGGAGGAATTGTCGTCGATTAAGCGCATGGTCTTCGCTTGCCGAGTCTCCCGGTGATCAAGCGGCATCGCATCACATCGCCTCACGTCGCATCATAGCAAACAATGAATTTTTCTTTCTACTTTCGTCCAGTGCATCGCTATTTCTGACTGCCCACAATCCATTGTCGGTCCGCTGCATTGAACAAGAACGGCATCTGGTACTTCGTCAGTGACGAGAATGAATGGAGTCCAAATCGATTTTGCCTTTGAACTTCCTCGTCTAAGCGGGACTTCGAGTGCGAGCGCGCACGTGGTCTGAAAACCTACGGATTCTTTTTCGAGGTCGTTTGTTTCGTGCAGAAGAAGAACGCGCGTGACCTTAAATTAGCAAGAGTATGGAAAAACGCTACTTTTTCCTTGTGTCCACGTCAGAACCCCAAAACCCGAAAGAGAAAAGAGAAAAGGAAAAGAAATTCATTACAAATTAAAGCATAACAATTGCATGCCCTGCCTAGTCCCCCCTCCGTCAAAGAATCTAACAAAGAAGATTAAATATTCTATACAGACTCAAACTTTATATGGTTATGGCCTAAGAATAAACATAATTATTATATGACGGCCAATTAAATCATAAACCTATTAATTGTGCTAGTTTAGTCCTACACATTTTGATCACTCGTCAATTTAGTTCTACACATTTAAATTGAGTCGATTGGTCTGTGCCACATAGGACGGTTGACGCTGAGTAGACCGCAACGTCAACAATTTATGGACAAAATTGGTTAAAATAATTAAATTGATAAATCATCAAAAGGTTTGGGACTACACTGATAAATCGCCAAAATGCTTGGGATTAAATTGACGCAATTTAAATATTCATAATTGAATTGACAAATGTTTAAAAGATTCATGACTAAATTAACACGATTAAATTTTAGGATTGAATTGATTACCATACAATAAGTTTAAGATTTTTTGGATAATTTTTCCATCTAAACAGATGAAATGAAGGGACCTTGTTTGTTCCTTTACATGCCTTTCTGGCATGAAACTTGGTCAAAACTCTTCATTCTGTTTTGACTGTAAATTGAGTTCACATAAAAGCTGAAAGGAAGAGGCCACTGGTGCAGAAGCACTGGGCCCAAATCCATATGAACTTATGATGAATGAAATGGACTTTGCTTTATTAAATCCATTCTCATCTATATTTTAAATTTTAGACAGCCCATGTGTCATCGGATCCAATAAATATTAGGTAAAATACAGGTCCATGACTCATTTTGCCCACTTTAACTCTTGAATTTTTCCTTCAATCATTAGTTCTCTAGAGTGTCCTATGTGAGTTGGCGATCATTTTTGGGTCTTATATGTTACCTCTTCTTTTCCGTATATGATTGATAAACCTCACTTATGGAACATGAATCACTTCTATGTGCTTGAGTGTCGTCATGTCATCATATAGATCATGGATGATCATTGATCTTTCATACATGGATAACAACAACAGACAATGGACAAATCTAATATTGACTAATGCATTTCATTCCATTTACATGTCAAAATGGAAAAAAGAAAAATTGAAAGATAAAAATATTATTTCATACTTCGGATCATTCATGTAATAGAGAAAGTTTATGATATGTGGAACTGATAAGTAATTAAATGATGACCAAATTCGAAAGTTAAATTCTACAAAGAAAGAAAGTAAAATAATGGGAAAGCTAAATTTTCAAAATGCATGAGTGTTAAATCAAAATTGTGAAATTTTTGTTATAGTTTAAAAATGAAAAGTTCAAGGAGAGACAAAGGGTGGAATTTAATTATAAGTAGTGGATACGGGATTCCACCGACTTTTGGGTTTTGACGCGGCTACAAGGAAAAGGTAGCGTTTTTCCATACTCGTGCTAATTTAAGATCCTGTACCTCATGCATCCTTTCTTTCTTTTTTTTTTTTTTTTTTAATACTATAAAAAAATCCAAACTGATATACTTATGATAAATTTACCCATAATTAATTTTTTGACCATCAAAAATCTCAAATCAATACATTTGTAATAAATTTATTTTCAATTATTTTTATTAAATTGGATAAATATCATGAAAAATCATAAACTAGTATATTTATAACTAATACATTTGTCAACTATCATGTATCAATAAACTTAGTAATTTAACAATAAAATTTAATGAAAACTAATAGAGGGTAAATTTTTTACAAGTGTACTCGCTTTGGGTTTTATATGGTCAAAAATTAATTTATGGTAATTTATCATATGTATACCAATTTTGGGTTTTTGTGATTTTTTTTCCTAATACCTATCTCCTTTTCATCGTATTGCAATTACTCTAAAAAAATATCATTCGATGTTATGATAGTAAATCCGTTAAAATAAATAATAAAGCAATTTCTTAACTCATATACAATGGGTTGTTATAATCAGTAAATAGGTCATAAATGAATTTAAGCATGATATGAATATTAAATGGATCATAAATAGGTTTACAACTTATTTTGTTTTTTGTCATACTCTACTCTTACTCTATCTCTCATTTTTAGACTTTCTTATACTTTTCTACAAGGTGTAGGAGTTTAAACCCACATCATCATCCCAAATCCTACCCTCTTGAAAATGTGGGGATTCAAACCCTCATCTTTCCCTTTCCAAGTGGGAAGGGTGCCAGGGCAAACCCCAATAGTTAGATTTACAACTTATTTAGGCTAAAGACGTGCATGACAACATTTATATTTCTTAATTTCTCTATTTTTTCTGTTCCTCGAACCGGGTTTGGAAAAGAAATTCGTTTGGTAACGCAATTTAATTTTTATATTTCTGAAATATAAATCTATTTCAGAAATAGATTTGGAGTAAAAATCAGAAATTAAAATTTTTAGCTTTTCTATTTTGGAATAGAAATGAGAAATCCAAATTTTTCTCATCGTTCACTCTTGTCACTGCCCATCGTCCATTGGCCACTCGTGGGACTCTGGACACCCACCACTCGCCACCGCTTGTTGATCGCCTGCCACCAGTCGCGCGTTGCCAACTGCCTGCCACCGGACTCCGGCCACTCATCATTGACTGTTGGCCGTCGAATGCCAAATGCCCGCCGGTCGTTAGCCGCTCATTGCCAACCACCGGGACGCCGGGAGGCCCACCCCGACCATCGGACGTTCGCCGCCGACCACCCATCGCTTGCCACCGGCCGTTGGATGTTGGCCGCCCACCGCCACCTGCCGGACTTCGGCCGTTAGCCACCGACCACCGACTGCCGGACTCTAGACATTGGACGTCAGACTCTGGATATCGAATGCCGGTCGCCAGCTAGTCGAACGCGGGACGCCGAACTTCCAACGTCGAATGCCAGACGCCGAATGTCGGATGTCGGACTCTGGCCATCGGACGCTGGACTTCGAACTCCGACCATCGGACGTCGATCGTTGCCGCTTCTAGAAATATAAATTTTATTCTTTTACCAAACGAATTTTTATTCTAGAAATAGAAATTTTGAATCGTTATCAAATGCGTTTCTTTGCTCAAAAACTCGTTTATGGAGTAGAAATTGAGCAATCATTTTCTAATCAGAAATTGATTTAAATTCACCTCCATGACTTTCTCTTAATTTTCTCTTGCCATCACTAATTTGGGAATGAGCTTTTCTATTTTGAGTTAAGTATGAAAGTATTTTAACGATATGGATTGGGTCGGATATGAGTCATTATATTTGTATTGCATAGAAATGAATGAGTTAAATGAGTCTATTTTTGATCAAATCATTTTTGACTCAACCACGCCTTTGACAGGTCAAAGAGATAATAAACTCCGGATGCAACTTTGTTAAAAAAAGCCATCGAGACCTTGCAAAGAAATTACACTCACAACAAAAAGGTCAAGGATTGTTTGGTTTGTCCTGAGATTACACGAACATGACATTATATATACATATATACGAACAGATTGCTATACCTAATCTATAATTAGTACAATTTCACGGTAATTAAGGATGTTCCAATGAAGGCAAAGCCAAATTCGATTCAAAAAGGGTGTAAGAGCGTGAAAAACAAAAACGAATGAAATAAGATAATGAAACCGTCAAATTCATCGACTATCTTCTTCCGTTTACAATAGTCGAATATATTCCCTGCGAGGGCTTATTCACGCGACCCAAGGCAGGACTTTGTCCGCGCTCCACAGCATCGCCGGAGAAAGCAGACTCACGATGATGCTGCTGCAACCACGTCCGGCTGGCACGTCGCCGGCTCTCTGCACGTACTCCAGCTCGTCCGTTGCCGGATCATAGAACAGCAGGCTCTCCAAGTACTTGAACACGATCTTCCGGCCGCCACAGCCCAGGACGGTGAGGAACCAGTGACTGCTCACGGGCCAGGGTGAGTTCAGTCGGATGCTGTACCGCTTCGCCCACCGTCCGCCGTCCTCCATCGCCCACATGTCCACCCTCTCCTGGCGCGAGCTGTCGACGAGGCCCAGAACTCCCTATAGGTCCACCAGGTGGGCGTCTTGAAGCTCAGGGCGCGGAGTCCACGAGAACTCCTCCTTGGCGACGTCAAAGGAGGAGATCCTGGTGAGGCTGCATTCGCCGGCGGCTTCCCAGTGGATCGATCCAGCAGCGAACACAGGGCCTCCGAGGAGTCGTCATGGAGGGACGCTCGCTATGTCCCTCCATGACCGTGAGCCCTGATCGAGGACCTCTGCCCTAAGTGGGGGGACTTTGCGGTCCCTAAGGCAGCTCAGGCGGACGATTTTGTACCGGTTAGTCAGGCAATCGACCCCGATTCCAATCCTGTGCAGGCGCCACCGTTCGTGCCATGGGTTGATGCTCGGCAGCGAGATCATTTCTTGGGTCAGAGGATTAAGGATATAGGTCGCGCCATTGCGGAGGTTGTTGAAGCAGAGCAACCCGTTACAGGAAGCTCTAGCTCCGTAGAGCCACGACCTCGCGGCCGATTTGGGGAGCGAAGTCACCAGGAACTCATCATCCACCGCGAACCGGCTCTCTGCGTCGCAGCTCTGCTCCGAGAGCTGCAGAATCCGAGGTCTTTAGATGCCGCTGGCGATGTGCACGGCGGTGAAGTGCGGATCATCGATGATGTCGCGCCATTCTGTGAAGATGGACCTGAGCTTGAGGAGCGATATGGTGGGCAGGCGAGAGAGGACGTCGCGGAGGAGGTCGAGAGGGAGCGAGCTCGTCCTCGGCGTTCCCAACCGAGAAGAAGATCAAGAAGAAGAATGACAGCTCGGCATTGACGAGAGCTTTGAAGCTAGGGCAACCTCTTCACTTATTACTCGATATAGAAATTGAATCGGAGATGTCTATGTTCTCAGCCGTTGGTATTATCTACGAGTATTTGCCAGATAGATAATTTAATTTCCATATGAGACAAAGTATATATAAAAGGGGAAAGAAACCTTTTTTCATAAGACATGCTTAGGAGGTGTTAAAATATTTTACAAATATTTAAAAGGCCTAAATGTATTGTACAGATACCAATTAAATTTAAAATATTTCAATTTGACTAGACGTGACACGGTCAACACGTTTACAATGTTTGCAATTTTTTTACAATTTTTTTCTTTTTTTTCATTAAGGCCGATGAGGGCACTAAGGCTTTAACCGGATCTAGGCGAGGGCTGCTTCTTCCAAGGCCTTGACGGCTAAATTAGCCAAATTAAACTTAGGACTAAATTGATATTCGCACGATAGATTTAAAACCTTTTTTGGTATTTTTCGCACAATAGTTGTTATCAATTATGTTAGAAAACTCGTCGCTAATTTCGATGTAATAACGGTAAATTTTGAAGTTGATTTGGTCATAAGAACCATGACGGAGATATCACATGTATAATGAAAGGTACGGAGGGTTTGTTTTATACTAAGTTTTGCGAACGCATAAGTGCATACACGTGAATTGAACAAACCAAGGCTTGATTCTACGCTCGGAAAGCTAAAAATTGTAAAGTTTAAATTAGGGCTCAGGCTATACCAAATTTACTGGGTCAGTATGCTTTTTTACGAAAAAACAAAAACCTGGATTTTCCAACGTGGGCAAGGTCAATTCGACTCAAAATGCGGTAGAATGTGCAAAACTAAAAAACGAATGATAATATATGCAAACTCATGAGAGAATTACCAAAAAAGTCCTAAACCTATTGCAATTGTGCCAATTCAGTCCTAAACTTTTTTTTTGTCCAATTTAGTCCTAAACCTTTTATAATTGTGCCAATTCAGTCTATCCGGCCAAAATTGGCCGGCCGGCACTGACGTGGACACCGGCGGGAGACAGCTGGCCGGTGAGGTAATTTTTAATTTTTTTAAATATTTTTTTTTTCGAATTTTTAAATATTTTTTAAACAATTTTTTTTTGGCCTTCTTCTCCTTCCTCTAGCCGGCCGACACCGGCCATCGCCGGATCTGGCGAGGCTCGACCTCGCCATGGCTGGGCGAGGCCAAGCCTCGCTAGATCTGGCAACGGTTGCCTCGTCGGCCACCGGCGAGGGCGAGGGTCGACCTCGCCCGGTGGGCGGCGAGGCTGCCATCGCCATCGCCACCCCTGCTGTCTCCCCCGTCCCCTCGATCGTTGGCACGATCTCCCCCTCCGAGCTCAAGCGGCCCTCCCCGGCCATGACCGTCGCCAAAACCCTGTTCCAACACCTTTGGACCGATGAGGACGAGATCGAGCTCCTCTGCAGGTTCCTCGACTACACCACGCAGCGCGGCGGGGCCTCGCCCTCGCCAGTGGCCGGCAAGGGTCGAGCTTGCCGGATCTGGCGAGGCTCGGCCTCGCCCGGTGATGGCGAGGCTGCCGTCGCTAGATCTGGTGAGGCTCGGCCTCGCCCAACCATGGCGAGGTCGAGCCTTGCCAGATCTAGCGGCGGCCGCCTCGCCGTCACTGGGGGAGGCTCGCCTCCGCCAATGGCCGGCGAGGTTGACCTCGCCGGCCCTCACCTCTGGCCGGCTGACTAGAGGAGGAAGAAGAAGGCAAAAAAAAAAATATTTTTTTTTTAAAATTTAAAAATTCGAAAAAAATAAAAAAAATATTAAAAAATTACCTCGCCGGTCATCTGTCCCCCGCCGGCGTCCACGTCAACGCCAGCCGGCTAATTTTGGCCAGATTGACTGAATTGACACAATTATAAAATGTTTATGACTAAATTGGATAAAAAAAAAGTTTATGACTGAATTGGCACAATTGCAATAGGTTTATGACTTTTTTTGGTAATTCTCTCGCAAACTCATGGATAAATTCATCAACTTCGAGGATATAATATCGTAACTAGTAAAAAAATAGTAATTATTCTTCTTTACTAAACTAAAGATTAGTACCTCCAATCTGAGCATGATGTCTCTTTTTTTTTTTTTTTTTTAGACGGTGCGCAAAAATTTAATCGGGGCTTATTTCCTTAACCCTTCCATTCCACCAGCGATAGCAAACTCACGGTGATGCTGCAAACAATCCTGGCCGACAACGCGCCGACTCTGTGCTCATTCCTCAGCTCATCGATCGCTGGATCATAGAACCAGAGGCTCTCCTCGTACTTGAGCACGATCTTTCGGCCACCACAGCCCCAAACATTAAGGTGCAGAGACTACTCTCCGGCAACGGCGAGACCAGTTGGATGCTGTACTCCTTAATCGACTGGCCACTTTCCTCCATCACCCACACATCCATGCTCTCCCTGCAGGAGCTTCCGATCCCTGGAGGTCCCCAGGTGCGGGTGTTGAAGCTCCGGGCATGAAGTCGGCAAAAACTCTTCCTTCGAGATGTCGAATGACAAGATCCTGACAACACGGCCTCCTTTGGCATCCCTCCATGGAACGACCCAGCAGCGAACAAGGGGTATTCGTGGAGGAGGCTGGGACTGGGAGGGACGCTCACTATGGCTCTCCATGACCGCAAGCCCTGATCAAGGACCTCTGCCCTAAGTGCGTGGTGGAGGGGGTGGTCTTTAACGAGATACGGCTCAAGCGTAGGATCTTGTACCGGCCGGTTAGGCGAATTATCCCGATTCCGACACTGTGTGAGCAAATCTGTTTGCGCAGCAGGTCGGCACTCAGCAGCGGGACAATTTCTCTAGTCAGAGGGTTGACGAGAGAGGTCGTGCCTGTTGGTAATTTGTTTATAAAACAAATGAAGAGGTGCCTTGTCCCAAATTGAAAAGATGTGAGTGTGCACGTGGACGAGATTTGGCACTAACCGACGATCATTAATTTTATTTATTGAAAATTCAGATTTATTTTTATAAAAATTAACTATAAAGTCTTATTGAAACAGTGCGACTGTTCATGAAAAGTTACGGTTATTTTTTATTTTTTATTTATTTAATTCCGAATTTTTTATGTCTTTTCAATGTAACCTTTGAAACGTACTTGTTCACGAAAGGTTGCCTTTGTTCTTTGCAACCTTTTGAAAAGTTGCCTCTATTTAAAAGACAAAGATAAGTGCGTTTGTTTAAGGATCAAACTAATATCTTCTTCCATTTTTTCATTTTCTTTCGAGAGAAACTACAGCCATTGTTTCTAATTGTTTCCCATGAGAGACCCTGGAGAAATACTAGAATTGCTATCTAGTATTCTCATTTGAGACTTTGTTGTATCCTGGAGGAAATTTGCTGGTCACCATTAGCAACTTTGTGGGGCAAATAAATCCTTAAAATTGTTGGTAAAATATGGCTACGAATTGGGTAGAACACATCATCCCAGCAAGAGCTTTTGATTGGGTGCATTCAAATTCGTCAACAACAAAACCAAGAAAGTCTATCCAAATTTTGACCTCAAAACGGGCGAACGCTTGAACAAAAACCAAAAGACGGTCATAATTTCTCGAATGCAGGACCCCAAAAAAAAAAATTGATGTTGCATACTGACTTGGGCAACCATGGGGTGGTTGGGTTTGCTGAGTTTTCTCTTGCTTGAGTTCTTTTGCCTTGTATCACTCATGGTACAAAGTCATAGGAACCCTCCACATTAGAGGTCTCATTTGTAATGTTCATTGGGAGTATACTTATTGGCAACAATACTTCCCGCGTCGCGAGGTGCTTCGTTCCCAGTGGGAAAGGAGGAGTTGATTTGGAGTTCTTGGATGCCTCTTGGAATATTCTTGAAGTGGGGGTATGTCCAAAAGAGGACTTTGGAACTTTTGATTGGAATCATTGAGACTAAGAAGTATCTAGCTTTCATTTTCAAAATGAAAGATTAGGAGAAATGGATACTATCTTAAGTATTAAAAATAAAAAAAATAGTGGGGGTTATTTTTTAAGCCAAAGTGATGACATGGAAAAGATGTTAAATAAATTTAAACATCTTGGCTTCAAAGAAATGTGTACTCCATTTGATTCGGTATTAAATTAAATTATAATACTAGTAGAGCAGTAGCACAATTTAAATATGTTAGTGCTATAAGATCTTTAATGTATGTGATGCATTAAACTAGACTTGATTTTGTGCAAGTTGAGTAAGTATACTAGTAATCCAAATATAGAACATTTGAGAATTATTTTATTGTTCTATAATAATTCAGCTTTATTAGAAAGATATACCGATGCTAGTTGGATTACAAGTGTGAGAAATAAACAATCCACTAATGGATTAATGTTCACATTACATGAATGTGTTGTTTCTTGGATGAGCAAGAAACAAATATACATAACTTACTCAATGATAGAATCTAAATTTGTTGCTTTAACAACAAATGGGAAAGAGGCTAATGACCTAGGAATTTGTTGTTGGATATCAAATTATAGCCTAGTCCTACGCCTCCTATTTCTATCCACTGTGATAATCAGGCTACTTTGACAAAAGTTTATAGTAGCACCATTAATGGTAAGTCTAGACATATTAGTCTAAGACATGAGTATGTGAGACAATCGATTAAAAATGGTACCATAATAATTGTCTACGTGAGGTCAAGTAATAATCTAGTTGATCCCTTGACAAAGGCTTTACCAAGAGACAAGGTAATAATGACCTCATAAGAAACGGGGCTGAAACCCTTTAATTAAAATCACCAGTAATGGTAACCCAACCTTTTTCTAGAATATCACTAGTTACAAGGTTTAATGGGTAAAAACAAGTTACTGAATGTGATTGTTTGATACTGATGTAGCCTTGATATGAGAAGTCAGTATCGTTTGTTACGTTTTGTAGGTTGGATTGAATTCTTAATGAAGTATATTACAAACTTGTAATGTGTTGATAGTAACAGAAACACATAGTAGATACTTCACCTATATGAGCTTAGAAGTGGTGCCGCTTCTTACAAAAGTTAAGGTTGCTTTCTAGAGAGCTCATGAAACAGGATCAAGCACAATGCCATAATAGTGCGGAGTAATATAGAACTTCTCGCTGAAACAAGAGATTAGTGTATGTGCGGTATGTCCGGTTCTATTATATAAAAGTACAAGTTTAAAGCCGAGCTACTTGTCACTTTGATAGAGCTTTGAGATGCTTACACTAAGTAAAGGTTTAACTTGAAAGAGACCTTTATGTATGTATATTAATCTCATAGAAATTTTGGCTGTATATTTCTAATGTTTTATTTCTTGTTTTGTTTTATAAACAAAAGTGGGGGATTGTTGGTAATTTGTTTATAAAACAAATGAAGAGGTGCATTGTCCCACATTGAAAAGATGTGAGTGCGCACATGGACGAGATTTGGCACTAACCGACGATCATTAATTTTATTTATTGAAAATTCAGATTTATTTTTATAAAAATTAACTATAAAGTCTTATTGAAACAGTCGACTGTTCATGAAAAGTTACGGTTATTTTTTATTTTTTATTTATTTAATTCCGAATTTTTTATGTCTTTTCAATGTAACCTTTGACACGTACTTGTTCACGAAAGGTTGCCTTTGTTCTTTTGCAACCTTTTGAAAAGTTGCATCTATTTAAAAGACAAAGATAAGTGCGTTTGTTTAAGGATCAAACTAATATCTTCTTCCATTTTTTCATTTTCTTTCGAGAGAAACTACAGCCATTGTTTCTAATTGTTTCCCATGAGAGACCCTGGAGAAATACTAGAATTGCTATCTATTATTTTCATTTGAGACTTTGTTGTATCCTGGAGGAAATTTGCTGGTCACCATTAGCAACTTTGTGGGGCAAATAAATCCTTAAAGAAAGTGATATCACGCCTCAAAATCCGACTCGAGTACTTTAAAGATCCGACTTCATTGTTCTACCCAATTCGTAGCCATATTTTACCAACAGTGCCGTGGCGAGGGCCCTTAAAGCTGAGCAATCCATGACATGAGGCTCTGGTTCTGTAGTGCATCCACCTCATGGACAATTCAGGGAGCGAAGTCACCAGGAAGTCGTCATCCACCGCAAACCAGGGGCTCCGCACCCCTGCTCGGATCTGAGAGCAGTAGAATCCGGGGACTCTTGGCGCTGCTGGCGGCGTGCATGGTGGCGAAGTGCGGGTTGTCGATGATGTCACGCCATTCTCTGCAGACGGATCTGAGCTTGAGGAGTGAAGACATTGTGGAGGAGGTCGAGAGGGCGTGTTGAGAAGAAGATGAACCAGAAGAAGAAGAAGAAGAAGAGTTATCGGTCGACATGGGCGAGATGTGTTCCGGTGTGTTTACATAATGGTTAATCTTTCACTGTCCTTGATATAGGAATTGACTCAGAGATGTCTTATATTCTCAGCCGAAGGATTCATCTACAAGTATATGTCTTATTTGTATTTTAATTTCCTTCTTAAAAGAGAAATAGAGAAATGGAAATAGATGTTTTTGACAAGTCGCGTTATGGGGTAACTTTATCGAGAAGAGATCGATCTCAAAGCCACCGATTATATAATATTTTAATAGCCGGTGCATTGAAATTTATGAAACATTCTCGACTAGTTCCTTAATAAGACCCTCACTAACAAAAGATTGGTTTTATGTGAAATAGTTTAAATATTAAGGTGTTGATCCAACATAACACGAGATATGCTAATATATTGGGTTGTTTAATAAATGCTTCTAGTGAACTCTTTAGTAAAATTATATTGAGGATTTCACCGAATGGTCTCCTAGCAAAGATTATTCTTAGAATTAATGTGACGCATAAGGTAAATGCAAACTAGTTATTTTACTCGTGCTTTGCGCGATTCATGCATATTTTCAACCGTTAACAACCGTATTATACGCCACATGATGTAAGGTAAGAGAGGAGACTTTATTCAATGTTAATATTTGTATTTTTCTAGAAATATCGTATTTTAAGGAGACTTAAGAATAATATGAGGCGTAAAAGATGTTCTAATGTTGTATTTCCTAGGCATGTAACGTGTAATTAGAGAAAGTGGTTATCTCAGTACGATTAATGGAAGCTATAGTTTAAATAAGTCCATTTAAAAAGAAAATGCACTTTGTTTAAATAAGTTGAATTTTTTTCTTTTCTTTTTTCTTTTACTGAGAATCCATTGCAAGTTTAAGACATAAAAAAATGGTAAGATTAAAGTAATCGTAGTTATTCGCAATATGTAATATCTTTGCAATTAAAAGAAAGAAATTCAAATAATTTTTATCAAAATTTTCTATGTTTTTCAAACTAAGTGAATTCATTCGCTCATTGTAGTTCTCGTAATGCACTAAATTAAACTAGTCGGATGAAATAAATTACGCTAGAACCATTAGGTCAAGTGTCGTGACAATATCTGAGGATGCGATCTAGACGAGCCATTGGAGAAGCTTAGGTGCTTGTCTTTGTTTGTTTACTTATTTTGTGTATTATTATTATTACCACTATTATTACTACTACTACTATTGTTATTATTATTATTATTATTCTGTCAGCCAGATCATCCTCTTGCACATCTTCCGTATTTCACGTAATGTGGTCTTCTTCTTCTTGTTTATTTTTAAATTGTATTTTCAGGGCTACGAATATAACAGGAAATGCAGAAGCCCCCTATTTTTGCTTTCAAGATTCAACGAACTGACGGGAGGGAATGCATCAATTATCCTTCTTTTGACCATTTATATGTTTTGACTACTATTTCTGCTTTTCAAGGCATCGTAAAGAGTTCAAAATCAAATTGTGGACCTTTCACCAAAAGTGATTGTTTTCCGATTGGTTTAATTCTTATCTAGAAATTGAAAACTGAATCAGAGAGACCAATTCCCATTTTTTAAAACCGAAAATCAGACCAATGTCTCCTAAAATTGGACCGAACCGATCTAAATGAGCCAATAGAACTGGTTGCATGATTAAATTCTCCTTCCGATTCCAATATCCACCTTGTCATATAGAAAGCTAATATTGTAGTCCTGGTTCACAAAAGTTCACAAATCCAAACTTTCTTCCAAAAGAAAATGTATCAATGTCGCCCCTTGAACCATTCTTGGTGGAGGGTAAAAGTCAAAGGAATAACCTTTCATTATCTAGGCGCCCTAAAAGGAGGGGTCAATCATTGAATCCATCAACAGCCGCATAAATTACTTGAACTTGAAAACTCAAGAGAAGCCTTGATCTATTGCCTCTATTGATGGGGATGTGCATGAATGTCTTGACCGTGCATCGCCCTTTTTTCCCCTTTGGTGGTTGTTTTCATAATTTTCTCCTTGAACGGCTTGATCCAATTCAAATTAACAATTCTATTTGATTCTTCAATATCTTCAGATATTTCAAATTTGTAAGAAATTAAAAATTTAAAAAATCGGTCCGATCTAGATGATATGAGTGAGAGGTTCCATTCATGGAATTAGGAATAAAACCTAAAATCATAGGATCACGACTTTCATGGACGGAAGGTTGCTTGCGGAATCACATCCTGATTTGGCCACGTGGTGCGCACCTTTGGTTGCGTTATTTTTCGAAGGTGTGAGCGATGGAGCAGCTGATGAGCTCTTCCGGCAGTCTTCCAGAATCGATAATGACGAAGTGAACAGTAGTGTATAAATGTTTGGGCGAACTCGTTATGGTGGCGATGGTTTTTGCGTCATTGAGATATTTTTCTTTTAACTTCTTTTCCATGTTTGAACTTAAATATTTTGAATAGTAGATAAACAAAAAACAAATTTAGCATAAATCACCTAAGAATTCTTAATTATATTGTGCGGATGCTAATTAAGTTTTAAACCTTTTAATTTGATCTATTTAGTTTTAAAGTTTTTGAAAATTTGATAATTTCAATCGGAAATCACTGAAGTTGATAATTCTATAATTTTTTAAGAAAATTTGAATTTTTTAATAATTTTTTGTTTTGTTTTGTTTTGTTTTTTTTTTAGGTTGATGAGGGCATGGAGGCCTTGCCCAGATCTAGGCAAGGGTTGCCTCTGCGGAGGCCCTATCATCAACCCTCACCGGCCAATATGAAAAAAAAAAAGATTTTAAAAAAATTATAAAATTTGTCCATATTAGTTTTAACCGTGCCACATAATATGACGAGATTTTTGTTAGGGATTTTCGGTCAAAATTAGTTGAAAGCACTCAATTGGCAAATTATCAAATTTATGATTCGCTTTTTAATATTTTCAAAATAAGCTACATCATTTAAAAGTATTTTAGAAGATATCTTTCTTTATCTACTTTTCCATGTATATAAACTTAAATATCTTGAATAGTAGATAAAAAGACAAATTGGTATTTTACAAAATTTCATGGATGGTAAGGTTTCTCGATGAATTGCGTCCTAATTTGGCTTACGTGATATGACCGCCTTTGCCGGCGGCTTCCCAGTGGATCGATCCAGCAGCGAACACAGGGCCTCCGAGGAGGAGGCTAGGAGGGACGCTCGCTATGTCCCTCCATGACCGTGAGCCCTGATCGAGGACCTCTGCCCTATGTGGGGGGCTGCGCGGTCCCTAGGGCAGCTCAGGAGGACGATTTTGTACCGGTTAGTCAGGCGATCGACCCTGATTCCGATCCTGTGCAGGCGCCACCGTTCGTGCCATGGGTTGATGCTCGGCAGCGAGATCATTTCTTGGTTCAGAGGATTAAGGATATAGGTCGCGCCATTGCGGAGGTTGTTGAAGCAGAGCAACCCGTTACAGGAAGCTCTGGCTCCGTAGAGCCACGACCTCGCGGCCGATTTGGGGAGCGAAGTCACCAGGAACTCATCATCCACCACGAACCGGCGCTCTGCGTCGCAGGCAGAATCCAAGGTCTTTGGATGCCGCTGGCGATGTGCACGGCGGTGAAGTGCGGATCATCGATGATGTCGTGCCATTATGTGCAGACGGACGTGAGCTTGAGGAGCGATATGGTGGGCAGGCGAGAGAGGACGTTGCGGAGGAGGTCGAGAGGGAGCGAGCTCGTCCTCGGCGTTCCCAACCGAGAAGAAGATCAAGAAGAAGAATGACAGCTCGGCATTGACGAGAGCTTTGAAGCTAGGGCAACCTCTTCACTTATTACTCGATATAGAAATTGAATCGGAGATGTCTATGTTCTCAGCCGTTGGTATTATCTACGAGTATTTGCCAGATAGATAATTTAATTTCCATATGAGACAAAGCATATATAAAAGGGGAAAGAAACCTTTTTTCATAAGACATGCTTAGGAGGTGTTAAAATATTTTACAAATATTTAAAAGGCCTAAATGTATTGTACAAATACCAATTAAATTTAAAATATTTCAATTTGACTAGACATGACACGGTCAACACGTTTACAATGTTTGCAATTTTTTTACAATTTTTTTCTTTTTTTTCATTAAGGCCGATGAGGGCACTAAGGCTTTAACCGGATCTAGGCGAGGGCTGCTTCTTCCAGGGCCTTGACGGCTAAATTAGCCAAATTAAACTTAGGACTAAATTGATATTCGCACGATAGATTTAAAACTTTTTTTGGTATTTTTCGCACAATAGTTGTTATCAATTATGTTAGAAAACTCGTCGCTAATTTTGATGTCATAACGGTAAATTTTGAAGTTGATTTGGTCATAAGAACCATGACGGAGATATCACATGTATAATGAAAGGTACGGAGGGTTTGTTTTATACTAAGTTTTGCGAACGCATAAGTGCATACACGTGAATTGAACAAACCAAGGCTTGATTCTACGCTCGGAAAGCTAAAAAATTGTAAAGTTTAAATTAGGGCTCAGGCTATACCAAATTTACTGGGTCAGTATGCTTTTTTACGAAAAAACAAAAACCTGGATTTTCCAACGTGGGCAAGGTCAATTCGACTCAAAATGCGGTAGAATGTGCAAAACTAAAAAACGAATGATAATATATGCAAACTCATGGATAAATTCATCAACTTCGAGGATATAATATCGTAACTAGTAAAAAAAAAAGTAATTATTCTTCTTTCGACTAAACTAAAGATTAGTACCTCCAATCCGAGCATGATGTCTCTCTTTTTTCTTTTTCTTTTTTTTTTTCAGATGGTGCGCAAAAATTTAATCGTGGCTTATTTCCTTAACCCTTCCATTCCACCAGCGATAGCAAACTCACGGAGATGCTGCAAACAATCCTGGCCGACAACGCGCCGGCTCTGTGCTCATTCCTTCGAGATGTCGAATGACAAGATCCTGACAACCTCCTTCGGCATCCCTCCATGGAACGATCCAGCAGCGAACAAGGGGTATTCGTGGCGGAGGCTGGGACTGGGAGGGACGCTCGCTATGGCCCTCCATGACAGCAAGCCCTGATCAAGGACCTCTGCCCTAAGTGCGTGGTGGACTGGGCGGTCTTTAACGAGATATGGCTCAAGCGTAGGATCTTGTACCGGCCGGTCAGGCTATCCATCCCGATTCCGACACTGTGTGATCAAATCTGTTTGCAAAGCAGGTCGGCGCTCAGCAGCGGGACGATTTCTCTGGTCAGACGGTTGACGAGAGAGGTCGTGCCGTGGCGGGGGCCCTTAAAGCTGAGCAATCCGTGACATGAGGCTCTGGTTCCGCAGTGCATCCACCTAGTGGACAATTCAGGGAGCGAAGTCACCAGGAAGTCGTCATCCACCGCGAACCAGGGGCTCCGCACCCCTGCTCGGATCTGAGAACAGCAGAATCCGGGGACTCTTGGCGCTGCTGGCGGCGTGCATGGTGGGGAAGTGCGGGTTGTCGATGATGTCACGCCATTCTCTGCAGACGGATCTGAGCTTGAGGAGTGATATGGTGGGTAGGTGAGAGAGGACATTTTGGATGAGGTCCAGAGGGAGTGAGCTCGTCCTCGGCGTGCTGAGAAGAAGATGAACCAGAAGAAGAAGAAGAGTTATCGGTCGACATGGGCGAGATGTGTTCCGGTGTGTTTACATAATGGCGAATCTTTCACTGTCCTTGATATAGGAATTGACTCGGAGATGTCTTATATTCTCTGCCGAAGGATTCATCTGCAAGTATATGTCTTATGTGTATTTTAATTTCCTTCTTAAAAGAGAAATAGAAAAATGGAAATAAATCTTTTTGACAAGTCGCGTTATTGGGTAACTTTATCGAGAATAGATCAATCTCAAAGCCACCGATTATATACTATTTTAATAGCCGGTGCATCGAAAATTATGAAACATTCTCAACTACTTCCTTAATAAGACCCTCCCTAACAAAAGATTGGTTTAATGTGGAATAGTTTAAATATTAAGGTGTTGATCCAACATAACACGAGATATGCTAATATATTGGGTTGTTTAATAAATGCTTCTAGTGAACTCTTTAGTAAAATTATATTGAGGATTTCACTGAATGGTCTCCTAGCAAAGATTATTTTTAGAATTTATGTGACGCATAAGTTAAATGCAAACTAGTTACTTTACTCGTGCTTTGTGTGACTCATGCATATTTTTGAACCGTTAACGACCGTATTATACGCCACATGATGTAAGATAAGAGATGAGACTTTATTCAATGTTAATATTTGTATTTTTCTAGAAATATCGTATTTTAAGGAGACTTAAGAATAATATGAGGCGTAAAAGATGTTCTAATGTTGTATTTCCTAGGCATGTAACGTGTAAATAGAGAAAGTGGTTATCTCAGTACGATTAATGGAAGCTATAGTTTAAATAAGTCCATCTAAAAAGAAAATGCACTTTGTTTAAATAAGTTGAATTTTTTTCTTTTCTTTTCTCTTTTTTTACTAAGAATCCATTGCAAGTTTAAGACATAAAAAAATGATAAGATTAAAGTAATCGTAGTTATTCACAATATGTAATATCTTAGCAATAAAAAGAAAGAAATTCAAATATTTTTTATTAAAATTTTCCATGTTTTTCAAATTAAGTGAATTCATTCGCTCATTGTAGTTCTCGTAATGCACTAATTAAACTAGTCGGATGAAATAAATTACGCTAGAACCATTAGGTCAAGTGTCGTGACAATATCTGAGGATGCGATCTAGACGAGCCATTGGAGAAGCTTAGGTGCTTGTCTTTGTTTGTTTCCTTATTTTGAAAATTATTATTACTACCACTATTATTATTAGAGAAAATTTCAAAAAGATACCTGAAATGTCATCTTTTTCTCAAATAAAGATTCGAAGTGAATTTTGTTTCAAATAAGGACCAAGTAACTTCGGTTGTTTCAAATAAAGACTTGAAGTGGTTTTGGTTGTTTCAAATAAGGACCTGACCTCGCCAATCACCAGCAGACTAAATTTTCCAATCGATCAAGGGTATTTTCGTCATTTGGCACTTCCTCCCCTTTTTTCTTACCTTTTCTTTTTTTTTTTCTTTTCCTGGTTCTTCTTCTTTCTCTTTGCCGATGGCTGGCTGGTGATCGATGATGCCCATAAAGGGTTGGGTGAGGGTCACCCTCGTCGGCGAGGGCCACCCACGCCGGCCATAGGCGAGGGATAGCCTCGCCTGGGCTTAGCGACCCTCGCCCAGGGGCCATCCTCGAGATCGACCCTCGTCGGCCCCTAGCAAGGGTCTGTGAGATCACCCTCACCTGATCTGGCAAGGGTCGATCTCGCCTAGGCCTTGCCTGTGGTCGGCTAACCCTTACCAACAGCCGACGAGGTCGCCCAAGCCTCGTCGGCCGTGGGCAAGGCCGCCCTTGCCAAATCTGGCAAGGGTTGATCTTCCTTAGGGCTAGCATGGGCCAACCTCGCGGATGGCAACCGGGTGAGGCCGTCGCTCACCTGTGGTGTGCGTGGGCAACCCTCGCCCAGCCCTTTGTGGGCCGGCCACCGGTGAAGAGGAAGAAGAAGAATCAAAAACAAAAAAAAAAAAGGCAAATGACAATAATACCCTTGACTGTCAAAAAGTTAAAAGTCCTTATTTGCAATGGACATAGCTACTTCAGACCCTTATTTGAAACAAACATAATTACTTCAGGTCCTCATTTGAAACAATATTCACTTCGAGCATTTATTTGAGAAAATAATGACACTTCAGGTCCTTATTTGGAACAAGATCCACTTTAAGTTCTTATTTGAGAAAAAAGATGGCATTTTGGATCCCTTTTTGGAATTTTCCCTTATTATTACTACTACTATTACTATTGTTATTATTATTATTATTATTTTGTCAGCCAGATCATTCTCTTGCGCATCTTCCGTATTTCACGTAATGTGGTCTTATTCTTCTTGTTGTTTATTTTTAAATTGTACTTTCAGGGCTAAGAATATAACAGGAAATGCATAAGCCCCCTATTTCTGCTTTCAAGAGTCAACGAACTGACGGGAGGGAATGCATCAATTATCCTTCTTTTGACCATTTATATGTTTTGACTACTATTTCTGCTTTTCAAGGCATCGTAACAAGTTCAAAATCAAACTGTGGACCTTTCACCAAAAGTGATTGTTTTCCGATTGGTTTGATTCTTATCTAGAAATTGAAAACTGAGTCAGAAAGACCAATTCCCACTTTTTAGAACCAAAAATCAGACCGATGCCTCCTAGAATTGGACCGAACCGATCTAAATGAGCCAATAGAACTGGTTGCATGATTAAATTCTCCTCCCGCTTCCAATATCCACCTTGTCATATAGAAAGCTAGTTCACAAAAGTTCACGAATCCAAACTTTCTTCCAAAAGAAAATATATCAATGTCGCCCCTTGAACCATTCTCGATGGAGGGTAAAAGTCAAAGGGATAACCTTTCATTATCTAGGCGCCCTAAAAGGAGGGGTCAATCATTGAATCCATCAACAGCCGCATAAATTACTTGAACTTGAAAACTCAAGAGAAGCCTTGATCTATTGCCTCTATTGATGGGGATGTGCATGAATGTCTTGACCGTGCATCGCCCTTTTTTCCCCTTTGGTGGTTGTTTTCATAATTTTCTCCTTGAACGGCTTGATCCAATTCAAATTAACAATTCTATTTGATTCTTCAATATCTTCAGATATTTCAAATTTATAAGAAATTAAAAATTTAAAAAATCGGTCCGATCTAGATGATATGAGTGAGAGGTTCCATTCATGGACTCGGGAATAAAACCTAAAATCATAGGATCACGACTTTCATGGACGGAAGGTTGCTTGCGGAATCACATCCTGATTTGGCCACGTGGTGCGCACCTTTGGTTGCGTTATTTTTCAAAGGTGTGAGCGATGGAGCAGCTGATGAGCTCTTCCGGCAGTCTTCCATAATCGATAATGACGAAGTGAGCAAGTAGCGTATAAATGTTTTGGCGAACTCGTTATGGTGGCGATGGTTTTTGCGTCATTGAGATATTTTTCTTTTAACTTCTTTTCCATGTTTGAACTAAAATATTTTGAATAGTAGATAAACAAAAAACAAATTTAGCATAAATCACCTAAAAATTCTTAATTATATTGTGCGGATGCTAATTAAGTTTTAAACCTTTTAATTTGATCAATTTAGTTTTAAAGTTTTTGAAAATTTGACAATTTCAATCGGAAATCACTGAAGTTGATAATTCTATAATTTTTTAAGAAAATTTGAATTTTTTAATAATTTTTTGTTTTGTTTTGTTTTGTTTTGTTTTTTTTGAGGTTGATGAGGGCATGGAGGCCTTGCCCAGATCTAGGCAAGGGTTGCCTCTGCCGAGACCCTATCATCAACCCTCACCGGCCAATATGAAAAAAAAAATTAAAAAAAATTAAAAAAATTGTTTATGTTAGTTTTAACCGTGCCACATAATTAGCTGAAAGCACTCAATTGGCAAATTGTCAAAAAAGTATATTTGTAGGGAGGAGTTTGATGAAAGTGCAATTCAAATGTTAAGAGGTATATTTGTTTGGTTTTATTGATATATTTCTCCTTTTAATCTCTTATCAATTATTTAGAAAACTCATCACTAATTTTGATTAGGGGTGATATGTTACAAGGTGGGTAGGCCTGGAACCTACCTTGTTATAATCGATTCACAGTTTTTTGACTTTGGAACTTATCCTGTTTGCTTGGAGCCGGTTCTAAAACCTACCCTGTTTTTCGGGTCCGGTCTTAGGGTCTATCCGAGAACCTATTTTTACTTTTTTGTTCCTCTTTTTGGTTCATTTTTTTACAACAAAATGGTATGAGATTATGAGTAATAAAATGATTTAAAGTTTGAGATGAACAACATAAATCTCTATCCACCAAAGACAACAATCCATAAGATAAATACGTAATCATGTATAATTGTAAATGATAAAAAGGTTCAAACATGTAACATAATCCATAAAAATTTAGGAAAAGACGCAAGACTTGCGAGGAGTTTCGAGGAAGAACAATGATAAAAGAGTCAAGATGTTAGCATTTAGAGGAAAAAAATTAGGATTTCGGCTTTTCAGCTTATAAAATCAGTTCTGAAACTAGTTCCAAAATTGAGCGATCCGTTTCTGAGTGGGTCTTCACTTGGAACTTGTTCTCAAATCAGTTTCGGAAGCTAAAATTTAAGACAAATTGGTATCGGACTAATTCCTATCGGAACCAGTTCTCAGACTAGTTCCTATTGGAATTGGTTCTCGGACCTTTTTTTTTTCGATCGAACAGTCCGGTTCCCAGTAGAATGGGTTTGGTTGCACACTCGTAATTTTGATGCCGTAAAAGGTGTTTGTTTTATACTAAGATCACAGATGCAAAATTACATACATGTGAATTGTAAGCTATAAAATTGGCATTTGGATCACCTAAATAAATTTGGGCTCAAGCTATACAAACTTTATCGAGTTGGTACGCTTTTTCGCAAAAAAAAAAAAAAACTGAATTTTCCTCCTAAGGCAAAGCCAATTTGACTTAAAAGTGGGTAGAATGTAAAAAACTAAAAGCAAATGGTAATATGTGCAATCTCATGGACAAATTCATCAACTTGGAGGATATAATATTGCAACTAATAAAAAATATAGTAATTATTATTTTTCTCTATGACGTGTCGAAAATTACTTGGGACTTATTTCCTTAACCCACACTATTCCATAAAAGAAATAATTGAGTAATAGTCTTTAATCTATTATGAATCACAAAAAAATAAATAATAAATAATTATAAATTATTGTAGCCTCCACTTTTTTTTTAAAATTTGTAGATCATAATAAATTATTATTCTTGCAGTAACTTAAAAACGGTCATGCTGACAAAACTCATTCCACAACCTCACTGGGGATAGCAAACTCACGGTGACGCTGCGTACAGCTCTTTTCCGCCGTTTGCTGGGTCTCGACGTATATTCTATCTCGCCGGTCGCAGGATCAGGGTACCGGATGCTGTCCTTGTCGACGAACGCGATCTTCCGGCCACCACAACTCAGAACATCGCACGAGGTAGGAGACAGCACCGACATCAGCTGGACACTGTACTCCTTCATCCACCGCCCCCGCTCCTCCATCACCCACACGTCCATGCTCTCCCAGCGCGAGAAGTCGAGGAGACCCAGAACTCCCTGGAAGTCCACGAGTCCGGCGTCTCGAAGCTCTGGGCAGGGAGTCCATGCGAACTCCTCCTTCGTGAGGTCGAAGGAAGAGATCCTGATGAGGGTGCCGGCTCCGCCGTCGGTTGTCCAGTGGATCGATCCGGCGGCGAACACGGGGGCTTCGTCGTGGAAGAGTCCGGAGGGGACGCTCGCTATGTCCCTCCACGACCGTGAGCCTGATCAAGGACCGCTGCCCTAAGTGGGCGGACTATGCAGTCGGTAAAGCGGCTCAAACCCACGATCTTGTACCGGCCAGTCCGGCCGTCGACCCCAATTCCGATACTTTGCCAACGCCACGGTCCGTACCTCTGCCACCAGATGAATTCTCGGGTCAGAGGATTGACAATATAGGTCACGCCGTGGGCAAAGTCCTCAAAGCAGTGCAACCCATGACATGAAGCTCCGTCTGCGTCAAGGTTTGGCCTCGTGCCCAATTTGGGGAGCGAAGTCACCAGGAGCTCGTCGTCCACCGCGAAGTGGCGATCCGCGCCACCTCTCGGCCCTGAGATCAGCAGAATCCGGGGACTCTCGACGCCGCTCCTGGCGTGCATGGCGGCGAAGTCCGGATCATCGATGATGTGGCGCCATTCTCTGCAGACGGACCTGAACTTGAGGAGCGATATCGTGGGTAGGCGAGAGAGGACGTTGTGGAGGAGGTCGAGAGGGAGTGATCTCGTCCTCGGCCCAGGCCGAGGAGAAGAAGAAGAAGACCGCTTCCGGCGTACATGGCTGCGAAGCGCGTATCGATGATGTTGCGCCATTCTCTACAGACGGATCTGAGCTTGATGAGTGATAGAGTGGGTAGGCGAGAGAGGATGTTGTGGAGGAGGTCGAGAGAAGAAGAAGATGTGTTTTGGTATCGCGAATCTTTCACTTCCTTGATGTAGAATTTGACTCGGAGATCTCTTATGTTCCTGTAGGTGTTATCTATAAGTATTTTGTAATATGTTGAAATCAAGGGAAATCTAATGAATAGTAACAAGTAAACAAAATCAAATTTATGATTCGCTTTTTAATATTTTCAAAATAAGCTACATCATTTAAAAGTATTTTAGAAGATATCTTTCTTTAGCTACTTTTCCATGTATATAAACTTAAATATCTTGAATAGTAGATAAAAAGAGAAATTGGTATTACAAAATTTCATGGATGTTAAGGTTTCTTGATGAATTGCGTCCTAATTTGGCTTACATGATTTGACCACCTCCGCTGTTTAAACTAGGGGTGAGGCGGGTGAACACCGTCCCCGAATCAATTCGAGAACCAACCCGGACCAAATCGATCGGTTCTGGGTATTTCCGGATCCACGAAATTGAAACATGTAATAACCATTCTTGTACTTGATTTTTTGTGTAGAACTAGACCAATCGAACCGTTTAGTTCTGGGTGATAAGGAGTGTTTGCTCTATATCAAGATCGCAAACAGAATATGACATACATGTGAATTGGACACGACGGAGTTTTATTTTATGTTCAACGACCTATAAAAATTTCATTTAGATCACATAATTACATTTGAGCTTAAGCTATACTAAATTTATTGAGTTAGTATGCTCTTCCATGAAAAAAATAAAGAAAAAAAAGGCTGGATTTTCCGACAGAGGCAAAGCCAGTTTTTGACTCAAAGGGGGGAAAATGTGAAACTAAAAACGAACGATAGTATGTGTAATCTCATGGACAAAATTCATCTACTTGGAGGATATATAATTGCAACTGATAAAAAAAAATAGTAATTAATCTGCTTTCGACCAAACAAAAAATTACAGACTTTCTCTCAGATGATTTGCCAAAATTTACGTGGGGCTTACTTAACCCCAGTATTCCACAACTTCGCCAGCGATAGCAAGCTCATAGTGATGCTGCCTACAGCTTTGGCCTGCTACTTGCCGGGTCTCGGCGCATCCTTCAGCTCGCCGGTCGCAGGATCATAGAACCAGAAGCTCTCCACGTTGTTCAGCGCGATATTCTGGCCACCACGGCCCAGAAATTAAGGAGCGATAGAGCGGGTAGACGAGAGAGGACGTTGTGGAGGAGGTCAAGAGGGAGTGAGCTCGTCCTCGCCCATGAGAGCAGTTGTAAGAAACAACGTTGTGTGTGCTCTATGGTCAACTGTATGTATTGAGCAATTTTGCATGCGCATGTGCGTGTGATGTCCATGCGTAGAATGCCAATTAGTGGCCATGCTTGTGCTTTTCTGCTGAAATTACCCGCTAGCACCTTTCTGATAAAAGAGAGTGTTGAACAGTTGAAATGGGTTGCGGTGTAGTTTTCTGCTTGAGTGTCACGAGCTGACTTTTGCGGAAGCATTTGACATCTAACTATCAAGTAGCTACTGGCATGGCGTGGAATACTGGACAGTGTTTTGTCTAGCTAGATGTGCAATAGTGAACTTTTTCTTCCGGCTTAAGATATGTAATGCTTCTTGATGAGCAGTTAGCATCTTGTTGGAGTGTATAGTTTTGTTGTTAGGATGTGTAATAAGTATTTCAACAATGTTAAATTTCTCAAAATAGGAGTGATGCGTTTCAATTTTCTTTTATAATAGTTGAATATAGATAAAAAAAATAAAAATAAATATCCTTCTTGGTTAGTGTAGAGAATTATTGTCAAGTTGGGGTCAGTAGGTGCTGAATGCTGCCCGTCGCCCCTTCAATCCTATATTAACTTTGATTGCCGCACATAAAGCTCCCTGATCTGCTCCGGTATATTGTCCGCTGGGACTTTAACCCTCTATAATTAATAACAGCAATAATAATAATAATAATTTTTGCGAAATATACTTGAACATAAACAATTGATAGTGACAATCATGTCAAAATTGTTTCACCCACACGCAAAATCTCGCTGCCTGCGGGACTGATTACTAGCAAAAGATAAGTTCCCTCCTTGCCATCTGAGGTGAGTTAAAAGCATCCTTGAACGATGCAGTCGGGACAAACCCACTTGAGAGAATCCACTGACAACATAGTACGAGAAATTTCCAGTATTGGAGAAAACAAATCAACATGGTGGGAAAATAACCAAAACATCAAATCTTAGGGTATGATCAAACTATAAAGCACATGAATCTATTCTTACATATCATTAAATATAATATCCCCCGCGCTTTAATTGGAAAATCCAAAACAAAAAATAAATCAAGCTGGATTTGACCAAATGAAAATGGTAAGTGCAAATTGAGGTAGTCAAAAAAGTAATTGGAAATTGACCTTCTGAAAGGCGAGTCCTGCTGGCAAATCTTAGCACAGGTCAAAGTCACAACCTAATTTCTAAAGTGACCTAAAGAGAAGTGCGGCATTTGACGTAATGACCTTATGCACACTCAAGCGTTTTTAGTTCTTTAATAAGCCATGAACGCAAAAATTCATGTTGTCTCTTGGATCTTTGCATTTCGAAAAGGCCATCTTCAAGCATAGTTTTGAAAGTTAGGATTTTCCTTGTAGAGAAGGAACCACCAGAAACAAAGGAGATTATACAAAAGCCCATGAAACGATGTCAAAACTTGCTTTTGAAGAAATTAACCAAAGAAAAAAAAAAAGCAAACAATCTCTGTATTGTGAAAAACATTAATAACCCTCGAAGCCGGACGACTCAGGTGCTAAGAAATAATTGTACATTAGTCTAATTAAGATGGCTGATTCGTTTCTTGTAAAGAGGAAATTTTGATAAGTTGTAGTGGTGCGGCCTGTAGGTTGCCCGTAAATGCTTCAAGGACATAACAAGTTGTCTCACTCATCTGTCTACAATAAGAGATCCCCGTGTTTTCTAAAGGCTTCGATGTTCCATCAAATCCCGTGCCTTGGTTTCATTAGAGACTAAAGAAGTGCTGTCCATGCAGTCCAATCTTCTGCTTTTTCCTCGTTCTAGGCCCACGAAGTAATAATAACGACAAAAAATGGGAAGGCCCTTCCTGATAGACAAATGATGGTAAAAGTAATTCCAACCGCCGCTTTTTACCCGGCCATGAAGTCCTGAGTGACAATGAACCGACATCTGCAGATACTGGCATCACATTAGTAAAAAAATGTGCCGACAATTCTATCGAGATGATATCGGAACATCTCTGTTCAAATTTCGTTATCTAGAATGTTGGATATATTGTTAATATAGTCTAAAATAATATATTCACGTACAAGCACAATAGATAAAAATACGGTTATTTGGGTCCATATGAGCCGGAGCCCAATAACTTGCATATAAAAACTCTAAGGTTCCCCTACGCTGGAGGTAACACTATTGAGCGTTCCAAACTTGATGTCTTTTGATATAATACTTCAAACAACCGCTTCTTCTCTCTCAAACCCATAACCTTCTATAGAATCTGAAGCAGGCCTTTCTGACACTAACTCCACAAAGCTAGCTGTTGAACAATTTCCAGTTAGAATATCTACAAGAGAGAGAGTTTCCAAAAATTTTGGTGAGAGTTTTGTTACTTACCATCTTGAGGATGATCCATTCTCCTATCATGAAGTAATGAGATCTAGAGAATCCCTATTGTGGGCAGAAGCCATAAATGATGAAATGAGCTATCTACTGCAAAACTACACTTGGCAGCTAGTAAATTTGTCAAAAGAGGCTAAGGCTATAGGCTGTAAATAGGTATTGAAGAAAAAAAATGAATAGTGATAGATCGATAGCCAAATACAAAGCACGTTTAGTAGCTAAAGGCTATAAACAGCAAAGTGGAATAGACTATTTTGATGTCTATTCACCTATGTGTTATCTATCAACTATAAGAATTCTTCTTGCTTTGGCATCTATTGAACATTTTGTAGTGCATCAAATGGATGTAAAAATAACTTTTTTAAATGAGGAGTTAAATGAAAAAATTTACATGGAACAACCGGAATGATATATTATGAAAGGTCTTGAGGACAAAATTTGTAAATTGAACAAATCCTTGTATGATCTTAAATAAGCACCTAAGATATGTCATCTTAAATTTGACAAAATGGTAAAGAGTCATCGCTTTCAGTCTAGTTATTCAGATAAATGCATTTACCATCGTTCTATGTCAAATAAGATAGTTATTATTTGCTTGTATGTTGATGATATGTTAATTCTTGGTTCCAATCATTTTGTAGTGAGTGACGTGAAAGTTACTTTAGCTAAAGAATTTGACATGAAAAATCTTAATATTGCTAATACAATTCTTGGTATGAAAGTAAGCTTTAAATGGCAAGTCATCTCCCTTAGCCAAATTTATTATATTGAGCAGCTACTTTCTACTTGGAGATACGATAAGTGTAAACCAAATGAGACATCATGTGATTATAATAACAGAATGAATCGCAATGAATGGACCATCGTTGATCAGTTAAAGTATTCGAAACTGCTTAGTAGTCTCATATATGCTATGAGTTGCACTAGATCAAACATAGCCTTTACAGTTGGTATACTAAGTCGTTTTATTAGTAATCCTAGTAAAGAGCATTGGGATGTCCTCAATAGGCTAATGAGATACCTTAAAGGTACTAAAGATTATGCTATCTATTATTCTGGTTATCCTCCAACTGTGGATGAATATTCTGATGCCTCATGGTGCTAAGATATTGGAAATAGTAAGTCCACTAATGGATATATATTTACTTTGGATGGAGCTGCTATTACTTGGAAATCCAAACGACAGATTTATATTGCATTATCGCCTATGGAATTGGAACTTTTTGCTTTAGCCTCAGCCGGTGAAGAGGTAGAGTGGATAAAGAATCTGATTATGGATATTCCTTTGACTCGATTAAAGATTAATTCTTTAAGCCTATTCTGTGATAATCGAGTAACTGTCCAAGTCGTCAAGAATGCTCTCTTTAATTCAAAGAGAAGACATGTGAGATTGAGACATGCGTTGTTGAATTATCTAAGAGAACAAGGGGTTATCACCTTGATTGATGTGAGATCGAATGATAATATAGCCGATACTCTCACCAAATGTATGCCTAAAGATCGATTATTCAAAACAGTGGGGGAAATGGGGTTAAAGACTATATAGGCAAGTCTTAACTACCATTTACTTATCTTTTAATTGTGTGTTTTGAATTATTGAATCTTTATTTATTGGCTACAATGATAAGCATGGTCTATATGTTTTATCGATGTTCACAGTTATTGATTAATTTGAAGAGGGTGAGTTGTCTTATTCCAAACTCGATGAAGATGACTTTAACCTAATTCAAATGTTCTATTGGGGAAATTTGTGTCATTCCAGACTTGATGATACAATTCAACTAGATTGAACTATCATTTTGGTTAAATGATCTCATTCCAAATTTGATGCTAAATTATTTGACTTTAAGCAATCAGTAACTGTGACATTCCAAATTGAAACATAGAAACAATTGTTTACTTAAGAAGCCTGTTGGTCTTGTTCTTAATTGGAACTTGATATTACATGACTAGGTTATTGTAAGTAACTTGACTATTGGTCCTGTTCTTTGAAACTAGATAATAGTTATTCTCCTACAAATAAACTTAAGTTGATGGCTTTTTGTAAATCACATTATTTGGATCTTGTTCCTAATATATGAAACTGGATTGATGCTTATGAACATGATATTATGATGCTTTATAACATCAATATATGTTTTTCTTTCCATGATGGAATGGTGCTAAGCTTTTATTCAAATGATTGAATTCATGATAATATGAAATTCATATTTGACATTCTACAGGGGATGACAGAGATGGATGAGAGCTTAATGAGTGGGATTCTGACCAGGATGACCTACTTGATGAATGAATATATATCATTTAGAGCGTGTAGAGACTTGACAGTTTACCTACTATTGCCTATTTTGATGAAGTCCATTTACTTGAGACTTGCTTTATCTCTATTTTGTTAACATTATTTCTTATATTTGTAAGGCCTTGGACTATTTTGACTGGCTTACTTATACTTGACTAGTATGCATATATTAGTTGTGAACTGAGTGTGAGATTTATTTTGGGTGTTGGGATTTGGATGAGTTTAGACTGAATCTAAAACTCTTAATATTTATTTTGATCTATTGATTTTAGAACAAATTCATGATAAGGATGATTGAGTTCAATACTTTATTGCTGGAAAACTTTTTGACCAATCCAAGTTGATTGTCTTGGACTGAATGTGGATGATTCATGTTTGTCTGAATATTACATTGACCACCTTATTGGATTGTGCTGTATGGTAAACATAGGAAGAGATTGTTGGATATATTGTTAATATAGTCCAAAATAATATGTTCACATACAAGCCCAATAGGTAAAAGCACGGTTATTTGGGTCCATATGGGCCGGAGCCCAATAACTTGCTTATAAAAACTCTAGGGTTTCCCTACGCTGGAGGTAACACTGTTGAGCGTTCCAAACTTGACGTCTCTTGGTGTAATACTTCAAGCAACCGCTTCTCTCTCAAACCCATAACCTCCAACATAGAATCATCTCATACGGACAAACAACCTTAATACCATTTGTCAGAAAGAGAATTTGACAAATAACTCCTTTTGGAACTTTTCCTAATTTGGTCTCTTATACCATAGAAACCTTAAAGATCAAACGTATTCCTCAAAATGAATTCAAGTGTGAACAGAATCCATACGTGTGAAAAACAACCTTTGCACATGCAATTATGTAGCGAACCTTATTTGAAGAACCATATTAACAATCCAAAATCCAACCTCAGTGAAAAATAAAGAATGAATGATCATCTTCCAACTAACCTCTTGCCTAAGGTTATAAAAAGGTATGTATTCAAATAACAAATTATGAGCAAATTGCCAGACATAAACATTTGAATTTGAACATAGAGTCAATGTACCTTTTACACTAAAGTTATCAGAATTTCCCGTCCATAGTTGGAGTGACAATGCAATGTGTGACTCCTCATTTAATATGGATGAAAGAATGCTTAGCTTGTCATTCCTTGCCACGGCAATATAATCAAATCTTGGACTGCAGCCAACTAAAAGGAGAAAGGTGTAAACAGATAATGAAGAATAATTAGAATGATTTTGCTAATTCTTTGTGCATATTTTAAGGTTTCACCGTCCAAACAAATAACTAATATGCCATAAAGTAGCGTTGAAGTATACAGAAAGAGCTGTAATTAACTAGTCAAAACATGATGGTTAAAGTACTCTGTAAGCATACTTTGAGAAAGTCGTTCCAGAGCTCATTCTAGTATGAAAGAGTAATAGAATGATATAATCATCTGTTTGTTCTAAATATGAAAATTCAGCAATAGATTTTCTTGGATCAAATAACCATCGAGGTGTCAACAATCTCTCATAACCACACAACGTAAATGAAACAACATAAGAAAAGCTATTCGGCGGAACTTTCCAACTTTAATCAAGGCTTAACAAATGTACCGGCATTTGGAGTATGTATAGTTTGGTTCATCCCCCAAAATCCAAATAAACATCACTAGATAAGTTGATCTCTCAAATTCAAAGGGAGATAATAACACATTGAAATAATCGATTTTCTTGAGCAAGAATTGATACTTAAGTAAAATGAAAATGACAAATTAAGTAGCATCAACATGCAACAAATAAGCATACAGCATAAAGTAGCATTGTAGAAGATAAGCATTGTAGAAGGTAAACAGCAAGAACTTTACCAAACTAGACAAAACCTAATGGTTAAGGTAGTTTATAAGGATACTTGGTGAAACATAGAGCAAGATTCATTCTAGAGCTCATCATAGTGTATGTAAATACACTGATCAACAATACCCTATGTTTGATCCAATTATGGAACTTTTAGCAGCAGACTTTTTTTTAACCAGGGAGCCATCGCACGTGAATACTATCTATAAACAAAGAATATAAATGAAGACAAGATGCTAATTTTATATAAAGACTGAACGCAAACTTCACGTCAATTATACAAGTAATAAAAGCTATTTTATGTTACTTTCAAACTTTTGTCAAGGCTCAACAGATCCAACAACATTGGCAGTATGTACAATTTAGTTTTTTTTTTTTTGGTAAAATACAATTTAATTTATCTTCCCAAAATCCAATAATCAGCAATAGATAAGTTGGTCTCTCAAACTCAAGGGCAGAAAGGGACACAGCCAGATAGAGTCCATTTTCTCGAGCATGAACTGATACTAAAATAAAAAGTCACAAAGCAGACAACCGACGATAAGCAATACAACATAAAGCAGCATTGGAGACAGTAAATCAAAAGAGCTTCACCAAACTAGACAAAAAAATGATGGTTAAGGTACTCTAGGACAACAGTTTGTGAAAGCCAAAGCAAAGAGGTCATCGTAACATATACTGAAATGTCAGAACGATCAACCATCCACCGTATTTTCTTTTACATTTGTTTTTTTTTTTTCTGTTAGATTCTATCTTTCCTTGGACATTTCTGATGTAATCTTCGGCTACTTCTATGATGTGCTCCTTTATTTGGCTTTGAACATGTTTTTCAAACTCCGTATAGTATTTTGATTCTTTTTTTTTTTTTCAATGCATGTACTTGAATTCTTTTCTTACTAATATCCTTAATTATTAATCAAAAACGATCCACCGCATTTGATTCAATCAAGGAATCTTCAGCACCCATATTTTTTTGGTTCAGATAGCCATTTCAGTTGAACAATCTCCCATAAGCACACAATACAAAGGAAGACAGCACGCTAATTTTATAAATGCTTTAAGGATGCACACGCTTTCATTTTATGTATAGTTCAGCTTATCCCCCAAAATACAAATAATCAGCATTAGATTGGTCTCTCAAACTCAAGGGAAGAAAAGGGCACATTGAAACAGATTGCATGTTCTCGAGCATGAATTTATACTGCAATAAAGAACCCTGGAAATCAAAGGCGACAGGAACTAAAGTCTCTATGGAGCACCATTATTTTAAACAACCGCCCATAATAAGCAAAGGCTAATGTATGAATTTCTTGATTGATAAAGCACACCTGCGTCAATATTATCCTTTAAAAACTTTAAAGATCCATCAATGCTCCCAAGATACAGTTTCCCGCTACTTGTCAAAAGAATGTATGAATGTTCATTTAGCCACCTCATGTCTTTTATAGAACTTCATCTATCGTGCGGGACAAAAAAAGGCCGTTGCTCCTGCACGATTGGAGAGCTCAATTAGGAGCAAACCCTTGTGAGAAAGCATACATGTGTTACTCCTCTATAAAGGCAGAACAAAATTTAAAGACAACACGACTTTATAGAATATAATTTGAAATGCAAAATTGTAAGAACTGCACATGATGTTAACAGTGCAATAAGGAAGCTTTCCCTTCCCAACCATGTGCTAAAGTGTTTCGATTCAATATGTTTTAAGTCGCTACATGTGCTAGCCTACCCAGTAATTTGCGGGCCAAGTGAAGTGCATCAGACATACAAAGACCATGTTGGTCAATGTAAGTACAACCTAATGAATCAGATTTATTCATAATTTTGTTAATTAGTATATATCCCAAAAAATGAGGCTCCAGCTAAACTAGGATAATAGAACTCAACAAGGCATCCACATCTATAGGACTAATGCACCTTACTATTTTGGTTCATGATTATGTCTTTACAATGGATAACTTGATCCTATAATCATTTTGTAGATAATAAAAAATGGGGAATATAACTGACGATATGTCAAGTCCTAAAAGCCAAAAGAGCATATGCAGGAAAATGTCCAAAAAGCAGGGCCGGCTATACCAATTCATAATCTGTACCGGATGTAACGGCGTAGGAATCACTTGCCAATTGGTCAGCGTCTACCAAGAGGTCTCGATGAACATGCTTAGAGAGGAATCACAGCATGATGAGAAAAAGTCAACTTTTAAGGTTCTCCACATGTAGGGAGTGTAGCTGGAATAGCAATTTCAGCCCCAAAAGTTCTGAGCCTTGTTCTCATACAAAAACATAGTGTGATCTCGCAAAAGGGACTCTGAACCAACCTTTTTGCAAAGCAATTCAACTAAAAAGAAATTAACGGTTCCACCAACACAAGTTGCAAGCATCGAAGAATCAGGAGAAAGCGAGAGCAAGCGAACTGTCCCCACAGGAACATCTACAATGCACGTTCTCTCCACGGATTCTCCCCCAAACTCTTTATGCGATATCATCTTGAACATCACACCCAGGTCTTCAATTAAAAATCTTACACAAACATTTAGCATCGAAATGCACCACTATAGACAATCAACTGAATGAACATATAAAGAGGCAGGGTAAAGTTTGAGAGTGAGAGTTAGAATAAGAGTAGAGTAGGACCGACTAACAAAAAAAGTGAAAAAGATTTATATATTGTATAAAACTTTGAAATGGACATCAGAAAATTGTATTTTAGAATATATCTTTCTTTAACTACTTTTCCACATGTACCAATTCGACTAAGCAAAATTAAAGTTTTACTTTTATCAACTCAAGTTGTAAGCATCAAAGAATCAAGAGAAAGCAAGAGCAAGCGAACTCTCCCCACGGGAACGTCTACGACGCACAGTCTTTCCACGGATTCTCCCCTAAACTCTTCATGCGATCTCATCTTGAACATCACACCCTGGGTTTTCTCAACTAAAAATCTTGCACAACAAAATACAATTAGCATCGAAATGCACCACTGCAAGCGATTAACTAAATGGAGGAGTGAGCCACAAAGAGAAGTTGGTCCCGCTTGGAGACGGCAAGTGCATGAGAGGGGAGGCATTCCTAATTGTATGGCATGGGATCGCTATCTCCGACATTTAGGGACATGACGAGAAAGTAGTAAGGATGGCAAAAATTCAAAGTTACTTCGAACATAATATGAGCGAAATGAATGATTTTGAAGTGGGGAGAGAGAGAGAGAGAGAGAGAGAGAGAGAGAGAGAGAAGGAATAGTTATAGTTTGTTACAAGTGAAAGTGGGAGAGATTAGAAAGAGATGGAGAAATATATCGCGAGTGAAAGTGGGAGAGGTTAACTGCTAGGGTTTGCCCCAATGACTACCGTTTTCATATGAGAAGCAGGGAGTAGAGAGTTCGAATCCCCACATTCTCAAGGGTTGGAGTAGGGAAGATTTAACTTTAAATATGGGTTTCGACTTCCACGCCCTGTAAATAGGCAGGATAAAAGTCTGAGGGTGAAAGTTAGAGTAAGAATATAATAGGGCCGACAAAAAAAAAAGTTGAAGAGGTTTATATGTTGAATATATTATACAATCTCTTAAATGCATATGAGAAAATTGCATTTCTCTAACTGTCGCGACCCGATCTCGCCGCCCCTCGAAATGTCCAAGGTGGGAAAGGTCGGGTTTAGGGATACTTTGATTACGAGAGTTTCCTCCACGAGATCACGAGCTCTCCCAAGCTCATATCCCGCGCGACAACAGGTTTATTTATGTGATCTAGGTATTTAACAACCTAAGAATATACATGAGTCGCCACTAGCCTTATTTTTTGGGGGTCGGCTAGAAAACCCAATCGAGGGTCGGGAGAGTTCCCTCAATTCCTACGCAACCAGATATCTAGGTTCGGGGACTTGGGTTACGCTAATATTTCTATTAACGCCCTTTCAGTACCTAAATAGTATGTTGTGTTTTTTTCCTAACATGTCCATGTGTTTCTTTTTATTTTTTCAAGATCGTTATTTCTATACTAAGTGATCATGCGTGGTTGATTACTTTCATTCTATTATATTTCTAAAAAATGAAAAGAAAACAATCAATGAAATTGAAATTACAAGACATGAAGTAAACAATCAAGAAAAACAGGAAATCTGTCATGCAATTTTAAAAATATAAAAGAGAAAACAATTGGGAAAGAAAGGAAACCCACAACTCGTCGGGTTTTATACAATGCACGGAATCCGAGACATATGTTGGGAAAAACGAATATTACATAATAAACGGTCGGAGTGGACATCGACCTCCACCATCTTCATGCTTTCACCATCTTCGGGATTCTAATCTGATCCTAGCTAAGAAATCTTATAACTAGGTGCATACAAATGAAAGAAACAATTATGCACATTAAAACAATTTTCAAAATTTTCATGAAGACAAGTAATCTCAATTCAGCATGCAAGATATTCTAAAAGAAATCCTACAATGAAATCATAACAAAGAATCACAACAGAAATCATCAAACATCACACATAAGATCAAAACAAATGGGTAGAACCCATGAATATTTGGCTCTAAGAAAAGCACAAAACATCAAGCACACCGTGAAGAACAATTTTCATGAATGAAGCTTCCTAAAATGTATTAGGTTCAAGTTATGTCCAATTCATGACCAAAAAAGCAACAATAGCTAAAGCATGCAAATTAATCATAAGCAAATCAGAAAATGATGCATGGTAACCGACTTGTTAAGCCGCCTTATCAATGCATGAAAATTATGAAATTTGAACATGACGTAGGACTAAATGTGAAGAACAAGTTTGATTAAAACAGTTAACCCTAAATCCATGTACAAAAGATCACACAAGTTCATTAACATTGATGTGTGACTTATCATTAGGGGCAAAAGGCATGACAACTCCAGTTGTGACATATCGACTTGATGCATGGTTTTTACATAGTCAATGATCCTCAAATGAGACATGCCATACATCATTGCGAAGCTTATGATATGCTCTAAGTATGTCTAGAAGGCATCAAGCATCAAATATGCTCTTAAGGAACTTGATTGAAGACATTTTCACGGCAACACAATCAGTTAAAATCACAGCAGGGATTGCACAAAACATGGATGATATTCATTGAAATGAAGACATAAGAAAAATTTATGAAAGTCCAAGTATATAGAAGGAAATGTCCTAATCATCTATCATGAGACATCGAAGTCCTACTTTATTCACAAAAATCTATATGAAAACAGAAAAGAAACAGAGCAAAAATCCAACATTACAGATTGCAGCAACTCAAACGTGACTTTATGGAAGCCATTGACCTTGCTAACGATGATCACTTGATTCAAGCTATACCTTGTTATAAAGCTTGTGAAATTTCCAATGACTCTCATGAAAGATTCAACTCCAGCAAAGCATGTTTACTAATTCAAATTTGAGCACACGCATCAGGTCTCAAACAGGATAGATTCTGGACTGAACTTTGGACATGTGAAAACCATATCAAATGAGATTCAATCGGGGCATTCTATAGCTCATTGGAAAGATATTCTAATCATCTTCGACTTTCATGAAGACTTCAAACACAGAAAACCACAACAACCAGCTCATATCAAGTCATTTGCACAGAAGGTCAGATCAGCGAAAAGAAACAGAATATCGAGCGTAGAACAACCGCAACACCAGATTAATGCTCAAAGAGTAGTTCTAAAAACGAATCACAGCAAACTCTACAACCTTAAAAGGGTCGACAAAAGTAACAAATCATGTTTTTATTTCTACAAATTTCTGCTTATATCCGCCAACTTTAACCATCGATTTCATCCATCAATAGATCTCTGCTTGATCGAGAAAACTTCCCAAATTTGAGTAAAACAAAACCAGAACAAAGATTTATTACTTTCTAAAACTCAATCCGATTCGAAGTGGAAACGAATATCACTCAAAGTCGGCGAGGCCAATGAGCACAGGTTTTAAGCATGTCATAATACTAAAATTATTCAGATTGATTGGATCAACAGTAGGCAAGATGAAATTAATATGGGCATCATGATTTAAGTAAGCCATGAACATCTTGCATATAGACTGATGAAGACACTATGCAGATATTCATTCAGGCATTTTCACAAACATATAGCAGGCATCTCAGCTTAGTGACCAAAACACAAGGGCGAATCAACAACTTAAAATCACACAACCACATCATAATCCAAGCAGGCTCAAATCAATAGCATATCCTCAATAAGATGCTGCTTTCACTCTAGAATTCTTGGTTTCCACCTTTGAATTAATGACCCCTATTTGTTTATTCAAACCCTTAGTTTTTGCCCTCACATGACTAGCATTCGTAGCAACATCACACTTATATTTTGACCATGAAATCTAATCACAACTAGTTTTGCTCTACAACAGAAATCCTGATCTACTTCAACACCAGATACAGAACCTAGCGATTTTCCAGATACAGATCGTGATCGAGCCAGAGAGAGCGGTCCAAGAGAGAGAGCGACAAAACTAGCGCGAGACAGAGCGATTGAGAGAGAGAACCTGATTAAGCCAGAGACAGAGCTGAGAGAAAACCCCAGCGGTAGATGACGAACAGAGGAAACTAAGCCTCACACCCCAAGCTCTTCAACCGGCAGATACTCTGTCTTCTCCTTCCGGTTCTCTATCGAACCAACACCTCCATGGAGATCGATTCAGCAGCGGTGGAAAGGACTTCACGTCAGCGCACCGGACGAAGACAAACGAGGAACGGGAGGCAATTCGCGATCTCGGAGCTCGGAGCACGGAGTCAGAGCCGAGGCGAGTAGGCGGTTGATGACGAATAGAAGAGGTCGAATCAGGCTCCGCCGCCGTTGCCGTCGCTGCTACCGACACCGATCGGTTTCGGAAACCGGATCCCCTAGCAAGCTCTTCGCCGAATAGAGGAAACACCTCCGATCGCGCACCGACGGAGGAAAACCCTAGCCTTCGACAAGAATTCCGAGAGAGAGAGAACGCTCCATCGAGAGAGAGTCCTCAAGAGAGAATGCCAGAGAGCGGAAGAAAACAGTTCTCGAGAGAGAGAGAGTCCGCGGGAGAGCGGGAAAGAGAGAATCGGTCGTGAAAAATGGCCCCCCTCCAAAAATCAGCGAGCCCCTTTTATACTTTTTGTTTTCTTTTTTTCTTTTTTTTAATGTTTTCATTCTTTTTCATTCATTTTTTTTTGCTCTTTATTTTTTATATTTTTCTTACAAAATGAATGTTTAAAACGTCGACAAAAATTCCAGGTGTCAACACTAACTGCTTTTTCATGTGTAGCGATTTAACTAAGAAGAAATTAATGGTTCCACCAACACAAGCTACAAACGTCAAAGAATCATGAGGGAGCGAGAGCAAGCAAACTCTCCCCATCGAGACATCTACAATGCATAATCTTAAGTGTGAGAGTAAGAGTTAGAGTAAGAATATAGTAGGGCCAACAAAAAAAAAGTGGGAGAGGTTTATATATTGAATATATTATACAATCTCTAAAATGCATATGAGAAAATTGCATTTCTCTAACTAATTTTTCACGTGTAGCGATTCAACTGAGAAGAAATTAACAGTTCCACCAACATAAGCTACAAGCGTCGAAGAATCAGGAGAGAGCAAGAGCAAGTGAACTCTCCCCATCGTGACATCTACGATGCATGATCTTTCCACGGATTCTCCCCTAAACTCTTTATGCGATATCATCTTCAACATCATACCCCAAGTCTTCTCAACTAAAAACCTTGCACAACAGAATATAATAAGCGCCGAAATGCACCACTTCAGGCGATCAATTGAACGAACGTATAAAAATTTGTAACACACCGGAAGAGTGACCCACAAAGAGGAGTTGTTCCCGCTTGGAGACAGCGAGCGCCTAAGAGGGAGGCATTCCAGGTTACATGGTATGGGAGCATTGTCTTTGTTGTTTAGGGACGTGACCTAAATTGGCACATCGATTTGGCTATAGAAGAAACCGTTGGTAACCACATGCCCTCCTTTGACTGTGTCCTTTGATTCAATCGTTGGGGCCTTGATTGGAGATGGAGTTTCAAATTGAGAGAAAGAAGGAAGAGCTAAGCTCAATTTGGAATGTAGTAAGGATGGTTGAAGTTCGGAGTTACTTAGAAAATGGTGCGAGCGAAGTGAATGATTTTGAGTGGAGGAGAGAGAGGGAATAGTTACAATTTGTTACTAGTGAGAGTGGGAGAGATTAGAAAGAGAGGGAAAAGTTTGTTGCGAGTGAAAGTGTGAGAGATTAACTATTAGGGTTTGTCCCGGTAGCCACCCTTCTCATATGAGAAGGGAGAGGCAGGACAAAAGTCTGAGAGTGATAGTTAGAGTAAGAATAAAATAAAGTCGACCAAAAAAAAGTAGGAGAGGTTTATATATCAAATATATTATACAATTTTGTGAAATGCATATAAGAAAATTACATTTTTTTAAACTACTTTTCCACATGTAGCGATTCCACTAAGAAGAAATTAACAATTCCATCAACACAAGCTGCAAGTGTTGAAGAGTCAGGAGAAAGCGAGACCAAGCGAACTCTCCCCATAGGAACATCTACGATGCACGATCTTTCCACGGATTCTCCCCTAAACTCTTTATGCGATATCATCTTGAATATCACACCCCAGGTCTTCTCAACAAAAAATCTTGCACAACGAAACACAATGAGCACCGAAATGCACCACTACAAGCAATTAACTGAATGAACATATAAAAATCTGTAACATACCAGCGATGTGGGCCACAAAGAGGAGCTGGTCTCGCTCGGAGACAGCAAGTACCTAAGACGGGAGGCATTTAGAGTTATATGGCATAAGATCGCCGTCTACACTATTTAGGGATGTGACTTGAATTAACACGCCAATTCGATTGAAGAACAAACCATTGGTAACCACGTGCTCTCTTTCGACGGCATTTTTTGACTCGATTGTCCGGGAAAGTAGTAAGAATGGTTGAAGTTTGGAGTTACTTTGAAAATAGTGCAAGCGACGTGATTGATTTTGAGAGAGAGATAGAGAGAGAGTAGGAATAACTAAAGTTTGTTGTGAGTGAAAATGGGAGATGTTAACCATTGGGATTTGCACCAGTGGCCATCTTTCTCACATGAGAAGGAGGAGATAGTGAGTTCAAATCCCCACATTCTTAGGGATTGAAGTAATGACGATTTAGTTTCAGATATGGGTTTTGACTCTCACATCCTGCAAAGAGGTAGGATAAAAGTGAGTTAGAGTAAGAATAAAGTAGAAATAATAAAATAAAATAAAACCAAATGAGGTTTATATATCATATATATTATACAATCTCTTAAATGCATATAAAAAAATTGCACTTTAGAATATCCTTCTTCAGCTACTTTTCCATGTATAGCTATTCAACTGAGAATAAAGTAATGATTCCACCAACACAAGTTGCAAGCGTCGGAGAATCAAGAAAAAGCAAGAGCAAACAAACTCTCCCCACAATAATGTTTATAATGCACGATCTCTCCACAGATTCTCCCCCAAACTCTTTATGTGATATCATTTTGAACATCACGACTCACGTCTTGTCAACTAAAAATCTTGCATGACCGAACACAATTAGCATCGAAATGCACCACCATAGGCGATCAACTAAATGAATGTATAAAGATCTATAACACACCGGAGGAGTGGGCCAAAAAGAAGTGTTGGTCCTTGGAGACGACGAGAGCCTAAAAGGGGAGGCATTCCAAATTATGTGGCATGGGATTGCAGTCTCCACCATTTGGGGACATGACCGGAATTGGCTGCCAATTCCGGTGAAAAAGAGACCATTGGTAACCACGTGCTCTCCTTCGACCGTGTCCTTCAACTTGATCATCGGGGCCATGACTGGAAATGAAGTTTTGGGCCGAGAGAGAGAAGGAAGAGCTGAGCTTGATCGGCAAAGTAGTAAGGATGGCAGAAGTTCATAGTTACTTCGAAGATGGTGCGAGTGACGTGAATGATTTTGAGAGAGAGAGAGAGAGAGAGAGAGAGAAGGAACAGCTGAAATTTATTGCGAGTGAAAGTGGGAGAGGTTAGAGAGAGAAGGAGAAGATTGTTACGAGGGAAAATGGGAGAGATTATTTATTGAGATTAGCTCCAATTGCCGCCCTTCTCACATGAGATGGAGAAGGTGGAAGGTTCGAATTCCCACATTCTCGGGAGTTAGGATGGGGCTATAAAAAAGCAGGGCAAAAGTCTTAAAATGAGAGTTCAAGTAAAAGTAGAGTAGGACCAACAAAAAAAAAAAGTGAAAGGGGTTTATATATCATAGATATAATACAATCTCCGAAATGCATATAAGAAAAATGCATTTTAGAAGATATCTTTCTTTAACTACTTTTCAACGTGTGGTGATTCAACTAAAAAAAATTAAGGTTTCCACCAACACAAGCTGCAAGCGTCGAAGAATTAGAAGAAAGCGAGAGCAAGCGAACTCTCCCCACAAGAACGTCTATGACACATAATCTCTCAACAAATTCTCCCCCAAACTCTTTATGCAATATCATCTTCAACATCACATCCCAAGTCTTCTCAACTAAAGATCCTACACAATGGAACACTATTAACATTGAAATGCACGACTACAAGTGATCAACTGAACAAACTTATAAAGATCTATAACACACAAGAGGAGTGGGCCATGAAGAGGAGCTAGTCTTGCTTGGAGATGATAAGTGCCTAAGAGGGGAGGCATTTTGATTCGTATATCATGGGATCGCCGTCTCCACCGTTTGGAGACATGACCGGAATCAGCACGTCGATTAGGTTGAAGAAGAAACCGTTGGTAATCTCGTGCTCTCCTTTGACCACATCCTTGGACTTGATCATTGAGGCCATGACTAGAGATGGAGTTTTAGGTCGAGAGAGAAGGAAGAGCTGAGCTCGATTAGGAAAGTAGTAAGGATGGCTAAAGTTTGGAGTTGACTTCGAAGGTGGTGCGAGTGAAGTGAATGATTTTAAGCGAGCAACAGAGAGAGAGAGAGAGAGAGAGAGAGAGAGAGAGAGAGAGAGAGAGAGAGAGAGAGAGAGAGAGAGAGAGAGAAGGAACATCTGAAGTTTGTTGCGAGCGAAAAGTGGGAGAGGTTAGAGAGAGGGAGAAGTTTGTTGCAAGTGAAAGTAGGAGAGGTTAACCACTAGAGATTGCCCTAGTGGCACTCTTCTCACATGAGAAATGGGAGGTGAGGGGTTCAAATCTTCACATTTTCAGTGGGCACGATTTAACTTTAAATATGGATTTCTACTCCGATGCCTATAAAAAGGCAGGGTCTGAAATGCATATAAGAAAAATGCATTTTAGAAGATATTTTTCTTTAGTTGTTTGAGAGTGAGAGTTAGACTAAGAATAAAGTAAAACCGACAAAAAAAAAAAGAGACTGTGAGATTTATATATCGTATATATTATACAATCTCTGAGATGCATATAAGAAAAATGCATTTTAGAAGATATTTTTCTTTAACTACTTTTTCGCGTGTATAAATTTAAATAATTTGAATGGTAGATGAAAAAGAGAAATTTGGTATTACAAAATTTAATGGATGGTGAGGTTGCTTACTGAATTGTGTCCTGATTTAGCTTACATGATATGACTTCCTCGACTGTTTAAGCAAAGGGTGAGCATCGTCCCCAAATCAATTCAAGAACTGGACCAACCTATGCCAAATCGACTGGTTATGGGTGATTTCTAGTTCCACGAAATTGAAACCTGCAATAACCATGCCTATACTTGATTCTTTGTGCAAAACTAGACCGATCGAACTGGTCGGGTCTAGCCCTTTTGGGTGATAAGGAGGGTTTGCTTTATATTAAGATCATGAACAAAATATGACATACAGGTAAATTAAACACGGCAGTGTTTTATTTTACATTCAACAAGCTATAAAAATGTCGTTTAGATCACATAAAAAAGTTTGAGCTTAAGCTATACTAAATTTATTGAGTTAGTACGCTCTTCCTTGAAAAAAGAAAAAGAAAAAGAAAAAAAGAGCTGGATTTTCCAATAGAAGGAAAGCCAATTTTTGACTCAAAAGGGGTAAAATGTGAAAAACTAAAATGAATGATAATATATGCAATCTCATGGACAAAATTCATCTACGTGGAGGATATAGTATTGCAACTAATAAAAAAAATAGTAATTATTCTACTTTCGTCCAAACAAAAAATTACAGACTTTTTCTTCTATGATTTACCAAAATTTACTTGGGGCTTACTTCCTTGACCCCAGTATTCCACAACTTCGCCGGCGATAGCAAGCTCACAGTGATGCTGCCTACAATTTTGGCCCGCCACGCGTGGGGTCTCGGCACATCCTTCAGCTCACCAGTCGCAGGATCATAGAACCAGAAGCTCTCCATGTCGTTGAGCGCGATATTCCGGCCACCACAGCCCGGAACAGTAAGGAGCGATAGAGCGGGTAGACGAGAGAGGACGTTGTGGAAGAGGTCAGGAGGGAGTGAGGTCCTCCTGAGAAGAAGATGATGAAGAAGAAGAGTTATGGCTAGACACCGGGGATTCAAAGAAATGTGTTCTGGTTCGTTTACATCATCGCGAATCTTATGTTTTTGTCTTTTATTTTTTTTTTTTTTTATTTTTATGTATTAGATGAAAAAATAAAAATATAAGGGGAAGGCAAAATGGGGAGGGCTTTGTAGGCCCTTGCTGCTGCCCCACCACCACCACCGGGAAGGGCTGGCAATGGTGCGGGATGGCCAGCCAAGAGTTGGCAAGGGTTGCCGGCCCCCAGCCATTATCGGTGGAGGTTTCTTTGAAAAGAAAAACAAGAAGAGAAAATTTGCAATGCCAATTCGATTTGGAAAATGGATAATATATGCAACTGTCACAAGCAAAATTCATCAACTATCTTCTTCCAATTAAGAATCGACAATAAACTGCTGCAAATTGATACAAAAAAGAAGAAAGAAATTATTCGTCTTTCTATTAAACAAAAAGATTAAACACATTCGCCACCTCCAATCAATTAATTGCACTACCCAAGCTGCCAGCTAGGCTGGCGAGGAGGTTGAAGGCCACGACATTGTGCGGTCTCTAGTGAGGGTTGTTAGTGGCTGGCAAGGTCAAGCCTCACCGGTGCTGCTAGGTTGAAGGCCACAACTTCACTAGAGGCCGCAAGGTCAAAGGCTATGACCTCACTCGGCATCTGGCCATGGCTACCAATGGCTGGGCGAGGCTCACCCTCGCTAGTGGTCAATGGAGGCGAGGCTAACCTTGCCGGCACTCTCCTTTAGCTGGCCGGGCAGACAAAGGAGAGATGAGGAAGGAGGGGAAAAAAAAAGAAAAAGAAAAAGAAAAATAATTTAAAAAAATTTGTCAACATTGGCGTTCGCTGGACGGCCAGGGTCGGTTAGCGTGCCGCATTAGCACTGGCCAGCATTCACGTCAACGCCAGTTGGTGAAAATTGGCCAAATGGACTAAATTAGCACAATTGTAAAAAAAAAAAATTAAGACTAAATTGGTAAAAAAAAAAAAGGGTTTATGACTGAATTGAAAAAATTACAATAGATATAAGACTTTTTTTGTAATTTTTCCTATATGTTTTGACTTCTATTTCTGCTTTATATGCCATCATAACAAGTTCAAAATTGTCAAAAATTGTGGACCTTCCATTAGATGTGATCAATTTTCAGGTTGTCCAATTCCCACCTTGAAATCAGGAACAAGTCAAAGGGACCAATACCTAGTTTCTAAAACTAAAATCGAACCAATGCCTCCTGGAATCTGACTAGACTAGACAGGTGGATAGAACTGGTTGCATGATTAATTTCTTCACCCAATTCCAACATCCACCATATCATATGAAAAGCCAATGTTGTAGTCCTGGTTGACAAAAGTTCACAGATCCAACTTTCTTCCAAAAAATTTGTATCAATGCCAATTCTTGTTTTCATAATTTTCTCCTTAAACAGCTTGATTCGATTCAAGTTACCACCATCCAACCACTTAAACTTCTCTAGCCACGACTATACCGGGATGAGATAATTCGATTTTAACACTTCCATTTGATTCTTTAATATATTCAGATATTTCAAGTTTGTAAGAAATTAAAAAAACAAATCAATCCGATCCGGATGGTCCGAGTGGGAGATTCCATCCAAAGGAACCGAAAATCACCGGTTGCAATGTTTTTGAACCGAGAATCACCTAGAATTGGCCTCACGCTAGTACACCATCCCATACGAGCCTAGTGTAATAGGATCAGGACTTTAATGGACGGCGAGGTTGCTTGTGGAATCACATCCTGATTTGACTACGTAGGGCGCACCTTTGGTTGCGTTTTATTTGGAAGCCGTGAGACATGGAGCGGCCGATGAACTCTGCCGGCAGTCTTCTACGAGTTTGGCTAATTATAGTTCTAAATCTTTTGACATTTTGCCATTTTAGTTATTCTAATTAATTTTGACTGGAAGTCATTGATGTGGATAATTTTATAAATTTTTAAGAAATTTTGAATTTAAAAAAAAAATCTTTTCTTTTTCATTAAGGTTAATGAGGGGCACAAAGGCCTTGCTTAGATTTAGGCGAGGACTACCTGTCCCGGGGCCCTGCCACCAACCCTCGCTGGCTAATATGGAATAAAAGAAAAAAATTTTAAAATTTGCAAAAATTTGCCATATTAGCTCCGACCATGATCCATGTGAGCAATTTTTAGTTAAAATTAGCTGAAAACACTAAATTGGCAACTTTTGAAAAGTTATATTTGTGGGAGGAGTATGATGAAAGTGCAATTCAAATTTTGAGAGGTATGTTTGTTTGGTTTTATTGATATGTTTCTCCTTTTAATCTCTTATCAATTAATTTAGAAAACTCATCGCTAATTTCAATACTGTAAGGAGGATTTGTTTTATACTAGGAATCCTTTTAATCTCTTATCAATTAATTTAGAAAACCCATCGCTAATTTCAATGCTGTAAGGAGGATTTGTTTTATACTAGGATCACGAACGCAACATTACATACTACATACATGTGAATTTGTAGAGTTTGAGTAGATCGGCAAGATATAAAATTGTCATTTGGATCACCTATATAAATATGGGCTCAAAGCTATACCAAATTTATTGAGTTATTATGCTTTTTTGCCAAAAAAAAAAAAAACCTGGATTTTTATCGAAGGCAAAGCGAATTCGACTTAAAAGTGGGTAGAATGTGAAAAACTAAAAACAAATGGTAATATATGCAATCTCATAGCAAATTCATCAACTTGGAGGATATAATATTGCAACTAATAAAAAATATAATAATTATTCTTTTTCTCTATGATGCACCAAAAATTACTCGGGTCTTATTTCCTTAACATACGCTATTCCACACGAGAAATGAGTTGCTGTGATGATAATTATAAAAAATCAAATAATAAATAATTATAAGTTATTGTAAACTCCACTTCTTCAAGAATTTGCCTACCTACAATGCTAGCAAAACCCATTCCATAACTTCTGTGGCGATAGCAAACTCACGGTGATGCTGCGAATAACTATGTCCTGTATAGCTCCGTTCCGCTGTCGTCTCTGCGCATACTCCAGGCTGCTGCGTATAGGTCTGTCCCGCCGTCCGCCGGGTCTCCGCACATGCTCCAGCTCGCCGGTCGCAGGATCATGGAAACCAGAGGCTCTCCCTGTAGAAGAGCGCAATTTTCCGGCCACCACAGCCCAAAGCATCAATGTGCCAGGGACTCTTCGCCGGCAGCGGCGAAATCAGCCGGACACTGTACTCCTTCGTCCACCGCTCTGTTAAAACTCATAAAAACAACAATCAAAACAGAAAAATTTCTGTTTTTGAGAGAGAGAAAAAGATAAAAACAGAGCACTTCATACGTCTTGTGCTTAAGAAAAAAAACTGTCGAGTACAACCACTAAATACAAAACAAAAACTGCTCACGTACGTGCAACACATAACTGCACACAAACGTGCCATTAACTTCCTAGAAAATAGCAAAAACACTAAATACGTAACTAAATGAACTTGGCTGTTTTTTTAATAAAAACAGAGTAAAACAGAGTAAAAAGAAAATTGAAAACAGCAGAAAACAGAGACATTATAATCCAACAAACTCCTCCTTGGATCAGTTGCTGCTGCATACTCCAATTTTCTTTCTTAATACTTCAAATCTTCCAGCTTGAAGTGGTTTTGTGAACATGTCTGCAAGTTGATCTTCGATCTGCAATAGACCAACTTAACTTCGCCACTTTGTTGCACCTCACGTAAAAAGAAAAATTTGACTTTGAAATGCTTGGTTTTGCCATGGAAAACTGGATTTCGAGATATTGCTAAAGCGGCCTGATTATCCACATTAATTTCAATGCAATCACTAGAATTCAACCACAAATCCTTCATTATCTTCTTCAGCCACAAAGCTTGATTTGCAGCTACAAGAGTAGCTGCTATAAACTCAGCCTCTGCAGCAGACTCGAGCTACAATCTCTTGCTTTTTAGAACACCAGGAGAAACAAGCAGAACCAAAACTGAAACAATATCCAGACGTACTCTTCATGTCATCTACTGAACCAGCCCAGTCACTATCAGAAAATCCTTGCAAATTAAACTTCTGACCTTTCTTAAACTTCACACCAAAGAACAATGTTCCTTTGAGATACCTCAAGACCCTTTTGCTGCAATCAAATGTAACCGACTAGGACTACTCATAAACCCGGATAAAACACTCACAAAGCAAATAGAATATCTGGTCTGGTTGCTGTAAGATACATGAGACACCCAATCGACTTCTATACATAGAAGCATCTACCGCATCTGTTCCATCATTCTTCGCAGCTTTTCTTTAGCAGCCATAGGAGTGCTTACACTTCGACAATCTTCCATCTGAAACTTCTTTAGAATTTCTTTCATGTATTTTTTCTGACAGATGAAGATCTCATATGAAGCCTGTTTGACTTCCAAACCCAAAAAATAAGCCATCTTTCCCAAGTCTGACATCTCAAAAACTGCAAATAGATCTTGCTTCACCTTCTCTATCAATTCCATATCATTCCCCGTCACTAATAGATCATCTACATAAAGTGACAGAATTACAACACCGTGATTCACCTTCTTGACATAAAGAGTGAACTCACTTAAGCTTTTTATAAAGCCAAAATCCTGCAAATATCGATCTATCTTCCCATACCAAGCTCTTGGAGCCTGCTTCAGTCCATATAGAGCTTTCTTCAACCTGTATACACTCTCTTCTTGCCCTTTGATACCGAAGCCTTCAAAGTTGTTCAACAAAAATCTCCTCCTCAAGCTCTCCATTCGAAATGCAGACTTGACATCTAACTGAAATATAGGCCACCCCTTCTCTCGCTGCAATAGCTAACAATAACCTTATTGTATCAAGTCGTGCAACAGGAGCAAATGTTTCAGAATAGTCTACTCCCCATATTTGTGCATAGCCTTTCACCACCAGTCTAGCTTTGTGTTTATTGACAGAACCATCAGGATTAAGTTTTGTTCTAAACACCCACTTAACCCCAATCACATTCTTATCAGATGGTCTATCAACAAGCTCCCATGTGTGGTTTTTCTGGATCATTGCAATCTCCTCCTGCATTGCTGCAATCCACCTCTGATCCTCCTTAGCTTCCACAAAGTTAGATGGTTCGAGCATTGCCACATTGCTTCTTTCATAGATTTCAGCAAGTGACCTTGTGCCCCTCACTGGTAAATCATCCACACTGTCTTCCAATCCATCTATAACTTCATCAACCTCTACATCTGTTGCAGGTTGTTTTTCGAACTGCTGCTTTTTTGCACTTTTTCCTTCCATCCAATTCCACTCATCTTCCTCTAGAAAAACAACATCTCTGCTTACAGTCACCTTCCCTGTCATGGGGTGAAAAATTTTGTAAGCCTTTGATTGGAGATCGTACTCCGATGAAGATTCCAAGCTCTGCTTTCTTATCCAGCTTGTCCCTCTTGACCTCAGGGACATGAGTGTAACACAAACACCCAAAAACCTTCAAATTTTTCACAGAAGGTTTAACACCATACCAGACTTCAAAAGGTGTTGACCTCTCTAAGGCCTTTGTGGGCAACTGTTCAACAGAACACCGCGGTATTAGCCGCTTCAGCCCACCCGTAACTTCTTAGGCAACATCTTCCCGCATCATACATCTGGCCATCTCCATAATACTGTTTTTCCTCTCACCGACCCCATTCTCGTTGAGGTGAATAGGAGCAAAGTGAACTGCTGCACAATTCGCTTGCTCACAATTTAACTTAAACTTGTGAGCAGTATACTGTAACCATTATCGACCCGAGCATTTTAATTTTCTTCCCACTTTGATTCTCAACTAAGGCTTTAAACTTCACAAACACATCAGCAACTTCAGACTTGGCTCGCAGAAAATAAATCCAACTCATCCTAGTCATATCATCAGTGAAGGTAATGAAATACCCGCTACCATTGAGAGAAGACTCGGACATAGGTCCGCATAGATCCGTGTGGACCAATTGCAGCTTCTCACATGCTCTCCAGCCTCCTCCTTTGAAAGGAAATCTGGCTTGCTTGCCAAGAAGACAAGTTCTGCACCGTGGAAATTCCTCCTCCAAACTTGGCAAGTCATCCGCAAGCTATTTCTCCGCATAAACGACATGCTCTTCGTGTGAACATGCCCAAGTCTTTTATGCCATATCTCCGCATTTTCTTCTTTGCACTTTAAAGCCATTTGTTGCATCTCTTGTGGCTTGAACATGAAACTCTTGTCCTCCATTGGAATTCTTAGCACTTCTTTGCTATCGCATTATTAATAAGACATTCATTCCCTTCGAACTTCACTTTATAGCCCTTCTCAACTAATTGACCAACACTTAACAGATTATGGTCAATATTTGGCACAAAGAGAACATCACCGATCGCCTTCACCTCCCGATTTCCTTCAATAGCCACCGTACCCTTCCCTTGCACTTCGATATACCGTCCGTTGCCAATTCGACTGGACCCGACCGACCTGTCTAGATTCCTAAATAGCTTCGAATTGCCAGTCATATGATTGGTACAGCCACTATCCACCAGCCATGCATCATTCCCAACAGAAGATTCAGGAAAAGAAGCTACAAACAAGTGCTCTTCCTCAGTTTCATTCACTGCTACCTGGGCTTTTCCTGCTTGCTGGTAATTTTTTTCTTTGCAGATGGCTTCCATGTGACCCAACTTGTGACATCTTCTGCATCTAGCATCAGGCTTTCTCCAACATCTAAAAATCGATGATTAGTTCCACCACAAGTATTGACAAGGCTTTTGTTCATCTTCCATTTGCTAGACCCACCAGAATTTCCTTCTTTTGCTACAAACTTGGTGTCACCAGCATTTTCTCTGGACTGAATCCATTTCTTCCCTTTGCCTCCATCATTTGACTTCACTTTAGCTTGTAGCGCACCCTCTACAAACTCTTCTCTTCTCATCAGTCTTCTGTGCTCCTGTGCCTGTAGAGCATTTAACAATTCTGCAAGCTTTATATCAGGTAAGTCTCTTGTATTTTCCAGAGACGCTATGGTGGCTTCGAACTTCTCTGGAAGAGACACCAGGATCTTCTGAACAAGCCTTTCATCCTTCAAGTCAGTCCCTAAAACTCTGATTTTATCAGCTATCCCCACTAGCCTATCAGAGTATTCCTTCACTGACTCAGACTCTTTCATCTGCTGTCTCTCAAATTCTCTCAAGAGATTCAGCACCTTCATACCTCTTATCTTCTCATCTCCTTCATATTCTTCCTTCAAGAAGTCCCATATGGCCTTTGCAGAGTCACACTTCATAATTCTGGTAAAGATGGTAGGCGAGACAAAGCATACAGGCAAGATTTTGCCTTGGCTTTTCTTGTGGTTCTCTCTTTATGAAGTTTGATTTGATTCATGGTCGGATTATCTGGAAGTGGAGCAACTTCATAATCATCCTCCACAGCTTCCCACAGATCATGACCCTCCAAAATGCTGTCATCTTAACAGCCCATGCTTGATAATTCTCTCCAGTAAATACCTGGAGAAGCCATCGCAGAGAAACCACTCGACCCCGTCTCCATCAGCTTTTTTTCTTTGCAAATCGGAAGCAATCTTCACTCAATTACCCTCACTTCACAGTCCCTTAAGATCCCACAAATGCTCTGATACCAATGTTAAAACTCATAAAAACAACAATCAAAACAGAAAAATTTCTGTTTTTGAGAGAGAGAAAAAGATAAAAAACAGAGCACTTCATACGTCTTGTGCTTAAGAAAAAAACTGTCGAGTACAACCACTAAATACAAAACAAAAACTGCTCACGTACGTGCAACACATAACTGCACACAAACGTGCCATTAACTTCCTAGAAAATAGCAAAAACACTAAATACGTAACTAAATGAACTTGGCTGTTTTTTTAATAAAAAACAGAGTAAAACAGAGTAAAAAGAAAATTGAAAACAGCAGAAAACAGAGACATTATAATCCAACACGCTCACCCTCCTCCAACGCCCACACGTCCATGCTCTCCTTGCGCGAGCAGTCGACGAGACCCAGAACTCCCTGGAGGTCCACGAGGTGGGCATCTCGAAGTGCCGGGCAGGGAGTCCACCCGAACTCCTCCTGCGTGAGGTCGAAGGAAGAGATCCTGATCCCAACCCCGAGGGTGCCGCCTCGGCCATTGGTTTTCCAGTGGATTGATCCGGCGGCAAACACCGGGCCTTCGTGAAGGTTGAGGCTGGAAGGGACGCTCGCTATGTCCCTCCATGACCGCGAGCCCTGATCAAGGACCGCTGCCCTAAGTGGGAAGACTACGCAGTCCATAGAGTAGCTCACGCGCACGATCTTGTACCGGCCAGTCCGGCGGTCGAACCCAATTCCAATCCTTTGCCAAGGCCGCGGTTCGACATTCTTCCACGAGATGAATTCTCGGGTCAGAGGATTGACAATATAGGTCACGCCGTAGCGGAGGTCCTCAAAGCAGTGCAAACCGTGACACGAAGCTCTAGATATGCGGAGCCACCGCCCCGTGGCCAATATGGGGAGCGAAGTCACCAGGAACCGGTCGTCCACCGCGAATTGGGGATCGCGCCACGTCCATGTCTCGGCCCTGAGATCAGCAGAATCCGGGGACTCTCGATGCCGCTCCTGGCGTGCATGGCGGCGAAGTGCGGATCGTCGATAATGTCACACCATTCTCTGCAGACGGACCTGAGCTTGAGGAGCGATATCGTGGGTAGGCGAGAGAGGACGTTGCGGAGAAGGTCGACAGGGAGTGAGCTCGTCTTTGGCGCTTTATGCCGAGGAGAAGAAGAAGAAGAAAACCGCTCCCGGCGTGCATGGCTGCGAAGTGCGTATCGTTGATGGTGTTGCGCCATTCTCTACAGACGGACCTGAGCTTGATGAGTGATATAGTGGGTAGGCGAGAGAGGCCGTTGTGGAGGAGGTCGAGAGAAGAAGAAGAAGAAGAAGAAGAATTGAAGAAGAAGATGTGTTCCGGTACCGCGAATCTCTCACTATCTTGATATAGAATTTTACTCGGAGATGTCTTTTCTCCTCATCCGTAGGTATTATCTACAAGGATTTGTAACTCGCTTTTTAATATTTTAAAATAAGCTATATCATTTAAAAGTACTTCCACGAAGGCAAAATGACATATCTGTGAATTGGACACAGCAGAGTTTTATTTTACGTTCAACACACTATGAAATTGTCATTTAAATACCTATATAAATTTGAGCTTAAGCTACATTTATTTAGTACTCTCTTTCACGAAAAATTAAAAGAAAAACTTCCTTAACCCCACTCTGCCACAACTTCCTAGGGCTTATTTCCTTAACCCCACTATGCCACAACTTCGCCGGCGATAGCAAACTCACGGTGATGCTGCCTATGGCTTTGGCCCGCCTTGCGCCGAGTCTCGGCACGTCCTTCAGCTGGCCAGTCGCAGGATCATAGAACCAGAAGCTCTCCATGTCGTTGAGCGCCCTATCCCAGCCAGCACCGCCCAGAACATTAAGGTAGCAGGGACTCCTCGGCCGGACACCATGCACCTTCACCCACCGCCGACTCTCCTCCATCACCCACAAAGTCGCCCCTCTTGGGCGAGCGGTGGGCGAGCCCCAGTACTCCCTGGACATCCACCAGGAAGGCATTTTGGAGCGCCGGGCATGGAGTCCAGTCGAACTCCTCCTTTGCGATGTCGAAGGAAGAGATCCCGACGACACCACCTTGGCCGGCGGCTAACTAGTGGATCGATCCGGCAACGAACATGGGGTTTATGGGGAGGAGTCTGGGAGGGACGCTCGCTATCTCCCTCCATGACTACGAGCCCTGATCAAGGACCTTTGCCCTTTGTGCGACAACTGTGTCATCGTTCAAGTAGCTCACGCGCACGATTTTGAACCGGCCGATCAGGCGGTCCACTCCGATTCCGATAAGGTATGGGCACCACATTCCGCCCAACGGGTCAAAGCTTGGCAGCGGGACAATTGCTCGGGTCAAAGGGTTAAGGAGATAGGTCGCACCATTGTGGAGGTCCATAAAGCAGTGCAACCCGTGACATGAAGCCCCAGCTGCGTGGACCCACGGCCTCACGGCCGATATGGGGAGTGAAGTCACCAGTGTTGGGAAGAACTCAGGTACAACAATTCACCACGACCAAACGCAATCCAGGATCAATTTAAAAAATTTCTTAACCCTCAGCAACAACCAATAATGTATAGCCTCACAAAATGCAAATATAACGCCGAAATGATAAGTAGACAAAGCAAATAACGACACCAAGGATTTAACGTGGAAAACCCGATGCGGGAAAAATCACGAACCGCCCAAAAACATCCACTAATCACCAAGAATAGCAGGATACACAAAATATTCTTCTCTAGTCACACACTAGAAGCTCAACATCAACATTACAATCATCTTCTTCTCACCATATAGGTAGACAAACAAGTTTGGAGTAAGAAAACCTTAACCACAACTGGAGAATTCGGAGACGGTTCTCGACAAACAAAAACCATCAACTCGTAGCCTTCGGTCTCATGAACAACATACTGAAATTTGAGTCGATTCCGTCAATATTTGGTATTCGAATCAAAGCCGCAAAGTTGCAGCCCTTTTCCTTTCTTCTCTTCTCCCTTGTGCAGTTTTTTTTGTTTTCTCTCTCTCCTCTCATCACTTTTCGGGCGCACACCCACGTACGACAACTCCACTTCTTTTTGTTCTTTTTCTTTTCTTTTTTTTTATTTAATGCTGGCTGGGCCCCACATGAAGGTGGACCCAGCCAACAAATCTCCCCTTCCACCTCATGTGGGAAGATTTGTCATGCCCGCTTTTCTTCTACAAGCATCAAGCTTCATCATGGGCAAGGCCTTGGTCATCATGTCGGATTTATTGTTGTCGGTATGAACTTTCTTAAGTAGGAAGAGCTTCTCTTCTAGCTTTTCTCAGATCCAATGATACTTCACATCAACATGCTTTGATCTTGAATGAAACATCGGATTCTTGCTAAGATGGATGGCACTCATGCTATCGCAATATAGAACAAACTTCTCTTGCTTCAAGTCCAACTCTTGTAGGAATTTTTGCATCCACAAAAGTTCTTTACCTCCTTCAATAATAGCAATATACTCCGCTTCAGTTGTAGACAAAGCGGTACATTTTTGCAATCTCGATTGCCATGAAACAGCTCCCCCTACAAAGATTATTATAAAACCCGATGTGGATTTTCGGGAATCAATATCACCGGCATAGTCCGCATCCGAGTAGCCACTCAACTCAGGCTTCGCATTTCCATAACACAAGCAAAGTGTAGAAGTGCCTCTAAGATATCTCAAAATCCATTTAACAGCGGTCCAATGCTCCTTACCTAGATTAGAAAGAAATCTACTCACAACACCAACTGCATGAGCAATATCCGGTCTTGTACAAACCATGGCGCACATCAAACTACCCACAGTCGATACATAAGGAATTTTCATCATCTCAACCTTCTCTTTCTCACTTGAAGGACACTCATTACTACTCAACTTGAAATGGCCTGCAAGTGGAGTACTCACCGGTTTACATGTGCTCATGTTGAATCTTTCAAGCACATTCTCAATATACTTCTCTTGAGATAACCACAGTTTCTTATTCTTCCTATCACAAGTAATTTTCATGCCTAAGATTTGCTTAGCCAGGCCTAAGTTTTTCATTGCAAAAGCTTTACTCGACTCATTTTTCAAGCTCTTGATTTTCTTGGCATCATGCCCAACAATCAACATATCATCCACATAAAGTAGAAGAATAAGAAAATCATTATTTGAGAATCTTTTCATAAAGACACAAGAATCGAAGTTTGTCTTACCGTATTCTTGTTCTTCCATGAATGATTCAAACTTCATATACCATTGCCTTGGTGCTTGCTTGAGACCATATAAGCTTTTCCTCAATCTACATACAAGGTGCTCCTTGCCTTCAACTTCAAAACCCTCTGGTTGCTCCATATATATCTCTTCTTCTAGGTTTCCATGAAGAAAAGCTGTCTTTACATCAAGTTGTTCAATTTCTAAATTCAAACTAGCGGCCAACCCAAGAACAACTCGAATAGAAGACATCTTTACAACCGGTGAAAAAATCTCTTCAAAGTCTATGCCCTTCTTTTGACGAAAACCCTTCACAACAAGTCTAGCCTTGTATCATAGTTTTAAAATATTTTCTTTCGTCTTCAACTTGTACACCCACTTATTTGTGAGTGTTCTCTTACCCTTGGGCAACTTCACCAATTCAAAAGTGTGGTTCTCATGCAAGGATTTAAGCTCTTCTTGCATAGCTTCATGCCACTCATTCTTTCGTTCACATGATATAGCCTCTTCATAAGTTTCTGGCTCCCCTGCATCAGTGAGTAACACATACTCATGTGGCAAATATTTTTGAGAAGGCCTACGCTCTCTTTCAAATATTCTAACTTGAGGTAGGATAGATTGCTCTTGCTCATCTATTTCACCTGTCTCAGCTGAAAAATCAACATTATGTGATGATTCACCATTTTCATGATTTCCTTGCACTTTTCCCCCATGATTTCTATCAATATTAGGATTTTGGGCTAAAACTAACTGAACGTTGAGCTATATTCTTTGGTCTCTCTGCATTGTCAATGTCTTCAATAGTTTGATACTCACAAAACACCACATCTCGGCTTCTAATGACTTTCTTTGCAACTGGATCCCATAACCTGTAGCCAAACTCTTCATATCCATAACCTAAGAAGATACACTGTTTAGACTTGTCATCAAGCTTGGATCTTTCATCTCTTGGAACATGCATAAATGCCTGACAACCAAACACTTTTAAATGGCTGTAGGAAACATCTTTGCCACTCCAAACTCTTTGCGGAACATCCCCCTTAAGAGGAACCGATGGAAAAAGATTTATCAAGTCTACTGTTGTTCTCATCACTTCACCCCAAAATGATTTAGGCAACTTCGCATGAGAAAGCATACACCGAATCCGATCATTAATTGTCCGGTTCATTCTCTCTGCCACTCCATTATGCTGTGGTGTTTTTTGAACAGTCTTCTCAAGCTTGATACCATAATCCCTGCAATAGTATTCAAATGGGCCTCTATATTCACCACCGTTGTTAGCTCGAACACATTTCAGCTTCTTCCAAGTTTCTCTTTCCACATTGACATGAAATTGCTTGAAAGCCGCAAGTACTTGATCTTTAGATTTCAAAGCAATAGCCCACACTTTTCTATAATAGTCATCAATAAATGTCACAAAGTATAATGCACCTCCAAGAGTTCTAGCATCCATGCAATAAACATCAGTGTGAACTAAATCAAGTACATTTAATTTCATGTGTGGAGAGAAATTATGAAATGAGAATCTATGTTGCTTACCTGTAAGACAATGAGCGCATTCCTTTAGATTTTTCTCCTTCAAAGGTAAAAGGTTCTTTCTAGCAAGAGTTTCAAGTCCTTTCTTGCTAAGATGACCCAGCCTCATATGCCATAAATCAACCGAGGAATCCTCCACTACATTTACCTCTTCTTTAATCAAGTTAGCTTGCATGGTATAGAGAGAGCCTATCTTCTTACCTTTTGCCACTATCATGGAACCTTTAGTCAACTTCCATTTGCCATCAAAGAAGGAATTACAATAACCATCATCATCTAAGGCATCCGTAGAGATCAAGTAAAGTCGAATATCCGGAACATGTCTCACATTTTTCAAAAGTAAATTACATCTGACATCGATTTCCAAATAAACATCTCCCATGCCAATAACCTTGGAAACATCACTATTTCCCATCCTAATACAACCAAAGTCGCCGCCGCGATAAGAGACAAAGTAATCACGCCATGAGGTGACATGAAAGGAGGCTATGGAATCAATAACCCACGTAGAGTCTTGGCATGTAAAATTCACATATCCATCATCACATACAAACAAATATCGCCATCGGATGCAACCGCTGTTATAGCTTGTTTCTCTTCTTTCTTTTGATCTCCATTTCTATCATGAAATCTATCTCTCTTTGGCAACCAACACACTTTTGCATAATGTCCCATTTTGCCGCAATTATAACACTTGACACTCCCCCTCGGTCTTGATTTTGACCTTCCTCTTGACTTACCTCAGGTATCATTTCTTTGAAATCTTCTTGATTGACTTCTCGCCCTGTTTTCTATAACAAGAGCATCCGATGTAGAAGCATAATTCAAGCATTTTCTTCTTGTTTCTTCATTGAACAAGCTTTCTTTAACCATGCTCATAGAAAGCACACCAAAATGAGCCGAGTTATTTAATGCCACAACCAAGGTGTCCCAACTATCAGGAAGAGTACCAAGTAATAAGCATGCTTGCAATTCATCACCAAGATCAATCTCAAGATTTGTCAATTGATTTACATCATCTTGAAATTCACTCAAGTGTTTTGCCATATTACTCCCCTCCTTGTATCTCAAATTCACAAGTCGCTTAACTAGAAGAGCTTTATTTTGTGGAGTTTTTTTCTCATAGAGATCTTGTAACTTCTTCCACAAAGTGTCCGCCTTCGTTTCTTGAGCAACATGATGAAACACACTATCATCAATCCATTGTCGAATAAACCCAACCGTTTTCCGATTCATTCTCTCCCATTCTTTGTCTTTCTTATCTCCTTTGGCTTCATCACCCTCAATAGGATCAAATAAGTCTTTGCAATATAACACATCTTCCATCCGAGGCTTCCAAATAGAATAATTCAAGGCATTTAACTTAAACATGGTGCTGTTGGTTTCTTCCATTTAACACTAGAATTTCTACCTTAGCTCTTATACCACTTGTTGGGAAGAACTCGGGTACAACAATTCACCACGGCCAAACGCAATCCAAGATCAATTTCTCCCCCGAAGCTAAATCAACTAAAAAATTTCTTAACCCCCAGCAACAACCAACAATGTATAGCCTCACAAAATGCAAATATAACGCCGAAATGATAAGTAGACAAAGCAAATAACGACACTAAAGATTTAATGTGGAAAACCCGATGCGGGAAAAACCACGGACCGCTCAAAAACATCCACTAATCACCAAGAATAGCAGGATACACAAAGTATTCTTCTCTAGTCACACCCTAGAGGCTCAACATCAATATTACAATCATCTTCTTCTCACCACATAGGTAGACAAACAAGTTTGGAGTAAGAAAACCTTAACTACAACTGGAGAATTCGGAGACAGTTCTCAACGAACAAAAATCATCAACTCGTAGCCCTCGGTCTCATGAACAACATACTGAAATTTGAGCCGATTCTGTCAATATTTGGCCTTCGAATCAAAGCCACAAAGTTGCAGCCCTCTTCCTTTCTTCTCTCTTCCTTTGTGCAGTTTTTTTTGTTTTCTCTCTCTCCTCTAGTCACTTTTCGGGCGCACACCCGTACGACAACTCCACTTCTTTTTGTTCTTTTTCTTTTCTTTTTTTTTTATTTAATGCTGGCTGGGCCCCACATGAAGGTGGACCCCGCCAACAACCAGGAACTCATCATCCACCGCGAATCGGGGGGGCCTCCACGCCGCAGCTCGACTTTGAGAGCAGCAGAATCCGGGGACTTTTGACGCTGCTGTTGGCGTGCATGGCGGTGAAGTGCAGATCGTCGATGATGTCGCGCCATTGTCTGCAGACGGACCGGAGCTCGAGGAGCGATATAGTGGGTAGTCGAGAGAGGACATTGTGGAGGAGGTCGAGAGGGAGTGAAGAGGTAGAAGATGAACTAGAAGAAGAAGAGTTATAGGTCGACATCAGCGAGAGCATTCAAGAAGATGTGTTCTGGTTTGTTCACATAATCGCGAATAATTCACTTTCCTTGATATAGAATTTGACCCGGAAATGTCTATGTTTTCAGCGGTAGGATTTATCTACAAGGATATGCCTTATTTGTATATTAATTTCCATTTTAAAAGAGAAGTAGGAAAAGGGGAAGAAATCTTTTTGACAAGTTCGGACATCTTTATTGATAAGAGATCAATCTCATAGTAACGATTATACAACCGCGGCATCCACGGCGGCAGCATCCTCGGAATCCTGTACTTCTTCGCCCACAGCCCGCTCTCCTCTATCGCCCACACATCCATGCTCTCCTCACGCAAGCGGTTGACGAGCCCCGGAGCTCCCCAGAGGTCCACAGGTGGGCGTCCCGAAGCTCCAGGCACGGAGTCGAACTTTTCTTCGTAACATTGAATGACGAGATCCTGACGGCGCGGCCTCCGCCAGCGACGCTCCAATGGATCGATCCGGCGGCGAACACGGGGCCTTCAAGGAGGAGGCTGGGAGGGAGGCTCGCTATGTACCTCCACGACTACGAGCCCTGAGCCCTGATGGAGGACCTCTGTGCTGATCAGTCAGGACTTTGTACCGACCAGTCAGGCGGTCCACCCCGATTCCGAGTCTGCGCGGCTCGTTCGGCAGCGAGAAGATTCCTCGGGTCAGAGGGTTGAGGAGATAGGTCGCGCCGTGGCCGCTGTAGCCCATGACATGAAGCTCCATCTCCCTCGAACCACGACCAATAAGCTGATTCAGAGCATAGTCGAGAGGACCTCGTCGTCCACCATGACCGGGGCCACTCCACACCGCGGGTCGGCTCCGAGAGCAGCAGAATCTGGGGACTCTCGATGCCGCTGGCGGCGTGCATGGCGGCAAAGTGCGGATCGTCGATGGTGTCACGCCATTCTCTGCAGACGGACCTGAACTTGAGGAGCGGTATCGTGGGTAGGTGAGAGAGGACGATGCGGATGAGGCCCAGAGGGAGCGAGCTCGTCGACTGCGTTTCGCACTGGCGAGGAGATGAAGAAGGAGGATGAGGAGGAGAAGAACGGTAGCTCGACATTGGCGATGGCTCCGAAGAAGATGCATACTGGTTCTCAGCCGGAGGAGTTATCTCAACTCAATGGTAGAGTTATATTTTTTTGACTTCCGACTACAACGAGGAATAGTAAAACAGAAAGAGATTTTTTTTTCTTTTTTTTTTTTACGAAGATTAATCTATCCCAAAGCATCGATCACGTAGTGTGGAAATAGCCGGTGCATTAAAAACGATCGATTTTTCATAAGTAATTTCTTAATAGGTGCGTGGTCTTAAGATGCTTATTAATAAAGGGAGAGTTTATAAATAAGATAGTGTCAACATCAACAAGTGTCTTTATATTATATTATTTAAATTTTTAAGGTTTTAATTGAACAAAACCGATATATGTAAACAAATTGGGTTGTTTAACAAATGCTCCCAGTTGATGTGCAACAAAATAAAATAAATGAATAATCTAATGCTAACTTTAATAAAAATTTATAGCTGAAAATTTCGTTGAATCTAGAAATGGTGAGCTATATTATAACTCTTGGAACGTCATGGATCGTAACCCCTCTCGATTTTTCATGACTCTTGTACCAAATGTTGGGACATACACTATAAAGTAATTTTCACATGGTTAGTAATTTTTAATCCATGATAAATATGTCTTGTGCTGCGAGGTGAAGGGCAGAAACATTTGCATAGTCCGCAACAATGATGAAAGAAAAAGTTAATTTCTGAAAAAGAAAATTATAATTAAAGTTAAGTAATAAATTTTATAATTAATACCACAAAAATTCAAAACTGGTGTATACAATAAATTTATCCAAAATGATTTTTTGATAACCAAAAATCTCAACCGATGCCGACGTGATGCGTTTACTTTCGTTAATGTCAAATTTTATCATGAAGTTATTAAGACATATGGCAGCGAAGCATGTTGATGTAGCAAATCTACAAGAGAATTTATAACTCTCTCTCTCAGTACAAAACCCCCTAGATGGTCTTTCTCTTCATTGAGCGTACTCCTTCATTATCATTTTCCTCTTCGTGATTAGACATCAGAATGCGAGAATATTACCATAAATAAAAGTGTGCTTGAACGAGTTCCAATGCCTAATCAGGAAGATAGAGACCACAGTGAAGAGAAAGATGATCTAGGGTATTTTATGCTCTAAGAGAGGGAGGGGGAGGGAGGGAGCCCTATTTGTTTTCAAATTATGGCTAATTGAAGAAACAATAATAGATGTTTTATGGATTTCTACGTCATTAACTTAACAATTTCACGGTAAAATTCAACGGAAACTAACAAATGATAAGTATGTCACGTGTGTACCGATTTGGGATTTTGCATAATATTAATCCTAAATTTTAAGTTTTTTATAGTTAAATGATGTTATACAGTGCCTCATATATCAACATGACATTATGTCTATTGATTTGGAAAAAAAGTTTCAAAATTTGATGCAAATTAAATAAGTATTAGTTTGGTCAGTTCGAGTTTTAGACCAAACGTTAGTCTTTGTTCATTTTTTATAACCACTATTGAATTTTAGAAAGGCAATCAAAAAAGAACACAAGAATTACGAGGTTCAGCAATATGCCTACGTTCTCGGACAAAACTCTCGACTCTCTTATTTTTTGTCATAACATTCTTCTGCAACTGCAACAAAAAAGGGAAATTTCAAAAATAGGAAACTCAAAAATAGGAAAACTATCAATGCAGAGATTTGCCCACAATATGTCCTTTCCTTGAATAGGAGAGCAAGTCTCACCAATATCGCCAATACTCCCCCTCAAGTTGGAGCGAAGACATCGTCAGAAGTCAACTTGTTTATCATATCCTGAAATACTCCCTTGGGTAAAACTTTGGTGAAGACATCAGCAAGTTGATCCCCACTACGAATATATAGTGTCTCTATTGTCTTATCTTGAACCTTTTCCCTTACAAAATGACAATCGACCTCTATGTGTTTGGTCCTTTCATGAAAGACCGGATTTGAAGCAATGTGTGTTGCCGCCTAATTATCACAAAATAGCTTCGTAGGTTTAGACATGGCATCACAACCCAATTCTTGAAGCAATAGACGAAGCCATACGATCTCACTAGTGGCAGTAGCCATGGCTCGATACTCAGCTTCCGCACTAGATCTAGCCACAACTGTTTGCTTCTTACTTTTCCAAGTAATAATATTTCCACCAACAAAGGTACAAAAACCCGCGGTAGATTTTCTATCCATGGGGTTCCCAGCCAAATCAACATCAGTAAATCCCACAATCTCTGTATTACCATTATTCTTCAACAATATTCCTTTTCCTGGAGAAGCCTTTAGATATCAAAGGAGCTGGTTTAGCAACTCCATATGTCATTGCGTAGGTTTTTGCATAAATTGGCTCACATAACTAACAGAAGAAGCAATGTCAGGTCTAGTAATTGTTAGGTAAATCAATCTTCCTACCAAACGCTAAAATTGCCCAATATCCTGTAATGGTGTTTCCTTAGACATAGTCTTATTGTTGTAATCCATAGGAGTGCTAGCAGGTTTAACACCCAGCTTACCAGTCTCCTTCAATAGATCTAGGATATATTTCCTTTGAGTCAAGAACATACCTTTGTTAGAACTTTCTACCTCTATCCCCAAAAAATACCTCAATTTTCCAAGATCTTTAATGTCAAACTCCTTGCTCAACAACTATTTAAGTTCTGCAATACCTGCTAAGTTACTACCAGTAATAATAAGATCATCAACATAAATGAGAATAGCAACAATACATTCACTAGTTACTTTAGTAAATATCGAAGAATCAGCTGCACTCATTTTGAAACCAAATCTAACGAGTGCAGAACTTAGCTTGCCATACCATGCTCTAGGTGACTGTTTGAGATCATATATTGCCTTCTTTAATTTGCAAACCATTCCCTTATTATTCTTTAAGAGATGTTCTGGAGGAAGATCCATATAAACCTCTTCTTCTAAGTTTCCTTGGAGGAAAGCATTTTTCACATCAATCTGAAACAATGGCTAGCTACAATTAATTGCCACAGATAGGATGACACGAACAGTGTTCATTTTCACTACAGGAGCAAATGTGTTCTTGTAGTCTATCCCATATGTTTAAGTATACCCTTTTGCAACGACCCGAGCTTTGTACCTCTCAACCGAACCATCACTATTGTATTTGATCTTGTAAATCCATCGACATCCAACTGTCTTTTTCCCGTTTGGCAATTTAACAAATTCTCAAGTATGGTTACGGTCCAATGCTTGAAGTTTATCTTTCATGGCATTCACCCACACACTACTTTTACATGCTTCCAAGAAGGTATTGGGTTCTTGTTGATTTTCAATAGTAGATAAGAAACTTAAATAATTATAGGAAATTCTATCATACCCAATAAAATCTTGAATAGGATGCTGAGCCATATGATATGTTACAAAATCACGGAGTTGTGTTGAAGGCCTTGGAATACGTAATGACCTGCGGGTTGAGGTTAAGATATTTGGTACCGTATCGCTGGATCTACCTTTGTTGCATTTTCAACCTCTACTTCCAAATCAGCCCCATCTGTTGTAATGGCAACTATATCAAGAACGGCATCAACATTAGGGACAAGCTCACTCCCTTGAACAGCCGTTGTTGGAATTTCTCTTGATCCAACATTAAATCCCTAATAGGTAGGATAGGAAGCAAAAATTCAGAATAGTCATTTTGCTCCCCCTGAATTTGATTCTTAGCAAAAAACATGTGAGCCTTATCGAAGACAACATCACGAGAAATATAAACACGTCTAGTACTTGGTTCATAGCATTTGTATCCCTTCTTGACATTTGAGTATCCCACAAACACACACTTTCGAGCCCGTGGATCCAGCTTGTCACCAGATTGGGAATGCACATAACACACACATCCAAAAATTCTTAGGTGAGAGATACCAAATTTTCGGCCATATAGACTTTCAATTGAAACTTTATAACCCAACACTTTACTAGGCAAACGATTGATTAAGTAGCAGCTAGTAAGGACTGCGTCAGCCTAATATGTCTTGGGTAAATTTCCGAGAATAACAATACTCGAGTAACCTCAAGCGGATGCCTATTTTTCTTTCAAAGCAACTCCATTCTGCTGCGAAGTTCCAACGGGAGGTCTAATGAATGACTCCCAAGCTACGCAGGAACACTTGAAAAGCCCGATTGGTATATTCAATTCCATTGTCTGTACAAAGAATCTTCACCATAGTGTTAAATTGATTTTTCACCATATTGCAAAAATCTTGAAACACAATCATAACTTCACTCTTGGATTTAAGCAGATAAAGTCATGTAGCTCGAGATTTATCATCAATAAATGTAACAAAATACTTGAACCCCTCCTTAGAGTCAATAGGAGAAGCTCCCCAAACATCCAAGTGAACTAAATCAAAAAACTATTCTGATTTATGTGTACTATGTGAAAAAGGTAACCTATGTTGCTTAGCATGATGACAAGGATCACAGCAATTGGAATCATAACTTAAAGTCATATCTATAGCATGTAACACCCGATCAGAGGGATGACCCAGACGCTAATGCCACAACCGGGAAATGTCAACAGTTTTCCTTTGTGCCATCAATGCTTCGTTGTTGAGGTCCACCATATACAGCCCATTTTGCAACCGCCATTCACCAATCATCCTCCTGGTGATTCGATCTTGAAAAAGCACCTTTTGAGGAGTAAAAATAACATTGCAATTCCCCTAATTAGTATATTTGCTAACTGACATTAAATTTGAGGATAATTCAGGTACCAACAATGCTTTAGAATTATTTGAAAAGAAATTAATTTGTCCAACACCACTAGTTGGAACATGCCCACCATTAGCAATAGTAATAGGTGGATATGACACACCCAAAGTAATATTGGATAGCAAGTTTGGAGAACTACACATGTGGTGCGTAGCATCGAGTCAACAATAAAGGCGAGTTTTGGATAAAGCTGAGTAAGCATGGACATTACCAGACGTCATAGCCAAATTTCCGGTTTCGGTGCTAGAAGCGTTCATTTCATTGCCATGTATTTGAAGTAATTGCTGAACTTGTTGAGACAAAGCCCCCAACTTGGATTGAAAATCGTTTGGATTTTCTTGGATTGTCACCTTAGCTTCCGAACCCCTGTCTTTGGAAAGACGCAAATGCGGATGAAGAACCCAACACCTCTCTTTGGAATGGCCATCGCGATTGCAATGGTCACAATGGAACCGTGCTGGTTTCTTAAATTTTCCTTTGGCAAACCGAGCAATGGAGTCTCCTTGCTTCGTGTTGATAGCACTGTGGGCCAATTGTTTACCAAGCTCTCCTAATGTAATTGGAACTGAAGGCATGACGCGTTTCCTTGTTTCCTCACTTTGGATTATGGCACAAACTTCATTGAAAGTGGGCAACACAGGACTCATAAGAATTTGACGTTTGGTGTCCTCAAATTCAGGCCTGATACTTGCTAACAATTGAAAGATTTTATCTTACTCTTCTCGATTGACATAATCCATCACATTCTGGGTCGCGGGTCTATACTGACGAAGCTCATCCCATTGCTTCTTCATTTTTCCCAAGTGTTCAGTGAAAAATTGTGTTGCGCCTTACTTAGAAGAAGCAAGTCCTTGTTGCAATTCAAAGATCAGAGATGCATTCCTGGCTTGACCATACATCTCGTTTATTGAATCCCACAACGCCTTGGCTGACTCTGACATCACACTATGGTCATTCGCTTGCCATTCATCAAATTTGGGATCCATCACGGGAGGGCTCTAATCTTCTGACCAAGCTTCGATCTACCCCCGAGAGCAACAGTTACAGCTCGTGACCAAGGAAGGTAATTTCTTTTGTTTAGCAACAACGAAGTCAACCGTTGATTATTTGTCTCATGCACCTTTGTTGTGTTGGATGCATCTCCTGACTTCTTTGACTCATCCATGACGCTTTGCTAGTAATAACAATGATATGACAGCAACAAAGAGAGGAACAAGCACTAATCAAAGAATGCAGATTGTTGTAGAACAGGAACAGTCTGCTCTGATACCATGTTGAATTTTAGTAAGGCAATTAGAAAAAAACACAAGGATTACGAGGTTCAGCAATGTGCCTACGTTCTCGAACAAAACTCTCGACTCTCTTATTTTTTGTCATAACATTCTTCTGTAATTTGTACATAGGGTTCACCACAACAAAAAAAGGAAATTTCAAAAATAGAAAACTCAAAAATAGGAAAATTATTAATGCAGAGATTTGCCCACAATATGTTATTTCCTTAAATAGGAGAGTAAATCTCGCCAATATCGCCAATAACCACGTTGCCCGCTTCATTAGATGTGTCATGTTTGTATCAAGACAATTCAACAAATTTATCAAGTACCGTAATACTCAGCATATATGTAACAGTTTGAGAGTTTTTATAATACAAAGATGAATTTATGGTAGATATGGTAATTTGAAGTTTTTTATGGAAAATATGACGCGGTCGGTTTTGCCGCTGTGGACGCCCACACGTGTAGGAGCATTTCTCTTTACGCACTGCACGCGTGGAAGCATGGTTTCTCCGACAGGACCGCCTCCACTTCAGGCACTGTTCTGTCTCCTCGCACGTGCGCTCTCTCTCTCTCTCTAACTTCAATTAAAACGGTAATAATCAATTAATAAATTTATTATTATCTCCAATGGAGGAAAGATCTTTTTCCCTTGTCAGATCATGACCAGTGTCGCTCCCTACTCGAAAGGGTAATGGAAAAAACATTTCTATAAAAAAAAAAAGAGAAATAAAAACAAAAACAGAGATATAGAGAGAGTCCGATTTCGACTCCGACTCCGACTCCGTTTATGGTGTCGACGGCGCGCTAGCTTCGGATGGAGTCCGCTTCCTCCACCGCCTTCTCCTTGGCTCTCCGGCGCTCCTCAGCCGCCAAGCTCGGCGGCGGCGGCGGCGGGGGCGGCGGCTTCGCTCGGCGGACGGGGAGGCCGTGCGTTCGCGCCTCCGCTCTGTCGTACCGGCAGTTCGTCCAGTTCGCTCTGGACGAGACCGCGCTCCGCACTCGCGTGGCTCCTTCTCCTCTGCAGGTGCGGTCGTTTTCGGCTTTTCGCCTTTCTCTTTTGCTGGTCATGCGATTGTTTCTCGACTCGGCTTCGTGCTCAATCGGAGTTCGAATTGGTATCGCGGCTCTTTGCTGGTGAACTCGAGTTCGATCCTCTCGTCGCGCGTTGCATTCCGGACCTTCTTGCGTCGGCGCTCTAGACGTTGTCGTTGCTAGCTCTGCGTCTCCATCGCTTCCACTGTTTCGAGTTCCGACAATGCTGCTCAGTATGTGCGTGCGTGATAAAGAGAGAGAGAGAGATGCGTGACTGTGAATGTTTGTGGCCGGGTTTTTGGTTTTTCTCTCTGGTTGTCTGCTCTATTTGCCGTTTGTTTGGTTAATCAAGGCTTGTCCTTCTTCGTGTCCTTAGGAAAGGTTCGGCTCCATGAAGCCACTGGATGATAAAACAGAGATCGAGTTGTTGTCGTATGAAGCGCCGAAAATTAGGTTGCTTCGGAGTTTGAGCATTCAAGGGAGCAAGGGACTGCAGGTATGATTGTCTAATCTCTTCGCCACTCGATATTTAGTTTCTCTAAGCTTCTCCCGACACAAGTTACAGCAAAAGCAAATACAGTATACAGAATCTAGACAGACAGCTTAAATTTATGGTTTTAAGCAAATGTAGCTGGTAGTTCCAGTCTATAGCTCCAAAAACCCCCTGTTAGTTTGAACTTGATGGTCAGCGGAAATTTCCTCAAGAGTGAAGAGAGTTTTGCTTAATTGATACTATGGCTTCACTTCTTTTTCTATCAAAACTATAGGTGTGTTGGCGCCATATGGATGCACGGTTTTGATGGTGTTGGAAATAAGTTGAGAATTATTTGATCCTCTGACTTTTCGCCAATGTAAACTTTCGTGTTTTCGGAAGACAGTATTTTCTGTGTAAAGCTTTTCCTCTAATTAGATTTGCCACTTGTGCTGATGGACGAATTGGTTGTTCAATAAAGTTTACTTGAACACATTATTAGCTATGACATTTAGCTGCCTCATTTTGTTCTTCTGAAGATACTCTATGCAGGTTTTGGATTTTGCTATGTTTCCAGAACCAGAATATGATCTGCCTATATTCTGTGCCAACTTTTTCACTGCTGCTGAGACAAACATAGTTGTTCTGTAAGAAAAATTCTCTGTTCTTGTTTTTTGTTACTTATTCCTTGTCGTAAGAAACAACGCGAGTTGATGAAAATGACAGCAGGTGCTTGCTGTATGGTCAACTGTATGTCTCGAGCAAATTTGCACGTGCACGTGCATGTGATATCCATGTGTAGAGAGCCAATTAGTGGCCATGCGTGTGTTTTTCTGCTGAAATTACCTGCTAGCACCTTTCTGATAAAAGAAAGTGTTGAACAGTTGAAATGGGTTGCGGTGTAGCTGTTCTGCTTGAGTATCATGAGCTGACTTTTGCAGAAGCTTTTAACAGTCACGCATTTGACATCTAAGTATCTAGTACCTACTGGCATGGCGTAGTATACTGGATAGTGTTTGTCAAGCTAGATGTGCAATAGTGAACTTTTTCCTCCGGCTTGAGATATGGCTTGAGATATGTGATGCTCCTTGATGAGCAGTTAGCATCTTGTTGGAGTGTGTAGTTTTGTTTTAAGATGTGCAATAAATATTTCAACAATATTAAATTTCTCAAAACAAGAGTGATGCATTTCAATTTTCTTTTATAATAGTTGAATATAGATAAATAAATAAATAAATATTGATATCCTTCTTGGTTAGTGTAGATAATTACCATCAAGTGGGGGTCGGCAGGTGCTGAATGCTGCCTGTCGCCCCTTCAATCCTATATTAACTTTGTTGCTGTACATAAGGCTCCCTGATCTGCTCTGTTATATTGTCTGCAGGGACCTTAACCCTCTATATGATGTTGTCAAGCACAAAGAATACAAAGATAAGTACTATGAAGGCCTGATGTCTTTAGGTCTCAATTATGCTGAGGTCAGTTGTCCATTGTGTTTTATAATAACATTCAAAGAGTTTTAAGTCTTTTCCTGTCCTTTTTGGATGCATCAGCTGAATATCTCTTTATGCAGCTTTTACCATGGGGTGGAAAATTAACGGGCGAATCATTGAGATTCTTCTCACCAATAGTCATATGGACCAGGTTTAAGTCTAGTCAACACATGCATGATGTTTTATACTCTGCATTCGTGGATTATCTCAAGGTACCTTGCTCGATAAATTGTCTCTTCAAGGGATTGCATTGTTTCTTTTAGGTGAGAATATTTCTCTAATTAATTTCCTCTCTGACCTTTGATTTGTTCTCAGGCTTGGCTTGGTTTGATGGACCTAGGAATAAGGGAGACTGATGCATCTCGAATTATAGCCAACCGTGAGGCGCAGCATCGGTATCTGACTTGGAGAGCAGAAAAGGTGAATCACCTGGTCACTCATCTCCTCCCCTATCTTCATCTTATCTTGCATTTCTTCACCTGCAATCTACAGTCTACTTTTTTTTTTTTGGTCGGTATCTACAGTCTACTTGCGAAGTTTATTTATTACATGCACATGCAGAGACCAGTGCTACTACCGATGGTCTAAAGTATTAAGCAAAGTGTTTTAGGTGCATCTAACATTACGCCGTTGCTCTTATGTTTCTTTGACAACTCATTTGATTTTTGTGTCCAGGATCCAGGTTATGAGGTTTTGAAAAGGTTATTTGGGGAGACACGTGCAAAGGTAGAAATGTCATTGACGGCTATTCCTACATCTACATCCCCATTGCATATTAGAATTTGCAGTTACTTATCTCTTGTCATGAAACGTAGAATGTGGTCCAGAGCTTCCTATTCAACGGAGTTGATTCACTAGGCAGCAAAACATTTTTGGATTACTTTCCAGAATATCGATGTGAAGAAGGAAGAGTAAATGAGAAGAGAAGCATGCTTGGGAAGTCTTTTGCAACTCGCCCATGGAACAGAAAAGGAGAATTTATAGGAAACCGTAATGACTAACTTGCCCTGTTCATTGTGTTTCTGTTTCCACCTTGGCTGCGTCTGTTTCATTGTGCTACTGCACTTAACTAGTACATAAGTGAGCTTTCTCTCTCTTTGGGCTAGCAGCTTCTTTTCGGGTTTGGTTATTTATTCCTCAAATTGACAAAGTTGTTATCTCAGTCATTTGTAATTTTCTCATTGTTCTTGCAAAAAATAAGTCCTTTATCTGTAAGTATGATGCAAGAGAATGCACCTATCATTCCTGTAAGCAACTTTCTATTGCCTGTTGATTTGAGTAGCAACACAAGGCCTCGTTAATTCGTCAGTCATCGAGTATATGTGAAGTTTTCATGTTGGCTACATGCGTGATCCTGTGAGAACGTCCCCGCAACATCAAGGTTTACCCATGAACTATAACCATCAGTTTTGACTTAGCCGGATCAGGCGGATTTCTCATACTTTGAGAATCGTCTTTTACGTAATTCCCAGAAGCAGATGAATTTTTCGCCATGGTACCATCTCACACTAGTCTCCCGAACTATTCTACCTTCTTCTTCGGTTAGAGCTAGCATTTTGTCTGTAGCAGCAGGCATTGTTCATCATTCTATCCAGATTAATGTCTCCTTTTAGTGCAGCCGTAAATTCAGTTCTGTGAGTGAGATCTCAGGGATAAAAAATGATCGATGAGTGGTTCGAAAACAGGAGCACTGCATCCATGGAATGAGATCTCGAGGGCTTCTCGGTTCTTATTTTCTTCAGTTCTCGCCACATTTGATTGGGTTATGTTTGGGGTCATCCCTGATTTGAGGGACAAATCTGAAAATCATAATTATTTATTTTTAATTTAGTTGGTATGCAAGTAATGTCTATAATTTGTAAATCACGAGTAAGTGATGCGATGATCAAATATGTTGTTATTCTGTAATCTATATTTAAACTAAGCACTGGCCAAGCCATATTTAAAACTAAATATAACTTCGTAGTTTTTCATTATCGGTTTTATCGTGATCTTTCATTTGAGTGAAGTTAATTTATAAAAGTAACCCTACTGAATGAAATAACGTTATGGTAAAGTCATAGGAAATAATTTATTAAGAAGGTGGCATACTATTAGTTGTTCAACTTGAGGAGGATAAAAATTGTGCGCGGTTTTCCAGCAATTGTCTGGGTAAATTTCCAGAGAGAGAGGGAAGTAAAAAATTCCATCGCCATGGTCAAGATGGTGCGAAAAGTAGGCAAACTTCAAGAGCAATGTGGTAACAGGAAGGCTAATTTGGTAAATAATTTCGGAAGAAATAATATCGCAAAAATCTATATTTTGAAGAGGCGCATATACTTGGGGGAACAAGAAGCCCATAAGATAACACGAACAGGGAACATCTAAGGATTTAATTTACCAATAGAATAGGAAAGGAAATAAAAATCAGTTACACTCTAAATACAAATTGAACTGGTCTTTCTTGAACTCGGGTCCCCTCAAAACGTCGATTGTTTTATCACGGACAAACGGGGCTTGCGTGGGATTCAAAAGCACAAGATCAGAAAAGGAAACACCAGGCATCAACGAAACTTAGTGCACATGTATCCGACCAGTTTCCTAATCCTAGCATATTTCTCAATCCTGACAGGGCTCTGGATTAGGTGGAGATGTTTCAGGAAACAACGAGTACGCTTAGGACTATGTTATTACAAGCGCTATTTAGTCCCCGCTCTTCCCCTGCGCTTACACAAAGAGACCCTCTTGAAGAGCCGAGAAGGAGTAGAAGCCCGCAAACGTCGGCGTGCAGAGAACGAGGATCATCTGCTCATTGATTCACTGAGCATTCTCGGCTTGACTGAAGAGAAAGGGAAAAGCGACCGTTGAAGGTAAATTGGCTTGCCCATCAACGGATTCTTGTTTATGTAAAATTAGCCTTCGGAAGGAAGTAGTTAACTGATCTTTTTATCGGAAATCTTGTGGCCTCTTGTATAATGGGCATGTGATGTTTTGTATTCTTGATAGATTGGTTCATAACTCGTTGGTTTTAGTGGCTCTTCCAAGGGGTACTGTTATTAGCGTACGATGGAGGGTGTTGCGAGCTCTTTCCATTAAAGGTTGTCGGTAGTGTTTCCTTTTGTCTAATCTTGCTGTGCTTTAGGATTTCCACGTGTAAGGTTTTGCTGCATTCATAGGACTTTAAACAACAGTTCTCATTCTTTCTCGTATTGCAGGAAGTTTTGTGGAGAACGACGAAGCCGACATTGACGGATGATGGCGGAGATCTCCAAAGGCTGCATCGATACATCGGACTCCATCCATGGCACCTCTTTACTTGCCTCAACCGATAATTCAAGAAATCATGTTGTATTTGCCTCCGAGGGTCGCAACGCAAATCAGCATCCTCTCCAAGGACTGGAATCATGCCTTTAACACTCTCCCGGCTCTAGAATTTGACGAGGAAACCTTTGGGAGCAAAGACATTAGCGGGCATGATGTCAAAACCGAGAATGATACTTTCTTGGAATATGTCAACAGTTACATATCGCGACGCCGTGAGTATGACCTCAACATCAACTCGATGAGCTTGCTGATCTTCTCAAGAGGCGACAAGTTGAATTCTAGGGTGCCTAAGTGGATAGACATTACCACAAGGCTCAATCTCCAAGACCTTACGCTCGGTCGCATTGTCGACTATCCCGACAAAATATCCTACGAGCAAAAATGCCCCGATTTAGTCTCCGACACCATCTCTGTCCTCCACGTGAGCCATCTCTCAATGCAGGGCGTCAAGATGAGGCTGCCTCGCCTGGAAGAGCTGGTCCTACACAAAGCCCACGAGAGCGACGACGTCGTGAACAAGTTGATGCTGAGTTGCCCCACACTCCGGCGCGTGGAGCTGATTGGTTGCTTCCGCTCCGGGGACCTCCTCATTTGCGGACCAAAGCTCGAGATTTTTGAGGCGTCGGCCATGCTTCATGATGAAAGCTTTTCGATTTCGATTTCAGCCCCGAACCTCGTATCCTTCAGCTACACATCGATGTTTATCATGGCCTTCCCGGATGGGCAGTTGTTGGCTCTCCAAGTGCATGGCGCGCAAAACCTGAGGGAGCTTGCCCTGGATCTGTGCGTGGTCGGGATCAGGACGATCCGAGAAGCCATCTCTCGGCTTCGTCTCCTGGAGACTTTGAGGCTCAAGGGGAGCCGGTCCACTGAGCGCATCAGGATAACTCACAAGAATCTCAAGCATCTCACCTTGACCGGATTCGACTCCTTGTTAAGAGTAAAGACCCAAACTCCTAATCTATTGTCGTTCCAATATGATGGTCCCAACATCGTGGCCATCGGTCCACAAGATTCGACGAGATTGGCGAATGCAAGACTGGAGGTGGATTTCGGAGTCCGCAACAAGAGGAGGAGCTATCTCAAGGCAGCCAAGTTTCTTAGGTATTTTGGTTGTTGCGACTCATTGACACTAGCCTGTAACAGAGTTGAGGTAAGTAAATTTCTTCAAATATGTATTTCGTATCGACTATCTTGCATGCTAATGTGAACTGAGCATTGAAATTTTGTTAGGCATTGGTTATTCCACGAGAAATCAGAGGTGAGATGCAACCTCCATTGCGGGATGTCAAGCATCTGAGACTTCAAATCCTCTGCGATGCTCCTGGAGTTGATACCATCCCTCAACTGACGGAAAGCTTGAGATGGATGTGCCCTCGTTTAGAGACGCTGGTCATTAACTCCGAACCCCGCCACAAGAAGAAGACATCACCAGCCATCTCTTTCGGACCCCACAGAGACAAGTACTCGCGAGCAAATAGGAGAATGGGCTGCTCGGAATCATCCGCGGTGGCAGCTGCTACGAGAAATGCGTTCTTGACAAAGAAAACTTATCTAAAGAAAACTGATCTAGCTTCATATGCTGGATCATCTCATGTTTGATGAAATTTTGGGATGCTGATTTTTTTTTTTTTTTTTTCAGGCTTGAGGAATTTGTGATGTTTGGAATTATACGTAGGATATGTTAAAGCTTCTATTCGAATAAAGTGACAAACCGATGATTCGTCTTGCTCAATAAATTGAATATTATGAGCTGATTTATAGCTTAGTTCTTCTTCTTTTTTTCTTTTTTTTGGGTCAAAATGTATAGTTTAGTTCATCAAACGAAACTGCTCTCAGGAGAAAATCTTTTTTATTTCAAAAAAATAGTAAAATGAATGATGGAAAAAAAGTAATTACATCCTATCTTGTAGTTTTATTTCCGACTTTAAAAGAAGGATGAAGAGAAAGAAATCGAAAAAACATATTTCGATAGAGATTATTATTAGATCCACAAATATGAAAAAAAAAATTACATATACAACATTTGATGGGCGTGGCATTAAAAATAGTTATTTAACCTATCCATCAATGTAATATTCAATGGGGAAAGTGCAATTATTTTTTCCACTAACAGTGTATGTTAAAAAAAGTCGATAATATAGCTTTGTTTAAATATAACTCACTAAGCTTATATGGCTGATTTCATTCGAGTAATTTTTTCTTGTCCAGACTTACTCATACATATATATATATATATATATTTAAAAAAAACAAAAATTATATGCAAATTTATGTGTAAACATTTCATATGTTGTGAATATTTTGTGCATCCCAAGTAAAAAAAAATCAAAATCAAAATGCGAGAACCGCACCATCTAAGTTGAGTATAAGATTTGATGTAAAAATCAATTCACATATATGCTCATTATGCTACTCAACTTTAATGGATTTTTATTTCTAGTTACATACTATCACGAAATAAAGATATTTACCTTAATTTCTAGGAGGAACATTCTCTACGAATCTTGAATATATCTATTTCCAATCTTGATGTATCATACAAATATAGTATATAACACGAATTTATGAAAATTTTCAATCTCGGTTTATGAAAGAAGTCAACAGTGCGGTGGAACAATTTTTTGTATTAAATATATGCATACTCTGGTTGGACTTTTGGGGAAAGCCATTTGGGAAAACGCAGCGACTTTAGGTTGAAGGGATTTTTTAACGCAAATCAGTGTGTTTGGTAAATTACAATTTAAAAGTCTATTGTAAAGTATTTTTAAGCAAAATGGTGTTTGGGGAATTATATTTACAAAGGACTTTTGTGATAAAAAAATATAAAAAAAATAAAAAAAATAACCGGCAAGGGCAAAGGTCAGGAGACCCCCGGCGAGGGTTGCCGGACGTCGGGCAAACACCGGCGAGGGCTGTCGGACGTCGGGCGACCCCCGGCGAGGGAAGCCAGACGTCAAGCGTACCCCGGCGAGGGCTGCCCGACGTCGGGCAACCCCCGGCAAGGGAAGCCAGACGTCGGGCGAACCCCGGCGAGGACTGCCGGACGTCGGGCGACCCCCGGCGAGGGAAGCCAGACGTTGGGCGACCCCCGGCAAGGGCTGCCGGACGTCGGGCGACCCCGCCGCGACCCAGATCTGGGGCGGCGAGGTCCCGCGACCTCGGCGGGAGGCTGCCGGACGTCGGGCGACCACGCCGCGACCTAGATCTGGGGCGGCAAGGTCCCGCGACCTCGGCGGGAGGCTGCCGGACGTCCGGCGACTCCGCCGCGACCCATATCTGGGGCGGCGAGGTCCCGCGACCTTGCTGCCCCCGGATCTGGGTCGCGGCGAGGTCGCGCGACCTCCGGCGACCGCCGCGACCCAGATCTGGGGCGGTGAGGTCGCGGGAGGACCTCGTCGCCCCCGGATCTGGGTCGCGGCGAGGTCCCGACGATCGCCGCGGCCCAGACACGCACCACTCCCCGGCGACGGTCGCACCCCTCCCCGGCGACGGTCTCCTGGGCCACCGCGACCATGCCGAGCCGTCGGCGGAGCTTCGAGCAACAAGTCTTTCAACAGAGAAGAAGATGAACAGTACAGAATGGTTTTGGAAGAAAATAAAATGATAAACAGTGTAACTTGTATGCCGAGAAAGCTGAAGCCCAAGGCACCCTTGCACCAGCCTTGGGATTTCAGCATTCAGAAGGCCAAGTTTGGCCTAACGGGAATTGCAAAGTGGTTCCAAACACCTCAACTTTGACCTAAGTATCTTTAGAAGTCCAAAGCCCCTTTGCAAGGCTAATTCCAAACGCACTATATTTAAAATAGAGCACTCAATTGTCTCGGTAATTCCCAAAATTACCGCTCCTTTCTGGTCTCGTGCCCATTTATGTTTTAAAAGTCACTTATTTTACCGCTTCTCGCCATTGGATTTCCTGAATCGCTTCGTAGCTTGAAATCGGACCAAAGGGGGCGAGGTTTGGGGACGACGGAGCGTCGGCGGCTCGTGCCGGACGGTTAGCCGAGGGCGGCGGAGGACGGTGGCGAGAAGTGGGGGTGGTTCGTTCGGTGGAGGCCTTTGCGTGCCCGGCGTTCCAGGTGGTGGCCGGGTGGAGCTGCGGCGGTCGGGGCGGTGGTGCCGGCGCGGAAGGAGGAGGGGGGCCGTACTTGCAGAGCGGCGAGCTCGAGCATCAACATCAAGATCAACTCTCTCGCTCTCTCTCTCTGTGATTACGATTTGGAAATGGATTCTTCGGCCATGTCGAGGCTAACCAACCTCCAGCGGCACCTGCGACCCGCCGACTCTAAGCTTCTCGAGGTAACGTCAGCTTCGTCTTCTTCGTCCGGCGTCGCGCACCCGTCGCGAAGCAACCAGTAGAACTTTCCTTTTTGAGGAAACTAGGCCGGCTTTCGCTATCTCCAGCTTCAAAATTTGTCCTTTTCCACCGTACGCACAGTCACTCCTTCTCACTCTGCGATACCAGTTATCGCCCTCTAATTCGTAGCGGATGGAATGAATTGCGTTTGCCTTTACTAGTTGACGATATTGAAAAGCTTTCGAAGCTGGCTCGAAGAAAGTTTGATCCTTTGACACTCTTCGAACTCGGGTTCTTTTCTTTTCTTTTCTTTTCTTATGTTTTTCCGTGATCATTGCTCGAGAGGTCCCGAACTGAAGCAGCTGATCTCACCCCAATGGAAGAAGAAGAAGATTGACTATTTTTTCTGCTGATCGCAATTTGTTTATCTCTTGGTGAGGTTAAGGCATTTTGAGGGTGGTCGGGGGAATTCGAGTTCCTAGTGACAAGAACTTCCCAAAACTTGTTTTTGGTTCTTCTTTGCCTTCATTTCGGACAAGTAGTCTCGTGTAGTTTGAAACCCGAGATGGAGTGGCTTTCCAAGGAGCTTGCGTGAAAAAGAGATTAGGATCCAGGAATGCTGCAGAAATAGCGGCGAATTTGAGTTCCAATGGTGAAGATGTCGAGTGTGGAGCAGACTTCACTAGGAAAATAGCTGATTGATTTCATATTAGGGTGTCTTGTGCAAGTAATTAGTCACCTAGATGTGTGAATTGCCTTTGTAACCACCAATTAGAGCCCCATTTGTGGCCAAACTGTCATCTATTTTGTTTTGTTTTTTTACTCTGGAGAGTTGGAGGATTATGATTGTGCTCTAAGTTATTGCAAAGCGGATCAAGTGCGAAAAGGTTGTGCTTATTTCTCTCGTTTCTCTCTCGTAGAGTGATGATGTCAGTGGACTGATGAAGATATCTCCAGAGGTGGCTGAGGCTTTGTCAACTGGGAAACCAGTTGTTGCTCTGGAGTCCACCGTCATTTCTCATGGTATATGCTTTAATTCCACCTCCCTGTTGCCAGCTGTCTTTAACTGCTGCCATTCTTTGCTAGTAATCATTTTCATTTCTGTATGCTCGGTATCAGGTATGCCTTATCCTCAGAATCTTGAGACTGCTAAGCAGTTGGAGGCAATTGTCAGGGTAAATGGAGCAATTCCTGCAACAATAGCCATCTTAGATGGTGTACCATGCATAGGTATTCATTTAATTATTTTTTCGAGTGTTTGCCAAATTTTATTTAATAGTGTACATCCTATCTCTACAATACCTTTGTTGCCTTCGTTATCCATTTCATATGGTGTTATGAAAAACGTACTCTTCTATCTGCAAAAGTTTCAAGTCTTATTCTTCTTCAAGTGTATTCTTCCATGAGTAGGAATGATAAAAGTTATATTGTAGGGTGAGGCATCTTATATTCGCCAGAAAGGACTGCTACTATATCTTTCTTATCAGCCTTTAGGACATGATGTTCTATAAAATCTAGAAGGAAGGATGCCTTAAATTGTGAATGTGCATATTACTACATCTTTCCTTCAGTGCTCTTCTGTAAGGATGTGCTGACCTACCTCTGATGTAGATAGTGACAGCGCTGTTCCTCTTATTAAATCTCACTTGTAATTCTTTGTGCAGGCCTGAGCACAGAAGACCTACAAAAGCTTGCTAATCTTGGAGTTAGAGCTCAAAAGACGGCTCGTAGGGATATTGCGCATGTGGTGAGTGGCTCTTGTACTTTGGCCCATGTATGTTTCTTGCCATAGTTTACTTTTTTTGTTTTTAAGTGAAGATGAAGGAATTTTATTTCTTGGCTGAGGATATACTGATGGAATGGATCATACAATGTTCTCTCTTATGTTACAAGATCTCGTGTTTTCAGCTCTAAGAATGTAAAACCAAGTTCCACTTGGAGTACAAAAAAGTTTGAAATGTGATACTTACAAGGTTCATTCTCATTGCTAATTCCACACCTTCTCCTTTTTTAAAGGCTGCTTTGTTTATGGCTAGTTTGTTATTAGTATAAGATCAAGTTCTTTGGCATGTCATTTAGTGTGCAAATTCCTATGTACTCTCACCCCACGTGGCAGTGGCTTTGGACAGTGACAGCTAGCTTGGTAAGCCATGGCCTCAGTGACAGCTAGCTTGGTAAGGCATGGCCCCTGCTTCCAGAATCCTTATTCTAAAGATCGTACCTATGAAATGCTCCCCATTACATCAAGGGTGGTGGCCGCAAACCTTGGGATGCCAAAATAGCAAAGGGCATTATGAGGCTATTGCAGGGGTGGAACGGGCCCTGACCAGTTATTCAAGGATTTGCTTGAAGTGATTCATAATATTGCTGCTGCATATACAAAAAAAATAATGTACTACTCGGAACAGTGTGTAAATGCTAAAGTGACTATTCTTTTAATAGGAGCTGCGCTAAACCACTGAATTTTCTTCATGAATGAAATTTCAAAACAACTTTCTACACTGTTTTCTTGATGCATAGTGTACTTAATCTGTGGAAAGGGTCATCCCCTGATATGTTGACCTTATCGATGGTACTCGTCAGCAACAATCAAACTTTTGGACTGCCAAATATATTCCTAGAGTGAAGCATTGTGGGAAAATGGGACAGAGAACAATCTTGATGGATGACATTTCTTTCTTAACATTCCCATTATTTGATCGCGCTGATATTAAAGATTGATCTTGGCCTTTATAGGTGGCCACTAGAGGAAATGGTGCGACAACAGTTTCCGCTACCATGTTTTTTGCATCCAAGGTCCGCGCTTCTGTTTTTCTCATCTTAGTTCCTTTTCTTTTGTTCAAAGGCTATTGGTTGAGCAATTTTCTCAAGTTGTACTCAAGTTCCTGCAGGTTGGCATTCCTATTTTCGTTACTGGAGGAATTGGAGGAGTGCATCGACATGGCGAAAACAGTAAGTTTACTTTGATTGGAGTCTGTCTACTTGATTTAAAAGCAACCAAAATTGGTGATTCTATACTGTTACTAAACTTTCATGGACTCTTGTAAAAGCTACATTAGTGCTTCATCTAATTTTCCTTCTCTCTCCACTACCCACCCCCTATCTTGACATTTATTTCATTGGCCATTGAAATATTTCAAACATCAATTGCACTTTGGGACATTCACTGATGGTTAGTAGAATCTGGACATTATGCTCAAACACCCATTGGGAGAGCCCCCAAATCCTTTCTCCTTTTCCACACCACCACCCTCATCTTACTCTAAATGTTGCAGCCATAAAAATCCTTCTCTCCTGATCCATGGCCCTACAGGTGGAAATGAATAACGATTGCTCTTGGGACGAATGGCCTTGGGTGAGGGTGCTATTGCCACTTGGCAATAGCTACAAAATTTTGAAGAGAGCCATAAGATGATGTTAACTTTTTATCTCCTCTGTCCTCTTTTTCCACCAAATTCATTAGTTTTGGTGTGCTTTCTCTTGTGAACTCTAGACAACTCCTGTCCTGTTCCTACTTAGGATTCCGAGATGCACCAGACAAGTTCACTATCTACTTCAACAAAAAGAGGATCTGTACTATTGTTTCTGGCATTGTGTGCATGCTGTACACAATTCCATTGCCTTGAGCTTTCATTATCGGTGCCTTTGTGAACTTAGGACTGATGTAAATTACCGTCTTTGTAATTCACATGTAGCACTGGACATTTCGTCTGACCTTACAGAGCTTGGAAGGACTCCTGTGGCAGTTGTCTCCGCTGGTGTAAAATCTATTCTGGACATTCCTAGGACCCTTGAATACTTGGTATGATCGGATTTTTCTTTGGAACCTATTGATATCGAACAGAATTTCATGCACTCGGACATCAGTTGCTAATTCTGCTTATTTATTGCAGGAAACCCAGGGAGTTTGTGTTGCTACATATGCCACTAGCGAGTTTCCAGCATTCTTCACAGAGAGGAGTGGTTGCCGGGTCAGGACAATAAACCTTATTTCGTGAAAACCATCTAATTATTTATTTGTATCTGTCATTTGCTCCACGCTGCACATTATCATTTACTTAGAAATGAGATGGGCAGTTTGGTTAGATATGTGATCTAGTTAACATAGAAACATGTGGAAATTTTTTATTATGAAAGAGGGTTTGAATGCATGGTTCATCATATGTCCAGCTTCCTATAATAATTGTATTAATTTGTTAGTTGTTTGGAAAAGCCTTCGTGTGATATAATGAGATATTGATAATTTATAATAGCAAATTCAATAGCTTTGCCAGAACAAAACAGAGTGCCTCCTATTAGTCCTATACTTGACCAAAACCACATTCTTGCAATCTTCATGCAACATCTGTTTCGGCTCATAATATCTGAGTTACTGGGGGGCGGTGTGCCTTATGGATGGTAGAGAAGGGGAAGTGGTCTCCTCAAGGTTCTCCAGATGAGAAGGGGAAGTGATCTCCTCAAGGTTCTCCAGATATAACAGAACCTGCTTTTAACTGTCATGATTTTCAATTATCATTGAAGAAAAAAATTTCAGCTGTTTAGACGGTTTCAGTGTAGTTTCTCAAGTTCCAACAATAAGTTTTGTGTAGAGGATAAAGTAAGGAACTTTATTAGAGATTATAAACTCTACATAGTTAAGCAAGCAACCTTATTAAAGATCATGTACTCTATGTAGAAATAGTTATGCTGGAGGTTTTGAAGACATATGGATTCTGAATGTCTCGATAGGCTGAAATTGATGGCGGATTCTGTAGAAGACAAATGATTGCCCTCTTGATTCTTAAAGTTTATATTTTTAGCATAGCATCTTTTATATGACTGTGCCAAGATGTTGCACCAATTCTGCTGAAATTGTCTCAAATAATGTCTAGGTGCCTTGTCGTGTAGATACACCCGAAGATTGTGCTCGACTTATAGGCAAGTGATTTGAGGTCCATTGTCCCTGATTTAATCCTCTTATTGTGGGGTCTTCTTGCATCATGCATCTCCTCATAGCTGTTCTTCATGGCAGATGCTAATCATAAGCTCCGGCTAGGAAGTGGAATCCTTTTTGCTGTTCCAATTCCTAAAGAACACTCAGCTTCTGGTGGGTTTATTGAGGATGCAATCCAGAGAGCCATTGGAGAAGCTAGGTGAACTTCTCTTTGTTTTATATTGTGTATCTAATTATTATTATTTTCATTTTTTCAGCCTGATCATCCTTTTGCGTGTCTTCTGTATTTCATATAATGTCTTCTTTTTTTCTGTATATTCAGGGCTAAGAATATAACAGGAAATGCAGAAACGCCTTTCCTGCTTTCGAGAGTCAATGAGCTGACGGGAGGAGCCTCGCTGGCATCCAGTATCCTTCTTTTGACCATTTATATGTTAAATTCTATTTCTGCTTTTCATGCTAGTGACTAGTTCTATCAGCGCACTTTCTAGCTACCTTTTTGTTGCAATGAATTAAATTAACAGCATGCCAATCCATACCCCTTCGAAGACCAACTTAAGAGTAGAATGTTCCAGTGCACCTTGAGCTAATATCTGGATTTTTGGGGAATATTGATTTTCTTGACCGACAACAGATATTGCATTATTGAAGAACAATGCTCAAGTCGGGGCTAAGATTGCAGCAGCCCTTGCTCAGCTCAGAGGACATCAAAATAGTGGTGAGTAATGAGAATGCATATCATTATTCTGTAACCATTGCTAGCATGTGACAGAGGAAATAAAAATATAAAGAATTCAGCACAAGGACTCACTGTCCTACAATCTGATTGAAGATACTCAAAAACCTACAATTAAATGTTCTAAGATACTAAGAATCATGGTTCGATATGATTCATGGATATTGGCAACTTTTGTCTCTATGGTTCATTATGGACTATGGAGGAGGACAGAAGGTGTAAAGATACAGTCAGGCTACGTGAACTGATATGCTACATATTTCTCCTCGTGACAGGATAGGCTGAAATGATCCCTACAGCTCTCAGGTACTACTTGGGTCCGATGATGAGTTTGTACTGCCTTGATCTTTTATTTGAATTGTTTTATTTTTTGTTAACATTGATGATCCTTTTCGTTTGTCTAATGCCAGATAAAAGGATGCCATTTGCACTGTTCCTTCCAAAGTTCTTGGATGACGGATCCAGCATTTCTTCTGCTTGGATCTTTTCGCCACTTATTTTCCCTCTTTCCCGGTTGTGGATGCAGCGTTTTCTCAATTCTTTTCCAAATGTAGATAGCGCAATCTGGGTAGGTGTCCACGATGCTTTAGATGAGCTGCAAATTGGGCAGGTCATGATGGTAACATGGATCGACAGGATTGTTTTACCGTCGTCCTTGGAATGCAGCTCCATCACTCTCAGAGGAGTCGAGTGATTCGACATTGTTCCTTGGACACCCTTCTTTTTACACAGTGACCACCTCTATTCCCAGCGATCATCCTCGGGAATTTATAGAAACTGTTTTATATTTTGTCATGAAACTAAGAAATCCATGTCCTTGACATATGCTGCTAATTCTTATTGGTTCATAAGATTAGATGATGAGGCGATAGGTGATTTTAGACAATTTTGTTGAGAAGAATACAAGAACGAGGACAAGAGCCTCAAATCTGGCCCCCAAGAAAATTGCAAATGCCGATAAAACGTGACATAAACTGATGTTCATTTGAATTAGGCTGTTTCCACTATAGGTGAGAGAAATTCTTTTTAGTAAATTTAGTCAATCACATTTTAAGACTATAGTAAAGAATCACATTAAATTATGCTTGTGAAATATGAACCGGACATAATCGACCATGGTTATTACGTTGCCACTAGGACGAGCAAATAAGAATCTCTTATTCGTCTTTCAAGGTTGAGTCATACTCAATTCCATAATGCATGCCGGTCATGCTGCGCAGACAACCTTCTCGGTGCTGATCAAGCTATCTTTCCTCCAGGTCGCCAAGTCGCATGCGCATCCAGCTCACTAGGTATCATGGGCCTTGGCCCATCTGGAGTGCGTACTCCCTCAGCAAGTCAGCATCGCCCTTTTTGCCAGAAGACTCTGACGTTGTCGTTTACTTGTTGAGATTGTTGGCGAGGTTTGGCCAACTAATTCCGATGTCGTAGTGCGCTTGCCCTGGCACCGAAAGTTCCCGTCAAAGTGAACGAGATTGCCGTCCAAACACAACACGCACGGCGGAGATCTCAGCGACTCCACACCAAATTTGCGTCCAATCTCCCTGGCTCTGTGGACATTCTACGTTTGATTTTTGCTTGGAAAGACTATTCGATGTTGACTTGTACTTTTTGTCATTATAACCTTTTTTGGTTCCCATGACCACTCTATCTAAACATTCTTAGTCGATACTCGCTTACCCAAAAATGAATTTTCTCGCCATTGGAGAAAAAAGGGATCTAAAATCAAATGTGATTATACGAATATGTTACAGTCGAAAATCAATAATGTTCGTGGGTGAATGCGATGACAAGGCATACTTCTGTATTCAGTGCCTATCAGTATTTCGCGAATCATTTGTCTACGCATGCTTAAATGATGCAAAGCCGTTGTCTTGTCGTCATCAAACTAGACAAGAACCGGAGATGGAAAAACAATGGATGAAACCCAACAACCCGAGAAGGAAAAACGATGGATGAAACCACTAATCTCGAGAAGGGTTTCCTCATCCATGTTTTGTATGCAGCCCCTCTCGGATTGTTTCGGTTTCTTGCATGTTGCAAGTCCCACGAGATTGAGGCAGAGGCAAACGGTAACGGGCTTACCCCGCAAGAGACTTTTTTAAAGCATTTTCAAGACACGTGTCGCTCATGCCTCAATTTATTTTAACCTTAAACCCCACGCATTAAAGCATTATAAATTTCAATATTTCCTTTGAAATATGATACCGCAGGCATGCAATGAATGCTTTAAACAATAGGACAAAAAAAGAGTCAACCCCAATTAAAACGGATGATAAAAGGTGTGGATCAATCGGATTTCGACCGTCTAACAAAACGACATGTTTTTCCCCGGACTCGGGTCGACCCGAATACCGACCCGTCCTTGGCCGGGTCTCGGGCCGGCATTCGCTCCTTCACTTTACTCCATCGCTTTTGCCTCGGGGAGCATGCCATACCTTTCCCCGTCCGGAAGCATCAAATCATTTTGTCTATCCTGTTCTTTAATTAATATTTTTAATCCCGTTAACGAGCACCTCAAAAATACCTACAAAACATACTTTATGAGAAATGTCGATTTTCAAGATAAGCAATATATCATAAACGGCAATATATTTTTTTTATTTGGTTGCTCGACCAGATTATACGGGATATGCTTTAATTAAATTATTTATTTTTCCAATGGTCACTTTGATCATTTTTTTCCTTTTTCCCCTTTTTCTTTTATTATTTTTTGCTTGCTTGATCGGGCATTAACTCGGATAAAAAGGCCAACCAGCAGCACCTTCGTCTTTTCCTCTTCCGTCCACCGTTCGAATTAAAGGCGTCCTGGTCTTTTTGGCTCTCGTGCGAAAGCCCCCTAGCGCCCGCAAAAGCAACGGGGGAGAGAGATGACGTGAATTATGGGCGAAGTGACTCTAAATATTTAAAAGAAAGAAAGAAAGAAAACGATTCTGTGAACGAGTTGAAAATTGAAAAATTGCTATTTAGGTTAGAGTGCTTCTTGGTTAAATGCGCCAACTACTTCTTTGACCAAAAAAAGAACGAATGCTTGCATTATGGAAGGCAAAATGGACTCTGTTGATGTAGGAGATTCATTGCATTTGTGTGCCATTAAATGTCAGTGGTGTGTTATCCGTTGATTCACCAAGACGCACTACTCATAATTCATGTGAAATGTGAGGTGGAGTCGCAATTCTTTAGTGCTTTGGATTGATGACCCGCTTACTAAACAACCGCCTATTTTCATGTCAGTGCAAGCATGTTTAAATTGCAAGGATGAATGTGTCTTAGGTTTAGCTTCTTCTTTTTCCCCCTTATTTCGAGTTCAACCATGTGCCGTTTTGGACAATTTTCACACACTTTGATTAATTCATCTCCACAATTTTAAAGGTGCACTGTCACGTCAGTTCAATACATTCAGGTAGTTCTCTTCTAGAATGATAAACGACAAGCCAAATTTCTAGGCATAGAGTTGTCAGTGAATGGAGAAATTTGAATTAGGCTTGATATTGAAAGAAAAATTGCCGCTTCATTTCATGGTGCAATAAAAAAAAAAGGGTTGCATACCGTTTTCAATATCTTATAATAAATGGATAAATACTAGAAAAATTGCACTAAACAACCATGGCCCTTAGAGACCCACCAACCCTTTGGGGACTCGGCGCCATCCCCGTCTGAATGATATAAATCACATATTTGTCTAATTACATGACTTTTTTTTTTTAATATCCCCCTTCAATTAATAAAAGAAATTTTTGTGCTAACGTGGATCTGACTTGGATATTCTATCGGATAGTGCCCATATTTATAGAGCTAGATAAGATACCTAAAATGTGATTTCACGGTAGTGCCCATAAATATCAAGCTAGATAATATGCCTAAAATGTGATTTCACTTGGATTTTTTATCTCCCATAAATATCAAGATAGATAACATACCTAAAATGTGATTTCACTTTGATTTCGATAGGATGGTGTCCATAAATATCGAGTTAGATAAGATACCTAAAATGTGACTCTGCCATGCAAAGAAGGAAAGAGTACAGCTTGCTTCCTTATATATCTTTCCTAAATCTCTATTTGGTAAACTTGGTGGTCACAGGCAAGATTGAGATATTGACAATTATACAATTTAAAAAATTTGGCAACTGCATTTACTTCATCGCCCGATAAATGTTTCATTTTGTGATTGCCTGTGGGAAAAAATATTTTACCACTGACAGTATATAATAGAAATATACATGTATAAATTAAATTCTAATTCCTAATATTTTTAGTGACCACCTTTTCTATTTATTCTTATTTTCTTGATCAAACTTAGAAGTTTTGGTAAATTTCAATGTGAATAGCCACATGACAATATATATATATATATATATATATATATAGCCTTTGATTGTTTCACAAAAAATAAATGGTTTGAAAAACATTTTTCCTAAAAACGATTTCTCACGTCGCTTAAAATAACTAATCAATAAAGAATGATTTCATTATCAATGATAATTTATATTTAAACATCTTCGTAAATGATGAAAGTATATTTCATTTATTTATTTATGTAAACAACACAAGTGATTATTTTTAGAAATATATTTTTCACATCATTTATTTTTGTGAAACAAATGCATATATAAATTAAATGTGTATTTGTTCGATTGGTCGTTATCTTCTTAGTATTCAAAAGTAATAAGAGTAAAATGCTAGAGTCTCGAATTTTATATCCTCTCGAAGTCGCAAAAGAATTGCTTTGAACTTCCAACACCGCAAAAAAAAAAAAAAATTGGTTCACATTAATAGGATTTTTATTATCGATTTATCTTTCACCAGAGCTGTTACGTTGAGGTTTTATCGTAAAATTAGGCAAATATAATTAATAATTACCGAGAAATAATTACCGACTCCTTCCTTGGTATTATCAATCTTCCTCTATATAAAAGGGCTTTAACACATCCCGTCTCATTCGCGTCCTCCGTTCTTCAATTCTAAACCCTACAGAGGCGCCTGCTCCGTCGATCGCCGTCGATCGCCAATCGAGCTCAAATGGCATGAACAAACTAGGACTTCTCTAGATCCGCTCCTCGTCGGATCGATGCATGCCTACCTAAAGGTTAGATCTTTTTTCCGAGCATTTTTCTGTAATTTGGTATATACTCAGCTTCTAGCTTCCGTCTTCCTTAGTACCTACACATGTTTTATGTCACATGCAGCTTAATTCTACAGGCCTTTTTTTTTTTTAATAACCGAGGAACCGCCGGAGATCAATTTTCGGGGATCACATGACCCTCCGGTGCTCGGTAGTACCGTCAGGCCCCTTTTTTCTTTATTAAGTTATGCGTACACTGTTAATCTAATAATCTATCTAGATCCACTCCCGACACCAATTTCAAGCTTCCTTCCGCTCACCTCTCGGCCTCCGGCAACAAATGCCGAGATCCATCCGTCTCCGGGTCCGATCACTAGACAGGTTCGCCACGAGCGTGTAGATCAAACTATTCCCATGCTGCTTTCAACCCTCATACCCCCTTCTTCCTATTTCTTCTATCCACCAATTCCATCGTCGAAGAAGGCAGGGTCCGCCCGTCGCAACCGGCCCCGGGTCCTTCCCACAAGAAAAAAAAAATTAGTGCTCTTTCATTAATGAAGAGGATCCACCCTCCAATCCAAGAAAAAGGAAAGAGAGAAAAAGAGGGAAAGAAATCACACCAATTTTTTTCTTTTTTTTTGGCGAAAAAACAAATTAAACGCCTCCAATTCCCGCGATAATCGAACGGAAATCGAAAATCGAAATTTTCGCAAAACTCTCTCGGAAAATTCAACTACGAAACTCGATTTCCCTTCTTCCGTCCTCCTTCTGTCCCCTACCGCCGTCGCTAAAATCCGAGCGCGACGGCTCGTCCAGAATCGACGAACGGGAGAACCCCTCCTTTGACCGAAAAGAAATTCTTCGCTAATTCAAATCCCCCCTCCAAAAAAAAAAAAAAAAAGAAAAGAAAACGAGAAATGGTCTTCCCTCACACTTTCCAACCTCCTTCTCTCTCTCTCTCTTCCCCAGAAGGTAATGCTCAATTCATGCAAATTCTAGAGAGAGAAAGTGGTAGGGGGTGAATCCGGTTTCGGTACTTTCCTTACTCGCTCTCGTCTGTCTGTCTCTCTAAAACCCGAGGGGTGGGGCGCGATTCGGAGGCCGACCCAATTCTCGCCTCCTCCTCCCGCTCCGCAAAAACCCTCTCTTTTGCCCCTTCCGCCCGCCGCCGCCGATGCGCCGAGACACGGCGGCGATGCCATGATCCTTCCGCCGGAGCGATCGCGGGGGCTCTGGAGTTGAGCGAGGGAGAGGGAGAGCGAGAGAGAGAGAGAGGGAGAGAGCGTGCGCGTGTGGGGGATGGAATTCGTTGGGCGGAGCGTGACGAAGGAGCTCAAGGGGTTCCCGAATTTCACCGGGACGGTGAGATCATACGACCAGGCGTCTGGGCTGTTCACCGTCGTGTACCCGGACGGCGAATCGGAGGAGATGGAGCCGCGGGAGATGGGCGCGCTCATCCGGGAGCGCGCCTCCGGGGCCGACGCGGCCGGTGGTGGGGGTGGGGCGACGGCGCGGCCCGGTCGGAGGTCGAGGAAGCGGCGCCACCCCGGAGGGGTCGAAGGTACGGGTAATGCGTGTGGCGATAGAGAGATTGTCGTTGGTTTGGAGGCTGCGGGTAATGAGGGGTCGCAGGGCGGGGAAGGGTCTGGTGGCGATTTGGAGAGAAATGTCTGGGTGAGCGAGGATTTGAGGGGGAAAATTAATTTGAATGATCCGGCGGCGGAAGAGAATACGGAGGATAATCTGATGGATGTGGTGGTGTGTAATGGCTATTCCAGTGGGCATGTGGATGGGAAGGGAGGCTTTGATTTGAATACCGGGTTGGATTTGAATGAAGGCTTGAATTTGAACGTTGGCCGTGATTTGAATGTACGTTTTGAGGAGAAAGCTGTGAAGAGAAGTAGGATCGACTTGAATTTGGATGCGACTAGTGATTTGGATGAGAATTTGGAGGAGGATTCCCTTTCTGAAAGAAAAAAGTGTCTTATAGATTTGAATTTAGGAGTTGATACTGAAGTAAAGGATGTTGAGTGCAATGTCAATGGACAGCAATGTGAAAGCATGTCATGTCAGTTAGTTGAGGACAATAATGTAGATATCGCCAGAAATGTTGAAGAAAGATTCACGGAAGTGAACATTGTTAATGGAACTTCCCAAGAAGTTCCTGTAGAGATTGACGGACGTACTAGAGTGAGGCCTACGAGTGGGTCTGCAGATACTGCTTGTGAAGAAGCAAGGTCTGGTCCTGTTGATGTTTCAGTTTCATATGTATTTGATGGGACTTTTGGAGGTATAGCTTGCGATAGTGTGGAAGATTCTAAAGTATATTTGCCTCAGAAAGATAGTGCCTTCAAGACTAGTGATGCCATGCATAGTGGGAATCAAGACAACTTCGCTAGCCCATATGAACACGGAAGTAGGCGGGTAAGGAAAAGGAAGTCCTCGAATAATTCGAACTCTGCTGGGACAGTATTGAGAAGAAGTGCACGGAGGGGATCGACAAAAACTTGTGATGCTGGCGTGGCCCTGTTGGATGCTGTCAATGATGTGGCATCATCTCCTGCTGTTAGTGCAATAACAGAAGACAAACCGAAAGAGCGCATCCCTCCTCCGAAGTTGCAATTGCCCCCTTCTTCCCAAAATGTAAAGTTAGATGGAACCTCGGTCCTGGATGGCTTTTGTGTATATGCATTTTTGAGATCATTCAGTAGTTTGCTATTCTTGAGTCCTTTTGAGTTGGAAGATTTTGTCATCGCACTAAAATCAGATTCTGCTAATTCGTTAGTTGACTCCATTCATGTTTCCCTTCTCATAACTTTGAGGAAGCATTTGGAGCAACTCTCCTGTGAAGGTTCTATGTCTGCATTGAATTGCTTGAGGTATAGTTTGATTCGTTTCATTGTATTGTTTATACACATTGTGATATGGAAAGGCTTCTCTTTTTTTCCTTTTATTCTTTTCCTGAAAGTGTTTTTGCATTTTGAAATGTAGGAGCCTTAACTGGGACCTGCTGGACTTAGTGACATGGCCCATATTCTTGGTTGAATACCTGTTGCTGCATGGATCTAAACTCCAGGGCGGTCTCGAGCTTTGTCGCCTAAACCTATTAAAGGATGATTACTACAAACAACCTGTACCTGTAAAAGTTGAGGTACTGCGGTGTCTGTGTGATGAGGTGATGGAGGTGGAAGTTATAAGGTCAGAACTTAGTCGGAGATCTTCGGCGACTGATCCTGATGTTGATACAGATCGGAGCATGAAAAGGACAGGTGCAATGGGTGCTTCAGGTAGAGCTCGCTTGACTGAGGAGACTACTGATGATACTGACTGGAATAGTGATGAGTGCTGCCTTTGTAAGATGGAAGGGAACTTAATATGCTGCGATGGTTGCCCTGCTGCATATCATTCAAGGTGCGTCGGAGTTGCGAATGATCTTTTGCCAGAAGGGGACTGGTATTGCCCTGACTGCACTCTGGAGAAAAACAAGTCACGGATAAGACGACGTAGATCTATTCGTGGGGCAGAGCTGTTGGGAATTGATCCTCACGGTCGACTTTATTACAGCTGCTGTGACTATCTATTGGTGTAAGTTTCTTGTCTTTGGCATGTTAAGGGAGCATCTTTTATAAATAAACCCAAATACAGTTATATTGTTCTGCTAGGAACCCAGCCACTCTTCTTAAGTCGTTTGCTTTGCGGCTCTTCGTTACTGTTTGTATTCTCATTGATTTGCAGGGTCTATGTTAATGGACTATTCACTTTACCTTGCTCGACCTGGTGGTCGGCATTAACAATCATGGCATTAGTTGATATGCCACTGCCTAGTTGTTTAATGAAGTCCTAAAGTCACACTTGTGGTGACAATTACTTAGTGTCAAGATGTCTGACTTTTTTTTCTGTAACTGGTAGAAGGATCAAATGTTTTCACTGTGCTTTGTCAGCATTGTCCGTGAACTTGTGTCCATACCAATTGGCAGAAATCACTTTTCAGTTTCTTCAGCAGTCTTTGGCTCTGCTATTAGTTTTTCTAGTTTCCACTTTGCCACGAGTCTTTACAGCATGAAATGTACTTTTTATGTTTAAAAAATGCTTAACTTTACCTACTTAATCACATAATACTCATGGCTCATGCAATTTTTTTTGCATGTTGCAGGTTGGATTCATCTGAAACTGAAGCTTCTTTCTGTTATTACCACAAAAATGATCTGAATCTCGTTACTGAAGTACTTCAGTGTTCATCAGAAAAATCTAACTTTGACATATTGGAGGCAATCTATAGACAATGGGGCATTCATTACAGCTCAAGAAAAACGAAGACTAATCTTGGTTCCTCAAATTCTGTTGCCCCTTCGAAGGTGCCTGTGAAGGGACAATTTGTTGCTGCTTCTACGACAGTGGCATCCCTGCCTTTCTGTGCAGCTTATGAAGGTATTGATAAAGCTGATGATGAAAAGCGCTTGGAAAAGGAATCTCTATTACAAGCCTCTGACATCACTGGGTTGGAAACTTCAAAATCTGGAAAAGAAGTGGCTACAGTGGCAGAAACTCCACATGTGAGTTCAGAAGGCTCATTTGAAACTACGTTAACTAGTTCAGAGCCACCCAAACAATGGCAAAGCTGTTCTAATGGATATGTGCAGTTGCTAGAAAAGTCTGAGATTCCTGGGAAGTTTCCCAATCAGGGAGATTTTTGTATGACATCTACCATCTCAGACTGCAAAGCAAATAAAACAGAATCTGCAGCTGCAACTGTTGCCTCCTTGACATTTATCTCTGCACAAAATGATGCACCAGTGGAACAAGGTCGAACCACTTATGTGAATTTTTACAGGTTTGGGCAAATAGCTGCTTCTGTTGCAGAAGAGTTAACAGAAAAATCGCCAGACAAAGTTAAGGAAGACCACGTAAGATTGGATGAGGAAACAATTCTAATTCAGATGAAGGCCATTTCAAAAAAGTTTGCTAAATTTAATTGGCCAGATGAGATAAGCGTCACAGCCCAAAAAGAAAAGTGTGGATGGTGTTTTTTATGCAGATTTCCGAGCGACGAGTTTGACTGTCTGTTTAAAGTGTATGCGGAGCCTGCTCAGGAAGGTTTTGGGAGTGAGATGGACATTCTACAATCACAGCTGGACAAGAAAGGCCACCTTATAGATGTCATTGGTCAAATCATCTCGATGGAACACCGTTTACGTGGGCTTCTATTGGGTCCATGGCTGAGTCCACATTATACTAATATATGGCATGGAAGTGTCACTAAGGCATTGGATTTGGCTTCCCTCAAGTCTTTGTTGCTTAATGTAAGTTTCTCCTCTTTATTGTTCAAATCTTTCGATGTCAAAATTGGAAATTCTATGAAGTCTTGTATTGGAATTGTCAAATTGAAATTCTTTTCTTTATGCACAGTTAGAGTCAAATCTGCGACGTCTTGCAATTTCGGAAGAGTGGTTCAAATATGAGGACTCTTCTGTGATGCTTGGTTCAGCCTCTCATGTCGTGACAAGTTCGTCAGGCGCATCTTCAAAGCCTAGTAGTAGCAGAAAAAGGGGCAGGTGCTCGGATCTTGAGTCGAACAAGCCTTCACATAGTTCTTCAAGTGGACCTAGCATGTTTTGGTGGAGGGGTGGTAGACTCTCTCGTCAAGTGTTCAATTGGAAGGTTCTGCCTCGTTCACTAATTCACAAGGCTGCCAGACAAGGTGCGCCCCTACCACTTCTTTGATGCTTTTCTTGGGGATGATATGTGTATATAAAATCTGTTTGGATTTTGAATTTCTGCAGGTGGGTGCATGAAGATTCCGGGGATCTTATACCCTGAAAGTTCAGATATTGCAAGGAGGATTAAACATGTCGCCTGGCGGGCAGCTGTTGAATCATCAATAAGTACAGAGCAGCTTGCTTTTCAGGTCCTCTACTTGAATGCCCTTTGTTCTTATTTCTATTGTTCAGCAAATTTCAATCTTTAGTTCCAGTATGTTGCTCACATGCATTTTTCAGTGAAAGAGAGATGGTTGTGGATTTCTCATATTTTTGGGTCTCAGTCTCTCAATTTTTTTGTGCCTAATCTGGTTTATCTTTGGATGCCTCAATCAGCTCCCCCTACAGTAGTGTATCGTTTATGATCCATTACACATGCTTACATTAGACGTGAATCACTCTTAAAATATGATTATGTTTGCCAAACTTTTGCCTTTGCATTCTGATTTTGTTTCCCTGTGAAGAAACAGTGCTTGCAAGGTGTCTGCATTCTGCATTCAGTAACTCTACATTAGGTGGGTCTTATGTGATGGTTCATTAGCTATTGTCCCATTGGTAGAATGAGAATTCACTATAATTACACTTGGTATAGATAGTAGTAAGTACTGTCAACAGGCAGTGGTTGTCCTCTAGCCTACCAATTTGTGGAGATGTATCGTAGTAGTATATGCGATTATGCATGCATTGTTACTACTATGCAAAGGTTGTTCACCTTAGCCCTCTTTGGCGATTTCTTTAATAATATTCAAAGCCACCCAATATGAGATTAGGCTTCTAGTGCTGAAGTATGCCAGTAGCTAATGTTTGCAATAATCTTGTGTTTAGTTATCTACATGTGCTGAAATATGTCCATTCCCATTCATGTCCATTTAATGAGTATTTAGGTGAGTAAGGCCGTACTAACAATTCAGATGATTCACGAAGAATGGTCCTTGAAATAGTTTGCACCAAAATACTTTGACTTTGTTAGTGGAATCTATAAATAAATTGGCATAGAAAAATAGCTACTTCCTATCAAATTTGTCAAACTATTATACTTGAATCGTTTCAGTTAATTCATAATTAATCATGTGCTTTGGTGTTTAATGATAATAATAGAACAGTCCCACTTGTGAATGATTCTGCATATTATATACTTCCTCGTGACATCAATAACAAGTTCTTTTATCATTCAAAAGGGAAAGTTTATCTGTGCTGTGGATGGAGATGCCATATCAATAGTTGTTTGTCCTCATCAGTCATTACTCAGATGGGACTGTTCATAGTGCATGCTGCCAATTTTTTTATGTGGATCTGGTTCCATTATTGCAAATGGCCTAAGATTTCGTGGGTTCAGAAGCAAGTGATCTTTGTTTGATTACTTTTCCAAGCTAAAGGCTTGCTCATGTCTTTCTGCCTTGTCGCAGTGTCCTGTTACTGCATTCTGGTTGATGTTGCATGTTACTTGCAGCTACCATTGTACTTATGTTGTTACTCGAGTAGTGGGCTGATCAAACTGTTTCCTTACTTTGAAGCATAGTCATTTATCTTTGCAAATAATTTTTATGAAGTGTAATGGCTGATTTATTGTATCCAGGTTAGAGAACTTCATTCAAACATTCGGTGGGATGATATTGAAAACACAAATCCTCTCAGCAAGTTTGATAAAGAACTCAAAAAGTCAGCGAGGGCATTCAAAAAAGTGATTATACGCAGAAAAGCTTTAGAAGGAGATGCAGCGAAATATCTTCTTGATTTTGGAAAGAGAAGAGTCATCCCTGACGTTGTTGTGAGACATGGATCAATTGTTCAGGAAGGCTCCAGCGAAAGGAAGAAATATTGGCTGAATGAATGTTTTGTCCCCTTGCATCTCTTAAAAAGCTTTGAAGAGAAGAGAATAGCCCGGAACTCTAATAAGGCGATTATATCTGGAGACTCTGATTCTCACCGTTCAAAGAAGTTCTCTGATAAAATGAGTTCTGCAAGACTCTGTGAGGTTGATATGACATTGAAGAAGCAACTCCGCAAGGCAAAAGGGTTGTCCTATCTCTTCTCAAGAGCCGAAAGAGCTGAATTTTATCAATGTGGGCACTGTAAGAGAGATGGTCTAATCAGGTATGATCTGTTTTTGCAGCTATTTCTTCTTGTAGTCTTAAGATCTTAGGCTGGAATTGTGCAAGTGATTATATCTGTGACAGTCAAAGAAGCGTGGCTTACTGTTGGTTAACATTTCTTTTCCTCCCTTTTACCTCTAGGAAAAATTAAAACCAATGTCTTCATGCTCTTTTATGTTCATTCCTGTGGGCGGTTGGTGTTATTTTTTAATGCTACATAAAGAAATTTGTATTCTTACTAGCTTTTTTTGAAGCAGTGAGTTACCTTGGTGATATCATAATCTCAATTACAATTGATTAATCTTGTTGCAGTCAGCTTCTGACCCTATCTCTTCTTTTGACTCGTAATAATCATGTTGACTTTAGGTTCTGTTGGTATAAAATTAGAGGAAGGGATCTATCTCTAGAGATTTAAGGGGTTTTCTTGAGAATGCATTAAGTGTTGGAATATTCAGTTAAATCTCTGCTCTGTGATATAACAGTCATCGATCTTATCGCTTTAAAGGCTAGAATTTTTACTCTATTTTATCATTAGGCGCAACACTAGGAAGGACAGTCCTTTCGTATCCTTGAATTCAAGGTTTTCCTGAACAATATATTTACAATTCGATGCTTCCAGAAAAAGTCCACTATGATCAGTTGGCTGTTATATCTTTTTATCTCTTTCAGTATTTTGTATTGATTCTCATTCTATGATTTCTTCCTTCTGAATCTTCTCTTTTTTCTTTGGATTGCAGGGAAGCTGTAAGCTGTCAGTACTGCAAAGGTATGTGATTGTGATTACACATCAAGTTAAATCTGATTTTTATAATTTTAACTACCTGCACTCTGTTGCTATCACATGGATTGATTAAGTAAAAAGTAAAAGGTAAAAGTCAATGCATATATGCCATTTTATATGACTTGCTATGGCGTAAGGATTTGTTTCTTCAGTAGAGAAGAATCTTCTAGCTTTGGGCATGTCTGCAGTTTGAGTTTAATCTTATATGCTCTTGATTGATAAAATTAACTACACTTTGTTGTTTTCAATGTCTTTAAAACTGTAAATCAGATTAGTCACCGGATACAGTTTGACCATTTCGACTGGCCTCTTTGGTTTTAGTGTATTTCGCCAAACAGATAGCTATCATATCAAATAAAACAATTGCTTGACTCGAGCCTTGACCTACTCATGTGGCATGGGTGTGCCTGAAATGTTGTCATGTCCGAGTCATGTTCTCTGCTACTTTATTTGTTTTAACAAAAGGAGAGAGTTATAATTCACTAATATGTTTGCCCATTGGATAAAAGAGGCCGCATGTCATATGGTTGAGCATGGGTACTAGTCCAATAGAGCAAGTTTTAATTGCCTGCGGGGCTACGGAAGTAAATTACTTCTTAAAGGTCAAGATCTGGTTCAAACTGACTGGTTCTTGACTTGTTTTGACATCCAACAGTTTTTAAGTGTGTGATATGTACCGGCCTGTCTGGTCTGATTTTAAAAGCACTGGTTGTTGTATTGTAAGCGCTTGCTCATACTAGGTGCCAGACTCAACTATTCTGGCCTTCTGGATTTAGTCACTGCCTTGACAACTAATGCTATTTTGTCTGTGAACCCTCTTGCAAACTTCAGGTTTTTCCATAAGCGGCATGTCCGGAAGTCTGCTGGAGCCATTGCTGATGAGTGCACTTATACATGTCATCAATGCCAAAGAGGTAACCCTCAGAAGGTCATGGAGAGGGTAGGGAAAACTGAGAAACCTAGAGGTAATATGAAGGCAAGAATTGGGAAAGGTAAAATGACGGGGAAGTCAGCTAAAGTTGTAAAACCCCTGTCAAAGAAAAGTAAAAAGGCTATTGCAAAGCGCACGCTTGTAAAGCTACGTGGTGTTAAGAGAGCAGCAACTGGTGAGCAATCATCAACTTGTCGAAGAGTACCTCTTCGCCGCTCTGCTAGACAAGCTATTAAGAACATTGCATTGCAAAATAAGAGCCATGGTGGAATTAAAAAGGGGAAACGAATGAAGTACAAAAGGCGAATGCCCAAGAAACCAGAGAAGGATACTTCATGGAAGAAGAAGAGAACAGAGGTCTGTTACAGCCGCTGGGTAAATGGTCTTCTATTATCTCCAAGGGCATCTGAAGAACGAGTGATGAATTTTGGAAAAAGAAGACTCGTCCATCCTAGTGGAAATGTAATAGTGGAGCACGCTGAGGTGGAGTGTCGTCTTTGTGGGGAAGCGGCTCGTGATTCTTTGTCAAGTTATATTGCCTGTGAAAGTTGTGAAGGTATTGTGCATTGAGTCTGAATGTTGTTTAAATGTCATAAATAACTGTGGCTTGTCTGTTTCACAACATAACTTTGATATCTGCTCCTCTGATGCAGAGTGGTACCATGGAGATGCTTTTGGACTTGATGATGAGAAGATGCATAAACTTATGGGATTTAGGTGTCATGAGTGCCGTAATCGGGCTCCTCCCATCTGCCCCTATGGGCCTACTATGAAGAGGTCCAAATCTGCCGAGGTGCAGAACGATGCTGCATTCGAGTGTTCAGAGGAAGTATTAAATGTTAGTCCACCCTCCAATGAGGTGAACTTTGGAGATGATTCTCATGGGAAAGAAAATTCAGCGGCTTCAGTTCCAGTGGATGAGGCACCATAGGTAGGGCCATTAGATCAATTAACAATTGGCGAGCGGTTTGCAGTGTCAGAAGCAGAAGACGACATTACCTTCAAGTGAGATACTGAAAGCGTGTGCATCTTGTAGTTAAACAGAGATGTGAAGCCTGTTTGTGATATGACTTACTGCATTCATTTTCAAAGAGACTTTGAGTACAGACAGAGGGATGTGTTAGATTAAACTCACCTGCTGGAGTTTCCATCTGATAATGTTTATGTCAGGAAGAACCAGCATCTCCAGTTGCTAACGAGCCACCAAAGTGAACAAAATGGTTGTTATTGGGTTGCTGATTGGGAAGAGCTGTTGCTAACATCAGATCGAGGCCTCACATTACTGGCATCAAGCTAATTGTCAGAGTAGAGGATTTAGAAGTGTATAGATTGAATTAGTGACCCATTTAACGTAACAAAGCTGCCACCTCCGTCAGGTTAGGTTGTTTGTAAATTCTCTGATTTAGGTTATATTCGTGGCAGGATTTAGAGAATATGCTAGGGTGATTCATTTTACATTGGCGAATAATATTCGTTTATCGGGCTTATGTGGAGGGGTGAGCAGAGATTTGTTACAGCTCGAACAAAGTCAGTTAAATGGATCACAGCATTTCTGCAGGAGTTGCAATCTTGTTTCTGTTTATGTTTTGTTCTTGCATAAAGGCTCTGAATCCCCTGGCTGGTTCCTTTTGGCCATTGTTGCTTTGACATTTTGGTCATTGGATCATGTTATTTAAGCTAGGAGCGAACAGGTATGTCTCGCAAACTGGGTTCGGGCTTTGCACTGAAACCAAGGGGAAAAGGAGATTAAAAAAAAAATAAAAAAATTGCTTGGGTTTCATCGAGTTCTGAAGTTGAAGTCGGCATACCCGAACCGACCCATCAACCAAAATTCAGGTCTGACTTACAGACGCATGAATAGAACCATCATTTCTCAGATACTCGATATTCTCGATTACCCATAAATGAGACCGATCTAAAGAAACCGAGCTGTGGAGCACGAGCGTCCCAGACGAGGGAGATTTTTCCGTCTGCATCGAAATCGAATCTTGTTTCGCATAGTCTTGCTGGGACCCAGAAAACTCATAGGAAAATCAATCATTCTAGCATTTGCAGGACGCCCTTTGCTTAGAAAGATCTAATGATTTAAGGAAGAAGATGTCACGGTTGGCATTTGAGGATGGAGTAATGGCAGGCGTTTGGTCCTACAAAGCTCGTGCTCACAGATCTAGAGCTGCATCCTCCACCGCAAGATCAGGAATGATATGAGAAATATGTAGATTTGGATGAGAGCGAATGCTGCTGTTCTGTGACTTCTCTTTTGTCCCCCTCCCCGATGAAATTTGTTCTTAAGAAAAATAAAATGGTCGAAATTCGAATAAGAGTGAAGGAAAACTTCAAAAAAGGAGAAGTAATTCTTGACAATTTTATTTTAACGGAGAGAATTGCTTTTAGTGCTAAGCAATGTGAAAACATTCCTGTTAGTGAAAATGATGGAAATAGGCATTCAACTTTTGATCTAATATATAATGTTGTCTTGAAACTTTTAATTTATTCAATATGATATTTGAATTTTTCTTGAGTGTTTAATCTAATCCTTAAATTGTATGAGAGTGTTCGATTTCATCAATTAACTCACATTTACAAAATCTAGCAATATGGCTTTTAATTCGTTATGTTTGAACGATAGATAACGAAAAAGAGTTACATGCAAATTATCTAAGATGATATAATAGTAAGCATTATCAAATAATGATAAACATGTTAACGTGCTAATTTTTTTTGTCATATTCTAAAATAAATAGATAAAAAGATGAACACATTAATTTATCATTTTTATAAATTCCGATAATTCACGTAATCATATAACGTCTAATTTCCTATTTGAGCAAACGAAAGGACCACATTAAATATTTATTAATGTTTCAAGAACCATGTTGAGTAAATTAAAAATTCAGAGATGATATTGCGAATCGGATTAAAGTTCAAGAACCATTTTATCAATTTCTGTTTAAAAAAAGAAAAAGGAACATTATTTCTGTTTTGTTATTTTTTGTTTAAACTAATGAAAATTTCATGCGAATATTCTCGCTTACAGTTTCATTTCATTTCATTTCCTACTAATGGAACGACTAAAGGAAATGCACTGCACGCAAATATAAAAGGCAGCACAGCAGCAGATAAGGAAGCAATCTCTCTCTCGCTCTCGCTCGCATTCATGGCGTTTTCGCCAACCGCTCATCATGCTCATCCATGTACTTCCTCCTTCTCCCACCTCCATTCCTCTCTGATACCTCCCTTCAAGCTGCGCGTGCTCCCGCTCGCTTCCTCGGTGAAGCCGAATCGCTCCCGCGGCCGCGCCGGCGTCCGCGTCCGCGTCGTCCGCGTCCGCGTCGTCCGCGCCTCTTCCGGAACCGCGACTCTCGACTCCGGCAACGGAGCGGCCCTCGCCGCCGCCGACGGGCCGGAGGCCGATTCGTCTTCCTACGGGAGGCAGTACTTCCCTCTGGCCGCCGTTGTTGGCCAAGTAACGGCTCTTCTGTGTCTTCGTTAGTAGTCGCTTTCGGCGTTTCTGTGGCGTGCGTGAATTTTGAAGTGAGAATCGGCTGGATTGAGCTCGTTATTGTTCATTGGCATTGTCGTTTCACGCGGTAATGTGATTGTGTGGCTGGCATTAGAGATAGGGAATTTGAAGTCGTCCTTGTTGCGGCGGTGGAAGCTTTCCCGTCTGAGGTAGCCTGTGACTGTGAAACGCTGGCTTTTGTGGAGGATTCAACGCGAAAAAAAGTAGCTGCTTCTCATATGATTGCTATTTTAGATTGCTAGAGAGAAAAGGAAAGAACGCGGCGAAATGGATTAGAAATTTAGAAATGACAATAGTCAGTTAGAGAATTGTTTTTTTTTGTTTTTTTGGCCCCCAGGTTAGTGCCCGGGATGCAACTATGCCTGAATTCTGATTGGTGCTCTTCAATTGTTTAGTTTGCGACTGGTTATGATTGCTGGATTTGATGGATGGTACCTATGGTTTTTGGTGATTTCTGTGATGAATCTGGAAAGTGTAACTATAGATAGAAATTTAGCAACTTCATCATGAAAGTATTAGCCGGGGAGAAAATGCTTTAATTGAATGAAGCGTGTAATTGGAACAAGATAAGATGCAGAATTTCTCTATGGAACATTTTCTACAATTTCGTTTTTTATGATTAGCTACTTGATGCTGGAATCTGGACCTTTTGATAGTTGAAAAATCAAATTGAAGACGACATATTCATGTTGTGCATCCTTGATATTGAATGTTGTCTTCCCTTCTTGTTATTGGAACTAGAGGAAATTTGTGAACTGTTTGAATTTAGTGTGCTTCTTGATTTTGTCAGAATGAGGCAAAATTAGTGAAAGATATCTAAAACTCGCACATCATGTCTCAACAACTGGACAAAGGCAGAGTGTTAACTGGAGACAGAAAAGTTATAGAGGAGACAATCAGATAAATTTTGGCCAAAGAAAATATCTTATACTTAAGTCAGTTGCTCAAACTCTGGGAAGCATATGATCAGTAATCTGATTAATTACGTTTTTAAGCGCTCCTCTCAGTTGTGCTTTTGTTTTAGAAATGCAGGCTAATATATTCTTTTATCTCTACAAAAAAAGGTACTTGAAGATGAAATTTCACCTTGATTTATTTGAGGACCACTAGCTTTATCATGCTCATTGAGAGATACTGACTGTTGCAGCTATTTCTAGTTTTGTGCTAGCACTTTATTATGGATGTAGTAGCATTGTAATTTTCATCTTTCTGGCTTGGATGCTCATTTAATTCTTTGATCTTTTATTTTTTTCTGAGATTCAGTGGAAATGTATAAATCATTTGGTAGTTCTGTCAAGTAATTCTTTACAGCTCATTTGTAAGAAGTGGTTGTATTTCTATTGTTTTCAGGATGCAATTAAAACTTCTTTGTTGCTTGGTGCCACTGACCGGGAAATTGGAGGGATTGCCATCTGTGGCAAACGAGGAACAGCCAAGACAATAATGGCCCGTGGACTGCATGCTATTTTACCACCCATTGAAGTAGTTGTTGGTTCAATAGCAAATGCTGATCCATCCTGCCCAGAAGAGTAAGTTGATGTATTAGAAATTATCTTCTTCTATGAGTTGGACTTTCTCCAAAAATATGTTAGATGTAGATCTATACTGTTACATCATGGAAGGAGAAAGACCGTGAATGGTTTTAGATTACTATTGGGAATAGCTATCAGTCATGATGCTTGTAGTTTGTGTTACCGTTACTGACAAGGTTACCAAAAAGATCAAAAAATGATTTCCCTTATGTTCGTCTACTGTATTATGTTCCCTTATTTCAATTAGTACCACCAAGAACGGAAGACCTAGACACGTTAAATTCTTATTCTATAACTGTTAATTTCAAAGGAAGTGGTGATAACTGTTAGAAGGCTTGAGTTGATGATGTTGCTAGGCATATGTTTGACATTTCTATTTTTATTTCACAAAGTTATTCTTTAATTGTTGCTCGAATAGTAGCACACATCTTCTTAAGATTATGAATGCTTTGCTTAAGTTCTGTAGGTGGGAAGATGAACTTTCTGAAAGAGCAGAGTATGATTCTGCTGGTAATATGAGGACAAAGATTATAAAATCTCCTTTTGTTCAGGTAATTTTTACAAAAGAGTTGTGATAGTAGACAATTTTATGTGTTGTGTAATCTTTACACTCTTGCAGATTCCACTTGGAGTCACAGAGGACAGACTCCTTGGGTCTGTTGATGTTGAGGAATCTGTCAAAACAGGGACAACTGTTTTCCAGCCTGGCCTTCTTGCTGAGGCCCACAGAGGGGTTTTGTATGTTGATGAGATCAATCTTTTGGATGAGGGTATTAGTAATTTGCTTCTTAATGTTTTGACTGAAGGAATTAATACAGTGGAAAGAGAGGGAGTAAGCTTTAAACATCCATGCAAACCGCTTCTAATTGCTACTTATAACCCGGAGGAGGGTGCTGTACGAGAACATCTTCTAGATCGCATTGCCATAAATTTGAGGTAAACCCTCTGCTCTTGTTCTCTAACTTGTCCTCCTTTCTCCACTAATAACACACTTCTGCTGCAGCGCAGATCTACCTATGAGCTTTGAAGATCGTGTTGCTGCAGTTGATATTGCAACCAAGTTCCAGGAGCGTACTAATGAGGTTTTCAAGATGGTGGAGGAGGAAACAGACTATGCAAAGACTCAGGTAAATATCCAATAAACTAGTATTGCATGCAGTTCTGCCAAGTCAAAAATATTTACTTACCTCTTTACCCCTTCTGCAGTTATTTGTAAAGTTGATATTTCATTTTATTTTTTTGTATGTGAGATATTAATCAGTGGAACAAGTAATGCATCAAGTCTTTCAACATTGATTTGAGGATAGAAGATGCTAAGAGCTACGGATAATTCACCTTGTAATTGGTGGCAAAGTTCAGAAACTGTGTTTGCATTTATATTTTGAGATGTAACTCTAGAAATGGAATTTTCTTCTTATAAACATCAACTAAAGATTGCTTGATAGTCCTGTCTTTTGCTTTGTGTGTTGATCGTAGAAACACTCTTGATGTGGTTTAATTTATTGAATCTACAGTGGTCTTGGACATGCTTGCACTTACTTATCATTTGTGAAGTAGATATAATTGATTTATTAAATTTCTACTCCAATTTATCAGCTCCTGTTAGATCTAGCAGTGCTTATTTTACTCAATTGAGAAGCTATATTTGTCATTGTACACTTTAGTACTAATATATTTGTTTATTTGAGTAGCATTGTTTTGAGATGAGATGCTTGTTAATTAACTACTGGTATTCGGATCACATTTAGATCATTTTGGCTAGAGAGTATCTGAAAGATGTCACAATCAGCAGAGAGCAGTTGAAGTACTTAGTGATGGAAGCCCTTCGAGGTGGTTGTCAGGTTCTTACATCTGGACTCTTTGTTAGCTTATTATATTTCTGTATTTTTGGATTGTAAGTCTGATGGCTTTGTGTAAACAAAGAGTGAAAAGTTCCATAGAGTATGCTTCCAGCTCCTCCTCGTCCTTCACCTTTTATGACACTAATTCTGGTACACTGTTTTTCTTCAAGTGATATCATTGGGCTACAAGGCCATGGCCTGATTCTTCCATGCTTGTAGTTCCTCAAATTGGCAGTGCAGCCTCTCAACTGTTAAATTTGGTGAAGGCTTCTAATGCCATTTTTTCTGATTTCCAAGAAATTATTTCCTCCTCATACTAGAAGCCTCAGAAAAGTATGTTTTCCTTGTTTAGATATTGGCTTTATGTGCTGTGAACTACTGATGATTTTTTGTGTGTTGTATAATCGTTTGACAAGTGTTTTTTCATGTGTAATGCCTCTCAGAAAACCTGTAGTTTTGAGTTTTCTGCATTATTAATTTGCCATCTCTTGTGTTTAGGTTGCAGATGGCATTAAATGCTTAATCCAGATAACTAATAAAGACAAAAGCTGTATAGCTTATGCAGGAAACTTGTAGTTGTAGGTGGAGGTTGCTGGATGATGTCATAGAAACTCCATTTCCCTGGAAATAAGAACCTAAATCATGTGGCTTTTACAGCACAAACGGCGGCGAGAAATAAATGAGTGAATCACTATTGGCCTCTTTGCATCAGCAGACATGCGAGTTTCTTTTCCCTAGAAAGTGAAATCAGATATGAACTCTGCTGTTCTGGCAAAAAGAGTTATGGAGTTAGCTATCTGTTCAGTGGCTTTGCTGCACACCCACTGAAATATCTCTTAACCTTTGCAGGGACATAGAGCTGAGCTGTATGCTGCCCGAGTTGCAAAGTGCTTGGCTGCTTTAGAAGGGCGTGAAAAAGTTAACGTGGATGACCTTAAAAAAGCTGTTGAGTATCCTTCTGAAACACATTATATTCCTGGTTTCTCCGCAGTCCATTGTTGTAGAATACTTCGTTCTGATTCTTTGAACTTACAAGCATCATGTCAGACAGACCATGGGTTACTTCATAAGCAGATCAGATTGCCTTAACAAGTTCAAGAAATTCTTCTGCTCATTTCAACTGTTGATTTTGCCTTGCTGGCATCAATTTTTGGCCCATTTCCATGAGTTCATTCTGGGTTTTCTTATGATGCATGTAGTAGAGGTTTATAAGACTCGCTGTTTCATATGGATAAGAGTATTATAGCCTATTTAGCTCAAGATCACAAGGATGTTCTCCCACAAAAAAAAAAATATTTACTTAAGAAGAAATAACGCCTCATTTCTCAGAGTTAGTATTTATGAGATCCTAAATATGTTGCCATCTGCAAATGCATTTGGAGTTCATTGAATGCGTTATCCCTTGTAATTATCACAGCAATTTCATTATGCAGCAAGGTGTAAATCTCTTCTATAATATGCTGTGGAATACAGGTGGAGCTTGTGATCCTTCCTCGTTCTATTGTTAGTGAGAACCCACCAGAACAAAATGACCAACAGCCTCCTCCACCACCTCCTCCGCAAAATCAGGATTCTGGGGAGGAGCAAAATGAAGAGGAAGATCAAGAGGTCTGTTTTTTTTCTATACTATTGCATAATTGTTAAAAAAACTATCATATAGGTTTACCTAGAGATGCAGTTCTCCTTGTGACCAGGATGAGAATGATGAAGAGAATGATGAAGAGAATGATGAAGAGAATGAACAGCAGCAAGAACAGCTACCTGAGGAGTTCATCTTTGATGCCAAAGGTGGTTTGGTCGATGAGAATCTGCTCTTCTTTGCTCAGCAAGCGCAGAGACGTCGAGGGAAGGCTGGTCGAGCAAAGAATGTTATATTTTCTGAGGATAGAGGCCGGTATATCAAGCCCATGCTTCCAAAGGTTACTAGTGTACCTCTTTAATATTCTTATGGAAAATCTTGCTCTTTGCTAAGTTTGTATGCATGGTGCAGAAGCTTGCTTCAAGTTTGTTTTCTTCTCTGTACTACTTAGTGGCTTAGTCTAAATTGCCATCCACTGTTAATTACCCATAAAGTTTTTGGAAGTTGGGGATGACTAAGCATCTCTTTGTTAAAAGCATAGGGATGGACTAATTTTTTGTAGTTTTAGGGAAGGCCGTTTCTATCTTTTAATTCTAAATGTAGTCCATTTTCAGGGTCCGGTGAAGAGGTTAGCTGTCGATGCTACCCTAAGAGCGGCTGCACCATATCAGAAGCTGCGCAGGATGAAGGATGTCCATAAGAGTAGGAAAGTGTATGTAGAGAAAGCTGATATGAGGGCAAAAAGAATGGCTCGGAAAGCTGGAGCATTGGTATCGAACCTTTACTCTTGCAACAGGATTGCAGTAATTCTAGGATAAATCTTTGGTTGTTCTCTTTGTTATCTAATCTTATCGGGTCCTTGACTGCTGTTGTACAAATAATTTGTTGGATTCTTTGTTGTCCTTTCTCAGCTTTGGCAAATTAAATAATGTATGGAATTTGCCATATGCCATGACAATCCTGCTATTTGCTGAATAGAACTTCGTTAAACATTGTGCAGGTAATATTTGTGGTTGATGCAAGTGGAAGTATGGCTCTGAACCGAATGCAGAATGCCAAAGGTGCAGCCCTTAAGTTGCTGGCTGAGAGCTATACAAGCAGGGATCAGGTAATTAATGTGGATTTGGACTCAACGTCATACTTATTGAGCATAGATAGTTGTTGACAGCACTTAAAATTGCACCTGAGGTCTTTCTGGGGAAAAAATAGAGAGAAAAATCCAGCCAGCAACATTTTTAAATTATAAGTACTAATGAATTAGAAGATGAGGATTGCATGCTTTATTACTAGAAAAATTCCTTATATCTTAGACTTCACTGTGAAACAAGGAGATTTTATTGATGATGGAGATAGCAGTACAAAAATTTCAATCCACTATGGTGAGTTGCAGAAAGTTTGTAAATGTCGTATTGTAATGCACTCTGACTTATCCAAGTTGTTGTGCTTAACCTTGATAAGGTCCATGCAAGCCTTGTAAGTTTACAATTTCCATGCTTTTAAAGGTCACTGTTTGTTTTGTATTTCTAATAAGTAGTATTTATTTAACAGGAGCCCCTTATTATGTTGCCTGCGTGGAAGGAAATTTCTCAAAAGAATGAATAAAAAAAAAGATAAATAAATTATAGTAATTGGGAAGAAAGGAAGATTTGATGGATTGAAGGTGAAATGAAAGGGTCTTTGCCTTTGAGGATTGGGTTTATGGCAATGTTTATGGCAATATGTGAAGCCCTTAAAATATGCGGAAAGTTTTGTCCTTATTAAGACGTACTTCAAAGACATACCACGTATTGTAACAGCCACAATGATGGCATTTGTTGGTAAAGTTGTTGTAGGCATAGGAGAAACCAGAAGGATTCTCTTCAAACCTTATTTCAAGATCTGTCTTTCCTGTGTTGCTCTGTATGCAAAAGATACAGATATAGGTAGCATATCACAAACAGTGAAAAACCTATTTCTTCGTAAATGCCCAGAGACTTGCAAACTAGTTTTGAGTCTCTCCCTGAACATCCATAACATTTGGGGAAGCTGAAGGTTGACCTCGCAACAAGTTTTTTGGTGTATAGTGTTTTTCTAACAATCCTTTTTGAATTGTTTTACTGGTGATGTTGTTTAGGTCTCTATCATTCCTTTCCGTGGAGATGCTGCAGAAGTTCTCCTGCCTCCTTCCAGGTCAATTGCGATGGCAAGAAAGCGTCTTGAGAGACTTCCCTGTGGTGGAGGTTCTCCTCTGGCTCATGGTCTTACCACGGTATGTGGAGCGTCTGCTTCTGGTCATTTGCTGTTTTACTTGAGTGTTCCTCTAGTCATTTCTGAGGGAAAATCTTCCTTTTTGTACAATTAAGATCTTTACGGAATGGCGGCCAGGCACCATCTTTGCTAGATGTCCTGTGTCACAAAGTTGATCAGAGAACTCGCAGCAAGTAGAAAGAGAGAAAGAAGGAAGAGAGAAGGAATAGAGAGAAGGAGGAGAAAGAGAACGTAAAAGAAAGAAAGAGAGGGCTGTAGTTTTTCTAGTTTTTCTGTAGTCAGAAACCTTACACCATTGTATTTATATTAAATATAAACTGTATATGACAATAATACCCTTATGTAAGTAAAAAATGAAATAAAACTCTGATAACAAAGGAAACTTAATTAAAGTAACTTAACACCCCCTCAAGCTGGAGCATATAGGTCACCCATGCCCAGCTTGGAACAACCAGCAACAAAAGTAGGACGAAATAATGCTTTGGTAAACATATCAGCAAAATGATCTCTAGTTGTTGGACACCCTTGATGAGTTGTGCAACCATATCATCTCAAGTCGTAGACTCAGAAGAACACATTTCGAGCATTCCCTTCAGACACAGTAATATTTACAGTAACTAATCGTTGAGTCCAATCAGCAGTCGTAGTCGAAGTCGTAGAAGTAGCCGTAGTAGTAGTAATAGCAGTAGTAGCCACAATAGTAGAAGTAGCAGCAGAAATAGCAGTAGTAATAGCAGTAGTAGCAGCCGTAATAGCAGCAATAGTAGTAGCCGCAATAACAATAGTAGCAGAAGTAGCAGTAGCAATAGCAGCTGCAGTAGTAACAGTCGCAATAGCAATAGCGATAGCCGCAATAGCAATAGTAGCAGAAATAGCAGTAGCAGCAGTAGTACAGCCGCAATAGCAATAGTGGCTGCCGTAGTAACGGCAGGAGAAGTAGCAGCAATAATAATAGCAGTTGTAGAGCAGTAGTAGTAGCAGCAACAATAGCCGCAGCCGCAATAGCAGCAGTAGAAGTAGCAGTAACAATAGCCGCAGTAGTTAGAGTAGCAATAGCAGCAACGGTAGTAGCAACGATAGCAGCAATGGTAATATTGGTAGTAGTAGCAGCAACGGTAGCGGTAGCGGCAGAGGCAGAAGCAGTAGCAGAAGTAGCAGAAATAGCGGCAATAATAGTAGCAGTAGCAGCAGTAGAAGTAGCAGCAACAATAGCCGCAGTAGCAGCCTATGTAGCACCGACACGGACACGCGACACGCCGACACGTCATTTATTAAAAATAGAGAATTTCAACACGTTCCGACACGTTATATTATTAATACATAAATAAATAATAATAAAAATAGCCTATAATTAATTTACACGAAAAATATTAAATAATATCATTCATTATTTTAATTTGTTACAATAATACATAAAACTTAGAGGAAAAAAACATTGTTTAAAGAAAAATGCCGAAATGATATTTTTAAATTTAGTTATTTATTTATCATATATAACATTTTTTATTACTTCTTTCATAGTAAAAGACTTTTTAAAAAACTAAAACAATTTTAAGAAAACAAAACTGAAAAAAAAAAAAAATTGACCCCATGCGTGTATATTTATAGCAATTTTATTACTTCTTTTGTGTATATTTATATTTTGACCCCTCAAATATTAGAAATTTTTAAAATTGACCCCGTGCGTGTCGGAATCACGTGTCGGAGAGAGTTGACCACGTGTCGGATTTTTCGAGTCGTGTAGTAGTATCACTCATGACGATAATCTCGATTCAAATAATTATATGCTTAGTACTAGTAGTAGATTCCCAGCATAGAGTCGTAGTAGTATCACTCATGACCATAATCTCGATTCAAATAATTATATGCTTGACGGATACAAAGCAAGACCAATCAACCATAATCAATAAAGTACTTCGATTCTTGAATCCGCTGATTAGTAAGTATTGTAATCCATGTTTACAAACCGAACCTGATGAATCTGATATCTTCCGATCTCATATGTATCAAGACTTGAAGAGAAAACAAATAAAAAAAATTGCAGCTTTAGGTGACTGTGCACCAATCCTAGGGGACTCTCAAACCAGCAATAGGATCAAGTAATCAGGTAGTTAGACCCGCTATGATACCATGTCACAAAGTTGATCAGAGAACTCGCAGCAAGTAGAAAGAGAGAAAGAAGGAAGAGAGAAGGAATAGAGAGAAGGAGGAGAAAGAGAACGTAAAAGAAAAAAAGAGAGGGCTGTAATTTTTATGTAGTCAGAAACCCTACACCCATTGTATTTATATTGAATATAAACTATATATGACAATAATACCCTTATGTAAGTAAAAAAGGAAATAAAACTCTGATAACAAAGGAAACTTAATTAAAGTAACTTAACATCTTGGTAAACTAAGAAGATGGATAGCTAGATCTAATGCTCTTCCAGTGTCATTCAATATTATGACTTATTAGGTGAAATTATTTGTGGTACTTTTTTAACTTGTGTTACTACAGTTCCTATCGCTTGTTGAATAATCATCTCTCACTCTAATAGATCTTACATAGCTGATTTTTATCTAAAAAAGACTCTAATCTGCTTAGGCCGTGAAAGTCGGGTTAAATGCAGAGAAGAGTGGTGATGTTGGACGTGTGATGATTGTTGCCATAACTGATGGTAGAGCAAATATATCTCTGAAAAGATCCACTGACCCCGAAGCTGCTGCTGCTAATGATTCTCCAAGGCCCTCATCACAAGAGTTAAAGGTAAAGTTTCGGCTCTGTATGTGAACATGGCATATGATGCCAATGACATTATATTTTGGAAGTTGCAGTTCCACGCAGCATTTTTATTTTCTTGATTCCTGATATACTTGGCCATTGCTGATGAGGCGCAAGCGACATTTCCTTTGCCTTTTTATTTGGCTTAAGGAAGTTCGTGCGCTTTGATGCATCGCTGCGAGGGTAGTGGCGAGAAAGTTATTTTCTTCTCTTATTTTGGCTTCTCAGGATGAAATCCTTGAAGTGGCCGGGAAGATATACAAAACGGGGATGTCGCTCCTCATAATTGACACAGAAAACAAGTTTGTTTCCACTGGTTTCGCTAAGGAGATAGCCAGAGTCGCGCAAGGTTTTTCCTGTGTAAAAATATTACGACTTGTTCCAGCAAGTAAACCGAAGCGATCTCACTGGGGTTCTCTGTTTGATTTGCAGGTAAATATTATTACTTGCCCAATGCTTCAGATGCCGTCATCTCAGCCACGACAAAGGAGGCTTTATCATCCTTGAAGAACTCTTAATGCCGAGGAGGCTCTCTTCCGTGTTTTCTGGGGTACCTAGCAGTCCCCAAGACTACGCCGCCATTTCCCCTTATCGCTAAAGCTCGAGTCGTAGTGAGCAGTGAGCCAAGTTTCATGAGCTAAGATCAAACTTAATTTCAGAAAATTGAGGTCAGGAAGGAGAAACGGACGATTCGTCGATCCAAGGCAAACTTACTCCGCAGGTTCTCTTCGGCTTACTTAGCATTAGCAGTCAGCACAGCACTCCAAAAATGAAATATGAATGTGAATGCTCTCTTTATTTAACATACGTGTGGCAAATGTACCAATGCGTCTGCCAGGTTATGTGTGATGCATATAGCTCAGGAAGAGTACTAGAAAAAATTATAAATTTTTTCAATCTTAAACTCGCAATAGATTCTGAGTAAGAAAAAGGAATAAAAATTTCAACTTAGTTTAACCAAAGCGCACTTTCTCATTTTTTTTTTTCTTTTTAAATGGACGTATTTCTAATATAACTTCCATAAATTGTATGCTAAAATAATTTCTTTATTTACGTAGTACATGCTTTGAAAACATAACATTAGAAGGCCTTTTATGCCTCATACTAATCTTAAATCTCCTTAAAATGTGATATCTCTAGATAAATGCAAATATCAACATTGAACAAGCCCTGTTTGGTTGGGCATTTGGAAGGCACTTTGGGACTCTAAAGTCCCTTGGTCAAATGCAAACGTATCTGGTTCGTTTTTTTGGGTAATTTTGGCAAGATGCAATTGCATCTCCAAGTAACTCTAAGGGCTTTTAACCTAATGCAACTCGGAGGTACTTTGGGAATATGCATATTCGGAATGTAAGTCTCCGGTACTGTTCATTTTCTCCAAAATCACCGCACACCACTGCACGAAAAAACCGATCAAAGGCCGATGACCGCCGGCCGAGGGGTCGCACGCGCCGACAACTGCTGCCTGAGGGTCGCCTGACCTCGGCGACCATCGCCGGACCTCAGGCGGCCGCTTGAGGTCGCATGACCGTCTAGGGGCCAAATCCGACCATCCATCCGCCAAATACGACAGTTCGATGGCCGAACTTAAAAAAAAAAACTATAATTTTTTTTTGTTTTTTTAATTTAATAAAAGTCATTTACAAATGCAAATTTTACCAAACGATATTTTGGCCAAAGTTGTTTCTCAATGCAAGTTTTACCAAACATTATTTGCATTTCGAAAAACCTCATTCTCCCAGAGGTATTTGCATTTTTGCAAATGCATTCCCTAAAAGCCGAACTAAACGGGCCCAAAGTCTCGTCCCCTCTTACATCATGTGGTATATAATAAGGTTGTTAAACGGTTGAAAAGTGTGCATAAACACATGGTTGAGCAAAGCACGAGCAAAGTAACTAGTTTGCATTTAACTTGGGTCACAATACTTATGTGGCACATTAATTCTAAGGATAATCTTCGCTGGGACTATTTGATATTGGCTCTGTTGGCTCTGTGCGAAATCCTCAATATAATTTTACTAAAGCGTTCACTAGAAGCATTTATTAAACAACCCAATATATTCACATATGTGTGTTACGTTGGATCAATATCTTAATAATTAAACTATTTCAAATAAATGTATCTTAATAAGTGTCCAAGGGCTATCTTATTCATAAATCTTGAATTTGTTAGTGATAAAGTAGACAAATATTAAACCACACATTCATTGAATGATTTTTAGAATGTCAAAAAAGATTATATTTAGAGTTTAAGGGCATATGTTTGTTAACGTTTTTGTTCCAAGGAACAATTTCTAAGTATAAGAACGCGTTTGGTAATTGCAAAAAATTTCTACTCCAGGAATAGAAACACGTTTGGTAAACTTGTATAATTTTTTTATTTCTTTTAATTTTTTAATATTTTTATTATATTTTTCCTTTTCTCTTTTTCTCTTTGATCGGTCTCCAACCACCGTCGTAGCCGGCGACCGGCTAGGCGACGTTCAGCGAGCTCGCCAGAGGCGCGGCCACGGCGAGGCTTAGGCCGACGAGCCTTGCCGTGGCTTAGCCTCTCCGGGGGCCAATAACGCTCCGGAGAGGTCGCCGACCCTCGTCTGGTTAGTCGCCAGTGCCGGCCATGGCCAAGGCCGGTGACCGGCAAAAGGAAGAAGAAGAAGAAAAGAAAAAGAAAAATGAGAAGAAAAAAAGGGTTTCTCGGAAATATTCCCAGGAACAAGAAATAAGTTTTTTCTACTTCTTGTTTTTGTTCTAAATTTATTCCCAAAAACAAAAGTGTAAACAAATGTGTTTCTGTTCTTTTTTTTTTCTCAGAATAAAAAAACAAAAATTTGTGTTCCGAGGAACAAAAACAGAAATAAACAAACACATCCAAAATTGTTAGATGGAGGAGCGATTTAATATTTAATTATTTTACAAGTTTTTTTTTTTTTTTACTGGTCCTACTCTATTCTTATTCTCACTCTCAGGGCGTGGGAGTTGAAACCCACTCCTAAAACTAAATCGTTCCCACCCTAACCCCTTGAGAAAGTGGAGATTCGAATCCCCCATCTCTCCCTTCCATGTTGAAAGAGTGACCACTGAGGCAAATCCTAGTGGTTAATTATTCTACAAGTTAGTGAGCACCTAATTAAGGAACTAATTAAGAATATTTTATAATTTTCAATGCACCAATTATTCTCATATTGTGTAATAGTTGCCCTTTAAGATTGATATCTTCTCGATAAAGATGCCTAATAATATAACTTGTCATAAAAATTTAAATTCCCTTTTTCTATTTATCTTTAAAGATAGAAATTTGAATGCGTATCTCTCATTTGCTTGTAGATAAATCTCACGGCCTAGCCCTAGAACATAAGAGTGTCTCCTAGTCGATTTCTATATCGAGGAAGTTCAAGATGCGATCTAGATTCGCGATAATGTAATCAAACCAGAACAGATCTTCCTCAATGTCCTCGCCAATCTCGGGCGACACGCCTTCTTCTCCTTCATCTTCTTCTCGGTGTGAAACACCGACGATGAACTCAATCCCTCCCTCCGCAACATCCTATCTCACCTACCCACAGTATCGCTCCTCAGGCTCAGGTCCATCTGCAGAGATTGGCGCCACATCATCGACCATCCGCACTTCGCCGCCATGTGTTGGAAATTAATCCAAACAAAGCAAACTGTTTTGTTGTAATCAGAATAGAATATCAAAGTAAAGAAGATGATAACAATTTTATAATATCCTTTCTTTACCAATCTTGGAAAAAAAGAAAATAAGATATCACTGAAAAATAACATAAAATTGGAGGTGAGATACGGATATCCGAATCTACTTAAGGGATTAATTCCTGCCAAAGGTGCTCCGTAAATTCACGAACTATGCCTCCCAAGATACAATACCTCGAAAAAACAAAAAACTAGAAAAATATATCAAAGTTCTTTTGGAATCAAGTCGGAAAAACTCAAAAATCTTTTTGAAGCTCTATGCTTCTATCTATTTTATAGAGTTTTTTTTAGTTTATGTACAGAAGAGATACACGAAATTCATGAATCAAGAGATACGTGAATCCAAGAGATTCATGAATCCAAAATACATGAATTCAAGAGATTCGTGTATTCAATAAATACACGAACTAAAACATATATGAATTTAAGAAATTCATAAATTCAATAGATACGTGAAGAAAAAGTTTAAGAAATTCATGAACCCAAAAAGATACGTGAGCAGAAAAGAAGTAACTTAATTTAATGATTTTCGTTGAACCATTAATCATAATTATAATCATAATTATAACACAGCACACCAGCGCCGTCGAGAGTCCCAGACTTCTGCTGCGGAGCCCCGAATCGTGGTGGACGACAAGTTCCTGGTGACTTCGCTCCCCGAATCTATGTCGTGGCTGCACGGAGTTGGATCTTCATGTCACGGGCTGCTCTGCTTCCATGACTTCTGCGACCGCGCAAGCTATGTCCTCAACCCTCTGACCCGAGAAGTCGTCTTGCTGCCGAGCGTCGACCCATTGCGTGAACGGTGGCGCCCGTTCCAGTGTCGGAATCTGGGCGAGCCGCCTGACCGGCCGGTACAAGATCGTGCGCCTGAGCTACCTGAGGGACGGCGCAGTCCTAGCATTCAGGGGCGGAGGTCCTTGATCAGGGCTCCTGGTTGTGGAGGAAAGTAGCCAGCGCCCCTCCCAAACACTTCCTGGAACACGCCGCTGGATCAATCCACTGGACGTACCCCGGAGCAGGCCTTGCTGTCAGGATCTCGTCATTCGACCTCGCGAAGGAAGAGTTCGCGCCGACTCCATGCCCGGAAGGGTTTCGAGACCCCTACCTAGTGGAACTCCAGGGAGTTCTGGGGCTCGTCGACTGCTTGGGCGAGGAGAGCATGGACGTGTGGGTGAGGAGGGAGGAGGAGAGCGGGCGGTGGACGAAGGAGTACAGTGTCCGGCTCATCCCGCCATTGCCGATGAGCAGTCGCTACAACCTTAATGTTCGGCGCTGCGGTGGTGGCCGGAAGATCGCACTCAACTACGAGGACAGCTTCTGGTTCTATTTTGTAGAGGGTTGAGTTTTGGTTGCCTAGCCAAGATCAACCCGGCCGCTCCCCTCGACAAAGGCATGAGCAGAGAGATGGCGCGTCGTGGGCTAGGGGTGAGCATATTCCGGATTGAGTTGGTCCACCCTTAACTCTACGACTAACCTGCACAGTGCCGGTCCTCAATTTTTGGGGTCGATGACCAATCCAATAAGTTCGGTCTGGTTTCAGGGTCAATCCAGAACCAACTAATAATTTTTTATTCATTTTTTGTACTCCTTAAAAAAAACGATTGAAGACAGGATTGACCTCAGTACAATTTCAAGGTCAACCCAAGACTAACCAATAATTTTTTATTTCATTTTTTGTACTCATTAAAAGGGTAATCAAGAATCATATCGACCCAATAGATTCGATGATGAGCAAAGTTAGCTAAGAAAGATAAGCAGTGTGGGTCAAGTGGGCATGATCATCAAACAAAATGAGTATCGAATGTCGAGCGGGGAGCAACAAGCCAAGCGAGCGGCGAGGGCGTGATCATCAAACAGAATGAGTATCGAATGTCGAGCGGGGAGCAACAAGCCAAGCGAGCGGCACAAGTGACTCAAAGCGAGCAAGATGAGTGTCAAATGACGAGTGGAGAAATTGTTTTTTTCGATTTTAGCAAATTGAAGACTAAGAGGACAAATAAGATAGAAGAGGATGAATACTAGAGGAAGTTTCCATATAGTGCATTTTTGGACGCCATGAGGATTTCTTACAAAAACATTTTCCTCTTTCATAAATTATGACTATTGACGCCGTAAAAGACATTACAAACCTAAGTTATTAAATAACAATGTAAAATTACTTGAACTCCTCATTAAAGAGCTGTTTAATATTGTTGACGACGTTTATTTTAAAGTTTTATATATATATAGTCGGGGTTGGTTCGGATTGGACCGACCCGGAACTCTCAGGACCGAAGACCGCCCCGCACAATACTGGTCCAAGAATTCTAGGACCAAGGACCGACCCGGTTTCCCTTTGAACCGGACCAGAACCGACAGAGTTGAGCCGATTTAGGGTCGGTCCAAGGTTGACCCTGGACCGATGCTCACCGCTATCGCGGGCCACTGTTGCTTGCAGCATCACCGTGAGTTTGCTATCACCGGCGAAGTTGTGGAATGGTGGGGATTAAGGAAATAAGCCCTGAGTAAATTTTGGCGCATTTTACCCCTTTTGAGTCGAATTGACTATGCCCTACGTCGGAAAATTCAGGTCTTTTTTTTTTTTTTTTTCGTTTTGTTGAAGAAGCGTACTAACCAAATAAATTTGGTGTAGCCTGAGCCCAGATTTTTTTAGCTGATCCAAATTTTACAGTTTTATAGCTTGCCGAGCAAAGAATCAAATCAAACCGCATCCAATTCCTTACTTTTCGCTGCACCTGTAATACCTCCGCCAAATCTTGATAGTTCTTTCAACCAAATCAACACCAGAATTTACCATTGTGACATCGAAATTAGCGATAAATTTTGTCAAGTAATTGATAACAGATTAAAAGGGGAAATATATCAATAAAACCAACCAAACGTAGCTCTTAAAATTCGAATTGCACTTTCCATCGGACTCCTCCCTGCGAAAGGGCTTCCGGAGATGGATAGGCATTAGACACCATGACTAGTTTTGCGGCAGAGTTTTGGGCAACGTAGAGGTAGAGATGGCTTAGCTCTAGTCAAATCTCTTAAAATTCAAAATGTGGAGACAGGAAGATTAATGGAAGAGTTTATAGGCTGCTGTATCCATATCACCATCTACCTACAGGCTGATTGCCCATGCTATTAGCCCATCTTGCATTTGTATTAAACCTTTTGTTTGTACGGATGTCGATTTAATTCCAAACTTTCTAAACCGGTTATCTCACATGGCACAATCGATGTTAATATAAATAATTTTTGTAATATTTTAAAAAATGATTTGTGTTTTTTCTTCTTCTTCTTCTTTTTTCCGCCCCTCAGGGCATTCATGCCTTTGTCAGCCTCAATGAAAAAGAAAAGAAAATTTTATTTTAAAAAATTATAAAAATTACAAAAATTATCCACATCGGTTTAAAATGCTTATTGTACTTGGAAGAATGACTCAATTGGTATATTGCCAAAAATTTTAAGACTAAATTGATCAAATTAAAATATTTAAGACCAAATTGACATTCTTATATTAGGTTTAAAAATTTTTGATATATTTCTCTCATAATTTTTTTATCAACTACTCGAAACTGGGAAAGTAGTTATAGAAAATATCTAAAACGATTTTTTAAAATGATATTGCTAATTTTGAAAATATTTTGGTAGTAAATGTAAGCAAAACCGCTTAATTTAGAATATCATGCCCCGTTTGATGTGTTTTATCTTTCAAAAATAAAACATAAAACACATAGTTAATTAGCGCGACACAAACACCGAGAATATTAGCTCGCTTGCCATGTCGGTATAGGCCATAGTTAATTTAGAATATTATGCCTCTTTACATTACTATCGCATTTAATTTAAAATATCCCGGAAGTTATTTTTCAAGAAATAAATAAAATTTTAGTGAAAGCAAACTCGATCATTCCGAGATCGAGGTGGGGACATGTGAGCATAAATTTGTTCGTGACTCGTGAAAACTCAAGAACTTTTTGTAGAAGGAAAGAGGGCAATAGGTGCTAACGAGCAGCATCCGCGATCTTTAGGTATTACGACAAGTGTTCCACGTGGCGTGGCTAATGAAATGTACAAAGATCCAAGATTGGCAAACTCCTTAGAATTGAGCAATTTAGACACTGTTTGGTAACCATCTAAATAGTGCCTGATTCATTTTTTTTTTCATGGGATCGGTTTGAGAACGAATCGCGTTTGAGAAATTTTTTGTTAAAACAGATTTGGAGTAGAATCAAGAATTAAAAAAAAAAAAAAAAAAAATTGATTCTTGTTTCGGGAACAAAAAAAAAGAATAAAAAAAATGGAACCCTTCTCTCCCTTCCTCCGTTGCCGTTCGCCACTTTCCCCCATTGCCTGTTGCCACCGTTCGCCGCCGCCGTCCGCCAGTCGCCGGCAACCAGTTCGGCGAGCTCGTCGGAGGCTCGCCAGGCTTGGGCGAGGTCCGGCAAGCCCACCGGTGGCCAAGTGGGCCTCACCGAGGGCCGGCGACACTCCGGTGAGGTCGCCGGCTCTTGTGGATCGGCGACCGGCTTGAAAAAGAAGAAGAATAGGAGAAAAAAAAAGAAAAGAAAAAAAAAGGAAAAAAAGTATAAAATTTATTTAAAGATTAAAAGAAATTGATTTGGAAAGAATCAATGAGTATGGTACCAAACACAATTCTATTTCAAAATCAGAAATTTTGGACAGTTACCAAATGGCTTAAAATGCTTAGGAGCTGTTTGGCAACGTGCCAAATAGTACCCGATTCTGATTTTTTGTTCCCGAGAGTAATTTTGGAACAGAATCGCGTTTGGTAAAATTTTTGTTCCCGGGAACAGATTTGGAGTAGAATCAAGAATTAAAAAAAGTTGATTCTTGTTCCGGGGAACAAATCCGAGAATTACCATCGCTGCGGTGGCCTAGTTGGATAAGACTCCCATGATCCTTTGCGAGGAGGAGAGCAATTTGAATCCCGCTAGCCGCACGGGATCTTAAGCACGACGTAGGGGTGGTGGGTCCTCCGCTAGCGTCGTCCCAGGGTTTGCCCGCCGACTGTCGGCTTACGGGTTCCCTAGGTCATAAAAATAAAAACAAATCTGAGAATCAAAACCAACTCTTCTTCTTCTCTTTTCTTCTTCTTCATCGACCGCCATCCCGCGATCGCCGTCCGCCACCGTCCGCCACCGCCGGTCGCCAGCAACCAGTCCGGTGAGCATGCCGGAGGCTCGCCAAGCCAAGGCGAGGTTCGGCAAGCTCGCCGGAGGCAAGCCCAGCCATCGGCGAGGCTGGGCAAGTGGCCAGACAAGCCTCACCCAGCCCTGGCGAGGCTGGCCTGGCCGAGGATTGGCAACGCTCTGGTGAGGTCACCGGCCCTCATATGATCGGTCGCCAATTCGGCGATCGGCCACAAGAAGAAAAAGAATAGGAAAAAAAAAGGAAAAAAAGAGAGTAAAAAGTAAAAAAATTATTTAAAAATTAAAATAAATTGATTTGGAACAGAATCAATAAGCACGGTATCAAACGCAATTCTATTCCAAAATCAGAAATTTTGGACGAGTTACCAAATAACTTACAATGCTTAGAAATTGTTCTCGGGAACAGAATCGCATTAGAATCTGTTCCCAAGAAAGAATAAAAAATAATCATTTCGATCGAATCTATTCTCGGGAACAAAATCGTTACCAAACGCGCCCTTAGACACCGTTTGGTAACCATCCAAAAAAGATGCAAAATTCTAATTTTTTATTCTCGGGATCAATTTGGGAGTCGCATTTGATAAAAATTTTGCTCTTGAAAACAAATTTGAAGTAAAATCAAGAATAAAAAAAATAAAAATTGATTCTTATTCCGAGAACAAAAAAAAAAGAATAAAAAAATGGAACCTTTCTCTCCCCTCCTCTATTGCCATTCGCCACTCTCGCACCGCTCGTCGCCGCCATCCGCGGTTGCGGCAACTACTCCGATGAGCTTGCCAAGCCAAGGCGAGGTCCGCGAGCTCACCGGGGTTGAGCGAGGCCTACCTGGCCTTAGCGAGGCTCGCTTGGCCCGGGCGAGGGCGGGCGACAAGGGCCAACCCTCGTCCTGGCCGATCGCGGTCCCGAAAAAGAAGAAGAATATGAGAAAAAGAAAAATGTAAAAAAATTATTTAAAAATTAAAAAAAAATTGATTTAGAACAAAATCAATAAAAACGGTATCAAACGTAATTCTACTACAGAATCAGAAATTTTAGACAGCTGTCAAAAGGCTTAAAACGTTTAGAATCTGTTCTTGAGAACGGAATAAAAAAGAATCATTTTTTTTATTAGAATCCACTCCCAAAACAGAATCGTTACCAAACGCGTCCTATTATTCACATCAAAATGCTAGCAGTCCGGTAGTTGGGAACAGAACCGTTACCAAACGCGCCCCTATTATTCACGTCAAAATGCTAGCAGTCCGGTAGTGTTCTTTTTTTGTGCAAATAAGATAGTTTAACGCAGCACAAGCCGTTCGGTGAATCGCAGCGTCCCCACGCCGTTTGAAGGACCATATCGGCGGCGAAAACTTAAAGGAGAAAAAAAGCCGGCCGTAGAAAACATTGCCTCCTCTTCGAAATTCGAACTTTGGCTCCTCCTCTCCCGGGCGAGACCAGAGAGAAGATCCCCGCGCCTCCGCCGCCCGTCCCGCAGCGACGCCCGAAAGGCGGCGGCGCCTCGCCGCGTTCCGAATTCCCCTCGGCGGTCGCGCGAGAAGCTTCTTCTCCCGTCGTTGTCTTCCTCCTCTCGAATCGGTTCGGAAGTTAGGGTTTTCCCGCTCCTCCATCCTCCTGCTCTCCTCTCCTCTCCTCGCATCGCGTCGCGAAGATGGAGCCTCTGTACGCTAAGCTGTACGACAAGTACACCAAGCTCAAGGTACCACCTTCTTCCGTGCCCCCCATTTTTCTCTTCCCCACTCCTGCGTTTTCCCGGATCGTCGTCGTCTGAGGAGACGGTGTTGGGTCTGGCATTGCCCTCAATTTCGGTTTTTGTTTCTCTTGCCGATTTGGGATTTCTTCCCGGTCGCTAGGCGAAGAAATTCAGCGCCTTGGAGGAAGTCAACAAGGAGCAAGAACTGAAGTTCATGAATTACATGACTGGTTAGTGTGCTCTCTCTCTCCCTCTCCCTCTCCCAAATAATTTTGTGAAAGTTATTTTTTTTAAGAGAAAGATTTTGGATTTTCTGTGATTCAGCTGCAGAGGAGTTGATACAGCACTCGAGGGATGAGAATGACAATTTGCGTGCGAAAATCGATGAATTGGCGGCTGCTACAGGGTATTCTAATGATTCTTCCTTTCTAGATTTCTGGGCATGTCGAATTTCCAATTTATGCTGGAGTCGAGTAACATGAAATCAGTGTATCTTAATGCGTGACAGATCGAATGTGGACGAGTCCAGTTTGGAAAACCAAAAGCTTTTGATTGAAGAAATCCAGAAGAGTAAGCAATTATGAACTCTTACGTGATGCAATCTGTTAGATGTAGGCGGTTTCTTCGTTCTTCACTGTTGAAAATCCCTTGCTAGTGTCCAGGGTAGATTGAAAGATGGCATTTTTAAGCATTTACTGAAGTATTCTAATGTGGTTTTTGAATTTTGCAGTTTGCAATGGGTCTTACATGTTTGCCCTTCTGCTGTCTCCCACCATGCTTCCATGCCCCCCCCCCCTCCTTTTCCCCTCTCTCCTCCATTGAATGATTCATCTATCTCCATGAAATATCAGATTCTTGTGTTTCAGTTATTATTCAGGTCGACTTTGGTGTTATGTGTTACTACCGTTGCACATTAGGCATAGCATAGAATTATGAGGTTGCAAAATGTTTCTTATATGTTAAAACTCTCATTTCTATCAATGCTTCATTGGGTGTTAAGTTTGGTTTGCAGGGTTCTACTTCATTATTTGCACCATCCATCTACTTTGCATGTCCAAGTATCATTGCTTATGTAGATTTTGAGTCATTATGAATGCTTTATGTATGGAACTGAAGAAGCGCTTTTTAAATCTTGTTGCTGCCCATTTGAATATGAATAGCTCTTATGTTCCTTTCTATTTAATTTACCGCATTCTCTGCATCTTTGTTGGGCTGTTCAGTACCAGATATGCTAGACTTGAAGAATGATTAATCAGATTGGTTCTGTATTTAGTGGTTCTATTTTTGTGGCAGATAAAGAACTTTCTGAAGAAGTTGCCAGGCTCCGTAGGCTGCTAGACAGGGACCCTACCTTCATCCAAGATCAGGGGGAAATGATGATAAACAGCTGCGTACGCCTGAAGGTGAACAGCCAAAATCAGACATGCCTCATGGCTCTTATCAATCATCAAGAAGAAAGCGTAGGAGGCGTTCTGAGACTGATACTACTAATGCTGTTAGGCCTCATACTGATGTTCAAGAGAATTCTCAGCTTCTAGGTTTAGAGGAAGAGTTTCATGGGGACGCTGTGCCCCGTGGAGCCATTCAAGATGCTCATCAGGTATATGATAACCTTATTGCCCTTTCTAGATATCTGGTTCTTTATCTTTTCTGACGTGTTTGGGGTAACTATACAGCCAGGGTGCTGCATAAGAACAGATGAAAAATCAGGTATGTTTCAGATTCTAAGGCTTCACTATTCTGGTCGAAACCTGTATTTTCATTGTTTATGTTTTTGTAGGTGGTGGGGTGAGTGACGGTTCAACATTGGAGTGCATGTTTCAAGCCCTAATTCAGTACATACTTGGTATGAAATTTTCAATTGGCGATCAAACTGGAAAATTTTGCCTCGTAGCACTCCATGAATCAAGTGGTAATTCTTATGCTGTGAAGACATGTGTTTCCTTTTGAACTAAGACAACGTTATACTACTTGTTTCTTCAGGTTTTTTTTACTTTTGAGAGTATTTTCTTGCTCAATTTGCTGTTATCATTGGTACCTAATATATTAATCCAGACAAGCATCTGCGTATTCATGCTGTGCAAATGTGCTCTTCGTTGTTATGGATGTTTTATGAATTCAACTAGTGCGTGTGTATCAGAGGTGGTTTCTTTTATAAGAGGAACTAAGGAAGGAAGGACCGAATGTTTGGGATTAGATCAGGTGCATTAGGTAGCATCTCTCCTGCAGACGGCTTTGAAATAGCAAGTTGAACAGAATCCGCGTATTCGGGATCAGATCAGGTGCATTAGGGTAGCATCTCTCCTGCAGAGGGCTGTGAAATAGCAAGTTGAATGGAATAAAGTGAGTGAATCATCTATGGTAGATGTGATCCTGGAGATAAACTCGAGCATTTATGTTACTTCTTTAGTACAGTATCTATGGCACTTCTTTTTTGACCTGTTGTCATAAATCCAAATGGTTATCGCCCCACTAAAATCCTTACTCTTGTTTTTCCAACAGGCTATTCATTCAGTCTCACCTGGGCCAATGGAGCGTCTGGAGGGGATGTAGAGCTGATGTACAGCATGCTATCGCTGGGAACCTACGAGAGAATCGCTCCGGAATGGATGAGGGAGGTCATCAAATTTAGTATAAGCATGTGCCCTGTTTTCTTCCAACGAATTTCGCTGGTGATTAGATGAATTGGTGAAGCATACCTGTAAATTGAAGGTGTTGTAACAATGTTCAAGCACTCTATTGAGTTCAAATTTAGTGGGAAGTTTCAGGGCAATGGAGGCTTTTAGTATGTTTTGTACGATTGGGTCATCCTTAATTTAACCGCAGGATCTTCATCTGTCTTAACCTAGAGATATTAGCTTGCACCAGCAGTTGATTCTACTCAGTCCTATTCTATAGCTTACTCGAAACGAGAATTATCTCCAAACTCAAAGAAAACAAGCGTGAATATAAAAGTCAAAACAGAAAAGAATGAAAGGATCTCATCTCTTAGAAATGAGTTTTTTAGCCGTTTAATCTCCGGTTCTCGCTGTTACAATCCCAACCCGCCTAGCATGCCGTCCTATTGGCAAAGTCATTCTCGCGATTACTAGTAAGAGGTTGGGGGCTCGATTCTTGCCCTACAGATTTTCACCAGGAGAGTTCACTTGGCCTCACGTAAGGGAAAAGGCCTAGGGATGTCGAAGTTTAACTCAACTGGCATGAATGGACAGAAGAGGTTCCCCATTGGAAAAGGTCTTATGAATATCTGTGGAGGGATGATGCGTGTAGAATTCTTTGCCATAAAGAAAATGCTTGTAAGTGTGACTTCCTAACGATCATTGAGTAAACTCAAAACTCTTCATTCGTAATTTCAATTCAATCACATCACCTCTATCACGATAGGCCGGATGCTATATGTTTGAAATTTGAGTGCAAAGGGGGGAATTCAAATGTTGGGAAGGAAAATCGAAATCACAAATCACAAATCTTTGCAAAACAGGAGAGAGAAGTCAAATTTTTAAATCTTTTGGCTCTAATTTTCTTCTCTCTCTTCTCCTAAACATAGCATACATGTGAAAGAATGCACATTTGTATCACCATAATGTTCGAAATAATTATATCAACAGTCGAGACGATCAAGATATGAATTTCAACAAATAAATAAATAAAAAGGAGAATAAAACCGGATTAGGTAAGTCAAACACGAAATTGGAAAGCCCGAACAACTACTCGAAATGTCAAAAAAAACTAGCCGTTTGAAAAGGAAGCGAGGAAACTGAGGGGAGAAGAAACCTACCTTGCTTGTTCGCACTTCCGCACTGTAGTGCAACGGTCATATTTTTTTTCAAAAAATTAAATAAATCCCACCGCCCCTTCCTTCTCTGCCAAAATCATTCTTAAATCTCGCAGAGCTCCGCCCGTTCTCCTTCCTCTCTGTTCACTCGTCTCTCCTTCGATCTCTCTCTCTCTCTCTCTCTACGCTCCGCCGATTTCTCTCTCATCAAGAAGAAGAGATAGAGAGAGAGAGCGAAGGAAACCCCCGAAAGAAGAAACCCCATCTCTCTACTTCTTCTTCCTGCTCTGTAATTTCCTTTTCGGGGCCGAATTCGCCTTCTGATCCGGTCCTCGTGCTCTCGCTCGCGTGCCGCATCTTTCGGCACTCCGTCGCGATCGGCGAATCCGGGAACGAACGAGGAGAAGAGGGTAGAAGGAAGCAATGGCCGCCGTCAACAGCTACGCCGAGACTCCGCAGGAGAGGTACCAGGGCAACACGCCGGCCGCCGCGCCGCCTTCCAAGCAGCCGCTCCCGGCGGCGAAGAGCGTCGACACCCAGTCCGTGCTCAAGAGGTGCCCCCCCACTCCCGATCGCAAAACCCTGAATTTTGTTTCTTTTTCGTTTTTTTTCCTGCTGGGATCGGCGTCTTGGGCCCGGATTGTGTTCTGATTGCTTTTTGCTTTGTTTCTTTCGCTGGATCAAACAGGTTGCAATCTGAATTGATGTCTTTAATGGTAAGAAATCATCGCCCATCTCCTTTCTATTAGATTTCTGTATTTCTTCTAGCACTCTAAGGAACACGTATGGAGGGAAGAGACTCCGCTGGTTAATGGGGTCTTTCAATGGCTGTTGAAGCTACTAAACGTGTCGCACGAATGAGAAATTAGCATTCTTTCTTTATTGGTTGCGGGTCGAACTTATCTTGCAGTCAAGAAGAATCTAGGGTTCAATGACTAGTTAGGATATTGAGTTCGTCATGAATTATTCGGTTTTTGATTGGGATTGGCATGTTGAATGCGCAGATGAGCGGTGATCCCGGGATCTCTGCATTCCCAGAGGAAGATAATATATTCTGCTGGAAAGGAACGATCACCGGAAGCAAAGACACGGTGTTTGAAGGGACGGAGTACAAGCTCTCTCTCTCCTTCCCGAATGACTACCCTTTCAAGCCCCCGAAGGTCAAGTTCGAGACCGCCTGCTTTCACCCCAATGTCGACATCTACGGCAACATCTGCTTGGACATTTTGCAGGTGAGTTCGCGATTCTGCATATGATTAAGTGTTTCCTACAAGATGAGTTCATTGCTAATTGGGAGTGATGGGGCTTTTTATAGGACAAGTGGTCTTCTGCGTACGATGTGAGAACCATATTGCTCTCTATCCAGAGTCTTCTTGGAGGTAATGTGCCACAGTAAAACCACTTGAGTCTTGATTATAGTCTTTTTGTTTCATCTCTCAATTGTGCGACCTGACTCTTTTTCTTTCGTTCGGGTTGAATTGGGATCTAACAGAACCAAACACAAGCTCGCCTTTGAACACCCAAGCAGCACAGCTATGGAGCAATCAGGAAGGTCAGCTTCTTTTCTCTGTCTAGTCTGCCTTTGCGCTATGAAGAATTATACGCAATCCAGTTCTCAGATGGACTTTTTCTTGATCAAATCTGTCTCTCTCTCGTGCAGAGTATAGGAAGATGGTGGAGAAGCTGTACAAACCTCCAACTGCTTAGACTCCAAGTAGAATGGGTTCCTGGAATGCGAGAGGGGGAAAATATGTTTCAGCTTTCCATTCATTTCCAAAGAGGTTGATAATGGACTTGGATTCTTTCGTTTGTTTCGGTGTGTTTTGAGTATAATTTCCTTAGGCAGATTTGGCCCAGGAAATGCCTCTCTTGTATTGGATGGATGACCATTTAAAGATAGATGGCGCTTGAGTATTTGGAATGGAAATGACTCTCTCTCTCTCTCTCTCTCTCTCTCTCTCTCTCATATTGCTGTGGTTCTCTTCTTCTTATTCGCATATAATTGTCCTTATCTTGTGACAAGCATGATCATCTCGAAGAGTTTCTACATGCCCCCAACCTTAATAACTATTTTAGGTGCTAAGTTATCTTGAGCTTGTATAATTCTCGTTCCTGGGATTTTTTTCTTTTGGGGCTTAATCGTGGATCCTTAAGATACATGTTTCATTTGGGTCATAAATTCCACTCCCATGGACATGAGAAAAAAAGAAGAGAGGAGAGAAATGAATATACTCAAACACTACTGGAGAGGGCTTTTATAATGAAAGAAAGAGTAAAGACGAGAAAAAGAAATTGAGACGGTTCAATTAACATCTCTAGAAAAGAATTATACAATAATTAACATCTCTCATCTCTTTGTAACATTCATGAACGAATGCCCAACTGACCAATTAAAATATAAAGCCAAATTAATAGAAGGTGCTAGTGGCACTGCCTCAAAAAACCCCACCAAGGTGACCGAGTGGGATCCCGTGCCTTCCTGTCAATGGGAAGTATGAACCACACACCAACACAATGCACATGTTACCGTTAGATTAAATAAATTTTACGAGAGTCTCAAATTGAATGCCCGCCGCCCCCAGTGATTTAACAGGATTGACTGATTTTGCAACCCTGCAAATCGACTCCCTATAAAGAATTTGTACATCTACCATTCCAATAACTTTTGAATCTACTACTGAATCCCAATCACGACATGAGGCTATTGGCCTTTTATCTGCATCTTCCCGACCAGGAAGGGGTTCGCTTTCTTTGGGATGAACTCGCAAAGACTCGACCCGAGGACTTCCCTTGAATCTCATGGAAAGCTTCCACCGGGAGCTTGCATTTGCTACATCAATGAATGTGCTTGCATACTCTTCAATTCCTGTGGGAAGTGGGAGACATATTAAAGAGTTGGGACTTTCACTGATATTTCAAAGTGCCAAAGCACTTGTGGAGTGAAGCTTTTCATACAATAGTCTTTGTCATCGACAGATTACCAACAAGTGCAAATTCGAATGGTATGTCTGCTTACAGGTCAGTCACTAACTATTTCATCTTAAGAGCCTTTAGGTGTATATCTTATATTCATGTGGATAAAAAAGTGAGGAGAAAGTTTATCCCCGAAGGCAGAGACATGTGTATTTGTTGGATATAGCGATGAGCATAAAGGATACCGATGCTTTTTTTCTCCTAAGACAGGAAAAATGGTTGTTTCCCGTCATGTCATGTTTGATGAGAATCATTTTGACTTTGCCACTTTAACCTCATCTACTACAGTGTCTTCTCCTAGTAAACCATGGTGTACTTCACCTGAGGAACCTTCATATACATCAAATGGAACTGGAACTCCAACAAGTCCAACTCACTCTATTGGCACAAGTGCTGAACAAAATAATCAAGATGAAAATGAAGTCATTGACCTCTCTCAAATTCAACATACTCCAGCTGTGTCATCAACCAACCCAAACCTGTCTCAGTCATCCGGATTCACTTCTTTGTGAGTAAATACCGAGCCGAAAGGCCCAGCTCTGACTTATTTATTGGATACCGAGAATCCGATCTGCAGATGAAGCAGGCAAAAGGCTCAAGGCCAGCGAGGAATTTGCCATAATAGATCGACTCTGAACTCTGTTCATGGTTGGCTGTAAACAAATAGTCTCTTTAGTCCCATCCCTACAATACCATCTGACTGCCCCCTTCCACTCGGCCTTTCTTCGCTGTGTAAATAAGGTCTTAGTATGTATGGGCATTCTGGGCAGGTCGCAATCAGTCGCTGGTCGAAGGTTTGGACCATATCCGCCGCCGAAGCGCTCTCATCAAGGAATTCGTGCTTGGATGTCGAGATCAGGGGACTCTATCCAAATGATGCATGTGGGCTGAGCCATTCCCATCCCAAGTGGTGGCCCGATTCAGCCTAATCATTTAAATGATTCAGGTGAGTTACACCTAATTTAAATTCCACTTCAATGGTGACCCTAAAAGAGCGGAGAAAAATGAATATACTCGAAACACTACTAGTAATGAGGCTTTCTCCACATGTAGATATTCATTATAAGTCTAATACACATGTACCATTCGATCCGGTGGACTTCACGAGTCTCAAGTTGAATTCCACTTGAATCCCGTCCTAAATTATTCACGTGAGCTGCATCTGATCTAAATGACCACCCTCAGGGACAGTAGCGCATGGCACCACTAGCAACTAGACTTTTTTTTTGGGGGGTCATATAGCAACCAGACTTATTTTCTATACATTTCACAATAGAATGTATCTCTTTTATTTATTTTTTCTTTTAGTTTTCGATATCCACCATTAACATTTTTATTTTTTTTGAAAAATCTCAAATAAGGACCCAAAGTAAGCATATTTTCTCAAATAAGAATCTGAAGTGGTCGTTGTCTTAAATAAAGACCTGAAGTGACTAATAAGTCTTAAATAAGGACCTGAACTTACCAGCTAGCCAAAATGTTCATCAGCCGATGAGTGTGTAACATTTCCGGAATTTTGTCCAAAAAAAATATTGATAGAAATTAACAAACCCTAAAAACAAAACCCCCCAAACTCTTCACATTCTTTTGACCTAAAAAAGCTCTTCACGTTCTCACATGTTTTTCTTCTTCTGCTCTTCATCTTCTTCGTTCTTTGTCCTCTTTCGCTTGGAGCACCGAAATTTTCTATTAATAGAACACAAATTGAAACACGACAAGAAACCCCTACCTTCGTTTCTTCACATCTTCTTCTTTTGTTTTCTGTCTTCGTTTTTTTCCAACGAAGAAGACAAATCTCGAGTAAAGCCACATTTTTCGTTATTGAGACACTCGTGTGTAACACGAGGGCCTTGATTCTTCATTATCTTTTCCTAGGTTAGCCATACACTTTAATCCACACTCCTGTTCAACCAAGGTCAATTTCATTCAAATTGGTGCAATCAATCCTTCGTTCGTTCAAAGTGGTTGCAACTTGTCGAAGCAACATATCGACAAGGCGCAGGCATGTGGTGGAATATCACATAGATGGCAGCAAGGATGGTGATGGTAAAAGGAATTCTTTTGTTTTATGGTGTTCTTTTTTATGGGTAAACGGTAGTACAAGGAAAGTGCCTATATTACCTACAAGTAAAGGGTAGATGAACTATAAGATTTGTGCAAGTTCTTCGAGGTATATCTAGCAGACTCGTAGAAAGGAAGAATGTGAAGTTTTTGCATTACCTTATTCTTCAAGTTCACTAAAACCGAATGATTTTCAGTCTCCCCAAAAACAAGTTCAATAAAAAAAGAAACAAAGGTAAGAAAGTAATACAGAGTATTCCACAAACATCTCAATCTTGAGCGCAATTCGAATCCACTTCCATAGACCCAACCAAGAGAGAGAGAACATCTCCATCTCGAGTATCCACATCTCGGACACAATTCGAATCCACTTCCACGGACCCAAGCATGAGATAGAGAACATCTCCATCTCAAGTACCCACATGTCGGGCACAATTCGAATCCACTTCCACAGACCCAACTGAGAGAGAAGGAGAAGTACCCACATGTCAGGCACAATTCGAATCCACTTCCACGGACCCAACTGAGAGAAGGAGGGAGGGAGGGCATGTACCTTTGGAACTCAGGGAGCTAGGGATCTTGCTCCATTAACAGAGAATTTGGGTTATTGAAACGAGAGGGGACAAAGAACGTAAAAGATGAAGAGAAGAAGAAGAACGTGAAAAGTCTAGGGGTTTTGTTTTTAGGGTTCGTTAATTTCTATCTATATTTTTTTTGGACAAAATTGCCCATATTCTAGCCATCAGAAATGTTACACACTCGCCAGCCAGTGAACATTTTGGCCACCCAGTGAGTTCAAGTCTTTATTTGAGACTTGTTAGCTACTTTAGATCTTTATTTGAAACAACGGTCACCATGAGTTCTTATTTAAGAAAATAGACTCACTTTGGGTCTTTATTTGAGATTTTCCTTTTTTTTTTTTTAATAATAAAAGAAAAGAACTTGAACAAAAGGAAAACAATTCTTTCAAGGACCTACTATCCCAACTAGCAAGTCTACATATTGCAATTCGCAACTTGCAGGGGGGATTATCAATAATGCAATTGGTGGTGCCCTCTTCTTAACCTGTAATTTGCAAGTGGGCATACATTTGCTCTTGCCTTTCCTGGTGAATACAAAAGGACAAAATAGAAAGAACCTTCATTAAATTTGCTTCGTCGAATGTACAATAAAGATATGAATCCAATGGCATACTATGAACAAGCCTCACCTCTTTCCATTTATAAAGAAGATATGGACATGCCAGAAGAAAAACAAATGCTACATTTACAGGGGCTATTCGTATAAATATCAAACAATATATATACTTATAGCATCTGTACGGCATCCCGATCGATGGATGCGTGTGAAGCGGCGAGGAGGGAAGCACCAATTCCTGATCCATCTTCCATCACATTGAGCATCACGTGTTCCGCCGCATCTTCTCCTAATATCTCAACCATGGCTTCGTTCAGATACTCTCTGAACATTGAGTAGTTGGTGTATAAACCGCCTTCAATGGCCACAGCGGTTCTCCTCATTTTGATGTCACTTCTGCTTCTCCCACTAGTGATTCCACCGCTACCATCCCTACCGATCTTCTTTAGAATTCCCACAATACCAGCAGCTGCCAGTCGAGCAGCTCTTCGAGTAACCACATCACACACATTTACGACCAATTTACGTACTTTCAAGGGGACATCCGGGATCTAGAGGAAGAACCGAAGACACAGGCAACCAAATGAAAGAATTAGAAAGTGCAAACTAACTAATGTTACTCATGAAAACCTAGTCAACGGGAAAAAGAGGAGAGTATATCAAATAAGCATGCTTACCTCGAGATTGTCTCTCAAGATTTCTGCAACTTCTGCCAAATCTGGGGAGTCATCCTCATGCATATTTGCTACCAAACGTGTGCTGAAATGATAGATACGAGTATATACTTGAATGTCAGAATACCACTTAACCGTTTCTGGTCCAGAAATAAGAGTAGGAAAAACTGCTGATATCAGGTATGTCAAGCAGTCATTTAACTGATATTCAGACCACCGCATTGCTAAGATTTCCCACATTTGGTATCCAACAGCACTCACTAGTATTTATAAGAACTAAAATTTATACTTAACTCTCTCCATCTAAGCACAGTCACAAATGCTCAGAGAGAGAGAGAGGGAGAGAGAGAGCATTCAAAATTTTACCTCAATATGAAGGGTGTCAACAACGTGGGAGAAATAGACCCCAAAATATCAGATTCTTGGGACATCCTGAGTAGTACTCTCCTAACGATATCACCCAAGTACATTCCCGATATCATTTTCTCAAAACCCTACAGCAAAAGCTCCACACAGTTATGTTAATTCGAACTTATTGATGCCAAAACAAAGAAATAGAAAGAGAGCACAAAACAACACCTGTTCATTTGGGTTGGGGCTCTCGGCATCTAAATCAATATCATATGAAGTTCTTGGCAAATGAGACGACCAGAAATTTCCCCACTCCATGTTTACAACCTAAAAAGAAAACAAGCACGTGAAATCTATGTCATGCAAGATAATTTCAGTAAGAGAGGAAAGAAAAGATACCATAACTCCAGAGGAAGTAAGAATTCCTTGGCATTTGATTATTGCATCCATTCTCTCCACATAGCAAGCATTTGTACCAGTTCCAATTATCACTGCAGCAACAGTGTCTTCATCATGATAATGCCCCAGAGCTAAAGTTGCCACCGTGTCATTTACCTGCTCATCAACAATGAGAATCTCATCAAATCCACCAAAATTTTAAGTCATAAAAAGCATAGTAGTTGACCATTCCATAATTTATCACAAAACAGAGCATCATTGCATGCCATTTGTGAGTATACAAGTCATGTGAAGGCGATAATCTTTCATAAGCAGGAGTTTGCTAAGGCAAGCTGAACTTGATCTAACTCGATCATCTAAAAGCTTGCCTCTGGGATTAGCCAACTCAGCCAAGGTTCCATGCACACGAGTCCTTCCTTGGCATCTCCATTTTCAATGGAAAACCCCCATCTAGATTTTCCTTTTACATGAATTATCACCTCACTACAAGATCATCAGACCTAATCCAGATGAACAAAGTCGATCTCAACAATAATTATTCATTTAACAGTCTGAGAAAAGTGCATCTGTCAGTCAAAGAAATTAAATTACATCAAATAGAAGAAAAAAGAAACGAAGAAGGGGAAAAACCATGCTAAAAATTCAGCAAATTACAGAAAAATCTTTATATTTATATTACATTATCTATGTATACATCTACATAGTGACGCTTCCGTTATGCTTAAAAACTCTTGGCATGGTCAACGAAAATAGACACATAATACTAAAGATGGAAAGTCTACCAGGGCAGAAACGCGCATAGACAGGCCTTTTCTTGTCAATGCTTGTTGTAAACATTCAACCACCTCTTTCCCAACCTGACAACCAATTAAATCATCCAACTTAAGTGGTTCAGTTGTCACCCTTTGCACTGATAACCATGAATAGATGATAGCTAAATTGTCGTCATCATAGGAAAAAAATATCCACATAAAGAGAAGGATCTCGTCTGAGTTAGGACGATTGTCCGAGAGAACAAGATAAACAATCTTGAAACAGGATTAAAGAAAAGAACTACTACCTCCTTAAAAGAGAACCATTGTCACTTGGACCCAAAATTCAGAAGGGTAACATTATTACCTTCATTAGAACTCACGTCACGAACTTAGATAGGTGGAAATAAAGTTTTCGCATTGGAAAATTACTAACAATCTAACAAGGAAAGCTGGAAGAAACCAACCATGTCCTTGATAGCAAATCCTTTTGTCCATTTGATCAGAATGCCAGATGAAACAGAGGTTTGCTTAACAGGATATGAGAATGTGAAACCAAGTTCTCTTCTTCTGTCCAATGGAAATGAAGAACTGCTTTCTTCTCTTTCAACGAATTCCTTCAATGACGAAGCAACAAAATCAAAAAGAGCCTGCAAGGAGTAACCATGTTATGATAAGCACACTGTAAAAGATATAGGGCTCAGGATTACAAAATAAAGATATATAAATCTTCCACGATGCGTTAATCAACGCACCTCAGTTGTACTGGTCATCAGATGTTGAGGAATGAGTTGTCGTTCCACGTCATGTGCAAGGATCGAGGACCTTTGTCCTCCTAGCTTTACCCTCAACATTCGAAAATATGTACCGCCGACATGCAGCGCATAATATGTCCCTTTCTCACTCCTAAATAGCAACAAAAAAGAAACAGAATTACAAGAGAGAACAGAGTCACCAAATCGCCAGCATTCCCTTTTGAATCACCTGCATTGCTCCTTGCATAAGTCAACTAAGCTAAGGTGACACAGGGCACATGAATATCAGTCCTAAATGTAGCACAGCACTAGACAGAGAACAGGATTCACAATGCCAACAAAACATCATACTGAACAGATGAAATCCCAATTTTCTAAATCGTGGGACATCCGCTAAAGCTAGACATTTCCTATTCCCTGAAAAAGACTGCTCTAAGCATCAATGAGCAGGAGTGTCTAGCGGTTGAATAAGAACATCGAGAATAAACGTCAGACATTGAAAATAAACTGTTCAGGGACGAATAAACAAGAAGCCCAGCAATGACAAGCAACCGGCATCAGGAGTCCCCTCCCTTCAACGTGCGAACAGTCAGTCAATGCAAAGCAAGAAAATCGCCAACCAACTCACAAGAAAAAACAGGCAAAATCAAAAAGGGGACAACAATTTCCTCGTCAAGAACAAGTAAACATTCCAAGCCGGCGGAGCGAGAAATCAAGAATTGAACAACACGAGCTAAAAATGGAAAAAAGAAATTACCCAGAAGGGAGATTGTCGACGAAAGTGAGCAACATTCTGAGCTTGGAGCCACCCTCGGACGCCAACCCCGCGTGCATCTCAACCGCCATGGCGTCCACCACCTGCTTCAGCCTCCCGACGCTCGTCTCGCACCCTTCCTCGACCTCCCTCAGCACCCCCAGAACCCTCCCCCACTTCCTCCTCCTCCTCATCCTCCGCCCCACCAGCGCCGCCGCCACCACGCACGCCGCCGCCGCCCCGGCGGCCGCCACCACCACCCCCACCTTCCCCATCACCCCACTCCTCCAGCTCCTCCGTACTCACCCTCCCCCCGGAGCGACGCCGTCTTAGGAAAAGCTCGGGAGAGGAAAGACGGGAAAACGAATTGAGCGCACGGGACAGTGGAAAAAGCGCGTGCTTTTCAGCTCCTAGCCATCGAAATCCGCCATTTTGATGTACCTCCGATCGTTCGATGGAACGAGACCCTGCCTCCGGACCATGCAGGGCTCCGCCTCTCGTCGTCGCTCCCGCCGAATCTGACGGACCCCCCGAACCGAATACCGGAACGCGCCGGCGAGCGAGGGAGGGGCGCGCTTCACATGCCCCTCGGCGGGAGGGACCGCTTCGTAATCGGCGAGTCGCCGGAGGTCCTCCGGAACAGTTTTCCGGCGAGACGGCGGCGGCGGCGGCGGCGGCGACGATGGTCGCGGTAGTTCTCTGCGAAGGAAGAAAGAGAGAGGCCAGGACAAGGGCCAAGATGGTGGTGGTGTAGGGGGTGTGTGCGCGTGTTATTTTTTTTTATTTATTATTATTTTCTTTCTTTCTTTCTTTCCTTCTTTCCTTGCACTAAGCGAAGCATGGGAAAGCGAACTAAGGTGATATTTATATTCGCCCGCAAATACTGTTTTGCCCTCGTGTTGTCTTTTGTGTGTCGGATTCGTGCCCTCCTGTTATTCATTTGTTCGAGTTTTCTGGGAAATTGTAGAAATAATATGCAAGTAATTCGTACTTCAGTCACCAAACATGAATGAATTCACTCTTTTAAGTGTTTATAAATTAAACGTGGATGTTCTTTAAAACATCATTACATTATTTAAGGGTAAAGGAATAGAGTTCTAGAGTAAATTATAATAGATAGTTACAATCTTTTATGCTCTTTTAATTAATATCTATTACGTTGCACAAGGATATACTATGTGAAATTTCCTTTTTTCATTAGTACACCCTCGATCCCTTTATCAAGTCAAATAAAAAAAAACGAAAATTGAGGACACATTACATTCACAAGAAAAGAGTCGACTATCGAACAAGATAGCTCTTTTTGTTTTGGTGGCCTAAAAATATCGTCCTCTATATGTATTTTTCGTGGTATTCTAATAATATAATACAAGGTCGTCCTATTGTACAATGAATTCACAAAAATGTATGTTTGCCCTTAATTTTAGCCGGAAGTCTCCTATACCACGATATCAAAAGGATTGGAGGGGCAAATGAAAATGAATTAACCCATTTTCAGTGGATGGCTAATCATTCAAATATCGAATTTTGTGATATTTTTTAAAATGGAAAATTCATGATAGGCTCATTTTCCCTCGTATGATTTCTGCCATTAAATATAGAAACGAAAATTGAAGTCCCCCATTTTCTCTTCCAAGCCAAACCATAAGCGTGTTGTATTTATTTCGCAAAAAATAAGCTATTTGAAAAATCTTTTCTTAAAAATGATCGCTTATATTACTCTTGAAAAATGAACGAATAAAAAAATATACATAAATTATTATTTATAATATAACATTTTTCATTAACTAATTATCTTAAATGATACGATCGATTATTTTTTAAAAAATATTTTTTAAATCATTAATTTTTCGTGAAACAAACGAAACCTATATATCATGGTAAAAAGGCCGATGCTGGTGTGAAACTACGGAGTTACCCCTCACTCATGCGCCTTACCACGGCAAAACGTGGGTCGGCGCTCACTTGGGGAAAAAGGCGATGTCGATTGCGTTTGACTTTAAATTAATGGAGACGGTTGCCCAATCGGCAGAGCCTCGGGGCATACTCGTGGCCTTTCGACCATCATTTTAATTATAACTAGTACTATTATTTAATTAATTTCTGTAGTCCTTGATTTAGCGGCGTTATAATTAAACGAACGGTTTTTGGATGTGACTCGTTGAATAGCTCTTGTAATTCGGTCGCGATTAAGGTCGTGGAAAATGAGTTTAAAGAGGAAAACGGGTCAACCGCGAATGATACCGAGGCACCCTTTTTCCATACAATGCTTCTTTAATTGAAAGGTTAAAATCGATGATGGCCTCTCCGTTGCGCCACGCGACAAGGGCAGTATGGTAAAAGCACGGGCCCTCGGGACGACCAAATTTACAATGTGGCTAAATTCCGGGAACTAGAGGAGGAGAAAAGTTTGGAAGGGCATAACGGTCAATTCAAGTACGTTTGTTACATTCTCCTTTTCAGAAGATTTTTTTTTTATTATAAAAATTACATGTTAGGCGTGTTTATCAACTTGTAATGTCTCTGGGAATCTTTTATGAAAACGAAGGCTCGCGTTGTAGTAATTACTCTATGCGTATCGAAAAACGCGACCAGCTGCAAGATTCCGAAGAACAAAATTAATCAAGTTTCGGAATGTTCAATGAGTCGAGACTCGATTAAAGAGAAAAAAAAATGTTCATCACACCTCGTTTCGCTCGTTAATTTAAGAGCTTCTATTAAAAAAGGGATTTTGTCAAGAGGTGTCCTCCAAGTATTTATCAGATAACTAATCATAAAAGATCTTGATTTTTCTCAACGAAAAATGCAAGTTCAATTCAGATCGGTATAGAAAATCGATTTATTATGTGATGTATCGGGTTGTTGTTACTTCTTCAAGGATCATATTAGTCAGCAAATCGATTTTTTATGTTGATTCTAATAAGTCCTACATCCCTATTTTCCCATGCACACTCTTTCATTCTATGCTTCGTGTAATTTGAATAACGAAAATGCTTAATTAAATATGACATACTCATACTCAACACAAGACAGTCGATATAGATTGAAAAGTGTTGGTTTTTCTCGAATTAATAATCCGATTGATGTTCTTGAGATACCCGTTAATAAAATTCATATGATGTGTTGATTAAATATTACTTAAAGGAGAATGTAAAGAAGAAGAAGAAGAAGAAATGGAAAGGTGAAACAGAAAAGGGGGAAAAGAATCTGATTGGGGAAGAGGAGAGGATCGGCGACGGGAGCTGCGTAGCAGGGGAGTTCCGTACAGTGCCAGTTGGAATCCGCTAAATTCCAGCTGTGCTCACCAGTCACCACCAATTCAAGAGAGAGAAAGACAGAGAGAGATTGTACCCTTCTCACCATTCCCCACCATTCATCTTCTTCCCCCCAATTATGCTTCCATTTCTCTTTCTCTTCTTTTTCCTTTTTGTAAATATCTTTACTACTTTCTAGGATTTTCTAAAAAACAAAAATCTAATTTTCCATACACTAACTATACAGATTAGCAATGAAGATTGGATGATTGGTGCTAATGAACAAGGAAAACGGTAAGGCAAGGGAAGGCAAAATGGATGAAACCTTCTAAATGAACGTAAATCCATTTCATTAACACTGCTTTTCCAACATCGCATGTAAAACATTTTCCATTTTGCAATCATTCCAATTTGTCTTCCTTCCTCAAATTAATTCTGGAAACCAATCATTGATCCCTACGGCGCTCGTGTATAGGACTTGCTTTCCACGTGCATCCTAATTTTCGAAATTAGTCATTTTAAACTTTACATACGAGATGTGATCAGGTTGTCTATTTGCATCTACCAATGACAATGTCTAATTCTACTATGAATGGAGATGGAGGAAGGGGGAACAATGCGCGCCTCGCATCTTTTAGTTCAGTCGTCACATGACATTTGAAGTTAAAAAATAAACTGAGTTTGGTTTGGCTTTAAGGTAACCAAAAGTCTTCCCTTGAAAAATCTAAAGTAAAGAGTCAAGAGGTCAAAAAAACATGAACATTGTCAGCCTCCCTTTGGCAACGATACGAGAATGCTTTTACCTGGGGGAACATCGGATGCCATTTGTAAGATCAACAAATGCTCATTATATTCAATTGAGCTAATATCACAAAAATCATAAATTAATACATTTATGAAAAATTTATCTAAAATTATTTTTTTATCACAAAAAAACCCTAAATGGATACATTTGCTATAAATTTATTTTCCGTTGATTTTCATTAAATTATATCAATGCAAAAAAAAAAATCACAAACTAATACAATTGTAACAAACAAATGATGAATAAATACCACATGTCGTCAAATTCAGCATTTTAACAGTAAAATTTAACGAAAAATAATGAAGAGTAAATTTATGATTAAATATATCAATCTGAGGTTTTTTGTGGTATTAATCATATTCAATTTAGTAACCTTCGATTTTATATTTTTTTTCGGGTTTTTGTTTTCTTTATTCGTGAATTTGTTTAAAAATTATGTGAAAACCAGTAATTGGGTTTTTAATGGAAAAAATAACAATTTTAAAGTTCGTTCTTTCTCTTTTCTTTCTTCTTCTTCTTCTTCTTCTTCGAATTTCTCTAAGCCCATAGAAATAAGGCAATAATTTTGGGCTAGGAGGATGGTGGTCCGATGGAGAGCTAAAAAGGCAAGCGCCAATAATACCCAAACGGCGCCGCAATAGGAGGAAATGGTGAAAATCCCAGCTGCAAGCACGTACTCTCTCTCTCTATCTCTCTCCATCTGGTCTTCTTTACGGCCCCGGTCAAACGTGATTTTTTTTATGCAAATTGAATGATCGACAGCGACCTCGCCTTCCCCTCAGCTGCGCAACACCGTCTGATCTGCTGTCTTGTCCACTTCTCACTTCTCACCAACGCCGCTCCCCTCCCCTACATTAACCCCGCGTGAGCGGCCGCAAAGATTCCTTCCTGTCCACAAGACCAAACCCCACAGAAATAAAGAAGGAAAGAAAATAACACGTGCCTATTAGGGATCGCCGGGGCCCACCCAGTTGGGGGCCCACCCTAGTGTTTTCTTTTTTTTTGGTCGGTAGCCCACTGTAGAGTTCGGCAGTTCGATTTGCACTGGATTCGATTGTCGCCTTTTCGCTTCCTTCGATTTTTAAAATCTTCGTTCCAGGTTCGAGGGCAGGTGGGGCTTTGTACGTATCTCGCGTTTGACTCTCTGGGATACGGATTTCCAGCGTGATGCCTCTGGATACCACCGACTGCGAGCAATCCTTGTTCGTCGATGTCGGGTCGACTTGAAATTATTGCTCTTTTAAAAATACGAGTCTGCCCTCTTTGTGTCAATTATGCTGCTCAATTTGGATTATTATCACGATAAATCTCAAATTAATATATCCGTGATAAATTTATCACGAGCTAAAATTATAAATTGATATATTTATGATATATTTATTTCACGTTAGTTTTTTGTTAAAATTTGATATCGAATTAATTAGTTGGATGAGACAAGACAGTTGACAAATATACCAATTTGAAATTTTATCTTTCGTTTGTCACGGGTGCATCAATTTGTGGCGTTTTGTGATATTAAACCAATTTAACAGGAATTAACAAAGTGTACCAATTTGTAAATTTTGCTCTAATATATTTATCACATGTACAAGTTTAGAGTTAGTTGACGGGTGTACAATTTGGAGTTTTATCTTTCATTAGTCACGGGTGCATCAATTTGCAATGCTTTGTGATATTAAACTAATTTAACAAGAATTAACGAATTGTACCAATTTGTGGATTTTTGTTGGATATATTTATCACGTGTACTGATTTAGAGTTTTTTGTAATAAAAAATTTGATTTAAAGTAGATTTGTTATAAATACAATGCTTTGAGATTTTTGTAATATTAACTCTATTTTATTATAACTTAAAGCTCGTTAAAAAGGGAAGAAGTTATCGGGAAGGCAATTATTACCCACGTACCATCTCTCTTTACTTTGCCTCTCGACCCCACTCTTAGGATTCCAACATCTGAGACTCTGGCCTCTTACTCCAATTTCCGTGCCTCTTTGACTGCAATGCGAATGGTAAGCTCGCAAGCAACCTTTATCTCTTCAAAGTTAGTTGACGATGGGATGTGCTTTTGCTGATGTGACTGAGACTTGAGATTTCGAAATAACCGGCCGTTCAAAGAGCAATGAAAAGCAGGAAGTCTCCAAAATAGGGTCGAACACCGTTAGGTTTACAGATCATGCAAATCAAAGCCCATATGTGCCGTCAATGGCGCAGGCGTCGTGGTGGTCCCCAAATGATTCATGGTTGAAATGGTATGCGCATACGTGGTTTATAGACCATGCAACAACTTCTCTAAAAATTAATTTGTTAAGAGTGAGTAATTTTTCTTCTAACTCTTGATTTTTTTTCAAATCTCACGATGTATGTGCTTTAATCTGTTGAAGGGTAAAATTATCTTATGCTGATATTTCGATCGCCTTATAAATAATTTTAAAATCTGTAAAATGTTTCAAATTTTCACGGAGAAAATTTAAAATGTTATTTTACTTTTGTTAAAAACCAAAAAAATTATAAAGAAAACAAAATAGAGTGGAATTAGGAGAGGCAAGCAAGAATATTCTCCGACTTTTTATCTCTTAGATTTCGACACCCAATGAAACGCGTGGAGTGTCGATCTCTCCGGCGATTCGGGAGGGCCCATCCTTTTGTCATCGTTTGACCTGGGTGTTTACCGATGAGGAGTCCACGTGGCAGCATGCCGCTTTAATGCAATTTCAAATTTTGGATTACGCAACTACAGGCTATAACCCACCATAGCTAGCTGCTGCGATAGAAGAAAAAGGCTGATTTCATTCATATTTGACGTTACAGATAGCATTTATTTTTCTGCCGTTAAGATAGATAACGTATTTACGCCGAACTTTTAAAGAGTGAATACCTGAAAAATCCTAAATTGATACACTTGTGATAAGTTTACCCTAAATTATTTTTTTAATCATGAAAAATTTTAAATTGGTATGCCTGTTACAAATTTACCCCGACTAATCATAAAAAACCCTAAACTAGTAGGGCGAACAACTATCAAATCTTTCAGGGACAGCCTTTTAAAAAAATCTTTCTGTCCTTTAATTCAGAGTTTAGAGACACCCAGATAAAACTAGGACGGTAACATTTCTATTTACCCCAAACTAATTTATTCAACCGCAAAAACCCCAAATTGATAAATTTATGACAAATATACCCTTCGCTAAATTGAATTAATACTACAAAAAAATTACAAAAATTGTAAAATATGACAAACGGAGCGTAAAATCTCAAATTGGTATATCAGCAAATTATCGCGTGTCATTTAACTTAATAATTTAACAAAAAAAATTTAACAAAAACTAAAAAAAGGTAAATTTGTCACAAATGTATCAATTTGGGGTAAAATTGTCAAATGTATACCAGTTTGGAGTTTTCGATGGTCAAAAAAATATTTTTTGGTAAATTTGTTACAAGTGTACAAGTTTGGGGTTTTTTAAAGTATTAACCCTTTATTAAAATATGTATTTTACTACCATGTGCTAAGGGACGGAATGATGAGCTTGATTTATGTTGATCTTCTTATAAGCCGCTGTAATATAACCATCGGTTAATAATATGAATGAGTATGATTTCAAGGTAAAATTGATAATTCAAGAACCTATGACATTATGAAACCATTAGTCAAAGCTTTCGATTTATGATCGAGACTTTACTTAGTTAATATTTCATAATTTACGTGTATCTAAATATGAGCCGTGTTCGATGGCAAATTGTAATTATCGGAGGTAATTACTTATTGCAATTGCTCAATCAATGGTGTGAATGGAACTCGATAGGTTTTAGAACCCGCGACAAAATAGATTTTAAATCTCTAGTCATGAAAGTAGGTTTTAGATTAAAAAAATTAAAGAACCTATTTTGACAAATAGGTTTTAGTTCCAAGTAAAACATCGTGTATCAAAATATCAATCTACATCATTTATCTTTTCTTTTTATTTTTTTCCAAAGACCAATTATCATAGTCACAAAAAGATACGGGGAGAACCCCTAATTGCCAAATCATCCAAAACCAGGATGTTTTCGACTCTCGATAGTGATTGTTCAGCTACCATCCCCGTAATTTCAATCGTGGTCTGTGGCACCATCGCTAGTGTCGCCCTCTTGGTTTGAGAAAGAGGTTCGTGAGCGATACTAGCAATGCAGAAAAATAAGAAAAGAGAGAAAAGAAACGAGAGGAGAAAAAAATTGGGATTTGTTGGTGTGCAAGATCCCAAAGATATGATAAATTTACAATGGCAATCGATATAAAGCGTGATTCCACAAATAAGCACATTTCGGTTGATTTTCAAAGTATTCGTATTCGACCCCATCTTGACCTAAAGCAAGCGTGGCCAAAGATGGAAAACGCTTTGACCTCATAAAGCATAGGCTGCTCACGGCGGATTCGAACGGCGCCGTTAGTCGTGAGTCACGATCCAATAACGGCGCGGGAGTGTGCAGATGTTAATCACGAGCCATTTGAAAGCAAAGGAGGGGCCCACGACGTTTCGTTTTCACGTAATATTCTAGGGGAGACACCGTGGAGATTGCGGTATCTCCCTGACTTGCGCTCCCACCAATAGAAGTCCGACACGTCTCCTTGCCGCGTGGCGCTTGCTTTTGCGTTGCCCGAGACGAAACGATAAAGCGGGAGAGGTGATGACGATCGCCAAGTGACGCATAAACACAGGACGGTCAACGTGCATATATCTTTTTTTTTTTTTTTGGTCTGAAACGATGATACTTTTCATTCAAGGAGGACGAAAGTTACAACCCATAAAAAGGGCGTCAATACATAGCAAAGACATTAACTCTGAAGGAGGAGATGTAGACCAAGAAGGTGAAAGTGAAATACGGGCTTGGGCCTTAGCGGCCCAATCAGCTGCAGCATTGGCTTCTCTTCGGCAATGTTGAATGAGCAGGTGGGGGAAGGAGAGACACAACGCTGAAGCGTTTGCAACCAACGCTCGGGTCTCCCATGGTGGCAAACGACGATCGTTGAAGATCTCCACAAGAGTTAGACAGTCAGACTCGATGATGAGGTGAGCTTCTTCCTTTCCCTGTTCTAGCAAATAAGTGAGAGTGGAAATAAGGGTTTGGATCTCACATTGCAAGGGAGAAGACGCACGAATAGTGCAGGTGAATCCGTCGATCAAAACACCGGTGTAATCTCTAAGGACACACGCGATTGCACCATTATTAGTAGCCGAGGGAAAAGCCCCATCGATGTTGGCCTTGAAGTCGCCCGATTCGGTGGAGTCCAAACTCGATTAGGGTTGAGCGAGCATTTCTCGCTTCGGTAGATTCTTTGCACCGAGCCGCCTTTGTACAGCTTTGCTTGAGCAAGCGCCGAGATCTGGTGGTCGAGTGGTCCGATGATGCCTTTGAAAAGTGAATTGGCTCCACGCCTTCCATAGCCGCCAGTATGGAGGCGATGATTTCCTTAGAAGGTAAGCCCGTCGATTTTCAAAAACATCCTCAAGCCACGCATCTATTCGATTTCTTTCGTAAGCTAAATGATCAATTTGTACTCTAGAGTGAGACCGGATCTTCTTAGTCCATGGGCAAAAAAAAAAGAATATGTTCGGTAGTTTCGGTGTGTGTGCATTGAACAGAACTGACATACTGGTTCCTGTATGATGTGTCTCCGGAAGAGATTAGCTTTAGTAGGGAGAGCATTATGACATAATGACCATATAAAAACTTGAATCCTAGGGGGAGTCTTTAGATTCCAGATATGTCGCCAGAGACGGGGCGATGGCGATAAGAGGATGAGGCTAGATTGTTGTTTTTGGGGTGGCCCGATTGTCCGAGAATGTGGTAGGCGATTTAAGCGAATATTTACCTGTTTGTGTGCCTGTCCATATGAGATGGTCTGTTGTAGGAGCATGACTTAACGGGATATTAATAATCTCCTCAACTATGTGATGGTCAAAATTGTGTCGTAGAAGAGGGATATTCCAAATCTACTCATTTGGGACTATAAAACCAGCAACCAGTTTTGGTTCTTCTCTAGGCGCTGGTCCTCCGATGATTCCACTGGTGAGCCATTTATCCTCACGGATACAGACCACTGTAGCTTAGAAAGGATAGCATCTCGACCTAAGAGTAAGCTTTTCCATCCCCAAGAGGAATTAGCTCCATTCCTTGCTTGCCAAAAGCTGCTAGAATGGTAATATAGGCCTTTAAAAATTCTACCCCATAATGAGGATGGGTTTTGGAAAAGTCTCCAAGCTTGCTTCCCTAAGAGGGCTCTATTGAAGGTTAGTAAATCTCTAAAGCCGAGGCCTCCTTCTAGCTTCCTTTCTTTGAGTAGATCCCATGCCCTCCAATGTATACATGATGTAGTCTTGCTGGTCCGCCACCAAAATTTAGTGATTTTTCGCTCAATAGACCGACATATAGAAACAGGGAGTTTGAATATGGACATGGCGTATTGCGGGAGTGCCTGCACTACCATTTTTAACAAAATTTCCTTTCCCCCTTTAGAAATGAAGTGCTCTTTCCAGCCTTCAAGTTTGGCGTTGACACGACCCAAAATCCAAGCGAACATATCTTTCTTGGACACACCCCAATCGAGATGGAATACCCAAATACTTGCCTATCTTATCTATAACGGGAACTCTTAACTCTGCGGCGAGGTTTTGTTGTAAAATAAAGGGAGCCCCTACTACGAGAATAGACCGATTTGTTTGTTGATAGACTAGCCCGTGGCAACACAATACCGTTGTAAAATATTGGCTAGATTTTGGCTTTCTAGGGTGCTTCCATTTAAGAAAAATATGGCATCGTCCGCGAAAAATAAATGGGAAAGGGTAGGGCAAAGTACCTATTCGGTTTAATTCCTTTGAGAGTGCCAGAGTGGACAACTTGGTGCATGAGAGTAGATAACAGGTTGGCTAAAAAGATGAACAAATATGGAGATAGTGGATCCCCCTGTCTTAGACCCCTTGTAGGATGGAAGTATTCCAATGATTCTCCATTAAATTTAACGCCGAATGTTCTTTGTGGTGACACATTGCATCACCCACCTAACCCATTGATCATGGAACCCCGGTCGTTTAAGATAGTCCTCTAAAAATCCCACTCAACCCGATCATAAGCCTTCGCATGTCTAATTTTAAAACCGCCCGAAAGTGTTTCTTTCGTTTTCGATTTTTAAATGATGCGAACCTCCTGCACAACCAAAATATTGTCTTGGATCTGTCTACCTGTGACATAAGCACTCTGTTCTGTTGAAATTAATCCAGGGAGCCACTACTTTAAACGGTTTGCCAACACCTTTGAGATGATTTTGTATATGAAATTGCATAGACTAATGGGTCGATCTTTGTTCTAACCTTTCCGGGTACGGAACCTTCGGGATGAGAGTAATGAGAGTTCTATTGAAGGTAGAGGGCATCACTCCCGAACTGAAAAAATTGTTGACTGATGTGTATATGTCCTCTTGGATGATATCCCGGTGGTTCGATAGAATAACCCATTAAAACCATCCGGTCACGGGGCTTTGTTGGCTCCGATTTGGAAAGCGGTTTGTTTAACTTCCTCCCTAGAAACAACTGTTGTTAAGCTTGTGTTCATTTCGCTTTGTAATGACACAGGGGCATTGTATAAGAACAGGCGCATAATTTCGATAGCTTGAGTCGAGCGATAAAGATTTTGGAAATATGTTTGCGTTGTGTTCTTGAGTTGAGTAGAATCTCGGATCCAGCCAAGGTGCTCGTCTTTTAACATGCTGATGCGATTCCGTTGTCTGCGTTGAATTGTCGTTGCATGAAAGAACTTTGTGTTCTTGTCTCCTCCCCTTAGCCATTGGATCCTCGAACGCATTGCCCAATATGTTTCCTCTTTTGCCATATATTGTGAATTTCTTCTTGTAGGCCGGATACAAATGCCTTATCATAGGTATGACTTGGTTGATTAAGATGATTCGAATCTGTTGTTGTAATGTAGACTTGTTGCCGATCTTTACCGAAAAGGGATTTACTCCACTTGGCGAGAGCAAAGGAAGTACGTTGAAGTTTGCTGGTCAAAGATTCAGCCGCGTTGATGATGAAGCCCAAGCATTGCTAATAATCAATCGACAGGCTTTTTCTTGAAGCCAGAAAGCCTCAAAGATGAAAGTTTTCTTCCGTTTTAAAGATTTCGGTTTGGTGAGTAAAAGAAGAGGACTATGATTTGAGGCTAAAGCAGGATAAGCAAAGACTTCCGCCTCCGGGTAAGTTAATCTCCATTCAACTGTGCACAGGGCCCTGTCGAGCCTTTCTTTAATAGCTTCATCACCATCTCTGTTGTTCACCCATGTATAAAAGCAACCCTTGCTTTCAATATCCATAAACATGCAATCATTCACAAATTCTCGAAAGGAATGTAATCTATATGGCTCAACTATCTTTTTGCCCTCCTTTTCCCATTGATAAAGTATGTCATTAAAATCACCTATACACACCCATGGAAACATATTTGAAGACCTGATTTGTCTGATAACTGCTCATACTTGTTGTCGATGATGGTATATCGAAGGTGCATGAAGACATGAGTCTCATGGTTGTAGCACTTTGATTCTCTGTACAAATTGTGTCAATAAAGTGGCTGGTAGAATGCTCCACGGTTAAAGTCACCTCCTAGTCATCCCAAAAAATTACCAAACCTCCTGCCAAACACATAGGATTCACTACAAAATAACTTGAAAACTTCAGCTTTCTCTTTAGATTCTGGATCACCATTTCTTGATTTTTCGTTTCCATCAAAAAAACAATGTTAGGCCTTTCACCGGCCACAAGGGCCTTTAATGCTTGAATTGTCGGGGTTGCCCAGCCCCGACAATTCCAACCGATGATCTTCATTTGTCAAGTGGTGGCATTTTTGGGCATGCCACCTCGGCCCATTTCGCAACACCTTCAGTTTGTAGAGATGGTGGTTTCCATGAGATTTGATTCGTCAAGCATATCATTATCCTTAGAACTAGATTCATAAGGGCTGTGTCTTTTAGTTTTCTTCAAAGGACTCGCTTTGGATGGTGATCGTGGACTCTTGAGCTTCTTGTTAATTGAGTGATCTTGACTACCTTGTTGATTAGAGTTAACCGGTTAGTCATGGGGGATTTTGTTTTGGGTCGGCAAGTGAAGGATCTTTCTTTGTGTGAGGATTGGATTACAAGGCAAACGCTGGTCTATATGAGTTTCCTCTATGGCGGGTTGCACGTTGTTAATCCGAGGTGCCTTTGTGAGTAAGAGGGGTGTCTCGCTGTTGGGTTTCGGTACAACCTCTTCTGCTTCATTTTGATTCGAATGCTGCTCATAAAAAGCAATCAGAATGGACTATGTTGTCGACCTTTGCCCTTAACCACCTTTGCCCATAATACAAGTTGTCTTTGCCATCCATCTTTGCTGCATCATAAGGAATGTCTTTACAGTGCATGGCGTAATGGCCTAAGATGCCACAGGAATAACAATAATGTGGTAGGCGTTCATACCGAAAGTCAATCCATATGTTCTTCCCCTCTAATTTAATAAGTTTGCCGATTTCGAGGCTCATTTAGATTAAGTTCCACTCTTGCTCTGACTGATTGAACTGTAGAACTCTCTCTGCCTTCAATTTTCACCTTCTGCACTTTGCCGAGATTTCTAACTGATTTTGTAATCATATCCTCTGTACATCATTCTAGGGGGAGGCCATAAACTTGCACCCAGAACTCGCAAGTTGTAAACTCATAGCAGTGCAAAGGAGTATTTGGCATCCAAGGTTTCACCATCACCAGATGGTTGGCAAACAACCAAGGACTATTATCTAAAATTCGCTGCTTTTCCTCTGCCGAATTGAATTTAAATACATAGAGCCCCGCTTCACGTGGTGAGATTACTACTTGATCGTTGCGCCATACTCTTTTTAAGGTGTTCTAAAAAGCTTGAAAGTTGATAGAAGGGTTTGACAGTATTTTACCCATTAATGTGAGTTTGCAATCTTGCAGTGTCTCCGGCTGAACTTCATCATCCCAGACTTCCACCTCCTGTTCTGGCCAAAGTCTTCCAAGTCGGTTACAGCGCTGCAACCTGAGCATCTTCTGACAATTGAGATTGTTCCATTAGATTCAAGCTTTAAAGGACATGCAAGCGCTGATGAAGATGGCGCCTAGAAGAAGACAGCTAGTGGGACCACACACATGTTCAGGGGAAGAAAGATAGAGGTGCGATGATGATGAAAGGGTATTTGCATGAAGAGGATTATGAACAAAAAGAAGGGAGCAGAGGGTTCAATGTTAAATGGCGAAACAGTTTGGTGAATTCCATAAGGAAGTGCGATAATCATCTGGGTAGATTGCAGAAGAGAAGGAAAGGGATGAAGAAGGGTTGGAAATTGAGGGTTAAGGCGAACAAGAACTACCCTAAAGGTAGAGAGAACTCTACATTTCGAGAGAACATTCGAGAGACGACTTAACGTGCATATATCACCGTGCTTAATACTATAGACGACTTAACGTGCATATATCACCGTGCTTAATACTATAGGATACGAGAGAAATTAATTTTCTTCTTCATTTCGAAACACTATTTTTCTTATATCATCCATCATCAGTACACTAAAAAGATAACATTGTTTTTAGGTATGATTTACGAGTCTGCCAAAAGTATTCATTGAATGAGTGAGATCCCCTTTCAGATTTTTTTTTTAAATTATTATTTTTTATTGTTGTCGTGATTCCGAAATAACATTAGAGTGCACAATTTATTACCAATGGTGAAGTTCAACTCCAAATTATCTTGTTTTTCTTTCAAATTGCTTGGCTTCGAATAATTTTCGTTTAGCAAACTTGGGATAGCTAAAAGATCGCGCACATACTAGATTCGTCACGTAAATTCACATATATTTTATTATTGACTTGTCCGAGTTGATTTCTAAAGTCCGAAGTTGGATAAGATTTACTTATAGGAGCAAGGTGGGTGAAGGTTCGATTCATTGAACACTGCCAGAGAAAGGGTTCCTCGAACAATAACCTCCCCGCGTTCATCAACTTTTGGCCAAAAAGCAAATCGATCAAAATGGGTCCGAGAAAAAAAAAATCAACAACGAGGACACGAAAAAGTTTCTACGGAAAAGAAAGGAAAATGGTAAAAAGGGGTCGGTCGAATTTCGGACAACCTGCCAACCAAGAAAAGGTACAGAGATATTTCAATTTTCCCCCATCTGATTTTGTCTCGTGAAATAACGTTCGGTTCCATCACTGCCTCGCGGCCACGGACAACAACCTCAGGGCTCTTCATACGTGTACTTGTAAACACGAACGGGAGAAAGGAGAGGATTGTGTGGAGATTGCCTTTCGGTTGAGTAGGGGTACAAAAATAGAGGAGGTCGTCCAGCAAAGAAGCTTCATGTCCGGAAGTGTTTTTATTAGAGACACGTTAAACAATAACTAAAAATTTACATTATCGAAATAAAAATTCATTTGATGGACCTTATTAAATATCTCTCTATGCTCTTTCACATTTATCATGCTCCACTCTTTCGTGAGATAAACACATCCTAAATAAATTGAATTGAAAGTGTAAATTTAGAAATCATAAATTGTTGGGCAACGAGGGCAAGCAATAAATTTTTTTTTTATTAATACTTCGTTTCCAAAAATATATAAGTAGAAATTTTCTATTTCTCATTTCCTTTTCAAACATTTTTTTTGCATTAAAATTTTGTCCCGGAAATAGAAAAAGAAATTAAATTTCCAAACATAATTATGTTCCAAATATGTTATTGGGAACAAAAAAAATAAAGAAATAAAATGATTATTATGAATGCCTTTACTATTTTATTCTTCCATGTTATTACATTATGACAAATGAAAGGAGAGAGTTGAAATGTGATCGACATCATGACAAATGAAGGGAGAGAGTTGAAATGCTCGATTGCACATGAAGTTTTCAAATATTTTCGATTTACGTTAGCCCACTCCATATGAGCCATTAAATTGTCTGAAATTCATGTGAGACTCACGTGATATTCGAGCCGAGTGATTTTTGTTGAGTATGACATAAGTTAGTTCATAAGCAATCACCATGTGTGTATAAAACAAGAAAGGGGATCGTAACCCATTAATTCTCAAAATCCATGGAAATTCTGTCTTACCTATCTTTAGCAGACCAAACATTGAATTCACATCTTTTAAAGTCTCTTGCAATGATTTCGGGTCAACGCAGGTCGGGTAGGGTCGGGTCGGACGGTGAGTGGTCAGCAGCGCACGCGCCAGGAAAACGACTGGAGAGGCAAACGTGTTCTAATTTGTTCACACCTCTTTTGGAGCTTTGCAGGGAGAGTCCCACCCGCATATCCACATCGGAGATCTCCTCCAATTGACCCGTTTAGATCCTCAATCATTTCGTCGGGGTCGCTCTCAACTACAACTACGCTCTCTAGGTTGAACTCCAATAGAGCTCTCCATTCTGTCCTAGCAATTGTTTTATCTCTTTTATTTTTATTCCATTTAATTTAAATTTAATCATTTCAAATAATTATTGGCCGAATTATTCATTTTTCATTAAACATTAAGAGTTTAAAATATGGCATATCCATACTCTTTTGCTATTGAGTCGCACGGCATATTTCCAATTTCTAGTGGTCCACACAAGGGAAATCATGCCGACAACTTCTTTCCCGTCACGCATTATTAGCATCTCCCCAAAAGTTTACTTAAATTTATACGATTATAAGTATGCCACCTACTCAAGGCCATGCGTAACGATCGATCAATAGATCCTATTATTGCCAAGTTAAAAACGCTGAGTAAATGCATTGGGACACTTGTTAACATGACCGATTTAGTAAATATATAACATGCGAGTGTCTGATGAAATTTGTTTGACTCATGCATAATTTTGATGGTCATGTTGGCACGATTTACCGAGCGTTAATTGAAAGTCCGATTGATTAATTAAAGTTATCCTAAATCGAGAGTTTCACTCGTCCTCCTTGACGGGTCACCTCTTTTTTTTTTTCTTAACGATATTTTAAATCGTGATTAATTATTGTTGGACAATCCTCGAGTGGCTTAATGGGAAAAAGTGCGTGCGCTCGGTCGGTCCCCCACGCCGCCCAGCAAGTCCTCGTCATAAAAGACATCCGCCCCACGTTGCCCCTCTCTTGTCTTTTCCCTTTTCTTTTTCAGTCTTTTTTTAAAAGATTCCAAATTTCCCCTCAAAATCCCCTCCGGACTCGTCTTTTTACACTAATACCCTCCAACTTGATCACTTTGACCAGATAATTCATATTAGAATGGCGGTGCATGATAAAATCCTCCACGGATATAACTTTGTGCCAAAATATTTCCTGAACTCGATCACCGCAACTCAATAACGCTTGCTCATTATCATTGAAAATGACCGAGCGTGTGAACACGTTCTCATCATGCGCATTACTAGAGCATTTTGATCGAAAAATCATTACCACCTTGAAATTATAAATTGACATTATCTCGTACTTCAGGTATGTAATAAAGTGTATAACTAAATTAGATTTGGTCTATAAAGTTCTCTATTCACATAGTCCAATTGGGAAAAATTTTGATAAATAAACATTGCTTCGAGGAGCTAGTGGGTCAAAGCGACAAATTTATTTGGTATCATTAAAATAAAGTAAATGACATGTTTGTTTGGCATAAAAAAATTATTATAAAGGAAAATACATTATCGAAAATCATTTTTTAGAAAAGCATTTTCTTATTCTTAGGTTAAGGAATTCATTACCTAAATTCAAACATGTGTAAACAGTTTTTCCTTTACCGATCATTTTGAGAAAAACCAAAAGTATAAAAATCTAGAAAACTAATACGTGAAAATTTATTTCAATTAGACAAACCCATTCTTAAAATCCTCGAAGAATTTAAAAATGTGAAGTTGCTTTTGGAGAGATATTTAGGATTTTCCTTTTCTTTTGAGTTATTTTCAATGAGAAAGAAATAGTATTTCGGCGAGCAGGCGTCCACGTAGACCCGGAATACACCATGTAGATGTAGCGAACAAGCGTCCACAATACACTTACGAGAAAATTATCTCCGAAGAGCAGGGGGAAAAAAAAAGAGCACGTGACATATATAACATCGTTTCGATTTGATCCCGTGTCGGTCAGAGGCGTCCAGCTGGATGCGGGAGAGCCCCAGCTTGCACCTAGGACACGTGTGAAGCCACTGGCTCGACAGCTCACGATCTGTCGTGGAAGGGACCACTCGCCTACGTTTCCGCCTTTTTTTCATCCTCGTTTTCCTATTTTACCCTTCTCCCGAATCTCCTCCTCCTCGGGAAGAACTATTATATATATATATGCGTGTGTGTGTGTATAATTTGACACGTGTCTAGTCAATCGGTAAAAGTCACAAGACAGTCGAGGGTTTTAAAATCGAAACCGGAAGTTGGATAAATTGCCCTTGGATTGTTAAGCATTGTTTAATAGAAAAAAAAAAGGGTTATATTATTAAAATATTATATACCCATTACACGAATATATGACGACACCTACTGACAGTTGCCTATGCTATCTATGTGATATACGTGTCGATTTATCTTGAATTTCAAATGAATTTTTTTTATTCTACTTATTTCTTCGTTCAACACTCATGATTATACATCCGTTGAACGGAAAGATTTCTTTTCTTTTATTTTTTTAATTTTGATGAAATCATTTTTTATTTTGGTCAATGATAGAGTTAGATAAATTTTTTAAAGAAAGGAGGACTTGTCTGCTTACCTATAAAGATGAGTAATTTCCCCTTTATCCCTTGGAATATAAAGTATGATTTAAGTTGGGAAAGTTGCACATAATTCAGAAAATTATGAATCTTTTTACAAATATACATCTGAAATATTTGAGATTTTTTGAATAATCAATTAATTCCCATCAGCTATCAAATTATGAAACAAATTATATGTGAATGGTTTACATTAAAAACAGAAAAAGCGAAAAAGTAAATCTAAACACGAGTGTTTTCTTAAGATGAAAATGCAGAAGTCGTTGATTTATATATATAACGTATTAATGGATTACATTTGCAATGTCATTAGTTTTAATTCCAAAATACCTTCTCTTTATTTTTCACTTCTCTCCAGCTGTCGCGGTCAAAGGAACGGACCTCCTCGGCCGCCGTGAAACGTCAAACTTCGTTTCTCCGCGTGCCCCGCTGGTCACGTGACGAGCACACGTCATCCATCGCGTCACGCTGTGGTGGGCGGGCGCCCCAGCTTCTAGACAGTCGGACGCTGCGTGTCTTCTTGTTCGCGGATTTGCATGTTTGGCCTAGCAGCCAAAAAATACCCAACAAAAATCTAAAAAATAAAATTGAAAGGATTTTTATTTATTCTTTTTGGGCTAGAAAGGAGATTTTCTGAAGACGAGGGGAAGGGAACTTTGGGATATGCCTTTTCGATTCGTTCCAAGTACTCGAGTTCTTCTTCTTCTTCTTGGTTTTCCTCTTAGGTTAACAATTTTATTCAAGATGGACCGCATATATTATTTTCGCCGAGTAAGGCGGTTCATTCATTTCCTAAATAGTTAATTACGATGACGAGCATGCGCTATTAAATGATCTCGAGAGGATGTACCAGGACAAGCGAGAGGGAGAAGATTCCAATTGAACTCTCGAGTGCACAGACATGTCATTCGAACATGATGGAGCATATTCGAAAATAAAATTGGGTTTTAAATTAGGATGCTTTAACTTTGTTTTGAAATTGCTGGATTTTAGAGTAGATGATGGCAAGGCGATTTTTCTCTTTTGAATAAGTGATGAACCAGCTTGAATTGCATTCTCCATTGTTGCATAGCCTCCCGATTTTCTAGTCCTTTGAAAAACAAAGAAGAAAGAGAGGGAGCATGCTCTCAAATTATCCCAAATAATGCCCAAAGGAAAAAAGAGAAAGAAAGTCCTATGATCAGCGTATTAGGGGATTCACGAGCAATTTCGAAAGGGAAAAAGGTCCACTCATCGATGGGAACCAATTAGGGGCCTTTTGATAAGGCCGTCTAAGGGGTTGAAAAGGAGAAAAATTATCTTATTCGGAATTCGAAGGCAGACTTTGGAAGACTTTTCGGACGCTAGAGATGTGATAAACTCATTTGAAGAGACAATCACAACCACAATGATTTTTGTTATTAAAATATTTAAGTACAGAATTGCTCTTTAATCTAATAACTTAAACAATTTGAACACCGATAGTGGTTTCACAAAATTTTATATGGTATTAAAACATGGTTAAATATAGTTTAAACCGAGTGATAAAGTATTTAAATATTAAATCGTTTATTCATCTAACCGATTTAAACTTTTAATCTTATTCCATTTCAACCCGGCTTTACCATATATCTCATTTCCCTTGTATTTCACCAAACAAAAAACGAGTATAAAAAAATTCAAAAATTTTCAATCTTATTATATCTGGTTGTGTATGCCCCTTGGCCAAACATGTCTATACATCATCGATTGCACATCTCGCCCATCAATGGCAATCGGTGTAACGACCCGACTCGGTCCGCGTAGACCAAACACTCCCCGAAAAGAGTGTTCGAAGTAGCCATATAAAATGGTGATCAATTTTGGGTGGATGTTGTTAGTTTATGAATTGATGAACACAGCCTTATCTACTTGATGCGGAACTTGAGATTTCATAATTAGTCTTATTGATGGAAACTACACCAGGAGATCATTGTTTCAGCATGCGATGGTAAATATTCATCATTTGTCACCAATATACAACATGGAAGATTTTCTCATTCATATTACGATAGCCAGTCAGGGTAAGAAAAATAAAAAATAATTTGGCATAGTTTGTTTCGTGAAAAATTGATAATTTTGAAAATATTTTTCTAAGAGTGTTCGCTTGTATCACTTTGAATAATTTAATGAAATATATCTTCATTGTCTACAATAATTAACTTAAATGTTTTTGTAGATGTCGAAAATATTTTTCATTTATTCATCTTTATAAGTGATACAAGTGATTATTTAAAAAAATTATTCGCTGAATCATTTATGTTTTTGCGATATAAACGACATCGGAAAAGTGGGATTCATGGAGATCGGATTAGAAGCAATCTCACTAGCCAGTAGGCACGCCTTCATCTGCTTGCAAGGTTGAAAATGACGAACCCTCCAGTCGCTATCGCTTGTCAATATATGACACCTTTCGAGTGTCCGACGTGGGCGACTCAACCACGAGCACAACAACCTGCGCCTACTTTTTCTCTGCCCTTGCTGTTTGGTTTGGGACATTTGGGCCGATTGACTTTGCAAATGGGCCCCCATTCACTGGGCCTAATGTTACAGGTAAATGGGCCCATCTCGAGCCCAATCAATAGTCTCTCTTTTCTTCTCTACAAGGATCGAGGGGGAAAAAGTTCGATTCACAACCCCCCAAAAAAAAAAAAAAAAAAAAGAGAGACGCAGAGATATATGGTGATAAGTAGGATGAGATTTATAGCACGAGTGCAATGGTAATTGGCCGTCATGCTACATCATTACTGGCATAAAATGTACTCGCTATATAAAATTCTCTTTCAACACGCTTATTTCAAGATGAAAATTATATTATCAATAAATTTATCGTCATCTTAAGACAACCGAAAAAGTATTATTTAGATGGATAGCGTTCATATTTGAATAAAGTTTTATCAGAGCAAACTTGATTCATTAAGAAATAAGTTTTCGGTCGGTGTCCACTCATTTTCTTCCTAGTATATTCTTTATATCTCATCTTATGGAGATGGTATTTTGCATAGAAAGATTTAAGCACGTTCATTAAAATATAATAAGATCGGCTTATAAAATGAATATACCGACTGGGGCGGCGGACAGCGAGAGATATTTGGATAAAAATATGCTGTTACGACCCCCCAAAAAAAAAAAGCGCGATAACGAATCCACTGCCTTATCATGTATGGCATATTTGTAAATAAGTGGGAATGAGCTGGTCAATTTCTCCAGAAATCTCTTCGGTACGGCCTCGCGCGCAAAGCGTCCACGTACGGACGTCGCGAACCAACCGTTAAAAGCGGCAGGATCGAGCCAAAAACGACATCGTCATTCGTCACCACCACCACCACCCCCGAAAAGATAAAAGCTCCCTTTCCCTCGCTGGATAACGGCCATCGAGAGATCGAGAGAGAGAGAGAGAGAGAGAGAGAGAGAGCTTGAAGGAGGTTCGATGGCGCGAAGCTTGTTCCATTCGAAGAGCTGTTGCTCCGCCTTCGCTTTCAGGGCGTCCGCCGTGGAGACCCGGCCCGGCGGCGTCCGGATCCCCGACAAGGCCCGCGACGCTCGCGTCCTCGTCCTCGGCGGCACCGGCCGGGTCGGCGGCTCCACCGCCCTCGCCCTCTCCAAGCTCTCCCCCGATCTCCGGATCGTCGTCGGCGGCCGGAACAGGTAACTATGCACCGGCTCTCGTTCGGCTTTCCAGCTCGCGCGATCGATTCGCCATCCGGCCGGCTGCCGTGATTTCGGAGCTCGGTGCGTGGTCGGAACGAGTAGGGAAGCGAGTGAAAATGGCCGCAGTTATGTCGTGGAAAAACAGCTTCTCTCCGTTTAGTCTTTTTGAAGTTGGAGAGAGAAATAGTTTACTCTTGCGAGCTTGACGTTGTTAAGAGTCGTTACACTTGCATGAGCGACGAGTTTGATGACTGATGCCGGTCCGATTGACCGGAGTTAACTACGCCTTTGTCTCAATTTCGAAGCATGACATATGAACGTCCTTACATAGAGCAGACGTTTCGGTTTCAGGATCATGAAGCTTCGTGCATAGATTTTACATTCCTCTCTCCTTGATCATGTACTGGTTCTTGCTTCCGGTTTAGATGACAGTTAGGTGGTAATTGTCTAAATCATGTTTTTAAATTGATGAAGGGAAAAAGGTGATTCAGTGGTGGCTACGTTGGGGAAGAACTCTGCGTTTGCTCAAGTCAACATTGACGATATGGTGTCCTTGGAAAGGGCTTTGGATGGTAAAGTAGATCTCTTTTACATTCTTAGAACTAGCGCACGGATGCTGTTTATCTGCCGATAATACTGTTGTTGATCTACTAATTTTTCTTTAAAATCCATGATAATGCTGTGTAAAGGACAATGTGTGGAACTTAAAAGCTTTTCTAGCGACAAAATTTTCAGGATGTCTAGGAAGTGGGAAACTTTATCGTGCCCCTCCTCCCTTCCCAGTGGACGAGGGAAAAAAAGCAATTATAAAATACAATGTATGATTTGTGAGAGGGAATCAGGCCTTATTGGATCATGTATAAGTTATTTTAGCAACAATTTCAGTTACTTGTTGCATCTTACCTCCATCATCACGTCATTGCAGATGTTGATCTTGTGGTCCATACAGCAGGGCCCTTTCAACAGGCTCAGAATTGCAATGTACTTGAGGCAGCTATAGCAACCAAGGTGAGACAAGGTAATCGATATATTTGGGCTCACTTGTTGTTGACATTGATTGATGTATTTGCCCCAAAACAAAGTGGATATGGTGCGATTACCAAGAATTCTCTCATTGTTTTGGGTCTATGGGCTTTCTTTGCAGACCGCATATGTTGATGTTTGTGATGATACTCGCTATGCATTGCTTGCGAAGTCGTTCAATGACAAAGCAGCTGCTGCAAATATTTCGGCCATCACGACTGGTGGAATATACCCAGGAGTGAGCAATGGTGCTATGACCAACTCTTACAATTGCTTCTTTAGCTGGTTCACAGTGCACGCACTTTGTTATATGTTAGCGTTTGGACCTGTCAATTGATAGTATGATATGAAATTGAGGTTAACGAGTTCAACTAGAGAGACAACGGTTGTGAAAACGATAAGTTTTGTCATCAGCTCTTTTACTTTTATCAAGGCCAAATGCTGATTTAATTCCACCTTTATGACAGTTATGGCAGCTGAGCTTGTCCGCGCAGCCAAAGATGAGAGCAAGGGTGAGCCTGAGAAATTGAGGTTAGAATCTTCTGAATAGTTACCCTAAATTTAAGGTAAATCATTTTGAAGGCCCTTGAGGATGGGCTCTTTCTCAGCATTTAGTTAAGGACTGAGAACTAGGTGTATTGGTTTATTTTATTTTTTTTGCTGGTAGAACTGAGAGTCAATTGATTTTATTTTCATCAGAGATAAACAATACTTTCCATATCCTAGGTAATTTAAGGCTGTTGACTTGTAAAGGATTGGAGGACAAAGAGGATATGGTGGTAATATACTTTATTTGGCCTAAGGGGGATCGCTTTATTTAAAAACTGTCCAGCATCAAGGCGAATTAGAATAAACTTCAAGAATTCTCACTGTGGATTTGGATGAGTACACATAAGCTTTTTAAATTTGCTTTCTCTTGTCAGCCTGTAAACATTTTAGATTTCCTCAAATTCTGATCCATTCCATATTCTTACTAAAGTGGAAGGATCCCTAAAGTTCAAGGCATATCCTTCTGATGTGGCAATGCAGTCTTATATAGACTTGCTGGCAATTTCTTGCCTAGCCGTCCTGCATATACTATTTTCCTGCCTCATCTTTCAAAATTTCTTCCTTTTTCTCTCCTGTTTCACTCTCTGTTCTCTATTCTGACTTCACTTGTCAGTCACGGGCTTTCTTGCTTCTTCTGTATTTGCACTTTTCTCTGTCACTTCCTATTCACTTCCCTAGCTCCACGGCATTTCTATTCTTCGTCCTTTAATTTTTCCTCCCATTTGAGTAGTGCATTTTGGTTCTTAAAATTCTATTTTGCCAACCCTTTGTCAATTAAATTCCATATATTTCAGGTTCTTTTATAATATCAAGTTGTTTTCCCTTCGCTGGACATTCCAGTGTAATGCTAGACAAAGTACGATATAGATCACGAGATTTCTGGAAATTGCTGAGGAAAGAAATCTTGTTTCATGATAATTTTACCTCTATCTTTCATTTTTCAGGTGCATGACATGTTAGATTTTAGCATGCTGTAGTATTATGCCTTTACGAGCCATCTGGTTCCTCAGTTTAGGCCAATGAGCACCTTGGTTGCATATGTTGCTGTAGCTGTTTTAGTTGTTCATGGGTATTATCATTGAGTTATCATGGCCTACAGAAGGCATTGCCATTGCTTGGGTTCTCCATTTCTTCTCTTTTCCTTATATTTTCTGTTTCCCCCTCTATTTCTCCTTCTCTTAATTTCTTCCTTTCATATGCACGAGACTAATTTTTCTTTTTATCAGGTAAGATCATTCTTTAGTTTGTTTAGGCGCATCAAAGGTTCCTCTGACCATTTGCATTACAATAACTGTAGAACCCTGCACATACCTAAGTTCCATTTTTACCATGTCGGTGCTCCTTAAATTGTAGTATATTTACTATCACTAAAATAACCAACGTGCTTTTGCTCCTTACCAGGGGCATCGTGTTCTCTCTCCGTTTTCTATCATTCTTGTTTTCCTTGTGTATGGCTGTCATATGTCTCTCTTTTCTACTATCTATTGTTGCCATATTGCTAATCAGATTATCAGAGCATTCTTTTACAAATCATATTTCCTTTTTGGTCGCAACATATGTCCATTTTAAATTGACAAAATTGCTCTTGGAAGTAAAAGTGAAATACGATCTCGGTAAGTTCAGCAAATTGTTAATATTTTGTGTCAATGAAGTGGTAATGGAAGACTCTTTGCTCTTTATTGAAGCTAGTAATAAACTTACATGATAATTTTTTTTGTCAGATTCTATTACTACACTGCAGGTACCGGCGGTGCTGGTCCAACTATTTTAGCAACTAGTTTTTTACTTCTAGGAGAAGAGGTAGTTGCCTATAGAAAAGGTCAGGGATTTTTTTCATCAGAAATGTAGAATCTACATGTATGTGATGCTCAAAGATGAAAATGGGCTTTTCCTACATTTGATCAGGAGAAAAGATCAAACTGAAGCCATATAGTGGAGGTCTAAACATCGATTTTGGAAAGGGGATTGGAAAGAGGGACGTTTTCCTGCTGTAAGTTCCAGAAAAACTCTTGTATTGGCAGATCAACCCTTCTGATGGGAATATGTCGTCGATTTCTTGGTCCAATTTTGATATTGGGTGTGATTTCTCTGCTGCACTGAACTTGTATAACACTGGATACTTGGTAACTTGTATGGCTACATTCAACGCTGGATACTTGGTGCTGCTGCCATAAGTTCTACTTGCTATAAAAGCAATCTCACCAAGAATAAACTCTTCTCCAGGAACTTGCCAGAGGTGAGAAGTGCTCATGAAATCCTTGGAGTGCCCACTGTCAGCGCTCGGTTTGGAACTGCCCCATTTTTCTGGAACTGGGGGATGTCGGCAATGACAAATCTTTTACCTCCTGTAAGATTCAACCCTAGACTATTTCAATGTTTTATGGCCACATATTAGCAGGGAGTCAGGGACATGCCCAGTTACTGTGATATACTGGAAAGACCGACTGAATAGCCTGATAGCTGGGACAATTGACCATGACCTTGTACAGGAATAGCAGTTACTTTCCCAGTTTGATTTCCGACTTTCCTACGAACAGTAGCATTATGACAATAACAACAACGATGATGACAACAAGCCTCATCCATTGTCCCACTAAATGGGTCGGCTCTATGCATCCTATCACGCCATTATGCTGGACCCTCTATTAGATTCTCAAGACCTAGCTTTCCTGCAGTTTTGTACAGGATTCATTTCGTTAAGGATTTGACAATAGAAAGAAAGAGTGCCAGCTGTTGATTAACCGACACACCCCTCCCCTCATTCTTTATGTGGACTTAGGATTAGCAGTGTAAGATAATGCTACTTAGGTGGAGTTGCGTATGATCCTTATCTGTGTAAATCATTCCAATGCGTTTGAATATAAAAGGTGATGGGCATGGGTCATAGACCCGTTTAGTAGCTCATTCGTAGGTGAGTCGCAGAAGTCGATGATTTGATTCTTTATTCGTTACTGACCAATACTTATTACCGGCTTACCTCTCATGCCAGTAGGACTAGAAGCATAGTCTGGTACTGATACACACTTGAACAAACTATACAGGAATATCTTCAAGACAGAAGCAAAGTACAGGAATTGGTTCAACAATTTGATCCTGTAGTTCGTGCAATTGACGGGATAGCAGGAGAGCGTGTTTCAATGAGGGTGAGATTTATTGAGTAATTTCTACTTATGTGATATAATCTTTCCGCATTCCATCTTTTACTCAAGAGGATCCTGTGATATGTGAACCACATATATCCCAATTGAATATTGCATAGCTAAATTTCTATTTTCAATTCATTTCCATCGGTCTTTTGGTAGGTCGATTTGGAGTGTTCCGATGGACGTCATGCAGTTGCTATATTCACTCATAGGAGACTCTCGGTGTAAGAAATCTGTACATGAACTATCAATGCTATCAGCCCTTTCAGTTGTTTAGATGTCCACACATACATTTTCTTACTGCTCGTGTTTATATTTTCACTTTTGACTGAGAGATCTTCATAGGATTTTTGTACTCATGAAGATGTCATCTCCCCCTTAAGAATGGGGAAAACTTTCATGAAAGCACAGACAACTCGTACAGATTTCCTTTTCCTTTTGGGTCCTTTTCAGGTCAGTTGGATATTCTACTGCTGCATTTGTTCTAGCAATTCTGGAGGGAAGCTCAAAACCCGGCGTATGGTTCCCAGAAGAGGTGTGAACATTGCCGTGATGACTAGAAAACATCTTAGGGTTCCTGTTAATAAACCTTATACATATGGGTGCATGCAGCCTGAAGGACTTGCTGTGGAGGCCAGGGAGATTCTTCTGAAACGCGCATCTCAAGGAGCTATCAACTTCGTGATGAACAAGTAAAATCTGTTTCCACGAGCTACTTTTTGGCGCTGTCGTCTCTTTGCTCCATTTTGCTTATCCTAGTTCTGATCGACAGGCCTCCCTGGATGGTGGAGACCGTACCAAAAGAAGTTGGATTGGGAATTTATGTATGAATATATTCTTGGTGATATGGGGATATTGAAGTATCGGCCTATCATACCAAGTCGGCTCTCTTGAGTGCTGCAAAACTGTCCTTATAGTTGCCACTTCTGTCCCGCTTTCCCGGCAAGACTCGGGTAACTAACTTGTCTATGACACACTCTTGATGAGATTTTTTTCTTTTTTCCCGGGATCTTATGTTTGTTGTTAATCATGACTCAAGCTATTAATGCGATTCTGCAGGTTTGCGCATCAGGATATCATTTTCCCCCCCTTGTTCTTACTGGATTCGAGATACTAACCTGCAAGCAATATCAACTTTACAAATCCATGTACATTTTTTGACATAAGCCTGAAAACATAGCACCTAAATTAATGAATGATTTTTTTCTGCAGTGTCACTCAATTTGTTTCGCGAAAATATAAGCTTTGTCAAAAATTATTTTAAAAGAACTTATTTTCAAGGAAAATGAATGTGCAGCCGTATTTTGCAAATTATATCCAAGTCATGTTGTAATGTTATGGTAAAAACTATGAAGCACGCAATTGAGAGGGAATTTCAAGGTCAACCCCGTATGCAAGGTTCAGGCGTCAGGGTCCCAGGCTCAATCTCAGAGGACCCAGGCCCTGGCATAGAAGCCGAACACCGGAGTACGGGCGACAAGAACTCAGGCCCAGCCTTGGGCGGCCCTAGCCTGGACGGTGAGGTCTCAAGCATGGGGTCGGAAACTCGAGTGCAGGAGTCGGGGGCTCCCGAGCTTAGCCTCAAGCTCCAGGGCACGATCCTCGAGGACCCCCCCATGCATGAGAATTGGGGCCCGGGCCCTGGCTGCGAGGGATTGAGTCCGAGCCTAGTGGTCCTGGTTCTAGGTGCCGAGATCCAATCGTATTTTAAGAAAAAAAAGGTGAACTTAAGTATAGTATGAGAAGATTTTTTTGTTAACTCATTTCCCTAAATAAAGCACATGCCGAATAATGGGAAATAATAAATTTTTAATAATAAATTTTCCATGAAATAAACGTATCTGGCCTCACGACACGCGGATGAATATAAACGTAGCTAAAACCACAAAGGCTCTCAGGCGCTAATTACTGGAAATCGACAACCCCTTTTGCTTACTAATGGAACAAGGAATATCCCCCTCACAACAACAATATGCAGAGATTGATTATGGGAATATTTGGTTCAATGAGATGAGCTCCACACTAGAATAATCGATCAATGAATTACAAACTGAATACATCAAATCACTTTCCAACCCAAAAAAACTATGGCCTCTAATACTTTTGTACACCAAAAACCATCTTTCATCTGTGTTACATAAACAAACCCTTTTCTCTTTTCCAAAACAACAAGACAACTTTGCACGAGTATCTGGAAACCATTTAGGCAAAACCAAAAGGAATGACGCAATGGGATAGGATAAACTTACTTTCTGTGATATGTAAAGAGGAAAAAGTATCGGCTGAACCATTTCCTGTCGGTATCATCGCCTTTTGCCAGAACCGGAGAACTTTGTCGAGTCAAGTAAACGTCTTGCCTCTATAAATAACACTCCCCCTTCTGTACAGATTGGGATATTTCACTGTTAAATGTCAGGAGTTAGCATTCGGACATTCAATTCCAGTCCCCTGTTTCTTCCCTTCCGTCCTGTCCTTCATCATCACATTGTCTGTTGACATGCAAACGAAGCTCCATCTCGCACTAGTTGGGATTTACTTTTATTGGTTGCCTATTTTCTGGCTAAACTGTGTCCCCTTCTGCTAAGAGCAATCACCATAGCTCCTCCTTTTAGAACACAAGTTTCAAATGGGTGGGTCTGTTCTGCTTGTTTTCTACCGCCCAGAACCATGTACACTCATTCCACTGAGTTCCAACTATGGAGGGTTAAAGGAAATCATATTGCCTCTAGACCTCTACACATCCTATGCTGTAGTATGATCCTTAGGTTGCAAAGAACCGTGTGGGCCATGCTTCTCTGTATTCGGAGTCCCCCAGAACTACTATGCTTATACTGCACTCGATGATCAAGGGTATCTTGTCCAGCGATTTGACTCTGAGGCTTGAGCCTGGGAACTACCATAAGTTCTCCAAGCTTCCCTCCTTTGCTGCCTAATGCCACTTCTTTCAAATGGATGATTTTGGTCGTCTCTATGTGTCCTAGGTGTACTGGATCCATTGCGTTTCTTCTCAGTATTCCTCCTCTCTTCTTCAAGATCATACTGTAAACGCTGCAAACTCAGAAACTAAAAGTTAGTACCATAGAGGCCGACAATCAACAAGTTCCATGATGAAATACAGAACACCGTCCATGACAAGGTAAGAAGAGAATCATTCTGTTGGCACTGTAACTGCAAAGAACGGGTGCTAGAATAGAGTGCTTCCCAGCAAATATTATATAAAATAGCAGCATGCACATTAAAAACAGATTAAACTGCAGACAACTAGGACCGACCAACCATCGCACTGAAGATGTTTAGAGCAACTTGTGCATTGTGTTTTTCTGTTCACCCGGGAAAGTCCATTCTTGGCGTTCATGTATTGCAACTCATGCGAGCGTAAATTCAACTGGACAGATTCTCCATATGAACTATAAAGTGTGTGAAGTTTCATAATTGATTCGGTAGGTAGGGGGATAGTAAATCCATTAAACTTAGGCCGGTCAAAGAAAAAACACACCTACATCTAGAAAACCTTTTGAAACACATTTTGCCAGTGTTCATGAGTGAAAAATCTGATGTCACTACGATTCAAACTATCTGGAGCAAATACGTTAACAAAAAGAGGACTAATGACAGAAGATCATCAAAAAGTAACTAATTAAGCAACCTGGGACTTTGGTTCTCTTTAAAGGATTTCTGCATTCTAGCATCTGCTGAACCCCCATTGTTAGTTATGAGAAAGCCAAATATCTGATAAGTTGTGCAAATCAGAATGTTGAAAAGTGCTTGACAAGTGTCATGAACCATGTATGTTTTTCATACGGAGAAAAGGATGTAGATGCTAAGGAACAAACTTGATTTACAAGCACCAATAAATCAGTTGGTAATAAGGAACAAATTGCCAGTGCTTACAGCTACACTGAGCTTTTTAATTATTACCTGAGAGTTCTCTGGGATGGAATTAGGGATATGCTAGTAATAGCGAATTCAATACAGGCACAACAACGTCATCAGTTCCAAGACAGGAAAAGGGTGATGACAACTTGAAATTCAGTGTTATTACTGCGTACTCAACGTGAAATTCCTGACAACTGAATCTATGCAGACTATATGTGTTAACCGACTTAAGCACGCAGCACTAGGTACTAGTTTCTTGTCTCTATCTCAATGTTGTTATGCAAGCACTTATAAATGTACATAAAATCGTGTCCAAAAGCCATTCACATAGTGTACTGTCCTCTTTGAGTACTCAAATTTAAAATGGAGTAAGAAGAGACTTCACTCCGTAAAGCTTTGGGCAGAAGACTGCTGGCTTTTGTCTGACTAACCAAAAATGGAACTAAAAAGTACTACCAGCAAGGTTACAGATTTAATGATACATACACAACTATGCTTTTAACCACAAACATCATTTCCCATGACCATGAAAACAGAGCAAGAAGATGGATGCAACAAATAGCATTTCCTATGATCATGAAACAGAGCAAGAAGACAGATGTTTAATACCTTGGTCGGTTCCGAAAGTATAGCATGTGCTTCTCCAATCATTTTGAAAAGTCTGTCAGCATCCTTCCGGACTTCTTCTGCTATACCCTTCCAAAGTTTATCATCTCCATTGTCACCTTTTGCCAAAAATTGACTAGCCTACATCAATTGCAAATAATGGTCATAAATAGTTAATAACATCAAAGCAATCAGCAGAGTAAGAAATTACAGACCTTGTCAGGGTGATGTTTAAGTGCTGCTTTACGATAGGCCTTCCTTAAATCTGGTAGTGATGCTGATGGTTCTACTCCTCTGTCATGAAGATTTTCAAGTGAGTCACTTGAAAAGATAATAGCAATAAAGTCTTCAATGTAAATTCTAAACTGAAGTCACATAATTAATAGGATTCATTCAGGATGGGACGAGTCTCTCGCAAATTAGTACCCTCAACAGTTAGTTTTGAGATTTCACATTACTATTGAGATTCTTAGGAAGTAAGGCAGTAAATCATTTGACCCAAAAAACAAAAAAAGGCAGTAAATCAAACATAAGGCTCGTAGCACTTGCGCCTTGATGACATGAAATCACATGACAGCACTTACATGTACCACATTGACAAGCTGAATACTTGACCAGAATGCTAAATATAAAAGAAAATGCTGATATTGAGAATTTTTTATGAAATCTTCTCTAAAGTTTCACTGGGAACAATCATGCAAAAAATAAAAATAAAAATAAAAATCACCATAATCTAATCTAAAAAATCATTGGAGTGCAGAAAGAGTGGAAAAATAGGTAACTAAAAGGCAGAAATGTTCCAACAAAGGATCCACTCTCAAACCACCATATCTATTTGTTGGTTCTATTATTTGCAGATCCCAGAAAAAGGAAAGGAAAGGAAGAAGACTGCCATACTGAGTAAGAAAAGCGAAAACAGAGAAGAGGCAGAAAATGACAAAAAAATTTCCCAAAAAATGACACTTGTTTCTTGTTGTTTAATGTAAGTGCTTAAATGAGAAGTGCATAGACTGCACTATACCAGGAGGCACTTGACAGGTAAACAAATAGAGTGGGCATTGTGTGTGGAAAACTTAACATTATTATTACCCACAAACACTATCCTCCCAGTCAAAACTCATCACTCATTATTATAACTGCAAAATTTTGTCGATACAAAATCAACTGCTCTAAAAGTGTAAGCTGTAAGATGAAGGTCTAGTTTACTATTTAAATATTCCGACACTTTCCTTCAAATGTAGGCTGAGATTCGGCCTAATACTAAAAGATGGAAATATATAAAATAAAGGGAAAAATCCACCAAAAACCCCCAACTTTGCCTGGAGTGACACATTTACCCTGAACTTTGTTTCGTGACGTGAAAAACCCCGAAGTTTGCTAATTGTGACACATTTACCCCATTAAGGGTATTTTCGTCTTATTCTTTCTATTTTTTTCTTTTTATTTTTTATTTTTTATTTTTTTCTTCTTCTCTCTTCCCTCCGCCATGGCCGGCGGAGGGAAGCCGGCGTCCGGCGAGGGCTGCCCTCGCCGGCGTCGGGCGAGGGTCGCCCTCGCCTGGGCTGGCTAGGGCCGCCCTCGCCGGCGTCGGGCGAGGGAGGCCCTTGTCTGACGTCGGGCAAGGGCCGGCAAGGGGTGCCCTCGCCGGACTCGGGTGAGGGGGTGCCCTCACCGGCGTCGGGTGAGGGTGTCCTCGCCAGATCGGGTGAGGGAGGCCCTTGCCCGACGCCGACGAGGGCCGCCCTCGCGGATCCGGCGAGGGGTGCCCTCCCGGTGTCCGGCGAGGGTGCCCTCCCCGGCGAGGGTGCCCTCCTCGGTGTCCGGCGAGGGTGCCCTCGCCGGACGCCAGCTCCCTCCGCCATGGCCGGCGGAGGGAAGAAAGAAGAAGAAGAAAAAAAAGAAAAAAAAAAAGGAAAAAGTTTTTAAAAGTAAAAATACCAAAATATCCTTATGATTTAGGGTAAATGTGTCGCATAAATGAAAGTTCGGGATTTTTTGTGTCACAAATAAAAGTTTGAGGTAAATGTGTCACAGTTAGCAAATTTCAGGGTTTTTCACGTCACGAAACAAAGTTCGGGGTAAATGTGTTACTCCAGGCAAAGTTGGGGTTTTTGGTGGCTTTTTCCCTAAAATAAAATTAAAACTGTAAGAAAAAATGACAATCATTTAGAGAAAGGAGGCAATTCTCCATCTTAACGGCTCAAGTACAAATACTCCAGGTCTTGCTAGACTAGCCAAAATAAAATAGAGCAAGTAGCTTGCAGTAGCATGAGGCATAGGCAAGATCAATCATCAAACAGTACAAACATGTATAACCCAAAGAGAAAACATAAACTTACAGAATTAGGTATATATCCAAGGGAATATCCTTTCTCGCTGCTTCTTCCAATTCACTAAGCTGTAGGCTTGCTTGTTTCAGTTCATTTACAGAACTAAGAGATCCATCATAAACTCCAGCTTGATTCGTCTTCTCCTCTACTTGCTTTGTGAGAATAGAAACAAGTCTCTGGAGGTCTGCTGCTGCTTGTCCATAATCTCTTATCATTTCAAATAAAGTGGCTCGTCTAGATATTGCCTGTATTCAAAGGTGGAAAATGTTAAAAAGAAAAAGAAAGCAGTGACCAATAGATTTGAAGTACCTCATTATGGAAATTTTCATTGAAGCAAATTGACTTGTGCATCCAGAATGGTTTATAAATAACTAGTCTTCAATGGCAAATTAGACAGTAGCATGTAAACATGAATTGCATTAATATATGTCTGCACTCTCACGCATACATATGGAGAGAGAGAGAGAGAGAGCATAGCAATACCTTCAGATAGTTTCCATCAAGGGCTATGGCAAAGCTGCAATCAGCAATAGCATCAATGATTTGGCCCAAAGCTTTGAATGCGGCAGCACGATTGCAAAAACAAATAGCTGCATAAGGACGTGACTCAATATTGCACGACAAGGCAGCAGTGTAATGTTCAACTGCTTCTGCATGCCTTCCAGCTTGAAATGCCTCATTACCTGCCGCCTAGGTACGCAAAAATCACATAACAATCTATCATCCGAAATCTGCAGAAGTAATGTCTTCAGACCATAAAGCAATGCAAAGTTTCAGTATCGTTCTTCGAGAAGATTAACTAATTTTAGACAACCATCCATGAGTCAAACAATGTCCCTCCATTTACACTTTCGACGCACGGACCTCCACTTTAAGATGGTGCAAAAGAGACTTTAAAAGGTTGTAAACTACCAGTTGTCTACCAGATACTCCTCAAAGATCTCCCATTAAGTGCTTCTAAGTGGTTGTTGGCAGTATTATCTAACTTTATTTTCAAAACCTTTTCCCTAGAAAGAAGAAGAAAACATGTTCTAGTGGCTTTCGTGAACATATAGGTGTCTGAAGATTTTGTATTCATTATTATTTTCATTAACTAAAACTAATAATGGTTTTTTCTTAACAGTAAAAGTCCATTTAAAATTTAATCTCTCTCTCTCTCCCCCCCCCTCTAAACAACAATAAAAGAACTTTATCTCCCATGATTAAAATCAAGAATAGTGTCCAACTCTCAGTTAGAGCACCTGTAATAGGGTACCAAGTTGAGTTCATGATTCATAACTCATTACCTTTTAGTCCCACCGATTTTAAATAGGGTAAAAGGCTAAAAGCCACCAAAAACCCTAAACTATGTCCATTGCGACATATTTGCCCCAAACTCTTTTTTTGTGACATGAGAAACCCCAAACTTGTACTTATGTGACACATTTATCCCAAACTTGTATAGTGTGACATATTTACCACAAACTTCTTCTTGTGACATCAAAAACCCCAAACTTCTATCCGTGTGACAAATTTACCCTAAAAATATGATGTCACTGAAAAAGTTTTGGGTAAATGTATCACATAGGTAAATATTTTGAGTTTTTGGTGTCACAAAAAATAGTTTAGGATAAATGCGTCACAGTGGGCAAAGTTTGGGATTTTTGGTGGCTTTTTCCCTTTTTAATATTTTGTTTAGATGTACATTTAGTAGCACATAAGTAGAGCAGGTACAAGATTGGGATACCTTGAGTCGTATAAGTTCTCGTGCAGTCCCAACCAGAGGAATTAGCAACGCTAAACTGGAGTTTCGATTCCTGCACAGTGAAATTAACAGATCAAACTCTTAATTTCAAAACTGCTGTCCCTTTGCAATTTTAAGCCAAAAGGAAGAGAGGTTAAAGTAAGGGAGGAATCCACATCAGCCAATCTATACCTATTTTTAGCCGATACCAATTCTTCTTGCCTCTCCAGTGAGGCAAGGCCCTCCTCAAGCCTTCCTAATTGGAAGTATGACTTGAACATGAGGCGGCATCGCCAAATTCTGAAATATAACCTATTTGAATACTCAAGACTATCCTGATCAGCAAGCTGTCCATTTATATCTAAAGAATTCTTTTCAGCTGAATCAAGGGTCTGCTCACACAGCTGAATCACTTCCTCATACCTCCGCAACTGCCACATGCAGAAAACACACCCACAGGACACAAAATGTAATTGCCATTTTTATGCACTACATTAATTTAGAAAATTAAAGTAGCTTTTCAGACCATAAAAAGTGCTTCGGCCTTCATTTCAAGCAGTTTTTCTGAATATGAGCTTATGATTAAAGCCTCTGCAATAACTTCAGCAGCAGCTTCCACATCCTTGGATGCTCTTGTTAGCAAGAGCATGGCTGCATGGTTCGTGCATTCAGAAACTTTCTGCCACCAAAAAACAGACTAATCAAACAAAAAAGGAACATTCGGCATCAAACTGAAGGCTTTGAATGTTCGCCAAATATAAAGGAGAATACTGAGCACCACCAATCATGCACCTTGAGACAACAGACAACAGAAACATGAGAAAAGGAAACATAAAAGCCCAAAGCTTATTACAGGCAGGGCCTCAAATGGGCCCAAATCAAACGTGATCAGGACTGGGAGCAGGTCATGCTCAAGAAAGTCTTTCTCGGCTATTTTAATCCAAAATGCTGTTAAAAGTGCTCCAAATAATGACTATTGTAGACTATTATGAGTCAGTAACAAAGTCATCATGCCACTGATATAATAATCTTCAAAAGTGTTCCTCATAAGGACTACTCTCTCTATACGATCACATTAGGAGTCAGTAACAGAGTCACTATGCCAGACAACATTAATATTATACTGGACATAAAATTTCAGAGTACACAGATGTTTCTGTGCATCTACAATTCCATCAGTGGAAAGCATTGCAAAAACAATTACTGCATCAGTATAAAAATCAAGCACCCATCCTTATTCTTTTAGTAAGATTTTTTGGTGACTTGGATAAGAAATTAGTCTCCTAAAATCTAAATCAGACAAAATTACAATGTCATACCTGTGCCTTTTGCAAGCCTTCAGAAGCTTCTACAGCAATTTTTCGATCCGCACACACCTCATTTCCCACTTGCAGGCATTTCTTGTAATATCTTAATGCATCATCAACTTCCCCAAGAGCAAGGTAGCAACTTCAAATAGAAAATGCATGAATTAGGGAACACAACATTCAACCAAACTCTAAGAAAAGGTTAGCCATGGCTTTTCATCATTTAAATCAAGAATGGTTTGAAACTCCTTAGGACTATAAAAGATACGATAACATAAAGGTAGATACCGCTATGAAGCTCACCATCGGTTAAGAATTTGTGTCCAAAACCCAGAATCGCATGTTAAGTACATAAACTGTTATTGAAGATAAAGTGCAGGTTGAAAACCCTTAAAGGTACTCATGTTGCCCCATGTATGATGTTCTAGCAGAAGAGCTTAATGATTTTTGTTAACTTTAGGACACTACCAGATACAACCAAGAATAAAAATACCGGCTATATCCTTCAAAATCACATTTTTTTCCACTGTAGAATGAGAAAAAACGTCTTACTTTGCAGCTCTAACTTGCACCTTAAAGAAGTTAGGGTCAATTGCAATGGCCATCATGCAGTCTCCTATTGCATCTCTCATTCTGCCTAAAGCCATACGGGTTGCTGCACGGTTGCTGTGGCACAACATGAGAGCCCTTGAGCAGCTTCTTGACATCTCATCTCTTGAAACGCAATTTATTCCATGTGTGTAATAATCCTCAGCCTTACCCGCATCCCCACTTGCATAAGCTTGATTTCCCCTAACATTCATCAAATTAAATAGAAAACTTAGTAAAAGAGATGGAATTACACAAACAGACCAAAATCTAGATCGCAGTATTTAAGTATGAATGTTAGGTGATGAATAAGTGTATTGACCTCAAACGCCATTTCTCACATGCTTCCTGAGTCATGGTTGTGGCAGAAGTAGATGTTGAACCAAGCTTGCCATCCAGACTTTTATCCACCCCATAATCTTTTCCAACTTTGTATTGAGAAGAAGTCGGATTCCCTTTCTCTGGCTGAGGGGAAAGAGGTGAAGGGATGGCTGAAGATGGAAAGGGACGAATGGAGGATGAAGCACCAGGAATTTCAAGAGATGAACTCAAATTGTGGGAACCACGAACAGATTTCACCCAAGCTTTCTTTTTATATTTGTGTTTGGGCACTGAAAATTGTCCTTGAGAAGCCGAGGAGGTAGTGAAAGTAAAGTTAGGGTCCTCCATTTCTTTTACATGTGACGCTAAGCTATTTTCACTCCTCCTTTCATCATCACTTCTCTCGACCATTGAACTATAAAAGGCTCCAGTTCTAACAGATGAAGTAACAGCATCATCATCCCTGACCAATTCTATATCATCAGCAGCAGATTTAAAGCTTTCAGTTTCAGCCCCAGATGTAGGATCCTCAACTGGGCCTTCAGTGTTGCCACTCTTCTCCAAACCATGCTTAGAAGCATCCTCTGTTGCTTCTCTGCTTAGCTCATAATCATTTATATCCATACGCTGTGTTGCAGAAAGGAGGCTTTCATCTATTGCATCGCTTGAGAAAGTGGAGTGAGGAGCATCCGAGGCATCTGCATTGTCCAGGCTGTAGGACTCATTTGACGTAACTGAAGTATCTCTTGAATATGGATCATCTGCTAATGTTTCTTGGTACGGAGATACATCCATCGGTGAATAAGGCTCAGAGGCCTCTGGCTTTTCTAGAGATATGCTTTCCATTGACACAAAGGATTGCATGAGCCGGGGCTGAACATGGGCGGACTGCCTCATTTTCCCCTTCTTCTTCTTCAATTTAGAGCTATCAAATGCCTCTCTCTTTGCAGTAAACTCTATTTTTCCAGTCAAGCCAGAAGCCAGGTCCACTTTTGCCACAGGTATCTTAAATTCCACAAATGATGGGCCAGTATCATCCTGTTTGCTCTCAGAAGATATATTGATGTTTCTTTCATCTCTATTAGAAACGTTCTTCCCTCCTTTTAAAGGGATGCTACCCGACGGTAATTCATGCGATGATGTAACAATACCGCTTACTCCTATATCTTCGGTAGGTCGGTTTAAAGGAACTTGACTGCCAAATGCATGCTTGGCTTCCTTTCCAGACTGAAAACTGAATTCTCTAGAAACTGACTCAACAATAGAATCGTTCATTTTGCTACCAATATTCAGTTTCTCATTGATCCCATTCACTAATACAGTTTCTGTCATCCCACGGGTGTGACCACTGGCACTTGTGCTCCCTCCAAATACAAAACCAGTTTTCTTTGTATTTAGCTCAAAATCATTCTCTCCAGTGCTGTTATCCATGGTTGCAGGATCCCTTAAGTTGAGCTTCGTCATCTGATCAGGGAGAGCAGCTGCGGATTTTCCAGTAAACACACCATTATATTCCTTCCTACTTCCACCAGTAGATTCACTTAATTGATCAGCTTCGTCAACAACCTGATTGCTGTCCGGTTGGTTAGCTTCTCTGATATTCAGTTTATTCCACAACTGATCCAGGAGCTCGGCTTCCACATGTTTCCCAGCAAAACCATCCGTGCCTGCATCGACCCCTATACCAACCTTAACCTGTTCGTGCGTACTTAAATTAGACTTAAAACTCCCCGTTCGCCCGGAAGGGTTGTTATGTGAAGCTTGGATATTCATCTTCCTCATTTCTTCTGGCAATGCAGAAGCTACTGATTCATCAAAGCCAGAGCTTTTATTGTTGCCACCCTTCGATTCGAACATGGAGCTTGAATTCGCACCAGAAGAACCATCTCGAGCAGTCGCAGACTCGTTCCCGCTCCCTATTCTCAAGTTCTCCATTTTCTCAGCAACTCCTGTCCCCAAATTCCCGCCCGAATCACTCCTATTCGCTCCGAACACATAGTCGCTCGCCGCACTCGGGAACGAGCCGAGCACGGAATCACGCGGACTGAACGAGAACGGATTCGCCCCGGGCCCCGCTCTGCTCTCCTGATTCGAGCTCGGGCGATTAATGCTTCTCCTCTTGGAGATTCTCGACTTGGCGAAGACCGGCGCGGGCACCGATCCCGGAGACGTAGGCGCGCCGAAGAAGAAACCGGAGCCAATGTCGGCCGACCCCGGGTATCCGGAACCGCCGTCCTCCAGACTCGACGAGCTCATGCCCGCCGCAGTATCCAGGCGGAAAGCGAGGAACGCCGGCGGGGGGAGAGAACCGAGCCGTCAGGGCTAGGGATCCTCCGGGGCTCCGCCGGCGAGTCAGCAGCGCCGGCGGCGGCGGCGGCGGCTGCGGCGGGGGACCGGGGCCATCGGCGGGGGCGGCGGCGGGGGCGGCGGCGGAGGCGATCCAATGGCGAGAGGGTGGGGGTTGGATCGACGAGGGAAGAGAGAGAGACGGAGGGAGGTTGATGATGAGCGAGGCGGAGATGATGGCGTTTCTCTTTCTTTCTTTCTTTCTCCTTTTTTTCGGTTTTGGTTTGATGAATATAAGATAGAGAGAGAGAGAGAGATATTTTTTTTCTTGTTTTTTTTTGGTTTCCTTCTTTTTTTCGCTTTCCTGGCTTCACGTCACGGACGCAGGAGGAGGGGTGGCCGTTCCGCTTCGTTTTCCATTATTTATTTTTATTTTCTTCGCTTTATTTTTCCCAATTTTGCTACATTCCTTCTCGTGAGCTTTTCTAATTTTTTTTTTATTATATAAAGGCGAGAAATGCATGAAGTGAGATTCCATTTGATTTAGGAAATGGGTTGGCCAAAACAACTATTTTAGAAAACGAATCCTAATTTTCCCATCAAAATAAATCAATAAGCGAACCGTTTTAAATTATTACTTAGTCAATCTTTTAAAAATGCCAGATTATCATTCGTCATCTAGCCATATTATTGTCTCGATGAGCATACTTTTTTGTCTAGAGACACGGTCTAAATCAAACTTTTAAAATAAAATAAAAAAATTGGAAACTGTTGGGGCGATATTGATTGGGGAATGCGTGAAGCTTAGAGTTAAGGTCATGTGTGAATATTAAGTGAGAAAAGTAGCAATTCCTTTTTTTATGGGGGGTATTATGAGACAAGGAATGGCCCAACGTGTACTCAACTCCTTGTCGGTTTCCCCTTGATAACTCAACTCAATTTCAAATCATTGTTTGGAATAATGCCCAGATGATTCAAGCTTGAAAGATAAATAAACAATGACCAATCTCATCTGATATAATAAAATGACCCCCAAAAGTCAGCTTCAAGAACAGCTCAACACATGTGACGCAACAGGGGAGGGAAAAAAAAGAGGATAATTGACTTGCTATGGGATGGAAAAAGATTCAGATTCAATTATAATAAATTTATCGAATTATATGATAATTATATCGAGGAATTTTAAGCTATTTCCGTTGCTAAAAGAAGAACACATTGTTACATTACAGTTCAGTATCATACATGGACTTTATCGAAATTTTTCGAAGAGATGTAAAAGATGAAATTGAAATTCACCTCTAGATTTACGTTATTTTATAGAGAGATGGAAATTTGCGCAATATATATAGTAGAAATATACGGTTTTTGAATTTGAATATAATAATGTTTAATTCGATCTTTTGAAAGTGTGTTTTTGGCGACATGTAAGTTTTGTTACAAGTTAGAGAAAAAAAATTGTTACCACATCAAATTCATGCATGCATGTAGCTATAATATTATTATTTACAACTAATCATGGATCAATTTTTCTAGACAACTAGAAAGAAGAGCAAGCAGCACACGCGGGCAAATCAAGAAAAAAGAAAAAAGAGATTTGCCACGTATTTAGAGAAATAAAGTCTCAAAGAATTTAAAATATTAAAGAGAATAGAGTTTATTTTGCTTGTGCTAAATAAGCACGACAGTTGTTTCTAGCACATGAGCAACTTGTAACTGCAATCATTCCAAATAATTGAGGATAAAAAGTGATTATCAAGTTGGCCCAAGCTTAGTCGGGCCTTAAAGATCAGTCTTAAACTTATGTCCATGCCCGTCCAAAGATGTCTTCGGGCCCTAATGACTCGACCAAATTTTGATAAGTTTTTGGGCAGTCAAGTCAAGCCCATGATCATGTCAACAAAAGATAAAACTATCTTTTAGATAACCGAGATAAAGGTAGTACATACATGACAAATTGATAAAATTCGATTATCAAAATACCACCTTTAGATCATGTCATAACCATGTGATTTTACACTTTTTTTTTTCAAGACAAGAACGATATATACCCTTTTCGTATCCCATATCGTATTGTACTCTTCCCACACATGAACCTCGAATTTCATTACACATGGCTAAATCTAGACCAGCATTCATTAGAGAAGAAACAGAACCAGCTCCTGCATACTGATCAGGGTGATGAACTACAGAGCTTTTGCAAGAGACTGAACAATGACGGATCCGCAGGATATATATACACATGTATACTTAGAAACCAGGAACGAAATCTGAGAGCTTTCTAGTTCGGTTTCTCTCTGCTTTTCCTGTCAGCAACGAGGGCGTTGTATTCTTCCCTCAGCTTCTCGTACTTGTCGCTCAAGGCCTTGAAGGCTTCGACCTTCTCGCGCGGGACTTCGCTCCTCCTCTGCTCCAGGCGGAGCCTCACCGCCTCGATTTCCCTCTTCAGCTCTTGGATCCTCGCCATCTTCTCTTCATGCTGCCTCTGCAACTTCTGCAGCTCTGACTCCTTCCGCCCTGCTAGATTTCAAAATTTCTCCTTTTTTTCAGGTACATTGCGAGTTTAACCATCAAGCCGAATCCAACCCATCATTGTACTAAAACTAGCAAAAGAAAGGACATGTTTGCCAGCTTACTTACCTGGCAAAGCATGTGAACTCCCACTTCCATCCTCCATCCCACCAGCAAGTTTCTGCATGTCGACAAAACATAAAAAAGGCATCTTTTCAGGGGGACAAAAAGAGCCATCAAGCCTATGAAACATCAGGAATTTTATCAAACCGTGCATGTACACAATACTAAAGTTTTGCCAAGCACTAAATTTTTCTCACCTGCTCTCTTTTAGGTGTCCCCAGTTCTTCACGAGGTGCGGATGTGCCAAACAGATTATGAACAGGACTTTATATATAACCCAAAAAGCTGTTTGTCACTTTAATGTGAAAGTGATGCACCAATCACCCAATCTAAGAAGAGACATGCATGAGCGAGAGCATCTTTCTCAGATGGAAACAAAATCTCCTTCGTAGATTCTGGTTTACCATAGATGTGAAAGAGTCTCTTTTTCCATCTTCCCCATGTCCTTTACTTCACCGGTCTGGAATCAGAAGAGAACAGACACTTGTTGCTGTTTCTTTGTTTCACCAGAACAGAGAGATCCATGCAAAAACAGAGAAGGAAAAGAGAGATTTGATTGAAGGCCTAAAAGGGCATCACATCATCCATTTCGGATGGATCTTGAAGCCCATCTTTTGGATTTTACTTGGGCCATTTTCTTTTTGTCCCAATTTTACTTATATGGCCCATGCCTTGTTGTGTCCTCCTTAAAAGGAAGCAGCTTTCCAAGGGTAGGCCGATGGGTCATCGACCCATCAACCTCAGAAAGGCAATTCGGTCTCAAAAGCTCCGTGACACCCTTTGTAAGTTTGCAATCTTTGGTCTGATGCTGCGTGAGTCCCCAAAGAGATCCCAACAAGTTTGGTAAGCATCTGCATCTTGTGCCGAACGTTGAGGGAATGTCCTTGGAGGCAAGAAGTGAAAAGCATGAAATTGGACAAAGAATTGTCCCATACCCTCTTTCTCGAAGTCAGTAATTTCTCGAAGTCCTTGAAGAGAAATGTTTTGGTTAGTCGATCATCTGTAATTTTCTTTCCTTCATCGTCCACTACAACATGATCCACGCAATTTCGCACATCGTCAATTTGCACACGACTCGTGAAAGTGAAGATGATAAAATGAAAAGGCACGGACTTTTTACATTTCTTTTATCAGTTTGCACTACACGAAGATTCTCCAGCTAAGAAAGAAGCCAACTTTTTGATATCATATCTGGCGGAGAAGATAAAAAGCTCACAAGTTGCACGAGTTCGATCGAGTCGTTTCGTAAGCATGATTCAAAGTTTTCGAGTGAAAACAACGTACAGCTCGAGCACATCCATGTCATCAACAGCACGAGCCCGTCACTAAACTAAACATTCATCCAGACAAGTGTCTATGCACTCAGCACTCAAGTATTAATCAAAGATTTCGGTCTCTCGTCCTCCCAAACTCAAAATTCTCAACCTCCACAAAAATCAAAAAAATAATAATTACCCCCCAACTTTAGCCATTTCGTACATACCCTCGCGATTTTTCCAATTGAAGAAGATGCTGCCTCACCCCTCACCAAAAAACAGAAAGAGAAAAACCCAACTTGGATAGAACAGATTTCAGACCAAAAAAAAAAAAGAATAGAACAGATCATGATGATGGTTGCAAGAAAAAGAGCTTTATGTCCAATGAAGATCCTAAAGAACTCCACTTTCTCTAAAAAGGCCGCAAAGGCTGAAGGCCAAAAAAGCTAAAGCGGGTGGTTGTCAGAGAGAATCATCCATTTAACACCACTACACAATGACACCCGAAATTATATAATGTCTCTGTGCAGTACAGCGAGAGACAAGCAGATATGAACCGAAAGTCGTGAGAAACCCCATCGCTTTCGTTTTCAAGCGCTCTTACTTCGAGAAAGGGAAAGGGAAAGGGCACTAGGGTGGGCTACAACGTAATGGAAATAAAAAAAAAAAAAAATTTGAATAAACTTGAATAAAATAAAAAAACAGAGCTACCTCCTCCTCCTGCTCCGGGCATCCGCCAGTCAACAAGGGGTGAAGAGAGATATGCTGTTCACTTGCACATTCACCTTCCTAACCCCTCTTTTATCTTTGAGGTGAAAAGTACACGGACACAAATAGACATGAGTGTAAAAACAGGACTTAAGGGGTGTCGGCAATTCGTCAATTGAACGCTTAAAAGTTTTAAGAAAACCCGAATCGGAATTCAAGCTCGCCGTCGATGGAATTCGGACGTCAAATGACCCATTCTTCTGCAAGAAAGCCAGGTCAGTTTCCGACCCTTGAATTCCATAGATGGCTAGCTCGAGACCTGACTAGGGCTTCTTTAAAACTGTAAAGCCGTCAATTGTTCAAAATAAAACCTGATTTCTTGTTGCCGCACTTGATTCTAGACCTGACATGCTTGCTTCTCTCTCTCCCCTATTACAATCAAACAATAAGGACGAGGAAGACCAAACTGAGCATTTCCCCGACTTCTCAACTTTCATTCAAAAGGAGGGGCGAAAAGGAAAATAAGAAGAAAATGCGATGCAATCCCACCAGCAAGAATTAAAAAAATCCAAAAAAAAGGACAAAAATAATTCATCTAACTGAAAGTGAAAGGGGTAGAAATTCCATTTGATGCCATTTGCAAAATGTCAGCCACCCATGTGACCAGTCAGCACTTTTCCTGTATGTGGGCCTAAGGATCATGAATCAGGAAATCATGAAATGAAGTGAAACTAAAGAGAGAAGCCCCACTCCAAAAGCAGACCTAGCAGAGACACGAAAACAACCACTATCTTCACACCAATACTATGAGAGAGAAAGATCAGATCAGTGACGAACGAAACTAATTTGTTTGATATCCTCCTACCCTTCTAAATTGAGCCCTCCCCGCTCTGCCCCAGTGACCGTGTGCATTTTAAAGAATTTGCCATCAAACTGTTGTAGCATTTTATCTACACACTAATATTCAAGACGAGCATAAAACTGACGTACGACAAAAGAAAATTTTTGAAACAGAAGCTATGTATAAATTAAAGGTAATCCAAAGTTACAATTGTCTGCTTGTTCTATGAAGTTGTCTGTTCTGTGTGGTCCTGCACCCACCTGCACAGAGGTTACATAGAAGAAAATAGGGAGAACCTACACATTACTATCGAATCACCTGTCCCCTTAAGGTATCGTAGATGTAGTAGTAGTATGTATTTTGCTGTTAGCAGTATGTATCAATGATGACGGCGCCAAATCTCACCAAAATCATCTCTAAGGGATCTAATCTAAGGTGCAGGTAAGCTTGGGCTATACATCTAGCAGATATGTCTCCCTCCTATTTGCTTCTACTCTGCATTACATGCAAAAGGTATAGCATGAGAAAACAGCAGTAGATTAGGTTTGCAAATTTTAGGTCCAAACCCAAAAGAAGAATGGAAGAGATGGCGTCTCTTACCTCTAGACAACGAATCCTGCCAACCACGGTCATCTCCATTATTTACATGTTAATGGATCGAATGCTTAGGGAAAGGGAAATAAAAACCTGCAATCACAGTATTACACCAGTTATTCATCTTCAATATATGATGATTTATATAGAAGAGAGGCAAGGAGAGATTATAATGGAGGCCACTTAAATTGTGAAGGAGACAGCACCTTAGCTAGGACACTCATTTAGTGAGAAGGCCCATCACCAGAACTCACGGTCAGTGAAACATTATTGTCAGGGATCCCAGAGCTCGCAGTAAAATCAGTTGCATCAGCCAATTTAGATAAGTCCGAAAGATGATCACTGGAAAATTTTGTAGGTGAAGCAAAGGGCGAGTCGGGAAGTATGTTCTCTAAGCTGCAATCATACAAGAAAATATATATTAAAAAAAAAAAAAAAAAGGATCCTTAAGAGTCAACACTTTCCCCATGATGCAGAAGTATAGGAACCCTGAAGCCACAAGACTCTGGAAAGCATAAAATACAAGAAGTCAGCTTTTATTTCCATGTGGTTTATTTAGGATCTACAAAGCCTACTCCAACTTCTTAACCACTTCGTATGAACTACCAAAAGTTTGGAAAAAAAAAAAAATCATTTTAACTCTTTTGTTTTCAAATAATGAGATGACACCTCTATCTGGACTTGCTACAAACATCTAAAACACTTAAAATCAGTTGAACGTAAAATTGTCTCCTTATCTGAATGAGGCTTTTTTTCCCCTCTTGTCCCGAAAAATAAAGGATGGAATTGTGCTTTACTCCAAGTTCTAATTATGGTTGGCTCCTCACGAGGTCCAACATATCCCACTTAGGCAAAATGCAATTTCTCCGTTAAAATCCTAGAACATTTAGTCATTATCAATTTTCTTCAAATCTAGATCCATACCTTCCCCGACTATCGCCGCGTGTGAGTTTGGAGCTCTCACTTTTGCCTTCGCCACTGACAACATCCTGACCACACGCAGCATTGACGTCATGATGAAGCTGCTGCTCACCAGTTGCAGCAATGACAGAGATGGTGGCAGCTGCGCTGTTCCGACAGTCTGCAATGACAATAGGCAGATAAGCCAATAGGGATCACAGCTGCTCAATTGAATTTGTCATTACCAGAAAAAATGATTATCATGACCTAACCTTCAGCATTTTCATGGTTAGGGGCATCAGGTGGCATAACGACTTTATGGTTAATCTGAGTATGAGGATGAATACGCGGAGAAACAGGAGAGCCAACAGAAAAGCTACGTAGGTGATGGTATATTCCATCATCTTTCAAGTCTGGGAGTTGCAGATTCATTAACCTTCTACTCTGTAGTTCAATTGCTTGCTGCAAATTAGCCTGCTCTTCCAGTTTCCGCCTAATCACCATCTCTTGTGGATTATGGAATACTCTTGACCTCGCTGGAGTAACGCAATGGAAAGAGGCATAGAATCCAACAAGATTAAACTATTCAGAGGTTTTGCTGAGAATAAAGGCCAAACGATAAAAGTAAAGAATAAAGGACATCATTTCGAAAGAATTTCCTCCGAAATGTGCACTTGTTCTCTCACCAAGATGGTCATATGGCTCTCCTGAGTCAAGCAGCGAATGACTCGAGCAAGGTGAGAACTCCCCTCTCTCGAATAGCTGCTGTTGATGTTGTTGCCTCCTGTTATTAACAAATTGAGTAGCAGCACAGAATTAGACTACAGAAGACTGGTTATGCAGCCACACCAAAATATAAAAAAGGAAATAGAACCCATACTTTTCCGGAATTTTTCCCTTCTCCTTGTAGGGCTTAACCAGTACACGTGAATTGCATATGAAATGAGGGTTCCCTTTCGTCAGTATGAGCTTTACAGTCTCTGGGTAGACAAATGTAACAAATCCAAACATTCGCTTCTGCTGATAAGGAATCCTGACATCTTGAACTGGTCCGTAATTGCTTCCAGAAGAATCAGAAATAACACCGTTAGTGCATGGAGATTCAAATGTGAGCAGAGAAGAAAGCAAGTGCAGAATTGAAGCAATAATTTAACTTAAGCAGCACTTTCTTAGGAAAGCTCAAATTACTAAATGACTTGATCTACACCAGAACATGACCATTTTAATTTCCATCAGCAACTAGATACAAATCTTTCCTCCAAATTACTTTGATTAGAAAGATCATAAGATATGACATACAAGAGAGCAGAAGAAAATTCTATGACATACGAATGGAAACCTTCTCTGAGATTATCACAGCATTTTCCAGGCCAGGCATTCTTCAAACATGGCTACATTCAGTCAAATACAATCAAGCAAAGGCAGAATGTTAAAATGACCATGAAAAGACCAAGAAAACCCAACATCTTCCCATGAGGCAAAAAGTCCTCAATAAAGTGCTTAAATGCAAGGCCATGTGCTTTGAAAACTTAATCTGGATTCAATTTTCTAAAACTCAAGCTCCATTGACCCTACATCCAACTGCTAAAAAATCTGATAACTTACTAAGTCCACAAAATTTTTCTGCTATAAGGTCTTAAATGCAACCAGATTTGATGGAACAGCCTCATCAGCAAACTATAAAAAGGAAGATAGATCGCTATTGCAGTCAAAGGGTAGTGACCTAGTTAAGTATAAGACCAAAACAAGCAGAACACTACTGATATTTATATAGGGTTCTACTAATTGACATTTTCCTATTGAAGTGATGCATTTGCAACTTCACAGCATGAAGTGAGATCCATACGGAAATAACATCATAATTTTCACGTAACAAGAGGAAAAAAAAAAAAAAAAAAAAAGGAATGGCAGAAGCATTTTCCTGCTGACATCAGATGCAGTATAAATAGAATGGAAAGCAAGCCTGGCACAGCACTGCTAGAAAGGGATCATTGGCCAAAATACCAGTAGAAATAATAGGATCGACGTCTAGCTCATTCAAACAAATAGACAATATGCAAGAACAGACTCAACCTAAATGTAAATGTAAAGAGCATCATCAATCAGCATTACTTAAGTACAGAGCACATCGAATCCATACAAATAAGGGCTCTGCCCATCCAAGCCCTAGAACAGAAGAGGATAGCTCAATCATGTAGTATAACGAAAGTGATAAGCCCAATATGCAAGAAACTCGCATGCTCTGCCAAAATAAAACATAAAACAAAAAAAGAAACAGTTTGAGAGGAAAATGAGCCAGGGTTTCATGCTCAGTCCACTGCAGATTGCCTGATTACGACCCTGGTGAGATATTTTAGCATTATTAAAAGATTCCATTGCACTAGTTCAATGAAAAAATAGCAACGGACGGGTAAAAATAACATCTTTCCCATACAATCTCAAGCAGCATTACCTAAAATAATCAGAAACATCTTCATCCTTAAAAGTGCTGTCTGCGGGGAATGTTAGATAAATTTGTCTCGACGCCGAGTTCGCCTTCTCCGCCAACCCCATAGCCAAATACTCATTCCTCTCCACTTGGTATCGCCCATACTTATAAAAATCATCTCCCATCGCCACCCCCGGCACCCCCATCCTAATATGCAAGAAGAAAAATCATACACAGCCGCGAATTCACCGTCCGAAAAAACGATTGAAAAGGCACAACCTTTGACAGTGATAAGACAAGCAAACTTAAGATGCGACAAAGGAAAGGCATTTGAATGTACCTCTGGGTCTCATTGTGCTGCTGCATAAGCAAAGCCATGTACTTGCCATGCGATGTTGGGGAAATTCCAGGTAAAAACTGCGAAGCCGCGGCCAATCTTTGCTGGTGAGCGACCTTGAGCCTCATCATGTCCTCGGCGTCGAAATTACTCGGCGAACCGACGAAGTTCACGGAACCTTCAAAATCGTCGCCGTGGAGGAACTTGCAGTTGCTCCCGTTCTTGCAGAAGCCCCTCGCGAAATACAGGCAGGGCCTATACCCGCCGCCGAAGCACGCGTCCTCGCCGCCGCAGCCGAAACCCGCGTCGCTCTCGGAGTAACTCCTGCGGTGCAAATGCGTGTCCGCATTGTACCCCATCTCGAAAACGTCGCCCGACTTGGACGAATCGTTGAGGAACGCGAAATAATCGCCGAGCTGATCGTTATCCTCCATGAAATCGCCCGCGCGACCAGCGCTCACGCCGCCGCCGCCGCCGCCGTTCAAGGGAGCGAAATAGCGCGCGCCGTCGAAAGGGAGCGAAGGGCTGGAGTTCTGCCGGGCGACGCTGCCGGCGGCGGCGGCGAAGGCGGAGAAGGGCCCCTTCCCGACCTCGTAGTCGGCCCCTCGGGGAGTGATTCTTGGGGAGGACTGAGGCAAGGCGCCGGGCGGGGGTTGGTGGGGATGGAGACGGAGGGGGCGAGGGCGGGGTGGGAAGGGCTGGCGGAGGGCGCGGGCAAGGCGTTGGAGGAAAGACCCATTTGGGTCTTGGCCTTGAGAATGAGGCTGTGGAGGAGGGTCTCGGGGCCGAAGGCGAGGCGTATCAGGTCCTTCTCGGTGAGGTCCTGGATGAGGAGGTAGCCCATGATCTTGGAGGCGTTCTCCGGGTCGATGCCCCTGATCTTGGACAGTACTATGGAGGTCGCCTCGTTCGCGTCCATCCCCCCACCCGCTCCCTCTCTCGCTCTGGCTGGCAGGGGCTTTGCTTTGCTTCCCTTCCCTTCCTCCTTCTCCTGCCTACTCACTTCTCACTCCTCACCTCTCACTTCCTGACCTTACTTCCCTCTTGGGTCTTTCTCTTTCTCTCTCTGGGAGGGGTCTCGGGGAGAGAGAGGGTCAGGGTCAGGGGCGGGGTGGTGCTGCAGTATCTTTATGTGTCATTTTGCTGCTGCTGCTGCTGCTGCTGCTGAGAGAGAGAGATGGAGAGTAGGGTTTGAAGTGTAAAAAGCGGGCATGAAGAGGGCAGTAAACAAAAAAAAAACCCCAAAAATCCAAACTTTTTCTGACTCCAACCACCTCTTTTTTTTTTTTTTTTTTCACTGCTCTCTCTCTCTCTCTCTCTCTCCCACCCTCGTTTCCCCCTACTTCTTCTTCTTCCTCCTCCTCCTCCTACGTGGTTTTTTTTTTTTTTTGGGGTGTGGGGGCTAGGGGCTCTGTTTCTCCTGCCGGCACGGGCGTAATTCCGGGCCCACTCCAGGGGCGATACCGGGATTTCGTCCCCCGCCCGGCGTCCCGTGTTTTTGTGGTTTTTTTAACCGCACGCCCTCCGGTGTACGTGCGCGCCCGCACGTGACGGACCAGTGTAAGCCTTGGTTTTTCCTCTTTTTTTTTTGTTTGTTCCCCCCCTTTTTACCCCCCCTTCGCTTCTCGCGAATTTTTTAGAGGGAAAGGGAGAGATGACGTCATCGTTTCGATCCCGTAAATAGTAAAAAAAAAGGAGATAAAAAGAAAATAAAAAAGGTGATCTTTTTAGGGATTAAATTGCAGTGCTTGTCTTCGGAAAAGTTGATTTTTTTTTTTTTTCCGGATGGGATCGAGCATGTACGAAAATATTTGCAAATATCCCGGTTGGCTTCTTTTGTCCGCTAGGATATGGGTAGTAACGGTAACATTTGATCGAAATCAGATACATTTTCCCTTTCTTAAAATCTCCCTTTACATTATATCTACCGAAATGTTCCCTTTTTCTTTTTTAAGGGAGTATGCAATCTAGAAAAGATTGCGGACATCATTTCGCAAATGGACTTATTTTGTGCTCGATTGAAATAAGCTTGTAGCAATGTTATAGATAGAATATGAATCGGCCATTTTGTAGGTGGCGAGCTAGCTTAGAGGATGCATCCCCTCGATCCCTATGGTCTTTTGCCACAAGAGCCATGCGCTTTAGTGAATCTGTTGATTGTACTTACACGTCATGATATACGTGGTTATTTGAAAAGAAAAAGAAATTGCAAGACTTATGAAGTTTGATTTACAAAATATGTTTATTAATCGACATGTCGAATTGTTATTGATGTTTGGGTATGGTCTACTTAGTTTAAAGGGCTGCTTGCAATGTGACGTCAAAGATGTACAAAAAAAAATATATGGAGGACATATAAAACAAACTAACCTAATCGGGACATTGCTACATCCACAAGGACATCTTCAAATTGGGAATCACAATTAATATGGTTTGATATCATATCGAATTTCCAAAACTTTACATAAATCTCCTACGAAATAAGTTATCTCATACATTAATCTAGTTCTTACCCTCAAAAGATTACAAAAGATCTCATTTGACTCTTGCATTGTAAAAGATGTTGATTTCCGTCATTTGAAGAACATCATGTCATGATTCCTCTGAAAATATTTTACCACGATAAGTCAACATTAATCAAAAGTTGAAAGAAAGCAGCACAATCCAAATATACAATACATTACGCTGTGCCGAGTTATTAAAAGTGCTATTACTTTCACTAAAAATAAATAGTGTTTTATGCTTGCCTAGTCGATTATGCAAAAAAAAAAAAATCAAATAAAAAAGTTCGACAAGAAAAAAATTAATAAATTGTGAAAATCATTTATTTATGGGCAGAAATTGAAAAAAAGAAAAAGAGAAAGCTTTTAATTGGATAGAGAGGAGGGCAGAAATACCATGCGGCGTACAGGAAACCGAGTGTCGGTTTCAACAGCAGCAAAAACTAACTAATCAGCAATCACTGTGGGACGTGTGATTCTGTTTTTGACTAATTCCCTTGATTTTTCCGCATTCCATGCTATAATTTTTTTTAATTATAAAAAAATTAATTCTTAATTCTTAATTTCCTCGAATGAATCTAGGAAGGCATTAGTCAAATCTCAAAACGTTGGTTGAGGATTGTGTCCTCCCTTTTGAATCATCGGATCCCAACTTTTACGCATTACCTTTTCCTTTTTCTAAAATACGAGAGTGAGATTTAAATTCCCTAAATTCACCTGCATTATTTGAAAAAATAAAAGGATCCGTGACGGGCTTTTTTATATAAAAAAGATGTTAGGGTTATGTTTTTATATCATGATTAATTTGATCCACGACATTATCACGCGAGGGCCCGAAAATAAAAATAAAATAAAATAAACAGCAAAGGAGGAGTTGGAGCGCTAATGGGGTATGGGCTCAGAAGTAAATTTTGGGCCTAACACCTCTGTATATATCTTTAAAATGGAATAGGGTTTTGGTAGTTTTGGAGGGAGGGAAATAGGAAAATAGAAACAACAACAAAAAAAAAAGAAGTTAGAATCGCGATTTTGGAAATAATTCCAATTTCCTAAATCATGTTAAATCAAGTTGCTAATCATCTTTGAGCTATATTGCGAGCTAAAAATATCCAGTATGCTAATTTATTTTATTGACATCCTTTTTTGCTGGATTGTAATAAGTATTTTCTCATTTTATTCTGCATTAACCCATTGAATCTAATTTCATTTATACGCATTCAATGGAATAGAGAGAGTCGTTCTGCACCTTGCACTTGAGAAACTTCTCCATGGTCGGATATCCTTTGGCATAGCAAATGTCGGGGTATATGAAGATTAGCCTACACTATTGATATACTAAATTCGCGGGCCTATTGCGACTAAGTATTTAAAACAAGTGGGTTCGGCTCAATCTCAAGCAATAATCCGTCACATCATCTAATTACTAATTTCGAAAACCAATCTCAGTAGATCGAGCATCGGTCGTGTCAGCGAAGCTTTAATGGTATATAGTCCAATTAAGCCTAATCACCCTAAGTTCTCAAGATGCCAAGGAACTTATAGGGAAACAATCTTGTACCGCGTCAGAGAAGTCATTGTCCAAAGGCTTCTAAACATAGGCTAATTTGTCTCCATCAACTCACACGCTTTAGAACATATGTGGAGTCCACACTCCACTCCACATGCTCCAGTGCGCCTAATTTCCTCGCTGAATTGAATAATCTTCGCCTTTCGAGACACATAAAATCCAATGATAATCGAGAAGATGGTCACACATGATTAGAAATACATGTCACCGTTGCGTGATAATTTTAGACAACTATAGAAAAATCGAATCTGCTAGAATGTCACGACTAAACTTCCCTATCTAAGCATGTGCCCCGATTCACGAAACACCTCATAAAAAAAGCCTTCACTGATCATGCTCAAGCATGCTCGACTATGAAAGTCACATATTGGGCAAATTGATAGTTGTTAGCTGTTTAATTATGGATTTATTTGAGTATTGCTCGTTTAAGTTTTTAAATTTTGAACACTATACAGTTCAGAATTTTCTTATAAGTCTTATGATAGAAAATGGTTCTTTAAAAGGTAGCAGGAGCTCCAAGCAATTAGGACATAAAGTCCTATTGAAGAAAATTGTCCAATTTTAAATAGCCAAATGCTCATTGCTAGATTCACATTTGTACCCACCAAAAAGTGGTAGGAGAGAGAGAGAGAGGGATTCCATCAATATTCTTATTTTCCTTTTCCTTTTCCCTTTCTTTTCTTCTCCATGATAATACGCGTTTGAATGATAATCTCGTGTGATTCGAAGTCATGAATCACGTAAGTAAAGTATCTATGAATGAAAACCACACTTTAAACCTGATAGTGCTGAGAGTATGAGAGAGTATGAGACGTCCATTGACAATTGACTGATATCTCAATGGACGTGATAGTCCTATCACTTCAATCATAGCCACGTCAAGTAAGACAAGAGTCGCACATGTCCACGGCCATGGAGTAGCCCCACGAACCACGAATGGATGACAACGAGGGTTGAACTTGGGACTTCTTACTTCTTGAGGCAGAAGATCAAGGTATCTTATTATCACGCCAACACGCAAGAGCTTGTGTTTCAAAGGCATTATGATAACAAAACGAGACTTTAAGAGCCATTTACACATGATTGAGTCGAATTTGAGAGGTACGCAACCATTTGAATTTAGGCTAAAACTTTCTTTTCATGATGAAAAGAGTCCCTCTTAAATAAAAAAAGGGAAAGAAAAAGAAGCAGGCAATCGAAGGTGTAATGAATGAACTCCAACTAAGTTCGAATGTGAGTATTTCAAGCAAAATGTTAAATGACTACTCTTGTTGATCTTTTACAGCAACAGAAAGGAGATAAAAAGAATTAGGGCCGATGCTATTTCCTCTTATCGAAGTGGCTGCTTCCATTCCAGAGACGATATGCATTGGAAAGGGAGGAAAATTGTTCCATGGGTGATGCTTTTGATGAGGGTTTTACTGTTCATTGCAGGGCATACGAACCTCCTCCTTTTTAAAAATATAAATAAATAATTATTTTCTTTCTTTTCGTTATTTAATCTCCGAATTTTGTTTTAAAGCCTTTTTACATCCAATCTGCCAAGTTCCAATTCAAGAATGAGAAGAATAATAGGTCAAAGATCAAACACATGTAGGATTCATTTGTTTTGCAAAAAATAAATGACTCAAAAAGTATATTTTTAAAATAATAATTATTTGATGATAAATGTTTTATCATTGACAGAAATTTATGTTCAAATATTTACGTGAATGATGAAAATATTTTTCATTTATTAATTTCTACAGGCGATACAAATAGTTATTTATTTATTTTTCGCACAATAAATGGTGCCTTAAAGAGGTTTATAGTTGTAGAATAAGGACAATTACGTCCATTTCCAACTGAAGCTGTGGAGGCGACCCAAATGTTTTCATGATAAGACAGCAAAGGGCAAAGAAGAAGTCATATTCATGAACCTGAGAGTTTTCGCAAGATTGCACTATTGGAGCGAGAAATGCTAAGTTTGCTTAACCCGGTCCACAAAAATTCATTTACTTAAATTATTATTGATTATTGAATATGCTCACTCATTTAAAGAATCATTTGTTATTGGATAAATCACTAAGTAAATGAATTTAGTAAATCGGACTCAATAAACCTAACGTTTTCAAAAAGGATAAATGGTTATATCTCGGATTATCATAAATAATTATTGTTTCATTTTCTTGTAAACGGGGACTCAAGAGCAGTATGGAGAGAGAATGGCACATGCTGACAGACAGAGCCAGCATTCGGTGAAAAGTATTGCCAGAAAACAGGGGCAACAACCCCCACTCCCATTATACAATGCCCAAAGGATTTAGTTAATGGAAAATTATTAATCATCAATTGGAACACTAATTAAACCCCACTCAAATTTCTCTACCCAATGAAAAAAAAACATAGGTTTCACCCGTTCAAATTTTCTTTACGATGTGCAAAATCAACCCCCCTCTTTTCCATTCACGTCCATGCTATGCAGAGCATGAAATTCCCATAATCACTAATGATTGAGCAAACCACCCTAGGCAATAATCATTAACTTTCTTCAATAATAATTATGAAGTGAAGATTATAATAATAACTGGAAAGAGGCCAGACAGGATAGGGGGTGAAAGGGAAAGGAGTGGGGAAGAGGAGAGACCCAGATATCATTCACTCTCGAGTGTCAGAGACCCATGTGACAGTGCGGCCCTTTCCCCTTCATGTCCACCTAAAAGAAACCGCAAATTGAGACAAAAGAGTCCTCTAAAGTGACCTTTAATCACATGAAAACATCAACCCTTTCTTCAGACACCTCCCTCCTCCATTGTTTTTCTTCCAATTTTTTTTTTTCTCACAGCACTTTTTCTTTTGTCAGTTTTCATATCATCTAGTGGAGTACAGTAGCAGCAGCAAAGAGCAATGAGTAAAGGAAAAAAGAAAAAGAAAAGAGGAGTTCAAAAGTAAGTGCCAAAAGGGCACAGCTTTCCATCATCAAACCCTTGCATAAAACCCTCGTATAAAAAACAGTGACATTTCTCAATTATATAAGTGAATGCAATAGTAATATATCAGGTACTATTCCATTTAAATTCTGCTTCTGTACATACAGCTGTTACTTAAAGCCTTACATGAGAGAAAAAGGGTCTCATTTTTTCTCCAGTCATTTTTTTCTTTTCCTCTGTCTAAAAAGCAACAAGAAAAGAGATGATGAAAATTACAACAATATTATATCTAAACATTTAGAAGTCACTGGCCTTTTGTTTCTTCTGGTATTTGCTATTTGCTTGCAGTGTGGTCCCAGCACACACAGAGACCAAACCCCGAGAGAGAGAGAGAGAGAGAGAGAGAGAGCACTTCCATGTAGAACAGAGAAGGACCCCACTTCCATAAATCGGTTCGTCTGTCCTTTATATATGTATTGCAGTGTGTATTGATTGTTAAAGTATGTATTTGGTGATGATGACCATGATGGTGGAGATCTTTGATCAGATCTTGTCCAGACATTTTTCTTCTTCTTCTTCTTTTTTTCCCTTTGATGAGGCTATAATTTTTCTTGGTCTATACAGCTACAGAAGGATCTTTCTTTCTCCACTGCTCATTCTTCTGAAACATCCCTGCAAGAGAAGGGCCCCAAGAGAAGTAGCTTTACACGTAAACATTTAAAACAGAAAATTAGAGATCTCTCTCATACCGTGACAGCTTCAATCAAATTGAAAGTTTGAAATGATTTCCACCTACCTAAGTGAGGAAATATCTATATAGCTGTCCATGCTAACACGTGGTCAACTACATTCCAACTGCTCCATGCCCAGAAGAGAAACTGGGAAGAAGGACACGAAAAGTTCAATAATCCACCGTCCCCCCCAAAAGAAGGAAACTCTAATCTCATCGATCATTGGAAAACACGGTCAGACCGTACCTGGGCACGTGAAACAGACATGATTTTAGAGCAGCAATGTTGAGAGCCGATGAGGTGGTCAGCAGGGGCTCATTGGTTGGAGCAGATGAAGTGATCAAACTGGTGATCCTATCATCATTCTCATCATCAGCAAGAGAAGTGCTGAAGGCAGTGAGATTCTCAGACCTTGATTTCTTGGGAGAAGCAAAGAGGTTATCTGGGAGGATGTGCTCTAAGCTGTCCGAGAACATGAGGAAAAGAGTACTAAATTAATAAAGCCTTTTGCTGATGAGTATCCACAAAACAAAGAGTAATTAATTAAGCAAAGCAACTTGCATTTTCAATAGATTATTTTCATGTTATTAAAAAGCATCCTTATTGAGTATGCCTAATTAGTAATCATAGCGAGAAGTGACAAAGTCAAAAGTGGACTATAATTATGGGTCTACAAGTACCCAGAGCGTATAAAACATTAGAAAACAAAGTTCTTTGACTGAAACTGAGCTGGAAATGAGACTTTCTATTGAGGGCAATCATTTTAAACATTGAAGGAGAAAACTTTCCACACCTTTCATGATAATCATACTCCTTAGGAACAGAGTTCTCCTCTTTTCTCTTGCCAGTGCAATCTTTCTCAACCCAAGCTCCATCTACACCCTGGAATACCGAGTTTTCACTCTCAGCAGATTCTGTTTTCATCAGCGCCGAACCATCAACAAATGCCGCTGTAGCAAAAAGCCAAAAGCAAAACCATCACTACTGAGGATAGCTAGCTATAGTTACAATCAATGCAGCCAGATTCGACCATAAGAAACAAGAATCATTAGTCCCCACCTCTGGCAACTTCTCGGTTGATGGCATTAGGCGGAAGATTGAGTGATTGAACATTGGGAGAGCGAGGAAGAACCGGTGAGGATATGGGGGAGCTGGTCGATAAATTATGAGGGTATTGCCGGTAGCGATTCTTCAAGTCCAAAAGCTGCAAATTCACGAGTCTTCTCCCTTGAAGCTCAATTGCTTGATGCAGATCGGCTTGCTCCTCCAACTTCCTTCTAAGCAACATCTCCTGAGCATTGTAACCCATCCTCGACCCTTCATTGCGACAAAAAGCAAATTCATAACATGTTGAGAGGCGAAAAAGATCTAGGCATAAATTGGTTGAACACGCTTTCACTTGTTGTCTTACCAAAGGGGAGATCAAAAGGGTCCCTTGAATCAAACCCGGTCGGACTCAAGCACGCTGAGTATTCACCCCTATCCATGAACTGTTGTTTCCTGATAAAATTTTCGCAAGCGATGTGAACATCATAAATCAATGAACTCAGCAAGACACTGAAGAGCCAGCAAGCATTTGAAAACGAGAACAAAGCCCCCACCTATCTGCAATTTTGCCTTTCTCCTTGTAAGGTTTAACCAGCACCCGTGAATCGCAAACAAAGTGAGGATTGCCTTTGGCCAGTATGAGCTTCACGGTCTCCGGATATACAAAAGTAACAAATCCAAACATTCTCTTCTGCTGGTAAGGAATTCTCACATCTTGCACCGGTCCATAATTGCTTCAATTCCCACAAAAGATTCACAAACGAAATCAAATTCTCAGCTGAAACTTTCAAACTCCTATTTCTTGAAAACAACATTGGGCTTGGGCAACGTTGATTTTACCTGAAGTAATTCGAAACATCCTCTTCTCTGAAAGTGCTGTCAGCAGGAAATGTCAAGTAAATTTGCCTCGACCCAGGGCTACTCGCCCCTCCCAATCCTAGTCCTGAAAAATCGATCCTTTCGGACTGAATGCGTCCGAATTTGTGCACCTCGTCCCTCAGCATCAACTCTGGAGCGGTCGATCTGAACCAAAATCGCAATGCCGTCACAAACATCTCAACAAACCATAAAACCCAACAAGCTCCACATCTATACTCTTAATTCAGAGTCGAATACCGATCGGTCCAAGCCGGTCAATCGAACTCCAACAAAGTCCTGAATTACAAAAATGTAAGGACTAAAACCAACAGCATAGTAACACAATTCACCTCTGGGTGTCGTTCTGCTGCTGCAGAAACAAGTCCACGCAACTGTTGTAAGGCAAGGACGAAGCAGAAGCGCCGGCCAACAGCTTCAACCTCTGCTGCTGCGCCACCGCGGCCTTCGATCTCGCGGCGAGCTCGGGGCCGAACTGCTCGAGCTCGCCAAACTTGACTGGCGACCCGACATTGACCGCCGCCGAGGCGTCCGTGCAGTCCCCCGAGTCGCCGTGGAGGAACCTGCAGCTCGCGCCGTTCTTGCAGAACCCCCTCGCGAAGTACAGGCACGGCCTCCACCCGAACCCAGAAAGACCCGGTTCTTCGCTAGCAGCATTATTCCCAAGACGCATTCCGGGTATCGAGTAGCTCCTCCTGTGCGACAAGCCAGAGTCGCCGTTTGGTACGAACTCGAGCCTCGGGTCGTAAAGGTCGTCGCTTTTGGGGTCGTTCAAGAAGGAGAGGTGGTCCTGGAGCAGGTAATCGTCAACGGGGTCGCTCGGGACGTTGGGGCTGGTGTTGTGAGTGACCCCATTGACGACATTGGCGTAGGACGGGGTGGTTCTCGGAGAGGGGATGGAGAGGGAGTGGTGGTGGGCGATGGGTCTTCGCGAGATGGGGTTGAGATTGAGAGCAGCGGAGGAAGGAGAGGAGGGCGTGGTGGAGGTGGAGGACGAGGAGGTCGCGGAGAGGGAGAGGGACAGGTGGGACTTGGCCTTGAGGATGAGGGTGCGGAGGAGGGGGTCGGGGGCGAGGGCCAGTCGGGTCATTTCCTTGTCGCCTTGGTCTTGGAGCAGGATGTAGCCCATGATCTTGGAGGCGTTGTCCGGGTCCAAGCTCTGGATCCTCGAGAAGACGAGCCTCGTAGCTTCGTAGGAGTCCATTTTCTCTTTACGCTAATGATAATATCAGACCGAGAGAGAGAGAGAGAGAGAGAGAGAGAGAGAGAGAGAGCTCGATGATGATGGAAGTCTCTGCTAGAGAGAGCGGAGGAAGATGATCATGACCATGAGGGAGTTTGCGCTAGCTTCGAAGAGAGAGAGAGAGGCAATGATGATGGAGAGAGGCAGTATTTAATGTAGTATGATGATGATTGCATTACACCGAGGTAGTGAACGAGAGATGAATAGGAGAGAAAAGTGAGATCCTTGTTCGCCTCATCATCTTATTTTCCTGAAAGCAAGAAAAGAGAAGGATGGAAGGAAGTGGGGAAGAGAAAGAGAGAGAGAGAGAGAGTTGGGTTCCCGAAGAAGGTGCAGGGTCATTGCAATGCCAGAAAAGATGTGGTTCTCAGTAGTTTTAAAAGTGCAGCTCCAAAGCAGCACGAAGAGCAAACAGCAGCAGTAGCAACAGTGAGCCGCAGCAGCATCATCCCCCAAAAAAGCATCTTTCGTTCGCTCTTTTCTCTCTCTCTCGTCTCGTCTCGTCGAAGAGAGAGAAGCTGCAATAATTATTAATGCCGGGGGGTGGGATTTTGTCTCCGCGAGGAAATGGACAAAACAGGGCAAAAGCGGGATAGATTCAGATCTGCTTGCGCCCTCCCAAAAGATTGAAGTGGGGTGGGGGAGGAGGAAGCAGCGACCCCACTCGCTCCCCACGAGCCGGGGTGACGCACGCGCCGTCCCTCCCGGCGCGGTGCGTGGCGGTCCGGCGGCGGAGCACGTCCTTTCCGCCGGAGCCCGGGAGGCCGACGGGAGGGGTGCGGACGAGGGGAAATCTTACGCTGCCCCGCGTGTGCACGGGGGCGTCCGTGCTGATCCCGCATCAGAGACCGCACACGGATCTCCCCCCGCCCCGACATCGAAAGACCGGAGCACCGAACGGAGCGATAGAACGAACGACGTACGTCGACGTCGACTGAGGAAGTGAAAAGACCGACGATGCCTACCGTCGTCGTCCTCGTCTTCTTCCCCGCCTCAAGTTCTTGCTCGTTACTCATTTTTAGTAGTGCCTTCCCTTTCCTCCATTGCTTTACATTGGTTGGTTAAAAACTCTCTTCGCTTGCGTAGCTCTATGCATTTCGCAACTAGCCGAACGTCGCTTCTCAAATTTTCGCCATAATTTGAAAACCCTGAGATGTCTGAAAAACTCTCTCGAGGAATCTATGTTTAATTTAAATTTCCCTTGTCTTACGGTTACACCGACCCGTTCATTTTCTTGTGTTATTCTTCTAAATGTTTCGAATTTTCTCAAATTTAGCGCATGTGCCTTTATTATTATTTATTGAGAAGTAAGTTCTAGGTCATGATCACTCGTAGCCACGTTTCTCAAAGTTTGATTTAAGAAAATCTCCCTGTGCTGCCCGTGTTGGTATCCGAAGGAATGATCCCAAGCGAAAAAAGCGATACATTTGAAGAGGTTGATTTTCCGGCAAATCAGCTAATTTTTCAGCGAATCTCTCTTTTGCATGTGCGCGCACACAAACCAAAGAAGAATTTAAGCCAGTTTTAACTTCCGAATCAGCAAGGTAATTTGGTCGATATTTCCCGTTAGGTGAGATTGAACTTCTTCTTGAATGCTAGCCCCAAAGACACGAGAGGCGCGCTTATCTGATAGATGCTAGTAAATCCAAAAACCGAAGAACAGGAGCACTAGTAACCTCCTTAATGAAATTGCGACATTCTCATTCGCAAAAGGGTGGGGAAACTTCAACCGTGACATAGACAGGAGCTAATCATCATCAATGGAGAAAAAGATTTCAATCGACATAAAGCAGTTCTCGTAAAAAAGGCTTTAATCATAAAACTGTTTGAAAACAACTTGGGCATTCAATGCTCGATTTGTTCTTCGATGAAGACCCCCATATTCAATTTTTTTTTTTTAAATTGTATCCTCTCGGGAAATTAAAATAGAATTAAAAAATTAAGAAAAAAATGAAGAAGACGAGGATGGAGCACGCCTGAACCCCAACAAAGGTAGGAAACAAACCATGAAGACTGACGAACTTGCGCGATTCAAGGCCGCGGACATGAAATTCAAAAAAAACTTCCGTGGAGCGTCGTGACCGCGCTTGTCATCTTGTCCTGTCGCGTTTCGTTTCATGTTTTTTGGTCTTTTATGCATTCCGACAGTTTCTGTCGCCAGAGTTTTTATTATAAATTTTGCCCTTTACCACAAAGTTGCGAAGTCCGATCACAACATCCCTGCATTTTATAATGTCGTGTTCAATGGATGTCCTAAACACGATACTCCATAAGCTACGTGACCCGTCGATAATCACAACGCGAAAGCCCACGTCGCTTAGGGCTTTAGAAAGGGTCTAGATGGAAGCCGGAGCAACGTCTACGCCCGGACGAGCAATCTGGGTGGAGTCCATCATCTTCGAAGGTCTAGATTCGATGTCGTGCGTCCACTACGGTCATGTCACAGTATCACAATCGGTCATGTAAATCCACACCGATGTCGACAAGACCGGCCACCAGTTCAAGGTCTACACGGCTGCACTGCTTTGTTCACAAAAGAAAAGAAGATATCTACAGTAATATCATGAAAAGAATATTAGCATTTCATATCAGAAAGGAGAAGGAAAAGTCTTTCCCTTTTTTTCCTTTTTGAATTGATTCAGATGCAGGCGGGGAAGGGACTTTACCCAAACAGAATCCAAGAAATACTAAGGATCTCACCTCTCCTTTCTTGTCCCACTTTCGTTCTCATCATTTCTCTTCCCTGTAAGAAGCCAAATGTAGGGGACAAAGCACATTTTTATTCACTTTGCTCACAGATCAAATGGTATGTGAGAATCAACTCCTAAGTCTCGTTCTTTCTCCTTGTAGATCCCTACCATTTTGGGAAAACTACACATCCACGATTTCAATACAAAAAGAAGATTGCAGATGCTACTGTAACCGGGGTTTGTGTTTATATAATCCTATGAACGGATGAGAGCTTGCATGACGTTGATGTGCACCAAAAGATTCTAGACCAAGGGAAAGAAGAATCAAGGCAGCTGACAACTACTTGGACAGGCATCCTAACAAAGGTATAGTATCAATGGACGCTGCTTTTTGTCTACGATGGGTCAAGCAGCAACAAATGGCCCAAAGTCTTCCTAAGCAGTATCGATAGTACTAGATTTTTCGGATGAATCTGTTCTTACTTAAAAGATGTGTAAGAAAGCTCCAACACACTTGCACACCAGCCACTAGAGAATCATCCAAAAGGACACGAGCTCCCCAAGAGCATATGCTCAACCCTCATCGCAATTTCATGAGTCCCAACCTATCAGAAAAAATAAATAAAGGACTATTGATGATTCTTAAGTACATATAAATATACTGAACCATGCAAAATAGATCACGGGATTAATCAAACTCCTTCCTTTGAAACACGAATAAGTTATGTAGATGGAGTTGTCTCTTGGCACATGCATTAAATTGTAAGAATTTCGTTTTCCAACAGATCAGCAGGCAATGTTAAGAGCGAGGTCTCCTGACAGATATATACCTTCGGCAATTCCTTCTAAAAAGACAATCAGCCATCTGGCCCTCAGATAATGCAAGCCTCAAGCTTAAAGCAAATTTTTCCACACGTTTCAATCATAAGCAGCAATTATAGCATACTGATATTCATAATTGGCGTGTGTCATGGATAGCAGGCCAGTAACTTTCTCAGCCAAGCAACTACAGCTTTGAAAAGCATACATTCACTATGACAAATGCTGAAGCGGTGAATGTGACCATACTAGTGTCACAGTAATTGCACTTTGTAGCACGAAAAATTGTAAAATTCTTCAGATTCGGAAACAACATAGCCTCCCTGAAGACTCACCATCATATGACACACACTCCACCGTCACTCAAATTCACAGTTATGGCGAAATAACCAATGATATGAAATCATGGCGAAATAACCACTGATATGAAATTAAGTCCAAGCTGGCATGAAGTTTCTAATATGCGACTATACCATAAAATAGTTTCCACATGGGAAGTTAGGAAACCATGATGATTAAAACGATTAATAAATCATAGACAAGCTGGAAGATGACAAAGTAAATGCACTGAGGACTCTTGCAATATTGACTACCTGCCATAAGCACAGATAAGAAACCAGTAGCTGTTTTTTGCATAGACAAGTATCAATTCCAAGGAGCTTCATTGCTTTAGCATATATGATATTGTCTTACTACAGTAAAGGAAAGTGATTTTCCACTGGAAATTGCATTAATTCCACTATCACTATTATTGAATCCAGCCAACCAGCGAGCAGAGCAGCCAGTTTGTTTGATTAACCATGGTATGATGAGACAAACATCATGCGTGCTTGAAAAGCTTCATGCTGAGCCAATGAAAATATACAGCAACAACGAGGATGGGGAGTGTAAGGGGAACCAAAAAACAATAGTACCTGCCATAGGAAAGGAAACAAATTAGGCGAAGCGAAAAAAAATTATCAAAAAGACATAACGAGATTAGGCCAAGAGTCTAGATAATAAATGATAGGAAAGGAAAGAACAAAACTTTGAATGAAAGGAAATCCGCAAATTTTTATTGAGTTTAAGGCACCATAGAGCAAGAATGTCAGTTTTCATTGAAAACAATTGCTCTAGGACCAAGGTGTACAAGCAACTCAAACGACATAAGCAACAGGACGCAAAAAAACATCCTTCACTGACAGACAAATACTTAAATGAGAACCCAACACATTCTAAAGAAAGAGATTTAAATACTTCATGAATGAAAGCAAGGTGCGGTGAGTTGATGAAAAAACTTTTTAGATGACACACAAAAGCACCTTATGCAGCAAGGGATGAAATATGCGGCAGAGAGAAGCCAGTGAATGAGCATTTAGAATGTATAGGAAGGCATAGTACTAAGAGAAGCGTAACATGTCGTGTTTGGCATCCTTAGTCATTCTAGTGATTACATGACATACATAGCAGGAGAGTGAAACAGAATGGTCATCCGGAGAAGACATGATGTCCCAGTGCAGAACATGAAAAAATCTTTGTCACTAATTGCGCATTAAAGCTCTAACTCTGTCCAAATATTGGGTGTTAATCCCTGAAAGATTTCAACTTTACTACTTAGGATTCACAATGATGGCAATCCGCGACTTAGCCAAACAATTGTCTGTGCGATTGTGCGTTGTGCACCAGGAAGCATAAGCCATAAAGCACACAGAGATAAACACAGTAGGGTCTTGAAGTCCATACTGCACTTAATAACTATGACACTTCTACTCCTGAAAGAAATTCCCACCCCTTCACAAGCATTAGACACCATTAGCCTAATGCAGTGGATCAGATAGTCGCTTTCGTCCACAACCAAAGCAGTAGATCAATTGTGTTTCTCATGATTTGCTAAAGAGAAATTCTACCTTATCTTTATGAAGCTTAATAGATAAGTAACCAAATGCATCTTTGATCATTTAAGAGAGCTTTTCGACCATTGGAATGGTCATAAGCTAATGCACGCAATTTCTTATGTTTAACCATGTACATGATGGAGGAGCTTTCCCTTAACCAGAACAATGATATCCAGGTGATTCATTTTCATGACATTAATTGTAAAAACGGCATCCTGCCAAAGGCAAATTACATTCAACAAATGAAACTCAGATTTCACTCCGACGACCATGACCCATTTTCTCAGAATCGTCTAGGAGTATCGCCGTACTTCCCGACGTAATCGAAGCAAAACGACTTCCAAACGCCTCCAGATAACCTCACGAACCTCTCCTACTTAAACTCGCTAGTCATCACATTACGACCGCCGAACAGACGAAGCATTTCGCTGTGATTTTCTGCTCCATTTCTTAGCCAGAGCACTGAGCTTGAATCAACGCGATCGCCGGACACGAGATTATACAGATTTCCTCGGGGAAAAGAACGAGCGCCGAATAGCGACGCGTCGTCGAGCACTGACCTGTCATTCTGCACGGCAGCGACGACGGCGTTGTCCGACGGGGGAAGGAGCTTGGACACGACGGCCGCGTACGCGAAAGCGACGAAGCAAACGCAGCCGGCCGCGACGAAGAGCGACCCCCACAGCGTCCTCGATCCGGAATCACTCGATCGGGACGGGACCGAAGCGGAAGAGCTCATCGCGGCGGAGGATTCATCCGCCGATCAACCGACGGGGACAATCAGAGCAGAGAGAGAGAGAGAGAGGGCGACGGCAGATGCGGTGGAACTCGACCGTGGAGTTTGCCAGCCGGAACGCGAAGAGAGGTGCATGACGGGGTCGAAGTCGAGACCCTTTCCCGGTTCTTCGCCGCCGTGTGGAATCCGCCGGCACGCCGCCCGTGAGAGAAGAAGCTGCGGAGGTGAAGAAGGAGAAGCTCACGTGAAAATAAAATAAATAAGTAAATAAAACGAAAAGGCCCAAAAATAATTGAACCAGGCATGGGCCTGGGCCCGGGCCCCTGGCCCGGTTTGGTCTATCCGGGCTGGCTCGGGGCCCGTTGGTGAGCTGGTGTGGAGGTCCGGTGGAACCTCCATTTTTTTAGGTTTTAGCTCATCATTTTGTTTTTTTTTTCCCAAAAAATCATCCTTAATAATTTCTAGGTCTACTCACGCTGCACAAATTTTTGGGAAAATGTCACAAATGGTCCCTATACTATTACTTAATGTGCAATTTAGTCCATAAACTTTCGATCGGCTCAATTTGGTTCCTAAACTATTGATAAATGTCCGATTTAGTCATTCGTTATTGTTTTCCTTTTTTTTTTTTCCTTTTTTTCTTTTTTTTTTTTTTTTTTGCTTCCTCTCTCTTCCCTTTTCCGGCTCCGATGGAGGGAAGCCGGTGTCCGGCGAGAGTCGCCCTATTTGGCGCTCCCTGGGCGAGGGAGCCCATCGCCGGCGTCGCACGAGGAGCACCCCTCGCTCGATGCTCTCTCACAGATCTGGCGAGGGAGCCCCTCACCGGCGTCGCATGAGGAGCACCCCGGCGTCGGGCGAGGGCTCCCTCCCCGGCAAGGGAGCGGCAAGGGCCCTCGCCGGACGCCGGCTTCCCTCCGCCGAAGCCAGTGGAGGGAAGAGAGAAGAAGCAATAAAAAAAATAAAAAAATAAAAAAAATAAAAAAAAAGTAAGAACGAAGGACTAAATTAGACATTTATCAATAGTTCAGGGACCAAATTAAGCCGATCGAAAGTTCAAGGACCAAATCGGATATTTATCAATAGTTCATGAACCAAATTGAGCCGATCGAAAATTCAGGAACCAAATTGCACATTAAGTAATAGTATAGGGATTATTTGTGTCATTTTTCCCAAATTTTTTAGGTACCAGTTTTCCGGCAACGGTTTTAGAGTACCTTGACAGTCGCGGCACTTCAAGGCTACAGACACGACGGCTTACTGCAACTTTTAAAAAAGCCATTTCGCCTAACATATATTTCCCGGCAAATATAAATCGCAACCACCGCACAGCACGGCTACAATTCAACCACGGCTGTACTGGATGGACTCTGAGTAGGATCGGCAACTGGCTGTGATGGCGCCGAGTTCAGTCTTTCCTTCTTTTTGTTTGCAAAGCCTTCGCTTTATAAGATAGTGTCGTAGTAGTTTACTAAAAATGACCGTTTTGACTACGTGATAATGGACTGGACCTAGTGATCTTAGGAATTTCAAGGTGTCAAAACAACGTCAATTTTAAATATTACTTGGTTCAATTCAATCCCCAAGCTCTTTTCCGACGTGACAATAGTATCTTCGAAATTTTAATTTCTTCGATTTTTGACTCCTAAACTGTATTAGAATCTACAATTTCATTCTTACGATTAAGAAAAAGGCTTCCGAAATTTCTTTCTCGCTCTTTAATCAAGACCGTGTAGAACGGGGGACTAAGGGATCCGCTACGTCTCAAAAGAAAACAAAACTCTTCATAATGGGGCTTTATTTCCAAAAAAAAAAAAAAAAAAAAAAGAATCTCACCATTTTAGGTCCAATCTTAACTCAGCCATGAACTTATTTTTATTATAAAAAAAATCACAAACTTTTACTTTAATTTAAAATCTATCAGCACCCAAATCATTTAGAGGTTCATTATTAGAATCTATATATTCATCAACACATTTACCTTCGTATGGAATAACAATAGCCTCATCATATTAATAATTTTAAAAAAATCAATGACGATTTATTTACGAAGATTTAATAGGAGCCGATTTGAGATTAAAATGAAAATCGGTGATTTTTATAAAAAATAATCAAGATAAAATTAGGGTTGGACCTAAAGTTGAGTTTATTTAGGCAGTCAGGCCCTCTATGATGGCTGCCAACAAAGATATCAATGTGCTTTCCTCATTCTTCTCGTGTGTGGCCAGTAATCCAATATATCCACAAAGAAGGTTAATTCGATGAGAATGCCTATTGAAAGCAATAATGTCAGTATAAAGTGAATAGAGTGTACATAACAAAAGAAAAATAAATATTAACTTTTTGCAATGTCGAGTGAATATTTACACGCACTAAGTCCACGTGCATAATTTTCTTCATCCGATGTTGGTTTCGTTAGATCAATGCCAATGTTAGCATATTTCATTAATGCTAATAGCGCAGTGACATTGAATATGCTAAAATAGTTTAGGATTCGATTGAAATAATTGAAAGTTCAAGAATGACATTACCCATTGATAGAAATTTAGAGGCTTAATTGAATGAGTTGAAAGTTTAGTAATGAGATTATTAACTGATCAATACTTCAGGGACTTAAAATGTTACTTTTGTCTTTTAATGGTGTTTGAAGAAAGCTTACTCGTGAAGCATGCTAAAAGGCAATAACATATTGAAATAGTTTAAGTATCTAATTGAACTAATTGAAAGGTAGAGTATAACAATATACAATGAATAAAAATTCAGGGACCCGATTGAATTAGTTTGAAATTTTAGTAATGAGATTACTTATTGGTTAAAAGTTCAGGATCTTAGAATGTCGTTATTGTTGAGAAAAGCACCGCCTCTCTCTCTCTTCTGGATTTCTCTAGATTTCTCTCTCTCTATTGCTCCAGATTTTTCTATCCCTCTCTCCAGATTTTTCTCGACCACATAACTCCACCGACTTTGCAGCCTATAAATACGAGGAAGTGTGTCTTGTGCGTGAGTTGTTGAGTGATAGGGGTCTTGTCTAGAAAAATGTGTTTAGTGGTGTGGAGTGTGAGGCGTGTGAGGCGTGCGTAGTGCAAGTGTAGGGTGATTGAGAGTGAGTGAATGTGTGCACAGAGAATTGTGTTCGTGTGTGGTTTGTGAAGTGAGTGGGTGAGCAAGTAAAGTGAGTAGTTGTGAGAGTATGATAGTATAGAGAGTTTGTAATATTGTTTATAAAAAAGTAATTATTTTATTTGTACATCCACTTGCTTCTCAACGGTTATCACCTTTTAACGGTAATTTGAAAACACTTGCTTGTTAAGCATGCTAAAAAGCAACCACCGTTGACTAGATCGATGCTTTTGTTTCTTTATCATAGTATGTATAAAATCAAAAACATGGAAAAAGCAATTAATTTTAATGTTTAGCTCTAGATAAAATTAAAATTCAGGATTTGTTTCTTTAAAGTGATTTTTATTAAAGAGAATTGAATCTTTTGCCAGTGATTTAAATTACAACTTATTTATAGTCACATGAAATTTCATTTTTATATTGTGTACAGTATCTAAAATCTTTTAACACAAGTAAATGGAGGTAAGAACGGTAGAAGTAACAAAACTTTCACTTGAGTGTTGAAATATTTTTTTTTCTCTCATTGAGTGTCACAAATTTGAAAAAATTGATCACTTAAGTACCAATTCCGATTGCCTTACCAAAAAATCTGATGTGGACATCGATTGTCCGATGTGGCTTTGCCGACACTAATGAAGATAATTTTTAAAAATTTTTAAATAATTTAAATAATTTAAATAATTTTTGATTTTTTTTTTTTTTTTCTTTAGGGTCGGCATGTTAAGAATCTCATAGCACAACCTATACAAGCATATTCTGCACAATCTGTTGCGGCTTCAACGAAGGAAAGGAATGAAGGTGTTGCTGCTGTGACAAAGATCAGAAGAAGTGAAGCACGCAAGAAACAAGTTACTAACATTGCCAGCCACATATGTGCATGATGTTTAGGATCAATTAACTGGGAAAGCCACGAAAGTCACGAAGACAAGGAAAGCCACGAAGTCGGTGATGAAATTTTCAAGTTCCACGTGTTCAACTTTGAGTAAAGATCCTTTGTTGAAGAACTCTTATTCAGTTTTGGCTTGTTTAACAGATTGAGCAACAATTTTCCTTTCTGTTTGTGTTAGTCGGTTTTTCAATTCTTTAGTTAGTTTCTCTTCTTCACTAAGTCTATGTAATATAAATAGGAAAATAGAGCAAGCCATTAAGCAGGCTCTTAGACGATTATAGTCGCAATCACCTATTGTAGGACGAGCAATTAACAGTAGGGGATGTGGTTATGGAAATCCTGGAAGAAGCCAGAATTACAGGCCAAATAACTTGAGTCAGGATCAAGTGGATTAGCAATTTAAGCAGAGCAATGATTTGCTTGGAATTGGATAGGGATTTCGACCATATGCAAGTTACTCACAAAGGTATCAAGATACCAAATCTTATCCATCTTCAAATTTAACATTTAATAAACACTTACAGGGTAAGAAAACAACATAAAACACTCGTATGGAGTGCCAAATTTGTAAACGTCCAGGACATGATGCACTCGTTGCTAGTATCAATTTGATAACTCATACTAGGCTGAAGAAATTCCAACAGCATTGGTAGCAATGCATCTTGAGGATCCAAAAGGCAGTGGGTGGTATCCAGATACTGGTGCAACAGCTCACATCAGTGCAAATTCGGGTATTCTTCATAACCTCTCTAAATACAGTGGAACTAGTACAGTCATGATAAGAAATGGTTTGTGCCTATCTATTGCTTATATCGGTGATACTTTGTTACATACTGAAAACAACTCATTGCCTCTAAAAGATGTACTGATTGTTCCTGAAATTAAGAAAAATCTTCTCTTAGTTTCAAAACTAATAGATGACTATCTTTGCTCATTTGTCTTTGATAAATATGTGGTCTATATAAAGGACAATCACACCAATACAACCGTGATGCTCGAAAAGAAAGTTAGAGGACTCTACCGAGTGGATTCACAAACTATAGAAGCTATCTTCACTCAAAGACACAAAGCTGTAGCAGAAGATGTGTGGCACTAGAGATTAGCTCACACCAACTTTAAAACATTGAAGTATTTGTAGAATAAACAATTGATTTGCTGTAATGCAAACACCCAAACTATATGTAGAAGCTGTCAAGTAGCAAAGAGTACTGCATTACCTTTTCCCTTATCAGAATCTGTATCTACTGTTCCTTTAGAAAAGATACACTGTGACATTTGGGGTCCTTCACCAGTTAATTCTTTTCAGAACTTCAAGTACTATGTCATATTTGTAGACATTTTTTCCCGTTACAGTTGGATTTATCCAATGAAGCTGAAATATGACATCTTTGTCATATTCCAGAAACAAGTAGAGAATCAATTCGATCATAAAATTAAATTTTTTCAATGTGATGGTGGAGGAGAGTTCACGAGCAACAAATTTCAGAATCATTTATGAAATTGTGGCATAAAGCAAGATATTTCTTGTCCACATACACTAGAACAGAATGGAATTTCAGAAAGGAAACATCGCCATATAGTTGAACTGGGCTTAGCTATGCTGTATCATGCTAGAGTTCCTTTGCAATGTTGGGTGGATGCCTTCATGACAACTAACTACATTGTTAATATCCTTCCCACACCAAAGTTACAAATGGACTCACCTTATAGAAAAATTCATCAACAATAGCCAAGCTATGAACATCTAAGAGTCCTTGGGTGTGCATGTTACCCCTGTCTTAGACCCTATGCACAACATAAATTCGATCCAAGATCTCTCACGTGTGTATTTCTGGGATATAGTAAGCGTCATAAAGGATATCATTGCCTTGTTCCTACTGATGGTCGAATATATATTAGTCGACATGTGGTGTTCGATGAAAGTTTCTTTCCCTTCATGAAGAAACTGACAACATAATACAATCAGTATACTGTTCTGTATAAATGATGGGCAGAAGAAGTTAATCTTCTAGATTCTACAAGTACAGAGCAAATGAAAAATTGCTCCAATGGACACACAACACATTTACAGAATAGTAATGTCTTGGAAGATGATCACTCTAATGTATCACATTATGTTGTTATGCCACAAACCTCATCCTTCTTACAGCTGCAGTCTGACTCAGTTGCTGAAGAGCAAACAGTTTTTCTTTACACAACCGAAGCACCAGCTGAAATCATTGTTGATCAAACACATCAAAATTCTTCATCTAATTCTTAAGGTACTCACTTTGTCCATCCTATGCAGACTCGACTGAAATCTGGTATCATAAAGCCAAATCCCAAGTATGCATGTTTGGCTGAATATAAAGTTCATTTGCAAGCACGATCGGTTAAATCAGCCTTAGCTGATGAAGGTTGGTACAAATCAATGAAGGATGAAATGGATGCTCTGCATGAAAATCAGACATAGATACTAGTTCCCCGAACTAACCAGATGAATGTCATAGGCTGTAAATGGATGTTTAAAACTAAACTAGCACCCGATGGAAATCTTGACAGACTGAAGGCTCAGTTAGTAGCTAAGGGGTTTCATCAAGAAGAGGGAGTTGATTTTATAGAAACATTTAGTCTTGTTGTTAAACATGTCACCATTCGTATAGTGCTCTCTGTGGCAATGAATGAAGAATTGGCTAATACATCAACTTGATGTTAAAAATGCACATGGAACATTAAATGAGACAGTACATATGGAGTAGCCACCTGGTTTTATACATCCTCACAAGCCTCAATGTGTACGTCTTCTAAAGAAGTCTCTATATGACTTTCGTCAAGCGCCGCATGCCTGGTTTGATAAGTTTAGTAATTTTCTTCTTGAAAATGGCTTCTTCTATAGCACAACTGATCCTTCACTCTTTGTGCTTCACAATGGATCATATACAATGCTGTTGTTGCTCTATGTAGATGACATTGTGTTGACTGGTAGCTTAGATCAGTTACTAGCTAAACTGATCAAGTTACTGAGTTTTCACTTCCACATGAAAGATCTTGGATATCTCCATTACTTCTTAGGAATTGAAGCCAAACGTAACTCTCAAGATCTGTTTCTCTGTCAAACCAAGTATGCTATTGATCTACTTACCAGAGCCCATATGACAGAATGTAAACCTGTTTCAACTCCTCTGCAACTTAGATCAGTTGCCATGACAAATGATGATATTCTGCTTGCCAACCCACTTGAGTATAAAAGTTTAGTGGGTGGTCTTCAATACCTAACAATAACTCGCCCTGATCTTGCTTATGCAACGAACCTCCTATGTCAGAAAATGCAGCAGCCAACAGTTGGAGATTTCATAAATTGAAAAGGGTTCTTCGGTATGTTAAAGGAACAGCTCATCTTGGGATTTTAACAGTTCAATGTCTCTATACGGATTCTCCGATGCTGATTGGGCTGATTGTGTTGACACCAGACATTCCACTACTGGATTTTGCACCTATCTTGGCTCTAATCTTCTCTCATGGTCAACTAAGAAACAACCTACTGTATCCCACTCTTCCACATAAGTTGAATATCGAGCACTTGCGTCTACTACTACTGATCTTACATGGATCGGCTTTGTTCTACGCGATATCGATATATCTCTCACATCACCAACACTTTTGTTCTATGATAATAAGTCTGCTATCTCTCTTATAGCTAATCCTATTCTACATGCTCGCACCAAACATATCGAAGTTGACTTTCACTTTGTTCGAGAAAAAGTCTCCTCATGATCGCTAAGTGTTCGATATGTTCCCAGTAATCTTCAGCTTGCTGACATTTTTACCAAGTCATTATCACGTTTAGCTCACTGTACTATTAGAACCAAATTGGGTATGGGCTGTCTACCCCTTCCCAATTTGCGGGGGATGTTAAGAATCTCAGAGCACAGCCTATACGAGCATATTCTACACAATCTATTGTGGCTTCAACGGAGGAAATGAATGAAGGTGTTGTTGTTGTGACAAAGATCAGAAGAAGTGAAGCACACAAGTCAGTAAACAAGTTACTGACATTGCCAGCCACATATGTGCATGATGTTCAGGATCAATTAACTGGGAAAGCCACGAAGTCGGTGATGAAATTTTCAAGTTCCACGTGTTCAACTCTGAGTGGAGATCCTTTACTGAAGAACTGTTATTTAGTTTTGGCTTGTTTAACAGATTGAGCAACAATTTTCCTTTCTATTTGTGTTAGTTGGTTTTTCAATTCTTTAGTTAGTTTCTCTTCTTCGTCAAGTCCATGTAATATAAATAGGAAAACAGAGCAAGCCATTAAGCAGGCTCTTAATGTTTTTCATCTTTCACTCATTGAATATAGAGAAAAGAGAATCCAAAACTCTTCATCTTTCTTTTCCTTTCATTCTGCTCACCTTCACACGGCAAAGGCCACCGGCGACCCTCGTCGGCCACGAAATCCTTGCCAAGATTGGGCAAGGAATGCCTCGCCCTTGGCTATAAAGGCCCTAGGTGAAGCCATCCTACGACCGGCTAGAATTGGGGAGGGCCCGTGAGGTTGCGATGCCCTCACCTGCGGCCAGCGAGATCGCGATACCCTCGCCTAGGGCTTTCACGACTAGATTTGGGCAAGGGTCGCCTCACCCTCGCGGGGAAGGCCTAGGGGAGCACGTTGTGGCCTTGTTGGCCCTTGGTGACGTCGCCCAGAGTTGGTAAGGGCATCATGACCTCACTGACAGTGGGCGAGGCCGTTGGGGGCCTCACCTAGGGCCTTCACAGCCGGTGACCCTTACTAGCCTTAAAGAAAAAATCAAAATAAAAATAAATGCAAATTTTTTTAAAAAATTCACGTAGGATGATTTGTCGAAATTTGCACTCAAGTGATTGATCTTACTCTGATGTGGCAATCAAGCGAGTGAAAAAAAAGAAGTAAGTGCCGTACAAATTTTTTAATACTCCTAGTGTTCTTACCCCCCAAATAAATGTATCAAACTTTGGTCTTACGTGGAATATCGTTTTAAAACTTTTTATTTATACAATATAGTCCCCGGATATATAGTAAATGTTCAACCTTATTCCTAGTGTATATGAACAACTATCGACAAAAACAAAAAAATAGTCATATGTGGATTATCCAAATAATATATTCATTTCAAATCAAGATATAATATTCCATATCATTAAATGATAATGGACATGTCAACACCCTTGATAAAAGGTAGATACATCGACTCATTATTTTTAAAAATCCAACTCAACATAAAACAATTCACATCATCACATAAGTTTGAGCATATGAAAAGATTATATTGAGTATTTACTGATAATTTAATAATCGTGTTGAGTAAATAAAAAGTCTAGAAATGACATTATATATTGAATTAAAATTTACACAACATTTATGTCACTTTATTTTGGACGACAAGGTACAGCCGAAAGTAAATTCAGGGGCCAAATTGACGCGAGAAAAAGATTTTCGGGGGGCCAAAATCGAATATCCCGGAACTTTCAGGTCGAGAATCAACCCAGTCGAGGTCCACGCGGCCGAAATTACAAAAACTTGATAAAACCTCGCAAGCTCACGAGCACCTCGTGCCACACAGCACAAAAGCTTTCCTAACCCTCGGTACTTCGAGAACGAACGAACGAACGGACGGCGAGAGAGATCCGGCGAGAGATCCGGCGACCATGACGACGGCGGAAGCGGAGGCGCTGGACTTCGAGCCCGAGGACGACGACCTCATGGACGAGGACGGCGCCCCCGACGCCGACGCCTCCCCGCGGGCCCCGCTCCCCAAGCTCAAGTCCGCCATCACCGGCGGCGCCGCCACCTCCTCGCTCGCCCCGAGGAAGACCAAGGGTCGCGGGTTCCGCGAGGAGGCCGACGCCGAGCGCAACAACCGTCTCGCCGGCCGCGACTTCGACTCCCTCGACACCGACGGCGGCCCCGGCCCTCTGCGATGTCAGTAGTCCCTAATTTTTATCTTCCTTTACGTTCACCGCGCCTAGGGTTTCATGTTCGTGCTCGTAGATTGATGCGCTTGATGTGCCGTCGCTTTTTACGTCCGATTTGAGCATTTTTTTTTTCCCAACGCTAGGGTTTTGTTGGTTCCATGTGATTTTCGACGCTTAATATCCTTTTTGACTGTATTGCCTCGTTAGCTTTGTTAGGACTGGTACCGGCATAGGATTTTTCCTTATGCTTTTTAAGCTTAGCGGGATGATGTAGGGGACTAGTGGGAAGATAACTGCAGACGATAGAACGAATCAACGTCGTCAGTGTGTTACGATGTGCTGACGAACTGATGTGTGCTGATATGCGAGCCAAATTTTAGAGGAGATGCAAAAATGGAGTGGCTTTCCTTCTCTTACTGGTTAGAAAAGTGTTGTGGTGGCTGGTGGGCGGTGGGGATTTTTGTCATTAGTACGTGCTAGTTAAGGCTGGAACTGGTATCATTTGCTTAGCCTCTGTGTAAGAGTATGATCTTATGTGGCAAGGAAGGAATCGTGGTTGGTTTATGGCAGAATCGAGATGAATCTAATAATCTTGAGCCAAGTTGAGTGAATTTAACGACTTTCTCTGTCGAATGCTTAAGTGAACTTAATAAAACATTGAATATTTGTGAGGAAATAATACATGTCCGCCTTAGCGCTAGGACCAGGGACGAAATTGGTTGGCCTTTGTCTAGTAACATGCAACATTCTGGATGCTAGTTCAATGGATGATTAGGTGGTTGAATTTGCAGGAAAATGTAAAATCCTCAAGATGTTGCTTAGCATGCCCATCATTCTTTGTGATAGTGAAGCCTATAAATCTAGAGAAGTTGACCACCTTCATAAATTGGTCCACTTATCTGAATTCTGTTGAAATTAATCACAACGAACCCAATGGGGCTTTCAGCTGAAATCAAAAGAAAAATGCACGACTGCCTTTCATTCTTTACAGAGATAATTGTTATCGACCATGTGCGATACTTGAACTTGATTCTTGAAGTCTGCCCTTGTAGTCTTACTTTGGTTCTAATGGACTGGTATATAAATGATGAAGGAGGAAACTGCTGAATCCTGTTCATATCTGGTTTTCTTTCTCTACTTGTAAGTATTTATTGGAATGTCTGATGATTACAGCCATTGAGGGATGGATCATTCTTGTGACTGGGGTGCATGAAGAGGCCCAAGAAGATGATCTGCAAAATGCATTTGCAGAGTTTGGAGATATTAAGAATTTGCATTTAAATCTTGACCGGCGAACTGGATTTGTTAAGGTAAACAACTTCTTTGTTCTCGGATTAGTTTTCAGCTCATCTCATGTGAATCTTTCGGCTTGGCAAACTCTGTGATGATGTTATCTATATAATAGTTGCAAATTAGTGGAAAAATGTGCAATGAAAAAATAAGGAAAATGAGGTTTTGGACTTGATTGTTGACACTTGCTTATAGTGCTTAATGTTATTGGACTTTTTGGGAATCATCGCTCACCAGAATTTAAAGTGGGTTTCCATTTTTAGCATAAACCATTTTTTTGCTACATGGTAATATCTAACAGACATGGAGTGGTTCATCTGTGGGAGAGAAGATGAAAAGTGAAAACCAATCACCAAGACCCATTGTTGTCGTCGCTTTCTTTTATCATAAGCCCTCCCTGGAAGGCAAAAGGCACTCTTATCTTTGGGAGTTAGGACATATAAAAGCGTACAACAGAAAGTTGTTAATGCTTTTTAACATAATTTCCTGTGCAAACCCAAATTAGGAAACCGGATAATTCCTCAGAACAAAAACAACCTTGACTTATATCTACCTTCCAGATAAATTTGATATGATAACCATAAAACAAATTGGACAGGCAGTGCTTTGTATTCTTTGTAGATATAATCACCTCCACTACTCAGTGGAAACAAAAGAAAGATATGATTAGGAACATAAGTTGCTTTATTGTGGCTGCAGTTGTTCCTGTTGTTACTATGGGCATAAATTATTCTGATGAATAGCTTATTGTGGGTTCCTTCTCAGGGTTATGCACTTATTGAATATGAGAACTTTGAGGAAGCACAGAATGCAATAGCTCAGTTGAATGGGACAGAACTTCTCACCCAGACGATCATCGTTGACTGGGCCTTTAGCAATGGACCTTCTGTCAGGAGGAGAAATATGAGGAAGAGGAGGTTCGATTCTGGACAAAGGATTAGTTTATAAATCATCATACTATTGCGATTTCTTCCTGCATTCAGCCAAAATGCCTGAAATTAAAAGGCAATCAACGTGAAAATAAAATTAGCATCCCATATCTTCTGTTGGCACCATTACATTATTGTAACTAAAATCTTCTGCTTGTTTTCATGTGATAATCTTAATTGGAGAGGATCCCCAGAAGTGGCTGTCAGTTTCATTTCCATAGTTTGAGTTGAGTTTGAAGCTTTTGAATGTTATTTATGCTGTATATGCCTTAAAACTTTGCAGGGAACCACGAGGACATCGCTCGAGGAGCCCCAATAGAAGATACTAAGGGCGGCCTGGATCTCTAATACAATGAGGATGTTTGGATCGTCTGCAAGAACATCGTATTTGTTTTTATTTTGAATTGAGAGATGTGTTTTTCGTGATCTGGAATTAGCAATGTTTGTTGTTTGCTGATGCCTCCCCTAATATTCTAGTCTTGTGGTGGTATGTGACGGTGTTACTAGCTACTGGAAGGATATGTCTCCCTGCTAATGACTTTCTTTATTTTGGTGCCATGAAGTTTGCCATTGCAATTTTAGCTCAAGCATCTTTTCTAAGACAATAACCTCCTTTCGTGATTAAATACTTGATGGCTAAATTACCTCGTCAGCAATTTGCCTCGACCAATTGAATGACCATGACTTGGGCGAACGTCTGTAGCACTATCACCATTTCTTCACGTGTTAGTTAGTTCTCTCAGCAAAGCGCATGCATTGGGCATGTCTCTCCACTCTGTTTTCTGGAAAATTTTGATTGCGGACGAGGAGACGTATTCTCATGAAGAACGTGTGAATAGGCTTCCAGTGAAAAGTGCTGCATTCGCATGTGTATTTGTTCGTCAGGCTAAGTTATACAGCAGAAAGGTTTGTCTGCTTGAAATCGCCCTGTCGGTGACCCATCTGCATATGTTGTGATGCTCCTTAGGGCCCGATCTGCTCGTGATGTTTGCCAGGTTAATTTCTTTTAGCATCTTACTATGGAATGTAGGGACCCAAATCTCGTATAAGCTAATGTATGATCTGGGAAATTCGCAAGACCAGACGATGGTGGCAGCTATTGAGGCCTGGTCACTCTGAGAGTGCTTCGGATGTCCTCTAATGGACGGATTGCGCGGGTGCGCTGCACGATCCCTGGCATGTTTTCAACTAGACAATCAGATACTGAAACGCACTAAGGGTTAGGTGTTCAGATGGATGGATGGTTTGTATTTCAAATCGAAGCAAGCAAAAGAAATCTGTGGCCTAAACCGGTGCGGTGTTAACTAATCATCATTAATTTCCGGAATTAAATTAGAAACAATCGTCAACCGTAAACTGCAATGCGAGATAAACATAGTTTCTTGAACGACAAAATCTCGCAAGGAAATGTGAAGAATCAATCGAAAGTGATTTGACAGTCATAAGTCCAAACCCAAGAGTATTGATTGTTTCAAATTTTCAACTGAAAGATACGTTTACAGTTCTAAAGCACAGGGTTTGTTCTGAAATAATGATATAATGATGGGTTTTTATTATGTATATCTACAAGCGGGATTTAAAAAATGACACGTGGTTATTTATTATGAGGAGATGAATTCGTTAGACAGATATTTTTCATCTCAAGACTATTCCCGTTTAAGAAAAAAGAAAAAAGAAAAAACTTTTATGGAGCAATGTCTTTTCATTCATGGAGATGACCATAGATTTATCCATTTCAAAAGATGTCAAATCAATATCGAAACTAAACCGAAACTATCGACTTTGGTCTTTCGTGAAAGAGAACCAAACAAAGAAACATCAAAATAAAAAACTTCAATTTGGTTTGATTACCGATACGAGTGATGAGAAGTTTTTCGGAGAATTTTACCTCAAAAGCTAACTATTCAGGTGAAAGAGTGAATGGCCGTGCATGCTCCATATCAAGGTACAAAGGCCGCGTACGTGTGACCTTAGATTAAGTTGCATGCACGCTGTAAGTAGTACCATAACAGCAGCCGATGTAAAGCACATCAAACTCTCATATACGGCGTGAAATTCAAGTTCCATATCTTACAACGAGGATCATAACAACCTTCCCGAATGGTATCAGAATTCACCCGGGGGCAGTGGAACACTGGAAGCAATCCCAGTAGAAAAAGGAAAGAAAGGTCATGATGGCGGTAACCAGAATTACCGAGTCGGTCGGGGCCTAGAGAAGTAAAGAAGGGGAGGTAAAGATGGAAAAAGGACAAGTACAGATGAAGCCGGTGATAATGTGCTGGTCCGGGCGGGCAATAAATTCCTGAGGGAGGCCCGAGAACCAAAGGATTCCCTTCCTGTTAAAATCCATTGAAGGAGGAAAGAGAATGGTCTCATGCTGACCCAAAACCCAGAAAAACAGAGAGAGGAAACTAAGCTTGATCGGTGAATGCTTTTAAATCTTTCCAACATTAAGACAAAGTTCAGTTTCCCCAAAGTCATGGACCCAGAAATTCAGAGACCCTCTTCGCGTAAAACATAATGAGATCTTGTTAGTAAGTGTCATTAAAGCACTCGTTAATCATATCTTGCAAGAAAACATTTTCATTTTCAATGCACTAATAATGCATTAGGCGAAAGCGACAGACTTTGGAAATGGCAAGTTTTGTTGATTTGGGTATTTATCAAAAGATAAGAAAAGAAAAAGAAAAGAAGGGGCCCCAAAAGGTATTGATGGCATTGAATTCCGCTGATGGGTATTAGTTAGGAGGGGGGGGCTATCATCAACGAGTCATGTTCAATGGCGTTTGGGAGCCGGCCATTATTGGGGCCATCACTGCGTGGCGGTACACTCTGGTCGCTCTTGGTTCTTGCAGCCCCGCAACCCCCCTCATTTAATTCCCTCACTTGCCACCAGCACAACATGATCTGTAGGCACACCCACCACCTTAATTTTCCAAAAAGCAAAGCAAAAGCAAAGCAGGAACGAGGAGAAGAAGGACAGAGAAGAATCGTTTGTAGTTGGATTCATTGTCTGGGCCTCCCAAACATCATAACGGCAAGGACGTTTAGTTGTTTGGTGACTAGTGTAGCGTCTCGCTCATTGATTCATCGTTCACTATATTACCTACTCCTTTCTTTTCTTGTTGCTCGCTCGCTGTTCTTTCGGCCTTTTCGCGGGCTGGTTGATAACTTTTGATTCTCTTTCGATAAGAAAATTTGGGGAGGGGCATTATCTTCTGCTCTTGCTTGGTTCTCCGGTTTGAGCTCAGCGTTTTCGTCTGGACCCTATGGAGATAGAGGCGGCGAGCGGGAGCGGTGGAGGCGGTGCCGCGTATGAGAGCAAAGCATTTTCGAAGGGAACGTTCTTGGTTTGGGAGGATCTCAGTGTGGTCTTGCCAAACTTCGGCCATGGACACACCAAGAGGCTGCTTCAAGGCCTCAACGGCTACGCTGAACCAGGTCGGATCATGGCCATCATGGGCCCTTCTGGGTCGGGTAAATCCACCCTACTTGACTCTCTAGCAGGTTTGATCTCTCTCTCTCTACCACTAATCTATCTATATCGCAAATAAGGTGGTACATAAATTTGCGTGCATAGCAGATTGGATGATGTCTTTTTCAATAAGTTTTTGAATATCCAGGGAAATTTCCTTTGCTTTCTTGAGATGGTTAGAACAGTAAATTCTCATGTCTAAGTGGTTTCAGTACCTCCTCTGCTTTTACTTTTACTCACCAATTAAGAGGGTCGCGACAATTTCTCTAGGCATGTCCAATTCAAGTGTTTGTAGACTTTATTCAACGAAGAGTTATCATCGTTCCCTTTCCCCTTTGAATTCCAACCAAATCGTGGGTATAAAGAGGGTTGTCTTGTTTGTACATTGAAAACCTATATGAAAACAAAAGCAAAAGAAACTAAATTTTAGACATAAAGTGGCGACGGCACCTGGGGAACATTTCTTATTTTGGCTTATCTTTGGTTTCTTGATCATTCCGAGGGTTGGCTAAGGCTAGCACCAGTTCAGTTGAGCCAAACTAAGGTTCACGACGAGAAAATACAAAAAAAAAAATCTAATATCGGCAATCCAGACTTCTGTCGAGTTATTTTACATAGCTCATGCGGCCTTTGTTAATTATTAAATAAGCCAATACAGCTACACTTATACACTTCCAGCCTAGAAACGTTTCGACTACATGGATGACCATTCTTACGGTTAAAAATTAACACCAGCATAAGATCTTCTTGGAATTGGAATATTAAGCAACTACTTCTATTTAAATTTGGCTTTATCATTTTGAATTTTCCGCAACATCTGGTTTGGTTAAGACAAAGTTCCCCTAAATGGCAGCTCAGCAGAACCTTGTAGCACTTTTGATTTATTTACTTGCATGTAGCTTGTGCATATATTCACCATATGTAAAGAAGCATTGATGTTACTGCAGGTAGATTATCCAGAAAAGTGATCATGACTGGGAATGTTCTCTTGGACGGAAAAAAGAAGAGACTTGAGTATGGTGTTGCGGTAAGTGCTAGTTATTGCTCTCACAATCTATGGATAAGTGGGGTCGGCGCGATTACAAGATAGATTCAGGTAGAACTCTAAATTGAGAAAGTATAGATGCTGACCTGGAGGTCTTAGAAATTGAGTTGACGAGAGAACTTGAGTAGTCATTCAACTATGGGCCCATGACATGTTTTTGACACCTGCAACGATGGTAGACTAAATGTCAATAGATTATAGGAAACCAAATTGAGTATAAACTATCATACCTTACTTTTGCAAACTCAAACCATCTTCTTCTCCTCCTCCTTCATCACCCATGTTCATCTATCCCAACTGTCAATTCATTCAAAAAAGTCCATTCTTTGGTCATAAAAAATGACAGCTAGAACTTGAATCCACTGTATAAGCAAGCAATATTGCAATATCTCTTCTGAACGATTGAGTTTTTGTGTCATGTTCAGGCTTATGTGACTCAAGAGGACGTCTTACTGGGAACACTAACAGTTAGAGAAACCATAAAGTACTCAGCCCTATTGAGGCTCCCACCCACAATGAGCAAAGATGAAGTGAATTCTATTGTTGAAGGAACAATCATAGAAATGGGTCTCCAAGATTGTGCAGATAGAGTGATTGGCAACTGGCATTTGAGAGGAATAAGTGGTGGAGAGAAGAAGAGACTCAGCATTGCACTCGAAATCCTCACCCGCCCTCATTTGCTCTTCCTTGATGAACCCACGAGTGGTCTGGACAGTGCTTCGGCTTTCTTTGTGGTCCAGACTCTGAGAAATATCGCTCGCGATGGAAGGACCGTGATCTCATCAATTCATCAACCAAGTAGTGAAGTCTTTGCTCTCTTTGATGATCTTTACTTGCTGTCCAGTGGTGAAACTGTTTATTTTGGAGAAGCAAAGATGGCTGTTGAGGTACCTGTAGAAAATAACACTGAAATTTCACGTTTCACTTTCCATACCTTTATATAGAACTTCTGCATTGCTTGGCTTTCCTTTGATCTTGATGTATCCGAAATTATCCTAAACCATCATAAGAGTCATGTTATTCTGAGCAATTTTGTCCACATTTTTGGATCAAATTATAACTGAATATTTGTTTTTCAGTTCTTCTCTGAAGCTGGCTTTCCATGTCCACGAAAAAGGAATCCTTCAGATCACTTCTTACGTTGCATCAATTCAGACTTTGACAAAGTGACGGCCACACTGAAAGGATCTCAAAGAATTCGTGTAAGTATTATATGAGAACAGTGGTTTAGTTGAAAAACCCAATATGTTGGAAGTGATTCAGAGTTACACAGACTCACGAAGTACCTTTGATCTATGGATCTGCGGTGCAGGATGTCCCAAACTCATCAGATCCTTTCATGAATCTGGCAACAGCAGAGATCAGAGCACTGCTGGTTGAGAAGTACAGGTGTTCAAAATACGCAAAAAGAGTCAAAGCCAGAATTGGAGAGATAACAACGACTGTAAGCTTCACACACTTAGCATTGAATCGAAGTGGTTGATATTCTTTTGAAGAACAGAGTCACTTGAAAAGTATGCCAACCCTGCTTTAGAGTGAACTGCACATTTTCACTAAATGACACTTAGAGAAAAGAGTAGCACCACTGCCACAGAAAAACAAGCTGAGCAGCCTTCTATTCATTTGCCTGTAATAACTTACACCCCAGAAAAGTAGCAGTCATCGAGTACTCTTGGGACAAATTTCAATAGCGATAATTGTCACTGTAAAAGTTTCTCTGTAGGATGATGAATTCTAGTGGGGTGGGTGGGTAAAACTCTGGTAACGATATATGCATGTATAGATACTAATGTACAAGTTATGCTTCCGCAGACGGGACTTGATGTTAAAAAGAAAAGTGGGAGCCAAGCAACATGGTGGAAGCAACTTACGACTTTAACACGGAGATCGCTGGTTAACATGTCCAGAGACGTAGGATATTACTGGCTAAGGATAATAATATACCTCATTGTATCAGTTTGCGTCGGCACCATCTTTTATGATGTTGGCAATAGCTACACTGCAATTCTGGCCCGCGGAGCTTGCGGTGCATTCATATCTGGCTTCATGACATTTATGTCCATCGGTGGCTTTCCATCCTTCATCGAAGAAATGAAGGTAAGCATATGAAGGTAGCACAAGAACAAAGAAAAGAAACTAAGCATCACGGATATGCAGAGTTTTTTAATGGTTTCTTCCAACTCGTGAACAGGTTTTCTATCGGGAAAGGCTTAATGGGTACTATGGTGTGGCGGTGTTCATCATCTCAAATTTCCTTTCTTCATTCCCTTTCCTGGTCGCCATAACATTAACCACGGGGACTATCACCTACCACATGGTGAAATTTAGGCCAGAGTTTCTTCACTACGTGTTCTTCTGCCTCAACATCTATGCCTGCATAGCTGTCATAGAGAGCCTCATGATGGTTGTTGCATCACTAGTTCCAAACTTCTTGATGGGAATCATTACAGGAGCTGGAATTATAGTAAGATAATATGCGATATTTCATGCTTTGATATAATAATTGCATCTTTACCAACAATTTGGGGTCGTGACTGCAGGGAATACTGATGATGACCTCTGGATTCTTCAGACTTCTGCCAGACCTTCCAAAACCCTTTTGGCGGTACCCAATTTCGTATCTTAGTTATGGCTCATGGGCTATACAGGTACTTCCATGTTAACATTATAAAAGAAGCAGCATAAATGGATATTAGACAAAGGAAAAACTTTTAAGACCAGAAGTGAGACTCACAATGAACTAGAACAAAGCTGAGAGTACGAGCTCAAAATTAGCCATCTTGATATTTACTTGTTTTCAAAAGCTAAAACACATGTTTCATTGTTTTGGCTGAGATTAACAAAAGGCCCAGACACTAAATTATGTGGAAATGCATTTTGGTATATATTATCTAAGTCTCATTTTCCTTGTTAATTAATCAACAAAGAGGGCAGCTGAGTATGTTTAAACACCTAATGAATATTTGCCATGCCATCCAGTAGAAGAATTTGAGTAAAACTTTTCTATATCCCTGATAATATTTCAAAGCAGAAGCATAACCGTTCCATTCACAAAATCTTCAAATGTTGTCTATATGCAAATATAAAGGCAAAACCTCAGTAACTTCTTGTGACTCTACTCAAGAGGGACCATACAAGACAACTATATAACGCCCAGTAATTTACTGACCAACACCAATTCCGTGTGTAAGATTTCAATAGGAAGATGTTGGATTATAGATTTGTTGACCTCATAACATAGACAGAACAACTTTTCTTCCCTCTCAGTGCTTAATTTTGGTATGGGTTTTGTGTAGGGTGCCTACAAGAACGACTTGGTTGGTCTTGAATTCGATCCCTTAATACCTGGCGAGCCAAAACTGAAAGGCGATGTTATCATCACAACTATGTTTGGGATTCCACTGGATCATTCCAAGTGGTGGGATTTGTCTGCTATCTTCATTATTCTCCTAGGTTACCGACTTCTTTTCTTCGCCATCCTCAAGTTCAAGGAGAGAGCTTCTCCTGTGTTTAACAAGATTTATGCCAAGAGAAGTCTACATCAACTCGATAAAAGGCCTTCCTTCAGGAAAGTACCCTCTTTATCCAAGAGGCACCAGCCACTACATTCACTGTCTTCTCAGGAGGGCCTTAACTCTCCACTCCACTAAAAGATCGAAGAAAGTTGGGATTCCCAATTATAGTGCAGCATTTATGGTCATGTAGCTTGTAATTATTTCTTACAGAACACAGATGAGTAGACAATTTTTCATTGGACATTTGTAATATCTCCTTGCAACGAGAAAAAAAAGCCTACGACATTCAAGTATGTAATAATCATACTATGCCAACTATCCAACTCTTTCGTATTCCACAAGTTGAGGAAACTATTATATGCTCAAGAAGGAGCAAAATGACTCTCCCAACCTAAGACTTGCAATTAGTAGTGTTAAATTATGTCTCAAATTTGAACCCGCTGGACAAAACACATAAGTCTGGCCGAATAAACAAAGTCCAGGTCAGACTTTGTGATGTCTTCAAATTTTGTTCCCCCCATTAATCCTATCTCCATGCGTAGAAGGCAGAAGCTCAAAAAAGTGGCATGAGTGCTTTAATTACCTTGATTCTCACACGGGACTGCAAGCGAAGTCAGAGAAGAGAGATTTGCTTCAGCCGAAAAAGATGGCCTCCACGATCTTTGCATTAAACCCATAACCTGCTGCATATAAATGAAGAAGATTTGGTCTCACATGGAAGCTCCTCTTCTTTTCAGCCGCAAGGGGAAAATTGAAGGTTGTGACTTGTTTGTCTCCATTCAATAAATGCAATTAGACAACAACAATCCCACATGCGTAGAAGAGCTCTTGAAAAAACTGGGACTTTCCTCTCATTCACGGCAAGCCTCTCTATATAGGAAGAGGGGTTCTTACCAGACAGTAAGAAGCGAGAGCTGAAGGTATAGAGAGCCGAGAGCTGCGAGAGATTTGTGTGTGAGTAGGGTCCATCAAGTCGAGTTGTTAAACATTGTGAGTGTTGGGCATATATTAGAGCTAGGAAACACTCAAGTATGCCAGCGACTGTAATTATGCAATTCTCCGATTTAATAGTGGATTATTTATTTGCTTTCCTTCCGACATTCGGACCGAACCACGTAAATTTATTGTGTCCTTTTATTGTTTCTTGTTTTATTTCTATTAATTTCTATAGCTCCCGATATAATTGAAAAGTTACGATCCGCTTCCGCTGCATTGTCGATTCCAACAAGTAGCTTATAAACGCCTGCTCAAATGGCAATCTAAGAGGACTCATCACCAACAAAGACGAAAGAGAAGCTCCGTATGAACTCCCAAATAGGCTTTTCAATCCAACAAGAACAATAAACAAGTCTTATTCCAGTAAGTGGGGTTGGTTAATGTGCATCCCTCACACTAGCGCGCCACGTTTTGTATCAAAACTTTGCTCAATATGGACTTCTTGTAGGACACTGCAACACAACAAGAAAAATAACCAAGTCTTATTCCAGTAAGTGGGCTGGTTGATGTGCATCCACTCATAGAACTGCGCTATCTTTTGCATCAAAACTTTGCTAAGCTCAGGGATTATACTGTTGGAGCCTAGGTCTGGAGATCAATCTCATTTTCCTAATCCTCCCTTCCCAAGAAAGAAGGGCCCATGGTCTGGAATGCCAATGAAACATTGCTTTTCTCTGCTTCAGTTAACCAGAAAGTCTCTTGGTGGTTGGAACTGGTTTTTCTTTTGCATCAAAACGGTATGCGAACTCTCTTCATGTGCAGGCCATGTGAACTTTTGTACTGGATACTGCTTGCCTCGCAGTTTGACTATTGAATTTTAACTGTCTCTTCATGGCAGGTCTAGAGAATTGGTTATTGTCCTATTTAAAAAAAAAAAAAAATTGGGAAAGGATGGTTGCCGTTTGGCTTCACCCATTAAGTACACCTCTAGGCCATCTTTGACCATCGACTGTAGATTTCTTGACGTCTTCTTGCTTGGCATTAGCCTAGTAATATTTAACAGCAACCAAATGAGAGAAGTTGCTATAGAACACAGCTTCCTTAAAATCCCTCCCAGCTCTCTCTTTATTCTTTCAAGTTAAAGGTCCTGCACTAAAATTTTTCCAGTAACCAAGGTCCTGTCTTTAAACATACCATGGAGATAGAAAGTCATACACAGGATAGTGGTTCTGACGGTTCAACTCCTGAAATGAACTTGGAAGAAGGTAAAAATGAAGAAGCCATGTACTTGGTATGGGATGATCTTTCAGTGACATTGCCGAATTCTGGCAATGGACATGCGAGAAAGTTACTTAATGGCCTCACTGGCCATGCTGAGCCAGGCAGAATGATGGCCATTATGGGTCCATCTGGATCAGGGAAATCAACTCTTCTCGATTCACTTGCAGGTTCATTCTCACTCTCTCCTATAGTTGTTCTGTTCCCTCACAAGACATGCTGCGACTGGCAGAATCATGGCCATTATTGGCCCATCTGTTTTTCTTTTTCTTTCCCCCAATTTTTCGGTTGAGAAGAAGTTGGTGCGATTGTTAGATTCATCATCTGTCATGTAGAGACCAAAACCTTCGTCCTTGGTCTAGAAGAACATAAATAAAACTCTTTCATTTGCTTCTTTAGGCAAGACACAACCAATTGTCAGTGCTGAATGCCACTAGTGCTACAATGGTCAAACCAAAACCTCCAAAGATATGAGAACATTCCTTAAAAATCAGCAAAGAATTGAACCCCGAGGAGCAAGAGAACTAGTCCATCCTTGACATCTTAGAAATATTTTTGTCATCATCAATATCACACAATACTGCAGACATTAAGTGAGAAGCAACAAACACTAACTTCATGGAAATAAGACTATCCGCACGTTTACTTGTTTATTAATGCAAGCTACCTGGTGTATCTATTCGCTGGTACAAATACTGAATCTGCCAAATCTGTTTTGATGCAGGAAGACTATCAGGAAACCTCGTCATGACCGGGAATGTTATCCTTAATGGGAAGAAGAGGAAATTAAACTATGGTGGTCTTGTAAGTGTTATTGCATGATGTCAGTGATTAGCCTTCATGACCATTCTAATGAAGTTAAACTGGAATAATCCGCTAAGTCCTATAGCAGTTAGTCAATTAAGAAATCTTACCAGAATACTGGGACTGAAGTTGACTTCCTGCTTTACCATTTTATGGCTACTGATGACGATTAGAGTGACTTTAAGAAAAATAAATGGCCATCTTTTCTGAAAGTTTCCATTAAAGATCTCATGAGGATAACTGGGAAAAAAAAAACATTCATCTTTACCACGTTCCCATTCTGTTGCAGAACAAGTGAGACTTGAACATTGGATTTTGTGATGGTCGATGGAGCTTGAAGCATTTATACATGTTCTCATCCATTTCAGTTGCTGCAAATTGCTTTCATGCTTCATCACACCTCAAGGCCTCAAATTTCACATTTTGCACAAACATAACTTGAATTAGGACTATAAAATGTCAATAAACGTCCAAAAGTACAACTCTAGGGCATTACCTTCTGATTCAGAGTCTCCTGCAATATCAGGCTTACGTAACTCAACATGACGTGTTGCTGGGAACTCTCACGGTCAGAGAAACAATAAGGTACTCCGCAGACTTGAGGCTTCCATCTACCATGACTAAAGATGAAATAAGTGGCATCATCGAGAGCACCATTGAGGACATGGGTCTTCAAGATTGTGCTGATCGGCTAATAGGAAATTGGCATTTACGAGGTATAAGTGGAGGGAGAGAAAGAGGCTCAGCATTGCACTAGAAATACTGACAAGACCACACTTATTGTTTCTTGACGAACCCACCAGTGGCTTGGATAGTGCTTCAGCTTTCTTCGTAGTTCAGACACTAAGAAACATCGCTCACGATGGCAGAACAATTCTCTTTGCAATCCACCAACCCAGTAGCGAAGTTTTTGCATTATTTGATGATCTGTATCTTCTTTCTGGTGGTGAAACAGTCTATCTTGGAGGAGCAAAGCTGGCAGTAGAGGTAAGAATATGTCATGACTTTGCATCTTCAACATTATGACAAAGTTTTGCTTACAATGAGATCATATATAGCTAGAGTTCCATCCATGCCTCTTCAACAAGGCCGTCCAAAAAAAATGATATGTAAAAGATGATAAAACTCATATCCTCTTGAACAAATTTGAAATGCTCCCCTACTTCAAGTTGTTTTGCTCTAGTTGATGAAGTGAGGAACAAAACCCCGTCCAAAGAAGTTAAAACGCTCATATTCACAGGGGAACATTGCAAAATTTTCTCAAACAAACTTTTAACTTTTCAAATTATCTGAAGAGTGTGTCTCATGTATGGGATGTTCCTGTCCATGTGCAAACATTCTTTCAAGTCATTCAGTACTCTTGACTTTATACTTGTTCATGTTTGCTCTTTCATTTTTCTTCCGCAGTTTTTTGGTGAAGCAGGGTTTCCCTGTCCAAATACCAGAAATCCTTCTGATCACTTCCTTCGTTGTATCAATTCTGACTTTGACACTGTTGCAACTTTCATGGAATCCTGCAGAAAACATGTATGTACATAATCACAGCTTCAAATTTCTTTCACCTGTATTAGCTTCCAAACATAGTATTAGGATTGTTGTTGTAAGACACTTCAATATTGAGACAGAATGAATGCATAAGACAGACTCACATGTTAAAAAGACAAGCTCAAGCTTTTAGACTGAAGAATTCGTCTGTCGTTCAACAGAAGCTGGAATTTCAGACTTTAAAGGCTTCTTCATTTTGCAGTGATGATTAATCAAGTCTTTCAAGAAAATTTACAAGAACAAATTGCAATGCACATTTTAACTTTTTTTCGTGTCTACTTCTTCATTGACATATGGTTCTCACAAAAGATTTCTGACTTTTCAACCAAGGAAACCCATAATGTGTTGGATCCAGCTACAATATTGACGACAGCAGAAATTAAAGCATTGCTCATACAGACATACAGGGGGTCGGAGTATGCATCAAAAGCAAGAGCTAGGATTCAGGAGATCTCACACATTGTAAGGGACTTGAACTGTTTTACACGAACAGTTACATGTTTAACACATTCTATTTCTACCAATTTACGTCACCAATGTCACCAGCCACATTAGCATTATCGAGTTACTTAAATTATTAAGAAAATGATATAATCCTACATAAAAGCAGCAAATCCTGCTACTTTTCTGATAGCCATATTTTTGCCTAAGTAAGAGGAACATTTAACACCTTTGGATCATCAGTATCTGACTTAAATATGTAATAAGGACTTGCTGCGACCTTTATTCATTCAAGCATAGATTAACATACATGGTACACTAACTGAATGAAGCAAGCATTTAGCTTGCATACAAAGAATACCTAGATTACCCTCACAACTTTTAAGTCAGGCATCCCGTGTACTATTACACAGGAAAGATAGAACATCAAAAATAAGTTTGCCTAAACCTGCAGGAAGGGCTTACAGATAGAAGAAGTGAAGGAAGCCCAGCAAAATGGTGGAAGCAGCTTTCCACATTGACAAGGAGATCCTTTAAGAACATGTTAAGAGATATCGGGTATTACTGGATAAGGATAGTGGTCTATATAGCACTTTCAATTTGTGTTGGTACCATTTTCTTTGACATTGGAACAAGCTACGCATCAATCTGGGCAAGGGGATCGTGTGGTGCATTTGTTGCAGGGTATATGACATTCATGTCAATTGGAGGCTTCCCATCATTTCTTGAGGAGATGAAGGTAGTCAATTATTCTCATGGCCTAACAAGATTGTGACCAATGCTACAAAAGTGGAAGATAGTTTGAGCCATAATAATTCATTTTTCTTATCCTGAAATAGGTGTTCTACCATGAAAGACTCAATCGGCATTATGGCATAGCTGTCTACATTCTAGCAAACTTCCTCTCATCATTCCCGTTTGTCGTATTAATGTCATTCGCTACTGGGACTATTATATACTACATGGTGAAATTTCGGTCGGAATTCTCCCTTTGTTTGTATGTCTGCCTTGATCTTTTCAGCTCTGTTGCTATTGTAGAGAGCTGCATGATGATTATAGCTTCACTTGTTCCCAACTTTTTGATGGGAATCATTTTAGGAGCAGGATATATGGTAAGGATAAGTTTCTAGTTTCTCTCCATCAGATTCTCATCTAGGTTCTGCTTTTAAACAAACCGAAGGTTATTTTCATTCTTTACTAATTTTCTCGTACAGGCAATTGTGATGATGACATCAGGGTACTTCCGATCGCTCTCTGACCTTCCTAGGGCATTCTGGCGTTATCCATTGTCATACATCAACTATGGGGCATGGGCATTGCAGGTGGGTTTCCTCACTTTGTATTTCTAACTTATCCAAAAAGAGAAAATTCCAAGATAACCTAAACTTTCCGAGCAGTTCTTACCAGTAGCGACTTTAGACACAATTATGAAAAGAATTCACTGCCACTTGGCAAGTCATCCAAAAAAAAACCAACAAATTACTGAAAAGCATAAGACTTCATATGTCAAAGACCAGAAACCAGCTAAAAAGAACCCGAATTATTCTCTCTTCATGAGCTCAAGCATCGTGTTGTATAAGTCCAAGAGCAAAAGAACAGTGCAGCAGCATGATGAGTGCCAATTGCCAAACCATGCGTGAAGCATTTGCATTAGGTTCAAAATGCATGGAAAATAAAAAGATAAAACTAATTGGTGCATCCTACATGCCACAGATAACCTAGGAAGCCAAGCAAGCAAGATAAGTTTATCAGATTTAGATAATGAAATTTAAATCAGCAAACAGTTAAAAAATCAAAAGAACATACGGATTGAGGCAACTCTACCTACAAATAACAGAAAGAAAGTTTGTAACCCCTTTAAATTGGAATATTCGACCATCATTCTACATATAAGTTGACAAATTGACAACTAAATAGATCAATGTTATCCCAGCCTCTTTAGCATAATTTATGCAATTTCACAGGTTACACATACCTCTGTCAGTTAACCATGTCGGACCACTATCTCACTATAGTAATGGGGAGACACATCGCCTTAGATCTCATAACTTTTGATTTGCAATGTAGGGAGCATACAAGAATGACTTGATTGGACTTGAGTTTGATTCACCAGTCCCTGATGGGCCGAAACTGACAGGCGAACTTGTGCTCACAAATATACTTGGCATCAAACACAATTACTCAAAATGGTGGGATTTAGCCGCACTTCTAACCATTCTAATATGTTATAGACTTCTCTTTTTCGCCATTCTTAAGTTCAAAGAGAGAGCTTCTCCAATTGTACGGTCACTTCATGCCAAGAGAACTCTACGACAACTCGGCAAGAGGCCTTCATTCCAGAAGATTCCGTCGGTTCCTTCCAAGAGGCACCAGAGGCTTCATTCTCTGTCTTCTCAAGAGGGTCTTGACTCACCAATCCATTGAAGAAGCAAGGAAGTTCATGTCTCTCTGCTCAAATGACCAGTAGCCAGGCAGTGACTAGTAGAGAATGCTCCAGGAGCTCTTTATGCTTGAAGCATCCCACCAATGGCACATATAATGTGTTAGACATCTATATGTATGTATGTTTTTTGTGTGTGTGTGTGTGTGTGTGAGAGAGAGAGAGAGAGAGAGAGAAATAATACCAAGTTTTTTCGGCCAATATAGATAATACCATGCCGCATGCAGAATGATGTGACAATCAAGAGTTTGGCTTTTCGTTTAAGCTCAATGATACCACTCAAAATTACATTTTTTTAAAAATAATCCATTATAATATAACTGAGCCATGTTCATCAAATGATCTACTGCTGCATGCCAAAAATAGAACAAACTTCAGGAATTTTGGACATCTCACAGACATCAATAAACCATTGGAAACTTCAGTTAGAGCTTATGTAAAGCAGGAAAGTAGCCACAAAGATAAGTCCTTTTAAAAGGCATAAAGCATCAAAACAGTACTGATGTAAGATGTCTTATCAGAGTAAACCGTCAGGCACAAGGCCATGAGATAGTTTTTAAGCACCTATTTTTGAATGTTTAATGGTCATATGGTTGGCATTGCCACAACAAGCTGTCCAGACTTCAAGTCACTTAACATGGAATGTCTATTTTCTTCCCTAGCAGAAGAAACTTTTGGATACAATGGCACACTGTAGAGCAAATAAGTCTGGCACTATCACCGGCATGGTTTCATTCTTTTCTTTTGATTTTTTCTACCTTTCCCTTTCTTCAAATAATTGAATTAAAAGGACAAATATTCCAGCAATATGATAACTTAATGCATTGGCATTGAAACACTAAGTGAGCACATATGTCAAATGAACAGTCCATTTGAAATATAAATCTCTCGCAGTAAAATGCTCCCAAACTCCTGTCTTAAGTTAGTAGCCTTCTGTGAGCAAAATAGATTTCACACAAACAATTGTCAAGAATCATCATATCTCATGTAACTATAACCATTTGCACAAACCCAAAGGGCCACCTGTTAACTGATAATGGAGACTTGATTATCAAAAGAGTGAAGCAGGGCAGAGGTGCCAACGGGAGGTGAAGTTAGCTAAGTTCATGAGAAAAAGTAAAGGAAAAAGTACATCACATGTTGCAATGTTCCAACAAATATCACCTTGAACGCAAACACAATATTTAAGGTTTAAAAAGCAAGGTTATCTAAAGCATAACAATAGGGCACTCCATTATAAATGCAAGTTCAGAAGGAAACAATAATAGAGAGGATAACCAGGAGGAACTCAGATAACAAGATTTCTCCACTTCCCAATGATCTCATTCAAACCAATTTCCAAGTAGTGCAGATGACATTATCGCATGAAGGAGTTCTCTATTTACATCACTCTATATTGTCTAAAAATTTACACTAACCAATGGTGCTGCAGAAATAATAAAAAGATGAACTAGGACAAGGAAAACCTATATGATAATTCTGAATGAGAAATCAGTCTTACCGCCTCACTGCTCCACATCCGTTTTGTCTTGGTCCCATTGGTCACTCAGAACTTTCTTGTAATGGCGTTTGTCACTTCCTTTGCAGACAAGCAAATGGAAAAGACTACTGAAAAGCCATATTCCATGAAAATGTTGCTTTATTACTTTTGATCTTATTTCACACGTGCGAAAGACTAACCAAGTGGAAAAGACCATTGCCTGTAATCCACATGACCATCAGGTGAAAGGAGGTGTGATAATGAAATTTACCATCATACTACTTGTCAAGGAAACTCTATAACTCCCCCCCCCCCCCCACAAAAAAAAAAAAAAAAAAAAAAAAAAAGAAAAGAAAACAACTTCCCCCTAAAGGAAAAAATACCACGACACTATAAACCCTGTGATAATCAGTAAAACAATGCGATAGACATTACGTTAGCTCATGAGAAAGACACACGTTTCAACAAGAAGAAAACGAACTTAATGCAGACATTTTGGAAAAAAGATAAAGTTTATCATTCCTCAAGCGTGTTGGTTCCATGATCATAAGAATTACAATCAAATGTCAAACTCATTTCAATCTCTCAATAATGATTCCTAAGTCATGTAATTTAGGCGTTCCTCTTGGTCAGTGCTTTTGCTCAGTGGAGCCACCATTATCCATGTGGCTGTCATACCCCTGATAAGGGATTTCGATCAAAGGCTTTGGGATTGGACGTCCTCCAAAGTCACTCGGAAAGCATTCAAACTTGGGACCAAAGTTGAACCTGACGACACAGTTTGGTTCATTTGGAAGAGTATACATTGAAGCAGCTGGGTAGTACCGACCTCCATACAGATCTTCAAAAGCAACCCCTTGACAAACTCCATTTCTGAAAAAAGAAATCTCACTCCCTGCATGCACAGAATGATATGGATCATAATAAGCTAAGCACTAATATTGAAAATCAATCTGTGGCTAGCATTAGGTTCTCTCTCAAGGAACAAGTCACTTCAACTATTCTTCAACAGAAGTAAAATTTAAAAAACATAGCAACATCAGCATAGGAAAAAGCCTTCGTCCCCGTGTCCATCTCAATTATGGCAATGTCCCACCTCATTTAATAGATATACCATTACAAAGTCTAAGAAACTAGAAAACTCTGACTGAACCCTCATCTCCAGACTATGCTTCACATGATCATAAACCCATGAGCTGAGATCTTCTAATTTTAAGAGGGATGATATTCAACATAACCACCAGGAGGGGATGGTGCCATTTTATGTTGGTACAAAAGATGTGTCATATTTGTACAGAATATATTGCTCCACAAGCAATGTTTTTGGTTGGCGATACATATCATATGCTGGTTTTCTGCTGAAACAATGAGTCAAACATACAGAACTAGACAGTGCAACTCTTCCAATCATGATGCCACGGCTCCTCTAGTTCATTCATAAAGCAAAATTATACGTTTATGACCCATCCAATTGGCCAAGGACTATCTATTTGGCATCACCATCAAGAACAGCTGCGTTCCCAAAAAGATTTCTCCTTGAGATATTAACTCAAGGAATAAACTTGCAAAAAAATGTCTCCAACGTGCCGATATTCAAACATAACATCCTTGAATTGAAAACTTGCAAAGAAATACAAAAGGCAGAGAGAGACAAGAATACTACATTCCATATATAAGAAATTTTCTTGAACTTGAAAACTGTTTTACGTCTGATATATGACTTCAAAGACAGAGAGAGACAAGGCAATAGTCAGCCACAACTGCAAGTAATGAGCATGTGTGAGCAATAAACGAATCTGTAAAAGCAATGCTTCTCTTCCTGTGGAGATTTATAGTTGTTAATATGAGCTTCTAAGTAGAGGAAGAACATGATATGCAAAGATAACACTGGATATAGTGCCAATGGCAAACCATGGCTAACTTACCGGGTACAACCTTCGGGGGATCTTCCTTTGGATCGGCCATGCAAACATACCTCTGACCCTTGTACCAAACCAATTGTGGTGACTTCGGCGCATATAATCCCCCGTCAGGCAAATTTATGTAAAATCCAATGACATCACCTTCTTTATACCCTTCCTCCCCATATGTCTCTCTCAATGCCTTATGCACCTTACTCCCGTCAATATCTCTATACCCAAAACTGTTCCCATCATACCCAACTGGAGCCTGCAAGTCCCCCTTCTCCGTGGACCATCCTAACCTGGTATGCCCTGTCTCCCCCAATCTCTCCACCTTTATCTCGAAGTACCAAGCTCCTTCCACCACTCCTCTTGTGGCTCTCACCATTCTATACCCCTTGGAACTGCCCGCACTCAATCTATCCTCGCTTAATTCTACTTTCTCAGCCTTATAAACCTTTGACAAGCATATTTTCATGTCCGGCGCATCGTCGTTTCTGTCCGGAAACCTAGGGACAGGAGCTATCAGCACGGTATCCTCAGCAGGCACATTGTGGTTATTATGGCCGCCGCTCTTGTTCTTCTTCTTCCCTTTCCGCGTGGTTTTGGTCACCCACACATTACTGTTCTTCTTCTTCGATTTCTTCCCACTGCCGGCGCTCGAACCAGTCCGGCCCGCAGTTTTCAACCCGCCGTTGAGAAAGCCGTTGGCCTCGCCGTTACAGACGCCTACCTCGCGCATTGCCGATTGCTCATCGTCCCCCGACAGGTCGCGTTCGGGTTGCTGCTGATCCGGCGCCCGAGCCGCGAGCGACGGCAAGTGATTCTGCTTCCTGGGAGACACCACTTCCTCCTCTTCTCCAACCCCGTAGTTCTCGTCCCCCCTCGTTCGCTTCCGAGATTTGACGGTGTCGTCGGAAGGGGGCTCCTCCGAGGACGGCTCCTCCGACGCGGCCTCGGCGGGGGGCTCGGGCTCGGACGCTTGATCCGCGGAGTCCAGCGGCTGCCCGTCGGTCGCGGTGGTGGCGAGAGAAGCGTTCATCGATTCGCCGTCGTCATCATCATCATCTTCTTCTTCTTCTTCTTCTTCTTCTTCTTCCGCGTTCTCCTCCCGGTAGGTGTCTTTCGGAGAGGCCGTGAGGGAATGCATCGAGAAAGAAGGAACGGAGGTAGACGGATTGACGAGGAAGCTGGTGTTCGGAGCTTCGATTCGGAAACGATAACCGACGTCGTTGCAGAGATCACGCCAATACGACGGCGGTCGGAGAGAGAGAGAGGGAGGCGATGTACCGCCGTCGCCGCCGTCGCTTCGCAGGTTCGCAGTCGCAGCAGGAGTGACGATGGTGAGCGGAGGCGTGCGATGCAGAGACAGAGAAAAAGAAGAGGGGCTCGAAGGTAGTTAGGCTAGTATGGGCCGGGCCGGTCCGGGCCGAGCCGAGGAGATAATGGGCCGGTCGATTCGGGCTTGGGCTCGGCCTCGGCCATGGCCAGCGACTTGCCGTCGAGGGCCGACGACCCCAAAAGAAGAAAAAAAAAAAGAAAGGAAAAAAGGAAAAATAAAATAAAAACATTAAAAAATTAAAAGAAACAAAAAAGAATAAATATACCGAACATGTTTCTATTCATTTTTTATTAGAACAAGTTTACCAAACGCGTTCTTTTGTTCAAAAACTATTAATGATCAATTTAATTATTGAGCTCGCTCGAAAAAGAAACGTTTTTATTTTTATTTTTTGTGAATGGCACAAATGGGTAAGGATGGTAATTTTTCGAATAGAGAAAGTGGGTGCTCGAGTGGTAGACAAAGTTAAATCATTGACCTTTTATTACTGTTTGATGACATGAATGATGGATTGAGAATGAATAAAAAAGTGAGACGAACTTTATTTGGTTTTGATTATATGGATTAGTGTCAAGGCATGCAAATTTACTCCTGTGATAATCGATTAGTTATTTCTGAAAATAAATGAAGTAATTTTTAAAAGAATTGACTAATGAGTCAATGGATTGATGACAGGCACGATGTATGAATTTTTGAGTGGCAACTTAACAAAAACGAGGATAGTGGGCAGTTTTGACTCTTGACACAAATGATGTCAAGATTAACCAAAAGCAAGACAAATATTAAGTCCAATCTAAATATCTAGATAGATTTATCGGCGGAAAGTTTTCCGTAATGAATTGACTTAGTCGCACTAACCTTAATTAAATAGATATATTAGAATAGAGAGTAAAGTCAAGTTTATTGAAGCTTGTATTTCGGCTCCCAATACTAATCTACTGTAAATTTTCACGTGAATTCATATCCATGTAATTGCATGTCAATCGTAAATTCGGAGAACGACGGGAGTCGGGTTTCATGGGAAAAAAAAATGAAACCCGTTTTATACATGAGTTTTTTCTGCGTTGAAATGATTATTCAAGCGCATTTCTTTGACCAAAATTGATTAACCGCATCATTCATGAAATAGTGCATTATTTTTTAATTTTATTTTCCCACCACCCAAGCCCATCCGCCCGCCAATCGCACTTTCTCGGTCCTTTCTTTGAATATTTTTTTTTTTTTCAATTTCTGGTCAAGCTTCGTGGGAAGACCGCTGGCGCTGCGGTCAAAGTCAGCCAATAACTGAAAGCAAAACACGATTGTGATGGAACGTTGACTTTCGTTGCTTTTTTTCCGACCATCCAGTCAGTATTTGTCTCTAACCCAAATAAATAGATCCCAAGAAAATTTCCAACCCACTCTCTAAGTAACATTGACATCAATACGTGACACGTAATATGAAATACCGACATATAATTTTTCAAAAAATAGAGAATTTTGATATGTTGAAACACGTTACATATTAATTGTAAACTTTTATGATTATTTTCATCAAATTAATTTGATTCAAATTTACAAATACATAAATAAGAATAATAGAGCTGATGATGAATTTTATACTAAAAATTATGAGTCTTGAAAAATGAAAGTCAAAAGATAAGAGAAAATTAGGTTTTTCTCCTTTCCCCTTTTATTATTTATTATTTTTTATATTTATATTTTGATCCTCATTTATTGAAATTTTTTGAAATCGACCCGAGTTGACCACGTGATGAATTTTTTGACATATGTTGACTACGTGTTGAATGTCTCAGCGTGTGTCCAATATGTGTTGGAGTGTTAAACACGATACGAAAAATCCCAGAGAAGGTCGATGCTTTATAGCTCATTTCAATGAATTTTCTTTTTACATTTTTTTAATTTATTTTGGCCATGGACTATATATATAATAAATGTGTCTTATACTTATTACAATTCTTTTGTGCACCTTCCTTTCATTGCATATATATACATGTGCGCGCTTATAGGGTTATTGATTATTGCATACCACATTAGTTAATGGCATGACATGTGATTGATCATACTAAGTTCGACGAGATCGATCATGTTCATGTCGATATGGGAAAGGAGCGGCGAGGGTGAAAGAGAGGACAACGGGGATTTTCAATTTCTTTGATTGAGGAAATAAAGGAAAGGCATTGAACTCACGCAATGAAACGGTAGACATAGATTGGGCAAGAAATTGATTACTCGGGACCATCATCGTAGTACCAACCACCAAATCAGGGCCGAGGAGGACAATTTCAAGTTCAAAGTATCGACTAAAAAGAGAGAACTTTTCTCCCTACAAGGCTACGACAAAGCAAAAAAAAACAACTGCCATTTCGGCGGACGACCAACGGCGGCGGGAACGCAACTAAACCCTGCGCATGCAATTATGTCATGGCTGATGCAAACGAGGTCCAAAAGAAGATAAAAATCCGAGATGCGCTTGGGATTCAACTGAATTCCGAAAATTATAGGAAATTGAAACGCAATAACAATGGAAAATATTTTGTCAAATGAGTGCCCTCGAATAGTAGTTGGGTATACATTAGATTTTCAAACAATATTTCATGCACAACACAAAAAAAAACGATACCTTAAATATCATCACAAAAACCTCCTTAATTACTTATTAGACCATGGTGTTAATTACTTGTTAGTAAAAACTTCGATTGCAACTAGCATGCATTTATTTCACAGAAAAAAATCATTTTTCAAAAAAATAAAGAATTCCGATATGTTGAAACACGTTACATATTAGTTGTATATTTATATATATATGATTATTTTTATGATTATTTTCATCAAATTAATTTGATTCAAATTCACAAATACATAAATAGTAATAATAGAGCCTATAATAAATTTATACTAAAAATTGTGAGTCATGAAAAATGAAAATCAAAAGAGAAGAGAAAATTAAGTTTTTCTCATTTCCCCTTTTATTATTTATTATTTTTTTATATAATAATAATTTGATCCCTCATTTATTGAATTTTTTTTAAAATGACCTGTGTATATCGAAATCGCATGTCGGAATTCTGGATTCGCTTGCAGGAGAGTTGACCATGTGTTGGATATTTTGACATATGTTAACTGCGTGTTAGAATGTCTAAGAGTGTGTCAAATATGTGTTGGAGCGTCAAACACAACACGAAAACTCCCAGAGAGTGTCGATACTTCATAGCCCATTTTAATGAATTTTCTTTTTACATTTTTTAAATAAATGCGTCTTATACTTACTACAATTCTTTTGGGCACCTTCTTTTCATTGCATATATATACACACACGTGCGCTTATAGGGTTATTTATTATGGCATACCACATTAGCTAATGATGTGACATGCAATTAACCTTACTAAGTTCGACGAGATCGATCATGTTCATGTCGACATGGGAAAGGAGCGGCGAGGGTGAAAGAGAGGACAACGGGGATTTTCAATTTCTTTGATTGAGGAAATAAAGGAAAGGCATTGAACTCACGCGATGAAACGGTAGACATAGATTGGGCAAGAAATTGATTACTCGGGACCATCATCGTAGTACCAACCACCAAATCAAGGCCGAGGAGGACAATTTCAAGTTCAAAGTATCGAGTAAAAGAGAGAATTTTTCTTTCTAGAACAAAGCAAAATAAACAATTGCCATTTCGGTGGACGAGCAAGGCCGGCGGGGCGGCGGGAACGCAACTAAACCCTGCGCATGCAATTATGTCATGGCTGACACAAACGAGGTCCAAAAGAAGATAAAAATCCGAGATGCGCTTGGGATTCAACTGAATTCCGAAAATTATAGGAAATTGAAACGCAATAACAACGGAAAATATTTTGTCAAATGAGTGCCCTCGAAAAGTAGTTGGGTATATATTAGATTTTCAAAAAATATTTCGTGCACAACACAAAAAAAATCGATACCTTGAATATTAGACCCTGATGTTAATTACTTGTTAGTAAAAACATTGATTGCAACTAGCATGCGTTTATTTCATGAAAAAAATCAAAATTTTAAAAATGTCAAAAAATTGCTCTCCTTTATCATTTAAAGAAAAAGAATGAATGAAAAATATTTTCAGCATTTAAGAAAACAATCAATATGAAATATCTTTAGTTCATTAATTTTTTATGAATATAACTAATTATGTTTATATAATATTTTTAAAATTTTGAGATTTCGGCGAAAGCAAACGACTTTCAAGACCTGCCGAACGACCATCTCCGAAAGTCAGACGCTGCCCACGGAGGAAAAAAGGATCCGCACTTCTTCCCTCTCCCGCTCCGCGGAACTCCTGCCAATCGTAGCGTGACGCGTGTATCCTTAGCCCTTGGACCGCGACGCGTGGGGCGAAAGGAGGCGACTACCCACGCGTCGCGCCGCGACCGGGCTACCAGCGACGGTCCACGGCAGTGCGACGCGCGCGCGATCCCCGCTCCGTGCGTAAGTAGGGAGTGGGGCCAGGGTTGTTGGCAAATGTATCCACCACTCTCCGCAACATTCGTAAGCGCACTCGCCACGCGCTAATTCGACGCCGGCCCCAGCCCTCCACCTATAAATTTCCTCTGCCCCCCCCAGCTGTTGAGACAAGAGCTCGTGCGTGTTGACTTTTACACGATTCAGTGGCTTCTCGCAAAGGCTCTCCCCCTCTCTCCGCGCAAGACTCGCCACCTCCGATTTGCTCGTCCATGTCGCCAATCAAGATGAATTCCTCCGTAATCTCTCTCTCTCTCTCTCTCTCTTTCTCCTCTCTTTCTGTGTAACCGCGTGAAGCCGGCATGTCTGCATGTCCGATTCTCGCCGCCGCCTGCCAACCCGCGTCGAGCTCCTCGATTCGAATCCGACTGCAGTGGTCGCGTTCTTGCTGGTGATCTAGAACAGTCGCGGCTCGAGGAGTGATGACGTGGAGTTTCGGGTTCTCGGTTTTGTTCGCGGTTCGCTGTTGCTTCCTCGCTTTCCCTTTTGTGTCTCGGATTCATCGAAAGGAGTGTGCGGAGCGGAGGGGTTGTTGTTGGTGGTTGGGATTGAGCTGATCGTGTGACGTCCGTTGATGCATTGAAAATTGTGGGAGTGCGGATGATTCATTTGGGCGGCCGGCTGTTTCCGGCAGCGAGAAATGGTCGAAGCGCAGTTAATTTGTTTGTTGTTGACTAAGTAGTTGTCGTAGCATACCAGCGGTTAGCACTAGTACCGAGAATATATGAACCCGGAATTTCGGCAATTCACTGTTGAAGAATAGGCTTAGCCAGCGGCTCTGTCTACCTTGGTGTCTTGTGTTCATGAGACTTCGATTGGACGACAAGTAACTGGAAAAAATATCGCATGTACGATGAACGTAGTGGCAATCGGATTTTGGCTGAGCATTCAATCATTAGCGAGAGCAATAATAGAGCATGATTGATTTGATACATAGACTTGAAGATGAGGATGAGGAACATTAGTCTTCTAAAACTTGGCATGAAAGTAAAGGTGGGCTGTTGTCTGTGGTTTGTTGGATCACGTTAAATAACAAGTGAAGGGATTCGTGTTGAAATAGAAATTATTCTTGGGAGTATATCTCGCGATGGAATGTAATAGTACAGGTTATACACCGTACAAGGTATTATGATTGTTTCTGTATTGGAGTGATGGTTTGGTCTTCTGGATTGCCACTGTACTATGAAGTGGAGCTTTCCAAATCTTGGATTGTGAGGCACATGGGGGATTTATGGTAATGGGTATCTATCTTGAGAGATCCAACAGCACTTGCTTTCTGGGGCTTCTAGACTTGCTTATGAGAGGAGGTGTAGAAAAATCGTTTTAAGCGCATTTATGGGCCAAATTTTGAAACGTGCCTAGTTTAGGGTTCTTCTGGTCAATATGTGTGTTCAATTCTCACGGGGAAGTTATTTGACTGATCATTTGTTTAAATAACTTCACTACCATTCACTATTACCAATCTATTGTTTAATTACTGGTCTGTGACAACAGTTCTTGTTTCGATAGGTGACTCCACCATTTGGTATAATGCCCGTTAACCGACAATTAGGAAATAGTCAACATAAAATGGATTCAGAAAATAAGAAATCTTATGAATTAAATTTTCATTCCCACATTTAATGTTTAGCTAGCGCTTTGGTATGCATCGTATGGCATTGCATACCCTTTATTTCAGCAAAGACTAGGACCGAGTGTTATGCTTTTCACTTTTACTTATATCATGCTTATATATTAATGAGCCCTTTATGAACAGGATGATGCAAGTCATTCTAGCTCACAGCTAGGGAACGGTTTTATTGATTCGGCTTCTGTTGTAAATTCTGAGAAAGCAATCCAGGAACTTCTGCAACAAACTCCTGTTCATGATAATGATGAACATCTCATAGAATTTTCGGAGGCTTTGAGAAGTATGTTTGGACAGTTACATTTATTTCTAAACCCCAGATGCAGTTCATGAATTAATGCTTGTCCTTAACCTGTAGCTGTTGCAAAGGCACTAAGGCGAGCCGCTGAAGGAAAGGCTTCTGCTCAAGCTGAGGCGGCAGAATGGAAGCGGAAGTATGAACTTGAAAGAGCACAGAATCAGGACTTTCAACAACAAGGTTTAGTGAGATTACATAGCAAATATGCCTGACCTATTTAACTCAAGTTTAATCTTCCTTGCTTTCCATGATTGCTGCCTTCCTTCAGCTTTTCATGAATGTGTTGTGGAGACTTCATGGTGGCTTGTTTGGTACCTATTGTTCACGAATTGTTTGGTCCTCCTTTTGCTTCACACATTCTGATATGCATGCTCCTGTGCACTTGTATGTACCTGAATTAGAAATCCGTATGTGCATCTATTTATGCAGCTAAATATAAAATATGTATGTACGTCTCGTTACACAGCTTAGAGAGACAGTACAAAACAAGTAAAGCCTTCCATTTCATAGGATAGAAATGTTCCGGGTAATTACAGATTAGGATGCATGAAGCTTCCATTTGGTGCATTAGTTCTGGTATGGACATCATTTATGATTAAGTGTCCATCGTTGAGTATTGTTTATCATGACCTGCTGCTATGGTATCCTTTGACAGCATTTCACTAATAAGGTGATCTAATATTCACATATATTTTTTGTTATACTCTGATCACACTTCTCAGTGATTGAACAATTGTCTTCTCTCCTTTTTTATCCTTGCTGAAGGCTTGATTCACTTTAATAAACTCCTATCAACTAAATAATATAATCCATCATGGATCATCAACATGCGTTGAATCTTCTTGGATATTCCTTGTCAATCCGTCAGCTAATGCACATGAAGTTGTTAGTTGCAACTTACAAGCTTAGTGGAAAGCTTCATTTTGGTGGTGTCCAGGCGCTGACAGTAGACTTGCTCTAGGTTTTGTTGGAGATGCCAGGCATGCTTAATGAATTACATTGAAATTCTGGAAAGAATTTGAAACAAACTACAGATGGATGAAAAAATTTACACTCTGTATGGGGTTTGGCAATCATTTTCTCTCTCTGTTGTCCTTGTCTTATAAGTTTTTTGAAAAGACCATGTTAATACTCTTACAGACAAAACATTGGGAGGTAAAGATGATGATGATGTTCACTGCGAGAGTACACAAAACTTGGATGACCAGGATGATTTGTGTAACGAAGCCAATGAGCAACCTGAAGGGTTTTGTGCGGAGCATGGAATTTGCTCCCATGAGGTTCTTTTCAATGGGGAAAATGATTCTGCATCGAGGGCAATTCAAAAGCGAATGATGAGAAAGGTTGAATGTCTGACGTTGATCCTCTCTATCGCCACAGAGTCACTGTTCTTCAATTCTCTTTTCTGTGTCTGAATTATCACTACAGAATCATAGGGGAGGTCTTGTAGAAGAATAGCTTGATGCGAGGATGATAGAAAGCTTTACACCTGTCGTTCTTATTACTACCTTTTCGTATTGAATCCATTGGTTGTGGAGATTGTACTATGATAAAAATCATAGGGGCTTCTACTAATGACATCTCTCTCTCTCTCTCTCTCTCTCTTTCTCAATCAATATGCATCAAGTTATCTCAAGGAGTATAAACAAATTTTCTGGTTATGCTATTTGTAATATTTATTAAAGAAGAGTTTTTGCTGTATAAGTACTTTATCAGTGTACAAGCAATATTTGACTTGTTCAGTCATGTAAGCATGCCAATATTTTGTTTAACTCATATCTTCTTTCTTGAGACAGGCATCATTTAAACTTTCATGGAGGTGCAAAGGCAAGAGAAGTGATCAGCACAAACATGACATCGTGTCTTTTGAAAAGGGAAATATAACAACAGCTGGGCGCACTAGTAAACAGGTATATCTTCTCCTAATGGTCAGTCAGTGTTTGAGAGGGGACTATGATTTAAATTTCAACTTGAATGGTTTGGTTTGAGTACCTTTCTGCACTTATATGCCGCATGATATAGGACTATTATTATGCTGAATTGCTTGATATAGTGTAGTACACGAGCACGCTTCACTGCTGTTATAATGGAAAACTCATTATCTTAACAGATTGCTTTGAAGTGGGAATCTCCTCCACAGACAGTGCTTATTATGACAAAACCAAATTCAAATTCTGTTCGAGTCCTATGTGGAGAAATAGTCAGGTTTGAAACTAAGAAATCCTTAGTTTCACCATTTCAATTTCTTTCAACCTGTTCTAGGCATTTTCCATTGAAAGCAATGTCTGTGTGGATGATGTTCTGTGACTACTATTCTGCCTAATTTCTTCTTAAACTGCTGGCTAGGTGTTTCCCTCTCACACCACTGGTCTTTGAATTCAATCACTAAACTATGGCAGGATAAGTAGGAATAAATGGGCTTCATGTGATGTGAACGCTGTTTGCACATTCTGTACAAGGTTGATAGAAGATTCCTATGGTTAAACTAACGAAAGAGGACAAATTCACTTATAATGAAATGATGTTCTGGCTTATGATGCTCCGGAGGTGCTTTTGTAATGCTTTATATCAAGTAATACTGCAACACAAATTGTTAGTCAGAACTAGTATTCTATCAATAGTCACACCCTGAATTATTGCTGGACTAACGTTTGGATGAAGCTGTTGTTGCTCAGTGCTTATTTTTAGGGAAGTCTTCTTTTGATTTCTTCGATGATTGCCATTGATTATGTTCGAGTCGGCGGCTTTTGTGGCCTTAGTCAGATAATATTGATTGTGGTGTCTGGATGTCTACGTTGAGCTTATAGTTTCGTCCAGCTTAATGGTACTTGTTTACGTTCTTTCTTGCAAATTTTGGGATCTTTTGTGTAATTCACAACATGTTCAATAAATTAAGGCTTCAAATTTCCTGCAAAAAACAGTGCAATGTTCAGATTACCTTAGTAATTGGGTAAACTCCAACACTTTAAATGCTAGTAGTGACAAAAATATCATGGATTCATGTGCATTCTTTTAACTTAAAAACTAATATCTTTATTTTCTATTGCTAGATGGTTAAAAGACCACAAGAACTTGAACATTTATGTTGAACCACGCGTGCGATCAGAACTTCTCACTGATTCATCTTCCTTCGAGTTCGTGCAAACTTGGAAAGATGGTGAGTGTGGGAACATATTATAACTAGCTGATGCTATCATTTTACGATCACTTATAAATTGGTCTTTGTTGTTTACTTTCTGAGGATATAAATATTTGCCAGTTCTCTTTTCTCATTTGGAGCACCTTTTCAGTGAGAATGTTAGTCCCTTTTGCTGCACTGTGCTTTAATTATTCAATATGACAAAGTTTTACCCTTTTTAGCAACCAACAAACTTACACTTGAAATAGCAGGATTTTTCATTAATTTGTTTAAAATTTGATCTCTCAAAATCAGCTTCTTCGCACACATTGTTGGATTTGTGCTCTATCATCTGAGACAATCATTCTTATGACTGTACTAATGCTAAATAAAAAATTACAAATCTTCAAGCTCATAGGCTTTTCAAATTGGTTTCTCGTGTCAATTAGGATCTAATCATGCTGCCATTATCACTGATTTGTTGTGTTGGATTTTTGTTTCAGAAAGTGAGATTCTGGACTTGCACAAGAAAGTTGACCTTGTGGTCACTCTTGGTGGGGATGGAACTGTCCTTTGGGTATGTGTATGTTTTTTCCCCTCCCTATCATTGATTCCCAAGGCAATGCATTTGTCATTTACAGTGTAATCAGCCATGAGTCCTTTTGTCTGCTATTTTTCGATGGTAGGTTACTGAGTGTAGCATCATAGCCAGGGCTGAGTGTGATGGCCCTTGTTTTTCTAATATAAAGTAATTGCATGGTACATTTTACTTTCATAATTCAAGTACATTTGACGAACTATGAATTGACTCTTTTTTCTTTTCTTATCCTGAAAGCAAAAGGGGAAACCATTGACAAATATAGTCTTTTTCTGTCCTCTGGAATGCAAAAGAAGAAAACGTTGATGAACAGTATCCATATTTTACTAGACAGTTTCCGAGGATTTTACGGGATACGAAAATGAAAATGTTGTCCGTCTACTTTGTAAAACAGTAATCATTCTTGATTTATAAGAACTCTTAACTCTTTCTTTTCCACCAAATCAATCACAGTATAGTAAGAAGAATAATATCAATGCATCCCCTATATAACTAGAGAAGAAAAGGTAACTTTGGCGATGCGACACCGGTCCGTGAATCTATATAGGTTTTTTGTCTAAGATGCCTTGTCCTCTTTATTGGATTTAAGCATTGTGTATGTCTTTACTTGGTCCTTAAAAGCATCTACTGCCAGTTCCCCTTTAAATTGGCTCTTAGAGCAGCTCTCAACATTTAGCCCTGAGGAGAAATGACTGGAAACAAAATTGGGAAACCCTGAGGAGCCGCCGGTAGCATCCATTCAGTTTGGTTGGACATTCTTGGTGTTTAAGCATCCATGTTCACATATGATGGACAAATTGTATGTTCTTATTGCTATTCAATGCAGGCATCTCATGGTGTGATCACTTCACTGAATATTGAGACCATGCATGTTCATCTATTAGTTCTGTTTTTCATTTGTCAACTAAATGAACGCATGCTTCCATGGTGAAATTGTACTCAGTTGTATTTCTGATATTCCTATTGAATTTTCATTTGAATCTTGAGAAGGAAATACAAGTTCTGTTTATTTGCAGGCAGCATCAATGTTCAAAGGACCAGTGCCCCCTGTTGTCCCCTTTTCTTTAGGGTCCTTGGGTTTTATGACCCCTTTCTGTATCCTTTGCTTTTCTAACGTTTTAAGATCCCCATTTTGGCATCATATGAACCAAATATGTGGAATGAACAAGATGCCATGAACTAAAAACCGATAACTCTCTCACTGGTTAATGACTTGAAAAAGTGATCCTCAACATACTTCAGACAGTGAACGCTACAAAGAACACTTGGATTCGATTCTTAAAGGTCCAATCAGCATAACATTACGGCATCGGTTGCAGTGTCATGTTGTCAGGGATTCGGCCAGAAATGAATATGAAACAGAAGAAACGATACTTGTTTTAAATGAAGTCACAATTGATCGGGGAATATCATCGTACCTCACAAATTTGGAGTGCTATTGTGATAACTCGTTTGTCACTTTGGTACAAGGGGATGGGCTAATCTTGTCAACTACATCTGGCAGCACTGCCTATTCATTAGCGGCTGGAGGATCAATGGTCCATCCACAGGTATTCCAAACCTCTCTTATTATTGATTATTTTTTACTATTTAATATCATTAGTCGAATTAGTAATTTTTTCAGTGGAGGAATTTTACAAGTGCATGATGACTATGAGAAGACAAATCGGGTTTTCTCCTTAATGTTGCAATTACAGGATTATATATTCTCATATGAGTCTATGACACGTTCAAGAAAAAAATTAAATCTACATCCATGCTCTGCACAGGCTTACAAACAAATATACCAGTTATTCATAATAAATCATCATTTTTTTCTGTTATAGCAACAATTAAAAAATTGCCCTTTACTTTGTCATTTTAGTAGATGCTTGTCTTCCAAGCCTCATAGCTGTAGACTTGGGAACCTAAGGCTCTCTGAAGAAAAATGAAAAGAAATTTGATTCTAATTGATCTTGAGTTAATTGCATATTGAGTACAATCTATCCACATAGGACATACAGGCATCATCCATCAGCAAAACAAATATATTTTTTTTTTTGGGCAAGTCAGCACTGCTGAATCTGCTGTGTCAATTTGCAGGTTCCTGGCATACTATTCACGCCGATATGTCCTCATTCCTTATCCTTTAGGCCATTGATCTTACCCGAACACGTCACTATTCGGGTGCAAGTACCTTTCAACAGCCGAAGTCAGGCGTGGGTATCATTTGATGGCAAGGACAGGAAACAGTTAGGAGCCGGGGACGCACTCATCTGTAGCATGGCCCCATGGCCCGTCCCTACTGCTTGTCAGGTTGATTCCACCAGCGACTTCTTGCGCAGCATCCATGACGGCCTCCATTGGAATCTGAGAAAGACTCAGTTATTTGATGGTCCGAGGGAACTCTGAGCATTGTTTTCTCCCCAATATATATAGTTTAGGTATTGGCCAGCAAAATCGAGCTATGTTAGTTATTTTAAAGAAAAAAGGAAAGAAAAAGGAAAGTGATTCCCATGGAAGGATGTATGTGCTGGTTCACAATTGATTGTCTAAAGCTGTCATGACACTCTTACTTGTAGTTGTCACCTGAAGTGAGGGGGGAGCCTTAATAGTGGCCAGATTTTTAAATTGCTGAAGAATTAAATGTACATGAGGTATTACTTCAGATTCTTTGAAAGCTGTTGGATCAAATAAAGTTTAAAGTATTTAAGCGCGCAATATAAGGTACACGCATTTCGATAGAGTTGGAAACTCAAATCATCCTTAACCAATTGTCTTGCGTTCATTACATGCTTCTTCGGGAGATTATGGAAGAGAGAGAATGCACCATTCTCCACTTCCCGATTAAAACAAAAGTGATTTGGTGGATCGAAGCTCTTTGAGACCACACTCTGCAAAAAGTAAAAAAAAAAAGTGTTTGCCAGGCTGTGAGTCACTGGTATAGTGTAAAGTAAACAAAAATCGCTCTGTTTGCCATGCTACGAGTTACTGGTATAGTGTTAAGTGTTCTGACAAACAAATTCTATGAATGAAGTGTTTGATAACCACCAGATTGATTAGATAAATTGAGCACTCTGACTTGTGAACCAGTAGAGTTAGCTCATTCGGAGTCTGTCTTTCCTTGTTCCTGCTGAGCGAGTTCCGTGATGGAAGCCTCGATCAGACTGCGTTTTCTATTTTGGCGTTCTTTTTATCCTAGGCCCAGTCAAGGAGAAGTTTCTCCCAACGCACTGAAGTTACAATCGGATCAACATTGATAAATGGACTCAAAAGAGAGTTGGTAATGTTTTCATTTGAGCTGGTGACTATTTCCACCAACTCATTAGGAGTCAGTTGCAGGCTTGGTTGTTCATCTTGCTGCCTTTTAGGCGACGCTGGTCTTGCCTAATTGTCTTAGTTAATATTAATTGGCACATCAGACCTACAGCGGACGTTTGCCACATTAGGTGGCATAACTGCATTGACTAGCCTTATATTTTCAATATTTGATATTTGCTGGTCTATCGACCATCTGGATTTGCCAAAGTATTAAACCGACCTTCATTATTCTGACCAATGGTTCTATTATTACCATTATTCAGGCCAATTTGAAAAATATGGCCTAAATGACTTGCATCATCAAATTGACTAGATGAACAAGGAACATACCCTTGGATCATCAGATTTCCTCGGAATGGCCGTGTTTGACTACACGATCCCGATCTTTATATGGCATCATTTGCAACATTGATTACTATAGGTTTGATCACGTTATAGTTAGCTACGTCATTGTGTTGTTCTTCAACCGGCCTCCTCATAGTTGAAACCATATTAAGATTTGGCGCAATTTCTCTCAACTGCTCTAGTGTGAGATGCCTTGAGAGGTCAGCAATCCCCGGACGGTTATCTTCCCTTTATCTTTCAGCTGCAGAAGATTCAGAATGCATGGTCATATCTACTAGCTTTTGACAATGGATTGTTGGGACCATAGCATCATCAGCCTCCCGTTAACTTCTGGTTCTCACTACTGCAATTTACTCGGATAAGAAAAAAGGGTCCCACCGAGCATACCAAAAAGTTGTTTATGCCTAAGGAATTGAAATCCAAGTTCCGGTAGTTAAAGGTTGAGAGAAAGGTAAATTGTACTGAAAATTTGAAGTGCTGGAAATATAAATTAGCATAAAAATTAAAGATAAATGTAAATTGCAAGGACAGATGTATTATGTGATTGCTTGTTGTACAAAAGTTACTTACAAGCAGTTATTTATTTTGAATCTACAATACGAACTCCAAACAAGATTTTCAATTATTTCTTCTTATTTACAAGAAGTTACTCATTTTGAGATTGTAGGCATAACCACCTAGTGGAAATGTCTTCCTCTTCGAGCTCCAACACTTAAGGAAATTGCAATAATTGGCTATTGATGACCCTCGTCAACTGATGAAGGCTTTCGTCCATCATCTCTTCGCTATATGTTGTCGATTTCCTTCACTACCGACGAGCATGTAGCTTGCCGATTATCTTGTTTACTGGACTTCTACTTTGACCAAGTTTTGCTCTCATCTATTGAGGTTGCAGCTCGGCTAGTTCAAGAGTTGGTCATTTTTTGGTGCTTATAATTATAATGTAAATTCATATTCATCTTATGACATGTCCATCACCAACCAAAAAATGAATAGATTCGAATTTCATAGAAAATAAACTCATTTATCCATGAGTTATTTCAATGATGATTGCTTTGGCGCATGTTTTTGACCAAAATGATTTGATAGCCGTATTTGTCAAACAACGTAAAAATTATTAAAAAAATCTTAAACTTATTATATGGTGATAAATTCAATACTAAACTTTTCAATTATACCAACTTAGTCATGAACGACAATTTGTCAATTCAGTGCTAAAATTTTCAATTATATCAATTTAATCTCAAACTTTTTAATGAAATACCAATGTAGTCATTCTGGCTTATTTTGACTAGAAACTGCTGACATGGTGATTTAGTAGTGCTAACTATTCCATGTAATGCTGCCGGTGCTAACGTGAATAATTTTAAAACTCTCAGATTTTTTTTTCTGATTTTTTATTGGTTTTTTATTTTTTATTTTTGATTCCTTTTTTATCTTTTCAATGCGTTGGCGGCCCGGGCGAGGGCGGCGAAATTTGGATACGAACGGTGACGACCGGTAAACTACCTCATTAATTTCTTTAGGGCATCTTTGCCGATGGAAGTTGTGGGACATCTCTGTGGAAATAAAACGCGGGATAAACCTAGAAAAAAAGCCCACCACAACCGTTCACGCTCACGAAAACAAAGGACTATTCTTACTGGCTGACAAGGTGGTTGTCCTTAGCCAAATCAATATTAACATCGATATCCCACAAAAACTATAGAAATTAATTATAGACTTAACAACCCCCCAAATAAATAATAAAATAAAAGACTAAGACATTTTACCTAAGGTTCCATCCATGCTAGGATTAGGACTTGCCCCATAATAAAAGACTAGGACAAACGATTAATTACTAGCGATGTGAACTCACACATTTCTTTTCTTTTCTCAACCAAATCGGGCTTATCGTTTGCCCTCAGCATCATCAATATAAAATGAAAGCCCGACAAACTTTGATCACGATCGCCCATCAAAAAATAAAAGGGAAAAAACTATGGTCGTTCTAAATTCGTTAATAGGATAATTTGATTGGCTTCAATAACTCGTCCTGCAATCCATTGTGAAAAGTCAATGCTTATTATCAATAAAACATATCCGGAACATGATACTTGAATAGTCTTCTAAGATAACCTTCCGTCGCAATCTCATGGCCAATTAGAGATCTCTATGCAATTTCTCCCCTTTTCTTTTTCTTGAGGCAGTAGCCATTCTTTTTTTCAAACCCTTTCATCAAACTAAGAAGCCTCGTCGTGCTGATTTTTAGTTTTATTTTACTTTTTATTTTTTATTTTGGACTAAAGAGTTTATGCTAGAGAAGAAGAGGAATTGAAATGCAAGTATTGAAAACTAATGGTTGCGAAAAAGGTTAAGTGGTACTGGATATTCAAAGTGTCGGAAAAATAACTATAAATTTGCAAGAACAGATGTATCTATGATCGACCGTGTGTGCAAAAATAACAACGTGTACATTTGTAGCTGACCATCTGTCGTTACTTATCAACGGTCTTTCTAATCCTATATGAAGTTGTTGATGAGAAGTTATAAATTCTAAACATTATTTCCTATCATCTAGCCATAATTATCCACGAAAAGTTACAAATCCCAAGGTTATAGGCACAACCACCTAGGGCGCGTTTGGTAATATTTCTGTTCGGGGAACAATTTTTGAATAAAAAAACGAGTTTGGTGAACTTGTTCCGAGAATAAAAAATGAACAAAAACACATTTGGTAAATTTGTGTTGTTTTTTTTTTTTTTTTTTTAAATTTCTTTTAATTTTTAATATTTTTATTTTTATTTTCTTTTTTTCTTCTTTTGGCCGGTCCCCGACCTCGGCCATGGCCGGCGATCGGCCGACGAGGGCCAGCGGCGAGGCTCGGCCTCGCCGGGCCACCGCTAGGCCGGTGAGTCTCGCCGGTGGGCGGGCGAGCTCGGGCTTGCCGGATCCGGGTGAGCCCGAGCTCGCCCGGCCAAGGTGAGGCCGAGCCTCGCTAGGGGCCGGCGATGCTCGGACTCACGGGGCCGGCGACGCTCCGGCGAGGTCGCCGGCCCTCGACAGCCGGTCGTCGGCCATGGCCAAGGCCGGCGACCAGCCAAAGAAAAAAGAAAAAGAAAAGAAGAAATAAAAGAGAAGAAAAAGAGAGGAGAGAGAAAATTTGTTCTTAAAAATTGTTCCAGAAACAAGAATCACGTTTTTTTTGTTTCTTGTTTTTGTTCCAAATGTGTTTCCGGGAATAAAAAAATAGATTTGAAATAAAAACGCAAACAAACGCGTTTCTGTTTTTTTTTTGTTCTCTGGAACAAAAAAACATAAATTTTGTTCAAAAATAGAAAAAAAGAACATTAACAAACGCAGCCCTAGCAGTCGTGTACTTGCGTCGAGTCACTATCTCGTCTTCGAGCTCCAATACTAGGCGAAATTGGCGCTATTGGTGACGGCTCTCATAAATAATCCCTCTGCATATGTCGTTGATTTCCTTCACTATCGATAAGCTTGTAGGCCGTAGATTGCCATTATACAGGACTTCTGTTTTGACCAAGTTTTGCCCTTGTTTGACTACGTTTGCAGCTCTTCGAGCTCAGGAGTTAACCATTTTTTTTTTTTTTTTTGGTTGGTAAGCTCAAGCGTTAACAGTCATGTGGATTCATATCCATTTTACGATGTGACCATGACAAATAAAAAAACGACCGGTTGGGATTTGACAGCATTATTAAGAATAAAAACTTATCTTATTTATCCATGAGTTATTTATATGATGGTTGATTATTTAAGCGCATTTTTCCGAGCCAAATGATCTACCCCATTATTAATGAAAACAATTGTATCACTGTTCTTTCACCGACCCACCAATCGCGCTTTATATATTTATTTATTTTGTGATTTCTGGTCAGGGTCGAGCAATAAATAAAGACAGAACGCAAGTGTCATGAAACTTTTGACTTTGAATCCGTCTCTCCTCCCTCAGTTCCATTCTGCCTGGTCCCCCAGTAATTTATTTAGTATTTTATTTGAAAAGATAATGTTTTTTTAAATTTACTTTTTCTCTCCCTTTGGCCATGCACTATGTATGATAAATGCATATATGGCCAAACTGGTGGGCAGGACTACTTAAATTATGGTTTGGACTTTCACAGGCTTTCTTTCCTTTTTCTTTTTTCTTAAAGTTTGGAAATATCACATGTGGATCTTGTATTTTTTACTTTATTTATAATAGCCCTTAATCAATGCTCTTAATGCTAAAAAAATTTAAAAAAAATTGAGGACTCATGTGAAACTTCTTGCCATGTTGGCGTTACATAAACAACGACATATGAGTGAAAGCTGAACTGATTATTGTATGGTGACAATGTCATTTAACCTTTCATCATTTTATTATGATTTATTCGCACATTTTCATTGATACTCGCATGTCACATTAGCAGATTAGGCGACACTCGCTTGATATTTTCTCAAATGAAATGCAACAGGGTTTTTGTCGGTAAAAAAAAATCAATTGTATTTAGACGCACGCCTCGAGTTGTTTTATGTTATAAATAAACTCAAACGCTCAAAAAATCCATTGGACAAACGGATTCACATCTCTTACAACTGACACAGTCCTCTGTTCTTGGAGCAGAAGCAATTTGCTTGGCTTTAGATCCATCCCACGATATCATTTTTAATACATCTGTTGGTAGGGGTGGCAAATGGGTGGGTCGAGTCGAGTATGGATCGGGTCGAAAATGGGTTGATCCATATTTGACCCATTTAACCCGTTTTGACTTATATTTTTGTAGTGTAAATCTAGTGACCCATACCTGACCCGACCTGTATTGCTAAAACATAATAATATTTTAGGAAAACCCACTTCTACTATATGTTAATTGGATTAAAACTTCAGATTAAATTAAAAATAGTAAATAAAATAAAAAAAAGTAAAAAAAAACCTATAAATTGAAATATTTATAAAAAATTAGACTATGCACATGCTTCTCTTATTTGAAGTGAAAATACCATTGAATAACTAAAAATGTAACATATTTTTTTTTTAACTAAACCTAAAAAGCTCATTTTTATGATTTTTTTTTATAAAAAAAAGAATTATTAAAATATTTTTATGCAATACAAATTTTTTTTAACAATTTTTATGCAATACAAATTTAATGGAAATTTTTATAATTATTTTTAAAATATTTAAAAAAATCGAATTTTTAAATTTTTAAATATAATTTTAATTATTTTTATTTTTTTAATTTTTAATAATTATTTTCTTTTTCTCTTTTCTTTTTTCTTCTTCTTCGGTCGGCCGTCATGTCGGCCACAATGACGATCGGCGACCGGCCACGGGCGAGATTGAGCTCGCCCGATCCGGCGAGGCTCGAGCCTTGCTAGTCATCGGCGAGGCTCGATCTCACCGATCCGGGCGAGGCCGAGGCCCCACCCAATGCCGGCGAGCTCGTCTTGCCGGATCCGGCGAGGCTTGAGCCTTACTAGTCATCAACGACTTGCCGGCGAGGCTTGACTCTCGCCTTGCTTGTCGCCGGCCATCGGAAGAAAGAAAAAGAAAGAAAAGAAAAAAAAAAGAAAACAAATTGAAATATGAAAAATAATTATAATTTCGATTTTTATAAAAAAATATTTTTATAATGTTAAAAAAGGCCATGGGTTTAAACTTTAAAGTGGGTTTCTTAATAACCCATTTAGATCCATTTCTTTTTGTGTTTTACTTTCTAAAATCCATTCATAACTTATATTTAACTTTCACTTGACTCATTTATGACCCACATTTAACTTTACTTGATCCATTTATGATCCACATTTAACTTTCACTTGACCCATATATGACCAATTTAACTAAAAATATGTCATAATATAGGTTTATGACCCATTTTGCCAGCTTTAGTCTGTTGGGCAGGTTTGCACACATTGAGTACATCCTATAAATGCATCATAAATCTTTACTGAATGTGACATTGGATCTATACGTTTTTGATGATAATAATTTTCAATGTCGTGCTCTGCCTATGCGTTGTATTTATAGTTGACAATTCAGTCATCAGGGCTTCACCAAAGTCTCTCTCTCTCTATGAGAGCCGTCACCTCCAATTACTCATTCATGTCTCCAAGCAAGATCAATTTAGCTGTAATATCTCTCTCTCTCTCTCTCTCTCTCTCTCTCTCTCTCTCTCTCTCCCTATAAAGCTGGCATGTGTGCATGTTTTATTCTCTCCGACTTTGAATTTATGTTGAACTACTCGAATTTGAATCTAATTACAGTAGTTTAGTGGTTGTTTGTGGGACTATTTGAAGTCACAGATCGAGTTGAAAATGATTCCATCTAAATTGACCCATTAAACCTTATCGATCAATTTCTTTACATTATACTTATTAGTGATCATGGCCAACTTGACCTGGGACTTTTCTTCTTAAATATTCGAAGGTTGAGTGACTCCACGAACTAGCTTGCCAAGTTGTGAGGGAGCACAGTTAGGTTGTGGGTTAGGACTTCACGTGGCACATGAGCAAAGTGGAGAGTGGGTGAGCACAAGACATAAACACCACTTGCATGAATGGGTTTGGAAGTTGGGATATGGAAGGGGGTGCGAAGATGGTGGTGAAGTGAAAAATAGTGGATCTTGTGTGGGTGACGAGTGGATGCCTGTGCTCCCGTGAAGTGGTTCGCTTCCAATCATCAGCTCGCTACACTGGACGGAATATAACTGTTAGATTTCCATTTGTACCCTCTATCTCTTTCAGACAAATGGATGGATTGCGTCGAGATTGCATCAGGCTCAAAGCAAATAAATCTGTTTTAAAATATTTAACTCGTATAAACTTTTTTTTTTTGTTGAAATGTGTTTATTTTGAGGAAAATTTAAATGATAAGGGAAAATAATTTTCGAAAAATCATTTTTTTGGTTTTCTCTTTTTCAGGTTAGGGAATTTGTTTTCCTAACTTTAGATACGCATATTCTATTACCGTAAATGATTTTCCTTTTTATTTATTTATCATTTTCAACAAACCAAACACGCAAAAGTTTAGAAAACTAATATGCAGAAAATTCTTTCACAAAAAATCACACCATTTTCTATATTTGCATTGACCTATATTCAACTTTGACTCATTAGAACCCATACCCATTCAATTAACCTCTTTCGACTTCTTCACTAGGATCAATTGGCAATTGTTTATGGTAAGTTTGGTAAGACTCTACTTCAATGAGGTTTGAAATTGGCATTTGCTTTATATTTTGGAAACAAATTTTTATTTTCTAAAAAGATCTTAACGTTGCAAGAAAAAAAGTTGTCTGATTTTCACAACGACGTCGTCTTCTTCTTAATTTAAGAAAAAAATCGATTTACCACGATGTTGTCTTCTTAAAATATGTTGAGCTCACCAGTTAAAATATTTTTAACAAAGAAACTTACAAATTATTTTCTTTTGAGCCAATTTCTTAAAGTATATCAGAAAATCAGCCCCGTAACCTCTGAAAATTGATTTTCCGACCAAAAAAAAAAAAAAATTCTTAAAATTAAGTTCACCACGACGTTGTCTTCTTCCTCTGTTTTCGGTTGCCGCCTTCACTTGCTGGTGCTCTAGATTAGTCAGTGACTCGTGGGGCAATGATGGGGGGTTCAGGTTCTCGGTGGTTGTTGCTCTTTCTTCTGTTCCTTTCTCAGTTTTATTTGATTCTAGGTTACCGGGTCTTTCTGTGACCGACAAGAGTGCGCGGGAGGGATTCGTTGGTGATTGGGATTTGAACTAGCTGAGTGATGTCCATTGATGCGTTCGAACTGTGGGAGTGCTGATGAATTATTCGGTGGCAGGCTGCTTTCGGGAGCTGGAATTGTCGGAGCACATTCAATTTGTTTGTTGGTGATTACAAAATTGTTGCTGTATCCTTTACACAAGCAATTAGCAGTAGTTACCCAAATTTTGTAAACTCGAGTTTCGACAATATAGTGTTGAAGAAATGGAGATGGGCACTTTTAGTCTCAGTGAGTTGAGCTGCGAACCCTGTCTTCCTTGCTGTCCAGCATTCATGGGACTTAGCTTGGATGACAAGTAATGGTAGAACATGTCGCATGTCCAATAAATGTAACGGCAATCAGATTTTAACTGAGCATTCGATCATTACTGAAAGCAATAGAGAATGGTTGATTTGATATAGACTTGAAAATGATATCGACAAACATTACACTTCTAAAATGTGGCAAAAAAAGGGAAAGGTGGGCTGCTGTCTATGTTTTGTTGGATCAAGATGCATAACAATGGAATCAATGTTTAAGTGAAGGGCTTCGCGCTGAAATAGAGCTTTGCCTTAGGAGTGTATCTTTCAATCGCAAAGCGCAGAGAATACATTATATGAAATTATGATGATTGTTCCTGTACTGAAGCGATGGCTTAGTGCTCTGGAGTGCTACTGTACTATTCTGTGGAGCTTTTCAAATTGCGGATTGTCAGGACAGCGGCGTCTTATGTGACAAGTATCTGTCTCGAGAGATCCCATGGCACTGGCTTTCTGGGACTGCTTATAAGAGGAAGTGGACAAAAGTCATTTTAAGCACGTTTATGGAACTAATTTTGAAACCCCCTAGTTTAGCGTTCCTGCGGTCAATTTGTGTCTGAGGAGCTGTCGGAGTTTATTCTTATGCGGAAATTATTTTACTGATCATCTGTTTGAACAACTCCACTAGCAGGCGCTATTACCAATGTAGCGTTTGATTACTGGTCCGTGACAACAGTCATTCTTGATTTGAGAGGTGACTTCACCATCTGGTACAATGTCCGTTAACCACTAACTATGAAATATTGAATGGGAAATGGATCCGGACAATGAGAAATGATATGAATTATATTGTCATTCCCGTGTTTCATGTTTAGCTAGCGCTTTGGTATGCATCGTCTGGCATTGCATGCCTTTATTTTAGCAAGGACAAGAACCAAGCGCTACGCTTTTCACTTTCATTTATATCATGCTTATATGTTAATGAGCCATTTATGAACAGGATGACGCAAGTGGTTCTCCCTCACAGACAGAGAACGGCTTCATTGATCTGGCTTCGGGAAGTATGTTTGGACGGTTACATTTACTTCTGAACCCCAGATGCAGTTCACGAATTAATGCTTATCTTAACCTGTAGCTGTTGCAAAGCCATCAACGCAAGCTGCTGAAGACGAGGCTTCTGCTCAAGCTGAGGCTGCAGAGCAGAAGCTGAAGTTTGAACAACAAGGTTTTGTGAGATTACATAGCAAATATGCTGACGCTATTTAACTCAAGTCTAATATTTCTTCATTTCATAATTGTTGCCTTCCTTCAGCTATTCATGAATGTGTTACCGGGACAGCATGGTGTCTTTTTTGGTACCTATTGTTAACGAATTGTTTGGTCGTCCTTTTGCTTCATCCATCCTGATTTGCATGCTTATGTACATATGTATGTACCCACACTAGACATATGTATGTGCAGCTAAATGAGAAATACATATGTACATCTCTTTACACAGCGTACAGAGACAGTAGAAACAAGTAAACCGTTCCCTTTTATAGGATGGAATGATCGGAGGTAATCACAAATTAAGAGGCATGAAGCTTCTGTTTGGTGCATTCATTCTGGTATGAACATCGCTTACGATCGAGCATCCACAATCTAGTGTTGTTTATCAAGTCCTGCTACTATGGTAATTTTTGACGGCATCTCACCAGTAAGGTGATTTAATAGTCATATATTATTGGGTATGCTCTGGTCATATTCTCAGTGATTGAACGATTGTCTTCTCCCCTTTTTTTGTCTTCCTTGTCAATTCACTTTGAAGAACTCCTATCAACTAAATCATATCATCCGTTATGGATCATCGGTGCATGTTGAATCTTCTTGGATATTCCTCGTCATTCTCTTTTGTCCTCCTTGAACTTAAATCACTTTAATGAAGTCCTATAAACTAAATGTTATGGATCATCGATATTTGTTGAATCTTCTTGGATATTCCTCATCAATCCTTCAGATAATGCGCATAGTGATGTTAGTTGCAACTCACAAGCTTAGCGGAAAGCCTCATATAGTTTGTGTCCAGGCAGTGACAGTATACTTGCTCTAGGTTTTGTTGGAGATGCCAGGCATGTATAATGAGTTACATTGAAATTAAGGAAAGAATATGAAGCAAATAAAGTTTAAAGTATTTAAGCGCGCAATATAAGGTACACGCATTTCGATAGAGTTGGAAACTCAAATCATCCTTAACCAATTATCTTGCGTTCATTACATGCTTCTTCGGGGGATTATGGAAGAGAGAGAACTGCACCATTCCCCACTTCCCGATTAAAAAGATGTGATTTGGAGGATCGAAGCTCTTTAAGACCACACTCTGCAAAAAAGGAAAAAAAATCGCTCTTTTTGCCATGATACGAGTTGCTGGTATAGTGTTAAAGTGTTCTGACGAACAAATTCTATGAATGAAGCGTTTGATAATCACCAGATTGAGTAGATAAATTGAGCACTTTGAGTCTGTCTTTCCTTGTTCCTGCTGATCGAGTTCCGGGTCGAAAGCCTCAATCAGATTGCGTTTTCTATTTTGGTTTTCCTTGTGTCCTAGGCCCAGTCAAGGAGAAGTTTCTCCAGCGCATTGAAGTTACAATCGGATAAACATTGATAAACGGACTCAAAATAGAGTTGGTAATGTTTTTATATGAGCTGGTGACTATTTCTACCAACTGATCAGGAGTCAGTTGCAGGCTTGCTTTTCTCTTTTTTTTTTTGTCAGAATAACAATATACATTCCTTCCTTAAGTCTTATCTTGCCAATACAACGACACAACATCACAGCAAAGTAGACTCCAAAGATCGGGATGGGGGTAAAGGGTCCAATTTTGAGGTAGGGAATTTTTTCTTTGGGCCTTAGCTACCCAATCTGCCACATTGTTGGATTCTCTATTACAATAGGGTAGCTTAATATTGAAAAAGTTTTTCAAAAGGTCTTGGACGATCTATAGATGGACTTGCCAAAACAGTGAGGGTTAGCTCCGCAGCTCAAGCCGAGATTAGTGCTCTTGTAGAAGCGTTAGTTTTCTTCTTTGATCATGCTATGGATTGTCTTCAACTTGAGTCAAATTGTTTAGACATGGTAAGAGCTCTCACAAGTGCTGATCATTTCAAGTGGGAAATGTAGGTTTGGTTGTTCATCTTGCTGCCTTTTAGGCAACGCTGGTCTTGCCTAATTGTCTGAGTTATGAGTAATTGGCACATCGGGCCTACACCGAACGTTTGCCACATTTGGTGGCATAATTGCACCGACTAACTTTATATTTTCAATCTTTTGCAAAAAAAAAAAAAAAAAAAAAACCTTATATTTTCAATATTTGGCATGGGTCCGGTCTATTGACCATTTGGATTTGCCAAAGTATTAATTTGACCTTGATTATTCTGACCAATGGATAAATTATTGCCATTATGGGGGCCAATGTTAAGAATGTGGCCTAAATTACTTGCATTATTAAATCCACCAGATGAATAAGGAACATATCGTTGCATCGTAAGATTTCTTTGGAGTCGAATTTCCTTGGAATGGTATCGTCTAACTAGATGATCCCGATTTTGATATGGCATCATTCACAACATTGATGAGTATAGGTTTGATCACGTTAGATACGCCTCGCATTGTAATTAGCCATGTCATTGTGTTGTTCTTCAAGCAGCTTCCTCATAGTTGAAATTGAAACCATTTCAGATTTGGTGCCACTTCTCTCAACGGCTCTTGTGCGAGATGCCTTGAGAGGTCAGCACCTCCCAAACAGTTATTTTCTGTCGATCTTTCAGCGGCAGAAGATTCAGAATGCACGGCCGTCTTTACCAGCTTTTGGTAATGGAGTGTTGTGGCCAGCAACATTATTAGTCTCATGTTGATTTTCGGTTCTCGCTATTGCAATTTGCTTACGTAAAAAGGGGTTTCATCGACCGTGCCAAAAAGCTATTTATGCTGAAGGAATTGAAGTGCAAGTATGAATTGCAAGTATTAGTAGTTTAAGAATGCGAGAAAGGTAAATTATACTTGAAATTTAAAGTGCTGGAAAGATAAATTAGCAGAGAGCTTAAAGATAAACGTAAATTTGTAAGAACAGATTATCCCGTAAGTGATTGTGTGTGCAAAGATAACAATATGGGTATTTGTAGCCCACCATCATCGGTCACTTAAAAGCAGTTATTAATTTTGAATCTACACTATAAACTCTAAAAAGGATTTCCAATTATCTCGCAATAATCATACAAGATGTTGCACATTTTCAGGTTATAGGCACAACCACCTAAAAGCAATGTACTTGTTAATTCACCGTCTTTGTCTTCGAGCTCCCACCCTTCGCAAAATTTGCAATAACGGGCTGTTGATGACCCTCGTTGACGCGTGAAGGCACTCGTCTGCAATCTCCGTGCTATAGGTTGTCGATTTCCTTCACTATCGACGAGCTTATATAGCTTGCCAATTGCCTTCTTTACTGGACTTCTATTTTGACCAAGTTTTGCTTTCATCGATGGAGTTTGCAGCTCGTCAAGTTCAAGACTTGGTCACTTTCTGGTGTTAATAGTAATCACGTGAATTCTTACCCATGTCACGATATATCACCACAAATCAAGAATCGACAGGATACGAATTCTATTAAAAAAAATCATTAATCCATGAATAATTTCTAAGGTGATTGATTACTAAAGCACATCTTTTTGACCAAATTTCTAAGGCGATTGATTACTTAAGCGCATCTTTTTGACCAAATTTCTAAGGCGATTGATTACTTAAGCTTTTTGACCAAAATGATTAGACCGCTCTATTCATCAAACACGTGCATAATTTTTTTTACCGATCCACCAATTGCACTTGTTTTTTTTCCTTTTTCTTTTTCTGAGCAATTCCATTTCTTTTACCTGCATTTTTATCGGAAGAGGGAAGAATGGACTCCAATAAATGTTTCTTCATTTACTTTTCTTCACTCATTTTGGCCATGGACTAAATATAATAATAAATGGATAATTGGTCAAATTGGTGGGTGGGACTACTTGAATTCTTGTTGGGACTTTCATAACATTTCTTTTCTGAAAGTTACCTTATTTTTGCTTATTCTATCAATCGAGTTGCTCTCGAGCTCTTCAAATCGAGCACGAACTTGACGTAATTGCATCTCTATAAATAACAATTTACATACCTATTTGTTTTGTTGATTGGCGATTCTTCGTTGTCGATGAAATAAATGTTATCTTTACGCTACTTAGTCAGTGTCATGAATCAATGCAGTAGAAACTATAGAGATAGTAACTCTTTTGAGGCTCGAGAAGAAAGTGCACACAATAGTCTCAAAAGCCAAAAAGTCATGCGTATCTCAAAGTTCCGTAAAAATGGCTCTCTGATTTACAAAAATGTTGCATTTGTTATACGAGTCAAAACTGATCAGACACATATAGTCCAGGTGATGTGGTAGGTCCATCCAATTCCATTGTTACATATTTATTTTTGTACGTATACAATTGTAGTACTTTCTAAGTTATAAGTTCTAGAGTTTGCTAATTGTGCTTCTAATATCACATAATGTTTCCTTTAGGACTCATAGGAAGCATAAATTTTGCTTTTCTGGTCGTGCTTTATTTTGACCCAAGTGCCCACCCCAGAATTGCATTTGCCATTTTAGATATTCATTGGTCGGGACTGATGCTGTTCTTCTGCTTGAAACTAGTTGTTGTAATGAAGCGTTCTACATGTTTTGTTTGAGGAACTGTAAGCCAAAGCTAAACTATGCGTGGCACGATCCGTTTTGAAGATGCGATTCGCCTTACTAATTTTAGGAACAATATCTATAAGGAAGGTTGGCTTGGTGTTCTCAGCTCACTAGGCATCGTGTGGGCTATTTTGTGGCCAAGAATCTATCGGCTCGTGACGCTAGCCTCCAGAGAGGACTATTTGGGGTCATGGACCTTCAACGACCATCAACCAAGGCTGATCTCTACCCACCAAAACTGGGCAACCTCGAATCGCCTTGGTTAGGGGTGGCATAAGGACACGGGAGAGAGAGAACTCGGGCAACAACACTTGATGGAGAGGGAGGTCGATGCAAACCTGGATAGGTGGTAGCTGGGGCTTGGCCTGCAATGACAACGGCAGCGCAGACAGAGGGCACGGACTGCAGCTGAGCAATTCACCACGAAGAAGGGGAGAAAAGAAAGAAAATGAACAACAACGAAGAAATAAAAGTTTAAAAAATGAAGAAAAAGGTTGGTACATTTATAATACATGTTACGTTGCTTAAATTCAAGCACATCATATGCCGGATGTGTTAAGTAGGATGATTGACAATGATTAGACTATGGTGTCAGCATTTTCATGCAAAATTTGATTGGAATGATTCCATTGAAATCTCACCAAAAGGTTCACGTTTACATTGAAATCCATATGATAATTTTATGGCTAAATTGGTAATCTTTCCAAATTTGCGGCTATCTCTTTGATTATTTTTGGATGTGGCCGGTGAGGACCGGTGAACCATCTCATTAATTTGTTTTGGCCATCTTTGCTGATGAAAGTCTTGGGACACCTCCATGGAAATGAATTTTTTTTTTTTTTTGGGGTGTTAATTAGGAAAAGGCCACCATGACCGTTCGCCCTCACCAAAACAAAGGACTATACTTACTGGTTGTCCTCAGCCAATTCGATATAAAATCTATACTCAGCGAAAACTATAGAAAATTAAATACTTACCAAAAAAATGAAAAAAGAAAGAAAAAGAAAAGACTTACTCCCACAATAATGGAAGACAAGACATTTAACCCAAGGTAGATAGACTTAATGAATAGTGAAGCAGACTTACATGGGTCAAGTGCAAATGTGAATATTCATGAAGCATTCTCCATTCATTCCACCAGTTGCTACTCCCTGCTCAAAGTACAAAAAATAAAAAAAATAAATAAACATGGCAATCGCCGCCTGCTTCAACCCCTCATTGTCACTCCCCAGATCCTCGCCCTACCTCCACCTCCACCGCCACCACGCCTCCCCGCCGCCGACCCACCTCCGCCTCCGCCTCTCCACTGCCCATGCCTCTCCCACTCTCTCCTCTCTCCCTCTCCCCCGCTGGACCCTCCACAGCCGCCGCGGCCACCTCCTCCGCTCCGCCACCTTCGCCTCTCCCGGCGGTGGAGGCGGCTTCATCAACGGCAATGGTAACTCCGGCGGCGGAGGCGGTGGGGACGATGGCGGCGCTGACGGCACTGGGGGCAGGAACGGGAGGGAGGCGCTCATGGTCCTGGCGGAGGCCGGGCGGCAGTTGGAGAGCGCGCCGAAGGATCTGGCATCTGCGATCGAGGCTGGGAGGATTCCAGGCTCGGTCGTGTCGAGGTCACCGTTCTTCCGTTGGTTGATGCAGCTTGGAGGTCTCAAGGAAAGGCTTCTCGCCGACGGTCTCTTCCCCGCGAAGATCGCCGTGGAGGGTGGAGTGGCGATCTTCAGCCAGGTATATCATCGATCGCTCCGTTCTTCGTTCGAATGATTGCTGCATTTTTTTTTTTTGGTCGCGGTTCGTTCTCTGCTGACGATCGTTGCTGGCCATTGTTTTGTATCCTCTGACGTTTCATTCGTGGATCCGCATGACGTGAACTGCCTTTTATGTCAGATTTTTGCCAAGATACGTTCGGGGCAGGTTTTCTGGCAACTTTATACCCGTAGAAAGAGAATTGCTGACTTTAAAGTCAACGTTTTGTCAAAAATTAGAGCATCTGATTGAAAACTTCATAATGAAGATTAAAGCAAAACGAATTTTCGTTTCTTTGGTGGTTGATTTCATCGTTTTTTCCCAATTTAGGCTTGTTTTTAGTTTGCAGAAAATGTTTTTTTGCACATCGATTAATTTTCCGTTATCAAAATATTGAAAAGTCAGAAAATAATTTTCTGGAAACAGCTTTTCTTCTAACAAACAATCGACGACCAGGAGTTTAGAGAAAAGAAAAGAAAAATTTATAAGAAAATTTAAAAAAAATGTAAATAATTGTTCACTTTAATACCGGCCGTATCACATAGGACAACCGGTACTGACTGGACCATCATATCAGCGTTTTCCAACTAAAATCGATCTGAAAGATTAAATTGACAAATTATCTAAAATGTTTTGGACTAAATTGGTAGATTGACAAAATGTTTCGAATGAAAATGATTTAACCAGAATAAATTTACACAAATGCAATAGATTGATGCCTATTCTGGTAATTTCCTCCTCAAGTGCTTAATTTTATGTGGCATAATTGCCAATGCAATTTGCATGTAACGACGAGGCTAGATATACTCACACTTTAATAGGGGACAGATGTGGTACCGATGGGCCTCTCGGCCGCCAATTCTACAATCCTGTTTTGAGAAATGATTGCATAATAGTATTTAATTTATTATGAGAACAAAAGTCTATTTAGAACCACAAAATATCAAATAACAAATAATTATAAATTGTTGTAAGACCTAGGCTGTTATGCTAGTAAAGCCATCTTGATTTATATAGCAAAGTCCATTGGCAAAGAGAAACAATCTTTTAAATAAAAATAAAATTGATGAGTTCTTATGGGAAAAAAATTCTTTTTTAATTTCGGATAGAAAATTAATGGGCCAGAAATGTAAGTACCAAAAATTAAAAGTTGCGATAAAGATAAAAAGGTACTGGAAATTTAAAGTGCCGGAACAGAAATAGATGTGCTTTATGATTGATTATGTGTGCAAATATTACAGCATGGGTATTTATTGCCAATCATCTATTATAACTTCCTAATCTTATATGCGGTTATTGATGAGAAGTTATCAATTATTATCTAGCTGTTAATATCACAAAAAGTAATACATCCTGAGTTTATAATTTATAGCCATAACCACCTAACAGCCTGTCCTTGTGTCGATCCACTGCTACTCCAAAAACTTCGGCAAAATTTGCAACTGTCGACCTTGTCGATTGGTGAGGCTCTCGTCGATAATCTCTGCGCTATGTGTTGTCGATTTCCTTCGCTTTTGACGAGCTTGTAGTAGCTTGCCGATTGTTTTGTTTACCGGACTTTTGTTTTGATCAAGTTTGCTCTTAATTGACTTAGCTTGCGGCTTGTTGAGTTCGAGAGTTGGGTAATTTTTTGTTGTTAACGGTTATTATGTGAATTCATATTCATCGTACCATATGTCCATCCATTACAAATCGAGAAACGACGGGATCCGGATTTCGTGAAGATAATAAACTCATTTATCCATGACTTATTTTTATGATGATTGATTATTAATAAACTCGTACCTGAGAGCAGTATAATCAAATACTTAATGTCTTCACACAAAAAATTTCTTAATTGCTTATTTAATCATTCATGATCATGGTCACCCGACACAATGATGCAGAACACGAGCACCAGCCCGAAAGTGAGACGCTGTCAGCAAGACAGGAGTCTGTGCACTTCTCTCTCCCTCTTCTACATACCCTCGTCGAATAATAGTGCGACATGTGTAGTTCAAAGGTTCTTTCTATGCACGTGTCGCCTCAGGAATGAGTGACCTGAATAGTGCCTTGTAATGTGATGCGCACACGATCCTCGCTCCATGTGATGTTTGTCTGAGTCCCGGGCTCGCCTAAATCTCTCTCTCTTTGCCTGCGCGTAGTATTCACTATTCACAACAGGTGACCAGAAAGGGTGAAGACTGATGGAGGGTAACAAAGATATGATGTAGCCAGGGCTAAAGAAATTGCTGTAAGGAAGTTCATGGCAAAGCATTATGCTGGTGCAAAAAGATTTGCTCTGAGGGCTCAGAGTGTATATCCTGGACTTGACGGCCTTACTTATATCCGATGGTGCATTTAAGCTGGTAAGCTGGTTTCCAAAGCATGGAGTCTATCTTCAGATGAATCTAAAAGACTGGCCTGCAACCAGAGGAGGAATTCACGAGGCTCCCCCGGGAAAACTCCTAGTACCAGCACTTATCCATCATCGGCACCCCATCGAAAGGGGACCTATTACGATTACATTGGTTCGAATGTGAGAACGCACCCCGAGAGAGAGAGAGAGAGAGAGTTGTCGTATTTAGAAGCATGTCTTTTTGGTTTTTTCTCTTGAAGAATGCTGTTTCTTTGGACCATGCCTCTTTTTTACTATTTTCTCAATTCCTATTTTAGGTCTCTCTAATTCGATTCCTCCAAAAATGGAGAACCGAACCACAAAGTGCGAGCTCCTAAAAATAGGGAATCGAGAGTTAAAACCGGCAACCATGCTCACTTTTTAGTGATCGGTTTTGGATGGGTTAGCTCCTACCCTGAAATTGATAGATTTGTTTTATCCCATATGAATTTATAACTTTTTTATTGACTTATATTCAACCCGACTCATTAAACTTGCAATAAACGATTCTGGAAATCCATAATTTGAAAATGAGTTAAACCCCACATTGCCATGCCACATCTATGTGTTGGTGATGTAGAATGGGCGTGTCTCGAGAAGTAATGACGCGGAGTTCTCGGTTGATGTTGTTGCTATATCTACTTACTGATTTTATCATAGTGGCTACCCTTTCCATTTGGGAAGGAGAAGGTGGGAGCTTTGAATTTCTACTTTCTTAGGGAGATTGGGGCGTGGCCGATTTAGTTTCAAATGTAAGTTTCGACTCCCACAGCTTATAAGAGGACAGATCAAAAGTTTAAGAGTGAGAGTTAAAAGTATAATTGACAGAAAAAATTATTTGTTTGATTTTTGCATTACCTTCTCTCTATGCGATAAAGAAAGTGTTCGGATGGATTCGTTGGTGATTGGATTGAACTAGTTGAGTGATGTTCATTGATGCATCCGAACTGTGGAGAGCTGCACGTTTCATTTGTCTGTTGATGATGACAAAATAGTTGTTGTGGCTTTTGGACTAGCAATTAGCAGTAGAATAGAAAAACTATGAACTGAATTCTGGCAATTCATGAGACTTAAGATTGGATGACAAATAACGAAAAAACATATCATGGGTATGATAACCGTAAGGGCGATTGAATCTTAACTGAGCATTCAATCATTACCGAAAGAAAGAGCATTGATTGATATGATACATAGACTTGAAAATGAGAATGAGGAACGTTACTCCTGTAAACGTGGAACAAGAGGAAAGGTAGCCTGCGGTCTACCGGTTTGTTGGATCAAGATAGATATCAATTGAATCAATGCTTAGGTGAAGGGCTTCATATTGTTATCCGTGGTCAATTTGTGTCTGAGAAGCAGTCGCGTCGCGAAAGTAATTTTACCGATCATTTGTTTGAACAACTACACTTCCAGGCGCTGTTACCAATGTGATGTTTTTGATTACTGGTCCGTGGCAACAGTTTTTCTTGATTTGAAAGGTGACTCCGCCATCTGGTATGATGCCTGTTAACCAATAATTATGAACAAGCGGACGTGAAATGGCTCGGAAAATAAGAAATGACGTGAATTGAATTGTCATTCCTGTATATGATGTTTAGTTATTACTTTGGTATGCCTAGTCTAGCATTTCATGCCCTTTATTCGGCAAGGACTAGGAATGCTTTTCACCTTTAGTTATGCCTTGCCTATATGTTAATGAGCCATTGATGAACAGGATGATGCAAGCGGTTCTCCCTCTCGGACAGAGAACAGTCTTATTGATTCGGCTTCTGGAAGTATGTTTGGACAGTTCCATTTACTTCTGAACCCCAGATGCAGTTCATGATTTAATACTTATCATTAACTTGTAGCTGTTGCAAAGCCATCAACGCAAGCAGCTGAAGAGGAGGCTCCTGCTCAAGCAGAGGCTGCAGAACAGAAGCCGAAGTTTGAACAACAAGGTTTTGTTAGATTACATAGCAAATATGCCTACCCTATCTAACTCAAGCTTATTCTTTTTGTAATTGTTGCCTTCCTTCAGCTTTTCATGAATGTGTTACCGGGACATAATGGTGTCTTGCTGGGTACCTATTGTTAACGAATTATTTGGTCCTCCTTTTACTTCATCCATTCTGATTTGAATGCGTATTTATGTGCTATGCACATAAACTAGAAATATGTGTGTGCATCTCTTTACTCGGCTAAATTAGAAATACGGGTGTACATCTTACACAGCTTATAGAGAGAGTACAAACTAGTAAACCGTTCCATTGCATAGGACAGAACGTTCTGGGTAATCACAAATTAGGAGGCGAGAAGCTTCTGTTTAGTGCATTCATTCTGGTATGAACATTGTTTATGATTGCATCCACAATCTAGTGTTGTATATCAAGAATTGCTGCTATGGTATCCTTTGACACCATTTCACCAATAAGGTGATTTAATAGTCACATATATCATAGGGTATTCTCTAGTCATATTCTCAGTGATTGAATGATCATCTTCTCCCTTTTTTGTCCTCTCAAAAGCTTGATTCACTTACTCCTATCAACTAAATTGTATCATCCGTTATGGATCATGGATGTATGTTGAATTTTCTTGGATATTCCTCGCCATTCTCTGTTGTCCTCCTGGAAGGCTCAATTCACTTTAATGAACTTCTATCAACTAAGTGGTATCATCCGTTATGGATCATTGGTATATGTTGGATCTTCTTGGACAATTCTTGTCAGTCCCTCAATTAATGCACATAGTGATGTTAGTTGCAACTCACAATCTTAGTGGAAAGCCTCATTTAGTTGGTGTCCAGGCACCGATAGTATACTTGCTCTAGGTTTTGTTGGAGATGCCAGGCATGTATAATGAGTTGCATTGAAATTCTGGAAAAAAATTTGAAACAAAATACAGATGGATGAGAGATTTTACACTCTGTATAGGGTCTGGCAATCAGTTTTTTTTCCCTCTGTTGTCCTTTTCTTTTTAAATGCTTTATAACGGTCGTACTAATATTTTTACAGACGAAATATCGGGAGGTAAACATGTTCATAGCGAGAGTCAACAAAACTTGGATGACCAGAATGATTCGCGTTATCAAACCAACGAGCATAAATTGCGCTTCAATGCAATTCCCTCCAGCGGGGAAAGTGATTCTGCACAGGGGGCAATTCAAAACCAAATGATGGAAAAGGTTGAATATCAGACATCTATCCTCCCTGTCCCCATGGAGTCACTCATCAATTTTCTTTCCTGTTGTTTGAATTATCGCTACAATAACGTGGGACAGGTCATGTGGAAAAATAGCTTAATGCCAGGATGATAAAAAGCTTTACACCTCTCATTTTCATTTCTGCTATTTCATATTGAAGAAGGAAATAAAATAATAGTTGTTTTGGGTGCTTCCACTAACGATATTGTTCTTTCGTTATCTCAATATTTGACTTGTTCCGTCATGTAAGCATGTGAATATTTTGTTTAACTCATATCTTCTTTCTTGAGACAAACATAGATTGAACTTACATGGACATCCAAAGGTAAGGACAGCTTGCCTAATGAAAACGGAGATTTAGGAGCAGCCGGGCGCACTAGTGAACAGGTACGTCTTCCCCTAATGGTCTGTCAGTGTTCAAGAGGGGACGATGATTTATATTTCATCTTGAATGGACTGGTTTGAGTACCTTTCTGCTATATTTTGCCGACCGATATAGGAATATTTTTGCGACAAACTGCTTGATATAATACGTAAGCGGGTTCCACTGCAGTTATAATTGAAAACTCATTATCTTTACAGATTACTTTGAAATGGAAATCTGAGCCACAGACGGTGCTTATTATTCAAAAACCAGGATCGGAGGATGCTCTAGATCTATGTGAGACAATAGTCAGGTTTGAAACTATTCAAATTTCCTGCAACAAAAGTGATATTCCAATATCACTTTTGTTGCATCATTAAATAAACTTAATGACTTCAAATTTCCTGCGAAAGAGAGTGCAACGTTCAGATGACGTTAGTATTTGGGTAAACTCCAACATCTTTGAATACTGGTAATGATAAACAAATCATAAACACATGCGCATTCCTTTTTGATTGTTAAATATTTATTCCTTCATTTTTCTATTTGCTAGATGGTTAAAGTTCGAGGAGAAGGACATTTACGTGGAGCCAAGGGTCAAACAGAAGCTTATCGAGAAAAAGCGTTCCTTCAACATTGTGCAAAGTTGGCAAGATGATGAGCCTGGGCAGACTCTTGACCTCCGGCAAAAGCATGAAAAAGGTACGATCCCTCTGTCTGGTAGCTACTAGTCGATGCAATTAACATGTTATGGCTTATAAATTGGATTTTCTCTTTTACTTTTTGAGGGGATAAATATATATCATTTCTCTATTCTCTTATAGAGAACTTTTCAGCTAGAATGTTAGTCTCTTTTGCTGTGCTGTGCCTCAATTATTGGATACTACAAAGTTTTACTCCTTCTGGTAACCAAAAGTTCTACTTGAAAAAGCAGAATTTTTTTCGTTTATGTGTTTCAAATTTGATCTCTCAACATAATGGGATTAGCGTTATATCATTTGAGACAATTATTCTAATGACTGTAAAATGCCAAATTAGACTATTACAAGTCTTCAACTTCAGAGCTTTTCAAATTGATTTCTCATGTCAGTCATGATTTGATCATGCTGCCATTGTTGCTGACTTATTCTGCTTGATTTTTGTCTGAGGAAAAGAGAAAAAAGACATGCTCAAGAAAATTGACCTCGTGATCACTCTTGGTGGTGATGGAACTGTCTTATGGGTATGTGTGCTTTCCCAAGGCAATGCATTCATCATTTACTGTAGAATCAGTCATGACTCCTTATTTCCGCTATTCTTCCATGTCGAGTTACTGAGTGCAGCATCATAGCCAGACCTGAGTGCGATAGCCCTTGTTTTTCTTATATAAAGCAATTGCATAGTCATTTTTTTTGGATCATTCAAATACGTTTGACAAACTATATAGACATGGATCGATTCTTTTTTTTTTTTTTTTTTTTTTTTTACTTTTCTTATCCTGAAAGCAAAAGGAGGAAATCATTCACTATGGAGTCTTCCTGCACCCTCTGGAATGCAAAAGAGAAATGTTGACGAACGGTATATATATACTACTAGAAAGTTTCCAAGGATTTTATTGAATGCAAAAATGAAGATGTTGTTCATCTACTTTGTAAAACGGTAATCATTCTGAATTTCCAAAAAAAACTCTCAAACTTTTTTGCCCTCCAAATCAGTGAAAGAATTGCAAGAAGGATAAAATCAATGTATACCTTATATCAAAATTATACTGTGTATGTAGTATAGCATTTTGGAGAAAAGTCCATTAGACCAATTTTTTGGGGTGGTACATTCCTCATCCTTACATATGAAAGCCTCCTCTACATTTACTGTTTTTCTGTATATAAAGTTCAACATTGTTTAAGATTTTGGATGTGTGCATGCGGAAGCATGGTTTTGGTATTAGTTATAGTTTTTGATTAGTGATGTGTGCAAGTGTATGGTATATTTTGTAGTGTATGGACAAGGGACAAGATAGGATAATTGAAGGACAAAGAACATGTGATATAATTTATCTAGTTGATCGAAATGGATAGTACAAAATATTTTGATAATGGAAGAATATTTCATGATATAGAAACTATTTTAGTTCTACTCCTCCTTACACCAGTGAAGGTATAAACCCCACATGCTCAAATGATCAACTTCCAAGCCTATTATAGGCGTAAGTTACCGCCTTACTCTATGGACTTTGAGTACAAAAATTAATATAAAATTTCAGCTTGTTTCTTGTCTCATGCTTGTTCCGGCTTCTTCCAGATCTTCTGGTTGCATTTCCATTATTCTCCATTTTTCTATTCTCTGTGGCTCCTTTTATTGACTTTAGTTTACTTTTCTAACTTGACTTCTTGCTGCCCACGTAGTCTTGCTGCCTATGTAGTACCAGAAACTTCTCCAACATATGAGAGTCTTCACTTTGACTTGGACTTGCCTTTTCTTGCATGCACGTGCACTGTTGCCGACTTATTCATTTTTCATTGAGTTAGTAGTTTCTAGATAGTTTTAAAAAATTGATCACAATTTCCAACAAACATAAAGTGTGCACGCGCGCACTTGTGTGTGTAATTGCTATATAGTGTAATGTGCAGGCCCGAAAGGCTGGACTATTGATTTAGAGACTCTCCAAAAGTTGTGTCTATTCTCATTAAAGAAACTAAAAGCTATGCCTATTGCACTAACATCTATCATAAGCTAACAAAGTACTGTATTTGTTGCACTAAGAAAGGAAAGGTTATCCTAATAAGCAATTCAGCTACCATAGCAACTTGTATGACCGGGGAGTCAAAATCAACTCTTAGCAACACTGGTTCGTGAATCTATATACGCTATTGGCCTAACATTTCATGTCCTCTTTATGTTCTCTAAGAGCATAGTCCTTAAGTGCAATCTACTGCCAGTTCCCCTTAAACTGGCTCTTTGAGTAGTGCTGAGGGTTTAATCCTGAGAAGAACTGACTGGAAACAAAAAATGGGAAACCCTGAGGAACCGTGGCTAGCATCCATTTAATTTGGACATTCTTGGTGTTTAACCATCCATCTTCCCATATGATTGACAAATTGTATGTTCTTGTTGCTATTCGATGCGGGGATCTCAAGGTGTGATCACTTCACTGACACTTGAAACAATGAATAGTCATCTATTAGTTCCATTTTTCGTTTGTCAACTATATGAACGTATGCTTCCATGGTGGAATTGTACTGAGTTGTACTTCTGATGTTCCTATTGGATCGTCATTTGAATCTTAGGTAACAAATGGAGAGTGTATTTATTTGCAGGCAGCATCATTATTCCAAGGACCAGTGCCCCCAGTCGTCTCCTTTTCTTTAGGGTCCTTGGGCTTTATGACCCCTTTCAGTATCCTTTTCCTAATGAAATTTTTTATGATATTCTTTTGGCATGAGATGAACAAAGCATGTGGTATAGCACAGATGCTATCAACTTAAAAATGGAAACTCTCATTCGTTGATGACTTGAAGAAGTGATCCTCAACCTACTCCAGGCAGGGAGAACTACGAAAAAACACTCAAATCGATTCTTAAAAGTCCCTTCCCGATAACATTACGGCGTCGGTTGCAGTGTCACATCGTCCGGCATTTGGCTGACAAAGGAAAGGCAGAAGAAGGCGAAAAGATATTAGTTTTAAATGAAATCACGATTGATCGGGGGCAGGGAGGGTACCTCACAAAGTTGCAGTGTGAGTGCGATGGCTCAGAGATCACTACGGTACAAGGGGACGGGCTAATCCTGTCAACTACATCTGGCAGCACTGCCTATTCATTAGCGGCTGGAGGTTCAATGGTCCATCCTCAGGTATCGTGAAACTCTCTTAGCATCAATCGCTGTTTAATATTTAATATCATTAGTCTATGAGCCGTTTCAGATTAAAAAGAAATCCACATCTGTGCTTTGCACAGGTTTACACGCACTTCTAATAGCTATTCATTATAAATCATCCTTTTTTCTACTGTAGAAATCAATTAGAAGATTGCTCTCGACTTTCTCATTTTCTTAGACGCTTGTCTTCCTAGTCTGGGAGCTGTAGACTGGGGAAGCCGAAGGCTCTCTTAAAAATATAGACATTTGATTCTAGAAGATCGTGAGTTACTTGCGTATTGATTACAAGCTATCCACATATTAAGTACAAGCATCTTCCATCAGGAAAGCATTTTTTTTTATCTGGCAAGTCTGCACTATTGACTTTGCTGTGTCAATTTTCAGGTTCCCGGCATACTATTCACGCCAATATGTCCCCATTCCTTATCCTTTAGGCCTTTGATATTACCCGATCACGTCACTATTCAAGTAGAAGTGCCTTTAGGCAGCCGAGGTTCCGCATGGGCATCATTCGATGGCCAGAAACGGGAAGAATTGAAAGCTGAGGACAAGCTTATCTGCAGCATGGCTCAGTGGCCCATCCTTAGTGCTTGTCTGGATGGTTCCACCCGGGACTTCTTGATTGGCATCCGGGAAGGCCTCCATTGGAATCTGAGGAAACCTCAGTTACCTGATGGTCCGCAAAAACAGTGAGTATTCTTTTCCCCTCCACCGTATGTTGTTTAGGTATTGGCCAACAAAATCAATATTGAAGTAGTAAGTTGTACACGATGTATTTCTTCGTAGTTTTTCAAAGCTGTTGGGTCATATATGTTTACACCAGGAAATGACAAACTCTTTATGATCGACATAGAGTCGGTTTGGTCGAATATAGATCTCGGTGATGGGATCATATGGCTATCAAATGTGATGATAACTGACAGTTATATAATGTAGTTATTGACGATGATAAAACTCATTGATGACTAAGTTTAATGATCATTATTGACCATGAAATACAACTATCAATGCGACGGTGAATGGTCAATGAACATATTGATTTGATGATAAAACCAATATATGGCCAATGTTATAGTAAATTTGGCTAAATGTTGGATGCAGGGAAATGAAGGAAGGAGACAAAGTGGAGATGCCAATCGAAGGCAAAAAAACCGATTGACGGTTGAGCCCAGTGGCACTTAAAGAATGGTAACCAGCTGCAAATAAGGTCGACGTGGGATAGTGCGGCCTAAAATTGTGGAATTGCGGTCGTAACTGCATCTGGAGTATTAACTGCTTGTAGACAGTTATATTTAGTAGATTATAAAGGGTGGTGTGTATTATTATAGGGTGCTCGATCATCAAGTAAGTTGTTTTTCTATGTATTTTCAGTTGACCAATGTCTTCTAAATTTCTAGTACGTGTGGTCTTCTTCCTTTAATTTTATTGTTCTTCATTCTTTTCACGCAATTCTTATCCGAGTCGCCGTTAAACGCATCTAACAAAAAGCCAAAGACCACAACTTTTTGCTGAGATTTTTTTCACGAGCTGGGTCAACACTTTAGCGAAACATTTAATTAGCACACCTAGTGAGACCATTGTAGTTCGATTGGGGAAGTGCAAGGGGAAGGACTAAGAATTGGTACGAGCCCGACAATGCCGCCGAAGTCATTGCATTGTGGAATTGAGAGGGCTGTACATTATGAGTGGGAGAATTAACAAAAAAGCCTTAAGCCTATTGTAATTGTACCAATTTAGTCATAATTTTTTTTTTAACTAGTTCACTCCTAAACTTTTTATAATTGTGTCAATTCAATCCATCCGTCTAAATTTGGCCAGCCAGCACTGAATAGAGAAGGTAACTTTAGGCGATGCAACACCAGTCTGTGAATCTATATAGGTTATTTGTCTAAGATACCATGTCCTCTTTATTGACTTTAAGCATCGTGTATGCCTCTACTTGGTCCTTAAAAGCATCTACCGCCATTTCCCTTTAAATTGGCTCTAGGAGCAGTTCTCAGCGTTTATCCCTGAGGAGAGCTGACCGGAAACAAAATTGGGAAACCCTGAGGAGCCGCCCGTAGCATCCATTCAGTTTGGACATTGTCGGTGTTTAACCATCCATCCTCCCATATGATGGACAAATTGTATGTTCTTATTGCTATTCAATGCAGGGATCTCATGGTATGATCACTTCACTGAATATTGAGACCATGCCTTTCTGTTTTTCATTTGTCAACTAAATGGACGCATGCGTCCATGCTGAAATTGTACTCAGTTGTACTTCTGTTATTCCTATTGAATTTTCATTTGAATCTTGAGAAGCAAATACAACTTCTGTTTATTTGCTTAAAGGACCAGTGCCCCATGTTGCCCCCTTTTCTTTTGGGTCCTTGGGCTTTATGACCCCTTTCTGTATCCTTTGCTTTTTAATAGTTTTAAGAAACCCATTTTGGCATCAAATGAACCAAATATGTGGAATGCACAAGATGCCATCAACTAAAAACCGACAACTCTGTCACTAGTTGATGACATGAAAAAGTGATCCTCAATATACTTCAGACAGTGAACGCTACAAAGAAGACTTGAATTCGATTCTTAAAGGTCCAATCAGCATAACATTACGGTACCGGTTGCAGTGTCACATTGTCAGAGATTCGGCCAGAAATGAATATGAAAGAGAAGAACCAATACTTGTTTTAAATGAAGTCACAATTGATCGAGGAATGTCATCGTACTGCAAAAATTTGGAGTGCTATCATGATAACTCGTTTGTCACTTTGGTACAAGGGGATGGGCTAATCTTGTAAGGTACATCTGGCAGCACTGCCTATTCATTAGCAGCTGGAGGATCAATGGTCCATCCACAGGTATCACTAACCTCTCCTAGTATTGATCGTTTTTTACTATTTAATGTCATTAGTCGAATTAGTAATATTTTCAGTGGAGGAATTTTACAAGTGCATTATAACTATGAGAAGACAGAGCGGGTTTTTCTCCTTAATGTTGTAATTACAGGATTATATATTCTCATATGATTCTATGACACGTCCAAGAAAAAAATTAAATCTACATCTGTGCTCTGCATAGGCTTACAAACAAATATACCAGCTATTCGTAATAAATCATCATTTTTTCTACTATAGCAATCAATTAAAAGATTGCCCTTTGCTTTCTCATTTTAGTACATGCTTGCCTTCCAAGCCTCAGAGCTGTAGATTTGCGAAGTTGAAGGCTCTCTGAAGAAAAATGAAAATAAATTTGATTCTAGATGATCTCGAGTAATTGCATACTAATTACAGTCTATCTACATATGACATACAGGCATCATCCATCAGCAAAACAATTTTTTTTTTCTTGGCAAGCCAGCATTACTGAATCTGCTTTGTCGATTTGCAGGTTCCTGGCATACTATTCACGCCGATATGTGCTCATTCCTTATCCTTTAGGCCATTGATCTTACCCGAACATGTCACTAATTGGGTGCAACTACCTTTCAACAGCTGAAGTCAAGCGTAAGTAACCACTGGGGTTTGTCTTAGTGGCCACCATTCTAAAATGGAGGGGGGAGGTGGTCCCCACCTTCTCACGAGGGGTTGGGTTGGGATGGGGATGAATTAGTTTTAAGTGTGAGTTTCGACTCCCACGTCCTGTAAGGGGACATGGTAAAAGTCTGAAAGTGAGAGTTAGAATAGGAGTAGAGTAGGACCGACAAAAAAAAAAGAAAAAAAAAAGTTAGGTGTGGGCATCATTTGACAGCAAGGACAGGAAACAGTTAGCACCAGGGGCGCACTCATCCGTAGCATGGCTCCATGGCCCGTCCCTACTACTTGTCAAGTTGATTCCACTAGTGACTTATTGCGCAACATCCATGACGGTCTCCATTGGAATCTGAGAAAGACTCAGTCATTTGATGGTATGAGGGAACTGTGAATATTCATTTCTCCCCAAAATATGTAGTTTAGGTATTGGCCAACAAAAGTGAGTTCTGTTAGTTAAAAAACGAAAGTGATTACCATAATATCTGCTGGTTCGCAAGAGATTATCAAGCTGTTGCGACACTCTTACTTGTAGTTGTCACCTGAAGTAAAGGGGGAGCCTTAATAGCGGCAAGATTTTTAAAATTGCTGAAGTAGTAAATGTACATGATGTATTACTTCATATTCTTTGAAAGCTGTTGGATCAAATAAAGTTTAAAGTATTTAAGCGCGCAATATAAGGTACACGCATTTCGATAGAGTTGGAAACTCAAACATCCTTAACCAATTGTCTTGCCTTCACTACATGCTTCTTCGGGAGATTATGGAAGAGAGAGAATGCACCATTCTCCACTTCCCGATTAAAACAGAAGTGATTTGGAGGATCGAGGCTCTTTAAGACCACACTCTCGCAAAAAAGGAAAAAAAAAATCGCTCTGTTTGCCGGGCTGTGAGTTACTGGTATAGTGTAAAGTAAACAAAAATCGCTCTGTTTGCCATGCTACGAGTTACTGGCATAGTGTTAAGTGTTCTGACAAACAAATTCTATGAATGGAGTGTTTGATAACCACTAGATTGATTAGATAAATTGAGCACTCTGACTTGTGAAACAGTAGAATTAGCTCATTCGGAGTCTGTCTTTCCTTGTTCCTGCCGATCAGATTGCGTTTTCTATTTTGGTGTTCTTTTTATCCTAGGCTCAGTCAAGGAGAAGTTTCTCCCAATGCACTGAAGTTACAATCGGATCAACATTGATAAATGGACTCAAAAGAGAGTTGGTAATGTTTTCATTAGCCAGTGACTATTTCCACCAACTCATCAGGAGTCAGTTGCAGGCTTGGTTATTCATCTTGCTGCCTTTTAGGCGACGCTGGTCTTGCCTAATTGTCTTAGTTAAGATTAATTGGCACATGAGACCTACAGCGAACGTTTGCCACATTAGGTGGCATAACGCACCGACTAGCCTTATATTTTCAATATTTGATATTTGCTGGTCTATCGACCATCTGGATTTGCCAAAGTATTAAACCGACCTTCATTATTCTGACCAATGGTTCTATTATTACCATTATTCAGGCCAATTTGAAGAATATGGCCTAAATGACTTGCATCATTAAATTGACTAGACGAACAAGGAACATACCCTTGGATCATCAGATTTCCTCGGAATGGCAGTGTTTGACTACACGATCCCGATCTTTATATGGCATCATTTGCAACATTGATTACTATAGGTTTGATCACGTTATAGTTAGCTACGTCATTGTGTTGTTCTTCAACCGGCCTCCTCATAGTTGAAACCATATTAAGATTTGGCGCAATTTCTCTCAACTGCTCTAGTGTGAGATGCCTTGAGAGGTCAGCAATCCCCAGACGGTCATCTTCCCTTTATCTTTCAGCTGCAGAAGATTCAGAATGCATGGTCATATGTACTAGCTTTTGACAATGGATTGTTGGGACCATAGCATCATCAGCCTCCCGTTAACTTCTGGTTCTCACTACTGCAATTTACTCGGATCAGAAAAAAGGGTCCCACCGAGCATACCAAAAAGTTGTTTATGCTAAGGAATTGAAATCCAAGTTCCGGTAGTTAAAGGTTGAGAGAAAGTTAAATTGTACTGAAAATTTAAAGTGCTGGAAATATAAATTAGCATAAAAATTAAAGATAAATGTAAATTGCAAGGACAGATGTATTATGTGATTGCTTGTTGTACAAAAGTTACTTACAAGCAGTTATTTATTTTGAATCTACAATATGAACTCCAAACAAGATTTTCAATTATTTCTTCTTATTTACAAGAAGTTACTCATTTTGAGATTGTAGGCATAACCACCTAGTGGAAATGTCTTCCTCTTCGAGCTCCAACACTTAAGGAAATTGCAATAATTGGCTATTGATGACCCTCGTCAACTGATGAAGGCTTTCGTCCATCATCTCTTCGCTATATGTTGTCGATTTCCTTCACTACCGACGAGCATGTAGCTTGCCGATTATCTTGTTTACTGGACTTCTACTTTGACCAAGTTTTGCTCTCATCTATTGAGTTTGCAGCTCGGCTAGTTCAAGAGTTGGTCATTTTTTGGTGCTTATAATTATAATGTAAATTCATATTCATCTTATGACATGTCCATCACCAACCAAAAAATGAATAGATTCGAATTTCATAGAAAATAAACTCATTTATCCTTGAGTTATTTCAATGATGATTGCTTTGGCGCATGTTTTTGACCAAAATGATTTGATAGCCATATTTGTCAAACAACGTAAAAATTATTAAAAAAATCTTAAACTTATTATATGGTGATAAATTCAATACTAAACTTTTCAATTATACCAACTTAGTCATGAACGACAATTTGTCAATTCAGTGCTAAAATTTTCAATTATATCAATTTAATCTTAAACTTTTTAATGAAATACCAATGTAGTCATTCTGGCTTATTTTGACTAGAAACTGCTGACATGGTGATTTAGTAGTGCTAACTATTCCATGTAATGCTGCCGGTGCTAACGTGAATAATTTTAAAACTCTCAGATTTTTTTTTTTTCTGATTTTTTATTGGTTTTTTATTTTTTATTTTTGATTCCTTTTTTATCTTTTCAATGCGTTGGCGGCCCGGGCGAGGGCGGCGAAATTTGGATACGAACGGTGACGACCGGTAAACTACCTCATTAATTTCTTTAGGGCATCTTTGCCGATGGAAGTTGTGGGACATCTCTGTGGAAATAAAACGCGGGATAAACCTAGAAAAAAAGCCCACCACAACCGTTCACGCTCACGAAAACAAAGGACTATTCTTACTGGCTGACAAGGTGGTTGTCCTTAGCCAAATCAATATAAACATCGATATCCCACGAAAACTATAGAAATTAATTATAGACTTAAATTAATTATAGACTTAACAACCCCCCAAATAAAAAATAAAATAAAAGACTAAGACATTTTACCTAAGGTTCCATCCATGCTAGGATTAGGACTTGCCCCATAATAAAAGACTAGGACAAACGATTAATTACTAGCGATGGGAACTCACACATTTCTTTTCTTTTCTCAACCAAATCGGCCTTATCGTTTGCCCTCAGCATCATCAATATAAAATGAAAGCCCGACAAACTTTGATCACAATCGCCCATCAAAAAATAAAAGGGAAAAAACTATGGTCGTTCTAAATTCATTAACAGGATAATTTGATTGGCTTCAATAACTCGTCCTGCAATCCATTGTGAAAAGTCAATGCTTATTATCAATAAAACATATCCGGAACATGATACTTGAATATTCTTCTAAGATAACCTTCCGTCGCAATCTCATGGCCAATTAGAGATCTCTATGCAATTTCTCCCCTTTTATTTTTCTTGAGGCAGTAGCCATTCGTTTTTTCAAACCCTTTCATCAAACTAAGAAGCCTCGTCGCACTGATTTTTAGTTTTATTTTACTTTTTATTTTTTATTTTGGACTAAAGAGTTTATGCTAGAGAATAAGAGGAATTGAAATGCAAGTATTGAAAACTAATGGTTGCGAAAAAGGTTAAGTGGTACTGGATATTCAAAGTGTCGGAAAAATAAATATAAATTTGCAAGAACAGATATGTATCTATGATCGACCGTGTGTGCAAAAATAACAACGTGGATATTTGTAGCTGACCATCTGTGGTTACTTATCAACAGTCTTTCTAATCCTGTATGAAGTTGTTGATGAGAAGTTATAAATTCTAAACATTATTTCCTATCATCTAGCAATAATTATCCACGAAAAGTTACAAATCCCAAGGTTATAGGCACAACCACCCAGCAGTCGTGTACTTGCGTCGAGTCACTGTCTCGTCTTCGAGCTCCAATACTAGGCGAAATTGGCGCTATTGGTGACGGCTCTCATAAATAATCCCTCTGCATATGTCGTGGATTTCCTTCACTATCGATAAGCTTGTAGGCCGTAGATTGCCATTATACAGGACTTCTGTTTTGACCAAGTTTTGCCCTTGTTTGACTACGTTTGCAGCTCTTCGAGCTCAGGAGTTAACCATTTTTTTTTTTGGTTGGTAAGCTCAAGAGTTAACAGTTATCATGTGGATTCATATCCATTTTACGATGTGACCATGACAAATAAAAAAATGACCGGTCGGGATTTGACAGCATTATTAAGAATAAAAACTTATCTTATTTATCCATGAGTTATTTATATGATGATTGATTATTTAAGCGCATTTTTCCGAGCCAAATGATCTACCCCATTATTAATGAAAACAATTGTATCACTGTTCTTTCACCGACCCACCAATCGCGCTTTGTATATTTATTTATTTTGTGATTTCTGGTCAGGATCGAGCAATAAATAAAGACAGAACGCAAGTGTCAGCTGGAGGATCAATGGTCATGAAACTTTTGACAATTCATCATCCGCCTATTGCCGGTCTCTGCTGGAGCTTTGAACGCCGGCGACCCAACTCCCGGTGATCCACGGAAGCTACTCAACCGTGAGTGAAGAAGGCAAGGAAAAGAAAAACAAAAAGGAAAAACATTAGGTAGTTTTTTTTTTTAATTCACTTTATTTTATTCTTTTATTCTTTTATTCTATTTTACTTTATTTGGTTTTTCTTTTTTTAGTATAAGTATTCTCTGATGCAAATGATGAATTGTCGGACATGAAATAGCCTGTAAAATTTGTGATTGTTAGTTCGATTTTTGTGCCCGAAATCTGACTAGCAATCACTTAAAAAAAAAATCGTTAATCCAATCTCCCGCCCGAGATTCGATTCGTGATTTGTGTGAAATTGGCCAACCCGATCTCATGCGCGAGATATGGTTCGTCAATTTGGGTATCAATATTGTTTGATTTGCTGTCGTGTCACTTAAGTTAATTTTCTTTTAAAAAAAAATCAAAATGTAGGCTAGAATTAGGTTTATTTCTTAGTTTGCATGTTTAGGGTAGAAATTTTATTCTGAATTTTATAAATAAAATAAAAAAATCAAGAAAAATCAATCCATTAATTTAGGTTGCTAGTCTTCTTAACTTGAATTACAAGTTTAATTATTTGACTTTTTTTAAATTTCGAAATAAAAAAAAAAAAAAACAAAAATCATCATGCATATAGGTCATGTAGAATTAGGGCATATTTTGTATGTCATTGCATATTAGGGTAAAATTGCACTTAGTTTAGTTTTAAATAATAATTTTCTTAATTTATTATAGGTTTAGGTATTTTATTAAATAGATTGCATTTTAGGATTATTTAGGTTAAGATAATATTTTACTTTAAATTAGGATTTGGCTCAACCTAATTCCTAATATAAATTAAATAGGATCTTAATCTAATTAGTTAATTTTCATATCTGACCAAATTTCGAATTTCATGAAAAAATACAAAAATGCCATAGGTTGAATTAGTTTTATTTTCTAGGGTAGATTGCATTCTTTAGGAAAAAGAAAAAAAATAAAAATGTCACATGCACATCATTAGGAGTAGATCATTGAACTGCATGTTATATGGTAGTTGTAGCTAGGTCCATCCAATTAGAAATTACATGCCATTAGAGTTAGGTTACTTAGTTAATATTGCATCTCATATTGCATAATTTTCATTAAATAAGTGAAAACAAAAAAAGAGAAATTGCGTGTTAATTAGAAACCATATCTAAGATTGTTGGTGTGGATTTTAATTTAATATTGCAGATGCTTTCGTTACTTTGAGGTAAGTTTTGCAATCTATTCATTGTTTTCTTGGATGTTAAATTGGTGGATTGCGCACTCGTATGACCACCTCACATGTTAGGGAATTAAAATCAATTCAAGTTGCCTGCCAAACATTTTTTTTTTTTCAAAATAAAAAGAAAAGGTACCGAAATGGCGTTAGAGAAATCTAGCGTAATCAAGTCCCCGAACTCATAAATCTCTGGTTCGTAGGAGTAAAGTAAAACTCCCGTTACTTTACTTGGGTTTCTAATCGACCCACCAAAAATAGATTAGTGGCGACTCCTAATTGAAAATCAATTGCATGTTAAAAATTTGAACTTAAGTTGCGAATTGGTATGGGCTTGGGAGAGCTCGAGTTAAGTCTAAGCTTAACAATCCATTAGCCAACCTCTAGGTGGTTCACACCCGAAAATATTGGTCGCGACAGCTTGGTGACTCCGCTGGAGACTTGAGTTAAAAATCTTAGTGGACTTAGGCCAATTTTCTTTTTGAAAAATGTTTTTGTTTGGCAGCGAGAATTCCAGGTACATCCCTAACATTTAAGGTGTTAAATATTTTTGCAGGATGAGAGGTATAAAGGGAAGTGTTTGCTAACCTTTATTTTGCAGGGAGGTGTAGGAATGTATGGTTTATTTCATGAACGGAGTGTTGTTTGATATAAATTGTTGTGCGTGCTTTGCATTTACACTACACTTTTGCACATACAACCTGCCGTCGGACCTGGGCCGCATAGGATCATTTAGGATGGTATTGAGATGGATACCACTCCGACCGCATGCTCGCGGTACGAGTCGCCCATTTCAATCCCAAAGTTTCTTTCATGGTGTCAAGAGTACCCACCTCGGTCCGCATGCCCGCGACCCGGGTCGGCTCTTTGACCAAGCCGGAGTCATGAGGACCCGACATAGTCCACAAGCCCGTGGCTAGTCTGATCATCCTTGTGGCTCCACCTTACTAAGCCTTATAGATTAGAAATCGAACCACTTACCATGCGCATGTCTATGTGATTGCCCACCGTTGGTAAAGTAAGTTCTCTAAATTTTTGGCCTTTGCAATTCACTTACTTTATTGCATGGTCCATGGCATTAGGATTGTCATGAGTCTTGATCAATATACAATGGGGACACCGGACATTCGAATTATTCTCTCTCCAAAGGAAGAACTTAGCACTTGGTGGGACAAGTTAGATCAAGATGGCCGTCAGTTTGTAGAGTCACACATTGGTCGACTGCGTCCACTGCTGCATATCAACATCCATGGTGGCCTCATCCAAGCACTCGCCCATTGTTGGTGCCCCGAGACTGCTACCTTTATCTTCGGCGGTAAGTATGAGCTCACTCCCACCTTGGAAGAGTATAGCATTGCCATTGGAAAGTCCTTGAAAGCTGAATTGATTAGTCCGCCTATCGGAATAGATCATGTTATGGTCTTATCTGATTTTCTGAGAATTAAAGAAGATGACATAAGAAAAATTTTAAAGGCTCACCGCAATACATGTCCTTTATCCTTCCTGAAATAATGTTTTGAAAAAGGCACCTCATTTCAAATGCGTAGGATTTTCCTTTTAGCTTTCTTCGGGTTTGTGGTATTTCCTTACTGCAAGAATGCTATTAACCCTTTGATTGCTCAATTAGTTAGACAAGTGTCGGAAGGGAAAAATTTTGTAAACACTGTCTTGACTGAGACTTTTCTTTCTCTCACTCGATTCAAAGGAGGTGGTGATAAGACTCTCCATTCCTGTCCTGAGCTTCTGCAGATTTGGTTCCTTTCTCATATAAAGGGTTTTGGTGGTCTAATGACTATACATGATGTTAGTAATTCTAATCACTCTATTATGAGATTTGAGAACAACCAAAAACATGCACCGGATTATCATTATTCTAGGTGGTTAGCTTTCATGAAAAAACCAACTTCCAAGGGTTTCCTATGGCATGCTAAATGGTTCCAAGTTCGAGTAGCGAGACTCTCGTGTGAAGGAGTTGGCCCAATCCCTCTATTGGGATTCACTGGAGCATTAGAGTACTATTCAACTAGAGTGGCTCGTCAGTATCAAGTCATACAAGAGCTTCCCCCGACGTTACAAGCAGATCCACTCCAAGTTAGCTTCGTTGATGGAAGCCGAGGCCATAAAGATTCCATTCTCACTATCAAATCGATGTGGGACATGTGCCATCCACGAAAGCTTAAATGGCCCGAGAAGGAGTTGAAGGGTAAAGAAAGGAAGTATTATGCCTCGACTAAGTACATTCAACAACACAAGATTCCTGAGGACCTGCTTCCGAAGATACCAGAGGTGCTGTTGAGGATCACCAATCGTGCTGAGAACAAACGCCTCAAAAGAGTTGCCGAAAAAGCCCAAGAGGAGAATAAACGATTGCGCCGAATGGTGTCCCGAGTGTATATTGATCAAGCCAAATGAAATGCTTGAATCAATCTTGCTATTTTTATTTTTAGATTAATGTTTAGGAAGTTGAGTCATTTACTTTCCTAGTTCATTTGTTTAGGACATTTCGTATTTCTATTTTGATAGGCTTTTCAAAAGCTCCATTGATGAATAAAATTTCTAGAGTATTTCCATGGGTCGGCGTATTTTCATATGATATACTTATTTGTGTTCATTTCTTAAAATTAGGTGATAACGGATCCTCCACGCTCGCCCATTATCACGCGTTTAAGAGCAAGTATGGCCGAACAACCTGAAATGCGCGATCGCATGTCATCTGTGGAAGATCAACTCAAGCAGTTAGCCACTTCCATGTAGCTTATAACAGCTCAACTTCAATCCCTTCAAGTGAATCCAAATCCACCCGCTCTCCCTGAGATAGTAGTCCGGAGGAACATGCCCAAATGAGTGCTGATGAAATGCCTGAGTTGGAGGATGATATGGTCCTTGTTGGAAAGGCCAAGCTTGACAGTGTTCCTAAGACAGATCAGGATGAGCGTGTTGCAAAGCTAGAAGAGAAAGTGAGACAGCTGCAGGAGTCTCAAAGCTCACTCCCATTTGATCTCTCGGTCTATGAGAAAGTCAAAATGCCTAGCAAGTTCAAAATGCCGGAGTTTGAGAAGTACAACGGGACATCTTGTCCGAAATCTCATTTGCAGATGTACCACGTGCGCATAGCCCATCATGTCAAAAATGAGCCCCTCATGATCCAATCGTTTCATGCGAGTCTGACCGGGCCCGCATTAAACTGGTATGTGATGAAAAACGTGAATCTCCTCGGAACCTGGAACGAAGTGGCGGACGCATTCCTCAAATAGTACAAGTTCAACATGGACATCGCACCTTCCCGAGAAGACCTGGAGCGGATGGAAAAGAAAAGGAGCGAGTCATTTAAAGAGTATGCTGTGAGATGGAGAAACTTGGCGGCTCAAATCACTCCTGAGCCTACCAACAAGGAGTTAATGAAGTTGTTCGTGAAAACCCTTCCATCTGAGTTTCGTAACCGAATGGCTAGTACATATGTTGAGAGCTTCAATCAGCTCATTCCTATATGAGAATAGATCGAGATGGGGATAAGGGAAGGATGGTTTGCTGAACCATCTAGTAAAAGATTCTTTTCCAAGAAAGAGAAAGAATCGGCTGTTGATGTGAATGTGGCTTATAGCCAAGAAAGTGCCAAACGTGCCCCGGTGATCCAGATGAACCCAAGACCGCAACAACCCGCTAGCCGTCAACCATTCACCCAAGCGAATAATAGAAGGCAGTTCTCCTCTCTCCCTGGGTCTCCATCCCAAGTGCTGACAGTCCTCCGAAAGAAGGGTTTGCTCACTAGTGAACCAAAGCGCCCTAACCGTGAAGGCATTCGCGGTTACGACCCGTTGAAAAAATGTGACTACCGTAACGGTGAACTGGGGCATTCGACTGATGAATGTTTCACCCTCAAGCACAAGATCCAAAATCTCCTGGACACAAAAGCCTTTTCATTCCAAACTGCTCGACCGAACGTTCAGAAAAATCCACTACCAGAGCATGAGGGTACGGTGAATGCTATCTTGGAACCTGAGGTCGGACGGATCAAGAACTCAAAAGTGCATGTGGCAGATGCCTACAACGGGTTAGTGAGAGCTGGGTATTATCGAGGCCAGGAAGACGTCCCCCTATCAGTGATGAGAGAAAGAGTTGCCAAAATGGTGGAGGATGGCATCATTGTGTATGCTGACCATAACTACATAGTTTCTACTTTTTCCCACCTCATCATCGATTGGGAAGAGGAGCAGGCTGCACTTGAGGCTGACAAGGAAGAGGTTGATCCTTTGCTTGTGGACATGCCCCCATTAGAAGATGCATCTGGCGAGGAGATAGTGATAGAAGTGCCTCAACCGTATGAATATGTCGACAACAAGGCAGTGCCTTAGTCATATGACCTGGATGTTGACCTTGTTACAAGGTCTGGTCGGACCTATGGTCAAGCCAGTGCTCAACCTGCAAAGCCAGTCACCGATGAAGATGCTAAAGAGTTTCTAGCCATAATCAAAGCAAGCGAGTATAACATGGTTGACCAATTATGAAAGATGCCCGCTCAGATCTCCTTACTCGAGCTTTTGATGACATCCCCCGTTCATCAAAAGTTGCTAATGAAGGTGCTGAGTGAAATTCGTGTGCCAGAGACGGTTGAGGCAGACAAGCCGGAAGAATTTGTGGGATCGGTCCTTTTCAAGGATTTGATTGCCTTCTCTGATGAGGAATTCCCTCTCGAAGGCAGGGGACATAATAAAGCACTCTACATATCCGTTAAGCACAAGTCTTCCCATGTGTCTCGAGTGCTCATCGATAACGGGTCCGCTCTGAACATTTGTCCGTTGGCCACTCTTCACCGCCTTAAGGTAGACCCGTCAAGGATACATGCCGTGAAGACTTCGGTGTGAGCTTTCGATGGAACAAAAAAGGAGGTGATCGGAGAAATCCATCTCGATGTACAAATAGGACCGGTCGTCTTCAACATTCCCTTCCAAGTGCTGGACATCCCTACTGCATTCAATTTCCTGCTAGGTCGTCCCTGGATACATACTGCTGGAGCAGTGCCTTCAAGTCTACATCAAGCTGTGAAATTTGTGATCGAAAGGAAATTGGTCACCGTGTATGGTGAGGAAGACCATCGGATCTATCATGAGACGGCTATCTCCTATGTAGAATCGGATTCCCAGTTTGAATCAAGTTACCACTCATTCGAGTTAGTGTTCACCATACATGCTTCTCGGGGTTCATCACCGCCTACCCCTGAAGTATCAGATGCTGCCCTCATGGTGGGAAGAGTAATGGTTGGGAATGGTTTCGTCCCTGGCAATGGTCTTGGGAGAAATGGTCAGGGCATTCGAAGCCCCATTGAAGCCCCTCAGAGGTCCCGCTCTACTGGTTTAGGGTACCATGGAAGAGGTGGGGGAAGTTCTGAAGGACGAAGACAAGAAAGGCGGAGCTCGCCACCTGACCAAGGACGAGGAAGGCAAAACCCACTACCCCCGAGCATTCACGAGACATTCCCTGGTCCTCCAAGAATGATGCAGGATGAAGCGGAAGTGATGGATACTCTAGGGCAGCCTAGTGGCAAGTTTGATTGCTTGGTGAAGTATTCGGCCCCTCCCAGCTACTACATGGATCCTAGCGAGATAGTCTCAGATGGGTGGGGTGGCATGGATGATCCGACACCCCCCAAGACGGAAAATCCTGATGGTGAGCTGGAAGGAGTTGCAAACTTATTCGATGACCTCATCATAGGAGCCATTGATGAAGGACCCCCTGAAGAGATGGGCCTTGGCCCACAAGAGTAACTCTTTTACTGCTTTTGCACATTCCCCTGCGTGGGAATTTTTATTATTTTCTGAATGATGTTTTCAGTTTCTTCTTTCTTTTAATGATTGAGTGTTGCATTTTTTCATTTCAATAAATGTAATTGATTGATGAATTTCAATGAAATTACAAGTTTTATTTTGAGGGCATGATGAGGTATACCAAACCAGCTCGGTGATGATATCCAACCGATAAAAGAAAGGAAAAATCCAAGGAGAATTCTGAGGCCTGGGCTTCATCATGCTTTCTCATGTCGAAATGTTTCAAAAAAATGCTTTTCCAAATGCTTTTCAAAAAAAAATTTCAAAAAAAATAAAACTTGATTTACTTTGTTTGTCTTTTTGACCCATCTACTTTTTGTTTCAGAGACGGTCTTATAGCATGTAGAGGTGTGGAAATGGTCTAATCCAATTCCGGATCTTGGGGGCAAGTTCGCTCTGAATTACAATGGCCTGTATGTGGTAAAGAAGATACTTCCTGAAGGTGCCTTGATCTTGGTAGAAATGCATGGTCATGAGTTTTCCACTCCAGTTAATTTTGATGTTGTCAAGAAGTATTATCCGTGATAGAATTTGCCATGTCATGTTTTGAACTGTAAGCATTTCTATGAAGAATAAATTGCTTCAATGAGTTGAATTGTTCAAATTTATTGCAAATCTTGCATTTTTCTTTCTTGATGAATTGTGTGAGATAAATTAAATGTGTTAAATGGGGTACTTTGGAATAATGAAAGGCAAGCCTTGTTCCATACACTGTTTCATACACTAACCCCCAGTGAGTTGTGTGAAAAATTCCATGCCCGCAAGGAAGAGGGCTATCTCGCAAATGGTACGTCAACTAAAGTGATGAAAGGCATTCTTTTCTCTATCCCAAACACTATAGGTGATCCATTGTTCAACCCCTTTGAGCCCTATACACTTATAGAGATTCTTTTAATATTACCCCTGTCAAGGATCATCCCATATGGGGCAAATTTAAAATGAATGGTAGTAATATTTTTGCTCACACTTGCATCAATCTTCGAGTATCGCTTTTGTAGTGTAACTTATGCGGTAATTCAAGTGCCTTAGGATGACGAAGAGCAGTTCTTTCTTTATCCTACACACTTTTGACTATTGCATAGCCCACTTGAGCTTATAAATTCATTTCATGTCAAACCCAGTTGGTGATCATCCCCCATACCGGGGCAAGATGAAAGACAATCATTCAGGTAGCATGGTCTAAAATGCTCATAAAAGAAGACTGTGTAAGTCCAAATAGAAGAAGTGCAAAATAGGGGCATGAAAAAGCAGTGTGCTTGGTAAAAGTAAGGCCAATGCCCAAAAAGAAAAATCAAACACTTAAGTCGTATCCCCAACAAGGTGGTACCCAAAAAAAGAAAAAAACTCTCAAATGCTGTTGCAATCAATGGAGTTGTAATAAAAAATCTTCGACAGTGGAGAAGGAAAGTGGTGGAAATGTCAAGATGATCACCAACTTTGACCTTCCTCTAAACACTTTTTGAGCCTAATGATCCTTTCATTTCTCAACCCATGAGCCAAGCCTACGTTACGTCCCTTGCAAAGTCTCTTCAGATTAGGGCACTTAAATTAACGTAGGAGTTCATATGTTTGAAAGCATCGCTTGAAGAAATGCGAGTAAGATAATTACTGCCTCATTTCATATGTTTCTTGACTTGAAAATCCCAAGACAGTTATGAAATGTCATTTTTCAAATAGCCTCAACTCAAAGAGTCCCTTTTGTTAAGCCGTTGACCAAGCCCACATTACGGTCCCTCTTAAAGACCTCTCAGATTGGTGAGATCGTACCACTTGCGAGATTGCACAAAACCTTGTTTGGCATGATGACAGTGAGATAGAGTGAATCCTGCATCAAAGGTCAGGATGAAACGACCCTCTTAATGAGGATGAGAGAAAAGTCCTTTCAAACCGAAAGGTCCCTCATTTGACACATCCATGACACTCACATGTTCAGATTGGAATATTCTTTTGAAATTTTTCCCAATGGAAATTAGGTAATGCAAGGTTGATAGAAATCATCACGCATGAACCTCATTTGAATCAATGCATGTCTGTGAATGCATATTGCCTCTCTTTTAACTGTTTTACAGGAGACATATCCCTAAGGAGCAGACATGTCACCAGGTAAGCCTATCTCTATCCATACCTTAAATACTTGTCATTGTACATGTATTCCTTTTCAAGCACTAGCACTCGATGGAGTTGCACCCCAAAGATTTTTCCCAGATTCATCAGGCGACCGTAGAATGGTACGGGTTTTCCTCAGTTCAGGCGACCGTAGAATGATACGGGTCCTGGAAAATCTTTTTTTCGTCAAGGCGACCGTAGAATGGTACGGGTCCTGGAAAATCTTTTTTTTCGTCAAGGCGACCGTAGAATGGTACGGGTCCTAGACAACACTCAGGCGACCGTAAAATGGTACGGGTCCTGGAAAATCATTTTTTTTTCGTTTAGGCGACCGTAAAATGGTACGGGTCCTGGGAAAGCAGTCACTTTGCGAAGTCATGTTACTATTTTGGGCGACTGTAGAATGGTACGGGTCCTGGACAAGTAACACCAATCTATCTTGAGTTACTCTACCATCCCCGAAGGTAAGTAATTCCAGATAAGTTCCTTTATCATTTAGTATTTCCATGCATCATATAAATTTCATTTCAAAATGGGATTCATTTTCAAAAAAAAAAAAAAAATCATTTAGTACATATGCATGATCAAAATTTAGGTCTCAACTTGTCTTTGAAGGCAACCTCTACGAGCTCACCTTCAAAGAGGGGCAGCTGTTGACACCTAATTTTGGAAAAATAAAATTGCATTTTTGGAAAATATGGGAAATTGATTTGATTGAATTATGCAAGGAAAATTGGAATTCTGATGGATATTCGGATTTTGTCAAATGTAGAAACAATTTAAAAATCATGTGAATAAGGGGCAATAATTTTTGCAAAATGGAAAAATCTAAGCAAGATCAAAGGCGGTGCGAAATCACGCCCTAATTTACTGATTTGATTTAATGCGACAAGAGATGGAAATTCGAGAAATGCCATATAAAACAGCTGTTTAGAATCACTATAAAAAGAGGTTCATTTTTCGTAACTAAGGGGAGGGGAGATTTTCGAAAAAAATTGAGAGCGAATTCGAACAAAAATTAAAGAAAAAAATTGAGAGAAGGATTCGTGCAAGAAAAAAAGAGAGAAGAAAAGAAGCTTCCGTACAAAGTCAAGGTCAGAAAAGAGAGGATAGGAGCGCAGGACAGCAACAGAGAGAAACAGGAGAGGGAGACGTGACGTGAGGGAGCAGAAAAGAGAGAAAAAGAAAGAAAAAAAAAGGTTACTGTGCATCTTCTTCCTCTCGCATCCATCGTTTGTGTCCCTGTTCGCGCCGGCCACACCCCCTGTGGCCTCCGTCCGTGAACATCCATGCCAGCCTCGTCGCCAGCGCTCGTAGCCGGGCCTCCGCCGCGCCTCCAGTTTCACTGCCGCCTGACGCCATCAACCACGACCTTGCACCAGCCACCGCGTCTCGCCTCACTGGTTCGCGACTAGCAGCCCTATTCACCTCCACCCGTGGCCCGACATCTGCACCACCCCCGCTGCTGCATCGACGCCGACGTCTCCAGCAACACCCGACGTCGTGCCACAGTCACCTCCGCGTCCCTGCTCGTCTCCGCCCAACGCTCAACCGCCGTCGTGCTGCTGCCTGCTGCTGCTCCTCGCGACGCCACCGCTCGCCGTCGATCCGCCTATTGCCGGTCTCTGCTGGATCTTTGAACGCCGGCGACCCAACTCCCGGTGATCCACGGAAGCTGCTCAACCGTGAGTGAAGAAGGCAAGGAAAAAAAAAAAAAAAAAAAGGAAAAAACATTAGGTAGTTTTATTTTTTTATTTTTTTATTCACTTTATTTTATTCTTTTATTCTATTTTACTTTATTTGGTTTTTTTTTTTAGTATAAGTATTCCCTGATGCAAATGATGAATTGTCCGACATGAAATAACTTGTGAAATTTGTGATTGTTAGTTGATTTTCGCGCCCGAAATCGACTAAAGAATCACTTGAAAAAAAAAAAATCGCTAATCCAATCTCCCGCCCGAGATTCGTTTCGTGATTTGTGTGAAATTGGCCAACCCGATCTCATGCGCGAGATATGGTTCGTCAATTTGGGTATCAATATTGTTTGATTTGCTGTCGTGTCACTTAAGTTAATTTTCTTTTAAAAAAAATCAAAATGTAGGCTAGAATTAGGTTTATTTCTTAGTTTGCATGTTTAGGGTAGAAATTTTATTCTGAATTTTATAAATAAAATAAAAAAATCAAGAAAAATCAATCCATTAATTTAGGTTGCTAGTCTTCTTAACTTGAATTACAAGTTTAATTATTTGACTTTTTTTAAATTTCGAAATAAAAAACAAAAAAACAAAAATCATCATGCATATAGGTCATGTAGAATTAGGGCATATTTTGAATGTCATTGCATATTAGGGTAAAATTGCACTTAGTTTAGTTTTAAATAATAATTTTCTTAATTTATTATAGGTTTAGGTATTTTATTAAATAGATTGCATTTTAGGATTATTTAGGTTAAGATAATATTTTACTTTAAATTAGGATTTGGCTCAACCTAATTCCTAATATAAATTAAATAGGATCTTAATCTAATTAGTTAATTTTCATATCTGACCAAATTTCGAATTTCATGAAAAAATACAAAAATGCCATAGGTTGAATTAGTTTTATTTTCTAGGGTAGATTGCATTCTTTAGGAAAAAGAAAAAAAATAAAAATGTCACATGCACATCATTAGGATTAGATCATTGAACTGCATGTTGTAGCTAGGTCCATCCAATTAGAAATTACATGCCATTAGAGTTAGGTCACTCAGTTAATATTGCATAATTTTCATTAAATAAGTGAAAACAAAAAAAGAGAAATTGCGTGTTAATTAGAAACCATATCAAGATTGTTGGTGTGGATTTTAATTTAACATTGCAGATGCTTTCGTTGCTTTGAGGTACGTTTTGCAATCTATTCATTGTTTTCTTGGATGTTAAATTGGTGGATTGCGCACTCGTATGATTACCTTACATGTTAGGAAATTAAAATCAATTTAAGTTGCCTGCCAAACATTTTTTTTTTCAAAATAAAAGAGAAAGGTACCGAAAGAGCGTTAGAGAAATCTAGCGTAATCAAGTCCCCGAACTCATAAATCTCTGGTTCGTAGGAGTAAAGTAAAACTCCCGTTACTTTATTTGGGTTTCTAATCGACCCACAAAAAATAGATTAGTGGCGACTCCTAATTGAAAATCAATTGCATGTTAAAAATTTGAACTTAAGTCGCGAATTGGTATGAGCTTGGGAGAGCCCGAGTTAAGTTTAGGCTTAACAATTCATTAGCCAACATCTAGGTGGTTCACACCCGAAAATATTGGTCGCGACAACCGAATTGGTAATCTTTCCAAATTTGCAGCTATCGCTTTGATTATTTTTGGATGTGGCCGGTGACGCTCATTATCTTTGCTGATGAAAGTTTTGGGACACCTCTATGGGACTATACTTGCCGGTCGTCCTCAGCCAATTCAATATAAAATCTATGTCCGACGAAAACTATAGAAAATCAAATACTTACCAAAAAAAAAAGGAAAAAAAGAAAACACTTACTCCCACAATAATGAAGACAAGACATTTAACAAAAGGTAGACTAAGAATAGTTAATGAATAGTGAATCAGGCTTACACGGGTCAACTGCAAATGTGAATATTCATGAAGCATTCTCCATTCATTCCACCAGTTGCTACTCCCTGCTCAAAGGACAGAAAAAAAAAAAAAAAAAACATGGCAATCGCCGCCTGCTTCAACTCCTCACTGTCACTCCCCAGATCCTCGCCCTCCCTCCACCTCCGCCGCCACCACGCCTCCCCGCCGCGGACCCACCTCCACCTCCGCCTCTCCACTGCCCATGCCGCTCCCACTCTCTCCTCTCTCCCTCTCCCCCGCTGCACCCTTCACAGCGGCCGCGGCCACCTCCTCCGCTCCGCCACCTTCGCCTCTCCCGGAGGTGGAGGCGGCTTCATCAACGGCAATGGTAACTCCGGTGGCGGAGGCGGTGGGGACGATGGTGGGGCTGACGGCACTGGGGGCAGGAACGGGAAGGAGGTGCTCATGGTCCTGGCGGAAGCCGGGCGGCAGTTGGAGAGCGCGCGGAAGGATCTGGCAGCTGCGATCGAGGCTGGGAGGATTCCAGGCTCGGTCGTGTCGAGGTCACCGTTCTTCCGTTGGTTGATGCAGCTTGGAGGTCTCAAGGAAAGGCTTCTCGCCGACGGTCTCTTCCCCGCGAAGATCGCCGTGGAGGGTGGAGTGGCGATCTTCACCCAGGTATATCATTGATCGCTCCGTTCTTCGTTCGAATGATTGCTGCATTTTTTGTTTTGGTCGCGGTTCGTTCTCTGCTGACGATCGTTGCTGGCCATTGTTTTGTATCCTCTGACGTTTCATTCGTGGATCTGCATGACGTGAACTGCCTTTTATGTCAAATTTATGCCAAGATAAGTTCGGGGCAAGTATTCCGGCAGCTTTATGCGCATAGAAAGAGAATTGCTGACTTTAAAGTCAACGTTTTGTCAAAAATTAGAGCATCTGATTGAAAACTTCATAATGAAAATTAAAGTAAAACGAGTTTTCGTTTCTTTAGTGGTTGATTTCATCGTTTTTCCCAATCTAAGCTTGTTTTTAGTTTGCAGAAAACGTTTTTTTGCACATCAATTAGTTTTCCATGATCAAAATATTAAAAAGTTAGAAAATAATTTTTTGGAAACAGCTTTTCTTCAAAAAAAAAACAATCAACGACCGAGACTAGATATAGTCACACTTTAACAGAGGACAGACGTGGTATTGATGGGCCTCTCCGCCTCCAATTCTACTATCTTGTTTTGAAAAATGATTACGTGACGATCTTTAATTTATTATGAAAATAACGGTCTATTTTGAACCACAAAATATCAAATAATAAATAATTATAAATTGTTACGGGACCTAAAATTTTATATTAGTAAAGCTCTCCTGATTTATATAGCAAAGTCCATCAGCAAAGAGAAACAATCTTTTAAATAAGAATAAAATTGATGAATTATTATGGGAAAAAAATTCTTTTATAATTTCGGATAAAAATTTTAAGGAACAGAAACGTAAGCACCGAAAATTAAACGTTACAATAAAGATAAATGGTAGTGGAAATTTGAAGTGCCGGAACAGTAAATTTGCAGAGAATTTAAAGATAAACATAAATTTTACAAGAATAGATGTGCTTTATGATTGATTGTGTGTGCAAATAGTACAACATGGGTATTTATTGCCAATCATCTGTTTATAACTTCCTAATCTTATATGCAATTATTGATAAGGAGTTATCAATTATCATCTAGCTGTTAATATCACAAAAAAGTAATACATCCTGAGGTTATAACTTACAACTTATAGCCATAACCACCTAACAGCCAGTCCTTGTGTCGATCCATTGTTGCTCCAAATACTTTGGCAAAATTTGCAACTGTCGACCTTGTCGATTGGTGAGGCTCTCGTCGATAATCTCTGCGCTATGTGTTGTCGATTTCCTTCGCTATTGACGAGCTTGTAGTAGCTTGCCGATTGTTTTGTTTACCGGACTTTTGTTTTGATCAAGTTTGCTCTTAATCGACTTAGCTTGCGGCTTGTTGAGTTCGAGAGTTGGGTAATTTTTTGTTGTTAACGGCTTATTATGTGAATTCATATTCATCGTACCATATGTCCATCCATTACAAATCGAGAAACGACGGGATCCGGATTTCATGAAGATAATAAACTCATTTATCCATGACTTATTTTTATGATGATTGATTATTTAAGCGAATTTTCTTTACCAAAATGATTTTACCCACCACCAATCGCACTTTCCTTGTCTTTTTATATTTATATTTATTTGGTAATTTCTGGTTAAACTTGGTGGGTGGCCTAACTGAGCTACATGGTCAAGGTCAAGCAATAAATAAAGACAGAACCAAAAATGTCATGAAACATTGACTTCACTTGTTTTTGTGACCATCCCAGCCACTATTTGTCTCTCCTCCTTAGTTCCATTTTGCCTCCCCCAATAAATTATTTCAGAAAATTTTCTGGAAAGTAAAAAATTAAAGTAATTTTTTATTGACTTTTTTCTTTCCTTTTGGCCATGGACTATGATGAATGCGTATTTGGTCAAATTGGTGGGTGGGAGTTTCACAGCATTTCTTTTCTTTTTCTTTGGACATTTCTCCTGTGGACCTTATATTTTTAATTATAGTCCTTAATCAATTCTCTCAATACAAAACAAAGAAGACTCGTAAACACATATGTCAAACTTCCCATTATATTGGTGTGATGTAGATAACGATATATGAATGAAAGTTATTCTATTTATTGCATCAAGACATTTCATTTGACAATTCTACATTTTTATTATTATTTATACATTTGTCTAATGTGGTTGATAATTGCATATCTCATTAGCTAATTACATGACGCGAACTCGATTTATTATCAAGTGAAATGCAGTATACAGTATGAAAGGTCGATTGTGCTAATTGGACAAGGGTGGTCATGCTTGTGTCGACAGAAAGACGAGCTTCGGTGGCGAGAGATGACAATAGCAATCTAATTACAGATCAAGGACAATGCATGCATTGATGTCCAAACGAATAAAAATTAAGAGATTCATTTGATATTCAATCAAATTCCAAAAGTTATATAAGGATAAAATTCAATATTAATGAGAAGGAATTTTTATCCGGGAGTGTTCTTGTTGGATATTAGTTTAGTAAAATTTGAATTTCAGAAGAATTCAATTTCTAAAATATAATTCGTGCCTGAGAGCAGTATAATCAAATACTTAATGTCTTCACGCAAAAAATTTCTTAATTGCTTATTTAATCATTCATGATCATGGTCACCCGACACAATGATGAAGAACACGAGCACCACCCCGAAAGTGAGACGCTGTCAGCAAGACAGGAGCCTGTGCACTTCTCTCTCCCCTTCTACATACCCTCGTCGAATAATAGCGCGACATGTGTAGTTCAAAGGTTCTTTCTATGCACGTGTCGCCTCAGGATTGCGTGACCTGAATAGTGCATTGCACTGTGATGCGCACACGATCCTCGCTCCCTGTGATGTTGTCTGAGTCCGGGGCTCGCCTAAATCTCCCTTTGCCTGCGCGTAGTATTCACAACAGGTGATCAGTAAGGGTGGACGGTTTCAAATTCCACCTTAAATCTACTTATCAGAACTGACTTTTCATTTTTTTGAATTTGGTTAATGTCTTGAAATTTGGACCTATCTCATAGGTTTTAAAATTGATGTCAAGGTCTATTCGAGGATACGTCAATTGATCAATTTCCTTAAAGTGAAAAAAAAAAAAAATCACGAGTCGAAGAAGTTTCATTATAGTACGCAGGAAACTTCTTCCGTGACCAACGTTCGTTGGCCCAGGTGACAAGGAGCCTAGGTTCCCTTAAGCAAGGTCTCGAGTTCATGGCAAGGGATTATGCTGTTGCAAAAAGATTTGCTCTGAAGGCTCAGAGTGTATATCCTGGACTTGACGGCCTTACTTATATCCGATGGTGCATTTAAGCTGGTAAGCTGGTTTCGAAATCATGGAGTCTATCTTCAGATGAATCTAAAAGACGGGCCTGCAACCAGAGGAGGAATTCACGAGGCTCCCTCGAGAAAACTCCTAGTACCAGCACTGATCCATCATCGGCACCCCATCGAAAGGGGACCTATTACGATTACATTGGTTCGAATGTGAGGACGCACTCCGACACAGAGAGAGAGAGAGAGAGAGAGAGAGAGAGAGAGAGAGAGAGTTGTCGTACTCAGAAGCATTTCTTTTTGGTTTTTTGTCTTGAAGAATGATCTTTCTTTGGACCATGCCTCTTTTTTACTATTTTCTCAATTCCTATTTTAGGGTCTTGCAGCTCTATAATTCGAATTCCTCCAAAAATGAAGATCCGAACCACAAAGTGCGAGTTCCTAAAAGTAGGGAATCGAGAGCTAAAACTGGCGACGATGTTTACTTTTAAGGCGCACATGATAAAATTTCTATTTTTGTATTTCTCTGTTTCTCTGTTTTCCGGAACATGTTTGGAACATAAATCCGTTTGGTAACGCAATTTGATTTTTTTATTTCTAGAATGGATTTCTATTCCAGAAATATATTTGAAGAATAAATCAAAAACTAAAATTTTTAACTTCTCAATTTCTGAAATAGAAATTGAGAAATCAATTTCTGGCCAGAAATCAATTTCTATTCCAGAAATTTTGTCATGTACTCTCTTATGCGCGCATGATAAAATTTCTACTTCTCTATTTCTCTGTTTCTTTGTTCCCCGGAATAGGTTTGGAATGTAAATCCGTTTGGTAACGCAATTTGATTTTTCTATTTTCGGGAACAGATTTTGCCCAGAAATAGATTTGAAGAAGAAATCAAAAGTTAAAATTTTTAACTTCTTAGTTTCTAAAATGGAAATTGAGAAATCAATTTCTGGCTAGAAATCAATTTCTATTCCAGAAATTTTGTCATGCGCCCCGGTGATCAGTTTTGGATGGATCGGCTCCTACCCTAAAATTGATAGATTTGTTTTATCCCATATGAATTTATAATTTTTTTATTTGACTTATATTCAATCCGACTCATTAAACTTGCAATAGACGATTATGAAAATCCATAAAGTGAAAATGACCCACATTGCCATGCCACATCTATGTGTTGGTGATGTAGAAGATGCATGTCTCGAGAAGTAATGACGCGGAGTTCTCGATTGATGTTGTTGCCATATCTATTTACTGGTTTTATCCCAGTGGCCACTCTTTCCATTTGGGAAGGAGGAGGTGGAAGCTTTGAATTCCTACTTTCTAAGGGAAGTTGGGGTGTAGATGATTTAGTTTTAAATATAAGTTTTGACTTCCGCACTTTGTAAGGAGGTAGATTAAAAGTCTAAGAGTGAGAGTTAGAGTAGGATCGACAGAAAAAAATTATTTGTTTGATTTTTGCATTACCTTATCTCTATGCGATAAAGAAAGTGTTCGGATGGATTCGTTGGTGATTGGATTGAACTAGTTGAGTGATGTTCATTGATGCATCCGAACTGTGGAGAGCTGCACGTTTTATTTGTCTGTTGATGATGACAAAACAGTTGTGGCTTTTGGACTAGCAATCAGCAGTAGAATAGAAAACCTATGAACTTGAATTCCGGCAATTCATGAGACTTAAGATTGGATGACAAATAACGGAAAAACATATCATGGGTATGATAACCGTAAGGGCGATTGAATCTTAACTGAGCATTCAATCATTACTGAAAGAAAGAGCATTGATTGATATGATACATAGACTTGAAAATGAGAATGAGGAACGTTACTCCTGTAAACGTGGAACAAGAGGAAAGGTAGGCTGCGGTCTACCGGTTTGTTGGATCAAGATACATATCAATGGAATCAATGCTTAGGTGAAGGGCTTCATATCGTTATCCGTGGTCAATTTGTGTCTGAGAAGCAGTCGCCGCCAAAGTAATTTTACCGATCATTTGTTTGAACAACTACACTTCCAGGCGCTGTTACCAATGTAATGTTTTTGATTACTGGTCCGTGACAACAGTTTTTCTTGATTTGAAAGGTGACTCCGCCATCTGGTATGATGCCTGTTAACCAATAATTATGAACAAGTGGACGTGAAAAGGCTCGGATAATAAGAAATGACGTGAATTGAATTGTCATTCCTGTATTTAATGTTTAGTTATTACTTTGGTATGCCTAGTCTAGCGTTTCATGCCCTTTATTCAGCAAGGACTAGGAATGCTTTTCACCTTTAGTTATGCCTTGCTTATATGTTAATGAGCCATTGATGAACAGGATGATGCAAGTGGTTCTCCCTCTCGGACAGAGAACAGTCTTATTGATTCGGCTTCTGGAAGTATGTTTGGACAGTTCCATTTACTTTTGAACCCCAGATGCAGTTCATGATTTAATGCTTATCTTTAACCTGTAGCTGTTGCAAAGCCATCAACGCAAGCAGCTGAAGAGGAGGCTCCTGCTCAAGCAGAGGCTGCAGAACAGAAGCCGAAGTTTGAACAACAAGGTTTTGTTAGATTACATAGCAAATATGCCTACCCTATTAAATTCAAGCTTATTCTTTTCGTAATTGTTGCCTTCCTTCAGCTTTTCATGAATGTGTTACTGGGACATAGTGGTGTCTTGCTGGGTACGTATTGTTAACGAATTATTTGGTCCTCCTTTTACTTCATCCATTCGGATTTGAATCCGTATTTATGTGCTATGCACATAAACTATAAATATGTGTGTGCATCTCTTTACTCGGCTAAATTAGAAATACGTGTGTACATCTCTTTACACAGCTTATAGAGAGAGTACAAACTAGTAAACCGTTCCATTGCATAGGACAGTACGGTCTGGGTAATCACAAATTAGGAGGCAAGAAGCTTCTGTTTAGTGCATTCATTCTGGTATGAACATTGTTTATGATTGCATCCACAATCTAGTGTTGTTTATCAAGAACTGCTGCTATGGTATCCTTTGACACCATTTCACCAATAAGGTGATTTAAAAGTCACATATATCATAGGGTATTCTCTAGTCATATTCTCAGTGATTGAATGATCATCTTCTCCCTTTTTTGTCCTCTCAAAAGCTTGATTCACTTACTCCTATCAACTAAATTGTATCATCCGTTATGGATCATGGATGTATGTTGAATCTTCTTGGATAGTCCTTGCCATTCTCTGTTGTCTTCCTGGAAGGCTCAATTCACTTTAATGAACTTCTATCAACTAAGTTTTATCATCCGTTATGGATCATTGGTATATGTTGGATCTTCTTGGATAATTCTTGTCAGTCCCTCGATTAATGCACATAGTGATGTTAGTTGCAACTCACAATCTTAGTGGAAAGCCTCATTTAGTTGGTGTCCAGGCACCGACAGTATACTTGCTCTAGGTTTTGTTGGAGATGCCAGGCATGTATAATGAGTTACATTGAAATTCTGGAAAAAAATTGAAACAAAATACAGATGGATGAGAGATTTTACACTCTGTATAGGGTCTGGCAATCAGTTTTTTTTACCTCTGCTGTCCTTTTCTTTTTAAGTGCTTTATAATGGCCGTACTAATATTTTTATAGGCGAAATATCGGGAGGTAAACATGTTCATAGCGAGAGTCAACAAAACTTGGATGACCAGAATGATTCGCGTTATCAAACCAACGAGCATAAATTGCGCTTCAATGCAATTCCCTCCAGCGGGGAAAGTGATTCTGCACAGGGGGCAATTCAAAACCAAATGATGGAAAAGGTTGAATGTCAGACATCTATCCTCCCTGTCCCCATGGAGTCACTCATCAATTTTCTTTCCTGTTGTTTGAGTTATCGCTACAATAACGTGGGACAGGTCATGTGGAAAAATAGCTTAATGCCAGGATGATAAAAAGCTTTACACCTCTCATTTTCATTTTTCCTATTTCATATTGAAGCAGGAAATAAAATAATAGTTGTTTTGGGTGCTTCCACTAACGATATTGTTCTTTCGTTATCTCAATATTTGACTTGTTCCATCATGTAAGCATGTGAATATTTTTTTAACTCATATCTTCTTTCTTGAGACAAACATAGATTGAACTTACATGGACATCCAAAGGTAAGGACAGCTTGCCTAATGAAAACGGAGATTTAGGAGCAGCCGGGCGCACTAGTGAACAGGTACGTCTTCCCCCAGTGGTCTGTCAGTGTTCAAGAGGGGACGATGATTTATATTTCATCTTGAATGGACTGGTTTGAGTACCTTTCTGCTATATTTTGCCGACCGATATAGGAATATTTTTGCGACAAACTGCTTGATATAATACGTAAGCGGGCTCCACTGCAGTTATAATTGAAAACTCATTATCTTTACAGATTATTTTGAAATGGAAATCTGAGCCACAGACGGTGCTTATTATTCAAAAACCAGGATCGGAGGATGCTCTAGATCTATGTGAGAAAATAGTCAGGTTTGAAACTATTCAAATTTCCTGCAACAAAAGTGATATTGGCTTTTGGTGCATCATTATATAAACTTAATGACTTCAAATTTCCTGCAAAAGAGAGTGCAACGTTCAGATGACGTTAGTATTTGGGTAAACTCCAACATCTTTGAATACTGGTAATGATAAACAAATCATAAACACATGTGCATTCCTTTTTGATTGTTAAATATTTATTCCTTCATTTTCCTATTTGCTAGATGGTTAAACTTCGACAAGAAGCAAATTTACGTGGAGCCAAGGGTCAAACAGAAGCTTATCGAGAAAAATAGTTCCTTCAGCATTGTGGAAAGTTGGCAAGATGATGAGACTGGGCAGACTCTTGACCTCCGGAAAAAGCATGAAAAAGGTGCGATCCCTCTGTCTGGTAGCTATTAGTCGATGCAATTAACATGTTATGGCTTATAAATTGGATTTTCTCTTTTACTTTTTGAGGGGATAAATATATATCATTTCTCTATTCTCTTATAGAGATCTTTTCAGCTAGAATGTTAGCCTTTTTTGCTGTGCTGTGCCTCAATTATTGGATACTACAAAGTTTTACTCCTTTTGGCAACCAAAAGTTCTACTTGAAATAGCAATTTTTTTTTTCGTTTATGTGTTTCAAATTTGATCTCTCAACATAATGGGATTAGCGTTATATCATTTGAGACAATTATTCTAATGACTGTAGAATGTCAAATTAGACTATTACAAGTCTTCAACTTCAGAGCTTTTCAAATTGATTTCTCATGTCAGTCATGATTTGATCATGCTGCCATTGTTGCTGACTTGTTCTGCTTGATTTTTGTCTGAGGAAAAGAGAAAAAAGACGTGCTCAAGGAAATTGACCTTGTGATCACTCTTGGTGGTGATGGAACTGTCTTATGGGTATGTGTGCTTTCCCAAGGCAATGCATTCATCATTTACTGTAGAATCAGTCATGACTCCTTATTTCCACTATTCTTCCATGTCGAGTTACTGAGTGCAGCTTCATAGCCAGACCTGAGTGCGATAGCCCTTGTTTTTCTTATATAAAGCAATTGCATAGTCATTTTTTTGGATCATTCAAATACGTTTGACGAACTATATAGACATGGATCGATTCTTTTTCTTTTTTTTTGTTTTTTTTATACTTTTCTTATCCTGAAAGCAAAAGGAGGAAATCATTCACTATGGAGTCTTTCTGCACCCTCTGGAATGCGAAAGAGAAATGTTGATGAACGGTATTTATATACTACTAGAAAGTTTCCAAGCATTTTATAGAATGCAAAAATGAAGATGTCGTTCATCTACTTTGTAAAACGGTAATCATTCTGAATTTCCAAAAAAAAACTCAAACTTTTTTGCCCTCCAAATCAGTGAAAGAATTGCAAGAAGGATAAAATCAATGTATACCTTATATCAAAATTATACTGTGTATGTAGTATAGCATTTTGGAGAAAAGTCCATTAGACCAATTTTTTGGGGTGGTACATTCCTCATCCTTACATATGAAAGCCTCCTCTACATCTACTGTTTTTCTGTATATAAAGTTCAACATAAAGTGTGCACGCACGCACTTGCTCGTGTAATTTGCTATATAGTATAATGTGCAGGCCTGAAAGGCTGGACTATTGATTTAGAGACTCTCCAAAAGTTGTGTCTATTCTCATTAAAGAAACTAAAAGCTATGCCTATTGCACTAACATCTATCATAAGCTAACAAAGTACTGTATTTGTTGCACTAAGAAAGGAAAGGTTATCCTAATAAGTAATTCAGCTACCATAGCAACTTGTATGACCAGGGAGTCAAAATCAACTCTTAGCAACACTGGTTCGTGAATCTATATACGTTATTGGCCTAACATTTCATGTCCTCTTTATGTTCTCTAAGAGCATAGTCCTTGAGTGCAATCTACTGCCAGTTCCCCTTAAACTGGCTCTTTGAGTGGTGCTGAGGGTTTAATCCTGAGAAGAACTGACTGGAAACAAAAAATGGGAAACCCTGAGGAATCGTGGTTAGCATCCATTTAATTTGGACATTCCCGGTGTTTAACCATCCATCTTCCCATATGATTGACAAATTGTATGTTCTTGTTACTATTCGATGCAGGGATCTCAAGGTGTGATCACTTCACTGACACTTGAAACAATTAATAGTCATCTATTAGTTCTATTTTTCATTTGTCGACTATATGAACGTATGCTTCCATGGTGGAATTGTACTGAGTTGTACTTCTGATGTTCCTATTGGATCTTCATTTGAATCTTAAGTAACAAATGGAGAGTGTATTTATTTGCAGGCAGCATCGTTGTTCCAAGGACCAGTGCCCCCTGTCGTCTCCTTTTCTTTAGGGTCCTTGGGCTTTATGACCCCTTTCAGTATCCTTTTCCTTATGAATTTTTTTATGATATTCTTTTGGCATGAGATGAACAAAGCATGTGGTATAGCACAGATGCTATCAACTTAAAAATGGAAACTCTCTCACTCGTTGATGACTTGAAAAAGTGATCCTCAACCTACTCCAGGCAGGGAGAACTACGAAAAAACACTCAAATCGATTAAAGGTCCCTTCCCGATAACATTACGGCGTCGGTTGCAGTGTCACATTGTCAAGCATTTGGCTGACAAAGGAAAGGCAGAAGAAGGTGAAAAGATATTAGTTTTAAATGAAGTCACGATTGATCGGGGGCAGGGAGGGTACCTCACAAAGTTGCAGTGTGAGTGCGATGGCTCGGAGATCACTACGGTACAAGGGGACGGGCTACTGCTGTCAACTACATCTGGCAGCACTGCCTATTCATTAGCGGCTGGAGGTTCAGTGGTCCATCCTCAGGTATCGTAAAACTCTCTTAGCATCAATCGCTGTTTAATATTTAATATCATTAGTCTATGAGCCGTTTCAGATTAAAAAGAAATCCACATCTGTGCTTTGCACAGGTTTACACGCACTTCTAATAGCTATTCATTATATATCATCCTTTTTTCTACTGTAGAAATCAATTAGAAGATTGCTCTCGACTTTCTCATTTTCTTAGACGCTTGTCTTCCAAGTCTGGGAGCTGTAGACTGGGGAAGCCGAAGGCTCTCTGAAAAATATAGACATTTGATTCTAGAAGATCGTGAGTTACTTGCGTATTGATTACAATCTATCCACATATTAAGTACAAGCATCTTCCATCAGGAAAGCATTTTTTTTGATCTGGCAAGTCTGCACTGTTGACTTTGCTGTCTCAATTTTCAGGTTCCCGGCATACTATTCACGCCAATATGTCCCCATTCCTTATCCTTTAGGCCTTTGATATTACCCGATCACGTCACTATTCAAGTAGAAGTGCCTTTAGGCAGCCGAGGTTCCGCATGGGCGTCATTCGATGGCCAGAAACGGGAAGAATTGAAAGCTGAGGACAAGCTTATCTGCAGCATGGCTCAGTGGCCCGTCCTTACTGCTTGTCCGGATGGTTCCACCCGGGACTTCTTGATTGGCATCCGGGAAGGCCTCCATTGGAATCTGAGGAAACCTCAGTTACCTGATGGTCCGCAAAAACAGTGAGTATTCTTTTCCCCTCCACCGTATGTTGTTTAGGTATTGGCCAACAAAATCAATATTGAAGTAGTAAGTTGTACACGATGTATTTCTTCGTAGATTTTCAAAGCTGTTGGGTCATATATGTTTATACCAGGAAATGACAAACTCTTTATGATCGACATAGAGTCGGTTTGGTCGAATATAGATCTCAGTGATGGGATCATATGGCTATCAAATGTGATGATAACTGACAGTTATATAATGTAGTTATTGACGATGATAAAACTCATTGATGACTAAGTTTAATGATCATTATTGACCATGAAATACAACTATCAATGCGACGGTGAATGGTCAATGAACATATTGATTTGATGATAAAACCAATATATGGCCAATGTTATAGTAAATTTGGCTAAATGTTGGATGCAGGGAAACGAAGGAAGGAGACAAAGTGGAGATGCCAATCGAAGGCAAAAAAACCGATTGACGGTTGAGCCCAGTGGCACTTAAAGAATGGTAACCGGCTGCAAATAAGGTCGACGTGGGATAATGCGGCCTAAAATTGTGGAATTGCGGTCGTAACTGCATCTGGAGTATTAACTGCTTGTAGACAGTTATATTTAGTAGAGTATAAAGGGTGGTGTGTATTATTATAGGGTGCTCGATCATCAAGTAAGTTGTTTTTCTATGTATTTTCAGTTGACCAATGTCTTTTAAATTTCTAGTACGTGTGGTCTTCTTCCTTTAATTTTATTGTTCTTCATTCTTTTCACGCAATTCTTATCCGAGTCGCCGGTAAACGCATCTAACAAAAAGCCAAAGACCACAACTTTTTGCTGAGATTTTTTTCACGAGCTGGGTCAACACTTTAGCGAAACATTTAATTAGCACACCTAGTGGGACCATTGTGGTTCGATTGGGGAAGTGCAAGGGGAAGGACTAAGAATTGGTACGAGCCTGACAATGCCGCCGAAGTCATTGCATTGTGGAATTGAGAGGGCTGTACATTATGAGTGGGAGAATTAACAAAAAAGCCTTAAGCCTATTGTAATTGTACCAATTTAGTCATAATTTTTTTTTTAACTAGTTCACTCCTAAACTTTTTATAATTGTGTCAATTCAATCCATCCGTCTAAATTTGGCCAGCCAGCACTGAATAGAGAAGGTAACTTTAGGCGATGCAACTCCAGTCTATGAATCTATATAGGTTATTTGTCTAAGATACCATGTCCTCTTTATTGACTTTAAGCATCGTGTATGCCTCTACTTGGTCCTTAAAAGCATCTACCGCCATTTCCCCTTTAAATTGGCTCTAGGAGCAGTTCTCAGCGTTTATCCCTGAGGAGAGCTGACCGGAAGCAAAATTGGGAAACCCTGAGGAGCCGCCCGTAGCATCCATTCAGTTTGGACATTGTCGGTGTTTAACCATCCATCCTCCCATATGATGGACAAATTGTATGTTCTTATTGCTATTCAATGCAGGGATCTCATGGTGTGATCACTTCACTGAATATTGAGACCATGCATTTCTGTTTTTCATTTGTCAACTAAATGGACGCATGCGTCCATGGTGAAATTGTACTCAGTTGTACTTCTGATATTCCTATTGAATTTTCATTTGAATCTTGAGAAGCAAATACAAGTTCTGTTTATTTGCTTAAAGGACCAGTGCCCCATGTTGCCCCCTTTTCTTTTGGGTCCTTGGGCTTTATGACCCCTTTCTGTATCCTTTGCTTTTCAATAGTTTTAAGAAACCCATTTTGGCATCAAATGAACCAAATATGTGGAATGCACAAGATGCCATCAACTAAAAAACGATAACTCTGTCACTGGTTGATGACATGAAAAAATGATCCTCAACATACTTCAGACAGTGAACGCTACAAAGAAGACTTGAATTCGATTCTTAAAGGTCCAATCAGCATAACATTACGGTACTGGTTGCAGTGTCACATTGTCAGAGATTCGGCCAGAAATGAATATGAAAGAGAAGAACCAATACTTGTTTTAAATGAAGTCACAATTGATCGAGGAATGTCATCGTACTGCACAAATTTGGAGTGCTATCGTGATAACTCGTTTGTCACTTTGGTACAAGGGGATGGGCTAATCTTGTAAAGTACATCTGGCAGCACTGCCTATTCATTAGCAGCTGGAGGATCAATGGTCCATCCACAGGTATCACTAACCTCTCCTAGTATTGATCGTTGTTGGAAGATATGCCCTAATCCGATACTAGGAGATATGCTCGGAATCTCAATTGATCTTAATTGTACATAATTTAGTTAGAATCTTTAGATTGAGATTGGATACGATTTCATAAATATTTGGTTGCCTTTTATTATTTCATCTCTGTACTATAATTACAGAAGAATTGTACATCAAAATTCATACGAAATATACAAGAATTCCAGATCCATATAGTCTTCTTTACTTTCTGTCATGGTATCAGAGCTTCGGCTTCTGACCACTCCTTGCTTCCGCTTCTGATTGCCACCAAAGGAGATCTGAATCACATAACAGATCTACCATCTTGGTATGGGAATCACTCTCGAAGAAGAAGACGAACTACTGGTTTCTTAACCCAATGGCTGACGACCAAACCACCGTAGAAGGCTCACCACCGGTGTAGATTCAAAATTTACCTGCAACAACACAACAACAAACAATCCAAGCACACCCTGTTCAATGGAGACCTACACAGCTCGTTTGGTGCAGGGCAACCCCCGGGTCAACCATTCCAATGGGTACCTTACCCATTCTATCTCGGGACGAACCCGAATACATCATCGCCTGTTTATGTAGGACACCGGGGAGCTCACGTCCAATCCGAGGCAAGCTCACCAGCCGTAAACGGGGCAAGCTTGACCCCAGGATCAGAACAGGTAAGCGGATCTGGAGAACCGGGTATGGGAACAAATCCCTACCCGGGACTTTCAAATGCGGGGTATCAATTCGAGGCAAACGAATCCGGTCGAGGGACAAATTCTTACCCGAACCTTGCGCCGGATTCATGCCATTCCCCGTCGCTGCCGTCACTGGGCGACCAGAGCCTGGTGATCCCCTGCATGTCTCAACATCCGACGGCCCTGAGGTGAAACTAATCAACCTTCAGCTAACCGGAGCAGAGAACTACGCCAGATGGTCCCGAGACTTCCGGCGCACCCTTGTGACGAAGGACAAGGATGGATTCCTCGACGGGGCGGTTCCGATTCCTGCCGATGAGCGACTAGCCCGATTCTAGAGGAAGTGCAATCAACTCGTAAGGACATGGATCGGCAACTGCACCTCCCCAGAGGTCGCGGCCGGTCTCCCACCAACAGAGGACTCGAAAACCATGTGGGAAAACATCAAACAGATGTATGGAAAATTAGATCGGGCACGAATCTTTTCTCTTTTGCAGGAACTCAGTGAGTTAAAACAAAGGAACATGACCATCACGGCCTGTTACAACAAACTGTCGTCCTTGTGGAACGATCTCGAAGAAGCAGAAGAGAAACTCGAGGGACTAGAGGAGACACTCGCACAATACCGGTCGATCAAAGAAAGGGAAAAGGCGACCCGATTCCTTTTAATCTTGAATGATTCTTACTTGACATTTCGCTCGCAGATTTTGGCCATGGAACCAGTGCCTCCTCTTGCCCGGATCTACCAATTAGCCATCCAAGAAGAAAGCCAGAGGCTTGCTTCTTCAGAATCGGCCAAGGGAGGAGAGAGTTTTGCCCTGGCCAGTCGTGGCGAGCGAAGGAATTTGGGATCGAAAACCCTAACCCTAGTGCTCGAAAGAGGGGCACAGGGAGGAGGAGAGCGAGAGCTAGGGTTTCGCTCGCTCGGATCCGAAGACTCCTATCCCTTTAAAAGGGGAGCGCTGGACGGCTCAGATTCGGCACGCAGATCGGACGGTCCAAAGGGACCCATCTATTCGACCGGATCCAATGGTGGAGATGGAGCGAGTGGCAAGACATCTAACGGTGGTGTTTTTTTCTCAGCATCTGACGGCGGAGGAATTTTTTCGGCATCTACAAGGAATTTTAATCAAAAAAGGGGCAAATTATATTGTGAATTTTGCAAAAGGCCATATCATACAGTGAAAAATTGCTGGAAATTACATGGCAAACCCGGAGAAAAAGGAAAAAAAATTTCTGCGGCCTACCAGGTTGGTGGTTCTAATGCTGATCGGCCCATTACAAATGATCAATACCAACAACTGATGCAGGCAATACATAAATTGGACATCTCAAGCAAGGGAGGAAATTTTTCAGGTATTTCTCGCTGCCTAGTTAATAATATTTCCAGGAAACCCTGGATAATTGACTCTGGGGCAAGTGATCACATTGTCTGTGAAAGAGCATTATTTTCAGATATACATGAGAACCTCGAATTCAATATTATTGTCCAATTACCAAATGGGAATGTTACTCATGTCAAAATCACAGGATCAGTCAAACTCAGTCCAGAAATCGTACTAAAAAATGTCCTTTACCTTCCAGAATTTCGATTCAATCTTATTTCTGTGTCCAAAGTCTGCAGTAAAAATTCCTGTTGTGTATTGTTTGATTCTGACACCTGTTTCTTTCAGGCCCTTTCGATTGGCAAAGTGATGGGCTTGGGTAGTCTTTCTGAAGGATTGTTTCTATGGAAAAATTCTCCAAGTAATTTTGATTTACCCTTATTTTCTTCAAATAAAATATCATTGTGTAACACGACTGCCAATGATAAAGACTATCTTTTACATTCATGATTGGGTCATAGTACTTCATTTCCTTATTCTAAGTGTCAAATATGTCCCCTTGCAAAGCAATCACGCATTCCCTTTGCCCTTAGTAAAAATTGTGCAACGCACATTTTTTCTTTAATTCACATGGATGTTTGGGGTCCTTATCATACTCAACATCACGATGGATCACGTTATTTCTTGACAATTGTGGACGATTATTCTCGTGTCACTTGGGTGTTTCTGATGCAGTCAAAGGGACAAGTTTTCTCACATTTGAAAACATTTCTTGCTCTATCCAAGAACCAATTTGGAAGGTCTATCCAACGGGTTAGGATAGACAATGGGAAGGAACTCTTCAATAATGACTGCAGTTCTCTTCTGTCATCTTATGGGATTCTCCATGAAAGTTCCTGCGTCTATACATCACAACAAAATGGAGTAGTGGAGCGCAAGCATCGCCACCTATTGGAAGTTGCATGTGCATTGAAATTCCAGGCATATATTCCAGAAGATTATTGGGGCGAATGCATTATTACTGCAGCATATCTCATCAACCATATGCCAACTCGGATACTCAATGGAAAAACTCCATTCGAGTTGCTTTTCAAGAAGAAACCAGAATTGGGCCATTTAAAGATATTCGGTGCCAATGCTTCGCTACTGTTTTGGGCCCTCGAGACAAAATGGGGCCTCGTGCTCGACGGTGCATCTTCATGGGCTATCCGAGTTTACAAAAGGGGTATCGAGTCCTAGATCAATCAACATTGGAATTTTTCATCAGCAGAGATGTTATCTTTCACGAAGATATTTTTCCTTTCCAAGAAAAGGATTTTTCAACGAAGACGTCAAACATTTCGGGTAAGCCATTATCTGTGGAGGATTTTTCAAATGCCGAACATTTTGTGACAGGAACTCCAGAACCACTTATGATGACCCCAATCACTCCTGAGACTACCAAACCAGCAATTGTTGGAAATGATGCTCAAGAAAATTCCTCAATAGTAGAAGAATCCTCTGATGAAGTTTAGCAACACCGAAATATCTTCAACTCCAGCTCAAGCAAATCCTCCTCGACGATCTGGTCGTTCTATACGACCACCAGCTTGGACAGAAGACTATGTTTGTGCATCGCTCAACTCACCAGGTATTAACTACCCAATATCATCTTATGTTTCGTTCCATAGACTTTCACCGGAACATAGATGTTGTGTGAGTCGAATATCAGAGGACATCGAACCGTCCACTTATGAAGAAGCAGCTAAAGACCCAAGATGGCAACAAGCTATGGGAGCTGAATTGCAGGCACTAACCGCAAATGAGACTGGGATTTGGTCCGTCTACCACCAAATAGGAAACCCATTGGATGCAAATGGGTATACAAGACTAAATACCGTGCTGATGGGTCTATTGAGCGTTACAAAGCTCGATTGGTGGCTAAAGGATTTACTCAACGAGAAGGTTTCGACTACCATGAAACCTTCTCCCCTGTTGCCAAAGATGTAACCGTAAGATCCTTTTTATCTGTTGCATCTATCAATGATTGGCCTTTACATCAAATGGATGTACATAACGCTTTTCTGCATGGAGACTTAGATGAGGAAATCTACATGGATATTCCTCAAGGATTACGGAGACAGGAGGAGAATAGAGTATGTCGCCTCCGTAAATCTCTTTATGGTCTCAAGCAAGCTTCCAGGCAATGGTATGCCAAATTTGCCGATGCTCTCACTTCTGCAGGCTTCAAACAGTCCAGATATGATTACGCTTTATTCACATGGACTCAAGGTACGTCATCTATTTATCTGATGATATATGTTGACGATATCCTCATCATGAGAAATGATAAAATTGCAATAGAGAGATTCAAGAAGTATCTGCATCTTACTTTTCACATAAAAGACTTGGGAGCACCCAAATATTTTCTTGGGATTGAGATTGCTCGATCTGATCGCGTGATTTCTCTTAGTCAACTGAAGTTTGTGCTGGAGATTATATTAGAGGCAGGTCTATCAGGATGCAAACCATCGGTTATTCCAATTGAGCAGAACATAAAGTTGACCACCAAGGATTATGATGTTGGGACATCTGAAAATCATGACCCTGTTCTCAATGATCCTTCAGGTTATCAGAAGCTTGTTGGGAAGCTCATATATCTAACTATGACCAGACCTGATATATCATATGCAGTGCAGACTCTCAGCCAATTCATGCACAGTCCCAAGTTATCTCACTTGAATGCTGCTTTAAAGGTCGTGAAGTACTTAAAGAAGTGCCCCGGACTGGGGATTCTTTTATCCAGGGAATGCAATATGCAAATGTCAGCATATTGTGATGTAGATTATGCAACTTGTCCCATTTGTTGACGATCCATCACAGGTTTTTGCATTAAACTTGGAGATTCTCTTCTTTCATGGAAAACTAAGAAGCAGGCAACCGTGTCTTTGTCTTCAGCCGAAGCGGAATATCGGGCTATGGCAAACACTACCTGCGAGATTGTATGGATACGGGGACTACTTGGGGATCTTAGGATAAAATTGAAGAGTTCGACCAGGTTGTTTTGTGATAACGATGCGGCACTCAAACTTGCAGCAAATCCCATAGTACATGAAAGAACGAAGCATATAGAAGTGGATTGTCACTTCACTCGAGAAAAAATTCAAGAAGGGATAATTGAGACTAGAGGAATTGGAACGGAGGAGCAACCAGCTGATATCTTCACTAAGCCCTTATGTCAAAGACAGCATGCATATCTATTGAGCAAGCTAGGCGTCTTGGATATCTATCAGCCACCAGCTTGAGGGGGAGTGTTGGAAGATATGCCCTAATCCGATACTGGGAGAAATGCTCGGAATCTCAATTCATCTTAATTGTACATAATTTAGTTAGAATCTTTAGATTGAGATTGGATACGATTTCATAAATATTTGGTTGCCTTTTATTATTTCATCTCTGTACTATAATTACAGAAGAATTGGACATCAGAATTCATACGAAATATATAAGAATTCCAGATCCATATAGTCTTCTTCACTTTCTGTCAATCGTTTTTTACTATTTAATGTCATTAGTCGAATTAGTAATATTTTCAATGGAGGAATTTTACAAGTGCATGATAACTATGAGAAGACAGAGCGGGTTTTTCTCCTTAATGTTGCAATTACAGGATTATGTATTCTCATATGAGTCTATGACACGTCCAAGAAAAAAATTAAATCTACATTTGTGCTCTGCACAGGCTTACAAACAAATATACCGGCTATTCGTAATAAATCATCATTTTTTCTACTATAGCAATCAATTAAAAGATTGCCCTTTGCTTTCTCATTTTAGTACATGCTTGCCTTCCAAGCCTCAGAGCTGTAGATTTGCGAAGCTGAAGGCTCTCTGAAGAAAAATGAAAAGAAATTTGATTCTAGACGATCTCGAGTAATTGCATACTAATTACAGTCTATCCACATATGACGTACAGGCATCATCCATCAGCAAAACAATTTTTTTTTTCTTGGCAAGCCAGACCGCTGAATCGCTCCGTCGATTTGCGGGTTCCTGGCATACTATTCACGCCGATATGTGCTCATTCCTTATCCTTTAGGCCATTGATCTTACCCAAACATGTCACTAATTGGGTGCAACTATCTTTCAACAGCTGAAGTCAGGCGTTGGTAACCACTGGGGTTTGTCCTAGTGACCACCATTCCAAAATGGAAGGGGGAGGTGGTCCCCACCTTCTCACGAGGGGTTGGGTTGGGTTGGGATGGGGATGAATTAGTTTTAAGTGTGGGTTTCGACTCTCACGCCCTGCAAGGAGATAGGGTAAAAGTCCGAAAGTGAGAGTTAGAATAGGAGTAGAGTAGGACCGACAAAAAAAAAAAAAAAAAAAAAAAAAGTCAGGTGTGAGCATCATTTGACAGCAAGGACAAGAAACAATCAGCAACCAGGGGTGCACTCATCCGTAGCATGGCTCCATGGCCCGTCCCTACTGCTTGTCAAGTTGATTCCACTAGTGACTTCTTGCGTAACATCCATGACGGTCTCCATTGGAATCTGAGAAAGACTCAGTCATTTGATGGTACGAGGGAACTGTGAGTATTCATTTCTCCCCAATATATGTAGTTTAGGTATTGACCAACAAAATTGAGTTCTGTTAGTTAAAAAACGAAAGTGATTACCATAATATCTGCTGGTTCGCAAGAGATTATCAAGCTGTTGCGACACTCTTACTTGTAGTTGTCACATGAAGTAAAGAGGGAGCCTTAATAGCGGCAAGATTTTTAAAATTGCTGAAGTAGTAAATGTACATGATGTATTACTTCATATTCTTTGAAAGCTGTTGGATCAAATAAAGTTTAAAGTATTTAAGCGCGCAAGATAAGGTACACGCATTTCGATAGAGTTGGAAACTCAAACATCCTTAACCAATTGTCTTGCCTTCACTACATGCTTCTTCGGGAGATTATGGAAGAGAGAGAATGCACCATTCTCCACTTCCCGATTAAAATAGAAGTGATTTGGAGGATCGAGGCTCTTTAAGACCACACTCTCGCAAAAAAGGGAAAAAAAAATCGCTCTGTTTGCCGGGCTGTGAGTTACTGGTATAGTGTAAAGTAAACAAAAATCGCTCTGTTTGCCATGCTACGAGTTACTGGCATAGTGTTAAGTGTTCTGACAAACAAATTCTATGAATGGAGTGTTTGATAACCACTAGATTGATTAGATAAATTGAGCACTCTGACTTGTGAAACAGTAGAATTAGCTCATTCGGAGTCTGTCTTTCCTTGTTCCTGCCGATCAGATTGCGTTTTCTATTTTGGTGTTCTTTTTATCCTAGGCTCAGTCAAGGAGAAGTTTCTCCCAATGCACTGAAGTTACAATCGGATCAACATTGATAAATGGACTCAAAAGAGAGTTGGTAATGTTTTCATTAGCCAGTGACTATTTCCACCAACTCATCAGGAGTCAGTTGCAGGCTTGGTTATTCATCTTGCTGCCTTTTAGGCGACGCTGGTCTTGCCTAATTGTCTTAGTTAAGATTAATTGGCACATGAGACCTACAGCGAACGTTTGCCACATTAGGTGGCATAACTGCACCGACTAGCCTTATATTTTCAATATTTGATATTTGCTGGTCTATCGACCATCTGGATTTGCCAAAGTATTAAACCGACCTTCATTATTCTGACCAATGGTTCTATTATTACCATTATTCAGGCCAATTTGAAGAATATGGCCTAAATGACTTGCATCATTAAATTGACTAGACGAACAAGGAACATACCCTTGGATCATCAGATTTCCTCGAAATGGCAGTGTTTGACTACACGATCCCGATCTTTATATGGCATCATTTGCAACATTGATTACTATAGTTAGCTATGTTATTGTGTTGTTCTTCAACCGGCCTCCTCATAGTTGAAACCATATTAAGATTTGGCGCAATTTCTCTCAACTACTCTAGTGTGAGATGCCTTGAGAGGTCAGCAATCCCCAGACGGTCATCTTCCCTTTATCTTTCAGCTGCAGAAGATTCAGAATGCATGGTCATATCTACTAGCTTTTGACAATGGATTGTTGGGACCATAGCATCATCAGCCTCCCGTTAACTTCTAGTTCTCACTACTGCAATTTACTTGAATCAGAAAAAAGGGTCCCACCGAGCATACCAAAAAGTTGTTTATGCCTAAGGAATTGAAATCCAAGTTTCGGTAGTTAAAGGTTGAGAGAAAGGTAAATTGTACTGAAAATTTGAAGTGCTGGAAATATAAATTAGCATAAAAATTAAAGATAAATGTAAATTGCAAGGACAGATGTATTATGTGATTGCTTGTTGTACAAAAGTTACTTACAAGCAGTTATTTATTTTGAATCTACAATATGAACTCCAAACAAGATTTTCAATTATTTCTTCTTATTTACAAGAAGTTACTCATTTTGAGATTGTAGGCATAACCACCTAGTGGAAATGTCTTCCTCTTCGAGCTCCAACACTTAAGGAAATTGCAATAATTGGCTATTGATGACCCTCGTCAACTGATGAAGGCTTTCGTCCATCATCTCTTCGCTATATGTTGTCGATTTCCTTCACTACCGACGAGCATGTAGCTTGCCGATTATCTTGTTTACTGGACTTCTACTTTGACCAAGTTTTGCTCTCATCTATTGAGTTTGCAGCTCGGCTAGTTCAAGAGTTGGTCATTTTTTGGTGCTTATAATTATAATGTAAATTCATATTCATCTTATGACATGTCCATCACCAACCAAAAAATGAATAGATTCGAATTTCATAGAAAATAAACTCATTTATCCATGAGTTATTTCAATGATGATTGCTTTGGCGCATGTTTTTGACCAAAATGATTTGATAGCCATATTTGTCAAACAACGTAAAAATTATTAAAAAAATCTTAAACTTATGATATGGTGATAAATTCAATACTAAACTTTTCAATTATACCAACTTAGTCATGAACGACAATTTGTCAATTCAGTGCTAAAATTTTCAATTATATCAATTTAATCTTAAACTTTTTAATGAAATACCAATGTAGTCATTCTGGCTTATTTTGACTAGAAACTGCTGACATGGTGATTTAGTAGTGCTAACTATTCCATGTAATGCTGCCGGTGCTAACGTGAATAATTTTAAAACTCTCAGATTTTTTTTTCTGATTTTTTATTGGTTTTTTATTTTTTATTTTTGATTCCTTTTTTATCTTTTCAATGCGTTGGCGGCCCGGGCGAGGGCGGCGAAATTTGGATACGAACGGTGACGACCGGTAAACTACCTCATTAATTTCTTTAGGGCATCTTTGCCGATGGAAGTTGTGGGACATCTCTGTGGAAATAAAACGCGGGATAAACCTAGAAAAAAAGCCCACCACAACCGTTCACGCTCACGAAAACAAAGGACTATTCTTACTGGCTGACAAGGTGGTTGTCCTTAGCCAAATCAATATAAACATCGATATCCCACGAAAACTATAGAAATTAATTATAGACTTAACAACCCCCAAATAAAAAATAAAATAAAAGACTAAGACATTTTACCTAAGGTTCCATCCATGCTAGGATTAGGACTTGCCCCATAATAAAAGACTAGGACAAACGATTAATTACTAGCGATGGGAACTCACACATTTCTTTTCTTTTCTCAACCAAATTGGGCTTATCGTTTGCCCTCAGCATCATCAATATAAAATGAAAGCCCGACAAACTTTGATCACGATCGCCCATCAAAAAATAAAAGGGAAAAAACTATGGTCGTTCTAAATTCATTAACAGGATAATTTGATTGGCTTCAAAAACTCGTCCTGCAATCCATTATGAAAAGTCAATGCTTATTATCAATAAAACATATCCGGAACATGATACTTGAATATTCTTCTAAGATAACCTTCCGTCGCAATCTCATGGCCAATTAGAGATCTCTATGCAATTTCTCCCCTTTTATTTTTCTTGAGGCAGTAGCCATTCGTTTTTTCAAACCCTTTCATCAAACTAAGAAGCCTCGTCGCACTGATTTTTAGTTTTATTTTACTTTTTATTTTTTATTTTGGACTAAAGAGTTTATGCTAGAGAAGAAGAGGAATTGAAATGCAAGTAATGAAAACTAATGGTTGCGAAAAAGGTTAAGTGGTACTGGATATTCAAAGTGTCGGAAAAATAAATATAAATTTGCAAGAACAGATATGTATCTATGATCAACCGTGTGTGCAAAAATAACAACGTGGACATTTGTAGCTGACCATCTGTCGTTACTTATCAACAGTCTTTCTAATCCTGTATGAAGTTGTTGATGAGAAGTTATAAATTCTAAACATTATTTCCTATCATCTAGCCATAATTATCCACGAAAAGTTACAAATCCCAAGGTTATAGGCACAACCACCCAGCAGTCGTGTACTTGCGTCGAGTCACTGTCTCGTCTTCGAGCTCCAATACTAGGCGAAATTGGCGCTATTGGTGACGGCTCTCATAAATAATCCCTCTACATATGTCGTTGATTTCCTTCACTATCGATAAGCTTGTAGGCCGTAGATTGCCATTCTACAGGACTTCTGTTTTGACCAAGTTTTGCCCTTGTTTGACTACGTTTGCAGCTCTTCGAGCTCAGGAGTTAACATTTTTTTTTTTTTTTTGGTTGGTAAGCTCAAGAGTTAACAGTTATCATGTGCATTCATATCCATTTTACGATGTGACCATGACAAATAAAAAAACGACCGGTTGGGATTTGACAGCATTATTAAGAATAAAAACTTATCTTATTTATCCATGTGTTATTTATATGATGATTGATTATTTAAGCGCATTTTTCCGAGCCAAATGATCTACCCCATTATTAATGAAAACAATTGTATCACTGTTCTTTCACCGACCCACCAATCGCGCTTTGTATATTTATTTATTTTGTGATTTCTGGTCAGGGTCGAGCAATAAATAAAGACATAACGCAAGTGTCGTGAAACTTTTGACTTTGAATCCGTCTCTCCTCCCTCAGTTCCATTCTGCCTGGTCCCCCGGTAATTTATTTAGTATTTTATTTGAAAAGAAAATGTTTTTTTAAATTTACTTTTTTCTCTCACTTTGGCCATGCACTATGTATGATAAATGCATATATGGCCAAATTGGTGGGCAGGACTACTTAAATTCTGGTTTGGACTTTCACAGCCTTTCTTTTCTTTTTTCTTAAAGTTTGGAAATATTAATCAATGCTCTTAATGCTATTTTTTAAAAAAAAAAATTGGGGACACACATGTGAAACTTCCTATCATGTTCGTGTTACATAAACAACGATATATGAATGAAAGCTACATTGATTATTGTATGGCGACAACATCATTTAACCGTTCGTCATTTTTTTGTGATTTATTCATACATTTTCATTGATCCTCGCATGTCACATTAGTTGATCAGGTGACACTTGCTCGATATTTTCCCAAATGAAATGCAACATACAGGTCCATCGTGCTTTGCCTGCGTGTTGTATTTATACTTGATAATTCAGTCATTAGGTCTTCGCCAAAGTCTCTCTCTCTCTCTCTTCACGAGAGCCATCACCTCCAATTGCTCATTCATGTCTCCAAGCAAGATCAATTTAGTTGTAATCTCTCTCTCTCTCTCTCTAAAGCTCGCATGTGTGCATGTTTCATTCTCTCCAACTTTGAATTTATGTTGAACTACTCAAATTTGAATCTAACTACAGTAGTTTAGTGATTGCTTGTAGGACTATTTGAAGTCATGGATTGAGTAAAAAATGATTCCATATGGGTTAGGACTTCACATGGCACAAGAGCAATGTGGAGAGTGGGTGAGAACTAGACATAAACACCACTTGTATGAATGGGTTTGGAAGTAGGGATATGGAATGGGGTGCGAAGATGGTGGTGAAGTGAAAAATAGTGGATCTTGTCTGGGTGACAAGTGGATGCTTGTGCTCCCGTGAAGTGGCTCGCTTCCAATCATCAGCTAGCTAGAGTGGTCGGAATATAACTGTTAGATTTCCATTTGTACCCTATCTGTCTTTTAGACAAATGGATGGATTATGTCGAGATTGCGTCAGGCTCAGAGCAAATAAATCCATTTTAACACATTTGACTCATATAAACTCTTTTTTTTTTTTTTTTTTTTTTTTTGAAATGTGTTTATTTTGAGGAAAATTTAAATGATGAGGGAAAATAATCTTCGAAAAATCATTTTTTTTATTTTCTTTTTTTCATGTTAGGGAATTTATTTTCCTAACTTTAGATACACATATTCTATTACCGTAAATGATTTTCCATTTTCTTTTTATCATTTTCAACAAACCAAATGCACAAAATTCAAAAAACTAGTATGTGGATTTCATGAACAAACACACCCTTTTCTATATTTGCATTGACCTATATTCAACTTGATCCATTTGAACCCATACCCATTCAATTAACCCGTCTCGACTTCTTCACTAGGATCAATTGGCAATTGTTTATGGTAAGTTTGGCAAGACTCTACTTCAATGAGGTTTCATTAGTCAATGAAATTGGCATTTGCTTTATATTTTGGAAACAAATTTTTATTTTCTAAAAAGATCTTAACGTTACAAGAAAAAAAGTTATCTGATTTTCACAACAATGTCTTCTCCTTCTTAATTTAAGAAAAGAATCGATTTACCATGATATTGTCTTCTTAAAATATGTTGAGCTCACCGGTTAAAATATTTTTAACAAAGAAACTTAAAAATTATTTTCTTTTGAGCCAATTTCTTAAAGTATATCAGAAAATCAGCCTCCTAACCTCTGAAAATTGATTTTCCGAAAAAAAATAAAATCTTAAAATTAAGTTCACGACGATGTTGTCTTCTTCCTCTGTTTTCGGTTGCCGCCTTCACTAGCTGGTGATCTAGAACAGACAGTGACTCGTGGGGCAATGATGGGGAGTTCAGGTTCTCGGTGGTTGTTGCTCTTTCTTCTGTTCCTTTCTCAGTTTTATTTGATTCTACGTTACCGGGTCTTTCGGTGACCGACAAGAGTGTGCGGGAGGGATTCGTTGGTGATTGGAATTTGAACTAGCTGAGTGATGTCCATTGATGCGTTCGAACTGTGGGAGTGCTGATGGAATTATTCGGTGGCAGGCTGCTTTCGAGAGCTGAAATTGTCGGAGCACATTCAATTTTTTTGTTGGTGATGACAAAATAGTTGTTGTATCCTTTACACAAGCAATTAGCAGTAGTTACCCAAAGTAAACTCGAGTTTCGGCAATATAGTGTTGAAGAAATGGAGACGGGCACTTTTAGTCTCAGTGAGTTGAGCTGCCAACCCTCTATTCCTTGCTGTCCAGCATTCATGGGACTTAGCTTGGATGACAAGTAATGGTAGAACATGTCGCATTTCCAATAAATGTAACGACAATCAGATTTTAACTGAGCATTCAATCATTACCGAAAGCAATAGAGAATGATTGATTTAATATAGACTTGAAAATGATATCGACAAACATTACCCTCCTAAAATGTGGCAAAAAAAGGGAATGGTGGGCTGCTGTCTATGTTTAGTTGGATCAAGATGCGTAACAATGGAATCAATGTTTAAGTGAAGGGCTTCTTGCTGAAATATAAATTATCCTTAGGAGTGTATCTTTCAATGGATCGCAGTGGTGCAGAGAATACATTATATGGAATTATGATGATCGTTTCTGTACTGAAGCGATGGCTTAGTGCTCTGGAGTGCTACTGTAATATTATGTGGAGCTTTTCAAATCGTGGATTGTCAGGACAGCGGCGTCTTATGTGACTGGTATCTGTCTCGAGAGATCCCATGGCACTGGCTTTCTGGGGCTGCTTATAAGAGGGGGTGGACAAAAGTCATTTTAAGCACGTTTATGGAACTAATTTTGAAACCCCCTAGTTAAGCGTTCCTATGGTCAATTTGTGTCTGAGGAGCTGTCGGACTTTATTCTTATGTGGAAATTATTTTACTGATCATCTGTTTGAATAACTCCACTAGCAGGCACTATTACCAATGTAGTGTTTGATTATTGGTCTGTGACAACAGTTATTCTTGATTTGAGAGGTGACTTCACCATCTGGTACAATGTCCGTTAACCTATAACTATGAAATATTGAATGGGAAATGGATTCGGACAATAAGAAATGATATGAATTATATTGTCATTCCCGTGTTTAATGTTTAGCTAGCGCTTTGGTATGCATCGTCTAGCATTGCATGCCTTTATTTCAGCAAGGACTAGAACCAAGCGCTATGCTTTTCACTTTCATTTATATCGTGCTTATAAGTTAATGAGCCGTTTATGAACAGGATGATGCAAGTGGTTCTCCCTCACAGACAGATAAGGGCTTCATTGATCTGGCTTCGGGAAGTATGTTTGGACTGTTACATTTACTTCTGAACCCCAGATGCAGTTCACGAATTAATGCTTATCTTAACCTGTAGCTGTTGCAAAGCCATCAACGCAAGCTACTGAAGACGAGGCTCCAGCTCAAGCTGAGGCTGCAGAGCAGAAGCTGAAGTTTGAACAACAAGGTTTTGTGAGATTACATAGCAAATATGCTGACGCTATTTAACTCAAGTCTAATATTTCTTCATTTCATAATTGCTGCCTTCCTTCAGCTATTCATGAATGTGTTACCGGGACACTATGGTGTCTTTTTTGGTACCTATTGTTAACGAATTGTTTGGTCGTCCTTTTGCTTCATCCATTTTGATTGGCATGCTTATGTACATATGTATGTACCTACACTAGAAATATGTATGTGAATCTCTTTATGCAGCTAAATGAGAAATATATATGTACAACTCTTTACACAGCTTACAGAGACAGTAGAAACAAGTAAACCATTCCATTTCATAGGATAGAACGATTGGAGGTAATCACAGATTAAGAGGCATGAAGCTTCTGTTTGGTGCATTCATTCTGGTATGAACAACAGTTACGATCGAGCATCCACAATCTAGTGTTGTTTATCGAGACCTGCTACTATGGTATTTTTTGACAGCATCTCACCGGTAAGGTGATTTAATAGTCACATATGTTATTGGGTATGCTCTGGTCATATTCTCAGTGATTGAACGATTGTCTTCTCTCCTTTTTTGTCTTCCTTGTCAATTCACTTTGGAGAACTCCTATCAATTAAATTGCATCATCTGTTATAGATCATCGATGTATGTTGAATCTTCTTGGATATTTTCCTCCTTATTCTCTTTTGTCCTCCTTGAAGGCTTAAATCACTTTAATGAACTCCTATTAACTAAATGTTATGGATCATCGATATTTGTTGAATCTTCTTGGATATTCCTCGTCAGTCCTTCAGATAATGTGCATAAAGATGTTAGTTGCAACTCACAAGCTTGGCGGAAAGCCTCGTATAGTTTGTGTCCAGGCAGTGACAGAATACTTGCTCTAGGTTTTGTTGGAGATGCCAGGCATGTATAACGAGTTGCATTGAAATTAAGGAAAGAATATGAAGCAAATTACAGATGGATGTCTAGGGTGTGGCAATTAGCTTTTTTCCTCTGTAGTCCGTGTATTTTCAAGTGCTTTGAAAAGCCCTTATTAATATTTTTACAGACAAAATATCGGGAGGTAAACATGATGATGTTCATAGCGAGAGTGCACAAAACTCGGAAGACCAGAATGATTCACGTAATCATACGAACGAGCATGGAATGCGCTCCATCAAGATTTCCTCCAGCAGGGAAAGTGATTCTGCACATGGGGCAATTCAAAACCAAATGACAGAAAAGGTTGAATATCAGACATCTATCCTCCCTATCCCCTCGGAGTCACTCATCTATATTCTTTCCTGTTGTTTGAATTATCAATATGGAAATATAGGGGGGGTCCCGTGGAAAAATAGTTCGATACCAGGATGATAAAAAGCTATACACCTCTCATTTTTTTTTCCTTAATTTCATATTGAAACAGGAATAACGAATTGTTTTAGGGGCTTCTACTAATGATATTGCGCTCTCTCTCTCTCTCTCTCTCATCCGCGTGCGCAATATGCATCACGTTATCTCAAGGACTATTGACAATTTTTCTGGTTATGCTTGCTTTAATAGAACATTGTCAGTATGCAGGCAATACTTGACTTGTTCACTCATGTAAGCATGTGAATATTTTGTTTAACTCATATCTTCTTTCTTGAGACAGGTATCGTTTGAGCTTACATGGGGTTCCAAAGGTAAGGACATCGTGTCTTTTGAAAAGGGAAATATAAAAACAGCTGGGCACACTAGTGAACAGGTACGTCTCTCCTAATGGTCAGTCGGTGTTTAAAAGTGGACTATGGTTTATATTTCACCTTAAATGGATTGGTCTGAGTTTCTTTCTGCAATATTTTGCTGACTGATATGGGACTATTTTCAAGACTAACTGCTTGATATATTACATAAGCTCACTTCACTGCAGTTATAAATGAAGGCTAATTATCTTTACAGATTACTTTGACGTGGAAATCTGAGCCACAGACAGTGCTTATTATCACCAAACCAAATTCAGATACTGTTCCAGACCTATGTGAGGATATAGTTAGGTTTGAAACTACGAAATCCTTACTTTCACCATTTCAATTTCTTTCAACTTGTTCTAGGCAGTTACTTTGGAAGCAACGTCTGTGTGGATGATGTTCTGCGACTTCTGTTCTGTCTGATTTCTGCTAGAATTTCTGGCTAGGTGTTCCTCTCTCACACCGGTGGTGTTTCACTTTTCAATCGCGAAAATGTGGCAGGACAAGTATGAATAAAACGGGTTTATGTGAATGACGTTCTATGACTTCTGTTCTGCCTGATTTCTGCTAGAATTTCTGGCTAGGTGTTTCTCTCTCACACCGGTGGTGTTTCACTTTTCAATCACCAAAATGTGGCAGGACAAGTATGAATAAATGGGGTTTACTGACTCCTTCTTTTTCTTTACCAAAAAAATAAAAAATAAATGGGGTTTAAGTGAATGATGTTCTGCGACTTCTGTTCTGCCTGATTCCTGCTAGAATTTCTGGCTAGGTGTTTCTCTCTCACACCGGTGGTGTTTCACTTTTCAATCACCAAAATGTGGCAGGACAAGTATGAATAAATGGGGTTTATGTGACGTGCATGCTGTTTAGACATTCAGAAGTACAAGGTTGATAGGAAATTTCTCTGGCTAAACTAATGAAAAGAGGACAATTCACTTATACTGACATGATGTTCTGACAAATAATGTTCCGGAGTTGCCTTTGTTTTGTTTTGTATCAAGTTACATTGTAATACGATTTGTAATTCAGAACTAGCTTTTCTATCTACTCATATCTCGAATTATTGCTAGACTTGTGTCTAGATGAGGCCATTGTTGGTTAGTGCTTATATTTAGGGACGTCTTCTTTTTTATTTCTTAATGATCTCAATTGATTATGGCTGATTCGGTGGCTTTTGTGGCCTCTAGTCAGATGATGTTGACTGTGGTGTCTGGATGTCCACGTGGGGCTTATAGTTTTGTCCAGCTTGATTGGACTTGGATACCTTTTTCCCTTGCAAATTTAGTTATCATTAGGGTTCTTCGCAACAGTTTTGTAAAGTGATATTGGCTTGTGGTGCATCACTAAATAAATTAACGACTTCAAAAATTACCTGGCAAAACCATTGCGACGTTCAGATTATTTTGGTATTTGGGTAAACTCCCTCATCTTTGAATACTAGTAATGATAAAGGAATCATGAACTCATGCACATTCTTTTGATTGTTAAATGTTAATTCCTTCATTTTCTATTGCCAGTTGGCTGTACATGCGCAAGAAGAAGATTTATGTGCAACCAAGCGTGCGAGGGGAGCTTCTCGGTATATCATCTTCCTTCAAGTTTGTGAAAACTTGGCAAGATGGTGAGTGTGGGAACATATTAGTGTTATGTCATTTGAGACAACTATTCTACTGACTCTAGTATGCTAAAATAAAACTATTGTAAGTCTTCAACTTCACAGGCTTTTCAAATCAGTTTCTCATGTCCATTACGATTTCATCATGCTGCCATTGTTGCAGACTTGTTCTGTTTGATTTTGTTTCAGAAAGTGAGATTCCGGACTTGCATAAGAAAGTTGACCTTGTGATCACTCATGGTGGGGATGGAACTGTCCTTTGGGTAATGCGTTCATCATTTACCTTAGAATCAGTGATGAGTCCTTTATTTCTGCTATTTTTTCAGGGCAGGTTACTGAGTGTAGCATCATAGCCAGGCCTGAGTGTGATAGCCCCTATATTTCTAATATCAAGTAATTGCACGGTCATTTTTCTTGGACCATTCAAGTACGTTTTAGCTAGAAGATATGGCTTTAGGACAACATTCATCATAAGATTACAAAGTATTTGTATTTCACCGTTGCACTAAGAAAGGAAAGCTTATCCTGAAAAGCAATCCAACTACCGTAGCAACTTCTATGACCAGGGAAGAAAAAGCAACCTTAAGCAACACGGGTCCGTGAATCTATGTAGGATGTTGGCCTGAGATTTCGTGTCCTCTTTATTGGCGCTTAGAGCTGTGTACGCCTTCGCATAGTCCTCAAAAGCAATATATAGCTAGTTCCCCTTGAAAAGGCACTTCGAGCGGTGCTGAGCGTTAAACCCCGAGGTGCCATGAATGGCATCCATTGAATTTGGACATTCTTGGTGTTTAACCATCCATCTTCCCAAATGACGACAAATTGTATGTTGCTGTCGCTATTTGACGCAGGGATCTCAAGGTGTGATCACTTCACTGAAACTTGAGACCATGGATATTCATCCGTTAGTTCCGTTTTTCGTTTGTTGACTATATGAACATATGCTTCCATGGTAAAATTGTACTCAGTTGTACTTCTGATGTTCCTATTGAATCTTCATTTGAATCTTCAGTAACAATTGGAGAGTCTATCTATTTGCAGGCAGCATCATTGTTCCAAGGACCGGTGCCCCCTGTTGTCTCCTTCAATTTAGGGTCCTTGGGCTTAATGACCCCTTTCAGTATCCTTTGCTTTCTGAAAGTTTTTATGATATCGTTTTGGCATGAGGCGAAGCAAGCATGTGGAATGCACAGATGCCAGCAACTTAATCTAAAACTCTCTCACTGGTAAAAGAACTTGAAAAAAAAAGAAAGTGATCCTCAACATACATCAGGTAGGGATGGCTACAAAAAACAGCTCGAGTCGATTCTTAAAAGTCCCATCAGGATAACATTACGGCGTTGATTGCAGTGTCAAATTGTCAGGGATTTAGCTACTGAAAATGAAAATGCGACGGCGAAAAAGATATTTGTTTTAAATGAAGTCACGATTGATCGGGGGCAGTCACCCTACCTCACAAATTTGAAGTGTTATTGCGACAACAAGTATGTCACTTTGGTACAAGGGGATGGGCTAATCTTGTCAACTACATCTGGCAGCACTGCCTATTCATTAGCGGCTGGAGGATCAATGGTCCATCCACAGGTATCATAAACCTCTCTTAGTACTTTATCTTATTTTTACAGGCGCATGAAATCTATGAGAAGACAAGTCAGGTTTTTCCCTTAACGTTGCAATAGCTGGGTTATTCATTCTCATGCGAGTCTATGAGACGTTATAATAATTCTACTTCTGTGCTTTGCACAGGCTTATAGCAGATACACAAGCTATTTATAGTATATCGTCATTTTTTCTACTACAGAAATCAAATGGGAGATTGCCTTTTACTTTCTCATTTTTCTAGGCGCTTGTCTTCCAAGCCTCAGAGCTGCAGACTGCGGTAGCCGAAGGCCCTCAGAAAAATGGAAAGAAATTTGATTCAGATGCTCATGAGTTAATTGCGTGTTAATCGCAGTCTATCTACATATTAAGTACAAGCATCATCAATCAAGAAAACATTTTTTTTTTGTAATCCGGTAAATCCGTGCTGTTGACTTTGCTCTGTCAATTTGCAGGTTCCCGGCATAGTATTAACGCCAATATGTCCTCATTCCTTATCCTTTAGGCCTCTGATATTACCCGACCACGTCGTTATTGGGGTAAAAGTGTCTGATGGCGCCCAACGTTCCAGCCCATTAAGTCCAAGTCCCAGCCCCCGAACTCCCAGCCGCCATAGTTCTGCGTCGGTATCATTCGACGGCAAGGGCAGGCAAGAGTTGACTGCCTCGGTATCATTCGATGGCAAGGGCAGGCAAGAGTTGACAGCCGGGAACAAGCTCAAATGTAGCATGGCTCCATGGCCCGTCCCTACCGTTTGTCTGAATGATTCCACCAGGGACTTCTTGTGCAGCATCCTAGAAGGCCTCCATTGGAATCAGAGAAAGACTCAGTTATCTGACGGTCCGACTCAATCATCTTATGGTCTGCCACAACCATGAGCACTGTTTTTCCCCCACTGTATGTTTAGGTATTTGCCAACAAAATCTAGCTGTGTTAGTTAAAAGAAGAAAGCAATTCCTGCGACAGGAATCGCAATTATAGATTGTCTAATGCTATGGTAACACTCTTGCTAGGAGTTGCTACTTGAAGTGAAGGGAAGCGCCTTAATGGCAGCAAGATGTTTGAAATAGTGAAGTCATAAGTGTGCCTGTATTTCTTCATAACATTTGAAAGCTGTTGGATCAGACATATGATGGTTTGCCACATCCGTAAGCATTGTTTTCCCCCAATCGATACATTTTCCAAATGCTAACCAATGTCCTCCAGCTTCAAACCCTTTGTCTCGGGCATAATTATGTAGAACATAGTCAAAAAGATATTTGCAATAGTTGCATATAAAAAGGTGGCCCCACCAAAGGTGAATTTCTTGCACACCCATAAGAATATCGCCAAGGAGACCTCATTCGACGCCTAGTTCACAAAGCCAATGGCCATCCCCAGGCTCGTAGCCTTAGGAGAAGACTTCAGAGCTATATATTTGTTGACACTCGAATTTTTATGGACTTTTAGGTATCCATTTATTTTATAAAAAATTTGAAAAAATATAAAAAGGAATAAAATATACAAAGATGAATAAAAATAGGTGAGATAAAAATTAATAAAAAAAGTTAAAAAGAAAAAGAAAAAGAGTCGAGTCGGCGGGCGTAGTTAAGCCCAATCTTTTTAATGCTTTTGCAGCCCAATCTTCTTATTTCTTTTGCAGCCCATTCATTTATTTCTTCTTCAGCCCATCAATTTTTTTTGTTTTGTTTTGTTTTGTTCATTCTTTTAGCCCATCAAAAACCAAAAGGAAGGAATAGCCCAGCCCACACGTCTGCCTCTTCTTTTACTCACGCTCCCACGGTCCCCCAGCGACATAAAAGCGCCACAAGAATGACGCGAGCGAAGGTGAGGGGGGATAAGGACGCGTAACCGTTCCGGAAACGGTTCGCGGAGGGGGGAGAGAGAAAAGTGTAGGGTGTTCGTCGGAGCTTGGGCGTCAACCTTGGTTGAGTTCGCTGCTCCGTCGGTGGATAGGGAGGGGCACCGGTTCTTCTCAGAGAACTCGTCGGCGACCGTACCACGGCGAGGAAAAAACCAGGTGGGCTCCCGATCGGCGTTTGAAGTTCAGTTTAATATTTGATTATTCATATATCGTTGAAATTCTTCTGATTTCTTCCTTTTGATGTGCTTTCATGAGACTTCGCATCGTCCGAGCCGGTCTTGCATACGCCCCTTCGCCGGAGCTAGCCTCCCCACGCCGGCGAGCCCTACGGTTCAAGGCTGTTCAAGTCAGTGTCTCTCCCCACTTTTAGTGCCATTGTGTTTGTTTGATTTCTGGAATTTCTGGTGTTCAAACCGTAGTTTCTTTTTTTTTTTTTGGTCGAATTCAAACCGTAGTTTAGGTGAGGGTCTTTTCGTGAGATTTCGGGGTCGCCGGAGTGGGCGGCCGGCGTTGGTCGTCGCCTGTCGAGGCGCACTGCGGGCGGATGATGGTGGTTTGGCGGCGACGTAGGTGCTGGCGGTCGCCGGCCGGAGAAGTGTAGGCGTCGGTGATGATGGGCGACGGTGCAGCGTTGCTAAGGCAAATTGCAGGTGAACACGAGGGTTCGGGATGGAGATGGTTGGAGAAAAAGAAATAGGGAAAAGGACAAAAAAAAAAAGAAGAGAAATAAAAGAAAACAAAAAGGAGGGGAAAAAGTGAAAAAAGAAACATAAAAAAGAAGAATGAGGAAATGGGCTATGTTTTTAATTTGTTTTTGGGCTGGTCGGTGAGCTAGTGTATCATGGGCCGAAGAGAAAGATCGGGTTGAGAAGAGGAAATGGACGCGGGCTGGAATTTGAGTAGGCTGTTTTAATTTTCGTGGGCCAATTGAGAGTAATTTAAAGTGGGCCTTGGCTTTTTTGCCCAACCTGATCCGATAGGGTTCGGATCGGTTTAGTTGAGTCGGTCTCTTGATCCGGTCTGAATTCCTTTTATTTAATAATCCAAATTTTAAAATTTTAAAAATAATAAAAATTATTAAAAATTCATAAAATGAAATTTTTTAAAAGCCTTAGGAAATTAAAAAAATCTGAGAAAATTCCAAAATCATTAGAAAAATTTAGAAAATTCAGAAAATCATTAAATAATAAGAAAAGACAATGATAAAAAAAATTAGAAAAATCATTAAAAAATTAGAAAATTCTAAAAAAAAAAAAAATCTAGAAATTGGAAAACCCTTTAAAAATGTTAAAACCTAAAATTGAATAAGCCTTTAGGGCTTTACAATAGGAATTCTTGTTTTGTTTTGTCTTATTTTCTTTTTTAGGGATAATTTAGGATGCTTGTGTATTTTCAATTATGATTATAATCGATTGTGCTTTTCCATATTTAGATGTTATTTTCTTGTCCTAAAATGGTTAGAACAAACCTTAGATTTTTCTTGATTGGTTGTTGTTAGTTATCACATAATTAGGTTAGGTATCGAAACAGCGTTATCCTTAAAGCTAATGTAATCAAATCCCCAAGTCAAAAAATTTCCGGTTGCGTTAGTAAGGTATCTGTTCATATCTTACTGGGTTTCTATCCAATCCCAAAAAGGTTAGTAACGACTCTTTACTCAAAATTTACATAGGCTTAATTGATTAGAAATTTGAACGCTTGATGTTGCACAAAATATGGGCGAGGAAGAGCCCGAGTCAATGGAACGCCGTTGGGCAAAGTTGACAATATCCCTAAACCTAACAAAAGCTCTCAAGAGGGGTATCCCAAAAAGGTTAGTAACGACTCCTTAGTCAAAATTTACATAGGCTTAATTAATTAGAAATTTGAACGCTTGATGTTGCGTAGAATATGGGTGAGGAGAGCCCGAGTCAATGGAACACCGTTGGGCAAAGTTGACAATATCCCTAAACCTAACAAAAGCTCTCTCTCGCAAGAGGGGTTAGATTACGATAGTATTGTGAAGTTATCAGCCCTAGACTGATCGAAAAGAAAACTATGTAAGGTAGCAGTGAGGTGACCACCTCCACGAGAGGTCAAAATAGCTTTGGTCAATAGTTTTGAAACACTTTTCAAGGGATAAGAGAGATATAAACATACCAGCTATGCTTAACAGCATCAACGATTGTTGCTCAGTGTGGTCAAGGTGGAAAGTGGGGGTAAAGCATGCCTAATATTTTTATGAAGTTAACCACGATTGTAGCAAGGAGCTTTCTATAGGAGCTCGAGATACATAGTGTCTCGAAAATTTGAGGGCTTTTTAAGATGATTTCAATGCATGAAGCCTATTTGGATAAGTGTATGGCAATAGGGCAAATTAGTAGGTGGCAGACCGACCGGCTTGGGTGGAAGAGATTCCACATCCTCTCCCCAGTGCTCTGCCAGGTCAGCTCGATAACATTGTCACGCTCCATAATGCCGGCAGCTCTCTTAATATTGGCAAGTTGAAGCTTAGTGTCCTCGTTGGAGTCGGAGATCATGTTGAGGACATGCCTCGCGAGTCTAGGCGGCGTTGCAAGATGAGCCGCTAGAGGGATTTTGACGTAACAAGGATCCTGATGGCGACGAGGTGTGACGAGATTGCTAATGAGCCAAGTATGACTAGCCACCTGAGGTTTAGCTTGACTTTGGAGAAGAAATAATTAATAATGTGGCCAAGGAAGGTGTTCAAGTTGATTAACACTTGAACCACTGAATAATAAAAAGCAATAACCTATTTGGAATGCACATTGATATAGAAAAATAAAGAATCAATGAATGTTATCTCAAGCAACGAGCTGAGTTTGCCATGGAAGAAGGCAAGGGAAATCTCAGCAATATAAATGGGGGAAACCATTACAGTGAAGCCGATTCCAACGTTGGCGACGAGTTGGACCCCCTAGAGGCATGGTGTAGTTATGAGCCATGCGCAATAGCAAGCGTCCAAAAGAAAAGATGGCTGCAGCCAATAAAATTGCTTAAAGGCAACCAATGCAATCAGATATTTATAGTCATCAACAAGCTAAAGAATGTCAGCAAGTTGAGGGTTGCTGTCCCTGATTTTATGGTCCCGGTATGGATTGAAATTTAACCTGGTCTTGGGAGGTCTTTAGCTCCTTTGTATAAGTTGATGCTCCATCCATAATAGTTACATCTGCCCATTAATGAAAAATGATGGAATTATTTTATAAACGAAAGAGAGATTGGACTTACTATAACCGATTAATAATGATGTTGTGTGAGGCATGGAGAAAAAATCGTTGTTTGAATACGCTCTCCAACCAAAAAATCACTGTCTGCACCCTGGGTCTAGCCAACAAATCGCCGTTTGCAACCTGGCAACCCAACCAAAAAATCGCTATCTAAATTCCAATATTGACGATTGATTTAGTTTCTCTCATTGCCTGCGATTACTCGAAATGCCAATCGTTGATTGAAGCACTAGTTTATCCGAGGATCTTCTATTTTAAATAGCCAATAATCGGTGATTGGCATTTTAGCGATTGGCCAAGACTAATTAATGCCAATCAACGATTGGCATTTCTGATTATCGCCTTTGTTCTTTCCAAGCACTTCTCCACAGCATCCACATCGCAAGGCGACATTATCTTCTTCGTGCCATTTTTCTCCATCTTCCCTTCTTGTCCCTTTTCATTCTTTCTCTAGCAAATATACAAATTTGGTTCGGTAAATTTGATAGTGATGCTCTCTAAATCTAGGGCTCAAGATCATGCCGCGGTAGAGCTTGAGGTTGTCTAGCTTGGTCATGGTCTTGAAGATGTTGAGCTTGACAACAATTTCAAATGGCAATGGAGGATGGAACAAGAAGAAGATGATCGGTTACCATAGGAAAAAAAGGAATGGAAAAGAAAAAAGAAAGAAAAGCAAAAAAGTAAAAAAAAAGTAGTATAAAAAGTAATACAATTAGAAAATTCATTTTTTTAGCCATGTTACCAGCATGTATGAAGGTCGATGCCTTTTGTGAGGCATGGAGAAAAAATCGCCGTTTGAATTCCAATATTGACTATCAATTTAGTTTCTTTCGTTGCCCATGACTATTCATAAGATGCTCGGCTTGATTTTCGCTATTTGATTCCTCGTACCAATCACCCCCTACTTATAAAAAGTTGTTACGGCTATTCAATTCTCCGTTCAACCCCTCCTTATAAAAACTTCTTAGTCCCCCACTCAAATTCCGTCCAAAAAGTAATTGTGCCATGCCTCAGTACGAGTGCGCTGTAGCGTGCTATTGTGACCATCGCATCATCATTATTGATTGGCTAGAGTAAGTCTAATCTATCTTTTTTGAGCTTTGAGTTGAACTTTAGTTCGTTTATAAAATAATTCCATCAATTTTCAATGATAGGCAGATGTAGGTTTTATGAATGGAGCATCAACTTATATAAAGGAACTAAAGACGTGCCAAGACTAGGTTAAGGGCGGGATAGTGACCCTCAACCTACTGACATTCTTTAGCTTGTTGATGGGTAGGTGGATATTTGATTGCATTAGTCGTCGTCGTGCAATTTTATTGGCCGCAGCCATCTTTTCTTTTGGATGCTTGTTAGTGGGCATAGCCGTGTTTTTGGGGGACCGACTTATCGCCAATGTTGGAGTCGGTTTCACCCTAATGGTTTCCTCTGTTTATATTGCTGAGGTATCACTTGCTTTCTCTTGTGGCAAACTCAGCTCCCTGCCTGAGGTAACTTTTATTGATTTTTTTTGTTTCTATGTCAAATGTGCCTTCTAAATAGGTCATTACTTTTTCATATGTTGTTCGGTGGTTTAGGTGTTCTTCAACTTGGGCACCTTTCTTAGCCACATCATTAATTATTTCTTCCCCAAAGTCAAGCTAAATCTCGGGTGGCTAGTCATACTCGGCTCAGCCGCACTCTCCTCACAACTCATTGTCATCGGGATCCTTGCTATGTAGGAATTCCCTTGGTGGCTCATCATGCGGCATTACTTGACTCCGCGAGGTGTGTCCTCAACATGATCTTCGATGAGGAGGATGCCGAGCTTCAGCTTGCCAATATTAAGGGGGCTATCGACATCATGGAGCATAATAATGTTATTGACTTAACCCGATAGAGAACACCAGGGAGAAAGTGTTGGATCTCTTCCAATCAACCCAATCGGTCTGCCATCTACTAATTTGCAGTATTGCCATGCACTTATTCAGACAGGCTTCCGACATTGAAACCATCCTACAAAACTCACAGATTTTCGAGACACTAGGTGTCTTGGACTCCTATAGAAAGCTCATTGCCATAATCGTAATTGACTTCATAAAAATATTGAACATGCTTTACCGCACTTTCCACCTTGACCACACCGAGTGGCGGCCATTGATGCTGTTAAGCATAGCTAGTATGTTTATATCTCTCTTGTCCCTTGGAAAGTGTTTCAACACTATTGATCAAAGCAACTCCAAACTCTTGTGGGAGGTGGTCACCTCACTACTACTACTACTTCACATAGTTTTCATTTTGATTGGCCTAGGGTTGATGACTTCACAATACATTTTCCCACGAGCTCAGGGGACAACCATTGGCTTCATTGTGAACTTAGCGGCGAATGAGGTCTTTTGGGCAATATTCTTATGGGTGTGCAAGAAATTCACCTTTGGTTGGGTAGCCTTTTTGTATGCAACTATTGCATGCATCTTTTTTTTTTTTTTTTTTAATTTGATTTACTTTTTTTCTCTTATTTTGGCCATGGACTATGTATGGTTAATCCATATTTGGTCAAATTGGTGGGCAATACTACTTAAATTCTGGTTTGGACTTTCATAGCCTTTCTTTCAGGAAACAAATTCCTAAAAATCGAATCAATACTCGAACGATCAACTACTGAAAAAAGAATGCGGAAACGAGTCTAAGAAACATGTAACACCGATCGAAGGCATATCACGAAGATGGATATACCTTACTTACAACAGATTAAAGTACCGTTGTAGTCACAGATGAATCTTTTGAAGCCTTCCGTTGCTCAAGAGGGTGTGTACTGTTTCAAGAGTAAAATGGAGAAGCGTATTTTTTCTCTAAAACACTACAAGTAATGTTATCCCCTTTTCTTCTTATTTTATATATTGCAGTTAGAAAATAATTGCTATTTCCTCTTATGGGCCATTCATTTACGGGCCGGGTTTTGGCCCAACATGGCGGACATTCTTAATTTGGCCCATTAAATGAAAAAATCCATCATCTCCTACTCACCTATGGTGGACTGAACAAAACTCTTTTTTTCACCTCTCTGCAACATTCATACTAGTAAATAATTCGTGCAACCAGCATATTTTGAAAGTTTAATGCCATACATCTATTAAAAATATATAATAGCTCATAATGGACATTACATTTTTGAGTAGATATAGTATGTAGTACCCTAAATCGATTGATCACATTTATATCTCTCTTGATCTCTTTTTAATAATGATATATTGTATTCACAATTATGATTATCTCTAAACGTCATAATTGGTCGACTTGTGAATACAAAACTAGAATGTGATTCTATAAGCTTAATCTTCTTATTTTCTTGAAACTCTTAATATCAGTTCAACTTGCTTTTTTAAAAATGTCCCATTAGATCGAATTAATTCATGATCATTGGCAACTTCCTAAGATAACAAAAACTGAATACAAATATTAAGAATAACTAAGAGTCATGATGACACTTAGTTGATGAACTCTTTTCCTCAAGAGTCTTACACGGCATAAAAGTTGAGATAAAAACTTATGTTATTCTTATTGATCATTTCATGCATACGTAGTATGAAATACGTATTATGATATAAACTCATTTCTCATGAAATGTATGTGGACATCTTTAATACCGTACAGATGAGAATTCAGACATACCTAATGTATAACTTGAGTTCACGAATCTACTCTTTCACGGAATTCATAAGAACTCACATTTGACATCAAAGATAGATAAAGTAAAATATGTATGTTATTTTACTTTCGGATATAGTAAATATTATGTCTTTATCTTAACACTCTTGCTAGGAGTTGCTACCTAAAGTGAAGGGAAGCGCCTTAATGGCAGCAAGATGTTTAAAATAGTTTAAAATAGTGAAGTCATAAGTGTGCCTGTATTTCTTCATAATGTTTGAAAGCTGTTGGATCGGACATGATGGTCTCCACATCCGTAAGCATTGTTTTACCCTAATTGATATATTTTCCAAAACGCTAACCAATGTCCTTCGGCTTCAAACCCTTCGTCTCGGGCATATAATTATATAGAACAAAATCAAAAAGATATTTGCAATGGTTGCTTATAAGAAGGTGGCCCCACCAAAGGTGAATTTTTTGCATACCCATAAGAATATTGTCGAGGAGACCTCATTCGCCATCAAGTTCGCAGTGAAGCCAATGGTCATCCCTAGGTTCGTAGCCTTAGGAGAAGACTTTAGGGCTATATATTTGTTGACACTTGAATTTTTGTCGGCTTTTAGGGTTTCCATTTATTTTAAAATATAAAAATATATAAAAATGAATAAGATATAAAAAGATGAATAAAAAAATTAAAAAAAGAAAAGAGTCGAGTGGGCCGGCGTAGTTAAGCCCATTCTTTTTAATGCTTTCGCAGCCCAATCTTCTTATTTCTTTTGCAGCCCATTCATATATTTCTTCTTCAGCCCATCAATTTTTTTGTTTTGTTTTGTTCATTCTTTGAGCCCATCAAAAACCAAAAGGAAGGAAAAAGCCCAGCCCACACGTCTGCCTCTTCTTTTCCTCACACGCTCCCACGGTCCCCCAGCCGAAAAAAAAGCCACCAGAGTGACGCGTGCAAAGGAGGGGGCCCAAAAAGAAGGCTGAGCTGGCGGAGGGATAAGGACGCGTAATGGAAATGGTTCGCGGAGGGGGGAGAGAGAAAAGTGTAGGGTGCTCGTCGGAGCTTGGGCGTCAACCTTGGTTGAGGCGCCGCCGGCCGCCGCTTTCATCTGCAGCAGGACGCGGTATTCCATCGAGTTCGCTGCTCCGTCGGAGGATAGAGAGGGGCACCGGTTCTTCTCTGAGAACTCGTCGGCGACCGTACCACGGCGAGGAACGTCCCTAAACCAGGTGGGCTCCCGATCGGCGTTTGAAGCTCAGTTTAATATTTGATTATTCATATATCGTTGAAATTCTTCTGATTTCTTCCTTTTGATGTGCTTTCATGTGACTTCGCATCGTCCGAGCCGGTCTTGCATACGCCCCTTCGCCGGAGCTAGCCTCCCCACGCCGGTGAGCCCTACGGTTCAAGGCCGTTCGAGTCAGTGTCTCTCCCCCCTTTTAGTGCCAGTGTATTTGTTTGATTTCTGGAATTTGTGGCGTTCAAAACGTAGTTTAGATGAGGGTTTTTTGTGAAATTTCGGGGTCGCCGGAGTGGGCGGCCGGCGTCGGTGGTCGCCGGCCGAGGATGACGGCGGGCGGATGATTGAGGTTTGGCGGCGACGTAGGTGCTGGCGGTGGCCGGCCGGAGCAGTGTAGGCGTCGGTGATGATGGGCGACGCTGCGGCGTTGCTAAGGCAAATTGCAGGTGAACACGAGGGTTCGGGATGGAGACGGTTGGGGTAAGAAGATGCAGGAGAAAAAGACGAAATAGGGAAAAGGACAAAAAAAGAAAAGAAATAAAAAAACAAAAGGGAGAGGAAAAAGTGAAAAAAGAAACATAAAAAAGAAGAATGAGGAAATGGGCTATGTTTTTAATTTGTTTTTGGGCTGGTCGGTGAGCTAGTGTATCATGGGCTGAAGAGAAAGATCGGGTTGAGAAGATGATTGGACGCGGGCTGGAATTTGAGTAGGCTGTTTTAATTTTCGTGGGCCAATTGAGATTAATTCAAAGTGGGCCTTGGCTTTTTTAGCCCAACCTGATCCGATAGGGTTCGGATCGGTTTAGTTGGGTCGGTCTCTTGATCCGGTCTGAATTCCTTTTATATTATTAAACATTTAAAAAATGATAAAAATTATTAAAAATTCATAAAATGAAAAAAAATTTAAAAGCCTTAGGAAATAAAAAAATTTGAGAAAATTCCAAAATCATTAAAATTTTTGAAAATTCAGAAAATCATTAAATAATAAGACAAATCCAGATAAAAAATTAAAAAAATCATTAAAAAATTCAAAAATTTCTAGAAATTGGCATGCCCTTTAAAAATGTTAAAACCTAAAATTAAATAAGCCTTTAGGGCTTTACAATAGGAATTCTTTTTTTTTTTTTTTTTTGTCTTATTTTCTTTTTTAGGGATAATTTAGGATGCTTGTGTATTTTCTATTATGATTATAATTGATTGCGCTTTTCAATATTTAGATGTTATTTTCTTGTCCTAGAATGGTTAGGACAAACCTTAGATTTTTTTTTATAAGCTACTGTTAGTTAGCACATAATTAGGTTAGGTACCAAAACGACGTTAGCATTAAAGTTAATATAATCAAATCCCTGAGTCCAAAATATCTGGATGCATTAGTAAGGTATCCTTTCATATCTTACTGGGTTTCTATCCAATCCCAAAAAGGTTAGTAATGACTCCTTAGTTAAAATTTACATAGGCTTAATTGATTAGAAATTTGAACGCTTGATGTTGCTAGAATATGGGCGAGGAAGAGCTCGAGTCAATGGAACGCCGTTGGGCAAAGTTGACAATACCCTTAAACCTAACAAAAGCTCCCTCCTGCAAGAGGGGTTAGATTATGATAGTATTGTGAAGTTATCAACACTAGACCGATCAAAAAGAAAACTATGTAAGGTAGTAGTGAGGTGACCACCTCCACGAGAGGTCGGAATAGCTTTGATCAATAGTGTTGAAACACTTTTGGAGGGACGAGAGATATAAACATACCAGCTATGCTCAACAGCATCAATGGTTGCTGCTCAATGTGATCAAGGTGGAAAGTGGGGTAAAGCATGCTCAATATTTTTATGAAGTTAACCACGATTGTGGCAACGGGCTTTCTATAGGAGCTCAAGATACTTAGTGCCTTGAAAATTTTAGGGCTTTGTAAGATGGTTTCAATGTGGAAGCCTATTTGGATAAGTGTATGGCAATAGGGCAAATTAGTAGATGGTAGACCGACCAGCTTGGGTGGAAGTGATCCCACATCCTCTCCCCAGTGCTCTGCCAGGTCAACTCGATAACATTGTCATGCTCCATAATGCCGGCAGCTCTCTTAATATCGACAAGTTGAAGCTTAGCGTCCTTGTTGTAGTCGAAGATCATGTTGAGGACACGCCTTGCGGAGTCCAGGCGGCATTGCAGGATGAGTCACTAGAGGGATTTTGACGTAGCAAGGATCCCGATAGCGATGAGGTGTGATGAGATTGCGGATGAGCCGAGTATGACTAGCCACCCGAGGTTTAGCTTGACTTTAGGGAAGAAATAATTAATGATGTGGCTGAGAAAGGTACCCAAGTTGAAGAACACCTGAACCACCGAATAACATATGAAAAAATATGACCTATTTAGAAGGCACATTTGACATAGAAACAAAAAGAATCAATAAAAGTTACCTCAAGTAGGGAGCTGAGTTTGCCACAAAAGAAGGCGAGCGATATCTCAGCATTATAAACGGAGGAAACCATTAGGGTGAAACTGACTCCAACATTGGCGATGAGTCAGTCCCCCAAAAGCACGGCCACGCCCACTAGCAAGCATTCAAAAGAAAAGATGGTTGCGGCCAATAAAATTGCACGACGACGACCAATGCAATCGGATATCCACCTAGTCATCTATAAGCTGAAGAATGTTAGTAGGTTGAAGGTCACTATCCCACCCTTAACCTGGTCTTGGGACGTCTTTAGTTCCTTCATATAAGTTGATGCTCCATTCTTAAAACCTACATCTGCCTATCATTGAAAATTGATGGAATTATTTTATAAATGAACTAAAGTTCAACTCAAAGCTCAAGAAAGATAGATTGGACTTACTCTAGCCAATTAATAATGATATGTGGTGGTCACAATAGCACAAGCTACACTCGTACTGAGGCATGGCACAATTACATTTTGGACGGAATTTGAGGGTGGGGCTAAGAAGTTTTTAAAATGAGGGGGTGAATGGAGAATCGAATAGCCGTAACAACTTTTTATAAGTAGGAGGTGATTGGTACGGGGAATCAAATAGTGAAAATTGAGTCGAGCATCTTATGAATAGAGTCATGGGCAACGAAAGAAACTAAATTGATAGTCAATATTTCAAACGGCGATTTTTTGGTTGGAGCTGGTATTCAAATGGCAATTTTTTCTCCATGCCTCACACAAGGCATCAACCTTCATGCATGCTGGTAACATGGCTAAAAAAATGATTTTTCTAATTGTGTTACTTTTTATCCTGTTTTTTTTTTCTTTTTTGCTTTTCTTTCTTTTTTCTTTTTCATTCCTTTTTTTTTTTCCTATGGTAACCGATCATCTTCTTCTTGTTCCATCCTCCATTGCCATTTGAAATTGTTGTCAAGCTCAACATCTTCGAGACCATGACCAAGCTGGACAACCTCAAGCTCTGCCGCGGCGATGATCTTGAGCCCTAGATTTAGAGAGCACTACTGTCAAATCTACCGAACTAAATTTGTATATTTGCTAGAGAAAGAATGAAAATGGCCAAGAAGGGAAGATGGAGAATAATGGCACGAAGAAGATAATGTCGCCTTGCGAGGTGGATGTTATGGAGAAGTGCTTGGAAAGAACAAAGGCGACAATCAGAAATGCCAATCGCTAATTGGCATTAATTAGTCTTGGCCAATCACTGAAATGCCAATCACCAATTTTTGGCTATTTAAAATAGAGGATTCTTGGATAAACTAGTGCTTCACTCAACAATTGGTATTTCGAGTAATCGCGGGTAATGAAAGAAACTAAATCGATCGTCAATATTGGAATTCAGACAGTGATTTTTTGGTTGGGTTGCTAGGTTGCAAACGGTGATTTGTTAGTTGGACTCGGGGTGCAGACGGCGATTTTTTGGTTGGAGCGGGTATTCAAACAACGGTTTTTTCTCCATGCCTCACACAACATCATTATTAATTGGCTAGAGTAAGTCTAATCTATCTTTCTTGAGCTTTGAGTTGAACTTTAGTTCGTTTATAAAATAATTCCATCATTTTTCAATAATGGGCAAATGTAACTATTATGGATGGAGCATCGACTTATACAAAGAGCTAAAGAACTCCCAAGACTAGGTTAAGGTCGGGATGGCGACCCTCAACCTACTGACATTCTTCAGCTTGTTGATGACTAGGTGGATATCTGATTGTATTGGTCGTCATCGTGCAATTTTATTGGCCGCGGTCATCTTTTCTTTTGGATGCTTGTTAGTGGGCGTGGCCATGCTTTTGGGGGACCGACTCTTCACCAATGTTGGAGTCAGTTTCACCTTAATGGTTTCCTCCGTTTATATTGCTGAGCTATCGCTTGCCTTCTCTTGTGGCAAACTCAGTTGCTTGCCTGAGATAATTTTTATTGATTCTTTTTCTTTATATGTCAAATATGCCTTCTAAATGGGTCATTACTTTTCCATATATTGTTCGGTGGTTTAGGTGTTCTTCAACTTGGGCACCTTTCTCAGCCACATCATTAATTATTTCTTCCCCAAAATTAAGCTAAACCTCCGGTGGCTAGTCATACTCGGCTCAATCGCACTCTCCTCACAACTCATCGTCATTGGGATCCTTGCTATGTTGGAATTCCTGGTGACTCATCATGCGGCGTTGCCTGGACTCTGTGAGGTGTGTCCTCAACATGATCTCGATGAGGAGGACTGCCGAGCTTCAGTTTGCCAATATTAAGGAGGCTATCGACATCATGGAGCATGATAATGTTATCGGGTTGACTCGGTAGAGAACACCAGGGAGAAAATGTTGGATCTCTTCCAACCAACCCGATCGGTCTACCACCTACTAATTTGCAGTATTGCCATGCACTTATTCAAATAGGCTTTCGACATTGAAACCATCCTACAAAACTCACAAATTTTCGAGATGCTAGGTATCTTGGACTCCTATAGAAAGCTCCTTACCATAATCATGGTTGGCTTCATAAAAATATCGAACATGCTCTACCGCACTTTCCACCTTGACCACACCAAGCGACGGCCATTGATGCTGTTAAGCATAGTTGGTATGTTTATATCTCTCTTGTCCCTTAGAAAGTGTTTCAACACTATTGATCAAAGCAACTCCAAACTCTTGTGGGAGGTGGTCATCTCACTACTACTTCACTTAGTTTTCATTTTGATTGGCCTAGGGTTGATGACTTCACGATACATTTTCCCATGAGCTCAAGGGACGACCATTGGCTTCGTTCTAAACTTAGTGGCGAATGAGGTCTTTTGGGCAATATTCTTATGGGTGTGCAAGAAATTCACCTTTGGTTGGGCAACCTTTTTATATGCAACTATTACAAGCATCTTTTTTTTTTTTTGATTTACTTTTTTTCTCTCATTTTGGCCATGGACTATGTATGATTAATCTATATTTGGTCAAATTGGTGGGCAATACTACTTAAATTTTGGTTTGGACTTTCATAGCCTTTCTTTCAGGAAACAAATTCCTAAAAATTGAATCGATACTCAAATGATCAAATACCGAAAAACGAATGCGGAAACAAGCCCAAGAAACATGTAACACCGATCGAAGGCATATCACGGAGATGGACATATCTTACTTACCACATATTAAGTATTGTTGCAGTCTTAGAGGAATCTTTTGAAGCCCTGAAGTTCTGTTGTTCAAGAGGGTGTATACCATTTCAAGAGAAAAATGGAGAAGCGTATTTTTTCTAAAACATTATTAATAACGTTATCCCATTTTCTTTTAGTTTTTATATTACAGCTATTTTCACTTAGAAAATAACTGTCATTTCCTCTTATGGACCCTTACGGGCCGGGTTTTGGCCCAACATGGGCAGATAGGCTTAATTTGGCTTATTAAAAAAAAGAACCCATCATCTCCCACTCACATCTAGTGAGTCGAACATAACTCTTTTTTTATCTTTCTGTAACATTCATATTAGTAAATAATCCGTGCGACCATCATATTTTGAGAGCTTAATGCCATATATCTGTTAGGAATATACAGTAACTCATAATGGATATTACATTTTTGAGTAGATATAGTATGTGGTATCCTATATCGATCAATCATATTTATATCTCTATTGATCTCTTTTTAATAATGATATATTGTATTCGCAATTATGATTGTCTGGAATACAAAACTAGAATGCGATTATATAAACTCGATCTTCCTCTTTCCTTGAAACTCTCAATTTCAATTCAACTTGCCTTCCTATAAATGTCTCATTCGATCGAATCAATTCATGATTATTGGCAACATTCTAAGATAACAAACATTGAATAGAAATATTAAGAATAAGTAAGAGTCATGAGAACACTTAATTGAGGAATTTTTTTCTCAAGAGTTTTATACAGCATAAAAGTTGAGATCAAAATTTGTTTTACTCTTGTTGGTCGTCTCATGCATTCGTAGTATGAAATACGTATTGACTTATTTTCCATAGAGTGTATGTCTACACCTTCAATACAGTATAGATGATAGTTCAAACATATCTAATGTGTAACTTAAGTTCATGAATCTACTATTTCATGAAATTCATAAGAACTCACATTTGACATCAAAGATAGATAAAGTAAAATATGTAGGTTATTTTACTTTCGGATATAGTAAATATTATGTTATTGTCTTAACACTCAGTTAAGGTGACATATATATTTTAAGCTCAAACTCTTGATTATCACCTAGATAATAAGCTTAAAAATCGTCTCATATTTATTTATCACATAGTAAATAGATGCGATTACTCGTGTGAGTTGGCTAATCTCTTATCTGTCCGACATAGTTTCTCAATTTTATATGATGCACTAAGCATTAAGATGCATAAACGTTAAACAAATACTCATAGGCATTAATAATGAAACATAAATTCATTAAATGTGAATACTTAAGGGAAATTATAATATTCAGTACATCAACTTTTACGTATTCCTAAAGATTTTACATAGTCACAGAACACATCTCTAGATATTGACTTCGTCATCGGATATGCTACCATTCTATGAGTAGATATGTACTCTAAGTTTACATCTTTTCGTGCAACCATATCTTTGACAAAATTATACTTAATATTTATATGTTTGGTCTTACCATGATATTTTGAATATTTTGTATACGCTGTTATTGCTTGGCTATCATAGTTAACCAACAAAGAGTTTGCAGCACTCTTAATAACACTTAAATGATAAAAATATCTTAAGTCAAACACATTTTTGTATTACTGCCGATAATGCCACGAACTTAGCTTCCATCGTGGACAAATCTATACATGTTTGTTTCTTACTACTCCAAGATATGGTGCCATTATTAAGTAAGAAAACAAATCTAGAGGTAGATTTCCTTTCATCTAAATCTCATCCCCAATTAGCATTTAAATAACATTTAAATCGCTAATCCTTTCATTGATATCTCAGTGTATAATCAACATTTCCTTTCAAATACCTAAGTATTCTTTTAACGGTTTTCCAATGTGCTTGACCTTGATTAGAATGGTATCTACTAATCATTCCGACTGCAAAACATATATTGGGTCTTATACACATCATAACGTACCTTAAGCTTCCAACAACACTAGCATAAGAAACATGTTGCATTTGTTCATTCTCTTGTGGAGTTTTTGGACACATTATATGACTCAATCATTCACATTTTGTAATAGTAGTATTTATGGATTTACAATCTTGTATACGGAATTGTTCGAGAACCTTGCTTATATACGTTTCTTGCGAAAAACAATGACATCTTCAAACGATCCCTTGAAATCTTAACTTCAATAATGTATACAACTTCACCCATATTTTTCATCTCAAAGTTGAAAAATAACCAACTTTTGATTGTATTAACAAACTCCATATTGCTTCTGGCAATCGATATATCATCAACATATAATGATATGATCATAAATTGATGGATCTTTTGATATATACACAATGATTCTCATCAATCATTATAAAATCATATGACATTATGATATTATGAGAACGTATATACTATTGTCTCGATGATTGCTTAAAATCATATATAGATTTGAAAAGTTGACCTACTTTTTGTTCTTGGCATTTGAAAATGAAACTAATATGTTGTCCCATATATGTTTCTTTTTCTAATTCTCTATTGAGAAAAACAATATTTACATTTATTTGATGTAATTCAAGATCCATACTAGTTACTATTTACCATAATAATGCGAATTGAGATAAATCTTACTATAGGAGAAAATGTTTCTTCATAATCAATTTCTTCCTATTGGTTATACTCTTTTGCCACAAGATAAGTCTTAAATCTTTCTATTGAATCATCAGTTTTATGCTTTATTTTGAGAACCCACTTGTTTTCAATGCTTTTGCGTCCTTTTGGAAGGTCAACTAATTCCCAAACATGGTTTGACTTCATTGACTCAATTTCTTCTTCCATTGCACGAATCCATTTTTCCTTATTTGAGCAATTTAGACTATCATTTACATTTCTTGGTTCATCTTCATCTTGTGGAGTAAGCATAAAAGTCCCTTCAATGTCAAAACGTTAACGAGAAATATTTTTGTGACTTGTTTGCCGTATAAAGAGTTGTACACTTTGCACATTATTCTTTATTATACTCCCACTTGGATTAGATAATGATGATATTGTCTCATTTTGTGGTTGTAATTGAGAGTGAGTCGAATTTAATTCATCACTTCTCATATTACTTCCACTTAGACGAACTTTACTAAGTTCATTATCTTGATCCAAGGTTTCAAATAGGAAGTAATTCTCACATATTTCCCAATTCTTAGGAAATTCATTCTCTAAAAATGTGACATTTTGTGATTCAAATTCAATTATACCACTTATTTGCTCACCTATAAACACATACCCTTTCGAGTATTATGAGTATCTTATAAAAATACTCTTATTACCCGTAGGACCTAATTTTCCATACTTGTGAGAGGGCTTATGAGTATAGGCATCACAATTCAAAGTTTAAGAAAACTTAAATCGGGTTTTCTACCTATCCATAACGAATTAATTGATTTGGAAGGCGCACGGTTAAATATATAGGCAGTAGTTAATAAAGAATTACTCCAAAAGGTGATTGGTAAGTTATCATGCGTCATCATGGACCTAACCATTTCCAGTAGAGTTATGTTTCTCCTTTTCGCAACACCATTTTATTGAGGAGTATATGGAATAGACAGTCTTTCTATTCCTTTTTCATCACATAAATTTATAAACTCATCAGATAAATATTCTTGACCTTGATCGAATCTCAATACTTTTATTTTCTTATCTAATTGATTTTTTACTAAGTTCATAAACTTTTTGAAACAATTTAATGTTTTAGATTTATGAAAATCAAATAGACATGTCCGAATCGAGTATAATCATCTATAAATGTAATGGAATAAACAATCACATGACTTTTTCTCACATTCATTGGACCACAGATGTCAAGATGGATTAATTGTAAATGAAATTAAGCTCTTTTGCCCTTTTCCAAATGATTTCTTGTCGTTTTTCCTACTAGGCAATGCTTACATATGGGTAAGTTGACTTTTTCAATGTTGCCCAACAAGCCCTTTTTGGCTAGCCTATTCATGCGTTGTTGGCCAATATGACCAAGTTTAGCATGTCACGTATTCACATCATTATCATATAAATTAGAAGACATTAAGAGGAAATAACAAACATTAACATTACCATAGTCAACATTCAATACAATAAAACCATCCAGAAAATAACCATAATCATAATAGTTTGTATCCAAATACAAATTCACACAATTATTATGGAAGTTTAAACAAAAATTAAGTTTTACCAATACTAAAATAGACATTAAATGCCGACGAATTTCCAGAACTATAATACATCATGTAGGAACAAGGTGCGTCCACTACGCATGTTTAATTGACAAGTGTCAATCCTTTTTACTTCAGTTTTAGAGTTGTTTCCTATATAGATCCATTTAGTTCCAATAGATACTTGTTGGAATTTCATGAAGGATTCTTTATCTTTTGCTACATGGTCTGTTGCTCCCGAATCTACAGTCCACAAAGGATTATATTCAGTTAAAAATAAAGAACTTGATACATAAGCAAAGTTTTCAAGAATATAAGGGATGTTTACCTTCTTTGACTCGCAACAATCGCAATTATAGTGACCATTTTTGTCATAACTATAATACTTCACCCATGACAACTCCTTCATTCAAGGACGCTTTCCTCTTTCAAGTTGGTCAACTTTTGGTTTCTTTCCCGAAAAACTTGCTTCCTTGCATTTCCACATTTTGAACAAATCAGGACGTTTGCGCTTGGAGCTCGAAACCCCTTGTGAGCTAGAACTAACATAGTAAATGTTAGCGTCCGACTTAGTCTCTAGGAGGCGGTCATCTTCTAGCTCAAGATGGTGCGCTATATCCTAAAAGGTTTTAATGTTTTCATTATGTATCAAGTGCACATTTATATGCTCCCAACTTTGAGATAAGAAATGGATCACTGCTTGCACTTACTACTCCTCAGTCAAGACATGGCCAATATCCTTAAGCTATTTAACATTTTTCTCAGGTGCTATTTCATGGTCTGACCAAGAGGCTTCTTATAAAAGTCAAATCTTATAGTGAGCTACCTCGATTTGGTCACCAATGTATCATCAAATCTTGTTGTCAAAGCTTTCCATATTTCTTTAGCATTCTCAAAACGCTTGAATTCTCGCATGACATTATTCTCCATAATACTTAGCAACGTAATGCGAGCAAGGAGTTCTTTCTCTTCCATGCAGCAAATGCATCCTTATCTCATTTATGTTGTGCAGTGTTCTCATCTTCAGGTTCTTTTATAATCAGGTTAAGAGCTTCTAATGTCTCTTGCTCTTTCAGCACATATTGAATTTTCATATACCATATTTCATAATTATCACCGTTAAGCTTCTCACATTTGTTCAATTCAGCAACTATGCTCTTAGTTGCTGAAACCATCGATCTGAACATATTAGATACATATACACGAATTATTAATGCCTATCATTTATGCATCCACTTTACATAAACTTATCATATTAATGAATAATTTCAAATAAGGTTTTAGAATCAAAAAGTCACTATATTTCCAATTATCATCCAAAAATCTTAACTTGAAACTATTATTAATATAATCTTCTATGTAAAATAAGTTTTTGAAGCTATAGAAACTTTTATGAACTACCCACAATAATTAATAATAACAGAGGCAATTGATATTGGATATCCATTAACAATATAATAGAAATATTTCCACATAATGTAACCAATACATCAGTTGCCACAAACGACATTAACAAGGTAGAAATTATCTACATAAGATATCCATAAAACATATTAAATAAACACCACTAGAAACAACTAATGCCAAGTCAAACTATGAACATGAAAAGATCCTTTTAATTTCTTGGAAATTTCCTTTGTAAATTCATTAGGCACATTCGGCAGCCACGGAAAAACAAACGAAAATCTCTTAGGATTTCTCTTTTGCACATCTATCCCCCACCGGATTGAATTCATTCCTTGGGTTGAAGTTTTTGTGGCTTCAATCCTATAATATTCATTCAAAAAAGCCATTACTAGCTTCTCATAATCAGGAACCATGTTGATCTCCCATAAACGATTCAACACTCACTGCCATTCAGATGGAAGGCCATTCAAATGGAAGAGTGTTTATAAAAAATCGCACTATCACAAAAGCTAGCATGGGATAATTCTTCTAAATAACTTCTTGTATCTTCTTATTGACCTCGAGAACATGTTCAATTAAATCACAATTTTTACATTGATAATCAGCCAATTCAACTATCATCTTTACAAGTCTCGTCTTTTGACCTTATGACTGTGCGCGAATAGGTGTACGCTTACGAAGGGGAGGCATTGAAAAATGGATTATTTATAATCCATAAGGACTTAATTGAAAAAGAAACACATTTTTTTGATGGGTCAACAATCAAAATGATTAATAGAGACCGGGTCAGGTCAAATCGATGGACCCGGCTAGGTGACGTCATCGTGACGTCATTGGCACGTGCCTTGCGTGTGCGCGGGCAACCGCCGGCTAACGTCACGATGACGTCAGCTGGCGCGTGTGGCGCACGTGCCAATGAGGCCATTTCTTCTGGTCGCGCGTAGTAGCGTGTCTGGCAGCCCCCGGTGACAAGCCACCCGTCGTTTTTCTCGTCTCGACAAAAACTACAACCCTACACTATCAGAAAATGAGTTTTGATTCACCAAAAAAAAAAAGGGGGCGAACAATATAGGGTGTTGGGATTTTCGTCCCCGAGTGTCCGACGGTAGTGTTTCTTGAAATTTCAATCAATAGCAATTTATAAACAACAACAATGAATGGGAAACATGAACAACATTGTTTTGATACCAACGTTGGGAAACAAATTAAAAAAAAAAAAATCAATCCGATACTCAAATGATCAAATATCGAAAAACGAAAGCAGAAAACGTACCCGGGAAACATGTTACACCAATCAAAGGCATATCACGAAGTCGGACATACCTTGATTGCTACAGATTAAGTACCATCGCAGTTTTGAATTCTTTGAAGCCTTGGAGTCCGTTCATCGAGAGAGTGTGTACTATTTTTAAGGGGGAAAATAGAGAAACGTATTTCTCTTCTAAAAAACGCAACTGCTCAAATATTCCCCTTTTTACTTTTTTATTCTATATATTACAATAATTGCACTCTTTTTGAGCCATTCACTTATGGGCTGGGCTTTGGCCCAATATGGGCGGACGGGCTTAAGTAGGCCCATCAAACATAAAAACCTATCACCAAGTTCCAAACCCATTCATGCAAATGGTGCATATGTCTATTGTTGGAATATAATACGAAAACGATAGGATCTTATAATTTGTGTCAACGTGTAATCACCAGAGAAATAAACGAGAAATAATAAAGATATCAGAAATTTACGTGATTCAGTCCGAGTATTGGTATCTACGTTCACGGGGAGAGCCAGCAGCAAATAATCCACTATAATCGAAGAATTAGAATTTACAATCGCTCACACGTTCGAGTATTTCCCACACTTAGATTTAATTCCAAACCCAAAGTGTTTATAAATAAATAACTCACTTGAACATAAACTCACGTCACAAAATCACCATGCTTTCAAGCTCAAACGAAATGCTCTATGTACGTCGAAAATAAGAACTCCAGCGTCTATTTTTCTTTCACCTACGTATTGCTCCGCATTCTCCTTTTCTTGATCGCGTGGATGACTCCTCTCTCAAGCGGCGCTCTCTGGACGTGTTGCACCTTCTTCTTCGTAGGGCTTCACATCATTTTTTCAGCCTAAAAGTACACGCCTTTTATATGTGTGTGTGACCAAAGGTCAACAATTTGACCTGGACCCACCACTTTATCTTCAACGTGAACAAGCTTTTGTAGAAGAAAGAAATTCTTATTTTATCTTTTATTTCCTCTTTTGACAAGTTAACTTCTTTCTTTTATTTCCTTGCTTATTTTGCACTCCGAAAGAAAAGTCCAAGAAAGAAATTGTTTCTTCTTTCTTCATCCGATTTCTAATCTGCTTAGGAAAATCTTCCTCAACAAATTCGATTTAACAAATTGTTATCCGAATTCAAACTCTAGACATTAATTTAACAGTCCGTTAGCGCGATGCTCACCCACTCTCCACATTGTTCATGTGCTATGGAAAGTCCTAACCCATTACCTGACCGTGCTCCCTCGCAACTTGGTGAGCTAGTCCATGGAGTCACCCATCCTCCGAATATTTAAGGAGAAAAGGCCCTGGTCAAGTTGGCTATGAGCTAGGTCAGCTCGAGTGTGGGTCTCTAAAAATTATATTGTGAAGAAATTGATCGATATGGTTAAATGGGTCAACTTAAATGGAATCATTTTCGACTTGATTCATTACCTACAAGCATATGCACTAAACTAATGTAGTTAGATTCAAATTGAGTTGAAGTTCTAGAGAGAGAGAGAGAGAGAGAGAGAGAGAGAGAGATTACAATTGAATTGATCTCTGCTTGGAGACATGAATGAGCATTGATCTCTGCTTGGAGACATGAATGAGCAACTAGAGGTGACGAGTCTCGCAAAGAGAGACTTTGTGAAGTCCTGATGAGTGACATGCTAGCTAGAGAGAGAGAGAGAGAGAGAGAGAGAGAGAGATTACAATTGAATTGATCTCTGCTTGGAGACATGAATGAGCAATTGGAGGTGACCAGTCTCGCAGAGAGAGACTTTGTGAAGCCCTGATGAGTGATGATTGAATTGAGCTATAAATATAATGCATGAGCATAGCACAATGGTGTATGCTACATTTCATTTGAGAAAATATTGATCGAGTATCGTGTGACCATGCATGATCAAAGAAGACCTCCTAAGATCGCTTGGGTTTTCCACTAGAGATTCTGAAACATTTCTGGGAATAGGCAAGATAGTAATTGCACCTAGGATCAAGAACTCTCCCGGCATAAATACCGGTAGTTGGGAGGTTAGAAGGCATGATTTTGTCCGCCGGATCGAAGGGCGATAAATGGTTTTAATCCGAGGGCCTCAAGTATAAGAAAGAATGTCCTCCCCCTTATTGTAACAATCTAACCATTTCATAATCAAAGTTCTATTCTCTCGTTCATAGCTTCTCTCACTATAAACTTTCTTTCTACGATCTGAGTGAGCGAGCGAACAATCGATCCAAGAAAAGCTTGGCTTAGGCACTCCAATACCCCAAATGATCCAAGAGAGCCTAAATTGCCACACGGTCTCAATCCCAAACAATCGGCCCGTGACACAACGATCAATTAAAGTGCAGTGCACAAATAAATCTTAATAAAAATGAGGAACAACTAAATTATGTTGTCGTGATACAATAATCAGTGCATCTTTCATCTAAATATTGTGGTGCAAGTAACACCAACATGACAGGAAGTTTAACATGTGTCCACAGTTCTTTTTTTTTTTTTTACCGCATTTAGACCATTGATTAAGATTGATTGGTTTTTATGTTTGATGGGCCTACTTAAGCACGTTTGTCCATGTTGGGTCAAAACCTAGCCCGTAAGTGAAGGGCTCATAAAAGAGTGCAATTACTGCAATATATAAAATAAAAAAAATAAAAAGGGGAATATTTGAGCAGTTGCCTTTTTTAGAAGAAAAATACGTTTATTTATTTTCCCCCTTAAAAACAGTACATGTTCTCTCTACGAATGGACTCCAAGGCTTCAAAGAATTCCTCAAAACTGCGACGGTACTTAATCTGTGCAATCAAGGTATGTCCAATTCCGTGATATGCCTTCGATCAGTGTAACATGTTTCTCGGACACGTTTTCTGCTTTCGTTTTTCGGTATTCGATCATTTGATTATCGAATCGATTTTTTTGGGAATTTGTTTCCCAACATTGGTATTAGAGCAATGTTGTTCATGTTCCTGATCATTGTTGCTGTTTATAAATTGCTATTGGTTGAAATTTTGAGAAACGCCGCCATTGGACGCTCGGGGACGGAAATCCCGACACCTTGTACTGTTCGCCCCCCTTTTTTGATTTTCGGTGAATCAAAACTTGTTTTTGATAGTGCAGGGTCATAGTTCTCGTTAAGACAAGAAAAATGTTGGGTGGCCCACTACCGGATGCGCCACCACATGTGGCCAAAAGCACGCACCAAGACAGTTTGCACAGGTATGTGTGCCGCATGTGCCCTAGCAACTGTTGGCGCATGCGCCACACGCACCAGTTGACGTCATCGTGACGTCAGCCGATGGTTGCCCGTGCACGCGTAGGGCACATGCCGATGATGTCACGATGACGTCACCTAGCCACGTCCATCAATTTGACCTAACCCGACCCTTATGACCCGATCCAATCTCTGTTGACCGTTGACTTTTTGACCATTGACCGTTGACCTGTAAAAAAAAAATGTATTTCTTTTTTAATCAAGTCCCTATGGATTATAAGTAATCCATTTTTTGTTTTGCATTTGCTGCAAAAACAATACCTCCCCTTCGTAAGCGTACACCTATTCGCGCATAGTTAGAATGTCAAAAGACGAGACTTGCAAGAATGATACCTGAGTTAGCTAATTATCGATGGGAAAATAGTGATTTAATTGAATATGTTCTCGAGGTCAATAAGAAGAGTCATTTGAAAGGGTTATCCCATGCCACTTTTAAGATGTTGTGATTTTTCATGAACACTCTTCTATCTGAATGGCAATGAGTGTTGAATCACCTATGAGAGATCAACATGGTTCCTGATTATAAAAAGCTAGTAGTGGCTTTTTTTAATGAATATTATAGGATTGAAGCCACAAAGACTTCGACCCAAGGAATGAGTTCAATCCGGCGGGGGATGGATGTGCAAAGGAGAAATCCTAAGAGATTTCCGTATGTTTTCTTGTGGCTGTGCCTAATGAATTTACAAAGGAAATTTCCAAGAAATTAAAAGGATCTTTCCATGTTCATAGTTTGACTTGGCGTTAGCTATTTCTAGTGGTGTTTATTTAGTATGTTTTATGGATATCTTATGTAGATAATTTCTACCTTGTTGATGTCGTTTGTAGCAATTGATGTATTGGTTACATTATGTGGAAATATTTTTTATTTTATCGTTAATGGATATCCAATGTCAATTGCCTCTATTATTATTAATTGTTGTGGGTAGTTTATAGAAGTTTCTGTAAATTCAAAGAACTTATTTTGCATAAAAGATTATATTAATGATAATTTCAAGTTAGGATTTTTGGATGATGATTGGAAACATAGTGACTTTTTGATTCTAAAACCTTATTTGAAATTATTTATTAATATGATTAATTTATACAAAATGGATGCATAAATGATAAACATTAATAATTCTTGCATATGTGTCTGATATGTTCAGATCGATGACTTCAATAACTAAGAACATGGTCGCTGAATTGAACAAACGTGAGAAGCTGAACGGCAATAATTATGAAATATGGCATATGAAAATCCAATGGGTTTTTATGTTTGATGGGCCTATTTAAGCCCGTCCGCCCATGTTGAGCTAAAACCCAACCCATAAGTAAAGGACTCATAAAAGAGTGTAGTTACCATAATATATAAAATAAAAAAGTAAAAAAGTAAATATATGAGCAGTTGTGTTTTTTAGAAGTGAAATACATTTCTTTGTTTTCCCCATTAAAAACAGTACACGCTCTCTTAACGAACAAACTCCAGGGCTTCAAAGAATTCCTCAAAACTAGGACGGTACTTAATTCGTGGCAATCAAGGTATGCCCGACTTCATGATATGCTTTCGATCGGTGTAACATGTTTCTCGAGCATGTTTTCCACTTTCGTTTTTTGATATTCAATCGTGTGAGTATCGGATCGATTTTTTTGGGAATTTGTTTCCCAACACTAGGGTTATGGAAGGGGGTGCAAAGATAGTGTTAAGTGAAAAATAGTGGATCTTGTCTAGGTGACGAGGAATGCTACTTTTACATGAACCACTACAAGCATTCCTATGTGAACCAATTCTTGGTATAGATTTTGCCGTATTTTATCATATCATAAATAGAAAGTTGAGATATATAAAAGTATCCATTTCATGTCAAAATATATCCTATTTTTTTCTCATTGGGTCCTTTACGTTAGAGAGCTCCTTTTCAAAAGATTATCCTTGTCTTTGTTTATGTCTCGGATCAAAACAAATTACTATAATTCATCACATTCTACGGATCAGTCAACATTTTTCACTCTTGTGAAGCGGTTCACTTCCGGGCATTGGCTGCCTACAGTGGCCGGAATATAACTGTTAGATTTTCATTTGTATCCTTTCTCTCTTTTAGCCAAACGGATGGATTGTGTGGAGACTGGGTTAGGCTCACAGCAAATAAATTCATCTTAACACTTTTAACTCGTATGAACTTCTTCTTTTTTTGAAACGTGTTTGTTTTAAGGAAAAATTCATGAAAAAAAAAAAAAAAAAGGATTTTTCAGGAAAATATTTTTCTAGTTTTCCCCCTTTCAAGTTTGGGAATTTGTTTCTTAATTTTAAACATGCATAACTTTTTTTTTTACTGAAAATGATTTTTCCTTTTTGATCATTTTCAGCAAAATAAAAGCACAGAAATCCAAAAAACTTATTTGTGAAATTTTCTTACACAAACAAACACACCCTTTTCTATATTTGTAATGACCTATATTCAACCCGACTTATTGGAACCCATACCCATTCTATTAACCAGTCTCTGGTTCTTCACTAGAATCAATTGGCATGAAATCTTATTAGTTAATGAAATAGGCATTTGCTTTATATATTGGAAACAAAATTTCATTTTCTAAATAGATCTGAACGTCGCAAGAAAGAAATTGTCTGATTTTCAAACGATGTTGTCTTCTTCATAATTTAAGAAAAACGATTTACCACGATGCTGTCTTCTTAATGGGCAAAAAAACCCTTCAAATGCCAAAAGTTGGCACAAATGGACACTTAAGCGCCAAAACTTACGAAAGTGGTACTTCAATGCCACTTTTTATGAAAAATGGGACACTTTAGTGCCACATCCGGCGAACCTCGCCGGAAATCTTATTTGGCATTTTTTATTAATTTTTTTTCGCTTACGTGGCTCGCCGAAAGGCTGACTTAGCAAACCAAACACAAAAATGACTTCGTTTTGATATAATTTGAATTTTAATATAATAATTAATTAAATTAAATTTTAAAAAATTAATTAATTAATTAAAAAAATAAATTAAAAAGGGGGTGGAAGGAGGAGAAGGGAGGCAGCCGGCTGCTGAGGGCTCAGCCCTCGCCGTCGCCATCGCCGCCTCCCCTCCATCGCCTACGAGGTGGGGGAGATTCGGCCGGGGCCGCCGAGCCCTAGCCGAGGGTTAGCAGCCCCAGCCGACTGGTGGTGAGGGCTTGCGTGCCCTCGCCCCAGATCTAGGCGAGTGGCGGCCCTCGCTGGATCCGGGTGAGGGCACGCAAGCCCTCGACCAGGGCTCGGTGGCCCCGGCCGACCCTCCCCACCTCGTAGGCGACGGAAGGGACATGGTGGCGACGGTGGCGAAGGTTGAGCCCTCAACCGTTGGCTACCTCCCTCCTCCTCCTCTCCCCCTTTTTTTTAAATTAATTAAATAAATCATTAATTTTTTGAAATTTAATTTAATTAATTATTATAATAAAATTCAAATTATATCAAAACGACGTCGTTTTGTGAGCAACTCGCCAGAAAATTGCCATGTTAGCATTTTGGCCGGATTTTCTTGCCAGTGACACCTAAGTGATCTATTTTGTTACGATTTTGACACTTAAGTATTACTTTCATAACTTTTGGCATTTAAATGTCCATTTGTGTCAACTTTTGGCAATTCAGGGGTCCAGGTGTCCTTCTTAATGTATATTAAGTTCACCAGTTAAAATATTTTTAAGAAAGAAAATTAAAATTTGTTTTCTTTAGAGCCAATTTCTTAAAGTATCTCAAAAAATCAGCTCCCTAACCTCTCAAAATTGACTTTCCAACCAAAAAAAAAAAAAAAAAAATCTTAAAATTAAATTTGCCACGATGTCATCTGCTTCCTTCGTCTTCGGTTGCCGCCTTCACTTGCTAATGATCTATAGCAGTCAGTGACTTGTGGAGTAATGATGAGGGAAAGAGAGGAGGAGGAAAGGGGGGAGGGGGGTTGTTCTCGGTTGTTGTTGCTGCTATTTCTTCCATTCCTTTCATTGGAATTGTGGAGTGTCGATGAATTATTTGGGACACGTATGGTAACTATTCTATTTTTCTAATTTTTATTATCGGAAATAGGTTTGGAACATAAATCTGTTTGATAATGCAATTTCAATTTTCTATTTTTGGAACACAAATTTTACTTATTTATTCTAAAACAAAATTGAGAAATAAAAACTTTACTCATCGCTCGCCCTTGCTGTTGGCCAATCGACTGTTCGCCGCCTCGGGAGAGAGAAATTTTGTATCGTTATCAAACACATAATTTTGCTCAGAATCTCACCCAAGGAGTAAGAATAAAAAAATATATTTCTAAAATAGAATGATTATCATTCGCGCGATCTGCTTTCAAGAGCAAAAATTGTCGAAGCATATTCAATTGTTTGTTGGTGATGACAAAATAGTTGTTGTAGCCTTTACACTAGCAATTAGCAGTAGTTACCCGAATTTTCTAAACTTGAGTTTTGGTAGTTTCGGTGTTGCAAAAATGGAAAGGGCATTTTTAGGGCGCGAATGATAACCATTATAGTTAGAAATTGATTTCTAGAAGAGAAATATATTTTTTTATTTCTATTTCTAGATGAGTTTCTAAGAAAAAAATACTCATTTGATAACGACACAAAATTTCTACTATAAAAATAGAAATTCGTTTGATAACAACATAAAATTTTTCCCTTTCGGACGGTGGTGACCGACAGACAGTGGCGACCGACTGGTAATCGGCGGACAACAATGGCAGTGGCCGGCGGTGACGGGCCGGCAGCGAACGGCAGCGGCTGCGGCCGGCGATTGGCGGATGGTGGTCAACGGCGATGGATGAACGATCGATTCGTAGTAAGAACAAACGTTAAGAAGAATTTTTATTTCTCATTTTTGTTTCAGACATAGAAAAGTAGAAAATTTTTACTTCTAATTTCAATTCAAAATCTATTTCTAGAACAAAAATCTATTTCAAAAATAGAAAAATGAAATAATTTTATCAAACGGATTTTTATTCCAGAAACAAGTTTGGAATAGAAAAATTGTTTCTGGAATAGAAATTTTTGTTTGTCATGCACCCCCTTAGTCTTATGGAGTTGAGCTGCCAACTCTGTCTACCTTGCTGTCCAGCATTCATGGGACTTAGTTTGGATGACAAGTAATGGTAGAACATGTCGCATGTCTGATAAATGTAATGGCAATCAGATTTTAACTGAGCATTCAATCGTTACCGAAAGCAATAGAGAATGGTTGGTTCGATACATAGACTTGAAAATGAGAATGAGGAACTTACACTTCTAAGATGCGGGAGAAAAAGGAAAGGTGGGCTGCTATGGTTTGTTGGATCAAGATACAAAACAATGGAATCAATGCTTAAGTGAGGGGCGTCATGCTGACATTGAAATTATTCTTAGGATCATATTTTTCAATGGATAGCAATAACGCAGATAATACATTATATGAAAGTATGATGATTATTTCTGTACTGAAGCGATGGTTTAATGCTCTGGAGTGCTACTGCACTATTATGTGGGGCTTTTCAACATGCGGATTGTCAGGATAGCGGGGTCTTATGGCGATGGGTATCTGTCTCGAGAGATCCTGTGGCAATGGCTTTCTGGGGCTGCTTATAAGAGGAGGTAGACAAAAGTCATTTTAAGCACGTTTATGGAACTAATTTTGAAACACCCCTAGTTTATTATTCCCGTGGTCAATTTGTGTCTGAGGAGCTGTCGGAGTTCATTGTTATGCGGAAGTTATTTTACTGATCATCTGTCTGAATAACTCCACTACCGGGCGCCATTACTAATGTAGTTACTAGTTACTGGTCCCTGACAACAGTTATTCTTGATTTGAGAGGTGACTTCACCATCTGGTATAATGCCCCGTTAAGCAATAACTATGAAATAGTGAATTTGAAATGGATTCGGACAATAAGAAATGATATGGATTGAATTGTCATTCCCATGTTTAATGTTTAGCTAGCACTCTGGTATGCATCGTCTGGCATTGCATGCCCTTTATTTCAGGAAGGACTAGGACCAAGTGCTGCGCTTTTCACCTTTATTTATATCATGCTCATATGTTAATGAGCCAATTATGAACAGGATGATGCAAGTGGTTCTCCCTCACTAACAGAGAACGGCTTTATTGATCTGGCTTCGGGAAGTATGTCTGGACAGTTTCATTTACTTCTGAAACCCAGATGCAGTTCACGGATTAATGCTTATCTTTAAACCTGTAGCTGTTGCAAAGCCATCAATGCAAGCTGCTGAAAGGGAGGCTCCTACTCAAGCTGAGGCTGCAGAACAGAAGCTCGAGTTTGAACAACAAGGTTTTGTGAGATTACATAGCGATTATGCCGACCCTATTTAACTCAAGTCTAATCTTTCTTCATCTCACAATTACTGCCTTCCTTCAGCTATTCATGAATGTGTTACCGGGACATCATGGTGTCTTGTTTGGTACCTGTCCTTAGCAAATTGTTTGGGCCTCCCTTTGCTTCATCCATCCTGATTTGCATGCTCATGTACATATGTACGTAACTACACTAGACATACGTATATGCATCTCTTTATGCAGCTAAATGAGAAATATCTATGTCCATCTCTTTACACAGCTTCCAGAGACAGTACAAACAAGTAAACATTCCATTTCATAGGATAGAACGTTCTGGGGAAATCACAGATTAAGGGGCATGAAGCTTCTGTTTGGTGCATTCCTTCTGGTATGAACATTGGTTACGATTGAGCATCTACAATATGATGTTGTTTATCAAGACCTGCTGCTATGGTATTCTTTGACAGCATCTCACCAGTAAGGTAATTTAATAGTCACATATATTATTGGTTATGCTCTGGTCATATTCTCAGTGATTGAACAGTCGTCTTCTCTCCTTTTTTGTCTTCCTTGAAGGCTTGATTCACTTTATAGAACTCCTATCAACTAAATCGCATCATCTGTTATGGATCATTGATGTATGTTGAATCTTCTTAAATATTCCTCCTCATTCTCTTTTGTCCTCCTTGAAGGCTTAAATAACTTTAATGAACTCCTATCAACTAAATGTTATGGATCATCAATATTTATTGAATCTTTTATATCAACTCACATCTCGAATTATTGCTAGAGTTGTGTCTAGATGAGGCCGTCATTGGTTAGTGCTTATATTTAGGGACGTCTTCTTTTTGATTTCTTGAATGATTGCAATTGATTATGGCTGACTTGGTGGCTTTTGTGGCCTCTAGTCAGAAGATGTTGATTGTGGTGTCTGGATGTCCACATGGGGCTTATAGTTTTGTCCAGCTTGATTGTACTAGGATACCTTTTTCCCTTGCAAATTTAGTTATCATTAGGGTTCTTCGCAACAGGTTAGAATTACAAAAGTGATATTGGCTTGTGGTGCATCACTAAATAAATTAACGACCTCAAAAATTTCCTGGCAAAACCAGTGCAACGTTCAGATGATTTTGGTATTTGGGTGAACTCCTTATCTTTGAATACTAGTAATGATAAAGGAATCATAAACTCATGCGTATTCTTTTGATTGTTAAATATTAATTCCTTCTTTTTCTATTGCTAGTTGGTCGTATATGGGCAAGAAGAAGATTTACGTGCAACCAAGCGTGCAAGAGGAGCTTCTCAGTATATCGTCTTCCTTCAAGTTTGTGAAAACTTAGCAAGATGGTGAGTGTGGGAACATTTGTGTTATGTCATTTGAGAAAATTATTCTAATGACTCTAGTTATGCAAAAATAATACTATTATAATTCTCCAACTTCACAGGCTTTTCAAATCGGTTTCTCATGTCAATTACGATTTTATCATGCTGCCATTGTTGCCGAATTGTTCTGTTTGATTTTGTTTCAGAACGTGAGATTCCGGACTTGCATAAGAAAGTTGACCTTGTGATCATTCTTGGTGGGGATGGAACTGTCTTTTGGGTAATGCATTAATCATTTACCTTAATATCAGTGATGAGTCCTTTATTTCTGCTATGTTTCCAGGGTACGTTATTGAGTGTAGCATCATAGCTAGGGGTGAGCATCGGTCCAGGGTTGACCCTGGACCGACCCTGAACCGGCCCAACCTTGCCGGTCCTAGTTCGGTTCCCATAGAGATTGAGTCGGTCCTTGGTCCTAGAATTCCTGGACCAATATTATGCGGGTTGGTTCTCGGTCCTGAGAGTTCCGGGTCGGTTCAACCCGGACAACCCTGACCTGGAACTCCTCACTAAATAATATTATTTATAATTTTTTTATATAAAGAAAACCTTAAAATAAATCGTGTCAACAATATTAAACAATCTATTTTACGTTGTTATTTAATAATTTAGATTTTTAATGTCTTTTACGGCGTCAATAGTCATAATTTATGAATAAGAAAATGTTTTTGTGAGGAGTTCTCACGACATCCAAAAATGCATAAATAGCTCATTGTGGCACCATCATCTAGTATTCATTCTCTTCTGTCTTATTTGTCCTCTTAATCTTCAATTTGCCAAAATCGAACGAAATAACTTTTCCGCTCACCACTTGACACTCGCCTCGCTCACTTTGGATCAGTCGTGCCGCTCGTCGCTCGATGCTTGCTTGGCTTGTTGCTTCCCGCTCGACATTCAATGCTCATTTATTTGATACTCATCCCACTTGACTCTCACCACTTGCCTTTCTTAGCTGACCTCGCTCATCATCGAATCCATTGGGTTGGTATGGTCATCAATTGCCCTTTTAAAGAGTACATAAAAATGAAATAAAAAATTATGAGTTGGTCCTGAATTGACCCTAAAATTGGACCGAACCCATTGGGTCAATTCGGTCCTCAATCGCTTTTTTAAGGAGTACAAAAAATGAAATAAAAAATTATCGATTGGTTCCGGGTTGACCTTAGAACCAAATCGAACCCATTGGGTCGGTCCGATCCTCAGTTCCAAGCTCAATAGGGTCGGTCCTTGGTCCCAAAAATTGAGGACTAGCACTGTGCGGGTTGGTCCTAGGGTGAGGGGGTGAACCGGCCCAACCTGCATCATGCTCACCCCTAATCATAGCCAGGCCTGAGTGTAATAGCCCTTCTTTTTCTAATATCAGTGATTGAATGGTCATTTTTCTTGGACCATTTAAGTACGTTTTAGCTAAAAGATATGGCTATAGGACAACATTCATCATAAGATTACAAAGTATTTGTATCTCACCGTTGCACTAAGAAAGGAAAGCTTATCCTAAAAAGCAATCCAACTACTGTAGCAACTTGTATGACCAGCGAAGAAAAAGCAACCTTAAGCAACACGGGTCTGTGAATCTCTGTAGGTTATTGGCCTGAGATTTCGTGTCCTCTTTATTGGCGCTTAGAGCGGTGTATGCCTTTACATAGTCCTCAAAAGCAATATGTTGCTAGTTCCCCTTGAAAAGGCACTTCAAGTGGTGCTGAGCGTTAAACCCTGAGGTGCCGCGAGTGGCATCCATTCAATTTTAAATTCTAGGTGTTTAACCATTCGTCTTCCCATATGACGACAAATTGTATGTTGCTGTCGCTATTTGATGCAGGGATCTCAATGTATGATCACTTCACTGAAACTTGAGACCATGAATATTCATCTGTTAGTTCCATCTTTCGTTTGTCGACTATATGAACATATGCTTCCATGGTGAAATTGTACTCAGTTGTACTTCTGATGTTCCTATTGAATCTTCATTTGAATCTTGAGTAACAATTGGAGAGTATCTATATGCAGGCAGCATCATTGTTCTAAGGACCAGTGCCCCCTGTTGTCTCCTTCAATTTAGGGTCCTCGGGCTTTATGACCCCTTTCGGTATCCTTTGCTTTCCGAGAGTTTTTATGATATCGTTCTGGCATGAGACGAAGCAAGCATGTGGAACGCACAGATGCCAGCAACTTAATCGAAAACTCTTTCCCTGGTTAAAGAACTTGGAAAAAAAAAAAAAACCGATCCTCAACATACTTCAGGCAGGGATGGCTACAAAAAACAGCTCGAATCAATTCTTATAGGCTCCATTAGGATAACATTACGGTGTCAGTTGCAATGTCAAATTGTCAGGAATTCAGCTGCCGAAAATGAAAACATGATGGCGAAAAAGATAGTTGTTATAAATGAAGTCACGATTGATCGGGGGCAGTCACCCTACCTCACGATTGATCGGGGGTAGTCACCCTCAGTCACGACAAGTATGTCTCTTTGGTACAAGGGTATGGGCTAATCTCGTCAACTACATCTGGCAGCACTGCCTATTTGCTAGCAACTGGAGGATTAATGGTCCATCCACAGGTATCATATACCTCTTTTAGTATTGATCTCGTTTTTACAGGTGCGTGAAATCTATGAGAAGACAAATCAGGTTTTTCCATTAACGTTGCAATAGCTGGGTTATGCATTCTCATGCGAATCTATGAGACGTTATAAGAATTCTACTTCTGTGTTTTGCATAGGCTTATAGCAGATATACAAGCTATTTATATCGTCATTTTTTCGACTACAGAAATCAATTGGGAGATTGCCTTTTACTTTCTCATTTTTCTAGGCGCTTGTCTCCCAAGCCTTAGAGCTGTACACTGCGAAAGCCGAAGGCCCTCAGAAAAATGGAAGGAAATTTGAATTTAGATGCTAATGAGTTAATTGCGTGTTAATCGCTGTCTATCTACATATTAAGTACAAGCATCATCAATCAGGAAACCATTTTGTTTTTAATCTGGTAAATCCGTGCTATTGACTTTGCTCTGTCAATTCGCAGGTTCCCGGCATAGTATTAACGCCAATATGTCCTCATTCCTAATCCTTTAGGCCTTTGATATTACCCGACCGCGTCGTTATTGGGGTAAAAGTGTCTTGACGGCGCCCAACGTTCAAGCCCACTAAGTTTAAGTCCCGCCCCCTGAACTCCCAGCCGCCATAGTTCCGCCTGGGTATCATTCGACGGCGAGGGCAGGCAAGAGTTGACAGCCGGGAACAAGCTCAAATGTAGCATGGCTCCATGGCCCGCCCTACTGTTCATCTGAATGATTCCACCAGGGACTTCTTGTGCAGCATCCTAGAAGGCCTCCATTGGAATCAGAGAAAGACTCGGTCATCTGATGGTCCGACTCAGTCATCTTACGACCATAAGCATTGTTTTCCCCCCACGGTATGTTTAGGTGTTGCCATCTGGTGTTGCCATCTGAAGTGAAGGGGAGTGCCTTAATGGCGGCAAGATGTTTGAAATTGTGAAGTCGTGAGCATGCTTGATGTATTTCTTCATAACGTTTGAAAGCTGTCAGTTCAGAGAAAGTCCAAGTACAAGCGTGCAATGTAAGGTGCGCATGATTCGATATAGTTGGAAACTTGAATCACCCTTTCCCAATCGTCTTGCTAGTTTCATTACATGCTTCTTCGGGAGATTATGCAAAGGAGAGAATTGCACCATTCGCCACTTCATGGATCAAAAAGATGCATGATCATCCGAAGGATCGAAACGCTTCGAAACCACTCTGCCCAAAAATAAAATTACCGCGTTTGCAATGCTATGAGTTACTGATATAGTGTGTAGCGTTCTAAGGAACAAATTCTAGCGAATGAAGTGTTTGAGAACCACCAAATTGATTAGATAAATTGAGCACTCTTTGACTTGGGAACTAGTAGAATTAAGCTCATTCGGAATCTCTCATTCCTTGCTCCTGCTGTGCGAGCTCGCAACGAAAGCCTCGGTCAGATTGAGTTAGCTATTTCGGTGTTCTCTTTTTCGTAGGCCCAATCAAGGAGAAGTTTTTCCAATGAATTAAAAAGTTTACAATCCAATAAATATCAGTAAATCGATTCGGGATAATCTTTTCGTGAGCCGGTGACTTGAATATGCCGACAACATGGGCTGGATAAATGTCGGTGAATTCTTAGAAAATAGTGAATACGAATAATAAAATGCGAGAACTCAATTGAATAAGAGTTAGTAAAGTCAAAATTTATGTTAGCTAAATCCGTTGAGAGTCGGTAGATCATTGAAATAAATATTGGTAAATAGCCATAGGGAAGAACAACTTTGATGCTATGGTAACACTAGCAAATAAAATGTTGGTGAGTTATAGGAACAATTGGTAATTCTAAAACAATCAAATACACATTGATTATTGGACTCAAAGAAGAGTCAGTAATTTTCTATAAGAGTTACCGACTTTAATAAAAATAATGGTAAGTTATCAAATCAATATATATATATATATATATGGAAATAGTTGGTAATAGAAAGCAGTGAAAAAGAAAAACTCTCGGCACTTCAACAAAAATGTTGATAATTTACTAACGTCTCACACAATTACAGTTGGTACTTCCAGAAATTGTTGCCAACTTTACTAAGTTGTTGCAAACCAAACATATCATCGCATTTTCACACATAGAACGCCAGAAACTTACGTACTCAGGAAAATTGTCAAACCCAAGACCACGCCATTAAATCAAGAAGTTGAAAAACTCCGATTTGGCTCTGTTTGGTTACTGATTTTCACCAACGGAACGCTAGAAATCTACTTGCACAGGGAAATTGTCAAACCAAAACTACCCCAAGTAAACCAATGAATCGAAAAACTCAGATTTGATTCTGTTTTCTTCGTTTGCACACACAGATTTTACCCGAAAAAATAATCCAATGGCAATTTGGAAACTATTCTAGGAATTGCAGCGGCTAAAAAGAATCTGAGGGAAGAATCAAACCACCGTGTCTTGAGGATTGACAGGAATCCAATGAGAGCACGGGTCATCGCTCATAATCAATTGATCACACACCATCATCAGAACCGACCAAAACTCCCTTCTCTGGATCAATTTAGTTGACTCCCACCTACAACTTCTGTAACGCTGAAATCGTATATCTTAGCATTTTTGTGAGGTTATCAGACCAGCCCCAACTAAATAACCAGAGCAACAAGGAGCAGCAACCCTTTTGTGCTTGAAGAGGATTCTGTTCAATTCAGGATAGGGAATCTGTGATAAAATCAGTTCCTATATATACCGAAAAACCAGAATCTCAAGCCTCCAGCTTCAGAGGAAACAATCGATACGAGAACCAAACAATGAGGCAAACTGCTATTCTGACTAATGGAACAACATAATCAAAGAAGCCCTCCATTTTCTTGACTTTGTGGTTACTGGATGCCAATCCATCTAGCATAATCTACCCACCTGTCAAAACATAACGATGTTGTGGTTAGACTCGGCGATAGAGGCGCACATGTAAAGTAGAGACAGTCAAGAGTTATGGCCGCATGAAATCTCACAATAATGATCCCAAGAATGTGTTGCCAGTCCGGACTGCGAAGCAGAGTGCACTCAACATAACCTTGTGCTTGTGCAACATGGGCTCCAAAATCCTCTGCTCAATAACACCTGCCAGCACTTGGTACCTGCAGGTCAATAATGCACAGTGAACAAACAAATAACTATCTCAATTTGCTCGAGAAAGAATGTCCTAAGATTTCATTCTACATAGAATTCGTGGAAGGAAGAATGAGAAACTAAAGGCTCAGTTTACTTTTTTTAATTAATTAATCAATTTAAGAAAACCTCAACAAAATATACCCAGAATGCACAAACTCTTTGACTGAAAGCCACCATTAGCTGCCGAATAGATGTGAATCACAAGAAAGTCCAAGAGAAAGGTGCTTTTAGCCCTTGAGAAAATTAAATGCAAAAGATCTGAAATTCATTCCTCAGGACATTAAAGATAAAAAGCAGCATCTGACACTGGACCTCCCACTATCTGTCAAAAGTGCAAGCACTGTGCATACACTGTTAGAAAATTCTCCATTTCATCGGTGTATCATTATTATTCACTGTGAATATCATGCAGAATAGCATTTCTAAATCAGGTTGAAGTCGCACTACTAGGGACGACTTGCCTAGTTGCATTGCATTAAAGAACTCAATAGGTGGCAAGAACTAGTCAGTCTTACTCTAGACAGTATTACACAAAAGTGCGCAAGCACAACTTATTGACAGCATCCAGCTATTATTCACAGATGAGGTGCAGTCAAAGTATGAAAAGCATTTACAGCCATAATGCAGAAAGGATAACTCAACCTCAAATAACCTATGGTTATGACAGAGAGCCACACTTGCCAATGCATTTTATAGTAAATGCAGGACCATACCTGAGGTTACTAGAAACAGCCATATATACACCGTACGCAACACTTGTTGACAGTATAGGCACATTTTCTATTTCATCTGCTGCAGACTTATTAACAGCCTTCCTGGCATTAATTAACGCATTTGTCACCGCTGTGCCAACCTAGAGAGAAAAAAAAAATCGATATAAGATATTTTAGGTATGTTCCTCTTTTAAATCAATAATCAAGTGATCAAGCCCTTCAAGTTAGACAGTGACTACAGAATTCCCCATTAGAGACCTGACAAAATACTTGGCAACATAGAGCAATATCAGGATATAACACAAAGGCAGTATGTATTGGTTCTTTCAAAAGAGCACTATACAATGAATATTACATAGAAGCTAGCTATATGCAACTAGGGCTCCACAAATATATGTGGTAAGAAAGACAATAAAAAAGAAAAAGAAAACTCACCAGAGAAGAAGTCGTGCCAACAGCAAAGAGCTTTGCACCATTACGCTACAAAACAGAACCAAAAAGTATAAAGGATCTATCTTCTTTGATTGGTTGATTATCATTAAACCCATGATATCTGATAACTCACCGCTATAGCACCTAGTCTCTGCAGCATTGAATATGATGTTCCAGAGAGAGCAACCTGCACACAGATGGAAAATTAAGTACCAGTATGACAATTATGTTTTCAGAAATGTTTTGAGAATATACTAAAATAGAACGCCATAGGTTGAAAAGAAACCTGAAATGCATTGTCAGGGCAATTATAGAAGAATTTAGCAATGGACCCTGCACCAGTTGCAAGTGCTGGTCTCAGAGACACAGTTGGAGCTGGGAGATAAACAAGCATGAAGTCTGCAATAATAGCCATCACCTAAGAAGAAAACAAACAAACAGATGAACACAAGACCTTCCTTAAAAAAGTCGATACAATAACTGCTTGTGGGCTTAGCACCTAAATGCCAATCTAATAACTCAGTTTGTCTGACCATCAAGCAGTAATACACCACTCTTTTCATGTGTACTCAATGTAAATCCGAAACCATAGACATTACTTCTAGAGTCTAGACAAACTCTGGTGGTACCTGCCACTTATGTGGAGATACCCTTTTAATAAGCTGGAATAAAAGGATCGACCAGGAGGTCCAAAAAATACCAGCTTCGATGTTGGCCAAAGGCCCTTCTCCAATTATTGGATATAGACATACCAAATCCGAGTCACTTGGTCAAAACTTAATAAGCAACTGATACCATGCAGATGAATCTGTTAATTCAAGAGAAACGCCAACCATGATCCAACTACATATGCAAGCAACCTTTTGTGAAGAAATTTTGTACACTTCTTTGTTAATCTGCAAACTTGGATTCTAATTACTTCCATGTTAGTTAAACCTGATTGTATTTTCAGCAAGATGTCAGCAGATAATGAGTACCAAAAATTGCGGGACACTACAATCTTGTCTAGACCAGACTAGATCATTTTTGCACACAGAAAATGAGATTGCAAAGACCACAAAATTAATATATTATCCAGCTGATAATCCTTAAATTGAAAGAAGAAAGCCACACATACCACATCTGCAAAGACAATTTCCAGCTCGTTGAAAAAGTTCTCTCTGCGTCGTTCATACTCAGCAGCAGTCTACAAAATGAACAAATTAAAAAGTCATTGTTTGATCCAGTATGCGACTAAATTTATTGAACATCAGATTTGAAAAACACAATGAAGACGATAGGACAATGAATAAAAAACCATAGAAATTCAAGCAGAAGAGAAGCCACGAAAATCAATGGGAATTTGTCGCAACATCAAAACCAACTATTATCAAGGAATGCAAAACAATTCACATGCAGACATGATGAGAACTACTGATTGACATTTGCACAACACAGTTCCTGCAGGATTCGAATCATCAGTCAGCTATGATGCTGATCTAGCTTTGTGATAACTGTGATTATACCGTACAGTATGGCTTCTTGACGTAACAAACTAAAAAACAATAACAAAAGTGAACACAATAAGGTTAGCAAAGTCTTCTGAATTTTAACAAATGAAACTTGCAAACTAGCATTCTGTACCTTCTCATAATCTCAACAAATTGGTTATAGAAAAATAACTAGGAGCTAAATTCCCACAGGCATGTTCTAAGAAACAGGGCCAGATATACAAATCCCATTCAACAAGTCCAATAACGTAATGTGCTAACTAACACAGCTTGTAAAGGACGAACCAAGTTTCCAAGTTTTTTCAACCACCAAACACTAACATGGGTGTTGAATTTCAGGATTGCATTGGGCAATAAGAGTTTCCAAGTTTACCAAGCATATCTTAACTAATAGCACGAAACAAGATAAACGTATTCAGAAATAACCTCAAAATCGTCCATCACACAAACACTGATGAGGGAGAATTTTGTCAAGGACTCAAACCAAATTACTACTTTAATTTATTAAAATGTCATTCTTAAGATGGGAATCTTGAGTGTGTCCAAAGTCTTCCCAAACACTTTCTCAGTTTTCCCATTGGTAGCCAAGTTATTTTTACATCCTTAGCATATTTATTCTGATATCACCCACGACAAATTCATTAGCTTGTAACTCTTGCTAGGCCAAGCTAATTGTTCCAGTTCTAATGACCAGTCCATTAGGCAGTATCACTTGAAAACCACTATGTCCTTCCTTCATCACACATTATCCACCATATCCACCGCCTCAAATTTACATAAGAGTAACATGTCTCCTGCCCACTGTTGATCTAATTCCATTGTAACATTGTCACGTTAATCCACCACTAAATGGCAAGGCTAGGCCCTTCCAAAAATAAGATAATATCCGCAATGGAATATCATCCAACATATCAGACAACAATTTTTGTCAAGTACCTTACCCGACAAGAAGATGATAACAGCAAAGATCAATTTGATCCAAGTTGGAGTCCTGATTGTTCACTCCCTGCCTGTTAATATCGGAAAGTATTGTTACAAATTTTTCTGGAGTCTAGAACCTCCCAAAAGTGCTCATGTTAAATTGCCACCATCACGAGCAAAATATCCTAGGGAGATCTGATGGACAGTCCAATGACCCAAATTTGGGTCACATTGAGTGACAACGATAATTTCAGGCCAGTGAAAGACAACCTATTGGCAGTTTAGTGATTTCAAATCTAATTACTCATTCACTGTGTTAGACTCACACTGTGCTCAACAAAAGAACCGAATATTACTGCTTAGCAGAGCTCTGTCATGGGAATGTTATGCCACTTGCATAATTTAGATCATCCTACTGATAACCACAGTGAAATCTGTACCCAAACTTCCCCAAATCGCTCTGAGTTTCCATATACCTAATTTTCGACTACGTGTTGACTTCAAAATCTACAATTCTCTTCTACGCGCATAATCCAGCTCTCAGAAGGACTGCCCTGAACATTTCTTGGCATGAATTTCAGAGAAAAGGCAGTAACATAATGCACGTCCAGGAATGAAACGTCAAAAACACAAAATAATCGCCAGCAACAACCAAATCAGCGGAAAACTAACCACAATCAGTTTTGCATGCAGCAACCAGAACAGCAGAAACGAACCACAATCAAAACAAAATGCAGCAACCATTCGAACGAAGAACCGAGAGATCAACGATGTACCTTGGTGAAGATCCCCACTCCGCACTCCATTGCGACCTTCGCGAGGAAGAGATCGTCGGCGAGGAGCCTCTCCTTGAAACCTCCGAACTGCATCAACCACCGGAGGAACGGCGACCTGTCGAGCTCGAAGAACCTCGACACGACCGAACCGGGGATCCTCCCGGCCTCGATCGCAGCCGCCAGGTCCTTCGGCAAGCTCTCCAGCTGCCGCCCGGCCTCCGCCAGCACCATGAGCGCCTCCTTCCTGTTCCTGTCCCCGGCGCTATCGGCGCCGCCGCCGTCCCCGCCGCCTCCGCCGCCGCCGCCGCCGGAGGAGTTCCCATTGCCGTTGATGAAGTCGCCCCCGCCGCCGGTAGACGAGAAAGCGACGGAGAGGAGGAGGCGGCGGCGGGGGATAGGGGAAGAGGCGACGATGATAGGAGCGGCCTTGGCGGCGGGGAGGCGGAGGTGGAGGCGGAGCGGCGGCGGCGGCGGCGGCGGGGAGGCGACGTGTCGGCGGATGCGGAGGGAGGGGGTGGATTCCGGGAGGGAGAGGGAGGGGCTGAAGCAGGCGGCGATCGCCATTTTTGTCTTCCTCCTTGCGGGCGCGCACCGATCGCGTCGCGGCTCGAGTACTTGAAGAGCGCCTCCTCTCTCCCTCCCTCTATCGTCTCTTTCGCGTGTTTGGTGACGTCGGCGTGGTCAACCTAACTTTAGCGAAGGCCGTCGTCGCGGTTGGTGGGGAAGGAGAAGGGGTTCGCCCCACGTGGGGGGCCGGGTGGCTAATTGAGATCTCCAAGGGTCGCGACTGCAAATATTATTTTATTTTTCTTTTTTACACTATTGGTGAGATCGAGTATATTTGCGATCCTAGTAGTTCTGACTCAGCTCGAATATTCAAGGCTCGAGTTTGAATTCCCTGAGTTGGAATTTGTTTTGATTAAGTCTTTTGAAAGTGACCGTGAGACCGATTGGAATTCATTGCGAATGGATTTTGTGACTTTGTTTTTGCTTGAATCGGGTATGAGTTGAAATGTAGAAAGCATAATGAAGATTAGAAAAATTAGAGTGTCGTGCATATATGATTAAAGAATTGATTGGTCGGTGGGCTCTCAAGAATGGTCCAATGGAGTACAAATAAAGGTTAAAAAAGTAGGGTGTTACATATTTATAATTGCTAATCAAGTCAAAATATTTCAAGAGTACCTTGACTTGCTTACATCCTATCTTCTATGGTCTAATTCCATAAAGAACTCAAACTTCAAGTCCAATTACAAATTTGCCCCCAAATCTTTTCTTGTCTAGAAAAGAACTCCAACTTTTGCTTTAATCCTTAATTTGTCCATGCATCCCAAAAACATCATTGAGAGCCGTTAAAGGTTTATCATCAAAACTTATATCTTCATCAAAAAAACTCATTTTTGTATAAAACGATATAACGGTCTCTTGATATTGATAATTTTACGAAAATCAATAGTGATCTCTTGACTAGCGGGTAGATGTAGATCATAATAAAAGTTGGGAATTCTTTTTAAATAGAAAAAGTTGAAGAAAAAATTGAAATTGCATATAAAATTGAAGGTTTTTCTTTCAGAGAATTAAATTGAGGTATTTTCCCCTATTTCAAGCCACGAGTTTATTTCAATGAGGTGATTATTTTCGGGTGCGTTCGATAAACATTCTAATTCTGAGAACAATTTCTTTTCATAAATAGTTTTTTTTTTATTCTATTCCATAAACAAGTTTCTAAGTATTTAGAGCTGTTTGGTAATTATCCAAAATTTCTATTCCCAAAATAGAAATGCATTTCGTACTACTCTCAAATTCTTTTGTGATTTAGAATTTCTTTTAAATTTTTAATAATTTTATTACATTTTTGTCTTTTTTCCTTTTCTTCTTCCTTTTACCGGTCACCGGCCCTCAACAAGATTGAGCTTGCCCAACCATAAGAGATGCTCGACCTCATCGGGCCATCACGAGGTCGGGCCCGACGAGGTTGACCTCACCATGGTCGAGAGACATCGACCTCATGGTGGCCCAATGAGGTCGAGCCTCACTTGGGGCCAACGATGCTCCGGTGAGGTTGCCGATCATGGTTGAGGCTGGCAACTGGCAAGAGGAAGAGGGGGAGGAAGAGAAAAATTTTGATTCTAGAGTTGTTCTTGGGAACAAAGAAGTAACAATTTTTTTATTTCTTTATTTTATTCCAAATCTATTTCTAGGAATAAAAATCTTACCAAACGAAAGAAAGATTTTGATTTTGGAGTTGTTCTTGGGAACAAAGAAACAACCTTTTTTTTTTACTTCTTAATTCTATTTTAAATATATTTTCGGGAACAAAAATCTTATCAAATGAATTTATATTCTTTTTTATTCTGGGGAACAAAAGTACAAAAATAACTTATTACCAAACAAGTTCTTGAAGCGGCTCACTTACCTTTTGCTAGAGCAAGAATGGGAAAACTGCACTTGGCTTGATTTGGACCTTTTGATGGTGACCTCCACAACGTTGATAATGATTTCTAGCATGAGATTCAAATTATGGGTAGAATTAAATTAAACTTATGGAAAGAATAAACAACCTAAACTTTTTTCGGAATAAATTAGTTATTGCCTTACAAGGAAGGTATGATCTAAAAACAAGACCCGTTGAATATCTATGCAATCCTATGTGGCCCCTTTTTTCCGGTGAAGTTGCAAATTGAAAAGGGATAATAAGATAAATGATCTCTGAATTTTGATTCAATGTGCAATGTGCTCCATAAACTTCTGATTTATTTAATGTAGTCTTTGAATTTTTAGTACATTTTCAATATAGTCCCTGAACTATAAAAAAACATTTGGTATTGTCTTATTCGAAATTGGAAAGAAAACATCGACAATATTCATATAATCCAAAGACTAAATTAAACATCTATAAAACATCCAATGATTATATTTAATAAATTAAAATTTCAGATATCACATTACAAATTAAGTTAAAATAGAATAACCAAATTGAAAAAATTAAACATTTATAAACTACATCACCCATAAGGGCAAGGTTCAAGGACCATTTGCGTTAATTTTCCAATTGAAAACGGTGTGGATTGTTAAGTTCGCTTTGGTTGGAGGACTAATGAGCAAAAAGCCAATGAAGCTGATTCGGGTTTCACGTTGGAATCTGTTTGACTTTTTGTCTTCTACTCCAAACAGCTGGGAAGACAAAAAGTCAAACCGAAAGTAGGTGGCCGTGGGGCCCAGTCTGGTTGGTGGCGGCGTGAGACGACAGAGCGTGCCATCTTCGCATCTTGTTTTCTTGTTCACATCGTTGTCGCGCCAAGCTGTTGAACAGTCGATTTGGAAAATGAAGGTTAGGAATTTGGAACTTTATGATGCGCGGCCAAGTACTTATCGTATTTTTAGTTGTTTTCAATTATTTTGGCTTAGTTTAATTCCTGATCAAATTAGTTTTATCGAAGTTTTAAACGATGAATGTTGACATTTGATAAATGTTTAAACCTTAACTTCACCTACTATCGGAAAATAGCATATAGGAGTGTAGAATGACATCGATTTTCAGTAAGATTATTGCAACATGTGGTGAAACGATGCTAGGTCAAATGCATAGCTCTAGAGAAGTGTCGCTCGGTGAACACACGCCGAATATTCTCTCAACTCTTCTTTGAACCATATAGAATAGATTCTTAGGGATTTCATTAATTAATCATGGACTACATAAATTTGTCTTATTCTCTTTGTTACGAAATCGCACGTCGATTTCAGAAAAATAACGCTCGCAAACAATTTACCAGACAAAATATAGTAATAAAAGAAAGCATAATCGATGAACACGCGAGGAAAATTTGTTATCGAAGTTCACCCAAACCGGCCACGTCTCCGCGCAGGCACTTGCGAATCCACTAGACTTCGAAAAAAGTTGGAATACAACGACGATCTTCTCTCAAGATCAGGACACAAAGAGATTGGGAACCCTCATCAAGAAAAAACTCATTTTTTTCTTCTCTCTTTTTCTTGCCTCTCTATTTCCTTTTTTAGCGTCTTAACGGCTAGGGTCTTACCATCGCTAATATAAAGATATCACTTTTAACCTAAAAGGAAATCTGATAGAAAAGACAAAAAAAGCCCCTAAAAACAAATATTTGACTTCATCTATAACAATCTCCCACTTGAAGACAAATATACCCAAGCACCAAGCAACTTTGCATCCATCTTCTTCAAGAAATATTAGTTGAAAAAAAAAACTTATGCCTCTGCGATACTCCTCATCAATCAACATGGAGTAATACCAATGGTAGTAGTATAGAAAATATGCTTCTCTCTGTCTACTACCTTGGTCATCATGTCACCTGGATTTTCGAGCCATCAATCTTCGTAGCTTTAACTCATTATCTTTCAATGCCGACCGATAAAGTGATAACGCTTCTTGATATGTCTAGTTCTTGAGTGATAAGCTGCATTCTTTGCTAAGTGCACTGCACTTTGACTATCACTCCAAAGTGTATTGACTGGCTGTTTTCGATGTAGCTCCTCCATGTAATCTTGTAACCACATGATTTCCTTGGAGGCTTCGTGATCGCCACGTATTCCGCCTCTATCGTCGATAAAGCTACTACTTTTTGTAGTTGAGACACCCAACTCACCGCTGTACCGCAATCGTAAAGACATATCCAAGTGGTATTCTTACCACTATCTCGATCACCCGAATGATCCGCATTTACATAACCCCGCAACTCTAGAGATGTACCACTATAACAAAGTGAGTAATTGGAAGTACATGCTAGATATCTCAATATCCATTTCACGCATTCCAATGATCTCGCTTGGGTTCGCATATATCGACTCACAACTCCCCGCTTGTGCAATGTCTGGTCTCGTGCTCACCATGGCATACATCAAACTCCCCACTATTGATGCATATGGAACTACCGCCATCTCATCTTTCAAAGCCTGAGCGCTTGGACACATATCCTTGGAAAGTTTGAAGTGACTCGCTAGAGGAGTCGCAACCGGTTTTACTTTGTCCATGTTAAATCTCTTTAACACCTTGTTCACATAGTTTTCTTGCGACACCATAATTTCTTATTTTTCCTATCCCTGATTATTTTCATGCCTAAAATATTCCTGGCCTCTCTCAAGTCTTTCATAGCAAACTGTGATAATAACATCTTTTTCACTTCTACGATTCTCTTCATATTGGAACTAGCCACCAGCATGTCATCCACATATAAAGAGAGATACACAATGTCACCATCATCATATTTGCGAAAATAAACACAAAGTGATCGGACTCACAAAGTGTGCAAATCCTTTCTCTTGCATGAAACCATCAAATTTTAGGTACCATTGCCACATAGCTTATTTCAAGCCATACAAGCTTTTCTTCAAGCGACATACCATGTGCTCCTTACCTTTGACTTCAAAACCCTTAGGTTGTGCCATGTATAATTCTTCATTTAAGTCACCATGTAAAAACGCCGTTTTTACGTATAACTGCTCAAGATGAAGATCTTCCACTGCAACTATACTCAGCAGAACTCTAATTGATGTCATTTTCACTACAGGTGAAAATATCTCGTAGTAGTCGATCCTTTCTCTTTGATAAAAGCCCTTGACTACAAGTCTCACCTTGTATCTAATACTACCATCTGCTTCATTCTTAATCATGTACACCCATTTGTTTAATAAAGCTTTTTTTTTTTACCAGTGGGCAACTTGGTCAACTCCCAAGTTTTGTTCTCAAGTAACGAGCTCATCTCGTCTTTTATAGCACGCTCCCACCGCAAGTGAGACATGTCTGCCTTTGCCTCATCGTAAGTCTCCGGTTCCCCCGAATTTGTATATAAGACATGGCTCAGAACAGTATTAGCTGATGAATCAAAAATTACCTTTGGCTTTCTCACACGTGTAGACCTCCTCAAGACAGTACTTCAAGGTTGTTAGTCGCTCCGAATCATTGCGTTCCTCTTGAACTATCTCTTCACTGATAATAGGCTCATCTTGAACCTCTCTTTCAAGTGCACTTTGATCTACTTGAAACATCTTCACAGGCATTGTGTCTAATTCAACATACTCTAATTCTACTACCTTCTCATGCTCTGTCTGACGATCTTTGTACATCTTTTTTTCATGGAATACCACATTGCGACTGCGAATGACTTTGTTATTCTCATAATCCCAAAGCCTATAGCCATACTCATCACCACCGTATCCAGAAAAGACGCACTTTTGGGACTTAGCATCAAGCTTCTTCCTATCCTCCCTGTCAATCAAAGCATAAGCAATACAACCAAATACCTTTAGATGTGAATAATTAATCTTTTTACCTGACCACCGTTCTTGTGGTATTTCTCCATCCAACGCACTAGATAGACTTATGTTGATAAGATAAACAGCTGCATCAACTGTGGCGGCCCATAAGTGTAGCGGAAGACCTGCGTGTAGCCTCATGTATCTCGCACGTTCTAGAATAGTCATGTTCATCATTTCAGCTACACCGTTCTCTTGAGGAGTTCTAGGAACAGTCTTTAACCCGTGCATGCCCTCTCGACTCAAATATTCTGCAAATTCCTTACTCGTGTATTTACCACCATTATCGATTTTAGAGCTTTAATATGATAACCCGTCTCTTTTTCTACCATGGTCTTCCATATTCTAAACATCCCAAATACTTCGACTTTTCTCTAAGAGCATAGACCCAAGTCTTCCTTGTTGCATCATCAATGAATGTGACAAAATATCTCTTACCACCATAAGAGAGTTCCTGAGCAGGTCCCCATACATCAGTATGAACCAACTCTAGCTTCTGGCCTTTATTTTGTCACCCATTCAATTGAAAACTAACAGCTTTCTGTTTTCCATAAATGCAACTCTCACAAAAATCTAACTCAACTTTTTGTAAACCTGGAAGTAATTTCCTCGAGTGTAATTGCTTTACACTTTTTTCACCAAGATGTCCCAAACGATAACGCCAAAGAGTAGACAAATTACCGTAGCCATTGTAGTTGCAACCATATCACTAAGATTGTCTCCTTGGAGAAGGTAAAGTGTACCTGTACGCTTTCCCTTTGCTACTACTCTTACCCCGAGGTTATCTTCCACTCTCCGCATCCAAAGGTTATTACCAAACCTTCTTGGTCAAGTTTATCGGTTGAAATCAGATTTTTCTTTAATTCCGAAATATGCCTAGTTTTACGCAAAACTAGACATCCTCCACCTGAGATGTTCACAGTCACGGTTCATTTCCCAACAATGGGACACATGTGGCCGTTTCCCACAACCACTTGTCCGAAATCTCCACTGACATAATCATCAAATATGTCTCTTTGCGAGGTGCAATGAAAAGAAGCACCAAAATCAATAAACCATTTATCTGTTGTCAAGTCAAACCCTGCAGACAAACACAAGTTATCTAGCAAAGATTTATCGCTAACCACATTAGCTCCTTGATTCTCATCTTGCCGCTTCTTTTTGTAGGCTTCACACTAAAACCTCCGGTGTCCGGTTTTGTGACAAAACCAACACTCATCTTTTGCAACCTGTCTCTTACCCCTTAATTGTGATCTGCCACGCCCACTGAAATTTCCTCTACTTTTACTTCTTCTACGGTTCTCCACTGCGAGTGCTGTTGAAGATGTAGATGCAGAAAAAATTATCTCCGCCTGAGACTTTCCTTCACATCTCTTCATCCATGATACTACTCACAGTATCATCAAGAGTTAAATCATCCTTCATGGTGCTCAAAATTCCATGCACTGCGGTATTATGCGGTATTATAGCTTTCTGGAAGAGAACATAAAAATAATAAAGCTTGAAGCTTCATGTCTAAATTTATGCCTGTGGATTCCAATTGATCCGTGACCGCGTGAAACTATTAATATGCTCGCCACGTAACCTCTATCGATAACTTCATATTAACCAGTTTCTTCAAAGCAAAAATACTTGATTTGATGTGGACGGCTTCTCAAAAATATTCGTTAGAATATCCATGGCTTCTTTTGCAGTTTTTGCTTTCGCGATGTGGTACTGTCTTTTCGTCAACCCTAGATGAATCGCACCTAATGCTTTTCGATCAAGAATTTTCCATCCGGCTTTTGCTGTCGGATCCACTTCCGCCATCTCGGGTTTCCAACCCTCAAGTGGTGCATAGAAATCTTTTGATAAAGATAATCCTCTATTTGTAGTTTCCACCATCCGAAATCCTCTCCATTGAACTTATCGATTCTGATTTTATCTTTCGCCATCATGTTTGCTTTCAATTGAACGTCATCGAAAAACCTTGATGTTCTCATTAGCCAACCCAGGCTCCGATACCGCTTGTTACGAAATCGCACGTCGATCAGAAAAAAAACGCTCGCAAACAATTTACTGACAGAATATAGTAATAAAAGAAGCGAGAATCGATGAACACGCTAGAAAATTTGTTATCGAAGTTCACCCAAACCGGGCTACGTCTCCGCGCAGAGGCACTCGCAAATCCACTAGACTTCGAAAAAGTTGGAATACAACGATGATCTTCTCTCAAGATCGGGCACAAAAAAATTGAGAACCCTCATTAAGAAAAAAACTCACTTTTTTTCTTCTCTCTTTTTCTTGCCTCTCTATTTCCTTTTTAGCATCTTAATGGCTAGAGTCTTACCATCGCTAATATAAAGATATCACTTTTAACCTAAAAGGAAATCTGATAGAAAAGACAAAAAAGCCCCTAAAAACAAATATTTGACTTCATCTATAACACTCTTTGGTTAAAAGCATACTTCTTTTGATGAATGAATGAATTGGCAGAATTGTATTTGCTAGTGGACAGGCTTGTGCGTCTACGGGTTGCGACTGGCGTTTGGCGTGTTTAATGTTTTTCTAGATTCGCGCTATCGCTCATTTCTTCCATGTCAAGACCTTGAGTTCAAGTGCGAGAGGGGTTGGAGGGAAAGACTTCTGTAAAATCATTGAGCTGTCATCGTAATGCGCCGAAAATACCGAAGGCTCATTATGACAACTTCCGTCTAAGGTCGTTCTAGTAGATCAAACTAGCTAGAGGAACAATGAAAATCTACATTGACCTCGCGTGATTATGTAACTCTGGCATTTTTTTTTTTTTCCAGAATTGATCAAGCTCTTCGAAGCTCGAAAAATGAACTGCTCATCTAGGATCAAATGCATCTCATAAAAAATCAAAGCAAGAGTTGAGAATAATAATCCGGAAGACAAATTTGGGGAATTTCTGTATAGTTCGATATATTCATAATGAGGATTACATCGGCCTGTTTATAGGTTTTATGAGATGACTATTGAATGTAACATATCAATTAAAGTATGCATTATCAAATGAGATATATACATAATTATGAGAGATATTCATAATCAAATAGATGTCCTAAGATTGCTTATATCCCCTCAAACGCGAGTTGAGTTGAAACAAATTAATTTGAGTTTGAAAACTAATCCAAACAATGTTACAAAAATTTCTGATTAAAAAGAACTCAACTAATCCAAGGCGGGGTAGTGCGTGGCGGCACATGTGATGACTCCAACTTCCGTTGACAAGAAGATTTCAATATGTTGATTATCTGATGACATCAAATCTGGGGGTGGAGTTGGCTTCTCGAAACAAGAATTGAAAACTTGAAAATTGGAGGTATTGGAGCCGAGCAGTATACGTCATTTGCAATCGATTTTGCTGTTGGAATAGTAACTTAAACACAACCGATGCATCTAGGGTGGTTATAGCGAGTGGAATAAGCGGGCTTTGCTAAGGAAAAGTTATTGTGTGAAGATGCATCTTCGTGACGTCGAAAAATACCCAATGGAAAAGAAAAGTTCGACTTGGCAACACGTCAAAGACATTGTAACACAACCATCATGGCACTTGCTCAAACAGGAATGATGCACTTGGGTGAACATTGTTTAGCAGTAGCGATGGAACTATTTCCTTAGGATGCATGGGTGCATCGTTGAGAATGATAAAATATAAGAAAATAGAATTGGAAAATTATGCACTTCGCACCCAATGCACTTGGATTGCCTTAGAAAAGGAGGCTCTAATATCAAGTTGAGAATAATAATGCAAAAGACAAATTTGAATAATTTATGTGTAATTTGATATATTCATAATGAGGTTTTCATCAACTTAGGCTTTATGAGAAGATTAGTGAAGGTGACTTATTAATGAAGCACATTATCAAAATGATATATATATATATTCAAGTAGATTTCCTAATATCGCTAACAACAAGCTTTATGTAGACAAATGACTTCAAAAAATCATTGTCCAGACATATCCATACGAGGAGCAGATGCCTTCTAGCTAGCTGCGCCGCCACGTTCCGATCTGAACATCATGATTCCGACCGACCTACATGTCACGGAGGAATTGTCGATGGTTGTGGAGCAAATAAGGACAATGCTATTTGCTATAAACAGGGTCAAAAAAGAGTGTAAAACGGCTGCATGGAATAGGAAGAGAGCAGATGGTCGTGGACGGCCCATCAAAATCTATTACATTTGCACGAGGATGGACCTCAGCATTCGCCTACATAACTCGTGGGTCGGGCCTCCAAGGTTCATTTATCTCTCTCTTTCTTGCTGGAAAATTAGACGCTGGTGCGATTAAGTGATGGAAAAATTAAGATATTGACATTTAACGAGATTAAGCATGATGATTATTACGAATTGATTCTCACTTAAAAAATTCAATTGAGTCCAACGAATCCCATGTTTCTAAAAGGGTGACAATTGGTATATATGTTATAAAAGGAAGATTGGTACTTAATTGATTCAATGTGACAAATTATAGGTGGATTATATAGAAACTCAGCCATTCTTCTGCCGCTAGAACCAACCAAAAATGATCCCATCTCCATCTCCATATTTGATAAGAAACTAATCCTACACACTATTCAATTTTCAACTATGACACATTTTTATTTCTACTTTCAACGTTTAAAGTAGTTGTCACAATTTGAAATTCGGCATCTCAATATTCAATACTTATTGTTCAATTTCATCGAGTACCCGAAAGTTCTAGACATTTACTAGCTCAAACCAAAGATCTTACTTTGATAATATATATAACTACAGTTGAGACTAGTTTGGATATTTATAGGGTAAGTTTATCGTGATCTAAGCATTGCAAGGTTCTCGTAACGATATACTTAAAAACTTGAAAATTTATTAGGTCATGTTCGGTCGTCCAAATATAAAAGGAGATAAGATCTCATGAGATAAGATAAAAAGAAAAAGTCTCCCCAGTGCTCGAAAATCCATCATGTCTTTGGTGAAATGAAATATTTGTGCCAAAAGGAAATCATGAGGAGCACTGTAGATGGAATCATAGAAGTTCCCTTTTAGAGTGACTTTTGGAGAGGCCCTATAAGGAAACTACTCTACGAATATCTGACATCGATTGCTTTTTGGGGGCGGGGTGTTTCCCTTTTCCGCTGGAAGACTAATCATGCACCATCACTGGAACGATCCGGGCCCTACTGTGTGATATTGTCTACTTTTGATACTGAGTTCTCACGGCTTTAAAACGCGCCACATAGATTAAGGGGAGCCAAGCCATTATAAACTGGCCCAAGACTCCCCCCTAAGCGATGTGGGACAAGAGAGAGGGATCCCTTCTTTGCGCACGTCCAGAGACCAAGGCGCAAACGCACCGCCAACCCTCCTCCTCACGCACCACCGCTTGGGCCGTCACAATCACGAATCTTTTGCCTGGCAGGGGCAAATGTGTAGGTCGACAAAGATATTTTAGGTCAGATCGAAAATCGGGTTAGATAAGTAGAGAGAAACGACTTCATGGAGATATTTTCTGGACACTATAATTGTAAAGATGAAGGAGCAATGCGACGGAGACAGCTCCGTCATTCTTCCCAGAGCAATGGAGCTTTCCGGGTTGCAAGATGTCGCATGGAAACCGGAGTACTTACTTAACCGGTTACCCACGGAAAAACAAGGTGTCCACCGGCCATGTGTTGTTCGGATGCAACACTAGAAAGAAATCGAGTTGGGACATACGGAACAAGCAATATTGTTATTAAGGGCTCATTTTTCGACTTAGTAAAAAATGATATTCTTTAAGATTTGGTGGAATCATTATCAACTATTCTAAAAACTTAAACTGTTCGATAAAAAAGTAATTTAATATTCAATTACTCTAATACTCATCTTCCACTCTTAATCTGGTCTTTTTACCTAGTACTAAGTGTGGATATATTTAATTGGGAAGGCAAATGGAGTATAGAAAGATTTGAACTCAGGACCTCCAGTTGTAATATATTGTGAGACTTTATGGGACTATTACCAACTATTCTAAAAGCTTAAACTTTTAAATGAAGATGTGATTTAATATTTAATTACTCTAACATATTCTTTACATTTAAATTTTCTTGAGTTGGGTTTTTTAAAACAAATTACGAATACTGTAAATGAATATTTGTATTGTTCGAGAAGTTTCATATGTTTTTTTTATTTTATTTTGCTAAATGGAAGTCGAATGGTGAAGTAATAAAATCAGGAAAAAAAGAGAGTAAAAACCACTCTAAATCTGCCCCCATTAAATTGAAAGACACTACTAATTCACATTCTCTCTTCAAAATAAAGAAGGAGAATGGACGGGTCTAAAGTTGACTGGATTTATTAATGCCGTTTCAATTTATTTAACAAGCAGCACGACGTTATTCGAGTATCTAATTTCATTAATATATCTATTGAATCACTCTAACATGATGGTAATGACATGAATACCTTCTTATCTTCTTCTTCTTCTTTTCTTTTTTTTTTTTTTTTTTGCGTTGTAAATTGCACCCTAACAAGTCATATCCCAAATATATTATAATCATTAATAAATTAATGGTTTGCACGAATTGATTCTCACTTGAAAAATTCAATTAAGTCCAACGAATACCATATGTCTATAAAGGGTGACAATTGACATATATGTTAAAGAAGGAAGATTGGTACTTAATTAGTTAATTGATTCAATGTGACAAATTATTGGTGATTATATAGGAACTCACCCATTTTTCTGCATTTAGGACCAACCAATAATGATCCCATCTCCATCTCCATATTTGGTGAAGAAACTAATCCTATTCAAAATTCAATTTTCAACAATAAGAAATTGCGTTTTATTTCTACTTTCGGCACTTAAAGCCGTCGTCACAATTTGAAATTCAATATCTCAATAGTACTTATTGTTCGATTTCATCAAGCACTAGAAAGTCCTACAAATTTACAAGCTCAAATCAAAGAGCTTACTTTGGTAATATATGTGACTACAATTGAGACAAGTTCGGATATTTATAGGGTAAGTCTATCCCAACCTAAGCATTGTAAGGTTCTCGCAACAATATTCCAATCCCACCTAAAAACCTGAAAATCAATTAAGTTATGTTCGGCTGTCCGAACATAAATTGGGATAAGATCTCACGAGACAAGATTAGGGAAAATAAAAATAAAAAAATCGCCCCAATGGTCGAAAATCCACCATGTCTTTGGTGAAATGTTTGTGCGAAAGCAATCATGAGGAGCGTAGAAGTCCTCTTTTAAAGTGACTTTTAGAGAGGCGCTATAATAGGCAAGCCGTTAGTATTGAAAACTACTTCACGAATATCAGACATCGATTGCTTTTCCTTTTCCGCTGGAAGACTTTTCATGCGCCATCATGAATCCTTTGCCCGTGTTTGGCGTGGGTGAATGTGTCGGTCGAGAAAGATATTTTCGGTTGAACCGAAAAATTAGGTTCGATAAGCATAGAGAAACGACTTCACGGAGATTTCTTCCGGGCACTCCATAATTGTAAAGACAAAGGAGAAATGCGACCGCGATGGCTCCATCATTGTCATTCTTCAATGTTCCATGGAAACTGGACTACATACTTAACCGTTTTCCCACGGAAAAAAGAAAGTTTCCACCGGCCATATGTTGTTTGGATGCAACGCTAAAAAGAAATTGAGTTGTCGATGACCAAAAGGAACAATACCCATGCAACACATGCTTTAATTGACACACGAGTACTGGATACCTCAAATGCTAAAACTTGACACATATGAATACTTAAATATCAAAACTTTCAAAAAGTACACTTAAGTACTAAAATCAAAAAAGAAAAGAACACTTAAGTGCCAATAGTGAAAATTTTCGACCAAACTGCTAACGTATTGTTTTAGAAATCTGTATATGAATATTTGTATCGTTTGATAAGTGTCATATGTTTTTTTTTTTTTTTTTTTTTTTTTGCTAAATAAAAGTCTAGTTGTGAAGGTAATAGTGAGAATAATTCAAATCCAATTTGGGACCTAAAGGTTATCTCTTTAAATTGATGAGGGTAGCCTTCATCAATTTAGAACCAAAATTCTTATATCCCTTCGCCAAAATTTTACGGATCGGGACTTGTGGCCAAGGCAGTTCTAGTCATTACTTATTTCTACTTATTACTAGAAACGACGGAGTCTATCATGCCACCAGCGTTCAAAGACGAAAAGTCGTCACGAAGGTCCACCGGTCCTTTTCCACCTCACGTAACGCCATCTTGAAAATACTGCTCCAGCATGCATTAATGTCTGAAAGGACGTGAGGAAACATGAGAATCCAAGGATTCCAAATAATTGAAATTCCTTGATTGAGATGGTTTGGTTCATTGTTAAAGCTCAAATAATTATTTTTATAAACAAAGTGCGAGGGTAGTTGTGTTTCGTACTAATTGTGAAATTAATTGAGCAAAGAGGTGAATCAATACGGAGGTCACGTGTCGAGTTATCAACAATACTAGTGATCGTAAGTGGAAATATTGGCAAAACAATCGATCATATTATGAGCCTGTCCAGTGAAATTTTAGTACGGTAATTTCAACCATGTAAAATGTGGCGTTGTAACTTTTATGAGGTGCTTGGTGCAGTAACTTATGACAGATCATAGGAAGCAGTTTCACCCAACTTCATGGTGCTGCAACTTTAAAACATGCATCACTAAACAATGAAATTGCAACATTTCAAAGCATGTGATCACAACACAACTATAATTAGATACCTCTATATGTACCCCTAGGCAAGATGGCATCTTAGGTATCTTCTGAATGGCCTTATTACTTGCATTATTGATATGGCGCCTGTCACTAGGAAAGTTCACAACAATGGCAATACGGAGGGTGGGACCTGATGCCAATATGGACACAAAATTTCTTGCATATGATAGGCTAAGCAAGATATCAAATCATCGAGACACTCGTGGCTGACAACGACGACACAGTTTTTTTCTTTTTTCTATTTTTTTGGCTGTACTAGTAAGTATGCAGAGATCATCAAGTGCATCACCGGCATAGATCATCAAGCACATCACTGATTTTCTTGGTTGGCTGATGATGCTGATGTACCTGCTTACATTCGCTTTCATCTTATGTAGGAAACCAGGTCCTTGGTTCTACTGAGGACACGGGACACGTGACTCTGGTCCTAGGAATTTGTCCTCAATGGCAGGTGAGGGCCAAAGACGAACCCAACAGGCCCGGACTCACATGAAGCTAGCTAGAAACCAAAGATGGGATCGTGATGCGCGTGTTCCTTCACGACTTCATTTTATCTACTGAAAAAGTAGACAGGTGTAATTTTGTCAATCATGGGTGGTTCTGGATTCCGCTTCTGATTTTCTCTTTGCGTGTGTGGAGCTGAACTTTCCCACTTCATCAGTCAACATCGGGTAAAAAAACAAAATAAAATCAACTTCGGGTGTAGCTCGATTAGCGTTTCTTGTTGAAAGGAATTTGAGTTTTGCATCAGGTGCAGATTGCTGATGGAAAGTGTGGTAAAACATGAAGTTGGCTCGTGTGGTTCCTAGAAATTAAAACTCAAGCATGGTGTTCACTCTTTCTGTGTTATTATGATTTGTCTCTCCCCTGCTATTTCTGAAGATAACCGTGGCCGAAGCATCTTCAAAATTTTCTCACTCCTGCACAAGCGCAAAGGGTTCTTGTACTCTGCAGCCGCTTATTTGTTTGACATGATTACATTCACGTTTTGTAACATCCGACGACTGAATCCCTGACTTGCTTGCGAAGGGAAGTGATTGATGTAGAAGTTTTATGTGGAGCGTGTTTTTCTTCATCCCTAGTTGGTTGAAAAATCCAACTAGGCTTCTGATCGATATGTTACGAACACAAACATCCCAAAATTAAATATGGTTGACGTCCGCACTTGTAACCATGAGGCCTGGGATGGAGGCAAACACAGCCTCCGTCATTAGTTGGGGGCATTTCCCAACTTCTAATTGATGGGTTAGAAATATGAACATTGTTCACATGTAAATTTAATTGAATACAAATGCAGTCTTAGTATTAGCACTATAGAAATATCTTTTCCTTTTACGATTGTCTTCAAAAAATATCTCTAATTTGTCAAAGGCCCTTATCGCCGGAACTAGTGAGCAAGGGGCCTTATTGCCGGAGTAGAGAGCAAGAAAGGAGTAGTGGGAACGTTGCCCCACTCTTGCTAGTTTTAGCACTATAAAAATATCTTTCCCTTTTATGATTGTCTTCAAAAGATTCTCTAATTCGTTAAAGGGTCTTATCGCCGAAACTAATTATCACCGGAGCTAGAAAGCAAGAAAGGACAAGTGGGAACATTGCCCTACTCTTGTTTAATATCAGCCTACAGAAATATCTTTTCCTTCTATGATTGTCTTGAAAAAAATATCTCTAATTCGTCAATTGGAGTTAATTCCCTCCTAAATCCAAGAAAAATATGGCCCATTTAACCGAATAACCAAAAGACACCTTTCGAGAAATTAGAATAATTTAGGAGGACCACGTCCTTTTTTAAAGTTAAGCCATGTTTGGTAACGTTTTTGTTTTTCTCAATTTCTATTCTTTTGTTTCTCGGAACAAAAAAAGAACAGAAATCCGTTTGGTAACGTCAATTAATTTTTTTATTCCCTAGAATAGAAAAGTAGTGGAGAAATAGATTTGAATTAAAAAAAAAAAGAAATAGAAAAAAATAATTTATTATTCCCAAGAACAATTTCTAGAAATAAGTTATTTTCTCTTTTCTTTTTTTCTTTTCTTCTTCGCCATCCCTCTCTATTGCTTGCCGCTAACCAACTGCCACTGCTGCCGCCCACCGCCAATGCCACCACCCGTTGGTTGGTTGACTAACTGCCGCCATGGACTGTCGTCCCCTGCCACTGGCTGACAGCCGTCGCCGCCGCAACGCTAGCGGCGACAACTACAGCAGGCGACGTCATCGACCGCGAGGGGGGGGGTTTTATGGCGAGCAACAATGGTAAATGGTGGGCAACAACGATTAACAACTGCCGGAGGTTGAAGGTCAGCGGTCTGTAGCAATAATGAAGAATTAAAAAAAATTAAAAGAAATTCTGCATTACAAAAAAAAAATTGTAAATCATACTAAACACATTCCTATTCTTTTTCCATTCCAAGAATAGAAATTTTGTGTAGTTGTCAAACGTGTTCTTTTATTGAGAAATTATTTCGGGGAATAGAAATAGAAAAAAACTATTTTTGAAAAGAAGTTATTTTTCGGAATAGAAGTATTACCAAACGAATGCTTAATGACACAAAAAGAAGCAAACTACATCTCTGCATGTGATTTATCTCTCTATATTATAAATTGGTCAATATAGGAAATTACAAAAAAAAAATCAAGAATAATCATACGCCCAGTAAAACGAAGGATAAAACTATATTAGCTAGCAAAAACAAAATAGTAATGTAAACAGTCATCATCACAACCATGCCATCTCATCAATCACATAAGCTTTTCAAATCCATCTGTGCACATATTTAATGCGCCTTCTTTTCTAGGTTGATAGAGAAAAATCGCCCTAGGATAATCAATCAATCAAATAGATGGCAGGCATGAAAATCCAGTGGAGATAGGATTGAGATAGCCCCAATCAACAAAATTAGCGGGAAGAAACCGAAATTGTTGATAGGAATTATGGCTCTACACGACCACGGAGCACTCCTTTTCACTCCCTAGTGGTCCACTTCCTATCTTTGGTCCATCGACATTTTTCATAGTCGTGTCATGGGCATGTCCAAACCATGTATTAAGTTATGGACACCACATCACCCTCATGCAAAATTAATAAAAAATAAATTTGAGGGATATCCGTAATCTTGACCCACCGATCAAAAGAGTGATTGGAGGAAAATATGGCACCGGCCATAGAGTTCAACATGCTATGTTTAGGTAGTACAATTATAGACCTACATTGCTTTGGCCTTTTCTAATGTGGGACTCTCTATGACAAAATAATGTACCGTACATTATTAAAAAACAGGATTTTTTTTTTTCATTACGAGGCTTCGCCAAAATATACCTTTTAAAGTGGCTGAAAATTAATTGAACCGTACAAGAGACTTTTCAAAGGTCCATTTTGGAGATCTCATGTGGGAGATGAGAAATACAAGGTGGTGATACAATGCACATAGGTCCCCTCAGAGAACGAGGAAGAAATTGAAAGTTCCCCTTGACACGACAATTTAATGGAGCAAGACAAACGTTTACCGTCCAGAAATTGAGCAATATGTGACACTTCTATCGCTTTCCCCTTCTCTCTCTCTCTCGCTCTCTTCTCTTTAATTTTCAAGTTTACCCAAAATAAATAAATCATGATGCGGATCTGTTTAGCAAATGCATAGGAAGACAATCGATTTCAATTACAAGAAAATTAAACCGTCAAATAATCAAGGGATCGGCCGAGTTCATAGAACAACATAAATTCTGGGCTCTCGGAGGTAAAAATGGAAGGTTTCCTTCGCGTTATCTCGAAATTGTGATTGATGTTCGGAAAAAGTGATATTCTTCCTTCAAAAATCCCTTAATCTCACCTTAAATACTTGTATTCAGATCAGATCGTGGAGGTGAACTTTTTAGAAACTGTATGATGTGATATTCTTGATACCTTAGGATTTGTGCATGAATCGAACTGAAAAAAACATTTGGATTAGGACTAGTATTGGGGAGGACCAATTGAAGGGTGACTATCTAGCGTGGTGTGGGAACACAAGGTGGTCCATAATCACAGGTCTTGATCAAAACTTGGCCACTTACCAAGAACGACTTGCTCCATGAAGATGAGCTGGAATGACACTGATTAACATAACTAGTTTCAAGCTCATACTAAGTAAAAATTTGAATCAAGTTTGAATAGGTAAATCACAAAAAATGGTCCTCGAAGTTTCTCTTAATTGTACAATGCCTCCTTCAAAATGATATGAACGACCGACAAAGCAAAGTCTAGGGTTTTGAAATTCTAGGATGGCAAATATTGGGTTTACGAAAAGTTGTGGTTCTTGATTTAACGCGCTCGGCGGTCTCTTGAGTTTGATTTGTCACGATTTTCCCTTCATCTATTTATGGAATGAATACATGAGCATGTGCATGAAAACGACTGAAATGATTTGAGCAAATGGATGTTTATACAGAACGAGAAAAATCTAGATATTCAAAGTTCGTTGATGAGTAAATGATTTGAATAATATTTTGACACAAAATAAACCGTTGCCGTACATTTCATTGGTGATCATGATGGGTTTTCAACTTTGATGAAGATCCGAGGTTAAAATCCATCTGCGAAGACAATGATGGTCTTCAGCAAATCTTCCATCTTCCCACAGTCGCGTTCTCGTGTTCAAGAGTGAAAACACCTTCCACTTCATAATTCTTTATTTCGATTAATAAAAGGAAGGGCATGGAGCCGCCAACCCCAGCGACCCTTCTTGACGTTACCATAAAGTCGATCACCCTCGTAATAAAATATTCGAATCAAGCCAAAATTATGCCGTCCCAATCCGGGAATTGAAGATTCGAGATTGGTAAACTTGTCACCATAACTAGACCAAGAAGCTAACATAACTAGCAAGTATGTCCAAACAGGTGTCAGAATTATATAACACTGTACGAATAATTCAGAGAATTTCTCGTGACATAAATTAAACCATTAATATTGCAATAATAGATTGATTTTTTTCCCGGTGAGCCAATCACAAGGAAAGCAAATATTGACCTTTCATTCATTTCAAAAGATCATCGTGCAAAAATCTGATCGCCAGCTAAAAGGTCAAGAGTGTCGAGACTGCACTTAACTTTCTCGCGGCAGCTTCGATGTGCTCCTTTTGGGAAAGCTCTGACGCAAATGATGCCATCATCCTTCTTTCCAAATTTCTCTCGCCTGGTAAATCTTTTGGAATATATATTTCTTTTTTTCCCTCGTTAGAAAGAAAATGTCTTGCCATGGACATTGTAAACGTCAACCAAAATGTCAATCCAGACTAGGAAAATCACCTCCAAAATAGGATGATTACCAGGCGTCTTGACCGAGATACCAATAGAAAGCGTGCATCGTTATCCATCTACAAGGAAATAGAATCTATCAAAACATTTGATGTGATTCGGATGCGCATTCGATTTCAAACTCACTACCTTGTAGCTAAGAGGAATTGCGGCATTGAAAATCACAAGAAAGAGTGAAGAAATCTAAGTATAGGAGAAATTTTTTCGAAAAGTCCTAAACCTATTGTACGAGGATCAATTTAGTCTTAAAACGCCAATTCGGTCTTAAATCTTTGACAACTTACCAATTCAATTTCAAAGATTTTAACAATTTGTCAATTTAATCATAAACATATTAATTGCCAGGTGGTCCTAAACCTTTTAACAAATTGTCAATTTAGTCTTTTCGGCTAAATTTGATTAGATAACGGTGATATGATTATCTAGTTAGCGCTAATTGTCTTACATAGCAAGGCTGGTGTTGAAGTGGATAATTTTTTAATTTTTTGAAAATATTTCCAAATTTTTTTATTGATTCTTTTAATTCTTTTCTTTTAGTTTTTTTTTTCATCTTTTTTACCAAAAGCCAACATAGAGCCAAAGGGTCACCAGCCACTGAGTAAGGGCTAACAACCCCACTGGCCACTAGGCGAGGGCTAGTCACCCCTGTCAGCCCCTAGCCCTCGCTATGGCTTGCGATGGCCTAGCAAGGGCTTACAACTCCATTGCCAGCCATAGCGAGGGCTCTCAAGCCCTCGCCAAACTTGGCAAGGTGAGGATGTCATGGCCCTCGCCAACCACAACAAGGGCGACTGAGGGTTGCAATGCCCACACTGTGGCCTAAAAGGGCCGTGTCACCTAGCCTTGTTTTTTTTTGGTAAAAAGTAAAATCATAAAAATTTTAAAAAATTTATCTACGTCAATACTAGTCACCCCCCGTAGGATGACCAGCGTTGATTGGTTCATACGTCACCAATATCCAAGAAAAATTAGACAAAATGACTAAATTAGCAATTTGATAAAAGATTTAAAACTAATTTGGCAAATTGTTAAAAATTTTAGGACCAAATTATAATAATTAAAAATTGTATGACTAAATCGATAAGTTGTCAAAATGTTTAAAATTGAATTAGCAAATTGAAATATTGAGGACTAAATCGGCCGCCATAAAATAGATTTAAGATTTTCTGGACAATTTTCCCATGATAGACCCCAATTGCCACAACACAGTGAGAATAGCGGAGGGAGCTTGTTGCTTGTTTAACAGATTATCCTTTGTTGACGATGGAGTGTACATTCATTTTTCCTGGCGGGTGTCCAAACCATCCGAAAGAAACGGGGCTCAATAATTTGCCTTCCGATCGTATGTAAATGGCGGTACTGAAAAATTTACCAAATATATATTTTACATACATTGCATTGCATGTTTGTATATGGACACAACGTGACATTGACACGACCCCATTGATTTGTTAGCAGTCACCAAGGAATCATGGGCCAAACCAAGCATCATCATGCGGCTTCCAACGGAAGGTTCGCGACCCCCAACACCTGCGCCAGGTGGTGCGCGGTGTCGGACGGGTGGGCATCCACCGGTCGCTCCGGCACCACCCACCGGCCGTCGCTGCTCCGCACCATCCCTTTGTTCTCGTCCTGCCGCCAGCACGGCGGGACGCTGTACTCGCCCTTCAAGAAGTCGCAGCTCTTGTTCACCAGGGCAATGTCCCTCCTGGTGACCAGCTTGAATCGACGCCCCTCGCCGTGATAACCATCCACCAAGTGAAGGAGAGCCTCGAGGTTGTGTGCGCAACTCGGGTCGTTCGTCGACTTCAAGAACGGCGAGTGCGTCTGATCCAACGCGAGCTCGGTACCGACGTGTGCATAACTCCATGGGAATGATAAGGCCTCCTCCAAGTACTTTTGGAATTGCATCTTCTCATTCGCAATGATCCCGGGCACAGTCGGCACCATGTCGTGCACGTTAGTAAGCCTAAGGACCTTGACCCCGAGCTCGTCGCACCGCTCCTTGAACTTGAGATTCCCGACCCGAGGCCCCGCGAAGGAATACACCGTGATCGGTACTTTTTTCATCTCGCCGCCGCCACTGACCACGTTGACGCCCATCTCAGCGATGTCGTAGGCGCTTATTATTGCCAGAGCGGCCCCGAGGCTATGGCCTGTGATAGTGATGCTAATTTCTTCGTCTCGATAGTAATCCAGGAGCCTTTTGACTTCCGCAAGGATCTGTTCACGAGCGGAGAAGGAGCAGAAATGACAGCTCTTCTCTTTCTTGGTGTACAAGTCATAGAACCCGGCCTCAATCTTGATGGTGGGGTCGTCTTTGAAATGGGCCGGGTGGAGGATGTCCTTGAGGTCGTAGATCCACTCAAGGTAGGTCACCGTGCCCCGCCATGCGATGACGATATCACGCCTACCGAGACGCCGGATCTCCTCCTCGTCGGTGGTGACGGCGATGTACCCCATCCAGTTGGCGTACGTGCTCCACACCTTGCTCAGCCTCGAGTGCTGGAAGAAGTTAGGCAGGTTGATGTTCGACGTGGCGTACAGGTACCGGCTAATCTGATAGCCAAAGTGGTTCATGTCGAGCTTCTCGAAGAACTGAGGACCTTGATACTTGCAGGTCCCGCAGTATTTGGAGTTGGGGTCGAAGTCGAAAGAGTCGTAGCACGCCTGAGCGAACTCGCCGTAGCGGATGATCTCTCGCCGTACGTGGGAGTTCATGGGGTCTAACAGTCCCTCCCAGTCGTTGCAACCCTGTATGTCTCGCCAAACTTGGCTTAGCGGCCGGTCGTCCTCGTGGTGAACGTCTAGGGTTTCTTGAGTCTCGTCGAGCTCGTGTATATTGATGGCGGTTGAAGAAGGAGAAGAGGAGCATCTGAAGAGTGCTCTCGAGTTCTTTGGTGTTGCCGCCATCGTTCTAGGCGAAAAGGGTTGGTTCTTGAGAAGCATGTGGTGGGTTTTGAGGTTGAGATTGCTGTGGTGGTGAGTGCGCTTGAGCGTTAGGGTTTCATCGATGGAGGAGTGAGTGCCCTTAGGGTTGTGGAAGGAAAACACTAGAGAAGCCATGAAAAGGGTGTGTGTGCGTGCGATTGTTTCTTGAACTAATGAGGATTTTTAAAAAGACTTTTGAAGTGGAGAGATCGATAGGGAGAAGTTGAAGTTTTCGTTGCTTGCAAGACACACTCTGCGGTTGGGCTGCACAGAGAGATTGGGACTTGGGGGTGAAGTGACGGGCTAAGGATGGCAACCTGGTCCTTTGTTCCAAAAGTGCTAAATGATAAATATAAGGTGCTGAGGCGCGGCCCTCCTTTACACGGTCGAGCAGGATTCACGAGATGATTTTGATTTTGGTGGTGGTCCCTCCTTTAGGTAGCATCACGTTTTCCCTCCGGAGGAAATTTGGCTAGGTGCGTGCTCGAAGTATGTGAATGGTACAGGACCAAAAAGGAAAAAAAAAGTTTGTGACTGGTGCCGAACAGTTTAGGCTGTCCGAGCCAGGACGTTGCTCTCGCTCACGCCAAGAAACCGCGACCGATTCTCGGGTCATTGAGAGCTGGGATTTGAATCAACGAGTAGGCTCGGCTTTCGGAATTCTCAATCACTGCTAGACAAAAAAAGAAATTCGTGAATATTCAATCAAACCTAGCTTAAATTTCCATGTGTGGCAGGAAGCTTTTTGGAGTAGGTAGTGAAAAGAAGACATCAATTACCGCGGGTCCGACATGAGATAGATAGAGAGAGAGAGAGAGAGAGAGAGAGAGAGAGAGAGGGGTTATCTTCTTTGTGTCTCGTGGTACCTAAAAGATACAAGGATGGATGTCCTTGTTCCCCCGTAATAATGGTCTCCACTGAGAAAAGGAGATGTCGATGTTGTCTCTGAGAAGGAGGTGGCGATGGAGGATAATATCTCGACCGTATGGTGCGTGTTTGCGCGAGAGGATATACAGGAACCCACTGAGATCGTTACTCTTGAAAAGAAAGGAGTTGGGGTATCTTTTTTGGGGTCAAAAAGCAACAATAGATATTTATAATTTGACCCACTTATTCAATGAAAACATTATTTATAACCTTTTTTTTCCTTTTTTGAAAAGTATTGGAGTTCATCAAGCTCAAAATTGACTCCAATAGTTTTGATCTTCTCCCTCCCTCCTTTTCTCACATCGCCTCTTTTGGCTTTTTCAACTTTTTTCAACTTCTTGCTCAGGGGGATTGGACCTGGATCTCCCCTTTTCCTCCCTCTTTGTTCGTTTTTTCTTCTATTTTCTTTTGTTTCTTGCTCTACTCTCCCACTCTAAATTTAGAATTGGGAGCCATGCTCTCCTAATCTTAAATGTACGAGCTTTTCTTTCCTAATCTAGTTTAAAATCTAGAAGAATTAATTAATAAGTATTTTGCCTCCAATATCAATAGTATTCATAGTAGTTTTATTCTCAAATTTGTACTTGTTTAACATATTCTTGTTAGAAGCTCTAAAGTCTCGCACTTGCTAAAAGGCTCGCCCTCACTAGTGTCAAATTTAAGCTTGTTCAATATGCATTTATGGTCTCCATATTGTGATGGTGTTGGAGACATTAAACGTAAGCATACACCATCGAAAAGCAAAGCCTTAGTTACAGATTGAGATTCCTACTACATGCAATGATGTGTGGTTTGGTGATTCGTCGCTGATCATTTTGCCTAAATACAGTCAAAGATATCTTTTTGAAGGATAAGTGCATGTTTACTTCTGCTGACCACGCTATGTTGATATGCCTTGATTTCTGAATTTTTGTTTGTTTCATAGCTCTATAGGCTTGCTTCTTTGTGGTGACTTATGGGATTTCCTATAAATTATTTCATATATCATTTTGATAATGAATGAAAATTTCCTTTGAAAGAAAAAGTTCAACCTAATAATCAAAGAAAATTGTCCGGAAAATTCTAAATTAACCTAATGTATTGCGGTCAATTTAACCCTAAATTAAATTTAGCAATTTTCAGACAATTTTCTCCTAATTAATGTGGAATGTTCACCGAAAGTTTATTTTTTGATATGATATTCACCGAACGTAAGACACATTAAAAACTTTCTATTGAAGGACAAGCATACAAGTGATATGCTAGTTTTCACGTGCAAATGCTTATTCATAAATGAATGGTGCGTTTGTTTGACTGAAAAAATTTTCATGATAAAAGAAATATTTTTCATGGAAATCATTTTTAAGAAAAATAGTTAAGTTTTCATTGTTTGGTGGTTTTAGAGAAAATAATTACTTTTTCACTAAAGAAAGAGGTCGTTTTGCCACAATTTAAATATATATTTTTAGTCTATGAAAAACGTACTCATAATCGATTAATTTTCCATCATTTTTTTTTTTTGATACCAAGGATCCAGCTAATTTTCCATCATTTATATACGGGAAAGTCGGAAAACAATTTTTCTCTATAATTTTCGTTTTCTTTTCTCTTTATTTAACCGATAAACTTCAATTTTCAATTTTCTTGGGAACAAAGGGTCAAGATTTTTTAGCCACTCATCGTGGAGCACAGGGCAAGAAAAATAATGCACATGTACGTAGGAACTCCATTTGAAGAAAATGGAGGATCGAAGACGAAGGGAGACACTTACGATAATCTCCTTTGCTATTTTTAACCAACATGGTCCACGACAAGACTCGTTCAATTTCACCGACAATTTATGTGGCCAGAGACCATTTGATTTTCTAAGTTCTTCCTTTGGAATTTAATTAGTACAACGACAGATGAAGCGGCAGCTGCTGTGGTTCATCAGTACTAGGATAAATTACTACCCTCGAAACATAGCACCCCACTTAGATAACCGGTGAACAGTCTCCGAGGTCAGCATAGTTGATCGGAGCTTCTGAGAACTTCCGCTCAGGAGTCTGATGTCACGACGCTTAATACTGAACCGCTCTACGGATCTTGCATAAAGTTTTTCGAACGTCTCCAGGAGGCCGGACCTCCGCACTCTTGCCCCTAGACTATAATTTGCACTGGTAACCATGTACTATAGAACTTACTAATGGTTAGTCGAAACCGAGTGACGCTGTCGTAGATAGAATTGAATCAATTCCTCTTTTTCTCCCTTCATTCAAGCATCCGTTGGTCGGAGGCCCATCTACAGCACGTGATGCACGATCCTTCCTAGCCCTAGCAAAGACGACAAAGATGATGATGTGTGGCATGATGTGGGATCTTTCACAAGCCCTAGGGAAAGACCCGAAAGATGCAGTCGACGGTGACATCTTTCTTGTTTCGGTAGGGAAGTGAATGATGCAGTCGGAGGCCTGCTTTGATGTCCAGCTGAGAAGGGAAGAAGCTTTTCTTCGTGATCATCTTCAAGGATTGGACGATGGCTTGACGCGTGTTGAAGCATCTCTCACCAGTCACCACACACCGAGAAGATATTAGGTACGCCGGGCGCTCCACGTCACCGTGCGCCCCGCCCAATCAGGATACGACGCGTGTCGCCACGTGGATCCGGGGTCCCACTTTTATTTTTAGTCAAATTTTTGCCGCATCCTTCTCTCTCTTCATTAATGGCCGCGTCCTTCTCCCGCCCTTCGCATTTGAAGTGCCCTTTTCTTTTCCCGCACGAAGTCTCTCTCACAAAAATCTTTCTCCGCCTCCTTCGACACCGACGATCAGCACCGGCCGATGCCCTCCTCTTCCGGCGGTACTTGATCTCCGCCGCCGCCACCGCCGCCTCCTCGCCGCCCTCGCAGCTCCCGCTGGCCTCCAAGATCCAGAGCGGCTTCGAGCCGCGGAAGTCGTTGTCGACCTTCGCCTCCTTCGACGCCAACGATCAGCACCGGCCGAGCGCCCCCTCATCCGGCGGTACTCGATCTCCGCCGCCGCCTCCTCGCCGCCCTTGCAGCTCTCGCTGGCCTCCAAGGTTCAGAGCGGCTTCGAGCCGCGGAAGTCGTCGTCGACCTCCGCCTCCTTCGACGCCGACGACCAGCACTGGCCGAGGGCCCCCTCGTCCGGCGGTACTCGATCTCCGCCGCCGCCGCCTCCTCGCCGCCCTCGCAGCTCCCGCTGGCCTCCAAGGTCCAGAGCGGCTTCGAGCCGCGGAAGTTGTCGTCGACCTCCGCCTCCTTCGACGCCGACGACCAGCACCGGCCGAGCGCCCCCTCATCTGGCGGTACTCGATCTCCGCCGCCGCCGCCTCCTCGCCGCCCTCGCAGCTCTCGCTGGCCTCCAAGGTCCAGAGCGGCTTCGAGCCGCGGAAGTCGTCGTCGACCTCCGCCTCCTTCGACGCCGACGACCAGCACCAGCCGAGCGCCCCCCTCGTCCGGCGGTACTCGATCTCCGCCGCCGCCGCCGCCTCCTCGCCACCCTCGCAGCTCTCACTGGCGTCCAAGGTCCAGCGTCTCGCGGACAATGTCCAGGTTTTTCCGAAACACTCCGATCGTCTCGCGCTCTATTTTGGCTCCCGATTGAGTTGGGGATTTGACTATTTCGAATTTTTGTTTCTTGCTTCGGTTGATTCCTTCTCTGTTGCCGAGCTCTGAGAAGAGCGATTTCCGGATGCAGCTTGCGAGGCAGGATTACTTGGAGCTGAGACAAGAGGCGATTGAACTGCAGGAGTATTCCAACACGAAGCTCAATCGAGTCACGCAGTCACGCGCTACCTCGGCGTTCTCGCCGACAAGAAGCCGAAACTAGGTGAGGCGGTGCGGCGTCTGTTGTGCCTCGACTCACGTTTGCTTTCTCATTTTGGTTTTTCACCCACCATGTCATTCCACAAAATTCTGATATGGAAGTTGACATGATGGTGTTTTTTGATGCTTTTCAGGAAGGATCTAGCCATGATCGTGGTCTGTATGCTCGTTGTTTCGAGGAGTTCTTCGATTTAGTGAATTCAGATGCAATTGCTACATCTAGATATGACTTTTCTGTCACAGTTTTGAACTCCACAATGAACAGGTTTCTTTTCTTTTTTACTCACCGTAAACAACTTCAAGTTAGGCGTTCTGAATGTGTACGTTTTGTCTTGATATAATCGTGCTTCCACATGCTATGTAGGTATGAGATTTGGTGCATGAATCAGGAAAGCTCTAGTGCTTAATGGAGAGTGAATATGATGTCCCTTCTCATAATTGTGGTCTCCAAAGCCCGTCATGTGCCTCCCTACTAGCATGTCAAATAAAATATAGCAGATCAGAAAAGTTTTCCACTTACGGATGTTTGGCACTCCAACTTGACACATATTGAATAGCTGACTTGCCAGATATAACCTCACCCTTTGTTGGCTGGAAATATTTTAAAACTTTACGGAAGACCTATCCATGCCGAAATTTATGTAAGGATTTCCAACTTCTGATTATGGATACTGTCTCCCATTATATGATTGTTCTCACTCACTTAATCTTGAAAATAGTCAAGTCAATTTAAATCTTGAAGAAGTGTCTGCAATCTGCACAGTGCACAAACCTTTTCCTTGAAAAATAGCATGTACTTTCTCATTCGGTATCTTTTCTTATCTTTTGGATCTTTTAGGAAGAATAACTTATTACACTTTATCTTGCTTAAAGTAATTGCAGGACATGCTTGGGAATTGGAGTATAAAAGCAAATGCTCCCGGGGACAATCTATTTGTGGCTATTTCAGTTCAGCATCCCAAGCTTGGTAACTACTTCACAGCTACCCTGCAAGCCAAAAGAGTTTCCTCATCAACTGTGTTAAATCATGGAATATTCTTCTGGTTGAAACTGTCTTTACAGTCTGCCTGTATGTTTTCTTATCAGCTTAGACAGTCAAACCCTTTATTTTCCTCTCATTTGGGTATTTCTTTTTTAACTTTACTTTCCTGAAGTCATGCCAGAATTGAATTAGGCCTTTATTTTCTTGTTGTCAGCTTTGGTTTGGGTAAACCTATGGAAGATCAAATTCTTCCAGGTGAAATTATTAAGAGGAGAGATGCCTGACATTTATTTACGATAAATTTTTGTTGGGGAAGACCATGTCTCATATAGATGTAGTACCTAACAAAGTGGTCAGGGGTCAAATTTATGAGAAAGGTCGTTCCTCAGGAGTTTGTGAAGGTTGGGAATACTTCCGAATGTGCTTTCAGAACTCCGATTGAGTTTCACAAGGATTTAATCACATGCAACACCTCCAAGTGAACATTTTAGCTACATTATAAAGACGAAAATCTCATTGTTTGCTTCTATCTTATAGTCTCATAAGCTTGCTTCTTTGACTTTGTTCTGACCAACTTACTATGAGGTCATTGGATCGAGCTCCCGAGTTAAAATTTGGTATCTTTAAGGGTTCTCTCTTACTGGGGCTTTTTACTCGAGGATGGGTTTGGGGGTCTAGATCGATTTGTGCTGCGAGTCTCATGCTTGTTGAAATTCTTGTGTCAGTGGTGTTTGGAAGGATGTTTCCTGGATTGTCCTTGTATCTGTTTGATTTCTTGTTATATTTAGAAAGGTTGTTGATCAATCTATGGAGTGGATGCTCGTTCATGCGTGATCGTAGGGAGATACCCGTGTCGCGATGCTTCAATTTCATCTGATTGAAGCAAATTTTGATCGGTCGTTACATGAACTAGGGTTAGAGATCTTCTGGGAAAGAACACTAAGTTAGGACAATGTGATGGCTTGCCTTGAAGTCCTGTGTCCGGAGGTAGCATTATGATGTTGCTTCATAACCTGTTGAATGTCTTTCAAATTCCACTTATCATGGGATTATCAGATTTGGTTGCTCTTTTCCTCATAAAGGTTGGAGTTGGAGTTCATTGATGGTTAGATTTGTTAGGTTAGAGCTGAGATTAGCGACTGCTTTTGCATACTTGATGTCAAAATGATTGCTTTACCTGAAAAAAAATTTCGACTTGAGTTGATTTTCTCAAACACGGGGGAAAAGTTTGAGTTGAAATGGTCCTTTACTATCCGTGAAGATATACCGTCCTTTATGTGCCATTGATTATGGTTGCTTTTGAATATTTGCAGGAGGGGCATATCGAAGTTCTATGATGGCAAGTGAAAATCTTTCACGAGCTTAGCAAATGCTTCTATGTCTTCATCTGTTAAAGAGATCGTAAAATTGAAAAATGCTTACAGCAGAAGGCGTAGAAATATCTTCGCATCCAGTCACATGTTGGACAAAAGCCGCAATTTTTCCTTGGGAAGCAACGTGGTGGGGATATCTAAGAGAAGACCGCTCACCTTGAGCAACGGCGCATTGTTTTGAAGGTTGCTGCTATGTGCAACTCAGAGAGTTTTAGTTCCGCGAGTTAAGACTCAATGACTGAAAAAGCTGACCCCGAGGATTTAGCTTGAGATCTGTAGATTGTGCTCAGCCTAGTTCGGTTTCATACCCACGAGGTTCATTTGCGTTTGGGGGGTGTATGGTTTTTATTCAGGTTTTGGATACATCTTCCACTTGTACTAAGTAATTTATTTCTCCACGAGGATATTAGGTTGTTGCAAAACTACGAAGCAAGCAGGGCAAAGCCACATCTGAGGTGCAAAGCCAATGCCCATGTATTTTGCGGGACGACGGACTGGTAGTATGTATATATGTTCACTTGCATCAAATAAAAGTTAGTATTCCATTTCAGATGTTCGTGTATTTTCTGCTAAATCAGAACCCAAGACTTTTACTAGAAAATTTGGAAAGGAAGATTCTTGAGGTGGTAAAACCTGAGTTAACCTTAAGTCGGTACTTCTAACCAGATTTAGATGCTGTGTATTCCACTATGTACCAAAATCACTTGGCAAACGATCTTTGATCTATTTTGCACCGCATCCATTCATTGGTACTTTGTACCATCAGAGCAAAGAGTACTCGACAACTGATTACATCTATGTGAAAAAATTAGTATCATGTACTTCAACACAGCGCAACGCTTATGGTAAGAATCAGGGCACAACCCCATTTGACCTATCAGTATCAGTGAGTTTGTTCAACCTTTTCACTTCAGCTAGAAAGCTGATACTAACTAGAGAAGTACAAAAACTAGCATGCTAACAAGAGAGAGTCGAGTTCCACATATTTATATACATTTTCCCTCTTTGCCTCCATCCCACCTAAAAGCCTACCCATCCTTACTTAAGCCGACTTTTCAAGGTCCAGGTTGCTGTTCTGAGAGATCACCTCACCAAATTTACGGAAGAGTTGGGCATCCGAGGTGCTCATGGCTGAGCAATTTACCAAGTGCAGAGTCTTCAAATTTAGCATACTCGTCCATGTAACTAGCGATCTTTGTGCTCGGGAGCAGAGCGGACCCTACCGCAGATAACTGCTTCAGTGGGGTTGTGGACAGCAATAGGCTTCCGAGGACTCTAGCCACTTCATGCATGGTAGGACGTTCCGATGGTTGCCTCTTAGTGCACAAGAGAGCAAGTTGGAAAACCTTCTTCAACGCTCTGAGATCTTTACATGGGGCAGTGACATCGGGATCAACCGTTTCCATTACCGAATCGCTTGCAGTTTTGGATAAGATCTAATGAGAATCCAAAGCAATTTATATAAGAGAAATCTCGAGATGTACTTATTTTGCATTATGCAAGTAGTCATTATTGTGAACAACGAAACTGCAAAGATCGAGCAAACATGTAGAGCCCTAGAATTCTAAGCAGGGAATGACAACCTTGCCTTTCCTCACAGAGCGTGCAAAGAACATGTTTGATACCATGACCAGATCTAAAAAAATTTATAGTTGGGCAACTAAACTGCCGATATTATGCAATTGCCCAAGATTCGGCTATCCGCTACTCACAACAGTCTCGTTCATGTAAAGAGTTATGAACTAAAAGAAAAACAGGAGGTAGTCAAGGATTTTGGACAAAAGACAAACCAGGTGATGGGAGATTGGATTCATTGTCCACTGCTTTCCTGCCAGTCAGCAACTCCAGTAAAATAATTCCATAGCTGTAGACATCTGACTTCTCTGTGAGGCGAGAAATGCGGGCATATTCTGAGTCTATGTAGCCATTGGTCCCCATTATGTATGTAGAAGTATGGGACTTCGTTGTGCACAGGCTATTTGCAATCCCAAAATCAGTGAGATGCGCCTCAAATTCCTTATCGAGTAGAATGTTTGACGATTTCACGTCCCTGTGGATGATACGCGGACTACAATCATGGTGAAGATATGAAAGCCCCTCAGCGGCACCAAGAAGTTACGTCACAAGCCATCCAAGTATGAGGATCTCAATTGTGATAATCAATAATCACACCCAACACCGACATGACAACACGACAAAAGGTGACATGAATGAACCACTCAGAACTACAATAGCAATTGCAAGGTGAGCTAGCAAATGTTTTGAGCAAAACAGCAGTGAACATAAGTGACGTGAAAGCCATAAGGCTTTCTGCCTAATAGTACCGGGTTTTAAGGCATTAGGGCACAGGTATAGGTCACTAGGTGAGTCTATCCCTGCTGACTAGGGGAATAAAACAAACATGCAAAAAGAGCTTAGAACATCAATAAGCATCTGACATTCATGTTTGTCAAATATGTGGGTTGGAGAATAGGCGGCTAAGACAAATGAATAAGCTCAAACAACGAAGAATTTGTGAATAACAATCTCAAGCACCAAATATATCCCAGTTTAGGAATATTATGAAAACCATCAAAGGCCTATCAAAGGGAGTGAATGCGTATAATGAGAATATGCTTTGAAGTTAACTAAGTTCTTCAGGGATCAAGCCTGATAGATGATTATTTGAAAGATCTCTGCAACATAGAGGCTTAAATTAGAGACTCCGGAATTTCTCAGTCTTCAAAAGGAAATTACGGCAACTAAGATAATAGGTTTTACACATATCCATGGTGCTTCTCAGATTGCCAAACTCAGCAGGAATAAATCCTGTCAAGTGATTTCTGCTAAGATTCCTGCAAAGAGAAAAACACTGAAGTCAGCACAAGATCATATGATACCTCCCATCTCCATGTGATCGTTGTTTTCTAGTTTATGACACTCACAGCTTTAGCATATGTTCCAAGTCACCAAGAGAAAATGGGATAGAACCACTGAGCTTATTATTGGAAAGATCCCTGCGTAGAAGTACAAATAAGCAACAATCCAAGCGTGTTGACCATGGGCAATAAATAAAACTAAAGAACTCTAAACTTACAGGGTATCTAAATACCCAAATTCGGGAAAGCTCAATTGGAATGGAACCCTTAAGATTGTTTGACGAAATATTCCTACACAGAGGAGCAATCAAAATGGCGGAAAAGGATTACGTGACCAAAGAATTCCCATAGACTCTTCTAGCAATGAAAGAAGCATCATGACGTGACAAACCATGATCGAAAGGAGTTCTAGTAATGTTACAGTTTTGCCATTATATGGTCCAGCCTCCTGTAAAGTTAAGTATTACATTATCCTCATTTAATTACACCCGCCCAATCAGGATGCGACACATATTAATCCCAGAAACAAAAAATGGATTGATTCCCACGTCACCCTACAGCATCTGATGAAATAAATCACTGGCTGGAGAAGTGCAATTAGAAGAAAATCAGGAAAGAACACTAACTGGAACGTCTAGATAAGAATATGGAACAACCCTTTATCTTCTGATGCAGATTGCCTTAGCAAGACAACGAATATGATAACACTGGAAATTGCGAGCACTCTTCACTCAGTCTTCATGTATTGAGCAACTTGAGCCCTAGGACAGCAAGTGACAGTCAGACATAGCGGGAGAAATAATAGAAGCAAGCGTCAAAGCAATGACATTTACTTGCATGACTCACAATTGTCAAGGATGTATTTTTGAAAACTTTGTTTACCTATCCTTCACCTCCCAATGCATTATGGTGCAACCATGCTTTGTTTATGCCTTAAGAATTGTTCAATTCATTAATCTCAGGATGTTGAAATGAATTTGATGACCCCTGTACACAGGTTTAAATAATACATTCACAAAAGGCATGGTTTGCTAAACAATGTGACTCAATAAATAGTATCTTAAATAATCTCATGTCAAAAGAAGTGAGCCAACTTGTACCTGACTCAAATTGGTTCCAGGGGATCTATTATGGTACTCCAACATCTATCACCAAGAAACCATTATCAATAAGCATTATAATATTTTAGGATCTAAAATGATTTTCACAATAGGTACCTGATTAGTGAATGGAGAAAATTTATTTATAATCCCCTGTGGCATGATTTTCACAATAGGTACCTGATTTTCACATTCATCCTCTGATTTGCATTTATACATAAATCTTGAGAAATATTTATCCTTAAATCCCGGCTTCTGGTAACGATGTGGAATATTTTTATTAGCATTTTTCTCGATATGCCAAATGCATAAGCGGTGTTGAGTATTTGGAAACACTATTTGAATAGCTTTTGCCATGGCATGGTCTTGATCAGTGAAAATAGTTTTTGGAGCCTTATTTCCCATAGACTTCAGAAACACCTCAAATAACCAGAAAAATGAATCTGCAGTCTCATCCAACAAAAATGCACAACCAAATAAAGTGTTCTTCCAATGATAATTAACTCCAACAAAAGGTGCACATATCAAGCTATACCTATTAGTACGATATGTGGTATCAAAAACCATCACATTACCAAAACAATCATAATCAAATTTGGATAAACTGTCTCTCCAAAATAGATTGGTCAATCTACCATCTTGATCTACCTGTTGTGCATAGAAAAACATTGGATTTTGCATTTGCATGCAATGGAAATGATTTAGAAGACTTTGACAATCTCCCCCCTATATAATTTAATCTTTCACCTTGCAAAAATTTTGACAATCACGTAAGATGAAACCCAAATTTTGGCTTCCTCCGCTTCGTTTGCCAAATACTTATATGCCGTCGTCCCTCCAATGCCAGCTTTCGCCATGTCAACTAAAACACCCTTGCAAGTGTCAGAAATCATTCTTCCACATCTTATCAAATGCCTTTGATGTTCCGGTATAAATTCATGATTATGCTTGGGAACATAGTCTATGACTTCATAAGTGTCGTTCTCAACTTTAAATCTGATAAATGCAGGGCAACCACATCTAATTTCAAGTTTTTCATATTTTCTTTCTTGATCGGATGAGTTGATAGAATATCCCTCACAATTACACACAAAAGTGCGTCGAGTTATTTCTCCTTTATCATTTTTTCTAATCTTAGACTTCCTCACTCCAAATCCTTTACCTATAGCATAGGCCACATATTTATGATACGCTTCAAGTTCACTTGCAAAAACCATTCCTACTGTAAACTCAAAATCTTTTTCCAAATCACGAATAACATGTGCTAGATCAGTAGTTTCATGCTGCAAACAAAGAACAAAAAATGATTAAGGTAATACTTTTACAAGTTAAATAACATCTCATCCATTTTTTGAAAAAGTAAATATCTTTTACATAGTATGACTTCAAAATTACCTCCGATTCAGCCATCGAATAACCTTACACGTGCGGATTAATTGACTAACGCGAGCAAACCTTTGTCCGTTGGAGTTCTTGCTGAATTGAAGAGGGATTGAATTTTGAAATTCAGTGCCGTCCTAAACAAACCAAACCTCCAAATAATCACAACACCGGACACTCAAGGGTAAAACTATCAACTCAATAGCCAAACTCAAGCAATTACCCATCAATAATTAAAAAAAAAAAAAAAAAACTTCACAAAAATAGTAGAAACAGCAAAAAGAATAAACAGAAAAAGTTTAAAATTTAGGGAGCTTTTTGAGATCTTCATGATCCATCATAACATCTTAAACATGGTAAACAAAGTTTTGAGAAACAATGACCTAGCGCCTAGAAGGAGCTTCACAAAAAGGATAATCTGAAAGTTTCCAGGGACAGACCAAATATTTAGACTAAATGCACTAGATATGGAATAAAACAAAATCCTCAACCAATTATCATTCTTGAGGATACATTCTATGGAAGTATTCCCTATTTTCACCTCCTTACATATGCAAAAATATGAAATTTCAATTACCTTATTGACTTTTAAAATGAAAACACCTCGGTTCACTTGTGGTAGGCTTGTTAATTATAATTATTTTCCTAAGGCAGGATCTTCAAACACCAACGAAGTTAATCACTCACAAGACATGATGTCCCAACTTTATCACTATATGCATATGATATCACGGAACCTAGCAGACTGGAATTCTTTCAACCAGGATGAACTTCCATGAAGAGAAGGCAATAAAAGTGAAGAAAAAAACACAGAGAAAACCTTGGCTTTGGTGTCTTGTGTATCAACAAGTAACAGCAACCTACCTGACTTCTCCAGTGAAAGCTCCACCTTTCCCAGTCCAAGAGTTTTGAGAAGCTATCTCAATCCGTGGCATTAATGAGTTCTTAACCTGGTCAATGTATACAAAGGGAGGTGCCACAACGACATCTCCACAGGCCACAAAAGGAATATCAGGCAAAATGAACATCGCATAATTAAGGCGAACATATGTTAGTTTCAGTTTAGCAGAGTGCATGCGCGCGCGTGGCAATGCCCTTGATTATCAGCTTCTTACCCATCCACTTGCTACAAGTTACTAGCAGGCAATAAGCCGCCAACTACAGCCATAAAAGAGAAGCAAAAGATGCTTCCCAATAACTCCATCTAATGCATTTAACATTATACTAGTGATAGTCAATCTCGAAAAGGATGGACACATAAGCATCATTTGTCAACTCCATGGGAGAGATAGTCAAATTTTGCTGTATAGGTAGATATAATTACCGAGACAATAGTCTCGAACTCCAATTTTTAGACAATAAATTTTGCTGTATAGGTAGATATATATGCATATATATTTCCTGATAAAAGAAAAGGCCAACAACAACAGCTACTCGCACTAGCCTCAGTACCTTATGGGTAGTGGCAACTGGCGAACCCTACAATCTGCACAGATCATTTGTTTTTTAACAAATCGAACTAAACAATGAAAGACAAGAAAGTCTACCGCATTCCTGCCTTCTTTCTGATAACTAATCTACTATGAAAGATGTCTTCACAACATGTAACAAGCAACTGCATAACACGCGCTCAAGGGTATCCAAGGACAAGCACTGCACACCTTAGCTGCAAAAAAAAAAATTTAAACAAACAAACCACTTCCCGCGACCTCAATCCCTCGTCCGACAACACAGCCCGACCCCACAAGACGACAAAAATTAGATTGCGACCAAACTGTTCACGCTCCATCATCTTCCTCGGATCAAACAACCCCCCACCCCCACGGGAACACCCGGAATCATTGCGATCGAGACGCATCCACTCAAACGATCGAAATTTCCACGGCTCGCGAAGCTCCAAAGCAAAAGACATCAAACACGAGAGGAGACGGGGAAGGCGAGGAACCTGAGGAGGAGCCAAGAGGCCTGGGTGGTAGAGCGACTGCTACTGGAGAAGGGCTCACTGCATCAACGCCGGCTGCTGCTGCTGCTTCTTCTTATAGAATTGTTGGTTCCACCTCCCCAATGCTTTGAAAACCAATCCTCAATCCTTGCTGGACGCGCCCGGTGAGCTTTTGGGTGTCGGCGATCACCGAGGAGGCACACGCGGAGAAGGTTAGAGCTTGGGACGCAGCCACGACCGGCGGGACTCTTCGGACCGAGTAGCACCTAGTGGTGACAGCGGAGGCAATCGAGCTTGGAGGCAACCAGCGGGCTTTTGGGTGTCCACGCTCGCCGAAGAGGCCAAGGCAGAGATGGTCGGGACCCAACCACGATCGGCGGGGTTCTTGGGAGTGAATGGCTCTTGACGGCAACGGCAGAGGTGGCCAAGCTAGGAGGCGACCGGTAGAGGTGGCCAAGCTCGGAGGCGACCGGCTGGATTTTGAGCGTACGCGATCGTCGAAGAGGCCGAGGCAGAAATGGTCAAAGCTTGGGACCCAAACACGACCGGCGAGGCTCTTCGGAGCGAGTGGCTCCTGGCGACGATGGCGGAGGCGGCCGAGCTCGGAGGCGACCAGCGGGCTTTTGGGTGTCCGCGCTCACCTTAGAGGCCGAGGCGAAGATGGTTAGAGTTCAGGACCCAGCCACGACCGGAAGAGTTCTTCGGAGCGAGTGGTTCTCGACGGCGACGGTAGAGGCGGCCAACCTTGGAGGCAACTGGCGAGCTTTTGGTCGAGAGAGATGAGGTTGCAGGTTTGATGGAGAAAAATGCAGAACAAAAAATTTTGAAAGAGAACGCGAGGGGAAGGGGAAGGGACGACTTGCGTGCAAATAGGAGAAAAGGACGCAGTCATTAATGAAGAGAGAGAAGGACGCGGCAAAAATTTGGCTAAAAGAAAAATTGGGACCCGGCTCCACGTGGCGACACGCGTCTTATCCTGATTGGGCGGGGCGCACGGTGACGTGGAGCGCCCGGCGCACCTAATATTTTCTCCCACACACTCCCTGCCCGCATCGCTGGCCTTTTCTGCTTGTATCAGTACAGCTTTCTGGAACATCGCTTACATCATTTGGAAAACGACCAACGGGTTCCGCGAAGTCTTGTGATTAGCTTTTTGCAGTTGTATCCTGCTCCATTTCGGTCCTCGGCCCTCGTTCGTATTGATTTCGGAGTTTAATTTTCGTTACGGAACATCGAATAGGAAAATGGGCGTTATCGATTGACGTTTGGTCTGTCTGCAACGATCAAGTGTTGCAGGGGCAAAATGTAATTAAAGAGTCTAGGGATCAAAAAACCACGAATACGAAAGCTTAGACACTTAAACCTCGGTCTATAAAGTTATCAAATGGTAAGAATTGCGTCTAGTTATATGGTTACGCACGAAAAAGGACGAGTAGGAAGTGATTAGGAAGTGATTAGAGAGATGGGTTAGTTTATAATCATGATTTGTACCATGCATTTTCCACCTTTCCACAATTCAATGAAGGGACGATCCTGAAAACCTACCAGAGATTAGCACATCGGTAATCTCTGGTCGTAGACGCGAACACAACCTCGAACCATGACATCACCTTTATTCGAAGGTGTGATGAATTCAACTCATGTCCCATTTGAAGGAGCGAAGAAAAATACAATCTTGTACTCGTGACTCGAGAAATCGAACCATCATTTCGAGCAAGAAAGGAGGAGGTTATCCAGAAAAAGGACGAGAACGTCGTATCCATAGAGGACCTTCGATCACGTGCAATGCAGTGCTTCTTCCTTCCGTAGACTAATTCAGCATCTTTCTGGCCAAAAGAGAGAGAAAAAGAGAAAGACTCAGGACAGGATTGATGGTGAAAAATCAGAGATAGGAACGGAACACCTAACCCGATATAAAGACGAAACAAGCCTTACGATGACAGATGCGCGGAAAGTGTCCTGTGGGAAGGATGAGCAGAGAACCGATGATAGTTGCCCTCACGGGTGAGATTCGCGAGGATGGAGATCCTTCGCCTAGGCTGCATCATTAGCCTAGATTAGAATCGTCGACTCATCTTTTCTCTCGATCACGATCATTGGCTTATTCCGAGTATGTTGATGGGCCCCAACCATCGATCTTGACAACTAGCACTTGTGCGAGCTCGGCCGATTCGATACGTGTTGGGGTGTCTGGTATCCTTTGGCAACGTAATTTTAGGATCTAGTCTACCGAGAACAGTGAGTATGGTGGTGATGTCCGGGGAAAATTATCCAAAAAAATTCCTAAACCTTTAATTGTGTCAAATTAGTCATAAACATTTTAACAATTTGCCAATTCAATCATAAGCTTTTCAACTATGCCAATTTAGTCTTAATCTTTCTAAGATTTTGACAATTTAGTTCTAAACATTTTAAGAAAAGAATAATGAATGATTTCTGAACTTTGAATTTGTTCAATGTTGTCCCTGAAATTTTAATTTGTTTAATATAGTTCCTAAATTTTTTGTACATATTCAATTTAGTCTATAAACCATATGAAATTGTTTAACATTGTCCCTAAATTTGAATCAATAAAATGATAACATGAACGCTTTCATAAAGTCTTAGGATTGAATTGAACATATATAAAAAATTCAATGACTATATTGAACAAATTAAAAATTCAGTGTATATAGGGCTAAAGTTCAATGACCACATTAAAGAAATTTAAAATTTAAGGATCACGTTACACATTAAGTCCAAATTTAGAAATCATTCATATCATTTACCTTTTAATGAATTACCAATGTAACCATTACGGCTCATTTTGACCAGAAGTCGCCAACATAGCGATCCAATTAGCGCCAACCATCTTATGTGGCACATAGTGCGATCGACACTAAGATGGACAATTTTTGTAATTTTTAAAAGAAATTTTATTTTTTCATTATATTTTCAATTGATTTTTTTTTATTTCTTCTTCTCTTTTCTTCTCTTTCCATAATTTTTTTCCTTTAACTATACTTCCTCAAGAGTCGACGTCAACACCAAACACATTGCTATGTTAGCGATTTTTGTCAAAAGTGATTGAAAGGACTGCTTCATAATTCATTAAAAGGTAAATACCATCACCTTCCACCTTTTGCCGCCCCCTTTGCCCTTCTCCCATTTATTGACATCTAGAGTTTCATCTAAAAGATCATTCATGCACTCAAAAATTTTAGGGACAAAATTCACCGTCAACGAAAGAAATTCGACTCCTAACAAAGAGGGCACTTTCGCATACTCTTGCACTCGCATTTCTTACTGCATTTCTTCACACTTAGTAACCAGAGGCAAACCGTAGTTTTAAGATCATGGACCAGATGCCAAGAAGTCAAATCGACGAGGATGCTGTAGCTCCTGAATCAATCGAATTCACATTAAGCTCGACCTTTTCTCCGGGTATTCCTTTTCTCACCGGTTCACACCCTCTAGACACCCATTAGTTCTCACGTTTTTGCACGTCGTTAAGCTCTCAACCGGCCACCATTCCAGTTACATTTGAACTAGAAATGAACAAGGTTTGAAACTAGGACTTGAAGAGGACAAACCAGGCAGAATTCGGTGGGAGCAGTGGGGTTGGACCGCCGTAGACCGTACCTGAAGAAAAGGACCAAATGCAGATGACTTTTAGGGTCGTGGCGTGAGGAAAGAGGCCAGCGAGGCTTGAGTGTTCAAGCTGTTTGAGGGGACCAAACAAGCTGAAAATCAGCAGCAACAAGCTGAAAAAATATGCCGAAGAGAAGGACCAGCTGCAGCGGGCATCGATTGAAGAAAACATGAGGAAAATGGCTGAGCGTTATGGGCTGATTGAAGTGACTAAATCAGAGGAAAATCAGCTGTAATCTGCTGGGGAAATCAGCTGAAAACATGGGCCACTCAGCTTCAATAGAGTGAAAATTGCCAAAATAATCATAAACATACTGTAAGTGTGTCAATTTAGTTTTAAATTTCTTTTTTATTTTTTCAATTAAATCATAAACTTTTTTATATTTATGTCAATTCAATTCATTTTGTTATGCCAATTTTGGCTGGCCAGCTAGCTATTCTATGTAGTGTGGCCAGTATTGATGCATATAATTTTTAATATATTATATTTTTTAAAAATTATTTGTTTATTTTTCTTTTCTTTTTCCCTTTCTTTTCTTTTCTTTTTTTTTCTTCCGTTCATCTTTCATCCTCTAACGGCGAGGGTCAACAAGGTCAAACCTATTGAGGTGTGGTTCATACTCCCCATTAGCAGAGGCATAGGGGTCTGAGTCCTTTGTGAGCCGGTAGGGATTTGAGGGGGTGAACCAAGATAAAATAAAATATTGTGTGTTAATATATCATAATTGGCTCCAATACTCATACTCCCCCTTGACGAAGACATAAGGGTCCTAGTCCTTTGTGAGCGGGCAGGGATTTGAGGGGGTGAACTAAGATAAATAAAATATTGTGTTAATATATCATAATTGGCTCCAATACTCATACTCCCCCTTGACGAAGGCATAGGGGTCCCAATCCTTTGTGAACTGGCTAGGATTTGAGGGGGTGAACAAAGATAAAATAAAATATTGTGTATTAATATATCATAATTGGCTTCAATACTATTTATTAGAAGCACGCAACAAAAGCCAATACCTTCTTTTGAGGAGAACGCCAAGAGGGAGCCCAAGTCTGAACCTATCAATATATTCAAGTAGACATACATTCACTCAAAAGCTCAAACTAATAAATTATAGATCAATTAGGATATATTAACTACACAACACTATATCAATTATTCGATGTGAGACTCTTTTTTAACACAATTCACATTGCATTCTAACAAAGCCTTGTTCAAGTCTCACCAGATGGAACAATGCTCGCCCTTGCCTAGCCATTCAGGGCATATTTGTTTACCATCTCGTTTTTTTTTTTTTGTTCGCTAGAATAAAAAAAAAATAACCAAATTTCGTTTGGTAACGTCGCTAATTTTTCTATTCTCCCGAATAAAAAAGTGACTAAGGAATAGATTTGGAATAGAGATAAAAAAAAAATTTTAATTTTTTTTTTTTAAAAATCTACTTCTTTGCTCCCAGGAACAAAATTAAATATATATATTTCTAAACGAAAATTATTTTTGTAAACATAAAGGTTACCAAATGCACCCTTAGATATTTACTTTGACGGCTAGAAGACTGATTAGATTTTCAATTTAGGGCTTGTTCCATCGATGAATGCCCTAAATTCAAAACATTCTAGCACCGCGATTATTAATTTGTGGGGAAATTCAAAGAGATGCGGCTTCCGAACTAATTTATGGGCATTGTTAATCTTATCTTCTAATGGCAACTTATTGGAAGTGGGAGTGAGGCTGTTTGTCAATGGGTTTCTACCTCCACAGCTGATGGGCAACGACTAGCATTGCAGAAATGCTTCATTAAAGAATTTACTTTCGCAAGCAACTGACAGAGGTTTTGCCTAGGCGAGACTCAAACTCGCTGATCACTAGCGATGTCAAGCCTTACCAGGTAGGGGTGAGCATGGTTCCAAGATAAAACCTAAAACCTAAGAACCAAATCGATGAAAACTTGTCTAGTTCTAGGTTTCAAAAATTGGAAAACCTATTTCGACTAGTAAATTCTAGTTTCTAGATTGGTAGAGCTTGGAATCTAAAACCTGGAGTCTAGAAATTGGAACAAGTTTTTGTGTTTTTCTTTGTCTATGTCTTTGCACGATCCTGTAATATTCTATGACATTCAATAATGAGTATATAATCTGAAGTCACTAGTATTAGCAAATTTTACTTTATTAATATTTCATATTTTTCGTGTTTATAAATATAAGTTATGATCAGTAAATTGTAATAGCAAGTGATGGTCATTTAAAGTGATAATTCATTGCAGTTGTTCAATTAATATTACATGTGGAATCTAAATAGAGTATGCAAAGTAGGTTTCAAATTCTAAAAAGTAAGGAACATGTTCCAACGGATAGGCTCAATATTCTATATGAAACCTAGAACCGCTCACTCCTATTGTCAAGGGAGAGCGAGCCTTGGCTAGGCTCGACCTTGCCAATGACCGGTGGGGTTGACTTTGTTGGCCTATGCCTTTGGCCATTCGTCAAGTTCCAACGACAACTAGAGGATGAAGATGAAGGGAAGGAAAACAAAGGGAAAAAGAAAATAATAAATAAATAAATTATTCAAAAAAATTTAAAATATTATTAAAACTTGTCCATATTTATGCTGGCCATGCTAGGTAGGACGATCGGCATTGATTGAACCATCACGTCAGTAATTTCCTGTCATAACTAGCCGAAAGAACCATATTAGTAATTCATTAAACGGTTTAGGATTAATTTGGTAAAATCTCAAAAGATTTAAAACAGAATTAGCACGGTCACAAGGTTTCAGAGGGAATTGGCAAATTGTTCAAAGATTCAGGACTAAACTAGCACACTCGAAAATTTTAGGACTGAATTGACTGCCATACAATGGATTTCGACTTTTTTGAACAATTTTCCTGAGATTTCTATTTTGCAAAAAGAGGAACAAAAGAATCTTAGTGGCGCAACTGAAGCTGCGGGCTTGACGGAGGAGTGAAGCGATCGACATCATGACAACCATCAACCACCGTAGAAAAACACGGCCAATGCAGCTAATGTTGTTATAAAATACACTCGATAGACGCTCTCTCGAAAAACAAAAGCTCTGATTACGAGTTGAGAATTGTGATAACAAAATAAATGAAAGGTAATTCCCTTTTCAATACGGTGGTTATGCATGATACCAGATAGTGTAGTGAGAATTGCAAAATTTCTTTTGACTATTGTCAGTAGTAACTAATAACAGTACTTGGTTCACGAAACTGCCTTCGGATCATCACCTATAAGAGATTATTAATATACTAGGAAAATCACGTAGGAACGAATGTTTGATATCCCTTGATTGCGTGCCTAAACAAGAAGACACCGCTCTAGAAACTCACGTAGGAATATCGGTAATGTTTCGACGCTCAGCCAAAGCTGCTCACAATTTGATCAGGCAGAGGACTAGGGGTGTCCAAAAAACCCGACCCGACCCAAACATGACCCCGAACACGACCCGAACACGGAACAAGTATAGTACATGTTTCGGGTCTTAATATTGTTCAGGATATATGTTCCAAGTCGGGTCAGGGTCGGAACATTGTTCGACCTGAACACGTTACTTACGTGAAACCCAAACACGTTGCTCATACGCAACGTCACCAAACATTTGTGAAACTGAGAGAGAGAGACTGAAACTTAGAGCCCTTCCGTCAACTCCACTGCCATCGACGGCTGTTCTTCCTCCTTGGCCTCTTCTCATCCCTTGCGTCCATCCGACGCTAGGGTTTGCGGATTCGCCCCAATCCCCTACCGCCCAGCAATTTCGACCGCCCTCTTTCAGCTTCCGTTGCTGACATTTGCAGAGGAGAAAAGTTCACATCTTTCTTGAGATGGGTCGATAGAAAAAGGGACAAACTTGGGTTGATTTTTCCTGGAGCCGGACAAGGTGGCTCTTGATATCCATCGCCAGTTGCAGAGCATCTGAGTCTTCGAGACCAACCACAAGAAAGTAATGGTAAACGAAAATGGTGTTTCCATTTTGACTGCGTGATGAAGAAGAAAGTGAAAGGGTCGGTTTTGATTTTCGTTTTTTTGGTCGGTTTTGCTTCTGCAGGTGAACCCGATTATAAGAATGAGAAACAACGATTTGGGTTCGCCGTGGCTGAAGCCAATGCTCCGGGCGAGCATTGGACGGATGGAGGAAGCGTAATTATTGCGAATTGAATGGGAATTGAATTACAGAAAAAGCAGGGGAGAACAAGAAAGGGGAGAGAGAGAGAGAGATGCGGTTGGGTTCAGTGAACGGCGGAGAGAGAGGTGGGGTTGAGTTTGAGTGAATGGCAAAGTAGAGAGAGAGAGAGTTAATACGAAAGTTAAAAAACAAGAAGAATAAGAAGAAACCCAGAAACCCGACCCGACACCACCCAAATTTTCGATTGTGTTTGTATGTGTTTCAGGTCGGGTCGGTTCGGGTCATAGTACACGACCCTTACGATTCAGGTCGGGTAAATCAAAACGTGACCCGACCCAACCCATTGATACCCCTAAAGAGGACGGTGGACAACGAGTACCATGCCTTTATGGATCGATGCTCACATCGCTTTACCTCATTGCAAAAACAGCACATTCAACATCTGACTTCTGATAGCAGTGATTAAAAGTCTCATGGAGTTCTATTTTCTGCTTTGGACTCAAAGGCGAAAATTTTTACACATAGAAAACTTCAATACATCTTCAAAGTCCTTAAGAGCCCTAAAATGGATTCCGAATGTTCCTTCCGTGCTTCTTCAACCTCCAACGAGATCATAAGAAAGAGCTCTCAATGACTTCAACGAACGTTCCTCAACACACAACTTAAAGAGGAATAGACCTTTAGGATTAGAAGTAGAACACTATGCATGGTTTACACCATCTACACGGCATTTGTCCCTCCCAGCCTTTTCACTTGACAAGAAAACTGTGCATAGGTTACTGATCATTCGATGGACACAGGTTACAGAACAGAAATAGAACCAGAGGCCTACGAAAGCAGAGAGATTGGCTGACTCAAGTGGTTTGTCCAGAACACTCACATAAGAGCAAATGCCTAGGGTCATTTGCTTCTGGCCTAGAATTTGGCAATTACGTAGTTACATGGTCGTGCTGGAGACCTAACATTTATTAACGAATCTCTACCTGGAAAATGGAAGAACCTTAAATCTGTATGTGATTGGGATGATCTGATGTTCTTATACTGGCATATATCATGCTGGCTCATTGAAATGCAACAGACTTCTGAAAATAAAAAGCGCCTTAATAGTTCCTGGATAAGACAGACTAGATGCTCCCCAACAGATATCCACTAGAGTCAGGATAAACTTATCATGTAGGCTCAGCAACAACAAATAATGGAAGAAGACAAGATACACAACAAGAACAAAGATTCAAACGTTTGAGTATTTACTGAAGTTCATTCTCATCAAGTGAATAAACAACTCATCATCAAATATAGTTGGTGTGAAAGTAAAACATTTCAGCCAGCAGATTCTGTGATAGACTGTTGGATCACGATTCTGCAACTGTGCAGCAAATTCCATCTATCGCGCAAAGTTCCACGCATCCTTTATAAACACACTAAAGTTTTCCCTACAACATCTTATTTTGTGCTTTGTCACACTAGTTCCGTCAAAAAAACTTATGCAAGCAGAGTGGCAGAATTCTGCCAAGCAAAGCAGATACTCTCAATTGCATGGAAACAAAGATCATACAACACACACCTAAGATAAAAGAAATCTGAGCCGCCCATAATCAGGTTATATTCCTGTATGAATTGATATCACCAGAGCAGAACAAAAGGCAGACCGCTATCACTTGTTTGAGGTCAAAAAAATAATTTCCAGTCACAACTTCTGCAAGAGAATGGAAATAGAAATTCTGATGCATGAAAGGCCAATTAATTTTGGGAATGAAAAGATAGGAATAAATTCCCAAATCCAAAAGAAGAGTGCCAATCTAGTTTATTGAATTCGGCTTGATTCAAAATGAGATCCGCTAGACCAGCAAGTGCTGACTGCATCAATAAAGAGAAATCCTCTGAGCAAATGATTGAAAATTGTTAAGCAAAATAACTAAGAGTGATCTCCAATCAAGAAAGCAGTTTAACATTGACTACTCATGGGGTAAACATGCACCTTCAAGATTCAGAGGGCTTCACAATAAAGTTTTGGCGGCTAATGGGGTTCATCACAACTGGGGGCCCTGCAGTGCGAGGCCATGCTTGGAATTTCTTGTCAGTTTCTGCCCACCATTCTTTATTTGAAACAGTTCCTGGGATAGAACCTGAAAAAAATATTTGCACTTCGGGATACAGGAACTTCTTTTTCAAGCGGATCAAATTTTCAGAGAGTTTGCACAAAATTACCTCCAAAAATTTTCTTGTCCGAAATAATTACATCGCAGGCATAAGCAATTGCAAAAGATCCAAGCAGAGAGCCTATGATGTACTTGGTTGCCATGTTAACACTGCATTAATTTCAGAAAAGGACAATGTCACAGAAATGTAGTGGCTGCCATAGGTAATTAACCAAGCGAGCAGGGAAGTCTATCAAAACAAACCAGCGAACAAGAATATGAGATGCTGTTGCTATAAAGCAAATATATCATATATACTTTCACATTTGACAGCCAAAGCCAGAGCCTGGAGTAACCCCAACAACATGTGGGCGCTCCAGTTCAGTTTTTTTCTGAATGCACCTATTAGTGCGAGGCAATGAGGCTCAAACGAATTGCAATTTCTGTTTCCATTCCCTTTATTGCGGCATGATTTCTTGAACAGAAAGGCTGCTCAAATGCGATAGCTATTTGTATAAGGAATTAACATTGCTTCCTATACATGCCCATTATATTGCAGCCAAGAAACCCAACATAATCTCCCCCCCTCTCTCCTTTTACAAGTAGCTTTCACGAGTTGACATTGACTTTCACAAATTCCTAATCAAAACTTCAGATGCCGACATTGTCTTTCTGTGACGGCCGATCATAAAACACAGAACACTCGTCCCATTTCATCCATTCACCCATTCCACTGCAACCTCACGTTGTTCCATCATGCCAGGGCATTGTCATCCTCACGATTTCAGGGAGGGGTCATGCAATGCATGATTGCAAAAGAGGGAACCAAAAAAAAAAAAAAAACGGTGGACAAGGAGTTCAGGAGTCTTCATTTCACGTTCTACTCAAAGAAGAACGTGTCCATAAAAGGTGGAGAAAACGGCGAACCAACATAAGACAACAATTAACCCGCCCGCGGCGGCAATCGTCCTCCAGCTCATACATCTCTTCCTTAAATTCAAGAGTGCCCTTCGATATCCATAGTTCTGACAGACACGAATTATCGCAACGAGAATGCGTAGTTCCGCACACAGCACCAACAAAACATGGATGATAAACGAAACACCCAACCGGATCACGGCGACATGCCTAGCCACCCTAATCGGAACGGCATCGAATCGAAATCCACGGAAACGATTCGACGACAGTCACGTTGACCAGAAGAGTCGGATCGATAACCCTCCGGACGCCGGATTTGCCCTAATCCGTAAATCGAACGATGAAGCACGAACTGCAAACCCTAGATCCTAGAGAGAGAGAGAGAGACTGACCTTGGAGAGACTCGAGAGATGAAACGCTGATGGAGAGAGCTTTCTCCACCACCGCGGCGGCGCTATATACCTCGATGGGGAGGAGGCCCCGCTCGCCTACATTTACCGTGCAAATCGTCTGCTGGGACTCGCCAATAGGGAGCTTCCACGTCGTCAATTGAGTTGATTATATGTGCCTTAATAATTCAAAAGTCTATATAATGAACCGGCCGGTTTAGTTTCCAGAACAGCTTTTTGTCGGTTCAAAGGAATTGTTCTGGCCGGTTCAGGCGGAACGATTTGGTTCGATCTCCAAAAGGTTTTCCCAGATTTTGATTGAGGAATTTTTTTGTTTTTTGGTATGGAAAATGGCTTGAGCCGAATACACAAATTTAACGTGGTAAATCCGACTATTACCATTTGATCACCTAATAACACATAAAGTAACTCCGCAAAAGGTAATAAAAAATAAATTAGTATTCAAGCGTTTACCGATTGCTAGTAGCAAGAAAAGAAAATTAATAGAATACTTTTATTCTCAAAAGTTACATTGCACTTTAAACTCAAATGAGAACACAACAATCTCAATCCTAAGCTCCAGATTAAGAAGATCCGTGATGATTTTAGAGTCAATCTTAATAATGATTTTATAAAATCAAAGTTGTTTTGCAGAATCACAAAGCCCAAAAATCTTCTTGTGCCAAATTAACATATTCCTATGAATGCGGCAAAACCACCAATCCAATCACCCATTTCATTTATAAATAATCCCTTTACGCCAGCATGTCCCAAGTTGCCTTTCAATGTCTTATCAATATTTAGTTTAATCCACTTGAAAAGGAGAGGATGTTTATTTTTATTTTTATTTTTTGGTTGAAAGAAAATTATTCTATTCATTACTCAAAAGAATACAAACGTATATAGTTTTTGTGACAAAGCAAAACAAAACAGAACATGAGTATTGAAAAACAAAGCTAAATCCAGAAAATAAGAAGAATCAACAAAGTACCAGCAAAATTAAGCACAAACTCATTCTATAAGAACAAATTTGTTTAACAAAATTGGCAACCGATCATTGAATTTTGTATCTTTGTCAGTGATGAGCACACGTCGGATATTCCTTCTCCAATAATTATGATATTGACGGTTGGTGATGTGCCCCTAGGTTCGGCTTTCTCTACTCCATTGTCATACGAAAACAACTAAAGTAAGCTCAACAAACACAAATCTAACATGTGGATGAGCAAATCTTTATAATTCAACGAGACGCCAACACTCCTATAATCATCATTGAGACTGGAGGCAAAGAAACTATATACAAATAGGGGAGAGGGGCATTGGATCCCCAAAAGCATATTTATTAAACTTTCATATCTAGATCGAGAAAGAATAGCACTCAAATCTAGAACTAAATCGGGGGAGTTCAAACTCTTAAATCAAGAACTAAATCGAGAGAAGAGCACCCAAATCTAAATCGAGAGAGAAGAAAAAAAAAAGCAAGAAAAAAACAATAAAACACAAACAAAATCAACAAAAGAGAGAGGCGAGGGTAAGACTAACTCAAACCCTCCTCCATGGCTGAAGGTTAAAGGTAGAGGATTTCATCTAACCAAAATTGGAGAAATGCATGATTTACGTAACATCAAGTTATTCATAGAGGGAGCTTTAATGGTTTCCTTTGTGTATGACGAAATTAATTGTACCAATTTCAAAGAGAAAACACAGTTGTCCTAAAAAATTGACCTGTTTCTCAATTGACAAAAAAAAAAAAAAAAAGTCACACACCTACTCAAAAAATTATGCTCCAATCATGATGAAAATTCAATCGCCCCACATCAGGAGATTTGAATTCAACAATTTTGACAAATTCATTGAGAATAATTCTCCCATATATTATTATGGGAAAAACTCAAGACATATTTTAGGGACAATTAGACAATCCCTTTGAACATGTAAATTTAGTTTCCACGTGAGACTTGTATCTTAAGCAATATGGACTTCCTTCCAAGTTGCAAGATGTATTCAATTCATTAGTCAACAGTCGCTCAAGAAAGTTCTAATACATTAGGGTCCCTTCCACTTCCAAATTGTGAATCATATACTATAAGATTCTTGACTGACTGCACATTGATTACCTCGCACGTTGAGTTAATAGAGAAAGACCCACTTCCAATACCCTCCCACGAAAGAGTATCGTCCCCATAAGAGATTGAAGTAGGTTTTGGATTATATCTTTTGATACAATTCTCCGAAATATTCGAAAATTTCATTCCATTTATCACATAATCGCAAAATTTTATATCCATCTCAAGAGGAGATATTTGGGTACTAACAATATTATAGAGCGACCCCATACTTGATATCCATCTATTTGTCCAAAACCTAACATGTTTATCATTTCCCAAACTCCATAAAGCTCATTTGTGCAAGGTTGGCTCATGTTTACAGTCGCCTTCCATAAAATCAAGTGACCAGATTTAACATGAAAATCAGTTCTCTGCGAACAATTTTTTGCCGCCAGAAATATAATGACTAAAGATTATTAGGTTGAGTCTTCAGGCCGCACGCTAATTTCATCATGAATCCTCGATTAGTCAGTTCAGAGAGATCTAACACCAAAACCATCACACTTCCTAGGCTTGCAAATGGACTTCCAATTCATGAGGTGACTATGACGTTTATCACTTGTGTCTCCACATATGAAAGCATGACAATTCTTTTCAATCTCTCCCCATATCGCTTGTGTCTCCCCCATAAAGATTTTCTTAGCAAAGGTGAAAGTTGCTCGTTAATGCACCATCTTTTTCGCATTACGTATAATCAATATTATGATTCTAAAAAAAAGTAATCGATATCATGAAAATCAAAATATTTCTAGATTATGCATACTTAATAAGTGCCCTAAAATAAACTTGTTAACAAGACCCTTTGGCTAAAAGTTTCTTATTGAGAATTTGGTTTTTTTTTTTTTATTATTCCTATTCCTTATATATCCAATTTGATGTTTCATAACTCTCTTTTTCCTTAAAATTAGAAAGAAAAAATTATTATGGAGTCAAGATATTTGGTTGAATTTAGTTTCTTTAGTTGTTAGAATCTTTTCCGGTCACAGAATTTCCCATGCACAATATTGTCCACTTCCAGAATAAGAAATTCTTTGCTGCATTCTCGTTTTTGAGCTTCCTAATCATACTTCTCATTTCTTTCTCCTTCCTTAAAATCAGCCTTATATAGACTATAGTAAGCTTCCTCAAAGCTTCACGGCCACGGTTTTTCTCGTTAGATGTGTGTTCGATGCTTTTAAAAATCGAACCTTTTCTCATTAAGTTTGCTTAACAAGAACCCCAGTTAAAGGCCCGTGCTGTGGTATCTCAGGATGATGTTCATACTCGACGCTCGAATTACATGACTCCTTGCGAACCACCCGAATCTAATCCTTTCACCAACTTGGGGTGCTCTAATTCTCATTACCAATGAAGGATAAGAAATCAAAGAAAGGGCTTATGGAATTTTATCATCTCATTCGGGACAATATGATAAGATCGAAAACTTGCTCTTGCAACTGCAGACGAAGTAACGGGAAGCTCAAAGCTGATGATCTCTTCAAAAGCTTCAATTTTTAGTCCAACCGTATGCAGGGAACAATGGCTTATCATTTGCTACTTTGCCTCGACATCGGCGATGAATTGCCGATGTCTCGAAATGGGGACCGCTTTGGAGCCGCCGCCAGCCTGCTGGTGCTCGTGTGCACTTTCCTTCTCCGATCGCCCAACGAAGCCTCGTTCTGCTTGCACTCGTCATGGCGAATGTGGTGGTTTTCCTTCAGGCGACAGATCAGGACCCGCTTCTCTGTCTCGTTCGGCGGCAAATACCTCGCCTTGTCTCGCTCTTTCCTTGACCTTTGGATCTCTTCCTGAAGCGCAGATGCTTGTTCTCGTAGCTCATTCGCCTCGGCCTCAGAAGAGAGCGCTCTCTGTCTCCATTCTTGCACCTGATAATGCAACAAAACACAACTCTTCAGATTTGATCACAGCTCGCACAAATTGGTTCCATCCTAGAAGTGTGCCGGTTGAAACGGATGTTACATGCGCAATCGTCGCATTGTGAACGTGAGCAGGACTTGCAGAAACTGAAACTTATCCTCAATATAGTGGATATTTCTCATCAATGGTAAATCGTGGTAAAATGTATGTCATACAAGCAACATGGAGCAACAAAGAACAATGAAATTTCTCCCCAATTTTCGAAAAGTAATTTCATCAGTCTATTTCAATGAAAGGAACATGAAAAACATACTCGGGAGATAAGAACTCGAGGATCAGTGCATAGGATTCTTACCACCGAGCATAGCGACTGCATATGAGCATCGTACTTGAAAGCTCGATCTTCCCAGAAGTCTCGCGATGCCTGCAACTCTTCCATTTCGCTTCTTACCTGTGCAAGCATCTCCTGCATCTGAGACCATTGCTCTGTCTCCACTCGGACCTGCTCAATGATCCTCCTAACTACAGACTTGCAATGCCCCGAGCACACGCCACTGATGCGGGACGCTATCTCCTGCGAGAACAGCAACGTTTTAAAGCTCCACACTACTGACAATGCCACCGTTTAATGCGCTTTCAGGCATTATGAGCTAAAGCTTGATTTTGCTGCCTAACGAGAATAACCGTCTCGTGCCATGTTTTGGTAAAGCAAAAAGGATTGGATTATTTACCTGGTTGGGTTGATAGAGCGAGGCAGTGGCCGAAGAAGGCCATTCGATTCGCTTAGAAGTGGATGCAGAACTGGCCACGGATCTGTCGGGTGCAGAAAGTATGGAGCTGTACTCCTCCTCCATCCTCTCCAAGAGCATGTCCTTCGACAATTCCTCCATTTTCCTCGTCAAAATATCGACCTACACATCAAATAGACTGTCAGTCTGCGCTGAGGCGAATCCACATTCATCTCTTCACTGGTTCAAAATCTCATGCGCTTGCAAGGCCCAATTCGAGTACCCAGAGAATGAGAGGACTTCAGAGAGAATTAGGAGGAAAGAGAGAGTGAAGATTACTTTGTGATCGTGATCGTGATCGGAAGTTTCGTTCTTGTCATTTCCCCAGTCGAAATCAGTGGACGAGCTTGCTTCTGCAATGTTCCTAATCTCGTTCCCGGGTTTGTGTTTCGACGACGACGTGCCATTCAGCTTCTTTAACCTTCTCTGCAGAATGGTCACTTGTTCGTCGAAATTGCTGCAGTTCCGAGCCCCGAAATCTTTGACCTTCAGGCTCTTTCTCAGCTCTTTGAGCTTCCCAACCAAATGCTCCATCTCCCCGTCAAAAACTGCCCTCAAACTCTCTCCTTCACGTACTTTTTTCTTGCCCTACAAATCAATCGACCAATATATCTATGAGAAACTCAAGAGCCAGGTCAAAAGCACTAATTGCAAATGTACATTGTGAAAAAGTTCTATGTAGTTGCTAGCAATCAGTTATCAAGAAATCATCTACAGTTTCAAGAACTGATCAAATGTGCCATGTTGCTCTCGCTCCACATTTTCAACTTTACCAAATGAACGAGAGAGAGAGAGAGAGAGAGACTCACATTGATCAAAGTTTGGATAGCACATTTGAGAGACCTCTCAATGTTGATCCTGGTCCTATCCAGTTTCTTCACCGCGATCTCTCTCTCCATCCTCAACAAGTTACACTCTGCCCTCAAGACCTCCGCCTGAAACCTCCACTTCTCCTCCTCCACCACCGCCGCCTCGCTGCTGCCGCCGCCGCCGTCCTCCTTGCACTCGTACTCGTTCTCCGCTCCATCCTCGACCCGTTCTCTCCTCTCATCGTGGTGCTCCAACAGCACTATGGGCACGCTCCGGCCGCCTTTCAAGAACTTGCGCTCCTGGTCGAACAGGGCCTCCAGCTTCCCCGTCAGGTCCTTGCTTCTCGATTCTCCGGCGGCGGGCCTCGGCGCCCCCCTCGGCGGCCTCCGGCGAGGCCTGCCCGGCAGCTGGAGGATCCTCGGCGTCGGTGGGGTCGGGTAATGCTGCCATTTCTGCCTCCTCGCCGCGGTGGACATGTTGAACTTCATCACCTCCAATCCTCTCCAAACGACGGCCTTCTTCCCGAACAGAACCAACCCAGTTTCTTGCTTTCTCCGCTCTCTGGCTCCAAAGGGTGTCGCCGACCCAGTGACCCGCTCCGAAAAAAATGCGTTTTGGACGGAAAAGCAGAGACTCGGAAGCGCAAAAAGCGTGCTTACTACTACACAACCGATGCCACGAGTGCACGGAGTTCCATTCTCGGTTCCGGAAAGAGGCAAGGCGAAAAGCAGAGAGAGAAGGAGCGGGAGCGAGACAGAGACATCATGCAGGGACCATATACGAATTTAGTTGGTTCTCTGTCGATTTCTGTTCCTCTTTTTTTGCTACAACTTTTTTCGGGCGTTGCAGAGATTGGTGGTTGGAGGTGAAAAAAGTCGAGAAGAGAACTGTACATGCAGAATCCGCGAGGAGTAAATAGCGAGCAAGAGAGAGAGAGAGAGAGAGGGAAAGAGAAGAGGGGGTTAACGAGTATATTAATGAGCGTGCAACCTCGTTATGCGTTGTCAGAACAGAGGATTTCAAATGAAAGCTGCTGTTTTTTCGCTTGGGGCGCTTAAATCTTTTTTCCTTGGACCCTGTTTTTCCGTATTGCCATTTTTGAAGTTGTTTTTTGGGGGGTTCATGGGAGAGCTTGAGGAGGACTTGTGCTGTGTCGGATTTAATGTGTTTTTTTGCAGTGTCTTAACTTGGTATGCTTGGCCTGCAGGTGCTTGGGAGTTGAGTTGAAATTTTCTTTTTTTATTGGGTCAGTTTTCTTCTTATTTCTTTCTATCTTTTTCTAATTTATTTATGCATCTGGCTACCTTGAGACATTTTGAATATGAGCTTAGGGTGGAGAATCGCTAAACCAAGTACGATGTACAACTGTCTATATAATATATCTTTGCATCTATATCCATGTAAAAAGGAATAGGGCTACTTAAAAGGATGTCTTCTTTTTCTTCTTCTTCTTTTCATTGAAGATATGGATTACCCATGTCATAAAAGAAATTTAATCTTGATATTATGAAGTATTAATATTATGAAAAACCTTAAATTTACACATCCGTAACAAATCTACGCCAAATTAGTTTTTTAACCACAAAAATCCAAAACTGATACACTTATGACAAATTTACATATTTGTGACAAATTTACCCTTTGTTAGTTTTCGTTAAATCGAATTAATACCATAAAAATCACAAATCAATAAACTTGTGATAAACGGAGGGTAAAACTTCAAACTAGTGCACCAGTCAACTTTCATGTGTTATCTAACTCAATAATTTGACAAAAAAATTTAATTGATATTAATGGAGGGTAAATTTATCATAGATACGTCAATTTGGGATTTAATTAGTTTGAAGTTATCATAATGTACTAGTTTGAAGCTTTTCTTATTAATAATCCTATTATGAAATTCCTAGTTGTCTCGGCAATGTGGTTGGAAAAGAAAAACAGTGCGTATTTCTTAGGAGCAATGACACTTCATGTCGGCCAAGCTCAATATTTTGAATTCGGTATCTGTTCTTGTGTTACGCATAAATTAATATTTTGGAAATCGAAAATGTTACTTGTAGAGCGTTGGCTCAATGAATTCCTTTTATCATGATCCTTTCCACAAATAATTTTTTGATAATTTCGGAGAGAGAGAGAGAGATGGTGGGCTGAGAGCCTGAGACAGACAGCGTCCATTTGCCCCTTCACGCAGGTATTAATGAGGATCGGAATCGCGCGGTCTTTGGGTTGGATTCACGCCGTGCCGGTGAAGGAGTTTGTGTCCGGTGGGGTCAACTTGGTGCGAGTTCAACTAATGAACGGGAGCGCAGATTCTCGACCTACTTCATGACCCCCACTGACAGTCGGCTCATTCCCCTCACCTCCCTCTCTCTCTCTCTCCCTCTCTCTACAATTCTCTCGATCCTCACGTCCATTAGGGAGACCCTTATCTTTCGATATTTGAACGCCAACATTTTTTCTCTCTCGACCCATATCAACTTGCTTCAGATGAGCTATTACATCGTGCCAATTTCACGTGAATCTCACTTGATCTCATTTATTGTGCGAAGCAAACTTAATAATCAAATATTCGATAAGACAAGGGAAAAGAGAAGGATTGGAATTCGGTGTCAGAAATGGAGAATGGAGAATGCTTTCAAATTTTCATGAAGATGATTAGAAAATTTTGCTGTTTTTTTTTTTTTTTGGGTATCTACTCTTCACTTTTCTTTCTCGTGTGCTTCCAAAACATAGAATAGAACATCACGTGCATCTACATTTTGATATTTTGAAGTGCTATATAATTTTGCATGGGAAAGAGATTCAATGGCATCTCCATTGTTCTTGTCATAATTGGAATCCATGGTAGGGTAGCTTGCATTCCATGTATGAAGGCCTAGAGAGGCCAGGACCTTAGGGGGTGTGTGCTTAAGGAAGGAGAAATGCTAATCAAAAGTGCATTTATTTCCTTGAAAATAAATGATTTGAAAAATATTTTCCTAAAAATAATTATTTATTTTGCTTACTAAGATGAATGGAAAATTTTTCTTACATCAATAAAAATGTTTAGACATAAACTGTTGCCGAAAGCAAAAATAATTTTTATTAACTGATTATTTCAAATTATGCAAGCAATTATTTTTAGGAAAATATTTTCTAAATCATTCATATTTCCACAAAACAAATGGAGTCTAAAGAGAAGAAAAAAGAGAAGCACCTTGGGTTAGTGTTCTATATGTAGTTTTAGCAATCCAAACCATTCAAGCCTCAAGCACTTGATGCCCTAAAGATTAGGTTGGCCTAAACTAAACATTTTATAGGCTTGGTGACCTAGGACGGGCCTATTAGTGCCCAAAAAAATCTGGTTAGTCCGAATGAGCATGGTACGAATTCTTAAGCTGTCGAGTAATTTGGTTCAATCCTATCAAAATACATGCTTTCGGAAGTCTATGATTTATTATGATCATTGATCTCCTTTTTTGTATAGCTTCATTGTCACTTCGTGTGTAATGCACGACTGTGATGAGCTCTCAAATAATATAAGAGGACTTAATATCTTTCACAAAGTCATAAAAAAAAAAAACATTTTTTCTCCCCTGACAAAATATGGGTACGCTTTAGTTTAAACCGAGACTCGCTAACAAAAAAATAATTGTACGAGGATACCTCGAGATGAATTTCGAACTCACCACATGTACACCCACGTCCCCCATTGGCTTAATCTATTTTTATCAAACCTTTTTTTAAATTAGTTAAATTCTCGTAGTTCCACGACATGACCGTTGTAGGTAGAAGATGCAAAATACGTACTCACTATTTTTTTCTTTTAAACTAATGTCCAACTAAATGATATTTAATCGAACTCAAATTCCCGAACCCACTTGTCCCTCCTGTTTAAAAATTTAAACGGAGAGGATTCCATAACTTAATTAATAACATACTGCTGCGGAGGCATATAGAAGTATCCACACGAGGTCAAAGGATTCTCAGATACAAAATTGGCTTTGGCCCGAAGAGACAAAGCACTGTTTTGTCGTACGCTTCGAAACTCTCGTGTTTGTCCCCGTCCGGTTCTATCCTCCGCATCCCTTGTTGTCCCTCTCTAGCGATTCGAAGTCCTCTCCCGATTTGACAAGACCCCGAAATTAAAAATAAATATAAATACAAGCTTGGATTTTTTTTAATGTATAATTTGGTTCGCTCGTGTCGACTAAATCCTCAATTCGTGGCTTTTAAACTATTCGTTTGGGCTTATGCCAGGGAATATTAATTTGAGTTTTTGAAAATGTACTTTCGATTAGGCTAGCTGCTCGTAGCACCTTATTTTGTGCACATTTGGCTATCGGCACGTGCTTCTTGTTTAATTTGATTTGATTGCCCTTATGATCTTTATTTGAATACACAAAACCGTTTCAATTCTCTGTCCATTGTGTAAAACTCCAATACCTAGTTGCACTAATCTTGCCGTCAAGAATCGATGAGAAATGTCTCGGTTCTGGCAACTCATTTCCTCGATTTTATTGTATTGCGCATGGTCTCATTTTTATATTTTGTTGACATAAGGGTTTGTTTTTATTACTAATGATTTGCATCTTAGCCGACCAATAAGATTTACAAGGTATTTTGTAAGCTCGAAATATATCCACCTCATCCGAGCTTCCTTTTTCATGAAAAGAGAAATGTCCGACAAGAAAGAATTTTGTAGCACATCTTTTAAAATTATCATAAATTAAAACTTAAGTACGATAGTTTTTCAAAACATCTACCGAATAATTATGCAAACATCTAGTAATGGGGGGTCACAATTTGACAAGCACTCATTTCCTGACTCGATAATTTGCTTTTGAAAACTATAATCGCGGATAAATCATATCAGACATGTAGGAATGGAAATGGGATGGGTTTAGGACATTTGACATTATGCCCTTGTCTCAACCCGTCAAGTGATTCACCATAAGATTCCAAACTTTTGGCTCACTTGAACAGTTTTTTTTTTTGTTGCCACAACTTACTTGAGTAATCGAGTGCAAATAATCCATCTCAACTTGTCACAGAATCTTTTGAATTCCACACTACATAAATAATAAGTCACCTCAAATTTGCAACCATAGTAAACTAAATATTAATGTTTCATGGATGTCAAAGACATAAGATTGTGAAACATGAATATTACAAAATTTTAAATTCTGAATCCAATAATAGTACGACGAGTTAAACTTGAAATGGTAATTGTATCTTCGTTGCTTATAAAACGATATGAGCAATCCTAAATTTTTGAAATTTGAATGATCTAATTACTCGTTAGGGCATAACTAATCCCATAGAGTTGGTAAACGGGGAACCTAATTCGGAAGCCTAAAGTTCGAGAATCAATTCAAAACCTACTAAGTTCAAACTAATCCAGCTCCAAACCACCCTCTAGTTCATCCCGAAATTGCTTTTTGGGTCAATGAGTAAGTAAGCTAACTCCTTGTCAGGTGTCGATTTGGGTCCCCATCAAGTCAATTTGAGAGAAAAGAAAAAGTAAATTTGAGGAAAACAGTTTTCAAAATTACTGGCCTAACTCTATTTTTTTTTTCCCATAATTTAATGAACTAACTCGAAGTACACCATATAAAATAAGGACAAGAGAGAAAAAGTCAAGAACCCGAGAGTTCAAGAAATTGAAAAAAATGGTAAAAAAAGAAAGAAGTGGGGGAACATTCATGTCAGTGAAAAAGTACCGTTTTCAGGCGATTGATTGGACAAATGGGATACGATTTTCGAGCCTGAATTTCACGTGAAGCTTTTTGATATCTCTCCGGACGAACGTTAGCGGTACAATCCAAGCGTCCGGCGACGAGGTCGCCGGCGGGTTCCACGCCGGTGTCTTTCACTGACTCTTTTGTACGACGTGTCGTTCGTATACGTTCACGGAAATATTAAGAAAAACTCAAAAAGGTCGCCGATTATTTGAACGGAGGACTTTACCCAATTTATTCATTCGCCCAGCGGTTCGACTCCACGTGTCAGGGCCAGAGCCCGCTGACCGCTGATCCCCTGCGACGGGACCAGGCTACCCCAAAGCTGCCCGCGCCGCCACGTGTCATCTTAGGCGAGACGTGGGGCCAGACGGAGTAGGTGCCATCGTGGAAAGGATGATTCAAATAGGAGAAAAGGGGTCATTGAAAAATCCAGTATCTTTGTCTCCGAGGTAGGGATTGTGATTTAATTTCGTAGGCGAGGCCGGCGCCGTCGAGGGTCGAGGGTCGAGGCTCGCTCCGTCCATGGAAAATAGGGGTTTGCGTGATCCATGAAGAACTTGGCTTTCATCACGAGCCGCACGATCGAGGATGGTCACGCAATGCGGGCCGGGCATGGGATCGACATGGGCAAGATTTTACAGTTTCCCCATAAGAAGAGAAGACAAAAGAAGCCTGTAAGTGCAATTAGGTTGGATTGAGCCATTAAAATTGTTGAAATATTATCTCATATCGTCTGATAACAAGTTTTAAATGCTTTTTATATTTATATGATCTCTTTATATTTAGCAGTTTAAACTCGTGGGTGAAACTTCGTAATATGGTATCGGAGTTCGTATAATCCCTTTTGCGGACGTGTTTTGGGAGTTATACTTCCTAATAACAATGAAGGGTTGAATGTACAAGCTCTCTGTTTGTAGGGAAGACACTTCTTTTTGCCATTTTTGGTGAGGTGTTTGTCTATTGATCTTTGGTCATTTCAATTATGATGAAGTACGAGAGTTTAATCATACATACTGCTGAATAATGATGTGATGTCCAAAGGGGTTGAATCATGCACCTACCGAAATTAATAACGTTTCGTCTCATTTATGTGCCGACTTTTTTTTTTTTTTCCACTTTCCCTATAAAGACAAATCGCGAATGACACGTCGGTCCGGAACACGCTCTATTATCCTTGACGTGGAAAGATGTGATTCACTAAGCATGACGCAAAACAACTCAATTTAGTTGCACTTGACATCGATCCATAGTTTTCTGAAATTATTGATCGCCGACAATTAGGCCGCAAGCCATCACACATTTGCTTTGCATCTCTTTCCTTTGCATCGAATAAAGGTTTTCAGAGTACAATATAAAAGATTCCTAGGAAAGTAAGAGATCCTCGCGAGGCAATTAGGAAACTCCATAGGCTAGATTTGAAGGTACGAAAGTTATAATGTCTCGCCCACCTCGCAGATAAGATAAGATGCTGCCTAGAGCTCCCTTAAATCTAGGTTAGCGAACCGATGGTTCCCCACCGTTCAAAATGCAACAACTCCCTCTTAGAATTTAGTATAATTCAATAAATTATTGGTGGTGCGGGTATTAGCATATTACTAGGGTCGGGGACCAAATAAATTTTGGTGCGGCGGCTCTGTCCATGATTTCATCTTCATTAACTTTTGATTTCAAAAGGACCAAATTATTTGTTTAATTTCAGTGGAGAGGAAGGGTGGGTAATGACCTTACTTTCAATTATTTTAAATTTCTGGCACTAGCATAATGGAAAGCCAAAAAAGAATCATTAGTTGGACCCACCCAAGGGATAAAATTTCACATGGTGAAATACCATTGATATTACCGACCAAAAGAAGAAATACCATTGTTATTTTACCACTTTAGTTATAAACTTTTGAATTATGTCAATTTAGTATTGAACTTTTTTATGGTTTGTCAATGGAGTCTTAAACCTATGATTTAGATAATTGATTAAAAGGGTTCAAAAGATTTAAGACTTAATTTATAAATCGTCAAAAGATTTATGACTAAATTGACAAATCGTTCAAAAAGTTTAAAATTAAGCTTATGATTGAGTTGACCATTGTATAATTATGCTGCGCTTTGCGTCACAACGCCGGCCGCTAAAAGAATGCCACAAATGAGCTGAATTTGGTCATTTCTAGAACTTGAGAAAAGAAGGAATTCTATGCATTGCACCGAGTCATCAGGACCTGGACAGTCCCGAGATATCTGCAACATACGGATTTGGTCTCCTCCTTGGGATCTCACTTGGCAATGTCTTCCCATTCGTGCATTGTTTTTGAAGGTTGTGATTGTGAAGGGTCTACTTGGCCGTTAAAGAAAGAAGCTCTTGATTGAATTCTCATGAACAATTTCAGTACAAACCAACCATCTCGCGATTACTAATCGGCGGTGAAATATCGTCTTGCCACATCGAAACCCGATGCACCATGCGCACGAATCCTTATTTGGCCGAAAATGAATACACCATGTTACTGTCTGATCAGTCGTGTGCAATTTTGCACGTCGAAATGTATCAGCGAGCTCACAAGGACTTCAGCCGCTGAGCGAACAGTCTAGTGGAAAGGGGCCGGGGTTCGGGATGTTTAGTCGAAGGAACCGGGTTTGAAACCTGGTTAGGAAAGAAATCTCGCAGATTGCAGGCTAGCTCAATACGATGCACCGACTTTGGCTCTGTGATGAAGAACTCAGCTGAAAGAACACAATTCACACAAGAAAAGCTTGTGTACAGTCGAGAGAAGCTTTCTTCTTTCGATCAGAGAGAGTTAAAAGACTCATGTTCTTGGACAAACAAGAGATCTACCCAACACAGGGAGATGGGCAATTTCAGTAGGCAAGACGAAGCAAAATTTCGGACCAATGTGCTCTTGACCAGCAAATTTACGTATTTACATCCGATCCTCACGGAAAGAAAACCTCATCACTGACCCCTAAACCTAAGATCTCTTCTCCTGCAACTAACCTGAAAACTTGCAGATCTCCCAAAAGATAGCCAGCATGGAAGACAGTCAACCTGTAGAGTGGCAATCCAAGAACTTTTCAGGAAAACAGCTTCTCTAAGTTAAAATTCTTGAAAACTTGTAAGCTAGCTTCTTCATCTTCTAGTCTTGCTGGGCAAATCTAATGACCCATCTTGCATTAACTTCAAGCTGAGACTATGGAACCTTTCCCTTGAATATTGCCTGGATGCTTTTCTCCAATCCGTGCCCGCTTTCATCATTGCGGCGAACTCCTCGTAACTTATCCTCCCATCCTGCAAGATAACAACCGCGACTTGATATATTGAGTCTCAAGAAATTATGCACTCGATAACAACAGTAAAAAGAAAAGGGCAAATGGATGCTGGAAAAGCGAAGTGTCAACATTATAAGAGCTTCTTTAAGACAGGATACCTTTAAGGCTGAATTCAGTGGGAAATGCAATTGAATCGTAAGGTATGCCGTTACTTCTTGAGAGAAAATAGTACTTGCTAACCTTGTCTGTGTCCACGTCGTGCATTATGCCATTGATAACTTCCTCGCTGGTGGTGTCCTCATCATCTTTTAAAGCATGTCTCATCTCTTCAATCTCTATGTATCCACTCTTGTTTTGGTCAAAGAATGCGAAAGCTTCATGTAGATGCTCATCTTTCGCCATCTTTTTTAGGTGAACTGAAATGGCAACAAACTCCCCGTAATTCAAAGCCCTATCGCGATCAACATCAGCCTGCGCAGAAAAAAATTGCCATAATTAGATATGAAAGAAGACCTTGCGCCTGACGCTCATTTCACTTAGTGGGTGAGAGAACTTGTAATCATCAACTTCCCTCATTCCTTTTGTATTAGCATGAAGTTCACACTCCTGCTTTCAATATTCTGTGTAGAAGCCAACCCTAAATGACATTGGGTTGACTACATTGAATCTTCCCTAATCATGATTTCACAAAGCCAGTTCGGGAGAAGAAAACAACCAGAACATTCTAGATGGTGCTAACATCTAAAGGCCTTTCCTGAATCATACTGATCGAGAGTTTCAAAAGGCCATCAAATTTTTGTCATTTTAAAGGTTAGGGGCAACAATACACTGTAGGTGATCCAGAACAAGATTCAGAAAGAGTCTCCATTCACAGAATAAGAATAGATTTTGCAACACACTGTAGCACCCATAAGAATCTCTGAAGTTCAGATTTTGAGACAAATTACGTTTCTTGCCTTTCCGGTTCCTCATTGCCTATATCAAGGCTAGAGAACATCCATATCATAAAGCTACATGAACTCCAAATATTCACAAGCCCAAAGAGGACATGAAGGTCTACGAGTGAATAAGTACTTACCGCATCCATCAGAATTTGTAGTTCTGCATCAGGAATTTGATGGCCCAGTTTCTGCAACCCAATCCGAAGCTCATCAAGGGTTATTTTCCCCCTTTTGCCAGTGTCCATCAATTCAAAAGCATCTTTTATGCCAGCTACCTCCTCCCCCGTCAAGTGCTCAGCCACTACCTACATAAAAAAATGAGCACTCTACAAGTGAGAACCAACATAGTACATCTTGATGGAGAAAAGAATGTAGAAAATAAAAAATTTTAAGCATCAGTTCTAAAGTGTAACTTAACATAGCAAGAACAACAGCAGAAATTTACCCGCAAAGCTCTCTTCTTGAGCTTGTTCATGACAGAAAATTGCTTCAGCCTACATTTCACAGTTTCACCCAGGTACACATCAGGAGCCTTCTTGGCATTTCGCATCCAAGGATGATCTGCCAGAAAAATATGAAGAATTAGTATTTCTCATGACAACTAGGATCAGAGGAAAGAAAATATGAGTGGTCAGACCAAACTAACAATACCGAGCACTTCCTGAGCAGTAAGCCGCTGGCCGGGAATAGGATTAAGCATTTTCCTTACTAGGTCTTTTGCACTATCAGAAACTTTAGGCCAAGGGTCTCTTTTGAAGTCAACGACAGAACGAATAATTGCTTGAGCCACGCCTTGCTCAGTCTCTGGATCAAAACATAACACGTTCCGTCAGATGAGAACCACTCTAAAATGATAAGAGCCAATAAACCAACAATCTAGATTAACAACTAGTCGGCATTGTCAGATTGAGTCAGAACATGGGCTCTAGAAACAACTATTACCTCTCCAACCTTTAAATATATTGGGCCTGAACTCTCTGGCGTTAAAACTAATAAGAAAAAAACAAACTGACCTGCCCAGAAAGGAGGAACACCGCAAAGCAAAATATATAGTATCACTCCGGCACTCCAGATATCAACCTCTGGGCCGTAATTTCGTCTCAAAACTTCTGGAGCCATGTAATAAGGACTTCCCACTATCTCGTCGAATCTCTCACCTGCATGAACAGAATGCTTCAGGTACTTAATTGATTATTATATAACATCAAAACCATGTCAAAAGGGAAAAAAAAAATGTCAGAGGAAAGCATGAGTTAGTGTTGGTGGCTGTGATAGTAGTTTTTGTCAGTTTCATTATTGTCCCCTGGTGATAATGTAAAATGAAACAAAGAACCAATTCCATAAGCTGAAATTACAGTACCAGGTTTGAAAAATACTGATAATCCGAAATCAATAGCCTTAAGTTGGGAATTTTCTTTCTTATTGGCAAAGAGAAAATTCTCTGGTTTGAGATCCCGATGCATCACTCCATGCTCATGGCACATCTGCAACCAAAAAGTGAATCAGAAAATTAGATGACAGCGGGGAATAAATTTTTCAAAAAGGAGCGAGACTGGCCAAAATCAGTGAAGAACAGAGTACACAGAATCAGCCCAATTATCCCGTGAGAAGTAACCAAACCCATCCAATGAAACCATTCAATCAACTCGGCAAAATTTATCGAGCAAACATAGAAGTATTGTTGTAAATGTGGACTTTCAAAGGCCAAAGAAACCTTCTTAGCACTTGCAAACAGCAGGCGAAACTGCATATTTTACTACCCCAAATGACAAAAGCATAAAGAAAGAACTAGCAGCCAGCCTCAAGAATTAACATGCCGACAATTTTTCCTTCAAGTCTCAAAGCCATCAGCAGGCAGAAGCCAATAACTAGAACGCTCTGACTCATCTAAGACACCTCTAACACAATCAGACCAAAAAATGACTGATTCAACACAGAGCAAAATTGCCAGTCCTATAACCAACAACGGACCCCGGGGGGGGGGGGTTACCCGAGCCTGCCGCCCTCCTGGCGACTCCATCCTCAGTACAACTTTCTGCGACATGCACTATAATCAACAAAATTTCATGCAAAATGTTATGTCCTCAACCGAGAAAATATACTAAATTCTTTTACCTCGCCACCCAACCTTAAGTTTCTGAATTCACCACTGCATAAACGTAGCTATATCCAACCCATCTTCATAACACATGACCAATCAACAATGCTCAAACTTACAACAAGCAATCACAAGCACAACCAATCATCCAAACACCAACAAATCCCTCAAAATTCTGCAAGACCAGAATCACAATCACCAACAGAATGCGAGCGCGCGCAAACCTGAACAACTTCAACGATGGTCCTCATCACATTCGCAGCAGCCCTCTCAGTGTAATGCCCTCTGGCCACTATCCTGTCAAACAGCTCTCCCCCCTCGCACAGCTCCATCACTATGTGAACCGCCTCGTCGTCCTCGTAAGTGGCCTTCAGCGACACAATGTTGGGGTGGTCCGGCAAGTTCTTCATGATCTGGACCTCCCTCCTCACGTCCTCCACGTCCACCGCCGTCCTCAGCTTCCTCTTTGATATGGACTTGCACGCGAGCCGCTCGCCGGTCGACACGTCCGTGCACAGGAAAGTGACCCCAAACTCGCCGCGACCCAGCTCGCGACCGAAGTCGTATCTCGCCGAGATGTTGCGGCCTGTCGGATCTCGCAGCACGACGAGCTTCCTCTCGGGCTCGAACTTCGGGTAGGTGCTGTAGAACTGGGTCGAGAACGGGTTGGGCCTGTTCCTGTCCTTCCGGCCCCTCTGTTTCGGCGACGACGAAGAAGCGGGAGTCACGCAACAGTTGCCCATGATTCAAGAACCTGTCGAATCCACCGGCGTCTTGTCGGAGATGACTTTGTCGGATTTTCTGACGACCCGGGAATGCGAGGGAAAAGAAGGGTAAAAAAGGGCAGTCGAAAGATCCAATCTTTTTCGGATTCTTTTTTGTCTCCTTCTCCGAAAAGATCAAAGAAGAAATGGGTCGGCGAGTTTGAGCTCTGGAATTTTTCGGGCTGGACAGGAAAAATTCCAGATTCGAAGAAGAGGGCGTTAGCAGAGGCGGGCTGGATGAAAATTCATGCAAGAACGGGCAGGAAAATGTTTCGCTTCGGGAAAGGAAGAATGACGGGCGACTTCCCCGGTCGTTAGTCGTTATCCTCTCGAGTGGAGGATGAAGGCAGAGGGCAAATTTAGAAAGGAAGGAAAAAGGAAACAGACGGGAGAGGTCTTACGCAACGAATCACCGAATAAACAGGGGAAGAAAAGGACCCGATAAATAGCCATCCGCAGGAAGCGGAAGACGCATAAAAGAATCGAGGAGAAGTGGAAAAAGAACCAGAACTAGAAGAATAGAGACAGAAACGTGGAGCGGGTGCACAGCTGAGGCGCGAAAGCGAAATGCGAAACGCCGCCGGCGAGAGGGAGCGCCGGTCGGAAGACGAGAGAAAGTGAGAATCTTTGCGGTTGCTACGAGGTGCGAATGGCTAGAGAGAGAAGAAAGTGGCGGGTGTTACAGGCGACAATACGGACATTTCTCTCTGTCGCATTTAATTCTTCCCGCGGTCGGCATCCGATGACGGAATTCTTTCTAGAAGGAACTCTCGAAAAGTCAAAGCGGTCCTTCTCCCTACGCTCTTCTTACGTGCTAAGCAAACTCCCCTGCTGATTTCTTCATTTTCTTTGGGGAGATTGTCCATGGAGTGCCATGTCGACTTCATCCGGTTGAATTATGGGGGATGGTTATTAATTGATGGAGAAACTTTTCTACTAACTCCTACTTTATATTAATGAGGTATTTAACGCTTTCTAAACACAGGGTTAAGTCCGATCAAATATGTTACCCAAACGATCCTTCGAGAATTTTTACTTTTGATAATTTTAGTTGCCCACCATTAGAGGTATTTAAATGGTTTGATGACTCGTTTATTAACCCATTTATGATTTGTGAGTTAGTTAAATTTTGTTGAATAGGTCAATATGAATTTGAGTAATAAAATCCAATATAATGTGGGGTTTTAATGAGTCTAAAACTCAACCCCCCTGCAATTCATCTTTTGGTCGATCGGCCCCTCTCTCTTCGCTCTTCTTACATGCTAAGCAATCCCCTGTTGATTTATTAATAATCTTTCGGGAGATTGTCCCTGGAGTATCATGTCGACTTCATGCAGTTGAATTTTGGGCGATGATTATCAATTGATGAAGAAACTTCTCTACAAACTCCTCCTTTATATTAATGCAATGTTCGACACTTTCCGAGCACACTATTAAGTTCGATCAAACATGTCACTCGAGCAATCTTTGAAGAGTTCTTACTTTGGCAATTTTGGTTGCCCACCATTAGAGGTATCTAAATGGCTTGAAGACTCGTTTATTAATCCATATATGATCTAGAGATATATGAGGCGACTAAATTTTGTTAACTAGGTTGATATGAGTTTGAGTAATAAAATCCAATACAATGTGGGCTTTTAATGGGTCTAAAGCCCAACCCACCTGCAATTCGTCTTCACTTCTCTTCAGGTTTGGGTTCGGGTTAGAGTTTTTCGGGTGAGATGACTTATTTTACAGTTTGATCTTTCGAGCTTTAGAAAATCATGAAGATTAGTATATGATTTTACGTGTCAATATTAATTGACTTATTGTTTTTAAAAGATGTCGGATACATCATTGTGAAACTCGAAAAACTTGTAATAAAAAAAAAGTTCCAAACAAGGTGAAAAGAACCTTATAAAACTACTAAAAGAATTATCATTTACACACTATATGGATAGCATAAAAGTTCTTGTTTTTAAATATTTGTGTTTTAGTAACGTGTGTTGAATATGGATCGCTATGTTTATAAAGATGTTAAAATAGGTTAAATGGATTAATTTAAGTTGGACCATTTCTAACCTAACCAAACCCGATATGATCCATCCATTTGATGGTCCTCCTTATAATTGTCGTCCATCCATGTGTCCACCGCCAACTCCTTGAACCAACTCCGTCGCCAGAAACAAATGTCAGTGGATATAGGACTCATCAATCACTGGCCAGCCTGATTGAAGAAAAACATGGCCCTTGATAGTAACTAGAAGAGGCAATATAGATATTTCGTCAATTCGATGTCTTCATTGATTTCAGAAGGATTTAAATTCGTGTTAAATGTGATTATTCAAGCCACACTTTCCCTTCTTCTTTTCTTAATTGAGTTTTCTTTTTCCATTCTGTTGCATACGTGCGTGTATTTTTGGCTATTTGGAGTGAGCTTATATAAAAAAGATATCTATCGATGACTTGGCTGGTCCAATCACCATCCACTGGAGTAACGTGGCGAGGAGAGATAGGCGTCTCCACCAGGCAGCGCAAAGTCAAAAGTATTTGGCCAATTTCGTCTAGAATGGAGAAGACTTGCGTGGCCGGTTGAGCTCGTTCCTTCCGATCTCACTGGTTCTGGTATTCCGTGACGTTTGGTTTGCGAAAGAATTGCCCGGGAATCTTGTGACTGTCCCAGCTCGCCGGAGCAGCGTATGCTGAACTTCACCGTGACGATTCGGTCGATGAGGCCTATTAGGGTCGCTTGTATTCTGCGTGGCCTTTTGGTATGTGTGGCAATTGAGATATAAAAGAGCATTTAAACCTGAGCTTCTATTCCAATGCAGGTTCATGACATTGCATCTGCCTAGATAATCAAAACAATCGCTCAAACGGGTGAACGAAATACCGATGGATGGCGGTTACCCAGTCCCAGTGGTGGCCAAATCAAACACCTATAGGACCTCAAAAGGGAACATGGGCCTTTGCTTCAGCAAATGGTCTACCTCCAAATAAAGAAAAAGGTTCGGAAGCATTCGTTTTGAAAAGTGAGTTTACAATTAACTGACACGTTTATTCAAGCTAGTTATCATACTTTTATCGGGTGATGATCTCATACTATAGTTCATAGGACTATTAATGTCCCTTGTGCATATTAATTTTTTACAAACTAATCAGGAAAGTCATTTTTGTACAAATCGGTTAGCCAATTGGGTTTTATTATTCAAAGATGCTTGCATAGTTCACCTACCGCTTGCTTGAAAATCGTCCTTCTCGAATAGTCGACTTGACATCAATTGTTATCGTGCTTTGACTAATCAACAATTCTAGTTGAACATCGCAATCCTCGTACTTCGAATTGACATATGATTGGACATCAAGAAAGGACCAAAAATTTGACGATTGGGTTCTAAAGCCCGATGAAATGAATCTATTAGTGACAGCATAAATCTTTCCAAAGGAATAAGAGCAAGTGTTTGATTGTAAAAAGAGAGGAAAAACAACTAAATAACTGGAAATAAACTGTTAGGAAACGACTGAAAATATATTGCAATGATGTAAAGTGCATTGCCAGAGATAAAATCTTGTTCATCGGATGTTTGGGTGCCTCTAATCCCCTCCAAATAATGCCGCTTTTATGATCCATTGGTGGCTGGCCTCTCCTAATAAACGTTCCTGCTCATTGAAACTTAATTTTGGTTTCATATTGTGTTCCCATCTTAGGAGTTTTACCGTCATAACTGACTGATTCGATCTTAATAACTCTTTGACTGCAAATATCATATTGAGCTCAAGTTCAGAAATATATTGAACAAATCAAAAGTTCAAATATTACACACATTGGACCAAAGTTCAAAGATCATAAATATCATTTTCCCATTTAATAATGAATAGAATTTTTTTAAAAAAATATATATAGAAACAAAAAAATGCTCTTGACTTGAATGGACTTGGACCAACCCGAATGATGTAGGCACAAGCATTTTTATTTTTCGAGGACAGGCCTAGAAAGCTCAATCTTGGCATTGCCGGAGATAAAATCTTGTTCACTGGATGTTTGTGTGTCTCTAATCCCCTTCAGATCTGCTGCTTTTATAATCCATTGGTAGCTGACCTCTCCTAATGAACCTTCCTGCTCATTGAAACTTAATTTTGGTTTCATATTATGTTCTCGTCTTAGGAGCTTGATTGTAATATCTGACTGACTTGATCGTAATAGCTCTTTGACTACAAATATCATATTGAGCTCAAATTCAGGGAATATATTGAACAAATTAAAATTTCAAAGATTACATTACATATTGAGTTAAGGTCCATGGATCATAATTGTCATTTCTCATTCAATAATGAATAACATTTTTAAAATATATATATAAAATAATACTCTAACTCGAATGGACTTGGACTGATTATTATTTGAATTTAGACTCATTTGTTTCGTTTTTGTCTAAAAAACCAATTTTCTTTATATTTCTTTCTTCTTCTTCTTCTTCTTCTTTTCTTTCAGCCAAAGGCAACCTCTCGCTCGCTGTTCTGGTGAGCTCTAAAAGCTCTAAGCTCGTCGGCCTCAAGCCTCGCCAAACTGGTGAGCCTAAGCTCGTCAGAGGTTGGCAAGCAAGCTAACTTACTAGCGATCTCAAGGTCGCCTTCATCGCATGGCCAACGATCGGGCAAAAAGAAATAAGAAAAATATAAATAAAAAATATAAATTTAAAAAAGGAAAGAAATAGGGATTAGTAAGAGTGTGAGATAAGAGAGAGTGAGTGGGGAAATTTTTTTTTCATTTTTAAAATCTGGAAAACATACTCCTACAAAAAAAAAGGTTTTTCGCGAAACTAACGGAGGCTGGCGGCTAAAACAAACAGAGCAAAGCAGGTTGGATAATAAAAAAAGGCAGAGCACAGGTGCAGGTGAAGTTTCTTGGAAGGAGGATGGGAAAAAAGCAGAACGAAGCAAAGCAGGTGCAGGTGAAGTTTCTTCGAAGATGGGTCTTTTTGGAAGAGACACAGCCATGGACAGAGAGATTGGGGTTTTCGCATACTTTAAATTGGCTATACATCACAGAGAGCGGAAGCTGAAACAGAGGAGGCGATGAAGAAATCGGGCGGAGCGCAGAAGATGGAGAGGGCGCGAGGAACGTCAGCCGCCACTCCCAACGGCGGCCAAGACCCTGCTACATCTACGGTTTGCTCTCTCTCTCGATCTGGGGTCTCATCTGCACTCGCACGCTCGTTTTCGCGCATTAGAAGGGATATTTGCTCCTCTTTTGAAGCCGACTCGACGCGGACAAGCGTCAACTTTATGCATGCTGCGATCCCTGTCTCGTCCGAGGCGTTTTTCGTGTTTCAGTGCCTGCAGATGAAGTGCTAGTTCTTTCTCTCGTACGAATGTCCCAAGGAATCGGATACGGCGTGTTGCTGTCGTGAATGGTAATCGCATAGAAATCTTTGATTAGCCTGGAAGTACCCAATTTAGCTCGGTGAACTGTCTTTCCATGACTGAGAAATCTTTGGATCGAATCCCACTGATGCCTCGTTCTCGCGACTTCTTGGGGGTTTCGGAGATTAATCATCTCGCCCTGTAATTTGTATATGAATGTTGCTGTCCAAAGTTGAAGCCCAGCCAGGACAGTTGCCCTTACAATTTCAATCTGACGCCACCAGCTGACAAGCTAGTTGGCTATTGCTAGACCTGTCAAACGGATGGGTCGGGTTGAAAATGGTCCAACCCAAATAGACTTAACCCGTTTCCATGCAACACAAGTCTAGCGATACATACCCAAGCCGACTCATACGCGACTCGTATTGTTAAAACATTTCCATATTTAACCTAATCCATGAAAACTCACAGCCGAACTGAGGTACGGAACGAGCGAGCACGAGATTGAGTGAGGGCGAGAAAGAATAAATAGAGTATGAATTGGGTCTAATTAATTTGTAAATCTATTTATGACCCATTTAACACTCATATTATGTTTATAATGAGTCTAGCTATTGTAGAGGGAAGATCTTGACTCATGACGTGGCTCGTGGCTTGATAAATCAAGTAATTCACGTGTAGATGCATCTCATTGTGACTGTCTGATTAATAGCCAGTAGACCTCCTTTTCTCTTGGCATACTTGGGTGGCTTGTTCAAAAGACTTCGTCACTAGCTTAAAGCTTTTATGGGACTTCGACCATGATAGCTTATTTGATGCACCAACAGTATTTGTTATTCATTATTTGTACTCAAACTTTGCTTTTCCAGAAACAGGCTGCAAAGAGGGATGTATTTCAGGTGTTTGCTGAGAAGGTGAGGGATCATAAGGATTTGGAATCTAGGTGGGCAGCCTTACAGGAGACACGCGTGGAATATTTTAGAGGGAAGGATTTCGTTAGTTTTCTGAAAAACCATCCGGAACTTAAAGATATTTTGGGGTCAGACCAAAATTTAGAAGTCGAAGATATTGGGAATGCTTTGTTGAGAAAAAAGCTATTGATTCGATGTGGCCGCGTGGTGAAAACTGTCCATGCAGGGAAGAAAAAGTTGTCCACCTGGCCAGCACATTTCGAGCTGTATCATGTAAGATTTCTGTATATCTCATTAATCTTTTGACTGGCTGACTGTAATGATCCTTAAAATTATTTAAATGCAGATCTATTGGTTTGCTTTTAGTATGTTAAGGGTTTATGAAATTGCTAAAGTACTACGAAGGAAGGACTTCACATATTGATGTACTTTTGGAGATCTGAGAAGTTGGGCTAGTTAAGTTTGTAATGGTTTTCAGAACTGGGATAAGGTAAAGCATTCAAATAGAGTAGGGGTTGTAAAGCTTGATTGCCTGTCTTAGAGTCAGCTAGTCTTGTCACTTTCGACGGCATATTTGGCTGAATGAATTAGTACCATGCCTCTCTTAGTTTTCCGAACTAATTCACAATAAGTATCGCATAAGGCACGCGGAAATATCACTTGATTGAATTCAGCATACCGTGGCATTATTGGCTTCATTGCTCGCAGTTGAGTTGGGAATTATGCAGGCTTATCTTGTTATGCCGATCGGAGTTCATAATTTGATACGATAAATAATACTTTCGCAGGAGCATGTATTCTCTGACAATGATGCCTTCTTTGCCTGGACATTTGAGAAATGGCATCCATTATGGCAGAAGCCGCTCTCGTTCTCCTGGACTGTGCGAATCATGGCAATATGTTTATTTCCATTGTATCCTCATCGGTGCAAGTTAATAATACTCTTCTCCTGTGGTGGGGTCCTGCTGCGAATGCTATCCCTTTTGTTCGGTAAGTTTTTCCATAGCTGATGTGCTTTTATGATTTCCCTCTAACTTAGTGCCACTGAAAGCTAAGATATTATCATTTTGATGTGCAGTTAGAGCTGCGATATTTTGTGCATTGTGTATCATCCTAGGAAAGCGTGTTTGGTTTTTCCCTAATATTCTTGCCGAGGAAGTAACTTTTGGAGAACTATTCCGTTTCTGGCCCAAGAAAAGTGAGGAGGAGCGACTGAACTGGACGACCAGGCTCTTTTATGCAATGGTAGCAGTGGTGATCATCTTGTTGCTTAGGCATCACGTGGCTGAGGAGGCCGCTAGAGCCAGGTTAGTAGCTGTTCTTGTTTCTAGGACTGATTGTTATTTGTTTTCTGCCTTTGCAAAAGCAAAGTTAGTTCTGTTCCGAATGGAACCTGAAAGTACTGACTTATTAATTTTTTTCTCTGCATTCCTCTTGAAGGATCAACATTTATATAGGACAGAGCTTTTTAAGATTGGTAAAAATTACCAAAAAAGTCTAAATTTATTGCATTTATATCAATCCAATCCTAATCCTTCAACTGTGTTGATGGAGTTATAAACGTTTTAACATTTTGCCAATTAAGCTCGTCTGGCTAATGGCTGAAAAATGATGACGTGGCAGTCTAGTCAGTGATGGTCATCCTCTGTGGCATATCGACATTGACATGGTCAACTCTTAAAATTTTTTCCTTAATGCCCCCCCCCAAATCCTTTTTTTTTTTTGTTTTTTTTTTTTCCCTTTTTGCTGATTGCTAATCTAAGGTGATAGTTGACCATTGGCGATGGCCGGAGAGGGTTGGGCAAGGCTGCCCTCGACGGCCATGATTAGGCAAGGGCCACCCTTGCTTGGGCAAGGGTTGTCAAGCAAGGGTGGCCCTTGCCAAAGCTGGGCGAAGTGATGGCCTCTCTTGGGCAAGGGTGACCCTTGCCCCTGCGTGACGGCCAGCCCAATTTGGCAAGGACCGCTTTTGGCTTGCTATCGGGGAGGGGTCCCTTGCCAAATTTGGCAAGGGGCAAGGGTCAGTCAATTACATTTGGCGGCACTTAGTCCAAAAGAAAAGAAGAGAAAAAAAAAATCAAACTAATAAAAAAAATCAAAATATTATTAAAAAAATTTCACATTAGAATCAGTCGCACCATATTAAATGTTTGGCATCAATGTCTGCAATTTTTAGACAAAATTGACTAGATGGACTCAATTCGCAAAATATAAATATGTATATAATTCAGTGACACAATTGAATGATTGATGATCGAATTGGTATAAATGTAATAAATATAAGACTTTTTTGGTATTTCTTCCCCTACGATTGTGATGTTTGAAAGCGCTTTTCACCATTGTCTTTAATGACTCAATTGTATGGGCCCACTTCCTTGTTGAGAGGGCACAACAAGGCTGCTATGATGAGTCAATTTTAGAATGGTAAAAGTCATAAAAAAATATTAAATTATGCCCATTGTGATACAATTATCCTAACTTTTGTATGTAACATCAAAAATCCCAAATTTGTACCTATGTGATGCATTTATTCTCCGTCAAAAAGAATGGTTAAAAATTTGTTTACATAGACACCAGAAAACAAACGGGGTTGACATGGTGCTCACACAACATAAGTGAATAAATATGACGTTGTTTTGGCTAAAAAGTAATCTAATAAGACCTTAATGGAGATTTAATGTGTCATCATGGTACACGTTTTGGATTTATCCATCACAAAAAAAAGAAAAAGTTAGGGTAAATTTGTCAAAGTGACATAGTTTGGAGTTTTAATGTAAAAAAAAAAAAGTTTTTATTGATTTTTTATACCACAAAGGTTTATGGTAAATGTGTCATGACAGGTTTATGTGGTTTTTTTTTTCTTTCAGATGTATCATGAAGAGATTGACCTTTGAGAGACTTATGTGCATTGTTGTTTTTGCAGGAAACTTTTCTGTGCTGCTCATTTCTTGGCGTGTTACAATATGCCCCCCACCTAAGAAACCGAACCCAATTAGACCACGAAATGACTGATTCAACTTTAAGTTTTTGAATTCGCGACTGCCTAAACGTGAGTAAATCCAACCAATCTTTCCAACATATGACTAATCAACAATGCTCAAACTTGCAACAAACGATCACCAGCACAACCAATCATCCAAATGCCCACAAATCTCTCAAAATTCTACAAGACCGGAATCACAATCACCAGCTGAACACAAGCACAAATCTGAACAACTTGAACGATGGTCCTCATCACGTTTGCAGAGGCCCTCTCAGTGTAATGCCCTCTGGCTAGCGGTCCTGTCGGGTAGCTCTCCGCCCTTGCACAGCCCCATTACTATGTGAACAGCCGCCCTGTTGTCCTCAAGTGGCCCTCAGTTACACAATGTCAGGGTGCTCCGGCAAGTGCTTCGTGATCTGGACCTCCCTCCTCATATCCACCGCTGCCCCTTGCTGGTCAACACATCCGTGCACAGGTACGTGACCCCAAACTCGACACAACCCAGCTCACAACCCAATTTGTATTTCGCTGAGATGCTGCGGCCCGCCGGGTCTTTCGGCACGATGAGCCTGCTCTCAGGCTCGGACTTCGGGTTGGCGGTGTAGAACTCGGTCGAGAACGGGTTGGATCTGTTCTTGTCCTTCTGGCCCCTCTGTTTCGGGGACGACTAAGAAGGGGAAGCCAATGCCCATGATGAACCAAGAACACGTCGGATCCACAGGCATCTTGTAGAAGATGAATTTGTCGGATTTTCTGATGACCCGGGAATGCGAGGGAAAAGAAGGGTGAAAGGAAAATCAAAGATCCAATCTTTTTTCGGATCCTTTTTGCCTTCTGCTCCTAAGAGATCAAAGAAGAAATGGGTCGACGAATTTGAACTCTGGAATTTTTCAGCTGGTCAAGAGACATTCCAGATTCGAAGAAGAGGACGTTATTAGACAGTCATTTTTTTACGTACTTATTGAGAAAGTCATTTTTGTACGGATTAGTTAGCCAATTGGGCTTTATTGTTCAGATAGTCCGCCTATTGTTTGCTCGAAAAGTCAACTCGACATTGAAAAATTACCGCGCTTTGACTAATCAACGATCCTGGTCAAACATTGCGGTCCTTGTATTTTGAACGACAGGCGATTGGGCATCAAGAAAGGAACAAAAACTTGATGATTGGGGTCTAAAGCCAAAGAAATGAATCTATTAATGACCGCACAAATCTTTCCCAATGAATAAGAGCAAGTGTTTGATTGAAAAAGAGAGAGGAAAAACAACTAAAATAAACTGTTAGGACACGACTGAAAATATATTGCAATGAAGTAATCCATTGACAGAGATAAAATCTTGTTCATCCTATGTTTGTATGTCTCTAATCCCCTTAGATATGCTGCTTTTATAATCCATTGGTGGCTGGCCTCTCCTAATAAACGTTCCTGCTAATTGAAACTTGGTTTTCACTTCAAATTGGATAATAACTGATTGACTCGGCGGTAATAACTCTTTGACTGCAAATACTAATCAATGTCTTTCATAATTGTTCTGGCCTATGAGTTTGAGTGCAATAACCATTCCTGCTATTTTATCATGGCCAAATTTCGAGAGTTGATGTCAATGCTTCTCGACTCCTGACACTGACCTGGTCGACACGAACTCGACCATCAGTCGATGAACAAAAGTTGATGAACAAAAACTGTTCTTACCCTCTTGACTTAACCATATTAGCTTACAATCGACCTCGACTTGTATTTAGCCAATGACTTTGCTTTTACCACTAGGACCCAGCTTAGGACATTCCCTCTTTTGTCTCGATAGGCCAAGCACATTCTCGTCGATATTGGCCCTAGTTAATATTACTCAAAGCTATGGTCGATGCACAGTCGATGGCATCAATTGTTGTTGACTTCAATTCTTTGACATCAATTGATTTTTCTTGGGTGCCAACACCAAATAAATATTCTATTATAACCAAATAAATATAAAAAAAGAAAATTGAAGCTTTTAACTCCAAAGGGTAAATAATTTAATCCATCTTTGGACTATTCGAATAGGATGAAATCAATGATCAAACGTCAAATGGCTTAATTAAAAGCGTTTTTCACAAACTACGTTTCTCTTACCCAAACTAAAAACGTATGCTCTATTTAATTTCCAATAGTAAATTTCATTTGATGAGAATTTATTAATTCTTAAGTTATATCTTGTTAATTTTTTTTATAATTTTACGTAAGAATTTTGAAATTTAATGCAGAACAGTTTTCTGGAAAAAAATAAAAAAACAAAAAGAAAATGCTCTGACTCGGATGGACTTGAACCGAGCGGAATAGTATTGGTGCACTTTTTTAATTTTCCGAGGACGGGCCTAGAAAGAGTCAATCCTAGTAGGCCAATAATTCTTTATTTTATTTTATTAAATTTTGTTTATATTTGAATTTAGATTCATTCGTTTAAAATTTTTTGTTGAACCAATGATATAAATAATTTATGAATTTTGGCCTAATGTGTAATATGATTCATGAATTTTTAATTTGTTTAATATAATTCTCAAACTTTTGGTATATGTTCGATTTGATCCTTAAATTATATAAAAATGTTTAATATTATCTCTCATCTTGAATTAATGGAATGACTATATTGAAAATTTTTATATAGCTCAAGGATTATAACTAAAAGTTCGTGGACTATACTAAATAAATTAAAAATTAATGGACCACCTTAAATATTAGGTTAAAGCCTATGAATCATATTGAACAAATTAAAAATTTAGATATCAATTGCACATTAGGCCAAAGTTTATGGATCATTTGTGTCAATATCCCATTCTTGAAACACAATTGGAGCTCAACATTCACCATTCTTGCATACATGACCAACTTGAACTTATAAAAACATCATACAAGGAAATTAATTCTTTACGATCGAGCAAAGCTAACTTAATAATTGGACTCGTGCGCATCCATATATTTTTCGAGATCACAAGTCCTATTAAGTTGTAAGTGAACTTCTTTACCAACTCATGCTATTAGGAGTGGCTGCCTCATGGAGAGAGAGTGTTGTGGGCGCAGCTCATCAATGAAGCTGTAGCGACCGGACTTTTTTTCTTTATGTGCGGTTTAAATCGGTGACCAACTTGCTAACTTTAATTTATGTGTCCCAAGCGATATCGAGTAGAAACGGTCGAATCAAATGTTGCACTATCAATAGGGATTGTTGTTATGGTAATGTTTGATTATTGACGGTGACATCTCCTATTTTTCATTTATGGAAAGGTGACTAATTTCCTTACTCAATTTTGCAGAAGATCTCTTGCCAAAATTGATTTTTTCAGTTTTAATTTGGTTGCCAAATAGGAGGAATTAGCAGATCAAAATTGGATACAGAGCAGCAGCACGAGACTTTTGAGGCCCAAAACCGATTGCAGAGCACCACCCTCTCTCTCTCTCTCTCTCTCTCTCTAAATCGGCAACACATCACAGAGAGCTGAAACTGAAACAGGGGAGAGGAGACGATGAAGAAATCGGGCGCGGCGGAGAAGAAGCGGGTGCGGCGGACGTCGGCGGCCGTCCCCAGCGGCGGCCGGGACCCTAATCCCGACACTCCTCCCGGGGTTTGCTCTCTCTCTCTCTCTCTCTCTCTCTCTCGATCTAGGGTTTTACGTGCGCTCGCGGTAGCATTTTTGCGCGTTTGGAGGGACCATTTGCTCCTCTTTCCGAAGCCGATTCGGCCCGGAGAAGCGCCGGGCTTTGCGCATGCTCCCGATCGCCGTCTCGTCCCGAGGCGTTTCAGTCGCGAAACGGACCGTCGATGCGCGTTTTTCAGTTGCCCTGCGAAATGAAGTTCTAGATGTCTCTCTCGTGCGTATGTCCCGGGGAATCGGATGCGGCGTGTCGGTTGTTGTGAATGGTGATCGGATAGAAAATCTTTCGATTTAGCTCGGTGAATTGTCCTTCCGCGACCTGGAAATCTTTTGAATCGAATTCGACTGATGCCTCGTGAATGGTGACTTCTGGGGCGGTTTTTGGAGATTGATCGTCTCACACCTGTAATTTATATGTGAATGTTGCTGTCCAAAGATGAACCCCGGCTGGGGCAGTTGATCTTACCATTTTGATCTGATACCACCGGCTGACAAGCTAGTTGGCTATTGCAGAGGGAATATATTGACTCGTAATGTGGCTTGAAAAATCGAGTAATTCAGGTGTAGATGCATCACCGTAACTTAATCTACTTGTTGCTTTCTTGACTGTTTGGTGCTTTTAGGAAAAAGATTGTGACTGTCTGATTAATAGCTGGTGGACCTCCTTTTCTCTGGACATGCTTGGGTGGCTTGTTCAAAAGACTTCATCACTAGCTTAAAGCTTTTGCCGGACTCTAACAATGATTGCTTATTTGATGCACCAACATCATTTATTCATTATTTATGCTCAAACTTTGTTTTTCCAGAAACAGGCTGCAAAGAGGGATGTATATCAGGTGTTTGCTGAGAAGTTGAGGGATCACAAGGATTTGGAATCTAGGTGGGCGGTCTTACAGGAGACACGTGTGGAATATTTTAGAGGGAAGGATTTCGTTAATTTTCTGAAAAACCATCCAGAACTTAAAGATATTTTGGGGTCAGACCAAAATTTAGAAATGAAGATATTGGGAATGCTTTGTTGAGAAAAAAGCTATTGATTCGATGTGACCGTGTGGTGAAAACTGTCCGTCCAGGGAAGAAAAAGTTGTCCACCTGGCCAGCACATTTAGAGATGTATCATGTAAGATTTCTCTCTATCTCATTAATTCGTTTGACTGGCTGACTGTAATGATCTTTAAAATTCTTTAAATTCAGAGCTATTGGTTTGCTTTTAGTATGTGAAATTACTGGCAAGAGTTTATGAAATTGCTAAAGTACTACGACAGATGGACTTCACATATTGATGTACTTTTTGAGATCTGAGAAGTTGGACTAGTTAAGTTAATAATGGTTTTTAGAACTGGGATAAGGTAAAGCATTCAAATGGATTAGGGGTTGTAAAGCTTGATTGCCTGCCTTAGAGTCAGCTAGTCTTGTCACTTTCTACGGCATATTCAGCTGAATGAATTAGTACCATGCCTCTCATTATTTTTCTGAACTAATTCACTATAAGTATTGCATAAGGCACATGAATATGACTTGATGAATTCGGCATCCTGTGGCATTATTGGCTTTATTGCTCACAGTAGAGTTGAGAATTATGCAGGCTTATTTTGTTATGCAGAACCAAGTTCATAATTTGATTCAATAAATCATACTTTTGCAGGAGCATGTATTTTCTGACAATGATGCTTTCTTTGCCTGGACGTTTGAGAAACGGCATCCATTATGGCAGACACTGCTCTCATTCTCCTGGCCTGTGTTAACCCTGGCAATATGTTTATTTCCAGTGTATCCCCACCAGTGCAAGATACTAATACTCTACTCCTGTGCCGGGATCCTGCTGCTAATACTATCCCTTTTGTTCGGTAAGTTTTTCATAACTGATGTTCTTTTGTGATTTCCCTCTAACTTATGTTATGCTGTTGGGCGGTTAAGATGTAACCACATATTATGAGTAGATTTTACTAAAGTAGATTGCTTTTCTATTGTCTTTAATTTGTAATTGGCGACTTCTGCTGATGGTAGAACCAACCATTTGGCCTTATTTGTTGATTCACTTTGTTGGCTGGGATGAATGGAGCCTGGTTTTGTCATGTTCAAGGCTTTGCCTATAGAATAACAAAGCTCTCATTGAAACTTTTAGCATTTGTACTGGACTTTGAATGATGTCATGTACTTCCAAATCTAATGAGAACCTTTGTCTTTTGGTTTTGTATTTCTTTTTTTTTTTTTTTTTTTTTTTTAATACAATTTCTTGATACCGTAGCCATCTCCGAAACCATGATCTAAGAGTAGACCGCTACAATACCTTCCTATGACCCTAAAAATTCCATGGTTGTCAATGATAGTGCTTGACTTCACTTTTGGCATAATTGCCGAGATTGATACCAACCTTTAAGAAGGATTAATGGTTATGACTGAATATTAACCCTTTTGCCCATCTTTGAACGGAAATTGTGGGGCTTGTCTGGATAGATGTTTACTTTTTACTTTTTGCTTAATCTAAATCTTGACAGTGGATGAACTTTGACTTTTTCTTGGCCCGAAACACCTGGAGCTTTCATAATATACAAGTATTGACATGATGATTCACATGTAATTTTTTTAATGTTTTTCGGAAGATTAAATTACCTTAAACTTTGTTGCGAAAGTAAAAAAAAAAAAGGTACCATTTGCTTTGCTTAAACTTCCTTTAGAGGTTAAAAAAAGGCATATCTTTTTCAAGTTGCTCTCTTGGGCCGACTATGTAGCATTTCTCTTCTGAATGCCCATTTGGGATTCAGGATTTAACCATCTTTTGACTGGCACTTCCTTTCATTCTTTAGCTATTATCAGCTTTTGATGATCCTGTTGATCCACAGACTGCATTTGATTTTGAAATTTTGGCCAACAGATAAAGCAAGTTATATAGCTGTCAATTCTGGCTGTCCTTATGTTGATATGAGTTAAAGAGGACCAGTTGTATGATGATTATACTCGCTTATGTTTTCTATGCTTAGTTTCACAAGGCTTTGTGAGATGAGTGATGGGGCCCCCTAAGTCAGTTCAATGATGATATCGAATGCTGGAATAGCCTCTCTTAATTCAGCTTCAAGGATTCTTAATTCAGATTCAAGGCTGCCTCCATTTGTTCTTCATATCCTCCACATAGACAGAAGAAAAAACGCTTGCACTCTTTTTTCGTGCGCGCATATTTTTCTTAAAATTTTCAGGTCCATCAGTGCATCTCTGTTATTACACTCCTTCGCGACAATCTTAGTGTCATTGAAAGTTAAGATTATCATTTTGATGTGCAGTTAGAGCTGCAATATTTGGTGCATTGTATATCATCCTTGGAAAGCGTGTTTGGTTTTTCCCTAATATTCTAGCTGAGGAAGCAACTCTTGGAGAACTATTCCGTTTCTGGCCCAGTAAAGATGAGGAGGAGCGACCAAAGTGGACAACCAGGCTCTTTTATGCAATAGTAGCAGTGGTGGTCATCTTGTTGCTTAGGCATCACGCCCCTGATGAGGCCGCTAGAGCCAGGTTAGTAGCTGTTCTTGTTTCAAGGACTGATTGTTTTCTGCCTTTGCAAAAGCGAAGTTGGCTCTGTTCCTGTTGGAACCTGAAAGTACTACCTTATGAAATTTCTTCTCTGCATTCCTCTTGGAGGATCAACATATAAAGGCCAGAGCTCTTAAGATTGTGATATTTGAAAGTGGCTTTTACCCAATTTCTTTAATAGAGCAGTAGGCCAGAATTGAATCAGAACACGAGGACGCACTTCCTTGCTGAGAGGGCATAGGAAGGCTGCTACCATCAGTTAAATTTTAGAAATATCATGAAAAGATTGACCTTTGAAAGGCTTATAAACATTGCGGTTTATGCGGGAAACTTTTCTGTCCAGTTCATTCTGCTGGTTTCTATGGCACGGCCTTGTATTTCCCTTGGGCTCAAGATTATACTTCTACTATTACAGGTACCAGAAGCGGGTATTTAACATAATCGACGATGTTATTGAGTGGTCTCCGAGGTTGGCTCTTTCCGGCATGATGGAGAAGCAGCCTACGGTGGTCAACGCGACGGAGCCCAACCACAACTTCACAGATGGTAGTAAATCGAGCTCAGATACAGGAGGTGGTGAAGCCTCTCAAGAGCAAAGTGGGGACTCGGGTGAAAAGATAGAGGACTCTGATGCATTTCAGCAACCTGATAACATAGAGGACTCTGATGTATTTCAGGAACGCGATGATCATATATGATGGTAGATTATCGGGCGGCCTGCACTTTAAGGATCACTTGCCCGGCTTGTTCTTTTCTTTTACTGGGGCTTTCCCTTTTCAATTTGGAGTGTAAGAGCAGTGTAACCAAAGGATCTGATAATAATGCAGTTAGATGGAAATATTCTCGTGCCCCTGTCAATAGGATTGTCTACAGATGACAATGAAGTGCTACTTAAGGAGGGTTTTCTTTGTTTTGCCCAACTTGAAACGTGGATCTATTTTTGGATAAGTCGTAGCATATATACGGGTTCAATGCAAGTACTACCATGTTCTGGAGAATCTTCAGCTTTCACTGTGCTGAAGCAGGGAGCTCTAAAAGTGGGGAAATGCTTGGCCTGCATGGATGCCAATCGTGCGATATTACGAACCTCAGACGATGTGAATTCTATGTGAGGTCCCTGCTTGAAATCACCCAGACAGCGGCTATTATAACGTATGGTCATTGGATTCCAGCTATTCATGAACAAAGATATATCTCTGGAGCTCGAATCCCAGCTTTTGGCCGAAGATATCTCTTTTTTCTTCATTTTTTTTTGTCTCTTTCACCGAACTAAACAAGAGATGTCACACTCTCCACTTTCTTCATCTCTTTTACATTCATATCTCACCATTTGCAATTCACATTGCGAACGGCTTGTGAATGGCCCATTTAGTTCGTTCCTCTCGATTTGTCATTTGAACAAACAAGAGGAGCGATCGTATTAAATAAATTAGAAATTGAAGAATTATAATGCAAATTAGATCAAAATTGAGGTAACATTTATATCATTTTCTCATGAATATGTATTAAAAAGAGAATTAGGAAAATTTCAAATAATGATTAGAAGTGAATTATATTTTAAATAAGGGCTTGAAATAGCTATATTAATTTTAAAGAATGACATAATTTTCTAATTAGTTAAGGATATTTTCCTCATTTATTTTTTTGAATTTTTCTTTCCTTTTTCTTGTTTGGCTGGTGGATAACCACCAGTGATGTTCAAAGAGTGCTAGGCGAGGGTTGCCCTTGTCCAATTTGGAAGAGAGCACTCTCACTAGCCGTAGGTGAGGCTGCCCTCACCGAATCTGGGAGAGAGTCGACTCGCCAACCACAAGTGAGGCCGGATTTTACCAGATCTAGATGAGAGTTGCCTTGCTAGTCGAAAATACTCGAGTAGTTGGGAACTCGGAATCAGGCAACGGCGACTCTCTCTCGCTCGCTCGCTCGCTCTCGAGAAGAATCCCAATCAATGCTCACGCCTCCGATGGAAACTTGGAATTCCAGTAATCGCACGACCTCGAAGAAGACGACGGCGACGGCGACGGCGAGCGATGGCGGAAGCAGCAGCGGCGGCGGCGGCGGTGGGCTCGAGGCCCTTCCCGTCTCCCTCCTCGCCGAGCTGGATTTGGAGTCCCCCGCAGCCGCCGCATGCGTCTCCAAAACCCCGACCTCGAAGAAGACGACGGCGACGGCGAGCGATGGCGGAAGCGGAGGCGGCGGCGGCGGCGGCGGCGGGCTCGAGGCCCTTCCCGACTCCTTCCTCGTCCAGGACATCCTTCTCAAGCTGGATTTGGAGTCCCTCTCAGCCGCCGCATGCGTCTCCAAAACCCTACGCTCCGCCGCCGCTCTCGCCCTCTCCTCTCTCCCCTCTCTCCACCTTGCGTTGAGTTCGAAGCTATCCCTGGCATTCATATAGGCACAGTCGCGTCGATGTGTAGAGCTCGTAATCTAAGTCCATGGCGCGGCTTCTGGTTTGATTTTGGCAGGACTTTTCGCCGGACAATCGAACTCTCGATCGCATCCTCTCCGCGTGCGGAAAAGTCGCGAGCCTCACGGTCAACTGCCTCCGAGTGAATTATTGTGTGCTCGAAAGCTTCCTCGGCCCACATATTCGCGAGCTGAACTTGTTATGCTGCACCGCGATGCCGCCGAGCGCTCTTGGCTCAATTGGCCGGAAATGCCCCGAATTGAGGTATATTTTTAAGGTTTTACTTTACTGCCTTCACGTGGTGGATGAGACGGAGAGGCATCATGCTGCTCGTGTATGTGCTTGAATTGTGCCGTGTCCGTCAATCTAAATTGACGGAGACATCCATTGTTACTACCGTGGCAGAGCTTCGAGGATTCGTGTTTACTTTGAGGTTATGCTTAGAGGAAAAAATGCCCGAAATTGATAGTGAAATCCTCCACGTCCATAACCTCTTGAATCAAGGTGTAACATCTTTTTGGGTGAATATTAGATGCTCATGATATGAAGTAAGCCTCCAAGATTTGTAGTAAACTGCCGTGATGACTTCGGCAGACACGTAAGTCGTGTTGGTCCGGAACAATTTGGTGTGGTATGATATTCTCTTTGCATCCCTTCTGACAGGGTGCTGGTGCTGGAGTGGGTAGCGCGTGGCTCAGATGATGACTTCATTGGAAATATTCATCAAAAGCATTTTCATCAAATGTTAAGCTCTTGTGTACACTTGGAGGTAGTACAGTAGGACCAGGTTGTTTTCTCAAATCATTTCTCAGTCATTGAAAACTTATCTTTGAGACTCTGAGCTGTGGTGCAATGTATTTCGTGAAGTCTAGAGGGACTGATGGCTTCCCTGTATGCTCTCTTTAGTTGACATGTTGCATGCTAGAACTGATTTTGTTTCTTATTATACAGTCTCTTTGTCTAAAGATTCGAGGTGTAGAAGGCCCCGCGTATATCTTTACCTCTGGAATCTGGCCCAAAAGTATCAAGGTCCTGAAGCTGCAGCCAACGCTTGAAGATAATGTAATCAGTCTGGTGAAGGAAATAGCAGGAAATAAGAACTCGCCTGAGGTCATTAAGTTTCCCTCTCCGCCATCTACTTGCTTGCTTCAAAGCTTATCGCTTCATGTGAGGATCATATCAGACAAGCTTGTCACCACCATTGCTGAGTCCATGCCTTGTTTGTTGGAGTTGGAGCTCAAAGAAAGGCCAGGCCCACTACCACGAAAATATTTGACCAATGCCGGGATTCAGTCTTTGGGCTCTTGCAATCAATTGAAAAGCCTTTCTCTTTCACGAAATATACAAAATTGCCAGGCATCCTTTAAAAGAGTCAATGACATGGGCATTTTCCTACTCTCTAAGGGCTGCAAGGGCCTAGAATCCGTACAGCTCTCTGGCTTTTCAAAAGTCAGTAATGCTGGTTTTGCATCACTTCTTCATTCTTGTAAGAAATTGAAGAAGTTTGAGGTGCGCAACTCCCAGTCTTTGTCTGATTTGGCTTTTCATGATCTGACTGAGGCCCTGAGTTCTTTGACCGAACTGAGAATTCTATCGTGCGATCTCATAACCAGCGAGACAGTTAAGAAGTTGGCATTCTCCAGTAACTTGGAGGTTCTTGATCTCTCACGCTGCCGGAGCATAAAAGATTCAAGCTTTTATTCCATATCATCTCTTAAAATGCTGAACACGTTGGATCTAGCCAGAGCATATAAAATAACAGATAGTGGCATGTTGACTCTTGGTCAAGGGAGTGCGCCTATTCAGCGTTTGTCCCTTAGAAGCTGTTGGAAGGTAACAGATGAAGGGATTTCTCAATTGCTGCTAAGTGGAGGGATCATTAGCAAAACATTATCCAGCTTAGATTTGGGTTGCATGGAATATGTGTCGGACAAAGCCGTACACACTATTGCCACCAGTGGCATAGCCATCACGGAACTGTGTATCAGGTATTGTTTCAAAGTCACTGACTCCTCGATGAAAGCTTTGGCAAGGAAGGGAAGTCTTGAAAATGGAAGTCAACCGATTAGGAGGCTTGATCTTGTCAGCTGCACCAGTTTGTCCGTTCAGTCGCTCCAGATGCTGAAAAAGCCTTTCTTTCGCGGGCTACGTTGGGTCGGCATCGGCCGCACTTGTCTGGAGAAAAAAGGAGGGAGTGTCTTATCTGAAATTTATGTGGAACGGCCATGGTTGACTGTCTGTACCGGCGGATGCGAAATGGGATGCCGAGATGGTTGGGCGTGTCATCGGGGATCTTAGAGTGGAGTTTGGCGTGATTTGTTGGAAATCTCTTTGGTTTCAAAATTTGTCCATAGTATCCGTTATGAAGCTACCTTCCAACTTATATTTCGATTTGCCAATATTTATTTTCTTCATTATGTTACCAACTAGAATTTGGATTTTACCAATCTCTCTCTGCGAATTTACCCCCGTATAGTTGGTAAGTTTGTCAAATATTTACATTAGCTCAATATCATTCCACCGATAAGATTCAAATATAGCAAGTTCCTTAGGCCTGTCGAGTGTCCTCGATTGTTCTAAAATTTGAATGAAAAAGCAGTGTTTTGAAAATCGAAAATCTTTTAAATCACTTGCTTAATAAGTGTCTCGGGCACTTGCTCAATTCTTGAAATCATTTTACAGGTTGCCATCAGCATGTTATTTCAATATCGGATCACAAGAATATCGCCTTAGCGATCTCGCAATTTTCACTTTGTAGTAAATTTGGTAAAAACATCACGACATTTAAAGGCTGGATTTTGAAAGCACCGGACAAAGTTTCAGATCCACGATTGCTAGTAAAATAAAATGCTCCCGATTCGTCATTTGAGCAAACGAGAGGACTATATGGAACATTTGCTAATAGTTCATGAGACCAGACACAAAATGGAAGATCCCAATGTGAACCAATTCAATTCTTCTTGTATTCTAAATGTACATATTCATAAACAATTTGCAACTAATTTCCTAAATCAACTCCTGCAAATATGACAAGTACAACTGAAAAATTGAATAAAACTACTAGGGATAAAATATATGATCACGCTAAGATTTCGTATGATTTGCTAAGATTTCATGTGATCACGCTAAAACTCCCCTTCACGCTAAAACTCCCCTTCAAGTTGGTGCATGTGGGTTATTGATGCCCAACTTGGAAAGTAGTCACATGTACCGATCCCGGCCTAGTGGATTGGTAAACACATTAGCTAGTTGTGACTTTGTACCAATCTTCAATGAAGCAATGAGACCGGCTTGTATTTTTTCACGAACGAGATGGCAATAAATTTCAACGTGTTTCATTCACTCGTTATCATAGTGTAAGGAAACTGGGGCTTGAAGAGGCATGCCAATGTCTTGTACAAGATATGATAACCAAGTAATCCTACATGTGGTTACTGTCATTGCACGATATTCCACTTTAGTAGAAGAGCGTGAGACTGTGCTTCATTTCTTGGTTTTTCATGAGATGAGACTATCACCCAATAAAATGCAATACCAAGTTGTTGAATGGCGAGTCATAGGGCAACTAGCCCAATTTGAGTTACAATAAGATATGTGTTGAAGTTCATTTTAGTTGGATAGAAGAGCCCTTAGCCTATAGTAGCCTTCAGATACCATTAGAGATGGCGTGCTGCATCCAAATGTGGTTGGCGTGGTACATACATAAATTGACTTAGAATGTTGACACTATGAGCAATACCTGGCCTAGTAATAGACTAATAGTTAAATAAATGAACCAGCCAATCAAGCAGTCTATAGAGAGATAGTCCTCCAATAGAGTGCCTGTATCTATGCTCAATTTTATATTCTACTCCATAGGAGCATCAATTGGTCGGGTTCCACTAAAACTACAATCTTCTAGAATATCCAAGATATATTTTTGCTGGCATAAATAAAGACTAGAATAGGATTGAGCAGCCTCAATGCCCAGAAAATATTTTAGAGGCCCGAGGTCCTTGATATGTAACCGATTATGTAACAGTCTTCACCAAATTGATCAAAGAAGCATTAGTAACAGTAATGACTAGATCATCAACATATAGTACTACATAAATATAAATATAGTCACTGCCATTGTGCAAGACAAAGAGAATGATCAGCTTGACAATGTGTGAAACCTGTCACGCTCCGAACCTCGAGCGCGCCAACATCCCACCATGGTCATGCAAATGCGACATTCCTGTGTAATGTCGCCGACCCCATTCATTTATTATTGCGAGCGGAACGTATTATAAAACCCCTGACAATAAAATACGGGATAGAAAAGCAGGAAGCAAAATCACAACATAACACTTTCATAATTCAACCGAATTACAAACAGAGGTTTACGGCCAAAAGTCTACAAAAGACTGACTCTTAAAAAGGAACTATCCTACGACCTACAAGTCGGACACATTCTCCAATCCTCATGACTTCACCTCTGCAACTCCTCAAGGTCAACCAAAGCTATCTAGCCGCTCTATCCACCAGGGACCTGAAATTGTAATCCCTAAACCGGGATGAGACAATGTTTCAGCAAGTTCAACCCCCTAAACCCCTATTAGAAAGAAAATACGCCCCGGGTGGCCTAGCCATATCACACAGAAGACTTACCTCGTCTTAATTGATTCATGCAGATTAGCACAATTCATATCATTCAATCATATGCAGTAATAAGAACTTAAACAACCGGAACGCATTCACTTTCATATAACCAACAACCGCGGGGTCCTGATTATAAGACTAAATCGTTATGACACGTCCCATTCCATGCCACACAATTCCGTCCCATAATCCGACACATCAACAACACTCAACATGCATTCCAATTGTTATTCACCGCCACACAAGAGCATAGCCTACTTGCAGTTCGGCTATCTACTGGCACATAGCCAGGCATCGCCTCCCCACCTTGGAGCGCGGCTTCGTCAGTACGTCGACGGCATTCCCGAAGGAGCATGGGCGCAGAATCTACTGCGACCCGCATCCGTTGTAAGGGGCATCCCATATAGGGGCAAGTCCGGCTCAACAGCCCAGGACGATCTCCTCTTAATTATCACACAACAATTCATATTCGGCCCCAGGACACTCTGCATTTCACTCAACACTTTCACTTAAAATAGTGATCCCGGCCATTTTTCTTCATATTAAAAATATTCCAGAAATTACTCACGTGTGTGGGGGCACGCTAATTTTGAACCAGAAAGCCAATATCTCACTTTTTCAAACCCCACTATTTAATATAATCATTAAAATCCAATTTTTGCATCAAAACCCGACACTTGGGATTTTCTAAATAAAATCCATACTTTTCACAATCAACACTCAATTTGCATTATCCAGTCATCAAATTCAAATTCTAAATGCACAGCAGCGATCAGCACGAAATTCTAAGAGAATAAGGTCCCAAAGAAATTTTCGGAATTTAATAAATAATTAAATTTATTCCGAAAATTAATTAAATAATAATATCCATATTTTTCGCCATCCACACTTGATTTATAATATCCAACCATCAATTTCAAAATCCGAATACACAGCAGCGATCAGCACGAAATTATGAGAATTTAGAGTCCTGACAAAATTTTCGGAATTTAATAAGTAATTAAATTTATTCCGAAAATAATTAAATAATAATATTTTAATAATTTCGAGACATTTAAATAAATCAAAAGTAAATTCATTTATGTCACATCAAAGCTTATATTAATATAAGCATTCATTTAGCCTTAAATTAAACAAACTTTAAGTTAATCAAGCACATTAATATAATCTACTCTTAACTAAATTAAACTAACCACCTAATAACACTTAACATAAACTAAACACACCTAAAGCATTATTAACCCTCTAATCAAGGTTTAGTGAGCTAAACTCACCGGATTAGCGAACTGAGCGGACCAAAACGACGGGGACGACGTGAGGATCGACTTTCCTCAAGGCGGGCCGAGCATCCGAGCTCGGGAAGGCGGCCAAGAAGGGGCTGAGAAACCCATTTCTGCAACCTTCTGCTCGCTGCTGGTTGGGGCGGATCCGGCGCCGGCTTGGGTCGGAAACGGGCGGAGAAGAGGTGCGGCGGCTCCTGCGGTGACTGGCGGTGGCTCCAACGGTCTCTCGGTGGCCTTGGTGACGGCGGCAGCAGCTAGATGACAAAGAACGACGGTGCTGGAGGCTCGGGGTCGCACGGGCAGCGGCGGAACGGCGAGTTGGCGTGCGGTGCGACGTGCATGAACGGGCGGCGAGCTGCGACGGCGAGGAGCTCCGGCTGGCGACGTGCGACTGCTCCAACGGTGCTGCTGGCCTCGCTGTCTTCGGCTTGCAGGGCGACGAACGGAAGGAAGCGGGAGAGAGAGTCGACGGAAGAGAGGAAGGGGAAAGGAGAGGGGTCGGCCAACGGCGGTCCGGCGCGACGGCGAGACGGCGAGCGAGCGGGGGCGAACGGCCATGGCTGCTCCGGCTTCTTCTCTGCATTTTTCTCATCTTCGCACAACCAAGATGGAGGAGAAACCAACGGAAAGGGAGAGAGGAAGGAGATCACACTCCACTATCTCCCACAACATTTTCCAATGGTTGCAATTTACTTTTCCGTCGGGGCATGAAACTTTGTACATTAATTTCTTCAATTCTATTCGATTCTCTTCCAATTGAATCAAATTGAAGTCCATAAAATTAATCCAATGTCACTACACTTCAATTCACATCTTCACTTGACCATAGAACCAACTTAAGTCCCAAAAGCACGACCAAAAGCGGGCCTACTAATTTCTCGAGCCAAATTAGCCATTCTCTAATTATTTTGCTGAAAAACTCGGCTTGCATGAAAAATCTTCCAAAGATAAGTTGATATTCCTAAAATGATTTGTGACACACCCAGACTTCCAATTTCTGAATTCAATCTCAATTCCACAGTTAATTTCACTTTGGCACGATACTAGCGTGGCTCAACCTACCGGGTAGCCTTTAGAAATTTTCATGCATTTGACCTGTGGTTGATCAAGCCACAATGTACATCTTTGACACATTGGCGACTCTCGGTTGTCGGGGTAATCTCAAGGTTTCAAATACGGACACAGGGTACCCAATCGACAGAAAAGTCGGTCCAGTGCCGATCGACAAGAATTGTGCGATCTAGTGGAATCACCCATACCTGATCGCATGCCTCTGTCGAGTTGACCTATCTCCGATCTCTAATCAATTTTTAATTGTGCCGTAATGACTCTTGCAGATTAGCTCGGTCGAAAGATCGCTTCCTGGTCAAATTCTCGAGTATGATGCATTAGAATTTCTTAACGGTTTCACCTGATAGACTAGTTTTCACATGAGTGGCCGACTCAAGGAAAAGAACTATATGCGTGCCAACGAAATGCCCGTCTCAATTTATTGAAAATAGAATTGGATAAATCGGGATGTCACAAAACCAAAGTTATGTGAGGCAGTAGAAAACTTGAAATACCATTGACGAGATGCTTGTTTCAAATTATATAGAGATTTGTGAAGTCGACACACAATATTCTCCCCCTTACGCTGAAAACCAAAGGGAGGTTTCATATAGATTTCCTCGTCCAAGTTGTCATGTAGAAGGCGTTGTTAACATCTATTGGTTTGGGAGGCCATCCTTTAGTTGTGGCAATGGTCAAGAGTACACGAACTATAACCAATTTGGCAAAAAGTACAAATGTATCATGATAATCTTTCCCTTCAACCTGGGTATAGTTATGGCGACTAGGCGGGCCTTATATAGTTCAATACTACCACCAAATTTTCGATTGATTTTATAGACCCTTTTGGAGCCTATGGCTTTCTTGCAAGGTGGAAGTGGTATGAGAGACCATCTATGATTATAAGAAAGAGCTTCGATCTCGGCCTACATGGCATCTCTCCATTCATGATGCTGTACTGTCTCAGTAAAAGGGAATGGCTCAGTCGTAGTAGACAAAGAAGTAAGAAATGCTAAATGGGGTTGCTTAAAATGAGTATATTGGAGGAAATTAGACATAGAGTAAGAAATACCTCGACCATTATCTTTGACGGAACTTAGCATTTGAGTAAGTGAACAACAGTAGGCCTAGAGGAAACGGGGAGGTTGATGTATTCGTTGGGGTTTGATGGATTGTTCAAGCATTGGAAGTAAGGGTGTTTGCGGTGGTGTGGGAATTGGGTGTGGTTGCGAGGGTATTGGTGATGGTTGGTTTATTTCATCACATTAGGGGTGTGCAACCGGACCGGGTCAACCCGGTTCCCGGATCGGCCCACCCGGAAAACAAGGTCGGGAACCGGTTCCCAAAGTTCAGACCTTGTTTGAACCGGTCCGGGAACCGGTTCCGAGGGAATACCCACCCGAGAACCAGATTGATCGGATCGGTTGGGAACCGGTTTGAGAACCAGTTTTTAAGGCAAAACCCTAATTCGTTTCTTTCTATCTTTACTCTCAACTTCTTAAGCTCTCACGGTCTCACCTCCGCCGATCCATCCATCCGAGCGTTGCGCCCACCGCCGCCTTCCTCTTGCGACACCGGCTTCGTCAACATCACCGACCTCTAGGGCGGCAAGGTGGGCTTCGACGCCGTCGCCCCCAGGTCCAAGCTTGACTCGTCGTACACCGGCTTCATCTCCGTCCTCCAGATCAGTGCCGGCCTGCAATTTCCTTGCGAGTTTCGGTTTTCAAACGAGGAGTGCTTGGCATTGGCGTGGCTTAAGCGCGTCTCTTTCCTCCTCCTTCCGTCCAACACTTCGCATTTTCCCTTCATCGACGGCCCGAAGTCTCCTTCCCTTCCCCTTTTCTTGACTCGTACTTCTCTCTCTCTGTGTTTGGACTCTTGTAGATTCTTGGGATTGTCTCTGGGTGGCTTTGTTCTGAGTTCTTGATTCCATCTTGCAGCATCTCCAGGTACTTGGTCGATAGGTTGATTGGTTTTTGAGTCGTACCTGCTTTTTTTGTTGGGCGTCGTGTGCTGCCGCTTCCGAATTCAAGATCTTCCAGTGTTTTAATCTGACGGGCGAAGAAGTCTTCGTGCTGATTTTCTATAATTCAAGATCTTGCTAAATCCTTGTTTGTGAATCCTGCCTCCAACCCAATTGCTGGCAGCGTCGTTTCTGATTTGCATTTGTACCCGTTTTCTTTTCATGGTCTCGGCCATCCTCGCCGCCCCGCACCGGCGACAGAGCCTATAGGTATGAAGTCGAGGCCCTTCTTTAGGCCGTTGGTATTTGTTCCCTGCCTAACGGGATGGTGATTCATGCCGCAGGCTTCTTACTTAGTGAATTTTGTTGGCGTTCTCGTGGGTTGACCTGGTTTTGCTGGATGTAGAATGATAAATCTGGATTGGGAGATGGTGAAAACAGGGATTATATGGTTCTAAAAGTGAATCTTTGATTCATATTCTTGTATAAACTCCTTGATGGAAATGCATATCATGTGTTTGATGAAATGCTGGAGCCAGATCCGAATGTGTTTCTAGTAGATCATTGAGCCGAAAGTCGTAATGCATCAACTCAACTTATTCTTGACTTATGAAATCTCACAGTGGCCGGTTGAGTTGGAATACGATGCTCATTTGTTATTGAATTGGCGTTATGATTCTCATGTTGGAAATTGCGTCTTGATATCTCTGGTTTGAGTTGAGTCTTCTATACGAACGAAGTTCAGTGTTGGAATCGTTGCTTGTATGCTCAGATTTCTCTATTATATCTCATTTTCCCCTGTCCGTATCACTCTAATGTGTCATTGCTGTGTATGAGGTGTGGCCGGTGATCGAGTGAGAGCTTGCCTCTCAAAATAGAAGCTCACTGACAGTGGTTGACAAGGCCACAATCATTAACTATGGACTCTCTGCATTTAGTTGTTTTCATTACTTGTGTTTCTTCTTTTTGTCCGCCATTCACATCTTTGTTATTGAGCTGTTTCAAGGTCCTGTGAGAATGGTGAAAATAGAAAAATTTTGCAAAACAGGTTCCAATATAAACAGGGTTAACCCTGTTCCCGGACCGGAAAAACAAGGTGGGTTAGGAACAGGGTCCAAAAAAAGAGAACCGGTTATAACAGGGTCGGGAACAGGGTCCAGGTCTAGACCTTACCCACCCTGGACCCGATCACCCCTACATCACATTGTGTGACGAATAATGGTAACACAACATCTCAACTCACATGTATCTTTTTTGTGAGAAGATAAAAAATACGATACCCTTTTTGACCATTGGGATATCCAAAAAAGAAAAAGAAAAAGAGTAGCACAAGCATCAAATTTATTTTGAATGAAGGTGTTGTGTCCAAAACACAATCAATCGAAAACTCGAAGGTGCATGAAATTTGGTGTGTAACATCTGAAATTTTCTTTGTAGTTTATGATATTTATAATATGTAATTAGTATAGTAATTGTTAGCGAGGATCGATATGCTCTTGAATACGTATTGAACAAATTTCAAATATTAAATTTTTACCGAGTTAAGGTTTTCCTATTGTTTTATACTTTTTGTTAATAATTTTAGTGGTATCAAAATAATTTCCTGATTTACCGACGTTTCAAACGAATACTGATTTCCTTGATTATTTACCGCAATGTGAAATATATGTCCAAATTAATATAATATCTCAATCTTTTTATTAAATCATGCTATTTGTCACAAATGTCTTCATCTCCACCACATTTTTATCCACATCTCTAAATTAAATCCTTTGAACATATCCATATGATCTCATGCATGACATAATCTTAACACTAGTTATTTTTTTGTCAACATTTAACTCTAGTTAATTGCCATTATTGCTTTTAACCAAGGCTAATAAATGTTACTTCAAGACACTCCTAAATGTAGTGAATAACTATGGAAGACAAGAGATAAATGCATCATTTCCCCTATCTCCTTGAGCACCTCCATCTTTTTTCACTTCTCCAAGTTCAAGTTTTATTTTATTCTCTCTTTCAAGACAAGGTCCACACCCTTACTTTCAATTTAGTGTCTTACATATGAATTTCCTTTTATTTTTGTCAAATGAGCTTCGTTGTTTTCTAAATAATGACACTTGTTAATTTTTATAATTATTTTTATTGCAAGGTAAGTAAAAGCTTTGTTTGTTGAGAATTCACTCAAGGTAAGTGAAAATCCGAAGGACTAAGCTAGAATATCTACTTAGTACTCTTAAGCTTGGTTGGTTGATTATTTATCTATTTACTATAAATTTTACTTTATATGTGTGTAAGTTGCCATGGTTAATTGTTGAACTATGGTGATTGTTGGGGTTTGTATTAAAAGGCTTTTCTCATGCCTAGAAAGTGTTTGAAGAAAACCCAAATGGTTTTGTTGCACCTTAAGCGGGAAAAGTGGGAAAATGGTAAAACTAGGCCTAAGAAGGGGTGTTTTGGTAAATTTTTGACAAAATATGGGGTGATTTCAAAATTTTCAGAATGGAGATAAGGCTGTTAACAGGTTTCCTTTATGATTTTTAGTGTTAATAAGTGGGTTTCTAAGTAATATTAATTAAGGGAAATCAAAGCCATTTAAAGAGAATGAATTTTGAAGCTTAGGGGTAAATTTGTAATTTCAACAAGTTAAGGGATGAAGCTCCGTTTGGTTCAGCTTTCCCAAGGGGCTTTGAGCCTCCAAAGCCTATTAGGGAAAATATTTTGTGTTTGGCAAACATTTTTGAAAGCTCATTGGCCAAATATCAATATTCTCAATGTTGAAAGCTCAATGCAAGTCCGGACCTGTTTTGAGCATTGGGCAATTTGGAAATGCAAGTTCACTGTTCATCAGCATCACTGTTCATCTTTTTTCCTATTTGTCTTCGTCTTCCCCGCCTGAGAGTCAGGCTTCTCCTGCAGCTACCACTGCCGCCTGGGGGTCGCGTGTCCCTGGTGACCACCGCCTGGGGTGGCGCAACCCGCGACCCAGGCGGCGTCGCTTGGCGCAGGCGAACTAGGCGATGCCGCCTGGGTCCGCGCGACCTTAGGCTGCCAGATCTGGCTGTCCAGCAGTTGGCCAGGAGTTAACCGGCCATCAAATTTGATTTTCAAACTTTAAAAAAAAAATAAAACATAGCAAAAGCCAATTACAAATGTGAGTTTTGCCAAACGGTGTTTATGTTAAAGCTACTTTTCAATGCTATTTGACATTACAATTTACCAAACGGTGTAGCATTTTGAAAAACCTAGTTACCTCAAAGATATTTGCATTTTCCCAAAATCATTTCCCCAAAATTGAACCAAACAGGCCCTGAATCTGCGAAAAACTGAAACTTCTGTGGACTGTTCACAGCTTGTGAAACCTTAATTTGGATGATGTGTCAATTATACAAAAATTGGAACTAATTGGAACTAGTCGTGCTAATAAATCAAAAGTGAATTGTTTTAATGGTTTTGTAAAATATGTGGGGTGCCTATTGTGTAAATAAAATGTTAGTATGTCTTAGATAACAAAAGTATGGCCTTTAGTTTTTAATTTGATTAATATGACTTGGTTGGTTGAAAATCGGAAATTATGGGTAAATTTATAAAATGACAATTTTACAAGGGCGATAGTACAGTTTTTAAGAATTTGGAATTATAGAAGATATTCCTTAATTTTGTGGAAAAAGTGGGCTTAACCAAGGGTGGCTTTATTATTAAAAAAAATGTAAATTTATGAGTTACCTTTAATTATTGGAATAGTAGTGTCCATTACTAAATGGATATCAAGAATTAATAAACCAGTGAAAGTTCTCTACTACCGAATGATTATGGCTTGGTGAAAAAAAAAATATTTATTTTTTAAAGTGCACGTAATTGATTGATTCTCATGGTTATATGAAAATGCCAAGAGATTAACGTCTTATCTTTTGTAATTGTAGACACATAAAAGTTTGTGATATGGTTAATGATGGATGTCTTTGATATTACGAGAACAAGACCTTTGCCACAACCTATTCCCCACCGAGCAAATTCCCTTATGTGAGTATGTATAAGACTCTAAAGTTAGCTAGATATTCTACTGCATGGGACGGTTCCCAACAAGGTTAAGATGACATGACTCGTGTAGTCATGGTATGACATGGCTTGTGAAGCCATGATATCATATTAATAAATGGCTATCATCATACGGATGTACAGTGGTGCATTAATCTTTGCTAATGTAGATGACACATGTGATTAATAGGGTGAGGTGTGGCAAATGGGTACGTGTAATTCCATCCCCCGTGAGTTGGTGGTGATGATGCATCGGGAATCGAGATGCTCTTGGCAAGTGATGAATATGAGTTCATATGTGTCAATTGATGAGATGTTGTGGTACTTGTATATATATGTGATATTCGATTGTACCTATGTGATCAATTTAATGCAATATTATGATTGCCTCATTGATATGTCATGATATGAAAATTGTACATTTATCCTTGCACTCACTCGTAATGCATAGTTGTTTTATATTGCCTTGAATTCACGATTTTTGTTTATATCAGGTGGAGTGTTATGCGGATCTCCTATCTTTGACTTAGAAATGTCATTTACTAGGCCTTGGCTCATTCCTTTATTTTTCAAACTTGTAGGACGGCTTTTCAGCGGCCGCCACTTTTTAGAGCTCCAGCTCACATTGAATATAATTATGAAGAAGTTGCCTTATACAATTCTTATGTAAATTAAGTATACAACCACGGTTTGGGTCGATGTGAGACTTGCTGAGTGGGTCCCGTATCGATATATAGCTCGGTATGCGATCTTTGATGGCGATTGGTTAGGACCACTTAGAGGATTTGATGGTCCCCCTGATTACATTTCCGATGGGCTAGTGATGGGAGAAGTCATCAATCCTTAGATTTTAGTTTTGGTGTTGTACTGGTAGGCTTTTGGGTAAATAAGGATAGTGTTGAAGTTAGGCGATCCCAACCCTTCCTAGATCTTTTGGTATTTTATGTGTTGTTTTTAATACTATTTGAAGTTGTATATATAAAGTCAACATAATGAAATATTATGTGCAATATTTATCTAATGTGATGATATTCTTGTATGTCGTATGGTAATGTATTTCTAGTGCTTCCGGTTGCTATAAAAAAAAAAAAAAACAAATCAGAAAGCACATGTGTCACGTGTGACGTTCTGGGGCGTCACACGGTGACTGACTATGTAAAATCTCATATGGAGTTTTTTTTCTTTCAAGACAACAGTGGGAAGTCTGTTTATGATGCAAGCGGCAATGAGAATGCATTCACCTCAAAACTCAACGGGAAGGTCGGATTGGAAGCATAAGGTATAGGCAATATTTAGAACATGCCAGTGCTTGCGCTCTACCACTATTTTGTTGAGGGGTGGACACGCAATTCGATTGATAAACAACACCCATGGGGTAAAAAAAAATTAATAAGCTTATTGAAAAAATCTTTTTAATTATCAGAATGGATGCAACGAATTTGTTTATCGAATTGGGTTTTTATCATGGAAAAGAAATTATTGATAAAATGATTTACATCAAATTTAGAAGACATTAAATAAAACCACATGCTACGAGAATAATTATTGACTATAATCAGGAAAAAAAGGTACCCCAGATTAAGAGGTGGTATAAAATGGGCCCCAAACATCCAAATGAACTAAATCAAAGCATGAAATAGTAAAAATTGTACTAGAAGAAAATGGCAAGCGAGATTGTTTCGCAAGTGGGTACATAAAGCAAGGAAAGGTGTTAGAAAATGAAATGTTATTATCTAAAGCTTGCAGATGAACCGAATATGAACACTTTTGCTCATCTTTGAAGGAAAATTGTGGGGCTTGTTTGGATAGGCGTTTACTTTTTACTTTTTGCTTAATCTAAATCTTGACAGTGGATGAACTTTGACTTGAAGATTCACATGTAATTTTTTTTAATGTTTTTCGGAAAATAAAATTACCTTAAACTTTGTTGAGAAAGTTTAAAAAAAAAAGGTAACATTTGCTTTGCTTAAACTTCCTTTAGAGGTTAAAAAAAGGCATACCTTTTTCGAGTTGCTCTCTTGGGCCGACTACGTAGCATTTCTCTTCTGAATGCCCATTTGGGATTCGGGATTTAACCATCTTTTGACTGGCACTTCCTTTCATTCTTTAGCTATTATCAGCTTTTGATGATCCCGTTTGATCCACAGACTGCGTTTGATTTGAAATTTTGGCCAACAGAAAAAGCAAGTTATATAGCTGTCGATTCTGGCTGTCCTTATGTTGATATGAGTTAAAGAGAACCAGTTGTATGATGATTATACTCGCTTATGTTTTCTATACTTAGTTTCACAAGGCTTTGTGAGATGAGTGATGGGGCCCCCTAAGTCAGTTCAATGATGATATCGAATGCTGGAATAGCCTCTCTTAATTCAGATTCAAGGCTGCCTCCATTTGTTCTTAATATCCTCCACATAGGCAGAAGAAAATACGCTTGCACTCTTTTTTCTGTGTGTGTGTGTGCACGTGTGCACGCATATTTTTCTTAAAATTTTCAGGTCCATCAGTGCATCTCTGTTATTACACTCCTTCGCAACAATTTTAGTGCCATTGAAAGTTAAGATATTATCATTTTGATGTGCAGTTAAAGCTGCAATATTTGGTGCATTGTATATCATCCTTGGAAAGCGTGTTTGGTTTTTCCCTAATATTCTTGCTGAGGAAGCAACTCTTGGAGAACTATTCCGTTTCTGGCCCAATAAAGATGAGGAGGAGCGACCGAAGTGGACAACCAGGCTCTTTTATGCAATAGTAGCAGTGGTGGTCATCTTGTCGCTTAGGCATCACGCCCCTGATGAGGCTGCTAGAGCCAGGTTAGTAGCTGTTCTTGTTTCAAGGACTGATTGTTTTCTGCCTTTGCAAAAGCGAAGTTGGCTCTGTTCCTGTTGGAACCTGAAAGTACTACCTTATGAAATTTCTTCTCTGCATTCCTCTTGGAGGATCAACATATAAAGGCCAGAGCTCTCAAGACTGACATTTGAAAGCGGCTTTTGCCCAATTTCTTTAATAGAGCAGTAGGCCAGAATTGAATCAGAACACGAGGACGCACTTCCTTGCTGAGAGGGCATAGGAAGGCTGCTACCATCAGTTAAATTTTAGAAATATCATGAAAAGATTGACCTTTGAAAGGCTTATAAACATTGCGGTTTATGCGGGAAACTTTTCTGACCAGTTCATTCTGCTGGTTTTTATGGCATGGCCTTGTATTTCCATTGGGCTCAAGATTATACTTCTATTATTACAGGTACCAAAAGCGGGTATTTAACATAATTGACGATGTTATTGAGTGGTCTCCGAGGTTGGCTCTTTCCGGCATGATGGAGAAGCAGCCTACGGTGGTCAATGCGACGGAGCCCAACCACAACTTCACAGATGGTAGTAAATCGAGCTCAGATACAGGAGGTGGTGAAGCCTCTCAAGAGCAAAGTGGGGACTCGGGTGAAAAGATAGAGGACTCTGATGCATTTCAGCAACCTGATAACATAGAGGACTCTGATGTATTTCAGGATCGCGATGATCATATATGATAGTAGATTATCGGTCGGCCTGCACTTTAAGGATCACTTGCCCGGCTTGTTCTTTTCTTTTACTGGGGCTTTCCCTTTTCAATTTGGAGTGTAAAAGCAGTGTAACCAAAGGATCTGATAATAATGCAGTTAGGTGGAAAGATTCTCGTGCCCCTGTCAATAGGATTGTCTACAGATGACAATGGAGTGCTACTTAAGGAGGGTTTTCTTTGTTTTGCCCAACTTGAAACGTGGATCAATTTTTGGAGAAGTCGTAGCATATTTACGGGTTCAATGCAAGTACTACCATGTTCTGGGGAAGCTTCAGTTTTCACTGTGCTGAAGCAGGGAGCTCTAAAAGTGGGGAAATGCTTGGCCTGCATGGATGCCAATCGTGCGATATTACGAACCTCAGACGATGTGAATTCTATGTGAGGTCCCTGCTTGAAATCACCCAGACAGCGGCTATTATAACGTATGGTCATTCGATTCCAGCTATTCATGAACAAAGGTATAGCTCTGGAGCTCGAATTCCAGCTTTTGGCCGAAGATATCTCTTTTTTCTTCATTTTTTTTTTTGTCTCTTTCACCGAACTAAACAAGGGATGTCACGCTCTCCACTTTCTTCATATCTCACCATTTGCAATTCACATTGCGAACGGCTTGTGAAGGGCCCGCCTGGTTCGTTCCTCCCGATTTGTCATTTGAACAAGCAAGAGGATTATATTAAACATTCATCAATAATTCAGCAATCACACTAAATAAATTAGAAATTCAAGAATTATATTGCAAATTAGACCAAAATTGAGGTACCATTTATATCATTTTCTCATGAATATGTTTAAAAAAGAGAATAGGGAAAATTTCAAATAATGGTCGGAAGTTGATTTTATTTTAAATAAGAGTTTGAAATAGCTATATTAGTTTTAAAGAATGACATAATTTTCTAATTTGTTAAGGGCATTTTCATCCTTTATTTTTTTGAATTTTTCTTTATTCTTTCATTTTTCTTGTTTTTCTTTCTTTTTCACTAATGGGTGGGATTGACCACGGGTGATGTCCAAAAAGTGCTAGGCAGGGGTCACCCTTGCCCAATTTAGAAGAGAGCCACTCTCATTAGCCTTAGTTGAGACCACCTTCAGGGTCAACTAGCTAACCACAAGTGAGGCTAGATCTCACCGGATCTAGGTGAAAGTCATATTGCTAATCGAAAATATTCTTGAGCAGTCGGAATATTTAGCTAGCCAACAACCAGTGAGATTAAAGTTTTTATTTGAAACTACTGTAATCATTTGAGGTCCTTATTTAATATTGACATGTTGACACAAAGCTCACTTCATGCATTTTTTTAAAAAAACAATGGGGACTTTAGGCCTGATTTGGAATTTTCCAAAAAATTCAGGCACTACTGCTGCGTTCATCCTGCAATACAAGCAGAAAAAATTTTCTCGGCGCACTTTCGCGCGACTCTCTCGCTCGCTCTCGAGAAGAATCCCAGCCAATGCTCACGCCTCCGATGGAAACTTGGAATTCCAGTGATCGCACGACCTCGAAGAAGACGATGACGACGGCGAGCGATGGGGGAAGCGGCGGCGGCGGCGGGCTCGAGGCCCTTCCCGTCTCCCTCCTCGTCCACGACATCCTTCTCAAGCTGGATTTGGAGTCCCTCTCAGCCGCCGCATGCGTCTCCAAAACCCTACGCTCCGCCGCCGCTCTCGCCCTCTCCTCTCTCCCGTCTCTCCACCTCGCGGTGAGTTCGAAGCTATCCGTGCATTTGCTCGGCATTCATATAGGCACAGTCGCGTCGATGTGCAGAGCTCGTAATCTAAGTCCATCGCGCGGCTTCTGGTTGTGATTTTGGCAGGACTTTTCGCCGGATGATCGAACTCTAGATCGCATCCTCTCCGCGTGCGGAGGCGTCGCGAGCCTCACGGTCAACTGTCTCCGAGTGAATTATCGTGCGCTCGAAGGCTTCCTCGGCCCGCATATTCGCGAGCTGAACTTGTTATGCTGCACGGCGATGCCACCGAGCGCTCTTGGCTCAATTGGCCGGAAATGCCCCAATTTGAGGTATATTCAACTTCATGAATAATTTATCTGGAAAAGCATTGTTTTGTCTTTACTTTAGTGCCTTCACGCGGTGGATAAGACAGAGAGGCATCATGCTGCTCGTGTAATTGCTTGAATTTTGCTGTGCTGTGAGGCATCCATTGTTGATACTGTGGCAGAGCTTCGAGGATTCGTGTTTATTATGCTTAGAGGAACAAATGCCTGAAATTGATAGCATGCTGCTCGTGTAATTGCTTGAATTTTGCTGTGCTGTCTGTCAATCTAAATTGTCAGTGGCATCCATTGTTGATACCGTGGCAGAGGTTCGAGGATTCGTGTTTATTATGCTTAGAGGAACAAATGCCTGAAATTGATAGTGAAATCCTCCACGTTCATAAAGACCTCAATTCAAGGTGTAACCATCTTTTTGGTGAATATTAGATGCTCATAATATGAAGTAAGCCTCTGAGATTTGTAGTAAACTGCCGTGATGACTTCGGCAGGCACGTAAGTCATGTTGGTCTGGAACAATTTGGTGTGGTATGATATTCTCTTTGCGTCCCTTCTGACAGGGTGCTGGTGCTGGAGTGGGCAGAGCGTGGCTCATATGATGAATTCACTGGAAATTTTCATCAAATGTTAAGCTGTTGTGTACACTTGGAGGTAATACAGTAGGAACAGGTTCAATCCTTAAATTTCATTTCTCAGTCATTGAAAACTTACCTTTGAACAAGACGCTTTGGAAGGACCAACAGCTGTGGTGCAATGTATTTCATGAAGTCTAGAGGGACCGATGGCTTCCCTGTATGCTCTCTTTAGTTGACATGTTGCATGCTAGAACTGATTTTGTTTCTTATTATACAGTCTCTTTGTCTAAAGATTCGAGGTGTAGAAAGCCCTGGCTATGCCTTTTCCTCTGGAATCTGGCCCAAAAGTATCAAGGTCCTGAAGCTGCAGCCAGCGCTTGAAGATGATGTAATCAGTCTGGTGAAGGAAATAGCAGGAAATGAGAACTGGCCTGAGGTCATTAAGTTTCTCTCTTTGCCATCTACTTGCTTGCTTCAAAGATTATCGCTTCATGTGAGGACCATATCAGACAAGCATGTCACCACCATTGCTGAGTCCATGCCTTGTTTGTTGGAGTTGGAGCTCGAAGATAGGCCATGGAAAGATCCACTACCACATGGTGATTTGACCAATGCCGGGATTCAGTCTTTGGGCTCTTGCGATCGATTGAAAAGCCTTTCTCTTTCACGAAATAGACAAAATTGCCAGGCATCTTTTAAAAGAGTCAATGACATGGGCATTTTCCTACTCTCTGAGGGCTGCAAGGGCCTAGAATCAGTACGGTTCTCTGGCTTTTCAAAAGTCAGTGATGCTGGTTTTGCATCACTTCTTCATTCTTGCAAGAACTTGAAGAAGTTTGAGGTGCGCAACTCCCAGTCTTTGTCTGATTTGGCTTTCCATGATCTGGCTGAGGCCCCGTGTTCTTTGACCGAACTGAGAATTCTATCGTGCAATCTCATAACCAGCGAGACAGTTAAGAAGTTGGCATTCTCCAGTAACTTGGAGGTTCTTGATCTCTCGGGCTGCCGGAGCATAGCAGATTCAAGCTTTTATTCCATATCATCTCTTAAAATGCTGAACACGTTGGATCTAGCTGGAGCAGATATAACAGATAGTGGCATGTCGAAACTCAGTCAAGGGAATGCGCCTATTCAGCGTTTGTCCCTTAGAGGCTGTAGGAGGGTAACAGATAAAGGGATTTCTCAATTGGTGCTAAGTGGAGGGATCGTTAGCAAAACATTATCCAGCTTAGATTTGGGTTACATGCCATATGTGTCAGACAAAGCGGCACATGCTATTGCCACTGGTGGCATAGCCATCTCGGAACTGTGCATCAGGTCTTGTTTCAAAGTCACCGACTCCTCGATGGAAGCTTTGTCAAGGAAGGGAAGTCTTGAAAATGGAAGTCAACCAATTAGGAGGCTTGATCTTGTCGGCTGCATCAGTTTGTCTGTTCAGTCGCTCCAGATGCTGAAAAAGCCTTTGTTTCGTGGGCTATGTTGGGTCGGCATTGGCCGCACTTGTCTGGTGGATAAAGGAGGGAGTGTCTTATCTGAAATTTACGAGGAACGGCCATGGTTGACCGTCTGTAGTGGCGGTTGCGAAATGGGATGCCGAGATGGGTGGGAGTATCATGGAGGATCTTAGAGTGGAGTTTGGCATGATTTGTTGGAAGTCTCTTTGGTTTCAAAATTTGTCCATAGTATCCATTATGAAGCTACCTTCCAACTTATATATCGATTTACCAATATTTATTTTCTTCATTATGTTAACAACTTGAATTTGTATTTTACCAATCTCTCTCTGCGAATTTATGTACGTATAGTTGGTAAGTTTGTCAAATATTTACATTAGCTCAATATCGTTCCACCGATAAGATTCAAATATAACAAGTTCCTTAAGCCTGTCGGTATGCTCAATTGTTCTAAAATTTGTATGAGAAAGCAGTGTTTTGAAAATCGAAAATCTTTTAAATCATTTGCTTAATAAGTGTCTCGGGGCACTTGCTCGATTCTTGAAATCATTTAGCAGATTACCATCGACATGCTATTTCAATATCGGATCACAAGAACATCACCTTAGCGATCTCACAATTTTCACTTTGTAGTAAATTTGGTAAAAACATAATGACGTTTAAAGGCTGGATTTTGAAAACACCGGACAAAGTTTCAAATCCACGATTGCTAGTAAAATAAAATGCTCCTAAATTGTCATTTGAGCAAGCGAGAGGACTATATGGAACATTTGCTGATAGTTCATGAGACCGGACACAGAATGGAAGATCCCAATGCGAACCGAGTCAATTCTTCTTGTATTCTAAATGTACATATTTATACACAATTTGCAACTAATTTCCTAAATCAACTCCTGCAGATATGATAAGTACAACCGAAAAATGGAATAAAACTACTAGGATAAAATATATGATCACGCTAAGATTTCTTATGATTTACTAAGATTTCATGTGATCACGTGAAAAACTCCCCCTCAAGTTGGTGCATGTGGGTTACTAACGCCCAACTTGGAAAGTAGTTGCATGTACTGATCTCGGCCTAGTGGTTTGGTAAACACGTTTGCTAGTTGTGACTTTGTACCGATCTTCAATGGAGCAATGAGGCCGACTTGTATTTTTTCATGAACGAGATGGTAATCAAATTCAATGTGTATCATTTGCTCGTGATCATAGTGTAAGGAAAGTGGGGCTTGAAGAAGCATGCCAATGTCTTGTAAAAGATATGATAACTAGGTAATCCTACATGTGGTTACTATCATTGCACGATATTCCACTTCAGTAGAAGAGCGTGAGACTGTGCTTTGTTTTTTGGTTTTTCATGAGATGGGGCTATCACCCAATAAAATGCAATACCCAGTTGTTGAACGGCGAGTCATGGGGTAACTACCCCGGTTTGAGTTACAATAAACTATGAGTTGAAGCATTTTAGCTAGGTAGAAGAGCCCTTAGCCTACGGTAGCCTTCAGATACCATTGGAGATGGTGTGCTGCATCCAAATGTGGTTGGTGTGGTGCATACATAAATTGACTTAGAATGTTGACAATATGAGCAATATGTGGCCTAGTAATAGTTAAATAAATGAACCAACCAATCAAGCGGTCTATAGAGAGACGGTCCTCTAGCCTATATCTATGCTCAGTTTTATATTCTACTCCATAAGAGTATCAACTGGTCATGTTCCACTAAAACTACAATCTTCTAGAATATCCAAGATATATTTTTTGCTAGCATAAATAGAGACTGGAATAGGATCGAGCAACCTCAATGCCTAGAAAATATTTTAGAGGCCTGAGGTCCTTAATATGTAACTAATTATGCAACAATCTTCACCAAATTGATCAAAGAAGCGTTAGTAACAATAGCAACTAGATCATCGACATATAGTACCACATAAACATAATCATTGCCATTGTGCAAGACAGAGAGAATGATCAACTTGACAATGTGTAAAACCAAAGTTACATAAGGTAATAGAAAACTTGAAATACCATCGACGAGATGCTTGTTTCCCGTATAGAGATTTGTGAAGTCGGCACACAAGATTCTCCCCATTACGCTGAAAACCAAAGGGAGGTTTCATATAGATTTCCTCGTCCAAGTTGCCATGTAGAAGGCGTTGTTAATGTCTATTTGTTCCGGAAGCCATCCTTTAGCTGTGGCAATGGCCAACGGTACACGAACTATAACCAATTTGGCAAGAAGTACAAATGTATCATGATAATCTTTCCCTACGCCTTTGGCGACTAGACGAGCCTTATATAGTTCAATACTACCACCAAATTTTCGTTTAATTTTATAGACCCTTTTGGAGCCTATGGCTTTCTTGTGAGGTGGAAGTGCTATGAGAGACCATCTATGATTCTAAGAAAGAGCTTTGATCTTAGCCTGCATGGCATCTCTCCATTCCTAATGCCGTATTGTCTCAGTGAAAGGGGATGGCTTGATAGTAGTAGACAAAAAAGTAAGAAATGCTAAATGGGATTGCTTAAAATGAGTATATCGGAGGAAACTAGACATAGAGTAAGAAATACCTAGACCATTATCTTCTGTAGAACTTAGCGCTTGAGTAAGTGAACAATAGTAGGCCCATAACCAACTAGAAAATTATGTCATTCTTTAAAATTATAACGTATGGTCATTGGATTCCAGCTATTCATGAACAGAGATATATCTCTGGAGCTCGAATTCCAGCTTTTGGCCGAAGATTATCTCTTTTTTCTTCATTTTTTTTTTCTCTTTCACCGAACTAAACAAGAGATGTCACACTATTGTTATTTTATTTCTTTTAATTTCTTTCGATTAGCATTTTTAGTCTAATTTGGAGGGATACCCAATTATTGAGCTTTTCGTGATCAAAAAATTAGTTTGGAGTAAATTTGTCATTAATGAATCGGTTTGGATTTTTCGTATTATTAACCCTAGAATTTTCCCCAAAAATAAAACCTTAGTTATCCGTTGCTCATACTATTGTTCTCTCGCTCGTTCGCTTTGCTCGACTTCGCATCAATCGCTTGCTTTCTCACACCCATCAATTGCTCGTTCTCTCGCATCGACTACTCTGTTCCCTTACTTGACTGCACGTTTGCTTCACATGTAAAGCATGTCTCTACATGTTCATCTATCTCTTAGGGCTTGTTTCTTCCTTCTTTTTTTAATCATGTCTTAGGGCTTATTTATGTGGTGTAAATGACTGTTGAAATTTTTGTGTTGGCTTGGTTGACTATACTTGAATTTTTTCTTGGAAAAATGAGCTTTTCGGGTTCAATGTCAACCTTGCAAAGAGGAGGCAACCATGGCAACAACGGAGAATCCAACGTGAGCATGTACTTTCTATGGCTAGTAGGGGTGTCAATGGTTTGGCTTTTTGGAAACCTAAATCGAACCGAACCGATAGGGTGTGAATCCAATCTAAGCCGAATCCAGACAAAATCGAATACAAACCAAACCGAAAACCTGGTTCAGTTTGGTTCGGTTTTTCGATTTTCTTAATTTTGCCTTAATTATTGGAACCAAACTAAATAAAATGTTCGAAAGAAGAAAGGTTTTAAGTTGGGAGTTTAAGTTTTTTTTGAGAATTTTGGTTTGATTCGATAACCAAATCAAAACGAAAAAAAGAATGGTTATTTTTTTATTATCCGATCCGAAAACCAAATCAAATTGAAAATGCACGAAATTTTGATTCGGCTCGATTCGGTTTGATTTTGGTTTTGGTTCGGTTCTGACAACCCTAGTGGCTGGCAAAGAAGATTGAGCCGATTCTACGTGTGGCTGATGAAGCCGAGAGCATTAGCACTAGAGTGGCTTTATCTCTGTGAGTGGTTTATTTAATATAGTTTTTTGAGATAATTACTTCTATTTTTGAATCAACAAGTTACTTTATATAAGTTTGTTGGCTGTTATGATGTAGGTCGATCTTATATATTTGATTTGGTTTACAAGTCATTTTCCATATATAGGGGCCATGGTGCTCGTCTATTTGGAACTTGTCTCTCTCTGGACCTTATGAAGATCTTCTCCATTAGAACGAATTACTTTTTTCCCCTATGTGAGTGATGTTCTATCTGGCAAAAAAGCGTGCTCATTGCTGTAAATATGGATCTAATTTAGTTTAAGTTATTTGACTTTTTTTCAAGTTCTTTTAATTAGCATTTTGAGTCTAATCCGATATCCAAGTACTAAGGTCTTTCGTGGTCAAAAAATTAATTTTGGGTGAATTTGTTATGAGAGAACCGGTTTGGATTTTTCGTAGTATTAACTATAGAAATTTCCCCAAAAATAAAATCCCACTTCTTTGTCGCTCGCGCTCCTGTTCCCTCTTTCATTCGCTTTGCTTGACTTTGCACCAATTGCTCGCTCTCTCGCACCGATTGCTCTGTTCCCTCGCTCGACTACCCGTTTGTTTTACATCTCCTACATGTTCATCTCTCTCTTAGGGTTTGTTTGTTTCTTCCTCTCTTTTTTAATCATGTCTCAGGGCTTTTTTATGTGGTGTAAGTTAAAATTTATGCGTTAGCTTGGCTAACTATACTTAAACATTTCATGGAAAAAAGGAGTTTTTCGGGTTTAATATCGACCTTGCAAAGAGGGGGCGACCATGGCAATTACGGAGAGTCCAGCTTGAGCATGGAGTTGCCGTGGTTGGTAGGGGTGTTAACAGTTCGTTTTTTTTTTTATAAATGCTAAATTGAATTGAACTAATAGGATGTGAATCCGATTCAAACCGAATCCGAACAGAATCGAATACGAACCCAACCAAAATTTTAATTCGGTTCAGTTTGGTTTTCTTATTTTTGCCTTACTTACTGGAACCGAAATGAATAGAATGTGAGAAAGAAAAGAGGTTTTGAGTTGGGAGTTTTAAGTATTGTTTAGAATTTCGGTTCGATTCGGATAACCGAACCGAACCAAAGTGAGCTGAAAAAAAAAATGGTTACTTTTTCAGTTATCCAAACCGAAAACTGAATGAAACAAAAAATGTATGAAATTTCAATTTGGTTTTGACACCCCTAGTGACGGCAGATAAGATCGAGCCGATTCTGCATGTGGCTGATGAAGCCGAGAGCAGCGACGTTCGAGTGGCTTATCTTTGTGAGTGGTTTAATACAGTTTTTTGAGATATTTTTTCTGTTTTTGAATCATCAAGTTACTCTATGTAAGTTGGTTGGCTGTTATAATGTAGGTCGATCTTATGCTCTTTATTTGATTTACAAGTTGCTTCCCATGTATAGGATCGTGGTACTCATCTATTTGGGACTCGTCTATCCCTGTACCTTATGAAGGTGTGCTCTGGCTCTCCATTAGAACCAATTACTTTTTTCCCTATGTAAGTGGTGTTCTGTCTTGGCAAAAAAACGTGCTCATTATTGTAAAGATAGACTAATTTAGTTTAAGATATTTGACTTCTTTCAATTTCTTTTGATTAGCATTTTGAGTCTAATCCGAAGGGATACCCAAGTACTGAGATCTTTCGTAGTAAAAAAAATTAGTTTAAATTTGTCACCGGTGAGTTAGTTTAGATTTTTCACGGTATTAACCTTATGATTTTCCCCAAAAATAAAACCTTATTTCTCATCGCTCACACTTTTGTTTCCTTGCTTTCTCGCACCAATCGCTGGCTTTCCCACACCCATCGATTGCTCGCACCGACTACTTTGTTCCCTCGCTCGACTGCCTCTACTCTACATCTCTCTACATGTTCGTCTTTCTCTTAGGGCTTATTTCTTCCTCTCTCTTTTTTACCCATGTCTTAGGGCTTGTTTACGGGGTGTAAATGACTGTAGAAATTTGCTCGATGGCTTAATTGACTATCACGTATGGTCATTGGATTCCAGCTATTCATGAACAAAGATATATCTCTGGAGCTCGAATTCCAGCCTTTGGCCGAAGATATCTCTTTTTTCTTCATTTTTTTTTTCTCTTTCACCGAACTAAACAAGAGATGTCACACTCTCCACTTTCTTCATCTCTTCACCTTCATATCTCACCATTTGCAATTCACATTGCGAACGGCTTGTGAAGGGCCCGTCTGGTTCGTTCCTCTCGATTTGTCATTTGAGCAAGCAAGAGGATTATATTAAACATTCATCATAATTCAACGATCACACTAAATAAATTAGAAATTCAATAATTATATTACAAATTAGACCAAAATTGAGGTACCATTTATATCATTTTCTCATGAATATGTATTAAAAAGAGAATGGGGAAAATTTCAAATAATGATCGGAAGTGGATTTTATTTTAAATAAGGGCTTGAAATAGCTATATTAATTTTAAAGAATGACATAATTTTCTAGTTAGTTAAAGGCATTTTCGTTGTTTATTTTTTAAATTTTTCTTTATTCTTTCCTTTTTCTTGTTTTCTCTTTCTTTTTTGCTGGTGGAACCACCAGTGATGCCTAAAGAGTGCTAGGCGTAGGCGAGGGTTGCCCTTGCCCAATTTGGAATAGAGCCACTCTCACTAGCCATAGGTGAGGCCGCCCTCACCAAACCTGGGAGAGGGTCGACTCGCCAACCACAAGTGAGGTCGGATTTCACGAGATCTAGGTGAGGGTTGTCTTGCTAGTCTAAAATACTTGAAATTTTTAGCTGGCCGATGACTGGTGAGATTAAAGCCCTTATTTGAAACTTTTGTAATCATTTTGGGCTCTTATTTAATATTGACATGTTAATACAAAGTTCACTCCGTGCATTTTTTTTATTTTTATTTTTTTAAATGGGGGACTTTGGGCCTGATTTGGAATTTTCCAAAAAATTCAGGCACTACTGCTGCGTTCATCCTGCAAAACAAGCAGAAAAAATTTTCTCGGCGCACTTTCGTGCGACTCTCTCTCTCGCTCGCTCGCTCGCTCTCGAGAAGAATCCCAATCAATGCTCACGCCTCCGATGGAAACTTGGAATTCCAGTAATCGCTCGACCTCGAAGAAGACGACGGCGACGGCGAGCGATCGCCGGCGGAAGCCGCCGCGGCGGCGGGCTGGAGGCCCTTCCCGTCTCCTTCCTCGTCCAGGACATCCTTCTCAAGCTGGATTTGGAGTCCCTCTTAGCCGCCACATGCGTCTCCAAAACTCTACGCTCCGCCGCCGCTCTCGCCCTCTCCTCTCTCCCCTCTCTCCACCTCGCGGTGAGTTCGAAGCTATCCCTGCATTCGCACGGCATTCATATAGGCACAGTCGCGTCGATGTGTAGAGCTCGTAATCTAAGTCCAACGCGCTGCTTCTGGTTGTGATTTTGGCAGGACTTTTCGCCGGACGATCGAACTCTCGATCGCGCACATGCGGAAAAGTCGCGAGCCTCACGGTCAACTGCCTCCGGTGAATTATTGTGCGCTCGAAAGCTTCCTCGGCCCACATATTCGCGAGCTGAACTTGTTATGCTGCACTGCATGCCACCAAGCGCTCTTGGCTCGATTGGCCGGAAATGCCCCAAATTGAGGTATATTCAACTTCATGAATAATTTATCTGGAAAAGCATTGTTTTGTCTCCGTTGTTCTTGCTTGATCATTTTTAGGTTTTAAGAGAGGCATCATGCTGCTCGTATATGTGCTTGAATTGTGCCGTGCTGTCTGTCAATCTAAATTGACAGAGGCATCCATTGTTAATACCGTGGCAGAGCTTCGAGGATTCGTGTTTAGTTTGAAGTTATGCTTAGAGGAAAAAATGCCCGAAATTGATAGTGAAATCCTCCACATCCATAAAGATCTCAATTCAAGGTGTAACATCTTTTGGGTGAATATTAGATGCTCATGATATGAAGTAAGCCTCCAAGATTTGTAGTAAACTGCCATGATGACTTCGGCAGGCACGTAAGTCGTGTTGGTCCGGAACAATTTGGTGTGGTATTATATTCCCTTTGTGTCCCTTCTGACAGGGTGCTGGTGCTGGAGTGGGTAGCGCGTGGCTCAGATGATGAATTCATTGGATATATTCATCGAATGAATTTTCATCAAATGTTAAGCTGTTGTGTACACTTGGAGGTAATACAGTAGGACCAGGTTGTTTTTTCAAATTTCATTTCTCAGTCATTGAAAACTTACCTTTGAAAAAGAGTCTGGAAGGACCAACAGCTGTGGTGCAATGTATTTCTAGAATGTATTTCGTGAAGTTTAGAGGGACCGATGGCTTCTCTCTTTAGTTGACATGTTGCATGCTAGAACTGATTTTGTTTCTTATTATACAGTCTCTTTGTCTAAAGATTCGGGTGTAGAAGGCCCTGGGTATTGCTTTTCCTCTGGAATCTGGCCTAAAAGTATTAAGGTCCTGAAAGTGCAGCCAGCGCTTGAAGATGATGTAATCGGTCTGGTGAAGGAAATAGCAGGAAATGAGAACCGGCCTGAGGTCATTAAGTTTCCTGCCATCTACTTTCTTGCTTGAAAGCTTATCGCTTCATGTGAGGACCATATCAGACAAGCTTGTCGCCACCATTGCTGAGTCCATGCCTTATTTATTGGAGTTGGAGCTCGAAGAAAGGCCAAGGAAAGATCCACTACCGCATGAAGATTTGACCAATATCGGGATTCAGTCTTTGGGCTTTGCTAATGATCCCTCCACTTAGCACCAATTGAGAAATCCCTTCATTTGTTACCATCCTACAAGACAAACGCTGAATAGGCGCACTCCCTTGACCAAGAGTCAACATGCCACTATCTGTTATATATGCTCCGGCTAGATCCAACGTGTTCAGCATTTTAAGAGACAATAGGGAATAAAAGCTCGAATTTGCTACGTTCTGGCAGCCAAAGAGATCAAGAACCTCTAAGTTACTAAAGAATGCCAACTTCTTAAGTGTCTCGCTGGTTATGAGATTGGACGACAGAATTCTCAGTTCGGTCAAAGAACACGGGCCCTCAGCCAGATCATGGAAAGCCAAACCAGATGTCTAGGAGCTGCGCACCTCAAACTTCTTCAAGTTCTTACAAGAATGAAGAAGTGATGCGAAACCAGCATTACTGACTTTTGAAAAGCCAAAGAGCTGTATGGATTCTAGGCCCTTGCATCCCTCAGAGAGTAGGAAAATGCCCATGTCATCGACTCTTTTAAAAGATGTAAGGCAATCTTGTCTACTTCGTGAAAGAGAAAGGCTTTTCAATTGATTGCAAGAGCCCAAAGACTGAATCCCGGCATTGGTCAAATCACCATGCGGTAGTGGCTCTTTCCATGGCCTATCTTCGAGCTCCAACTCCAACACACAGGCATGGACTTAGCAATGGTGGTGACAAGCTTGTCCGATATGGTTCTCACAGGAAGAGACACGCTTTGAAGTGAGCAAGGAGATGGCAGAGAAGGAAACATAATGACCTAAGGCATTGGCTGCAGCTTTAGGACTTTGATCTGGAAAAGCATACCCGGGCCTTTTACACCCCAAATCTTTAGACAAAGAGACTGTATAATAAGAAACAAAATCAGTTCTAGCATGCAACATATCAACTAAAGAAAGCATACAAGGAAGCAATCAGTCCCTCCAGACTTCATGAAAAACATTGCACCAGAGCTCTTGGTCCTTCCAGAGAATCTTATTCAAAAGAAAGTTTTCAATGACCGAGAAACGAAATTTAAAATAACAAGCTGTCCTACAGCATTACCTGTACACAAACAGGTTAACATTTGATGAAAATTTCCAATGAATTCTCAACAGCTTAACATTTGATGAAAATTTCCAATGATTTCTTTATATGAGCCAGGCTTTGCCCACCCCAACGTCAGCATCCTATCAAAAGGGACAATTGGAAATAAGAGAATCGAGAGATTTTAGTATATTTCAATATATCAAAAAGAATACAAGATAACCTATTTATAGGCTTGGACAAAGGAAATCAAAGAAAATCACATCAAAAGTGCATAATCAAAACAAATATAGAAAGTCAAAGAAAATATCTTAAATATCTCTAAAAGATATTTTAACATCGCTAACATCCTCTCAAACTCAAGAGTTTGAATTAATGTTAAACAATGCTTGTTCCTCTAACGACGCTATGGGTTAGGCAGCATTTTCCAAATCTGGATTGTTTAAGGGCGGTAAGTTGTTTGGTGGTCTCTTCTTGAAATAACAAGCGAAATGTTGAGGATTGAAGTGGAGCTAGCAAGCGGCCGATGCGGCTGGCTTGGGAAAATAGTTGTTGAGCGATGTGGCCTGTGCGGCTGGCATCGAAAGAAAGCCTCATCCATGAAAAAGGCTTGACTATGCACCAATGCACTTAGGTTTTCGTAGGAATGAAGGCTATAAAGTTGGAGATAGGAATGCAGAATAGAGAATTTAGAGTTTTTATTATATTTCGATATATAGAAAAGAGTATAAGGATGATCTAATCATAGGCTTAGACAGAGGAAATCACAGGAAATTAATTTAGATGTGCATAATCAAAATAAATATAGAAAATCAAAAGAAATATCGTAAATAACTCTAAAAGATATTTTAACATTCCTGACATCCCTAATATGGCCGACATAGACAAAGAGAATTTCACACCGCACCGAATTGTTCCAGACCAACACGACTTACGTGCCTGCTGAAGTCATCGCGGCGATTTACTACAAATCTTGGAGGCTGACTTCATATTATGCGCATCTAATATTCACTGGAAAAGATGTTGAACTCTGAATTGAGGTCATTATGGACGTGGAAGATTTCACTATCAATTTTGAGCATTTGTTCTTCTAAGTAAAACTTTAAAGCAAACAAAAATCCCCAAGACTCTGCCACAGTAGTAACAATGGAGGGGAAACGAACTGTCAAATTTGATTGAAGAGAGCGCAGTTCAAGCACATACACGAGCAGCATGAAGCCTCTGTCTTATCCACTGTCTCATCCACCACGGGAACGTACTAAACTAAAATCTTGGAAACCCAACGATCGAGCAAGAACAACGGAGACGAAACAATGCTTTTCCAGATAAATTTTTCATGAGGTTGAAGATACCTCAAATTACTCCAGCCAATCGAGCCAGGATCGCTCGGCGGCATCGCTGCACAGCACAACAAGTTCAGCTCGCGAATGTGTGGGCCGAGGAAGCCTTCGAGCACGCGATAATTCACTTGGAGGTAGTTGACCGTGAGGCTTGCGACGCCTCCACACGCGGAGAGAATGCGATCGAGAGTTCGATCGTCCGGCGAAAAGTCCTGCCAAAATCACAACCAGAAGCCGCGCGATGGACTTAGATTACGAGCTCTACACATTGACGCAACTTTGCCTATATGAATGTCGTGCGACTGCGGAGATAGCGGAGATTATGAACTCACCGCAAGGTGGAGAGAGGAGAGGGCGAGAGCGGCAGCGGAGCGTAGGGTTTTGGAGACGCGCGCGGCGGAGGAGAGGGACTCCAAGTCCAGCTTGAGAAGGATGTCTTGGACGAGGAGGGAGACAGGAAGGGCCTCAAGCCCGCCGCCGCTTCCACCTTCGCTTGCCCTCGCCGTCGTTGTCTTCGTCTTCTTTGAGGTCGTGCCTCTAGGATCACTGGAATTCGAAGCTTCCATTGGAGGCGGGAGCATTGATTGCGGATACTTCTCGCGACGCGCGGAAGTGCTCCGGGAATTTTACATTTTATTCTGCTTATATTTCAGGATAAACGCCGCCTTAACCCCTGATTTTTTAATAAATATTCAAGGAAAAATTATATACATTATCTATAAATTTTGATCCAATTTGCAACATAGTTTGTAAATTTCTAATTTTTTTAGCGTGATTTTTGAACTTTTAGTGTGATCACATAAAATCTTAGAAAATTACATGAAATCTCAACATGATCACATACCTTATTCCTAATTGTTTTATTTAATATTTTGGTTGTACTTATCATATCTTTAGGAGTGAATTTAGGAAATTATTTGTGAATTGTGTATAGATATGTATATTTAGGATACAAGAAAATTTGAATCGATTTACATTGGGATCTCCATTTTGTGTCTTTTCTCATGCTATCAGATCAAATATCGATTCCAATGTAGCTTCTTCTTCATGGCCAATCAAAACCCTTCCGTCATTTCTTCCAAGATCGATGTCAATTCTCAATATTTTTTTTCACTCAAGTGACCATCCAAATGCCCCTCTAACCTCTCCTCCTTTAGATGGAGACAATTATCCAGCATGGCATGCGCCATGCTCATAGCCCTTGTGGCGAAAAATAAGTTGTGATTTGTTGATGGGTTTTTGCGGCATCCTAATTCAACCTCTTTGGATTATCCCTTATGGATATGTTGCAATAGCATGGTGAGGTCCTAGTTGATTCAGTCTACTGTACCAACAATCTCACGTAGCATTCTTTGGCATGACTCAACAAATGATGTCTAGAATGATCTTCGAGAGCACTTCTCCCTTCATGATGCTCCTCAATTTTTTAAGATCCCTAGGGCTTTATTTACACATCAACAAGGTCCAACTTGATATTTGCCTATTATGCTGTGATAAAATCCTATCGGGATAAACTATTGTCGTATCAAGTCTTACCGACTTGTAGTTTTAGAGCAATGTTGACTCTTCTATAGTTTCTTGAAACAGATTCATTATTAAATTTTTCAATGCCTCAATGAATCTTATGCCGCGATTTGGAGTCAAATCTGCCTTATGAATCAGTTCCCTACTATCAATAGAGCATATGCCTTACTATTACAAGAGGAACGATAGCGCATTATTCTAACAATCGCACTGTTATTCGCGAACCTATTACCATGGCCACGTTCTATATTAATGATACTCACACTTCTCTCCTTACGGGTTCTTCCAAACCTGTTTTACATTGTACTCACTATAGAAGGGTTGGACATCTTAGAAGCACGTCTTTTAAGAAGCACGGATATTCGGAATGGTGGAATGATTGTAACAAGCGCCCCACCAATGACTCTAGCCGCCAATGACATTCACCCATAATTGGTTCTCCGACCATTGTTGTAGTTGCCACTGGTGATTCCCCTCCTCTCCACCAGTACAAATAGAACAACTCCTTCATTTACTTGCGACTGGTAATACCACACCTTCTTCTTTCCCTTTAGTGAATTTAGCAGGCACTTCCATTTTTTTAAATTCTACTTCATCCTGGATTCTAGAATTTGGTGCAACGGATGATATATCTTGTGATGTAGCATAGCTTTTTGAGTTTTATGATAACATAACTGCCAACCTTGTTTCCCTTCCCGATGGGATTATGGTTTATGTTTAACGAATTGGACGAATTTCTCTACTACCATATCTAACTCTTGATCATGTTTTATTCATTCCCCAATTTCGATTTAATCTTATTTCAATTAGTAAATTTACTATTGCTACTTCTTCTCTCAATATTGCATTTACTTTTAATACTTGCCTTTTTCAGGACCCACTTCTTTGACATCCACCACCACACCAGGCACACACTTTGACCTCTAGAATTGGCGGTTGGGACATTTGGGTTCATCTTGCCATCGTCATCTGCAAGATTTAGATAATAACATTTCATCTTCTAATACTTTTCCTTGCTTTATATACCCACTTGCGAAACAATTTCGCTTGCCATTTTCTTCTAATACAATTTCTACTATTTCATGCTTTGATTTAATTCATTTGGATGTTTGGGGCCCATTTCATACCACCTCTTTATCTGGGCACCTTTTTTTCCTGATTGTAGTCAATGATTATTCCGGTAGCATGTGGCTTTATTTAATGTCTTCTAAATCTGATGTAAATCATTTTATCAATAATTTCTTTTCCATGATAAAAACCCAATTCGATAAACAAATTCATTGCATCCATTCTGACAAATGAAAAGAAATTTTCATTTTGCTTACCAATTTTTTTTGACCCCATGGGTGTTGTTTATCAATCGAATTGCGTGTCCACCCGTCAACAAAATAGAGTGGTAGAGTGCAAGCACTGGCACCTTCTAAATATTGCCTATGCCTTATGCTTCCAATTTGACCTTCCCGTTGAGTTTTGAGGTGAATGCATTCTCATTGCCGCTTGCATCATAAACAAACTTCACACTATTGTCTTGAAAGAAAAAAACTCCATATGAGATTTTACATGGTCAGTCACCATGTGACGCCCAAAACGTCACACATGACACGTGTGCTTTCTGATTTCTTTTTTTTTTTAATAGCAAGCGGAATCACTACAAATACATTACCATACAACATACATAAAGATCATCACATCAGATAAATATTACACATAATATTTCATTATGTTAATTTTATATATACAACTCCAAACAGTATTACAAACAGCATACAAAATACCAAAAGATCTAGGAAGGGTTGGGATCGCCTAACTTCAACACTATCCTTTTATACCCAAAAGCCTGCCTGTACAACACCAAAGCTAAAATCTAAGGATCAATGACCTCTCCCATCGCTAGCCCATCGGAAATGTAATCAAGGGGACCATCAAATCCTCTAAGTGGCCCTAACCAATCGCCATCAAAGATCGTGTACCAAGCTATATACCAATGTGGAACCCACTCAACAAGTCTCACATCGACCCAAACCGTGGTTGTACACTTAATTTACATAAGAATCGTATAAGGCAACTTCTTCATAACTATACTCAATGTGAGTTGGAACTCTAAAAGGTGGCGGTGGCTGAAAAGCCGTCCTACGAGTTTGAAAAATAAAGGAATGAGCCGATGCCTAGTAAATGACATTTCTAAGTCTAAGATAGGAGATCCGCCTATCACTCCACCTAATATAAACAAAAATCGTGAATTCGAGGCGGTACAAAGCAACTATGCATTACGAGTGAGTGCAATGATAAATGTACAATTTTTCATATCATGACATATCAATGAGGCAACCATAATATTATGTAAAATTGAACACACAAGTACAAACGAATATCACATATCTATACAAGTACTGCCACATCTCATCAATTGACACATATAAACTCATATTCATCACTGGCCGGGGGCATCTCGATTCCCGATGCATTGTCACCACCAACTCACCGGGGATGGAATCACACATACCCATTTGCCACACCTCACCCTCTCAATCACATGTGTCATCTACATTAGCGAAGATTAATACACCACTGTACATTCGTAAGATGATAGCCATTTATTAATATCATACCATGGCTTCACAAGCCATGTCATACCATGACTACATGAGTCATGTCATCATAAAATTTCATGTCATCTCAACCTTGTCGAGAACCGTCCCATGCGGTAGAAGATTTGGCTGACTCTAGAGTCTTATACATACTCACATAAGGAAATTTGCTCGGTGGGGAATAGGCTATGGCAAAGGTCTTGTTCACGTAATATCAAAGACATCCATAATTAACCATATCACAAACTTTTCAGTGTCTACAATTACAAAAGGTAACACGTTAATCTCTTGGCATTTTCATATAATCATGAGAATCAATCAATTATGTACACTTTAACAAATAAATATACATTTTTTTTCACCAAGTCATAATCATTCGGTAGTAGAAAACTTTCACTGGTTTATTAATTCTTGATATCCATTTAGTAATAGACACTACTACTCCAATAATTAAAGGTAACTCAAAAATTTATGTTTTTTTTTTTTTAATAATAAAGCCACCCTTGGTTAAGCCCACTTTTTCCACAAAATTAAGGAATATTTTCTATAATTCCAAATTCTTAAAAACTGTACTATCGCCCTAGTAAAATTGTCATTTTATAAATTTACCCATGATTTCCGATTTTCAACCAACCAAATCATATTAATCAAATTAAAAACTAAAAGCCATACTTTTGTTATCTAAGACATACTAACATTTTATTTACACAATAGGCACCCCAGATATTTTACAAAACCATTAAAACAACTCACTCTTGATTTATTAGCACAACTAGTTCCAATTTTTACATAATTGACACATCATCCAAATTAAGAAATTAACTCTAAAAATTATTTTACCACCTATCAAAATAAGGTTTCACAAGCTGTGAATAGTCCCCAGAAGATTCAGTTTTTTCCAGATTCGTCCCTCAACTTGATGAAATTACAAATTTGCCCCTAAAACTTCAAAACTTGTTATTTTTAAACGGCTTTGATTTCCCCTAATTAATATTACTTAGAAACACACTTATTAACACTAAAAATCATAAAGTGAACGTGTTAACAGCCTTATCTCCATTCTGGAAATTTCGAAATTACCCCACATTTTGTCAAAAATTTACCAAAACACCCCTTCTTAGGCCTAGTTTTACCATTTTCCCACTTTTCCCACTTAAGGTGCAACAAAATCGGTTGGGTTTTCTTCAAACACTTTCTAGGCATGAGAAAAGCCTTTTAATACAAACCCAACAATCACCATAGCTCAACAATTAACCATGGCAACTTACATACATATAAAGTAAAACTTATAGTAAATAGTGAAACAATCAACCAACCAAGCTTAAGAGTACTAAGTAGATATTCCAGCTTAGTCCTTCGGATTTTCACTTACCTTGAGTGAATCTTCAACAAACAAAGCTTTTACTCACCTTGAAGTCAAAATAATTATAAAAATTGACAAGTGTCATTATTTAGAAAACAACAAAGCTCATTTGACAAAAAATAAAAGGAAATCCATGAAGATACCTTGTAAGACACTAAATTGAAAGTAAGGGTGTGGACCTTGTCTTGAAAGAGAGAGTAAAATAAAACTTGAATTTGAAGAAGTGAAAAAAGATGGAGGTTTACGTTCAAGGAGGTAGGGGAAATGATGCATTTATCTCTTGTCTTCCATAGTTATTCACTACATTTAGGAGTGTCTTGAAGTAACATTTATTAGCCTTGGTTAAAAGTAATAATGGCAATTAACTAGAGTTAAATGTTGACAAAAAAATAACTAGTGTTAAAATTATGTCATGCATGAGATCATATGGATAAGTTCAAAGGATTTAATTTAGACATGTGGATAAAAATGTGGTGGAGATGACATTAGTGACAAATAGCATGGTTTAATAAAAAGATTGAGATATTATGTTAATTTGGACATATATTTCACATTGCAATAAATAATCAAGAAAATCGGTATTCGTTTGAAATGTCGGTAATTTAGGAAATTATTTTGATACCACTAAAATTATTAACAAAAATATAAAAAGATAGGAAAACCTTAACTTGGTAAAAATTTAATATTTGAAATTTATTCAATACGTATTTAAGAGCATATCGATCCTTGCTAACAGTTACTATACTGATCATATATCATAAATATCATAAACTACAAAGAAAATTTCAGATGTCACACACCTTCAAGTTTTCGATTGCTTGTGTTTTGGACACAACACCTTCATTCAAAATAAATTTGATGCTCATGCTACTCTGTTTTTTTTTTTGGATATCCCAATGGTCAAAAAGGGTATCGTATTTTTTATTTTCTCACAAAAAAGATACATGCGAGTTGAGATGTTGTGTTTCATGAAATAATTTTTCCATACTTGATGCTTCCTTACTCTATCTTGTTAGGGCCTGTGTTACCATTATCCGTCACAAAATGTGATGAGATAAACCAACCATCACCCTCGCAACCACACCCCATTCCCACACCACCACAAACACCCTTACTTCCAATGCTTGAACAATCCACCAGATCCCAACGAATACATCAACCTCCCCGTTTCCTCTAGGCCTACTGTTGTTCACTTACTCAAATGCTAAGTTCTGTCGAAGATAATGGTCGAGATATTTCTTACTCCATGTCTAATTTCCTGCAATATACTCATTTTAAGCAACCCCATTTAGCATTTCCCCCATTTAGCATTTCTTACTTCTTTGTCTACTACTACTGAGCCATCCCTTTTCACTAAGACAATACGGCATCAGGAATGGAGAGACGCCATGCAGGCTGAGATCGAAGCTCTTTCTTAGAATCATAGATGGTCTCTCATACCACTTCCACCTTGCAAGAAAGCATAGGCTCCAAAAGGGTCTATAAAACTAAACAAAAATTTGGTGGTAGTATTGAACTTTATCCAGCTTAGATTTGGGTTACATGCCACAGGTGTCGGACGAAGCCGTACTTGCCATTGCCTCTAGCTGCATAGCCACCATGGAACTGTGTGCATTAGGTCTTGTTTCCAAGTCACCAACTCCTCAGTGGAAGCTTTGGCGAGGAAGGGAAATCCGACTCCTTAGTGGAAGCTTTGGCGAGGAAGGGAAGTCTTGAAAGCAGAAGTCGACCGATTAGGAGGCTTGATCTTGTCGACTGCATCGACTTGTCTGTTCAGTCACTTTAGATGCTGAAAAAGCCTTTGTTTCGCAGGCTATGTTGGCTCGGCATTGGTGGCACTTGCTTGGCGTATAAATGAGGGTGTCTTATCTGAAATTTATGAGGAACGGCCATGGTTGATCGCTTGTACCAGCGGTTGCGAAATGGGATGCCGAGATGGGTGGGCGTGTGACATCCTGATTTTCAAGTTTGATTTCAATGAAATGAAACGAGCTTTTCATCGACGTGTCTATAGCCTTTTTTCTCTGAGTTGTCCACTCACAAGTTAAGTAGCCTATCAAGTAAAGCCGTTAAGAAATCTAAATACAATAGACTTGAGAATTCAACCAAAATCGATTATTCGGCCGTACTAATCTGCAAGGGTCATTACGGCATCATCAAAATCGATCAGAAACCGGATATAGATCGATTCGATAGAGGTATGTGATTAGTGCGTGGGTGATTCTAAATAGCACGGACACGCGACACGACACGACACGACACGTCGACACGTCATTTCTCAAAAATAGATAATTCCGACACGTTGGGAACGTTGTATATTAAATAAATATTTTTATTTTTAATTAATTTGATTATTAATTAATTAAAAAAGAGCCTACAATGAATTTACACTAATAATATTAATAAATCAATTCATTGAAAATTCGAAAAACATATTCATAGTTGATGTGTATCCATGCTTGGAAACGTATTTTTAACTTTAATAAAAGTTATTGATGAAACTAATGATTAATAAGAAATTAGAATCAATTTATTTAAATAAATCCATGATCTTCTACATAAAAAATTTATCATTATTAAAAATTTAGTACTTTATTTTTCAAAATTATTTTTTAATGTCATTTATTTATTTTGACGTTTAAAAAAAAAAAAAGTCCCCACACCCCACTCCCTACCCCCCCATATTTATTTCCCTTGTCCGTCCCCCCGCCCCCAATTTATTACACTTATTTCCCTCCCCTGACAATGACAAATAAGTTGTCACTTCCCCTCCCCCTCACGCCATCAGATCTCCTTTTTTTTTTTTTTGAGTTTCTTTATCAAAAACCCTAGCTAGCCCTCCTTTTCATCCTCCTACTCACCGCACAACCCCCTTCCCTCTCCTCTTCCTATTGATCCTTCTCCTCCTCCTCCTCGCCGCATGACCCCCTTCCTCGCTGCACAACCCCCCTTCCTCTCCTCTTCCTCTTGATCCTTCTCCTCCTCCTCACCGCACGACCTCCTTCCTCTCCTCTCGCCGTCTCTTGCCGTCGCGGGCTCGTCGTCGCTCATAGCTCGTCTCCACTCCCTCGCCCTCCCCATTGCCCTCCATCTTCCGGATATGCATGTCAAAACGTGTTTGACCACGTGTTGGAAAATTCGACACGCGTTGACCGTGTGTCCAAGCATGTCCGAGCGTGTCAACATGTCCGACATGTGTCAAAGCATGTCAGACACGACACGAAAGCACGGGCAACGTGCCCATGCTTCATAGGGGTGATTCCACCTAATTACAAAATTCCCATCGAATGGCACTAGACCAATTTTTCTGTCATTTTTGTACCATGTGTCCGTAATTGAAATCTCGAGATTTTCACAACAACCGAGAGTCGCCAATATGTCGAAAATGTACATTGTGGCTCGAAAATAATCGACCACAAGTCAATTGCATTATAAATTCCTAAAAGCTACCCGATAGATTAGAACGCGCTAAAATCACGTTAGATTAAAATTAACCGCGAAATTGAACTCGATTTCAAAAATTGAAAGTTTTGTCATATCACGATTCATTTTAGGAACGTCAACTCATCCTTCGAATAATTTTCAAAGATTCTTATATTTTTACGAAAAATCGATTCAGACGATTCGAAAAATGAACGGAAATTCGGATGGGCTAAATTGAAGGGAATTTTGATTTCCAGACTAAGCTACTTGGTGACAAGAAAGTGTGGAAATTGTACGGGCTTTTTCTTCAACGAAATTGGACCTCAAATTGAAGAATTCATGAAGAAATTGAAGCCAAAGTTTAGTGAAATTCGGAGCTAAGGAGGAGGGCTGGAATTTTTGGCATCAAAATTGGATAATTGGTGGATTTACTTCAAGAAAGAAATAGAGGACAAGCTTTTAATGGAAGGGATTAGGTTTGTTGACTTTGGCCCCCTCGTCTCTAGCTTCTCAAGCACGCCGAGCTACCCCCTTCTTCGTGCATCTTCTTCCTTGACCCTTTCTGTTTATGTTTCACTTTCGTTTTTTTTCCCGTCGCAAGTTGTCTTCCCCTTCACACGCCTATAACCGTCCCCTGCGTCTTCCCTCCATGCAGCCACGAAATCCAACTGCCGCATCCAGTCAACCCAGCAACAAACTGAAGCCCCATCGTTGACCTTGCTTCACCTTTGCTCAGCCAGCTGCCTTCCATTGTAGCTTCCATTGAGTTCCCCATCCACCGAACCTCCATCTTTGCTACCACATGTCCATGAAGGACCCTCCACGGGTCAACCAACGAACTTCCCTCTCTGTTGAAGCCCCAACATTGACCTCACTCCATTGATTCCTCTCCACGTTGAAGCCAGCCGTCAGCTTCACTTGAGCGGCCATCCTCCGAGTCAAATCCCTCCCAGCAAGCTGCAGATGTTGACTCCTCCTCGGTTTCCCCCAGCTCGACGCCAGCGAAGCCTCCCCACGTGAAGCCAGCCCACCTGCTTCCTCACTTTCAGTCCATCTTCAGCCACGAGCCCAACTTCCATCCACTCGTGCTCCTCTCCACGTCCAAAGCTAGCCCACACGAGCAGCAGTCCAGCCCACCTTCCTTTTCATCAAGCAACAAATCGAAGCCAACCCGTCTTCGGCCCAAATCTCCAGCTGCAGCCCGTGAACCTCGACCCACTCGAAGTTAACCCAACAGCCACCGAAACCCAGCCACATCTCAGCCCAAGCCTAGGACCAAGCCCAACAATTTGCTGTGGGCTTGCAGGGCCTTTTTGACCCGATCCAAGTATCCGTTGACGCCACTGAAAGTTCGGGTTTCGGCCACATCTCAACCCAAGCCTAAGACCAAGCCCAACAATTTTCCGTGGGCTTGCAAGGCCTTTTTGGCCCGATCCAAGTGTCCGTTGACACCACCAAAAGTTCGGGTTTCGGCCGCCGTCGCGGTGAATCAATTTTCATGCTAAACCGGTGAGTTTATGCACTAAAATTTACTTAGTAGGCTAATGACGTTTAAAGGGTATTTAGATTAAATTAATTAGAGATTAGGTAGTTAGTTAAATTAGATTAGTGATTTGACTATTTAATTATGTATGTTAGGTAATTAGATTAGTGCAATTAGCAAGTAGACAGGCCATAATATTTATTTAGACAGGTTCGGAAATTTTCCGAGTCCGTCTCGGTATTTAATTAGGCTTTTCCGGCCTAAGTCGCTATTTATGGCATTTAATTGTAATAATTTAATTAATTATTAAATATTTTTCTAGAAAGTAGATCGGGATAACCGATGACCGGAATTGCGTGCTGATTACAATGGTGTGGTTAATTTTTACAATTGAGTGTTAATTTGTGCAAATTGAGTGCCGATTGGATTTTTGGTCATTTATTCCAAAAATTGTGAATTTTCAATATTTATTCAGAAAATCCCGAGTGTCGGGTTTTAACACCGAAAATGGTTTTATATAAGATATAAAACGGTGGGATTTTTAAAAAGGAAGATATCAATTTTTCAAGTTTGATCTGATCGTGTACCTACACACGATATTTTCACCGGATGTTTTTAATAAGAAGAAAACAGGCCAAGGTCGTTATCTTAATTGAGACATATGAGTGCAAAGCACAATGTCCTTGGCCAGAATTAAATGATCGTGTGCTAATTAAAAGAACCCATCCCCGATGCATGCCGGTGGACATTAAAGGTTAAGAGAACCCATCCCGACGTATGTCGGTGGACGTTAAAGGTTAAAAGAATCCATCCCTGGCGTGTGTCAGTGGATATTACCATCCCCGGTGTGTGTCAATGGATAGAGGACCAGTGTGTGTCGGGTAAAACTGCGTGCGGGTAGTATTAATTAATTGGAATGCATGTCAAGTGAAATTGATGTGCCGGATTATTGGACAAAATTGTGTGGCATGAAATGGGACGTGCCATAACGATTTAGTCCTATAATTATGACTCTTGTGATTGAATTGATGGACCGACGAGTGTCGGTAATTTTTGCTCGTGTGAGCAGTGATCGAGTTAGAAGTTCCAAATGGTGTGTGAACTTGCTATATACACATGATTGTGAAATGAACTGTACTAACATGCAGGAAAGAACTGAGACGAGGTAAGTTCTCTGCTTTAATTGTGTGGTTGTGTGGTTAAGACACTTCTAGGTGTATTACTTTCCTAATCGGGGTTTAAAGCGTGAACTCGTTGAGATTTATATCTCACCCTCGACAGGGCTCAATTTTCAGGGCTGTAGAGCTGAAGATCTAGAGCCAAGTTGAGGGAATCTAAAGTGTAGGTCAGGTGGGACGGCTTATTTTGAGAGTCGACCTTTTGAAGTCTTTGGTTATAAACTTTTGTATATGACTCAGTATGTATATAAAAACATGTTTGGTTTGTGAATTTGTTGTCCTACTTTTCTATCCCGAAATGGTTACTATCAGGGGATTTGTATTCACTTCCGCATGTACAATAAAATGAAAGGGTCGGCGACTCATCCTGAGAAGTCGCAAATTTTATCGACCACCGAGGAATGGGCACACGCTCGAGGATCGGAGCGTGACAGGGTGTGTCATCGGGGATCTTAGAGTGAATTTTGGCATGATTTGTTGGCAGTGTCTTTGGTTTCAAAATTTGTCCATAGTATCCATTATGAAGCTACCCTCCTACTTATATTTTGATTTACCAATATTTATTTTCTTCATTGTGTTACCAACTTGAATTTGGATTTATTTTACCAATGTCCATGAATTTGGAAAAAATACCAAAAAATTCTAAACCTATTGTATTAGTACCAATTCAGTCTGAAACATTTTAATTGAACCAATTTAATTCTAAACTTTTTCACATTTATACCAATTCAGTCCGTCTAGTCAATTTTGGCATGCCGGCGTGGACATGTACACCGGCTAGGTCCAGACTTAGAACCAGGGAAGGAGAGTAAATTCTCTGCAAGTATGCGTCCCACAGTGGGTGAACAACTCCCGTTCGAACCCTTCAGGGACTGCCTTTTAGCAGAAAACCACTCAGCCCTTTAGTTAAGATGGTTGAAAGATCTTTCTTTGGAAAACAAAGAAGAGTGCAAGATATTCCCTTGGGAGAAATACAGCAAGAAGTTCATCTATGCCTCGAAGAATTATGCTTAAAACGCCGGATGGTCCGCACCTACATCACGATGATAAGCGCCTTGAATCGGCTGTTCTCGCCGGAAGTTAAAAATCAAATGCTCCGGCAAGCGTGATGGTACTTGTGGCAAGTATTCCAAGAAGAAGAAACATTGCAAGAAGTTCTGGATAAAGAAATCCAAACATGGCTCCAAACATTTCCGGAAAAAGAAGAAATGGCGATACCTACACAAAAGAAAGGATCGCACAAGCCATAAGAAATCAAACCGTTACTACATTTGCAATCAGAAAGGACATTTTGCCAAAAATTGTCCTCAAGCAAGAAAAGGTCAAAATCATTTAATTCATCACATTGAGAATGAAACAGGAATTTCTCTTGAAAATGATGATATTGAATCATTATTCTCTGTTGACGAAGAACCATCGACCAAACTCTTTGTGTCATCCCCACTTACCAAACTTCCGGTGGTGAATCGGACTCGAGTCGAAGATATTTTTCATATATCATCCTCATCCTCAGAACCAAACCTTGACATATTTTCAAGCCAAACTCACTGTCCCCATTTCCCAGTAAAAATCCTCACCTCAAAGTTTGCCAAACCCATCACTGTTATTGCTCTCATTGACACGGGGAGCAAGTTGTTCAATATTGGACACCAAAGTTCTTCTGAAGAATTCGGACTCCTTATATCCGATATTTCAACTCGGCACGGAGATACTTTCTCCACAAATGTCGAACCACTCCGTAACTTGTCCAGTTCTTTCCTCAGTGTTCCATAACCGCAAAAATCTTTGGATCAAACCTCCCCAATAAAGATTTGATAATTGGGTGGGACATCATGACTCAAATCTCTCAGCTTCGCATCATTCTTGGAAAAGGTCTTAGGTATAAAGATCAATTCTCGAGTTCGTCAATATTCGGAGACTCTTTTCCATTCGGATGAATCTATTAGATCCAATCATGCAAAAATTGTTAGAATCTTGTTCGGAATCCCATTCGGAATTCGCTCAAAAGTGTTCCCATCCTTTGTGGGAAAACCCAGAATTCTTTGTTCGTCTTCCTTTCAAAAAGAATGAAGACATAAATCCGACCAAGGCGAGTCATGTGGGAATGAAGCCAGAACATCTGACTTTAGCTCAAGGAGAATGCTCGAACTTTTGCAACAAGGCCTTATTGAAATCTCGATTCTCAATGGGCTGCGAAGCCTTCTATGTCAATAAGCGTGCCGAGCAAAACAGGGGAAAAATGAGGCGGTAATCAACTATCAACCTCTCAATCTTTTTCTCCAAGATGATAAGTTCCCTTTGCCATCTAGAGATTCTCTCTTTCTTGGTTTAACCAAAGCCCACATTTATTCCAAATTCGACCTTAAAGCCGGATTTTGGCAATTGGGCATCCATCCCGAAGACAAATCCAAAACGAGGTTACGTATCCGAATCAGCACTTCCAATGGAAAGTACTTCCTTTTGGTCTGAAGGTAGCGCCATCCCTTTTCCAAAAGGCCATGTGTCGTATATTCCAACCAATCTTGTCAAGTGCGGCGGTATACATTGACGATATTACGCTCTACGGTCTGACGACAGTCACACTATCAACTCCTTGAGCAGTTTGCAGAAATTGTGAAGAAAAATGGTATCATGCTTTCTCAAAGAAAGATGAATATTGCCCAAACAGAAATCGAATTCCTTGGTATGCACCTCAACAAAGGGACATACTATCCAGGGCCACATATTGCTCAAGAATTATTGAAGTTCCCTGAGGATAACTTCACCACAAAACAAGTTCAGCAATTTCTTGGGATAATCAATTATCTCAGGGTTTTTGTCCCAAATATTGCAAAGCTTCTGATCCCTTTGCAATCCATGCTAAAGAAGAACCCCTCAACTTGGGGAAAAACCCGGACTAAAGCGTCGGCGAGCTTAAGGAGATCATGCGGAATCTCCCACCATTGCAAATACCATCAACGGGGAAAAGGATCCTTCAAATTGATGCAAGTGATGAATACTGGGCAGCCATCCTCTTTGAAGAAATTGATGGTAAGAGACACCCTTGTGCTTACAAAAGTGGAAAATTTTCCCAAGCCAAAATGCATTACCATTCCACTTTCAAAGAAATCTTAGCAATAAAAAATGGCATAAAAAGTTTGAGTTTCATCTCATTGGCCACCACTTCTGGTAGAATTAGACATGGCATCTTTCCCTCGGATGACCAAGTTTAAATGACGAGATTCCAAATTCTCATTTGCTTCGATGGGCTGGAATGGTTTTCGAAATACTCTTTTGAAACCAAACATATTCCTGGAAAGAAAAAATGTGCTTGCTGACTTCCTCTCTAGACCAAAGGCACCAGCCGAAATCAACATGTATATCAAGAGGCCTGCCTTCCATATGCTTAATTATGGAGTGAAATACAAGGTTGAGAAGATCAAGGATTTGCCCACTGGAAATATCCCTAGGAGATTATTCAACACATCCGAATGACAATCTTCTTTGAAAACTGGAAAATCTCATGTGGCAATGCCACACGGATCTATTTAGATTCAATGGAGGTTCGATTCTTTATCCTTTTGGGTTAAATTCGAATTATCCATTCATTCATCCCCTTATCGGAAAGAAGATGATTTCCCTGATCAACTCAAAACGTTATTATGGTACTTAACCAATAAGTACTTAATAGCTATTGAAATTCCAACCAGACGATTTGTTGCTAACCTCACCAGGATATTTTTACTCGGAAAAAATGTTGAAAAAGAAAGTGATAAGAATCTCTTAGACTTTCTAAATTGATTCTATCATCCTAATCACTTTGGAAACAACTCTTGGAAAAAGAAGCGAGAACCACGACTCCAAATCCCGAAGTCCATACTATCCCTGTTTTTCCGACGTCCATGGCATTTTTTCACAAATAGTGGCACCATCATCGACACCGCACGGGAAATAGGAACCACATCCTACAAACCCCATCGAATTGCGAGAAAAGCTTGGATTCACAAATCTTATCCAAAATCTGTTAGATTTGATGAACACCGATCACAGTGAACTCCGAGAGAATCTTGTGCTAAGAAAACAAAACTATTCCTGAAAATGTTTGGAATAATGTATCCACTACGTGAGATCATTATGACCTCGAACCAGAAGCCAAGGAAGCACTTGAACAATACAGACAAGCTGCATCGTCTCAAGATCATGAAATGACAGGAACAGATGATATTGTCCAATCCACCCAAGACCCCTATGCACGCTTTGGAGGTCCTCTGTCCCAGGATCCCTACGAACTAGGACCTTCGTCCCTATTCCAAAGCATGGATACATCCTTTTATGCACAGCCATCCAACTGGCCTCAACCAAGCATTCTTGCCGACACTCGGGAAATTGACTACACAAATTGGGCTGAAGAAGAAGCATCCCATTGGGCTCATGAAGAAGCATCCTCATCACGAAGGCTGAACCAAATCCTTTCACTTGAAGACCTTGAAGCCCTTGAACAAAAATATGAAGCACATCTCCTAGAAGACAGCTCAGATGACTCAGTCTGTAGCTACAATACTCGTGACGGACGAGACCGCTAAAAAGCCGTTGTCCGTACAATTTCTTGTAGCAAATCACTATTCACTTTTCTTTGTAGCACTAGGCTAGGAAAGTCATACATTCATGATATAGTTCTTGTTCATAGTGTGCGAATAATTCCCTCCCGGAAGTTTCCGATGCCTCTGTTTGTTTTCGGACCCATGTTTGGTCCTTGTTTGTTTGTTGGTGACCTCTTATTGTCTATATAAGACAAGGAGGGTGTAATGTGTTGGGCAGAGTCCCTCAAAGTAAAGTGAGTGTTTTATGCAAACTCTCTCTATGGCTTTCTAAAACTCCTCTTCTTCTCCAGCTGGTAGGATCCTCCAGAAATGCAGCTTGGGTAAATTAGAAACGTTTCCATCCCTGGAATTTTTGGGTGTCTCTAGGCTCGAACTAAAGAGCTGAGTGGTTTTTCGCTAAAAGGCGGTTCTGAAGGGTTCGAACAGGAGTTGTTCACCCTTGTGGGACGCAAACTTGCAGAGAATTTACTCTCCTTCCCTGATTCTAAGTCTAGGTCCATTCATGTGGCAATTTTTTAAATTTTTTTTTATGAATTTTTTTCTTTTTCTTTTCTTTTTCCTTTTATTTTCCTTAACTTTCCTTGTCGTGGCTAGCGAGCCTCCGTACCAATGTGAAGAGGTTTAGGACCAAATTGGTTCAATTGAAAAATTTAGAACTAAATTAATAGCAATATAATAAGTTTAGGACTATTGGTATTTTTTCCCTATGAATGTACAACCATATATTTGGTAAGTTGGTCAAATGTTTACATTTGCTCAATATCGTTGGTCCTTCCGAATTATGCTAGCCATCGATAAAATTCTCATATAGCAAGTTCCTTAATACACCTGTCAAGCATACTCAATAGTTTCAAAACTCAAAGTACGCATGTTATGAGTGGGATAACCCTAAAGAAAATAGAGAATAGAACAGTGTAAAAGAAATCAAAAGAGTCATGCATTATACTAGTCTCTATCTCCATTTTAGCATGGCTATCAGCTTGTGACGGCAATATCCTTGCTGGGAAGCAAAAGCTTGGCTCTTCGCTTGTCCTCTCATTTTCCTTGAGAGTTGGAGATTTGGGGAATATCTTCTTAATTAGTTGATGTTTAACAAGTATCTCGAATCACTCGCTTGCCTATTGAAATCGTTTTATAGATTGCTATCAACCCATTATTTCAATATCCGATCTCTAGACTATTGCCTTTCTATAGCGATTTCACGATTTTCGCTTTCTAGCAAACTTAACAAAAACATAATGACATTTAAAGGCTGGATTTTGATAGTATCCAACAAAAGTTTCAAATCCATGATCACAAGTAAAACAAAATCCTCCCAATCTGTCGTTAGTGGCGATCATTAGGCGGCCCTAACTAGGGAAAGGTCTAAACTTTTGCTCAACCCCGCCACCATAATGTGATTGGGCCGGGCTCGGCTCCGACCCGACCGTGCTGGACCAGGTTTTCTCACGACACGTCGTTCTCCACGCCCAGCAAATTCACGACCCGAGCCGGTTCTGTTGCGGACCGTTAGTGTTAGGTCAATGAACAGGGCCCAAGCGTGGCTTAGGCGATACCTCATTGTCACGAATCGCACGGTTGCCGCTCCATTCGCGAACATGCGTCCCCATCAGGCGACATATTTTATAGAAACCCCCCCAAAAGGCCAAATAAAAAAGACAAACGATGAGATGGGTGGTCACTATAGCTCCACGTGTCTCGTCCTCGCGACGTCGCGCCGGCCCTATGTGGTCCCCGCCGCCGCTACACGTGTCCCCCATAACTCGCCGTCAAATGCGTGTCACGTGGATCCTCCAGTTTTTTCTTTAATTAATTATGGCGGGCTTTTGATAAACTCACCTGCCTTGGTTCTGCCGGTTCGTGCATTTTCTCCGCGGCTGGGTCTTTATGATGTCGCGAGAAATGCCATTTCGAATTAAGAAGAGTCTGCGGTGACGGGTCGCGGTCGTTTCGAAATCGACATGCGGCGGCCTGTTTTTCTATTGCACGATTGTTTTTAGAGCGACGGAAATCGAGACGAATTGTTGAAATTAGCCGAACTTGTTCTTTCTTCGAGCGGAACGAATGCCGTTCCGGTTCATCTACGCGGACGTAGATTGAACCCCGGGATGCGTGGACCTCGGCTTCATCCCTGACGATCTGGCTAGATTCATGCGAGGGCCGATTCCCGAGAAGGGATGTTCGGGCGGTGAATTTATGGAACACTCGAGTCTCCACACTTACGATGGAGTTAAAAGTCTTCCCTATTCGATATAAGATTTTGAGTTGTGTCATTTAAAATACTCAAATCGTTGCGACATCGATTTTATAGGTGCCATTGTGCAAAGCTTAGTGAGGTTGGCTTGGCATTTGCACTATCTTATGCATTCCTTGCAATAATGAAAACCTAATTGGTATCATGTTTCATTTGTTTTATAATAAATAAACATTTTTGAAATTTTTCTTTTTTTAAATCACTTGAGATGGTTAGTTAATTAAAAGTATTTTTAGAATTACGTTTTTTCTGCTCACTTTTTTCTTACTACACTAATCATCACAATATTTTGACCATATCATCTCTTGCGAACCCTTTCTTTAAGCAAATTATGCTCAAATCATCATTCAAGTTAAATGAGGGCTCCATTTTGATCTTATTCTCTCTCTTGCTTGTTCGTCATCATCTTCTTTCTTGTTGTATTCTCCACCTATGTCCTCCTCTACGCACCCGGCCCCAAAGGTCCCATTGACCACACCATTCGCTCACTTCACTGCCTCTCGCGGCCTCGACCCACAGTTGTCGAGCACTCTCTCGGCAACATCATTCGCTTCTAGATCCTGAAGTCTCGTCCTCAATCTGACCGGATGTTACACGTTAGCTCTAGTGACATCGATTCTGAATTTCGGGACTAGTGAGAATGCTTGACAAGTGCTTGGGAGCTTGCCGGAGCTACCAAATCTGGCGGGAGGTCCGACACGGTAAAGGGACCATCCTATGACCATCATCGTCCTTCGCAGCACCATCAATGCCAGCAAGTTCGGCATGTTGGAGCGGAACTTTAATGACCTCTGCGACCACTTCTACTTGCGAAGCACGTGGAGCCCCATCGCGTCCTTGAGGAGGTCCTTATGGCCCTACTGGGGGCTCAGTCCAGGTCCACTCAGTCGTCGTCGTCAAACAGCTACAAGATGTTCGACATGCGGAAGATCCTCATTGAGGAAAGCGAAGACAAGAAACCTCGGCCCCAGGATATTCGACTGGACAAGAAAAAGAGTTGAGTGGCTGTGGAACACTCATATCATTCCAATATCATCAGGCCTAACAAGCATAGCGTTGTTCGTAACAAGTTCATCTCTGAAGCCGTGCGAGAAACCCATCGGTGATCATTACTTGTTAAATTCGATTAAGAATCAAATGGATTATTGAGGGTTGCACGATATTGAGATCTTTCATGATAGGGCATTCTTAAACACGGAGATTCCAAGGTTTTTTACTAAATTGCGTTTGATTAGAAAACTGTTGTGGTCACATCCCAAGATGGAGTTCTTGTGGTGGATGGATGGTGATGCTATGTTTGCTGCTTTGGCGTGTGAGGTTCTATGGGAGAGGTATAAGGACTCCAACATTATGATGCATGGCTAGAATGAGAAGGTGTATGATCAAAAGAATTGGATTGGGTTGAATACGAGTAGCTTGTGTAGGAATTGTCGGTGGTCACTAAACAATTCATATTTTTCATTGCTCTTCTCATTACGAACCATCCTCACCAAGCAGATTGAGCTTAGTTTCAACTCAACGCTACCTCTTCATTGTCAATCGCCTTATCCAACGTTGAAATTTTAAGGACGCCTAGAAACTATCGATGGAACAAGCAAAATCAATCGCCTTATCCAATGTTGAAATTTTAAGGACGCCTAAAAACTATCGATGGAACAAGCAAAAGAGAGAATAGAGAGATGAGAAGAAAAGAAAGAACCAATTAAAAAGTGGGACACAAAATGGGCTCCACATTTAACTGGAATGACCGCTCGAAAGTGGCACCCATGGGACCATAAGGCGAAAACACCATAATGTGGAGTGTATTAACTCGAGAGAGTGGAAAAAATGTGACCTCTTTTTTATTATCAACTCCCAGTTAAACTTTTTCGTGAATAATGAAAATATTTTGCATTTATTCATTTTTAAGAGTGACCTAAGTAATCATTTTTATGAAAACATTTTTCCAATCATGCATTTTCCATAAAATAATTAGAGCCTTGGTCTAAATCCTAAGTCGAGGAGCACAACACAACTAATGGAGGAAATTATGATTAGAAATAATGTCTATTTCTTTTTTTTTTTTTTTTTTTGGGGGGGGGGGGGGATGGTCAAGAATATACCTACTTTCATCATTTGAGAAAATGCTCGCCAACCGAAGAAATCCAAGCTCTCTTTCTTTCCTTTGAATGGGTACAACTTATTGATTGTCTGAGGGGTATATTTTGTATATTAAAATTTAAAGGGAAAAATTCAAAAAGAGGCCTGAAGTGTCGTAGTTTTCTCAAATAAAGATATATAGTAAACATTATTTTAAATAAGAGCCTGAAGTAATCAAATTATTTCAAATAAGATCTTGAAATAACTAAATCGTCTCAAATAAAGGCTTTTAGCTGACAGTGACTTTTCCGGTCATTGAAGAAGGGTTATTTTAATTTAAAAAAATTGTACCTATATTTTTTATTTTTTCATTGTTTTCTCCTTTTGTCCTCTTTTTTCCTCTTCCCTTCTTTGGACATAGCCGAGGATAGTTGGTGGAGGTCACCCTCGCCCGCCTACGTGAAGGTTGCCCTCATCGGATCTAGAGAGGGCTGCTCTGGCCCGACGCAGGCGAGGGTTGCCTCCACCTAAAGTCCCTAAAGGTCAATGGCACTGGACGAAGGCTGCTAGGCCTGCATGACAACCGATGACCCTGGCCAAACCGAGCAAGGGCAAGCAATCCTCACCTAGATCTTGGTGAGAGTCACCGCCCTCTCCTACCTCTGGCGAGGGTCGATAGGCCCTCACCTATGGTTGGCAAGTCACTGACCCTCCCCCAAGCATCGGCAACTCCATCAGCCTTCGCCACCACTCAATCGGCGATGGAGCAGCAGCCACAAGTGGGGTGAGCACACTCCCACTTGTGTTTTCCTTTTTTTTCTTTTTTCTTTTTTAGTTTTTTAAAGAAAAAAGAAAAAAAAAAAAAAATAGACGAAATTGCTGTTCACATTTGATGAATTCAGGCCCTTCTTTAAAATTGATATATGCATTTCAAGCCATTTAATTAAAATAATGTTCACTTCATGCTTTTATTTGAAAAATATTAGTACTTTAGGTTCTTATTCGAGATAATGTCTATTTCAAGCTCTTATTGAAAAAAAAAATAAGGGCACTTTAAGCCTTTATTTAGAATTTTCCTAATTTTAAATTAAACTTCAGATAATCCAACGCAAATCACTTTCGTCTTTTATCAGTTTAAATTAGACTAAACGCTACGCACATCTATTAAAATAATCGCACGGTTCCTCTCGGGCGGGTGGAGCCGGAGCCTCTCGGCCCGGTCCAGCCCTTCACCAAAACCCGCCCGCTCGACCTCCCGGGCCGGGCCGGGCGGGCCGGCCGCCTGGGCCCTACCGAGGAAAACCACGCTCCGAGAAAAACACACCAAAACGGTGATTCGAAGGAAACAAAAAAAAAAAAAAAAGAAAAAGAAAAAGAAACCGGAAAATGAAAAACAAGGAAGGGTGACGAAGATGACTAGAAGGTTGGCCTGTCACCCACGTGTCCGGATACGACGGCTTGTTGAGCACGAAGGGGGTCCACGTCGGGTGATGCAATCATCACCCCCCTACTCTCTTTCTTTCTCTCTCTGTGGAAATTAAAAAAAGGGAGAACAAATAAAATAAATAAATAAATTTAAAAGGAAGAAGGAGGAAGGGCTCTTTTTATATTATAGTACACAGCCCCACAGTGACCACTTTAAAAACCTCTCTCTATTTTTTCCCTCGGAGAATCGCTGGAGAAATCGGATTGACTTGCCTTTGAATTCCTCCTCCTCCGGGGAAAATTCCACGCCGAACTTCCGCTTTGGGGGGGCCGCCGGAAATCTAGGGCTCCGCTCCGCCGTCCTCCTCCGTCGTCCGGTGAGTTCGGGCTCGGTTTTGTAGCGGAATTCAGAGGGGAATTTTGCTGCTTTTTCTTGATTGGAGTCTTGGGTTTGGGGTCGGGGGTTGGGGTTTGCATGCGGGTTCTTTAGGGTTTCGTGCATGCGGGTTCCCGGCGTTGAATTGCGCGTCTCCCGCGTGGTCTTTAGCTTCTCCAAGCTCGTGCGGGGGTGTGATTTGGAGGCGAGTCTTGCTGATTGCGCTGGGGAGGGGGTGGGTGTGGAAAGGTCGTGCGCGTGGTTGAGCTGGGTTTTGTTCCTGGGGAGAGGGTGAAATCGCGCTTTGTGGAGAGAGGGGCGGTTGAATTTGTTTGATGTTTGATTTTTGGTTCGTGACGTGTCGGGTCGAGCGAATCTTCGAGGAACTCGACGAATCGAGTTGGAGGACACTGTTTGTTTGACTTCGGAAGTTGGGGAAGTTAGGGTTAAGTGATGCTAGGGTTTCCTGGAGACTGGCAGTGTTGTGGTTGTCAATTTTCAAGCCGGATAATGTTGGTGCGAGTGGGAGAAAGTTGTAGGACTTGGAAAGTGTGAAGTTGGAGTAGCGCGGCATTGTGTGAACTGTCTTCCGGAGATAACACCATTGAGAAGTGAGGATTTTATCGGATAGTGAATTTCAATTTTCCTGCGGCTGATGAAAGGGAATCGTTTACTTTTTCTTTTTCTTTTTCCTGCAGCTGATATAAAGGGAAATGTTTCTTTCCAAGATTATTTTTGAGAAATCACGATTACATCTTCTGCTGACACATATTTTCTGTATACACTTTGCAAAGTAACTGGGCAACACAGCTTTTGAAATTTGGAGGAACTTACCAAATTTAGTGTGATTGTGTTGTGGAAATGTTTTTCATTTGTGCAATTTTGGCTAATCACCTCTCATGTGTTCCAGTGACTGTGTTATGCATATGATATGATACAATGCTAGAGGTTATGAGAATTTGTCTTCAATGCAACTTGAATTAGTCAAGAAATGTCGGAACCACAGGAAGCTGGAATAATTATGGTTGTATTAATGGAAAGTCACCTGTGATACATATGTGCTAGCATTTCTCCCATTTTATTTGTCTTTCATGTTACCTCCACCCCAAATATGTCCAGGTGAATTGTCTATCTGTTCATTGGCTTTCCCCATTCTTGTTGTCATATTCTCAGCAGGTTCATCTCGGTTTCAAATGCTGTTATATTTTTGATCCAACATATTGTCGGAGAGCAATAGAATCTGGCGTTATGCAGCCAAAATCTAAAATTTCAAACGGGGTAGATGCTCATCCACATAGCATCCAGACTAGTGCAGTATTCACTGAACCCTGGTGGCGTGGCTATAATACTATATCCCCAGCTGACCCAGGAAGAAATGAAACCCATGCGCCTTTAGGATGCATAAATGGCGGTTCAGAGTCCAATGGTGGTCAATCACAGTCAAATGAGGAAAGGGTTGAGGAAGATGATGACGACGATAATGTCAAAGGATCAGGGAACCCTGCATGTTCAGGAGCAGGTAGAGTCGCATAATTGCATTCCTTAGACCGAATACTCATTTTATATGCAAGATGCTGTGGAGATCAGTTGGGTCATTGCTCTATGTCATTATTGCAGCATTAACTCTTCCCTCTTAAGTTATTTGCATGTCTCGTGTCCCAATTATCTCAACCTTAATTTGGTGAGGCCTTCAATAAGTTATACTTTTCATATCCACCCATAGATTTTTGCTCAATCAGGCACCAGCAGCCATTTGCTGTATGATTCATTAGGACTGTAGTAATAATGCAACCAATACATCCATAGACGTTTATTGCTCCTGCTAAAACAGTTGGCTCTTTGGGGACTAGTTGAAGGCTACTTTCTATGGAGAGGTTGCATTTGTCCCTTCCCATATGCATGTTCCACTTAAAGAATGGATATTGTCTCCTACTATAGTCGGATTTTCATCTGGTAATCTTTGTTTTATGGGACCTGCATTTAAGTCCTAGGGGGGAGGGAAAAATCTTGGTCTAATGTGTATCAAATGTGAAACCAGCTCATGTCGACATGGTTTCATCATATGATTGAGGTATCCGTAGAACTAGGACTGCGTGATTAATTACGTCTACATGGAATAATGCGACCAATACATCCGTAGCCGTTTTTGCATGCATAAACAGTTGGCCTATTGAGGACTACTAGACTTTCTATGGAGAGGTTGCCTTGGTCCACATATGCATGTTCCTCTGTAAGATTGGATATTGTCCTACTGTAGTTGGATTTTCATCTGTTTACCCTCTTTGTATTATGGGCCCTGCCTTTAGGTCCTTTTGGGGAGAGGGGAAATCTTGGTCTAATGTATATCATGCGTGAAACCATCTCATGTTGACTTGGTTTAGTCATATGATTAAGGTATCTGTAGAACTATAGAAAGTCTACCTGAAAATTAGCAATTAATTCAGAGTAGATTTTAGTATCATCCATAAGGTTGTTTACTTGTGCTCAAATGCTGATTATCTTAAACAATCTGGTAAGTACAGTGATGTAGTTTTTCATTCTGTTTATCCAACAGATTTATTTTTGTCTCAATTCTCTTTCCTCAAATTTTTTTTTGCCCTTTTCTTTTGATAGGTAAAAGATATTATTTCTTTCGCTAGTCTTTGTAATTTTCTGTGGACTCTTTCCTAATTTTTTACATATCTATGTGTTTGTATACGGTGTGGGGAGATTTTCTAGAAGCGGAATTTGTTGTTTTAACTGATTTAGAAAACTAGTGGGGATCTGTTAATGGTGCCTGTTGGATTGGGGAACGATGGCATCAGTTTTTCTCTAGGTTTTGGGTGAACATTTCTCGTGTTTGATTTGTCTCCATACACTGTAAATGTATTATGTTCACATTTAAAAGTTCTTTCAAAACTCTGTTAGAATTGCTGCAAGGCTTCTAAACGATGCAACAGATTCTCCCTTTTTCCCTTTCTTTGCAATACTGAAAGTACCTTTATCAATCAGCTATTATTCTATCTAAGAAGACTGAGGCTGAAGCTTTATTTTAAGATTTATTGTTTATAAAAATACAGATGTGCACTCTTCAATTCTTTTGGTCGTCGGCTCTTGCTTATTCTGTTTGAAGTAAAAGCATAAATGATCTTCCTGTTATTATAGATTTATGCCTAGTGTTCATTGTTTCAGTTGGAAATCAAGGACAAGAGCCTCAAAACGGGCATGGTGCTCCCACTATTATTACAATGCGTGATGATGGCCTTGCACAACCTCCCCAGCTAGAGCTTGTTGGTCACACAATTGTGAGTCCCTTTCTTTTTATCATTCTCTCTGAGTTTGGTTCTGACTAGTTTGGATTCTTTAGGGTCAAATTCTGTGTTGTTTTGAAGAATTTGAATGTTACTTGCTTATTGCGTACTTAAGAGATTCCTAGCATTCTTGCAACTGTTTTGCAGGCATGTGCATCTAATCCTTATCAAGATCCATATTATGGGGGGTTGATGGCACAATATGGGCATCAGTCAATGGTTCGTACCCCTCAGATCTCATTCAATACAACACCGACCTATTATGCGCTAGCTTTCATTCCGGTGCATGCACAGTTATCACAAATTGTATTTAGAAAAAGAATCCGAAAAGTCCGTTTCTTCTGGTAGATTGGAAGAAGAAATATGTGAGGAAGTAGTAAGTCTGGCCTTTATGCTATCTCTTTTAATATAGTTTTTCTTTTAGCTTTTGACTGCTTCCTTCATTTCCATTGAAGCAGTCCTAAATTGCAGATTGCTTCATCAATCGTATAATATTTATATAGGTGACATTCAAGTTCATAGATGCTAGGACTAGACGACAAGGAACATAGGTCCTTGGTGATGGGGGTGCTGGTGAACTAACTAGGTAGCTGCTCCATCGGTGATGCTGGTGCTGTTGAGATAATGTAGCTTGTTGGGTAGGTATATTATCTACTGCTGAAGTAGTAATATCTTTCCATGAATCTCAGTAACGCAATATGCATATGTCAACAGTATGTACTTCCTAGGACTAGGGTATATGGGTAATTGTGCAGGTAAGCTTGAAATGTCAATTTGGAAAAGAAATCAAAAATTGACGCTCAGCTTTGCTTCTCACGCTTTAGGCATTGTGATGCTTCAAATCATTTATCTAGACTTTAGGTCTTTTTGGATCTCTACGGTGCTTGTTTCTTCTATTTGTCAAGTCATATCTGGTAGTTGGTGCTACTAGAGGGTGAGATGAAGAGAAAACATACGAGAGATAATCTTTGTTACACTTCTAACAATTTTTTAATGTTCATCTTTAATAATGTTCACTGGAAATTGCTATTTTGGTGCCTCAGAGCTCTCTTGTGCACCCTTTGTTTATGTTGTATGAGGTGCTCTGTTACACAATAGATACATATCTGAATTCTGGAATATGCCATCTGAGAGATCTTGGATTGGGCAGGCTTATCCTTTTGTCGGTATTCCTCATGCTAGGATGCCTCTGCCCCTTGACCTGGCACAAGAGCCTGTTTATGTAAATGCTAAGCAGTTTCAGGGGATTTTGAGACGAAGACAAGCTCGTGCTAAAGCTGAGCTTGAAAAGAAGCTGATCAAAGTTAGAAAGGTGAATTGCATTTTTTATGCTTGTTGATTTTGGAAGTTCCTTCTGGCCTTGGCCAGTTATAAAAATTGATTATGAAGGTTTTTTAATTTTAAGGTATTCTGCTCTTGTTTGCTTCCTTGGCCACATGCTATACTGTCATTAAATGCTATTTTTAGGAAGTTCTATTTTGCGGGAAATAGTTTGACTGGACACTTCATCTTCATCACAGCTTTTGCAGCTATCTGAGCATTTAATCCTCTGGGGATAAACTTAATTGAAATCTTTTCATTTCTTATTCTCTAACATAGTGTCATTTCTTTCTATTGTCTTGGTTTAATGGATCTATAGCCATATCTTCATGAGTCGCGGCACCAGCATGCCATGAGAAGAGCCAGGGGAACTGGAGGGCGCTTTGCTAAGAAAAGTGAAAATGATGCTTCAAATGATGCAGCTGAAGAGAAGGGCACAAACTCTGGTCCGGCTCTGTCCTCCCAATCTGCCAGTTCATCGGGCTCTGAGCCTTTGGCACCTGACTCCTCTGAAACCTGGAATTCATCTAGTAATCACATGGCAGGAAGGTCGCAAGTGCATGGAACTCACAGAGGTCATGACTATGTGAATGGGAACGGCCAGTACCAAAATCACGGCCACTTCCAGGCCTCAGCATATTCAAATGAAAGGGAGAGAGATCGCTTTGGCCAGCAACCCAGAGAACGTCGTCTCTAGCGGGGTTCACGAAAGCCTGCGTGGGCCCTGTGGTGCAGGTATTGGGCCCACCACTAATTACATAAGAAGGCTGGTGTCATGGTTTCGATCCCGCAATTCTTGGCAATCTGTTTGCGGGGCGGCAATTCATTCTTGGCTTTTGTTCTTTGTGTTTATGGTGGCTTGTTGGATAAAAGGAGGTGCCGAGGAGAAGATGAAGAACATGGGCATGTGAGTTTGTGGATGTCCACTTTCTCATTTTACCCCAACCTACCTTGTTCTTTTAGTCGTGTACAGGAGTAGGTCTCTCTGTTGTGAACTTTAGACCAAAATTTTAGCTTCCAGTCAGACAGAACATCCTTCTTAATGCTTGAATCTTAGGTCATCATAGCTCAGAAAGAATAACGACAATTTGATGAACTGATTTTTCTATTTGGACCAGATTTGCCTTTCTTTTTAGCATGGTGCTCGTGAGACTGTGCCTGTGCTATCTATCTTGGCACTAGCAATGACAGCATGCTCTTGCCAGGACCTGAATATGGTGCGTTGAATTGCCGATAGAATGTTCTGCAGATGTTTATTTTAGGTGATGCTGAAGCTGAGTCTCGAGCATTTCGAACAAATTTTGCCGTCTTCTCCTCCAGAGTGCGGTCATGCCTCTTAATTCTGGAGCAAGAGATGTTTGCAAAGGGTTTCACATTAGCGGTTTTAAGTCTCTGTTTCTTGTGATATATACACTTGGGTGGCGGACGCAATCAGTGAGAATTGTTGCCTTTTGAGTTGTTCTCCGTTTTCTCGGGATGCCGGAGTTATTTTATGGCCACGTTTAGCCTTTAGGATCAGGAGGTAGAATTCTATTCCCGTACGGTTACACAAATCTAAGCACTGCCGGCATATTTTATAAGAACATCTTGGAAAATGAATTGGGTATCGACAGCCCGTTTGGTATTGACACTGTAGCCGCAATCATAGCTACGAAAATAATATGATTATAAACTCCTCGCAGCTGCATTCTGTTCTCTTCAAGTGCAAGGCAAGAGAATCAAACGTGTCCCAAATCAAGCTTATCGACTCGATTGAACTTTTTAGGAAAAGGGTTTGGACATCGAGTTTGGAACTGGCCACCTAAACTACCAGTCAAATATTTGAAATCTCATTCCTTGAAGGACGACCGGTGAAATATTTGCCGCGTGTTAAGAAGATTCTTGCCATTTCGCATTTTACTAGTTCGAACACCCCACCTTTAAGTGCCAAACTCGTCTCTCCAATTCGTCCTTCTACGAGGGTCGCTCTAAAAAATCATCGAGATTTTTTCGGCATGAATCATGTGACTCGTTCACCTTAGATTATGGCTAAAAGATTGATATATCGTGGAGTCATTTCGAAGTAAGTTTATCTCACTCAATCTTGAATTGCCGCGGAAGAGATCATACTATGTGTCGGCAAGGACATGCCCATCATCGCAAATCAATCAAATCACAATCAGATACAGCAGAGCACGAATAAATAACAGTGTTCATTCGCAATTACCCAAGATTTCAATGCGATGTTATGACAAGACTTTAGACTATTTCGACTTGTTCCGATTTGCTTGCTAAATCAGGATGGGGCTCAAGAATTCCGTGTTTTCACTCGGGTCTGGTCGGGCCGGGCCGGGCCGGGATGAGATCAGCGGTTCCAAACCCCGTGTGCCGCTGCCGCGGTACTCGAGCAGAGTGCCCTAAACAAAAGGAGAGGTCACGAGGGGAGCGATTAATGTAATAGCGTCGAGACTGTGAACCCGCACGAGCCGACCTTCATTGGATTCTCTTCGTTCATGTTGGCACAAGCTCAGACAGTCACGCACCTTCCTCATCCTGTCTGACGACGAATATTATTACCCGATCTCACCTCTGCATCGGAAAGGACGATGGACAATCGACTGTGCCCTCCTTCTTTTGTTTTCATCCTCTTTTGTATTTTCTTTCCAGTCGAATTGAATATCTTAAGTCCCTTTCCCTCCATTCGTTCCGAAGATCTCCCTAAGTCGTCGTCAAACTTCTGATTTGAACACGAAGCATTCGACCATTGCAGGTGAAACGCTATCTTGAAAATGAAAAATATCATGCTGAAACCATCTCGATCATAAAGAAACGAATATATGTATTACTATTGCCCACTTTCTGCTGTGATAAACTTCAACATCATATCAAAGTGCTGCAGAAACAGCAAACGTGAAAAACTAATACCAAATTCCTATGGTGACAAAGGCACAAGAAAACCTAGACCTTTTTGATTGTGCAGACTAAAAACCATATCCTATAAACATGGAACACCGATAAGGGGGCATGATCATCCAGATTGATTAGAAGAAAGATGCCGGCTTTTTAAACAGACAAGCCGTGATGAGCGAAGAAGAAGAGCTCGATATCTGGGGAAGCAAAGAACGAGATGGGACTTCTCTGCAAGCTGCTCGAGCGATTCGAATCGCGGACCCTCTTCTTCATCGGCGCCGGCGGGCACGTCCTGATCTTCGGTATGCGGAACCTCTTGCCCTTCGGCGTCGAGCAGGAGAAGTCGATGTTGACGGCGCTCTCGATGGTCGGGTCGTGATCGCCGCCGGTTTTGGCGAGCTTTTGATCCGAGCCCGCGGCGGAGGGCGCCAAACCGAGGGGCGCGTGGCTCGGCGTTTCTTGGCTGCTCGCTTGCGCGGCCTTCTTCTGGTTGTGCTGGGCTTTACTCGGTTTCCTCATCGTGCTCCTCCTCTTCACTCTTCTCCTGCTCTTAGGCGCCATGGCCAAACCAGAGAAGCCAAAACCCAATAACGAAACTCTCTGGTATGAGCGGTGGAAGAACAGTTTCGAACTAAAACAGAAGAAAGAAGAAAACCCAGAAAGCGTTCGTGGGTTGATGAAAATATGTACTTCAAAGGGAAGGGAAGAAGTGTACAGATCTCTGAGAGAGAGAGAGAGAGAGAAGAGGGGAGTAACTGCTGGTGCAACAAAAAACCCTAATGGATTCTACGTACAGAGAAAAGATGATGTGTTTTGACTGGGAAATGTGGAGAAAAAGTGGGAACTTTCTCTGGGAGACAAAGTAGAGACATGGTGCACCCTTTTGAATGAAAAGGAAGTCCAGCAGAGATTTAAGAAATCCCTTCCCCCCCAACAGATAAAAGCATAATGGATGAATCTGCAAAAAAAAAAAAAAAAAATAAATAATAAATTGGATCTTCAATATGCGAGAGAGAGAGAGAGAGAGAGAGAGAGAGGAGAGGAGAGAGAAAATTCAAATTTTGTGCGTACTATCCAAATTAAATTAGGCAGGAAGGAGATATCTAGGGTAAGATAGGGCGGAATTCTGAGAAATATCCTAGTAAAAACCAGTGAATATTATTGGCCTTCAGATTACGTGGGTTCCATATATACTGATTTGATTTATAAAATTTGGCAGATGTATAAGATGCTGCCTTGCAGATTAAGCAAAAATTTTGGTGTATCTTTTTTGGTAAGATACACATCATTTGAGATATATTAATTCGATTTTCACAAGTTCTAGGTTCCGAATGGATTACATAATCTTTCAAATTCAATAAGTAAAAATGCCATCATGGAAATGAAATTCGATCTCATCTCTTTTCTTCATTTTCCCTCCAAGTTTTGAACCCTCTATTGCAACCGTGCTGCCTCTGAACTCACTATTTATGATATTAAAACATTATTGCATATTATAAAATGAAACGAATAAGATGGTACGATAAACTTTGCTATGAAGAGTAAAGAGTAGTACTAATCCACAGGCATTTAGTTTAATTTAGGGTAATCAAGTACTACATTCTGAACCTCTGGGTCACGGAGATAAAGTAATTTTCCGCGCATTACCAAGTCCTAATTAGCCTATACTAACGACCCAAAGACAATAAACAAGCCAATTAGAGAAATTAAATTGTAATCGATCAGGTCTGAGAGGGCTCGTCGCCAAGCGAAGCATAAGGGCCGGTGAGAATTCTTTTCCGCCCACCTGCCGAACAATCCGTCAGCTCATCTCCAGGGTTCATCCCAAGTGGGTTGCGACATATCGAAATTAAGCCCCCAAAACATCATCGGACAGATCAAAGTTTTAGAGGTTCACAAAACAATCTTCAGATAAGAATTTTATGACTTTCTGTGCATGCTTAGAAAAAGGATCACAATCTCCTATGGAGTGTCTGCTGAGTGCCAACATGGGGGACGCATCGACAGCTTAAAAAGAATTCCTTCGTGTTCCATCAATGATTTTCACTTATGTTTCAGGAGCTTCCTCCATTTTACCCCCACGCAGTTAAATCGACACCATCAGTCCATGTGAGATACCATGAAACCTGTGCCGCGACACGACAAAAGGGTCGGGAATTGCACTATTTTTGTCATCATTGCTCAACCTGATTAATACCATTTTTCTTATAAGCTTTCCTTGATCCTCGTCATCGTCGTCGTCGTCTTTTCTTAAGTTTTTAATAATTGCCTAACTCGATCTTTTGCCGAGCATGTGGACCGACCTGCTTCAAGAAAATCTAAATGGAGAATAAGCTAGGATTGCACCAGTTGCACCTTAGGCCACCCCCAAGAACATGAACCTGCGTGGCCCATATGAGTGTCGGTTTCTGAAAAAACCCTAACACGAAGGAGGGACAAGGGAATGGTGTTTGAATGCCACACGTGGGTTGCTTTGGGATCAACGGCAGATGTTCAGCAGCTTATAAACCAATCTTGTTTTCGTGGCTCGGCTCCTATTATTGTTGTTTCTTTATGAGTAAAAGATGTTATTGTCCGTCAAGCATGACTACATCAGCATCTCAGAAGAAGGAGAAGGGATCCATGCAAGAAGATAAGACATTTCTTAAGCAGAAACAAATCGATTTTCAAGATAGTGACTGCATGTAGTTGCTTGTTAAACAAGGGCTCCCGAAGCACTCATTTGTAAGATTCTTCCTTTAGTTAATGTCGTTTGGTGTCCTATGATTTTAAAGTACGGAACCGATCTTATCAATATCCCCAATCTCGAGCAATCTCATGATTGGGTCATTTATATGCTATGTTGGCTAATCACACCGATTTACAGGCAATCAAAGCACTCTCTCAATAGAAAGATTATAGGGTGTATAGAACTTTCACACGTTAGAGAAATTATCGCTCAAATTTATCAAACAAAATTCAAAACTAACAATACGAGCGTAATCAGTTTGAAACTGACACGACCTAACACGTTTCGACTCATAAAAAGAGCGATTTATCTTAATATTGCACTAAATTCATTTTGTTTAGGACAAACTAAACTTATCATAGATAGTTGTGTGCGTTCATTAATCAATTGATGAGGACTTATCTGAGCCTAGTATTCCCTCGGTGACCGAGTTTGGAGAAAGGGGAAAATAGGCAAGTACCGGAGAGTTGATTGAGTTCTTCTACGATTGAGACTAGTCGTGGAATCTAATGTTTTCTTGGAATTGAATTGATGAGATTGTTGGTACTGGTCTCCATCGCTGAACAGGGAAGCCCTAACACGGTTTTCAAAGAGTCGATCTAGTTTCCTTAGCCAGAGAGATTTTCGAAGGACAATTTTTTTTTTTGGAAAGTGATAAAAGAGAGAAATACTAGCAAGTAAGTATCACGGGCGACTTTTTTCCAATAATACAGCCAAAATTATTCCAGTGGTTCCAACATTTCTTAACTAATTGAAGTTGCGTCGAAGATAAATTCTCATATCCTCTAGTATCGTATCATATGATATGCATAACACAGTCATTGGAATGCATGAGAGGTGATTAGCCAAAATTGCACAATGAAACATATTTCCACTACACGATGACACTAAATTCGTTAAATTCCTCCGAATTTTTAATATTTGTAATATAATAAATATGAAACATGTTTGATTAATATAATAAACATGAAATATGTTCGGTTCCAAGGTAGAGAAATATTTAACCCTTCAATTGAACTAATTCATTATTACAGTGTGAATCTAAAAAGTAGCCAAAAAAGTAGCCTGAAATATGTCGAAAAGGTATATTATTGAGGCCTGTCTTTTGGCAACAGGTTTGAATGAATTGTCTGAATTGTACCTACGAGCCCTCTAAATTCCATAGATTAAAAATTATACTCCGTCTAGTCGAGGATTGGCCATTTCTCTCTTTATATATATTGGATAGTTAATACCATCAATTCAAAAATAATAATAATAATAATAATAAAGTTCAAAACGCACTGAGGCTTTAGCCCGAACCGGTCCGGACCGAACTGATTAGCTTCCGCACGGGCTTTTTTTCTCTTTTATAAATTTCGGGCCGGGCCGAAGATCCCCTTCGGGCCCAGCCCGCTCGGCCCATTCTCAACCTTAGCTATCCCCGTCTTCTGCTTTTACTAATTTGTAGCCGAACCAGACTTTTTTTTTTTTTTTTTGGTTCAAACTATCTTTTTTCAAAAATACTTATTTTGTTTCTAAAAATATTTCAGGTTTTCAATAGTCACTCAGAATGTCAAGCGTGGCATTTTTCCCTTTTTGTGTGAAGAGGTTTAACATTGAATGATTGAAAAAAGATTAAAAATCTGCAGGACTATTATCTCTTCAAAAATTACACCTAATAAATTGAAACATAACATCTGACATGCTCCGGGGCTAGTGGTAATAAGACATTAAAATTCAATCAGCAAAATGTGTTCTCTCCTTCAATTTCACAAGTTGTCTTCAATCTCTCTTATGCATCCAAAACCTCTCAATAAAAATTTTCGGCTTGACGTGAACACCATTACACTTCTGAACACAACACTGCCAATACCTTAAAAGAATAGATTCAGAGGCAGCATATTAAATTACTATAGCAAGTCCAAAAAATGCAAAGTACCACTTTTTTAATTAAATTATACCCTAAATTTCCAATATGATTCACATCGTTAGCATTCCATACACTATTGACAAAATGAACTAGTGACACCCCACATAGATAGAAGGATGGACTTGAGCATGTCTTAAAAAGGTTTCATCTGAAGTCTTGTGTAAATCTCGACATCTCTCAAATGTTAAACAATTAAAGGATATAGCCAAATACAGAGCTTGAGAAATATAATTGAGGACCTCTTATGTTCATGTATACAACACATTTTTCATACTAAAGTGCCGACAAATTACACGTGGTTGGTCTAAGTCGCCGCCGTCCACGGCGCGATTGGTATGGATCCCTATGTGAATTCATGCAAATTTTTTCTCACGCTCTCAACCTGTCTGTTCGTCTCCATACGGAGCCACCCTTGGATTTGGAAAGAACCGTCCGATCAAGAAACGGTCCATGGAACCATGAGGAAGCAACCTCGATCCAAGCCGGACCCCCCTCTCTTCTTGCAGAGAGATTTGGACCTCATAATATTGTCTGGTCGGTGTTGTTACAGCCGAAAACGAGGAAAAAGCAGAAAACCATAAGGAAAGGAGTGACGTGTTGTACCAGGACAGATTTCCAGCTCTCGTTCTTCTGCACGCGACAGATTCATCCTCTCAGCTCCGTTGAAATCTTTTAACTGGTTCGTCGAATTTCCAGTCTTTTTCTCGCGTACCCACTAGCAGATTCTCGGAATCCTGCAGTGGGTACCTCTCGTTTTCTCCAAAAAGCTCGCGCATTCTTCGTTTCGTTGCTGCGAAAGAACCCAAGAAACCGGAAGTCTTGATTCTTTTCTTTGGTTAACGTCGGGCATGGCTTTGTCTGGGGTGGGTTCGTCCGTGGTTGAGTCCCACACATCTCCATCCCTCTGTTTGGTGGATTCGAATTCGATGGCGAGAAAGCAATTTTCTCGGGTGAGTTCGTTGGGGAGTTCGTTTCTTGATTCGTGGCACGACCGGCGAGCCGAGGCCAGAGCGCTCTCGACGAGGGCTATGAGACGGAGTTCCTCGAGGAAGCGACAGCACAAGGAAGGAGGAGGGCTTGTTGTTGTCAGTGAGCTGGGTGGTCAGTATGAAGACAGTTTTGAGGATGTTAAAACCGTAAGCATTTCAGAATTTCATCCTTTTCGTTCTTCAGATATCAGTGCGCTGCATGATGTGTGAGAGCTAGACCTGTTGTCGTAGTGAATTCATTAACATTCAGGACATGTGTTCTTAATACCTTGCATGTTTGGTATCTGGTCTTAGATCACGTTTTTTCCTTTTTGGCCTGAAACAGAGAAAATGAATCTATGTCTGGGTGAGAAATGTTAAATGCTGAGAATTTTCACTTGAACTATACACTTTATAATGTTTCAATTATGCCATCAGGCCTTTGGCCTGGTGAGTCAGGGTTTCGGCGTGTTTGGTATATATCCGAGGATTTAATCCTAGGGAGAGCGAAGAAAACTAGAATTGTGGTTATCTATTGGTTTCTTTGATTGTATCCAAATGTCTTGTCCGAAGATTTCTTGTGTGAGAAAGATTATATACCTTTTATTCGGCAACTATTCCAAATTATCTGTGCAGCATTGTCGTATCCTAGGACTATGGAAATTGTTTCGACAATTTCCACAATAATTTATCAGGTGATTGGTTCTGTTCTCGCTATGGTAGAAGCAGCAAAATGCAATTTACATGCACTATCTTAGACTTTGTGTGGGCATTTTTTCAAACTAAAACGACAGTGTCTACGTTCAAAGTCAGTCAACCGGAGTTTATGGGGAAAAAAAAAAAACTTTTTCTGAATGTTCTTTTAGCGTGTATATTTGCGTAATCGATATGCCCCGTTAAGTGAATATCCATAGTCCAACAACCATAATTACTGCTGTTTTCCAGTTACTTGTGCCTTGGGTTTTAGAGTTGAGTTAGCTGGAACTTTGTGTTTCATATCTGCAGCAAGTGCTCAACTATTTCACATATAAAGCTGTGAGGACGGTTCTTAACCAGCTTTACGAGATGAACCCAACACATTATAGGTGGTTTTACGAGTAAGTTTGCTCTCCATCCTGTTTTATCAATCTATCGGCATCAATACCTAGCAAGTAAATTGCTGTGTTCTAATGGAAGGATGACAATATCTGAAGTTATTCTTGAACTCTCTTTTCGGCAAGATGTGAGAATAAATACTGCAAATTCAACTAACTTTTTTGTACTTATTGTTTGCTAAAAATGACTGGAAAGTCTTTTTAGCAACTGATGCCCTATTTCATGACAATCATAATAGTGATCCTAGATGTCAACACTACAAGCCCCAAACTAAATGACGTGGTTTCCTCAGTTTCATCTAATGCTCTGAAGTTATGCTTATTGTTGAAATTATTATGTTCCATTTGTGACATGTATTCTCTTATCTGATGTTGCTTCAACTTTCCAATGGCAAGTTTCGTTGCGGACAACAAGCCTGGAGAGGGAAAGCGTTTCATACGAAGCCTCGCGAAGGTAGTCTTCCAAACTTAGAAAGTCTATCAAATGATAAATGGATGTCACACAAAGAATTAATTGATATATGATATATATATATATATATAGAGAGAGAGAGAGAGAGCATGTGGAGAATGTATGACATGGGGCTTCCTTCTTCGATTTGCAGGAGAGACAGGACCTTGCTGAAAGAGTGATGGTAACGCGTCTTCACCTATACGCAAAATGGATCAAGGTACCGAAGATTTGCATCGACTAGTTCATAAGGATCCAATTAGGGTTGGGATTAGTTCTCACGTTCACAGTTGCTTGTCTGCGCAGAAATGTGATCATGCCAAAATATACAAAGAAATCTCTGACGAAAACTTGGAGCTAATGCGCGAACGGCTCATCGAGACCGTGATATGGCCTGGAGATGATACCAATACCGAGAAGATCGGATGATCAGTTGCCCCATTTGGCTATAAATCCGCAACTTTTTGATCCCTGTTTCATCGCTACCTTTCCCGATTCAGGTTTCTCCATGCTCACAAGACCAGACAAACCTGATTTCGTTCTCCATCTATGAACATCCAATTTGTTGCCTGTAAAGTTGTATATATTGGAACACCAGCAACGATCTAGCTTAGTGAAGGACCGTGGCTTCTTTATTAGTTTTGCCAAATGAATCCAGTCCATCGATCATTTTTTTTTCGTTAGAATTGACAATGACAGTGCAGTGGCCGGCCTAGAATTAAATTTTTCTTTCCTGTATTCACATAGACATGTGGATATCGAGGCCTGCTCAGGTGTATGAGTTATATTGCTGCGGACGGTCTCCTAAATTGTTAAAAGGGGTGGGTTGCTAGCTACCCGATGATGTTATGCCCTGTAGAAATTGTCATTTAGGAAAATCAGACTTTTTCCGGCAGTTGGCATTCACTTTGGAAGTCATTTATATACCTCAGCTGCGATGCGGGTGTTGTTAAACCTAATCAGTTAACATAACGCGATGGATACCTTGCAACCTTATTGTTTTCTTGTCTTCACAACCTCTCTCTTTTACTCTGAATCAATCCTGAAGCAATACCGGCAATTACCAACAAAGGGCGCTGGCTAGTTTCGCCCCGATCCGTTAAACATCGGAGACTCTGGTTTTTTGAAAAAAAATTTAGGCGTCTTGACAGATCTTGGAAATTGAGCAGGTATGTCCATTTAATGCTCTATAGTCACCATGCGTTCGCGAACTCCTGCTTCTGTGGAATTTTAAGGTTCCAGAAAAAAAAAAAGAGAAAAAGGCCTCAATCAATTCTCGAGTGATTGTTGCCCTCATTGAGCTCCAGAAGATCATTTCTAACTTAGCAATACAATAGCAGCCCAAAACAATATCCAAGCACGGTTTTTTGCATCTCAAAATTTTTGAATTTACAGAAGTTATCCGCATATATATTTATATGTAATGCGGCACCTGCGGACACTCTAGGGACGACATGACACACTCCACAGCGTCGGTTTACAACCGTGGTCAGTAGAAAATCAAGATTCCAAATACTGGATTTGGAGCAGTGAATTTCCAGAGGCATCCCAGGTAATTGGCAGGGTACCATAAAAGCTCCCCGTGCTGCTTTGAAGTAAAACTATAATTGCAATCTGTTAAACCTGCAAAAAGGTTGAAAGTTTGTGCATGATCAACATGATAACAGGCAGAAGCATGATCATCTGCGTATCCTCTATAGCTTTAAGCGGACGACTAATGATGGCTCTGTTAAGACTTTTTTAAGAGAAATGCCAATTCATACCATGATTTACAATTGTAATAGAGCAACAGCATCAAGCAAAAGCAAAACCACAGGATTTAGTTCAAAGAGAAAATAAGGTTGTATCGTTGGATTTAAATGCAAACGAAAGTGTAGGACCACTCTTGGGCATGAAAACTAAGTGATATTCCAGCTCAATTTACCAATGTTAGACTGGTAAAAAAACCAGAAGGGAAACAAACAGAACATCTAAAGCAAGATCTAGATGAAAAGGACATGAAAGAATACCTTTTTTCTCAGTAATTTACGGGCCAACAATGGAAATTACATCGTGCCGTCACCATAATTCATGCATTGACTTAGTGTTGCTCTTACTCGAAGCTGCACCAAGTAAAGGACCCAGGAATGGTCAGCAAACTACTGAATGCAAGTGCCCATTTAATGCACATTAAGGTGATAGATCTTTTGTATGACCTTTACATCCAGGCAGGGGTCGTTGGCCATGCTTTTCAATTGCAAAATTATCCCAGCATTCCGTAATTTTAGAACCCGACCAGCCGCACCAGGACAGTATGATGTAGTGAGATTAATTAGGACCCAGATAGATGCTGTTCGTAACTGGTTGTCATTGCTGTGCAAAAATCTCATGATAAATGGTTGTGTGCTCATTCCTCCATGTTGAAACAGTTGATCCATGACTGCATCCTTTTGAACTTTGCTGCCACTTGCAATGTTGCTTAGCGCATACATTCCCTGTAAAAGATCCATGTTGGGATTCAACCATATGCAGTAGTGTCAATATAACTCCTCATGGTCACTTGTACACCTAGAAATTCTCATACTGAATCTTCAATTTTGGTGAAAGAAAATAAACATGGCATTGAGACAAACCCATATTGGAGAGCAGTTCCAAAATACAATGTAAAATCTACCGAGCCACTATTTTCATATAGAAGACTAGTAATACAGGAAAGAAGCCCTCAGAAATGAGATTCAAATAAAAGAACAAAGAAAGAAAAAGAACTTCGATGGTTCTCTCACTTAAAGCATATTATTTTGGCAGACAAGTGTTTCCTTGATGAAAGTGAAAATAAATGCTATGCTTAGGATAGCAACTACATAGGTGGTTGCCATACCAGTGCGACATGACACTGCTACGGACTGCAGTGCACAACCCAATAACAGTGAAGGGGCTGGCTAGTGCCATGCCAGGCACGTTGTTCCAACCTACCAAACACAGTGTCTTTGGATGCTGATAACAAAAGAACCAATAGAACGTTCTACTTCCCAAAAGACAACAAAAATTTTTCAGTCTATCTTAAAAACACGGTCTTTTGAAGAATCCAAAATATAAGTTTTCAAGCCAACCATTCAAATGCTAGTAACATTCACCTAGAAGGCTAAAAATGCCCGAGAGACGCATATCAAATAATCTGAACTTGATTTCAGTATATCCGCTTGGTCTCAAGCCTAAGACAAAATGTACGTCAAGTTGTCAACTTGTCTGGAACTAGGGTCATCGGCCTCAACATACTTCTCCACTGGTCTCTTTAGGTGGTTGGCTCCACCAGTAGCTTGATGAGTACATTCTTTTGACACTTTTGAATCATTTTGCTACTACAATATAAAGAATTATGCCAAAAAAAACAGAAAAAGTTCTGACCTGGATACCTATTTCAGCTTTTGAAGCATATTGCAGCTGCCTTCCTATAGCATCCAATATAATACCATTCTCAGTAAATGCATAATCAACAGACTTTACACATCCATCAACAAGATTGCGAACAAGAGCCAGAGCTTGCTCCTGGACAGCTGATTCTGGATCTGCAAAATAAGTGCAGGCAAAATTTCACTTGTGCCAATGACATATTGTCATGCTAGAGCTAGAATTTATTATAACAGGTTCCACACCATACCACGGATAAGGCTTGCTAATGAGGATGCTGTGATTTCTGACAGAACTACTTCCTTACATTTTCTGTCAGCAAGGAATGTCAAGTTCTTCAAAGCCCTTAAAGAGTGTGACCTTACAACTGGATCCATTGCCATTGACAACTCAGCAAGCTGCTTAACTCCTCCACAATGTATAAAATTGGACTTACGTCTTGTGAAGTCAATGACAATATTGCTAATTGCACCAAGTGCTGCCAGCTGAAACCCAAAAGGTAACATGATAAGTACCAGTATACCAGAGACTTCGATGCAAAAATGTAACCACAGCAAAGTCACAATTTAAAGGAAAAAAAAAAGGACGAAGAAGAAGGCGACATTCCATTGCATATTCAATATTCAAGCCACACCAAATTAATTTGACATAGACAACAACGGGCAAATGAAATAAAACGGGACACTGATTGAAAAACAACGATGGAAATTATTAAACTGCTGCATGTTGGCTTAGAGGCTTAGGGGCATAGAGAAAAGGCATCGTTCAAGGTCCAAAAAACAATGCCACCAAATTTCTTCAAGACGAAGAAATGAAAAAAAAAAAAACCTTTAGGAAACACAATCTGATAAGTCTTGCCATTATCCATTAGAATAAAAGTGAATGGTATCCTAGAATAATACATAAACTAGAGGGGGAAACTTTGACTTCCCAAGCCTCTGTGGTATACGACACCCTCCACCCAAATACACTGTTAACTCCAGAAAATTACCATGAAGATCTTAAACCACAAACTAATCAAGATGACAAAAATATGAACTTCAGAGGCCAATTCTTTAAGCTGGCAATCTTAAGATCTAAAGAGATTTCAGATGTCAAAGGAGTTGATAGTGCATTTTCCTGTAACTGACTGCTGAATTTCTAATCAAGCAAAACTAAAAGCCAAACCCCTTCCTTGTAGTGTTATAACATGGTGTCAACTACCAATTCATGAACATGGAGGAGCATTTAAAGCCAATTGAAAGTGCACATTAGCCCCAGTAAACAATCAGTAAGGTGACAAAACATCTGGAAATGCTAGATAATTCATACCTGAACAGAAATGGAAGGATCATGCAAAAGCTGCAGTAATGGAATTATAACTGTCTCGTTCATAAAATAACCTGCACTCAGATTCTGAAAGATGTTTATGAGCATATATTAACCATTACTAACTAATGTATAAATTCAAAGTTTAGTACTCAAAATGCAAACCTTGACTGACCGAGAGAGACTTCTCAAACAAATGCAAGCCGCAGCTCTTATATCAGTGCAGTCATGTCTTAGCGCATCACTTACCAAGTCAAATGCCTGCACTATTGAGAAATGGTAAATCTTAAAAACTAGTAATATACTAACATATCACAATAACCTTCAAAGTGAAAAGGTAACATCTATGCAACAGATCTCACTTGGCCCCTAATCAATAGACAGATAGTGTCGCATTCAACTCAATAATAAAGCATCTTCTAGTAACAAACAAATTAGATGGGGTTTGGTTGCCGCATCCACACTTACTCAACCTTCAGCAAATGCTGGCCATCCATTACATTAGGCACCATCATAAAGTAGAAACAACAAGATATGCAAAGTACAAAAATAGTGCATGGACATGTTTTTATCACGTTATTGCAAGGCTATGCCTTTAACACTTCCTGTTCCCTGATTAATAATCAATAGAATGTCAAAATATCACCAGCAAATTAAATTCTAAACTCAAATATCATAATGATGCCCAAGATCTCTTTACTTGCATTACCCTGCGGCGAGGATTGCTCGATACCGCGCATGCAAAAAATGGCCTAAACTGCACATGTGTCCATTGAGTCCAGCCTTGTGGATATCAAGTCTTCAGCCTTTCTTTGCCAGTAAATTTCCATGATGGTTTAAAATTATGCCCTTACATCAGATCAAATTGTTCAAGGAGGACATGCAACTAGTGTCTTAGGAAAAAAATGATTCATCAATAAAATGGTCACACGAGCTACCCAAATGAATGGAAGAAAGAAATCAAGATGTGACATCAACTAATCGACAGATGAGCAAGTTGTGCACCAACACCAAATAATATACCTGCAAATCCAGTAATTTTGACCGGCAGATCTCCAATTTTGAGCATATATTAGCCAATGCTAGCAATATTCCTTGGAGACGCTTTGGACATGACCGTCCATTTTGCAAATGGAAGCAAAGTTTATTGATAGCATTAGCCTCGAGTGCTAGCTTCTGCAGATCTTCCTTTTCCTCAATCAAACTCGACAAGGCAAAAGAAGCTTCATCTCCAACTTGCCCAGGATCTTCCAGAAGCTCAAGTAAACGATAAATCAATTTACTTTCAAGCCCTATGTCTTCCACATAGCGAGAAGAGGTCTTACTTACAGCAATCAAACATGCACAGGCAAGTAACCTTGTGCGTGGAGACTTATCAGTAGTGAATTTAATTATGAGATTCAGTGCTCTCCCATTTTCAAATTCCAAGATTTTAGAAGTAACTTCATGGTTATTCTTGATTATTGCCGTCAAAGACTCCAAGCTAGCATCTCTTTGACTTACTGAACCTCCTATTAAGTCTACAAGCTTCTGAAGAACTCCGGCTTCATAAAGTGCCCACTGTTCTGCGCTCGTCTGACAGGAATGTGTGATGATACTGGCTCCAAGTCCAGTAACGTTCTCATTCTTGCTATTCAGCAGTGAAAGAAGAAATTCCAAATTTTGATGGTCAAGGAAATCATGTTTGGGAGCCAATTTTGACTGGTAAATCATTTTCAGTGATCGAGAACCAGAATCCACAACCTAGAGCACCATAGAACAGTTAGATACACACTAACCAAAAACATGACGTACTTCAGAACAACTGGATAAATATTTTGATTCATGGAGGAAAGAAGATCCAGGAACTGGTTAAATTAAGCACGCAAAAAGGATGAAAACCGGTCAAAAGTTTGAAAATACATCTAAAGTCTGGAGGAGATCCTATAAGTTCTGAGACACCCAAATAACAATTGACCTTTCAAAGCAATACAAGCAAACAAGATACAGGGGCAAAGGAAGGTAAAGGCCTGGTGGCAATATCTTATCCGACAATAGAACGCACTAGTGGTTTGTCCTTTACTGTGTATGCAGAAATAGAAAATCCTGGCCTTGCACATTTTATGTAGAATTCTCACACATTACAATTTCCAATTTTCTACACAGAAATATGATTACCCAAAAAAATCATTTTAACTATGGCCATGACCCCCCCTGTGAAACATGGAATATGAAGCCTCAGGGTAGAAATGTCTGGTACACAAAAGAGAATTTTAAGTGTATTGCAAATGGGCATTTACCTGATCCATGGGTAAAAGTTCTGCTGGAAAATCAGGTCAGATATATAACACGCAGATCTAACTAACTTATACCAGACCATCTACCATCCATACCAATCGATGTAATACAGTATCCCCAAGAAACAAGTGAATATAAGCTAACTGGTGGAAAGGACAAAATTTGTGACATCAAAATCAAGAGGTTGGTACCACTTCCACCTCAAGAATGTATAAGAACTGAGGCTTCTGAAGTCAGCAATGACCTCTGATAAGACAACGCTTAAAGTAGAAGTGCACAACGTTTCATTTGGAATCCAAAGTGACATATCATTATCCAACAAGGTCGCGTTTACCTTCTAGAAGATGAACAATTTTCCACAAAGGATGACTTTTCAAATAAACACAAGACAAAATATTTACCAAAGACTCGAAGCTATGTGAACATCAAGCGAGCCCAGCATACATTTCCGAATTCCAATCGAATGAATGAACAGATTCACACACACGAAAAAAAAAGCAAACAAGAACTCATTCAGGCAGACATCGTTAATACGGATTATTGAAATCGAGCTATTTCCACACATCAATTCAGAAACCAACTCAAAGTTTCGTCCTCCGTCCCGTCATCTCCTCGGCTACCCGATGCAAACAAAATGAACACACAAACGAAGTTTCACTCCAAGAACTAGAATCAGAAGCAGGCAAGATCCGCGGCTACCTTCTCATCCGGACTGACGAGGAGCCGGCGGAGCCGCGTCAATGCGCCGGCGTCCACCACGGCCCGGACCCCCGCGTCGACGCCGCACGCGAAGCTGCCGAGGGCGGCGGCGGACTGGACGAGGAGGTCGTGGCGGCAGCAGCAGGAGCCGGAGCCGGAGCCGGAGCCGGAGCCGGAGCCGGAGCCGTCGGGGGCGTCGGAGGCGTCGGCGAGGACGGCGGCGACGGCGGGGACGGCGCCGAGCTTGAGGTAGGCGAGCTTCTTGGTGCGGTTGCCGATGATCTGGTTCTTGAGCTCCCTCAGGGCCCGGAGGCGGGCGCCCCGGTCGGGGAGGCGAGGCGGGAGACGAGGTCGGCGGGGCGGCCGGACGAGGTCGACGGGGAGGCGGAGGGCATTGCCGGCGCCGGCGAGATGTCATGCGACCGGGGGAGGGAGGGATTTGCGGGGAAATTCGTGCCTTCGTGAAATTTGAAAGCTGAAGAGGAGAGAGAGAGAGAAATTGGGCGTTTTGATGATTGATTGATTGCCGTAGGGGGTTTTCGGGGGGGTGGCCGAGTAGAGAGCTTTATTATATTATATACGGAGGGAGGCCCACGGAAACGGCGGCGTTTTCTTGGACCATGCGTCCACGGTAATGAAAGCGAAAATTCCCGCAACGCCCGGGCCCACCGTATGCACACCGGTACGACATCCGACAGCGATCGATATTCGATACTACCAAAGGAATTTTTTTCTTTTTTCTTTTTTCTCCTTTTGAAATACTAGACAAGTTTTTGACCAAAAAAAAGAAAAAAAGAAATACTAGACAAGTTGGGGTGAGCAACAAAATACTAGACAAGTTGATGCAAAAGTAAAACGGGGACCGAACTGGCTCATTGAGATGCGTTTGATAGATGGCACTGGAAGCATTGATATGAGATTGAGCAATTAATATATTTAGTAGGTACATAACTCATTAATTTAAGTTTTAAATAAAGGAGGACCCAATTAGAAATATTAATGGATTTAAATTTGGACTCTTTTTTTTTTTTTAGTGACCTAGGAACACTATACAGCCGGCAGCCGGCGAATAAACCTGGGAAAACAGGTAAGCAGGAGGACCCACCACCCCTAGCGTCCCACTTAAGACCCCAAGCGATCGTGAGGGGATTTGAACTCCTCCCTTCGTGAGAGGGAAAGAGAGAGAGAGCCCAATCAATCGCGGCTACTAAGGCGGTGGTTTTAAATTTTTTTAAATTTAGACTCTTTATTGGTGATCTTTGCAATAAAAGTATTGACTAGCAATAACAATACTAGCAAAGGACTTAAAGCTTCACACTCTATTACCTAGTTATAAGATACCTCGAACATTGAGTTAATTCACAATGAATGTGATGAAGTTTCGATTTTTGGAATGCCCTTTCGTATGAGAATTGGCTTGAACTCGTGAACTTATCATTGCATCTTCCTAACTAGACTACAATACTTGAAGAAGAGGTACGATGGTTCTCACCGCCATTATAGGTGTGTTTATTTGAGTGGACAAATTTTCTATAAATTAGTTTTCTGAACTTTCACACGTTTGCTTAACCCAAAATGATCAATCAACGCAAATTCATTTCCGATCAAAGAAAATATACATGGTTAAAGTTAGGAAAAATGAATTCCCTAATCGAAGTAGAGGAAAACATTTTCCTAAAAAATAACTTATTAAAAAACATTTTCCTTTTGTTATGAAATTTTTCATGAAAAAAACATGCCCTAAATTATTTCCATTCCCTAAATAACCACCTGCTTTCTTTATGGACATACTTCCCGATCCAATACTCTCTCTTGGTATCTATAAATTCAACTTTTACGCGAGCGTATCAAGTGACAAATACTAGTTTATTACTAACTCAATAACAAAAAACTACCAGCAAAAATTTGTTAACACAAGATTGAAAACACTATAATCACACAATGACGTGGCCTCGTTATTCTCATCGATGATTAAGAGATTGCCAAGCAATCGTTATTCTCATCGAACAGCACAAGGTTCCTTAAGCTCGTGATCGGACCTGTTAGCCGACATCTCTCAGTACCAAATCGCCCCGAGACATGCATATATGAACCGCGCATACCTAATGCTGTACTTGTAGTACTTATGTATCTGTTCTTGCTCCTGCTGCTGCTGCTGTTGAAACTCCTGGTTTGCAAGTGAAGTGAAACAGGGTCTTATCTTGACGTGGAAGACAGTCATGGGAGAAAGAAGCAACCATCCCAACAGAGAAACCAAGACTTACATCATCTCTACAAAGATTCTCTTTTCCTGTGAAAGTTATGTACAGATTTGACAGAAGGTGGTTGAGCAGAAGATTCATGGGCAAAATCTAACATAGCCTTTGAACCTGGAGCTATTTCACGCCCGATGCAGAGATCGAACGGGCTGTCATTTGGTTTTAGCAAATCTAACACACACAATGCTCCCCCCAGAAATAAGGCTGATAACTATTGGCGCTGTGCGCATAATAATCTATATACATAACTACGCTTCCAGATTATTGTTTTCGACAGGCTGTCCATCTTCCTTGCTCGCCAATGTGAGATAAAGCCGGCCCTTTTCGTCGGTTTCCTTTCTATTCCTTTTTAGTGTACAGATAGGGACCGTCACATAGCGGCAATATGAATTTTCAGCAAAGCCGCCTGTATATTACTTGTTCAGCCCCAGAGAAAATTCCAAGGACCCGTCCCAGTCCCGATCCTGGAGAAGGCATAAGCAAAACGAAAGCGCCTTTAGAGCATTGTCTAGTGAAATTATGCCTCGATTCCCCAACTTGGAAACGATTACAGGTCGAGGACTATAACATCAGGACTTGAATAAAAAGAAGCATTCAGGGTTGGCTTCTGGTGACTTACCTCCAGAATCCGGCGAATGCCCGGAGGCTCATATAAATGGTTAGAGCAATCCAAATTCCGATGAACCCATGACTGGACGAAAGTATAAACAAGCAGAGAATGCTGACCACCGCAACAGCGACCTGAAAAACGGAACAACTCAGCACTTACAAAGTTCATGTTTCATCTAGAAAGAGTGAAGTTATTGGTTCATTTTTACAGTTGAAAAGGTAACTTATGATACAAATAAGGGAAACCCTTTCTGCAAATACACATTCTAGCGAACTGCTTCGGTTGACTCACATAGATTGAGTCTATTCGAGCATCGATTTCGCTTGTACATCTAGCGGGTGTGAATATTCAACTGGACTGTTGTACTCCTATTCTTTTCCAAAATGAATGCAATCTTCAAAATGATAAATGAGATTCCGCCCCGAGTGTTACTAATGATATGCTTCTACGTAAATTTGGTTGCTTTTGCACTTGCAAATTGCAATTGTTCATCATATAGAAAGTTAGAGACAATGTCTGGTTAAGCAATTGGATGATGCTTCCTTCGATAATTAAGGGGAAAAAATAATCTCACCATGGAGTAGGCAGAGTATGCAAAATCAGACGCTCCAAAGTTGACGCCGTCAAAAACAAAGGCCAAGGCATTTATGGGTTGAGTAACGGCAACAAACTGAAGTTGATCAGAGGGTGTAATTCTATTAGCATTGGCGATAGCTAACAGTTAAACAGCTTCAGATTTATAAGGTCAATTCAAATTCTTAAAACAAGCAACATACCGGTATTCCGATACCGATTACACGGAGGACACCAACATCCGTTGTGAATAATCTTGCTCCAAAATGCATTCCTACTCCGAGAAGGACTGCTAGCGCCAGTCCCAGAAGCAGTCCCAACTGCAGGATGAATCTGTGAGACTATCGCCGATGCGACAACCGTAATAGAATGCTCGATTGCTCTAGAAGAAATCAGGAACCTGCAGTACTCGGGATGCGGTTTCTCTGGCCTTGTTGTAATCCTTCTTCGCAAACGCGCTTGCCAGGATTGCCTATGTCGTCCACAAAGATTAACTAAATTGATTATTGAATGCTTACATGGTTAAGCCAGAGAAGTTGAACAGTTGAGTGCGGCAGTAGCTTTTGCACTCAAAAGAGGAAGAGAAAATCTCTCACCTGTCCAGCGACAGCAAGCCCATCTGCAAGGAGCGATGTCGCCAACCACACTTGCAAGCAGACTTGAAATGCGGCCATCGATGTCGGCCCCAAGCGAGCCGCCATGGATGCAGCAAGAGTCACACAGAATGTCACGGCGACAACTCTCATTAGTAGCAGAAAACCTGGTGCAGCCACAAAAGACTGAACGAAGTGAGGTCAATTGCTAAGCGTTCAAACTGATAACCTGAAAACAGCATACTATTTGATCGGTTTGTGTTCATCAACTCAGCAAGCTAAGGATCTGATATGGTCAAGTTTTTAACAACATTTACCCAGTGTTCCTGCAATATGCTTCTAACAGATTGAGTAATCCGCCATTTAATATAAGGTACAAATTATCAGACAAGATAGAACAGTTCCGAAGACCAAAGTGTTCAGTGCCAAAGAGTGAACTGGCAACTTTCAACAGGTCACACATTACATATGCACGTAAGGACTTGTCAAGAAACAGAGGCCGTTAGCAGTTGAAATTTCAATAAGAAGATTAATATATAAGTGAAAAATTTGCTGAAGCAGAATTAAAGGCTTACCATTCTTTAGAAAACGGCCAAACTGCAAATGTTTAAAACTTGGAGGTAAGAGATCAATTTGCTGCATCAGTGTCCACAGGAGAATAAGTGAAATCACGTACCTGCAAGGACATTGTCGGGATATTATAATACGAGAGTGGCTTAGTAAGACTTCTAACAAATTTCAGAAGAGTCTCGATAGGCTCTCCACAACGTACTGAGATATAACATGGGCAATAGCCGCACCACTGACGCCCAGATGGAAAACAAATATGAATAGGGGGTCTAAGATTATGTTGGTTACATCTCCCACCACTGATACGATCAAAAAGTAAAAGGAGAAAACGATAATTAGCTCATACTGATATTATTGAGATAATGGATTTTAGTATGTTTGTTAATTTGAAAGCATGATACCACCAGAGGAAGCTAAAGAGGGAACTACCAGTTGCAATCAAAGGCGTTGTCGTGTCTTTAAATCCACGGAAGACCCCCTGCATGGCGAGCGAGAGAAGAACTGCTGGTGCACCAAGTGACCTCAATGTCAAGTACTGTTGGGCAGGAGTTAGCATTGGGGAATCCTGTTGAGAAGCGAAAAGAAAGTGTCAAGCAGCTGTTTAGAGAGGCGGCGAAGAAACAAGAAATTAATATTAAGAGATGACGAAGATTTTTACAATGCTAGGACATTACTTACAGATCCCACTCCCATGAAATTCAGCAATGGTTTTGCTGCGGAAATGAGAAAAATGGCTTGAAGAAGACCGAGAACACTGCCAATTACCAACGCAGATGAAGCCGATGGGATGTGTCTTCTTCTGGGCATCTGGTCAAACTTCGATACTTTGAAGCTACTGATCTGTATCGACTTGGACAGATGATCACTGGATTCTGTATATGATATTACCGTAGGATATAGATAGCAAACCATTTGTTCAGAATCTAGCAGTTGTGAATTTACTATTGATCAGATTTAAAGTGTGAATTTTGACAAATGGGGACAACTGATACAATACCATTTTGGGGTATCAACTCCTTATTTTCGGCATTTTCAATAGAGCATGCCTCCAAGTATTCGCTCTCCTGCGCTTCGGAGCTCACACTTCTAATAGTATCTTCCTCGGCAACAAAGGATGTGGTGACACTGACGAGCGGGAATATAGCAATCCGCGACACTTGATTGAACAGCGCAATTGATACACCCACAGCTGCTAGTTCCAAGGGACCTGTAGAGACAAAGAAACGTGAGCAGCACCAGATTTTACAGAATAGACCAATCTGTACAAACCCGCATTTGAATTGAGAAAGAATAGCACTTCAAGGACTAGGATATAAAATGGAAGGGTGTCAGGAATTTCATTTCCGCCTCTCCAAAATTCACTTCAACATTGTCTGAAACCTGTGCGTATGTGCTTTAAAATATAGAGTTGGATTGTTCATCTAAGGTCATATTAATTTACACACAATCAAGTTCAGAATATGGCCCTTCCAAGTCAGACTAAAGAGAATTGAACTACAAACAGTCTGCATTTGACCTAAAGAGACAGTAACAGGATGCTGAATATTAGAGTACCATAAGCAAACTTAAAATGCGCAAAGCAAGCAGGACATACCAATTCGACCGATGAAAGCCGTGTCAACAAGAGACGCAATAGGGTCGGCAGTCAAAGCAAGGGCAGCAGGCAATGCTATTTGAGCTATCTCTCGACCAAGTTCATCAAATTTCAAAATGAGCCTGCTCGAGTAGAAAAGGGAAATAGGCTTAGTAAGGCTCATCATCAAGAAACCGGCACGGAGAGAGAGAGAGAGAGAGAGAATGGTAATGGTTCTTCGTGTGAAGCGAGACAAAAACAATCAAGAAATTGGGCACAAACATCATTACCAGTTTCCCCTACAATTGATAATTGAAGGAACTCATGAGCGGCAGGCTCATGCAAAGAACTAAGACAAGAACACTAAAACAGTACCAAACATTTTCTTCCGGGCAACGAAAAAGAATATGGAATCCAAATGACTTAAACGATCACCTCGCGTTACGAAAGAAAATGCAGATCGGGATTCTCCTCTCTTTTACTGATGGAAAAGGATCATCTTCCTCAGAGGAGGTAGTTCCCACGAACGAACCCTCCAGAGGCTCCATTACTGTAGCTGCAGAAGATCGCACGCTTCACGTCAATCGTCCAGAGCTGGAGAAAATCAGGCTCCGGGAAAATAGGCGAATAAAGCAAACCCCACTATCAAAGAATCTGCCTTGAGCAGGAACAAGTGCACAGGATGCCAAATCAAGATGGCCCAACACAACAATCAAAAGAAGGATATATACATGATCACAGGAGCCAGCTCAACATCTTGACATTTCCCAAGTTATGCATCAGCTTTCCAACAACATAATGCAAAGAAACAAGCTTGAGAATCAAACGGAAATGGGAAACATATAAACCACCTCTGTCACTGCTACAGGAAGCCCCAGGGAGGAAGTTTCCTTGAAGATTACTGCTTTGTACGTGATCTCCTCTGAAACTACTCGATGAACAAACCCAGCAATGTAATCATAAAAGAAAGGACAAGATGAATCAAGGAGACGGCATCTATCTGAACATCTATTCAAGAAAGCCAGAGGAAGTTGGGGCACCCCACTTTTCGGTTACGGCAGAATTTTTTTTTTTTTTTATTCGAGGCGTTGAAGCATCCGCACGAGCATAACGAGAGATGGGGCAGAATAGAATTCCGGTAAGCTAAGGAGAGACGCTTGTGTCAGGACAGTCTCTGTCGCTCGCCTACGTAGCTTGCAGCAGGTAAAAAGGAAGCTGTAATGGCGAATGCACCACCGGCACCAACCTCACGGGTCTAACACGCAGTCAACAGCGTGCTTGCGGGGCCATACGCGGGTGAGTTCCTGGGTGGTGGGAACATTCAGTCCCTGTAAAAGAGCTCTGCTCCGTGATTGACCTGGTGAGGAATGGGTCTCCTGGGAAGAGGGAGCAAGAGGACAATGACGAAAAAACATAGAGTAAGGACTGGGTTGAAACCGGCAAATTCCTAAGGAACGATATAAGTTTAAATTAGGAGTATAATCGAGTCAATACACCGTCAAGTTTAACTTCGACTTGACTTGCATACTTGTTCAAAACTCGACCGAGAATGAATTTTCTTACTTGAACTCAAATCGATCCAAGAATAGAGATGCTTGAACTCTACTTTATAATAATCAATTTATCAATAAAACTCGAGCTTGAGTTTTATAAACTTGAACTTTAGTAATTTCAAGTTTTTTACGTCTATTTTAATAAAGTTCTATTAGACTCGACTAATCTCTCGAGCCTATTAAGTTAAGTATTGACAAACTCGAACTCAACTTAATAAGGTACTTGAACAGTTCAAACTCGAGCTCAATATAATAAGGTATTTGAATGATTCAAACTTGAGCTCGACTCGAAATTAGACAGTCGATTTCGAATAGTTATTGAGTTGAGCTCGCATTGGTCGCTCGGTGACTCTGGTAGTTGCTGCCCTACCAAGTCCCCACTGAAAATAGTGGGACATGAGATAAGCTTGCATAGCGAAGAAGGTGGCTACATATAATTGGCTATGGGGTACAATAATTGGGCTAGAATTAACTAAAACCAAACACTAGACGGATTAAGACTGGCCTTTCATCCCGGTGAGCGATGTTTTGGTCAGGTCATGAACTAGATGCAATCGTGAGAGTAGCTCGACTCGATTTCACTCGACGATCAAGTCACGATGTCCATCCAGTGTCCTGTGGTGGATACTTACATGTTGATCCGTGATCATGAAGATTAGTCAAAAACGAAAACTCAAGCGAGAGGAGAAAAGAGATGCAGAGCAAATGAGCTTCCTCAAGCCAATGTTTCCGGTTATTCGCCAATCAAAGAAAGCAAAGCGGGACATTGGACAGACAAGAGTGTCGGTCAACCTCTCCTAGGAAAAGAGCTCTGCTTCGTGATTGGCCTGGTAAGGCATGGATCAACATCTCCTAGGAAAAGGGAGAAAGAGAACAACGACGAAAAACATGAGTGATGGTTGGGTTCGAACCAGCAAGTTTCTGAGGAACAATAGAAGTTCATATTAGGAGTATAATCGAGCCGATGCACTATAAAGTCTAAGTTCCACTACGCTCAAATACTCATTATTCGACACTCAATTAAATATGAATCTATTGCTTGGCTCAACTCAATTAAAGAATCAAGATGTTCGAACTTGACTTGATTACAATCCATTTATCAATAAAACTTAGACCTCGAGATTTATAAACTTGAACATTTGTAATTTTAAGTTTTTTAAGTCTATTTTTTATAATTATTAAATATTTTAGAAAAATAATAAAAGCTTGATTGGACTAGACGAGGCTCTCAAGCCTACTAAGGCTCCATTTGGCAATCACTTTGCCAAGTATCTTTGAGCCCCTAAAGATCTTTGGGCTAAAGTAGGGGTGTTTGGCAAAAACATTTGAAGCCCCCTTTGGAGAAGGCCAGCCTTGTGAAGGCGGAAAGCCCAAGGCAGGGGAGGACTTGCCTTGGGCTTTCGGCTTTTCCGACATGCCCGCTCGGGTACTGTTCATATATATATATTATAATATTTTCCGAAATTGTCCTTACAAACTTTTTGTTTTTCCGTTTTTTGCCCGTGTGAGGAGCACTGTTCATCTTCTCCGTCGAGGGTGGCCCCGGCCGCAGCTGCTCGGGTCAGTGTTCATCTTCTCCGTCAAGGGTGGCCCCGGAGGTAGTTGCTCGGGTCGCACGACCGCCAGCGAGGTCGCGCGACCCAGGCGACGGTTGCGTAGCCTCGGCGACAGCCGATCGGGGTTGCTCGACCACCGGCGAGGTCGCGCGACCTCAGGCGACGGTTGTGTAGCCTCGGCGACGGCCGATCAGGGTTGCGCGACTACCGGCGAGGTCGTGCAACCTAGGCGCGACCCTCACCGAGGTCACACGACCCAGGCGCGGCCCTCGCCAAGGTCCACGACCTCGGGTGTGGTTGCGTGGCCTCAGGTCCCCCGACCTCGGAGGTGAGGGTGTGCGTGGCCTCACGCCACCCAATCCGGGGTTCTCGGAGGTCGCGATGGCGTCGCGCTATGCACGCGACCTCGCCGGCCCAGATCCGGGGTCGCCGGGGTCGCCGGAGGTCGTCAGGGGTTGCCGCCGGCCGCCAGCTGCCGCCTACCCTTGCCGGTTTTCATTTTTTTATTTTTCTTTTGATAATTTTTTTTTTTCACAAAAGTCCTTTGTTCCCCCAAACACCATTTTGCTCAAAGGTACTTCACAAAGCGCTTTTAAATTATAATTTACCAAACACAATTTGCATTTTGAAAAACACATTTAACTCAAAGGTTTTGCATTTTCCTAAAGGCTTTCCCCAAAAGTCTTCCCAAACACACCCTAAGCTACCTTGCCTATTGACAAAGTCAAACTTAACTTGATAGGGTACTCGAATTAGTGCAAACTGGAGCTTGACTTATATTTAGACAATCAATCTAGAATAGTCATCAAGTTAAGCTCGCATCAATCGCTAGGTAACACCAGTATCCTACCAAGTCCCTACTAAAACAATGGGACAAGAGATGAGCATGCATAGCGAAAAAGGTGGCTAAGCACAATTGGTTACGAGGCTCCGTTGGGACAAAGGAAGGAATGGGTATAATAATTGAGCTAGAGTTGACCACGAAGATTAGTCGAAAACGGAAACTCAAGCGAGAGGCGAAAAGAGATGCCACGCAAAAGAGCTTCCTCAAGCCAATGTTTGCAGTTATTCGCCAATCGAAGAAAGCAAAGCAGGGCATTGGACAGTGCAAGATTGTGGGTCGATTTCGCCTTTGACGAATTGAGGAATAAGGACCGGTGCTCCGCCGTGCAATCAGCAAATCGTTCGGTGGATTGTTGTTGTTGGACGAATGTACTTTTCTGCTTTGTCTCTTCCTTTTTCCGAAAGACGAGGGCCACGACAAAGACTAATGAAGAACCCGAACGAAGTGGTGGTGGCCAAAGCATCGAATTGGAAATCGGTACCATGAGAACCATCGTGATCGATGACATGACCATACGTTTAGAAAGATACCAATATGCTTACACGTAAGTCAATGTCCTTACCTACCAAAATTTCATTCCGATAGAAAGTTAAATTCCGGTAGAAAGTTGCTAAAGCTCAACCCATGTTATCAGCCGGTTCACAATATTATATTGGAAGCCTTTTCTTGTTTATCGGGTACTCATCTATCCCACGCTTTGATCCCAAGTCTCCAGAGAAGTGCTGCATGGTCTATAGAATAATTATAATCTGTATATAATTATATAGTATATCTAAGTGAGTATATGTATTAAATAATAAATGCAAGGAATGGATAATTAAATAAATAAATCGAGTGGATCAATACCATCTCGACCATTAATTATATCGGTTCTATCATTGACGTCATATGATCAACGGTTAAGACAGGTTTCACTGTTATGATTGATAGCCATTCCATATTTTGTCATAGCTTGTTACCATTTTGATGAAAATATTGTAATGATCTTCAAAAAATTGCTTAACTGGTAAGCATGCTTGCTCTTCTTTTTTTTTCGATCTTGAGTTTGAATCGTGAACTTGCGCATAATCTTGAAGCGTAAACCGTGTGTCTCCAATCATTGTCAATGCATGTGAGATGAGGGGATTGGCACACTCGATAAGTTTAGTCAGGTGCTAAAAGGCCCGAACGCCCATAATCGCAAGACAAAAGAGAAATCATGTTAAAGAGTCATTTCTCTCAACCATAAACAATCAAACAAATAGTAGTGGTGGAGGCCGAAGAAAAGGTAGTCCTAGTGCAATACCGTGACTCGATAAACAAATTAAAGGTGTTCAACAATCAAGTCATAACTGCAATACCTTCAAAACTTTTAAGTAGCTTCCAGCGGTTTTTAGAAAGGGTCTTGCCCAGCATTATGGATACTCAAGTGCACAGTGCTACCACTATAAAACTTAAAACACACGTATCACTAACCACAAAACTTACGGCACTTCGCAACACAAATACAACACGGCACAATTACCATTCGGCCACAGCTATATCGGATCAGGCTATCAAAAGCTACACCAACCCTTTCGCAATTACTCCACGTCTTATACTATCTCATCATCGCATCACATATAAGAGTGTGCTGCGGTTCTATCTCGATAGCTGAGGCTAGGATTAAAAGGAGAGTGATCATGCCATCATGGGTCCATGTATTTTTATTTCTTTCCTTTGGGATCATTTGGTCCATGTCAGATTCGTGACGTGTGGCTAGTAGTGCTCGAGTCCCACTGTCCCGCGAGCCAATCTTGCTGGACATGGGAAAGGGTCCCAAATCGCACTCCCAGTTTGTTTTTTTCTCAACTTTTTGGCCAAGGACAGAAATTATTTTAATGTAAGTCCAATTCATAACTCTTTGTCACTCCAGTTCGTATTCAAACAAGTCCCAATCCGCCACCCCATCCACACAAGGATCTAAAGAAATCTGTTGCCCCTGCTTCCAACTGGGACTCAACCCTTTTCACTGGAACAAGGAGGCAAATTCATGTCAGTCCACTCTTAAAGTCTCGAATCAGGAGGATCCGACACTAAAAAACTTCCATAAAATATGGAGATCCAATCAAGCGAGACATAAGAATGATGCGGAAGAGAGAATTGTGTAAATAAATAGAAAGTGAAATCAAAGAGAGTCATTCAAGTATTATCATGGGCAGCTATCATGCCAACGGGAAAAAAATTTCTCCTTTCAATATGTCAAAAATTCTCACTTACAAACTCTAGTTTCTGCCTTCAAGTAGGACCTAACCCGCCAAAGGGTCTACCAAGACCATCAAAAGATGGGATTAATAAGAATTTATGGAAAAAGTGAAGCAAAATCAACAAGCCTGTCTCCGAGGCAGCAAAGGAAAAATCGCAGCTTGAGGTGAAACAGAATCAGGAATCTCTAACCGTTTTTGAAGCAGAGTGTCTTCTCATTGCTATTTCCTCACCACAACCCAATGGCCTTCCACCAAATGCCTCCAACTCCGAGCCAAATAATAATGTTGACAACAGAAACAATGAATCCATAGCCCCACCATTGGGCCAAGGGCACGTAGTTAGCACCGTAGAAGACGGGCGCCGACCCGATGCCATAGTGGGTAAGGCCACCCATGAGGTTAGAGAGGAAGGCCAGCACCATGGCTCCGAAGTAGGGTGGAGTCCCCAGAGCGCTTGCAACAGACAAGAAGGCGGTGAACATGGCACCAATGTGAGCGGCTCCACTGGCAAAGAAGTAGTGCGAGTAGAAATAGAGAAGAACCAAGATGCCAAACGATGCCTGCCATGAAAGACCCAGCCCACCAACAAACTGCAAAAGCACAGAAACTCTCCCTTAGCAAAGCTTACTCCCCATATGCTCGAAGATATCATCATCTTGCATTCAGAATCAGAGGATAGGCTACATTCGTCAAGACATCCATTATGATTACAGGAAAAATACTGGCTCATGCTTTCTTGGGCTACTTTACTTGGGCCTTCTTCTCAGGCCAATAAGTTCTCTCCAAAGAAAAAACTTGGAGATTATTACCAAAGGTATGAACCGTATGATTAACCAGGATGACGCCAACCAGAGAGAATCTAAACTTATTGCAATGCTCTGAACCTTATCTTGAATTATCCTTTTTGCTAAATTTTTCATTTTCTTTCACCAAGTGCTTGTGCACCATGATGCACTACTAAATAAAACATCTCAGATATTTAGCAAGGGCATGCTCTCGTAATAAAACTATTAATATATTGGTGCAACTAGTCAAGGAGGTACCAACTCGAACAAAATGCTTGCAATGTCAATTCTAGGCAATATCCCTTACATAACTTGCAAGTCAGCGCTATAGCTAGGGTCATTAATAATGCACCATTAACCTCTCAAATAAAGTGATGCATGCAGATTATTACACAGCCAGACAAAATCACATGTAAACCCATTGTAGTAAGTAAGCATCCCACACAAGTAAAACAGAAAACTATAAGGATGAGACCAGAGGAGAATTCATATGGATTAGCAAATGCTTGTGTGCATTCACGCCCATAAGAACAGCCAGGAATGAACTCCAAGAATAATATAGGGTTTGTGGTGTGCTACATTTGACTCTTTTTAATCTCTTCTTTTTTACATTGATGATAACACAATAAGAAAAGTGATTTCTTAAAATTACCAATATGCATAACATAGATATATTGAAGGTCAATTGGGAAAAATTATGATGCTCTGAAGGGAAAGGAAGAACAGACCTTAACTACTGTTTGGCTGAACCAAGAAATGAGGCCATATTTGTTGAGATACCCAGCCATAGCTATTAGTGCAGCAAACCATGTGAGGGTATCCCAGGCAACTGCTTCACCTAAACATTCCTTCCAAGTGACAACTCCAGTAATCAGGAGAACAGATAATCCAAGAATGGCAGCAGTGACCGCATCAACATTCAGCTTCCCTCCAAAGATCCAAAGCCCAACCTATGACAAATAGACAAGTAGAAAGGAAAGAAAAAGCGTCAAAGACTGAATAGTGACCCTGGTGCATTCTGTAGCAGCAATCAGCACAGTACATGAGTCACTGAAAGTACACGTCCAGAAAACTCGTATTATGGAAAAGGTATCCTAGGGTCGACTTGTTGCTGAAAGAATATAAATGACCATTTGACATATGCTATTACAAAAAAGCTCAACATATCATTACATAGATGATCCCGGTTGTATTATGATTGACAATCCAAAATAATATTAATATGCACACATATTAATCTCCAGAGCAGGCATGTTAAAAACCTCCTACGTGCCACACAGAAAAAATTGTGATTTTTCAAGCTTTAAAGCACACGAGTGCGAAGCACCACAGGATGAGACAAAAAAAAAATCATGTTTGAAGTGATAGCCAGAGTATGCTGTGAGGCTTCCATCCGGCACCTCAATAGTACAACATAACAAACGCGCTCAAACTATGATTAGACAGATGGATAATTGGGCCAATTAACTTTGAATCTCGTATTTTTCTTGTGAAACAGTAAAGACAACAATTTCACTTCTAGCAATACTAGGTGGAAATGAAAATTTGAAAATTCACAGCCAAAAGACAACTGAGAATTTGAACCTTCATGCATGAGGAAATCCGCAATATTTGTGAAGTTTATGCACGCCAAGACAATGGTAAATTGTACTTCATCTGGAGAATAACTATTGCAATGATAAAAGAGTCCCTTCCTCAAGTTCATACAAGTCTTTAACAGTAAGCAGCAGCATTGAATGTGGATATCACGATCATCACAAAATCATAGTTTAGAGGTGTCGATCTACTCAAATAAATGCAGTTGACAGAAATATACTAATTCAGCTTACCCGTAATTACTGTAATTCTCGCGTCCAATACCAAAGAGCAAATTTTGAAGCTAATGTAAAACTCTTATAGTATTGGGTGATAAAGATACTCTAATTGTCTACAATCGCAATTTGCGGAAGACTGCAAAATGCCATTTTCCATCCGTTTGATTTTAGCAAACGGATAAACTTAACTGCACTTGACCTGATGAAAGTTCCTAACAGTAATAGTTCGCAAATGATTAACCTTACTATGGTGTGAGCATAAATAAGAATTTCACTGGTTGTCGAAAGCTGCAATATGAAAAGTTCAAAAATTGTTCTCAATCTCCGGTAAAAGAGAAAATCCATTGTCTGATCAGATTTTTTGCTATCGTCAGCTTATCCAATATGGACAAAGGTGATGCAAATTTTTGTTCTCGATTGTTATCAAATTCAAACAATTGACTAGTATTTATTGGCAGAAAAAGGCAACCATTCCTCAAAGCTAGCCCATGAGAGCTCATCAGACTTCTGGTTACTTTAGCAATAATTAACTAACGAACTGACCAACTGAAAAAATAAATGAATACGCGGTAAAAGTCCCACAATCATACCGTCAGAAGAAGAGTCACTGCCATGATCTTCTCATTATTACTCATTGGCCCCATCTTCTCCAACCTCTCCGTCGCAAGTTTCGGCGCATCTGGACTGCTCTTCACTGTGGGCGGGTAAATCACGTACAGAAGCAGAGGCACTACAATCAACGACAGCAGACCAGGAACGATTGCAGCTTTCGCCCAGTCAGTCCACCCAAGTGTCTGCTTAATGGTGTTGAAGGTCAAGTTTGCACTCAAGGGATTCGCCGCCATTGCCGTCAAAAACATGGCCGAGGAAATCACCGAAGTCTGGAAGCACGTCAACATCAACCACGACCCGAGCTTGTGCTCAGTCCCGTCCCCGACGTTCGAGCCACATGCGACGCAAAGCGATTTGACCAGAGGGAGGAATATCCCTCCCGCTCTGGCCGAGACCGAGGGAATGGCGGGCGCCAGAAGCGCTTCACTGAAGACTAAGCTGTAGCCCAAACCTAGAGAAGAGCTACCGAAGAGCTTAACGAACTGGTACGCGATTCTGTTTCCCAGACCGGTCTTGATGAATCCACGGGCGAAGAAGAAGGCGAGAGCGATCAGCCACGGGATTGGATCGCCGAAAGCGGAGAAGGCAGCGGCGAACGTCAGGGTCTTGGTGAGGACGGCCGCGCCGAGCCCCATCAGCGCCACGGCCCCCAGCGGCAGCGGCTGGGTGATGATTCCCACGATCGTCGCCAGGAATATCGCGAGCAGCTGCCAGGCGTTCCTCGAGACGCCGGCCGGGACGGGGACAAACCAGAGGATGACCCCGGTGGCGATGGAGGCGAGGAGAGGCCCCATGGCCGCGCCCTGCCACGGCTTCGCCGGCGGGGAGACGGCCGCCCCGGGGGCCGGCGTGGCCGCGGTCGCCTTGACTGCCAAGCTCCGGCGAGCTCCAGATTCGGGAGCCAAGCTCCGGAGAGGAGAGAGGAGGCGGGCGGCGGAATTGAGCCGGTAAGCGCGGTCGCCGGCGGATCTGGAGAGGAGGGAGGAGCGCGGCGGCGCGACGGGCTTGAGGGCGCGCGTTCTCAGCGACGGGCGGTGGGCCCCGAACCCGAGCGAGCAGGAGGACGCGAGTGCCATGGACGCCATTTCCTCCTCCTCCGCCTCTCTCTCTCTCTCTCTCTCTCTTCTTTCTCTCTCTAGCGCGCGCAGTCGCAGAACAGTGGCGGAGTCGCTGCGCACCGTTTTATGTGGCTCACAGCATCGGAGGAGAAATGGAAAGCTGTCGAGGAGTTGGCCGGTGAGGTGGGGGAGTTGAATTCATCGCGCGAGGTGGACGGGCGGATGGACTCGCGGGTCGTGCGCTCTCGATCCGACGGCGGAGATGGCGCGACGAAGATACCTTTTTCCGATTTTCGATTTTTTTTTTTTCCGTTGGCGTTGGGTGGTAGGGGGATTGTGGCTTTGGGAATGCCGTCCGGTGGGGCGTTGAAATGTCCGCAGCCGCAAACGGGATCAGAATTGGCGTTATTCGAACTCTGTGCGGGGATTCCGAACCCAAAAAAAAAGGGGGAGGGAAACTCCGTGCGGGGGTACAAAGGTCTTTTGCGCGACGAGTGCTCCATGTGACGACACGACGACTCTTTCGATTTTAAATTTTAGGGGTAATAACAAGAAAACTCCCCGATTTTGCATTTATATTACGTTTATTCCATACTAATTTTCGTGTCACAAAAAATCAAAAATTAGTACATACATGTTACTTTTATTCTTTATTAGCTTTCTTCAAATTTTACCGTTAAATTACTATATTATAATGACACGGGACAATAACTCGAATTACATAAAAAGTCATAATTCTCTATCTTTTTATTACTTTTTTTTTACTCAAAACACTCTAGCCTCACTCAGTTTCCTCTTCTTCTTCACTATTGCTTCGATTAGCCCTCGTTCGAAAACAATTAGGGCTCATTTGCTCTCTTTAGAGCACTTTTTTGTATCTTAAGTCTTTGCGACTCATTCGAGCACGCTCTTCTTTGTCGGGCATACTTGTTTATCTATGGTAATTTTCTCATCTTTGGTTTTTTTTCTTGGTTTGTTTGTCAAACTCATTCATCTTGTTTCAAAAGATCTCAAGCAGTTTTTTTTAAGAGTTCATTATTTTGTCTCGTTTATCAAACTTGAAAAAATCCCACGTAGTTTGTTCGTCGAATGAACTTTTGTTTTTCATGGATTTTTAAACGAGGGCTAACTGAAAGAAGAAGTTAATTCTTGATGGAAAGTTCATGAACGAAAGGAAAAGGGAGTGCTTAGCATATATATGGAAAATTGGAAATTAAATAGAGGATAGAAATGATTGTTGTAACGAGTCCACACGAGCAAGTGAATGAAAGAATGAATGGAATTGAGCAAGATAACCAAATACATAACAGAGATTGGTTTGGACGAGAATAAAAAGAAGAAAGATGATGAGTATTAAGACTTGGGAGTTCCGATTAAATGTAAAAAAAAAAAAAAGAGAATAAAAGAATTGTGCTGTTAAAAGGATGAAAAAAATAAAAAAACTAAAAAAATAGAGAAATATGAATTTTTACATGGACTTTTCATGTCATTCAACTTATCATCACATGTTGTTCAAACTCAGTAATTTGATATTAAAATTCAACCGAAACTAACGAAAGTTAAATGTGGTACATGCATATCTTGACACAAAATTCAATTTGAGGTTATTCTCGATATGAACCATAATTTGTAACCACTTTTACCTTTGGCAAAAGTGAACAAACAAAAGTAATTTCATTATTAACACATGCAACTTATCTATTTTTTATTTTATAATATTTTCTTGTTAACTCTTTTTTATAAACGATACATTTAGAAAATATTCTCAAATTTTTTTTTTTTTAAAGAAATAGGGAGAAATAAGTCGATTTCATGCAAGAGGTTTCAAATTCAAACGCGAAATTATTTATTCGGACAAAATTTCAGACCGGAGCACACCATGTCCAGAAGACCCAAGGCGGATGTTCAAAATATTTTTTGTTTCGTTCGCCCGCGGGGAAAAAAGGCCGGCCTGTCCACGTGGCGAGTTCCTAGTGGGGAGAGGCGCGGGACTGGACTGGAGGACCAATCAGAGAGCGGCTGACGTCGGATAGAAAAAGAGCGATTGGGAGGACCAATCAGAGAGCTGCGACTTGCCGACGTGGGGCTCCCCGTGAGTGCTGACGTGGCATCGAGCGTCAGGGCGCCGGGTGTTTCAGGACCAAATGTTGTCTGGGGCTGGAGGAGAAATGACGAGAATGGGCATGGGGTTGGTGTGAGCGGGAGAGCCGCTGGAAGTTGAAATCTCGTTGGGCCGCAGTGGGCCCATGGAGATTCCGTGCTGAATTGCGACTCTTCCTGGCTGGGGGTTTAAGATCAAGAGTCCAATTGGTTAGTTGTAGAGCGACGTGTCTCATAGGTCCCAACAACCTTTGTAAGAAGCTAGCGGTGCAGTAATTGAGGGCAAAAGCGACAAAAAAAAAAAAAAAAGAAACCCAAATCGTACTCACCATAGTACATTTACATTGAACTTTTCTCTAATAATTCGAAAAATCCCAAAAACATATGCGACATATTTACTACCATTAAAAATCTACCTACATAAATGTCAATAGCAAGTGTTATTGACATGACGCTCATGTGGTTTATGTAAAATAAAAACAACATTGTGTTTGATTGAAAAGTCAACTAATCATATATATAAGGTTGGAGTAAGTTTACAGCAAATACTGTATAATGGGCACAATTTAAGGTTTTTTACGTTACAAAAAATTTTGGGATAAACGTGTAATAATGGGTATAATAGGAGTTTTTTGTGACTTTTATCCCAAATAAAAAGGGGGATTATATGTAAATTGAGTGAAAAGGGAAATGAATTGGAACCAAGTCATTTGCCACGGATGATCGATTAAAAAGAAAGCAAATTGATATTCTAGTACATTAATAGATCAAGATGCGCACAACTTGCAAAGCTGGCTTAGTAGAGTTGACTAAAGTCTAGCAATGAACAAGGGTAGAAGAACTCTACGTAGAAATTGAAATATGACATGGCACGGTATTTTAAAATCCATTTGATGAGTAATTTAGAATTTCCTTGTGTATTTTTTTGGTCGATTTACTTCATGTATTGATTAAAGGTAATGTTACATGGGAAAGGAAAAAAGGTTCTGAAAAGGCCCTTACTTAAACTTGTTCTAAAAGCTAGTTTCGCATTGAATCGATCTGGTTGGTTTGATTTTTTTAACTAAAACTGGATGGGCACTAAAGGCTACTCGTTGGTTGTTAGGAATAGAGCATGGCCATATGGATCAAATTGACTAGATGGTCCTCATGTGTTTTTGAGTTGAATAGGAATAGGGACCCAAACCTTTATTAATTGCATACCAACCTTGCTTTACTTCTGGGGTCAAAACAACTTCATCAGTGTACCTTCTCACTTGCAAAAGCTAATGTTTTCGACTTTTTAAAATAAAATCTAAAAATACCATTCAGGTTCCGAGAAGTCATGAACAATTACGTTCAGAATTTCGTGTACCTATCACGTAATGGAAGAAAGTTTTGAAATATATAATATGAAATGATTTCGTTAACGAAAGTGTCGCTTTGGCCGAGTGGTTAAGGCGTGTGCCTGCTAAGTACATGGGGTTTCCCCGCGAGAGTTCGAATCTCTCAGGCGACGTTCTTCTTCTTTTTCATTACCGTTTTGCTGCTGCTTCTTCTACTTAATTCGAGATGTACCTTCTAACTCATTACTTCGTCGTTGCCTCCTCCGACGGGCTTAACTCGGAGTCGACTCGACCAAAACCAAATCCCCGCCCGCTTCATCCAATCCCCTCCAACCCCACCTCCTGAACGCACTTCGGCGACCGGATGATGCTCCGCCACTGCCCATCTTCTCGCGATCGCTGCACCTTCCCGGCGACGCCCCTCAAGGCCTGGTCTCGGTCCTGTCGCGTCTCCGACATCTTCGCGCAAGACCCTGCTCCTCCGTCTCTCCCTCGTCCGCGGGCGATGTGGCCCAGGAAGGCCAGGCGGGCCTTCGAGGTGATTTCTTGACCCGACGCCGTTTCATGGACTTCCGTCGTGGGCTCGGGCTCGGCGTCCCCCCGCCGGGCATGTGCGGATTTGAGGAGGAATCTGGCGTTATGTTGCGCATCGAGGGGCGGGTTGAGGCCGGAATGCGAGTAAAGCCTTTGTCAGCGTCGTGTACGTTCACTCCTTAAGTTAGGCCAAATCACCAAGCACCACGTACAGTTAAAAAGGGTTTGGAGTAGACAATTTTCCCCCATTTTTATAATTTAAATAAGAGTGGAAATGTTGGTCTCGGAGTTTTCAAAAGTAAATGGTACGTTTTATTTTTTCGTAAAAATCTAAAACATCAAAATTTAGAGAGAAAAAATCACTAAAATTTTCAAAATATAGCCATCATGACACATTTACCCTATACATTTCTTTGTGATGCCAAATTTTTTAATTTGTATTTGTATAACACATTTTCTCTTTGTCAATATTTTGTTAGTGAGCATTGTTAAAACTCTACCAAGATGGACGATAAAAGGCAATCGATGTTGACAATTAGTATGGTGTCCACGTGACTTAAGTTAAATAAAAACAAGTTAATTTGGCTGAAAAATCATCAAATGGAACATTGATGAATAATGAATGTGTGATAGGTACAAAATTTGAAATTTTTTTGTCATAAAAAAGTTTAAGATAAATGTGTTGTAATATGGAATGATTTGAAGTTTTTTCAAAAAAAAAGTTCAGTTACAAAAAAAAAAGTTCAAATAACTGTACTAGAGTGAACATAATTTATTGTTTTTGATGACTTTTTGTTAAACTTTAAAGGAATTCTATTAAAATTTTAAAAATTAAAAAATAAAACCAACTTCAGAAAACCTCAATTTTCCTTCTCAAAAAATGGGGAGCAAACTGGAAGGAAAAAAAAAAAAAGAAGGTGAAAAAACACAAGTTTATCAGAAAAACCAAAAAAAGCGACCAACAAAAAGGAAAAAAAATTAGAAAGAAAGCGGATAAAGCCCCCGGGTCTCATCTCGTTTCGCGAAGCAACGGCCAAAACCCCCTCCCCCGGCGCTCCCTCAGCGATGTCATCAGCTCTCGAGCACTTCCTCTTCAGCGCCTGCTCTCTCCCCAAGGCCTCCATTTCCCGGCCTCCTCGCTCTCCCCTCCTCCACGCGGCCTCTTCCTCGCGTCTCGCCGCCGCCGCCGCCGCCGTCGCCAATCGGCGTGGGGAAGCGCTTTGATCCGCTCCGCTCCGCCGAGCTCGCGCTATCGCTGCGTCGGCGACGAGTTCTCCGGCGTCGAGATTGGAGGCGGAGGAGACGAAGAGGAGGACGAGAACGACGACGGCGAAGAGGCTAGTTCGGTCGATGTCGAGGCTCTCGAGCGGGAAGCCAGGGAGGCGGTCGTGGAGTACTCGCGTTCTCTGTCGCGCGAGCTGCGAAGCGGTGCGTCTTTGCTTGCTTTTCGTTACGGTTATTTCCTACGTTTTTTTTTTTTTTTGGCTCTCGTTCGTTCGTAGAAGTCTTCAGGCTCCGTGCAAGAGGTCTTTGGTGAGGCTCTGGTTTCCTTTGAGTTTGTGCTGAGCTTGGAAATGTCGAGACTATGATTTGCTTAATGCCTGTGTCGAGTGGCATTGAGAACTCCGACGGACGAGGGGAGGATGGCTGGAGTTCTCTGCAACTTGAGATGAAGTTTTTATTGTGCTTAACGAGTGCCTTGTGACGTCGTCTGATTTTGAAAAATTATTTCTCATTAGCAGAAGACGAGGGGAATGAGCAAAAGGAAGCTACTGGAAAGCAGAAAAGGGGTAAACGGGCTATAAAAAATGCTGTAAGACTCTCTCCGTCTCTGTCTCTGTCTCTGAGTAATCTACTATTCAATCGAATCCCGACACTGAGCACATACCTTTGAAAATTGGCAGGAGTTATTTCCTCTGTAGTTGATAAGTTGTCGCATTGGTATGAAACGTGATTTATTTATTTATTTATTTATTTATTTGGCAATATATCAGCAAAGTTACTTATGCTAATTGTGGATGATGAAGCAGGAGTTCGGAGATACTGACATTTGTGCATTGCAGAAATAGATAAGAACATTTAGTGCAAACCTTTTTATTTGTGAAGAACGATCCTGGAGTTAAGAGTGATAAAACTTATTGAGCAATGACAGACTTCCTATGATTGTCTTACAAAATTGGTTTACTAAGTGATGTGGGAGACTGTGAGTGGCCCTTTAAACAATTAGGGTATATTGAAGAACCAGCAATTGCTTGATACAATACTTGGTAAACCAATTTTCTAAACCAGTCTTAATAAATCTAGCATTTTCCGACTTTAATATATGTTGCAATTCCCCTTCTAATTGTGTCCTCCAAGTGACAAAGCAGCGGGTTGAAATTTCATACTACGTAATGAATCCCTTTTTTGAATTACCTGAAATATGCTTTATTCCTTTATTAATGTGCCGATCATATGATCTTGTGGTCGAATAAAGAAATATAATTTATGATGAGAAAATACTGCATAGTGCTGATAAGCATTAAACTCTTTCTCGTGTGTGTTCTTTTTAAGAGGAGGAAATGTTGGTCATTGTAGGAAGAATAACAATTGATTGTAATATGTCTGTGCTGGTTCTATTGTTTGAGGCTTGTGAGACATGTTTTCATATATCAATCAGCCATGCCCATATCATTAGGCTTGAGGATGATTCTTATTCAGTTTTACAGACATGTTTTAGTATGTGCATTTGTGAGTTTACATGCAGTTGAAATTATAATTTGCAAGTTCAAACTGCAGATCCCTGATCATCTTCTTCCAAGGGTGGCAATTGTTGGAAGGCCTAATGTGGGCAAATCAGCACTCTTCAATCGCCTTGTTGGGGTAAGTTGGGATTGCTTTAAGCTTTTGACTTTCTGATTACATTTCTTTATTTTTTGTGCTTTGACTAGTATAGTTGTTGATTATTTATGCGACAGGGGAATAAGGCAATTGTCGTGGATGAACCTGGGGTCACTAGAGATCGCTTGTATGGAAGATCCTTTTGGGGAGACTTTGAATTTATGGTTGTGGATACTGGCGGAGTTCTCACAATATCAAAATCACAGACTGATGTTATGGAAGACTTAGCAATTACCACCACCATAGGCATGGATGGGATACCACTTGCCTCAAGGGAGGCTGCTGTTGCCAGGATGCCTACCATGATTGAGAAACAAGCTATTGCCGCTGTGGAGGAGTCAAGTGTCATCATATTCCTTGTTGATGGCCAGGTGCTGCTTGAGTTTTTCAGCTGCTTTAGATGCTATTTGTTTCTTGTCTCCTCTAATTTGAGGGCACTTTTTGGAAGGCCCTTTTCTAATATAATCTATCACCTATCACACTGATCTTTTCAGCTCATGTTCTTTCAGCTAAAAAACCTATTTTTGCCCTCTCCATGCAAAATATCATATGTTGATAGCTTATTTGGGGGGAATTTTATTACCTGAGAGGGCCATCTGGAACAAATTTGATTAAATTTGCTCTAAAATTTGCAAATTTGACAACCTTCTTCCAGTCACCAAGTTGTCCTTCTCTAAACTTGTGTCCCAGTGGAAGCTAGCTAGTTCCTGTGTTCATAAATATATTATCATTTGTTGAAGTTTGAACTGATCATGAGAATAGAACTGTATGTATATTATGACTTTATTGGTCTGGTCAAGGGCAGTGTATTTTAGAATGAAAGCCAATACATGCAGCCAACCGTGAATAAGTAAAAGTAGACTTAGTTCACTCCAATATAATCAAAATTCAAATTCCAAACTGAACTTCCAACACAGGCTGATTTGTTCAGAAAATTTGAGAACCCAATCTGAATAGGGTTGCAGTATTGTAAGAGGAGATAATCAAGGAAATTTTTCTTTAAATATTGGACATGAACTTGCTTTATTTGAACTGCTTATGGTATGCTCTTTATTACGCTACTTTCTTCTCTTTCTTCCTTTTGTTAATTCTCCAACGAACTCTATCTAAAATATACTAACAGATTCCTTAATCTCATTATATATCATATGAATACATAGTCTAAGCAGTCAACTGACCTATTCTTAATTTTTTTTGCCATAATTATAAATAGGGGGAAAGACAATATTACTAAGATGATAGGCATTGTTACACTTCCACATCAAAGTGTAATATGGTACTTCAAGTTTTTTTTTTCTTTTGTTTTATGACTATTGGTGTTCCGAACATACCCAAGATCTGCTATATCCTCATCTTCAGCAAATGACAAATAGAAATAAAAAGTTCGAAATTCAAAGTCAATTTTTCTAGCTTTGTTTCATGCAGAACCTCTTTGCTCTCAAGATTAAATGTGATACTTGTGTGAAACATAATATTGTAAGATTACTTGGTGCCCTTACATCCATTCAAGTTTGTTAATAAATGCATGCAGCTCTGTTGGTTGTTGTGAATATTACAGCACCTTACTTGATCATGTGGTCCTTGGTTTGAAGCCAGTCAAAGCAAATATATACACCCATCGTTATAAAAGCCAGAGAAACTTTTTTAATTGAGATCAGTAAGATGCTATATGGTGAAAAACAGTAATAAATGAAGAGTGAATTTAGCCTTTTGGCATTCCTATTAAGGAGATCACGGTGTAGTAAGAATAGATGCAGAAGTGTCCTTTGATGTCCAATCAGCTGGCTTGTGATTTCTCAAGATCCAACTAATGACTATATCATCAACATGAGGTTCAATGTCCTAGCTCATAAACTCAGTTATTTTCATCAAATTTAGTAAGTTTCTTCTCTACGAATAATTAGCGAGAGAATTCCTAATTTTTGATATTTTACCCACCTTGTTCCACATGTGAGGTAAAATGCTGTGGATGCAATTCTGATATCTTAAAAGCTGGACAGGCAGGTCTAACAGCAGCCGATGTGGAGATAGCTGACTGGCTGAGAAAGAACTACTCTGATAAGTACATCATACTTGCAGTAAACAAATGTGAATCGCCTCGTAGAGGAATATTGCAGGCATCTGAATTTTGGTCATTGGGGTAAGTTCATGTTCTCTCAAACTAAAATTCTCGGCCATGTAGCAAATGTTTGTATTTAGTATATGGATTTTGCATTGTTCAGTAAAGAAATATGTTATATTTTGGCCAATCCTGTCTATCTTATCATCTTTCTCAATTTTCATTCACTGACGTCTCTTCCTGTTCCTGCACAATACAATCATCTTACCAGAATAAAGTGGTTAAGGTATTGAGTTTGGTTGCACAGAAACCGATGTTCTGTTTCAGGGTCCTTGCTAGGTTTGGTTAACTCTGTCGTTTTTCATGAAAATGTTTTTGTTCAGGGGAAGAACTTTCTTGATGCCTCTTACGTTGACTCTATTTAAGATGATGACTCACAATATATCAAGAGAAGATATACTTGTAGTTGTGTACAAACTCCTGAAGAGGGAAGGAGGGGGTGGAGGAGTTTCATTTTTAGAGAAATTAAACTTTAATTGGAGACCACAGATAAAAATTCAAGCTGCCGAAAAGCTAATAACTGTAAGAGCACCAATGAAGTTGCATCAGAATCTCCGTTCACTGATAATCACTGAATGCTAGGTGTAATGCTTGAAAGCGTGCAAATGATGCAAAGCTCTAGCAGATGCATCCTGGTGGAGGCAATAACCTAGTCGTTGAGGAAACCAAACAAATGCCATTTGCAATAGACTGTTGTCGCTCTCAGTTGTAGTCTTTAATTTGTAGCAAAGTTTCTTCATTTAAGTAGCAGGTGAATTGTCTGGAATTAAGTGAACAAATAGATGTTGGACGGATCAGCGAGTACCAAAATTCCTTTTGCTTAAGTTTGTATAATTATCTCTCTTTACCATTATCGCTGTCTCTTTCTCCTGAAGTTGTATGTGCATGTTATAAGAAGTCTTTTCTTCTAGACAGCAACAAGATCAACACATTGCATTTAGGTTGGTGATTGGTGATATGAGTTGTGCACTAGAGGGTGCTCTGCATATATTCCTGCCAAAACTAGAAGCTTTTCTGCTATCTTCCATTTGTCTTTCTCTATGACATTGAATCCTATTATTGGTATGATAATAATGTGTCCTCATTTTCTCTGGGCAGTTTAACAATGAACTTTTGTTTCCTCTCTCAGGTTTTCGCCACTTCCTATTTCTGCTATATCTGGGAGTGGAACAGGGGATCTTCTTGATCTTGTTTGCTCAGGACTGAAAAAGATTGAGGTTTGTATCCTATAGGTGGTCCATTCGTGCTGTTTTGTTCCATTAAGTCATGTGATCGGCATTTCAGATCTGTCAAACTTTGATAATGAACTCCTTTCTTTAGAACAATCAATGGAGTTTTGCTGAGGCCAGATTTATTTCTTGTAAATCTCTATACTTTGTCAATGATTGAAAAATTAAGAGCGATACCTTAGGTCTTCATCAATATCTTACACTTGGATGAAAGGAGTTTATGGAAAGCTATGCTCATGCTACTATAGGCTTTCAAAACTGTGCTGTTTCATATTCCTAATTGACTTATGAGTTCATCAGGTGATCAATGTCTGGAGATCTACAGAGACTAAAGATCTGTGCATTCAGATATAATTTGTTCTGACATCATTGTGGAATTTATGTCTAAATAAATAGGGCCACGTGAATTTTGAAGAAGAAGAAAGTTATGTTCCGGCAATTGCTATTGTTGGCCGCCCTAATGTGGGTAAAAGTAGCATTTTGAATGCATTGGTTGGAGAGGACAGAACAATTGTTAGCCCAATCAGTGGAACCACCCGTGATGCTATTGATACTGAATTTGTGGGAGCAGATGGCCAGGTATGATCTCTGTATATTGCACATCTGTATGTCAAGCATTGTGATTGCTTGATAATTTTAGTCTATTGGTGAGTAACTTTGTGCATTTTTATGGGCAATAAAATTGAATACGTTGCTTCAGCAATTACCAAACATTTAGTTCCTTGATCATTTGAATGGATGTCCGACAGAGCATTCATGGACTCATCCTATGTTTGGAAATGAGGGGAAAGGGGTGGAATGAAAGTTTAGGTGGAAAATGGGGAAAATTTGGAAACTTTTTTGAGGAGAAGAGGGGACATTTCAAATTACTGTATATTCTACCCTAATTTTCTCCTCCCCTCCTCGCAAACATATATGATGGGGAAGTTTACCTTGGGTAGAAGTCTGGTTATAATTTATTAAGGTTTTTCTTTCCAACAGAGTGTGAGTTTGTTTCTTGGTTCTTTGCATATGCTCATTTTGAATGTCGGATTTTTCCCTGAGAATCACATTGAGATATTTCTATCCCCGACTATTTGACTCAAAAGAGTTTAGCTACTTCCACGGCTTCACATGCTTTCAAATTGTTCATTTTATTTTCCTCTACCTTTTCAAGATAGCTGAGCAATTCATCGATTGAAATTCCAAATGACTAATTCCTGCTACTACTACCACATTTTCCTAGCAAAGCAATCTAATAATCTAATTACACAATGCTTATAATCACTAGCTCTCACACATATATCTTGGAGGACATATGATGTTACTTGTCACAGCTTTATACTGTCTTGATGAATAAACATGGGTCATGAATTTTCTGTTCTGTGCCTTTTATAGATGACTGCTGTAGCTTAGGTCTTTGATGCAAGCCTCCATGAGATAATCAAGAGAGGCCTTCCTTTCAGATCATCTATATTATCTATAGATCACGTTAGTCCACATGCCAGCTGCCAAGGCCCTTCCCAGAGCTGAATGAATCCCAAATTCTTATCCATATTTAAGTTAAGAATAGAGAGTTACAGGAAAGAATTTTTACCCCTCCATTCATTACTAGAGCCAAAGAGTTGCTAGGCAATGGCAATGTTAATAAATACAGGGGTGAAATCATGAAACTCTCCCTGCTTTAGTATAACAATTGAGAAAATTGGTTGATGTAACAGCATTTGCAGCCTCCCAACAATTTACTATCATTTTCAGAAGTTGCGGCTTATTGATACAGCTGGAATCAGAAGAAGAGCAGCTGTTGCTTCATCAGGCAGTACAACAGAGGCATTATCCGTCAACCGAGCAATTCGCGCCATCCGACGTTCTGATGTAGTCGCACTTGTCATTGAGGCAATGGCTTGCATCACAGAGCAGGTACTTACATTAAGATCTATATGAACTATTAACTTTGTTAATTTGTTCATGATCTGCAAATTTCTAGCTTGATTTATGTAAGGCAATGTAGTGCAACAGATTCTTGGCTAATCAAAAGTCACTAGTCTTCTGTCGCTTCTTTTTGAAATCCAGAATCTTAATGATTTAAAATTTGTTCATTCTATTATCTTAATTTCATATTTAACTTCATGGAATAAAGGAGCTGAAATCTTCTATAATGTGATTGTCGAGGATGATGAGATTTCTTGATGAGGGTAATTGTAAGAATTAGATTGGTTGATAAGTTAATTGGTTCATCAACTGTCCACCTGGCTAGCTGAGAAATTTTTCAGTCTAATCTTTATTCGACATGTCTGCATATGACTAGGCTTTGCTGTGTCCAGAAAGCACTTCATGGATACATAGCATAATGTGGACCATCATGGGCATGTCCTCACCAAATAATCTGCTAAACTTGACTTGCAATAGGTATAGGAAAGGTTGAGTTCTTAACATCAGTGTAGTTTCTATTGCAGTGCGTGGTTTTTGGGAAGTTCTGTTGTGATTATGAAGTTGTTTGGCTGATTAATTTCAGTATTTACATTGACTTGGTTTGTTAATCTGCATCAGTTTTTAGTTGTTGTTTTAACAGTCAGTTGAATTCATCAGAATGAACATTTTGTGGTTTTTTTGTCGACTATTGTAGGATTACCGGATTGCTGAGAGGATAGAAAAGGAAGGAAAAGGTTGCCTTATTGTTGTGAATAAGTGGGATACAATACCCAATAAAAACCAGCAAAGTGCAACATACTATGAACAAGATGTTAGGGAGAAGCTCCGCAGTCTTGATTGGGCACCGATTGTTTATTCAACTGCAATAGCTGGTCACAGTGTTGAAAAGTAGGTTCGATCCCATGTCATTTTGATCTAATCAGATGTTCTTTGTCTGTTTGCAATTTTATTCTAAGTATGCGATATGAAGGTTTATTGTAGAATTAGAAAGTATCATCGTTAGGCAAACAAACAATTGGTAATAAAGTGAAATTTGGAGTTTATCCTGCACAATTTTGCTGGCAAAAAATTAATCCTGCTCATTGAATGATTAAAAACCAAATTTCTGTTGTAGGATCATTGTTGCTGCAGGCACAGTGGAAAAGGAGAGGTCAAGAAGGCTTAGCACCGCTATACTAAATCAAGTGGTGCGGGAGGCAGTGGCTTTTAAAGCACCTCCACGGACACGTGGAGGAAAGAGGGGGCGGGTTTATTACTGCACTCAGGTCTGTTCTATGGCAGCCAAGCTGAATTATCTTGTGTTTATCATCTAGACAACCTCGATATACTTTTTAGTGCCGTCAGCGTGTTCATTACTGTAACAACTAGCAATTTGTCATGCCTCTTCTAATGTTTTAGCTAATGGTCATCAAACTGATGCTGCTACTAAAGCAAATCATGGGGTACATAGTAATAAATGCTGAAGCTCATTAACAGAATTTTAGTATCATCTTAGAACCAAGGTTGTTTCAGTTTCAATACATCTTGATGGGATGAATTTTTGTGTTGGCAGGCTGCTATCAGGCCGCCCACATTTGTTTTCTTTGTAAATGATGCCAAACTTTTCCCCGAGACATATCGGAGGTTTATGGAGAAGCAACTGCGATCAGATGCAGGGTTTGCGGGTACCCCTATTCGGCTTCTATGGCGCTGCAGAAAGAAAACGGAAAAAGGTTAGTATATGTAGAGGAATATTTGATGATACTTGGAGGACCAAGTGCTCTTTCTACAGCATGAATTGATCTGGATGGGTGCTGATTGACTTTTTAGGGAGGGCTTCAACAAATGCACAGGGTGCCAGTATTGCTCCAGATAGAAAATTGGTCATTGCTACATGAACAGATTCATCTTCGGAAGCTTTCCTTCAGAGGCTTAATCAACAGCTAACTGCATTGTCGAACCCAGAGAAGCTACATACTAAGTCACAGCTGTTGACGACATTGTTTATCCTGCCTTGCGGACAGATTCGTAGTTGGGGTTGTTCTCTTTATGGCAGTGAAGGTTGTGCCCAGAAATGATTAGAACAAGGCAGCCATATAGATGGGGCGTACGCACGCATAATGGAAGTGTTAATATGTGGTGGTAGAGAAGTTTTAAATTGGTTGTGTTCTGGACCAATACTATCTATAAACACGAACGCTTTTAGGAAGAAGCAATTTTCTTTTTCAGTCGAAAGGAAGAAGCATTTGAAATGCTGCTTTTTGGAAACTTCTTTGATTATTAATCTCCAATGTCATTTTAGCGAGTTAGCTGCTTAGACAATAGATTTGTTCATTTTGGTTTTCTGAGCGGGCGGGACCTTTTGATGGTCGTTGAATATCTATTGCAGACGAGATCTGGAAGAGTTGTTCGCCCAGCAAAGTTTTTTCTAATTTAGGATACATCGTGTGAATTGACAACTTACTCTTTTCAACAATCTGGATGATTGTTGGCGGAAAAAAGGTTGTTTTATTTTGGGCCAGAAATTTACAGCCCCTTTTTCTGAAAGAAAAATTGAATTGTTTTGAGTGTTGTGTGGTTCGAGAGGAAAAGGATGTCCATCTGATTTTGATTCCCAGAGTTCTCAGAGTCGATGAATTTGAACTCAAGATCAGGCTCGGGAAGTAGATGAAGTTAAGCTTTGATGGAGTGTTGTTCAGGTGATAAGACCCGAGATGTCCGACGACATGACCTTGATTTTTTGCGAGTGTGACTAATCTCTCACTCTTCCTCAATACACAATATGTTACTACTGCTTGTTAAAGACAATGAGCTAAATCAGCAATGAGTTAAATCAGTAGTAATGCTACGTTATCTTAAGGCAGGTTTACAAAATTAATTTATGACACCACAGCAAGCTGCCAGCGGGCATTTCTTGCTTCATGTTGAACACACAATAAGAGTGGCATCATTTTGTAAACTAATTATGTAAAAAGAGTCTCAATACATGTAGCAGCACTACATGAAAAAATGAAATTTAAAAACACTGAATGGTGACAAAATATGTGGAAGACAAATGACATATGTGCAATTGATGCTGGGTGACCAATTTTCCTCCAGGTCCTTCTCTTTTGGAGCTTTCTCTCGGTTGCCAGATCAGTTGGAGATTCGGAAGTCGATCGAGAGAGGGAGCACTACCCTCATTTGCTGGCCTGAGCAATTATGTTGCTGATGGAATTAGCCTCCTCTTTGGCAGTCTCCACCAAAGCATCCTGCGATTAAGAATGAGTCAGGGGCGAACAGAACCTCCAACTCCAAGTAAAAGGACAGGAATGCACCTGCCCAGCTATAAGGCGAGCAACAGTTTTCTTGCTCGACTCCTGAAGTTCGCCAGCCAGCAGTAGCTCGTCCAGAATGTAATAAGCCTGGTAGTTTGAGGTTCATTGTCAGAATCACATTGACATTAGGGAGAAGGCAAGGTAGCTAAATTGGCTGTAGGGGAGTTAAAGCATGCACTAAGAGCAAGGCCAGTGAGAGAAGAATCTATCCGTCTTTGTGTGGTCGAAAAGAGGATCCCAGCAAGGGAGGTTTAGAGTACGTACCTTGTGGAAGTTGAAGATCAAGTCCAGTTCGCACACCTAATAAGGAAACAAAAGAGGGCACCAAAAAAGGTAAAAATCTGTCAAACCAACTTCAACTCATAATAAAACTCAGAATCTTGCTCTTCATTCTTCCAGATAAAAAAGCTTACACTTCCAAAGTAGCGATCTAAAGTTTCCACATAGTGGTGGATTATTTCAAGCACCTCCAGTTCATTGTCATCCTGGTCGATGCACATACAGAAGTAAAGGCTGGCATACCTAACCACATCAACAAATGACATAACAAACTGCATATTTCAGTTCTTAAGCAAACTCCATTGCATGACTCATTGCCAACTACTGAATTACAGAATGCACAGATAGATAAAAGACTTTGCAAAAACTGTAGGCATACCTTCTATAAACAACTTTCAATCCTCTCCACTCCACAAAGTTGCAAAGTTTGGGTCCTCTTGCAAGTACTTCACCACTAATCTCTCGAATAACCTAACAGCATAAGCGTACATGAAATAATAGTATATTAGAATGGGAATACGTTACCAGCAGCATGATGGAGACATCCAATAATCAGATGAAGCAGGATTTGTTACAAACTAAGCACAGTTCAGAAGTTCCAGTGACATTTTATAAGTCTATTGAGGATTTGAATTACCATATGCATGAGAAGTAGCCCATATTACATATCAACAAATTCTCTCCCTGTGGAGACTAACATTAGCAACTAGAAATCCTCACCGAACAGCAAATAAAAAGCTAATGGAGGTGGCATTGATATAGCATGGCTCATGGTTCCACTAGTAATCGATGGTGCAACTGTCAAAGGTCATCCAGTGAAGGAATTATCTATGACTATTCACTAAAGGGTGCTGTCCACAAATTATCCAATGAGGGAGACAGGCTTGGTGGTTTCCCTACTTTTTTTTTTTTTTGTATCGACAAGTCTAGAGTCCCTACTGATGACTCTCAAATAACTAGATCACCATGAATGACCAATCTTATAGGAAGCACTAAAAGAGAAAATAAAGTAAGATAGTGAACCAGACTCTCATTTTCAATTATCACACCAACAAGCATCAAGAGAGCAAGTTTTCTTAATTCTGTATTTAAGGCCGTAGACATAAAATTTCTGCATTCTCATGGTGTCTTTTTCGCTCAGCCGCGGAAGTATACCTCTGGACATGGTTGCTTAGCCTCCTTTTAAGCGAAATCCTAGTCCTGTTTCTACTACATAACACCCTAAGCTGAAAACAACAAACAATCACATGCTTAAACTTTAACGAGCTTTCTTAAAAACCCCTCTGACAGGATGAAACTTGACCGGTATTACCTCAAACGCTTCTAAGAGTGAAGAAAAACTGCAAACAAATATCTCATGGGACAAAATTGCCAGTTTTATAGACGTTTTAGACTTTGCTCAAATGCTAGATTGATAAACTTATCACTGGTGCTACTATGAGTGTTCTTTCTTTCCATCTCTCCATACATCAGCCAGTTAAGAAAATTCATGCACTCCTTCAAGAGAATAACTTTTACTATCCATATCCGTGATGCAACTGTTGTAATTCTTGTTTGAGTCCAGCACTTCATGTGAAAAGGAAAAGCAAACGCATGAGGTGATGAGAGAATGTACGCCACATACTCAGAAGCTGGTACAAGCAAAGGGTTTTACTGGAACACCTCCCTTGCACAGATTATTTTCCACATACTTTTCTTAACGTAGTTTGAGTATTTCTTTTGAGGTCATATTGTCCAGATTAAAGTCAACAGGGAACATGATCTACATTTAAAGCCATCTGCACAGATCACAATTTTCTCAGGACTGTAAGGAATGAACATACCTTAGTCCTTTCCTTCTGAGGATAAGCTGAATACCACTTTGTCAGCCTCACTTTACCCTGTCTACTTATGAGAAGCACGAAGTGAATCTGAAAATTGAGGACGAAGCAAAGCAATTACACTCAAAGCACGACATGCAATACAAATGCTTATATCTCCCATAATCATTCAACAACAATTCCATTCCATATGAAAACAGATACCAATGAGCAACGTCCTCCAAGATGCGATTTTTAAGGGTCCTACGCAAAATCACGACCAACCCATTAACACAAATGCCCCAATCTGCACCAGATCTAATGCAATTCACAACGAATTGGACTTAAGCTATCGGGGCTCGCCGGAGGATGACAAGATCTCACCAAAAGAATCAACAGTTCCACAGGATCACACAACAACAATCGAATCAACATTCATTGCTCCTTCCAGACTCGTTCGAGATCTCACATTTCCGCGGTCACTCGGCTCAATCTCTTGCGACAGCCAACGGAATTCAACTCAAAACTTAAAAGTCCATCAACAGCAGAATGCAATGCGAGATTTACGAAGCTTCCCCGCGAAAGGAAAAGCTAGAAAGTCGCAGAAGCAAGACATGGACAGCTCAGATCCGAGCTGCAAAACTGCAAGTAGAATGCAGGAAGACGGAGGGAGCAACGATGCATACCATCTTTCAATGCAGAGATGCCAGAGGGAGTTCGTTAGGCGACAAGTTCGTTGCTCATGTCCGTTTTGCTCAGGCCTGTTTGTTCCGTTTCTGTTTTTTTTTTTTTTAAAAAAAAAAAGAGAGAGAAAGAGATTTGGAATAGAAACAAAAAAATAGAAAACGTGAGATGGGAAATTCTAAGTTTTCCATTCTAAGTCACGTCCTCAAACTATTACAAAAATTCTGGTGTCAAAATCATAAAATCTTGCTTAGTGCAAGTAAAATAAGAAAAGCATTGGTAAATTTTGATAATTAAATATTAACCGGCGATTTATTTAGGATGTATTACAAAAATTCTGTTTATCATAAAATCTTTTAGAGAAAATAATTTTGATTCGGGAAAAATATTTATTTCACGGAAAAATGATTTGAAAATATTATTCTAAATATGATCTTTTGTATTGTTTGAAATAATAAGCCCATGAAAAATATTTTCATTATCCTAATCATTTTCATGGACGATGAAAATATTTCTCATTTATTCATTTCTATGACTAATAGAGACTGTCTTTTTTAGGAAATTTTTTTCCAATTCATTCATTTTTTAAAAAACAAACGGAGCCTTAGTCTGTAATTTGTTGATAAATTATTGATACTCTTTACAAAAGTGCTAATATTTATTTTATTTCATTTTTAAATTACCAATCATTTTAATAATTTATGAATAATTGCCGACGTAGCTTGTGTTAAGGTTACTGAATTTTTCTTTAGAAATGAGAAAATTTTCCAAAAAGTGCTAAATATATTGCATGTTAGTCAATTTTAGATGACAAATCATAAATTGTGTCAATTTTATCATAAATCTTTTGATGATTTATCAATTTAATATAAACCTTTAATTGTATTGATTTAGTGATAAAATTTTTAATAATTTGCTAATTTAGTTCTAAATTTTTTTAGACTTGCCAATTTAATCATTTCAATCAATTTTTAGGAAATTGCTAACGTGAGGTCTAATCAACACCGACGTGTGATGAGCTAGTGTTAATGTAAACAATTTTTGTAATTTTTTAAAAATTTGTTCTATTCTTTTTTTTTTTTGGTTAACTCTAGGCTCGCAAGGTTGTCAATCGACCCTTGCCCTCACCCAAATCTAGGCGAGGGCCCAATGCCATTGTCTGTGGTTGGCAAGGGCGATGACACCCTTGTCAAAACTAGGTTAGAGTTCAAAAAAAAAAACGAAAGAAAAGGAAAAAAATTGTTTAAGTCAACACTGGTTGTGCCCCTTAAGATAATGCTAACTAAATAGTTATGTCAGTAATTTTTTACCAAAATTGATTGGGAAGACTGAATTGGCAAATCATCAAAATATTCTAGATTATATTGACAAATTGTCAAAATATTTGGAACTAAATTGAAGTTAACAGTTTTCAAATTATTTAAATAGTTGAAATGTTTATGATTGAATTGATTGTTTCACTTACCAATATTTGCCTCCTTGTTTTGAAATCATAAACTCTTTTAATAATTTATTGACATTTACTTGTTAGACTTATCAATGTGTTGTTAGTTCTCATAGAAAAATTACCAACCTTAAATTGAGGGTGTAGCAACTTTCATGGACTAAGTTACCAAATAGTGAGTTTTTTTTTTTTCAGTCGGTACCAAATAGTGAGTTGCAAAGATTGTTTTGAAGATACCAACTGTTTTCAATAATTTACCAATATTCGTTTGCGAAGCTTACCAATATATTAAAATTACTGATGGAACTACCAACTTTCGAGTTCACTTACCCTCGTTTAATTGATTGCTTGAAATTACCAACCGTTCCAATAATTTCTTACATTTATTTGCTAAACTTAAGTCACTAACTCTTTTTATAAATTATCAACTACTATCTGAGTCATTAACCCAATGCATATTTTATCGTTTGACAATCAATGACTATTTGTTAAGCTGCGCCAATATAAATTAGTAAATTATTGAGCATGTGGTAATTCCAAAACTATCAAATAAATGTTAGTAACCAATTTAAATAAGAGTTGATAATTTTAAAATAAATGTTGGCATCTTAAGCTCTGCAAATAAATCTTGGTACATTGGAGTAGTTGGTAATACGAAGAAAGTTGGTAATTTCATATAAGAGTTAGTGACTTTAATATAATGGTAAATTCCCAAATAAATGTTAGTAGATAATTGGAACAATTGGCACTTTTGAAACGTTGATGTAATTTCAAACAAAAAAGAAAATTGATGTGAAAGTTGGTAACTAACTTAAACAATAGTTCGTGATTTTGTGTAAAAGTTAGTAAATTAAGTTCTAAAATTAAATGTTGGTAAATGGTTGAAGTTGTTGATGATTTTGAAGGCGGTCGGTAATTTTGTATATTAGCACATTAACATGATGGTAATTTCAAAGAACAAAAGTTTGTAAATTCTACGAGCTGTTGGTAATTTTCAACATAATTGAAACAAATGTCAATAGGTGGACTCAAATAAGAGAAAATTACCAAAAAGTCTTAAATCTATTATACGGCAGCCAATTTAGACCTAAACTTTTTAATTTAGTCAATTTAATTCTAAATCGTTTGACGATTTTCAAATGACGTCATGTCAATCATTTTTGGCTGAAAATTACTAACGTGGACACTAGCGGTCTTGTGTAGCATGACCGACACTAACATGACAATTTTTCTATATATTTTATTGTTTTTTTATTTTATTTTTTTTTTTTTAAAAACTCTAGGCCAATGAGGTTGCCAAGCGACCTCTTCAGCCTTCACCCATGGCCGGCAAGGGCATTGTCAGGGCCCTGCCGACCATAAATCCAACTAAGGAAAGAAGAAAAAGAAAAAAATGAAAAATTCTTCTAAAAATTACAAAACTAAGCGTTGACTTTTTTATGTAGTACAACTAGCGATTCATGCCAAAATTGGACATAAGAGCTATATTGACAAATCCTTAACTTCAACACGTTGATAAGTTGTACCAATAATTTATTAGTAAACTACTGAACATTTGGTTAGTTCAAAAATTAAACAAATAGGGTAATGACTCAAATAAGAGCTGCAAATTTCTAGTAAGAGTTTGTTATAACTTTAACAAGTTGGTATATTTAACAAATAAAAATTGTTGATAGATTATTGCAATGGTTGGTAATTTCAAACAATTAAATAATTATTCGTAAGTAGACTCATATAAAAGTTAGTAATTTTTTTTAATAAAAGTTAATAACTATAACACTTTGTTAAATTCAGCATATAAAAGTTAGTAAATAATTGGACGCGTCAAGTCTTTCAAACAATCAAATTAACATTGGTAAGTATACTCAAATAAGAGTCTGTAATTTTTTTGTAAGAATCAGTAACTTAAACAAATTGATGAGCTGCACAAATAAATATTGGTAAATTATTAAAATAGACGACAATTTAAAACAACCAAACAACTGCTAATACTTGCATAGAATGATGGTAATTTACCAGTGGATTACAGGCTAAATAAGTTATTAGTCGAAAATTTGTTACCGATGGGTTTTGATAGTTACTAGCACTCTTCATGTTTTATCAACACGGACTAATGTTCCAATGTTTTGCCCATGGAAAAGTAGAGTTGTCTCATACACTCTCTCTTGGTAGAGTAAGGATGGCGAGGATAAAAAATATCAAGTGCATTATGATTGACATGATTAATCAATCAAGCGTGTTACATTTGCTTATTGACTCGTTACGTCATATGTCTTTACTATTTATGCAACCATCGCTGTTAAATTATGTCTCCAATTTAAATTCATATAAGATACCAGATACGCGCAAAACATTTACATGCTGTAACGAGAAAGCATGTCCGCAGAGCATTTAATGAGAAGTGGCGCGTGATAGGAGCCGAAAGAATCCAGCCCTAGATATCAGCTTCACGTTGGAAATGATGGCCACGATCCATGGGTTGACTTTTCTGACCCTTCTCATTTGACAGCATGAAATCATTCTGAAGAGTTGATCGTCCGAATTTTTCTACGTCATTAAATGCATGCACATGGCCATGTGCATGCATGCCCGTAGAAATTGGTGAGCACTTGCTGCTTCAGAAGCCTATCTTGTAGGCGCCGAATCCCCTCTCTCTTCTTGGTCATCTTTTGTGGACTCTTTTTGTCTTTTTGTGGATAAACAAAGAAAGAGGGAAGGCAGAAGCTATTCTCCTCATGCCAGTGCATGATGGTCATCCGCTCACGGGCCATCATTAACTGCATGGAGGCGCATGCTTTGAAGATCAGCACGGTGTTGACATTTCTGGAGTATAATTTTGTTTTGTTTCCTTCCCTTCCACCGAGAGAGCTTCTGAGGACGAGGCAGCAATGAGAGGAAAGAGCTCGAGAGAGAGAGTGAGAGGCGTGAGCTCAGAGAAGTTTGTGCAGAGTTGAGTCCATCGGGTTGAGTTGTTAAATACCGTGGGTATTGGGTATAAAAGACGTGTTTAGGAGTGGTCTTGAGAAGTCACTTTAAGCCCCTAAAGATCCTTAGGCAATGTAGGGATATTTGGTAAAAAATATTCAACCCCCATTTGGAGAATGCCAGCCTTCTCGACATGATGAGTTAAGGGAGGAAAATGAAAAAATTTCTTCCCAAATTATCCTCATTGATTTTTCATTGTTCCGATTTTATCCTCACTATTCATCCTCTTCTTCTACTTCTCCGTGAGCAGTAGCTAGCCAAGGGTAGGCAGTTGCATGACGACCGTCGCCCAAACACCCATTGTCGGGGGGAGGTGCGATCGTCGCTGGGGGGTGGTGTGACCGTCGCACCATTTGGGTCGCGGCGAGCTCTGGGTCATCGACCTCGTCGCAATCTAGATCTGGGGCGGCAGGGTCGCGGGAGAACCTTGCCGGTCGTTAGACCTTGCCGCCCCAGATCTAGGGGCGGCAAGGTCCTCCCGCGACCTCGTCGCCCTAGATCTAGGTCGCAGCGGGGTCGCTGGAGGTCGCCCAACCTCGGGCGGCCTTTGCCAAACCTCAAGTGGCCTTTGTCGGTGGTCTTTGGGGGTGGCTGGAGGTCGCCCGACCCCGGGCGGCCTTTGCTGGTGGTCTTCGGGGGTTGCTCAACCCCGGGCAGCCCTCCCCAGTCGTCTCCAGGGCTGCTTGAGTCAGATGTCGGCCGCCAGCAACAAATTTTGATCGCCAGCAGCCGTTGCCGGCCAATTTCCTTTATTTATTTTTTGATAAATTTTTTTATCATAAAAAGTCATTTGTAAATATAGTTTTTCCAAACACTATTTGCATTCTAAAAAACCTCTTTAATCCAAAGTATTTTGCATTTTCCCAATGGCTTTCCCCAAAAGTCCAACCAAACGCACCCAAAGTAGGGCTGTGAAACATTTGGTGTCATTTTATTGTTCCTCGTTTTATTTTTGTCGATTTCTATAGCTCCCGACATAATTGCAAAATTTTGATCCGCTTCCGCTGTGCCGCCGATTCTAACAACCACATCGCATGAACTAGCTTTGCTTAAAAAACATTTTGACTACGTTCACATAACGATCACTAGTAATTATAGTTAATGTATGTCCAGAAACATTGCGAGAGCATGAAATCAAAGAAAAATCATAGTTTTCAGTACATCATATTAATGCGTCTTGTAAGTTCCATAATTGGTGTTTTGAAAATCGAAATTTTCTTGGTAAGTTATTACTGGCCATATCGAGCGTGGAAATAGTGCAGGGTGCGCATGCACGCGCGAGTGGCCGCAGAGATTATCTCTAATAAAGAGAGAGAAGAAGAAGACAGCTTCTTCCCATGTATGTGATGATCTGATCTTCAGGCCATTGTCCCATTGAAACCATGACTCAATCCTGAGTTCATTTATACCTCTCGCCTTCTACTTCCGACTTAAGCATTAATCAACGACAACGCATCTTCAGTTAGAGTGTATTACCGTTACGTAAAATACTTCATGGTTCGAATTCACATCGGTCCCCTGGGATTTAATTTTCGAACCCGGCCGCATTAAATACATGATATGTTCAAAAAAATTAGGTAATTCGTAACTCTGATGTGGGCCTCATAGTTAGCGAATACGTAGAACGGGCAACAATGGCCATTTAATCGCAGGGGACAATGGACAGCCATACATGCTTGTTTAGGGAAGAGAGAAAGAAGGCGGGGGGGGGGTCCAATTCTATCTTGTCTCCGTTTACACCTGATGATACTTATGAGATGTTGGCGTGTTGCATCGGTAGAGTGAAGAGCTTGTCTAGGACCCTTTGGGAAAACTTGAATTAGATGGAGTCCTCATTCAATGTTAGTACGATAGTTCCTGTTCAAAATGACAGTAGGAAAACACTACTTTTACTATTAAGATTAGGACAACAATTCCGGTTCAAAACACCGGTATGAAAACATTATTTTGAAGATTAGGATTATGAATCGACATATCAAGGTTAAGATTGCTTGTGTATACAAAGAATCTGTCCCGATTGTTTCAATCACCACGTGTATAGGTTCCGTTTGTTTAAACATCTTGATGTGGCATTGTCGATTTGCTTCGTTAACATTTTCTCTGATTGCCACCCCTCCCGTTTGGCCGAGTTAGAAGCTACGAGGATGACCAAATGATGCCTGGTAACCTTTTTACTTAGTGCAAATCACTGGTTCTTCACAGCGCAGCTCGCTTTCACGTCTCGGTCTCGTCTCTCTCTCGTACCAAGATCTGATTGGAAGTCGAGCCAGCTTAAATACGCACCTACATCTACCATCATCAAGATCAGACGACAGCGACGGACGCAAAAGCCAACGCGAAATGGACGAAGCTACACGAACACCAAGGCCGAGCAAAGGACAGTGCCACACCGGGTCGAGCCGTCCTTGTCATGAATTTACTCTGACCGCCTCCGGCGCCCTTCCCCGCGTTTCTTTCGCCCGGACGTACATCATGCATGTGAAGAACGAAGATGGTGCAGGATGCGACCCAGATTTTCTTGCTTTCTTTTCTTTTCTTTTCTCGTCTTGTCCTTTCCGGGCCCTTTTGGGATGGATAAATTGAAGACGGTCAGTAGGGGTAAGTAGCATTTCCATATATGAACAGATCCTCCAAGAAGCCAAGAAGAACAGCACACATGCCTCAGTTCATCGAGAGAGACATGGAAGAGGAAACTGAGGCCCTGGAGAAGATGGAGAGAGAGCTCGAGGAGATGAGGGAGTGTTACAGGAGCGGGAGGACGATGGAGGCCTCTTGGAGGAAGTCACAGCTCAAAGGTTTGCTTCGACTCCTCAGGGAAAGAGAGGAGGAGATCTTCAGGGCCCTCCATCAGGACCTGGGCAAGCATCCTGCGGAGGCCTACAGGGATGAGGTGAACCTGGATTACATTGGCGGCACTTCCTTCTTAACGAGGGATTCATTTATGCACTAGATCTCCAAAATATGTAGGGCCTGAGGTGACTTAAACCCGAAATAACCTGCATGAATACGATCATCTTTTTTTCGTATGTTGCTGCGTGTGTTCGGTGCTAGGCGGCCGGTTGAGTGGGACGGTCTCCTTGTCCCAAACATATAAGATAATCATCGAAGCTTAGGCACTGAGAGAAGTGCAAATTCAGTAGATAATTTGCACCCAAGATTGGAGTGAAGACGACGAACACGTTAGCATTCCATCAACGTCAAAATTTAGGATAAATTTATCGGTAATCACATAGTGTTCGCTTAAAGATGTGACAAAGTGGATACTTAAAGTAGCCTAAACTGAAATATTCTCAACTATAATCAAGACAAATTACCGAACGAGAACGGTGACAGGTTCTTTTAGTGTATCATCTGGGTTTATGGAACAAAACTTGGAAACGGGACCCTTAGCGGGCCTAATGTAGTGTCACTGCATCTAACAGCTTGAGTTTTTTGGTGGAGATTATGTGTATCGTTTGCAAACAATTGTTTACGCCCCCTCGACATTTTTTAGGGTTTCTCTTCGTGGTTTTGCATTTGTGGAGTTCGTCCTTAGAGGCGTCGTTATGTTCACCGACATTTTGAGGAATGACCATCCATTTACGGTTACATCTGCAGATAGGAAGCTTGATAAAGTCTGTGAACTATGCATTGGACGGCTTGAAACGATGGATGTCTGGCAATAAGGTGAGGGCTTGCACTTTTTTGCTCACGATGAATGCTGAGTGTGCACTTGGAGAGCGTTCCTTGTAACATTCACAGAACGGAACATGTCGCTAGTTATATATGGTGATAATGATAGTCTCGAACAGCTAATCCTAGCATTCCGACGGGCTCTGAGGTTCCTCTTGAATTACATCGACAAAATCAAACCAATATGCCTATTATTATACTGCAGATCATACAACATGATAACATTCTCTTAAGATTTTGTATATGATTGATAGGCTAAACTGCCAAGAATCGCATTACTCACTACTGCGAAGATTCTTCCCGAGCCTCTTGGTCTAGTGCTGGTAATCTCATCCTGGAACTTTCCAATCGGTGAGGATAGTAGTTTTTGGAAGGTTAACTTATGGAGGCTGATTAATTTTCGGCTGGGTGATATGTCGCGGTTATCAATCAGTCTCGGTTCCTGATGATATTTGGCCATATGTTTATGCTTATAGGACTATCCTTGGAACCGCTGATAGGAGCGCTGGCTGCAGGCAATGCCGTGGTTTTGAAACCTTCAGAGTTGGCTCCGGAATGCTCTTCTCTTCTAGCCAATGCTATTCCTCATTATTTAGACGACAAAGCTGTGAAAGTCATTCAAGGTGGTCCTGGCATCGGAGAACGACTTCTGCATCAAAATGGGACAAAATATTCTTCACAGGTTCAAAACACCCTTGTTTGAAGAATCTCTCCTCCAATATTCATGTTTGACTGAAAGACGTCCTATGGATGGTTTAGCATTTTTTGGTTTCTGAAATTCGTAGGGAGTGCCCGGATAGGACGGAAAGTCATAGCAGCAGCAGCGGAGCATCTAACGCCCGTTACTCTGGAGCTTGGTGGAAAATGCCCTGCCGTGATAGACACTCTCTCCAGCTCTTTCGACAGAAAGGTAATTTTGCTTTTCTTGATTCCAGAATGACCTTGCAAGTTATCTCTTTCAGTTCCTTTTGTCCTATTAATTATCAGGTGGCTGTGCAACGAGTTCTTGGGGCGAAATTTAGTTTCTCAGCGGGACAAGTATGCATTGGAGTGGACTATGTCCTAGTGGAGAAGAAATTCAGTTCCGCTTTGGTATGATGCTGATGATGATCTGTTATTTCCTTCTTAGGTGTTCGATGTTTTATTTGCTTGGCGATACTGATGTTATCTTCCTTGCATTCTTTCCTGTTCTATTCAGGTCGAATTGATGAAGGTGGTGATGAAGAAGATGTTTGGAGAAAATCCAAGGGAGTCGCAAAGTGTTGCGAGAATCGTGAATAAGCATCATTTCTTAAGATTGCGGAGCCTTTTACTCGATCCTCTGGTCAAATCTTCTATCGTCTACGGGGGATCAATGGATGAAGAGAGCCTGTAAGCCGTCTCTTCCACATCGCCTTTTCTGCGCCAACTCGAACTCTCAGTTAGGCTTTGAATGAAGAAACTGTGTGATTAATGATGCTATCTAAGTACAGGGAAAATTCGACCCCAAAAAAAAAGTACGGGGAAAAATTTGTCTACAGATGATCAATTTCAAGTGCAGTGATTATCTAAGTACATATGCAGGTTCATTGAGCCGACGATCTTGATGGATCCTCCACTTCAAGCGGCAATCATGATGGATGAAATCTTCGGCCCATTACTTCCCATTGTAACCGTAAGATGCGTAAAACCCGAAAAAGAAATTCATCAATTTGTTTTATGCCATTTCTTCAAAAATCAAGTGGTCGTCGAGCAATCAGTGGCCAGCTGAATACCAATGCTGGTGCAATCTGGTATGACGTTATTTTGTTTCGACAGCTGAACAAGATAGAAGACAGCATCGAGTTCATAAACTCAAGGCCTAAGCCGTTAGCCATCTATGTCTTCACTAAAGACAAGCCGCTGAGGAGGAGCATGGTATCGAAGACATCGTCTGGGAGCATCGTATTCAACGATGCAATCGTTCAGGTTTACCTCCAATCCTATATAACATCTACAAATAGCTAAGCTACGGTGCATTTTTGTCGGTCTTTAAAGAGCAAATCAAGCATCTTTTGCTGGGGCTTGTAGTTGTCTACGTTAATGTTTCTCAGTAAGGTCTTAGAAATGTTAACGAAGAGACTTTTTCGTTCGATTTGCGTATATGTCAGTATCTAGCCGATACTCTCCCATTCGGTGGAATTGGTGAGAGCGGGATGGGCAGATATCACGGGAAGTTCTCCTTCGACACCTTCAGCCACCAAAAAGCAGTGGTGAGAAGAAGCTTCCTCGTCGACTTCTGGTTCAGATTCCCGCCTTGGAACGATCACAAGCTGCAGCTCTTCCGGTCGTCATATCACTATGACTACCTCGGGATCGTTTTGACGGTGCTGGGCCTGAAGAGGACGAACAGAGCCTCGAAAGGCATCTAGACGTCTAACCGAGCATGCCTGCCATGTCCTATGAAAGCATCCTCGTTAATCTAAAGAAGATAACTCCATATATGGCATCAACTGGCTGCGTTTGCAAAGCTTCCGGCGTCCGTCACTCCCGTATCTTTCACTGAATATGTATGGTGCGACCTTCTACCACTTGAGAATTATGAAGAGATTGCTTTATACATGCGCGAGGAAGAGGGTTGCTTTGTCATAGATTCGAGCTTTCTTTAGAAGATCATTTCACGTACTAAACTCCTGCAGTCTCAAAGATCACGAACCAGATCCTCTAGTTCCGAGTTCATGTACTATTCCACATTGCGAAAGCACGTGTTCATCGAGTTTAGCAATAGATCAACACCTCCGATCTGGTTCAATGCAGGAATCGTAAGTCTCCATGTCATTCCTTGCGCTCGGACTTCGATTCTACCGTACCTAGTAAGTCTCAGTCGGAAACGGAGACATTCGTTTGAACCTGAGCCTAGGAACCCTCATCAGGAAAATCAATAACCAGTGATGTTGTTGGAAAATATTAGATGACAAGAAAATAATAATATTTATTGGAAATACATTTAAAAAGATTAGAAGATAAAAATAAATGCAGGCATGCAAGCACTATTCTTAAGATAAATTCGCCCTTCAAAGTATGAAAAACTTGATGCATAAGGCTTCAGCGGTTATCCTTTCAAGATACAAGAGACAATCTTCTGTATTCTATACTAAATATTAGAAGAAACATAATAATTTATGTGTATGACTAAACAAAGAAATGATGGATACGTAATGGGATAGGAAAAGAGAAATATGAATATTCTGGTTTTGATATATTGATGTCACTTTTCAATTATGTTCGTAGTAATAGAATATAGGTAAAAGAAAACGAGAGTCGTTAAGAAACGGTTATGAATAAATCGGTAATTGAAGAAGAAAATAACCATTGTATAGCCGTTATAAAATAATGAAGAGTTTATGTAGAAATATATAAAACGTTAGAAAGCCATTATATGACTGTTAAATAGTCGTTACACAATCGTTACATGACCGCTAAATAACGGTTATAAAATGTTGCAAAATTGTTTTATATTAATGGCAGACAAAAATTATTGTAATTTGATAACAGTAAAAAATTGTTACAAGAAATTATTAGCTTACAATTTTTCAAAAATACCAAAATATCCAACAATACCCCACATATTTCAAAAAGTTTTGAAAAGAAAAAATAGAATAATTGTGGGTTATTGGAGAGTAATGCATTGGAATTTGTGCTTGTTAGGTTATAAAGCAACCCTAAAAAGAATGAAATATAATTTATGAAATTATTGGTGAAGTTTGAAACTTCTATGAACTAATAATTTCAATAATTTCTTTTTGTGAATTATAATTTTCACTAATCACATTACACTCCTACAAACTTTGCTATTCAATGCGTTTTTGCGCTAATAAGCCATGCGTGTGCTTGGTTTATGCTCTAGAGATTATCGCTAATAATTCTCATAGGGTCCACCCTTATATTGGTGATTCCATCAAGTGTATTCTACAGTTTAATACACCACCAATAATGGTTATGGAATTTCATTAAGAGCCTAGCTTAATCGTTTTTTCCTTGCAATTTTGTACTATTGTCACCTCAGTAGGGACATGATTTTTTTTTTTTTTTAATGGTGCACTAGATCAACAAATATTTTGTTACTATCCATATGAACCTAATTTATGGGATCACCAATCGCATAAGTTGGGTTGCCATCACTATTGATTTTCTTCAATTGGCTTGTCCAATTCCCCTTGATGCATAGTTAGAGAATCAGTCAAAATCACTTCTTACTTAACATAATCGATTGATATAATTCCTTTTTTTAAGGAATTATTTTATCGTATCTCATCTCAACCGAGCATCTCTTTTTACCATTGAAAGTTTTATTCTTTGCAATGGCTATTGCCTTTTGGCAATCACAATGTCTACACATAGGTGTCGTTTTATTTCCATAGGAACATATCCTAAGGAATTTCTCAACTACTCAACCTCCATTTTAATATAAGTTTTAGAGAAAAAATTATTCTTCTCAGGAACTTGAGTAGTTCTTCAATCACCAAGATAAATATTTTCTTCTCCTTCCTTACTAGAGAGTAGGAGGATAAAGCATTGTGTTTTTAACATAAATGCTTTGTAACACTTGAGTCTACTTTCACTTCTTTTGGCTTGGGAAATGAATACAAGAATTATATCACCAAAATCACCCGCTTCAACAAAGTCAATTTTTGGTTTAGTAGGACTGTCATTTCCCCCACAATTTCATTCAACTGCTTTTTATGTTACAACACCTCCACAAGGAGGACATCTATTCATTTGTGGATTTGGTCTAATATGAATTCGAGATCCACTAAACATTGTCGTATTCTTCTAATACAGTGGAAAATCCACTATGTAAAATGCCATAATTATATTATAGTGAGGCATCCCAGAGAGAGGGAAACATATAGGCTTTAGCTAGGCTTCCATGCCATATCGTCATATTACAAATTAATCTCAATGAATGAGTCATCCCCAATAATGGGAATATCTATCTGAAATGCAGAATAGCTCATGGCTAGAGCCTGTATCATATACAAACATTCGTCGTGTCATAACAAGTGATATTAAATGTATTGACTATCAAACATAAAATATGTTCATGTTAAAAAAATGAAACAATGCCAATAAAATAAATAAGAGGCTGAATATTTTTGTCCTTGATAAATATCTGATAAAAAGCAGTTAATGATCTCTGCAGTAAATATCATTGCGCATAATAGGCTTGTAAGAATGCTTACTTTTCAAGTAACCAAAGAGGGCAGTCAATTTACCCACCATGACCAAAAGCATCGGTATATCATAGACGCTAACACCAAGGCACTAGACATACGGAAATCAAATTATCCAGGTTCAATTACATAAAAAAAACAGGTTGCCCAAGCATGCTTCGAATAACCTAAGTATAGTACAACGTCAAGTTTTTTGGCCTTAAATTCTCTTGGAAAAGCACACATGAAGAAAGCATAAGGAGGCTTTTATAACTGACCACAGAGCAGGACAAGACCACTGCAACTAGCCAATTGTCCTAACCCACAGATTAAGTATATCTCACAACATTGCCACTTAATAAAAAAAATCCTCTTCGTGAGGACTACCATAGTACTTCTATGGTGTTCTTTCGCAAAATTCACTATCCAAGACCTAAACCACATTCTAGGACTACAAATTTCAAACATCGAAGCCATGATGACCACTTCTGACAAGACCAACGTTCAGGCCAAATCAAACTCAAATGCACAAATCTTTTTCCCCCCGAATTCACAACCTCTTCAGCGACAATTAAAATGGCCTCAACAGGCATCACTAACCTTGATCAGATGGCAGAACACCGTTGGCATTGATCGTAGATATGATGTCAACCCACTTGGCGATCAGCAAGTAAGCCTGGTCCCTCACGATCGATTTCAATAGGCAAGCTGCCTCGTAGAGCCTCTTCCTGGTGGGCATTGGTCTCTTCCCAGGGTATATAACAGTTGGGACCACCTTAATAGAATGAAATAATTAGGATTTTCCTAACACTCGATAACCTTACTGAAACGACCAAAAGCTCTTTGTATTGATACTCAACCATGTCCCATGACAAATCATCCATGAATATGCGATACTTGTTCAAAACCATCTTCAAGTTCTTGTTCAATTCCAACATTAATGGTAGCAGCCGCAATTCCAATTTTGGAATCCATAAGGCAATTATCCTTAAGATTGTTGGAAAATATTAGATGACATCACAATAATAATATTTGTTGGAAATGCATTGAAAAATATTAGAAGATAAAAATAAATGTCTTAGGTGTGCAAGCACTATCCTTAAGGACAATTCTGTCCCTTGGAGTATGAAATTTGGTGCGTAAGGCTTCAGTGGCTATCCTTTGAAGATACAACAGACATTCTTCTATACTTCACACTAAATAGTAGAAGGAACGTAACAACGTTATGTGTATAACCCAGTAAAGAAAAGAAATATACGTAATGAGATAGGAAAACAGAAATATAAATATTCTAGTTTTTATATATCGATATCACTTTCCAATTATGTTCGTAGTAACGATTTATAAGTAAAAAAAAAAAGAGCCATTAAGAAACAGTTATAAATAAATCGGTAATCGGAGAAGAAAATAACCATTGCATAGTCATCATAAGATAATGAAGAGTTTACATAGAAATAAATGAAACGTTATAAAGCTGTTATATGATTGTTAGAAAGTCGTTATATAGTCGTTACATGATTGTTAACAAACGTTACAAAACCATTTTATATTAATAGCAAACAAAATCGTTATAAATTGATATGGGTAAAAAATCATTACAAAAATTAGTAGTTTATAATATTTTAAAACTGCTTAAATATCCAATAGATATCTCATAAGGTGACGTAACGAAAACAGTGAAGGAGAAAAGAAAAGGAAACTCGAAACTAAGGGTCCGTTCGTTTCGTGGAAAATGGATCATTTCTGGAAAATATTTTCCCATAAGTCATTTTCCAGGAAAATGACAATATTTTCTAGTGTTCGGCTAAAACCTGAAAATGTTTCGGAAAATATTTTCCGGCGTTCGGTAAATAAAATATTTTCCGCTTAGTAGATTGGCGAGCGCAAGTGTCAAGCTCGAGGCTTGCTACATCGACGAGGGCGAGCTTGAGATCGACGAGCTTGAGGTTCACCTGATGACAGCCGACGACTAGCCAAGAAAGAAGAAGATGGAAACAAAAAAAAAAAAAAAAAAAAGAAAAAGGAAAGGAAATTAAAAATAATTCGAATTAAAAAAGAAAATTACAATTTAAAAATAATTCAAATAAAATAAGAAAATAAGAATAAGAAAGGGGAGGAAGAAGTGAGGATTTGTAAATGTGTGAGATAAGAAAGATCAAGTGAGGAAAATGTTTTCCACTTTTTCAAAAGTGGAAAACATTTTTCTTTGATTTAGAAGACTTTTTCCCTTTCATGAAAAACATTTTCTCCTCGGAATTCATTTTCCGTGATACGAACGTCGGAAAATCCGAAAAACATTTTCTCGGAAAACATTTTCTGTGAAACGAATGGAGCCTAAGGCTTCGCCGATAGATCAAAACTCGAGAGTCGGGGGAGCGGAGGAGGCAATTTGGCACAAATGCCGTTCACTCAAGGAGCAGTGTCGGGTTAACAAGATTATATTAAGTACAAAAATCCGATCGATAGTACAGCAGCTACCGCAACTCGTGGATCGAATCGGGTTTCGGCCTAAAAAAATATTGGCTGGTTGTTGATCGAATAGCCAATCATATTCTTGGTCAGTCTTTAAACAGGTCCTATGTCGGGAACGCTAGCAAATGGCGTTCAAGACATGGAGAAATTTGAGAAATTTGCCAATAGCAGGACTAAGAATAGAGGTAATCGGTTCCTGAGCGGTTTGGTTTTCACCCAAAAATTGGGAACTGGACTACTAGGATTAGAATCCTAGCAAGCCAATGAAACCGATCCCATGTTTTTTTTTTTCTTGGACTGTATGGGATTCAATTGAATAATTTTCTCTACCGCTACCGTCTTAGAGTCTTGATGATTTTTTTTTTTTTTTAAAACTTTGACAGATTTTCAATAATATATATTAAAAAAATAGTTAGTTTGATTTGGATAGTTCCAATGGGTGGTTCTACATATGGAATCGGAAATCGAATCGAAAATCATCACTTCTAATTATCTGGAATTGGGAATCGGATTGGTGCTCCCGGAAACTACTTGGAGCCGACTCATTTGATTAGACAAGGAGGTTCTCGATTCAAGCAGTTCATTTTGCTCACTCTTTACTAGAAGAAAATGTCGGTGATCGATATTGAATAAATAAAAAACCAAGAGAAGAAAAGGACGATGTATAATTTATCTTTTAAATTAATTTAGGATAATGATATTAACAGTTCATGAACTTTAGTCCAATGTACGTTGCGGTTCCAAACTTTTAATTTGTTAAATGTAATCCCTATATTTTTATTTGTTCAATGTGGCTCATGAACTTTTGACATATATTCAATTTAATTAATGAATTCTATAAAAATGATCAAAGTTCATAAATAACATTAAACATTTTCATATAATATAAACACAAAATTTGTTTTTGTTCGTAAATTCGAGAATCATTTTTTAAATTTCAATGCAGAAGCCACGGCGGCGGCGGCAGCAGCAGGAACCAGGAAGCATAATAAACTCATGAGTAGTCAAAAAGCAGAAAACGTCACGATTCGGGCAACGGTCAAATGACGTTTAAAAGGTCCTCGCTTTGCGAGGGAACTTTTCCCGCCATCTCTCCCTCTCTCTCTCTCTATATCAGAGACGCTCAAAACCCTAAATCGCCTTTGATCCCTGCAAATCCATGGCAGAAACCCCGAAGAGGATCCACACGCCTCGAAAGCAAAAGCAGTCGCCCTCCAAGCTCCATCACCAGCCCCCCTCGGCGTCGCCGATCTCTTTCGCGCCCCGCACCCCGCGGACCGCGACCCCTCTCCGCCGATCCGCGCGGCTAACGCCCCTCTCTCCCGACAATGGAGCGGCGCCGTCGAAATCTATTGGCTTCGCCGACGAATCGGTCCCGAGTCCGGGTAAAAGGCCCAGACGTGCGAGGAGTGCCGGGCCGGCAACGCCCTCTAAGGAGGGAACCCGTGAAGAAGTGGACGAGGCGGTCGGGCTCGACAAGCCGGGCAGGAAGTCGCGGCAGAGAGCCGAGAATGAAGGGAACGGGATCTCATTTGCTCCGGCATCGCCGAATCGATCTGAGATTAAGAAGAGGAGAACGAGCGAAAGTGATTCCAAAATGGTTACCAGAGCTAGGACTTTGAGTGCCTCGGACGGCAAGAAGAAGAAGAAGAAGGAGAAGGGTGACGCGGCGCCGAAGAAGAGGGTGTATTATAAGAAAGTGGTGTACGATGGAGGCGAGTTTGAGGTGGGGGATGACGTCTATGTGAAGAGGAGAGAGGACGTGAGCTCTGAAGATGAAGACCCGGAGGTCGAGGAGTGTAGGATTTGTTTCAAAGCAGGGAGGGCTGTTATGATCGAGTGTGATGTTTGCTTAGGCGGATTTCACTTGAAATGTTTGACCCCGCCGCTGAAGGAGGTTCCCGAAGGGGATTGGAATTGCGGCTTCTGTGAGGCGCGGAAATTGGGCAAGGAAGTTGAGTTGCCAGAGCCGCCTGAGGGGAAGAGATTGGTGAGAACCGCAAAGGAAAAGCTTCTTTCTAGTGATTTATGGGCCGCTCACATTGAAAGGTATGGTAGTTCTGCTAATCTGAATACTATGGTAGCTATCGTGTTCTCTGAGTAGTTATGAAGTCCGCTGATGTGCAGCTTATGGAAAGAAGTGGATGGAACTTACTGGTGTCGGGTGAGGTGGTACATCATTCCTGAGGAGACCGCTGCTGGGAGGCAGCCTCACAACCTTAGGAGGGAGATATATCGAACGAATGATTTTGCAGATATTGAGGTAGGGTATTACACTGCACTAGCTTAATTTTCTCTTGCAGTGGGCTTTGATTTGCATGTATTAGAAACAATGAGCATAAGAGATTTTACTTTGCCTTGTGGCAGTAATTGAGAAGTTAGCAAGCTTAGCTGTTAGATTAGCCTTTTCAACTTTCCCCAAGCTCTTTGTCCGCTTAAAATTCACAGCCGGCACATATCTCCAGTTATGTGAAGCAGCATGATACATGGCTTTTGCACAAGCTTGTGGAGAATCTTTGTCTGAACTGTTCAATTGGACAATTTATTGGGAGTCTTTGTATTTACTTTAGCCAACCAAGACAGGACACCACACGTTGACCACTACTTTGAGTGAAAGTTATCATAAAAGCTTCAACTGCTCTTATTTATGGCATTGTCTATATAGTGAAACGCCCATTGATAAAAGAAGCAAAACCCAAAACTCTGGGCCATGAGCATACACAAGCATAGTAACCCTGGTACGTCTTAATTTGGGAAGACCGCTGATGCCTGTCTCCATCAGCATAGATTCTTTATAGAAAGCTCTGTCCGTGATGACAATGTTGATTATTTAGTGTCTGATAAGGCAAGGGGGAGTATCTCATAATGGAAAAATGGCGACCATTCTTCAGGTTAATCTGTTGTATGGGAAATAAAACGGTTGATGCATTACTATATCTCTCTTCTGGCTAATGCTGCAAGAAGTTGTTTAGGATAAATTAATCCATTACTTTAGTCTAAACTGAACTTTTGCCTCAATCAGTCATACTGGACAACCATGACCAGTAGTTGGCTATAAGCTGTGTGGATTGTTCGAATCAGTGAGTGGATATTAAGTAGTTATTACATATTGTTTGATGGCCATATATTCTTCCTTAACTGTGGATGTGATTGGTTAAGCAATCACATACTTCTTGTCAAAGATCTCATCTTCCACTCCACTGCACGACTTGTAGATGGAATCCATTCTCAGGCTGTGCTTTGTCATGAACCCTAAGGAATACGCCAAAGCCAACAACCAGGGTGATGATGTTTTTCTTTGTGAATATGAATATGACATCCATTGGCACAGTTTCAAGCGTCTTGCTGAGTTTGACAAGGAAGAAGAGGTTTGCAACTGAGCATATGAGCTGCAATGTTTGGCTTTTGTTCTTCAAACTCGAGCAGGAAAGATTCACAATTTTGTTGCACAGGATGGTGTGGAAGATGACGGTGATGAAGATTGGATTTCTCGCAATGAAGCAGACTCCGGAACTGATGAAGACATGGATTATGAAGAAGAGCGTGTGAAAAACCTGCAATCAAGATCATCAATAACTCATGAATGTGCTGCGGTACAAATGAAACCATTTATTTTATTTTTCTGTTCCTTTCCTTTAAATGGCTTTTCTTCAAATCGGTCCTTGATTATTTTATACAGAACTCACGTAGGGGCCAGTTCTTTGGACTGCAAAAGATAGGGACAAAGAGAATTCCAGAGCATGTCAGATGCCACAAGAAAACTGATCTGGAAAGAGCCAAGGCATTGCTTTTATTGGCAACACTTCCTAAAAGCTTACCTTGCCGAAATAAGTAAGCATGTCTACTTGTTTAAATGTTTGTATCATCTGGCTAGCTCTATGCTTCATGAGACATTTTTTATTTTTTGGTAGAGAAATGGAGGAAATAACAGCATTTATAAAGGGGGCATTATGTCAAGACCAATGTCTTGGGCGTTGCCTATACATACATGGTGTTCCTGGAACTGGCAAGGTATACTTTTCACCTGAATTAGCTATAAAATGTTATCTTAGTTCCTTTGTAGCTGAATATCACTTGATATTTAATTAACTTTAAGCTTTAGACAATGACAGTACTTTCAGTAATGAGAAACCTGAGGTCTGAAGTTGATGCTGGAAGGATCAGACCATATTGTTTTGTGGATATTAATGGTCTTAAGTTGGCATCTCCGGAGAACATATACAAGGTATTTAAGAATATTGACTTGCAAATTTGGTATTTATACTTCTTTTGTGCCTTTTGATGTGATGCAACATTCTTTTAGGTTATTTATGAAGCATTGACTGGACATAGAGTTAGCTGGAAGAAGGCTCTTCAGCTGCTTAATGAGCGATTTTCAGATGGAAAGTATATTGGCAGAGATGATGACCGACCTTGTGTCCTACTAATTGATGAACTTGACCTTCTTCTAACCAGAAATCAATCGGTACTTGCTTTTGGTCCTATCCAAATGACAGAAAATTAGCATTTCGTCTGGCACAGCACCTGAAGCAAATGCTTTGCTTTTTTCTTTCTCCCCTTTTTTTTTTTCCAGTTTTGTTAAACTTCTTTATTAGGTCATCAATGTGGTTAGCCTTCCATTGTTGCAGGTTCTCTACAACATTCTTGATTGGCCTACAAAGCCACATTCCAAGTTGATTGTGATCGGTATGTCTTGTCCTTTTACAGGGGGTTGTAAGGACAATGAGGAGAGGAAGACACTAATGTATTATTCCTCTTTGTGTAAATATTTAGGCATAGCAAATACAATGGATCTGCCAGAGAAGTTACTTCCCCGTATCTCTAGTCGCATGGGTATTCAGAGACTTTGCTTTGGTCCGTACAATTATCAGCAGCTTCAGGAAATCATTTTAACGCGACTCAGAGGAATTGATGCATTTGAAAAGCAAGCTATAGAATTTGCTTCTCGAAAGGTCTCATCCTTGATTCTTTTGTTTTTTCCTATATTGTGATATGGGCTTTGACATTTACCTATCAATTGAATTTCTGGAGGCCATCAGCATATTTGTTTTAAAGGTTTTCGTTACTATTCTCTCACGGTACCCTTAGTTTGACTTTGGATGATTTACATCTTTAACAGGTAGCAGCCATTTCAGGGGATGCACGGCGTGCACTAGAGATATGCAGACGTGCAGCAGAAATTGCTGATTACTGTATAAAGAAAGCTCTCAAAACTGCTCCTGCAGCTGGTAATCTTTTTTATGCTGACTTAATAACCTCAATGTAGAACTTCCAGTGAGCAGTACACTTAACCACTTCTGTGTTCCCGATCCATTGTGTCCTTACAAACATCTAGGTGTATACATGCTCAGATGAGTTGGAAAGCAATAGTGGGAAGGTATGGACAATTGAAGGTCTAAGATCATTTCTTTATGAATCTGACTTGACCGAGAAGCTTTCCGCCAAACTAGATCATCTTTAGTGTCATTCCAAGTCACTCGATATGAGGAGGGGTGTGCGTGTATGATTTACAGCTTTGTTTATGGTTGATCAAAACAAAAAGGAATATAAACAGGGGCTGACTGGATTTTGCTATACATCAATGATGAGAAAATTCAACAGATGATCTCTTTGCACTACCATCACAAGCCTAGAGATAGGTGACATAATTTTAGGTCATTGTTAAGGACTATGGGAGTGACAAAATCTATTTGATTGTTTTGATGGGGATGTCATGGCTATCTGTACTGCTTGTGGTCCTGAAGGCTCACTCTATTTGATGTACACATGTGTGTATATATTGATAAATGTGCATCTGTTAGCATAAACTTACAATCGCAATAAACAAATGACGTCATTTTCTCCATTTTACAGGGAAAGCTCTTGTTGGGATGTCAGAGGTTGAAGCAGCCATCAAGGAAATGTTTCAGGCACCTCACATCCAGGTGAGTTGAAACACATTCATAACTTGTCATCAGTTACTGCTCACTGATATATTGGTGTTGTTTCTGCAACATATAACACCACATGCTTTATATTCACGAATTTATCGGGCCATATACTGCGTCATACATAGTCGGCAGGCGCATCATATGAAAAAAGTGTATAGCACCCAAGATAGGGGAAGACTCGCAAGCTATGTGAAGAGGAATGTCAATACTTAAAAGGATGGTTTCAGCTAATGTTTCAAGTTGATGCAAAAGTTTTGGCTTCAGAAAAATAGGCTAATATTTTGCTGAAGAAACAGCTAGTTTACAGCTGCAGTTAGGTGGTATAAGTGAAAAGAGTTGATTGCATTGTTTATATCTTCTAGATGGTGCTCAGATGTGATTCCTTCTAGTAGAGTACTACTTCACTCAATACAGGCGGCTTTCTCCTTATTTACATTTAAGTTTGGCAGGATATGCAGGAAGCTGCAATATGTTAGAACTTTTTTATGAAACTTCTGATGTAGCTTTACTCTTTTGACTTTGCCAGGTCATAAAAAGTTCCTCCAAACTCGGAAAGATCTTCCTGACAGCCATAGTACATGAGCTATACAAAACAGGCCTGGGCGAAACCACTTTTGAGAAGGTCATCTTTTAAACCTGTCTTGTATGCTGCGTCACATAAAGAGATTACTGGGAAATTGCCAGTAAAATTCTAGGACCTTTTACATAGGAGCTTGTACTTATTGTCATATTCTGTCTAAGAAAAATGACCTATTGAAATAATGAAATGTGAAAAGTACATGTAAAACTAAGGAAAGATAATAAAAGAAAGAAATGGACCATGTCATCTCGATGACTAATAACATTGCTAAAAGTTCAGAAGAGTTTTCACATTGTGAATGCTGATGTGTATTTGTAGGACATTATTATCAGGTTATTATCTCATGGTTATTCTTGATACCTTGCGCTAGCATATTATTCTATTTCTTCTTTTAGGCATTTGACGCTGCCCTTCTCTATAATGCAGTTGGCAACCACCGTCTCATGTCTCTGTGCAAGCAATGGAGAAGCTTTTCCTGGATGGGACACACTCTTAAGAGTGGGGTAAGCTCTCTCTACTATATTCTTCTCTCGCTATATAATGAACAAGGAAACCATCTATGAAGTTTTGAGGACTATATATTTAGGCATATGCTTAGGGCTTAAGGGGTTGGAAGGTTTTTGAGCTATTTCAGACCCATTAAAGGCTTGCAATTTCTGTTTCTGTCAATAACACGATGCTGACTTGTGATTTGCATATGATGTTAGCGGCATTAATGTGAAGTAATTGCTGTAATCTTCTACTTAAAGGATTTGTGAAGTAGTATGGCAAAAGAATTTAATGAGATGGATACTTATGTAGTGACGTCTTTCATTAAGTGTGCACTACATTGCATAGTACTACTTCTAGTCGTGCCGCATAATATGCTAATTTTTTTTTTTCCTTTTTTGGAAGCTAGCTTAATCATACATACTAGGACCACAATGTAAAATATTTTTGGCATTGAGCTTGTTTTATGTCAATTTGTTAATACCCCAAAAAAGAAAAAAAGCTAAAGGAATGGTATAAATGATTACAGCTGAAAATTTGTGTTAATTTGTCATTATTGTACTTGAAATTCATGTTAGCATTACCTATTATATTTTTTTTATAAGCCAAATGATTGACTGATAACAAGACATCTTCATTCATATTGATATACAGGATTACGTATATCGCATCTTGTCATACTCAAGTTTTCCTTGTGTTTAGTGTTTTGCCTCATATCTCGTAAATTTACCGTGATTAATATTGTGAACTCTAAAATGGTTACCTATGTGCAAAAGGACATAACGGGCCTCTAAATTAGGGTCGGTAGAAGGCATGACAATGGATAAGAAAAGATACTGAGATGCTGCATTGACATTAAATTTATTTTCAAGCTAAAGAAATCAGCTCAGCTTTGACATTCCTATCATGTTTCCTCCGTGGCAGCTGTATGCTGGGTGAATGCCGGATCATCTTATGCGAGCCTGGTTCTAAGCACAGGTTACAGAAGTTGCAGCTCAATTTTCCAAGGTCAGTTCCCACTTCTCGAAAAGCAGTCAGCTACAACCTTCATAAGGCATTCAAGCTATGACATCCCTGTTCCTTGATATTTCCCTCTGACGATATGGATTGCTCCAAGAATATTTTATCTTCGATCTTAGCCCATACATGCTTGGACATGGTTTAGAATGAAATAATTGTTGTTTTGTTTCACAAAAAAGATAGTAACGACACAGTAATTCTAGGCTGTAATTCTTCTGTGACAATAGAATTTTGCGAGAGCATATTACCTAGAATGAGTTACTTTACACAAACTGTAGCTCAAAGCACAAATTGCATCTACACTATGATGCTAGATGGTTGGCTTAATTTCCTAAAAAAAAAAAAATAATTTTTGACTGTTTAATTAATGGAAGATGAATGATTTAGAAATTTTTTCTTAAAAATAATCCCTTATAACGCTTGGAATAATAAGTTAATGGAAATGTTTTCGTTATAGACAACAATTTATATCTCAACATTTTTGTAAGCGATAAAAATTCTCTTTCCTTTGTTTTTTTTATAAGCCATTATTTTTAGAAAAATATTTTTCTAAATTATTCATTTTTTTTTAAACCAATGGACCATTAGATCCAATCTCAATTTTGCTTCGAAATTGTCTAAAAAAATCACAATTTCATTTAAGTCCCAAGTATGTCTCAATTAACCCTATTAAGCAGCTGTTGTAAGGGCCTTGATAAAGATGCAGGTTTTGATACTGAACCTTTAAGTGGCCTTGAGCAATTTTTGAATGACGGTTTAACGTGACTAATTTGGGACTAGAGTGAAAGTTGGTGATTTTGTTTTAGACCAAAAAAAAAAAAGAAAAAAAAGAGGTAGGGTAGGTTAAAACACAAGAAAAAGGGGTAGGGTAGAATTATAATTGGCCTGGGTGTTATTTAGGGAATTAGGCCTAGATGGTTTTCCAAACTTTTGACCGGAAAGTTTACCGCATGAGCAATAGAGTGATCCTCGCGAGAACTTTCTTCTTCATGGACCTGCTTTTTTCCAACCTTAGACCTTCTACTGGTACAGGCTACATATGATTTAGCCCAAGCCTCACTTACAGTGTGAACTACAAAAGGACTTCATTTGTATTACAAAACAAATCATAGTCTGGACAGTTGGTTTCGTACAAATGAAATTAGTTGAAGCTTTGAGACTCGACACACCGGCCACTACCACTAACAATGCATGAGGCCATTTTATTGTCCACTAAGATAGACGCCATTTAGGTGGGTTGTTTTCCTATTGTGTTCTGCTGCAATACAGGAAAAGTGTAGGTAGACCATTTTGATGATGAAGATATATCTCACTTCAGAACCATTATTGCTTTCACAAGCGTGTGATTGTTATCTATAATGCAGTTATTAAGATTTTATTATCCATCGTAAGATGTCAACACAGAATTAAAACTTTGCACCGGTGATATGATAGTCAGTATTGTATTGTGGCAGCGACGACGTGACATTTGCACTCAAAGACAGTGGCGAGCTACCTTGGTTAGCGAAGTATCTGTGATTCAAGACAATTTCGGATTTTAATTCTTATCCTGTATTCTTTCCTATTTAGATAACATTTTTTTAACATCAGCAGTGAGTGACATCAATTTTGAAGTTTTGATTAATTGACATTTTGAGGGACCAAAATCAATTTGTTGGGATGATGAGGATATGTTGTTCCTGTCCTTGTTGTCAAGAGGACGAAGACATGCTATCGATTCTTGTCAGATTTAGTTAAACTTGGGAAAGAGTTCCTCTTGAACTTCTGATTGAATCTCTGCTTTAGATTTGATCAAATCATGTGATTTTCTCATTAAGAAATAGCAGATCCTGCAAGTACTCTGTGGTGCTGCTGCCGATAAGGAATTAGTGTTAAGTAATAGCTTAATTGCAAGGACACTGCAAGGTTAACCGGTGTTGTCCCATTTGAGAACCACAAAGGCATTTTCAAGGTGTTCTGGGAACCTCACTTAACCGGAAGACAGTGTCCTTCTGTCTATGATGTTGCCAGCCTGGCAGACCTAAACTCTCGAGTACGTAAAGATGCAGAAACTAGGTATTGGGGGCACATGAAGAATATCTTTCCATTGGTCACCAATACCGTTCTTTTCCTTCTGTTTTGTTCCACAAGTGATATTTTGACAAGAACATCTTACCATAGGTCTAAGACCATGGCCCATTTGGTTCGGTTTTGGGGAAATGTCATTGAGAGAATGCAAATACCTTTAAAGTAAAATGGTTTTTCGAAATGTTATACCGTTTGGTAAATTGTAGCATTGAAAGATTACTTATCATAAATACCGTTTGACAAAATTCACATTTATAATGGGTTTTTGATTTTTTTTTTTAAACCTAAAAGTTAAATCCGGCGACTGGCTAACTATCAGCCAACTGTTAGACGGCCAGATTTGGCCGCCTGAGGCCGCGACCTCAGGCGATGCACGCCGTCATCTATGGTCGCAGAGGCCAAATTTGGCCACTGGATTGCCAGATCTGGCCTTTAGACCGCTAGATCTCGCCTCCAAACGACCAAATTTGGTGGCCTAAGGCTTGATTTGTGCGAGTCGAAGGAGTCGGAGCGCAGAAGCAGGGAATTGATGTGGTGTTGCTCATGCTCGTCGAAGGGGATGGATCTGCCGTAGAAGAGGAAGGCGTTGACAATAGAGGCAGAGGAGAGGCCGGCGAAGAACTCAAAGTCGGGGGCGTCCCAGAGCGGCAGGGTCGTCGAGTTGGTCAAGGGGGGGGTCAAGGCCGGATTAGATTTGGTGGCCCGAGGCTTAGTTCACACGAGCCGAAGGAGTCAAAGCACAGAAGCAGAGAGTAGCATAGGGAATCAACGCGGTGCTACTCACGCTTGTCGAAGGGGATGGATCTGCCGCAGAAGAGGACGACGTTGACGGCGGAGGCGGAGGCGGTGTCGACGGCGGAGGCGAGGCGGCGTCGACGGCAAAGGCGGCAGTGGGGCCAGTGGAGAACTCGAAGTCGTGGGGAAGAAGATGAACAGTAGTGACTCATGAACAATGAAACTTGTATTTTGAAAATGCCGAATGCTCAAAGCACCTCAAGAGCTGCATTGTTTGCCCAATGAGCTTTCAAAAATGACTCCTAAATACAACATATTTTCCCCAAGGGGCTTTGGGGGCCCAAAGCACCTTGGGAAGCTTAACCAAACGGGGCCCATGTCAAGCCAACGGCCTAGTCACACCACACATTTCCTCCGAGATGCAATCACACTAAAAAGATTCATTAAATCCATCGTCATGAGCTGAGACATTCACCTGCCTTTGACACTGATTAAGAGCGAGCAATAGTGAAGATCGGGTACTACTATACAGATGACCACAATCTCAAAAGAAAGACAAAGCATGGCAACATAGAAGCTTCATTCGGTTAAGGATACGTCCAGTTATGTCATACACAACCCCCAGGCAGCTCCATTTCGTTTTCTTTTCTTACTTCCCCATGGATTCGTTTAAGGTTATATTCGTTTCCCTTTTTTCCATGACATAGGATATCTGTCCAATGTCATCTCTCTCTCTCTCTCTCTCTCATATACTATTTTACGTTTCCGATATTATAAAAGGTTTTCTTGAAAACTTGAATCCTAATTAAGCTTCCTCTGGCCAGGAAAAAAAGAAGTCCTAATGAAGCTAAGAGGTTCCATAATTAAAACCCCTGATCATCCGGTTCCCATGGTAGAACTGCTCAGATACAGCATCACTCAAAAATCTTCCACAGCAGCAGACTTCTCATCATGAAGCCTAAGCATCACTTCTATCTTGAGCAGCCACCAAATGTGTAAGCAAGGAAACACTCTGATTCGCCTAAGCTTGAGACAAGTATGAGTTTCTGTACCAAAATGGCCTGCCCAAGATGGCACTCCCGTGAACAGAAAGGTAAGAAGCATTTAACCTACATCACGAAAGAGAGAGCTGTTATGAATACAGAAATTACTTCTGACTAGCTAATGCCATGCCTTGGAAAGAAAAAAGAAAAGAAAGGGACTCACTTATCAACATCCGGAGGAGCCAGGGGATCGGTTGGCTCTACAGTAGGAACGGCACCTGCCATACCAGCCATTTCTTGAGAACCTTCAACCTAAAATTCAAGAACAGAATGCTAGTCACCAAAACTATAATTCATGAAACTCCAGGGAAAAGGAAGTGATCTGCAATTTTGTGTTATGAGTAACTTTGAATATCTTCACCCAAGTATCAAAAGGAAAGGAAAGTTAGAGCATAATCACTTTCACCAGGGGATCAGATCCCATTCTAACAAAAAATATGAACTCAGCCGATCAAGTATCTTGTTGAACCAGAATGTTAAACATAAGTCTCTCAACTTATTCCAGAATCTAAGTCTGAAGAGAGAAGCAGCAAAATTAAGAGCTAACTACAGGTGCCACAAAATTTTCACTTCATGAGCTTCAATACCCTCAGCATCTGGACAGTTGTGGTAAAATTCTACCTAGCTCAAATGCAAAAGAGAACAAGTCCTATCCTCCTAATTATTCAAAGAAAGATGAGGGGTTGAATGCAAACTCCATTTTTAAGATATATTGCAAAAAGAACCAGACCATTTAAATCTTTGCAGAAAGAGAATAACCTCCCCTGTTGCAAGTAGCCTCCATCTTTTAAATCGCTGGAAATAGATTCCCAACCATCCATTGCTTTGCAAAGATTACGAGAAAGTTCGCAAATATTAAACAAAAAGAGGGATATCTACTGACAAAACCTCAAGATTTGACTTGAAAAGATACAATATAGGCTTTAATTTAGTAAAAAATATTTTCAAGGAACCGGCAACACTTACGATGCTAGAACCCATATCATAAGAAAGATTTGACAACAGGAGTATAAAACTATGAAGCATAACGGCACAAATATCTTGCCTGTTGAGGGTATTGCATGTAACCAGCATAAGCACCATATGCATACAAAGATGGATCTTGGGAAGCACCATAAGAATATGCATCATAGCCTTGTGCATAGCCATAATAAGCATTCCATTGACTTGGATCTACTTGCTGGCCCCAGCTACCGGGCACATCCTACAAGTTGATACCAAATACTGTCAAATGCCAAGATGTAATGTATACAAATGAGAAAAAGGAAGTATACAAAACTATACAATAGCAGTAATACCAAATGACAAAGTAAACGTGCCAAATACTATTTTTACCCAAGGATAAGCAAGGAAATGCAACAGGGAAGTGCATGATATTGAGATTCTATTTGATGCCTCCAGAAGTTAAATTCTCTAGAAAGGTTCTTCTTCAACAACCTCAAGTCTTATGGCAAATACAGATGAAGGTTAAGAAAGACAGCTAATAAGCCATCTTTCTACTTCATTGGTCGTGATTTGTGAACTAACTCTGCACATTCTCCAGTGAAAGGGTTTATTAAGGAAAAGCAGTCCTTGAAGGTTGGATGCCTTTCAAGAATTAGCAACATCCCAAATAAGCTCTTTAATCACAATTAAAAAAAAAATGAAAAACGGCAGCCTTTTGAATACCAATAGTGGGATATACTTTAAGCATCATCATTTTCGTTCCCTACATTTTCCAACACCATATTGACAAATCCATGTCTTTGTTAGAAAAGAAAATGAAAACCATGTTTTTGCAATGGTCACTTTCTCCAGGTTCAAATTTTAGGAGTTCTCAAGAGAAGAATTGTGTAACGGGTCTAGAGGGAGGCAACTACTATTAAAGCAAGATTTAATATAGGGATGACACGCATGATTCCAAACCTGTTTAGCTGTTGGGCTTCGCCCCCAAGAAATGCGAACAACTTGTTGACCAATAGTAGCTCCCTGCATCCTTTGGATGGCTTCTTCAGCAGATGCCCTATGCAACAGAATTATGATAAATATAAAGAGCAGAAACATGTGCCATTGTGTCTAGTGAAACAAAAAGATTGGGAGTGTAAATGCCAAACGAGTAGCAAAATTCATCCATGTCATGCAAAAGCGAAATTCAACTACTGCTGAAAGGGGACGGTATGAGAAGATTCACAACATCCGAAAGCAATAACATATAGAAACCTTGCTCGAAATTCTACAAATCCACATCCTTTCCCAGCTGGAATTTTCACATTTAGAATCTCCCCAAGCTGTAAAAACATTTGCCTCAGCTCCTCTTCTGAAACATTTGGATCCAAATTCCCCACAAATATCTGCATAGTAGAAGCGATTAGAAGGTTTAAAAAAATGAACTGCATGTACAAGTGAGCATTTCCCACTTACTGTGGTGTTATTTGCATCATTATCCACTGGTAGTACCGGTACGGAAGGAGCAGTGTATGCTGCAACCGGGTAAACAGCTGCAAAATGTTTCATAAGCAAACTTTCTATCAGTAAACATACATAAAATTATTAGACCCAAAAAAAAAAAATTTACATAGAAGTAATTGCAGCATTATGCATGTTTAGAAAGCTATCTATTGTTTATATCATCAAAGTCCAAGATACATGGAAAGACAGATCAAAAGCAATTCAGCCTTTGATTGAGTACATTCATGGAAAAATGTCTAACCCGTAAGGAAAGCTACTCTATATTCCAAATTTCTCCCCACAAATTAAGTCTGATTTTTATGTCCTTAGGTGCTTAACCATAACAAACTACAATCCAATACTCAAGTATATACGAGAAAACTAGTGAGAAAGACTGAAGAAGCCCGTAGGAGAAGTTGATATGATAACAGAGAGTGAATGAAGCACTGCAGGGGATAAAATCATGGCTACTGAAATATAACGCAGTTGCCCAAAGTAAATGTACAATACGAAAGTACCTTTCATAGCAGCATACTGCTGAGGCATTCCAGTCGTCTTCTTTGGTGTTGCTGCACTAATACGCATCGGCCTAGTTGAACAGTACATGCCGTTCATTTCTGTCATGGCACGGTCCCTTTCCGTTTCATTCGCAAATTTAACGAATCCATAACCCTTTGAGCGCCCAGTACTCGGATCAGTAACCACCTTCGCTCCTTTAACAGATGGATAATGAGCTCGGAAAGTTTCTTGCAACAGGTAGTCTGTAACATCGGGTGCCAAATCACCCACGAAAATAGAATGCTCGGGTCCAGCATCAGCACGCCTCTCCCCCATACCGAACGACGCCCAATTCAACCTAAACGTCTGCTCCGTCCCGGGCATTTGAGTCCCATTGTACGTCTGCAGAATCCTCTCAGCAGCCGCATGAGACATGAACTCCACGAAGCCATATCCCTCCGGCTGCCCTGTGAGCTTATTCCGTATGATCTTCACCGACACAACCTACACATAAAAATTTGAGCGCACGTCACGGCCCTGGACAACCAAAACAGCAACAGAACTCCTTTGCCAATATCCTAAATATTCTTTATTTCCTGCTAAACATTCCAAGAACATGCCAAACAGGAGCAATTCTAACCCGCGACATTCGCCCGACAGCGAGGCGAAAGAAAAGGCAGAACCAGCAGCATGAAGCGCCACTGGGGGGAGCTCGAAAGACTCACACCCAGCGTTCAAGAAGAGAAGGGCTAAAACCCAAATCGCAGCAAGACAAACTAATGAATCTAAACCCACTTCCGGACTGAAGCGCCCACCAAACTAAACGAACGAACCCTACGGAAGATACATCAATGGCCGAACGGCAGAGAGAGAGAGAGAGAGAGAGAGAGAGAGAGACCTCGCCGGTGTGAGCGAAGCAGCCGTAGAGATAGGACTCGTCGACCCAGTACTGCAAGTCGCCGATCCAGAGGGTCTTCACTTCTTCCGCCGACGCCGGCTGGTGCGGCTGCTGGAACTGGTACGCCGGCGCTGCCGCCATTCTTTTCTTTCTTCCTCTGCCTGCTCGCTGGAGTTTCGGCTTCCGGAAGAGGAGAGACGTCTCTTTGGATGCTGCCGTGTGCTTATGTCAATTTATTGGTTTCTCCAATTTTTTTATTTTTTATTTTTATTATTTTTATTATTTTTCTGTTTCCTTTCATTTTCTTTTTTTCTTTTTCCATCTATGTTGATAAATTCGTGAAAATGTTCGTAATAGTCAAATTCCCTCAGTAACCAAAAAAAAAAAAAAAAAATGATTTAACGAATTATTACTTGCTTGATCTGTCGGCAACTCACCCACGCGTCCAGAAAGGTATCGCCTTTATTTTTTTGGGTTAATATCTTATAGAGCCCTAAGCCGTTGTATTCGTAACACATTTATTTAATTAATAATAATTTCATAAAAAAAATCTCAAATTTGTACACTCATACCATATATACTCCAAACTAATATCTCCATGTATCATTTACTCAAATTGTGGCAAATTAGGATTTTTTAGGGTAAATGTGGCATGAATGCACTGATTTTGATAAATATTACGTGGATCTAACATGTTCGGGATTTTTTGTGAGATAAAAAATTAATTTAGAGTAAATGTGGTCAATATTGATGATTTTCTTAATTTTTTAAATTTTTGAATTTTTTCTTTTTAACTTTTTCTTTTCTTTATTTTTCCTTCTTTTTCACTTTGTGTCAAGTCTCGGCAATAGCCACAAGGGCCATACTCACCTAGATCTAGGCAAGGACATTGTCACCACCCTTGCTGAGCTCCCCTAAGGGGAGGGTGACCCTCACTTGTGGCCATTGACATCTGTAATGCCTTCGCCCAAATTTGGGCAAGTGTAGTGCTCACTAGCCCCCTAGCGAAAAGAAAAAGAAAATGAATAAAAGAAAAAATTCATACCATTTAAAAAATGAACTTGCAAAAATTATTATTATTAGTATTAATTGTGTCATGTTGGATGCCTGACGGTTCATGTCAACAATTTTTGGCTGGATAAAATACATGGGATAATCATTGGGAAAAGTATAAAAAAACGTTTTAAATTTATAATATTGATAAATCTTTTTGTTTTTGTACTATTTTAGTTTATTCGGCTAATTTAAAATGGAAATTGCTAATGTTGACACTAACGGTTCTATGTGACACACCGGTGTTAACGTGGAAATTTTTTATAATTTCTTAAATATTTTTTCATATTTATTTTATTTTTTCTCTTTCCTTTGTTTTTTTTCTTTTTTTTTTTAACCCTCTTAGTCAGCATGGTCTTCGGTCGACCATTGCCGGCCATAGGCTAGTCTAGGTGAGAGTTGCCGCACCCTTGCCGGCAATAGGTGAGGGCATTGGGCCTTTACCTAGATCCAAGCAAGGGTTAAAAACCTCGCTTGTTGGCTAGCAAGGGCCATGATCCCTTTGCCCAGGCCAAGCAAGTGTGTCGCAACCCTCGCTGGTCATAGGGGAGGGCCTTCGCGCCCTCGTTGGCCATAGGTGAGGACGCTGAGGCCCTCGCTTGTAGTGGGAGAGGACCATGATGCCCTCGCCCCCACCACTTGCTTGCGGTCGACAAGGGTGTAGAGGTCCTTGTCAACAACCTTGTCGGCCAATAGGGTAAAAAAAAAAAAAAGCGAAAGAAAGAAAAGAAAATAGAAAATAGAAAAAAAGAAAAGAAAAATAATTTTTTTAAAAAAATTAAAAAAATTAAAAATTGTTTATGTCAATGCCGATTATGCTACATATGACTGTCAGCGTCCAATGGACGCCGTCCATGGTAACAATTTTCGGCATAAATTGATCGGATGAACTGAATTAACATCATTGCGAAAATGTTTAAAATTGTATTGGTCCAATTAAAATATTAGGATTGAATTGGTACAAATGCATTAGGTTTATAACCTTTTTTTTTTAATATATTTTTTCCAAAAATCGTCGAAAGTTTAGCGCTAAATTGATTAGAAAGTTTATAATTGAATTAGCAACTATTTAATATGTTTAAGTCTTTTCGAACAATTATCCATTAAGGGGATTCGTTCCCTTTTATCTTTTCTAGAAAACGCAATATACAAATCAAGAAAAAAGGGTTGATCCTGATGTACATTTCAGCAGTCCGCTGTTGCATAAATACACACACTTACTATATTTTTGAATAAATTTTTGTCGTTCCGTAATTATAGGCTGCACATGTTCCCCCTCTTTTTTTTTTCTTTAGCAACACGTGATTTTCGATCAGTGGTGTCTGTCCCCTTTTTTTTTGTCGTTCTGGTTCGGAATGTCTGTACTTGATTCTATTTTTCTCATTAAATTTCGGGTTTCTTTTCCTTCTCTTCTCGATGAAGACCAGACCAAACTTTCGATTGCTTTTTTTCCAGCAGAACCCAATTCATGATCTTTCATTCTACCTCCAAAAGAGAACTTTAGTCCAACCAAACGTGAAGTAATCGATGTAACGTTCACGTGAGCGATCGCACAGGCTCTGCCCTGCTCCATGTGATCCCATTTCAGCCACCTTTTGGCTGCTGTACGTGTTCTTTGCGCTCATGATCTCGTTCACGTCGACAAAGACATCCCAAGTTGGCAAATTTAGAGAGAGAGAGAGAGAGAGAGAGAGAGAAAGAGGGGAAAATGGTTGGCACATGCATGCGGGGGATGAGTATATATGGAGTCCGCGCATCAAGCGTTCGAATCGGATTACAAATACACCAACCCTCTTCCCAAAACCATTTCTTTACTCCAAAACCAACCATTTCTCTCTCTCTCTCTCTCTCTCTCTATAACAAAGCCTATTGTCTCAGAGGGCACGGGTGTGAGCGTTTGAAGAGGTGGCCGTGAGTTATGGCGGTCCCGGCAGCTCTCGTCATGGTTCCCATCGGCATGCTCTTCATTCTCTCCGGTCTCCTAGTCAATCTTGTTCAGGTACCCATCGGTGGAATCTTTGTTATTATGTTCTTGAGAGCTTTCATTCATTACTTGATTGGTCACTGTTCAATTTGCTTCTTTTTAAAGTTATAAATGATCAATGTGGTCGCAGATCTCACATTTGTTTATAAAGTTTTCATTTTTGGCCAAAACAAATAAAAATGAATGAGATCAGATCAATTTCTGTGCATGATTAATGGAGGTAATGGCTGAAGGTGTGGATTTAAAATGGCTTCATTTGATGGTCTTATAAGTTCGAATGGGATGCCCCACCTCAATATTTCCAAATTCGATGCTTATGGGTTATTTTGCCTAGATCTTAATCTGCAAGATTTAGGCTTTTACTGCTGAATTATTCACCAGACGTTTCGGATCAGTTTGTCTGATTTGTTCCTAGACTTTGCAATGACGTCAGAATGGAGAGATGTCAAACTGGGGAAGAGGGCATGAACAGAAAGAGTTTCTGCTTGATTCAGCTCAACGATGACCCCAGCCTCTCTAGCATGATACTTCAATGTTCCTTTCAGGGCTTATAACAAATTCCTCAAGTTCTCTTTTGAAAAACTATGACTTGATTGGTGCGTAATCCCATTGTACATATCTGACCTCAGTTTTTTGCCGCCTTTCATGTTCTTGCAGGCATTCTTCTATGTCCTTATTCGTCCGCTGTCGAAGAAGACATATCGAAAGATTAACAAAGTAGTTGCCGAATTGCTCTTGTTGGAACTCATATGGCTTTTTGATTGGTGGGCGGGTATTAAGGTAGTTTAACTAGCTCGTTCAGTTTTCACATTCTTTCTCATCTTTGTGTCTGTGCCCTGTCACTCCTCGTCTGCCTATTCGAGTCCACTGTACCAAAAAATTTTAGGTATCTTTCGTCATCACGTTCTCAGATTTTGGTTGCAATTGCAAATGCTTCAAGCAGTAACACTAAAGTTCTCATCAAATCCTTTCTGAGGCAGTTTCTCTTGTCTATCATTCTGGTAGTATTCTGTTGGCACTTTGGTAATCAATTTCGGATATTTGGGCTTATTAATACAATTGCGGTCCTGCCCTCTGGCACTCCAAAAGGATAGCGCTCCTTAAGAGATGAAAACATGCATATGCACGCACGTAGAACCGCCATGTTCTCATCTCATGTCCAGTTTTGTGTCCTAAGTAGCTTCTGTGCACATGCAGGTAGAACTCTACATGGATTCTCAGACTTTCGAAATGATGGGTGAGTCAATACATTCATTATCCTTTGAAAGTTAAAGTATTCTATTTTCTGCACTGGTAGCCCTGATATTCACATGGCTTTGAATTCCCTAACATGGAATATTGTGTTTGACTTTAATTGATGAAATTCCCAGGTAAAGAACACGCACTTCTCATTTGCAATCATAGGAGCGACATTGATTGGCTTGTTGGGTGGGTCATAGCTCAGGTGCTTGTCAATCTTAATTGTTACTTCCAGTGACTTAATTTATGTCGTTCTGCATTTGTAACATCAACGCTGCATACTTCTTTCTTTGAATTTGAATGTTCTTTTGTTACCTATACTCTCTTCAAACTGATAATGGTATTTATATAGATCATCTTTTTTATTTTCTTTAAGTTAGGCTTAGATACTTGAAAATATGAATTTCATCAGACTCCTGTCATCTCAATGTTAAAAGCAAAAGAAGTGAGTTACTGAAAAGGGGAATGGAACTGTTCTGCTTCAGAACTCATCCTGTGTCTTTTACTATCATTGTCCAGTGATTTAAGGTTAAAATTTTGTGCAATTACAGACATAGCTTACTTGATTAAATCTTCAATCTGTTTTGCACGTAGACTTTCTTTCCCTTTCCATCGAACTAGGGCATCATCCTTCTCCCTCGCTTGAACAGAAGGGCCAATGGATTTGCTGTGAAAACTCTTCTCACTTCAGGGGTTGCTCCCCAAATAGAGTGAATAAACAGAGATCCAAAGTTCCACTCTATAATAAAAACTCTTCAATCATACCCGCTATTCCTGGGTTCTGTCATCAATGTTGGTCCTATGGACCGTGAACAGTTTTGCCTGGTCTGTGGCACCTTCCACCACATCGCATTTGTCAGGTTTCTTAGTTTCATTAATTACAAAAAAAAAAAAGAAAAAAAATCTTTTTGATAATTCTCTTGTTCTTGCAGCGTGCAGGTTGTCTTGGCAGCGCGCTTGCTATCATGAAGAAAGAAGCTAAATTTCTCCCTGTCAGCTTCTTTCCTGATAGTTTACTAGATTATATAGTGTCGTTAGACTCTGCTATGTCTTTCTCCAATTACACTGATCAAAGAATAGCTTTTTTGCTGAACACATGCAGGTCGTAGGTTGGTCGATGTGGTTTTCAGACTATGTTTTTGTGGACAGATGCTGGGCCAAAGACGAGAACACGTTAAAGGTGACTTATTTGGACATCTCAAATATATTTTGGCTTTGCCTGCGTGCTAGGTTTATAATGGATCTGACTGAATTGTGCGCTCCAGTCAGGTTTCGAGAGGCTCAGTGATTTCCCAATGCCATTCTGGTTGGCCTTATTTGTGGAGGGAACTCGGTTCACGCAGGCAAAGCTCCAAGCAGCTCAAGAATATGCTGCCTCCAGAGGGTTGCCTCTTCCTATGAACGTCTTGCTTCCTCGAACTAAGGTTACTCACTTTGACATCTTCAAATGAGCAGTGACCATGTCGCTTTACTTGGGTCTTAAGCTACTTCACGAATTAAATAAGAAGTTTTAATCTGGGTGACTTTCTATCTGTGAAGGTTGTAGGAACTGGTTTAATGCTAGATCAAGAATCAACCAGTAGGCAGCAGTGGCAGTCAATTTTTGTCTTCTGGAGCTTGGCTAGGGCAGATTAGTAATTGTTTTTCTAACCCAGAATATTAATTAGAATAATGTTGCTTGTTGATTCAGGGCTTCGTTTCAGCGGTGACTCAAATGCGCTCGTATGTCCCTGCCATTTATGATTGCACGGTGGCTGTTCCAAGTAATCAGAAACCACCTACATTGCTCAGACTTCTTAGAGGACAACCAGCTATTGTAAGCTAACAAAAATATTGATGAAATAACTCAAAAGAGCAGCTTGAATTCACACCTCTCTGCCATTTTAGTCATGATACTTCAGCTTGAATCCACATCTATCTTTCGTGACTCTACACGTCGCATCTGCTGATACCATATTTTGCAAATTTATTCCCTAGTGCAAGGTTTTCCTTTTTTCCCCTCTTTCATTCAGAGGAAGGTTTCAGATCTAATCCATTTCTTTTAAACAGGTGAAACTGCAAATCAAGAGGCATTCGATGCAAGAATTGCCGGAAACACCTGATGGCATTGCGCAGTGGTGCAAAGATCTGTTTGTGACTAAGGTATCGTGTATTTGGACCAACTGGAATTTTGCTTTGATGAGAACTTTCTATAGTTGTGAATCAAAGCACCATTTCACTTATCATTTTGCCAAAATTTTGGACACACATGCAGCATCTGCATTTGCTAGAAATGAATCCCCTTATAAAATTCTCAAATTGTGACATGGCATTTGTGACTCAACTCACAAACTCAAAATCCAAATTATGATCCTATTCATGTGTGTACCGACATATCTAATGCCTCTTTCCCCCCCCTCCCAACAAGGATGCTTTCCTGGAGACATACCATGCTAAAGACCTGTTTGGTACCGAACAACGTCAAGATATCGGACGTCCTATAAAGTCTCTGTTGGTAAGTGTGACTCTACGATTTTCCCCTAGTAGTCCTTTCGTTGGTCCTCACCAGTTGCCTCTTCCTTCCTGCCCATTAATCATCTCTAAATACTGGCAACAGGTGGTCAGTTTTTGGTCATGCCTACTGGTCTATGGAGTCGTCGAATTCTTCCTATGGTCCGCCTTGCTCACCTCATGGGAAGGCGTCATGATCGTAGTAGCGGCTTTGGTACTTGTAACTCTTGCGATGCAAATCCTCATTCAGTCTTCAGAGTCTGAGCGCTCAACTCCCGTTGAGGCCTTTCAGCAAGGTTCTGAAAGGGAGAGACTTCTCCAGAAATGAGCAGCGATTGGTACTCCCTGACTTATTAACTTTAAAAAACATGTTTACGAAATCTCATAACCACGATGCTGAAAATTCGTGGGCATGTAATTTTTCTCAAGCAGGATTAAATGTCGCTTTTGTAATCTGTATTCCATGGGCTTTTTCCTAGTCCATGGCTCCACATGTGTATCAAACTTCGACATTGTTTTTCAAGATGATGTTGATTGAATTGGTATTCGTAAAACTCGTGGTAGCGTTCTTGGAAGAAACAACACTTAGCAATCAGAAAATAGGATTTGGCGACTACTTTAGCATCTCAACCGGGAGTAACTCTGAGGTATCTGATCTAATTCAGTTATTCGGCTAAATTCAGAGTCTTTCGACTTATTGATGACTGCCTAATTCCAGCATTAGGTGGTTGCAGATTCTAGAATTCCGAAGATCTTATGATCATGCTTTGTGAAGTGCAGAGTCCGCAAACTGGCCTGACCTTGAAAAAAGGTACAGCTAGTGAACTGAAAAGTTAGGTGTTCGAACCCAACTTGCCCAGATACAGATCACATTATTAAGAAAATTGGAGTGAGCTAGTCATTATTATTCTTCTATCTGCATCTGCTTCTAGCCGAACAGTAACTACTCTATCATTGTCATATTGAGCCCAAATTCCGACACAATTTGTTGCGATGTTAACAAAAGCTTGAGTGGACGCAAGTAATGCTTCAAAAGTACTAGCAAGGAGACAGGCAGTGAGCGAGTTGGGTCAGGATCAGATTAGCGCTGCATCACCAAAATATATGAATGCTTGGTTATCTGTCATCTCCTATGCTGTTATGATTGTTCTGATAAGAGAATGAAGTGGTTTTAGAGACTATTCACATGGTCATGCAAGTTGAGGCTTGAGCATGTGTTCTGGGAAACGTATCTGGAGTTCAGTTGCAGTATCTAGGCTTGAGCATGAATTCCGTTTTGCGCTTGGCTCGTAACACCATTTAGCCAAATCCTACTTTTATTGACTTTTACTTACATTAAAACTACTTGATTGATGTTGTCAGGACGATCATTTACTAACATTCTTTCTCTTTAACCTACACTACTCTCGATGGGTCTAAGAACAGTGGTCCTAGGCCTCAGCAATTAGGCAGCCAAAGGGCTGTCGAAACCTATGTCCCTACCCAGTAGTTTTGCTCCTCAGGGATAAGGTATAGGCTAGCTTGGGAACATGGCACCACAGGTCTAGAACTGAATCAAGATATGGAACATCATCTTTTCGACGCAAACAGATAAGTCGATGAAGAAGATGCCAGTGGAAAAGTAAAGGAAGAATATGCTGCATAGGATGCTGTCGAGAACTAGCTAGGTCCTTTAGATCTAGTGGGAATACCATCCAAGGTTATTCCCGGATCTAAATTTAGACTGTTGGCCACATTAGCTCCTTTGAGACAACAAGCTTCTTAGGAAACAAGCACAGGGAACTGAAGGCTCATTCTACAGATATCGATGCTCGTTGCAACATTTTGCTTAACGCAACCCAATGTATGATTTAATGGCACTATCTGCTTGAGGGGTTTGAGGGACATTCAGCATCATCATCTCGGCACAACGTGACCGCCTCATCAAATAATCAGAGAACATGATTAAATTTAACATAATACTTAGTCTTCCATGATTGGTTGGTGAACGATCACGTGATGCTTCGAGAGCCATGTATACCTCATAAGTTCATCCGAAAATTCTACTCTGAGTACGACCGACTATGGAAATGTATACTCGCCAAATGTCGAAAAGTAAAAAATCAAAAATAGAAAAAGAAGAAGAAGAAGAAAAATGAATCCCAGCTCTTGAAAAATAGTTACAATTAAGTCAATACACCTAAGGTCGCAAAATATCTCCAATTAGCTTACGGATGTTAGCACGGTGAGAATTGACTTTAAGATCGATCTAAATTGAATTATTATTTTTAGCCATAATCTTCCTTTTGCCACATCACCATGATCTGAAACGATGATCGCATCATTAATATGCATGGAGTTCAATAAACTACCGAGGTAGGTTATGGCCAAAAACATAATGGCATATGAAGTTTGGCTCTTGCTTATCGAAACTGCCTCCCCTAGTTACCGTAAACCCTCGAAGAACTCGTCTTGGTTTCGCTGGGGATTAATGTGAAAAGCTTCTAAAATGTGGTTTTGCTGATGGTGTCATTACAACTTTGGGGTAGCTGCCCTACAAATCTATGTCCGAAGCTTGAAACCAATCGTTTTCCTTTCACAGGGTTTTGTTAGAAACACGACCTCCCTTTTTGTCCCTTCAACTCACACGTTTATATATATATATAAATATACAATGCATTAAGTAAATCGACCAAATAAATACATTAATTAAATTCTAGATTACTCGTCCAATAGATTCCAAAATACCACCATATTTAGATTTCTATGCATAGCGTTTCTACTCATGTTCATTGCCGGACTTTAGTTGACTCTACCAAGCCCGCTTAGCAAAGCATGCGCATGTTGATCTATTGATGTGATAGAATACCGATTTGCTTGCTTTTTCAACCAATCATTGGACAGCAAATGACTTGGTGCCAATTCATTTCTCTTTCATTCTATTTAAATATAATCCCCTTTTTTATTTGGAAAAAGCCATAAAAGAACCCAAAATTTTCTACAATCATATATTTATCTTGAACATTTTTTACGACATCAAAAAACTCAAATTGTGCCCATTATAACATATTTATCCTAAACTCAAACATATTTACCTTCTGTTAATGTCACATTATATGACTTTTCAGCCATCCACAACGTTGTTTTTATTTCATTTAATGCACGCGAGAATCATGTCAATATTGTTTGTTTGTCAACATCCATATAAGTAGATTTTTAACGGTACTCATTGATGGAAGGTAAATGTGCTACATAAATATAAGTTGAGAATTTTTCGTGTCATCAGAAATTTTTTTAGTGCAAATATATTATGGTGAGTATAATTTTGATTATTTTTTTCCGGGACTTTTGCCCTCAAAATTAGTGATCTTCTAGCTTCTTACAGAGGTTGTTGGGACCTATGAGACACGTCACTCCACAAAACTAACCAATCGGACTTTTAAGAACGGTTTGGTAACTATTTTCAAAAACAATTTCTATAAAAAAATAATTCTTTTTTATTCTATTCTTTGGACGAATTTATAAGCATTTGAAAGCGTTTGGTAATTGCTCAAAATTTTTATTTCTGAAATAGAATTGCATTTGGCATTGCCTTAAAATTTCTAATTCAAACCATTTTCTTTTAATTTTTTTAATAATTTTATTACCATTTTTTTTCGATCTCTTCTTCTTCAAGCTTTGGTCGATCACCGGTCTTGGGGTGATTGGCGATAGGCCAAATGAGGGTCGGCGATTTCATCAAAGTGTCGTTGGCCCCTAGTGAGGTTGCGCCTCATTGGTTGAGCCTTGGTTGGGTGAGGCTTGACCTTGCCTAGCTATCGGCGAGGCTTGACCTTGCTAGATTTGGACGACACTCACCAATGGCTGGGTGAGCCTCGCTTGGCCAAGCAAGGGTGAGTCTCGCCAAACCTCGCCCAACCGGTCATCAATGACTGGCGGCGGTGGACGGTGGCAATGGAGGTGGAAGAAGAAAAAGAAGAAAAGAAAAAGAGAAAAAAGAAATTTGGGTTGGTTTAATTTTGGAATTGTTCCTGAAATCAAAGAAGTAATTTTTTTTATTCCTTGTTCTCAGGAACAAATTGGGAACAAAAGATTTACAAAATGAATTTCCGTTCTTTTTTTATTTCCAAAAACGAAATAATATATTCGGATATAATTTGACTAGTTGTCAAATAGACCCTTAATCTAGGGGTGTCAATGGGTCGGGTCGGGTCGGGTCGGGTCAGGTTTTGTTATTACCCGACCCGACCCGAAACACAATGGTTACATACTGTGACCCGACCCGAACCGACCCGAAACACATTAGACCATCTAATGTAATTCAGCTCAGAATCTCTGTGGGCCCACGACGGCCCAACGAGACTTCAACTTCCAGCGGCTCTCTCACTCACGCCAACCCCATTCCCATTATCGTCATTTCGCCTCCAGCCCCAGACGAATCTTTGGCCCTGAAACTCCCGGCGCGCTGACGCTCGAGACCACAACCACGCACTCACGGGGAGCCCCACGTCGGCAAGTCGCCGCTCTTTGATTGGTCCTCCCCCTGGGAGATCCGCCTCGCCCTTCTTTATCCGACGTCAGCTCCTCAAAAGGCTAACGTGGAGTTTGGCTCTTGCTCACCGAAACTGCCTGCCCTAGTCATGGCAAACCCTCGGAAAACTCGTCTTGATTTCCTTGTCTTGATTTCGTTGGTGATTAATATGAAAAGCTTCTTAAATGTGGTTTTGCTGATGCTGTCATGACAACTTAGGGTCAGCCGTCCTAGAAATCTATGTCCGAAGCTTGAAATCAATCGTTTTCCTTTCACAGGGTTTTGTTAGGAACACCTCTCTTTTTGTCCCTTCAACTCCACATTGGCTTCTCTCTTGCGACATTGTCATTGTGTTGTGGCGATGGAGTTGGAAGTGATAGACTGATAGCCATGTCAATACCCTTCGGCATCGTCTTCATCTTCTCGGGCCTTCTCATCAATCTCATACAAGTAATTCTTGCCCTTTCCTGGTCATTCTTGTTCATCTTGGTCGACTTCACCCTTGGTCAACCCTGCAATGTTAGAGATTTCACATGATGGTGAGCATGCTCGATGCTGATGTTTTTTCTTGGTCATTCATAACCTCGTACAAGGAGTTACTACCTTTTCGTGGTCAATCTTGGGGTGAATCTATTCTCGCTTTAGTTAGTTTATGAGTGAGTTTTCTGTCTGATCACAATTAGCTCGACTCAAAGTCAAACTAGCACTAAGTTCATTCTCTCACTCTTTTTTTTATCTGTGAACAAAAGGGAAAGTGTACATTTCCATTTTAATGGTTACCTATTGACTTCTAGATTCAGCGAAAGCACTAGAGAAAGTATCTGAGGATTGTACAAATTCCAATTTCAGTAAGTATAATTTAACAGATCAATGAGCACCGCAATCTCAATGATGTTGCTGGATGAAATTTGCTTTCAGGCGATACGCTTTGTGACAGTTTGGCCAGTGTCTAAGAGAGCATTCAGAAAGATGAATGGGGCAGTATCGCAATTGCTGTGGTTGCAGCTTGTTTGGCTAATGGGGTGTTGGGCAGGCCTTAAGGTACTTGATGTTTTCTTTTTTTGTTCCAGTAATATAACATTTTCTCATTGTACAATGTTTGGTATTCCTCTGACCTAAATTTCTTTATTAAACTTTCAATATGTCGTACAATGAAGTGCTTCTCTTGACAAGTTGGCTTCTGATTGGTAGGTTGAACTCCACACTTTTGCGGAGACTTACGAATTAATTTTGTCGACAATGAACACGTAGTTCATTGTACGTATGCTATCTTGCCCGACACGACGAGTTTTGTCGACGTTCCATAGCAATAATTTTTCGCTTCGTATTTTGTCATTGTATGCCTCAATTCTGGAAGGTGAAAGTGCACGTGAAGCGATATTCGATGGAGAGTGCCCGACAACGATGCGAGCATCGCGCAGCGGTGCAAAGATAAATTCACGGAGAAGGCATGGAGATTTAATTATATACGACACGCTCGGCCCAAAGATACGTATTCGAGGCCTCGGCTCGTCGAATAAGAAGGTTGACTTCCTTTTCATGAGCTGTCTCATGTTTTACAATTCACGATGACATGTTGAGCAAAGTCCTAGCCAATGGCAAATTCAAGGACGAGGAGATAAACTATGCCGGGCCATCAATGTCCTTACGATTTGTGAGTTGCTATAATCTCCTCGCCTTTCGAATCCTTATCTTCAACTCCTTTTTGCTTGTCTAAATTGTGTTTGATCATCTTTTGCGGCCCCTAGATCATCACCCAATTTCGGTTTCTCGTCCTTCTTTTCTTCTGTTTTCTCTCTTTGAAAAAAAGGGTTTCCTCGCTTGTGGAGCTGTGTTTTATCTTGGGATCTTCACACTCTGCCAAAAGCTGTCTCTGTTATCTACGTGGAAAGGGACTTCAGTCATTATAGCTGGATTAGCCTGTGTTGCCATACTCTCACACGTTCTCATCGAGTATGCAAAGCCGTCATTGAAGAAGCCAGGAGAGACTTTGGACAATTATATCAAGTGATGTTCACAGTATATTTGTTTATCGTGATTTATTAAAAAAAATGGAGGGTGAAAAATGTGGGCTGAGATTGTTAAATAATGTCTCAATTATGCACTGAGATTACTTTTGAAATGTAATAGTGATTTGACTTGGTTCCTGTGAGAATGTCCACTTCTGGTCGGGAAGCTTTCTGGCTATTTGGGTGAATGTTAAAAGTCATCATGTTGAGTTTGCTGAGAATGTGCGCGCACGCGCTTCTGGATCGAGAGTTAAACTGACGATCCATCCTTTTTTGGAAGCTAAGCCTTGAGATCATGTCATGCCATGACTCTATTGACAAAGTGAACCAGAGGCACATTATTCGAAAGGCAGCTTTCTGTTGGGAAAATACGACTTCGAATTGGGTAGAATAATGAAATCAGATTTTTAGAGTACTCGAGTCGAACTTTAAGGCGTGATATCACTTTCTTTAAGGATTTATTTGCCCCACAAATTTGCTAATGGTCACCGGCAAAAATCCTCCAGGATACAACAAAGTCTCAAATGAGAATATTAGATAGCAATTCTAGTATTTCTCTAGGGTCTCTCATGGAAAACAATTAGAAACAATGGCTGTAGTTTCTTTCGAAAGAAAACGAAAAAATGAAAGAAGATTATCGTTTGATCTCAAAACAAATGTACTTATATATGTCTTTTGAATAAAGGCAAATCTTCAAAAGATTGCAAAAGAACAAATGTAACATTTCATGAACAAGTACGTCTCAAAAGTTACATTGAAAAGAGATAAAAAATTCGGAATTAAATAAATAATAAATAATAAATAATCGAAACTTTTCGTGAACGGTCGCACTGTTTTAACAAAACTCTATAGTTAATTTTAATAGAAATAAATCCGAATTTTTTCAATAAATAAAAATAATGATTGTCGATTAGTACCAAATCTCGTCCACATGCGCACTCACATCTTTTCGATGTGGGACAAGGCACCTCTTCATTTGTTTTATAAACAAATTACCAACAATCCCCCACTTTTGTTTATAGAACAAAAACAAAAAATAAAACGTTAGAAATATACAGCCAAAATTTCCATGAAATTAATATACATACATAAAGGTCTCTTTCGAGTTAAACCTTTACTTAGTGCAAGTATCTCAAAGCTCTATCAAAGTGACAAGTAGCTCGGCTTTAAACTTGTACTTTTATATAATAGAACCGGACATACAGCACATATATTAACTTCTTGTTTCAACGAGAAGTTCTATATTACTCCGCACTATTATGGCCTTGTGTTTGATCCTGTTTCATAAGCTCTCTAGAAAGCAACTCTAACTTTTGTAAGAAGCGGCACCACTTCTAAGCTCATATAGGTGAAGTACCTACTATGTGTTTCTGTTACTATCAACACATTATAAATTTGTACTATACTTCATTAAGAATTCAATTCAACCTTCAAAACGTAACAGACGATACTGACTTCTCATATTAGGGCTACGTCAGTATCAAACAATCACATTCAATAACTTGTTCTTACCCATTAAACCTTGTAACTAGTGATGTTCTAGAAAAATGTCGGGTTACCATTATTGGTGATTTCAATTAAAGGGTTTCAGCCCCATTTCTTGTGAGGTCATTATTACCATGTCTCTTAGTAAAGCCTTCGTCAAAGGATCGGCAAGATTATTACTTGACCTCACATAGACAATTGTTATGGTACCATCTTTAATCAATTGTCTCACATACTCATGTCTTAGACTAATATGTCTAGACTTACCATTATAGGTGCTACTATAAACTCTTTTCAAAGTAGCCTGACTATCACAATGGATAGAAATAGGAGGCGTAGGACTAGGCTATAATTTGATATCCAACAACAAATTCCTAGGTCATTAGCCTCTTTCCCATTTGTTGTTAAAGCAACAAATTTAGATTCTATCATTGAGTAAGTTATGTATATTTGTTTCTTGCTCATCCAAGAAACAACACATTCATGTAATGTGAACATTAATCCATTAGTGGATTGTTTATCTCTCACACTTGTAATCCAACTAGCATCGGTATATCTTTCTAATATAGCTGAATTTTTATAGAACAATAAAATAATTCTCAAATGTTCTATATTTGGATTACTAGTATACTTACTCAACTTGCACAAAATCAAGTCTAGTTTAATGCATCTCATATATTAAAGACCTTATAGCACTAACATATTTAAATTGTGCTACTGCTCTACTAGTATTGTAATTTAATTTAATACTGAATCAAATGGAGTACACATTTCTTTGAAGCCAAGATGTTTAAATTTATTTAACATCTTTTCCATGTCATCACTTTGGCTTAAAGAATAACCCCCACTATTTTTTTTAATTTTAACACCCAATAAAGTATCTACTTCACTCAAATCTTTCATTTTAAAATGAAAGTTAGATACTTTTTTTGTCTTAATGACTCCAATCACATTGGCTCCATAGTCCCCTTCAAATACCCCCACTTCAAGACTATTTTAAGAGGCAATTAATCGAAATTATGCATCATCAAATTTTCATCCTCGATGAAATACATACATCAAAATAGTAAATCAATGCAATTCTACTCTCTTGGCTCATTTATGCTATTCCATAGAATCAAATCTATAAGGGGCAATGACAACATAGAACACATTATAATCAAACAAGGGACACCTGAAAACCCATTCAGTATCTCTATATTGCCTCCATAAATAGAGCACTACATATTAGCCCATGCATGTAATGACATTCTCTAACAATCCAATAAATGAGAGCAAATTGAGTATGGAGGTATCAAAAGCACATAAACTAGGATTGAAAGGGAAAAAACAATTCTTGGAATGGAATCAACAACATTGTATAAGCCGAAACCTTCCGAAATATACAATAAGATCCATACCTTGCGCTTGATCTTGTGGATCGGAGTCTCAGCTTCCTCAACGTCGGGCACAAAGGTCGTGGACTGCTTGGGCAATATCAGGTCTATGCTACATAATGTTGACAAGAATCTTGCACGCCAGCATCAAGATCGACGGCATCAGACACAAACCCAATAGACCTGGGTCCCTAACAGTGGTATACACAGCATAGCCCTTCTCAAGCAAAAGCTTGATCAGCAAAGAAGCCACGAAACCAGTCCCTCCAATAACACCTTTTTGTTCCCTCCAATCCCTTTCTTTTTTTCTTTTTTTGTTTCATCTAACCTCGTTTCTTCATGATAAAAAATTTCTGAAAGCTCTCATGTCATCCTTCTCAGGACCCACTGTCAATATGCTTTGGTCAAATGCAACTGCAGCAATGGCGGACGAGGGAGACTACTGAAGAGGGTCCCTGTAGGAAGAGTCATCGTCCTCTTTGCGCGTCTCTTCGCAACAAAGAAGGCACCACAACATTTCAAGAAGCACATATAGCATAGTTTTCTTCTTCTGCACTCGCAAATAAATTACTTAAAGCTGCCCAAAAGTTGGGCACTGACTAAGAGTGAAAACGACCTATTAACCTTCACCATGTTATGAACAGAAGCATTAGCACAAAGGTGGGTTGCTGCTAAGCTTTCAGCAACCGTAAGATATGTGATTGACGAGGGTAGTAGACACGATTACCATCGGCTAAGCTGGATCCATCCACTCATTGATTCTCATCATGGCTATCGAGACCCTCAAATTTTCGCTACCCATGGCAAGTGGACTTTTACGCTTCTCGAATTCCAATTTACGCTACCCTCAAAGAAGGACATTATCAATCATTAATTGAAATCCTCCATCCACTTATTGATAGATTGGCAACTGGATTGATGGCTAAAACTTTTGTTACTGTCGTTGTTCGCTTCAGGCTCTCGGCCATGAAGCAGAGCAGAGCAGAGCAGAACAGAGCACGTAGCCCGACGACTTGGGCCTCTGCAGGACGACATTCCTGTAGTTGCCCCCTTCAGCCCGAAAACCGAGGCGGAAACGGAAGCGTCACCGACAGGAGTCGCCACCCTCTCTCTAAGTCTCAGTCGAAGTTTCAATCTCTCTCTGTTTTCTACGTAAGAACAACCAGTCGCCATAGCTTCACGAAACGAACCGACGCCGCTTCTGCTGCCCTGTGAAACCAACAAACCACCACCCGAATCGGCACCCGCGCCGGTCAAACCGTCGTTCGCAAAGCCCGCGTCCGCGTCCTTCCCCGCAACGACGGAAATGACCGAATCCGTACAATTGCCTCTCGCCTCATTCCCCATGCCGCCACCGGGATCGACCACGTGTACCTCGCCCAGCGCCATACGCGGAGGCCTCGCAGCGTCACCGATACCGCACCGCCCTTGCCCCCGCGCCGCGCCGCCGGAGACCGGACGTTCCAGATCGCGGGTCGCCGGCGATATGGAACGCGAGCTTAAGCGTCCCGACCAACCGGCGTAAATGGAGAGCGAAAGGGGGGAAAACCGGCGGTCGATCGCGGCACGGCTATGCTCGTTGCGAACACCGAAATGCGCCCGGAATCTTCAATGGCCATCAAACGAGAGGGAGAAGAAAGTCGTGCTTGCGCGTCTGCAAACCCTAGACCGCGAGGGGGAATTTTTTTTTTTTTTTAATTTATTTTCCGTTCTTCCTTTCCTTCTCTTTCACTTTGTGTCAGACTCTCCTTCCAGCGAATTTTCCCTTTCTGCCCAGCAACAGATTGTCCGCCAAGCATGCTCATGAGCGGCCGAGACACACATCCGGGCAACATACACCAATATCTTAAGCCTCACCAGCACCTTCTGCTTCCAACGATAAACTCTGATTCCATTGTTGCACAAATAAATCCTTAAAATTGTTAGGAAAATACGACTTCGAATTGGGTAGAATAATGAAATCAGATCTTTAGAGTACTCGAATCGGACTTTGAGGCGTGATATCACTTTCTTTAAGGATTTATTTGCTCCACAAATTTGCTAATGGTCACCGCAAAAATCCTCCGGGATACAACAAAGCCTCAAATGAGAATACTTAGATAAAGAATTTTAGTATTTTCCGCGTCTCTCATAGAAAACAATTAGAAACAATGGATGTAATTTCTTTTGAAAGAAAACGAAAAAATGAAAGAAGATTATCGTTTGATCTCAAAACAAATGTACTTATATATGTCTTTCGAATAAAGGTAACTCTTCAAAAGGTTGCAAAAGAACAAATGTAACTTTTCATGAACAAATACGTCTCAAAAGTTACGTTGAAAAGACATAAAAAATTCGAAATTAAATAAATATTAAATAATAAATAATCGAAACTTTTTTGAGTGAGCAGCATTTGTTTTAACAAAACTCTATAGTTAATTTTAATAAAAATAAATCCGAATTTTTTCAATAAATAAAAATAATGATTGTCGGTTAGTACTCAAATCTCGTCCACGTGCGCACTCACATCTTTTCGATGTGGGACAAGGCACCTCTTCATTTGTTTTATAAACAAATTACCAACACTTTCTATTATAAATTTTCACTCAAATGCTTATCTCCTCCGGAGTCTGAATAGTGCTCTCAGTGAAAGGCAGTGCTAAGCTTTAAGTTAGCCTCTCTGCCATTTGCAAGTTAGCTTTCCCAGAAGTTTGATGTGAATCAATGATCTCGGTTAAATGTGATGGCAATGGGTTCCCCACGCCCAAATTGAATTGTGTTGCTTTGGTGTCATTGCCAATCCATGTACGAAATCTATTTTGCTTTTTTATGTATTTCGTCACTAAAAGCATACCATTTTGTATCAAATTCTTCGGTGATAATGTCAACTATGGGAATTGAGATGGGCACGAGATAATGATTGCATTCGATTATCCACAAAAGTTGGGAAAAGTGCAACAGCAATTGCTCAGTAGGCTGCTGCCCCCGCGATCGGTTAGCCACCAGCAATCGCTCAGTAGCAGTTCCAGCTCCTTCGACGTTTCACGAGCCATAAGTTGTTGTTACCAGCCCCCACGCACGGTCGTTGTTATTGTTCGACTAGCCCGTGTAGCTGTTCAACTCGTCATCGCTCCAGTTTAGCTCTTCAAATCCTTCATCGCGGGTTCTTCTAGGCGATCGCCAGTCCATTCTGGAGCTGCTTGCATCTTCACGAATTCTCGGTCGCACCTCTGCCCAATGCTCCAGCCGCTGTCATTCAATCTCGCTGGTTTCCCTTGGGCTCTCTCTGCGATCGTTCCAGTTCATTCCCAGTAGCTCGAGCGCCCCTTGGTTAAAATCGCTTTCACCAACGTCTTCGCAAGTATTGAAACAATACGTCTTTGAAATCTTCATGATGAATTTTGGTAAGACGTCGTCATGTTCACTTCGTACACCATACATAGGTTTAGAAATTAGGCCACATTCATAATCCATATTTTGGGTTTTCATTTTTAGGGCAATGGACGTTATTTTTGAAATGCATAAAGATTTAGAATAACGCATGGCTTTCATTAAACAAAAAATCAATAAAAAAATTCATCTTAAATTTCACTTAGATTGCATATAGATTCTGTTGGGAGCGTGCAGTAGAAGTCTGATACCTTTACTTGAGAAGATGGCCAAGAGGGAATTCAATTTCGAACCCGTTAACATATCGAGTTAATCCACCTTTACTCAAGATCTTAATCCAAGTCTAATACTTTCACCTAGAGAGATGGCCAAGAGAGAGCCTGAGATGGCCAAGAGAGAGCCTAAGTCTGAGCTCGTCAACATAACTAGTTGGACTCACTTTCACTTAAAAGCTTAAGTTAATGGTTATAGATTAACTAAGATATATTAATTGCTCTACTAATTCTCTAATGTGAGATTTCTCTAACACAACTCATTCACATGTACATCCCAACAGAATCGAGGATATTATTTGACAAAAATCATAAATTTTTAGGTTGATTTTTTAAAAATTAGATCATGTAAACAATTTAGCTATTTTCTTAAACTTCATATTGGATGATATCTAGAAAGTCACTTGTCATTTAGAATTAAATCTCCTTGACATCTCATGTAGACCTTCCACAACGTGTAATTTAGAACTCATCATACCTATCATTTTCCATGTCATTTAGTAATTTAATTAGCGCACGTAAGTCAATTCCCGCCATGTAGATTTTTAGGTTCATTCATGCTCTTTTGTTAATTTATTAATTAATTGTAGAAAATATTAGTATAGATTGCATGTTAGTTATTAATTCATGCACAATCACGTATAACATCCATGCATTCTGTCCGTTTATCTTTTTTTTCTTAAGTAATAGTTTGCAGAAATTTTGTGATCGAGGGATAGTGATGTGCTTTGCTTTGCCTAGTGCATCCAATTTCTTTAAATTTCATATAATCTATTTATTGCTTTGATTATTGAGTGTTATTTTCCTAATTGTGAATTCACATGATCATCCTTGTTAGTGGCATGGAATTAAAACTGACCAAAATTGCATGCAAAAGTAAATTTTTGAAATAAAGAGAAAATGAACCAAAAGTGTTGGATTAATTTAGCGTAACAAAGTCTACAAATCATTAAATCTCTAGTTTGCAATAATAAAATGTTCTTCTGTATCTTACTTGGGTGTCTAATTAACCCCAATTGGTTAGTGATGATTTCAAAATGTTAGAAAATTGAAAGTTAAATCGAGTACAGGGTTGTGATCGACAGGGTTTTAGATAGTCCGTGCTTAACATGAGCGATTGCCTCTGGAGAGAAACCTTTGTTTTGGTTTAATAGTCCATTAGCTTTTCGTCGATGGTTCACTTTTGGGAAGGTCGCGAAACTAACTAATCTACTATTGCCTCTAATACTAATTGTTGTAATATAATGCGGTAGCGCTAATGGTCTTGTAATTAAATCAATGCAAAAATCATCATTGAAATAAACAAGAAGTGATTCGATCTGAGTGTTCGCACTTAGTTCACAGAAGAGCCAGTAGAGAATGATCCACTAATTAAATTGGAGAATTAAAGTCACAATCACTCACATACTTTAGTGTTTCCAACACCTAAATTAAGCATAAAGCAAAACCACAAGTATTATTTCTCAATCTCTCATAAAGAACTCACTTTAAAAACTCACAAAGAGAAAATATGACATTTCTCTTTTTGCTCTACGTATATGATATCAAAGTAAAATATAGACATATATTATGAGACATATTAGGAATTATTTTTAGGAAACTTACTCAAATTAGGAAAATTGTTCGAACTAGAAACTTATCCTCAACAACAATTATAAGATACCTATCCAAAAATACCACTTTAGGACATGAAATCCTAACTAAGTAAAAAAGGGAAAGTGATTTACAAGGTGATGGCATCTATCATTTCCTTTTTATGGCAACATATAATTAAGAGTGAGCATGGTCCGGGTTGGGTCGGCCCACCCTCTAACCCTATGACAAACCCGCATAGTACTGGTCCTCAATTTTTGGAATCGAGGACCGACCCTATTAAGCTTGGGACCGAGGACCGGACCGACCTAGTGGGTCTAGGTCGGTCCGATTTCAGAGTCAACCTGGGACCAATCGATAATTTATTTATTTCATTTTTTGTACTCTTTGAAAAGGCAATCGAGGACCGAACCGACCCAATGGGTTTGATTCGATTCTAGGGTTAATCCAAGACCAACCGATAATTTTTTGTTTCATTTTTTGTACTCCCTAAAAAGGTAAGCGAGGATCAGACCGACCCTATGGTTCAGTGACAAGTGAGGTCAACTAAGAGAGACGAGCGACAAGTGTTGAGTGGGGTGAACGTCAAGCAGGGAGCAACAAGCTAGGCGAGCATTGAGCAGCGAGCGGCACGAGTGACTTAAAGCGAGTGAGGCGAGTGTCAAGTGGCGAGCAAAGAAGTTGTTTATTTCGATTTTGACAAATTAAAGACTAAGAGGACAAATAAGACAGAAGAGAACAAGTACTAGAGAACGATGCTGTAATGAGTTATTTATGCCTTTTTGAATGGCGTGAGGACTCCTCACAAAAACATTTTCCTTCTTTGTAAATTATAGTTGTTAACGCCAAAAGACATTAAAAGATCTAAATTGTTAAAAAATAATGTAAAATTACTTAAACTCCTCACTAAGGAGCTATTTAATGTTGTTAACGCCGTTTATTTTAGGGTTTTCTTTATATAAAAAAATTATAAATAATATATTGGATATATAATATATATAGAATTAGGGTTGATGCAGGTTGGACCGATCTTAAACTCCTAGGACCAAGGACCAACCTGCACAGTATTAGTCCAGAAATCCCAAGACCAAGGACCGACCCGATCTTCCTGAGAACCGGACTAGGACCAACGGGATTGAGCCTATCCAAAATTTGTCCAGGGTTGACCCTATAGCAATGCTCCCCGCTACTCCTGTCATTTGGTACTGTTAGTGAATGCAAAGTCCAGCATAGCCTCTTGGTTTTACCAAGAGCTTTTCGCCCCTAATAAGTCAAGATGATGTTCATTATCGACGTGGAGGATCTCATATGTCTCATCAAACTTTTCTCTCTGTTTTTCCCAGCTGGTTCTTGCATGCTATATAGAGAGGATAAGTCTGTGCTCGTGGATTTTACATCGTACCTGAGCTTGATTTTGACTGGAAGACTGGAAAGGGAACTGTTTTAGGTACTACACATATGGTGCTCCATTGCCGAGGTGGAAATTGACACTTTGACCGGAGATTTTCACACCAGAGAAGTGAATGTCTTCTTAGATCTCGGATATTCTCTCAACCTGGGCATTGACGTCGGACAGGTACCTACATTCGGAGCTTTTACTTACAATTGATGGAACATTCGAGAGACCCCGTTAAAGCATCCGATATATGTGCTTTAGGTAAAACCTTGGGAGGAGATTAAATCCAACTTTTTAGCATGAACCACGCGTCGGTTACCATTGCCCGTAGTTAGAGATGAATCCTAGACTTCCAACAGAAACCTTCTCCGTGCAAATTTTCTGCTACTCTCATGCTTGATTTTGCTGTAGTGAAGAGGAAGGGAGTGGGTTGCTGCAGAAATGACCTCAGATCTCTCTTTTATAACCTGGCACTTGCTCCATCTTGTGTCTCCAAAACCTGAGCATGTAAAATTTTTCTGCAGATTGAAGGAGCATTTACACAAGGTCTGGGTTGGCTAGTGCTAGAAGAACTAAAGCGGGCTGACACCACTAATACATGGATCCTGTTGGAGGTTTATTTGTCAAAACGAGCTAAGTGAGTTTTCTTTGTCCCACATAGGAAAAATGTGAGGAAGTGGATAGATTTATATTTGTGGGGTTTCCTTGTGTACTTTAAGGAATGATTGAGTGGGGCTAGATCCCACCATACCCGCGTGCGGGTGTGCGATTATTTGGCGCACGCCTACGTGCCCGCAGTTTAGTTAGCACTAATTCATTTGTTATTTATTTATTTATTATTATTTTATGTTATTAATTTTTAATCAATTCAAAGGTTGCCTTTTGTTTTTGAGAATTTTCGGAAATAAAATATAAAAAATAAACATTCGAAATTTTATTTATTTTTAAAAAATTATTATTATTCCGAATTTTGTTTGTGTCTTTTCAAGACAACCTTTAGAAAAATTACTTATTCGGTTTGCAACTTTTCCCGAAGGGTTGCAATTGTTCGTTTTTCGACTTCTTCCGAATAGTCGCATTTGTTTATCCGAACAATTTTCTAAAAGACGTGTTTGTTCATTCTTTGGCAATTTTCACGAAGAGTAAAAAGACTGTTTCATATATATACTTGTCAATTTTCGGAAGAAAAATGGTGGTCATTTTCAAGTCTTTTTTCTAAAAAACTGCAGCCAATTTTTCTTTTGTTTCCTAGAGAGATCCTGGAGAAATACTAGAATTGTTATTTAGTATTCTCATTTGAGACTTTGTTGTATCTCGGAGGATTTTTGCCGGTGACCATTAGCAATGTTGTGGGGGCAACTAAATCCTTAAAGAAATCGATATCACGCCTCAAAGTTCAATTTGAGTACTCTGAATATCCGTCTTAATTGTTCTACCAAGTTCATAGCCATATTTTTCCAACAGATCTTGCCCGGATGCTTGTACACATGCGGGCCTGGAACCTATAAGATTCCTTTTGTAAATGATTTGCCTCTGAAATTCAACGTCTCCATCTTGAAGGTACGACTTCGATACCGGCAAGTTACTCTTCTATCTGCATTAGGATACTGACTCGGCACTATCTACAGTCGAAACTAAGAAGCAAAATCATGAGTTTTCCGTTCTGAACAGGGTCATCCCAACGTGAAGGCCATCCATTCATCCAAAGCCTTCGGCGAGCCTCCATTGTTCCTAGCTTCATCCGTCTTCTTCGCCATCAAAGATGCCATCATTGCTGCGAGAGCCGACGCAGGGCTCACGGACTGGTTTCCCCTCGATAACCCAGCAACGCCTGAACATATTCGAATGGCGTGCTTGGACGAACTCACCGCACCGCTCGTCGGCTCTGATTTCCGTCCCAAGCTTAGCATCTGATGATGCTAATTTGGCCTCTTATGGTTCGCCGTGCACATGGAACCAACAGCACATTTCCAAATCCTTGTATCATTCGCTATAATTATCTATCGACCGAGCTCAATGATGGCTATTTTAGATCTGCATAAAAGGACAGGCTCCATATGGATAAGAATAAGATGTGACTATCAAACACGATAAAAAAAAAAAAAAAAATCTACTTTTTAGTTTATACATTTCTGTTTTATACATTTCATGTATATTTCTTTCTTTCTTTTTCAGCTTGGTATATCGTCAATGGACTTCGCACTATTCGAATGATTCATTTGCAGGTAAATTCACATAAATAACGTGACGTTTCATTGATCAATTACTGCTATAACATCTAACATGTTGTGGCATGGAAATGATCCGATTCATACTTGCAATCAAATATATATTTCGACCCGGGAACTAATTGAAATAGCTTTATCTCGACTAAGAATGGAAAATATATTCCTACCGGCTGTCCTGTTCCTGTTCAAATTGTACTTAGATTAAAGCTTCACTCGCAGGGTAATAGGCACAATTCCGAAAATTATCCTGAGTGAAAGACGTTATATGAAAGAGGATCAAAAGCCTGACAAGTAATTGTCTCCAACTCCGCCACCGTTACGAGTCTCCACCGCTGCTGACCTTGTTGCCGCCTCCTCCATATTACCACAAGTCCCTCCTGACAAGATGCCTAAGTCGCTGCCTTCTTATTCCGACGCGCCACCTCCCTCCTCCACCATATGTTTTATAAGTCTCCACCGCCGCCATCGCCATGACCATCACCATATGGGATCGTTGAAGAGCGACGAGGAACTGGAGCAGATTGAGGAGGAGGCCTCGAAGGAGGCAATCCTGTATGCGAAAGGGTCAGGGAAGGTTTTGCCAGACAGGTCGGCACAGCGGACTGCTCGAGTATCCTGAGGTAAGGTTGACGTAGGCCTCTTGTGTGGACTTCGTTGTGAAGAAGCTATTCTGCGCATGCGCTGCGCAGAAAGGGTTGTTAATAGCAGGAGGAGTGCTTAGGAATGCTCGTATTCAGATGATCGAGCTTTCTTCAGTAGCTACGCATGAACTGATTGATGAAAGCTGAGAAGCAAGCTGAGAAGCATGCTGCCTAGCGGCGAGAGCAGGGCGAAAGTGACGATTTGAGATATGGGCATGCTGACATATTAATAAATCAGGAGAATTTTCATCTAAGTGTACCACCTCGTTCTCTTCGACAAGCTGCCACGATGCTAATTTGAATCACATTCTCTCTCGAACGGTGTTGTTTTCCTTTGAACATCTTTTAACTGAAAGCAAAACTTTCACGATACATTTCCGCATTGTCTATTAGGAAGCATGTTCGAACGATTCTCACATTTTCAATCGGTGTTATTTTGTCTCGACGTCATCTAATGGAAAAGATAATGTTGACGGCCCTAGCTCTCAAAATGAGTTAATGGCACTGTCTACCCGAAAATTTTTGCGTATTGAGGCAATTCCGTGCTCATATTTGCGAATTCAAAGTTGATTTGAGGGGGCATGTCCAAACATGTAGAATGTTGTATGCACCTTTTTCGTGGTCAAGTCATTTTATAAATTTGCGATACACATTTGGGGTCTTCTCTTCTTCGGCTTGGCAGCTATAAGCGTAGATCACGGATTGTAACATTGCATTTGCAGCTAAGTGATTCAATCTTTTCCCATTCCTATTCATATTTCTGGCTAATACTCATTTCCATTTTGCCAAAGCAATTCTTTCTTATAAGCAAGAATTTTCTTAAATCTTCAAATACATTAGAATAGGGTACCAAAAGCCAAACACCCTGAACTTGCATCACGATTCGTCGTGTGTTGTTGAATGCCGGTCTGGTATTTCGTAGGTCTGAAACATGCAGATCAGTTAAAAAGGGAAAAAATAAAACATGAGATGGCCCGCAGGTTCGGACATTGGCCCCACCAATTTGGATTTACTTTAGAAGATTTGACGCTTCGTCTCAAACGGGTTCTAGAGGAGGCTATCGCTACACAGCACTCTTGGTGCGTTTGGTTAGACTTTTGGAAAAATCTTTAAGAAAATACAAAGAATTTTAAGTGAAAAGGGTTTGTCAAAATGCAAATTGTGTTTGGAAAATTATAATCTGAAAGTCCATTACAAAATATCTTTGAACAAAATGGTGTTTGGAAGACTTATATTTACAAAGCACTTTTATTATTAAAAAAATGAAAAAAAAAATATTTGGCTGTCGCCGACAGCGGCCGCCGACGATATGGGATCATCGGTAGTGGCCGTTGTCTGAGGTCATTGGACCTCAGGTGGCCCCTGGAAACCACCGGCGAGGGCCGCCCAAGGTCGGGCGACTGTTGGCGGGGGTCACGTGACCCCTGGTGAGACCCCCGCTTGAGGTCGAGGGGCCTCGGCGAGGGCCGCGCCTGGGTCACGCGCCCCCGCCGACGGTCGTGTGACCCCGATTGGCTGTTGCCGAGGCTACGCATCGCTCACCTAAGGTCAGGGGACCTCAATGAGGGCCGCGCCTAGGTTGCGCGACCTCGCCAGGACCACGTGACCCTCACCTGAGGTCGCACGACCCCGGCGAGGTCGTTGAGATGCAAATCGTGCGGCCCCCTGTGGAGGCTGCTGCGACCTAGATGGTGTGGAGGTCGCCACGACACCTTGGCAACGGTCGCTTGGGTTGCCGTGACGGTTGCCTGGGTTGCCGTGACGGTCGCTAGCCTCCCTCTAGCCGGTTGCCGGCCCCTCGCAGCCCTACGCAACCCCGCCGACCGCCCTCAACGAAGAAGATGAACAGTGAACGCCGAAGATGATGAACAGTAATGTTTACATTTGCAAAAGGCCGAAAGCCCAAGGGACCCCAAGACCAACCTTGGGCTTTCAGTCTCGAGAAGGCTTATCTTTTGGCTAATGGGACTTGTAAAATTGCTTCCAAACACCTCATACTTAGCCCAAAGGACTTTAAGTGTTCAAAGCCCTTTGCAAAGCATTGTCCTAAATAGGTTCGAATGGTGGCTCTCACCGTATAACACTTTGTTCTAAATAAGTCCCAGAGGTGACACTCACGGCACAGCATTTTATTCCACACTGCGCTCACGTCCTACACTTTCGGCTGGCGCATTGCTACAATACAATCGGTGACAACCCGAATTCAAAATAACCTGAATCTGGGTACATAAGAGATACCCTTAAGGTAAATAGCCCTTAAAATCCTTAAAAGTTACATCATAATTAATTACCAATGACAAAATATTTGAGATAATCAAAACTTTTGTTGCGCTCTGATATTTTAAGTTCATGGTCAAATTATCGAAAAGCCGCAAAAACTGTGAGAGAATCAGTGTCATTGCTGAATAAGTAGATTATTGATTGAGCAAGTAATTGAATATCTCCATTAGCTACTGTTAAATTATAATCATGCGCGAGATGCAATTTACATGATCGATCCAATTCAGGTCAGGAAATGTGATGCATGATTATTAAATTCTCAAACACTTTTTTCTTTTTTTTTTGTCGGAAAAGATCTTTTCATTAACTAACTCAAAAAGTTCGAGTACAAAAAACTTGGATCTAAGCAGAGTAAAAGCCCACAAGGCTTTGAGGGTTAGACAACTAATTAAAAGATAAAGTTACATTTCTATGAGTTTTTGCAATTCAGTCCACAATCAAATTCAACCATCTGTTCTAACGAGCCAAAAGTAAGTTAGTGAAGCTCATTAACAAACGCTCAGCCTCGGTGATAAGTGGTTCTAAATCCCCACGAATATTGTACTTCTCCTGTAAGTGTCTTAATTAGTACTTCACAATTTGATTGAAGTAGGAGCCACTGTTCCGTTTGAGAGACGAGGAGTTTTGTGGCTTTGACCATGGCCAAGGTCTCGCCTTGCTAAATGTACATTTTGTAATATTTCTATTTCAGAGAATTTTTTTTTTTCAAAAATAATTTTTTTTCTATTTCTTTTCCCTATAACAATTTCTAAGTAAAATAACATGTTTGACAATTATACAAAATTTTATTTATGGAATAGAAAAAGAATAAGAATGCATTTGGTATGATCTAATTTTTTTTTTTTTTTTTTGTGTCCTATAATTTCTTTCGATATTTTAATACTTTTTTTCAGATTTTTTTTTCTTTCTCTTTCTTTCTCCTTCTCTAGCCGGCAACCATGGTGGCGATGACTGGTGGCGACGGTTGACGGTGACCGGCGAGTGACGGCGACAATAGACGACAAGTCTCCATCGATTGATTAAAAGAGGAAGAAGAAGAAAAGAAATAAAAAAAATAAAACAATTTATTTCTACAAATTGTTCTTGGGAACAAGAAGCTACTTTTTTCTACATTTTGTTTTTGTTCCAAATTCATTCCTATACGGTTGTACCACTTTTCTATTAAAATTAATCGACGCTACTAAATGGGTTTTCATTCTTTTTCTATTTCGGGGAACAAATGAAAAAAAAAAAAAAAACAAAGAGGAACATTACCATAAAGACCCTAACACATTCGAAGAGGCGGAAAAACTACATAATTTACTTGACCCCCGAAGAAGAATAACTTTCGTATTAAGTTCTCAAACGTCAAAATGATGTACAGAGAGTTTTTATTGGTTATAAGGCCACCCTTTGTAAGCCTTCATAAGTTTTTATTGGTCATAAGGCAACTCTCGACGCCCTACGTGCGCCACTCCAAACATTATTTAAGGGATAAGCCAACTGAAATTTCTAAAGTTTAGCACAAAAGTATAATTGATTCCTAAAATTTTCAAAAAACACAATTAAGTTATAAAACTTATTACGAAGGTACAGTCAAGTCCTAAAACTTTAAAAAAAAATCCAATCAATTCCTAAAACTTTTCATGAAAATGCATTTAAGTTTTAAAACTTTTAAAAAGCGCAATTAAATTCTAAAATATGCAATGAAAATACAGTCAAGTTCTAAACTTTTGAAAACGCAATCAAATCTCAAAATTTGTCATAAAATTATAATCGAATTCTAAAAGTTTCAAAAAATGTAATTAACGGAATGACTTAATTGAATCAATTTGACTATACATTTCGAAAGTTTTAAAACTTAATTACGCTTTCACGACAAGTTTTAGTATTTAATTATAATTTTTTTAAAATTTCAGAATTTGGTCATAATTTCATAACAAGTTATATGGCTTTTAATATATTTATCATAACGTGCATGGGACGGCCCCGCCAGTCGCCATGCTCTCGTCAACCATAATAATTATTTAAAGATGTTCATATAATAACGTCTTGACTTCCTAAGCTCTCGTCGATCACTTTTCGATCAGGACATAGAAAGTTGCCTCGAATTTCAAAACCTTTCCACGATAATTTCACAATCGAAAGGTGATGTGACCGATTTTTATCTTTTATCCTTTTAAGGCCGGACAGATGTGAGAAGAAGTACGATCCTGCAAGTCCATTTTCGACGTCATCGATCGTCACCGTGGGCCCGGGTCTCCCTATAAAACGACGGGGCTGTTGCCGTATCGAAACGAGGAAAGAGCGAAAGCCAAGTTGGAGAAGCTCTCTCTCCATCTCTCGGCATCCGATCGGGATTCAAGCCACCGCGAGCTCCGGCGACGGTCATCGGACGGCGGCGGCGGCGGCGGCGGCGGCGAGCTCTTCGCCATGGGATCGCTGAAGAGCGAGGAGGAGCTGGAGCGGATCGATGAGGAGGCGGCCGCGTCGAAGGAGGCGATCCTGTACGTGAACGGGTCGCGGAAGGTCTTGCCGGACGGGCTGGCGCACCTGACGCTCCTCGAGTATCTCCGAGGTACGGTCGGCGGCGGGCTTGAGTCTCGATCGAGCTTACGGAATGCTCTGACTTAGTTCCACGCATTCGGATTGAGTCTCGATCGAGCTCGTCTTCGGTAGTTACGCAGGAACTGATTGATGAAAGCTGAGAAGCGTAGCGGCGAGAACAGAGTGGAAGTGGCGATTTGATATATGTAATATGTGCTGCATGCCGACTTGAATCTGAGGAGCTGATTGTTCTTATATAATGTGAATTCTACTTGAACAAGCCGGTTTGGGAATCAACTTTTATGAACTCAGTTGGTGCCGAGATGAATTTTTCAGCTCGATTTCGTGGGTGATTTTAGAGCTGCTGTGAAATATATCACTTTCTGATTGTCTCTTTTGAAAGACTGGGGACGTTGGTATTGAGTGCTGGCCCTCTCGAAAGAATCTAGAGGGCTACGGGCTTTAACTGCTCGTTTATGGAATACTTATATGCCCTGAAAATCGGCATCATAGGCTGTTGCTGTACACTCTCTTGTAGTATTTAATCTGTTTCTATGGTGTCTTTTCATTGTCCATTGCTTTGGAATTCCTGTTTCAAGTCAATCCTATTGAGATTTTTCTTTATACTAATGTAGGCATAGGTCTGACGGGGACAAAACTCGGCTGTGGCGAAGGTGGTTGTGGGGCATGCACGGTGATGGTGTCTCATTATAATAAAAGTCTCAAGAAATGTTGGTGCGTCTCTCTCTGTGTCTCTCTCGAGTTTAGACTTCTGTCTGTACTCAAAATTACTGAATTAGTTATTTGTCTACTTCTTACAGCCATTATGCCATCAATGCATGCTTGGCTCCGCTATATTCTGTTGAAGGAATGCATGTGATCACAGTGGAGGGAATTGGAAATCGAATGCATGGCCTGCACCCAGTTCAAGTAATTACGCATAGTTTTTGTTTGTTTTGCACTAAGCATGCTGTTTTTCCTCTTCGCTCTATTAGTGTCTTTGGCTGGTCTCATATGAAAGGAGTTCTACCCTAATATTGTCTTTGTCTGCAAGCAATGCCATTATTTTGGGATCTTATAAGAATAATTAGAGTAGTTTTGCTGCTCCTTATGACCTGACCTCGATAGTTATGAGGTTTCTAAATGCATTTCCAATTCTTTCTCAATCTGTGGATTCTATTTTAAGTATTGGATATATCATCTGAAGTGAGGATTTGTCTCTGTGGGTCAATATGGAACAATTCATTGATAATTTCTTATTTAAAATTTAGAGGGAGAACTGATGCAAACTGTTTTGTCACTGTTGTAATCTTAAGTTACCAATCCCTCAGTTGTGGGTCTTTCTTTGAGCAAAAAACATAATAGGCCATTCTGTCAATGACTTTGTTGTGTGATTGAACGAGGATAGGTGTAGAGACTCTATGGGAGCTGTGTGTGATAGATAACCAACTAGCTCATAGCTCATCAAGCACGACAAGGAAAAACAGATGACAATTTATGTATCACCTTTTGTCATTTCCAGATTTTTTCCATTTTCATAAGGGTTTCACTTTCATCAAGAACTTAGAAACCAGCATCCCATTAGCCATTTTTTATCAGGACATCGCATTTGGCCAAGCATCGGTTTTACTGCTAAGTAAGATATGGATGGTCACGTGACTACAATTATTTATCAATACTTTGTACTTTGTGAAGACTCAACCTTATTTGCATACTTGTTTTAGCTCCTTCTGTACAGCTATTTGCTTAAGGGAAGTTTGGCTACGGATTTTTGAAAAGCTGCTTTTCGTATTGCTCCACAGGAATCACTTGCGCGTGCTCATGGTTCACAGTGTGGATTTTGCACGCCTGGTTTTATCATGTCGATGTACGCTCTGCTGAGGTCAAGTCAAAGCCCACCCTCTGAGGAACAGATTGACGAATGCCTTTCAGGAAATTTGTGTCGATGTACAGGTTACAGACCGATCCTCGATGCTTTTCGTGTTTTCGCTAAAACAGACAATAGCTTATATGGTCCTCAGCCATCTTCATCATCTGTTGAAGAAAGCAATTTTGTCTGCCCTTCAACTGGTAAACCTTGTTCGTGCCAATCAGGAAGTCTAGTTGATTCACAACCAACCAGAGAATCTATATGTTGTGGAAAAAAATATAAAGCCATCTCCTACGATGAGGTTGACGGTAGCCTGTATGCAGAAAAGGAGCTTATATTTCCCCCTGAGTTGTTATTGAGGAAGATATCTTATTTGAGTTTGAGCGGCTTCAATGGTCTCAAGTGGTACAGACCCTCGCGACTTAAACAGGTATTGGAATTAAAATCAAGATATCCAGATGCCAAATTGCTAGTTGGCAATACTGAGGTTGGAATCGAGATGAGGTTCAAGAGAATGCATTATCCATTTTTGATATCTACTATGCATGTTCCCGAATTAAATGAGCTGAATGTGAAGGATGATGGAGTGGAGATTGGTGCTGCAGTAAGATTGTCCGACCTTTGGACTGTTTTCAGAAAGGTTGTGACAGAGCGAGCTTATCACGAAACCTCGACATGTAAAGCTTTCATTGAACAGCTCAAATGGTTTGCTGGGACACAGATAAAGAATGTTGCTTCAGTTGGTGGAAACATATGTACTGCTAGTCCAATATCAGACTTGAACCCTCTTTGGATGGCTTCTAGAGCAAAATTTCGAGTTATTGATGGCAAAGGAAACCTTAGAATTGTTTCAGCTGAGAATTTCTTTCTAGGTTATCGGAAGGTGGACCTCGCAAGTGGAGAGATTCTGCTCTCAGTGTTTTTGCCATGGAGCAGAAGTTTGGAGTATGTAAAAGAGTTTAAACAAGCTCACAGGAGGGATGATGATATTGCCATTGTAAATGCTGGAATGCGTGTTTTTCTTGAGAAAAAAGATGACAATCTGGTTGTTGCAGATGCCTCGATTGTTTATGGTGGAGTGGCTCCTTTATCTATTGCTGCAAGGCAAACGAAAGAGTACTTGATTGGAAGGACTTGGAATCAGGAGCTTTTGCAAGGAGCTTTGGAAGTTTTGAGGAGTGACATAATTCTCAAGGAAAACGCTCCAGGTGGGATGGTTGAGTTTCGAAGGTCTCTAATACTCAGTTTCTTTTTTAAGTTTTTCCTCTGGGTTTCTCATGAGATGCACGGGATGAGATCCATCAAGGAAGAAATACCATTGTCACATATATCTGCCATAAAACCATTCGAAAGACCATCTGTCATTGGATGTCAGGATTACGAAATTGTAAAGCGTGGGACTGCCGTGGGATCTCCTGAGGTCCACCTTTCCGCAAGGCTTCAGGTATCTTTACTACGTCTAGGAATCTAACACTAGGAGATTCTTGCATCTATAGTATGGATGCCATTGCATATTCTCATTTGCATCACCGAACTTAATGCTATTCTCCTCAAGATTATTGTAGTTTTTGTGGTTGCCACAAAATCAGGCATTCGGTTGCAATTCCTTTCCTCATGTGCTATGAAGTTGTGGTCTACAAACATGTTGATAGAGATATACACATGGTAAAAAGCATGATATGGCTGCATTCATTTGACATTATTTAGGTCACAAACTTTAGACATTTATTAGTTTATTTGCCTGTTATAAGAATTCTATATGAAGCCAGAAAACTTCAATTAGTCTTCTTTGCTTCCCATATTGATGCGGCCAATTTTTAAGTAGAAAGGTATCACCTGGCTACAAATCCTGATGCTTATTCAACTCAAAGTTCCAACTAACTTGAGATGCCAATGCAATTGTTTTTCTTTTTACTTCACATGAGTTTATCACTAATAATATGTTGAGAGACAAAAATTGAACTGAATGTTTGGTTAGGTTGATGACCCCTAGCAATTTTTTTTATAATAAAGCCAAAAGGCCAAAATTACAATATTACCCTTATTGCCCCCATTCATAAAATAATAAATGAAATAGACAAATATACCCCTATCAGCCAAATACTCCCAACACTCCCCCTCAAGTTGGAACATAGATATCACACATGCCCAACTTGACTAAAAAAGGATGAAATAATTTAAGCCCTAGTCCTTTAGTGAACACATTAGCAAAGTTGATCATTGGACTGAACAAAGGGCATACAAATTAAACCACTCTCTTAACTTCTCCTTGATAAAGTGTCTATCAATCTCCATATGTTTCGTACGATCATGCTGTACAAGATTGTGAGCAATGCTAATAGCATTATCATAATATAGTGTCATAGGAACAAAGACAAATACACCAAGATCTTTAAGTAATCCTTTAAGCCATAACAGCTCACAAACTCCCTGTGTTATTGCACGAAACTCTGCTTTAGCACTAGACTAAGCAATTACATTTTGCTTTTTACCGCCCCAAGTAACAAGATTCCCTCTTAAGAATGTACAATACCTAGAAATAGACTTTTGATCTGGGGATCCAGCCCAATCAGCATCTGTATAGGCTTCAACTTTCAAGCCATCATGAAAGACAAAAGAATCCCTTTCCGGGGAGCAAACTTCAAATTCTGAAGGATTTGAAGAATGACATCCATATGAGTAGAGTATGGATCATGCATAAATTGACTCACTAGGCTCACGGTAAAAACAATGTCAAGTCGAATATGGGAGAAATAAATCCACTTGCCCACTAACCGCTGATAACGGCCTTTATCAATTGGATCACCATCCTTTTCTCGAAGATGAGTATTGGCTTCAATAGATTTATTAGAGGGATAACATCCCAATAACCCATCTTCTGTCAAAAGATCAAGGACATACTTCCTTTGGGATAGAAAGATACCTTTTGAAGATGTGGCAACTTCAATCCTAGGAAAGTATCGGAACTTTCCAAGATCCTTTATCTCGAACTCTTGTCCAAGAAAATTTTTCAACCGGTCATCATTATCATTCCTTGTGACCTGAATATCATCTATAGACAATGAGAATAGTGACTTTAGCACCTAATCCCTTCACAAACAAAGTATGATCAGCATTGCTCCGATCATACCCAATGGAAACCATAGCTTTTTGAAAACTATCAAACTAGGCTCGAGGTGATTGCTTTAAACCATAAAGTGCACGTTTCAACTTACAAACTTTACCTTGAGTTTTGTCACAAGAAAAATTTGGAGGAATCTCCATATACACTTCTTCTTCTAACTCTCCATGAAGAAAGACATTCTTCACATCTGATTACTAAAGATCCCATTCTTGGTTAATAGCATAAGAAAGCAGAACTCGAATAGTATTCAACTTAGCAATAGGAGCAAAGGTTTCTTCATAGTTAATCCCATAAGTCTCAGTAAATCCCTCCGCCACCAATGGTGCTTTATATCTGTCCATGGTACCATCCATCTTCTGTTTGACTACAAACACCCTTTTACTTCCTATTGGTTGTTTCCCAGGAGGAAGAAAAACGAGATCCCATGTGCCATTGTTCTTCAAAGCATGCATTTCCTCTACCATTGCTGCCTTCCACTTCTCATCTGCAAAAACTTCTTGCCAATTCTGTGGAATAGAGACAGAAGATAGAGAAGACACAAAAGTGCGATAGGAGCTAGACAAGACAACATGGGATATAAGGTGTTGAGTATAAGTTCTAATACCCTTTCAAAGTACAATAGGAAGATCAGAAATATCTCTCGTGGCCGACCAAATTTGTGCCACAGTATCAAGAAGCAAATGTCCTTTTGCAATCTTTGGTTGCATTGAATTAAGAAGAAAAGACATTATCATAGAGTCATTCGAGATCCACTTATCCTGAGCATTATCTGATGTATCCGGTTTCACAAAAGTGCCATGATATGCCCTGTAAGCCCACGACCTGCAATGGCCCAAAATGCGGATTGAGACGGTATCAAATAATTTGCACCATCAAGCTTTACAAAGATCGTAGCAAAAGTAATATAATCTGAATGGCCATCTCCTGTAGGTGGAGGTTTCACAACTGAACCGTCAGACATTGTCTAAGACTTGCCCCAAAAAAGTGTAAAAGAAGCAATTGAACCACTAAAACTTGCCGGAAAAGGCCAAAAATTGGATCGAAGTCCTCTCATAGTAAGCTTAAGTTGTCCTCCAAAAATCAGCTAAATCAGATCTAGGGAAGGCAAAAATCGATATTTCAAGGTTTTGGAAACCTTAAAAAAACGATAAGAACCTTGAAAAATCAATAATTCTGATTTTTCCGAAGAAATTCGAAAATAAAGAAAAAGGAATATGGTGGTCCACTAACTGCAGTACTTTGGTCTTCATACTCGAGATAATTGTAGGCTGGCGGCAAGGCAAAACAATCTCAAACAAGAAGATCCAATAAATCGCAGAAGAAGTTGAACCACCTATGCAGATTGCAACGAAGCTTTAGTTTATCTCATAGAGGTGAAATTAAGGGCAAAACCTAGATTCAAAGAATCACCTCATTTGTGTCGCCCTACACTGTAAAAGAAAGCAAAGGAGAAGGTTAGAAGAGAGAGAGAGAGAGAGAGACTGCACAGAGAAGAGATTGGGGTTAGGGTTTCAATTTAGCCTTGTCTCTGATATCATGTTGAAAGACATAAACTGAATTAAGTGCTTGATTATGTTAATGTGACCCTAAGCTATCTATTTATAATAAAGCCAAAATGCCAAAATTACAATATTACCCTTATTACCCCCATACATAAATAATAAAGGAAATAGAAAAATATACCCCTATCAGCCAAATACTCTCAACATAATTTTAAAGTCAAATTACGAATAATGGCCAATTTATTCAGGGGGTATCTGTTTTGCTTTCTCTTGTGAAAATATATAACTCTTCCTAATCTCCTTTTTCTCTTTCCTTCTTTGGAGTTATACTTGTTTTCAAGGTGTGATATCATTGTTTCTTGATTTTGTGTATGTATCCTGTTGCAAATTCTCTGATGCATTCAATATGCTAATATTGCACATAGTCCTGACTGATACGCCTTTAGTGGCATTGTTTAATGAGTGAGCGAAGGTTTTTCTCTTACCTTTTATACTGGTGTGCCCTGGAGCTGTCTTTATGATGTCATGTGTAAATTTTTTTATTTCCTATTAGTTGCTTTTTCCGTATGCTGAGAATAACCGTTTCACATTCTTACCTGTTATTATTTCTTCAGGTTACAGGTGAGGCAGAATATGCTGATGACATAGCCTTGCCACCTAATGGTCTGAACGCTGCATTAGTGTTAAGCAGAAAACCTCATGCGCGTATAATTTCGGTGGATGATTCACAGGCGAAATCTTCTCCTGGATTTGCTGGCATTTTTCTTGCAAAAGACGTCCCGCAAAAAAATAAGATTGGGCCTGTTATTTATGATGAGGAGCTATTTGCTTCAGAATTTGTCTCCTGTGTTGGCCAGGTACATCATAGCAGAATTTGTACTCCGCTGAACAAATTGAACTTTTAAATTAAATTGGGGCCATCATTTGGAAAAAAATTTAAGATTTGACCATTCGACAAGGAATTCTGTTGACAATTTTTTGACTAGTTCTTACTCATTTGCAAGTTAAGTTATCTTCTTTCCATAAATTTGTCTCAGGTTATTGGGGTAGTTGTTGCTGATACTCAAGAGAATGCGAAACTAGCGGCGAGAAAGGTTCATGTTGAGTATGAAGAACTTCCAGCTATCTTATCAATAGAGGATGCCGTCAAAGCTAAAAGTTTTCATCCCAACACAGAGAGGTTTCTGGGAAAAGGTGACGTGGATCTCTGCTTTCAATCAGGTGAATGTTACAAAGTCATACAGGGGGAGGTTCAAGTGGGAGGTCAGGAACATTTTTACTTGGAACCACAGAGCACTGTGATATGGACAGTGGATGGTGGAAATGAAGTCCATATGGTTTCTTCTACTCAAGTGAGTGAGGCCTTTGACCAACATTTGTGTCTTCTCTGTATGTTGAATTTGCCAGCAGCCAGATCAAGTTGCCAAGTGTGAATAGGAAAAATTGATTGATAACTGAAGTCAATTGTGGTGGGTTGCCATGAGACTGGATTCAGCCAGATCATTAGTGTGGTAATTTAGAATATAACTAGAAAGAAGTATTTGGGCGCTGGGTTCTGTTTCTCCGCCAAACTTCAGGCTATTTAGTGATATGATTAGGGTTTTGGACAGGATTGTTGCTTTGTCTTCACTAAGTTTGATGACATTGCGTCCCTATTTTGAGAGATTTACATATACATGTGCTTGTATGTCCTAACTACCCTTTGTTCTTGTATAAAAGGAAATTGATTTCAAGACTTTGTAAATAGTACTGTAACAGTATTCTTCCTCTGCAGGCCCCTCAGAAACACCAGAAGTACGTTTCTGATGTGCTTGGTCTGCCAATGTCAAAAGTCGTCTGTAGAACCAAGAGACTTGGTGGTGGATTTGGAGGAAAAGAAACGAGGTCAGCATTCCTTGCTGCTGCAGCTTCTGTCCCATCATATCTCTTGAATAGACCAGTAAAAATTACATTAGATAGAGATGTGGACATGATGATAACCGGGCAGCGCCATAGTTTTCTCGGAAAGTATAAGGTGACGTTCTATTACTTAGTTTATTCTTTGTTTCCTTTTGTGCAAAATGTAGTTACTTTGTTCCACATTATGTAGTTGAAACTGCGGAATTCTATTCTTAACAGTGGAACTCTTTCTTCTTCCCCTTTTATGCTTCAAAGACCAGTATTAAATTGTACAGAAACTGGTATAAAAAGTTGTTTTGACATTTCGAATCTGGATGTCGCTGTTTGGGCTTGTTGCATTATAATGTGCAACAGCATGTCAAATTTGCTAGGGGAAAATATATTCCTGCTTACAGCATGGTGACGAATTAAATTACTTGATTCAGGTAGGATTTACGAAGGAGGGAAAGGTGCTGGCACTGGATCTCGAAATTTATAATAATGCTGGGAATTCTCTTGATTTGTCTCCTGCTATCCTAGAGCGTGCCATGTTTCATTCTGATAATGTGTATGAGATACCAAATATAAGGATTAATGGAAGGGTATGCTGCACTAATTTCCCTAGTAACACAGCATTTCGAGGTTTTGGGGGTCCACAGGGTATGCTTATAGCTGAAAACTGGATCCAGAGGATAGCTGTAGAGCTTAAGAAGAGCCCAGAAGAGATAAAGGTAAAAGTTGTTCCTCGATTTGTTCTTTTCCTGGTTATGTTCTCTATGCTTTCTTTTTAATTTGTCTCAAATTGAGTTTCCGTATAGGAGATGAATTTTCAAGGTGAAGGGTCAGTACTGCACTATGGACAACAACTTCAGCACTGTACACTGGGTCAGCTCTGGAATGCACTGAAAGAGTCTTGCAACTTTTTGAATGCTCGCAAAGAAGCTGACCAATTCAATCTTCAAAATCGATGGAAGAAGCGTGGAGTTGCCATGGTTCCAACAAAATTTGGCATATCCTTCACAACAAAACTTTTGAATCAGGTATTGAAATATTGGATATCTAAATGTTTTCTCCAAGCTTTTAAGACGGTTCTGGCAATTATTAGTTGGCTCATGAAGATTTTGTACTTCTGATTTTTGTGCAGTATGATATAGCATATGCTCCCTCTAGAATATTCTCCAGGTCGCTTTGTTAATACCTTACCTCGTTGAAAAATTTTTGGTTTCTTTAGGCAGGTGCTCTCGTTCAAGTTTATACAGATGGGACTGTTTTAGTTACACATGGAGGTGTGGAGATGGGTCAAGGTTTGCATACAAAAGTTGCCCAAGTTGCCGCTTCTTCCTTCAACATCCCTCTCACTTCCGTGTTCATATCAGAAACCAGTACTGACAAGGTAGCAATGCATCGTAGGAAATAGGCAAAAGAATATTATTATGATGTTCAGGAAGCCAAACCTTAAATTTTAACAGTATCTTGTGTGAATCCTAGTTTGAGCGACCATAAATCATTCTATCCTCTCTCTCTCTCTCTCTCTCTCTCTCGCAGAGGAATAGGGGTGAAGTGTGTAGCGAAGTTGATCTTGTTGTTGGACATGTCGCTCAAATCGTTGGTCCAGTACTTGGTGAAGCCTTTTTCCCCTGACAAGATCATGGTCGCATATTCAACCTTTGATGCTCCAACAATTGTTCCAAACTTTTTTGAAAAAAGATATCTTTATTAATGAAAGGTCCTACTTATCACCGTGTCTGTATTGTAAATATGCAGAAACAACAAATAATCCAGTTAAAGTAATAGAAATTAGACCTAAGACGAATCCAGCTAAGAAACTTTTCACAGCCAATTGGCAGAAAATTTGAGGAAATATTCTATTAGTCCTTTCAGAGTAAGGATAGGTAAATTCATTGATGCTTGCTTTCTAGGAGAATCTTTGGACTTTAATTGTGTAGTTCATTACATGAGATACTTTATCTTGTAGATGTGAACATAAGTCACTGTTATTAAATTCATCCATGCCTCTATTCTTAGATTTTCTTTGTCAATGATAATTCCTCCATCTGTAATTTTTGCAAAGCCTTTGTTTTAATCATGTATAAATCCTTATAGGTTCCCAATTCATCACCAACAGCTGCGTCTGCAAGTTCTGATATGTATGGAGCTGCAGTTTTGGATGCTTGTGAGCAGATAAAGGCACGCATGGAGCCAATTGCTTCACGGAAGAATTTCAGTTCTTTTGCTGAGGTATATCCATTGTGTTGAATGGAAAATCATACTAACATGTGCAAGTTCTGAACTTAATATATAAAGTTCCTCCTTTTAAGTTTCTTAACCACTATAATTTTACTCAATCTGCCAGTCCGCTTGATATTTTGGTCTGAATCACATGTTCAAATAGACTTGAAGCTGCTAAAAGCTGTAAAGTAGATGAGATACTCTGATCATGGCTCCTAAGTAATATTCTTTAAGGAATCGAGTCTTGTATTATTTAGAATGTAGGAAGCCAAATACTGCTGCACTTCAGATTTCATGCTTTGGGCTTTTCATCCCATTACCCAGTACTGCTAGTGAACGCGTGTCCAGCATAGTTGCGGCACTTAACTATCACGAAGATGTTTACTAGTCAACTTAGGACTGCATGAAGTAGAGTTCAAGTTATTGTGGACTTTTCTCTCAAATTTTATAAAGCTTGGGTACCATAGGGCTTTATCATGAGCTTTTCACGCCTAATAAAGCAGATGACGTTCCTTATCAATCTTGAGGAACTTATATGTCTTATTTAACTTTTCTCTTTTTTTCCCCAGCTAGCTAGTGCATGCTATGTAGAGAGGATAGATCTTTCTGCTCATGGATTTCACATCGTACCTGAGATAGGATTTGACTGGAAGACTGGCAAGGGAAATCCTTTCCGTTACCACACTTACGGTGCTGCATATGCTGAGGTAGAAATCGACACTTTGACTGGAGATTTTCACACGAGAGATGCAAATGTCTTCTTAGATCTCGGATATTCTATCAACCCAGCTATTGATGTTGGACAGGTACCTTACATTTGAACCTTTCACTTACAATCATCATATTGTAATGCTTAAGCCTGGGGTTGATATAAGGTTCAAAACCTCCTAACAACATAGTATAAATATGCTCTAGGTAAGTCTGGGACAGAGTTAAATCCAACTCTTTAGCATGGATTCAGTATCTGTTACCATTTCCCACAGATAATAGATTAATTCTAGACTTCAACAAGGACCTTCTTCACGCAAATTTAGCGCTACTTTGCTGCTTGATCTTGATATAGTAAAAAAAGAGTGGGAGTTGGGGAAGAAGCTTTCACAGTATATTTAGGAGTGTTTGGATTGATGAAGGAAACTATTCTCCTTAAGCTATAACATGTAGATTACTGCAGCATCGATCTCGATTCTCTTGTTTGTCATCTGCACTTACTCCCTATCCCCCAAAACTTGTGCTTCCTTGTTTTTGTCATGTAAACTTTTCGGCAGATTGAAGGAGCATTTGTACAAGGTCTGGGTTGGGTAGCGCTAGAAGAACTAAAGTGGGGCGATGCCGCTCATAAGTGGATTCCACCCGGATGCTTATACACGTGTGGACCTGGAACCTATAAGATTCCTTCTGTAAATAACGTACCTCTGAAATTCAGCGTCTCGCTTCTGAAGGTATGCTTTCTTTTTTATTTCTCTTAAGCCCTGATAAATAAATAAAAATATATCCATGGGAAGTCTTTGATCAGCTCTTTCATCAACTACATTAGACCAATAGGAAGAAAAACTGATGTGGTGGAAATTATACTGCAGTTCAAATTTAATGAAGCAAGACAATGGAATTTTAGTCTTTGAAATTATGATATGCATTTCTAGGGATGGGCTTATGAAAAATACTAGGAATGCATGCATGCTTCCTATCCCTTCCAGAGGAATAACTCCATACCAACACAAGTTACACTTTGATCTGCATTAGGACACCAACTCGGCACGTCTCAATCTGCTTTTTATTAGAGATGTTATCGCAAATAGGCTGAATTGGGAACTTAAATCGAAATTAAAAAGCTTATATTTGTTCTCTGTTCTAAACAGGGCCATCCCAACGTAAAGGCCATCCATTCCTCCAAAGCCGTCGGCGAGCCTCCATTTTTCCTAGCGTCATCCGTCTTCTTCGCCATCAAAGATGCCATCATTGCTGCGAGAGCCGACGCAGGGTTCACGGACTGGTTTCCTCTCGACAACCCGGCAACGCCCGAACGTATCCGGATGGCGTGCTTGGACGAATTCACGGCGCCATTCGTTGGCTCTGATTTCCGTCCCAAGCTCAGCGTCTGATCATGCTGGTTGGCCTTTTATGACTTACAGCGTATACACATGTACACAAAAGAATATTCGTAAATCCCCTGTATCTTAATTTATAACTATCTATTGACCGAGCTCAAAGTCGGATGATGTAGATCTGTGCAAAAGGATGGGCTCGGATCTGAATAAGAATAAAACACGACAATCAACCAGAATAAATATTTCTCCGTTCCACCCCATTAATGTAAATGTTTAGTTTTACATTTCTATCATATGTTTGAACTACCTTTATTAATTTTACATTCATATCATATCGCACATAAAAATTATTCATGGGTAAACATCTGAGACGTCAAGCCATCACGACCTCTTTTCCCAGCCAAAGGCAAAGAGTCTTCCCGGTTATGATAATATAACAAATTTGGCGGTTTCCAATTTCCCGATCTAAAACCACATGCTCTAGAATTACGATATGAAAGTCCAGTAGACAAGTTTCTGTGCTATCTTGGAGTAATTTTATGTTTCGCGCACACGGCGCTCTTTGCATCATTTGAAAATTGTTTCTAAATAATTGTTAACTCCCGATCGACGCTGTTGCTCCTAAGTCACATGAAATGGTCATAAACCATATCAATGGCGGTGCACAGATTAACTTGAATATGGTTGTGACGAATAGGTGCCGCGATGCACTGGCCACTGGCTAAGTCTAAAAGAAAATAAGATTGACATCGTGTCTGTTTTTTTCTTTTTTCATAATGTATTTTCAAATCTTTCAACTGAGTTAATCTTTATAGATACACGCAAACTACCTTTACGATGAAACTTCAAAAATTACTTTGAATGGAAGATGCTATGATGTGAACTCAGTTCTCGCATCTAAACTAAAAATCTAACAAATTGGTCGATCTAATTTTGTCTCATGTGCCTCTACATGTCTTCCTATCCCTAAAGATGGTTTTTTCGCATTACTCTATGTGGCATTCGAATTTACCAATTCAAGATGCATGGACGTGGGATTTCATCTAGAGGCTAGTGGGATCCCATCTTCCAAATTGTTAGTACTTGGAGTTGGAAGCTCCATGCCCCATGCCCATTAAAAGACTATGCTTGTTGCTTGAACGCAATCACTGTATAAACTGGGGCGTCCCTTGAAGTTCATTCAACAATTCATTAACAAACGCAAAGCCCTTTCCCAAATGGCTGGTGCAACCAAAATGGCCACTCACCTAGGCCGCAACGCCCTCGCCTAGGCCGCGACGCCCTCGCTAGCCCTTGCCTATGGCTACTACTGGCCACAATCCAAAGGAAAATGAATAGGAAAAAAAAATGAGGAATTAAAAAATGAAAAAATGGAAAAAAAAAAAAAGTAAAACTCTAAAATTTTTAATAATTATTTAAAATTCCATGTCAGTGCCAACCATGCCATGTAAGACGGCCAACGTCAACATCAATAATTTTCAACTTAAATTGGTCGAATTGACTAAATTTGTAACAATATGAAAATGTATAGAACTAAATTAGTATAACTAAAAGGTTTATAACTAAATTGATATAAATGCAATAAATTTATGACTTTTTTTGTACTTTTTTTTTTCGTGCAATATTAGGACTTGATAGTTGTTATATTGAATGGAAATTTTAAAAGTAATCACCAACATTATTGTAATAGTAAAAGAAAATAGGAAAAATCTTCAAAGGAAATACCTTTACAGAAAAAAGTCACGTAAATTGTTAGAATTTCCATTAATTGCTAATTGGCAACAATAAAACTTGTCAAAGCTAACGACGCTAAAACTTATGCAGTTTATTATTGAACAAGCCTTACGGTACTAATTGAGGCAATTACAAGTCCTAGTTAGAAGCGAAATCAGTGGACAGTAAAGAAAAATACTCCCCTCAACAAAAATAAAATTTCTTGTGAATTATAGTCACATGTGCCACTTTTAGAGACAATTCCGAAGAAAGAGTTTGTTATTATATTTATATATGCGTATTAAAGTCTTTTTATGGTGCAAAGGTGATTGCCAGGGTTTAAAGGGCAAAGTAAACAAAATGGAAAAGAAATGGGCTGGGCAAAGAATGCAAGAAGAAGCATCTCAAATTGGTGATGATCAGGGGATTTCTGGCATGTGCACTTTGCAACGTAGTTAGGACGATAAAACTCTGCTAATATAACATTAAATAATAAATTGATTCATAGATAGCATCAAAAATGTCAGGATGGCCGAGTGGTCTAAGGCGCCAGACTCAAGTTCTGGTCCTCGTGAGAGGGCGTGGGTTCAAATCCCACTTCTGACATTTTCCTCCGTTTTTCTTTTTGCCTTATCTTCATTTTATTTCTTTCTTCCTTCTTTTTTTGTTATTTCCCTACTTGAAAAAGATCCAGTTCTCTGATAACGTATTTGGAGAGAAAACTCTTTTCAATTAATGACGGTTATAAGGTGATCAAATTAGCACATGCTTCATTTTTTTTTTTTTTTTTTTTCACTTTTCACATTCTTTCCTTGTATATTCATGGGCCATTTACACGTTCTTATAGACAATGTCATGACTAGATCAGTCGTTGTTCACACAGCATGATTATAGCTACGGATCAGATAAACCATGCAATTTGTTGTATGGTTAAGAGAATGTTGATCTTAAGGTCCGCTTTGTTATTTTGTCCTAATGAGCGTCAAAGAGCTTATGAACATGAGCACGGATTTAGTTTGTTCATCCACTTGGGTTTGGCAATTTGCTGAGCAGGTCGACGAATTAGAATCAAGTTTGGGACATGATCCCGATTGAAGACGAAGCATCTCTTTACACTAATTTCTCCACATATTCAAGGTAGGAAAAGTTTTGGACTTAACGATGTCGCACCCAAATTGTTAGTTCTGGATAGTAAAATAGAGATGGATGAGAATCTCTTGCAATGGATGCGGAGTATATACACATCAAACTTAACAAGGATACGTCTCACTAAAATTATTCATCACTATTGAATGATACAATTGGCTTGTTGATACACATGTAACATGATTTGCACCATGGTAAAGCATTCTAACAATGAGATAATGCTTAAAATATGTTGAAAATAAGTAAATGAAGTGCTATATTTTTCTTCCGTCATCCCTATTCAAAGGAAGAGTTTTAGCTTAATAGCCGATGGGAGGCGGTCGTGGAGGATATCTGGAGTAGTATGAACCCCAGGTCGTGAGTTGATTGGAGGTGGTGGTGATAGGTAAACATAAGAAGGTGGCAGTGATGGAGGAGGCGGAGGTGGAGGAGTTGAAGGTGGAGATGGTGACTTGTAGATGTAAGGAGGTGGTGGAGATATTGAAGGTGGAAGAGGGGAATTATAGTGATAGGGAGGTGGCGGAGAGGGAGAGGGAGGTGGAGGTGGAGGAGATGGTGATGGTGAGGGCGGAGGTGGAGGTGGAGGTGGAGGTGGAGGTGGAGGTTGAGGTGGTGAATTAAAATGGTAGGGGATTTCAGGAGTTGGAGAATTCGGTGGTAGTGGAGAGATGTAATAATAGGATGGTGGTGGCAAGGGATGGAGAAGGTTATGGAGGAGACCTGTAAGCATATGATGGAGGCAATGATCAGGATGGTGGGGGATGTGATGGCAAAGGAGGTGGTGGTGATTTATAAACATAAGGAGGAGTGGCTAATGGAGGTGGCGGAGGAGAGTTCTTGTTATATGGTAGTGGTGACAATGATGATGGTGGAGGTGGTGATTTGTAGATATAAGGAGGCAAGGGTGAGGGTGGTGGTGGTGGTGGTGGTGGTTTATACACATAAAGAGGCGGGTGACGGTGATGGTGGTGGTGGTGGTTTATACACATAAAGAGGCGGTAGTAATTGTGATGGAGGCGGAGAGAACTTGTGGTGATGTGGTGGCTTTATGGCGTGCTTTAGTGCAGAGGTGGTGATATATATGGTGGAGGACAATGTTTAGGTGGTGGGGAAGACTTATGGTGGTACAGTGCATGAATTGCTTGGTTAGGAGGAGGTGGAAACTTGTGATGATGAGGTGGGTGAATAACATACTTTGGTGGTGGCAGTGGCAGAGATTTATGATGTTGAGGGGGATGAATTATAAACTGGGAGATGCAGGTGGTGAGTTGTAACAGATGGTGGCGGCGGCGGTGGGGACTGTAAGAAGGGGTTGGAGGTGGAGGATGATGCATAGGTATTGGTAGGGAAGGTGAAGGAGAACATGCTGGTAATGGAACCGGAGAAAAAGGTGGTGAATATGTTGGTCGTGGAGGAGAATGAGTTGGGGGTGGAGAAGGAGGAGAATTCATTAGTGGTGGCTGAGTCAAATATGTTGGTGGTGGAGATGGAGCAGTATTTTTTTGTTGCGGAGGGGGCGAGTAAGTAGGGGACGGAGGTGGAGGCAAATTCTTAGGTGGTGGCGGCGGTGAGTAAATAGGGGTGGAGGTGGAGGTGGAGGAGGATTCTTAGGCGGTGGCGGTGGCGAATATGTTGGTGGTGGCAGTGAGTAAACAGGCGGTAAAGGTGGAGGAGAATACTTAGGTAGTGGTGGTGGAGGAGAAACAGGTAAGGGGTAGAGGTGGCGGCAAATATGTTGGTGGCGGAGGTGAGTAAATAGGGGGAAGAGGTGGAGGAGAGTTCCTCGGTGGTGGTGGTGGTGGAGGAGAATATGGCGAATACGTAGCGGGTGGAGGGGAATTCATAAGTGGCAGTGGTTGAGAATATGTTGTTGGTGGAGGTGGAGTATATTTTGATGGCGACGAGTAGTAAATAGAGGGTGGAGGTGGAGGAGAAAACCTAGGTGGGGTTGTGGAGGAGGATCATATGCATGTGGCGGTGGCGAATACAGAGTTTGGAGGTGGAGGGGAGTGAGTTTATAAGCGGCAGTGGAGGCAAAGATGTTGGTGGCCGCAGCGAGTAAAAAGGGGCTGGAGGTGGGGGAGAATTCCTAGACGGTGGCGGTGGAGGAGGCGATACATATGTGGCAGCGGCGAATGCAAAGGGAGTGGGGGCGAAGGGGAATATGTTGGTAGTGAAGGTGGAGGAGTATATGTTGGCGGTGGTAGTGAGTAAATGGGGGTGGAGGTGGAGGAGAATTTGTAGGCGCTGGCGGTGGAGGAGGTGAGTACGTCCGTCGCAGAGGAGAATAAGTAGGGAGCGGAGGTGGAGGGGAATTCACTGATGGTGGCGGTGGAGGTGGCGAATGTGTCGGGGTGGAGGAGGAGAGGAAGTCGGCAATGGAGGTGATCGTATCGGCACTGGGGGGAGGCGGAGAAGAATGTGTCGGTGGTGGAGGAGAATTCAGGGATGGTGGCGGTGGAGGAGGCGAAGGCATTGGTGGTGGAAGAGGTGAGTAAGTAGTCAGTGGGGGGAGGAGGAGGAGGAGGCTCGTAAGCATATGGCAGCGTAACATAAATTGGCGGGGAAGGCAGACAACTGCGATGAGACAAAAGGAAATGGCATAGACCAGCCTAGGCAAATGCCAAGACCACCTCCGAGGCGCCATGGTCGCTCGACCTTTTGGATTACTCCCGATTAGAACTAATGTGGGGAAGGATCAGTGGGCTCTAATACATTATAGAGAGGTCTCTCCACGCACTTACTAGGGTTAATAAATCTCTTCAATGAACTTAAACAGGCTGCATTAAGACCCATCACTCAAACCCCCCCAACCAAGTTGCAAACTCTTTCTTTATACATATCGAATGGGAGGATATTCAGGGATTCCAGGCACGACTGACCAATTAGCAAACCTACGAAGAACGACAGGAGCTGAAAGGTGCCATACAGAGAGCCCTCCAATCCAATGCAAGTAGTACGCATCCATCTTTAGTTCATTACTGAATAAGGACAAGAATGAGCAGTCAATAGGCATGAAACCATTTAACTAGCGGGCATCCCAGCAACATGCAATCTTGCAATGAACGTAACCAGCGTCATGAAGGCCACGAAGCATATGTAAGGGGAGACCATTCATCAATCGAGACTGCATAGTCGTCGTTTAATGTAACTTAATTGACGCTGGGCACTTTGCCGGTATGCTGTCGTAGGAAGTCCTCAATTCGAGTGTGAATGAATTGGCACTTCAAGGAATGCATCAGACAACACGATCCTAGCACATGTTAATAAGCTGTCAAAAACAATACTTGATTGCACCAGTCAATTGTTAGCATTTTTAATATCAATATTTCGTCACGTTTTCATTCAAGTATGAAAACTCCTCACGTATCGAGAAAAACTCATGTGGAGAAACCATTTATGTCCGTTTTGCATGTCAAACTTGTCAGCTACTTGAACCTGGGACATTCGTTGCCATTTGGTAATCTGAGGCTTATAATGAACGCAGCATCACTAATAAACCGGGATGAAAAGTAGAGGACAAACATGGCATGTAGAGAAACGAACATCCTTTCCAAACTATGCGAAGGTAACTCTGGTCATGCTGTTTTTTGGCTTGTCACGAACCGGCCAGAAAGCATGAGCTCCTAAAGACCACGGTGAAGGTAATTTGATCGGGCTTCAGATCATGTCAATCAAAATCGACAACCGTAATCCGAGTTTTGGTTATTGCGTCGAGAGAAGCAAGATGCAGTCGGTCCCAGCAGGTCGAGCGAAGCAAGATATAGTCGGTCCCAGCAGGTCAGGCGCGCAATTTTGACCTCCCCTATTCGGTATCAAATCAATACATCTATTGCAAGCAAATCAAAGATACAAACGCAATACTACTCAACTCCCTTTATGTTCATGGAAATAGGAAAAAACTAGAAGAATTATCTCGTGATGCCTTATCTTGCATCTGACGATAATCATCCCCGTTTCACTATCGCGCAACGAACAGCATCGTGTCAAAGTCGAAAGTCAGAGTAATACCAGGACCAGTTAATTGCTTCCAAGCTTCACCAGAAAATGATACTACGGCCGAGCTAGGCAATCCAAAATATAGACGCCCGGTGGGATGGACGATTGACTCTAGAGGCTGTGGTCAGCAGTCAATTATATTTCTGATATATAGAGCTAGTCACATGTTTACAGCCACTCAGATTTAGTTTATCATGGTCAAAGTATTCCTCATTGCTCAGCATTCTTCCTCAACACATTTCTGCAACGCAACGCTGAATCTCGTGAAGCACATTCAAATGAATCATAAAATTCATGAGGGACAGTGCAGCTAACTATGTAATAACAACCTGAAAATTTATAGAAAATACAAAGTCCAGCTATCTGACAGCTGTTTCTGTACCTACTTCATAGCTCAGCTTTTCATATCAAGTAAAACCCATTGTTTTACTAAGCAAGGTGCAACAAACAACCTCTATGGTGCACCACCCAAGCTCGAGAAACGAACAAAAGAAATGAGAATTCGCCTTTGAGTTCATTAATGATTACTTTTTACTCTTTTGGATGCATCCACGAACACCTCGGTGTAACAAATAGGGCAAGCCTGAGAGAAATCGAGAAGTTGCAATTAGTAACTTCTAGCATCTGGTGAAGAAAACGTGAATAGTTTCTCCAAGAAAATGATAAACCAATAAACAATGAAATTTGGCAATTACCTTGTTGATACTGAGCCATTTGGCACCGCAGCCAGCATGGTACATATGATTGCAAGGAAGGGTCATACGCCGGTCTCCTCGTTTATACTCCATCTGGCAAATCACACATCTGTTTACATCACAGAGATTGGTTTAGAACAAACGACAAACCGGGGCAAAGCTGGCATTAGTTTCTTATAAATGCTGTACTGCAATCCCTATTGATAATCTCATTCACTTGCAGGCATCCAAATGAATAAGGAATTTGTTACTGCAGAGAAGAAAATTTTAATGTACTCGACCATCCATTGCCTGCTACAGCACCCTTCACTCATTATATCATCCTAAACTCATGATGAGAGGTGGTGCACAAAAAGTTGCCAGTTAAGTAAAAACAAAAAATACTTCCTTGCTTTCCAGCCAAAATATAAAATATTTATCTGAATTTCAAAAAATTATGAAAAAGTTATACATGAATCTACATGTCAACATCTATATGTTGTGAAAGACTAAAAGTTTCAGATGTTTCGAGTCAATGAAAATTTGGATTAAGCAAAAAGCAAATATAAAACTCTATCCAAAGACACCCGCTCTATTTTTAACTTAAATCATTGGTTAAAATAGACAGACTAAAGACAATGACATCAACTTGTACCTCTCATCTCGTGATCTTCTCCTGGAAAAAAAACCACGCTTGTATTTGGAAATTGGAAGCAGACTTATTTGTTCTTGCGAAAGACCTCGACTCTGAGTTCCGACAGTTTCGCCTAACTCAAGTAACTCCTGTGCATGATATATCGTATCAGCAACTCTCACTTGAATGCGTAAATCACATGCAAGAATACTAAATTTTGAAATAAAATAACTAAGAAAGGCATCACAAGCCTCACTGATCAAACATTAGACGTGAAACAGTGAAATATTAAGCTCAAACCTCGTAAGTCATGTTGTCAGGATCTATGTTGTCTTGCCAAACGACCTGCATTATCGGCAAGTTTAACCATGGTTATCAAGATGGTTGACATTTAGAGCACAAATTACTTGAAGAACAGAACTTGATTTGGATAAGCCAGAGCTAATCAGCTCATTATAACTTTCTAGAACCTCATCTTGGATTTTATAAGCACATTCAAAGATAACCATAAGCAGTCATATACCCATTGTCATTGCAATCAGATAAACCACTTTGGAAGTGGGATGCGTTATCCAACTGTAAATACCACTCCTTGAGAACATATTGATGTTCACGGTATGAAATAGTTAGTGCAAAGAAAATATAACAGGTCGACAATATGATTCCTACTTTGAACCACGCTAGAAGTGATAGACTACAAAGCTACAGACCTGATAATCCTGTGAATTGTGATGCCTTCGTGGACCTGAAAAGCACAGAATGATTTGAAATAAGATTCCAAAAATTTTTAAGTGACAAAAATTCTATATTACCCAGGAAAAAGAATATCAAGTAGCCTGAAGAGATTTGTGCAATGCCTTCAAAGATGGTCACAATAATATTTTGAAACTCAAAATGCATAAACAGGAAAATGAAACACTGAGTTAAATCAGCATCATATTCCCTGGAAGTTTGTAATAGAGCTGCTACTGTGTTTGCTTAGGAGATAATAAGTAAACTCCATAACAAAGTAGAAAACCTAGTCTCCACAAATGTGGTTGAGATTACTTGTATTTAGAGTGATAAGAGTATATGAAGTGTCTCACTGCATATAAACAGATGCCCACGAGAACAACCTGGATAAGTTACAAGGAGGAAGGCCAATGAACTAACAATATTACTCTGACGGCATTTTCTTTTGAGTATCAATACCTGGTGCGTCAATATCACCAAACAACAGCCAGGATAAAATTGTGCCAATAAACAATTGTTACAAAGGTAGAGGGAAGTTTCAAGGATGACCAGATGCTTCTTAGAATAGTGTTTCTTAATAATGGGAAAGACTCTTTTAACTTTGAAGACGTGACAGTTGCTAATGCTTAGATCCAACCAAGAAGAGGAAATAGTTCTCCTCCTTGTAAGTCAAGATGGTCATCTTATCTTCAAATCCACTAATTGACCAATGCCCATATTACAGGTGCTTTTATGAAAAGAAATGAATTTGTCGATTTTCAGAGTAAACTATGCAACAATTGCTCAGTCCTGCCATTGGATAAGATCTTAAGGAAAAGCCGTGTTTGATGTTATAAGCCGGCATTGTGATATTCCAAACCACTCTTGGTACCAGGGCAAAAAAGGTCATCACAAACAAAAGTTGACAACATCCTATATCCATGGACAGCCACGAAAAACCATGCCAGCGACTTATGATGAGAATTAAGGCAATGCTTAATCACCTTCTAATGAGGTTAAAACAATAAAATCTTAAACAGTACTTCCAAAAAAATAATTTTACACTATCAACAATAAGGTTGATGCACTGCTGTAAAACATAGAACTCACATGCTGCAGAGTGGTCACGAGATCCACTATTTGCATTCCCCTCCCATCCACTGCTTACTGCAGGAGTCTGCTCATTAGTCATTGAAGGGCTAACCATAGGTCTTCTAATCTCATGATAGGCTTGTCCTTGACCATCCACTTCATACGAATGACCATAATCGTAATACGAGTAATTATTACCATATTCTGATGAACCCATTTTGTAGTAGTTTGTATTCACTGGTGGATATATGCTCTCCTGCATAATATAAGAAGGAAATAAAAGCAGAATTAGTGCTAGACTAAGATCTGAAAATACAGGAAACCAGAAAGATGCCCACAAATGCTCCCATAGTTAGATTGGCAAGTATAAATTATGACGGAAAGTAGAGAAATATTGAGTCCTGCCGTGAATTCTCCTCTTCCCAAATAAATAAATAAATAAATAATACTGAAAAGCAAAAAAACTACACAGATACAGACCAGCCACCTCTCCAGAAATGGAAAACAACATAATCAACTAATAGGTACCTGAGCATGAGAAGCACCAGAAAATATGAAATTCACGTGTTCATACGTAAGACCCTCGAAATACTCCATAAAACTTTCGGATGTATTGTACGGATAGCCAGTGTTAACATATTGAACATCCATGTTCCAACTCATCTCAGACCACTGTCAATTCCCACCTGGAAGGTTAATGAAAGCAGATAAACATCCACCCTGTATTAAAGTATCAGAGAGCACGAACACAAAGGATCCAGAAATGCATACCGAGCCTAATCTCTCGTAACCGAGGCTTGCAAATCCATTCAAATACAGTATGCACAATCCATCACGTGATCCGGGTATCCTATCTTGTCATAGATCCTGCAATTGAGATGACAATAAAATCGAGCTCAGGCCAGGAAAGAAGCATCTCACCGTAACAGCACTCGCACCCAATGCTAGCCATGCTTATAATGCAGAGTTTACACTGATATCATCATTTTCTGCAATAATATGGTGACCCCTTAATGTTAGCCCTGCCTATAGTGCTACCACGCTTATAACGAATGGCGATCGAGGAAATTCGAGTCATTGCAAACAACAGCCAAAAAAACAAAAAAAATCGTTTTTGGGGGCCGGTGCATGCATGCTGAAAGAACAGTAATTCACGGTGATATAGTGCAATTCTCTGTTTCATCAGCACACAAGGTAGCAAGAGACGGCGCTCGAGATCGTGCCCTGCATCTGTCCCCTGCATGCCTCATCGCTCGATGACAAGATAGAAGCCAGAGCTTCGAGCCTCAACAACGGACACCCGCCCGGAAGCAAAAGAGGAATTCAAAAAAACGCCAGAAGAAGGAAGAAAGAAAGAAAGGCGACCGAGAGACGCCAATGCCGTTCCAATTCCACACGATCTCCTCTCTGATCAGATCGTCGCCAAATCAAAACAAACGAAAAGAGAAGCCGCCGCAGCATTGGCCGAAAGCCGCGAGCCGTTCCAGACCGCAAGAAAGAAACTTCGAAATCAGAGAAGACGGCACGCATAACGAGAACAGCAACGGGACCCACAAAAAAGGGAAAAAAACACGCCCGACGATCGCCTCTCCAGTTTCGCATTTACCGGTGTCGCCGTGCCCGCCGGCCGGCGGCTCTCGTTCAGCGGCGGAGCAGGGGACGACGACGACGACGACGACGACGAGGAAGCCAGCTATAGCCTTAGCCTATAGCCTATAACCTGCTATAGCCTTAGCTGGAGGCGCGCGATTCCCGGCGAGAGAACCTCGGGTCCCCTCGCTGGGGCTGGTTCTTTTCCTCGGGAAGAATGGCGGATGCAGACAGGGGAGGGGGAGGAGGATGGAGAGAGAGAGGGAAGGAGATTATATAAACAAAAATGGCGATGCGGCAGGAGTGAGTATTTTTTAAGTATAAATATAAATGAATGCGAGCAGCAAAGCGATGTCGAATGCGAGGTGATTTTCAAAGGCGCAGCGAACAGCATTAGATTCCTTTGTAGAGATAGAGAGAGAGAGAGAGAGAGAGAGAGAGAGAGAGAGAGTGTAGAGTAGAGAGAGAACCGACATTCGTCGCTTTTTCGGAAGGGGAGGGTCTCTCTGCCTTTCTCTCTTTCGTCTTGTTGTTGCCTTCTCCTCCCCCCCTCATCGGTCGATGTTGAACGGAGGAGAGAGAAAGTAGAGGGAGAGAGAGAGGGGGGTTGAAAAAAGAAAAGTTGGGGGGAGGAGCTTTCTCTCTCTACTGCGACTGGGGAGGAGGGAAGAGAGAGAGTGTGAGGGGGAAGGTGGAGGAGGAGGTGGCGCCTTTATGCAGTGGTTTCAGGAACACGCGAACTCCGTTAGCTGGGCTCTGATCCGGTGCGCCGCGCCCCCCCGCTGCAACCGCGCGTTCCGCTCTTTTCGTCTCGCCGATCTCCCCACCTTCGAATTTTGGCCGATATATATATTTCTACTATACTCTTACTCTAATTCTTATTTTCAAGGTTGTTGTGCCTTCTTGCAAAGCATGAGAATTGGAACCATCTTAATTTTCCTACAAATGTGTTAATTTGAAGCCCCACCTCTTTATTCTCGGGTGAGAAAAGTGATCACTAAAGTAAATCATAATGATTCATTAAATATATGCTTACCTAATAGGTATTGAATCGTGTCAATCTTAAGCTTGGATTTTCAAGTTTATAAGTTTTTCTTATCTTGCACTTGCACACATTAATGAGTTTAATCAATATGAGCCTTCAAGAAAAAAAAGTTCCGGATCAAAATCATGGACTCATTTTAGAGCATGGAGTTAGCTTTTATCAAAACCATTCAATTGTGGGGTGTGGTTCATATTCTCTTTCTCGCTTTTTCAATTGTGTTTTTGCGTCGAATCCCAATATTGATACCAATTCCAGCCATTCAATATTTTAACGGTCGAGCTTGGCGACGTGGCACTTTCGAGGACGGCGGTACAGGATAGGACGAGACATGCTGTTAAGCACCGTTGACGCGTGAATCGTGGCAACGAAAATTTTACCCGAATTGAAAATTAAGAATAGGAGACATTGAATCTAGGGGCTAAGCCCCACCTTCTCCTCCCCCCAAAAAAAAAGATGGAATAGGAGAAAGAAAATGAAGGGGAGATAGGACATTGACCAAACGACATGATAGGGGGTGGTGGGGGACGGAGGAGGAGGAGGGGGAGGGGGCGTGAAGGTGAAAGGAGATGGACGAGGGAAAATGAGGGGAGAGTAATGATGGGGGATTGGGGAGGGGCGGAGGCGTGGGTGAGCTAACGACGACGCCTTTGACACTACAAATTATGACAGGCAGGTGACCCGAATAATGACCGCCCCCTCCCCCTTCCCCTCTCTCTCTCTCTCTACCTTTTTTGTTCTTTCTTTTTTTTAAGGAAGGAGTGGTGCGTGTCACGTGTAGGGCCTAGAGACAGGCAGGCCTCCCCGCATGAGGCGTTCACGCACATTTTGCACTTGTCCTGTTGTCCGCTGCTGCTCTTGCAAACTGCAATCTCTCCCCCTTCCCCCCACCAACCATTTATTAGATCGGGTTAAAACTAATCTCACCCACCACCAATCTTGGATTTGTTTTTTTCTGGGTCGGAATTCGATGTTTTGGCCACACTTTGTACAGAGGAATTTTAATGAACTGAAATGATCACGACGGGTTTTGATTTACGTCTCGATTTCTTAACAGACTACTGGAACTTTAAGATAGAAAATTGGCACGATGGGTAAACAATGAAATGCGATGTGAGCACATGGAAACATTTTTTGGACTCGAATTGTATTGATTCAACTCGTGGGAGATAATTCCAAATCCGTATGTGCTTATGAAACTCGTTAGGACCTATTAACCTTGTCATGTAGTCTTGGGTTTTTCTTGAACGGTGGACCACAGCGGATCAACAACCATACGAACCTACCGAGCCACCATGTCATTGTCGTCCCCAAAGGACAGGATAAAGCTAGCAGCTAAAATGGTCCAACCAAGTTGGTTCGAGTCAGTTGAACTGAAGAGAGAAAAAGGGGGGCAACGGCAAGTTTGCCAAATTCATGACATCACATGGGAATTCTTTCAAGAACTTATAGCTAGAGCAAGTCAAATCAAGACATGAAAACAACCAAAAAAAAAAGAGATTTGGTAGCCAAAACCATCCCTTTGACAGCAACACCACTAAGTTGTAAACGAGAGTCTAGGTTGGAAAATGGCTTGAATCTTGTGGGATTGCAAGGTGGAGGAACTTTTAAGGGAAGGGAGGCGAGTGGGGGTGCAATCACTGCCCCGAGGGACAAAATGAGAGGAGGGAAGCCAAAAGCTGTCAGTCATGTGGGGGGAGGGAAGGCCATGAATTGAGTGGGGGACGGGGGGGGGATCGAGCACAAGACCTGACGTGCAAGGAAGGAAGAATCGATGTCGTCGTTCTTCACATCCTGGAAAAAAGAAAGGTGCAAGTAAAGCAACAGGACCCTGCAACAGTGGCAGGCAAAAGACCAGATCATGAGCGCATATCCTTGAGGAGAATGATTAAAAAATTAAACAAGCATTGCCCTCTGTTTTGATGCATCTTAAAAGTTCTCTGATTAATCTATAAATGGTTGGTTCCGGGTATCGAGTTCGAACGGAAAAGGATGTGCGAGAACTTTTCTAGAGCCGTGACAATTATCGAAAATTCATCATGTGAAAGAACTTGTTCATGCATCTAGATCTAATGGTGCACAAGCCTTAGTCATTAATTTTGATGGTCCAACTTACTATAGTTTTCTCTTGATCCTGGGAATTGTACAGGCTTTAATATAAGAAATGATAAGGGGGAAAAAGGGGGTGGGAGTGGACCCATCGTGTTTTTCTAATTTGGAAAAACAGAAAAGATATTTGCTTCATCCAATGAAATGGGATGAGATGAGAACCTTCTTTTTTGTCAGCTTGCTTGAGGGTGGAGAAAAGACGCATGTTGTTTTTCTCCATGTTATCTACAACACAGGTAGATGGAAAGGAAATGATTATAATAATAATGAGCTCAGTTTGGCATGGAAGGCATCTCTAGGCGGAAAGACAAAAGGCAGAACTGAGTTGTCACCGTCTTTATCTTTTCAACCCCGCTTTGGTATTCCTCATTTCTTTTTCCCAAGAAAATCAAAGGCGTAAGATCACAAGGATCGTTGGATCAGACAAGGGTATTTTAGAGCAGCAAACGTTCTTGGACTAACCAGACAATAGAAAAAGTGAAAGGAAGCAGCGGCTGCAGCACCAACTTGTCTTTTGCTACAAGATGGTTTACTCGGTTCCTCCCAGAGTAACAGCAGATCAAAGAATCAATCTGCAATCTCCTTTCACATTCTTCCCCAACAAGAGGCAAAAGGACTGGATTAAGCCAAGAAAAAGGGAGGGACCGGATTGAATACATGAAACCATATGCTCCCGGTGAATAGCAAGTCACCGAATACAAGAATCCTGCATCAAGAGCAAACATAATCAGAAATAAAATTAGTGCCCATTTGTACACTGAACGAGAATCTTTTTCAGGTTAATACTTCTTACAATTCTTCTTTCCGTTCCCCCAAACAACAGCAAGGCTACTGATCAGGATACAAGCGACTATATTAACCAATTTGAATACTGTATTGTAATGAAAGTGCGGATAGAGATTAACAGTGTTCATGCGGTGGGTCATTTATATAGAAGTATGAAGCAATACAGAAAATCGCTTGTAAATTTTATCACTTTTGAAAGCCATAGAAACCAAAATCCTGCTTGAAAATCCATCATTTCTTATGCTAGTGGGGCGCAGGCACCTGCCTGTAGATTAGAGTGAAACGGCTAGACTGTTATGCTTGGCTGAGTTCATTCCGTATTGCAGTCAAACCAATTCACATAATTTGATGCTTTCATGCTTGCAAGGATCAACTCTATCATGAAATCACACATTAAAAGTTGAAAAATCTGACACACGCACTAGTTTAACGACCAATTACCATCACTACTTTAAGAGAACTATCCATTCCAAGATCAACTTCAGAGGGGATAACATATACTAAATTAGCGATTACAAGATCGCAGAATCCTCGTAATTCCAGAACCCCAGAAATCAAAGCAAATATGCAGTCAAAACTTCAGTAGTTTCGCTTCACATCGCTCGCAAGCATCGAGGATGATTGGATTTAGTGGTCAAAGAATCTGATTCCAAGATGCCTGCAGAACACAATGATGGCAACTCTTGTTTCAGAATGCAGTGGGAGCAGCCAACCTCATTCGCTTCCTGAATTAAGTAGATCATATACTACATCTTTGACTTCCCCAGCCTACCACTACATATCCAGTTTATTCCATGTCCTCAGAAAACCTGTTGAGATTAGGCCACAAAAAATACATAGATAAAGCGTCCAATTCGTAGAATAAAAACGCAATAGAATAAATTTTAAATTGTTGGCAGAAAATTACTTGACCTGACCATCAGTGCAGGATTCAAGTAATGGTGACACAGCACCATTGAATCTCTTTGACCGACCAGAGCTAACCAGCATTTAGTCATCTAAGCACCAGGACCACTGAAACAGTATCATGAATTGCAAAAGATTGACCAGAGCAGGAACTGCTGTAAAGTTGGCAGACTGAGAATTTTAGCAGGGAAGCTTTCTTCTGGAGAAGCGGGCATAACTAAGATAAACCCAGTAAAAAAAAAAAGCATCAGCATAGTATTGCCAGATCCACTAATTCAATCACATTAAAGTAATAAATGGTAAAAATACCTCTATATGGACTAGCTGCAGAAAGCTCTAGAACAAGCATGACAGCCAATACCTCGAACATTCGGATGCATACTGATCACCCATCACAACTTTCCAATGAAGAAGCTGCAATCATTGCATAAACTTGAACTGACCGTGTCCCATGTACTCCATACATCAAAGCAAAATAAAAAATACTAGAGAAAGATTCAATAAATCGCAATACCGTTTTACTTCTTTTCTATTTGTAGTCCTAGTCTTGCTCTGAATATTAATTTCAATCAACCTAGGATCCTTGTAAAAAATGACTAATAAAAAAATGCAGATAGTTTCTGGTCTTCTTTCCTTATTGATAAACAAAGATGCATAAGTTACGATTTCTGAAGAGGATCTGATTATAAGCTCCACATAGATGGCTATAAGGGAGATTAAAAATTCTATCCGCACGATCGCTTCTATGTGGCTGAAGAGTGTTTTACTTGTCACTTGCCATTAGCCCAATCCATAACATGTGTGAATTACTCCAAAAGGAGCACCTGGTGAAATAATTTTTATCCCGCACGAACTTGTCCAGCTGCCTGCTGCTGCAGGTGCTCATAAAATGACCGCCGCTTCAAATTTCTGGAGCATCGTAATGTGCCCATCAGACTCGAGCTCAAGTCAAAATGCTGCAGAGCCTCAAGCCACCAGTGGATATCAATCAGATTCAAAGAGAACAGTCACCCAAATTAGAAATATCAACCATATTCTCGACAAGATGCAGCTGTCTTGTCAATATGACAAGGCATTGATAAATCCATTCCGATTGAGGGTGTGATTTATCCCTAACAATAAACTCATGAACAACTCCATTAACCTCAATTGAGCTACATCCCGGAGTCTTCTCTACTCCTCTCTTTGTCATCATCTTCCTCACCTTCCTAGCCTCTTCCCACATGTTTGCTTCTCCATACATATTCGCCAGTAGAACATAAGTACCACTGTCGTGAGGATCCAACTTTAGAAGTTCTAAAGCCACTTTTTGTCCCAGCAGGACATTCCTGTGAACTCGACAAGCAAAAAACAGTGGGCCCCAAACTGCAGCATCTGCCTCCATTGGCATGCTCTCAATAAGCTTCATCGCCTCTTCCAGTAAACCAGCCCTTCCAAGAAGGTCTACCATACAAGAATAATGCTTAAGCCTAGGGAACAGGTTAAATTCAGCAGTCATTTGAGAGAAGAAATTACGCCCAGCTTCAACCAAACCCCCATGACAACAAGCTGATAGTACCCCGAGAAATGTGACCTCATCCGGCTTCAGTCCATTACCAATCATTTCCCTGAAGAAAGTTATTGCATCCAGTGCATACCCATGATGAGCTAAACCGCATATTAATGCCGTCCAGGTTAAGGAATTTTTCGCCGGCATTTCCAGGAAAACACGGAGAGCTCTAGGAATATCTCCGCACTTGGCATACATGTCAATAAGAGCAGTTCCCAAGGCAACATTGAGAGAAAGCTTGTGTTTCTCAATGTAGTGATGAATCCATATCCCAACTTCAAGAGCCCCTAGTTGTGAGCAAGCCGATAAGCAATTAACCATGGTAACTTCGTCTGGTCTTGTGTTGCTGGATTGCATTTCATGGAACAAGGCCAGAGCCTCCTTGCTACGGTAAGCTTGAACATAGCCACCTATCAATGCATTCCATGGAACAACATCCTTTTGAGGCATGCCATCAAAAATCTCACGAGCAGTGTCTAGAAACCCAAATCTTGCATATCCAACGACCATCGTAGTCCACGAAACAAAAGTTCTCACCTTCATGTTATCGAAAATTTCCTGCACTTGCTTGAGATCCCCACACTTAATATACATGTCCATAAGCGCATTGGCGAGAGGCACAGTCAAAGTCAACCCGCTCCTCTCAATCAATTGGTGGAATTCTCTCCCTAGTTTCAAATCCTCCAATTGGGCACACGAACAGACCATGCCAATCATCGTGACCTCGTCCGGCATAACGCCCTCTGCCTCCATCTCACGATACATTCTCAGAGCATTATCCGCGAGCCCACTCCTCACATACCCATTGATCAAGGAGTTCCACGTAACCAAGTCCCTCACAGGACTTCCGTCGAACACCTCACGTGCCTTCCCCACCTCGCCCCACGAAACGACCATATGGATCACCGCATTGCGCACGAACAAATCACCCTCGAATCCCAACTTCACCACGTGCCCAAGAACCCCACGGCCCGCACGCTTCATCGACGAATCACCAGCGCATATCTTCAGCAGCAGGGGAAAAGTGTAATTATCCGGCCTCGACCCGCCGTTCCTCAGCATCCGCCGGTACAGGGCTAACGCCCCACCGGGCCTCTCGCTCTCCGCGAAGCCCCGAATGGCCACGTTCCACGAGAACGCGTTCGGGTCGGCGGCGCCGCACAGGATCCTGGCGCAGTACCCGAGGTCCCGGGACTCGGAGAGGGCGCAGAAGGCGACGAGGCGGCTGAGGGCCAGCCCGTCGGAGGCCAGGCCGGTGGCGACCATCTGGGCCTGGACCTGCATGAGCTGGGACAGGGAGCGGCACCGCTCCAGCAGGGAGAGGAGCGGGTCCGCGAGGACGGAGGCGTGGGTGGTGTTCCAGCTCGTGGGCTTGTCCCGGTGGGGACGGAGCGACCGCGTGTGGAGCGCGGCGACCGGGAGAGGGCTCGCCGGAGGGGTCCGGAGCCGGCGGCGGAGGAGGGATCGGCCGGCGAGCGCGTGGAGGGGGATCATCGGAAATACGGGTCGGTTCTTGTCATCGGAGCTTCCTTCTCGTCGTGCAGCTCCCCATGCAGGGGATGGGAGTGATGAAATGAGAGGGCGGATGCAGTTTTCCCCGCCAACTACATTAAGTAATTTTCTATTTGAAATAATTAATTAAGTTATGCTTAGTTTTATTTTATTTTTATGGGTCGAAGTTAAGTTATGCATCATTAGAGGTTACCAAACTATTTCTATTCCTTTTTATTTTTCTGAAAAATAGAATAGATTTGGAATAGAATCTATAAGAGTACGTTATCAAACGATTCTATTTATAGGAATAATTTTTTATCAAAAATGATTTTTTCCGATTCTATTCTCGAGAATAATTTTTGAAAAAAAAAACGCGCTTAGTAATAATCTAAAATTTCTATTCCCAGGGATAGAAATGCATTTGATAGATTCTTAATATTTTATTTTTTGTTTCTTTTAATTTTTTAATATGTATTATATTTTTCTTATTTTTCTCTTCTTCTTTTTTTTTTCTTTTTCTTTTTCTCTTCTTCTTCCTCCTTCTTGGCAGCCGGTCGCTAGCCACCGGTTGGACAAGGTCTAGCTAGCCTCAACTCTTGCCCAGCCATGGTGAGGCTTGACGTCGCCGCAGCCGGCAACGCTCCGGCAAGGTCGCCAACTCTCTTGTCTAGACGATTGTTGGCCATGGCCACCGGCGACCAACCAAAAGGAAAAGAAGAAGAAGAAGAAGAATAAAAGGAAAGAGAAAAAAAAAAATTAGAATTGATTTTAGGAATTGTTCCTGAGAACTTAAACAACTTTTTTTCTACTTCTTGATTTCTAAATCTATTCTCAAAAATAAAAAATTTACCAAATAGATTTCTATTCTTTTTTTAGTCACAAAATCAGTTAATTTAGGTCAAATTTAGGTCATGAGAACAACTCCAAAATCAAAGTATTTTCCTCTTTTTTTTGGTCTTTTTTCTTGTTTTCTTCCTTTTCTTTTTCTTCTTCTTTCTTTAGTCACCAGCCAATTTAGGTCAAGTTTCTTGGAAAAGTATCAAAGAGGTTATAAACTTATTATATCAATATCAATTCAACCATAAATCTTTCAATTTGACCAAATTTAGTCATGCACCTTTTAACATTGATATTAATTGAGCTCATCTAGCCAATTTAGGTTAAAAATTGCCAACATGGATGCAAACAATCTTATGTAGCATAGTCGATGTTGATGTAAATAATTTTTTATAAATTTTTAATTTTGAAATTTTAATTAATTTTGTGTTTTTTCTTTTCCTTTTCCTTGTCTTTGGCGCTAATGCTTGGCCAAGGACAACAACTTACGAGAAGCCAAAGGAAGAGGGAAAAATTATTTAAAAAATAATAATAAATTAAAAAAGTCAACATCAGCATCGACCATGTCAGATAGAATGACTATCATTTATGTCAATAATTACTATTTAAATTGATTGGATAAACTCAATTAAAACCGATGTGAAGATGTTTAGAACTAAATTAGTCAACCTGAAAGGTTTATGATTGAATTGATACCGATAAGTTAGGTTTGTGACTTCTTAATACTTTTCTCCAAGTTTCTTGAATGAAAAAGGCAAGATCAATAGTAATGTTATTTTCATTTTCCTCAGTCTTATTGATCTAGAAACATCATTTAAAGATACTTAATTCGGCTTGCATGCAACTTAAATGTAGTATTACATTTGATTTTCAACTTTATCTAAATACATGTGCTATGGAAGTCAACTCAACTATACTACATTTGGATTTGTGAGCCTTTGAGTCGTGAATTTTGGTCATGTATTATCATCAACCTCGAATTTAATTTCATTTATTCGTAAAAGTTAGACATTACCTAACTAGTCTAGGGTTCATGCACTATGACATAGATAACTCAAAGTGGCATAAAGTGAGATTGAAATAGTCTACCAGCCGGACTTGTAACTTTACTAATACCTCAAAGCCTAATGTCATGAATTACCCGACAAAAATCATCTTTGCTCTCTACCAAACACAAATAAAATTATCATGAGCTTGTCTAAATATATATTGTGTGTTGTGTTTTGTGGTTTTCAAATTCTAATCATGTTAAATTACTCAAAACTCGAAAAAAGAAATTGGTCAAATTAACATGAAAGATGAAACTTTCGGTCGGGTCTTTTGACCGCATTGATAATGCAATGTGAGGACACCCTCCCAATTCAATCCACGTACGATGTGACAAACAAAATCCCTCGTAGCATAAAAGGCAAATGAAACTAGTACGTTGTCATCCCGTATAGGGGCTACTTGTTCGTTATCCGATATTGATATATGGTTTAGTAAAATGAGTCCAGATAATAGTTTTTTGTGCGTCATGAATGTGATATGAATATGATGATAATCTCAACACGGTTAGGTTTAGAATCCAAGAGAGCATGGAGAACATACAAATGAAGAAAGTTATAACCAGATTTTAAGGACAACGATAGTACTTTGCACAAATTTCACTTGAATAAAGATGCACCGGCTGAAAACCAAAGACTTGTCCAACTAAAGCCACCGATGCCTGGCGATTGTTGATTGGTGGGTTCCGAGCACGGACAACCGGTCAAGGTTAGGGGATTCCTCAAAAGCAAAATGTGATACTTAGTAAAAAAGAAAACGAACAAATTATCATACGGAAAGCATCATCTATTGGTCAAGTATCATTTCTAGTCATCTCTTTCAAAAGTTTTGCTCAAGATGCTCCTCCATTCAGCAACTTTCTTCGCGTGGTCAAGCGGTACTTCTTTTTCGGAAAGCACTGATCCAACAATTGATACCCCTGCTGTTCATTTACGGGTCATTCATGTGCTTTTTTTATTTATCACAGCACATCATGTGCAAACACCCAAGTGGTATTAATCTAATTTAATATAGGATATATTTGTTACAAATGCACTCGTTTTTTTTTTACAATTGAATAAATTAGTTTAGGATAAATTTGTCACAAATATACCGATTTATGATTTTTTAGATTAGTTTGGGATAAATTTGTTATAGGTGTACCAGTTTAGAGTTTTTCATAGTAAAAAAATTAGTTTTTGATAAATTTATCACACGTACCAATTTTGGGTTTTTAGGGTATTAACCATAAATCTAATATATTGATATCAATTTAGTCATAAACCTTTCAATTTTACTAATTTAATCCTAAACATTTCATATTAGTATTAATGGAGTTCATTTGACTAATTTATACAATAATTATTGACATGAATGATATCCATTCTACCTAACACGATTGACGTTGATATGGAATTTTTACTTTTTAAATATTTTTCCCTTATCTTTCCTTGGCCAAGTATTGACGCCAAAGACAAGGAAAAGGAAAAGGAAAAAAAATAAAAAAAAAAAAATAAAAAATAAAGAAAACAAAAAATTAATAAAAATTTTAAGATTAAAATTTATTAAAAAATTGTTTACATCAGCATTGACCATGCCATGTAAGATTCTTTGCGTCCACATTAGCAATTTTCAACCTAAATTGGCCGGATGAGTTCAATGGTATCAATGTGAAAAGATGTATGACTAAATTTGGTCAAATTGAAATGTTTATGACTAAATTGATATTAATATAATAAGGCTGTGTTTGATAATCAAGATAAAATTTATCATATCCATTTAATACCTACTCAAGATAGGATATAGTTGGATAAGGAGAATATAAGTCAAATAAAATTATTCCATGGGAAGAAGTATGATAAAGATGAATATGATTTTTAATATTCAAAATAGGAAAGTTATTTTGCTCAAATAACAAAATTCTTAAATTAACAAATTTAAAAATATATTTAATATAAATAATATTTGAATTATAATACAAGAAATTCAAAATAACAATTTAGTTTTTTAATTTAATCTTATTTTTATTTATATATTTGAATTTAAGTTTATCTTATAATATAATTTCAATATATAAATATATATTTATTACATATTTTAGGTGTTTTAGTATTTTAGGTCTTAGTATATTTTTCTATTTAATAAAATTTTATTAAAGAATGATGGAAGGGAAAGAAAGAAATAAAAAAAAAAATAAGAAAGGAAAATGAAATAGACAAAAGTGTTGCGAGAGATTTTTACTATCTTTGTTTGTAAAATTTGTCATTCATTTATATTGATATGTCATTTATACAAAACAATATATATGATATGATATGATATGAATATATTTGATTTTATTATTGCAATCGCCAAACAGTTGATAGGCTATAGTAAAATTTCTTAGATTTTATATCATATTCTAACTAATTCTATCCTGATTAGAAATTTGGGCAACCAAACGTAACCTAAGTTTATAACCTCTTTGATACGTTTTCCATAAACTTAACCTAAATTAGCTAGTGACAAGCTAAAGGTGGAAGAAAAAGAAAAGGAAGAAAACAAGAAAAAAGAGAGAAAAAAGAAAAAGAAAAAGACTTTGATTCTAGAGTTATTTCCAAGAAACAAAGAAGCAACTTTTTTTTACTATTAATTCCATTCCAAATCTATTTTGTTTTCCGTAAAAACAAAAAGGAACATAAATAGTAATTATTTACCAAACAGCGTCTTAAACGATGCATAACTCAACTTTGACTCGGGGTGATTGGACCCAAGGTGGGTAGATTCTAGACTTGGATCCTGTATTTGACCATGTTATTATTGGTTACCATTTTTTGAATCTCATGCCCAACCCTATTTGCATTGGACATTATTTTGGAATCACCCTGTTTTTCCGGTCCGGCTCTATTTGCACTAGACCTTGTTTTGGAATCACCTATTTTTTCGGTTTGGTTGTAAGGTCAACCCTATTTCCACCGGAACCAATTTGGCAACCATTCGATATTCTATACGGTTTCAAATTTTACATTAATATGCGAGAACGTCCCTACTGTCCCTATTTCTACACCCAAAAGAATTTACTTGTGAACAAAAGCTGGAAGAGAATATGTACCTCTGAGACTTCATGCCCAACGTTGCAGATGTGAATCATTTTGGGTGGCTCGATCATTTTTAGTAACGAACCTGAAAGAAGAACACCATGATTAGCATAACCATCCAACCCTCCAACATCACAATTAATATCCCTTCACGAACACGATTCCATTTGAAAGCAATGGCCAACGCCTCCCATTTTCGCATCATGCGCCCCACTCAAATGACTATGGAAAAACTGCATTGACAAAAGAACAAAGGGTTAATACCCTGAAAAATCCCAAACCGTATATCTGTGATAAATTTACCTAAAACTATTTTTTTAATCATAAAAAATCCAAAATTGGTACACTTGTGATAAGTTTTCTCCGACTAACCATGAAAAATCATAAACTGGTACATTTATGACAAATTTACACAAAACTAATTTATTAGACCGCAAAAAACCCAAAACTGGTAAATTTGTAACAAATATACCATCCGCTAAATTTGATTAATACTACAAAAAAATCACAAAAATTGTAAAATGTGACAAACGGAGCATAAAATCTCAAATTAATATACCATTTAACATAGGCTAAATTTGTCACAAGTGTACTAGTTTGGGGTAAATTTGTCAAAAGTGTACTAATTTGGGGTTTTTGATGGTCAAAAAAATAGTTTTGGTTAAATTTATCACAGGTATACTAGTCTTAGGTTTTTTAGGACATTAATCCTTAGGTTTATGACTTTTTAATACTTTTCTCCAAATTTCTTGAATGAAAAAGACAAGATCAAAAGTAATGCTATTTTCATTTTCCTCAATCTTATTGATCTAGAAACATCATTTAAAGATACTTGGTTCCACTCGCATCCAACTTAGATGTGATATTACATTTGATTTTCAACTTTATCATCATATTCATATCACATTCAACTATACTACATTTAGATTTGTGAGCCTTTGAGTCATGAATTTTGGTCATGTATTATCATCAATCATGAATTTAATTTCATTTATTCGTAAAAGTTAGACATTACCGTAACTAATCCAGGGTTCATGCACTATGACATAGATAAGTCAAAGTGGCATAAAGTGAGATTGAAATAGTCGACCAGCCGGACTTGTAACTTTACTAATACCTCAAAGCCTAATGTCATGAATTACCCGACAAAAATCATCTTTGCTCTCTACCAAACACAAATAAAATTATCATGAGCTTGTCTAAATATATATTGTGTGTTGTGACTTGTGGTTTTCTAATTCTAATCAAGTTAAATTACTCAAAACTCGAAAAAAGAAATTGGTCAAATTAACATGAAAGATGAAACTTTCGGTCGGGTCATTTGACCGCATTGATAATGCAATGTGAGGACACCCTCCCAATTCAATCCACGTACGATGTGACAAACAAAATCCCTCGTAGCATAAAAGGCAAATGAAATTAGTACGTTGTCATCCTGTATAGGGGCTACTAGTTTGTAATCCGATATTGATATATGGTTTAGTAAAATGAGTCCAGATAATAGTTTTTTGTGTGTCATGAATGTGATATGAATATGATGATAATTTCGACACGGTTAGGTTTAGAATCCAAGAGAGCATGGAGAACATACAAATGAAGAAAGTTATAACCAGATTTTAAGGACAATGATAGTACTTTGCACAAATTTCACTTCACTAAAGATGCACCGGCTGAAAACCAAAGACTTGTCCAACTAAAGCCACCGATGCCTCGCGATTGTTGATTGGTGGGTTCCGAGCACGGACAACCGGTCAAGGTTAGGGGATTCCTCAACCGCAAAATGTGATACTTAGTAAAAGAGAAAACGAACAAATGATCATACGGATAGCATCATCTATTGGTCAAGTTTCATTCCTAGTCATCTCTTTCAACAGTTTTGCTCAAGATGCTCCTCCATTCAGCAACTTTCTTCGCGTGGTCAAGCAGAAATTCTTTTTCGGAAAGCACTGATCCAACAATTGATACCCCTGCTGTTCATTTACGGGTCATTCATGTGCTTTTTTTATTTATCACAGCACATCGTGTGCAGATACCCAAGTGGAACCTAAGTATACCAGCTTTACGAATTGGACATCTTCAGGCGGATTTCTCGGCTAATTGTCCACAAATCATCTGCCAAACAATGGAGACAAAGATAAACCCAAGTTCAGAATTGAATTAACCTGCTCTGTCTTGCAACTCAGGTGTAACGAAACTGCTTGATGTCCAAGCACTATCCAACTCAGGTCATTCATGTGCTTTTTTTATTTATCGCAGCACATCATGTGCAGATACCCAAGTGGAACCTAAGTACCAGCTTTACGAAATGGACATCTTCAGGCGGATTTCTCGGCTAATTGTCCACAAATCATCTGCCAAACAATGGAGACAAAGATAAACCCAAGTTCAGAATCGAATTAACCTGCTCTGTCTTGCAACTCAGGTGTAACAAAACTGCTCGATGTCCAAGCACTATCCATCTGTTAACAAAAAATGAACTCAGCCACTGCCTCGCATAGTATGAATGAATCTGCTTGGTCAGGCTTCCCAAAGACATTTACATGAAGCAAAGATCATCCTAAGAGCGAAAGATATCGCACTGCTAATTGGAAAATCTTAATGCAGGTCTACATTAGGCAGTTCACAGGTAGATAAAGTATCAAAATACAATAATCTACTTTCAAAAGCACAAATCTACTCACAGGGAAAAAAACAGAGAACAGCAGTCCCACCAAATTTTGATGATAAAGCGGTTAATACAAAACCAGTACGCAGTTCGTCCTTTCTGAGTGGAGAGACGGCAAAGAGAGGCCTGTAGGTTGCTATTGATGCCTACTTAAATCTATGTGATCTCTCCCTTGAATTCTGTCAATGCCATGAGAAGTGGGGTCAAAAGATGCTTCCGACCTCCTGGAATTGATTTCCAAATCCCTATGCTTCAACTCCAAAAACCCCCGCTCATTTTCTAGTTTCATCCTCTCGTTTTCCAGCCTCAACCGCTCCAGCTCCCTGTTTTTCTTGCTGCAGTATCTTAGCCACTTGAAACGCTGTTTCTCAAGCTCAAAGGATTGAGCCTGAATGTTTTCTCTCTGTTCTTGAAGTTGCAACATCTGTCTCTTGATCCACTCTTTTCGCTCCCATGGTGTCTTTGATGGGTCCTGAAATATATCTGCCATCTCAAATTGCAAACCCTCGTGCCTACTACAATGCGGCCATGATGGGCCGTCCTCCTCAACCATTTTCCTCTTATTAGGATCACACACTCTCCCTCGGCATCCGCCAACACCAATGTCATCCTCATCATCCAATCCGTCATCATCGTCTTCATCTTCATCATCCTCATTGTCTTCAGCTTCCTCATCAGATACATTATCATCCTTTGATCCCTTCTCAAGATGCAATGAATATGCTTGTAAATCAAAATCTTGGCAGTTAGGAATCTTCTGGCCATTATGATAGGCACAAATCTCTTTGTAAAATAAATGCCTCGAGCTCAATATCTTCCTCACATCTTCCTTTGCCTTTGCAGATAGATGTGGCATGGACTCCATAAGTGAAGGGTTCTCCACCACCCTACAACTAGTTCCTCTCCCAAGGATATCATTCAGTCTCTTGTACCTCTTGTTCAAATCGTTGAACTTATCCTCGCACTGCTGCGGTGAGACATGACAGCCTCTACTGATCATAATCTTTGAAACAGTTTTCCACTTGCCCTTCTTCTGGAGTATCCCAGATTTCCTCCTAAATCCCTCCTCGGGAAGCCCATCATCGCCCACGCAGGCAACCACTGCTATGAGAAGCCTAACCACCTCATCAGTCCACTTCATCCGGTGCCAAGGAGAACCCTTCTTACTCTTTCCCGAACTATCCCCAGTCCCATCATCAAAACTAGGTTCATCCTCCTCGCTAACGTTGCCGGCATTCAACGCACCAACCGCAGCCTTCCCTTTGCCGAAATTCGTCGGTGTGCCTCGCGCCGTCATGCCCCCAACTTCTATCAGCCCCACATGTTGGTTGCCGCTTTCAAGACCAGTCATGAGATTCATCGGCTGCCGATGGCTCATGGAAGAATGAGCCAGGTGGGTCTGTTGGTGCCTGTGCATCGAGGACTCCAGGTCTAACAATCCCCCGCTCGACACCGACAAAAACCCGCCTCCCAAACCCGAACTGTCCATCTCTCGCCTCCACTAAACCCACAAGCCCTAACTCCTAATAAGCCAAAACAAAGGAGCAGCGGTATTCACAGAGGCTCCAGGTCAATCAGTTTCCTAGCATCTTCGAATCAAACCAATCTACCTATTCGACTATCTTCCTTCCTCTCCGAAGCCAAATGGCCCGAAACCACAAGCTAATTCACGACTCGCCACCGAGTCTCCTCCGTTTCCGAGATTGCGAGCAAACGAAGTTACCCCAAAAAAAATTTAAAAAAAAAGAAAAAAAGCAATCAGAAATCAGCAAGATCCGCCAGAGAATCTCGCTCCTCCTTCAGCCACGGCGGAAACACAACCCCACGAAAACCCTCGAAACGATTCGGACGAGGAGGCGAGATCGCGTATCGTTTACCTCAAATTCCCACAGAAATCTCGACGGGCTCTTCCGCTACGGAATGGCCGCGGCGGAGAGACAAGGGAGAGGACGAGGAAAGCGAACGGGCGAACGGAAAAAGCTCGCCTACGATCATCTTCGGGAGAAGAATTTCTCAGTCCATCCGGCCCGGGGATGCTACTGTGCGCCTGCGCGCCGGCGCCGGAGTTTCGTTCGAAAAGAGAGAGAGAGAGAGAGAGAGGCTCGCTCAAGCAAAGCTCACCTGAGCAGGAGGGTTTTGTCGGAAAAAAGGTTGTCCAATTAAGTGGGGGCCACTTTTGTTCTGTCGTACGCCAAGGAACCGATCGCCGGTACGCCACGTAATCATACGTATTTTTTATTGTAATTCCTGTATACATTTAAAGATTTTGATATTTTTCCCATCAATCCGTGAAATTTAAAGAAATAATTGCCTGCGACCTTTAATATATTGTGAAAATAACAGCTCATTTTAAATCATAATCAAATCATAAATAATTATAAATTATTATGAAACACATTTGTTCGAGAATGTGGGGCTCACGATAAGCTGTTATTCTCATAGTACCAATAACTATTATGCCAAAGCCTTAAAATTTATGCTCGATCGGTTAATTCCCATTGATTTTCCAGAAAAAAAATTACTCAAGGCCCGCAATAAATCACAGCTCTCTCGCATGTCATGAGGACGCATTCTAACGGGGCGTAAGTGTCAAAGTGTGGTTCATATTATCATTGATGACATGAAGGTCTAACTCATTGATTAGCAACCAAAGGTTCGGGCTGCTAGAGGTTTTGCAGGGGCAACGCCCTTGAGTCACTAGAAAGTTTTATAGTTTGATCCCATTAAAAGGTATTGAGTATGTATAACTTCTCTCTCTTACAATTAAGGGTTATAATAGACAATCGCGGGGTTCTACTTATAATGGAATTCTACATTAGATGTAAACTTAGTTTAAGGGCAAATCAGAATAAACCTTATATATCAATTTCTCTTTCTCGTTTTTGCTTTTTATTTTATTGTGTTTAAACGTCTATTCCTAACATCAAATAGCCAATTACAATTCGATAAGCATTTTTTGTTTCTAATTTTGTATTTGAAAAAGTGTCGCTTTATACGCGAATACTTCTTCTCTCAACACACAAAAAGTTCTCTCGTGATGCATGTCAATTGACCATATACATTGAATTTAGCGCGCGAAGTTTGCATAATTATTATGGCTGTCGCTTTTCTAATAGTAGAATAGGGAAAAATCACAACGTGATTAGCATATGAGAAATCATATTTCGTGCATTTTGGGGGATCCTAACGTAGTTTCATCAAAAAGCCCAGATGGTCTTCATCCATGTTTTGCCCGAAAAATTTCATCAAAAAGTTAGGAAAAGGCTCCTCCCAAGATGAGCTATTCAATGATTGCGGGTGCGTTTAGTTGGACTTTTGGAAAAAGTCATTGGAAAAATGTCCGTTGAAAGGGCTTTTTAGAATGCAAATTGTGTTTGTTAAATTACAATCTGAAAGTCTATTGTGGAGTACTTTTGAGCGAAATAATGTTTGGAGAGATTATATTTACAAAGGACTTTTGTGATAAAAAAAAATTATCAAAAGAAAAATAAAATAAATTGGCTGGCAAGGGCAGGTGGCTGCCGGCGATCGAAATCGTTGCCGGCGGCCGACATCTGACTCGGGCAACCTCGAAGACAACTGGGGAGGGCCGCCCGGGGTCGAGCGACCCTTGAAGACCACTGACAAAGGCCGCCCGAGGTCAGGCAACCCCCGGTGAGGGCTGCCGAACGTCGAGCGACCCATGTAGAAAATTATTCACATGAATAATTAATTAATCAAGAAGAATCAGATCCATATATGACTGTAAAACACCGAGATCGATAAGCGCAGCGGAATTAAAATGTATTTGTTTGAGCCATTGCTTCACTTGAAGAAAAATAGATCAATCCGATAATCAATGATATATTGGAATGCCAAATCTTCCTCTCTATAACTTATTTCAGTATAGCAGTTTTCAATGGGATTAAAGCAATTGATAGGTATAATATACCCTTTTATAGACTAAAAATGGAACCTAGTAAACCCTAATCAATAGCGTGTCAACTGGACCCTTCCTATTACAGGCTTCAGTTAAACACAATTGTCTACACTTTGCTGCTCAACTAGACCCGTTATTAACAGATGTCAATACCTAATTCAATCAGATCATTCTAGGATTTAACAAATATTGGAATATCTATTAACCCGATTATTTAAAATAGAAAATCAATTAATTAATGTAAGCCCATATTATAGGAAATTTCCAACATTCTCCCACTTGGACTACATTAATTAACTTATTTTTATTTTGAAAAATATTTTATATTTAAAATAATACTATTGGGTTTATAACTGAAAATTTTGTTTTATGTGGCCACAAATTTAAAAAATAATAATATTTTAATAACGACATCTCAAAACCAATCCAATCTTATATAACCTCAGCATAGAACTATGTAGATCAATGTGTTAAGAAAATACTACAATCCATGACCTTCTATAATCACATATAACAAGCATTATATTTTCATGAATCATGAGCCTAATAGTGTAATAAAAAATAGTGCCAACATGTTATCAAAATATATATTATTTCTTATCAATTCTCAATACAATTTCTTAACGACATGAAACTGCATTAACGTAATTTCTAAATATGAAATTGCACAACTATGTCACAATCCAACATGAGATCTCATAATCAGTGATATCAAGTCATCTTTAAACTAACATTTGTTTAAAGATATTGTTTTATACTTCCATTTCTCAGTCAATATGAGAAATTATAACAATAGAATCAACAATAATGATCATTGAAAATAAATACTTTAATAAACATCATAAAAGTATTATCAATCTACATATAATTATAATATCCAGAAATACAAATTATATAACTCTTACTAACAAAAGAATCTAAAACACCCAAATTATTTACATGTTCTTTAAACAAAATGGGTCGTAAACCTTTTGTTAAAGGATCAGCCAACATGGACTCAGTTCTAATATTTTTAATCCCTTTTTGACCAAGTCCTTAATAGTATAATATTTTATCTTCATGTGTTTGAACGCATTGCTAATCTTGTCATGCTTGGGATAAAACACAACTGCAATGTTATCACAATAGATCACCATAGATCTAGCAATAGAGTTCACAACTCGCAATTCTAAGATCAAATTTCTGAGCCAAACTGCTTGAATCGATGCGCCGTAGCACGCTACAAACTCAGCATACATTGTAAAGTTCATAATCAAGGTTTGTTTTGTACTCTTCCAAGAAATAACACCTCCAGCCATCATAAAAATATATCCAGAAGCTGATTTTGACATTGAAAATATAGTTGATCCAGCAACCTTCAAAGAAGCTCTTAATAGTGATCAAGCAAATGAATGGTTGAGAGCGATAAAGGATGAGATGATTTTTGTGTCAATTAATCAAGTATGGAAACTTGTTGATTTGTCTGATGGGTATAAACCGATCCACTGCAAATGGGTATTCAAAACCAAAAAAGACAATAAAGGCAACATAGAGAGATTCAAGGCAAGGTTATTCGCAAATGGGTACACACAAAGAGAAGGCATTGATTATACTAAAGTCTTTTCTCCAGTGTCCACTAAAGACTTTTTTCAAATAATCATGGCATTGGTGGCTCATTTTGACTTAAAGCTTCACCAAATGGATGAAGAAGTATATATGCAGCAACATATGGTGTGCAAACTTCAAAGGTCCATGGTCTCAAACAAGCATTACATCAGTAGTACTTGAAATTTCACAAAGTTATGACATTTTTGGCTTTGAAGAAAACAAGTTTGATCAATACATCTATATGAAAGTAAGTAAAAGTAAATATATTTTCCTAATACTTTATGTATATGACATTTTACTTACTAATAGTGATGTCGACCTATTGAATGACATAAAAAGTTGGGGAAGCCTTTGTTCTAAGCATTGAGATTCATCGTGATAGATTTAAGAATTTCTAGGTTATCTCAGAAAAGTTATATAGATCGTGTTTTAAAAAGATTCAATATGCAAATCTGTAAGTCAGCTAAAGCTCATGTTGTGAAATGAGATAAATCGAGCATATGCCCCAAAAATAATATTGAAAAAGAAGTCAAGGTCGTGAAAGGACCTTGCCACCCTTGGATCTAGGTCGCAGCGGGGTCGCGCAACCTCCAGCGAGATCGTGGGAGGTCGCACGACCCTGCCACCCCAGATCTGGGGGCAACGAGGTCCTCCTGCAACCCCACTACCCCAGATCTAGATCGCCAGGGGGCAGCAAGGTCCTCCCGCCACCCCAAATTGGGTCGCGACGAGGTCGACGACCCAGACCTCCCCGCGAGACAAGGCAACAGTCACCTGGGCCACCACAACCATGCCAACCTCTATCTAGTCGTCGACAACCGCTCATAGCCTCAAGCAACACGTCAGCCAACCTCAACAAAGAAGAAGATGAACAGTCCAATGACGAGGGCAAAACTGGAAAAATCGAGAGTGAATGAAGATAGTTTTGGAAGAAAATAAAAATATGAACAATATCCTCTTGTATGCCGAGAAAGCTGAAAGCCTAAGACACCCTCACACTTATCTTGAGCTTTCAGCCTTGAGAAGGCCAACTTTAGCCTAATAGGAATTTCGAATTTGTTCCCAAACACCCAATATTTAGCCTAAAGATTTTTCGAAACCCAAAGATCCTTTGCAAAGCTAATTCCAAACACACCCTGCGTCTACTTATGCATTGCTTTGATTACCATTACATCCACCGCCATTTACCACAAGGCGGAGAGAAGCAATGAGCCCCGACTATATGCTTATCGGATTTTACGACCATTGGTCAAACTGCTTAACCGGATTTGATCGCGATACCGACTCGGAAGCGACGACCGGTCGAGGGTATGCAAAACAACATTTGCAATCTACAGCAGAAATTAGGACGCAAGTATCTAAAAGCAGTCTATAGGAGCGAGGCACTTGCATTTTACCCGTTTGACCATGATTATCACGTTAGCAAAGACGAAAAGATGGGAAAGACACGACGTGGGCGCGTCTCAAGCGGATTTGGGGCAATAGTTCTGCCCTCGAGCATCGTGGACGTCCAAAGGCTTCTTGTAAGACTGCAGCAGTAAAGAGGAACAGACCACGCTGAGGGAGGAAGCGGCCATGCAGGCACCGGCGAGCCAAGGCGGTAGGCGGATACCGGTGAACGGGTACAGGATGCCGGCGGCGATTGGCATACCGAGAACGTTGTAGCTGAGGGCCCACACGTAATTGAGTCGGATGCGCGACATCGTCTTCCTGGATAGATGGATAGCAGTTATCACGTCCTCCAGGTTGCTTTTGATGAGAACTATGTCGGCCGCTTCTATGGCAACGTCAGTGCCCGCACCGATTGCCATGCCAACGTCTGCTGCGACCAAGGCCGGTGAATCGTTGATTCCATCTCCCACCATTGCCACTATCATCCCTTTCATCTGCATCCGATTTAAATTTTAAGTAGTCAGATACGTAGCATATGCATAAATAGGGTAGAAGCAGGACAACTTCATCAGAGAGTTGAGGCGCATGAGCGGTATATTAGTAGCATAAGACAAAATAAACAGAAGGAGCCTTGAGAATCAAACTCGTTACCTATGCTCATATAACGTTAGACAGTTCTAAAAGCTAAAGCTCGTGGAGAAGTGAATTCTGAGATATTTTTGTTCAAGAGTCCCTGAATTCCTCATTTGCCTCCTTGATTAAGATCAAATGTCATGCATTGTGCTTAAAAGCCAAAATCAACCTATGAGTAAGGAGTGTCAGAGTATTTAAATGTTTAAATTACACCTCTATCTATCTATCGACTTAAGTTTCAGATGAGTTGGTAGTCATCGCTCAACAGTTCTACACTAAACCGTCCAACTCTGTCAAATCCCAATATGATGCATAAATCTGCCATCAAAACTGATGCGTCGTGACATAAATTTTGTAAAAACTCCAGAAGGGATAGAACCGCCTATGAGATCATGTTCACAGTTATTGTACGAAACGCATCCGCTCATACCTAGGACCCTACTTTCGATCTAAAGAATCCTTAGCAACATGAAATGCTCGCTCAAGCCAACTAATTAACCTTGGACCATATAATAATAACCATTTAAGATTGACATGGTCCACTTTAGAACCAAGGTGAGATAAGGATACCTGCAAATCTTTGATCCTATCAGCCTTTCCTACTGGGTCTGTCTCAGCAAAAACCTCCTGGATACCTACTTGCTTTGATATAGCCTTCGCTGTGGCCCAGTTATCACCGGTCACCATGATACTTGAGATGCCCATTGAGTGAAGAAAGGATATGACACGCCCAGCCTCTGGCTTTACTGGATCAGTTACAGCAAAAGCCCCGGCAATCTTTCCGTCAATGGCAACAAGCACACAACTACGAGCCATTTGCTCATTTTCTGAAAGGTAGTCCTGAACCTCATGACCAATAGCCACATTAGAGGCCTGCATGAGCTTCCTGTTGCCGACTAGAACAACTTTTTCTCCCACTTTTCCACTCACCCCAGCTCCTGGGTGCACCTCAAAGTCCTTGACCTCTGCATTATGGTCAGTGCTGGATCCAAATTTCTTGCGGAGCCTCTTTGCGTGTTCCATGACAGCTTTTGCTATTGGGTGTTCACTATTCACCTACATATTACAGAATGCCAATGAATCACAAAAAGAGCACTGCATAAATACATGATATCATCTAAATGGATGCAAGTCTAGTTGAACAAAATAATCTGAGGTCACTTCTTTGAAATATTAGCAATTTCCACTGAAAAAGTAAAATGTTGAGATTGAATAGTGGCGTGTCAGAAGATCTCCTGAATTACGCCCACTTCATAGGTTTTTTCCATTACCACTTCAACATATATGTGCTTAATATTCCAACTCTCATTTTAAGACACTTTACTACAATAGAGAGACACACCTCTGCAGCCATAGCCAGGTCACAGAACTCCTCCATTGAGTAGGAGGAGAAGAGAACAGCACTAACCACTGCAGGCTTTCCAATAGTCAATGTTCCTGTCTTGTCAAACACTACTGTTTTCACCTGCAGACAGAAAAATGTAAATATATTGCATATTAGAGAAGTTCATATATTAGAAAAGATATGGGAAAGGAGCTCACAACAGATTTAAGCCATGTACAGTATAGATTTATCCTTAACACGTCTAGCTTCAACAGCATGCACTTAAAATCATTCTCAAGGAAATTGCAATTTGCAAATTAATTCAAGAGTTTGTAATCAATAGAACACTGTCCTCTATCTGTGGGACAGGACAAAAGAAAAAAAATGGTCGGTGGCATTCATGTCTTGATAGCTTATGTGCTCGGAATGCAACATCTGAACTATGAAGCAATTATTACTAACTAATGTAATCACCAGTGGAAAGAAATAAAGTGAAAAGAACTTTCTTTAGCATACTTAAAGACATTCAAAATGACAATGTGGTAGTGTTTACAGATCTGGTCATTTCCCCCTTGAAACAAGAACCAACTGCTAAAACAGATACTAAAAAGAGCAAGAAAGGCTTGTCTGGAATAGTAATACAGTGAACAAAGCAGCACGCATTCTTCAGGAGTAAATGAATGTCTGCATTCCAAGTAATAATATTGCTTAGTTCCCAGATGGTGGTTTCATATCCTACCTTGTGTGCCTTTTCAAGTGCATCTCCACCTTTGATAAGCACACCTTGTGAAGCACCCTTGCCAGTGGCAACCATGACAGCCGTGGGAGTTGCTAGTCCAAGGGCACAAGGACAGGCAACCACAAGTACGGAAATACCAAACTGCAGAGCAAGTTCAAATCCATCCATCGCTTTCGGTATCCACCGTTTAGGATAGAGACCAATTAGTCCAAGGATAAACCATCCCAGCCATGTAAAAAATGCCACCACAACAACCTGTATATAGAAGAGAAGAAATCATAATTAATTGATTCATTATCCTTAAAAAGAAAAGCAAGAGTAAACACTAAAAAGATTGCCACCATTAAGCATTTTACTATTCAAGGTAGTGAATTTTGTGCTTCCACTATGCCCAGTAATTAGAAAAAAGCAGTGGCTGCTTTAAAAAACAAAGGTCTACAAACATTGCTCAGCCTTGAACGTATTAATTTCACTAGATGTGTGACTTCTATATATTGAGATCAACCATGGCCAAGTATTCCGTGAGCTATACCTCAACTTTTTTCGTTTCTACCTAGCATTATTCCCTTCAAAACTAAGGTCCAAAGTTAAGTGAATTGTTTCGGCCAAGGAATGCTAGGTATACATGTCAAGTACAATATCAACAACTCCAGGATGACAAAATGAAAGAAGGTACGGACATATCTCCAAAAAGTGATGATGTGAAAACAGCAACTCTAATAGAGAACTCAGTCTGCAAGCTTTATAGGCTACCAGATTGAGAAAATGCATTTCTTGCTAATCATATCTCCAAAGTGTGAAACTGAACTGGTCTCCACAACACTAAAATGAGAAAAGTAAAAGAACTATGCCTTGGAAATGAACAACCCGGTTTGTAATCACAAAGCGATATTATCGATCAACAATGTAACTACATAAAGCAGGACCAAAGAAAGACTTACTGTTGGCACGAAAAATCTTGAAATTTGGTCTGCTAGTTTCTGAACAGGTGCTCTTGCAAGCTGAGCAGCTTCAACCAGCTGAACTATTTGAGAAAGTGCTGTCTCCGACCCAACATGAGTGGCCTTCACTAGTAAGCATCCATTCTCATTCATGGTTCCACCAATGACCTATGCATCCAAATAAAGGACAGGTGAGGTGCCAGTTAAAATTGCAGTGCAGATATAACTCTAGTGTATGAGATGCCAAGCAGGAACACAAGGCAATACCTTATCACCAGGTCTTTTAGCAACTGGCGTAGCCTCCCCTGTGATCATACTTTCATTGACATGGCTTTGGCCAGTGATGACAATCCCATCAACAGGAACCTTTGAGCCAGGAATAATCTTGAATACGTCATTCCTTTGTATAAGTTGAGTGCTAATTTCCTCCTCTGAAATTACATTCCCATCATTATCCAACTTAACCAAACAAGCTGTATCAGGTGCCAGATCAGTCAACTTGGCTAAAGCATCTGAGGTTTTTCCTTTAGCTACAATCTCCAAATATTTCCCCAAGAGGATAAAGGATATCAACATGGAACTTGTTTCAAAAAAGTCTTGCCCTTCGAATTTATCGGAAGTCAATGCCTTTATCATGACATATACAGAATAAAAGTACGCAGCATTGGTGCCCAGTGCCACCAGAACATCCATATTAGCTGATTTTCGTCTCAATGCATGGTACGCCCCCAAATAAAACCTAGAAAATATCCAAAATCAGAAAAGTTAGTTGATTCTCAGAAGTAACCTTGACATCATTCGCCATCCAACAAACAGCTTCTGTAAGTGTGAAACTCAACAAAGCACAATCAATAATTAAAACTTTGGGAAAACATTTTCTTACCTTCGACCAATGACAAACTGCACCGGAGTGCAAAGCATCCATCTCAGGAGCATCCCAATGCTGAGCATGTTGTATATCTTATACTCTAACCAGTTCCCATAAGGATGAAGCATCGGAAGTACCATAGAGAATATGAAAACTGGAACTGAAAAGAGGCAGCTCAACAAGAATTGGTTTCTATACATCCGTACTTCCTCTTGTTGCTCAGATTCTCTACGTCTTGGAGCAATATAGAGGCTTGCGTTGTATGATTTAGACCCATGGCTAGCTTCCTTTATGCAGTGTATTAAGGACCTTGGACCGGTAAGGTCTGGGTCATAGGCGATAACAACCTTTTCTTCAGCCAAATCCATCTCAACTTCATTCACACCTTCAGCCAACTCAAGGGTGGTATGAATAACAGCTGCATCTTCCGGGCAATTCACTCCTTCGAGTTTCAGATGCACTTTGTTCAGATCATTACCCGTTGTGATAAGATCAGCCCCAAAACCAGCATCTTCTATAGCTTCAATGATGAGGTTGGTGTCGGTAATGTTTCCATCATAGTGGACCTTTGCTTCTTCTAGAGCTAGACCAACCACAGCTTTTTTCACTCCATCAACCGTTGAAAGGGCCCGTTCAACAGACTCGGAGCAGCTAGTGCATGCCATTCCTTTGATTCTAAGACGACATACCACAATATCGCGTTCTGGAAATTCTGAAACTGCAAAACCTGCTTCCTCGATGCACTCCTTAATCTTTCTTGCCTAATAATAGAGCCATAAATTTGCTGTTTCTCATTAACAAGGCAGAATGAATGGATCACAAGCAAAATAGAGAGCACTTCTTATAAAAGTACAATTAAAGAGAATAGAGCCAGATAGAAAGACAGACGAACAGATAGATAAATAGGTACTTTCTTTTCATTGGTGCAACTTTCTCTGGTTTCTGTAAGGTTTTGGGAAAAAATTTGCAAAGAGATCAAAAAGTTCATTTCTTCTCACCACAAATCCATCTCCAGAACTTGTTATCATAAAATTAAGACACTCAGGATAAACTAAAAACATTCTCAAAGAAGTGTCATTAAACACACACACACACATGCACATTCTCTGGGTGTGCACTGCCACAGACTTGATCCACAACATTCTCGATAGATGAACGCAATCTCTGCAATTTCTTGCTCTTCAATATTATTTTGGTGCTAAAAAATGGGGATGATCTGGACTTAGTATCCCAAGTCACCTAAGAAGAGAAATAATGCTATCATTTCCAGTGAAACTTAGATCATGGTCAACTTAATAATTTGAAAAAACAACACTGAGAGAAGAGATTTCAAATAACTCACACATAATCTAGTTGGACAAAGGACTGTAACAAAGACTGTGCCCTAAGGTTTCACTGTACGGAGAACAGCTTGGGTTAATCGTCACAGCAGACTTACATTAATTAGCTCGGGAATATATGTCACTGCAGCATGGCCTTGAAGTGGCGACACTGACACACTCTCGACCCCATTAAGCTTTCCAACAGCTGATTCTATAGAAACTGCGCAGGACGCACACTTGATATCACTTACTTTGAACGAAACGCTCCGTACTCTGTCATCTTTTGTACAATCTGTTGTGCTCAAAGAGGCAGTCACGCCATCAGCAGGTCGCAACAGAGGCGCCTTGAGGTCATCCTTCCCATTTGGTTCCATTTTAATTTTTCAGAGTTTTAATACTGCCTAATCCTGCAAAAGAAAAGAAAATTTAACAAAATAGTGGAGTTACACAATCCAGCCTTTCTATAGCTAGATGAAAATCGCAGTTCGTCCATCATGCAGTGATCACAAGGTGTGAAAGAATATTGCTAACAGATTTTATCTGTCACCATTACTATATAGCAAAATTGCTGCAGCAAGGAACTCCAATTCCAGGTCATCTTCAAAAATAAATCAGCGACAGACATTCGACAACTACACGACACTGGAACATGCACGTTTTTGACTGCAGTACTAAGTCATGAAACGAATTGCAGCGCATCAACTCTGTAAAGCACAATGATCAAGACAAACAGAGCAAGAAAAATGCTGTGTGAGGTCAACTTCGCGAGCGAAAATCAAAAGAACTAAATAAAGCACGACGTCGCTTCGCAAATCGATCGGAGTGCAGATTAACGGACCTCTCACAATCTCATCAAAAAAAAAGAAAAGAAAGCAACACTACGAAAAATAGAAAACCAGCGAACGATCACTGGAGAGCTGATGCAGCTCTTCGGAGCAACGAGCGATAGAGCGGCTGCGAAGCCCGTACACACAACAGAAGAAACACGCGTCCGCTTAACGCTATGAGAAGAAAAAAAGAGGGAGGGGACAAGAAGAGACGCTGGATTCAAAGCAGCCGGGCGGACGAGTTCGCATCAGCGATGAGCCATCGATCAGGCCAAACAGAGACCGGCACAAACGAGCGTCCGCGCTAGGCTCGACCCCCCTCGGCCGAGCGGTCAGGCTAAGTCAAAACCGGCGGCCGCGTCGCCAGAGGAGCGTAATAGCAACGCCGGACGCCGACGCCGCCGCCGCTGCTGCCATCAGAGAATCCGGGAGCGGAGCAGAGCACGGGGGGCAGCAAAAGCAATCAAACAGGGAGCCCCATATATATAAAAGAGCGCGCGTAAAGCACACGTACCGATCCCGCGTCCTTCCGCCTGCTCTCCCTCTCTCTAGCCAAAAAAAAAGGCGAAAGGCGAAAAGGAGAGGGCGTCCTGGGAGCGATGGGGATCGATCGCGTTAAAGCTCGAGCCCCTCCTCTGCGAATTCTAGGGTTTTCCAGGAGGAAGAGAGAGAGCCGAAACGGACAGAAAGCAGAGAGACGATGAGTCGCCTCGCTCCGTGACTCGCTATCTATCTCGCTCCAAAAATCTCTTAGCGTGTCTAGAAATATTTCCCCGACTTTTTTTAAATTTTTGAATCCTTAACGTCTTCTTCCTCTCCTCTTCTTCGCCCTCGCGGGCCTTCGTGGGTTATCTCCATGAGGCATGAGCCACAACCGCCACCGCCCTCGCGGGTTTGGGGGCGCGAAATCCCGTTTCTGCCCCCGCCCGCCCTGCGCCCACCATTTCCCCCCGGTTCCCACGTCCCGTCGGTCGGTTTCCCCCACGCCCCACCTCCCTCCTTATTTCTATCCTTTTCTCCACGCGCAATTGACTCGGTCTAATCTTGATCCGGTATTTCGATCCTAGCCTTTCGTCGACCCATGGTACCAATCGAGGATCGGAGTCACGGGAACCGCCAGGCACCAGGGTCTCGGGTCCAACCCCAAGGAGGCTCTAGGCTCGGGCATCTCAATCTCAGCTCTAGCCCGCATCAAGTCCTCGAACCTCGAAGTCCTAGGCCTGTTTCCCCAAGATCCTAGGCCCAAGACATTCAAGTCCTCGGTATCGGGTCTGAACCTAGTGGTGGGAATTGGTCTTTCATGCGCCTCGCTCGCACACATCATTAAATTTCATGAGTCCTAGATAATAACGTCTCAATCTAACGAGGAATGCGGAATGAAATTTTTCTAAATATCTAGTTCTTGGGCTAGCCTCAAAGTACCAAAGTCGGGTTTATCAAGTCCTAAAATTGGCTCTGAAGTCACGAGGATCGGAGTCTTGAGTTCAAGTCGTTAGGCACCAGGGTCTCGGGTCCAGCCTCGAGGAGGCTCTAGGCTTAGGCATCTCAATCTCGACTTTCGCCCACATCACGTCCTTGACCCTCGAAGTCCTAGGCCCATTTCTTACGAGATCCTAGGCCCGAGATATTCGGGTTCTTGGTATGGGACTCAAGGATCCAACCCTAGTGCATGAATCGATCGGTCTTTTGCACGCCTCCCTCGCACACGTCATTAAATTGCACGAGTCATATATAATGACCTCTAATCTGACGAAGAATGCGAAAAGAAGTTTTTCTTGATAAAAGGTTTTCGGGCTAGTCTAGAAGTACCGAAGTCGGGTATCGAGTCCTGAACCGGCTCTGAAGTCGCGAGGACCATGAGGGATCACGAGAAATGATGCGCTCACCTGAATTCATGGTTTTGGTGGATGGGCCCTTGGGTAATTTCACCGTGCGTGCTCGGCAAGGCAAGGCGGGAGAAATCGAAATTGGCCGTCCGCGGGAAACCGTCAATTGGCTAATTAAAGAGATGAGCAGATGAGATGATGCGAGTAATGGGACTTAAATTTGAATACTGACATAACGGAAAGTGGGGATGTAGTCCCCAGCTTTGATAAATCCGCAGCTTATTAAATAAAGAGTGATGCTTCAATGATTGCGATCGATTTTTAAATTCGTTTGTCAAGGGATGGAATCAACTTTTATTATAGATAAACTCAAATCAAAATAGATATGCTGGTGAACAAAGCCGGTCTCACAATATCCATATGCTCCATTGTGGATTTAGATCAATTCCCATATATTTCTTTTTTATCCCGGTGCTCTAACAGCTTGCAGAGTAATCTATAGCTTTACACATAGCTAGTGAATGACAACCGCATGGATTATACTGTGAGTAATGCGGAAATTAACGGATTTTGCAATTCAGGTCGAACGTCAAGAGATAAAATTACCAAAGAAAATTGTGAACGTCGGCCCTAAACTCCATTCAAAGCAAAATTACAATCTTTTACGGAAAACTCATTTGGAAAATTAAAAAGAAAAAGCCTAACACTCTTGTGTTTATTTTAGTACGTAATAAGATTATTCTCTCTTATATACATAATATTCACACCGATCGAGAATCGAAGTCTAGCATCCGAACTATTGGGTGCCAAGGCCTTGGGTCCAGCCTTGAGGAGCCTCCAGGCTTGGTCTTGGGGTCTTGGGCTCAGGCATCTAAATCTCGGCTCTGGCCCACATCCCGTCCTCAATCCTCAAAGTCCCGGGCCCGTCTCCCCAAGAAACTAGGCCGGAGACATTCGGGTCCGAGGATCCGACCCTAGCATATGGAATCAATCTTTCATGCACCTCCCTCGCACATATCATTAAATTCAACAGGTCTCTATATAATGACCTCTCTAATCTGACGGTGGATGTGAAAAGCCTCGAAATACTTAAGTCACGTATTGAGTCCTAAATTGCCTCTGAAGTTGCGAGGACCATCATCGATCATGAGAAATGATCCGCTCGCCTAATTTAACGGTTTTGGTGGACGGACCCTTGGGTAATTTCACCTTGCGTGCTCAACAAGGGAAGTAGAAATCGAAATTGGCCAAGTCCACGGGCAATAAATCAAAGAGATAAACAGATTGGGACGAATGACGACTTGAGTTTGACTAATTCATAACAGAAAGTGGGGATCTATTCCTAAGCTTTGATAAATCCGCGGCTTATTCAATAAAGAGTGATGCTCCAATCAGTGCGATCGACTTTTAAATTCATCTATCAGGGGATTGGAACAAACTTTTATTATAGATACACTCTATTCAAAACAGGTATGCTAGTGAACAAAGCCGGCCTTACAGTCCATGTGCTCCACATTATAGAATGCAGAGTGATATGTATCTTTGCATGGCTACATCGTCTTGTGAATAACACAAAAATTAATGGATTTTACAATTCAAGTCAAACACAAGTAGAAGAAACTACCAAAGAAAATAATGAATGATGACAAATATATCGAATATTTACATGGTTTGGTCCAATCATCAATACCTACTCCTACAAGAAAAACAATTGTTGCGAAAAGTGAACGATCAAATAATAATATAATCAGAAAAGAAAGCAAATTGGACATCAAATTTACAATGTTCGATTGTAATAACCTACATCTAAATATCTTCATGGTACAAATTTAGATTTTCACAAATAACAATTCGCCTCAAGTCAAGATTCGTATATTACACTTAAACTCAAGACATATTTTAACAATCTCCATCTTAGATTGATTTTTGAGTCAAGTCACAATTGTTTCGCAAAAAATGAACTCTACCATTATTCTCCCATAGCACCCAATAGGCTCAAATGCCATAGATATTTTCCAAGTCCAAATCTTGCTTAAACTTCACCATAATTGAGGACCACATCAAAATACCAACTCCACACCTTTAATTGCTCATAATTGAGGACCACAAAATACCAACTCCACAAAAGATTTCAGTAATTACAGCAAACGTTGACTTTATATGCTTCACCTTGCTACAAGTACCATCTATGTCGATTATTTCACTAGTTAACTCTTTAACCATAAATAAAGCAAAATCATTATTGCATCCATAAATTAAAAACAAAATTTGAAGACTAAATGCAGTAAAATCAATCAAATAAATATGTTGCACACATTAACCTAGATATGAATTTCATATTAATTTCAATAGTTACAACAATCTAGATATGCAAACATACTCAGTTTATTAATCCACTATATCTCTATGTGAATTAAAATATAAGGCTTCTATGAATACCTTACAATGACTTTTGGATCACCTTATCAAGCTACACAAATACCATCTATCCACGTTTAATTCATGGTTATATATTATAATGAGCAATTACATATTATCACTTACTCAAACATAGATTATTACAATCACTCAAAAGCATTACGCACAATAATATATAACTCATGAATAAAATCATCAAATGTAACATGGTTAGGCTAATAACAAAAGAAAATTAGAACATAGTAGATGAAAAAATAAAAATTCAAACCCAGCATCTTGAATTGTCAACACTTTTGTCTTCTCTTCAAAATACTGATTTGATATCCATCTTCCATCTTTGCTTTTATTTGAATTCCGATATTTGCCATTCTTTTCCTTATCTTCTCCATATCTCATTATTCTGCATAAACAAGGAAAATTTAAATAATCAGAAAGAAATCCAAATATTTTATCATGCATTAAACTTTTCTGCATAAATTTAATTTCAGACACCATGACCGACCGTTACTCGCTTGAACATAACATACTCGAGTCTGAAGATATTTTTCATATATCATCCTCATCCTCAGAACCAAACCTTGACATATTTTCAAGCCAAACTCATTGTCCCCATTTCCTAGTAAAAATCCTCACCTCAAAGTTTGTCAAACCCATCACTGTTATTGCTCTCATTGACACGGGAGCAAGTTGTTCAATATTGGACACCCCCGGAATCCCATTTAGAATTCGCTCAAAAGTGTTCCCATCCTTTATGGAAAAACCCAGAATTCTTTGTTCGCCTTCCTTTCAAAAAGAATGAAGACATAAATCCAACCAAGGCGAGTCATGTGGGAATGAAGCCAGAACATCTGACTTTAGCTCAAAGGGAATGCTCAGAACTTTTGCAACAAGACCTAATTGAAATCTCTGATTCTTAATGGGCCTACGAAGCCTTTTATGTCAATAAGCGTGTCGAGCAAAACAGGGGAAAAATGAGACTGGTAATCAACTATCAACCTCTCAATCTTTTTCTCCAAGATGATAAGTTCCATTTGCCATCCAGAGATTCTCTCTTTCTTGGTTTAACCAAAGCCCACATTTATTCCAAATTCGACCTTAAAGCCGGATTTTGGCAATTGGGTATCCATCCCGAAGACAGATCCAAAACGATTTAGTATCTCGAATCAGCACTTCCAATGGAAAGTACTTCCTTTTGGTCTCGAAGGTAGCACCATCCCTTTTCCAAAAGGCCATGTGTCGTATATTCCAACCAATCTTGTCAAGTGCAGAAGTATACATTGACGATATTCTCGCTCTACGCCCCGATGAACAGTCACACTGTCAACTCCTTGAGCAGTTTGAGAAATTGTGAAGAAACATGGCATCATGCTTTCTCAAAGAAAGATGAATATTGCTCAAACAGAAATCGAATTTCTTGGTATGCACCTCAACAAGGGACATACTATCCGGGGCCACATATTGCTCAAGAATTATTAAAGTTCCCCGAGGATAACTTCACCACAAAACAAGTTCAGCAATTTCTTGGGATAATCAATTATCTCAGGGTTTTTGTCCCAAATATTGCAAAGCTTCTGATCCATTTGCAATCCATGCTAAAGAAGAACCCCCCAACTTGGGGAAAAACTCAGACTAGAGCAGTCGTTGAGCTTAAGGAGATCATGCAGAATCTCCCACCATTGCAAATACCATCAACAGGCAAAAGGATCCTTCAAAGGCGCGCCGGTGATGAATACCGGGCAGCTATCCTCTTTGAAGAAATTGATGGTAAGAGACACCCTTGTGCTTACAAAAGTGGAAAATTTTCCCAAGCCGAAATGCATTATCATTCCACTTTCAAAGAAATCTTAGCAATAAAAAATGGCATAAAAAAGTTTGAGTTTCATCTCATTGGCCACCACTTCCTGGTAGAATTAGACATGGCATCTTTCCTCGGATGACCAAGTTTAAACGAAGATTCCAAATTCTACTTCGATGGGCTGAATGGTTTTCGAAATACTCTTTTGAAACCAAACATATTCCTGGAAAGAAAAATGTACTTGCTGACTTCCTCTCTAGACCAAAAGCACCAGCCGAAATCAACATGTATATCAAGAGGCCTACCTTCCATATGCTCAATTATGGAGTGAAATACAAGGTTAAGAAGATCAAAGATTTGTCCGGTTGGAAATATCCCAGGAGATTATTCAATACATCGAATGACAATCTTCTTTGAAAACATGGAAAATCTCATGTGGCAATGCCACATAGATCTATTCGAGATTCAATGGAGGTTCGATTCTTTATCCTTTTGGGACGGAAAGAAGATGATTTCCCTGATCAACTCAAGACGTTATTATGGTACTTAACCAATAAGTACTTAATAGCTATTGAAATTCCAACCAGACGATTTGTTGCCAACCTCACCAGGATATTTTTACTCGGGAAAAATGTTGAAAAAGAAAGTGATAAGAATCTCTTAGACTTTCTAAATTGGTTCTATCATCCTAATCACTTTGGAAAATTGATCTTGTGCATAATCTAAAAATATACACTTTCTTATCCTTCTATCGAGCATCGTCTCAAGATCATGAAATGACGGGAACATATGATATTGTCTAATGACCCCTATCTTTGGAGGTCCTCGCTTGAACATAACATGGGCAACCAAATATTTTAAGAAAGAATAATTCAAATTGAAGTGCATTCCAAATTCTCAATCGATGGGCTGAATGGTTTTGAAATACTCTTTTGAAACCAAACATATTTGAGAAAGAAAAATGTACTTGCCGACTTCCTCTCTAGACCAAAAGCAAAATTAAGTAAATCAACATGTATATGCCTACCTTCCATATGCTCAATTATGGAGTGAAATACAAGGTTAAGAAGATCAAAGATTTGTCAGTGGAAATATCCCGGGAGATTATTCAATACATCCAGAATGACAATCTTCTTTGAAAACTGGAAAATCTCATGTGGCAATGCCACATAGATCTATTCGAGATTCAATGGAGGTTCGATTCTTTATCCTTTTGGGTTAAATTCGAATTATCCATTCATTCATCCCCTTCCGATCAACTCAAGACGTTATTATGGTACTTAACCAATAAGTACTTAATAGCTATTGAAATTCCAACCAGACGATTTGTTGCCAACCTCACCGAGGATATTTTTACTCGGGAAAAATGTTGAAAAAGAAAGTGATAAGAATCTCTTAGACTTTCTAAATTGGTTCTATCATCCTAATCACCGGAAATGACTTTTGGAAAAGGAACCGAGAACCACGACTCCAAATCCCGAAGTCCTAAGTTTAGGTCCATTCATGGTATGCGAGCCATGGTTTCGCCTTTTTAATATTATTCATTCCATGTTTCGGACCCATGTTTGGCTTGGTAGGTGAGGATCCTCCAAGAAATGCAGCTTGGATAGATTAGAAAGTTTCCATCGAAATTTTTGGGTGTCTCTTCGAACTCGAGTGATCATGTTTCGGGAGTTGTTACGTAGGGACGCAACTTGCAGAGAAACTCTCCTTCCTTGGTTCTAAGTTTAGGTCCATTCATGGTATCAGCCATGGTTTCGTTTTTAATATTATTCATTCCATGCGCTTGGTAGGTGAATCCAGTCTTTGAGAAGCTCCATCATTCCTCAGAAATCCTCGAAGCACCTGTTTCTCTTGCTCCAATCCTTAACCCCTCCAAAATTTCGTGTGTCCAATGCCTCGAAAATAGACTATCTTTATGAAGTCTCTCTTAGTGATGAAACCAAGATTTCGAAACCCAACTTCCTCTCATGAACCCTTATTCGCTTTTGCCAAACCAAACTCATCATTTTCACCTATCCACTCCATCCGCCAACTTATTCACCAAACCCCGAGCAAGTAAAGGAATACGTCCAGTCCTCCAAATTCGACCGCATCCCATTCTCGCACATCGAAAAGGAGTACTTCGTTACTCTTCAAATCCCTCCCAATTTCCCTGACAATGGGCTCAACAAGGATACACTCATGTCCATTATGGAGCTGTCCGACTTGCTCTTACCTTTCATGGCCGAAAGGGTTTTCCAGTTGTGGCAAGAATCGCACTGTTAGATACCAGATTTTTACAAAACCAGCATGCTTACATCGCATCTTGTTCAAACTACTTTGAATGCCTAACAGTCTTTGTTATTCTATATCCAAACTTCAACATAACTCTTTCGGACCCTAGTTACTTTCTTTCTTAAAAGTCCAAGTCCAACTTACCGGAGCCCCTCAAACCGCCGACTCTGTAGCCGCAACCCTACATTACCAGATGGTTTATCGAGTGCAGAATCATGCTCTTGACCTCAACTTCAATAATGGTAATGAAGATGCATTGTTTATCTCAATGTAGAATGATCAGGCATCCTGCATCCATGTTCCCAAACAGATCCCCAAGGATACATTGGCCAAGCTCCTTCTAGAGACTTGGATCACCAACTATGAAAAGCTACACCAGCATAACAAGCCTTTACAGTCCACAGACTCGGAGTTCGTACGGAAAAAAGATGGAACTGTTTCCATCAAATTTGGCAAGGAAAAGGAAGAAAGTCCTTCTATCTTCCAGACCCTCTTCATGATTGAACCATGTGTTCCTCAGTCAATTTCCGAGCCAGATCCAAAAAAGCTTGTTCGACATTTCAATAGTGATGGACATCTTGTCCATTACTATAAAGACAACTATGGTCATTGTTTTTGGGATCCTTTTTGCCAATGTTCTTATTGCACAAACTCCCCTGACGAAGTAAATCCTTTTGCGAGATCTCCACCTCGGAGAAAGAAACCTAAGGATAAGGTGTACCAAAGATACTTAAACGGAGATCCCTCCGTAGATACTCTTGGTGAGTGTGATAAATACCAGTTCATGGTTTCTTATGCACCACCTCCACCACCAGAATTCGAACTACGACCCAAGTTTCACCGGATCCACCAAAATCTCCTCCCCCATCTCCTCCTCGGAAAAGACAAGCTCTTTCCCGTTTTATAAGGCAATCTTAAAATGGGCTAAGAAACATTCTTACCCACTTGAGGCTCCAGCAGAAACACCTCCCACTTCTTCTATCACCATGTTCCAAGAAAGCAGACTTTCCCCCTCTTGTCGAGAAAGTTCTAAACTTTCGTTCCCCGCCGAAGAGTTCATTGATCCACAAGGCGAGATATCGTCACGTTCCTAAGATATCTACCCCCACCGATGTGGATGAACATGGGAGACAAAGAAAGACTCCCGCTCGAAGCCATTGTTCTAAATTGGCAATCGAGACTTTGTTAGCACAAAACAATGCCTTCAAGGCAATTGATTCCAAGATCGGAAATGTGCAACAAGATCTCCAAAGGTATGATGAAAATACCAAAAAGATACCGTTCGAATTCCGGAAAAGGCTTCACGCCTTGGAATCGGGACAACATCTCGGGGGTATCATTATCTTGAAAATCCAAAGCCCGAAATAGAAAAGCTCAAGAGGCAAATCCAGCTTCTTGAAGAAGGAAGGTTCAGACTTTTCGATCCATTGGCACCTCCTGTTAGAACCGGATATTTACCTCCACCGCCACAAACGTCTATCTTTGCCACTATCCCAGAAGATCCCTACATAAGGGAACCAGATATGGCAGAAATACGAAATTGCCTCAAAGCCTTGCAGAAGGAAAAAGGGAAAGAAAAGATGCCACCTACAAAATCGGGTTCACTTGTTATAAGAGAAAGGCCGATCGATGATGTTATCAAATCTATTAGAATCTTTTCTAAAGGATTTAGGTACTCGGGAACCCGATCCTAATACTCAACAGCCTCGATCCCGCCATTCCGGAAAACAGTCCCTACTTCCGGTCGAGCAAACTACTCCCGAGACTCGAATCGATTCAGCATCTTATTCATCTTCTCCATCCCTCTCTATTCCTACGTTGATTCCCTCCCCATTGGGCGGTAACTTCAGCAATATTTATGGCTGATCCTCCGGATGAAGAAATGGAATCAAACTATTCTGACCCAGATAATGGTCAGACTAGTAATCCTGCTCGCCATGTGTCCATGGCATCAAAACACTTCTTCACCATTGATGATATTCCTTATCACAAATGGCCGGAAAGACTTGAAGAATTTCATACTTGGTTGAATACTCGAGTCCATCACCAACCATGATATGAATGATGTCTTGTACAACTTTGTTACAAGATTCACGGGAACCCTCAAACTCGGTGGTAATCAATTTGAACAAGACCATTCATTTTCTCGATGTCACCGAATTTCAGCCATGCCATTACTCTCTTGTATCATGTCTTTGTGGGAAAACCCACTAATCTCATAGAGATAAAAAGAAGAGAATTTTTCGAAAGAATATGCTGCTCCTTGTAAAGGAAACATCTCGATAAGCATTATCGAGTGATGCTTGACTTTTATCGGGTTGGAGCGAGATCCAAATCAAGCATGTTTTCCTTACTTCCATCCCTAAAGAACTATCCCAGATGGTTGAAAGATCTTTCTTTGGAAAACAAAGAAGAGTGCAAGATATTCCCTTGGGTGAAATACAGCAAGAAGTTCATCTATGCCTCGAAGAATTATGCTTAAAGCGCCAGATGGTCCGCACCTACATCACAGATGACAAGTGCCTTGAATCAGCCTGCTCTTGCCAGAAGTTAAAAATCAAATGCTCCAGGCAAGACGTGATGGTACTTGTGGCAAGTATTCCAAGAAGAAGAAACATTTCAAAAGTTGGATAAAGAAATCCAAACATGGCTCCAAGCATTTCCGGAAAAGAAGAAATGGCGATACCTACGCAAAAGAAAGGATCGCACGGGCCACAAGAAATCAAACCGTTGCTACATTTGCAACCGGAAAGGACATTTTGCCAAAAATTGTTCTCAAGCAAGAAAATGTCGAGAATCATTTAATTCATCACATTGAGAATGAAACAGGAATTTCTCTTGAAAATGATGATATTGAATCATTATTCTCTGTTGATGAAGAACCATCTCGAACAAACTTTTTGTGTCATCCCCACTTACCAAACTTCCAAGAAGATCGAACTCGACCAAAGAACGTTATTTAACCACACTTCTTCAATAGTCTAACATATAATCATAGTCAATGGGATCTATTTATTAGGCATCCACCAGGAATCTCATAGCCATACTAGCACTGCAAAGTATTTTATAGGCCGTCTCTAGTAAGGTTTTGCTTATCAATTCCGCAACATGTTATGGCTCATTAGCATAGGTGCAATGTTTCACTATGCCTTCCTTCATACAGAATTCATTTAATAGCTCCAAGCAAAACTCGATGCTACTGTCAATCCACACTTGCTTGATCATCTTACCAGTCTCATTTTCAATCAAAGCTATTAGCTGCTTGATCTTGACAACAGCATAAAACTTGTGCCTAAGCACAAACACCCATATCGAGTAGTCATAAATAACTGTTAGCATATATATGATACTCTTTCTTGAAAGAAACCGTGACAACCTGCAAACATTCAAGTAAATTAACTCTACAATTTCTATGGTTTATTTGACGATCGTACTGAGCTGCACTTTTGTCGCTAATATAAATCACAACACCTGCATACATTCAGTTCGTTAGCACTATAACCACATAGCAATTTTTTTTTTTCACTTAAAACCCTTAGTTTTTCTCGTTAATGTGCCACAAACGCATATGTCACAATTTAGACTTTCAAACAAATGCATTCGATGTCTTTCAACGAAATCTATTATTGTCTCACCTTGAAGTTCATACATGCTGCTTGATTTCTTTCATTATCACCAAAGTACCTCGAATAATTTTCAGAATTCCACGTTCGGAAATATATCAATACCAAGCTAAATTCAAGGATACTCAAAGAAATTAAGTTATTATTCAACTATGGAATATGCCTTACTCCATTCAATGTTCTCACAATATCATCATACATTCTGATTCTAACATTATCAACACCAATAACATCGCATTCAGCATTGTTCTCCAACTGTACTTTACTATTATTCGTGCACTAATAAGTAGTGAAAAGAATAACAAGAATACATAATTCATCCATCAAATGATAAATAATCAGTGACAAACAATACAAAATTAGCACTATCAACTACAATTGCAACATCATTTGCAGAGTCAACTATAATTCACCTACCTTTCTCATTCTTCAACTTAATGCAATTCATTCTAAGATGCCTCATCTTACCACGACTCCAACAAATAGTACCACCAATCCTAGGTTGACTATATCTGTTTATATTAGTCCCACTATTGTTGACACATGTACTAGATGTTTATCTGTTTTCACCTACTAAAGCAGTAAATATAGGTTCACAAGATCCTCTTGTATGAATGTCCTCACTCAAAATTAAATCTCAAACCCCATCAAACTTCAAGGTTGTTGACCCAAAGGAATTATTGATAATAGTAATAGTAGTAATCCAACTATTAGGCAACGAGAATAATATCTCATCTTCAAAGTCAATCTCAACTAAACTCAATTGACTAACGATCGCATTGAATTCATTGATATGATTTGCAACTAATGCATATTCACTCATCTTCAAATTAAACAAGCGTTGCATCAAATAGATCTTATTGATTGCAGAGGGCTTCTCGTACATATCTGATGAGGCTTTCATCAAATCAGCAATAGTTTTCTCCTTCATGATATTAAATGCGACATTACGAGCCAATATCAGTCGAATAACACACATAACTCATCTATCTAGCAAATCCCAATTACCTTACTTTATTGTCTTTGGCTTTTCTCCGGACAAGGGCAAGTGCAATGTCATTTGATAGAGATAATTATCAATCTGTATATTCCAAAAACCAAAATCATTTCCATCAAATCTATCTATCTTCACTTTTCCTTCTTCTATCGCCATCAATTTGCTTCAACTCAGCTAAACCTGGCTCTGATACCAATTATTGCGAAAAGCAAGCATTGAATAATGATATAAACAAAAGAGAAAATAAATCGGATACCAGACTTATGTGGTTTATTTGTAGAAAGTAGCGACGAATTTCACTATAAATCAAGCGATACATAGAGATTACATATTCAAGTTACTCAAAAACTCTTTCGATATTTCCCAAATCTTAATTATATCCAACAATGCATGTAGTATTTAGCCCCATAACTTCTTGCAAATTAATCTTTTAATCTCAGGAAAAAATTCACAAATCTTACCACAAGATTTTATGGCTACAAACACAAAAAGTTTTTAGTGTAATTGCACAAACAAGAACAACAAGATAACCCATGTCAAGCACTCACTTGAGAATGACACTTCGATATTTCTTTTGATCAACTTTGAAGAGACTGGAAAAATCCCATAATCCAATATTTATATATATAAGCCAATATATATATACACATAAGCCAAGAGTGATGGAGTCCAAAGCAGACGTAGAGTAGATTTTGGAAACTAAGTCCAAAATTGAAACTTTCCTTTTTATTCTTCCCAATCCGCAACATGGTGCATAATAAGATAAGCCACACAAAAGTCCAAATTCAGTTAGCAAAATTATGTCGAAGTTGATTGACCGAATTTCTATCCAATTAAAGCTGACATTGAACTTTCCAATAAGGTTTAATATTTTGAAAAACCCCAAATTGGTATACTTATAACAAATTTACCCAAAATTAATTTTTGACCACCAAAAACCCCAAATTTGTGCACTTGTGACCAATTTGCCCTTTATTAGTTTTTTAAAATTTTATTGTCAAATTACTAAATTGGATGACATCTAGTTTAAGATTTTATTATATGTTTATCATAATGTATCATTTTTGTGGTTTTTTTTTGTTATTAATTTAATATAACGGAGGGTATATTTGTCACAAATCTATCAGTTTGGAGTTTGCGGTGGTTAAATGGTAAATTTATTACAAGTGCATTAGTTTCGGATTTTTTGTAGTCACTTTGAGTAAATTTTCACAAATATCACTTGGAATAAATTTTTTGTCAAAAATTAGTTTTGGGTAACCCACCAATGGTTTTGAGATTATCAAAAATTTAGTTTCAAGAGTTCGAAACCCCTGTGTTGTTAAATTTGCATTTGTTGGGTCTCCATCGCAGAGGCCCGTAAGACCCCAAATTGGCGTAAGCCAACAAGGGCAAGCTTCGGTGGATCCTTAAAAAAAAAAAAAAAAAAAGTTTTGGGTAAATTTGCATATACTAGTTTAGGACCCTTCCAATAATAATCCAAAGATAATCCGAATATAAATCCATTATAGTATTTCCTTCTCTATTTTCTTGGTCGATTCCAAATTGATATCAAGAAAGATGCAATTGAACTTTATCGCCAAAATAGGAAATATGTATCTTCATGGCACAAATTCATATGTTCACAAATAAAAATTCATTGTCAAGATTTGTATATTGCTCTCAAATTCGAGACATATTTTAACACCAACTACCAAGAAATCTATTGTGAATTCAAATAATATAAAGTTTACAATGGGGGTTTATTGGCTCCAAATTACGCTCAAAGCAAAATCACAAACTTTTCTAGAGAATTGACTCAAAAAAATGAAAGAAAAAAAGCCTAACACTCTTGTGTCTATTTCAATACATAATAAGAAAGTAAAATTCCATCTCTTATATGCATAATAATATTTATATCTAAAATAGAAAATATCTTTTAAAGACCTACTCAAACTGGAAAACAAATGAGGCGAACTACTTGGATCAGTTATTTTTATGAGCTTTAACTTCAAAACTTATTCTCGCACATCACACTGAAGAAAATAGTGACAAAATTCAAGCTAGTAAAAAATAAAATAATATGTAAAAAAAAATTGATAGTTTATGGATACATGAATTTAAATTGTTGAAAAAGCTAAGGATATGCGGGAATATTCAACAACTCTCTTGTATTCAAATTCCAAAGACAATACCTTCGAAATTATTCAATAGTTATCTTGATCATCATAAATCATAATTCTGTCGATTTATAATATCTTAAAGCAATTATTTATTTTAAAATTTCTCATGATATTGCATAAAATTTGTTGTCAAAGTTAAAATCGATAAATCAGAATCTAGAATCCTTATGTGTACCATCCCCTGTTCTTTAATTCATATTTAGGATTAGAATAGCTTTTCAAAGTTCAAATCAATTCTCAAAATAAGTAAGTTTATCAATGCTTATTCAATTTCAAAAATATCTCTAAACAAATATTCGAATCGTACCAATATTGATTGCAAAACAAAACAAAAAAAGAAATCCCCAAAAAAACAACAATAATTGAAAAATGCCATCCAACCGGGAGGGCTAGCACTACCTGAATAACTTGGTGCCATTGGCCTGCTTTGCTTTCCATAAATTCCCCTCAATCGAGGAATCTCCTGGCTCCCTCCAACCACGCCCTGGTCCAATCCCACCACGTTAAAAAGTTCACTAAAAAGTTCACTGTTTTTGTGGTACTTGCAGCTTTTTTTACACTGAGCACGTGACCTTTACCCATGAAAAGACACTTTATTTATTTATCTTGTCCTTATATCATTTAGTGCAAAGATGCCAATGAGCCTACAAATGATAGAAGGTGGAGTGCAAGATGGTGGCCCCCACTATCAATTCCAGCTGGGGCCATTAATGTTGTTGATATGCCAATGACAAAGTCATTTATGCTGCGGGATGGTTGAATCGGCGTCTCCTTACCATGCGGCCTTAGGAATTTGAAATCGAGTCGACATTACTCACTCAAAAACAACATTGTAAAAACTTAGAAATTAAAGTTATTTTGGTATGTGTTGAGCGTAAGATTGACTTAAAAAGAAATTTTTAAAGAACACCAGATTGACCAACCTAACGACAAATGCATTAAAGTTGGATCAACTGAATTATTAAGTTGAAATCTTAAAGGAGATAACGTCATGGGTGGGCAGCATGGGCTAGTGTCGGGAATTGTGGAAAGATAAGGCAAAACAGGGAAAAGGTCTCGATCATTCCAAGCTTTTGAGAGGAGAAGAAGGGTTCCACATCATCCGCCACTTCCTTTGCAATAAATGCCTAGGCTCGCAATCAATGATGGTGCGCATCATCATTAGGTTTCTCTCCGTGGAACTTCCATTCATCTTTGTTGTCCATTCCTGCAATCTCATCCATATGTTTGGTAGCCTTGTTAATCACAAGGCCTTAGGCATGGAAATTTGCAAAGTGCAATGATGGGGTTAATAGGACGAGTGACAATTCTAGCCCAATTTTTTTTTTTTTTTGTTTCGAATAAAAAAGACCAACTTTCACTTAAATTCTAAATCTGCCCCCCTTAACTTAACACCATCCATTGTCTTCTACAGCTTGAAGAATAACAGTGAAACTGTGCCATCTCCTATACTTTACTAGCAAGTAAAAAATTTCCCGATTGAATTTCTCTAACTAGAGAAACCATGGATGAGATCCACCAACCTCACAGCTAGAACATTTTCTCTTGAAATAAGGTTAACTTCAAATATAAAGTTAATGATAAGGGTTAGATTTTGGATAGGAGTGAAAGTTTGTTATTTTTTATGAGATAGAACAAAATTGGGGCAAGAATTGTCACTTAACCTAAAGTTTGTGCTTTTTTAAGAGACAAAAAAAAGTCCAGACAAGATTTGTCCCTTGACCTAAAGTTTGTGATTTTTTATGAGACAAAAAAAAGTTTTGACCAGATTTGTCCATCGACCTAAAGTTGATGCTTTTTTATGGAATTAGCCCTGCAATGATGTGTGTACATTGCTGACGAATTTTGAAATTTGTCAATTAATTGACTATTTGTCAGAGGCCGACATAGAAGAGGTGAAGAAGCAACTTTTTTTTGGGGGTTGGAACTAATGTTTTCATTTCAAATGAAGGAAATATACATAACTTCAAAATAAAGATGCAAATCCCATAAAGCAAGAAAATCCGAAAGATAAATCAACTCGTACATCCTGCAAAGACTCGCTCATTTGACAAAGATAAATTTATCGTAGCATTAGAGCACAACCGACGGCCGATCACCAAAATCTCGCATCAACATCATGATGAGCACGCGTCGAGATTTTCCTCTCTAGTAGCTATGGCTTTGTCAAAAGGAGGGCGTGTCTAGGTTCGGCATATGAGGAGAATAAGATTGAGAGGAAGCATAAGAGAGGAGTGCGAGGCGAATGGAAAGACGATTGCTATGCAGCCCACCAAGGTCAAGAGACACAAAAGATCATTAACAGAGCTGGAGAGAGAGAGAGATTGTAGCTCTTCGAGGCTGAGAACAAAGCAAGTTCAAGAATGCTTTTGAGTCGTTTTGGTCGATCTTAGATTGCGAAATCAGAGAGTAAAAGATGGCTGTGACCACCATCGCATTGTGCTTTTTGTCACTCGAACATCCACAAAGGCTGGAGGTGGTGGTGGTGGTAATCATGGTCTTTTCTTTTCACAGTCCAAAAGATGCTAGCATGTACGAAACATGGAGGAGTCGTCCACGAGAGAACGAGGACAATTCTAAGATTCCATTTCGCTATCCGTGGGCCTCTTGGCTTCACGGCAATTCAAGTAATTATTAAGATGAAATGTGGGAAAATACCGAAAAAGTTATAAGCATATCACATTGATATAACTTTGATAATAAAATTTTCAATTAGATCAATTCAATTTCAAACCCTTTCACATTAGTACCGATTAAGCCGATTTGGCCTAAATTGCTGACATGAATACTAACGGTCTTACTTGACATGATTAATATTAATATGCACGTTTTTTCATATAATATTTGACTTTTTTTTTAATTATTTTTCTTTTCATTTTGGATGAGACGGTACTTGGCTAGATTTGGCGAGGGCCACGACCCTCATCAGTGGCCAATGAGGGTCTTTTAGCCCTTGCCTAAAAAAAAAAAAAAAAATAAAGAAAAAAATAAGAAGAAAAGAACAAAAAATTTAGAAATAGTTATTAAAATTATTAAAAATGTTCAAGCTAATGTCAATCATGTCAAGTAAAACAACTGACATTTATGTCAATGATTTCCAACTTAAATTGACCATATTAACTTAATTGATAAGAATATGCAAATATTTAGAACTAATTAGTCAAATTAAATGGTTTATAATTGTATTTTTATCAATATAGTAGGTTTATGACTTTTTCAATACTTTTTTCAACAAAATGTTCTAAATAGGATAAGATTGAACGATGAATTCTTTTTCATTTCGAGAATTACCGAACATACGAGGAGATATTATCATCACCGCATTCCTTTTTAGTACACGACAAAATGGCATATCATTTTTCCAACAAGATGATGTAACTGTGGGCCTGTGGTTGTGTTTTTCTTTTCCCGTTTAAAATCATGTCCGACCATAAAAACTCCCGACTCCTTTGAGTTTCCACTCGGGACGCGCACTCAGATTTGCCCAAAATGCGATCCATATTTGAGCAAAATTTGTCCAATGACTTTTTAGGCGTGCGTGGTGGATCAACAGCGATTCCACTCCATAAAAAAAGGGTCACATTAGCCCATTCGGAGTACCATTGGTTGCGATGCTCCGTACAGTCGGCAAGTCTTTTTGAACGGGGTCTAATCACATCGATTATGGTTGAAGTCCAAACTTATGGGTTGGCACGGCAGCCAAGCGCTTGAACTTCTTGTCTCAATAAGCAAGAAAGTCCTAGAGCCTCACCGTCACGAATTCCCTGGGCCGCCGATAAGGGATCGAAAGCTTTTTCACAATTGAGGTGTAATTCAATGCAATTGAAAATGAGGTATTACAAGCATCTGACGAGAACCGATTGATTGTCGTATGACTCGAAACATTTGAAGTATTAAAAATTAATCTGTGCATTCCAAAGGTAAGACTATTTGCGTACATTAAAAATATTGTATTAATCTCGAATTCAAGCAAGAGTTGAAAACCAAATTCACCAAAAGAGAAAAGGGAAAAAGAGAAGGAAGAGAAATGAAATGAAACCCATTGCCATGGCCCTGGCAAAATCTCTGTCTAAGCCCATCAAGGAGGGCAGAACTCCTGGGCCCTGCGGCTCTGCCTCAGAAAACGGCCCAATAGGCCGGGCTTGGGCTCTCCGTGCTTGACCCGATCTGAACATCCGACCCGTTTTCACCCTGGTTTTCAATGGGCAGGATCCGGATGCTCCGAGATCCGAGTCCGAGTCCGAGTCCGAGTCCGTCACTCCACTCCCCAGTCCCAGTTCAGCTTCGGCGACGCATTAGCTTCGTCTTCTTGGCCGGATCCTAAAACCCTAGAATCCGAAGGGGTTATTGCCTCGCTGCCATTTCCGGCACATCATTGCCGATCGCCGGGCGGAGACATGCCTCGCAACGACGGCGTCCGCTTCACCTCGTCGTCCGTCAAGATCCGCCGCCTCTCGCCGCCGCCGCTCTTGGATTTCCCTTCCGCATCCCATGACCCCGCGTCGCCGCTCGCCGGAACGGCTCGCTTGCTCGCTCGATTCATCGGCTCCTTCAAACATCGCGAGCGCGAGCGAGAGCATTGGCTCGGCCCGGAGTCGTCGCTCCTGAGCTCGCTGTCGCTGTCTCTGGCCCGGCCGAGGAAATTGCCCCCGCTGTGTTCCGCTTCTCTGTCGCTGAGCCAGCCGGACGGCACGGCCCTGCCGGATCCGGGATACAAGGAGAGCCCCGCGGTTCCGCCGGTCGAGTCGGCTCAGTCGGAGTTTGAGGCTCGGAAGGGGCAGTCGATGAGTCGGCACGACGAGGAGAGGGTGTTGATTAGTGAGGTTTTGGTGAGGAACAAGGATGGCGAGGAGCTCGAGATGAAGGACCTGGAAATGGAGGCGTTGCAGGCGCTCAAAGCTAGCAGGCCCAACTCGGCCCTCACCGTGCGTGAAGTTCAAGAGGATGTCCATAGGATCATAGATAGCGGATACTTTTGCTCTTGCATGCCAGTGGCCGTCGACACGCGGGACGGTATCAGATTGGTGTTTCAGGTAATACATTGTCTCTTTGTAGTTTGTTGTTGGGGTAACTGCTGGTGGTGGTTAGTTAATTTGATGTCTATGCTGGATGTTTCGGACAACAATGTGTTCATTCTCTTTGAATTATACAAGAATATTGTTGTATAGAATTGGAATATTGCATTGAGATGCTGGTGACTTGACTGGGAAACGATGAAGCAGTATGGCTAGGCTTTTAAATTCTATCTTCCTGCTAAATGTTACCCGCGGTGGCGACAAAGATAGAGTTGGGTTGGGTTCCTTTCATCAGTATTCAAAGTGTCAAGAACCACAAAGCTCGTTCTAAAACTTGTATCTTGCTTTTCTGATGTCGTGATCCTTGTCACCTCTCTCTCTTGTGTCACAAGGTAGAACCAAACCAGGAGTTCTACGGATTGGTATGTGAGGGGGCTAACGTTCTTCCAACAAAATTTTTGGAGGACGCTGTCCGGGATGGATATGGTAGGTTTTCTATTATATATTCCCTACAATTATACTTAGGAAACTGTGTTTGATGGAGTACAATAGCACCTCCTTTTCTTTATTTCATTTTGCTGGATGGAACAGCACTCAAATGATGTCTACATTGTTTTGATTTTTGTGTCAAGTGGTGCAGGAAAAGTAGTTAACATCAGGAGATTGGATGAAGTAATAAATTCCATCAATGGTTGGTACATGGAGCGTGGTCTCTTTGGCTTGGTATGCTGTCACACTTGCACATTACATTGTTGATTGTGTATTTTACCCTATATTGTGCAGGGATTCCAAATAAATTCTCTGTTAATTTCTTCCTATGAATAAATAGTCTGTTCCTACCTATTGTTAATCTAGGTCTCTGATGTGGAGATTCTTTCTGGAGGAATTTTAAAGATGCATATCTCAGAAGCTGAGGTTAACAATATCTCAATACGATTCCTCGACAGGAAGACGTAAGACTGTGCTATTGGATTTGTTGACATGCATGCATGTACTTTGTAGAATTGACTATTCAGCAATTGCTAAGACATTCATTTTGTTTAACTTTCAGTGGCGAGCCAACTACAGGGAAGACAAAGTCAGAAACAATACTTAGACAACTCACAACCAAGAAGGGACAGGTATGATGGATCTTAACTTTCTCTGTCCTATACCCCAAAAAAGTAAAGAGAGAGAAAGGGAGATGGATGAGAATGAAATCGAAGAAGACTGTGGGGTTCTTTCAGCTTTCTCAAAGCTTACTTTTTGGTTTTGTGGGGTTGGGGGCATAGTGGCTGGTATATCAGGTGCAGATCTTGCACAGAAGATTTAAATGGGATTAACATGCTTGCAGGTTTACAGTATGCTCCAAGGGAAGAGAGATGTAGAAACTGTATTAACTATGGGAATCATGGAAGATGTTAGCATTATACCCCAGCCTGTGGGAGGTGAATTGAAAATTGTGCATTGATTAATCTTCTTATGGACTTCTTCCCCTTGCATCTTTGTCATGTTTCTTAAGACGGGCTAATGAAACCCCCTTCCCCAACTATACTAGCATGGTGAGGCGTTACTAATGTTAGCTGGATAGTCTGTAATTTATCGACTATAATAGGCAGTAGATTTCATGTTCTGTTTCTTGTCTTTGGATGCCATGGTTAGAAACTGTCGCTCAGTATGACCAAGAAGACTGGCCGCATAAATGGTGGTAAATTTTCTTTTTGGTCAGTAACTCGTGGCATTTTTTTGGGTATGTAGTAATTTGTGGTAAATGATGACTACGACTGTATGAGCTCCATAATTTGGTTATCAATAGACTGCATCCTTCTTTGACGGCTATCTGATACAATTCTTAGTTCTTTAATATGAACCGTTCACATATGCAATTTCCCCGAATCAGGCTTGAACTTTAAAAGCAATGATTGGTAATTGTAGCTGATAATTTTATTAATGATCTTATTGTACTGACGCATTGTTAAGTAAAGAATCCCATTTTGAGAGAAAGAGCTGTTGGATGAATTGGAAATTAAGGAGTTCTAGATCTAGAAGCATGTGGATAATGAGGAGTTCCTGTATTGTCCTAGACTTGTATTGTTGTCCTACTTTTGGTTGACTTCTACTCTCATTTGACATTAGTATCTTATAATATTTGATAAATATTAAGAAATTAAGTGCTTCCTAATCTGTGTATTTGGGCTTTTGTGTATTTCTGTAATTATTGACATGATGAAACTTACAGTTTTCTTGTCTTATAGATACCGGTAAGGTTGATCTTGTGATGAATGTTGTTGAGCGTAAAAGTGGAGGCTTTTCAGCGGGTGGTGGCATATCAACTGGGTAGGACACACTCACCTGCGTGAATATTATACTAGGATTTTCCTATGCATTGATATTTTTGTACTTATTTTTTAGTTTGATTGATTTTTGACACATTTCTGATATAACTTTGGACGTCGTGGTATTTACATTGCAGGATTACAAGTGGGCCCTTATCAGGGTTAATTGGAAGGTAAAATGAGGACTGCCCTATGCATCGCTTCTTGATTTTACTTTATGGTTGCATAGTCTTGAGGGAATGATTTTAATCACATGAAAATTATGCTTTTACGTCTTTGGGATATGCCGTTTAAGTAATTTGGTAAATTAAAATATACTTAAAGTTGGATGAAGCTGGGGTGTAGAGCTCCGAGGTTGACAATTGCAGGGGAACTGTTTGAGTCTATTATGTATTACTTAGACCAAGTCAAACCAACACCGTGCTGTTCAAACTCGTAATGCATCTCCTTTTCTTTTCTGAAGAAAAGACAGAGGAATATCGGACATATACGTGAAGTAACAAGCTTTTACTGTTGCATGATTTCAGATTTTGCATGGTGAAGATTTTAATTCATGCCTGCTCATACTCCCATTGCAGTTTTGCATATTCTCATAGGAATGTTTTTGGGAGAAACCAGAAGCTCAACATATCCTTAGAGAGGGGGCAATTTGATTCAATATTCCGAATAAACTACACAGATCCATGGATTGAAGGAGATGACAAACGGACATCTAGAACAATCATGGTTCAGGTATGGTATACAATTTTCTTTATATGCTATGGTTGATTTATCACTTCTATAGATGCTTTTTGGTTTAGAGGTTTTTGAAGAATATTTAGTATATTAAGAGTAATGGTAACTAGATGAGTTTAGGTACTTGAATATGGTAAGTTAGCTTTTCTCTGTATGGTCTATTCTAGAAAAAGAACGACTTATTCACCCTTGCATTAAGTCAATTGAGTGAAGGTGTATTGGTTTGTGATCTCTCTCCCCCTGTTGCAATCTTGAATCTTAGCATGGTGTCAGAGCTTGATTCATAACACCACATATTTCAACAGAATTCAAGGACTCCAGGTTCAAATGTCCACAACCAAGCTGAACATGGTAACCTAACAATTGGACGTGTCACAGCTGGTGTTGAATTCAGTCGTCCAATCAGGCCAAAGTGGAGTGGTACAGCCGGGCTAATTTTCCTGGTACATGGTCGAATTTTCTTCAATTTCTATGTTGACTGCTAAAGAGCTATATTTGTTAGGTAGTAGAATTCTTTGTTAAAGCTTGAATGTAAACGTCATCTTTGATATTTTAACATAACATCAACTTAGAATATCTATTCTTAAATGGTTGTTGGGATAGTAAAAAACTTGTCGTTTTTGAACTTTTTTCATGAGTCACTGGGAACTTGAATTTGGCAAAGAGTATTTATTCCATATTAGAAGGAAGCTGTACTTGCATGTAACAGTTTCCTGATGCAAGGGAAATGCCTTTGCTGTTGTAGTTTGTTGGTTGGAATCTACATTTTGTTAGAGTTGATGCAGCCAAAGTATAGAAGTCTCGTGCCTTTGTCTTCCCCATTTCACGCTTTTAATTTATCTTGTGTGTCACCTTTTTGGGTAAATTTTCAGCGTTCAGGTGTTCGTGATGACAAAGGAACCCCAGTAATTAAGGATTTCTACAATAGCCCTCTTACTGCAAGGTATCTCTACGTCATGTATTGGAAATTTTGTTTGTTTTGGTTGAGATTTTTCATTTTTATTTTGGCTCTACATTCCCTCCCTCTTCTTTGTCTAGTGGGAATACTCATGATGATAGTCTACTGGCCAAACTTGAGACGGTCTACTCTGGTTCTGGCGATCGTGGGTCTTCAATGGTTAGACAAATTTTATTACTTCAATGTACTGATTTGGCTGTCTCGTGGGTTCTAATCTTTTGGTATTAACAGTTTGCATTCAACATGGAACAAGGAATTCCTGTTTTGCCGGAGTGGCTGTTCTTTAACAGAGTGAATGCCCGTGCTCGTAAGGGCATAGAAATTGGTCCTGCCCATTTTGTTCTAAGGTATCGTGCCAATTTATGATTGTCTTTTAAGAGACTCTAGATAGCCCTGTGTACGAAAATTCAGAGCATTGTGGAACTTCCAGACGGCTTGACAGAAAAAGAAGCCTTGAACTTGGGAGTGTATTTAACCATGTGAAGTTGCTGTTTCTAAGCATCTTCTATACCTTTTCTATGATTAGATGAAAATTGTTTTCTGATTGATTGTCTGTTCCGTTTGTAGTTTGTCTGGTGGGCATGTAGTTGGTAATTTTTCTCCTCATGAAGCATTTGCCATTGGTGGAACAAATAGTGTCAGAGGCTATGAAGAAGGTGCTGTTGCCTCTGGCAGATCTTATGTTGTTGGCTCTGGTGAAGTTTCATTCCATCTGGTGGGTAACTTTTGTCATTGTGCAATTTTGCTCTTTGGCTAATCATTTTCCTCTTTCCTTGGGCCTCAATCTGGGTCACCATGACTACTGAACTGCTTTCTTTAACTTTCTGTTTAGTTGTTTGTGGTTCCTCTTAAGGTGGTTTCTTTTCACCTCGAATCATGAGTTTAGGTGACTAGATGTTATCACACAATCGTTTACTAGAGCATACTACTTTGGTTTTGTGATGTCACTGCATATTTTTCACTGTCACAGATGGTTAATTTTGGGACTGAATTTCTCTTTTGAAGTACTCTTAACTGGAATTTGAATGTTTGTTTAATAGTTACATTCTTCCTTTGATGATTGCAATATTGTTTAAAAAGAGCATAATGCCCCTTTCTCTCTGTGGTGCATGCACTATGGGCATGCGTACCATGTCCCCACTTATGAAAATGCCCTGGATGTGAAGCCATCAGTATGCTAACCATCAGTTTTCTGTCTTCACGTCCTTCAGTTGGGGCCCGTTGGTGGAGCTCTGTTTGCAGACTACGGGAATGATCTAGGATCAGGTCCAACTGTCCCCGGTACTCTCTCTCTCTCTCTCTCTCTCTCTCTCGTTGCATTCGCACCTGCACATACACATACTCAAGTGAAAATTTTTTAACATCCCTACCTGCTAGAGCTTGATTGAACATTTTGCAAATGATTTATGTTTGTTAAATCACAGGATCTGCATAAGATTCCAGTGAAAATCATCACAAAGTTCCTATCTCTAGTTCCACATAAAATCAAAATGCATAAATTTTTTGCTCAAAATTCCTTAAGTTGTTTATATGTTGGTCAGATTTTGGCAGAACTAATCCTAAGTCGCCTTGTTCTATAGGTGATCCGGCTGGTGCAAGGTTCAAGCCCGGAAGCGGTTATGGATACGGGGTCGGCATCCGTGTGGATTCACCTCTTGGGCCACTGCGTCTGGAGTACGCATTTAATGATAGGAAGGCTGGCAGGTTTCATTTTGGGGTCGGTCATCGAAACTAAGCCTTTATCACCCCCTCTCTCTCTCTCTCTCTCTCTCTCTCTCTGTGGGATGCCGGACTTGGACGTTTGAAGCCTGTGTTCAATTCACGTTCGCCTACATCCTCATCCTGTTTGGAGGAGAGGAAGAAGATGTGGGCCAAATGGAGTTTTGGTCATGAAGAACATTTTCTTCTCTTTGTAAATGCCCTTGATTTTCGTCGTCTTCGGAACAAAGCTAACCGACGAGGTCGCCTTGGATCAAAACACTTGTAAATCTTCACCTTTGCAAGCTCATATCGACGATGTCGTCTCGTCGCCTTAAAAGTGCCATGGAGTTTTACTGTACGATCATCAAATCGGTAAAAAAGAAGAAGAGGGGAACAGAAGTCCTTTACATAGGACGACAAGCGACATGAGCTAGTCACCGTCCATTGCTGTCCTCAGAATCATCATCGGCCATAGATGCATGTGTTTTGCCCGTTAGATATGGAGAGGGTGCGCTGTATGTGAACAGTCCGCGGTATGTAGCTGGGCGATCGCCGCAAAACGTGCTGAGCGAACGCTTTGTCCTCCCCACCCCCCGGCCCCTCTTTTCCCCTCTCGGTACGTCCCATCGACGTGCTACCCGTGGCCTCCTGTCGTATTCCTTTCTCTGTGTCGTTTTTTTCCCTCTTTTTGTTTGGGGAGCATACGATAGACCGAGGCACGTCCTTTTTGACCTACGTGCCCCCCCTGTCTATCTAAGCTTTCTGACAGAGTGGGTACGTACGTACGTACGTACCTGCGTACTTCGTTCTCCTTGCTCCCTACCGTTCGCTTTCCTCCATCGTGAAATCTCGTGTCCGGTCGAGCCCGCTAGACGATAGACGACAGACCAATGTCCTTTTGTGGAACGTTCACATAATGCGACTTGTTAAGCATGATTTTGCCCGTATGGATCTCGTAACACCAAGGCCAGCACCGAGCACCGCACTTCTTGATTCGCTAACTATTCGGCTGACACAGAGGCTCGGGCCTGATCGACGATTTCGTGGATGGATGGTGAGGCCGTCTGGACCTCCTCCTTTGGCGTGCTTTGCGCCTTTACGTGAGCCTCGCCTATGAACCTCAAGCCTGTAAGCTCGGTCTCACTGATAGCTGTGAACATTCCTGTCCGGTTGATCAATTATAAGAGGGAGTCTCTAAAATTTCAAAAATCACACGAGCTTAAATTAGATCTTTATTTTCAATTCTCTTAAGAAGTTTGAGTAAGCGAAAAGTTCAACTATTCATACACACATCGCATTACACATGCAATGATGGTACTGTCACGTGTGCATGATAAAGGGAAATTACGGTAGTCGGAAAACCCAAGAACGACTTCAAAGCAGTTTTCAACACGCTTTCTGCGGGAGCATGGCAGAGACTTTTGCCATTCACCTGCCTCGACGGCACCCACCTTCCATCATCTGTTTGTGCGATAGCTTACCTGTTAGCAATACAAAACACACACACATTCACACTCAAAAGAGGATAAGAGCGAAATTCATTTTTAAAAAAAATTTTATTTCGCTTTATGACGAGCGCTTTTTTATGAGAAAAATTGTCCAATCAATCCTAAACCTATTGTATGGGTGCTGATTATCATTTTAGTCATAAAATTTTTGATTTGGCATATTTAATCATACACCTTTACGCAAAATTTCTATATACTTTTTTGGCCAATTTTCACCGGAAATCACTAATACGATGAGAGTAACATAACGCTAGCAATTTCTAGCAAGGATTGACTAGAATGACACGCAAAAGTTGAAGACTAAATTGAAAAGTTTTGGGGTAATGACATAAATAGTCCCTAAACTTTGAGCAAATATATAATGTGGTCCCTAAATTTTTAACTTGTTTAATATGGTTACTAAACTGTTGCTTAGTGTTCAATGTGATTCTTGAATTTTTGACATTCTTATGTGATCCTTAGATTTTTGACATATCTTCAATGTAGTCTATGAACTATACTAAAATGATCAGAGTGGTGCTTATATTATTTCAAGATCAAGGACAACATTAAACATTTTCATATAATCTAGAGATTAAATTGAACATATACCAAAAATTTGGGGATTATATCAAACAAATTAGAAGTTCAGAAACCACATTACAAATTGAGTTAAAGTTTTTTTTGGTCGGTATTGAGCTAAAGTTGAATTACCATAATGAATAATAAAAAGTTTAAGGATCACATTACACATGGGGTCAAAGTTCAAAGACTACTTATATCATTTTTCAATAGTTTAGGACTAAATTAGCGTCGATACAAGAGTTTGATTGTTACTTTTGATTTTCACTAAATCTAAATTTCGTTGCGCACATCATACTTCAATATTCTTCCTCTCGAAACATCCGACACCTCACAGCATGAAAATGCCGATGCGTAGATTTGTATATAACATATCCATAAAAATTTCACAATTAGAAAAACACTTGAAAATTTGCAGCCGGAAAAGATGCAATCAACCAATCTCAAGTATTGCCCGCAAAGCCTTCGTCTGAACACAAGAATCCAAACAGCAAAATGACTGCGAAGAGATATACAAATGAATTTGGTGGAGATCGGTGTGGTCTTTTTTAAATTTTTTGTCCTCTTTTTTTTAGCAAAAAGAGGCAGATGTTTTGAATTCTTGCAACACAGCATGGACAGTAAAAATTCATGGAACTTTACACTGCACACGTGTTCTCTTGGTAACATAAAATAAAAAAATTAACATTTTTCTTGTTATTTATTATTTATTTATTTATTTATTTAATTATTATATGGTTAGAGACCAAGAACACCAGTCAAATTCAGACATGGCTCTCAAAGTCTAAAATCTGTTCTCGGGGTCTTATATGTGTCCTACTACACCGATTTCTTGTCCCTTTGCAGGGGGACACACAGGAGACCTGAATTCATTATTTCTCTTCTTTTCTTTGCTCCTTTTTATCTTTATTATTTTATAGAAAATTGGGAATACGGCAACATTTGGATTTTTATGTACTGTTGTTTAATGTGCATGGATACCTAAATTTGCAGAGATACGTGGGACAGGAAATTTTTGCTAATCTGTAGAAGTTCGGGGGCTGGTTTCATCAATATCGAGATCTCCGAGGACCACTTGCAAATCTCCACAATGCGAGGGGGTGGGACTATTTTCTCTTGATTTTAACTTCATCAAAGATGTGACATTTAAAATTTACGTCGAGCAAACATGTCGTGGAACCTCATAGGGAAAAAACCCACTTGGTACTTGTGACCTTTCTTTTCTTAATAATAACTAAGCTCTTGAACATGCTTCATGCGTGTGCGTGATTGCTTTCATGCTATTTTTTTTTCATTGAAATAAAAAAAAAAAATTTGGTCAATACCGACATCTGAAAAAAATATTTATGCAAGTGTGAACAGTCAAATTGGGCAATGGGAGAATCATAAAAACTTATTTTTTTTTTGACCGAGGATCCGCCTAAGCCCCCTTTCACTTACGCTATTCGGGATCACAGGGCCCTCCAGCACCCGATGGCACCTTCGGACCGACGATTATACCTCGGGGGAGACTAGCATAGGACCCCATCTGGCCCCTCACTTAAGACGCGTTAGCAATGTGGAGGTTCGAACCTGTGTCATCGGCGATGAAGAGCAAGGCCCTTACCAACCCAGCTGCCCACCGGTGGGTTAATCATAAAAACTTTTCACGCTGGTAAATAAAAAATTGGAATTTTACGGAAAAAAAAAAAAAAAAAAAAAACATCATATGGTAAGAGGTCGGCAGCAACGCGTCCTTAACCAAACTTGTGTGCAATTATCATCTTGTTAATTAGTGAATAAATAGAGCCAATAGCAAGTAACTGGAGCCAAGAATTGTGGGTGGTTAGCGTTTTTTGAATCGGTAAATAAGTGGCATGTATTTGTATAACCGTTTTGATCTTTTGGACGGGTGGTAAGTGTTTGAATACAAAATTTCAATATGCTGGAAAGTCCAACTCAAAACTTAAAGTTGAAAGGTGGAGGAATACCACAATAATATAAAGAGCATTTTGGACCTGATGTCTAACAATGCAAGACAATACTTCAACACCCATTTTCGCGTGCAGGCTAGATAATGAGCTACACATGAAATTTTGACCACAACATGTGGAATTTAACTAATGGGGAGTAGACACATATTCGTAAAAGGGATAGCACTAACTTTGTAACAGTATTATAAAGTTCAACCCAAATGTTTAAACTAACAGGTGGAAAGAGATCATATAAAATAAAGAGTATTTATAACTTGTTGTCAAGTGATTTGGAATAATGCTTCAACACCCTCTCTCACGTGCAAGCAACACATGGAATTTGACTAACAAGGGGTGGATACACATTTACAAAGAGAATAATACTAGCTTTGATACCAAGTTGATAGGTAGAGGAAGATAGTGAATATAAAGAGTATTTATGACCCATTGTCAAGTAATGTGGAAGAATGATTCAACGTCTAGTTATCATAAGATTTTGGATTGAACTTTCCAATTTAGTAGTAGAGTGGGAGGTCTTGAATTCAAATATTTCCAAACCCCAATTTGTCTCCCAAATTACGTATTTTTATGCTTTAAGCTTAGGTTAAAGTTCAGTTTACATGCGAGGGAGAGTCTTAGAACATTTAAATATTAAACCACCCTTTCATCTATAATACATGATACGAAAATCAAGGACAACTTACAAGCTTGTACACCAAACTCAAAAAGTTTGCTGTATAACTCATATAGATGTTAACATATAATATATATATACGCACTCATTGCTGGAATCAATTAATAAATTTTTTTTATCTCGATCAACTCGGCCAACAGGATATCTGCATTCAATGTCTCTTTGTACCCATGTTGGTAATTGAATCTGCATGTTTTCACATAACTCCAAACGGATGGCTTTACCCACCCCCCCACCGATCCCAAGACTTCATCGAGATCTCTTACGCAGAAGCATTCTCTGTCCTCCTATCCGCATTCTACATTTTTTTATTTACGTTCACCTCTTCTGTCGAAGCCATAAACATTACCATCGCCGACCTCGCTCCCCATGCCTTCCCCTTCACCCGAACGAGACATGTTTTGTCGTGCGACTGCGTTCTCTTTTTGACTGCCGTGATTTGACTTCAGAAGTAACATGGGCTCTTCGATCTTGTGTAGAGACCCTTTCAAGGAAGATTCATCCTTCATGTTTAGAGAGAGAGAGAGAGAGAGAGAGAGAGGTAGGTTTTAAACGATGGTGCTTGTGGTGCATTCTGGTGAGATGTGGAAGGGTGCTGAGGTTTTATTTGGCTGCATGGAAAGAGTACATGTTAAGCACTCTCGACTCTGCATGCCGATCGCCAAGCCAACCGACAAGGGCGAGACCACCGAAGCGAATGCTGGGTGAAAAGATGAATCCTGTTGGGTTCCCGAGGCCTGGAAAACCCCAACAGCGGCTGCCACATTGTGAATCAGACCACGGGCTCTCTTCTGCATAATTTAGTCTCGTCATCATCCGGGAACAAGGGGATTAACATTAATTAAGTGTCTGCATTGGAGGTGGCCATGGCTTCTTTTTACTCCCTCCCTCCCTCCCTCGCTCTCTCTCTCTCTCTCTCTAGGCTTCTACTTCTGCCTCTGTTCGCTGTGATCTTCCCCTTTAAATGACGCGTTTAAGGAGTAGTTTGTGGCTCTGAGTTATGTAGCGTTTGCAACTTTTGATAAAGGTTAATGATGGTCAAATCAAAGGCTTTTCCAAATCAATGCTCGCTTACTTTAAATGCCAGCAACAGGGTCTTGACTTTTCAAAATGGTCACAAAAAATGGGTCATGCTTACAGTAGTGTGTACCCCTTCTCCCGAACCGTGATTAATACCTTAAACATGCCTAACAAGGAAGTTAATTACTTTCAGTGCGTCAACCAAAGAACAAGAGAAAAAATGCCTTACTCAACATGGTAAATTTTCTGTATACAGTTGCTTAATAAGTGACCTCGAAGCCCTTATTGACAAGATCAGTACGGAATTACTTATCATTATATATGACGTTCTTGTCGCTACTCTTATCTTAAAGTCCTAGTAAAATGTTTATAATTGCAATGTGGAGTCATTTGAAGAAGAGAGCGCATGTCCAGACAAAAAAAAAATGCACTTTCTAATTTTATGCTTAAACTTGCAATATTTTTGGATCGTAAAATCCTATAAGAGAATTATTTACTTCTCATGCAGAAGATAATAAAAAAAAAATTACTCAAATTATTAAGCAATTAACCTACGAATGATATGACTTACCCGAAACAAAAATGGAAGAATTATTCTTTTAGAACTGATTGATTTGTACGTAATTGCGATGCTTCATTTTGTACCATAATGGTCAAATTATCATTTCTAGATGGTCAAGGATGTGTTTTCAAACCTATCGTTCTACTACTATGTGAACTGTTACTGGATGCCAATATATCATTTACCATACGTCTTTTTCAAAAAAATATTCTGTGTTTCCTTATGAAGCTTTTTTCTCCCAAAAAATTTGATTTGTCAAGAAAGAGATGCGCTTGATGCATGCGCGACACATTTCGGTTTCGCACTTTTCCTCACGTGTAAAAATGAATATAGGAGAAGTTTGGATGTAGTAATGTACTTTTTTTTTGAAAAAAAAAGAGTTTTGTTGGATTACGTCTCTTTCAGTGAGTACTTATTAAATCTCTAAATAAAAGAAATTTTAGTATATTGATAACATTGCTTCTTTCGTGTCGAATGGAATTTAAGTGTCGGGAATGCAAGCATTATCTCATTGACGGTATCCTTTTTCTATTTGCCTTCGAAAATGAGAGATGGGTATCGGGAATCAAGTTAATTTCTAATGTTATTCCGATACCATGTTGGATAATTCCCTAGCTGACGATACTAAGCATTTGATAAGCACGGAATCCTCCTTTTGGATTAAACCTTACTTTGCAAACCAGTACATGTTTAGATGGTGCAAGGCAGGATACCCTCACGAAGCCTGACTTACATTTATTGCTCTCTTCTTGAGGATTTTCTTCCTTCCAATGACTGTTTGGTTTTAACTGCTCGATCTCGGCTTGCTAAATTTATTTGCTATCTTTTCACCACTCTGCTCAATATGGTTGCTTCTTCTCTCAAGTCAAGTCCCAAGATTCTCTCTCTCTCTCTCTCTCTCTCTCTCTCTCTCTCTCTCTCTCTCTCTTCAAATTCCCAACAATCACCAAATAGAAAAAGAAGGTAAAAAAAAAAAAAGACAGGAAGAAAGAGAAACCCACTTCCCCCATGGTTGTCTTTAGCATAATTTCTCCATTGTTTAGTCACACCTCACAAGTGATATCTTGTCTGCCTTTTCTTGCTCGAGTAACTTTGCTTTATCCCCCCTCCCTTTCTTCCATATTTCTCCTTTTAACCCCCCTGCTCTCCCTCTCTCTTCCTCTTATATTTACCTTCTCCACTTCTCTCACAATCCACCTCTCTCTCTCTCTCTCAAAACCTGTCTTCTACAACACCCAACTATTCACTTTCCATCATGACGGACCCCTACTCGAGTTACTTGAATGGATGGATCAACTTCAACCCTCTTCACCACTGCTCTCCTTCTCCTCCTCCTCCGTCCTCTTCTTTCTCTTCCATAGCCACGAACAATTACTACAATTCTTCTCACTGCTTCTACTCTCTCTATGACTACAATCACGTCTACAGCGCCGCCTCTCTACCTCACGCCTCTCCTCCCCCATCTCCGCCCCTGAAAGAAGCGCTCCCTCTCCTCAGCTGCTTAAGCCCCGCGCGGCATGAAGAGGAAGAGCAGGCCTCGCTTTCTACCCCGATGGAGGTTGAGAATCCCAGCTGTCAAAAGGACAGCTTTTTTCCCCATAATTCAGCAGATGTTGCCGATGAAGATGATGATGGTGATGGTGAAGCTGTGACGGTGGCTCTCCACTTGGGGCTTCCAAGCCCTAGCTCTGCTGATCTGATCTCGAGGCTCTCCTCAACAGAGATCAGCTCAGACAAGGAATTGGATCAAGAGACCACTGTGGCTTCTTCTGGTTACTTCACAAGCAACAACAAGCTCAACAAGGGCCAGTATTGGATACCCACCCCTGCTCAGATTCTTATTGGCCCTACACAGTTCTCATGCCCTCTTTGCTTCAAGACCTTCAACAGATACAACAACATGCAGGTGAGTATGGAAGTTGAGTTTTCTTGAATACAGGCGAAAAAAAAAAGGCGTTGCTTAAAGATTGGCTTTCTTGTTTTGAAAATGGTCGTTTGATTCTGTACGCTGACAATAAAACCTTTGTTAGCTTTCTTTTTTTCCCTCATTTTTTGTTTTATTTGGAGAAAAAAAAGTGGAATCCACCCTTATCTTGTACACTTCTTTTTCTAGGTTAAACTCGATCCCTCGCTTTTGTTCTTGTTTTGGCCGGATTCTTTCGAGAAGAGAGGAGTCATATGGGTCCTTAGGGTTTTCCTCTTTCCTTTTCACCCTTCACCTTATTGCATAGTTGCTTTCTCCTTTTCTTGTTTATGTTTTTGAGTCGCAAATAGCAAGAATTTAGATCTCCTCCCTTTTGCATGATTTGTGGGCTGTGTATAGTTTATTCGAAGAAAAACCGAGAATATATAGTAAATCTGTCCATGTACCTGGCCCAACTGCGACATGATCAGTTGCCTGGACCTTTATGTGATTGAACTAGACAATGATAGTGCTTTTTGCACCTTGAGGTTTGTGTCCTACAGCCTCCTCATTGGCATGCGTGCAAACACTGAAACTATATACCTGAAACTCATCCCCAAGAACTTGATGACGACCCTCTTTCTTTTCACCAAAATCTAGAGCCTCAATCAACCATATCTCCCTCAATCTGCCTCAATCAACCATATCTCCCACAACTTCAGGTGAGTTGAGTGAAAACTGAAATGCCTACTCACGGGACTGCATCAGAACATCTCGATTTGTAGGTGACAAGCCACACGGAAAGAGTCTTGTGCTTATCATGAGAAAGGGAATCAAAAGAAAGTAAACCCTTTAACTTGTGTGTGTTTGCAACTTTTATTTTTACCCTGCAAACCTATTTCCCCTTCAGGTAATTAGTCAGAATATTAATACTAAGAGAAGGGCGTGGGCTTTTTTTATCATCAGGTAGAGATCTCAAAAATTGCTCCAAAAGCATAAATAGATAAAGGAATCAATCCGCAGGAAGCGCACACAATCAGCCCCACATCTGTGCCTTACATGCAGATAAACTCCTACTCAATCAAAACCATGCACCTTCTTTTTATGCTCACTTTACCTTTATGTTGGCGCATCCACAAATGCAAAACCCTGTTAGCAAACATTTCTATAATGGGTCTCAACTTGCACCATCTAGGTCAAAACTTTCACAGGCACTTGAACCCAATCTTTTACTGATTCACAAAATGGACATACTAAACGACATGGCATATTCTAATCGGGCATTAAGCAAGCGGATCATTTTCAAAAATGTATCAGATGACTCCGTGTTCCAGCTTTTTGAAGATCAGTCTTAGTTTATTGTTAATTATCTTCTTACTGTTCCAAATATATTCACACATGAATATGAAAAATTCTTCACAACAGATGCACATGTGGGGACACGGGTCGCAATACAGGAGAGGACCCGAGTCGCTGAGGGGGACGCAGCCGACGGCCATGCTGAGGCTGCCGTGCTACTGCTGTGCGCCGGGCTGCAAGAACAACATCGACCACCCAAGGTCGAAGCCGCTCAAGGACTTCCGCACCCTTCAGACCCACTACAAGCGCAAGCACGGGATCAAGCCCTTCATGTGCCGAAAGTGCGGCAAGGCGTTCGCTGTGCGTGGCGACTGGAGGACCCACGAGAAGAACTGTGGCAAGCTCTGGTACTGCAGTTGCGGGTCTGACTTCAAGCACAAGCGGTCGCTCAAGGATCACATCCGGGCATTCGGGAGTGGCCACACGGCTTATGGGATCGAGGATGAGTGCGGCTTCGAGGAGGAGGAGGCGGCTACTTCTGAAATTGAGCAGGACAACAATTTCGAGTTCTCCAAGTGATTGAATGAAAGATGGTGTGTCAAAGTGAAGTTGTCGTTGGACGATGATCAGCTGATCCGTAGTTTATGATACTATTGTTTTGACACGGTTCGTGGTCCAAGAGTCAAAAAAAGAAAAAAAGAAGATGACTCTGGACCCTCTTAGGGCGCTTTTCTTTTATCTTTTTCTAGCTTAATGAGGACTTTCGTTTAAATGTAGATCTTGAACGGAGATGTATCAGCCTTTGATCTCTGTCTCTCTGGCGCGCGACAGTCCAATCAAGGTCAACCTTGCACGCTATGAAGTGATGGGACAAACTCTGTTGTTTATTACAACTACAAATAGGTCGAGTTGATAACATATCGACCTCACTTGGCCTCTAGAACGCAAAACATGGTTTAGAAAAACCTGCATGTCCACGCTGGGCAAAAAAATGTGTGTAGAATTCGAGCAATTCATCGGAAAAATTGGTAGCACATTCCAATACAATACAGGTTTTCCCTGGTCATTTCATGTGAAATAGGAGTTAGATTAATGGGTGTAATTCAATGTATGGTAGAATGCTATAACCCTAAGATAGATTACTTGGTACAGCTCATGTTATCTCTCCTATATACTATAATGATTTTGTGGTGTCAAACGTATACATAAGATCCGGAAACCTACACGAGAGAGAGAGAGAGAGAGAGAGTTGTGCAAATCGCAAGTAGCTCGTGGGATGAGTCTCAAAGATCTTTTCTATGCTTGAACTTATAGACTAGGCTTTTGGCTCACATTAACATGGCATAGACAAGTCTTTACCCAATCCCAAAACCCTAAAATATACGACATATCAAATCAGACTTAACTATTAACGAATTGATCCCCTTGTTTTTTCCTAGAAAAAATATCCCCTCTCCTGTTAGCCCCCTGTGGTTGGTCTTAAAAGGCGAATCAACCTCAAGGTCCTAGGTGCAACGGTGAGAGAGATCAGGAAGAGAGAGACAAGGCCCCTTTTTCATTTAACTAGCTATCTTGGGATACTAATTGAGCGTGCTAATTTCTATTTAGTAAGTGACTTGAAATACTCTAAATTCTCGATGAGTAGTTAAATAGGATGGATTTGAATAAAGGCAATTCGTTTCTTTAAACGAGAGAGTTCAATTTATGATATTTAAAACACGATTTTTATAAGAAACCTCATTTACAGCTTGGTTATTATCGTGCTTTGAATTGTGGTAAATGGGCGTCATATTTAAGAACAAGCTTACCAACACAGATGACAAGTTCATAATCCTATTTGTTGTCTCATTTGTTTTATAGGGCACCACACACCGGACCTCAAATTAATGTCTTAATGTTTAATAACATTAACAAGGTTTCTTTTGATATATAATAAATCGACAGGCTGATAATATTTAATTTATTAAAAATATAAATTTCATGCAATGCATGTTTAGAAAGCATTCTTGTAAATGCATTAAGTACTTTTCAATTTAGTAGCTCTGGCTAATTATATTGTGTTGCTTGGAGCCCCCTAATGAATAACATCATGGAAAGATGCACTATGGGGATACGGTATCTCTCCATAAAGCAAAGAGAGGCCTTTGGGTAATTAAACAAAGCCATATGATGGTTGGGTCACAGCACTTTTGGAGTGAAAGATTATCGCCCAGGTGAGAGGTTCTCACCATGTTTACATTCAGCCAGAAGATCCAAATCAAATGATTAGCGAGAGAGAGAAGGGGGAAGGGGGGGGGGGCAGCGAAATGTCTGGCTGGGCTCACCTGGGACAGATTCTGAAGCCAAACTACTGTTCATGGTCTGAAAAAATGTTAAAATGTGTAGCTTTTGACAAGACGTTTCATATGCTCTCTCTCTCTCTCTCTCTCTCTACACGTCAAGAGCAAAAGCCAGTGCTGTTTGCAGTTTTCGCAAGTTATGATAGTCACCAGGTAGAATCTACGTAGGTTCAAGATCTAGGGAGACAGTAAAAAATTACATAAAAAAAAACACCAAAAGAAAGAAGAAACAGAAAGTTGAGTTAACACGATGATACAATACATGTCAGAGTGATCATGATGGTACGTAAGATATATTTCTTGGGGTTCAAAGTTCTCCAATGATCTGTCACAGCACGCCATGATTGACGGTGATATCCGAACTCCCATTTCAACCCCTCAGCTCTAAATAGTAAATACTCAGAGTCTAGGTTGATAATCTCTCTTTCTCCTTTTTCGTTTTTAATTCAATCGTGATCCCACCGCCCACCCAGGTGTCCATGCAAAATCAGTTCATACACGCATCTCTGTCGAGCTCATTGAGCTCAAAAGATCGACTCCAAGGATAAGCATGACTATAAGGCCCTGTTCGATAAGATATTTATTTGATAACATCAATTAGTTATTTGGAAGAACATATCAATGGTTAAAGGATAAATTTGGAATAAAAACGAAAAGTAGAAAAATGTTATTTCCTTATTTTCAAAAATAATTTTGAAACATGTCATTTTTCTTTTCTTTTTTTCCCCTTTTCTTCTTCTTCATTCTCTAGCCAATCGCCAGACCTCAACAATGACTGGTGACCGACTAGAGATGAGGTCCGACAACCACGTCAGAGCCTTGTCATGGCTGGGCAAGGCTTAGCCTTGCTAGATCTAGGTGAAGCTATCTTGTTGATGGCTGGGTGAGACTTGACCTCACTCTACCGAGGTTGACCTCGCTAAGGGTAGGTGAGGCTCCCTCAAGGTAGGCGAGGTCATTGGCTCTCATCTTTGATCGGTTTCTGACCATTGCTAAGGCTGGCAACTAGCTGGAGGAGGACGAAGAAAAGAGGAAAGAAAGAAAAATCTATGTCAAAAAAAATTGAGGATCGCATTAAATGCATTCATATTCTTTTTTTGTCCTAGGAATAGAAATTTTATATAGTTACCAATTTGTTCAAATGCTCGAGACTTGTCCAGAAAACAAAAATAAAAAACACTATTTTTTAATAGAAATTATTTTCGAAAATAGGATTGTTATCAAACACGCCCTAAACCTCCCATCATCAAACAAAGCATTAAGAGTGTCTTTATCTTATCGTAGTTCTCACAGCATTTTTTGGTGTTTGTTCATTATGATTAAATAATAATGTTGATATGATTCTTATTGGAAAAATATGGAATCAGAAGGCTTTCAAAGTCGACAGTGGATTTGAATTTCAAAATCTGAAGGGTTTCAAAATCTAAATATTCTAGTTAATCATAGAACACGCATATATACCATGGATGCTTGATCGCATAAATACATACATATGTATACCCCAAAACACATTATCTTGTATCTACTTTGATAGACTGTAATAGAGGACATGGAATCAGAATCGTGGTGTGGTTACTTTTTCTTTTTAAAATTTTCGGCCGGTCTAGTTGATGGAAAAGGACTCTTGAAAGATATCGTTATGTCTAGTGGAGCCCCGGAAGCCCGTGAACCAAAACCCTTTAGTGTGTTTTCTGGCTTTCCTTCTAAATCCACATACATATCTTCAATCAAAGAACAGCCAAAATAAATAAATAAACAAAAGGAAAATATATGGGCTTTTGTATTGAATAAGATTAGGGTTTGGTATTATTTAGCTCGGTACACTTCTTAGATGATCATCCACTCACAAATATATAGAATATTTCACATTATATTGAACTTGTAGATTAATATTTATCTATCAAATGCCGTTGGTCTCATGTGCTTCGACAATTTCATTTTTATTATTTGATTAGAGGTATGTTAGCACAATGAACAGAAAAAAAAAATCACATTAGTCTAGAACAAAACCAATGTAGATCGTCAAGAAGTTATTGTATCCACTGATAAGAAGCGTGTCATGTCAAGGGTTTCACCTGATCTTGGCCCTAGGGCTTCTCCTGCCTTGGCTCTTTCTATATGTTGTTTCTTGGAATGTTCTTGTCCAAATAGAAAAAAAAAGGAAAGAGAGAGAGAAAGAGAAGAATCAAAGAAGAGAGGGAGGAGGAGAGAAAAGCAAGGTTAATGGTCAAAACAATGCCTATGTGAAGTCTTAGGGCTTTTTTGTCCAAAAAAAAAGTCATAGTATCTGATTGAAAAAGTTAATTAGTCTTCAAGTTTGATTATAAAAGTCGACTGTCACACCATACAGACAGGCATAAATAGGTTGGCATCGATGGGACGGCTAATTTAGAAAAAAAAAATGTGAAAAGTTTCTTTCCCCATAGCTAGGAATTTGGTGCAATAATGGAGCAATAATTCCTGAGATAATTCTTCTAAAAACACAGTTTCTTTCTTCCCTTCTCTGAGCACTTGATATAACTAAACTTCTTTGTATACCGACTTTCAAGATCTTATCTTGTTTGTTGTCTTCATAATGCCTTCTATGCCTTCTATGTTCATCCATAACAAGGAGATTTTTGTATTTTTTGGGCATGATTAGCTACAAGATACTGGTGAATTCACAATTATCTCTCATGTCCTTTAATATCTTTTTTAATATCTTTATCTATTTATCTTATTGCAAGATCTCCTTTTCAAAGAATGTTAAATTTGTTTCCATTTGCCCTTAAGTGTATTATCTTCAACAAGTAAAACGTTAGTTGAACTCAGGATATCACGTGAGATTCGTGAGACAACTGTTAATCATTCTAAAAACTTAAATCGATAAATAAATGCATGGTTTAGTATCTAAATAAGGGTGTTTATTATAACCATTTTATTTTAATTCCAGAACAATTATTCTATTTCAGAAATAAGTTTGGAATAGAAATTCGTTTGATAACGTGATGTTATTTTTCTAATTCTGGAACAAACTTTTTGTTTAAAAATAGGTTTGAAACGGAAATGAGAAGTAAAATTTTTATACTTTTCTATTTCCAGAATAGAAATGAAAAACAAAAACTCTTCTCATCACTTGCCCTCGCTACTAGCCAGCCACCCACCTACTACCCACACGCCGCTCACCCGCCACTAGCCCCTTCCCACCGCTTGCCGTTGTCGTTGTTTGCTAGCCACCCCCCACCATTCGCCGACGCTTGGAAGGGAAAATTTTGGTGTCATTATCAAACCAAATTATATTATTGAAACATAAAATTTATATCATTATCAAATGTGCTCAAAAACTCATCTAAGAATGGAAATAGAAAAATGTATTTCTGATCTAGAAATTAATTCCTAGCTAGAATGGTTTTCGCACCCTAAACGATTATTATTGGCTAATGTATCATTGTTTCATAATGTTGTTGTTGAGGGCATCCATGGAGATCTTTTTGTTAAGAGAAAAGAAAAGTTGAAATTTCATCATCGATTAGAGTGAGAACATAGGTTGTTGGTTTGATTAAAGATAGATGGAATGATCCACCACCTTTCATTGTGCTTACATGAGATTAATGTGATACATAACCCGCGATCAGTTGCTTGAGAGATAAGGATGCTAATCGTGGTGTATGAGAGAGCGAGCGCTAATTGCGGATCTTTGGGTTTTCTATTTGTCAAATTTAGCAAATTAAAACTACGAATTTTAGTTGGTGGACCAAGAAAGTATGGCATTTTTTGGAGAAACATTGGAGACTATTCTTTGCAATTATAATCTCTTAGACTTACTTTTATGAAGAGATGTAGAATAGGGGGGGGGAAAGAGACAAGTACTTTGAAAGCGAATCTTAGTATGGACACAAAATTGATCTTGTGGATTAGCTTTGCAAAGAGTCTTTGGGCTCAATCACTCTTCTTTTTCAATGCATGAAAGAAAAAGTGGTGCTCAAAAGTCGAAGACGAAAAGAAATAAAAACGAGACATTACAAAAAGAGAGGACAAAAAACCTCCTTTTGGACACACTCTCTTTCGACAAAATCAAAAAAGGGCTTGAAAATTTTTGCAAAATCTCTCTCTCTCTCTCTCTCTCTCTCTCTCTCAGAGTATGGAGATTACGAGCAATTATTGTAGAGACTCAACTTGATTAATAATAGACTCCAACTGTATCTGTTTGCCCTCTTTTCCCCTTCATTGGACAACACCGACATTGGTCTTCATCACGAGAGAATGAAATGGAGGAATCCATTATTGACCCTCTTTATATTTTACAAGACTCAACACTGAGTAAATAATTGGATGGATGGTCACATGATGCTTCGAGAAAAGCTGAAAACCTATCAAAGTAGAAAGACACGAGTCTAGAGTACAGAAGCCCATTAGAAGCTAAATGCAATATGTCCAATTGAGTTAAAAGAGGAATGCAATTGAAATTCTCCCACAAATTAAGATATAAGTCTAGAGTAAAATCTTCAAACCTTTCAAGGTTTTTTTTTTTTTGGGGTTAGATTTGATCAAATGAACAGATCAGGCTTAGCCTAACTCAAGGTCTATCTAACTTGTTACCCAAGTGTTTTTTATTGGATATAGAACTTGTTATAAACAAGTTCATCTATAATAAAAGAATAGGCACATAATCTTTTGCACTTAGGCCAAAAAATGGGAGGTTAGACTTTTCAAACTATAATGCTTTCTCAAACTCGTCCAAACCACTTTGAGAGTAAGCCTGGACGGATTTGTAGCCACACAAGACTTGTAAATTATAAATGTTTGAAATTGAGAATATCGTATACTACCCATTACTACTTCAAAACTATCAGATCTTGCTATATCAACAAGTTCGACGTAATCTCCCTCGTATGAGTTAGGAGCCTACAAAACCCCTTGAGGTTCACAAGTTTGGTTCTCTTGCTCTTTAACCTTATGCAGAGTTTACCCATTTCTCCTCCATTCTTTACATTGGCAAAAGGGCATATTGGTATAGTTGCGTCGAAATGCACAAATGAGATTATGAACATACAAAGAAGAAAGATTTTAAGGTTCGAACTATTCAAGAAACTGAGGAATGATGTAGAATTTTATGAAATTTCTGATTAAAATGTTAAGAAGACTGAAACTTTTGTGAAATTCATGTGAAGCAGTCATTATCCAAATGCATTGTTTTATATACTCTTTTGCTCTGGGTAAATGGCCGTTCCGTATAGCTTCCGATCGAGAGCAGAAACTCATCAATCCCATCCTTTGTAGTTTTCTGTAGAAAGGGATTTTAGAGCTATTTGATGTATAAAATGATTGCTCATCACTCTTTCCAAGAAAGTTCATAAAGGAAAATTTTCTGTTTTCTCCTTTTCAAGCCATTGACAAACTCCTTTCTACTTTTGCTTTTTTCTAGTGTAGGTCTCTTTATTCTCTCCTCCAAATTATCTCCAACCTTATTCACTCAAATCATATCCAATGCATTAATGCAACCAAAAGTAACCCTTTTTTCCCCTTGTGAAGAAAGCTGGGTTTTCTGCTTTTTTTTGTGACTGATAGAAACATCTTACGAACTATAATAGAATGCTCTTGGTGCAGGTAAGCACACAAGCCTACAGCATATCAATAAGTGGATTGTGTGGGTCCACATCAGATCCAACACTCGATATCAATTGGGCTCATGCGCCGGGCTCATGCACCAGGCTTACCCTAAACTTCAATTGCTTTAGCATGAGGACAGGAGCAACTATGCCGACAGCGTGAAAGTGGAAACAACGTTTATGCAGGGGCAGGCAATTTAAGATTCGCTTAGAGACAAAGGAGGCAGCATTATATTGCCGTTTCAAAGTGAGATAGGATCATCCCACAGAAAGTTTTAGATCAATGTAATGCGAGGGAATTCCTAAAAGAATTCGACCTGCCTGCAGGCAAAAGAGACGCAATTCATTAGTGATGGGAAAGCAGTACAATGAAGTATTGCTCCTGTCGGAGGATCAGCTTGGTATTGAATAAACTGAAAAGAGAAAAGTTCTTCCAAAGAGGATGGTGAATGATCTTAAGCTCATCGCACCCTTCAACACCACTGACCCATTCCTTTTCATACAGAGAAGAATATATAGACGAGTGTGTTGCTTCAGCTTTCAGCACAAGTCATATGATAATAGAGAAACTAAAAAGTTGTAAGTTGTCGAGTGGATCTCCGTCTCTATGACACAGCAGGCACCCTCACATGGCCCTATGGGGTCAAACTGATACTTAACAGCAAAATCCAAATGTTTGATTAGGGTCTACTATAAGCTCCTCTCCCTAGGTAAGCTGATTTCCAGAAAATATAGGCTGAAAGCAGAGGCAAGATGCATGAGGCATGAAAACAGCGATAAAGCAAATTCCGCAGAGGACCAACACACCTTAATCAACAGAACAGCTGATGTGCCCATAGTCCAAAAGGTGAAATAGAGTGCACAGATTGTACTATCGCTTGAACCAGCCCTATAAAAATACAAATCAACTAGTCAAAAAAGCACAGAGAGCCACCTATATTGAATTTAAGGTCTTCCACTAAATAAATCTCACCGCCTTGTTCAGTTTAGACTCACATTTAAACGGTTAGCCATTAGGTATGAGTATCATCAAAGTACCTAAAGAAGTGAAGGATTGTCTCATCGACAGTTTTCCACGACAGCTAGTGCAAACATACCAAATAGTAAAAAAGGAAGGACTTTAAAATCAACAGAAATAAAGCATTCTCAACCATTGCTCCATTACACAATTATCAGTATCCATAATTTTGTTCACCGGTACTCCTCTATTTAAACTTCCACGAGTAATAGGATAAGAGGTACTCAATTACCTTCATGGATCCAAGACAGCCATTCCCTACAAGACAATCGAAAAGAGAAATGTTCAGTTTGTCAACAATAAACTGCTTTATCATCGAAAGAGTCAACTCTCAAGTTCAAGCTGACCTTAACCCAAGAACAAAACCAGATTTCAATGAGAGCAAGCAACAAAAGCTTTTCAAAACATGGGCGCCATGCTCCAACGACAATTAAATTCATCCAGCATAACCAAGTCCCCAATCTTGTGCATCTCTATTCATGAGTAAGATGTACTCCGGAATTCTACTCAGACTCCTAATGACCCATGATAAGTTAGCGAGTGATCTCATGGACTCCTAAATCGGCTCTTTGAGATTGTTCCCCTTTAATATTGACCAACACCATATTTATTATCTGAGGAAATGGGTCATCATTGACTTCCATCTTGGCATTTTCTTACAGGATCTCCGGTCCACCAGTTCATTTAGCTCGGGCTTTAAATATTGTTGAACTAGTGTTAATAGCTTTATGTTTGATAAAGACAGAACTTACTAAAACTGGGAATTTATTAAAGAGACAGTAAAAGAGAACTAACTCATATAGCCAGATTGAAGAACAGCAGCATGGCAAAAACACATTATTTTTACACCATCAGCCCAAGCAAAACAAATGCATCCGCTAATATGTCCGCTTTCTGCATTTTCTATCTCTGTCATTTTCACATGATTCGGGAGAAGATGAGCTCGAACTTCCCCAGCCATCATCTGAGCTCGATGATGCTTGCTGCTGCTGCATAATGAGACGAGGCATGTTCTTCAAGTACTCACGCAAGTTCTCAGTTACACCATGAAGTCCAATGGATGTGAAGAAGTTGATGGAGAATCTTGTGTTCCTTGGATTGTCTTTAGGGAAAATTGAATCAAAAGAGTCTTGCATCGATGGATCATTAAGGCATTCATTAAACAAACAGATCCCGCTCTGACAGTTCCTACAAGAGAGTGATGTCAATGAAAGCCTGTCTTTGAGATCATAAGGAGGACTAACTGACATTTGCCCCGAATAGACCAATACTAAAAAGAAGAACAGGAAAACATAACCATGCCACAGAGCATCTTAGTGCATCCATCTAAAACTTAGATGGTAAAAAATGTCCCTCAATCAGGACTGCATATGTTCCACTCAGCATAAATCTTCTTAGACACTAAAAGGAAACATGCCACATAATAAACCTATTTCATGGGTCATACACATATTGTGCCAAAATCAAAGGAGAGAGACCTACTGCAGATCGTCAGTAATTTTTCTTTCCACCAAATTTAATAACAAATAGTTTTCTTTAAACCATTGACAAATTGTTTCTACCATAGTAATTTAGTAAAAGAACCAACAGTAAGTTGGAAATTTTATGGGTTGGGTTTTCACTGACATGGAAGAGGATTTTAATAAATATACGTGATGAAGAAGTGGTGTCTTCCTCAGTCAACTGTATGTAGCCCACAGACATGCCATGGCAGAGCATCTACGCCAAGTAAATGGGCAAAAAATTTTGCCACATCTCTCATTTTGTTTGTCTCAAACGATGAATCATTGAATATTGCTGAACAAAGCATTTATCAAAATTCTTATGATAGACCTTGTTGATCATGCAAAGAACACTGCCCCAGCAGACCAAAGCTGTGTAGGTAAGTTCTGTCTTGACTGCAACACTCCAACAGCTTTATGTGTAACTCCATCTGCACAGCCCAAATTCTAGTTCAAAGGACAGCAAATGAAGCAGCTGATGGACTAAAATAAGAATTCCAAAAGCATTCCATGATGTAGAGGAGGCAAAGACACATAAAGGAAGAAGGAGAATTGTTAAAAAGGATTAAAATATAATTAATTTCTCCAACAAATTAGCATGAGAAACTACATGCATTGTAATTAGGGACATCGACGAAAGTTGCAATGAAATATTTTAACCAAATCCACTATCTAGCTTAGAATAAGCTCAGCACCCCCTTTGAAAGCTCTCACCCCTGTTAGCCTATGAACAAGTCAATTTTGGAAATCTCTACATTCTGGGGAAACTTAACCCCAGATACTCAGTCACACAACCAAGCAAAACCTCACTAATGTAGCATGGTATGCCGCCTACCATAATTGCAGAAACAGTGAAGCATTGATAGCTTCTAATAAAAGGAGTCTACTTCCAAGCTATCAGGTCTAAGCTGCTGTATGCCTTATCAGCCAAGTCAATCAATATGATGAGGCATATTATTCCAAGGAGATGATAAACCAGAAGCGTCAACAAGATCTCGACTTTTCATCCTACTCCAAATCTACTCAAAAATCATCTGGCACAAGTAACACGCAAGAAAGTCTTCCAATAACCATACAAAAAGCAAAAGCACCACTTTTGCATCCCATGCAAAAGAATTGGATACCTAGATTTATAATTGCCACAGTTTCAAAGTCAGTGCAATACACAAAAGCCACACCCATCCGTCCTCATTTACAGATGAATCATAGCATGCAAAGGAATCAGCTCTAAAAGTACAGGCCTTAAAGCAAGTTCAAAAGAAAAATTGTACTCAGCAAACTTCACTTCTGGTTGGGGACAAAAATCAGCAATATTTACTTATATTCCCAAAATCACCAGACATGAGTAATAACAGACTAACTCAAACAATTTCATCCCATGGCCGACCTTCTTAGGAATCAAGGGCAAGAAAGAAGTATCCAGATTTGGCTGCAACAAATGAAATGTTGTCTTGCCTCTTGTCCAGATTCTACTTTAATTTTTAATAGCTTATGCCCTGCTTCCACAAAATCAACACTGGACATAATCGTTAGATATATCATTCTCCGGAGATTTACAAGGTTCGTCTCTGTCTCATCTTTAATTTTCATCCGTTCATCCTCTTCTTCATCAGATTCCTCAGCAGATCTGTCCTTTATGCCTTCTTCAGAATCTTCTTCCTCCTCAGACTTGTCACCATGGATGGTTTTCTTCAATTCTTGATAATGCTTCTCATTCTCCATGAACTGCAGATCAGGCTTGAATATGTCTGGTCCAGAAACAAGTATAAAATAAAAGAAAATAAGACAACGGAATATCAGAATTATAAGTAGCTTCATGTATAGGCAGACAGATACCAAGAGAAAGTTCTGGATTGATGTCCTCCTGGAGCGATATCTCATATGTTAGTTGATCTTTTTATCCCACAAGGTCCAACTCTGGACGAACCGCGAACTGCATGTAGACGGGGAAATTTAAGTTATGATAGTAAGAAGGCTTAGACAGGCATGCTCGATTAGCCTCTCCGGACCAAAAATCATATTTACTCACCCTAGCAAGAAAGATTAGAGTTACTGACCCAAAACCTATCTTTTCTAATGGCAAAGAGGCCTTCAATCAAAAAATGAACTGCTTCATTAAGAATTCCACGAGACCATTCAAAGATACCTGAAGAAATGATCAGAATTAAGAGGCCATGACACAAGATATTATCGAGGGAAACATAAAAGCAAGGATCACCAGCATCGTTCCTAGTCATGCCCGCTAAATAGTAAAAATTTATCTTCTTAACTACATACAAGTACGAGTTCAGAAGATACAACATGACATAACATGGTGACACTCCATTTAATGGATGATGCAAGCTCCATCATGCGTTAACACTTCCGTCTCGTTTACAGTCTCCAAGTCTGATCCGCTAAATTCATACGCGCCCATTAAAGAGAACTCTCCAACAGATTGCCTAACAATTTGAAGAGTAAAAACAAGTGAACCCATCAACTACTCCAATGAGAGAGCGAAAGTGCAAAGACAACAGAGGAGACCCCTGCTACAATGACGATACATGCAGACAAGCACAAAAAGACAGAGCGACAAAGCACTATAACATATAAACTTCGCAACAGATACCTACCAACAGCAACTCCGAAGCAATAATTAACAGCGGCGAGCAATCGAGGCCGTTGCGAATACGACCAAACAAAAACTAACAATCAGGAGACTTTGTCATTCCGTTTGTAACCTCTCTTGAGTTGCAGAACCATCCGATCAACCTCAATTCTTGACGTTCGTCGCATTGACCTCGTTCACCAGACCGTTTATACTCTTCCGTACGGAAGCTGCTCTTTCGTCTTGGACCTCCTTCTTCATCGTTCCGAGTTCGAAGCATCGGTATCCGCATTGCCTTCCCGCGGTGCTGGCGGCGGCTCTGGTTTGCGGCCATCGACCTTTCCGCCGTCGCTTCTCCGGTCGCGGCAGGAGGCGGGGGTCGCCGGACCGACTGCCGTAGTAGCGGCGGCGGCGGCGGCGGCGGATCATGCTCGCTCGCGCTCTCTCCCTCCCTCAAGATAAAAACAAATAAATAAATAAATTTTCTTATCGATTTAATTTGAAATTAAGCCAAAAAGAGAAATATATCAAAATTATGCACCCCACACGTAATTTTAAGTAAAACTTTCCTCGATCATGTAAATAAGTATATTATTTATCTATTTGATTATAAGTTTAATTAAAGTAGTTGCTAAGATGGTTTTGCTATTAGCTGAATTTTAATGTCCCGACTATAGAACGAAAATTGCAACATACACATTTCACTTAGTTTCATTTCCTATTTTTAAAATTATTATCATAAATCCCACCTGTGTGTTGCGTATAGCTTATACCGTTTGGAAGAAATTTATTCAATGAAAAATAAATTGACTTGACAATTAGACTATCATCGGCAAGTGGTTAAATACATAAATTTAATTACCATTTGTTCGAGTTGAATTAAAAATAAATCCGATGCATGGTTTGATTCAAAATTGTTATGAGATATCGTGGACCAACCAATTAAGTTCGAGTAAAAGAATTTATAGCTACTTTCCTTCTTTTTATAAATAAAAGGCTTTTATATTTATTTCAATACCCTCAACAGACATGATATTCTAAAAAGTCTCTAAAATTTATTTTCTCTCGGAGATTGAAGTTTTCTCGAGAGCATGAAGCTTTGTGGATCCAAAATTTGCGATGCCCGGTTCAAGATTAAGTCATCAATACCCTCGAATATAGTTTGAGAGAAGATGTGATTAGACGATTTTCATGATATAATATTCTAATCAAAGTTTGTACTCCGCTTATTGAAAGCTGTATAATTTGATACGTACGTTCTAATCTAAATTTTTGAGAATAATTGTATTCATGTACAAACACGATGGGCAGAAAAATTGGCTGAAAACTACATTTTCCTTCAAATCGTTCTCAATTATAAGCCCCGTAATTCCGCCCAAACCAGAAATTACCATCTCTAAAGACAAGGCATGGGATCTTCCTTTGTTGGGATCAAGTTTTATTTCTCGTTTCATTGATTTTTCCAAAAAAGTCCTTTTTTGGCTCTTTATTTCTCAGCGGATCTTTCATTTTGTTTTTTTGTTTTTTTTTTTTGGGGAAGGGGGGTTGTTTCGCACCTTAGATCTGTGCCAGGTAAGAGTTATCGGCTCGAAACGTATCGGGCTTGGGCTATATTGATTCCGTTTAATCTGGACCAGACTTTGATCAACAAACCAGGCCTACAAAACCAGGCCCAATCACAAACTCTAGCCCAGCCCACATGGTCCCGTGCTTGTCACCTACCTTTCATTGACTTTTTAAGGATGTAGTAATCAGTGCAAACTAACGGGAAAGAATGACTGAAAATGCAACAAAAAATAATGACTAGGCTCTTATCAAGGGCACTCGCTGTGCTTAACAAAGAAAACAACTCTCATTTGCAATGCCCTGATTGCACATAACACGAGAAGAAGAGAGTGCATTGGAAACGACAGTATTTCTTTATTGTAAGTGTTCAAGGAGTGCACTAGGGGGCACATGTTACTAACATCCGAAGTTAGATCGGATCATCCTACGAATTAGCTTTAATGTAACGCGGGGCAATTCCCCAAAAGAACTCAACCTGCCTGCAGGCAAAAGATATGATGCAGTTCAATAAAATTGGGAAAGCGGTAAAATGAGGAATTGCTCCTGTAGGAGGGATCAGCTTGGTGTTCAAAGTGGAGGGAGAAGGAAGAGAGAAGTCCTCCAAAGAAGATGAATGTATGATGGTTAAGCTCATCTCACCCTCCAACACCACCAACCCCATTTCCTCCTTGTACGGAGAAGTTTATATAGCCAAGTGTATAGTTTCGGCTTTCGGCACAAGTCACATGACAATTAGAGAAACTAAAAAGTTCTTGGCTACTAGTTGTCGGGTGGATCTCCATTGCTAAGCTGCAGCAGGTATTGTTATACATGGCCCTATGATGTCAAACTGATACTTAACAGGAACATCCGAGTGTTTGATTAGGGTCCTCTACAAGCTCATCTCCTTTGGCAAGCTGATTTCCAGAAAGTATAAGCTGAAAGAAGAAACAAGATGCATGAGGAATGCGTGCAGCACAAAAAGCAAATTCTTCAGAGGATCAACAAACTTCAAGCTGATAAGCCCAAAATCCTGAAAGGTGAAATTAAGTGCACAGATTGCACAATTGCCTGAGATAACTCTATAAATACAGGGCATCTAGTCAAAAGAACCTGAGAGCTACCTATATCGAATTTAAGGTTTTCCACTTAATAAATAGTAACTTTACCGTCTCATTCACTTGGGACATATATCAACTTCCAGATATTATGTCTGACAGTCATCACAATACCTAAAGGAAAGTAAGCATAACTTCAACATGTCAACTATCAGATGCAAAAAGGGTCAAGGTTGCTTCTTCTTTCTTCCTTTTGAGAAAGATCTAGGGTGTCCTAGCCATTCCAATAATGCAAGGTAACAGTCAAGGTGACTCCAGGAAGATTGTTCAGGTCTGTAATAAACAGTTACATAGGTAAAATGAACCCACATACCTAGCTGACATGAAAGCCATCCCCAAAAACACAGCTTTTACAGCCTGCTTCTGTCCAGCATAATCAAATGCAAGTGGCAGCATTTCATGCAAGGTCAGAAAAGCCATCACTCCACCAACTGCACAGTGCAATGAGAAACGAAAAATGAGCACAACGAGTCAAACCCCAAAAGTTTACTGTGTCTCCTTCTAATGAGGCATTGCCAGATATTACGAACCTGCACCCAGCAAGCCCTCAAGGATTTCTGGACTCAAGTTGCTTGGAAATAGATAGGCTGCAAAATAGGAGCCTTATCAAAATAAACATAGAATTTAAGAAGTTAATGCAAAAAAGAAAACAAATTTCTCAAGTTAAAAATTGACATTAGCAGAAAACACAAACATCTAAGTTTCTCCTCTTCCAAGGCATGAGGGGAACCTCAGTTTAATTGTCTGAGGGAAAGTTTTCCAGGGAGTGATAACTAGAACTGCTTTGTCATTCATGAAACCTCTATATTGCCTGATATCAAGGCTTACGTATGGATAAAAAATCTCCTTCTACTCAAGCAAACTTATTCCTCTCAGGAAAAGTTAAGATAACAGGAATAAGATGACCTACCTACAATAATTACGCCAAGAGGTTCAGCAAAACCAGAGAGTGATGCAATTTTGAATGCCTGCCATTTGCTGAGACATATAGGAGATCAGGCAAATGAACAAATAGCTATACCATGAAAGGATCAGGATAGAACAGAAAAAGCATTTCAAGTAAATAGTGCACAAGAAAAGGAACATATGAAGAGAGAGATTGGACTAAATGGTGCCTGAACTTCTCACCTTTGTGTGGCAAAATATACAGGCAATGCAACAGCAACACCCTATGAAAAACTTTAAAGTTAGGATATTCTAAAGTGCATTAACCTATCACATGACATTCAGAAATATCAGATAACAAGGCAATTTATTTCTATCTTCATATAGGATACATATACACTTCCATTGGCATTGGTAGCTTTCTTCAAAGTAAAATAATACCTTGGGATAGATTCTACACAATCACATGAAAGAGAAAAATAGCTATGTATGAATTCAAATTCTTTTAATTGCATGCAGAAACAAAGTACCCAAATAAAAGAGAAACATGCAAAGGCAGCGCTATAATGCAACATGATGCCCAAATAGATACTGTCAGTATAAATAGAGTGACTGTAGGAAGTATGATTGAAGGCTGGAACCGAAGATACCATGACAAAGTAAAAGTGCTCAGATAAACAAGGGAAATAGTTGCTGAATCTGAAAATTTACCTCTGGTATGTTATGCAAAGCAATGGCCACTGCCAAGTTAAGCCCAACACGGAGGCCCTACAAAAGGCACATCTAGCAGTAAATACATTTCTGCAGTACCCATGCACAAATCTTGTCATTTCAGGACTTCAAATACCAAAATAATCTGAAGCAAGATAGTGCAAAAAAGAGTTCTTCTAATTGTCTGAAACTATTTGATGAACTAATAAATCACTCTTTGGAAGAAATTCAATCTACGTTAGATGTATAAAAGAGTGCCAAAGCAATAAATCTCACAATTGTCATTCAATCAATTCCAAAAGCATCCAATGGAGTTGAAAAATACTGAGAAGGTGGCAGTAACTTTGGAGTGCTGAGCCCCTTATCTGGAACTGCAGTACTTGATACAGAAAAGGACTAGAACTATAGCTCCTTTGGCCTCAAATAGCTCATTGCCCAAAATCACCAGATTTTCTAAAAGAGACCCTAAAATCATAAAGACTCTTCAAAATTACAATTCTAAAAGAAAGGCTTCAACAAAAATAAAGCAAAGGATCATCTCATTGACAGTTTTCCATGACAGCAAGTGTGAACATACTAAATAGTAAAAAGGAAAGGACTTTAAAGTGAACAGAAAAAAAACATTCTGACTATTGCTCCAGTAGCCAATTATCATTATCCAAAATTTGATGGTACTCTTCTATTTAAACTCCTATAAGTTAAAAAATGAGAGGTGGCTCAATTACCTTCATGGATCCAAGGAAGACAGCCATTCCCTCTGGAAAATTATGCAAGCTAATCCCTAAAAGACAATTGAATAGAGAAGTGTTCAGTTCATCAACAATAACTGCGGGAGCAAAATTTTGATCAAGAACCAACTCTTTCAACCAATGGTTGCTTCAAGAGTATTTCCTCAAGATGATAGCTTGCTGATTGCCAAATTTGACATACTGAAGAATAACATATCTATGAGGATGAGCAAGCACGCTTACTATCTACTGCTATACATAAGCAGCATATATGAAAATCGTTACAGACCTGTAGCTAAGATTCGCCAGCTACCTAGAAGACAATTTTACTGTACTACTTTGACATTAGCTAGATTAGCCAACATTAAATATGTCCAAGTGCAAGTGACAATTAGCCACTGTTTACTGGTAGACAAAGCATGCATTGACAAATACGCAAATCCCACAAACTGCTTATCAAACAAGGTCAAAGCAGGGAGAGTGGAGATATTCAAAACAACACCAAACGAAATGTAACTTGTCTACTCTTTGCTTTGAGAGCCACATTAAAATAAAAGAACTGTCTTTCTAGTTACTCATGAAGTTGCTAAAAGGGGCAAAGCAAAACACCATTGCTTAGAGTCGGATTATATTTGAACATAACACAAGACCAGTTTTGGACTATCAAGGCCACTTTAGGGGGTGAAAGCCAAGAGTCTACAGATGAATTAGTATCCCCATCACAAGATAACTTATATTAAATTGAACATCAGACTTGAAGTGGGAGCAGTGGCCCCACTGAACAAGCTATAGCCCCGTCCCTAATATCAACTTATCGCTGGAAAAAAGAACAATGACAAGATATTACCCTCCGTCATAGTAAAGCAGATGCTAGTGTATCAAGCTTGCATGTGGAGGCATGAAGTGGCTATTACAGTGACAAGATATAGGCTTGAACAATAAAATCACTACATGGAAGACTTCGAAAAGAAGACAAAATGATTTTCTTAAAATAAGCTACACAAAGAACACAGAAAGTCATACCTACTGCTGTAACGATCCCACTAAACAGAACCTGGCGCCGTTGCTTCTTTATCACATCCTTTCCCCCTTCATCCCCAGTATGCTGTTCTTAAGTAATACAAGAGAATCAGCATGCGTCTTATTATTTTGGCATGTAAGTATATAAAGGACTCGTATTTAGCCAGTATTTTCATCCAATGACTATCACACCTTCTTTTTTTTCGATTCAGAACTGGGGGCAATCGGTGGTTCTGGGATAAATTTGACCACAATAGCGAAAAAGATGACACCTGCAAAAAACTGCATTACCAAGAAACTGGGCATTGATATTCAAAATAAACATGATCAAATTGGTGGATAACTTATTTGAGCATATTTTCTTTATTAAATCATCTGTATCCATTTAAACTTGATGAGCAGGAAGACTAATGCTTACCCAAAGGTTCCCTTTCAGAAAGCCAATTGAGTTTATAGCATTGTGCGCCAAATCTAGGAATGATATACTCAGCATAAGGCCTGCAGCAAAACCCTGTGATATGCCATCTTTGGGTTAATGCCACTATACTTAAAATAAGCCGACATTGTCTCCTTGAATCAATCTTACAACACCAAAGCTCAGCAAACAAATATTATGACGAAAATATGAATGCTTGACGCAAGAGATGGGCATCTAAGTTAAAAATGAGAGGTCAAATCAATTTGCCCAGCAAGCACCTAATGGCTAGTGTCACGAGAAAAACAAAGAACATTCAAAAAGGACTCTCTTGGAGCATCACCTGTAAAAGACCAAGCATCTTCAAATTTGGAGCCTGGTTGAGAATAACAAATAGTGCCCCTGTTCCCACATTCCAGAACCCGAAATTAAATTAGAAAAATACGATATGGAATCGGCATTGCTGAAACACCATATAATAAGCAGACCAGATCAATAAATATCACCAACTGAACAAGAATTATCATCCACCTAGCTTATCTGGACCCTCTACCATCGATTCAATCAGTTTAGAAGCATAGCCCTCCGTTGCCCATAATCAAATTGCCCAAAAAGAGTAGGAAAAGGAATAGGTACGGGTCAGCCCCACTCTGACGCTGCCTTATAAGAGAGAATATAATGATAATACCTCATTACATGCTCTCTTCAGTCTTTACAAGCACAGAAGCAGACAGCACACAATACTTCACTATAGAACTAAAGAGGAGAACGCGGGCAGGATCAAAACTATCATCCCTACATAAACATTACACTAAAATTGCTTGCCAAGACATAAATCAAATTCCCATTTCCAAGGACACGAAGCAAGATTGCAACTTGCAACCCAGAGACCGACTGGCCAGGCAACCCAAAAGCCAAGACCCCCGAACGATGCAAGAATCGGCATCTCTCACCTAGGGAAGTGCTCAGCCCGCCCACGAGCGAGAGACCGAGAGCCACCAGCACCTGAGAATCCATGGAGCCGCTGCTCGGAACGATTGGGAAAACGGAGACCGACCCGAGTTCGAATTCGAGTTCGAGCTCGAGCTCAATGTCGACCCACCAAGATCAACCGGAGGCGCCGGGGTGGGCGATTTCGAACTCGATGCGGAGGCAAGCGACGGTCTTTCCTCGGTGGGGTTGTGGAGTTGGGGTTTATAGAAGAGGTTGGAAACAGAGAAGGGTTCACGCCGTGCTCGAGAGGGAGAGAATGTGTGCGGCGCAAGGAAGAGAGAGAGAGGGGTCGGACTGAAGCGAGCTCTTGCAATGGAGCTTACGAAAGGCACAGAAGAGAGAGAATACGGGCAGCGGAAGAGAGAGAGAGAGAGAGAAGGAATGACGTCGAAAATGAACGTACGAAAGGCACCAAAACCTTCCTATTTTATAATATATAAAAAAAACCCATTTTCTATTTATTTAGCTCATTACTGTATATAACCTATAATGTTATTTATTTTTATTTTATTAATCTAATGAGCTTATTTTATTAATCTAAAAGAGAAGGGTTTTTCTATCCGGCAATTGTTATATAAAATTGAAGCCGAAGCTGAGAGGATGTTTGCTCGTGTCATCGCCGCGTGGCGACTTTATCTTAGTTATCATCTTATGACGAGTCATAGGATTTATATTCAATCGATTTAATTAGCTTATCAATTTGTTATGCTCAAAATTCTATCACTAGTTAAATTTGGGCATATGGACAAAACATCTTTAAATTTAGATGATTGGAAATTTATATTTGAAATTAAGCAAAAAGATAAATATAATACTGAAAAATTGACAGTTAACCAGCAATATGAAATAAATTGACATTTGTCAAAGTCAAATATGAAAATAAATGGGTGTTTGTCTAAGTCTAAAATTATGGATGGAAAAATCTACGACATTGTTTCTTTTTGGAGACTTTTAAGATTGCAAAACTTTACCGTGTTCAATTTAGAGTCAAGCCTTTAAGTTTGAATTGTGAAAGAAGTTTCAAAGTTCATGATGTCCGATTTGAAGTCAAGCCGTCACCCCGAATCATGCTAGAGAGAGAAAGAATCATAGATTTTTACAGTTTGATATTGTAGTTACAAACTGCACCGTATTTGTTGAAATTAATGTAATTTACATACATTTTCTGATCACATTTTTATTGGTCTACGAGCACATGTGGAAATGTGATGTAATGTCTTTATGGAAACATCGGCGCGTCATAAAACAGGTGGTCCCATAAATCAAAAAGGATTGCGTGATTTTCGAGATTACAAATGAGTTATAATATTTTATTTACGTGTTTCCTTAATTTCCGATATATCACAGATTTTAGACACGTTTTATAGATTTTCTAGTTGTGTTTTGATAACTTTCCATTTTATCAATATCATTTCCTTAATTTTGTTATTAGATTTCAGTTATTTGATTATTTTCTAAATGCAACTTCCTTATAAATAGGCGCCTAACATATTGTAATATGCACTTATCTATTCAAAATAAACACTATCTTTTGGAATTCATTTCAAGCATAACTTTATCCGCATCAAAATGTGTTTACCCATTCCAACACAATGATGCAAGCAACGCAATCTATTATATACAGTTCAATTTAGAGATAGGATTGTGTTCACTCCCGTGCTTGCCCCGTGGCTTTCACGCGAGTCAAATGCTACCGATATACATTGGTTTATGAACTTGTCAATCCATATTTTTATCTCTTCTTAGGTTAATTTAAAGAAGAAAAGACATGAGAAAGTATTATATATCAGATTAAATTTAGCCAAATCTATTTAACTAAGGAAGAAGTAAATGTTATTACCTATTTCAGTTAACAGAATCTATCCAACTAACGATAAAGTATAATCATGGATGATACAATTGTTTTCTAAGTGATGTATTCTCTTCAATGCAACCACAATAATTTGCTACAATCGAGATAAATGATAAAATGTGATTAAACAAAACTTTAAGAAAAATGTTTATCTAGAGATAAAATAATTGATATAATTTGTTTAATGGAAAAAATTTAAGAAAATAAAATTATAAAATTTTTAAATCATACATATCCACATTTCATCTATTTTCTTCTTCTTCTTTTGAAACTCGTTTTAGAACATCTTATTTAAAACAAATAGGTTTAGAAGAAAATAAAAAAAAATTTTACATTGAAAGTTCATTTAATTCGAAATAGAACAATAAAATGAGATTGATAAGTTGTTTTATTTAGCTAAGTTAGATTTAAAGTAATTGGTGAAATATCTTGAATCAACAAATTATTATGTTCTATGTTCATATACAAAAATCAAATGGGAAAAGTGTCTAAAAAGTCATAAACCTTTTACATTTGTGCCAATTTATTCCTAAATCTATTTTATTAGTGCCAATTTAGTTTTAAACATTTTCACTTTGTCTCAATTGAATCATTTTCGGCTAATTTTGGCCGAATTTTATTGACTAGATCTTTGGTCGATTGACGTGGCATGATTAGACCGATGCGATACAGTTTTTAATAATAATATATTTTTAATATATATATATTTTTTTTTTTTCTTTCTCCCCCTCCTTCCTCCAATCGATTGCTTAACCTCGGCAACCCGCTAGAGGCAAAAACCGACAAGATCGAGGTCAACCTCGCCAATTCTCACCTATGGCCGGTCGTTGAGGTTTGGCAATTGGCTCAAGGAAGGAGGGGGAGAAAAAAAAAAGAAAGAGAAAAATAAAAATAAATTTTAAAAAATTAAATATTATTAAAAATTATCAATATCGGCGTCAATTATACGTATACCACATCAACCGATCATTGCCTAGTCAATAAAATCAAGCCAAAATTAACCGGAAATGACTCAATTGGCACCAAAGTGAAAATGTTTAGGATTAAATCGGTACTAATAAAAGGTTTAAAACTAAATTGGTATAATACAAAAAGTTTGGGGCTTCTTGGACACTATTCCCAAAATCAAACAAAACTCTCCCTCCTCTCAGCAAATAGGAGGCTCCTTACCAACCAAAAAAAAAAAATAGGAAGCTCCTTCGACCTCCATTCATCTCGACTCCCTGGGCAGACCCAGGCAAATTAAAAGCCTGTGAAATTGCAAATTCGTGGAGACTAAATTACAAAGCTCCGCCAGAACCCCAAATCATGATCGACTTGAGATTAGGTCAACCATCAAGGTTTGTAGGGATCAGTTCGTGAGGAGTAACTTTTGATCTGAGATCAGCAATCAAGGCCCTTGAATCACGAGTTTGAGAAGAAAGAGTCCGAGAATCTTTTAGATCTAATATTATAATAGGAGATTATACTATATTTGTGGAAACTAAAACAAATTGACATACATTCTTTTTATTCAAAAAGCGGAGATTTTACGCGTTCAAACGCATGCAAAGATATATTTACATACGTATGCCCGGCACTGCTAGCTTTAAGTAAACGCATTGCTCTTTTTATTTCTTGGCACCTATGAATTTATATTCTCGGAATGTAGAATTGGTGGAAAATGATGCAAATTAGAAATTTTATAAAAAGCTAAGCATTTTGCATCAGTAATGTTACTACGCTTGATTCTGTACTAATTCAAATAAAAGTATAAATATATAATATGTATGTATATCTCTACAACATGTATATCCCCATCACTTTCCTTCAATTTCTTTATTTTTCAACTCCCTTTTCCAAATTACAGAAAATAAAATTATACTCTTGAACATTGTAGAATGGAACATTATTGTAAGAATATCTGAATCCATGTTTACAAGGCCCCATTTTCAGCCTCTAGTTGTAGATTATGGTAGATTCAAGGATGAAGTATCACTTTAGTCCCCAAGTTTAAGCATTTATGCAATTTGGTCATTTCACTTTAACGTCAATTCTCTTTATTTGTGCAATCAAGCATTTCGCTTATCCCGTTGCAACTAAAATTGTCAAATTAGAATTTTCTTCTTTCTTTTACCCCATCTGTTTTTCACCGATTTAACAGTCATTTGGCATTGCATTAGCATCGTGTGCCAATTCCGCTACGCTAACAATGGCACGAGATTGATTAATTCAACGAGTAATGAGAGCGGTTGATCGAAGGGTTTAATTGCATGGAACGAAATTCAGATGGCCAAATTGCACAGACCAAAAATGTTAGGGGACCCAATCGAGCAAATTGCAAAGGACGATCAAGTGCGCGGCAGCCTGTGCCTAATATTCTGTCGAACCCGTCATTTTCGACTGAATCGGGCTGAGCGCCGGGTGTCGGGCGAGCATGGAAAAAACTTTGAAAAGCAGCTTTGCACTTGGAGCGAAAGTAGCTAGCACACGGCGATTGGGATAGGAAAAAGCTAAAAAGGGTCGATGATTGGAGACACGTTATTGCACCAACACATGTTGTTGCCTTCATCTTCGTTAAGAATCAAATGCAGTTGTCCCACAAATGGATTCGAATCGATACTTTTCTCAGGATGTTTCTGCCTCAGCATCGAATCATGTGTTTTGGAACAAGGGATATGGAATATTATTAAGAGGATGATTTGTTTTTTCCTTTTAATTTTGGGCGTTCGAATAAAATGATTGGAGTCTTAAAATTTTTTAAAAAGGACTAATTTATATAACTAAGGGATAATAATACAAACGATCCTTATACCATTATTAAACTTTTAATTTGTGCAATGCAGTTTCCAAATTTTGGTCAAACGTGCGATGTCGTTGTCGAGCTTTTGATTTATTCAATATAATCCCTGAATTACTATTAAATGCTCGATGTACGTTTATGGATCATACCGAATATGCATTTGCCTAAAATTCGGGGATCGCATTGAATAAATTAAAAGTCTGAGAACGACATTTCACACACGAGATTAAAAAGTTCATGAATCATTCGTGTCATTTTTTCTATGTGATCAAACCATGTCCCCAAAAGGAAGAGAGTAATCATCGCAATGACATTTCTAAATGTCATCGGATCGTAAAAATAGATAAAACCATGTATCAATTTTACCCACTTGGGGAACCCAAAAGATGAAAAAACAAATCCAAGAGAGAGAGAGAGAGAGAGAGAGAACGAAAAAGTTACAGCACTTGCTGCTGATCTCCGGACAGCATCATCATACACATCAGCAAGCGGCCTCGCGAGCCGATCTCCACCCATCTCCACCTCCTCCTCGTGCTGTCCACGCTCTTCCAATGGCGGTTTGGCGCATTTCTCCCCGCTGCCCCCTTCCTTATTTCCTTCCTCAAACCGTTACTACACGACAACGAGGCGGGGACAATCTCGGAACAACGGCCAGGTCGGATGCCCCCCTCCTCCCTCTCTCCTAATCAGTAGAGAGAGAAAGTGCTTCGGTTGGGGCGCAGCCAAAAGAAAGGGGAGGCCCCCCTTCCCCCCCCCTCCGTCCGAGAAATATATTGCGAGGAGAGAGAGAGAGAACGGGAAGAAAGGGGAAAGAAAAATCTCTCCTTTCTCTCTCCCCACCACCATCTCCCCCACACCCACAAGACAAACCCCCCGTTTTCTCTCTCCTCTCTCCATTCGGCTCCTCGCTTTTCCTCCTCTCGCCCTCGGCCGGTCCCGAATTGAACAGAGGGGGTAGGGTTCGTTCGATCGTCCTGAATTTCTCGGTTTCTCTCCTCCCCCCGCTCTTCTCGTTTCCGTTTCGCGTTCTGGGTCGTCTGATTTTCCCGGGTCGCGTCGTGGGTTGGATCGTTTCTTTGTCGCTCGCGGATGATTTGTTTTTCTCTGCTGTTTTCTTCTCTTGGCGGTGGCGTTCCGCGCGTCCATTCGTCGTCGTCGTCTTTGAATGAGCAGACGGGCTCGTCCGTGATGCGATCGCGATCCTGAGCTGCGAGATCGGCGTCGGCAGGACTCGTTTCCGGAAGGGCTCCCTGTTCATTTCCCGGACGAACAGGTCCCCGTTCTTTTTCCAATTGTTATCGATTTTTGATTTTGAGGTCGGGGGCGATTCTTCACGTATTATGCTTTTTCGCGTGCGAAGGTCGTTCCTTTAAACGGAGGAAAGAGAGGAATTTTGTGATTTTGCAGGAGGTCTTTAGTGAGATCGTCGAATCGTGTCGGGTGTTTTAATTTTCATTTGCTCTTTAGATGAGTATTGAGGAAAGAGCATTGCAAAGTTTGAAACTTTAGCGCACGTAGATACAGGCCGATAGAATTTGATTAATGGGTTTAGGGAACGAGGGCTGGGCGAAGATTATGGAGCTGATGAGCGTGACTTTGTTGATCGGTCGGAACTGGTTATTACATGTGTTTGTCTGTGGTGGAATTGTAGTTAGGTCGAGCTAGTATTCGCCTAGAAAATGATCGGGAGGTCTTCGTGTGGATGTGCGTCGTGAAAAGATTGCAGATGATTATTGAAAGACGTCTTTTTCAGTTCATCAGATGGTACCGAATTCTATCTCCTTTGGTATATTAACACGTCTATTGAATGATTTTCTCCATGTGAGTTTTCTAATTGTTTCGTTGAGCGGCTAATTTGTTGGGAGAGATTTGGGGTTTAGAATTTGTCTGTTCATGTACGTTAAGGCGGTGTTCTGAGCTCTTAACTGAATTGAATCTCCTCCTTGTCTGTTTTTTCATGTTCTTACAATTCACTGGCGTTCTTGCTCTGATCTTTACCTCATCTTAGAGGGGTTTTACTTCTTGTTTGTCTTTGAGCTTTACCTTGTCTGTTTTTTCATGTTCTTAAAAGTCATTGGTGTTCTTTGCTCTGATCCTTACCTCATCCTAGTGTGGTTTTACTTTCTCGTTTGTCTTTGAGTTTCACCTTGTCTGTATTTTCTTGTTCTTAAAAGGCATTTGTGTTCTTGCTCCGATCTTTACCTCATCTCAGAGCGGTTTTGCTTTCTTGTTTGCCTTTGATCTTTTCTTGTTTGGATAATCTTGTCTTTGGTTTTCTCTTCTTGTACATTCCTGATGAACTAGGACACAAGTTTCTTTTGATCAATAGTGTTTGTTAGCCAAGGTATATGTTATTATTATGCCATGTAGTTTCTTTTGATGAATGGCCTTAAATGGTATCTTGTGACATTTGGTTGACATATAGATACCACAAGCTTCTACATCTGATTCTCGATGTCTGTATGCAAAATGGTATTTGGTGTTCAAATTGTACGTTTGACATTTAAATCTTTAAAGCAATTTAAACTAGAAAATTTTTTGAGGGTGAAACACTATCACGTTCATGGAGACACAAGCATTTCCACCCGAATTGCATGCATGTGTGCTTATAAAAGTAAATGTATGTGTGTGCACACTTGTGCGCACTCATGATTCTGTGCTCTGCTTTCCCTCAGTAGAGGTTCCCTTTATCTTTTTGCCCAGTTGGTCACTTCTGAGCAGTGTTTATCTTAAAAACAGATGTTGTACTAGGATTGAAATGTGCGGACAAAGAAAACCAATATTCTATGTTTCTCCATTATCCTTTTTTTGTTAATTTTTTCCCTTCCGACTGGATTTCTTTTTATCCATTCCTAGTACTTGTTAGGAATTTGGTAACGACGTATGTGATGCTAATCATTGATCATAAAAGCATTTTATGAAAGGCATTTATGGCATTATGCAAATAGAGTATTTAATTTTAAGATAGTCCCGAATCAAGAATCACAGCAATTGCTCGCGGCTTCCAATGGTTCACATAATGTTGCATTCACGGCTTAAACAAATTCTGAGAGTCTCCACAGACACTTCTTTGAGCATAAAACGTATGGTTGTGTTTTGGCTGGTCATTTGACAACTGGATTGAATGTGTGACATTGTGGGTTGTGTATGACAAGGTTTTTGTCTGGTGTCTTGTTTATGGGTTGAGATCGAATGGGGTCAGAAGTTTGTTAATATGTTTTGTGAATGGTTGGTTCATACTTACTGCTTGATGTAGTTACATATCATGGGTCTCACCATGCATACTCCTGCCTGTTTGGTGCATATGCTGCCAGTTGGCCATATCAAACTTATGTAAGTTTACTGCAGGAGGATTGAGAAAATGGAACACGACGAGACAGGATGCCAAGCTCCCCCTGAGGGTCCAATTCTATGCATTAACAACTGCGGCTTCTTTGGAAGTCCAGCTACCATGAACATGTGTTCCAAATGTCACAAGGACATGCTGCTGAAACAAGAGCAGGCCAAGCTCGCCGCATCTTCCATTGCAGCTGCTGAGAATGGATCATCAAGCACTACTGCAAGTGAACCTGTTTTTGCTGCCTCAGTGGACACACAGCTCAATACAGTGGAGCCCAAGGCCATCTCTAAACAGCCAGCCTGTGATTCAGTGACAGTTGCAACTGTTGAGAAGCCGAAGGAGGGCCCAACCCGTTGCAGCTCTTGCAACAAGCGGGTTGGTTTGACGGGCTTTAGTTGCCGGTGTGGTAATATCTTCTGTGGCACCCACCGCTACTCTGACAAGCATGACTGCCCGTTTGATTATCGCAGTGCTGGCCGAAATGCAATTGCAAAGGCCAACCCTGTTATTAAGGCTGAGAAGCTCGATAAAATATAAGACATGCGTAGGGAACAAGAAGATCCAATGTGCTGAAAATTGATGCTTTATTGCAATCCATAAGTGATGTTCTCAGATCAGCTGCATTATGTATCAGGTGTCTGCTTGGTTTGTTATATTTGCAGAGGGATGATGATGGTGGTGGTGTTAGGACATCTCTGCAGTAATGAAGAACTCTACAATCCCAATCTTCTCTTGAGATGGCTCGAATGTGCCTTTAGCTCTGAGAATGTGGTGGTTTGATGGACAATGACATGGTTGGCTCTGTAATCTGTCTCTGCTTTTAAGACGTTCCGTTTTCTCTCTTGTACTGCACGGTCAAAATGGTAATGTGCAATCTCTCGTTCCCAAGGGAAGTCATCCTTTGAATATTGGTATGATTAGCTTTGTATATTGTGATTATATGCTTCTAAAGGTGTTTTTCGTTGTGTGCAAGGCATCTTTGGTGTCTTGCAGTCTTCGTTGCCTCTTGAGTTGCATCGCTGGTTGAATCACTTGAATTGGCTTTCGGTGAGCTCCTACATAGTTGGAGCAGATCGGAATTATCGATGTGACGGGTGAAGGTTGAGGTGATGGTGGTTGTGCGGGTGTGTTATGGTCATTGAGGGGAGAGAGAGCAAGCGTTAATTGGAGAGAGATTGAAGCTTGAGATGAGAATGATTGTGGTGGATACTGAGCGAGAGGCGAGGAGGAGGAAAAGGACCGGTCAGGATGTTTTCAAGTACTAATGTTATGTTGTAGTTCATGGTCGGACCGGTCCGGTACTATTTCTCTCTGTTGTAGGTGCATACTCTCGAGACTTTTTTCTATTCAATTTCAATATTATGTTATAAGCAGTATTGCTAGTTCAGCATCGATGAGTAATCCCCTTGAAGGAGCACCCATCTTCTATCGCTCGTGTCTCCATCAAATACCATAACACGGACGACAATGTCCAAATCTCCATAGCCACCTTATCAGCAACCTACTTTTTTCTATGAGCAACAGTGAGTCTCTCTCTGTCTTTCTCTTGTCTCTCTGGAGTGCATCTCTGTGTCTCCTCCATCGCCATAGATGGTGAGCACTGACAACAACATGCCATCTTGAAAATCAACTCGTCATCACCTACTTTCATCAACAACGCAAAAAGAAGAGTCGATCAAAGACTCTCTCCTATCTCTCAAGTGCACCCGTAGCTCTTCTACTCCAATGCCATAAATGATGATCATTGACGACATACCATTTCGATGGCCACCTTCTCTATTCAACTCACAACAATACTTGGTCGAACAGCAGCTCCTCCATCCCCTCGCACTTCCGTTACCATGGACGATGAGCACCTAGTTTATCATCTCGAAAGGCAGTGCGCGAGTCACCTGCCTCTTTCGGCGGTGCAACGGGAAAGTTCGGTTGGACAGCGCCCCTCTCTGTCTCTGTCTCTGTCTCTGTCTCTCTCTCTCTCTCACTCAAAGTGGAGACCAGTGTCTCCTCCATTATCGTGAAAGCTGACATAATTTACCATCTCGATGCCCAGCCCGTCAATCACCTGCTTTCTTTGGCAATGCAATAACAAAGATCGATCGAAAACTCTCTCTCTCTCTCTCCATTAAACGCTTGTGTCTCCCACCCCACTATCACGGGTGGCAAGCTTGGATGATAGTTATTAGCTAACCATCTCATCGGCTTACCCGTCAATCACTTCTCCTCTTCAACAACGCACTGCAAAGGTCGATTAAAAAGCATAGGGAGGAACAACCAACATAGCCTCCCTCTAGGGTTTGCATAAAGGCCCCATATCCACTACAAATGTTGGCGTTTGAATCATAACTACTTAGTCCCTCTGTAGTTGTACGATCCCATCACCATTGCCCTGTCGACGTGCCAGAAGCTAAAAGGTATCTTCCCATGAAATAATAAATGCCTGAGGCAATAGCTGGCCAGTGGTTCACTCATCCCATCGCTTGAAACTTGGTACCTTCATGAAAGACAACATACTCCATTTACAACTAGGCTATCGCGGTTGACAGTATTGTAAACAAAGCATACCAGTAATTGAGAGGTGATGTCAAGGCATACCAGTAATTGAAGAACAGAGAGCTCAGTCGGACTGCATGCACAGCACATTTTTTCGCTCTTTGCATCATTGTATTAATGAAGCAAATCCAATAGCAACCTCATCCTCATAACTCTAACTGAAGAAATCCACAAAAAGCGCAAAGATACATTTGAACAAGTCAGTGAATGAGTAACTTTTGGTACAAAAACAGAGGCGGATGAACCATCTTATAAACCATAAGGATCATCGACAGAAGCATTTTAGGGCAACAGAAACTGGCAAGGCACTTCAACAGCACATGAAACACAAAATACAACATAATTAGATGTTCTCATGCTACAACGGCAAATATTTGCAAAAGGATTAACCTTTCAGATTACACCGTTCTGAAGCCGAAACCCTAAACTTCCCTGTTATTTCCTAATCTCTACACTAAACTGGCCCGTATGCCGCTGACTGCTACCAGTAGAAACCATTTCGCATTCAGGAAAGTTAGAAAGTTATTCCTCTAGATTCAGACTCAAGGTATTTGCAGATCCTCTCCATGACTTCTCTACCTTTGACACTGTTCTGCAAGAAGCGCTCAGCACAACGTTGCTCCACCTTCTCGGCCATTGATGCGAGTGCCGATAGTGGCTTGATCCTAATGCTGGTCTCCTGCTTGCACACAGTCCACCCACTGGGATTATCTGGGTGGGGGTTGTAGCGAATCCTTTCCTCCACCTCTATGAACTTCTGCAGACTGATGTTGCGAGTGGTAAGTTGCATCGACCGAGATTGACCATCAACGACTGTTGATTCAACACAATGGCATATGTCCTGACCCACAATCTTCCGGACAAACCAGGGCCCGGGAGCATGGATCGTGATGGCACGAGTCGTGTAGAGCTTCCCTGATTCGGTGTCTAGCTTGTGGTTCAAGGTGTCAACATCAAGAACATGAGACAAAGTGCGCTTGTTCTCAGGGTCGGCAAACTTGCGCCAAGATGCAGATGTCACAATCTCCCAAGGGTGCTTGTACACATGCTCTTGTGCGTAGGCTTTCACCATCTCTTCTTTTGTAGCTCTTCATGTAACAAATAAATGATAACATAACTTAGTCAATTAAAAGGATTAGTTCTGACCAAAGACAATTAAAATGGAAAGCAAAACCTTCTGCTTTCACCAGACTCTCGAGATTGCGATAATAAAGACATATGATATCGATCCATCTTTAGATCTAATCCTTAAGAATGGTATCAAATCAAATGCATGGCCTAACAGATAAAGCAAGCCCACGAAAAGTGAAGCAATGCAATTCTCACATACGCACACAAGAATCGGAGCATCATCTCCACAGAAATCTCCAATATCTCAAACTGCATATGAGGATTCCTGCCTGCTTTGCAGGATACAGATTGCACCCATCAAAACCTCAATGCTCGTTCATATCAATGCAATGCAAGCATCCAGGATTCCCGAAAAACTGAAAACATTGGGCTCTTCCAAGCAAAACTGATGACCCCAAATTCTCAAGATTTTTCGCGAGACCAGCCCATGCCAAGCAAATCGCTATAAACCCTTCAATTTCAGCATCTTAGTATGACAAAAGCACCGAATTTCCAACGGCAAAAGAACAACGTTAGAGTCACCGAAAAGCAAGTCAAAACATCTTGATACACAATCGGTTTGGAAAAACCCACAATAGCCAAGATTGCATCATTCCAATCATAGAACCCAAAATCGGCGACAAGAAGACAGGGAGACAATCAACTAATTCAACCCTCTCGATATCCGAAACGCAGCCAAAACCGCGGTCCGACCCTCCTAAGCTAACGACTCCCAGCTCAAATCAAGACGAATCTCATCCAAGAACGGGGGTCACGACCACCTTCCTCCCTCCCAAATTCCCCATCTTGACCCACGAAACCGATTCGCCGACCCCAAGAAGAGCCGACCCACGAGCTAAGAACTCGAGAAAAGAAGACTGATGAATCGAGACGCGCACCTGTGGAGGGGAGAGAGAAGCAACCGAGCGAGGAAGCAAGAATCTAGAACGGAAGTTGATTTCTTGAGGAAGGAGAAGAAGGAAGAGAAGGAGAGAGAGAGAATGTTCAGAATGGTGGCAAAATACGATTCGGCGGAAGGACAAGCGGAACACTAACGTCGTACTTATTTTGGTCAAATCTAATACTATCCAATCGTCACTATTTTGAAAAATTTATATCCCGGAAATGAATTTTCCTAATCGAATTTTGAGAGAGTTTGTGAGGAAGATATTTTTAAATTATTTTTTTTTTTGTGAAGTAAGCAAAGTTTATGTTTCGAGCGCTTGTAAAATGGAGTTTGTAGCCAAAACTGATGAGGTGACTATGATTTTACCCGATTCTCGGAAAAGATAAAGTCTACGATTATTAGATTCATGTATATACCATATGCCGTTTATTTTGTGGATACTCATGTTTCGCAAAACCCTAGCTTGAGTCGGTCAAAGTGATTTAGGGCCAGCAAATGGTGGGTCGGAGCTCCATCTCAAAATTAGAATGTGGGCCGACATGGTGGGCCGGCCCATGTGCATGTGCGCCAAGCCATTTCATCAGGTTTGGCCCACCACTTCTATATCAAATCAAAGTGATTAGTTGATGATTAGTGAATTGATGACGTGGCATGCTTGGGAACTTGGTTTGATTTTATTTTTATTTATTTATTATTTAGTTGGAGTTCTTGGGTACTCAAAAACTCAGCTTTTTTATATATTAATCTTAGATATTTAGTCGATGTTAAAAGGCCAATTCCAACTCTTTCTCTTGTCCTGAAAATTTTAAAAAGCAAATTTAAATGCTTGCAACAATAAAGTTGGTTGTTAGTCACACACTTGGAGATGGAGAATCGGGCTGTGAGATTATGAAAAATCTATGCATGAAATAGATTTTTGAAATAAGGCAATTGTAACCACCTCTCTCTAAACATAGGTTAGGTTTCCTCTCTTTTCCCTTGAAGCCGCTGTGTCCTCTTGAAATATGACTATAGTTGGCAACTCTTGAAAGTGTTATCTTTGGAATTCCATGGTATATGGTCATGAGGCCGGGGCCAACAATGAGAAGATACTTCTCATAGTTGCTCTTGTTAAGTATGCTTTTGCTAAATTTAGTATCTTGTCGATCCAAGAGTCGCTTCTAACTACATTTACACCAAATGAAACTGTTTGAATTCGAACTCTTGAGTATTACTTAAGGTTGACTCAAATCCTCTTGTCTCCCATTACAAACAATTACATAATTAATATATCAAAGGTCATATGTTAACGTTCCTCAAACAAAAAAAAAAAAAAAAAAATTACATAATTAATATATCAAAGGTCATATGTTAACGACTGCTCGTGAAACATTTCTTAAACTAATAAAAATTTGAAATAGTTCAGTTCTCAGATCACTGGCAACATCCCTTAAATTAAAAATATCCCTAGACTTAATCAACTCGCGCAATCCATGCCAATTAAAGAATCCGGGGACTGCACTTTCTGGTGTAATGCCGTAAGATTCATGTTGTCTTCCACCAATGTGGTTGAGGTTCCTGGGATGGTTAAATATGTTCCTCAACTGACGTGGAACCATCGCCAACATCGAAAAAGCAAAGCTGCACATGATCTTCATCGCCGATGTCGAGATCGCCAAACATAATGAATGGAAAAAATAACAGTTTTGCTCGGTTGTACAGTTTCCACTGCAAGATTCAGTACATCATTCGGCTCGTTATAGGGTTAGCGCGACCTGCGTAGGGCTAGTCGAACGCGTTGCTTCGACTGTCAGACTTGTTTATTTTCATGTTTTGGAGGATTGAAACATTAGGCAGCTTTGATAGTTTGATGGTTGATCGTCAGGGAGGAACCGGACCGAGCGCATTAATGAAGAAGGACATGAAAAGTCCAACCTTAATCTTCATGGGACCCACGAAAGTCAATATGTTCGGTTCAATGTATTATTCTCTGTCATTAATTAAGGAGCTTGAAGTTGAAGGTTCACTGGTGAGACCGCACGCACTAATCCCAAATCTTTTTTAATGATGACTGCAAATCAAGAATATCATATGGTAATCCCCGGATGCAGAGACGTCCAGAAGAGCGATGAACATCTCACATATGCAAGCTTGATGAAGTCAGCACAACCCTTATTTGTCTTTTTATGGTTAGCATCTGTTGAAAGTAAAGAAGCATCTATTCTAAAAGCTGTAAGCTCTTACATATGAGGCGCATCAGTTGTCACTTGTTAACGTTCTCTTTTATACAGATGTTTAGTAGGATGCATCACGTTCGGGCTGTTTTGTTTTCTTTGCCAAGACTCAAAGAATTGTTGGGACTTACCCATGACATACAAGAAAGGAAAAAGGAGATATCCTGAATTAATTATCAATCAGATAGCTGCAATCCGGTGGCTAGCAACGTTGCCATTGCAGTCCAAGAACAAGTCTCTGTTCTCCCACATAAGCACTCAGTACAAGAAAGCTTGATCTCACAAAGAACCACACATTCCTTCTGGCCCTAACGCACCCCCCTCCCTCCCCTTCCTCGTCTAATAGTGGTGACAGAGCTCAGGCCGCTTGATGGAGCGGGCGAGCTTAACCTTCCAAATTTGGAAGCAAATTGGCTGTTGTGTAGAGATCGATAACTAGATCTCAATAGTAACACCAAAATCTCGTAATGGGGAGAGGGAGAGAGAGATAACTCCTGGTCATGCGACTGTTGACAGCGTGGTGGCGGTGGTGGCTACTGTGGTGGTGCGACAACAACAGTTCTATACCATTAGGAGAGGAAGCGTAAGGAGGGGGAGAGAGTTACATAACAACTAAACTTCACTAGAGAATTATTTCGACGAAAGGTAAATGTGATGATGTAACTCCAGCCAACTAGATTTGATATATCAAACTAGAGTAAATGAATGCAGCTATATGTTCTAAAATTTTGAACCGTTAAAGAACAACATAAAGCATTGACCTCAACGAGACCACCCACACCTTGTTTTTAATTACATGAGCCATACACTGTCTTATGAGGAATTTGTACTGCCCATTAACGAAAACTATATGTCTTGTACATATAATTCGTGGGCACCCATAAAAGCAAGAGAAAGCCAATCTAAGTCATCTTTGACTTTTATCATTTGAACCTCTAGTCATAAGGCGCCTAACCCTAATCTCCAAGTCCCTTGTGTGTAGTCGACTATGTATCTTGCGGGTTTAAAAGGTTCGAGATCCCTTGAAAAAGAAAGCTAAACCGGATGCAACTTAAAAAGTGCAAATTGCTCATTACTTGATTTCCATCCACTTTTTCTAAACCTCAAGTTTTTGTTTTTCGAATTAATGTCTCGTGTGAATGAAGCTCTCACCCCCCCAAAAAAAAAAAAAAAAAGGCAAAAGAAAATTAAAAAGAAGAAGAAGAAGAAATCTCACGTTTTTCTTAGCATATCCTGTTACTTCTTTCCAAATTCGTCATCTTCTCGTGCTCAGCACCGCGAAGATCGATTGATACTGAAGGGAAAACATCCACTTGTGGGAGTTAATTCTTTACCAGTAAGAGCAGCATATATACAGTCTTATTTTATCCACCAAGCATATGAAGTTCCATCTCATTCCTACATCAATCCTCAATACACGAAACTATTGTTATTTCCCCTTCGTTTATAATAATGGATGAGAAAGTCTTCCCCGTTCTACAAATCCCAGTGAAAACTTTCTTGCAGTGTTCACATATTGTCGTTGATCTCAAGTAAAATCAGCCGCCTCATAACAAACTATGCAAGCATTTCTCCACTCCATAACTACATCCGATCCAAGCTTATTAATTACAACTATGAAAAGAAAGACATGTTCATCGTATAAACGGCAAGAAATCCAAGAATATTTTCCTCATCTTGGTCGGTCTTTATGCAACACCAGAAGGCATCAATCTTCTTAACTTCAGTCTTTATCGTTGCCTCATGAACTCAAAGAGACAATGGAGAGAGAGAGAGAGAGAGAGAGAGAGAGAGAGATTGTAAAGAATGTTTAATGAATTGTTTGTGTCTCTTGGGCTACTATCTTTGTCTTTGCAACAAACCTAACCCTACTCCTAACTCCTAAGCCTAACCCTAACCCTAACCGGGTTTATGTGCAAGAAAACAAAGGGTTCTTCCCCCCTTTTAAAATAAATTCAAATCCCAATCAATTCAAATTAAATTTTTGACCTATAATGTGAAAATAATCCTTCAATTTCGAGGCGACACGAGCACTTTCCCGGCGTTTCCTCCCACCCCTTGGAAACTCTCAATTTCTGCATGGGTTCTCGTGAACCTCTTTACCCAAAATTGCCCTCCCCCCTCCATTCTATTTATTGGACATGCCATCGTTCGTTTCAACATTTCTCTCATCTTTAGACATGGAGGGAGGGTTTTCATTTTACCTTTTTTTTTTTCCTAAGGAGGAAAACAGCCATTAGTATTGACCATTATAGGAGACAAGTAGGTTTGCAAAACCACACACTTATAGATATATACGTATTGCGGATCCCAGTAGTGCTTTTTCGGGGTTGTGGAATTGTATCTCTTCTTTTCTCGAAATTATATCAGTCTGCGTTATTGCAGAAAACATGGTGGTGATAGAGTAGCCCTATGGAGAGTTGAGAAACTTGGTGGCTTAGTTGTAATAAAATAAGATTTCCTTTGTTAATAAAGAGACTCTTTAGAAAACTAGTTAATCTATAGAATAATGTTATATTGACCAGTGTGTTCAACTAACTTATTAGGTCTGCTCATTTTAGGCAAATCATTGGTTAAACTTTAAAGATGAAGTTTTGATATCTAAACTTCCAATATCTCATATGATTTCGATACATCATGCTCCTATTAATTGACTTTGGATCACGATTTTTCAGCATAATTTAAACGGCATAAATGCGAATGGATACTCATGAGTTGCTAGCTTTTGGATTATCCATAGTCTCTGATGGAGTCTCAAGAGATAAGCTGTAATGCAAGTTTTAGTCTACATTAAGATAACGGAGGAGGAATGGGTGTTGGTAATTATTGTCTGGTTTCATTATCGAAATAGCCATTTCTCCATTTGGCGACACCATCGGCGGTGGGGGTATGCAATATCGTTAGGGGTCATCAGTATACGTCCCACCACCTGTTGATAAGGAGAGGCCGTGGGGGGGAGGATGAGATAGCTGAATGTACGTTGGAAACATGCCGTTTCATTAATTTGGCTTGCGGCGGTAATAACCCTTGAAGCCACTGCAGCTTTATGCCAATCCCTTTGCAACGAGCCGATTTCTTACCACCCAAGATCATTCAAATTGGAACCCTAGAATGCGACTTTAGAGTCTTCAATACATGCACTGGTCTTGTACTTAGAGTCATGAAAGATACTGTTATAGTTCCCAAGCAAATGCGTGCATGATTCTACTTTTGAAACACCCTTCAACCAGTACCAGCGAAAGGGCACGTCCTTTGGTGAAAACGAAGGTAGAAAGCAAATAAAAAAAGAGATTAATTAATGGCTTTCTTTATTTTTCTTTTCCGTGCGGGTCATCATGTGGTCAAACCTAGCTCCCCCCCCTTTATTTACTGTTTCCAAATGTTGAAAAGGAAGCATGCAACCGGAGATATCGGCTCGGCCTGGCGCATCCCCCCTACTTTCCACAGGAAGAGTCCAAAAAGGGCGAGGATTTCCAAGGTGGGGTCCGAAGGAACTGACACGTGTCAGTCACATTCCTGCGAAATTGGCCGCAAAACCTGAAACGGCGTGACGAAGGAGGGTTTTCTTTTCTTTTCTTCCTGGGGTTGGTCCAAATTTAATGAAGGGTATTTGGTCCTTCTCTAACCTCTTTTACGCTTCAGAAAAATGGCCGGTGGCGAATCCCCACCAACACGTCATCTTTCTCTCTTCATTTCCCATTTTTCCCCCCACAGTTCTCGAGAGAGAGAGAGAGAGAGTCTGAGATTCTTGTTTCTTTGGCCACAGACTCCAATGGCAAGTTTGCTTATATTCAAGCCCTTCTCTCCTTCGTACTGCTTCTGCGATTATCCTCGTTTATTATATGTGTAGTTTTAGATTTTTACTTAGGTCATTAAGTGACAGAAAATGCTTTTTCTCTTCTGATATTTCTTGTTCTGCCGTTGCTTTAGGGTTAGGAAAATACGTGAAGCCCTCCCCTTTTCGGTTTTCTTTAAGTGGTTTGAAGTGAAGAGAGCGAGGGACGTGGGTCCTGCCTCCCCTCTTTCTGGTCAACATATTCTTTGTTTATAAGGTATTTCGGACAAGAATTTTGGCGGGAAGTGCGGTATCATCGACGATGTAAGCAGGTATTGTTTTCTTTGTTTAAGGAAAAGAAGTTCTGTCTTTTGTTGTATTGTTTTTGTTTTTGGTGTGATGTATGTGTGTGGGGGGTTTGTTTCTTTTTTCCACGGGTGGTGTTTCGGATTCTCTCTGCTGTTTCAACTTTAATTCCAAGGGCAGTGTCACACGAGGACACGCGGTCAGAGATTTTTCAGTCAGTTCTAACAACAGATTCGCTGACATATAAAGAAACTTTGCATGTAATTCCATTCAAAAGATGGCTCTTTGAAACCTTTTCATGATTCCATTTCTGCAAAGGCACTGTTCTCTCTCTCTCTCTCTCTCTCTCTCTCACCTTGCATGTGGATGTGTGTGTTTATATATATCACATGGATGAATTCACAACGATAGCACATCCATGTATTTCAAAAATAGAACGCAACCCAATCTATCATAAAACATCACGGTACTTTGTGTAGGTGAAACAGCAAAGTACTTCCATATGTGTTTTCATTTGAAAGAAATGGAGACGGCAAATTTTATGACTAGCGTGTTCTAGTTGCAACACTCACAACATTAGTGATTCGAAATTGATTCAGTCGTTCTTGCAATAGGTTTTGTTAGAGAATAGGTTAGATGTATTTTGACAAGTTTTGTTTGCTAATATAAGTGTTTAATTTTGTATAAGTCACCTAATCTAGTGAAGTCCATAACTATATGCTCAAAATCTTTTATACTCAATTTTTTCAGTTAGCTATATGTAGGCATTCAGTTTTCACCTTATGACCATAGTGAGAATATATGTTGTTGCTTGAAAGCACCATTATATAAGATCACGGCCGGGATGTATGGTGTGCGGTCATGTATTAAAAAACAGATGTTAGGTCCGTTGATCCTAATCCCTCTCGCGACTGTTTCCATCCATGATTAAGCTAGATCTGGTTTTCGCGCTGGCTTTTTGAGCGAGACACGTTTGCCTCGGTCGAGGACGACAGAGCCTCGTTCGAGCCACCGTCAAATCTATCTCGGCATAGTCCTGGCTCCGTCGATGATGACTCCTAGGTGAACGCGAATTAGCTCTATCCTCATCGAGGAGCGCCCTCCACTATCATAAACAATACACACACAAACGCAATGGATGAACAGGGCTAGAACCTGCAAATAGACAGGGCCAACAGTGGAAACTTAGGTGTGCAGGCGAAGCAGTTGCTTCAATGTTTAGACTTTATGTCGTTGGGATCGTCATATAAGTTTCCGTCATTAGTAAGGTTTTCCTTGTGTGTTGTGATTTTGCATGTGGATGACTCAACGGGATATGAATGGCTCCCATTTTGTCTGTGCAGCAGTGTTAGTACTGCGACAACATCAGAACCTCTTTTTTGATGGACATATATTCTTCTCTTGAGAGAGCCATCGCCTTCAAATATTGTACCTACTACTCTGTCATTCCCGCTGCAAAATTTTGTAAGGACTTCTAGGAAATAACTTCCCCCCTTTAAGCAATGTCGCTTTTTCGTTGCCCTCCTACAGTTTTTACTCTTGTGGAGTTTCAACATGCACGCGCAGACACATATAGCTCCTCTTGTTTTCACCATGTGGGTGCATCATTTCCTTAGGAACTAGTAGATCTATGTCATGGACTTGTGAAGCGTTTTGAACTATTCTGAACTCAAATACCCAGTTAAATGAGACTTTTATGTATAGCGTTTGACATGGCTAGGGCTAGCTTTGTTGGTCCTGCATGGTTAGTTTGGTCCATTTTCAATGGGGTTCATGGTTTAATTACTAAACAAATGGTCTAAACTTGATTACTCAAAGGTACAAAAAAAAGACACCATTAGCTGTGCTAGCTAGCACCACACAAGCTTCTAGCGTGTTATGAAGACATGCACTGGACCGAACATATTAAATTCAATAAACTAAGCTTTTTGCACATTTGACCGGTGCGAATACCGATTAAGTGGTCAACAGATTTCTACTTGGGAAACCCAACAAAATCCTCCAATTTCTCTTCAATATTTTACTTTTTTTTTGGGGGGTTCCGAATATTTTTTTACCGAACGTGAGCTTGGTGATATTTGTTGAACAGGAGTAATTCTTACTCATCTCCCCCCTTGATGAATCCTTTTTCAATTTGATATGTCGGGTTCATTAAGGCAATAAGATAATGCATGTCCGTACACACACATCTTTAACACATGCATGACTCGGGGATCAACAAATTTTGGCTTGCTCGTGGTTGATGGTCCATGATCGTATCCCTCAACTTTAAGATATATATTTCAGAGAGATTAGAGAGAGAGAGAGAGAGAGGAGAACTTTAATAGTGATGATACTAAACTAAAGATATGAACTTATTTCTTCGTGATACATGAAGTTGCATGTGGCTTTAAAAAAGCAGTGTTATGTACATGTAACTGATGCCCGGTTTATAAATATTGATGATGTGTCGTTTAACGTAAGATTTTCTTCTTTCTTTTTGGTACATTAGCGTTTGTAAATATTTTTGCCGGTGTATGTGTTGGGCATTTGCTCAATATTTTAAGGAGAGGGAAGAGAGATGATTTGGTGAGTGTGGGAATGCTGGGCTTTGGGGAGTCATTAGTTGTAGAGAACGAGGACGTGAGTTCCGATGAATCAAGTGGGTGTTGAATGGAGACTGAGAGAGAGAGAGAGAGGATGGTCATATGGCGAACTTAGGGTTATAATCTTAAAAGTTTTTTCCAGTTGGAATTCGTGGGTTTGTCTCTGCCTCACGAATGACCGAAAGATCTTTATCTCATTCTTTCAATCGGCCACTCGTGGCCTCGTATGTAAATCGCAATATATATATGTATACTATGTTTCCTTTACTTAAAGCATTGCTTGATTTTGAAGTTCTGGACCAGAGAGGGTTATGCTAACATCCACTTGGTGTGCACCGTGCATTCAAATAATAAATGGATATATATAAATATATATTAGATTTATAGTGGATATCACATGATAGTTCACTTAAAGACTTTTATGTGCCATTGGTGTACTATTAGGGTGGATAAGAACACCCAGTTGAAAGTTCAGCTGCCATTTTCAGTCAGTACTTAGTGGGGGAGAGAGAGAGAGAGAGAGAGAGAGAGGAGAGAGAGAGAGAGAGAGAGCATTTAAATACCTGGTATACTCATTCATGGTTTTTCCTTTTTCAGCCTCTCCTCTCCTTTGTCCTCTCTTCTATCATGTTTTCAGAAACCCTACTTCAATAAAGCTCAGAGTCTTCTGCTGCTCTCCCTGAGAGAGAGAGAGAGAGAGAGAGAGTTTCCATCATCAGGTAAAAGGTGCAACCCTAGCTACCATTTCTAAGGTGAAGATATCAAATCTCAGCCCAGTTCATTTTCATACTTTTTGGTACTTTTTAGCAGTCTGGATTGGCTGGTCTTCCTCCAGATTATTTCTGATAATAAGATCTGATTCTCTCTCTCTCTCCGACTTTTTATGATTGTATATGCAGGAAAGATTGGCCTCTGTTATTTTGCTCAAAAGACAAAGAAGTGCAGTTGTGACTAAGTACTACTAATTACTGAAGAAGAAGAAGAAGAGTATTTGTTATCTGGGCTCGATGAATTCAAACAACTGGCTATCGTTCCCCCTCTCTCCGTCATCTCACTCTTCCTTGCAAGCAAATCTTCACTCCACTCAGCCTCATCAGTTTTCTCTAGGGCTAGTCAATGAAAACATGGACAACCCTTTTCACAACCAAGGTAAAATTACTTAAATTGGAAAACCCCTCCCAAAAAACGTAGTTATTGCTACATCTGTTGGGTGATTCATTTTGTGTGTGTGTGTGGTTTTTTTTTTTTTTTTTTCAGAGTGGAATATGATCAATGCTCACGGGGCGAGTGGCGAGGTGCCAAAGGTCGCAGACTTCTTGGGGGTGGGCAAGTCAGAGAACCAATCAGATCTCACTGCCTTCAATGGGATGAACCAAGCTGGCGACGCTGATTACTTGTTCCCGAGCAGCAGCCTTGTCCCAGTCCAACAGAGCGCAGTCGTGGCAGCGGCGACCTCGAGCAACTACGAGCTCCAAGAGAATGTAGGCAACATGCAGTCACTGACTCTATCAATGGGCAGCGGGAGCAAGGGCTCAGCTTCGGAGATTAGTGGGGACAACACTAGCAACAACACGGTGGAGAATGCGCCAAGAAGGACCTTGGACACATTCGGGCAAAGAACTTCAATTTACCGGGGTGTCACCAGGTGATCAATCCTCATCAAGTCCTCATTGTCATGTTAATCTCCTCCTCTTGTCGTATGTGATGATGGAATGTCGTAAATCAAATTACACGTAGCTGCAATACCTTTTATACTTGGTTTGATTGGGTCTGTCTTGGAGAAAATACCTGCAGGCATAGATGGACGGGGAGGTATGAGGCTCATCTTTGGGATAATAGTTGCAGAAGGGAAGGCCAGTCAAGGAAAGGTCGCCAAGGTATATATCTACATTTTGTTTATATTTATGCCCTGATTAGTGTCAGCCAGTCTTCTTGTTTGAATATACTTTTTTTTCCACTTTGATTCTTTGTGGTACTGACAAGATACATAATTTTTTTGTTTGTGGGTGTTGTTCTTGGTGTTCCCATTAATCTTCTGTTCCAGTCTATCTGGGTGAGTGCCATCAATTTTTTTCTTTTTAATTTCTCTTGGTTAACAGTCGCATTTCATGATTCTGATAAGCTAATTATTTCTGTCGATTTTTTACTATAATTTTTCTTTTCCTTACTTAGGGGGTTATGACAAAGAAGAGAAAGCAGCTAGGGCATACGATCTTGCTGCGCTCAAGTACTGGGGAACATCGACCACTACAAATTTTCCTGTTAGTTTCTTCCTTTGCTTTTTATTGTCATTGATCAGTATGTTCACAAACCCAAGGCTTAGATTAACGAAAAATCTCTATTTAAATGCAAAGCGTCACTCAAAACTTTTTATATTTCTTTTATGTGTGCAGATAAGTAACTATGAGAAGGAACTCGAAGAGATGAAGCACATGACCAGGCAAGAATTCGTGGCGTCCATTAGAAGGTCAGATAACATGTTCGAACGAAAATACTCATTCCTATCTCGACAGCTTTCGATACTTTCTTCGCTATCAAGAAACGCTTATGAAGCTAAGTTGATGTTGTGGTGTTGTGTCGCTCTCCTTCGCAGGAAGAGTAGCGGCTTCTCTAGAGGGGCTTCAATGTATCGCGGAGTTACTAGGTACGCTTCTTTCTTCTCCTTCTTCTTCTTCATCTGCTGCTGCTGCTCCTTCTCCTCCTCTTCCTCATCGATTTCAATGAACTTTACCCAGGCATCACCAGCATGGACGTTGGCAAGCGAGGATTGGGAGGGTTGCAGGAAACAAAGATCTTTATTTGGGAACTTTCAGTGAGTCATTTAATATATATATATTTATATGTGATGGGTTTTTTCTTCTCTGCTTTTTCGAAAAAATAAAATTCTGGAGATGCCCCACGGGTCAGTCTTTTGTTAATTAAACATAAAAATGTGGAAACATTTATTACTCAGCAGCAGCTGCTCGCACCTAATATTTAACTGAAAAAAGTTAGATCCTTGCTGAGAAAGTTTCCAAGGATCTATCATTTATAATGGAACATTCCATGCATGCACATACGCTCAGTCAGTCAGAATCTCTACCAAGGCCAGCACCCATTTTCTTTGATTGAAAAGCACGTGCAACCTTTCTACTTTAGGTTACTAAATACTACCCGCTGATGCGATGCATTGGCTCTTCCCTCGGTTATTCGCGGAACTGTGAAAACTGAATCTTGCGGGTTAAACGCTTTTTCAGGCACCGAGGAGGAAGCTGCCGAGGCCTACGACATCGCGGCGATCAAGTTCCGGGGCCTCAACGCCGTCACCAACTTCGACATGAACCGCTACGACGTGAAGGCGATCCTCGAGAGCAACACACTGCCCATCGGCGGGGGCGCCGCCAAGAGGCTCAAGGAGGCCCAGGCACTGGAGTCCTCGAGGAAGCGCGAGGAGATGATCGCCCTCACCTCGAGCTTCCAGTACGGGAGCTCGAGCTCAAGCCGCCTCCAGTCGTACCCTCTGTTGCAGCCATCGTTCGATCACCACCACCAGCCTCAGCCGCTGCTGACCCTCCAGAACCCCGAGATCTCGCACTACTCGCAGCAAACCGACCCTTCTTTCCCCCATAATTACATCCAGACGCAATTGCAGCTTCATCAGCAGTACCAGAACCACCCTTACTACAATAGCACCAACTATCTTCAGAGCAACCCGGCGCTGCTGCACGGGCTGATGAGCGTTGGGTCTTCGATGACGGTGATCGGGGAGAACACTAACAACAACGGGAGCTCCAGTGGGAGCTACAGCGGAGGGTACTTGGGAATGGGCTCGAGCAGCGGCGGAGGCGGCGGCGGGAACGGTGTCGGGTCGGAGGAGCTCGCGATGGTCAAGGTCGACTACGACATGCCTAATAGCGGCTACGGGAGCTGGTCGGCGGACTCAGTGCCGGGTTCGAACCCAGGCGTTTTCACGATGTGGAATGAGTGATGATGGTGCCGGAGAGGAGGGCAAGGTCACGGCGTGCATGGAAGATTTTATACATAGCTTTTCAATGCTTCTTTTACTAATGGATCGAGGCTGATTGGCTTCTACAAGTGCACCAACAAAAACAACCTTTTTCTTAATTTCTTCATTCTTCTTTTTTTTTTTTTGTTTGTTGGTTTTCATTATCGGAATAGAATGTATTAGATTCTTGGAGATATCGCTAATCAAGTCAATCGCATTGTCAAGAATTATATAGGACCGTGCATTTCGTGCATCGTCATTGCGATGTGATTGACTTGATTTTAATGGCGGTGATGATCGTTCGCATCTGAACGAAAATTTTGTTGCCTCGAATCTAATGAGAAATATCTAATTATGGAAGACTTGAGACGATCATGCCTTTTTTATTTGAGCTTATTCTGATCTATATATAATAATACTATAATGTATTCTCTCATTAAATGACGTGTATTTATTATGTTATTTTCCATTTACAATATGAAATGAGGCCCCAATCAATGTATTTTTTCTTTTGTCAGAATCAATGCGTTTCTTTTCATCCGGGGCAATTTTAAGGCTTTTTGATATTATAAATATTTTTGTGGGTGATATAATAATGCATAAATATGTGAAAAAATTTCAAATAAGAACTTGAAATACTCTCAATTTCTCAAATAAAAGTCTGAGATGGATTTTATCTCATATAGGGTTTTGAAATATCCTCATTTTCTCAAATAAGAATTTTTATTGACTTTATTTCAAATAATAAGCTGAAGTGGCCATACTAGTCTAAAAAAAAGGACTTACCCTCACTAGTGATTGAGGGCATTTCTGTCCTTTTGCATTTTCTTATTTTCTTTCTTTTTCCTTATTTCTTTTAAAAAACTTAAAAATTTAAAAAAGGCCAAAACTTGAAAAAAAGAAAAGAAAAAACACATTAAAAAAAAAAAAACCTAGGTCAAGAGCTAGGGCTAGCCCTCTCGACTATGGGGCATTGGCCATGGTCGACGGGTTGTCAAGCCTACTAGCCCCTCTTGAGGCACCGACAACCCCGTCGGCCATCCCCACAGGCGATGGGCAGCGATCATAAGACGGGGAGGGTTGCCTGCCAAGCCTCTCGCTTGTATTTTTCTTTTTCTTCTTTCAATTTTAGCCTTTTTTTCCTTCTTTGTTAAGTTTTTTGTTTTTTTAAAAAAATAATAGAAAGAGGGAAGAAAATAAGAAAACGTGAAAGGATGGAAATGCTATTAATCAATTGGTGAGGTTAAGTCTTTATTTAAGATTAACATTGTTACTTTAAACCCTTATTTGGAACAATACTCATTTAGGTCTTTACTTAAGATAATGATAGCACCTCAAGTCCCTATTTGAGTTAATGTTTATATCATAATTTTATTTGAGAATTTGATAATACTTCAAGTTTTTATTTAAAATTTTCCCGTTAGACATCGTTTTCTGCATCATCGGCTGACAATTCTCATTAATTTAATAAAACTTCACGAGTTGCCTTTATTACCCTCAAATACTTACCGAGTGTCCAATTTTGCCCCTCTTTAGGAAATTAAAACCTAGATCTAGGCCGACTTATCTCTGTGTCCCTCTTTCGAACCAGGAGAGAGCCGTCTTAAAGTCGCGCGCCTCTTCTGCTCAGCTCCGCTCCGTTCGCTCGCTCGCTCGCTCGCCCGCTTCGCTCCGTTCGCTCGAGCTCAGGCCAGTCGCTCGCGCGTCCTCAGAACCCAGTCGCTCGACCCTCTCTTGCTCGCCGCTTTCTTTGTCCGGGGAAGGAGGTACCAATTCCGCACTTTCTCCTTTAGGGCATAGAATGATTACGGGACGATTTTGTTGTTCTTTTTTTTTTTTTTTTGGAGATCTTTTCGTTAGTGATAGTGATTTGCGTTGGTGGAATTGTTATTGTTATCTCGGCCCGAATTGTTCGGCGTCAAGTTGGGCGGGTTTTGGGCACATATGTTGCGGTCCTGATGTCGAACGGTGTGCGAAGATTGAGTGGGGGATGGATTGGCATGACTAGGACGAGAGGATTGGGGATTTGATCGATTTGTGCGAGTTAACATGGCCTGCAGCACCCTGTTAGTTTCTCCTTTGCTTTTCCCGAAAGCCGAATCGAACGCAGCTTTGGTACCCATCCGCTTTCCGATTTTCTCCTTCTTCTTTTGCGTAAATTGTGGTTGAATCTCTGTGTGGTGCGAGACGATTCGTTTTTGGTGGGTTTAGAGGGATTCGCTCGATTGACCATGGCTCGATTGTGACGGCGCAGTGTCGAATTTGAATCGTGGTTCCACTTAACTCCTGGTTGATGATAACGTGGGAGTAGTGGTTTTACCTTCTGCTTGCTTACTTTGTAATTTTATGGTCTTCTGTACGTGGCGACTCGGTCTGTGGTAATCTTTTTGGTAGCAGCACATGGGATGTCTGCTAGTTGATAACTTTACTGAAACCTCATAGATAGTGTGGTTTAACTAGTAGAGCATTGTCTTGTCTCGATTGCTGTTAAATTTGACGGTCTTTCATGTCTTTCGTGCTTCCAGGGATATTTCTCTGCTCGGTTGGATATGGCGAGAAGGCACGAAGATGATGAATCTGAAGATGTAAAGTATGATAGACGAGAAACGGAGAGAAGCCACCGGCGTGAAGATGGTTACAGTCGACGAGGAGCAATAGACGATGAGACAGGGAGAGGATCTCGTCGAGATTCGAAGGAAGACAATGAGGCGAAGGATGGACGGGAAAGAAGGAGAGATCATCGGCGTGAGCATGGGCACAGGGAGCGGGATTCTGAAGCTGGTTACAGAGACAGGGAGAGGGATAGGTATTCATCGCGGGACTCTGAGTATGAATATGAAAGGGCCTCGCACAAGAGATCAGAGCGTAGTAGGACCAATGGTGATAGACATGATAGACGGAGGTATGATGATAGTGACGGGAGTCCTCGAAAAGATAGAGAGGTTTACAAAGGGCGAGATGCCTCAATTAACAATGACAAAGAGGGAAGAGATCGCAAGAAGGTTGATGATTCGAAACCAGAACAAGCAACACTGCGGGAGGGCAATAAGAACCCTGATGCTTCAACCTTGGGCAAGAGTGGAGGAGTTTACATCCCACCATTTAAGTTGGCCAGAATGATGAAAGAGGTCCAAGACAAAACTAGCCTTGAGTATCAAAGGTTGACATGGGATGCTTTAAGGAAGAGTATAAATGGTCTAGTGAATAAAGTCAATGCAACGAACATTAAGAATATCATTCCAGAACTTTTTGCTGAGAATCTTATCCGAGGAAGGGGTCTTTTCTGCCGTTCTTGTATGAAGTCTCAAATGGCTTCTCCAGGATTCACAGATGTCTTTGCTGCATTCGTTGCTGTTGTCAATACAAAGTTTCCAGAGGTTGGTGAGCTTCTACTTAGAAGGATTGTTTTGCAACTTAAGAGAGCTTATAAGCGGAATGACAAGGTACAGTCACATGTCTCTTGGTTGAGATGTCTTAGCTCACTTGTTAATTATTCATACTTTCAGTGTTAATTTTTAATTTTTTTTTTGGTTGTATTCTCAACAGCCTCAATTACTTGCTGCTGTTAAATTCATAGCACATCTGGTTAACCAGCAAGTGGCTCATGAGATTATCGCTTTGGAGCTGCTGACTGTTCTGCTGGAAAATCCTACTGATGATAGTGTAGAGGTGGCTGTTGGTTTCGTGACCGAGTGTGGTTCCATAATGCAAGACCTTTCTCCTAAAGGTTTACATGGTAGGTATATGTTGTGAAGTTCAGATTATATCCAGCTTGTTGCTCTTCAATTCTTGCTTGGGTGCATGTATCATTAAATTGTGAGGCAATCTGTCGGATAGTGCTCTTTCATGGTTGGATATGAATTCATCAGATCAGAGTTGGAGATCATGAAGGAGATGGCAGATTTGACGAATGGTTAAGCTTGTATCATCCATCAAGTATAGTGTCATCATGCTATATCCTAAGGCTTTTTGTAGCATGTCATATCATCTAAGTCATCCTTTTATGTAGTTAAGAAGATAATTTTTACTATACAGTGTGATGACTAGGACTTCTATTGTCTTGCACTGGCTTCTTAATTCTGATAATTTTTTCAGGTATCTTTGAGCGGTTTCGTGGAATTCTTCATGAAGGTGAAATAGATAAGCGAGTTCAGTTTTTGATCGAAGGTCTTTTTGCCATTAGAAAAGCTAAGTTTCAGGTCAGTTACTCCAATCTCTCTTACTCGGGTGAGAAAGTACAATTTTTCTTTTGGGGAGGTTAATCGAGCATGCATGTCTTAGTCTCCTTACTATCATAACTTAAATTTTCCCGTGTACATACAGGGTTATCCCGCGGTTCGCCCAGAGTTGGACCTTGTGGAGCAAGAAGATCAACTGACACATGAGATATCACTCCAGGAGGACATTGATCCAGAAATTACCCTTGGTATCTGTCTACTTGTCCAGTTATGGGGAAGCTACTTATAATCTGCATATTAAATTGTCTGATTTTTTTTCTTTTGTCATACTTGTTTCTGGACCAGACATATTCAAGCCTGATCCGCAATTTGCGGAGAATGAGAAGCGTTATGAAGAATTGAAGAAAACCATTCTTGGTGATGAGTCTGAGGAGGAAGAAGATTCTGAAGAAGGCTCAGAAGATGGATCAGATGAGGAATCTGAGGAAGAAGATGATGAACAGATGAAAATTAAAGACGAGACAGAGACTAATCTTGTAAACCTCCGGAGAACAATCTATTTGACGATTATGTCCAGTGTTGATTTCGAGGAAGCAGGGCATAAGCTATTAAAAATTAAGCTTGAACCTGGACAAGAGGTTAGACACCTTTTCAGTCATTGCAGCCAAATTTGATTACTTGTTTTCTTTCTTTCCCTTGATTTCTAAGAAGGTTGTCCATGGGATGAAATGGTTTTAATAGTCTGTTATTTTTTTTGTCCGGCGATTTTGAGAATTTAAGTAAATATTTGCTGATTTTTGTCCCATAACCAAAGTGGATTTGGCTGATGTATAATCTTTCTGTTGAACTTGCTTTTAGGCTGTATTTTCAGAGCTGATTGCCTCGCATGTTATAATTAATCTGTAAATGAGGATCGACTGGTTTGGTTTTGTGTATTGCACTGACTTTGAAACTGCAGCAATTGTAAATTCTAGATATCCAATTTTTTGCATGTGACGCAAAATTGGTGCCTTTTCTTTTCCCAATTTCGTGTCTGTATTTAATATACTCCTACCATTACGACAACTAATCAATTTTGTACTTCTTTTTTTGTCAGAATCAATTTTGTTTTCAGATGTTTGGTTATTGGAAGACTTTCTTGTGCATTACTTTTGCCAGATGAGTTTTGAGTAGTTTAATAGTAGGAAGAAAAGTTGAGATTTTTTTGAATTTTGGTTGATCATCTTCTTTGAGTATTTTTTTTTCCTGTTCATTTTGATTGACCTAGTTGATAAGACATATAGCGGCTAGACTTGATAGCTTGAAAGTAGAATTCTTTTATTTGGAAGCATTCACTGCCACTGCAATTAGCATGGTAGATGGCCTACTATGCTACATAAGCGACGTTTTGCTTGGTTGTGTGGTGGAGTGTCAGGGTTAACTTTCCCCAGAATGTAGAGATTTCTAGAATTAATTTGTTCATAGGTTGACATGGGTGAGCTTTCAGAGAAGGTGCTGAGCTTATTTTATAAGCTAGATGGTGGATTTTGTTAACATCTTTCATTTTAACTTTCATTGATGTTGTTAATTATAATGATTTTGTGGTCCTTGTAGTTTCTCATGCTAATTTGTTGGAGAAGTCACTTTCTTGTTCTTTTTTACATTTTGCCTTCTTCAAATTATGTGTCTTTAGAATAATTTTCTTAGATTATCAGCTGCTTCTTGCTGTCCCTGGAACTAGTTTCTTCTTTACTTACTGTATTGATTTTTGGGCTGTGCAGATGGAGTTATGCATAATGTTGTTGGAGTGCTGCAGTCAAGAGAGAACTTACCTCCGCTATTATGGTTTGCTGGGGCAGCGGTTTTGTATGATCAACAAAGTGCATCAGGAGAATTTTGAGAAGTGCTTTGTTCAGCAATATTCAATGATTCACCGTCTTGAGACTAACAAACTGAGAAATGTGGCAAAATTTTTTGCGCATTTACTCGGCACAGATGCTCTTCCCTGGCATGTCTTGGCATACATACGATTGACTGAGGAGGACACCACTTCTTCGTCGCGTATATTTATTAAAATCCTTTTCCAGGTGAGTGAAAAGCCATCTGATAAAATATCAGACTTTCTGTTGGTTTCATCTGTTTCTTCTTACTTACTGTTGTAGAAAGAACCTAGCCAATGCTTTGAAGAATATTATTTGTGAAATAGACGTCTAGCTGACAAGTTGCTTAGTCTGCATTATGCTTAGAATATTTTGGCTTTGACAATGATTTGTCATCTGGGCATCTAATTTGGTGGGAAGAAAAATTCACAGTAGGTTTCTCTACTTCGATTTTGGCACCACACATATGCGGCCCATAAAATAGGTCTCTGTGACACGTTTCCTTTTAGTATCTAACAATGTTTATGCTGAGTGGAACGTGCCATCATGACCGTGGAAAAATGTTATTGCCCAACCAAGTTTTAGACAAATGCACCACTAAGATGCACCTGATGAATCGTGTCATGGTTTTGTTTTCCAGTACCCTTTTGTATTGCTCTATTCACTGGCAGATGTCAGTGATTTTTTTAAGCCTTCAGTACGTCTTGTGATCTTAAATTAAAGGCTTCAGATTGCTGATATAATTATTATTCGCTCAGACAGACTTTTCATTAGTTTTCAACTTAGAAGAATCTTTGTTTTATATCTCAAGCAGACTAACTGTTGATGTTTGTTCTTTTGCAGGAACTATCGGAGCATCTAGGGATCCGGTTGCTTAATGAACGCCTGAATGATCCATTAATGCTGGATTCATTTGAGTCAATATTCCCCAGAGACAATCCCAAGAACACAAGATTCTCGATTAACTTTTTCACATCCATTGGGCTCGGTGGCATCACTGAGAACTTGCGCGAATATTTGAAGAACATGCCACGCCTCATTATGCAGCAGCAGCAGCAGCAAGCTTCAGAAACAGATGAAGACTCGGGAAGTTCGAGCTCATCAGAGTCGGATGAATCCGATTCTGAATCTTCTTCTGAATCAGACTCCGGTTCATCTGGCCGGGACAGGGACAGAAGACGCAGTAAGAAGAGGAGGAGAAACTAGGAAATACGTCCATTTTGCTTGGGTCTTTCAACCGACTGTCGCGTTTACATTTCTTTTCCGTTAATTGTTATGGAAGGAATTTGTATTTGAGTTGGAAGAACATCTTTTCCTTTGCCCCCTCTTTTCTTTCGGTGGGGTTGGCTCAAGACGGACTGTAATCGTGTACAGCGGGAGTAATTGCAGTGGTAGAGGATCCACGATCCATGTGATTTTGTGCTGCGCATTGCTTGAGTTCCGGCCATGGTGCCGATGCAGTTGATTCCTTCAGGTACAAACCGTCTCTTTCGCTTTGAGAAGAACCATATCGTCCATTCCGTATGATGTCTCAACTCGATGTCCGTTGCTCGATCGAGCGTCATTATGTTCAATCCTCCGTTTCTGATTACAATGATTGGAGCATGCTTGGTCGGACACATATCGGCATATTGCATTTGCATAATCTGTCGCGCTGGTCGTCTTCCGAGCACGTCCATGGCAATAGACTCGTAGGAGGGAGAATCTTATTAAATTGCCCGTGTCTCCTCCGCATTCCTTTCATAGCAAACATGGGGCCTCTTCCTATTCCGCCACTAATGGCTTTCACGTGTAATTCGTCCTGAACTTAAATTCGTCCGGCGTTTAACTCTTGTAGGGCCGGTTCGCTTGCAGTGAATTGAATTGGATCCTTAACTGCAATTCGCTCGGCCACCCCCAAAATTACTCGGATTCCCTGCAGCCGCTCGCCCATGAGTGATTTCTCGATCCCTCACCCCGTGATCCTCATGAATCGCGAAACACGAAGTTCACCCACCTTGAGATCCTAAATCACGTGTGACGAGTCTCTATCGACTTCATGGTACGTGCTTGGCCGCATCGGGCTTCTCAAGATCTTACCATACGGATGAGCCCTCGAACAATTGTGACTTCTTGGAGAAGAAACTGGGAAATTTCCCTTGTTATTTGTACTCTTGTCGACATGCGTAGCTTGTTGAGAAAATTATCCAAATAATCTCAAATCCATCGTATGTTAATTAATTTAGTTATAAATTTTTCAATTTTGTCAATCTAATCATAAATTTATTTTTCTATCAAAAATCATTAACGTGAATACCGACTATTTTATATGATATCATCGTCGTAACATCGATTTTTTTATCAATCAGAACAGCTATTGTGACTTTTTGGAAAATTATACCCGATTTGTCCATGTCCTGGCAATTTCCCTCGTTTCACCTCAAGAAAAGGGGTGGCTTTTCCCCGTCGGTGATCATTGTACAGTCCTCTGGCGATGCATGGCTAATAAAAGTGCACAATCACTTCGTTTTTTGGTCCCATCGATACGAACGAACATCATCTGCAAAGTCCACATGACTTGTCATCCAAATTATTAGCTCCCTCGTTACTACTTTCAGGTTCAGCCTTTTTCTTGGCGTGCGAACCCCACTCCGTTCCATGCAAAAGATTTCACGACTGATCCATCAAGATCACATCCCGCGTAAAATCTAACACAACATATTACCTAGATAAACCATAGCACAATTCATCCTCCTCTATCACGAGCAAGTGCGTACATACATACTTCGGGTCAAGCATAGATCCGGAACTCCGGGGACATCGGCCCGGTTTAACATGCTCCGAGGGGCTTCCCGCAGAGGCAGTCGTTGTACGCGAAGGACGACGCCTCGAGGTGGTCGAACGGCGGCCCCCCCGGGATCCGCCCGCAGAGGTGGTTGTGGCTAAGGTCCATGTGCCCGATGAAGGACGCGGACGATATGGACCTCGGGATCGGGCCGCGGAGGCTGTTGTACGAGAGGTCGAGCGCGGTGAAGTAGGACCTCGGCCCGAAGACGTCCGGGATGGCGCCTTGGAGAGCGTTCCTGCTGAGGTTCAAGTTGCTCACCGCGGAGTTGATCAGAGTTCGGGGGATTGAGCCGGAGATCATGTTCGAGTCGAGGTTCAGCGTGGCGAGGACCGCCATCTTGCCGAGAGAAAGTGGGATGGGACCTGATAGTTGGTTGAAAGAAAGGTCCAAGTCCGCCAATCGGTATATATCCGAAACCGAGTTGGGTATGGTCCCCGTGATCCGGTTCCCGCTTAGCAGAGCCCGGCTCAACATCCTCAGCTTCCCGAAATCTAGGGGCAATGGACCCGAGATCCGGTTGTTCCTCATGTCCAAGTGCATCAAGCTCAAGAGATTGGTCAATGACCGCGGGATCTCGCCGGTGATCATGTTGTCCGCAACATTGAGCACCGTTAGGCGGTGCAGCTTCCCGATGTTCGCGGGGATCTCGCCGGAGAGGCGGTTCCCTATCAGGTCGAGGACCCGGAGGAACGGGATCGTGGTGATGCAGCTCGGGATCTCGCCGGTGATGCCCTTCCAGTCCGCAACCGTCAGACTGGCGAGGCCCTTGAGCCTGCATATAGCCGGGGAGATGGTGCCCGTCATGTAACCAGTCCGCTTCGCCCGCTGGAAGATCGGGTCCTCTGACTCGCCGCGGAGGTTGATGTCGGCGACGCGGCGGGTCTCGGCATCGCAGCTGACGCCGTACCAGTTCCGGCAGCAGTCGGTGCCGGTCCAGGAGTTGAAGATGCCTAGGTAGGGCTCGTGGAGGCTGGCTCTAAAGGCCAGGAGGGCCGCCCGGTCGGACGGAGGGCAGCAGTCCACGGCGGACGTGGCGGCGAGAAGTAGCAGGGCGACGCAGAACAAGGTAGAGTCCATCGTCTTCCGCTGCATGCGTGCGCGTTGCTTGGATTCTTTCTGAGAGAGAGAGAGAGAGAGAGAGAGAGAGAGAGAGGGAGAGAGAGAGAGTTACAGAGAGAACATGCATGCATGAAGATGAAATGCAGTGGGGGTGAGGCTTTTATAGATGGAGATAGGAGTCCAAATCATTTCCCTGCTACTATTCAACCGATCGTCGCATATGAACATGTCGCGTAGGTTGACGTCAATTCATCTCTCTCTCTTTCTCTCTCTCTCTCTCTCACATCTGAATCCATTTGACTGTCCAGAAGGAATTGATGAAGGAGCACAAAGAGAGGGACACCTAAGGGATAGCTCCACATGCATGGTATCGAAAATGGGAAGGGATTGAAGAGAGGACAAGGCTGGTGCGTTTTGAATATTTCGGACGTCACATGACATGTTACGAGAATTCATTGAATAGTTTCGCATATAGTTAATTCTGTACGAGATGGGTTTGATATAATTGGTTTGCTTCTTTAACTGCTGACCAAAATTCCGTGACATCAAAATAACCAAAAAAAAAAAAAAAAAAAAAACAAAGAAATGAAATAAAAACCTAGTAGCAAAATACAGTCGATCCCTTAGCCCGCATATTTGTGGAAGCCGATCTCTAAAAGCTCGCGTCTATCATTCGGCAACTGAACAGGAAGTGGCTTAGGAAAGGATTTTCGCATCGGATGCGCTTGGCCGGCGAGAAAGGCCCCGACCTACCGACCGACTATTGACAAGAAATAATAGAATGGAAGGAGAAGAGAACTTCGTATTTTGGGAGTTAATCTAGGAGTCATGTTCGTCATCGGGGTTTTCGGCTCCCAATAGAGCTAGGGTCCCGATCGAGCAACTAGTAGTCCTCTCTATCTGCCTCTCTGGACACAGTATCTTGAGTACCAATAATGGTGACCCCCGTCCATTTGCATGTGATGTTTGGACATGTAGTCGAGTCCTCGTGAATGGGCAAAGCCAGGTACCCTTATTTTACGACGGTAGGGACGATTGCTTTCATTATTGACTGGAAAACACCAAATTCTCCCTTAGGTGCTTCGACTGCAGTATAAGTGGAAGGAGCTGGTACTGAAAAACCTTTCGTATAAAGTTTGAAATTGTGAATTGAGGTAAAGTGGACCGATGATCCTATAGTCATTTTACTGTTTATATAATAATAGATAGCAGGAGCAGATGCAAGTTTTTACTATGTCGTCTTTTGTACATCCGACGAACTTCGTTGCAGCAGATCCACCTATGGTTGAGATTAGTGAATTTCAGCTCCTTCTTTGCTTATAAATGAAGGTTATATTGATCGGATCACGTAATTTTTGCTTATGATTTTTCTCGTTCGAAGCCTTAACTGAGTTGCCTGGACAGGACGAATCCTGCTGCAGGACTACCGAAATCTATATGGGACATGCGATGTGATCCCTCGAAAGGCACTTCATCTACAGCTGCGCGGATGCCTTATGTCCACTATATTTTTAGGTTTTTCGTATTTTCCATTATGGTGTATATGTTCATTCACGACATAAAATTTATTGAGTTAAAATGTTCTAGTTATATAAAACGTATTCTCAAAGTATTTAAGATAATCCACTTTCATAGGTGTCCTAGGAATAATACATATGAACCTATGAGGCTTACTATTCCAGCAATACATACATATGTCCCTCCAGATTCTCTTAAAAAAGATTAAAAAAACGATCTTAAAAGGAAAATTCGATCAATCAGATACCTAACTTTGTCGGGTGTATAATTATATAAGTGAAATAGATGTGTTCTTGTAGTCCAAATAATTCCATTTTCAATTGCTTTATTTTGCCTGATTTTTTATATTGTGTGGAGTGGCATAATATCGAATAAAATAGGTAATGTCGACTCTAACAAGGAAAAAAGTGCGCTGCTTAATTCTTTTATCTTTTGTAAATTCTAAGTGCACCTTAAGACATGTTGCATTACATTTATCTTCATTTATTGTCTCACAACTCTAATTTGCTGTAAAATCGGAATTTGAGCGTGATCTATCTACTTAGGAAGACTATACTACAGAGATGGAAAATTGTAGATTAATTTTGTTTATCAAATTTCGCTAGATAATTTGTCAGAGACGCTTTTATATATATTGAAAATACCAGAAAAAATAACATGGCAACTCGACACCAAGTGTGCATGCACGCATCACGTCAGCGTACTTTCCTCTATCAGTTCTCAATGGAATCCTTTTTTATAGAAACATGATAATAAAACGAGCCGGAAAAAATTTATCCCAACCGGTTTTACATTTACTATACAATGGCCAAATCAATTTCGAATTTTAATTTTGCCAATTTAGTCCTAAATCTTAACGAAGTACCCACATAGTCATTCTAGACAATTTTTTGTTGAGAAATTTCAGTTATCGCTTGTACGCTGCATGCCGCCGGATTATATCTTATTAAAGTTGAATCAGTTCTTTCAATAACGAAATAAGAGCTCCAAAAAATACCAAAGTGATTGGATTGTCCCCACCACCAGTGACCGAACCCCTTGTCTCCCATGTCGAGAGCCACAAATTTCTGCAAATCCGGTAAGCAGTTCTATCATCCTGCAATCAATGCGATTGGATTCAGCATGGTCCATTTGCTAGATCTCTTGCCCTTTTCGTGTCCCACTCCATTGATTTCGGACATCGACTGACCTTATCTCGAAGATTGGATTGCTTACGTTCGGAGAGAAGTGACGATTCAGGGGTCGAGAACTGAGCCTATCCATGTCCTTTTGCAATATGTATGAAAGAAACTGCACATGATTGATCTGGGAGTTCGACATCGAATCTCGTAATTAAGCCCTAAAATATGTAAAGTGTCGTATGATCAAACGTCTCAATTAGATCCCTTTCGTTTTGGGTGACGACAAAAGTTCGTATGGCTGATTATTTTAATTATTTTTATATCTCTCACGAGGATTTTGATTCACTGACTTTTGCTTCGAAAGGCGTTGATTCCCGAGTTCATAAGGGCGGCGGTTTTTGATAATTCAAAACATCCTATCTTAAAATATATCTTTATAGTCCTTGGTTATTTATGTGGCCTAAGGTTAATACCTACTCTAATTCGATATGCATGTGATCACTACACGTCAGATATATCGAATAGGATTAATCATCATCATTCACATTATGTATAGGAGCAATCAAATTCAGTCATAGCACTAATGACCAAAAAATGAAACTTCCATCAATTAATCCTCCAGATTAAGATAGAGAAATGAGTCAAAAATCACAAAGCTAGCTTGATTGACTGAAACCTAAGAGCAGAAAATCAAGCATAAACACCACAACCACAACCACACAGCTGCTCTTGTTTCTTTGCTTATAAAGGAAATCTTGAATTTGGCATGCCCTGTCTTTTCCCCATAGTTAGGCTAAAGGCTAAAAATTTGGGAAAAAAGAAGAAGAAGCAATAAAGTGGTAATATATGTTGCTTCATACATATGATTAGCTCTGAAATCTTGGCATTTTAGGCAGTGATGTTGCTGAGAATTTACTATAAAGAATTTTGTAGTAAAGACATTATACAAATTACAAACTAGCAAAGTTGTGTGTATTGGAAATTTGCAAATGCTTTTAATGGAAGAAAAAACAGTGGTAATTTGGGTTATTTCAGGAAATCAATTTCGATTATTCCTTGATGAGAATAGTCACTTGAAATTAGATTATAGTCCCGATAAAAGAAAAGGGAAAAAGACATCAAAAACCCTAAATTTTACTTGATATGACAAATTTACTCCGAACTTTTTTTTGTGATACAAATAACCCAAAAATTTACCAACTGTGACACATGCACCCCAATTTTGTGGTTGAATGGCATTTTCATCTTTTAATTTTTGTAATTTCTTTTTCTTTTTCTTTTATTTTTTTCTTATTCTTTCTTCCCTCCGCCGCCCTCACCTGAGTGCGACTTCCCTTCGCCATGGCCGGCAGAGGGAAGAGAGGAGAAGAAAAAAACAAGAAAGCAAAAGAAAAAAAGAAAAATAAAATTTTAAGACAAAAATGCCCTATAATTTGTGGTCAATATGTCACACGAGTATAAGTTTAAGGTTTTTTGTATAATGAAAATTTTTTTAAGGTAAATGTGTCACAATTGGCAAAATTTGAGATTTTATATATATAAAAAAAAAAGTTCATGGTAAATTTGTCACATTGGGTAAAGTTTAAAGTTTTTGGTGGCATTTTCCCTAAAAGAAAATAAAATCTAGTTATAAGCTATTTAGTGGTTAATGCAATGACTTTGTCCGAATTTGTCCATTATTTAGTAATACACGATTGTTATTTATTTTTACAAGTAAGCATGGGTATTTTTTGTGGAATTTTTAGGCAAAAGTTTCAATTCTGTCATATGTACTATGTACATGCCGGATTCGAGATGGATTTTGATAATTTTTACAAGAAAAAAATGGATATGAACAATTATAAAGGGTAAGATATGCGCTCATGAAAACATGAAATGTATTTGGTGTTTTGATAATATAAAAAGACGATATATATATGTTGCGGATATAAAGACAGTGAAAAGTAGACGTTGCAATAAAGTAACTAAACATCCATTCGTCAAGCAGACAGACCGATTTTTTTTCATGTGCAAGAGGTAGAAAACTAAATTAAATCTCCGATAATTTCGGAGGTTAATTAATTGATCGATTTGGGTATCTCCTGGGGGAGCTAATGCTCGTGGCACGTGACCCTAACCCCAAAGGCTCAATTCGAGGCATGTTCCTTTCATGTGAGCATGCTAATTAGTAGGTCACATAACAAATTAAATTATCCAAAAGACAAACTTTTTGCTAATTATGTATTTGAGACGTGCTTAAGATGTAATTATGCAAGTAATTATTAGGTCTGTTTTGCTTCGTAATTGCCTTTAGTATAAAAGGCAAATTCAAAGGAATTTAATAAAAGGGAACGTCGATAATAATTCCGAAATTTTCAAACGTTTTTCTTCTCGATATCTTGAAACGGCGACATATCAATATTTAGTAGTCTATTGTATTAACTTAGTGATTTGTGTGATTTTAGATAGGCTCGGGATTTGTGGATTAGGTGCTTGATATAAGTTCGATTTGCACATCAACGGGCGCAAGCAAATTCTTGTTTGGGTCAGCCGCTTGGGTTCTAATTGCATCTTACCCAATTTATGTGATTCTAGGGTATTTCATGGGTCCTGCATTCCCTAATTAAGGTGGGTTTTCATTTTGTAGAAGAAAACTATAAAGGCTAGTAGTGCTCAATACGACTTGTTTGAGTGACATAAGTCTAAATATGAATTATAGAGAGGAAGCATCAATATGACATGACACTACACTACACGTCCAACTTTATATATTAACACAAATCGATTCCAATTAATATGTTCTCATCGCAGATCAATCAATTGGCATGTAGAATAAGAAATTAAGACGTTTTAAGCCGACACCAATCGACACAAACTGGCCCTAGAAAATTGCACGAAATCAACAGTATTTACTTTTAGGCATGAGTCTGCAACTACAACTTCGATAAAGGGTGGGCCCAAGCCCATGAAAATGGCAGTGGTCTGATCCATTTCGTTGCGAACATTTTCTATTCCGTCTTTTAGTTATTGCTTCTGGACCATATTCTATCTTTGTAGGCCCATGAAAAATCGGATTTATTTTGTTGACTTAATTTCATATGAATTTTGCAATTATTGGTGAATAAATGAGTCAGGAAAAATGATCAAGAAACTAATGATTTCGACATGAGCATTTAATTCTGGTCAATACTCAAATCAAATTGGAACAATAATACGTTCTTGCTAATTCAACTCGCATGCGACATAAATCTATCTCCAATTTCATTTTCAGATCTTATGTCGCACATACAGCTAAATTTTATAATAAGAAGATGATTATCGAAACTTGACTTTATAACAAGTTGAGATGACAGGGCCTTTACACTCGGTAATTTGTGCAGAAAATGATGCAAGATCTAACAGCCTGTCAATCAAAATTACCAAAGCGATACATTTAAAAGGGAAAAATCGGTAACATGACGATTGAGTCATCGTTGGTGTCAACTATTCTAGAGATAAATTGGCCGAAGGGACTACATCAAAATTTCATGCAAATGTTTGAGACTAAATTAGAAAAAATTAAAAATTTTAGGATTAAATTGGCATTTTATATGAATAGATTTTGGATAGTGCAAAGGAAAATTGATAAATTCACATGATAATGATATGTTATCTCAATCTTAGAAAATAATATATTTTCCGTTCCGTGTGGTTGTTAATGTGGCACGTCACGTAATGACATTAGAATCCTAAATTAAAAAATCTGATCTTCATCAACGCCGACGAAGTTCATCATTTCGACTAAGAATTACGCTATCTTAGCGCCGTACGAATTGCAATTAACAATTAAGCAGGGCTTATAAAATGCTTAGTCACCTCTCGACGTGGTTTCAATTTTGTCGTTTAGATCAATTAATTAACAAACTCAAAGATGTCGATCTCCAAATTAATCAAACCAAGGCATGAATTGGAGTATCAGCATTGCATTTGATCATTATAATTATTCTTTTTTTTTTCTCCTAAGATTTTGATTATCATTGTTAATTTTAGTAGGAGTGTCTATACCAAATCGAAAACAAAACCAAACTGAATTTTCGTGCATTGGAAGTTCATTTCAAGTTTTTAGTTCGGGAAATGAAAAAATAACTATTTTTAGTTTAGTTTGATTGGGTTAACCAAACCAAATTGAAAATACACCATTCATTTGTCACCGGTCCTCTTTTTTATATTACAAAAAAGAAAACCGAAAAACCGTACAAATAGTCACGATTCGTTTCAAAGCTAATGCCCACCCAAACGATTCAATCAAATCCGAACCGAAATGAACCATTGAAAACCCTAAGGGGAGCACCATGATATACTTTAATCTTTGGAAAGTTTATTTACTTTTTTTTTTTCAATATAATTGCTAGTAGAAATATAAATTTACATTTAGTCTTAGTCGTGTCTCCCTCTAACAAAAGAGATGCGACCTTCTAGAAATAAAATAAAATTGTGCGACCACAGCTGAGAAGAGTACTTTATCTATATAAACTTTAATCGCAATTTTCTTAACCCACTAAATCTTGGATTGTTGAATGACAGACACAAACTTCCGTTACGTACATTGATGATGGAAAATGAAAATCTTCACAGATTGGTTTCAATTCGTTAGGGACATATGTCCCATCTTATTTGAGTCAAGATCAAGAGAGATCTTGATGTCCCTTGACGGTATTGAATCCATCATTTAATTTTGTCGAACCGATTGAGATACTTCTTACGATACGGAAGGAAAGAAAGAGAGAGAATTTTCTTTTGAGGATGTTATTCAAACTCGATTTTATGTAAAGTAGTTATTACAAATGTCAATTCTTAGAGAAATAAGTTGATCGATTTCGAAGAATTGACAAAAATTTAAATACCAGAATTGAGAAAATAGTGAGGCATATGTTCGACCCCACAAGAAATTAAGATGTAGAATCATTTTTGGAAGTAGATATGTGAAGAATAACAAGTATTTCGTGTCCTTCACATTTTTTGGTGAAATTGAGTGCATACTCAACCCTTATTTGGATCATATAATCAAGTGAGATTCATTTTGTAACTGACGGTTTAAATCCGTAAAATGAAATTATATTCTAAGTAGAGTTTAACTTACCTAGAAACGAATTAGTTGTGATGAATTCTAAAGCTAATTTTTAAGATGTTGTTTTTTTTTTTTTTTTTTTTTTGGTTTAAGTTACCTAGAAAGTCGTCAAGAGAATTAGTTGCGTCGAACACTAGACCTCCTCGATGGAATGCCCCTAAAGCTAATTTTTAAGATGTTGATTACATGCATTCCTAGAAAAGTCAAAAGAATTTTTGCAATTCCTTCACGTGGTTGGTCGAAATTAATAAAAATCATATATTAATCACCGTGGACAAAGGAAAGAACAGAAAATTGGACTCAGAGTTTACTTAAAGGAAAGACATTTTCAAATTTCCTTAAATGAGACAGGGACCTCTCCCCCACACAAATCAGTGCACATGGAGTCACTGTACGGGACAGAAAAAATAAAGACGGGCAAAGATTCGTATCTCCTTAAATCTAGGAAGACCCTCTTTTTCATCTCTTTTTATAATGAAATTGTAAATTCAATCGAGAAGAGAGAAAGGGGGAAACGCACATGTAATGCCACGCTTTCATCTAGTGTTTAAGCTACATTTCGCTTATGGTGTCCTTTGTTGGCAAATTTTTTTTTTTTTTTTTTTTTTTGTAGGACCTTTTAATCTAGACCCGAAAAGACGGTCTATCCCAGTTAGTAAGGTACTCATACTTTTATGTTTTTGTGCATAGCATGCTTGTTAGAAAGAGATAATTTTGGTAGATCAATAAAATAAGCAAGGTTGAGTGGGATTTGACGTCGTGAATTTAACTTACTCGGGATATTATTCGCTTTGACATGTCTCAGACTGAGCCTCACAATTTTGTCATACATGTAGCTACTTTTTCAAGAGATCACCTATTTTGATAGTGCCTTAGTTTGAGCACGTTTACATTTAGAGTTCCTGTTACATTAAAATAAGTCTTTGTAAATTAATTTCAATTTTCACACACATGTATCTCAAGCACTTTTTCCCCTTATTTGATGTGTAATTTGGTTCATTATTGTCTCTTCACAATCCTAAAAGCTACCCGCTCTTAATCCGAATCCTCTAGCTCTGATGATGACTATTGGCTCTCGTCGGGCCAAGTCGTTACATGGAGAAATGGTTCCACTTTGCTGGTGAGCTTAATGATTATTTCAATCATGAGCCAACTCGAGGAAAGTTTTTGAGGTTGCAATCAAACCCATCCGATTCGGCCCCTTAGTTAGGTCTAATTGGGCGTAGGAGTAGGAGTGGGGGTGGGGTGGGGGTCATGTGAATTTATAATTTATTGAGTAGGACTTGCACGCCCTAGTTTAAAATGAAGAAATCCTCGACATTGAGGAATATTTTACATAATTAGCCAAAACCTCCCCCTTCCCCCACCAAAAAAAAAGAAAGAAGAAAAAAACAGAGGAATGTTTATTCCAATTATGGTCGTTTCAGCTATCATAAAAGAAGTCAGAGATCAAATCATGAAGCCACTCAATCGACAATAATTACGTGGAGACATCACCGCTCTTGTCAATAAGATCGCGTTCCCATGCTTGTCAGACCACAACACCAAACGCAACTCACCATAGTCAACTCCCTTAATCTTTTGCAATAATTCATATTCGACCTTCGTATTCTCGAAATGACATGCGGAAAAGTATATTTAATCCCGCAATTATCAATAAAATATTATCACGGGTCTTCATTAACAGATATTTCCAGGGCATTCGCTAAGTATATTTAATGAGAAATTTGTGGACTTTCACGGTCTTGATCCTACGTAATACAATGAAATCAGCGTGTTGAGAGTCATAAGCTTTCTTCATATTTACTTGCTTAACAAATTTGTTGAGAACGCTAGTTAATATATTAATAATAACGGGTGTGAGTTAACCACTTGGTGTGCATCAACATGTATGAGTGACCTTTACAATTTTGTCAAGGATAAGTGCAAATCAAAGTCCTAAATTTTCTAAGAAATGTAGTCAAATCCTAAAATTTTCAATTTGTGCAATTGAATCATAAAATTTGTTCAAAAAGTTCTATTGAATACTTCTGTTAGCTCTATTGAGTGAATTCAAATGATAATGTGGTTTTTCAAGTGATTTTTCGAGGTCATATGGTGCTAATTTGGCATCGGGTTAGCAAACCATCCCAAAAAAGTAAAAGATAAAAAATAAAAGCATAGGGGAATAGTGAACCTGGTCGATGTTGCTTAAATTGGGCGGAAACCTTCTTTGGCGAACGTCAGGTGGCACCCTGATTGCAATGCTTTTTCTTTTCTTTCTTTCTTTCTTTTTTTTCAATTTCTTTCTCCTTTTTTTTTTTTTTTCTCGGCACCACATGACCATGAAAAGTATTTTGAAAAATTACGTTCGTATATTTTGTCATTCAATTTGAATTGAAATTATTACTCGCGTACATTTTTTGGCTACATTTTAAGACTTGATTACATAACTCAAAAGTTACAAAAATTTGATCGTAATTTCGTTGGATGTTGTAGGATTTTAGAAGAACCTATTCCTTTCGCTTATAACCTCCTGATAATAGAGGGCATTTAATACATGTCAACAAGTATAAAGTGGAAATATCTTTTAGGGAAAATTTCAAATAAGAACCCAAAGTGCCTTTATTTTCTTAAAAAATGACCTGAAATGAAGTTTGTCTCAAATAAGGACCAAAAATGGTCATTTAGTCTCAAAGAATGACCTCACTCGCCGGTCGGTGAATAGATACATTTCCAATTCATATTCCGGTGGCTTGATCATGGGTATTTTTGTCCATTTTTTAAAAAAATTTCGGTTGTCTTCTTGTTTTTTTTTTTGGGTCAAGGTTGCATTGTTCATCATCTTCTTCATCCCCCTGTTCTTCTTCTTCTCAAGACCATCAAACGTGGGAAGGGTTGGTGACCGCCGGCCGTTGGTGAGGGCCGGCAGCGGGCTGGATGCCCATCGCCGGCAATGGGCGAGGGCTTGCAGGCCGACCCTCCCCAGATCTAGCAAGGGTGGCCTCGGCGGCGGCCAGCGAGGGTGGCCTCAACGGCGGCCGGCGAGGGCCATCGAGCCCTTGCTAGCTGCGAGCGAGCAAGCCCTCGTCGGCCTTTATTAGTGGCCGGTGAGGTGGGCGAGCCCTCGCCTAGGGCCGACGAGGGGCAACCTCGCTGATGGTCATGAGGGGTGACCTCCCCTGCCTCCACCCGTGGTTAGATGAACCGGCCACTGATAAGGTTCGATGAGGGCCCGCAAGCCCTCTCTTGGCCAACGAGGGCCTACAAGCCCTCGCCCCGCCCGCCGAGGCTCGACGGCCCTCACCAGTCGCTGCTAAAGCCACCCTCTCCAGATCTGGCGAGGGTTGGCCTGCAAGCCCTCACCCGTGGTCGGCAAGGGCTTGGTGGTTCTCGCCCATTGCTGGCGATGACCGTCTAGCCCTCGTCGATCCTCACCAACGGCTGATGCTCGTTAGCCCTTCCCAAGTTGGATGGTCTTGAGAAGAAGATGAAGGGACAAAGAAGAAGAAGATGAATAGTCTCCAAAAAAAAAAAAAAAAAAAAAAAAAAAGAACAAGACAACCAAAAATTTTAAAAAGAAATGGACAAAAATACCCCTGATCAAGGCACCAGAATATGAATCGGAAATGCATCTGTTCACCGGCCGGCGAGTGAGGTCCTTCTTTGAGACTAAATGACCATTTTAAATCTTTATTTGAGACAAACTTACTCCAGGTCCTCTTTTGAGAAAAAGGAATGCACTTTGGATCCATATTTGGGATTTTCCCTATCTTTTATTCCAAACTCATAATTCTATGTCCTATCGAACTCAACAAAGAGGGTTTTGTGTGCAATTAAGCTGTAAAGCCATCTCCAATGAGAATGTGCAGTGATCATCAGAGCAGGAGAGCTCGAGCCATGTATAGTTCTTGCTAGGTTTTTAGGTTGGCAAAGAAAGGCAATAGCGTAGTTGGACAATTGAGGTGAAAGTAGACCAACCCCCGAAAGTATGCATTTTGATATAACGGATTGGATTAGCATTGAAACTATGTGATGTATTTACAATATTAAGCATTTGCCAATTAGGATATGTGATTCTTTTAGGAAACCTAGAGTCATGCTAACAACGATAGGCAAAAAAAGTGAAGCTTCATATGGAATATGCGAAAAATTAACGATATCTCTTATAGGTTAGACCACGTCGTCAAAAAAAAAAAATGAGGTGCGGGGAAAAATCACACATAAATTGATAGGGATAATGGCACAAATGATCTATAACCCTCAGCGTTTAATTTGTGTAATATGTCCCTTAAACTTGATCCTAATGTGCAATGTAGTTACTAAACTTCTAATTTGTTCAATAAGATCCATAGAATTTTTGTACATGTTCAATTTAGTCCTTAAATTATATAAAAAGTTAAATTTTGTCTTTCTATTTATTGAAGCTTTAGGACAATGATGAACATATTCATATAATTCAGGGATTAAGTTGAATATATACAAAAAGTTTAGGGACTGCATTGAACAAATTAGAAGTTTATGAACTACATTGTATATTAAGCTACAGTTTAGGGAACACATTGGACAAACTAAAAGTTTGAGGATCATATTGCACATTTGATCAAAGTTCAAGGACCATTTGTGTCATTTTTTGGAAATGGATAGGACTGTAATTGATCGTTGTGCTCCTACTAGGTTTTCAGGACGACAAAACTAGATAGGAATGGACAGAATCACGCAACATTATCAAGTCAACGAGACATAAAGAAAGGCGTCCTTTTTTTTGACATGGTAACTTGGATGAACATTGAATTTCCTATTTTAAGCGTAATAAGATGAAAAACACTAAAAAGAACGATTGACCTCTTACAAAAGTACCAACCTAGGTTACACTAGCATTGACGGATAAAATGGCGAGTCTTCCATAGTATGAAGACAATACCGCTTACATGTTAGGCTCTAGGCATCATCTTGACTCTTCTATATTAATTTTTATATTTTCTTAGACATGACTTCTTAATATACTTGAAATTTTTAGCTTTCGAAATTATTTTGTGGTCTTTACACTCTAAAAATAATAAAATACACGTGAACTCATGTAGAACATAAAGTGATCAAATTAACTTACCAAATCAAAGATCAAAAGTTAGAAAAGCAAAAGAGCCTGTAACATTACCCTTGATGAGAACTCTCAAATCTAATCAAACCAATGTTGAAGATGGTTAGGCGGGTTACTATCATCATCCGTAATACTGTATAATAAATTATAAAATTTACCACACGTTACAACCATCGAGGTCTCACTTTTTCGCGCTTAACATCATCGACACATGGCCGGTCATCCGTTATTGATAATCCTATAGCGTGCCATGGTATGCGACACTCGGCTAATACCTTCTCACCGAGAGGCAGAAATAACCGAGCATCGAAAAATGTTCAAGCCGAAAATTTTTTGCTCTCGGGTTCGGGGTCCAGGGAATCGAGTCGTAATGTAACCGTTGATTCTTCAGATGGAGACAATGCCTGTGGAGCGTTCGATCCTTCAGACCCGGATCAACCAATTTCCCCATAGAAAAGAGGTATGGGATCCATCATTGATGGCTGTCAGCAAATAATTCACCCCTCGCTAGTCATCAGAGCTTTCACTCCCCCTGCCCTGCCCTGCCCCCATAAAAGGACCTACTTTGTTCTAAAAGGGGTGTTACCTCATCCTAGTGCACCAAGCTCCACCATGAAAACTGAGGCACTTGGCGCGATAAGGAGCAAGTGATTGGGTCACTGTGGGCAAAACATGATGTAATGCACTTTTTGGTGGTGTGAGAGAATGAGAGTTGTCTGTGCTGAAAAATGCACATAAAAAGAAAAGGTCCCTTCTTTTTATTTAAAAAAAGAGAAAAGGACGGTCATTTGGAGTTTCTACTCTCATCTCTCTCTCTCTCTCTCTCTCTCTCTCTTCACCCTTGGCATCAACCACACACCACCCCACTCCCAGCATCAAACTTTGTCCACAGAGAGAGAGAGAGAGAGAGAGAGAGAGAGAGAGGGGTTAGTCAGAGATAGACTGGTTTCTGCTTTTCTGTTTCTTGATTGCTGTTGTCCCCAGATTAGAACCCCATTTCGGTTGCAACTGCCCTGCCTTGTTCCAATCATGGTGGTCTGGAGTTCAGGTTTGGGACCGAGAATGGTAAGGAAAAACCTGGGTTGCTGTCAGATTTGGCTGATCTGTCTCTCCCTCTGTTCACATGAAGAAGTAGAGCACGATTGAATCTCCGGTTCTCTCTTTAGCCATCGTTTACATCGGTTCCTAATCTACTTGAGCAGCCTCCTTTTTGGTGGTGCTTCGAGTCTGAGCAAGCGGACATCCTTTTTCTGGCTCTGACTTTTTTGGTAACTTGTCCTCTCAGGAAGCTCCTCTTGTCAAGGCTTTCTGACATTTTTATCAACTACTTGGAAGGTCGAAACTCCGAGCTCATTTTTCAAGACACCCGCCATGGAATCAGATCTGCAACAGCAGCACGACGGTCTCTTCTCCAATTACCAACCCCAGCAACACAACAACAACAACAACCAACCGAACAACAACAACAACTCGGGCTTGTCCCGATTCCGATCCGCCCCGAGTTCATACTTCAAGAACTTACTGGACAGCTGCGAGGAGTTCCTCAACCGGCCTTCGAGCCCCGAGTCGGAGCGAATTTTCGCGCGCTTCATGTCCTCCTCCTCCCCCGCCTCTGGCGGCGGCGGAGGGGGAGGAAACGTTTTCGGGCCGATGAAGACCGAGGCAGAGGTCCTTCAGCCAGAGCGGAGCAGCTTCTCCCCTGCTGCTTCCTCGCAAAACTTCTATCAGGGCTCGTCTCAGCTGCAAAACCAGAGCACGGAATACAAGGTAGTGGGCTCGGTGGGCATGGATCGATCGGCGTCCATGAAAACGGGGAACAACAACTCCTCGAATCTCATCAGGCAAAGCAGTTCGCCTGCCGGATTGTTCTCCAACACAAATATCGATGGTACACAAAATCTCTCTCTGTCTCCATGAATTATTTTCTTTCAGTTGCGTCGTTTTATCTGTTGGGTTCCTTTATACAAGATGTAGAGAAGCGAGGAAGTTCCAATTTTCTTGGGAAAGGATTTTGCATTGCAAGTTGACATTTATTATTCGGATTTTTACTTTTTTTGGCTCCTTCCTCGTACTTTAATTTTTCTAGTGCTCTTCCAGTCCATAGCCCTGTTTAAGTACATCAATCAAATTGGAAAGAGAACAACAACTTGGAACTCGAAAAAGTCCTAGAAAAAGAAAGGTAAAAAAAAAACAAAAAAAGGCAAAGTCTCGGCGGCAGTTAATCAAAATCTGTCGAAAGAGATGTTTGGAAGCTTCTATTGTTCTAGATTTTGATCTCGATGTTACTGAATTCTTCGAATGATTTGTGGACGGGATAAGACAGATAACAAACCGATGCAAATAGCAGGATATTCTGCCTCGAGAGGCATCGAGGATTTCGTCAGCCGCGGCGCAGCAGGAGAGTCGTCCTTCTCTCCGGCGAGCAGGTTCAGCAACCGCATGAACTTCTCATCCGGGCCACCTCCTTCCTCGTCCGGAAAGATGAGCCCGATTACTGAACTGGGAAAGAAGAGCATGGATATCACTAGCCCGGAAGGGGGCGATTTCAGTGAAGGCCGTGGCAACGACTACATCACAGGTTTCCCTATCGGCTCATGGGACGACCCAGTCGGTCTTTCGGACAATTTCAACCGCGGAGATGAGGATGAAAAGGGATTTTTGGGTTTGAATGCATCGGAAACTGAGGTACTAGATGCTTTTTGATTCACATATGTTTATTTGCACTAAGGTCAGTTTATCTGATGAATGAACAAATGTGGGATCTGTTCTATATGATCAGGAGGGGAAAGGTGGAGTTCCTGGTCTTTTAGCTCACCACTTGAGCTTGCCGTCGAAAAGTTCCGCAGACGTGGACAAGTTTTTGCAGCTCCAAGATTCTGTACCGTGTAAAATCCGCGCCAAGAGGGGTTTCGCGACTCATCCCCGCAGTATTGCAGAGAGGGTAAAGCTTAATCAATCTCTTCCTGTGCCACTTGAGTTTCTTCCATTCTATGTTTCTTCAAGGGTAAGTTCCATTTTTCAATGTGAACAGGTGAGAAGAACCAAAATCAGCGAAAGAATAAGGAGACTACAGGATCTTGTTCCGAACATGGACAAGGTATTACGCTTTCAAATTTCTGGATATGAAACTGAAATGTGAAATTGAGTCTCGGTTTGCGTTCTCGGCAGCAAACGAACACAGCGGACATGTTGGACCTGGCCGTTGATTACATCAAGGAACTTCAAGGACAGGTTAAGGTAACGCACGAACCAAAAAAGTTTTGACTAGAAATTCACGAAACCCTCCACAGAAAAAGAAGTCCATGCAATATGTACATATCGTTTTCAAGATCTGATCTCCTTGCTTTTCTTTTCTCTTCTTTTTCAAAAGACGCTCTCGGACGATCGCGCAAAGTGCACTTGTCCAAGCAAGCAACAGCTATAACACGAAAAGGAAGGCCGAGAAGTCACTTGTGTACAGAATCGCATCGCGTTTGGGAGAGGAGGATTGAGTAGCGGTGGACAAGAACAGAGGTACCTTTTCACTGGAGAGGAAGGTAAAGCTAGGACCATGTATTATTCCTAGGCTCTGCATAAACTGGACCACCTTGGTGCCCACTATCTGTCTACACTGTTAAAAAAAGAAGTTAAAAACCAGTGTATTAGCCATAATTTCTGGAGCTTTTCTTGTGTGATTTCGGTTGCCAAGTTCAGCTAATTATGGAAACATCTATGCATTGAGATGGGAAGAGAGATAGAGGGAGAGATTACAATTTCTTTTATTCGATGGATTGATAGAGAGAGTGAGAGATTGCCATGAATGGTGGAGCCATTAAATGGAATGGGAAACAAGTGGGGGCTGCCCTTTTGTTGGGTGACTATAATTGAAGGCAGATGAATGAGTGAAAGCAGATTAATATTCTGCATAAAAGTAAAGCTCCTTGCTACCTGATGATTCAATATGATGGTCGGTTTGTGGTTGGTCTCTCTTCTTTTCCATTTCTTTTCCAATTTGGGAATCAAGCATTTTCCGTGTTGTCCTCGACCCATTTTTGGGCATCTTCCATCTATCTTTTGGCTCATGATTGTGTTCTTTCCTCTCTCCCTCTCCCACCTCACTCCATGTTATCTTTTGCTCCTAAAGGTGAAAGATGGAGAGTGGGGTGGTGGACTTTGTCCCATCATGGGTTGTCGCTTGATCAAGAAACTCCTAAGATTTGAATGTCTAGGTATCAACTAGGAGCCGGCTGGGAAAGATTTCCAATATGATTTTGGATATAAATTTTTTTAGGTGACAATAGGATTTACATAAAGTATGCGCCTTTTTTTTACATAGAGTGTCCTTATCCTCACAACTCATGACGCTTATCATGATACAATAGCTTGTATGAAATTTCCTTAACTTCATCATCACTCGACCTGACATGAACTCTTTAGATTGGAATAGACGAATCCTAGTGTGCAAAACCATACACGTTTCGTGCCGTTGTTCTTTTAAGATGAACGCTTGTTCTTTTTTCTTTTTTCCTCCTCTTTTCCTTCGAAGCAAGAATGGTTGATTTTGATTTTTAAGAGAAAGCGACAGAACCTGTGCCGTGAACCCCACTTCATTCACACACATACGCTCGCGAGGAGAAGAAGGAGAAGTCGTTGTCAGGCAGCCTCAACGCCTGAGTTTATCATTAAACAACCCCAACCACTGCTTCCTGGAAATAATGTATTAAAGGATCCACTTCGGATTCAGACATGATTTGTGCCCCCACCCCCGCGAGGGTGCCGAAAGCAAATAGTACTTTTGAAGTAACGATTGCGCCGTTGACTCTAATTCGGTATCGAAGCTAGAGGTCTCAAACGGCCACGTATATCAAGATTGCGCATTTCAATCCTTACTTTATTGAACGGAACTTTTAGGGTGAATGGCGACAATCTTATATTGAAATTTCTGATGAATCATTTAAGTGTATGGCGATTAAAAGTTTTGAAAATTTGCAGTCATTTTTAGGGTTCTATTGGAAAGAAATGATGAAGGGATCATCGGGCGTCCCATCTCAACATTTTCCAATTTGAAACGTTGATAGCCTCCTTCACCTAGCGGAAACCGAAAGCTGGGACCAAGCAGCTTTATGAGATTTACTTTTTGACTTTTGTAAATTGACTTTTATGCGGATTTTAGTCTAAAAAGAGCCCAAAATCATGGAAAACGCGTACCAGTTCATATGGTCGATAACTTGATACCTCGGTTCATTCCATTTTTGCTCTTGTTATTATTATACTTAAAGATGCAATTATCTTTTGTTCATATCAATACTGTCGGGAATTTTTTAAACACCCGATTAATCCCCATCAAGTGTGGTAGTGCCCCCATGTCATACACATCGAATAATTACCCTTACACGCATGTATCCATGCTCTAAGTTGTAGCCTCAGTAGAATGTGCAAGTGTGGTGATCCGAATTCACACCTTGAACGGGAACGACGAACACATTTGCTAACTGAACATACAAGACAAAATAATAAGATGTCGGCTTAAATTAGATAATCCTGGCGATTATAGATTGGCATATATTGCAACCTTCATTGTTCTTATCCGCGGTTTGAATATGAAATAATTTCTGTGAGGTTGAAGGTAATCTTCTAAAATATCCAATTCAACTCTTTTTTTTTCCCCTATAGTGGGACTAAGCATATTCTTCATTATTCATTGCTAATGATGAACCTATATCCATTGACGACGGTGAAAGCATAGAGTACGAAATGATGAACTATATCAGTATATTTAAGTTTTGAACATGACAACATGTTATAATCTGGATTGATCCCAAGAGAACAAAAAAACATATGATTGGGACGAAGATTGACTACGTCACGAATGTTCAAGTCAAATCAATTCAACATTCCTGGTTCGACTTTCATAGTCCATGATCTCTTGCCTTGCCATAGATTTGTTAAAGGGTCATAGACTAATTTCTTAACATGTATTTGATGAGTTGAGTTATTACATGAATTAGTTATATCCAATAAATGGGTATGAGTGTTAAATGAGTTTACAATTTATTTAGACCTAACCCATTTGTTTGATTATCTTTTCACTCGATCTTGCACTTACTCTATGCTCTCACCTCAATCTAGGTATGAGTTTTCCTAAATTGAGGTAATTATAGATGTGTTTTAGTGATGTGGATCGAGTTAGGTATGAGTTGATATGGGTTGGGCATAGGTTATTAAATTTTCATTGTACAAAAATAAGTTTAAACGAGTTAAATGGGTCAATTTGGAATCAGATCATTTTTCGTTCTAACTCGATTAACCCGTTTGATTGGTCTACCTTGCCAATGAATCCTAAAGCCAAATAAGCTCAGTGCTTAGACTCACCAAAATGCAAGTGTCCACCTCGATCTTGATCTTTCGCTCTATGTAAATAACACTTACTAAAAAAAAAAAAAAAAAACAAAAAACACTAGTGAGCCAAACTTACTAACGTAGGCCTAATTTTTGGGCCAGAAGGCTAAATTGGGCGAATGGATCGACCAATTAGCAGTTAGCATATCCGGCCCCTTTAGACGGTGGAATGGGCTCCGCGAAAAGTTAAAAGCACAAACTCAAATCTCTTGAAAAACCGTAGGGCCCATTTTACGACCAAGAAAGTGGAAAAAGCTTTAGTTACAAACCTTTTGATTAGCCCAAAAAAAAAAAAAAAAAAAGGGATTAAAATGACAAATCTTAGATAACTTGAAACAATACTTACTCTAAGGTTCTATATGCCAACACTTCTCTTTTTTTTTTGTTCTTTTGCTCATTGGAATTTTTTTTATAAAAAAATCCATTTATTAACGTCAGTTAATTATTTTATTCCTCGAAATAGAAAAATGGGCAGGAAATAAATTTGGAACAGAAATAAAAATATAAAAAAGTAATTTCTTGTCTCAAGAATAATTTCTAGAAGTAAGCCATTTTATATAATTACAAAACGCATTGTTTTACTCAAAAACTATTATAGGGAATAAAAATAGAAATTATTCTTATGAATATAAATGTTATCAAATGTACCATAACTTCTCATGTGATCTTAGTTTTGTACTTATGGCATGCTTACATTTAGGGGGAAAACGGGATATTTTCTCTTTGTCTTGCTTTATGTTGATATATAGATTAAGACATTCGACATAACTTGATGCTTGATATGTGACGTTCCTGAATTAACTCACTTGATTTATTATCCACTTTATCCAGTCCTATAGCGAGCCTCATGATTTTGTCCTTTGTCTAAGAAAGTCACCCATCTTAGTAGTGCTTACGCTTAAATTTGAAATCCCAAAGCTAAGTATTATTTTTACATCAAATGGCATTTGTTGCAAGTTAATTTTAGTTACATATATATATATCACTCTCCCATCGTTTTGATGCAGTACATCAAATGGCATTTGTTGCAAGTTAATTCCAATTATATATATCACTCTCCCACCGTTTTAATGTGTAATTGGGTTCATTTCTACTCCATTTGCCATTCTAGAAGTTTGTCAGGAGCCACTTCTTATCTGGCTCTTTTAGCCCTGACGAACACTCTCTGCTCTCATTAGATCAGGTCTTCATAGGCCCACTGATTTCCGCTTGATTTGTTCTTGAACCACACACTTACTAGAGGGGATCCTACTTTGATAACATATTATGACGCTCTTTAGATTAACCCACTTGATCATTTTATTGTTTTGTCTTTGGGCATATAGATGGTGTATCTTAGTACTTTCAACTAAGTGTACAAAATTTTGGGATTCCAATGTTAAATATCATTATCACGTCAAAAGGCGTATCTTATCAATTAATTCTAGTTTCATGTCAAAGAGCATTACTATCACGCTCTCTTTCTAATCAACGCATAATTCGGTTCATCCTTGCCCCTTTGCATTTTAGGAATCTATCAAGAGTGGCTCCTTATTCAAACCTTTTAGCCTCAACGAATACTCCCGCTCTCATCAAATCATGACGTTTTATGTAACATGCTCGGACACATGCTTTTGATTCAACTATTTTTTATTTTATTTTTTGAAAAAACTGAATGGGTTATTCATACTGCAAGTGCATTTGTCTTCATTGTTAAAGATAAGTATTTAAATCCCTAATTTTGAGCATTCTCTTGGAGCCACCCAATGTGCTCGGATCTCAAAATGGACAGTTTTCCACTGCTAGAGAGAGTGAGGAAGGGGCGCCACGATGATGATTGATGACTTGGTTGCTTATGTCAAGGGGTTTTGATTAATTCTTTAAGCATGACAAAGTCGGATCTATTAATTGACTCGTGTTCTGATTGGCCCGTTTCAGATCACCGATCAACCAGGGTGCAATTATATGTTAAAAAATGGCACACAAAACAGAGAGATCTTGTTGCAAGTCAACCACCTAGATGGAGAGATAGATCTTAATAACTGACGATTGCGAATTCACTCAGTGCATAAAGTTGGAGTTGTGTGAACTTGGAGCGCGGCGACCCCATATGAGCAATGTTTGGCTACTCGATTTGCTACTTGCCCATCACAACCAAGCTCTACTTGTCCAAGTTTCAACGACAAAGATCTTGATTCGCTCAAAACGACAAAGATCTCGAAAAGTGTGAGATCTCGTGCTTGATTCAAGAATGGTATGTTGATACTCAAGTCGAAAGGTAATAACAAGCCGGTGGCACATCTTCTATTTGATTGAGATGATCAATTGAAGTTTTTTACCAAAAACTTCCCTAATGGTGATGACATCTTGCATTTGCCAAACTTACTGTAGATCTATGCAAAACCAACATGTTTTTTTTTTTTTTTTTTTGGGGTGGTAAGAGACTTTATTTTTGTCATTGTGGGTTTTAGGCTCCAATCTTGGCGTGAACATTGCATGAGTAAATTCCCAAATGTATCAGGCCGATGTGGAGGAGAACACCTAGGGAGGCGAACCAATTCAAGTGCGCAGAACTGGGCCTAGCCCACACACCGTCAGACAGACCTAGCAAATAAAAGGGCAAAAGGGCCACCCACGAAAGAAAAAGGGGGAGTTTTTAGTAAATTGAGGCTGCTAAGTGCCATATCATCTTCAATAGCCCTTCTTCAACTTTGGAAGATAATAAATTGATCAAGACGGGAGCAGCCACAGCTGACCCATTGTAGAAAAGAGTCTGTGCAAAGTCTTGGAACACGTTGATCATGGCCATGTCAATTTGTCCAGACTGGAATCCATAAACCTTTCTTTTTTTTTGCTTGACTTGGAATATTTGTGTCCAAACCAAGAAAATTAACACGGCTTATCAGTTATCACGTTCCTCGACATGAATAATCTCCTCTCAACGTTAAAAAAAAAGAAGAAGAAGAAGTCAAATGATGATCCTTCATACAGAATCGGCTTCTAGAAACATTGTTTGAGAGCACCATGTGTTGATCATCCCAAGTCAAGTTAGATGAAGTCTAATTCGGAAATAAAATCTACATTACATTCAAAGAAATCAAACTGTAAAAGGGTTTTGACATACCAAAAGGAGCGCTGATATTGTGGCAATTACGTGCTAATATGGTAATGAATTACTCCTACAACATGTCTTTTATCATTTTATTTGTGTTAGTTAGTAATTTATGGTTATCGATTTGTACCTTCCAATTATGCTCCAATAGATTCCAACATTCAAATCAAAACATTTCTTCTCAGGCAGCAATTCAATTTCGATTTCCTCAAATAACATGATACCCATCCTTGGTGATCCCTCATTCTATTCTCTTTCCATGTTCACAACGTTTGCCACTCGTTCTAATCATTTCAGTAAATAAATATCTGCATTGAAAAATGCGCGTGGGGCTTAAGGGATAGAAAGAACGTCTCATTGGATAATTAGAAGTATGATCAATCCGTAATTATAATTGTGAATTTCGTCGAAATTCATATGGAGTACGATGTACGATGAGAGAACCAATCAAAAAAGGGGCAGGAAAATTTGACCTTATCTATCGAATCTAATAATGAAGTGGATGACAACACAGAAGAACCCAAAATCAAGATCCAATCCATGAAGTCCACCTTGGCATACCTTCTCGCCAAGTTGGCGAACATTCCTGGAAATTATGGAGATTCATTTGATTTGGCCCTATATATATTTTTTATAAAATTGGAAACTTTCCCCAAATTTTCAAAATTTCTTTTCCATCCTCATCATCTCCTCCTTGACTTCTCTCACCTCCCACCATCCCTTTCTTAACACCCCCTCTAATTAATAAGAGGAATTAAAGAAGGAGGAGGAGGAGGAGGAGGAAATATTATAATATTATGAAATTCATAAACATTGTTGGGGACAAACAAGACGGGAAATCAATATTTTCTCATTCTTTTTAAAAAGCCATGACGTCACTCAATTCTAAGATATTCACCTTCGGAATCGCCGGCTTAAAATGACATTTGATTCGAATGTGACAAATCTCTCGCATAGGGTATTTCTATTTGATGTAGAGGATTCGGTATATTGAAGATTCTAAAAGTTTGGACGGCCGTATTAGTCCAAGTGTCTTTTCACATTCGTATTGGTTGTGCCCAGTAACCAAAATTTTCGATTTTGATATGTTATATTACGTACGACACTTGGAAAGTTGTTGATCTTTTTTTATACGGGAATCTACCGAGCGACCTTCTATGAGATAGAAAAGGCAGGAGGCTTTCGACATATATGAAGCTCTCTCTCTCTACTTTGCGATGAAACTGTGCTGAGTTGAGAGAGAAGGAGAGGTAGGTTAATAACAAGAAGTGGCTGCTCCAAACTGTGAAGAGTACCCAACTCGGTTCTTCTTCATCTTGTTCTTGCCTCTAGGACAGTATCCTAGACCTAGTTCTCTCTCTCTCTCTAGAAGCATACGCGCTTCTCCCGACGCAAAGCAGACGTATATTCATCGAGATTCAGTTCCATCCTATATACCCTTTCTTTCTCTCTCCAGAAAGCTGACGCTATATACGCCATGAATTGACAAGGAAAGAGAGAGAGAGAGATGACCATGATGGAACGGGGGAGCAACTCAGCATCATCGTCGCCGCCGCTGGAATCGCCGTCGTCGAGGGGCCTGCCCACCGTGCTGTCCATCGAGTGCCTGAAGGGCAGCTCCAAGGCGGATGAGTGGACGGGCGACATGCTCCAGACCGGCGACATCGTGGAGGAGCTCCGGATCGGGGCCTCGGTGCAGATCCGGTCGCCGTTCAAGAACGGCAAGAGCGGCATCCAGAAGGTGCTCCACTCCTCCTTCAAGAGCAAGGACACCTTCATCCTCGTCCGGGTCCGGCGCGGGTTCGACGAGTTCGCCGAGCTGCAGGCCTGCATCGTCCCCAACGAGACCGCCGGCAAGAAGCAGTACATGCTGAGGTCGATCGAGGACCCCAACTACGCCGTCGGGTTCTGCGACCGCAGCGAGGCCGAGTGCCTCCACTTGCAAGGTCAGTTGCCGTGTTCTCGTCCTCTTCGTCGTCCTCGTGCGCGCTTGTCTTCCCTTTGACTTTTCTGCATCGTTCCTTCCACGTGGAACGATGTCGCATGCGGGGCCTCTCTCTCTCTCTCTCAAGCGCGTGGTATGAGAATTAGATTCTGCTTTACAGATATTAATCCAGAAGAAGGTTGAATATTTCTTGTCGTTTTATTCTGGGAATTGATTTCTTGATCATTCTCGAGCACGTTCTTGGTGTCAATGCATATGTGAATCGGTCAGTGGTTGGGATCGTGATCTGTCATGAAGCCACGGGCAGAGCATTGAAACCTTCGCTGGAGACCACAGAACAGACCCTTTTCGACCAACATGGTTGCCCACGTCTCTGTCTAAATTGATAAGAAGAAAACAAGAACATTTTTACATTCCTTTTGCGCACTTCCATGCTTCCGTTGGCGACTGTGTTTAACATTTGATAATCTGCTGCTTTGCTTGGTTAGGCACTAGGCAGGACCGAAGTTAGATAGCCACCCACGTGACTCCTATTGGTTTACTGTTGCATGTGGCGATTAGTCATGGCCACTTTAATGCTTGATGAGATCTAGAAAGTCGAACCAGATTCGTGTGTACAAAACCAACTCCATCGCTGTTTGCGCATTGTCAACATGGCAAGTTGATTTCGCAATCACCCCTTTTCCAGGAACCAGGAGAGCGCGACTTTCCTCGTGTTTCCTTTTTCCTTGTCCTTTTGTTTCGGTTTACGGTAGAAATACCACTTTTGAGAATGTTATGGTCTGCTAATCGGAAAGCGGCGAGTATTGTGGTGTAAATGGTCACTTGGCTTTTGCACAAATTGATTGCTGCGTTGGTTGGGTCGGTGCGCCTTCATTTACTGCTCACCAAATTGTACTTCTTGGACTCTTCTTGGGGAACGAAGTCTTCCGAGCCGGTCAAGCGCAATTAGTGCCTGCTTGAAATAGGACATATGTAAATATGTATATGTGTGCATATCAGATATTTACTGTCTGTAGGAAAGCTGATACGCCTCCGATCTATGTAATTTTGTTCCTGGCTTCTGAAAACTTTTCATGTTTTGATTGCTGAGTGTTACCGGAATGCACATGAGATTTTTGTTGAAGTTGGCCTAGTTATTATCATTTATGGTGACCGCTTATATGGTTTGACAGATTGGCATTTATTGATGGTTGTCAATGTTGACTTGCTTAAAACCATAAACTGGTAGAAGCTGCTCCAACTATCATAACTGAATAATTGAGCTACTTAAATGATATATTAAGGAATGAAAAAATGGCAATCCAGAGAAATGCCCATCTATCCTCTTCTTTTGTTCCCAAAATAAACTGAAGAGTTGGAATCATTCCCATTTTAAGAAGGCTATTCTGTCTTTCAAGGCCACAACCTGATGAAAAGGTGAAAGGGGATTGTCCATCTAGAGGCTGATGCCAATAATTCAAAACAATGAAGTCTCCATCTGAAGTCCAACCACACTCTCACCTGAAGTTATAATCTTATTAGGAAGTGTATGCATATCTGGAATATTGTGAATAACACTGAGAGTGAAGTTTTTGCTGGTTTACTTACCTTACATTTCTGTGAGGATCATGTGATATGTCACTGCAGTGTCTTTTACAGGCATGTTTTCTCCACAATTTCTACGACCAAATGCACTGAGCCTTGGTCCTTCTAATGAACACTTATCATTAATCGAGGAATTAACTGCATCGATCATCATTTGGGTGCTATCTTTTCTCACTTGCAGACAGGAACAATCTTGTGGATAAATTCAGGCTCCAAAATATAGTTGACCTCATTGATTGTGCATCTTACATCTATAACATTTATCAGTTTGCCAACAACAAATGTATGACATGAGGGCTCCATGTTATTTGCCTTCTGAAAAAGCATTTCACACCCATAGTAGAAGTGATACACTTTGACTGTGACCAGTTTTAGTTATTTTTGGGAAGAACAGTTACAAATTTAGCAGCAGAAAAGCTTGATCAGAATCTTTCTTTTGCTTTTAGTTTAGTCGTAATTGCATACAAACACCCAAGGTGCAAGTGTCAAACTTTGTGCTGCCTTGTGGAAACAAAGGTTTCAAGCTTGAGAGTTGAATTAATTTTCCTCATTTATCATTTTATTATATAAGGTAATACTACTTGAATGGATTCCCGGCAAGAAAAACTAATTCATGTATGGAAGAATAAAAACCCTCTGCATGGATATTACTTGGAAAATGCAAACTTCTTTTTCTGCTGCTACTTGCTTTTTCGTGCACTTTGAAATGGTTCTTCTAATTTGCAGCTTCAAGGAGTACGAGGATGGTAAGTGCACTGTCTAGAACCCAGCTTCAAGATGGATATGTTTCCTACCGATGGGACCGCAAAATGCACGAGTTGCTTTCGGTTCCCAATTCAAGCTGCTTTCTCTCCATACTTTTCCTTCCAAAAGCCTCCGATCGGGTTGCGTCTCGTTACAATGACCTGGAAGACACCCTTGCAAGAGCAAATGTGTGGCTCAATGCATCCCAGCACTCTGGTGTGCCGATTGTCTTCATGAACATACAGACTGAATCCCTGCTCACTAAGGTAGACTTCTGATTCTTGAACCAAATCTCTCATTAAAAATCTGTGTATTTTTGCCTTACAAGTTTCTAGGACTAATTTTTGAAGCATTTAAATAAATCAAGATACTCTGTCCATACATAGATCTCAAGATCTTCAAGTTGTAGTGACTAGGAAGTCAGACTCACAGACACTTGGGTCCATACTGTCCTTAAAACTGCCATACAATATTTCCTGAGATGATGCTTTGTTCTCTCTTTCCTTTTATATTTGGAATTGATAACTCTCTACTGTCACAATGCACAGATAAAAATTGGAGGTGGTGAATGGAAGTGGAGTCTTACATATCTTATTTCCCAGAAAAATTATTGATGTTATTTCTACTTTGCTTTTGGCTTGTTACAGATATCTGGAGAGACGGCTTCTTCCACTGTAAATGCTAGCTCATTGTCTGACCTATCCAATCTCGCTACTGCTAGTCTATATGGTTTTGAGGACTATCATGGGGTTGACATTGGTGTCGTGAGGGCAGTTCGTCTCTGGTTTGCTCCTCTAGGAGGAGAGTTTCCTATAGAGATTAAACTACAGGAAGGTGACACAAAACTTGGTTTCGCCATAAGCCGAACAGAGGAGGTACAATGTCCTAATTTCTCATGCCTTTTTCTGCTACAAGTAAGGTTGTTCCTCTCCATAAAATCACTTTTTTTGCACTACTGTAAATTTCAGGGGTTTATCTATATATCAACAGTCATAGATGATGATGAAAGTGCACCCTCAACCCGGTCAGGGCTTAGCAATCTGTACCATGAGGCGACTAGCTCATCCAGGCTTCTTGTCATCTCAAGAGTATCGAACCAGAAAGTCCTGCCTTGGATTGTCTCATCAACCGGGGCAGTCCGATGCTATGACACGGTCTCTCTGAGCCAGAAGCTTTCCTTACACCGCCATGCCAAGGTGCCCATCCTCATGCACGTCTTCCTATGGGACCGCTCACTCTTCCCCATGAGCGGAGGCAGCTCAAGGTTCAGGATGGCCCACTTGCCACCTGCCATGGCCGTAGGACCTGAAGCACACATATTGCAGCAACCCCGTGAGAACCAAGTGCAGCCTCTGCCTCTCGAGATATCAGATGACGACATTGTGATCCACAACAACCCACAGTACAGGATCGAGCGCGATACAGCTGGCGAGGCATCCTTTAGGTTCCATGATTTTGCTCTTCCTAACAATTGGGTCTGAAAAACATGGCTCCACACTTGATCCCAGTTCTTTATGATGTGTATATAGGTAGAGGAGAAAAATCCCCATGTACGATCTTTTTCAACAAATTTGAAGAGAAGAGGGCAAAAAACTTTCACTGTCCCAAGCATACAAACCATCAGTTGATGTCCTATGTATTGATATTTGAATTATCTGATAAAGGAAATTGGACTTTCCCCAATCCTACAGTTTTCCTTTGTCCGAGTGTTATTGTTGTTGCTGTTGTTGTGAAGTATACATTAAAAACAGTTGTAGAAAGCTGTCAGCCTGCGATGCAAATTTGGTTGTCGGGAAATTTTTCTATTTTGCAGATTGTTCAATTTAATACTATTATAAGTGATCTGTGGAATTTCTATCCTAAGGAAACCGTGGGATGAATTGTCAAAACCGGTGTTTATTTTAGTCACAGTCAAGTGGGAGGACAGACTGGATCTGAAGGCCACAGTGCCTCCTGTGAAGTCCACGGAAAGTTGTGGAGGTGATGAAGTGTGAATCTTGAGGGCTTGCTACTGGAAAGACTATAGACTCTGCACATTTTTGTTTCTTGCAGTCAGTCGATTTTGTTTAGTTATGTTGTCATCTGTTGCTTTCCCGTCCACGTCTATGGATGACTTTTGTATTCAATGAGGCCTCGGATTAGAAGCTAAGGTTAGTTCACTTGATTTTTTTAAAGAAATGATAATGTCAACATAGGATATTTCAGTCCAAAGTCGATCGTACAGATGCTGAAATGTAAAGAAACACTGATTTGATGACTCAGTGGCACGGTGCAGAGACCTAGGAAATCTATCCTTTCCACTTCGGAACAACACGAAAGTATCAATGGAAGGCTTTATTTTGCAAGGCCTCTTTGATGATTGGATGGTAGTTTCTAATTTTTAACCGTGTAGAAATATGATGGAAGAAATTATTGCAACAAGAAGTGACAGCATTAGGTAGTGTTGCAATAAAGAGGAAACTTCTTTATTAGTTCTTAACGGAGTCCTAGGGCAGAGAGGCCAGAGTCGTTGGACAAGACTTGAGCTCTTTTCCCTACTTTTTCATGAAGAAAAACTGAAAACACCTTGATTTCTTAAGCTACCTCTAGTGTTCCCTCATCCTCTATATGTTTCAATTCCGAGTCTTCAATTGCAGCTTTTGCTTCTCTAAGCAAAGCATGGTGATTGACATGGCAGAGCTCTAGTGGGCCAGGCTGTCCTCTCTGCTTCGCTTCAGGTACTATTTGACAGATTGGTGTCTCGCAGGCTGATAGACTAGGTCTGGAGACGGAAAGACGAGGAAGTTCCGCTGAAGAAGCTAAAGGCAAGCCTTCTATTTGCCGAGGCAGTGTTGTCTAATGCGGAGCTTAAGTAAATCACAGACTCCACCGTGAAAGGGTGGCTAGACCAGCTAGAAGAAACTGTCACCGATGCTCAGAATTTCTTGAATGTTGTTGAAGCCAGAGATTCACCAAGGAGGTTAAGAGGTGGATCAAGAAGCAAATTGCCAGAAGACATGCTCGACGGATTGGAGCTTATGGCTGAGCAAAAAGATGCCTTTGGCTTCATAGAACTAGGAGTACAGCCTTTGCAGGCATCCCCGACGATGTCTTTGATGCAGAAGCCTAACATCTATGGTAGGGACGAAGATATGGAGGCGATACTCAGCTTGTTGCTGTCCGATGATGCGCCAGGTGACCCAATATGTGTGATTACCATCCTTGGTGTCCCAGGGATTGGCAAGACCACGCTTGCTCAGTCTGTTTACAATGATAATAGCGTGGAAGGGTATTTTGACTTCAGAGTTTGGATCTGTGTCTCGAACAGGTTTGACGTTTATTCGATTACCAAGACATTCCTAGAAGCAATAACTATGGCAAGTTGTGATATTAAGAATCTGAATCTCCTTCAACTGAGACTCAGAGAAGAACTAATCGGCCAGAAACTCTTACTTGTTCTGGATGATGTTTGCACTGAGGACTGCACAGAATGGAACACACTGCAAAGTCCTCTAAGATTCTGTGCACCAGCAAGCAAGACCATAGTGACCACTTGTAGTGAAATCACAGCAGCAATGACATGCACGCTGCCAGCTTACATTTAAGCCCGCTATCCTATGAAGATAGCTGGTTGATCTTCGCTCAACATGCATTTGACAGTATACTCGATGCTCCAGATCCAAACCTAGAAGCAGTAGGCAGAGAAATTGTGAAGAAATGCGGAGGACTTCCTCCAGTCGCCAAATCCCTTGGAGTTCTGTTCTGCTCTAAACCAAACCGTGAGTGGAATGAAATCTTGACGGATAGCAGGGGGGATGCATCGCATGATATAAACAGCTTTATGCAGACTTTTAGTGTACAACCTTAAGTTGTGGTTATCCACCTCTCTAATTCTTTGGTTCTATATTAGCAGCTCAATCGTCTTAATCTAAACTTGCAGTGATTGGGTTTGGACTTTTCCTTGGGTGTAGATTAGAAGTGGAACGGGTGAATGGAGAAGAAAGCTTTTGGAAAGAAATCATGACAAAAATTTCTTCCCACGGGGCCTGAATCAGTTCAGGGGCACATCCCCATTTATAAAGATCAAGAGGGCATGGCTTTCCAAACTTCTAGTGCTCTGGGTCATGGTTCTGAGCATTGTGAGCGCATTGGTTTACAAGACTGTAGACGATTATCAGATCACAAAAATGGAGGAGGCATTGGGAAGCATGTGCGATACACAGGCATGGATGCTACAGAATCAGTTTATGGTCAATGTAAATCACATCCAAGCACTTGCTATGGTGGTGAGATTTTATTACGAACAGAATGCAACACGTACTAAACAGCGTGTCCCACACAACTCTCTCGGATACGATTTATCAACCTCTTTTCTATGCTGAACCTGATTGGTTCATTGAATCTTAAAGGTGGCCGGACCCGTTAACTGTTGAAAAGGTAGATTATTATCCATATAGTTTTAAGAATAAATGGCATTCGCAATTTTGAACTTTTCCCTGCAACAAACAGCAATTTTTTGTCTCTGCATATGTCATATTACTCGATGTTAATAGTTCTTCTGCTGGAAGATGCAAGAGGCTCTTGAGAGCTACATGGATAAAACTACTTTTGAGCACCCATTACTTTCTGGAGTGACTTACGCAGAAAGAATGTGTCACTGGGAAAGGAAAGTAATTTGGAGAGGGCTGGTGTGGAAGAAGATGATGCCTAAGACCTTTAAAAGCCGCCCGCCTTTGCTTGTTCAAGAAGATTTTGCAATGGTCGCAGCCTGTCAAAAAAACATCGCTCATGAGGTTGCACTTATGAATTCACTTAACATGATGGCTGAAACGATACCTCATCTGTTATCTTCTCTTTACACGCTATGTCTTCGTATCTCTGCATTATGATGCTTAATTGGGGCACATGTTCGCATGTCGCATGACCCAGGAAGATCGAGATCATGTATTGAAGGCAAGAACCGTTGAAGAAGCTGTATTATCAAGCCCCTTCAGGCTGTTAGGATCGAATCGGACTGGAGTGGTTTTGACATATCCTGTTTACAGATCCAATCTCTCATCGAGCATGTGTTCGGAAGGGCGGTTTGTCTAGTGTTGCTCTTTCTTATGGCATTCTTTAGTATAGTTAGGTTCGATCGAATGAGGATGTGGTCCTCTCTAATCATGATTTCTCTGAGGAACTGGACCAACCATTTCCTTGGAATGTTTGACCCTTGCTAGAAGCCGCCTGTGAGATGGGCTGGATACTAATAGAGCTAGTTTCAAATGCTTCAAGTTTCCAACGGAACTACTTAACTGAAATTCATGTCCCTTGCCCTAGCCACTCCCATTTCAGAAAGACCCGCATTACTTCTTGTTTTCCTGCTATGATTTCATGGTGTCGTTTGTGTGCTATATTGATTGCAACCTTGATCTTGTGATGTGACGAACTTGTGGGATAATGCTGGCTTGTGCACGCTGCGTTTATGCATATTCCAGATACTTCAGTGGGAGCCTCCAATCAAGTTTGCCTTACATTAGGTAGTCCAAAAAGGATAAAGCCCTTGCTTTTCTGTATCTTCTCATACCCAACCAACTCTTTTGTTTGTTTTCTGGTTAGTTTAGACGGACTATGTGTGATTAAAATTTACAGTTGCCATAAGATATTTGGAGTCGTCCTTGAATTCGAGTCCCTTGTGGAGAACGTACTCTGGCATCTTGGGAATCAGACAGTTCTGTTTTCTGCGTATGACATTACAAACTCTTCTTGCTCATTGATATATGGTCACAAGTATTTCGAAAGTGACCGGCCAATGATGCATGAGAGCAAGCTCGAACTCGGAGATCCCTTCAGGAGGTACCAGATGATATGTAGGTTAGTCCATCCAGTCAAGGGTCATTCAGAAAGAAAGAGTTCCCTGTTGGGCTGACGCTGACCATGCAGCTATTGAGACGTGGTATCCTTATCTTGGATCGCAGCCATTGTCGCGGTCTTCATCATCACCATCGGCTCGTTAGTGCCATGCGTGCTTTAAGTTTATACTGCGGCAACTCACATTGTAAAAATCAGACAAGCCTCGCTCGGAATTCAAGGATTGGAAGTTCAACTGCAAGATGCAAACACGGCGGCCAATTCCCAGGTGACATTTTCAGGAAACTATCACGAAAGCAGTGTGCGTTTCTTTCTTCATCATCAAGCTGAAAGAGAAATCGACCTACGAAGATTTTTCTAACTACGTTTCTTCCCCCTAAGCCCTCTCTCCTCGGATCCTTCTGGCGAGCTGGATATCCTTGGGCAATGATCGTGACCCGCTTGGCGCGGATGGCGCACGGGCTGGTGTCCTCGAACAGCCCGACCAGGTGCGCCTCCGCCGCCTCCCGGAGGGCCGCGACGGGCGCTGCTCCGAGGCTTCTTCACGGGGGCCGACTTCCTCGCCGCCTTGGTGGCCCAGCCGTGATAATGGGCCCAGCCCGGCCCATCTCCGCTTCACTTTTCTTCGACAAATGAGACTGTGAGCATAGAAAGAAGGGAGGAACGCATGGGCGACAACGCTCGTGAATAGGAGCGAGGAAAGAAGGGGAAGAGAGGAGAGAGAGTGAGAAATTCTCGCGTGTAGCCATTCCGTACGTCCCAGCAAGCCCAGTTACAACGTCGGTTAGTGTTCAAGTGCATTGTTGGTTTAACCAGAGTAATTTTGGAAATTAGGTCTCAATTTTAAAATTTTGTTAAAATTGATGAATTATAAGGTTTTGATTGAGGAACTCCTTAATTTTACTTTTATATGGAAATGGTAGATAACTGCGTTGTGGCGCAATAGATTTGACAAAAATTGATTCTGAAGTACAAATTTGTGGGAACGAATTTTTGAAGTTTCATATGAGAGTTTCGCATAATGGATAATATGCATAATGGAAAAAAGATGAATATTCATTATAAATTGAGCTTTTTCAATGGCGCTTAAGTATCATTTTATCGATGGATAAAACTAAAGGAAGGTGACACAAAGCTCAATTTCACCATAAGCTGAGCAGAGGAGGTACGATGTCCTAATTCTTCATGCCCTTTTTGGCTACATATAAAGTTTTTCCTATCCATTAAATCCCACCTCTTTTTGTACTACTTAAAATTTCAGGGGTTATCTATATATCAACAATCATGGATAAGGAGGAGGAACTGGGCCATAACCTTGCTTTCGGGCAAGGAGTTTTTTAAGTGTGTTGCCCAATTTGCTTTTGATGCATTTTGCCATATCATTTGGAAAAACAGGAAAAATATTCTTTTCAAGGGGGAGACGCTTTCTATTCCAGCCATGAAGAAGCACCTCCTTCAAGTCGTCAATGACAAGGCTATCACCTTCAGGAATGTTAAGAACTCCACTAGAAACAGAAGGCTCAACACTCTTGGGATTTAGACCCCATTATCTTCTCGTCTAGAGAACTTCAACCACCTATCTAAGCAACTGGTCTTTATCGGTTGCCTGTGACTGGCGGTTGTTTTTGCCGCCTAGCGCTTTCTTTTTCGGTGTTTTGATGTAGCCATTTGACCTTTCTCGTGGCTTCCTCCCACTCATAATGAGCCTGTTCATCTTGAATGCAAGTTTTTGAAACCGTTTTACTTGTATAGTTTAGCATTTCCCCAATATATTTCTTACTTTTAAAAAAAAAAAAAAAACAATCATGGATGAAAATGCACTCTCAACCTGGTCAGAGCTTACCAATCTGTACCTTGAGGCGACTAGTTCATCCAAGCTCCTCGTCATCTCAAGAGTATGAACCAGAAAGTCCTCCCCTCAATTGTCTGATCGACCGGGGCAGTCCCGATGCTATGACGCGGTCTCTCTAAGCCAGAAGCTCTCCTTGCACCGCACTTGATTCCTAGCTCTTCTTGATATGTACATAGGTAGAGAAGAAACATCCCCATGAGGATCTGTTTTCTCACTGTCTGTGTCTTTTTCAACAAACCTGAAGAGATGAGGGGGAAAAAACTTTCACAGTCCCAAGCTTATGAGCCATCAGTGGATGTCTTATGTATTGATGCTCGAAGTATTTGATAAATGAAATTGGGCTTTCCCTGATCCTATCGTTTTTCTTTGTTTTAGTATCATCATCATCATCGTCAAAATCATCATCGTCATTATTACAGTAACATATATAACTGAAAAACAGTTGTACATAGCTGCTAGCCTGCAAGGCGATTTTTTTTTTTCGGTCAAACTGCAAGGCGAATTTGGTTGTGGGGAATTTGATCTATTTTGCAGTTTGTTCATTTTATTACGATCATAAATAATATACAGAACTTCTATCCTAAGGAGCATTATAGACAAGCGTTGGATGAATTGTCAACTGGAATATATTCTAGTCGCAGCCAAGCGTGAGAATAGACCAGCTCTGAAGACCACGGTGCTTTCCGTGAAGTTTATGGAAACTTATGGATGTGAAGTGTGAAATCTTGAGGCTTCCTATTGACAAAGACTGGAGACTCTGAAAATATCACTGAAAAGCTTTTATTTGGCAAGGCCTCTTTGATGATTGAATGGTTAATTTCTAACTTCAAACCGTGTGGAAGTATAGTGTTCCAATTGAGAGGAAGCCTCTTCGTTAGTTCTTAAAAAAGGACAAGAGCAGAGGGGCCAGAGTAGTTGGTCAAGAATTGAGCTCGCCCTTCATTCTTTCCATGAAGTAAAAGACACATTGATTTCTGAAGTTAATCAAAGTGTTCCCTCATCCTCTTTATCCTGTGATTCCTAGTCCATTGCCGTTTTTGCTTCTCTTAGCAAAGCCTAGACTCTGACATGGCAGGAGCTCTAGTGGCTGGAGCTGTCCTCTCTGCTTCGCTCCAGGCACTATTCGACAGATTGGCTTCTCGGCTGATAGACTCTGTCTGGATACAGAAAGACGAGGAAGTTCTGCTGAAGAAACTGAAGGCAAGCCTTGTATTTGCTGAGGCAGTGTTGTCTGATGCGGAGCATAAGCAAATCACAGATCCAACCGCAAAAGGGTGGCTAAACCAGCTAGAAGAAACCGTCGCCGATGCTCAGAATCTCTTGAATGCTATTGAAGCCAGAGATTCACCGAGGAGGTTTAGAGGTGGATCCAAAAGCAAATTGCTAGAAGACATGCTCGATAGATTGGAGATTATGGTGAGGCAAAAGGATGCCTTTGGCTTCATAGAACTAGGAGCACAGCCTTTGCAGACGTCCCCAACGACATCTTTAATGCAGGAGCCTAACATCTACGGTAGAGACAAAGATATGGAGGCGATACTCAGCTTGTTGCTATCCGATGAAGCACTGGGTGACCCAATATGCGTGATTACCATAGTTGGTGTCCCAGGGATCGGCAAGACCACGCTTGCTCAGTCTATTTACAATGATAATAGCGTGGAAGGGTATTTTGATTTCAGAGTTTGGATCTGCATCTCGAACAGGTTAGATGTTTATTCGATTACCAAGACAATCCTAGAAGCAATAACTATGGTGAGTTGTGATATTAAGGACCTGAATCTTCTTCAACTGAGACTCAGAGAAGAACTAATCGGCTTGAAACTCTTACTTGTCCTGGATGACCTTTGCATTGAGGACTGCTCAGAATGGAACATACTGCGAAGTCCTTGGAGATTCTGTGCACTGGCCAGCAAGATCATAGTGACAACTCGAAGTGAAATCACAGCAGCCATGACGTGCACGCTGCCAGCTTACCATTTAAGCCCGCTACCCTACGAAGATTGCTGGTTGATCTTCACTCAACATGCATTTGATAGTGGACTCGGTGCTCCAGATCCAAACCTAGAAGCAGTAGGTGGAGAAGTTGTGAAGAAATGCAGAGGCCTTCCTCTAGTCGCTAAGACCCTTGGAGTTCTGTTCCGCTCTAAACCAAACCATGGGGAGTGGAATGAAATCTTGACGGATAGTATGTGGGATGCATCACATGACTTGAACAGCTTTGTACAGGCCTTAAGTGTACGACAGTAACTTTTGGTTAACTACCTATCTAATTCTCTGATTTTATTTTAGCAGTGCAATAGTCTTAATCTAAACTTGCATCGATCACATTTTCACTTTTCCTTGGGTGTAGGTTAGAAGTGGAATAGGTAAATGGAGAAGAAAGCTTTCGGAAAGACAACATGATGAAAATTTCTTTCCAGGGGTTCTGAATCAGTTTGGAGGTACATACCCATATATAAAGATCAAGAGGGTATGGCTTTCCATACTTCTGGTGCTCTGGATCATGATTCTGAGCATTGTGAGTGCATTGATTTACAAGACTGTAAAAGATTATCAGAGTACAAAAATGAAGGAGGCATTGGGAAGCATGTGCGATAAACGGGCATGGATGCTACAGAATCGGTACACTGCCAATGTTAATCACATCGCCCTTGCTATGATGGCGAGAGTTTATTACCAAGAGAATGCAATAAATACTACCCAGGTGTGTCCCCACAACTTTTGGATATTGATCTATCGACCTCTTTTATTTTTCCCCTGATTGGTTTCATGGAATCTTAAAGGTGGATGAACCCGATAATTGTTGAAAATGTAGATTATCATAGGTATAGTTTTAAGAGTAAATGGTGTTCACTGTTTTGAACTTTCCACTGAAACAAACAGCAAACTTTTGTGTCTGCATGTCTTATAACTCTTGTTAATAATTCTTCTGCTGGAAGATGCGGGAGGCTCTTGACAACTACATGGATAATGATACTTGCGGTTGCCCATTACATTCTGGAGTGGCTTATGCAGAACATGTGGGCTTTTGTGAGAGGGAAAATCATAAGAGAGGGTGCCAATGGCAGATAACTATGACCTTTAGAGGCCAGCCTCTGCCTGTTGAAGAAAGGGAGGCCTACTTTGACGTCGTTGCAAATGCACTTCTGAATTCACGTCACATGATGACAGGAAAGGTACCTCATTTCTTATTTCCTCTTTACATGCTACTTATTCTTATTTCCACATCACGAATGCTTCATTCACTGGGGCATCTGTTTGCATGTTGCATTACGCAGGAAGATCGAGGTCTTGTATTGAAGGCAAGACCCGTTGAAAAAGCTGCATTATCAGGCCCCTTCAGGCTGTTACAATCGAATCGGACTGGAGTAATTTTGACATACCCTCTTTACAGATCCGAGCTCTCACCAAGCATGGGTTTGGAAGAGTGCTTTAGAGCCATCGCAGGGTTTGTCTAGTGTTGCTCTTTCTTGCATCATTCTTAGTATAATTAGAATCGACTGAATGAGTATGTGGTCCACTTGAATGATGATTTCTCTTAAGAATTGGACCTACCATTTACTGCGAATGTTTGAACCTTGCTAGAGGCTGCCTAAGGCATGGACTGGACACTATTGGAGCTAGTTTCAAATGTTTCAATTTTGCACTGGGGGTACTCGACTGAAATTAGGATGCCTTCCCTTAACCACTCGCATTTCAGACAGACTCAAATTACTTCCTGTTTTCCAGCTATCAATTCTTGATTCTATGTTTCTATAATTATTTGACCATTGGCTGTGCTATGACATATGCATGATGGTGCTTTTGTGCTATATTTGTTGCAACCTTGATGTTGTGATATGATGAACTAGTGGGACAATGCAGGCTTGTGTGTTGCGCGTTTATGCATATTCCAAGTAGGAGTCTCTCGTCAAGTTTGCCTTGCATTATGTAGTCCAAAACGATAATGTCTGTCGTGAGGATACGCCCTTGGCTATTTGTATCTTTCCATACCCAGCCAATTCGTTTGTTTGTCTGTGGGTTAATTTACATGGAATATGTGGGAATAAAATTTACAATTGCCATCAGATATATCGGAATCGTCTTTGAATTCGAGTCCTTTGTGGAGAGCATACTCTGGCAACTTGGGAAAGGGACGGTTTTGGTTACTATATATGACGTCACAAACTCTTCTCGCTCATTGATGTATGGTCACAACTACGTCAAAAGTGACTGGCCCATGATGCATGAGAGCAAGCTTGAACTCGGAGATCCCTTCAGGAAGCACCTGATGATATGTAGGTTAGTACATCCAATCAAGGGTCATTCGGCGAGAAAGAGTTTTCTGTTGGGCTGACACTGACCATGCAGGTATCGAGATGTGGCATCCTCGTCTTGGATCCCAGCCACCGTTGCAGTCTCGATCTTCATCATCGGTTTGATGGTGCCATGCGTGCTTTATGCTGCAGCTATTCACATCATGAAAATTAGACAAGCCTCACTTAGAATTCAAGGATTGGAAGTTCAACTGCAAGGTGCGAACACGGCCAATTCCCAGGTGATATTTTCAGGGAACTATCGCAAAAAGCAGTGTGCATTTGTCCGCTTCCTGGTGATGACGGTTTTTACACTAACCATGTCTGATTTTCTGTCTATAACAGCTGCGAGCTGATGCTTCAGAGATGAAGCAGCCTGCTTATATCATCATCCGTACGATAAGCATAACTCCCACATCGTTTTTTCCTATTGCTCTTTTTAATGGCTCCAGTATGATCAAGGGTCGAATCTTTACAGAATACATGCTTTCATTTTCTCGCAGAGACTCTAGCCATGCTCCTCGATACTGAACTGAGTTCAATACAAAGGGGCTACATTCAGATTGCTCAAGCTTGTGGAAGGAAGCAGATTGCATTAGTAGACAGAGTCCTGGAATCGCCAAATTTGCCGGTCATAACTCATACCAACTAGAACAAGGCTAATCACAAGTCATTAACGTAGAGGGATGTTGCCTAGATAGTTTGAGACTGAGTATGTTTGCAGATGTTCCTGCAAAAGGAAAATAAAAACTTTTATGGTGTGCTTGGATAGTATGAGACTGGGTATGTTTGCAGATGCTCCTGCAAAAAGTCAGTAAAAACTCTTATGGTGCAATTCGACTTTCAACATGGTTCATAACATGGATTGTCATTTTCTGCATTCGAATGTGAAAGCATGCCCCAACTACTGTCAATTTCTTGAAATCACGATGCAATTATCTACTATGGTCAAGACAAACAGACCACTGTCTTCTCTTCCTTGAAGATGAATTCGAAAAATCAAACCTTTGCAAACTAAAACGCACAAGGAGTGAAACGAACCCACATTCCATTGATGTTCAATCATGTACATCTACATAACAAAGATTCAAAGCCTCCATAATCAACCCACAAAAAGATATCCACCTCTCCCGCTACAATCAAACATCCCCTAAAACGATGAAGACCTAAAACACATGCTCTTCTACTAAGCCCTCTCTCCTCGGATCCTCCTGGCGAGCTGGATATCCCTGGGCATGATGGTGACCCGCTCGGCGTGGATGGCGCACAGGTCGGTGTCCTCGAACAGGCCGACCAGGTGCGCCTCCGCCGCCTCCCGGAGGGCCGCGACGGGCGCTGCTCCGAGGCTTCTTCACGGGGGCCGACTTCCTCGCCGCCTTGGTGGCCCAGCCCGGCCCATCTCAGCTTCACTTTTCTTCGACAAATGAGCCTGTGAGCATATAAAGAGGGGAGGAACGCATGGGCGACGTCGCCCGTGAATAGGATCGAGGAAAGAAAGGGGAAGAGAGAGGGTGAGAAATTTTCGCGTGTGTAGCCATTCCGTACGTCCCAACAAGCCCAATTACAACGTCGGTTAGTGTTCGAGTGCATCCTTCGTTAACCAGAGTAATTTTCGAAACTAGATCTCAATTTTAAAATTGTGTTAAAGTTGATGAATTATAAAATTATGATTGAGGAAATACGGAGTTTTACTATGAAAATGGTAGATAACGGCATAGTGGTGCGGTAGATTTGACAAAAATTTATTTTGAAATACGAATTTGTGGGAATGAATTTTTGAAGTTTCATACAAGAGTTTTGTATAATGAATAATATGCATAACGGAAAAAGATGAATATTCGTTACAAATTAAGCTTTTTCAATAGCGCTTAAGTACCATTTTATCGATGGATAAAATAAAAGGAAGGTGACACAAAGCTCGGTTTCGCCATAAGCTGAGCAGAGGAGGTGCGATGTCCTAATTCTTCATGCCCTTTTTGGCTACATATAAAGTTTTCTTATCCATTAAATCCCACCTCTTTTCGTACTACTGAAAATTTCAGGGGTTATCTATATATCAATAATCATGGATAAGGATGAAAATGCACTCTCAAACTGGTCAGGGCTTTGCAATCTGTACCTTCCAAGCTCTTCGTCATCTCAAGAGTATGAACCAGAAAGTCCTCCCCTGGATTGTCTGATCGACCGGGGCAGTCCCGATGCTATGACGCGGTCTCTCTAAGCCAGAAGCTCTCCTTGCACCGCACTTGACTCCTAGCTCTTCTTGATATGTACATAGGTAGAGAAGAAACATCCCCATGAGCATCTGTTTTCTCACTGTCTGTCTTTTTCAACAAACCTGAAGAGATGAGGAGGAAAACTTTTACTGTCCCAAGCTTATGAGCCATCAGTGAATGTCTTACGTATTGATGCTCAAATTATTTGAAAAATGAAATTGGGCTTTCAGTGATCCTACCGTTTTTCTTTGTTTAAGTATCATCGTCGCCGTCATCAAAATCATCACCATCATTATCATGGTGATATTATATAACTGAAATACAGTTGTACATAGCAGCTAGCCTGCAAGGCAAATTTGGTTGTGGGGAATTTTATCTATTTTGCAGTTTGTTCAAATTATTACAAAAATACGTGATCTACAGAACTTCTATCCCAAGGGGTAGACAACCGTGGGATGAATTGTCAAAACCAGTATATATTCCGGTTGCAGCCAAGCATGTGAGTGGACTGGTTCTGAAGGCCACGGTGCTTTCCATGAAGTTCATGGAAAGTTATGGAGGTGAAGTATGGAATCTTGAGGCTTCCTATTGACAAAGTCTAGAGACTCTGAACACGTTTGTTTTCTTGCAGAGTCAGTCAATTTGTTTAGTCATATTGCCCTTCTGTTGCTTTCATGTTAACGTCGACGGATGATTTTTATATTGAAGGAGGCATCATGTTAAGAGGGAAGGCTAGTTTACTTGATCAAGTTAGAGAAATTATTATTCAATGCACATTGATCATACAGATATTGAGTTGTAAAGAAACATTGATTCGATGACTTGGTGGCATGGTGTGTCGTCCCAGGAAATTTCTTCTTTGAACTTCACATAAAATATGAAAATATCACTGTTGAGCTTTATTTGGCATGGCCTCTTTGATGATTGAATGGTTAATTTCCAACTTCAAACAGTGTGGAGATATAATTGAAGAAACTATGGAAGCAAGAAGCGTGAGCAAGAAAGTTAAATTAGTTTGCAATTGAGAGGAAGCCTCCTTGTTAGTTCTTAAAGAAGTCCTAGAGCAGAGGGGCCAGAGTAGTTGGTCAAGAATTGAGCTCTTCCGCTTTGTCTTTTCCATGAAGTAAAATTAAAAACTCCTTGATTTCTGATGCTAATCTCAAGTGTTCCCTCATCCTCTGTATCCTGCATTTCCTAGTCCATTGTCGTTTTTGCTTCTCTTAGCAAAGCCTAGACTCTGACATGGCAGGAGCTCTAGTGGGTGGAGCTGTCCTCTCTGCTTCGCTCCAGGTACTATTCGACAGATTGGCTTCCCGCAGGCTGACAGACTGCATCTGGAGACGAAACGATGAGGAAGTTCTGCTGAAGAAGCTAAAGGCAAGCCTTGTATTTGCTGAGGCGGTGTTGTCTGATGCAGAGCATAAGCAAATAACAGACCTGACTGCGAAAGGGTGGCTAAACCAGCTAGAAGAAACCGTCGCCGATGCTCAGAACCTCTTGAATGGTATTGAAGCCAAAGATTCACCTAGGAGGTTAAGAGGCGGATCAAGAAGCAAATTGCTAGAAGACATGCTTGATAGATTGGAAGTTATGGCAAGGCAAAAGGATGCCTTTGGCTTCATAGAACTAGGAGTACAGCCTTTGCAGACGTCCCCGACAACGTCTTTGGTGCAGGAGCGCAACATCTATGGTAGGGACGAAGATATGGAGGCGATAGTCGGCTTGTTGCTGTCTGATGATGCACCAAGTGACCCAATAGGTGTGATTACCATCATCGGTGTGCCAGGGATCGGCAAGACCATCCTCACCCAGTCTGTTTACAATGATAACAGTGTGAAAGGGTATTTTGACTTCAGAATTTGGATCTGTGCCTCAAACAGGTTAGATGTTTACTCGATTACCAAGACAATCCTAGAAGCTATAACTATGGTGAGTTGTGATATTAAGGACCTGAATATTCTTCAACTGAGACTCATTGAAGAACTAATCGGCCGTAAACTCTTACTTATTCTGGATGATCTTTGCACTGAGGACTGCTCAGAATGGAACACGATGCAAAGTCCTTTAAGATTCTGTGCACCAGCAAGCAAGATCTTAGTGACTACTCGCAGTGAAATCACAGCAGCGATGACGTGCACACTGCCAGCTTACCATTTAAGCCCACTACCATATGAAGTTTGCTGGTTGATCTTCACTCAACATGCATTTGATAGTGGATTCAGTGCTCCAGATCCAAATCTCGAAGCAGTAGGCAGAGAAGTTGTGAAGAAATGCAGAGGCCTTCCTCTAGTCGCCAAAACCCTCGGAGTTCTGTTCCACTCTAAACCAAACCATGGGGAGTGGAATGAAATCTTGAAGGATAGTATGTGGGATGCATCACCTGATTTGAGCAGCTTTGTACAGACTTTAAGTGTACGACCATAACTTTTGCTTATCTACCTCTCTAATTTTCTGATTCTAGTTTAGCAGCGAAATCATCTTAATCTGAACTTGCAGTAATCACGTTTTCACTTTTTCTTGTGTAGATTAGAAGTAAAATAGGTAAATGGAGAAGAAAGCTTTTTGAAAGTCAACATGAGGAAAACTTCTTCCCAGGGGTTCTGAATCAGTTTAGAGGCACATACCCATATATAAAGATCAAGAAGGCATGGCTTTCCAAAATTCTGGTGCTCTGGATTATTATTCTGAGCATAGTGAGCGGACTGGTTTACAAGACAGTAAATGATTATCAGACCACAAAAATGAAGGAGGCATTGAGAAGCACGTGCGATAAAGGAGCATGGATGCTACAGAATCAGTACACTGCCAATGTTAATCACTTCGCCCTTGCTATGATGGCGAGAGTTTATTACCAGAGAATGCAATAAATATTAAGCAGGTGTGTCCCACACAACTTTTGGATATTGATCTATCGACCTCTTTTATTTTTCCCCTGATTGGTTTCATGGAATCTTAAAGGTGGATGAACCCGATAATTGTTGAAAATGTAGATTATCATAGGTATAGTTTTAAGAGTAAATGGTGTTCACTGTTTTGAACTTTCCACTGAAACAAACAGCAAACTTTTGTCTCTGCATGCCATATAACTCTTGTCAATAATTCTTCTGCTGGAAGATGGGGGAGGCTCTTGACAGCTACATGGATAATGATACTTGCGGTTGCCCATTACATTCTGGAGTGGCTTATGCAGAACATGTGGGTAAGAGAGGGTGCCAATGGCAGATAAATGTGGCCACTAGATGCCAGCCTCCGCCTGTTGAAGAAAGGAAGGCCTACATTTCTGAATTTCTGAATTCATTTCTGAATTCAAGTCACATGACGACAGGAAAGGTACCTCATTTCTTATTTCCTCTTTACATGCTACATATTCTTATTTCCACATCACGAATGCTTCATTCACTGGGGCCTCTGTTTGCATGTTGCATGATGCAGGAAGATCGAGGTCTTGTAGTGAAGGCAAGACCCGTTGAAAAGGCTGTATTATCAGGCCCCTTCAGGCTGTTACAATCGAATCGGACTGGAGTAATTTTGACATACCCTCATTACAGATCCGAGCTCTCACCAAGCATGGGTTCGGAAGAGCGCTTTAGAGCCATCACAGGGTTTGTCTAGTGTTGCTCTTTCTTGCATCATTCTTAGTATAATTAGAATCGACTGAATGAGTATGTGGTCCACTTGAATGATGATTTCTCTTAGGAACTGGACCTACCATTTACTGCGAATATTTGAACCTTCCTAGAGGCTGCCTAAGGCATGGACTGGACACTATTGGAGCTAGTTTCAAATGTTTCAATTTTGCACTGGGGGTACTCGACTGAAATTAGGACGCCTTTCCTTAACCACTCGCATATCAGACAGACTCAAATTACTTCCTGTTTTCCAGCTATCAATTCTTGATCCTATGTTTTTATAATTATTTGACCATTGGCTGTGCTATGACATATGCATGATGGTGCTTTTGTGCTATATTTGTTGCAACCTTGATGTTGTGATATGATGAACTAGGGGGACAATGCAGGCTTGTGTGTTGTGCGTTTATGCATATTCCAAGTAGGAGTCTCTCGTCAAGTTTGCCTTGCTTTATGTAGTCCAAAACGATAATGTCTGTCATGAGGATACGCCCTTGGCTATTTGTATCTTTCCATACCCAGCCAATTCGTTTGTTTGTCTGTGGGTTAATTTATATGGAATATGTGGGAATTAAAGTTACAATTACCATCAGATATATCGGAGTCATCTTTGAATTCGAGTCCTTTGTGGAGAGGATACTCTGGCAACTTGGGAAAGGGCCGGTTTCGTTTACTATATATGACATCACAAACTCTTCTCACTTATTGATGTATGGTCACAACTACGTCAAAAGTGACTGGCCCATGATGCACGAGAGCAAGCTTGAACTCGGAGATACCTTCAGGAAGCACCGGATGATATGTAGGTTAGTACATCCAATCAAGGGTCATTCGGCGAGAAAGAGTTTTCTGTTGGGCTGACACTGACCACGCAGGTATCAAGATGCAGCATCCTCGTCTTGGATCCCAGCCATTGTTGCAGTCTCAATCTTCATCATCGGTTTGATAGTGCCATGCGTGCTTTATGCTGCGGCAATTCACATTGAGAAAATTAGACAAGCCTCACTGAGAATTCGCGGATTGGAAGTTCAACTGCAAGATGCAAATACAGCCAATTCCCAGGTGATGTTTTTGAGTAACCATCGCAAAAGCAGTGTGGTGTTGTCCACTTCCAGATGTCTGACAGTTTTTATGCGACGACTCTGATTTTCTATTTCTATAACAGCTCCGAGCTGATGCTTCAGAGATAAAGCAGCCTGCTTATACCATCATCGGTACGATAAAATTAACTCTTGCACTATTTTTTTCCTTTTTCTTATTTTTAATAGCTCCTTTATGATCCAAGGATTGAATCTTTACCAGAACAAGTGCTTTCATCTTCCCGCAGGGACTCTTGCCATGCTCCTCGAGACAGAACTGAGCTCAATCCAGAGGGACTACATTCAGATTGCTCAAGCTTGTGGAAAGAGGCAGATTGCATTAGTAGACAAAGCCCTGGAATCGCCAAATTTGCCAGTCATAACTCATACCAACTAGAACATGGCCAATCATAAGTCATTAACAAAGGGGATGTTGCTTGGATAGTTTGAGACTGGGTATGTTTGCTGACGCTCCTGCAAAAAGCAAATAAAAACTTTTATGGTGTGCTTGGATAGTTTGAGATTGGGTATGTTAGCAGATGCTCCTGCAAAAAGCAAATAAAAACTTTTATGGTGTGCTTGGATAGTTTGAGATTGGGTATGTTTGCAAATGCTCCTGCAAAAAGCAAATAAAAACTCTTATGGTTTGAGATTGGATACTTTCAACATGGTTCATAACATGGATTGTCATTTTCTGCATTCGCATGTGAAAGCATGCCCCAACTACTGTCAATTTCTTGAAATCACGATGCAATTATCTATTATGGTCAAGACAAACAGACCACTGCCTTCTCCTCCTTGTCGATGAATTCAAAAAATCAAACCTTTGCAAACTAAAACGCACAAGGAATCCAAAGTGAAACAAACCCACATTCCATTGATGTTCAATAATGTACATCTACATAACAAAGATTCAAAGCCTCCATAATCAACCCACAAAAGATATCGACCTCTCCCGCTACAATCAAACATCCCCTAAAACGATGAAGACCTAAAACACACGTTTTTCAACTAAGCCCTCTCTCCCCGGATCCTCCTGGCGAGCTGGATATCCTTGGGCATGATGGTGACCCGCTTGGCGTGGATGGCGCACAGGTTGGTGTCCTCGAACAGCCCGACCAGGTACGCCTCCGCCGCCTCCTGGAGGGCCGCGACGGCGCTGCTCTGGAACCGGAGGTCGGTCTTGAAGTCCTGGGCGATCTCCCTCACCAGGCGCTGGAACGGCAGCTTACGGATCAGCAGCTCCGTGCTCTTCTGGTACTTCCTGATCTCCCTCAGCGCCACCGTGCCGGGCCTGAACCTGTGCGGCTTCTTGACCCCGCCGGTCGCCGGGGCCGACTTCCTGGCCGCCTTGGTCGCCAGCTGCTTCCTCGGGGCCTTGCCGCCGGTGGACTTCCGGGCCGTCTGCTTCGTGCGAGCCATTCCGATCGGCGAACTTTCCTTTCCTTTTTCTCGGGAAATTATTTTCTCAGGGAAATTCTCGGGAAAATTGAGAGAAAGCGATTGAATCTGGTGATTCTTGCGAGCGGAGGAGGAAGATATATATAAGAAGAGGCGGGAAGAGGCGAGGGTTCGGGATTTGAAGGTGTTTTGAGGAGAGGGTGGAGATCTGACCGTTGGATCGCGGATGGATTCGACGGGCGAGATCCGTTGTGGTTGGAGTCATGCGGATCGCGATCCGCGAGGACGGCGAAGCGGCCAATGGGGATGCGTCCCGGTGAGGAGTGTCGCGCGGGAACTTTCGAAATTCGTCGGGCCTTGAAATTTTTTTTGCCGACGTGTTCATGAATGCTTTGGAAAGAAAAGAGTTTATGCGGGATGTTTGACGAAGGGGGCGAAATGGGAGAAAATTGAAATCATTTTAGTGGGAAATATGATTAGATAATGAAGTAAAAAATATTGAATTTTTTTTTTTATTAAAGTGGAGATGCTGCGCTGAATAATTCTAATACATTTGCAAAAATGGTCCCAAAAATTGAAATGAAAAGGAGAGATTAGGTCGAGACCACGACGGCATTATCGACCGCCGTCGAGAGTGAAGGGGGAAGAAGACAAGATGATGGGGACCAAGCAAATTTGGTAGTGGTCGAATGTAGTCATTTTGCCCCCTACTATTTGGTGGCATCATTCTCGTTGATAAAGATTTATAATTCTACCAAATGGTATGAATAAAGCAGTGTCAATGCTCAAACCATATATATTACATTGTATTGATTTAAGATTGTATATAGGCTTTACATAATGAGCTGGCATATCTTTTACATCGAACATTGTAGTGCCTTTTCTCTCATTTTCTTTAATTCAAAAGGTAAAATTGAAATGATAATTAAAAAAACATGCAATTTTGAAAGCCCGTCCTATAGTCTATGGATGGTATAGTCTTCCTCTAAGTCAGGATAAGCTACAATAATCCAAAATTATAGGAATTAGGAGGAAGTTAACTAATCACTTAGAGGTCAATTGGTCCCGAGATATTAAGGCCTGCATAATAACATTTTTGTTCCTTAATTTCTTTTTTAATTCCTCAAAATAAAAAATAACGTCAATTAATTTTTCTATTCCCAAAATAGAAAAAAATGGCTAGAAAATGAATTTGAAATGGAAACAAGAAATATTTAAAAAGTAACCTTTTTCTTCTTCAGAACAATTTCTAAAAATAAGTCTTCTTCTTTTTTTTTTCTTCTTCTTCCTCTTCTAATGGAGACTTGTTGTCCATTGCCAATTGTTGGCCACTGCCTCCACCGGTCGCCGGCCATCGCCAGCTAGAGAAGGAGAAAGAAGAGAGGGAAAAAAAAAGAAAAAATATTAAAAGGTATTAAAATAATAAAAGAAATTCTATGGCAAAAACAAATTATTATTTGTACTAAACAAATTTTTATTCTTTTTTATTTTGAAAATAAAAATTTTGTATAGTTACCAAACGCGTTATTTTATTCAGAAATTGTTACAAATAATAGAAATAAACAAAAAATATTTTTGAAAATAAATTGTTTCTTAAAACAGAAATATTACCAAACACATCCCAAGTTTCCAATTCCAAGGTCCTAATTACACTCGGCGAAGGTCGAGCACCCCTATCCCACTCTTGCGGCACCACATTCCTTCATTAAATTCTTCCATGCACTATCATAGGACTTCCTAATGTATAGTTTTCTTTCGTTTTTTTGAATCCTTAAAAGTTACGACTTCATCAGGTTTACTTCGTGTTCGATTCATAATATGCAAATGTGTTTAGAGCACATCAAACAATGTCAATGATTTCCGATCTGTGACAAAAGCGAGCAGAAATGAGCATGAATCCAATGCCCTCACATCAATCACATGGATTCTACGTTCGAATGCGATACAATCAAAGGGGGTCGAATCCAATCCCTTCATAACAACGTTTAAGCATAACTTGTTGGAAATTTCCTATAATATAGACTTACATTAAGTAATTAACTTTATATTTTAAATAATCGGGTTAATGGATATTCCAATTTTTGTTAAACCCTTAAGTGATCTTATTGAATTGGATTTTGGTACCTATTAATAACGGGCCTAATTGAGCAGCAAAGTATATGCAATTATGTTTAATTGAAGTTCGTAACGAGATGGGCCCAGTTGACACACTATTTATTAGGATTTGTTAGATCTCCTATCTAGCATTAAAAATTACTATACTGAAATAGGTTATAGAAAAGAAGATATGGCATTCCAATAAATCTCTGATTATAAATAGGCTGATTTATATATCTTCAAGTAAATAAATGGTTCAAACAGGTACGTTTTAATTCCGCTGTGCATATCAATTTTAGTGTTTCATAGTCATATATGGAATTTAATTGTTCTTGATTAATTAGTTGTTTATGTGGATAATTTTCTACAAAACACACATAAATTCAATACCAAATCAATCGCTACACTTTATGCATCACACCTTAACATTGTTCAAATGCAAAACAAGCAAAACGAGGTATAGAATCCACGTGCAAGCATATAATTTCATTCTTCGAATCCTAATGTTAAGCATACTAAATTTTGGAAAATGTTAGGTGGTCAAAGAGCATTTACGTTTGTATATATAGCCTACTTGCAAAATGGGTCATGAGTTTTGCGATTTATATATCTACATAGCCTTAGACTATAGTACTAATTTTGGCCCGTTGTGAATATAACTTGGTTGTGTTATCTTAGGGCGACACTAACTAGATATGGAAATGACAAAAAGTCTAAGTCCCATCTAGTATCCATTACTATTCCAAAACGCGTTATGAATTTTGATCGGATATTCCAAACCTACCCAGATTCCTATCATGTACTCGGACCCGCCATAGTATTTTGTAATAAACAATAATCTTATCATAAATATATTGCAATCAATCTTAGATTTGCAAAAGGAACTATTTATTTGAAACTCATGCGTTTAGATTTCCAATTAATAAGCCACGAAATCCAAACCCCCTCCCCCAACCGCCCCAAAAAAAAAAGAAAAAAGAAAGAAAAGATCGAAAGTTTAAGATTCAACAACTAATAATTAGAAGTTAGGTACGAATGATGGCGGGCATTGAAAAATGTTGCATTCACTAAATTTCGTTTCCAACGTTCACAAATTCGTATAAGTAACCTCAAGAGTTTTAGTGGAGTAAGGACAATTTGAAAAAAAAAATAAAATCCCATAGACCATTATAAATATTGATACGGTTAATAATATCACTCATATATTACTTAATCACCTTAAGAATATAAGAAAAACAAAAAAGCGTTTTACCAATCAAATATTTCAGGTTCCAGTACAGGTTTTCAAGCTATAAATTCCCAAAACCGTCTCAAAATCACTACCCGTATACCGGTTTGAGCGGATCGGGCGACGGTACCCTATTCTACCTATCCTGCTTCCATCCCTTGCACTACTCCTCATCGTTCTCTACTAATTATTTTATAGGTGGGGGTCGCTCTCACCAAGATTTTTAATTTCACTCATATGATATCGATATGATTTTTCTTCAATTCAATTTCAGTTTGATCTCATTAGGATGCCGACTTTTTAGTGGCGAACGCAGGAATTAAGCTTAGTGGGGCCGAGATAAGCTCAAGCAGAGATAAAAAAAAACTTAAAATTTTAAAAAAATTAATTTATGAAAATTGTACATGAAAAAATGGAAAAAAGGAGAAGAAGATTCACGAAGTAAATTTAAGTTAGCATCTAGCGAATGGCGATAAAGGGACGGTGGTGGCCATCGCCATCAGCCCTCTCTTAGGTCTGTTTCTGTGGTGGGGTGTGACCCTTTTCCATTGACATTTTCATATGCGCATCTCTCCTTGGATGTTTATGCAATTGATCATGAGGTAATCTATATGCCACTATCTTTTCAAATAGTAAGAGATCTCCATTTGAGCTATTCAAGTTCACATTCCATTTATTATTGAATTCAAGTCTAAGTTGAAGTAACTCGATGGAGCATCATATTGAGTTGATGTTAACTTTGTTAATGTGTGTAAGTGGAGTTGTTCAAAAGCTCGGCGTTGCGATTATTGTAGGTAAAAGCAAAGTTGTCATCGAGGTGACTGGCTCCATGGTAAAAGGGTCAACTGTTTTCTATGAGGTCATGAGTTCGATTCATGTTGTGGATGACTCTCTTTTAGCTCATTCGCCAGTGGTGTGAAGCTAGGGAGTCACTAGTACCGGTTGCCTCTCTCTACCCTTTTTAGCTATAAATAAAGGCTAAAGTAGAGTCAAGTTGGAGTTCGCAGCAGAAACACTTAATGATATTTAGCACGGACTTTGTAAAATTATAGCCTGACAAATCTAATTCAGTTTCAATATGCTTTATATACTACAAACATAAAGTTCATGAATTTCTACTCTTCGTTTAGTTCAAATCTAAGATCAACTTTCTAAGTCGAGTCAAGCTCAAGATTTAAGCACATGATACTATATTCCTATACTTGAGCTTGAGATAGGCCAACACCCTTTGTAAGTCTCCTATTTTCAAATTGTGTTGAGCCCAAATGCCCAATGCACTATAATACCTCAATTTGACTTAGCTCAATTGCACCTATACCTTAGGCCCTCAATTCACTTCTTGCACCACCAGTATAATGTCGCGTCTGCATCCTCGATAATTATAATAATACCGACACTAAAAGGATCCAACAAGATAGTGATACGAGATAACTTACAACCTAGGGAAACAAATTATCATAATTAAATTAGTACCAAATGCCAATGGCTAGTCAACATAATCAGTACAAACGCATATATAAAACTATACATATATAATTATATAAAAATACAAACAAACAAAAAAAGGGTTACGGCCATAATGGAATCCGCTTTAGCTGGAAAGCGAACAAACCGGGAAGGACAAATTGCATGGCATTATACGAGGAAAGCATATGGACAGCTTTTGTCTTTGTTTTTTCACTTCGAGACGGGTCTTTTCAATGGCGAATTGCAGCATTTCCAGAGCACCACAAAGCGAAGTGCCAACAACAATGACAACATCAATCTTAGATGGAAGCGTCGTGTCGCTTTCGCTTTCGAAAAAGCAGAATTTTGCTATGCCTCTTGGTCGGATCGATTCCCTTCGTTGCTACTTTTGTTGCTCTATATTATTCCTTTTAGGACGGACGGACAAAAGGAAGAGAGAGATGCGAAGCCCTTCTTCTTCTTCTTCTTCTTCTTCTTTCTTTTGTTTCTATCTGTCGCCAGTGGGGGGATGGGTTGAACGGTGAAAGAGCGTGAAGGTTCAGAATTCGAGCTCGAGCAGTTCCAGTTTAATTTGAGTTTTGAGTGAAACTGAATGACTAAGTCGAGTTGAGCCGAACTTCGAGTTTGTTGAAAACCTATTGGAGCCGAGCTCAAGTTTGAAAAATAAAGCTTGAAGAGCATATCGAGGCTTGAATATTGAGCTTCAGGTTGGATACCGAGGCTTCAAAAATCAACCTCAAAGCTTCAAGTTGCAAGTGATACGTCTGAACATTTCGTAATGGATGTGAGACTCTTATTGCAATTTACATCAAGAGCATCGCTCTTCCCTACCCTTTTTATCTATGAATAAGTAAAAGGTTAGGAAGGGTCAAGTTGGGGCACGTAGCAAAAATAACGAATGATATTGAGCTTGAACTTTTATATGAATATGCACCTTTTTCAAAGTTCGAATTTAAGACCAACTTTCTAAGTCAACATGCGCCCAAATGTACGATCCACTAGACCTTATTCGACTTATCTCAGTTACAGGCTCTCAATTTATTTCTTGGACCCGTAAAATGTCGCCGCTCCATCTCCGATGGTTATAATAACATGGACACTAAAAGGTCAAACTGGATAACCATACAAGATAACTCGTGACCTAGTGAAACTAATCATCGTATTCTTTTTAGTGACCGTAGTGGACATGGCTTTTCTAGAGATGCGCTTGAAGTAACTTTAATAAGCTAAGAAATGGAATCCGCTTTTGCTGGAGAGAGAACAAGCCGTGAAGGGACAAACTCCATGGCACCCATCCGAGGAAAGCAGGGAACAACCTTTTCTTTCTTTCTTCGCTCGGAGACAACGTCTTTCCCTAAGAAAAGAATGAATTGCAGCACTTCGTACTGCGGAAAGCGAAGTGACAGGAACGATAATAACTTGGTTTTAGATGGAAGCGTAGTGTCTCTTTCGCCTTGCGAAAGAAGCAGAATTTTTGCCGATGTGGGCTTGGTTGGATCGATTCGTTTTGGGACAGGCAAAAGAGGAGGAGATGAAGATGCGGAACCCTTCTTTCTTTCTTTTGTTTCTGCACTGTCTTTCTACTGTTGAGAGCGTGAAAGGCTTCGAGCGAATTTATCATTTGCTTTTCATACATGTTCAGGGTGGAAGTGAGCCAAGCTACTAATTCGAGTTCGACTTGCAGATCATATTCAGGCTTCTTTGTTTTCGTGTTTGCGGATTCGGGTTCGAGTTTGATAATACTCGACTCGAGTGGATCTCACCCAAACCTGATCGAGCAACTGTATTTTACTTCTTTATATGTATGTGCACACGTATGAGTATGAATAGATAGATGAAAATTGTTATACTCGGTTATAGTGTACTTTTTGGACTTTGAGCTTGAGCATGAGCTTGATTCAAGTTTAATTCGAGTTTTGAGTGAAACTGATTGACTAATTAAGTGAAGTTGAGCCAAACTCGAGCTTATTAAAAACTTATTTGAGTGGAGCTTGAGTTTGAAAAGTCAAGTTTGAATAGAGTATTGAGACTTCAAATCTTCAAGCTTAAGCAACTTCAATTGAGTATTGAATTGTGTTGACTCAACTTGGCTTGACTACACCAGTAAGTCATATATGCATTTCTTGACATATACACAGTAAATGTATAGTGATTCTTTCTTTTGGATTATTTAGGAAAATTGTCAAAAAATCTTAAACCTATTATATGATAGCTAATCAATCTTAAATTTTTCAATTTGGTCAATTTAGTTCTAAAAACCTTTAGATAATTTGCCGATGTAATTCTTCTAACCCATTTTGGCCATAAATTACTAACATGGACCAACTATCCTCTATGAAATAGCTGGTGCCAATGTAGACAAAATTTGAATTTTTATAATTTTTTTTTGCACCATTGATCAATGAGGGTGGCAAAGGCATTGGCTGGCTAGTGACCCTTACTAGCCACAAGGGAGGGCTCACATGCCTTGCCTACCACTGGGTGATGGTCGGTGCGGGCTTCGCAAGTCTCACTCATGATCGTCACAACAACCCAGCCAACAATGAAAAAGAGAAAAGAAAATAGAATAAAAGAAAGGATCTCAAAATTTATAACGAAATAATTTTTTTTAAAAAATGAGAAATTGTCTACGTCGTACTATCCAACGTCTATGTAAATGATTTCTAACCAAAATTAGTTGAAACGACTACATCAGTTAATCATATACAAAATTTATGACTAAATTGGGCAAATTAAAAAATTTACAATTGAATTAACCATCATATAATAAGTTTTGTACTTTTTGGATAATTATCCTGGGATTGGTTATCTCTCTAATTCTTCCCATAGTTTTTCTTTGGCCTGTAACTGTAAAACAAAGCTTGTCATGCTGTTCATCATGACTAGTCAAAGTTCATTGATGACGGAGCTCACACAATGCCCGGAATGGACCCAACTATTCAACCTATTTTCATGCTACATCAAAACCTAATGATTTGTCAGCCGGTTAACATTAAAGTTCTTCAAAAGTTGGCCAAAAGATAAAAGATCACAAAAATGAATTATTTGGAACAGCTCATCGACTCAGCAGAAGTACATAAGAAAGTAGTTGCTAGTCTATAAACATGTCGACGGCTAGGTTACATTATTTGTCTTTTGATTCCCCTTTAACTTTTCGTTTTAAGATAGGTTATTTAATAAGGTTGTCTTCGAAACTCGGAAGAACGTATGAAAACTTTAGAGTAAAGCTCGCACCAGCTCAATTACTGGTGACGCATCTCGTGAATAGAACTATAACGTATCTTTTCCTTGGAAAGATATTGGAAAATGAAAGAAGTTCTAAGAAGGGCTTCGGTGCACAATAGTATGAGTAAGTTTTAGATAAGGAAAATTGATATTCAAAATGAAGTAACATATGGATATTGAAAGTAAGTCGGTTGTCCTGGCAAATTGAGTATCCAATAAGAAAACATATTGCGTGAATTAATTTCCACCAATATAGTATTGTCCTTATAATTCTTAGGTTGGGATGAGAAACAAGTGAGGGGACTGTGCTGCTTTGGTGTGCAATAGTTTGAGTAAGTTTAAGATAAGGAAAATTAATATTCAAAATGAAGTAACATATGGGTATTGAAAGTAAGTCAGTTGTCTTGGCAAATTGAGTATCCAATAAGAAAACATATTGCGTGAATCAATTTCCATCAATATAGTATTGTCCTTATAATTCTTAGGTTGGGATGAGAAACAAATGAGGGGACCGCGCTGCTTCGGTGCACAATAGTTTGAGTAAGTTTAAGATAAGAAAATTAATATTCAAAATGAAGTAACATATGGGTATTAAAAGTAAGTCGATTGTCCTGGCAAATTGAGTATCCAATAAGAAAAATATTGCGTGGATCAATTTCCATCATTATAGTATTGTCCTTATATTTCTTAGGTTGGGATGAGAAACAAGTGTGGGGACCGTGCTGCTTGCTGCCGTGCCCATTTCCTGGTACATCCATCACATATCAAATGTACGTTGTGCCATGCATGTCTTTACCCTACTTGCTCACCCTCCCTCCTATTGACAAGGCTCAATAATGTTGATAAGCCTCGATTGAGATTCTCGTCGTAATTTGAAGACTCGGATCTCTCCGTGGAGACTTGATCAATGAAAATTAGGGCTTGCTCGACTTAGGTTGTCTTGAGTCTGAGGTTGTCACAGCACGTCATCTGTCATCCTCGACCGAAGATGGAGTAAACAGAGAGAGGGGGGAGAGAGGGGGGAGGGGGGTAACTTACATAATGATTTAAACATACAAAGTTCGATTTTCAAAAACTAAAATATGATACCTTATAATATAAACAACAAGCATCAATCAAGAATCTACTACAATAACTTTTTAAAAACAAATTTATCATCTTTAGCATCAACTTCCCCTCCTTCCTTTCTAGTGGAGCAGGTGAATGTTTTCTTTTTCGTCCTTTTCGGGCTATGATTGAACTCAAAGACGACACGGACCAAAAAAAAAAGGAGGGTTCGGTATCGATCGGAAGTTGTGTTTTGGCTTGTAATGGAGTTCACGGTCCTTTATCTTCTTCTACACACAACCCTGGGTGGCTTGCAAATTGCAAATGCATGTGTAGAAATATGACAACAACTGGTGGGTCACGGTGAAAGAGCAGTCTTCATTTCCCTTCTTCTTTTCAATTTCCTTGGTAAAAGTACATTTTGAACATGGATATCCAGAACTACCGGCGAGTAAATCGCGGTTCCGTTTGGTCATGTGAACAATCGCGCATGTGTGTAAAGATAAAAAGGGTGTGCGAAAATTGTTTAATTATCAAGTTGAGTACTTAAGACGATGTGCAAAATGGATGTCTTCTTATCCACATATGCACTTTCTCTTTGGCTTAGGGTTTTCCTATACCCCCGACTCGGAAACCGATGATTGCGGGTTCGATTTTTGTCTTGAGAAATTGGGACTGTCGTGCGAGCTCCCCCCTGAATAGCTAAGCATGGCCGTGCAAGTTCCCCCTCGAATAGCTGGCTAAATACGGCCGTGCCCGGGTCATGAAAAGAAGAATCTCATCGAATAAGAAAACGGACAATATTGCTTATTTTGAAAAGATCCCATGTTAGGGCAAAAAAAAAAAAAATGACAATGAGTGAGTAAAAGGACAATGGTTGTCTTTAAGTGAGGGTTGAACAAACAATACAACTTCAGTAGATTCCTTCGTCCATAATTGCATGTCGTTTATTGGGGTTTTCTCCTATCTCGATCATTTCACTTCAAGCTTATGAAAATTCTACCAAGTTGCTTTGTCTTATTTGAAAGAAAAAGGAATGATTTTGGTTGTTTTGAAAGTGACAACTCGAACTGATCAGATAAAACAGTAAATAAAATTCATTTCAGCCCTCCTTCGCCACTTCATTTAATTTTAATTTATTCTATTTTATGCTTTTGGTGCCGACCGGTACGATCATATTTTTCGTTGCTTTGTGATCGCTCATCAGTCTCTTAGAAACTACCCAACTAAACGAGAAACCACCTAACTTGTATCCTACCATTTTTACAATAATTCGAAATGACTATCTAGAATTTTGCAACCACCACGTTGAAATATCTCATCATTTATCTCTAACTTCGTATCCGAATTTCTAACTGGGGAACTTTTGACCCAAATTCCCGTCATGGACGGTCATAGAGTTGATTTCTAATGGGTCAAATTTCGACCCAAATTCACGCGCATCCGTGCCAGAAAAAAAGTGGGCTTTTTTTTGGTTAAAAAGCAAGTGGGGTTCTACCGAACAGGGGAAAAAAAAAATTGAACCTACTACTGATGAAAAGTTGTATGATGAACATATTATAATGTCGTTGATTGAGCAAAGATTGAAGAAGCTTTTTGCATGTGGAGGTTGACAAATCTGGGTAGCTTTTCCGGAGGGGGTGGTTGGATCAGAAAGTTAATTTTCCCAATAGATTAGACTAAAGAAGATAGTAAAGTTTTGATTTTTCTAAGCAAAGTAGTTATAGGGAGGAACGAACTCAATATTCAACATTTTCCCCCAATCCTACCTGGAATTCCATTTTCAGTATATTATTCCTAAGTGAACCTTATTTTACATTCAATATATTCCCTCTCTCAAAAATGCCATTATCTTCCTTGATAGCATTCCAAATGGACTAATCCAAAATTCCAATAATTGGGACTTAAATAAAAAAAATATTTATATGGGATGTCACAGGCAATTGTAGCTTCTAGTGAACTGCAAGAGACCCAAACATTAGGTCCCCCACTTGAGCAACAAAATGAAATTGGACAGCTCACTATATTCTTTTTACACAGTTACCCTCCAAAAATGCCAACTTTTTGAGTACTTCCAATGCACGAGGATTGAAGAAATTGTTGATTGACTGATGCACAATCAGAATGTACTCCTTGAGTTTTGAAATTGCAATAAACTCGTTTATTCTTTCAGAAATTGTAAGAACTTTGAAAACCCCTTCACTAAATTTTCCAACGGGTACTCCAAGAAGGGCTCGAATTTGACCCACTAAAACTCGTTACTCTTGAAATCGCCCGACCACAATTTTTGGTGAGGCGAAAGAATGATGCTATTGATTCGGGATTCAATTTCTTGGCGAAGCCTGGTTTAGGCTGCTAAACAAGTTCTTGATGCATGTGTTGAAATGGATTCAAAGCGTGGAGCTTTTTGTTCCCACCAGGGCAATGCACGACATGATTACACCAACCCAACAACACAGGGGGGTGCTTCTAAAAGCCACCAAAAGTGCACTCAAACAACCCACCTCCAACACCATCATCCTACAGACTTTATAGTGGAAGAACATATGATGATGGTCATTTTTAGTACCGACTGCAATCATGGGTCAGCAGCAGTTTCATCAGGTCACTTTAGAACGTTCAATTCGAACCCAATTCCATGTCCCTTGTCCTGCGCACCAGAGGGAAGGGAAATTTCAAAGGGGGCAGTTTCGTGAATCTGCCCCCACCACGGTGGCTGTATCTTTGGCTTCGGTTTGGAGTGCAAACCACTCGTCTCTGCTCTCTCTTTTGGTCCCTCTTGGTCCCTCTCTCTCTCTCTGCTTCACATGCCTCTCCTTCATCGATTGACAGAGACAAAACCTCCAAAGGAATTGCAAGTCTCTCTTGGTCCCTCCCTCCCTCTCTCTCTCTCTCTCTCTCTCTCTATCTGTGTGTGAATTTCTGGTTTTCCAAGATTCTTCACCGGATATTATCACCATATCTGCAAAACCCAATCCAGCCGTTGGATACCCACATGCCCAAATCTCTCTCCCTCTCTCTTGCGTGCACACACTCGATCGCTGTGGCTCTCCTTTAGCCATCACTGAAAAACAAATTCTTTTTCTGGACCTCCTCTTTTTTTTTTTTTTTTTTTTTTTTGGGTTTTTCTGAAGGAGGACTCTTCCTTTTGTTGTATTAGCTGGAGTTACATGCTCCGCCCCCGTCCCTGCTCTGTTTTTTCCTCCTCCCTCCACTCCCCTGTTTCATGGCTGCATCAGCTCTGTCCCAATTATTCGGCGACCAGAACAAGGGCCCGGAGGTCAGCAGGCAGGAGATACAGGCCGCCATTGCCAAGGCTCTGGAGCTCCGGGCTCTCCACGCCGCGCTCATGCAGGGCAACAGCCCCGCCAACCTCCGATTCCCCGCCGCTTCCCCTGCTCCTAACTCCGCCGCCTCCTCTCATCTCTCCGCTCAAGACTACCCTGTCTTCACGCCCGTAAGCTTCTCTTTCGCTTCTTTCTCTCTCTAGAAATTATTTCTTATTTTCCTTTTTGGGTTTTTCTATTCCCTTAACAGTGACTTGTTATTGAAGTCATTTTGCATGTGCTAGTGGTGAATTGGGTGCTTGTGTTTCCCTTTTCATTGAAGTCATTCTGCATGTGCTAGTGATGAATTGGGTGCTCGTGTTTCCCTTTTTTTTTCTTTTATTTCTCCAATGCAGAGCCAGCCGGAGAATGCAAAGTTTATTTTACTCGTTTCACCTTGGCCAACCTCCGTTTCTTATTGTGCTCTGCTTGCATAGTTGGAAATTGTGTAGTGTAATCTATTCCTTTGCTTCTTTCCTAAGAAAAAGAATGCGGAAATTTATTAAATATTTATCTTCACGAAGCTTGATGCCCCGACCTTAGATCCGGTGAACTGAATTCCAAGGTTTTGACAGAGCTATGAAGACGACCCTCTGCCGGGGTACCCTCCGGTTCCAGTGAAGGGTCGAACGATGTCGGGAACTTGGGATGAAATTGGACTGGGACTAGGGAATATGGACGAGAGTGTTATATCCGACTACCGGAAGGAAAATTCGTCTTCGAGAAAGGGCTTCCATTCCCATCTGGCGAGCTTAGAATCGCACGTATGTCCCACCGATGATCAGAAATCAGTCACTGGCTCTTGCACCAACAATCTGGCCATCCCCGAGACCTCCCCTAGGACCGATTTCTACAGGTCGTACCGGAGAAAGAGCATGGATGATTTGAAATCCGTATCGTCCTGCAATAGGTGCAAGCCCGCAGTTATAACCTCTGAACCGGATAATGTCCCTAGGACCAGCAAGAACTCCAACATCGTCGTGCCGCTCACGAATCCTCTCTCGTCGGCTCATTCGCAGACGAAGAACCGGGGAGTCTTTTCGTGGTTTCTCCCACGGCTAAAGAAGAAGAATAAGAACGAAAATTCCCCGAACCGAACTGAATCTGAGGAAGTATCTCAGATTTTCAAGGACTTGGGGATAGTTTCGATCGAAACATTGAAGAAAGAGCTGATTGAGGCGAATGAGCATAGAGACGCGGCACTAATGGAGGTGGCTGAGATGAAATCTTCGCTTGGGGAGCTGAGGCAGAAGCTGGAGTACCTAGAGACTTATTGCGAGGGGCTCAAGAAGGCTTTGAGGCAAGCGACACAAGGGAAGGATTCCCAAATTTTTGAAAAGCCCGGGACGTTTCCTCTGAAGGGAAATTCCATAAATGGGAACGAAGAAAGTTTGATGCCTGTGAGCGAGGAAGTAATGACCGAGGGCTTCTTGCAAATGGTGACCGAATCGAGGTTATCAGTGAAGCAATTTTGCAAAACCTTGGTTGGGCAGATTGAAGAGACAGACAGTACCCTAATGGAGAATTTGAATACGCTGCTTCGGCCCTATAAGCTTTCTCTGAACTCCAAGTACTCGAAGGCGGTGTTGTACCATCTGGAAGCTATAATAAACCAATCACTTTACCAGGACTTTGAGAACTGCGTGTTCCAGAAGAACGGTTCGCCTAAGATCCTAGACCCTCAACAGGATCGCCAAGCACAGTTTTCATCGTTTGTAGCACTCAGAAATTTAAGCTGGAACGAAGTTCTGAGGAAGGGCACTAAATACTACAGCGAAGAGTTCAGCAAGTTCTGCGATCAGAAGATGAGTTGCATCATCACAACCTTGAATTGGACCAGACCGTGGCCAGAGCAACTCCTGCAAGCGTTCTTTGTGGCCGCCAAATGCATATGGCTGCTTCATCTGCTTGCCTTTTCTTTCAGCCCACCAATTGGGATTTTGAGGGTCGAAGAGAACAGAAGTTTTGATCCGCACTACATGGAGGACATACTCGTGGATCGGCAGAGACAGCACAGTTCGAGCCGGGTGAAGATCATGGTGATGCCCGGATTTTATGTTCACGATAGGGTGTTGAGATGCAAAGTTCTTTGCAGGTACAAATCAGGATCATAAGCAATTATATAAATGGCATTTCTTTGTCTGTACCCTTCGTTGTATTCACTTCTTTTGCGCCCGATTTCGAATGGATAAAGTCTGTTAAGTCTCACAGTGCATGCCAATAAATGGAAAAAGGGGTGCTGTTTAGTGTTTATTGCTTCAATTCCCATACTTTTGCATGGTAGAACAGGAAAGTGTTTAATCTTTTGTATCTACAGTTTGAGAAGGCCCTCAATGAGTCAGATTTGGTTTTACTTATTGTTAGTTGTCACCTACCAGAAAGGTTCAAGTTTATAGTCTTTTGTAAAATGAGGTTTTTGGCATTGCTGCATTGCATGACAAATCAGATTTTTTCATGGGAACACAAAAGTTATATACCTTAATTAAACCCCATTCAAGCGACAAGCCCTCTTTCTGCAACATTGTACTTTGGTAGCAGAGAAGCAATGTTAACACAGGAAAGAAGAAATAACTGTTCTGCTATTCTTGTCGCGGTTCACGTCATTTTCCAGTCACTTCTTCTTTGATTGCGCCTTGTCATCAAATTGTCATGGTACAATGCTAACTTGAATTGACGCGGCAGTCGAAACTTGCAATTGCCGAGCTATTTATTGCTTGAAAAAATACATTCTATTTTCCTTTCAACGTGCGAAAATGGAGCCGTAGAAATCTCATTCCGACCGCTCTTGATTCATCTACACAGCAGAATTGGCAGATTATCTCTCCTCTGTTGCACGTAAATACATGTCCCGGCTTTTCTGGTAGACAGCGGAAATCTTCCCTTGAGAAACCACTTGTTATCACCGATTGCCGACCATGTTGCTGCGTCCCAGCTCGGACAAAAAACTTAATCGACGGATGCTGAAAATGGTATTCAGTCTTCATTACCGTCTCATGGCAGGACTCCTTGAACCCACTTTCTTCACTCACTTCCAACGTGCATTCGAAAGAACTCATCTTTGATCTCGTGAACGGAGCTATAAAGATGGTGACCCGCCATTTCTACGTCACGGTAGACCCACATTTTGGGCAATACCTGGACATTTGCCCACGAACCAGGAACATGTCTCGCCATGTTTCGCGTAGCAGGTGCTTCTCGGAGTGTCCTGATACTGCTGCTGCACCCGCAAGAATCTTCCTCGTGCGCTTTTCCAGCTCGCCTCAAGGGTCCAGGCTGATGCAATTTACTTGGAAGTTGATCGCACAGGGATTGAACTGGTTCAGGCACCTGGACAGAAAACCAGCTTGGCCCTTGCTTTTGACCACAAAGGCCCAATCTAGACCGCGGAGCGACATCAAAAATTCAAAATAGCATCACGGGGATTGGAAAAAATTGGGTTAGGCCTTGACATAAAGCCCACAAGATCGGTTCTTTCATGTGAGATTCGGCTCGCACAACGCAACACGCATTATCCCCAAATGATGCGTCTCCGCCATGGCCCTCGAAGCTTAATAGAGGCAAGAACTTCCTCAGGGTCGTTATTGCTCCAATGGGTGTTCAAAGAAAGCCCAAATTCGAAAGTCCAATATTGCTTATGCAAGAATGGTCACTCATGAGAAAGTATTCAGGGGTTTCGTAACGTCACATCAATTACTAATGCGGCTGATGTAGGTCGCATTATATTCTTAGATTCAACTACGGATTGACACATCAATAGTGGTTGGGAAAGGACATGAATTTTCTTAGTCTTCCTCCTCCATCTCAAGAGCACCGCCCGTCTGGACATTCTACACTTATCCACCCATCCACAACCACCGCTCCAGCCGACCATCTATGGAATTGAGAATCTAATTTGGGATTCCACCGCCCAAGTTGCCGCAAACCTCTATCCTTGAGCTCATTGTCTAGCCATGGTTGCCATGCCACTCGACTAGTCCAATGCTATTATGCCTCTAGATCTAGCCACGATCGGCTTGTCCATGGTCGCAACAAGCGAGGTCTACTAGATCTTGCAAATTTCTAGATTTGAAGCCATGACAGTAGCTTTGGGATTTCGCCACCAGAAATGAGTGAGGTCAAGATCTTGACAGTGAACTTTCAGAACCAACTTGTCTGTGGCTGTGGCTGTGATTGGTGACAGGTGACTTGGCTTGCATGTGGCACCGGCAACTTCATCGGCGGCAACAGTGGGGGAGGCGTGGAGATCCGACTTAAGGAGATCGTGGATAGAGAAGGAAGAGAGAAAAATAAACTTTTTTATTATTTATTGACGTCTACATGTCAATTTGTAAGTGAGTCTAAGGAAATAAATGTTCACCACATCACTATCTTATATGACAATATGAAAACACCGAATACTTGTTCCTAGCACAATGCCGAAATTGGAATGGCTTATGGTTTAATTAATATATAAGGGTATTAAATAAGATCCCAACATGAGTCTAAAATAATAATCGTTGTATTACTTTATATATCTGTGTCGGCATGAAATTTTTATGGAGAAAGTAATATGCAACGATCACAATAAAATACGTATTTCATCAATCGAATCTTTTTGACACTTGTAAGTAAGAATGAACCATAACAAAATAAATAATAGAGCTGTGAATTCATTAATTATCACTTTTTTTTTTTTTAAAGTAAAACTTTCCCCTGTAGTCCGGTCGGTCCGCAGTAGATTGCGGTCGACAAGGAAAGAAAGGGTTTCGAACTTTGCTCCTGCGCTTGGGGACCATACGTTGGACTCGGCGTTCGATCTCAATCATTTTGGTTGCAGATCGATTTCGTTCACGGCGAAGTAAAGACGACGTTGATTTTCTCTTTTTCCTGCTCACTTTGTTATCCGCCCCCATTATGGAAAATTAAAGAACTTGGCTTTTGATTTGACCCCATATCGTGTCTGATCTCTTACTTTTTATTCAAGAAGTTGGAAAATCCTTTTACCAGAGCCTTTTGTTTTTCAATATTTGTGCCGCTGCAATACTCCAATATTCTTATTTCTTGCAATTCTTTTTTTTTTTTTTTTTTTTGTATAAAAAGTAGGTTATTTAGGGCGGGAACGAAAATCAGAGGGGTAAGCAGTTTTAAGTTCCGTATAAGTTCCATCTAAAATCTAGAATCTACTTGTTTAAACAGGTTTATTATTTTTTGAAACTTAGAATCTATCTTGCCACAACTTCTAGTAGGTTCTAAGATTTATTCGGGTTTCATCTATATTATTAATTGAACAATTGTAATGAATCATATTTATTAATAAGCACAATTTTACTATTACAATCTACTAACCACAATTTATATATAAAAGCACGGATAATATAAAACATTAATAAAATAAAAATTTCAGTCATAAAATAAAAGCTCAAAGTAGTGGTTCTAGATAATACAATAATTATCGAACACCAATGAATATCGAAACATCGCATGAAAATATAAATCAAGAAAAACACAACAATTTGTTTCAAATTCTAGGTTTTAGGTTCCACTTACCTAGATCTTGAGTTCCTATCCATCGAAACAAGTTCTTCAATTTATAAAACCGAATCGAATAAGTTCCCACCGGTTCAATTCTTCGGTTTCAGGTTCTATCATGAAACCATGCTCACTCCTAATGAATACCCATTTTATTTCTTTGGTTTGAAGCAAAAACCCATTTAGTAAAATAATTTTAATTTTCTATTTTCGGGATAAATTTTGGAATAAAAATGAGAAGTAGAATTTTTCTACTTTTATATCTAGAACATAAATGAAAAATAAATTTTTTTCTCATTGCTTGCCCTTTGTTGCCACCACCTACCATTTGCCGTCTACCGTTCCCACCACTTGCTGCTAGTTGTTTATCCTCTGCCACCACTCAAAAGGGAGATATTTAAGAAGGTATATCAAATGAATTTCTGTTTGAGAACAGAGATTTTGTGTCGTTATTAGACATGTATTTTTGCTTTAAAACTCCTTTAAGGAATAGAACTAGAAAAATCCATTTTTGGCCATAAATATGGCCCGGGAAAAGAATGATTACCATTCGTGCTCATAATTATATAGTAAATGCACATCTAAAAAGAAATTATAGAACTCAATTAGACCATGTCGACTTCGCTTCCTAAGAATCACGTCTTCATCGTGTAATATGCTATTCACGTAAGTTGATTGACGACTGTACAACGTAACACACGACGATCAGAAGAAGCATGTCTCGATGGGAGTTCGCGGTGGCACCATCGGTGGATGATGGTCTTTGCCTAGATTGACGCCAGAGGGCATCGAGATAGATGCCGTGATGTGCAGAGGAAAGATCGATGGACGGGAATGGTGACAATGAGGCATCCCGGGGACCAGAGCGGCAGTTGACGTAATGAAAGAGCAAAGCAAAGAAAGTAAAAGACAAGAGAGGAAAAAAGACTTAGGTCGCATATGGCAAGGTTGATGAGTCACAAATTTAGAGTGCATATCGGATGAAATTCTAAAGTTTCCTCCAACTCAAAGATAGGAAAATATGACAGACGTTCAATTACATTTGCACGTGAATGACGTGCATAATTTGCAACGTATCAAATAGAATCAAATTCCTTTAAAGTTAAGATAGCAGAGATATAACCTCTGGTGATTTTAGACATTGTTATTGGTTAGAATGCTAAGAGGGGACCATCCCACCATGACTTCTAGCAGAACAATTAATTATTCACGTGACGTTTGGGGTAGGGTTTGGACAACATCGTTTTATGGAAAAAGTCGGTCCTCACGCACATGACGCTCATCGTCGATCGTGTCTGTAACTGACTGGGTGCAGAATGTAATTCTTTTTTTATTTTTTGCTTTTATGGTTTGAAATTAAAAGAATCCTTCAATACCTTGACCGCTCAACATGAATCATTACATTAAGGAAGAATCAATTTTGACGGCCGGTTGATTTTGGAAAAAATAAAAATCTACCGACGTTTAAGGAAAATTACTAATAGCAAGAATGTCAATATCACGAAATTTATGATATATGAGGAAAGTTATTCATTTTTTTTTGTTGGTCAAAAGGAAAGTTATTCATTGATAGAGCCAAAAAATCTACAAACATTTGAAAGATGATGACTATCGTCTTTTATGAAGATTTAAAGAGAAATAAAATTATTGAGGAAAATTACCAAGTATTAGCGACTCTCGTGATATTATCGAGATATTCTACTATTGATTAATTACTGAATATCAGCTTTTCGAATTACAATGATAGACAGGTTATCGTCTATAAAGGTAAATTATCCGTAAAATGAAAATGGGTTATGACCACCACAATTAAATTACGACCGCATAGTTAAATTACTATAGATTTTTCTGACCCACCTTAAGATAATTTCAAAAAAATTACGACAAAGTTTAGGGAAATTACTGCCCATTGGAAGCACCCTTATCGAGTGAAGGTTAAATATGAGCTTTTTAGTTGGCTAAAAAGCCATACCAAACTTACCGCTACATAGCTTAAGTAATTTTCTTTGTAACATATCTAGCAATTCAAATAAAATCTAAACCAATATAGTAAGTAATTCAAATAAAATCCAAACCAAATCAAAAATGACAAAGCATAAAATAAAATTTTCATTTTTTTAAAATATGGGGTCGGCCCGTCATGGATACATATTTCCACAATTCCTGCCAAAAGGAACAGAAAAGAAGCATCTTCTTCTTTTTCTCCTTCTTCCTCCTTGCCACCATTGATCATCGCCATCTCCGTTCCGCCGCCGCCGCCGCCGCCGCCGATGATGGAGGAGGACCAAACCGACATCGTCGTCTTCCCCTTCATGGCTCAAGGCCACATCATCCCCTTCCTCGCCCTCGCCCTTCACCTCGAGAGCAAGCTCAGGCGCCTTCCCAACCTCACCATCACCTTCCTCAACACCCCTCTCAACATCGCCAAGCTCCGCTCCTCCCTCCCTCCCTCCACCGCCCTCCGCCTCGTCGAGCTCCCCTTCCGCCCCTCCGACCACGGCCTCCCCCGGACGCCGACAACACCAACGCCCTCCCCTACCCCCTCGTCGCCCGCCTCCTCCACGCCTCCACCTCCCTCCGAGGGCCCTTCCGCGACCTCCTCCTCGGCCTCGTCGCCGGCGGCCGGAAGCCCCTCTGCGTCATCGCGGACATCTTCTTCGGCTGGACCGCCACCGTGTGCCGCGAGCTCGGCATCTTCCACGCCGTCTTCAGCGGCGCCAGCGGGTTCGGCCTCGCCTGCTATTACTCCCTTTGGGTCAACCTGCCTCACCGGAAGAAGCCCGATGCCGTCGAGTTCTCGTTGCCGGACTTTCAGGAAGGGTCGCCGGTGCACGTCTCGCAGCTGCCTCTGACCATCCTCGAGGCCGACGGGACCGACTTGTGGTCGGTGTTCCAGGCTTCGAACCTCTCCGCCTGGGCGGATTCGAACGGGATCCTGTTCAACACGGTGGCCGAGTTCGACGGCGTCGGGCTGTCCTACTTCCGGCGGAAGCTCGGCGTGGAGGTCTGGTCGGTGGGGCCCGTCCTCTTGTCCGAGAAAAACCGCCGGTCCACGACGCCTTCGAGGCCGGGTGGCGCGAGCCCGGAGCAGTGCACAGCTTGGCTGGACACGAAGCCTCCAAAGTCGGTGCTCTACGTGTCGTTCGGCTCCATGAACACCCTCACCGCCCCGCACATGATGGAGCTGGCGACCGCGCTGGAGTCCAGCGGCCGCGACTTCCTATGGGTGGTGAGGCCGCCGGTCGGGCACGACATAAACGCCGAGTTCGACGCGGGGGCGTGGCTGCCGGTGGGGTTCGAGCGGAGGACCGCAGGGAGGGGGCTGCTGGTGGAGAGGTGGGCGCCGCAGGCGGAGATACTGGCGCACGGGGCGGTGGCGGCGTTCCTGACGCACTGCGGCTGGAACTCGGTCCTGGAGGCGCTGAGCAACGGGGTGCCGCTGCTGGGGTGGCCGATGGCGGCGGAGCAGTTCTTCAACGCGAGCCTGCTGGAGGGCGGCGGGGTCGGGGCCTGCCTGGAGGTGGCGCGGGGGAGGAGCGGCGAGGTGAGGGCCGAGGCGCTGAGGGAGAAGATCGAGACGGCGATGGGGGAGACGGAGAGAGGGAGGGAGATGAGGAGGCGGGCGAGGGAAGCGAGGGACGTGATCCAGAGCGCCCTGAGAGACGACGCCGGCGCCGCAGCCAGGGGGTCGTCAATGCGGGCGCTGGACGAGTTCATCGACGCCGCGATGTCGGCAATGGCGGAGAGCCGAAACGGACCGAAGATCAGCAACGGGGACGCGTCCATTCCCAGGGAGCAGATCTCCACGAGCGTGTGAGGGGACCTTGCGGTTCCAGATTCACGAGCCAGCAGCGAGGCTCAAATCATTTAAATATACCGATACAAACGGCATATTATACTCAATGTAATCATCAATGAGCGCCAGCTTTCTAGTTAGCTCTCAGTCACATCGGGCATGGAAATCTCTTTCTCCTCCAGGAATTCTCAAACCCCTCCTCCTCCAGAGTCTCTTCCGGGCATCATCGTCTGAAGTCGCTTCTATGGTCAAAGTCAATCTTCACTGCTAAAGATCGGCATCATTGATGGGTATCCAAAATTTTCTACCGCGAATGCCGGTCCTTTATTCCTTTCTGCTCTGCTGGATCGTTGTCGGATCGTGTTGCCATCGTTTTCAAGGCTCTAAAAAATCTCCCTCCTTTTCGACCGAGAAAGCACGTCCATTTCTGTGCGAAAATAAGATGGTATTTTACTTGATTTTCTTTTTCAAGTCTTCCCCGCTCTCTAACGTGATGTACGTGTCCGACTAAATTTTAGAAAAGGAGAATAAAGAAAGAGGGGACAAAAAAAGTACTTTGACCAATCTTTTCTATTCCTCCAAAATTATTATAATCAGCTCTTTATTTTCTTGGGGGCGGAAGGATGACCGAGTCCGACAGTTTGCAGTGGAATTAGGCAGAGCCCATTTAAAGATATCTTACAACTTGAGAAAAAGAAGTTTATATAATCTTACCGAGTCGTTCGCCAACCAAAATAAAAATAAAAAATGACAATAGGACCCCACGATTGAAGAATCGAAAATCAAATCCACATCTAACTTACGACAGTCTTGTGATCATCCCAGCCCCATGTTTTGCCATCCCTAGACTTCGATCTCGGGAGGCCGGTGTCAGGGCGACGCGTATCAATTTCCCTCTGGAGGTCTTGAAGCGTCGTGGCTAATTAGGTGTAACGCTTAGGCCCACTCGCAATGGTGTTGTCTGCTTTGGGCCGCAACCGCATTGCCATTGTTCTCATGGTTCGTTCTTCTGGGCTTTGCCCATAAAATGTCTTATTGCGAGTTAGGACAAATGCTATCACTTATAAGGCACTTTATACATTAGGATTTTAGTGCAAAATGGCATAATCTAGTTCTGTACAGATGATGTCAATATATATATGATCGCATTTAGTAACTCGACAGCGTATAGATGCACTCCTGTCTTGTTACGAAAACTTTTATTTTAGATACTACCTCCCGTGCCACATTTTTCACGGGAAGAGAGCTAATAAACTTTATTATACGTTCTTGTGCTTATTCGGCGAAATTCACTAGAGATGAACTGACCAATATGATATGGTCCCATGTTTTTCCGGCTAAGTAACATGCACAATCCTCTTGATCATCTTGACCTAATGACCTCTCCCTTCATGGCGAGTGAGAGAGCGCTTAAGCTCCCTTCGCTTTCCACGACCACTCCGGGCATGGCCACTGCCCTGCTCCCGACGAACCCCCTCTCTCCCACCACGATCTTCCCGAACTTCACCACCCCGCCTTCGCCGTCGTACACGTGCCCGAACAGCAGGGCCTCCCTCTCCACGCTCCCGCCTCCCTCGACCTCCACCATCTCGGGGTTCAACGCGGCTCCCATGGAGTCCACGTAGGTCCCCTTGTCCAGCTCGATGTACGACCCCATCAGCTTCATCCACATCAGGAACAATGCCGAGCCGCTCGTCATCTCCACGAAGTAGTCCCCGAACACCGTCCTGATGGCTTGCCATACCGTATCCATGAACACCCCTCTGCTCCATATACGCACGGTTTCTTCCTCTCTCTTCTTTCCCACGAGGATGTACTTTGCTGCCACGCAGGCCAATGCAGCTAAAACCCCGGTCGACACCCAGAAGAAGGGGAATGTCCAGTGGACCGGCATGTTCCTGGTGTTCTTGCAGTGGAGGAGCAAGTTCAGGGGGAAGTAGATGATTAGTCCGAGGAGAAAGTAGGGCAGTATTGTTTGTAGCAGCGGCTGAGCGAAAACAGCCCATGTGGTTAAGTACCAGGGCCTTGATAGGGTCACTTTCTCGGTGTCTTTTCTCTGGAGTGCAGCGGCCATTGGACAACCTGAGAGGTCGACCTTCACGTCCGACTGCTCCAGGAAGACCCTCCATGCCTCAGGAAGAGGATCTCCATTTCTCAGGTGCTGGCAGATCTCATAGACTAGCGAACGGCCATGATCGATAGATGCGCTCTGACTACTTGATGTGGCCCGGATTACATCCACCTCATGGCATCGGAGGAAAGGATTAAATTCTAGCCTTTCCGAGCCTTCTTTAGTCAGATTTTCATTGATAATCACCTCCCCAACATCTATGTAGGGAAACTGCGATTCGTCCCAAGGTTTCGTGCAATCGAGAGCAATGTCGCGTGCAGCTTCGTCCTGTGGAACTGGCCTGACTTGAAGCTGGAATATGTAACGGACTCCGTTTGGAGACTTCACACGGTTCTGGAAATCTTCAGCTAGGAAAAGTAATGGCCGGGTGTCATTAGCATCCCTTGGTATCGCACCAGTTTCAGGCGGAAGGATCCCTGAGGGTTCCACTTTGCCAGTATCTTCTCCGATATTTTTGTTGGATGGCCTCAACTTGAACTTCACATACATTTCCTGTCCATCCTTAAAGCGGAAGAGCCTACAGATATTTGAGTAGTAATGCAGATCCTCATAGGAGTCAGCTTGACGGAGGGAGGTCCACACTGCATCTCGCACGTGCGGCACCCGCTTGACGTGCTCCTCCCTTGCAGCAAGTCCACACACCAGCCAGGTTGCAAAATCAGAGATTGTGCGGGCATAGAATGCCTTCCCTGTCTTCAAAGTCAAGTCGAGAAGTGGAGAATCGTCCCCCTTTTCATCCGAGAGTATCCTTAGTGCCGCTCCTCGTGCATCTAACCTTGCGTCATCATCAGCACTCAAGCTATTGCTGTGACGGACAATGACTGTGTACTTCTTTCCGGGGCCGAAGATGTTGTGCTCTGGCAATCCTTGAATGTTGTCGTAGAGTTTCAAATATCCCTTCCCGCTAACACCGATACGATGGAAGTATCTCGATTTCACCTTCAAAGTCGTAGCTGCCAAGTTAGCGGCCAAATTGCCAACTATCCTTTTATATCTTGAATCCATCTCCTCTATCCTGTCATCCAAAGCGTGTGTAGTGTTTTTTACCATAACTGGACTTTGAGACCCCATGTAAACACCACCACTTTGGAGAACTGAATTCACTGGAGCAACTGAAATTGCCCCGAGAATAACATCCTTTTCGACTACTGAACCGGGGAGAATAAGGCTTTGGCTCCCAATAACTGAATTATCCTTCACATGAACATTACTCTGGATGTATCCAGTCTGGGAATAGAAACCCGTAATGATCCTGCTAAAATCACCTAAATGGACACCAGCACCTATCAAAACCATCCTTGGATCTGCAACCGGGTTGATGGATCTGATGGAACAATACTTGCCTACTTTTGCACCCAACAAGCGCAAGTACATGCAGAAGGCTTCTGTTCCAGAAAGAAGCTTGGCAAATCGGAGGTGGCAAGCAACAGCAAGTCGGTGGCCAAGCCAGGTTTTGATGTGAGTCTGTGTTTTCTTTTCTTTACTGGCAAGCAGATTGGTAAAGATGGATGTCAATAAACTAAGGACCAGGCCATGAGCAAAGTAGGCGGTTGCCAAAGAAATGGCAAACTCGAATGGATTAGGCAAGGTGTTTGTAAACATGGTGGCGTATGCCACGATGGTGAATGGAACCCAGTGTAAAGCTCCCGAAATGCAAAGAAAAGCCAACTGTTCAAGGGAAGGAACTTTCTGAGATAGCCTCATGTAGAGCAAGAAAACAGCAGCGGCCGACAAAGAGCTGACAAGACCAACCATGTAGATGCCCATGAACTGTTGTATGGTCTCTTTCAGACTTCCCGGGGAAACCTGAAATGTCGAAACAGTAGATGCCGGATTATTGATTTGTACAACAAAAAACAGGAAAATATGCATGTATGATGCTTCCATCATCTTATGAATGTTAAGATGCAACTCTGAGCATCAGAGACCCCATTAGTGACTGCGAAAACCAAAGACAAGGTTAACCATGATGAAGGAGACTGAAAAAAAGAAGAAAAACTACAGAGTTCCAGTGACTATTTTCTACTGCAATTTCTTATATTTAAACTACTCATTTACTATCAGAACTATCACACAAAAAACTATCAGCATCCTGCAAATTAAGTCAACCAATAGTGCACTTGCTTTGGAACTTCAAAAAATAGCTTCAAGAGTAATATGACCACGAAATTCCATCCACTCCCTTTTTAAACAACGTTAGGAACAAAATGACAGCCCAACTGGATGCTTCCATCAAGGGTTTGGAAATGTTTTCTTGATATCAGTACACATCAATTGAGTAATCTATTATTCACTATTTGTAGGAGAATATTGCTTGAAACAAGTATAAGCCCTTTATAACCCGCACTGCAAAAGTAGACGTTCTTTTGCCTTCTGACTAGCACCAGTGAGGTAGAGCACCATTACAAAAACTAACCACAATATAAGTTTTGCTACCACGAAAAAATAATTAGATGAGTATTCTTGCTAAGCAAGTACGTAAGGTAGAACACTATTAGATTCACTAACTAGAGACTATATTTAGATTTTGCTAACTGGAAAGACCAAAAACAGATACATAACTACATGAAGGAGTAAAATGCATATTTTGGTTGATTTGGAGCATAATAAAATTTTACAATGAATAGATTTCGGTACACACAATTTGCATGAGAGTGCAACTCTACGTGCTCAAACTAAATAATTGTCATAGTTACATATAATCTAATCTATCATCAGGATGTTTCTATTGTTGAAAAAAGATATGAAACTCTCAGACCTGACTTTTGGAACAATTAATACGTAAACCTCTAAAAATGGGTAGAGCACAAACAAAGAGTTCATATGAACAAAACAAGTACCTAAGTGCTTAAAGGCTTTACAAAGAAAGCTGCGCCTCTTATCAGAAAGAAAAAGGAAAACAGCACTTACCTCTAGTATGTTTTCTGCCTTGGCCATCTTAAGGGCAGACTTCCCACCTTCACTTTTTTGCAAGGCCAGCACTTCAGCTCCTTCTCCTAAAACACTTCCTTTCTGGATAACAGCATAAGGGCCAACTGAGCAATTCCTGCCAATCCTTATTGGCTGGAATCTCAAGACGCTGTTCCGCACTTCGTGACTTTGAAGCAGAGCACCTTCTGCAATCACTGCTCCATCTCCGATTGAAACCAGAGAAGGGTCTGTTATGTCAACTGTGTCTAGTAAAACTGATGATCCAATCCTTGCTCCAAGCATCTCAAACCAGTGTTTAAGGAACACTGTTCCTCTGAGATGCACTGCGAGGACTTTGGAGGAAACCTCCTGAACCTTGTAAAGTGCCCACCACTTGACAAAATCCACAGACCAGACAGATACTTCAGGAGTCAGGGCGTAATTTATGCGCAGGAAAGAATTACCGAAAATGGCAATGGATATGCTGGTCAAGGCAATACAGAGGATCCAGAAAAGAGGTGCAAGAAGCACGACACTTGTATGATGCAACCAGGGAAGTCCATCAATCAATTTTTGGCTGGCCACAACCAAAATTTGAAAAGCAGAAACTGATAAATAAGCAGGGAAAACCAGAATGAAAGAGACATAGAGAAGAGCAAGAAGTTGGAAGGACCAGATAAGCCAGGGGTGAAGTCTGGAAATTTCCATGGAGAAGTCAGCAGTGAGGATTTCTGGCTCTGAATGGTTGGATTGGGTGGTGACCAGATGGGGTTGAGACTTCATTAAAAGATTCTCGGCAAAGTTTGCCAAGTCTGCTATGCAGGTTGCAGTGAATATATCTACAGCTCCAACGGGCACTCCAAGAAAATCTGAAAGCTTTTGAGCAGCTCTGACCACGCCTATTGAATCAATGCCATAGGACACAAGGCTTTCAGTGGCTGAAATGTTCTGGATTGAAATTCCCGTCTGTTCACTGACTAGCTGCTTCAGAAACTCCACAATATTTCTATTGCTTAATTTTGGGCTTGGTGGTAGAGAACTTTTAGTAAGGTGAGATCGAGGAGTGTTTCCCTCCCTACACGTCCCAGTGGTGAAAGATCTGGTCAGCAATCTCTTTGTCACAATTGGATCTGGAACTGTGTTGAGAGTTCCATCAACAAACTGCTTGAGGCATTCGAACCTCTTGATCTTCCCTGAGGTTGTCTTACTTATGGTTCTAGGCCTGATCAACTTGACAGAGGCGACAGTTACCCCATGTTCTTCCACCACACGGGATTCAATTTGCTTTATGATGTCCTTGTCAATGGGTTTACCATCTTTTAACTCTGCAATTACAACCAAGCCAACCTCATCAGAAGCATCCGGAAGTGAAATGCCTTTCGCTGATAGGACATCTTCTGGAACACCGATGACGGCACAGCAACCAGGGCGTAGAAGCTCAGATGAGCTCTCAACCGTCTTCTCAACATCTGCTGAGTAAATGTTTCTTCCAGCTACAATTATGAGATCCTTGATCCTTCCTGTGATGAACAAGTTACCCTGGATTACCCGTCCCAAGTCTCCTGTTCTTGTGTACTTTCTTCCAGGGTATTTCTGAAGCTTGTTTCTGAAAGTTTTCTGGCTAAGTTCTTCCTTGCCCCAGTACCCAATTCCAGCGCTCGGACTACTAATCCATATCTCTCCTTCCTTCCCATCTTCGTCAACCTCTAAACCTGTGTCTGCATCAACAATTCTTATGTCAACATCTGCCTCATTGGGATCCACGTATCCACAGCAAATTCTTCCCTGCCAATCTACCAATATAGGCTTCTTTTTGCCATAGGCACAGCTGACAAAGACACAATTTTCTGCCAAGCCATAGCCTGGAGCCATCACCTCCTGAGAAAGGCCAAAGGGACGAGTGACCTCAACGAATCTTTTGAGAGTTTTCTGCCTTACTGGTTCAGCAGCGATCATGAAAAAAATCATGGAAGAGAGATCATAATCGTGTGCCTTAGCCTTGTCTGCTTCTAGCCTTCGAATCACTAGCTCGAAGGCAAAATTGGGGCCCGCACTGTGTGTGGCCTTGTAATTGCTGATTGTTTGAAGCCACAGGAGCGGATTCCTGATGAATGTCAATGGAGAAAAAAGGATTGCTGTCCCACCACAAACCATTGCCGTAAAAAGTCCTCCAATCAAACCCATGTCATGGTACTGAGGAAGCCAACTTACTAGCACAGTATTAGAAGTGCTTCGGTATCTCCTCTGCATCAATTTGACATTATGAATGAGTCCGCCATGTGTTATCATGACACCCTTAGCATCACCGGTTGAACCAGATGTAAATTGCAAAAAGCACAGATCATCTGGCTGAGATTCTGATTGAAAGCCAATGTTTGAAGCAGGCAAAACCTTGGAGCTTTTGATCCAAGAATCTGTGTGCAGCCATGGAAGATTAGGCCACTGTGCTGTGCTTTTTGCACTTTTTCTGGTGAAAGAGATCAAATTCTTTACTGACCCTGCCCTAACTGCAGCATGATAGCCAACAGTTGACAGGATGGCCACTGCATTGCACAATTTTGCAATGTTCTCAATTTTTGTAAGTGCCTGCCCACCTCTTTGCAATGGATCAGGTGGAAGTACTGGAACAGGTACGACTTTGGCTCTTAAACAACCAAAAAAAGAATCAACAAAGTCCAAACCCGGAACGTGGACAAGTAAAACCCTGTCACCTGGCTTGATAGTAGGTTTCTGGCTCGTCAAGAGCTTATGAGCAATGCAAGAAGCATTGGAGTCAAGCTCAGCATATGTTCTCTGGCACACCACTGCCCCTTCTTCATTGATCCAAGTATAAAGAGCCTTGTTTTGAGTGATTTCTTTGGCAGCCCAATGCTTCAAATAGCTATCAAGGGTGGGGAGGTCAGGGAAAACAATGCCATGTGTTTCACTCAAAGTTTTAAGGCCGGTCTCCTCTTGGTCTAGTTGCAAGGTGAACAGACTCTGCACGATATATATATACACAGTATATCGTAGCTGCATTAATGCTGTTTCCATTATCAGTAACCTACTTCAGTTCATAGATCAAGAGAGCTGACTCACCTTCACATAAGGTAATGTTGGGAGGGAATTTGCACTGGCAAAGTGCTTGCAGATTAAAGCCATTGCATAAGATGAATTTCTTTCTGTGAGCTCGAAAGCAAAAAGTCCTCCTACATAATATGTGTTTCGATGACCCTGAAGTTCGGATTCTATTCTCTCATAGAATCCTTCCTTCATATCTGCGTCAAATCACAGAAAAGGTTATAAAAAAATTTTGTATGTAGCTTGTGGCTCCCATGAATCACCATGCGTTATTTAACATACCTTTGCTGCTTACGTGAGGAAAGTACTTGAAACGCCTCTGAAGAACGACCTTCTCAACTTGTCCACCCATTCTTCTAACTACTTCAATCGTGAGATCGATAACGTTAGATCCTCTGATATTCACAGAGTCACCATAGGACCAGAACAAGAAGATATTGGAGTCAGCATAAAATCTCTGTATTGCAACCGGATGTCCGATTGTTGAAGGGTCTTCCATATATTCACCCAAATAATAAAAGCCAACAGGAATGCGTTCAAGCCCCTTTATCTTCAAGACGGTGGTGTAATAATCTATTGTTTGCACTTTGCTGAATAGCTCCCTTTCAAGGTCGCTCACATCCAACAATCCAGTCTCAGCTTCTGCAGTGACAGCATTTTTATGAAAATCCAAACAAAACACAACTAAGAGAGTGGGAGTAAAATACTCAACGAACCTGTAGAAGACGAAGTTGATCTGTATGTTCTCGAATTCTTGAAGGGGAATGCACCTGAGATGATTATCTTATCAAACTCCTTATGCTCAGTCTCTCCGCTAGAATTGGTGATATCAACATTAACACCTGAACCGTTCCTTCTGACTGCTTGTACTTCAGTATTGCAGCACACTTTTATCAGAAGTGACTCACTGATTTTTTTCCAAAGGTTCATATATCCACCTTTCATACGTCGAATTTTTCCAGCCATGCTGGTGTGAGTGAACTCATGAATGTAAGCATAAGGCATGTCTTGGACAAATCCATACCCAGATGCAGTGTATCCATATTGGACAGACTTGGGAATGCTTTTGATTCCATGAGCCTCCAGATATGCTGGGGTTAAGTCTGATGCAATGTCACTCACTGCATGGATGCCTATACGATTCGAATCCTTTGCCTTATCCTGCACATGACATGAAAAGCTGACTCCAGCTGAATAGAAAGCAACAGCCATACCCAACAGAATGGGCACTTCGCTGTGTTACCAAAAGAAGGGTACCTGGATTTCTAAGGTGAGTGAGACTAGAGACACATAATCTTCTGCAACATTTATGTCATGATACTCTCCGGTAAAACTGTCAATGAGAGCTAGTTTGTGGAGGTCCATTTCTTCTAATTCAGTCCCAGATTCTTTTGCCAAGTGAAAAATGACAGGTGCACTGTTAGCAGCAAGAACTTGACCACCCAAATCATAAATCTTTCCTGTACGAATGATCAAAAGATGTTAGTGAACTTGGACAGTGGAATAGTGAATAAGGCACCCTTCTTTTATTTACCTTCAATTTCTACCGATTCGCACATGCCTCCCACAGAATTGTGCTTCTCTATTACTGTGATGTCTCTATAACCGAGCTTTGCTAGTGCATAGGCAGCTGATAATCCACTCGGACCACCTCCAACTATCCCGATTCTGGTATCCAGTGGCAAGCATGGATGCAACTTGGAGAACTGATCTTCCACAGATTTTCGGGAGTCCATCTTTGATGTAGTCGCACAGTATCAATAACACCTTTTGGGACCAACAACGCCAGACTTAGTCTATTTATATTTTTCACATTGACACTTTCCCAAAGTGCCACACCAATAAGGGGGTTTATATTACCACACAACCAAAGGACAAATTGAAAAAGAAGCGGAACAAAGAAATATTAAACTTTGCCTTCTTGTCTGTTCTGCTAAAAAGCAAGGACATGATGCAGCCGAGAACTTCTTTTGAGACAAAAGGAAGAAGTGAACAGAAAGTGTTGACAAAAATCAACAGCGTTTAAAACAAAGTTCCTAATCATTAAATAGAAGCTCGGCCGTATCGAACCTTAAGATGACAATAGATCAAAACTCGCACCCCAGTTTCCTGCTGCGACCGCTCGGCACGCTTTCCGTGCCTCACCCTGTAATGCCACTGTTAGTGGAAGCGAGGAGACTGAACACTCAAAAGACCTATCGAATCATAACTCATTCTTTTTCACACGGCAAAGTACAACGCATTCCTTTTCGGCCATCTCTACACAGCTCATTACACAGATATTGCGGCGGCCACACAGAACTCTAACTGTAGAAATATATCAAATACTTTCATGGTATACGAGCATATATTTTTCAACCCACGTCAAGAAAGAGAATAACCGAAAAATCCTCTCTTTCTCTGTCTCTCACAGCGCATCAAAGTCTGTAGCGGGGACACGATTATTCAAACGCCAAAAAATAAGAAGAACGTAGAAAGGCTCAACATCGGTTGGTGACTAACCCTCGAGAGCGCGGAATATGTTGCCAAATGGCGTGAGAAGATAGTTCCACAGTGTCGATGACAGGAGCGGCCGTTCTTACGCATACCGGAAACGCTGAGCTCATGCTCAAATTTAACCAGTGGAGATGCCCCATCAGTCCAACGAGAAAACGACAAAGAACCCACGAACAGAGACTTAGTAATCAACTACCCTCTTCGGTAACTCCGACGGATCCCCATCCGCGGCACGAGATATTCCTCCCCCAATCGTGTGCTCCGGTAAAAACCTTGTACGAGCATATGCTCATCTGCCCAACCAGGTAAGACGGCCTCGATCGGATTGAGGAATATGCGGATACAATGTGAGCAGACCAATGACGCATTAAATAAGCAGATTGCGAAAACGGGCGGCGCTGTTGGAACAGGGATCCGTGGGCACGGAGTGGCGGCGGCTCGGGGCGGCATTGGTAGGATCGGCATTGTCGCTTGCTCCTCCAAACGGCGAAGATGATTCTAGCAGAGAGAGGTGGACTTTTTGCCGGTCAAAGATAGTAAAGAAAAAAGGAGAGAGGGAGAGGGGAATTCGGTTGAGTTTTGGCGGGGAAAAACGCCATGGGGACCCTTTTTGGCGGTTGATGACCGTTAATCGGGCAAACAATAAATATAGGCCAACAATAAAATGAAATTCTTTGCCCTTCATGATACCAGGAATAAAAGAAGATTTTACAGGATTTTTTTTTGAGAAAATAATATAAATATTTTTTAAACTTTGGTCTAATTAGCAATGTGATTCGCAAACTTTTAATTTGTTTGATATGGTCCGTGAATATTTAATAAGTTCAATATGGTCTTTGGACTTTTAGTATATGTTCAATTTAGGAAGGCACTCGATGTTGTTCTTGAACTTGAATTAATGGGAAGATAATATTTGATATTAAATTGAATATGTACCAAAAGTTCAGAGATTATATTAGACAAATTAAAAGTTCAGGGTATGCATTACACTTTGAGATAAAGTTTACAAATCACGTTATGCATTGGGCCAAAATTAAAAAAAAAATTATCTTTTTTTGTCTTATAATTTTTTTTTCTTTTGGGTTAATATCTTGAAAAACCCCAAATTGGTACACTTATGATAAATTTATCCCAAACTATTTTTTTGACCACCAAAAATTCCAAACTAGTATACCTTTGACAAATTTATCCTAAACTGGTATACTTGTGACAAATTTACCCTATGTTAGTTTTCGTTAAATTTTACTGTCAAATTATTAACTTAAATGACACATGATAATTGATTGGTATACTAATTTGGTATTTTATGCTCCGTTTGTCACAGTTTACAATTTTTATGATTTTTTTGTGGTATTAATCTAATTTAGCGAATGGTATATATGTCACAAATTTATTAGTTTGTGGTTTTTTGCGATCGAATAAATTAGTTGGGGGTAAATTTGTCATAAATGTACCAGTTTATGGTTTTTTATGATTAGTTGGGGTAAATTTGTCACAGGTTAGTTTGGGGTAAATTTGTTACAGGTATATCAGTTTGGGGTTTTTCAGGGTATTAATCATTTTCTTTTTTGGGTATTCCTAAGTGGGGGAGTTTACAGGTGGTCCAAAAAGAAGAAAAGAAGAAGGTGGGGACTTGTAATAATGATGATCTAAGAGAACATGCACGTATTGATTGGGTCTTGCAAGATATTTGACAAAAAAAATAAAACAATTTAATGAGGGGCGTGGAAGATGGATAGGTCATGTGATGTGTTGGCCACACGGGCAATTGGTCGTTTGTGGTTCTTGAGCATGTATGGAAGATGATGATGGTGATGGCTATGGTGGTGGTGGGGATATATCTTAAGAAGTGTTGTCTTCCTTTTTTTTTTCTTTATATATATAAATATATATAAATACATTGGAAGATTGGTTTGCATGGCATTATTGCCCGTGGAGGCACATAATGTCAACTACTACAGTAGAGAGAGAAACATGTCATATCACACTCCTAACCCTAGATTTTCTCAATGTGGAGTGGCAGAAAAAAGAAGAAGCTAAAAACTAGACAATACTTCTTAAGATACATGCCATATCACACCCCTAACCCTATATTTTCTCAATGTGGGAAAGCAGAAAAAAAATGCCAAAAATTTAAGCACTGACTATTGGTGGTGCGGTCTTTAACTACTTAATATTAAAAATAATAAGGTGGTTTGATGATAGTTTAAAATTATATGAAAAATTAAATAATTTTTTTCTCAAACTATTTAAGAGTAAGCATAAGCGGAAGGATTTGACGATATAATTAGCTAGACTTCAACTTCCATTGAATTATTTTATCACTCTAATCAATTAAGCGCTTCCTCACTTAGTGCAAAATTAGAGGTTATCAAACGCGCTTACCGACATTTTCTAAAGTCTTTCTTCTCACATGGCAATAGTTGAAGAGTAGTTGGACGTGATCTTAAGACCGCTAATTAAAAAAAGATGACGCGATTATAAGCACTAATCTTAACCTTGTTATGTTTATTATTTTTCTTGTTCAGCTTTCAACATTTTTTTTATTTTTTTGGATACAGAATAGATGGTACACTTGTCTTCCGCAATGTTGACAATGCATCAATGACTATGTAACCTCGGGAACTAATCCTTTGTGCAATCATCTGTCTACAGCATGGCAAGCAAAGACCATCTTTTTAAATGATGCGTTAAGCGAAGATTAATATAAGGAGTCATGGCATAGTTAGCAAGATGAACAATCTCAATGGCAGTTAGGCTATAATTCGATTTTAATGGCAGATCCTCATCAAAATATCTGTAACCAGCTAGAAGAATAGCACATTCTAGTAAAATTTTCGACCTTAAAAGTGAAAATTAGAAGCAATTTGGGGGTTTTTGTTTCTCTGAAACAGATGGCACAGAGTCGACCATTGAGAATTTATTTGCTTTTTTGCAATGTCTTATTAATCTTAGTTTTCATCGTCGAGACACTGTTCACGCAAAAAGTCCCCCTAAAAAAAAGTTCAAGAATTTGCACTGCCAGTCAGAAATGCACCGTGCGTCATATACCTATTCGCCGCGGTTAATAGTAAAGGTGTTCTTATCTTTAGCAATTCATCCTTGTGTTGGCAATTCTGTTTTGCAACAGGGATGCTTGTACATTAGGATTAGAATTTGCGTTTACAATGTAAATCTGGCATACCAAAGAAAATCGTATGTTACAATGTCAAACAAGGAAACGGGATGATTCAAAGTGTCCAACACCTTAAGCCAAACACAAGCGATTAGTGAAAGTTAACGTCTATGGCGTTAATCACATTCGCGTTGTTGCGGAAATCTGGGACAGCTTCGTGCATGTCTGCACTGAGCATGGATGTATCTAATCGAACACCAATCGATAAGACCGAGGCCGGTACTGTATTTTTTTAAGACGGCTGTCACGCATCATGTTATCAGCTTGACGTGATATGTTCTCGCTATAACAACTTAATCTCTGTATGTAAATGCAATAGTCAGCTCTTCCGCTTCTTTCTTTGCTTTGAACCTCGATCCGCTTCATTCCAGAATTCCTGTTTCTGTTAGTAATTTGCACACCATGTTAGCTGATTATAATCACCGAATACTTGTCGAGGTATATTATTACAAAATTTCTCCCAAGTCCCCACTTCGCTTATTTTAGCAGGAAAATGGAGGAGAGAATAAGCACTCTCAAAGTATATGCAAAAGGTTCACTTAAGTTCTTTATAAGCATGTGAAATTAGGGTTAATACCACCATATATCCTCACCCAAACTAATTTTTTGATAACAAAAAAGCCCAAATTAATATACCTTGACGAAGTTACTCTCAATTAGTTTACATTAAATTGCTGAGGATGACACGTGACAATTGATTAATATACCAGTTTGTGATTTTATCATTTAATTGTCACAAATCAATCAATTTAGGATTTTTGGTAAATTTATCACATGTTTTTCATTTTAGGGTTTTTGGTAGTAACAAAAATTAATTGGGGTAAATTTATTATAAGTCTAATATTTTAGCCTTTTTCATGGTATTAAACCGTGAACGTGTTTAAAAAGAAAAGCTTCATTTGTAAATTGTTTCCAGTAGATTTTGCTTAGGGTAAGAAATGAGTTAATAACAGAGAAAAACTAAACCAATATGATATATGTCAAGTGACTGAAAGTGTGCATTAAAGTCTGGGCATATGTTGAACCCTAAGTATGAGACCTACAAAAACTTCAATGAAATCCTGAGTGAAGCCACTGCATTTCAAGAAAAATCTACCAAAGCCATTTGGTCATCATAGTTCTTTTTTCCTTTTCCAATTCTTGAATTTGGACAACTAAGTCAAAATACTAGGACACATCCCGACATCTAATCCTGCTGTACATTCATGTGGTCTTGTGATATTATAATTAAATATAAAGCGTAGGAGAAATCGATTAGGACCTCCCAAATCTTCAAACTAATCCCATAATTACACTTTATGTTAGAAGAAACACGCATAGGGGCATTGAACTTCATTTTTTGTAGGAAAGAGAGATTTTTTTTTAATTCAGCTTCTTCTGTTGGGGAAGATCTTAGTTGAACACCCCAATAAGATAATCTCAGTCTAATTATTTGCAATGGAGCTGTTCATGAATGAAAACGCTAGCCTTTCTTCTTCAATAGGGGCACGTGAAGAGCAAATCCTCTTATTTGCTGACATAGCAGTTGCTCGGGACTGGTGGCATTTCCTCCTCAACTACAACCAGAAATGGAGAGAGAAGAAAATGAAGACCTACCTCCATTTCGAGTAAACTCATCCGTGTATTTACATGTAGGCGAAGTCTGAACTCAATCATTCTCATATAGTACTTGAATCAGCAAGCATATGCAGATTCCGACTAAGTTATATTCAAAAGGGTGACACGGAATTGACATTTCTAGTACTCTTAATGCATAAATTTGTCGCTTTTGGCGTAGTTGACCGGGAAACGGCTGGCCGATCGGATTTCTGTTGCTGTCTCAAAGTTCAAGATGAAGCTCTGTTTAGTGAATGTATGGCTAATATTAGTTTAGGACCCATCATGTCAATGCTGTATTCTATTTCAATTTGGTTAGGCAACTCAATTGCTTATCATGAGGCTGATGCTCCTAATATGGGCATATTCATATTTCAATGATAAATATTAGGACCTTGTCAACTATTTCAAGTAAAGATTTGCTTACATCTCTTCTTAAATCCAATAGAAAAAGGTTATCGATAAACCTTTGCACGTAAGCTGGTAATACTTCATCACCTTTTTGTACGTTCTTTGGCTTGGTTTTGACCTTGATTCGAATCAGTTGAAGATGCAGGACACTACTTGCTGCTGAATGCAGTTTTGCGGTGGCATGATCATTGCAGTATTATTGTAGTGAAACATAACTGCAGCCATATTCTTCAAGAGATCGAGGAATTATGTCTACAAGACAACCGTCTTCCTTGCCAGAAACAGCAGGAGAGGCTCATGATACGAGGAAAACATATTACTGAGGCTCGTTGTGTAAGAGCGAAACCTGTACTAAGACAAAGTTTTCAGGGTTACTCTTATTATCCTACACTAAGCATATGAATGAGTGGAAGAAGATGCCACTAGCTTCACCTGAATATAAATGCGTGTTCTGAGATTTTGTCCTTGTACTTAATGTTTTCAGAAGCTCTACTTCAGCAATCAATTCATTCCGTGGCATTGTTAACTACAGTAACTCAAAGATCAGTCTAGTCTTAATCTGCTTGTACAATACTTAATTGCGGCAGAGGCAGTGCCGAATCATCATGGTGATTATTGATTATCATTGGATGCAATCACCTAAAACAGCATCTAGTAAATCATATTTTTTGGCTAAATATTACTACTACAAAATGAAGTAGCATATTTAGCAACAAAGATTTCAGCTCAATGATTAACTCCTCGACCACTTCAAAATGCTAATTTACTACCTCCAGCAAACTTGGTCACAAATAAATTGTCTTCAACAACAGTTGATGTGAGGGTATCTTATTGCCTTTAATCATCCATCGCTCTAATTCACCGCATGGAAACGGGTAAGCAACAATCAATAAGTTTGTTTACAATCTCGTGGATCAACGAAATGTTCTAGTTTCACACTAAATTTTCCCACTGAGACTAATTCCCCATGTTTATGTCCAGACTTGTGCATTGCCTTGAGAAAAAGGTCTCGGGGCGCTCTTTTTGGCGGTTGGTGACCGTTAATCAAGGGTCATATTATATATTGGACCAAAATTCAGAGACTATTTATGTCATTATCCATTTTCTTTTCTTTTTTTGGGTAAAAATTCTTTTTTGGGTATTTCTTAGTGGGGCGTTCACGGGTGGTCCAAAAGAATTAAAAAAAAAAGTGAGGACTTGTGATAATGATGATCTAAGAGAGCACGTCCGTGTTGATTGGGTCTTGCAAGATCTTCAACGAAAAATTTAATGAGGGTGGTGTGGAAGATGGGATTGTCAAGTGATGTCCTGGCCAAATGGGGATGTGGTTGTGTTGTTCTTGAGCAATAGTCAACTTGCATGGAAGAAGATGATGGTGGTGGTGGTGGGGACATTTCTTAGGAAGCGTTTTTTTTCTTTTTTCTTTTTTTTTTTCCTTTTAATATTGGAAGATTGGTTTGCATGGCATATAGCGTGTGGAGGCAAATAATCTCAACATCTAGAATAAGAGATTCATGTCATATCACACCCTTGACCCTAGATTTTTTCAACGTGGGGTGGCAGGAAAAAAAATAATGCTAAAAATTTAAGCATTGACTATTAATGTTGAGGTCTTTAACTTCTTCTAAATAAAAATTATATAAAAAGTTTGATGAGTTTTCTTTTATTATTAAACAATTGAAGAGTGAGCATAAGAGGAAGGATTTGACAAAATGATTAGCAAGACTTCAATTTCCAATGAATTATTTTATCGCTCTAACCAATTAAGTAAGCACTTCCTTCTTAATGCATCGAGTGATTTTTCTAGACTTGAAACAATCAAATAACTTATGCACGATTAAAGATTATCAAACACACTTGCGACATTTTATAATGTGTTTCTTCTCACATTGCAATACTTAGAAAGTCGTTGGAGGTAATTAACACCACTAATTAAAAAAATATGGTACTATTATGAACACTAATCTTACAACTTGGTATGTTTATTATTTTTCTTGTTCATTTCAATATCACATATATATATATATATATGTATATTGGATATAAAAAAATATAGTACGCTTATCTTATGCAATGTTGACAATGCATTATTGGCTATTTAATTTATAGGAATAATCTTTTGGGCAATCGGTCTACATCATGCCGAGCAAAAAACATCTTTTTAAATTGTTGTGTTAAACAAAAGATTAGTAGAAGAATTCATGGCATAGTTAGCAAGATGAACAATCTCAATGGCACTGAGGCTATAATTCGATTTTAATGGCAAATCCTCATCAAAACATCTGTAACCAGCTATAGGAAAATCACATTCCGGTAGATTTTCGACCTTAAAAATAAAAATTATAAGCAATCGGAGGTGGGTTTCTAGGAAACAGATGGCACATGACCATTTAGAATTAATTTTTTTTTTCTTTTGCAATGTCTTTATCAATCTTAGTTTTCATCGTGGAGACACTTTTTTTTTTTTTTTGGTCGGTATCGTGGAGACACTTGTCACGCGAAAAGTCTCCTAAAGAAACGTTCAAAAATTTGCACCACTTGGATGTATCTAATCGGGGGTTGGCTTCTTTTGCAATGCTATGCATATATCAGCTTGGCATGACGTGCTCTCGCTATAACAACCTAATCTCTGTATGTACATGCAATGGTCACCTCCTCCGCTTCTTTCCTTCCTCTGAATGTCGACCCGCTTCATTCCAGACTGTTTCTATTAGTAATTTGCACACCATGTTAGCTAATTATATTCACTGAATACTTCTCGAGGTATGTTATCTCAGAATTTCTCTCAAGTCCCCACTTTGTTTATTTTAGCAGGAAAATGGAGGAGAGAATAAGCACTCTCAAATTATATGCAGAAGATCTATTGAAGTTCTTTGTGAGCATGTCAAAGTTGGGTCAATATCACCTAAAACTGCAAACTGTGACAACTTTATCTCAAACTAATTTTTTAACCACAAAAAACTATAAACTATTACACCTTTTATAAATTTACTCTCAGTTGATTTTTGTTAAATTTTACTGTTAAATTGCTAAATCAAGTGACATGTGGCAGTTGACAAATATATCAATTTGATGTTTTAACCTCCATTTATTTTAGATGTACCAATTTGTAGTTTTCATGGTATTAATCCAATTCAATAAAAATTAATGGAGGGTATATTTTTTTAAAGTGAACCGGTTTGAGATTTTTGACGGTCAAAAAATTAGTTTGAGATAAATTTATCACAAGAGTACTAGATTGAGGCTTTTGGTGGTCAAAAAATTAGTTTGAGTTTACGTTAAATTTGTCATGGGGGTATCGGTTTAGAATTTTTTTATAGTAAAAAAATTAGTTTTGGGTAAATTTATCACAAATGTATTGGTTTGGGTCTTTTTTTTTTTTTTGTGATAATAACCCGTGAAATTATATGCAAAGTAGCATCAATATCTCTTCATATTTAAAAAGAAAAGCTTCCTTTGTAACTTGTTTCCGGTAGATTTTGCTTATGGTAAGAAATGAGTTAATAACAGAGAGTAAAACTAAACCAATATGATATTTGTCAATTATCTAAAAGTGTGCATTAAGGTTTGGGCATTTGTTGAATCTTAAGTATGAGATCTTCAGAAACTTCAACAAGATCTTGAGTCAAACCACTACATCTGAAGAAAAATCCACCAAAGCCATTTGGTTATCATAGTTCTTTTTTCTCTTTCAGTTCTCAAAATTGGACAATACAAGTCAAAACTTAGGATACATCAAGGCTTCTGACCTTGTTCTGCATTCATGTGGTGTTGTAATTTTAAATTTTAAGATGGAGAGTAGGAGAAATTGATTAGGACCTCCCAAATCTTCAAATTAATCCCATAATTACACTCTTCCATGTTAGAGAAACATGCATAGGGGCAATGAACTTCATTTTTTTTTGTAGTAAACAGAATTTTCTTTCTCGGCTTCTCCTGTGGAGAATATCTTAGTTGGACAACTCAATAAGATTCTCTCTGTCTAATTGTTTGCAATGAAGCAGCTGTTCATGAATGAAAACGCTAGCCTCTCTTCTTCAGCAGGAGCTCAACTACAACTAGAAATGGTAAGAGAAGAAAATAAAGACCTACCTCCTTTTCAATTAAACCCATCATTGTATTTACGTTATGGCAAAGTCTGAATTTAATCCTTCTCAGATGGTACTTGAATCGGCAAGCATATGCAGATTCCGAGTATTTTATGTACAAGAGGGTGACACGGAATTGACATTTCAAGTACTCTAATGCATAAATTTGCTACTTTTTGCTAGGTTGACCAGGGAAACGGCCAGCCGATTGGATTTCCGTCGCTGTCTCACAGTTCTGTTAAGTGAATCAAGGCTAATATTAGCTTGAAACCTGCCATGTCAATGGTATATTATATTTCAATTTGGTTAGGCAACTCAAGTGCTCATCATGAGGTTAATGCTCCTGATATGGGCATATTCATTTTTCAATGACAAAGATTAAGGAACTTGTCAACTGTTTCAAGTAAAGATTTGCTTGCATCTCTTCTTAAGTCCAATTAAAAAGGTTATCGCTAAACCTTTGCACGTAAGCAGCTAATACTTTATCGCCTTGTTGAATATTCTTTGGCCTGGTTTTGATCTTGATTCGAATCAGTTGAAGATGCAGGATTGCCGCTGAATGCAGTTTTCTGGCGGCATGATCACTGCAATATTATCAGGAGTGAAACATAACTGCAGCCATTTTCTTCAAGAGATTGAGGAATCATGTCTAAAAGACAACCGTGTTCCTTGAGAAACACTAGGAGAAGCTCATGATATGAGGAAAAGCTTTGGACATTAAGGGTGTGTTTGTTTAAAATTGTTTCTGTTCCTTGGAACACAAATTTTTGTTCTTTTGTTCCGGGGAACAAAAAAATAATAGAAACGCGTTTGTTTATACTTTTGTTTCCGGAAACAAAAAATCTATTTTTTTTTTCTCGGAACAGATTTAGAACAGAAACAAGAAGTAGAAAAAACTTGTTTATTATTCCCGGGAACACTTCCGAGAAACACTTTTTTTTCTTTTTTTTTCTCTTTCTTTTCTTCTTCTTCTTCTTCCTTTTGCCGGTCACCGGCCTTAGCCATGGCTAGTGCCAGCAATCGGCTAGATGAGGGCCGGCGACCTCGCCGGAGCGTCGCCGACCCCCGGAGAGGCCGAGCCATGGCGAGGCTCGTCGGCCTGAGCCTCGTCGGCCTCCCCAGCTGGCGCGAGGCCGGGCCTTGCTAGGCCAAGGCGAGGCCGAGCCTTGCCGATGGTTGGGCAAGCTTGGCCTTGCCAGATCTAGGCGAGCTTGAGCTCGCTTAGCCAAGGTGAGGTCGAGCCTCACCATGGTTGGCGATCGGCCAAAAGGAAAAAAGAAAAAAAAAAGAAAAAAGAAAAAAGAAAAAGGAAAAAAGGAAAAAGGAAAAAGGAAAAAGGAAAAATGAAAAATAAAATAAAATATTAAAAAATTAAAATAAACAAAAAAATTATACAAGTTCACCAAACGTGTTTCTGTTCTTTTTCTATCATAGGAACAGAAATTTTATGCAGTTACCAAATATGTTCTTTTGTTCAAAAATTGTTTCCCGAAACAAAACTCACGATTTTGTTCTTCTAAGGGCAGCCCATATTACCCCAAGAAAACACTTGTGTACAATAAGAGGGCTTATTGCCTTATAAGGCAGCCCGGAACTCCCTCCTTAGGCGATGTGGGACAAGAGATATAAGGCAGCCTAGAACCCTCTCCCTAGGCGATATGGGACAAGAGACATGCCTCCTTCTTGTGCACGTTTGGGGAACGCTTGTGTACAATTAGAGGGCTCATTGCCTTATAAGGCGGCCCAGAACTCCCTCCCTACACTGCCATCCCTCCTCCCCATTGTCGCTTGGGCTGTCACACTCTCCACCCCTTAGGAGCATAGGTCCCACATGCGGTTGGGAGTTGCCCATACTACCCTAAGCGCGTGCGTACAATTAGAGGGCTCATTGCCTTATAAGGCAGCCTAGAACTCCCTCCCTAGGCGATGTGGGGCAAGAGACATGCCTCCTCCCTGTGCACGTTCGAGGACCGAGGTGTGGACGCACCGCCATCCCTCCTGTCGGGAGTCGGCTCTGATACCACTTTGTCCGCTTTGGACATTAAGTCTTTACGGTTTTGTTCTTCTCAGGGCAGCTCATACTACTCTAAGAAAACGCGTCTGTACAATTAGAGGGCCCATTGCCTTATAAGGCAGTCCATAACTCCCTTCCTAGGTGATGTGGGACAAGAGACATGCCCCCTCCTTGCGCACGTCGAGGGACTGAGGCGCGATGCACTGCCATTCCTCCTCCCCGCGCACCGTCGCTTGGGCTGTCACATCGTTAGCTTCACCTGAATGTAAATGCATGTTCTATGATTTTGTCCTAGTACTTAATGTTTTCAAAAGCTCTACTTTAGCAATCAATTCATTCTGCGGCATTGTCAACTACAGTAACTCAACCATCAGTCTAGTCTTGGTTTGCTTGTACAATACTTAATTGCGACTTAGGCAGTGCCTAATCAGCATGGTGATTATTGATTATCATTGGATGCAATCACCTAAAATAGCATCTAGTAAATCATAGTTTTTGGCCAAGTATTACTGCTACAAAATGAAGTGGCATATTTAGCAACAAAGATTTCAGCTCAAGGATTAACTCCTCGACTACTTCAAAATGCTAATTTACTACCTCTAGCAAACTTGATCACAAATAAATTGTCTTCAACAACAGTTGATGTGAAGGTATGTTCTTGCCTTTAATCATCCATCGCTCTAATTCACCGCATGGAAATGGGGAAGCAACAATCAATAAGTTTGTTTACAATCTCGTGGATCAACGAAATGTTCTAGTTTCACACTAAAATTTTCTCACTGAAACTAATTTTCCATGTTTATGTCCAGACTCGAGCATTGCCTCGAGAATAGCAACGTCCCTGGCTCCTTCAAGAAAAGAGCACCGTGGCTCAGCTTCATATCCGCTCTCCTTCTGAAACAGATCAACAAAGCAAAAAGTTAATACTTTGGGTCCCTGCAATAGTCTATAATTATTGCTTGCTAATTGAATTTTCTCATAAGAATATTTCTGGAGGGATCACAAAGAATCTGACGTCCTCTTGCTCACTTCATAAAGTAATTCTTAGCAAAGTAAAACAAGGACAGTGCATGGTGTGTTGAATTTTAGTAAGGCAATTAGAAAAGAACACAAGGATTACAAGGTTCAGCAATGTGCCTACGTCCTCGGACAAAACTACTCTCTCTTATTTTTGTCATAACATTCTTTTGCAATTTGTACACAGGGTTCACCGCAACAAAAAAGGGATATTTCAAAAATAGGAAAACTATGAGGTTGGGACACCTGAAGTGCCATAACTTGGCACGGATGGAGACTTAAGTGCCATAATTTTAAAATGGTACACTTAAGTGCCAATATCGGAGTAAAATGGGACACTTAAGTGCCACTCCGGCGAAAATCCGGCCAAATGGCTGATGTGGCGGAGAAAATGCAAAAACGACGCCGTTTCGTGTCTACGTGTAAATAATAATATAAAAATTAATTAAATTAGATTTAAAATTAATTTTATTTAAAATATTCAAAAAATTAAAAAAAATAAGAAAATTTAAAAATTTTAAAAAATAAAGAAAAATTTTAAAATTTTAAAAAATTAAGAAAATTAAGAAAATTAAAAAATTTAAAAAAATTAAAAAATTTTAAAAAAGGGAGGGGGAGGTCGAACGGGGCGGCTAAGGGCTGAGCCCTTTTTTTTAATTTTTAATTTTTCTTAATTTTTAAAATTTTTAAAATTTTCTTAATTTTTTAATTTTTTTTTAAAATTTATCTTAATTTTTTAAAATTTTAAAATTTGTCTTATTTTTTTTTTTTTTAATTTTTTGAATACTTTAAATAAAATTAATTTTAAATCTAATTTAATTAATTTTTATATTATTATTTACACGTAGACACGAAACGGCGTCGTTTTTGCATTTCTTCCGCCACGTCAGCGTGCAAAACGACGTCGTCTTGGACCAAACTCGCCGGAAAGTCGCCACGTCAGCCATTTGGCCGGATTTTCGCCGGAGTGGCACTTAAGTGTCCCATTTAACTTCAAAACTGGCACTCAAGTGTACCATTTTAAAGTTATGGCACTTAAGTGTCCTCCCATGCCAAGTTATGGCACTTGGGCTGTTCTTCTGCCGGAAAACTATCAATACAGAGATTTGCCTACAATATGTCCTTTCCTTGAATAGGAGAGCGAATCTCGCCAATATCGCCAATACTCCCCCTCAAGTTGGAGCGAAGACATCGTCAGAGGTCAACTTGTTCACCATATCCTAAAATACTCCCTTGGGTAAAGCTTTGGTGAAGACATCAGCAAGTTGATATATGGTGTCTCTATTGTCTTGTCTTGAACATTTTCCCTTACAAAATGACAATTGACCTCTATGTGTTTGGTCCTTTCATGAAAGACCGGATTTGAAGCAATGTGTGTTGTCATCTGATTATCACAAATTAGCTTCGTAGGTTTAGACATGGCATCACAACCCAATTCTTGAAGCAATAGACGAAGCCATACGATCTCACTAGTGGCAGTAGCCATGGCTTGATACTCAGCTTCCGCACTAGATCTAGCAACAACTGTTTGCTTCTTACTTTTCCAAGTAACAATATTTCCACCAACAAAGGTACAAAAACCCGTGGTAGATTTTCTATCCATGGGATTCCCAGTCCAATCAGCATCAGTAAATTCCACAATCTCTGTATTACCATTATTCTTCAACAATATTCCTCTTCCTAGAGAAGCCATTAGATATCGAAGGAGCTGGTTTAGCAACTCCATATGTTCTTGTGTAGGTTTTTGCATAAATTGGCTCACATAGCTAACCGAATAAGCAATGTCAGGTCTAGTAATGGTTAGACAAATCAATCTCCCTACCAAACGCTGAAATTGCCCAATATCCTGTAATGGTGTTTCCTTAGACATAGTCTTATTGTTGTAATCCATAGGATTGCTAGCAGGTTTAACACCCAGCTTGCCAGTCTCCTTCAATAGAATTAGGATATATTTCTTTTGAGTCAAGAACATACCTTTGTTAGAACTTGCTACCTCTATCTCCAAAAAATACCTCAATTTTCCAAGATCTTTAATGTCAAACTCCTTGCTCAACAACTGTTTAAGTTCTGCAATACTTGCTAAGTTACTGCCAGTAATAATAAGATCATCAACATGAATGAGAATAGCAACAATACCTTCACTAGTTGCTTTAGTAAACATCGAAGAATTAGCTGTGCTCCTTTTGAAACCAAATCTAACGAGTGTGGAACTTAGCTTGCCATACCATGTTCTAGGTGACTGTTTGAGACCATATATTGCCTTCTTTAATTTGCAAACCATTCCCTTATCATTCTCTAAGGGATTTCCTAGAGGAAGATCCATATAAACCTCTTCCTCTAAGTCTCCTTAGAGGAAAACATTCTTCACATCCATCCTAAACAATGGCCAGCTACAGTTAACTGCCACGGATAGAATGACATAAACAATGTTCATTTTCACTACAGGAGCAAATGTGTCCTTGTAGTCTATCCCATATGTTTGAGTATACCCTTTTGTGACAAGCAGAGCTTTGTACCTCTCAACCGAACCATCACTATTGTATTTGATCTTGTAAATCCACCGACATCCAACTTTCTTTTTCCCGTTTGGTAATTTAACAAATTCCCAAGTATGGTTACGGTCTAATGCTTGAAGTTCATCTTTCATGGTATTCACCCACACACTACTTTTACATGCTTCCAAGAAGGTATTCGGTTCCTGTTGATTTTCAATGGTAGATAAGAAACTTAAATAGTCATGGGAAATTCTATCATGCCCAATAAAATCTTGAATAGGATGCTGAGCCGTATGATATGTTAAAAAATCATGGAGCCGTGTTGAAGGCCTTGGAATGCGTGATGACCTGCGGGTTGAGGCTGAGATATTAGGTATTGGATCTGTTGGATTTACCTCTGTTGCATTTTCAACCTCTATTTCCAAATCAGCTCCATCTGTTGTAATGTCAGCTATATCAGGAACGACATCAACATTAGGGACAAGCTGACTCCCTTGAACAGCCGTTATTGAAATTTCCTCTTGATCCAACATTGAATCCCCGATAGGTAGGATAGGAAGCAAAAATTCAGAATAATCATCTTGCTCCCCCTTAATTTGATTCCTAGCAAAAAACATGTGAGCCTCATTGAAGACAATATCACGAGAAATATAAACACGTCTAGTACTTGGTTCATAGCATTTGTATCCCTTCTTGACATTTGAGTATCCCACAAACACACACTTTCGAGCCCGTGGATCCAGCTTATCACCAGATTGAGAATGCACATAACTCACACATCCGAAAATTCTTAGGTGAGAGATACCAAATTTTCGGCCATACAGACTTTCAATTGGAACTTTATACCCCGACACTTTACTAGGCAAACGATTGATTAAGTAGCAGCTAGTAAGGACTGGGTCAGCCCAATATGTCTTGGGTAAATTTCCTGAGAATAACAATGCTTGGGTAACCTCAAGCAGATGCCTATCTTTTCTTTTAGCAACTCCATTCTGCTGCGAAGTTCCAACGTAGGAGGTCTGATGAATGACTCCCAAGCTGCGCACGAACACTTGAAAAGCCCGATTGGTATATTCAGTTCCATTGTCTGTACGAAGAATCTTCACCATAGTGTTAAATTGATTTTTCACTATATTGCAAAAATCTTGAAACACGGTCATAACTTCACTCTTGGATTTAAGCAGATAAAGCCATGTAGCTCGAGATTTATCATCAATAAATGTAACAAAATACTTGAACCCCTCCTTATAGTCAATAGGAGAAGCTCCCCTAACATCTGAGTGAACTAAATCAAAAAACTGTTCTGATTTATGTGTACTATGTGGAAAAGGTAACCTATGCTGCTTAGCATAATGACAAGAATCATAGCAATTGGAATCATAACTTAAAGTCATATTAAGAGCATATAACACCCGATCAGAGGGATGACCCAGACGCCAATGCCACAGCTGGGAAGTGTCAACAGTCTTCCTTTGTGCCATCAACGCTTCGTTGTTGAGGTCCACCGTATACAGCCCATTCTGCAACCACCCTTCACCAATCATCCTCTTGGTGGTTCGATCTTGAAAAAACACATTTTGAGGATTAAAAATAACATTGCAATTCCACTGATTAGTATATTTGCTAATTGACATTAAATTTGAGGATAATTTAGGTACCAACAATGCTTTAGAATTATTTGAAAAGAAATTAATTTGTCCAACACCACTAGTTGGAACCTGCCCACCATTAGCAAAAGTAATAGGTGGATATGACACACCTGAAGTAATATTGGATAGCAAGTTTAGAGAACTACACATATGGTCTGCAGCCCCTGAGTCAACAATAAACTGAGTTTTGGATAAAGCTGAGTAAGCATGGACATTACCAAACATCATAGCCAAATTTCTGGTTTCGGTGCTAGAAGCGTTTGTTCCATTGCCATGTATATGAAGTAATTGCTGAACTTGTTGAGACAAAGCCTCCAACTTGGATTGAAAATCGTTTGGATTTTCTTGGATTGCCACCTTAGCTTCCGAACCCCTGTCTTTGGAAAGACGCAAATGCAGATGAAAAACCCAACACCTCTCTTTGGAATGGCCATCGCGATTGCAATGGTCACAATGGAACCGTGCTGGTTTCTTAAATTTTCCTTTGGCAAACCGAGCAGTGGAGTCTCCTTGCTTTGTGTTGATAGCACCGTGGGCCGATTGTTCACCAAGCTCTCCTGATATAATTGGAACTGAAGGCATGACGCGTCTCCTTGTTTCCTCACTTTGGATTATGGCACAAACTTCATTGAAAGTGGGCAATTCAAAACTCATAAGAATTTGACGTTTGGTGTCTTCAAATTCAGGCCCGATGCTTGCTAACAATTGAAAGATTTTATCTTGCTCTTCTCGATTGACATAATCCATCACATTCGGGTTGCGGGTCTATCGACGAAGCTCATCCCATTGCTTCTTCATTTTTCCCAAGTGTTCAGTGAAAGATTGTGTTGCGCCTTACTTAGAAGAAGCAAGTCATTGTTGCAATTCAAAGATCCGAGATGCATTATTGGCTTGACCATACATCTCGTTTATCGAATCCCACAACGCCTTGGCTGACTCTGAATATGCAAATATCTCGTAGATCTTTGGTTCCATGGAATTGAATATCCAAGACATCACATTGTGGTCATTCGCTTGCCATTCATCAAATTTGGGATCCATTGCAAGAGGGGCTCTAATCTTCCCGTTGATGTGACCAAGCTTCGATCTACCCCCGAGAGCAATAGTTACAGCTCGTGACCAAGGAAGGTAATTTCTTTCGTTTAGCAACAACGAAGTCAACCGCTGATTGTTTGTCTCATGCACCTTTGTTGTGTTGGATGCATCTCCTGACTTCTTTGACCCATCCATGACGCGTTGCTAGTAATAACAAAGATATGACAGCAACAAAGAGAGGAACAAGCACTAACCAAAGAATGCAGATTGTCGTAGAACAAGAATGGTCTCGAACATAAGCAGATCGAGACAGTCAGATGTGTAGAAAACAAACCAAAAAAAATCACAGGTTGAATCAAACTTGCTCTGATACCATGTTGAATTTTAGTAAAGCAATCAGAAAAGAACACAAGGATTATGAGGTTCAGCAATGTGCCTACGTCCTCGGACAAAACTACTCTCTTATTTTTGTTATAACATTCTTCTGCAATTTGTACACAGGATTCACCGCAACAAAAAAGGGAAATTTCAAAAATAGGAAAACTATCAATACAGAGATTTGCCCACAATATATCCTTTCCTTGAATAGGAGAGCGAATCTCGCTAATATCGCCAATATGGTGTCAGGATGCTCACTTAATGAGGACAGTAAACTTATTGAAATAAAAAGTTTTTTAGGGTATTTAACACGAAGCAAAGACCGTTAACATCTTATAGTACCTTAAGAGTCATATTTGAAACGTCATTTATAAATGCTTTTAATTCATCCGTCACTCCACTGAATGAATAGAAGCTGCTTTTGCTTCGACCATCGGCATCATACAAGGTAGCCTGAAATAACAGCATCACTCGCTAGAAAATGACAAATGCATAAGTTCGACTAGAATAAGATTTTGTAAGCAACAAGCGATCTATCAGGGTAAAAGGTGTTTACCTTTTAGATCCTTCAAAATTAGTCGCTTGAATACAACATGGATCATAGGTGAGTTAAGAATACCAGGTAACCATGTCGACCACCCTGGTTTCCACGTTCAAGCTGCAGCGTCCCCTTCAAGCCAACAACTCGCATGAATATCTGGAGGCGCTGAAACAAATCAGCGAGGACTAATCATAGTATATGCTAAAATTAGAGCAGATCATCAACTCGAGACATGCCGTGGGTGATTTTGAAGATACGATCGTCACATAAACTCCAGAACAGCCATTCTCCAATTGACTGCAAAGTTTCCATTGTTTAGGCCGTCAAGAACTCACATATGTTTTCTCTCAATAAAAAATTTACTAGGTACACAAGACACTTACAAGGACGATGATAAAATATCCGGAGGAGGCAAAGTCAAATCCACATGAGTAGTTGTAGCGGAAACTGACGTTATCTCCCATCCAACAAGCTGCAAGATAGTTAACCGTTGATGGAATCCCATCCACAGACTGCTGTTAAAATACAGCAAAAAAGCCATTGGAGTTTCAGCAAATAAATTCAGGAGAAGTGGTGAATTACCATTCTTAAACCTCCAATGAAATGTACTCCCATATCGAGGATAAAGCCACCCTGCATTAAGGGAGCATATCAATCAAAGTAGGATTTGACCTCTGATTGAAGAGACAAGAATACAGCTTCAGAAAGTATTCCGTGATAAACAAGCAAAGGAGCCTTTGGAAATCCAGATTACTCGTGTCTAATGTGTTGTAATCGTTGAATCATAGAGGATGCAAAACTTATAGCTTTGGCATTAGCTTCTAAACTTGTAAAGTGATTGGGACAAGATCCAACCTTACATTACATGTCTAATCCAATGTAAATCACGATTGCCACTTTGATGTTACAAGCATGATATCATTTCGAGATGGTTCTATTAGAAGCATTAGAAATAGGAAAAGTCACGTACCACAAAATTGCGCCTCCAAGAACTTGAAAAGTAGGGATTAGAACTGTTCATCGATCCTTCAACTATAACTTGGACATTCATCATGTCGCCAATATCAGCCAACAGTTTTTTACACTGTCGATGGAATCATAAGGATCTTTCAAGGTCGCAAATCAACAAAAGTAGAACAAGTACCTCAACGAAAGCAGGTTCAAATCTGTAGTTCTCGGCTACTGCCCAAATAGGCTTGCCCGGTGAACTAGCACAAAGAGTTCTATATCTTGAAAGTGCCATTTCTATCTCAGTTGTCGCTTCACAGATGAACCGACAGTTTAGAGGTAAATGATGCATGACTTTGCAAAATACAACTTTACTTGCAATTAATTGGAGACACGAATAATTCTATCTATAACCAGGAAAGTGCAATAAAAACTTTTAGGTATTGAGTATACTAGATGCAGAAATGAAAATTTTTACCACCAACACCATACATAACAAATGACACATCAAGAGGAAATTTCACAAGTTAAATGAACGCTTTAATGTAAACTCAATTCCAAAAAACCAAAATGGGTGTGAGATGCATTTATTCCCTAAAGCTAATGCATATCAAAAAGGTCATTCATCTTATCTGGGACGAATATAGCTTGAAACTTAGTGACGAAAAGAATTGAAGAATAAAGAGACGCCATGACTATTTTAATAAACAATAAATAGATCAAGTTTAGCACTGACTTACAAGCAGCCGCAGGTTTTTCTTCATATCCAACCAGTGTCCCAAGAAGAGATTCAGCGCATGAAAACAATGAAACAAATTGACTATTTAGTATACACAACGGAGGTAAACTATGCAAATAATACTGCCTAATGCGCGTGCGAGCACACAAATGGACAATAAATAAGTAACTGTATTTGAGAACTTCAACCAATATGGTCAGCTTTAAATTTACATGTTGCCAAAACTTCATGAGTTTCAGTGTATGCTTGTTCGCCTAAACTTACTGAAAGATTTCTTTTTTCTCAAAAAGAGAAACCATGGGCATCAAATTTAGTCATGGCATCTGAAACACAAATCACCTTGCAATACATGCTTTTCCGCCTTCAGCAGCCTAAGTGACATGTCAACCTGCACAAACTACCTAAGTGACATAACGAACATGTAATAAGTTGAAGCAAGTGATTGAAGAAAAAATTGTTGCATAGAGAGGGGTTACAAGACACATGCTCATGTCAAGAACCAACTATATGCACCTATTATATTTCAAAGGAGAGTTCAAATTTCAGCCCATCACTTCTCCGGAAATACCAGACATGTAATTTCATCCAAATAAGAGATTATTAATGCATGTGACTCCATGGGCAAAGATTTGTTAGTTGGTAGCATATACTCAAATGATCCAGAAATTGCATAGCAAATAAAGGGGAATGCTGTAGAGTCAATGACATCCGAAGTAACAGTAAACCTCTGTGCATTCTCATCTTCGTTAACGTGGCCAATTGCATCCCTGCGGACGGAACAATCACGAGACAAAAAATCCTTCCTGTAAATTGCTATTTGGCTTCAACACTCGATTACCGAGTCTCGAGAACAATGGCCTATCCATTAACAAGTGAGATCCATGTTCTAAGGGGCATATTAAGTTATGCTTATCGCGGGTCTCTGCTCTCTGTATCAAAAGAATGGTATTTAAAGGGAAATAACGTTTGTCGAGGAAAATTACTAAATATTGGTAACTCCCGTGATATCTATTATTGGCTAATTACTGAATATCAACTTTTTCGGGTTTTGACTCTATAGACAAATTACTGTCCATAAAAGTAAATTACCGGTAAAGTGAAAATGAGTTATGATGACTGCGATGAAACTACGACCACACAGTTAAATTACTATAATTATTCGTGACCGGCCTTTAGATAATTTCAGAAAAATTACGATAAATTTTAGGAAAATTACTGCCCTGTTAGAAGCACCCTTATCGAGTGAAGATCAAATATGAGGTTTTTGGTAATATAGTAAGTAATTCTAATAAAATCCAAACCAAAACAAAAATCATAAAACACATAATAAGTTTTTCTTATTTCATTTTTTAAAATATGGGGCATGCCCGTCATGTCTTCATATTTCGACAATTCCTGTAAAAGAGAACAGAAAGAAAGTATCTTCTTCTTTTTCTCCTTCTTCCTCCTTACACCCATTGATCATTGCCTCTCTCTGTTTCGCGGCCGCCGCTGCCAGTGATGGAGGAGGACCAAGCCGACATTAATTATTATGAAAGTGAGTGATCGAATGATAAAAAAATAAATCGAATTCCAGGTTTGACCATAGTGACCTTCGTCCACAGAAAGAGTTAATAACTTATCCAGTGTTTAGCCCCACAAATTCCGGCGAGGCGAAATAATCTCTCATTCTAGTGAATAAATTATAAACAAACTCTTATCACAAGATTTAATTGACTTTCAACGCTAAAAGCTCTTGGTGTAATTGCATGAATGAAAACCAATGGAGAAATCTACGGCCAAGCACTCGTGAACTGCACTTCAATATTTCTTCATCGACAAAGGCACGCCAAGCACTCGCATGAAAAACAACGCTTCAAGGCTATACGTCCATAGGCAGTTGCGGCAAACATATATCTTGAACCCAAGTTGACCAACTTCAACATGGCGAAAGAGAATCCATATAATCCTAATTGGATTCGTTCAGCTAAGTCTCATTCTTCCGACTTTTCTTTTTCAAACGTGAAGTTCAACAAAAGATATTGACCAAGAAGGAATATAACAATTCAAAATACATAGAGGATGAGAATATACTATGTCAAGGTTTAAGAAATTTTGTGCTTTAAAAGGTATAATACTTGAAACCATTGTTCCTTATTCACCCCAATCAAATGGTGTTGCCGAGCGTAAGAATAAAACGTTAATTGAAATGTTAAACTCTATGTTATTTACAGCTGGCATGCCTTCCTCTTACTGGGGAGAAGCAGTTTTAACTGCTAATCACATCTTGAACAGGTTGACGCACTTTAAGTTGTCTATGACACCTTATGAAATATGTCATAAGCGCCCTTGTAGATATGATATTCTTAAGACTTGGGGTTGGGGTTGTATTACTTATGTAAGTATACTGGATCCTAAAAAACTTAAGGTGGGATCTAGAACCATTATTTGTATATATCTAGATAATGCAAAAGATAGTGCTACAAATAGGTTTTTAGATCTATCTACTAACACAGTGATAGAATCTAGAGATACAGTATTCTTCGAAAACAAGTTTCTCAGAGATCAAGGCTTGAATGTTTCTGGATCTACATATATGATTTCAGAATCTCCTGTAGAATCTGAAGCAAGCCCTTCTGACACTAATTCCACACACTTGGTTGTTGAACCAATTACAATTAGAGAATCTACAAGAGAGAGTTCCCAAAAGTTTTGGTGAGGCCTTTGTTGCTTACCATCTTGAGGATGATGCATTCTCCTATTAGGAAGTAATGAGATTTAGGGAATCCCTATTGTGGACAGAAGCCATAGATGATGAAATGAGTTCTATGCTGCAGAACCACACTTGACAGCTAGTAAATTTGCCAAAAGGGGCTAAAGATATAGGTTGTAAATGGGTATTGAAAAAGAAACTAAATAGTGATGGATCAATAGCCAGATACAAAGCACGTTTAGTAGCTAAAGGTTATAAATAGCAGAGTGGAATAGATTATTTTGATATCTATTCACTTATGTGTCATCTATCAACTATAAGAATTCTTCTTGCTTTGACATCTATTGAAGACTTTGTAGTGCATCAAATGGATGTAAAAATATCTTTCTTAAATGGGGAGTTTAATGAGGAAATTTACATGGAACAACCAGAAAGATATGTTATGAAAGGTCTTGAGGACAAAGTTTGTAAATTGAATAAATCCTTGTATGGTCTTAAACAAGCACCTAAGATGTGGTATGTTAAATTTGACAAAGTGGTAAAAAGTTATGGTTTTCAGTCTAGTTATTCAGATAAATGCATTTACCATCGTTTTATGTCAAACAAGATAGTCATCATTTACTTGTATGTTGACATATTAATTCTTTGTTCCGATCATTCTGTAGTGAGTGACGTGAAAGCTATTTTAGCTAAAGAATTTGACATGAAAGATATTGATATTGATATCATTCTTGGTATGAAAGTAAGCTTTAAACGGCAAGTCATCTATCTTAGCCAGACTCATTATATTAAGCAGCTACTTTCTACTTGGGGATATGATAAGTGTAAACTGAGTGAGACACCATGTGATTATAATAACAGACTAAGTCTTAATGAAGGGACCAGCGTTGATCAATTAAAGTACTCAAAATTGCTTGGTAGTCTTATGTATGCTATAAGTTACACTAGACTCAACATAGCATTTTCAGTTGGTATGTTGAATCGTTTTACTAGTAATCCTAGTAAAGAGCATTGAGATGCCCTTAATAGGCTAATGAGATACCTTAAATATATTAAAGATTATGCTCTCTATTATTCTGGTTATTCTCTAAATGTGGTTGGATATTCTGATGCCTCATGGTGCTCAGATATTGGAAATAGTAAATCCACTAGTGGATATGTATTCATTTTGGGTGGAGCTGCTATTACTTGAAAATCCAAACAACAGACTTGTATTGTATTATCGTATATGGAATCAGAACCTTTTTCTTTAGCCTCGGCCAGCGAAAGGCCGAGTGGATAAAGAATCTGATTATAGATATTCCTTTGACTTAGCTAAAGATTAATTCTTTAAGCCTATTTTTTGATAATCAAGCAGCTGTCCAAGTCATCAAGAATGCTCTCTTTAATTCAAAAAGAAGACATATGAGACTGAGACATGCGTTGTTGAATTATCTGAGAGAACATGGGGTTATTACCTTGATCGATGTGAGATCGAAGGATAACATAGCCAATACTCTCACCAAATGTATGTCTAAAGATCGATTATTCAAAACAGTGGGGAAATGGGGTTAAAGACTATATAGACAAGTCTTAACTACCATTTACTTACATTATAATTGTGTGTTTTGAATTATCAAATCTTCATTTATTGGCTACAATGATAAGCACAATTTATATATTTTATCGATGTTCACAGTTGTTAACTAATTTGAAGATGGTGAATTGTCTCATTCCAAACTTGATGAAGATGACTTTAACCTAATTCAAATATTCTATCGGGGAAACTTGTGTCATTCCAAACTTGATGATACAATTCAACTAGGTTGGACTATCCTTTTGGTTAAATGATCTCATTCCAAACTTGATGCTAGATTATTTGACTTTAAGGAATCAGTAACTGTGACATTCCAAATTGAAATATAGAAACAATTGTTTATATAAGAAGCCTGCTGGTCTTGCTCTTAATTGAAACTTGATATTACATGACTAGGTTATTGTAAGTGACTTGACTATTGGTCCAGTTTTTTAAAACTAGACAATAGTTATTCTCCTACAAATAAACTTAAGTTGATGGCTCTTTATAAATCACATTGTTTAGGTCTTGTTCGTAATATATGAAACTTTATAACATCAATATATGTTCTTTTCTACCTGATGGAATGGTGCTAAGTTTTTATTCAAATGATTGAATTCATGATAATATGAAATTCATATTTAACATTCTACAAGGGATGGCAGAGATGGAGGAGAGCTTAATGAGTGGGATCTTGACCAGGATGACCTACTTGATGAATGAATATATATCATTTAGAGCGTGTGGGGACTTGACAATTTACCTGCTATTACCTATTTTGATGGAATCCATTTACTTGAGACTTGCATTTTGCTATTTCTATTTTGTGAACATTATCATGCTTGTTTCTTATATTTGTAAGGTCTTGGACTATTTTGATTTGTCTACTTATACTTGACTATTATGCATATATTGGTTGTGAACTGAGTTTGAGATTTATTTTGAGATTTGGATGAGTTTAGACTGAATCTAAAACCCTAATACTTATTTTGATTTATTAATCTTAGAACAGATTCATGATAAGAATGATTCACTTATTTAGATTGTAAATGATAATTGAGTTTAATACTTTACTGTTGAAAAACTCTTTGACCGATCCGAGTTGTTTGTCTTGGATTGAATGTGGATGATTCATGTTTGTCTGAACATTACACTGACCACCTTATTGGATTATGCTGTATGATGAATATAGGTGGAGATTGTTGGATATATGGTTAATATAGTCCAAAATAATATGTTCACATACAAGCATGATAGGTGAAAGCATGGTTATTTGGGTCTATATGGGTCGGAACCCAATAACTTGCATATATAAACTCTAGGGTTCCCTTACGCTGGAGGTAATACTATTGAGCTTTCCAAACTTGACGTCTCTTGGTGTAATACTTTAAGCAACCGCTCATTCTCTTTCAAACCTATAACCTCCAACACTCAATGCTAGTGGCGCTAAGCAACAAGGTGCTGCAGCTAGGGTGGCCGATGGTGATGGAGCAGTTCTTCAACGTAAACTACTAAGGGGGTTGGGTCAAGGCATGTTTGGAGGTGGTGTTGGAGAAAACTTTTTATTATTTTGAAATTGACAAAACATTTCCCTCAGTCTAGTTTGAAGACTTGTAGACTCAAGTGTTAAAGTCTAACGAACTCTAGATTCTGTCGTTAAAGTCTGAAGACTGTAAGACTCAAGATTCAAGACTTTAGTCTACCTTCACTAATAGTCTCTAAACCGACGAAGGAAATATTTATCTGATAAAGAAGACTTGTTCATATGTGAGTATATCTTTAAGGATTTAGTTTGTACGGTTGAAGAAATTCTCATGGCTGGAAATAGCATCTCGTGATCAGTTATTCTTATTGAAATCAATTTGGATAATTAGATATATTGATTGGTGAAGTATACTTGGAAGGTTCTACTTATGGAAATCTAGATCCTGATTGTATGGGCAAGCATGATTGGTGGGTGTTAGAAAAAAATTAGAAATAAAGAAAACGAAAAAAGAAAAAGGAGAGAAAAAGAAAAAATAAAAGAAAGAAAAAATAATAGAAAAATGGGGGATTCGCACGAGGGTTTTTAGTTGGGGGATGGCTCTCTCGGAAAGGAGGAGGTTGGATTCTCTAGAGCGCTCGGCTTCATCACGGACTCTCTCTCGAGAATTCTCTCTCTGGTTCGCTCGATTGCGGAGCCATCGGGAAAACGGAGGCTGGTTTTCGAAGGGGTTTTTAGAGCTCCCGATTGTATGGGCAAGCATGATTGGTGATCGCCATAGATATAGCTCGCAGCCGGGGAGGCCTTGAGGGGGGTTTTGGCTCTCTTGCAAGAACCGCCGGAAGGGATGATATCCCTCTCCCTCTCGCTCTCGCTTTAGGGATCGATGCGGACACTCGATTCCGGTCGCCGAGCACGTCGAATCCGTCGCAGCCCCGTCTCTGGAACCCCGGCCCAGACCTGATGTTCAGCCTAGCGGATCTCCGAATCCGCGTGCCGTTCTTCGATGCCGCCGTTGAAGTTGCAGATCCGATCTCTCTTAAACCCTAGAGGATGGAACGGGATCGAGCTCTGAAGCCAACGGCGACAACATCTACTACAGCGACGGTTTCCGATCCTTCGCTGATTCGTTCAAGTTACAGGCGCCGATCTTCATCGCCAACGCGTTCAGGACCTCCATTCTCCAATCGTGGTCAGATATTACTCTTCGTCAAGGTAAATCTACATGCTCGTTTCTGCTAAAGGTAAAAACCTAATACTCAATTCCACCGGTGAAATCTAGTCGCGTGTGAGGCTTTCCTAATGACCTTGAGCATGCTGCATCGCCTCTTTGTGATAAGATGTCTCTCTTATTCTTGCATCTAGATCCTTTGACGGAAATACATACCACCTGTTCGATAAAATTCCTGAACTAGATCAGTGTATGTTTTGATTCAGATTCTGACATAGGGCTTTCCACCGCTTAATCAATTCATTTTATATGTCGTATAAAATTTACTTTTGTTTTGTTTCTTTTCATTTCAAATTTAGTAGCTATACGTTTTGGGATTTGTTCTTGGAATTCTCGGATTGGACGCATATCCAAAGTGATGCTGCATTTGATCCTTGTGATAGTTTTTTTCAGCCAATCAATTGTGGGCCTGTTAGTGGGTAGAAGAAAAGAGTAATGACTTTTCACGTGTGAACAGGATTTGTATGCGTGCTTCTACTTCTTGTTTCGCTCTCTTTGTACATGGATGAGTAAACATGTACAGAGTACTTGGTCAACTTCTGCTGAGCATATTTGAATTTGATTCATACCTATTCTCGCTTCAGCATTCTGCATGTTTAGTCAATGAGAGGGAACTCGTTGTTCGTTTTTTTTTTTTTTTTTTTCTATTGAGGGAATGGTTATTGGAAAAAGTGAAGGGTCTCATGAGCTCGGTCTTGTTATCCTCTGATGGTAAGGCATTGGAAGCTGAGGCTACTCATGAGACTGTACCTCATCATCTTCGTTTACATCAGAAGGATCAAGAAACTAGTATTAATAGCATTGTTTCTATATTTCCATGGACAAGAGGATTACAACATAGGTGCATTCTGATACTTCAATTGGTTAATTACCCTCTTGTTCATCTTTGTCTATAATGGGTTCTATTAGTTACTTGCTATGTTGCTGGAAGTATTACCATGTTGTTTTTATGATCTATGTGCTATGGAATACTTCAAATATATTGGTTGAGCCCTGCTGCAATTGTTTTTTTCTTGACATTGAATGGAACGAATAGTGCCAATACCAAAACTATTACTTTTTCACAGGTAGAGTTAGCAAAGTTATCGATGACATGCATTTTTGTAAATGTTTGTTCAGAAAGGATGCATGGTCTACATCATTTGAGCTTTGATTTGATATGTTGCACGCCTTGAACGGACATCATTCGGTCATCGAAAAATATCGACAAAGTCCGTCAATTCTGCAGTAGTTTTTTAGGTTGATTTGCTGTTTTGACCTACTGCAATTTTCTGTTTTAACTGGACTGAGCTAGTAGATGATGTTATCAGGACTTAATGTCTTCTAGAGATTTGTAATAGATTTCTCAAGCTTTCCATGGACATATTATATGTGCGATTTGGCCATCATTTGCCCTGCCTGATGCTTCTTGCAAAGAGCACTAATCTGCTGATGTGTTCTGCTTGTTATGATCTGATCTGACCACTTATACAAATGGCTTTGCTTGAGCTAGAAAAATACGTAAATTGCAATTGTCACCTAATAGGAATTCGTAAAGGACACCTTGAGCTTTCTAACGATGCCTAGTTTGTCCAATTTACCCATCATTTGCCCTGCTTTTCTTTATTTTTTAGATCAAGTTTTGAAGTCTGAATTTGTCTTGACCTGCAGTGCTGTCTTGTCTCTATGAATCTGACTGTCTACCAATTTTGTGTGGTCTTATACATAATGATCTCGAGGATAAATTCTCGATGAAAGTTGTCCATAATATCCATATCCATCCCATGCTAAAATTTGAGAATTTTTAAGGTCAAGTAACCTTAGAATTCAAGTTGACATGTAGCAATTTAAATTGTTATGCATTTTGCTCCTAATGACAAGTCACATATCAATGTTAATGAATTTGTGTGGCCTTTTGCACATGGATTTAGGGTTAAATGTCTAAATCAAACTTTTTCTTCACATTTAACCCTACGTCATGTTCAAATTTCATGATTTTCATGCATTGATTAGGTGGCTTAACAAATCAGTTATCATGCATCATTCTCTGATTTGATTATGATTGATTTGCATGCTTTAGCGATTGTTGCTTTTCGGCCATGAATTTGACTTTACTTGAGCTTGATACGCCTCAGGAAATTCCATTTATGAAAGTTGTTCTTTATAAAGTGCTTGATTTCTGTGTTTTTTTTGTTTTTTTCTTAGAGCCAATCATACATGGGTTCTACCCCAATTGCTTTGATCTTAGTTGTGATGATTGTTTCTTTCACTTGTATGCACCTAGTCATAAATTTCTTAGATTAGGTTTAGATTAGGACCTCGAAGATGGAGAAGGCATGAAGATGGTGGAGGTCGATGTCCATTCCGACCATTTTCATGTAATACCCATTTTCCCGACATATGTCTCGGGTTCCATGCATTGTATAAAACCCGACAAGTTGCGGGTTTCTTTTCTTTCCCGATTGTTTTCTCTTTTATATTCTTTAGAATTATATGATTAGGTTTAACTGCTTACCTTGATTGTTTACTTCATGTCTTGCAATTTAATTTTCATTTCATTGTTTGTTTTCCTTTCATTTCTTAGGAATAGAATAGAATGAAAGTAACCCACCACGCATGATCATTTAGTATAGAATTGACGATCCTGAAAATATAAAAAGAAATGCATGAAAATGTTAGGAAAAACACAACATAACTGTTTAGGTACCGAAAGGGCGCTAATAGCATATTAGCGTAACCCAAGTCCCCGAACCTAGATATCTGGTTGCGTAGGAATCGAGGGAATACTCCCGACCCTCGGTTGGGTTTCTAGCCGACCCCCAAAAATGAGGCTAGTGGCGACTCATGTATATTTTTAGGTTGTTATAAATAACTAGATCGCATAAATAAACCCGCTGTCGCGCGAGGTACGAGCTTGGGAGAGCTCGTGATCTTGAGATCAAGTACCCCTAAACCCGACCTTTCCCACCTTGGACTTTTCGAGGGCGGCGAGATCGAGTCGCGACAGTGGGTTATCATCACATTCCTTAAATAACTCGAGATCTCCTTAATTGATTCTGTTCAATGGGTAGATTGGAAGAACTCCTTTGAAAGGTGCCAACGGTTATAAAAGCATGGAGGAGTATATAAGGAAGACGCTCAAGTTATTCAAGTGTGTGCGTGAAAGAAAAATTCTAAAATCTAAAGCTCCTAGTTCTTTACTATTTCAATTGTTGAGTTTAAATTGTACTTAAAGAGAGATTAAATACTTGTAAGACCTTGAGGAAATGTAGCAGAGTTTCTATACTGTGGAATCAAGGATGTGAGACTGTAAAATCTCTTTTGGTTCTTAGTGGAATCCAGCTAATGGGCTGTCAGTGTGAGAGAGTGGACGTAGACTTGGTCTAAGCCGAACTACTATAAATCTTGTGTTTCAATTCTCTTTCCCTAATCTCTTTACTTTAATTTGTAACTTTATATAACTGTTTATAGTCTTTTACATTTTCAGTCTATTATTCTTAGAAGACGAATTAATCTATTAATTTTTGCAAAAACTTCTTTAATCGCATATTCACCCTCCTCTAGGTGTTCTTACTAGTCCTATCAGATGGCACGGGGGAGGAGTGGCGAGATGAGGGCCGGGGAGCTGAAGGAGAAGATCGACGCAGTGATGGGGGAGACGGAGAGAGGGAGGGAGATGCGAAGGCCAGCGAGGGAAGCGAGGGAGATGATCCTAAGCGCCATGAGAGGCGACGATGCTGGCGCTACGAGTAGGGGGTCATCTGTGCGGGCATTGGACGACTTCATCGATGCCGCGATGTCGACAAGGGCAGAGAGTTGACATGGACTGAAGATTCCCAACGAGCACATGTCCATTCCCGGAAAGCATATCTCCACGAGCGCGCAAGGGCTCTTGGTGTTTCAGATTCAAGAGCCAGCAGCAAGAGAGACCGAGGCCGACTGAATGAGGGGGAACTAGGTAGAGCCTATGAAGCACGGACACGTTGTTGAGGCTTCCATGTTGTGTCCGACACGTGTCGACGTGTCCGACACGCTCGGACACGCGGTCAACGCGTGTCGAGAAATTCGACACGTGGTCAACTTTTCTCGACACGCGTGTTCAAGAGAGAGATTGTTGAAGAAGACGATGATGGGTAGAGGTGAGGCCGAGGAAGAGGCCGAGGAAGCGGAGATGAGGCCGTGACAGCGAGAGGAAGAGCATAAATTGAGGCGAGGCTGCGATGGAGGGCCGGCGGCGAGGCTGCAGCTGCTGTGAAGGAGGAAGGGCCGGAGGCGACAGCTATGAGGCGACCGAAAGAGTTGAGAAGATCGTGAGGAAGAAACTAAGGGGGTGGGGGAGCTGGTTGTGGCGTGGGGGGGAGGGGGAGAGAGAGCAGGGGAAGAACGGGAATGGAGGGGATTGATGGGGGCGCAGCCTGCGGGGAGCAGGTGGTGGCGTGTGGGGAAAGGGAGGGGGAGCGGGAGAGAAGAGAGGAGAGAGGGGAAGAAACCGATGGGGATGGGGGCGATTGATGGGGGCGTTGGGAGCAGGTGGTGGCGTAGGGGGAAAGGGAGGGGAGAGAGAGAGAGAGAGAGAGAGGAGAGAAGGTGAAGAAATCGAGGGGGTTGGGGGTGATTGATGGGGGCGCAGGGAGCAAGTGGGGGCGTAGGGGGAAGGGGAGGGGGGAGAGAGTGGGGGCAGATCCGTAGAAATCGAAGGGGGAAGGGATTTTGGGGTGGTGGTGTGGGAGAAGAGGAGAGAGAAATGAGGAGAGAGGGTTTGAGGGGCATAATTTTTGTTAAATTAAAAAAAAATTTTAAATATGCACACATATTAATTATCAATATGTTTTTTAAATTTTTTATGAATAGATTTATTAATATTATTAGTGTAAATTTATTGTAAGTTCTTATTTTATTTATTTATTTATTTGTGAATTTGAATCAAATTAATTAAAAATAAAAATATTTATTTAATATATAACGTGTCGGAACGTGTCGAATTCTCTACTTTTTAAGAAATGACGTGTCGCGTGTCGCGTCACGTGTCACGTGTCGTGTGTCGGTGCTACATAGGGTAAAGCCCATTTAAAAATCCTTACAACTGAAAAAAAAAAAAAAAAAAAAAAAAAAAGATTTACAGAGCTGTTCACCAAACAAAATATAAATAAAAAATGACAATAGGACCCTCGATCGAAGAATCGAAAATTAAGTACACATCTAACTTAGGACGCTATCTTATGGTCATCCCAGCCCCATATTTTGCCATCCCTAGACTTCGATCTCGGGAGGCCGCTGTCTGGGTTACACGTATGGATGTCCCTTTTGAGGTCTTGAGGCATCGTGGCTAATTAGGACTCTAACGTACAATCGCATAAGTTAGTTTTGTGCACATGATGTCAATATATCTATGACTGCATTTTGTAACTCGACAGCGTACAAATGCGTTCTTACGTTGCTGGGAAAACTTTTATTGTAGATACTACCTCCCGTTCCACATTTTTCATGGGGAGAGAGCCAATAAACTATATTATATGCATATTCGGCGAAAATCGCTAGAGATGATTGCACGAGACTAATGAACTATATCCGATATGATATGGTCACATGCTTTTCTGGCTAAGTAACATGCACAATCCTCTCGATCATCTTGATCTAATGACCTCTCCCTTCATGGCGAGTGAGAGAGCGCTCAAGCTCCCTTCGCTCTCCACCGCCACTCCGGGCATGGCCACCGCCCTGCTGCCGACGAACCCTCTCTCTCCCACCACGATCTTCCCGAACTTCACCACCCCGCCTTCCCCATCGTACACGTGCCCGAACAGCAGGGCCTCCCTCTCCACGCTTCCGCCTCCCTCAACCTCCACCATCTCAGGGTTCATTGCGGCTCCCATGGAGTCCACGTAAGTCCCCTTGTCCAGCTCGATGTACGACCCCATCAGCTTCATCCACATCAGGAACAACGCCGAGCCGCTCGTCATCTCCACGAAGTAGTCCCCGACCACCGTCCTGATGGCTTGCCATATGGTATCCATGAACACCTCTCTGCTCCATATATGCGCTCTTTCGTCCTCGCTCTTCTTTCCCACGAGGATGTACTTCGCCGCCACGCAGGCCAACGCGGCTAAAACACCGGTGGACACCCAGAAGAAGGGGAACGTCCAGTGTACGGGCATGTTCCTGGTGTTCTTGCAGTGGAGGAGCAAGTTCAGAGGGAAGTAGATGATTAGTCCGAGGAGAAAGTAGGGCAGTATTGTTTGCAGCAGCGGCTGAGCGAAAACAGCCCATGTGGTTAAGTACCAAGGCCTCAAAAGGGTCACTTTCTCGGCGTCTTTTCTCTCGAGTGCAGCTGCCATTGGACACCCGGAGAGGTCGACCTTCACGTCGGACTGCTCCAGGAAGACCCTCCATGCCCCAGGAAGAGGATCTCCATTTCTCAGGCGTTGGCAGATCTCGTAGGTGAGTGAACGCCCATGATCGATTGATGCGCTCTGACTACTTGACGTGGCCCGGATTACATCCACCTCATGACATCGGAGGAATGGCTTAAATTCTAGCCTCTCCGAGCCTTCTTTTGTGAGATTTTCATTGATAATGACCTCACCGACATCAATGTAGGGAAACTGAAATTCATCCCAAGGTTTTGTGCAATCGAGAGCAATTTCCTGTGCCGCTTCATCCTGTGGAATTGGCCTGACTTGAAGCTGGAATATGTAACGGACCCCGTTCGCAGACTTCACACGGTTCTGGAAATCTTCAGCTAGGAAAAGTAACGGGCGGGTGTCGTTAGCATCCCTCGGTATCGCAATAGTTTCAGGCGGAAGGATCCCAAAGGGTTCCACCTTACCACTATCTTCTCTGATATTTTTGTCGAAGGGCCTCAACTTGAACTTCACATACATTTCCTGTCCGTCCTTAAAGCGGAAGAGCCTACAGACATTTGAGTAGTAATGCAGATCCGCATAGGAGTAAGCTCGACGGAGGGAGGACCACGCTGCATCGCGCAAGTGCGGCTCCCCCTTGACGCGCTCCTCCCTTGCGGCAAGCCCACACACCATCCAGGTTGCGAAATCAGAGATTGTGCGGGCAGCAGATGCCTTCCCTGTCTTCAAAGTCAAGTCAAGAAGTGGAGAATCATCCTCCTTTTCATCCGCGAGTATCCTTAGTGCTGCTCCTCGTACATCTAACCTTGCGTCGTCATCAGCACTCACTCCATTGCTGTGGCGGATAATGACTGTATACTTCTTTCCAGGCCTGAAGATATTGTGCTCTGGCAATCCTTGAATATCATCGTAGAGTTTCAAGTATCCCCCCCCGCTAACACCAATACGATGGAAGTACCTCGATTTCAACTTCAGAGTCGCCGCTGCCAAGTTAGCAGCCAAATTGCCAACTATCTTTTTATATCTTGGATCCATCTCCTCTATCCTGTCATCCAAAGCGTATGTAGTGTTTTTTACCATAACTGGACTTTGAGACCCCATGTAAACACCACCACTTTGGAGAACTGAATTCACTGGAGCAACTGAAATTGCCCCAAGAATAACATCCTTTTCGACTACAGAGCCGGGAAGTATAAGGCTTTGGCTCCCAATAACTGAATTATCCTTTACATCAACATTACTCTGGATGTACCCACTTTGGGAATAGAAACCTGTGATGATCCTGCTAAAATCACCTAAATGCACACCGGTGCCTATCGAAACCATCCTTGGATCCGCAAGCAGGTTGATGGATCTGATGGAACAATACTTGCCTACTTTTGCACCTAACAAGCGCAAGTACATGCAGAAGGCTTCTGTTCCAGAAAGAAGCTTGGCAAATCGGAGGTGGCAAGCAACTGCAAGCCGGTGGCCAAACCAGGTTTTGATGTGAGTCTGTGTTTTCTTTTCTTTACCGGAAAGCAAATGGGTAAAGACGGATGTCAATAAACTAAGGACCAGGCCATGAGCAAAGTAGGCAATGGCCAAAGAAATGGCAAACTCGAATGGATTAGGCAGGGCGTTTGTAAACATGGTGGCGTATGCCATGATGGTGAACGGGACCCAGTGTAAAGCTCCCGAAATGCAAACAAAAGCCAACTGTTCAAGGGAAGGAACTTTCTGAGATAGCCTCATGTAGAGCAAGTAAACAGCAGCAGCGGACAAAGAGCTGAGGAGACCAACCATGTAGATGCCCATGAACTGTTGTATGGTCTCTTTCAGACTTCCAGGGGAAACCTGAAATGTTGCAACAGTAGATGCCGGATTATTGATTTGCACAACCAAAAACAGGAAAATATGCATTCATGATGCTTCCATCAGCTTATGGATGTCACCAATACAACGCTGAGCATCAGCATCCTGCAAATTAAGTCAACACTTGCTTTGGAAATTCTAAAAAATAACTTCAAGAGTAATATGACTATGAAATTCCACTAACTCCCTTTTTAAACAACGTCAGGAAAACAATGACAGACCAACTGGATGCTTCGATCAAGGGTTTGGAAATCTTTTCTTCATGTCAGTACATATCATTTGAGTCTATTATTCATTATTTGTAGGAGAATATTGCTCAAAACAGGAATAAGCCCTTTACCCTTCTGACTAGCACCAGTGAGGTAGAGCACCATTACAAATAGTAACCACAATAAAAGTTTCGCTACCAAGAAAAGAAAAACCGAGAAAAGGTAATTAGATGAGTATTCTTACTAAGTTTATGAAGTAGAGCACTATTAAATTCAGTAACTAGAGACTATACTTGCAAAAAACAGATATAAAATTATGGAGGAGTAAAATGCATAATTTGGTTGATTTGGAGAATAATGAAATTTTGCAATGAATAGATTTTGGTACTCACGCTTCGCAAGAGAGTGCAACTCTACGCGCTCAAACTAAATAATTGTCATATTTACCTATAATCTAATCTATGATCAGGATGTTTCTATTCTTGAAATGGGTAGAGCACCAACAGAGTGTTCACATAAATAAAAGAAATACCTATCAGAAGTGCTTAAAAGTTGTTACCAAGAAAGCTATGTCACTATGAGAAAAGATAAGGAAACAGCACTTACCTTCAATATCTTATCCGCCCCAGCCATCGTAAAGGCAGACTTCCTACGTTCACTTTTTTGCAAGGCCGGAATTTCAGCTCCTTCTCCTAAAACACTTCCTTTCTGGACAACAGCATAAGGGCCAACTGAGCAATTCCTGCCAATCCTTATTGGCTGGAATCTCAAGATGCTGTCCCGCACTTCGTGACTTTGAAGCAAAGCACCTTCTGCAATCACTGCTCCATCGCCGATTGAAACTAGAGAAGGGTCTGTTATGTCAACTGTGTCTAGTAAAACTGATGATCCAATCCTTGCTCCAAGCATCTCAAACCAATGTTTAAGGAAAACTGTTCCTCTGAGATGCACCGCGAGGACTTTGGAGGAAGCCTCCTGAGCCTTGTAAAGTGCCCACCACTTGACAAAATCCACAGACCAGACAGATACTTCAGGAGTCAGGGCGTAATTTATGCGCAGGAAAGAATTACCGAAAAAGGCAATGGATATGCTGGTCAAGGCAATACAGAGGATCCAGGAAAGAGGTGCAAGAAGCACAACACTTGGATGATACAACCAAGGAAGTCCATCAATTAGTTTTTGGCTAGCCGAAACCAAAATTTGAAAAGCGGAAACCGATAAATAAGCAGGAAAAACCAGAATGAAAGAGACGTAGAGAAGAGCAAGAAGTTGGAAGGACCAGATACGCCAGCGGTGAAGTCTGGAAATTTCCATGGAGAAGTCAGCAGTAAGGACTTCTGGCTCTGGATGGTTGGATTGGGTGGAGACTCGATGGGGCTGAGACTTCATTAAAAGATTCTCAGCGAAGTTTGCCAAGTCTGCTATGCAGGTTGCAGTGAATATATCTACAGCTCCAACTGGGACTCCAAGAAAATCCGAAAGCTTTTGAGCAGCTCTGACCACGCCTATCGAATCAATGCCATAGGACACAAGGCTTTCCATGGCTGAAATGTTTTGGATTGCAATTCCTGTCTGTTCACTGACTAGCTGCTTCAGAAACTCCACAATATTTCTATTGCTTAATTTTGGGCTTGGTGGTAGAGAACTTTTAGCAAGGTGGGATCGAGGAGTGTTTCCCTCCCTACACATCCCAGTGGTGAAAGATCTGGTCAGCAATCTCTTTGTCACAATTGGATCTGGAACTGTGTTGAGAGTTCCATCAACAAACTGCTTGAGGCATTCAAACCTCTTGATCTTCCCTGAGGTCGTCTTACTTATGGTTCTAGGCTTGATCAACTTGACAGACACGGCAGTTACCCCATGTTCTTCCACCACACGGGATTCAATTTGCTTTATGATGTCCTTGTCGACTGGTTTACCGTCTCTTAACTCTGCAATTACAACCAAGCCAACCTCGTCAGAAGCATCCGGAAGTGAAATGCCTTTTGCTGATAGGACATCTTCTGGAACACCAATGACTGCACAGCAACCAGGGCGTAAAAGCTCAGATGAGCTCTCAACTGTCTTCTCAACATCTGTCAAGTAAATTTTTCTTCCGGCTACAATTATGAGATCCTTGATTCTTCCTGTGATGAACAAGTTACCTTGGATTACCCGTCCCAAGTCTCCAGTTCTTGTGTACTTTTTTCCAGGGTAATTCTGAAGCTTGTTTCTGAAAGTTTTCTGGCTAAGTTCTTCCTTGCCCCAGTACCCAATTCCAGCGCTCAGACTACTAATCCATATCTCTCCTTCCTTCCCATCTTTGTCAACCTCTAAACCTGTATCTGCATCAACAATTTTTATATCAACATCTGCATCATTGGGATCCACGTATCCACAGCAAATTCTTCCCTGCCAATCCACCAATATAGGCTTCTTTTCACCAAATGCACAGCTGACAAAGACACAATTTTCTGCCAAGCCATAGCCTGGAGCCATCACCTCCTGAGAAAGGCCAAAGGGACGAGTGACCTCAACGAATCTTTTGAGAGTTTTCTGCCTTACTGGTTCAGCAGCGATCATGAAAAAAATCATGGAAGAGAGATCATAATTGTGCGCCTTAGCCTTGTCTGCTTCTAGTCTTCGAATCACTAGCTCGAAGGCAAAATTGGGGCCCGCACTGTGTGTGGCCTTGTAATCACTGATTGTTTGAAGCCACAGGAGTGGATTCCTGATGAACGTCAATGGAGAAAAAAGGATTGCTGACCCACCACAAACCATTGCCGTAAAAAGTCCTCCAATCAAACCCATGTCATGGTACTGGGGAAGCCAACTTACTAGCACAGTATTTGAAGTGCTTCGGTATCTCCTCCGCATCAATTTGACATTATGAATGAGTCTGCCATGAGTTATCATGACACCCTTAGCATCACCAGTTGAACCAGATGTAAATTGCAAAAAGCACAGATCATCCGGCTGAGATTCTGATTGAAAGCCAATGTTTGAAGCAGGCAAAACCTGGAGCTTTTGATCCAAGAATCTGTGTGCAGCCATGGAAGATTAGGCCACTGAGCTGTGCTTTTCGCACTTTTTCTGGTGAAAGAGATCCAATTCTTTACTGACCCTGCCCTAACTGCAGCATGATAGCCAACAGTTGACAGAATGGCCACTGCATTGCACAATTTGGCAATGTTCTCAATTTTTGCAAGTGCCTGTCCACCTCTTTGCAATGGATCGGGTGGAAGTACTGGAACAGGTACGACTTTGGCTCTTAAACAACCAAAAAAAGCATCAACAAAGTCCAAACCTGGAACGTGGACAAGTAAAACCCTATCACCTGGCTTGATAGTAGGTCTTCGGCTCATCAAGAGCTTATCAGCAATGCAAGAAGCATTGGAGTCAAGCTCTGCATATGTCCTCTGGCACCCCACTGCCCCTTCTTCATTGATCCAAGTATAAAGAGCCTTGTTTTGAGTGATTTCTGTGGCAGCCCAATGCTTTAAATAGCTATCAAGCGTGGGGAGGTCAGGGAAAACAACGCCATGTGTTTCACTCAACGTTTTAAGGCCAGCCTCCTCTTGGTCTAGTTGCAAGGTGAACAGACTCTGCACGAGAAATATATATCTCAGTATACCGTAGCTGCATTAATGCTCTTTCCATTATCAGTAACCTACGTCAGTTTATAGATCAAGAGAGCTGACTCACCTTCACATAAGGTAATGTTGGGAGGGAATTTGCACTGGCGAAGTGCTTGCAGATTAAAGCCATGGCATAAGATGAATTTCTTTCTGTGAGCTCAAAAGCAAAAAGCCCTCCTACATAATATGTGTTTCGGTGACCCTGAAGTTCAGATTCTATTCTTTCATAAAATCCGTCCTTCATATCTGCATCAAATCACAGAAAAAGTTATAGAAAAATTTTGTATGTAGCTTGTGGCTCCCATGAATCACCTGTGTATGTGTTATTTAACATACCTTTGCTGCCTACGTGAGGAAAGTACTTGAAACGCCTCTGAAGAACGACCTTCTCAACTTCTCCACCCATTCTTTTAACTACTTCAATCGCGAGATCAATAACGTTAGATCCTCTGATATTCACAGAGTCACCATAGGACCAGAACAAGAAGATATTGGAGTCAGCATAAAATCTTTGTATTGCAACCGGATGTCCGATTGTTGAAGGGTCTTCCATATATTCACCCAAATAATAAAAGCCAACAGGAATGCGTTCAAGCCCCTTTATCTTCAAGACGGTGGTGTAATAATCTATTGTTTGCACTTTGCTGAATAGCTCCCTTTCAAGGTTGCTCACATCCAACAATCCAGTCTCAGCTTCTGCAGTGACAGCATTTTTATGAAAATCCAAACAAAACACAACTAAGAGAGTGGGAGTAAAATACTCAACGAACCTGTAGAAGACGATGTTGATCTGTATGTTCTTGAATTCTTGAAGGGGAATGCACCTGAGATGATTATCTTATCAAACTCCTTATGCTCAGTCTCTCCGCTAGAATTGGTGATATCAACATTAACACCTGAACCGTTCCTTCTGACTGCTTGTACTTCAGTATTGCAGCACACTTTTATCAGAAGTGAATCACTGATTTTTTTCCAGAGGCTCATATATCCACCTTTCATACGTCGAATTTTTCCAGCCATGCTAGTGCGAGTGAACTCATGAATGTAAGCATAAGGCATGTCTTGGACAAATCCATACCCAGATGCGGTGTATCCATATTGGACAGACTTGGGGACGCTTTTGATTCCATGAGCCTCCAGATATGCTGGGGTTAAGTCTGATGTGATGTCACTCACCGCATGGATGCCTATACGATTTGAATCCTTTGCCTTATCCTGCAGATGACATGAAAAGCTGACTCCAGCTGAATAGATAGCAACAGCCATAACCAACAGAATTGGCACTTCGCTGTATTACCAAAAGAAGGGTACCTGGATTTCTAAGGTGAGCGAGACCAGAGACATAAAATCTTCTGCAACATTTATATCTTGATACTCCCTGGTAAAACTGTCAATGAGAGCTAGTTTGTGGAGGTCCATTTCTTCTAATTCAGTCCCAGATTCTTTTGCCAAGTGAAAAATGACTGGTGCGCTGTTAGCAGCAAGAACTTGACCACCCAAATCATAAACCTTTCCTGTAGGAATGATCAAAAGATGTTAGTGAACTTGGATAGTTGAATAGTGAATAAGACACCCTTTTTTAATGTACCTTCAATTTCCACTGATTCGCACATGCCTCCCACAGATTTGTGCTTCTCTATAACAGTGATGTCTCTATAACCAAGCTTCACTAGTGCATAGGCAGCTGATAATCCACTTGAGCCACCTCCAACTATCCCGATTCTGGTATCCAGTGGCAAGCACGGATGCAACTTGGAGAACTGATCTTCCACAGATTTTTGGGAGTCCATCTTTGATGTAGTCGCACACTATCAATAACGCCTTCAGGATCAACAACACCAAACTGAGTCAATCTATATTTTTCGCATTGACACTTCCCCAAAGTGCCTCTCCGATATGAGGTTTTATATTGCCGTACAACCAAGGGACAAATTGAAAAAGAAGCGGAACAGAGAAATTTTTAACTTTGCCCTCTTGTCCGTTCTGCTATTAAAAAAGGATATGATCCAGCTCAGAACTCCTTTTCACACAAAGGGAAGAAGTGAACAGAAAGTGTTGACAAAAATCAACACCGTTTAAAACAAAGTTCCCAATCATCAACTGGAGGCAGACATGGGAGACAAGTGCATAAAACATTTTTAACGCCTGAGAAGATCCGGATATGGATAACCACTGCTTATGCTCATTTCAGCCGAACTAAAATCCGACATAGTCGAATTCAAAAGATAAGAAATGTGCGATAGATCTACAAAATGGATCACAGCCAAAACCAAAAGATAACATCTAATAGTCTCACTGTGTTATAGAAAAGTGCTTAGGAAGGATGCTTCAAGGATATGTTTTATTCTTGGTAGTGCAAAAAATTATGTATGGCGCTTACTTTAGTACCAAAGGTTTTCGTCAGATCACTTAGGTGCCGAATCAGATAAAAAACAATCATTTTAAGTGCTAATGCCGAGTAATTCCGACCAAACATAATACGTGGCTTTTATAATCAAAATTTTATATGGCTTGACATATTATTTTAAAAAAAAAAAAAAAAAAAACCAGTCCACCTGGAAACCATAACACATTCTTTTTCACCAGGCAAAGCACAATGCATTCCATTTCAGCCATCTCCACACAGCTCGTTACACAGATATTGCAGGGGCCCCACAGAATTCTCACTGTGGAAATCTATCAAACGCTTTCACGGTATACGAGCATATACCTTTCGACCCACATCAAGAAAGCTCTGAATAACCGAAAATTCCTCTTTCTCCGTCCCTCTCGGCGCGTCGAAGTTTGTAGCAGGGACACGCTTATTCAAACACCGAAATAATAAGAAAGACTGCGGAAAGGCTCGACGTTCCAGAAACGCTGAGCTCATGCTCGAATTTAACCAGTCGAGATGCTTCACCAGTTCCCACCCCCCCCCCCCCCCCCAACACAAAAATAACGTGTTAAATATACGGATTGCGATGACGGGTGGCGTTGTTGGAACAGGTATCCGTGGGCACGGAGCGGCGGCGGCTCGTGGCGGCATTGGTAGGATCGGCATTGTCAAGTGATGATTGATTCTTGCAAGATCTTTAACGAAAAATTTAATGAGGGTGGTGCGGAAGATGGGATTGTCAAGTGATGCGTAGGCCAAATAGGCATTTGGTTGTGTGTAGTTCATCAGCAATAGTCAACTCGCATGGAAGAAGATGGCGGTTGTCAGGTGTGTGCAAAAGAATCGAGGATCGCTTGGATGGCTTAGAATCGGTCTGGACCGGATTGAAACTGGCGATTCCTGAGGAAACTAGTTTGGTTTTTGATTTTAGGCGTGAAACCGCTCACCCTATTATCCGTACTAATAACATCTAAATATATATTTAATTTTGGGAAAATTTCAAATAAGTGCTCGAAACCCCTTCATTTTCTCAAACTAGGGTGCAAAGTGGATCTTGTGTTAAATAAGAACTTAAAGTGGCTATGGTAATTTTAAATAAAGGTTTAAAATGATTATGGTCATTTCAAATAAGGGATTGATCTTGCCGGTCGCTGGCTAGCTAAACATTCCAACTGATCAAGGGCGTTTTCATCGGATTACAATTTTAATTTTAAATTTCTTTTTATTCTTTTCTTTCTTTTTTTTTTTTTCGACGAGGGCCAGAGGTTGTTGACAAGGCTCGACGACCCTCATCGATTGTTGGTATGGGTTAGCAGGGGCTCTGCTAGCCTTGCCGGCCACGAGTAAGGCCACCCTCATCGATTGTTGGTATGGGTTAGCGGGGGCTCTACTAGCCTTGCCGGCCAAGAGTAAGACCACCCTCACCAAATTTGGCAAGGGTTGTCCTTGCTTGGGGCCAACAAGGGGTTGGAGACCCTCGTCGGTTGTTTGCGAGGGCGACCTCACCAAGGCAAGGTCGTCCCTTGCTAGTTGCTAGAGAGGCAACCTTCACCTAGATCTAGTGAGGGTCGACCTTGCCGATGGCTGTGAAGGCAGCCTACCCCAAGGCAAGGGGACGTTGTCCCTTGCCAACGGCCGACAAGGGTCGTCGAGCCTTGGTCGGGCCCAGGCAAGGCCGACCCTCGCTAAATCTAGCGAGGGCTGGCAAGCCTTGACCAACCCTCGCCCCTTGCCCAGACCTTTTCACCATCGCCGATGGTTGGTGGCCATGAAGAAAGAAAAATTAGAAAAAAAAAATCAAAAACAAAAAGGTAAATGACTAAAATGCCTTTTACCAGCCAGAAAGTCAAACCCATTTTTTGAGATAGATATAGTCACTTGAGAACCTTATTTGAGAAAATGATAGCACTTTAGGTTTTTATTTAAAACAATATCCATTTCAAGCATTTATTTGAGAAAATAAAGGTACTTCAAACCCTTATTTGAAATTTTTCCTTTAATTTTTAAAAAATTATGACTAAAAAAAATTAAGAAAAATGAAAACCCTAAAATTCATAATCTGAAACTCAATACTCATTAATTGAGTGCTCGTTTTGCCCTACTCTCACCTCGTATGAGTCGTTTCTCTATCTCTCACTCACGACCTTAACTTTCAAGCTCAACACCTATCGATTCATAGTATCACCTCTCAACTTTTAATATGAATCCAATCTTTTTACTAATCTTGCAATTAAGAATAGGGAGGTTCTTTGTTTTTTGTTTTACTTTAGCTTTTTAAAAAATGTTGCACTGAGTGCATGAAACTTGAAGGGACCGGTTTCATAGACCAACTCGGGAATTGAACCGAACTAGCGGTCCGATTCTTGGGTGGACCCATAGAACCAATGGGTGGTTCCTGATTCCAATTTTTCAAGATCAATCCTTAGTAGGTGGTTCCCGATTCTAGGATGGGAACCGTCCAGTTGGACCATGCTTATTCCTAGTGATAATTATGGGTATATTTCTTAAGAAGTGCTGTCTAGGTCTCTTTTTTTTCACATTGGAAGATTGGTTTGCATGGCATTGTTACGTGTGGAGGCACATAATCTCAAAGTTCAGTTATGTTTTGGCTGGAAAAAGGCATCAGGGCGCCCTTTTTGGCGATTAGTGACCGTTGATCAATGATGATATTGTACATTGGATCAAAATGCATAAACTAGTTATATCATTACTTTTTTTTTCTGTAAAATTCTTTTTTGTAGGGCGTTTACGGGTAGCCCAAAAAGAAGTAAAAAAAAAGCTGAGGACTCGTGATAATGATGATCTAAGGGAGCACGGCCGTGTTGATTGGATCTTGCAAGATCTTTAACGAAAAATTTAATGAGGGTGGTGTGGAAGATGGGATTGTCAAGTGATGCGTAGGCCAAATAGGCATTTGGTTGTGTTTAGTTCATGAGCAATGGTCAACTTGCATGGAAGAAGATGGCAGTGGTTTGGGGGTGTGCAAAAGAATTAGGAACTGCTCATATCGCTCGGAATCGGACCGGACAAGACTGAAATCGGCAATTACCAAGGGAACTGATCTAGTTTCCGATTCTAGGTGTGGAACAGCTCACCCACCCACCCATACCGATAATATATAAATATATATTTAATTTTGGGAAAATTTCAAATAATGATCCAAAATGCCCTTATTTTCTGAAACTAGGGTCTGAAGTGAATCTTGTGTCAAATAAAGACCTAAAATGACTATGATTGTTTCAAATAAGGGCTTAAAATGACTTTGGTCGTTTCAAATAAAGGTCCGATCTCGCAAGTCGTTAGCCGGTTAAATATGTCAACCGGTCAAGGGCGTTTTCATCAAATTACAATTTTTAATTTAAAATTATTATTTATTCTTTTCTTTCCTTTTTTTTTCACTTTCTTTTTTTTTTTTTTTTCCAACGAGGGCCAACGGTCACCGGCAAGGGCTCGGCGACCCTTGTTGACTGCTGGTAAAGGTCAATGAGGGCTCTGCCAGCCTCGTTGGCCACAAACAAGGCTACCCTCACTAGATCAGGTAAGTGTCGTCCTCACTTAGGGCCAACAAGAGGTCAATGACCCTTACCGGTGGCTGGCAAGGAAAACCTCACCTAGGGTGAGGCCATCCCTCAGGCCATAGCTCTTTGGAGTGGTGACCTTCACCTAGATATGGCAAGGACTGACCTCGCTAATGGCCGTGAGGGCAACCTCTCCTAGGGCAAGGCAAGGCTATCCCTCACCAATGATTGTCGAGGTTGCCAAGCCCTTGTTGGCACCAGGCGAGGTTGACCCTCGCCAGATTTAGAGAAGGTGGCCTCACTTCGCGACCAACGAGGGCTGGCAAGCCTTGGTCAACCTTTACTAGCAACTGGCAAGGGCAACCCTTGCCAACTGCTAGTAAGGGCCTATCAGCCCTTGCCCCTCACCCAGCCCTTTCCAGCATTGTCGATGGCCAGTAGTGATGAAGAAAGAAAAACCAGAAAAAAAGGAAAAAAAATCAAAAACAAAAAGGTAAAAGACTAAAGTGCCTTTCACTAGTTAGGAAAACAAGCCCTTGTTTGAAACATATATAGTCACTTAGGGCTCTTATTTGAGAAAAAAGATGGCACTTTAGGTCCTTATTTAAAATAATGTCCATTTCAGGCCCTTATTTGAAAAAATAAAGGCATTACAGACTCTTATTTAGAATTTTTCCTTTAATTTTTTTTAAAAACTCCAACTAAAAAAAAATTAAGAAAAATTAAAACCCTAAAATTCATAATCTGAAACTCAATACTCATTAATCGAATGCTTGTCTTGTCTCACTCTCACCTCGTATGAGTCGTTTCTTTATCTCTCATTCACGACCTTAACTCTCATGCTTAAAATCAATCGATTCACGTTGTCAACTCTCAATTTTTAATATGAGTTCAATCTTTTTACTAGTCTTGCAATTAAGAATAGAGAGGTTCTTTGTTTTTTGTTTTACTTTGGCTCGTCAGAAAATGTTGTACTGAGTGCATGAAAATTGATGGGACCGGTTCCATGGACCGATAAGGGAATCGGACCAAACCAGCAGTCCAATTCTCGGGTGGATCCATAGAACTAATGGGCAATTCCCAATTCCAATTTTTCAGAATCGATCCTTAGTGGGTGGTTCCAGATTCTAGGATGGGGAACATCTAGCCGGACCATGCTAATTCTTAGTGATCATGGTGGGTATATTTCTTAAGAAGTGTTGTCTTGGTCTTTTTTTTTTCTTTTCACATTGGAAGATTGGTTTGCATGGCATTGTTACATGTGGAGGCACATAATCTCAAAATCCAGTTAAGTTTTGGCGGGAAAAAAGGCATGGGGGCACCCTTTTTGGCGATTGGTGACCTTTAATCAAGAATCACATTGTACATTAGACCAATGTTTAAAGACTACTTATGTCAATATCCCTTTTTCTTTTTTTTTTAAAAAAAAAAATTCTTTTTAAGGTATTCCTAAGTGGGGCATTTATGGGTAGCCCAAAAAGAAGTAAAAAAAAAGGTGAGGACTTGTGATAATGATGATCTAAGAGAGCACGTCCGTGTTAATTGGGTCTTGCAATATCTCTAACGAAAAATTTAATGACAGGTGGTGTGGAAGATGGGATTGTCAAGTGATGTTTGGCCAAATGGGCATTTGGTTGTGCGTGGTTCTTGAGCAACAGTCAACTTGCATGGAAGAAGGCGTTTTGTGGGGGGTTGGTTTCCTAGGAAGGGTTTTCTAGTTTTTATTTATTTATTTATTTATTATTGGGAGATTGGTTTGCATGGCATTGTTTGCGTGTGGAGGCACATAATCTCAACATCTAGAATAAGGGATTCATGTCATATCACACCGTTAATCCTAGAATTTTTCAATGTGGGACGGCAGAAAAAAAAAATGCTAAAAATTTAAGCATTGACTATTAGTGTGTGAGGTCTTTAACTTCTTCTAGATAAAAATTATATGAAAAATTTGATGAGTTTTCTTTTATTATCAAACTATTCAATAGTGAGCATAAGCGGAAGGATTTGATGATATAATTAGCAAGACTTCAATTTCCATTGAATTATTTTATCGCTCTAGCCGGTTAGTAAGCACTTCTTTCTTAATGCATTGAGTGATTTTTCTAGACTTGGAACAATCAAATAAGTTAAGCACAATTAGAGGTTATCAAACACGCTTGTGACATTTTATAAAGTGTTTCTTCTCACATTGCAATACTCAGAAAGTCGTTGGACGTAATTTTAAGACCACTAATTAAAAAAAATATGGTATTATTATGAGCACTAATCTTACGCCTTGGTATGTTTATTATTTTTCTTGCTCATTTCAACATCGTATATATATATTGGATATAAAAAACATAGTATGCTTGTGTTACGCAACGTTGACAATGCATTAATGACTATTTAACTTATCTCACATTGCAATACTCAGAAAGTCGTTGGGCGTAATTTTAAGACCACTAATTAAAAAAATATATGGTACTATTATGAGCACTAATCTTACACCTTGGTATGTTTATTATTTTTCTTGCTCATTTCGACATCGTATACATACATACATACATACATACATATATATATATATATATATATATGTATGTATTGGATATAAAAAACTGTCTTTTTAAAATGACTATTTAACTTATTGGAATAATTCTTTGGGCAATCGGTCTGCCGCATGCCAAGCAAAAACTGTCTTTTTAAAATGATGTGTTAAACGGAGATTAGTATAAGAATTGATGGCATAGTTAGCAAGATGAACATTCTCAATGGCACTTAGGCTATAATTCGATTTTAATGGCAAATCTTCATCAAAGCATCTGTAACCAGCTAGAAGAAAATCACATTCTAGTTAAAAATAAAAATTATAAGCAATCGGATTGGGGGGGGTGGTTTAGGAAACAGATGGCACAAACTTTGGCCATTGAGAATTTATTTTTCCTTTGCAATGTCTTTATCAATCTTAGTTTAGTTTTCATCGTGGAGACACTTTCCACGATGAAAAGTTCCCCTAAAGAAACGTTAAAAAATTTGCACCGCCTGGATGTATCTGATCGGGGGTGGGTTTCTTTTGCAATGCCACGCATATATCAGCTTGACGTGATGTGTTCTCGCTATAACAACCTAATCTCTGTATGTACATGCAACAGTCACCTCCTCTGCTTTTTTCCTTGCTCTGAACGTCGATCCGCTTCGTCCAAGAATCCCTGTTTCTATTAGTAATTTGTACACCATGTTAGCTAATTATAATCACCGAATACTTCTCGAGATTTGTTATCTCAGAATTTCTCCCAAGTCCCCATTTTGCTTATTTTAGCAGGAAAATGGAGGAGAGAATAATCACTCTCAAATTATATGTAGAAGATCTATTGAAGTTCCTCATTGAGTGTTCATAAAATTCTAAACGCAAGTGAACGTGTTGAACAAGTAATACAATGATAAGAAAGAATATCGTCTCACGGAGATCGATGATTAATAAATTAATTAAATACTAAAATATATTAATTCTAAAATTTATCTAATAGATCAAATTATAATTGAGAATAAATTAAAAATAAAATTTGCAGACTAAATGTAGTAAATCAATCAAATAAATATGTTAGAGCATCTGATTTCACCATAACCACTAGATATGAATTTAATATTGTTGTGGGTACAAAAACGATATCAAACATGTGATAGTAGAATTTCCTAATCTATTTACTATCCAAGATAGGTATAGCAAATCTACTCAGTTTATTAATCCACTATATCTCTATGCGAATTAAAATAAACATAAATTCATTAAAAACTATGAATATTCCCGACTTACAATGAGTCTTTCGGATCACCGTATCACCGAAAGCTACACAAATAATGCATTTCCATATTTAAATCATGGTTATATATTATAATGAGCAATTGTATATTATCATTTCTCGGTCTCAAACATGCACATCATATCATTCAAGAGGTGGCCAGTCACTCAAAAGTATTATGCACAATAATATATAACTCACATGAATAAAATCAATTGCAAAATATAAAAATCATGAAATTCACATTATCATAGTTAGGCTACATCATAGCCCTAATAAAAGAAAATTAGAACATAGTAGAAGAAAAAATAAAAATATAAATCAAACCCAACATCTTGAATCAAAGAATAACAATTATGTTTTCAAAATACTTGAAAAACTCTCTAAACAATAAAAAACAATCTAACAAAAACCTAGCTGTTCCCTTAGGCTTTCAATGTTCTCCTATTTATATGATATATCTAAGATTCTTATCTCCAAGCAATTGCGCATAAAATTAGGAAGTAAATCAGAGGATCTTTGATTTGATATTTATCTCCCAACGCTTGTAGATAACATTAGGGAATAAAATCGAGGATTCCATGATTTGATATCCATCTTCCACTGCTTTTTTTATTTGAATTCCTGATTTTTGTCATTCTTTTCCTTATTTTCTCAATATCTCATTATTCTGCATAAATAAGGAAAATTCGAATAATTAGAAAGAAATCTAAATATTTTCTCCTAGATATTGCATTATTTGTTGCATAAAATAGGTAAAATAACTCTATTTTTAAAGAGTTATCAGTGAGCATGTGAACGTAGGGTCAATACCATCTAAAACTCCAAATTGTGACAAATTTATTTCAAATTAATTTTCTAACCACAAAAAACTCCAAACCGATACACCTTTCATAAATTTATTCTTAGTTGGTTTCCGCTAAATTTTACTGTTAAATTGCTAAGTTGAATGACATGTGTAGTTGACAGATTTATCAGACTAGGTGTACCAATTCATGGTTTTACCCTCCATTTGTTATAGATCTATCAATTTGTAGTTTTTTTATGGTATTAATCCAATTCAATAGAAATTAATGGATGGTAGATTTATTAAAAGTGAACCGGTTTGAGATTTTTTGTGGTCAAAAAATTAATTTAAAGGTACCACCTTGAGGTTTTTTGTGGTCAAAAAATTAAATTGAGTTTGCGGTAAATTTGTTATGGGGTATCAGCTTGGGATTTTTTATAGTAAAAAAATTAGTTTTTGGTAAATTTGTCATAGGTGTACTGGTTTGGGGTTTTTGATGGCAATAACCCATTCAATTATATGTAGAGTAACATCAATTATCTCTTCATATTTAAAAAGAAAAGCTTCTTTTGTAACTTGTTTTTAGTAGATTTTGCTTACGGTAAGAAATGATTAAATAATAGAGAGTAAAATTAAACCAATCTGATATTTGTCAAGTATCTGGAAGTGTGCATTAAGGTGTGGGCATTTGTTGAATCTTAAGTATGAGTTCTTCAGAAATTTCATTAAGATCCTGAGTCAAACCACAGCATCTCAAGAAAAATCCACCAAAGCCATTTGATTATCATAGTTATCTTTTCTCTTTTAGTTCTCAAAATTGGACAACGCAAGTCAGATCCTAAGATACACCAAGGCTTCTGATCCTGTTGTGCATTCACGTGGTGTTGTAATCTTAAACTTTACGATGAAGAGTAGGAGAAATTGATTAGGACCTCCCAAGTCTTCAAACTAATCCCATAATTACACTTCCATGTTAGAGAAACATGCATAGGGGCAATGAACTTCACTTTTTGTAGTAAACAGAATTTTTTCTGATTCGGCTTCCCTTGTGTGGTAGATCTTAGTTGGACAACTCAATAAGATTCTCTCAGTCTAGTTGTTTGCAATGAAGCACCTGTTCGAGAATGAAAACGCTAGCCTCTCTTCTTCAGTAGGAGCATGCGTAGAACAAATCCTCATCTGCTGACATAGCAGTCGCTCTGGATTGGTGGCATTTCCTCTTCAACTACAAATGGTAAGAGAAGAAAATAATCTACCTCCTTTTTAATTAAACCCATCATTGTCTTTACATTTAGGCAAAGTCTGAATTCAATCCTTTTCAGATGGTACTTGAATCAGCAAGCATATGCAGATTCCGAGTACTTTATGTACAAGAGAGTGACACGGAATTGGCCTTTCAAGTACTCTAATGCGTAAATTTGCTACTTTTTGCTACGTTGACCAGGGAAACAGCCAGCCGATCGGATTTCCGTCGCTATCTCAAAGTTCTGTTAAGTAAATCAAGGCTAATATTAGCTTGAAACCTGCCATGTCAATCCTATATTATATTACAATTTGGTTGGGCAACTCATTCTCATCATGAGGTTGATGCTCCTAATATGGCCATATTCATTTTTCAATGATAAAGATGGAGGAACATGTCAACTGTTTCGAGTAAAGATTTGCTTGCATCTCTTCTTAAATCCAATTAAAAAGGTTATAGATAAAACTTTGCACGTAAGCTGCTAATACTTTATCACCTTATTGAATATTCTTTGGCCTGGTTTTGACCTTGATTCGAATCAGTTGAAGATGCAGGACACTACTTGCTGCTGAATGCAGTTTTCCGGTGGCACGATCACTGCAAAATTGTCGGGAGTGAAACATAACTGCAGCCATTATCTTCAAGAGATCGAGGAATCATGTCTACAAGACAACCGTCGTCCTTGAGAAGCACCAGGAGAAGCTCATGCTATGAGGAAAACAAATCACAGAGGCTCGTTGCATAGGAACGAAACCTGTACTAAAGCTCCGTTTGTTTCATGGAAACTAACTTCCGAGAAAACGTTTTTCAAATTTTCTAGTGTTCATTTCACAAAAAATGAATTGCTTGGGGAAAACATTTTCCATGAAGGGAAAAGAGTCTTCCAAATTTTTTTCTTCCTTGGCCGGTCATTGGCCACAGCGGCGGCCGGTGATCAATGACCGGCCACAAGCTAACTCCAACCTCACCCTAGGCTAGATCGGGCGAGGGCAAGGCTTGAGCTCACCGGATCTGGTGAGCCACGAGCTTGCCGACCTCAGCGGAGCTTGGGCTTGCCTAGATTGGGCAAGCTACGTCCGTTGGCCGGCGAGCTTGCGCTAGCGTCGATCGGCCGAGCCACGAGCTTGCCGAATCTGGCGATTGCATCTTGGTCGGCTGTCGGGCAACCAACCATGTCGAGGCATGTGGTGGTAGAGGAATGAGGAGGACGGAGGAAGGAGGAGGGAGGATAAGAAAAATTAAATATAATAAAAATTCGATTTTTTAAAATTAAAAATAATTAAAATTCACCTGGGTATTCCTTAGTGGGGGCGTTTACGGGGCAGTCCAAAAAGAAGTAAAAAAAGAAGAAAAGTGAGGACTTGCGACAATGATGATCCAAGAGAGCACGTCCGTGTTGATTGGGTGATGCAAGATCTTTAACGAAAAATTTAATGAGGGTGGTCTGGAAGATGGGATTGTCAAGTGACGTGTTGGCCAAATGGGCATGGGTTTGTGTGTGGTTCTTGAGCAATGGTCAACTTGCAAGGAAGAAGATGGTGTTGTTGGTGGGGATATTTCTTAGGAAGTGTTTTCTAGTTTTTTTTTTTTTTTTATTGGGAGATTGGTTTGCATGGCATTGTTTGCACGTGGAGGCACATAATCTCAACATCTAGAATAAGAGATTCATGTCATATCACACCCTTAACCCTAGAATTTTCCATGTGGGGCGGCAGAAAAAAAAAATTATATGAAAAATTTGATGATTTTTCTTTTATTATCAAACTATTTAATAGTCAGCATAAGCGGAAGGATTTGATTATATAATTAGCAAGACTTCAATTTCCATTGAATTATTTTATCACCCTAGCCAAGTTAGTAAGCACATCTTTCTTAATGCATCGAGTGATTATTCTAGACTTGGAACAATCAAATAAGTTAAGCACAATTAGAGGTTATCAAACACACTTGCGACATTTTTATAAAGTGTTTCTTCTCACATTGCAATACTCAGAAAGTCGTTGTACATAATTTTAAGACCACTAATTAAAAAAATATATATACGGTACCATTATGAGCACTAATCTTACACCTTGGTATGTTTATTATTTTTCTTGTTCATTTCAACATCATATATATATTGGATATAAAAAAACATAGTACGCCTGTGTTACGCAACGTTGACAATGCATTAATGACTATTTAACTTACAGGAATAATCCTTTGGGCAATCAGTCTGCAGCATGCCAAGCAAAACTGTCTTTTTAATGTGATGTGTTAAATAGAGATTAGTATAAGAATTGATGGCATAGTTAGCAAGATGAACATTCTCAATAGCACTTAGGCTATTATTCGATTTTAATGGCAAATTCCAATCAAAGCATCGGTAACCAGCTAGAAGGGGGGTGTCTAGGAAACAGATGGCACAAACTTTGGCCATTAAATTAAAAAAATTTGCACCGAATGGATGTATCTAATCGGGGGTAGGTTTCTTTTGCAACGCCACGCAGATATCAGCTTGACGTGATGTGTTCTCGCTATAACAACCTAATCTCTGTATGTACATGCAATAGTCACCTCCTCTGCTTCTTTCCTTGCTCTGAACGTCGATCTGCTTCGTTCAAGAATCCCTGTTTCTGTTAGCTAATTATAATCACCGAATACTTCTCGAGGTTTATCATCTCAGAATTTCTCCCAAGTCCCCACTTTGCTTATTTTAGCAGGAAAATGGAGGAGAGAATAAGCACTCTCAAATTATATGCAGAAGATCTATTGAAGTTTTTCGTGAGCATGTGAAAGTAGGGTCAATACCATCTAAACTCCAAAACGTGATAAATTTATTCAAAACTAATTTTTTAACCACAAAAAACTCCAAACCGACATACTTTTGATAAATTTACTCTCAGTTGGTTTCCGTTAAATTTTATTGTTAAATTGCTAAGTTGAATGACATGTGCAATTGACAGGTGTACCAGACTGGGTGTACCAATTTGTGGTGTTACCCTCCATTATCAATTTGTAGTTTTTTATGGTATTAATCCAATTCAATATAAACTAATGGATGATAGATTTATTAAAAGTGAACCGGTTTGAGATTTTTGTGGTCAAAAAATTAGCTTAAAGGTACTAATTTGAGGTTTTTTGTGGTAAAAAAATTAGTTTGAGTTTGTGGTAAATCTGTCATTGGGCTATCACGTATCAGATTGGGATTTTTTATAGTCAAAAAATTAGTTTTTGGTAAATTTGTCATAGATGTACCACTTTGAGGTTTTTGGTGGTAATAACCCATGAAATTATATGCAGAGTAACGTCAATTATCTCTTCATATTTAAAAGGCAAAGCTTCTTTTGTAACTTGTTTCTAGTAGATTTTGCTTATGGTAAGAATTGAGTTAATAACAGAGAGTAAAACTAAACCAATCTGATATTTGTCACGTATCTGAAAATGTGCATTAAGGTCTGGGCATTTGTTGAATCTTAAGTATGAGATCTTCAAAATTTTCAGTACGGTCCTGAGTCAAACCATTAAAAATCCACCAAAGCCATTTGATTATCATAGTTCTCTTTTCTCTTTCAGTTCTCAAATTTGGACAATGCAAGTCAGATCCTAAGATACACCAAGGCTTCTGATCCTGTTGTGCATTCATGTGGTGTTGTAATCTTAAATTTTAAGATGGAGAGTAGGAGAAATTGATAAGGACCTCCCAAATCTTCAAACTTATCCCACAATTACCCTTCCATGTTAGAGAAACATGCATAGGGGCAATGAACTTCATTTTTTGGTGTAAACAGAATTTTTTCTGATTCGGCTTCCCCTGTGGGGAAGATCTTAGTTGGACAACTCAATAAGATTCTCTCAGTCTAGTTGTTTGCAATGAAGCACCTGTTCATGAATGAAAACGCTAGCCTCTCTTCTTCAGTAGGAGCATGTGTAGAACAAATCCTCATCTGCTGACATAGCAGTTGCTCTGGATTGGCGGCATTTCCTCCTCAACTACAACTACAAATGGTAAGAGAAGAAAATAAAGACCTACCTCCTTTTCAATTAAATCCATCTTTGTTTTTACATTTAGGCAAAGTCCGAATTCAATCCTTTTCAGGATTATTCTTCTAACCTACGCTAAGCATGTGAATGAGTGGAAGAAGAAGCCGCTAAGCTTCACCTGAATATGAATGCATGTTCTTGGATTTTGTCTTGGTACTTAATGTTTTCAGAAGCTCTACTTCAGCAATCAATTCATTCCGTGGCATTGTCAACTACAGTAACTCAACCATCAATCTAGACTTAGTCTGCTTGTACAATACTTAAATTGCGGCTTGAATGGTGCCTAATCAGCTGGTGATTATCAACTATCATTGCATGCAATCACCTAAAACAGCATCCGGTAAATCATAGTTTTTGGCCAAGTATTACTGCTACAAAATGAAGTGGCATATTAAGCAACAACGATTTCAACTCAAGGATTAACTCCTCGACTACTTCAAAATGCTAATTTACTACCTCCAGCAAACTTGCTCACAAATAAATTGTCCTCAAGAACAGTTGATGTGAAGGTATCTTCTTGCCTTTAATCATCCATCGCTCTAATTCACCGCATGGAAACGGGGAAGCAAGCAACAATCAATAGTTTGTTTACAATCCCGTGGATCAACAAAATGTTCGAGTTTCACACTAAAATTTTCTCACTGAAACTAATTCTCCGTGTTTATGTCCAGACTCGAGCATTGCCTCGAGAACAGCAACGTCCCTGGCTCCTTCAAGAAAAGAGCACCGTGGCTCGAGTTCATATCCGCTCTCCTTCTGAAACAGATCAACAAAGCAAAAAGTTAATACTTTGGGTCCCTGCAACAGTCTGTAATTACTGCCTGCTAATTGAATTTTCTCATAAGAATATTTCTGGAGGGATCACAAAGAATGTGACGTCCTCTTGCTCACTTCATAAAGTAATTCTTAGCAAAGTAAAACAAGGACAGTGCACGGTGTCAGGATGCTCACTTAATGAGGACAGTACACCTCAAAATAAATAAAAAAATTAGGGTATTTAACCCGAAGCAAAGACCATTAACATCTTATAGTACCTTAAGAGTCATATTTGAAACGTCATTTATAAATGCTTTTAATTCATCCGTCACTCCACTGAATGAATAGAAGGTGCTTTTGCTTCGACCATCGGCATCATACAAGGTAGCCTGAAATAACAGCATCACTCATTAGAAAATGACAAATGCATAAGTTCGACTGGAATAAGATTTTGTAAGCAACAAGCGATCTATCGAGGTAAAAGGTGTTTGAAGCTTTTAGATCCTTCAGAATTAGCGTCGCTTGAGTACAACATGGATCATAGGTGAGTTGAGACTACCAGGTAACCATGTCGACCATCCTGGTTTCCACGTTCAAGCTGCAGCGTCCCCTTCAAGCCAACAACTCGCCAGAATATCTGGAGGTGCTGAAACAAATCAGTGAGAACTAATCATAGTATATGCTAAAATTAGAGCAGATTATCAACTCGAGACATGCCTTGGGTGATTTTGAAGATACAATCATCACAAAAACTCCAGAACAGCCATTCTCCAATTGACTGCAAAGTTTCCATCGTTTAGGACGACAAGAACCCACATATGTTTTCTCTCAATAAAAAATTACTAGGTACACAAGACACTTACAAGGACGATGATAAATTATCCGGAGGAGGCAAAGTCAAATCCACATGAGTAGTTGTGGCGGAAACTGAGGTTATCTCACATCCAACAAGCTGCAAGATAGTTAACCATTGATGGAATCCCAACCACAGACTGCTGTTAAAAGACAGCAAAAAAGCCACTGCAGTTTCAGCAAATAACTTCAGGAGAAGTGGCGAATTACCATTCTTAAACCTGCAATGAAATGTACTCCCATATCGAGTATAAAGCCACCCTGCATATAGGGAGCATATCAATCAAAGTAAGATTTGACCAATACAGCTTCAGAAAAGTATTCCGTGATAAACAAGCAAAGGAGCCTTTGGAAATCTAGATTGCTCGTGTCTAATGTGTTATGATCCTTGAATCATAGAGGATGCAAAATTTATAGCTTTGGCATTAGCTTCTAAACTTGTAAAGTGATTGGGACATGATCCAACCTTACATTACATGTCTAATCCAATGTAAATCACGATTGCCACTTAGAATGTTATAAGCATGATATCCTTTCGAAATGGTTCTATTAGAAGCACCAGAAATAGGAAAAGTCACATACCGCAAAATTGCGCCTCCAAGAACTTGAAAAGTAGGGATTAGAACTGTTCATCGATCCTTCAACTATGACTTGGACATTCATCATGTCGCCAATATCAGCCAATAGTTTTTTACACTGTTGATGGAATCATAAGGAGCTTTCTAATGCCGTGGCAAATCAACAAAAGCAGAACAAGTACCTCAACGAAAGCAGGTTCAAATCTGTAGTTCTCGGCTACTGCCCAAATAGGCTTGCTGGGTGAACTAGCACAAAGAGCTCTATATCTTGAAAGTGCCATTTCTATATCAGTTGTCGCTTCACAGATGAACCAACAGTTTAGAGGTAAATGATGCATGACTTTGCAAAATACAACTTTACTTGCAATTAATTAGAGACACGAATAATTCTATCTATAACCAGGAAAGTGCAATACAAACTTTTAGGTATTGAGTATACCAGATGCAGAAATGAAAGTTTCTACCACCAACACCATACATAACAAATGACACATCAAGAGGAAATTTTCACAAGTTAAATGAACGCTTTGATGTAAACTCAATTCCAAAAAACCGAAATGGGTGTGAGATGCATTTATTCGCTAAGGCTAATGCATATCAAAAAGGCCATTCATCTTATCTGAGACGAATATAGCTTGAAACTTAGTGACGAAAAGAATTGAAGAATAAAGAAATGCTATGACTACTTTAATAAACAATAACTAGATCCAGTTTAGCACTGACTTACAAGCAGCCGCAGGTTTTTCTTCATATCCAACCAGTATGCCAAGAAGAGATTCAGTGCATCAAAACAATGAAAAAGATTGACTTTTTAGTATACACAACAGAGGTAAACTATGCAAATAATACTGCCTAATGCATGCATGCATGCACCAACGGGCAATAAATAACTGTATATGAGAACTTCAACCTATATGGTCAGCCATAAATTTACATGTTGCCAAAACTTCGAGAGTTTCAGTCTATGCTTGTTTGCCTAAACTTACTGAAAGATTTCTCTTTTCTCAAAAGAGAAAACATTGGCATCAAATTTAATTGTGGCATCTGAAACACAAATCACCTTGCAATACATGCTTTCCCGCCTTCAGCAGCCTAAGTGACATGTCAACCTGCACAAACAAAGTAATATGTTGAAGCAAGTGATTGAAGAAAAATTTGTTGCGTGAAGAGGGGTTACAAGACACATGCTCATGTCAAGAACCAACCATACGCACCTATTACATTTCAAAGAAGAGTTCATATTTCAGCCCATCACTTCTCCAGAAATACCAGACATGTGATTTCATCCAAATAACAGATTATTAATGCATGTGACTCCATGGGCAAAGATCGGTTAATTTGCAACATATACTTAAAGGATCCAGAAATTGGATAGCAGAAAAAGGGGAACGTTGTAGAGTCAATGACCATCCTACATTAAACCTTGGTGCATTCTCATCTTCATTATTTGGTGTGACTCTGTATAATCTCATTAGACATAGCATTGAACCATCAAATCTGATACGGAATGCGCATTCCTTGTCTACCATAGGATCATTCCTACTTGTAAGCATGTTACCACAAATTTGGGAAGTTACTGTTGTGAGATACTTAGAGAAGCGCTTGGCAAGGATCAGATAGCAATGAATAGAAAGCAAGAATGAAACGTCTGGCATTGTTTCCCCGCCTTTTGGCTTGCTTAGAAGGTGACGAAACATGATCATTCATGAATTAGCCACAGATCACCAAATTAATTTCAATACGAAAGCAGGACGGACTTGTGCCATTCTCTTAACTCACTCCTAGTCCAACCATCTTTCTCAAATTCACAGCGCACACCTATAACTATGCAAGTAAAGCAAGAATCCCCAGCACAAATTGAGGAGATTTTTACTACTCGGGGTAGTGACACTGTGGACTACCGAATCGTTGATTATCGTAGGAGGAGAGAAGAACAGCAAAAGAGAACCTGAGCTTGTCCAGCCAAAACAACAGCAACAGCCGGTATCGAATCATCTCGGATGATCTCATCAAGACCCTCATCACCCCACTTACACTCCACTTCGGGAAAGTGCTTCCGTGCTATCTCGACCGCACCCGTCGCCGATTCCTGCAACAACAGAAGATCAAGAATCAAAGAAGACAAAAGGGGTCTGCCAATTAACTCGTGAACAGGGCCAAGTTCTCTGTTTCTTTGCAACAAGGCCAAACCAACGTAACCGGGGTAGCGATCACCCCGCAGACAGAAGAAAAGGGACAGCCATTTCGCGGGAATTTTCCCACATCCGATACACATCGAAAAACAGAGCCGGTACCCAAAACCGGGCTTAAGCCAAGACAACGTTTTATTTCACTGGAAGCTAAGACAACGGCCACGAGCTCCCTAGTTTTGTTCTGTGTTCTCTGCTTCTGGCAACGAAACACAGCACGAACACAAAATGGCGAAGATTAGGAGGATGAAGAAGAAGCAGAGGCACCTGCGTTCGGCTCCATATGGACTTGACAAGGACGAGCTGCGAGATCTCGGCAAGCCTCGGGATGTACTGGGTCCTCACGAAGATGCCGGCTCCGAGAATGGCGATCTGGGTTCGCTTCTCCATTTGCAGTTCTCTCTTTTCCCACGAATTGGGATCTGGGTTTGCGCTTTTGGTGGGGAATGTGGATCGATTCGCAAGAACTTCCTAGATCGTTTACAGTTATTCCACCGAACGAGAGCCCATCGATACTTTCGGTCGTGATAGATGTAAATATCGAGCGAGTGCTGGAAGAGAAGAGCCTGCGCACGGCCGTTAATTTTCATTTCCTTGGAAAATCAAAGGCGAGAGGAAAAGGCATTTTTTTTTTTTTTTTGTTTTTCACTTGGCTGAAAACGCATTGGATATGTCTGAAATTGTTTATGAAACATCGTCAAATTAATATGTAACAATATTTAATTTGGATGCGATCTAAAAACAAAATTATATTACATGACAACGTATCTTTAAAAAATCCTTTTGAATAAACAGATTTTTTTTCTAGTATCAATGCCATAAATTTGATTTGAATTAAGGATATCATACAATCGATTTGTACTCTTTTAATTTTTTTCTTGCAAACCTTTTTATTTACTTTACTTTTCATAGATTCAAGTGCGTAGAGTGAACGCATAGATACATTTTAAAGTGATCTTACTTTATTCACATATATAATTTTTAGTTGATTTATCTAAGAAACGAATCCAATTCCAAAAGCTGGATAAATGCTATCCTATATCTCGTTCACAAAATTTCTGAAAATACCTACAATCATTACTATTTTGGATCAAATGAGGTGTGAGCTGAAACTTGCGCAGAAACATATGATTGTTTACACTCGGGAATACAAGGGGTCTAATTGGTGATATACGGCCAAATACATAAGTTCCTCAACCATTAAGCGTTGTCGTGCTTACTCGGATTATAGTTAGCATCTTTGGAGATAATTGAAGGCAAAATGGATGGCACGTGCATGTGGACACCCAAGTAATTTCCGAGAAGGTTCGTTGATGTTTCTGTTGTGATAATATGGACCGGGAAAGAGATGCTCTCGTTTTCCTTTTCTTTCTCTTTCATTTGCAAAAAGGATGGGGAGAAACATTCTCAATATTAGCACAAGAGTCTCGTACCTGAAATGTAATGTTCGATTCGACCTATAATTATTCTGCACCACCCTTTGCTCAATCATTCGAGATCGGATAACAACCACGCCCCCCCACCCGCGCGTGTTCATCACAGACTTACCAAAATTCTGACGGCCAGGAAACCTCTATGCATGAGACATGCTATGGTTAGGCAACAAAGAATGTGCAAGTCAAGTCAGAGATTTGCTTGCAATATAAATCAAACTCATGACGACTATAAAAGACGGGCAATGAATGACAAAATATTCAATGGTTTCAAAGTACCATGTCAATTACTGATTTGAGGTGCTTTTTTAATCATGTCCAGTAATAAGAGGACCCATATCTGCAGAATTGGAATAAAAAAGTAAAAAGATGAGATTCTCCCTTCTCCTCCTCCTCCTCCATCCTTTGTGAGATGATTAGCAGCAGCAGGAAGGTGACCTTCGACAGCCATGGCCATTGTCACCATCATCAGCGTCCCTCGTCCATGACCCTCGTCACCTTCATTGGTGTCCCCCTTCCATGGCCGAATGAGCCATTGTTGCTTGCAGCCATGGCTCCAAATCTGGCCGAACTTCCAGATCGAGCTGCCTATTCGGGCATTGCTCGACACCGACGACAGCCATGGACAAGCAACACAATGCCTGAACATGTTCGGCCATGGATGGGAAAATCTGGAGATTTGGAGAGTGATGCTGACGAAGGTGACAACGACCATAGATGAGTGACGCAATGCTAGATCTGGAGATTGGGGAAAAAAAAGGGAAAAAAACGAAGTCAGAGAGAGGAGACTCGGGTCCCGCAAGCAACGCCAGGAGGAGGCTGCAAGCTTTGCTCGTCCATGATTTGCGAGAAGCCTAATCCACAAAACCGACACCTGTGGATTGTCCATGACCGTGAGTCTTGACGTCAAGCTCCAAATCTTGTCCATGGACAAATAATGTCAATAACAGTAGTTTCTTTGCTTCGTTGGACTTGCAGACCTCTCGCCGACGTTGCTTGAGTTTTCCCTATGGTCAGGCTAGGATGTTGGAGGAAGAAGGGAGAATTTGATCTTCTAATTTTTTATTCTAACTCAGCAGACACGTGTCATCTTATTACAGGACATGCCTAAAAAACGCACACCATGTCAGCAATTCACATGGCACTTTGAAATCACTTAATATTTTCTCGGAAATGAATAGAATGAATACGACAACTTCATTTCCTCCATTACCAAGGGCAGGTTTGGTTGGGGAAGCAAAATTGTAAATTCTCGTCAAAACAAAAACGGATTTGCGCTACCGCATAAGTTTCTTTCTGGGTGCAAGAGAGACCGAGACCACAAAAGCAAAACATAATGAAATCAGATAGCACTGGCCAATGGTATACCCCACGGATGGAACAATCAAGAGACAAAATGTCCTTCCTGTAAATTGCTATTTGGTTTCAACACTCAGTTACCGAGTCTAAGAACAATGGCCTATACATTAACAAGTCCTTCATGTGCTGATACTGTGGCGGTGTGGGTGCTACACACCCAACCATCCATGTTCTAAACGGCATATTAAGTTATGCATGTCGCAGGTCTCTATATCAAAAGAATGGTATTGGATTAAAAAAGAGTACCATGTCAAGAATCAGCTGAACTCTCGGGTTTGCTCCACCAAAAGGTAACGGAGAAGCTTGTTGTTAGAGATCGTACATAATGCCACCATTTGGGCGGTATATACAGCATCTCCCCCTCCTCTAAAATACAATCCACAAACTCCAAGTCCATGATCTTGGGGTACTCCTTCTCGTCTATGTCATCTAGATCAACCTTCAAACAAGAACATGATGGATATATAAGAATACTTAGGCATGAAATAGAAGGACAAAGGACTGAGCAAAGCTAAAACATATGTGAGAGAGAGAGAGAGAGAGAGAGATTTTTATAAACTTTCACCCAATGGATTGCATGTCCAGCTTAAGAACGCTTTCACAAAATTAAATGCCTCAAAAACAGATAGTCACTTTAATTGTTGTGCCCACCAATATCACTTTTAAGGTAGCATGCCTATATAATAAGACACATATTCAAGAGAAGTCGAAAGGTTGCAGTACAGATGTGGATGTACCAGTTGTTTCCTGGTCACCTTGATCACATTTTCAACATTTCAATCCTCTCACTAGAAAGGCCAAGAGCTCATTACTTTGATGACATCTCTCTTATTTATACATAAAGGGAAAAAACCTCATGCAAGGAAAGAAACGCAATATAGATAGCTCATGCAAGTAATGATATTCTGATGGTGATTCGTCTGGTGATTCAAGACAAGCATACAACAGCAGAATGCTTTTTCACTATATTAACACATTCTTTAGATACCATTAGGTATCTGATATGATTGACATACTTGCAAGGTCAGAAAAATCAAGTACAGCCAGATTCTAACCGGCTTTTGATTTCAAATTACGGACATGGTTCCAGTTGGGCATCCCACAGTCTAAGCACCAGATGTGACCAAAAAGAGAAGGCACTCTTGACTGGTCATACAATATCATCTACAACCCACCAAATCACAGATAGTCTGCATATGCAGGCACTCATGTTTTTGCATATTATAATTCAGGAAAGGGCCACAATTTCAATAGTCACATTACTTCTGTATGTGCAGTGCTCTATCCTTTCGTACCAACAGAAAGGCAAATTTTACCTCAATCATTACCAAACCCCTTGAATTGTAAATTAATCAATTCCATGTTTTTTTTTTTTTTTTGGGGGGGGGTCTTTTCTCTTTCAATGTCATTTGCCTCTTTAAATAAGCTCTCTGACTTAGTTTACAGTGTGAATTTTGATAAGTCAAGAAACAATAATTTATTTAATGAACAAGGTATCCTTTTGAGAATTTCTTTCCACAAAAAGTAGGAGAAAAAAAAGGAACATAAATTGAATGTTGAAGGGATGTGACGATTTGAAAGGATGGGTATATATTTGCAAGGATAAATATGAGTAACTATTTGCAACATATCAAATAAGTTAGAGATATTTGCAATTAACCCATCGTATTTAGAGATGGAAGAAAAAGGTACCTTACTAGAATTGCAAAGCATGGTTTCACTATGTGGATAGAGTTCCTCCGAGAATGAAGAGGAGTAAAGCCTTATATATTTTGCACCAACAACCTAAAGAAAAGAGACCATCCTTCATTCAAACAGCAATGAAGAGACGAGGGGGAGACAACTCTGACAGAGCACGACTTTGCAGATTATTTTGCACTAATAGCAAAAGGAGGGCACACATACTTATAGACGCTTTGACAGTTAAGCTGATTATGGCATCGCAAGAAGAAGTGCTCAACCACGTCACTAATTTTTCTTATTACATATATGATCCTATGAAGTCCCTTCCTTCAAAAGAGTCATGTTACTAAATCACATGATTTTGCTATTCAATTTCAATTATTATTCATAAAAAGAGACTTTATAATCAGGATTTGCACCTAGATATGATAACTTTGATTATATGTCTCATAAGTCCTAACCCATATCATGGCCCTAGATCTAATGGGAAGCAAATAACCTGATGATAATGAATAGAAATTCAGAGATAGATGTTCAATTAGCTTTAAAGTTAAGCTCGTCTTACCTTCTCATAAAATTTACTCAAATGCGATAAAACGCAAAAAGAAAATAAATATATTATCATGTACAGTTTGTAAAACAAATGCAGCTTTGCTATTGACTTTGCGATAGAGAAAGCACCTGAGCAAGTATGTTATGGTGTGGATCATGGTGCAATGGGGTCACTGTGCCCGCTGGTCCGAACCAAGCATTAAGAGAATTTAGCTCTCCACCCCCAGCGAAACAATAGTCAGGGATGAGAATATCCTTCCTAAGCTCATTTATCTTCAATAGTAGACAGATAAAATCAACATAAATCTGCCAACATTTATTACTAGTCTTTGAAGAAAAGCATCCACATGCCACAACATAGAAATTGAAGGAACACCTGCAATTATAATGAAGGAGCATGAGTACCTGATCAAAGAGTGGGTGCTGCGCAAGATATGTAGGGTTAGCTGCAGAAGGATCATTAGACTGTAGGCGATCAAGAAACTGGGAAAACGTGATGAGCTCCTGCTTCCACTCAGAGCAGAGATAGTTCTTTCCAACCTGCACAGTGTTAAAGCTTTACCAGATTTCAGTGCACAGGAATAAATCAGGCTAGCATATACTTGACATTGCGTAAAGGATCCCAACCAAATCGCACCAAATGCAGATTCAAACCAAAAGGTATTTCCCAGGTAGGGCAACTTTGGGATGAATGTGCCAAATTTATTAGCATGAGCAATTGTTGATTTTGATTCATGTTAAAACCTAGCAAGTATTGAAGCGAATTAAAGATTCTTAATGCCACTAACACCACTTCCTGATATGAACACTGTGCCAGTCGAAAGCAATTCACAAATATCAAATTGGTCAACCAATCTTGGTGAGCATGCATTTTGGAGCCCCTTCTTCTTCTCCCTTTCTTCTTTGTTGGGAGAGAAATGGGATTTTTCTTTTTTTATTGGGGGAGGGGGAGGGGTGGGTTGGGTGTTCTGGGACTACAAGGTCAATCACCTCAACTGGAACTGTGCGGTCACCAGCAACAGTTTTGAGATAATCCATGTCATTCCACTTTGTTCTGGCAGGCCATTGAGACATGCAATCTGTAATTACAACTGGACAACCTGAGAGGAAAAATTCACGTAGGAATCCCTCCAAGGACAGAGCAGACCTCTTAGCCACAGATTTTACGGACAATGATTTTTTAGGTAATATCCGGAGCACCTACAAGTTCAAAGGGAGAAGATAACAGTCAGAAGAGCTTCAGATTCTGGCCTACTAGTGCCACCACAAAGATTGCAACTTTGTTATATGCGATGAGAAAATCCTTTCGGAAAAAGAGATGAGAAGTGAGCAGGCATTCTTTCTACTTACTTCTACCGAATACATGCATATAGATGTGGAGAGGCAAGGCAACATTTCATCATACAATCTTCAACTTAACAAATTAACCTTTGACAAAACAAAAGGAAAACCAGCCACATCTTTAGGACATTCTTTCCAGATATTTTCTTGTTCCATCAAAACATATACAACTCAGAATAACAATAGCCAGAACAGAATAAAATCCTTACGTCAGCTATTGAATCGGGGATGCGTAAATTATTCGTACACTGACCGTGGACCTAATAAAAATCCATGTAAATATAATGCTTTTATTTAAAGAAGGGCAGTAGCAGTAAGTAAGAGATTATACTTACAATCAAATCAAGTTACAGAAACAAAACTTCCAAGTAAACAACCCCAACAGGAACCAACTGGACTGGAAACACAACTAATAGCTAAACAGGGTAGGCGTGAAAGAGCAAGACACAAACTTCAGATGCAAAATTAGCATCGCACATCAAAGAATCCATTTTTCAAACAAATAGAAATGAAGAGCATTTAACAAGAGAATTAGCGTTATCCATCGAAAGCAATCGAAATTAGCATCAGAGACTACAAATGATTAGACATTATATCATTACGACCATTTCTCGATCAGATAAAAGCAGGAAAAAGAGAGAAGAAAATCGCAGACGAACCTTCAGCTTATCCCGGTCGATCCCCTCGCGGACCAGCCTCCTATCCAATCCCCCGCCTCCTCCCCACCCTCCTCCTCTCCTCCCGAAACCCTAGCGCCCCTCGCCTCCGCGCTCAGCTTCTCGACGGCGGCCTCCAGGTCCTCCTTCAGCAGCGTGCCCCCCATGATGAGCCCCAGATCCAGAACCCTAAGCGCCTCCTTCAGCTCGCCGCCCCGGTAGTGGAGCCGGGCCACGTGGAGGCACGCCATGGAGTAGGCGTCCCGCCACGCCGGGAGCACGGAGTGCCAGGGCCCCGAGTGGAGCTGCTCCCACGCCATCTCCCGCGCCGCCTCCGCCGCCCGCACGTCGCCGGCGGCCGCGAGGCCCGACATGGCGGCGTAGGCGTAGCCCCCCTGCTCGGAGATGTCGCGGAGGAGGCCGGCGGCCTCCCGGTCCAGGGTCGGGGTCTCGAGGCCGCCCCCGGCCGCCCCGCCGCCGCCGCCGCCGCCGGGCATCCGGTCCGATGGTCAGTTAGAGAGAGAGAAAGGGAGGTAGAGAGAGAGAGAATGTGGGGAAAAAAGCGCGGCGCCGTGGCGGAAAAGAGCGGGCTAAGAAATATCGGCTGGCGTGCGCTTTTTCGTACGGAGAGATATGAATGGGAAATATCGCGCGAGATATTTCCAGCGTGTACGTGACCGTCACGTGCCCGCACGTCCACCGCGGACGCTCGCGTGGCCAATGAGAACGCGAAACGTGGTCGATTGTTTTTAGCCCGTTCGGTTCTTGGGACTCTTGATTGGCTCGGTATTGTCTCTCCATGGAAAAAGCAAAAGAAGTAATGATTGGCGGTTGATATGTACGTGTAGGCCATTAGTTTGCGGTCAATTTATGCACCCTTTTTTTATGCCAATATGACATCCACGTCATCCCTCACCCGCCACTTTACAACACCTATTTCTAAATCACTGTGGCCATATTCAAACGCAACACCAACTTGATATTAGAACTGCGTTTTTATCTAACAATTTTAACTTTTATAATAATTGACAATAAATCTACAAAATTTCGTGACGTTAGAATAAGAGATTTCTAAGTTTAAATATTTCAAATCCCTTTTCTCTATTTGACTCTCTAATTTCATGTTAAACTCTAGTTTGCACTTGAAGAAAAGTGTTAGAATTGATAACTTCTTAACATTAGATGATCGATCAATATAAATTTTTAGAATAGTTGCCACCATTGCTGCTGCCAAGATAGTCTTGGCCTATCGCCACCACAATTGGCAAGAATAGATGGCCTGATCGACCATCATCAATGCCACCTCTCTCTCTCTCTCTCTCTCTCTCTCATCGGAGACCATCATACCTTAAGTCGCGTACCTTGCCTATCTCTAGTTTTGGATGGGCGCCTTAGATTCGAGGCCATTGAGACCTTCAGGCATGATTCACGACATTGTTTGAGGTAGCAATGCCTTCGCTTACATTCGAGAGAGAGAGTGAGTTGAAGAGTGCGATGGGAGATCGAAATGATAAGAGTCATGGACATGATGAGTCTACGTCCATCGTGTCTACAATCCTGATGACTAGTTTCAACTTCTTATGAGAGGTCACGACAATCGGCCCTGATGAACAGTGGTGATGACAGCTTCTTGTGGTGGATCACGACCGCGACGATGACTTCTCGTCTTGGATCATTATTTGGTGAGAGTGAAGCCATGAGGGAACCTTCATGATAGTTTTGTCTATCATTTTCTTTGGCCCACCAAATGTTGATTGGGCAGTCCGAATAAGCAAAAAGCTACATTGATCGGAATCAAGAAAGTTACAAGACTATATTGAATGAAAAAACAATCTATGAAATATATTGAATGTTAAGTATAAATTTAAAAATTATTAATGTCATTGATTTGTGAAATAATATATGAGAGATTGGATGTACTTGCAAATTAATTTATAAGGAGAAAAATTATCCAAAAAATCATAAACATATTATCATTTTGCCAGTTCAGTCATAAACATTTTAATTTTATTAATTGAGTTTTAAATATTTTCACATTTTACAAATCGAGTCTAACTAATCAATATTGATTGAAAATCACTAACATATACGTCAGCCGTTTTACATGGCACGAACAACATTGACGATGACAATTTTCTAATAATATTTTAAGGGAAAAAACCACCAAAAACCCTAAACTTTGCCCAAAGTGACAAATTTACCACAAACTTTTTTTTGTGATATGGAAAACTCCGAAGTTTGATAACTGTAACACATTTACCCCAAATTTTTTTTGTGACACAAAAAATCCTGAACTTTCATTCCCGTGACACATTTACCCTAAATTATAGGGCATTTTAGTCTTTTAACTTTTTAAAATTTTTTCTTTTTTTTTCTTTTTTTCTTCTTTCTTCCCTCCGCCGGCCATGGCGGAGCCGGCCGAGGGGAGCCAGCGTCGGGCGAGGGGTGCCCTTGCCCGATCCGGCCCGAGGGCGGCCCTAGCCCCCAGTGAGGGCAACCCTCGCCCGACGTCGACGAGGGGCAGCCCTCACGGACGCGGCTTCCCGGCCATGATGGAGGGAGGGAAGAGAAAAGAAAAAAAAAAGAAAAAGGAAAATAGAAAGAATAAGACGAAAATGCTCTTAATGGGATAAATGTGTTACGGTTTGCAAAAGTTTGGGGTTTTCATATCAAAAAAAAAAAAAAAATTGAGGTAAATTTGTCACTTTTGACAAAATTTGGGGTTTTTGATGGTCTTTTTCCATATTTTAATATATTGTATTTTTTTATAATTTTATAATTTTGTATTTTTTTTTTTTTATTCATTTTTCCAATGTTAGGTGGGCTAACCTCGCCTCGGCCAAGGCCGCCCTCGCCCACTACAGGCAAGGCTTGAGCTGGGCCTTGCCTAGGCAAGAATGAGTGTTGGCGAGGTCTCCTTTGCCAAATCTTGTTGGTAGTTTGTTTGTAAAACAAACTAAAATTTATCTTGTCCCGCATCGAAAAGATGTGAGGGCGCATGTGGATAAGATTTAACACTAATCAATGATCATTATTTATATTTATTAAAATTCGAATTTATAATTATAAAATCATTTTGTCCTATTGAAATGGTGTGAGTGTTCATAATAGAGTGACAATTATTTTTAATTATTTAATTCCAAATTTAATATTTTTTGCTCAATGATAATTAAGCACTTTTACAACCTTTGGAAAGTTGTGTCTATTCAGATGTAACTTCTTCATTTTTGAAAGGTTGTATCCATTCAAATATTTGTATTTAATATTTGTGTTCAATACTTTCAACTTCTAATTCATTTTATTTCAAAGATATATAGTCATTTTTTCCAATTGTTTCCTTTGAGAGGCTTTGGAGAAATATTAAAATTGTTATCTAATATTCTCAATTGAGACTTATTGTATCCTAAAGGAAATGGTGAGTATTAGCAATGATTTGGAGCAAATAATTCATTAAAGAAAGTTATATTATGTCTTAAAGTCTGACTTCATCGTTCTTTCCAATTATTCATGATATTTTCCCAACATATCTAATGAGGGATTGGCCTTATCAGATTTGGCTTGGGCTAGGTTGCCTTGGCCTAGGGCCACCAACCAACGATGGCCAGACTTCATCCTCACATTAGACTAAAGCTCCACAATAGCATCAAGCAACAGCTGAGCTAAATCAAGATGTGAACCAAGCACAAGATCAAGCAAAATCCCAAGTGCAGCAAAGCCTTATCTACCGAGACACCGAGCAGGCATCCGTCTAGGCAATATCGAGGTAGGATCTAGACTGCAACTAAGGCATTCTCCCTAGTTGCAACAAGTTTTTATCTAGGTACTTCTTTGGGCTTGGCCAACCCTCACCAATGCTTGCTATCGCCCAGGTGGGGCTGGTGAGGCCAAGCTGGCCGCCCATTGGCAAAAGGAAGAAGAAAGAAAAAAATCAAATAAAAATAAAAAAATAAAAAAAATTATTAAATTATTATTTGAAATTGTTCACATTAGCGCCTAGCATCCACATCAATGATTTCGGCTAAAATTGACCGAATGAACTCAATTGACAAAATATGAAAATATTTAGGATTCAATTGATAAAATGTGAAGATATTTATGATTCAATTGACAAAATCAAAAAGTTTATGACTAAATTAATAAAAATGCAATAGATTTATGACTTTTTAGATTTCTCCTTATAAGGTGGTTTGATTGTCTGTACGTTGGAGATTTACATTTGCAAATAGATTTCGAGAAAAATAACAAGGACGATTACTCAAAACACCCCTTGAACTTTGGCATCATTGCGCAAAAGCCTCTGAATTTGATATGTTATAACTATTTCCGTGAATTTTGGCAGCTTGCGCAAGAAATCTCGAACTTCAAAAAGTTACAAATTCCCTCTCTGAATTTTGATTTTCATCATAGTCACTGATTTTCTATCTCACTGATTTTCTATCTGTGTTACATTTAATTGTAGCTTGAAGATGGAATATCTCATTTTCTGAATTGAAAGGATTTCAAGTAAACTTCCATAAATTCATTAATCATGTATCATTATGTTTTTCATAACTTCATTGATCATTAACTATTATTTTGGTAAAGAAAGATGAGTAAGCCCATTTTCAGGCTACGTGCAAATGCTTACACGTGCCATTTCATCGACGAGACTATTACAATGCCAATAAGAACGTCACGTGGTCAAGTACTGGACTTCTTATTTTCAATAATTCACATCATTTCAAGAAATTGAATGCACAAAACTTAACCATGGAAAAAGGGAAAAAAATGTGCAAATGTACGATGGGTTGATCTCTATTGAAGTCCCACATTAAATATAAATGGGTGTGTTGAGTGACTTCTAATTTGGTTTCACGATTCCTTTAATTGGCCTATTTTGGAATTAGCTGTTGTATTCTCTTAGGCTCATCTTGTGCGCTTGAGTTGAGTGGACTTCCACTAATAAAAACTCACTTGAGTCCTTCATAGACCTATTTATTGGGTAGGCCTAGATGGGCTTGGCCCAGACCTACAAAGGCCCAGCTCAAGCCCGCCCGTTGGGCCACCTTTCTATCCCTTATTTTCTAAAATTTCAACTAAAAAACTTATAAAAGATGGAATAGAAATGAGTAAAAGAATTTAGGGTTTTGTGTTTTTTTATTTTGCGGATTCACCTGTAGATTTAAAAATATATTTTTCTCTTATATCATAATTTTGGGCTTATTTAATACAATCAGTGTTTATAGATTTTAAATATGAGTCATTAGGAAACAATATTTTATTATCATTTTTCAAAAGATATAACGGTGGGTTGGGCTTCGAAACCCTAACCCAGGTCGACCGGCCCAGGACATTTTGTCCAAGCTTGCTTAATGGACCTAAAAAGTTTAGTGAGAGCTTTTAATTAATTAGGTCTCTTCATAGTCTCTCCATCGTGACCATTCTTGTCGTTCAAGTTATAAACCATTGCATCAGAAACCCGGGTTGTGCGTGGACGAAAACAAGTGACATGATTTTCCCAGAAGACAAAGATTAGCTACCTCATTTGAAAAGTGCGACCAAATAGAGGTTGATTAAGCCATTTTCATCGAAAATAACTTCATCATACAATGTTTTTCAATGGCGTTTAATTTTTTACGAAACAAAATGGGATAGGTAGGCTAGGAACCTTAATTGATGGTCAAGATAGTAACTGAAATGTTTTATTTTTTTATTTTTCCCAATTTAATCGCTAAACTTTTAAAATCTGAGTTTCATGTAGTCTTCCTGTCAAGAGAACTGACGGCGTTGGTAGACATGGTACTCTCTCCAAATAGCAAGCTCACCCACGGCTCCTACTATGCCAGCTGCAATTCATAGCCACAGCGCACGGTGGCCGCCACCAACTACCGGAAAGCGGCCGCCACCACCACCATCAAAACAGACTCGCTGCAACGTGCAAGAGCAGATGGCCCCGATCTACCACCAACATCACCTCCACTTTGAATCTCTCTCTCTCTCTCTCTCTCGTCTGAGGCCACCAAGCATCAGAACTGTGGTCGTGCGCATCAGATTTGAGGATGTGCACCTCGGATCCGAGGCCGTCGAGAAGGGAAAAGATGCAGTGCAATGTTTAAGAATGAATTACGCAGTGGATGTTTTCGCGTGCAGTGCACATGTTTAAGAATGAATTACGCAATGGATGTTTTCGCGCGTGCGCGAAAGACTTTTATCTGTTTATCGAAGATCTGCTCTTGGCGACGTGATGTGAACCGGCAGCTGGAGAAGAAAAGATCTCCAAAGCTGTGGCCGTGCAATCGATCTTGGAGAAGAGACGCAGCAAAAACGTTCAACTTTGGAAAAGACAGTATTCAAATTACAGAGTCTAAAAGATGGATCGCGATCGCGGGAGCATAACCGTCGAGGATGATGAAATCCGAGAGCAGAAAGCGCTAGTGTCGGTAAACAAACCACACCGCCAAGCAGAATTCAAATGACGTGTGTATCGGCTGCTACCCGCTGCCGCTAAAGAAGGCCACGTTGACAAGTTCATCGAAGCTCTCTCAAAGAGTATTCTGCCGAATAGAGGTCTCTTTGTCTGACGTTATCAACGCACAGGGCCCTTCTGGGAAGTCAGTTGTTCCACGTCGCAGAGGGTACCGAGAAAAGCCGACGTCCTCCGAGCCCTCCTCGAGGTCATCCGTGACAAGTGACTCGCTGCTGAGGTGAACTACCGAGGGGACACCACGCTCCATGTCGCGGCTCGAGTTGGCAGGATCTGCACGGCCGAGCTCCTCCTAAGCTGCAGCAGGATTCTGCACATGGCGAACGACACAGGGAACCTGGCGTTTCATGAGGCTGTGAAGAACCGGCGCCACGAGCTGTTGAGTCTGCTCCTCAGTTCAAGTCACGGATGATCTAGAGGAGGGCCTGGAGGATGTCGGCTCTATTGATACCCGCCGCGACATGCCGAGCAATGAGTTTCCAGAAGGGCCCTGTGCGTTGACAATGTCGGACAAGAGGGCCTTCTCTTCAGCGGAATACTTATTTAAGGGCTTCGATGAACTTATTCACGTCGCCTTCTTTCGCAGCTTCGTGCAGCAGCCGATTCACATGACCGATGCCACTGTAAAATGCGCAACCTTACTCTAATACCACACGGAGGTTATGCAGAAGTATTGTGGTGGCTCGACACACACTTGTTAGACTAAACCGTCGTACAAGCATAACACTAACAAATTATCTATATACTCACATCACGTTGTGAAACCCTCGAAGCAAACGAGGTTATGCAAACTAGCTTATGCAGAGACACTCTCGCTGTAATTCTATTCATCTCTCACTCATAGAGAGCAACCCTCTCTATTAGGCCGCGTTGCCCTCTCTCTTTCTTGAAGCTCACCTCTGCATATGGCGACTTTTCCTTCAGAAACTTCAAGCCTTATTTGTAGGCTCAAGTTATTTTCTCCAAGTTCACCGCCTTCAGCAGGCGGTGGAGTCCATTTATTCGTTGAGCAGATTGGTGAGTGAGTGGTGTCAGCTCGTCACTTGCTGCCGACTTTATGCAGTCGAGAAGTTGCCATCAACCTCATCGAATCGATCTCCTTAGCCAGTAGAACTTCGCCTCGTTTTGAATTAAGTTAACATGCTTTTAACAACCGCCTCATGTCACCGCTCTCACTTTGCTGACATCATTTTCTTTGTCCCATTTGGTGCTGACTCAGACATCCTCAGCCACAAGTTGAAGATATTTTCTTCGCTAGCTGTCGGTTCACATCATGTGGCCAAGAGCAGCTCCTCGAAAAAAAAATATCTTCCCGGGAACAGGTGTCCACTAAATATCCTAAGTCATAAAAACATCCTACCATGTTTGCAGTAGCCATTGGAGAAAATATAAATATACTCGAGAAGGGGAAGAAAGTAGAATCGGACTTCGAGGCCCGGTAATACTCTCTTAAAGATTATTTATTTCGTAATATTGCTAATGATTTTTGACAAAAATCATCTCAGATACAATAAAATCTCAATGAAAATATAATATAACAGTTACGATATTTCTTGAGCATCTCTCGAAGGAAATAATTAAAAAGATGGTTGAATATCATAATAAAGAAGTATCAAAAGTAAAATTCAAAGAGACTGACAAATATGAATATATATTATAGTATTTTTGAGAGAAGGTATTCCCGAATAGATACGTCCTTACAAGGCATATAAAAAAATTTGGATTAAATAATAATAACATTAATAATTTTTTTGAATTCTGAATTTCATAATATATGAAAAATTGCAACATTTCATGAAGAAGGAATTATGTTTGAATGACACAACTCTCCAAATGTTAAAAGGTTATGTCGAAACAAACATAACTTTATGAAGGTTGTGATTGCGCCTAATAACTGTTAGACAAATGTAATACTAAAATTTGAAATTAAATAAGAAACAAAGCAACAACAACAACAACAACAACAACAACAACAACAATAATAACCGTACTCTATTATGAATAGTCACACTATTTCAATAGTACACATAAGTTATTTTATAAATTCAAATTTCAATAAATAAAAAATTAAAAAAGAGGATTAGTGTCACTTATGATTCGTGAGCTTCCTGAGTGTGGCCGGTATTGTGGGTCTAGTCTACTTAGCCCATTGTCCTCATTTGAACAAGCTAGCGGATATCCATACTTATATGCTGCGTTTGGCGGTTATGATTAAATTCGCGATAAAATAAAATTTATCATATCCTACATTTGGTGTCCACTCAAGTAGGATAAAGTCGGATATAAAAAGAATATAGACCAAATAAAATTATTCCAAGGAGAAGGTATGATAAATGCGGGTAGGATTTCTAATATCTATAATAAAAAGTTTTTTTCTCAAATAAAAAATTTCTTAAATTAACAAATAAAAATATATTTCAATATAAATACTATTTGGATTCTAATATAAGAATTCAAAAAAAAAATGCAATTTTATTTTTTTAATTTAATCTTATTTTTATTTATATATTCAAATTTAATTCTATTTTATAATATAAATTCAATATATAAATATATATTCATTACATATTTTAGGTGTTTTAGTATTTTAGGTATATTAGTACAATTTTCTATTGAATAAAATTTTATTAGAGAATGATGGAAGGGGAAGAAAGAAATAAAAAAGAAATTAATTTAAAAAGATAGGAAAATAAAAATAAAGTAGACAAAAGTGTTGCAGGAGATTTTACTATCTCCATTTATAAAATTTGTGATTCATGTAAGTGTTTATACCAAACAATATGTATAATACGATGTGAACATATCAGATTTTATTATTACAATCCAAAATCATGTAGATTTCATATCCTATCTTATCTAGTCTTATTTTGATTATAAATCTAGACGACCAAACGTAACCATATAGTGGCCCACATATTCTTAAACATCCTATATGGGATGAGAAAAAGCAAAAATTTGTTTGTTTGCCCACATATCCTTAACTATCCTATATGGGACAAGAAAAAGCAAAATTTTGTTTGTTTTACAAACAACCAACCGACAATAACTATTAATATCACTTAGAGGGGGTGAATAAGTGATTTAAAAGATTTTGACAAAATAAAGTGGAAATAAAGTCACCAAGAGTGATGTGGATATGATCGTGAAAAACAGAATATGAATATGATCGGAAACAAATGATATCCACCATAGAGTTTATAGTGGTTTGACTTCGTGTAAGCTAATATCCCTCAATTGACAACTTACTAACTATATTCCTCTAGATAATCGATAAGATATTACATATGTAATTACTATTTATATTCAAGCACTTCTCCTTGAAGTAGGTGTTGTAGAGCTCACTATCTCACACCTAAGGATAAACATATTACTCTGCTAGCACTTCTCAAAGATTACAAAAATGAAGTGCTCAAAAGACAATGTAAAAACGGTGTGAACAGATGTGGAATTATTATTCCCCATGTATCTTTTTCTTCATCTCCTTTCTTTTATACTCTTCTCATCGAAGCTTCCATTGAACTACCTTCAGGAGGATCAATCTCCATTGTAGCTGTTGGACAATTATTAAAAGGATAAGGTAGTTGTTGAGGTCGATCAATCAGAATTCATGTTGATTTGATTGCCCCTCGATCAATTCTGGGTTTCCAAATGTGAGGTGCTTCAATTATAGAAAGAATTGTGCCTTTGGGATGATTGTTAATCAATCAAGATATATTGGAAATTCTAGAAAATAACAATCTCATAAGATAGGAATTCATACCAGATCACTACATGTTAAGGGAAGAAATAAAATATCTCAAAATAATATCTCTAAAGATTATAGAAGAATTGTCATTGCAGGTTGAATAAGTGCTTTGCTCATATTCAGAGTCATTCATTATATCCAACTTTTCAGCATTTTGCTATTATTCACACTGTAAACTGATCATATCTATATATTACTTCAGCTCATATCCACGTATCAAGCCGCTCATATCCATATAGTAAGCGGCACATATTCACATATCAAGCTGCTCATGTCCATGTAGTAAATTACTTCTATCCATGTAGCAAGTTGCTCATTTAGATTTGTCAAACGAAAGGGTCAAGTGGGGTTAGGTCATAAATGGTCAGACCCAAGTTGACCTATTTACTTATTTATGACCCATTTATTAATAATATAAAGTTATTGATCCATACCCAACCCAACCCATACCTAATTAATATCCGATTCAATCCATATTATAAAACGCTTCCATATATAATCAAATCTAGAAAAACTTATTTCTTATGATTTAAAAAAATATATATATATCGATAAAACACTTCCATACAATTACAAATTTAATGGATAAATTTTATAATTTTTTTTAAATTGAGGCTCCATTTATTTCACAAAAAATGTGGCGCTTTTAAAAATGACTATATTTTATAATATTTGGTTGAAACTCAAAAATGAATTAAAAAATATTTTTCACATAGTATGGAAAATCTTATTTGATTTTCCGTGCACTCTTTTAAGTATTTTTATTTTTGTTTGTATTATTATTTTAAAACATAGAATTTTCAATTATTTTTTTCCTCCTTGTTCTCTCGATCTTCGGCCATGGCGGCCGTGGCCAATAATAGGCTGGCTCAAGCCTTGCCACAAGCTGACGAGGCTCCACCTTGCCTGATCGATGAGCTCGAGGCTCCCTAGTGTGATTGGTGACTAGGTGATGGCATTATTGATGAGGGCTTTGTGGCCCTTAGCCAGTGGCCTGCAAAGGTCAACTGTCGAAATTCGTAGGGAAAAAAAGTAAAATAAAGAAAGAAAAAAAAAAAAAAAAAAAATAAAACCAATTAAAAAAATAAAAATTTTAAAAAATAAAAATTATAAAAATTGCCAAAGATGATGATATCTCATTAATAAGTTTACAGCTGAAGATGATGATATCTCATTAATAAGTTTACTCAACTAATAATTTTTATAAGTTAATTGGGTTGTAAATGGGTTTAAAAACAAACCCATTTACAACTCATGTATCACTAGACTTTCATACAACTCAAACCCATTAATAATCTATTTATTAAAACTTAACTAACTCATATATGACCCATCTCATTATAAATGGGTTCAAAGTGGGACCTTTAGATATATTCAACTGTTCTTCTAAAGGAACTTAGGTTGTGAATAATAGATCTTGTAGACTTAATATCTTGGCATATCCAAGATTATATGTGCTTTCGCATTGATTCTCCAAATCAATTAAAAATTTTCCATCGCTCATAAAAATTATCCTCATTGAGTACATATTATCTGAAACATAATAAACTCTCACATTTATAAAGATTGATAGAAAACATGGACAATTTTGTCAATTTCAAAAATATAGTACGAAATTTTCTCAACAAAGTTTAGGAGTTTTTACAAATTCTTCCAGTTGAAATATATTTTGAGTTTGAGGCCGTTGAAGGAAATTGGACTGACGAGAATACGTGAACTCAACCAAGTGTGAGTCCAAGAAGTGGCGGACATGAATTGATCAGCCGAAATTGTCATAAGAAGAAGATTGCACGTGGATTTCATTTATGAGCTGCAAGCGTGAAGAGGTTAATTACTTGTGGCTTGCCTTGGTGTCCTCTACTCTCCGGGTTGGACTTTTGAATTGGGAAATACATGGAGGAAATTAGACGGTGGCCCACTTGCACGCGAGGATGGTTGTCCCCTTTCCTGTCTTCTGCCGAAGCCATCGTTGTTGACTTTGAGAGAGAGAAAGAAAAAGAAGAGGAAACTACGTTCATCCATGATTTAATGCATGCAGATGTCTGCATGCCCATAAATTATGGTGGGCTTCCTTTGTCCTTTTCTTTCATCTGAAGAAGACTTCCACGTGTTGCCATAAATGATGGGAACTCTCTTTTGTATTATAAAAGAGAGAGACGTCCAACCGAGAAGGGCGCCAAAGTTATTTCGGTGGCCCAGAGAGAGAGAGAGAGAGAGCTCTGAGACTATAGAAGAGTGCATAGAGTTCTTCTCGTGAGGAATTTTTGTCGTTGTAATTACATCGAGTATTTTAGCCGGTTAAATTTTTGTGAGTAAAATTTATTTAATTCTTTGAGTAAGATTTCACTAAGTATTTTAGCCAGTTAAATTCTTATGAGTATAATTTGTTTAATTCTTTGAATAAGGTTTCACTAGAAATTGTGAGGAACTAAATATTGTATGAGTTATTAAATGTAATTAGAGGCTGAGAAACACTAAGGGTGTGTTTGTTTTACGGAAAACAATTTCCGGGAAAACGTTTTCCTCATTTTTCAGCGTTTGATTCATTTAGGAAAATGAGTCAACGGAAAATGTTTTCCTAGTCAATGGAAAATGTTTTCCTTTCAAAACTTAAATTTAGGAAAACGATTTCCTTTTGAAAGAACCAGGAAAACGTTTTCCAAAATATTTTAAGGTCCTTACTTAATGAAAAATTTATTATTAAAAAGAATTTTTAATTAAAAAATTTGAATTTATTATTATTATATATTTTCTTTTCTTTCTTCTTTCTTTTTTTTTATTATTTTTTTTATTGTTTTCTCTTTTCTTTCTTTGCCTGTAAACTTAAACCCTAACTCCTCCTCCCCTCTCTCCTTCTCCTTCGCCCCCTCCCTTTCGTCACCACCGCCTCCTCCAACCCTAGCCCCTCCTGTGCTCCCGTTGGCTTCGCTCCCTCCTCTTCCTCTTCGTCAACATCTTCTACACCTTCAATCATTTTTCAAATGCAATCCAAACACCTGAAAATATTTTCAGTCACGTATCACCAAACAAAGGAAAACTAACTGTTTTCTGGAAAATGGTTTCTGAAAAACATTTTCCAAAAACGTTACGTTTTCCATGAAACAAACACACCCTAAGTGAGTGTTTGGGTATTTGAGTGATTATAATCTCCAATGTACTGATTGGTTTCTATAGTAAATTCCATGCTACTCTTCCCGTGAAAGTAGGTTCTAATACTTAGATCGAACTGCGTAAATTCGGTATCCGATTTCTTTTCCTTTCTTCCGACTATATTATTCGATTCGTTTGTCCCTATTCCGTAACACTTTCCATAGTATGTAGAAATGCCTCAGAGACCACAAGGAGTCGCCCATAAGGTTTGCATCTCCTGACCTTTACTCCCATTGTTGCCGTTACTAGACATGGCTCCACTCTCCAGCAGTCTTGTGGGGATTTCGATCCTAGTTGAACACAGCAGTCGGAAAAGCATTGAGCAGAACTTAGAAAGTTCTTTCTCTCTCTTTCCTTTTTTTTTTTCCTGTATGTATGAAAATAATGATCGAAATTTCATTACATCATATAAAAATGCATATTTGCATGCGTGAAAACATAAACTAGAAAAAAAAAACTAAGAAATTCTAAATTAGCGATAACTGTGTTTAATTACTTGTATAAAATCAACCTAAGATTTCAAAAATTATAAAGGCAAGGAAGTAAGGTTTAATAACCTTTTTTTTATGAGATTTCAAGATATCGTGGCTAATTAAACTTTAATGTACGATGAGTTGAGCTAGTTCTATACATTTTCTCGTTTGAGTATCTTTGTTTTACAATGTCAATTTATCCATAATAGAATTTAGGGGATAAGTGCATGGGAGTCCCAAAACTTATCAAAAAGTGTGATTAACTCTTAAAACTTTCAAAAAGTGCAATTAAATCCTAAAACTTATTACAAAAGTGTAATCTAATCTTAAAACTTTTAAAAAGTACAATCAAGTCGTAAAAAATCATGAAAGTGTAATTAAATCCTAAAATTTTCAAAAAATATAATTAATAAAAGGACTTGATTGCGCTTTTTTCAAAGTTTTTAGGATTTAATTATATTTTTTGAAAATTTTAGAATTTAATTTCACTTTTGTAATAAGTTTTAGGACTTCCAATATATTTATTTATAAAATTTAGTAACTCAATATCGTTCAAATGCACGACTATCGGAAGAAAACTTTATTAGTTTTTAATTTATTCCCAACATAATAGATGCTTCTAATTGTGTGCTGGCTTCAACAATGTTTATGGAAAGTGCATGTCATGTGCGCATAACTAAACAGCCCATAAATCGTTTCTAGTACATGAACGTAACATGTAATTAGACATTTGACGTACTTATCAGTGTAATTTGCTTAAATGAAGGTTAATGTACACTCTGGATACAAACATGTGATAGTTTATGTTATCAATATATTTGGATTCAAAAAAAAAAGAGAAGAAGATATTTTTTAAATGAAAGGACTCTACATAGCAACAAAATTTGTAATTAGCCTTTTTATTATCTTTAAGTAGAAAATAATAAAAAAGAAATCCAGTGATTGTGGAGATTGATCTCGATCAATATCATGAGCTACTTGATTTACAGGCGGGAGCTGTTTTAAGGACTCTTAATTAATATCACGAATTGTTTTATACTTCGTTTGTTTCACGAAAAATGAATAATATAAAAAATAATTCCCTAAAAATGATCTCTTGCATCCCCTAAAAATGAACAAATGAAAATATTTTTACAATTCATGGTCGATTATGAAAATATTTTTTATTGACTAATTATTTCAAACAACATAAACTATTATTTTTTAAAATATTTTTTTAAATCATTCATTTTTCAAACTAAAAATGATTGATATTTTCATATATATATATATATAGCCTTTCTAGATGAGAGAGAGAGAGAGAGATCCTCTTATGTGAATATCCCTTAAAAATTTGGATGTATGCCGGAAGCATGGTTTTAGATATTGATGATAGTTTTTGATTAGTGATGTTGTGTGCAGGTGTATGATATAGTTTGTAGAGGATGGATAAGGGATGGATAGGATAGTTTAAGGATAAACATAAATTTTTATGGGACAAGCATAGTTTCACTAGTTTATGAAAATAATATTACAATAGTTGAAAAAAGTGTTGGTGGAGGAGCTTCATGATATGAAGTATATTCTCATGCTCCTCTCATTCTATTACATCAATGGGTTACGGCATTTCTATAGGTATTTCCACCGATTAAGTATAATGGACTTCTCTTGAATGCTGTCTGCGTAGGCTTCATCTTGCTGCCACCACCATATCTCTAACTTGCTCAGAGATTGTTTGCTATGCTGGACATTTTTCAGCCACAATTTTTAACTATTCAAAACTTCATCTAAGGATTTCTAGATTGTAGTTTAGCAACTCTAGGAAATTCTAGAAAATGGATCACCATTTCCAATACTACCCCTGATCCATTTTTGGGATACTTTGGATATTGTATCATAAAGTCGCGGACATACCTTGAAATCTCTCTTCTAATTTGTCCCATGCCTTTTATGCCCTCTTTGTTCCATGATCCCTTGCGTTCTACAATCCCTTGCATTCTTTTATTGGAACATTTGTACCTGCCTTTGAATGTGCATGTTTTTCTTCAACGATGTCCCATATGTTTCGGTCATATGCTCTTAGTTGTAGTTGTTAGCTTGGCTCTAGCTCTGGCTCTCGTAGGCTCCGGCTCTGGCTTCGGCTTTGGTTTTGGCTCCGGCTCAAGGTCCGTCTCTCTTGGCTTTCGCTCAGGCTCTGGCCTTTTAGTTGAGGATGGTGAGGACAAATGCCCAAAACTCCATCCGAATATGCCTAGCTTTAGCTTCATGGTCCGTTATGCCTGGCTCAATTACGAACCTGGGCGCATCTAGCTCTGATACTAAGAAAATTTGGATGTGTGCGTGCGGAAACATGGTTGTAGATATCGATGATAGTTTTGGATTAGTGATGTTGTGTGCAAGTGTATGATATAGTTTGTAGAGGATGAATAAGGAATGAGATAGGATAGTTCAAGGGATAAACATAAATTTTTATGGGACAAGAATAGTTTCACTACTTTATGAAAATAATTTTACAATAGTTGAAGGAAGTGTTGGTGGAGAAGTTTCATGATATTGAATATATTCTCAGGCTCCTCTCACTCTATTACATCAATGGAATACGACTTTTTATAGGCATTTCCATAGACTAAGTACAACCGCCTTAAAAGATTATGGACTTCTCTTGAATGCTGTCGCCGTAGGCTTCATCTTGTAGCCAACACCATATCTCTGACTTGTTCAGAGATTGTTTGCTTCTTATATGCTGGACATTTTCCAGCCACAATTTTTAACCATCCAAAACTTCATCGAGGGAATTCTAGATTGTAGTTTAGCAACTCTAAGAAATTCTAGAAAATGGATCACCATTTCCAACAATATCATAATTAGCATATTCTTATTTTCTCGTGTTTATTTGGCGAAAATTGCTGCAGATTATTACACGAGACCGATGCAGGACAGCAACGCGAGACCGTCCGCTTTCTATATCCGAACGACCTTTATGTCTCTTGCATAAGGGGCAAAATCCTCTTCGATTCTTCATCATCATCTTCATCTAATGACCTCTCCCTTCATGGCGAGCGAGAGAGCGCTCAAGCTCCCTCCGCTCTCCACGGCCACTCCTGGCATGGCCACCGCCCTGCTCCCGACGAACCCGCCCTCTCCGACCACGATCTTCCCGAACTTCACCACTCCCCCTTCCCCGTCGTACACGTGCCCAAACAGCAGAGCCTCCTTCTCCACGCTCCCGCCTCCCTCGACCTCCACCATCTCCGGGTTCAGTGCGGCTCCCATGGAGTCCACGTATGTCCCCTTGTCCAGCTCGATGTACGACCCCATCAACTTCATCCACATCAGGAACAACGCTGACCCGCTCGTCATCTCCACGAAGTAGTCCCCGAACACTGTCCTGATAGCTTGCCATATGGTATCCATGAACACCCCTCTGCTCCATATATGCACGGTTTCGTCCTCTCTCTTCTTTCCCACGAGGATGTACTTTGCTGCCACACAGGCCAACGCGGTTAAAATCCCGGTCGACACCCAGAAAAAGGGGAACGTCCAGTGGACAGGCATATTCCTGGTGTTCTTGCAGTGGAGGAGCAAGTTCAGGGGGAAGTAGATGATTAGTCCGAGGAGAAAGTAGGGCAGTATTGTTTGTAGCAGCGGCTGAGCGAAAACAGCCCATGTGGTTAAGTACCAGGGCCTTGAAAGGGTCACTTCCTCGGTGTCTTTTCTCTCGAGTGCAGCGGCCATTGGACAACCGGAGAGGTTGACCTTCACGTCCGACTGCTCCAGGAAGACCCTCCATGCCTCAGGAAGAGGATCTCCATTTCTCAGGTGCTGGCAGATCTCGTAGACTAGTGAACGGCCGTGATCGATCGATGCGCTCTGACTACTTGATGTGGCCCGGATTACATCCACCTCGTGGCATCGGAGGAATGGATTAAATTCTAGCCTTTCTGAGCCTTCTTTAGTCAGATTTTCATTGATAATCACCTCCCCAACATCTATGTATGGAAACTGCAATTCGTCCCAAGGTTTCGTGCAATCGAGAGCAATGTCGCGTGCCGCTTCATCCTGTGGAACTGGCCTGACTTGAAGCTGGAATATGTAACGGACTCCGTTTGGAGACTTCACACGGTTCTGGAAATCTTCAGCTAGGAAAAGTAATGGCCGGGTGTCATTAGCATGCCTCGGTATCGCACCGGTTTCAGGCGGAAGGATCCCTGAGGGTTCCACCTTGCCAGTATCTTCTCCGATATTTTTGTCAGATGGCCTCAACTTGAACTTCACATACATTTCCTGTCCATCCTTAAAGCGGAAGAGCCTACAGATATTTGAGTAGTAATGCAGATCCGCATAGGAGTCAGCTAGACGGAGGGAGGTCCACACTGCATCTCGCACATGCGGCACCCGCTTGACATGCTCCTCCCTCGCGGCAAGCCCACACACCAGCCAGGTTGCAAAATCAGAGATTGTGCGGGCATAGAATGCGTTCCCTGTCTTCAAAGTCAAGTCGAGAAGTGGAGAATCGTCCCCCTTTTCATCTGAGAGTATCCTTAGTGCTGCTCCTTGTGCATCTAACCTTGCGTCATCATCAGCACTCAAGCTATTGCTGTGACGGACAATGACTGTGTACTTCTTTCCAGGGCCAAAGATGTTGTGCTCTGGCGATCCTTGAATTTCGTCGTAGAGTTTCAAATATCCCTTCCCGCTAACACCGATACGATGGAAGTATCTTGATTTCACCTTCAAAGTTGTCGCTGCCAAGTTAGCGGCCAAATTGCCAACTATCTTTTTATATCTTGGATCCATCTCCTCTATCCTGTCATCCAAAGCGTGTGTAGTGTTTTTTACCATAACCGGACTATGAGACCCCATGTAAACACCACCACTTTGGAGAACTGAATTCACTGGAGCAACTGAAATTGCCCCGAGAATAACATCCTTTTCGACTACTGAACCGGGGAGAATAAGGCTTTGGCTCCCAATAACTGAATTATCCTTCACATGAACATTATTCTGGATGTATCCACTCTGGGAATAGAAACCCGTAATGATCCTGCTAGAATCACCTAAATGGACACCAGCACCTATCGAAACCATCCTTGGATCTGCAATCGGGTTGATGGATCTGATGGAACAATACTTGCCTACTTTCGCACCTAACAAGCGCAAGTACATGCAGAAGGCTTCTGTTCCAGAAAGAAGCTTGGCAAATCGGAGGTGGCAAGCAACAGCAAGTCGGTGGCCAAACCAGGTCTTGATGTGAGTCTGTGTTTTCTTTTCTTTACTGGCAAGCACAGTGGTAAAGATGGATGTCAATAAACTGAGGACCAGGCCATGAGCAAAGTAGGCGGTTGCCAAAGAAATGGCAAACTCGAATGGATTAGGCAAGGTGTTTGTAAACATGGCGGCGTATGCCGCGATGGTGAATGGAACCCAGTGTAAAGCTCCCGAAATGCAAACAAAAGCCAACTGTTCAAGGGAAGGAACTTTCTGAGATAGCCTCATGTAGAGCAAGAAAACAGCAGCGGCTGACAAAGAGCTGACAAGACCAACCATGTAGATGCCCATGAACTGTTGTATGGTCTCTTTCAGACTTCCCGGGGAAACCTGAAATGTCACAACAGTAGATCCTGGATTATTGATTTGTACAACAAAAAAACAGGAAAATATGCATGTATGATGCTTCCATTATCTTATGAATGTTAAGATGCAACTCTGAGCATCAGAGACCTCATTAGTGACTGCGAAAACCAAAGACAAGGTTAACCATGATGAAGGAGACAAAGAAGAAAAACCACAGAGTTCCAGTGACTATTTTCTAATGCAATTACATATATTTAAACTACTAATTTACTATCAGAACTATCACACAAAAAACTATCAGCATCCTGCAAGTTAAGTCAACCAATAGTGCACTTGCTTTGGAACTTCAAAAAATAGCTTCAAGAGTAATCTGACCACGGAATTCCACCCACTTTCTTTTTAAAAAAAGTCAGGAAAACAATGACAACCCAACTGGATGCTTCCATCAAGGGTTTGGAAATGTTTTCTTTATATCAGTACACATCAATTGAATAATCTATTATTCATTATTTGTAGGAGAATATTGCTTGAAACAAGTATAAGCCCTTTATAACCCGCACTACAAAAGTAGACGTTCTTTTGCCTTTGACTAGCACCAATGAGGTACAGCACCATTACAAATACTAACCACAATATAAGTTTTGCTACCAAGAAAAGGTAATTAAATGAGTATTCTTGCTAAGCAAATACATAAGGTAGAGCACTATTAGATTCACTAACTAGAGACTATATTTAGATTTTGCTAACCGGAAAGACCAAAAACAGATACATAACTACATGGAGGAGTAAAATGCATATTTTGGTTGATTTGGAGCATAATAAAATTTTACAATGAATAGATTTTGGTACACACACTTTGCATGAGAGTGCAACTCTACGTGCTCAAACTAAATAATTGTCATAGTTACATATAATCTAATCTATCATCAGCATGTTTCTATTGTTGAAAAAAGATATGAAACTCTAAGAGCTGACCTTTGGACCAATTAATTAATTAAACCTCTAAAAATGGGTAGAGCACAAACAAAGAGTTCATATGAACAAAACAAGTACCTAAGTGCTTAAAGGCTTTACAAAGAAAGCTGCGCCTCTTATCAGAAAGAAAAAGGAGAACAGCACTTGCCTTCAGTATGTTTTCTGCCTTGGCCATCTTAAGGGCAGACTTCCCACCTTCACTTTTTTGCAAGGCCATTACTTCAGCTCCTTCTCCTAAAACACTTCCTTTCTGGATAACAGCATAAGGGCCAACTGAGCAATTCCTGCCAATCCTTATTGGCTGGAATCTGAAGACACTGTTCTGCACTTCGTGACTTTGAAGCAGAGCACCTTCTGCAATCACTGCTCCATCTCCAATTGAAACCAGAGAAGGGTCTGTTATGTCAACTGTGTCTAGTAAAACTGATGATCCAATCCTTGCTCCAAGCATCTCAAACCAGTGTTTAAGGAACACTGTTCCTCTGAGATGCACCGCAAGGACTTTGGAGGAAAGCTCCTGAGCCTTGTAAAGTGCCCACCACTTGATAAAATCCACAGACCAGACAGATACTTCAGGAGTCAGGGCGTAATTTATGCGCAGGAAAGAATTACCAAAAAAGGCAATGGATATGCTGGTCAAGGCAATACAGAGGATCCAGAAAAGAGGTGCAAGAAGCACGACACTTGTATGATGCAACCAGGGAAGTCCATCGATCAGTTTGTGGCTGGCCGCAACCAAAATTTGGAAAGTGGAAACTGATAAATAAGCAGGGAAAACCAGAATGAAAGAGACGTAGAGAAGAGCAAGAAGTTGGAAGGACCAGATAAGCCAGGGGTGAAGCCTGGAAATTTCCATGGAGAAGTCAGCAGTGAGGATTTCTGGCTCCGAATGGTTGGATTGGGTGGTGACCAGTTGGGGTTGAGACTTCATTAAAAGATTTTCGGTGAAGTTTGCCAAGTCTGCTATGCAGGTTGCAGTGAATATATCTACAGCTCCAACTGGCACTCCAAGAAAATCGGAAAGCTTTTGAGCAGCTCTGACCATGCCTATTGAATCAATGCCATAGGACACAAGGCTTTCAGTGGCTGAAATGTTCTGGATTGAAATTCCTGTCTGTTCACTGACTAGCTGCTTCAGAAACTCCACAATATTTCTATTGCTTAATTTTGGGCTTGGTGGTAGAGAACTTTTAGCAGGGTGGGATTGAGGAGTTTTTCCCTCCCTACACGTCCCAGTGGTGAAAGATCTGGTCAGTAATCTCTTTGTCACAATTGGATCTGGAACTGTGTTGAGAGTTCCGTCAACAAACTGCTTGAGGCATTCGAACCTCTTGATCTTCCCTGAGGTTGTCTTACTTATGGTTCTAGGCCTGATCAACTTGACAGAGGCGACAGTTACCCCATGTTCTTCCGCCACGCGGGATTCAATTTGGTTTATGATGTCCTTATCAACGGGTTTACCATCTTTTAACTCTGCAATTACAACCAAGCCAACCTCATCAGAAGCATCTGGAAGTGAAATGCCTTTTGCTGATAGGACATCTTCTGGAACACTGATGACGGCACAGCAACCAGGGCGTAGAAGCTCAGATGAGCTCTCAACCGTCTTCTCAACATCTGCCGAGTAAATGTTTCTTCCAGCTACAATTATGAGATCCTTGATTCTTCCTGTGATGAACAAGTTACCCTGGATTACCCGTCCCAAGTCACCAGTTCTTGTGTACTTTCTTCTAGGGTACTTCCGAAGCATGTTTCTGAAAGTTTTCTGGCTAAGTTCTTCCTTTCCCCAGTACCCAATTCCAGCACTCGGACTACTAATCCATATCTCTCCTTCTTTCCCATCTTCGTCAACCTCTAAACCTGCATCTGCATCAACAATTCTTATATCAACATCTGCGTCATCGGGTTCCACGTATCCACAGCAAATTCTTCCCTGCCAATCTACCAAGATAGGCTTCTTTTTGCCATACGCACAGCTGACAAACACACAATTTTCTGCCAAGCCATAGCCTGGAGCCATCACCTCCTGAGAAAGGCCAAAGGGATGAGTGAGCTCAATAAATGTTTTGAGTGTCTTCTTCCTCACTGGTTCAGCAGCAACCATGAAAAAAATCAAGGAAGAGAGATCATAATTGGGCGCCTTGGCCTTGTCTGCTTCTAATCTTCGAATTACTAGCTCAAAGGCAAAATTGGGTCCTGCACTGTGTGTGGCCTTGTAATCGCTGATCATTTGAAGCCACAGGAGTGGATTCTTGATGAACGTCAATGGAGAAAAAAGGATGGCTGATCCACCACAAACCATTGCTGTAAAAACTCCTCCAATCAGACCCATGTCATGGTACTGAGGAAGCCAACTTACTAGCACAGTATTTGAAGTGCTTCGGTATCTCCTCCTCATCAGTTTGACGTTATGAATGAGTCCACCATTTGTTATCATGACACCCTTAGCATCACCGGTTGAACCCGATGTAAATTGCAAAAAGCACAGATCATCCAGCTGAGATTCTGATTGAAAGGCAACATTTAGAGCAGGCAAGACCTTAGAGCTTTTGATCCAAGAATCTGTGTGCAGCCATGGAAGATTAGGCCACTGAGCTGTGCTTTTCGCTCTTTTTCCGGTGAAAGAGATCAAACTCTTTACTGACCCCGCTCTAACTGCAGCATGATAGCCAACAGTTGACAGAATGGCCACTGCATTGCACAAATTGGCAATGTTCTCAATTTTCATAAGAGCCTGTCCACCTCTTTGCAATGGATCGGGTGGAAGTACTGGAACAGGTACGACTCTGGCTCTTAAACAACCAAAAAACGCATCAACAAAGTCCAGACCTGGAACGTGGACAAGTAAAACCCTGTCACCTGGCTTAATTGTAGGTTTCCGGCTCGTCAAGAGCTTATGAGCAATGCAAGAAGCATTGGAGTCAAGCTCTGCATATGTCCTCTGGCACACCACTGCCCCTTCTTCATTGATCCACGTATAGAGAGACTTGTTTTGAGTAATTTCTTGAGCAGCCCAGTGTTTCAAATAGCTATCAAGTGTGGGTAGGTTAGGGAAAACAATACCATGTGCTTCACTCAATGTTCTATGGCCGGTCTCCTCTTGGTCTAGTTGCAAGGTGAACAGACTCTGCACAAGAATTGTATAGAGCAGTAAATCACGGCTGCATTATTGCTCTTTCCATTATCAGTAATCATAGATCCAGAAAGCTGACTCACCTTCACATAAGGAAATGTCGGGAGGGAATTTGCACTGGCAAAATGCTTGCAGATTAGAGCCATGGCATAAGATGAATTTCTTTCCGTAAGCTCGAAAGCAAAAAGACCTCCTACATAATATGTACTTCGGTGACCCTGAAGTTCGGATTCTACTCTCTCATAAAATCCTTCCTTCATATCTGCGTCAAATCATAGAGGAAGTTATAAAATGTTTTGAACTTGAGCTTGTGGCTCTCATGAATCACCTGGGTATGCAATTATTTAACATACCTTCACTGCCTACATGAGGGAAGTACTTGAAACGCCTCTGCAGAATGACCTTCTCAACTTCTCCACCCATTCTTTTAACTACTTCAATCGCAAGATCAATGACGTTAGATCCCCTAATATTAACAGAGTCGCCATAGGACCAGAACAAGAAGATATTAGTGTCAGCATAAAATCTTTGCATTGCTACTGGATGTCCGATTGTCGAAGGGTCGTCCATATATTCACCCAAATAATAAAAACCAACAGGGATGCGCTCAAGCCCCTTAATCTTTAGAACGGTGGTGTAATAATCTATCGTTTGCACTTTGCTGAAAAGCTCCCTTTCGAGGTTGCTCACATCCAACAATCCGGTCTCAGCTTCTGCAGTGACAGTTTGTTTATGCAGTTACTCCAAACAAAAGACAACTATTAGGGTGGGAGTAAAATACTAGACAAACCTGCAGAAGATGGAGGTGATCTGTACGTTCTTGAATTCTTGAAGGGGAATGCACCCGAGATGATTATCTTATTGAACTCCTTATGCTCAGTTTCTCCGCTAGAATTGGTGATATCCACATTAACACCTGAACTGTTGCGCCTGACTGCTTGTACCACAGTATTACAGCACACTTTTATCGTAAGAGACTCGCTGATTTTCTTCCAAAGGCTCATATATCCACCTTTCATACGTCGGATTTTTCCAGCCATGCTAGTGCGAGTGAACTCATGAAGGTAAGCATAAGGCATGTCTTGGACAAATCCGTACCCAGATGCGGTGTATCCATATTGGACAGACTTGGGAACACCGTTGATTCCATGAGATTCCAGATATGCTGGGGTTAAGTCTGATGCGATGTCACTCACTGCATGGATGCCTATGCGATTCGAATCCTTCACCTTATCCTGCATGTGACATGAAAAGCCAACTAACGGAAAATATAGCAACAGCCAAAACCAACAGTTACTAGTGCCAATGGACACTTCTCTGCATTACCAAAAGAAGGGTACCTGGATTTCTAAGGTGAGCGAGACTAGAGACATATAATCTTCCACAACGTTTATATCATGATACTCCCCGGTAAAACTGTCAATGAGAGCTAGTTTGTGGAGGTCCATTTCTTCTAATTCAGTCCCAGATGCTTTTGCCAAGTGAAAAATGACTGGCGCACTGTTAGCCGCAAGAACTTGACCGCCCAAATCATAAACCGTTCCTGTGCGGATGATAAAAAGATGTTAGTAAAGGTGGACAGCTGAGAAGCAAATAAGACGGCCTTCTCTTCTGTACCTTCAATTTCTACTGATTCACACATGCCTCCAACAGAATTGTGCTTCTCTATAACAGTGATGTCACTGTAACCGAGCCTCGCTAATGCATAGGCAGCTGATAATCCACTGGGACCCCCTCCAATTATCCCAATTCTGGTATCCAGTGGCAAGCACGGATGCAACTTAGAGAACTGATCTTCTACGGATTTTCGGCAGTCCATCTTTGATGTCGTTGAACACTATCAACACCTGTTGGGATCAACAATGCCAAACTGAGTCTATTTATATTGTTTGCATTTCCACTTCCCTAAAGTACAACAACAATAAGAAGGTTTATAGTGCTGTACACCCAAGGAAAAATTTGAAAAAAAGTGGAAAAAAGAAATCCCAAACTATGCCTTCTTGTCTATTCTGCCATAAAGCGGGGACACAATCCAGCTCAGAACTCCATTAAAGACAAAAGGAAGAAGGCTAGAGAAAAACCGAGTTTTGCCAGAAATCAACAGCAGTTTAAACAAAGTTCCAAATCATCAACCAGAGTCAGACATGGCAGACAAGTGCTTCACACATTTCTAACACCTAAGAAGATCTGGATATACATTATAAATATCTTCCCAAAATCTAGTAGCCTACCATTACTTATACTCATTTCTGTGGAACTAAAATCTGATTTAGTTGACTTCAATAGAAAAGAAATGTGCGATAGTTTGCTCTGATCCACAAATTGATTACAGCCAATACCAAACAATACTATCTGTTAGTCTCACTATGTTATAGAAAAGTGCTTAGTATAGGATGCTTGAAGAATATGCTCTGTTCTTAGATTTAACAGCTAGACTTGCAACAGAAATGAGATTGCAAAGTGGAAGGATCCAAATAATGCCTTTGGGAACAACTTCCAATTTGGAAAGTGCTGTCTTTAGTCGAAGGACAATAGCCCCAGAATGCCTCTTCCACACCCCAAGAACATATCAACGACACTGTTTCCACAACCACAGAAATGAAGCTTAGCTGTATTGAACCTTAGGATGACGATAGATCAAAACTTGCACTGGAGACTCCTGCCACGACAACTCAGTGCTCTTTCCGTACCTCACCCTGTAATGCCATTGGCAGTGGAAGTGAGGAGACAGAAAACTCAAGAGACACATCGAAGCATAAGAAATTCTTCTTCACCCGGCAAAGCATGACATTAAAGCAGCCACGTGCAATTCTCAGTGTGGAAATTTATCAAATACTTCGATAGCATGTGAGCATATATCTTCACCCACATCTAGAAATCTCTGAATAACTGAAAAATTCTCTCTTTCTCTTGTCTCTCCCAGGGTCTCAAAGTTTGTAGCAGCCTAGCAGGACACAATAATTCAAAAACCCAAAGCAACAAAAATGTAGAAAGGCTCAGCATGAGCCGGTGACTAACCCGAGAGTGCGAAATGTATCGCCAAATGGCAAGTCATGGCATAGAGATAAATCCACAGTGTCGGGGAAAGCAGCGGCCGTTCTTCCACGCACCAGAAATGCCACACTCATGCTCGAATTTAACCCGTCGAGACGCTCCATCAGTCCAACAAGCAAACGACAAACAACCCACATTTTTTTTTTCTCCTTAAACCAACACTTTGTAATCAACCACTCTCTCCGGTAACTCCGAAGGATCTCCCATCCGGGTCGCGAGATATCCCCCCATTTCCGCCCAGCAAGAACCTCGTTTCGCATGATCATCGGCACAACAGGATAAAAAAGAGCCTCGATCGGATTCGAGGCGATCGAGGGATGTATTAAATACACGGATCGAGAGAATGGGTCGTGTCGGAACAGGGATCTGTTTTGGTCGCTGGCTCCTTCGGATGGCGAGAAGTGATTCTCACAAGAAGAAAAAAATTGCAAACTTTTGCCGGTAAAGAAATATAAAGAAAAGGGGGAGAGAGAGAGAGGAAGTCCGTTGGTTTTGGCGGGCAAAGGCCTTTGGGGCCCTTTTGGCGGTTGATGACCGTTAACCAAGTCATATGTTTTCTCCAATGTCGAGAAAACCGTTAACTGCAGATTCCAGATCCGCATGAAATAGTCTAAAGTAGGAAACTTCTTGGTATGATTATATTATAATGAGAGATTATCTTGAAACTTTTCAGATAGGATGAAGGTGATCTTTTCTTATCCCTTCAAACTTCTTGATTGTATGACCAAAAAAAAAAGGAAGAAAAACTTCTTGATTGGATATCAGTCAAATGATAATTCATCCATGGTGGGACTGATTTCTCCATGTCCGGGCATCATTATTTTTTAGGCATTTTCTTCTACCATAGGAATACTCTGCCAGTTGCTTGACAAGGAGGTTTATATGCTCTTTATATTACATACGATCTCTAAACTTTTGAGTTAGATTTTCTAACATATTATTAGAGCTAGATCCTACTCCTTTCACATGTGTGTCCACTTTCATTATTCAAATTCCATGCCCTACTCCCTAATCCTAACACATGGTAACCTACCACCCATAAGCTTATCTTTCGGGTTGGATTTTTTTAATGTAAACATCGTCCTTAAAAGAGCACTCGGATCAAGATTTTTGAATAGAACAACAGTTATTACATTTAGGACAAGAATTACTTTTAAGCAGGAACGGAAAATTCATGGCGCCACCATTCGTTACATGACACATCCAAAAATAAGTAATCAATCAAGTTTATTCCAAACGATGTGTTGAAACATAATTCGAGATAAGAAGTCATGGCGTGGCGAGTAAAATGAGCAATCTCCAGTGGCACTTCAAGCTAATGAGTGACATGAAGTCTACCAAACTCGAGTGCAATGACAAATGCCCATCAAAACATCTGCCCCTAGCTAGAAGAATAGCACATTCCAGTAAGTATTCCACCTCAAATACCACAGAAAAAAAAGAAAGTAATAAGAACAATTGGGTTAATTTCAAAGATGCAGATGGCACAAACTCGAACATTGAGAAAATTCTTTTCAACCCTAGTTTTCCTCGTCGAGACATTTCACCTGAAAAGTCCGGCAAAAAGAAGGTCAACGTTTGCAGCACCTGGTGGGAACATGCCGCGTGTTGAAGACAGATTCGCGGGCGGACAACAGTACAAAGCCAGCAATGAGAGTGACAGAGGAATATGCTCCCACAGGTCGGGATGGAGAGAACGATACAAGCAGTAGGCCAAAACAATGGGGGCAAATGGTATCCTCTGGAGAATCGACGATTTCAAAGGAAATGACCAGCACCAGCTCTTTTGCCATTTCCTTAGATGCAAAATTGCTGAGGCTGTAGATTCTGCATTGTTCAGCATTGGACTTTTGTGTTCACGAGGTAGATCGGCATATAAGGCGCGAGCATGGGTATAATCGCGTCGAATAAGCAGCCGAAAGCGAGAAGGTTTAGGTTGTCGGGAAAGCAACTTCACATTCACAAGCATATGATTGAAATGGGAAATCACTATAAAGGGCTGTCTTGATCGTGATACAGCTTAGGTGAAATCGAAAGTGCCCATTAGTTGGAAAAAAGGTGTCCTATGTCGTAGATCTCTATGGGTATTATCTACCATAAGAGTCTTACCCTCGATACTAAATATTATTCTGCATAACTCACAACCCAATTGTCCAAGGTTGGCCAACTCCTTGCCATAGCCTCCAATGAAATGCCAACAATTAGAAAATCTCTTGGCATGAGATACGCTGCAATTAGCCAGCAGCACCAGCCGTTCGAAAGTTAGCTCACAACATAAATCGAACTCATGACCCACTAAAAGGCAAGTGACTCCTTTACTATCAGGCCAAATGCCTCAGCTGTTCCCTGATTGCACCACTGAATAGTCTGAATATGCAAATCCCATTTGTCACACTACCAAAGGTGGGTTGGGTTGGGTTGGGTTAAGCAAAATTGGAATTTCTATTGAAACAAGAATGGATGTGTGCCACGCACGAATGTTTGGTGACTGTCGCAAGATCATATTATTAAGTAGAACATGCCAATATGCACACAAACATATGAAACGGAGTGAGGATGGAGAAGTTATACTGAATGGTAGAATAGTCAACTTTGTGAGACACCATTAGTTAACTCTCTCCTTTTACAGCCAGTAATACCTGTTTTTGACAGTGTATAAGAATTTTTAGGCCATGATCGGGCTGGGTACGACATCGGCCCATAAATTCAAGAAGCAAAGCCGCCCCTTGATGGGCCGAGAACGAGGAGGAATTTAGCAATCCGAGGTGGGAATTTTGTCACGACAGGCTTCATCGGCGACACATTTGGCCCCAATAGTTCCGACGTGAATCGATCATCCCTTGATCTTGCTGGAGCTGAATATCCATGGTGTGACTCTTTTTTATATGATGGGAAGCAAGATGAGGCTAGAAGAAATCTTATAGTATGGTTTTACTTCTCGAGATAGTGACTCGATTTAGCCTAAACTTTGGAACTAACTTAAGATTAATTGAAGGGGGAAAAGTATGTTTAGCAGTAAACAAATATGAATTTTTCTTTTCTACTTTGGGGGCTAAAGGGGGAAATTGTGCAGGTTCTATGTACCACTAAATCTATTTTCCCATTTATTAAAAATAATTCAAGACAATTGAAATAGCAAACTACGATTGAGACGTCAAGAACCAGAGGGGCTATTGCTAGATAAATTCTGCACGTTGTCTTGATATTCTCAATTTGCATTCTTTTTTAGCATATACCCGCTCTATGCGCTTGCGTTATTATTTTCCATTCCTTGTGCAATGTTATAATGAAGTAATAATTAGACTAATAATAACTATATTGGAAGGAGAAATAAAAATATCAATATTTTTACTTTTTTCACCATTATACTTCACTCGTTCTAGAAGCAAACATTCACGAATCGTCAGCTAGGGGGACCGGGTTGGATTGACTGAAAGTTCCCCTCAGATTTTTCGGTTTGCTAAGTTTGAAAAGTCCAAGAAGCGTAGATTTGTCATGGAACTTGGATAAGGTTTCTGATCGCAGATCCATTTGAATATTATGTCATTTTTTAATAACTAAAAATAAAAAATTTACTCAAGAATTAGAAAACCAAAATGAGAGAGGCATGAAGTTGGTCCTTGTATCGTAGGGACAATTAAGGAATATGACCAGATGTAGTTTTTAAAGGAAAGTAGGTAGCTAATTTTCTTTTTATACTATTTTTTAAATATTTTCATCGTAATTTTTTGACAAGTTTTACCTTTTCTATATTATGGCAGTATAAAAATATTATGCAATGATGGCCTAATGGGTAATTTAAAAGTGAAACAATCCTACTTTTGGCTTAAATATATATATTGATTCGGTTTGAAGCGTTTTATCCATCCGCTGAACACGACCATGTTGGCACATAAGAAAGCTCATGCATTAATATCAAAGAAGTCATCAAAAGACAAAGAAATCTAATTGACAGATAAAGTAATAGTAATATTTATCTCTACCCTTTTTAAACAAATTGTGAACATGTTTATTTAAATTTAAATTTTATTTTTGCATCGACTAAAATCATAATATCATCAGTTGGGCTTGTCGACATTGAAACTCTTCATGAAAAAACGCACTTCATTACAACAAAATATTTCTACTATTATGTATCCTTTTTTTGGTAAGAAATGAGGGTAAAATCCAAGAATTATACCATTACTCTCTTAATAAAACTTGATCCTATTTGATATCCTATCAACAAAAGAAGTAAGCCTCTCAACGGCATATCTAATGTTAAAGTGTCATTTACATCGGAAGACTAAAATATCAATCTGTTAACCAATATGTACATGAGTTTCCTTCCCTAAAAGTATGTACGATTTTGACCTATTGAAAATACTCTAATATTTTCCCAATCTGAATTAGGAGAATGTTGCCAAAATTAAGAGAGGGAGTTGATTTTTGAAGAAGGGAAATAAACTGCTTGCGGAAATAGCCACTTGTGAGTCCACTTCCAAGTTAAGTTTGCGAATGTCCAATGAGATTGTCATTTTGAGACCCAAATATATGCCCCAAAGTTCTGCTTTGGGCGAAGAACACACTCCCATAATTTGTGCACACCCGCCAAGCCAATTGCCTGATTCATTACGATAAGATCCACCTACTGAAGCTGGAGTCGGGTTGTCTTTAGGGGACCCGCCAGTATTGAGTTTGATCCAACTAGAAGGAAGGACGGTTTAAACCACAAACATATCCCGTTTCTCCTTCTGATAAGACAATCTGTTCTCAATCACATGAGCTAAAGGATATCCTTGGCATGTTCCAAAATTAGGCCCACAGGTGCATCAGGAAGAGAAAAGCCCACTTTATTATGACTACATTGACTAGATATCTCTACTACAATGGCTGCTTGGATTATTGAATTTCACTGGTTTAAAGCATGCTGCTAAAGAAAAATCTTTCTCTGCATCGATCTTGAAGATCTCCTGGTGGGCAAATGCCTCTCGAAGATCTATAGATATATTCGTGCTACAGCGAGACTGAGGCTTAGTGGGTGTGACAGCGTTATGGTCCCAAGGGTTGCTCTGTCAAGGACAAACTTGTGAAGCTTGGGGCGTCGCTTGGTTGTTGTTCTGTGCATGAGTGTCAGAACAGTGAGTTGGCAAAGGTTAGTAGGTGTTACACTTGATGGCCCTGTTGCTCGTACACGCTGTCTATCTTTCAAAATAATTGCCATATAAAAAATGAATTGTCCAAAGAAAAGGGGAGAAAAGTGATATTCAAGTTAATCTTAGAGCAATTAACTGTGCTCGTACATAAATTCACATTTAGAAAATCGATTTAAATTACCATATTTTGCCCATAATATAAAATAAAATAAAACAAAACAGAAAGGAAAAGGAAAAAAAGGTCGAGCATCTTTCCAAGGACGCACCTATGCAAAGCCAGGTGGAAATGGTCCATGCGGAGTTCACAACGAGACATCTAAAGGATGAAACCCATGCCTGATCTCAGCTCGTGGATGGCCTGTGCTCGCACGGCATCGTTCGTCATCTCAAAATGCTGATTGGATGCCCTAATTTCACCTCGGATTTCCCGTTTCTGTCGTGCGTCGAACGGTGGTCCGAAAGAACTTGCGCAAATGGTCCTGCCATTGCAGTCTTTTCGAAGAAACTTACGACGCGACTGCAAATGGTCCTGTCTTGGCCGTTTTCGATTTTTCTTCATCATCATCATCACGGGGGATCCTTTCTTTTTCATGGTCGAAATTAGAGCTGATCTGATCTGACCACTGATGAAGGCATTCGATTTATCTTTCCATTTTTTTTTTCGCCTTTTGAGATTGTCACTAGAAAAGGAGCTAATGGGAAAGGACTCACGCAACGTGTTCAAAAATTAAATTTTCTTTTTGGCTCTTTCGAGACTTCTATTGAAATACGCAATAGCTCGGATTAAAACAAGAAAGAAGTGATTTTAAAGTAGAAACGTCGTACTGAAAAGATGCCATGGGAAAAGTATTGCAAATTGATGGCAAATGTCATTTTTTTAATTGAAACCAAATGAGTTTATGCATGGTGATAAAAATATCTAAATATTAATCAATGCTTTTGTTTAATGGTTTAAGTTTTTGAAAATAATTTATGACGATCTCATAAAATCTCACATGACATTAAAGCAAAAGATTTTGAATTCAAATTTTTTCAAAATATTTCAATGACATGGAGTAGGATGAATCATGAATCAACTCTATCATTCAACTATATGAGATTTTTTTTTTTTTTATGTTTTCTTTTTGTAAATATTAAACTATATGCAATGCATGAAATGCAATTATGAGCTTAAAGCACATAACTACTAAATGACCTGTATTATATGACATGAAAATTATGAAACTAGTTTTATATGAGATATGCATGTTATATTTTTGTGATTTCCTTTGCAAGTTAAATTAGGAGACTTCCTAAAATATATGATGGCCTAAGTTAAATTAGGGAATGATTTATGTTAAATCCTAATGTAAATTAGGTAATTTTCTAATTACTATAATTCCTAGAAAATGCAATTCTAAATTTGGAAAATTTAGTAGATACAATGCAAATTCTTAGAAAATTTCTAAATGCGGAAAAATTTATAAACACAAACCCAATCCCTAATTTTTCTTATGAAATTATTCAGGCGAAAATATGTCAATAATATGAAAAATAATTTTGTTTAAGAGCAGTGGTTGATCCCTAATTTTCTATACAATAAAAAATAAATAATTTGTCAATTTAGGTATCAACAATATACTTATCTCTATTCTTCTTAAACAAATTGTGAATTTTTTTTTTCCTTATTTTTGCATCAACTAAAATCGTAATATCATCGGTTGATGGCCTTGCCAACATTGAAATCCTTCACGAGGAGCGTGCTCCATTATTGAGTCATTGATCAAGTGCTGCAGACATTGTTGTCCGCAAATATCTCGGGACTGTACTCGAGTTGAATCCTGTTTTTGTTTCCGTTCGGATGTATGGGGCTGCGGGCTGGACGCAAAGGAGAACTTAGCCAACCGTTATATGAACAAACCAGAGAACGTCAGATCGCCATGCTGCCGCGATGAAAAGAAAGAACCAGACATCCTGTCGAGATGATTACTCAAAATCATGTTATTTCGGAACGCAATTCATGATTCCACGAAAGAAAGAAGTCTTTTTTTTTTTTTTTTTTTTTGTCGGGCTTTTCAGATCTTGTTCATTAACAGCGTGCGACTTTTAATATCTGAAAAGTTTCATTTCCTTACCCAAGGTTTCAAGTAGTAGAGACTGAATTCTTTTAGGCACTTAGGCGAGGGTTAAATTGAAGGAAATGGGATTCAAGATGCAAGCCCAATAAAAATAAGATTTACTTATTAATCCCCCGTCCGACGTCGCAAACAAAGGGAACCTTCTTCATCTATTTGGTATGGCATCCTGAGCGGTATCGCGAGCGAATGCAAATCCTTTTTTCCTGGTTCAGTTCGGGTGTTTCCCGGTCAATAAAAAAACTCGAAATTTCTTATTCCGTTCGGTCCACATAACTCGCCAAACTTGCCCCCCCAAAGCAAACAAAGTGAAAGGGCTCTTGATGCGCGGGCGACAATGGTGGCAACAATTGTACTGCTGCACAGTAGAGGAAAAAGATGGCACGGGTGAAGGAGGATCTTCTGTAACCTTGCTCAGCTCACAACGAGACATCTAAAGGATGAAGGCCCATGCTTGAGATCTTATCTCGTGGGTGGTCCCGATCAAGAAAAAACCCGAAATTTCTTCCTCTCTTTGGCTGAGGCAACTCGCCGAGCTTCCCCGCCGAAAGTAAACAAAGTGAAAGGACTCTCGATGCCCGGGCGGGCGGGCGAAAATGGCGTCCATAATTGTACGGCTGCACAGTTGAGAAAATGACGGCACAGCTGAAGGAGGATCTTCTATACCTTGCTTAGCTCACGAGACATCTAAAGGATGGAGGCCCATACTCGGGATCTTATCTCGTGAATGGCCCGTGAACTTTCTGGCATTGCCCTTCATCCGAAACTGGGCAAGCACGCCCTCGTTTCTCATTGGATTTGTCAATTACGTCGTGGGTTGAATGTGTGCGGTCCGAATGAACTTGCTCAAGTGGTCCTGACATTGCACAGTCCTTTCGAAGAGACTTGCAATGGCGTGTCTCGTCGCTTTAGCGTTTTGCTCTTCTTCATCATGGGCGTCTTTCTCAGGCTCGAAATTAGGGTTTCATCTGACGACCACTGATGAAAGCCATTCGGCTTCTCTTTTCATTTATTTTTATTTTTTATTTTTGGGAATTTTCACTGGAAAATGAGATGGTGATGAAGAATGAAGATTCACCGGGTCACGTTGAACGGGCTCTTTCGAGACTTTTTCCCAGGCACACAATATCTCCAGTTAAAAAAGAGGAAGGCCTGAATTTTGAATCAGAAATAGCCTTCTGAAAAGATGCCATGTGAGAAGTAGTGTGAACAATGGTAAATGTCCTTTTTTACATTGAAACCAAATAATTGATGCGTCCACAAACGTAAATTTGTAATTCAGATCGAGCAATGGTACATGCATTGAAAATTTTGGCTGAAGTTTTTCTACTATTAAGTGATGCGACGATTCTTTGTTTGAGCGTTTAAAAAAGTTATTGAATCTTGCTACATCACTTAGTAAGTGAACTTTAGTGTAATTTCTCAGCGAGTCTAGCATTTCCCGCTTGCGCTTTTATGGAAAAGATTAACTTTCACCATTAATACGCAAGAAAATTACTCTCAGTCGAATTTACTCGTTTGATAAGGGGTAAGAGTACTGTTCACGCGTACGATGCCCCTTACCGTCCCTACACCGGACGGACGATGTACTTTATCTTGCAGACACGATCCGACAGTTGCGAGGCCCCTCCCCACTTCTCCTCACGCTGTTGACAAGCTAATGATGGAGGACGAGGTGCCGACAAGCCGAGATCCGAGTTCTGGATTGAGCCCGAGCCTCAAATCCGGAGATCGAGCAGGCTCGACTGTGACAGCAACTCCGTTTTTGGAGGGCGACATTGTAAGAATATGGAGATCTGCAGATGATGAAGATTGAAGAAGGAACAGCTCTGTTTCTATTCACTTCAATGAATTAATCTGTACAATTCTGTTTGTAAATATAATACAACTTATGTACGAATAAAGGAAATAAATGATTCTACGAATCAATCTATGTCTAGATCTAATCTTAATTTCCCAAACATATCAATAATCAAATCAGATCTTTGATTGTATAATCCGGGATTCCGCATATCTTCCAACACTCTCCTCAAGCTGGTGGCTGTATATGTCTAAGACACCCAAACTTGCTCAACAGATATGCGTCTTTGTCTTTGACATAGAGGCTTGGTAAAGATATCCGCTGGCTGCTCCATTGTTCCAATTCCTCTTGTCTCAATCACGCCTTCTTGTATCTTTTCTCGAGTGAAGTGACAATCGACTTCAATGTGCTTGGTTCTTTCATGTACTATGGGATTCGCCGCAAGCTTAAGAGCCGCATCGTTATCACAATGTAGCCTGGTTGGTCCTTGCACTTCTATCCCGAGATCCTTAAGTAAACCTCGCATCCACACAATTTGACACGTGGTCTTGGCCATAGCTCGATACTCTCGGCCTCCTGAAGATAAAGACACAAAGTGGGTTGCTTTTTGGTCTTCCATGAAAGGAGTGATTCCCCAAATTTAATGCAAGTAACTGTGATCGATCTTCGACTTATAGGACATGTTGCATAATCCGCATCACAAGGTATCTGTCATCTTCATGTCACATTTCTTTGACAGAAGTATCCCAAGTCCTGGACATTTCTTTAAATATTTCACAATCTTCAATGCTGCATCAAAATGAGATTGCTTTGGACTATGCATGAACTGGCTCAGTGTCTGTACTGCATAAGAGATATCCGGCCTAGTCATTGTCAAATATATGAGTTTCCCAACAAGCCTTTGATACCCAGATGGATCTCTCGAGTATAGGGTCATCATCTTTGGATATACCCTCATCATAAGCCGAAGTTAATTTAGTATTTTGCTCGATGGGAATTCTTTGCCGGTTTACATCCCGATAGCCCCGCTCTCGATATAATCTCCAATATAAACTTTTGTTGACTCGAGGGAAATTCCTAAATCGACCGAGCAATTTCGATTCCAAGGAAGTATTTAGGCGCTCCTAAATCCTTAATATGAAAAGTAGCATGCAAATATTCCTTGAATCTTTCTATGGCAGCCTTATCATTTCCCATAAGAAGAATATCATCGACAAATATCATCAAATAGATAGATGACATACCTCTGTTTCTTGTGAACAATGCATAGTCATACTTTGATTGCTGAAAGCCTGCTGTTGTAAGAGCATTCGCAAATTTTGCATACCATTGTTTGGATGCTTGCTTCAATCCATAAAGGGATTTGCGGAGACGACACACTTTATTCTCCCCCTGTCTCCGTAAACCTTGAGGGACATCCATGTATATCTTTTCATCTAAATCGCCATGGAGGAAGGCATTATGCACATCCATTTGATGTAGAGTCCAATCATTGATAGCAGCAACAGTCAAGAAAGAACGGACTGTGACATCCTTGGCGACTGGAGAGAATGTCTCGTGGTAATCAAAACCTTCCCGCTGAGTAAATCCCTTGGCAACTAAGCGTGCCTTGTATCGTTCAATGGATCCATCTGCACGATATTTAATCTTGTAGACCCACTTGCACCCAATTGGTTTTCGATCGGTGGTAATGAGACAAGATCCCATGTGTGGTTGTCATTCGGTGCCTTTAATTCTCGCTGCCATGGCTTGTTGCCATCTAGGATCAATAGCTGCTTTACCATAACTAGATGGTTCTGTTCCTCCGATAGGCGATCGATGCAACATCTATGTTCCTACGATAGTCTATGAAAGGAAACATAGGAGGATACAGGATATGGAATACCCGGAGAGTTGTGAGTGGCACGAGATGTAGTCTTTGGTCCATGTCGGAGGTCGAATGGCCCGGCGAGGACGTCTTGGTTGATCGTTAGCCGGAGTGAGGATTGTCTCATTGACTGGCGAGATGTCAGGACCGACTTCTTCCTCAGTGTTACTGGCATTTTCAGCTTCTTCTTCTGTCAGGTTTGCTGATGATTGTGGATTCTCCACTGAAGATGAAGTCCTTGCTGGAATATGAGGGGGAATTGGATTCCTCGACTGGACTAGCGGTATGTAACCATGGTCTGCAGAGAGTGCGTCATCATATGATAAATGATGAGAATTAGAGCTGATGTCGGAATTCTCATTTGTGGACACCATTTGGGAGAAAGGGAATGTGTCTTCATGGAAAAGCACGTCACGGCTTATGATAAATTCCTTTGTTGACATATCAAGAACTCGATAGCCCTTCTGCAGAGTAGGATAGCCCATGAAGATGCATTTTCGAGCACGTGGGCTCAACTTGTTTCGAGAGCCCAATGTTGCAAAGCATAGCAAAGACAGCCAAAAATTTTGAGGTGTTGTAAATCTAGTTTTCTGCCATAGAGTAGCTCGAATGGAGTTCGTCCATTGAGTATTTTGGTGGGCATACGGTTGATTAAATAAGCTGCTGTGATGATGCAATTTCCCCAATAATCATCGGTATTGAAGCTTGAAACTTCAAGGCACGTGCGACCTCCAAAAGATGCCGATGCTTGCGCTCAACCACTCCATTCTGTTGTGGTGTGTAAGTGCATGTACTCTCATGCTGAATGCCATGAGAGGAGAAAAGTATGGAACAATTGCGACTGAAAAATTCTGCTCCATTATCAGTTCGGATTCGCCGGATCGACTTTCCAAATTGATTTTTGGATAAGGCGAAAAAGGTCTTTAAATAAGAGTAAGCCCGATCTTTTGATTGCATCAAGAAAATCCATGTCGCACGAGAATAGTCATCGACTATTGTGAGGAAATAACGAGATCCATCATAATTAACCTTATGATAAGGTCCCCATATATCAACATGTATCAAGGAAAAATTTGGCTAGCACGAGAATTACTAGACGGAAAAGGGGAACGAGACTGTTTTGCTAGGGGACAAATGGGACATTTAGGGCAAGGAAAGGTGGCACCGTGGCCTAATCTCATATGCATAAGAGAATTTTTATCATTCAAGCTCAAATTACACAAGGAGGATTTATTTAATGGAAAGCTGGATAAATCAAAATTACTTGGGAGACTTGACCAGAAAAAAAGTCCTTCGAAATACTACCCCAGCCCATCGGTTTGCCAGTCGAAAGGTCCTGAAATAAACAGGTTATCAGCATTGAATACTACTCGACATGAATTTTCTTGGCAAACTTTCGACACGGAAATGAGATTGAATTGGAATTCGGGACATAAAGGACATTTTTAAGGATGACTTGAGGGCTGAGATTGACTGTCCCTGTCACATTAATATGGCTAATATTTCCATTAGGCAATTGTACGAAATAGGAAAATTCGGCCCCTCATTTACTCTCGAGAAAAGACCCTTGTCACATATAATATGGTCACTTGCTCCTGAATCGATAATCCATGCTTTCCTTGATATAAAGTTAATCAAGCTAGGTGTGATACCTGAAAAATTGCCTCCTTTGTCGAGACATCCAATTTTGCAAGAGCTTGCATCGATTCTTGGTATTGTCCATGGGTAATAGGATGATCGGAATTTGGGCCGGTGGATCCATGCAATTGATATGCCGAAATTCTTTTTCCTTTTTCTGCTGGTTTCCCATGCAACTTCCAACAACCTGTCAATGGAGTGATTAGACCGCTTGCAATACTCACAAAATAATTTACCCTTTCCTTTAAAATTGTGCCCGAAATTTCTGGATGACGTGGCAAAAATCTGTCCGTCGGATCCTTTTGTCGCGAGTTCATCCGGGCTGTCCGATTCCTTTAAAAATCGGTCTCCGTGAGCCGTTGGATGTGCGCGCTCGATCGAGCCGTTCATTCCTTCGGATTTATAGAGCTGCATTTCTCCGCGTGGGCCGAGCGAACCCTCTCCGTGAAACCCTAGCGATCGTTTCTCTCTCTTCTCGCTAGGGTTTTCTTGGGTCCGATTCTTCGCTCCCGCGGATTGCGAGAGCGATACTCTCGCCACTCTTCGTGTTCTCGGAGATGCGAATCGCGGCTTTCCTCTTGTACCGCAAGTTGATAGATTCGCCCGATTGATGGCATGGGATCCATAGCCAAGATCCGCGAGCGAAAGGTAAGGAAATTTTCGTTTAAAATGAGCAAAAATCGCGTTGCCTTTTCCCCCGTCCTTGATCGATTTGTACCGTCGGAGTGTGGATTCAGGGCCCTCAAGTTTTTCTTCGGCCGCTTCGAGGCTGTTCCACAACGACGATAGCTTGTTGAAACAAGCCGTGACCATCGAATTCCCTTGTTTTAAATCACTGAGTTCCTGCATGAGGGTGAATATTTTTGCTTGATCCAACTTCCCGTACATCTCCTTGATATTGTCCCATATGCCTTTGGCATCTTCGTCGGTGGGAGTCCGGCCTGCGACCTCTCGTGGAGAGACAATTGCCGATCCAAGTTCGGATCAGGCGATTGTTCTTCCTCCAGAGTCGGGCCAGTCGCTCGTCGAGGGGAATCGGGATAGTTCCGTCAAGAAATCCATCCTTGTCTTTTGTCGCTAGGGCACGCCGGAATTCTTGCGACCACTTGGGGTAACTTTCGGCCCGGTCGGTTGTTGGACTCGATTAGTCTCGGCCTCCGGTCCGTCGGGCTGTGGAAACAAACAAGGGGTCGCCCGGTTCTAGTCGTCCGACGAAGGCCGCCGCCGGAAACGGGGAAGTTGGGCATATGATTCGGGTAGGGATTTGTCCCGTGACCCGATTCATTTGACCCGAATGAAAAATCCGCATTCGAGAATCCGGGTAGGGATTCGTACCGCACCCGGTTCATTCGACCCGTGCATCCGCTCCACTCCGTCGGTCGGGTTTGCCCCATCGAGGCCGGCGGACCCCGTCGGGTTGGACGTGGCTTTGGTGGCCCACGTATCCGGGCGATGATGAGTTTGGGTTTGACCCAACATAAATTGGATATGGAATCCATTGGAAAGGCGGCCCGTCATAGGCCGCCCCATAGTGAACCGAGCTGTGTGGGCCGCCATTGCACGGGCGGAGTCGGAAATAATAGCTCTTTGCTTCCGTTGTTTGAATTGTAACAGTGGAATCGATGTCGAGGCATGATTCCAGCAGCGGAGAATGATCTCTCCAGCAGATTGGTTTCGGTGGTGGAAGTTTCATCTTGCGGATTCGCCATGGTAAGTAAAAATTTCTGAGTGTGATACTATGTCTGAAAAAAAAGGGTTTTCTTCGCAGTCGAGTGTCACAAGCAAAGAGAGGAATAATGGCGGAAGCGGAGGCTAGGTTCAGAGATTCGGTTGCTCTGATACCATGTAAGAATATGGAGATCTGCAGATGATGAAGATTGAAGAAGGAACAGCTCTGTTTCTATTCACTTCAATGAATTAATCTGTACAATTCTGTTTGTAAATATAATACAACTTATGTACGAATAAAGGAAATAAATGATTCTACGAATCAATCTATGTCTAGATCTAATCTTAATTTCCCAAACATATCAATAATCAAATCAGATCTTTGATTGTATAATCCGGGATTCCGCATATCTTCCAACAGACATTGCAGCATGGGGAGGCTACAAGAGAGAGAGATGAGGCCTGGGGGATTCACGGGCAGGATCGCCCTATAAGGACGCGAATGATAATCATTCTGATCAGAAATTGATTTATGAAAAAGAAATAAATTTTTCTATTTCTATTTTTAGATGAGTTTTTAAGCAAAAATACTCTTTTAATAATGATACAAAATTTTTACTTTAAAAATAGAAATTCGTTTGATAATGACATAAAATTTCTCTCTTTCGGACGGCGGTGGCGGCGGATGGCGGCGGTGGCGGCGGCGCGGCAATTGCCGGTGACCGATTTTAACGGCGGTGGCGGCCGATGCCGATGGCCAAAGATGATGGCGATCGATGGCCGACGACTAACGACCGGTAGACAGACGGCGGGCCGTGATCGGCGGACGGCGGCGGCAACCATCGGCGGACGGTGGTCGGCGTTGATGGATGGATGACCGGTTCGTAGTAAGGACGAACAATGAAAATAATTTTTATTTCTCATTTCTGTTCTAGAAATAAAAACAATAGAAAATTTTTACTTCTAATTTCTATCCCAAATTTTTTTATGAAACAAAAATCTATTTCAAAAATAGAAAAATGAAATAATTTTATCAAACGGATTTCTATTCTAGAAACAAGTTTGGAATGGAAAAATTATTTCTGAAATAAAAATTCTAGTTTGTCATGCACCGTCTAAGTGGCTAAACCCTATCCGCATTCAATCTTCGCTTGGTTCTCCTTGCCACGAGTGGATGTCGAATCCTCTAATTTTCTCCTTTCCACATCTTTCTATTTTTTAAACCCTCGGACTCTGTCGAAAGCCAGTGCAACTTGTTCAGGGCTCGTATCACCGCACGCGTATCACCTCGTAGATCTTTTCTTATACGTATGCCGATCGCCATGTTTTTCGCCCGTTCCTAAGCCTATTTTCGATCGGATCCTTTCCAAGTTTGAAGAGCACTAGGAGGTCGGACACACGGGGCCATACCCACGTTCCGATATTGCATGGGGAAATCAATCGATATCGGTCCAGGATGGTCCGATGCCTGCATGAATGATATTTTCCAATCTTCTGGATTGCTTCGGTCGATCAGTATGGGCTCGTTCCATGGACTTTCTTTCGGCTTTTGATGGGGCTTGTTGTCATTGTTGATGCGCGTACAGTTTGTCTCGTGTGGAAAGCATCCAATGACCATTCTAATGCAAATCTAGGCCGTTCGTCGGCAGAGGTTGAAAAATCCGAGTTCACTGCTTTTTTTTTTTTTTTTTTTTTTTGGCCTTACGAGCTGCACGCACAATTGAAACGTGTTGGAAAGTTTGATCCGAATGATTCGTGATGGTTTGGATTTTCCGCTCTCTAAGAATCCTTTTCCTATTTGCGAGCAATGATGACGCTCACGAGCGTTCAACTCGCGCCCGTCAAGCTATAACTCGATCGGACTTCCTGAGCAAAGAGTTAGGGTGCAAAAGCATTGTTCTATGGGGTTTGATTTCCAACCTTTTTTAAATAGGGGTTAGAGTATAAACCGGTACGTGCTAAACTTTTGGTACAATTCGACGGGAATCTCTCAATTCTTTCGAGTCATACTGGACGACCATTCCCCCTCTCTTTGTGAACGCTTCAACTAACCTAAAGAGGGCGTTGTTTCGTAAAACGTGGATAATGCCAATCGACCTATATCGTACTTTGCATGTGGGCTGCGATGAAGCTCATGTAATTAATAATTGAAATGATAGGGTCCACGGGACATGACATGAACCTCTAACTACTTGCCTTTTTTTAGCCATGTGCAACTAGTGCATTTATACAGGCCTCCGATTCCCAAGAACACGTTCACATTTGGGCCATATGCAGCATTCAATCATTTTAAGGCCAAGACCTCCTTCCAGATTTGCCCTTTAGCATTAGATTTATCACCTTTCCATAAGAGAAAAAAATATATTGGGGAAAATTCTAAATAAAGGCCTGGATGCTTTCATTTTTTCAAAGAAAAGTTTAAAGTGGATTTTATTTCAAATAAAGGCATAAAGTGACCAAATCATTTCAAATAAGGGCATTTGGCTGGCCGGTAACTATTCCGATCATCGGAGAAAGAGTATTTTGAAGAAAAAAATTATAACCATATTTTTATATATTTTTTTCTTTTTTCCTCTTCCCTCCCTCGACCATAGTCATCGATGGGCGATGGGGGCCGCGCCATCTCAAGGAAGGGTGAGGGTCGCCCTCGTTGGTGTTGTGCGAGGGCAACCCTTATCGGCGTTGGGCGAGGGTCGCCTCACCTAGGTTGGGTGGGGGCAAGGGTCGCCCAAGCCAAATTTGGCAAGGGCGGCCCTCTCACAACGCTAGTGAGGGCGACCCTCACCAACTTAGGCAAGGGTGACCCTCACCTGACGCTGGTGGGGGCTGCCCTTGGTTGGCATAGATGAGGGTGGCCCTCCCTTAAGTTCGGTGACCTTCGCCATGGCCGGCGGGGGAAGGGGGAAAAGAAGTAAAAAAAAAAAAATGGAAAAAAAAGAAAAAGAAAGAAATAGAAAATAGATTAAAAGACAATAATGCCCTTCAATCTAAGAGGTTATGCCTTTGTTTAAAACTGATATGGCTAGTTCATGCTCTCATTTGAAACAAGTTTTACTTTATGCTCTTATTTGAGATGATTTGGCTTAGGTCACCTTTTATTTGAAATAAGGTCTACTTATTTGAAAAAGGGCACTTTGATCTTTATTTGAAATTTTCCGGTGTAATACTAGTTGTTCATCGTTTAACACATGTCATAAATACATATTTAAAGTCAACAAAATTCTTATTGAGCAGATACTTAATGGGATTGGACTTAAAAAAATTTGCCCTTACAATATATCACATGTTCATGTCCATGTCGGTGCATAATAATTATGGTTATTTCGTGTCAATTGGTGTCAACCTTAAAAAAATCATGATTTTGATTTACACTTGCCAGGTAGTTGAATTACGATGAAAACGCAATAATTTTTATCAATTCAGTCAACATATAAAGGTTGGCATGTCATGCCATATTGGGTTCTGTAATTTTTCTTTGTAATTTGCGTTCCACCTTGTGGCGTGTTCATGTGGGACAAACAGATCATCTCCGAAATTGCTAGCCCTAATAACGCGTATGGACCGGAGGTGCGGGTCCTATGCCAATCATGTCAAAGCAAGTCAAAGATAAGACGAGGAGGGAAGAAAATGAATTATGCAAGAAGAGAGAAAATATCGCGTCGATTCCATCCGCAATAAAAGCATATGGGAGAAAAAAGATGGGTACGTATGCTCTTCATTGAATTCGTGCCGTACGTCCTTTTTCATTGGTTGGTCCTCCACGTAAGCTCCGTTATGAAGTGAATAGTTCCAAACATTGAAGTTGATTGATCTTTATTTTGCCTGAGGTCTTTGAACTCAAAGGGCTAGATTTCATATGCATGGTTCACGTTTGCATTACAAGTACGTGATTCACCGTCCGAAATTAAAAAAATCTTTCCCCTCCTCCTAACCCCATTTTCGTTTAATCTAGACCCATCAAACAGAAAATTTGGATCGGATCGAAAATGGTCCAACCCAAATAAATTTGTTTAACTTGTTTTGACCCATTTTCATACAATGCAAATCTAGTGATTTGTGCCTATCCATACCCAACCCTACCCTATTGTTATAACACTTCAATAAGACTTCTATATTTAACTCAATTTGCGAAAGCTCATACCCAAATCGAGGGGAGTGGCAGAGCGAGCGAACATTAAATCGAGTGGAGCGAGAAAGAATGAAGAGAGAATCGTATATGTGGGTTGGATTTAAGTTAGTATAAACCATTTATGACCCATTTAATATCTATATTATGTTTAAACCTATTTATGATCTATTTACTTAATATAGCTAACCAATTTATGGCCCATTTAATATTCTAATGAGTTAAGAAATGGGTCAATGATACATTTTGACGGATCTAGTTTAATCGACACATTTTAAACTTGGGAATGATTTGTATATAAACCAAAGGTCTTGTATCTTTTAAAAGTTAGTGCTAAGAATTTACAATGCAAACTCAAGTGACAACTAGTCACATCAACGGTACCGGATGTGAGATTTGTAGAGAAAAAGTTATGGAGTCTAAGCATGCTTATCCTCAGTGCATTAAACATTGTGGAGCATGAACGTTGTGAAATCCTAACCTAAAAAGACATAAGCTAATATATGAAGTAACGCTGCATGGATGCATGAACATTTTAAAACTTGATGCTGGAGCGATGGGGATGACATTATGCCAACGACAATGATTTCCCTCCTTACTTAATTAAACCGTATTTTCGAGCAACTTCTTTCTATCCTATGCATTTTTAATTTTCAAAAGTTTGGCATCTCAGTAAGCACGCCTGCATGATTAAATACGGCAATGATGACATTACATGATTGAATAATGGGATACGCATGAGTTTATACATCATGCAATCTTTCGATTCATTCTCAATAAAAAGAGAATTCATCTGTAAATTCATTGTGAGACTCTGCTTACAAAATTCTCACCCACCCATCTTATTGATTGGAAGGCATATAAGAGTGTATAGATGGAAAGCCCTTTATCAATATCATTATAAAGTTTAAGAGAATCAAAAGAATTATGAGAAAAAGATTTTCTGCAATTGATACATTTCTATGAGCTGAGTAAATGTATTTACACAAGAGATTGCAAGTCGTTAGAATCAATCAAATTGAATTTACAATCCCTTAATATTGGCACTTGTTATGTGAGATTCTTCATTCATTTTAGTGCTTGTGTAATTTGGTTTGATCTTGATTCCTTTATTTGTGCCATTATCCTTAACACGCCCCCACAAGATGGCACTTCCATCAAAGGCACCAATCTTGGGTCATAAATAACTTAATTGAGGTTTGGATAATGGTTTTATGAGGGCATCTGCGATTTGATTGTGGGAGACGTGGAGAACTCCATTTGCAACTAGGTCAAGAACAAAATGGTAATCTATGGCAATGTGTTCCATTCTAGAGTGAAAAACTGGATGTGCCCATACATATGTGGCACCGATGTTGTCGCAATAAAAGGTTGGCGTGGTGATTGGTTGGATGCCAAGTTCGGACAGCAAGTTTCGGACCCATTGTAGTTCTGTTGCGGCGGTGGCAATGGCACGATACTCGGCTTCAGTCGAAGACTGGGCAATTGTGTGTTGTTTCCGCACACTCCAAGACATCGGATTAAGTCTGACATAGAGATAGATGATACCTGCCCATTCAACATCGGAAAACCATAAAGAATAGATGTTGTGGAGCATGTTAGATGTAACCCATGAAATATGCTTCCTTTTAAGTACCGGAGAAGTTGCTTAGCAGTAGCCCAATGTGTGATAGTGAGATGTTGCATGAATTGGGATAATTTGTTGACGGAGAATGCAATGTCGGGTCTTGTGATAGTGAAATATTGAAGGGCCCCAATAAGACTTCGATACTCACTTGTGTTGGTTGCCTCGGTTGGATCATTAGCATATAAATTGATTCCCATGACTAATGGAGTGCCTACCTCCTTGGCTTCATTCATTTTGTGTTTTTGTTGTAGAAGCTCACGGATGTACTAGAGAAGTATACTCGTCTTGGTTGGGATCACTTCAATGCTAAGGAAGTAATGAAGTGTTCGCAAATATTTGACAAAGAAATGTGCATATAGTGCTTTAATGAATTTGGTGATGAAAGAGGTGTCATTGCCCGTGATGATGAGATCATTAACATAGACAAAGAAGGATGTTGTAATTGGACCCATGGTGTAAATGAACAAGGATGGATCGGAGTGGGAGTTGCAAAAACCATGAGTGTGTAGTAATTTACTCAATGCGGTATACCATGCCCTTGGTGCTTGTTTTAGTTTGTAAATAGCTTTTCTCAATTTGCATACATGGTTCGGTCTAGTCAGATCAATAAACCTTGGAGGTTGAGTCATGTATACTTCATCAATGAGATCCCCCCTGTAGGAATGCATTGTTGACATCAAGTTGTTGATGTGGTCATCCTCAGTTTAATGCAATAGAAAACACAACAAGAATGGTGGTCAGTTTGAAAAAAGGGCTTAAGGTATCCTTGTAATCAATCTCGGGGTATTGGTGGAAGCCTTTGACAACTAGACGCGCTTTGTAGCACTCAATACTTCCGTGAGGTCGGTCTTTAATTCGGAAGATCCACCTGTAACCAACAACATTACTGGAATTTGTGTTTAGGGGTGAGTTCCCATGTTCCATTGCATTGCAACGCATTAAACTCCTCGGACATAGCATGTGGCCATTTGGCATCCCGCAAGGCTTGAGTAATGCATGTTGGTTCGATGGTGTCAGGTAGAAGGCATTTAGTGGTGTGATGAATTTGTTTGAATTTGAAGATGTTATTCCCAGATCGTGTAATCATTGGATGGCTATGGGTTGCGATTGGTGGAGGTGGTGGTAAGGTCGGTTGTGGTGGTGAATCAAAGGATGAGGGATGTGGATCCAATGGGTGGGGTTTATGGTAGACAATGGGGTGTCATTTTGGTCTGAGTTGGTATAAGTTTCAGGTGTGTGGGTGGGTTGAGTGGTGGCTAAGATTGTGATTTGGGATTGGGATAGTTGTTGGTGGTGTCGGTGCTGCGAACTAGAGAGCAACTACTGCGTGGGGAGCACGCAGCAAGTCTGTAGCAGTTGTAGGAGCTTATGGTTAGATCGGCATTGGGATAGGAGGTGAGGCTGGACTCATTTATTGGTTAGTGATTGGGAGTTGGATTCATGTAGGATTCATAGGTGACAATGAGTTTGGAGGTGAGGAGTTTGTTGTGATATATGGAAAAATGTGTTCATGGAACACAACGTGACAAGAAGTGCAAATGCGTTTAGTTTCGGGTTTGAAACATTTGTATGCGCTTTGGGAGAGCGAGTAACCAAGGAATATACATGGACGGGAATGGTTATCAAGCTTGTTTTGGGCATACGGGCGAAGCCACGGATGTCATAGGCATCCGAAAATTCGAAGTTTGAGATAGTTCAGCTTTTGATTGAAGAGCTTTTGATATGGAGATTAACACTAAAGGATTGGGGTGAGTAGTCAATTGATGAGACATGCAATGGTTTGAAAGGCATATGACCAAAACGTGGTTGGAAGAGATGCGTTGTGAAGTAAAGTTAAGCTTGTTTCTACAACATGGCAATGTTGCCGTTTGGTGGTGTCATTGTGTTGCAGGATGTGAGGAGTAGTAAAGTGAGAAATACCGTGTGTGGTGAAAAAGATTTTGAGTTTTAGATACTCACCTTTGCCATCAGAGTAGACAAAGATAATAAGACGTCGGAATTATTTTTCGACAATTGGTTTAAAAAAAACTAAAAATGGCATAAATGTTGGAATTTTTTTTTTCCATAGGATAATGCCATATGTATTTTGTAAAATGGTCAACAAATGAAACGTAATATTTAAAACCATCGACTAAGGTGTCCAGAACAAGATTCCAAATGTCGGTGTATAGGAGTTCTAGTGGATTTTGACTCGAGAGAATAGAAACATTGAATGGCAAATGATGACTTTTATTGCATTGGCCCAAATGGCAATATGATGTAGAAATGGATTTGGACTTATGACTTGTGGGAAATGAAAATATCCTAACTGCGTAATTTTGAATGGAGAGAGAAAGATATCCTAAACGTCGATGCCAGTGAGTTGCTTTCTCTCCTATGAACACCATAGGTTGGTCTTTGTGTTGCCATAGGGCAAGTGGCATCCGATAGACTTTGAGCTTATGCTTGCTGCGCAACAATGTCGCTCTCGTTTGAAGATCTTTCACCAAAAAGAACTTGGCAAAAAATTCAATAGAGGTATAATTTTGGGTACAAAATTTAGAGACAGAAATTAAATTTTGAGTAAGGGACGGTGCGCAAAGTGTGTTGGGTAAAACCAAGGTGTTTTCATGAGACACAAGTTTTGTCATGCTAACATGTGAAATACTTAAACCTATCTTGTTGCCAATAACAATCTCATCCGATCCTTCATACTTTGAGTGGAGAGATAGGTTTGCTAAGTTGTTTGTGATGGATGGGACACTCTTGAATCAACAAGCCATTGTGGAGCTGGGCATATGGTGGTTGTGTGGTGCACAACGGGTTTAGTATTTGGACGGCCTCCAATACGGTAGCAAGTCATGGCAATGTGGTTGTATTTGTCACAAAATTGACATAGAGGCGTAGAGTCATGAGATTGAGATGAGTTGTCTTGCTAGGTAGGGTTTCTACGAGACTGTTGGTTGCTAGAATTGTTGCGGGTACCATGAGAAACACCACGTCCGTTTTGGGCACCGTTCTAGTGAGTAGCGGATGGACTAGAGCGTGATTTGACAGTATACTGAATTGCGATAGGAATGAACTCTATAGCTTTTCTTCATACTTAAGGTAAGTTTCATAATCAACGGGTTTGTTGTATAATTCCTCAAATAAAATAGGATTTTCTCTAGCGCGAATTGCAACAACTAATTCTTTAAATTAAGGACCAATTCCATGTAAGGCATGAATAACAATATCATCATCTTAAAGGGGTGTATCAATAATAGAGATCTTGTTGACAAACCTTTAATTCTTGAAGATATTCAGAAATTGATCTCGATGGACGCTGGATTGTGGACAAATGGTCATTTAAAAGCATTACCCGAGAACGGGATTTGTTTGCATAAAGGTTGGTGAGCTTTTTCAGTGCCTCTTAAGAGGTTTCACTAAATGCAATCAATGGCAAAATGGAATTAGAAACTGAGCCGAAAATGGTGGATAACAACAACTTGTCCTGGTAGATCCACAATGCGCGTATTGCACCGGTTGATTTGGACGAATCAAGTGACAAACAAGGGTGTATGCTGTCAACAAATCAAAGAAGATCATGTCTAATTTAAATGGCTTGAAGTTGTGTTCGCCAAGAGGGAAAGTTGTTGGCTATGAGCTTCACGAGAAGCTAGACAGTGTTGCCGATGGTGATGAAATCAGTGTTGTCGATGGTGATGAGACCATCTATGAAGGAGTTGGTGTTGTCACTAGTTGAACTCATGGTGGCTACTTCTTCGGCATTGGAGGAGCTGAGTGACTTGATAACAAGTGGGATTAAAGGCTCAGTTGAGCAAAGAAGCTTTGATACCATATAAAGTTTAAGAAAATCAAGAGAATTATAAGAAAAAAGATTTTCTGCATCTAATACATTTTCCATGAGCTAAGTACATGTATTTACACAAGAGATTACAAGCCATTAGAATCAATCAAATTGAATTTACAATCCCCTAATCTTAGCACTTGATTTTTATGTGAGATTCTTCATTGACTTTAGCACTTGTGTGATTTGGTTCAATCTTGATTCCTTGATTTTACCATTATCCTTAACAATCATGACCCAAAAAATGTGCAAAGATGGTGTAGATTCGGGAAATGGTGCTTCATAATGGTGCATTTATTTCATTAAAAATATATTATTTAAAAAAAAAATCACTTATGTCGTTTACAAAAATGAGTGAATGAAAGAAATTTTCTTTGTCCTAAAAAATATTTAGATATAAATGTTATCAATAATGAAACATTTTCATTGACTAGTACTTCAAGCAATACAAGTAGCTATTTTTAGGAAAACATTTTCTAAATCATTCATTTTTCGTTAAACAAATGAACCATTAATTAAAAAGAGACATGATGAGGCAATTTGTGCAAAAAAAAAAAAACCTAATTTAAGGAGGGTGAGATGATTGAACTTTACATGACAATACACAAATTACGACACATCGCACCGAGCAACTGGAGAGCGACAACAGCCCTAGCTAATCAAGCCCCCCAGGCAAGCATCAAATGTGCGGCACTTTAATAAGCCTAAGGACACATTGTGTCAAGATTACTAATGATGGAAGCAATAATTCAAGAACCAAAGAGCTCTCCCAATCAAAGATCCACATGTAGCAAAAACACGAAGAGGCACGACTTTCTAGGAGAAGACGAAGACATATGCCCCTCCATGATTTGAGTGGTGGAAGAGTACATGGGTGGGTCGGGTCAAGCATAGCTGAAATTTTTCCAGGTCGGTCCAAAACAAACTCTTCCATCGACCACTCACGATGCACCACGTGAAGGGATGGGCTCACTTAGGGGCTATTTGTTTAAATTTGTTTATGTTCCCCGGAACACAAATTTTTGTTCTTTTGTTAGAGGAACAAAAAAACAAGTAAAAACGCGTTTGTTTAACACTTTTTTTCCTTAGGAACAAAATATCTATTTTTTTTTTGTTTCGAAATGATTTGGAACGAAACAAAAAGTATAAAAAACTTGTTTCTTGTTCCCGGGAACAATTTTGAAAAACATTTCTTTCTTTTTTCTCCTTTTTCTTCTTCATTTTTCTTCTTCTTTTTTTTTCTTCTTTTTCTTCTTCTTTTTTCTTTGGGTGGTCGCTAGCCTTGGCCATGGCTGGCGACAAGCCAAAAGGAAGAAATAAAAAAAAAAAAAAAAAAAAAAAAAAATATTTTAAAAATTAAAAGAAACAAAAAAAATTATACAAGTTATCAAACGTGTTTTTGTTCCTTTTCTATTCTAGGAACATAAATTTTGTGCAGTTACCAAATGCGTTCTTCTGTTCAAAAATTGTTCCCGAGAACAGAAATAGTAAAATTCTATTTTGGGGAACAATTTTTGAACAGAAACGTTACCAAACAAATACTCAAAAATTGTTCCCGGAAACAGAAATAATAAAATTCTTGTTTTGGGGAACAATTTTTGAATAGAAACGTTATCAAACGCGCCCTTAGTGTCTTCTACCTTCTTCCCCTCTGCAAAGGAGATAATGACAAGTTCTATCTCTTCCCCCACTTACCATTTCCTCCTTCATTTTCACGTGCCATGTTCCTGCATTTAGGGCAAAACTCCCTCTATAAAACCCACTAGACCGAACCTCCAAAACCCCATCACGTCGAAGTCTCAGTAACACACTCCCTTTTTCACATCTCCCCTTCAAGGGTACACCAGAAAAGATCATCATCTTCATTACCACCACCATCATCATGCTGAAGCCGCATCTTCATCAATCCCGGTCCGCTTCCCCGACCCTGTTCCCCTTGAGCAAGCCGTTTAGCCAAGGCAATGGCGGGGTCGCAGTCTTGCTGGCACGGTCGGCGCCCGCGCTCCGAAAGAGCCGTAGAAGCACTCGGGTGGGGCTCGCCTCGAGAAAGATCAAAGCGGTAGCGAGCCCCGGCACTACCGAGAAGTCGCTGTCGGTTAAAGCGGTGGTGTCCGTGAAACCGAGCGCCGGTGGGCTGTTCTCGGAAGTCGGGATAAACCGGGGGCTCGATGATATTACTGATTTGGTGGGGAAAACGCTCCTCTTGGAGCTTGTTAGTGCAGAGCTTGACCCCAGTAAGTATTGAGCATTCAGTTTTACTCTCCAGCCGGTCAACACATTTTAAAAGTTGGGGTAGATATGGTTGCAATTTGATTGAGACCTTTTACATTTTAGAAATTTTGCGATGTTCACAATTGGACTTTTATTTGGAATGAAACATCTCAAAATTTTCTAAGTACAAAAGTAAAGATTTTTGAACAATATATGAATTTTTAACAATTTTTGTAAGAGTAGAAGACCTTTTCTATATTTAGAGAAATGTCAGATAAGTACTTAAGTTATTTATAACTGGCAAGAAGCAAGGATGTTTTATAGTTTAATTAACAAACATTCCATAATTAAATTGTCCGTGGACGTATGTTTGTATTAGAAGATCTGATGCATGTTATCCAAATTAGTACTAAATGGGAAAGTTAATATGTTAATAGAGGTATAATTTTTGTGTCTTGTTATTACACACACGCGTGCGCATATATATATATAGAAGATCGTGATCTACGATTAATCTATGACTTGGAGAAGTTTTCTAGTTGTCAAGCATATCTCTATACTATATGCATATAAATTTTCAATCTATGATATAACATGATGTTCACTTAGGGAATAAGTGCAAAATTAATCATTAAACATTTTGGTCATTAGCGAATTGGGCCCTTGACGTTTTATGTTTAATTAATTAAGTTCATGACATTTTAAAAAATGAGCAATCAAGTCCTGCACTTACTGTCAATGGAGTTTCAACTGTAGAAACTTGCGTCACTCTCTGATCCGCGGCCACATGACATTAGAACTAAGGCTAGTGGAAGACAAGTACGATTTCCAACATTGGAAACCTTCCGATAGCAGACTTGATTGCGCATGTTTTTTTTTTCAAATGTTAAGAACTTAATGGACCAACGTAAAATGTTAAAAACTCAATTGATCAGTCGTCAAAATGTTGTGGATTAATTCTCTATTTATCCCCTTTTTTGCCGATCTTTTCTCCAAAGTTGGAAAAAATATTGAATATAACAAGTATCTTGCAAACATGGTGCGACAATCCAATTACATTTTTTTTTTGAAGTAATTGTCTGTGTTACAATGAGAAAATCAGCCACTTAAATCTGTCCGCACGTTTGAATTACATGCATACAAATAAATGACTCATTGTTCAGTAGGTACACAGTTAGAGATCATGATCTTTGCCCAGAAAAAAAAAATTATTTATCATGGTCCATCCCAAACCTTGGATTCGATATAAACAATATATAGATTTTACTCTTTACAGCCTGCTTTAATTAGAAAGCATCTAGGACAAGGGAGGGAACGCCATTGCCTAGATTTTTGCAAAATGAATCGAACATCATACACGTTCGAAGTAACAACTCTAGAATGGTCCCTCGACGATGAAATGAATCCAAAAACAGCAGCCTGATGTCAATAGTCAGGCCGAAAGTGATTTCTTGAAAACGAACATTATCTCTTTGAAGAAACATCCTGCTCCAAGCCCCCAATTCGACGATCTTTCCTTAGATTCGCCGCATTTACTGTTCATGGCTTAATTTCAGCTTACTAACACCAAATCCTAGCCCTCCATACCCTTTCTTTGTATGGATTTTACTCCTTACACTTTCTATGTTCGACCTTCCATTTGAGAGAGAGAGAGAGAGAGAGAGAGAGATGGTCCTAGCCTGCTTTAATTAGAAAGAATCATGGACAAGAAGGGAACGCCAATGCCTAGATTTTTGCAAAATGAATCGACCATCATACATGTTCGAAGTAACAACTCTAGAGTGGTCCCTCGACGATGAAAAGAATCCAAAAACGGCAGCTTAATGTCAATAGTCAAGCGAATGCGATTTCTGGAAAACGAACATTATCTCTTCGAAGAAATATTCAGCTCCGAGCCCCCGATTCAACGATCTTCTGTTAGATTGGCCCTCATTTACTTTCATGGCTTAATTTCAGCTTCCTAACATCTAGCCCTCCCCATGGTGTGGGAGAGCCAACTATAATTTGGTCTTGTTATGATATTCAAAGTATCGATCTCTTGTATCCACGATGTCCATGATTCAAATACGGTCCTGATTTTCTGAACTTTGTAAACAGAGACAGGACTAGAGAAGGGGACAATCAAAGGGTACGCACACAAGAAAAGCCAGAACGAGAAGGAGGTGACCTACGAGTGTGAGTTCGAGGTGGGAGAGGATTTCGGGGAGGCCGGGGCAATTTTCGTGGAGAATGAGCACCACAAGGAGATGCACCTCAAGGACATCGTCCTCGACGGGTTCGCCGGCGGTCCTCTCAGCATTACATGTAACTCCTGGGTTCACTCCAAGTTCGATAACCCACAAAAGCGGGTCTTCTTCACCAATAAGGTTAGATCATACCATAGCTAATAGTTTCCTATCTAGGGGTTTCTTTTTTTCTCATTTATCATGAGGTTATTACATATAAGAAAAGATCAAGACCATTTAGGAATATCATTTGAATAGATAGTATACATATGCGAAACTTGAAAATTAAGGTTTTTTTTCCCAAGACTGCTAAATACTTAAGGAGGAGAGGATTGTCAAAAAAACGAGAGTTTTCGTGCAGAGAGCGGGTGAATCAATTAGCTTACGTGTCATGAAATGCAACTTTAATCACATTTGATTAGCTATAATTGCCAAACAGTACTAAACGGTAGTATCAAAGTTATCTCAAGGCATGGGAGGGTAAAATTCCGACTTGGACAAGAAAAACCAGCATAGAGCTGGTGAAACTACAGAGCTGGCGTAACTTTTTTCAGTGGAGAGTGGAGAAAACCTATTACATGCACAGCGTCCTCTTGAAGGGACCCTACTACATGAACTGTTGAAACTAACGTACCATGCACGTGAACGAACGGCTCCCCACAATAATGTAAATCTTTTTTCTCTCTCTCCCCCTCGCGGTCCCCTCTTGACCGACCCAATATTTTTCGGGCACGGAGGGCAAAATGAAAGCTGGTGTCACTTTTTGAGTCGAGACCATAAAGTACAACGCCCAACAGCAACTTAGGGAAATTAACGGACGATGCACGTGAATGAAAAGCGTCTACATTCATTTAAGTCCTTTAACTCTCTTCAAGCCCGCAGCGTCCTTTTTAAAAAGCAAATTAAAGACAGCTTGTGTGGATGCCTGCCGGGAAAAGTGCCAAAAAAGTCTTAAACTTTTTATTGTTATGCCGATTTAATTCTAAACATTTTTTTGGTGCCGATTTAGTCCTAAACATTTTTACGTTGTGCCAATTCAGTTATTTCCGGCCAATTTTAGCCAGATTTTGCTGACTAGACACCGACCGGCTGATATGGTCTGATTGGCGTTGATGTGGATAACTTTTAATAATATTTTAATATTTTCGATTTTTTATTTTTTATTTTTTCAGCCGGTCGCTGGAGCTCGGCGACCGGCCAGAGGCGACGGCCGGCGAGGTCAGTGCATTAGTTCGGGATGGACGCGCGGTTTTGGTTTTGGTTTTGGGAGGGAGGTTTTGGGGGGAGGCTCGGGTGGTGTTAGTGCATTAGTTGCGCCTAGAGAGCGTGGAGAGAGAGAGTATGAAAAGAGATGGAGAGATGGAAAAGAAGGGGGCTCTTTTAGGTATTTGAATATTTCCCAACTGTTCTGGTCCATTTACAATTATTGCTTCTATGAACATAGTAGCTAAATAATCCCAACGTGTTACATAAGGTAGATATTGTATAACTGTTCGATTTTCCGCAATTTTTTCCATTTCTCTGTGTAAATAACCTAATATTGGTATTGGTTCACAATCAATAACATCTTCACCATCTAGAGTAAGGATGAGCTGAAGAACACCATGCATTGATGGGTGGAGGGGAGGGGGGGGGGGGGAGGGATGAGGAAAAGAAGGGGGAGATCGCCGTCAAAGTGAAAGAGGATGGAGGGGGGGGAAGAAGTAGAAGAGGAGAAGAATGATGTACGTTAGAGAGGGACACGTGATCGCAGGCCCCTTTTCTCTTGCCCCCCCCCCTCGCCTTGTTGTCTTTCATTAAGGTTTCATCCGATTTTTCTTTTATAAGGAAAGGAGATCTAATTAGGAGTTTGTTGTTCTTGTAAGAGTGTTGATGAAAATACAGATTTTGATAATAAATTTTTAAATAATCCTAGTGTTGATAATTTTGAAAAAAATTGGTGATGATTTTTAACATGGTGAGGATTTTTTTAACAAAATTTGGAAAGAAATTGGAATTAGACTTGAAGTTAGGATTTTTTTTTTTTAGGAGATTAGACTATTATAATCATGGCTATCATTAGACTTATTTGATTAATGTGAAATCAATTTCGGCAAAAACATAATGACATATTCATTACAATTGAATTTCAATTGATTTTTTTTTTTTGCCACGTTGTTTATTTTTCGAAAGAAAATATTACGTAATAGGAAACGTAAGTACATGTAATAGGAAATTCCATGAAATTGTATTTTCAACTTATTATTTTCCACTATTATTTTGTATTTGAGGATGTCCTATGTTGTTTTAGTATTATAAATTCCCCCAATTTTTTTTCCTTCACATTTCCGGATGATGAATTCTTAAAAAAAAAAAAATGGTTTCGTTTGAAATAATTAATCATTTAAAAGTATTTTGATATCGATAATAATTTATTTTCGTAGATGACGAAAAATTTTTTTGGTTCATTTTTTTAGTTATACAAATAATCATTTTTAAGAAAATATTTTTTAGTTCATTCATTTCTCATAAAATAAATGCGTTCCTAGTGGAAACGACAAAAGGGTGGGAAGATTTCAAAAATATTAAACCTCCCCATCATCTGCTTTTGCAAAGAGTTTGAAAGTTTCACAAATGGACTTTTTTGGCACTTCTCCCGATGCCCGCTACCCAAAACTTGAGAAAGGAATTCAGTCAAAACAAGACAATTAATTAGAGAGAGTCGATGATTACTAATCTGAATCACAAGCAGTGCTTAGATAGATTCAACTTGGAGCTTGATAGTTTTCATTTTCAATGTTGCGCCCTCCTGTGGCGGCAGTGCTACTTGCCGGCGGAAACGCCGAGCGGGCTGAGGAGGCTGAGAGAGGAGGAGCTGGTGATCCTGCGGGGGAATGACCGAGGCCAGAGGAAGTCGTATGAGAGGATATACGATTATGATGTGTACAACGACCTCGGGAATCCGGATAGCGGCGCGGATAAGAAGAGATCAGTGATTGGAGGCAAAGAGTTCCCGTACCCCAGACGATGCCGGACCGGGCGCCCTCGGTGCAAGACTGGTGAGTCGAGAAATTATCGTTATCACTTCGTAATAATGACTAGCACAACACAACTTTAGATTTGAACAAGGTCCATTCGTATGAATTTTTTTTTTTTTGGGCCGACAGGCAATGTGTATGATTTGAAAAATGTTCTTTTTGGACGGGAAATGCACTCCATAATAATCTGTCCAAAGGTTAAATTTCTTTGTCTCTTCCTACTCTTGATGAGAGATGACATGGCGAATGCCCATTCGAATATTTTTTCTTTTCAGAGAGAGAGAGATGGACCATGAGAGCGAGAGTCCATAAAATTGATAAAAAAAATTGGAAAATGGAACCTTTCTATTTTTCTCTCTCAAAACCATCCTAATAAAAAACATCAGCCATTCATAATTTCTTATCCTTTAGGCATGCTTCTGGCTATGATCATATGTTATCAACGTAATGTAATTAAGAACCCAGCTGTAAACCAACAATTGATTATGACTATGCGTTTCTTCGGATGTCAGTATAATGTAAGCTAGTGCTAAACATCCGCATATAATGTCAAGCAGATCCAGAGTCAGAATCGAAGAGTGGAACCATATACGTGCCTCGAGACGAAGAGTTCTCGACGATAAAGGAATTGACGTTCTCAGCGAAGACGTTGTACTCGGTGGTGCATGCGCTGGTGCCGTCGCTCGAGACGGCGATAGTCGACACCGACTTGGGATTCCCGTTCTTCACCTCCATCGATGAGCTCTTCAACGAAGGTGTCAACTTACCCCCGTTGCAAAAGCAAGGCTTCTTCAAGGACCTCCTCCCTCGGCTCGTCAAGGTCGTCACTGATGTCGCTGAAGATGTTCTGCGCTTTGAAACTCCCGATACCATGAACCGTGAGCAAACCCTATCCCTCTCCCTCTCCCTCTAGTTAGATTCTATGTTTGATAGCGGTCTTACAGAAATTTATTATTTACGGTGAAGATTATTATATATATCTGAGACTTTTGATTCATAATAATTAACTTTGTTGTTTCACTATGCAGGAGACAGATTCTTTTGGTTCAGTGACGACGAGTTCGCTCGTCAGACCCTAGCGGGAATCAATCCTTGCACAATCGAGTTGGTCACGGTAATATTTTATATAAATAAGGCATAGCTATATAATTTGCTCACGTAAATTAGTTTCATGATGATTAATTCCTAGAAGGTTAATATATAAGTGGTGTTAAAATGTGTACTTAGGAGTGGCCCTTAAAAAGCAAGCTTGACCCTAAAGTTTATGGTCCGCCTGAATCAGCAATCACGACAGAGATCATTGAAAGGGAAATTAAAGGTTTTATGACCGTCGATGAGGTACGAGGAAACTCCTTTGATGAAGTATCGCCTAATACAACCTATGAATATCAGACCAAACAAATTAATGAAATTCCACCCGATTCAACGTTGTGCAGGCCGTAAAGCAAAAGAAGCTGTTCATTTTGGACTATCACGACCTTTTCCTACCGTACGTGAACAAAGTGAGGCAGCTCAAGGGGACGACCTTATACGGGTCGAGGACCCTCTTCTTCTTGACCCCCGACGGGACGTTGAAGCCCCTCGCCATTGAGCTCACACGGCCACTGTCCGACGATGGCGGGAAGCCACAATGGAAGCAGGTGTTCACCCCGTCGTGGCACTCCACCGGCAAGTGGCTCTGGCGGCTCGCCAAAGCCCATGTCCTCGCCCACGACTCTGGATACCACCAGCTCGTCAGCCACTGGTAACAAAACAAGCCGGTCATTACATCTCGACGAGCAGGAAATAAAAAAAGAGGTATAGATCTGAGAAATGCTAATTGCTTCGTTCGTCGCAGGTTGCGGACTCATTGTGCCACGGAACCTTACATAATAGCGGCGAACCGGCAACTGAGCGCGATGCACCCGATCTACAAGCTGTTGCACCCGCACTTCCGGTACACAATGGAGATCAATGCTCTGGCCCGTGGGTTTCTCGTCAACGGCGAAGGCATCATCGAGAGCTCCTTCTGTCCCGGCAAGTACTCCATGGAGCTCAGCTCCGTCGCCTATGACAAGCAGTGGCAATTCGACTTACAAGCCTTGCCCAATGACTTGATTAGCAGGTATTGCACATCGATTAAAATTAGGGAAAGACAAAAATTAGTCATATAATAACTCCATCCTTGCACTTGTCACGCTTTTCTGATCGTGTCAACTCCTGCCAGGGGATTGGCGGTGGAGGACCCGGCGGCACCGCATGGCCTTAAGCTAGCGATCGAGGACTACCCCTTCGCCAACGACGGCCTCCTCCTGTGGGACACCATCAAGGAGTGGGTCACCGACTACGTCAACCACTACTACCCCGATCCGAGCCGCATCGCGTCGGACAAGGAGCTCCAGTCCTGGTGGACCGAGATCCGGACCGTCGGCCACGGCGACAAGAAAGACTCCCCCGGGTGGCCCGACCTCAAGACCCCGTCCGACCTCATCCACATCATCACCACCATAGTCTGGGTCGCCTCCGGCTACCACGCTGCCGTCAACTTCGGCCAGTACACCTACGCCGGCTACTTCCCTAGCCGGCCCACTATCGCCCGAACCAACATGCCCGTCGAGGATCCCAAAGAAGGAGAGCTCAAGCTCTTCTGGGATAAGCCCGAGGTCACGCTCCTCACGTGCTTCCCGTCGCAGATACAGGCGACGAAGGTGATGGCGATCCTCGACGTGTTGTCGAACCACTCGCCGGATGAGGAGTACCTAGGGCAAGATCCGGAACCGGCGTGGAAGCAGGAGCCGACGATACACGCGGCGTTCGAGAGGTTCAACGGGAGGCTGAAGGAGCTTGAGGGCATCATCGATGCGAGGAACAATGACCCGACGTTCAAGAATCGGAACGGAGCTGGGGTCGTGCCGTACGAGCTGTTGAAGCCGTTCTCCGAGCCCGGCGTGACCGGGAAGGGAGTTCCATACAGCATATCCATCTGAGAAGACGGCCTTCTTGTTCGGGACGGCGGCGGCGACGACGGTGGTTGCAGAGAAAATGCTTTTCTTTATATTTTTGTGGAAGAAGGCAAGTGTAGTACATGCCGACGACAGCGTGATCATCCCTAATTTGTGGACAACATTTTCTAATTGTTCGTTTCTACTCATCTAGTCAAAAAGTGAGCTCGTTCTCTTTTAGATCGCCTCGTCCTTGTTTGGTTTTCGGTTTTAGAGGGCGAGAGAGAAGTATGACTTATTTCTGACGTACCAACTACACGTGGTAGTTCAAAAAAAAAAAAAAACTGCACGTGGCTGGTAAAATATCAATTTCCTATTTTATAACTTAATGAGTTTACACAAAGCTTGTCATGTCACGTAGAGGTCAAACGTGGTTGGCTGTAGTTTGACTAATATGAATAAAAACGTGAGGACTAAAATCAGGCAAAGCCATTCATATAACCAACATTTCGCAGTTTTTATCGAACTGTTACTCGGGCATCGAAGGGTCCTACTGAGAAAATTTCAAGCTACATTCTTATTTTTGGTGCGCAGCGGTTTGATCCAGAAGAAGATCAATCTGGTTTGAAGCTCATTTTGAGCTTGCGCAGCAACATAAATCTTTTCCTTGTACTTTCACATGAAATATAATCGATAAAAATTTTCTTTCCACAAGTAGACTTGAGATTGTACTATGAATGTGCTTAATAATGGTTCGTTTGATTCATGGAAAAAATTTTGTTGAAATTTTTTTTCCAATGTTTAAATCGCTTGGAAAGATGAATTGATAGAAAATATTTTTATAGTCAACAAAACATATTTAATTAGATCAAGAAAATGATTTCCTTTTTTTAAGAATGAGAATTCATTTTTCAAAATATGACTAGATATGAGCACCTGCATTAGAGACCTTTGCGTTTGGCCACGAGAACCTTAATGCCCATGCTTGGACCCTTAGTGACCGAGCCTATATTGTCACGACCTTCCCGAGAGTGAATTACACAAAAAAAGGCTAATGGATTATTAAGTCCGAAGACTTGGCACAGACCCTCCCAAGTCCTACCAATCTTGACTCGATATTAAGAAATTAACTCATTTAAACATGCAATTATACTCAATTTGGAACTGTCACTAACCAATTAGGGTTGATTAGAAACCTAAGTAAAGTATGGGAGAATACTTTATTTTTGCGAACTAGAGATTCAATAGATCCGGGAACATAATTATGCTAGATTAATCTAACGATCTTTCGGTATCTTTTCATTTTTATTTCAAAAATATTTTGCAGGTAGTATTGATTAGTTTTAACCTAAGCTACTAACATGTAAAAGGTGGCCATGCGGAATGCACAATCAATAAAATAACACTCAATAAACCGAAGTGATAGATTGTAAGAAATTATTAACTACAACCTTATTAAGGTCTACTCTAATGCATGCCCTAAACATGACTTCTAAATGACAAGACACCTAACTTTTCTTTTCTTTCCTTTTTTTTTAAATATTCATTATATGCAATTTTAATCTAAATTTAATATGCATGAGTTTTACTTTAATGACATGTGAGATGCAATCCATATGACATAACTTGAATCATCACAATATGTGTGCAATCTAATTTACATGATCCTAACTATGCATGCGCTACATGATACGGAATGGATGACGTGGTAATTCTATATGCATGTTCTTTTTATGATTTTTTTTAATGATTCTTTTTTTAATACATATAGGCAACCTACACTAAACAATGATGACATGAAATGGGATTAATTATGAACTAACCTACTAACTAACCAAGTAAATGACCTTTGTGTTTTCTTCTTCTTCTTTTTTTCTCTTCTTTTTAAAAAAAATGACTCAATAATTTTTATTAAAAAGAAAGCAACATAATGATGCAATGCTAATCTTTGGTTCCTTTTTGATTAAAAAAAACTACACGATGGGAATACTAAAACATTAAACTATGACTCACTAACTAAAGTGCAACATGTGGTGTGCATATTATGGAATCTATATGACCTAAATAACAATTTTGTTCTTTTTTTTTTGTTTTGGTTTTATAAAGGAAAATTATCCTAATTCTATATAAATCTCAAAAATCAAGACCGTTGCTTTAAACATGAAATGTGTATGGACCTAAGTACCTAAGTTCTAGATATGACATATGATGCATGATATGTGATGAGCAAATAACGATGACGCATCAAAATATATGTCCTATTGAAAATCCACCAATGTAAATCAATGACATATTATCTTAATGCAAATCAATTACGCAAAGCAATCCGTAAATTTGCCATGAAAAGCTTAAATAATCAAAAATCTAACCCGCCGTCTCGGCTCAATATTTTTTATTATTATGACTTAATATGATAAATTTCCAGATCGGATAACGATTATATATGACAAAACAAATCAAGTCAGCATCACAAGCTAAGAATCCAAATACTTGAACTGAATTTAACCTAAAAATTTACCTAGTCCAGCGCACGGCCGACTTGAGGAATGGCTCGGCAGCAATGAACAGGGTGACGGTGCAGATGCGGCGACAGAGCTTGGGCGTCAGTGCTGAACAGGGGCGGCGTTGGGCGCCAGTCACTGGCGACTCGCAGATCAGCGCGCGGCGGCAGCGAGCAACAGGGAGGTGAGGCTTCAGCAGGCGTCGGCGGAGCGGGAAGAGAGGCGGCTTCGCGGGCCTCGCGTACGGCGACCAGCGGGGAGGAGCTTCGGTCGACTGGCAGCAACAGGGAGGCGCGGCGCCGGTGACCGGCGAACAGTAGCTGGGTCGCGGGTCGCTGCGGTGGTGGTGAGCAGTGGCGTCGGGCTCCGGCGAAAGGGGAGAACGGCGTCGCAGCAGGTTCGGGTTCTGGCTCCGGGCGGAGGCGAACGATGGCCGCATCAGTGGGTTGCAGGGAGCGTCGGCGAGCGAGATCGGCGCTGCGAAGGCTGAGGCTGAGGCGTTGGAGCAGAGACGGCGGCGTCGATTGGGCTGAGGGGGCGTCGGTCGAGGGGGTCGCGGTGGTGCGGCGCGGAACAGCAGGGCGGCCGGAGACGGTGGTCGCGGCAGCGGCGGAGGCACAATGAGCAGCAGCGGAGTCGGCGGGGACCTCTCGGAGAAGAAGCACAGTGATTTTGTATTTTTTACTCTCTCTCTACTCAAGTCCCTCTTTCCCTGCGACCTCTCTGTCCCTTCTCTGTCTCCTGGCTTTGTTGACCTTTCTCTCACAAAAACTCTATTCCCAATGTTTCGAAAACTCAGTCCAAAAAGTCCCCCTTCATTTCGAAGCCTTGCACTCTCTGGCTGTGTTTGTTCAGCATTTGCAATGGGCTTTGAGTCCAATCAAATCTTTGAAAGCCTAAAGTTCTTAGGAAAAATAGTTGTATTTGGTAAAATTTTTTTGTAAATGGATTTTAAGTTGAATATGTGTTTGGTAAAAAAAAACTTTCACAAGGGCTTTGATGGGTATTATTTTTCTTTTTTTTCTTTTCTTTTTGAAAATTTAGCTAAACCCTTGCCGGACCGGCGTGGCTGCGCCGGCGAAGTTGGCGCCATTGCCGTCAGCCGAGGTCGCCGGCGAGCCAAATCGCGCGCGGCCGTCAACCGAGGTCGCCGAGGTCGGGCGATCTCCGGCGAGGGTCGCGCGACCAGTAGGGCGCCGGAGGTCGCTCGACCGGGGGCGCGCAACCCGCGGCGGCCCGCCGCTGGGTCTCGCGGCCCGCGGGCGGCCCTCGCCGTCGCGCAACCCTCGCCTGGTCGCCGAGGTCGGGCGACCTCCGGCGGCCCTCGGGTGGGTCACGCGACCCTTGCCGGAGGTTGCCCGACACAGGGCGACCTCGGCCGACGGCCGCCGGCGCTAGATCTGGCTCACCGGCGACCGTCGCCTTTCGCCGGTCCGGCGAAGGGCTACTCCTTTTTCGTTTAAAAAATAAATAAATATGGGGGTAATAATGGAAATATGAAAAATTAATGAGGGTAGTTTAGGAAGAAAAAAAATGCCAGTTTGTTCTGCCGATGAAGATTTGCATATATCGACTCAATCGCTAAAGATCATCCTTCGAAAAAAGTAGATGCGCTCAACAAGAAAATGATTTCAAAATATAAAATTCTTACGAAGATTTTTCAAGATAATTCACTCAATCGGTGAAGATCATTTTTTGAAAATGCTCTAAATCTAAAATCTTTCGAAATCTCTCTCCACAACAAAATGTTTTATTTTATATATTATTTATTGTTTTTTCTAAAAGACAAGTTTGATCATAAATGCTATTATTACCTAAATGCAATGCTATGAAATGCTTAATGTAATTTTTATATGATGAACAAGTAAGTAGCATGGTCAAAATTAGATGTCAACATATATCCTAGAGGTCAGGCTTGGGACACCAATTTCCATGCTTCGGTCCTCGACGGCCATGCCTGGGTACTTAGCTCCCGCTCCCAAGTCACTAGCACTTGAGAACGGGCCAATCAAGGCTAGGCTCTGTTACTTGGCAGTCACCCCTAGATCCAACAAGGTTGGGCCCAAGTCCCTTGAGACCGGGCCCAAGACCCCAATGCCCATTAAATTACTACTTAATATTGAATTTTACCAACTCTCATTTTAGTCATTTACCAATATTTATTTATATTTATAAATTGTCCAATATTTCTTATTGTTTGCAAACTTTAATTTTCATCTCTTCAAAAATCCTTAAATTCACCCGGCTTTTCTTTTTTAAGTTACGAACCTTATTACTAGGCCAAACACTTTGCTGGTTCCCTGATTGAACCAATCAATAGTGTGAATATGCCAACTTTATTTCCTGAATTATGGAAGGCAAGTGGGTTGGGTACGCAAAATTGGAATTTCTTGTCAAAACAATAACTGATGGGCACTACGCATGCATGTTTGGTAACTCTCATAAAAATATATTGGTAAATAAAAAATTCAGAAAAATGAAAATATAAGTGCTGAAAATAAAATATTGAAATTAAGAAAGAGAATGAAGGGTAAAGAAGTTCTTATAAATGGTAAAATCATCAAGTTTGCGAGAAACCATTCGTTAAATCTCTTCTTTTTATGGGCAAAATAATTTGTTTTTAGTTTGTAACAGAAATTTCAAGCGATGTTATCAACAATTTGACATTGACACAAGGGTTTAATTCCCTTAAAAAGCACCAACATCAGATTGGATCCTAATTCCGGCCCAAATTTTTTTGTCTCATAAAATACACCAGCTTTGCATCGGCTCTCAATTATGGCTCAAACTTTTTTTTTTTCCTTTTGTCTCATAAAAACACCTACTTTCATATTATATCGGAAAAAGAAGGTTGTGAGTTCTAATCAACCATGCTTTCATTTGATAGCTTAAAATTTAGAACAGTAATTGTGTTTAGAATATTGAACTAAATTATTTCAAAACGTGGAATATTTTTGAAAACTTAAATTCACAAGAGATTTACGAGTTAAAAACAGCACAAGAAACTCAACTTTTAATGGCAATTATTTTGTGTTGTCAATTGGTGTGAATTACCATAATTTGCCCACTTTTTTTGGCAATATACTGTCATTGCTAATCTCACGGCAAGTATGAACTTTTCCTAGAATTTTTCCGTGTTAGTTAAAAGGCTAAACATTTCTTTTGCATTCGCTTCATAATATAAAGATATGTGAACTAGATAATGGACGTTTGAATCCATTACCTTAATTTGTTCCATCAATGCCTATTTCCTCGGCCTATCATATGCATTGTTGCGCAACGACTGAGGAAGTTTGAAATTTCCTTTTTCTCCTGGAAACTTTTTATAAGATAAATAAAAACGAAATATCATTTTAGTATTGGAAAAAAAAAAACTTATATGACGAAATTCATGAACATGAATCACGTTCATGTGAGGAGTACCTTTCTTCACTCTGATTCATGAACATGAATCACGTTCATCTTTTAAAGTACAATGATATTATTAATTCAGTCTTAAACTTATTATACGAACTTTAACATGGTCTTAAATTTTTGCCTAAAATTTCAATGTAACCATTTCGGTCAATTTTCGTTTGAAATTACTAACTTGGGGGTTCAGTCATCGTTAGCCATTTTAAATGGCACGGTTGGCGATCTGACGTAAACAAATTGAATTGCAACAATGTTGTTTTGCATGAATTTATGAATTTTCGTTTTTATTTTATTTTATTCATTTTCTTCCTTTTACTTCTTCCCTTTTTCTTTTCTTTTCCTTTCCCTTTCCCTTGATTTAAATAAGATTTCTCTTTTCCGCAAGTAAAAGGAACATCTAAATATCAGAATCATCAAAGAAATTTGAGCCCTAGCGGCGAAAACACAAATTCCTCATATCAGCCTAATCGAAAGCCTCCATTTTGTCTATTCTAAGCTCTGCACTCCCTATACAGCAGGAATGAAAGTCTTCATCTACCTTGAACAACAGCTAAAACACAGATAAATGCACCTAAAACAAAGGAAATGTCTCATATTATCATGACGTAGACACACACATGATTCAATCATTCAGGCACGTGCCGGTGGCTCGGATGAAAGCAAGCAAGAAGAAGAATCCGAACAGAGCCCACTTCGGAGCGGACTTCGATTTCGTGATGAAGTACGAGCGAACAGCTGAGACGCGATGCTCTCAGTATCGACAGTCAGGGTCGTCAGATCTAGGGCTCGACCTTGATGTCGCGATGGAGCTTGAGCCCTCAAACCTAGGGACTCGAGCTTTAGGCAACAGGAGAGGTCAAGCAGCCCAGATCTGCAACATCCTAAGGTTCAAGGTCAATGCCACGGCGGAGCTCAACGTCGTACCCAAGATTAGGGAGCCACCATAGTAAGAGCTTCACTACAAACTTAGCGGGAGGAGTAAATAGAGGGACGTGTGATGATGATGGTGGATAACAAAAAGACATCCTAGGTAGAGTGAGGATCATACATTTGATGGGTACTCTAAAAAAAATAAAGATGTGTTTGGTTTTGCCATGAAGGTTAACAGTAAAGATTGTAAGCCAAACAAGATAAAGAAGACGACAAACCATAAAGAATAAAGAATCAAAAGTAGCCTTAGAAAAAAAAAAAGCAAAAGATACCTTAGTATTCAAATAAGAAGATTGAGAGAAAATACAAAAGAAAATCATAAGGAAAATGCATAAATTATCCTTCACCTTTTGCAATAAAAGAAAATCTTAACTTTCTTCCATTGCATGAATCCATTTTTCCTTATTAGGGCAATTCGAGCCTCATTAATATTTCTTGGCTCATCCTCATCTTGTGGAGCAATCATAAAAGTTTCTCCTTCAATGTCAAAACGTCGATGGGGAATACTTTGGCGACTTGTTCGCTATATGGGAGATTGTACACTTAGCACATCATTCCCCATTATGCTCCCACTCGGATTAGATAATGACGATATCATCTCATCATGTGGTTGTAATTGAGAATGAGTTGAATTCAATTCATCACTTCTCATATTACTCCCATTTGGATGAACTCCATTAATATCATTATCTTGATCCAAGGTTTCAAATAGGGTAATCTTCCCCTATTTCGCCCTTCTTAGGAAATTCATCCACTAAGAATGTGACATCCCGTGATTCAAATTTAGTTATACTCCCACTTTCCTGCTCACCTACGAACACATACCCTTTCGAGTGTTCGGAGTATCTCATTAAAATACTCTTATTTCCTTTAGGACCCAATTTCCCAAACTTGTGAGAGGACTCATGAGTATAGGCAGCACAACCCCATGGCTTAAGAAAACTTAAGTCCGGTTTTCTACTCCGTCCATAACTCATATGGAGTGGAACTAACGATTTGGAAGGCACCCGGTTAAGTATATAGGCGGCAGTTAACAACGCATCACTCTAAAAAGTGATATGTAAGTTAGCATGCGCCATCATGGACCTAACCATTTCCAACGGGGTTCTGTTCTTCTTCTCTCTGCAACACCATTTTGTTGAGGAGTATATGGAATAGACAAATGTATTTATATTCCTTTTCATCACATTATTTTTTCTGAACTCATCGGATAAATATTCTCGACCTCGATCGGATCTCAATACTTTTATTTTCTTGTCTAATTGATTTTCTTCCAAGTTCATAAACCTTTTGAAACAACATAATGCTTCAGATTTATGAGAAATCAAAAAGACATATCCGAATCAGTATAATCATCTATAAAAGTGATGAAACCTCCAAACCTAGGGACTCGAGCTTTAGGCAACAGGAGAGGTCAAGCAGCCCAGATCTGAGGTTCAAGGTCAATGCCACGGCGGAGCTCAACGTCGTCCAAGATTAGGGAGCCACCGAGCTTCACTACAAACTTAGCGGGAGGAGGGGACGTGTGATGATGATGGTGGATAACAAAGACATCCTAGGTAGAGTGAGGATCATACATTTGAGGGAAAAAAATAAAGAAGAAGGTTAACAGTAAAGATTGTAAGAAGAAGAAGACGACAAACCATAAAGAATAAAGAATAAATAAAAAAAAAAAAGCAAAAGAGAAAATAAGAAAGAGAGAGAAAATAAAAGAAAATCGAAAATACATAAATTACTCAAAAGAAAATCGTTCCAAATAAAATTTGTGTCATTCATTTGAGTAAAAATTATCTATATTAAATTGTCAATATGTCACGTATTGGTGATAACCGAATCGCAACATTAGTAATTTTAGGTGAAAATCGATTGGAAGAGTTGCATTAAAACAATTGAAATTTTTAATATTATATTAAGATCAATAGATTTATGATTAAATGGGTAACTTTCCCACGAAAGCACACGCCCGTTTGAAGCCAAAGTGGAATGGTCCGTGGAGAGCTCACGACAAGCCATTTGAAGGATGAAGACGGCCTATGCGTGTATGGCATTGTCCTTCATCCGAAACGTGACCGCATCGAGCGGTGGGTGGTCCCAAAGAAGAACTGGCGCAAATGGTCCTGCTTTTTCCGAGTCGTTTCGAAGAAACTTACGATGGAATTTATCAGCCGTATTAGTCAGCCGTCTTGACTTTTCTAATACATCTCGACGGGCGTTCTTTCTCGAGTCGAAATCAGGGCGAATCCCACCGTTGATGAAGGGCGTTCGATGTGTCGTTTCGTTCATCTTTTTGGCCTTTTGGGATTGTCGCTAGAGAACGAGCAGACGGTGGCGAAGGAGAAGGAAGACTCGCCAGTCGCATTCCGAAATAAGAAAAGCGTGGCTCCCAGACAGAAACCATCGTACGAAAAAAAAGATTCTGGATAGGGAGGGGGAGGCGGAGATGCATGCACACGTCACATCGGATTTCGCATCGATCGATGCTTGCGCGTAATTGACAGTTCCGCTGAAGAAATTTCTTACTAGAATGATTTGATGATTTTTCAATAAGGTATTTAAAAAGAGTTTTAATGAAATTTTTGGGATGCATTTAAAAAAACTTTTGAGGAAACTCTTTAGGAAAATGCAAAAATCTTTGAGGTAAAAATACTTTTCAAAATACAAACTGTGTTTAGTAAATTATAGTTTGAAAGCCCATTTGAAGCAAAATGGTGTTTAGGGAATTATATTTACAAAGGGCTTTGGTGATAAAAAAAATTATCAAAAAAAAAAAAAAAAAATTTGATCGACAAGGGCAGGCGACCGCCAGCGGCCTCAAGCAGCCCCCGAAGACGATTGGCGAGGGTCGCCTAGGGTCGGGTGACCTCCGGCGAGGGTCGCCTGGGGTTGGGCAACCCTCGGCGAGGGTCGTTTGGGGTCAGGTGACCCCCGGCGGCCCTTCACGGAGGTCGGCCGACCTAAATCTGGGTCCGCCGGAGGTCGCGTGACCTCGCAGCGACCAAATCTAGTTGTCGGAGGTTGCGCGACCTCGTAGTGACCAGATCTGGATCGTGCCGGTCGCCGCGAGGTCGCACGACCTCGGCGACCTAGATCTGGGTCGCGCCTGAGGTTGTGTGACCTAGAGCTAGGTCGCGACAACGCGGCTCGCGGGCGATCGCCGGGACTCGCAGGTAGTCGTCGTGACTCGCCGGGGTCGCGTGACTGGCCGGTGACCTCAGCTATGACCTCGTCGGCCTCTCGAGCTCATCTCTAATCAGTGGTGCGGTTGGAGAAGGAAGATGAACAATAGCATGAACAATACCCGAGGCATTCCAAGAATGCTGAAAGCCCAAGACAGCCTAGGACCTGCCTTGGGCTTTCAACCTTGCAAATGCTAGCATCCCCCTAAAGCCCCTTGGAAAGTAGTTCCCAAACACCTTCATTTTGGCCCAAAGGTCTTTAGTCCCCCAAAGCCCCTTGGAAAGCAGTTCCCAAACGCAGCCAGTTCCGCTGAAGAAATTTCTTACTGGAATGATTTGATGATTTTTCAATAGGGTATTTAGAAAAAGTTTTAGTGAAATTTTTGGTAGGATTTCTTTCCGTGGCTAGCACTTCTCGACATTCTCGTACAACTTTGATTGAATTATAAGTTTCGCAGTCGATACGTAGGAAAATTAGTCCGAGCTGAACTTACTTGTCTAATAAGAGGCCGAGGGGGAAACGGGGATGCCGTGACCTTCCCAGAAGTGAACCATTCAAAGAAAATTAATGGATTATTAAATGGAAAAGAAAATTTCTCCCACGAGACAATCATTCGAATTTAGCGTGAACTCTTCAAAGCTCTACTAATCACAACATGATACTCAATTCAACATATAATTTTATTAACTTACCTTTTATAGTTGTTACTAATTAATTATGATCGATTAAACACCCAAGTTAATTCTAGAAATTTACTTGATTTAATGGATTTGTGGACTTGATCACGCTAAATTAATCTAAAACTTAAGTTGTAGTGATGTTGGACAAGGTCAAGGGTTGTCTATCATAGATTGTGAAAAGATGCTAACCCTAATCCCAACATGCACACACCTCATCACCTTGTGGTTACTGTGAATCACCAAGAAAAGATTAATGGAGTACTAAACAAACACTTTGCTCATACTCTCTCAAGTCTATACCAATCACAACTTTGGGTGTTAATTTAATCAAGTAAACATCCAACTTAAATTATTTTGGAGTCATCACTAATCTTTATAAGTTGATTATAAGATTTTTTGATTTATCTAGCGTATTTAAGTTCTCATATCCATTGAATATCTAGTTCGTAAAAGTAAAATATACTTCCGTATCTTACTTGGGTATTTAATCGACCCATAATCGATTAGTGACGGCTCTAAAAGTTAATATAAATTGAATGTTAAATTGCATATCAAGTTATGATTAATAAGACTTGAAAGGATTCGTGCTAAACGCGAATGGTTGCCTTGTAAGACGAATTTCTTCTTCTTCTTCTTCTTCTTCTTCTTCTTTTTTTCATTTAGTAGTCCATTAGCTTTATCTTGTGATGCATCTCCGGGAATGTTACAGCAAGAGCCATGAGATGAAGTCATGGTAAACAGACATATATGGGACTGCCTAGTGGTCCATGCATGCATGAATGTGCTCGCTTGCGTTGTGATAAGACATTTCACTTCGTAAATTAATCATTAATAGAAGCGGTATGCACAATTGAAATATGTAAGAAAATGGACTTTCGTTCTCTAAATGCATTTGTTTCCTTTTTCAGCAAATGATAACGCTCACGAGGGTCTAGCTCAAATGCGTCAAAGTATGACTCCATTGGACTTCCTGTGAGAAGGGTTAAGGTGTAGGGTTGTTCTTTAGTATTTGATTTTCGACCTACTAAAATAGTGGTCAAAATAGAAATGCATGCCACAAACTTCGAAGGGATTCAACATGAATCCCACAATTTTTTGAGTCATTGAGATCTTAGTTGCCTCTTCTTTTCTAAAATGCCTCGACTATAATCTTTAGAGAGCATTGTTACATTTTTCGATTTGAAAACCATGTAAACTAAGGTGTTCTCCATTTATGGTGGATCTTACTTATGAATCACTCAACAAAACCTTTTATGTTTGATGTGGAATTTGCTATGTGACGATACTCCTCCAAGTACGGATAGAAACTGAATTGAAAAATGTACTGAAATTGAAGAACGAGGAGCCATATTTGTGAAATAAGGCGCATGAAAGGTTGTGCAATCCTAATCTAGAAAAGATAAACTATTAAATGAAATATCCCTACATGAATATAAGAAATATTAGAAAATTTAATACTCAAGCGATTTGGGATATCATTGTTCCCACTAAATGATCTCTCTCTCTCTCTCTCTCTCTCTCAATGTGTATGAATGTATGTATGTACCTAAATAAATTGTGTAACTATATCTTCTACGATTTTATTTCTTTTTCTTCCTCTTTTCAATCTTTGTTACTTAATAAATCGTGTTTTTGAATAAATTCTCTTTTTGCGCACATTTTTAATATCAAAAGTTGTCATGTCAGTAATCACGCCCGCATGGTTAATTATGTCAATGATGAAGTTTCATGATTCCACACAATCAAGAAGGCAAGAGACATTATTCTCCAGATTAGTCTGAATTGCATTGGTTGGAAAAGTCATGAACTTCCTCCGAAGATTGTCCACTGCGATGTTGCAAGTGGCTGCGTCGTTCTACGAGCATTTTATGCGGACTTTTAATTCCTTTCCCAATCAAATCAAAAGAGAATTCATCTACCGCTTCTAAAATTCTCAACCACCAGTCTTGTTCATTGGAAGGAATGCAGGACACACGTAGAGCCAGTCAACTATTTCGACCCCTATATAAGAGTCCCTGGATGGAAACCTTATCAATATCCTGACCCGAAAAAGGGTGCAAAATATGGTCTAGATTCAAGCACTGGCGCTCAAAACCTTATCAGTCACCTCCTTGACTTCATTCATTTTGTGTTTTTGTTGTAGAAGCTCACGGATGTACTAGAGAAGTATACTCGTCTTGGTTGGGATCACTTCAATGCTAAGGAAGTAATGAAGTGTTCGCATATCTTTGACAGAGAAATGTGTAGATAGTGCTTTAATGAATTTGGCGATGAAAGAGGTGTCATTGCCTGTGATGACGAGATCATCAACACAGACAAAGAAGGATGTTGTAATTGGACCCATGGTGTAAATGAACAAGGATCAATCGGAGTGGGAGCTGCAAAAACCGTGAGTGTGTAGAAATTTACTCAATGTGGTATACCAAGCCCTTGGTGCTTGTTTTAGTTTGTAAATAGCTTTTATCAATTTGCATACATGGTTCGGTCTAGTCAAATCAATAAACCTTGGAGGTTGAGTCATGTATACTTCATCAATGAGATCCCCCTGTAGGAATGCATTGTTGACATCAAGTTGTCGATGTGGTCATCCTCAATTTAATGCAATAGAAAGCACAACAAGAATGGTGGTCAGATTGACAATAGGACTAAAGGTATCCTTGTAATCAATCCCGGGGCATTGGTGGAAGCCTTTGACAACTAGACGCGCTTTGTAGCGCTCAATACTTTTGTGAGGTCGGTCTTTAATTCGGAAGATCCACCTGCAATCAACAACATTACTGGAATTTGTGTTTGGGGGTGAGTTCCCATGTTCCATTGCATAGCAACGCATTAAACTCCTCGGACATGGCATGTGGCCATTTGGCATCCCGCAAGGCTTGAGTAATGCATGTTGGTTCGATGGTATTGGGTAGAGGGTGTTTAGTGGTGTGATGAATTTGTTTGAATTTGAAGATGTTATTCCTAAATCGTGTAATCATTGGATGGCTATGGGCTGCGATTGGTGGAGGTGGTGGTAAGGTCGGTTGTGGTGGTGAATCAAAGGATGAGGGATGTGGATCCAATGGGGTGGGGTTTATGGTAGACAATGTGGTGTCATTTTGGTCTGAGTTGGTTTAAGTTTTAGGTGTTGTGGGTGGGTTGAGTGGTGGCTAAAATTGTGATTCAGGATTAGGGTGGTTGTTGGTGGTGTCGGTGCTACGAACTGGAGAGCAGCTATTACATGGGGAGCAAGCAGCGGGTTTGCAGCAGTTGTAGGAGTTTACGGTTGGATCAACATTGGGATAGGAGGCAAGGCCGGACTCATTTATTGGTCAGTGATTGAGAGTTGGATTTATGAAGGATTCGTAGGTGACAATGAGTTTGGAGGTGAGGAGTTTGTTGTGATATATAGGAAAATGTGTTCATGGAACACAACGTGACAAGAAGTGTAAACACGTTTACTTTGGGGTTTGAAACATTTGTACACGCTTTAGGAGAGCGAGTAATTAAGGAATATACACGGACAAGAACAGTTATCAAGCTTGTTTTGGGCATACGGGCGGAGCCACGGATATCATAAGCATTCGAAAATTCGAAGTTTGAGATAGTTCGGCTTTTGATTGAAGAGCTTTTGATATGGAGATTAATACTGAAGGATTGGGGTGGGTAGTCGATTGATGAGACATGCAATAATTTGAAAGACATATGACCAAAACGTGGTTGGAAGAGATGCGTTGTGAAGTAAAGTTAAGCTTGTTTCTACAACATGGTGATGTCGCCGTTCGGCGGTGTCAATGTGTTGCAGGGTGTGAGGAGGAGTAGTAAAGAGAGAAATACCGTGTGTGGTGAAAAAGATTTTGAGTTTTAGATACTCACCTTTGCCATTGGAGTAGACAAAGATAATAGGACGTCGGAATTATTTTTTCGACAATTGGTTTAAAAAAACTAAAAATGGCATAAATGTCGGATTTTTTTTTTTTTTTTTTTTTTTTGCATAGGATAAAGCCATATGTATTTTCTAAAATGGTCAACAAATGAAACGTAATATTTAAAACCATCAACTAAGGTGTTCGGAATAGGATCCCAAATGTCGGTGTATAGGAGTTTTAGTGGATTTTGACTCGAGAGAGTAGAAACATTGAATGGCAAATGACGACTTTTATTGCATTGGCACAAATTGTAATATGATGTGGAAATGGATTTGGACTTATGACTTGTGGGTAATGAAAATATCCTAATTACGTAATTTTGAATGGAGAGAGAAAGATATCCTAAACATCGATGCCAGTGAGTCGCTTTCTCTCCTATGAACGCCATAGGTTGGTCTTTGTGTTGCCATAGGGAGAGTGGCATCCGATAGACTTCGTGCTTATGCTTGCCGCGCAACAATGTCGCTCCTGTTCGAAGGTCTTTCACCAAAAAAGAATTGGCAAAAAATTCAATAGAGGTATAATTTTGGGCACAAAATTTAGGGACGGAAATTAAATCTTGAGTAAGGGACGGTGTGCAAAGTGTGTTGGGTAAAACCAAGGTGTTTTCATGAGACACAAGTTTTGTCATCCTAACATGCATAATACTCAAACCTATCCCATTGCCAATAACAATCTTATCCGGTCCTTCATACTCTGAGTGGAGAGATAGGTTTGCTAAGTTGTTGGTGATGGATGTGACACTCCTGAATCAACAAGCCATCATGGAGCTGAGCGTATGGTGGTTGCGTGGTGCACAACATGTTTAGTATTTGGATGGCCTCCAATACGGTAGCAAGTCATGGCAATGTGGCCGTATTTGTCACAAAATTGACATAGAGGCGTAAAGTCATGAGACTGAGATGGGTTGTCTTGTTGGGTAGGGTTTCTATGAGACCATTGGTTGCTAGAATTGTTGCGGGCACCATGAGAAGCACCACGTCCGTTTTGGGCACCGTTCTAGCGAGCAGCGGTTAGACTAGAGCGTGATTTGACAGTATACTGAGTTGCGATAGGAATGAACTCTATAGCTTTTTCTTCATCTTAAGGTAAGTTTCATAATTGACAAGTTTGTTGTATAATTCCTCAAATAAAATAGGATTTTCTCTATCGCGAAATGCAGCAGCTAATTCTTTAAATTCAAGACCAATTCCATGTAAGGCATGAATAACAATATCATCATCTTGAAGGGGTGTATCAACAATAGAGAGCTTGTTGACAAACCTTTAATTCTTGAAGATATTCAGAAATTGATCTCGATTGATGTTGGATTGTGGACACATGGTCCTTCAGAAGCATTACTCGAGAACAGGATTTGTTTGCATAAAGGTTGGTGAGCTTTTTCAGTGCCGCTTAAGAGGTTTTGCTGAATGCAATCAATGGCAAAATGGAATTAGAAATTGAGTCGAAAATGGCGGATAACAACAACTGGTCCTAGCAAATCCACAATGTGCATATTGCACTAGCGGATTTGGACAAATCAAGTGACAAACAAGGGTGTATGCTGTCAACAAATCATAGAAGATCATGTCTGATTAAAATGGCTTGAAGTTGTGTTCGCCAAGAGGGAAAGTTGCCGACTGTGAGCTTCACAAGAAGCTAGACAGTGTTGCCGATGGTGATGAAACTAGTGTTGTTGATGGTGATGAGACCAGCTATGAAGGAGTTGGTGTTGTCACTAGTTGAACTCATGGTGGCTACTTCTTCGGCGTTGGAGGAGCTGAGTGACTTGATAACAGGTGGGATTAAAGGCTCGGTTGAGCGAAGAAGCTCTAATACCATATAAAGTTTAAGAGAATAAAGAGAATTATAAGAAAAAAGATTTTTTGCATCTAATACATTTTCCATGAACTAAGTACATGTATTCACACAACAGATTACAAGCCGTTAGAATCAATCAAATTGAATTTACAATCCCTTGATCTTAGCACTTACTTGTTATGTGAGATTCTTCCTTGACTTTAGCACTTGTGTGATTTGGTTCGATTTTGATTCCTTGATTTGTATCATTATCCTTAACAATCATGACCCAAAAAATGTGCAAAGATGGTGTAGATTCGGGAAATGGTGCTTCATAAGGGTGCATTTATTTCGTTAAAATATATTATTTGAAAAAAAAAATCACTTATGTCATTTACAAAAATTAGGGGTGATCGGTTCTCGGTTCGGTCCGGTTCCACCCAAGAACCAGGAATTGGACCGGGAGGACCGGTTCCTACTTTTCTAAACCGTGGACCAAACCGGCTGTCTTGGAATCGAGAACCGGACCGGACCAACCGGTCCGGTCCGGTTCCAATGAACCATCACTTGTTTTCATTTCATTTAACAAAAAAAATAAATAGTAATTACTAGTAATGTAATGCACGAGATTATAATTCGGTCAAGTTTTCTTATTCACTTTGTGACCAACAAAGTGACACCCTATTAGATTATAAACGTCCACTTTGTGGAAACAAAAATTAAAATCCTGCATCATACCCTATGTTATTGTACTGTTATGAAACAAAAAAATAAGCTAAAGATCCATACAAATTTGAAATATTAGATAAGTTTTTCTTTCCAAACATATTTCACACACTCACCTTCGTTCTCATGAACATAAATGTTATTAGAGAGGCAAAAAACAAAAGAAAAACAGAATCGAACTCAACAAAAATTCAACATAGTTTGGCCATTGTTCAATACCATCTATTAATGGTCATAACTAATCTAGAACAAACCCTTCATGGAATAAAAAAACAAAATCAAATTCCAAAATTAGCATAAGAGAAAGACATTTAATATTAAACTACCAAACTCTATACATCTCGCCGAATCACTCAATGTTGCATGGCCCGAGGGGAATAGATTCTTTGTTCAAGCAAGCAAAATATGATCAAATCCGAGAGCCCAAAACTTGCTAATAGTCCTGCAATAAGTATATATGATAACTCAACATTATTTTTAAAGTAGAATTACTTTTAATTGAATTCAAATAATTAATGAAAAATCTCACCACATAAATTTCTTCCACTTGAACTTGCAAACTCTATTTATCGGTAAGCTCCGAATGAACATCATTCATATCTAACAAAACAAAATATTAAATGCTATTCACTGATTAGATATACAAAAGAATTATAAGATAAAAAGATACATTGGTGACTTACCCCATTCAAATCTTTCCGCATTCTCAATGCACTCTTCAACATTAATCGGCATGGTAGCCTTTCTTAACCAATCTTGAGTACAAATCAAAGCTTCCACCACTGTAGGAGTTAAAGAACTTCGAAAGCCATCAAGCACACTACCGGATGTACTGAAAGTTGACTCCGAAGCAATGGTTGTTACAGGAATAGATAAAATATCTCGAGCCATTAAAGAAAGGATTTCAAACTTTTGGCTAGTAGTTTTCCACCACATCAATAGGTCAAGATTACGACTTTCTTCACGTTCGGCTTTAAGATACTTATCGAGCTTAGATAGCTTACTTGCCGACACTTTTTTCTCCTCACGAAAAAAGATATCAAATGCCTTGTCCGAATTGAAATCTTCAACTAAATCAAGATCATCCTTCTTACCCTCCTCATGGTTATCAGGATCCCAACTACTATTAATATTAATACCCAAATTTCTATCACAAGAATTAAGATGAGAATTTTCATAAAAATGAAACAATCTTTCCAGGGCAATTATCACCTTATCATACATTTCATCAACTTTCACACTATCATCATAGATTAATCTATAACAATACCGCGCATAGCTCATCTTTCTTCTTGGATCCAATATTACCGTAATCAACACCATCATATTCACTTTTTCAAAACTCCCATAGTATTTGTCAAACTTCTCCTTCATCTTTGCACCCATAACTTTCAAACTAAGATCCGAAACCTTTTCCGCTTGTTTCAAAGTTTTATACAAAGTTGCTATCTCATTGAAATAATCATTCGTAGTGATATATAAAGTCCCGGACATCTTGTTGGTGGCATCATAAAACTTCTTTAAAAATACTGAAAGAATTATGGCATATTCCCAATCTTCATGTGTAGGAGTGTCATAGTCAAGCTCACTTAAGAAAGAAGGATCATCTTCTTCCATCATTTCAAAAGCTTTTCTGAATTTTAAAGCAGTATCCAATATGAGATAAGTAGAGTTCCACCTCGTTGTGACATCAAGACAAACCGAACCCTTATAAGTGATCCTCGCACTTTCAATGCAACCTTAAAATGTTTTAGCTCTCATGGGAGAACTTCTCACATACTTAACCACGTTTCAAATACGTATAATAGAATCACGTACCTCGGTCAATCCATCATTCACAATCAAGTTTAAAATATGAGCTGTGCACCTCATGTGTAAAACATCACATTCCAAGATCAATAACCTATCTCTTGATAATTTTTCTTTTAAAAAACCAATGGCAACATTATTAGAACTAGCATTATCCACAGTGATTGTGGACACTTTTTTCTCTATTCCCCACTCATAGATGTATTTCTCAATCATTTTCCCGATATCCTTGCCCTTATGATTAGGTATCACCACAAAATTGATTATTCATTTGTGCAATTTCCATTCTTCATCAATAAAATGTGCGGTGAGACATAAATAATTCAAATTCTGGATGGAAGTCCATGTATTAGTCGTGAGTGTAATGTAATCCTAGACTTAAGCTTGCCAAAGTAAGTCTTCAAACTTTTTTTTTTCACAAATATATAACTTCATGCAATCTCTAGCCACTGTAAATCGTGAGATATGATGAAAGAGAGGTTGTAACTGATCAATAAAATCTCGGAATCCAACACGCTTAATCATCAAAAAAGGTAATTCATCCGTTATGATCATTTGAACAAGCATTTGTCTACAACGATTTTGATCAAATTCCCATGCTGATAAGACAGTCGCACTACCATCAGTACTAGTATGCCCTATTGTTATCCCTTGTGCTCTACGTGGGGTGAAAATTTTTGCTTCTTATCTATGTTGCGAGAATACTTATTGCACTTTTTCAAGTGCTTCAACATAGCGGAAGTACCATTATCAACATAGTACGTATATTTGGCCCCACAATAATTGCAAATCACCATAGTTTTCTCCTTCTCGGTTTTGCCCTTACGAAAATGAAGTCAGACTGTTGATGTTCGTTTACCAGAATTAGGAAGACAAGCATTAGATACCTTATTTGTGTTGGATGCCACTTCGAGATTTTCAATTTCTTCATCTTTATGTTCTAGTGAGTCCATCATAGGATTCATATCATCATTTGATTGATCCACTTCCATTGACATATAAATAGATCATCTGAATCAAACAAAACATTATAATGAGCCATCAAACCATCATATTCATTTACAACAATAGTGATATTAAAGATATGATTGCATCCTTACTTCTTAATGTCATGTCCATATTTATCATATAACTATACCTACCAAAATAGATACTAAAAAATTAAGTAGATATTAAGTTGCAACTCGAGCAAGAGCAGATTTCCAGCAGCCAAAGTGATATATTTTCCTCCAAAATGGATCATAGACAAACCAAAAATAGAATTTCATATACTTAAACCGGTCGAATAGAGAATGCTAATGAAAAAGTACTGAATGAACACTCTAAAACTACAACTCCTCCAACACAAACTCACTTGAAAAAGGAAAATTGAAGACTTCCACCAATTCATAACTGGTCAAAGCATACAAGCGATTCTAATCAAAATCCTTGAATCAAAATACCATCCGCAATTCGCATCAACAAACCAGAGAGATTAGATATGACAACATAAACCTCAGTGCCTTTGAACCAAACTCATTCTTGACCATCATAGGATTGCCTTTGAATCAATCAATCAATTGGCAACTAAAATTTTCACAACTTGTGGAGAAAGAGAAAATGTACCAATTTTGACGATGGAAAGGCGTTTGAGCATCGAGCAAGGCCGAAGGCAAGGTCGTGAGAGGGGAAGGGGTCGATGTCGAGGCTTAAGAACCTCGATCGAAGCTAGGCATGAGGCGAGGCTACGACTACGGGGGAGCGACTTCAGGTCTAGAAGCAGAGTGACGGCGGCGACAGGACCCCTGTCGTTGTGTGGCAAAGCCTCGACTTTCCAGCGGACACCCTCGTGGACAACGTGGAGAACTAGAACTTCACGGCCGCCATGTCGCTGACGTCGTCGAACGGGCTCTACTCGATGCGTATGGGGAGTGACTTATTCGCCCTCTACGCGAAGTTCGGCGGTGATTTGGACCAAATGTATTGGGAGCACAAGGCGCTAGAGACGAAGGCGCAAGTGGTCGATGAGGCTGGCACGGTCTACGCTCGGGTCGACCCAAGTAGGTTCATAGCCATGTACTAGAACGGCAGCGTCCCGATTGACGTCGAGGCCTTCAACAACTTCCAGAAGTAGATTGACTCCTTCCTCCTGCTCCGGCTGGAATCGGACGGTGTGAGGCGAGATGTTGCGGCAAGGCACTCCGAGGAGGAAGAGAGCTGAGTGTCCGAGGGAGCGAGGTGTGATGCGGGACGTTGCGACGAGGCACTTGGAAGAAGAGAGCCGAGCGTCGGTGTGAGTGGGGCGTGAGGTGAGGCGTTGGGGGCGTCGGGCAAGGTGTCGAGCGAGCAAGGCGGAGGGCTTACGATTTTGAGAGGGAAAGACACTGAGAATTGCCGCTGAATTGGGTTGTAAAATTTGGGAAAATGGAAGTTGATGTGATGATTACAGTAGGCTAGAGCAGAAACTAAAAAAAATAAAGAGAGGGGTTTAGCCGTTCATTTAGGCTTCAAGAGGGAAAAGGAAAATAAGAATTGCAAAATTTAGAAAAAGAAAAGGTGATGTGATGCTTACCGTAGAGTGTAGAAAATATGTTTCAAGAGGGAAAAGGAAAATAAGAATTGCAAAATTTAGAAAAAGAAAAGGTGATGTGATGCTTACTATAGAGTGTAGAGAATAGGTTTCAAGAGGGAAAATGAAAATAAGAATTGCAAAATTTAGATAAGAAAAGTTGATGTGATGCTTATTGTAGAATGTAGAGAAATGCAAAAAAGGGATTAGCTTTGAGAAAAAATGAATCTGGCAATGGGTAATGTAAATTAGTTTAGAAACTAATATATATATATATATATAAATGGTCAGTCCGGTCCGGTCGATCCGGTTCTTACCCCGAAACCGGGAACCGGACCAACCGATCACTGGTTCCAAAAATAGGAACCTGAGACCGGACCGAGACCCTCTAGAACCGCCTGAAATCGACCGGTCCAGTCCGGTCTGGCCGGTTCTCGGTTCGGGCAGTTTCCGTTGCACACCCCTAACAAAAATGAGCGAATAAAAGAAATTTTCTTTGTCCTAAAAAATATTAAGATATAAATGTTATCAATAATGAAACATTTTTCATTGACTAGTACTTCAAGCAACACAAGCAACTATTTTTAGAAAATATTTTCTAAATCATTCATTTTTTGTTAAACAAATGAACCATTTATTGAAAAGAGACATGATGAGGCAATTTGTGGAAAAAAAAAAAAAAAAAAAAAAACCTAATTTCGAGAGGGTGAGATGATTGAACATTACATGACAATACACAAATTACGACACATCGCATCGAGTAACTTAAGAGCGACGACAACCCTGGCTAATCAGGCCCCCCTAGGCAGGCATCAAATGTGCGGCACTTTAATAAGCCTAAGTACACATTGTGTCAAGATTACTAGTGATGGAAGCAATAATTCAAGAACCAAAGAGCTCTCCCAATCAAAGATCCACATCTAGCAAAAACAGAAAGAGGCACGACTTTCCAGGAGAAGACGAAGAATATGCCCCTCCATGATTTGAGCGGTGGAAGAGTACGTGGGTGGGTGGGGTCAAGCATAGCTGAAATTTTTTCGGGTCGGTCCAAAACAAACTCTTCCATCGGCCACTCACGATGCGCCACGTGGAGGCATGGGCCCGCTTAGTGTCGTCTACCTTCTTCCCCTCTGCAGAGGCGATAATGACAAGTCCTATCTCTTCCCCACTTCCCATTTCCTCCTTCATTTTCACGCGCCATGTTCCTGCATTTAGGGCGAAACTCCCTCTATAAAACCCACTAGACCGAACCTCCAAAACCCCATCACGTCGAAGTCTCAGTAACACACTCCCTATTTCACATCTCCCCTTCAAGGCCACACCAGAAAAGATCATCATCTTCATTACCACCACCATCATCATGCTGAAGCCGCATCTTCATCACTCCAGGTCCGCTTCCCCGACCCTGTTCCCCCTGAGAAAGCCGTTTAGCCAAGGCAATGGCGGGGTCGCAGTCTTGCTGGCACGGTCGGCGCCCACGCTCCGAAAGAGCCGTAGAAGCACTCGGGTGGGGCTCGCCTCGAGAAAGATCAAAGCGGTAGCGAGCCCCGGCACTACCGAGAAGTCGCTGTCGGTTAAAGCGGTGGTGTCCGTGAAACCGAGCGCCGGTGGGCTGTTCTCGGAAATCGGGATAAACCGGGGGCTCGATGATATTGCTGATTTGGTGGGGAAAACGCTCCTCTTGGAGCTTGCTAGTGCAGAGCTTGACCCCAGTAAGTATTGAGCATTCAGTTTTACTCTCCAGCTGGTCAACACATTTTAAAAGTCGGGGTAGATATGGGTACAATTTGATTGAGACCTTTTACATTTTAGAAATTTTGCGATGTTCATAATTGGACTTTTATTTGGAGTGAAACATCTCAAAATTTTCTAAGTACAAAAGTAAAGATTTTTGAACCATATATGAATTTTTTACAATTTTTGTAAGAGTAGAAGACCTTTTCTATGTCTAGAGAAATGTCAGATAAGTACTTAAGTTATTTATAACTGGCAAGAAGCAAGGATTTTTTTTTATATTAACAAACATTCCATAATTAAATTGTCTGTGGACGTATGTTTGTATTAGAAGATCTGATGCATGTTATCCAAATTAGTACTAAATGGGAAAATAATATGTTAATAGAGGTATAATTTTAGTGTCTTGTTGTTACATATATATAGATATCGTGATCTACAATTAATCTATGACTTGGAGAAGTTTTTCTAGTTGTCAAGCATATCTCTATACTATATGCATATAAATTTTCAATCTATGATATAGCATGATGTTCACTTAGGGAATAAGTGCAAAATTAATCATTAAACATTTTGGTCATTGACGAATTGAGCCCTTGACGTTTTATGTTTAATTAATTAAGTTCATGACATTTTTAAAAATGAGCAGTCAAGTCCTGCACTTACTGTCAATGGAGTGAACGCCATTGCCAAGATTTTTGCAAAATGAATCGAACATCATACACGGTCAAAGTAACAACTCTAGAATGGTCCCTCGACGATGAAATGAATCCAAAAACAGCAGCCTGATGTCAATAGTCAGGCCGAAAGTGATTTCTTGAAAACGAACATTATCTCTTCGAAGAAATATCCTGCTCCAAGCCCCCAATTCGACGATCTTTCCTTAGATTCGCCGCATTTACTGTTCATGGCTTAATTTCAGCTTCCTAACACCAAATCCTAGCCCTCCTTACCCTTTCTATGTATGGATTTTACTCCTTACCCTTTCTATGTTCGACCTTCCATTTGAGAGAGAGAGAGAGAGAGATGGTCCTAGCCTGCTTCAATTAGAAAGAATCATGGACAAGAAGGAACGCCATTGCCTAGATTTTTGCAAAATGAATCGACCATCATACATGTTCGAAGTAACAACTCTAGAGTGGTCCCTTGACGATGAAAAGAATCCAAAAACGGCAGCTTAATGTCTATAGTCAAGCGAAAGCGATTTCTGGAAAACGAACATTATCTCTTCGAAGAAATATTCAGCTCCGAGCCCCCGATTCAATGATCTTCTGTTAGATTCGCCCTCATTTACTTTCATGGCTTAATTTCAGCTTCCTAACATCTAGCCCTCCCCATGGTGTGCGAGAGCCAACTATAATTTCGGTCTTGTTATGATGTTCAAAGTATCGATCTCCTGTATCCATGATGTCGATGATTCAAATACGGTCCTGATTTTCTGAACTTTGTAAACAGAGACAGGACTAGAGAAGGGGACAATCAAAGGGTACGCACACAAGAAAAGCCAGAACGAGAAGGAGGTGACCTACGAGTGTGAGTTCGAGGTGGGAGAGGATTTTGGGGAGGCCGGGGCGATTTTCGTGGAGAATGAGCACCACAAGGAGATGTACCTCAAGGACATCGTCCTCGACGGGTTCGCCGGCGGTCCTCTCAGCATTACATGCAACTCCTGGGTTCACTCCAAGTTCGATTACCCACAAAAGCGGGTCTTCTTCACCAATAAGGTTAGATCATACCCATAGCTAATAGTTTCCTATCTAGGGGTTTTTTTCTCATTTATCATGAGGTTATTACATATAAGAAAAGATCAAGACCATTTAGGATTATCATTTGAATAGATAGTATACATATGCGAAACTTGAAAATTAGGGTTTTTTTCCCTAGACTGCTAAATACTTAAGGAGGAGAGGATTGTCAAAGAGTATTCGTGCAGAGAGCGGGTGAATCAATTAGCTTACCTGTCATGAAATGCAACTTTAATCACATTTGATTAGCTATAATCGCCAAACAGTACTAAACGGTAGTATCAAAGTTATCTCAAGGCACAGGAGGGTAAAATTCCGACTTAGACAAGAAAAACCAGCATAGAGATGGCGTAACTACAGAGCTGGCGTTACTTTTTTCAGTGGAGAGTGGAGAAAACCTATTACATGCACAGCGTCCTCTTGAAGGGACCCTACTTCAAGAACTGGTGAAACTAACGTACCATGCACGTGAACGAACAGCCCCCACATTCATGTAAATCTTTTTACTCTCTCTCCCCCTCGCGGTCCCGTTTTGGCCGACCCAAATTTTTAGTGCACGGAGGGCAAAATGAAGCTGGTGTCTCTTCTTTGAGTCGAGAGACCATAAAGTGCAACGCCCAACAGCAACTAGGGAAATTAACGTACGATGCACGTGAATGAAAAGCGTCCACATTCATTTAAGTCCTTTAAGTCTCTTCAAGTCCACAGCGTCCTTTTCAAAAAGCAAATTAAAGACAGCTTGTGTGACAGCCTGACAGATGCCCGCTACCCAAAATTTGAGAAAGGAATTCAGTCAAAACAAGACAATTAATTAGAGAGAGTCGATGATTACTAATCTGAATCACGATCAGTGCTTAGATAGATTAAACTTGGTGCTTGATAGTTTTCATTTTCAATGTTGCGCCCTCCTGTGGCGGCAGTGCTACTTGCCGGCGGAAACGCCGAGCGGGCTGAGGAGGCTGAGAGAGGAGGAGCTGGTGATCCTGCGGGGAAATGGCCAAGGCGAGAGGAAGTCGTACGAGAGGATATATGATTACGATGTGTACAACGACCTCGGGAATCCGGATAGCGGTGCGGATAAGAAGAGACCAGTGCTTGGAGGGAAAGAGTTCCCGTACCCCAGACGATGCCGGACCGGGCGCCCTCGGTGCAAGACCGGTGAGTCGAGAAATTATCGTTATCACTTCGTAATAATGACTAGCACAACACAACTTTAGATTTGAACAAGGTCCATTCGTATGATTTTTTTTTGGGCCGACAGGCAATGTTTATGATTTGAAAAATGTTCTTTTTGGACGGGAAATGCACTCCATAATAATCTGTCCAAAGGTTAAATTTCTCTGTCTCTTCCTACTCTTGATGAGAGATGACATGGCGAATGCCCATTCGAATATTTTTTTTTTCAGAGAGAGAGAGAGAGAGAGAGAGATGGACCATGAGAGCGAGAGTCCATCAAATTGATAAAAAATTGGAAAATGGAACTTTTGTATTTTTCTCTCTCAAAACCATAGTAATAAAAAACATCAGCCATTCATAATTTCTTATCCTTTAGACATGCTTCTGGCTATGATCATATCTTATCAACGTAATGTAATAAAGAACCCAGCTGTAAACCAACAATTGATTATAACTATGCGTTTCTTCGGATGATCAATTACAAGCTCAGTATAATGTCAGCTAGTTCTAAACATCCGCATATAATGTCAAGCAGATCCAGAGTCAGAATCGAGGAGTGGAACCATATACGTGCCTCGAGACGAAGAGTTCTCAACGATAAAGGAATTGACGTTCTCAACGAAGACGTTGTACTCAGTGGTGCATGCGCTGGTGCCGTCGCTTGAGACGGCGATAGTCGACACCGACTTGGGATTCCCGTTCTTCACCTCCATTGACGAGCTCTTCAACGAAGGTGTCAACTTGCCCCCGTTGCAAAAGCAAGGCTTCTTCAAGGACCTCCTCCCTCGGCTCGTCAAGGCCGTCACTGATGTCGCCGAAGATGTCCTGCGCTTCGAAACTCCCGAAACCCTGAACCGTGAGCAAACCCTATCCCTCTCCCTCTTTCTCTAGTTAGATTCTATGTTTGATAGCGGTCTTACAGAAATTTATTATTTACGGTGAAGATTATTATATATATCTGAGACTTTTGATTCATAATAATTAGCTCTGTTGTTTCACTATGCAGGAGACAGATTCTTTTGGTTCAGTGACGACGAGTTCGCTCGTCAGACCCTAGCGGGAATCAACCCTTACACGATCGAGTTGGTCACGGTAATGTTATATATAACGCACAGCTGTATAATTTGCTCACGTACATTAGTTTCATGATGATTAATTCTTAGAAGGTTAATATATAAGTGGTGTTAAAATGTGTACTCAGGAGTGGCCCTTAAAGAGCAATCTCGACCCTAAGATCTATGGTCCACCTGAATCAGCAATCACGACAGAGATCATTGAAAGGGAAATTAAAGGTTTTATGACTGTCGATGAGGTACAAGGAAACTACTTTGATGAAGTATCGCCTAATACAACCTATGAAATCAGACCAAACAAATTGATGAAATTCCACCCGATTCAACGATGTGCAGGCCGTAAAGCAAAAGAAGCTGTTCATTTTGGACTATCACGACCTTTTCCTACCGTACGTGAACAAAGTGAGGCAGCTCAAGGGGACGACCCTATACGGGTCGAGGACCCTCTTCTTCTTGACCCCCGACGGGACGTTGAAGCCCCTCGCCATTGAGCTCACACGGCCACTGTCTGACGACGGCGGGAAGCCACAATGGAAGCAGGTGTTCACCCCGTCGTGGCACTCCACCGGCAAGTGGCTCTGGCGGCTCGCCAAAGCCCATGTCCTCGCCCACGACTCTGTATACCACCAGCTCGTCAGCCACTGGTAACAAAACAAGCCGGTCGTTACATCTCGACGAGCAGGAAAAAAAAAGAGAGGTATAGATCTGAGAAATGCTAATTGCTTCGTTCGTCGCAGGTTGCGGACTCATTGTGCCACGGAACCTTACATAATAGCGGCAAACCGGCAACTCAGCGCGATGCACCCGATCTACAAGCTGTTGTACCCGCACTTCCGGTACACGATGGAGATCAATGCTCTGGCCCGTGGGTTTCTCGTCAACGGCGACGGCATCATCGAGAGCTCCTTCTCTCCCGGCAAGTACTCCATGGAGCTCAGCTCCGTCGCCTATGACAAGCAGTGGCTATTTGACTTACAAGCCTTGCCCAATGACTTAATTAGCAGGTATTGCACATCGATTAAAATTAGGGAAAGACAAAAATTAGTCATATAATAACTCCATCCTTGCACTTGTCACGCTTTTCTGATCGTGTCAACTCCTGCCAGGGGATTGGCGGTGGAGGACCCGGCGGCACCGCATGGCCTTAAGCTAGCGATCGAGGACTACCCCTTCGCCAACGACGGCCTCCTCCTGTGGGACACCATCAAGGAGTGGGTCACGGACTACGTCAACCACTACTACCCCGATCCGAGCCGCATCGCGTCGGACAAGGAGCTCCAGTCCTGGTGGACCGAGATCCGGACCGTCGGCCACGGCGACAAGAAAGACTCCCCCGGGTGGCCCGACCTCAAGACCCCGTCCGACCTCATCCACATCATCACCACCATAGTCTGGGTCGCCTCCGGCCACCACGCTGCCGTCAACTTCGGCCAGTACACCTACGCCGGCTACTTCCCTAACCGGCCCACTATCGCCCGAACCAACATGCCCGTCGAGGATCCCAAAGAAGAAGAGCTCAAGCTCTTCTGGGATAAGCCCGAGGTCACGCTCCTCACGTGCTTCCCGTCGCAGATACAGGCGACGAAGGTGATGGCGATCCTCGACGTGTTGTCGAACCACTCGCCGGATGAGGAGTACCTAGGGCAAGATCCGGAACCGGCGTGGAAGCAGGAGCCGACGATACACGCGGCGTTCGAGAGGTTCAACGGGAGGCTGAAGGAGCTTGAGGGCATCATCGATGCGAGGAACAATGACCCGACGTTCAAGAATCGGAACGGAGCTGGGGTCGTGCCGTACGAGCTGTTGAAGCCGTTCTCCGAGCCCGGCGTGACCGGGAAGGGAGTTCCATACAGCATATCCATCTGAGAAGACGGCCTTCTTGTTCGGGACGGCGGCGGCGACGACGGTGGTTGCAGAGAAAATGCTTTTCTTTATATTTTTGTGGAAGAAGGCAAGTGTAGTACATGCCGACGACAGCGTGATCATCCTAATTTGTGGACAACATTTTCTAATTGTTCGTTTCTACTCATCTAGTCAAAAAGTGAGCTCGTTCTCTTTTAGATCGCCTCGTCCTTGTTTGGTTTTCGGTTTTAGAGGGCGAGAGAAAAGTATGACTTATTTCTGACATACCAATTACACGTGGTAGTTCAAAAAAAAAAAAAAACTGCACGTGGCTGGTAAAATATCAATTTCCTATTTTATAACTTAATGAGTTTACACAAAGCTTGTCATGTCACGTAGAGGTCAAACGTGGTTGGCTGTAGTTTGACTAATATGAATAAAAACGTGAGGACTAAAATCAGGCAAAGCCATTCATATAACCAACATTTCGCAGTTTTTATCGAACTGTTACTCACTCGGGTATTGAAGGGTCCTACTGAGAAAATTTCAAGCTACATTCTTATTTTTGGTACGCAACGGTTTGATCCAGAAGAAGATCAATCTGGTTTGAAGCTCATTTTGAAATTGCGCATCAGCATAAATCTTATCCTTGTACTTTCACGTGAAATATAATCGATAATAAATTTTCTTTCCAAAAGTAGACTTGAGATTGTACTATGAACATGCTTAATAATGGTCCGGTTGTTTCATGGAAAAAATTTTGTTGAAATTTTTTTTCCAATGTTTGAATCTCTTGGAAAGATGAATCAATAAAAAATATTTTCATAGTCAACAAAACATATTTAATTAAATCAAGAAAATGATTTTCTTTTTTAAGAATGAGAATTTTTTTTTTCAAAATACGACTAGATATCAATGCTTGCATAAGAGACCTCTACGTTTGGCCACGAGAACCTCGATGCTCGTGCTTGGACCCTTAGTGGCCAAGCCTATATCGTAGAGGTCAAGCTTGGGACACCAATTTCCATGCTTTAGTCCTCGACGACCATGCCTGTGTACTCAGCTCCCACTCCCAAGTTACTAGCGCTTGAGAATGGGCCAATCGAGGCTCAGCTTTGTTACTTGGCAATCGCCCTAGATCCAACAAGGTTGGGCCCAAGTCGCTTGAGGCCAGGCCCAAGACCCCAATGCCCATTAAATTACTACTTAATATTGGATTAATTACCAACTGTCATTTTAGTTATTTACCGATATTTATTTATATTCATCAATGGTCCAATATTTCTTATTGTTTACAAACTTTAATTTTCATCTCTTAAAAAATCCTTAAATTCACCCAGCTTTACTTTTTTAAGTTACGAACCTTATTACTAGGCCAAACACTTTGGTGATTCCCTGATTGAACCAATCAATAGTGTGAATATGCCAACTTTATTTCCTGAATTATGGAAGGCAAGTGGATTGGGTACGCAAAATTGGAATTTCTTGTCAAAAGAGTAACTGAGGGGCACTACGCACGCATGTTTGGTAACTCTCATAAAAATATATTGGTAAATACAAAATTCAGAAAAATGAAAATATAAGTGCTGAAAATAAAATATTGAAATTAAGAAAGAGGATGAAGGGTAAAGAAGTTCTTATAAATGGTAAAATCATCAAGTTTGCGAGACACCATTCGTCCAATCTCTCCTTTTATGGGCAGAATAATTTGTTTTTAGTTTGTAACAGAAATTTCAAGCGATGTTATCAACAATTTGACATTGACACAAGGATTTAATTCCCTTAAAAAGCATCAACATTAGACTGGATCCTAATTCCGGCCCAAATTTTTTTGTCTCATAAAATACTCCAGCTTTGCATCGGCTCTCAATTATTATGGCTCAAACTTTTTTTCTTCTTTTGTCTCATAAAAACACCAACTTTCATATTGTATCGGAAAAAGAAGGTTGTGAGTTCTAATCAACCATGCTTTCATTTGATAGCTTAAAATTTAGAACAGTAATTGTGTATTTAGAATATTGAACTAAATTATTTCAAAACGTGGAATATTTTTCAAAACTTAAATTCAAGAGATTTACGAGTTAAAAACAGCACAAGAAACTCAACTTTTAATGGCAATTATTTTATGTTGTCAATTGGTGTGAATTACCATAATTTGCCCACTTTTTTTGGCAATATACTGTCATTACTAATCTCACAGCAAGTATGAACTTTTCCTAGAATTTTTCCGTGTTAGTTAAAAGGCTAAACATTTCTTTTGCATTCGCTTCATAATATAAAGAGATGTGAACTAGATAATGGACGTTTGAATCCATTACCTTAATTTATTCCATCAATGCCTATTTCCTCGGTCTATCATATGCATTGTTGCGCAACAACTGAGGAAGTTTGAAATTTCCTTTTTCTCCTGGAAACTTTTTATAAGATGAAAAAAACGAAATATTATTTTAGTATAAAAAAAAAAAAAAAAAACTTATATGACGAAATTCATGAACATGAATCACGTTCATGTGAGCAATACCTTTCTTCACTCTGAGTTCTTTCTTATCAAATAGAAGATGAAGAGAAAAGCTGAGCATCTTTTAAAGTACAAACTATTATCAATTCAGTCTTAAACTTATTATTATACGAACTTTAACATTGTCTTAAATTTTTACCTAAAATTTCAATGTAGCCATTTTGGTCAATTTTCGTTTGAAATTACTAACTTGGGGGTTCAGTCATCGTTAGCCATTTTAAGTGGCACGGTTGGCGATCTAACGTAAACAAATTGAATTGCAACAACGTGGTTTTGCATGAATTTATGAATTTTCGTTTTTATTTTATTTGATTCGTTTTCTTCCTTTTAGTTCTTCCCTTTTTCTTTTCTTTCCCTTTCCCTTTCCCTTGATTCAAATAAGATTTCTCTTTTCCGCAAGTAAAAGGAACATCTAAATATCAGAATTATCAAAGAAATTTGAGCCCTAGCGGCGAAAACACAAATTCCTCATATCAGCCTAATCGAAAGCCTCCATTTTGTCTATTCCAAGCTCTGCACTCCCTATACAGCTGGAATGAAAGTCTTCATCTACCTTGATCAACAGCTAAAACACAGATAAATGCACCTAAAACAAAGGAAATGTCTCATATTATCATAATGTAGACACACACATGATTCAATCATTCAGGCACGTGCCGGTGGCTCGGATGAAAGCAAGCAAGAAGAAGAATCCGAACAGAGCCCACTTCGGAGCGGACTTCGATTACGTGATGAAGTACAAGCGAACAGCTGAGACGCGATGCTCTCAGTATCGACAGTCAGAGTCGTCAGATCTAGGGCTCGAGCTTGATGTCGCGACGGAGCTTGAGCCCTCCAAACCTAGGGACTCGAGCTCCAGGCAACAGGAGAGGTCAAGCAGCCCAGATCTGAGGCTCAAGCTCAATGCCACGGCGGAGCTCAACGTCGTCCAAGATGAGGGAGCCACCGAGCTTCACTACAAACTAAGCGGGAGGAGGGGACATGTGATGATGATGGTAGATAACAAAGACATCCTAGGTAGAGTGAGGATCATACATTTGAGGGAAAAAAATAAAGAAGGTTAACAGTAAAGATTGTAAGAAGAAGAAGACGACAAACCATAAAGAATAAAGAATAAAGTAAAAAAAAAAAAAAAAAGCAAAAGAGAAAATAAGAAAGAGAGAGAAAATAAAAGAAAATCGAAAATGCATAAATTACTCAAATGAATGACACTATGCATAAATTACTCAAAAGAAAATCGTTCCAAATAAAATTTGTGTCATTCATTTGAGTAAAAATTATCTATATTAAATTGTCAATATGTCACGTATTGGTGATAACCGAATCGCAACATTAGTAATTTTAGGTGAAAATCAATTGGAAGAGTTGCATTAAAACAATTGAAATTTTTAATATTATATTAAGATCAATAGATTTATGATTAAATTGGTAACTTTCCCACGAAAGCACACGTTTGAAGCCAAAGTGGAATGGTCCGTGGAGAGCTCACGACAAGCCATTTGAAGGATGAAGACGGCCTATGCGTGTATGGCATTGTCCTTCATCCGAAACGTGACCGCATCGAGCGGTGGGTGGTCCCAAAGAAGAACTGGCGCAAATGGTCCTGCTTTTTCCGAGTCGTTTCGAAGAAACTTACGATGGAATTTCTCAGCCGTATTAGTCAGCCGTCTTGACTTTTCTAATACATCTCGACGGGCGTTCTTTCTCGGGTCGAAATTAGGGCGAATCCCACCGTTGATGAAGGGCGTTCGATGTGTCGTTTCGTTAATCTTTTTGGCCTTTTGGGATTGTCGCTAGAGAACGAGCAGACGGTGGCGAAGGAGAAGGAAGACTCGCCAGTCGCATTCCGAAATAAGAAAAGCGTGGCTCCCAGACAGAAACCATCGTACGAAAAAAAAGATTCTGGATAGGGAGGGGGAGGCGGAGATGCATGCACACGTCACATCGGATTTCGCATCGATCGATGCTTGCGCGTAATTGAAAGTTCCGCTGAAGAAATTTCTTACTGGAATAATTTGATGATTTTTCAATAGGGTATTTAGAAAAAGTTTTAATGAAATTTTTGGTAGGATTTCTTTCCGCGGCTAGCACTTCTTGTACAGCTTTGATTGAATTATAAGTTTTGCAGACGATACGTGGGAAAATTAGTCCGAGCTAAACTTACTTGTCTAATAAGAGGCCAAGGGGGAGACAGGGACGCCGTGACCTTCCCGGAAGTGAACCATTAAAAAAAAAGTGAATGGATTATTAAATGGAAATGAAAATTTCTCCCACAGTACAATCGTTCAATTTTAGTGTGGACTCTTAGAAGCTCTACTAATCACAACATGATACTCAATTCAACATGTAATTTTCTTAACTTACCTTTTAGAGCTGTTACTAATTGATTATGATCGATTAAACGCCCAAGTAAATTGCGGGAGTTTATTTTACTTGATTTAATGGATTTGTGGACTTGATCACATTAAATTAATCTAAAACTTAAGTTGTAGTGACGTTGGACAAGGTCAAGGGTTGTCTATCATAGACTGTGAAAAGATGCTAACCCTAATCCCAACATGCACACATCTCATCACCTTGTGGTTACTGTGAACCACCAAGAAAAAATTAATGGATTAGTAAACAAACACTTTGCTCAGACTCTCTCAAGTCCATATCAATCACAGCTTTGTGTTAATTTAATCAATTAAACATGCAACTTAAATTATTTCGGAGTCGTCACTAATCTTTATAAGTCGATTATAAGAGTGTTTGATTTATCTAGCGTATTTAAGTTCTCATATCCTTTGAATATCTAGTTTGTAAAAGTAAAATATACTTCTGTATCTTACTTAGGTGTCTAATCGACTTGTAATCGATTAGTAATGGCTCTAAAAGTTAATATAAATTGAATGTTAAATTGAATATCAAGTTATGATTAATAAGACTTGAAAGGATTCGTGCTAAACACGAATGGTTGCCTTGTAAGACGAATTTCCTGTTCTCTTTTTTTTTTTTTTCATTTAGTAGTCCATTAGCTTTATCTTGTGATGCACCTCCGGGAATGTTACGGCAAGAGCCATGAGATGAAGTCATGGTAAACAGACATATATGGGATTGCCTAGTGGTCCATGCACGCATGAATGTGCTTGCTTGCGTTGTGATAAGACATTTCACTTCGTAAATTAATCATTAATAGAAGCGGTATCCACAATTGAAATATGTAAGAAAATGGACTTTCGTTCTCTAAATGCATTTTTCAGCAAATGATAACGCTCACGAGCGTCTAGCTCAAATGCGTCAAAGTATGACTCCACTGGACTTCCTGTGAGAAGGGTTAAGGTGTAGGGTTGTTCTTTAGTATTTGATTCTCGACCTAATAAAATAGTGGTCAAAATACAAATGCATGCCACAAACTTCAAAGGAATTCAACATGAATCCCACAATTTTTTGAGCCATTTGAGATCTTAGTTGTCTCTTCTTTTCTAAAATGCCTCGACTATAATCCTTAGAGGGCATTGTTACATTTTTTGATCTGAAAACCATGTAAACTAAGTCCTTCCAACCTTTGATCATGTGAGCCTCACGATGAAACCGTCGTAATTCACTGATGAAGTCGACATTGGTCTTCATGATTTTATCGACCATATTTTAAGTTGCCGCATGCAACTCGTGCGTTGATGGAGCCTTCTAATTCTCAAGGACGCGCGAAGATCTTGGCCAACTTATTTGATCTAAATTTGGGCCAAAACTAGTTCGTATCACCACTTCCTTTTTAGGACTGCCAACAAAGTAGTCAGTCCAAAATGCTGACGGCACAACAATCCAATGTATTTTTTTTTTTTTTGATAAAAGGTAAGAAATATATTGAGGAAGAGCCAAATGAACAAAAGATCTCGTCACCAGAAACTTATACCCTAAATGCAGGAACAAAAGGAGTGGAAGGGTGACGAGATGTAAAAGCCGCAAATCGTGGCACACACACTACAACACCAAGACCAAAAGAAGCACGGCATGGTCAACCGGCTACCAAACACGCCACAGGCGAGGAAGAGGCCACTGTCGGATCGAACTACCTACGGGTCCCTAGTGAAAATAATCGGGTTTAGGCCCCAACTTCTCTGTAACATTCTGTTTATGAAATTATCTTCGATGTTCCTGAAGGTGATAGCCTTGTCTCGGACCACTTTGAAGAGGTGGTTCTTCATGGCCGGGATCGTGAGGGGCTGGTCTCTAAAGATGATGCTATTCTTGTTTTTCCAAATGATATGACAAAGTGCGCCAAAGGAAAAACGGGCAATGCACTTGTAGAAATCTTTACCCATCAAATAGGTAGTGGCCTAATGGAGATTCTCCCTTCAAGTTCTATTGCGCCAAGGCAAATTGCATCTGGAAGCCCAAAAGAAAGCAACGCCAGCCATGACACAGTAATAAAAAAATAGGTGATCAACAAAGTCGGGCATACTCTTGCAAAACGCATAGGCGGCACTTCCAATTATACCATAGGACAAAAGGAGAGCCTAGGCTGGAAGTCTGCGTTTGGCAATGAGCCAAAGATTAAGCTGATAGCGAGACACTATGGCGCTATCCCACACAAAGGAGTGCCAATGGACCCGCGTTCTCTTCTTCTTGATGGAGTTCCACGCCGTTGCCACCGTGAACTGGCCTGAAGAGCTTTCTTGCCAGTAGCATCAATCCGGGACACTCGATAGGACCCAGAGAGGATGACCCCACAATTCAAGCACCGTCCTGAGAGCTTGGCCAGCATTTGAGAAGAGGTCAGCAACACAGGCTTGCCTAGAGAGCCTTGAGCTGTAGATAAGTGAATCTGAGAAGAGCAGGTTCAGGAGCTCCCTAGAGTGCCAATTATCAAATCAAAGAGAGATTGTTTGTCCATTGCCAATTTTCCAGTAGAAGGCCATCCGGAAATCCCTCCTTAGGTTCAACAAGCTCTTCCAAGCCCAGGAGCCAAAGGTTGGCTTCCTAGCAACCCAAAAGTTCTTGTTCTTTAAGAAAGTGGAATGGACCCACCTACACCACAACGCTTCCTTGTCAGAGAACAAGAGCCAGATATACTTCAGCATGGCAGCTTTATTGTAATCTCGGAGCCTCCTGATACCTAATCCTCCTTCATCATTTGGAAGGCAAACTTCATCCCAAGCTATCTTAGCAATCCAATGCATTACTCATGTATAGTTTCGAAAATCGAAGGTGGTTGATTTTTAGTTTTTTGCATGGTTCACGTTGCATGGGAAGCACGTGGTTCACCTGTCTGGAATTTGAAAGTTCAAATATATATATTTTCTATTTAGAAAATACTCCCATAAAAATCAAAGGTCTCGTATCGTTTAATCGAGAAAACCCAATATTTCAATCGTGAATCTTAAAAGTGGGAATGATATTTGATATGTGAGTGCAAAATCATGTTTTTTTTCTTTTTTTCGTAATTATCCAAAGATTAAATCCCTTTAAGGAAGAAGACTACATTATGTAAAGCCCATTAAAATCCTTTATTCGAGTGATGTGAAATAAAACTTTAATTCATATCTGCTGCTATCCATCAGAGTTGCCCGTCCAAGATAAGTGTTTCGTCAGAGACGTGACACCTTTAATATCATCTCATAATTGCTTATTGGACTAAAAACATTAATGACTTCGATCCATGTGGATCATCACCACATAAGGTGTTCTCCATTTATGGTGGATCTTAATAATCACTCAACAAAACCTTTTATGTTTGACGTGGAATTTGCTATGTGACGATACTCCTCCAAGTACAAATAGAAACTGTATTGAATAATGGACTGAAATTGAAGAACGAGGAGCCATATTTCTGAAATAAGGCGCATGAAGGTTGTGCAATCCTAATCCAGAAAAGATAAACTATTAAATGACATATCCCTACATGAATATAAAAAATATTATAAAATTTAATACTCAAGCGATTTGGGATATCATTGTTCCCACTAAATGATATCTCTCTCTCTCTCTCTCTCTCTCTCTCTCTCTCTCAATGTGTATGAATGTATGTATGTACCTAAATAAATTGTGTAACTATATCTTCTACAATTTTATTTCTTTTTCTTCCTCTTTTCAATCTTTGTTACTTATTAAATCGTATTTTTGAATAAATTCTCTTTTTGCGCACATTTTTAATATCAAAAAGTTGTCATGTCAGTAATCACGCCCGCATAATTAATTATGTCAATGATGAAGTTTCATGATTCCACAAAATCAAGAAGGCAAGAGACGTTATTCTCCAGATTAGTCTGAATTGCATTGGTTGGAAAAGTCATGAACTTCCTCCGAAGATTGTCCACTGCGATGTTGCAAGTGGCTGCGTCGTTCTACGAGCATTTTATGCGGCCTTTTAATTTCTTTCCCAATCAAATCAAAAGAGAATTCATCTGAAGTTTCATGGCGAGACCGCTTCTAAAATTCTCAACCACCAGTCTTGTTCATTGGAAGGAATGCAGGTCACATGTAGAGCCAGTCAACTATTTTGACCCCTATATAAGAGTCCTTGGATAGAAACCTTATCAATATCCTGACCCAAAAAAGGGTGCAAAATATGGTCTAGATTCAAGCACTGGCGCTCAAAATCTTGGTTGAAGAAAGACGGCATAGATAAATTTGTGCGAAAAAACCTAACTTTAAGAAGTGAGACGGCAAAATTTTCATCAAAAATAAAAAATTATAACATATTTCTAGAAATTATATTGAGCAATCCAAGAGCGACAACCATAGCTAACTTGGTCCCCAATCCGGCAATGAACGCATGACGCGTTGTGTCGAAGAGAACTAATAGTCGAAGACAATCTAGCAACATTGAAGAACCTAATAGCTCTCACAATCAGAGATCCACAACTTGCAAAACACGATGTACGACCTCGACTAGGATGATCTTCCAAACATAAGGACAAGACATATGTGCCTTGAACGATTCAAGTGGTAGAAAAGTACACGGGCGGATCGGGGCGGGTCTAAAACAAACTTTTGTCACATTTATTCTTGAATTTTCCGAGGCCTTTGAAGTATCTTTGTACACGGAATGTTACGGTCATGCAAAGCCAAATTCAATGAGAGTTTTGCTTCGTAAAATTACACGAAGACAAGTCTTGTCCCCCCGTCTTCTTTCCTCCTCTCTTCGCATTTCCCACTTCGTTTTCACGTGCCATGTACACGCATTTAGGGCAAAATAAAGCCCAAAACAATGCTAAAGCACATGCCGCATTTTTCTTCCTCCTCTCCCTCTATAAAAACCCCTAGACCAGCTCTCCAAAACCCCATCAACCCAAAGTCCCCAATAACCATTGTTTTGAGCCATTGTTGTCTTCACCAACTTTTTACTTCACATCTCTCCTTCAAGAACACAGCAAAAAGATCATCACTGCCATCATCATGTTGAAGCCACAGCTTCATCAATCCCAATCTTCCTCCCCAACCTTGTTCCCCCTAAGCAAGCCATTTAGCCAAGGCAATGGCAGGATCGTAGGTTTTCGGGTACGATCCACGCCTGTGCTCCAAAAGAGCCGTAGAAGTGCTAAAGTAGGGCTTGTCTCGCGCAAGATCAATGCGATAATGAGCCCAAGCACTACCGAGAAGTTGCTGTCAGTTAAAGCGGTAGTGACTCTGAAAGAGAGCCCTGGTGGTTTGCTCTCGAAAATCGGGATAAAGGGAGGGGTCGATCTCCTCTTGGAGCTTGTTAGTGCTGAGCTTGACCCCAGTAAGTATTGAGCAATCAGTTTTAACCTTGAATTTGTTAACACAACTTGTAACAGAAAGTAGGGGCAGAAATAGGATGAATTTGATTGAAATGTTTTACGATGTTCATAATTTGACTTTTATTTGAAGTGAAACATATGATATTCTTAAAATTACAAAACTTGTGATATTTGAATCATATATGAATTTATAACAATTACTTTTAAGCTAGAAATACATTTTTTAGGTTTGGAGAAAAAGTCACGTAAGTACAGAGTTGTTTATAACTTGCAGCAGACAAGGATGTTTGATAGTGAAGTTAACAACCGTTCCATTAATTAATTCTCTGTGGACGCAGGTTTGAATTAAAAGATCTTATGCATGTTATCCGAATTAGTACAATATGTGAAAAATAATATGTTAACAGAAGTGCAAATTTCTTGTCCTGTGATTAGGCAATACTACTAGACCGTATATATGTCTAGTAAAACTTGACCTACCATTGGTCTATAACTTCTTTGCTCTAATTTGTTATGGTCCAGCCCAAATTCAAGATTCTAAGCTATGCTATAGACAATATGGAATTCAATCGTGACCCTTGCCATGTTCAACCTTCCACACACAGGGAGAGGGAGGGAGAGAGGGAGGGAGACAGAGAGAGTGAGTGAGTGAGTTGAGGGTGAGGGTGGCAGAGAGATGGTCCTAACCTGCATTAATTGGGGAGAATCTTGGACAAGAAAGGAACAACATTGCGTGGATGTAACTTTGCAAAATGGATCGAACATCGTACATGTTCTAAGTGCGTTACTCTACAGTAGTCCCTCGAAGATGAAAGAAATCCAAAAACAGCGGCCAAGTGTCTATACTCAAGCCGAAAGAAGTTTCTCATAAGAGAACATTATCTTGCCGAAGAAATATTCAGCTCCAAGCCTCCGATTCGCCGAGCTTTCGTTAGATTCGCCCCATTTGCTGTCATGGCTTTAATTTCGGCTCCCTCACAGTTAATTGGTTCCACTTATGATGCTAAAACAGTTAATACACTCCTGATTTTTTTAACTTTGTTGACAGAGACGGGACAAGAGAAGGGGACAATCAAAGGGTACATGCGCAAGAAGAGCCAGAATGCGGAGGAGACGACGTATGAGTGTGAGTTCGCGGTCGGAGAGGGGTTCGGGGAGGTCGGGGCGATTTTCGTGGAGAACGAGCACCACAAGGAGATATACCTCAAGGACATCGTCCTCGATGGGTTCGCGGGTGATCCTCTCAGCATCACATGCAACTCGTGGGTTCACTCCAAGTTCAATAACCCGCAAAAGAGGGTCTTCTTCACCAATAAGGTTAGATCATACTTATAGCTACATAGCTTCCTATCTAGGGTTTTTTTCTCATTTTTCAAGAGGTTCTTACATATATAAATATATCAAGACCATTTTAGGATCATGGCTTGAAAATGAAGGTTCTGTTTTTTTTTTTTCTTCACAAGACTGAGGTGCATATAAAGACCACTATAGTACAGCTCTTTGATGATGTATATATTTAAATTTTGAGTCTTCATGGTTTTCATTTTCAATGTTGCTGACGCTTGTGGTGGGCAGTGCTATTTACCGAAGGAAACGCCCAGCGGACTGAGGAGGCTGAGAGAGGAGGAGCTGGCGATCCTGCGAGGGAACGGCCAAGGCGAGAGAAAGTCGTACGAGAGGATATACGATTACGATGTGTACAATGACCTCGGGAATCCAGACAGCGGCGTGGATAAGAAGAGACCAGTGCTCGGTGGAAAAGAGCTTCCGTACCCCAGACGATGCCGGACCGGGCGCCCTCGGTGCAATACCGGTGAGTTATTCCTTTAGAATAATGACTTACACAATATATTTTAGATTATTGGTGGTGCAGAGAGCTTGTAGATTATCTTTTTTAGCCGAAAGGCCATATTTATGACTTGAATAGAGCTATTTTTTGGAGGGAAATGCGCTCCAAACTAGTAAGTCCAAAGGAATGTTTATTTGTCTCTTCCGATTATTTCATCAGAAGATGACGTGGCGAATACCAATTTGAATATTCTTTATCGAGAGAGGGGGGGAGAGAGGGACCATGAGATTGAGAGTGCTCGACGCTAAGTGGAAATTGCAACTTTCGTATTCTTCTTTCGTGAAATTATAGTCACAGAAACATCAGCCATTCATAATTTCATATCCTTTTAGCATGCTTTATTGGCTACCGCCAAATATTTTTTAATGTAAAATGTTAGCTAGTGTTAAATCCAAAACATTCGTTGAATTTTTGTTTTTTCATCCTAACGAACAAATTAAACATTCACATATAATATAAAACAGATCCGCAATCGGAATCGAGGAGTGGAAACATGTACGTGCCTCGAGACGAACAGTTCTCGCCGATAAAGAACTTGACGTTCTCGGCGAAGACTGTGTACTCGGTGGTGCATGCACTGGCGCAGTCGCTAGATACGGTGATAGTCGACTCCGACCTAGGGTTCCCCTACTTCACCGCCATCGACGAGCTGTTCAACGAAGGTGTCAACTTGCCCCCGTTGCAGAAGCAAGGCTTCCTCAAGGACCTCTTGCCCCGGCTCGTCAAAACCGTCGCCGATGCCTCCCAAGATGTCTTGCGCTTCGAAACCCCTGAAACCATGATCCGTAAGCAAACTCTCTTTCCCTCTCCCTCACTCTTTAATTGAGTTCTATGTCCTCATTCAAGTATGTGTTGGACAGCTATCGTCCGTAAATTTCTACTGAATGCTCGATTCAATGCGCTCAGTGAAAGGAAACTGATAACTGATCAAGTAGACATAATCTATTCGGAGAAAGTAACATGATAATCGCTCATTCTTTCTTCAGGAAAATATATTATTAGTCAATCATAGGACAAAAAATTTATGTATTATTTAGAATATATCTCCAAGACTATTTATGCATAATAATTAAACTTGTTTTTCCAACTTGCAGGAGACCGATTTTTTTGGTTTAGTGACGAAGAGTTTGCTCGTCAAACTCTAGCGGGAATTAACCCATATGCGATCCAGTTGGTCACGGTAATAATTATTGTACACATTTCAAATATATAATTTGCTCAGATACAATTAATTTAGTTTAATAAAAACTACAATTATTGGATATCGCCATGTTGGGTATATGATTACTATACATAACTAGCATTAAAATATGTATTCAGGAATGGCCCTTGAGGAGTGAGCTTGATCCTAAGATCTACGGTCCATCCAAATCGGCTATCACGACAGAGGTTATCGAAAGGGAAATCAAAGGCTTCATGACAGTAACTGAGGTACAAAAACACTCCCTTGACGAAGTATCACCTAATACGACTTATTTGCTCTCTAGGCTTGAGCATAAACCTAAATCCTACTGTCCCAATTAATGAAATTTGACTTGGATCCGACCTTTCCGGTTCGGTGGAATTCTATATTGTGCAGGCCATGAAGCAAAAGAAGCTTTTCATGCTGGACTACCACGACCTGTTCCTACCATACGTGACCAAAGTGAGACAACTCAAGGGGACAACCTTGTACGGGTCGAGAACGCTCTTCTTCCTGACCCCAGATGAGACGTTGAAACCACTTGCCATCGAGCTCACACGGCCGCCGACTGATGACGGTAAGCCGCAATGGAAGCAGGTGTTCACCCCGTCGTCCAGCTCCACTGGCAAGTGGCTTTGGCGGCTCGCCAAGGCCCATGTCCTTGCGCACGACTCTGGATACCACCAGCTCGTCAGCCACTGGTAATACCAATTGGACAGAAACGCTCAACTGTGGCACAATTAGTTCAAATTCTTTCCGAAGGGAATGCTTTGAAATAAACCGATCATTACTTTTTGACAAGCAAAAAAAATCATACATCTATTAGATAGAAGTATACTAGTAACGAAGCAGGCTAATGGCTCATTGTGATATGTGAGTATGTAGGTAATTTTGTAATTGTTCCTTACAATGAAATGATTTGCATTAAAACATGAATTATCTTGAGAAGTACCTATTTGCATAAACGATGATGGGGGTAATTGATGTTTCTCTGATTTCGATCATCGTAGGTTGCGGACTCATTGTGCCACGGAACCCTATATAATAGCAGCAAACCGGCAACTGAGTGAGATGCACCCAATCTACAAGTTGCTGCACCCGCACTTCCGGTACACGATGCAGATCAATGAGCTGGCTCGCGGGTTTCTGATCAATGGCGACGGGATCATCGAGAGCTCCTTCTCTCCCGGCAAGTATTCCATGGAGCTCAGCGCCGTCGCCTATGACAAGCAGTGGCAATTCGACTTACAAGGCTTGCCCAATGACTTAATTAGCAGGTATTATACATCAATTAATTACTTGCACACCTCTTTTTTCTTTTTTCTTTTTTTTTTCCCTTATTAACGTTATGCAAAGAGAAGAACATAAAAATCGTTGGCACATGGAGCGTTCTCAAGCTTTTCTGTTCGTGTCAATTCTTGCCAGGGGATTGGCAGTGGAAGACCCGACGGCACCCCATGGCCTCAGGCTAGCGATCGAGGACTACCCCTTCGCCAACGATGGCCTCCTCTTGTGGGACGCCATCAAGGAGTGGGTCACCGACTACGTCAGCCACTACTACCCCGACCCAAGCCGCATTGCGTCGGACAAGGAGCTCCAGTCCTGGTGGACCGAGATCCGGACTGTCGGCCACGGTGACAAGAAAGACTCCCCCGGGTGGCCCGACCTCAAGACCCCGTCCGACCTCATCCACATTATCACCACCGTGGTCTGGGTCACCTCCGGCCACCATGCCGCTGTCAACTTTGGCCAGTACACCTATGCCGGTTACTTCCCGAACCGGCCCACCATCGCCCGAACCAAGATGCCCGTCGAGGACCCGACTGAGGAAGAGCTCAAGATCTTCTGGGACAAGCCTGAAGCCACACTCCTCACGTGCTTCCCGTCACAGATACAGGCGACCAAGGTGATGGCAATCCTCGACGTGTTGTCGAACCACTCGCCAGATGAGGAGTATCTGGGACAGGATCCGGAACCGGCGTTGAAAGAGGAGCCGGCGATAAAGACAGCATTCGAGAGGTTCAGCGGGAGGCTGAAGGAGCTTGAGGGCATCATCGACAAGAGGAACACCGACCAAAGGTTTAAGAATCGAAGTGGAGCCGGGATCGTGCCGTACGAACTCTTGAAGCCATTCTCCGAGCCCGGCGTGACAGGGAAGGGAGTTCCATACAGCATTTCCATCTGAGCAAACGACATTCTTGTTCGTGGTGGCGGCCACATTGGCTGCGGAGAGAGAACTTCTCTTTCTGTTTTGTAGAAGAAGAGAGAGCGTGGTATATGCGGATGATAATGTGGTCATCCTAATTTGTTGACATTTTTTATTTTAATTTCATGATCTAATTTGTCGTTTTACCAATATCTATGGAATTATGATTAAATGATTAATTTCGGTTCTAGTCCTCTATCAATTGCCAAAAGAAAGCAAGTGACGATGTGCATAAAACGTTACCTTCATTACATCTATCTTCCCCATAAATACCATATTCCACTACTGTTACATACTAATGTAGAATTTCAAAACTTGGGTACATGGTCAGTTCAATAGATTAGCTAAACATGCTTCTCAGCTACAAGCAAGAGACAAGAGGCATGCACTTCCAGCAAGCAAATTGATGAGGGTAAAAATTAAATGGATTATATGGAGTTATTAATGCCAGCATCATGCAAGTCCAGTTTCCATGCACTCTTAGATCAGGCGGTTCCATCGTTATAGGCCAATTATGATATATGAATCATTTCACACACCCATTTTATGATGTGAAACTTTCCTAACACAGTTTATAAGTACATCTTAACAAAAAGGTGATTGGCCAGAGTTTGACTGCCACGAATAAAAAGGTGAGGACTAAAATCAAGCAAGTCATTCAAAACCAAACATCTAGAATTTTCCTACCTAAACATTTTTTCTCTCGTTTTTCTCAAACACTTACTTAAGTATCAGAGGGTCCTATTGAGAAGATTTTAGGAGACTTTTTTTATTTTTCGTGCACAATGATACAATGTAGAAGAAGATCAATCTAGTTTGAAGCTCATCTTCAACATCCGCATCCTTTTCTTGTACTTTTACATGAGGCACAATCGATAAAAAAATTTTCTTTCCACGAGTAGACTTGTGATTGTACCGTAAGTATGCTTAATAAGGTGCTATTTGTTTCACGAAAATTTCTTACTTGAAAACATTTGCCGATGTTTAGGTTGCTTAGAAAAATGAGTCTATAGAAGATATTTTCATAGTCAACGAAAAAATATGCTTAGATTTAGGAAAATATTTCTCCTTTAAAAATCAAAAATCATTTTCTAAAATACAACTAGATATCGACGTTTACACTAGAGTTTCCGTACTTGGACACGGGAACCCCATTGCCTATGCCATTAGACACCAATGCCTATGCATGGGTCCTCGACGGCCATACATCAAATTCCATGCCCAAGTCATAGTGCTTGGGCCCAAACTGATCAAGGCCGAGCTAGGTTCCTCATCGGTCATGGTTGGGTTAACAAATGCTATGGCCCAAGACCCAATTCCCATGCTTGGGTACTCGACTCCCATGGCCATTGATTGATGCTGGGGCCCAAGTCTCTTGAGGCCAGCTTGAGGCCCTAGTGCCCATGCTTGGGTCCCGGGCGACCATGCATGGAGATCGGTGCTTGTGCTAGAATCTGCAGCAACCATGTTGAGGTGTTATGGTTAAATATGCAATGTAGAGAGAGGTGAATAGGTTAATAATCAAAAGTTGATGTATTCTTGTAGATATGTGAACAGTAATATATATAGGAGCAAACTGATGATATCAAGTATAGTGTGTTACTATTAGATAAATATTGAAATAAGTAAAGAGATAGAAGATAACGCAAATAAATTTATAGCGGTTTGGCTTAAATCAAGCCCATGTCCACTTTCTCACACTAATAATAGCCACCAATGGACTAGAATCCAATAGAAATACTTTGAGAAGTTTTAACATAACTTGTGCTGCTTCTAGCTGAAGCTGGTAAATAACATTACTAAATCTCAAGTGTTGACACCTAAATTTTGATGACCCAGTTATTTATTTTTAATCACTAAACAAAAAAATTATAATTAAATTGCATAATATATAGTTTTAGGAGCATTTTTTTTATTTGCATTTGCATTGGACCAATTGACGATAGATAAACGTTAATTTTTTCAATACTCAATGATATGACGCGAGATTTTTCATATATTCAGGTAATATGCATTGAGGGATATTTTTTTTTTGGCAGAAAGGAAAGTTTCTGATGAAATATTAGAAAAAGATAAAAAGAGAATGTTGCGCATGAGTGCTTCGATGATATATTCAGGAGGTTACGCACGAGCAAAATTGATTTTCATGCGTATTGAAAAAGGAAATAAAATATTCCACAGAAATCTAAGTTTCTCCCCTGTCAAAAGTTGCTCGCGTACGAAGTTGATGGGGGAGCTTTTTCTCGGTTTTGAGGTCCAAAGATTCAACACAAAAGATAAAAAAATTTTCGTTTTCTTTTGGGGAGGGGTCAAAGTCAGCAAAGGCTTTGTCCTTCTGCTGAAAAAAAGTACAGAGAGTGGGTACAGTGAGAGGACGTGAGACAGAGAGAAAAATAAAAAAATAACTGTTCGTCTTCTTCGTGAAATCCTTCGCCGGCGTCCGCTGCTGCCCGTCCCCTCCGCGCCGACCACCGCGCCCGCACCGCCAGCCCGCCCGAGTCGGCCGTCGTCCCGCCTTCCGCCGGAACTCTCCCTCGCCCGCGAGCTCGCGTCACCGCTTCTGCCCAGAAGCTGCGACGCCACCGCTTCCCACCGTCTCCGCCCGCAGCACCGCCAGCAGCCCCCCTCCGCCGCGTCGGTTGCTGCCCCTCTGCCTGAGCGCCGCCCCCTGTCCTCGCCGCGCTCCGCCTGCAACCCGACGCCGCTGCCCCCGACGCCAGCAGATCCCGAGCCGGTCGCCGCGCCTCCGCCTCTGCTCCGCCGTGCCTCCGCGCTTTGCTGCAGCACCGCCGCTCCGGGCCATCCCCAGCCGGTCTCCGAGCACCACTGCCGCTCCGCCAGCCCGCCCGAGCGCCGCCCCCGCTGCCGTGTCTTCCTCTGCCCGCTGCTCGTCCGCGCTTGCGGCCCCTCGCCGGAGCTCCGAGCAACGGCGTCCCTCCGCCCACAGCTGCCCACCACCACAGCGACCCATCCTCGCACCATCACGCCGAGACTCCATCGTGGGTCACGAGTCGCTGTTTGCTAAGCTCAATTTGGAAGCCAAAATGCAAATTAGGTAAAAAAAAATTTTAAACATTTTGTTTTTTTATTTGAGATATTCCTTGATGCACATGATTGAAATCCTTGATATGCCATGATGTTCGCAACTCGAGAAGCCTTTTAAATTGGGAAATCTTCATATTTTCATAATGTACATATGATTGATAGTCCGATTTCATGTTTGAAATACGACATGATAAATACGAAAAAATCGTCAATCCGATCTCATGCTCAAAATATGATTCGTCAATTTATTTCCAAAATTGATGATATCTTGCCTGATTTGTTGCGTGCTGCCTTTATTTGAATTAAGATTGCTCTGTAAAAAGAAAAACCCCAAAAATATATATGAATTAGATTAGATTCATATTAGAATACCGCTTGTTTTAGGGTTATTTTGCATGTTTAGAATATGAAATTTATTTATTTTGAATTTTTGAAAAAAATCCAAAACAAAACATTAATTTAGGATTTTAGTTTTTCTTTTCTTTTCATTAATTTAAGTTGCACATTTAATTATGTGACAATTTTTATTTCGAATTTCATAAAAAAAAAGATAAAAAATTAAATTAGGGCATTCTTTGCACGTCATTATATATTAGGATACGATTGCATGTTTAATTTTATTTTCTAATTAATTATAAGTTTAGATAATTTTTCCTAGATGAGTTGCATTTTAGGTTAGAAATTACTTAGTTAAGATAACATTCTAGTTTAAATTAGGATTTAGCCTAACCTAATTCCTAATATAAGTTGGATGATATCTTAATCTAGATAGACATTTTTTTCTAATTTCGAATTTCATGTAAAAACAAAAACCAAAAAATGTCTTAGAATAAATTAATTTCATTCTCTAGGATAGTTTGCATGATTATTAAGAAACACAAAAATATTATACTTATGTCATATAGTTTAGGTCATATTGCTATGTCATATCACTTTATGTTAGATTAGCAGCATGCATTGTATAAATCATGATCCTCATTAAATAAGTGAAAATAAAAATTAAGTGATTACACGTTAATTAGAAAATCATATCTAAGACTGTTGATGTGAATTCTGATTTAACATTGTAGATACTTTCGTTGCTATAAGATAAGTTCTATAATTTATTTATTGCATTATTTGGGTGTTAAATTAGTGGTTTGCACACCCATATGATCATCTCACATGTTAGGGAAATAAATTAAAATCAATTCAAGTTGCCTGTTAAATATTTGTTTTTCAAAATAAAAGAGAAAGGTACCGAAAGTGCATTAGAGAAATCTAGTGTAACCAAATTTCCGAACTCACAATCTTTAGTTCATAGGAGTAAAGTAAATCTCCAGTTACTTTATTTGGGTTTCTAATTGACCCACCAAAAATATATTAGTGGCGACTCCTAATTAAAAATCAATTGCATGTTGGTATGGGCTTGGGAGAGCTCGAGCTAAATTTAGACTCGAGCTAAATTTAGACTTAGTAATCTATTAGCCAAACCCTAAGTGGTGCACCCGGGGTTAGGTCATGACACCAAGCACTACTACAACACTAGTACAACTCTCTGAAGATATTAAAATTAATGAAAAATACCCTTAGTAAATGAACTTCTCGCTTAATAAGTCAACAAGAGTATAACTGTATCAAACAACAAAGCTTCTTTAGTTCGTAGTTGTTCTCATGATTTATGTCTTCTCTAGCATACATTGATCTTCTTATGTAGTCTTCAATATCCAAACTAACTATTCGATAATTTTCAAGATGATCAATTTAGTCATTGAAAATAAAATACACAATCATTGGGAGATCTAGTTGCCCACATGATCAAATCTTCCTGACAATGCTGTAGTTTTCAAGAATAAAGTTACTTATATTAGGAAATATATTTTCACCATAATGATAGATGATTGATTGGATTATCCTTCATGTGCCTCTTCCTAAGTTCTAGGCTATGGCTTGTTGTAAATATTCCATAAGACTTAGATTGATAATCAAAGGAATAGATGGTCTTCAAATCAGAATGTGCCATCATGTGATATGCACGTTCTTCTTCAGTGATATAGGGAGCTGCTCATATTAGCGATCCATGAGTTCGTCTAAGTTTTTTAATGTTAGTTGACTTATTTACAGTTTTCCATTTGCTCTTCCTTAGTAAATTGGTGATCAAAGCCCCACAAAATAGTTCACCTTATGGTACCTCCAAGTCTCCTTGAACTTCCCATTTCTCGAACTTGTCACCCTCCATTAAGGTCATTCTAGTCTACAAAAGAAGTCTTTCCTTTTTGTACTTCGGAACAAATCAGTGGTAATAAAACGTACTTATATCAATGTTACCCGAAACAAAGACAACATCTGCATTTATCAAGTAGTAACACTGTTGACACCTAATTTTGGAAAAATAAAATTGCATTTTGAACAAATAAAAAGAAAAAAATGAAAATGGGGGAAATTGATTTGATTGAAGTATGCAAGGAAATATGGAATTCGATGGATGTCCGGATTTTGTTAAATGCAGCAACAATTTTAAAATCAGGTGAACAAATGGCAAGGATTTTGATAAAATGGAAGGAATCGATGCAAAATCGAGTTGATTGCGAAATCATGCTCCGATTTGCATCCATGATTTAATGTAGCAGAAGATGGAAGTTTAAAATTTACCATAGAAAGCGGCCGATCGGAACCACTATAAAAAGGGTTTGACCTTCACAGTATTCGGGGGGGCGATTTTCGAAAAATGGAGAGAAAAATTTGAGAAGGAAATTCGTGCAAGAAAAAAAAAGTCTTTTCTTTCTCTGACCAAGAAAAGAGAGGGAAAAGTCAGTAAAAAGTGCTGAGAGAGAGAAGTGACGTGAGAAGCAGGTCGGAGCAGAGGGAGAGAGAAAAAAAGAAGAAAAAAAGCAAAATAGAGTCACTGTTCATCTTCCTCCTTTTGCACCCGCCGCATGCGTCTCCCATCGCCGCCGCGCTCCGTATCCGCGACCTGCCGCTGGCCGCTTGCCCGACGGAGCTCGACGAAGCCCGCCGTTCCGACCTTGCCGAGCGCCACCCGCCCGCACCAGCGCAGCCCGTGCGATCTCGCCGCACCTCATTCGCCGTCCTCCGCTTGGTCATTGATCCCGCGCCGGCCCGCGACTCGCCCTCCGCTTGAGATCTCGCCGCCGGAGCCCGACGCCGCCGCGCTTCCCGCCGCCCTCCGCCGTGCTCCTCCCCTCACCGATCGGCACCGTTGCTCCCTCTTTCCAAGTCCCCCTTTAGGTGGCTTTTGTTATTTGTTTTTTTTATCTATTTTATGCTATTTTAGTTTATTTTTTAAATTTCAATATTATTGTATAGGGATGTGATTTTCATTTTATGCATATTATAGGCATTATCCACGGGGATTTTGCTCGGAATTATTATAATTACTAATTTGATCCGAGAGACATCGGATCATTTTTTTAATTATTTTAATTTTTGGGTTTTTTGATAGAATTTTAATTGTAAATCATTATAATTATTCATTTGATCCGTAAGACTTCGGGTTAGATTTTTAATTATTTTGACCTCTTTGTCATGATAATTAGGGTTTGAATAATCGTTAATTTGACTGTGAGACAACATGTTATTTTTTTCGATTATTTTAATCCTTTATTTTGTTGATATTTAGATTTAATAATTACTTATCTTTAAAAAAAAATAAAAAAAATCAGAAAATTAAAAAAAAAAATCAAAATCCTGCATGAGCATGTAGGTTTAGTAAATCAGACATATAGGTTTAGAAAATTAGAATTTTTTAGGATTACATTTTTAGGATTTCATTTTTAGAAACAAGTTAGGGTTGGACCTAAATTAATTTTTTTAGATAATGTTCGCTCATTTTAATTATCTCATTTTTTCAAAAAATAGTTTTCTAAGAAAGGATAGGGTTTAAGTCAAATTAATCCCTAGAATAAATTAGAAAATTATCCCTTTTAGATAGATTAATTAGGGTTTTCATAAATTCTAAATTTCAATAAAAAAAATGCAAAAAAACTAGGTGCTGTTAACTAGTTTGCATAATAGAATCACTTAATCAGAATTTATTCATTAGTGAAATTAGGTCATGAGGTGCATGTTAATTAGTTTGCATAATAGGCCCATTTAATTAGAATTTGCATATTAATAAAATTAAGTCGAGATAGTTAAAATGCATGTTTTATTTCTAATTTCAAGAAAACTCAAAAAAATTAATTGTTTGCTTTGTGTGATGCAATTTATTTATTGAATATTCGAGCATCGTGTGATCACCCCATTGCATAATAGAGATTTAGGTTAAAATAAAATCAGCTGCCTGCAAAAACATTTTTGAAATTAAAAAGAAATGGTACCGAAAGGACATTAGAGAAATCTAGTGTAACCAAGTCCCCGTACCCATAGTCTCTGGTTCGTAGGAGTAAAATAATTCTCCCTTTATTTTACTTAGGTGTCTAATCGACCTACCATAAACTGATTAGTGACGACTCCTAGATAATAATCTTTTGCATGTTAAAAAACTTGAACCTTAAGTCGCGAATTGGTATGGGCTTGGGAGAGCCCGAGCTAAGTTAAAGACTTAGTAGTCCATTAACCTAGTTTTAGGTGGTGCACCCAAAAATTTAGGTCGCGACAAACACAAATTGAATGGTTTTGTCAATTTCAAAATATTACAGGAGGTTTTCTCACTATCGGGTACTTGGCTTCCATAACCAAGTCACTTCTGCAAAGCCTTGGTCCATTGAGATCAGGTCGGGGTCAACTAAGGTTGTGCTCTAGTCCTTTGAGGCAAGACCCAAGACCCTATTTCTTGTACCCGCCCCCCCACCGGTTGTGCCCAAGAATTTGGCTCCTACTGATGACTCAGATAAGAGTGAGAAAGAAGTAGAATCTAAATAGAGTTTGGCTTGGAAAAAGACTTCAATCATGTGATGAAGTTCAAGAAGCCGAGGTACGAGAACGGAGAGAATACAAATAGCCAAGACATGATGCTCTCGAATCGATAGTCATAGTAGCCAAATCTAAGGCTTGAGCTTGATGTTGTGATGGAGCTCGAGCCCTCCGGATGTAGGGCCTCAAGGGGAATTACAGGAATTTATGGAGAATGCCCATCCGGACAATTTTTTAATAATATTTTATTTTTTGATTTATTTTATTAATTTTTATCTTTTTATCTTTCTTTTTTTAAAAGAAAATCTTTTCTTCTCTTCCCTCCTCCTCCCTACTTCCTTTGGCTCCAAACACAAGCCAAAGGGGAGGGTTGGTCGATTGCCTGACTGAGGTGGTCAGGCGAGCTCGTGTTGCCGTTGTTGGGTGAGGGTGAGCTTGCCTAGCCACCAGCGAGGTGAGTCCTCGCTAGATTTGCCTAGCGAGAGCAAGGCTTCACCATCGTTGGGCAAGGACGACCTCGCCTAGCCACAAGCGACCTCGCCAAACCCAACGATGGCGAGGCTCCCCTCGCCCAACCGCCTTAGTCTAGCAATCGGCTAGCTCTCTTATTTGGTTGGTTGCCGGAGCCATAGGAGGGAGGAGGAGGGAGGAGAAAAAAAAAAAAGGATAAAAAAGATAAACAAAATTAATAAAATAATTTTTTAAAAAAATTATTAAAATGCCGGTAGCCACGTTAGCACCGGCCAACTAATTTTAATTTTGGATGGACTGAAATGATATAATTATAAAAAGTTTATAACTTAATTGGCAAAAAAAAAAAGGGGTTTATAACTGAATTGGCACAATTGTAATATATTTAGGATTTTTTGGTAATTTTTCCTTGCTTAACAAGAAAATAAAACTAAAAAAAGAAAAAATTCAATCCTTCAATACCACGAAAGTTCAATTACTAGTACATAATCCATTTGCATGACATGTCATTTATCTAATAGTGATCGAACCAACCTATAGAATGATTCGATCAATTCATTACTCTCATTAGCATTACCCTTAGGTCTTGTGACACTCATTATCAAGGCATCCTTTAGGTACCTATTTTTTACTTTGCATGAAGGGGTTAGAAATAATATTTCCGCAAGTAGGAAAAAGGGTTGTCCCATATGTTTTATATGATAAATTCATTCGTTTTCTTTCAAACTAAAGATTGTATCCCACATAAAGTTCATTACATTAGCATTACGCTCCATATAAGAATTCCTTTAATTAATGACTCCAAATGCATCCACCTCATATTAAAATGCCACCGATAGATATTCCTGAACCCAATACATGATCTTCCCTAAATCTTAAACCCATTCACAAAATCACTCAAGTATCCTCATTTCAAGTAAATGTATCGGTCAGATCGCTGACGCACCATGTAGATGACTAATGATAACTGGACCGCTATGTTAGCAATTTCAAACAAAAACTAACTGAAATGACTATAATAGAATTTTACATTAAAGTTTAAAATTACATTAGAACAATTAACAATTTTAGCACCATGAGAGTATTGAATCGATAATTTTCCCCTCAAAGCACACACCTCTTCAAAGCCAAGCAAAATGCAAAGCTCAAGAAATATTTAAAGGTCGAAAGATGGCCTGCATGTTTGGCGCTATCCTTCATGTAGAAGGTGATAATTTGCCCGAATTTCCTACCTAATCTGTGTTGGTGTAGGCATGAAGTATAGGTTTTGTGTCGTGTCGCAACCAAATTTTCGGGTGTATCACCTAAAATTAGGCTAAAGAACTACTAAGTTTAACTTAGCTTGAGTTCTCCCAAATCCATACCAATGCACGACTTAGGTTCAAGTTTTTAATATACAAGTGGATTTTATCTAGGAGTCGTCACTAATTAGTTTATACCAATTCACAACTTAAGTAAAATTCAAATTTTCTACAAATATACAAGTGAATTTTATCTAGAAGTCGTCATTAATTATTTCTTTTTATTTTCAAAATGTTTTTGAACAGTTTTGATTGATTTTAAAATAATCCATAACATATGAGGTGATCATGCGGGTGCGCAAACCACCAATTTAACACCCAAGAAAATAATAAATAAATTACGGGACTTACCTTATAGTAACGAAAGCATCTGCAAGGTTAATTCATAATTCACATCACAAGCCTTAGGGTTTTTTATTAACAAACAGTCACTCAATTTTGTTAAAAAAAAAAATTCTCTTGTTTAATGAATTCTAATCTATATGTAATGCAATATAACTAAATGACCTAATTCTAATGACGGACAATTTTTAAATAAATGGACCTAGAGATAATCATTAAATGACATGCATTTCATGAACCTAATTCTATATGATGTGCACATAATATTGTTTATGTTTTCTTAATAAGTATGCAATCTATCCTAGAGAATAGAATTAACTTATTCTAAAGCAATTTTTTGGTATTTTCCATGAAATTTGAAATTAGAAAAATGCAAAAATTATCTACCTAGATTAAGATATCATCTAATTTGTATGAGGAATTAGGTTAAGCCAAACCCTAATTTAAATTAGAATGTTGTCATAGTTTAGAAATCCCTAATGCAATCTACCCTAAAAAAAAGCTAAACTTATAATAAATTAAAAATATTATCTAGAACTAAACTACATGCAATTTTATCCTAATATGCCATGACGTGCAAAGAATGCCTAATTTAATTTTTCTTTGTGTTTTTTTATTTATAAAAATTCGAAATTAAAATTGTCAAGTAATTAAACATGCAATTTAAAATAATGAAACGAAAATCTAACATCCTAAATTTATGTTTTTGGTATTTTTTATTTTTAAAAATTCGAAATAGTAAATTTCTTACCCTAAATATGCAAAAACCCTAAAACAAGGAATAAACCTAATCTAATGCACATTTTTAGGATTTTTTTTACGAAAACAAAATCAACTCAAACGACAATCCAAAAAAATTGATGAATCATATCTTGCGCATGATATCGGGTTGGCCAATTTTAAATAAATCGCTAATCGAATTTCAAGCGTGGGATCGGATTGGCAATTTTTCAAGCGATTGTGAGTTAAATTTCGGGTAAGAAAATCGGACTGTCAATCCCAAATTTTAAAGGCAATTTCATGTTAGGAAATCTCAAACTTACATTAAGGAATAATTATACTAAAAAGAACAAATAAAGTAAAATAAAACGTAATAAAAAAAAAAAAAAAAAACTACCTAATGTGGCATTTCTTTTTCCTTTTTTTGCTTTTGCTTTCCAAACGACGTTGGCAGCCCGTGGTGGGCTATGTAGCACGGACACTCTTCGAGTTCTTCGTGTCGTGTCCGACACTCCGACACGTGTCTAACACGCTCCGACACGTTCCGACACGCTCCGACACCCGACACGTGGTCAACTCTCTCTGACACGCGAGTCTAAAATTCCGACACGCGATTCCGATACGCACGTGGTCAATTTTAAAAATTTCTAATACTTGAGGGGTTAAAATATAAATATACACAAAAGAAGTAATAAAAAAAGTAATAAAATTGCTATAAATATCACACACGGGGTCAATTTTTTTTTTTTTTTTTTTAGTTTTGTTTTTTTAGAATTGTTTTAGTTTTTTTAAAAGTCTTTTACTATGAATGAAGTAATAAAAAAAATGCTATATATGATAAATAAATAAATTTAAAAATATCATTTCAGCATTTGTTTTAACAAAATTTTTTTTCCTCTAAATTTTATGTATTATTGTAACAAATTAAAATAATAAATGATATTATTTAATATTTTTCATGTAAATTAATTTTAAGCTATTTTTATTATTATTTATTTATGTATTTATATATAAAAATATAGTTAATATATAATGTGTCGGAACGTGTGGTGTCGGCGTGTCGTATCGTACTGTGTCGCGTGTCCGTGTCGGTGCTACATAAGTGGTGGGTGCCGGGCGGAGGTTGCAGTCGTCGGAGCTCCGGCGAGGAGGACCAGCAGCGAGCAGGGGGACGTCGGACGCCGGGTACTGCAGCAGCGTCGCTCGGGGAAAGCTCGGAGCTGGGCGAGGGCGCTGCGGGTCGCGGGCTTCGGGGCACGGCGAAGGCAGAGCAGCGGCGTCGCAGGATCACAGCGGCGGGGGTGAGCAGCGGCGTCGGGCAGCAGCAGCGGGCGGAGCAGGAGCGACGTCGGGTCGTCGCGGGTCGGTGCGGGCTGCAAGCGAGGCGCGGCGGGGGTCGGGATCTGCTGCAGAGGGCTTCTGGTGTCGGCGCGAGCGAGCAGGGGGTCACTCGGAGACACAGCGGCCGGCAAAAGTGCAGAACAGGGGTGCGGCGAGGGAATCTCAGGTGGCTGCGGAGCGGCGATGCGGCGTCCGGCGGGGCGGCAGAGCAGCGACGCGAGCTCTTGTGGATCGGGGCAGATCTGTTGGGCGTCGGAGGGCGCCGCAGGCGTCGGCCAGGGCTGAGGTGTAGCGGCGAGACCGGCGGCGCAGCGTGGCGGAGGCAAGCGGACCCGCGAGGTGGCGGTGGTGTCCGGCGTCGCGGTGCCGGCGCGGCACAGGCTGGTGCGGTCGAGGGTCCCCGCGAAGAAGACGATGCGGCGGCTTTTTCTTTTTTCTTTGTTTTTCTTTTTTTTTTTGCCCTCATGTCACTTCTCTCACTGCTCTCTGCCCTCCTGCTTCTTCGACGAAGGACGGACGCTTGACCCTCAAAAGTTTTTCCTTTTGACTTGACCCCAACGAAAAAAGGCCCCCCCCAACTTTTGTCCGTATGCGATCCCTTTTATAGGCCAAAAAATTGGATCTTCGTGGTATATTTTACTTTCCTTTTTGCTTGTGCGTAATTCCCCTGAAATATACGCACCTCACGCAATATTCTTTTTTTTTTTTTCAAATATTTCATCCGTAAATTTCCTTTCTGCCCAAAATATGTCCACCAGTATATATTACCTAAATATCTGAAAAATCTCAGCTGAATACGTGAAAAACTCGCGTCGTATCAACGCTCACCGTCAGTCCAATGCAAAAAATGGAATAAAATAAAATAGGATAAAATAAATTAAATGTTTCTAAACTAAATGTTATGCAATTTTAACTTTATTTTTTTGGGGTAAAAATTAACCTATTTTTAATGCAAAAATTTATTGAAGTGCCAAATTCTATAGCATCGGCTGGTGGTTCTTTGTCATGGACCGAAAGAAACTGACCTTAAATGCAACCCATTTTGAAATGGAATAATGTTCCCTTAAGATTGCGACTATCCAGTGGGGTATGGTCGGCTTATGCATGAATTGAGATAACTTGTTTACCGCAAAACCAATGTCCGGGCTAGTAATGTTGAGGTATTGAAGTACGCCAAATTCTGTAGCATCGGCTGTTGGTTCTTTGTCATGGACCGAAAGAAATCAGGCCATTACGTGCGGCTGTCCTGATGGAACTGGAGCCAGAATCTGAGGTGTCTGCCATGACTGGAGGATGTAGAAGGTTGCTGAAAAAAAATGCAGAATGGTCAGATCACAAAACTCTTAGGAGTAGAAGGCTTTGATACCATATAATAGCTCAATATTTGTGAATGATTTTCATTGCTTTTCATTTACAAATTGTACATGTTTATAAAGAGAAGGCATAGCAAAAATCAAGGAATGCGAACTTATGCCAACTTATCTATGCTTGCAAAAATCAAGGAATGCCAACTCATTTATAAGCTAATATGAAATTCAAAAAGATATTAAAAAGATTTCATATCTTAATAAATCACGAGGATTTGAGATGGGTGCATATTGGAATTAGGATTCAAGTCTTTTTACGGCAGATGATAATTCTCAAGTTTAACATGCGGTTGGTAGATTGAGCCTCCCATATGCAACTCGTCCTACCCATGTTCAATGCATATATCCAGCCCCACAATTCCCAGGCACGCGTTGAGATTTTGGCCAACTATTTTTCACCACTTCCATCTTTTGATCTGCCAAGAAAGCTGTCGTTCCAAATTATGACGTCATGATCATCCCATTGCATTACTCTTACCCTGCAAAAATGGCGAAGCCGTATTCACATCTGGTGCAAACGACCTTGCCTAATACACTAATCGGAAACTAATGTGGTTTATGCTCATCTGATTGCCTATCCTTTTCTATGGTTTCTCTATCATAATTTTCCCCTCTTTTTTTTTTTTTTTTTTTTCAGAACTCATTTGAATCAGCAACAAAAGCACAAGAGCAAATTCTTATAAATACTCAAGATTGGGACAATTACAAAAATATTCCCAAACCTATTACACTTATTCTAATTTGGTCCGGAGCATTTTGTGCTAATTTAATTCTAAATCCTTTTACATTTGGATGATTGAGTCCATCTGACTAATTTTGGTTAGAAATCGTTGATATGGACACTAGCTATCTTATGTGACATGACCGGCACTAACATAAACATTTTAATAATACTTTGAATCTTTAAAGAATTTTTGGTTTTTTTTTTAATACTTTTCTTTTCTCTAGGAGTGGATGCATAGGTGAAATAAACTCAGGTAGAATTGGTTTTGATATTATGTTAGAAAGTCCAATCCAAAAATTTAAGTTAATTTGTTGAGAGAGATCACATGCATATAGAGAGTATATCAACTCAAGATTAAGTAATGTAAGATATTTCTTCTTCTCTATATTTTTCTAATCTTTGTTACTTATGAAATTGTACTTTCAAGTAACTTTTATCTCATATATACACTTTTATTATTGAAAAGTTGTCATGTCAGAAATCATGTCCGCGTGACTAAATATGTTAATTCCACAAAATCAAAAGGCGACAAAACTTGATTATACATTCTAGAAAGTCAAAAGGTTACATTGCATGAGTTGGAACGGTTTTGATCTATCTCCCGAGATTGTCCATCATGATGTCGCAAGTAGTGGATATGTATTACGTTTGAACTTGTCGTCGGACTGTGACCGTCAAATGTGCACGAGTTCTTTCTTAATTCAACCTTTTACTTCAATCCCAGTCAAAAGAGGATTTCTCTGAAATTTCATTGCCAGTACACTTCTAAAATTCTCAACCACTAGTCTTATTCTCAACCACACGTTGAGCCAGCCAATTAGTTTGACCCTTCTATAGATGGAAACCCTATCAATATCACGACCCAAAAGATACATAAAATTGATTTGCATTCATGCTGAGACGCAAAAAAAAAAAAAAAAAAACAAAGTTTGTGCAAAAGGAACCTAGCTTTGTCAGGGTGAGATGACAAAACTTTACATGAAATGTGGTAAATTATAATATATAACTAAAAATTGCACTAAGCAACTTCAGAGCGATGATCCTTACTAATCCGCCCCTAGTCCTAGTAATGAATGCATGACATGTTTAATAAGCGTAAGGACATGAATTGTGTTAAGATAATCAATATTCGAAGACAAGCAATGATTCAAGGAAAACACGAGGTGCGAACTCAACCAAGATAATGAGCCAATTAATACTCTTCCAAACACAAGAACAAGACATACGCCTTGATGATTTAAGTGGTGGACTAGTGGTTGGGTCAGGTCAACTCTAATTGAAGTTTTCCGGAGAACAAGACATACGCCTTGATGATTTAAGTGGTGGACTAGTGGTTGGGTCTGGTCAAGTCTAATTGAAGTTTTCCGGATGGATCCAATACGAACTCTTCCTTCACATATAACTTTTGAATTTTTCAAAGCCTTTGAAATATCTTCGCCCGAATGCCGTACGGTCATCTAATGTCAAATTTCAAACGAATACAAGTCTAGTCCACCGCCTTCTTTCCTCCTCTCTTCTCATTTTCCACATCGTTTTCACGTGCGATGTACATGCATTCAGGGCAAAATAAAGCCCATGCCCAACTTTTCTTCCTTTTCTCCCTCTATAAAAACCACCTGACCAACTCTCCAAAAACGCCATCACACCCAAGTCTCAATAACCATTGTCTTAAGCAATTGTTGTCTACATACACCATTCTCTCTTTCAAGAACACACCAGAAACGATCATCACCACCATCGTCATGTTGAAGACACAGCTTCATCAATCCCCACCTGCCTCCCCAACCTTGTTCCCATTAAGCAAGCCACCTAGCCAAGCCAACAGCGGGATCACAATTTTTCCATTGCAGGCTGCACCTGCGCTCCAAAAGAGCCCTAGAAATGCTCGAGTGGGGCTTGCATCGAGTACGATCGAAGCGATTGCCAGCCCGAGCAGCATTGAGAAGTCTCTGTCGGTGAAAGCAGTAGTGACCGTGAAACACAGCGCCGGCGGATTCTTCTCGGAACTCGGGATAAGCGGAGGGCTCGATAAGATTACTGATTTGATGGGGAAGACGATCCTCTTGGAGCTTGTTAGTGCAGAGCTTGACCCTAGTAAGTATTGAGCATTCAGTTTTGAACTCGAAATTGTTAACACAGCTTGAAACAGAAAGCAGGGAGTGAAATAGGCTGAATTTGATTGAAACGTGTTCTTCTGCTTTTTGAAAATTTTGCGTTGATCACAATTTGACTTTTATTTGAAGTGAAACATTTGAAGTTTTGCAAAGTTTAAAAAGAGCGATATTCAGAATTATATATGAATTTTTACCAATTTTTTAAAGACTAAAATAGCTATTTCTAGGTTTGGAGAAAAAGTCACAGAAGTACCCAAGTTGTTTATGACTTGCAACAAACAATGATGTTTGATTGTTTATTTCATAAGCATTCCCTCTATAAATTCTCCATGGAAGTAGGTTTGTACTAAAAGTTCTGATGAATGTTATCCGATTATATGTGAGAGATAACATGTTAATGAATGTGTAATTTTCTTGTCTTGTTACTAAGCCACATCACAAGACTATATATATATATATATGCACGTGTCTAGAAATCTTGATCAACGACTAATCTTTGACTTAGAGAAGCTTTTATAAATATCAAGCCAAATTGATTTACTATATGTACATAAAATTTTCAATCTATGATATAACATGATGTTTGGGAAGAGGTGCGAAATTAGTCATTAACATTTTGATTGTTTGTCAATTGAGCTCCTAACATTTTATTTTGGTTAATTAAGTTCTTAATCTTTTTTAAAAGGTGCAACCAAGATAATCTGTATATATAAAGTTCTTGACATATTACAGAACATATAGATTTTAACCCTTACCCTTGCTATATTCAACCTTCCACCTAAGGTCGGGGAGGGAGGAGAGAGAGAGATTGCTAGAATTATTCATCTCCAAACCCGCAATTCGACGATCTTTTGTTAGATTCGCCGTATTTACTGTTCATGGCTTCATTTCAGCTTCCCAACACCAAATCCTAGCCAACTGTAATTTCGTTCCTGCTATGATATTCAAACTATCGATCTCTTGTATCCACGATAGTGAAGATTTAAACACGGTCCTAAATTTTAATTACAGAGACGGGACAAGAGAAGGGGACAATCAAAGGGTATGCGCACAGGAAGGGCCACAACGAGGAGGACGTGACGTACAGGTGCAAGTTTGAGGTCGGAGAGGAGTTCGGGGAAGTTGGCGCGATCTTTGTGGAGAATGAGCACCACAAGGAGATGTACCTCAAGGACATCGTCCTCGACGGGTTTGCAGGCGGTCCTCTTAACATCACATGCAACTCATGGGTTCACTCCAAGTACGATAACCCAAAAAAGAGGGTCTTCTTCACCAATAAGGTTAGATCATACAAATAGCTACATAGCTTCCTACCTAGGGTTTTTTTGTCATTTTTCATGAGGTTATTACATATACTAAATAATCAAAGACCATTTAGAGTTATGACTTATATAGATCGAAAATTAGGTTTTTTACACACACATATATACTTGAGATGCAAGTTTAATCGTAATTAATTAGCTATAATCACCAAACATTGTACAACTTTTGGGTGATATTGATTCTTGAATTGACCCAAAGGCGACTGGTGAAACTAAGGTACAATGCATGTGAATGAAAATCATTTAAGTTCATTTAAATCTCTTGACTCTCTCGCCCTCACAGTGTCCTTTTCAAAAAGAATCAGAAACAGCACATGAAACCGGTGCCCTATCGTCCGCCGGTCATGGATTGCGCATCGATTTCATGGGACTTGATTTTCACGCCAAAACCTCAAGCAAATTCAGTTTAATTGACTAGAGAGAGAGAGAGAGAGAGAAAGTCAATCATCACTGTTTGAATTGAGTATTACTTAGATGGGTTTTATTTGGAGCTTGATCGCTTTCGTCGCACGCTATTGTGCTGCAGTGCTATATACCGGCCGAAACGCCAAGCGGGCTGAAGAGACTGAGAGAGGACGAGCTGGCGATCCTGCGAGGGAACGGCCAAGGCGAGAGAAAGTCATATGAGAGGATATACGATTACGATGTGTACAACGACCTTGGGAATCCGGACAGCGGCGCGGACAAGAAGAGGCCGGTGCTTGGTGGCAAAGAGCTCCCGTACCCTAGACGATGCCGGACTGGGCGCCCTCGGAGCGAGACTGGTGAGTCAAGAAATTATTATTATTACTTCATAATAATGATTAACGCAACAAAACTTTAGATTAGCCTTTCCTCCCAATGAACGAATTGAATATTCACTTATAATATCAAGCAGATCCACAGTCGGAATCGAGGAGCGGGAGCATATACGTGCCTCGAGATGAACAGTTCTCGACGATAAAGGAATTGACGTTCTCGGCGAAGGCGGTGTACTCGGTGGTGCACGCGTTGGTGCCGTCGCTAGAGACGGCAATAGTCGACTCTGACCTGGGGTTCCCCTACTTCACCGCCATCGACGAGCTCTTCAACGAAGGCGTCAACTTGCCCCCGTTGAAGAAACAAGGCTTCTTCAAGGACCTCTTCCCCCGGCTCGTCAAAACCGTCACCGATGCCTCCGAGGATGTCTTGCGCTTCGAAACCCCCGAAACCATGATCCGTAAGCAAACTCCTTTTCCCTCTCCCTCTCTCATTCTCTCTTTATCGGTAGAAGTAATTTGTTCGGAGGAAAAATACATTATTAGTCAATCATAGATGGAAAATTTGATGTATTATTTATTATATTTCTCCAAGATTTTTCATGCATAATAATTAGCTGTGTTTTTGCACTCTGCAGGAGACAGATTTTTTTGGTTTAGTGACGACGAGTTTGCTCGTCAAACTCTAGCAGGAATTAATCCTTATGCGATCCAATTGGTCACGGTAATAATTATATGTATTTGTACACATTTCAACTATATAATTGGCTCACATACACTTGATTTAGTTTAATAAAGACCAAAATTATTTGACAACATCATGTTTGGGTATATGCTTTCTATACTTAAATGGCATTAAAATATGTATTCAGGAATGGCCCTTGATGAGCGAGCTTGATCCTAAGATTTACGGTCCGCCCGAATCGGCCATCACGACAGATATTATCGAAAGAGAAATCAAGGGTTTCATGACAGTAAATGAGGTAGGAGAATATTTCCTTGACGAAGTATCATCTAATACAACCTAGTTGTACTCTAGGGCCGAGCGTAAACCTAAATCCGACGGCCCCAATTAATGAAATTTGACCTGAACCCCACCTTTGCCGTTTGGTTCGATTCGATTTTGTGCAGGCTATACAGCAAAAGAAGCTGTTCATGCTAGACTACCACGACCTGTTCTTACCGTACGTGAACAAAGTGAGGCAGCTCAAGGGAACAACCTTGTATGGGTCGAGGACGCTCTTCTTCTTGACCCCAGATGAGACGTTGAAGCCGCTCGCCATCGAGCTGACGCGGCCGCCGACTGACGATGGGAAGCCGCAATGGAAGCAGGTGTTCATCCCGTCGTGCCACTCCACCAGCATGTGGCTCTGGCGGCTCGCCAAGGCCCATGTCCTCGCCCACGACTCTGGACACCACCAGCTCGTCAGCCACTGGTAACAAAATAAGTTGATCATTACTTTTCGACAAGCAAAATTAAAAAAAGAAAAAAAAAATCATAGATCTATTGAGTAGAAGTATAATAGTGATGAAACAGGCAAATAAAATTTTCAAGAGAGAAGAATATAACTTTAAGAATTGTTTTCCACACATGGTGACACACATAGCATTGTGAGATCTAAGTATGTTGATAATTTTGTAGTTGTTATATGATTTGCAACTAAAACGTGATGTTATTACGAGAAGTACCTATTTGCATAAACGCTGATGGTGTAATTGATGTTACCATGGTTTCAACTTTTGCAGGTTGCGGACTCATTGTGCCACGGAGCCTTACATAATAGCGACATATCGGCAACTGAGCGAGATGCACCCGATCTACAAGTTGCTACACCCGCACTTCCGGTACACGATGGAGATCAATGCGCTGGCTCGCGGGAATCTGATCAATGGGGACGGCATCATTGAGACCACCTTCTCTCCCGGCAAGTATTCCATGGAGCTCAGCGCCGTCGCCTATGACAAGCAGTGGCAATTCGACTTGCAAGGCTTGCCCAATGACTTGATTAGCAGGTATTGCACATCAATTAATCAATTGGCATACCTCTTTTTCCCATTGTTAAAATTAGGGAAAGAGAAAAATATAACAATAGTTGACACATGGATTGTTTAGAAAATCGCTTTTCTGATTGGGTCAATGCTTGCCAGGGGGGTGGCAGTAAAGGACCCGACGGCACCGCATGGCCTCAAGCTAGCGATCGAGGACTACCCCTTCGCCAACGATGGCCTCCTCCTGTGGGACACCATCAAGGAGTGGGTCACCAACTACGTCAATCACTACTACCCCGACCCAAGCCGCATCGCCTGGGACAGGGAGCTCCAATCCTGGTGGACCGAGATCCGGACTGTCGGCCACGGCGACAAGAAAGACTCCCCTGGGTGGCCTGACCTCAAGACCCCGTCCGACCTCATCCACATTATCACAACCATGGTCTGGGTCGCCTCCGGCCACCATGCTGCCGTCAACTTCGGCCAGTACACCTATGGTGGCTACTTCCCAAACCGGCCCACCATTGCCCGAACCAAGATGCCCGTCGAGGACCCGACGGAAGGAGAGCTCAAGATGTTTTGGGACAAGCCTGAGGTCACGCTCCTCACATGCTTCCCATCGCAGATACAGGCGACCAAGGTGATGGCAGTCCTCGACGTGTTGTCAAACCACTCGCCGGATGAGGAGTACCTGGGGCAAGATCCGGAACCAGCATGGAAGGAGGAGCCAGTGATAAACGCGGCGTTCGAGAGGTTCCATGGGAGGCTGAAGGAGCTTGAGGGCGTCATGGACGCGAGGAACACTGACCAAAGGTTTAAGAATCGGAATGGAGCCGGGATCGTGCCGTATGAGCTCTTGAAGCCGTTTTCGGAGCCTGGCGTGACGGGGAGGGGAGTTCCATACAGCATTTCCATTTGAGGAAACCACATTTGGCGGCGGTGGCCATGGTGGTTGCTGATAAAAACACCTTTCTTTTCATTTTGTAGAATAAGAGAAGTGCGACATATGCCGATGATAATGTGATCATCCTAATTTGTGGACAACATTAATTCAATTTCTTGATCTAATTTGTCATTTGTTACCAATATCCAAGTAATTATGAATAAAAGATTAATTTCAGTTCTAGTCCTCTATGAATTGCCAAAAAAAAAAAAAAATAGTAATGGACGATGTGCATAAAACCTAATGTTCACCACACCTATCTTCTTCATAGATACCATCTTCCACTACTGTTGCATACTAATTCAGAATCTAAAAACTTGGGCAAACGGCCAGTTCGATAGGTTTGCTGAACATGCTACTTATCCACTAATGAGAGACTAGGGCATGCACTTCCTGCAATCAAATCAATGAAGGCAAAAAAAAAATAAAGACGAAATTATCATTGCTAGTATCACAAGCACGTAAGTCCAGCTCACATGTGCTCCTAGATCAAGTCGGTTGCACGCGGTGCTCATCTCGTCGTGAACTGAGCTCACATACTCCAGATTTACCTAACATGTATTTTTGGGCTAGAAGGGCTATAAATGAACAACTTTATATTGGTCTGAAATGCCCAAATCAATTTTTTTATTTTGATCAGAGTACCATAGTCTACTCCTTGTAGGAGATTTGAGCAAAGGGCAAACTTGATCTGAACCTAAGAGGAACTTTGTAAATTCAACCTGAGTCAACACCAACTATGCCATATAGGATAGTCGGCGTCCATGTTAGGGATTTCTGTCCTAAATTGGCCAGATGAACTAAATTAATTCTAATGTGAAAAAGGTTTAGGACTAAATCAATCCAATTGAAAGGTTTATAACTGAATTTGTAGTACTACAATAGGTTTAGAACTTTTTTGGTACTTTTCCCGAGACAAGGGCATGCACTGCCTTCAAGCAAATTGATGATGGTAAAAATTAAATGGATTAGATGGAATTATGAATGCCTACATCACACAAGTCCAACTCCCATGCACTTTTACATTAGGTGGGTTCTTGTCATCATCTCCAACTATGGGCCAATTAAGATATATTAACTATTTCACACAATACCAATTCTTTGATGTGAGACTCTTCTAATACGTTTCACATGTACATCTCAATAAAAGGTGATTGGCCAGAGTTTGACCACTTCAAATAGAAGGGTAAGGAGTACAATCAGGCTTGCTCAATTTGAAACTCTAGAATAATGTATTGATGGGTTGCATGCTTTGGAGCCTCATCAATCTTCCGTCCTCATCCTTGTGTAGTACTTGGGTTCATCATATTAAATGTAGAGGTAATCTCATTATGCAACTCGACATAAAATGGCAGTATGACTTGGAGTTGGCGATATATTATCAAGCTAAGACTTGCTCTAATGCCTATTATCTTGAGCCAAACATACTATTGTAAAGATATATACAAGGAATTCAAACAAGAAGGATCGGCCGTAGACTGGTATCAATTAATTTGGACCAACGGTATTAGCAAGCATAATTTTATTGGTTGGCTTGTTTGTAGAGATAGGCTACCGATAGTAGTAGACATATCACGGTGGTTGTCTTTAGTAAATACCAAATATAACTTTTGTATGATTGATACAGAATATATAAACCACTTATTCTTTGAGTGCCTCCGGAAAAGTAACGTATGACGTAGTATTTTGGCACAAAATGAAATTTGGCATTAAGTAGGAGGCTGGAACTTAGAACTTCATTGGATGATTAGGGCCACCAAGGGCAAAACCTTGGAGGCAAGACTCCTCAAGTTGTTTTTCTTAGCGACAATCTATTGCATCCGGATGGAATGCAATCATGGATGGTTTCAAAACATGTTGATTAAGCCTCATCTTTTGTTGGCTAGGATTTGAAAGGTTGTAAGAGATAGGGCGTCACTCTACTAAGGCTCTGTTTGTTTGTGTTCTTTATTTCTGATTATGAACACAATTCTTTTTTTTTTTTGTTCCGGGGAACAAAAACGCGTTTGTTTGCGTTTTTGTTCTTGGGACTTGTTTCTGTTCTAGGGAACAAAATTGGAACAGAAACATGAAACAAGAAAAACTTGTTTCTTGTTTCTGGAACACTTCCGAGAAACAACTTTTCTCTTTCCTATTCTTTTCTTTATTTTCTTTTTCTTTTTTCTTTGGCTGGTCGCCGGCCTCGACCATGGCCGGCGACCTCGCTAGAGGGTCGCCGGCCCCCGGCGAGGCCGAGCGTCACCGACCCCTGGCAAGGCTAGGCCTCACCCCCGGCGAGGCCGGCGTCACCGAGCAAGGCTAGGCTCGCCTTGGCTAGGCGAGCCCGAGCTCGCCCAGATCTAGCAAGGTCGAGCTTGCCCATCCACCGGCGAGGCTCGGCCTCGCTAGGCCACCACCAAGTTGGCGTCGCCGGTGGCTGGGCGAGCTCGGCCTCACTGGATCTGGGCGAGCGGCCGCGAGGTTGGCCTCGCCCAACCACCACGACGCTCGGCCTCACCAAGGGCTAGGCGAGGCCGCCGGCCCTCGTCGGCCAATCGCTGGCCATGGTTGAGGCCGGTAACCGGCCAAAAGGAAGGAAAAAAAAAAAAAGAGAAAATAAAAAAGAAAAATGGAAAAATAAAATAAAAATATTTAAAAATAAAAATAAAATAAACAAAAAAATCATTCAAGTTTACCAAGCGTGTTCCTATTCTTTTTCTATTTCAGGAACAAGTTTACCAAACACGTTCTTTTATTAAAAAATTGTTCCCCGGAACAGAAATAGTTTTTTCTATTTATATTCCCTTGAACAATTTTTGAACAGAAACGTTACCCTTATAAAAGTGCAAGGCCTTCCTAAGCAAATGTTTTATTGGCTACTATATGGAGGTTCCTTTGTCCATCTTTTTGCATAATTAGTCTATGTGAAATGCTAGGGGATTCCCCTAAGCTTTCGTACCTCATCTAATTAATGATCTCCACATATTTACACCCAAAAAAAAAAAAAAAAAAATCTTCTCCAAATGGTGTAGTTTCCATAAACAAAGTTGCTTATATTAGAAATATACTTTTCACCTTAGTGATTGATGGTTGATTGGATTCTCCTTTGTGTTTCTCTTCCAAAGTTCCAGGTAGTGGCTTGTTGTAAATATTCCAAAAGACTTGGATTAATAGTCAAAGGAATATATGAGTCTTCAAATCAGAATGTGTCATCATGTGATATGCACAATCTTCTTGGCTGATATAGAGAGTTGCTCATATTAGTGACCCATGAGTCTATGTAAGCTTCCTAATGGTAGTTGACTTATGTATTGTTTTCCATATGATCTTCCTGAGTAAATTGGTGATCAGGGCTCCATAGAATAGTTCAGCTTATGGTAGCTCCAAGTCTCCTTGAACTTTCCATTTTGCGGACTTATTTACCCTCCATTAAGGTCCTTCTAGTCTTCACTAGTCTTTCCACTTTGTACTTTGGAACTAATCAATGGTGATAGAACATACTTATATCAACATTACCCAAAACAAAGACAACGTCTACATTTCTCGATTAGTAACACAAATCAAATGGTTTTGTCAATTCAAAATATCAGAGAGGTTTTTTCAATACTAGGTACTTGGCTCTAGTAACCTAGTCATTGGTGCTAAGCCCTAGGTCCAATGCACCGAGTCACTTAGGTTGTGCTCCGGTCCTTTGAGGTAGACCCAAGACCTTAGTGCTTGTAACAGGGTCCCCGACGGTTGTGCCCAATAATTTGGCTCCCACTAATGGCTTTAATGAAAGTAAAAAAAAAGTAGAATTGGAATAGAGTCTGGCCTTGAATGGGCTTCAATTACATGATGAAGTTCAAGAAGCCAAGGTACAAGAACAAAGAGAATGCAAATATATAAGACATGATGCTATTTGAATCGAAAATCAGAGTGACTAGATCTAAGGCTTGAGCTTGATGTTGTGATGGAGCTCGAGCCCTCTAGATCTAAGGCCTCAAGCTCAACACAATGGGATAGGTCAAGTACTCTAGATATGGGGCTCAAGCTTAATGTTGCAGTGGAGCTCGAGGTCGTCTAGCTTGGTTGATATCTTGCAACCGCTGAGCTTGACAACAAATAGAGCAAGGGGAAGGGGATGTGGTGACAATGGCAAATGACAAAGACATCCTAAGCAGAGTGAGGATCAAAAAATTTCAGGAAAAATAAAAAGAAGATGAACGGTTGTTTACATAAAATAAAAAATAAAAAGTCAACGTTTTATAATCGTCAAATAATGAAGTTTGATCAATTTGTCATTAAAAAGACAAGTCAAGCCATTGGGAAATTGACAATTACGTGGCATAGACATTGTCAACTATATGATATGGTCATCAATAAAAAATAAAATTGATATTGATGAGAAATATGCTCAACAAGTATCATAACTCATCGATAAAGCCTATAAGTAATAAGTTATTTTGAAATTTGGCAAAGTGTTTGATAAAAAAGAAAGTGTACACATTGGTCAAAGATGTCAAATTGATGGCCCAACATCGAACAATGTTTAAGCGTCTTAATGGCTTTAAAAGTTGTAACTTCTTGTTGATAACGATTGCCACAACATAAACAGCACATCAAAATTGTCATGGAATGTGTGCTTGTACCTGTACTTGGAGTGGTAATTGCTTGTGGTGGGCCCTTGATACCCATGATATTCACTATAATAGGGATTAACTCAAACACAAATTCGCAATGTGTTTAATTAATGTATTAATTGCATGTTTTTTCATTTCTTTGCATTGCATTCTCACTTCTTCTTTTTTTTGTTAGTCTTACTCTACTTATATTCTAACACTCACTCTCAAACATTTACCTGACTTCCATGTAGAGCGTGGGAATCGAAACTTACACTTAAAACTAAATCATTTCCGTAGAAGATGAAAATTTAAACCTCCCACCTCTCCATTTCCATGTAGGAAGGGTGGCTACTATGGTAAACCACAATGGTTGTATTCTCATTTTAAAAGCCAAACACTTGTTGAGAGTGCGTAGCAGAAACCTAATACCTTCTTCTAGGGAAATTGTCAAAAGAGAGCCAAAGTCCGAATCTGTTAATATATTCAGTTGGACCTATCTTCACTCAAATGCATAAACCAATGAATTATAAGCTAACTATGATATATTAACTATTTCACACCATATCAATTCTCCAATGTTGGATCTTTCTAACACAACTCACTCACACGTGCATCCTAACAATCTCTTCATCACGTGTGAGCTTAGTGGTAGGCTCGCTCTCCCTTAATTAAGATGTCATTTTGCACCGACTTATGGGCCCACATTGCTACACCACAACACCCATCTACCCGAAAACCATAACCATCGGCTCTAATACCATTTAGTGGGAGCATACAGCAAAAGTTTAAAACCTTAACCTAAGGAGATCGTTAAGAAAGAGCCCAAATTTGAACCCGTTAATATATCTAGTTAGACCCACCTTTACTTGAAAGCTTAAGATAATGAGTTATGGGCCTACTATGATATATTAACTACTCTACACCACATTAATTTTTTGATGTGGGATTTCTCTAACACAATTCACTCACACCATATCCTAATAATCTCCCCCATCACATATAAGCTTACTGTTAGGTCTACTTCCTCTTAATTCAGGCATCTTTCTAGCCCAACTTCATCGCTACGGGCTCGCATTGCTGTACCACAACGCCCACCTACCCAAAAATTGTAACAATCAACTCTAATATCATTTGTTAGGAGTACGTAGCCAAAGTCCGAGTCCGTTAATATATTCAGTTTGATTCACCTTCACTTAAAAACTTAAACCACTAAGTTATGTGCCAACTATGATATACTAACTTCTGGGCCTGCGTTGCTACACCACAATGCCTACCTACTCAAAAACCGCAACCATCAACTCTAATACCATTTATTGAAAGCGTGTAACAGAAATCTAATACCTTAACCTAAGGAGGTCGTCAAGAGGGAGCTCAAATCTAAGCCCGTTAATATATCCAATTGCACCCACATTTACTCAAAAGTTTAAGTCAATGAATTATCGGTCAATTATAATATATTAACTACTCTAAATCACGTTAATTCTTCGATGTGAGATTTTTCTAATACAATTCACCCACACATGTATCCTAAAAATATTCATATCCAAAATCATCACATAGCCCATTTCCACACAAAAAAGAAAAAGGAAAAAAAACAAGAATCAACTTTGTGAAGAGTTTTTCACCATTTGGGTAAAATAACACGTAAATGATCAACAAAAACTAGATCGTTAAATTAGTAATTTCTGACAAAAATTGGCAAAAATGACTAGAATTTCACACAAAAATTTCAAATAATATTGGAACAATTAAAATATTTAGCACTATGAAATTTAGGACTGAATTTGTATTTTCCCATCAAAGCACGCTAACTCTCTAAAGCCGAGCAAAATGCAAAGCCTTCATCTAAAACGCGGCGGCACGCCCCCAATTTCACCTTGGATTTCTCATTTATGTCGTGCGTTGGGTGGTGGGCCAACAAAACTTGCGCAAACGTTCCTGAAGATTACAATCTCTTCGCGTCGACAAAATTTTTGCGATAACTATAGTAAAAAATAAGAAAGGCGTGGCTTTGACTCAGGAACGTTGTCCGGAAATGATTCCTTGTGAACAGTGAACAGTACTATGAATAATTCAAAAAGTGTATTTTTAGAGATAATTGCTCATATTGCTCACGAAAATATACAAAATTGTCATCATCCATAAAGATGTTCAGATATAAATTATTGTCGAAAATAAAAATATAATTTTTTATTTTTTTATGGTCGAAAAATTAAAGCAAAGTTGACTGACTAATCATTCTAAATGATACCAGCGATAATTCATAAGTTACCTTTACAGAGACGAAGGAAACCCAAAAACCAATGCTTCACTGAGTAATGTTTTATAGAGCCGCCCATATGCAACTCGGGCTACCCAATATGCAACTCTGTGCTCGCGTTGAGATTTTGGCCAACTATTTCTCACCACTTCCGTCTTTTGGTCTGCCGATTAAGCAGTCGGTCCAAATTCTGATGTCATAATCATCCCATCATTGCCCTTATTCTACCATAAAAGAAGTGAAAAAATTGTTAAAGCGTAATCATATCTAATGCAAACGACCTTGGCCTAACGCATTAATTGGAAATTAATGCGGTTCATTCTCATCTAATTCCCTCTTTCCATTCATTGGGTTTCTCAGTCAAAATTTTCTCTTCAAGTCAGAAATCTTTTGAGTCAGCAACAAAAGCACAGGGGCAAATTCCTGTACCCGTTCAAGAATCCGTGCACCCATCGGCTAGATCCTAATGACCACCCACAATTCTTTGACTATCTTCATCGATCTTCTTCTGAACCTCTTAGCAATTCATCAACCTCCCTCAAACAGCCTCTCCAAAAGTCGAAAGCTTCCGAACAACTCGATCATGCAAAGAATGATTTGTCTCAACAGCCCCACAAAGGCTAGAGCCATGAGATGAAGTCATGGTAAACAGACATATATGGGACTGCCTAGTGGTCCATGCACGCATGAATGTGCTTGCTTGCGTTGTGATAAGACATTTCACTTCGTAAATTAATCATTAATAGAAGCGGTATCCACAAATGAAATATGTAAGAAAATGGACTTTCGTTCTCTAAATGCATTTTTCAGCAAATGATAACGCTCACGAGCGTCTAGCTCAAATGCGTCAAAGTATGACTCCACTGGACTTCCTGTGAGAAGGGTTAAGGTTTAGGGTTGTTCTTTAGTATTTGATTCTCGACCTAATAAAAGAGTGGTCAAAATACAAATTTATGCCACAAACTTCGAAGGAATTCAACATGAATCCCACAATTTTTTGAGCCATTTGAGATCTTAGTTGTCTCTTCTTTTCTAAAATGCCTCGACTATAATCCTTAGAGGGCATTGTTACATTTTTTGATCTGAAAACCATGTAAACTAAGTCCTTCCAACCTTTGATCATGTAAGCCTCACGATGAAACCGTCGTAATTCACTGATGAAGTCGACATTGGTCTTCATGATTTTATCGACCATATTTTAAGTTGCCGCATGCAACTCGTGCGTTGATGGAGCCTTCTAATTCTCAAGGACGCGCGCAGATCTTGGCCAACTTATTTTATCTAAATTTGGGCCAAAACTAGTTCGTATCACCACTTCCTTTTTAGGACTGCCAACAAAGTAGTCAGTCCAAAATGCTGACGGCACAACAATCCAATGCATTTTTTTTTTTTTTTGATAAAAGGTAAGAAATATATTGAGGAAGAGCCAAATGAACAAAAGATCTTGTCACCAGAAACTTGTACCCTAAATGCAGGAACAAAAGGAGTGGAAGGGTGACGAGATGTAAAAGCCGCAAATCGCAGCACACACACTACAACACCAAGACCAAAAGAAGCACGGCATGGTCAACCGGCTACCAAACACGCCACAGGCGAGGAAGAGGCCACTGTCAGATCGAACTACCTACGGGTCCCCAGTGAAAATAATCGGGTCTAGGCCCCAACTTCTCTGTAACATTCTGTTTATGAAATTATCTTCGATGTTCCTGAAGGTGATAGCCTTGTCTCGGACCACTTTGAAGAGGTGGTTCTTCATGGCCGGGACCGTGAGGGGCTGGTCTCTAAAGATGATGCTATTCTTGTTTTTCCAAATGATATGACAAAGTGTGCCAAAGGAAAAACGGGCAATGCGCTTGTAGAAATCTTTACCCATCAAATACGTAGTGGCCTAACGGAGGTTCTCACTTCAAGTTCTATTGCGCCAAGGCAAATTGCATCTGGAAGCCCAAAAGAAAGCAACGCCAGCCATGACACAGTAATAAAAAAATAGGTGATCAACAAAGTCGGGCATACTCTTGCAAAACGCATAGGCGGCACTTCCAATTATACCATAGGACAGAAGAAGAGCCTGGGCTGGAAGTCTGCGTTTGGCAATGAGCCAAAGATTTAGCTGATAGCGAGACACTATGGTGTTGTCCCACACAAAGGAGTGCCAATGGACCCGCGTTCTCTTCTTCTTGATGGAGTTCCACGCCGTTGCCACCGTGAACTGGCCTGAAGAGCTTTCTTGCCAGTAGCATCGATCCGGGACACTCGACAGGACCCGGAGAGGATGACCCCACAATTCAAGCACCATCCTGAGAGCTTGGCCAGCATTTGAGAAGAGATCAACAACACAGGCTTGCCTAGAGAGCCTTGAGCTGTAGATAAGTGAATCTGAGAAGAGCAGGTTCAGGAGCCCCCTAGAGTGCCAATTATCAAATCAAAGAGAGATTGTTTGTCCATCGCCAATTTTCCAGTAGAAGGCCATCCGGAAATCCCTCCTTAGGTTCAACAAGCTCTTCCAAGCCCTGGAGCCAAAGGTTGGCTTCTTAGCAACCCAAAAGTTCTTGTTCTTTAAGAAAGTGGAATGGACCCACCTACACCACAACGCTTCCTTGTCAAAGAACAAGAGCCAGATATACTTCAGCATGGCAGCTTTATTGTAATCTCGGAGCCTCTTGATACCTAATCCTCCTTCATCATTTGGAAGGCAAACTTCATCCCAAGCTATCTTAGCAATCCAATGCATTACTCATGTATAGTTTCGAAAATCGAAGGTGGTTGATTTTTAGTTTTTTGCATGGTTCACGTTGCATGGGAAGCACGTGGTTCACCTGTCTGGAATTCAAAAGTTCAAGTACATATATTTTCTATTTAGAAAATACTCCCATAAAAATCAAAGGTCTCGTATTGTTTAATCGAGAAAACCCAATATTTCAATCGTGAATCTTAAAAGTGGGAATGATATTTGATATGTGAGTGCAAAATCATGTTTTTTTTTTTTCTTCGTAATTATCCAAAGATTAAATCCCTTTAAGGAAGAAGACTACATTATGTAAAGCCCATTAAAATCCTTTATTCAAGTGATGTGAAATAAAACTTTAATTCATATCTGCTGCTATCCATCAGAGTTGCCCGTCCAAGATAAGTGTTTCGTCAGAGACGTGACACCTTTAATATCATCTCATAATTGCTTATTGGACTAAAAACATTAATGACTTCGATCCATGTGGATCATCACCACATAAGGTGTTCTCCATTTATGGTGGATCTTAATAATCACTCAACAAAACCTTTTATGTTTGACGTGGAATTTGCTATGTGACGATACTCCTCCAAGTACAAATAGAAACTGTATTGAAAAATGGACTGAAATTGAAGAACGAGGAGCCATATTTCTGAAATAAGGCGCATGAAGGTTGTGCAATCCTAATCCAGAAAAGATAAACTATTAAATGACATATCCCTACATGAATATAAAAAATATTATAAAATTTAATACTCAAGCGATTTGGGATATCATTGTTCCCACTAAATGATATATATATATATATATATCTCTCTCTCTCTCTCTCTCAATGTGTATGAATGTATTTATGTACCTAAATAAATTGTGTAACTATATCTTCTACAATTTTATTTCTTTTTCTTCCTCTTTTCAATCTTTGTTACTTATTAAATCGTATTTTTGAATAAATTCTCTTTTTGCGCACATTTTTAATATCAAAAAGTTGTCATGTCAGTAATCACGCCCGCATAATTAATTATGTCAATGATGAAGTTTCATGATTCCACAAAATTAAGAAGGCAAGAGACGTTATTCTCTAGATTAGTCTGAATTGCATTGGTTGGAAAAGTCATGAACTTCCTCCGAAGATTGTCCACTGCGATGTTGCAAGTGGCTGCGTCGTTCTACGAGCATTTTATGCGGCCTTTTAATTTCTTTCCCAATCAAATCAAAAGAGAATTCATCTGAAGTTTCATGGCGAGACCGCTTCTAAAATTCTCAACCACCAGTCTTGTTCATTGGAAGGAATGCAGGTCACATGTAGAGCCAGTCAACTATTTTGACCCCTATATAAGAGTCCTTGGATAGAAACCTTATCAATATCCTGACCCAAAAAAGGGTGCAGAATATGGTCTAGATTCAAGCACTGGCGCTCAAAATCTTGGTTGAAGAAAGACGGCATAGATAAATTTGTGCGAAAAAACCTAACTTTAAGAAGTGAGACGGTAAAATTTTCATCAAAAATAAAAAATTATAACATATTTCTAGAAATTATATTGAGCAATCCAAGAGCGACAACCATAGCTAACTTGGTCCCCAATCCGGCAATGAACGCATGACGCGTTGTGTCGAAGAGAACTAATAGTCGAAGACAATCTAGCAACATTGAAGAACCTAATAGCTCTCACAATCAGAGATCCACAACTTGCAAAACACGATGTACGACCTCGACTAGGATGATCTTCCAAACATAAGGACAAGACATATATGCCTTGAACGATTCAAGTGGTGGAAAAGTACACGGGCGGATCGGGGCGGGTCTAAAACAAACTTTTGTCACGTTTATTCTTGAATTTTCCGAGGCCTTTGAAGTATCTTTGTACACGGAATGTTACGGTCATGCAAAGCCAAATTCAATGAGAGTTTTGCCTCGTAAAATTACACGAAGACAAGTCTTGTCCCCCGTCTTCTTTCCTCCTCTCTTCGCATTTCCCACTTCGTTTTCACGTGCCATGTACACGCATTTAGGGCAAAATAAAGCCCAAAACAATGCTAAAGCACATGCCGCATTTTTCTTCCTCCTCTCCCTCTATAAAAACCCCTAGACCAGCTCTCCAAAACCCCATCAACCCAAAGTCCCCAATAACCATTGTTTTGAGCCATTGTTGTCTTCACCAACTTTTTACTTCACATCTCTCCTTCAAGAACACAGCAAAAAAGATCATCACTGCCATCATCATGTTGAAGCCACAGCTTCATCAATCCCAATCTTCCTCCCCAACCTTGTTCCCCCTAAGCAAGCCATTTAGCCAAGGCAATGGCAGGATCGTAGGTTTTCGGGTACGATCCACGCCTGTGCTCCAAAAGAGCCGTAGAAGTGCTAAAGTAGGGCTTGTCTCGCGCAAGATCAATGCGATAATGAGCCCAAGCACTGCCGAGAAGTTGCTGTCAGTTAAAGCGGTAGTGACTCTGAAAGAGAGCCCCGGTGGTTTGCTCTCGAAAATCGGGATAAAGGGAGGGGTCGATCTCCTCTTGGAGCTTGTTAGTGCTGAGCTTGACCCCAGTAAGTATTGAGCAATCAGTTTTAACCTTGAATTTGTTAACACAACTTGTAACAGAAAGTAGGGGCAGAAATAGGATGAATTTGATTGAAATGTTTTACGATGTTCATAATTTGACTTTTATTTGAAGTGAAACATATGATATTCTTAAAATTACAAAACTTGTGATATTTGAATCATATATGAATTTATAACAATTACTTTTAAGCCAGAAATACATTTTTTAGGTTTGGAGAAAAAGTCACGTAAGTACAGAGTTGTTTATAACTTGCAGCAGACAACGATATTTGATAGTGAAGTTAACAACCGTTCCATTAATTAATTCTCTGTGGACGCAGGTTTGAATTAAAAGATCTGATGCATGTTATCCGAATTAGTACAATATGTGAAAAATAATATGTTAACAGAAGTGCAAATTTCTTGTCCTGTGATTAAGCAATACTACTAGACCATATATATATGTCTAGTAAAACTTGACCTACCATTGGTCTATAACTTCTTTGCTCTAATTTGTTATGGTCCAGCCCAAATTCAAGATTCTAAGCTATGCTATAGACAATATGGAATTCAATCGTGACCCTTGCCATGTTCAACCTTCCACACACAGGGAGAGGGAGGGAGGGAGGGAGGGAGGGAGGGAGGGAGACAGAGAGAGTGAGTGAGTGAGTGAGTTGAGGGTGAGGGTGGCAGAGAGATGGTCCTAACCTGCATTAATTGGGGAGAATCTTGGACAAGAAAGGAACAACATTGCGTGGATGTAACTTTGCAAAATGGATCGAACATCGTACATGTTCTAAGTGCGTTACTCTACAGTAGTCCCTCGAAGATGAAAGAAATCCAAAAACAGCGGCCGAGTGTCTATACTCAAGCCGAAAGAAGTTTCTCATAAGAGAACACTATCTTGCCGAAGAAATATTCAGCTCCAAGCCTCCGATTCGCCGAGCTTTCGTTAGATTCGCCCCATTTGCTGTCATGGCTTTAATTTCGGCTCCCTCACAGTTAATTGGTTCCACTTATGATGCTAAAACAGTTAATACACTCCTGATTTTTTTAACTTTGTTGACAGAGACGGGACAAGAGAAGGGGACAATCAAAGGGTACATGCGCAAGAAGAGCCAGAATGCGGAGGAGGCGACGTATGAGTGTGAGTTCGCGGTCGGAGAGGGGTTCGGGGAGGTCGGGGCGATTTTCGTGGAGAACGAGCACCACAAGGAGATATACCTCAAGGACATCGTCCTCGACGGGTTCGCGGGTGATCCTCTCAGCATCACATGCAACTCGTGGGTTCACTCCAAGTTTGATAACCTGCAAAAAGAGGGTCTTCTTCACCAATAAGGTTAGATCATACTTATAGCTACATAGCTTCCTATCTAGGTTTTTTTTCTCATTTTTCAAGAGGTTCTTACATATATAAATATCTCAAGACCATTTTAGGATCATGGCTTGAAAATGAAGGTTCTGTTTTTTTTTTCTTCACAAGACTGAGGTGCATATAAAGACCACTATAGTACAACTCTTTGATGATGTATATATTTAAATTTTGAGTCTTCATGGTTTTCATTTTCAATGTTGCTGACGCTTGTGGTGGGCAGTGCTATTTACCGAAGGAAACGCCCAGCGGACTGAGGAGGCTGAGAGAGGAGGAGCTGGCGATCCTGCGAGGGAACGGCCAAGGCGAGAGAAAGTCGTACGAGAGGATATACGATTACGATGTGTACAATGACCTCGGGAATCCAGACAGCGGCGTGGATAAGAAGAGACCAGTGCTCGGTGGAAAAGAGCTTCCGTACCCCAGACGATGCCGGACCGGGCGCCCTCGGTGCAATACCGGTGAGTTATCCCTTTAGAATAATGACTTACACAATATATTTTAGATTATTGGTGGTGCAGAGAGCTTGTAGATTATCTTTTTTAGCCGAAAGGCCATATTTATAACTTGAATAGAGCTATTTTTTTGGAGGGAAATGCGCTCCAAACTAGTAGGTCCAAAGGTTTGTTTATTTGTCTCTTCGATTATTTCATCAGAAGATGACGTGGCGAATACCAATTTGAATATTCTTTATCGAGAGAGGGGGAGGGAGGGACCATGAGATTGAGAGTGCTCGACGCTAAGTGGAAATTGCAACTTTTGTATTCTTCTTTCGTGAAATTATAGTCACAGAAAATCAGCCATTCATAATTTCATATCCTTTTAGCATGCTTTTATTGGCTACCGCCAAATATTTTTTAATGTAATGTGGAGACTATCCTAGCTAGTATATCAATGATTATAATTATGCGTTTCTTCGGATAATAAATTACAAGCTCGGTATTATGTTAACTAGTGTTAAATCCAAAACATTCGTTGATTTTTGTTTTTTCATCCTAACGAACAAATTAAACATTCACATATAATATAAACCAGATCCGCAATCGGAATCGAGGAGTGGAAACATGTACGTGCCTCGAGACGAACAGTTCTCGCCGATAAAGAACTTGACGTTCTCGGCGAAGACTGTGTACTCGGTGGTGCATGCACTGGCGCAGTCGCTAGATACGGTGATAGTCGACTCCGACCTAGGGTTCCCCTACTTCACCGCCATCGACGAGCTGTTCAACGAAGGTGTCAACTTGCCCCCGTTGCAGAAGCAAGGCTTCCTCAAGGACCTCTTGCCCCGGCTCGTCAAAACCGTCGCCGATGCCTCCCAAGATGTCTTGCGCTTCGAAACCCCTGAAACCATGATCCGTAAGCAAACTCTCTTTCCCTCTCCCTCTCTCTTTAATTGAGTTCTATGTCCTCATTCAAGTATGTGTTGGACAGCTATCGTCCGTAAATTTCTACTGTATGCTCGATTCAATGCGCTCAGTGAAAGGAAACTGATAACTGATCAAGTAGACATAATCTATTCGGAGAAAGTAACATGATAATCGCTCATTCTTTCTTCAGGAAAATATATTATTAGTCAATCATAGGACAAAAAATTTATGTATTATTTAGAATATATCTCCAAGACTTTTTATGCATAATAATTAAATGCGTTTTTCCAACTTGCAGGAGACCGATTTTTTTGGTTTAGTGACGAAGAATTTGCTCGTCAAACTCTAGCGGGAATTAACCCCTATGCGATCCAATTGGTCACGGTAATAATTATTGTACACATTTCAAATATATAATTTGCTCACATACAATTAATTTAGTTTAATAAAAACTACAATTATTGGATATCACCATTTTGGGCATATGATTACTATACATAACTAGCATTAAAATATGTATTCAGGAATGGCCCTTGAGGAGTGAGCTTGATCCTAAGATCTACGGTCCATCCGAATCAGCTATCACAACAGAAGTTATCGAAAGGGAAATCAAAGGCTTCATGACAGTAACTGAGGTACGAAAATACTCCCTTGACAAAGTATCACCTAATACGACTTATTCGCTCTCTAGGCTTGAGCATAAACCTAAATCCTACTGCCCCAATTAATGAAATTTGACTTGGATCCGACCTTTCCGGTTCGGTGGAATTCTATATTGTGCAGGCCATAACGCAAAAGAAGCTGTTCATGCTGGACTACCACGACCTGTTCCTACCATACGTGAACAAAGTGAGACAACTCAAGGGGACGACCTTGTACGGGTCGAGAACGCTCTTCTTCCTGACCCCAGATGAGACGTTGAAACCACTTGCCATCGAGCTCACACGGCCGCCGACCGATGACGGTAAGCCGCAATGGAAACAGGTGTTCACCCCGTCGTCCAGCTCCACTGGCAAGTGGCTTTGGCGGCTCGCCAAGGTCCATGTCCTTGCGCACGACTCTGGATACCACCAGCTCGTCAGCCACTGGTAATAGCAATTGGACAGAAACGCTCAACTGTGGCACAATTAGTTAAAATTCTTTCCGAAGCGAATGCTTTGGAATAAACCGATCATTACTTTTTGACAAGCAAAAAAAATCATACATCTATTAGATAGAAGTGTACTAGTAACGAAGCAGGCTAATGGCTCATTGTGATATGTGAGTATGTAGGTAATTTTGTAATTGTTCCTTACAATGAAATGATTTGCATTAAAACGTGAATTATCTTGAGAAGTACCTATTTGCATAAACGATGATGGGGGTAATTGATGTTTCTCTGATTTCGATCATCGTAGGTTGCGGACTCATTGTGCCACGGAACCCTATATAATAGCAGCAAACCGGCAACTGAGTGAGATGCACCCAATCTACAAGTTGCTGCACCCGCACTTCCGGTACACGATGCAGATCAATGAGCTGGCTCGCGGGTTTCTGATCAATGGCGACGGGATCATCGAGAGCTCCTTCTCTCCCGGCAAGTATTCCATGGAGCTCAGCGCCGTCGCCTATGACAAGCAGTGGCAATTCGACTTACAAGGCTTGCCCAATGACTTAATTAGCAGGTATTATACATCAATTAATTACTTGCACACCTCTTTTTTCTTTTTCTTTTCTTTTTTCCCTTATTAACGTTATGCAAAGAGAAGAACATAAAAATCGTTGGCACATGGAGCGTTCTCAAGCTTTTCTGTTCGTGTCAATTCTTGCCAGGGGATTGGCAGTGGAAGACCCGACGGCACCCCATGGCCTCAGGCTAGCGATCGAGGACTACCCCTTCGCCAACGATGGCCTCCTCTTGTGGGACGCCATCAAGGAGTGGGTCACCGACTACGTCAGCCACTACTACCCCGACCCAAGCCGCATTGCGTCGGACAAGGAGCTCCAGTCCTGGTGGACCGAGATCCGGACTGTCGGCCACGGTGACAAGAAAGACTCCCCCGGGTGGCCCGACCTCAAGACCCCGTCCGACCTCATCCACATTATCACCACCGTGGTCTGGGTCACCTCCGGCCACCATGCCGCTGTCAACTTTGGCCAGTACACCTATGCCGGTTACTTCCCGAACCGGCCCACCATCGCCCGAACCAAGATGCCCGTCGAGGACCCGACTGAGGAAGAGCTCAAGATCTTCTGGGACAAGCCTGAAGCCACACTCCTCACGTGCTTCCCGTCACAGATACAGGCGACCAAGGTGATGGCAATCCTCGACGTGTTGTCGAACCACTCGCCAGATGAGGAGTATCTGGGACAGGATCCGGAACCAGCGTTGAAAGAGGAGCCGGCGATAAAGACAGCATTCGAGAGGTTCAGCGGGAGGCTGAAGGAGCTTGAGGGCATCATCGACAAGAGGAACACCGACCAAAGGTTTAAGAATCGAAGTGGAGCCGGGATCGTGCCGTACGAACTCTTGAAGCCATTCTCCGAGCCCGGCGTGACAGGGAAGGGAGTTCCATACAGCATTTCCATCTGAGCAAACGACATTCTTGTTCCTGGTGGCGGCCACATTGGCTGCGGAGAGAGAACTTCTCTCTCTGTTTTGTAGAAGAAGAGAGAGCGTGGTATATGCAGATGATAATGTGGTCATCCTAATTTGTTGACATTTTTTATTTTAATTTCATGATCTAATTTGTCGTTTTACCAATATCTATGGAATTATGATTAAATGATTAATTTCGGTTCTAGTCCTCTATCAATTGCCAAAAGAAAGCAAGTGACGATGTGCATAAAACGTTACCTTCATTACATCTATCTTCCCCATAAATACCATATTCCACTACTGTTACATACTAATGCAGAATTTCAAAACTTGGGTACATGGTCAGTTCAATAGATTAGCTAAACATGCTTCTCAGCTACAAGCAAGAGACAAGAGGCATGCACTTCCAGCAAGCAAATTGATGAGGGTAAAAATTAAATGGATTATATGGAGTTATTAATGCCAGCATCATGCAAGTCCAGTTTCCATGCACTCTTAGATCAGGCGGTTCCATCAACATATCCAGTTATAGGCCAATTATGATATATTAATCATTTCACACACCCATTTTATGATGTGAGACTTTCCTAACACAGCTTATAAGTACATCTTAACAAAAAGGTGATTGGCCAGAGTTTGACTGCCACGAACAAAAAGGTGAGGACTAAAATCAAGCAAGTCATTCAAAACCAAACATCTAGAATTTTCCTACCTAAACATTTTTCTCTCGTTTTTCTCAAACACTTACTTAAGTATCAGAGGGTCCTATTGAGAAGATTTTAGGAAACTTTTTTATTTTTCGTGCACAATGATACAATGTAGAAGAAGATCAATCTAGTTTGAAGCTCATCTTAAACATCCGCATCCTTTTCTTGTACTTTTACATGAGGCACAATCGATAAAAAAAATTTTCTTTCCACAAGTAGACCTGTGATTGTACCGTAAGTATGCTTAATAAGGTGCTATTTGTTTCACGAAAATTTCTTACTGGAAAACATTTGCCGATGTTTAGGTTGCTTAGAAAAATGAGTCTATAGAAGATATTTTCATAGTCAACGAAAAAATATGCTTAGATTTAGGAAAATATTTCTCCTCTAAAAATAAAAAATCATTTTCTAAAATACAACTAGATATCGACGTTTACACTAGAGTTTCCGTACTTGGACACGGGAACCCCATTGCCTATGCCATTAGACACCAATGCCTATGCATGGGTCCTCGACGGCCATACATCAAATTCCATGCCCAAGTCATAGTGCTTGGGCCCAAACTGATCAAGGCAGAGCTAGGTTCCTCGTCGGTCATGGTTGGGTTAACAAATGCTATGGCCCAAGACCCAATTCCCATGCTTGGGTACTCGACTCCCATGGCCATTGATTGATGCTGGGGCCCAAGTCTCTTGAGGCCAGCTTGAGGCCCTAGTGCCCATGCTTGGGTCCCGGACGACCATGCATGGAGATCGGTGCTTGTGCTAGAATCTGCAGCAACCATGTTGAGGTGTTATGGTTAAATATGCAATGTAGAGAGAGGTGAATAGGTTAATAATCAAAAGTTGATGTATTCTTGCAGATATGTGAACAATAATATATATAGGAGCAAACTGATGATATCAAGTATAGTGTGTTACTATTAGATAAATATTGAAATAAGTAAAGAGATAGAAGATAACGCACATAAATTTATAGCGGTTTGGCTTAAATCAAGCCCATGTCCACTTTCTCACACTAATAATAGCCACCAATGGACTAGAATCCAATAGCAATACTTTGAGAAGTTTTAACATAACTTGTGCTGCTTCTAGCTGAAGATGGTAAATAATATTACTAAATCCCAAGTGTTGACACCTAAATTTTGATGACCCAGTTATTTATTTTTAATCACTAAACAAAAAAATTAAAATTAAATTGCATAATATATAGTTTTAGGAGCATTTTTTTTATTCGCATTTGCATTGGACCAATTGACGATAGATAAACGTTAATTTTTTCAATACTCAATGATATGACGCGAGATTTTTCATATATTCAGGTAATATGCATTGAGGGATATTTTTCTTTGGCAGAAAGGAAAGTTTCTGATGAAATATTAGAAAAAAGATAAAAAGAGAATGTTGCGCATGAGTGCTTCGATGATATATTCAGGAGGCCACGCACGAGCAAAATTGATTTTCATGCGTATTGAAAAGGAAATAAAATATTCCACGAAAATCTGAATTTCTCCCCTGTCAAAAGGTTGCTCGCGTACGAAGTTGATGGGGAGCTTTTTCTCGGTTTTGAGGTCCAAAGATTCAACACAAAAGATAAAAAAATTTCGTTTTCTTTTGGGGAGGGGTCAAAGTCAGCAAAGGCTTTGTCCTTCTGCTGAAAAAAAGTACAGAGAGTGGGTGCAGTCTATGTAGCACGGACACTCTCCGGAAGCTTTCGTGTCGTGTCCGACATTCCGACACGTGTCCGACACGCTCCGACACGTCCCGACACGCTCCGACATGCGGTCAACGAGTGTCGAAAAATCCGACACGTGGTCAACTCTTTCCGACACGCTCCGACACGCGAGTCTAGAATTCGACACGCGATTCCGACACACACGGGTCAATTTTAAAAATTTCTAATACTTGAGGGGTAAAAATATAAATATACACAAAATAAGTAATAAAAGAAGTAATAAAATTGCTATAAATATACACGCACGGGGTCAATTTTATTTTTTTCAGTTTTATTTTTTTCAGTTTTGTTTTTTTAGAATTGTTTTAGTTTTTTTAAAAGTCTTTTATTATGAAAGAAGTAATAAAAAAAATGCTATATATGATAAATAAATAAATTTAAAATTATCATTTCAGCATTTTTCTTTAAACAATGTTTTTTTCCTCTAAGTTTTATTTATTATTGTAACAAATTAAAATAATGAATGATATTATTTAATATCTTTCTTGTAAATTAATTCTAGGCTATTATTATTATTATTATTATTATTTATATATAAAAATATATTTAATATATAACGTGTCGGAACGTGTCGAAATTCTCTATTTTTAAGAAATGACGTGTCGGCGTGTCGTGTCGCGTCGTGTCGCGTGTCGCATATCCGTGTCGGTGCTACATAGGGTACGGTGTGAGAGGACGTGAGACAGAGAGAAAAATAAAAAAAGAACTGTTCGTCTTCTTCGTGAAATCCTTCGCCGGCGTCCGCTGCTGCCCGTCCCCTCCGCGCCGACCACCGCACCCGCACCGCCAGCCCACCCGAGTCGGCCGTCGTCCCGCCCGCCGCCGGAACTCTCCCTTGCCCGCGAGCTCGCGTCACCGCTTCTGCCGAAGCTGCGATGCCACCGCTTCCCACCGTCTCCGCCCGCAACACCGCCAGCAGCCCCCCTCCGCCGCGTCGGTTGCTGCCCCTCTACCCGAGCGCCGCCCCTGTCCCTCGCCGCGCTCCGCCCGCAACCCGACGCCTCGCCCCGACGCGGGGAGATCCCGAGCCGGTCGCCGCGCCTCCGCCCTCGCTCCGCCGTGCCTCCACGCTTTGCTGCAGCATCGCCGCCGAGCCATCCCCAGCCGGTCTCCGAGCACCACCGCCGCTCCGCCAGCCCGCCCGAGCGCCGCCCCCGCTGCCGTGTCTTCCTCGTGTCTTCCTCGCCCGCTGCTTGTCCGCGCTTGCGGCCCTCGCCGGAGCTCCGAGCAACGGCGTCCCTCCGCCCACACCTGCCCACCACCACGGCGACCCATCCTCGCACCATCACGCCGAGACTCCATCGTGGGTCACGAGTATTTGTTTGCTAAGCTCAATTTGGAAGCCAAAATGCAAATTAGGTAAATTTTTTTTTAAAACATTTTGTTTTTTTATTTGAGTTATTCCTTGATGCACATGATTGAAAATCCCTGATATGCCATGATGTTCGCAACTCGAGAAGCCTTTTAAATTGGGAAATCTTCCTATTTTCACAACGTACATATGATTGACAGTCCGATTTCACGCTTGAAATACGACTCGCAATCGTACGAAAAATTCGTCAATCCGATCTCATGCTCAAAATACGATTCGTCAATTTATTTCCAAAATTGATGATATCTTGCCTGATTTGTTGCCGCTGCCTTTATTTGAATTAAGATTGCTCCTGTAAAAGAAAAACCCCCAAAAATATATATGAATTAGATTAGATTTATATTAGAATACCGCTTGTTTTAGGGTTATTTTGCATGTTTAGAATATGAAATTTATTTATTTTGAATTTTTGAAAAAAAATCCAAAACAAAACATTAATTTAGGATTTTAGTTTTTCTTTTCTTTTCATTAATTTAAGTTGCACATTTAATTATGTGACAATTTTTATTTCGAATTTCATAAAAAAAAAAAGATAAAAAAATTAAATTAGGGCATTCTTTGCACGTCATTATATATTTGGATACGATTGCATGTTTTATTTTATTTTCTAATTAATTATAAGTTTAGATAATTTTTCCTAGATGAGTTGCATTTTAGGTTAGAAATTACTTAGTTAAGATAACATTCTAGTTTAAATTAGAATTTAGCCTAACCTAATTCCTAATATAAGTTGGATGATATCTTAATCTAGATAGACATTTTTTTTTCTAATTTCGAATTTCATGTAAAAACAAAAACCAAAAAATGTCTTAGAATAAATTAATTTCATTCTCTAGGATAGTTTGCATGATTATTAAGAAACACAAAAATATTATACTTATGTCATATAGTTTAGGTCATATTGCTATGTCATATCACTTTATGTTAGATTAGTAGCATGCATTGTATAAATCATGATCCTCATTAAACAAGTGAAAATAAAAATTAAGTGATTACATGTTAATTAGAAAATCATATCTAAGACTATTGATGTGAATTCTGATTTAACATTGTAGATATTTTCGTTGCTATAAGATAAGTTCTATAATTTATTTATTGCATTATTTGGGTGTTAAATTAGTGGTTTGCACACCCATATGATCATCTCACATGTTAGGGAAATAAATTAAAATCAATTCAAGCTGCCTGCTAAATATTTTGTTTTTCAAAATAAAAGAGAAGGGTACCGAAAGTGCATTAGAGAAATCTAGTGTAACCAAGTTTCCGAACTCACAATCTTTAGTTCGTAGGAGTAAAGTAAATCTCCAGTTACTTTATTTGGGTTTCTAATCGACCCACCAAAAATATATTAGTGGCGACTCCTAATTAAAAATCAATTGCACGTTGGTCCGGGCTTGGGAGAGCTCGAGCTAAATTTAGACTTAGTAATCTATTAGCCAAACCCTAAGTGGTGCACCCGAGGTTAGGTCACGACACCAAGCACTACTACAACACTAGTACAACTCTCTGAAGATATTAAAATTAATGAAAAATACCCTTAGTAAATGAACTTCTCGCTTAATAAGTCAACAAGAGTATAACTGTATCAAACAACAAAGCTTCTTTAGTTCGTAGTTGTTCTCATGATTTATGTCTTCTCTAGCATACATTGATCTTCTTATGTAGTCTTCAATATTCAAACTAACTATTCGATAATTTTCAAGATGATCAATTTAGTCATTGAAAATAAAATACAAAATCATTGGGAGATCTAGTTGCCCACATGATCAAATCTTCCTGACAATGCTGTAGTTTTCAAGAATAAAGTTACTTATATTAGGAGTACGTAGCCAAAGTCCGAGTCCGTTAATATATTCAGTTTGATTCACCTTCACTTAAAAACTTAAACCACTAAGTTATGTGCCAACTATGATATACTAACTTCTGGGCCTGCGTTGCTACACCACAATGCCTACCTACTCAAAAACCGCAACCATCAACTCTAATACCATTTATTGGAAGCGTGTAACAGAAGTCTAATACCTTAACCTAAGGAGATCGTCAAGAGGGAGCTCAAATCTAAGCCCGTTAATATATCCAATTGCACCCACATTTACTCAAAAGTTTAAGTCAATGAATTATCGGTCAATTATAATATATTAACTACTCTAAATCACGTTAATTCTTCGATGTGAGATTTTTCTAATACAATTCACCCACACATGTATCCTAAAAATATTCATATCCAAAATCATCACATAGCCCATTTCCACACAAAAAAGAAAAAGGAAAAAAAAACAAGAATCAACTTCACCATTTGGGTAAAATAACACGTAAATGATCAACGAAAACTAGATCGTTAAATTAGTAATTTCTGACAAAAATTGGCAAAAATGACTAGAATTTCACACAAAAATTTCAAATAATATTGGAACAATTAAAATATTTAGCACTATGAAATTTAGGACTGAATTTGTATTTTCCCATCAAAGCACGCTAACTCTCTAAAGCCGAGCAAAATGCAAAGCCTTCATCTAAAACGCGGCGGCACGCCCCCAATTTCACCTTGGATTTCTCATTTATGTCGTGCGTTGGGTGGTGGGCCAACAAAACTTGCGCAAACGTTCCTGAGATTACAATCTCTTCGCGTCGACAAAATTTTTTGCGATAACTATAGTAAAAAATAAGAAAGGCGTGGCTTTGACTCAGGAACGTTGTCCGGAAATGATTCCTTGTGAACAGTGAACAGTACTATGAATAATTCAAAAAGTGTATTTTTAGAGATAATTGCTCATATTGCTCACGAAAATATACAAAATTGTCATCATCCATAAAGATGTTCAGATATAAATTATTGTCGAAAATAAAAATATAATTTTTTATTTTTTTATGGTCGAAAAATTAAAGCAAAGTTGACTGACTAATCATTCTAAATGATACCAGCGATAATTCATAAGTTACCTTTACAGAGACGAAGGAAACCCAAAAACCAATGCTTCACTGAGTAATGTTTTATAGAGCCGCCCATATGCAACTCGGGCTACCCAATATGCAACTCTGTGCTCGCGTTGAGATTTTGGCCAACTATTTCTCACCACTTCCGTCTTTTGGTCTGCCGATTAAGCAGTCGGTCCAAATTCTGATGTCATAATCATCCCATCATTGCCCTTATTCTACCATAAAAGGAGTGAAAAAATTGTAAAAGCGTAATCATATCTAATGCAAACGACCTTGGCCTAACGCATTAATTGGAAATTAATGCGGTTCATTCTCATCTAATTCCCTCTTTCCATTCAATGGGTTTCTCAGTCAAAATTTTCTCTTCAAGTCAGAAATCTTTTGAGTCAGCAACAAAAGCACAGGGGCAAATTCCTGTACCCGTTCAAGAATCCGTGCACCCATCGGCTAGATCCTAATGACCACCCACAATTCTTTGACTATCTTCATCGATCTTCTTCTGAACCTCTTAGCAATTCATCAACCTCCCTCAAACAGCCTCTCCAAAAGTCGAAAGCTTCCGAACAACTCGATCATGCAAAGAATGATTTGTCTCAACAGCCCCACAAAGGCTAGATTGAATCTCAACCAAAGCATACAGTCCTAGTCAACCCGCCAACACGAGTAGTGATCTTGTATTGCATCAGGAACTTTGGAATGGAAAGCAGAATCATATACCACACTGCTAGCAAACCCGCAGAATTGTATATAAAGAGCTTATAAACCCCATAATCAAATGATGCGGGATATTCCAATGTCCTTTATATTGTGCAAGCCGGATTAGGAATGGCATGTGGAATTAAACGAGCGGAGTGGATGCACACCTGTAGTTCAACCCAAATACTTGAGTCGATATATGGAGAAAGATCGTGTATATAAAAAGAGCATGTAAATTCATAGTTGAGTAATGTAAGATATTTCAATGGAGATAAAAGCGTAAATAAATGCCAACCATCATGCCACACACAGTTGATTGTCCACTCCTATAATATGCTTGATGCAGCTTAAAGTCATAAAGCATATTGGTAGAGCTTTTCACGTGGTCGGTCCACCACTTGTCCCGGTCGGAATCATCACGAAGTGAATAGTTTCAAAAATTAGGTGCTTGATTTTTACTTTCCATTAGCTCTTTGAACTGAAAAAAATTAGATTTTGTTTGCATGGTTCACGTGTGCATTGGAAGCACGTGATTCATGGGCCGAAATGCGAAAATCCACAACACTCCACTTATGTTTAATTGACATATTTTCCTATTCAGAGAATATTCCCATAAAAATGAAAGCTTTCGTATCGTTCCAATGGAAAACCCAAGATTTAGATTATGGTTTGCAAAGTAGGAACGGTATTTTATACGCGAGTGCAAACCTATGTGTTTTTTTGTATTTATCCCAAAATTCAAAAATCTGAATGGAAGAAGACTACACTCATCTAATGATCCCTAAAATCCCTTAAGCGATGTGAAATAAAACATTGATATTATTATTTACCTCAACAACATATCCCCTAAAAAAAATCATAACACTATGCGTCAGAGCCCATTGTCAAGATGAGTGTTTTGTTAGAGATGTTGCACCTTTAATATCATACCTCTTACATGTATTCAATTGTAAAAATGTCAATCGCTTCAATCTATGCGTTTCACTGTATAATATATTCTCCACTTTTATAGATGGGTCTTTACTTATAAATCACTCAAGAAAATCTCTTCCTGTTGATGTGAGACTTATAATGTCGCAAAAGTCTCTCAATTAAAGTACGGACAGAAACCATATCAAAGAATGGGCTTGAAATTGAAGAAACGAGGAACCACATGCGTGAAAGAAATGTGTGGCGTGCAGGTTGGAAATCCTGATTTAAAAAAAGAAAAAAGAAAAAGACAATCTATTAGAAAATAGATCACTACATGAATACAAGAACGATTGAAACTTGATACTCAAGTGACAATAACATGTTGCCAACTACAATAATCTCCCACTCTCTTTGGCAATCTCTCTATGTACGCTTATGTATGTACTCATGTACGTATTTACATTGTGCAACTATTTCTTCTTCTATTTTTCTTTTTCTTGTCTTTGTTACTTAAGAAATGGTACTTTCGAGTAACTTTTCTCTCTCTACTCGCTTTTGTTGTTGAAAAGTTTTCATGTCAATACTCATGTCTGCAGGATTAAATATGTTAAGGACAAAGTTTACACGATTCCACAAAATCAAAAGGCGAAAAAACCTGATTGTACATATTTAGAAAGTCGAGGTTGAATTGGAAGAGTTGGAACGGTCTTGAACTTTCTCCAGAGATCATCACCATGATGTGGCAAGTAGTGGATATGAATTACATTGGATATGCATTACATTTGAACATGTTGTCGGACTATGAACATCAAATAGTGTATATGCACGATTTCATGCTCAATTCAACCTTTTACTTTCATTCTCAATCAAAAGGGAATTCATCAGGGATTTCATTGCCAGTCCACTTCTAAAATTCTCAACCACTAGTCTTATTCTCACCCACAAGTAGAGCCAGTCAATTAGTTTGACCCTTAGATAAGAGCCTATAGATGAAACCCTATCAATATCACGACCCAAAAGATGCACAAAAAAGGTCAACATTTATGCCGAGACACAAAAATAATAAATAAAATAAATAAAAGAAGTTTGTGCAAAAAAAAAATCTAGTTTTGTGAGGGTGAGACGACAAAGCTTTACATGAAATCTCATGAATAATAACAAAAACTTAAAAAATGCACCAAGCAATTTGAGAGCGACGATCCTCACTAACCAGGCCCCTGTTTCGGCAATGAATCCACGACATGTTTAATAAGTGCAAAACGCACAGTGTGTCAAGATAACCAATAGTCGAAGACAAGCAATGATTCAAGAAAAACACGATCTTCCAAACATAAGAACAAGACGTATGCACAACCTATGGGAACAAGAAGTTTTGTAAAAAGAAGAATTTCACGCTCTGCAGAAAGAAGTTGAGTCTACTAAAGCAGAACGTGACCTCCTGTAGAGGGCTCCCTTATTTTCAGATTAAGGGAATTTATGGAGACTGCCCTTCTCCTTGCTTAACATGAAAATGAAATTAGGAAAAGAAAAAGTTCGGTCCTTCAATACTACAAAAGTTCAATTACCACTAGATAATCTATTTGTAAGACATGCCATCTCGAGCCGACCTACCAGACAATTCGATCAATTCACTACTCTCATTAGCATTACCCTCATGTCTTGCAACACTTATTATTAAGGTGTCCTCTAAGTACATATTTTTTTACTTTGTATGAAGCGTCTAGAAACAATATTTCCACAAGTAGGAAAAAGGTGTTGTCCCATATGTTTTATATGATCAATTCATTGATTTTCTTTCAAACTAGAGATTGTACCCCCGCAAAAGTTCATTACATTGGCTTTATGCTACATATAATAATTCCTTTTTATTAATGACTCCAAATACATGCACCTCATGCGTCAAGTTTCGTTTATTTCGAAAAAAATAGTCTAAAAAATATATATTTTTAAAATAATGATTTGTATTATTTACAAAGTTGAATGAAAGAAAATATTTTCATCATTCAGAAAAAATATTTAGCTATAAATTATTATTTATAATAAAAATATTTTCTATGAAAATGGAGCCTTAACCGTTTTTTTTTTCCTTCTTCATCTTTATCAGTGTCTTTGTTTTCAGGGCTCGAAATTATGGTAAATCTGTCCATAGATGAAGGCCTATTTCGGTTTTATCTTTTCATTTATTTATTTGCTTTCTGGAATTTTCACTGGAAAATGAGCTGGTGGTCAACAGACGACACCCGGCACGCAATTAGGCCACCAAAAAAATAAGAAAGGCGTGGCTTTCGACTGGCAAACACCGTACGAAAAAGATTCCATGCTAACAGTACCATGAAGTGATGGTGAATGCCTTTTTTTCTTGCAAAACCGTATAAGTTCTTCCACGCGTCATATCTCGTTGACCGATGCTGCGCGTAATAAAAGTTAGGGTAAAAGCCTAAAAAAATCTTCAATTATGTTTATAATGACACATTTATTTCAATTTTTTGCAATAAAAATTTCAATTTTATACTTATATGACATTTTTATTTTAGACTTGTACAGTGTGACACATTTACTCAAAACGTCTAAACTTGTATCTGAGCGACATATTTACCCAAAAAATTTGGTGTCACAAAAATTCCAAACTGATATGAGATAAATATTACTATCAAATATTACTAAGACAAATGATATGTAAAAGTTGACAGATGTATCAATTTGGAATTTACCTTCTATTTTCCATAAATATACCGGTGTGGTTTTAATTCAACTAATAAAAATTAATAAAGGGTAAATTCATCATATTTATATCAGTTTGAGATTTTTTGTACTCAAAAAATTAATTTGAGGAAAAATTTATCACTTGTATACCAATTTGAGGTTTTTTGTAGTCAAAAAATTAATTTGAGATAAATTTATCACAAATATACCAATTTGAAATTTTTTATCGTATTAACCCTAATAAATTCACTAAGTTGATGTGATGATTTTCTAATTGAGCATTTAAAATATTGAAATAGCCACATTGCTTAATAAGTAAATTTCAATAGAATTATTCAATACGTCTAGTATTTTCCATATCACTTTTAAAGGAAATGACAACTTTCACCATTGATATGCACCAAAAAAAAAAAAAAAGGGCCTGCATGTTTGTGTTTCTTTTTTTTGTTCATGAATAGATTTTCTGTTTTTTTGTTCCCGGGATCAAAAAAAGAACAAAAACGCGTTTGTTTGCGTTTTTGTTCAAAATCTGTTTTTTTGTTCCGAGAACAAAATTAGAACAGAAACAAGAAACAAAAAAAAAATTATTTTTTTGTTCCAGAAACACTTTTTGAAGAATTGAAATAACAAAAAAACAAGAAACACTTTTCTTCTTCTTTTCTTCTTCTTTTTTTCTTTTTTTCTTCTTTTGGCCGGTCACCAGCCTCGGCCATAGCCGGTGGCCTCGCCTAGCCACGGCGAGGCTTGCCGGCCCCGACAAGGCTTGGCCGGGCGAGCTCGAGCTCGCCCGGATCCGGCCGAGGCCGAGCTCGTCCGGCCAAGGTGACGCTCGGCCGAGCCTCGCTGGGGCCGACGAGCCTCACCGTGGCTAGGCGAGGCCGCTGGCCCTCGTCGGCCAGTCGCCGGCCATGGTTGAGGCCGGCGACCGGCCAAAAGAAGAAAAAAAGAAAGAAAAAAAGGAAAATAAAAATAAAAATATTAAAAAATTAAAAGAAACAAAAAAAAGAATACAAATTTACCAAACATATTTTTATTCACTTTTTATTCTCGGAACAAGTTTACCAAATGCATCTTTCTGGTGAAAAATTGTCCTTTGGAATAGAAATAGTTTTTTTTTATTTCTATTCTCCGAAGCAATTTTTAAATAGAAACACAAACAAATGCACCCAAATTTGCTCTTGGTTGAACTTACTTGTCTAACAAGGACAAGCAAAGGCGGTGGGGCGGGCTGCGGCAGCGACAGTTATGGATGAGCATGAGAATTCCAAAGCCGGAGGTAATGAGCTTGCCGAAAATAACTAGAGAGAGGTAAAGTAAAATCCAGCGGTGAGAAAATATTGGACACGTGTCTTCCATCGAGGTCAGACATAAGCACTTGGATATGGTCTCCAAATCCTCCTAATAAGGGCAAGGTATCGTCTGCCAATTCAAATTAATGAGGACAATTAGAAAACAATCATAACGAACAATATCTTTGCATTTCTTGATAGAGGGATCTTGAAGTTTATCAAGAACCGATAATTCAAAGATTAATCAATGATTCTCATCTCTCACCAAAGTCCGTATCTTATAATATTCACCAAATCCTTATGACAACATAAGTTCTTAAACAATTATATCATTTTTTGATTTATTGAGAGAGATGGGCAGGTGATTATGTCGTCATGGCTATGGTTGTGGTGAAAGAACAACCGCAATGGTAGTATTGGGCTGCATTAGAAGAAGTTATAAATGAGGGGGAGAAACATAGAGAGAATATAGAGGGAGGCATGTGGAGATCCTACTAGCCGGAGATTCATGGAACATTTTGTAAATTTCATAAATTAATCAAAACTTTGACAGTATAGCTACCCTCATTTGGAGTAGTTTACATAGAATTAATAAAATTGGAAAGTAATCTCTTGAATCCTTAAGCTTGAAATGTCCCGAAGCTCGAAAACCATGCTAACCACGTGGTCTCAAGGCAGGTGCTACTGGAATTAGGGTTCGAATCTTTTTACGGCGTGTGATGATTCTCAAGTTAAGTTTAACATGCTGTCGGTCGATGGAGCCTCCCACATGCAACTCGTGCTACCCATGTTCAATGCATTTATCTAGCCCCCAATTCCCAGGCACACGTTGAGATTTTGGTCAATTATTTTTCACCACTGCCATCTTTTGATCTGTCAATAAAGCCGTCGTTCCAAATTATGACGTCATGATCATCCCATTGCATTACTCTTACTCTGCAAAAATTGCTAAGCCGTATTCACATCTGGTGCAAACGACCTTGCCTAATACACTAATTGGAAATTAATGTGGTTTAAACTCATCTAATTGCGATTCCTTTTATATGGTTCCTCTATCATGATTTTCTTTTTATTTTTTTCAGAGCTCTTTTGAATCAGCAACAAAAGCACAAGAGCAAATTCTTATACATACTTAAGATTGGGACAATTACAAAAATATTTCCAAATCTATTACACTTGTTCCAATTTGATCTTGAGCATTTTATTTATGCCAATTTAATTTTAAACATTTTTACATTTAGCCGATTGAGTCCATTCGACTTATTTCGGTAAAAAATCAGTAATGCTAGCTATTATATGTGACACGGTCAACGCCAACATGAATTTTTTTTAGAACCTTCATAATTTTTTTGGGTTTTTTCTTTTTTACTTTTCTTTTCTCTAGGAGTGAATGCATAGGTGAAAGAAACTTGAGCAGAACTAGTTTTGATATTATGTTAGAATGCTCAATCCAAAAGCTTAAACTAATATGTTGAGAGAGATCACATGCATATAAAGAGCTTATAAACTCAAAATTGAGTAATGTAAGATAGTTCTTCTCTTTTTCATCTTTGTTACTTATGAAATCGTACTTTTAAGTAACTTTTCTCTCATCTACATACTTTTATTGTTGAAAAGTTGTCATGTCAGAAATCATGTCCGCATGACTAAATATGTTAAAGATGAAGTTTACATGATTCCACGAAATCAAAAGGCATAAAAACTTGATTATACATCCTAGAAAGTCATAGGTTACATTGCATGAGTTGGAACGGTCTTGATCTTTTTCCTGAGATTGTCCACCATGATGTTGCAAGTAGTGGATATGCATTACGTTGGATATGCATTACATTTGAACTTGTCGTCGGACTGTGAACATCAAATAATGGATATGCACGAGATCATTCTTAATTCAACCTTTTACTTCATTCCCATTTCAAAGAGAATTTGTCTGAAATTTCATTGCCAATACACTTCTAAAATTCTCAACCACTAGTCTTTTCCTCAACCACACGTAGAGCCAGCCAATTAGTTTGACCCTTATATAGATGGAAACCCTATCAATATCACATCCCAAAAGATGCATAAATTTGGTCTACATTCATGCTGAGATGCCAAAAAAAAAAAAAAAGAGAGAGAGAAGTCTGTGCAAAAGAAACTTAGCATTGCTAGGGTGAGACGACGAAGCTTTACATGAAATGTGTTAACTTATAACATATACCTAAAAACTACACTAAGCAACTTGAGTGCGATGATCCTCACTAATCCGCCCCCTAGTCCGATAACGAATGCATGGCATGTTTAATAAGCGTAAGGACACATATTGTGTTAAGATAATCAATAGTCGAGGACAAGCAAAGATTCAAGAAAAACACAAGGTGCAAACTCAACCAAGATAATGAGCCGATTAATACTCTTCCGAACATAAGAACAAGACATACGCCTGATGATTTAAGTGGTGGACTAGTGGTTGGGTCGGGTCAAGTCTAGCTGAATTTTTCCGGATGAATCCAATACGAACTCTTCCTCCACATACAATTTTTGAATTTTTCCAAGCCTTTGAAATATCTTTGCGCGAATATCGTACGGTCAATGTCAAATTTCAAACGAATACACGTCTAGTCCACCGCCTTCTTTCCTCCTCTCCACATTTCCTACATCGTTTTCACGTGCCATGTACATGCATTCGGGGAAAAATAAAGCCCAGAAAAAGCATAACGACAAGGCAGATGCCAAACCGTTCTTCCTTTTCTCCGTCTATAAAAGCCACTAGACCAACTCTCCAAAACCCCATCACACCCAAGTCTTAATAACCATTGTCTTAAGCAACTGTTGTCTACATACACCATTCTCTCTTTCAAGAACACCCCAGAAACGATCATCACCCACCATCATCATGTTGAAGACACAGCTTCATCAATCCCCACCTGCCTCCCCAACCTTGGTCCCATTAAGCAAGCCATCTGGCCAAGCCAATGGCCGGATCGCACTTTTTCCGGCGCAGTCTGAACTTGCACTCCAAAAGAGCACCGGAAGCGCTCGAGTGGGGCTTTCATCGAGTACAATCGATGCTGTTGCCAGCCCGAGCACCATCGAGAAGTCTCTGTCGGTTAAAGCGGTAGTGAAAGTGAAACCAAGCGCCGGTGGGTTCTTCTCGGAACTAGGGATAAGCGGAGGGCTCGATACGATTACTGATTTGATGGGGAAAACGCTCCTCTTGGAGCTTGTTAGTGCAGAGCTTGACCACAGTAAGTATTGAGCATTCAATTTTGAACTTGAAATTGTTAACACAACTTGTAACAGAAAGCAGGGCGAGAAATAGGCTGAATTTGATTGAAACGTGTTCTTCTGCTTTTTGAAAATTTTGCTATGTTCACAATTTGACTTATATTTGAAGTGAAACATTTGAAGTTTCTCAAAGTTCAAAAAAAGCGATATTCAGAATAATATACGAATTTTTACCCTTTTTTTAAAAATAGCCATTTTGGGTTTGAAGAAAAAGTCACAAAATTAGATAAGTTGTTTATGACTTGCAACGAACAAGGATGTCTGATTGTATAATTAATAACCATTCCCTATATAAATTATCCGTGGACGTGGGTTTGTACTAAAAGATCTGATGCATGCTATCCAATTTAGCACACTATATGTGAGATATAACATGTTAATGAAGGTGTAATTTCTTGTCTTGTTATTAAGCCACAGATATATAGAAATATATCATGATCTTTGCCAGAAAAAAATATTTGCGAGTACCGCACAGGATATATGTGCAATCAAAAACTAAAATTGACGATAAAAGCATGAATTTTCCCCATATTTGTCACGGTTCAGCCCAAAATAAGATTCCAAGGCATCATATAGACCATATGGATTTTAATCCTTACCCTTGTTATGCTCGACCTTCCACGTAAAAAAGGGAGAAGAGAGAGAGAGAGAGAGAGAGAGAGGCTATCTCTTGCCAGAAATATTCAGCTCCAAGCCCCCAATTCGACGATCTTTCGTTAGATTCGTTGCATTTACTGTTCATGGCTTAATTTCGGCTTCCTAACACGAAATCCTAGCCCTCCCGTGGTGTGCGAGAGCCAACTGTAATTTCGTTCCTGCTATGATGTTGAAGATTTTAACACGGTCCTGAACTTCGTTTACAGAGACGGGACAAGAGAAGGAGACCATCAAAGGGTATGCGTACAAGAAGGGCCAGAACGAGGAGGAGGTTACTTACGAGTGCAAGTTCAAGGTTGGAGAGGAGTTCGGAGAGGTCGGGGCGATCTTCGTGGAGAATGAGCACCACAAGGAGATGTACCTCAAGGACATCGTCCTCGACGGGTTTGTTGGCGGTCCTCTTAACATCACATGTAACTCATGGGTTCACTCCAAGTACGATAACCCGCAAAAGAGGGTCTTCTTCACCAATAAGGTTAGTTAGATCATGCCGATAGCTACATGGCTTCCTATTTAGGGTTTTCCTCATTTTTCATGAGGTTAGTACACATATTAAAAGATCAATACTATTAGGGTTATGACTTATTACACATATTGAAAATTAGGGGTTTTACGCACACACATGTATATTTGTGTTGACGCACTTGAAGGCACTTAAGAGGAGAGGATTATAAATTAAACAAGAGTATTTGTGCAGAGATCGAGTGAATCAACCAGGTTACGTGTCATGAAACGCATGTTTACTTGCGATTAATTAGCTATATAATCTCCAAACATAGTACAACTCTCGGTTGACATTGATTCTTGAATTGACACTGAAGCGACCGGTGAAACTAAGGTACAATGCGTGTGGATGAAAAGCATTTGAGTTCATATAAATCTTTTGACTTTCTCGTCCTCACAGTGTCCTTTTAAAAAAGAATCAGAAACAGCACGTGAAATCGGTGCCCTATTCGTCGGCCGGTCATGTATTGCGCATTGATTTCATGGGACTCGATTTTCACACCAAAACCTCAAAAGCAAGTTCAGTTTAATTGTTTAGAGAGATAGTCGATTATCACTGTTTGAATTATGAGTATTACTTAGATGGGTTTTATTTGGAGCTTGATGGCTTTCGTTGCACGCTATTGCGCCGCAGTGCTATTTACCGGCCGAAACACCGAGCGGGCTGAGGAGGCTGAGAGAGGAGGAGCTGGCGATCCTGCGAGGGAATGGCCAAGGCGAGAGAAAGTCGTACGAGAGGATATACGATTACGACGTGTACAATGACCTGGGGAATCCGGATAGCGACATGGATAAGAAGAGGCCGGTGCTTGGCGGCAAAGAGCTCCCGTACCCTAGACGATGCCGGACCGGGCGCCGTCGGAGCAAGACCGGTGAGTTGAGAAATTATTGTTACTCCTTCATAACAATGATCAACACAACAAAACTTTGGATAAGCCATTCGTCCCAACAAATGAATTGAACATTCACATATAATGCCGAGCAGATCCACAGTCGGAATCGAGGAGCGAGAGCATATATGTGCCTCGAGACGAACAGTTCTCGACGATAAAGGAATTGACATTCTCGGCAAAGACGGTGTACTCGGTGGTACACGCACTGGTGCCGTCGCTCGAGACAGCAATAGTCGACTCCGACCTGGGGTTCCCCTACTTCACCGCCATCGACGAGCTCTTCAACGAAGGCGTCAACTTGCCCCCGTTGCAGAAGCAAGGTTTCCTCAAGGACCTCTTCCCTCGGCTCGTCAAAACCGTCACTGATGCCTCCGAGGATGTCTTGCGCTTTGAAACCCCTGAAACCATGATCCGTAAGCAAACTCCCGTTCCCTCTCGCTCTCTCATTCTCTCTTTAGGAAAATACATTATTAGTCAATCATAGGACACTAAATTTATATTATTATCATTTTTTTTTTTGGTAAAGGTAAGATACTAAATTTATATTATTACTTATTATATATCTCCAAGATTTTTATAATAATTAGATGTGTTGTTGCCCTCTGCAGGAGACAGATTTTTTTGGTTTAGTGATGAAGAGTTTGCTCGTCAAACTCTAGCGGGAATTAACCCCTATGCGATCCAGTTGGTCACGGTAATAATTATTGTACACATTTCAACAATATAATTTGCTCACATACAATTAATTTAGTTTATTTAGACTAAAATTATTTGACATCACCATGTTGGGTATATGCTTTCTATATATAATTGGTATTAAAATATGTATTTAGGAATGGCCCTTGATGAGCATGCTCGACCCTAAAATCTACGGTCCGCCAGAATCGGCCATCACGACAGAGATCATCGAAAGGGAAATCAAAGGCTTCATGACAGTAAATGAGGTACGAGGATACTCCCTCGACGAAGTATTGCTTAGTACAACCTATCTGCACTCTAGGGCCAAGCATAAACCTAAATCCAACGGCCCCAATTAATGAAATTTGACCTGAACCCAACCTTTTCGGTTTGGTTCAATTCGATTTTGTGCAGGCTATACAGCAAAAGAAGCTGTTCATGCTAGACTACCACGACCTGTTCCTACCATACGTGAACAAAGTGAGGCAGCTCAAGGGAACAACCTTGTATGGGTCGAGGACGCTCTTCTTCTTGACCCCAGATGAGACGTTGAAGCCGCTCGCCATCGAGCTGACGCGGCCGCCGACTGACGATGGGAAGCCGCAATGGAAGCAGGTGTTCATCCCCTCGTGCCACTCCACCAGCATGTGGCTCTGGCGGCTCGCCAAGGCCCATGTCCTCGCCCACGACTCTGGATACCACCAGCTCGTCAGCCACTGGTAACAAAATAATTTGATAATTACTTTTCGACAAGCAAATTTTAAAAAAAAAAAAAGAAAAAAAGAAAAAAATCATAGATCTATTGAGTACAAGTATACTAGCGATGAAACAGGCTAATCAAATTATCAAGAGAGAAGAATATAGCTTTAAAAGTTGTTTTCCACACATTGAGACACACATAGGATTGTGAGATCTAAGTATGTTGATAATTTTGTAATTGTTATATGATTTGCAACTAAAACGTGATGTTATTACACGACGTACCTATTTGCATAAACGTTGATGGTGTAATTAATGTTTCTATGGTTTCAACTTTTGCAGGTTGCGGACTCATTGTGCCACGGAGCCTTACATAATAGCGACAAATCGGCAACTGAGCGAGATGCACCCGATCTACAAGTTGCTACAACCACACTTCCGGTATACGATGGAGATCAATGCGCTGGCTCGCGGGTATCTGATCAATGGCGATGGCATCATCGAGACCACCTTCTCTCCCGGCAAGTATTCCATGGAGCTCAGCGCCGTCGCCTATGACAAGCAGTGGCAATTCGACTTGCAAGGCTTGCCCAATGACTTGATTAGCAGGTATGGCACATCAATTAAAATTAGGGAAAGAGAAAAATATAATAATTGTTGACGCTTGGAGTGTTTAGAACAAATTAGTTTTATGAAAACCGAATCGCTTTTCTGATTTTGTCAATGCTTGCCAGGGGTTTGGCAGTTAAGGACCCAACGGCACCCCATGGGCTCAAGCTAGCGATCGAGGACTACCCCTTCGCCAACGATGGCCTCCTCTTGTGGGACACCATCAAGGAGTGGGTCACCAACTACGTCAATCACTATTACCCCGACCCAAGCCGCATTGCGTCTGACGAGGAGCTCCAATCCTGGTGGACCGAGATCCGGACCGTCGGCCACGGCGACAAGAAAGACTCCCCTGGGTGGCCTGACCTCAAGACCCCGTCCGAGCTCATCCACATTGTCACCACCATGGTCTGGGTTGCCTCAGGCCACCATGCTGCCGTCAACTTTGGCCAGTACACCTACGGCGGCTACTTCCCTAACCGGCCCACCATTGCACGAACCAAGATGCCCGTCGAGGACCCGACAGAAGGAGAGCACAAGATGTTCTGGGACAAGCCCGAGGTCGCGCTCCTCACATGCTTCCCGTCGCAGATACAGGCAACCAAGGTGATGGCAATCCTCGACGTGCTGTCGAACCACTCGCCAGATGAGGAGTACCTGGGGCAGGATCCGGAACCAGCTTGGAAAGAGGAGCCAGTGATAAAGGCAGCATTCGAGAGGTTCCATGGGAGGCTGAAGGAGCTCGAGGGCGTCATTGACGCAAGGAACACCGACCAAAGGTTTAAGAATCGGAGTGGAGCCGGGATCGTGCCGTATGAGCTCCTGAAGCCGTTCTCCGAGCCCGGCGTGACAGGGAAGGGAGTTCCATACAGCATTTCCATCTGAGCAAATGACATTCTTGTTCGTGGTGGCAGTCACATTGGTTGCAGAGAGAAAACTTCCCCTTCTATCTTGTAGAATCCTAATTTGTGGACAACATTTTTTTAATTTCATGATCTAATGTGTCGTGTTACCAATATCTATGTAATTATGATTAAAGGATTAATTTCAGTTCTAGTCCTCTATCAATTGCCAAAAAAATAAAAAATAAAAAGTGACGATGTGCATAAAACGTAATCTTCACTACAATCTACATCTATCTCTTCGTAAATACCAAATTGCACTACTGTTACATACCAGTGAAGAATCTAAATTCTTGGGTAAATGGTCAGTTCAATAGATTTGCTAAACATGCTTCTCAGCCACCAGTGAGAGAGAAGGGGCATGCACTTCGAGCAAGCAAATTGATGAGGGTAAAAATTTAATAGATTAGATGGAATTGTTAATACCAACATCACGCAAGTCCAGTTCTCATGCACTCTTAGATAAGGCAAGTTCCTGTCAACATATTTAGTTTTGGGTCAACTAGAATATATTAATTATTTCGCGCCACACTAATTCTCTAATATGAGACTATCCTGACATAACTCACACATTCATTTCAACAAAAGGTGATTGTCTAGGATTTGACCACTACAAATAAATACGTGAGGATTAAAATCAGGCAAGTTCATCCATAACCAAACATCTAGAATTTTTTTTGCCTGAACATTTTTCTCTCCTTTTTCTCGAACACTTACTCATCAACATAAATCCTTTTCTTGTACTTTAACATGAAACATAATCAATAAAAAAAAATTATTTCCACAAGTAAACTTGAGATTATACCATGAGTGTGCCTAATAAGGTGCTATTTGTTTCACGAAATTTTTATTACTAGAAAACATTTTCTAATGTTTGGATCACTTAAAAAATTGAATCCATAGAACATATTTTCATAGTCAACAAAAAACCTGCACTTGGATTTAGGAAAATGACTTCCTCTTTAAAAATCAAAATTCACTTTCCAAAATATGAGTAGATATCACCGTTCACACCAAAGTTTTCACATTTGGGCATGAAAACCCCAATGCCTATGCCAGAGGACACCCGTGCTATTGCCCGAGTCCTCAATGACCATGCTCAAGTACTCGGTTACTATGCCCAAGTTATAGTGCTTGGGCCTAAGCTAATCGAGACTAAGCTAGGTGCCTCAGCGATCATGCCCGGTCCATAAAGGCTTGGCTCAAGACCACAATGCCCATGCTTGGATGTCCAACTCCCATGGCAATGTAATTGACGCCAAGACTCATGTCTCTTGAGGCCAGCTTGAGACATTAGCACCCATGCTTATGTCCTTAGTGACCATGCATGAGAGCCTGGTGCGTATGCCCAGATCCCTAGCAGCCATATCTTGATAGTATGTCTAAATATTGAATGTACAAAGAGGTGAATAGGTGAATAATCAAAACTTGATGTATTCTTGCGGAATTATCCAGGCGAAGTTTGATATGTGAACAATTTAATATATATAAGAGTAAACTAATGATATCAAGTGCAATATGTTACTATTCGATAAATACGGAAATGAGTCAAAATAAAATAAAATAAAAGATAGTGCGTGCCTATCTTATTATTTTTTATAGTGGTTTGGCTAAGATCAAACATATGTCCATTCTCTCTGACTAATAACAGCCATCAACATATGAGAATCCACTAGTAATATTTTGAGAGGTTCTAACATTGCTTGCTACTTGTTGACACCCGAAATTTTTGTCAACGTTTTAAATATTCATTTTTGCAAGAAAAATATAAAAAAAATAAAGAACCAAAAAAAAATGAATGAATAAAAAAGAATGAAAACATTAAAAAAAAAAAAAAAGAAGAAAAGAAAAAGAAAAAAAAAAAGAAAGAAAACAAAACAAAAAAAAATGAAATGAAATGAAAAGAGAAAAAAATTAGAAATAAAGAAAACGAAAAAAGAAAGAAGAGGAGAAAAAGGAAAAAATAAAAGAAAGAAAAAAAGATAGAAAAGAAAGAGGGGATTCAGACGAGGGGGGAGGATTCTCGTGGGAGGCTCTCTCGGCGAAAGGAGGAACGGACTCGGAGACCGGCAGTTTTTTCGCCGTAACAACCTCCTCTCTCTCTCTCTCGATTTCTTCCCCATCTCGGAGGCCGACGAAGGACCCTCCGGCGCCGGCCATAGCTCTGCTCCCTCCCTCGACGATCGCTTCCAGAAATCGGTCGCTCGCTCGCTTGATCGTCGGCTCTCGCTCTCGCTCGACATCCACCGGAAGAAGACCCCGGAGTCGGAGGTAGAAAGAGGAGCGAGGGAATCACCCAGCAGCGAGGTCGAGAAGTCGTCGCCATTGTCGCGGAGCAGATCCGCCGTGCACGCGCTCTCATCTCGAGCCCCTCGCCGGCCGCGAGCCCTAATTTTTCGATTCCACCATCGATTCAACCTTTTCCGTTCATCATCAACCACCCGAGCTCTTGTCGAAGGGGTGGAAACCAGAGAATCTCCCCCTCAGCAGATTTTTCTCTCAGTTTGGGACAAGGATGGGCGACAACAGCGGCGACGACGACGCTTAACCGAGCTTCTCTTTGGATCGAGCTCATCAGAGCGGAGCTTGGCGTTTAAGGCTTAGACCGAGTCGACGGCAGCGACGGCTTCCGATCCTTCGCCGATTCATTCAAGAGGAGTACAGGTGTGGTGATGCTTACTGATGCTGTATTTTGGTTCATTCTCTATCCCTTTCTGACCTTAGCAGATTATAGGCTGAATCTTCTGGATGTTTGTTTGCACTCGATCAATGCTTTCTTCCTCCTTGGTGACACCATTTTGAATTGTTTGTTGTTCCTTATGTTTCGTTTTGCATATTTCATTCTATGGACGGGCCTATATGTCATTTTCCAATAGATCTTCCACGCTCGTGTTTCAATTTGGTAGCCATATCCGTTTCTGGACTTGTCATCATCATATGCTCCTCTTTGGTACCTCGGAGTGGCAGTCATGCATATTCCATGCTACGGTATCTTTGCTTTGATAATTAGGCTCAGGCACATATTGTCATCGAGATGATTCCACATAATCTCATCAAAGTCCGAAACGAGGAATAACTAGATGAAGATTTTAGCGTAGTAGTTATGCTCTATTAGACGAGTTCTCACCACCGTTTCTGGCGGCTGCTGCAGTTCCCATGGTCCGCAAAAGATAAGAGTAATCATTCATTCGTTATTTGAAGAATAGTGGCTGGAGTTGTGTATTGCATGTCCATTAATGAAATGTACAAATTGTTGATGGACTAGCATTGAATTAACTCTTGCTGAGTTCATTTTTTTTTTGTACTAAATTCTTTGTAGGTCTATGAAAACCTTCCTTTTTGGCTTCTTGTACTGTAATGTGGCTATCAGTTTTCCTTGGCATGTATTGGCATTTAGCACCAGTTTCTGGAAATTCGTTCTGACTTATGCTCTGTTTTGAATGACCTTTTGTACAAATGACCTGATACGAGCTGGTTGCTGTGGTTTTCTGTGTTCGAAGTCTTCATGAAAGTCGAAGATGGTTCGAATATCTTTCCAATGAGCTATAGAATGCCCTGATTGAATCTCATTTGATATGGTTTTCACATGTCCAAAGTTCAGTCCAGAATCTGTCCTGTTTGAGACCTGATGCGTGTGCTCAAATTTGAATTAGTAAACATGCTTTGCTGGAGTTGAATCTTTCATGAGAGTCATTGGAAATTTCACAAGCTTTATAACAAGGTATAGCTTGAATCAAGTGATCATCGTTAGCAAGGTCAATGGCTTCCATAAAGTCACGTTTGAGTTGCTACAATCTGTAATGTTGGATTTTTGCTCTGTTTCTTTTCTGTTTTCATATAGATTTTTGTGAACAAAGTAGGACTTCGATGTCTCATGATAAATGATCAAGACATTTCCTTCTATATACTTGGACTTTCATAGATTTTTCTTATGTCTTCATTTCAATGAATATCATCCATGTTTTGTGCAATCCCTGATGTGATTTTAACTGATTGTGTTGCCGTGAAAATGTCTTCAATCAAGTTCCTTAAGAGCATATTTGATGCTTGATGCCTTCTAGACATACTTAGAGCATATCATAAGCTTCGCAATGATGTATGGCATGTCTCATTTGAGGATCATTGACTATGTAAAAACCATGCATCAAGTCGATATGTCACAACTGGAGTTGTCATGCCTTTTGCCCCTAATGATAAGTCACACATCAATGTTAATGAACTTGTGTGATCTTTTGTACATGGATTTAGGGTTAACTGTTTAATCAAACTTGTTCTTCACATTTAGTCCTACGTCATGTTCAAATTTCATAATTTTCATGCATTGATAAGGCGGCTTAACAAGTCGGTTACCATGCATCATTTTCTGATTTGCTTATGATTGATTTGCATGCTTTAGCGATTGTTGCTTTTTGGCCATGAATTTGACATAACTTGAACCGATACATTTTAGGAAGCTTCATTCATGAAAATTGTTCTTCACGGTGTGCTTGATGTTTCGTGCTTTTCTTAGAGCCAAATATTCATGGGTTCTACCCATTTGTTTTGATCTTATGTGTGATGTTTGATGATTTCTGTTGTGATTCTTTGTTATGATTTCATTGTAGGCTTTCTTTTAGAATATCATGCATACTAACTTTGATGATGTATAGCATGCTATCTTCTTGGCTATGAATGTTGTGTATATTCATAATATGCTGTCGCCAAGTTATAATTAATGTTTGTGACTTGAATTTGCTGGATTCATGTTCATGTCTGATGCCTATGTTCAATTGTTATAATAACGATTTCTATGCGTTATCTTAGTCATATAAGATGAGGCAAGGGATTCTTATTTCTTAGACTAGGTTTAGAATGGGATCCTGAACATGGATAAAGTGTGAAGATGGTGAAGGTCGATGTCCATTCCGACCATTGTCATGTAATATTCGTTTTCCCGAGATATGTCTCGGGTTTCATGCATTGTATAAAGCCCGACAAGTTGCGGGTTTCCTTTCTTTCTCGATTGTGTTCTCTTTTATATTCTTTAGAATTGCATGATTAGGTTTACTGCTTTATCTTGATTGTTTACTTCATGTCTTGCAATTTAATTTTCATTTCATTGTTTGTTTTCCTTTCATTTCTTAGGAATAGAATAGAATGAAAGTAACCCACCACGCATGATCATTTAGTATAGAATTGACAATCTTGAAAATATAAAAAGAAATGCATGAAAATGTTAGGAAAAACACAACATAACTATTTAGGTACCGAAAGGGCGCTAATAGCATATTAGCGTAACCCAAGTCCCCGAACCTAGATATTTGGTTGCGTAGGAATCGAGGGAATACTCCCGACCCTCGATTGGGTTTCTAGCCGACCCACAAAAATGATGCTAGTGGCGACTCCTGTATATTTTTAGGTTGTTATAAATAACTAGATCACATAAATAAACCTGTTGTCGCGCGAGGTACGAGCTTGGGAGAGCTCGTGATCTTGACATCAAGTACCCCTAAACCCGACCTTTCCCACCTTGGACTTTTCGAGGGCGGTGAGATCGGGTCGCGACACTACTTCCATCCGAAATTGGTAAATCACACGATCGAATCTCAAGCACTACTACATCTCACACAATTCTTTGAAGAGATTAAAATCAATTAAAAACACTCTTAGTACATGAAATTCTCTCTCAATAAGTCAACAGAAGTATAATTGTATCAAACATTAAAGCTTTCTTAGTTCATAGTTGCTCTCGTGATTCATGTCTTCTTTCACATATATTGATCTTATTATGTAGTCTCCAAACTAACCAATGGATAATCTTCAAGATGATCAACTTAGCAATTAAAGATAAACAACATAATCACTAGGAGATCTCGTCGTCCATACAATCAAATATTCCTAAAAATAGTGTAGTTTCCACAAACAAAGTTGCTTATATTTGTCGCGACCTCTCTTTTCGGCGCCCACTTACATGCGGGCATGCACAGACTAATGGCTTACTAAATATTAGGCTTAGCTCGAGCTCTCTTAAACCCACTAATTCACGACTTATAGTTCGAGTTTTTAACATGTAAGTTAATTTCAAATAGGAGTCGCTATTAATCGATTTGAGGTTAGTCGATTATAAACCCAAGTAAACTACTGAGAGAAATATTTTACTCCTGTGCAATTAGGGAAATTAGGATTGAGGACTTACTTACACTAATTAATCAACTAATGCCATTCCCGTACATAATCCTATTTAAACATTGATGTTTGATTTTTTTTTTGGATTTTTCAAAGACTTTTTCTGACTTTTGGAAAATGTAGACATTTTGAGATTTTTAGAAAAAATTAAAGTTTTTTTGGATTTTTTTAATTAAAATAACAATAAAACAAAAAGTTGACCCGGATGAGTGAGACCCGCGAGACGGCCCGACCGGGATCCTGCCCAACCAAGATCCAGTTCGACCAACCCGAGTCGCACCTCCGGGGGCTAGACACGAGGCCCTTCTCTGATTCTTTTTACTCCTTTACTCTTTTATTCCTTTCTTTGATTTTTTTTTTCCTTTTATCTCTCTCCTTATCTCTCTCTTCCTTCTCTTTTCTCCCCTCTACACACGCCAAACTAGTGAAAAAGAGAGAGAAACCCATTTTGTCTTTGTCCACTTAGGCTCCATTCGTTTTGCGGAAAATATCATGTTTCCGGAAAACATTTTTTCCTGAAGTCATTTTCTAGGAAAATGACTCTATTTTCCGGTGTTTGGCCAAAATCTAAAATTTGAGTGGAAAATATTTTCCACTGTTCGTTAGCACAAACATTTTCCTGGAAAAATTATCAAAAATTGAATTTTAATGTTTTTAATTGACCAAAAATTTATTTTATTTATTTATATTTTTTAAAAAATGATTTTTAATTATTTATATTTTTTAAAATAGAAATTTTTATTTTTTTTTTTTTTTTCTTTTCCTTCCTCCTTCCTCCTCCTTCTTCCTCCCGAGCGGCTTCGTCCGCCGTCGCCTCCTTCCTCCTTCTTCTTCCTCCTCCTTCCATCGCCGCCACCTCCTTCCCCGCCCGACGATGGTCGGGCACGCCCATGGCCGACCAAGACCCGTGGCCGATCGGCGAGCTCGAGGCTCGGCCGATCTCACTCGAGCTCGCCGGATCGGCGACGAGCTCGAGCTTGCCCGGATCGAGAGCCCGAGCTCGCCGCTAGATCCGGCGAGCCCGAGCTCCGCCGCCAGATCCGACGAGCTCACGACTCGCGGCCACACGACGAGCGGCCTGGACGGCGGGCTCCCCGCGAGCCTCTTGGCGCCGCTGCGGTGCTCCCTCTTGAGCCGGATCCTCCCGAGCGGCTTCGAGCCACCGGGGAAGCAGAGTGCGGCGGCGCCCGACCGGAGCGGGCGGGCGGAGCGGCCGAGGAGGGCGGAGGCGATCCCGAGAAGGACGTTGTCGAAGCCATTGCAAGCAGGGGAGAGAGAGAGAGAGAGAGAGAGAGAGAGAACAAGAACGATGAAGGAAGGAGAAAGCAGCGGGAGCGCGAGAGGTGCGGAAAATGATTTCCTCTTTTCAAAAGAGGAAATCATTTTCCGCGATTTCAAGAGGGATTTTCCTTTGACCGGAAAATATTTTCCGTTGACCGTGTATTTTCCGCCGTCCGAACACCGGAAATTTCGAAAAATATTTTCCTAGAAGTTATTTTCCGCGAAACGAACGAAGCATTAGTCTTTATTCTTTTTGACTTTTCTTTCTTTTCTCTCTTTGTTTCTCTCCTCTCTCTATCTACACGTCGTCAGACAAACAAAAAATAAATGAACTCCATCTTTTGTACTCCATGAACCAATAGACAACGGATAGACCATTTCTATTTAAAAATTATTTCCCCTCCCCCTTTTGTTTTTCTTTTCATTTTTTCCTGTTTTCTTTTTCTTTTACTCTTCACCTCTCTCCTCCTGCGTCTCTCGGGTCTCTCATTCTTTTGCACGAAATGGTCGAAACGCTACCGACCTCACTTGTCCCGATGATCGAAAGTTCAAACGTAAATATAAGACTCGGATTTAATTAATTAAAAAAGAGAAAAGAAAAAGGGGTCAAGAACGAGGGAGCCGCGTCCAGCTACCACCGCCACACTCCACCTCGCCGGGCAAGAATCAGTCGCTCGTGGAACCATGATTCATGCCGATAATAACCATGAAACGAGGCAAACTAAGCAAAAGATGTCTGGAAATCTACCAAAATGTATTCGACAAACCACAAACACCAAGAACGGATGGGAAACCAAGAATGAATGCATTTATCTCAACCGGGCATTTCAACAAGCACATAGGGTATGACCAAAAAAACAAAAAACAAAAAATAAGCACATAGGGTCATCGGTAGGGGGGTTAGAGACGAGGACAACGAGCTCGAATTCAAGCTGTGATTCAAAGCCAACGACACTCGAGACCTTGCGACGCAGTTCGCACCTAAATGAGGTCGAAGACTCACCCGACTCGAAGGACGGTGGGTTGGCCGACAGGCCTGAAACAGAGTACGAAAACAAGGTACTACAGGTGTTCGGTTGAAGGAGCCCTACCCGGCTTGGCGACGTCGGACAGCAGACGAGCTCGACAGATCGAAGCTACGTCCGCACGCCTCGCTTGTCTCTGAGTCGGGATCCTTGGGAAACTGACCCCAAACCAAAAAAGAAACAAACCAGAACGTAACCTACTGCAACTTTTGACGCGAACAAAGCGTGACGACAAGCAGCAACTTTTCTCCACAGTCCACCCTTACTCACGACTCTCGAGTATTCCTCTCTAGCTTGCTTACTCTCGAGCCTCCCCTGATGTCTCTCCAGGGAAGTTCTCTGAGCTTGCTGCCTACTTCAACTGAGCTCACAACCTACCTATATATAGGCGAGGAGGGTCCGGTCGACAGAGGAACTTTGGTCGTGGTCGTGGATCCTTAGCTCGTCGACCGGACTCTCTCTTGGCCGAACTGGTGTCTTATCCCTTCTTCTTTGCAGAGGCCTGCTTGGCATTAAAGGCGGGCATTGATGGCGCCTGCGAGACCCCCTTTGTCGCCTATCTATCCTCCTCTCTCTATTGTAGGTAGCCTGCACCTGTCTCTTCTGCGCACGTTGTGTCCAGAGCACGGAGGGAAGGAGAAAGAAGAGGAGAGGGCCGGGCCGCAAAGTCAGCAAGGTGTGGGCAAGATGGGCCCTTAGCCTGTGCGGCAAAGAGAAAAGGGGCTGAGATCAAGCTAGCCTCCAGAGCCATTTTTTTTCTAATATAATTATCCGAAATTGGGGTAAAATAAGGGAAAATACAAAAAATAAAACTTAGTAAATGCAAATAATAACTAAAACCACCCAGGTTATGCGAAAATCATTTTTATTAGGGCCAAATCGTTTCCTAATTTTCTATACAATTTTTATCATAAATACTTAGCCAAAATTTAGGTGTTGATAATATTAGAAAATATGCTCTTCACCACAGTAATTGATGATTGATTGGATTCTCCATTGTGTATCTCTTCCAAAGTTCCAAGTAGTGGCTTCTTGTAAATATTCCATAAGACTAAGATTGATAGTGAAGGGTATATGTATGAGTCTTCAAATCATAATGTGTCATCACATGATATGTACATTCTTCTCAGGTGATATAAGGAGTTGCTCATATCATTGATCCATGAGTCTGTGTAAGCTTCATGATGGTAGTTGACTTTTGTACAATTCTCCATCTGATCTGAGTAAATTGGTGATCAGGGTTCCATAGAATAGTTCACCTTGTGGTACCTCCAAGTCTCCTTGAACTTCCCATTTTGTGGACTTATTTACCTTCCATTAAGGTCTCTATAATCTTTGCTAGTCTTTCCACTTTGTATTTTGGAGCAAATCAATAATGATAGAATATACTTATATCAATGTTACCTGAAATAAAGACAACATCTACATTTATCAAGTAACAACACAAATTAAAATGTTTTGTCAACTGAAAATATCACAGGAGGTTTTTTCAAAACTGGCTACTTGGCTCCCATAACCTAGTCATTGGTGCGAAGCCCTAAGCCCATCTAGATTGGGCTTGGGTCGATTAAGGCTGTGCTCTGATCCTTTGAGGTAAGGCCCAAGATCGTAGTGTGTTTACCCAAGCCCCTAATGGTCATGTCTAGTAATTTGGCTCCCATTGATGGCTCCAATGAAAGTAAAAAAGAAGTAGAATCTGAACAAGGTCTAGCTTGGAGAGGACTCCAAATTCATGTTGAAGTTCAAGAAGCCAAGGTATAAGAACAAAGATAATGCAAATATCCAAGACATGATGCTATCCAAATCGATAATCAAAGTAGCCAGATCAAAGGATCGAACTTGATGCTGTGATGGAGCTCAAGCCCTCTAGATGTGAGGCCTCAAGCTCGACATAGTGGGATAAGTTGAGTAGTCCAGATCTAGGGCTCAAGCTTAACGCCATGGTGGAGCTCAAGGTCATCTAGCTTGGTCAATATCTCGCAATTGCTAAGCTCGACAACAAATAGAGAAGGGGGGAGGGGCGTGTGGCATAGACACCGACAACTATATGATATAGTCATCAATAGACTCGTTAAACAGGTGGATCGGATCGGGTTTGGATCGGGTTATAAATGGTCAGACCAAAATCAACCAATTTAACCCGTTTATGACCCATTTATTACAATGCAAAATTTTGACCCATACTCGACTCGACCTATATTCAACCCATATTCGACTCACTTAACTAAACTTAATAAAGCTTATTTCTTATATATATATATGGTATTGCTAAAATATTTTTATACAACACAAATTTAATGGACAATTTTATAATTTTTAAAATAATTATTTTTAAAAAAATCGAACTTTAATTATTTTTTATTTTTTAGAAATTAAATTTTTAATTATTTTTATTTTTATTTTTAAGAATATAATTTTTAATTTTCTTTTTCTCTATTTTTATTTTGTGTTCTTCTTCTTCTTTGGCTAGCCGTCGGCCATGATGACACTGGCGACTAGCCAAAGGCAAGGCTCGAGCCTCGCTGAATTTGGCGAGCTCGAGCTCGCCTGGCCGATCACCGGCCATCTCTATGCTGGCCACCGAAGGAGGAAGAAGAAAAAAAAAAAAAGAAAATTAAAATGAAAAATAATTATAATTTCGATTTTTATAAATATATATATATATATTTTTTTTTTTTTTTTGTAAAGTTAAAGAGGGAAGAAAGAGATTGTGAGGTTTTGATTAAAAATGGGTTCTAAATCCAACTCATTTAAGACCTACTTAAGATATACTAAGACCCACCTATCTAAAGTCTTTAATTGTTAAACCCATTTAACTACTTTTTATCAAAAAATAAGTGATCCATATATGACCCATTTATGATTTAAATGGGTCATATATGGGTCTAAAACCCATTTTGCCACCTCTAATCATCAATAACTAAATAAAATCGATATTGACAAGAAATAAAGGATGTTCAACAAGTATCATTACTCATTGATAAAACTTACACATGATCAGTTATTTTGAAATTTGGTGAAATGTTAGGTAAAAAAGAAATAGTACACATTGATCAAAGATGTCAAATAGATGGGCCAACATCGAACGATGGCTTTGAAAGTGGTAACTTATTGTTGATAATGATTGCCACGGCATAAATAGCACATCGGGATTCTTATAGAATGTGTGCTTATGACTATACTTAGAGTGACAATTGCTTGTGCATAAATAACCATGATATTCACTCTAAAAGGGATCAACTCAAACGCAAATTCAAAATGTGTTTAATCAATGTATTAATTGCACGTCTTTTCATCTTCAAAATGTGTTTAATCAAAATGTGTTTTATTTTTTAGAAATTAAATTTTTAATTATTTTTATTTTTATTTTTAAGAATATAATTTTTAATTTTCTTTTTCTCTATTTTTCTTTTGTGTTCTTCTTCTTCTTTGGCTAGCCGTCGGCCATGATGACAGCGGCGGCAACTAGCCAAAGGCAAGGCTCGAGCCTCGCTTGACGCTAGCAAGTTCGAGTCTCGCTAGATCGGCGAGGCTCGAGCCTCACCAAATCTGGTGAGCTCAAGCTCGCCTAGCCGATCAGCCATCGCTGTGCCGGCCACCAAAAAGAAGAAGAAGAAAAAAAAAAAAAAATTAAAATGAAAAATAATTATAATTTCGATTTTTTTTTTTTAAAAAATATTTTTGTAAAGTTAAAGAGGGAAGAAAGAGATTGTGAGGTTTTGATTAAAAATGGGTTCTAAATCCAACTCATTTAAGACCTACTTAAGATCCACTTAAGACCCACCTATCTAAAGTCTTTAATTGTTAAACCCATTTAACTACTTTTTATCAAAAAATAAGTGATCCATATATGACCCATTTATGATTTAAATGAGTCATATATGGGTCTAAAACCCATTTTGCCACCTCTAATCATCAATAACTAAATAAAATCGATATTGACAATAAATAAAAGATGTTCAACAAGTATCATTACTCATTGATAAAACTTACACATGATCAGTTACTTTGAAATTTGGTGGAATGTTAGGTAAAAAAGAAATAGTACACATTGATCAAAGATGTCAAATAGATGGGCCAACATCGAATGACATTTGAGCAACTTAATGGCTTTGAAAGTTGTAACTTATTGTTGATAATGATTGCCGCGGCATAAATAGCACATCGGGATTCTTATAGAATGTGTGCTTATAACTATACTTAGAGTGATAATTGCTTGTGCTGGGTCATAAATACCCATGATATTCACTCTAAAAGGGATCAACTCAAACGCAAATTCAAAATGTGTTTAATCAATGTATTAATTGGACGTCTTTTCATCTTCAGTGTTTATTTATCATTTCCTTCTAAGTAAATTTGATTTCTTTGCATTGCATTCTCACTTTAAAAGCTAAACCCTTTCCTATCCAAAAACATCACACAGCCCATTTCCACACAAAAAACCTAAGAATCAACTTTTGTGAAGGGTTTTTCACCGCTTGGGTAAAATAACAAGTAAATGATCAGTGAAAATTAGATAGACGTTAACAATTTCGGACAAAAATTAGCTAAAATGATTATACTAGAATTTCACATAAAATTTTAAAATTATATTGGAACAATTAAAATGTTTAGTACTGTAAAATTTAGGACTGAATTTTTAATTTTCCCATCAAAGCACGCTAACTCTGCACAGCCGTGCAAAATGCAAAGCCTTCATCTAAAATGCTACAGCACGCCCCTAATTTCACCTTGGATTTCTCATTTATGTCGTGCGTTGGGTGGTGGGCCCACAAAACTTGTGCAAACAATCCTGAGATCGCAATTTTTTGCGTAGACAAATTTTTGGCTCTTTCGAGACTTCTAGCCAAACACGCGATAACGACGGTTAAAAAAAATAAGAAAGGCGTGGCTTTGACTCAGCAACGCTGTCCGGAAATGATTCCTTGTGAACAGTGAACAGTACTATGAATAATTGCCCGTATAGCTCACGAAATTCTTAGGTTACTTTTGGACCGAGAAAAAGGAAACCCAAAGACCAAGGCTTCACCGAAAAAGGTTTTATGGAGCCGCCCGTGTGCAACTCGTGCTACCTAATATGCAACTCTGTGCACACGTTGAGATTTTGGCCAACTATTTTTCACTGCTACCGTCTTTTGTTCTGCCGAAAAGCAGTCGGTCCAAATTCTAACGTATGATCATCCCACGCATTGTTCTTATTCTACAGAGAGAGAGAGAGAGAGAGAGAGATTGTAAAAGCGTAATCATATCTAATGCAAACGACCTTGACCTAACGCATTAATTGGAAATTAATGCGATTCATTCTCATCTAATTCCCTCTTTCCATTCTATGGGTTTCTCGGCCATAATTTTCTTTTCAAGTCCGAAATCCTTTGAATAAGCAATAAAAGCACAATAAATAAATTCCTGCATACATTCTGACCCATATATATATCCTATACACATTCAAGAGTCAGTACAGCAATCGGCTAAATCCCAATGACCATTGCTGGTTCTCTGACTATCTACATTGATCTTCTTCCTAACCTTTCGCCCGCGGCTGGTGAGGATGTCCAGGCCCTCACCCAAGCCAGAAAGTGGCTCAATAAGAAAAATGCAGGGGAAAGAGAAGAAAAGAAAAGAAAATTTAAATTTAATAAAAAATTTAATAAATTATTAAAAACTATTTACGTCGGTGCCGGTCGTGTCACGTAAGGCAGCTAGAGATCATGTCAGTGATTTTTGGTCAAAATTGACCGAGTAAATTCAACTGAAAAAATGTGAAAATATTTAGGATTTAATTAGCAAAATTAAAAAATTTGTGACTAAATTGATAAAAGCTTAATAGTTTTAGGACTTTTTAGACAATTTTTCGGATAACTGGCAATACCAATTATGATCTTGTATAGCATCAAGAACTTTGGAATGGAAAGCAGAATCATATACCATGCTGTTAGTGAACCTACAAAATTGTATAAAAGTGCTTATAAACTTCATAATCAAGCGATGCAAGATATATCAATGTCCTCAAGCACTTGTTGGATTAGGAATGGCACGTGGAATTAAAAAAATCAAAGTGCATGAACACATGAAATAAATTGGAGTAAAATTGGCTTTGAAATCATCTTAGAAAGTTTAATCCAAAAATTTAGGTTAATAAATAAAGAGATATCACGTGTAAAAAAGAGAGTATGGAAATCCATAATCGAGTGACTTAAGATAAATGATGACCATCATTTATCAACCGACAGAAAAGCGCACGTAAATGATGACCATCATGCCACAAACAGTTTTGACTGTCCATTTCCAACATCGTGCTTGATGCAACTAAAACTTTTTGACCATGTTGTTGGAGATTTTCACGTGGTGGGTCCTCCACATGTCCGGTGGGAATCGCCACGAAGTGAATAGTTTCAAAAATATGGACCCAAAAAAGTAATTTTGTTTCGCATGGTTCACGTTTGCATTGGAAGCACGTGATACATGGTCCGAAATTTGAAAATCCAGGACACTCCATTTTCGTTTAATTGACATACTTTTCTATTTAGACATTATTCCCTTAAGATTAAAGGATCTCATATCATTTAAACGGAAAACCTAAGATTTAGATCATGAATTTATAAAGTAGGAATGGTATTTGATATGTGAGTGCAAATCTATGTTTTTTGTACTTACCTAAAAATCAGTTTCTTCATAGAAGAAGACTACACCCATCTAAAGTCCGTAAAAATCCCTTATTCAAGTGATGTGAAATAAAACTTTAATTCATGTGATATTATTCTTTAACTTAACAACATACACCTAAAAAGTGCTAACGCTATCCCCTAGAGCCCCCTATGTGAGATGAGTGTTTTGTCATAGACGTGGCATCTTTAGTATCATCTCTTACTTGTGTACAAGACTAAAAAAGTTTAATGGCTCCGATCCATGTGGATCACCATACAAGATATTCTCCATATTTACATATGGGACTTTACTTATGGCTACATTGAGTAATTTGAAAAACATTTATTAAAAAATGATCACTTTCAATGCTTACAAAAACGAAAGAATGAAAAAATTTTCATCATCCATCAAAATGTTTAGATACAAATTGTTGTCAATAATGAAAATATTTTATTAATTATTTATTTATTTTAAATATCGATCACTTCTAGGGAAAATTTTTCTAAATTACTCATTTTCCGTGAATTAAATGGAGCCTATGAATCAATTGAGAAAACCTCTCCTGTTTGATTTGAAACTTGTGATGTCCCAAATGTCTCCCAATTAAATCGAATGCATTGTAACGGTCTTGATCTTTCTCCAGGGATTGTCCACCATGATGACGAAAGTAGTGGATATGCATTACATCGGAACGCGTGTTGAAATGACAAAACTTTAATAAGTACAAAAATAAATAAATAAATAAATAAATAACGTTGTGAGGGTGAGATGACAAAACTTTACATAAAATGTTGTAAATTATAATGTATACCTAATAACTACACCAAGCAACCTAAAGAGCAATTTTCCCACTAACTTGGCCCCCTATTCCAACAATGAAAGCATGACACATTTAATAAGTACAAGAACGCCTATTGTGTCAAGAGGACTAATAGTCTTAAAGACAAGCAATGATTCAAGAACCTAAGTCGTCTCATTAAAGATTCTCAACTAGCAAAGCACGAGGTACTACCTTAGCTAAGATAATGAGCCGATTAGTATTCTTCCAAACATAAGAACGAGACATGTGGCTCGATAGTTCAAGTGGTGGAGTACTAGTGGTTGGATCTGGTCAAGTAAAGCTGAAGTTTTCTGGGTGGATCCAATATGCACTCTTCCTTGACATATAATTTTTTGATTTTTTTTCCAAGCCTTTTAAACATCTTTTCACGAATACTTTAAGGTCACGATAAGTCAAAATTCAAATTAATACAGGTCCAGTGCACCGTCTCACCTCCTCTTCTATTCCCATTCCCTGCTTCATTTTCACGTGCCTTGTCATGTACATGCATGTAGGGCAAAATAAAGCCCAGAAAAAAGATCGATAATAAAGCACGTGCCGAACTGTTCTTCCTCCTCCTCCCCTATAAAAACCACTACACCAACTCTCCAAAACCCCATCATACAGAAGTCTCAGTAACCATTGTCTTAAGCAATTGTTGTCTACACCATTCTCTCTTTCAAGAACACACCAGAAACGATCATCACCTCCATCATCATGTTGAAGCCACAGCTTCATCAATCCCCATCTGCCTCCCCAGCCTTGGTCCCATTAAGCAAGCCATCTAGCCAAGCCAATGGCGGGATCGCAATTTTACCGGCGCAGTCCGCACCTGCTCTCCAAAAGAGCCCTAGAAGCGCTCAAGTGGGAATTGCATCAAGTACGATTCAAGCGGTTGCCAGCCCAAGCACTGTCGAGAGGTCTACGTTAGTTAAAGCGACAGTGACCGTGAAACCCAGCACCGGCGGGTTCTTCTCGGAACTCGGGATAAGCGGAGGGCTCGATAAAATTACCGATTTGATGGGGAAAACGCTCCTCTTGGAACTTGTTAGTGCAGAGCTTGACCCCAGTAAGTATTGAGCATTCAGTTTTGAACTTGAAATTGTTACCTCAAATTATAACATCAAGCAGGGGGAGAAATAGGCTGAATTTGATTCAAACGGGTCTGCTTTTTGAAAATTTTGTGATGATCATAATTTAACTTTTATTCGAAGTGAAATGTTTGAAGTTTTTGAAAGTTGGAATATAGCGATGTTTAGAATTAATTTATGAATTTTTACCAATTTTTAAGACTAAAATACCTATTATTAGGTTTGGAGAAAAAGCCACCGAAGTACATAAGTTGTTTATGACTTGCAACAAACAAGGATGTTTGATAGTTTAATTGACAACCATTCCTTAAATAAATTCTCCATGGAGGAACTTTATAGTAAAAGATCTGATGCATGATATCCAATTTAGCACTATATGTGAGATATAACATGTTAATGGAGGTATAATTTTCTTGTCTTGTTATTAAGCCACATTACAAGACTATATGTATGTGATCTACGACTAATCTATGACTTGGAGAAGCTTTTCTAATTATCAAGCCATTTTGCTTTACTATATGTATATAAATTTTCAATCAATGATATAACGAGATGTTTTCTTGGGTAATAGGTGCAGAATTAGTCATTAACATTGTGATCGTTTCTCCATTGAGCTCTTAACATTTTATTCTGACTATTGAAGTTGTTAACGTTTTTAAAAAGGTCCAATCAAGATAAGATGTATGTATGAAGTTATTGACATAGTATAGACCATACAGATTTTAACCCTTACCCTTGCTATATGCGACCTTCCACTTACGGTCTCTGTGAGAGAGAGAGAGAGAGAGAGAGAGAGTATCTCTTGCCAGAAATATTCAGCTCCAAGCCCGCAATTCGACGATCTTTCCTTAGATTCGCCGCATTTACTGTAAAAGGCTTAATTTCAGCTTCCTAATACCCAATCCTTGCCCCCCATGGTGTGCAAAAGCCAACTGTGATCGCGTTCCTGCTATGATATTCAAACTATTGATCTCATTCTCTTGTATTGACGATGTTGAAGATTTAAACAAGGTCCTGAACTTGATTTACAGAGACGGGACAAGAGAAGGGGACAATCAAAGGGTACGCGTACAAGAATGGCCAGGACAAGGAGGAGGTGACGTACGAGTGCAAGTTCGAGGTCGGAGAGGAGTTCGGGGAGGTCGGGGCGATCTTTGTGGAGAATGAGCACCACAAGGAGATGTACCTCAAGGACATCATCCTTGACGGGTTCACGGATGGCCCTCTTAGCATCAGTTGCAACTCATGGGTTCACTCCACATATGATAACCCACAGAAGCGAGTCTTCTTCACCGATAAGGTTAGTTAGATTGTACCGATAGCGCATTTTTCTCATTTTTCATGAGGTTACACATATTAAAAGATCAAAACCATTTAGGTTATGACTTACATAGATAGTAAACATATATACGCATGTGCTTGTTACTTGAAAATAAGGGTTTTTATATACACACGTCTGTCATTAAATGCAAGTTTAATCTTAGCTATAATCACCAAACATATTATATTGATTCTTGAATGAACCCAAGAGTGTCTATGTTCATATCAAAATTTTGACTCCCTCGCCCTCACGCTGTCGTTTTAAAAAAGAATCAAAAGAATTTAAAAGAAAAAAAAAATAGCACGTGAAACCGGTGCCCTATCGTCCGCGGTAGTTAAATTCAAAGCTGGTCAATCGCTGTCCGTACATGAATTGCGCATTGATTTCATGGGACTTGATTTTTCACACCAAAACCTCAACGGCAAATTCAGTTTAGTTGATTAGAGAGACAGTCGATTAACACTGTTTGAATTATGAGTATTTACTTAGATGGATCTTATTTGGAGCTTGATGGCTTTCATTGCACGCTATTGCACCGCAGTGCTATTTACCAACCGAAACGCCAAGTGGGCTCAGGAGACTGAGAGAGGAGGAGCTGGCAATCCTGCGAGGGACTGGCCAAGGCGAGAGGAAGTCGTCCGAGAGGATATACGATTACGATGTGTACAATGACCTCGGGAATCCAGACAGCGACGCAGATAAGAAGAGGCCAGTGCTTGGAGGCAAAGAGCTCCCCTACCCTAGACGATGCCGGACAGGGCGCCCTCGGAGCAAGACCGGTGAGTCGATAAATCATTCTTATAACTTCATAATTATGATTAACGCAACAAAAATTCAGATCGGCCATTCGTGCTAATGAACTAATTGAACATTCACTTATGAAACGGAGTAGATCCACAGTCGGAATCGAGGAGCGGGAGCATATACGTACCTCGAGACGAACAATTCTCGACGATAAAGCAACTGACATTTTCGGCGAAGACAGTGTATTCGGTGGTGCACGCACTGATCCCGTCGCTAGAGACGGCAATAGTCGACTCCGACCTAGGGTTCCCCTACTTCACCACCATCGACGAGCTCTTCAACGAAGGCATCAACTTGCCCCCGTTGCAGAAGCAAGGTTTCCTCAAGGACCTCTTCCCTCGGCTCGTCAAAACCGTCACTGATGCCTCCGAGGATGTTTTGCGCTTCGAAACCCCTGAAACCATGATCCGTAAGCAAACTCACTTTCCCTCTTCCTCTCTCATCCTTTCTTTATCCGAAGAAGTAATTTATTCGGAGAAAGTAATATGACCATCGCTCATTCTCTCTTTGGGAAAATACATTATTAGTCAATCATGGGACAAAAAATTAATGTTTTATTTATTATATATCTCAAAGATTTTTCATGCATAATAATTAGCCATATTGTCGTATCCTGCAGGTGACAGATTTTTTTGGTTTAGTGACGAAGAGTTTGCTCGTCAAACGCTAGCAGGAATTAATCCCTATGCGATTCAGATGGTCACGGTAATAATTATATGTATTTGTTACATATTTCAACTATATAATTTGCTCACTTAAACTTGATTTAGTTTAAAGAAGACAAAAATTATTTGACATCACCAAGTTGGGTATATGCTTTCTATATATAATTTGTATCAAAATGTACTCAGAAATGGCCCTTGAGGAGCGAGCTTGACCCTAAGATCTACGGCCCGCCCGAATCGGCCATCACGATAGAGATCATCGAAAGGCAAATCAAGGGCTACATGACAGTAAATGAGGTATGAGAATACTCTCCTGACGAAGTATCACTTAATAAAACCATTTTGCACTCTGGGGTCAAGAATAAACCTAAATCCTACCACCCCAATTAATGAAATTTGACCTGAACCCAACCTCTCCGGTTCGGTTGAATTCAATTTTGTGCAGGCCATAGAGCAAAAGAAGCTGTTAATGCTGGACTACCACGACCTGTTCCTACCATACGTGAACAAAGTGAGGCAGCTCAAGGGGACAACTCTGTACGGGTCAAGAATGCTCTTCTTCTTGACCCCAGATGAGACGTTGAAGCCACTCGCCATCGAGCTCACACGGCCGCCGACCGACGACGGGAAGCCGCAATGGAAGCAGGTGTTCATCCCGTCGTGCCACTCCACTAGTATGTGGCTCTGGCGGCTCGCCAAGGCCCATGTCCTCGCCCACGACTCTGGGCACCACCAGCTCGTCAGCCACTGGTAACAAAATAAGTTGATCATTACTTTTCGACTAGCCAAAAAAGAAAAAAAAAATCATAGATCTATTACGTAGAAGTATACTAGTGATGAAGCAGACTAGTGATTTCTCAACAAGAGAGAAGAATATAGCTTTAAAAATTGTTTTCCACACATGGAGACGCACATAGACATCGTGAGATCTGAATATTTTGTAGTTGTTATATGATTTGCAAGTAAAACGTGATGTTTTTACGAGAAGTACCTATTTGCATAAACGTTGATGGTGTAATTGATGTTTCTGTGGTTTCAATCGTCGCAGGTTGCGGACTCATTGTGCTACAGAGCCCTACATAATAGCAACAAATCGCCAACTGAGCGAGATGCATCCGATCTACAAGTTGCTACACCCGCACTTCCGGTACACGATGGAGATCAATGCGCTGGCCCGCGGGTTTCTGATCAATGGTGATGGCATCATCGAGAGCACCTTCTCTCCCGGCAAGTACTCCATGGAGCTCAGCGCCGTGGCCTACGACAAGCAGTGGCAATTCGACTTACAAGGCTTGCCCAATGACTTGATTAGCAGGTATTGTACATCATTTAATTAGTTGCACGCCTTTCCTTTTTTAATATTATGCAAAGAGAAAAACATATAAATCGCTTTTCTGATGGTGTCAATTCTTGCCAGAGGGTTGGCAGTGGAGGACCCGACGGCACCGCATGGCCTCAAGCTAGCGATCGAGGACTACCCCTTCGCCAACGACGGCCTCCTCTTGTGGGACGCCATCAAGGAGTGGGTCACCAACTACGTCAATCACTACTACCCCGACCCGAGCCGCATTGCATCGGACAAGGAGCTCCAATCCTGGTGGACTGAGATCCGGACCGTCGGCCATGGCGACAAGAAAGACTCCCCTGGGTGGCCCGACCTCAAGACCCCATCGGACCTCATCCACATTATCACCACCATAGTCTGGGTGTCCTCCGGCCATCACGCTGCTGTCAACTTCGGCCAGTACACCTACGGCGGCTATTTCCCGAACCGGCCCACCATTGCCCGAACCAAGATGCCCGTTGAGGATCCAACAGAAGGAGAGCTCAAGATGTTCTGGGACAAGCCTGAGGTCGCGCTCCTCACGTGCTTCCCTTCGCAGATACAGGCAACGAAGGTGATGGCAATCCTCGACGTGCTGTCGAACCACTCGCCAGATGAGGAGTACCTGGGGCAATATCCGGAACCAGCATGGAAGGTGGAACCGGCGATAAACGCAGCGTTTGAGAGATTCCATGGGAGGCTGAAGGAGCTTGAGGGCATCATCGACGCCAGGAACACTGACCAAAGGTTTAAGAATCGGAACGGAGCCGGGATCGTGCCGTATGAGCTCTTGAAGCCATTCTCAGAGCCTGGCGTGACCAGGAAGGGAGTTCCATACAGCATTTCCATTTGAGGAAACGACATTTCACGGCAGTGGCGATGGTGTTTTCTAATAGAAACACCATTCTTTTTCATATTTTGTAGAATAAGAGGAGTGTGGCATATGCTGATGATAATGTGATCATCCTAATTTGTGGACAATATTAATTCAATTTCGTGATCTGATTTGTCCTTTGTTACCAATATCGAAGTAATTATGAATAAAAGATTAATTTCGGTTCTAGTCCTCTATGGATTCCCCAAAAAAAAAAAAAAAAAAATAGTAAGTGACGAAGTGCATAAAACCTAATGTTCACATGTATGGACTTCGCCAGATAAAGTAGCAGAAAAAGCATTACCCAAGAACTTGTCTGTGAGTACCTGATCCTGTAACTAATCAAGAAGATAAACAAGCATGTCAGCATAGTGAAATTCCCAAAGGCCATAATCAAGATCGTGTACAAAACTACTGTTAGCCAAAACAATAAGGATGAATGAGTACTTTGTCTTAGAAGGGACAACAAATGAATGTTATTACAATCCATGATTGATGCAGCTTATGTTTTTTTTTTTTTTTTGGGAAGCGATGCAGCTTATGTTCAAAGTTACATATTATAGAGATGAGTACTCTGTCTACAAAGGGACAATAAAAATGTTCTGACTGCCCATGAGCTCATGCTCAAAGTTAGATATTGATAGGATATAAAGCGGAAAAAGTATGCAGAACCAGAAAAAGAAGGAAAACAGCAGCATCAACAGCCTCAGCTAGCTTTTCATGTCTTATTAGACTAGATCCTTCATTCCTTTGCAGCCTATCGTTTGCAGCTTATGCTTGAAATCACATATTGATAGGATAAAGTGGATATAAAAACAGCAGAACCAGAATAACAAAGAAAACATCACCAGCCTTAGCTGGCAGTACTTGTCGTGTAAGACTGAATCCTCAATGAGGTAGAATCACAAGCATTGCAATTTTTTGTAGAAATAATTACATTGCCTAGAATATAGCAAGGAAGGAAGAGAAATGGTTGTCCCAAGCTCAAGCCACGGAAAAAGGAACACAGGATGATCTCTCTCAATGCCAAAGACAGTAGAGACGTCTAAATAATGCTTGCACTCCTTTCTACTCAATAAGAAGGCTTCATCAACCACGGGATCAGGTGAAACTTTATGAGATCGATGGGTTTGCCATAGCTCAAAGCTTACCAACGTAAGAAATGCTTTCTCGTAGTCGAAAGAAAAAAGAATAGAACCAAGCGTAACAGGCGACAGCAAAGCCCACCAAAGCTGACTGCTCGTGTCGTGTCCGACACGCTCCGACACGTCCCGACACGCTCCGACACGCGGTCAACGAGTGTCAAAAAATCCGACACGTGGTCAACTTTCTCCGACATGCTCCGACACGCGAGTCCAGAATTTGGACACGCGATTCCGACACGCACGAGGTCAATTTTAAAAATTTCTAATACTCGAGGGGTCAAAATATAAATATACACAAAAGAAGTAATAAAAGAAGTAATAAAATTGCTATAAATATACACGCACGGGTCAATTTTATTTTTTTCAGTTTTGTTTTTTTAGAATTGTTTTAGATTTTTTAAAAGTCTTTTACTATGAAAGAAGTAATAAAAAAATGCTATATATGAAAAATAAATAAATTTAAAAATATCATTTCAGCATTTTTCTTTAAACAATGTTTTTTTCCTCTAAGTTTTATGTATTATTGTAACAAATTAGAATAATGAATGATATTATTTAATATTTTTCGTGTAAATTAATTCTAGGCTATTTTTATTATTATTTCTTTATGTATTTATATATAAAAATATATTTAATATATAACGTGTCGGAACGTGTCGAAATTATTTATTTTTAAGAAATGACGTGTCGGCGTGTCGTGTCGTGTCGTGTCGCGTGTCGCGTGTCCGTGTCGGTGCTACATAGTCCCCTTATGATAGGCAGTTAGCAGGTATTCGGTTGAATTAGTTGCATCACTTTATTCTCCAGTCAACATAATGTTATTTATATATCCCAAATTTTCGGACCCATATTTTCTCTTAAAGTGGCGGTTATTCCACATGTAATTTTTCCACTCTTCGTACCTTTTCGTGACAACCATCCATTTGGTAACCGTCTTGATGGGAGACGGTATATAAAAGGAACGGTCGTTCATTTCTGACGGGTAATCACAAGGTCTAATACAAACCCTCTCAATTTTGGAATACACCATCAGTACAAGTAAGGAAATTGGGTTAGTAGCATGTGCTCGATATTTCTCTCAATTTTCAGGATTTTCTGACGAACGTAAATACGAACAATGGCTGGAGGTTTGTCTATAATCGATCCTCGTTTCCGCATTTGATTTTTATGTCTTATATTTGGTATCAGAGCATGTTTAGTGCCTCTGCCTTGTTTTTATCGATTTTTGGTGTATTTTTGGGGCATTTTAGAGATGAACAGTATCCGGAGTTTTGAGGTCAAGAGAGAAACTCGTCGATTCCAGGCAAATTCCGGCGACCCACCCCTCAATTTCGAACCCGTACGGTCGCACTGTCATGAGGAACATTAGCCATGAGTTATTTTGGCATGTCGGTGTTCGCCGAAGGTTAATCAGGTGGCAAAAGTCGTGGTGGTTAAAGGTTTGCGTTTTGGGAATTTTTCGTTTGATTTGGGGCCAATTTCTTGCTCATTTTTGTTGAAACTTGGACCCATGTGGTCATGCCAACATGCTCTCCAAAACCCATTATTTAGTTGTGTCTTAGATGGGCTGCTGGAGAAGAAATGTGGTGAAATCGCAACGGAAAACGGCAACATCGTTGCAGAAATTGGTTCTATATGCGAAGGAGAAGGTGCGTGGGCTTCGCACACGCACCGCGGCTGCAGGCACGTGGAACCCACGCATAATCACGCGCGCGCCAACCGCTGGCGCGTGGGGCCCATGCGTGCGGAATTGCCAGGCAGTTGCAGGCGTGTGCGTTGAGTGGTGGATAGCGTGCATGCGGGACACGCGCCTGCTGTTGTTGCAAGCGCATGCTGAGCACGCACCTAACGTCCCCGTGCGGCTTTTTACTCTTTTACCCCTACGCCATTTTTTAAATTCCCATTTTGCCCTTCTACAATTTTACAATCCTGCCCTTGGCTGATCTATTTACTATTCTGCCCCTTACTGCATTTATTTATTATTTTGTCCTTTCATGCATTTTTATGAATATTTTATGCATGAAATTAAATGTCCAATGATCCATATATTTAATTAATTAAAGAGTAGCCACAACATCTTTAATTAATTAAATTATATATTAAGAACCTCTGGATCATATTGAGAAATGGACATTGATTGTAATTAATTATATTAATATGATGAATTTTATCCTACAGGAATTTTCATTATATTAATATGATTAATTAGGATGAAATATCATATTATTTTTCTTAATTTACCCACAGGGAGTAAGAAAATGTATATAATATGGTAGTTTCTTCATGATGTAATTATGAATCTATTTAATTTAAAAACTTAGCCCACAAGCAGTTTTTATGTTATGTGATTCATATTTGTAACATGTTTACATTGGTAAAACATGATTTATGTTTATTTGTCTCAAATTTTGTGACATGAGCATGATTATTTGATATGCAGTTTTACAACCTGTGAATTTATCCGAACTTAAGTGTGATGTTCCCATACTAAATGGTGAGAACTATAAAATTTGGAATGAGTTAATTCTTCTTCAATTGGGGTGGATGGACATTGACTATGCTATAAGGAAAGACGAACCACCTGCTCCTACTAATTCGAGCACTACATCTGAGATAGCTCTTTACAACCAATGGGAGCGGTCCAACCACTTATGTGCGATGTTTATAAGGGGCTAAGATATCTCCTAGTATTCGTGGTTCGATTGCTCAGTATAGTAATGCTAAGGCTTTATTGGAGGCCATTTATGTGCAGTTTGAGACTTATGAGAAGGCACGTGCCATGACCCTAATTAGGAAGTTTTCATCATTGAAGCTTACTAGTGTTAGAGGTGTACATGAGAACATCATACAAATGAGGGACATTGCAGCTCAACTTAAGAACCTTAAGATTGAGATATCTGAATTATTTCTTGTGTATTATATTCTGAACATTCTCTCTCAACAGTATGCACCTTTCAAGATCTCTTACAACACACATAAGGATAAATGGTCAATTAATGAACTCATGACCATGTGTGTTCAAGAGGAAGAAAGACTGATTATGGAATTGGAAGAAAGTGTTCATTTAGCAACACAATGAAAAAATAAGGGTTATAGCAAGCATAAGGGAAAAGGTAAGATACCTCCCCAAACTAACATTAAAAAAGAATCCAAATGTTTCTTCTGTAAAAAGAACGTGTATATAAAGAAAGATTGCGTCAGATTTAAGGCCTAGCTTGAAAAGAAATGTAATCCAATCTCTTGTGTTTGTTATGAATCTAATATAATTGATGTGAGTCATAGCACTTGGTGGATTGATTCTGGATCTAAAATCTACATTTTGAATTCCTTGTAGGGTTTTCAAAACCATAGGAAGCTAGTGGGAAGTGAACAAAGCATCTATTTAGGAAACAAGATGCGTTCGTATATGGAAGCTATTGTGACATGTAGACTAGTTCTCAATAGTAGCTTTGTTTTAAATTTGGAAAGGACCTTTTATGTTCCTAATTTTTCAGTTTCAAGACTTATACTTTTGGGTTATTCTTTTAATTTTTCAGATTCAAACTTCTATTTAACGTTTAAATCTGAAATTGTTGGGAATGGTACTTTGTCTGATGGTCTTTTTCGAATTAATTTACAAGACAATGCCTATTATAATGCGATACATGTTCATGATAATGTTGGTATAAAATAATGTGTTCCTCTATGTTGTGACACCGGAGATTGGAACATATCTCCATAGAAAGAATTAAGCGATTGATAAATGATGGAGTACTTAGAACTTTAAATTTTATTGATTATAATGCTTGTGTTGACTACATAAAGGAAACGTAGATCAACAAGACAAAGAAATGCGCCAAGAAAAGTACAAAAATATTAGAAATCATACATACGGATATTTGTAGTCCAAATATGGACTCGTGTGGTGTGGTCAGAACTACTTCATCTCCTTCATATACGATTACTCATGTTACATGTATCTCTACTTGCTTCATAATAAGCATGAAGCGTTAGATGCTTTTAAGGTATTTAAGGCGGAAGTAGAGAAACAATGTGGCAAACAAATTAAGATCGTGAGATCAAATAGAGATGGAGAATTCTATAGTAAATACACTGAAGATAGATAAGCACCTGGTCCATTTGTAAAATTTATTCAAGAGCATGGGATAGTTGTCTAATATATTATGCCTGGTTCTCCGGACCAAAATGATGTAGCGAAAAGAAGAAACCGAACTTTATTGGACATGGTACGAAGTATGCTTAGCGACTTCAAACTTCCTAAGTCCTTGTGGACTTGAGCACTTAAGACGGTAGTTAACATATTAAACCGAGTTCCAACCAAGGCTGTCCCAAAGACACCTTTTGAGTTCTTTAAAGGTTGAAAATCAAGTTTGCAACATGTACGTGTTTGGGGATGCATGTCTGAAGTGAGAGTTTACAATTCACAAGAAAAAAAGTTGGACTTAAGGACCATAAATGGGTATTTCATTGGATATGCCAAAAGGTCCAAGGGATACAGGTTTTATTGTCCATCTTACACTACTAGGATCGTGGAATCAAGAAATGCTAAATTTCTTGAAAATGACTTGATTAGTGGGATCGATTGATCGAAGGACATTGTTCCTAAGAAAAATCATACAGACACTCAACCTTCCACCTCAAGTTTAAGGTTGGTTGTTGCTCATAATGCCCCCAGTTCAACCGACTATTGCACAACCAATCGTTGAAGTTCCACAACCTGCTAATATTGATCTGGTAGATTCAGTTGTTCAGCAATTATCAGAAATTGTTGAATAACCGGTTGAGCAACACGCTCCTCAAGAGAATGTTGATACAACATTGAGAAGATATGCTAGAATAAGGAAATCGGCAATTTCTAATGATTATATTGTGTACTTACAAGAATATAACTACAATATTGGAGCTGCGAATGATCCTGAAACATTTTCACAAGCCATAGACAATGATAAATCAAATTTGTAGTACAATGCCATGAATGAAGAGATGAGTTTTATGGCATTTAACGAAATTTGAAATTTGGTTGAGTTGCCTGATGGTGCGAAGGCCGTTGGTTGTAAATGGGTCTTCAAAACTAAGAAATATTCATTGGGTAACATCGAAAGATATAAAGTTAGACTCGTTGCCAAAAGATTCACTCAAAAAGAATGAATCAATTACATAGAGACTTTTTCTCATGTATTTAAAAAAGATTCTCTTCGTATTGTTTTGGCATTGGTTGCTCATTTTGATATGGAATTACATCATATGAATGTGAAAACGGCGTTCCTCAATAGAGAACTAGAGGGGGAGGTTTACATGAAACAACCTGAAGAGTTCTCCTCTAGTAAAGATGAGCATTTAATGTGCAAGCTTAAGAAATCTATATATGGCTTGAAACAAACATTCCGCCAATGGTACTTAAAATTCCATGATGTCATCTCTTCATTCGGTTTTATAGAAAATACCATGGATCAATGTATATACCAGAAAGTCAATGGGAGCAAAATTTGTTTCCTTATGCTATATGTGGATGATATTCTATTTGCAACCAATGATAAGGGGTTGCTACATGAAGTGAAACAATTTCTCTTTAAGAGTTTTGACATGAAGGATATAGGTGAGGCATCTTAAGTCATTGGCATTAAGATCCATAGATATAGACCTCGAGGAATTTTAGGACTATCTCATAAAACCTATATCAATAAGGTTCTAAAGAGATTTCAAATGAAAGATTGTTCACCAAGTATAACACCCATTGTGAAGGGTGACAGGTTCAATTTGAACCAATGCCCAAAGAACAATCTAGAAAGGGAACAAATGAATAACATTCCATATACTTCTACTATCGAAAGCTTGATGTATGCTCAAGTTTGCACTCAACCTAACATCACTTTTGTTGTGAGAATGTTAGGAAGATATTAGAATAATTCAAGTATGGACCACTGGAGAACTGTAAAGAAAGTGATGAGATGCCTTCAAGGTACCAAAAACTACATGCTTATGTATAGACGGATTGACAACCTGGAAATAGTCAGTTATTTGGATGTGGACTTCGCGGGCTGCGTTGATTCACGAAAATTGATACATTTTTATGTTAGCAGGCAGAGCCGTGTCATGGAGAAGTGTGAAACAGACTTTGACTGCTACTTTCATTATGAAGGCTGAGTTTGTTTCTTGTTTTGAGACTATCTCACATGGTGTATGGTTGAGGAGTTTCATTACTGGGTTTATAATTGTTGATTCTATTTCTAGGCCATTAAAAATATATTGTGACAATTCAGCTGTGGTTTTTATGGCTAAAAATGCCAAAAGTGGCAGTTGAAGTAAGCATATCGACATCAAGTATTTAGTCATAAAGGAACGTGTTAAGGAGAACAAAGTGGTCATATAATACGTTAGTACTGAATTGATGATAGCTGATCCTTTAACTAAAGGATTTAGCCATAAAGGAACGTGTTAAGGAGAACAAAGTGGTCATAGAATACGTTAGTACTGAATTGATGATAGCTGATCCTTTTAACTAAAGGCATGCCACCGATGAAGTATAAAGATCATGTAACTAGTATGGGAATAGGTCCCATCATGTGATTTGTCGTCATATGCACGATTTTTGTTGAATGAAACTCTTCTTCTGTTGTAATGTTGATTATCAATTTTGGTGTACACATTTTGTTGTTTATTTATGAGAATAACATTTATCATTGGTTCTGGAATAAACATAGGGTTTATTCATTAAGATGTATTGTCACATAGGCTGACATTAAAGAAATAAGATACATCATGATACATGAAAAATATTACTCACTCTTAGAAGACATGTCGTCATGATCCATGTGTTTTGTTTCGTGGAATTGGTTGGACAATCCGCATGATGAAAATGATGGGATCAAATGGGAGAATGTTATTTATATTTTGTGAACCCACATTTTCTCTTAAAGTGTCAGTTATTCCACATGTAATTTTTCCACGCTTCATACCCTTTCGTGACAACCGTCCATTTGGTAACCGTCTTGATGGGAGACGGTATATAAAAGAAACGGTCGTTCATTTTTGACAAGTAATAATAAGGTCTAACACAAACCCTCTCAATTTTGGAATACACCATCAGTACAAGTAAGGAAATTGGGTTAGTAGCGTGTGCCCGATATTTCTCTCAATTTTCAAGATTTTCCGATGAACGTGAATACGAACAATGGTTGGAGGTTTGTGTATAATCGATCCTGGTTTCTGCATTTGATTTTTATGTCTCACACATAATAGCAGATACGCAAATGATGGAAACCTCCCTCAAACCAATACGAAAACAAATCCAACAAAAAGACATCGCATGCTATAGTAATTTACTTGCAAAAGGATAAACAAATGCATTTTCTAGGATGAATATAGCGTAAGGCATCTCGAGTGGCTGGTCAGGTCTTAGAAATCTCCGAATGTGCACATTTGCAAGCAATAAAATCAAGTGTTCCCTTTGGTTTGCCACATTATCCTTTTGTAAATAGACAATCCAATGAACCATAATTAGATGAGAAATGAAAGAAAATTGATAGCAAAGTAAATGGCGGGAGTTGCTTAGTCCCCATACCTAAAATCCAAAAATTGCTTGAAGCCAATCTAGAACATCTCCATCCCTCTTCTTTTTGTGGTTGTTTGGCCATGGAAGGTTTCAATGTCACCAAGAGCCACTACAGCAGATTGGATCTACAAAGCAAGAATATTACATACAACAATAGTTTCAGATACTGCTAAAAAGTAGGCCATAACAATAGGGGTGAGCGGTTCCAGATTCCTCACAGGTTTCGCCTAGAATCTGGAACCTACCCTCGAGTACAGGTTCCTCATTTTTTGAAACTTGGAACCTACCCATCGAAATATGGAACCTGAAACCTACCTTGTCACAAGTTCTAAGGTTGGTTCCAAGGTCCAACAAATTCTTCTTCTTCTTTTTCATTTTTAGTAAAACAAAACGAAAATGAACGCAATAATAATAAATAAACTCGTCATTCATCAAAGAGAATACAAAATTAACAAAACTATCAACAGAAGAAAATGAATTCTTGACAAGAAATTCAACTAGATAGAAGCAGGGATGAGCGAATCTAAGTTCCATACAAGTTCCACTTGGAACTTGGAACCTACCTGTTGGAATAGGTTTCTCATTTTTTTTTTAAACTTGAAACCTACCTTACATATCCTAGAACTTAGAACCTATTCTGTCATAAATTCTAAAGTTTACCCAAGTCCCACTTATATTATTATATGAACAATTCACTAATTATAACTTATATTTAGATACACTAAAAAATATGAACATTAATAAAATAAAAATTTTAGTCATAAAATGAAAACTCGAACTAATGCTTTTAGATTATACACTTATCATCGAACAACATGGAATATTGGAAGATTGTACGAATACATGGATCAAGAAAAATATTAAAACTTATTCCAAGTTGTAGGTTACATTCTAGGTTCCAGGTTCCTCCAACTAAAAACCTAGAACCTACCCATTGAAACAGATTCTTCATTTTTTGGAACTTGGAACCTTTTCTACATACTTGGAACCTGGAACCTACAGGTTCCTACCGGTCCGATTCTCAAGTTCCAGGTTCTGCCGTAGAACCATACTCACCCCTACGTAGCACCGCATTTCAACGTTTGGAAGGGGATGCAAACCTTAGTATATTTCCTAATTGCCTGATTTGCACCATCAGGATCCAGAGGGAGAATGTTGTAAGGAGCATAAATTTGCATATTTTCTGCTACTTTATCCCGTGCCTCCAAAATCTGTACACACATAAATGTGGACCGATATTACTTGCTGATATATTCTATGGAAAAGAAAGAAAAACCTTTTTGCTAAGTGGAATCAGCGATACAGCTCATTGCACATGCTGTCAGCTAAAGGAAGATTAAGATAATACGACAAAGGTCTCATTCGAATCAGCCTACCGATCATGTAATAAGTTCAAGAAATGTGCAAAGGTTTACCTCCTAATCAATTTCAACGGATAGCGCCATACAAACAGCTTTCAACACTTCAGAGTAGGGGTGATCGGGTCCAGGGTGGGTAGGGTCTAAACCTGGACCCTGTTCCCGACCATGTTATAACCGGTTCTCTTTTTTTGAACCATGTTCCCGACCCTGTTTACATTGGACCCTGTTCCCTACCCACCCTATTTTTCCGATCCGGGAACAGGGTCAACCCTGTTTATATTGGAACCTGTTTTGCAAAAATTAATGTACAGCACTCATATTTAAAATAAAGCGTTTAACACTCATATCGATTAGCATAAGCACATCTACCGTTGTAGCAAATAATTTATACCTCATAACATCACTAGAAAAGGAAAAGAAAGAGTATTTCATCACATCATAGGTATCCACTCTACCTCCATTGATCATTTGCTGTAAAGAAAAGGCAAAAAGAAGAATTGATCGTATTCCACTACCCCATCAACGGACCAATCATCGCATCTTGACCACTTCCATGATATTTAAGCTGCAACAATGCCAACAATGGCATACATCAACTGCTAAAACCAGAAAAAAATAGAATGCAACAACTTGAGGCATTCGTTTTCTCACAAGAAAGATGTGCAATAACTTACCATTGGTGGTGGCAAAACACGAGCATCAATGACATCAAGTTCCTTTCTCACCGACATTCCAAAGAGAACTAAGATTATGCAAAATTTATTGACTGGAAAAAGATGGATACTTTCTCTTGTGTAAGACAACTAAGATTATGCAAAATTTGCAAATCACCAATGAAGCCATTAATTAATGTCATGTAATTCTATTCTTCTGTTTTCGTTGAGTTCCCATTTAATTTTTTTATTTCTGTTGCGTTTGAGTCATGTTTTATGACGTCAAAAGTTACCAATCAACTTAATTCATAATTAAATTACTATGCAACAACGAGATACAGGTCCATCAACTCGCGCAAAGTAGCATCTTTCCACGTATAAATCTGAACCTCATCTTTGGGCTCTTTGCCTCTCACTGCAAAGTCTTCCTTGGAATGATGGCCCCCAAGCTGTTAAATTTAATTGACATTTAGCAAATGAGTAAAGTTTATAGTCTATGCCACCTCTGACAAACACCTCAGATAAATAACCCAACAAGGAAACCACCCCAACAGATGGTGAATAGTTAGCAAGAATGTTGTCATCTTCATCCTTTCTATGTGAAATTAAAGTAATGTACATGCAAGAGACATCATGGAAAAGGAAACAAGGGATTTTCACAGCACTTAAGCTCTCAGTAGCAAACAATGACATGTAACTCATAGCTGGATCACCGTATATTCTCTGAACAAAGATGTTTATCAAATGGAAGAGCATCACCACACCCAGATATAAAAACATGTGCAACCTGCCAAGCAACCATACTGGTGCTTGTGTCGAATGTAGTATTCAATTCTCATATATGGATGAAAGAGAAAATGAGAATGTACTGCAATGGCCTCTTCAAGTTGCTGATGCATTTGCTTTTGTTTCTTTATTGTTTTCTGATGTGTGGACCGCAGAAAAAACTCACTGGTCACTTTTTTGCAAGAATCACACAAATCAAAAAGAAAGATTGATAATGACAATAGCAGTTATTTCATCATTGAGGAATGAATAACAAGTAATAGTTCAACCATGTACCAATTAACTCAGAAATGAAGCAATTCGCCAGCATCCATTATGCTATTCCAACAAGACTTGAACATGTTCTAGACAAGGATGAGGCCATTTTTATACATCTTCTTGCCCCTTCTCTATATTATTTTAAGATGCTAGCTTATAACCAGAAAAATTCAACCAGATAGATAAAGGAATGCCCTTCCTTGGTTAACACTTCTCAATAAGCCATTAACTCTTGACACCCAGACAAGGACGGTCGTTAAAAAAAAATGATATCAATGGATTAAAAGAAACATTGAACTTGCTCAGCTCAGTCAAATTGTTACCGTGAGGCGGTGGTGCGAGTGCGAGGGGTGTGACGAGAGCAGCAGAGGCGGCGTCGGATGGAATCGGGATCAGCGCTCGGGCAGAGGGAGGCACGGGCGAGCAGAGGTGCGACTGCCGGTGCAGGCGTCGGCGGAGGAGTCTCGGCTGCAGGTCGCGGACAGAAGGCGGGCGGGCGGGCGACGCCGAGGACAGAAGCAGATCTCGTGGGTGAGGATAGAAGGCGGGCGGGCGACGCTGGAGTTGCTACAGGGCAGAAGCAGGGGCTCGGCTTCTGGCGGTGGCACGCGGCGACGCTGGAGTTGCTGCAAGGCAGAAGCAGGGGCTCGGCTGCAGATCTCGTGGGTGAGCAGGGGGCTCGGACGGACGGGCTGAGGACGGGCAGAAGCAGGGGCTCGGCTTCTGGCGGTGGCGCCCAGCTTCGCGAAGGACGAGGCTCAGGCGGAGAAGCAACAGCAGCTTCGCGAAGGGACGGGGCTCAAGCGGAGAAGCAGCAGCAGCTTCACGAAGGGACGGGGCTCAAGCGGAGAAGCAGCAGCAGCTTCGCGAAGGGTTGGGGCTCAGGCGGAGAAGCAGCGGTGGTGGCGCCCAGCTTCGCGAAGGATGGGGCTCAGGCGGGTGGTGGCGCCCGGCCCGCGAAGGATGGGGCTCGGGCGGAGAAGGAGCAGCAGCTTCACGAAGGGGGTGAGACTCGTGAGAGAGAGGTAAAGATAGAAATTAGGGTTACGCGGTTTTTTTTTTTTTTTGGTGGCTTAACCGGTTCCCGGGTGGGTAATCCCTCAGAACCGGTTCCGGGTGGGTAATCCCTCGAACCGGTTCGGGTGGGTAAACACCGGTTCCGGAGGTTCAAACAGAGGTCTGAGTTGTTGGAACCGGTTCCCGGACCGGTTTCAATCGGAACCGGTTCCCAACCCTGTTTTCCAGGTGGGCCGAACCGGGAACCGGGTTGACCCGGTTCGGTTGCACACCCCTACTTCAGAGAGTAAAATATCAGTAATCAGTTTAAGATGAATTGATTAAAAACTCAAGTCAAGTATTACGAACCAAAGATTTTGTGTATAAGGATTTGGTTACACTATATTTTTTTAATACCCTTTCGGTAACATTCTTTTCATAAAAAAAAAATGTTTGGAATGCAGTTCAAATCTATTTTGTTACTTCTTAAACCACCAATTTAAGACCTAATAAAACAATAAAATATGTTGCAGGACTTATCTTATATCAATGAACATCTGCGAGGATAGCTTAAAATTACTTCAAATTCTACGTATGACATTTTTTTTTTGTGTTTTTTATTTAAATTTCGGAACTAGAAATAACCTATACCTAAACATACGATCTAAGTTAAGAAAAGGAAACCTACTATCCTAAAGCAATATTTTTGTATTTTTAATTAGAAAATTCGAAATAAAGAAGTTACTTAATTTAAACGTGCAATCTAATCTAAAATAGGCAATATTCCTAGCAAAAATCAAATCAAATTCTATCTATTTTTTGGGATTTTTTTTTTTACGAATGGATAAATATTGGATTAGATAATGCAATCCACAAAGATTATCTTATTTAAATTTAGAAACGAAAGAAAACCAAATTATGATAATCGAGTGGTTATGGATATCAATGGAAGATTATCCATTAGATTTGAAAATAGAAAAATCGACAATCATATCCAAATTAGAAGGAAAATTTCCTTGGTGTGGTATCTTAGGATGCATTATCTAATAGAATGTCTAGTGGAATATGTCAAATCTATTAAATATAAGAATCATACCAAATTTGAGAATTTACTTTTCAAATTTGAATGCAACACAATTAGATTAGGATTGCAACCGGGCTAGCCGCTCAGTGAGCTCGGCACAGCCAAGAACTCGACTAAGGACCTGCAAAACAGAGATAAGACGCCTCGGGTCAGGACTGGACCGGACCTTTTTTGGTCTTCCTTAGTTTCTTTAGTCTCAAATAATGGTAGAATTTAAAAGTCCAAGATTCTTCTCTCTTTTTTATGAATTTTTTTAACTTGCTGACTCAAGTCAACTTTATTCACTTGCTTCTCGACTTTTTTTGGTCTTCCTTAGTTTCTTTAGTCTCAAATAATGGTAGAATTTAAAAGTCCAAGATTCTTCTTTGCGAAAAACGTCTCTGCTTCGCTCTTGAAATCGTTCTCTTAACGGCAAAAATAGTCAAATTGAACAGAATTAGCTTGTCTCTTGCATAACTAAGTGTATACGCACGCTTATTCTAAGATGCATATCTAAAAACCATAAGGAGAAAAGGCAATAGGCAAATGGATCTTATTAAGGAAGGTGAAATACCAAAACATATTTTTCATATTAATCCGAGAGATCGAGCTTCTCGCGCTCAAGCAGTTAAAAAAATAGCTTCTCGTATGTAAAGAAATAACAAAACCCATGCCAGACCTCATCTTGAAGAACATGGACCCCCGTGTTTGGTAGTGTAATGGACATTCTTTGATGCTGGAGCATTCCTAGACGACGTTGATTTTGCAAAAGAGTCATTGATTTAGGTCATGATTGCATCGTTATCAATCGACAACCTAGTTGTCGATTTACAAGGCAATCATCAATTCAAGTCCACTTCAATCACGTCGCGTTGTGAGGGTCTCCACATTCCTTGAAGACCATTAAGTCAATAACATTGGAACAAGTAAATCTTGGAGACATGCACCCAACTATAATAATTTCTCATATTTTTCAAGATCTAGTAAATGCCATTTAAGTTTCCAAGCCCTTATTTAATTGTTGTTTTCTAGGAAAACTAATTGCTCTTCTCTATGAGTCCTGTTATCTTTCCAACGAGTCTTAAGGCACGTTTGGTAACGATTCTACTCCCGAGAACAATTTCTAAGCATTTTAAGTTGTTTGATAACTATCCAACATTTCTGATTTTGGAATAGAATTATGTTTGATACATGCTCATTGATTCTATTCCAAATCAATTTCTTTTAATTTAAAAAAATTACTTTTTTCCTTTTTTTTTCTTTTCTTTTTGTCCTTTTTCTCATAGCCAGACGAGGGCCGGCGACCTCACCGGAGTGTCGCCGGCCCTTGACGAGGCGACCCTCGTCTGCCGAGCCTCGCCGGGGCGGGCGAGCCGCTTGGGGGCTGGGCAAGGCCCGCCTGGCCACCGGCGAGGCTCGCCCAGCCCCATCGAGCCTCGCCGATGGCCTCGCTAGTAGCTAGGCTTATCTCCGGCAAGCTCGCCGAACTGGTTGTCAGTGACTAATGGACAGCGGTGACGAACGGCAACCACGGGATGGCGGTAGATGAAGAAGAATAAAAGAGAATAAGAAGAGAAATATGGTCTTGATTCTTAGATTTGTTCCCAGGAACAAGAATAATTTTTTTTATTCTTAATTTTGTTCCAAATCTACTTTCGGGAACAAAAATTTTACCAAACACAATTCTGTTCCAAAACTACTTCCTAGAACAAAAAATCATACTCAAGTATTGTTTGGATGGTTACCAAACAGCCCCTTAATAATTACTCATGCTTGGGATTTTTCCATGCTCATCTATATAAGCATGTTATGATGAATAAGAAGACAAACTTGTTTTGATTAATAACTTATTTAGCCTTTGGCTTGAGAACAAGAAGGATTTCTTGCTTTGCTCTTATCTCTTAGGTGCATTCCTATGAGTGGCAAACGGCCTATCCATTTACATTCTTATTTGTGTTATCTCCTACTTCTCTATACTCTCTCCATCGTCAATCTTATTTGTTTTACTTGGATGTTAAATATTTTTCAAAAGATAAAAGGTACATCTTGAGCAACTTCAGAGCTTTAACAAGAGTTGATTCAGTCACACAGAGCTTGAATCAAATCATAGACGACCAAAAGAATATGCGCAAGCCAATTCAATGGACTTGCCCATTGCTGGCGCTGACTTGAAGTTCTAGATATGCTTAAAATCGAGAAGACAGTTTTTCCTTAGTTTACGTCGAACTCCACACTTCGCCGATCTCAACACAAATAGATAGGCTCGAAAGAACAGATGTAAATAACAGTAGTTGGATTATCAGAAAAAATAAGCATGTGGAGATACCTATGATGGCGACAAAAGACCAAATGCTAAGCATGATTGAGAAGGCTCTTAGAAATCTTACTTTGCTTGCATCTCAAAAAGAATGTTGCCCTCCTCCCACAATTAAAAGTACTGTCTAGGGTGCAATTCAACAGCAGAGAAAACAAAGACATTAAAATTGGCAAACTCATCAGCTGAAGCGTTGGCCTGAACTTTCCAATCTGAGGAGCAGCAGACCAGCGTACGAACTATGAACACTTTGCATAGACAGGGAGCAACTTGTTTAGCTCATAAAAAATACGAAGTTTTGAGTGACGGATTGTGTATGTAATGGAACAATGAGTTCCTGATTGTGAACTTCAGTGACAGATTTTGCAAAAGTCAAAATATAACGAAGTACAATGAGAGAGGGAATGGAAGTAAATCAGCGGCAGTCAGACCAACCATCACAGAGTGCAGTCGGCAGCAGTGGATGGATTAAGGTAGATACCCCCGGCAACCCTCAAAGAGACCATCTGATTTAGTAGCGGAGCACAAGAGAGATGAGGCATCAAAATCAAGAAATCTCGCAGTCACGCGGCCACATTTTCTCTCGAAATTTGAGAAAAAAATACTATACGCTTACTTTAGACTCCATTTGTTTCACAAGACATAGGTTTAAATGCAAGTCTATAGCTCTCGTTTAGGCGCGGACTCTCTCAAGTCCATACCTCACGCACGTTGGGTATTCAATTTTAGCTTCAAATGACATTATGAGGATTTTCAAATGAGAAATCACCATTAGCCTATTGGGGGTAGAAATCAAGTGAGGCATAGGAGTATCTCTCACTTCCTACGCAACTAGAGGAGGATCTAGAACTAGATACTTGGTTACACTAATTGATCAATTAGTGCCTTTCTGGGACCTAATCTTGCTCATTACAAAAAGATGTTTGTTAGGTAGTTTAGAGTGATTTTAAACTCATCCACTAACATATGAGGTGATCATGCGGATACGCTAATATTAATGAGACAGCCAATGATCAAAGCAGTAAATAAATTGAAAGGAAAGGGAATGATAAATAAATTGCAATACGGGGCTTCCTGGGTCATCAAAAAAAATAATAATGAAATAAAAAAATTGCAAGGAAATGAATGGTACTTACCTCAAAGTAAGATATGTATTGCAAGCTTAATTAGAAAAGACACATATTCAACTTATATATGATTTCTAATCAAAACACAATTTCAACCAACTATTTTCAGGTTTTCTTCTGTTGATGAAAACTATGTTTTTTTGTCGAGACCTCCCTTCTTCTTTTTCGGCGCTCAATTATGCACGAACGCCTGTGAGGCTAATGGCTAGCTAAGTCTATTAGGTAGACTCTCCCAAGCCCATGAATTCACGACTTATAGTCCGAGTTTTTAACCTATATGTTAAATAGGAGTCGCCATTAATCAATTTGGGGTGGGTCAATTAGAAACCCAAGCGAGATATTGGGAGAAATATTTCACTCCTGCATAATCAGGGAAATTATGATCGATGACTTAATTACACTAGTTAATCACTAATATTCTTCCAAAGTACCTAATCTTATTTAAACCCTAAAGTTTTTTTGGATTTTCAAGGATTTTTTCATGCATTTGTGGAGAAAAACATATTTTTGGTCTTTTTCTATTTTTTTAACATAAAAAGTATTTTCGTATTTTTTTTAAATATAAATCATTTTTTATTTTTTCTGATTTTTTTTTTGGGAAAATGTAAAATATTTTTGGATTTTTCTGATTTTTGAAAAATAAATTATTTTTTTATTAAAATATTTTTATATAATATTATATTATTAAAAACCAAACCGAGTCGGATTCCCGTGTCCAACCCGGTTGAAGACTGCTCGGGCGCGTGGCCCAGACCTCGGGCAGGGCTGGCTTCGGCAAATGGGCCCAATCCAACCGTGCCCCTTAGCCATAAAGGAAATGAAAAACGAGGCCCAACTCGCGAGTTAGGCCGAGAGCACAAGCCCAGCCCCTCTACGGTTCAGCGGCCACGACGAACGACTTCACCCGTCCTCGCCCCGCCGTTCGACTCCACCAACGCCACACCGGCCTACCCTGACCGACGACCCAACCTCCGTCCGGCCAGCCACCGTCGCTGACCATTGTCGCCAATCACCGAATCTCCAGCCGCAGCCACCACTTCTCTTGGGCAAATCATCAAACGCTTGGAGTTTGTTGGCTAGAAAGGGAACAAATCGAACCAATCGAGGCTCGAAATCACGTTGGGCTTCGAGGTGAGTAACCAGAGCCAACCGAAGCAGCCTGACAAAACACAGTCGGAGCCAGAGATCACGCGAGGTGGACGGCAAATAGCTTCGGCGTGGTATATGCGAAACGAGGCGAGAATAGAACCTTGCTTACCAGATCTAGATGCGGATGGCGACGAGAACGACGCGCGCAGATGGCGTCGTCGGTGGTGGAGCAGTGGAGGCGTCGAGCCAAGCGACCGGTGCTGCACACGGCGAGGGGGCTCACACTCGTGACCTTCTCTCTCTCTCAAATCTGGAACCGAACCTCTCCACCCTCTTTCTAGACTCAAATCTCGTTCACTCTCGACTCGGGTCTCGCTCGCCCTCAGGGTCTCCCCTGATGTCTCTCGGGGGAAATCCTTTAAGCTCGCTGCCTCCGTCCTCTCTCCTTGTCCCTTTTTGGCCTTCCCCCGATGCCCTATATATAGGCGAGGGGGGCCAGTCGATGGAGGCTTTGGCCAGCAGTCTTTGGTGCGCCGACCGACCGACCCTTGTCAGCCGAACCGGTGTCAGCTTCCACCTTTTCCACGGAGGCCTGCTCGGTATTGATGGCGCGTCCCCTCAGCCACCGGCCAATCCTGTTCTGCCACTGTAGGGCGCATGTGAGTGGCAAAGGAAGGAGAAGGAAGAAGGAAGAAGAAGAAAGAAGGGGGCCAAGCCAAAGGGAATTGGCCTTGGGCCCGTGTGGAAAAGAAGGAGAAGAAGAAGGGGCTGGGCGCGGAAGCCTAGCCCCTGTGCGACCCCCTTTTTTTCTCTTTTTATAAGTATTAATTTTTTAAACATTACTTTATCGGAAAATAGGGAAAATAAAAATAGAATATAAAACCTAATGGAAACTAAGACCTAGGTGATGCGAAAAATATTTTTGTTATGGTCAAATTGATCCCTAATTTTCTCTGTAAATTAATTCTAAATACTTAGTCTTTAGTATTTAGTAAGTATTTAGGATTAATTTGCATAGAAAATTAGGAATCAATTTAACCATAAATACTTAGTCGTAGAGGTGTTAATGGGTTGCACAACCCATTTATGGACCCATTTATGGTTAAATGGGTCATTAATGGGTCAAGCTTTCTTTTATAAAGCACCCATAATGGATTTTAATGGATCAAGACTAAGATATATGGGTTTTAAATGGGTTAGAAAGCTGACCCATTTATCAACCCATTAAAAATGAACCCATTTATTTTCACTCAAAACCTCACAATCTCTCTCTCCTCTCTTAAACTTTACAATTTTTTTTTTATAAAAACCGAAATTATAATTATTTTTATTTTTTTTTTTTTTCTTTCCTTTTTTTTCTTTCTTCTTTTTTTTTTTCTTTCTTCTTCCTCCAGTCGCCTGCACGGCAATGGCCGGTGACCGGCCAAGCGAGCCTCGAGCTTGCCGACGGCGAGCGGCGTCGAGCGAGCTCGAGCTCGCCGGATCTAGCAAGGCGGAGGCCTCGCCGATCTGGCGAGACTCGAGCCTCGCCGTCGGGCGAGGCTCGAGCCTCACTAGATCCGGCGAGGGGTGAGCTTGAGCTCGCCCAACGTTGGCGAGCCTCGAGCTTGCCAGATCTAGCGAGACGGAGGCCTCACCGACGTCCGGCGAGGCTCGAGCCTCGCCAGATCCGGCGAGGGCAAGCTCGAGCTCACCCGACGCCGGCCAGCCTCGAGCTCGCCGGATTTGGAGCCTCGCCGATCCGGGGCGAGACTCAAGCTCATTGGATCCGGCGAGCTTCGAGCTCACCGACGTCGGCAAGCGGGCGAGCTCGAGGCTCGCCGTGGTGGCCGGTCACGGCAATCGTGGTAGCCGACGGCCAACCAAAGAAGAAGAAGAAGAAGAAAAAATAAAAATAAAAATAAATATTATATTCTTAAAATAAAAATAAAATTAATTAAAAAATTAATTTTTAAAAAATAATTAAAATTAGATTTTTTTAAATAATTATTTTAAAAATTATAAAAATTGTACATTAAAGTTGTGTTGTATAAAACCATTTTAGCAATATCATTTTTAAAAAAAATATATATATAATTTTTTAGGTTTCGTTAAATGGGTTGGGTACGGGTCGGGTCGGGTATGGGTCAAAAATTTTGCACTGTAATAAATGGGTCATAAACGGGTTAAATGAGTCGATTTGGGTCAGACCATTTATGACCCGACCCAAACCCGACCCGACCCACCCGTTTAACGGATCTACTTAGTCGTTGTAAAAAAAAAAATCCTAAATACTTAATCAAAATTTAGATGTCAACAATTTTGCAATATAAGCTTATTCTAAATGCAATGAAGTAGAAAAATGATAATATTCAACTATGCGTCCTAATTCTAATGACTAGCAATGATGAATATGCATTTTATCCAAGCATGACATACAATTTTATGAACCTAATTCTAAGAAAAGGAAACCTAGTTTATCCTAAAGCAATATTTTTGTATTTTTAATTAGAAAATTCGAAATAAAGAAGTTACTTAATTTAAACGTGCAATTTAATCTAAAATAGGCAATATTACTAGCAAAAATCAAATCAAATTCTATCTACTTTTTGGGATTTTGTTTTTACGAAAACAATCAAACAATGGATAAATATTGGATTTGATAATGCAATCCACAAAGATTATCTTATTTAAATTTAGAAACGAAAAAAACCCAATTATGATAATTAAGTGGTTATGGATATCAATGGAAGATTATCTGTTAGATTTGAAAATGGGTAAATCTACAATCATATCCAAATTAGAAGAAAAATTTCCTTGGTGTGGTATCTTAGGATGCATTATCTAATAGAATGTCTAGCGGAATATATCAAATCTATTAAATATAAGAATCATACCTAATTCGAGAATTTACTTTTCAAATTTGAATGCGACACAATAAGACTAGGATCACAACCGGGCTAGCCGCCAGGTTAGTGAGCTCAGCACAGCGAAGAACTCGACTAAGAACCTGCAAAACAGAGACAAGACGCCTCGGGTCAGGACTGGACCGGACCGGACAGGACTGGTGCTGTTGTCGACGGGGGGACTAGTTGGAGCTGCTCGCTGGAAGTTGCGACTGGAAGCTGCTGGACGATAGGGATATTGATTATGTCTTGGGCAGCAGAGATGGATAGCAGCAACTTCGGAAAGGACACCAGGGCTGCAAACACTGCCCGATCAACTTGAACTCACTAATTGTTGGATATCTAGCTGGAGATGCTAGGTGGCTCGCCCTAACTGCAAACGCTGACCAGAAGACCACGTATGCAATTATTGAACACTTGAGCACTCCTTGATGATTGCCGTGGGATTGGTAGCTTTGGCTAGAGCCGGCAAAATGGATCATAAACCCATATTATGACTCATTTTTAGTTAATGGGTCCTATATGGGTCAAGTGAAAGTTAAATATGGGTCAAAATGGGTCAAGTGAAAATTAAATATGGGTCAAAAATGGGTCAAGTGAAAATTAAATATGGGTCTGAGAAAATAAAGCACAAAAAAGAAAAAGGGTTTGAATGGGTTAGCAGGAAACCCATTTTGAACCCATGGCCTTTACTATTTAACTTTATAAAAAAAAATTCTTATAAAAAATCGAAATTATAATTATTTTTCATATTTCAATTTTCTTTTCTTTTCTTTTTTTCTTTTTTTTTTTCTTTTTTTTTCTTTTTCTTTTTCTTTCTTTTTCTTCCTTCTTTAGCCAGTGGCTAGTAGGGCGACAACCGACCGCTAGCCGGCGACAAGATAGACAAGGCAAGAGCTCACTAGCATTGCGACCTCATAGTCACCGACGGCGGCGAGGCTCAAGCCTCGCCGACTCTAGCAAGACTCGAGCCTCGCCGGTGTCGAAAGAGGCCTCGACCTCGCCGGATCGGCGAGATCGAGCCTTGCCCGACGCCGGTGAACTCAAGTCTCGCCAGATCCGACGAGGCTCGGCCTCACCAATGATTGGCAAGGCTCGAGCCTTGCCCGACGCCGACGGAGGCTCGGCCTCGTCAACAACTGGCAAGGCTCAAGCCTCGCCGGATCTAGCAAGACTCGAGCTCCCCAGCGTTGGGTGGGGCCTCGGTCTCGCCAATCCGGCGAGATCGAGCCCCACCCAATGCCGGCGCCTATGGCCGATCGCCGACCGTCGTCGTGGTCGACGATCGGCCGAAGAAGAAGAAAAACAAAAGAAAAAAGAGAAAAAGAAAAATAATTATTAAAAATTTAAAATGATATTTTTTAAAATATATATTTAAAAAAATAAAAATAAAAAATTATATTTTTAAAAAATAATTAAAAATTCGATTTTTTAAAAAATATTTTAAAAAGAATTACAAAAAATTTTCATTAAATTTGTATTGCATAAAAGTGTTTTAGAAATATTTTGTTTTTTCCAATTAGCATATAGTACGGATGGGTTTTCCTAAAATATTAATAGATTTTAGCAATACAGGTCGGTCAGGTATGGGTTACTTGATTTATACTAAATGAATATGGATCAAAACGAATTAAATGGGTCAAATATAGGTTGACCCATTTTCGATTCGACCCGACCCGCTCATTTGACGGGTCTAGCTTTGGCACAACAAGGTACAGCAACTTAACTAGCACCGACACCGACGCGCAACACATGACATGAAAATTTTGACCGATCATTTATTGAAAATTTTTAAAATTAACCTAAGAGCACTCATTTTTTATTTTTTTTTATTTTTTTTTCATATAGATACATTTTGACTGACCATTTATTAAAAAAAATTAAAATTGACTTCACGTGTTAGAAATTCACATGTCGGAATTCCGCCTCAAGTGTTAGAGAGTGTTGGAAAAGTTGACTAGGTATTGGATTTTCCGACGTGTTGACTGAGTGTTGGAAAGTGTCGAAGAGTGTTGGACATGTGTCGAAATGTCTGACACGACACGATGGCTCTTCGAGAGTGCCAGTGCTTCATAGGCAGCACCAACGTTGTGAGTTCACCAAAAAGGGAGCAATGTGTTGCTAGAGGTATCACGACGAGGCCACCTTGTCGTCGGGGGGGGATGGTGACACGAACAGCCGCGAGCGAGCTAAAGTTCCGCTGCAGGGTGGCCGCGGGTGACGTCGCAAGAGGCTCGGCCACGTGATGCTTGGCCAAACGCACCTCCTAACTCTCTCACGCGTGTTTTATCGGCATGTGCTCTGAGAATTGTAATTTTTGCCGAACTCTAAATTATGAGGCATAATATGCTATTTATAATGTAAACGTAAGTTTAACCATGGGCTTATTTTAGCCTTTATCAAGATAATGGGCTGAATTAGGCTCAAGACCTATTATACATTAATTCCCACAGGCTGAAATTTAATTAAATTAAGCTCAATTTGGCCAGTCTTTCCCAAGTAATTTTCGGTCCCTAATCCCCCCGTGCTGGCCGTGGATCTCAATTGTGTCACTTTTGAGAAAGAATTTGTCGACCTCTAGTTTGTGAGGCATAATGTTCTATTTGAAATGCAAACCATGGTTAATTTCAATATTGGGTGCGTTTGGGAAGACTTTTGGGGAAAGGCTTTAGAAAAATGCAAAGACCTTTGAGTTAAAAGTGTTTTTCAAAATGCAATCTGTGTTTGGTAAATTGTAGTTTGAAAGATCTTTGTGAAGTATCTTTGAGCAAAATGGTATTTGGGGGACAAAGGACTTTTGTGATTAAAAAAAAATTATCAAAGGAAAAATAAAAAATTTGACTGCAAGGGCGGCGACCACCGGTGATCGCCGGCGACCTTCGCCGATCACGATCCGGGGCGGCGAGGTCGTGCGACACTTGTCACAACCTCCGGCGACCCCGCAGACGGGGGCGGCGAGGTCGCGCAACGTCGCCTCGACCTTCGGCGACCCCGAATGCGGGGCGGCGAGGTCGTCCGCGTCGCGCAACGCCGCCTCGACCTCCGACGACCTAGATCCGAGGCGTCGAGGTTGCAAGAGGACCTCGCCACCCCGAATGCGGGTTGCGGCGGGGTCGCGCAACCTCACCGCCCCCGAATCTGGGGCGACGAGGTCGCGGGAGGTCGCGCAACGCCGCCGCGACCTAGATCTGGGGGTAGCGAGGCCGTGCGACCCAGATCTGGTCGCGACCAGACCTGCGACCAGATGAGTTGCGCGGCCCTAGCGAGCTTCGTGTGGAGGTCGCAATGTGGCAGGCGACGGTCGTCGGCAACGCCACGACTCGCAGAGGTCACCCGACTCTCCTACAACGATCGCCTAGGTTGTCGCTACCACGCCAACATCCCTCTAGTAGTCGCCAGCCCGAAGAAGACGAACAGTGTCTCATACAAAGGCAAAAAACGGAAAAACAAAAAATTCATAAGGACAATTTCAGAAAAAAAAAAAAAAAAAAAAAAAAAAAAAACAGTGTCACATGGGCATGCCGAGAAAGTTGAAAGCCCAAGGCAGGCATTCTTCAAATGGGGGTTAAAATTTTTTTGTCAAACACCCATATACTTGGCCCAAAGGACTTTAGGTTTCAAAAGCTCTTTTCAAAGTAGTTTCCAAACGCAATTATTATGAGCTTAACTTAAACCTTATTAAAGTGATGGGCTTAGATAACCTAAGGCCAATCCTAATTGGACTCTTAGTGGGCTGAATTGTGCTCAAATTAAGCCAATTAAGGCCCCTCTACCCTATGAATTTCAGCCACTACTTCCCCTAGGCTTAGCCGAATTTTGGTCCCCCGTGGGTTTGATTTGTTCAATTTTAAGCTCAAAACCGTCCACTACCAATTCAATATTAATGCAATTAATGAAAAATATAACCAAAAATCACATGCACCTAAAATTATATATTATGTAATTTAATTATAATATTTTTGTTTAGGCATTAAAAATTAATCTCTAATTTTCTATATAATAAATGAATAATCAGATTGTGAAATTTAGATATTAGCATTCTCCATATTTATGAATGGATCTTTACTCATAAAATACTCGATAAAAACATTCCCGTTTGAGTGGGACTTATGATGTGATCAAACTCCCCCAACTAAAGTACGGACAAAAACCATATTGAAAAATGGGCTTGAAACTGAAGAATGAGGAGCCACATACGTGAAAGAAATGTGGGGCATGAAGGTCGTGAAATCGTAATCTAGAAAAGATAAACTAACAGATGAAATATCACTACCCATATATATATTATATTCTTTTTTTCTTGTTCTTTTTTTGTCATTGTTACTTACGAAATTGTATTTTTGAGTAACTTTTTTCTTTTTTACACAATATCATTATTGAAATGTTGTCACGTCAATAATCATGGCTGCATGATTAAAGATGTTAAAGATGAAGTTTGCATAATTCCACAAGATCAAAGGGCGAAGAAAGCCTCATTATACATATTATAAAGTCACAAGAGTTGTAACGATCTTGAACTTCTGAGAAAATTATTCAAAAAGTTTTAAATCTATTGTAAGGAGGTCAATTCAGTCATAGATCTTTCAATTGTGCTAATTTGGTCCTAAACATTTTAACGATGTGTCAATTTAGTCTTAAATATTTTGATATTTTGTCAATTTAGTCATAAACATTTTGACGATTTGCCAATATAGTCCTTCTACTAAATATTTGTATAATAAGTTTATGACAAAATTGGCAAATTTTCAAAAGGTTTAGGACAAAGTAGACACAAAGAAATTTTTAAGACTAAATTGGTAAATAGTCAAAAAATTTAGGACTAAATTGACACAAAAATCATCACATAATAGGTTTAGAGCTTTTTAGACCGTTATCCGTAACCTTCTCTAGATATCGTCCACCATGATGTTGCAAGTAGAGGATATGCAATGCATTGGAACGTGACGTGGGGCTCTGAATATCAAATAGTGGATATGCGTGAGTTCAAACTTAATTCAACCTTTTTACTTTCTCAATAAAAAGAGAACTCATAGGTGCTTTAACCTCGAGAATCATCTCTCATTTGATTAGGAAGAAAGAAGATTAAGCAGTCCAAGCATGTGCATCAACTTGATAATGTGGTCTTTGTCATTGGAGAAAGGCGTAGGGAAATTGCTTGCCTTCTTGTTTTGTAATTTGCGCCAAAAAGAAAAAGGCCGGAAAATTGATTTTAGATCATCTACGGCAATGCGTGTCGTATTAAGTGAGGCGTTAGATATGTGTTGGATGCGCATAATTGAAAGCGCGCTCTCCATGCAACAAATTTTCCTCGTCTATGCATAATATCCATTAAATTTCAATGAATCACACTCCATTAAATCAACTTTCATGGTGAAAAGCACAACCTAATAATTTGAAAGGTATAATTTACCACGACGTATAAATAGTAGTTAGTATTGATCAAGAACTTATCAGCCATCTAAATTTACACATTATAAAGATTATCATCATATTAATGAGATTTACCAAACTTTTGGGATAGTTACTAAATTTTTTCGAATGCATCAACTAATGTATATGTGCAATTACCAATGTTACATACAAATCTACCAATCTTTTATAATCTCGAAGTCATAATATACAATGTCGATGAATAATTCGTCAGCCTAAATCGAAATCAAGGGCTATTGATCCAGCACAATATTTACAAACGTGAAACTCACTGCCCTGATATGAAGTCACGGTCGTGTCGCGAAAAGGTGAACTATGAAGTACTAACTTTGTTTGAACTTTTTCCAACTCAGTTTCTGAGGCATGCGTGCTTGTTTGGGTCAAACTTTTGACCGGGACATGGATATAAACCTAGTTTGGTATCCGAAAATCAATGGAGCTAAAGGACATGGCCTATGGATCTGGGCACGGAGGGTCGGAGATTCCCCCACATGGGTCAATAGATGTCCTCATTATGAATTAATTATCTCGATGGTTGTAGGTCTCGAGTAAATCAACCAGGTTTGAAATTTGAAAAAGATTAGAAAAAAACACACGCGCTCAACTTGCCAAAGCAATGTATGCGTAGTAGGTTTCAAGATTCGGGCTAAAATCGTTAGTCATTATTCAAACGATGATACACTTGCATTCTTTACCAGATTCCATGCACGACGAATCTTCCATTTTTTTTTTAACAATAAGTCTATATAAAAAGAGGGAAAAAGGTGAGACAGAAGAAGAAAAAGAATATTTTGCCCTCTGTATGGACAAAGTTTATTGAGCACGTGCAACCTTAACTTACAGAATTTCTATTCTTCCTTTAAAAATTAATTTTTTTGACAGCTAATCTTATCTAGTTTGGATTATGATAATCAAAAATCAAGAAAAAAAAAAGAAGAAGAAGAAGATAAAGATAAAGATAGATTCCTGGATTGTAAAAACCTATAGCCACTTGCCTTGGGGGACCCAATTTTGCTTTGGCTTCTATCATCCACTTGACAGGGAAGGTTTTTTTTCTCCCCCCATTTCATTGGCTAAAGCACACTTGTTGGTGAACTTTTATCGCGAGTTCATACTTAATCCACAAGTTGTTAAACCAACTAAAGTCTGATCTATCTTAAGTTCATACTTAATCCTCTACTAGCGGATAGATCAAATAGCAAAAAGCCGGTACCCGTGTTTGGTCAAACCTGCCGCTCTTGAGTGCCGTGCCACTTTCTATTGCTTCTTTCACAAAACTGACACCACCATTAGATTCACCGGCCTCAAAAGAGCAAGACCCTGAAATTTCACGGCAATGGCGCTAAACCTGCACTCTCATTCATCTCCTGCTTCGTACAAAGACAAAGCAGTTTCTCATCTCCTGCCTTCTAGGAAGTAAGGGCAGCTATCTCCTGTGAACGAATAGGCTCTTTTCGCTCTCTACAATCGGGTTTCAACCCGGCTACGAACCGGCTTATAGAAGGATTCCTTAGACTACAAGACCCTGAAATTTCATTGTCATACTCACTCTCACTCTCCGCCACATCTTGGACTTACTGACCCCGACAACAATAAGTGCTATTCCGACACTTTGGGCTTATCAACAAGAAATGTCGTAAATTATAACATATATCTAAAAACTGTACCAAGCAACCTTAAAGCGACAAACTTCACTTTCGACGATGATTGTACGATATATATAATTAGTGTGAGAACATATATTATGCCAAGATAACCAACAGTCAAAAGACAATCTACAGTTCAAGAAAAACACGTGGTCCGACCTCAACTAAGACAGTGAGCCGATTAATACTCTTCCAAACATATCCTCGATAAATTTAAGTAGTGAGAAAGTAGTTGGTGGGTCGGGTCAAATCTAACTGAAGTTCTCCGGGTGGATCGAATACGAACTCTTCCTTGACATATAATTTTCGACTTCCTTCCAAACCGTTGAAATGTCGTTGCGCGAATACGGTACGGTCACGTGAAGTCGAAGTCCAATTGAATACAAGTTTTCTCTCACCGCCTTTTCTCTTCCGCTCTCCTCGTTCCCCGCTTCATTTTTACGAGCCATGTGCATGCATCTAGGGCAAAACAAAGCCCAGAAAAAGAGGGGAAAGTGCCAAAATAGTCCTAAACCTTTTGTCTTTGTGCCGATTTAATCATAAACCTTTTTTTTGTGCCGATTCAATCCTAAACCTTTTTAAGTTGTGCCAATTCAATCCTTTCCCCCCAATTTTGGTCAGATTTTGCTGACTGGACGCCGACCAACTGACGTGGCGATCGATGCGACGTGGACAGCTTTTAATAATATTTTTATTTTTTTAATTTTTTTTTTATTTTTATTTTTATTTTATTTTATTTTATTTTTTTTTTTGTCTTTTTCCTCCAGCACTGTCGCCGGACCCAGGCGACCGCCGGCGAGGGTGAGGTTGAGCCTCGCCAACCATGGGCAAGGCTCGCCCTCGCTGGATTTGGCGAGGTGAGCCTCGCCCATGGCCAACGAGGGCCGACAAGGGCAAGGCGAGCCTCGCCCATGGCGGCGAGGGCCGGCGAGGCTCGACCTCGCCGGATCCGGCGAGGGCAAGCCTCGCCCATGGTCGCCTCGCCGAGATCAGGCCATGGCCAAGCCTCGCCCATGGTCGGCGAGGGCCGGCGAGGCTCAACCTCACTAGATCCGGCGAGGGCAAGGCTCGCCCATGGCCCGATCCGGCGAGGCGGCCATGGGCGAGCCTCGCCCTCGAGGTCGAGCCTCGCCGACCATGGGCGAGGCTTGCCTCGCCGGATCCGGCGAGGGCGAGCCTCGCCCAACCTTGGATCGCCATGGGCGAGCCTCGCCCTCGCCCTCGCCCTCGTCGGCCATGGGCAAGCCTCGCCTCGCCAAATCCGGCGAGGGCGAGCCTCGCCCATGGCCGGCGAGGCTTGACCTCGCTAGATCCGGCGAGGTCGGCCTCGCCCTCGCCGGCGGTCGCCTCTAGCCGGTTGCTGGACCTCGGTGACCGGCTAGAGGAAAAAGACAAAAATAAAAAAATAAAAATAAAAAATATTAAAATATTATTAAAAGTTGTCCATGTCGGCGCGATCAAAGCCACGTTAGCCGGTCGGCGTTCAGTCAGCAAAATCCGGCTAAAATTGGCCGGAAAGGACTGAATTAGCACAACTTAAAAAGATTTAGGATTGAATCGACACCAAAAAAAAGGTTTAGGACTAAATCAGCATAAATGCAAAAGGTTTAGGACTTTTTTGGCACTTTTTCCCAGAAAAAGAATAATTACAATAATAAAGCACGTGCCATATTTTCCTTCCTCCTCTCCCTATATAAAAACCACTAGACCAGCTCTCCAAAACCCCACCATACCCAAGTCTCATTAACCATTGTCTTAAGCAATAGTTGTCTACACCATTCTCTCTTTCAAGAACACACCAGAAACGATCATCGCCACCATCATCATGTCGAATCCACAGCTTCTTCAATCCCCATCTGCCTCCCCAACCTTGGTCCCATTAAGCAAGCCACCTAGCCTAGGCAATGGTGGGATCACAGTTTTACCAGTACAGTCTGCGCCTATGCTCCAAAAGAGCCCTAGAGGCGCTGAAGCAGGTCTTGCATCGAGTAAGATTGAAGCGATTGCCAGCCCGAGCGCCATGGAGAACCCATTGTCAGTTAAAGCGGTAGTGACCGTGAAACCCAGCACTAGTGGCTTGTTATCGAAAATCGGGATAAGTGGAGGGCTCGATAAGATTACTGATCTGGTGGGGAAAACGCTCCTCTTGGAGCTTGTTAGTACAGAGCTTGACCCTAGTAAGTACTGAGCATTTCGTTTTAAACTTGAATACAACTTGTAACAAAAAGCAGGGGGAGAAATAGGATGAATTTGATGGAAACGTATTCTTCTACTTTATAAAAATTTTGCGATGTTGACAATTTGACTTTTATTTGAAGTGAAACATTCGAAGTTTTTCAAGCTCAAAAATAGCGATATTATACGAATTTGTACCAAAATTTTAAAACTAGAATGCCTATTATTAGGTTTGGAGAAAAAGTCACAGAAGTACAGTTGTTATTGACTTGCAATAAACAAGGATGTTTGGTAGTTTTACTTATCAACCATTCCCTAAATAAATTCTCCATGTACGTAGGTTTATGTTAGAGATCATGATCTTTGCCAGAAATAGATATTTCCAAGTACTGCAAAGGATATATGTTCAAAATGCAAAATAAAATTATGGACAACTGCATGGTTTTTGCCCATATTTATCATATTTGAATATAGTCCTGAACTTCATTTACAGAGACGGGACAAGAGAAGGAGACAATCAAAGGGTACGCATACAAGAAGGGCCAGAACGAGGAGGAGGTGACGTACGAGTGCAAGTTCGAGGTCGGAGAGGAGTTCGGGGAGGTCGGGGCAATCTTTGTGGAGAATGAGCACCACGAGGAGATGTACCTCAAGGACATCGTCCTCAATGGGTTCGCAGGCGGTCCTCTTAACATCACATGCAGCTCATGGGTTCACTCCAAGTACGATAACCCACAAAAGAGGGTTTTCTTCACCAATAAGGTTAGATCATAAAGATAGCTACATAGCTTCCTATCTCGGGTTATTCTCATCAAGACCTTGTAGGATTATAACTTGAATAGATAGTGTATATATGTGTGTGTTACTTGGAAATTAGGGTTTTTGGACACATATGTTTTTTTTTTACGCACTTGAAGGCACTTAAGAGGAGAGAATTATTAAAATAAAATTTAAAATATTTATATTAAAAAAAAAAAAAAAACCGTAGAGTCTTCTTCACTCAGTTAGTTATGTATCATGAAATGCAAGTTTCTCGAGACAAACATAGTACCACTTCTAGTTCTAGGTATGAATTATGAGGACTATCTAAATAGATTTAATTTGGGGCTTGATGGCTTTTGCTGCGCACTATTGCGAGGCAGTGCTATTTACCGACGGAAACGCCGAGTGGGCTAAGGAGACCGAGAGAGGAGGAGCTGGCAATCCTGCGAGGGAACGGCCAAGGCGAGAGAAAATCGTACGAGAGGATATACGATTACGATGTGTACAATGACCTCGGGAATCCGGACAGCGACGTGGATAAGAAGAGGCCCGTGCTCGGTGGCAAAGAGCTTCCATACCCTAGACGATGCCGGACCGGGCGCCCTCGGTGCGAGACCGGTGAGTCGAGAAATTATTTGTTATTACTTCATAATAATGACTAACACAAAAAAAATTTAGATTATTGAATTAATTTCTTTCTTAGCGGGAGATGCCCTCCAAAATCAAGTCCAGAGGTGGAGTGCATAGAAAAAAGACCATGAAAACGAGAGTACATAAAAATTGGAAGAGATATTTGTAAAGTATAAGAATAGGAAGTGGATGGTATAAAATCAGCCATATCCAGGCATAACCCTTTTAGCAATTGGAAAATGGAACTTCTGTATCTTTCTCTCGTAAAATTGTACTCACAGAAACATCAGCCATTCATAATTTCATATCCTTTTTGCATGCTTTTGTGCATCATCACATTCTTATTACAAGCTCAGTATCATGTTAAACATGCACATATACTATCACGTAGATCCACAATCGGAATTGAGAAGCGGGAGCATATACGTGCCTCGAGACGAACAGTTCTCGACGATAAAGCAAATGACATTCTCGGCGAAGACGGTGTACTCGGTAGTGCATGCGCTGGTGCCGTCGCTAGAGACGGCAATAGTCGACGCAGACCTGGGGTTCCCCTTCTTCAGCGCCATCGACAAGCTCTTCAACGAAGGCGTCAACTTGCCCCCATTGCAGAAGCAAGGGTTCCTCAAGGACCTCTTCCCTCGGCTCGTCAAAACCGTCACCGATGCCTACCAAGCTGTCCTCCGCTTCGAAACCCCTGAAACCATGAACCGTAAATATATTACTAGTCAATCATAGGACAAAACTTTATGTATTATTTATCATGTATGGCAGAGATATTTATACATCTCCAAGATTTCTTATGTATAATGATTAGCCATATTGTTGCATCCTGCAGGAAACAGATTCTTTTGGTTTACTGACGAAGAATTTTCTCGCCAAACCCTAGCGGGAATTAACCCCTATGCAATCCAGTTGGTCACGGTAATAATTATATGTATCAATACACATTTCAACTATTTAATTTGCTAAGATACAATTAATATAGTTCAGTGATAGTTAATTTCCCTTGAAGACATTACTTGATATCGCCATGTTGGGTACATCCTTTCCATACATAAGTGGTATTAAAATGTATACTCAGGAATGGCCTTTGAGGAGTGAGCTCGACCCTAAAATCTATGGATCACCCGAATCAGCCATCACGACAGACATCATCGAAAGGGAAATCAAAGGCTTCATAACAGTCGATGAGGTACATGGATACTCCATCGACGAAGTATCACCTAATACAACCTATCTACACTCTAGGGTCAAGCAAAAACCTAAATCATACTACCCCAATTAATGAAATTTGACCTGAACCCGACCTTTCCGGTTTGGTTCAATTTGATTTTGTGCAGGCCATAAAGCAAAGGAAGCTGTTCATGCTGGATTACCACGACCTGTTCCTACCGTTCGTGAACAAAGTGAGGCAACTCAAGGGGACAACCCTATATGGGTCGAGGACGCTCTTCTTCTTGACCCCAGACGAGACATTGAAACTCCTTGCAATCGAGCTCACGCGGCCGCCGACCGACGACGGGAAACCACAATGGAAGCAGGTGTTCACCCCGTCGTGCCACTCCACTGGCATGTGGCTTTGGCGGCTCGCCAAGGCCCATGTCCTCGCCCACGACTCTGGATACCACCAACTCGTCAGCCACTGGTAACAAAAAGCCGATCATTACGTTCGACGAACAAAAAAAATCATAGATATGTTACATTGAAGTATAATAGTAACGAAGTAGGCCAATGACTTTTCAACAAGAGAGAAGAGTATATTTTAAAAAATTGTTATCCATAACAAGTAGAATATATATGCACTGTGAGATCTGAGTGTGTAGGTAATTTCTTAATTGTTCCTTCCAGTGAAATGATTTGCATGAAAAACATAATATTATTTCAAGATGTATCTGTTTCCATAAATGCTATTGTTGTAATTGACATTTATCAAATTTCAACCGTAACAGGTTACGGACTCATTGTGTCACAGAACCATACATAATAGCAGCGAACCGGCAGTTGAGCGCAATGCACCCGATCTACAAGTTGTTGCACCCGCACTTCCGATACACGATGGAGATCAATGCTCTGGCTCGTGGGTATCTCGTCAACGGCGATGGCATCATCGAGAGCACCTTCTCTCCCGGCAAGTACTCCATGGAACTCTGCGCCGTCGCCTATGACAAGCTGTGGCAATTCGACTCGCAAGGCTTGCCCAATGACCTGATTAGCAGGTATTGCGCATCGGCCGCATACCTCCTTTTACCTGTTTTTAACGCATGGAGTGTTTAGAGCAAATTTAGTTTGATGGTAACTGAATCTTTACTCGTGCCATCGCTTTTCTAATCGTGTCGATTCGTGCCAGGGGGTTGGCAGTGGAGGACCCGACGGCACCGCATGGCCTCAAGCTAGCGATCGAGGACTACCCCTTCGCCAACGACGGCCTCCTCTTGTGGGACACCATCAAGGAGTGGGTCACGAACTACGTCAATCACTACTACCCCGACCCGAGCCGCATTGCGTCGGACAAGGAGCTCCAATCCTGGTGGACCGAGATCCGGACCGTCGGCCACGGCGACAAGAAAGACTCCCCAGGGTGGCCCGACCTCAAGACCCCATCCGATCTCATCCACATTATCACCACCATAGTCTGGGTCGCCTCTGGCCACCACGCTGCCGTCAACTTCGGCCAGTACACCTACGGCGGCTACTTCCCAAACCGGCCCACCATCGCGAGAACCAAGATGCCCGTCGAGGACCCGACAGAAGAAGAGCTCAAGATCTTCTGGAACAAGCCCGAGGTCACGCTCCTCACGTGCTTCCCATCGCAGATACAGGCGACCAAGGTGATGGCAGTCCTCGACGTGTTGTCAAACCACTCGCCGGATGAGGAGTACCTAGGACAAGATCCAGAACCAGCGTGGAAGGAGGAGCCGGCGATAAACGAGGCCTTCAAGAGGTTCCATGGGAGGCTGAGGGAGCTTGACGGCGTCATCGATGCCAGGAACAACGACCAAAGGTTTAAGAATCGGAACGGAGCTGGGATCGTGCCGTATGAGCTCTTGAAGCCGTTCTCCGAGCCCGGTGTGACCGGCAAGGGAGTTCCATACAGCATTTCCATTTGAGAAAATGACACGTCGCTGTGGTGGTGATGGTGTTTGCTGCTAGAAACACCTTTCTTTTTATTTTGTAGAACAAGAGGAGCGTGGTGTGTGCCGATGATAATGTGATCACTCTAGACAACATCTTTTTTTTAATGTCATGATCTAATTTGTCGTGTTGCCAATATCTATAGAATTATGATTAAATGTGTAATTTCAGTTTTAGTCCCCTATCAATTGCCAAAAAAAAAAAAAAAAAAATCAAATTAAAAAGTGACGATATGCACAAAAGGTTATTTTCACTACATCTATGTTGTTCATAAATACCATATTCCACTACCGTTACATCCTAATGCAGAATTCAATAACTTGGGTAAATGGACAGTTCAATAGATTTGCTAAACATGCTTCTCAGCCACAAGTGAGACAAGGACCAAATCAACAGCAATTCCAATGGATCGACTTCAACGGCTAATTGATCTTCTCAACAATTATCCAATGGCTAGTTTAGAAAGTGATCCTCTTGAAAAATGTCCAACGGGAAGATTGGATGTGGAGGAGTATATGACGAAGTCAAGGCACCAAAGAAAGTAGGGGATCAAGAGTTCATAAATCCAAATTTAGAGAGAGCTATTAGACCATATTGGCAGTGTTATAATTTGTACTTTGGTACGAGATAACAAGATCTATTAGCTTGGGTATAAAAAAAACTAGCTTCGAGGAAAAGTGCCAAGTATAACCAGCACATTCGACTGTTACTTCAAGTAGATTTCTAGTGGAATACAAACGATAGGCTGTTAGTATAAAAGAATGGACACAAACTTACAACAAGCTAAAAGGCGAGTCCCTTGTGATGCTGATTCCCGGAGATCTAGCCATCAGAATGGGCTGATTTTTGGAGGGAATATCCCTCTTACCCTCCTCTACATCCCCACTAGAGGGATTTGATAGATCTGGTCTACATCAAAAGTTATCCTCTTCCCTAGGCTGTTCCTGCTTCAGTTTCGGATCTGGTTTTTCTCTGGTTTCCTTCGTTTCCCAGGTGTTCCAATGGTGGGTATGGGCTGATTTTTGGTGGGTGGACTCCTACTACCTTCTTTACATCCCCACCGAAGGATTTGTCCTGGGTTGCTGTACATTTCGAGACCCACCAGATCTGGACGTGCGTGCATCTGCTCTGTCGAGATAACTTCTACGGACTGAGGTGGATCCAGCCGGTGGAATGGCCTCATCTTTGGAGGCTGAACTCGTATAGGGTCGAGCTACTGACCCTCCGTGCGGCGTCCTTCCTCGTGATCTCTATCTCAGTTCTTGCTCCCCCAACTACTCGACTTCTACTTCTGCGCTTTGTATGAGTCCGATTCTTCTGGTGTTCTTGCTGTGCTGCTGTGCTGAGAGTTGGCTCTCCTTCCTCTTGTGCTATTTACTCAATCCGGTCCAGGTAAGTCTTGCTGTCCATGGTCCTTCTTTGGCTTCGAACGAGCTGCAGTTCAGGTGTTCGATAAAATGTCTGCAATTGCTGTTGAGGCCGGAAACAGCACTAGAGAAGACCGGCTTGCTGCTGGTACCTCAAAGGGGCCTCCAACCCATTCCCTTGGAAATGGCACACCTTCGGAGCAACGAGATTTGGCCATAGCCACAGCCTCCAAGACTGGCCCTGCTGGACAGATGAACAAACAGCAAGCCCCGCAAGAGGCCCCTCGTCGCCAGCACCGTTCTAGAGGACGAAGTCGCATGCGGTCGGCTTCTAAGCGTCCACAAGCCCCTGTGCTTCATCATGCTGGACAGCAGGTTCCCCCGGCATGCACATGGGCAAATGTAGTCTGACTTGCGGTGAAAGGATCGGATTTGTCATACATTCCACCAACTTTTGTAGACGGTAAAGCTGTTGTCAGGTTGGCTGATGAGATACTTGATGCGGTCGACCCGAAATGCCATGAATGTTTAGTTGGATTTTTCGTGGGAAGGAGACTCCCGCTCGGACTCACGGAGCATGCATTGAAAGGTGCTTGGGGTTCCAAACTAGTGGAAATTATGGCCAATGATCAAGGATTCCTCTTCTTTCACATTCCCGACCCTATGTTTCAGAGGAAGATTCTAGAAGATGGGCCAATCTCCGTAGCAAGAGTGCCTCTCATTCTCCGCCAATGGGAGCCACTCATGGACCTCAGGAGGGACAACCAATCCTCCATTCCGGTTTGGATTCGATTGAGGAACTTGCCGCTCAATTGTTGGTCGGTACCGGCAATAAGTGCTATTGCGAGCGTGGTGAGAAAGCCTTTGTATGTGGACCAACGAACGGACCAAATGAAAATGGTTTCGTTTGCTAGGGTTTGTGTTGAAATCCAGGTGAACCAGCAAAGATGCAGAACCGTTGAAGTGGTCTTGAAAGGAGTTTCTCGCTCCATCACAATTGATTTTGAATGGCTCCCGGCTGAATGCCCGGTCTGTGGTACGTTCAGCCACAACTGTCGAGCTCCCCCCCGTGCACCAAACCCCACCGAACGGAATAGAGCTCCAAGGTAGCCTCTGGCCAATCCAACTCCAGCGATCCCTGTTGCAGGCCCCAACCCCACCCCGGCTGCTGCATATACGAATCAGCATCAGGGCCCATCAGTCTCCACTCCTTCGGCCTCTGCTGCTGACCCTATCCCTGAACTGGTTGTTGTTGTTGCAGAAGTTCAGGCTGATCCGGAACAGCCTTGGAAGCAAGTAAAAGGAAAAAAGAAAAAGCACCACCCTTTGAAAGAGGGAACATCCTCCCGCCAGGGCAATTCTAACGAGGAGGGACAAACCAAATGGTTCAAAACCCTTGCTCCGTTTCAAGCTCCTCCTCCGGAGAAGGCTGGTCGTAAGCCTCAAAGGGGATCGAGCGCATCTCCAAAACGCCATCTGGAAGTGGTCCTACCGCTCACCTCCTTGAAGATGATTCCAGGCTAGGGAAAAGCCCTGCACTGATCAGCGACCAAGGTGAGGAGTCGGAGGTTGCAGCCACCTTTTCGTGCTCTGAGGAGGATGATATCGAGTCTCTCGGCCAATCCGGCCCACCCCCGAAGGCTGGTCCAATGAAATTGGAGACTATCCAGGATAGATTGCAGGCGTTAATTCCATATCCAATCCCGGCGGTGAAGCAAGGAGCACCGGCAAATCATCGCCGGAAGCATCCGAAACAGAGGTAGGCACCCTGCCTTCCTCGGTAGCTCTTGTTGTAGCTTGTTTATATTTTTATTTAGATATATATATATAGATACATACATACATACATACATATATATATACATATGTATTTTGGTGTTTGGAACATTAGAGGTCTTATGAACCCGTTGAAGCAAGCCGAGGTTAGAAACCTAGTTAACTATAACGGCCTTTGTCTGCTTGGTTTAGTGGAGACTAAGGTGCCAGAGTATCTTTTTCGTTCCATATCTACTGGGCTTCTGTCAGGTTGGATGTGGATTGCCAATTATGAATATTCTCATAGGGGTAAGATTTGGGTTGGTTGGGACCCGTTACTAGTTGAATTTCAAGTGATCTCTTTTAATAGTCAAGCAATCCACGGTAGAGTGAAACTTCTCACGTCGGGATTTTATTGTTGCACTTCGGTGATTTATGCTGAACACTCATTTATTTCTAGAAGACCGTTGTGGGCGAACTTGATCCGGATTAGTTCTTGTATATGGGACATGGCATGGATGGTGGCCGGTGACTTCAATGCCATTAGAGACCCGTCGGATCGAATCGGGAGTTCGAATAGATGGCTACCCTCATTTGATGAGTTTAATCAGTGTGTGATTCAAGCGGAGCTTGAGGACTTGAGGTATGTTGGATTTCGATTCACTTGGTCCACCTCTTCCGGGGCTAATCACAAGGCTAGAAAGATTGACCGGGTGTTAGTTAATGCTGAATGGAGTTTCCAATTCTCATACTCAGAAGCATCGTTTCTACCACCGGGAATTTCGGACCACTCGCCAATGGTGGTTAAGGTTGTTCAACCAGTTTTACGAATGAAGCCTTTCAAATTCTTTGAATTTTGGATGGAGCATCCTTCCTTTCAGGATATTGTTTCACAAGTGTGGAGTGAACCGATAGCAGGGGTCCCGATGTACAGATTGGTGAGCAAACTGAAGACCCTCAAAGGCCGTCTTAAGCAACTCAATAGGAAGTCATTCTCCAACATTTCCGAGAGGGTTGCAGACTCCAGGAATGCTTTGAGATTAGCCCAAGTTGGCCTGCAGCAGGACCCGACCAGTGAACTCTTTGCAAAGTTGGAAAGATCTCATCGGAGGACCTATATGGAGTTGAGGAGTCAAGAGGAGTCCTTCTTCAGACAAAAATCAAAAATCAGATGACTCGAGAATGGTGATAGAAATACAAAGTACTTTCATCACTCCATTAAGACAAGACAACTAAGGAACAGAATTCTCTCAGTTCTTAACAGAAATGGTCAGTTGGTCTCTGAACCAAGCCTTGTGCATGACACTTTTGTCTCTCACTTTCAAGAGCTATTCGCGCCGCGTTCCCAGTCATCCAGCCCTACTCTATCGAATCTGCAGCAAGTTATTCGATGCCCTCTCAGCGAAGATCAGGTTAGATTTCTCTCTCGACCCTTCTCAGATAGTGAAATTCATGATACCTTCTCCCTAGCCTGTGGAAGGCTCTTGGGCCAGATGGGTATGGAGCTGAGTTCTTTAAGAGCAATTGGGAGCTGGTAGGGCCGCTGGTTGTTGAAGCAGTAAAGGATTTTTTCGTCACAGGGCGCCTTCTCAAAGAGATTAATAACACCATCCTAGTGTAAATCCCTAAAGTGCCTAATGCGACCTCGGTGAATGATTACAGACCTATAGCATGTTGTAACACAATTTACAAATGTATTACAAAGGTGTTAGCTAATCGAATCGCTAAAGTTCTTCACGATGCTATCAGTCCTTCTCAGAATGCCTTCGTCAAAGGCCGACGAATCCGAGATAATATACTTCTTGCACAAGAATTATTTGCTGGTTTTCATCGTCAACCGTATATCCCTAAATGTGCAGTGAAAGTGGATTTTCAAAAAACTTATGATACGGTCGACTGAGACTTTCTTGAATTGGTTCTATGTGCATTTGGATTTCCAGACCACCTCACTCGGCTCATAATGGTGTGTGTGCGCACTCCGAAGTTTTCTATCTCCCTCAATGGGGAACTCCATGGTTTCTTCCCTAGTGGCCGTGGACTTCGTCAGGGTGATCCCATGTCTCCTTACCTTTTCACGTTGGTTATGGAGGTCTTCTCGGGAATTCTCAGCACTCGTGCGGCACTACCTAATTTCAAATTTTTCTGGAGATGTAAGGCTACAAGATTGTCTCATCTCTTCTTTGCGGATGATGTCTTTCTTTTTTGCCGAGCGGACATTCCTTCAATCTCTCTCCTCAAGGAAGGTATGGATATCTTCTCAGCATGGAGTGGACTGAAGCCAAATAACAACAAAAGTGAAATATTTCTTGTTGGAGGATCAGTGGTGACAAGGAATGAGATCTTCGTACCTTTCAATTTGTCGAAGGTAAGCTACCAGTACGGTACCTAGGGGTTCCTATCATCTCATCGAGGTTCGGCAAAGCGGACTGTGTGTCGCTAGTTGATCGCATAACAGCCAGAGTCTAATCCCGGAATCAAAGATTTCTATCCTTTGCTGGCAGATTGCAGTTAATAAGGTCAGTTCTCCATGCGATCCAAGCTTATTGGGCAAATGTTTTCACCATTCCTTTTGCAGTGTTGAATCTTATTGAGCAGATCCTCAGACAGTTTCTATGGAGGGGACCGACACTTAGGAAGGGTGGAGCGAAAGTTTCTTGGGACGACGTATGCCTCCCAAAGGAGGAAGGGGGTCTTGGAATTCGCAGGCTAAGGGACTGCAACAAGGCTGCAATGCTCAAGCATATTTGGATTCTATTCACGGACAAATAGTCATTATGGTGCAGGTGGATCCACTCAACCTTCTTGAAAAGGAAGAGTTTTTGGGTGGTTGGGGTGCCGTCCCTTTGTTCTTGGGCTTAGAAGAGAATCCTATACCTAAGAACCGAATTCCAGCTCTCTTTTCGCTGGAAGATCGGAGACGGCCAATCAACTTCCCTTTGGTTTGATCACTGGCACATGAGAGGTCCACTTCATCTTATTTGCTCGAATCCGATGATGATGAGTTCGGGTTTATCCCAACATGCAACGGCGGCTGATCTTTTCTCACCGGCAGGACAATCCTTCAGAGCAATGGTTGAATCCTGGGAGCAGCCTCTCCCTATCCTCTCCAAGGCACCGGATCGTTTTACTTAGACTGATAGCACTTCTGGTCTTTTCTCGGTAGCCTCGGCGTGGCATACTCTTAGAAGAAAGAAGGATAAGGTCAGCTGGACATCCTTCATCTGGAACAAGGCTATCACCCCAAGATATCAATTTAATCTCTGGCTCATTATCAAGAATCGTCTTCCCACCCAAACCTTGCTTATGTTGCAAGGCAGAATTGGGAATGATATTTGTGCTTTTTGCAAGCTAACGTCGGACTCCATCGACCATCTCTACTTCGGGTGTTGTATTACAGCCAGCATGGCTTTCTTTTGGGCGGCCAGATGCAATCTCCCCTGGTGGAATAGGACCTAGTCGGAGAACCTTCAATGGGCTATGAAGTTTCTCTCTGGTAAGGACTTTTATCACTCCATTGCCCGCTTTTCTTTTAGTGCTCTTTGCCACATTATCTGGAGATTCAGGAATGACATCCTGTTCAGAAACCACCCTGTCGCGGTCGCCACCGTCAAAAATCATCTCATCAAAGTGGTCAAGGATAAAGCTTTAACATTCAGAAACGTCGATGATAATCATAGGAACAGAAGACTCCAGTGTAGTTGGGGGTTAGACCATTGCATTTTCTCTCCTTATTAAGCGTAGCCTTAGACGTCCGTGGAGTGGTTTGTAGATTGCTTTTGGAAAGAGTCGGGTGCTGAACGGCAACACGTCTGCTGGTCATCTTCGGCGTTGGACCTGTTTTGTGGTCTTTGTTTGTTCTTTATGTTCTTCGTTGCTGGTTTGGTTAGTTTAGGAGTTTTTTGGCCCTATGTGGCTTTCTCCTTTCTCCTTTGTTCCTTTGCCTTATTTTGGCTGTTCTTTGCTTTGTTCCCCGTTGTTGCGGTGCTTCTCTTGCTTCCGATTCCCTTTCACTCACGCTGACTTGTTGTCTTGCTGAGTATAAGTTTTGTGGCGTCGGATTATGTAATTATTGGTTCAAAGCTCTATATATTATAACTTCTTACCAAAAAAAAAACTTACAACAAGCTGAATTACTATAATCTCCTTGTGCATTTTTCTCTATCTCTCTGTCCATATTCACCTATTGCCTGATATAAGCATTACACCAAATTACCTAATATAACTAGCTTGTGCTTATATCAACACTTTGTTTCACTCTCTCTTTTTTTTCGAATGCTTTACTCGGTTAAGCTTATATCAAACTTGATTGTCATAATTCCGAAAATATTTGTCAAGTTTCTTCAAATCACCCCCTTCTCTAGGTGCTACTATTAGTCAATGTCACACGTAAGTCTAGCTGACATGTGCCGTTAGATCAGGCCAATTGCACGTGGGGCTAATCTCATCATGAACTAGGCTCATATACTTAAAATTATGTGGCATAGTCGATGCAAACATAAAAAATATTTACAATTTTTTGACAACCTACGTGAGGGCGACCTTTCATCCCTGGGGCCTAGTGATGGTCGGTGGAGGGAAAAAGCAAAAAAGGAAAAAGAAGAAAAAAATTCAGAAAAATAAAATAATTGTAAAAGTTATCTATGTTGACGTTGATTCTATCAGATAGGATGGCTAGCACTGATTAGACCATCACATCAACCATTTTCAGTCAAAATTAACTGATAATTAAATTGGAAAATTATTGATAGAATTAGGACTAAATTAGCATAATTAGAATGTTTAAAACTAAATTGATAAATTGTCGAAACAATTAAGGACTAAATTTGCCAAATTGAAAGGTAGAATTAAATTGGCATGAGCGCAATAAATTTAGGACTTTTTTGGTGATTTCCCCCTCAAATCAAACAAGTCATCTATAAACCACCCTCCCATTTTTACATTTAGAATTCTCAAGCCTAAACATTTCTTCTCTCTCTCTCTCGAACCCTTACTCACTTAAGTATCGGAAGGCCCTATTGAGTAAAATCCTGGCAAACTTCCTTGTTTCGGGTGCGCAAAGATCCAATCAAAAGGGAGATCAATCTAGTTTCAAGCCGACATATGTATTGAAAAAATCCCTCTGACTATGGAGGGCTACGAAAATCCTCATTTTTTTTTTTTTTTTTTTGGCTAGAATTCTTAAAAACAATTAGTATAACGTAAATCTATAACTCGTTTTCTTTCTCTTTATTTCAAATAAAGTGAGAATATAGCATTTTCAGCTCAAGGCTTTGGTAGGCCGTGTTTATTGAGAAAGCTTTTGAACCAAGTGGCGGAGAGCTTTGGGTATCTTCTGAGCCCATTCTTGTAATCCACGTAGTTGATGCCGAACCGGACGGTGTACCCGTCGGTCCACTCAAAATTGTCTAGCAACGACCATGCAAAATACCCTTTCACGTTCACACCATCCCTATATAACAAAGAACCAAAAAATCACGTCAAGAAAATAGGAGATTTCATGCGGAGGCAGAATTCTATTGTTCTATCCTAAAAAAGAAGAAAAATTCTATAGATTTTGTTGTTGTGCCAGTAAATCCTGATTGGTGTTAACAAGTGTCAACAAATTGTTGGTGAAAAAATGACCTATGACTCTTGTTGGTTTTTATGAAAATTGCCATTTTTTTTATAATTAGTAAGTTAGCAACTTTTATATTGACTTAACAACTTTTATTTGCATAATTTGTTAATGCTTTGACACTTTGAATTAACGAAATCCAATATGAAATTGTTTGCCTAAATTAAAGTGACTTACCAACTTTTATCTAGTCAAATTACCAACTAATTTTTTGTTACCAACTCCAAAAGTGTAATTATCTTTTAAGATTTGAACTATTCTATTACTTTACCACTTTCATTTACCTTGATTAGAAAGTGATTACACTTTCTAACTTTTTTCATAGACTACCAACCTAAATCAGCATGCTCACCAAAATAACGATCAACTTATCTTTTGTTCCTCGATTAAGTTGTCTAATAGTTTTAAGTTACCAACTTTATTGATTAGCTTGGATCATAGTGACATATCAAGAAGTTCTAATCAACTCTCGTTTGAATTAATTACAGGCATTTATGTGGTTTTTTTCAAAAAAAAAAATATTAGCAAATTAGACACTCAGCAACTCTTTTTGAAAATTACCGGCTTGGAAAAACAATCATTTTTTTCAGAAATGGGAGAGTAGAATCGTCTATGAGAGAGAGAGAGAGAGAGAGAGATACGCACTTGATTGATCTTAAGACGTAGGAAAGATGACGATAATAATAATCTATTCTCATGTTGTCGACTAGCTGTTGCTCAAGAGGCAGCGTTTCATTATTGAACTCATCAATGCCTGCACGCATGCAAAAGAATATCAAACATGCGAAAATATCTAAATAAGAATTTTATAGGACTAAAGAGACATGCATGATAAATTTTAAAAATTCATAATACATTTCCCTTTTATTACGAGGACTCCATGTAACTTGTTTGAATGGCAAATACGAAAATATTTGAAATTAGCAAACTATATAGATCTGCTACATAATAGATAAAAGCATTTACAAAAATAATAACAAGATTATATATGTGTGGTACTCTTAGGGTGGCTATTTTCACAACCTTTTTCTAACAAAATGCACATTTCATGGGTCGTTTTTTTCCTTTTTGAAGGAAGGAGTAAATTATTCTCTTCAAAAGGAATTGAAGTAAAACAAGATAAGAAAGTAGCAATTCACGAATGATGATTACCTACAAAATTATATTGTTAGATATCAAAACATGCCATTCACCATTAAAAAAAAATATAAAATACATGCTTAACTGAAGTTGAAGATTAATTTGGTCAATCAACTTAAAAAGCATGTGTTTTAGTCAAAATGGTATGGAAAAAGCCACACCCCTTAACTTTGTATCTTGTTTGTGAAAATGTTACCATTTTCCGTGATGTAAATGAGAGGGTCGCTGTATTTCTTCTTCACGTACACCAAAAGTCTTCGTATTCCTTTGGGATACACGTAAAACGAATTCGAGGCAGCCTGTCCATTGCATTAAAAGAAGTATCAGATTTATTCACCTCTATTTTGAAGTATATGGATTTCATCAACAAGAAAATACACTATTAAAAACAAAAATTGGCCCTTAATATCGCTTGCAAGTAATACAGCCAAACCAGTGTAGGTTCATTTTCATGTCATGAAGTACATAGCAAAAAATAGAGAAATTCCTACTCCAACGGACGCTCACCTTTGGACCAATCGGGATGCCATTCCTCTCAGCTACAACAAATAAGACTAACTCATAAGGTGAAAAAAGATGAAACTGTTCCATTAAACTAAATCAATGATCGATAATGGAACTCGTTGAAATTAATTACAATTGTAATCTTACTTGTAAGGTTGGCACGGGAATCTGTTAAGTAGCTCGGACTCGGGCCCATCAAGTGCGGAGAGTCGGCGATGTAGAATGCAGTGTAATAGTTCAATCCGAGAAAATCGATCGAGCCTTTCAACATGGCCGATTGCTCCGGCGAGAACTTGGGAAGTCTCTCTCCAACAAGAGAGCGCATCGAATGTGGGTAGTCTCCATGAGTTAAAGGATCCATGTACCTGATGAACCAATTAACATTAGAGTTAATTTCTGCTTTACATACTATTCATGAATCATGATGCATCAAAAGAATCTATGTAATTAGCCCATGAAAATAACTTTCGATTCTTGAAATTGATTTAAGGACATTTTCTTAGCTCAGTCTATTTACTACCTTATCCCGAAATGCATTATTTTTTTCATAGTACTAATCAGAATTTAGATTTTTATTTGCGGATTAGGAAAAGAGTGCCATTTGGGTATAATTAGGGCCCATATCGGAAGCTTAATGACCCTCAGAAAAAAGAGAGAAAAAAAAAACTGGGGACGAAGCATCTAGATATAAATAAAACCACTGATGAGCAATTTGAACAATCATAAATATTGGAAAAGGGAATAAAAAAACATTTTTTTAACATTTAAAAAAAAAAAGGCACACTTACCATCCAAGCATGAAATCCAGGGCTCTTGATTTAGCATTTTTGTCGTGTTTAGCATCTGAGTAAGGCACCATCCATTGAGACACTAGCGTTATCCCTATCTTCCCCTTTTGCGATTCCTGCATATATCCAACTTTTTATTATAACATTTCTTGGTAAGGATGTACAAAAATAAAATTAGATAATTTTCTAGAAATTAACTGACCAAATTTTAGTTAGCTATCAAGAAATTCTTTTATAACAAGAAAACTCATTATTAGTAGGCACATTAGTAAATTTAGTTATCTCACATGCATTTCTCAATCAAAATGAAGATGTTATTCAAATAATAGTCACACCGTGTACGTTATACAACCAACTTCCAAAAACTCGGTTCACAAGTAAATCAACAAATAGTTGTTTCGGACGGGATATTGAAGCGCAACTCACACACGAAGCATCATGTGAAGAATTCATCTGTAGAAATCCAAATTTGCATCAATATGTGTACATAATTACTCAAAATTGATAGATTGTTAGATAAATTTTAGAAACGATGCATATGAATGATAGGGACAGACAATGGAAACGCGACAACAAGACACGATTTTTAACCCTAAAGCATCAACGGTTTTTGACCGCTCACCTGATACTTGTGCCTATACAACTTCACAGCCGTGGCATGAGCAAGAAGCTGGTTATGAGACACCAAATATGGCTCAACCCCAGAATCACCGCCAGTGCAATTCATCCTTTGCCACTTGGAGCATCGACCAGGTGCGGTAAATCCAATGGCATAGCCTTCCACACTATAACTGAATGGCTCATTCAGTGTTATCCAATGCTTCACTCTATCCCCAAACTCCTTAAAGCACACACCCACATAATCTTGGAAGTCATCCCTAATTTCAAAATCAAATTAACCCAAGTACTCTTACTTTTGAAAGATTTATCAAGTTATGTGCAATAGTAATATTGTGTAACATGTTAATATGGTATCATTCAAAATTGATCAATTGCTCTTGTCTTACAATCTATGCCTTTGTTATCGAATGTAATGAATTAAAAAGAAAAACCAATTGCATCATACTATCACATTAACACGTTGCATGACATAGACATAATCCAATCGAATTTGAGCAACTCACACGATGCGAGGACTCAAGAAACCACCATACTCATCTTCCAAGGTTTGGGGAAGGTCCCAATGGAATAACGTCACAAAGGGTTGAATTCCTACATCAACATCAGAAGTTAATCATCCTAAGATCAAATAGGTGTGTGAAATTAAATTCAGAGATAATATAGGAGATCAAGCAAATACCTTGTGCTAGTAGCTCATTAATAAGGTTGTTGTAATAGTTGATACCTTCCATGTTCACACCCCCACTCATTTTTCCTTCTGAAAGTTGCCTCAATGGCATTTTAGTGAATATACCATTTACATTGTCTTATTACCTTGGGAAACAAATGATAATGTAATCCAAAGCCATCTAGATGGCGGTCGCATTTTACAATAATTTTTAAAACGTCATTGATGGGTCCATTAATTTACACGGGAGAGCAAATCGAACATAAATAAAAATTGAAAGGGATAAAAGTTAATCCAGCTTACTTGGTAAAATTCTAGACCACGAGATGGAGAATCTGTAAGCATCTAAGCCCATTCCCTTCATGATTCCAACGTCTTCCTGCATCACAATAATTTTTACAATCAATAAAATATAATTAATTGCCCTTAATAACCCTTTTTTGCTATTACATTTGATATGATGTGACAAGGAAAAAAAAGGGGCATTACTTTTACAAGTAACATTTAGTCAAATTAGAAATTGGTGCAAAAAAGAGTGACCTTGTACCGGTGGTACGAGTCAACCGCAACATCTCCATTGCTTCCATCTGCTATTTTGCCTGCCATTTTTTTACCGAACATTATAGATTGGATAAAAGAAAGAATGCGATGTAAAAGATTGATACGCAGATCTTTCTTCTTCGTTTTTGTCAATTGTTTACTTAGCAGAAGTCTATTATAGATGAGGCAATGTAAGCACGAGATATGTTATTCCCCACAAATTTTCTACTTTTAATCAAACCATATATATTGTTCATTGTGATCTCAAATATCCCACAACTTTCCAGGAGAATTCTGATTTATTTGCAAAAAGGAGAAGAAATCGATTTCTCATTCCACTCCAGTTGATTCAAGAAAGAAAGAATGAACTAATGCTCCATTCAAGTATCTCAATTGAACTACTGATAAATGGAATTTTACATAGAAGTAGTATTCTTTCTTATTTCAATGATCCTCAATAGAGAAGAAAGAGTTCGGGAATTGCTAAATTATGTTGCATTTGGTGTTAGTATTTATAAGCCTACGCTAGAATTGCAAAATACTACATTTCTTGTGATTTGAGAATATTTATAATCTCTTATGGACTAGAATTGAATATATATCAAGAAAACATAGCAAGACGGAATGAAAATCATTTACCGCTAATCATGTCCCAATTGGTGCCACTTGTCTAAAACAACAAACCATGCTACTTATTTTCGGAAATTATAATGAGGAGTCGCGTGAATATTGAAATCTTATACACGCGATGCAGATTAAGGCATAATCAGAATGAAGAGATTTTGCAACACCATTCCTAATTTATAGTCTCTAGCATTAATCTCATATATAAGATTACAAGCCCATGCCTGTCCTAATTGTTAAATTATCTGCATTAGTATCTCAAATATGTATATGTATATGTATGTATGTGTGTGAGTATGTATATGTATATATATGTGTGTGTATATATATATATATGTATGTATGTATATTTGGCTAAGTCAGTATATAATTATTAAAATGTCATGGTCCATACAATTTTTGTCAACATGAAAGGGAAGACATCGACGTGCGTACGGCGAGGGGACTCGAATGGTTCAGCATTTCGAGAAAATATTGGTCCAATCCATTATAAAACAAGACATGTGGGGGACAAACCCAACCACAGTTCTATGGAATTTAAATTCGGGCACAGCATAAGATTTTCTATTAAAATAACAATTGCCTTGTTGTAAAAATCGATGTCTATAAATTTTAATCCTTGTTAATTGGACAATTATAATGCACACATGAAAAAAGAGATCTGACAATATTTATCGATGGTACACACTGTTTGTGTGTGTGGAGAGGAGGAGATTAATGTAAGCCAGCTCACAAGAAATTAAATTAAAACAGAAATGCAAATATAAATACATAAACACGCATCAGTTTTATTTATTGTTATTGAAATAATAATTTGCTTATTAACAACCCCAAAAAAAAAAAACACTTTTTCCCCAGGAAAAATAAAGAAAAGTGGTCCTTTCTATGGTTGTTGAGAAAAGATATCATTATGCACAAAATAGATACCAAGTTGCAAAACGTCCAAAAAGATCATTATAAAGAAAAATAGATACCAAGTTGCAAAACGTCCAAAAAGATCATTATAAAGAAATATATATTGTTTTCTCTCTCTCTCTCTCTCTCTCTCTCTCTCTCTCTCTCTCTCTCTCTCCAGATTGACAATTAATTCATCCAGAAAGGATGGTTCACCTAAGACTGCTGTCTGCATCGAAACTGAAGAGCGCACATCCTCCACCACCAAGAAAAGAAGGGGAAGAAATCAACAGAACAATTTCCAGACCAAAAGAAAGATTCCCTCCAACTCATTTCACTTTCTCCTGCTCCTCAAGAACGAAAGAGATGGAAATAAAAATAAAAAAAAAAAAACTCTTCACAATTGGTTCACGACGATATCAAGGTCTAAACTCGTTCATGATACCAACAATTTCCTAATATGTACGATTACTTCTGTTCACCATGTCATTCATATAAAAAATAACTCACTAGACGAGGGTATCGAATGTTGAGAGAGAGAGAGAGAGAGAGTCACCTGGATATTTGTGAGTGTAAGTGTCCCATATACTTGGCCCTCTACCACCTTCATTTGCAGCACCTTCATACTGAACAAGAACCAAAGGCCGAGCAAGAGCATCAAAAAATTAACGCCAAAGTCGGATTTTTCACCTCTCCCCTCAGAGAGAAGAAATTTGGAATATAAAGGAATGGTATGTAAATGAGCTGAACCTGATAAGAGGCTGAGGCAGCGCCGAAGAGGAAACCAGCTGGGAAGCTGCTTCTGTTGAGCAAAGCAGTGTCGTACATGGGTGTTGCAGTAGCTCCGCTCTTGATCAGTGAGCTCAACACCACTAGCACCACGAAGCTTGTTAGGAGCATATGCCCTTGAAGACCCATTATAGCTTTTGTTTCTTTGTTGTTTAAAGATGTGTCTCAGAGAGAGAGAGAGAGAGAGAGGGAAAGAGAGCTGGGCTCTAAGGGGACGCACCAACTCTATTCTCATGTCTTTAAATTGATATAGGACTATCTATTTTCTCAAGACTGAGTCTCGTGAATCAAAGTCCCCAATTAATATCATTTAAGAGGAATTTTTTCATGTGTATAAAGAGATGCTCATTTATTATCGTCAAAATCACACTTAATTTCATGAAAATTGAATGTCCTTTTTCATGTAACTAGGTTAAGCCTTAATTAAATATCTCCAGTAATGTTTTGACAACTAATCAGCCAAATTTTAAATATTAAGGATCCGATCAAACAAACATGAAAATGCTTAGAATTTATATTACATTTATCTCAAACTAGTTAAATCGATTAGACCATTTTTTATTTGGTTTTCACTAGATGAATTACATCAACTCACCACCCCATGTGGTGGCGGCGTTGGTTCGGGCTTTGTCCTCCTCACGACGGGGACAAGTTCGAATCTCACCGTCGTCATTTGTGGACTTACCTGTGGCGTCAGGGTGGTGGTTTCCTTGGCGTCACCTCAGGGTTTACTCGGCAGCTCGGCTATACAGGGTTCCTTGGTCACCAAAAAAAAAAAAATTATATCAACTCTCCTTTGGCTGCTCTTGGTACCTCCCTTTTCAATTCCTGCGTACGATGTACCCAAGTCATGGTCTTTTTTTTCTTTTTTCTTTTTTCTTTTTTTTTCTTTTTCTTACCTTGGCAGTATTCCTTTTCAAAACCGGAAATCATCGACCTTAATGCTGACGAAGCTGCATTTGGAAGCAAAATATCCGCCGGAAGAAAAGATTCCTAGGTCAAGATACAGACTTTCTCCGGTTGTCTTATATGAAGACGGCAGTAGATTAGAGTTGAATGGAAAGGAGCCAAAAAGATGGCGATGTCATCATATGCGTGAGGACCAGAGCGAGTCACGAAGGCAAAGTTTCACTTAATATTCATGGCATATGCCCTTGGTCCTTACAACTTGTCCTCCTGGACGGCTACGAAGTCCAATGCATCAACTCAGCCAAGAACACATGCATGCGTTCTCGGGCAGAAAGGTTAGGGAAACCAAAGGGACGACGATGGGTCCGATTGGCCCGGGATTCCTTGAACGTGGTGAGTAGTTCGGGCGGTACATAATACCCGACTTGAGGGCACCGACCCCTTAAAAATAAGAAAAGAAATGTGACACGATCGTTATCTTATGGAACAAAAAATAATGATTTTTTCCTTTCTGCATTTGAATAAGTTTAGCGCTTTAGCATAGGTAAGGTAATAACTCTACCTCGGTTGGCACGTACCTCCCCCAAGAGATTTTTTTAGTTTAGAGTTTGTTTTGATGTGGTCCCTCAAAAGATAACGTTCATTTGACCATCAAGAAATCCAGGCCAAGCCAGAACCCATTTTCTTTTCTTTTTTTAAAATTTTTCAATATCGTGCTAGGCAATATATCTTGAGTCAAATATTTAATAAGTCGTGTCTCTAACCTCGTTAAACAAGCCATATCTTCCATACTCGAGACCATTTAATCTCTTAATACTGAACCAAAAATCATATCAAGCAAGGATTGAATCCAATATCTATGTTTTTTGAGATGCAAAGTTTCAATTGCCTTAATGGCTCGACTAATTTCTTGCAATAACAGTGTAACCTAATTTTTACCTACATGCTATGTCATTTGGATGAATAGCGTTTGAGTGTACATACATAATTGCGACGATTAAAGAATAGATGGGAAAGGAAAAAAATGTCGCATAGCATTGAGCAAACCGAATTTGTAATTACTCCTATTTCTAGATTCAAGTAAATCTTTCTTTTTTTCCTCAAACTTCTTCCCCTTGCTGACTCAAGTTAGCCTTTTCCACTTGCTTTGTTGACTCTTTTCTGTTCTTACTTTGTTTCTTTGGTCTCAAGGACATTGTTAGAATTTGAAAGTCCAAGATTCTTCTTTGTGAGAAACGCCTCTGCTTCGCTCTTCAATGCAGGTCCTCTTTAAGGCAAACTAATTTCGGAAAACAGAATTTCTGGACACAGACACAGTTTTGGCAACGGTTTGGGCGATTTACTGCTCTTAATCTAGGAAGATCTGGGTCAATGTTTCTTCATAAAAATTGTTCTATTAAGTGTCCTTTATAACATATTCAAATTTGAGAATTTTCTGAACTCATTTGGATATTTTTTGGAATTAAACTTGGAGACACGTGAGTGGGCCCGGTTTCTGCCAGTTAGGGACGGTTGTGATTTTGTGATTGTTTGTGTTGTTTTGACTTGCTGGAAATTGTATGTTTTGTGATGTGGTTGACTTGTGGGGCATGCTGAGAACTTATGCGTGAAACGATGAGATTGATTGCTCTATGTTGGTCATCTATTATGATTGCAAAAGGTGGTTGTATGGGCATTTAAATATAAAAACAATTAGGTGTTAGGTTGGACATCAAAACTTATTTGCTCAATAAAATAATGAGATTTTAAAATAGGTGCGTGCAAGATTTTGACGGATTAATTTTGAGTACGTGAGTACCTATGAATTTATTTCTAAAAGTTTTGAACAAAAAAAAAAGAGTTACTAAAGATTGTTTCCAAAAAGGGGTGGTTGGAAAATAAAATAGAAAATAAATGAGGTGTCGGGTTTGGATGGCAAATTTTATGTGCTCAATAAAACAATGAGGTTTTATACTAGATGCATGCAAAGTTTGGCGGGTTAATTTCAAATACGTGACCCCGTATGAATTTATTTCGGAAAGCTTTGAACAAAAAAAAAAAACGGGGGGGGATTGCAAGGTTTATTGTTTTAAAAGGAATTTTAGTGTTTTGGGCTAATTGACGGAAGATAAGAAATGGGTTTGATTGACGACATGCATGCATGGTCACTAAGTGGAACCTATCACCCAACGAGAGTTTGGGGACGATGCCTGATTTTGATCGGATGCCCGGCGAGGGTCCGAAAGCCAAGTCGCAGTGGAGGCTAGACCAATGCTCCTTTATGGAATGCCGTCTAAGCGGGGGTTCTAGACGTTACTATGCCCAACGGAGTGGGACGATGCCCAGTTACGCCGGATGACTGCCAACTGTTGAGTTGGCCGTGACCAATGGGTCATAATAATCGAAACACGCCTAAATAGTTGTGATAGTTGCGCCTGATCATGGGACAAAATTATGTGACATGGTATGGGACGTGTCATAACGGTTTTGTCTTATAATCAGGACCCATGTGATTGAAATGAAATGTCCCGGTTATTAAACTGCGCATGCTGCACTGATGATGGTATATATGTTGAGCTAACGTGCAGGTACGCGCCAAGGCGAGGTAAGTTTGTATGGTGTGTGTTTAGGACCGCCTTCGAGGCGAATTTGCGTCCTAATCGGGGCTTAAGGTTTGACTCTCTAAGATTTTATCTCATCCCGTCGTGGGCTAACCTTTTTCAAGGCCGTAGCATGGAGATCTACTGAGTACAGATGTGGTGGGCGCGAGATGTGACACATTTCAGCTGGCCTTGCCGTTAGTGAAGTTTAGGATGACCCTGATCCTAAGGTTTTTGAGAGGGTCGGTTGGAAGTTGCCAATGTAAGAACTTGTAAATCATTAAACTTCCTAGGGACAACAATGGGTAAATAAGTCGTGGTTCTTTTGGGAAAATCGCAATTGTGTTTTACTATCCCTATGTTTGTTTATTGGCCGGGTGTTTATTTAATTCGCTTCCGCATGTGCTTAATTGAAAAAAAATAAAAAGAATGGGTCGGCGACGCGTCCTAGGACGTCGCATTTTCAGTTGACCATCGAGTGATGTGCGCATGCCCAGAGTCCGAGGCGTGACATTCTTTATCTCTCTGTTACGATTCACCTATTGCCTGATATAAGCATTACACCATATTGCCTAATATAACCAACTTGTGCTTATATCAACACTCTATTTCACCCTCTCTTTTTTTGTCAAATGTTTTACTCAGTTAAGGTTATATCAAACCTTAAATGTTGGATATGTTTTGTAAATTGGTGCAGGAAGATAGGACCATTCGCCTAACCTGTGTTCACGCCCCTTACAATTATTCTCAAAGACAGATTCTATGGGAAGAACTTTGGGCGATTCATAGGATGAATAGCTTTCCTTGGTTATGTGTTGGAGACTTCAACGAAATCCTTTATCCATGGGAAAAGCTTGGCAAGAGACCTGCGGATTCTACGCATATGATGTCTTTTCGATCTGTTCTTACTGACTGTGAGCTTATGGAGATAGATAGCAAGGGCTGTAAATTTACTTGGCTGAATAATAGAGATAGGGACGAGATAGTAAAAGAACGATTGGATCGTGCTTTATGTTCGATGGACTGGCGTATCCTATTCCCAGGGGCAGAAGTGCTAGCGTTACCGGCAGTGGGATCAGACCATAGTCCGTTGATTATTCAGACTTCGGCACCGTTCAAGAGGAAGAAGAAATCTTTCATTTATGAAGCCTATTGGAACGATGATATTGAATGTCGTGATATTATTTCTACGGCGTGGACTTCTATACATCCCAAGCATCCGGTTTTTCTTTCCAAATTGCAGCATGTCAGCACTGCTCTATCTACATGGAGTTGTACTAAATTCTCAAATGGATGCGCCAGAGTCATTACACTACAACACCAACTACAAGACCTAACGAATCAACAGCACTTAAATCATCAAAAGGAGGAAGCCTCCAAAATCATAGACGAAATTACAAGGACTTGGCAGAAGGAAGAACAGTACTGGACAATGAGATCGAGAGTACAGTGGTTGAAATGGGGAGACAAGAATACTCGGTTCTTTCATGCATCTACAATCCAAAGAAGACATCAAAATCGTATTACAATGTTACAAGATGAGAACCAGCAATGGATTCGTGACCCTAGAGCCCTACAAGGTATGACGACAACTTTTTTCTCGAAGTTATATACGACTCAGGGGACGCGGGATTACGGTCCTATTCTTGCCCAGTGTCCACAGATAGTAAGCACTGAAATGAACGATTAGTTGATCGTAATGGCTACTTTAGAAGAGATTAGACAGGCCACATTCCAATTAGGGACAACAAAGGCCCTTGGCCCTGATGGACTTAGTGGCTTGTTTTATCAAACTCACTGGGATATTATTAAAGATGATCTCTTGCTTCAGGTATAGTACTTCTTTCTAACAAGCATTATGCCTCCTAGCCTAAATCAAACCTTTCTCACGTTGATTCCTAAAACACCAAATCCTGAAAAGCTAGAGCAATATCGCCCCATTAGCCTATGCAATTTCACATATAAAATTATCTCCAAGTTGCTTGCCAACCGCCTTAAACATTGGTTAGACTCTCTCATCTCAAAGGAACAGTCAACCTTTGTCAGTGGACGACAGATCTAAGATAATATATTGATCGTGCAGGAAGTTCTTCACCAATTTAAGACCAGGAAGAGAAAACGGAAATTCAATGCAATCCTAAAGATAGACATGCAAAAGGCATACAATAGAGTTGAATGGGATTTCCTAAAAGACTAACTCCTGAAATTGGGCTTCCATCCTACATGGGTCTGATGGATCATGCAGTGTGTCTCCACTACTTCCTTCAGTATCAAATTCAATGGCGAGCCCCTTCCTTATTTTTCCACTACGCGAGGCCTAAGACAAGGTGATCCCTTATCTCCATACTTGTTTATTTTGATGGTCAATGTATTATCGACCTTAATTAATCAAGCTGTAAGTATCGGACACATTAAAGGTATTAAATTTAATCGATGGTGTCCTACCCTGTCCCACCTATTTTTTGCCGACAATGCTATATTCTTCCTAGAGGGGACTACAAGGGAATGTCATAACCTGGCGGCTATCATAAACCAATATTGTCTAGCAACGGGTCAGGTAGTGAATCGTAACAAGTCAGGCATTATTTTTAGTAATCACTGCCCCCCTAGATTGCAACCCCTAGTTGCAAGATAATATGTCGGGTGAGCTAAGAATACCGGTGTTAATTAGATGTGGCAAATATCTGGGCTTACCTTCTGATTGGGGTCGATCAAAAAGGGAAATGTTCTCATGGATAATAGCACGGGTCCATAACAAGTTGGAGGGCTGGAAGGGTAAGCTATTATCCAAAGGTGGCAAGGAAGTTCTTATCAAATCTGTTGTGCAAGCGCTACCCCACTATGCTATGTCTATTTTTAAAATTCCTCTACCGATTTGCAAATCTATAGAAAAAAAAGCATTGCAAGATTCTGGTGGAAGAATGATCAGAACGGAAAGGGCATTCATTGGCAAAAATGGGATCTGTTGAAAGCAAGCAAAGATTATGGTGGCTTAGGCTTTCGTGATTTAATAGCATTTAACGAAGCTCTGCTCGGCAAACAGGCCCGACGACTATTGTAACAGCCTTTGGTAGTGTGGAGTAAATTGTTCAAGGGTTTGTATTTTCCTACACAAAGTTTCCTCTCTATACATCTAGCAGCTCGCTCGTCATGGGGATGGAAGAGTCTCCTACAAGGAAGGGATGCCATCTATCCGCATCTATGCTGGTCAGTGGGCGACGGTCAAGCAATCAAAATTAGGGGTGATCGCTGGTTACCTATGGGCATTCTCCATGGACCTCCCAACAAAGATGATCCAGTCTTGGTGGCAGATCTAATTGATCCGATCCACCAAACTTGGAAACAACCTATTCTTCTCCCTCTCCTAAGAGATGAGATCACAGAACAGATCGTCAAAATACCTATCAGACATCTACCTATTGAAGATTGTCTCATTTGGACAGCAATACAGAATGGAGAATACACAGTCAAGAGTTGCTACCACAACATCAGTCAGACAGTAAGCAATGCCAACAGTAATAGAGCATCTTCATCATATCAGAATCCTCAAATCCTATGGCAGCGAATATGGTCGATGCAAACTGCACCAAAAATTAGAATATTTACCTGGGCTGTGTGTCAGAATGCAATTGCGACAAGGGCCAACCTATTTAATCGACACATTGCCTCTGACCCTTGCTACCTGCTGTGTCAACAACAGAGCCAGGAGACCATCGAGCATCTGTTCCTCCAATGTGAGTGGACTCGAGCTGTATGGACACACCAACAAATTAATAGAACACTACCCCCTTGGAGCAAGCAGCGAATTGATCAATGGATCTCAACCATAGCAGCAACACCAAAGAACCTACCCGGTCTCGAGCTCACTGCCAACACACTATGGCAGATTTGGAGAATGCGCAACGATGCAGTCTTCCGCAACCAGACACCTGATCCGCGACGGGTGGTTGACATGGCCATCACTTAGACCCAGTCCTTCCTCTCCCCTGCTATTGCTGGATCGAGATCCAGGATTCCGCACCTCAATCCTGCACATATGTGGCGTCCTCCAGACTCTGGCACTCTGAAACATAACATCAACGAAGCTTTTCAATCGGGCAGCACCGAGGGCACGATGGCATGTGTCTGCAGAGATCATCGTGGGAGGCTTATGGACGGATTTTCTAGCAAGTTTTGATCGCACTCGGCGCTGGAAACTGAACTCAACACACTAACCTGTACCCTGCACCATCTGCTGCGACGACAACTCCATAACACCACTCTGGTGATTGAAACGGACTACTTTCCCCTTGTTGAAGCTGTGCGCCATGGCAGATCACCCATGTGGGAGCTTCGGCCGATCGTAGAGGAGGCGATCCACCTGCTCTCCCGCTTCACTAACCTAACCCTACAACACTACCTGAGAGAAGCGGACCGGGCTGCTGACTGGGCTGCAAAGGCCCATCGCACAACTGATTCGGCCCAACACTGGTTATATCAACCTCCTGCTGTTTTTTTTGCTATTTTGACTGCGGACGCTATAGCCAATGGATGTAATTTCAATTGATATATATATGAATGTTATTTCCGACCAAAAAAAAAACTTAAATGTCATAATTCCAAAAATATTTGTCAAGTTTCTTCAAATCACCCCCTTCTCCAGGTGCTATTATTAGTCAATGTCACATGTAAGTCTAGCTGACATGTGCCGTTAGATCAAGCCAATTGCACGTGGGGCTAATCTCGTTATGAACTAGGCTCATATACTTCAAATTATGTGGCATAGTCAACGCAAATATAGAAAATATTTACAATTTTTCGACAACCTACATGAGGGCGACCTTTCATCCCTGGGGCCTAGCGATGGTCGGTGGAGGGAAAAAGAAAAAAAAGAAAAAGAAGAAAAAAAGAAGAAAAAGAAAATAATTGTAAAAGCTATCTATGTTGACGTTGGCCCTATCACATAAGATGGCCAGCACTAACTAGACCGTCACATCAACCATTTTTAGTCAAAATTAGCTGATAATTAAATTGGAAAATTATTGATAGAATTAGGACTACATTAGCATAATTAAAATGTTTAAAACTAAATTGATAAATTGTCGAAACGATTAAAGACTTAATTTGCCAAATTGAAAGGTAAAATTAAATTGGTTGAGCGCAATAGATTTAGGACTTTTTTGGTGATTTCCCCCTCAAATCAAACAAGTCATCTATAACCCACCCTCCCATTTTTACATTTAGAATTCTCAAGCCGAAACATTTCTTCTTTCTTCTCTCTCGAACCCTTACTCACTTAAGTATCGGAAGGCCCTATTGAGTAAAATCCTAGCAGACTTCCTTGTTTCGGGTGCGGAAAGATCCAATCGAAAGGGAGATCAATCTAGTTTCAAGCCGACATATGTATTGAAAAAATCCCTCCGACTATGGAGGGCTACGAAAATCCTTTTTTTTTTTTTTTTTTTTTTTGGCTAGAATTCTTAAAAACAATTAGTATAATGTAAATCTATAACTCGTTTTCTTTCTCTTTATTTCAAATAAAGTGAGAATATAGCATTTTTAGCTCAAGGCTTGAGTAGGCCGTGTTTATTGAGAAAGCGTTTGAACCAAGTGGCGGAGAGCTTTGGGTATCTTCTGAGCCCATTCTTGTAATCCACGTAGTTGATGCCGAACCGGACGGTGTACCCGTCGGTCCACTCAAAATTGTCTAGCAACGACCATGCAAAATACCCTTTCACGTTCACACCATCCCTATATAACAAAGAACCAAAAAATCACGTCAAGAAAATAGGAGATTTCATGCGGAGGCAGAATTCTATTGTTCTATGCTAAAAAAGAAAAAAAAAAATCTATAGATTTTGTTGTTGTGCCAGTAAATCCTGATTGGTGTTAATAAGTGTCAACAAATTGTTGGTGAAAAAATGACCTATGACTCTTGTTGGTAATTCACCAACGCCTTTATGAAAATTGCCATCTTTTGTATAATTAGTAAGGTAGCAACTTTTATATTGACTTAACAACTTTTATTTGCATAATTTGTTAATGCTTTGACACTTTGAATTAACGAAATCCAATATGAAATTTTTTGCCTAAATTAAAGTGACTTACCAACTTTTATCTAGTCAAATTACCAACTAATTTTTTGCTACCAACTTCAAAAGTGTAATTATCTTTTAAGATTTGAACTTTTCTATTACTTTACCACTTTCATTTACCTTGATTAGAAAGTGATTACACTTTCTAACTTTTTTCATAGATTACCAACCTAAATCAGCATGCTCACTAAAATAACGATCAACTTATCTATTGTTCCTCGATTAAGTTGTCTAACAGTTTTAAGTTACCAACTTTATTGACTAGCTTGGATCATAGTGACATATCAAGAAGTTCTAATCAACTCTACTTTGAATTAATTACAGACATTTATGCGGTTTTTAAAAAAAAAAATTAGCAAATTAGACACTCAGCAACTCTTTTTGAAAATTACCGGCTTGGAAAAAAAAATTACTCAGCAACTTTTTTCAGAAATGGGAGAGTAGAATCGTCTATGAGAGAGAGAGAGAGAGAGAGAGAGATACGCACTTGATTGCTCTTAAGACGTAGGAAAGATGACGATAATAATAATCTATTCTCATGTTGTCGACTAGCTGTTGCTCAAGAGGCAGCGTTTCATTATTGAACTCATCAATCCCTGCACGCATGCGAAAGAATATCAAACATGCGAAAATATCTAAATAAGAATTTTATAGGACTAAACAGACATGCATGATAAATTTTAAAAATTCATAATACATTTCCCTTTTATTAAGAGGAATCCATGTAACTTGTTTGAATGGCAAATAAGAAAATATTTGAAATTAGCAAACTATATAGATCTGCTACATAATAGATAAAAGCATTTACAAAAATAATAACAAGATTATATATGTGTGGTACTCTTAGGGTGGCTATTTCCACAACCTTTTTCTAACAAAATGCACATTTTATGGGTCGTTTTTTATCTTTTTGAAGGAAGGAGTAAATTATTCTCTTCAAAAGGAATTGAAGTAAAACAAGATAAGAAAGTAGCAATTCACGAATGATAATTACCTAAAAATTATATTGTTAGATATCATAACATGCCATTCACCATTAAAAAAAAAAGTATAAAATACATGCTTAACTGAAGTTGAAGATTAATTTGGTCAATCAACTTAAAAAGCATGTGTTTTAGTCAAAATAGTATGGAAATAGCCACACTCCTTAACTTTGTATCTTGTTTGTGAAAATGTTACCATTTTCCGTGATGTAAATGAGAGGGTCGCTGTATTTCTTCTTCACGTACACCAAAAGAGTTCGTATTCCTTTGGGATACACGTATAACCAATTCGAGGCAGCCTGTCCATTCCATTAAAAGAAGTATCAGATTTATTCACCTCTATTTTGAAGTATATGGATTTCATCAACTAGAAAATAAACTATTAACAAAAAAATGGCCCTTAATATCGCTTGCAAGTTACACAGTCAAACCACTGGATGTTCATTTTCATGTCATGAAGTACATAGCAAAAAATAGGGAACTTCCTACTACAACGGACGCTCACCTTTGGACCAATCGGGATGCCATTCCTCTCAGCTACAACAAATAAGACTAACTCATAAGGTGAAAAAAGAAGAAATTCTTCATTAAACTTAATCAATGATCGAAAATGGAACTCGTTGAAATTAATTACAATTGTAATCTTACTTGTAAGGTTGGCACGGGAATCTGTTAAGTAGCTCGGACTCGGGCCCATCAAGTGCGGAGCGTCGGCGATGTAGTTTGCGGTGTAATAGTTCAATCCTAGAAAGTCGATCGAGCCTTTCAACATGGCCGATTGCTCCGGCGAGAACTTGGGAAGTCTCTCTCCAACAAGAGAGCGCATGGAATGTGGGTAGTCTCCATGAGTTAAAGGATCCATGTACCTGATGAACCAATTAACATAAGAGTTAATTTCTGCTTTACATACTATTCATGAATCATGATGCATCTAAAGAATCTATGTAATTAGCCAATGAAAATAACTTTCGATTCTTGAAATTGATTTAAGGACATTTCCTTAGCTCAGTCTATTTACTAAACAGATGGTGATTGATCGTACTAATTCAATTAACTCCCTGCCGTATTCTGAAATGCATTATTTTTTTCATCGTACTAATCAGAATTTAGATTTTTATTGGCGGATTAGGAAAAGAGTGCCGTTTGGGTATAATTAGGGCCCATAATGGAAGCTTAATGACCCTCAGAAAAAAGAGAGAAAAAAAAAACTGGGGACGAAGCATCAAGATATAAATAAAACCACTGATTATCAATTTGAACAATCATAAATATTGGAAAAGGGAATAAAAAAAAAACATTTTTAAAAAAAAAAGGCACACTTACCATCCAAGCATGAAATCCAGGGCTCTTGATGTAGCATTTTTGTCGTGTTTGGCATCTGAGTAAGGCACCATCCATTGAGACACTAGCGTTATCCCTATCTTCCCCTTTTGCGATTTCTGCATATATCCGACTTTTTTATTATAACATTTCTTGGTAAGGATGTACAAAAATAAAATTATATAATTTTCTAGAAATTAACTGACCAAATTTTAGTTAGCTATCAAGAAATTCTTTTATGACAAGAAAATTCATTATTAGTAGGCACATTAGCAAATTTAGTTATCTCACATGCGTTTCTCAATCAAAATGAAGATGTTATTCAAATAATAATCACGCCGTGTACGTTATATAACCAAGTTCCAAAAAACTCGGTTCACAAGTAAATAAACAAACGGTCATTTCAGACAGGATATTGAAGTGCAACTCACACACGAAGCATCACGTGAAGAATTCATCCGTAGAAATCCAAATTTGCAGCAACATGTGTACATAATTACTCAAAATTGATAAGACTATATGATAAATTTTAGAAACGATGCATATGAATGATATGGACAGACAATGGAAACGCGACAACAAGACACGATTTTTAACCCTAAAGCATCAACGGTTTTTGACCGCTCACCTGATACTTGTGCCTATACAACTTCACAGCCGTGGCATGAGCAAGAAGCTGGTTATGAGACACCAAATATGGCTCAACCCCAGAATCACCGCCCGTGCAATTCATCCTTTGCCACTCGGAGCATCGACCAGGTGCAGTAAATCCAATGGCATAGCCTCCCACACTATAACTGAATGGCTCGTTTAGTGTTATCCAATGCTTCACTCTATCCCCAAACTCCTTAAAGCACACACCCACGTAATCTTGGAAGTCATCCCTAATTTCAAATATCAAATTAACCCAAGTACTCGTACCTCTGAAAGATTTATCGAGTTATGTGCAATAGTAATATTATGTAACATGTTAATATGGTATCATTCAAACCTAATCAATTGCTCGTCTTACAATCTATGCATTTGTTATCGAATGTAATGAATTAAAAAGAAAAACCAATTGCATCATACTATCACATTAACACGTTGCATGACATAGACATAATCCAATCTAATTTGAGCAACTCACACAATGCGAGGACTCAAGAAACCACCGTACTCGTCTTCCAAGGTTTGGGGAAGGTCCCAATGGAATAACGTCACAAAGGGTTGAATTCCTACATCAACATCAGAAGTTAATCATCCTAAGATCAAATAGGTGTGTGAAATTAACTTCAGAGATAATGTAGGAGATCAAGCAAATACCTTGTGCTAGTAGCTCATTAATAAGGTTGTTGTAGTAGTTGATACCTTCCATGTTCACACCCCCATTCATTTTTCCTTCTGAAAGTTGCCTCAATGGCATTTTAGTGAATATACCATTTACATTGTCTTATTAACTTGGGAAACAAATGATAATGTAATCCAAAGCCATCTAGATGGCTAGCGCATTTTACAATTATTTTTAAAACGTCATTGATGGGTCCATTAATTTACACGGGAGAGCAAATCGAACATAAATAAAAATTGAAAGGGATAAAAGTTAATCCAGCTTACTTGGTAAAATTCTAGACCACGAGATGGAGAATCTGTAAGCATCTAAGCCCATTCCCTTCATGATTCCAACGTCTTCCTGCATCACACTAATTTTTACAATCAATAATATATAATTAATTGCCCTTAATAACCCGTTTTTGCTCTTACATTGATATGATGTGACAAGAAAAAAAGGGGCATTCCTTTTACAAGTAACATTTAGTCAAATTAGAAATTGGTGCAAAAAAGAGTGACCTTGTACCGGTGGTACGAGTCAACCGCAACATCTCCATTGCTTCCATCTGCTATTTTGCCTGCCATTTTTTTACCGAACATTATAGATTGGATAAAAGAAAGAATGCGATGTAAAAGATTGATACACAGATCTTTCTTCTTCTTTTTTGTCAATTGTTTACTTAGCAGAAGTCTATTATAGATGAGGCAATGTAAGCACGAGATATGTTATTCCCCACAAATTTTCTACTTTTAATCAAATCATATCTATTGTTCATTGTGATCTCAAATATCCCACAACTTTCCACGAGAATTCTGATTTATTTGCAAAAAGGCGAAGAAATCAATTTCTCATTCCACTCCAGCCGATTCAAGAAAGAATGAATGAACTAATGCCCCCATTCAAGTATCTCAATTGAACTATTGATAAATGGAATTTTACATAGAAATAGCATTCTTTCTTATTTCAATGATCCTCAATAGAGAAGAAAGAGTTCGGTTATTGCTAAATTATGTTGCATTTGGTGTTAGTATTTATAAGCCTACGCTAGAATTGCAAAATACTACATTTCTTGTGATTTGGGAATATTTATAGTCTCTTACGGGCTAGAATTGAATATATATCAAAAAAACATAGCAAGACGGAATGAAAATCATTTACCACTAATTATGTTCCAATTGGTGCCACTTGCCTAAAACAACAAACCATGCTACTTATTTTCGAAAATTATAATGAGAAGTGGCATGAATATTGAAATCTTAAACACGCGATGCAGATTAAGGCATAATCAGAATGTAGAGATTTTGCAACACCATTTCTAATTTATAGTCTCTAGCATTAATCTCATATATAAGATTACAGGCCCGTGCCTGTCTATTTGTTAACTTATCTGCATTAGTATCTCAAATATGTATGTGTGTGGGTGTGTGTGTGTGTGGCTAAGTCAGTAAATAATTATTAAAATGTCATGGTCCATACAATTTTTGTCAACATGAAAGGGAAGACATCGACGTGCGTACGGCGAGGGGACTCGAATGGTTTAGCATTTCTCAACACCTTATCCTAACACCTTGTATATTTTGATCCAATCCATTATAAAACAAGACATGTGGGGACAAACCCAACCACAGTTCTATGGAATTTAAATTCGGACACAGCATAAGATTTTCTAATAAAATAACAATTGTCTTGTCGTAAAAATCGATGTCTATAAATTTTAATCCTTGTTAATTGGACAATTATATTGCACACATGAAAAAATAGATCTGACAATATTTATCAGTGATAAAATGCGTCACTGTTTGTATGTGTGGATGGGAGGAGATTAATGTAAGCCAGCTCACAAGAAAATAAATTAAAACAGAAATGCAAATATAAATACATAAACACACTATGAGTTTTATTTTCTTGTTATTGAAATAATAATTTGCTTATTAACAACCCAAAAAAAAAACACTTTTTCCCCAGGAAAAATAAAGAAAAGTGGTCCTTTCTATGGTTGTTGAAAAAAGATATCATTATGCACAAAATAGATACCAAGTTGCAAAACGTCCAAAAAGATCATTACAAAGAAATATATATTGTTTTATCTCTCTCTCTCTCTCTCTCTCTCTCTCTCTCTCTCTCTCTCTCTCTCTCCACATTGACAATTAATTCATACAGAAAGGATGGTTCACCTAAGACTGCTGTCTGCATGGAAACTGTAGAGCGCACATCCTCCACCACCAAGAAAAGAAGGGGGAGAAATCAACAAAACAATTTCCAGACCAAAAGAAAGTCTCCCACCAACTCATTTCACTTTCTCCTCCTCCTCGTGAACGAGAGAGATGGAAATAAAAAAAAAAAAAAAACTCTTCACAATTGGTTCAAGACGATATCAAGGTTTAAACTCGTTAAGATACCAACAATTTCCTAATATGTACGATTAGTTCTGTTCACCATGTCATTCATAGAAAAAATAACTCACTAGACGAGGGTATCGAATGTTGAGAGAGAGAGAGAGAGAGAGAGAGAGTCACCTGGATATTTGTGAGTGTAAGTGTCCCATATACTTGGCCCTCTACCACCTTCATTTGCCGCACCTTCATACTGAACAAGAACCAGAGGCCGAGCAAGAGCCACAAAAAATCACCGCCAAAGTCGGATTTTTCACCTCTCCCCTCAGAGAGAAGAAATTTGGGATATAAAGGAATGGTATGTAAATGAGCTGAACCTGATAAGAGGCTGAGGCAGTGCCGAAGAGGAAACCAGCTGGGAAGCTGCTTCTGTTGAGCAAAGCAGTGTCGTACATGGGTGTTGCAGTAGCTCCGCTCTTGATCAGTGAGCCCAACACCACCAGCACCACGAAGCTTGTTAGGAGCATATGCCCTTGAAGACCCATTATAGCTTTCTTTTGTTAAAGCTTGCTTTGTGTCCGTTTATATACATGTGTCTCTGAGAGAGAGAGAGAGAGAGAGAGAGAGAGATAGAGAGAGAGGGAAAGAGAGCTGGGCTCTAAGGGACGCACCAACTCTATTCTCATGTCCTTACATTGATATAGGACTATCTATTTTCTCAAGACTGAGTCTCGTGAATCAAAGTCCCCAATTAATATCATTTAAGAGGAATTTTTTTCATGTGTATAAAGAGATGCTCATTTATTATCGTCAAAATCACACTTAATTTCATGAAAATTGAATGTCCTTTCTAGGGAAAAGTACACCACCTGTAACTAGGTTAAGCCTTAATTAAATATCTCCAGTAATGTTTTGACAACTAATCAGCCAAATCTTAAATATTAAGGATCCAATCAAACGAACATGAAAATCTTAGAATTTATATTGCATTTATCTAAAACTAGTTAAATCGATTAGACCATTTTTTATCTGATTTTCACTAGATGAATTACATCAACTCTCCTTTGGCTGCTCTTGGTACCTCCTTTTCAATTCCTGCGTACGATGTACCCAAGTCTTGGTCTTTTCTTTTGCTCTGCGTACGATGTACCCAAGTCATGGTCTTTTTTTCTCTTTTTTTTTTTTTTTTTTTTTTTGTTACCTTGGCAATATTCCTTTTCAAAACCGGAAATCATCTACCTTAATGCTGACGAAGCTGCACTTGGAAGCACAATATCTGCCGGAAGAAAAGATTCCCTAGGTCAAGATACAGACTTTCTCCGGTTGTCTTATGTGAAGACGGCAGTAGATTAGAGTTGAATGGAAAGGAGACAAAAAGATGGCGATGTTATCATATGCGTGAGGACCGGAGCGAGTCTTGAAGGCGAAGTTTCACTTAATATTCATGGCATATGCCTTTGGTCCTTACAACTTGTCCTCCTCTGGACGGCTATGAAGTCCAATGCATCAACTCAGCCAAGAACACATGCATGCGTTCTCGGGCAGAAAGGTTAGGGAAAACAAAGGGACGACGATGGGTCCGATTGGCCCGGGTTTCCTTGAACGTGGTGAGTAGTTCGGGCAGTACATAATACCCGACTTGAGGGCACCGACCCCTTAAAAATAAGAAAAGAAATACAAAAAATAATGATATTATTGCCTTTTTTCTTTCTGCATTTGAATAAGTTTAGCACTTTAGCATAGGTAAGGTAATAACTCTACCTCGATTGGCACATAACTCCCCAAGAGATTTTTTGAGTTTAGAGTTTGTTTTGATGTGGTCCTTCAGAAGATAAGGTTCGATTTGACCACCAAGAAATTCAGGCCAAGCCAGAACACATTTTCTTTTCTTTTTTTAAACTTTTTCAATATCGTGCTAGGCAATATATCTTGAGTAAGATATTTAATAAGTCATGTCTCTAACCTCGTTAAACAAGCCATATCTTCCATATCGAAAGTAAGGGACTCGAGACCATTTAATCTCTTAATACTGAACAAAAAATCATATCAAGCAAGGATTGAATCCAATATCTATGTTTTTTGAGATGCAAAGTTTCAATTGCCTTAATGGCTCGACTAATTTCTTGCAATAACAGTGCATCCTAATTCTTACCTACATGCTGTGTCATTTTGGATGAATAGCGTTTGAGTGTACATACATAATTGCGACGATTAAAGAATAGATGGGAAAGGAATAAAATGTCGCATGGCATTGAGCAAACCGAATTTGTAATTACTCCTACTTCTAGATTCAAGTAAATCTTTCTTTTTTTCCTCAAACTTCTTCCCCTTGCTGACTCAAGTTAGCCTTTTCCACTTGCTTTGTTGACTCTTTTCTGTTCTTTGTTTCTTTGGTCTCAAGGACATTGTTAGAATTTGAAAGTCCAAGATTCTTCTTTGTGAGAAACGCCTCTGCTTCGCTCTTCAATGCAGGTCCTCTTAAGGCAAAAATTATTTAAATTGAACAGAACTAGCATGATTTCAGTCACTATGCATTCTCCAATTTATGAAAAACCCATTGCATAGCAAAGTGTATAAACACAACTATATTACAAGATGCACATCTAACACCGCAAGGATAACAGGCATTAGGGAAAAGGATCTTATCAAGGTTTGACAAAATACACAACCATATTTCACATGTTATGTCAGTAGATCGAGCTTACTATGCTTATCCATTTAGAAAAAGAGCTTATCGCACATAAAGTACAGGTATCCCATGTGTTGTGGTATAATGAACGGTTTTATCCGTCCTACTCCAACGCTAAATATTAAGATATCAGAAGATAAAATGTACATCTTGAGGAGCTTGAGAGGTTCAACAAGATTAAGTCAGTTAACGGAGCCTGAATGAGATCATAGACAACCAAAAGAATATGAACAAGCCAATTTAATTTACTTCCCATTGCTGGTGCTGAAAAAGTTCCAGACATGCTTAAATTCCAGAATAAATTTTTTCCTTAACTTCTAGGTGGCATACTTGGCCGGTCGAACCCCCACACTTCGCTGGTTTTAGCACAAACGGATTGGCTCAAAATAATAGATGTAAGTAACGGTAGTTGGAATCTTCAGCAGAAAGTATGAGCATGATGATGCAGATGACGGCAATAGTAGACCAAAATGCTATGAGTTGAGATGAGAAGGTTCTAATGAATCTTACTTTGCTTGTACCTTAAGAAAAATATTACACTCCTACCACAGTTCAAAGTACTGTCTTGGGTGCAATTCAACAACAGAGAAAACATTAAAATTGGCAGATTCATCAGCTGAAATGTTAGCCTGGACTTTCCAATCCAAGAAGCGGCAGACTAACTATGAATACTTTGCATAGAAAAAGAGCAACCTGTTTAGCTTGTCAAAAAATGCAAAGTTTTGAGCGACAGATTGTGTATGTAATGGAACAATGAGTTCCTGCATGCAATATATCAAGCAAATCAACGTACACTAACCACTGATTGTGAACTTTAATGACAGATCATAAAAAAGAAAAGTACAACAAGTACAATGTGAGAGGGAATGGAAGTAAAGCAGTGACAGTCAGAACAACCATCACAAAGAATTTGTAGTCAGAAGTGGAAGGATTAAGGTAGATAAAACCTGGCAACTCTCAAAGAGAGCATCTGATGTAGTAGCCGAGCACAAGAGAGATCAGGCATCAAAAACTACAATATCCGCAACGGAGAAATCTCTGTTCACATGTTCTCCCAAAGTTCACTAACATTAAGACTGGGAAGACTAATAACTGAGCAAATAAGAAACATGAGTTTATCCAACTAGTTATGGAGCAAGAGCATCTCCCCTTTCTAGAATTTGGATATATTGGATGGGACATTAATAAGAAAAATTAGACGCATCCAATATAGTTATGTTATATAAGAAGTGCTTGAGCAGTACCAAGCTAAACTACAAAAATCAACAGAACTAGACATAGAATATGTCAATGCACCATTGTCAAAGCAAAAGCTATAACACATTAGCAATTATCCTGACAACAAGCACTAGACACGGGCAAAGGTTCTAATTTAAAAAGGCAAATCTCCCAAGACTTACTTCCAGTAGTATAGGGTAATCACAGATGCAGTATTTGAAAACCTTCATGAGACTGCTCAAGTAAGCAAATAGAAGATTATCAGAACCATATGTCAAAGACCCATAAGTCTGATTACGATTGTCCTATTCCAAGGCCACCACATCACCCCAGTATAAAGAAGAAAAATTTCATAATACGATCATAGAGGACAAAGGTTGGGAAAAATGTTAAATGGCATTAACAGAAATAACATGTCCAGGATAATTAGTTCCATAAGCACTTACCAAAATCAAATAGGATCAAAGATGCGGAATCACCAACAAGAGCAAAACAGAAAATAAAAGAGAACATGAAATAAAATTCACTTAAGGCCTCACTTCCCATTTCATTTTTCACCAGGTACTGGAAAGAGGAGGATGCATCAAACGCCACATGCAGGTTCATTTGCATTCGACACCCGCTTCAGCAGCCCGACGAGGCTTGTTTTTCCTTCTGCTGCCATTGTGCCGAAACCCATTGGACTTGGCTGAGTCTTCCACATTTGATCTGGCTCCGACACCATTTTCCTCTTTCGTGATATCTGATTTCTCTTTTGACAGCGAAGTCCGTCTCCTCTTCTTCCCATTCTCTGCTGCAACAGGACTCGTTGTTTCCTTACTTACAATACTGTCTTTTCCATTCTCTCCATCTTCCCCATCTACTTTTTTAACATCTTCCTCATCAACTTCATCCTTGAAAAGCTTTTGTGGCCTTCCCCTTCTCTTCTGTGCTGGAATTTTCTCTTCCTCACCACTTCCAGGATCCTCATGACTGCTAGAAGTTGATCTCTTTCCCTTTCCTCTGCCTCTACCCATAATTCAAAGACTCTTATCAAGGAATTTCATGGGGACACAGGATGTTTCTGCCAGACAAAAAGCTTAACCGCATTAAAGTCAAATCAAGAATATGAGGATATTTCTTCTGAGGCCTTCGCCCACATTGCAGATTCATATCACTGCTTTGGATGATCGAATTTGCCATAAACTACGACCACAGAAGGCATTCACTTCCTACCAGAGTTACTGAGTGTGGCAATAAGATCTTCATTTAGAGTTAGACAAACAAGCACTGCACCGTTATTTCACAAAAATCTTCAGTTAAATTTTATGGTGTGATTAGATGATTCAAGTGTGTATTTGCCTTCTCAGCTCATTGATACCACCAAACCCAATCAATCCTACCATTAACAATCAAATAAAAGCAAAGAGAAAAGAATTGCAAAGGCAACACACCACCGTACAAAATCAACGCTAAACTAGAATGTTCATTCTAGATCCCTAAGATAGGCAGCCTCATCACTCAAACAAACATCCACGGAAATAATCTTTGATTCAAGGAACTCGATGCTTAAGGAAATTCTCAAACTCAATTGAGCAAGTGCCCATAAATGAAAAATACGGCTAAGGGCAAAGCAAGAAAGAAATTGAACTCTTTAAAACAAGAAACAAAAGTCAAAACAAGACATGCAACTGAAGATCCACAAGAGGGCAGATTCGCTCCATAACAGCAAAGCTAATGCAGCTGAAGAATCCTCCAAAATCAGACAACTACAGCTACAAACACATATACATCATCCCCCCCAAAAAAAAGTCCACCAAAACAGAAACATATAACAAGACGAAGCTCGTCTTCACACCGAATTCATACCACACATACATAAACGGGAACAGAACTAACCCGATACGAGACAAGACTCGCCACCCTCTTTCGGATGCAACCCATCATTCCAGAACGCCAAAGCAAGCAACTTTAGCGAAAAGGAAGAAAACCCAGATGAAGTTTCTCGGCCGGGGTGAATTAGCAGGTGGGATGAGAACCAAGAGAAGGAAATACTATCGCCCAAGACCGCGTTTTGAAGACGATATTGGTGTTGGGAGATTCAAAGAGACAGCAGTACGTTGGCGATGGACTCAGAGAGAGAGAGAGATTGCTGTGAGTTGAGAGGGGTTGGAGAGGGGAGGAGAAGAGGAGAAGAGGAGAGAGAGGAGAGAGAGATATTTTTGGTGATTGGCTGAGTGTCTGCTGATCTTGCTGAGGCCCTTCTACTCTACTACACATCTCACAGTACACTGCCTGTGCGCAACTTCCTCCTTTTTTCCCTGCGCGTGAGAAGATAAATTGAAAAGGAAAAGGGGAGAAAGCCAAGGAGAGGAGGCCATCTTCGTATTTGCACTTTCCTAAGATATGGAAAAATGTCGCACAAAGGTCGGTCCAATAATCCTGAGGTTGAAAGCTTGAAGGTTGGGAAAACATAACGGTGAAAATAAGAAAAGCAGCAGAAATTATGGGGCCAGATCTCTCCGTAGGTTTTCCGGAACTTTGTCGCTTCAATATATAGGGCAGTTATATACACGACATTTTCTGTAATAATAATCGTTTAGATGCTTATAGATAATACATACCGCTCTTTCGATATAATCCACAATATTTGATAGGTTTTTACGATCTCTCGAGATACCAGATCATTCCACCGTGATAATACGCAACACCTGAATGACTAGGGTTTATTCGTTTACAAAATGATGCCTATCAAACCCTTGATGAACAATTCCCTTGGAGAGGATCATTTAGCCCCAGCGAAATTTTTTTGAAAAAAATCAGTACTTCAGTATTACTCTTACTTCATCTTAGTGATTATGATCTCACCATAACTTTCGGACATCATAAGTTTGAACAAAGATTTTTCAAGGCCTAAACAGTAACAGAACACGCCCTCAGATATTACATTCTCAAGAAGTACAACCCATAAATCAGAGAGAAGGAAATGAGACTAGTTTTTCTTTCCATGTTTTTCAGGCAAAAGTTATTATTTAGGTAAGGATATCCTACCACTTCATACATATTCACCGGATGCAAATTAAAAAATTTGTAAAGGTACTCTCTTATGGTGAAAACGAAGACCAGAACCAGACATATTAAGCTCAAGAACTATATCATGGACTTGGCATGCGACGTGAGAAAACTTATTTCATTCCCTTGTTTCATATCCTTCAAAATTCCTCCTTTTTTTGGGAAAATACTATTAAAACCAAAATTTCTTTTGCCCCATAACCAGCTCTTAAATCACATTCTGCGAGCTAGTGTTAACACAATTTGCACTCAATTCTCATTGCAGACCAAAGGATGATAAAAAGTGTCACAGCTTCTTGAAGACCATCAAAATAGAGCAAGGCCATAGCAAACCAATAATTACATAACCCACAATTTGCACTCAATTCTCAATCACTGACCTGATCCATCATTTCAAATGCCAATGCATTGGCAACAAAAATTGGCCAAATAGATAGCTCCGACCAAGATCCTAAAAGGTAACCCTAACACAACTCCAGCTTTCAAGTTCGATTCTATGTACATACGAGGAAGCTCCCCCCCTTTACCTTCGAATGAGAAATGGCTATCACCAGGTCAGAGATACAGATTGAGATGAATTCTCACACAAAAGTTCTTGAGCAAACATAAGTAAATGCTTCTCTCATCTTCTTTACTTGCTGTTGGAGGACCGATCCTTATCTTTCCTTTGTCCACCAAGAATACGCGAAATCTGCAAGCCTCTGCTGAAGGCTTGGTTGAAGAGCATACGGGTCTGGAATTCTGAGACAAATGGAAACCAAGCCAGGAATGCAACTGGAGTGAATAGAAGTAAACCCATGATAATCTCAAAACCACGGGCAAGAGTCCGAACTGATCCCCAAATTCCAGCTTTGACGACGAGAGGTTTGCACGCTTGTGCAATCTGGAACAAGATAAGCGTTAAGTCATTAATCACTATGGTCCATTAAATAATTTGGTGGAAGGAAACAACTGGATAAAAATTATAAATAATAATAAAAGAAGCTTCAACATGTGATGAAATGCAAATGCAATGCCCGTTTCTTAATGTCAACCAAGAAAATCACCATGTAACAATGACAAGCATTCATACTTTCACCTCATTAAGAACCAAACAAAAAAAAAAAATTGTCCAGTGGACATATACTCCAGAAAAATAAGGGCAAGAGAGTTGTGTCACTAACCAAAAGCATTCCCCATCCAGTCGGCATGAAAGCAAGAATGCAAACAATTATGTCTAGAATTGTCATGTGTGGGAGTGCAATCAACGTCACCAAAATGGAGACAAAAGTCAAGAATATCAGTCCCTTGATCAGCCGGAAGACAAGCTGGAAATCTGCACTGAATTTTCGTCTACCAACAGAAATAGTCTGCAAAATGCAAACAAGAACGTTATACAGCAGGCATTTGTTCACTCAGCATCTAGTTTCCTAGAAGAAACAAGTTATTTCTTCAAACTACCCAGACGACTTGCATCTCTAAGTGGCTCTAGAATATAAAGGGAATCGTTAGAATAGCGTCAGAAATTAACAGCATCTAGGAGGACAATTGAAAGTGGCCAACCAACAAAAACTAGATTGCCGAGTTCAGAAAAGAAGCAAGAAATTGTTCTCGATGGTGTTCATGTCGGTTGAAAGACAAGTACGTGGAGCTGGCCAATGATTTTGAAAGTTTCGGCCGGTGAATGATGGTGATGGTGATGGTGATGATGATGATGATGATAGTATAAGTTGGAGTTTAAGATAGAAGCAGGGTATTTGATGGTCTATTTGATGATGGCAAATAGCTCAAACTTTTTGGTTCATTATAGCAAAGCTCATAAAAGTTAAAATACAGAATTGTATATGACTTGTTATGCTAATCATTGGGACGAAATTTCGGAAGACAGATCATATATCCTCACCTTCATCACAAACAATATAAGGAAGATCACAAGCCACGATATGCCATACACCTGCAATTGTGTCAAAGAGAGAGATAAACAGAGGAAGAAATAGGAACGGACAAACTATACTATGGACAAAGAAGGAAGAGGAACAAAAGAATTATTTACCAGGACACTTCTGGTATGCGTGATGCTCAAGTGATACACAAGCCCATACTGATATATGAAAAATCGCAGTGCCAATAGAATCTCAGCTATGATACCACGTTTTCCAGAATGACGCAGATGCTCCTGTTCCTCCTCCCACCATGACTCCCAACTTTTTTCTGGAGGTACACCTATTCCACCTCGATTGCCTATCCATTTATTCCAATCTGTCCAATCATCTACAATCTTTTGCCACTCGAAACCAGAAGGATTAAACAGGAATGGGGCAAAAAGCCAAGTCCCAACCATGAACCACATGGATATTGTTATCAGGATATAAGCAACAGCGCCCCTATATGATTGACCAAAGATTTCATACACAAGCAGCAATACCATTAACTCAAATCCTTTAACAAAATGACTGCGGGAGTACATTCTATAATTGTCTGCAAACTTGGCATGGAACACAACAAAACCACGACCAGTAGCTCTGTATTTTGCGCCTCCGTGAAGTAAAGTTCTTCCATAATAGTGCGTCTTTGTTCCAAGAGAAAATGTGAAAAATACAGGGGCAAGTTGCAATTGCATCAGCACAAAATCACTAAGTGCAGTTCTAAATCCCCTTTCCAATCCTATTTCCATCAACATAGGCAGTGCCATCAAAAATCCAATTTGGACAAATGATTGGGAGGCAAGAGCCACCTGGAGAGGCTTATTGTCCCTAATTCCAGGCTGAGCACTCAATTCCTTTTCAAGCCCACTAAGAACTAAATAAAGACGGCCATAAAGGAAGACGTATACTGTAAGCACGGTAATCTGCCACAAAGAAACAGTAAGACAGTTCAGAATTGGGAGATCCATACAAAAAAAAATACGACCATGGGAGGAAAACGCCGACTCACCAAAGTACTGAAATAAAAGCCAATGGTGGTGAAGTAACATGATAACATTCTGAAGAAATCAAAACGATGTCCAAGTCGGTATATATCTCTACTCAAAGTCTGCTCCCCATTTCCATTGGCTATTTTAGCCTCGAACATGGATATCTGGTTTAGACCCACGTCCCTCCCTTTTCCCACTTGTATATACTCATGATGAGTTACATTGCCTTCACGAAGTGTAGAATTGAAGCCTGCAAGAGAAAATTCAAAAATATAATTATCCACATAAGCTAAAGCCAATTAATTATAATAGGCAAATCTGAAGACCCCATACCAGCAAATATGTCTTCACTCAAATTGATAACCTTTGAAGCCTTGCTAACACCACCTCTAGTAAGGTGAAACAGCCGATCGAAGACATCAGGATGACCATAATGGAAACGAACCCTACATGACGAGCAACAAATGAGCAAATGAGATTCACAAGTTATTCAAGTTTATGACATATAATTCATAGAGTAATCATAAGGTTACTAAAATTGATGCTCTTACAAAGTCATGTGACAAAGTCCAGATGGAGAATTAATCAAGTAAGATGCATTCAAGTGCCATTTGAAATTTTTTTGGACCAAAACAGAGTTTGCTTGCATCATTTTACAAAATCAATCTTCGTTCCACAGCATCCTCACAGACACAAAGAAAAAAACAGCCTCATCAAACAGGCAATCATAAAGGGAAATTCGTGACATTGTTCCCTCTCACACATCCGTACAAAAACTCATTGAAGCTAATTATCATTTGCACTAATCAAGTAAGATATATCAAGCGTCATTTGAACTTCCTTGGGGCCAAAACATCCAACAAGAGTTTGGTAACATCATTTTACAAAATCAATTCTTCATTTCTCAGCATCCTTACAGATACACAAAGAAAAAACAGCCTCAGGCAATCATAAAGGGAAATTTGTGGCATTGTTCTTTTTCACGCATCTGTACCAAAACTCACTGAAGGTAATTATCTTTTGCACTAATCTTGATGAGGTCTTAAATCTTACACTCACTAATTGAACGCAAGCCATTCAATGATGCTCTCAGTTTACTTGAACAGGAACAAATTTCACCTTATGACCTATCTTTCATTGACTCGAGGGGGACCCGATTTCTGTTTGCACCACAAGTTTGAATCAAATAATTAAAAGTTGCATGACTTTGGCATCTTCGGGTTCATGTACATCCAAATAGAATTCAATGCACTGCAGTTCTCATTTTTTGCCATCCACCATCCACATCCCCAAGAGAATTAAGAATCGTCAATAAAGCACAGAAATCCAAATTTCCCCCACTACCAACCCCCAAAAAAACCCAACTTGTAATGACAGACTCCGAATCCATCAGGCGCAATGTACATTCAAATCTTTGAAAAGTTACAAATAGAAATAACTCACTTCAAGGGGTTGGCCAACAGTCTTTGGCCAATAGTAACAAAACTAGTCTCCTGATTTGACATGAACCAAGCTAGAGATGAAACACTGCAGCAAATTGTAGACAACATTAAGCATTGCATTATAGTACTTATTATCAAGAACACCCAAGTAAGACATTGCAATTTCAACAAAGCACACCTTCCAGTGAAAATGTGCTCCCGAAGTCCAAGAATTGTCGGACACCTCACACCATCATCCTTTTTAAGAAATTCTTGCAGCAAATTCCTCATTTTCAGTGCTTCTTCCATGTAATTATCCTAAGAAAAAAAGGAAGATATGAAGTGATGCAGGGAATGGGGAATAGTTTTCTTAGTTTTTCTTCTTTTCTTTTTTTTAAAATATATAAAATGCATGATACCTGGTTCATATCGATTGTTTGCAAGCCTTCTCCACGTGTAAATATAATGGCATGATTCTGATTTTCAGGTTTTCCTTCACCCAATATAGCATTTCCAGGAAGCTTTATCCTATATATAACCTGTCCCACACATAATTGTCTAAGTTTTTTTTTAATCTTTTAGCCAACAATGTAAGCAGCATAAAAATCTAGTACAGCGCCAAAATAGCAACACATGGTCAGTCATCCAGAAGCAACGCCGAACTACTGATGTTTTTAGAAGCAAGCGTAGAACATCTACAATTGGAAGAATCTAACTACACTAAAGCACTCTTATCATAGCAGGCTTGCAATCCTTTTAATGTAGCCCAGTTCACAATTAGCAGAGGTGTCCAACCCACAGGGCATGGGTATTAATCCCCAGATTAGAATCCTCCTTACCATTTTTTCCCTAGCTGACTACATTTCATTTTCTTTTCATTTCTTTGTTGTCTCTATTTCATTTTCTTTCCTTCAGATGCAAGAATTAGCAAGAATTAAACTTTATTTGCATAGCATATGTACTTTTTATTTGTTTGTCATATATTTGAGTTTTCTTTTATTGTCCTCCCGGTCTTTCCATAAGGCTCTCTCTGTTCAATACAGCAAGAACTTTCATCTCTCACATGAAAATTAAACAAAATAGAAGATCAATTCAAGTTGCAACACTTTCTATATCAAATCATCAGTCAAAACTTTACTTATAGAATCTAATATATCAGCAGCTGAGTTTTCCTTGGTCTTTTTATTGCATTAAATGTAAAGTTTCGGCTATTTGAACATTTTTGAGATACTCATCAATCTAAAATAGGTGGTAGGAATGCTACTTGGAAAGCATGGCAGATTATAAGTTCCTAAGAATAGCATGGAACAAAATGGAAGCAAGAGTAGTCTCAAGATTGCGTCTGCAGTTTGTCTTATTCGAGCAATCTTCACCTGATCCAAGTTCTGAACAGGCTCTGAAGAGTCAATTGACTTCGGCATAGCAGCCTTCACTAGAGTTGAATAGTAAGCCTTCTGGTTAATCCTACCCCCATCCTTGCTAGGTTCTTCGACCTCGTCAATAAAAGCCACACGGACCGATGGGTACCTGCAAAATGAGCACAAATAGAAATTGTTATAGTAAAGCTACCAACAAGTCAAAGATGAAAGACTTAAGTGAAAATGCACACGTACGTGGTCATGAGCCTCAAAATATCATGTGCACGTTGATGCCCAGATCTTTTGTCAATACCATATTGCTGACATGAGACCACATATGCGAACTTCATGTCAGCTACTGCTTGACATTGGGCCCACAGTGACCGATCACCTCTCTCTGTGTTTAGCTCTACAGCCTTATAACCTTCCATTAAATCTGCACATTTGCAATATTCAAACAACCATAATTCATTTTCTCGCATCAGAATACGTATGCCAACATGCATAAGAAGCATCAACTATGCAAGAATAGACACTTGAAAAGCCAGCTAATTACTACATAAGTCTCTAGCAACTCATAAACTTCCACAAAGATCATCATCACAAGAGCACGCACCTTCATCTTTGGCCATATCAAGAAAAGCCTGAAGCTCCAAAGCTTTCCGGTAATACATCATACCTCTTACTGTCATCAGTAGCATATTTTAATCAATCCAGTGACAAGAAATACATGCAGAGAATATGACAAATGCACAAGTGAATCTTTCCTCTTCTCTTTTATTTTATTATTTGATAACTTTCCATTTATCATCGTTATGGCCTATCTAGAAAGTTGAAACTGTTTAGCCTTAAGCCAAGATGTCCAAAAAGATCTCTACAGCTGTTGGAACTATTCTTTTTATAAACATAGAACTATTCTAACAATTAAGCTCATAAACTTAGTCAACTGGTCCCAGGTTGGAGAGTCATCCTGCAGTTGGGTTCAAAAGAAGGAAATAAAAGAAAAGAGATAATTATAGTCATTTAATTCGATTGGTAGAAAATGCAAAAATCAGGTTATAAGACCTGTAACATTTTAAAATGCAGTAATCAAAGTATAAATGCTCCGATGCCACAAGATAGATACAAGCCATGAGTTTCTTTGTTTTCATCATTCGATGGTTAGGGAATTTTCCTATTCATTGTTATATTTCATTTTTTGTTCCTCTGTGTGTGTACGTGCGCGTGTGCGAGAGAGAGAGAGAGAGAGAGAGAGACCAGTTTTAGTTAAGGTCTGGCCTCTATATGATGCCCAAAGACGAAGGTTTTCCTCGAGTTCATCAGTTTGTTTGAGTTCGTCTTCATTTGTACATCCCATCCGCTCAAGAAAATTGGTCCATTCATCTGCAAAAATTGGTGACAGATCTCAGAAAAAGAAGAAAACATCCCAAAAGAAATCTGCAAATAGCATGAGCAGAATTGACCTGGAAAAATTTTCTGCAAGTAAAAGAGGATTGAAACACCATCTTCATTTTGCGATTCCAAGTCCCTCAGCGAGAAGAGAACATCTTCCGTGTAGTAAGGAGTCAAAACGCTGACATTGATGATTACATTAAAAATGATGAGAAAGCACATTCAATTGATAACGCAGAAAAGACATGCACTCTAAGGGCTACATTACAGATGACTTTTTATCCAAATTTCAAGCTTGCTTGTCTCCTACAATTATGAAAAATACAAAATACTGCAACAGCATAAAGTTCTCATATCGCTACTTGTAACAATTAAGAACATATTCAATTCATAAAAGGAGGAAAGCAATAAGCCTCCAATACATTTAAATTTACATAGCAAAATAAAATTTTAAGAAAAGAAATCCATAGGGGGACCAAGCACACTCATACACACAGCACAATTTCCTGGATTCTGAAGCCATTTGATTACGCAAAAGAGTAAAAAGATGATATCGCATACAATTGATAACTTTTTTATGCACCTGTCATTTAATGGCGTCACCAGACATAAATGAGTTGTGTACAGATATTCAATCTCAAGTCCAATCTGCAGTAAAGCACTCGCTGATATTTGACAATTGAAAAGAAAACTACTTGAAACACCAATGAGGGAAAGTATTCGTTTTTCTCATTCACCAAGCTAAATTCAGTAAAGGAACCGTAAGCTCCTAGAGATGGTTTTCAACTTTATAAAATGGAACAAAAATCTAGAAATTGTGGCTCTAGAAATTGTAGCTCATGCTTGCATTGGGGCCTTTGGCATTGTAATGAAGAAATAGCTTCAAGAGGCTTTAGTTAGTGTTCAAAAATAGGAATGGCAATTGGGGCGGGCCGGAGCAGGGGTTACATCCTCCATCCCCATCCCTACTCCATGCCCTGTATAGAGCAAGTTTATGTACCCCATCCTCAACCGGTGAGAGGATTCCTCCACAACCTACAGGGTTTAGATTTTTTTATCCAATAAAATATTCTCTCAATAGCAAAGCAAATAACGAAATAAGAAAAACAAAAAAGGGGGTATTATTGGAAGCCTCCACAAATGAAATAGGAAACAATTGAAAAACAATTAAATAAAATTGCTATAACTCAACCGATTCATTTCAGGAAACTAGGACTAGTTTGTAAAATGAAGAATTGCAGAGTGGAGTGGGGCTGACCAAACCCATCCTTGGCCTGCCCCGCACCGCACGCAGGGCATGAAGAAACTTTGCCCCATGCCCAAACCAAAACCCAAAACCCATCGATTCCGAGTTCTGTTTAACCCATTTGGGGCACAGCAGGGTGGATATCCACTCGGCCAGGGGGAAATTGCCATTCCTATTTCAAAAGATGACAATATTGCATTCACATCCATGTAACAGCGAGATAATGAAGTTGTTCTCATAAGTACAGAAATTGCCAGTTTAGGTTACCTCTTTTGTGACTTTTGAATAGTACTAGCATGCATAAATTCACTAGAATTCTCTGTCATTGACAGCACTATATCTACCTTTAATTTTTTTGGTTTCAACCTCCTTAAAGGCTGGTCCGATATTCATATAGAAGCCACACATCTAACTCATACAGAAACGTTAAATCTTCAAATATAAAACTTATTTCGCTGCAACCTTTAAAAAAAAAATCGTTAGCTATGGAAAAAGGCCTTACGAAAAGGAAAGCATATTGCGAACTTTAGGAGCAGCTGGCATTTCCATAAACAATGAATTGGAAAAGAAGGAAATGCGCCTTCTGGCCTCCAAGTTGGAAGGTACATCCATGGCGGATTCCTTTGTGTTAAGCAATAAATCGAGCCGCTTAATCTGCAAATAGAATAAGTAATAATACAGGTTACAGCAAGGTAGAAAATTCACAAATACACATAATTTCCTGCAAAATAAGGGGCACCTTCTCCTTCCAAGCTTCTGTTTGTCGTTCAATAGGAAATTTAATAGCCCCTTCAGATGCGAACAGTTGGTGTTGCTGGCTGTCAAGTGGAGTAATTCCATCATTCCCGGATGCACCATGGATTGAGTCAATTGAACTGCATAAAATAGCAAACTATGATCCACCATGAATTAAGTCGCCGGGATGAAACACATTCAACATTGCACCCAGATGCCAGACCTTAAATTATCGTCGAATATGTCTCGTGTGACAACTTCAAGCATATCTTGGAAGAGAATCACAACTTTATCCCTGTCCTCTGGATTATTGAGTAACTGCAAATAAACAAAATTAAAACAAGAAAATGATTATTAGATAGTCAACCCTAAATTAACCATAAAATTAAAAAAATACAAACACAATATAATCTTTACCAGATATTTGATGAGCTCAATAAATTTGTTATACAGGCTTGGAAGAGCACTCATCTTGAGGTCACTTATCAGAGCGTCCGCTAGTATATGTTTGTCAACTTCAGAGAAGATATTTTCAATAACCCTGGGACCCCGAATTGGAGACCAAACAGGGCACATTAGAACCAGTAGGCTTTGGTAATCTTACAGAGATTTATCGAACAGTTGAGGACAAAAGTTGCAAAGTAGACTTACTCTATCTCGCGCGCTCCTCGAACCAAAAACTTGATGATGTTTCTAAGCTGAGCATAGCATTCACGAATAGCACAAGACATGTAGTTGTCAGTCTCAATTCTCTTTTTGAGCTCCCGGTCATTACCATAGCTGTCTTTAGCCATGTCTAGTGCTATAGGTATCTGTATAATATGTAAAGCAGATGTTAGGGACAGGAACTCGAATATATAATAAGATATGAGTGAACCAACCTTGCTGGCTAGTAAAAATGGAGGCCATTGGATAATGTCTTCTAGTTCACGATCAGCCCAATATGGAACAAGCAGAAGGTTCTTCTCCCTGGAAAAGCAACAGGAAGCAATTAAAAATTAATTACTATAAAGTAAAATGGTAGAAAATAATCTGTTACTAGAAGAGATTGCAGTGGAGTCCAGCAGAAAACAATAGAGAAGATGTTAATAATAAGAAAGATATTCTAAGCACCAAAAGACCTATTGCTAATAAGATCTTCTTCTCTGAAGCTGTCAATTATTGTGTTCCATAATTGAGCAAATCTTGCTTCGACTTTCTCTTTGTTACTCTTGTCCTGTCAGCAAAGCCAGATTAACAACGTGAGTACTACTAATGAATTCTCTCAACAACTAAAATGAGGTCAAATATTTGGAATGGAAAGAAAGGATGCTGAATTGCAGAACCTTACCTTAGCATCATAATTTCTTGAGAAGAATCCTCTTTTCTTCCGCTCAGTCTTCTCATCCGGGATTAAACAGGCATTAAAAACACGTGGCAAAGTTTCGAAACGAGATCTAAGCATTCCCAATGTCCGTATCTGGAGATTTCAAGAAACAAGGAAATGAAAGACGGAAGGATATTTAAGAATTTCTCGGCAATATACCAACTGCAACTTAAAAAGGAAAAAGATGATAATGCTGATTCAGAGGACTCCTGTTTACGCCTCAGACAACTCTATTTGGACGTATTTGTGAAGGTAACTGGACATATGCATACTAGGGTACAAGGTAATCAAGAAACATGCAGATCCAGAAATGTCAAATGAAGACAAAGGATAAAATGCAAAAAGATAAAAACTACATCAGTCCATTGTTTGCAGTAAATCATCAGTATCCACAATCCAAGTTCCTAACAGTGCACACTGTATGATATACAGATTAAACAGCAAATTCCTAGATGAAGACATCTCTTAGTATAATCTGTAGAAATAGCAAATAGCTTGACACAAGCTAACAAGCCTGTTGCGAAGCTAGAAATATGATCTCCACAAGCAATTATGCCATATAATTTACTAAAATTTAACCATCATAGTAGTTCATAAAACAGTGATCACAAAACAAATAATGTCTAACCACCAGCTACAAGCTACCAAGTCTGCCAACATATGTTGTTAGTAATAATACAAATCAACTGAATTAAGGAAAACTTTGCACTCATCCGTGCTGATGACATTTAAATTGCTGCCGTTACAGTAGATAAAATTGTTCTTTCTGTTGTCCTCAATCATACTAGGGATGGTGCACTGACATAGAAAATGCACGTATCCAAGCCATTGAAAAGTCAAGGTCGCTGCTAGTAGTTCCTATGAAAACTGTTCTTTACAGGTAAAAAAAAAAAAAAGCTTCAAACTTCTTATAATGACTTTATTGCAATGCCCATAAATAAATAAATAAATAAAAGATAAATAACATAATACAAACATGAGCAAACTCATAAGAACCACTATTTGACATTTTCTACTCACCTCTCCAAGCCGACGAAACGCACCATAAATTCCTCCAAATAAGGTGGAGAATATGGCATACCATATCTGAGTATCCATAAAGTACACCTAAGAGAAAAGAACTATGTCAAAAAGCAGTAGACACATAAGCAGAACCAGAATCACAACAGTATACCCAAAGGAAAAAGATAGTATAGCCTGGTACCAAGATAACAGGGGCCCACACAGCAATCACAACACCAATATTGTTTTTCGCTGCAAAGTTAAAAAGCATATGTAAATACAGATTCTCAGGGCTTGATAAAGTATTTACACAACAATAAAATATTCAGCTTTATCACCTTGTGGAAAGAATTCGTGCCACTGGTAATTAATTACATGAGCACTCATTATAGCTTTTGTAGGACCCACCAAAGGCTTTATCTGCAACTCATTTAAAAAGGGAAAAACATTCTTATCAGGAATCCAAACAAATGGCAGCCATTAAAATAAGTCATCAATATCTTCTTGAGTGCCCAGGCAACAAGAGTGTCGAGAATTCATTACACCTTCTGAAAGCTCCATATAACACCATCAACTAGCTCCAAAGAATTTATCACAGGGTTCATTGCAAGAAAACATTTCCAGAGTACTTTGTTGCCCTTGATATAACTTGCTAAGTACCACAGGAGTTCAAAGACAGACCAACATTTCACATACCTCTATGTAATAACTGAATGCCAACTTCGTAATTATTAGAAGAACCCAAAACAATGTGTACCTGACACAATGGTGCCATATATTAAATGTCGGACTTTGGCAAAAAAAGGTAGGTGAAAAGTGTACGTCTTTCAATAAAGAAGTCTTACTTGAAGAGAGAGAATGTGCTTTCATGCATTCCCCTCCCAACATAGAGCCGAGGCTGCAATTCATGAGGTAACCATTACAGCCAGACATCCATAGATAACAAATTGGACTATACTTAATCCTTCATATGCACAAAGCAACTAAAGTCTTGTTTCAGCATTTAATCACAAAATGAAACAAGAAGGACGATCATATGCATACCTGTGACCACCACATCATGAGGGTCACAATCTTGTAATGCGAACTCTCCAGGTATCGACGGACCGAAGGGAAGAGAAACAACAATGCAGCAAGCATATTTGGAGAGAGGTAAACTACAACAGCTAAGATAAACAAGGATGGTGACTTTGAGCCATTGCCGAACCAGCTTTTGATGGTTTGAGCGAATCCAGGAGGATTTTCCCAAGTATAAGCATATGTTACTGGCAGAATAATAACCCAAGCAGCAGCCGAAACAACCTTCAAGATATATCTTAGCTTCACAAAATAAGACATGCTCTGTTGTGCTTTCCAGCTTAGAATTACATCAAGCACGGCTGCATCAGAAAAGCAAAAAGTTTATTCTTCCATGTTAATATCCTGGAAGAATTTTGAGTATAATAAAACTTCATCCTATAAGCACTTAAATACAACTATAGCAGACTTACACAAGGAGAGCCTCCCTTAACCAAAAAGATTTTGAAAAAAGAAGAACAACAACAATAACAAAGAAAATCATCAGTTGTCTACTTTTGTAGATGAACTTGTAAAAGACTCTGAGAAAGACAACAAAGATAGAGGCTCCACTTAGATCTAGAAATGTCTCTAAGAAAATTGAATTTTGCGTAGAAGAAGCAAATTCTTCCCTCCTCATCACCAGTTCACATTTCTTTTCCTCGAATGCACAGGAAAATTCCCCACGTTAATCACACTTAACTAATCTAGTCTATTCTGCTTCTTTTTTCAAATCTCCAAAAAGCAGGTGCAGTTATAAACAAGCATACATTAGATGTTCACATAAGCAGCAAACTTTGGCTCACAAAACACTGGTAATAGCTCCAATATTTGGTATCAATCTCAGTTAATATGCACTCCTGATCATTTCATCATCTAAATTCATTTATTTAAATCGTAAAAGAGCCACATGCACTTAATACACTAAGAAAGATCCTCCTAACAGATGGTTTCACTTGTTTTTTCTATTTGGTAATGCTTGTCAAATACAAAACATGCACCAAAGACCGTGTCTAGTCTTGCTTTAGAATTGTAGGCACATTGAGATGCAGATGATTATGTGCAAACAAAGTTCAAGCAGCCTAGGAAAGGAAAAACAACGGAATTGACACCAGCAAGGTTAAGCTCTAATACCTTGTCCTAGCTTCAGTATCGCAGCGGTTATAAAAATAGACAACACTCTCTTAAAAACTTTCGGAGTAAAGAGAGCAGTCGGATCCCCAGAGCCATTCCAAGCAACAATTATCATTGCCTAAAACAAGATCAGAGCCAACTTCAGTATTGCTTGAACATAGCAATTCCATATAGAGAAAATTCAAGTGAACCAAGCTTTAATACAGCATTAACAAGAACCTGTAAGCTTAGAATAAAGAAGCTCCACATCCGATCAAAGCTTCTGAAAATGTGCCAGAAAGACCGTATCTCAACAAAATTCACCTTCCCAACCCATTGATCTCGATGTGGAGGCTTTGAGTCCTACATATATGAACACAAGACAATGAAGATTAGCGCATGTGCATCCAACTTGATTGTCATAGATTCACTAAATGAAAAAATAAAAATAAAAAATAGCAATCCTCACTCCCTCACTAGGCATGCAATTTGGCTAACACAGAGAGGATTGAGGCAGCAACCACCCCATAAATAAATATATAAAAATAGGCAAGTTGACAAATAAGCCCTTCAGAAGCCCTTAAAGCCAAGGCATGCAATTTTAACAGGCTGCAATTTGACAAATAAGCCCTTCAGAAGCCAAAGTTAACAGGCTGCTCGTCGAACAAGAGGCCCTGAAACGATCACTTTCTATTTCAATTTCTATTTCAAATACAATAGAAATTCTTTAAAAATGATCCTACATAAATGTTTCTACACCTTCTAGTAGTATTAAATATAGAGAACTGACAAATAAGATTTACATGTACAACTGTAAGCTATTAAAGTACACATAATTTTCGACCAATAAAAAAAGTATACACAATTTCTTGATTATGGAAAAAAAAAATGCATGATTTTATCATAGTTCCATGAAACTTGACTTTCCTTCAGTACTACAAGTACATTATCATAGCTTTTGGACAAGGTGCTGATAACATGTGGCTTGATATCAAGGATGGATCACTATGTTAAAAGGGGGAAGTGCATGGGGTAGGGAAATAAAAGTGCAGAACGTAGGGATGGGATGACTTCAAAAGAAAATTTCCCATCAGTGTGGGCAAACGGCCGCAAACCTCACCATAGAATGATAACTGTTGTAGAGATGCTGCGTTGAAAGGCATGTTAGAAAATTTCCCATTGTTCATTTGTTCATCTTAGAAGCTAACAAGCAAGCTAAAGTGGCTGATAGCAGGAAGGCTAGCAATAAACAAATGGTTTAACAGATTGACTTTATAAGTCGGGCTCAAGACAGGGAGCTAGAAGCTTTATTTTAATTTCTTTGAGCTGCTGTACATGATGACGTTAGGCATGGGAAAGGATGACCACCATTGAGATATTGTTCTAGCTCCTACTGGGATCTCACTTCTACAGAAGCTACGCAACAGAACGCACTTTTCCCATGGAAGTTGATTTGGAAACTAAAGGTCATTTGAAGACTTCATTTTTCTCCTAGGAAACTGCCTAGAGAGCAGGGATTTAATCTAACTTTCGATGACCTTCAAAATGAAGGAAAACTATTGGTGAATGGTGAATCAGATCCTTCCTACACCTGAAAGATACAGTCTGAACCACTAATTGTTGTATCATAGTTGTAACAAACAGATTTGGACTATATACTTCACGAATTAGGAGTGCAGTGGGGCACTTCAAAATCAGTGAAAGAAGAACTTTGGCCTCAGGAGGCTATCAATTCATGCACAGGAAGGAAAGAAAAAAGTTGTCAAGATGGCTCGTCCTTTTCTCTTGGTTTATTAGGAAGTACTAAAGAAACAAGAGAACGCTTAGATTTTAGAGATTAATGGCTTTACACTCACCTTAAGCATGGTGGGAAGATTCAATTTCCTATCTATAAATTGTTGAAGATGATAGAACCAGTCTCTTCATAATTTTCGTAAGTGGGTGGCTTCCCTTAGGAAGTTGTTTTGTACAGAAGTGGAGACCTATGGTACCCTTGGAAAAATTTTAGTCATCCTTCAAAATGTGGGTGCTTCAAGATCCTTGATTGTGTGTTTATTGTGATATACAGTATGTTGTAATATACAAATACACATGTGGCAAATGACATAACAAGCACGAGATTCACTCAAAAACAGATTTTGCTTTTAAGCAACCAAAAAAAGACATGCAACGAAAGAAGATATATATCTACCTCAGATTTCTCATGCTGTCGCAGCTCAGCAGGAAGGTGAAAAAAACCAGCATTTGTACGCATTGGCCAACCCAACCGGAAACATTCAGCGGACCTGTCAGAAGATAGGAAGTTAATATCCCTCCAAAGTGAAAGGAAAAGCTAGTGAAAAAATGTGAATTACCAAAAGTATTCATTTAAATCATCATAGTTCCTCCATTGAGAATGCTTCGATCTTCCACGCTTACTCCTTTCCGCTTCCTAATTAGGAATTAAGTAGCATAAAAAAGCCCAAAGAATGAAGAGACAAGGCAAAACCAACATTAATATATATATTGCAAAGTACCTTTGCAATCACTTGATATATCGGAGTAACAACTTTTATCAAAAAGGCCTCGTCTTCACCTCCATAAGCAGGCTTTACATTTTCTCCAGTCATGGGACTGACGTTACCAGCTAGCATGCCATACAGTTCAAAAGCCATCTACATGAAGCACAAGCTAATATTAAATAAAGCCTCCTAACAAGGACAGAAGGCAATTAACAGAATGTAGATGCTCCAATATTGGTACAGTGTCAGCTTCTGTTAAAATTATTTCACTTTCCAAGCACCAACATAATCCACTAAATTGTGTCACCACTTAAGCATGTCATCCCTATATTAAGACAAGTTAAGATTTACAAATTCTTTCCAGGATCTATGCTGAAACACTTGAGATTTACAAAAGAATTATAAGAAAATTTGTAGAAACCTAATGAACGCTAATATAAGTTCTGCCACGGCCCATAACACAACACAGTCACATGTTTCCATTAAAATAGGACAAAATCCTCCACATCTGATATACAGAGGAACAAAGTATTTGAGTACAAACCCCCAACCCCCCCCAACCAGGGGGACCCAAAAAAAAAAAAAAAAAATTGATTAGCTTTCATGAAACCTTAAAGCAGATCAACCATTAGACATCAGCAAGCAGGAAGAAAGCAGGAACAGATAAATCAACAATCACCTTCCAAAGCATGAACAGATTATTAACAGCACAAACCATGAGAAACGTACATGATGATAAATATAGCAAAGGCATTCTGGCATGAATCTCAGATTTGCTGCTTCGCCCCAAATAAGAAGATATAGACCCATGTAGAGAAGTTTACGCTGCTGCACTTCCTGCTGGATCGTCGGTAACCTGCATATTAGAAACCAAGGTTGCACATGAAGAAAAGCGTTATTGATCAGGAACTGAGAATAGATGTGTACACTAATAGTGCAAATCAAGAATAAATAAAAAAGACCATTCCATCAATATACTTTATGACTAGTCCATCATCTAAAATTAATCGATGATAGTGGCTGGCTTCCGCACAATCCACGCAGTCAAGCAAGTGTAAGGATGCAAGAAAATTTTCTTCTTTCTGGTCCTCTAACTTGTACCCTCATGTTTTGATTTTGTCAACCTTTTCTTCACATCTAGTTCTCTAACTTCCTCAATTTATGCAATACACTCCTTTCATGAACACGGTTAAAATGCAGCTAATGTGGAAATTCAGTAAACATGTGCTAATGCAGTGCATCAGCAATACAACAAAATATGAGAAATGAAAAAGAGAACGTAAGAGAGAGTGAAGGGGCGGACATCGCCCCTGCCAGATACCAGCAACGGCCAGAGTGGTGAGATTAATTGGACTGCTACAGAACTCAGACTATGGCTATCGTTTCTTTAATCAACTCAACAATTTGGACCTAAGCCATGAATCTCTATGGCCATCATTTAAATTGCAAAGGAGGGGCTTGGACCCTTGCCATTGATCAAGGTCCAGCAAAAACCCCATTAACCCCTTCCAGCTTTCATTTCTGTTGTACGTTTTTTCTTAATCAAACAACTTGAAATAATGATTCCAAAACTATTATGGAATACCATTGAAAATGAGTTTCCTTTGCCCCTTTTAATACATCTCCTCTCATATGAGTTGTACATAAGTCATCCACATATGCTTTTCAACTCTTTCATTCTATCACTATTAAAAGGCTCTCTGATGGTAAATTATTATTCAACTCCGTCGCCTCAAAGGCTCTATGATGATTCGTTCTTATTCAATAGCATAACCTCAAGTTATGTTCTCTAGTTCTGTTGAAAACTATCATCTCTACAAATTTGATAATTATTTTTAATTCCACAGCTTTTTTTGTTTTTATTAAATATATTAAAGGTTCTCTGAACATGCTTTCTCTTCTTCTCATCAAGTTCGAGTCAGGTCCTGCATCTTATCGAAAATTACCACAATTTCTTGTTAATTTAAGTTTACATTATACTGTTCATTATTTAAATTTAATGCAATAAATCTCCCTAGTAATATAGATGTAGATTTCAAAGATAAGTTCTTTTTTGAATTTCTTTTCCTGTCCATGTAAGCATCCCATGTAGCCCAAATTGCCACACATGTCCGCATACCCATGCAACAGCTGATCGTCCAAAATTCAAGAAGTTACACTCGATTTAAAAGCAAAGAAGCTGGAGGATGAAATTTAAGAAACAACACAACATGATAAAAATTGGACTTTAGCCTTTAGTATTGTCCCCGCAAAATAAGTTATAATCTCATCTTTGCCTAGAAGAAATACCTAACAAGCGCGGTTTTCTACCAAAGTGTTAATAGCTCAATAAAACCACCATACTCGCCAGATAAAGTAGCAGAAGAAGCATTACCAAAGACTGCTCTTCCTATCCAAGAACTTGCACCATTTTTTATAGTTCTTGAAAAGTTTCTTCATCACTTCTGTGAGTGCCTGATCATCCAACTAACCCAGAAGATAAACAAGCATGTCAGCATACTAAAATTCCAAAGGCCATAATCAAGATCGTGTACACAAATACTATTAGCCAAAATAAGAAGGATGTACAAGTAATTTGTCTAACATTGGACGTCAAATTAATGTTATTACAATCCATGATTCATGCAGCTTATGCTCGAAGTTACATATCATATAGGAGAGAACTCTGTCCACAAAGGGACAACAGTGAAATGTTCTGACAGCCCACGAAGAATGCAGCTTATGCTAGTCAGATAACAATTGGATATAAAGTGGGAAATAGACAGAATACAAACAGGAAAAGGTCTGCAGAATCATCAAAGAAAGAAAAACAGCATCATCAACAGCCTCAGATCTCATTAAAGACTATCATGCTGCCACTCATGCTCAAAATTGCAAATTGATTGGACAAAGTGGATAACAAACAGCAGAACCAGAGTAACAAAGAAAACATCAATAGCCTCAGCTAGCAGAACTCGCCGTATTAGACTGAATCCTCAATGAGATAGAATGACAAGAATTGCAATTGTTTGTGGAAATAATTACATTGCCTCCAATATAGCGAGGAAGGAAGAGAAAATTGTCATCCCAAGCCCAAGCCATGGAAACAGGAACACAGTATGGTCTCTCTCAAAGAGGAACACGATATGATCTCTCTCAATGCCAAAGACAGTAGAGATGTCTAAATGGTGTCCACGCTCCTTTCTACTCAATAAGAAGGATTCTTCATGTACCACAGAATCAGGCGAAACTTTATTGGATCAATGGATTTGCCATAGTTCAAAGCTCACCAACATAAGAAAGGCTTACTTGTTGTAAAAAGATAGAAGAATAGAAGCAAGCATAACAGTAACAGTGAAGCCCACAAGAGCTGACTGTGTGACAGTAGCCAAGAAAAAGTTCAATAAAGTGTGAGGTGCTGAAACCAAACTCACTCAACAAGAGGATTCTTGCTGGAAGGATAGGCAGTTAACAGGTATTCCGCGAATTGGTGAAGTCACTTACTCCTCCAGACAACATAATAGCAAATACGCAAATGATTGAAACCTCTGCCTCAAACCAATATGACAACAATCCAGCAAAAAGACACCAGATACTGTAGCAATTTACATGCAGAAGGACAACATAGATGCATCTTCTAGAATTAACTGAATGCAAGACACCTTGGGTGGCTGGTTGGGGTTTGGAAATCTCCGAATGTGCACATTTGCAAGCAATAAGATCAAATGTTCCCTTTGGTTTGCCACATTATCCTTCTGTAAATAGTCAGTCCAAGGAACCAGAATTAGTCTCAATGCAACTGCTTATCAGCTACGAAATACAATGAGAAATGAAAGAAAACTAATAGAAGAGTAAATGGAAGAAGTTGCTTAGTCCACATACCTGAAATCCAAACATTGCCTGAAGCCAATCAAGAATGTCATACTCCTTCTTCTTGTAATCCTTTGGCCATGGAAGGCCCCTCGTGTTTCGAAGTGCCACAACAGCAGCTATGATCTACCAAAAAAATATATATATATATATATCACAAATGGCAAGAATTTCACGTACTGCTAAAAGTAAGGCCACATCATAAGATCAATGTATGGAAGGGGAAGCAACCTCAGGATATTTCATGATCGCCTGATTTGCACTATCAGGATCCAGAGGAAGAATGTTGTAAGGAACGTAAATTTGTGTTTTTTCTTCTACTTTAAACTGAGCCTCCAAAATCTGTACAAACATAAATGCGAACAGATATTACTCACAGACATATTCTATGTAAAAGAAACAAGATTCTTTTTACTAAGTGGAATTGGCTAATACAGCTCGTTGCACATGCTGTCAGATAAGAGAAAGTTTGGATACTATTGCAAACGTCTCATTCTAATCAGCAAAACTCCCATCAGACAAGATATTTATCATGTAATAGTTCCAGAAATGTGCAAAGCTTTACCTCCTGATCAACTTCCATGGATTGCGTCATATTAACAGCTTTCAACACCTCAAAAAGTACATTAGCAGTTTGGTAAGCCTTGGTAAGCTGAGCACTGCATTTGAGACCATGTTAACTGCTGAAAGCTAGGAAGGTAATTGCAAAATTTCCCAACACATTATGTAAAATAACTCTGTGGACATACCGATCAGCTTTATCAGCAGCATTTTGCAAAGCTTGAATGTATTTTTTATAATAATGCTGATAAAAACTCTGCATTTCACGTGCATCACTTTTTTTAACCCTTCCCTTTAAGGTTGGATCATTTTCCTGGAAATCAATAGAAACATTACAGAATTTTATTAGAAAAGAAGGTACCGTCAAAAGGACTGAACAAGGAAATAAAAAACAGAAAAGATCACAAAGAAGTTTAACTCTTAAGACTTAAATACATATATAGTTTCTCCACATGTTTTTTTTTTCCACAGAGAAGAAGAAACATAAGCAAGTGGGGAATTACAGATCCTAGCTCTAAATGATTGACCGTACATGGAAATAGTCCCCAGTCGTAAGTATCAATCAGTATAACACCTTAGACTGAAAAAGCTTATTGAAAGCCACTGAAAGGAATCAAATCACTTAAGAAATTTATACAGCAATAGGCATGTGTTTTTCCAAACAGAACACTGCGTCCATAGGGAAAAAAGGGGTAATTGCACCTAATGGAGAAACAGTGCTTACCCTTTCAAGACGCTGAAGGAGAGCAGTCTTAAATTGACGAACACCACGTCCACTAGAAGTGGGATCCAACCTATGAGCCTTCTCAAAAGCATAAAATCGACCTACATCATAAGAGCCAACAAGCTTTAATATGTGAATTAACATGATGCATCAAAAATAGATTTAATTACCTCAAAGAACAGTATTAAACTGCGAAAGGGAGATGGTAAGTAACAATGAAATCAAAGCATGTAAGCTTGCTTATGCTTATTGCTTCAAATGAAAAAATTCAATATGTTTTGAGGTGTTAGATATAAACATTATTCACTGGAAGACAATCTATAATGCAATAAAAGTCGGATCCCAAATGCCAACACCCTTCCTACAGTCAAAAATTAGAGCAACAGCCAAAAACCACTATTCCAAACTCACATTGATCAACCAGAAAATCAAGAACATCTTTGACATGTACAAACTTAGCATCTTACATGTGTTAGACAAACTAGAAATAGCTAGACATACTCAAAAAGTAAGAGCAATCTGAATAGTCTGCACAATTACAGCATGAGAATCGGAAAGTAAAATTATGTGTGGTCCAAGGTAGTTGGCAGGATGCCAATTTTTTTTTTTTTTTTTTTTTTTTTTTTGAAAGTTCTCTTCACTCTTAAAGAAGGTTAAACAACCACTTTTTGAGTTTTAAGTTCCCTATATACAACAAAACCAATTAAATAATTCTCTATAATAAAGAAACAACAGAGATGAATCATCTTTTCTTTGATTGGCAACAACATATCTTCAGGCCATTTCCTGAAAAGTTATATGTAGCAGCTAAAAGACCATGATAAAACCAGACACACATCATGTAATAAGAAGAACATTGAACATCTTAGAACTCCGCTAACTTACGCCTTACATTAGTCAAGCAAGTTAAACTGGCACTAATCAAGTTTTAAATTCCCTTTATAACACGAAACATTTAATTCTCTGTAACAAAGAAACAACAGATGTGAATTATCTTGTCTTTGATTGACAACAACATATCTTCAGGCTGTTTCTGAAAACTTAGAGCAGCAGCACAAAAACCACCATGACACTAAAAGGCACATATTGTAATCAGAAAAATCATGAACATCCTTGACCGTAACTAACTTAGCATCTTACATCAGTTAGATTGTCCAAATATAGCTAAGCAGACCCAAAACAGGATGGTTGTTATGGAATCATCTGCTGTAACGTAAACTTAAAATGTATCTTCAGGGTGTCTCACGAGTAATTTATGAGAAGTAGCTGCTGCAAACACCAATCATTGGTTCTCCACTTATATTTAGGACAAGTTCACCATAACAACAAAATTTAGCTATGAATCCACACATGAATGATTAAAATAGGCATGTTTAGTTCTGCAGTAGCAGAACTACCTCGGGATCCAATATTGCCATAATAGAATTATCTGTCAGTCCATTAGCGAACAGTGGAGGGTGCAGTGCGAGGATGGAAATTTTGTTCGCTTGCAAGAACCAAATTTTCCATAAGTTCAGGATTAAAGTGCATCTCAAATTCGCCACAAGTACACAGACCCAGTTATCCTAAAGATATATCAAGAAAGCATATCCACACAAAACCAGCAGTCTCACGCAAATTAACCAAAAGAGTGCACTCTGGCTTGGACAGAAAGCCGCATGAGCTAACATATTAATAAACAACAAAACAAGCACAAAATTGGAAACAAAAGGAAAACCCGACACCCAAAAGCCGGAAACTCACATACACTGAGCTGCAACGGTAGAGAAAATATATATATATATGTTGAAGTTAAAAGGCAGTATCCACTCACAGAGATAAGCCACTCTGGGGTTGCTGCTCTCGACTTCATTAGCCACACGCAGAATCGGCGCGATCTCCACCAGCGAAGACGGCACAACCTCACTATCGAAGCTGGACTCTCCGAGGGCACCAGCGGTCTGAGTCCGAACGAGCCGCCGCGGCTGCGTTGGCTGGTCGGCCCCTCCTCGCGAGGTCGACATTTTCCTCCCCCGGAGCCCCTAAAGGACCTCTTTTCCCAGGAGAACAAAGAAAACAAAACAAACCCAAGTTCAGTCAGGCCCCGCCCTCTCGCATCTCAGTCCCAAAAAACGAATTTTACCCCAAAGGAAACAGTACACCCATCAACTGATCAAATCAAGAAAAGCAAGAAACGGAAACCAAAACCCACTCGGCTGCAGGTAAGAGAGAGAGAGAGAGAGAGAGAAAGAATGAGCACCACCACCACCTACCAGCTAAGAGGACAGAAGAAATGGCGATTCCGAAGCCGAAACCGAAACGGAAACCATGCGAGGCCCGAAGCTCCGATCGCCGAGCTCCCACGGCGCGAGCTCCCCCCGCTACTTCTCTAGTTACCCAAGAAAACCCACCACCACGAAACCCACGAAAGATCGAACTGGGTTCCGCCAAGATCAGCTGCGAAAAGCTCCTCCGAGCACGAAGAGAGTGAGGTAGAGATGGACAGAGACAGAGACAGAGAGAGATGCTGCTTTAAGCTACTTAGAAGAGAAGAAAGCGAAGGTGTGCGTGCGGTAGCGAGAGTTAGAGAGAGAGAGAGAGTAAAAGAGACTAAACAAAGACGCTGCAAGGACCCGGGTCTTTACCGTAATTTCGCTCCCGTACCCCGCGAATTTACCGTGCATGCCACTGTGGCCAGTGTGCCCCACCCATCTTCTGCCCGTCACCCCCAAAATGACCCTCACTGGCGCCGGTATTTTCGAGTATCGAACTTACCCGTCGGTAAAATATGCTCCCGTCTTCCTAAGATTCGAATTCGAATTTTAAATCTCACGCTTTCGCCCCTACCCGAGAATCATGCATAGAGCATGAATGTTCGCTCGATCGCCGTCACTCCCCCCTCAGATGTTCCGGACAATGATAGTTAGAAAATAAAATAATTTCAAATGCTTAATATTCCTTGTGCATGTGGAGAACCTTGGAGTCGAGTCCAAAAAAATCTAGCCAACGCATGGCATTTTCGTAATAAGCGCGGAACGTGCGCGGGCGTATACGGTAGTGCGCCGAAAATCAAAAAGCAAAAGACGCAAAGCTCTAGGGGGTAAAAAGCAGCCCCGTCAAAAAGTAGCCGTTCCGCCGGTAAATTACCGTTCTGCCCTCGCACGGGATCCCTCGATTCCCGCGATGGCTCGAGACCGTGGATCCGCGGCCGTCGATCGGGCCGAGGCTCGGGGCGGGGGCAGTTTCGGGATTTCCGGGAGCGGGCAGGGCCAGGGAGGGCATTTCGCGGGCCTGCGAACGTGGGATGAGGAGATAAATGTCGGCTTGCTTTGTCCGGCCCCGAACCGGCTTTGTCTTCTTTCGGGAGCGAAAGGACGGAGATGCCCTCGACAAGGACCGACGCCGACTGCAGTCGGGGAACCTCATTTTTACGTGGAGGACTATCTTTCGTGACGTGTCGACGGCAGATTGGACGTCCGTCCTTTCGCAAAGCTGGGATTCTCTTCTCTGCCAAGTCTCTTTTTTTATCCCTTTTTTTAGAATTTACAATTTGTTCTTTTTCCTTCTCCTTTATTAATTATTTAATTAAGGGGAGGGAATGACAATAATTATCAAAGACTTGGAAAGGAATGTACTAATATAAACGCATGCACAGCGGGCGGTGCTTTAAATTCTTTCTTCTTTTTTAAAAATTTTATTAATTGAAACGTCTCGTGAGAGAGAGGGGGAAGTGGGTGGGGGAAGCGAGAAAAATTGGTGCAGGAAAAAAGGTTTGAAAATGGGGTCGCCGGAAAATTGGTATTGGGATAACCGCATCGAGATTAGGAAGGAAAAAATAAAGCAAGGGCCAGATTCAGTCCGAAAAAGGAGAATCGAATATTGCTGTAGAAAAAACTATTCAGTTTTCTTTCTTGATTCGTGAGTTTGAAACCATTTGAAAATAAAAATGAAACGAAATATTTTCAGACTTTGATTTAGTATGTATAATGTTATTCATGACCTTTGATTTGTTTAATGTAATTCATAAACTTTTGGTTTATATTCAATTTATTTCCTAAACTATGTTAAAATGACATGAGTGAAATAACTATGTGGAATATTTATCAATAATTCGAAAATTATGTCGGACAAGTTAAAAATTCATAAATAATAGACATTAAGCCAAATATTAGAGATCACTTTGCATAAGTTAAAAATTCAAGGGTAATATTGAACGTTGAATTAAAATTCATGAATCTTATTATTCCTTTTGAAACACGCTATCGAAATACCATAAAATTTGCTTTTCAGTTAACAAAATCCCAATCCAATTGGACCAATCCATAGAGCCAAAGCCCCAAGGTCAGGGTCTCGATGACCTGGTTGAAAACCTTGATGACCAAGGCTGGACGTAGGACCCCTAAACTTGACTTCAAATCACCTGGTAAAGACAGGATTGGTTTGTATATCTTGGATCCGAGTTTGATCAATGGCATCCGAGGTCCAAGCGTTAAGATCCGTAGGTCCACGAGATCGAGTGTCCCTAACGTGGGGAATGAACTTTGAATGAGGGCATCTTATACAGAATATAGCGGTCCATATTAAAAAAAGGAGATTCAATCATTTATAGGAAATTTCATGGTCCCCCAACTATTTCTAAGGGGTGGGTCTTGCATCTAGCATGGACTGTTGGAGAAGTAGGGAAAATTCAAGGCCCATCGAATATTCTAGAAAGCGAAACCAATTATCAACAAAATAGATTATCAATGGAAATTTATTGCCATTAAAGAAAAGTTACGACTGCAAAGGTATTTAAACTTACATTTGATTGCTAGTAGTCACAATGGGTAAGGAGAACTACCGAATTACACTCGGTAAATGAGAGTTATGATCCATTAGGTAATTCATTAACCATAGGACTTGAGAAAGTTCCTAGTAAGTTAGTGAATTGCAATTTTTGTAGAATATTATAAATCATAGGACTCACATAACTCACAATGACAAAATGCCCATTAAGCGAAGTCATGACAAATAAGTAACAAGTAAGTTACTAACAGAGAGGAAATAACGAATGTCAAATAAAAGTTACAATCAATTAGTGGTGCGTTAACTATGCAATGAAGAAATTGACTACTAATTCAATAGATTGCCATCCCTCTCTCTCTCTCTTTTTCTTTTTTCTTTTTTTGGAATATTGTGAATCACGTTCCGTAAAGAAATGTCAAAGGAAAGCTAAGATAAACTCTTTTAAATATATGAGTGAAGTTACATGTAATTTTTAATAAAAATTATGAAAATGTCAAAGGAAAGTTACAACCACCACGAAAGGGAAATTATATCCTCTACAAGAAAAAAAAAAGTTGAAAACAGATACGTGACAAGTAAATTCCATTAAAGAGGACAAGATTATAGTGATGGAAGGTAAGTTAGGCGGATTAAAGAAAAAAAACCCAATATCATTCCAAGAAATTTACATGGCACGGGTAAAGTTACGAAAGTTACGAGACTTCATAGGAAAGTAACATGAAGTGTTGCAAATAAGTTAACCTCGAAACTTGCAAGTTTAAAAGGAAGGTCGCTACTTAAAGATCACGGGATCTTATGACCAAGGAAATCTTAGACATGACAGGCAATGATCCACAATCATAAATTGCCGCACGTCAAATTTCTTAATCATTCCGATCGAATAAAAAGAATTCTTAATCGCGTTATAGTTACGGAAGCTTGTGGTCAGAATGCGAAAGAATGTCATGTCTTGGGGGGGGGGGGGGGTGAGGTTTGTTCTTACGTTGACATCATTCTTTCTTCTTCTTTTGTTTTTTCTTTATATAAATAACTTGTTGGTAATTCACGATACTTTTATGGAGTCGTCAGTTCTTTTTCGAGTTTGCGAGTTACCGAATTTTGTACTGACTTTGAAACTTTTATTTTTGTAATTTATGGTGCGTTTAGTAACATTTTTTTTTTTTAAATTATTTTTGGGAACGAAATAAAAAAAATATTTCTATTTTGGGAACAATTTTTGAACAAAAAAACACATTTGGTAACTGCTTAGAAATATAAAAATAATATAAACACGTTTGGTAAATTTGTATAATTTTTTTATTTCTTTTAATTTTTTAATAATTTTATTTTATTTTTCTATTTTATTTCTTATTTTTCTTATTTATTTTTCCTTTTTTTCTTTTTTTTTTTTTTCTTTTTTCTTCTTTTTTGGCCTCGGAGGCTTTGGCCCTCGACGGCCGGCCGGCCATGGCCGAGGCCGACGATTGGCCAAAAAAAAAAGAAAGAAAAAGAAGAAAAAAAGAGAGAAGAAAATAGAAGAGAGAAAATGTGTTTTTAAAATGTGTTCCGAAACAATAAACATTTTTTTTTTTTTTTTTATTGTTTTCCAGGTTGTGTTTTGGAACAAAAATACTTTTGGAATAAAAACACAACCAAACACGTTTTGTTCTTTTTTTTTTTCCCAGGGAACAAAAAAACAGAAAAAGTGTTTAAAAACAAAAAAAAGAAACAAAAACAAACACGACCTTAGTAACTCTCGAATTCATCGATTCTCATATTAAGTACCAACCTAAACTAAAGTGACTTACTAGTTTTTTTACAGATAAATTACCAAATTGTTTTAACTTTTGAGTTGCCAACTTTCATTTGAATAATCTACCAACATTTCCTTTTATTTTTCAATTAATCATTTTTATTTCCATTGAGCTACTAACCTTTATTTACATTGGGTTAATAATTAAATTATGTGACTCAACATTTTTCTCCCATTAAATTACCATACAATATCGGATTACCAACTCTTGTTCAAATTACTAACCGACGCTCACTTAGCTATTTCAATTTATCAACATTTCATACCATCTAATCATTTTTATTCGCACTTCTTAAAATAAGTTTTTGTGTTTCTCTTAGTCCATATCTTTGTGTGATATCGTGGTGCGTTCGATGATAAATTTATAATATGAAATCATCAGTCTAATTCTATTTGATGACCAAGACTTTTATTTTGTTATATTTCACATTTTTTGTGTGTATAAATATAAGTCATGGTTAGTGAATTGTAGTAGCAAATGTTTATTATTAAATGTTATAACTTACTGTAATTATTTAATTAATAATACAAATGAAATTTGAATAGATTTTGAAACTGACTTTAGAATCGTTTCATGTTCAACAACCTATTTTAAACAGTAAATTTTAGGTTTTATATAGAACAATTCGAAACCGCTCACCCCTATTACTATGCCGAGCAGTTACGTGGGCACGGACTAGCACGAACCCGAATTTGATAAATCGGGCCCCCGCATCACCAGTGGTTAACTGCTCGATAATTCGAGGGACCCGACCCCGACACGTGTCCTCCTGCGCGCGGGGTGGAGCCAGGTCAAAGTTTGACCCGGCGCCGGCCCCCGTCAATCTTCCATTTGGTGCGCCCAACGTAGCCGAGCCGCCACCGTCTCCCGCCGGCAGGCGAGGCGCGAGGAGCTCTTCCGTCCGGGGCCGGCGACGGCGACAGCTAAAGCTAAAGCACCGAATCCCGCCATTAAAGAAATCGAAAGAAAAAAAAAAAAAAAAAACCACCTTCTCCAACGTCGCTCTCGCCACGCCACGCCGCGCCACCGGCTTCCGCCATGCAAACGTCGCGGGACCAAGACGAGGTCGCCGCCGTGCCCTTTGTCGGCTTCTCCGTGTCGTCGTCGTCGTCCTCCTCCTCCTCCTACTCCGCTCCGCCACCTCGGATTGTCGCCTCCTGTCCACCTCCTCTGCCTCATTCCTTCCGTTTGTTCTCTTCTCCTTGTCTTTCTCTCGCTCTCTCTCTCTCTCTCTCTCTCTCTATGTGTCCGCCGTACAAAAGGAGCCTTCCAATGGCCTCCGAGCGATCGGCATCTCCATCATTTTCTTCGCTTCTCGTGTCGGGACTCCTCGGCGGGTCTCTTCGCTCCCCTGTCCTTCTCGTCCTGGGAAATTCCGTCGGTGTGCGTACCGAGGGTCGTCGCTAACTGGCGTTGGAATTGGCGGAGCGGGCGTGGATAGAGGCGGAATGAAGGAAGAAGATCATAGGTATGATCCTAGGTATGATCCTCGACCATCTAATCGAGAATAAGGTTCGAAGTCGATAGAGAGGTTCTGCGGAGGAGATGGTGTTTTTTTTTTGTTCTTTTTAGTAAGATTTGTTCTCCTGCAACGGCTTTCGATTCAGTAGGTTGTTTCGTTTTTTCGTTCCAGTACAATTTATTGACATTTTCTGGAATCTTAGCAGTGATAGAAGATTGGAACGTTTCTTTGGAAGATCACGATGCTTGCGTTTAATAAATGCTTGGCTATGGGGACTGATGAGTTTTGTGCTGCTGGCAGCAAAGGCCTCTAGCCCTTGATTAAGGGCAACGAGTGAAGATTGACGGTGCTGCTAGCGGCAGTTGTTTGGTGATGGTGGAGGCGATTCGGAGTTTGTGGCCGCGGTTGCAGAGATAATGGTAAGTTAAGCAACCTTCATGTGAGAAATCTAATGTAGTTTACTTCCCATCATGACTCAAAAGCATGATTTATTGAGTAGCTATTGAGAGATGTGATAATTAATTACTGTGAAATCTTTATTTGAGGTATTGACTATATCGGTTTGCCAAAGAAAGTCATGGGCTGAGGGCGAGTGCTTTTAAATTGACAAATGAGGACCTTAATCATCCCTTAAGAGTTTCTATTAGTTTGCCATATGAGATTATATAAGGGTTTGAGGGCTTTGAATTTGATATCTGTCATTTTATTTCTTCTTTGTTTTTGAAATCAGGAATAAATATATTCTTTGCTTCGAATTAATTCCTTTCATGATTTGTCAGAACCACGGGGGAGCAAATTTCTGTTTTTAACACGAATGGCGTCATCGTTAGAGGAGCTTCTAGCCAAGGAAGGCTTTAGAGGAAGAGGAAGAAGATCAATGACAAGGTCAAGAACTGTCGGTTCAGATGCCGTCACCGTGCCTGTTTACCCTTTACACGGTCGACACAGTTTGGATTCTTCATATGGAAATAGAAACAAGACAGAGAGGACTAGGTCTGATGCATCAAGATACAGTTTCAGAGGTAAACTATCAGGAGGCGATAGTATCAAGGCTCCAAGGTCAAGAGATGGTCCAATAATTAGAGAGAGAGTGGATGGGGGATCAAGAAAAGAGACTTCTCAGAAAACTGAACATTCTCCTGATCTACTGGAGGATAGAAGATCTGTTGCTAGTTCTTCAGATTATAAGCCAGGAAAAGAGATTGTTGACAATGATTTGGACAGTAGTGACAGGATAAAGGATACCTACCTTAATGAAGTGCGGAGGATGGACAAGTTTCCTGATGGGGGTGGCCAAAGCCGACAATACAGAGAGACCTTAGGAAAGGAAGTGAAACTGGATATGAAGCACGGTGGCAGTTCAAAGATGCATCTACCCGGGCGGACTCAGCCCGAAAATTTCAATGAAAAGTCTAATGGAAGCTCATATAATGGTAAAAGCTTCGAGGACATTCAGAATCCAAAGCATTTTCGTGCAACACTCCCTGAGTTTGTACCTGCGCTTGATGAAGTTGCTGTCCAAGCCACAATCTCCATTTTAACTGGATATAGCAAGCATTATTTAAAGGACGAGGGTTTTCGTGCAACCCTTCACAACAATTGCTTCTCCTGTCTTAGTTCCATCGCGCCAGAACAATATCCTAATAATGAGAACAAGGTCATTGCCAATCTAAAGCAAGCAATTGATACGGTAGAAAAAGCTGCAGAGGAGTGTGCAACTGCAAAGGATTTGAAAAGAGCTTTGTTGCAGCTCAGTGTTGTTACTGGCTTGAATTCCAATGACTTAAAGGATGGTTTCACTTGTGGGATCCCAAATTATCATTTGTCAGCTTGTGCTCACCTGTATTTAAGTGTGATATATAAGCTAAAGAAGAAAGATCGAGCTTCAGCAAAGCATCTTTTGCAAGTTTTTTCTGATTCACCTTTCCAAGCTCGGACCACATTGCTACCTGAACTATGGGAAAATCTGTTCTATCCTCATCTTTCGCATTTGAAGCGCTGGCATAGTCAGGAAGCTGATTCTCTTGAGGATAATCCAAACAAGGAAAGGAGATTGAAGCTTCTTGACAAAGTCTCTGATGAAATTCTTGATTCAGGTACCTATCAGTTTGCAGTTTATTACAAGGATTGGCTCACTGAAGGCTTTGAAGCTCCATCTGTTCCCTCCCTCAATATTCCTTCATTTTCCATTCAGGAGTTCCAGTTTAATGGTTCACTTGGCCATTCTGCCGAGCTACATAAAGTGGTTGGGCCTTTTTTTGCTCAGCCAATGGTAAGTAGGAAACTGTATGAAGATGTATTTGGCAGCTCAAATAAACCTAGACTGGATGATGCTGAAGCTGAAGTAGACAACTGTCAAAGTTCTGTAAGCTCTGGTCGCTCTAGTATTGAAGTCAAACAGACATTAACATGCTCCTCTGAGACATTAAAACATACGGATCGATGTACTGTCGAAAGTTACACCCAGAACCCACAAGATAAAGCACTTGTAAGTTGTAGTCTTCTTCATTTTTTAAGCATATGCAACATACTATCCATGTCACTCGGTGGTCTCTTCCAGTGTACATTGAGTTTATTCTTTACCAGCAATGAAAGGGTTATCCTTACAATTTAAAAGGCAAATGAGAGATAGGCTTTTTGTTGAGCTTCTGATAATTGTGTTGCCAGATTTGATTCATACTGACCGTGAAGAGTTGGTTATTTCATTAACGCACTGGAAGTTGCATTACCTGAAACAGTGACACTTGCTTCCATATTTCACTGTTTATGCTCATCCACAGGCTTATATGTATGTAGGAAGATGGACTTCCTCTGATAGTTGGGGAAGGAAGGGGCTTAAGAGAAGCTAGCTTTTCACTAGCAGAAGCCAATGATGATGAAGGCAGCAATTCTGGCAGAAGCCAAAAAATTGGGGATGGTGCTCAACAAATTCAGTATTCCTCCACTTATGTGAGTCCATCTTTTGAACCTCAACAAGCTCTGTCCATCTCCTGTTGACTGCTCTTTTATTCCTTCTGATTGCTTAGAAACTGGGACTTGTTATTCCTTCTTTTACTGTTTCAGAGTACTGTCAATGTTTAATTTCCAATGATCATAACAAGTTGACTCTTGTTCCTCTGCAGACAATCCAAGTGAAGTTTCCCTTAGAAGGTAAGTGATGGAAAACTGCTGTAGATGGATTGAGTGGTTCAATCACGATGACTAACGCTATTTTGTATATTTCCACTTGTAGAGAGTGGAAGTCAAGAAAGCTTTCAAGAACAGTCCTTCTCAAGCATTTTGAAGCACTTCATTTGTCCACTTACGGGAAAGTTGTTTGAAGACCCAGTGACCCTGGAGACTGGTCAAACATATGAACGAGTGGCAATCAGCAAATGGTTTGACCAGGGGAATAGAACTTGTCCAATGACAGGAAAAACATTGGAATGCTTAAGTTTGCCACTTACAAATATCGTCATAAAGCGTGTAATTCATAGTTGGACATCAGAATGCTGCAAAGATCATGACGCTTTTGCCTTGCAAACAGTGGTCAAAAGTGAAGGGCACAAGGTTGAGCACAAAGATACTGGAGCTATCTCTAAGTTGGAGCAACTGCTTATAACTTCTGATAAAGCAGCACGAACTGCAAATGCTGGGCAGCTTATATCTCCAGGAGGTCTGGAATATCTCATTCAAAGGTTTGGATCAGGACCAACAGAAGAGAGAATGATTGTTCTTGAACTCATCTTGTGTTGTATTGAAGCTGATGCAAGTTGCAGGAACCAGATAGCAGAAGGCATAAGTAGTAAATTCCTTCTTGATTTGCTGCACAGCAAGCAGATCCAAGTGAGAAGAAATGCAGTGTGCTTGCTGATTCAAATTATTTGTCTGAACAGGTATGAAGAATATATGTCATACTAATAAATTGCTTGGGGCATATTTTTGTTACATCCAGCATTGTAGCATCTGCATGCACACGTGGCAAGTACTAAGAAGTGGCGCCATTAGATAATATAGTCTTTTGGTAGTTTTTCCTCAAATCAAGTGGATAAGTCGTGTGGGTAAGTGGGGTGTGGAAAGTGTGGCTTAAAGAATAACTGCTCATTGAATGTGAAATGAGGCCAAACTTTAATTTATGATTTGAAACTTTGTGGTTCTTGCTTAAGAGTAAATCACAAAATTTTTGCATTAAATGAGGTGAAATTTCTGAAAAATGGTCTTTACCCAAAAAAAAAAAAAAACAAATTCTGAAAGATGGATCTTCTACTTGACGGCCTCTCTCCCAAAATAAAAAAGGAAGAATCTTTAATATTGTTGTGGCAATATGATAGAAATCTTGAATGACCGCAGTGCTAATACAATTGTGGGATTAGCACTTCTGCAAGGCATTCTAAATTTGTCACTTTAATCTTCAGAAAGAAGTACAATCAGATTGACAAGGAGGTAAAGAATGAGAATTTGAAAGAAAAGATGAAGCATGCTGGTCATGTGGCTCTGGTTTGAGGGTATCATGTCTAACCTTGATTACATAGATTGGCAAAGATGATGTCAAAATGAAATGGCCTTTGTGATTTAATGGCCTATAATAACTTGCTTCCTTTAACAACATGATTTTACGATTTCAGTGACCTATGGGCAAGTTATGATGGCCCTTTAAGTTTTGGTATCCGAAACATGAAATAATGGCCTTAAGGACCATTATGAGAACTTTATCGGTTGAGAGGGCATTTGGCGTTTGTGTTGTATAGGTGTGACTGTGAGGTAAGTGTTGTAATTTATGTTCTTTAATGCTACAATACCTCAAAATTGGGTGAGACAGCTTATTAAAAAATGCTGCTATAAGCTGTTGGAGTTTTGAAGGTGCTGTAGCTGTGAGGAATTTGCCAAACTCTCCATGATAGTTACAACACTAATTGCCATAGCTGTAGTTGCTGTGGTATAACTTTATCAAATGAGCACATCGCAGAATTTCTTGCCAGCAACTGCGATTGTAAAAGTCGGTACTTCAGTTTTTATATGTTGTTTGACAAATAGTTCATGGCTGCAAGAACCCTGCAGCTGCAGTTTCTCATGGAAGCTTCTAGGAAGCTTTTTCACCCAGCTTCAAGGGTGCTGTATTATTTTATTTTGCCAAAGATACATGTTACAACACACGACAGGCATGACTATGACGTGACAAGGTTACAACATAGCTATAGCCAAAAAGACTGAAAGTACAAGATATAAAATACGTGGATGTCTTTTTATAATATAATATGTGTATCTCAGGTACCTTGGTCTCACCTGATTATGTCGGGAGTGTGGTTTTGGTTTTGAGGAAGTAACTTAAACATATTGAGAACCTGTGGTAGCAGATTGAACCTTAGCTATTCTACATTGTTTTGGCATGATACTTAGCATTTTTGTTTGAAATAACAGGAGGAAGGATGTTGTTTCTTTCTTGGGTAACCTACTCAATGAAGAGATGGTCAACGCAATGCATGTTCTGCTTTTGTATCTACAAAGTGCTCCAGATGTTGAAAAACCTTTGGTTGCCTTACTTCTGCTGCACTTTGATCTACTGGTATACTTTCTTGACTATTCATTTTGTAGTATTTGGGATTTTATTGGTTTTTGAATTTGATATTTGTGACTTATCTTCTTGCCCATTCTTGAATCTGAGTTGCATCCATAAGGTATGCCTCAGTGAGTACGATGAAATTTTATGGTGATTAACTCAGTATAAGAATTTGAAGATGCAGTGTGAATTTGCAGATTTAATGAAGCCTACTGTTATTTTTTGGTTCTCCATTCCAGAAAATTATGGCTAAAATAACACATTGGTACAGGCTGAACCTCGGAAGTACAGCATATACAGAGAAGCGGCTGTAGATGCAATTTCCTTGTCTCTTGATCTGAGCTTAAATGATGAAAATGTTCAAGAAAGTTGCTGCAAAGCACTTCTGGTTTTTGGGGGACACTTCTCATTTTCTCAAATGGTTTCTCCAGAGGATTGGATTTTAAAGCAAGAAGGATGCAGTGAAACCTCCAAAGCAATCACTTGTGACAATGAGCAATATGGGTTTCTCGCTGACGATACTTGTTCATTTGTATGACTGACTCTATTATTTTCTTCTTATCATACTTTTGGCTTAATTATACCTAAAGTTTTGTGAACCGGAACGTATATGTGTGCAATTGAGAATTTAGGGCTATTCATGGGGATTCTTGTTCATCTTCAAGTTGTCATGAAGTATATTGCAAGTGGGACCAATGAAAAACGGTGAAAGTTTAACAGTCTCAAATGATAGCAAGAATTTAAGAATGGAGAACTCTTGGAGGACTTAATTTTATTAGTAAGCCAGAGTCTAAGGGAAGAGAGAATTTTATGGTTCATTATCTCACAGATGCTCTCGTTTTACTCCATTTGTTTCTTGAAACTTCAGTTATACGACAAGAGCAGCATATTTGCTTCAGAAGTCAATTATGTTATGTAACATCCTTTGCAAACAGTTAGTTCAATCTCGAATGATTTATTGCTTGCCCAGCTAGTCTGTAATATCAAGTCAGCAAGCTGATTGCAAATCTATAATCTTAACTCTGAGATTTTAAAGACCTTTTCTGTGTTGTATATCTATGTACATGTGAATCATTGCTTGGAGAACTTATCTAGGGTTGATTTGACAGGAAAATGAAGTTTTGGCTCATCGAGAGTGGCTGAATAACTTGTTAGGATCACTTCTGGGCAGTAGAAGGAGATCGTTTATAGATGCTCTCTTGAAATGTTTGAGATCAAGGGACTCGAATATGGTTCGAGCGTGTCTTATCACTATGGCATGGTTGAGTTCTGCTCTTTCTTCACTAGGTAATGCCAAACACCAGCTTTCAGTCTTTTCAGCACTTGTGCCTCAGCTGAAAGAGAAACTGGAAAGTGGTGAAAAAGTGGAACACAAGATTCTTGCTTCATTTTCTCTTCTCAGTTTCTGCAAAATTCCAGGTTGGTTGCTTCCATGCAAGCAATTGCACTTGCAATTAATTTGAGAAAAGAGATTGTGTCTGCTTTTAGAGTCCTCAAATCTGCACTACTGCCTTTGAGAAACTTACCAACCAGGCGATTTTGATGCACTTTGTTTGTCAACCTGAATATAATTGTTTGGTCTGTGGTCCATGAGTCATATTGCAACCGTTTTGTGTCAACAAACTGCTCTAGAATTTCTTGTAAAAACTCCTGCATTTTGAGCTTCTTTATGCCCGCCATCCAAACCCTCAATGCTCTTTTGTTTTCTTTGGTACTGTGAGATCCAAATTTTCACCTCTCGACATTGCCCATTGATTGGCATTCATGTTCATTGCAAAAAAGCTGATGCTAATGACTTTATAATAGAGTAATCAAAGGAGGATATCTTCTAATAGTTGAGGTAGGAGTAATGCTACAATACTATAGTAGCAGGGGAAAAGTTTCCATTCTGCACGAAATGACAGCTAGAATTAATAACTTATGTTTTCTGTATCAGAATGCAGGGTCCTACTGTTGACAATGTCCGAAGAGATGACATCTCCTCTGAGGAGCATTGCTGATGTTTCAGGGACAGCGAAACAGCTATATGACCTCATTTGTGGGGATGATATTTGATGTAATGTCTAAAGACAAAAGTTACTCTGTAAGAATTACATCTTTTGTGAGTATTATCTAGTTTCTGGCTACGTCTACAAAATCGTTTGAGCATCCTTTAGTTTTGGGAGGGTACAGAACTCTTTTGGTTCATATCTTTCAGTCTGCAAAGCTGATGAAGAAAGGTATAAGAAAGTGTTGCTGAGACCATGGAATAGTGGGGGTTAGGCCACTAAATTAGTTGCATCTTGTGAATTGTAGAGTGAGTACAGTGTTCTGCTGTAATTTTGTCTTAAAGTTTTTTTTAATAATTTGCGCGGGAGAACATTCAGTATGATATGTTCTAGCCTCACGGTTTCTTGAAGGATAAACATATTGGAGAAATGCAAGTCTTGAGATTTCTGTTTGGTTGTTTTTCAGTTTCTGCCGCTGCACTTTTTCTTCCCGCTTCTGCCTCTCTCTCTCGTCCTCGAGAAGTGTCAAAGGCCCCGAAAGTCAAGTTATAATCCAACTGCGCGCGGGCACCGAATCGAGCGTCTCCATGAATGCGATTTTGCCATCTCCCTACCGTCCCAAAACGGACACGAATAACGAAAGCCGGACCAATCGGGATCGACCTCGGATCTGAATTGTCAGTCTCCCTGCTCCCTCTCTTCTCCAACCATCTTTGACCCTTCCCCGTCTCCACCTCGCACTTATTCCCCTGAACTACTCGTTCCCCATCCATCCACTGATAAATCTCAAAAATAGATTTTTTTTTTTTGAAAGAAATAGATGGAAGGGACTCAAAAACAGGACAGAGGCTTTGATGTCGTGTTGTGACTGGTACTTAATTGCCTTTCCTTATAAATTTAAATTATTAAAAAATTGGAATAAATGTTGTTTCTCAACTCTATATATTGAATAAACCATCATATGATCGTTTATTTATAATATTTTACTGAATGATCTGTGCTCCATTTTTGGCCTAAAAAAAAAAATCTCTGCTCCATACGCTCATTTTCATGACGAAATGGAAACTAGCATAGTACACGGTTATTGGAGCCTCTGCATTGAAATGGTGCATACCAAGAGTCACTTTATAAGTGACTACTAAGTCCGATAAATGGACTTTGATATACGATAAATGATTACATAAATAAGATTTTTTTTTTGAGGAGGGGCAGGGGACTTGAAGTTTTGTACCTCTATAATAAATAATCACACATTCATTTATCTGATATAATGTAAATTAATTTCTTTTTCATACAAGCCATGCATAATTTATAAATTTCGCGTAAAGAATTGCAATTCGAACAACATTCAATAACCAATGCTTTTTTTCTTTACTCCCATTGGTCATTGTACACTCAGACCAACTTTGCAACATTGCTAACCACAATATGGTGTCCCCTTCTCAATCACCATCGTCGTTGTCGTCGTCGTCGTCGTCAAATGACCACCTAAAACCACCATAGGCAACTTCCATGAAGTTTCTTGGACTTTAACCAAGCGGAGATGCAACTTATGGACGATCCATTGGAATTGACTACTTGCAGGTTTAAGTAATCTGAGGAGTGCCAGGCGTGCTTTCCAAATTCTGATTTTGTGTCAAATGTCTTATAGCTATTATGAATAAATTAGCCTCTCATTTATAAATTAATTCAGTAAATCGACTTTATAGCATTGTTGTTATTCTTATGGATTTGATTCGGACAACAGGATGGTCATTGGTCACTCACCATTTTGGTCTAACAAGAAAAATGAAAAGATGGAAAACTAAGTCTAAAGGCATACACAAGGTCGTAAACATAAGCTATCTACTTGGGTCAAGGAATCCTCATGCTCTGAAACCACCTTGATAATTGTTGTTCATTCTCGATTTAACCCAAAAACGAAAAATGAGAGGGGATTTTGTTCAAGAGCACCTTACGATGCCCTGATTTGCTTATCACACGAGATGAACGATGCATTAGGAATGGCAATCTTTCATCATTTAGGCGTTTGATATGTAATAAGTGGAGCCCTAGTTAACAAAATGAAAAAGAGAGATTTTGATAAACATTGCAACTTGTTTTAATAAATTGAATATGGTATATTTCAATAAATAACACGATTCATTGCATGCCAGGCTTGAAATTATAAACTTCATATATTTTCGACGTTGTAATTATCAATTTCATTATATCATTGGCTACATTTTCCCCTCGAAAGCCAATTTCCTTGTACTCATCAAAGGGAAACAGTGGCCGTAGAGCTGGTGATGGGTGGTGGATCATGGAGATTGGAACAAGTCGAATCCTTCTGAAATGCTATTTTTCGTGTCAGAAGTAAATGCCAAAAATGGTTTTCATTCATATAAATGTTGCTTTTATTAAATAACATGAAATATCTAAATCTCCAGCTCAACGAGTCTAAAAAAATTTCATTTAAATCGCCATGTCCTCAAATATTAACGGGGTCTCCACCAACTAGGTCGCAGAGAATGCTAAAAGGTTACCCTATTTGGCGTACTTATTTGACTCTGAGCAAAAGGATCCATCCCATTTGAAACAAAGCCGTTGTTGCTTGGCCCATTCCTTTTGGTTGAGGCTCTACATATTTAGTAACACATTTCTAACATGTTTCTAGTTTTATTACAATCTGGCAACTCGATACAAGAAAAGAGACCCACACTAAAATGTCGCGCGTGATTTCGCGGAAACACTGAAGACGATGGTTGGGCCATTCGGGTGTGTTCTGCTACATCCCCAGCGCCATTCACTTTGTCGCAGCCCTCAACGTGCCTTGGAAAATACATATCCGCTCAAAGTAAAATTATGCATCTTGCATGCACCATTTACTTTGCTTCCCAATTCAACAAAGACTTCGTCTATATCTACCGCGCCTAACCATACAACCTTTCATCATCACACTCCAACTGAAACCAAGCGTGCCCGAAATTCAATTCGGTCCCAGCAGTCTTTGATTCTCAGAGCAAACTTGCAAAGCGACCAACGTCCTTTAGTTGTTACCAAGAAAAGAAAATCGCGGACTTTTAACTAGACATGTCGTTGGTGAAAAAAGGTTTTTTCGACAAAAGGTGCGGCATTGGCTGCTTCGTATATGCCCTTAATCTGATACGGACTCCATTAATAATGTTACTCCATGGATCCTATCCACAAATAAAGGACCTAAATTTCAATCAAGAGCGCCTCTGGCGAGATGCATATTCACAACGAACTGTGAGATACTGAAACTTCGATGAGCGATGATACGGTTTGTTTTTCTCTAATTGAAGGGATTCTAATGCTTTTGTCGCAGGCTAAAGCAAATGGTTTACTTGCCTGCCTACGGTTTGCATTACTGCTAAAGTCTTTACATAATTCAAAACGAAAGTTCTAAGCTGATATTAACTCTGTCTTGCGAATTGGTTTTATCGGGTCTTCAATATTTGTTTCGAATTTCTCCCCTACACCCAATTTCTTCCCATAAAATATTATATTTGTTCCCCTAGTAATCCTCCCACAATAATCTGCAAAACGCAGGCTACAAGCTTTTACATTTGTTTGGCTCCTGCAGCTATATCTTGCAAATTTGCGTAACCTTCGTCGGACATTCTTTATTCTTATAATTGGATAAAAAGCATAAGAAGATTAAAAAAATCACCATTTCCTTCTAGACGAACGATGTGATTGTCCCCATTCGAGATCATTTTCAACGTGCCTTACCCGTGGGATTAGCTTTCTCAGGCATATGACTTAAAGAATTTGACGTGACGCCTCCAGAGTGATCAATACCCCTCGACGGCAAGCTGCTAATTTTGTCTTGTATTCGTGGTTCTCTGGAATGATATCATAAGGATCATTAAATAACGTTTCCTCTTATCTTTTGATCAAACAATCGAGAATACGAAAAATTGGCCGAATGAAGAACGAGAACAAGAACAGAGTAATAGAAGACAATAATGCTCTTGCCCCAGCCCATAACCCCCCCCCCCAAAAAAAAAAAAAAAAAAAAAAAAAAAAAAACAAACAAACAAAGATGGCCGAAATTCTGCATATAAGAAACCTTCAAAAGCAGAAATACAAAAATAGGGGAGAGAGGACAAATTACTGATCCTGAGTGGGCAAATTGTGAAGGTTCTTGTAAATAAGGGGGATAACTATATAATTTAGTCTAAGCATAGGAAGGATCCCAGTGATTTTCATTTAAAAATATGGCAGAAAATGTCGAGTTTTGAGAGTTAAATTCCCAGTTTTCCAAGTGCAGATTGAGACCTTAACCTTCAGAAATTGGAATTATTGTTCCCTAACCAAGTAAGAATTTCACATTTGATCTGGAGGATTGTCTACCCTCACGAAAATACCAACTCCTCTCCCAGACGAATTTCTCATGTAATCGACACTAGAAACAAAAGAATAACCGTAAAGCATTGTAGTGTTCAGATTCAATAGTCAACACTGAAATATGGAAAAGATCAACTAAACAAGCATTTAAAAATTCATTTTCCTATCCGTTTCTATCATATGAACGAACTTTGCAATATGCCAGGATATCCTTATGGAAAATTGCGAATAAACCAAATACAAGAGTTCACATTAGCTTTCAGCAAATAAATCAATCAGTCTTGATTTGCTCTCATATCTTGTGGGATTATCCAGTCCTTTAATAAATTACTGACAACCTCACCACACTCTGTATGGACCATAAAACTCTGAGTTCTGCTCAGCAACTCGACTCAGAAAGTTCACACATGGATTGCAGTGGCTTAGATGAAAATGAGGCAAGATTGAGGAGTTTTCACTATGAAGACTACAATATTAGGAGAGCGTTCTTGAGGAGTTATCCTCTCCACTTGGGAGGAGAAAAACCAAGGAAAGGGTGACGAGACAGTGAACATAACAGCTCAGAGCAACAAGAAGAAACCAATGAAGAAAATCATCCTCTCAGGGTGCAGCTGGGGAGGAGGGAAGGTTTTAGTCTTGAGAAGATTCAAGATCAAACAAGCAACTAATGTTCTTGCTTGTGTCTTTGTTGGCTTCAAGGACCCTACCATCCTGATTTCATCCTAATCCAACCCTTTTTTCCCTCATCATCCAAACTTTGACCACTAGCAAACCAGGTAAATACTACAATGCGTCATGATGTAAAAATAATACAAGAGATGACGCACAATATTTCTCTCATAGAATCGAGCAGTGCACAGTGTCGTTGGCATGTTTAAGTCCACAAATCTCTCTCTCTCTCTCTCTCTGTGAAATTGACACCAAGCTTTCTGCTCTAATTAGATGGCAACCTCTGAAGAACTATCTTTTATATCTCCTACTAATGGACCTATATTGCATTTTCGTTCTAGGCATGTCAAAAAAATGTAAACAGGAACACTCATTTCGAGCCCAATGCTGTTAAACTTTTAATGGCGCAACTTGATTTGACAGACTCGAGAACAAGCAAAAAGGAAAGAAACACTATTTGTTAGTATAATATCTTAAAGGATCATGTTCAGGAGCTTGGGCTATAAATCTTCTCATGAAAAGATTGGTAAGGTGTATAAAAGCAAGTGCACCAAATAGAAGACCATCCAGTTCAAAAATGCATAAAACTTGCCCCTGTAGCAGTGAATGATTGCGCTCATGCCATACATAACTGTTAAGATAACATGAAGCTTACAAGCATGTCTTCCTTAGAAGAAAATTATGGACACGCCCATTGAAAAACATCCAATGGCCACCCAAGGACTAAGGCGCTCACCTATTCCAGAAACACAGAAAAGATCATCAGCCAAAGAGGTGCATAGCAGGAAGAAGAAAGGACAAATCATTCATCTTCCCAAATCATTCCAGGAATAAATATGCAAGTTTCAATGTGAAACCAGAATGGTAAAGAACTTCATGCAGGAGCCAAACAAAGAAATGAAACCGTGTTCAACTCATTTCTTAAATTTTACAAGGAAAAGGATCTTAACATTGGACTGCCCTATCACACCAATTGAAATGCACCTTCTATTTAAGCACCATATAAATGAGGCAGTTTGCTAATTGGAAATGCAAGATATCGATTGATAGCAAAAATCAAGATTGACAATGGTAAAATAACAATTTTAAGCTAAGCAATCCAGACAAATAATATACTTATAAAAACTTTAGAGGACCCTCAAAGGCCCTTGACACCGACATTATGCACACTGCAAGCAGGGACAGGGCTGCATACCTATTCTAGCTGCCTTCCAAAAGAAACCCCGAAACCTGCAAGTATGCAGCAGGATCATAAGGAACTAGATTAATGAATATACTATATACCAGATTTGAAAACAATGGTATACAGTGGCCATTAGGCAGGAATCACAAGGGCAAGGCCAATATGCCATAAGTTTACCTCCTTTGTGTTGTATTACTGAATTTCCACAAACCTTCATCTTAACACATGCCAATATGTTTATTAACTGAGAGGTTCAGAATAAGTCATTCAAGGAAATTATGGCCACTTGTAGTCAATCAAAGAAATGAATATGTGTACAAGGCAAAGAATTACATGAGAACAAGTTAAAAAGACTACTTAATTTTTCTACGGCCAAACAAAGCCTCTGTTTAGAACTCTTCTCATGCAAATTTCAAGGATGATGCAGTGAGCATTTACTGAGTATGGACGCAGCCCTTCTTCATTCTAATTATTATTTCTCGATTTTCTGTCTTCTATCTACATCAATGCCCCAAACTTAAAGTCAGACATCTAGCTTGCATCGTTTTCATGTGTTTGCACTAGATGTGGCATTTGCTGGCACAGCCAGGTCAAAACACTGATTTTTGGGGCAAGCTTCGAGCAGTCCAATTGGAATAAATCGAGGTTCAATAGTTAAGGGAAAAATTCAGTTCAAGCACCTCAAGCCCAATGATCACTTGTATGAAGCGTCACATTAGTGAAGCAGACTGAATCTGCAGCTTCCACCTTGTCGGCTCTCTGTAAAATATTCGTTTGGAGATGAGGGCTTCCTTCTTCAGATGAGATAGAAGTATCTCTATCTCACTGCCGAATGAAAGCAATACTAGAAGGGCTGTTTATTACTTCTCTTACAGAGATAGCAGTAGCAGGTACAATGGGAAGATGCTTTTCGTGAAACCCATATGACAGTGACAATTACAGCTTTCTAGTGAAAACTACTTCATATTGCAAATGCAGAGGTGAACATTCGTCGCGCCTAATATACCTCTACTCCGACACAGAACTACCAGAAAACATCCGCTAGACAATGGCGATCGGCTAAAGAACATACCCAGTCCTCTGCTCCAGAATGGCCGGAAAGTGCATCTTCACATAAGTACATGTACATATTACCAGGAGCACTACCGTGAGAAATGAATGGAAATTGAAGAGCGCCGACTGAACAAAAAGACCAACATAAGTTTGTCAATCGCAAAAAATCCTACGCACGAATCCTAATCATTCCGAAATTCCAGAAGCTCGAGTTCACGTTACCATGTCGAATATCACCAACAGTTAATTTCGCGGCTCCCCGTTTTCCTCAATCTGCAAATCACAAGATCTACACATGCTCAGGCCCCATCTCACAAAGCCCAGACTGTCTACCGCGAGGTAAAACATCACCGAGAATGTACCGCAAATCTGAATTCAGGGTTACCGGGAAGGAATCAAAGGAACAAACCTGATTTAGGCAAGATGACCACGAGGCGACGCGACCAGAGGCGATGCGACCAGAGGCGACGGGACTAGAGGCCACGGGATCGGAAAGAGGCGATCGGAGGGACGGGACTGGAGGCGGCCGGATCGGAGAGAGGCGACCCAGCCGGAGCAACGCGACCAGAGATGACGGCACCGAAGAGAGGCGGAGGCGACGAGACTGGAGGCAACCGGCTCGGAGAGAGGCGACCCAACTGGAGGCGACGCCACCAAAGAGAACTGCGACCGGAGACGACGGACCGAAGAGAGGCAGTGACCGGATTGGAGAGAGGCGACCAAAGGCTACGGGCACGGGACCGGAGAGAGTCGACCGGAGGCTACGGGACTGGAGGCCACGGGACCGGCGGCGACGGGACCGGAGAGAGGCGACCGGAGGTGATGAGATCGGAGAGAGGCAAGCGGACGAAGGGAGAGGTGAGCTGAGAAGGGGCGTGAGCTTCACGGGCGTGAACTGAGAAGGGAGCAAAAGAGAAGTCAGGGTATTTTAGGGAAAAACATAAGCTCTTCTTATTTTTATTCCGTAACTTTTTTTTTTTTTTTTTTTGATAAAGATAAGAATATATAAATAGCTTTAAATCAATATACATAACAAAATTTTGACTCGCAAAAACTTTCACTTGAAAAAAAACTCCCTAAAAGAAGTAGGAGACCAAAACTTTTTTTTCCTTTATATTTCTATTCCAAAACTATTTCCAAGCTAACTTTTTATTTTATTCGGGAATAGAAAAATAAGTTAGCGTTACCAAATTGATTTTTATTCTTTTTTTTTTTATTTCGGATAACATAAGAACAAAAATCGAAAGAAATATAAATGTTACTAGCAAGCCCATAATTTCATTCGGTCTTTTTCTTGGTATGCGAATGAAAGAGTAAATATATTTCTTATTTTTATAAAATTAATTAATCCCACACACTTTCTCGACCCCAAATGGGATAAGTTCTAGGTTTTAAGTTATATAAAATATGTTTCAAGCTTAGGAGCTTGTTCCAATAAATATGTTCCAAATCTTAAATAGAACCTGTACGAAATTTAAAACGACTTACTTCTAATCCTCACGAAATAATTGCTCAGATTAAATGGTGCTCCCTTAGTTTTATATATATATTTCACATGATATGTCCAAAGCATGTTCAAATTTGCATTAAGTTAGAAATTTTTTATTTTAAATATTTAATTTGTGGAAATTTTCATTTCTTTTTACAAAATTGGTATACTCTAACTGAAATTCAGGATTAATTGAATACCATGTGAGAAAATCACTTTTATAGCTGTGTTTAAAGGTGAGCGGTTCCAAGATTAGTCCATATTCCACTTTAAAACTTGGAATCAATCCGTTAGAACCGCTTTCTTAATTTTTGGAATCTAAAACCTACTTTATATATATTGGAGTCCGAAACCTATCTCGTCAAGAGTTTCAGATCGGTTCTAGATCCATTTGAATTCCATTTAGTGGTATAAGTTTACACACTTATTATGGAATTTAGAACCTATTTGTCGGAATTAATTTCAAACTTTTAGAACTTGAAATAGTTTCCGATTTCAGCTTGGAACTATGCTCAATTGAAAAAACAAAAAAACACAAACATAAAAATGAAAGTTTAGTATGTGAAATTATAGAAATAAAGATCTGATTTTCTCATCGCACATCTTTTTCAGTGGAATTCAGTGGCCGGTGGATCGACAGAGAGTCAAGGACGCGTCCCACTCAAGAAAATTCCAAAACCGGGAAAGGAAAAAGCTCCAGGAAAAGGATAGAAAATAAAGGAAGACCTTCTCCCGAAAGCTTTGACAATGCCGTTCATGGCGGAGAAGAAGCGGTTACGCAGCAGTGCTCCTTGATAGCAACTCTCAACTCTCCGAGAGAGAGCGCCTCCCTTTCCAATCCCCATAAAGACGCTGCTCCCTCTCTGCTTGACTCGCTCCCCCTTTCTCGGTCCATTTCCTCCTCCTTTCCAGCCTTTCCACGCCAACTCAACCACCGCCTACCACCATCGCCAGATTGGCAGATCCAGCCCTGCCCTCTTCCTCTTTGACTAAGATGGGTTCTGGGTTTGCTTCGAACTGAACTGGGTCGGGGGAGTGAGGGGAAGGGAGGACCGGGGGTAGAGAGAGAGAGAGAGGGAGAGGGGCGATGAGTTCGGCCGCCGGCGCGTTCTGGGACGGCAGCGCCGGAGGGGTCGTGGGCGCGGTGGACCACGCGAGGGAGTTCGCGAGAGGGGCGGCGGAGATGTGCGTGGAGCTGGCCAGGGGCTGCCGGGACATCGTGCGGCAGACCCTCGGCAACGAGAACTCCTTCCTCGCCAGGTACTTCGGGAGGGACTCGTACGTGGCGCGCAGGCTCCGGGGCCCGTGCGGGAGGGCGTTCGCGAGGCTGGGGCGCCTGAACGATTACTTGCCCGAGGAGAAGGACCCGACGCACGTCTGGTCGGTCGTGCTGTTCGTCTCCCTCTTCGTCGTCGCAGGAAATTGTTTGATTGAGAAATGCATCGTCACATCTGTGTATCGGTGTCGTTGACCCCCAATGACCGTTTTTGACGGAGGCGGAGGCGGAGGTGGGATGCGCGGAGAAGGAAACAGAGGAAGACTCTACGCGTTCTTTGTTCTTTTACGAGAAGAGAGAACCCGCTGATTCAAGTGAGGAGGGAGAAATATTTTGAATGGGAGATGACCCGTCCTTTCTTCTGCAGTGGAGCTGAACCGAACCAGCCGAAAACTTGCCTTTTCATTTTCCAGCAAGACCCGCTCGAACACGTGTCGGTATCTCATTGGTATGTGCGCACCAGGTCGCGAATGATGTGGTGCGCTCATACCAGTAAATATTTTCTCCTTCCCTAGAGTTTGATACATAAGAAAATTCCAACTCCAGGGGTTGATGTAGACCTGAAAAAACGGAGTTGTTAGTTTTCATGTGTGCTTATGTACCCCATGTATGATGTACTCAATCCGTGTCTACGGTTGTAGATAGCTTCGTAATGCACGTAACATGCGCTGATATAACATCTCTTTTACTGAAAAAAAAGGTCGGTCTTGCATTCGATTGGGAAAGTACTTCATGCAGTGTTTTACAAGATGGGTTGGTGATATGTTGTCTTTAAATAGAGCATCGTTAGGAATTCGATTTGCAATCGTTCCTTTCTATTAATCCGAACTATTAGGGTTGCTTTTGCAATTTCATGTTGTATTTTACCTTTTTTCGATAACTATTTGAAGATATCTTGATGTTCAATAAGGATAGGCTGTTAGTAGAAATTATTTGTATTGCCCCAAGTGAATAGAGTGAGTGTCACGCTCGATAAGGATATTCCATATAGGAAAGTTATTGAAGTGCGGAAAACTACTTGCACTAGATAATACTATATTGAGCAAGTATAATGCTCAATAACGATATGTCAATCGTGGAAATTTGCTTGCTTTAGATTAAATAAAAATGGAAAGACTAACGGTCAGTAATAGTAAGCAATTTTGAATAGAACTCATTTAATCCAAACAATTAGGGTTGCTTTTGCAATTTCATGTCTTATTTTACCTTTTCCCAATAACCGATTGAAGATATCCCAATAGTCAGTAATGATAGACTATTAAAAATTAATCGCATTACTCACAAGTGAATAGAGTGAGTGTAACGCTTGATAAGGATACTTCATTTATAAAAGTTACTGAATTTCGAAAATCTACTTGCACTAGATAGTACTATACTGAGGAAGTATAACACTTAATAAATATGCCAATTGTGGAAGTTTGCTTGCTTTAGATTAAATAAATATGGTAAGACTAACGGTCAATAACGGTATGCAATTTTGAATAGAACTTATTTATTCTGATTAACTAGGGTTGCTTTTGCAATTTCATGTCTTATTTGACCTTTTCCGAGGACTAGTTTAGGATATCCTAACAGTCAATAATGATAGACCGTTAATAGAAATTAATTACGTTACCCATAATCGAATAGAGTGAGTGTAACGCTCAATAAGGATATTCTATTTAGAAAAGTTATTGAACTGCGGGAATCTACTTGCACTAGATAATATGATATTGAGCAAATATAACGCTCAATAATGATATGTCAATTGTGAAATTTTACTTGCTTTAGATTAAATAAAAACGGTTAGACTAACGGTCAATAACGGTTTGCAATTTTGAATAAAACTTTTTTGGATATAGTAATGACTGATAAGAAGCCGAAGTTGGCCTGAAAGAATGTATAATGGTCATCAAGATTGACATGTCATTTAAATCAAAGTTTTTGATTGAAAGTCCAAGTATGTGGTCCATCTTCAACAAATCAATATACCAAAGTCAAGAAGAATTTGGCTTAAAAACATGTTAAACAGAAATCCTGACATAAATGTTCATAATACAAGATGTTCAAAAATAAAATTTGCAGCTAAATTATTAGGTTCAATGTTTATCAACAAAATGTCAAAGATGCATAATGCAATTTAATCCTTAGGCAACTGTGCAAAACTTAGAGAGTTGTTCATGCATGATTGGGCCTGCACTAGTATGGTAAGTACATAGAACTATATTACTCCCAACCTCAATTCGTTTAGAGACTTAGTTTAAGGTTGATATGATGGACAAAACCAATCACGGTATAGTAAGTACACGAAATCTCGTGAATTTAGGATATGTTTAGTTCACTAAAAGTACTTTGAAAAATATTTTTGTTAATCTTTTGTGTTTGGTACAAGGAAAATTGATGATCCGATGGAAAATATTTTTCATCCAAAGGAATCCTCACAGCAGAAAAAGTGGAAAATGATTTCCCCGATCAAACAAGAGGAAAACGTTTTCCAAACGAGGAGCTACCTCGGGGCAGAGGACTGGTGCTACTTTAGAAGGGCTAAGCTCTCTCCCTCTCTCTCCCTCTCCCCCACTAGCTTCACAGAAAACATTTATTTCTCATTGTGCAACGTATGCCTCTTCAAAAATTGCAACCAATCTGAAAATTGCTCCAAACAATGGAAAAATACCCATTTTCAAAGAAAGCGATTTCTAAGAAAAATATTTTCCTTTATCATAAAATCTTTTCACGAAACAAATATACCTTTAATATGAGTTTCATGAATACTTAAAATATGATTGGCTTCAATTAAAAGACATGTATAATCTCAAAAAATTTTTTTTTTTGCTAAGCTCCCTCCCTCCCTTCCTGTCCTCTGCCATCACTAAAATTTATTATTGAATCACTAAAATTTATTATTGAATTTGTTTAGCTTCTCTTATATGAAAAATTATCATGTTTGTTACCTATCATCTATCATGATAAATTCAGCTACTTTGTTAGTTCTTATTCAGATCTCTCTTATTCATGTCTTGTGCATGCTCTAAAAATTGTCATATATTCGCGCTCGCTTGATCAGTTCTTCGGAGTGTGGCAAATATGTCCCTCCCTCCCTCCCTATACTCTGCCATCACTAAAATTTATTATTGAATTTGTTTAGCTTCTCTTATATGAAAAATTACCATGTGTAGTTACCATTCATCTATCAGGATAAATTCAGCTACTTTGTTAGTTCTTATTCAGATCTCTCTCGTTCATGTCTCGTGCGTACTCTAAAGAATTGTCACACATTCACGCTCGCTTGTTCAGTTCTCCGGAGTGCGGCAAATATGCATCCCAACTTAAACTTGCCCATAAAACAAGTTCATTTTCTTTTAAAGAAAAGCAATTAAAACAAGAGAACATTCTTCTCCATACATTTATCAAATTCATCATCGCTGGTTGCATAATCTTAAAACATTACTAGATAATCACCATTCAGAACTAGAACTTGACAAACAAAGCCTTTCAAAAGCTTGACCAACATAATCCACAACTCCTAGACCTCTCACATCACAGGCTTTTCCTCGGTTTCCTAATTCCCTTGAGCACTTCCATTGCCCTGGACATTCTCCTTCACCTTCTCTTGTCCTTCAACGTTCTCTGCTTTCACATCCATGTGCGCATTCCCTGCTAGGGTATCAACCTCAGCCTCATCACCTTCACAGGTCGGATCGTTGTGACCATTTGGCCCGCTGCCGGCCAGGCAGCGGTTTGCACGGTGACGCCCACGCCTCGCTTCTTGCCTCCTCCTTTTCCTCTCTTCTCTCTCCGACTTGTAATGGGACCTCATGTGCGTGGCAAACGCCTGCGAAGTCTTATAGGAGTCTTCACATTTTGGGCACGGGTATGGCCCGCCCCTTGGGTGAGGGAGGCTGCGGTTCCTCCTATCAGAATAGGCTCCACGGCTTCTCGCCACAGTAGTGTTAGAGGAGCCGCCCAGGGAGACAGAGCCTGCGTTGCTTGGGTCCATGACGAGGAGACCGAATTGGCGAAGAAGAGAGAAATGAGGGGAGGATTCGGAAATGGGTTTTGCTTTGTGTGGTGATAGAACTTTGCATTTCAGGGCCTTTTTATAGGGCGGGTGTCAAGGTTTACATGGAAAGTTATTGCAAAAGGAGTTGGCCGTCGTTATTGCCGAAGTCTAAAATGTGATAATTTGCAGACAAATATAAGCAAGTCATTTACTTTTCGATAAGATCGAATCCCCTTTAAGGCAGGCCAAAGTAAAGATACCAACAAGCGTGAGTGAGATGCATTAATGGAGATTAGCATTGACATGATTCGCATCCAGATTTTCTTTCCCAAAATTTAGTGCATGAGAAGATCCCAACTGGAAATCTGTGGGAACCTTAAAAAGTGAAGTTTTTGGTTGTTTTGGGTGTGTTCTCGTACATGCGATGTATGATGAATTCCACCAGTGTACACGGTTTTTTTTTTTTTATATATTTTTGGTCGGTACAGTGTACACGGCTGGGATGCCGTGTTTTTGTACAGCAGCCTTGAATATATTGGATTTCAATATGACTTAAAATTACTCTCCAAATTCAATGTCCCGCCAATTATTTCTGGAAAATATTTGAAGAGAATCCAATGATCGATAACAATATGCTACCTATGTAAACTATTTGCATTACGTGCCGGGCGAAAAAAGTGAGTCCAATAGTCATTAACGTTATGTAAAAATTTACAGGTAGATTAATGGTATGCATCTATGGAAAACCTACTAAACTAAAAGAGTAAGTATAACGGTCGGTATTAATATATCTCATCTACTTCAAAGTTTGGGAAATAATAATAATCGATGCACAATAAGAGATCATTTACGAATTATGATTATCTACACATACTACTAACACTGTCTTCGGAATTGAGCTACCAAGTTAAGAAGATTATCAAAATAACGTCAATGGTAAAGAGAACGTCACCTATAGATTTGGTAATTAAGCCATAGCAACGTGAAACTCTTTAACCTTTTTACCAACAAAAGAAGAAGAAGAAGAAGAATAAAAGGAGGAAGGTGAAAATTTGTAAAATTGACTTAGCACAAAAGTAAAATTCAGTAGTTCTTCCGGCCAAAACTATTTGGTGGTTGAATAAATTGCTGATGAAATAAGCTAAAATAAACTTCCACTTATAATCGTTAACTAATGAAAGAATATATTAAAATTCGTCCTTTGATTAATCGTTGATATAAGCTAAAAAACGTCCTTTTATTAGTAGAAAAAGTTTTTTTTATCATCCGAGAATAAGAATATATTAAAATTCGTTTAGCAATGAAATGGAAAGTTCTCCAAATCCTTTACTCTGCTGCTAAGATTTGTCTATTTACAAATAAATCACACGTATTTACGTGAAACTGATAATATTTTCCATTTTCTGTACATTTTTCTAACCTTAATAGAAATATGTGAACATTATATTTAGTAAAACAATGATACTCATATAGGTATTATAATTGAATGTACTTAATTAAAAGTATATATTATGTAATTGCCAGAACCCAATTCTTTTCGTTAAGATGTTTTACTGAGAAATTTTGCTGGTGTTTAATTTAATTTAAGTTTTTGATAAAAAGGAGGCATGTCAAACATTCATGTAAGATCAGTTATGTATTCGATTGGAAAAGTACTTTATGCATTTTATATCAAGATGCTTTGTTCATAGATAGTTTCTAAATAGCGCATAATGAGTAATTCGATTTGCCATTCTTTTTTTTCCATTCATCTGATTTTTGAGAATTGCCTTTGCATTCCAATGCCTTATTATACCTTTCTTTATAGACAGTTGAAGATATCCTAGATGTCACTAACGAAAAACCATTAACAAAGATTATTTCTGTTAACCACAAGTTAAATAGAATAAGTGTAACGCCAAATAACGATATCCTATATAGAAAATTTTTTGAATTACGGAAAATTGCTTGCATTAAATAACACACTATCGAGTAACTGGAACGCTTAATAAGAATATGCCAATTGCGGAAACTTGCTTGCTTTAAATTAAATAAAATGAGTAAGACTAACGGTGATGATGATAAGCAATCTAATTAAAACTTTTTGGACTAACGGTGATAACGGTAAGCAATCTAAATAAAACTTTTTGGATACAATAATTATTGAAAAGAAGTCAAATTTCTCTAAAAGGACATATAACGATCATCACGACTGATATGTCATTTAAATCAAAGTTTTTGAATTGGAAGTCCAAAAGAATCCTCCATTTTCAACAAATTAGTTCTAATCCAAGTTAAGAAGAAACTTGCTTGTAAAAATATGATAAGTAGAAACTCAGGTGTATTTGTTCATAATACAAGATGGTCAAGCATCAAATTTTCAGCTAAATAGTTAGATTAAGTGTTTACCAGCGACACGTTAAAGATGTCTAATGAAATTTTATTTCTGGTTCACTCAATCCCTAGATTTGTTTACGGACATAATCTATGGGCAATAAGGTGGACAATAGCTATCAAGGTGCAGCATATGTCAGGAGATCTTGTGATATCTAGTGGGACTTAGTATTGTCTTTGCAAGATTCTGAAAATGTGATTGGCTTGATCTAATGGAAATAAATAGTGCAAACAACTCAATAACGGCTTTGATAAATCAGCTCCTCCCCTTCCCTTTCTCTATTCTTCCATCACTTCTATTCTTCCATCACTGAAATTCATGATTGAAATTATTTTTTTTCCTAAACAAAATTGTATTCATTACTCAAAGGGATACATAAGAAGTACATAGACTTTTATGGCAAAACAAATCGAAACAAAGTAAAGGTCATAATACCACAAAGCAAACACAGAGGATGAACATGGTACCAGTAGGGTTAAGCACACTCTCGTTCCATAATTATGGCTGATCACTAGATCTCGTATCATTGTCAGTAATGAACATATGTTAGAAATTCCTTCTCCAATAATTACGGTGTTACCAATTGGAGGTGTGCGCTTAGGTTCGGTTTCTTCTACACGACTATTGTATAGAGACAACCAATATAGGTTGAATAAACACGAATCTAACTTTGGAAGAGCAAATCTTCGTAGTTTAGCTAGACGCTAGAGCTCCGTGGTCATCATTAAAACTGAAGGCGGAGGACTCATACACGAATAGAGCACTGGGATATCGGATCCCCGAAAATATTGTTAAACTCTCAGATCTAAATTAAAAGAGAAGAACTCTTAAGTCTAGAACTAGACTAGAAGAGGTCAAACTCTCAGATCTAAATTAAATCAGGTTCCAAAAAACAAATAGACTAGGAGAAGAGAGCCTCTAGATCTAGATTTGGAGAGAAGAAAAAAAGAAAAAAGAATAAGATAACTCAACTAAAATCAACAATGGAGGGGAGGGTGAGGCTAGTTCAAACCCTCTCCCAATGGTCGAAGGTTGAAGAAGATGATGGGGAGATGAGATTTAGCTTCTCTTATCTGGGAGAATTGATGCGTAGTTATCTATCATTTATCATGATAAAAGGAGCCAAACGGTCAAAGGTTTTTGTGTTAATTCTCATTGCAAATCTCTTTTTCGTGTGGGCAAGAATAATTATACAATCGCTTGAGGTGAAACAGGCGCAAGAAACGAGTAATAGATCGGACTAACCTACAAAAATGAAATGGTTTCTACGTAATCAATCGTCCATAAATCAAGTAAATCATTTTTGTCTTTGGTAAAATTTACCAAGGGCTATAGTCTTGTACGCTCGCTTGTGTAATACTTTGGAGGATGGAATATATGCATCCAAACTAAAACTTGCCCATAAACCAAGTCCATCTTCTTAAAAAAAAAGCCAGGTTACACATCGATGCATGAATATTCAGGGAAAAAAAAAAGAACCAAATTCTTCACCATACATGCATCAAATTCATCATCCATCGGTTGCAAATACTTATTCCATCTCAAGATATCAGCTCTTTGAACTAGAAATTGACAAACAAAGCCTTAAAAAACCATCAACAACATAATCCCCAACGCCCAGATCTCACATTACTGGCTGTTCCTCTCCAGTTCCCTGGACGTTCTCCATCTCCTTCTCTTGCACTTCAAAGTTCCTTGCTAGGGTTTTCAGCTTCAGCCTCCTCTTTTCCATGGGTTGAACTGCCATGGTCCTTAGGCTCACCGCCAGCCTGGATACGGTTTGCTCGGTAGGGTTTGCGCTTCACCTGTAGCTTTCTCCTCTTATTGACTTGCGTCTCCGACCTGCGATAGGGCACGTGTTCCTCCAGCACTTCTGAAGTGCTTAACAAGCCATAGGATCGTGGGCACTGGTATGGCCCGCACTCTGGGGGAGGGAGGCTGCGGTTCTTCCCATCTGAACCGGCATCAGGGCTTCTCGCCCTAACATTGGAAGAGGAGTCACCAGGAGGGACAGAGTTCTCATTGCTTGAGGCCATGAGAAGAGAATTTAATTGGCAAAAGGAGAGAAATGGGAGATTCAGGAATGGGATTTTGTTTGTGGCGAGAGAAAGTGTGCATTTGCCGCCTTTTTATAATTGAAGTTTCAAGATTCTTATGGAAGTTCTTGCGCAAGGGGTTAGCCCTCGTTGTGCCAAAATGTGGCAATTTGCATACATAAGCAAAGTCATTAAATTTTTGATAAGAACGAATCCCATCTAAGGCTGGAGAAAAAAGGATGTTAATAAACATGAGTGAGACGCATTAATGGAGATTAGCACCCAGATTTTCTTTCCCAGAATTTAGTGCATGAGAAGATACCCACTTTTAATCAGCGAGGACCTGAAAAAGTTAAGTTGTTTGGTTGGTATGGTTGTGTGCTTGTACATGTGATGTATCATGAATTCCATCAGTGTACACGGTGGAGATGCCGTGTTATTATGTAGCAGCTTTGAATATATTTTGAAATTTCCATACAAACTAAAATTACTTTCGCAATTCAATGTCCAGGCATTCCTTTACCACTAACAGTTGAAGACAATTCGATAGTCAACAATAATATGATATCTATTTAAATTTGTATTCTATACGGAGCGAAAAAAGTGAGTCCAACGGTTATTAACAACGTGTCAAAAGTTTTTAGATAGATTAACGGTATGCCATCTATGAAAATATATGTCATTACCTACCAAATAGAAAGAGTAAGTATAACGACCGGTAACTATATATCTCATTTAATTAAAAGTTTTGGATAGGTTAATAACCGATGTGCAGTAAAAGAAATTATCATTTACAAATTACTATAATCACCATACTATCGGCACTGTCTTCAACATTGAGCTACGATATTAAGATGATTATCAAAATAAGGTCAATAGTAACGAGAGGTCAATAACAGATTTAGTGATCAAGCAATAACAAGCTGAATGTCTTTAAATTTTTAGCCAAAAAAAGGGAAGAGAAAAAGTGAAAGAGAAAGGTGAAGCTATTTAAAATTGATATAGCACAAAAGTAGAATTGAGTAATGCTTCTGGCCCAAATTATCTAGTAGTTGATTATTTTCTGTGAATAAATCGCTAATTGACATAGGCTAATTGAAATTTCTAAACAAATTACTTGTTGTTTGATGTTAGACATCATTAATTTGATGCGGATAAAAAATGGATTATATTTTGCATGGATCATAATCCTAATACCTAATATCCCACTAGGATTTATTAAATTTGCTAATAAAATGAATGTATTAAAATGGGATACTGACACAAATGGTTTATGAACTTTGATCCAATGTGTAATGTAATCCATAAACTTTTAATTTGTTTAATATGATTTTTCAACTTTTAGTACATATTCAATGTAATCTTAGAACTATATATAAATTTTCAATGTTGTTCTTTCATTAATTAAAGATCGAGGACAATAGTGAACATGTTCATATGGTATAGACTAAATTGAATATGTATCAAAAGTCCAGGGACCCCTTTAAAACAAATTAAAATTTTAGTGATCACATTACATATTTGGCCAAAAGTAGGAAGCATTTGTATCAATTTCCCCATTAAAATGTTTCTGTTTGCAAATATTTTATCTATTTAAAGTTCTCCTAATCCTTTATTCCGCTACTAAAATTCTCCCGTGTACATATAACTCTGCACGTAAACGGCGTGGTTTCGATAATACTTCCGCTTTTTATACATTTTTCTGGACTTTTAAGAATATATTTAACATTATTTTTAGCAAAACAATGGTACCACATCGGTGATATATATTATAAAGGTATATATCACGTAACTACTAGAAGTCTGAAGTAAATCTGAAGGGACGTCTAACATTGATCAAGACTGACGAGTCTTTTAAAACAAAGTGTTTGAATTGGAAGACCCAGATTGTTGTCCATTTTCAACAAATTAAATCTATCGGAGTCTAGAAAAAATTCAGCTGTAAAAACATGTCAAATATAAGCTCTGAAATAACTGTTCATAATACAAGATGGTCAAGCATGATACTTGCAGCTAAATTGTTAGATTCGATGTTCACCAGCGATATGTTAAAGATGTATAATGCAATATAATACTATGCAAAAACTGCAGACTTGTCAATATATGCTTGGTTTTGCACTAGTTCAGGTGATTACATAGAACTTTATCCTTGTCAATCACTGCCTCGATTTGTTTATAAACCCAGTCTACGGGTGATGTAGTCGATAGAGCCAAGCATGGTGCAGTATTTGTCGAGAGAACTTGTGATTTCTAGTGGGACTTAGTATGGATCTTGTGAACTACATAACCTATACAAAAATCTCAATAGCAGTCTAGGATCTCTCTCTCTCTCTCTCTCTCTCATTCTCATTTGGGAAAATCGCTTTGTCTAGTTATCTCTTATTTAACAGGTTATGATGAATTGATTCAAGCATTTGTCTGTCATTTTTTTTATTCTTATTTCAGATCTCTCTCGGGCGCACGCGAGAATATTGTTGCAGGCACGCTTGCTTGTTTAATACTTGGAGAGAGGCAAATATGCATCATAAACTAAAACTTGCCCATAAACCAAGTCCATTTTTATTGAAAGGAAAAACGCTATCAAAGGATATACGCTGAAGCATAAATATGAAAAAAAACAGAGACCCACATTCTTCTCCATACATACATCAAACTCATCATCCACGGGTCGCAAATCCTTATTAGTTATTACAGTACTAGATAATCCCCAACTGCTAGACCTCACACCACTGGCTCTTCCTTAATCTCCCGAATCCCAAAGGCACGTCCAACGCCTTGGACGTCCGCCATCTCCTTCTTGATCTCCATCCCTTGCAGTCCAACATTTTCTGTGTTCGCAGGCACGGGTGCATTTGCTATGGTTGCCAATGGTGGCCAACTCATTCTTATGGGTCGAAAGGTGATGGCCATGGCCAAGGGCCTTGCCAGCGCCCTCGCTGGTCGCCGTGGCCTTCCCAGCGCCCTTGGCCTTGCCGGCCCCTGACGCTTCCCACGGCGCCTGTGCTTCTCCTCCAGCCTCATCCTCCTCTCTTCTTCACTCTCCGACTTGTAATGGGACCTCATGTGAGATGCAAATTTTTGAGAGGTCGCAAACGAGAAGTTGCACCTCGGGCACCGGTAGGGCCCGTATTTTGGGTGAGGGAGGCTGCGGTTCCTCCTGTCATATTCGGCTCTAGCGATTCTCGCCATAGCGTCGGAGGAGGAGCCGCCGAGAGGGAGAGGGTTTGCGTTGCTCAGGGCCATGATGAGAAGATTGAATCGGCAGAGAGAGATGGGAAGAGGGAGGGCTTCTGTTTGTGGCGAGAGGAGTCCCCGTCGTACCCCTTTTTTATAACGGGGGTCCCTCGATTTTTATTAGAACGTTATTAAATAAAGATTTGGGGCCCTAATTATTGCCAAAGCCTAAAATGTGATATTTTGCATACATATAAGCTAAGAAATTCACATTTCGATAAGAACGACCCCATTTAAGGCAAGCAAAAAATAAGATAGCAACTGGCATCAATGACTTGCATTAATAGAGACTAAGGATTGACCAGACACGCATTGAGATTTTCCTTTCCAGAATTTAGCGCATGAGAAGATCCCAACTTTAAGAAAGTGAGGACCCAAAGGAGTAAAGTGGTTAGTTCTTATCTGTCAGGTGAATCAGCGTACGCGGTTGTAATTGAGTAGGTTCATACAGTGCATAACTTGCCGATAATCAGTTTGTACTATAAGAATGAGCAACGTCATTTTTTAAGTAAATGTAAGTCATCCGTGACTCCATAATTCGATGTCGTAGCATTTCTTTTTGACAAACAGTTGAAGACAATTCGATGATCAACAACGACGTGCCATCTATGTAAACTCTTTGTATTGCATACTGAGTGAAAAAAGTGAGTTTACGGTCATCAATGATTTGTTAAAAATTTTAGGTAGATTAACGATATGCCATCTATGAAAAATATATCATTATCTACTAAATAAAAGGGTAAGTATGACGGTCGGTAACGAATATCTCAATTAATTAAAAGTTTTGATAGAATATAATTGATGCACTAGAAATGAAATTATCATTTACAAATTAAGTTACCACCGCTTCCTATTAACACCATCTTCGGAAATGAGCTACCAAGTTGAGAAGACTATAAAATTATGTCAATTATAACGAGAGGTCAGTTATAGATTTTGTGATTAAGGAATAACAAGGGGAAACTATGAAAAGTTTCCGCAACAAAAGAAAAAAGAAGAAAAAGAAAAAGGAGAAAGAGAAAGAGAAAGAGAAAGGTGAAACTATGTAGAAATGAGATAGCACAGAAAGTAAAATTCAGTAATTTTTCCAGCCAAACAATTGAAGACAATAAAATGGTCGATGACGATGTTCTATCTATGCAAATTATTTGTATTGCGAATGGTGAGAGACGAGTGAGTGTAACAATTATCTACGATATGTCAAAAAGTTTTAAGTAGATTAACGATATGTTGCCTATGAAAAATTTGTCATCACCAACTAAATAAAAAGATTAAGTATAGAGGTCAATAACAACATATCTCAAGTTTTGGATAAAATCATAATTGATACACAGTAAGAAATTATCATACACAAATTACTACAATCATTGCATACTATTTACACCGTCTTCGGAATTGAGTTAGCTAGTTAAGAAGTTTGTAAAAATAGGGTCAAAATAACGAGAGGTCACTTATATTCAGTGATTAAGCAATGACAAGGTGAAACTCTTATATTTATAGCCAAAAAAAGAAAAGAAAAAGAGAGGTGAAACTACTTAAAATTGACTTAGTACAAAAACTAAAAATTGAGTAATTCCTCCGGCCGAAGCTATTTTTAATTTTACATATATTAGTGGTTTAAGATTTGATTTTTAAGTCGGAGTGTAACCACTTCAACCTTCATTTCCAAACCCTAATTAATGTAGAAAGAAAGAAATCATGTCACAAAACGACACCATCAAAAGACCCCTGGCTCGGAAGTCACATTACTAAAGATGATATATTTGAATTACTTTTTCGCTTTTTAGGTCAAAAGTCATAGTAAATTAGTTTTCATGTATTGGACCAAGGTTTTGTTTGTTTTGTGAAAAGTAAATGATTTAGAAAATATTTTTCCATAACAATAGTCACTTGTATTGTTGATATTATTAATCGATGAAAAATATTTTATTATTAATAAATAATTTATGTATAAATATTTTTGTAAGAGATGAAAATATTTCTCGTCCATTTATCTTTATAAGCAATATGCATTTTTAGAAAAATATTTTCAAAATTATAAATTTTCCGTAAACAAACTGGACATAAATCCACCTCTATAGTTAAATCATAGACGAACAATCAAATTTCTAATTTTTAATATTTTAAATGTCTTTCTTTGGTCGTTGTTCTTTTGGAATTTAAAGATATATTTTGTTTGTTAAATTAATGTATCGAAGGATTATTAGTTGGTTGTGTTGGAATATTTGAATACTAAACTACACCTTCATTTAATAAATTTGTAGAGGTCTCAAAAAGTTTAACGGATTGTTTTCTGCAAATAAATTGCTAATAAAAAAGTTAATATAAAATTCCACCTATTAAAATTCTGGATATTCCTCTAGAGTTTATAGTATCTGCTAAAAAAAATGAATCTATCAGAATCCGTCTGTTTGAAGAGAAAAAAAATCAATACTTCTCCAGATGCTTTGCTCTGCTACTAAGATTTGTCTACTTACATATAACTCGCACGTTTTTGCGTGGTTTGCGTAATACTTCCATCTTTTATACATTTTTCTGAACTTATTATATATATGTAAAACATTGTATTTAATATAACAATGGTGCTCATATCGGTGATATATATTATGAAGTGTATGTGCTCGGTTAAAAGTATATCTGACGTAATCGCTAGAACCCATCTTTCTCATTATCGCCGTTTAGTTAAAATGTTTAAGGTGTTTATTTAATTATCTATTGATAAAAAAAAGGAGGCATATATAATGTTCATGTAAGACTAGTTATGCATTCGATTATTAGGGATTTCATTTGCAATTGTTGTTTTCTATTTATCCAAACAGTGAGGATGCTTTTGCACTGCAACGTCTTCTTATACCTATTTCGATAATCAGTTGAAGACATCCAACCAGTCGGTAACAATAAATCAATAATAAAAATTATTTGCATTACCCACAAGTGAATAAGTTAAGTGTAGTACTCAATAACAATATGCTACATAAGTAAAAGTTTTCAGATGAAACTATGACATGCCATTTGCAGATAATTGCTTGCATTAGATTTAGTAAAAAGACTTGGACTAACAGTCAATCACGCGATACTATCTAAATCAAACTTGTTGGATATAGTAATTATTGTCAAGAAGTCAAAGTTAGTCTCATAGGACGTTTAACGGTCATCAACAACAGAAATATTTATGTTGCTCATAGGTGAATAGAGTAAATATTACGCTCGATAATGACATTCCATATAAGTAAGAGCCATTGGATAGAATAACGATATGCCATTCGTAAAAAAAAAAAAATCTAGCATAAGATTAAAAAAGGAAGAACAGGACTAACGGTAATTAACGGTATATCTAAATCATTATTCTTGGATACAAGAATAATTGACAATAAGTTAAAATTAGTCTGAAAGGATGTATAACGGTCATAAATAATAAGGTTATTTGCGTTACCCACAAGTGAATAACGTACTTGCATTACCCACAAGTTGAATATAAAGTAATTATAATGCTCGATAACGATATTCCATATAGATAAAAAATTTTGGATGGGATAACGACATGCCATTTGTGGAAATATGTTAGCATTATAATAAATGAAAAAGAGTAAGATTAACGGTCAATAATGGAATACTATCTAAATCAAACTTTTTGGACATAGAAGTTATTGACATGAAGTAAAAGTTAATCTAAGAGGACATCTAATGGTCATCAAGATTATTATGTCATTTAAATTAAGGTTTTTGAATTGGAAGTCCACAAACATAGTCCATTTTGAACAAATTAATTACATAGTACATATATATGTATGTATAAAATGGTAGAACCCAAAAATTGTATCATTACTTTCATAATTAAACATGAACCAATTTGATCCCCTAACAACAAACGAAGCAAACCTATTGGTGGTATATCTAATGCATAATTATCACCCGCATTGTTGGGTTAGATAACTCAATTTGCTAACCAATTTGCACTTGCATTTCCTTCCCTAAAATTATAGAGAATTTTGACTAGTTGAAAATACTTGAGTATACTTTCAATTTGAAAAATGAGCGTGTCACCAATATAATGTGATGAAATTGATTTCTAAAGTAGAGGAATAGTATTTGCGAGCCCACCTCCACAATAACTTTGGTAATACCCAAAGAAATTGTCAATTTGAGGCCCAAGAAAATGTCCCATAATTCTACTTTGAGTGAAGAACACACTCCTATTGTTTGTAATATCTATCAACCCAATTGCCCAAGTCATCATGAATAAGTCAACCTACTGAAGCTAGACCCGTGTTGTCTTTAGAGACCCTGTTAGACTTGAGTTTGACCCAATTGGGAGGAGGGAGGGTCCAACCTACAAATTATCTCTTTTCTCCTTTTTGGTAGACGTTCTATTTTCTACTAATCGAGCAGACAGAATATCATTGACGTATCCTAAGATTAGAATCACAGATGAACTTAAAAAGAAAAAAATTGTCTAAAATAATCTTTGATTCCTCCGATTCTACAAATACCAGCAAGTTACACCAATTACCAGTAGCCAATTATAATTTTTTACAAGTATTGTTTTAACATACAGGTTTGTTAACAACCACTTACGCAGATCAAGAGTAAAGACATGACCCCTTAAATCTATAGGCAAAATTTTCTGCCAAATAGCCTTTGTATAATTACAATCTTGGAGTGCGTATAAGGTGGTCTCAGACAATTGTGGATAAGAGATGCAATTAGGATCCACTATAATTTTACGATGAAATCTATATGTGTGTTTATTTAACACTTTGGAGAGTGGCAAATGTGCATCCAAATGAAAACTTGCTGTTAAACCAAGTCCATTTTCTTGAAAAAAGAAGGATATATAATGATGCATAGATATGAAAATACAAAAACACCCAAATTCTTCTTCATACATGCAGCAAATTGATCGTCCACGATCGCAAATTCTTATTACATTGCAAGAAAATCCACAACTCCAAGACCTCACATCACAGGCTCTTCCTTAGTCTCTCAAATCCCCTGAGCACTTCCAATGCGTTGGACGTCCTCCATCTTCAACGCCAACTTTATCTCCACCTCATGGAGTTCAGCAATTTCTGTTTGCACAGGCATGAGTACATTCCTTGCTAAGGCTTTCAGCTTTAGCTTCCTGACTCGTACGGGTTGAACAGCCACGACCATGGGCCCCGCTGCAGTCCTAGCCGGCGCCGGCCCCCGGCGGCTCCCACGGCGCTTGTGCTTCTCTTCCAGCCTCGTCCTCCTCTCTTCTTCACTCTCCGACTTGTAATGGTCCCTCATATGCGCAGCAAATTGCTGCGAGGTCGTAAACAACCCGTCGCACCTTGGGCACTTGTAGGGCCCGTACTTTGGGTGAGGGAGGCTGCGGTTCCTCCTGTCATATTCGGCTCTAGAGCTCCTCGCTATAGCGTCGTCAGAGGAGCCGACAAGAGGGAGAGAATTCTCATTGCTCAGGGCCATTGTAAGAAGATCGAATTGGCAAAAAGGAGAGAAATGGGAAGAGTTAGGGTTTCTGTTTGTGGTGAGAGGAGTCCACACTGCATCCCCTTTTATACGGGAGTCCCAAGATTATTACGGAACGTTGTCACACAGTGAGTTGGTTTCCATTATTGCCGAAGTATAGAATTTGATATTTTGCAAAAATATGAGCAGGTCATTAACTTCTCGATAAGAACGATCCCATAAAAGGCAAGTGATAATAAGATAGCAATAACCAATGAATAAGTTGCTTTAATTAAGACCAGGATTGACCAGATATGCAACCAGATTTTCCTTTCCAGAATTTAGGGCATGAGAAGATTCCCTACTTAAATCAGTGAGGACCCAAAAAAGTAAAATTGGTAGATCTTATGGGCGTATGCTTGTACAGCGTACAACATGCCGGTAAATAGTTTGTACTATAAGAATTAGCAGCATCATTTTTAGGTAAATGTAAGTCGTACGTACTTCGGAAATTCGAGGTCCTAGCATTCCTTTTCTATGGACAGTTGAAGACAATTTGATGATCGCACAACGATATGTTATCTACGTAAACTATTTGTATTATGTACGGAACGAAAATAGTAAACCTAACGGTCATCAACGGTATGTAAAACGATTTTAGGTAAATTTTTTATGTCTTCTATGAAATACTATCTCATTACGTATCGAATAAAATTTTCAGATAGAGTAATGATTGATGCATGGTAAAAGAAATTATCCTTGACAAATTACTACCATCACCACATGCAATTAGCACCATCTTGGGAATTGGGCGACCAAGTCAAGAAAAAATTACAAAGATCGGGTCGATAACAGCGAGAGGTCACTTATAGATTTTTGTGATCACGCAATAACAAGGTGAAATTATTTCAAAAGGTTTTCAGCAACAAAAAAAAAAAAAATAAGAAATATAAAAATAAAAGGACAAATAAAAGAAGCGAATGTGCACACTTGGCAACCATGCACGATAAGAGGGACTTATCATCGATTGACCAAGTGAAAAATAAATGCGATTTCGGTTTAGAGGAAAATAAGTGGGGGTTGCAAGCACGATGACACAGGAGTCAGCAAACAGCCATCCGGATATATTCAGTGAATAGCTTATACTTAAAATCCCGAGCAAATTTACGATTTTAAACGAATCCGAGAATTCAGTTTTTGTATATTCACCTATCGAATGATGTAAATTTTGTTTTTTTTTTTTCTATAGTGTATGCTATATTCAACAGGTGCAAAGCAATTGAAAGTAGCACTTCCCGATACAATAATAATAAAAAAAAAACCTGTGATTTGTACTTGATTATAACCCTTTCGTTAATAATAGGAAAAAAAAATAAATTTTTTTAAACATATTGCATCTATGCTTATTTGATTCTGAAACTATAATTTGTACTAATTGAATCATAAACCTTTTGAAATATAATTATCTAGTTAATGTTAACTAGAAATTGCTGAAATTGATATCAGTAGTTTTACGTGGCACAATCGACGCTAACATTGACAAATTTTATAATTTTATAATTGTTTTTTCTTATCATTTTTTTTATATTCATTATGGCTACGAGGGTCGCCAGCAATCCTCGCCAACCCTTTCTGACCACTGGGTGAGGGTCTGTGAGTCCTTGCTTCTTACGTCCTATAGTGGCATATTTGGCATGTGTCTTTTCCGATTATGACTTATTATTCATTTTAGTGCACTGTAGCACAATCAAACATTCACAACATCCCATACGATATAATTCATCTTGTTTAATTGATATACATATGCCTTAAAGGTTTTATACAAACATCAATAGTTACTAAATACAGCGTTCAAGCAAAACACAAATACAATATCACCTATTTTCAACACTACTGCTACTCTAATAAAATGTGCCTGTATAAAAGTCAAGATCGGCTCTATAGATCTACAACCTTTCCCATCTATGTGTTGTTGTCACCATCTAAACTTCTCATTAATCCCACCAATTCATCGTCGATGTTCAAGTACCAAGCGACAAATAGATGGGAAATCCATTATAGAATCCCCATGTTAACCCATCCGCTATAATTACACTTAGTATAAACTACTGATGATTTAAGTGTAAGCACATCTTCATAAACACAATTGAAATGCATGGAAGCTCTAAAACACAGTGGTAGTGGAGATCCATCCTGGATATTCAAAAAATAAAGGAATAAGCTAAAACCTAGTAAATGAAATCTCCAAGTCTATGGTATGAGATTCTCTTATCACTCGACCTGGTATCGACAAACAACATGAGTTTAAAGTAATACGGAATAACCAAGTATGATGAGTGTAGAAGTAAATGGAATATTGTTCTCATCATGATATACTAATGAAAACAAATAAAATCATTGCATGTTATTCACCCAAATGCAAGCGGATGGCATAACATATCATGAGATACAACCGATAGCTCAACTATAGAGCTTTCAAAGTAAATATTTTGTTAAGTTATTGACTACAAATTCCAACCTATTATTAATTGATGTGGGAATTTTTAGATGTCATATCGCCGGTAGCTAATGAGGGTCGTGGCTCTTGCCTAGACCATTAATGGCCGTAGGAGAGGGAGGGCCAGCAAGCTCTCGCCAAACTCCGCGAAGGGGCGAGGGTATGACGTCCTAAAATGTCATGCACGATATGTGTCCTTTTCAAGTATATTTCGTAATTATATTAGCATGCAGAAGCACATTAAAGTTTTCACATCAACTAATATGGGCAAACGCAGGAGTTAAAATAATATACATATGCCTCTTTATACAAACGTCAGTAAATACTATCTTCCTCCAACATACAAGCAAAATATAAAATATACAAATCTTGAGAACAGTCAGGGTCACCTATCATCACTTATCACCAGCGAGAAAATATTGGGTGGGTCTTACCCTCCACGTAGGCGTAGGGTAAGACCACTCAGCGATCGACACGTGGCTCCACGTAGGCGACGGCGTCAGACGTTCAAAAGCGCTCCTGGGGCCCACCACTCCGACGCCCCTCCATCTTCTGCGCTTCTGTCTCTCTCCTCTCTCTTCTCACTCGCTCCGAAATAAATGGGTGGTGGCTCGGCTCGGCTCGGCTCGGCTGGCAGAAGAAAGGACGGATCAGAAGGGTAATAAATGCGTTGCACTCCCGCTTAAATTTTCTCTCTCCTCACTTGAATTTTTTGGGTTTTGTCTCTCTCTCTTCGTCGAAGAGCAGACAGAGAACGAGCTGCACTTCCTTCTCAGCGCATCCCCCCCTCCGCCTCCGCCTCCGCCTCGCCGGTCATCTACCTCTGGCACGTCGCCTCCTCCAAGAGCCAAGAGCCCCGCCAGTCGCAGCTGGTTCCCGACCGCCTTCGCCTCCCACTGTTTCCAACGCGGAGATCGAGCATAAGGTTTGTGCTCGCGTTGGTCTCTCGGCAACTTCTGGGCCTCCGTCCGATTTCCTCCCTCCAACGAACTCGTCATCAACTCCGACTCCGAGCCACCGCCGCTGCCGGAATCCGCGCGCTGTTCTGGAGGTCGAAGAAGTCTCTGGAGCCTCGCGAGACCGTCGATCTTTCCCTCGGCTATTATGCTCTGACGGCGCCGGGCGCCGAGGTATGTTCTTAGTCACGTTCGCGATGGTTCTGTTTCCGGGATGTACGGAATGTATAGGTTCGTGTTCTGTCGCGCAGGATGTCGCGACGGCGGAGTCAAGGCCGAAGCACATATCGCCCTCGGTTGTTAATTCCATCTCCGAGGTTTTGGCGGATGATTGGGATGCGTGTGCTCTTTATGCTACTGGCCCTGAGAAGTATAATCCGTTTCTCTCGCACGGGTTCCTTTCGAGTTTGGAGGAGTCTAATTCTGCTGTGAAGGTGAGATTTCGCGTTCTAGGGGTTGAGATTGTCGTTCATCAACATAATTTTTGCGTTCTTATGAGAGGAGGATTGGATGATTGGTATTTGCTTCATTGATATTGGAGTCCTTGGCATAATTATCCCTTGGTTCCTTCGTGCATAAGCTTTCACTGATAAGTTGGTTGCACACTGCTGCTTGTGGGGTGTCCCTGATGCTTTTACATCCGACAGCTTGTCAGCCCGATAGGTTTCTGTCTCTAGAGAGATGTCTCTCCTTCTGATGCCCTGACAGACGGGGAAAAAAGAAGTTCCTTTTATTTCTGTTGTGCTGCTGATGCTTCCTGACCCTTTGCTATTGATTAAATAAGGTTTTGTCTTTTCTTCTTGTCAGCTCGATAAGCTTAGTGACACACAATGCCAGCCGGAGTCACAGTTGAAGTTCATCATAGAGGCCTGGCAACAGGTTTTATTACTTAATTCAACTTAAATATGATTTATGTGATTTTCAGTTTGGAATGTAAATACAGCTATTATATATGTTAAAATCTGATGGAGTGTTTTTGATTTATTATCCTGACCTGCTTCTGTGAAACTAAATTGGGCTCCTTTGATGTTTGTAGATAGTTGAGTATAGGCGAGTGCTCAAGTGGACATATGCATAGAAACAATTTTTTGAGTATTTGCAAGGTTTGTATTGGAGAGTAGGATTGTGGATAGACAATGGCCATGCATATTTTTGGAATGTGTTATTGCACGTCACATGTAAATATAGACTTCCTAGTAAAATATCTCTATGGTTGTCACCTTATAGGATATTGCTCACTTTAGGCCTGATATGAAGTTGCTTATTTCAAGTGCCAAACTAGATGCAGAGAAGTTCAGTGATTTTTTTTTCACTCCACCCTGATATTTAGATATGCAGTAAGGCAGTATCCAATTGAAATTCTTCACACCAGTGCACCTAAAGCAGATTACTTGGATGCAGCTATTCAAAGTGTAAATAAGACAAGTGTACTTTTTTTTTTTTTATTATAAGACAAATGCACTTTGGCCAATCAACTAACACTATTTTACCTCCATATCATTTCAATTTGGGTGCATCTAAAACAGGTTCATTTCCTTTTTATTTTTTTTGTTTCTGACTTGAATCGCTGCACAATATTGTTAAGCTCTGTCATCTGGAGAATATGTTGGAAAGAATGACAGCATGTATCTGCCTTTTCCTTTTTTCCATAGGTATAGCAGCATGTATCCATTAGACTAGTTATTGAAGAAAGCATGTATCTGTTGGCCTGTGCTTATGCTCACCAGTCATCCCTTCAAATTATCAAATACTCTGCAAAACCATCCGTTGTCCCTTTCATTTGCTGAGTGGCCATCCCTTATTCTTCTGTTTACTTCTTGTCATTTATTGCTGTCCATCGGATTCTCATCGTGAGAGTATAAAAGTTCACATTTGTAATACAGTTGACCCCAGTCAAGCTACTGGAAGTTGTACTTAGCTTTTTGTTTGTTTCTGCATGTTGGTTGTGCAACTGTTGGATGAATTCATCAGGAATGTAACCTTGAAGAAATCTCCGATGATGATGAACCCCCGCCAAAAAGTTCCAAGGATAAAAAATCAAATGGTCCAGACTCTGGAAAAGGACCTGGTCTTGTCTTCAAGATGACTAGCAAGGTTCCTTACAAGACAGTACTGAAAGGTACTTATTCTTTCATACATTATGTCTTTTATCTTTAGGATTTTGACTATCCCTTCAAACTGCCAATTGGATGTCCTGCTTCCATGTTGTAGCTCACAGTGCGGTGGTATTGAAGGCTGAGACTATGGCAGAGAAGGTTGAGTGGTTGAACAAATTAAGAAATGTTGTCCTGCCTTCTACTGGAGGTCAAATGAAGGGAGAATCTGGGCTCCCCTCTGGCAAAGCCTCTCCGATGGTTCTCTGGTGAGTCATCTAATGGTATTGCTTGGTAACAAATTCCCTTCCTTTCCCTTCTTCCGCAAGGGGGAAAAAAGAAACAACCATCAACCCCTAAAGGGAGATAGAAAATCAATGGGTTTGTTTTATCTTTAGCGACTGCAAGCAAGATCCATCTGTTTCACTTTCCACTCTTCCAACTGTCCAGTGTTCCTGTAGGAGTTCTTTGAAGATAGAACTTCGGTGGATGTCCCAAGAAGTTCGTGGTTATGTCGAAGCAGTTCTCAACAGCCTTGGTGCTAACGTTCCAAAAGTCAGTTTTCTTTACTTGGTGCTGGTGTTCTTATGTTTGCTGAGACGGTGGCATTGCTTTTTATTTCACTAGCTTCTTATGTCCCTGAGCAGGCCATGGTACTTTGCCAAGTAGAGAAAGCCAAAGAGGACATGCTCAATCAATTATACAGTTCGATCAGGTTAGCTTGAAGATCACATTGATTGTTTCTGTTTTTGGTGAATCGATTTTTTTTTCTTTTGAATTTTTCATAGTATGCTCGTGTTCCTTACTACATGGTGCAAATGCAAGGTATTCGAAGCATTCCTTTTTGGAGTGGTGGTTTGTTAAGACCACTGCAAGTAGCATCTATTGCATCTGACCATATGTTGTTGGAAATGGTTCCCTATAATGAAAACATATACTAGAATATTGCATTGACCACATATCTATTGTGTTCTGTTTTGTAGCTACAGTTTCCAATTCTACAGCACTAATATGCTTCATATGTAACCTTTTTTACACTATTCTATATCATTAATGAAGGTTTATTCTTGAATGATTAGTCATCCTTTCTTGTTTACATTGGATTGTAGTGCTCAAAGCACAGCAAGAATTGAAGAACTGCTTCTAGAGGATTAGAATGTAAAACGTAAGAGGCAAAAATGCCAGAAACAGGCCTCCCTCCTGTCGAAACTCACAAGACAACTCAGCATTCACGATAATCGAGCATCTGCTGCCTCTAGCTGGTCTGATAGCAGCAGTCCTGCAGGTAATAGCTAGTGCGGTTTTAGTTAAATGTGCAGTGCATCTTTAAAATCTGAACAGCTTATGGAGTAGGACTTGTGTGCCATGGCAGTATAATTCTTATAAGTTGTGTCTGAAGGGTTAAGAAAACTAATTTCCTAAAGGACTTTCTGTTTCCAAATTAATTTCTCTCTGCTAGTATGCCTTTGGCTGTTGCTTATGCTGTAAAGTTTAATGGAGCTTACCCTTTGGGAGAAGTTCTTTTTTTCTTCCCTGGTTTATAGTGATAAAATGGTGTGCCCAGTGCTTCAGAATTTAATCTCCAACTGGCGGTCTCAAGTGGTTTAAATGCTGAAAGTTTCTCAAATCTTATGTTTCTGGAAATGCGGAATTGTGATGTTAGAAATCACTGACTGGTAAAAGCCTCTCCAATCAGCATGAAACTTCAAATTGGGAATGGAAAAGGATACTGGTCTTTATTGTGATTTAAATGGCGAAAATTTCTCCAATCTAATAATTTCTCTGTATGTGGAAGAATGGTGTTGTGATTTTAGAAAAGGTAAGCTTTTGCAATTTGCATCAAAATTCAAATTGGGAACTGAGAAAACGCTAGCTGAGGACTAAAGTGCAGTTTAAATTAGGTTTCTTGAATCTGAATTTTCATGTATTTATCTTGGAAAAGTGAATTTGTGATTTTGGAAACCACTGGTTGGTAGAATCCTTCCCATGATCCTTTAGTACTTTGTGACATGAACCTCTTCCTCTTCCTCTTTGAGATGTTTTCATAGAAGGCCTCTTGATTGATTCTCGATTTACTATCAGAGACTTGACTGCAGTGCTTCCTATATCGCACTTATTTCCTGGTAATTGAAAAAAGAAGGAAGAAAAATCTACCTCAGCTGCTGATGTTATCCATATCTATATTGCACAGAAAGCCCAAGAAGTAATGGACCCTCATCTAGTGATGACTGGAGGAGCGCATTCGATGCAGCCTCCAATGGACACACTGATTCATCTCGGTTTGGGACGAGCCACAGTCGGCGTAACAATGACCCTGCTCAAAATGGTGATGTCAGCTCGGCATCAAATCCCGGTGGCCAGCGTACACCAAATCTATTACAGCCTGCACCCCCACAGTCAGGTTTGACTTACGGATACTAGATGTTTGAAGATCATGATGGATAATGACTCAAGGCATTCTTGTTGGATGGGTGTCTTTGCTCCTGGTGGTTTGAGTATTTAAATTGAATCACATGTCGCTGTATATGCTTCATAGAGGTGAGAATGGTGGTCATGTATAAAAATTACGCGATTAATATCGGAGCCTACCCATCCGACTGTCTGTCATCCGGAGCTTCATTAGTTCATTTCATCGGAAGGATTGGTTTGTTAATTTTTTTCTTTTCAGTAGGGTTGGGGGGCGGGGCGGGGGCAGGGTGGAGATAGGTTACAATTTTTGCTCGCAGTGACATGCTTTGGATGGAGGATTGTATACCATGTTTTGCTGGTGAAGTGCATTATCCGCTTCAGAGTACAGACCTATTATTCTGAAATATAAGCTTATGAGTTTTGATTAAAGTGATGCTCATGCCTTTTTTAACTTTTATCGTCTTCAGTGACTGAATCAAAGGTGTTCCATAGAGTTTGAGCCTTTTTAATCTGGACTTCTTGTTACCTTGAAATTGTAAGCCCAATTTGCGTCTTTTTCCATATCTTATTTAAAATTTTGAAAAGGTTGTAATATTATGGATGCAAATTTCGTAATATCATGATAGCAAAATTATGTATCATTGAATAATTCCTCTTTTTTTTTTTTTTTTTTTCTCAAAGAAACTATGTAGTTTATTTATCCATTTTGTTATATCGCGCCAATCTTTTCGAGGACTATGGTACAATGTAATACTACAACTCATTTGTTCAGGAAGCTTGAAATATATATTTTTCGTATCATTTATAAAAATAAATAAATGAAAATATTTTTATTATTCACGAAAATATTTAAATATAAATTATAATGAATAATTATAGAAATTATCTACTAATAATAAAAGGGGTAAAAAAATTACTATTAAGAAAGCATTTTATGATCATTTATCTTTAGCAAAATAAATGCAACTTAAGTATACAATCCATTTATTTTTATCTTATTTGGGAACTTTACGTTAGCAATTGCGTCCATTGTTGGCATCGATTTTTTTCCGTTGGAGGCACCCATGTATGGGGCAAACCTTATTTTTAACAAGTCAAGTAGAGAACAATCCAAGTGGAGAAATGGCCGATCGTCAGCCTTCCGCAATTGGAGAACTTTGGAGGCCTGGCTGACGATTTGATGATATATGTTTTCATTGATGATGTCATGCACTGATGATGTTATGCCTCTTTAAGATCATCAGGAGCTTCAAGATCAAGTAGGGAGGGTCTCCATATCGACATCACACCAAGGCGGCCAGATCGCAAAACCCACAAGCATTGTTTCTATAGCGACTCTTTTACTAGAATGAAATGGTCGACTAACGGATCTGTACATTAGAAATGGATAGATCTTTCCTTCATCAAGATGTACATACCACAACCATACAGGCATGGACTTCCTACCTGCATGTGTCTACTGTATGCCTTCTTTAAAGGGTCCAGAATCGCAGATCAGATTCATCACATGTTTGACCTGCAGATAAGGCAAATGTTCTGATTACGCTGATAGGAGATTTCAGATCATACGTGGTTTAATGTTCCTTTTCTTTTAACTAAGAGTCAGGTGATATCAAATATAGTGGCGCAATAGAGTTATCCGCTATACAGGAAGAAGAAACTCCTTTTAGAAAAGCAAACCTAAGTCCTAAAACATTGTCCAACTTCACTGCTGGGACCTTCCTTATATCTACTTTGCTAAAATGCATTAGGGAATGAAGTGCGGTGGAACAGATAACGAAAATAAGAAGGCAAGGGTTCGGCATCAACAGTGATCATCTATGACACAGATAGTTCCGTTGAATACAATGTCTACTGCTACCTCATTTGTGACTGCATCACTGGGAGAACCACACAATAAACATAGGAAGCGAAAAATGTTCTTGCATTCGCAGCATATGAGAAGGATCGAATGTTCACCACAACATGATAGTGCTATTAATAAATGAGTTGTTCTCGCCTGATGACATTTTAGTAACATACCTGAGTTGCCTCGCGCACTACAAATTCTTCTATGGCCTTGCTGAATTCTTCATCCAGAAGGTAGTGGTAGCTATAAGTGGGTACAGGCATATAACCTCGCTGAATTTTGTGCTCACCCTGAGCCCCTGCCTCCACTGTTTTCAAATTAAGCTCTATAGCAGCTTCTATCGCCTGTTATGTAGATAAAAGTAGATAGTTATATTGTTCCAAACATGACAAGCGCATGCTTCCATATCACAAGAACTATTATCCTCACATAGCAAATCTGCTTTTCGCTAATATTAGTTGATCTACCACTTCCTCTTTCCTCTTTGTTTTTGCAACTCCACTGCAAATTCCTTGATGGGAAATTTTTCATTAGCATATGAGGACTATTATAATGTAGAGAAAAGCTTTGTCAACTTCTGGAATGACATTTCTAGATATGCCCATGCCTTTACAGCAGCTAAAGTCCCCATTTAGAGTGGAAGATAATCATGGTAGTAGGCCTGAACAATGACATTTATCTTAGCTGCTGTACCTGTCACATAGACCCATGGATAATCATCACCTAACGCTACCCTTTTATTACAACAAAATAGGTCCCCAATTCTTCAAAGAACAAAATTATACGCAAGCAGATTCCAAAACCAAATGAATGATATTTACTTCATGATTTGAAGTATATTCACACATTCTAGTATTCTTACTTGGGAAGAATTTACATAATCTTAGAGAATCGGTTGCCACTTTAAATTGACAATCTCTTCCTCTATTTAGCTTGCACTTACATTTGATATCTTGTTCACGCTTTTACTATACTGAAGTCTCAAGGTACAACACATGGGTTAGCAAATCCATACCATGCAATTAAGTCCATTAGTTCACCCTTGTCAACATAAGGTTAAACGAATCTCACTTTTTTAAATAGGCAATAAGCACCCAAGAAAGAACTTCCATATCAAGTATATATTGAACTCACAGGACTTTTGCATGTTAAATAGGGACAAACCTGGTAATAACAAGCTTCAAAATGTAAGTTGGGATAATAAGCTTTTGGGTGACAGCCCCAAAGGCGCCCATATATAGTATCTCCGCCTATAAGATTAAGGGCTCCCGCAACAAGTTCATCCCCTTCTTCAGCTACAACCAGTAACACTTGGTCTCCCATTTTTGATCCCATGTTATGAAAAAACTCTCTTGTCAAATAAGGGCTGCCCCACCTAAATAAACATAAGCAGCAAGACATGATCTACTTAAACCTCTCATATCAAATAAAGATGCCTTTGAAGATACACAAGAGGCAGGCAAAACAATCAACAATATTATATTTTCTGCAAAGGAAAGACACAACCAGTCACTGGACCCATACTTGTTATCGGTGGTGTTCCTGTAGAACGATAGAAAGAATCCCAGTGCTTAGCCTGCACACACAATCAAAACCAAGGAGCTCAAGTCCTTCATGTTTCACAAAGTGAAGGTATTAATTTAGGAGTAAGTTGTAAGAGAACAGGAGTCACATGTGGATGATCACATCTAAGGACTACTCATCTAAAAGCTCAAACCAGTGGACAGAAAGTTGCTACTAGCATCTAAATTCAAATTAATAGTATTACTGGGAAGTTGCGACATGATATACTTATTTATACTTCTCTGTACAGTTAACCAACTAGTCTCTATTCACATTGATATCAAATTGAACCGGCTGGATTACATATATTATTAAACCTCACATATTTTGGGTAGGATTGGCTTAAAATCTTCCCCAAGACACTTTTGCCATGATATTTGTACTCATTACCTTTATTTCATTCCCTCGAAGCCGCTTCATTGTCAAGTTTTGGGCAGAAATCTGCAGAAAGGGTTCGATCCAATGAGTAAAAGCTTGTGTGCCCAAAAAGATGCAATGTCAAATCTGGCACTATGAGACTATAAGATGCAACAGATAAAAATGCAAACTGATTTTTGATAAGATACCATAGTGCACCAGCAATGAATTCTGATAACTTAATTGGGAATTTAATATTCTGTCTGTGCTATTAGCAAAATTGATTTTAACAGGCAAAAAGGAAATTAGAACTACATGAAAGTTTATGTGTGTGTTTTTTTCCCCATTAGTATAGGTACAAATACAGTTGATACACTGCCACTGATATATTTGCATTAAACATTTGTAGAACGTAACAGTGATAGGCATTTGTAAAGATCAGTTCATATAATACTTCCCCATAACTCATGTCATCGTAAAGAACGACCAATTTGTTACTCAACTGTTCATATTTTACTGCTTTGAAGCATCTTCAGCAATTAGTCAGTTTTCCAGTTGTCCAAGAAGCTCAACTACCAGTATAACACTTTACTTCAACAGAGTGAATTTCAGCAAATGCATAAGGTCAGTCAGCATTATATCCGAAATTGGGAATGCAATCCCCATGAAACATCAGTCTCAGAGTGTTAGTAAAAAGTTCTACGAGCATTTAGTGAAGATTGCAGTAACATATATCGTTCCATAATAACTATTTTCTTCATTTCCCCTGTGACAAGCATATGTATCAACACAATTTACTAAAAATTTTATCAAATTTTCAAGCATATATTTAAGGAATAAAGAACTAAGAGCAAGATTTAAAAGAATTTCTAGGTGGGAGTATCTTCCCAAAATAAAGGAAATTCCCAAATAAAATAACATTTGGAAAAACTAACCTCCTTGCGCTCCTGACGTATATTTTTCCTTTTGTTCTACTTCATGTCCATCAAAAAGTCATCAAAACTGTAGCACAGACAGTGAAACTTGAAGCATGTACCTTTTGCATGCAAGATAAACACAAGAAACGTAAAAAGATCAAAAGTTGGCAATCCAAGTAAATTTAAGACACCACTCATTCAGAGAAGTAATGCTGCAATCATATGCTAACTGGCAGGACTATTGCAAAGGAAACTGATGCATGCACAATATCAAATGGAGAAAATTGACAGCAGCATTACGTCCAAGTATATTTTTAAACAAAAGCTGCATTTGACCTAGATAACATTGTGAAGCATATACCCCTTGACATGCTATCTAGATCAAAAAGAGACAACTCCATTCAACTCCCAAATACTTTCAACCCTCACTGACAATCAAGAAAAGGGGTCAAAGGTGTATGATAGCAATGATGTAATTGAGTGAGTCTTATGAAATTTCAAACTTGGTCAAATAATACTTTGACTGAGAACCTAGAAATATAACAGACGCCTATTTTCATTAACATTGAGTCTAAAGTTTCAGCACTTGTCTGCTTAATGCTTTACTTGATGAGTCTTTGTTTCCCTACTCCTATTACGAAAGAATATATAATCAAATACTTATCTTGACCATTAAGAAATAAGCAAATTGCTAGAGGTTTGTAACCATGTTATATGATTTTTACTTCAGAAGGCTTTGGCTGGAGCCCACAAGGAGCTCAATCATGAAAGTCTACGACTCATTGCATTAAACAGGGCAGAAAGTACTCCCAAGGTTTTGTTAAATTGTAAAATCACCTTTCAGAAACTTTTCTGAATCTACTAATACACTTCAGATGGAGATGAGTCTCCTGGGTTGTTTTACTGCTGAAGGGGAAAGTGAACAGGGAAAAACCAAAAGTTATTGTCAATGTATCCAGCAGCAGTAACATCAGGCCTAACTGTAATTTCAGCACTCATTTTGCCACTCACCATGTATAGTTTCGATTGGTCCAATGGTACTGCATTCCTATCCTCTGTAGAAAACCCTTTTCCTTGTGGTTTTGCCATTCATTCTCAGAAGAAAATGTGATGTGGACTGACGAATCCTGGGACTGTTGTCAAGGATATAAAGCAAATTCAGAACTACTGCAAATTGAAACATCCGATTCACAGTTCAGGAATTTTCATCTTTAAGTAAGCCACAGCTAGCCACAACTTCCCCACTTGTTTGGCGAATAACCAAGTTATTTCTCATTTTCCATGAGACCATACATATAGAGATCAGCCCTGAAAACATTTTAACCCTACTGCAACTCCAGCCAAGGGAAAAGGTCCAAACAATTGATGGAGTGTAAAAACAAAGCCCAATGATGAAAGAAAAGTGTGATAAAATTCTGGCCATTTCATGGATGTAACATCATATTCACTATGGACAGTCACACATCTGTTATCACGTACCTTAGCTTTCAAAATTTTCTTAAGGTGTCTACTACAATGTCAAAAACTTGATCCTTATATAAGGAATCACAAAGTAGAATCCGAGGACCAGTTACGGGGTAAAAGGCACACAACACTGGTACTTTGGATAGTATCTTGAACCATAACTGTAGTAAGCGTCCGCCCAAGAATGGTCAAAGACAAATTCACCATACGAGTGACTGCACATCAACATGAAAATGAGTGAAACCATCTCCATAAAGCTCCTCAAAGATTGTAAAAATTGCTCAATATATAGCTATTTACGAGGAGCATAGAATAAACTATCTATTTGAAGTTTCAGAGAAAATAAATCTAATCCTGAGAACAAAGAAGAGGATAAACCTTTTCAGATAAAGTGGAACAACACCTACAACAGTCCCAGATTCATCCTTAGCAACAATGTGCCGTGGCATCCATCCTGTTTCCTAAAAGCAATTAAATAGATCAACGGAGTATCCAAGAGAAGCTATCCAGCTTAGCAGCATAGTAAAACTGAAAGAACTCCGTTCAGGAACAATAGGAAGAGAAGCCAAAACCTAAAGGTACCGAGAGGGTGCCAATCCATTAAAAAAACTACTTCACTAGGTAGACATCAAATTCTACAAAACTCAATAGTCCCTCTTCATTCAAAGAGAAACTTCGCGGCATATACCAGAAATAAAAGGAACTTTTTTCCCCGTCTGTCAGGGCATCAGAGGAGAGACATCTCTCTAGAGACAGAAACCTATCGGGCCGACAAGCTGTCGGATGTAAAAGCATCAGGGACACCCCACAAGCAGCAGTGTGCAACCAACTTATCAGTGAAAGCTTATGCACGAAGGAACCAAGGGATAATTATGCCAAGGACTCCAATATCAATGAAGCAAATACCAATCATCCAATCCTCCTCTCATAAGAACGCAAAAATTATGTTGATGAACGACAATCTCAACCCCTAGAACGCGAAATCTCACCTTCACAGCAGAATTAGACTTCTCCAAACTCGAAAGGAACCCGTGCGAGAGAAACGGATTATACTTCTCAGGGCCAGTAGCATCAAGAGCACACGCATCCCAATCATCCGCCAAAACCTCGGTGATGGAATTAACAACCGAGGGCGATATGTGCTTCGGCCTTGACTCCGCCGTCGCGACATCCTGCGCGACAGAACACGAACCTATACATTCCGTACATCCCGGAAACAGAACCATCGCGAACGTGACTAAGAACATACCTCGGCGCCCGGCGCCGTCAGAGCATAATAGCCGAGGGAAAGATCGACGGTCTCGCGAGGCTCCAAAGACTTCTTCGACCTCCAGAACAGCGCGCGGATTCCGGCGGCGGCGGTGGCTCGGAGTCGGAGTTGATGACGAGTTCGTTGGAGGGAGGAAATCGGACGGAGGCCCAGAAGTTGCCGAGAGACCAACGCGAGCACAAACCTTATGCTCGATCTCCGCGTTGGAAACAGTGGGAGGCGAAGGCGGTCGGGAACCAGCTGCGACTGGCGGGGCTCTTGGCTCTTGGAGGAGGCGACGTGCCAGAGGTAGATGACCGGCGAGGCGGAGGCGGAGGCGGAGGGGGTGGGATGCGCTGAGAAGGAAGTGCAGCTCGTTCTCTGTCTGCTCTTCGACGAAAGAGAGAGACAAAACCCAAAAAATTCAAGTGAGGAGAGAGAAAATTTAAGCGGGAGTGCAACGCATTTATTACCCTTCTGATCCGTCCTTTCTTCTGCCAGCCGAGCCGAGCCGAGCCGAGCCACCACCCATTTATTTCGGAGCGAGTGAGAAGAGAGAGGAGAGAGACAGAAGCGCAGAAGATGGGAGGGGCGTCGGAGTGGTGGGCCCCAGGAGCGCTATTGAACGTCTGACGCCGTCGCCTACGTGGAGCCACGTGTCGATCGCTGAGTGGTCTTACCCTACGCCTACGTGGAGGGTAAGACCCACCCAATATTTTCTCATCACCAGCACCACTCGTACACCTAATAAGCCTGCTTGTAGAAAAGTCAAGCTGTCCACCAGGAGTCAACAACCTTGCCCATCAACTCATGGTCGTCGCCATTAAAGCTTCTCGTTGGTCCCACCAGCTCGCCGTCAATATGCATGTATCAAGTGACGAATTGATGAGAAACCCATTCTAAATGCCTCACTGCTCCTATGGTGAAGCCACACGTGGTATATACTACCACTAATCTAGGTATGGGCACATCCTCAAATACACAATCAAAATGGATAGGAACAAAAAGTAAGGGCAACGGGCAATCCATCGTACAAATCTAAAAATTAAATAGGATAAGGGCACTAGAAATCCTTAAGCTTGTAATGAAAATGCAATTAAATCATAAGACTTAAAAATGTGCAATTAAATTATAAAACTTTAACAATGGGCTATTAGGTCCTAAAATTATCAAATTTGTGCAATCAAGTCATTCTATTAACACAATTAATTTGACTAATGAAAAATGTTGACTTTACATTTTTAAATCAATTTATCCCTCTTATGTATTTTTAAAATTTTTTATTCAAATGTTACTTAAATTAAATTTAAAAAATAATAAAGAAAAGCTAAAATTTTATTTAAAAATTTGAAAATAAAGAAAGCGAATGACATGATCGCCAATGGGATACCGCCAATGCCACCGCCCATTGCTAGAGGAGCTTGTGGAGGTTGTTGGCCTGGGCAAGGGTGGTTGGCCCTCACTAGGCCAGGGTGAGGCTCACCAGTCCTAGGCCAGGGTGCCTAGATTTGGTAATGTCAGCCCTTCCCGATCGATGACCATCATCCAAGGTAAAAGGCCTTGTTAGTCCTAGGTGAGGGCCAATGACCCTTGCTAAGCCCGTAGGCAAAGGCCAACCTCACACAAATTTGGGTGAGCCTCGCTTGCTCGGGCGAGAGCTGGCGACTCTCACCCTGGCTTGGAAAGGGTCGTCAACCCCTCCGATGATGGGCGACGGCAATAACGCAAACCACCGATGAACCTACTATTCTCTTTGTTTATTTTCAGTTTTTTAAAATAAAACTCTAGCTTTTCTTTTTTGGGTTTTCAATCTAATTTAAATAAATTTTGAAGAAAAAAAAATAATTGCCATGTAGGAGACATAAATTAATTAAAAAAATGCCACGTCAGTATTTTTTTTTAAATCAAATTAATAACGTTAATGGAAGGATTCAATTACACCAATTTGACAAATTTTAAGACTCAATTATACTTCATTACAAGTTTTAAGATTTCCAATGTACTTACGTAAAAATAAAAATAAAATAAATCTCTAAGTCTAAGGTAAGGGATCACCTTACTGCTCAACTCGGTACACAACAACGTGAATTCAAAGTAATACAAAATAACGATGCATGAGGAGTACAAAGGTGAATGTATTATCTTTCTTACCATGATATATTGATGGAAACCATTAACAACATTACATGAGATTGTTTTTTCCAAAGCAAGCGGATGGCATAACATCTTATTGTGCATGGCTAGCACTTATTAGACAACGTGTGATATATGCGTACTTATGAACATGCTTCATATTTATTACTTCTCATCCCCACCACTCCCGAGGCATCCAGACTCACATGGTATCTCAACTTTAAGTTATCTCGAACACTCTCGGAGCATCTTAGTACATGGGCATAATCACCATTATTATATAGGCGATGGAAATATATGTATAACACTTTCCATATTTAATCACACAACAACAATGCACATGTTGACATTATAATTTGATGACTTCCTTACATCAACAACGAATTCAATACTCATTTTGAAGAATGGACATCAAGTACATTATATTTTTTCTTGCAAATTATTTCCAAAATACAATTACCTTGCTCTTCCAATATTCACTATATGCGGGTAAAGATAATGACAGGCTTACTTCCTTACATTTCACGTGCAAGCTATGATAAATAAATAATTAGGTGCACCAAGACACATATACCCTCTTTCTCTTCCCATCATGCCATCATTGACGTAATAAAAGGCTTTAATCAAGCAATCAGGTCAGAAACAATATGGTCATATTCGACAAGTGGGTATAGTCGGCAAAAGATTATACTTGGTAGGTGGATATTTTCGGCAAATAATTATATTCAGTAAGTGGATATAAACGGTAAGTGGAAATGCTTATCAAATAGATATACTTGGCAAGTGGATATAAGCGGCAAGTGGACATGTTCAGCAAGTGGATATACTCAGCAAATGGGTATGAGCAGAAAGTGGACATACTCAATAAGTGGATATAAACAGTAAGTAGATATACTTGGCAAGTGGATATAAGTGATAAGTGGATATCTATAAGTGGTAAATGGACATACTTGGTAAGTGGTTATATGGGCAAGTGAATATACTTGGCAAGTAGATTCAAGTGGTAAGTGCTTATACTCGACAAATGAATATACTTGGCAGAAAAAATATGAGCGGCAAGTGGATATAAGCGACAAGTGGATATAAGCAATAGGTGGGTGTACTCGGCAAATAGATATTCTCAGCAAATGGGTATAAGTGCCAAGTTGATATAAGTGATAGATAAATATATCCGATAGGTGGGTATAAGCGGCATGCGAGTATCAACAGCAAGTGACTATATCCGACAAGTGGGTTCAAGTAGAGGGTGAATATAAGCAGTGGGTCGATATAATCAATAGGTGGATATAAATGATAAGCGAATATATCCACGGTTGGGTATAAGTGATAAGTGGATATATCAAGCAAGTGGGTATAAGCAACCAATATCAAAACTATGTAAATATCGCTTTCAAGTCCAATTTTACCATTTTCACTTTTTGCACATCTAGCAAGCTATGTACTTTATGAAAATATCAATCAAACACATATTAAATATGTAAAAACTCATTAAATCATTTCAATACATCCACATGCTATTATTGAAGTTTGCTCACACTCACCATCAAATTCAAACTAAATCTAAATTAAACAAACATCAACTAATCAAATTAGGAGTAGTAGATCGATCAAACTTAGCTCCTAGAGTTAACGTAGCTTGAAAAAGACTTGACAACTCAAAATTTTAGTCACCTTCAAACAAAATAAACAAGGACAAAAAATTAACTATTCTTATCTTTAAAACGACATAACCTATTGTTAAAAAGGTAATAGAGTCTAATTATTCACCTTATCAACTCTTGAAAGATTGAGATAGAAGTTTTAATAACACGGGGGTAGGACCTTCTCTTTTACTTGCAAGATTTGAAAACAAAAGTAAAAGAAGAAAGTTGGCAATTGGAAGTTAGTGAGGTAGGACTCCCACTTTGAAGTTTGAAGTCTTTCCAAAATCCCATTATTCGACCAAGAGAGATGAGATCAACTAACTAAGGTTAAAAGAAGTGATGACTAAGTTAAAAAGACACTTGGTGAAAATCTAAAAAGATGTGATATAAATACATGGCCATATTTGGTTAGCTTGAACAAATAACCAAAGTTAAAGTATAACTTTGGATTAAAATGATTAGGTGTAAAAAGAATGGTAGCTGTTTCAAAATAAATATTTCAAGTGGCCCAACAAGAGTAGCGAAGATACAAGTGGCATAATAAGAATAGCTAAAAGGAGATACACAGGTCTAAAAGCACTAGCGAATTAGGGGGTGTTTGGCAAATTTTTGTTTTTGTTCCCCGGAACACAATTTTTGTTTTTTTGTTCTGGGGAACAAAAAAAAGAACAGAAACACATTTATTTACACTTTTTTATTTTTTTGTTCACGGGAACAAAAATCTATTTTTTGTTCCCGGAAACAGATTTGAAACATAAACAAGAAGTAGAAAAAACTTATTTCTTGTTCCCGGGAACAATTATGAGAAACACTTTTTTTTTCTCATTTTTCTTTTTCTTTTTTCTTCTTCTTTTTTCTTTGGTTGGTTGCTGGCCTCGGCTATGGCCAGCGACCAGCCGTCGAGGGCCGGCGACCTCGCCGGAGCGTCGCCAGCCCCTGGCAAGCCTCGCCGTGGCTAGGCGAGGCTGCCGGCCCTTGTTCGCCGGTCGTCGGCCATGGCGAGGTTCGACCAAAAGGAAGAAAAAAAAAAAAAAAAAAAGAAAGAAGAAAGAAGAAAAAAGGAAAAATAAAATAAAAATATTAAAAAATTAAAAGAAACAAAAAAATTACACAAGTTTACCAAACATGTTTATGTTCCTTTTCTATTCCAAGATAGAAATTTTGTGCAGTTACCAAACGTGTTATTCTGTTCAAAAATTGTTTCTCGGAATAAAAATAGTTTTTTCTATTTCTGTTATAGTGAACAATTTTTGAATAGAAACGTTACCAAATGCAGTCTTAAGGTCTGTCCGCTTTTTTTAAATGAGTAGTGTAAAGCTTATCAAAGTGATCTATAGAAAGAATATATTAGGTGACATGAATATATGAAGTACTTTTCCAAAAGCACATTATATATAACACGCTATAATAATGTCACATCACAAGCACGTTATTTTTTTTTAATCAGTCACCGGTCTAGTATACTTAATTAGCATTATTCTTTGAAACAAACCACATATGAAAACATAAGGTATGTTGCATTCAGATCAAATGCATAATTAACCACTCAACTTCTTTCGGAGCTATTTGATTACTTCGATATAGACTAGACGCCTTTCTTGGATTTCTTTTTTTAAATAAAGAAAATCCCATCTCAAAGAAGTGCGTCCTAAGCTCATGATATACCCTATTAACCTCGTGAATCAATAAGAAAGATGCAAGCTTAAGCCCGAAGGAGTACCCAACATGGCTTGTTTTCACTTAGTGGAGTGGGAATCAAAATTCGTCTTGTCTTTCATCTTCCTTTCGTCATTTTTGTTAAAGCTGCCATTTCATGGTTCCGTATTGTCTAAAAGACACATATTCCGTACCAAACAATAAATTTAATTTATTTCTAAACAACTATAATCCACCTTAAATTCACTATTTTTTTATTAAATAGGGTTAATAAGGTCTCAGCACACTTGTGAACATGATCGTGTATGTACACGACTCACATCTTGTTCTTGAACCAGAAAACACCTTTCTAGGACTCAGCCATCACTATTGCCGTCGTCCTGCTCCACGTACAGGCACTCTCTAGCCTCCCTCCAGATGGCCTTGAGGATCGGGGTCGTGTTGACCTGGTAATCCAGGCCTAGGACCGGCTTGAGGGCTTGGCCTGATGGTGAGGCGTGGCGGGGAACAGGTGGTGGATGACATGGGCGTAGGTGATGTGGGGGAAGGCCTTGTTGAGGCTGCTGTGGTCACAGTCCATCGTGACGAGGCTCCTGAGCCAGTCCCACTCTGATGCGTTGTGGTGGGGAGGTCGGGGTGGGTGTGGTTTAGGTAGGTGATCAAGATGAGAAAGCAATTGACTACCATCATAGGTCATTCGTGTTGGGGTTTCATAAATTATGTATAGGTAAAATTAACAAAATTACAGCGGAAACAAAGATGATTTATTTTATACATGATTCTTTGAATACGTTGTTCGTGCGTTTTAATTAAAAATCTGAATATAAAAATGGAGTTAAACGAATTACCTCTCGAAACGTGCTTTAAACGAATTAGTTCAGATGTTCTTCAGTTTGAGTCCTACAAACGTTGGACCTCTAGTTTAGACACACTAATAATGGACGTCGAATGGAAGAGAGAACTTTCAGATAATCACTACTATGATCATGCTAGCAATCTCGTGGAGACAATCCGCCGTATCCTTGATTATTTAGTTACGGCCCGAACAAGAGAGAATCCTCCTTTCTCTTGCATCTCAAAAACACAAGAACATGCACACGTTTTACTCTATTTTCAGCAATTGTTTTTTATGTCCTCAATCAGCATTTTAAATAATAAAAATATATATATACTTGAATCAGCAACAGTTTCTGATGACCATTCATGCACGATGAAGTCCCCTTTATACATATATTTTTATATTATTAAAAGAAACGCACATGGTCAACAACAATTACTGACCATGTGTACATTGATTAATTAATTAAATAAAATAATTAATCAATCCATTATATATATATATATATAAATGACATAATCCTTTATGTGTGCATTTGGAATACATTAACATATATATTTTACTTTGGGCATGCAAGTGCATCATATGCAAGGAGGCTCGTGACTATAATACTCATTTAATTTAATTTCAAGTCGACTCAATTCGATTGTAGTAATTGCGAACACATTTACAACATTATTTCTCTCTTGTTCCACGTTATCTTAATTGTTTATGATGAGTGACATCCCTAGGTTCATCACTAAGCTAGTGATAATATTTGTACTAATACATTAGTACTCCCAAAAGAATTAATTGTCTCGATTAATCTTTGAGTCCTACAAGCCATGATTGACATTTAGTAATATGTCATGGTTACCTAGATAGTGTGAATGCTTTAAGAACACAATGAACCTATCAGTTTTGGTTATGGTGTAATTCAATCCATCTGTCTTACTATGTCCTGATCAAACAAAGACCATGGAATATTTGTCAAGTCACCAATTTGATCATATGCACAAATCTAATTGACATGCATTTTATTTGAGACATAAATAATTTATTCTCGGTTACAACCTCGGCCGAAGATTTCAATGCATTGTCATAATCAGATTGCATAGGACATCATTATTATACATTGCATGTAACAAAGAGATAGATTCCATATTGTGTACATGTGCAATTTCATATATGAACAAACTATGACCATCGGGTATAAAGACGGATCAACAATCCGGCATTATGTGCACCTGTGAATCATAATTGTTCGACACACAAGTTAACACTGTACCTCAAGTCTAAAGATTATTTATATAAGACCAAAGCATGAACAATTAAACATTGACCACGCTAAAAGCTTCCATGTCGCTAATCGTTCCATATGCGTCACATTCAATGAACTTATCTAATACAAACACTTGTATTCTTAACTTAGGCATCACAATATCCAATGACTTGTGACTTATCATTCTTTAAGTATCCACTACTTAATGGTGAAGTTATAAACACACCGGTCTCAACAAGATTATTATTCACTCAATAATCCATCGATCGGGAACGATTCAAAGATTCGGTTTAACTATAAACCCATCACATATATTCTTAACGTCTCAAGAATAAGTCTAGTTGTAATTGATCTTATGGAATAATTCATAAAAATAAAATAATTGGACAAATGAATGAATACGTCATTGCCATTAATTAAATAATAATAATGATAGTATAACTAAAATCCCTAACATGTAACTATTACATAGTAGTTTTAGGGCATACATCCAAAAGTTCTCGATTTTTTAGATCAGGGATCGATCCTATTGAGTTTGGGATTGAAGATTGAACCAATACTATGGGTTCAATCTATTCCAAGGTTAACTCGGGATCAATTGATTATTTTTTTGTTTCATTTTTTGTATTTGTAAGAAACGGATTCTTGAAAAACGAATTGATACTCGAATGATCAAATATCAAAAACAAATACGGAATCGTGCCTAGAAAACACGTAACATCGATCAAAGGCATATCACGAAAATTGACATACATTGTTTGCTATATATTAAATACTCGTTGTAGTCTCAAATGAATTGATTAAAGCTCTAAAGTTCCGTTCTTCGAGAGAGAGTACATCGTTGTCTCAAAAGGAGAAAAATGAACGTATTATGTCAAAACTGCTTTCAACGTACTTCCTTTTTACTTATATATTGCAATTATTTTTACTTAAAAAATAATTGTCCCTTCTTCTTGTGACACCCATTATCTGAAATCAACTCACATGACTTGCTTTATAAATTAGGGGAGATATTAATTTCAAGAATAAAATAAATTTCATTCTAAGTTGAGTCATAAGAAACTGAACTGCACTTGACTATATTTATCAAAAACTTTGTTTACGTATACATCAGGAGATGAGGCTAAGGAGGGGATTTCTACAAAAAGAAAAAAAAAGCAATAGGAGCCACAAACACTAAATATCCTGCCTCCTATCAAGTATGTACATAGATCGACAAAAACAAAACTCTCCCGCACTTCGAGCGCTCCTCAGTCACCTTCTAATCTGAAGAAAAGACACAATAAACAAGAATGAGTTTTTAAAATAAAAACTCAGCAAGTGGGCGGTTAGTCCTAACTTGGATTTGGCCAATAACAAAATAAATAGGTAAATAAGTCATCAATTTGCCGACACCACATAAATCTAGCTGCAACAATCACCCTGGGGGAGACGACATTCCGCCCGAACCCCTCGCACCCAACCCGGCATCACGAGGTCCACAATCACCCGGGGAGATGACACTCCACCCTGTCCCCTCGCATCCAACCCGGCATCACGAGGTCCCCCGAGAAGCTCTTCAGCCCTTCTCAGACCTCGGAGAGAATACCACTACTCTTCATCACCCCTCTCTAGGCATCCCGACACCCGGGGTCTCACATTGGCTCTTAGCCAACTTCACACATTCACAATTCCCTTGTTGCAGCGCCAACAACCTCAGCATGTGAACAACCACAAACAGGTCTAAACACACATCATTAAATACTTAAAAGTATATAGGAACTCCCATTAAAGGCGACACAGCAACTGCTGCACATTCTCGGATCAAAGCAGTCTATAGACTGAAATGAGCCGTTTCAATCACAAACACCAAAAGTATATCTAACCTTATCGGAATGTTATGAAATTTCAGTATGTTATAGAATAGACATAAATCAACATTTTCCGTGAAGAAACCTAAGCCTAAATCTCAGTGTATTAAGAGCAGTGATTTGCTGTCTTCTCCTCAAAATTCTGCAGCAACTCTCAGATTTAGTACCTAGAGAAGAAATATCGTTTCACCACCTTAACCTTGACCATTTGCTCTCAAATTTTGATATGTCATTCCTAAGGATGTGTCCTACAACTTTCATTAAGAGTTTAATGTCCAATTCTTTCTAGAAAATTTCAGAAAATTCGTGGAATCACCTAAGGTCTTGCTGTTTTCCACAATACAGCTTACTGTTTCAAAGAGAAATACTCTAGACAACACATTTTCTCATCAATCTTGCTATAACTAGATGTCGAACTTAATCCAATGGATGTTCTCTCATGGAAACTTGTTCTTTTCCTTATCTCCATCATTAGAAATCAAAGCGACATAAAACAAAAGGCTTTCCAACTCTAATTCTCTAAAACAGAGAGTATTGCACCGTTTTCTTCATCTCTAGCTCAACTAAACCATTAGTTTCTCTACCAAACCCTCTTATACCAAACCCTCTTATAGTATTTCGACACTCTTCCATAACATCTAAGGTAACCATAGCACGTTTTCACTCACCTAGAATCTTCCACAGCAAAAGCTATAAAATTAACAAACAGAGAGGGTCCAATAAGTCTAGTTCTAGGAATCTATACTGAATTGCAAACTAAATTGCAACACTCCAACCACGTGCAAATCTTAACTCAAGAACGCATCAAAATCACGAGTTCCAAACCACATACAGGGCTCATTTTCAATTGAACTTAATGGAACTAAACCAGCCTTCCTCCGCGCCCAAAAGGAAATGAAATAATCTAATACTTGGCAATTTCCCCTACGACAGTACTACCCCCTCCGTCTCATGGACCAGCATACACCACCCCCGGACCTTGCTAGTTCCGCTTAAGCTTTACCTACAGAACTCTTCAGATCGAGCATTCAGCTCGGGGAGGTCCAGACGAAGTCTCTATGTTCCCCAAGCCCCTCAATCACCCCCATCCTCAATACCCGTGACCAGAACTCAGCCCAAGGGAGCCTCTCACAGCGCTTGGGGTCCGTGGGTTGCCGACCCGGTTAGAACCTGACACCCATATCCCACCGGCAATAGCCGCACAAAATCCAGAATCTACTCTAATCAACTCTAATCAAGAACAGCGTTTCAGTCCTTAATTTCGAGTCCAGTGACCCAAAATTCCTCAAACGATAACAAGAATAACAGCCCCCAGAAACATCGAAATTCTCTGGATACAGCGACCCGCCGCTCAAGGAAGGTCGATCCCAAAAAATGGAGTCGAAGAAACGTGTAACAGAAAAGAACAGAGAACGGACACATGCACGCACGGCTCCCTCTGGTTTACCCATATAAATGGGACTCCAAGAGCGATACCTTGTCACAACCGGACAGCAACCGGCTTCACCGACTACCGATCCCAACCATAGACAGAGCTTTACCAGCCGTCCCCTGCGCCCCCATCGCAGCTACCCAGCCCTAAACCAACATGCAGCACCAGGAGAGCAAATTCATGAACGCGAGACTACAAGAACAGCTCCACTTGCCTGGATCTTTCACCGGTGGGGAAGGGAGGAGGCGTCGGGCGAGCTGGGGGCTTCGCGGCCTGCGGCGGCAACTCCGAACGGCGCAGAGCAGCGATGATTCTGCTACTGGATGAAAGCGCCGGTCGTGAGAGGCCGAGGTGGGGTCGGCTCGGTGGAGACGAACAGAAGTGAGAGGAAAGGAAAGCGGTGTGTCTCGGTAGAAGAAAACGCAGATGAGGGTGGGTTCTTCGTAAAAGAGAGAGAGAGAGAGAGAGAGAGAGAGAAGGAGAGAAAAAGAAAAGAAAAAAAGAAGAAGCAGAATACGTGTAGCCTCCCCCTCTTTCGACTACACCTGGACGCAACGTGGGGAGGAAGAAAATGTCCTCTCTCTAAAATTCTCTTTCCCACGCATACGAAGTGAACCATCGCTTTAAATTTAATCTAATTCTTATTATTATTATTATTATTATTTATTATTATTATTATTTTGAAATAATCTCAAATATGCTCAATATAACTAATGAAATTTTGGGCGTTACACTTCTTATGGACCCTTCTCTTATGAGCCGGAATTGGCTCAACATGGGCAAATGGGTCTAGCTCGATCCATCAAATAAAAAACCCATCAATATTCCTTGAAGAGACATGCTCTTGCAATTTATCAGTATTCCTTTGAAGAGACATGCTCTTCCAATTTACACATAAATCAATAATGTGACATTTAAATTTAAGATAAGGTAATATCAATCCATTTGAGATTGTTGAGCTTTGTTCATGAGGCGGACCAAGAGAGACGAGGGATTTCACCAATTGAATTGTGCTTGTGAGGCAAGTGAGGCTTATGAAGAGAGACGAGTATTGAGTGGACAAAGTGAAGTGAGCAAAAAGGATTTTTTTTTTTTTGGGTCAAATATGAGCTGGGTTTCTATTTTCTAATTTAAATAGTACAACCTCATAAAAAAGAGCAAAGGCGAAAGTGTTAGGGTTTAGTGTAGATATAAAAAATATAACATATTATATGTCATATATGTAACATATAAAATATACAGGTTAGCTCCGCATTGGTCCTAAAATCCCAAGAACGACGATCAACTCGCACAATATAGAATTCATGGATCTAGGACCAAAAATCAACCTAGTGTCCTTGGGAATCAAACCAAGACTGGGTGAGTTGGGCTTATCCAAGGTTGACCCTAGACCAATGCTCTCTTCTGATTGAAATTAGAGAATGGATTGGAAATAATGTTGTTTTCTAATTGTTGTAGGGATGGAACACTCTTACAAAGTGAAATGTGTCTATGACATGGTTTTTATCCTCTTCTCAAACCTTTAGCAATAGAATAAAAAAGAAAAAGAAAAAGCTAGTGGTCCGATCCACAACTAGAACCAAAAATAGGACCAATAGCTACCATTTCCAAATTTTAAAACTAGAAACCGCCCAAAATCAACTGCTCGATCAAGTTCCCAACTCAATCTAATACCCGCGCTCACCCCTAGTCCGAACATGTCCACTTTTAAAAAAAAAGGTACGATTATGAGGATTGGGTTTCTAATATGTATCATTTAAAATAGTTAATTAACAATAAATATTTTTATTACTAACAACAATGATTTATATCTAAATATACTTGTCTACGATGAAAATTACTTTGATCTGTTCATTCTCGTGAGACCCCAAGGTCTTCTGGCATGGGCAGGGTGGGCCGGGCCCTCGATCGGGTATACTTTAGCCAATGCACGTGATCATCTCTTAAGGGCTGTAATGGGCCGGGCTTTTGCCAAATAGGCCCAGGCTCAGCCTCTAGATATTCTACTGGTGTTGGTTTGCCCGATTTCTTTGCTTGAGCATGAAATCTGTCGTCTATTTTTTCAAAAACTAAAAACGAATGGCTTATCAAAACTCAGAAATTGAAAATGAGAAAAGGAAGAAATTGCCTGTTATGCTACACGAATGATCAAAAATTTCACCAAGTGTAACTTTCTAAAGGAAGAAAAAAATTTTCAATCCTTGTTCTTTGGCCAATTTTACTTCTCTCTCTAAAACCTAATTGGCTAAATGGGAAATTTGAAAGTGAGACAAGACCCACTTTTGGCTTAAACATATAGTTCTAGGCTACATAAATCCACGTACAAAAGCAAAAAATAATAATAATAGTAATAATAATCCAAGTTATGTTGCATTTGCACCATCATACAATTGGGCCTCACTACCACGTCCTTCGATATTCAGTTAAAAAACAATGTTCAATTGTCAACTGTAAACACACACGAACACAAATTGAAGAGAATAATCTATATCACAAAATTGAATAGAAGCATGCCATTTCACGACATTCAGTCATATCTATGAAGCACCGCATTGAGCAACAAGCGCTTCACATTGGAAACTTTCTGTAAAGCTACATGGCGACGCACAACTACTGAATCTACATCTGACTAATGTAACACCTAAAGAGCGATCTTTCCTCCAGTAAACCTACACATACATGTGAAGGGAATATACAAACACCTGACACGAGTTCTCGGCTTCAGATGACCTTTTTCCTCTGGCAAAACATACATGCAACACGAAATACATTTGACATACACGGAGCAGATTGCAAATTATCCCCTAATGGAGCTCGACCACCATGATGTACTTAAAACTTTATGCACTGTAGGAATCCAAAATCTAATAGGACCTACAGAAATTTCAGGGTTAGAAAAAATGACCCACCACTCTGAATCATTGTAGAGGAGCAGAATAGATGTCATCATCAGAGCTTGACCATCAGGATCTTTTCCAGGATGGTATTGCAGGCCAAAATCTTCCTCTACTTTGCTGGAATCTTTAGCAAGCACCTGAAGAAGAAGGATCATAATCAAGATCCATCACATTGGATATGAGTGAAAATCAGTGACCTATCCTTAGGCTCCCAATCGGAAAATTAAGTCTTGAGAATTGATTGTGCTGGACATGGAATGTAAGTGCTACTTGTCAAGTCTAAGCTGAGCTCTTAATAAAATTGCTATCAACGCAACTATTAAGATCAGAAAATTGCTGAATCTGGAGATTGGCATTACATATTATCAGTCTCCACCTGGTGCAATAATTGGAGATGATACAAAAACTTAAGAGATGAAAGCAGAGCTCCAAAATTTTCAACTTAGGAAGAAAACACTATCAATCATAGCCAACATGTAATCTCTCTCATGAAGCAGCACGGTCAGACAACGGCAGATCAGATAAGCAAGAACTGCCCATGGATGAAGACACACATATGGACAGATACACAGACGGATGAAAGGATGGACAGGCGGATTGACAGACACGAGGGGATTTTAAAGTTCCATGGAATACTTATACATGAATGAGATTACAAACTAAAGGCAAGCCTCATAGAACCAAAGGTCGCAGAATTAGAAGGCAATTTCCAGTCAAACTTTCAGGACAATTTTAATTGAAGGCACCTCAGGTCAACAAAATCCAGAAAATAAAGTACTGGTACTCTCACAGGGGTGCATAAATGATATAAGTACTCTCCCATTTACGTAATCATTGACAAACCTGATACAGAAAAATTATGAGCTGCCATTCTGAATTTGAGATGGACATCTGTCATCAATGGAATTGGAGTTTGGGATCTTCTCAAGAGAACGGTATTGGAGGCGAACATTTTCTCCACTTTCAATAATTTTCAGCAAGTACCTACACCAAAGCTCTTAAAAATTTAGAAATAGAAAAAGAATCCCATGAAACCTTAGCAGTACTAGACATTGCCCCTATTGTTTTCTTCTGTTACAAAGATTAGGTTTCTTCCGATTGAGAAAGACAATCATAGATTGCCAACAATAATCAGACTGAGGGTCACTCACATCCAAGCAAAATCTCAAGAAGGAAATCAAATAAACCACTGCCCCCAGGGCATAGGCCAGCTAATTCACTATCCCTAGAAGATGAGACCTACCACAAAATCCATTGAGCTAGGCCACAAAAATCTGCAACTAAATTGTTAATTCCAATACCTTTTAGAATTTATTACACCAAGGATAAGAAAGTGGCTGCTTCTCGATACTATTTGCTGCCGATTAGGGTTGCTATTTCATTGTTTCAGACAACCATTGAACTGGGGTCTTTAACTGGTGATAATAGAGAATTGACCAGAAAAGCTGGCACATCAGGAAATGAAAGCTTCATCCTCATGTCTTTAACACAATATGGAGGTATAGCTAGTGTTTCCCTGAAGATCTGAATTAATCTTAGCTCGGGAAGATTTTAAAAAATGAGAGAAAGAACTGAGCAATGCTTATCAAAGCACCTCTGACGGTACTAGCTTGAAGGCACACTACTCTACAGAGAGTAAGAATTAGTTTTAATAAATAGTGACCACACTAGAGAAAGTCAAAGTGAAAATCAAATTCACGAGCATCTAGCACTTACCAGCCATTAAGACATTGGGATGTGATGATTGCTTCCTTACCAACAAATTTTTCTGGCGTCCTCTTATTCCCCTGCACAATTTGGAGGGCCACTTCAGCGTTTCCTTGTCAATCAATGCATCTAATGTTTGTCTTATAATGCAGTGGACATCGATTTGTGCCACACAGGTGGGAGTAACTGACCTTTATCAGAACTTTCTCGTTTACCATAAATGGATATTGGACCCCTTTATGAAGCCCATTATCAGCACCACTCTCCCCATTTTCCTGGTGTCCACATAAGCAGCATCATCAATGTCATATGGAGAATATATTTTGTTAAGGGGAAAGGAAAACCTGACTCCAAGAAAGAAGGGAGAGAGGGGAAAAAAGAAGGGAGAAAAGAACTAGCAGAGATTGCTCTATGCATACATACAAACCACTAAGATTAATGATGGAGGAGGAAGAGGCTAAGTACTGCTATTAGTAACCATGTTACTAATTTATCATGGAAATGGACAGTTCACATTTATCATGTCAGAAAACAAATCAAAGCGTATAGTCATCTATTTGATACAAGAAAGATAAGTCTCCATTTTCTCAAACTCCCTAATTTTTCGGAATTGAATCCCTTCTTTAAGACAACGAATCCCCACGAATCTATGGTGTCTAGTACTAGCATTCACAGTAATTGTCATACATTTGATGCAGAAAAAAAATCATTATGGAGGTGCACCTTAATATTTGAATCTGCAACCAGACAAACTAAACGTAATGCCAAAACAAATTTTTAATCTCTTCTGCTATTTCTGCTGACGATAACATCATGATGGGCATAGACAAACTGAATCACTATGACAAGTGCTCATTTGGAAAGTACCCTGTGAGATCTTCTCATTGGATCAGCTTGATCGCCCATCTCTTTTCTTCTCTTGCGGAGCTGCGCATTATGGAAGAGTCTTCTATCATCCTCAAGCTTTACAGCTGCAGCTGCAGCTCTAAGAGCTGTTTAAGAAACGGAGTTTACAACAACTCAGAAAATTTCATTTTCAAAGGGCCGTACTATTAAGTCCAATGTATTGAGCTGCTTGCAAAGAAACAACAGAAAAAACTACTATGCAAGACATTGTGCTAACTCACAGGGCACAAGTGTCCATTAGATGGAAGATGAAGAGATCCCAGAGGACAATATGACAAAAATAAATGAAAGAGTGAATTTGAAAGTACCATGATTCGGAATCAAAGTATTCCCCTTAATTTCTGCACTGCAGAGTGTACATCTTGACTGCCAAAAAGAATATGACTGTAATTATCATTCTTCTGCCTTCCATTAAAAAGAGGTAATTCCATTCAAAATAGTGGTCAAGAGGACATTTCAGATAAGTCGACATCACAAGGGATGACATCCCCCAGGCCACCAATCTTCTTAAGCTTTTCTTATATATAACAAGTGAAAAAAGCTCATGATTGAGGGTTGGAACCCCCCATGATGCCTTTTCAATGAATTTCACTTTACCCAGGGGGAGAAATCGGAAAAATCAACTGATGTCCATCTAACATAGCTAAAAAAAACTATTTATCTGCTTGAAATTCCATTTAGATATTCTTTACCAGTAAGTTTTAAAAATAATTTCCTTTAATAAGAGCAAGCAATTTTCCCCAGCTTCAATGCCAGAATGCTTTCTTTGGAAATATATACCCCATTCGAGAACTCTCACTTCCTCAAGTTAACAATCTTCCTGCAGGCTATTGTCATTACATACAATGATTAAGTCAAATGATGTAAAGCAGCATTCTGTCGATTTCTGAACCAAGGTCATTTTCTGAGAAAATATTTCGAAAGCACCAGTGGAGAAAACACATCATCACAATTTTGGAAGCCGATGTTCATACAATAATTTGCTTAGGCAGATCTACAGCATAAAATTTAAAGTGCATATTGGAATTCCTCACCGTCTCAATCACTCTTTTCAGCATGAAACCACCAAATGAATGGCCGCATGAGACAACCACAGCATCTTCAAGGAATGCACCACTATAATTTTGAAAGATCGACATGAGAAGAAACAGAAAACAGAAAAAAATGAGTAATCAACTCTTAAATTTCATCCTGAATAAACCAGGAATCAATGAGTGAAACTACAAGCAGCCAGCAGTATAACCAATAAAAGAATTTGATCATATAGAATAAGCAAATCAAGACGTACAAAAGCATATAATATAAAAAATAATATTAAATTAACAGAGTAATCGTGAATTGATCTTAATAAGTTTTCTGAACCAGGAACAAGACTTTCACGAGCACCAAGAGTGCCATGGAGAAGGAAAAAAAAATCAGTCTGGAAAGGAAACTAAGTTCACAGGCAGACAAAATAATGCCACAATTAACTAAACTAAAAAAAGGAAAATAACCAAGGTAGGGCAATAACTCACGATAAAGGATCAGAGAGGACACTTCTTAACGTTGGTTCCTTATTTGAATTATTTCCAGGTACCTGTGAATTTACACATCTGGCTAAGAACACATCCATTTCAACAGAACTCCAATTAAAGAGAATATCATCATGTACAAATAAGCACAGAGAACTGTTTTTGAGTTTAATTTACTGAATAACCACAAAGTGAGTCGATATAAATTTTGGAAAAAGCCCTCAGTCAAGCAAATTATTGTTCCTACTAGAGGAAGCAATTTATTACAATTCACTCTTCAAGCCAGAAGAGATCAAAGCAGACCCATGGCTTCAATAAAGCAAGCTATGACATCTCAGGCAACAGATGAAGCAAGTTACCATTTCCTCTTCAAACAGAACTCTCCTCTGGACCAACAATGAGAGGGGTATCTAGTCTTCTAATCCCCTTGGGGCTAACATTGCTTGTAAACTATCTTAAGTAGCCCATTTACTAACAAGTGCTGGCCATAATAATTGAAAAGCACATCTGTAAGTTTATTATGTCGCATACTTTGTTTTTCCTCCTCTTTTCTCGCTATAGTCCTGGTTCATGGTTACCTTCTTATAAGCATGCAAAGGCTCAATAAATAAACACATATATCCTCCATTACTTAGGTCATGACTCTCATCAAGGAAACCATTAGTCTAATATGGCTCTTCCACAATTCTTTTATCTCAAAGAATAAACTCCTTTTTTTTTTTTTTTCTGGTTCTAGGAACCCCAATGCCACAGGACAATCACAATTTCAAAGAGGAAAATTCTCTTCAAATGGAGCCCACCACGTCGATCTTAGTTTCGCATTGTACTCAACCAAATGCCGACCATGTATGCAAGATCCATACATTCAAGGTCCTTCTTTGAGGGAATAAACCCAATGCCAACTCTAACAGCATTTCAAGCTCATCATTCTACATACAAGCACTTATACAAGATATTGAGATGTTATCGTCAATCAAGAGAATACCACCTTCTCAGACGTACTTTCTAGTCTTTTTTTCCTCCCCAGCAACCATACATTACTCAAGGCATTAGTATGACTGCACTGAATGTTCAAGCAAAGTGACATTTAACTGTGCAAGTTCCATCATTACTAGCCTTTACAAGATGCTTTGAGGGGGGAAAAGAGAGAGAGAGAGAGAGAGAGAGAGGGAAAGTGAAGGAATGGACTTAAGGAAAAGACATGAAGGGAAAGGAGGAAAAAAGTAAACCAGAAATTGATATGAGAAGTATTACTTTAACAATTCGATCCTCAAACCATTTTAGTGTCACATCGAGCACATGTGTAATTTGAAGCATACTTGATAAGAGAAGTATTACTTTAACAATTCGATCCTCTAACCATTTTAGTGTCACATCGAGCACATATGTGTAATTTGAAGCATACTTTGCATTCTTTGCTTATCCGACAGAATGACATTAACTCCATATTTTGGAACTTTGCATCCAGTTTTTATTCTTTCCATTTACACTCTCCTCCAAATCACGCAGAACTACAATAGCATCCTGTTTTTTCTTCCCTGTTCTTCCTTCTTTTCATTCATCCCTATACCGAACCACAACATTTCCATTTTGCCTGAGCATATTATAGTCACACCAGACTCAAAAAGGTAATTGTGCTACAAAGTACTTGCTTTTTGTATGTCTTTCCCGATGTCACAATCGCTCCTTTGCTTTGCGAAATCAGCCAGGCATCATACCTACTCAACTAAGATGCTTATACCCTACAGTGTGAATACTACAAGCTTTGCAAGCAATTTCCCTTTATCCCACCAAGATTCCATCATCAAGCAAAAAGCTCGCACCGAGGGATAATATATAATAGGTACTGCTAATTGACCATGAATTAGATGGAAAAACAAGATCTCAGAACTGAGTACTTGATTAACCTAATAGCTACATCAGTTTCCCCTTATCCATCTCAATCAAGGCAACTGGAATTGGTCATTGTACTGATAAAATAGTTAGAAAGAATTGTTCAAACAATTTCAGTTTGTCTCTTCGGGACACTGCCTTGGTGAAAACAACCAAAAAGCAACAGCCCTCAGTAGAGATATCTTACACAAACATTCTCAGGGTTGGGGCACAATGCATCCTCCTCAGCAGAAAGGTCATCCATAAACTGGCTGACTGATACTCGTACATAGCTTTGAGGAATGACATGACCTACGGCTGCTATGGGAGAACAATCTAATACAGCATTGCTCTGAGGCATGAGCCTAAAAGCCAATGATGTCCTGCAAAACATAAGACATCACTTGACATTGGTATAGAAAAGACGAACTTTAGCATCACAAAGCCATGAAAAATTGGCCAAACTAAATTTATACCTCCCACCACCAAAAGAGCCGGCAAAGCAATCTGGTGCAGCCCTATGTGGTGCAGCAGGACGAAGCCCAGCAGTAATGTGACTAAGTGCCTTCCCAGTCACCAGTAACAGATCTCCAAAAGACGACCCACCATCTGCTAGGTACCAACGGCCATTGGGGTCAAAAACCTAACAGGTGAAGAGGAATAAAACCCAATGAGCACCAAATAAAGATATCTTTATTCAAACCTTGGAAATATGATAAGCAGTAGACCTATGAAAAGGAAACAGGGAAATACACATGTATGTTACAGAGAAGTATTGTCTCCCAAGACCAAGGCAAAGCCAGAGATCCAATGTGCTAAATTTTTCCTTGACAGAATGAAGTTACCTGTACACCGGGATTATCCGAGGAAATTAATGTCAGAAGTCCCTTCTCAACCTCTGCATTGACACTCAGCTTCCCTCCGCTAATGGTGATTTTCCCATTTTGCAATGTGTTGGGTGAGTATGATGCAACAAGCACTGATGAAGACACCTCATTAGCAGGCAATGGGATATCATCCAGTAAATGATTAAATGCACTGCACAATATTTGTTCAATAATTACACACCATTGAAAAGAACCAGAGTACAATGAGAAAAGGAAATAAAAAAAGCCATGTACAAGCAAACTATCCCTTCAATCCCCTTCTTACTCGCTTCGCAACCGGAGATGTCTTGCTATCGCACAAAGGGCAGCCCGAGCAACTTTTCCCATGCACTTAAAAATTTCACCCATGCAAGGGGGAGATGAATCCCCATCCTCTATAGGCCTGCACCAAAGTAAATTCAGTCAGGGCTACATTAAAAGCCAAACAGACGAAGGATAGCAATCTCCATCCACCATTGCAGCAGGAAGAAAAGTTTCAGAAGAACTAGGCACAATCATTTGAGAAGTTATATTATACAGACAGCCAAATAAAGCACACATGTACTGCAGGACAAAGGTTGAAATACTTCAGTCTTTTTTAAAACTGGAAATCTACCTAAGAATGTAGTAGTAGTTAATCATCAAGAGATGTTTGAGAAAACAACCTACTCGTGGATGTCCATGGGTTCCTCCAACATTTTGAACATCAAAGAGCAAACCAGAATAGGGAGTCGCTCAAAGATTTTATAAAAAGTACCAGTCAAGAACTGGTATGGGAACCAAAGATGGCATGTTCTATAATGATGACAAACAGGAGGAACTACGACATGAGGACCATCAATACATATGGACAACTTGGTCCAGAGAAATTTCATTTGCAGCATTCATTGTCCATTAGATACTGGCATGGGAATCAAAGATGGCATTTTCTACAATGACGAGAAACAGGAGGAACTACATAGCGAGAAAACATCTATACATACGGAAAACTTGGTCCAGAGAAATTTCATTTGTGGCATTTATTGTCCATAAGGTACTAGTATGGGAACCAAAGAAGGCATTTTCTACAATGACAAGAAACAGGAGGAACTAAGAAGTGCGGAACCATCAATAAATATGGATGACTTGGTCCAGAGAAATTTCATTTGCGGCATTTATTGTCCTTAAAAAGGATATTAAAAATATGCCAAAGGAACCACAGATTAATTGCAAGTCCATAAGAAACAAATAGACCACAAAATGCCTTAAATGCTAGAACTTAATTAAACAAGCTTGATCACAGTGCCTATTCAGAACCAGCATCTTGTTCCTTCAAGGTCTATGCATCACCAATCATGATCGCACAAATCCCAATTTCCGCACCTTCCTAACAACTAGAACTTCAAGACTCTGCCTTCAACCTTCTATAAGCATGAAAACTCGATTTCAATTTCACCCCACCTGCCACCTCGTATCTAATTCTACTCAAACCAGACCACGGCAAAAGTCACAAACTCCAAACCTTTAGAAACCAAGTAAGTAAAGTCACACACACCTCCCAGCCCTGTACAAGTAAACCCCGCGAGGACTCCCTTTACCGGCGGCCGGAGCCTGGGACCTCGTCCTCAAGTACAACTTCGCGGCCTCCAAGCCGCACCGCATCAGCGCAGCATCCTCCGGTCCCAGCTCGATCACCGCCGCGTTGTGCCGCGTGAGCGACCCGGACAGAGCCTCCACCGCCCTGAGGTAGGGCCCAGCCGGGGCCCCATCATAGGGCGCGATGTCGGAGAGCCGCACCCTCGCCATAGGGGAGGTGGTCACAGCGGCCTCGGCCCCGGGAGGATGCGCCGCCGCGAGCGGGGGTGGCGGGGCGGCCCACCGGCGGCATCGCGGCGGTGCGGGGCGGAGGACAGAGGGGCCAGAGACGGCGGCGCGGTCGGCGTGGCGGCGGGGGATCGCTTGACGGCGGAGGCGGACGAAGCAGGAGGAGGAGCAGGAGGAGGAGGAGAGGGATTTTCAGGACGCGAGGAGGCGGCGGGTGCACAGGAAGCCTGCTGCTGCATCGCCGTCAGGACCGCTGATCATTCTGAAAGCACAAAAAAAAAAAAAAATCGAGCTTCTTCTCGCCTCCGCGTTTTCCCGCGTCGGGGTTTTCAAGATGCCGCCATGAATGCGAAGTGATCCGAGCCGAGCGCAGGCTGCTGGTCTTCCTCTACGTTCCTAGTTCGCGAGCATCGCCGCTTCGGCGAAATGGGTTTCGGGTTCCGTCGTCGAGCTCGCGCTCCTCGTGCGGGAAGAATCTACCCGAAGTTACGGCGAGGGAGAGGAGGAGGAGGGGGACGGGAGGTTGGGATTTAGGGTTTAGCGGTGGAGCAGCATGGGAAGCTCCGTGGAGATGGCGGAGGTGGAAGGAGGAGAGTGGGGAGGGGGAGAGGAGTGCTGTCCTTTTTCGTCTCCCTCTTGACTTCTTCTTCTTTTTTGTCCTCTCTCTCTCTCTCGTTCTCTCTTTTTTCAGGGAGGCTATGATTGATAATAACTCCCCAGGGATTTTCCTTTTCTTTTTCAAATTTGCCCTCTCAAAAACTTTTTTTTTTCTTTTTTGGTCAAACCTCTCGAAAACTTTGGAGGTGGAAATTTTTCTTTACATGTTAAAGGATGAAAAATGGATTAATGATTAAAAAAGAGAGATGAAAATATATGACCGGTCATATTATACAATCTCAAACAGGAGAAATTTTCCTTGCAAAAAATAAAATGAGGCGAAAGATTGATTTACAGGACAAAAATATCTTACGTCAGTTCACTCTATTAAAAAAATATGTGTAGTAAAAAATTATATCATAAATTATATTGTATTTATTTAAAATGGGAAATTTAGAAAATATTCATTTTTTTATGTAATTTATTACATTTATTTATTAGGATTGAGAGAAGAAAATTTGTTTTACAAAAGTTAGGCTATAGCTTAAAAATTTCTTTCTAACAATGTAGGACAAAGTTTTTGAGATGTTCTTATCTACGGCTCTCACTTTTACATGTGACACGAGCTTGGAAAGCTCCTTAAAGTAAACAATGTGAGATTATATTTTTTTTATGAATTTCATGTTGGCTTTGTCCCCAATTAACTAGTTTCCGAAGGTAAAGCAAGTTCAAGTTCACACATGTAACCCATTCTTAAATTCTCCAAATAGTCTCTTGTGCCTAGCATGACATCCTACAAGGCACCATTACCTCATAGTCACTACTCATTCTAAGTGAGCTCGAGATAAGCAATTGATCCCAATTTATTAATATTTTTTATTTAAAAGATTCAATAAGCACCCTATAATGAAGAATTAGTTGAAAAGGCTTTTTGAAAAACATCTGTTGTCTTAGTTTGCTTAAACCATTTTAAAGTGTAATGGATCATCTCAATGATTAGACAACAACCCATGTTTTGGCATTGATTTGTGTTAGGATTTATGGGCAGGTGATCGATTTATAGCCCTAAAAGAAAACCTCACCTCTTAAGTTAACTTTTGGGTTTGACCAAAAAAAAAAGTTAACTTTTGGGTTGAGAGAGGCCTAACACCACCTAACAATTTGATTGCAAGCTCATGGAAGCTTTAGTCTTACATCATCATGGTCGATCTTTGATTGTCATTTATTGGTATAAGATGATATGATCAATGTTACATCTTAATATTAATGATCAATTGTGATAGCCGTCAATCACTTTTGCCACTTTTGCTTACTATTCAATCCAAATGGCTGGGTACCCAAATGACTCGTCGAAAAACACGACGTGGATATGAAGACACGGCTTAAAGTAACGTGATCTCATATGAAAGCTAGACAAAAATTAATGATCGAAAATGGGACGAAAATGCTTGATTTGTAAGGCCAATCTGACCTTTATAGAGCTAGGAACGTTACTTGATTTGTAATTTCAAAATATTGCGCAGGCCGCCATTCAGTGGACGACACGTGTCGTTTTGGGTCCCACTTTCCTTCTTTCCGTTGGAGACGTTTACTGCATCTTCTCTCTTCCTTTGTTTCAAATTTCTCACGCTCTCTCTCCTCCAAAGAACGATCAAAGCCGACTCTCTCTCTCTCTCTCTCTCTCCCCAACAAGTCCCCTCCGCCTCCGCCTCCCCCAGAGCCCCGCCGGTCGCGACTGCCGGGTCTCGAGCTCAGATATGCCTCCGCCGTCGCCTCCCCCGAGAGTCCCACCGGTCGCAGCTACTGAGTTCCCGAGCCCCTCCACCTTCGGTTTATCTTCACTGAGGTCGAATCTATAGTTCGTTTGATGAGATTTCTGTTTGTCACAATGAAAATGTCCTTTTTTTTAACTGTTCATCTCGCTACTGAGGCGTTAATGTTATGAATGGAATGGAGCAAAATATAATGGAGTTTCTGCAGCTTCAGCGAAACTATCTTCACTAGGCTTGATGTGTCTGTATATTCTAACTTTTTTTTTCCCGACATTCTGGTCGAAATCAGTACTCTGATTTAACGTTGAGTGATGCTTTTCTTTTGATGTTTTTAGCTGCTTGGTGGATCTGCAATAGGCCAATTCGTGAACCCAACAAGCTGTTTTCCTCCTTTGTTACTGGCAGGGACTCTGTTCTACCGGTCGCAGCGTCTCTGCTCGGGAATCCTTCGTCCATTGAGACGATTAGTTGAGCATCACCCATCGGTAAGTTTACATTGTCCAATTTGTTATGAGTTCGTTTCTTTTGTTTATTTTCTCCATGATTAGACAGATTAATTTTGCATCAGATGGCTTGTTTCATATGCTGATATTGTGGGTTCATACACTGGCTATGGTTCTGCCGTAGTCGCTCGATAGGTCTTCTTCATTGTGGCAAGAGTTGCCAGCTAAGGCGGACGAACAATCTCATGCCGGACGTAAAACGTTGGCCCTTTCACTCCCGAGAAGGAGAAGCTTGTCATTCAGCGTCGTGGAATACTCGGTAACAGGTACCTATCTTACACTCTCCGAGACTCATGGCTCGTGCTTAGGCTGATTAACCAGTTCATTATATCAGTTACTGTTGTTTTACGGCTCTTGACCTTTCAAGTCTTGGAAGATCGATAGTGGTTTGACTCTCGAACATTTTATTCTGCCTGAGCAAGTTGATGATCGGTACTTGTTATCTAACTAGATGCAAATTTTGATTAAGAAATGGCCCAGAATAATGACACCGTCCAGGATGAGCAAATAATGTAGTTTCTGCTGCGAATTCTTAAGCTTGTGAAGGGTGTGTTTGAATTCCAGGTAGCATCCTGAAGATGCATTCTTCGACTCTTGCTTGGCTGTTTATTTGTAGCTATACAATGTCCCATACTAATTGTGGTTTTTGTATGAAAGACGGGTGTCACTTAAGGATTTGCAATCGAATCTTCAGATAATTATGCATGTCATAACCGAGAGGAACTTGATCTCCAAAAGAGATACTTGTTTTCTGCAATTTGTTTCATATACCGTCTGTAAAGCTGACTAGTTTCTTCTAGTCAAAATCTGTTTATGATTAAGCAAGTCATAACCCACCATCCAAGATGTCTTGATTCGCAGATTAAGAAGCACTCGCCTCTGCCATCGCCACATGAGCCTATCGGTGGCATTGGACCTTGTTATTGCCAAGACTATTGCTTAATTTGATGTTTTAAAGTCGTCAGTTAATTCACATGTGTAAGGTTATCCAAGAGCTGAATAACAGGTAATCCTGAACTCATACTATATGAAAGATATTTGCTTTGTCAAGAAATAGATGTGATGTTAATTTTCTAGTAAAAGTACTATGTTAAATATTTTTTGTTCCTTGCTTGCTGCCTAAAAATGTCCATTTAGCACATGTAACTCTGATTTGAATTTTTTTTTTTTTAGTTTACAATAGCAATGGTTTTTGCAAATGAACTTGAATATATCATAAATATGTTGCCATGTAATAGGCAAATGATTTGAACTGACGAAGGCTAAGATTATAAAAAAATGACCAAGGAAAAATAAGTCAATGGATTTTTTGTGTGATTGTGAGGGGTATTTTGTCAACTCATCTAATCGAGAGAACTTGAAGTTAGACTTGGATGTCCTGCTTTTATCAGGTTTAAGGTTGAGAATGGCGCTTATGAAGTTATAGAGTATGGTCTCGAGCGTAATCATAGATTTTTATCAAAACATCAAAAGGACTTGATAAAATGTGGAAAAATGATTTTTGATGCTTGCAAGCAAGTTTTAGTTGATATGGTTAAAGTTAGCATTGAGGGTTATGGCATATAAGTTCTTGGCAAATAAAAGAGAAGGAAGCCAAAACTTGGCTTTCATCTTATGTGGTTGTTAAAATTTTTTGCAAACTAAAAAATCAAACCATTAAAGTGGGGGAGACTGTTGAAATCCTTTAAATCATTTTCATTGCATGTAAATGCAATATTTAATGTTTTTGTATGTTGTACAAATAGATCAAGATAAGATTGCAATTTTTTTTGGCAAACTAAAAGATCAAATCATGTAAGTAGGAGAGATTGCCAAAATCCTCTAAATCATTTTAATTACATGCAAATGCAATATTTAATGTTTTTATATATTGTAAAAATAGATCAAGATAAGATTGCACATTTATTTACTTGGTTATTTGATGTGCTTTTAAAGTCTATGGGAAATAAGACTTCAAAAATATTCCAATCAAGATCAAGCTATGGGAAATGTCTTTCGAAGAGTGTTTCTAAATACTCAACTTCATTTATACACTTAGCACATTAAGGAAAGTGCCAATTAAAACATTGCATATTTTTACCACAGACTGGGATTTAAAGATAAATACTTATCAAAATTTATTTATAAATGCAAATCAAAGGATAAATTTGAATACAGTTGAAGGAAATGAAAGAGGAGTGGGGCATTGAAAATAATAATTGGGTAGAGAGGTTATACAACTTGAGACATAATTGGAGTTTCACTTTTAATCATGATATTTTTTCCTTATGGCGTAAAATCAAGTCAAAGGAGTGAGAGCTCTAGGAATGTCTTCTAACAAATGTTGATTAAGACATTGATCTTATAGAATTTGTTCAACACTATGAAAAATAATCAAAACATATAAGAGAACTTAAAAGTTAAGATGATTATACTTCTTGTAGGAAAGCCCAAATTGCAAATTTTGACTATTGGAATATGGACACATGTCACTTTTAAAAGGTTTAATGAAGACGTTTTTCAAAGTGCTTTAGAATGAATTTCAAATATTACTTTCTATGGTTTGGTTTATGAAAATTTGCACGTATTGAATGGGAACATAAATCAACCCATATAAGGCCCTTTTGGAAGCACTTTGAAAAAAGTCTTTCATTAAACCTTTTAAAAGTGGCACGAGTGTACATTAAAGTGACATACATTAAAATTCCGTCATTCAAAATTTGCAATTTGGGCTTCTCACAAGAACTATAATCATATTGACTTTCAATCTCATATGTTTCGGTTGTTCTTCATAATATTGAACAAATTCTACAATGGTTAATGTCTTAGTCAACATTTGTTAAAAGACATTATTAGTACTTTTGCTCATTTGACTTGATTTTATACCACAAGAAAATTATCACGATGAAAAGCCGACCCCATTTATGTATCTTATAACTTCTAAAGCCAACTATCATTCTCAGTACCTCACTCTTCTTTCATTTCTCTTCAAGTATATTCAAATTTATACTCTGATTTGCATCCATACATAAATTCTAAGAATATTTATCCTTAACCCTAGCTTGTGGTGAATGTATATAATGTTTTGATTGGCATTTGAGTATTTGGAAACATTATTCAACAATACCTCAATTAACCAAGTAAAAATATATGCAGTCTTATCCAACAAAAACGCACAGCCAAATAAAGCATTATTCCAATAGTGATTAATTCCAACAAAAGTGCAGATATCATGTTGTACTTGTTAGTATGATATGCAGTATAAAAAGCATCGCATCATCAAAATAGTTATAATCAAATTTAGACAAATTATCTTTCTTAAATAGATTTGTCAATATACTATCTTGATCTACTCTTACAACATAGAAAAATATTACTTTACATGCAATAATTTAAAAGATTTTGACAATCTCCCATACTTATATGATTTGATCTTTCAGACCGTAAAAGATTTTAACAATCACCTAAGATGAAATCTAGTTTTGGTTTTGTAATGATTTAAACCTTTGGGAGCCTTTGGAGATTACTTTTCCAAGAACAACTGAAGATTTGCAGCCAAATTTAGAATTTCATAGATTATGGATATTTCTTAGGCCAAGTGGAAATCTTCAAGGAACTTCACAGCAAGACGGATTGCTCCAAAATGGAGATGTGTATAGGAGGGAAATGCCATGTTAGATAAGTTTAGGAAGGAAATGGAGATTAACAAAGTGTTCTTGCTGAGTGGAAAGAAAATGATGCTAGTCAAAATGAGGCCGTACTTCTTTAGGAGTATGTATTGCAATCGGTGGCATGGTGGAAGCAAATCGTAAATTTGCAATTATAGCGGGAGCTATAGAAATTAACAAAAATAAAACGGGGAACAATAAATGGAGAAAAAAATTTACGTAGTTCGGTCCAAATGTCAAAACTTACGTTCATGAGAAGAGCCAGCAAATAATCAATTATAAATTAGAGAATAACAAAGCTAAACACACTCATACACTCAAGTGTTTCCCAATCCTAGCATATGCTCAATACCCATAGTGTTTAACAACTCAATTCGATGGACTTAGCTCACACACAATTCTCTCAGAGCTCTCACTTCTCGAACTCTTGAGCTCTCACTTCTTGATTGCTACATTATGGCCTTCGGCCTTTCCTCTTTCTTCATTTACTAATAAAGGACAAACTTAGCCCATAATCGGCACCAATGTCCACAAAAATTCATGGGCATGCATTTAATGAAGTAATAAAATGGATGCCGGAATAAAACAATGAGAAATGTGCAAAAATCAACACATTGGATGATGGCCTTTGTCTTCAATGTCCGACATGTGCAACCTATAGCTAGAGTTGGATTCATTTAGCTCCGAACATGTGCTTTCTTATTCATTTTGACAAATTAGTTGTGCATGCAAGTCGGGTATGTATATGGGCTCAAAATCAAGACATAATTTAATAGTATGTTGAATGAGGTTTTAATGGAGCGAACGAGAGAAAAAGATTGGGTATTGCAAATGTAGAGTAGGGATTTATTAGAGGGAGTTGAGTGCTTGAAACATTGTCATCTTCACTTAGGTAAGTAATTTTGTAAAGATAATCAAGCTTAGACACATTAGATTTCCTAAAGGTAGAAAGATCTTAGGACAAATGCACATCTATTATAGTATGTTGTTGATCGGTTATGATGATGAAAAGCTCCTCCCACTAGTTATGGTACTTCATCAAAGAAGAATGATCTTAGCATGGTATCAATGGGAATATGACTATGATACCAAAAGGAATAGGACTTATAAGCTAAGGTCAAAACAAATATGTTATCCCCAACTAACTAGCACCACAAACCATCTCTTTCGGGGGTTTGCCTTTTAGTTTCTTGACATTTTACTCTTAAATCTAGACCTTTATTTTTAGATTTTCTTATCCACAAGTTCCACAAGGTGGCAAGTAGAGAGTATATTAAAAAAACCATCTTGCCAAGCTAAAAACAAAGTTCTAATAAGGAAAGACCATTCCAGGAAAAAAGAAAAGAAATTTAGAAAGCCATGAAAGATATCACAATGTGATTTTATTTGGAGTTTGCCCCTTCAATACACAATACATCAACTTATATAAGTATGAGCTTGTGTTTAAACAAATATCACATGCCTTAATTGAAAAACACAAAGGCATCTAGAAGACAATGCATTATAAAATATGCTAGAGCACTACACACCAAGCACACTTTAAAGCAACATAGTACGAAAGATGCTAAAGCACTACATACCAAGCACACTATCCTATTTTATTACTGAATCATTTTTAATATTGTCTGCTAAACTGTCTGAACTATCTCTATTCTTTGCTTTGTGAAAAGTACAAATAAGTCTGTCATTCTCCCATTATGCAAAAGCTTATTAGCAATAGGATCGTTAGGTTTTCCTTGGAATCCTGATGAAAATGGATCATATGTTCTTCTTTTCGTAGAGGGAGAGAATTGAACTATTGAGATTGTGGCTAATGGAACTAGTTTTCAAATATGATGGAAGCCAATTGAAAATCTGTAGATGGACTCAAATGAATATGGGTCTTGGCTAGTGGCCCACCCCATGGATCTTTAGAGGAGGGTTTGAGTGCTTGATGAATTTGGTGGCTTACCTTAGGAAATTTTGGATTTGTGGATTGCTAGATATCTTTTTCACCAAATCTGTGGAGGAATCACACTATTATGTTGACATAAAACTTTATGAAGTTTCTCCTATTCTTGAGGAGCTGTCTAATTCTTGTTGGTCGAATTTTGAAAATATCATTCACACTTGTTTGAGGTTTGAACTATCATCGGAGTCTTATGAAGATCTCCGCTTGGCCTAAGAAACATCCATGGTCTATGAAAGATGATTAAAGTGTGAAGTTTTGGATCTGGCTAGCAAAACCTCAATTGTTCCTAAAAAACCAATCTCGGCTCCTAAAGGTTTAAACTATACTCATCTGAGTCCATCTCCATAGATTTGCAATTGACTTTCACCACATTTGAAAATTGGTCCTATTGGCCACAACCCCAAAGAGACTAGTCCTTTCCCTCTAAGAAAAGAAGAATAAATGGTCCATCTTCATCAAGAATCCAAGGAATTCTTGATGACCCTATTGCAGATAAACTCTTGTCACAATGGGAGATTGATAGCTCTATCATGCTTTTTGCAAAGCAAAGGACGGAGACAGTTTAGACAACTCAACATACAACATTAAAGAAGGATTCATCAATAAGATATAATTGTGTGCTTGGTTTGTAGTGCTTCATCAACAGACAACACTCTAGATGTGTTATGTTTTCTACTTAGCACGTGGTATTTGTTCAAGCACAAGCTCATGCCTATATAAGGCAAAATATTTTATATTGAAGGAGTAAACTAGCATTTCCTAAATAAAATCACTTTGTGATATCTCTCATAACTTTCTAAATCTCTTTTCTTTTTCCCCTAGAATGGTTTCTCTTGATTAGAAGTTTGTTGTTGGCTCAATAAGATGGTATAGTTTTAGTATGTTCTTCACTTGCCAATTTGTGGAACCTGTGGATCAGAAAATTTGAAACTCAAAGATCCTGATTCAAGTATAAAAGGTTAGTAAAATAAGAGGCAATTCCCTGAAAGAAATGGCCTATGGTGCTTGTTATTTAGGGATAACATATTGATTTCTTAGCTCTTGAGCCTATTCTTTATTTCCCCAATATTAACTTTTGCCATGCCAACTAAAACACTCTTGCAAGTATGAGAAATCATTCTTCCATCAAGTGCTTCTGATTTATTGGTAAAAATTTATGACTTTATGACTTTATGACTTAAAAAACTCATTCTCAACCTTAAATGTAATAAAGGTAGGATGACCTCATCCTCCAAGTCTTTCATACTTTTTCTTATTCAAATGAGTTTCTAGAATATCCCTTCCAATTTACAACACAAGTCCACAGAGTAATTCTCTTTTGTTAGTTAATATCCTAAAAATCCCAAATCGATATACTTATGACAAATATACCTCTAATTGATGCATATGTAGCAAATTTACCACAAAAAATCCCAAATTGATACATTTATGATAAATTTACTCCAAACTAATTTGTTCGATCACTAAAAATCCTAAATTGGTACATTTGTGATAGATATACCCTATTTTAAATTGGATTAATACTACAAAAATGGTACAATTGTGACATCAATCAACCGTTATGTGTCATTCAATTTAGCAATTTAACAGTAAAATTTGAACGGAAATTAACATAAGCTAAATTTATCAAAGGTGTATCAATTTGAAGTTTTTTGTAGTCAAAAAATTAGTTTGAAGTAAATTTGTCACGGGTGTACTAATTTAGGATTTTTCTGGGCAGGGAGATATAATCTTCCTTGGCGCAATAGACCTTGGCCGGAGAACATCAGATGGGCCTTGGGATTTCTCTCTGGAAAGGAATTCTTCCACTCCATTGCTCGATTTTCCTTTGGAGCCTTGTGCAATGTAATATGGAAGAAAAGAAACAATATTATCTTTCGGGGCGAAGCGCTAGAGGTTGCTGCTATGAAGAATCACCTTATCAAAGTTGTCAAAGATAAAGTGCTCACCTATAGCAAAGTTCCGAACACCCCCGTGAACAGAAGGCTTCAACGAGGATGGGGTTTTGACCCTTATGTTTTTTATGGAAGCTCTATTCGCTCTTCTTAAGTGTTGTGTTTGCCTCAGCTTGTTGCTTTTGCTGTTTTTTAGTTTCTTTGTTGTTGCTCTTTCTTTTACGCTCCCTTTCACTCATTCTACTTATTCACATTATGAGTTAAAGTTCTTGGCGTCGGTTTTGTGTATTTCGGCTTTCCCTTCTATAGTATTACCTTTACCAAAAAAAAAAAAAACACTTTTTTAAATCTTAGCTTTTCTCACTCTAAATCCCTTGTCTATTGCATGGCCACGTATTTATGATATGCTTCAAGTTCACTTACAAAAACTATTTCTATTGTAAACTCAAAATATTTTTTCAAATCACGAGTTATATTTGCTAAATGGGCAGTTTCATGCCGTAGGCAAAAAACACGATATATTTAATATAATACTTCTACAAAAAAATAACTTCATACCCATTTCTTGAGAAAACAAGTATCTTTCACATAATATGATTTTGGTATCTTCGATTCAATCATCAGATAACCTTAGACGTGCGAGTTAACTAACTAATGACTTTAAAGCAGAGATAAGCAATGATCTCGAAAAAGCTCAAAATCAATGTCGCGGATAAAGATCCAGAGGCATGGGCGGAGGCATGTGCCTTCTTAATTTGCAAATCAAGACATCACGGATAATGGGTTGTAAGCTGCTTAATCATAAACAGATTTTGACCAGGAGTATTTGGTTAACTTTGACAGAGTGTATACAGAATGAATTACAGAAAACAAGAATCTCTTTTGAAGATTAAATTCCTCATAGTCTATTATGACTTGCTTAATTATTTGAAAATCAGATTGCAAATCCTTAAGCGGCACTCGTTCTTCAAACAAAAGCCACAATCAATATGTAAATGCTTAAAGTGAATATGGGCCATACTCAAGCTTCGCTGAATCGCGAACAAGATGCTACAGTTTGGCTACCGACCTCACCTTCTTCACCGTGGTGGTGGTGGACTGGTGGTCGTCATCAGCTTCTCTCTCTTACGAATAGTGCAGAAGGATACGTGGACGGTGAATTCTTCCTACGAATGTGATATATCATTACTAGCAAAATCCTGTGTACTGTGATTTGATGCCTTAAGGCATTATTTTTCTCGACTATATGATCCTATGCTTTTGTAGAAAGCAAATATTAATGGGTCCATTTAGGGCTATTTTTGTGCAAAAAGAAAGGATTTGAGATTTACAATATTTTAGAGGACAATTCACGTTTAAAATTAAGGGAATTACACAAAATTCGCCTTAAATGTTAGCAGTCGCGCACCTTTCCCCCCAAACTTTCAATTGGTATATGATTCTCCCTTGATATTTTATTTTATTACAACTGTTAAACCCTTCCTTTTTTTTTCCTAGACTTTTAAGGGTGAAAGTGAATTTCTATTTCATTTTTAGAAGAAATCTAGAGATTTCCTATTGAATTTAATTAAAAAAGTGAAAAATAGTAAAAAAAATGAGAAATATAAATGTACCAATACTAGTATAAAAAGAGAACTATGAATTATGATAATAAAAACATGAATTGTTGAAATATTAGCGGCTTTGTTTTTTTTTCTCGTGTTGGATACTTTTCATGGCTCGATATTAATAATGATAATACATATATTAATTGTTAACATATGATAAATATAGTAATCAAACTAAAGATATTTCGAGAAATAGGAACACAATTAAGCAAATGTCTCGATAGCACAAACGTCAAACTATAAGAATTGGATTCTCAATATGTATTTTCGAATGGTTAATTAATGAAACAAGTGATTGATCAATAAAAAAAAAATTAAAAACTTTACCTTCTGGCTAATTAGTTCCTTTTATGAGTTGATAACATTATTCTTTACAATTTTCTTAGATAATTTTATCGACCGATCATTGTTGTATTCATTAAGCTTGTAAATTTACATCATGAATAACCACCAATTTTTGTAATCTAAACTTTTTGTTATCGAAACCCTTTCCCTTTTTATCTAACTAGCGTTTATGTTTTCTCTTAGAAAATCTTAATTAGCTATATTGAAACGGTCTTTGTCAAATTTTAACCATTATCATTACCGTTATTATTGTTGTTGTCATTATCATTCTTCTTCTTGTTGTTCATTTTCTTACTAGTAGTAATTTGGTTAATTTAGTTTTATCTCATCATATATATATATAGTGTTTTCTTTCATTTTTTACGGCAGTTAAGGACAAAAAAGAGAGACTTCCTTTATTAAAAAAAAAGAAAAAAGAAAAGACAAACATTGATTTTCATCCCTAAAAAAAAGTCACGTGCATTGCAACTAAGGTTTCAACGGTTATAACAAAACAAAAGGTGGGGATATTGGGTAGGGGTGAGCATGGTCCGGGTTGGGCCGATCCACCCCTAACCCTAGGATCAACCCGCACAATACTGGTTCTCAATTTTTGGGATTGAGGATTGACCCTATTGAGCTCGGGACCGACCCAATGGATTCGGTCCGGTTTTAGGGTCAACTCGAGACCAACTGATAATTTTTTATTTCATTTTTTGTACTCCTTAAAAAAGCAATTGAAGATCGAATTGACCTAATAGGTTCGGTTCGATTCGATTTTAAGGTCAACCCAGAACCAACCGATAATTTTTTATTTCATTTTTTGTACTCCTTGAAAGAGCAATCGAGGACCGTACCGACCCAATGGGTTTGATGATGAGCGAGGTTGACTAAGAAAGGCAAGTGATGAAGGTTAAGTGGGGTGGGCGTCGAACAGAATGAGTATCGAATGTCGAGTAGGGAGCAACAAGCCAAGCGAGCATCGAGCGACGAGCAGCACGAGTGACCTAAAGCGAGCGAGGCTAGTGTCGAAGTTGTTTCTTTCGATTTTGGCAAATTGAAGACTAAAAGGACAAATAAGACAGAAGAGAACGAATACTAGAAGAGGATGTGATAAGGAGCTGTTTATGCCTTTTTGGACGCTGTGAAGACACTTTACAAAAACATTTTCTTCCTTTGTAAATTATAATTATTGACGCCGTAAAAGATATTAAAAATCTAAGTTATTAAATAACAATATAAAATTACTTAAACTCCTCACTAAAGAGCTGTTTAATGTTGTAGACACAATTTATTTTAAGGTTTTCTCTATATAAAAAAATTATAATATATATATAAATAAATAATCAGGGTTGATCCGGGTTAGACCAACCTGGAACTTTCAGGACCGAGAACCAACCCGCACAGTGCTGTTCCAGAAATTCTAGGATTAAGGATCGACCCAATCTCCCTGGGTACCGGATCAGGATCAGTAGGGTTGGGCTGATCCAGGATCGGTCCAGGGCCAACCTTGGATCAATGCTCACCCCTAATATTGGGCAACGGTTGAGAGCTCCAAGGGGAGAATGTGTGTTTTCCCCAAAGTTGAGGGGCCTAGATGTGATTTTCGCTTATAATCACATCCAAAAATACAAAAGAAAATAAAAAGAAAATGACGTCATTTTTCCCTCTATAAATGCCTCTGTCAGCGTGATCAGATTAACAGATTTTTGGAGTCAAACTTCCTCTCCGTTCTTCTTCTTCTTCATCATCATCTTCTTCTTCTTCCTTCAGTTCAGTTCAGTTCAGTTCGATTGAAAGATGATCGCGTCGTTCACTCCTCCTCGCTCCCAATGCCTCGGCCCCTCCTCCTCCTCCTCCTCCTCCTCCTCCTCCGTTGCCGCCGCGGACGCGAGGAGACGACTCCCGAGCACTCGAGCTTCGCTGAATCGCGATCGGCATGCTCCTCAACATCGGCCGCAGTCGGCTTCATCGGCTCCCCCGCCCTCGGCGGCGGCGGCGGCGGCGGCGGCGGCGGCGTCGGCGTCGGCGGTGGCGTCGTCTTCTCTCTCTTACGGACGGCGCGGGCAGAGGCGGCCTCAGAACGTGGACGGCGACTTCTTCATAGGTAAGATTTCTCTCACTTGAGTCTCGCGCGCTGTGATGTCTCATGGTCCGGTGATCGCCTAAGGACGATGTGTGCTCTTCGTTGACTTGATCCGTGATTCGTGGAGCGGTGGTGAAATCAGCGGTGGGGAATGGGAAGAGCAAGCCAGTAGCATTCGCATCGCGTGGTCTTTCTGAGCCTCTATTTGATTTCTTCTCTGATCGTGTTTGCAGATACCACGTGCATAGATTGCGATACTTGCCGCTGGATGGCTCCGGTAATCAGTTGAACTTGTTATCTGATGTTTTGTGCTTGCTTCTGCTTAGAGAATTAGAAATACAGTGGTCTGCTTAGTCCTGTTATGGAGAGACTTCGGGACTTGCCAAATTTGGTTTTTAATCAAACTTTGAGTAGTTCTGAAAAATTTATTGAGTCTGGAGGTACATCATTATGATAGCTGCAGATTAGCTGAAGAAACTGGGGAGTGTTTGGCCATTGAATTTTCGGGATTTCCACTCTTGTTTACATGTGGTAATACAGATGAACCAGTATATATATGTTTCCAATCTTAGAAAATTCTCATTATCTTGTGCAAAGCATGATTCTGCAAATAGGAAAATGGAACTGAAGATCGTTTTCATTAAGTGGAATTGAAAACATCTTCTTGAACCAAACCCGGCCTATCTTTTCTTCCCTGCACTTCAGATATTTAGCTTGTTCTGCTTATTTCAATCATATTTCTCTGTTGTACGGTTAATGTCTTATCTTCATCCGTGCACTTATTTCTCTCTACTGCTGGCCATCCATTTGATTGAGGAAATATGTGCCTTTAGTCTACTATGGTACTGTCTGAGTTCTATAGGCACTGTTCCACTTACAAATTGTCTTTTTGTGTACTTCCAGCAAATTTTTACGAGGGTTGATGAGATGTCGGCTGTTTTCAAACAGCCAGTCAATAAGGAGGAACGGCTAAAGGCTCTACAGGTGCATTGCCATATTTCCTTATCCACTTTTTTGGTAGTTTCATTTTATCAAAATTTCTGGCTTTGTGTAGAACCCATATTATGGAGGTAAAATATGATAAATAGTGTGAGCATGTACTCCATGTACATCAGCACATGGGTGCCAATTGGAAGGGGGTGTTTCTGAATATCAGTAAACATTGCTGTTGATAGGGGAAATACGTACCTTGAGAACTAGGAGAGTTGAACGTAGACATCTCTTTGATGATCTTGATAATTTTAGTTTTGTGGGCAATAAGTTGAGGTTTGGAATTGAGAAACGAAATATCAATCTGTATTGGTGAAAGTGAGTTAGTGAACTTGGGGAATGCCTCAAAACCGTTGCTTTTGCTTTATGAAAGATGGTCATGGGTGTCAACCATTCTCTTTTGTAGCATGCTCTGCATTCGTTTTGGGCACTGAAACTATTCTGTGTGTTCTGAGATAGTTTCCCTTTCTAATAGATGGTTGAGTTCCTTTTCTCATTATATCACAAACCATACATGACTTTGCCCATGCTGAATGTTTTTGATTTTAGACTAATTCTTGGTAATCTGATATGACTTTCGGCTTGTGTGATCCTTGTGTAGGCCTTAATTTCATGTCCAACAAGTTCAATTCACACAAAGAAGCCAGCTCCTGATGTCTTAGCAGCCCATGAAACTTTTCCGATCCCTATCGATGAGCAAAAGCTGCCGGTATTTTTATCTCATTTACCTTGATGATTGGTCACATGCTCACTAAATCTTATGATTGATTGATGACTCTACCTTGTTTTGCATATTGTCCTTGTAACCATGATTCTCCTTGTAGAAAGATGCGGAAAGACAATAAAAGAGACTCTTGTACTTAATATTCCTTTTTGAAATGAGCTAGTAAATAAAATGCATTTGTCAAATTTGCCAATTGCCCTGATGATAGGTGTGGTTTATGCTCACCTTATGTGGCCGAACTTAGGCTTAAGACTCAAGCGTACAAGTATACAATAGAAGAGGTAAGGGGTCTGAATAAATTTAAATTCAAGGCCTCATGCTGTGAAACCATACAAAATTTTGAGGGATTATTGCTAACTATTCTAAATACTTGAGCAGATAGATGAAGGTGTGATTTAACATTTGAATCTCTAACAACATTGATACTATCTGTGGTGAAAAGCTGTGTCCTACTAATGGTAAAAGATTCATTGAAGTTCATCTACCACTGAGTGCTTGTTTGTGTAGGCTTGAATTTCCCTTTATCTTCTTTTGGGAGCAAGGACAATGCCATTTAGTTCTGCATAATCGCTGTTGCATACATGGTCCTCCTAGTTGCTTCTTTCTGGCTTATGAAATTTCCAGTTGAAGCAAGAATTAAGGTTGTTTTGAAAGTTACAACTTACAAAGGTCATGTCCAACCTCAATGAAAAGAAACCTGATACATTCTGAGCTATGTAAATATGTGCATGATCATGTTCACTTGTCCGGTGAATGACATAGCATAGTAAGGCACTTGTAGCCTTTAATTTCTGTTCTATAATGGGGAACGATTAGTCTTCATAAGCTGAGAAGGATATGCAATCCTTTGTAGAACTTTTTTGGGCTATGTATGGTTGTTCTCTAGATACACGACTTGGTCTTAGCTGCAACCTCCATCCAAATTTTCCTAATGTGTCATTCATTGAAATACTTTCAGGGAGTGTATCACTGCGGGTATCATTCAGAGAAATCTTATGGAGCTTCGTCATATTTGATTGTCCGTGCTGAAGGAAACATTCTTGTAGATAGGTATTGTATGCTTGAGATGAATCGCGGAATTGGTACTTTTGGTCTCACTACTCTAGAAGAGTTTAATGAGAAAATTTGGTCAAGCTATTAATGCACTATGCAGCCTCTCCCTTTTCACTTCATTCTGATCGTCTCTTGTTTAGTGAACTTCCATTACTCTTTCATCCTGTTACTGTAGCCCCAGGTATACCAAGAGACTTGCACATAAGATTGAGATGCTTGGTGGTGCACAATTAATGTTTCTAACTCACAAGTATGATGACTACTCCTGAAAATATATATTATGTGATCTTTATTCTTCAGGACCCAAACATGAGTTATTCTGGTTTTGGTGGCTAGGGATGATGTCGCAGATCACAAGAATTGGAGAGAGCAGTTAGGTTGTGACAGGATTTTGCACTCTGAGGAAGTAATCATCACTTTTCTTCTGCCTAATTCCGGGATGTAAACATGTTTTTGTTCTCTTGGTTCCTATAGTTTGTTTCTTAATGAGGTTACGTATGAGATGTTGAACTTCAATTGTTAAGTAGTTGAGAAAAGAAGCATGCTCTACGATGGACAAATGTGGGAATAAGATGACATATCGAATTTACCTTTGCTGGATATATGGAAGAGTCGGATAAAATATTTGTTGGAATGAGTCATAAATATTACTACACTCCTCATAAAAGGCCAAAATTCTTTTTAGTTTTAAAACCTATTTGCTATATTTAATTTTGCGAGAGTTTTGATTCAGAATTGGATTCAACTAATATCTTTAAGGCAATGGGATGCTTCAATGAATGTCATGGCATCATGTAATTCTGATTGTTAATGATACCTATGCCCTTAGCTGGAGCATGTGGAGTGACGAGATTTATGGCAAGTGCAGTGAAACTAGTAATAAATAGAGTGATATAGATAATATGGTTTTGTTTATTTAAGATTGGTGACAAAGTTTGATCATCATGATCTTTACAGCTGGAAGATTCAACTGCTGAGATTGAGATAAAATTAGAAGGGAGGGGGCCCTGGAATCTTGGGCAGGACGTAGAGCTTATTCACACCCCTGGACACACGGAAGTAGGTTGCTTGGTCTAATGCTAGTGTTCTTCGTTTGCACGTATATATATGTTCTATGGTGTGGAACCTTGCACATTTTTTTGCATCAAGAACTTGAGGACCCAAAGTGTATGAAAGATTGATCCACGTTGAAGTTCTAAGATTTATGATGGAAGTCACCATTTTTACAGGGATCAGTTTGCTTGCTGTACAAACCGCTGGAAGTAATATTCACAGGAGATCATTTAATGATGACACCAACTGGAATAAGCATAATGGAACAGTACAACAAATGTTCAGGTAAGCACTAATTGAAGTGTGGTCGATGACCAGGCCTGCATTCTTAATTACCTTCTTTGGTACTTCTGGTTCTTGGTGGCTCTTATGCTCATTGATTATTGATACCTATATAATTTACTTGTAGGGATGTCAGGATGCATGTATTGCTAATATAGGGGGATTTTATTACTACGTATCTTGCTCACATCTTATGAGGTTTAGAAGTACCTTGCAATCCGCCTGACGTTGTTGCCTTCTGTTTATTGTGCAACCACATTTTACCATTTCTTGGTGGGACTTGGTCCAGTTACTGTGTCTTTGTACTTCATAGGAGAATAGAATTTGCACCTTTCTATGACTATCTCTATCTACAGTGACTTTGTGTTCTCGGTATATCATTGAGAGAGGAAGGGGGTTAGATAAAATTGGGGAGATTCCCATTTCTCGGAGACTCTTGGACAGACGTGTGGGGGGTGCTAGCTTGTTACCCGAAGTAGCTGCAACTTTTTTCCACCAACCAAGAGAAATGGCAGCTACATGAGTGGTGACGTTCTATAACAATTTTGTAACAATTGCCAAATAACAGATGCTTAACTCAGAAGATGGCTCATTTGAAAGAGAGGCAACTTATTGTCAAATTCCTGCTTGTGTCCTCAAGTGCTTGCAGTGTGTGTTTCTTGCTAATTTCACAAGTTTCTTTTGCAGTTACTGCACAATTAAATAGCGTTGAGAAGTTGGTTGACTTGGACTTCAGGTGGATAGTACCAGGTTGGTATATTTCCTCACTATTTCCCTTATGATGTTTAGAAATTGCTATACCGAAACTATGGTATTTGATGACTCCTACTGGCAGCTAAATGATTGGTTCAGAATCCACATGCTTTAAGCATAGAGAAGTTTAAAAAAATGTGTGTGCAATTCGAAGTACATTGACCAAAATGAAAACTCAAATAGAATACAGGGATTGATAGTATACATCTTTTCTTGTCTAAGAACTAGGAAAGAAACGAGGTTTGACTATTTAGGTCCTGCATGGTAACTTGCCTATCTTTTGTTCTTTTGTTACTTGGAACAAAAAAAGAACATAAATCCATTTGGTAATATCAACCTAATTTTTTATTACCCGGAATAAAAAAGTAGTCAAAGAATAAATTTAGAACAAAAACAAGAAGCACAAAAATTCTCAGGAATAATTTTTAGAAATAAGTCTTTTTTTTTTTCTTCTTCTTCCTCGTTGTCCCCCCCCAAACTGCACGAGGCCATTTGACTTTGCCAGTCACTAGTCGTTAGTTGCCACTGCTTGCCATTACAAAAATTTATTAAAAAATTAAAAAAAAATTTACGTTACAAAAAAAAAATTGTGGATCGTACTAAATGCATTATTATTCTTTTTCTATTCCAAGAATAGAAATTTTATAAAGTTCTCAAACGGGTTCTTTTATTCAGAAATTATTTCAAGGAATAGAAATAGAAAGTGACTATTTAAAAAAAAAAAAATAGTTTCTTGAAACAAAAATATTATCAAACGCGTCCTAGATACTTACCGGTAATAATGACAGGTGGTTAAAAATTTTCGGAGGCTCTGTTCCACTTTGATTTTCAGTTTGACTTCAACTTGCAGGTCACGGTAGGAGGATTGAATTCAAAAGTTCCCTCGAGAAAGATCTGGTTCTGAAAGAATTTGTGCAGCAAAAGTCAAGTCAATCTGCTTATATCTAAGCGAGAGTTTCAATGTGGTGGGTATGTCCATGGAGATTTTCAACTCGTGAAGCGATGACACTGTCAGGAATGCGTTAACATAGTTTGTGACTAGGAATTTGTTTGTTTGTATATTAGAGCCGAATGCAGAAGTTGGAATTTAGTTCACTTGCATGTATTCATGATAATGACATATAACTCGTAGAATGTTCCACAATTGCTCGGGAGAGTTTCTGTTCTATCTGATGACAGTTTGATTTTGGCCCCTTCAACATTCTTTTCGCTCATTTAAAGTTTGGTTAGGTGGCATTAGCCTGACATTAAGCCTGAAAGGAGCTGTGTGAAAGTTTTTTACCATATCCGGATGAAAATCGTAGTCAGAAAACAAAGTTACAGAGAACGATCCCACTCTTTTGACAGCTTAACTCGTTGATGTTATGATCTTCTGTTGATTTTACAAATTGACAATAACCTGCACATAATATGAGATGTCCAACTCAGCAACTGATCAATGATTCTATAAGCTTGATGGGACTCTGCGCTAGACAAAACGTACCTGATCCTGCCAAGTTTGTTCCTGAATCTAGTCATCCCAGCCTCTCAATTGTTCTACCATTGCCCTAAATCATATCTCCTTACATTTGGCGTGGCTGTAATGTACTCGGTTTTCATGAACCGCAAAATTCTCCTGCAGCTAACTTCTACATTGGGCATAGACATGGCTTCTCAAGTTTTTGTTATCAACAAATTTGAAGAAGAAACCTCCAAAAGACGAGATGGGCTTCCCATGGCAAATTGCTTTTTTTTTTGCCTTAAATTTTCACATGATGTTGAACATCGGCAAAATGAGCTGTTCTGGCAGCAATAACAGACTCGTTCCTTCCCAGGCTTGTCTAGTTTCTACATACATACAAATCTTCCCGGAATATAAATTAAGAGGGCAAACCAGCGGCTGTCTGTCAAAAAAGTGCCCATCTCTATATGGCATGTGAAGCTAAAACCAGAAAATAACAAGCACTCGCAAAAAAGGACATCATTCCAAGCCCATCTCCCTTTCATAATTGCCAGTCTATGGGATCGAGTCCCATGTTCTCCAGAATCTGGTTTGTGCGAGAAAAATGCCTGTGCGATTAGTAAAATCTGGTTATATTATCTCAAGTAACATTTGACTGCTATAAAATTATATCTAAAGGAAGAAAAGGACATGAAGAAACGCTGCATCACACTGAAGCCACTTCAACAACTTTAAAGTTATTCAAAGAGATTGCACTGTTATCATTTAGTGTACAGGTCTGGTCTTTGAATGGATACAGGCAGACATCCTTTACCTCAGCGCTAAACATTACTTGAATAACATGAAGATTTATGAGATTTGCACAAATCCGTGGCATCTACATTCATGGAATCAGCCCCAGCAAGCTTTACTCATAATATGCATGGTTCCCTTGACATTTAGCAGCACAAATTTAGTTCTAAAACGAGAACAACTCCAGTGAAAGTCACTGGATGTCAAACCTGACTAGAAGTGAGATGGTTTTCTATGACCCTCTAAAGCCATCACCGACGAACACTACATGGTCATCGAGCAATGCACGTGAACATTAGTCGTTTCATAACAAGGTTGATATGGAAACATGCCAATCTCCTTTTCAAATATCAATAGCGTATCATCTCAGGGTACTAAGCATGTAGCAAGATGCGTTGAATTTAATATGTTTGGACCAATAACTAATAATTACGCATGGCCCACCATGTCCCATGAAACGTTTCTAGATAAAAATTAAGATCTAATTGCTATAGGGAAAAGCAAAAATTACCTGCAGCCAAAAAAGCCTCGGTTTGCAGACAAACCAGAAGGATGTGCTGCTTTCAGTATGTGATGTTTTGTCTCATCAATCAACCTGTGTTTCAACTGTCATTAGCAAAAAGAAAAGAAAACAATGTCTTCCAATACTCAATAGATTTGCCCCCTTTTTCAATTGCATTCTTACTGAAATATCACTTTACCATAATGCTAAGGCCTAACACTTAGGTCATTGTAAAGTTTAATACATTGTTATTTCTGATTATCTATCTACTACATGAAGAAGAGGAGTGTAACTCATGACTGTGTGTTGGATCATATAAGGAGCCTCTTAAAATACAATTCCTTAACATGACAAGGAACAATGACACGATCCAGATAGAAACTTGCATATGTGAGTGCCATGAGCATATCTAAACAAATTTAACAGGAACTAAAATGTCATCAGAATTAATGAATTCCTTATGTACCAAACTGAGACGAAGATTTCTAAGCGCAAAGGTGACATGCTATGACCAATTTGGTAATCCTGACACTTAGAAGCTACATTAGAGCTACATTGGACATAACTAATTAAAATTTTAGCTTTGTTGCTCCCAATGAAGCTACTTAAGCAATTCCCCTCTTCATCACCCCTTATGACATATTGAGGTTGATTTTCTTCAAAATGTTCAATTTTGTGGACCTCCAAAATGTCAAAATTTTCCAAAAAAGAGCGCCCATCGTTAGACTGAGGATAATAAATTGAACTATCTATTTTTTTTTTTTTTTGGTCACAGAACTACCCATTTCAATTGGTTAATTTTGAAGCTCAAAATGAAGCTATTAGTTAATGCTCCTCTTCATGACAACTTATCACATGTTGAGGTTGGTCTCTGTAGAAATATAAGATTTCTTTGACCTAGGAAATGTCGATATTTCAAAGAAACCATTTTTGAGACCTAAGAACACTACATTCATACAATAAAGATTCGCCCTTCGTCAATCCTATTGATATAACAATGTTTGCTTTCTGTCCATGTGAGATTTCATTGACTTACCATGTGTTAAGAATTCCAAAATAATGAAGAAAATTTTCTTGTTCTTATTTTATAAAATTCAGAGTGAAGGTCTTTTCTTTAGGAGTAAGGAAAAATTAGTCAATACTGAAATATAAGAGCCTATGCAGTCAGCATGTTGCCCATCAATAGGCTTGAGCACATGTACACATGATCCTAGAAAGAGAGAACAGCGCTATTTTTCTTGGGCAAGCTTTTATAATAACAGAGCTATCAAGATAAAAATTTCAAAAGCACCTTCTTTTCTCTTGAGCAGAATTCCCCCAGAGCAGAAAAACTACTCCTTTCTTCTCATTAGAAATCGTTTTAATAACAGCATCAGTAAATTGCTCCCATCCTTTCTTTGCATGCGAGTTGGCTTGATGACTTCTGACTGCAAGAAAGGGTATGGGCTTCTTTAAGTGTTGACAGCTATCACAACCACCAGTTAAAAACTTTCTCAAAGTCATCAAATAAAAATTTGCCAACCTAAAATAACCAAAGGAATAGATATGATTTCTTAGTTAGCTTGACAATGCTAATTGGGTTGGACATGAGAAAACTAATATATATTCTCAGAGCACAACTAGTCACATTACTTGTTTGACATAATCATGCCAGTCAAAAAATCATATTTATGATAGAATTGGGTGACCACTCTTTGGAAAGAACTGATGGGAAACATCTTACTTTTGTCTTTCAGGATAGTAAGGTTATATGGAATACGCTGGGTGAAATTAGAAAAGATTGTACTCTATAAAAGTTCTCAGCATGTGCTCGTGTGCTTACTATGATGGCAGTATGCTGGATTACTTCAAGCATCGCGTGACAGGAACGATAGGCTTGCCATGGGATAAACGGCTATATAAATAAATAAACTATTATCTAGTGCTATAAATTATTAAGCCTTCTCTATTCATTTGACCTTTGTAGAACATTTTCTCTCTCAAATAGTTTAGATTCCAAGAATTTCAAGCTGAATAGCCATATTGAGGCATAGAAAATAGATAGGAATATCCAGATCTAAAAATAGCAACTCTATGGACTTTTCTCTTTGCTAATGAATAACTTCATGCACAGAAGTTTTCTATTTGATTGATAATATAATTATCCTCATGACAAGTGAATTCATTGGAGGTTCAGCTTGAATGATAAACTTACCAGTGAGAACAGCATTGAGCAATAAAACACCCTACGAAAAAAATTTAAGAATCACAGTTAGGCAAATATATGCAGAAGATACATGACAGAGCAAGTGCCTTTAAATTCACTCCATTAAGGGACTCATTGGATGCAATTAACTTTTCCATCCACCTTACCCCCACTTCATCCAATTAATTGTCCACAAACCATCTTTTTATGAATAAATTATAATTTTATTACAAAGACACATCGTTCCAGTACATCGGCATTAACAAAAATGGCATACAAGAAACAGAAAACTCAAAGCAAAGCTATAGCTTAGGAACGTTAGAGCAAGAAGCCCAAAGATGATCGCAAGTCAAGCCAATTTTTTCTTTAAGAACTAGTGATTTGTAGTCATAACAACAAAATCTATAAGATATTTTCACTGCAGAAAGAACCACTCAGATACACATTAAATCTGAGCCCTAACTAATAAAAATACAAGGCTACAAAACTGTTAGTCTCCCAAAGATACAAGCCAGTCATGTCATTGAACCCATCATAAGCTAGTCTAAGCAAATGATTTAAGATAAAGTCTTTGAAGAAGGGACTAGGAAAGTTTGCAACATTGCTTGAACAGGATAAGTTCTATAGGCTCATAAGTTCGAATTCTTGAGACCTAAGAAGACAGGACTAGGAGGACAAAGATAAGCACCATTAAGTTCTTGTTGTCAAGGAAGGAAACTCAAAACAAATTGGACTCAACAAAATTATGGCAGAAATTGAAGACAACAACTATATAAAACTGAAAAGGAATCCAGCCTCATTTGTACATAAAAAAGAAACAAAAAGTGAGGAATTAGATATATGTTTGAAGTTGTTTGATCAGAAACTATTCATATTTGAGATGCTTATTAGAAAACCAGAATAGGCATACGTCCCAATTGTTTATACTTAGTACCAGTACCTGAGAAGACCATCTCTCGAGATTCCCATGAGAAGGAATGGAGCAGCCGAGATCTTGTTTCAGCTCCTTAAAAATGTTGGCAAGACTCGAGGGGAGCTTAATGCCCTCGGGGACAGAGAAGGCGAGTCCCATGGCCTGACCAGGTCCATGGTAAGGGTCCTGGCCGAGGATCACGGCCTTCACTCTGTCGAATGGGGTCGAGTTCAGAGCATTAAAGATCAGATGCTGAGGCGGATATATAACATGTCCCTTGACATCGCCAGCAGCGGAAGACGCCTCAGCTTGGAGAAACTTGCACAGATTCTTTGCATACGGCTTCTGAAGCTCCCCGGAAGCGCCTTGAGCCATGTCTCCTCCACCAATAGCTCCTCCAGCTTCACATAAGCCGCGCCTTCAGCTGCAAAATTTTTCCCCACATTTTCAAAATATATCAAATATAAAAAGAGAGAACATCTACTCGAAAACCAACAGCTTCATCTTCCGAAAAAATCCAACTTTAACGTTACACTCGCATGTTTAAGCATCGAATGTGACGCGGACTAAACAGTTTACTTCCAAACAAAGAGAAGAGCAGGTCAAGTCGAACATTTTTAAGCAAATTCCCCGAAAGCTGACGACTTTTTTCGACAGCACCCAACAAAATCTTAAAAACGGACCTCCGAAACAGGTTACACGGTAGATACAAACAGTTCAGGCGATGCAATGCGAGACAAGCCCAAACCAAGAACAACCCGCCGACGAAATTAATCGTTGATTAAAGAAAGTAGTCAAACTCTGAAGAGAGAGTTTCGCACCTTTGGAGCGGGAGATTCGGTCGGAGCAGATTTTGAGGTTGCGGCGAGACTTGGCGAGGAGCTTGTTGAGCTCGATGCGGGACTTCTGAGCGGGCGTGAGATCGGAGGAGGAGGAGGAGGAGGTCGTTCCGTCGCCGCCGTCGGGGGCGGCGGAGAGGGACTTGGCGACGAGCGGGGAAGAGGAGGGGGAGGAAGGGGAGGAAGGGGAGGAGGCTCTGAGACGCTTCGACGGCCGCTGGAAGAGATCGAGGAGTGTCTTCGGCGGCGCCATTTCCATCCGGCCCCCGTCGTTTTCCCCGGCGGAACTCCTTTTAAGGAGGAAGACAAGACGGAGGAGAGAGAGTACGGATGGGCTCCCGAGCGCGCGCTTTAGGACGGAGAAGCCCGCGCTTTTGGCAATGCCATGTACGAGTGCGATCAAAATCTAAATATGTAAAGGGAGAATTGGAAAGGCACGATACCAATCCAATCAATTGTCAATTGTCTAACTTAATTATTCCATCACTAAGATTCATCCCGACCCGACCCGAACACGCTCGGCAACACGATCCAACCCCGCTTATATGAGTTAGAAAAGCAGGGCATGAGGGATACGATTGGAGTGACGTTGGAATTTTTGTTCCGAGAGTTCGAGGATCAGATGATTACTAAAGTTGAGTCTCGTGAAAACCGGTTGGGCCACGCTCCTGTTTTGCTAAAGTGATGCGCAATGGATTGTCGGGTTAAATTGGACTTGATAATGATGGGTCGTAATCCATTAAGACAACATTTACTGGTGTTCCGACTCATCATGGCCACATGGGCTTCCCCTTTTCCATGATAGTTGATGTGACATCAATTAGTGAGTTTTTACCATAGGTTAAACATTTGGCCACTAATCTGTCCAAAAAAAAAAAAAACATTTGGCCACTAAGGAAAAAGATTAGTCTGCGATGGTAATTGATAATGGCGATGACACGCTAGCTCGAAAATATTAGCAATTTTTTCTTTTCCTTTTCTTTTTTTTTTGCTTAGGGTTATATTTTTAATTGAAAATAATAATTATCTGACTATCATTAAGAATGATTGACAAACTAGACAATAACACCCTAAATATTTTAATTTTTTATCGTTATTCAATCAAGTGCCTCTTTTTCTTTTTCTTTTCCGTTCAAACATGGCTGGGCAAACAAGACTAAGACAAAACAAACAAAGACACATTGTTTAATTCATTTAAATTTAAAAGTTGGCAGCCCTAGTTGTAATTTTTGCTAAGCGAGCTACATCAACCTAACTAAACATGACACGGCACTTCTTTCATGGAAGCCCCGCACTCAGCCCCATTAGAAAAGTTGAGATACTTAATTGAATAAAATGAAGTTTAGCAACATGCTTTGCAAATGAAGACGCTGGGTTCTTTCCTTTTTTCCTTATCTACGAATGGAAAGACACGAGGTAAGCAACTCGAAAATACTAAGCTCGGTATGTCAACTACAAAGGGCTAATCGCTAACGGATCATTAGCATAGTAGCAGTCATCATGCATGTAATCATCCGGTCACTGCTAATATTGACTAGAAGCTGCTTGCAGTGCCATTAAAAAACTTTCATAAATTAGGAAAGACGATCTACGTACATCATCCAACTTCAACAAATGCCTTCAGATCAGATCTCTCCCAGAACTTATTCCATCGTGCTGAATAATTACTAGTGTATTGAATGAAGATGCTCCATAACTCTCAACTATAGACATGTGCGACCATGAGATGAGCTTCAACTTGAACCTGAGAAGAGAAGGAAGACCCACGACATGCAAGAAGATCGAGATATACTCACAACAACATATGCATAATCCCTGATGCCCTTGACAAGAAGCTTATCCAGGGTGCCAAGGTGGATATTTACAGGAACCAAATCGAATGAAACTAAAGGACAACACAGCAATAGAATATATAGTAGAACAATCTTGACCTTGCTTGTGTGCGGATGTCAACAAGTAAAACAGGTCCAGATGTACACTTCATGAAACAAGGAAAACACCAGCCTGCAAGTCATAGAGTTTATCAGAATTGTACCAGGGCACAAACTGAAAAATTGATTTCATTTTGAACTCAATGAGAAGCTTTTGGATTTTCTTACATTTCTCACCACAAATTTGTCCAAGAAATTCAGACGTGGAAGCAACCATTCTGATACATAAGCTGTGTTGTTTTCTTGAGATTTTGGCATGGCAATATGATCATCTGCAGCACGAAGAGCTCATTGTCACTCCTTCATACCGAGAGAAAAAAAAATAGCGTGTCCAAGTCAGTGACATCAGCCAACAACTTTCAGCAGAAGAAATTTCACAAACCTGAACCTCGCACGAGTATCCGATGCGTAACAAAGGACTGGCACAGAAAAACAAAGAAGGCCATAATTCAGTTTTTTGCAGCAAATCCTTTAAAAGCAAAAGCGATACCAGTTACTGGTATGATCAAAGAATGAACACAAGAAAGAGAGAGAGAGAGATGCTACAGTGCCATTGTCAACATTTTCCGTATTGGTGCTTTGAAGCAACAATTCACAGTTATAACTAAGTTACAGGACTTATAAAGAATACATGGCACTCATATAAGTGCCAAACATCCATCATAACTATGATGAATTAATGTTTTTGGAGAATACATCCTGAGAGAAGATGAATAAAAAATTTGACCTTTAAAGCAAAATTCATCCTTCCATTTTTTCACCATATTTGCTCAGAAGGTATGCTGAATCAGTATTATAAAGAACCCGTTCAGCAAGATATATGATGTAAAAATATTTCAACAATCAGTGAAAACCTAAATAATGGTTTACTCAGGCAGATTCTCAAAGTCAAGAAGATTCCTCCGCAGAAAAGAATGAAGGACAATTGAGAAACAACCTGCCAGATAGGGGGCATATATTCACGAAAATAAGGTTCTCGAAGCCCTTCCAATTCACTGCTTGCATCAAAAGTGCCTGCGGATGGCCATCTTTTGTAATTCCTGTAAGGAAGGCATCATAATACCAAAGTAGAAGAATACTTTATTATTTTGAAGAAAACCAATGACATGAACCAGAGTAAGAATTTAAAGCAGTAAACACATTAAGATTAATGAGTTCAGGTTTCAACTGATCATTGAATCGAATAGGCAGTAGAGAAATAAAGGTCAAACTTTCAACCAGGGTTTTACAAGATAAGTTTCAGTAGTTGACAACATGAAGCAAAGTATTCGTCACATCGAATAGATTCCAAAACAAACTACAAATCCCAGCAGGTGAGTATGATGAAGACAATGACACAGTGGATATGAAGGACAGGAACTAAGGAGGGCCTTAAATTGAACATGCAGGAAGCTAGAGTACATGTTTTAGGCGATGTAGTTGAAATTCTTCCAGTTATCACTTTGACTTAGTACTGCAGCAATTAATCAAAATTCAAAAGCAGCCAGTGTAAACTATGTTGTATAACTGTGGTGAACAATTGAATAGATGATGTAAACTATCTGTGCTCTTGCATATGATTTTCTCTATATACATACATATACAGAATATTGTTATGTCTCTAAATTCTTACCTCCTGAAATCATTCCCAGTTGTTCCTACAATGGTTGCTTTCGTAACAATAACAAGCATGGGATGTACTGACATCAGCTTTCTCAGGTCTTCCACTACGACCTCCAATACATTCTGCAAAGAGAGGTATTTCCTAGAAATTAAAAATTTCTACAACATCAGGTAAACCTGAACAATAGAGGGAAAAATTTTAATATAGCTGTGCCACAAAATATATTGCATTTTTTTTAAAATTGAATGACATCTTTATGTATGATGAATAAATAAATTCGGATCTCACAGAGATTCAATGAAGACAACTATAAGAGGAAACTACGCCCAAGGAGAAAAACTTCACACTATTTTAGAGCTGATAATAAGGTAAGATAGCCCAGCAATGTCTATTTTGAAAAGAAAAGCAAGCAGAATAATGTATAGACCATTTATGACGATATACTAATCTGGTCACCATAATGACCGATTAACCACTGTATTCATGATGGATTGCTAGGCTATTGTTCTCATAACCATGTAGTACCATTTTCCTTTGTATGATTCCCACTTAGGATTTGTTAAACATCCATATGTTTGGTTTTGACTATATCTGAACTTGGAGAAATATTTCACAGAATCCAACAACTGAGTTTCGCATTTTTACGATACCAAACTCCCCCGTTCAGAATACTGCCTAGGTATTGAAAGGTGAAATTAGAAAATGATAACATGAGGAAACTAATTCAGTTTCTGAGTCCAGCATAGTCTCGATATTGTTTTGATTAAGTAATAATTGATTAATAGGGAAAAATGTTCAAGTACATCAGGAATATACAAAAACAGTTGAAGAAAAAGACCAATTAAAACAAAGCTAATTAAAAAAGATTGCACATAAAGCCCATAAACACTTAAAATCAGCAAGAACAGAGTCAAGAGAAGATTCCAGAGGAAACTATGGACAGACATTCTGCAACAACAAATGGTTTCATGAGTGCTCTGGGTGCAAAGATACAGGGAGAGATAAACTCATGTCATGTCAAATTTAAACAAAAAGGCTAAGGTCATTACCTGTTCTTTCCCCCAAGAGGCAATGATGTGGAAGCACGATCTACCCAATGAAAAGCACCAATACTGTCGAATAAAGTTGCAGATGAGTGGTAAGTCAACATGTTCCCTTCCTGTCCTCATTTAAGAAAACCGAAGAACTATATTGATTCATACTGCAATATACACTTCATCTGCTGATCAAGAGAACAGGGGGATCAATTTTGCAGAACCGAAACTCAACAGAATTGTAGCCATCTTTGGTGTAAATGTATTAAGAAATTAATTTAGAAGCAACACAACAAAAGCTCAGAGCTTTTGTGAGAATTTGGAACGGTCTGCACTATTAAAACTCATATTGAAGTGAAAGTTCCCAAAAAGGCTGTGAATAAGCTAATGACAAGATATAGTCTTCAGGTGAATGTGACAGAAAACAAAGAATTGCCTGCATTCTGCTACCATGGATCTCAGTAAAACTCTATCAGTGATGCTGGAACTTGATATTGCAAAAGAATACATGCTTGAACGTTCACTCCCTTATGCTTGGGAAGAACAGCAAGGCGACTTTTAAGGAGGTGAATTGCCCCCAGACCAAAGTCCATTCAATTGGCAATTTTTGCTGAGATCCATGAAAAAGCAACCTCAGTCACTTAAATTAATTACAGTACACCTTTCTTTTTCCTCATTAGAAGCTTCTACAAGTATGCATTGTACTATAAAAGCAAAAATCCAATGACTTTACCTGAAAAAGTTCCAAGTTCTACTAGGAAATAATTATAGTATTTAAACACACATGAGAACTAGAAATGGACTAAACTCTAAAGATTTATGCCAAAAAAGTCAAGTACACTGATGTGACTTGACTTTATCAGATTCCATGACAAACCTGTCAATCATGAGCAAATGACCCCCATACCATTGGATTCCTTTCCTTTTCAAGCCGGTGATGCAGTGTCTGAAACAATAAGCACCTGTGAGACCGATACCACTTTTCATAAAGTAAACCCACTATATTTAAAAGGCTTGACCAAGGCCTTAGTATGTACCCACTGAATATATATTTTAGGGACACAAAAATGATGTATGAATATGTCAAAATCTTAGTTGAAAGTAACCTACTGTCAATTAAATCCGAGTGATGCTAGTTTATTTCACAGCAAATGCTTTGAAAGTTGATCAGATAGTATTTTTGAAACATCCAAAAACTTCTGCAGATTTAGTTAAAGTATTCAACTATCTGTAAGAAACTATATTAATTTTTCAGCCAAAAATAAGGTGGAAGTACAGTTATAGCGAGGTATAAGCATTAAAAGGTCGGACTGATCAAAGCCAAGGCATGTTCGCTTACTCCTAATATCATAGATGAGTATGCAGCAGATATCCGGACAAAATTGAATTTTAAGCCTATGCTCCACACACCCTTCTTCTTATTCATGTTTTTCCCTTTTTATTTAAATTTCACCAACTTCACTGCAGACTCTAACATTACTAAAGTTTCTCGAAAACACCAACCAGTATATAACATGAAAACCACTCTCTCAGGAGAACTAATTAGCTAAGTATCAACCTTGTGGGCAGAATGGTTTGAAACTATATATCAAGGACAAGACCTCTTACTTTTAGAGCTGCAAGCAGCTCAAAACTATCATAGCAGCGAATGTAGGAGAATCGCCTCATGGACAACTTAAGGATTTCCTCGTCATCAGCAGTACACGAGCACCCTGCCCAAGAAAAGCAATGCACCGAATCCCATAACTTCGAATAATTTCACCATAGCCTTAAATAGTTCAATAACACAAGTTCACGATTGCTTGTTCAAAAGAGAAGGCCTCGCCTCACCATTAACTTGCGCGATCCGGTGCCTGAGCATTTCCACCAGCCTCGAGACGTCGAACCGGCAATCCAAGTCGACGAAGAGCACTGAATGCCCGAGCCCGCCGTAGTGCACCCCGTTCCGCTCCTTCGGGAGAATGCAGCTCACCGCAGTCTAGAGAGAGAGAGAGGCAAAGCAGACTTTCAGCCGTCTCGCCACACGACCAGTCAAAATCACAGTGACTCCGCACGTTCCAGCGCGCTTTCTCACCGCTCGACTCTCAACAACGGACTAACGACAATCAAGCAGCGCTTTCTACTAACAGGCGGAAACGGTCGCTATTCCCCGTCCGCGATCGCGAGTAATTCGATGTCGCCGGCGATGTTGTCCTTGCTTGGGAGCACGGATTTCGACGCCGGAGAATTCGCGGGAAAAAGAGGAGGAGGAGGAGCGAGATGGATGACCTGGATGAGGAGCTGGGTCTTGGCGGAAGGGGAGGGGCCGGCGATCTCGACGACGTTGCCGGCGCGGAGGGGGATCCGGTGGAGCGGAGCGGGGAGCGAGAGCGACGGGCGCGACGACGTGGGCTCGGCCGAGCATCTGCCTCGCGCTCTCGTCGCCGTTTATCCAGCTCCTCGCTGCTGCTGCTGCTGCTGCTGCTGCTTCGCTCATCTCGCGAATTGTTTTAGCTCCTTCTCTGCAGCTGCTGGTGAAGAAGAGAGAGGGCTGAGGGGGAGTGGAAGTTTGAAATTCTAGTCCCTCTACTTTTTGTGAAAGTATCCCTCGTCCTACCATTTTATCCTATAGTCAGTGCAATAAAAATGAAAACATATTTTTATGACTATGGTTAACAAGATCATTTTCTGATTTTCTTCTTTTTGTTTTCAAATTTTTGAGTTTGCAAAATATTTCAAACCAACCCAACTTTTCTATTAGCTACATTAAGCACCAAATTTCAATGCCATTAGAAATCCTTAACAAGACATTTTTTAACCTCTAAAGTTTCTTGAGTGAAAATCATCATGTCAAGTAAGACGTTTTTGGCCCTTCTTTAGATCAAATTTGCCTTAACATAAGCCTAGAGTCTGAGGTTGTAATGCAATTTCAAAGGTGGAGGATTTAGAAGAGTTTTGCCCAATAATAACAAGAACTCCTACATGACACCATCAACATTCACATTAATAATTTTTAATTAAAATTAATTGGATGAATTCCATTAGCAAATTATTAAAAAGTTTAGGACTAAATTGATAAAATTAAAAGATTTATGATTGAATTAGTAACAATGTAATGGATTCAAAAAATTTTGGATGATTTTCCCTTTTAATTAGAGGTCCTCTCAACATCACTATCTCTTATCTCCTTTTTTTGGCCAGGTAAAGGGTCTTAGTGAAAACTAAGAATTGGCTACTACCTCGTAAGTAAACTTCCTCAACAAGCTTGCACGGATGGGGATGAGCTATCTTGGCAGATTTCACCACAATGCCGTGGTTCATTTTCCTTTTCTTTTATAAGTTTTCAACATGTAACCCAAGCAAAGACAAAGATAAGGCTTCGGTACGCATTGGTTTCTCCGAGTTGTAAATCGGAACTCACTACTTCTCCCCCTCCAAAATACCAAATTTTAACGGAATCAAACTGTGTGAGAGGAGAGACGTCCTCTTGCTTGAGAAACAGCCGCCTTTTCGCCCGTAGTAAGAACAGAGTGGTGATCGACTAAACAAGTTGGTCATGTGGATTAGGCCACCTTCCTAAGTATAATTTGATGCAGGGTTTAAATCTCTTAGAAGTGTATTCTGACCGAAAACAGCTACTGCGTTACAGGTCATACAGAAATCAATTAAAAGGTCAAGTACTGGTATAGTTTTTCCACTGGCATCAGAACTGCGATATTATCTATATCAACAGCTTTAATCTCCTATGGTATCAGATAAAGCTTCTAAACGTCAACAACCAGATTGCCGCTACAGAAAACCATGCCATCAAGACACCATGTTATTACAGACGCTCAAATATTTCAACCTTCTTCACAGTAAGCCCTCATAATTGACCACCAATCAAGCGCTTTTCTATTTCCTCCATTTCATAAATTTCAAGCCAAGTCGAATATTCCCAGGCAGTGTGCAAATCGAGGGGAGAATACTGCGAGGGACAAGGTTAAGGCGTAGGTTGCTCCACTCGATTTCATCCATAGCACATCACTCTGAATCAGACGATGCCCCCTATGTTTTGGCTAAAAATTCCATGAATATTGTCCAATCCTCTTTTCCAGCAGATAAATCGACATTAAAGGTACAACGCGCCGAACAAAGAAAGTAGTGTCACTTGCATTCAGCGAGCAAAATGAATAAGTCCTCATCAGTAATTGCTCCCATCTCCATTGCTCTTTCCAGGGCACTGAGTCCCCCGCCATCCTTGATAGATGGCCGTGCTCCTCTGCACAACGAACACACTAGTTAATCCACGCTAGTTGAATAGAACAACAAATCAAACCCAGTTTCTCTCACTTAGCCTTCAGTTCCCTCAAAAGATGCCACAAATAATAAGGCCATCAACTATTTCCAGCTGATATTAAAATTGAAGCTCCACTACTACAAGGTGATCTAGTGAGATTCAACAAGACAATTCAAGATGCTTGAGAATGGTGAACAATCCTTTGCCTGACGAAATGACTTTCCAAATCTGGCATTATTCTGATCCAAATTTATGGGCAATCTTTATGATAAGTTGTGAAGAGCAAAATGATTTTGTCTATTGTCTTTGTCTTGTGAGCAAAGGCATCCTCGTATGATCATTGTAAATTTGGAGGAGCATCAGAATTTCTAGGAAAAGCAGGAAGACTTTTTATAGCTAGGTCATGCAGCCTGCATCAAATTTTCTACACACAAATCGATATGAAATTGAATTACCTTTTGAGAAGAAACTTTGCTAATGAGTTGTTTCCCAGGGATATGCAGTGGTGCAAAGGAGTCCTTCCGTGGTAATCTCGCATATTTATATCAGCACCAAATTGCAGCAGCAACTCAAGCATCACTGGATTGCCTTGATGACATGCCAAATGCAATAGCGAACAACCTTGAAGACAATTTGCCGGTTCTCTGGGATCTTTCATTTGCAGGCAGTTAGCTGGATCATTCTGATTTATGTCGATTGAATTTGAATCGAAGTTGTGATAGGCCTCAGTCCCATCGACTTCATCAAAAATGGTATTAACAATATTCATATCTGATGTCACCACAAGCCGATATAAATCTCGCAAATCGTTGTTCTTGACTGCTTGCCAGATACTCTTGGCATGCAAACTCCCAGATGATTCAGAGTCTCTGACAATGAACAGCTTTTCTACATACTAAAAATAAGAACAAAAATGAATTCATATTGCAACTTCCAGATTATGTACAGAATTTAGCCAACACAATGAAGGATGCAAGCAAGCAATTGCTATGGATATTGCAGATACATATACATACATACATACATATATATATATTGTTCCAGCTAAAAGTTAGCCATAAATGACATGAATATTAAGATGCATCAATGAAACATATTTAACCTCCAGACTTTGCTTTTTATCTAAAGGTGTTGAGACAGTCTCTGAGGACAATGGTATATGTAAATATGTGGCTTGATATCTATTTAATCAAATAAATAAAAAAAGCAAGAAGAAGAAGAAAAGCTTAAGAGCTAATAAATCTGAAAGAGTGGAATCTGAAAGCTTTTAAATTAATCAGAAACACGTGATGAATAAGATTAAAATCTGAATTAAAATTAAAAGTACAAATCCTTACTATTGTATCAAGCCCTGCACATAAAATAGAGAAAGAGGCTGTAAAAGACATGAATGACACCCTACAACTAAGTCTGAACTACTAACGAACATATCAATAATTGTCATATGCAGCATTGGATGTGGATAAAGATCCAACATAAATACAGAGAATGCATTAAAGATGCTATCACCTTAAATTTAAAAGCAATTGTAACTTTCAAGAACTTAACATTAAACTGATGCTAAGTCCATCCTTATACTATCTGCATAGGTTGATCGAAATATAAAGTAAATAGTACCTTAGCGTGGATGTACTTCTCCTTATAAGATACTGCGTCATCTGGGCAAGGTTTACTCATTGAGGGGACAGCACCATCCAACACTTCTCTGCAGAGGATTTCACATTCAAATAGAAATAATAAAGATCAAGAACTGCTAGACAAACCAATTAAGTTATCACTATAGTCAATAAATGACACCAAACCCCCCCAAAAAAATGAAACCCTTATGATATGCAGATCACTCATCAAGTGTCTACTGAAGCAGTAGGCAAGTCCAGCTAATAGAAGAAGCATCACAAAATTATCCATATGCAAGGATATTGGACACTTTTTAAGCTTATCAATCACCGGATCATCTACTTTTTATGATAGCTTCTCTGTACAGGATGCTCGAGGGCCAGTATCCTAAAAAGATTTTTTTTTTTTGGGTCCAAATGCTAAAAAGATTAAAAAGTTAGTGATGAAGTTTCAAATACATTACCCTTTGAGGAAGGTTGCTCAAGCTAATCATGGGAATACAGCATGGGTTATTTCAATGCTGTACAGCCCGGTAGTCTGCTTTTTTCAATAAAGTCAAGTGTTTGGAGATAGAACAAGACGTTCTTCTTTTGTCCATGCTAATAAAGCTTCATGTTGCATAGTTATTGGCAACGTCCAAGTTTTGTTCTGATTAAAAATGCAAAACTTGCTTTCTCTCCAAAATTTAAAAAAGAAAGGGAAATGTTTTAAGTTAGAAAAAATTATGAAAATTATCTATGAATCTAAATGTTACATTAATATGTTTTGAAAGATTCCAACTGTTCAATGTTAAATAAAAGTCGAATTGTGAGAGCTGCAAGAAAAGGAAAGAGCAATTCTTGGATGCGCAATTGTGCATCAGGGAAACAAAATAAAAAGAGAAGGGAGACGAAGTGGAGAACATCTATACATCTTGACAAATGACATACAAAATTAAGAAGCAAAAGACAAAGGAAGAACTCAATTTATCTAATTTATCTTATTTTCATAAGAAATTTATTTTTGTAAACAATAGACAAATTTACTTCTCTATATAAATATTACACTGCAGATTACCATGAATAACATCAGCGAACTGCAGTGTTGAGACTAAAATTATCTACACCTAGACAATGTCCACATTGCTCCAAAGTGAGGATACACATTATTTCTTGCTTTAAACAAAGGAAAATCTTACATCGTCTAGGATAATTCTACCACATGATTATGGTCTGATACAGGGCTTTCCTAAGAAAATTTTCTGTCAGGCATTTGTTCAAGGGATCTTTGAATGTTTGAGCAGGAATTGAACATACAAATTAGACTATCAACAGAGTACCTTCTTTTCCATGGAAACAAGTTGAATTTTCATAAATGCCATTAGGTAGTTAAGTTATTGCTGAACAAAGAAGTGACTTCAAAATCCAACTAATCTACGCCAGCAGCACCCCACAGCCACATGACTAGCACTCAAAAACTCAGGAGATCATCCAACAGTGAGCTTTTAAATTAATCAGAAAAAGATCTTACTTTACTGTTTCATCTTGTAGCAGTCCCTCCCATATAGAGTTGCAGTAACTGTTGCCCAATGCATGGAATAGATCCAAAACGGTAGTTTCCCACACTTTGACATCTAAAGTTAGAGATCGAACCTGCAGTATATCAAAATGAGACCCTTCAAATTATTTCATTTTGCCAGCAACCTCAGATGCAGGCTACCCATAACTGGTGGAAACTAGTCACACTAAACTAAAAGTCAAAACGTCATGTATAAGGTTACAATATGTATAACCAAAAATACATATATTCAGTCACGTGCAAATGAATAGATTTTTCTGCTCTTAGTATGATTTATATAAGACAGCATACAGATAGAATAAGGCATGTTTGAAAGGCAGTCTACACTGAAATGGTCCTGCACAAACGTTCTCATTGCTAAATCTGTACTTCACAATGCAACATATCTTACTTATATCCAATTGCCACCTCACCCGTTAATTCTCAAGCAAATTATTCCCCATCTCCAGTGAATAATTACTTGACAGTCTAACAAATGGAGGAACATAAAGAATACTCATTTTGCAAGAGAGAGAACCACAGCTTAGTAAAACAAAACAATCAAGTGGCAGGAGTTTTTTGCACCAATTGTTCAACTACTAAGTCAAAAACATTTGCTCCTCCAAAAAGGCAAATCAATCAACAAAGAAGTACTTCAAAATGAATAGACCAAGAACATAAGAATGCACAACCATGTTGGCACTCCCATATTCTAATCTGCAAATTGAAGGGGTAAGATGAGCACCATCAATGAAAACATGACAAGCTTATGATAATTAAGCTCTAATAACGACTGCACTAGAAATGAAGCTGCCACAGCAAGCATCTATGGTTAGTGAAAACATCATGATCGTCCATCACATGGGTTTTTGCTTTAGGAACAGAAAATTTCAATGGGCACTATACATAAGGGTGGATAAGTATTTAACCCAAGCTTTTGAGTTTCAAAAGGAGTGAACCTTGGAGATATGAACACCAAAATTGCGGTGGACACCAGAGCATTTGATGCATATTAAAATACCAAGGTTGAGAGAGGCCCAATCTGGTTCAGGTGAACCACATTCTGCACAAAAGTCATTTCCAGGTATACTCCTTAGAATCTTAGCAACAGAATCTTGTCCATCGAGCTTGATCATATCTTTGGAGCTATTATTTGCGTCTGCTGATCTCAAACCATGAGAAGCACTGTTCTTAGTAGTTGCACTAAGATTTGGCTGCAGGAAACAAATTTAACTTGTCTCTTTAGCAGCAGCTCTATATTTAAAAAGTGGAAAACCTTTTGAAAGGGACAAACCTGTTGAAGAAAATGTGAATTGAAAAGAGAAGCAATTGCTCCCTTGATTTTGTTTACCCAGTCCATCCTGTCTGCTTCATTTTCAGCCTGAAAAAAAAGTAAGATAATGGTAGAAAATTCTTAGATGTCTTCCTTTTGGTAAGGCAAAAACTACATGAATTATTAAAGAGTAAAAAAGCAAGTACAGGAACAACTAGGGCAATACATTTAGTATGAAAGATACAGGAAAACTAAGAAAACAGTACTTAGATTTCAGACCATTACCAGCCTTTCTCAATGTCTACCAAGCGCCTCCTATTGAAAGGTGTAGATGTTGGATTCTGGATAACTACTTTATTCCTAAATACATATCAATATGTGGTAGACGTCTTATGGAAACTAATATCCTTAAAATTTAAATAACTACAACCAGTACCACCAAGTCCCACTCCACAAGCGACTTGGGCTCTCTCTCTCTCTCCCCCCGCCCAAAAACAAAGTTTACTCTTTGACCTTTTATGAGTTCATCTAGTCTTGATAGTCCTATTCACAATTCTAAGTATTTCATCCACTAATTTGGTAAGATTTACTCTTCTTCGACTCATCATTAGTTACTCAGTCAACAAATAATTCTGCCGAAACAACAATTACACATAACAATCTCTGACCTTAATCTTTCAGATACTACATGGCTGACAATTCAATCCAACCTCATAATGGTCCTACACAAGAATAACTGAGAGCATTTTCCCCTATTAATGAATTAGATCCAGTTTCATACCATCAGACAAGGTAATCTATAAAGTGCAGGGGTACACTTTAATAATCAACAGGCCAAATTTTGTAATGCAGTTCGCTCATGCCAACAGAACATACAAGTTGAGTAATGCAAAAAGACATGCTAATTTATGGGTTGAATCACGCATAGAAGTTATGAATAATTAGCCTAGTTGATAGGCTGTAGGCTGATCAATTGCCCCACCTGCAGTGTGAAGCTTTTTGATGGAGAAATTATTCTGAAGCAAAGTCGTAGATCTGTGTCCTCTGCATCAATCTTTATTGTGGATGTATGAAGATCAAGAATACGGTAACCAAGAGTCTCTTCTCCAAAAGATGAACCTCTATTGTGCTTTGAAAGAAATATGCTGAAAACGCTGCTGTTATGTTCAGCTGACAAGCTGGAATGATGTGATTGAGTGCCCTGGAACAGAACACATGAAAAATGTCGGCGATGATAGGTATTTGATTTCAACGTATCTCCCATGAGCTTGTATGCGTTGTAGTAAATCAACCAATCAGCAATAAAGCCGTAGATTATCCAATTGAATATCTGATTTTTTTCAACTTCCAAGGATTCTGACAAGATAAAATGTGTAATTCTGACACCTATTGACTTATTCTACCAATTTTGATTGTAAAACATGGAAAGCTACACTGAAGTTTCTCCTTATCAATGAACTCTGCAGTAACAGGCTAGGAGATTTTATATTGAAAATTAAATCTATTTTTTAACTTAAGAAAATTTGCATCAATCCAAAACCTGGTAAAAATGTGATTGGCGGCAAGTCAAAAATATAATGCTAGACTGACGTTTCAAACTCACAATGCCACAGACGTACCACTGATTTGGAACTTTTATTTCTGTAGTAATACAAAGTCCCAAGGTTGTCAAGGACAAAAAATCTCCTTTTCCAATCACCTCTCAAACTTGACGACCTTTTCAACAAATATCCCTGCTTGATAGTCTGGACCTGGAAAAAACGAACTCAAATGAGTAACGTGGATCTTCCCCAGTCAATATTTCTTCAGGAATGTTCCCTGATGACAACAGAGAAGATTTCAATGGTAACAAGCATCACAATCTTCAATTGACTTGCATTTCATTGATAATTATCTGAAGCGTCATTGATAACTAACATTTCATTGATAATTATCTGAAGCATTATTGATCAAGAAACCTACAAGATAAGTAGATAAGAAAATCTAAATATTTATCTAGTGATCAATAAGTAACATCATACAGGGACCATGGAGAGTGACTACTTGACAAGTAGATACGAATGTGGACAGTTTTCTTCCTTGCCCTGCTAACACTGGATCTGCTCCTTCTTATTGGCTAAAATGGTGAAGAAAGATCATAAGGGACAAAATCCTCAGGATAAAGTTTCTCTGTAGTTGGGCAGACAGTCCCTTTGTTCAGACCTTTCTGAAAGATGCCAAAAGCTTTGAAGCAGCAGCCAACTCTAATGATAAAAGCGTATAATGGTGTTTCAGAGATGTTCTCTTAGAGGAAGTTGAAGTGGGAATCTGTCGCACAATTCACACTATAGAGGAAATGCAAATTAGAATCAGAACTGTACTAATGCAAGTACACGCGAAGGGACAATAAGCTTTTTGTATAATGATAAGAAGATGTTTTGCTTTGAGCCCTTATCTTGTTAGTAAAATTAAGGGCAAGCTTATTAGCAAATTCAAGATGTTACATCGGTATATGGTTTCAACTAGAGATGGCAAACGCTTGGATTGGAAATGCCTTTTGAGATGGTTCAGACAAAAAAATTCTGAAAAACTCTTTCCTTTTTGTATCTTAAGGATAAACAACATTCTGTTAAAATTGGTACTATGCGGGTACTAACCCTATACAAAATGACAGTCGGAGGGGAAGCCACCCCTATACAAAATTTAAGAGCAGAAACCTGTTTTCTATCATTTCCCCACTTCATGTAATGCAACATGCACAACCCACAGCAGTCCGATCGATTCCCATATTCAGCATATCAATATAGAAATAAAACTGCCATAACATGATATCCCACTTGGCTGAGTGAAATGTTGGCTGTTGTTAGAATATCCAACCCAAAGGCTTCAGCTTGCAAGCCACCAAAAACCCACAAACAAGCAATGAGAGATACTTTAACAGCTATTAACAAATTCATCATGCAGCATACCGGTCTTTTGTAATTGGAATAAACATGAAAATTTATACAAAAACAATGAATTTGCCAACAACGTGGTTGCAAGCTCCAGCTATGAGAAGTAGATTTCAAATGCTGAAGTTAAGCATCAATCAACAGCCTTGCTTTATCTTTAGATTTAATTGCTGCATGCAATAAATTTAAACGTGAGGGGAAGAAACTCGATTTAATTAATTAATAAAGGCCTGTTTGTTTGTGTTCTTTTTTTGTTCCCCGGAACACAATTTCTGTTCTTTTGTTCCAAGGAACAAAAAAAGAATAGAAACGCGTTTGTTTACGCTTTTGTTCCCGGGAACAAAAAATCTATTTTTCTGTTCTCGGGAACAAATTTGGAACAGAAATAAGAAACAAGAAAAACTTGTTCCTTGTTCCCGGGAACACTTTTTGAAGAAACAAAAGAACAAAAACACAAAATTTATTTCTTTTTTTTCTCCTTTTTCTTTTTTTTTCTTTTTCTTTTTTCTTTGGCTTGGCACCGGAAACACTTTTTTTTTTCTCCTTTTTCTTCTTCTTTTTTCTCTTTCTTTTTTCTTTAGCCAGTCGCCAAAAACACTTTTTTGAAGAAACAAAAGAACAAAAACACACCTTACCAAAAAAAAGAAAGAACAAAAACACAATTTATTTCTTTTTTTTCTCCTTTTTCTTCTTTTTTCTTTTTCTTTTTTCTTTGGCTGGTTGCCGGCCTCGGCCATGGGCGGCAACCGGCCGTCGAGGGCAGGCGACCTCACCGGAGCGTTGCCGGCCCCTAGCGAGGCCGAGCTCGCCCAGCCACCAGCCGAGGCTCGGCCTCGCTAGACCACCTCCGGGACGGTGTCGCCCGGCTACCGCCGGGCGACGCCAAGCCTTGCCTAGGGCTAGGCGAGGTCGGCCTCGCCAGATTGACTTCACCCAGCCCAGGCAAGGCCAAGCCTCATGCAGCCTAGCCGGCGCAAGGCCGAGTCTCGCCGGAGCCAAGGTGAGGCCAACCTCGCGCTGCCTGGGCGAGGCCGAGCCTCACCGGTGGTCTAGCGAGGCTCGCCTAGCCAGCAACGAGGCCGAGCCTCACCGGTGGCCTGGTGAGACTCGCCGAGGCTAGGCTAGCCTCCGACGACCGGCCAAAGAGAAAAAGAAAAAAGGAAAAATAAAAAGAAACAAAAAAATTATACAAATTTACCAAACGTGTTTCTGTTTTTCCAGGAACAGAAATTTCGTATAATTATCAAACACGTTCTTTTGTTTAAAAATTGTTCCCCGGATATTTCTGTTCTGTTACCTGGAACAATTTTTTAACAGAAACGTTACCAAACGCACCCTAATTTGACAATGATCTTTAACCTCCAAACTTACATGACAAGCCCATCAAAATAACATTCCTTTATTCAGTATCTCTTAGGATTAGTCAAAATCTATCATTAGCATTAACACAATATTAGTAGCTCACAATCACATGCTCACATACGTATCAACTTAGTCAACAACATACATTACACAAAATCATGAGAACACGTGAACAAATGTACATACTGAACAATGCAATCGGATTACCTCTCCACCTCCGGTAGATGTCGTGATTGTTTCAATGTCTCTATAAGAATTTGCACCAGTAGCATTCGTGCTAACATCAGGGGGTTCAATACCACTTGAAGCACGTAAGGAATCCAATTCAGCTTGGGTACGAAATTCCTGAATCCTTTTTGCAAGTCTGTCTTGTTCCACATTAGCCATCTCTTTTGATTGTTGAGCATATGTCAATACCTGATTTTAGAGGGAGCCATCATTTCATCCGTTAACATCTCTGTTTATAACATGGGAATATATCTATAGAAACAAGAAAAGTTGACTTTTGGCCATTGCATTCATCTACAATTGTAAGCCCTCACTTCCGAATTTGAGTATACTCCTCATAGTTCCTCCAGTTTCTTTGAAGTTCAGCACATCACCAAAGATAAATAAGTCAAAGGAGACTCTTTTTGAACTTCTGCCTGTAATGCGTTCTTCGAAATAATATTGCTACAAAATTTGTGAACTAACCTGAGGCTAAGGCTCTACGTCATCCTCCCTTCTAGAAAAAGACCAGAGAGTTTTCTAACTTGTGCAGAAAAGGGTTCTCCGAGGGAAAGATTGTAGCATTGGTAATCTTAGGTTTAAAGAGAACGGCAGGGCAGCAGTGTAGTGAAAATAGCTTTAAGGCGATAAACTAGTAGGCTCCAAATAAAGCATTTGGCAGACTCAAGAATAGACACAACAACTAGTTGGAATTAACTACAAGAATCACTTGTCTAGATTGCTTTTTCCCTATTCTTCCAGGAAAAAAAAAAAAAAAGATTTTACCTTTTGGCCACCCAATAAATACTTTAGCTCAGAAATCATTGACACTCAATTCTTGGTTTTTGTATACCCCATTTTGGATTGTGCTTAGTTTAACTCACATTTCTCTCTTTTTCTCTAGAGTTTTTTAAATATGGATCTACAGGTGAATGCCACACAACAACGTTTAGATTACAAAAGGCTAGATTCAAGAAAGCACCAAGAGTAGACATAGATCCCCTTATTTCCTTCCCCCTTTTTAAAACCATTCTTTATTTCTTCCACACGCATCTCTGGATCTATGTCGCATAATGAAGCCAACCTATAATGATTGAATTACCATCTCTAAACGAAAAGCTACTAGGGGGAAGGCCCAATGCCAGTCAATGAACCATCTTTGGTCATGACATGATCTCATATTGGCAACTGTTAAATGTAGTTGTATATAACAACATGCTTATGAGTCTATACTTCAATCTATAATCAAAATAAAATATTTGAATAATGTAAGATAAATGGCTAGGAAAGATCATTTGGATGGAGATGGTTACAGTGGTACTATTATTTTGAAAAACTATGCTACGCTCAAGGATGAGTTTGGCATTTGCCATTTTCATCGGCAGATCTGTAGGGTAAACAATTTTGATGGACAAAGACCCCATTTCACATGGCATTGTCACCTATGCAAAGCCATTTGAAGATGATAGACAAGCCACAAAACTTCCTATTCATATGAAGGCACAATTGGGGAATATAATCAGATTTTGATCAAGTTTCAATTGTGACTGTACCTGGTGGATAAATGGCTCCAATTGACTCAATAACTCATAACCCTGAAGCATGAACAGCACAAAAGAATGAATGCCAACAAGTGATGTTCAAAACATGGCATACAGGAAAAACAAGAAGCACCGCACAAAAGCTGAAGAAGTAAACCTGCTTGAAATATCTCAGATGCACATCCATGATTGCACTTATAGATTCCAAAAATTCATACTTCTTTTTTGTGTCAATATTCATGAGCGCACTCACCTGCATTCCTTGAAACAATGATAGAATAACAATCAGAAGCAATAACATTGACCGAACAAGATAATTTCCAAGTAGAAACAAAACAAATGAAGATGATATACAATAAACTTACTAGATTGAAGCGGCTTCTCTCAAATGCTGATTTGGAGTTATGTAGATCCTGTCATCGCTAAGAAATGTAATAAATACCATTACCGCAGTAATCCAATTAATAGATCATTTGACCAAAAGTTGAAAGAGGCCATCTCCGCAAGAAATAAGATCACTCGTATCGACAACAAAAATGACAACAAATGGAGACAGAAAGCCTCTCAGAAAGGGAGGGACACCCAAGAATTCTTCCAGATTGATTTGAAAAAATTAAGTGTTCAATATTTCCCTTTTTTCCTCTTTTGTATCAACAAGACAAAGTGCCAAACATTCTCAGATTTAATGTGATACACAATAAGCAGGATGAACAATTCAGGGATATCAAAGATCCTATATCAAGAATTACCTCTTCTAGTTCAGCAACAATGTCTCCTCTTGTACTCCTCTTCAAAGATACAAACTTTTCACGGGCCTGCCAATTAGAATATACAGAACCCAAAATTTAATGACAATGAGAACAAATTTATAGAAAGAGAATAGAAGGCATCTATATATAAAATATCTAAATTAGATTGTTGTTCCAATATGATGGCTTTCTGTGCACCATCAGTTCCTTCTTATAAAACCACAACAACAAGCTAAGCTCCAAACTAAATGAGAAAAGAGAGGCAAAGAGTGAAGGACTGACCAATACAAGATACATCCATTGACAGTAATCACCTTTTTTGGACACTGAAGTATAATAGCATAGATTCCTACTGTTTTTCGTAGTTTGTGTAGTGCTACTATTCTACCATGTATTATGGACCTCAAAATATACCAAATAACCGACAGGACTCAAGACCACCTACATTAGGTCCATGGCAATGGCTTGGTCCCTAATAACACCACAAGTACCTAGGCCATAATAACACCCAAATTCAACATAACCTTCGAGAGGAACCTCTTTAAAATGTTTAGGCCAAATGCTTATGTATACAACATCTTGTCACCCAAAAGTAATATCTATGCACAATTCTTTGTCGATAACTATCCCTGAGAAGTGATAGACCACATTAACTATGCAAGATGCTCAAAAAGTCACCACAGTACAACTCATAAAACACGCAGGCTCGTGTGTCCCACTAGCAGGGACTTTGAGCGGTGCAAGGGATCCGTGAGTCACCCCCTTGGATGCACAAATGAGAGAGAGTCACAAATAAGCCTTAGCATAACTCTTTTTAAGGGTAAAAAGATCAACTAGGTGCAAATCCATATATAAAAAGAGCTCACAGAACCAAGAGGGAGCTCAATTACAGGACAAAGCATCTATTATATCAACCAAAGCATTTACATTCATACGCAAGTTTCCACTTTGTAAAAGGGGTATAAATTTAAGCCAATTTTCCATTAATAAAACGAAGGACTACTCTCCATCAAAAGCTCTCTTATTCCACCCCTTCCAAATCAACCAAAAAACTGAGAGGAATTGAGGTAATCCTCCATTTCTTGTTGCCCTGTAAGTGAATGCCCTGTCAGGCCCATAGTTCTAGCTTGATAGAACCTCCAACAACCCAAGATAAACCAACAAGGCATGGCTCCAAACCATACTCATTCAAGAAAATAAACATGGTCTCTGCCTCCTTTTTGCAGAGGAAACACCTACGAACTGGTACTTTGCATCTTTGTTGTAAGGAATGATTCGTTCCCAAGTAGCTTCCAAAGTGAGAAAAGAAACTCTTGTCGAAACCCTCATTTTCCAAATAGCTTTAAAGGAAAATCTATTCTACCACCAACAACGTCCCCACCTAGCAACTTTGACTTGAGCTCCAATACTAATTCTAATTAGCTACTAACGATTGAATAGCTTGTGAGTAGTCGAGTATCTAAAATTTCAAATCAAAAAGTATTCAGATACCCAGCAACTTCATGTAAACCATTTTGCATTAAATAAATTCAAGTTTTTTAAACTCCTAAATTTATAATCTAAGACCTCATTTTCATTTATGATGCCAAACTGCATATGTTTTCTTTAAGTACGGCAAGAAAGACTTCCGTCTTCAATTCAATGCAGATTGCAGGTTTAATCCTGAGTTATAACTGTAATTTCTAGGTTTAATGATAAGGACTACTGTTTCCGTGATCTAAAAAATTTGACCACTTTTCAGAGTTTGGTCTCTGATTTTAGAAAATGAGGTTTTAGTCTTTAAACTTTCATTTAAGTCTTAGACTATCATTTTTGTCAGATCTGGGCAACAAAACTTAACAGAGAGTTGACATCATAATTACATAGGTCATAATCAATACAGAGAGTCAAAAGATGACTCAAGAATACCCTCAGAACTTTTGTCATGTCCAACAATCACATCCCAAAAAAAATGAAAGTCTTAAATATTGGGGAACAAGCTATACAAAATGGTCAGGTATTAGGGATTAAAGTGTTCTTTTCCCTACTTTTTAAGTCTAAATCTGAATTTGTATTCTCCTGGTTTAATTGTTCCTCTCTTTTATTTAGTTTTTTCCTTATGTTACTTAGTGTCCTTTTCATTAGACATTAGTGTTTCTCCAACCCTAGAATTTTTATCTATATTCTAGATTGAATTCTTCCTAATTTAGCCCTTATTTTGGTTCTGTTTTTACAAATCTAATTAGATCATATTAGTTATCCAGTCATTTCATAATCACTATTTTGTTTCCTAGTTTTTCTAATATAAAATTTTCCACGATATCAAGAACTTTTCTAATTTTAGTCTCAGCATTTGTCGTGCATCATTCACATATAAGCAGCATCATATTATTTGAGAAATGATCAGATTTGTTGGAACACAATCATGCCGCTATTTTTCATGTAAAGCAGGCTGGTCAGGTAGGGTGTTTCACATGGATGTGTGCATGCATGCACGCCCATAGGTGCGTGTCAAAGAGGGAGAGAGAGAGAGAGAGAGAGGCAATTACAAAAATTGACATTATAGTAACGAGACTTTTGAAATTTATAAATAGTCAAATCTCAATACCTGATCATAAGAGTATCCAGCTTTGTCAAAGCGTCGTCGTGATTCCTGCGAAACAATTGCACATGCAAGCAACATAAGCAAGAGCATAAAAGTTTCATTGCAACTGGTGTCTCACATCCTTATACAATAAAAGTAAACCTTTGGATGAACAATGGTAATGAGATGCAACTGTAATGTTTAATTTGACATATCAAAAGTAAACCTGTCTACTAAGTGCAAATAAATTCAAATAGCACCACTATTCATATTGTTAATGAGAACCGAAGACTCGAGCACATTTTGGGGATAGAAAGGTTTTCGGCGATGAGCATAAGAGTAGCAAATAACATTGTACAGTCTCATGGGGATGCATATTTTAAACAAAAGCAACAGGAAATGTTTGGAATGACCAGTGCTAGATCTTCTCTTCATCTACATAAATGGCTTTAAGCTCCATATTTGTGATTCACTGAGCAGTTTTTAGTTAATGGTAGCTCTCTTGTGCATTTTGTTGCCTGTATTTGGCTTTTTATTATTTAATATAGGTAAAGGATAAATTATTACAGGGCACCAAGGGAGTGCAAACCCACAGATAAGAAGAGCTCATGAACCCAAAAAGAGCTCGGTTACAAGACTAATCTCTACAACGTCGAAGAAGGCATTTGCATCCACAAGCAAGTTTTCACTATAACAAAAAGTGTAAGAGTCAACCAATTTTCAATAAGATGTTAATGACTATTTTACATCTGATATTGTGCATGGGTTAGCACCCCCTCCCTTCCAACCATAATTCCCTTCTACGGAAAAATTTAAACAAGAAAGGATGCACCAGAAAAAAATTTATACCTTCGCCTCTTGCATATCCACATTTATAAAGTGCGTCAAGCGATCAACCAATACATGCTCCACCTATAAAGAAACTTTATATTATATCCAACCTTTCATTTTTTTCCAACCATAAATTATATCACATCAAATTCTGATAAGCTATTTCAAGCAATGAAATTGACCTCCAATCACCATGATGTGGATATTGCTATACAAAAGCTCCAGAATAGATATAGCATGCAGATAATGACATAAGACCGATAAAAAGCCATTTAGATCTATGCTTAATGTATAGACCCCCATTATAAAATGGTTAATGACTAGTGGCCATGCATATGTATTGATTACTAATGCACTTGGCTTCTTCATGCACCCACTTATGCTCTGTGCTTGGATAAGAAACAACTGGGGGGAAGATGAAGACTACATCAATTACTGATGATGATGAATTAAGTAACCTAGTGTCACCATCAGTCACATCTCAGACATCACCCGCACTGCCTCACAGGGTTTTCTCTCTCTCCCAGCTACTCTCTGCTCTTCCTCAGCCTCTGATAACCCTACCTCTTGTTTTTTCTTCTCTACCCACCTCTCTTCATTAAGCAAAAGTGATTTGATGCTATTGAGAACACCCAAAAAACTATCAAAAATGAAGAAATCATGTTCTGCAAAAGATGGTGCTGGCCAATCAGCATAGAATGAGTTACATGGGCTTGAAAAGGCAGGCAAATACCTTACAGTACAGGGAAATTTGATCAATTCGAGAAGTTTGGAGGGACTTCCAAAGCCATATGATATTTAAGCTGGGATGAGAGGAGAACTCACTTTTGGCATGAAAGAGCGTGACATTGAGTCTCCCAATAAACATATCCCGAATTTCTTCCACATGGAAAGGACATTATCCTATTCCATAGGACTAAAGCAGTGACTCCATAGTGAAATCTATCTTAAGATATTCACCCTCAAGGTCAAAGGTTCAAGGCAAGGTAAGAAAGGAAAGCAATCTTTCTACAGAACTTGGCAAATACCAATTCTGTGTTATAGACCAGATTTTCCTTGGAGGTTTGGAAAAAAAAAAAAAGTTTCCAATGGAAATCTCTCTCTCTCTCTCTCAGTGGGAAAGAATGTGGGAATGGATTTTCATCTTGGAGAACTGTCCGTAAAAGCAGGTGCCGAGCTTTGCAAGCCATTAAGTTTTATAGAGAAGGGAACAGAAAGCGGTGCCTCAAATCTTTCTGCCCTGCTCTGAGACATGACAGTTTTGGACTACATCTCACGCTTCTGAAGGGATGAACTATGCTACGACAACTTCAATGGAGCAAGAGATTTGGCCTGGCAAGGCACAAACCTCCAAGGAGAAAGAGTTCATCTCTGCTATTACTCTCGCAATTATGCTAGTTTGCAAATTCAGAAGTCTTAACAAATTTTTTCTGGGATAGACAGTTTAAAGCTTCAGACTTTTGGCATAATGAAAAATTTTGTTGTTGAAATACCTCAACAAAAATAAGATATTATCTCTATTTTTATTGACCTTTTCTTCTGAACATGAGTCAGCACCTTCTTCGTGCCTCTTTAGTGAAACTTTCAGTTTCGCTGACAGAAAGAATCATCCTTCAAAGATGTCTTTCTTAGTAGTATGAGAAATGCTATCTATTACAACACATTAAGCTATCTTACTAGATGCAACACAAGCAATTACCTGAGAACGCAAAAGCTCTTTGTAAGAAGCAAGCTCATGAAATGCTGATATGAACTTGGATATGACAGGACCTGAGACAAGTAGAGGATGGAACAAAAATTAAATATCTCCTTCAAAACCATCTGGAACAGGGATTTTACCAGTTGATCTACTTCATTTGTTTTGATGAAAAGTTCAGCAGAAGAAACCTAGAATAAAGGACTGACCAAACTCTAGTGTTGGGGAAAATAAAAAAAGCAAGTAGTCTGAACAAAGCACTAGCTTCGCCACTCCATATTAACACATTTGCTTATTGTCATATCCCACCATGCCAGTTGTATCAGAGATGACAATGTAACCACGGGATTCATAGAATAAATGGAAAAACAACCCCGTTAGTCTAATCAAGTACATGATGTTGTATGTCCTCATACAGTCGTCACGTCTCATTCCTATGCTTAATTGTACGAGAAGGTAGCATGCTCAACTTCATTAGTTTTAAGGTACATAGTGTGAACGGTAAATGCATAAGGACATTTTTTATTCTTTTTTAACAGCAATCAACTACAACATACCCATTTAAAAAGAGCCATTCTGGAAACAAGCAGATATTGCAAATACAAGCACCGTTTTTAATTATCCACAACAAGACTAGAGTTGTTATTGTACATCTCAAAATTCAACAAACAGAAATATAAGCAAAAATATGATGGGGATTTGGGTTTTAAACGGTTCACTCAACGAAGTAAAGAAGAAAATTGCTCAGACTTATATTGATAACCTCCTATTGATACACTAACTGGATCATCCTGACCACCACCAAATGCTTCCAAGGAATCTGCAAATGTTGTGTCTGCATTACACGCTTCTCCAAGAGATGCCCTGAAAGAGCAGACATTAAACATTAATCTAATGCACGGCCTATTACTCTAGCTTTGAGCAAACATGTGGGAGGGCAAGTTCGATTTGAGAAAAACATTAGAAACGTCATGGAGGTTCCAGGTAAGGTACTTTACACAGTTAGATTACCAAAATGGTGGATGTGATATATTTAGGACTTCTAAATCCAGTTCATACATGAGGGAAAGCCAGAAAATAAGGCAGATTGCCATGACAGCTGTCACGTTTTAATGAAAATGCATGACAACCCCAGTTCTATCAAAATATGCACTGATTTCCATCAAAACATGTTGGAGGTTTAAATCACATTGACTAATTACTTAGAAGGTTTTCATCAACCACTTTTATTGCCAAGCGGAGCTCTACAATACTAGCATAGTGTTTTCGAAATTACAGAACAAAAGACAACGCAATTATCATGTCTGTCAGAAGATTATAAACCAAAAGCCAAATCCTCCTAAAAGTTGATATTTGAAATTTCTAGCTGATACTGCACACCCTCTCTAGTCACTACTATAGAATAACAGTTTCTCCCCTGATGTTTCAGCAACAAAAGGTAAATCAAAGCAGCTGAAAATCCAAATCCCTCAGCGGGGCCACATAATCACATCTATTGAAGATACTCCATGGGGCCAATTAATCATATGATTCCCAGGCCAATTACAAGAAATCACCACTTAACAACCCACTAGCATCAGAGAATATATAGAGAAAAGTGCCACGAAGTAAGTTTTGCGGAACCAACAAAGCTCCTAGGCACAGTAAGGAAGTTTTTCCTGGTCATACATGAAAGATCGTAGAGCTGGTACTGTATTCCATAGAGATAGCAAGAACAGACTATTGCCCGCATAAGGCATATATGCCTTATAATTTTAAAGAAAGAGAAACATTTTGGAGGCAGGGGAGGCGAGGAGAGAGAGCATAGTACTGCAGGGGAGTCCATCGCATACAGTAGCAGATATGACAGGATGTACTTTCCATTCAAAAGCACATAAGCATCCTCATACTGAAGTACCACTGGTGAACTATATATTATAAAATGCCCACCAAAAAAAGTTTGCTATCCAATCGACAAGGCAATAGAAACACTATGTAGACTAATCAGTAAGGACCTTAGCATTGCAAACAGGGAATTGACCTGAGCATTCCAATTCGTTTACGAGCCAGTCCGCCATGCACTTGCATAACTGGGAAAAAAAAAAAGAATGGCACGGTATAAACCACTTACACAAATTTCGCGGAGCCTCTGTATAATTGCTGGCAGCGCTCTTTCAACTCCTCCGCCATCTGTTCCAGAGAAAAGATCTGTTTTTGCCCATTTGAGCACAGTGCCACGAATTAGCATAACGTCAAGACTTCTACAGGGGAACCAGAATTTAACTGCCGAATCGCCGAGCGGATAATCCAAATGTCAGGAGAACAAAAAAAGAAAGTCGCGAACGAGTCCCATAAAGAGCAGCATCAAAACCTCGACATGCGAAACCAATCAAAATCAGCCGAGCCGACAGGGACCGAAACGGTGCCGCGAAACTTGGCAAAAGTACGGACCAAAACAGCAAGCCTCGAAAGACGCGACCGGGCATCGACTTCATCGCTTAAAAGGAACAGCGCGAACGAAAACGAAAGACGGAGGAAGCAATCCACCTACTCCCCAAATGCATCGAGTGAGCAAACAGACTGCTCCGTCGAGGTCGCGCGACGGTCTCCGCCCGCGAGGAAGCGCGGGGCGCGAGGAGGACGACGAACGAATCGAATCGAAATCGAAATCGAAATCGAGAGAAAAAGAGAGAGGAAGAGGAACGACGACGACGAGGAGGCGAAATCGACAGAGCGAGCAGAGCGAGCGAGCAAGACGACCGACCTGCTTGTGGAACATGGGCGAGTCCTCGAGCTTCGTGAATGCCGCCATCTTCTCTGCCTCTCTCCGCGAGTGCTGGTGGAGCAGAGGGAGACTGAGATCTGAGTTCGAGGAGCTGTGCAGAGATCGGAATCGGAGCGACGTCAGAGGAGGAAGATGATGAATTTTATTTCTTTTTCTATTTCTTTTTTTTTTCTTTTTTTTCTTTTGGTTTTTTTTTTTGGGGGGGTCTGCTGCCGTCGTTGTCGTTGCCATCGGGAGACCAAAATGCAGTGTCGTCTTGTGGCGAGCACGCGGTGGAAAGCACCGCTCAACATCGCCGCGCGCACCGACCGATACGACAAAAAGGAAAAACATCGCCGCGCGCGACCGCGCAATCCCCGAGCCGTAAAAAGCTTTTTTTTTTTTTTTTTCCTTTCCGAGCCGTAAAAAGTTCGCTTTGCATCATTTACGCATTCGAATCCTCCTGCTTGATATGAGTGAGAGTGAGAGTGAGCGAGGATTCAGATTCTATGCAGGCTCCGAATTTAGGCTCCATATAAAATCTGAAACTTATTTACTAGAATCATTGAATGTTGACACATATCCGTCACAATTATTAATTTTTGGAACCTAAAATATACTCTACATATTTAGTAATGTCAATGATTGAGGTAATTCATGTAACCCTAGAGGGTCCTGCTTTTATTGGAATCGTTTCCTTTATCCTATCACAGGTCTTAATCGATTCCGAGATTTATCGGTATTTTTAATTGAATAATTGCAATAAATCCTTATCTTTCATAATTAATATTAATAAATTAAAAGTCTCAATTTTATACGGATCACAACTTATATTTAGACACGTGAAAATTATAAAATATTAATAAAGTAAAAGTCTCAATTTCATGCTAGTAATTTCATATTACATGTTCATCACTAAATTCTATAAAATGCTCTAGTATCACTCGAAAACATCGAATAAGAAAAACACGAAAAATTTATTTTAAATTATAAGTTTCAAATTTCACTTTAAATTTAGAATCTACTCATCAAAATAAATTAACCTAGCTACTATCTTATATATTCAGTTATAAGGTGACTTGCAAAAGAAGTGATGGCTTATAATATTCATAAAAAGATGATGGGTTAATTTTTACATATTCAGTCATGAGGCGACTGCGAAAGAAGTGATGGCTTATAATATTCACAAAAAGATGATGGGTTATTTTAAGATTGCAATTGAAGTGCCTTTTTGGCCTAACCTGAAGTTCACCTTTAACAAATTAGAAAATATTACAAAATAACAAAAATAATGTTTAAAAAAGTGAGGAACAAAGTGGAAGGTGGAAGAACATTTGAGAGAGAGGGACCAAAGCCTCATTGCGATGTCCCCTCGCCGCCAAACCAATGTCACTTCGGATTTAGAGAGAGAGAGAGAGAGAGAGAGAAAGGAGTGAAGGTCAATGTTTGGCAAAAGTAGAAACTACTTTAAACACAAAAGAATTTGAATAATTTTGAATATCGAATATTTATAGGAGGACCACGGGTGATATTATCCTATTATTTAATAGAGTCGATTGCTCGAATAGACAAAAAAAAAAAAAAAAAACTTGTAAAGTATGCAAAATAAAACAAAGACAATGAATAATATTATTTAATACAAATTAAGAGAGTCTCTCATAATAAATGGCCTGGTGAGCATGATTATCATGGTGGATTTATTTGCTCTCAATCGTAGATTTGTATTGCCAACGAGTCCATTTGATTGTAAATTTGAGGATTTATTGTGTTGATGACTACATCATATATCAAGAAAATATGTATTACTTAAATTTAAGATTATTAGAAAAGATGAGCTAAATTTGAAAGTCATAGCATATAAAAAGTACCTTCTTCGAAACTTCAAATAAAAATGAAGTGATTTTAGAAATAGACTATGTCAAATTTATGGAATCGTTAAAAAAATCCATAGTCAACAAGAAAAACTCTTACATGTTTATCACTTTGCTCGATACGTGTGTACAGAGAATCATATAATCAATTCATCTACACACTGATGACATATATATTTTTACGTCGATGGTGCATTCAATGAAAAATTAAATTTATGCAGCAATTTTAGAAATTATCTTTTTATTTTTATTAGATTCACAGGCCAATATCAAACTTTTTTTATCCATTTATTTGAGCAACACATGAACTCCTCTCCCAGCCACCTCTCTCCCTCCCTCTCTAAACCTTTTTTCATCTCTTCCACTCATGGAGGAGAGGGGCTTGACCAAAATCTCTCCACCCCTCTCTTCCTAATTACTTTTTGTTTAATTATTTTTTTTTATACTCTCTTGATCTAGCTTTAGATCTAGAAGCTTTGCTCTCTTGATATTACAACTAAGAGCTTTTCTCATTGATCTAATTCCAAATTTTAAAGTTTTGATGAATAAGTACTCCGTCTCCAATTCCAATGTTGCTCACGGCAGTTTTGATGTCAAATATATTCAAAGCTTTGGCATTTCATATTAGCCACTAAGCTTACTCTCACGAGTTTAAGATCTAATCAGGGGTCAGCATTGGCTCAGAGTTAACCTGGACCGACCCTAGACCAGCCCAACCTTTATGATCTTAATCCGGTTCCTAGAGGGATTGGGTTGGTCATTGGTCCTCAAATTCTTATACTAGCACTCGCCGATTGATCCTCGATTTTTGGAGTTTATGGTCGATCAAACCCAAATCAACTCTAACCTTATATATTATATATTATTTATATATTTTAAAGAGAAAACTATAAGTCAAACAGCATTTTTAGCATTAGATGTTCCTCACGGCATCCTCCTTTAGTACTTATTATTTTCAATCTTCTTTGTCCTCTTAATCTTCAATCTGCCAAAGTCAAAAGAAACAATTTTCCCGCTTGCCGCTTGACACTCGTTCACTCAACTTCCCATCTTAACCCATATCTCCATGAGCGATTTTAATCGTTTTTATGGTTTATTGCTTTTAGCACGTGTGAAATTCTATTATTATCTTATCTTAAATTTGTTAAATATGTATTGATATTTATAGTTTGGTTACACAATTGACAAATATGTAATTTGAAATGGTAGGTTTGCCTTTTTAGGTAATACAAAAAAATGAAAAAAAAAATGATTGGTTGGTTATGAGTTGACCTTAAAACCAAACCGAACCCATTAGATTGATCCGGTTCTCAATTCAAAGCTCAATAAAGTCAGTCATCAGTTCAAAAAAAAACACTATACAGGTTGATTCTAAATTAAAGAGTGAACTAACCCAATCCGAACCATGCTCACCCTTAGATCTAATCTTTTTTCAACATATTCACGTGGTCTCCGGTAATTATGGTGAGATGTCGAACCTAACAAGAGACAAAGCCAAAACTATATATGGAGATCCTACTGGAATGTGCTTATCACTAATAATGTTATGTGATTTGGTGTTCTGTCGCCGATCCTTTTGCTTGGAAACACTTATCACTAATGATGTTATGCGATTCGGTATTTAGCCACCGATCCTTTTGATTGGAAACAATCATAAATATGTTATTGAAGAACAAGCCATTGACACTCATGATATGTCTTGATCCTCCTTTTTCGTATGTTTCGAAGCTCTATGGCTAGTCTTGTTATCGTGACTTTTAAGATTTACTATCACGATTCATTTTGTTAATAAATGGAAAATTCCTTTGACAAAAAAAAAAAAGACACGTGAACAAATTTTGTTACAAATTAAATTATTTCTAAGTATAGGTGTTATAAAGGAAAATTCCAAACAAGGCATATAAAGTGCCATTATTTTCTAAAAAATAACTAGAATTAGATTTTATCTCAAATAAATACTTAAAGTAGATATTTAGTCTTAAATAAGGCATGGCTCGCCAGCTGGTCAAACATTCACCGGTCGGTGAGGCCAAAGTATTTTAGTCCCAAGTTTTTTTATTTTATTTTTTCTCTTTTACCCTGTTCATATCCTTCTCGATCCTAGCCATTGCAGTTCTTGTTCACCGTCTTTTTTTTGTCGAAGTGTGAGATGGGCATGAAATTAATGCTTGAAGAGTTGCTTGGGATCGGTGGCGTTGGTGGTCTCGACGACGGAGATGCTGAAGAAGCAAGAGTCGAGGTATTAAGGGGCACGTGCAGTGTCTTAAGGGAGGCGGAAGGGGTCAACTCGACGGCGGGAGTAGTGAAGTTGTCGGAGCAGGAGCCGCTGCGCCAGTGGTCGAGAGCCCCAACAGTGCCGGCGATGATCACGGTGAGGTGAAGGAATTTATCGAATCCATTCTTCATTTTCTCGTCTCCTTATAAGAAGCGGCGATCATGGTGCGTGAAGGAATGTATCAAATCTGTTCTTCCTTTTCCTGTTTCCTCGATCGAATCGACTGTTACAAAAGCTTAAGTTATTAGATGATAGAAATTTAAGTTGTTAAATGAATGCGTGATTTAATATTTAATTATTCTAATATCCATCTCATGTTGAATTTGATCTTTTTGTCTAGTACTAAGGGCGGACGTATTGAATTAGAGAGACAAATAAGGGTTTCAAAAAAATTGAACTTGGGATCTCGTAATTTGATACCATGTGAGGTGGAGCAGGATCTCCAACTCTAATACCATGCGAGATTTTGCGAGATTATACCAAATTGTTATAAAAGCTCGAGCTATTAGAGGTTTGTTATTTAAATGTTCCAACACTCCTCCTTATGAATAATTTGGACTTTAGCCTTAGCTCAGGTGTGGAAATATACATACTCTAATACCACGTGAGGTTCGGCCAGACCTCGTGCTATGATATCTCATGTGTAGTCTAGACTTTGGCCTTAGCTTAAACATGGAAATATACATGCTCCGATACCATGTGAAATTTGGTAGGAACCCCTACTTTGAAAATCATGTGAGGTTTGGCGGGATCATAACCAACTATTATAAAAGTATAAGTTATTAAAGATTTATTATATAGGGATAAGTGCATTAGAAGTCCTAAAACTTATCATGAAAATGCAATTGAGTTTTAAAACTTTCAAAAAGTGTAATTAAGTCTTAAAACTTATAACGAAAGTTCAATCAAGTCCTAAAATTTTCAAAAGGTTCAATAAAGTTCTAAAACTTGTCTCAAAAGTGCAACCGAGTCCTAAAACTTTCAAAAAGTGCAATCAATGGAATGACTTAGATTGAATCATTTTGATAAGTTTTAGGACTTGATTGCATTTTTTAAAAGTTTTATGACTTAATTGCACTTTTTGAAATTTTTAGGACTTAATTGTATTTTCATAACAAATTTTAAGACTTTCAATGCACTTATTCTTATTATATAAATATTATAACAATTCCCCTCGCGTATAGTCTGAAATTTGGCCTTAGCTTAGTCTGGACTTTGGCTTTAGCTTAGGTGTGGAAATGTGATCGAGGAGGTAGATTGGGACTTGGAAGATTCGAACTCAAGGTTTCCAGCTCTTGATAACATGTAATAATTTTGTGGGACCACAGTTGATAGTTTTAAAAGTTTAAGATGTAAAATGAATGCGTGATTTAATATTTAATTATTATAATACTTCTTTCTCCCAAAACTCTATTCAAATCTAAAATCCAGATCAATTCGACTTTCTTCGTAAAAGGGTAAGATATTAAGTTATCAAAGAGTATGAGTCTCCTTAGGTGGAGTTCGTTCCTTCCTTATATACAAGTACCTCCCTTAAAGTAAAGGTAAGCCCTTATAGTTACAGCAAGCAAGCATATCCTTTTTTCCACTTGATAGCGATTGGATTACTTGAGTGTAAAAATGTTTATCCGGATTATAGACTAGGCCTATACTAGTGGGCAAGCAGGCTCATGCTCTAGGGTCACAGATCATTAGGTTTAGTCCTTGGTGATCGAATCATTACTTTAAAGTGACTCTGTCCATTTTTCTTACAATAAAGTTTATTTCATCCCTTGACACTATTATCGAGTTGGAGTCTTTACCAAGTTAAGCTGCTTCTCTTCTTGAGCTCAGGAAAGCTATTCACGCAAGTTAATTTGCAAGCCTTTAGCCGAATAAAGCTATAAGCAAAACGGGCACCTCACTTTTGTCCGACCCAAAAGCAAAAGCAAGGAACTTCAATTCAATTCAAGGCAAAATCTTTCTAAAAAGAAAGCTTTCACGCAAAATATAGATATAAAATTGATCCTCCTACTTACTAAACCTCCTTTTTTTTAAAAAAGCTTCATACTCCAATGTTGCATAGTTCAACAGAGAAAAGAGCCTAAAGGGGTAAGCATACCCCATAAACCCCTAGGAAATCGCCTGTAAAGACACTCCCGAACAAAGGCTGTAAACTTTATCCAAAAGAAAGGACTTGATTTCACTGGCTTACTTATTAGCTTATAATCAACTTGCTCTTGTAACCAAAAATCCCTAGTATAAATAGACTGTTTAAAAGGAGCATACCCTTATAGTCATAGTTACCCCCATTATCAACTACTTAAGGGAAATAGCAAAAACGATTGCCTGCTAAAAATCTTCTGCTTTTTTATTTAACTCGCTTGGTGAAGATAAAACAAGGCAACCACATAGAAAAAACTACCTACTCGTCATGATTTGGCAAAGACTTTTATCCATAGTTAATTGATAGTTATATTACTATCCTCTTGGTTAATCCCGGGTAAGCTCCCTAGATTCTCCCACTCACTGGAACTAGTGCTGCCACTCAGACTTCAACTTCAATTTGAAAGATAGCAGAAAGCGAATTAGAAAGACTAGCTACAGGAGATTATCTTTCATAGCCTTTAATTTAACTAGTAATATAACTAGATTAAGCGCTTTAAGGGCGTGGTGAAGCTGGTATTGAATTCGCCATTGAAGGAATAGGCAATTAGAATATTGAAAGTAGTAAAGCTGTGCCCATGTGGGTGAGACTTGCCCTCTGCTCAGTATGTATAGTGAAAGCGAGCTTGCGAAATGTGAAGTATTAGAGAGAGAGAGAGAGAGTTGTGGTTTTTGGAAGGTAATTGATTTGGGCATTTATCAAATGCCTATCTTCGACATTGACAAAGAAGATGATGAGCAAGACAACATTGGCTCGGTTTAAGAAGATGAAGAATCAAGCAGAAGAGAAAGAGAAAAATTAAAATTCCTTCAAACAAAAATACTCATCAAACTAACGGAATATGCATGCGATGCATTTGCTTGTTGGTCGATGAAAGTTTGACCGGCTGGCAAGTTAAACCCTCATTAAACTCTAAATAACTATACCATATCCTTATTGAAGGCAAAATCCACCTTAGACTTTGGACTTCCATTTAAGATATCGGCTGCGTTTGGGAACTACTTTCCCAAGTATCTTTGGGGGCTAAAGGTCTTTGGGTCAAATATTTAGTGTTTGGCAAGTTTTTTTTCACTTGCCTTTCCAAAGCTGAAAGCCCAAGGCAAAGGTAAGTTGGGGTTGCCTTGGGCTTTTCTTGGCATGCTGCCTTGGGGGTTAATAAAAATTTTCTTCTAAAATTGCCCTCGTTAATTTTTCGTTTTTCCGGCTTTACCTCAACGACTGTTCATCATCTTCATCTTCTTCCCTTCTCTTTGCTGAACACGACTAGCATCTACGTACGGTTGTTGGCGAAGTGTAGGTGGTTCGGAGAAGGGCAGGCGATGTGGCAAAGGATAGGTGGTCCGGCTAGGGTCCCACGACCCTCCGACGAGGGTCGCTGTGCAGAGGACGCCGGCAACCCAGATTGCGAGCGCCGACGACCTTCACGGCACGATGGGTCGCGCGATGGCACAACGAGAGTCAGGGCGACCTAGATCTCGTGATCTGAGTCGCTATGACCGGATTAAGTGGCATCGGTGACCCGAATCATGAGATTCGGGTCGTTGCGACCCTTGCTACGCCGTGTCCTCTACACAATGACCCTAGTCGAACGCTGCCCTTCGTCGCACCACCTACCCTTCGCCAGCAACTGTTAGCTCTTGAGTAACCGGCAAAGTCCTCAGCTGGCCAACTCTCCTTTTTTATTTTTTTTTCTTTTAATAACAAAAGTTTTTTGCAAATTTAATTTACCAAAACACTATTTTATCCAAAAATACTTTATAAATGGACTTTCACAAATACGATTTACCAAACATATTTATCATCTAACCGTAAATGCGTAGAAACAGTGTTATTCCAAAATAAATCTAATAAAAATCCATTATTTTTTTACCGCGATAAAAAAAACAAAATTCCAAAGTAAATTCTCCTTTTGCCATTTCGTTCCCCCACGAGGGAGATAAATCGTGGCGAACCGGTACGGATTCTGATTTCGCCCCTTTCTCTCCCAACCTCCATGCGCACAGCTTCACCTCCTGCAGCTTCCTAAGAGCTTCTCCTCCATCGGCGGCGACCATGTCCGGCGACAGGCCGCCGTCGAAGCCCCTCTCCGCGCAGGAGTGGGAGTCCCTGATCGACGACTTCCAGCACGGCCGCGACTCCGCCGCCGCCTCCGTCGCCGACCTCGCCATCTCCTCCGTCCTCCGCCGCGACCTCCCGCTCCCCCTCAAGCACTCCCTCCTCGTCTTCCTCGAGGAGTCCGCCGACGCCCTCTTCGGCCCCCACCTCCTGGGCCGCCTCGTGGAGGCCCTCCGCTCCGTCGTCCAGTCGCCCCCCGATCCGGCCTTCGCCACGTACGCGCTCAAGGAGCAGATGATGGTGTCCACCACCGCGATCTTCGTCACCGTGGTGGACGGCTTCCAGGAGGAGCGCTGCGGTCGGGACGTCGCGAGCCTGGTCGAATTGCTGCTGGCCATCGTCAATCGGCCGAACCACGGGCCGGACCGGCAGACGCGGGCGATGGCCTGCGAGTGCCTGAGGCAGCTGGAGAGGAATTGGCCTTGCTTGTTGGCCGAGATCGCGGGGCACCTGTGGAGCCTGTGCCAGAGCGAGCGCACGCACGCTTCGCAGAGCTATCACCTGCTCTTCACTCAGGTAATCCGCGATATCGTGACTTGCAAGGTGGATGTGTCGATCTTGAACACTTCGGTCCCTTTGGTTCCGTTCAACTTGCCTCCATGGGTGTTGGGTCCGACGAGGGAGGCTTCGACTTTGAATTACAAGGAATTGAGGAGGGCCATGGCGTTCTTGCTTGAATGGCCGCAGGTTTTCACCCCTTGTGGAATGATGGAGTTTTTGCATTTGATAATACCCGTGGCGGTTGCTTTGGAGTTGCAGGCTTCGATGTTGAAGGTCCAGTTCTTCAGCATGATTTATTCCTATGATCCTGTGCTCTGCCACATGGTTTTGATGTTGTATTCACGTTTCTTAGATGCTTTTGATGGACAAGAGCGTCAAATTGCTCGACGGCTTGTCTCAGTTTCACGGGAAGCACAAGGTCATCCCGTGTTTCGGATACTTGCCCTTCATTGGTTATTGGGGTTTTTCAGTGGCATGTTGAATCGTGTAGTTGAGAGAAAGAACATGGTTATTGATATGGCCTCGAGCTTCTATCCGACTGTTTTTGATCCTCTTGCCGTGAAGGCACTGAAGCTCGACCTTCTTGCCTTGTGCTCATTGTGTCTTGAAAGCCAAAAATCTGAGGATGTTTCACAAGCGGATTCATTGTCTGTGGTGAATCTATTTAAGGATGGTCTTGTCTCTGTGTCTGCTTTTAAATGGATGCCTCCATGGAGCACAGAAACTGCGGTGGCATTTCACACCTTCTATAAGTTCTTAATAGGCTCTCTCTCCCACTCTGAAGATGATTCCATCAAATCAAAAATGCTAATGGACTCCACAATCTTCCGTCTTTTGCAGGTATATGATGCTTTAGATTCCCCATCTTCATACCATAACTTCCTTTCCTTGTGTTATGGCCATACTCTGCCTTTTATGTCTGTTTATCGTTTGTCAGTCATATAAGCTGGATTTCACATGACAGGTTTATATTAAAAAAAAAAAAAATTCAAGCATTTGCTAGGGAAAACTAAAAGGGAAAAGATAGCCTCAAGCAGATGCCTGTTGCTACTCACTGAGGAAGGTCGATTTTATGAGATGATTTATATCTTGCATATCAGTATATCACTAATTGCCTGAAAAGTTGATATTTCATGAAACTTTCTTTTCTTGGAGATGACAATGCTTCTACTCGAAAGGAATTTTGAAACCTTATAAGTTGCTGTTTCTAGTTTCAGAAAGGAACTACAACCTTAGAATATACGCTCTACTAAATATTTTTCCTTTTTTAAAAGGGACAAATAACATGCCAAGTTAACTCTTTCTAGAGTTTTGGTTTTGAGGCTACTAATTCTAGTGCTTTGCATGCGCTTCTAAGTCAGTTACTGGTAGTCAATGGAATCATTTGGTGGTTGTGAAGTGAAGATGATTTATGAGTTCAACATATATGGATTATGAATAACTATTTGTATTAGCAATCTTACGATACAATGTTTGATTTGGTATTGTCTATCTTCCTTTGATTTTTGTTCTTACTCCATCACCTTTGGGCAGCATACCATCGCACGATGGTGTTAAGTTTTCATTTGAGCAAGGTATTTTCACATTGTTTTGATGCTTTCTCATATTATAGGGGATGATCGTGGAGATGACTATGGAATTTCAACAGTTAGTTCCCACTATCGTTTCCTTCGTCAACAGATTCTTGGGCTGTAATAAGCATTGTTGGTTGGGAGAGCGACTGCTCCAGACACTAGATGAGCATTTGCTTCCAAAAGTCGGCGTGTAGATTATAAACTAGTCGCCTACTTTGCGATATTTGATAAAATTGCTGAAAATGTCACGATCCCCCCTCGTGGACTTCTAGAAGTTCTTACCAACTTAGTCGTCTTCCTTGTCAAGAATCATGGCCCTGACACTGGCCTAAGATCTTGGTCACAAGGAATTAAGGTTCTTGGAATATGTAGGACAATGATGATGCATCACCACAGTTCTAGATTGTTCCTCAGACTATCTCGTCTCCTTGCATTTACCTGCCTTTACTTTCCTGATTTGGAGGTTCGTGATAATGCAAGGTATGGGGATAAAAGAAAGATGCATTCTTTTCCTTTTCTGTGCTTCCAGCTCTGTCAGTTTTGTTTATTGTACTGTGCATTATAAAATTGTGAGTGGGATGGGGTACATGTTATTTTCATGTTCTTAGCTTCATCCAATATATTTTGGGCTCATGGTGCTATGGGATTTGTGCAGGATCTATCTAAGAATGTTGGTATGTGTACCTGGTAAGAAGCTCAGAGAACTGCTAAAGCTTGGGGAGATGCTACCTACCATGGCTCCATCTGGAGAATCTGACACATTTTTCAATGTGCAGATTCCGAGACATTCTCATGACCCTAGGAAATCTAGAAATATCTCTGCTTACATACACCTTGAGCGTGTGGTACCTTTACTTGTAAAGCAATCATGGTCATTGGCTTTGGCTAATTTGGGATTTGGGAATGCAAATGCTGATTCTGTAAAAGGCATTATAGATAGCGAACCAAAATCTGATGACGCAGAGATTGGTATTGCTTCTGATGAACCAATTTCTTCAGAAAGCTTAAACGTTGAACGACAGCTGGAACCACTACGAGTTATGGATGCCAAGATTTCGGAAATGTTAGGAAATCTGAGGAGGCATTTCTCAAGTATTCCTGATTTTAGACATATGCCAGGGATTAAGGTCAAAATTTTATGCTCTTTGAGATTTGAATCTGATCCCTTCAGTCGAACTTGGGGATTTAGTCCTCCTTCAGATAATCCTAATGCAGTAGATGCTCTTCCTGCAATATATGCGACCGTGCTCAGGTTTTCTTCTTCAGCGCCATATGGGTCTATTCCATTATATCGGATACCATTCCTTCTCGGAGAGCCTCCAAAGAAAAGTGATTCTTCTGTCCATAAAGTTAACTCAGACAATCATGCCATAGAAAATGGTGCCCATGAAGATGATAGCTTTAGAGCTTCAGTTACAATAGAATTAGAACCTCTAGAACCGACTCCTGGGATGGTGGATGTTTTTCTTGAAACAAATTCAGGAAATGGTCATATCATTCGGGGACAGCTGCATGGCATATCTGTGGGCATAGAAGACATGTTTCTCAAAGCTATTATCCCATCAGACATCCCCGACAGCTCAGTTCCTCTTTATTACTCTGACTTGTTCACATCCCTCTGGGAGGCATGTGATGGCACTTCCAGCTTTGGAAGGGAGACCTTTCCTCTGAAAGGAGGTAAAGGCGTTGCTGCAATCAGTGGAACCCGATCAGTCAAGCTACTGGAGGTTTCTGCATCCTCTGTGATCCAATCCACCGAACGGTACCTCACTCCTTTTGTTGTGAAAGTAACGGGTGAACCCCTTTCAGATATTGTGAAGGACGGTGGAGTTATTAAAGATGTCATCTGGAAGGATTCTGTTCCGGATATCTCCGATGATGCTACCCTTGCAGGTGCCAATTCTGAGGGTCCACTTCAAATCAAGTACACTGATGCGGAGGATGACGTGGAAACCTATGCCAACTATACCGGCAGAAACATGGGTTGCATCCATATTCTCATATTTCTTCCACCAAGGTACCACCTTCTTTTGCAAATGGAAGTATCCGATGCTTCGACTTTGGTTAGAATAAGAACTGATCATTGGCCATGCCTAGCTTACATTGATGATTATTTGGAAGCTCTCTATTTGGCGTAGAAGGAGAAGTTTTGAGAATGCGAGTTCCTCTAGATTCTTGACAACTCCACTTTGTGCCACTGTAAGATAATATGCCTGTTGTTGTAAATTCTCTCTCCCAATTTTTTCATTCCTTTATCTAAAAGAAAGGAGGGTAATATTGGTCACCCTGAATAATCCATCCTGTAAATACTACAACAAGGTTGAGATCCTTGAGTTGTGATTCTTTTGATGGATTCGAACTTAAAGTCCAATTCGGTTCCCTCAATGCTTCTGGCCATTATAGGGAAAAGACTACCTCAAGGTCGATCTTGCTTAATTCTTTACGAAGCCGTTATATCTCCTGTCCCGGGACTTCTGTTCTTTTGCTTTCTGGTGTCAGTAATTCCGAAATGATATGCCTGATGATCTGTCAGTGTCTAATTGCAACTCTGATTGATTGTCGCATATTGTCACAGCTATGTCTATATCCTTCCATTTTCTTCCCATTTGGTATCATGCTCACTATTATTGATAAGTCGGGTGTTGCTTCAAATTTGGTTTAGTTTCTCGTCAATGGATTCGAATTTGAAGTCCAAAGTGATCTTTGTTTTCGGTTCTCTCAATCCTTCTGGCCATGATAGGGGAAAGACTACCTCGAGGTGGATCTTGCTTAATTATTTATGAAGCCCTTTGTATCCCCTGTCTCAGGACTTCGGTTCTTTCGTTGTCTGGTGACAACATTCAGAAACGATATGCCTGATGATATGCGAGCATGTATAATTGTATTTACGATTAATTATCGCATATTGTCATGGCTAGGTCGATGTACTTCCATCCTATTGATTAGTTGGGTGTCAGCTTCAAATTCGGTCTAGTTTCTAGTCAATGTATCTTATGGATCAGTATTATTCAGATCATACATTATGATTTCTGGAAAGAAAGGATATCTTGTGTGGCTTTGAGAAAGCTATTCGGGGGAGATAAAACCATGGAAGCCAAATTCAGTAAGTCAGATACCAAAGTGGACCGCATGAGAGGTCGAGTTTGAGTTGAGAGCCGATTCTTTTGGCCGCTACACCGCGCCTCTTGACCTTGTAATTACTGTGGTCGTAATGACAATGCAGACGAAGCGGTTATGAGCGACGGGATTTTCGTGTAATGCCAAACTAGAGACGAGGACATTGCACAGGTCTTTGGTATTAGAAGGATAGTAAATGCTGGATCACCATATTATTTTCTCGTAGAACACCCGCTTTGTTTGTTGCATTGCTGCCGCGAACCAAACTTTCTAGCGACTCAACCCGCACTAGGTAAATTTATCTTTAAATATGTTTAATTTTTCCCTTTGTTGATGAAATCCTACGAGTATCTCTGTCGGACTTATAGCTGATTCGCTCATAGTTATTTCTAGCGCAATTCGAGTACCTCCACGGCCGTTTCACTTGTGCAGGCGCGCATAATGCGGGCTTTATGCGAGACGAATTGGTACGCACAATCTATCCAGGGGGGGTGTTCTTAATATTTCTGTAAATCGATGGTTTTAAGAAATAAATGGACGATATATTAGCGATGTATGTTATAATTACTCATAAGTTTTAAGAAAAAGACATAAATGAGTCATGAATTTTGGCTCAATGTATAATATGATTTCTGAATTTTTAATTTATTTGATGTAATTTTTGAACTTTAGCTCAATATACAATATAATTTATTGAACTTTTAATTTGTTTAATATAACATTTAAATTTTTAGTACATACTTAATTTGGTCCTTAAATTATATATTGTCTTTATTCTCAAATTAATTGAAGAATTATATTGAACATCGAACATTAGGCTAATAATGATCATATTAAGTATTAGGTTAGATTTCAAAAATTAAATTAAATAAATTTAAAATTCAGAGATAACATAGACATCATCACATCAGGGAGGATATTGAATATTGCTTCGGAAAAGAAAAAGAAGAAAAAAAAAAAAAAAAAAAAAAAAAAAGGAAGGAGGAAGAAGATAGAGAGATAGAGAGATGGACCGGAGAAGACTGACGAGGGTAGAAGCGCGTCTGATTCGCCGACCCACGTGTACAAATGTCCAAATAAAAAAGCCAAAAAGCAAACGGAACACCGGATTATCACTCGTATAAAATCCCCACCATCTCTCTCTCTCTCTCTCTCTCTCTCTCCTCTGAATTAAACGGAGCGAGTGGCCTCTGACATGTACCCGGACGTACTCCCTCTTCTTTTCTCTCTCTCTCGTTTTGCGGCCCGCGTTCGATCCGTCATCGCAAAAGCTAACGCGCTCCACTGCCCCCACCGCCTCCGCCACCGCCTCCACTTTTTCTGGCTAAATTCAATTCAAAATTCAATTCAAATCAAATCAAACCCTGTCTCTCCCGCACGAGCTTCACGTTCCCCACCACATCCACGCACTCCCTCTTTCTCCCTCTTCTCTCTCTCCGCGTATGGATTCGGACTTCCTGAGCACCAGCCTCAAGCTCTCCAGAATCCGCTCCTGATCGCACCATCTCCTCCTCCCTCCCTCCCTCCCTCCGCCCGACCTATTCGGATTCGGATTCGGATTCGGATTCGGGCGGGCCCGCCCCCGATAGAGCCCGCCGGAGATATTCATGTCCCTGGCCAATGCCGCCGCCGCTAAATGATTCTGCAGCCGCCGTCCTCCGCGAGCCTCCGGTTCTGCCCCTGCGGCGGTGAGGCCGCCGCCCTCCTCCTCTGCTCCCCCCCGCCCCTCGCTCCTCTCCCCCGGCGGAGGAAGAAGCGGCCCCCGCCCGGCTCGTTGAGCCGGCGGAGGTGGAGCTTCAGGGCCTGCGTGATCCCCTCCGACGGCGGCGGGAGCCGTGGCTTCAATGCGGAATTCGCCGGCGCCGCCAGGCGGGGGGCGAAGAACCTCGTGGTCAAGAGGTTGACCAATGAGCTGCACGGCGGCGGCGAGGAGCTGCCCGGAGAGGCGGCGTCGATCCAGTTGGGATCGAATTTCACCAGCTTCCAGGAGGACCCCATCGTGGATAAGCTCAGGACGCAGCTCGGGGTGATACACCCGATACCCTCGCCCCCGATTAATAGGAACATAGTGGGGCTGTTTGTGTTCTTTTTCTTCGTCGGCGTCGCGTTCGATAAGCTGTGGACCTGGAGGAAGAGGAATAAAGCCGGGGCCGATGAGATCAGGCAGGGGACGTGTGGCCGCAGGTGCCCACGAGCTTTTCCTTGTTCCTGGAGAAGGATTTGCAGAGGAAAGAATCTGTGGAGTGGGTGAACATGGTGTTGGGGAAGCTTTGGAAGGTTTATAGAGGTGGGATTGAGAATTGGCTTATTGGGCTGCTTCAACCTGTCATTGATAACTTGAAGAAGCCTGATTATGTTGAGAGGGTTGAGATTAAGCAGTTCTCGCTTGGGGATGAGCCGTTGTCAGTCAGGAATGTCGAGCGTAGGACTTCACGCCGCGTTAATGATTTGCAGTAAGTGTTATGAGACTCAATACCATTTCAAAGTAATGAACATCTATTGTCATGTGTATATTGTTTTAGTTAATCATGCCTTTAGCTTGATAGAGAAGTTACGTCTTCTTTTCATATCCTTTCGACGGTCATGATTATAATCTCTTACATAAACTAGATATGTCAGAGCACTTTATGTTTATGTTATACGTATGTTCTCTTACAAACACCTTTTGGATTATGTATCTGAACTATTGCAGCCATATATGTGCTGTTAACAATATATGAACATTCTGTTTTTTCCATGAGTTGCATCCAATTTCATGTCCTTCATTTGTCTAGAACCATCTGATTTGAAATTTGTGTTCCTTGATTTTCAGTCTTCTCTTTGGTAATAGTCAAATTTACGTTAATTTAAATACTGTTCTCTACTGGCCTGCCAAGGCACGAAGAGTTTTTTGCTATTGGACAGAACTTTCTTGGTTCAGAAATGATGTTGGTGGAGACTCTCATCTTAATGTGTTTTGAATGCTGGCAATTAATTTGACAACTGGTGTTTTCGTGCTGTGATACAAGTCTCTAGCTGCATAAGTTTAATTATCTGTGGAACATTGCCGACTCTGACATCTTAAATGAAAAGAAATAGTGCAATAGTTTATATGTTATTAGAACCATGATATGAAACATCACAAGCTTGAGTTCAGTTTTTTCAGCCTTGTCGGACTCTTAAAATGGAGAAAAAAAATTCCAGTCAATTGTCTTACTGTACGTGCCAGACTGCAGATAAAGAGAATATTTAGAAGCCCGTTGCTTGTAAATATCTCAAAAGCAAGTAGCTAGTCAATGAAGGGTTGGTTAGCTAATATACTGATAGATTTGCAAGATCATTAATAGACATACAGTCATGATACAGTTCGGTGATATCTGAATGCTATGTTCATCTAATTTATGTTTTGCCCTTAGAAATCTGAGGTTGTTTCAAGGACATGTTAGTGCCCATTAATATCAAGTGGTTGTTTCAAATTTTTCTTCTTATTAAAAAAGAGCACAGCATCCAATATTCAATTAGCAAATGTTGACAATTTATGTCTCTATATTATAAAGATAGGATATCGAAATAGAGGAGTTGTCAATATATTCCAGGAGCCTTTAGGTCTACAGGAAGGTCAAGTATCATGGAGAGGCCACTTTGACTGAGACAATGATGATTTCATGACTTATCATTATTTTCTTTCTGCTAACTGAAATGCAAAACCGTGATATTTTCAGAGGAATTTTGAGGTTTTGAAGTATAGTAGTGGAAGCAATCTTGGCTTTTTCATGGGCATCACTTACCTGCCACATGTAGAATATAGTGGAAGTCAGTTGTACAACATTAAGTTGTGGATATCACTGAGTTACTGTTTGAGACATTGGAGATCTAGAGTTTGGTTTATCTTCACATGCATCACTGTTTCATTAGACAGAAGGGTGATGCTTATTGCATCAATTGTCTATGAAGGATGGAATGCTAAATAATCTCCAGCATAAGCTTTACATGCCCCTGCCACGTATTGGTTGTCCTTACATCCTCTAAAGTTTGTGGTACTTTGTCATTTCTGGTTGTTTTGAAACCTAATCAATGAGAGCTCTTTGCTACTTTTTATTAGCTTCACTAGATCCCATTTTGTGAGCTTGAACCTTCTTAAAGATACATTTAGTTCTTAACATGATTGCTGATATAGCTGATGTAATTGAGGACAAGTTCTGTCAGCTGATTTGATTTTGAAAGATGAGAATCTTAACTTTAATTGGCTACTAGTTTCCAATTACATTAGTTGCTAACTGGTTTAGAATTTATTCCTGAAATGAAAATAAAGGAATTCTGGTGAGTATTGTCTGGTGCCATGGAATTACCTGTTATTGGCAAATCGATCCGCACGTATATTTGCTTTGACTTTTAGATTTGTGCATGGATTTCCTTTTTTCTCAGTATTATTTTAATATCTAATTGAAGTGATTTTGTGTTACCATTATTTGTCATGCAGGTACCAAATAGGCCTTCGCTATACTGGTGGTGCCCGCATGCTTTTAATGCTCTCGCTGAAATTCAGTATCATCCCAATCGTTGTGCCAGTTGGCGTTCGGGACTTTGATATTGATGGGGAACTTTGGGTTAAGTTGCGATTGATACCGACAGAACCTTGGGTGGGAGCTGTTCAATGGGCTTTTGTTTCACTTCCAAAGATCAAGTTTGAACTTTCACCATTCCGCTTGTTCAATCTGATGGGTATGTTGCAACTTTTAATGCCTTTCGGTGTTGTCTGTTCATCACATGTAGGGTTACATTTTGCATTTATAAGCATATTCCTGAATGTGTTGATGTTGAACAAAACCCAAGGCTGATCGGTTCATGAATTCCATTGAAAACAAAAAGGTCAAGATATATTAGAATTTACATATTTGTGAATTTTTATCTCATTGCTGGTGATGAGAATTTGACTTCTTATTTCATGCGTAGTCTATCACTGTCCCACTTGGGGCTGGTGTTTTTGTTTTTTGGCCCACTAGCTGGTGCTTGGATTTGGAATTCTGTGCATATCTATGTTGAGACTGATCTTGGGACCATGCTAACCCATAAAAGGGTACATCAGCCCCTGTCTAAGACACTCACCAAACACATGCTCACATTCCAATTATCATCAATGAATTCATAGTGAAAAGACTTACACTTGGGGAGATGAGCTTCCAAAAGCTAGAAAAGTGAAATGTGTTACGGTTATTTGTCACATTAGTTAAATTTCTTCCATATTCCTTGCCTTTTCTGTTGTTTGGCACATCGTGGAAAACCTAACATTGTATAAACCTGCTGCCAATTCTTCTCTGTTGTATTGCCCATGGGAGCTACACAGAGTAAATGTTACTGACTTACAACAATGACCCAGATCATAGTTCACAATAATAATAACAAATGGTTATAATAGCAGGAATTTCAATTAACCTTATAGTGTGAAAAAAGTTGCCATGAGTATTCTGGAATAATTGGTTTGCGCATTGGAATTGCACATGGACACCTTAACTGGCCCGTGAGATGCTACACAATGGTGATTGGAAAAACCTTTTTGTAGTTCCAATTCACAGCTGTCAGGCTGTGAGGAAGCACATTTTGATCTTAAAGACATCTTCTTCCTTTTAGCTTGAGACTGTCTCTCAAGATAGGACACATTCCCAAGGCAAAGAAATCAGTCAAATCTACTTTGTTTTGTGTAAAATGAAACAAATATTTAATTCCTGTATTTGATTATTCTTCAGTCAGAGACTTTTTAAATATAACCTACACACATTCAGATTGCCTCTCCTTCAAAGTGGTTCCTTCACAATTTGCTTTTGCTCATAATCAGTTTTGTGTTTGAGCTAGACATCCAGTGCACGATAGGATAACAGTTCAAAAGAAGCCACATAAAGCTACTTTCTTTAATAATTTCTGGATTCCCTTCTATTATTTTTTTTCTAATCTGGCTTGCAACTCCATGGTGCTCTTTTTGAAGCATTTATTTATTTATCAAGGGACAAGTCTTGATTTGCTGATGTTCTTTTCTTTCCAATTCTTGTGCTGCTGGCATTTGATGACAGCTAGGAGTTATATAAAATGCTGAGCTGACATGTCCTTTGATCTCCTGGGAATTCAGACAAAATTAGCTGTAGTAGTAGATTGTTTCCTGTTATTCTCTTGTTACCATCATATTACAAAGACGTAATGAAAACTTTATAATTTGAGTACTTGAATCTCGTGGACATTGTTCAGACATGGTAATGGCATATGAAATCTGAGTAGCTCAGACATGGTTTGTCAAACTTAGTCTGCTGTGATGATGTTAAATTTGCATTTTTACAAAGATTTTCTGCTTTATTCTTATATAATGACAAGTTTGCAGGCTTACAGACACTAATTTATGTTCTTTTTGCCTTTTCTTTTCTGCATGGGTGGTGCAAAAACCAGCAATTCCAGTTCTTTCCATGTAAGTTGAATCTTGACTTTAACCGCCACATTCTATTGTATAATCTGTGAAGGGATTGATTTTCTTTTTATTTATTATTCAACTGGGCATTTTCCTTTTTGGCTGAACCTTTGTCAACTGGGTTGAGAGTCAAGGTGGATGTCACATGTCTGTAGCATGATTATATGGTATTGAACAATTGATTTTCTTTCCATGTAAGTCAAGGTTGATTTTCTTTTTATTTATTATTCAACTGGGCATTTTCCTTTTTGGGCGAACGTTTGTCAACTGGGTTGAGAGTCAAGGTGGATGTCACATGTCCGTAGCATGATTATATGGCATCAAACAAGTTGAAAATGGGATTCTTAAGAACTTGGGAGTTTTCCTTGGTATTACCTGATGAAGGTTTGTTGAGCATGTGTAATGTCGGACATTGAAAATTGGCATCTTCACCTTTTTCATGTTATTGAATTTTATAGCAACCAATGACTGCATGAAATGCATGTCAATCTGCCAGTTTAGGACTTGCTAGCATGAAGATTTGTCATAAGGTTGATATTCCACCGAAGTATTGTGGTGTTTAGAGAGACAAGTAATGGTCATAAAGCTAAATCAAGATTTATGTAAAGTTCCTGACTCATGATACTCCTCCATCTTGATTAGGAGTAGGAGTAACCCATAGTATTATGTTTATGTTGGCTTTGATTCGATATACTTCTTTGTTTTGGTTCCCATTGTGTGTACTTGAAGATATGTTGAGCTTTGGACTAATAACATCTGCGTGCACTTGTTCTAGGTTTTTAACGAAGCTTCTCACTGAGGATTTGCCTAAGCTATTTGTAAGACCAAAGAAGATTGTTTTAGATTTTCAGAAAGGAAAAGCAGTTGGTCCGGTCAAGAATGATTTCAGACCTGGAGAGATGAATGAAGGAAACAGAGATTATGTTGGAGAGTTATCTGTGACTCTGGTTGATGCTCGGAAACTTAGTTATCTCTATGGTAATCACTTCCTGGTACTTGTAATTAGTAATGGCTATAACTGCTTGTCATGGGCAGTAAAGAATTTTCTAATTGCAATTGTGCATTAAACTCACTCTGTTAGTATGTTATACAAGATTAAACCTCTTCATTGTCATCTGAGCCATTCTTTACTGCGCTAGAAATGTCACTGTTCTCCTTCTGGTGGCAGGCAAAACTGATCCATATGTTATCCTAAGCTTGGGGGATCAAATAATTAGAAGCAAAAAGAACAGCCAGACCACTGTCACTGGGCCTCCTGGAAAGCCAATCTGGAATCAGGTAAAGCTGTATGCGCTGGTTTGCTAGTTTTGCATGATACTCGTATGTGTATGGTATGTCTCATTATAATCACTTCATTTGGCAGGATTTTCACATGCTCGTTACAAATCCTAGAAAGCAAAAGCTGCATATTCAAGTGAGGGATGCTCTTGGATTTGCAGATCTTACTATTGGCACGGCGGAGGTATAATAACCATAAAAGAAGTATCACTATGATAATTTTGCAGATTGTTGTGGAAATTATTGATGGTACTGTGCAATAAAAAGTGATTATTATGATGCAGTTTGGTCTCTTCTGTCCTCATGTTGTTTGCATCTGAGAAAAAAAAATTTTCCCAGGGGTCCTACTGAACTTGGTCTGCCTTCTTTCAAATGCATACTCTTTAGTTTAGTTTTTCTTGGGTTCATTCCCTCCTTGTAACGATCACAAGCTTCACCTTAGCTTTTGGCTACATCTATGGCTTAGACATATATCCCATAGTGCCTTTGCTTTTCATAATAACTGGTTAACAAATTGCTGCATTATTATTGTGCTTTCTTCCTAAGTCATGCAGAATTGATTTGCTTTTAAATTGTTGAAGTGTCTCATATCGCTTATCAATAAGGTTTCGATGAGCCTTATATTCATGTAGTCTCCCCCTCCCTCCATCAGCCTAAGTTCTTAGGTTGGACTTTCTAGCGTAAACTAGAGCCTTGGTGCACATGTGTGGGGTTTATAGGCTTTATATATATGTGCATGCGTGCATGTGTCTAAGTATCTCGCTTCGCTTATCTATGGGATTTCAATAGATTTTATGTTCGCGTAGTCTCCCTCCACTTATTAACTCACCCAATTTGAATGGAGTGATTAAAAAAAAAAGAGGATTTTGAGTAATCAAGTTATGATATTATTTGGATGCTAGCGAGATAAAGAATACATTATGACAAATATCATTTTATCTACTTATAAATAGATGTAAAAGAAGGGTATAAATGAGAAAGGAGAATAAACATATTTGTTAATACACAAGTCTTCCAAATCCCTCTGAAACCCTCCATTATCTGGACAGATTCACAGGGATTTAAATTAACCGGACTAATCCCTCCTAGTCTTTCCTAACCATCCCAACCCTTCCCCTCCATCCAAACACATTGTGTGGATTTCCTGAACATGTCCTCTCGACTCAGAATATGACTATGGATCATCATTCTGGCTTGACATCTATTTGTAGTATTAAGTTCTTGGCTATAAACAATGAGAAAAAATTGGAACAGAAACAGCTGACTTGTGTTGACTTGCTAATTAACAGCATATGGACTTCATTCCCATATAGCTATATTTTGACCAAATCTGGATAGAAATGTAGAAACTGCGATCCTAGTAAGCTGGAAAGTCCCAAATTTGCTCAAGTGATGGCCACAAAAGTCAAGATTCGTCAGTGATTCAGATCCTGGCCTTTGTCTATTTTAGCTCAAACTTCAGAATGGATTTGGATGTGGAATGCTCTGTGAATCTTAAATCTTATCAAGGATAATGATATGTTAGTCTCTAAGGATAATCCAGAAATTTAGTTTATCTCTTTTTTTTCTTTTTCTTTTTTTTCTCAAGAATGCTCTTAGGTCACATTTTTGAGCTCTCCATAGAGTCAAGAGACAGGAAGCAAAAAATGTCTTTTCTGATATGAAGTTCAAGTTGCTTTAAAAAAGATTCCTGATCTTAACTCTATATAGATTCTAAATGACTGAAAATTGGGCTGGGTATATATCTACCCTTTCTTCTTCTGAACGTCAGCATTTATCAGAATGCTAGACACTCGAGATCTTAAATTTAAGCATATAATACAGGTAATCATGCTTGATTATTACTCTGTCGTCCACAATGCAACCCATATTTGGCTTTGCCTAATGTCATTAAGAATTCAAGTTCCATTTGGTGTTTTTTGGAGATTAAAATTTTGTATGTGATGTGAAAATGCTACCACCAAGCTTCAAATGTGTAAAATCTTCTGATGGAACAACCAAGTTAGACCTTTTTCTCATCTACCAGATAGTTATTTTCTTGTCAATAGAATTCGTAGCTTAAGTTGAATCATATGATGGCAAATTAGCAACTTGCTAATAAGATCAAGTTAGTCAGTTTCATATACTTAGTCTTTCCTCGACTGTAGTACATTTTCATCCAGAAGATCTTTCTGAATTTAGACTACATTTGTAGGTTGACTTGGGCTCTCTCCAAGATACTGTACCCACAGATAGAGTTGTGGTCTTGCAAGGAGGTTGGGGAGTGTTTAGAAGGGGATCCTCGGGGGAGCTACTGCTTCGACTTACATATAAAGGTTATGTTGAAGATGAAGAAGACGACAGAGCCTTGTTAGAATCTATGGAGATAGATGTCTCAGATGATGAGTCTGATTTTGATGAGTCAAGTAGTACTTATGGACAGGGGGTAACAACTTCAAGTGGAACAGATAAGGAATCATTCATGGATGTGTTAGCAGCACTAATTGTGAGTGAAGAATTTCAAGGAATTGTGGCATCTGAAACTGCAAACAGTAGATTTTCAGACCAAGCCTCAAAGACAGGATCGAGGGTACCATCAGGAGTTGTTAATGCTGAATCCTCCTCACCTTCTGATGCTGGCAGTGCTTCTGGAGGATCTGGAGGTATTTGCTTTTCGATATTGTACTCAAGTGGAGCCTTTTACTTGCATTGGCTAATTAATGATTTTCCCCAAACCTTCTACTGCAGGATCAGTTTTATTGTGGCTTGCAGTTGTAACGAGTATATCAGTGTTAATTGCTCTAAACGTGGGTGGTTCTGGTTTCTTTAATCCTTGATTGTGCAGCTACACCAATAAGGTAATACTTTCTAGTTCATTTTGATTTGGTAATTTTACTTTAAGTAACCTACCAACCACTTTGCCCGTGCTATATCCTTTACTGCAATATCATGGTAGGTGAGATGTATGTTCCTTAAACAAGAAGGACGATTCTGTGGTAGCTTTAATGTTCTTTACTCGCTATTCTTTTATAGGACAGTTAGGTCTGCTGTTTAGATTCAAAACCCATGTAATATGGGTTTTGGGCTAGATGTTTTCATGGACATGCATACCCTTACTAGCATTGTATCCACAGTTGATCATCCAAAGGACATGCATATCATGTTTGTTTGAATAAAATGGTTCCTATTCTTGTTAAACAAGAGGCTTAGAGGCTTAGAAACTAATTTTTATTTTTATTTTTTGATAGGATGGTCGACAGTCCACTTGTTTTTACGTCCCAGTGATGGAGTTGGCTAAGTACATTCTTTTCTCATGGCATCTTCTACTCTCACATTATGTAAATTCATGGCTGTTAGCAGAGGAATATTCTGATGGCGGCGGAAAATTTTTGTCTCCAACTTTGTGTGACTTAAAGATTCACCTGCGTTCTTTGTTCATATGACAAGGTGACGGTCTTTTTTCCGAAACTCAATTATTTGCGAATTAGTAGCTAAGAAAGATCATAATCTGCATTATTGGCGGAGTCGCTGTTTGCACATTCTTAGGAAGATTTATTGTGTTTCCTTCATGAGATGAGAAGGTTGTAACACTTGAGATTGTAGGCCAGGCAACTGTATGATAAAGAAATTCCAGTATTTGAAGAATCTAAAGTTTCATTAAATTTCTCATCTTCTCAGCTTTCTCTCGAGTTTTGGAGAAATCTATTACATTAGAGTATTATATGTAATAAACCTAAATTTGAACTTTTAGAAATGACGGAGTCCTGGTTCTCACATGGGTATTTCATGTATGATCGTTTGGATTCAATTTAGTAAATGTGCTAAATTCATCGAGTAACTTCTTTCGAGTTTTGAGTGTCTCAGTGCTGGCTCCGCTCCCTTCATTTTCCTCTTAGTGGTCCTCAATATTATACAAAAGCATAAGTAAGAATGACTTGCAAAATTGCGATTAATAGTGATTATGTAAATAGAATCATTTAATCACGAATATTTTCATTTGCTTATTGTTCAGGTTGCAGAAGCTTGAACAAACGAAATAAGATTACTTCACAATAATCTTCACTATTTAGATTACCTTGTTGACAGTTTTTGCTATATCAACATATAAACAAAAGACATGAATAATTAATGGGATTTTAGAGAAAAAAGTTCAAGGTAGAAAATTCCTCCTCGAATCTGCTTTTCGATGCCCTAGAAATGAACATCATTATTTTCAAGAAAAATTTAACTTTTTCATGTTCTTAAAGTGGGGAGTGGGCCTTGGGAAAGGGAGAGGACGCGCACGACACTTTCTTCACTTTTCGGTATCTTTGCTGTTTTCAACTTTCTTCTTTTTCTCGTGTGTAAATATGAATAACGTGTTTCACGTGGTTTGGAATTTGAGTATATGTTTATTTGAAAAGAAAAGGCATTCCGCGAATTAATTTTTGGATTTTCACTTATGTGATTTACCAAAAATAATTATCCAGTAAAAAAAATCAGTTCATACTTAAAATTAAGAAAATCAATTCGTTAATATGAAAAGGGAAAAATTTCATAGATTGCATTTTTGTTTATCAAAAAGTTTCCTCTGGAACAAAAGTCCCACACGAAATCCAAATATCCATGTTGGGAGAGAGAAAATTATGGCAAAAGCAAGGCCCATTTACGGGGTGGAGGAGGAGATCGAAAATCATATGTTTTGATAATATAATTGAGTGCAGAGAATTGAAAATTCAGCGCTTAATGAGATTAAAGCTGTTCGATAATCTTCAATAATTCTATTAAGTAAAAAAATCACTTATGGCCTATTTGGTAACACTTCCGAGAATAACTAATTCCAACTTTTTATTCTCTATAACCAAAAAGAAAGAAAAAACAAAAAATCATTTGATAATTTTTTTGTTATTGGGAACAAAGGGAACAAAAATCTGTTTTTTTGTTCTCAATAATACATTTGGAAAAGAATCAAGAAGTGGAAAAAAAATTATTTTTTGTTCTTGAGAACAATTCCTAAAATCAAGTTTAATTCTTTTCTTTTCTTTTCTCTTTTCTTCTCTTTCATTTTCTTAGGCCGTCGGAGCATCGTTGGCCCCCACGATGCCAAGCCACCATGAGGCTCGTTGGCCTAAGCCTCATCGTGGCTTGGTGAGACTCGGCCTCACTAGTCAACCTAAGGGTGGGCCTCGCCAAGCCACCGTGAGGCTCGCCTCGCCCAAAATTGGCAAGGGCGAGCCTCATGGTGACCAAGCGAGCCTCCAATGAGCTCGCCAGACCTCGTCCAACCAATTGCTAATCACCAGCCACAAAGAAGGAGGAAGAATAAGAGAAAAATATAATAAAAGTATTAAAAAAATTAAAAGAAACAAAAAAAAAAATCCTACCAAACGCATTTCTATCCCCGAGAGTAGAACGGTTACTAAATACTTTTAAAAACACAAAAAGTATTCCCAGGAATAAAATAATAAAATTATTTTAGAGCAAAAATTGTTCCGGAAAATAGAATGGTTACCAAATGCACTATTACTCGGATAAGTCAAGCAAAAGTTACTTAACTTGTTTAATACAAAGATCATTTATGGCAATTAGATTAAATATATTGTTGTAACCAAATAAGCCCCCACATCAATTACTCAAAGCGAAAGGGCAAAAAGCAAAAACGAGGTTGCTTTCAAGCTTGTCCAACTAATTCATAAACTATTCATTGATTACTTGCATGAGATTTCTTTTCCGAGTGTAAGAAATTGGGATTAAAAAAAGAAAAGAAAGAAAGAGTGATTTGAACGGTGTTGATTGATTCTTCCAGGTTATTTTGAATTTTGATTTTGTCAAAATCCCAGTTGTATTAATTTCCTTGATGGTGAAAGGTTCCCGTTCAATTTTCCATTTCACTTAAGATTATCCAAACTCATTTAATATAGTGAAGTGTCTTATCATCAAAGTTACATTAAAATACGAAGTAAATTTATAAATGAACTGCTTTACATCATCAAGAAACAAAAGCAACTCTCTTGACCCATTACCACACTGGATTAGGTGATAAATCACACTCAAACACTTCTCTTAATGAATTGCTTAATTTCCCTTAAACTCATGTCTTTGTCAAGAAGCTGTCATCACCTCTCGCCAAGTACTACCTCCCATGAAAAAATAAATTAATAGTCCCATCATGACGAGAGAGATGGTGCTGCTTCGGATACAAGGAAACAATACCACATTGAACGATTCATCTTCCTATATCCATCCAATTGCCCAAATTTATGGCAAGTGAATATGAAAATCAGGCGCACAATAAATATCCATTAAACCACTCCACCCTTCCAACTTGGAAGGGGAAGGTGGGGGGTTCAAATCCCTATCTTCTCAAGGGGGATTGAGGTGGGGACGATTTCATTTCATGAGTGGATTTCGACTCCTATACCCTGCAGGGAGGTAGGGCAAAAGTCTAAGAGTGAGTGTTAAAGTAGGATTAGAGTAGACCGACCAAAAAAAAAAAATCACTGAAATTCATTCGAAAACGAGTAATGATTGCCGAATCAGGAGCAACCAGGTGACTCTTGAACTACAAATTCGACTAAAAGTGAGATAACACGTAATTTAAGATAGCCGAAGAGTCTCTTATTTTTACCGAGGACAATTACCAAGAATGGTGGTGGTAAGGTGAAGAGAATGAGTGAAGTCACCAACTAACTCTCTCATGTGCAAGGACTTTATGGGGGCATCAAGATTGGAATGAAAGCTGGAAAATCAGGGCTTTAGGCTGGTTTGGCAGTTGTTAAAAACCCCCCCGTGATTGGTGGGGACCAAAAGGCAAAGAACGCTAGAGTACACTCCATTAATTAATAATAAAAAAAAGAATTATTCTAATTTAAATAAAAATTAATTAATGAAATGGAGTTGAAAGAGGGAGAGAGATAGGGATTAATTAAGAGACAAAGGGATGTATCAAAAGGTCAAGAGCCTTCAGCTATAAGCAAAGCAAGAGGTCAAAGAAAGAAGCAAGAGAAACAGTCAATTTGCTGGGACATCATCAGCTCGTAAATAATTTATTTGCACAAAGCTAGTTTTTTTTTCTATTTTACGTAAAGGAAAGGTAAAATCATTATTAAACTCGTATTTGTTTTTTTTTTTTTCGTAAAGGAAAGGTAAAATCATTATTAAACATTCTAATCATTATATATATATATATATATATATATGTATGTATGTATGTATATTATGCATGCGTCCTATTCTCAGTTCTTGGACGCGACAAAAGAGGATGGGAAGCTTCCCCACTTTTACTGTAGTGTCGGCTCACTTTGGCAAATAAAGTTCGTGGGTTATAGCAAAGGGGGATGGTAAAATAAATAAAAATATATAAAAAAATCCTGAAAACAAGAGCCTCGTGTTTACTAAGCGAGCCTCCAATGAGCTCGCCAAACCTCGTCCAACCGGTTGCTGGTCACCAGCCACAAAGAAGGAGGAAGAATAAGAGAAAAGGAAAATGAAAAAAGAGAAAAATATAAGAAAAGTATGAAAAATATTTAAGAATTCTACCAAATACATTTCTATCCCTAAGAGTAAAAATTTCGAACAGTTACCAAATACTTTTAAAAACACAAAAAATTATTCTCGAGAATAAAATAAAAAATTATTTTAGAGTGAAAATTATTCTGGAAAATAGAATGGTTACCAAACGCGCTATTACTCTGATAAGTCAAGCAAAAGTTACTTCTTGTTTAATACAAAGATAATTTATGGCAATTAGAATCTTATTAAATATATTGTTGTAACCAACTAACATCTTCTTCTTCTTTATGTCTAGTGCAATATTATATGACATTCAGTCATCTATTTCAAATTATCAACAGGCAAATTTTTAATTCTATTTTCAACCCATAAAATTATCAACATTGGAAATCGAGTACTTATATTGTTGTTTTTACCAACATGCCCTTTGTGGAAGCATATTCTAAACTATTAAGCCGGTCACGAAATAAGATAGTGATGAAACCCACCTCAAATCTTGTTACAAAAACATAAATTTTATAACACAGGAACCTCAAATTCTAGTCATTTTTATCTATCACATCATTCATAAAATGAGGTTGCTCGACATCTCAGAGAAGATAGGCCAAGTCATTCTTGACAAATTGAAACCATTCGCGATCGGCGTAATCAATCGGGCCTCCAAGAAATTTTTGACTTAGCCATTTGATCCGCAGGTTACATGTTCAGATCCCGCCAATTGTGCATAAATCATTCTTCATCGGATCCCCTACATTGATCAGGTCCGCACGGATCAAACGTTCTCAATTTAACAAATATATCTAGAGAAAAGGAAGAGGAATTCCCCAATAATAAAGCTACCCTTTAAAAGTGTGTTAGGACACAGTTTTTAACAATTTTTTTAATTATAGATTAACCTCGAGGATGCATAGAGAGACAGCCTTGTCAGCGGAAGGACGTGATTCTTTGGGTCCTCTCTCACGTCTCCTTAATGTCAACACGGGAAATGGTGCAGTCTGGAGTTCGATGATGTCTCTAGCTTTTGCACCTCAAATGGTCAAAATTCTACCTAATCTGACAGGTGCCAAAAGTTCTACCCCTTTGTCTAGCTTCACGTGGGGATAGTCGATTACCATCTTTGCCCAGGCATTGATGCCGCCATCAGCGCGGAATATATTTCGCGCATGTCCTGCCGTCTCTCGATTTGAAAGAACGAGATTTGAATGAGTACTGTTTTAGTGAAAAATCACTAAACCCACCTTACCTTTAATTGGTGTCATCACTATTAACTTGAGATCATTGTCTATAAAGTCCTAAACCGCTCGTGCGATGGCCAATTCGATATTAACCTTTTTGATTTAGTCAATTTAGTTGGACCCCTTTTGATGTCATTGGCTGAAAATCTTTAAAATTGACTATTTTTGCAATTTTCAACGAATTATCTGAATTTTTCTTTTCTCTTTTTACCATTTCCCTACAGAGGTCGTCAATCCTCGATCATGCTCAACAGAGGAAAATAGGAAACAAAAGAAAGAAATAAAAAATTTCAAAAATAAATTAATAAATGCAAAAGTCTTTCACTATTAGCATCACCGGTAATGCCACTCGAACGGTTGACATCTATATCTGTAATTGCCAGTTGAAATTTGTCGGAATCACGAATAGGTAAATCGTAAAAAGATTTATGACTAAATTAGCCAAATTAAAAAATTCATAACTAAATTGATTGTTTAAGATTTATTAGATAATTGTATCTTACTAATTCGAATTATGGCCCATGAGAGGACTGCTTAGTGAACTTCAAGCATCACAAATTTGGATCCAATCCCTACTTGATTTGGTTGATTCTCTCTCTCTCTCTCTCTTTTTGTCTTTTCAATAAATAAAAGAAAATTGCGGGCTACTAAAATTAAAAAGAATTCTTATTTTTCTCTATCTCTTTTTTTTCCCTGATATTTAAGCCATAATCTTGTGAGGATTCTTAACTTTTCTCCTCTTTATAATAATGCTACCGTACCTACCAAATCCACCTTCCAAGATCTTATTACGATAACAATAATAGTAATAATAATTATTATTTCTGCTCTTAAATCTCCTATATTACAAATACACATGCCTCCACTCAAAGATTTCCCTTGTTTTAAATTGAGATTCGATGTGTGTCTGCGTGTGTATATAATATTTATCTATCTATTTATCTGACAGCCCCAAATTAAATAAATCTGCAAAAAAGTGTGAGCAGATGTACATTAATCCCGTTGTGCCGAAGGACAAGCAACCCACCACAAGAGATGGTCCAATTAATTTGTCGTTATCTCTAATTTAATCGCATTAAATTCATAAGGTTTCAGCAGTGACGTCAAAGCAACATCAATTTAATTTCGTGGGTATGAAACGATGATTTAAATTTGACCGACAGCAATGCTAATCTATAGTTTGACTAAGAAGTGTTCAATCCGATGGCTTGGCTGCTTGGCTTGGATATAAGTTTTGCATTTTGGCTCCAATGTCAAGATTGACTACTCGTCTTCGCACCATTATTGATTGATTGGCAGTCCATCACGCGACTCAAGATCATGATTGATAACGAAACGATCTGGATTGTGTATAATTCGAGGCAACGTAGGTGCCCTTTGTCTCTGAAGCTTGTCCAAATTCGAAGTTTCATCCCTGTTCTTCAGCGGCTGGTCGCTTTCCGGTCCTCGATCTTGTCGCCTTCGCGCGAGTTTTGGTTCTCGATGCCATGTGAATTTGAACCGGACGAGGGATTTCTCAAATTCGAATATTGTTGAAAGATCCCGCATGATCATTACACAAAAGGAAGGATTGGACGATTCTTGATTGGGCACGGCATGGAATTCCCTGAGTAACGTATCCCCAATTTGCAGTCGACTAATTTTGGCCACTGCTAATTTTTATTTTAAAACGGATAACAATTTACCCCAAAAAAGGAAAAAGAATAAAGTTGATAAAGTATTAATTTTAGGAAACCTCGTTAAATTTATTCCACGAATTACCTCCCAATGAATTTGCATATCATGCTTGGTAAAAAAAAGGGTTTCATGGTCTCTCATTTACACATTACTGGGAAGATTTATTGTATTTCCTGCACGAGACGGGAAGGTTGTGACAATTTGAGATGCGTAAGATAAAAGTTGGTTCAGCAACCCCGAAAGTAGCAGTCGAAAATGCCAAATGCCAACACTCGAAAGGATTTGCATCGGAGGAAATTGCCAATCAATTTTAAATTTACCATACGAATGTCAATACAGTTCTAAATTTTTCAATTTTACTTATTTAGTCTAAACCATTTTACGCAAAATTTCAATGTAGTCATTTGGCTAATTTTCACAAAAAATTGCTAATGTCGGTGAAAATTGACAAGAAAGATACATTGTACTTTTGTGCAAATATTTATAACTAAATTTGCAAACTTGAAATATGTAAAATTGAATTGGCATATGTACAATAAGTTTATGACTAATTAGATAAGTTTCCCCTTGCATTTAAACTAAGGATGCGTTGGGTTTGACATTTGGGGAAAGCCATTGAGAAAATGCAATGGGCTTTAGGCTAAAGGAGTTTTCCAAAATGCAAATTACATTTGGTAAATTATAATCTAAAAGTGTATTGTGAAGGTACTTCACAATACCTTTGAGCAAAATAGTGTTTTGAGTAATTTACATTTACAAAAAACTTTTGTGAAAAAAAAAAAAGAAAGGAAAAAAATAGTTAGTCGGCGAAGGATAGGCGGCTACTAGCGATCAAAATATGTTGCTGGCGGTTGACGTCTCAAGTTGGAAGACCTCAAGCGGTCGCCAGAGACCATCGGTGAGGGCTGCTTGGTCGTGCGACCTCAGGTAGTCCTTTAAGGAGGTCGCGCGACCTCGCCAAGGGCCGCTTGGTCCGCGACTTTGGCGGCCCTTCATGGAGGTCACACGACCCAAATTTAGGTTGCAACGGGTTGTGGCAACTTGCCGAGGTCGCGTCACTAACCGACAACAATCACGAGGGTAGCCACGACCACACCGACCTCTCTCCAACTAGTCGCCAACCCATCACAACCACGTCAGCAGACATTTGAGGATCTAAGGTTGAAGAAGATGAACAATGAATCACAAGGGCAAAAGTGAAAAAACAAAAATTGAGTAAGGATGGTTTTGGAATGGAATTTTTATACTAAACCATAGCCTTATGAAAATGTTGAAAGCCCAGGGCAATTCAGGACCTGCCTTGGGCTCTTAGCCTTTGAAAGGCCAACATTCCCTCAAGGTGAGTTTCAAAAATTTTCCTAAACACCCAATATTTGCCCAAATAAGCTTTGGACACCCCAAGCTCCTTCCAAATGCTTGTCCCAAACAAAGCCAAAGTGCCTTTGAAAATGCTAATTTTGACTCAAAAGCCTTTGATATTTTATTTTCAAACATCTTGACATTTTGCCAAGGCCTTTTTGGGCCCCTTTGGTTCAACTTTGGAGAAATAGTTTTGTATTTTCCCAAGTATCTTTCAAATGAATAGGCATTTGGTGAAGGTAAGATTGTTTGGATACTCATTTTTGTGTATATTTTGTGAGACAACTTTGAAATGAAAAAAGGATTAAAAAAAAAAAGAAGAAGAAGAAGAAAGGAGGAGGAGATGGTCCACTGGCGAAGCTTAGCCGATGAAGCTTAGCCACGAGCAGTTGAGCACCCAAATCTAGCTGCGCATGGCTGAGCTCCACTGGTTGAGCTTCGCCGGTGGATAAGTCTAAGGGAGAACACAATGAACAGTATTTTTTTAGGGTAAAATAAGAAAACATGATTATTTGTGAGGGCAATATTGAAAAGAAAAAAAAGTCATTAAATCCTCACTTAGTATTCCGAAAATGCTGAAAGCTTAAAGCAGGTTTGCTTTGGGTTTTTCAGTATTTCAAATGCTAGCATTTGGCTAATGAGGCCTCAAAAAGCTGAACGAAGTACCTAATATTTTCCCAAATGGACTTTAGGGGCTCAAAGCTCATTCGGAATACTGAACCAAGCATTATGTATTCAAAGTTCTCTGGTAAAAATTGTGCCAAACACATCGTACCAACTTCTAAGATTGGTGAACTGACTAGGGCTCTAGAGACTTCTATTTGAGGACATTTTTTTTTTGTCAATAAGATATTAGCAATTTAGTCATACATTTTTCGATTGGATTAATTTAGTCATAAATTTCTTCATGTTTTGCTAATTGAATTTATTCACTGATATAGGAGATGACTATCCCATGCAACATGGATTGCGTTGACATTTATATTTTTAAATAATATTTTAATAATATTTTGATTTTTTCTTATTTTTCTTTTATTTACTATTTTTTTTTTTTTTTTTTTGGATTGAAGGTTGACAAGGGTTGCTAGCCAATCCTCACCGGCCCAAACCTAGTTAGGGCCTCGACGGCCTCACCTAACCCATATCTTGTGAGGATGTCACGGTCATCACTAGATTTGGGTGAGGGGTCACATGCCCTCACTTTGGCCAATGAAAAGCATCGCGGCCCTACCTAGCCATTATGAGGGCATTAGGTGAGGGTGTCGTGGTCCTTACCCAATGTCCCCTCGTTCAAAAAAAAAAACTAAAATACGAAAAAACAAAAAAAATTATTAAAAGAAAGTTTCCATTAACATTGACCTTCGCCATCTATGCTATAACTAAATTGATATAATTAATAAGCTTATGATTGAATTTGCACGATTATAATGGATTTAGAGTTTTTTTCGGTGATTGTCCCCTCGTATTTAGCATTGTGAATGGTAAGGCACCGATCCTAATCTCATTAACTGAGGGAACTAAAGGGGCATCCAGAATATAGAAAAATAAAAAAGAAAGATGAATCCCCACCTGTAAAAACCACTCTTAATAATGGTGTTAGGAGACAGTTTTAACAAAATTATTTAGTAATAAATTCACCCAAAGGAGACAGAAAGACAGCCTATTAGGCCTTGCATGTTTTCGTTTCTGAAAAGTGTTCCTAGAACACTTTTTTTGTTTTTTTGTTCCCGAAACACAAAAAGAACAGAAATGAGAAACAAAAAAAAATTGTTTCTTGTTCCAGAAACAATTTTGAAGAAACGCTTCTTCTCTCTCTTCTCTTTTCTTCTTCTTTTCTTCTTCTTTTTTTCTTCTTTTTTTCTTTGGCTGGTCGCCGGCCTCGGCCATGGCCATGGCCGGCGACCGGCCGTCGAGGGCCGGCGACGCCGTCGAGGGTGGCGACCTTGTCGGAGCGTCGCGCCCCCCGGCGAGGCCGAGCCTCGCCCGGCCAAGGCGAGGCTCGACCTCGCCGGCGCGGGCGAGGCCGAGGCTCGCCTGGTCGGGCGAGCTCGGGCTCGCCCAGATTCGGCGAGGCCGAGCCTCGCCATGATTGGGTGAGGCTGTCGGCCTCGTCGGCCGGTCCCCGGAGGCCGGCGACCGGCCGAAAGAAGAAAAAATAAAAAATAAAGGAAAAAATGAAAAATAAAATAAAAATATTTAAAAATTAAAAGAAACAAAAAAGAATAAAATTTACCAAACGTGTTTTTGTTCATTTTTTATTCCCGAACAAGTTTACCAAACGCGTTTTTATTCAAAATTTGTTAACGTAAACACTTTTTTTTTTATTTCATTCCTCAACAATTTTTTAACAGAAACGTTACCAAACGCGCCCTTAGTGGGTGTAAAGACGAGACCTTTTGGCACTTCTTTTGACAAGGACAGCAGGTGGAGTCCATAGGTGGATGATGGTCCATATTTAGACATGGGACCTCAATTATTTAGGGCCAATCCCCAATTGTGAAATTCTTGATATTTTGATACATGATAAACGTTTACTCTTTGTCTAAATTGAAGATCGAATGCCATAAAAAAAATCAAATTATGCTCACCGTGACATAAATATCCTAAATATTTTTCCGTCACGAAAATTTGCCTATAAATACCTCCAATTATTACTTATTATCAAGATGTTAATTCAGTCTTCAACTTCGCGTGATATTCCAACTCTATCTCGCTTCGTGAACTTTTAGTCACGGCACGTGGGATTAATGGGTGATGGATGTACATTTGTGAAAGATAAAATACTAACTCTAATATCATGTTATAAAGTCAATTAAAAAAACTTAAGTTAATAAGTTAACGGAGACCACATACATATGAGAGTATTTAAAAATCGTTATCAATCGATATGGGATAACACTTTGACATGGCTATTTAGGATTATATAAATTAAAATTGAAAAGTTCAAAATTAAATTGTCATTCATATAATAGTTTTTGATTGGTTGAATAATTATTCCACATCAATTAAGTACCAAGTACACTGTCGATTTTTTTTAATAAGAAATTTCCAAATCGACCGTACCTCTAATTGGCGCCATTTCTTGAGTACGTCATCCTCAGATGGGTTAGGTCTTTAGTAAGACCTTAAAAGGCTATGACCACCAGGAAAGCTTGAATAGAGGCAGGTAAGGGTCTTGAAAAAGATTCCTTCCCCAATGCCCGACCCGGCCACAACCCCTTACGGGGGTAGGTCAATGAAATGAAATTCTCTATTTTTCCCAACAAATAAAAATAAAATTGCCGGCTATGGGAAATGGAAGAAATATCTATTTATTCTCCCTCTCTTTTATATATGATCATGCTACTTTATCTGTGATACCCCTCCCCAGATCTCATTACAACACAATATCCAAAAATAATAATGATGATGATGATATAGTCTGCTCTTATATCATGTATAATATTTTATTTATGCATGTGCTTCCCCTCCCAGATCCACCATTCACTCGTTTTAAATTAAGTTTGGATGTCTTAGTTGGGTCACGTGATGTGGTTGGTCCACAGATGAAATATATATATTTAACTATTTATTTGGAAATACATACATATTTAATTATATATTTGACAGACCTAAAATTAGATAAATCTACATAAATGCTTCGTGTGCGGAAAGGACAAGCAACCCACCTCCGAGGGAGGGACCGATCAACGCGTCGTTATCTCTGCTTAAATGTTCTTAATTTTATAATAACTACTCAACAGTAACGTTAAAGCAACATTACTTTTGTTTCTCCAACGATGTTAATCCAGTGTATTGCTCGAGGCAAAATAGCTGTCCTTGTGTTCCAAAGTCTGTCCAAATTTTGTATACTATTTCTCTCTATTTTATGATAATCACTTAAGTTCCAATCCTCAATCTTATTGTCTTTGCATGAATCCGATTTTTTGATCTTGTATAAACTCAAACTTCGAACTGGGCTCCTCATCCTCTTGAAACTAGCATCATGTCTCGAGAAGTGCGAGCGATCATGAATTCAATTTTTATCCATTTCAATGGCTTGGTATGCGGATCAAAAAATTAGACTTTTGACATGCTAAAGGTAATCTTAGATATCGCATGATCATTGTAAAAAACAAAAAAGTACAGCCATTGTAGAGGATGTGGTTTCACAGTGTCATAATGCCATGATTATTTTGACTTTCTCAATGCGTGATAATTGAGATCGCACATTTTTTATATTTTATATTTCTTGTGAATAACATGAGGCATTTCAATTTACTCAATTAATTCAAGCATTGCGCCCAAATCACAAGCGGGAGCAACCTTCAAAATTACTATTACAAGGGAGAGATGCAGCGATTTGTACTTGGCAAATTTGTTATGTTTGAATTAAACGTCATCCATCTGTTTAGATATTTCTTAACGGTCAATCTCTCTAATTCAATAATTAAAAAAAAGAAGAGGTGACACTTTTTTTTTATTGCTTATTTGCACCCTTTTCTTGCGACTCCACTCTTTCGACAGATTATTGATCCAAGGAATTTTTTTTTGACAGATCCGAAAAATCAATTGAAAAATCTACCGCCTTCTTCTTCTTTTTTCCTCTATTTCTCCATTTATTCTATTGCCACTCCCTGAAAAGATGCCACCCAGATTCGCCTTTATGAACATGATTAGCATCACTTTAAGAGCTCTTAATTGGCTTTTTCTCTGCACGTCCAGATAATTTTTCCCACCCTCCGACAAAACTAAAAAAATGGAAAATCGACATCATCCTCCACATAATAACGATAGTGACACTGGAAAAGAAATAAATTAATTTTAACAAATGATCAATGCAAACAAAAATCCTCATAACAAATTTATTGAAGATTAATTTTATTACTATTACAAACCCTAAATTAATACATTATGATAAATTTATTCCATTCATTCCATCAAAAAAATTAAAAATCAATACATTTATAACAAACGAAAAGTAAAACTTCAAATTGCCACATCAATCAATTATTACATATCAATTTAACAATAATTTGATAATAAAATTTGATAAAAATAATTAAGAATAAATTTATCATAATGTATTAATTTAAAATTTTCGCGATATTAATCTTTAAAATAATCGAAAATCCACGTATCTCGCAATAATTACGATGGTGACACTTGGAACATAAATGAATAAATAATTTTAAAGAAATTGGTTTTTGGGTGGGTCACATCACATGGGATGTGTTAAAGAAATCGCGAGCGACAGCGAATCTCTGGGGCCCCCACTGCCCTGATCTTTCTTCGATTTCTTCATTTATTTGGTTCTTTTCTCTGTCCCATTTCGCTTCTTTTAATTTCGATCCTCATTATTATTATTATTTATTCCTTTTTTCGCCAGATATTTTTAATTTTTTTCGTTTTCTCTGAACTGTAAATAAATCCATATTTAAGTCACTGTCATACAGGTGTTTGACGTGTACTTTAAAAAAAAAAAAATACCGTATCAGATCTCCCGCGCTTTCTCTGTGGCAAAAAAAATAAAAAATAAAAAACCCATCCCGTTTTATTTAATATTGCCTCAGTTTGATATTCTTATTTCGCGTGTGATCCTCGTTCACTGTATCGTGCGCCCCGTGATTCATGCTAGGTTCATATCAATTCTTCGACCTATATAAGATAGATAATTTATAAGTGTCATTTAAATTTCCTCTGATCCTATTTAAAACTTATCTTATTATTATTTTCAAAGATCTACCCAAACTTACTTGTATTCTTAATCGAACAATCTTAATGAATCATCATCTTTGACGACTGTCGTTTGTTATAATTCATTAATCATAACTCATGTTGATATATATAAATATTATAAATTAACAATAAAGTTTAAAAAGTATTGATTATGGATGCCACCAAGTTTCATTTTGTTTATCTTGGTGTGTGGAAATTATCGATAAAATTCACACGCGACTGCAGTAATTCAAAATAAGGGAAAAAAGATTGCAGTAATTTGAATTTTGTCCTCGGATGATGAGAAAATGATTTTATTAATTAATTTATTTATTTATATCGGTAAGGAAAAAAAAATCTACTTTCGCTCTATATAAAACTTTTGCCACACCCTGAAGCGCAGTCCCCATTTCCACCCAGCCGCCCCCCACGCTATCTTTTTCTCTTCCTCTCCAATCAATCGTCGTCGCCGGGCGTCGCCGGGCGTCGCTCTCCGGCTCAGGTAACTCTAGAACCTTCGCTTCGCTTCGCTTAGGGTTTTACCAGCTCCCCCCTTTCCCGCCTCCGGCCGCTGTCGCCGCCGCCGTCGCCGTCGCCGGCGCCGGCGCCGCATTCCCTCTCCCCCGGCCGGCCGGCTCCGTTTCTCGGGCGGCCGTCGTTCGTGCCGTCTCGCCGGGTTTCCTCTGCTTTTCGTCTGTGGTTGTGTGCAAGTTTCTTGTCTTGCTGTGTCCGTGCCGCATTTTCGCTCGCGACCGGCTCCGTTTCTCGAGCGCCCCTCGTGCCGTTTCGCCGGGTTCCCTCTGCTTTTCTGGCGTGTTCGTGCGCGCAAGTTTTCGTTTTGCTTTGTTTGTGGTGTCGGTCGGAGCCCGATGCTGCGCGCATGTCGTTTCGGGTCCGGTGGCTGCGGTCCGTCGTGCGGCATTCGCGCTGCAGTGGGGAGTGTACTGGGTTCGCCCCGGGTCTTGTGTTGCTTTTTGAAAAGATGCTCCTTTGTTGTCTGCTGCGGTAGATCTGGTTGAGTGATTTTTTGGGCTAGCGCGCGTGTGGGTCTGTCTGGTTTGACTTCTTCTTTCGTTTCCTCTGCGCGGGAGTCAATGGTTTGACTGAAAATGCTCCTCCGGGAGAAGCGACATTCTGTGCCGTGTTCGGTTAAATCGATTTTAGTTGGTAAAATGGAAGATTCCACTTCGAAGTGGACATTTTGAGGGCTAGAGTTATAAAATGGACAAGCTTTTTGCCTTTACTGTGTACGTTATGGCAGTTGTTCTGTGAGTTTCGACCTTCAGAGCCTGTGCCGTTGTACATTGCTGATCTAGATCTGAGTTTGTCGTTATTGTGTTGATGGGTCATGGATCCTGTTTTGTTTTAACTGTAAAAAAATATATATATAAAAGGGACTGCATGTGAATTCACGCTTGGAATTAAGACACTGCATTTGGTTGAGTTGACTGTTTTCTGAAGTTTCTGGACTTGAAAGCATGCTGGTAATGTTGTGCTTGTCACGTGTTTAGATTGGGTTTGATGATGTGAATGAAACTCGTTCATGTTTGAATGTGGTCATGACCAAAAAGATTTCAGGCTGTGACTAAGCTGAGTTTAAATGTTAGTGGAGTTGGATTGACTCAAGTTACCTAAGGCCGTTGATCAACTTCATCTGGCATATTTGAAGTAGCACTAATTTGTTTTCAAAACTCAGAACTTGGCTATCTCATTGAGGAAATACTCTCCAAGTTTGCCTTCGTTCTTGGTCTGGACAGATAGATGAAAATTACTGGTGCTTGTTGCATGCTATTACTCTCTCTATGATTTGTGCATGTGCGTTATTTGTTAAATTCAAAGTTTGTTTGCTTCACGTCCTTCTGCTTTGAGTCGTAAACATTTCCAAGTAGAAATATAGCTGGTCATATTTTGGTCCTTGATTATCATGAATGTTACTTGAGGTTTTTCCATTTATTTCAGCTTGAAACTTCAATAATCTTCTTCTGGTTTAGTAACGATGTCCTTATTGCAGGGTTAAGGTGCATTGACAAGCACAATGTCTGATCTTAATTCTCCCCTGCGTCCAAAGAGGAAGAAGATCTGGGTGGATTATTTTGTTCAGTTCCGATGGATTATCGTCATCTTTGTCGTGCTCCCAATCTCTTTCACCTTGTATTTCCTCACATATCTCGGGGATGTCAAATCAGAGAGGAAGTCATTCAAGCAGCGTCAGAAGGAACATGATGAAAATGTTGAGAAAGTTGTTAAGCGTCTGAAAGACAGGGACGCCAAAAAGGATGGTCTAGTTTGCACTGCTCGTAAACCTTGGATTGCTGTTGGAATGCGAAATGTTGACTACAAAAGGGCCCGGCATTTTGAGGTTGATTTATCAGCTTTTCGGAATATACTGGAAATTGACAGAGAGCGGATGGTTGCCAGAGTTGAGCCACTAGTCAATATGGGGCAGATCAGTAGGGTAACAGTGCCGATGAATCTTTCCCTAGCAGTTGTTGCCGAGCTAGATGATCTTACTGTTGGCGGCCTCATCAATGGCTATGGAATTGAGGGAAGCTCCCACATATATGGGCTATTTTCTGATACTGTTGTAGCGTATGAGATAGTTCTAGCAGATGGACGAGTGGTTAGAGCGACCAAGGATAATGAGTTCTCTGATCTTTTCTATGCCATCCCCTGGTCTCAGGGTACACTGGGTCTTCTTGTCTCCGCGGAGATCAAGCTCATCCCTGTCAAGGAATATATGAAGCTGACGTACAAGCCTGTCATGGGTAATCTGAAAGACATTGCACAGGGATACATGGATTCCTTCGCACCACGAGATGGAGATCAGGACAATTCTGAAAAGGTTCCTGACTTTGTGGAGACAATGATATATTCGCCAACAGAAGCTGTGTGTATGAGTGGAAAATATGCTTCTAAAGAAGAGGCCAAGAAGAAGGGGAATGTGATTAACAGTGTAGGATGGTGGTATAAACCCTGGTTTTATCAGTATGCACAGAGGGCACTAAAGAAAGGGGAGTTCGTGGAGTACATTCCTACCAGAGAATATTACCATAGGCACACCAGGTGCTTATACTGGGAGGGCAAGTTGATCCTTCCATTTGCAGATCAGTGGTGGTTTAGGTTCCTCCTTGGTTGGCTGATGCCTCCAAAGGTTTCTCTGCTCAAGGCTACTCAAGGTGAAGCTATTCGAAACTATTATCATGAGATGCACGTTATTCAGGACATGCTAGTTCCACTGTACAAGGTCGGTGATGCTCTTGAGTGGGTACACAAGGAGATGGAGGTAAATTTTCTGATGCTCCTGCTTGATGTTCTTTGAAACATCTGTTTTATTATTTTGATGAAATACAAACGAAAAATAACATAGTGCATGGACAGTTGCCGAGTTCCCGTGTGCTACTTTGTGCTTTATCTTATTGATTAGAGTTCAAGGTATCTTTGGATCTAGACCTTTCCCTTTCTGAAGTCTGGGATGTGGCTTTGTGGCAGAAACAGCTCGAAACGAACCAGGAACTCTCGTTTTTAGGGCCGATTCTTCTTGTATACTAGTCAGTTACTTGGAGTAGGAGTTGTATGCATTGCATGTCATTACAATTTCCCGTTCTTTATAAGGAACTTTAATGAGGATTGTGTGATTTCCAGCAATTAAGACACTTCAAAATGTGGCTGTTGCCTCTTTCATGTTTACGTTGTCATATGCATTTGTTGTTTTCTTTCAATTCCAGGTATACCCCCTTTGGCTTTGCCCACACAGGCTCTATAAGCTCCCCATGAAGACCATGGTCTACCCTGAACCTGGATTCGACCTTCACCGCAGGCAGGGAGACACACAATACGCTCAAATGTACACAGATGTCGGGGTCTATTATTCACCTGGGCCCGTCTTAAGGGGCGAGCAATTTGACGGCGCCGAGGCCGTTCGCAAGATGGAGAACTGGTTGATTGAGAACCATGGCTTCCAGCCCCAGTACGCAGTCTCCGAGCTGAATGAAAAGTTCTGGAGGATGTTCGATGCTGGCCTCTACGAGCACTGCAGGAGGAAGTACAAAGCCGTGGGGACCTTCATGAGTGTGTACTACAAGTCCAAGAAGGGAAGGAAGACTGAGAAGGAGGTGCAGGAAGAGGAGCAAGCGCACCTTGAAAAAGCTTATGCCGAGGTCGATCAGCCAGCAGATTAGCGAGGATGGAGTGTTTTTAGATTTGCAGGGATTTCTTACTTCTGTGTCGGTCATCTTTCGATTTCCTTCCACCCTTGTTCGCGAGAATGGTTGGCGTTTTCTTCTTTTGTAACTTTATTTGCTGAGGATTGTTTAGTTTGAATTCTCTTTTGGATGATCTAATGAGTTGATCCTTGCTAGATGGCGCTATCTATAACCATCTGTTTGCTCTTTTTCTGGATGTGATTTGCTTTAAGAACCTGACACTATCTCCACTGGTAAGCCCATCGACAGGTTAGGTTCCGAGCTACTGTTGCACTAGCCGATCTGCTTGTTGGCCCCATCGTGCAATCTTCGGTTATCTGTTACGTTCATTTGAGATGACGAGATTCATAGCAAATGAATGCTGTCTTGTGGCATTAGTAGCAAAAACTGAGAATTGCTATAGAAACGATTTTACCTGTCTGAATCTGACAATTTCATGGGCAAGATCCTCTCGGAAAAGCAAACGGACTAAAGAACAACTTCCATGGCAGCATGTGCATATAATTCGCCCCTTGTTTCGCCAGACATTGTGAGGCGAACGAGGTTTATCTGCACGCGAGCAACTGCCACTGAGGTGCAAGCACCTGGGCTCCTCGTCGTCGGATCGCAATTAGCGATGTTTTGGATTCCTCTACTTTCGATTTTGTTCATAATTAAACATTTATTAGATTTTTTTTTATTATTTATCCTATTGCTTGCCATTTTTCATGGGAAGTCGCACCATTTTTCTTTTTATTTTAGTTACTTCTTAAGCAGAAGTGGTGTTTGGTTACACCCCATCATGAATTTTCTTTTCAATCATCCCATTACAAAGTAGTAAATATGTGTTTTTTCACTAAGTTGGTAGTCATACCGTTCAATGCTGATTAAATAAGATCTATAATCTTTGTCAGAGTTAATGGAAATCAAGACGCGCTTTTCCCAACGAAAGAGTAAAAGCAACGCATACATATATTTCTTAATGACATTCTAAAAATGTTATATGGATCTTTTCTTAATTGAGATTTGAGACAAATTCGGTATTGTTGATTAGACTTATGTAGATTTTATTTATGTAAAAACGAAAGGCATTTCCAATTATGCGAGATACGTATTCTTGTGGGGTTAAATTGACTTTTGTCCTTCAAAAATATGAAATGAAAGAATAAACTTGTGGTTATAATGGGTGTCACAATTAGAATTCGATGCTGTGATTAGAACTAGATTCTGAAAAGCAATTGTATTACTATTGCTTATCGTGCTTATTGATGGGAAAATTTATAACTTGCGAGATACATAAGGAAAAGGTTTCTCAATTGGAATTAGATGCCATGATTAGAACTAGATTCCGGAAGGCAGTTATGTTACTTTTGTTTATCGTGCTTATTGAGAGAACATATCTATATCTTGCGAGATACATAAGGAAAATGTTTCTCAATTGGGGAAAACCCTTCATTAGATAGGATATTATTTTATAATTGCAAATATTTTCTTTCTTTGACATATTTTTTGTGTATCATACATCATAAAATATTGAATTGTTCTTTTGAAAATTATTTTTCACAAAACAAACATATCCTTAATACAATCCTCTTATCATCCTTCATTGAATGAGGCTCAATTTTCTATTAATTCACACCGGTATATACATGTGGGTGATTTCAACAAAATGAACACAAGATACCATATCTACCTTACCAATCTATAGGAAGCTTACAGGGGAGCAAGTGCAATAACGATCCATGTTAAATCTGACAATGGCTCAATTAAATTAGAAAATCATTTTTTTTTTCAAAACGTTGGATTGCACTAACTTAAATTCCTAATAAGACTACTTCTTTCTTACCCATCCAAATGTTGTTCTAAATATAAACAACATTTCAAAGACTTGAAAATATATATATTTAACCATTACCAAACAACAACCTAAGCCAAATATTTTAAGAAAATGCTCGTCGCTCAGCTCATGGAAAATAGTCGGCGTAAGAACGTAGAAAATTTACCGTTGTCATTTATCAAGCAGTTCTTTAAATTCGTACAAATGCTTGCTATGTAGAAAAACAATTTCTTTACTCAGAATTTGAGTTAAAATCTGCATAAACAGACTTGATCAAAAATGAAAATTATCCTCATTTTTCCCTCCCCCCCCCGGTTTTTCCGTCAATAAATCCGATTGAGCGAACCGCCACCGAGGAGGATGGCGAGCCGCCATCAAGCAAGGAAACCTCTCCGAACCCGAACCGCCGACAGGCCATCCGGGGCGGGTCGTTCAAGCGGGTCGGGCGAGTCGGCGAGGAGCACGCGGGGCATATATAAAAAAAAAAAAAAAGGGAGGCCAGCTCCCTCTCGTTTCCTTCCTTTTCAAGTCAGTCGCCCACCGAATCGCGTGAGACCGCCGTCCTCCGAAGCGCAAGCCGCAAGCGCAAGCGCGTGTGCCCGTCGCATTCCGCGTCCCTTCACCCGCTCCGGAAAACGGTGAGCCGCCTCGATCCTCCCGTCCGATCGGCGCCGTCCTAAGTTTCGTCGACTGGTTTACCTGCCGTAATTTGTTTTTTTTTTTTTTCTTTTTTCCGGCGAGAATTCGGTTTCAATCTGCGAACTTTGAGGTACCTGAGGGCTGGTTCTTCATCGGGACGAGTAATTCGGCGGTCGCGAGTTTTGGGTCGCCCTTGGTTTTTGGTCTTGTTGCGGAAAGCTTCGGCGCTCGCGACCATCGATTTACTTTCCGGCGTGAATTCGGTTTCAATCTGCGAACTTTGAGATATTCGAGGGCTCGTTCTTCATCAGGGCGTGTAAATTCGGTGGTCGCGAGTTTCGGGTCACCCTCGGTTTTTGATCTTTTTTTTTTTTTTTTTTTTTGGGTTTAGCTAATCGTAGGAAGTTTTGGGGTCGTCGTGGTTCGTTAGCGTGGTGAGGCGTGTGTCCTTTGGGTTTCCGTTCTTCGTGTGCTCTGAAGAGTTTCTTGGGCTGTGCGCTGAATCGTTTACCCTTTTGGTTTCTTCGTAGGATCCAATGGCAACGCAGCGTGCCGTTCTGGCTTTGACCGATGACGTGGTCATGCAAGTGAAGGCGGTTTTCGATTTGATCAGGGAGGTCGGGAGTGACAAATTGGAGCAGTGCGATCCTCAAATCATCACGCACGCATCTAATTTGGGTACGGTTTAATGTTCGTTGTGCTTTTCAGAATTGCATGTACCCATTTAGCCTGATAATTTTAGGGTGATCCCTTTGTCGATGGATGTTCCAATTTCAAGTATTGTTTACATCATTGGTCCAATCCTTTGTAGGAATTGTTCGTAATTACGAACTTGCAAAATGGATCGTTTGTTAGATAGGTCACTCTATTTTCGCTTTCTTGCTTACTTTCTTTGTGTTCTGTCAATTTTTTTTTCCTTTTGGCCATGAATGAGATCTCGGTCACTGACATTGTGAGCAATTGCTCTTTTGATGGGAGGCTTCGACTGGTGGCAAGCCAAAACTTCTATCGCCTAAACTTAATGATTCGAGACCTCTTGATGCAAGCTTTTCTTGAAAAATCATATAGCCTTCTTAGATCTCATGTCAGTCTCTAGGTTTTGTGTCACAATTGTCAGTTTAATTTTTCTCTCTGGGTATCTCATCTGTTATGTTCATAGTTTTATTGTCACCACATCTCCCATATTACAGATAAATCAAAATGAAAATTAGAGCTTCATTTTAGTAACTTCCATTTGTCCTTGTTATATGTTAATTGGCTCTATGAAGGGACAAAGTTGTTTGGAAAGTTGACAAAATATCTTGATCTTTGATCTATTGTTCATCATGCGAATGTACACATGCAAGCACACATGTGCATATTTCTCAGCAAGGTGCGGGCCCCCTTTTTTTCGCAGTGTATGAATCATGTCATGGTTTTAACTGACAACCTGATTTTTAAATGGAAGAAGAGCTATTGGGGATGTGCATGAAATTGCTCGAAGGTTCACATAGTTGTGGTTCATATTGTCTCTTCGTGTTTTTGTCTTTTTATTTTGACAATATGGCTTTAATCTGGAGATTCAAATTGTGCTTCCTCTGATTATTTTCTGGCCGGTGACAGGTAAACTGCCAGTTGAGTCTTCTTCCATGGACTTCGCCATCGCTGTCTGCAAGTCACCTGAATTTCCTGGTAATGGCTTGTTTGAAGAAATCTCAAGAGTGTTGAAGCCTGGTGGGACCATTGTGATTCGTAAGGCTTTATCGTCTGTAGCGGAGGATACATCTAAGGTAGATGATGCGTGTGGTGAAGCATCATCACCATCTGCTATTCTTTTTACTCGTTTATTCGATTTGAGTGAATAATATGCCATTCTGAACATCGTATGAAACTTCGATCTTAGGCGTCCTCTGCTCTTGAACGTGAGTTGCTGGTGGCTGGATTTTAGAAGCACAGAATCTTCAAATTAAATCGGTGGCAAGTTCTGAGGGTGTACGGCATTATATGGTGAGCGCCAGTTTTTAGCCTCTTTGTCCATCTTGATTTTCCTTTGTTATTCTGCTTCTTGAATAAAATGCTATAAAGAGTGACGGGCCATGTTTTTACCTAAGTGTTTATTTCTCTTTCTTATTGCAAGCATTCCATTATCTAAATTAATTGCCTTTGTGCAGTAATTTTGATATTTTCCGGAAAGGTTTCTTGTATCTGGGTTAATTTTTTTGGTGGTTATTTTGTTATAGTATTAATTCATATAATTTTCTGTCAACTCCTCATTTTATGCTATTGAATTTTGCATTGCAAGCATCTTATGGTCTGTTTTTTGAATCTTTTCAGGTCAAAGCAACAAAGCCATCTTGGAAACTTGGCTCCTCCTTTGCAATTAATAGGGCAAAAAAAGCTTGCCAAAAGTTCAAATAATAGGCGATGATGATGATTTGATAGATGAGGACAGCCTTTTAACTGAAGAGGACTTGAAGAAACCGCAACTTCCACCTGGTATAATAGCAGAGTAATTATGAACCGGTTTTTTGAGCGTTTGTGTTTGGAATTCTTCATAATACAGAAACAACTTTTGTAGTTGGGGACTGTGAAGTTGGAAGCACTAGGAAAGCTTGCAAGAATTGCTCATGTGGGAGAGCTGAAGCAGAGGAGAAGGTGGAAAAGCTGGGGCTCTCTGTGGACCAGCTAGACAATCCTCAATCGGCATGTGGCAATGTATGCTCTCTTCTTTGCTCTTTTATTGTTTGGTTATTAAATATGGGTGTAATTAGCAGTAAGATTGTGGATGCTGAAGGATTTATGCAAAAATGTAGAATTTGATGCCGTTTTTTCTTCATTTGGTAGATATTCGGTGCAAGTAACAGTAACATTGTGGGTGTTTGAAGTTTTACACCACCATATAGGATTTGACACGGTGATCTATGCTTTTGACTTACATTATGATTCTTGCCTTAGCAATGTTGTAGCAGTTGCACTATGCCTTGTTCTCTTGGAGCATTGATGTCCTTGATTAATTTTTTAGAATTGCAGAAATCTCAGTTCACTCCTACAGTGGCGGGCTGCTTTTGTATATAGAAAATTCCTGAGGTTTTGGATAGGATGTTGGAAATCTTTTAAGTCATGAATTTTCATCCTTTGGCTTATAATTTTGCTGATTTATATTGCCATGCAGTGTGGTCTGGGAGATGCCTTTCGCTGCGGTACATGTCCTTACAAGGGTCTTCCACCATTCAAACTTGGTGAAAAGGTAATCCCTCTCTCTCTCTCTCTCTCTCTCCCTCTCTCTCTGGTGCAAACACAAGCACAGGGGCACAAACGCGCATAAACTGCATGCTTATGTGCTTATTCATGTCCACGTTCATCCAGACTGGATTGGACAACGAGCTTATCTGAAAGCGACTCCTAATGGATGTTCATTACGTATTGCAGGTCTCATTATCAGCAAACTTTCTGGCGGCAGATATATGAATCACTTTGCATTGACTTACGTAGACTTCGGATTACTGACAAGCTCGATGGTGGTGAATCAGTTGTGCTTTGTCTTCCGTCATTGTAGCCTTTGGGAAAAGTTCTGGCATCTTTGTCTAGTTAGGAAGGGAGTGTGCATTCTTGACAGGATGAGCCAAATTTTGGTCTCGCAAGGTCTCTCACTTAAAGGGACATATACCATCTGATTGTATTGCTTTCATATGTCGTCGTGATGATGTCCTTGATATTTTTTTTTGAAAGAAGGCTGATGGAAGAGTATGTCGACTTCAATCATATAAATTTGTCAGTGATGTAGAAGTAGTGGGCGGGGCTTATTTTGTTGTTTATGGGACGCTTCTTCTAATTCTTCCCACCTCTTGACGCCATTTTGACAGCACATTGACACACAACTTGGCTAGCAAGAAAATGCTAACTCCAACTTCTGATGAATAAAATAGCAAATGAAATTACTCAGTAGTGAAGCCTTGACAATTTGGCGTGCGGTCTGTGTTTCACTCCAGAACAGAATCTTCCTTCCCTTCTCACCTTTTGCTCAGACGAGCCTATTGGCATTGCTTCCTTTGAAACGAGAACAGGAATGAAAAGCTTGATTTATTGGAGAAGGAACCTTTTGTTGCGACCTATTTACACAATATGTTATGTAACGATCGTATTATCACATAATGGGTCCTCAATCCCTCTCTAGGCAAGGATTAGGACAAGGGGAAACGAAAGGTGTCGGCTAAAGTCATGTACAATATCCTTCTCACGGCAAGAAACAGAGATTGAATTGACATCCATCGGTCAACGGTTCATGTTCTTCAGCTCCAGGAGCCTGCTCCACCTCTTATCAACTGAGGCAGCTTTTGGACCACCGATATCTGCACACAAGAAAAAGTGCTTCTGAGTCAGCTCAAGGCGATGCATTCAAACTCCGACTTGACTCACCAGTCGAACCAGGCTGATCTTGAACTGGTTTAATTGTCCGGTTCAATTTGTTCTGATAAAATATTTGGAATTGGAACTAGGTTGGATCTTGGCCTTTCCAACGATTCCTCCGGCTTTGAAGCTGACTTAAAGTAAACTGAGGTGCAGTCCAGAACACTTACACTGGAGTGTAGGCTCGGATTTTTCGCATAATTCTGAGCATGTATCCTGCAAATGGAATCACAAAGTAGAATTACCAAATGGACTCAGAAAAACATTTTCCACTTGTGCATTTACACGCAGTGATATTCTTTAAAATCAGCATGGCCTTGGCTTCTGTTCTTTAATCTACGATCAGATATATCAGAAGGCAAAATCTGGACTACTATTTTTATGTTGGATCCGTACTTTGACCGAGGTAGTAAGACGAAGAGTGTCTTGAATAAGTTGATCAAGATGAGCTTCATAGCCAGGTTTGACATAGATGACCTGTTGAAACATGCATGTTAGAGAGTGAGAGTGAGAGAGAGGAGGGTTCAAGAGACTTACTGATGGATCGTCTCCTCCGATCTCGGGAAGTTCAGTTGCTTGACTGACTCTATTAGATGTTAGAACCCAAACATTGAAACTTGTATTTATCTGCTGAACCAGGAAAAGGAATGATCATAAACGCAATCCCACCATTTCTTTAAGGTAATGTGTTGGTAAGTCAAGTTTGATTCGAACTAGGCAAGAGAGAGTTGGTCCATTGAGTTCTAACATGGTTCCTTTATCTACTTGTTGATAACTGAAGACTTCACCTCTCTGCAGTACGGGGAAGAGCAATTACTGCATTTTCTGGTGAAAGATGTAGTGATCCTCCCAAAGATTGATAAGCCGAAGCTGGCATGCTGTCCAAAAAAAATGAAAAGTAAGATAAAAAGACGGATTCGCTGTCAGCAAAGAGGAAAGAGCTTGATAGATTGCAAGATTCAGAGCATCAACTTAAAGTTGGTGCACAAGAGACTGGCTGGGATTCTTTGGAGATGTATAAGAGAGTAGCCTCAGCATTTTCAGTCATCACCATTAAAATGGTGCATCGGCGCTTATAGGAATTTTCTAGTCATCCATCTCTTAAATTACATCGCTCATGGGCGAACACAAACATCATCCCTACCTTGAATTTGATCTTGATAACATGAGAAAGACAGAAGATTCCCATGTATCAGATTGTTAGCCTATTGACTAATTGTGCTAACTAGCTTATGGTGGAGGATTGAGAGCGTTTCAGCATACTTGGACTCGGTAATTACCTACCAACCTGGTCGTGAAAACCTGATACTTTCGCTCGTGATACATCCTCATCCCAGGAGGGAAGCGTGGTCTTTCAGAAGGTTCTTTTTACACACAGCAGACAATAACCAAACTAAGAGATATAAGTCAGATTCAACAGATCATGATGAGATTGAATTGCAATCTTTTTTGAACACGAGAGTGTATCGTGTGGGCTTTAATGTGGGAACGGAGATGAGAACTGTGAACGGGTTGTTGGAAATATATGTTTAAACTTAAGGTTTGCCATCAACCAATTCGATTGTGACTGTTGTATAACATAATTATCAACCACCGCAAGCGATTTCCAACAGAAGAGGGAAATAGTGCCACCTTCTCTACGCTGAGGTTGACGAGAACCTTGGCGTCTTTCTGCTCGTCTTCGATCAAATCCAATAACCGCAAGTCTCGGAGAGAGAGGATATAGTCACTGGTCCATTTCCCATGCCACCTGCTGTCTGATGTTCCAATCGTGATCAGACGGCGCGGCGCTTTTTGACTTCTTCTTGAAATCTGCACCAGGCAATCATAGGGGAGTATGAACATATGATATAATCTCATGTGTTGAGATTATTATAGGGATCTTAAAGCAAGTAGTACTAACAGAGTGTCTGATCATTCTATCTCTAATTATCACACTATACGTTCGGATAACAACAGATGTGCATATTTTGCAAAACCGCAATCAGGATAAATTACGACTACATTGTTTGGCAACAGGTCGAATTGTGTTAATGTTGTGCCTCCAATTTGATAAAACCTTTTGCTCGTTTCTGTAGGGCATGCGCCCTTCAGATCATCAAGAATCTAACTGGACAATGTTCTTCATATTAATTGTAAGAAGATGCTGTTCTTCTAACCGATAGAGACTTGAAAAGCAAGATCACTTTAGAAACAAGATGAAGTTAAAAAGGCAACTATCGAAGTTTCAACCGCTCTCCAAGTTGATCTCGGACAAGATCCAAAGATCGATTCTGTTGCGAGTAACTATGAATAGGAAGAGACTCACACTCAGACTTGTTTAGCGCCTCACATGGCTAGAATATAGGCCTGAGAAGCTCGAGTTCAATTATATTAACAACACAGAAACAACCCATTTCATTTTACCATACTAGCTCATACACCTTAAGCTTACTAATCATAACATAAAGAAAAATGCCCGCGATCCAGAATTCCGGAAACAAAGAAACGAATACACTGAATCTGAAGACCTCCCAGCAAAGTTGTCGACACGAAAAGATGCATTTTCTCGAGATAAGCTAGCTCTTTCAAAGCTTCGCGAGTACAGCGGGGAACAAAAGAACCCTTCTTAAACTGGCACTAATTGACAAACACAGAGGACTGATCGAATTCCTCAATCACCACTACCAACACAACAACCGTTTCTTCTCTATGCTGCCACCATTTTCAACGTAGCTATTCACAACTTCATGCTTAAGAACGCGAGCAACGGACTTACAGAGGCCTCGACGTTCCACCGCTTGCGCACCGGAGGACGCCACTTCCCTGCAAGTGTCAGGTAGAGATTCAGAGAAGGAAGCTGAATGTCACCCAACTTCTTTTTCCATGATCCTTTTTTATGATGCGAGTTTCTATGACTTTTAGAGAAGATGGCATATCGAGCAAAGCATGAATCTGAAAGTGGGATTTGAGCAGGAGGAAGAGAAAGGAAAATGGAAGAAGCTTCAGCTCTTGGGGATTCTGGTGATGATTTACCTGCCGCATCATGGAAGCGACAGAACAGTGCAGAAGAAGAAGAAGGATATGTGGCTGTCGCCATGTGACAAAGAGAGAGAGCAAGATATGGAGGGAACTTATCATCTTCTTGTTTCGCTAGTATAATTATAAATCTATCTACACCATTTTTCTCCTTTTTTTTCTTTCTACAAACCGCCTTTTATTGAGAAAAGGACGGTTGTCGAAATCATCTTTATCGAAATATTTATAAAGGCAATCACGTCAATTTTATAAGTTCAAAATTAGTTTTGCACTTTTTTTCTATAAATAAGGGTTTTTGATCAAACCTCCGTTTTATTTCATGAAAAATAAATATTTTAAAAAACATCCTTATAAAAAAAATCGATTATTTTATTTGAATATTATTGAAAATAATTTATGTTTAAATATGTTTTTTCAAATCATTTATTCTTTGCGACACAAATTGATCTAAATTTTATATTCATTCTATTATCTAGTATCTAAACCTTTTTTATTTTTGTGGGTTGGAGAAGATATTTCGACCTTTTAAGAGAGTCCATACAAGCCTGACATTTAAACTATTGGTGAGAAAGATTGACGCAAAAAATTAATATCCATAAATATCCATTAACTGTTCATAACGGAATTAAGGTGATCTATTTTTGAAGAAAATGTTATTAAAGCTGCAGGTTATTTCCCAAATTTAAACTCTCCTTAGTTCATGCCGCTTTAGCGCGATTCACTTACTTTATTTAAGAAAATTACGTACTTCCTTTTATGATAAATCAGTAATGCGGTCTCTACACTATTGATTTTTATCTTTTCATATATTAAAAAAAAAAAGCCCAACAAACAACATTTTAATCTCACAACCATTTCACCACAAAAAAAAAGAAAACGAAAATTAAGACACGCTCTCTTTCTCTTTCTCTCTCTCGCCATTGGCATTGCAGCGGCACATATAAGGGGGGAAGGCCAAAGGATTAGGGCTTTTCGTCGGATTGGGAAATTGGAGGATCTCGAGAGCTCGGATTATCGCTGAAATCTCCCGTATCCCATCTCGTCGGCGGTAATCTCTCTCCGTCTTCTCCTCCGCTCGCTCGAGCTCGCCGGCCGATTCTCCTTTCGCGCCTCCGCCGCCGGCGACTGAATCGGCTGTACCTCCGCCGCCGCCGCCGCCGCTGCAGGTGCGTTGCCTTCATTTCTTCTCGCCGTTTCGCCTCTTTTTGTTTTTTCGTCTACCGATTCATCTTCCGCGAGGCGTTGTGGACGACGGGGACGGGCTCGGCTCTGTTGAAATGGAGTGTTCGGCTTGGTTTTGAGTGGCGGGAGGAGATGTCTCTCCGTGTTTCGGATAAAGTCAGAGACTTTATCTGACTTTAGGTTTTGGCTTTTTCGCTTTTTTATTTTTGTGTGGCTTTTGGGTCCGGCGAATTCGAGTGTGGTGGACGACGAGGCGATTGCGAGCTGTCGATCTGGTTGTGGCGATGGGTATGCCGCATTAGTTCCGCTTGGAGTGAGGATGGCTTAGTGGTTTGGGGCGGGACCGTGTGAGGGCTTGGTGCTGGGTGGGGCGGGGAAGTTTTAAGGTCTTCCGTTCTGCGTATAATGTGTGTATTACTAGATGAATTTTGTCGAGACTATGTTCTGCAGAGTTTTTTAAATTCCCAAATGTGTGTTTGAATGAAAAATTTCGAAGGGACTGCGGTTTCGTGTTGAGCATGCTGATTAGCCCTCCTGTGCTTGATCGACATGTTGTTTGGATCGAGAGAATAGGAGTGTGGTGCCGTTATAGTTGGTGTTATAGTTGGTTTTGTATTTGATATGAGTACTATGCATGGGAAATTGCCGGTCATACTGTCTCGTCATATCGTCGGTCAACACTGAGAATGTTCTCTCCGTTTCAATACTTTGGAAGAGATGCTTGCCAGGTGAAATATGCCGCATTGCTTGGAGTCCTGGCTTTCTAGATCTGTTTCTCTGAACAGATGTGTCCGCACCTCTTGTACCTTGGGACTAGCGAATTACTTATTTGCACCTCTTGTAAGAAAGAATATGCTTAAATTAAAGTCTGCAGTTCTTTGCTAGCCATTTCACATTACAGATTCCTCTAAGAGGTTCCGTTGGTTAGATTTTTATATTGAAAAATCAGTTTATATTTTGCAAACTTTGATGATGATGATATGCTGATTTGCCATCCTATCTATATTTGATTACACTTTTCCTCTTCTTCGACATTTTTGTTTCTGATTTAGTGGCAATTCTTGCCTGTCACAATCATGAGTTATCCTCCAATTTCTTGTAACACAATTGCCAGTTCAGTCTGTTGTAGTTTATTGTTGAAGCTGGAAGTAATTCGTCCTTCTTATCTTGCTAATCCGTGTTTGGATTAGTTTCCAGGTTGATTGAGATGCTTTTGAGCAAAAGGTGTGGAACTTGTTGACGCATTTCCCTCTTGTTATCTACTATTTTGAGTAAACTATTATTCAAGGCGAAGATGTTGGGTGCAACACCTATTTTGCCCCTTCCTGCCCCACCTTCTGATGGAAATCTTGGTCCTCTTCCTCCATCTCAATTGCCGGAGGAGCCGGAGGAGGATAGAATGGAAACTGAGGGAAATAGTAATGCTGCGCCTGCTTCAGTTGCAACCCACACAAGGACAATCGGAATTATACATCCTCCTCCTGACATCAGAAACATTGTCGATAAAACAGCTCAATTTGTCGCAAAGAATGGACCTGAATTTGAGAGAAGGATTATTGCAAACAATGCTGGCAATGCAAAGTTCAATTTTTTGAACTCTTCTGACCCTTACCATGCATATTACCAGCATAGATTATCTGAATTTCGGGCACAGAGTCAGGCTTCAGCACAGCAGACTCCTCAGCCTGCAGATTCTGCTGTACCTGAGTCAGTTCCAGCTGCCCCTGCTGCGCAGGCTACTCCAGAGTCGATTCAATCAGACATCTTAGCCCAGTTGAAACCTGTTCGTAAGGTTCTTGAGCCTCCAGAGACAGAACAATACACCGTCCGGCTTCCTGAGGGCATTACTGGGGAAGAACTCGACATTATAAAGCTCACGGCGCAGTTTGTGGCTAGAAATGGGAAGTCATTCCTAACTGGGTTGACTAGCAGGGAAATAAACAATCCTCAGTTTCATTTTCTCAAGCCAACTCATAGTATGTTTATGTTCTTCACTGCACTGGCTGATGCCTATTCAAAGGTGCTGATGCCTCCAAAGGGGTTGACAGATAAGCTTCAGAGGAGTGTTGTGGATATGACGACTGTGCTGGAAAGGTGCTTGCATCGGCTGGAATGGGAACGGTCGCAAGAACAGGCAAGGCAAAGAGCAGAAGATGAGATTGAGCAAGAGAGGATGCAAATGGCTATGATAGATTGGCATGATTTTGTTGTGGTCGAGACGATAGATTTTGCAGATGATGAGGATGAAGACCTTCCACCTCCAATGACTATTGAAGAAGTTATACGGAGAAGTAAGATGTCGAATCCGGAAGAGGAAGAGATGGTTGAGCCTGGAAGGGAGGTGGAAATGGAAATGGATGAGGAGGAGGTACAACTTGTTGAAGAGGGTATGAGGGCAGCTAGTCTTGAAGGAAATGATGATGAGAGGAAGATTGTGACCCGGGACAACGAGGAGGAACCACCTATGAGAATAGTGAAGAACTGGAAGAGACCAGAAGAGAGAATACCTGCTGAGAGAGACCCAACCAAATTTGTTGTTTCCCCTATTACTGGTGAACTGATCCCGATTAATGAAATGTCCGAACACATGAGAATTTCTCTCATTGATCCAAAGTACAAGGAACAGAAGGAGAGAATGTTCGCCAAGATTAGGGAGACAACTCTTGCTCAGGATGATGAAATATCTAGGAACATAGTAGGACTTGCGAGGACTCGTCCAGATATTTTTGGTACGACTGAGGAAGAAGTTTCTAATGCAGTGAAGGCTGAGATTGAAAAGAAGAAAGATGAGCAGCCAAAGCAGGTCATATGGGATGGTCATACGGGCAGCATTGGACGCACTGCAAATCAAGCTTTATCTCAGAATGCTAACATGGACGAACAGAATGATGCTGGAAATGATGCAAGGACTCTTCCTGGTCCTGCTGCTCCTCCACCAAGGCCTATGCTTCCATCTGTTCGCCCCCTCCCTCCTCCTCCTGGACTTGCCTTGAATCTTCCCCGTGCTCCTCCAAACCAAGTCCAATATACTCAACAAACTAGCGGTGCATATCCGATGCCTCCTCCCAGGCCTCCGGGTATGCCAATGGTATCTCCAATGCGTCCACCACCACCTCCAATGCCCATGACTTCTGGACAGCAGCCCATGATGGTTAATGGGCCATCTATGCCACCTCATCTATCTATGAATCCATCTGGAATTCCTCCACCACCTCCCCCTGGATCTCAGTTTACACCCATGCCCGTTCCACGACCTTTTGTCCCCATGCCTGTTCCCCCAACTGGTTTGCCCATGATGCCCCCACCGCCTCCTCCTTCGTCACAGGGAATGGCTCCACCCCCACCCCCTGAGGAGGCACCTCCGCCTCTTCCAGAAGAGCCTGAGCCAAAGAGGCAGAAGCTTGATGACACTGCCCTTATTCCGGAAGATCAGTTTATGGCCCAAAATCCAGTATGTGACCTCTGTTGTTTTTCCATTTCTCTGTTGCTACCTATCATTTTCTTATTCTCTATATTTGTATTTGAATTTTGGTGTTCATGGACTGATTGAAATTCTTTGATTGGAATTGTTGCAGGGCCCTGCTCGTATTAATGTATCTGTACCCAATCTCGAAGAAGGAAATCTTAAAGGCCAGGTTTTGGAAATTGCAGTGCAGTCTTTGTCTGAAACTGTGGGCAGTCTGAAGGAAAAGATCGCTGGGGAGATACAATTACCAGCAAACAAACAGAAACTGAGTGGAAAACCTGGTTTCCTCAAGGATAATATTTCTCTTGCGCATTACAACATCAAAGATGGGGAAACTCTCGCACTTTCTCTGAGGGAACGTGGTGGCAGAAAGCGATGAAAAGATCCCTGGTGCCATGAGGATGTTAAAAGGTTCTTTCTGGAACTTCTTATAGCCATGAATATAACCCATGTGTTTTTGTGGGACTCCACTTAGTATCAGAAAATAATGTTCTGGTTGAAGTTGAATTGGCAGTGGACTAGCAGTGTTGAATTGTTTTTTTCCCGAATCTTTAGACTGATACTGCGGTATTTACTACAGATATGGCACCTTGGAATTTCTGTTCAAGGGCATTGGGAAGTATTCTTATCTAGGCTGTAGGAGTTATCTGATGGCACTACTAATCTGCTCATTTTGGACTTGCAGCTCCCTGGAAGTCTGTGGCCATTTTGAGATGCTGATTTTGATTTTCATTAGATGGATCCTGCAGTGAGATCCTCCCGTACCTTATGGATCTTTTTGTTTGGGCTAGTCAAGATCTTTGTACGAAATGTGTTATATTTTTAACAAGTCAGTTATTGCTTTTACGGGGAATTCGCGATGATAGTCTTTCTCTAGATTTAGCTTCTCTTTCTATAGGGTCCATTCTTGTGACATGGATGGATTTACACTGTCTAATTTGGTACCTGCAGAACATCTGGAGATGAACCGTCCTTGTATTCTGGAGATGCTGTGTCTCAATTCGTCACTTCTGGCACAATTTATTTTGGTTTAGCAATAGCAAGCAGTTGTAGGATGGCTGTCCTCTCATGATGTCTTTTCTTTCTAGCACGACTCTCTCTCTCTCAAGATATTTGATTGTTTGCGGAGTGTTTTGTGAAAATTACTAATTCTCTTGTATAACATGGCAGGTAGGACTTTGGTCATTGAGCTAATAATATGGTCAAGTAGTTGTTTGACCGTGCCAGTTAGCTTGCACTTTTGATTGCAAATGACCTGCTCTTTAAAGTTGCCACTAGTTCCTGCATTGGTCGAGCTGGCGTTTGCGTACTCTGAATTTTTTTTTTTTTGTCCTGGCGAAAAAGGCAGTGAGAGACTCGTACGGGGGCAAATTAGAGGAATCGCTGGCCGGAAAGAGAGCCACCCTTACATTTCCTGATCTAACTTGGTATCCTGTGTGAGGGAAGCTATGAGATTGATCGGGTTCTGGGTTTGTAAAGAATTGTCTCTTGAAGGTCAGGATGAAAATGAACGTTGATTTCCAACATTGGCTTGTCGTAGCCCTAACTTAATCTTGTGTTTACTTACTTCGTACTCTTGGATTTGCACATGAGTTTATTCAGATTGAGTTACGTATGAAAGCGTTTTAGGAATGTGGGTTGGGTTAGATATAAGTTATTAGATTTACATTGCATTGAAGTGGATTAAATGGGTTAAATTGGTTTATTTAAGTTGGTTCATTTTCAACATGACCCAATGTACCTATTTAATGAGTCTAGACATGGTGATTTCTATTTGTGACTCGATTAAGAAAATATTTGGGTAACAAAATGTTTGGAACGCCTAAGAATTTAACTAGTGATGGCTCGGAGGCGTTTGATGCTCAAAATTCAACCGATCTTTAGTGAAAAGGATGTCGTGCATTTCACAATGTTCCATCGATTTGGTATGAGTTTTTCAATGTTGGGTTAAATACGGAAATGATTTAAGAATATGAGTTGGGTAGATATGGATTGTTAAATTTATATTGCATGAAAACGGATTAAAATGGCTTCATTGTGTTTATTTAAGTTGGACAATTTTCTTTGAGATCCAAATCCAATTTGATCCACCTGTTTGATGGAATAGCCTGAGTAACAAAATGTTTAAAACGCCTTAGAATTTACCTAGAGATGACTTACCGCATTTGATGCTCAAAATTCAATTCATTCTCTTAGGTGAAAAGGACGTCATTCGACACCGAACAACCGGGATGCATAGCTGCATTTCTTACCTGCGGAAGACCGTCTTTTTAAGCGATCTTGGTATCTTGAATGTCGGCTTCACTCATTCTTCCATTGGAATTTTATGCGGCCCAAATAGTTGTGGGAAATTGCTCGATTAAAACTCCAGTAATTCACGACGAGTCGTATGTAGATCGACAGAGAGCTCACGAATGACTAGTTGGTTATAGAGAGAGAGAGAGAGAGAGAGATACCTCAAAACTAGCAGAATGCTATTCTACATGTAAACCGACAATTTCAATAAAACTAAACATCTGAAAGGTATGCCCGAATGTGATCTCAACGTCTCTCTGGGGACGTATAATCAAATACAACTAGGACAAGACGCATCCATCTTTCAGACGCTCTTTCAAAATTCCTATAATGAGCTTTCCATAGATATCCCGACAGAAACTGGATGGTACAACAAAGCGAAAGATCATGGTCTCGGCCAAGTAAATTCCTTCATTGCGTCCTCTTTGATGTTCCAAGCTCCTTTATCAATCTCATCGAATAGCTGGTCCCAACCCCAGCTTGCATACCCCAAAAAAAACCAATAATCAGCAACGGATCCATTTCCTGCCCTGAGTTCATCGATCTCTCTAATCGTCTCCAGCTGGTCGATGAAGCGTATCCCAGGTAGGATTTCCAGGTACTGGTTCTTATCGACTCGAGTTAAACAGGCTAAAGGCAGTCTACGATTCACAAGGGGCCCACCCAGTGAAAGAGGCGCCTCCTTAAGAAATTCAGACCCTTCTTCCAGTTCATGCAGAAGATCCCAACTAATAGGCTTGTTGATGATCAGACCTTGAAACCCAGAGACTTTATCCGCTTTCACAATAAGAATCTGGGAGTTATCAAATGGGACCGTGCCAAGAAGTTTCTCAGTGGCAACAAGGATGGAACCCGCCACCACATGGGAAGCTGCTCCATCTAGGCCATTCGATTTAGGCATTTTGGTCCAACTGTACTTGACTGTTCTGTCTGCTGCTGTGTTTTGAAGCAAAAAGTCTTGTAACTGGTCCTTTGGTGATGTGCTGAAAGAATTTTGACCCATGCCATATTTTGCAGGAGTCCAAAGGATTCCTATGAAATAGGGAAAGAAGGTTTCTAGTCAGTATGAACGTTTCAACCAATCTACAAATAGCCAACATGGTAAATTCTGAAAAATGCAGATTAAGTGAGGTAGAATAACAGTAAACAGAGTTGAACCTTAAGTTTTCTTAACAAACGAAAATGGGAACATATAGCCCAGAAAGTTGTGCAACCCTTGCTGATATCATGAAGAAAAGAGGATAGAACTTGATAATGGATATTCTGCAATTATTGGAAACTTCGTTCTAAGAATAATGGAAACAGTCAATTTCTGACAGAAAATAAAATGGTCCACACCAGGCCATATACAGAAACTGCACATGCTCACAAGGAGCATCTATTTAATTCTTAGAATAGGGTACCATCCTGACAATTCATCCATCTTCCTCATTGAATAAACACTGCGATGTCCTACAGTAGGTAGAGCTCCCCGCAGGAAAAGAAAGCATTACCCTTCTTGTTGATGAGGTTATGAGAATAACTTCCATGGTCAGCTAAGAATTTGACAATAGATGCAACCGCCATATCCCCATCATAAGACACAGGAGTTCTATTTTCTGCTGGAAACAACATCAAAGCTGGGTAACGTTCTCTCTGCATATCCCAAATTACAAAAGTGAGTCTTGTTGTCATGGGACATTTGCAGACCATATTGATAGCTTCTTAGCAATAAAGAGCTATATAAATCAACATATTGAACCTAAAAAGACTGCCTGCGACTAGGTGAGAGGAATCATCCACGCAAGGAAGCAAATTTTCAGAAGAATCCCAAAGTCGCATTTGCTCCTTAGACTGGGTACCTCTTTCCAAAGGAAACAGATCATAGAGTAATATACTTCGATTCAGAATGCACATTGTTCTAGGTTTTTTGGGACCGCTAATCTATTGCTTTTGCAAATCGATTAAGTTAAGCTCATGCTTTTCTAGATGCAGACATCATATCTAATTTGATAAAAACTAGTTATTTCCAAATTATTCACAGAGCTTTCTGAAAGATCACAATGCAATGCCTATGCTTTGGCTAACTTAAAATGACAGGCCTCTCATTGCACCAAACCCCTCCCAAAGGTATTAATACGCCCCCTTTTGTTTTCTGAATCCACATTTGGTCTGGATGTATGATCAAATGAGATATTGCCAAATAATAGCCAATACATCTTTCATCACAGAAGAATGGTACAAAATTTTTACACAAAAAGATCGTTGATATGATGTGCAAAAATACAGAAAACAGCTGTTGAGATTCTTGAGGGATCATTTATGGATTGTTGAGTATCAAATATGGCTCCATCAACTTTGGATAAGCTGAACGCAGAGTGGTGTTGTAGTTTAAAGATCAATAAGAAAAGGATAGCCTAACTTCACTCAGAATTGTTTAGTTCAAATTAGATCATTGATATGATGTGCAAAAATACAAAAAAGTGGCTGTTGAGATTCTTGAGGGATCATTTATGGATTGTTGAGTATCAAATATGGCTCCATCAACTTTGGATAAGCTGACCGAAGAGTGGTGTTGTAGTTTAAAGATCAATAAGAAAAGGATGGCCTAACTTCACTCAGAATTGTTTAATTCAAATTGGTAATTGGCTTCGCCACAGACCTTCCTTTTAGTAAGTAGTTCAGAGATTTTTTAAGGCATAGTATCCTCGAAAGAAAATGCTACCAGGTCTTTCTTTTCTTTATCGAATAAAGGAGTCTTCTAGAATGTTTCACTACGCAGATTGGCTCATGATTTGGAGATTGAGGGCCTGAATGGTAGATGAAAACATTTTCAGTATTTATTTTCATTGTGAACATCAGTATCATAAAATACTAACAAGTTCTAGAGTCTTCTAGAGCTTTCCACCTTCCTTGGAGTTGTCGGTTTCTTATGGTACTTATGTTTTCAATCTTCATTTTCACTCTAAGGAACTTATGCTTTCTCACATAAAAAAATATGCACTGATTTGGTGCTCAACGGATTTCTCAAAATACACCATTAGACCTTATCATGGGGCTGATGGCCCATAGGTGGTCGAGGAAATAGGCCCATTTAGGCGGGCCTGGCTAATATTTTTGCACACGTCAATTTTAGGGCTGCGCCTGCACAGGAGATTTCAAGCTCAGATTGGGCCTTCCCTGCCCCGCCAATTAGTGTTTTAATTTACTTAAAAATACTTGCCCACTATGTCTTAAATTTTCTATAGCTAAAAAGTAAAATATATTTTACAACCAAATTCAAAATCTAGCATTAGGACTCTAGCACCTTACTTTGTCTCACCTGTCCCATTACTAAACTCATATGCTCTTTCCAGAGCTTCTCTCTCTCTCTCTCTCTCGGGCGCGCGCGCACCCCCTTTCCAATGTCATCTCATGTATACACCACCCTCCTCTCCACACTTCAAAAATATTGTTCAAGTTTTCTTTTTCTATTTCCAATTTTAATTAGCCCAAAAACTTGGGCAGGTCTGAACAGGCCCAGGCCCCACTGGTCATTTGCTGGGCAGACCTGGCCCCAAAAACATGCCCGAAATATTGGACCTCAGTGGGCCAACAGCTATTATCCTCTAGGTTGGGCCAAGTCTGAGCTCGTTGAATGATCTGGTCTATATGCCATTTCTATCCATAATTTGAGGGACAACACTGAAATATTATCTCAAGTCAGCATAACATGAATGAGTGTGCTCAAAAGATCTGGCAAAATCGATGAGTCTTGAGTCAAGCAAAGGTAATCATCATAATTTTGCCAAACTTCAATGATGGTTCTTACAGTACATGCAGTTTCTTAGATGTCCATAGGCAGTTTTTGCAACCCCATTTACATAAGAACAATTGACAAAATTACAGTATAAAGTAAAATCTAGAGATGAAGAATTGAGCAAATAATTTCATCAACCAAGACAAAATCAAGATCATTCATCTAAAAGTAGAGGTAATGAGAAAAAAGCAATGAATGAACGTCAAAAAATATATACCTGGTTTATTGCTTTGAAAATCAGACTGCAGTCAGTCATTGTGCAATCCATCAAGAAAACAAGAGGAAGCTTTTGAGCCATATCCTCCATGTTGTCTTCCATATATGAAGAACTTCCTAAATCTGGTAAAAGTTACACATTTTTGTCACTCAAAATATAAACCAGCTGGAAATTTATTTCTGAAAAAAAAAAAATTAATTAATAGTCTTGTCCTATCTTGTCACTGGAAGAGTTTTACATAGTCCCTCCACAAGGCCCCGATAAGCAACACCTTAGCTTAACCTATAATGACATCCTAATAATGGTTAACAACCATCTCATTGAAAAAAAAAAAAAAAATTGCAGGCTAATATACCTATATGTTATCTTGCCAAATAATGCAACAGATTTTCAACAACTATACAAAAATTTCATATATTTAAAGGCAGAACTGACAAATATCGATATCCTAACCACAATAGACATGTATGAATGTATGCACGCATGCATTTCTATGTGTGCATATGCATGAGCACAAAGCCAGTAAGCTTCATAAGAAGTTAACAATATCTGTCCAATAAATGTACCCTTATGAGTTAAATACCATATTATTTCTGTCCGATAAATGTACAAGGCTTAACCCTAAGCCTATATATACTTCTTTTGATCTCAATAACAACAACACTCTTTTACCAACAGCAATTTCCTTAGGTGCTATTAAACCCGACGAGTGGTTACCGTAACGGTAAAAGTGCAACGTACGTGCTATTAAGTTGTTTAGTTTAGGTAATAAAATAGATATATTAAGTTAACAAAAGGTAATGGCAAAGAAATGGGAATAAATGTCCACAAAGCCCTATCGCTTTCTCTAATAATCTGCCAATTGTAATATGTCAATCTTGAGGATAGACAAGTCAAAAACTCAAATCCATGTCGATCTCTGATACTTATTTCCCAATTCCAAGTATCATAGTAAACAATCATAAGGGAAACGTGATAACCACATCTACAAATCAATTAAAGTGTGAATTCCAATAAGATGTTGTGGTATATGTTGACTAAGATGCCTAAAGAAAGGGGTGGTACAAAACTCTCTCCAATCATGCCATTAACCGGTAAGTTACAAATTATGGACATTATTCACATGCAAACTAAACCAAAAATAACTGTGGGTGATGTCCATCCTTATATACCACCAATCAAAGATATGGTTGGAGAGCGTTTCCTCCAACAGAGTTGAAGGAAAACATAGCCCCTGAAGGAAATATTTAACATTCTATTGTAAAACAAACTATTTCTGATATTCAGTTTGCCAAGAAAATCCCCAATATTCTTGACTTAACCAGAGGTTACTACACTTGAATTATGGCGCTTAAACAGATCTGAGAAGCCACTCTAAAGACATGGATTAGCTCAGGTCCACCCCAAAAAGGCCAATTATGATCAACAATGAACTCAGCCGCACTTGAAAGTCCAAACTTCCACTTAAAACACCAACATGCTTTTAATTGGGTAGCTCATGGCTTGTCATTGCAAGATGAAAGAGATGCAGAAGAAAAAGGTGATGAAGTTTGCCTAGTGAGAGCAAGAAAGTAGATACTCACCACTGCTGAACTGTGTTTGAGCATTTTGAAATTTATGAGACAACACGTTCATATAACCCCTCAAAGCTCGATGTACTTCACGAACAACTAGTTCCGTTCTCTGGCAAAATCCACACCAGCTATTGCTAAACAGGACCAACATATCCTTCCGCCTAGCAGGCGCAACATTACCAATCTCAGAGTGATTAAATCCAAAAACCAGCTCACTAAAAGTTTTAGCTGCTATCCGTGGTATAGAATCAGCCTCATGAAAATCCAAATTTACAAATGGGGGGCGAGCAGCATCCCGAAGCATTGGTATCAGAGACTCAGAGTGCTGATATGGGAGAAGACTTCCATTCAAATACCCATTCACGAAGTTAGCCAGTGAAGTGTAGCTAAAATGTGTCTGATCTGGGAACAGATAGTGGCATTGCATAACGGGATCAATTATTACCAAGGATGGAACCTTCAACCCTCCAGTCAAGGCCTTCAGCAGCTGGTAATTACCATCCAAAAAGTAAAATGAACCTTCCAAGCCTTGTGACTGCAGCTGTTCCCTTAATTTATCCACCTTTGACAAATGTATTTCATCCACCCCAGTATCTTCAAGATTATCAAGTTCAGTATTGGTTAAAAATTGCTCACTTTCTGCAGATGTTAAATCATCACTCAAATTAGCAGTGTCTATCTTCTCTTCATCGTGACGTAAAAGTCCTGAACCAGTGGGATTCATATTTTCTCCAAGTCCTGCAGCTGATGTGCTCACAATATCCATTACTTTCTCCTGGTCCCGATCAATCTGATTTACAAGGTCTTCCTTGGAAAGTTCAACTGTAGCCTGGTTAGGCTGAATTTCTGTCTGAGGTGACAATGGATTTGCTATTTTAATCTCAAAATCATCAGACAGAAGTTGGAAGCCTGCCTTCTTGGCAAGTGAGCTCAACTTGGCTGCCTTGTTTTTCTGAAGAAGATTTTCCAAAACCTCATGCAAAGAACTTGCTTGCACATCAGTAGAGATCTTATCCAAAGTTACATGCTTTTCCTCATTCACTATCATGATAGACACCTTATCCCCTAATTTTACACTCTGAGCTGATTGGTATAGTTTTAACTTAGGATGCCTAGATGTACTTCCTGGTGCTTTAGGGTGCCTAGGCATGCTTCTTGATGACAGATGTGAATGGGCTGAAAATTTTCCCAGCTCTTCTTTATTCTTTTCACGCATGTGAACGGGAATATGGTACTGCAGTGCCAGTTCTCTAAAAGCATCAAGAGCTTCCTTACTCTTAATTCTAGTTTCTGATGAGTCCGATGACCTATCCACAAAAAGAAGTATCGATGGCTTATTTGCTGGTAAAGCAGGCCCTAAGTTAGGCTCATTATCTTCCAACTACAAAAAAGGGTATTTACATTAATAAAAGAAAAAAAAAAAGGAAACATGCTGCGACTAAACTAAAACACAAAGGAACAATGCACAGAGTCTTCTAGGCCTAGAAATATTAAAAGCCATAATAAGTATCTGGAGCTTCCATAACTTGAGTATCTATTTCAGAAAGAACTTTCTGTATTTGCAGAATATTCAAGTTTAATGGTTGTTTCAGAAATGAAGCCGACATAGTAGATTAAGAGGAAATTAAAGACTCAATCAAGATTAGGGTAAGGTAGTAATCGGTCCTTAGGAAATTTTGTCCTCTTTTTAAAAAAAATCATTAAAGTCGCGTGTGATTTTATTTGAAAATAAGGACTAGCTCAACCTGGCCACAGTCATAGGGCACATGATTCATAATCTCTCCTGACAATGCATTTTAACACGCTGCAAGAGTCTCCACTTAACATGACTGGAATCTATTATTACCTCTTCTACAACAAAGATGTGACTACTCTAATGCTCAGGACTGCAACTTGCCACCCAGCTCTATTTCTGAGGCCTGAAAAATTACATATGACTAATATACATTCTATTCATCTGGAATTTTTTTCTCCTTGATAAACTTGGTCTACGTCATAAGGAGTGCCTGAGTCAGTGCATGTGTGTGTCAAGGATCTTAAATGTTCAGCTAACTGAAGCAACAAATGGTGCAGAAAGTTATAGAAGATCAAGGATGACATCTTAATGGAAGACTCACTTCTGCAACTGCCAGATCTTCCATCTGCAGAAACCTCTCTAAGTCCTCCTCTTTCTCGAGATACTTTGAGCAACTGGGACATCCAGCATAATGTATCATTGCTGACCATGAATTAATTTCTCCAACCCCCAATGACAAAAGTAATGATCTATTTGTAATCAGACCAAATCTATGCCTCTCAGGTGGCAGAAAAAACTCTCTTGCAGCCATCGTAAACTTGGAGAAGAACGATTCAAATTGTTGAAACTCTCCAAAATTACATGAGACTCCAAGCCCGTGCCTCTCGTCCTCAGTGCTGTCTGTAGTAGAACTATCATTGACCAAGCTTGATTCCCCAAAAGAAGGGATCCCATAGAATGCATTTTGGATTCCACATTGTGCGACACCATTTTCCAAACTCTGCCCCAAAATACACAGGGATCATTAGAGAAACTTGTGATTTTTCTTTCACAAAGCAAAATCAAATTAAGTGCAAGTAAAGTACCAGCCACCTTCTGCTTCTTGCTTGCAATAAATGTCGACATACTGTCTGTCTTTTCATGGTAATTGGCTTCAACAATATCCCCTGTAAAGTTCAGTTCTATTAGTCTTTAGCAACATTTCAGAACATTGTATCATGTATGAGTTCGTGGATAAAAAATTAATGTCCGCACAAGCCTGATATGGGTTTTCAAAATCAACTTACATAAGTGGCTAAAAAGAAGGGCTGAGTCCCATCTAAACCTCTAACTTAGTGTTTTTGCAATGTCTCTATATCTTTTTTGGTGTAATCAAGTCCTTCCGACAACTAATTGACACGTGGTGAACATGCAGCTGCAGCAGGGAGAAGAGAGAGAAAGAGTACCAGACCATCAACCTCGTCAATTTTTGCCACATTAGAAAGTTGGATGGTTAAGCAACAACTGGTGACAAAAGGACTTGATCACACAAATTCAGCATGACATGTAACAAATGGCACCAGAAGGACTCCATACCACTACAGAAATAATCAGATGGGGAAATTTTAAAAGCGCTACAAGTTAGGCGACATAAAGGGACGTAACCACAAAATTTCTCATAAATTGGCAATTAGATAGCACCAAAAAGAATAATGGGAGAGGCTGCCCTCAGAATGTCAGGATGAGTGCATGTCATTGCCAAGCTCCCTTTGCCTCTGAGGCCAAAGCATACAGTGACTGGTTATAAAATACAAAGTAATGGACTCAGACCATGTTGGACAAATATAATTTATAGCACAGACAGAATCAATAAGGATTATCCAAGTAATATTGACTATTCAATGGTACCTTGATATGGCAATCAGCATGTTCACTCAAAACCAGGAAATCCATCTATTTAAAACAAAACAGTTCGTTTAGCATTGCTAACAAACATAAACATACCCCGTGAGACATAACCATGTTCAGTACCATTCTTCCTCTCCCTAATCAGCAATTCTGGAGCCCATCCACAAAATTCCAAAAGAAGTAAAGCTCTGTCTGTCGAATCAAGGAAGCTTTTCAAGTCTTGTTCAAGATTGATAAGTTCGAGGGGAAGATTTTCAGGAGGAACTGTCAAATAAGGACGAAGTGACCACAATATATTCTGTGCCCGAAGTCTTCCATGATACTTGTAAGATGTAGAATGGTGATAATACAGAATGGTGGTTTCCTGGGAAGCACCTATAGCATCCGCCAGCATCTTTTCCACATTTTTGTACATAAACATCAGCCTCAAAGAGCCAAATTCTTCTTTCCTTTTATGGAGCGAATGAGCAATCTCTTTCATGAGGGATCGAGACTCACCAGACCCTACATGTGAAAAGCTGAGATGAAAGATCTTAAGAGAGGCTGTGTCGTTAGTAGGACCTACTTTTACCCTACAACCTAACTTATTTCAACTCTTTTGAGAATGACTTGGCCATGTGAATATAATATGACAAGTGACAGTCACGGGTGTGGTGACTCACTATCATAACAAGCATGTCATGCTGACGTTTTATGAAATCATCTTGACACCACCACATCTTCATAAAACTTTTAACCACGAAATGCACATAAGTTTCAAGTAAAAGCGACAAAAAGGTCAAAGACAATGTGCATCAACACGAAATGTTAATACAATGAGGCAATTTGTGTCCACCGCCCTTCTCATGGAACTATACATTGACGTCAGCACTCATACAGCTCATTCAGTCCATGAATTGTTTTCTTTTTTTTTGTAAATCCGGATATTCGCCTCAACCGATAGCATCCGCAACCTGCACGTTTTTTGTTTCAAAACTGAATGTGCAATATCAAGATATCTATCGACTCATCAAGTCAGACGTGCACACCAATCACCATGCCCCCTATAACTAGTCAAACGACGCAGCCAAAGAGTTCGACATGAAGCCATTTTTCGACAATGTAAGTATTGCGGAGCTGTAAACTTTCATGCGGACTAGACATAAATTATGCAAGGATGTTTGCTACAAAAAACATGCAATACAAATTAATGAAACGAAACTTGAACCGACTTGAAATGAAATAGGCAGCCAATGATAAAACTTGCACTTCACCAATATCACTGATCATGCTAAACCAATCTGCTGAAAAACTCAACAACAAAAAGGCACGAGAATATCCAACTATTTAGCTGCATTATTAGACTCTCCGACATAGAAACCGTCAATCACGAACTAAGCTAACACAGAGAGCGCCATGTGAGGATCGAACCGAGCTCTCGAAACACTCGAGCTCGGCCAACGAAGGACTCGGCACGCCGACAACAGGCGTTTCGTCGATGTCCGCTCGTAGGGAACTTACATGGAAGAGTGACGAGGAGGAGAACGTGAGGGTGGTGCCTGATCTGAGAAGAGAAGTTCTGCTTGGTAACGAGCCTCCACTCGGCGAAGCCGCCGGACTCGGCATCGGGGCTCACCGGCGACGCGAGAGCCGGAACGGAAGCGAGGGCCGACAGGAGCAGCAGCAGGAGCGGCGGCTTCATCGGAGGCTCTTCGGGGACGCGATCGGCGACCGCGAAGTGCGACGAGGTCTCTTCGGAGCTCGAGAGGCTCGAATCGTCTCTCCTCCCCTGGTTCGCCTTTGGGGTTTTCGGCCGTCGCGAGCCTGCGAAGGAGGAAGAAGAAGAGGAGGGAGGATCCGGCTGCGATCCGCCGGCGGTCACCGAACCCTCCACGTCGTTTGTGCGTTTTTAATGTCCGTGTAATTTTGTAATTTCATTTTCGTCGTAATCCTTATGCAAAAATTTAACTTTAGCTCAGTATTCATACATGGTCTTTAAATTTTTAATTTATTCAATATAATTCATAAATTTTAACTCAACATGTAATAATATGTTTAATGTAATCAATTTAATCCCTACCATATAAAAATATTCATATTATCACTATTAAATTAATGAAATGATATTTTAAATATTTTTGTATTGTTTAGGAATTATATCAAACATCTATCGAAAAATCCACAAATCACGTTGAATAAATTAAAAATTTACGAATTACATTTAATATTAGGTTAAAGTTCATGAGCTATATTGACAATTTGAGTTATTATCTCATTTTATAAATTATCGTAGATTGATAATATAGATATCTATTAAATTACTGAATTTCCATATAATAAATATATTTGGATAATTTATCATTGTTTAATTTAGGAAAGCATCCTATGTCCATCGAAAATTTAAATGCCTTTATGTTGTGAGATTACTTCGACATGCCGTTCTTTATGCTTGACAGTTGACACTAGTTTTCTATCCCATTTGTTGCACGAAATTTTTTTTTTTTACTCAACAAAAATGACCCTTAATGAAACACATAAAAAACTTAGTATTTGGTTATTGGTGATGACAACTATTTTCTCATCTAGCAAATTTTGTATAGCCGTGTATGGATGATTGAATGCAAAAAAGTATGGATTTAACCTTCTACAAAAGTTAGAGTTTGGTAGGTTCAACTTGATTTTTAATTCACGGACTTAATTCGATTAAGTCTAGAGCCATTCATTTAAAGTCCATCTAGAAAAATTAGAGATTTAGATTGAATTTGTTTATGCATTTAAGCAATGTTCCTTGTATAATGATCCCATAACCTTTTGAGATGAGTAGTTTTAAAAATAAGCAAGCAATTCACATATAAGAACCATTTAGACGTTTTTTTTTTTTTTTTTTTGGATCAATACCATTTAGAAGTTGTCGATGCATATCTTTTAGCAATTTATATTAGTTGATCGACAACATGCAAATATAATCTAATAATTTATTTTGAGAGATGTACTTTTCAAATCCATTTATGCACAACTCAAGAGTGATCTAGGCCTATGAAAAAACTACTCTAATTGACAATTTGAGTTCAAATGTGAAACAACTTACTAATGAATATTGTGAAAATTGGAATTCACTCGGCCAAAGAAGAAAAACAACCGAAGTAAGAAATGTTTTGTATATACCAGTTGATCTAACTAAGTGATTAGATATAAAAGTAGGCATTAATTTGGAATAAATCAAATAAATATTACCGCAATAAATAATTATTGCGATCAATTTCCATTAATTTTATGGATAGTCATTAAATAAACCGTGATAAACTTGTGCTTGGGGAGAAAAGACTTGAAAAGTTGATTCGGTGAAAATGACTTCTTTTTTCAAATTATATGATAGTGGGACTCATCTGAATAGGTTCAAAAATAAAATATTTGCAGATATGATATTAATCAAACCAAAAGTCACTTTGCAAATTAATTGAGATCAATGCTTTGACAAAAAAAATCAATGCAAATTAATTACGTGCTAAAGGAAAGAAAATATCGACCTTGCCATTTTACTACAAACGATGCTCAATTTGGGGCAGGGTGTGACGTTCGCGCTATATTTACTACAAATGAGGGACCCTCGTTGTAGACCCATTCAAAGCATCAAGCTTTGTTGGGCGCAAACCACTTGTCATTTTGTAATAAGAAAATTATTTTCTCTAAACTACCAAATAAATGAAAACTAATTACTTTCATTGAAAATAATTTCTACGGATTTCCTTTTATAATGAACTTTTCAATGAAATTGCATGACCAACCAATTGATCTAACTAATTAGACTCGAAAAGTTGACTTCGGCCAAAAGATTAGATCATGCTAAGGTTGTTCTATCGCTAGAATTCCTCAATAATTCCATGTTTTCATTTTTCATTTTGAGCATACGTGGAGTCAATTTCCGTCATTTGAAATAATAAATCAATGGAAAATATTTTTTAATCATTTATTTTTCTGCTGAAACGAATAAGAATTTTAATAAGCGGAGAAGGAATCAAACGTAAAATCACTTTATAAAAGTTAAATTAAGGAAAAGGAAAAAGGAGAGTGAATATATCCGTCCCAAAGGCGAGGAAGATTGGAGAATATATGGAGGGTAGGGTTTTTTTGAGTGGCGAACATGTTCCCACGACAAAACGCAGCGTCCATTTGCGAGCCAAAAACCGGAGAGAAAAAATGAATGAGCTTCCTCTGTAGACGACGAACCCCCGCCACCGCCACCGCCACCGCCGCCGCCGCCGCCGCCGCCGCCGCCGCCCCCGCTCTAACGATCCTCGCCGCCTTCTCCCCTTCGAACCTCGCCGCCCGCCTCCTCCTCTCCTCCTCCGCCTCGCCCGTCCCTCCTCCGCCGCCTCCGATCGCCGCCTCCCGGTTCCACTCGTCCCCGCCTGCGCGAGACTCCGCCCCCGATCGGACGACGACGCAGCCGCGTGGTGCCTCCGCCGCCGCCGCCATGCCGCAGGTGGAGGAGCGGTGGCCCGCCAGCCGGGTGCGGGACACTTTCATCAAGTTCTTCGAGGGGAAGAGGCACGTCAACTGGCCGTCGAGCCCGGTCGTCCCCGTGAACGACCCGACCCTGCTCTTCGCCAATGCAGGTGCGGCGTTTTTCAGAGATTGGACTCGCTCGGTTTTTGCTTTTATCGCCTTATTTTGTGACGATTCTCGTTGCTTCTCCCAATTTCTCGGAGCAATTTTGCTTTGCCGAAACATTGGGTGCTTGCTTATGATTAGGAGACACGATTGTATTTCTGTTTTAATCAATCGCCCTCGTATGATTATCAAAAGTTAATCTTTTTCGTCTCAGCACGATGGTGTTGTAGGACCAGCCAGCCATATGTTTCATTGAGTGTGTAAAAAGGGCATTTCAGGATTTGGGTCTGCATTCTGTGCTTTTGACAGGAATGAACCAGTACAAGCCAATATTCTTGGGGACAGTTGATCCGAGCAATCCCTTAGGTAAACTGACGCGTGCTTGCAACACCCAGAAGTGCATCCGTGCTGGTGGGAAGCACAACGATCTCGATGATGTAGGGAAGGACACTTACCATCACACCTTCTTCGAGATGCTCGGCAACTGGTCATTTGGGGACTACTTCAAGAAAGAAGCTATCGAGTGGGCCTGGGAACTTCTCACGGAGGCAAGTGCTTCGACAATAGCTACATTTTTATTTTTTCTTATTATTTTCTTGGGCAGGCATGCATATTAATACAATGTTGTAGCAAGTACCTTTTATTGTTATTTTTAGGATAGAAACTGTTTCAGCGCTTATAGTCAGGGAACTCCTTATGCTTTAGATTTCATGAAGCTCTTCCCTCAGGGACATTTAATGCATATATACTCCTCCATGTTCTTTTCATCTGCAGAATTCTAGTCAAGACTGTAAAAGTTCCTGCAAATATGCCGCGTTGTTATCCGATTTCTTATACTGTATTTAGCACATTTTTTTGGATGTTCGTGGTCTGTTCACTTTCTCTCGTGAAATTACAAGATTGTCAAATGATGGTTTATTATTCCTTGCTCGAGGAAGAAGTCAATGTCTTTTCCCTATTTATCATGTGAGGTCGAGTCAGAAGGCCTAGAACTTGTCAGACATGCTTTTCACACCTTTGTGGCTCTAGGACTTAATTATGCTATTTCTTTCTGCATTGCTCATGTGAGGCCAAATTCCAGTTTTACAAGACTTGAAGATGTATTATTAACTGAGCTCCTTCTGCCTCAGTCATTTAATGATTGAAGTTTCTTAATTTAAATGAAACCATTTGGAAATTATGTATTCATTTGTATAATCTGCTTGCTCATCATTTTTCCACCTGTGGTCTCACAGGTTTACAAGCTGCCAAAGGATCGAATCTATGCCACCTATTTTGGTGGTGATGAGAAAGCTGGTCTTGCTCCTGATGATGAAGCTAGAAACATATGGCTTAAATTTTTACCTCCTGGACGTGTCTTACCTTTTGGTTGTAAGGTTTGTCCTCTCTGAGATTTAAAACGTTGGTTTCATTCTTACCTGTTATGCCCGATTCCGAGTATGGGCTTGTTTGTGCAGTTTGTTGATTTTATATATTTGTCTGCATGGAGGAGTGTTTTTGTCCTCTATATGCATGCATATGGCAGCATGAACTGATAGCCATTGACGGAAGTCACATGTTCAAGCTGATGATTCTTGTCATATGTTTCGCTAGTTCAACGATCTTGTGCTTTTTCTTTGATATATTGCAGCTCTAAAGACAAAAAAAATAAAAAATGGGAGAATCCTTGTATGCTTGCTTTTATTATGTGCAGCCAATTATTTTGCTTCATTTTCAAAGGAGATACATCCGTCAATTTTACATACTGTTCCATCTATGTTCAAATTTGGTTACTCATATTGTTATCCTTCTTACAACTTTAATAGGACAACTTTTGGGAGATGGGTGATACTGGACCTTGTGGGCCTTGCACCGAGATTCATTTTGATAGAATTGGTAATCGTGACGCTTCTTCCTTGGTTAACAATGATGATCCTACTTGCATTGAGATATGGAATCTTGTCTTCATTCAGGTATGAGTTCCAAGAAAACCACTCATTGATCTCATACATCATAATGTCTGCAGTAGGATGACGTGACTTGTAATCAGTGCTTTGAACATTAATGATAATGCTACTGCAGCATGTCCATAATGTTAAGAGAGGCTGAAACTATCTGCCATTACACGTTATGCTTATTGTGTTATGTATTTTTATTGATGTCTTGGCATTACTCTCTCTCTCTCTCTTTCTGCTCATATGTAACTCTCTTGTAGTTCAATCGGGAAAGTGATGGCACCCTGAAGCCTCTACCTGCTAAGCATGTTGATACTGGTTTGGGTTTTGAGAGACTGACCTCGGTGCTTCAGAACAAGATGAGCAATTACGACACTGATGTATTCATGCCTATTTTTGATTCTATCCAACAGGTATACAACTTCTCAACTATTTTTTCATTAAATGGGATTTGATGGCATATGTTGGTTATTGGTCATTCTCTCAGTAGTCATTATCTGTATGTAGAACGCAAGATGTTAAAATTAACTTCACGAGTTAATCATTTTTTTTAGAAAAATGTTCATCATTTTATTTTGTTTGTAATATGATAGTGTTATTTATTTTTATTTTTTTTGGTTAGGTAAGAGATATAATAAAAGGGGAAGGAAAACTATACAACCCTCGGCTTCAAAAAACTTACACTCTCAATGAACATGTTCATGATAGTGTTATTCATCAGTTAAGAACTGGATTTCCAATTCCGACTTGAGTACATTGCCTATATACTAAATCTTGCTTGGGATTTTAAAGAACCACTAGTCTTATGCTTTTCTACCCTTAATAGAAAAAGCATGCATTCAATGGTTCTCTGCCATTTCCTGATGAGAGGATCTGTTTTAGGTTTCAGCTTTCTGACCTATGGCTATATTATTGCTCAGACAGTTTTCATTTGAGTGTCTATGCTCTTCCAACTTTTGTTTAGGTGACTGGAGCTCGACCATACTCTGGAAAAGTTGGAGCAGATGATGTAGACAAAGTTGACATGGCTTATCGGGTTGTTGCTGATCACATTAGAACTTTATCATTTGCCATAGCTGATGGTTCTTGTCCAGGTTGACTGCCACTGCTTAGTCTTTTTTTTTTCTTGGGGGGGGCATGTTTCATTATGCCCTTGCCTAATTCTCTCTGCATCTTTCTTGGGATAAAATTAGTGTGCCCTAAGTCTGAAAACTCTTTATGTTGCCTCTAATAAACAATCTAGCAATTCATACTGTATTATGCAGGCAATGAAGGTCGTGAGTATGTTCTTAGGCGTATTCTACGTCGAGCTGTTCGTTATGGAAGTGAGGTTTTAAAAGCCGAGGAAGGATTTTTCAATGGGTAGGAAAGGATATTTGTTTTGGACAATTTTGCAGTTACATGTATCCGTCTGCTCCAATTTTTAAAATATGAATGAGCTTTTTTAACTTGTCTGGGTATTTGATGATGCGTTGCACTTTCAGCTCTTGGTTTTTGTAGTTTGCAAATTCTAAGTCGCTATACTTTGGTTGTGAATGATGGCAAATCAGTCTTGTGAGCATTGTGGTGAAAGTGATGGGCGATGTTTTTCCTGAGCTGAAGCAACATGAATTGCGTATACAAGAGGTAATTGCAGATGAGGAAGCTAGTTTTGGGAAGACTTTGCTCAAGGTTAGTGAATATTAACCTTAAAAAAGGGGTTCCAGTTCTTAGTACCCCCTTTTTCACTGGTTATTGTTCTTTCGGATCTCTGAAAGTCTTTTGCACTATGATAATCATTCAGTTATACAGATCTGGCCCAGTTTTAATAGTACTTCAAATAAACTTTGCTTCCCAAATACCCTATGATTGCCAAGAAAACTGAGCTTATTTTCACATGCCCTACTTAATTGAGAATAAAAGGAGTTCCCACTTTCTGTTGTATGCTCTGCATTAGGAAAATTCAGCCTTTTCCCCATATGAGGTTGATTATATAGATCCTTCTATGTGGTTGGGACATTGTAAGGTGTCCTGTTTTGCCAGCCTGAAATAAAAACGTTTCATCAAGTTCCTGCTAGTTTAGATGTGAACGTCTCTGCAAAGCCTCTTAGGCCTGCCCCATTCCGTCCAAAGATTCTTCCATGAACTTTTTATCAAGAAAGCTTTCCAATGGTGTTGTTTCACGTGCCTATTCTTCCCTAAGCATTTGCATACTTCAACTGTTTGAATTTTGCCATAAATGATCATGCATAGATGATTTTTTATTTAGATATCCTAATTAGATATCCTAATATATTGATTTGTTCTTATTTGCCATTAGGGAATAGAGAAATTTAAGAAGGCTGCTCAGGATGTCCAGGGAAAGACATTGAGTGGACAGGTACACCTTTAATTGTATCAGTAGTTGGTAGTTGTATCAATGCTTTTCTCCTCTAGAACAGATTTCTGAAATTTTCCACTTGCTGAAATCTTACTTGTCGTTCTTATTTTGTCATGTTCAATTGTCCAGATATTTTTCTCACATGAAACTATTTAGACTTGTTGTTTTGAAGGCATTGAAATATACTGATGTTAATCTGTCATGGTTGCTTTCTCTCTCTGTCCTCTATCCGTTTGTCCTTCTTCTTGCCATGCATCCCTTTTTCTAATATGTGGCTCTCTTTATTAGTATATGACTCTAACTCAAGGAGTTTATGTTTGTCTGTATATTATGTTGAATTGATTATTTTGAACCAAGTTATGTTTACTTTCATCTATCATTTTTTACAGGATGCTTTTGTTCTGTGGGACACATATGGATTCCCACTAGATCTGACTCAGGTATTGAAAGTTAATGTTTTCTTTATGCTTGAACTTGTGCTTTCTGGTTGTTTTGTGCCCTGACCTACTGTAATTAATCCAGCTTATGGCTGAAGAGAGAGGTTTGCAAGTTGATGTAGAGGGTTTCAACAGTGCAATGGATGAGGCAAGAGAGAGATCTAGAAGTGCCCAAAATAAGGTATCGTCTGCTTGTGCTTTGTTATATATTGCCCATAATGGTCTTAAGTCTTCCGAAGTGGTCGGCAATAGAGTGAAAAATAATGGAGTTTTGTTAAGGCGGTTAACCACCTTGTTTTATGGGGGGGAGTGGGGAGTGGAGGGTTTGTTTTCTAAATTTCTGGTTGAAATTGAATTTAATACTGTGAAGGTTCAGGAAATGAGTTAAACTTATAACCATTTGTTAGTGGTAAATAATTTTTTGACTGTGTATATCTTACAGCAAGCTGGTGGTGCTATTGTCTTGGATGCTGAAGCAACCTCTACATTGTCCAAGAAAGGGGTTACTAAGACTGACGATTCCTTCAAATTTATTTGGTTCCAGGTTAGTTACATGGATTTTAGGGCAGGATATATCATTTTGCTAATAGTTTTATTTTTGTATAAAATGAGCCCATATAGTGGTAGTGAGTGTGTTTTGGCTTTATGATCTGTCCCTTTTTTTTTAGCCAGACTCTAAAGTAGTTGCTGTTAAAAGAAGCAAATTCTCTCTTTCATTTGACATAATGAGGCAGTTGATAAAAGATTAACTGAGTTTTTTTTTTTTTTAATTACTCACTGAATCTGAACTTAGTGTTGTTTTTGAAGTGTGAAATGTTTTATGAAGTAGAGAAGCAAGTTTTCTCTATGAGTGTTTCTGTCTCTCTGATTGTCTTTTGAATATTAAGATAAATGCAGCTTCTATCACCTCTCCTTGAGTGTGATCTTGAGCATTTGCATCGACTAATCTAAGCTTTGACCTTTTTTGTTACATTTCACTGGATAGAACACAATTTATCTATCTATATAAAACTTGGGATCAGGAACTGGAATCGTAATATTTTTTCTTTTGGTTTTTGATTGTTCATGTCAGGACCACAAGAGTGCGATTAAAGCCATCTATTCTGGTACTGGATTCCTGGAAGGTGCAGTTGCTGGCGAAGAAGTGGGCTTAGTTCTGGATAGCACTAGTTTCTATGCTGAGCAAGGTGGTCAGGTATTGTGTTGCTCACAGGATCAATTATTGGCTTGCTGAGATCTAATTGGCGACTCGTGCCCTATTGTTGCATGATTTTTTTTGAATGATATGATGGACCAGTGTGCATACTTGTATAGCAGCAAGTACGACTTTTAACTTAGGTTGGCTCTTAGAAATAAGCTTTTGCCTTTGTGGTGAAAATCTGCAACAAATGTGCATGCTCATACCTTTTCATGGATCTAGGGCTGAGAAAACCCATACTTGTAACATCTTTTCTTTTAGCTGCTTGCCTGTATCTAATTAACCTTTTATAGTTTCACTTCTATTTCTAACATACCTTCTACATTGTACAAAATAGCCACGTGTTCGTCATGATTTAATTTGCCATACATAGTTTGATTCATATTTTATAACATACCTTCTTCATTGTACTAAATCATTGCCTGTAGATTTATGATACTGGAGTGCTTGATGGGCCTTTCGGCACCTTCCAAGTCTGTAATGTTCAACTTTTTGGAGGTTTTGTTCTTCATATCGGTTCCCTATTGGGGGAGAGGAAAAAGTTGAATGTTGGTGATGAAGTCATTTGTAAGGTATTTCCACAGTTAAATTAGTTACTACTTTGTAATTTTCCTATGTCACGTTTTGTCTGTTTTGCTCATTGCTTTTATACAATGTGCAGGTGGACTATGAACGGCGTCAACTTATAGCCCCAAACCATACCTGTACACACATGTTGAATTTTGCACTCAGGGTATGCTTAATTGCCAAGTGGAATGGAGCTAGCCAATTCCATTTGATTAATTTTCAAATTTAGATACAAGCTTATTTGTGTTTCCTCTCCTCGTATATTTGAGTATCTGATGTTTGTCTTCTCATTGTGAATTCAGGAAGTGCTTGGTACTCATGTTGACCAGAAAGGATCCATCGTTCTGGCTGAAAAATTGAGATTTGACTTTTCTCATGGTAAGATATCGTTGATTGGAAGGAAAAAAACAGGAGATACTTTGATAACACAGAGATTCATTTTGTAAAAATCAGGGACTCTTGGCTTTTCACTTTGAAATTTTGGTATGCGGAGAGATCCAGTCTGACGTAAATGCCAATTCTAGACATCCTAGACTCCTCCTGTTCTTGATTTTGTAAATGGTTTGGCATTCCCTTGGTGCCTTTTATATGAATTACCTCCGTATCAGAAAAAAAGATAGCATTGGTCAGGAAGCTACTTGTGTCCAAAAATAATTTATTTAAACTTGAACAGGTAAGCCTGTGGATCCTGAAGTTTTAAGAAGAATAGAGTCAATTGTTAATGAGCAAATAAAAGCTGAATTAGATGTATATGCAAAAGAGACACCACTTCCCGATGCCAAGGGGATCAACGGTTTGCGAGCTGTTTTTGGGGAGGTTAGTTACATAAGTTTCTTTTTTTCTTTTCTTTTAATTGGCTCCATTTTATATTTTTTTAGATCACAGTTCATTAATTTTCACTCTTGGTTACAGATCTACCCTGATCCAGTTAGGGTTGTGTCTATTGGTAGAAAAGTTGAAGAACTATTAGCTGATCCAGATAATGAAGAATGGCTATCGATTTCGGCAGAACTCTGTGGAGGTAATTTTGTCTTGTATTTTGTTCCTTAGCGTTAAGTTCAGGATTTAGATTTATGTATAAGAATTGACCTTTTCATTTTCTGTCTATAGGTACTCATATATCAAATACACGGGATGCTAAGGCATTTGCTCTTTTATCTGAGGAGGGAATTGCTAAAGGAATCAGAAGAGTAACTGCTGTTACGGCTGATTGTGCTTTTAAGGCAATCGAATTGGCAGACTCGATTGAACAGGAAGTAACCGATGCATGCAGAACTGAAGGAAGCTTGCTGGAAAAGGTTTTTGTAGAAGCATTACATACATTAGGCATTTGTTGAAGCAGTTCTCAACCAGAAGTTTCTTTCTTTTTATCATTCTCTCCTAAGCATATCTGGCCAATTATTCCATGTTCTTATGCTTCATATGTTTAGTATGAGAATTGTGGTGCAGTCTTCACATATATTGTGTTCTGGTTGCTTGTTTCGTATTATCATTTCAATTACTGTCTATGTGATTAGTTCTTCACCTGCATTCAGTTTGGAAGGATGCAACTTTCATGCTTTTTAGATAGCTAGTAATTGACCGATCTCTCGTTTTCCTTTCTTTTGGGTCAAATTCTTCGTACCTCTCATGCTTCTCTGGGCATTAACCTATGTTCAAGTGACACCATAAAGATCACATCACTGAATATCCATCTAGGGCAGTCCTCTCCTGCAGAACAAACAACAGGACTAGATTGACTTTATTAATATTAAGCAGATATGAGATATAACCGACTAAGTTGTTTGAATCAGGGTTTCTTAAATGACATCATCAGTGCCAGTTCCCATTGTAGAGGCGAATCAGTGCACCTATAACAGAACTTTTAATTTTTCATTGTGTCTATCTACTTTCTTGGCCATAGAGATGTCATTTACGTCATGTGTTTAAAATGGTGGAATTTGTTTCCAATCGCAAAGGTGTTTTTGTTGCCTGAAACTCCTTTTCCCTGTCATCTCATCTGTAGTTATCATATATGTGATGAATCTGTTGATACTTCCACTGATTAAAGCTTCTCATCCTTGCAGAAAGTAGCTTCCTTGAAGAGTCGTGTGGATTCGGCAGCTATACCTGCAGCTAGAAAAGCCGACATCAGGACCAAGATTGCTGCTCTTCAGGTAGAATCTGGCCACTACCGGTCTATTTATGCAGTCCTTTCCATTGGTTCAAACTTTTTTTTTCCTCATCGTGTGCAGTTCCTTTTTGTGAAAAATTAAAAGAGTAGTAGATTTGTAAAAAGGGATTGACTATGTTCAAGTTGAATTTGACTTTGGATACCATGTCTAATTTGTTGATATTTGTGTTGTGATAGCTAGTTGTTTTGAAACTTTTGCATATGATTGTGATTTTCATTTTGGCAAACATTTCATGGGCAGTATCAAGGACTTTTGTTTTTGAATAGGTAATGAATCGTTTAAGTACTTTTAATAACGTTTTGTTAATGGCATTCTCTCAGTCTGAATTGAAGAAGGCACAAAAGAAGATTGCAGAAGCGAATACGAAGAAAGCTGTGGAGGTCTCTTTGGAGACTGCTGAAGCTGCCATCTCTGGTGGGAAGGGATTCTGCATCTCTCGGGTCGATGTTGGTTTGGATGCAGCTGCTGTTCGTGAAGCTGTTGTTAAGATCCTGGAACAGAAGGTATCAATATTTCCCCTGCTGATCTTCAAGGATACTTGTGTTTGCTCCCGCTAAATATGTGACGCTGCTTCAATAAAAAATGAACAGGGGATCTCAGCTATGGTTTTCAGTAGAGATGAAACTACAAACAAGGTAGTCGTGTGTGCTGGTGTGCCGGAGAAAGGTGGGAATGCTAAGCAGTTGGAAGTATCACAATGGTTGGAAGAAGCATTGGGGCCACTTAAGGGCCGATGTGGTAAAGGAAAAGGGGGTCTCGCCACAGGCCAGGTAATGTGCCTTTACAGTCTTTACTTCAATTTATTGATGCTGTGCTAGTTGACATGCAAGTCTTCACTGGTCCCAAGAAATAAAAGGGTGGTATGCTTGGAATAGAGAACGATGATGTGTCAAAAGCGAATAAAATACAAAAATTATCTAATTTTCTTGAACCTTTGGTGTGGAAGTAGTGCCTGGAATCTTGGGGCTTAAGCTAGGAAAACTGAAGTGGCTTAAGTTTGCTTCATTTGGGCATTAGCTAGAAGTGTAATTGCACCGATTGCTTTCTTCCAATGTAAAATTTTTGGTGCTGAATGTTGCGTTATCTTCTTCCCCAGAATAATTTGCATTCAATTGTTATTGGACCCTGACCTGATTATTCTGTCACGAGCTTTACCTCTCTATGCTGACTCATTTGTTAGGGGACGGATGCTTCACATCTAGACGAGGCCATGAATCTGGCAGACTCATTTGCATCGATGAAGTTGAGATGATGGCAGATTACTTGAGGTCAAGAATCGCTGGTTGACAACTGAATTCTTGTACGGTTACTATAAACCGCTTGGATGAAAATTAGTGGGGAAGCACTACAGCTGATACATGCTTCATAGGGGTTCTCCAGGAAACAAGTTTTTCTTCATTACTCGATAAACTTATGCAACAGATACTTGACTCTGCATGATCAGGATCGGGATTTTAGACTTAGCTTTCTTGGAAACCATGTGGACATTTAGTTTAAAAAGTAATATGCCGTGGTAAATATTGATGAGAGGTAAGACGGAAAAAACGAAAGAAGCTAAAACATCATACATTGTAGTTGTCTATGACCGGTCTTGGAAATCAAATGAGTTGATTGCTCTCTCGTCAGTACCGGATAGGAAGACACCAATGGCATGTTTTGTTAATTGCATAAAACCTACGTCATTCCCATGACAACCTCATATCTTTTCAAAGGCCATTTGCCAGATTACAACGAATTGCGCTCGTTGCAAAAGTAGACGAGAAAAGGTACTGCTGTAAAAGAGACTAATTAAGACTTCAATTTGACGAGGTAAGTACACATTTATAAATTCCTCAATTTCCTACTATCTACAGTTGTTTTTACAGCTGTACAATTCAATTTAGATATTCCAATCGAAGGTGTTGCCAAATATAGCAGCTTACAGATTAATTATCATTCAGATTCCTAACTACTATACCGGCCTCCCCTCCTCTCTCCCCGACCTTGAATTCTTCTTCTGCTTTTCAAATTTCTTCTCTACAGTTACTTATTTTAGTGTTTTAATGGCCTTATAGGCGCCACATGGCTGCCATGTAATAGCCAGCATGACACTTGACAGCCAGGTCAGCGCTTCAGTCAGATTCCGTTAGATTTTTCAACAAAATAATCATCGTGAACAGACAATTATATAGTTCTATTTTTAGTCAAAAATTAGTTACAATGACACGATTGGGAAAATGTCTAGAGAGAAAGATCATGCAAAGCAAAAAGAGTGTGGAAACTTCCCCATGACATTATCCCTTATTTCAAGACTGCTATCCATTCAGTCTGGTAGTTTTGAGATTTCATTACCCGATAGCTGTCATTTTCATTGAAGTATATGTAAGCATTGATTTGCCCATTCTATAATTTACATTCTGTTTGTTTCGCAAAAAATAAATTAATTAACAAATATTTTCTTCAAAATATGAATGATGACAATATTTTCTTCCAGTGATCATTTTGTTAAAATATTTATAAAATTGCTCATTTTCTACATAACAAAGAGATGTTTAACATCTCAAGAAATGTTATTTATGCTTACAAACACATAAATTCAAGGAAACTTCCAATATGCTGACCACCTGTGCGCAGCTGAATGGAAAAATCTTATTTATGCGTTGGTATCTTATATATGATGTACATATGCGTCGAAACAAATATCTGATGTACATATGCAACAGAAAACTGCCGTGCTCTAAAAATGAAACTGACATAGCCATGCAAAACCGGTCCAATATAAAAAGAAATAAAAATTTCACAACAGGAACTTGGATTTCTGTCCCCTAGCCACCTTATAAATAGATTTCTCCATTCATCAATCTCGATGATAAGGAGATGCTCAGGATCTGATCGTTTGGGTCCTTCAGAGTAGGGTACCGGCAAAGGCAGATAAGATGCTGTGAGGTGACGAGGGACAAAATCTTCGGCTCACAAAATGCAGAAGTTTCACTCTAAAAAATAATGGTGCGCTCGCAGCTGCATGTACAAGGAAAAGCAGCGCATGACAGAGACTGGTGAATAGAATGCACGTCCTCGTTGGAAATTCCAGGATTTCCCACCTTTCCATGGCTATTACTGCCTGAAACTATTTCATCAAGGAGGTTTATACTCGGTGAAACTTCATGGACAAATAAAAACGCTAATGAACACAATGTGGTCAATGCATATGCACATGTGTGACATATGAAAAAGAAACTTACAGTAATGTTTCTTAACTTCTCCCGAAAATGCAGATGGGTCCTGCCAGGACTGCACTAAGAGAAAATAAAGACATGAAGATATTAAATGGCATAGTAAGTTTAACATGTGACGAGACGAAAGAAATCAATTCGCACATTAGTATAAGGCTACATTATTATGCTGGAAAATTAATGTTCCAATGCAATAAAGGACAGGCCATTTTGTTGCATCTCTTCTTAAGCATTAATACAAACAAGTACATCTATAATATAAGTAAGAAAAATTGTGCCTACTGGTATCAGAACTAGCAATACCTAGGCCACTTTGCATAGCATGTCATTCATCAACCTCAGCTTTGATTTCTTTTTGAAGTTCCCCCTTGTACTCATCAAATGTTCCTGAGAAAAATTGAACAGTTCCATCTTCTACCACCCAAATTTCACTTCGCTCTTCATCCTCACAAACACGTGATATAAGCCTGGAATCGTGACTCACGAGCACAACTCCACCAGTAAACTCATCCAGTGCATCGGCCAGAGCATCAATACTTTGCATATCTAAATGATTTGTAGGCTCGTCGAGCAGCAATATGTGTGGTCTCGACATCGATATCGAAGTGAAGACCACACGAGATTTCTGACCTCCAGATAGTTTTGCAATAGGAGTGAGGTGATTGTGACTGGGAAGACCAAACTTTCCAAGCTTTGCTCGGACAGCCTCCTGCTTGCTAAGACCCTCCTGTTCCGGATGAAGACGGAGAAGATACTGAACCGGTGTTTCTTCCATAGTCAGTAGGTCCACAAAGTGCTGCGAGTACCTGCCTATTCTCAACTTCTGACTCCTCCGTACTTCACCCTCAGTTGGAACCAAATCCCCAGCAAGGAGATTCAGTAAAGTAGACTTCCCAGCCCCATTTGGCCCAACAATAGCAACCCGAGTCCCCATATCAATACCTACATCGACATTGGAGAGCCTAAAATCAGCTCGATTAGGATAGCTGAAGCTGACCTCAATTAGCTGCAAGAGCGGTGGAGTAAGTTCAGTAGGTTCTGGAAAGTGAAACTCCACACTGTAATCCCTCCATTTCTTCGGTGCCTCTGGTAATGGTTCATCTTCATCAACCTTGCCCTTTGCCTTATTCTTCGATGCTTCCTTGGCCACGGCAAACTTCGCTCGATCTTTGACTTTTTCCTGCTGAGCACGGTTTCCCGACCTCTTGGCAGCTTTAACCTGCTTCTCATAAATCTCAAACTTCTTGTTCATTTCTTTCCGCCGCTGCTCATACCCACTTTCGAAATCATCAAAGTTGCCACGATAGAAGTGGAGTTTCTGGTCATGAAGATGAATGATCTCAGTGCACACAGTGTTGAGAAAATCTCGATCATGTGAGACAACAACGAGAGTCTTCTTCCATCTGCACAAGTATTCCTCTAACCATAGAACGGCCCTAAGGTCAAGATGGTTGGTGGGTTCATCCAGTAACAGAAGAGTTGGCTGCACAAAAAGGGCTCTAGCCAGTGATATTCTCATTCTCCAACCACCACTGAATGATTTGGTCGGACGAGCTTGCATCTCTTTGGTAAATCCCAACCCAGCTAGAATTTTCGATGCCTGAGCCTCAGCAGCATCTGACCCCAAGATCTGCAATTTCTCATACAACTCAGCCAGTTTCTCCCCAGCATCATCTGCAATACTGTCTTCACCTTCCCCATCAGCACCATCGGCAGAAGATAAGTTTTGTAATGAGGCTACCTCTTCTCTAACCTTGACCAGCTCTTCATTGGCGGATACAACTGCTTCCAAAGCGGACCTATCATCACCAGTTACCTCTTGTTCCACCAAAAGAACATCGATATTCTTAGGGACTGGTATCTTCCTCCAAGCAAGCAGCTTTAACAATGTAGATTTGCCCATACCATTTGGTCCAACCAGACCATACCTCTTCCCATGAGATATCTTCACTGCCGTGTTCTTAAGAAGTTCTTTCCCTCTGGCGGAGACAGAGAAGTTGTCAATAGTAATATCCTTCACATTAGCATCTGCTTCCTCTTCACCATCAAGAACAGAAGCTCGACTGCCAATAACAACAGTGAAAGCATCGTGGTCATCCTTCAGAGCTTCCTTTTTAGCTTGTTCTGCAGCATACGCAGCAAGAATGTCCTTCTTTTCTCTCTTCTTTATCTCTTTCTCGCTTACGGATGTTTCAAGGGCCTTTGTTTCGGCGGCCCTCTGCTGCCGGCTGAGTCGTTTGATTTCTTCATCAGATGCATATTCTTCGTCCTCATCAGAGGGAGGAAGGTCAAGTCCATCTGTATAAGCCGTTTGTTTTGAAGCTGTTTTTGCTTTAGATTTACCAGCATTACTGCTCACAGAAGACGACGATCCCTTCTTTGGCTTTTCGGGCTTTTGGTCCATGCTGGCTAGCATGGCTGATACTGAGAGCTTCTCTCTCTTGCCATCTTTTGCTCCGTCCTTGCCGCCTGCCTTAACCTTCGCGACTGACGCCGATTCCTCAGATTTCTTCTTCCCCATAGCAGCAAAAACAGTTGTCTAAACCTACAGATATCAAGAAAGCACTTTTAAGTCATGAGGTCCGCAAGGAAAAAAAAAAAGCATTCTTATAAATATCGCGGCAACGGTTCAAAAGATTAACATGGATTCCTAATAAAAGTTTTAGCTAGCAGAAAGAAAGACAGATATCAGTAGAATTGTAGGGAGTGAATAAAGAAAGACAGAGAACAATACAAACAACAACGTGCCAACACATCGAACCCGACACACGGAAACCATGAAAGATCCGGTTCAAGATAGCTAGATGATTCAATTGCAGAACTACAACAACGAATATTACGAAAAATAAATCAAAACCAGCGCATCTCAATTCCGCAATCTTCCTCAGCAGCCAAAAATAGACAAAAAAAAAAAAAAAAAACGACGGCATAAATTACTAGAAAAATCGGAGTACGACGACATGATCGAACCGACGACGAATCGAATCTCGCGGCCCACAGCCGGACAGGCGGATCAAGCGCGCGCGAAAAAAGACCCGACACGAGCTCGTACAACGCGAAACGAATCGAGAATCCACGCAAAGATCGAAGCTTTACCTATGCTGCCGACGGCGGAGGAGCCGGAGGAGGGCGGCGATCGACAGCCGGGGCGAAGATGGAGCGATCGAACAGGACCTTGGTGCTCCGTCGCGAGCTCCTCCTCAGCTGAGAGAGAGAGACTAGGGTTTCGGCTGGTTGCGACGGTTGCTTGCCCGAAATCGACCCTTCTTCTCATAGATATTCCGGAAATAGAGGCGGCGGTCCTCGGGGCCCGGGCTCGGGCCGGGCCGGGCCGGGCCGGTAATCGGGCCTCGTGCATCGATGGGGCCCGCCGCCCATTAGCGTTTTGGGCCTCTCGAGTCGGGGCGGGCTTAGCGGGCCGTCCGCTTGTGGATGGATCCCCGGCTAATCTTCTCATTGTCGGATCGATTCGTCGACCGTCGATTTCTTCATGACTATTGTGCAAAATTAAATCCATTTCGCCTTTCTCGGTATGTCGATAGTCGATATATAGTCATCATTAACGATGGAACGTGCATTTTCTATGTACAAAATCATGGGATTGGAATATAGATCTCGTGTGCTATTGAAAGGGGACAGTAACTTATGAAGCATGGACACGTCGCCGGAGCTTCCGTGTCATGTCCAACACGTGTCGGATTTTTCGACGCTTGGTCAACTTTTCTTAACGCGTTCGGACGCGTGTGTCCGAGGGAGAGAATCGTTGAAGAAGACGATGGAGGATGGAGGCGAGACCAAGGAGCAGAGGAAACGCCGCCGACGGCGAGGCTGCAGCTGAGGCCCTTTGGCGAGCGACAGCGATGAGGCGAGATCTGAGAGGATTGTGCGACGAGGAGGAAGAAGAGGCCGTGGTTAGGGTTTAGCAAGAAGAGAGCGAGGGTGGTGGGGGACGACGGAAAGAAACCGGAGCCGGAGAGGAGGGTGGATGGGGTGGCGTGGGGAATGGGAAGAGATAAACCGAGGGGGGAGGGGCGGGGGAAGGTGGTGGCGTGGGTTGGGGATGATTGATGGGGACAGGGAGCAGGTGGTCCGGATTTTGGGGGTGGTGTGGGCCCTGGGGGGACAGGGGAGAGAGAAATGGGAGAGGGCAAATGATTTTGGGATGAGCGTAGAGTGGGAAAAATGAGGGAAATAATTTTTGAGAGGTTTTTGAGGGGGAATAACTGTTATTTTTGTTATAAAAATAAATAAATAAGTTAAAAATGATTTCAAAAAATAAAAATATTGAATGTTAAATAATGATAAATTTTGATGATTATAAAAGATCATAGATTTATTTAAATAAAATTGATTATTTTGTTAGTCATTAGTTTTATTCATAATTTTTGTTAAAGTTAAAAATATGTTCTCAAATATGGTTAAGCATTAATTATGGATATGTCTTTCAAATTTTTCATGAATATATTTATTAATATTATTAGTGTAAATTCATTATAATCTCTTGTTATTTATTTATTTATTTGCGAATTTGAATCAAATTAATTAAAAATAAAAATATTTATTCAATAATAACGTGTCACAACGTGTCATAATTTTATATTTTTGAGAAATAACGTGTCGGCATGCCGTGTCGTGTCGTGTCGCTTGTCGTCTACTTAAACAATAACTATACTGTTGTAGCTGACAATTCCTTGTACAAATACATTTTTTTGTGAACTTTGATTATTTATGTTAGGATAAGTGCATTAGAAATTCTAAAACTTGTTATAAAAATGTAATTGAATTATAAATTTTACAAAAAGTGTAATCAAGTCATAATTGAGAATAATTTAGACATTTTCCCGAGGAGGAAAGTGAAAATAAATTTTAAAATCTTTAAGGAGATAATTGTCCAAAAAATATAAAATAGTATCATTGTCAAATATTTCAATTCGGCAAATTTCTTTCTAAACTTTTTTGATGATCCGTCAATGTAATCTTTTATTGTTAACAGTGAAGTGTGCATTTTTTTATGCACAAACTATAGATCAAAGTATAGATCTTATGCGCAATTGGAATGGGGCAACAATTGGAAAATTACCCAATTCAATTCTAAACCTATAGTGCAAATGTCAATTTACTTCCATATTTTTCAATTTTGCAATCATTATGGGATATTCTAGTGTAGTCTTTCCGGTCAATAATTTTTGTCATAAATCATTAATATGACAACCTATAAGTAGTCAATGTGCTAGATGGGACGAACAATGATGACCAGATACCATGTAATCAATTCATGGCGACAAATAGCTGTAAGGACTAAATTTGAATATCCAACAAAGATTTAAGATCATATATAGCAAAAGTGAAGAATTTATAATTGAATCGACATCTATGTAGTAGATTCATGGTAAATTGGGTATCCGGACAATAACTTTAGTGCCATGGCTAAGAATTCCTTACACCTATACATTATTACGATCTTGGAGTACTTTTACTTGTGGTAATTATTTATGACCATTGACCAAGCATATAATGCAGAACGTAAACAGACCACTTAATTCTTTCGAAACTTTTGCCCTGTCAATGTCCTCTTGAATCTTTTTGCCCTTTTACCTCGAGTAAATATTATATTGTGATAGCAAATGCTTATATTGTCAATTCAATCATATTGAGGAGAAAAATATAATTTTTTGATGAAGTGAATGGAAATATTTGAATAAAATAACTTATATATATATAGGTGGAATCATTTGTACGAGGTGGACCGGTCAACTCTTCGACCATCGTATGCATGAGAAAATTACGAATGACATACCATCCCTTAGATTTAAAAGAATGCTTTATACACGTGACTAAGCATATCGTATTAACAAACGTATTCTTGATCCTTATTGTTTGTGCTTTTGTGAAAGACAATCGTCTAACAAGTTGCTTTTGCGGATATTAAGACATGCGGCGCAACATGTAGCTCGAATTAATGAAGGTCTCGATTTTTTTAAGCAAGCTCTGCATCAGCTCATCAGGGAGAGGCACGGTACTATAGGTCCGACCAACATTTTCAATGCACCAAACATCCTGTTTATCTACGTAGCGGTTAAAATCATCCGACAAAGATTAATCGTCGGGATGGGAAGGCAAGATGTTGACCGAAGTTTTCAATTTGCCTCTGCCTTGATTGCCGTTGCTCTTGATCTGTCTAATACGGTTTATTACGTGTGTTATGCTCAGTGACTTGCCCTGATCTCTTTATGTGGTAATTTTTTGATATTTTGAATTTGGTGATGATTTATTAATTATAGCGCGATTCAATTGGTCCATGAAACAAGCCAATTGGCAAATTAAAATTTTGAAAACAATCCAAGAAATTAATAAACCGACAAGGATCTATAATTTGTTCAATACCATAACAAGGGTTCGGAATTTCTTTTTCTTTTTTTAATTATTTCTGCTTTAATCGCTATAGGGAGAATGCTTATACGGGATGGACCGGCCTACCCTTTTTAGGGCCGTGCGCAAGCAAAATACATACAACCTTGTGCTATTTTTTATTTTTATTTTTAAGATTCTTAAACTATTTCTTAGCACAACTCAATCGTTGGGCAATCTTAGGGTGCGTTTGGTAACATTTCGTTTAAAAATTATTAGGAAACGAAATAGAAAAAAATGTTTCATTCCAAGGAACAATTTTTGAACAAAAAAACGCGTTTGGTAAACTTGTTCAGGAATAAAAAATGAACGAAATACGTTTGGTAAATTTGTATAATTTTTTTTTATTTCTTTTAATTTTTTAATATTTTTATTTTATTTTTTCTATTTTCTATTTTATTTTTCTTATTTTTTTTATTTATTTTTCCTTTTTTTTTTTTTTCTTCTTTTGGCCTGTCGCTCTTCCTCCCCGGTGTCTCCTCGCACGACCGTGCCCGGCGCGCCCGCCGGCGGCTCGAGCCGACGGTGACCTAGAGCCACACCGTCGTCTCCTTCCATCGCATCGGCGACCGCGCTCGACGCCATCGTACCGGCCGTTCGTCGGAGCAGCCATTGCGCCCCCTGCACGCCGCGACGCCGAACCCACGCTCGACGACGCTGCCGACCTCTGTGTCCCCAGATCCGTCGCCTGCCGCTCCGTGTTCTCCCCTCGCGACACCAGACCTGCACCCGAAGCCTCCGCCGACAACCTAGCGACGCCGGAGCCCCAAAGACCGCCCCTCCGCCTCACGCCCGATCGACGCATCTGCAGGTCTCGAGCCTCCGTTCGCCACCGCCGCATCGGATCTCACCGTGCCGTGACCCACGACTTCGAGATCCGCTCGATTGTCGACCCGCGCCGCCCACGACTCGACCGGCCGTCCTCGCCGCTCCCCGGCCGGCCGGGCGAGCTCGGCCTCGCCGGATCTGGGCGAGATCGAGCTCGCCCAGCCGGCGCGAGGTCGGCCTCGTCACGCCGGGTGGAGACGCTCGCAGGTGGAGACGCTCACAACGGCTGTCGGCGCCGGGGAGGACGACGGTGGAGAAGTGGGATGGTCTCGAGACAGAGGCGGCTGTCGGCGTCGGAGAGTAGGAGGCACCGGAGAAGACGATTGCAGGAGGAGACGCTCGGAGGAGGAGAGGGCAGTGTTCGAAGGGCTGAGCGAGAGAAACACGATTTTTGTTTCTTTTTTGTTCTTCAAATTTGTTTCAGAAATAAGAAAGTGTTCGAAGGGCTGAGCGAGAGAAACACGATTTTTGTTTCTTTTTTGTTCTTCAAATTTGTTTCAGAAATAAGAAAGTGTTTGAGCGAGAGAAACACGACAAAAAAATAAAAACACAAATTTGTTGTTTTTATTTCTGTTCCCTTTTTGTTTTAACAAAACAAAAAAAAGTAAACGCAACCAAACGCGCGTTTCTGTTCCTTTTTTTTGTTCCCAGGAACAAAAAAATAGAAAAAGTGTTTAAAAACAAAAAAAAGAAATGAAAACAAACACACCCTTAGTGATTGCTTGGTTTGCACCACCTAAGTGTGCCATCTTAGATCGTGCAATCCCAGACGTGTTGCCTAAGGTCATGTGACTTGAGGCGATTATTGCCTAGAGATCGCTTTAATCTTAAGTGCGGATGTTTAACATCATATTAGCTTGTCAGCAGCTAGATATATTTTCATCAAAGGTTAGAATCATAAAAGTTAAGCGGAGGCAAATTATATTTGCATTTGAAAAAGCATTAGAGGCCTCTGGAAATGTAAATTAATTTCCTCAAGACTCTTAAAAAATCTGCCAAAGCGGAGGGGAAGAAAATTGGGTTGAAAAATCCAGAATAATTTCAATTTTTTATTTATTTATTTTTTATCCAGGGGGAAAGCAGAGAGAAATGTTTAATTTTTTACAAAACCCACCTGGAGACAAAACTCCACTTTTGACGGGCCAGATGCTCTGCGTCTGTTTCGACCTCTCCGTCGCCGGAAACTGATGCTCCGCCGCGCCGATCCGATTCCGCCCGCAACGTCCGACTTCTAGGGTTTTCATCTTCCCCGCCAGCGCGACTCTCGCGGTTCCGTGCGGCTGCGAGGGACGGCGCCGGAGCAGCAAGCGGCGATGTCTCGCCAAATCACCGCCTCGCATCTCCCCAAATCGAAGACCCTCGACAACAAATACGTGAGTTCTCTCTGTTCAATCATCTCGCGATCGCATGTCCCGTGGCTTGGGTTTCTGGAATTTCGTGTGCTGAGCGAGCGGGGCTTTAGTGTAGAATTGAAAGGGGTTTTAGGTCTTCTTCGCGACGTTGTTGTTTCTCTCGCTTTGATTCTGCAAAAGCGCTCCTCTTATCGATTTCCCGCATTCATTTCGATTCTTCACTTCGTTTCCCTTGTGTGACGGTCTCATTTCGATTGCTCTCTCGATCAATTAACAAAGCCACGCATACGAATCGCCCGTTTTTACTTGTTGAATGCCGTGCGGGACTCTGCTTATGTCCCTGAAGAAGCACATAGGAAGATGACCCTGGTGGTGGCTCGTTCATAGTTTTATCCAGGATTTTGAACGTCCTTGCGGGTGAAAAATGGGGAAAGTTCAGACATTTTACAGAAAATTTCTCCTGGATTGATTGGTCATGATGTGCTTGTTTGTTGTTGGAATGTGCATGCTGTGTAGGATGTGGAGTGATGCTTGTCTGTAAAGTCCTGATGAACAAGAAAAGCTTGTTCTGGTTTTGTCCACTCCTTTCTTTTAAAGGGACATGCTCTTCTGTTTCAATTTATATATCCTAAAATGACTTAGCATTGCTTAAAGGTGTATCTATTTCACCAAAAAGTTCTTGAAAAAGAAAATAGTTATTTTTCATTTATTTGATTGTTTAGAAAAAGTGATATCTTTCTTGCAAAAAGGGGAAATTGTTTTCCCCAATCTAAGTTTATTGTTTTCAATCTATGGAAAATGTTTTTATTTTTATTTTCTATGGATTGACTAGTTTTTTCGTCATTCAACAATTTTCCGGAAATAGTTCTTTTAAATAAATGGACCCTACATAGTTAAATGAGTTTTGCGGAGTTACCCATGAGAGATTGAGAGTAAATATTTATTGAAATCATATAATAAATGTAAAACTAACCACTTATTTGCTTGCAAGTAAATATTTATAGTAATCTTTTAATAATGTGATTTCCAACCTAACTAATTTTATGGAGAAAAAGCATAAAGTAACTGCAGTTTAAATAAATTTGTTTAATTTTTCGATTTTTTGAAAGCGATGATGATTCATTTTATTATGTGTGTGTTTTTTTTATGAACTGAATCGAATTCTTTGAATAAAATGACCTATACATTAAATAAATGATGGTTTATTTATAAACAACATGCATGTCTTTAGAGTGCAATTCAATTGGTCCAAGAAACAAGCTGCATACCAAATTAAATTTTCGAAAACAAACCAAGAAATTAATAAACCAACAAGGACCTCAAAATAATTTGTTCTGATTAAGTTATCGAAATTTTTTTTTTTTTTTTTTTTTTATCATGATCGGTAAAATGCTTATACGAGGTCGATTAGTGTACCTTTTTCTAGGACCTTCTGTACGAAAAAATAGCGTACGACCTTGTCAACATTAAATTCAAGCTCACCAACATCAATTGTTAAATTACTTGTCTTATCAGCCATCATCCAATCTAAAACTTGTCAACATTGACCGTCAATTCGAGTACAATGAATGCGGCGTGGCACTGCTCACAGGATCATAGATAAGGTCGGTCTTTCATCATCTCGTGTTTGGAAAGCGATGGAAAATGGAGGAAAAAGATAATTTTGAGTGCAAAATTTATGACTAGGCTAGTTTTTTGCGAGGAGGGAAGTGGAGAGAAAATTCAAAATTTTTTAAATATTTTTCTACTCTCTCTCTCCCTTTTTTTTTTTGCCATCTAAGCTTACCAAACGAAGCCTTTATAGAGACTCAAATTGGGAAAAAGCATCACTTGGCGGTCCAATTTCGGAAATATCTTAACGACGAGGACCGTAATAGGCAAAGACAGGCCAGTCCTCGCAAGCGCTCGTCGGAATCCGAGCTGGCTTCCAATTTCGTTATTTCGTGTTTTGAAGGGGTCATAATAATAATAATAATAATAATAATATGTTAATAAATAACACGAAAAATTGAATTAAATCTCACCAGCGTCTCTCTCTCTCTCTTCTGTCACCTCTCCTTCGTGCGCTTTTGGTTTTGGCCCTCTCTCCCCAGTCGCCGGAGACCGATGCTCTGCGCCGCGCCAATTCCGCCGGCAATGTGCGATTCCTAGGGTTTCTCCCCGCTCCTCTAGCGCGATTCCCTCGCCGTCGCCGCCGTCGCCGCCGCCGTCGCGGTTCCTTATGTGAAGGGGACGGACTTCGGAGGAGGGAGCAGACATGTCTCGCCAGATCACCACCTCGCATTTCCACAAATCGAAGACCCTCGACAACAAATACGTGAGTTCCTCCGCCCGCTCGCCTCGCGATCACGAGCCGGAATTTGCATGTCCTGTGGCTGATTTGTTTGGGGTTCTGGAATTAGTACCGAGCGCGGTTGAGTGTAGAATTGGGGTGGGGGGGTTGGCAGGGGGCGGCGTATGTTTGCGACGATGTTTCTCTCGTTTTGATTCTGCTTTTGATCGGGCAAAGCTTGATGGCATTGCCAATTGCGAGAGCACTCTGTTTTGATTTCCGCATTCGCCTGCACAGAAGCTGAGCTAACACGTAGCATTTTGGGTCTTTCTTCATTTCCCTTGTTCGACAGTCTCGTCTCGATTTCTCTCTGGACAAGTTAATAAAACCACTCGTGTGAATCGCCATTTTACTCGTTAAATTCCAAAGTTCAGTAATTTCCTGAAAGAAGTATAGGAAAATAAACTGGGTGGTGGCACTTTAAGCAGATTGAATATTAATGTATGTCGTGAAGAGCTGTAGTTTGTATGCATCCAGAATGAACATCCTTGTGGGTGAAAAATAGGAAAGTTAAAACATTTGCAGAAATTTTCTCTCAGGTAGTCATAATTGTGCTTGTTTCCCATTGGGATGTGCTTTGCTATGTAGAATGTGCAGTGGCGCTTGTCAAGTTCTGATGAATAAGTAAATCTTGTTATGGTTTTGTCCACTTTTTTTCTAAGTTTTTTGCTTTTCTAATTCTATTTATATCCTAAATTTGTTCTACGAATTGCCTTTAAAATTATTCTTTCGTTCTGATATTGGAGTGAGATCCGTTTCAGTCTCCCATTATCTGAAAATAGTCTGCGGTAGATATCTCGTGTGGCTCTTATCAGTAATTATCTCTTGGTGTATCATACTTCCTTTCTTCAGAAAAATGGGGAATATTATTGGATGCATTATATTTTTTTGACTCTGAGGGATAGCGTTTTTAAATTTTGTTGTGGACATTTGGTGTAGATGCTTGGAGATGAGATTGGGAAAGGAGCATATGGTCGAGTTTACAAGGGTTTGGACTTGGAGAATGGAGACTTTGTGGCAATTAAGCAAGTTTCATTGGAGAACATTGCCCAAGAGGATCTTAACATTATTATGGTGTGCATCATTGATCTTTGCTATTCTTTAACTCTCGTTATGCTCTCTTTCGATAACTCAATATGAGTGAAAGCTTATAATAGTTCCATTTCTCCAATTTTTCTAAAATTTAAGCTTGTAGCTAAGGAACATCTCGTCCAAGTCTTCTTTAAGCTATAAAAGTCTAATGGTATATAGGGAAAGAAGAGAAAGTTGATGGCTAAATATGTGAAATTGCTTTATGGATGGCTGGAAAAATCTTGTGAAGATTACTAATCCATGGATTATTTGTTGCTGCCTAATCTGTGAAATTCAAATGCTGTCTTTTTGTTCATTGAGCTTTGTTATTAAGGTGGAAAGATTGCAGACTTGCTGTAGTATTCTAGGAAAATAAAAAAATGAAAGAAATAAAAAGGTACAAATCACTTCTTAATTTATTGAGTTTCAATGCATGGGTGATTGTTAATTGTCCACATTAGTTTTAGTAGATGCTATCCGGGTAAACAACATTATCAACTGAGGGACTGGAAATTGTCATCGAGTAAACATTTGATATAGAATTTTTTTGTTTGAATGTATGTGTTTCTATTTTGATTTTTCCTCGTCAAGGGCAGTGTAAGTGATACATTAAAAGTTACTGGTCACTTATGAACAACGACATATGGAATGATTAAATGCTTATCCCTTAGTCATGTAATGACTACCATGTTGATCACATTAATTTGTTTGCATAGAGCAGTTGTTCTGGGTAAATGAATAGATAGACACATGCATATGCACATACATGATGTCCTATGGACATGACAGCATCGGTTGATAAAATCATTGTCTCCTCTACCTCCGGAAGAGTGAGTAATTACTCCTGGAACACTCCACTAGCATCTCGAGGAGCAAAAACCTCATTCTTATACTAAGGAGTATTGTGATCACATATTTGCACCCTCATCAGCATTGCACTGGAAGCACCGAACCAAGATTTGTATTTCCTTTTCCATCCTGCTATTCAAATAGTTTTCATATGTTTTTTTTTGGGTAAAGGTAAGAATTATATTGACTTTAACCAAACTATACAAAAGGGGGTTCCTGGCACGAGCAACATACACTCAAAATGACAAATAGTCAGAGTGAGTGGATGGGTGCCGAGAAATAGTTTTCATATGTTTCATCCTGCATAGGATAATATTGTTAATAAGCACATGGTTTTTGGGAATGATAACTGCGGTTGAAGTGATTTCTAACATTTAAAGGGAACACTTGCCATTATGCATTAGTATAATGTAGAACTAGTCTTTGGCTTCAGTAGAAGCTTTAACCTATCCTCTCTTTACATTCTGACCAGCTTCGGAACCTTGAGGCTAGTTTCTGTCGATGATTCTAAGGGTGCAGATGGAGATAACATAGTATATTATATCTTCTAAGAATTAGCAGTATCTACATTTGTTTTGACAATTGTAGATTTTATAAGCTGTTATCAGGGCATTTCTGCCTTGAGGGCTTGTTTTCTTTATATGCTGCTTACATTTACTTGCTTCGAGCCTGTCTCATTGCGATTTTTCTTTCAATATAATCTCACGTGGGCGACATATTTGACTGGATCAGCAAGAGATTGATTTACTGAAGGTACCTTTTCATCTTTACTTCTGTAAATTTTTGAATTGCACTTCTTTTTCTGCAATCTGCTTTCTCGATAAGGTTATATGTTTGCAGTGCGTCTTGTAGTTTAGAACATTGGATTCTCTGCAGGTTCTTCTACTGCTAAAACTAAGCTCTTGTTTGATTTATGAAGTGAGTGCATCTTGACAGTAGTATTTAACCTATGTGTGTTGCAACTATGCCCTTGCAGAATCTGAACCATAAAAACATTGTGAAATATCTGGGGTCCTTGAAAACAAAGTCGCATCTCCACATTATTCTTGAGTGAGTAGACTCGAAAAGTTATTGTGAAGAAACTGTCTCATTTTCGGCAGAAAAGGACTTCATATTTGCTTTTTACTCAATTTAATTTCTTTTGCATAGATACGTGGAAAATGGATCACTTGCAAACATTATCAAGCCAAACAAGTTTGGACCTTTTCCAGAATCATTGGTTGCTGTCTACATAGCTCAGGTTTGAGTATATCCCTGTTTGCGTTTCTCTATTTATTTAATATTGTGTTTTAGTGCTGTATCATTCTATGTTACACAGGTTTTGGAAGGGCTGGTTTACCTACATGAACAGGGTGTCATTCATCGGGATATTAAGGGTGCAAACATTTTGACTACGAAAGAGGTAATCCTTTATAGTTATGTCAAAGTAAGATGGAATAATTTCTCAATCTTCCGGGTCTATCAATGGGCCTATTCTTTAGGGGGAACCTCTTCCCTTTTATATGATTTTCCATGCTCCTTAATCTTCCTTCAGTCCCAGCCCTAGCATCATTATGCTCCTTCCAAGTAATCCATGTTTCTGTCTGCTTTGATCTCTTCCTTTCCAGCTAACTAGTTGCATAAGTAGGGTCTACCCCTTCCGTGAGGCCCATGGTTATCAACGGACTAGAAGAATCCAATGGGATAGATAGCTTACTACTTACGTTAATTTCGTTTACACTTGGGTTATTAAACACGTGTCATGAGATTTTATTTGTTTATTTTGTGCCTATCATGTTCCTTATTTTCCTCTGCTTTTGGACATGCAATCATCTCCTGTTACATCTCCCATGACTTTTGTTTTTTTCCTTTTATTACCCACTTTTGAGATTTTCCTGCCTTCATATGTACTCTCAGGGACTTGTCAAACTTGCTGATTTTGGTGTTGCGACAAAGTTAAATGAGGCCGATGTGAACACTCACTCTGTTGTTGGAACACCCTATTGGATGGCACCCGAGGTATATATATGCTTGTATCTTATGTATAAATTATTCAGATTTATTTGATATGTCATGTTTTTTTTTTCAGAAAGAAGATGATATTTCTAAAATTCCTGTTGTAGGTTTTGGGAAAAGTGCTGTATAATCTTGTAAGAAACTCAGTGCGTCCACATATGTGTCCGCAGCAATACAGAGTAATCAGAATTAACAACAAAATTTTTTATCATGTTATTGACAAATTGTACCTGAATTTCTTTATCTGGTAATGAAGACTGAAACTTTCAGAACTGGATCGCAGAAATAATATAAACTAAGGTCTTTCGGTTGGTGATCAATTGATTTGTTTCTATTTTTTCACCAGAAAATTACGCAGAATTCTGCTGGTTGGTAACTGCTGTAACTGTGATGCTCTATTGAGATGGCAGAAATTAATAAATCCATTGTAATGCAATTGATAAGTATGTGTTAGCTATCATTTGACATGTAAATACGTATAACTTTTTAAAGAATATTGGTAATTGGAGTTGATATAGTCTGGATATGCTTTAGTTTATGTCAAGATAAGTGACTCTCATTGTGTTGCTTAGTAATGCTTCAAGTGTTTCGTTATTTGGAACTCCCCCTGGCATTGCATGTTGGTCTCTGTTTGTGTTAGGAAATTTGGTTAGAATGACTGCAGGTCATGGAATTCACTAATTAGACTAGCTGAATTATGCCTTTGTTTAAACGCATTCTATCCTTTGCTGGCGATCCTCTCTTGATTGTGTTATTGTGGGATTTGCAGTAAAGCTCATTCTTGTGAAACTCGTTAATTCTCCAGGTGATTGAAATGTCAGGGGTTTGCGCTGCATCTGATATTTGGAGTGTTGGCTGTACGGTGATCGAACTTCTCACTTGTGTTCCACCTTACTATGATTTGCAACCCATGCCAGCTCTTTTCCGGATCGTTCAGGTTTTTCATATAGTTTTCTAAATTGCTCTTCATCGATGAGTGTGCTTGTGGAGAATCCTTCCTGCTTTTGAAATTCTATGAGATCAGTGTCAGGATAATTGCAAGAGACCTCTTAACATTTTACTACTTACAGTTTTCCACTAGGACTTTCGATTTTGGCAACCCATTACCCTCAGTATTTTAACTCGAGCAAATTTTTCACACAATAATCGTGTATAATGGTTTTCTTTTCACCCTAAACTTTGGGCAAGTTGTGATGTTTTCCAACCACTCCCTTTTTGTAAAATCTACCCCCATCAACTTTGATTTTTGACATTCTTATCATTTGCACCTTTAATTTGAGCATATTACCCTGCACTTCTACTGAATATAACATAAGTTAGCTTGTCTTGCCCCTTTGCGATGCTTGTGATAGCTATGTCAGGGTCATCATGAAAGACTGAAGTGGTTACAAAGCGAAGAACAACTAGAAATTTGACAATAAAAATTGTCAGGGGAAAAATGAATATGAACTTAAGAATTTGAAATAGCACAGCTGATGAGAATATATGACGTCGTGGGTAACTGCTACACCTTTTTGCTAAATCTAGCTATATATGTAATGAAGTTTTTAGTTGGACAGGTTTCCCTCCTTGGTATCTCCTCTAGCCTAATGGAGATTTCTTGTAGATTGGTACTTTATGGAAGAGTGTTTTTCTAAGAAATAGTTGGTTTGCCTTTCTGGAAGCATCAAGAGGGATATTGTACATATGTTTTGTACTGTACATGACTTTTCTAGTTGATCAATGGGGTCAAACTAGCAATTTAGAGTTGCTTTTGGCAATCTTGAATAACCAATTGGAAGGATGTGTAGTGCTTCTGGGTAACTGCAGCACTTTTGAAAGGAGGAATTTTCAATCGATTTTTTTGTTTTCCTATGCATAATGTTGTAGAGACTTGAGCAATGAAGCATGTGACTGATCCATTGTTTAGAGAATGGAATAAGATATTCTGTTTGCCTTTTATAATCTTGTAAATATTAGAGTTGTGGAGACAGAATCATTTCACATTGCTTTTTCCTTGTTTTTCCCCCTCCTCAGGATGATCATCCTCCGATACCTGATAGTCTATCTCCTGATATTACTGATTTTCTGCGTCAGTGCTTTAAGAAGGTATGTGGATTTTTTCTAGCAAATAAAGGCTTGATCTAATCTTTTTGGAGATCTCTCTCTCTCTCTCTCTCTCTCTCTCTCTCTCTCTCTGGGGCAAAACATGTAATTCAATGGAAGATGGGCATGTATAGTGCAAAGATAGATGCGGGATTCAACTATTAGGTATCTAGATTCTTGGTTTCTCTGTTCTGATATAATGGAATTTTTTTGTTTTTTTGTTTTGAAGGGGAGGGGGGGATCTTCTGAGTGATTCTGGACTAACTTTGTTATAAACACTCTCAAGAAGTTTGATTTTGTTTCTGTAGTGGACTCATAGTACCATCTTGTCTAAAATATTTTGCTGAATACACTTAAATGGTTCTTAAAGTTTCTTTACATACACCTATTCCCTTATTCCAGGATGCTCGACAGAGGCCTGATGCAAAAACATTACTTTCTCATCCTTGGATACAAAATTGTAGGCGTGCCTTGCAATCTTCTCTTCGTCATAGTGGAACATTGAGGTATGTACAATTACAGCGCTGTTCTTTGTATTGGAAAAGTTTGTCTGTAAACTCTTGCATGTAGTATCCTTTAGTAATTGGAGCCAATATCACTTGATATGACTAGGCTTGGCTGAACTACGTAACTCTTTTTTGAAACCTGCTGGGTCAAATCTGCTTGAACTCACCCCCTTTTCTACATGGGCATCAGAGTTTCTATATATTGTTTCAATAACGTTACCTCAAGATAGCTTTTGTCATCCGGATCTTTTTGTATAACAATTTTGCTTGCTGTATTGTGTGTGAATGTTGGGCTCATGATCAGCTTATGCTCATTGTTTAAAAATTTTGCCTGAGAATATAGGGTTTTACTTTTAAGCATTAATCGCTAGGACTAAAAACATAATTACTCCTTGTCTGTCCTCGTCTCTCACTCGCTCGCGCGCACACAAGAGAGAGTTTTTCTAATTAATTGGAGTGGAGATTATTATACTGTTATAAGGCTGCAGATATGAAAGGAATCATAACTGGAATAGGATTACGAACGAGGGAATTATAATATCTCATTTGTTAGTCATGGACTTTCAAGAAACTATTAAATAACTTGATTGGAGACTGACTCTGACACAGATATTTAATCATGATTTGCATTTGTCCTAAATGTCAGTTGCACCTATTGTCCAAATTGAGACTTCCTTATTTCATTAAACTTTAATTTTACTGGGAATCTTCATTTTCCAATGGCCAAGGAAACTCTAATCAAGGTCCTTCATTACGGTAATTCTTCTAAAGACAAATTGAATTGTTTAATGGCAGGGTTGCTAGTAAGCTTGCACTATAGTTGCGGATAAAAAAGAAGTGTCATTAACATAAATAGGAATATGGCTTTGTGTCATATCTCCCTGTTAACATAAATAGGAATAGCATGCTTCAAATTTCACGTGCGCATTTACTTTACATAGAATGAATTGTGGTTTTAGTTTTGTACCATTGCAAAACCAATAAGACTGAGGAATTGATACTGGAAACCATATCCTCAAAATGTTGAGGCTTATGAAATGGATCTGATGGAAGAGTTCAGTCTCTTAGAGATTTTTATCCTTTTGATACTAGGGCATGGTTTCAGTGGGACAGAATATTTGTGTTTAGGTCATACATGATTGCACTGACCTCAAATTTTAGAACTGTTGTGCATGCGGCTTTCCCAACAACTATTTTATTTCCTATCCTAATCTTTTGGTTTGTAACACCTTTACTGACTCTCTTTTAAGATTATTCATGAAAGTTCCTCTTTGTTGGTTTGAACTGCTAGGGCCTCTTAAAAACTATTGTGTGGTTGGGTTAATTATACTTGCAAATTCTTTTGGCTGCTGATCTTGAAATAGTTCTTTGCTCCCAGAAATATACAGGAAGATGTTTCAATGGATCCAGAAAGTGCTAATGCAGATAATGAGGGTGTCAGCAGAAGCCCTGCCGCAGAAAAAGTAGAAGTAATTTCCTTGGACTTCCGAAACGCTTTTCTCTTTGTAATGTCTCTTGGGATAGTCGTGCCTTTTGAGCCTGCAAAATACACTAGTCTATTGCTATGTGCGCCTGCTTGGAGAATGCATTTCTTCACGGTTATCTCTGCTTTTGTGTCAATAGTTTGTTCCCTGTATTTCAGGATCTGGTGAAAGAAGAATATGTAAAGGTGGAGGTGGATATAGGTGAATCCGATAAAGATAATTCTCCAGATCATACCGTCAAAGCAGATGATGCAGAAGATGATCTTTCGCCATATCAAGTTCCCACTTTAGCCATACTAGAAAAGTCATCTCCACAACTTGCTTCCACGGTGGAGAATGTAGAAAAGGAGATAGGCGCCTCATGTGAACATCTGGCTCTTGAGGACCTGGAGAAGGGTGACCCTGATGAAGCACTCGGTAACGGTGAGATTGGATCTCCTGAGTTGAGTCAGAGAAAGATAACAAAAAGTGAAGGAACAGGAAATTCGAAGCATGCCGAGAATAGTTCATTTGGTTTTGGTTCAAAATCTCAAGACAGTTTCAAGAAGGTAAAGTTGCATAAATTACTGCATCTGGATTTGTTATACTTTGGTTGCTGGCATGTTGTCATAATGCTGGCTGTCGTGAAAATCTGCGAGATATGGTTCACCTTACTATTCAGTTGCATCTCTTTTCCAAAATAGATGGACGCTGTCTGAAAACCCCATAAGTTTTGCAATCAACTTTGTCAACCAGGAGTTATAACCACAAGGTTCTTACATGTTATCGGTAGATAAAGTAGAGAAGAAACTCCTTTCAACTCGGATTTCTTACTGTTAGTGCATTTAAAAGCAAAAAGTTTTTCTAAGGGGGCAGTTATCTCTCATTGTCTACATGTTATAAAAGCTGAAGTTTCTATATTTGAATCTCTTCGTTCCCCTAGTTTACTCTATGAACGGAATTAATTATGCTTCGACATTAGCTGTAATCTCGGCCTGCATGAGAGGAAGACCTGTGGATAACATTATTGTCATCTGACCTTTTGTTTATCTTTATTTCCCACATCCTTAAATTTGATAGAAAAAATCAAAGGAGGGATATAATGTTCTTGATCTGAGTCATTTTCTTCTGACAGTGAAGAGCTATTGTTTATACATAAGAGGCTGTTAGGAGACACCTTTGAATTGGTTATGATTCTTACCCTTTCCAATTCTTTGATATTGTAATCCTCTGATTGCACATAAAAACACATTTGCATCTCGAGAGTCTTAATCTTCAAGTTTTCATATTTAATAGTTTTATCTAATCGGTTTTCTTGATCTTGTTGAAGGCTGCAAAGATGCCCGTCACAAATGAATTGAGTAGATTCAGTGATACTCCGGGAGATGCTTCCTTGGATGATTTATTCCACCCCATTGATAAAACCATGAATGGTCGAGCAACTGAAGCCTCATCTTCATCAGCATCCACATCACATGCAACTCAAGGCAATGCGCATTCGAATGAAGCTGGGAAATATGACCTTGCTACAAAATTGAGGGCTACGATTGTTCAAAAACAAATGGAAAATGAAAATGAACAGCATAATGGTGGTGGTAATTTGTTACGCCTAATGATAGATGCTTTGAAGGACGATGTGATTGATATTGATGGTTTGGTATGAGCAAGGATCCCGAGCAAATCTTATTGGTCTCTTAATATTTCTTCCTCTCACTACTGTGCTTCTGTTGTTTTTGTTCAGGTTTTTGACGAAAAGTTGCCTGGAGAACATCTATTTCCTTTGCAGGTTTAATTTGATCCCCTTTAACCACTTTGGCTATTTAGTTCCTTTTCTGAAATCTACTGTTTCCCTGTTGTCTTCCTTTGCCTAGTACGATGCATTTGGAACTGAATATGGTAATTTTTTATGCAATGATGATGGTCTTTCATGACAAAAAGAGTGAGATCATAAGCACTTCAGTCTATATCTGCTGGCTATTAACATTGGTAGAAGCTGAAGAGACCTGACACTGGTTGCATGTTTATTGCTCTTTTCTGCTTTAATTCTATTGCTTAGATGATGTACTTTTTGAAGTCTTTGATGGCTTGAGCTATAGCAGAACCTAGTCCTCCACCAATGCATCAATTTGGGTGTAAATGTAAGTTGTTCATTGCATCTTTCGTGTCTTCTAGCGTACTATTGGGTTGTCCCTTGTTTGGTGGTTATTTATGAGCAAGGGACAAAGCTGTACAACTGATTGGTGGTGGTTATCTGGGGAGGACAACTGATTTGAAAATGATCTGTATCAAATGTTGCATTTTATATACCAACTGTGAATGGGCAGTCTCTATCTGGTTATGATGCTAGTTGAATTAGCAATTAAGGATGATAACACTTCTTCTCAGCTCAACTGCAGTCTCTGTTCTTGATAAAAACCTGCTGTTATGCACTTTTGAGAATTGTATCATGCATGGAGGTGATTTGCAATCTGATGGAATTAGATAGTTGGTGGTACTTTGCTCCCCTTAGGATCCTTACTTGTCTGCTGGGAATAATTGAGAGGTTCCTGCTTAATTAATTCATCAAAAGAATATTTGTCACGTCTTATTCCAAAGTTGTGGTGAGTATTTGCACTGTGTCTGCAAGTCATGCTGTAAATACTGGTATGTGCATGTTCAGTAGAATCTTTTGGTCGTCCACTTTTTTCTTGACATGAATTAATACTATCTTTGGTCTGCTTTTGCATTTCAGGCTGTTGAGTTTGGGAGATTAGTTGGATCTTTGAGACCAGAGGAATCGGAAGATGTGATTGTTTCTGCCTGCCTAAAGCTCATTGGCATATTTCACCAGCGTCCAGATCAGAAACTCATATTTGTCAGCCAACATGGCTTGCTTCCCTTACTAGAATTGCTAGAAGTTCCTAAAAATCGTGTATGCTATATGATTTTCTTGCCTAATCTTTGGTTTTCCAACAGTTCATAAAGCATTGCAAGCAGTGCACTATTAAATAACTTTTCCTACCTTTGCAGGTAATATGTTCGGTGCTTCAACTTATAAATAAGATAATTAAGGATAACACTGACTTTCAGGAGAATGCTTGCCTTGTTGGTTTGGTAAGTGCTCTAAACATTCAGGTCGTAGTCTTTATCTAAATTCAATATCCAGAAACTTGTTCTATATGCAGTTTCCGTGATAGATTTTTGTTAAGATGAGTATATTCGAAGTATTTTGCTTTGGATCTCATCTCTTTTTGAGAATTTTTTTGGGATTTATTTTCACATCTGCAATGATAAGCAAGGCATGTAATTTTAATATTCTTTTGTGTATGTATTTCACTTTTTTGGTTAAATTACCATGGTATTTTGCTGTTGAAATTGGATACCTTATTAGTGAGTCTGTCCAATTACAGATCCCTGTGGTAATGAGCTTTGCCATACCCATCCCTGATCGTCCTCGGGAAATTCGCATGGAGGCAGCTTATTTTTTCCAGCAGCTTTGTCAGTCCAGGTATTTTTATGTTTTTTATTAGTATTGGCTTGTCGTGTTGTGATTGGAGGAGTTAAGGATGGTGAGTGATCGTTGGTTGATGCTTAATGCAGCTCCTTAACACTGCAAATGTTCCTAGCTTGCAAGGGAATACCTGTCCTTGTGGGCTTTCTGGAGGCCGACTATGCTAAACACAGGTCTACAGTCTTCTACTCTGATTACTGACTTTGTATTGAGGCTATATTAAGTAGGCGATGAAGGGAAAAGCAATAGCAAGTTTGATATGTGGATGCAAATTAAGATCTATTGTATTTGCACATACCTCTGATGCCAAATTACTAATTGTTAGTTTTTTTTTATAGTGATTTCTTAATTTGACAAGATGATCACAGAATTGCACCCTTGGATCTTAGCCTATGAATTTTGCTGGAGGACTTAAGGTTATACAACTGGGGGAAAAAAGTCAAAAAGATTTTTCAAGCTGGACGATGTGGTGTGTTATAGCATGTATCAGTTGTTCTACAATATCAGTTATAGACCAATATGTAATTACTTAACCTAAATTGTGAAGAATATGCCTAAAATGCAGTGAGCCAGTGCTATAATTTCGTTCATGGAATGCATAACAATAATTTTTGCGTGACTTTCAATTTGATTTTGTAAAAAAATCAGCTGCACTGGATTTCGGTTCCTTTTCAAGTATTTTTTGTGGGCTTGCTTAATATTCTGTAATTTGGAGATCCAATAAGTGGTGGTTGGAAAGTTCTCGATATAGATAGTTGGAATAGGACTTTTCCATAGTCAATCCCATAATGATACACTATACTAGTGACAACACTAAATACATCAAACCATTCGAACTTTATAAATGAAGGTAAGGCCAAGCTTCCTTAATCAGCTGGATCCTAGCATTTCTATTTTATGATAGTTTGATCCTTTCTTTTTATTTGTTCATTTCTACTTTAATACTTAGTTTCATAAGTTGGAGCCCATCAAGTAATTTATTTGCAGAGCCTGTCTGGTGGCTTATGGCTTTAAAGCAAGGAAGAATGATTATCCTCCGTGGTGCGTTTAGGTTGCTGATGACGTTCTTGTGCACGCCTCGTGCTTCTTGAATTATGTTTCTAACAACTTGAGCTTTTTGGTGAACACTTATGATCTATAAGTGATCTACTTCTCTGGAGATTTTGGCTTTAATTTGGGCTGTTGTCACCATCTTTTGACCTTATCAATTGAAATTTGGCACCGTATTAAGGCAAAATGTTCTGTAATACAGGGAAATGGTTCATCTGGCTATTGACGGCATGTGGCAGGTATTTAAGCTTCAGCGCTCGACTCCTCGGAATGAATTTTGCCGCATTGCTGCTAAGAATGGAATCCTTCTGAGGCTAATTAATACACTATATAGCTTAAATGAGGCTGCTCGCTTGGCTTCTATATCTGGAGGGACTGGCTTTCCAGGGGATGGTTTACCTAGAAGGCCACGGTCTGGTCAATTAGATCCTAGTCATCCTGCTTTTCTGCAGAGTGAGGCATTGGTTTCTGCAGCTGACCAACCAGATAATGTCAAGGTTAGGCATGGAATCGCTGATCATTCTCTGCCAGCTGGAGTGCAGGAACCTTCACGTGTTTCAACTTCGAATTCCCAGACCTTAGATGCCAGTCAATCTGATTCCCGCCATCTTCCCGCAGACCTAGAGAGGCTACAATCTATCAGTTTAGCAGTTGACTCTTCACGAGGAGACCTTGAACTTAGACAACAACGCATTCCCAATTCTGCTAATAGGACATCCACAGATAAGCCTTTGAAACTGACGGATGGTGCATCAAATGGGCATTCCAGTTTGGTTACCTCTCAGCAAGAGCAAGTACGACCTCTTCTTAGCTTGTTGGAGAAGGAGCCCCCTTCCCGACGTTTTTCTGGCCAACTCGAGTATGTTCGGCACATATCTGGGTTAGAGAGACATGAAAGCATATTGCCTTTACTCCATGCCGCTAATGACAAGAAGACAAATGGAGAACTAGATTATGTGATGGCTGAATTTGCAGGTCATTAATACTTTAGTACTGATTCAAATTTCTTCTCATAAATCTAGCCTTAATCTCCTATTATTGTAGGCCTAAATCTATATTTTATGTCCTTTATGTAGCAGAAGTCACTGGGCACAGAAGGGAGAACGTGAATGTTGACTCTACTCCTAAAGCTTCACACAAGACAGTAAATAAGAAGACAGGACCGCCTGGATCTGAGGGAGCTACTTCCACATCTGGAATTGCATCTCAGACTACTTCAGGTGTGCTATCTGGTTCTGGTGTTTTGAATGCTAGACCAGGAAGTGCTGCATCGTCAGGGTTGCTTTCGCATGTGGTCTCAACTCTGAATGCAGATGTAGCCCGAGACTACCTAGAAAAGGTTGCTGACCTTCTACTTGAGTTTGCACAAGCGGATACAACTGTTAAATCACACATGTGTAGCCAGGGTTTGCTCCTCCGTCTTTTCCAGATGTTTAATCGGATAGAGCGCCCCATTCTTTTGAAGGTACACTTATCGTGCATTTACTTTTCCTATATGTTATGAACATGCTGATAATTGTCTGTTTTTATTTGGTCTCAAAGATACTGAAGTGCATAAATCATCTATCAATGGACCCAAATTGCTTAGAAAGTCTCCAGCGTGCAGAGGCAATTAAATATCTGATTCCGAACCTTGAACTTAAAGACGAACCACTTATATCGCAGATACATCACGAGGTATGTACTCATTTCATCTCTTCTAATTATATCCTTTTTTAGGCAAACTCCAGTTCTCTTGCTCCTTTAAGTTTACTAAATTGTTCAGGGTTCATTTGATTTCTGAAAGATAATTGGTGTAGAATTTCACAATTTCAATTATATATATATATATATATATAGCATGTGCTGCTTCACTTTATCCGAAAATCCTTGTTGTATAAGTGTGCTTTAGAGTGCAGGACTTGTGTATTTACTGTATTGGATGCCTAATTAAATTATTCTTTCCAACCGGTCCACTTATTTTTTATAGTAACCAAAAGTTATTAATATTGGGCTTTGGGACATTGATTTCCAAGGGGTTCTGGCAGCAGGACTTGGTATTTACTGCCTAATTAAATTATTCTTTCCAACTGGCTTATTTTTTATAGTAACCAAAAGTTATTAATATTGGGCTTTGGGACATTGATTCTAACCAGAGGGGTTCTGGGCAGGTCTAAAGCAGACAGACCAATGCTTAGGGTTTTAAGTTATAGCAATTGGCTGAAGTTCAAAAACTATGGTGTATTGACTGCTCTGGACACGAGGCAAGGAATAACACATGGGAGATGATGCATGTTTCCTTCTTTGGAGAAAATGCATGTTCGCTAATTTCTAGTTTCCTTTGACCTCAGATTTGCCCCTCCAGTGACTTTGTTGCTTCACAACTGGTCAACATTTACATTATTGCTAAATGAGTGGGGTGTTTAGTCTAAATCCCGTTGGGTTTGTTGTCCGCCGAGGTTCCTCAAAGAAGATAGCAACCTTTCCAGTTAAACTTGGGAGCGCCATTTTCTTTTTGAATTTTTGTCCGGATGGCATTTATTAGCTTGCTGGTGAATTAACCACTTTACATGGGACAAAAGATCTAAACAAATGATGTTTCAGCTTGCAATCACGTTTCTTTATTCTCATTGTGTGTTCTGCCAGAGTCATTCAGTTTCAATAACCAAGAGCAAAGCTAGTTCTACTGTTTAGTTCCTTTGCTTTTCCATGCCTTTGTTCTATGGATTCTGATTAGTTGCTGTTTACAGTTTTACACCTTGTAATGTGCTTGTGAACTCTATTCTTTATTTTGCAAGGTTCTCCATGCACTCTTCAATTTGTGCAAGATAAATAAGAGGAGACAAGAGCAAGCCGCGGAAAATGGAATCATTCCACATTTGATGCATTTTATCGTGACAGATTCTCCATTGAAGCCCCATGCGTTGCCTTTATTGTGTGATATGGCTCACGCGTCACGTAATTCAAGGGAGCAACTGAGAGCCCATGGGGGACTTGATGTGTATCTAAGTCTGCTAGATGATGAGTTTTGGTCTGTAACAGCATTGGATTCCATTGCTGTCTGCTTGGCTCTTGACAATGACAATCGGAGAGTGGAGCAGGCATTGTTGAAAAAGGAAGCGGTTCAGAAATTGGTGAAGTTTTTCCAGAGTTGTCCAGAGCAACATTTTGTCCACATTTTGGAGCCTTTCTTGAAAATAATTACGTAAGTGTTATTTGTCTGTGACTCTTGGTCCTTTCACTTGCCTCTCCTACCCTGCAACTAGTCCAAAAAGAGGAAAAGCAGCTTTGGTATTTTCCTCTATTTCATTGATTTTTGCTGTATGTTTTTTAAGATAGTAATTCTATCTTTGGAGAGGCGGTTTCTTCTTAGACCCATGATCCTACTGATCATGAGTCTGGTTGCTGAAGACGGCCATGTGGACTCAATAGAAAATACGAGGTATCCAGTGATTGTATCCATGGCTCTCATCTGAGGTAGACTGGAGTGGGAGAAGCCAGTTTAAAGCTGGTTTTGGTCAATTTCCTCTTTATTTCTGTTTACCTCTTAGTAGTGTGCAATCTGCTATATCTTGTGGGAGGTCATTGATTTTCTGTCAAGAAATCTGCCTATGCATCCTTAAACTTTCATTGTTTGTTAAATGACCGGTATACTTCTTCATGCAGCAAATCATCTAGGATCAATACAACATTAGCTGTTAATGGTCTAACACCTTTGCTCATTGCAAGGCTAGACCATCAGGATGCTATTGCCCGTCTTAATCTGCTCAAGCTAATTAAGGTGCGTATCTTTCAACTTCTCTTTTGCTTATTAGTCTGCATGTTGCTATTGGCATATTTTGCTTTGTGCTTTTCTCCATGCCTCTTCCATGTGCTTTTCTTCATGCCTCTTAGTGTGTTGGAACGAGTTACATTTCCGAAGCTTTAAATTCTCGAATTTTGGTTAGAAGAAAATTGAGTTGTCAACTTTCCCCCCATAATGATGCATGTCTATTCTTTTACTGTCTAATTTCTGCATCTAAAATCGGTTTCATTTACCATTATGTGAACAAAATGCTGACCACTTCATTTATTGTCAAGCCGGCAACTCTCTTGTTGACGTGTTGCAAATCTGTTTTGGAAGAGCGTCTCCATGCCTGCTTATGCATTATTTACTGACTTTGTGGTCTTACTATCGTAGGCTGTTTATGAGCACCACCCTCGGCCCAAGCAGTTGATTGTGGAAAACAATTTGCCCCAGAAACTTCAAAACCTGATAGAGGAACGCAGAGATGGGCAGAGCTCCGGAGGTCAAGTCTTAGTTAAACAGATGGCGACGTCCCTTCTCAAGGCGCTCCACATCAATACCGTCTTGTGATCTCTGGTTTTTTTTTTTGGGCTAGTTTGATCTCTTCCTTTTGTACATTGCCTTGCCTTAGGAGGGATTATATGTATATGTATGTGCTGTTCAGTTTTTCTCTTCTTTTGGATTTTTTTTTGTTTTCGAGTGATTGTCGGTTTCAAAGAAGACGCTGCAGGCCCTCATTGATGTTGGACGCGAAAAGTCCCTGATGATGGTGGCTATATTTTTGTTTGCTGGCCACCTCTTTTGTCCTATTTCTTTTTTTTTCTTCTTTCGTTTTTCTTTTTTTTTGGTGCTTCTTTTTGGGTCACCAATTTGTCATATAATGTTTTCCTTCTCTCAATGCAATGACAAGTTTTGTAATCTATTTCGTTGAGCTTCTTCCTAGACGTAATTGAGACTTGCACTGACCGTTTCGTTTGATTGCAAGATCCTTCTGACCCTAAACCCTAAAACATGTGGATAATTTTTGCTTTGCTTGAAATAATTAGTTAATGAATTTTTTTTAATTGTCATCAACAATTTATATCAAAGAAAAGTAGACAATGAAATTAATTTTAGTTAATTGATTTTTATAGAAGATACAAACGATCTTTTAAGATAAATATTTTCCAAATAATTCATTTTCATATTAAAAGTACCCTAAAGATCTGATGATAACAAACAAATTAAAATTCAAATCTTGAGACACTGGGTGTATATGTTCTTAAAAACAGTTTCCATTCAGAAATAACTCTTTTTATTTCTGCTCTTGGGAAAAAAATTTGAGCAAAAGGTGTATGATAATTACACATAATTTTTATTTCCATAATAGAAAAAGGAACAAAAACGTGTTTGGACGATCCAAAAAATTTCTATTCCCAAAAAAAATTTATTCCTAATTTTTTCATTTAGTTTATAAAATGTCAGTTATAGTTGATTATATAAAATTTTTTAAAGAAGAAGGTGTAATTGGAATCATAAACTCATGCTTTTTAAATTTAAAGAAAAAAATACCATCATCAGCTAATTATTAGGGAGTGGCATGGCCTAAGAAATAAAATCATAATATATAATGATATAGAATCAGATGACCTTATAGAAATGTTGCCAAGTATTTATAAATAACATTACAAAAATTGGAAATATAATTTATTTGCAATATTTTTTCTAAGTGTATTTATTAGCTGCCTTTTCATGCGATGTATCATTTGTAACCTCCACTTGTCTAAGTCCAAATAGGTATTCTTGATCTCCATATTTTTGTCCATCTTGTCTTGGTCACAAATGTAATTATGAAAAGTACAACATACAATTATAATAAATGCTTGCTTTCGAATTGTAAATGGAAGTATATGTCTCAAAATTAAAAATTTGATTCTTTAATGTCCCAAATGACCTCTCAATGACATTTCTTAATAAAAAGTACCTATGGTTAAACAACTATCTTATTGTTTTGGACCGTCTCTCTTTACCCCTATAATCATTTAGATGACATTGTTTCACTTTTATACGGAGTAATAAGTCTTGGAAATGCTGCATAACCAGAATTTACCACGTAGTATTTGTCTATAATAAAGTATATATGAATTTGTTATAATATGCAACCGCAACACAATCATAAGGAAGATTATTTCTTATAGACAAAGCAAATACCGAGTGATGATCAAAGAAATTGCAGTTGAGAAGTCTCGAGTGTTGCCAAGAACTCCTGACAATCATTGGCAGATCATTCCTACCCAGCATACACAAAAATAAATTTCATTTAAACGAACAAATAGACAACACATTTTAGGTGGTAGTCCCTTTCCTGCCTCTAAATAGGATTTACTTCTATACAGGCATAGAAGCATTAATGTCAATGCCATCAATAGCACTTATGCAGCCCTATGATTTTATTAAAATTTACCATTATACAAGATTATTAATTTCATGTATTTGATGATGTAAAATCTATATGAAAATCATACATTGAAATAATATTTAAGGTTAAGATTCATAAGAATCTTCATTCGGAATAATATCAAAGGAAGGTGGCTTGATAAAACCTCTTTTGACAATTTAAGAACTACTTTCAATACTCTAGTGGAAAGCTAATTGTTTTTCCCAAACGTTGGAATCTCTCACATAAATATCTGATGGAGTTCTTGTGACCAACTAAAGATGAGAAGACCCCAACTTGTTAATCTATTTAAATATACCGATTATTTTCAACCAATCTCTTATCCTCATTAAATCATATAGGTTTCTCTATATTTTGGAAACTTCATATATTCTATTTGAATGTTAATAAACAACCTCGCTTACCCATTCAACTTCCAATAATTTACTTACCCTAATAGCTTCTTTCATATGCAAAGACTTGTCCATTGTAATAGTGTACAACTATGTTATCATTATGTTTATATCAAACTAATTCAAGTACTGTTCAACTAATGCTATATGTGCATTAGACACACTACTTTATTCTTCTTCCATAATACTTATACCATCACACAAATACAAGAACATCAATATAAATATCTAAAATAAAAAATCCAATAATTGCCAATTATATAAATTGTAAAGTGAAAGAAAATCAAATATAAAAATATCAAGCAACTCATCGTATCGATGCCGCCACATGAAAACAAATACAAAGGTCAACATGAATATCTTTAAAACCCAAATAACAAGTAATAATATAAGTCAAAAAGTAATGAAACAAAATATTAAAATCCAATGCAATCCATGATACATTTTCCAACATCTACTAAAGACATTGGAGAAATCCATTTCTCCTCTTTGTTGGGAATTTGATGAAAGCCTCTCTTCATGTAATGTATATTCATTTCATTGCTTTGTTGTAAAAAATCTTGTATGTTAACTAGGACATCAATCACAGCAAATACAAAAAAATGAGTTTATAGGTAATGATGTGAATTGTGAGGTGGAAGAGCCACTTATAGATTGACTTGTTTTAGATTTTATCATCTTTTATAAGGTTTTGCATGTGCTAACAACATCTTATGAGTTAGTCTTTATTCTCTTATTGGTATTTGGAGTTCTATCAAACTTGTATTTGTTATAAATTAAAGTACTTGTATAATCAACTGTAAATACTCCCCCATCAATATGGTGTTCATTAAAATCCACTGAATTATCGTCTACATCACCACCAACATTAACATCTTCCTCCGATAGTGTCAAATCTTCTGCATTTTCTGTTATATGCTCCATAGTAGCATATGTATCACCAAAAACAAAACGTAGCTTGAGATATAGAGAAAATCTATCCTGGTTGAATTTTGCCCACTCATTATTATCTTACAATTTTCACAATGATGACATACCTTAGCAACATAATCAAACATATTAAAACTTACATTTAAAATGATCTCAAAATGACCAAAAGTTAAATGATATTTTGATGTGAAATTCTATATACTCGGATCATCAACAATAACCGTTTTATTGACATTATCCCAGCAAATCCGAAGGGTGAAAGATGTTTCTTAAAGCTATTATATTGTTTTTTTAGTTTATTTGCCTTGTTCCTCAATTGTCCTTTGTTATATTGAAGTCCTATTTGTTAATTGAATTTAACCATATGTCATTTCACCTCTTTTTGTTGTAAGTAGAAGATGTGCAATTTCCCTTAATTAACCTCTTCAATCAATAAACTTACATACAACTTGGTTAAAGATTTAACCCACTTTGCAGTGAATACCTCTTTTTGAGATATCATTTAATCTTTGACTGGTTGGGTAACATATGAACCATATATTAAATCATGACGTAATCACATGGGAATTACATGCAATACTACATTAAATCATACCATAGTTATAACATTGTAAACATCCAACATTTGGCTATCAAATACAACCATTTCTTTTTCAGGGTTTCCATTATATATATGCACTAGATTCCAACCAAAAACGCAATATAAGCATGGGCATTGAGTCTGAACTTAAAGGAACGACATGATTAGAACTACAACAAAAGAAATTTACAAAATCTTCCAGTACAAGTTGATCCCAAATACCTAATTCACAAGCACAATCGTTATAAGGTTCAAACAACAAGAATAACCAAAATCCAAAGTGAAAATGATAACCAGAGGGACATTGTATCTTGGAGAATACTGCACAAAGCAAATTACGGCAATCTAAAGGAGAAACCAAATTTACAAACCTCTTCACATCAATTAACTGTAAATGTAAAAAGGTGGTAAAGCTAAGTCCCAATCTATTCATTTCCCATATAAACCCACACCACTTGTGAAAGTTGCCGTATTCTAGCCAATGTTGGCATCAGAAAAAGCTACTCGACTCAATTCATCACATTTTAAAATCAAAAAACGTCGAGAAGTGCAGGTAAGAGAAAGCTTTAATCATGACTTTACTTAAGCAACTCGTTAATAGGAGGCTTATACTCTAGTGCTCGAGTTCAAAGTGAAGCTCTAACCCTTTGCACTACAAGACTATTAAGGAAAACCCCTGCAGTGATACTGGCTAATTAACTAAAAGGCCATATGACAGATTGGAACTCACTTCCAGCACTCCTAAAAAGAAGGGGCAGGAATCAGCTATCAATGTTGGATTTTGTGCCTATAAATCAGCTAGACAGAACAGAAGAAGGAAACGAGTGTTTCATCAAACTCAGTACACAGCATATTGGGTTTGTTCCATAGAATGCACCCCAAGAAAGTCCACAACACTCCACTTGTCTAACATTCAAAACATTGGCAGGTATAAACCCAGCAACTTTTAGCTCTCCCTCTTTATTTCTTATTCCAAAACCTGCTCAACACGTAATCAGAGCGATGCTAACAGAGAAACCTAGAGTGTAAATTAATTACCACGAGTTTGGCGATCAAAATCCGGCAAGACCCTCAATTGAGCAAACCCGGCTCATAAATTTGTAAGGCAAGCATTAACAGCTTTCGCACCACCGAAAGCGAAAAATGCAACAAAACTCAGGCATTAATAGCTTCCGCACCAACGAAAGCGAAAACGCAATGCACCGAATGAAAAACCTTCACACAGCACAGAGAATTCGTGCCATGACCTCTTTCCTAACGTTCAAACCCTCACCCCAATCGAGAGTTACTCTCCAAGCGAGCCAACATGTTTATCTACGCAAACCACGCGACATAGCCCACGTAATCCATCGAACGCCCGTAAATCTCACCAAATTTCAGTCTGAGGAAGGAGAAAACAAGAAGAAATCAACTTTACCAAAAAAAAACAAGAAGAAATCAAAGGAACGGTCTGTACAGTGACGGAGGTCTGTACATTGACGGCAGAATGTAAATGGTCTAGAACTAATAGCTTTGTTCAATTGAGCAAAAAATCAAACCCAATCAAAAAGGCTGAGGGGAGCAACAAAAAACAAAGCAAGAATCACGAAAGAGAGAGAGCAACAAACGCGAAAGTGAGACACCTATCATTTCGCAGGACTAATTGCAGCAACGGAGGAAAGGTGTTGATGACTCCATCATCTCCAGCTACCGTTAATCAATCGATGCAAGGAGGAGACAAACTTCACGAAACAGAGAGAAAAAGAGAGATAAAATCGTCTTTGATGCACGGAATAAAAAGGGATAAGAATTGATTTTATTTTAAATTTTGTTTCTGATTTTTTTTATTTCTTGTTTTTGTTCCAAATCTATTTCCAGGAACAAAAAAAATTATTTAACGTGTTCGGTTCTATTTCCGTTCAAAAGAAACGAATCCTGTTCCAATCTATTTATAGTCAGCTAAGGAGTCACAAAATCCACAAGTCAACCAACAATGTTAAGATATTTACTAATAGTCAGCTAAGGAGTCACAAAATCACAAGTACACCAACAATGTCAAGATATTTACCACTAAACAAGTCACCCTCCCAACACAAAAAGATCGGAGCATTCTGCCATCGTACAAACCATCGAGAAAAAGGGAAAAAAATCAATGTTGCATCCTTTGAAACCGCACACAGCAGCACACTTCATCGACATCCAGACCAGTGAACAGAACCAAGTGCTTTCCCAATTAGATAAGATCAGCAACGTTCATGGGCATTTCGTCAATCTGGGTACTGTAGTATTGCTCTATATCTCTCAAGATCTTGATATCATCGCTCTTGACAAAGTTTATAGCAACACCCTGCCAAACAACAACAAAGGATTAGTGTCATTTCAATCATTTATTATGCAAAAGTGTCGAAATATAATTCTTTCGGCGCCATAACCAGGGCATGATTTGCATGATACCAACTGAAGTGCACAAAAATTATAAAGAAACACAGCACACATAAAAACACAAAATCATTGGCGAAAAGCATGGTATTAGCATTGACTCAATAGAGCAGACTAAGCAAACCAAGCTTTATAAAGTTCTTGCAATCTCACGCAAAGAAACATCCTTTTCAAAATAATATAACAAAGGCTGAAGAAGAATATTAAACACTGCGGGACAACCAAGTGCATCAAGCATCACGAACACAAAAGCCTCATTGAAAGCATCACGAACACAAAAGCCTCATTGAAAGATGGTCCCGTCCTCCATTAGAGATGGAAAAACAAACACAAACATTTTTAAGTACACAAGAAATGTCCTTGCCATTAAAATTGAAGAAAAATCAGGCAGCTTTTTTCTGCCAAATAATTTGGGGGAACAAAGTTAGGGAATAAACTTGACCCTACACAAATCATCATGATTTTGGGGGCTAGGAGAAGGAGCAGATCAATCACCCAGACAGGCAACTTCACTAAAGGAGAGAAAATGGAAGGAAAAAAGCTGAGAAGTCAGTGAACATGACTAAAATTTCATGAGCAGCTCCATAATGGAACTACATGGGTGTCATCAAAGTTCCATATTCAAAAACCACAAGCAGCACAGCCATATTAGTATGTTTTTAGGGGAGGTCATTGGAGTGCCATATTCTAAAACCACTCTTGAGCAGCACAGCCATATTTCAGTATTTTTTTCAAAAGAGACATCGCACACCTGGTTTCTAAGCTGCCAATAATGCCTGCATTACAGGATAGTCTTTCCACTAAGGTCAGAACTCTAGGAAATAGACTGCTATTGCTTTTAAGAACCAAATGCCCTACCATAAAAGTTACTCAGGAACTTCGGCAGACTATTGGCATCTCTCTCATATCGATTCTCATTGACCAAAAAAGAGGCTTATGGATGTGTTGGTTTCACAGGGGTAAGGCATGCCTTGACTTGTAAGGGCAATCAGAACAAGAATATCATCCCAGACCACAAAAGGCTCTTCTTTTTCTGTTTCTTTACAAATCTGGAATTAATTAATGCAGCACGAGGAAAATAGACAACTGCTGACCATGATTGACCCCAGAAAATGGGATTGAGAGAAATTTTACCTTGCGTCCAAATCGTCCAGATCGACCAATGCGATGAATGTAAAGCTCTCTGTTGTTTGGAAGGTCATAATTTATCACCAGTGAAACCTGAATAGAGAGAATTATAAGGATGGTCAATTTCAATTAATAGCTCACAATACTGCCAAGATGATTTACAAGCACAAGTTTAACTAGAAACTCCATTATCCAGCCATATTATGTCCATCCCCCAAAGCTACAAGCCAATTAGCAATGAATCAAGATGTACCAGTGACTCTAAATATAAGTATTTATGGTGACAGGAGCAAATTGACTAATAAGCAAACACATTCATAACAGTAACCATTCAGATATATTTGTGCTATAAATCACTATACTTGCTAAAAGACAAACCTGCTGAACATCAAGTCCACGGGCCCAAACATCAGTGGTGATCAGCACTCGTGTTGCGCCTGACCGAAATTCTCCCATAATTGCATCTCTTTCCTTCTGAGGCATGTCTCCATGCATAGATGAGACGGTGAAATTATTGCTTCGCATCTTTTCTGTCAGCCAATCCACCTATCCAAATGTGCGTGACACAGGGAGTTATAGGTGACTGTTAACCAAAAAAAAATGCAAACTAAAGCCATGGCTCTGACAGATGTATTTCTTATACTTCAGAACTGTATTCATGTGAAAGGATGAGAGACAGTAAAGCATTGGAGTGAGGTTGGGGGAAGCAGAACGTTCAAATACTTTACAACACCAAGTGCATATATCAGCATGTGCCAAAACTTAGTAAAACCAGAGTCAACCATATTTTATACTTCAAAAATTATACTCATCCAAAAAAAAAAAAAAAGTGAAGTGCTATGGTACAAATAAGAAAAACCCCCTTGCCATTTGAGTATGCAATACACATATGGCACGACTAGGTTATTTTATTCTAGTGGAAACATTGTGTAACTGCAAACTGCATGTTCATGCTACTTTCCCATAGATATACTTCTCACCTCCATATATTCGTAAATAAAGGGAAATAAATCATGCTACCAATGGTAATTCAAAACAGTCATCCAAACAAAGCCTAACGCCAAATGCATATACTCAACCAACCAAAACACACATAAACTGCCTACTTGGACAAATCAAAGGAAATGAATGAGGCTTCAATAAGACTGCACAAGAGAAATGTCTGTTACAAAGAAAAATAGCTATACTTAGACATAAAAGTGATGGAACCCTTACCTTCCGTTTGGTGTTGCAGAATATAACAGCTTGGGTTATGGTCAAGGTATCATAAAGATCACACAATGTGTCAAATTTCCACTCCTCTCTTTCCACTGCAACAAAAAATTGCTTTATCCCCTGTCATCATTTGCAAAAACAAAAGATCATCAGTCTTCTGCTTCAAGGCCAAATGTGACACGCACTCAAGTGCTTACACTAAAAATAAGCACAAGAAGTGATTACCTCCAGCGTCAATTCATCACGCTTCACAAGGATCCTCACAGGATCTGTCATGAACTTGCCAGTGATCTCCAAGATCTCATTTGGAAGTGTAGCAGAAATCAAGACAACCTACACACAGATTCCACAAATTTATATTTCGACCAAGTCATTGATCCTTAAACTTCAATGCCAGCAACAAGCGTAAAAAGCCCTTCCCCCCATTTTGGGAATGGAGATGCTGCATGCATATAAGTGAAATATAAGCGGGACAAATTTTTTGGACTACTGTGACAGTGACAATCATAACTGCACATGAACCAAATAATGTGGACTACCAAAGTTGATTTACAGCCTTAATTAACACAGAAAGAAAAGGAAGGGATCCAATATATGGATATGTTCTTGGAAAACCAATGCGACAAATTTAAATCAATGAAATTACAACATCTGTACTACATGCGATGCATATCCAAGAATGACAAAACATTCAATTCAAAGAACGAACGTGATATATAACTGCTAAAAAACATTACCTGAAGCTCTGGTGGAAGATATCTATAAACATCATAAATTTGATCCTTGAATCCTCTGCTCAACATCTCATCAGATTCATCCTGGCAAACCGCAAATCAAATTTAAAACTGATGGAAACGAAAAGAAAAATTATTGATGCAACAAAGAAGGTCAATCACTTACAAGAACCAGCAGTTTAATAGCTCTAGTGCGCAGAGTTCTCCTCTTGATCATGTCACAGACTCTGCCTGGTGTGCCAGACACCACATGGACCCCATGCTCTAGTTTCCTGATATCTTCACCCAAACTCTTGCCTCCTATGCAAGAATGTGCCTGTATATTCATATAATCACCAATAGCGAGAATCACCTTCTCTGTCTGGGAAGCCAATTCCCTAGTCGGTGACAAGATCAATGCCTGAACCCTGCATAGCCACATAGACCAACATAAGTATCACAAATAATAAAGAGATGACATTCAGCTAGGATGGGAATAAACCACTGTTCATAGATCTATCCAAGTGCATCCGAAGCAAGGAATAAGAAACGCCCACCAAAGTCGTCCATAACACCAAAATGTCGCTTGACATACAGTAAAAAAATAACGAAAAATAATGACCTATATATGGAAAGTTGTTACTGTTAAATTCCACCTTGCTCTTACAAGATTATAGACCCTGCAAACCTGAATATCACCACTGTTCTAACAATGCCTTTTTACACTTCAAAGGAAAGTTGAATGTTGAACAAATCAAATTCACAATGTCCAATCAAAATACGTTGCCAAACATCGGATTGCAGCACAGACTCACCAGACATTTGCAGAGTACCGAAAGGCTAAAAAGTGAAGCGCTATCAGGCAAAAGGTTTTCCTCAACGTAATTTCCACGCAACAGAAAAAGTTCAGGCAACTTTGGCTGTTTCTCTAGCCATCATAATCCTAGCCCCTCAATAGTTCAGAGAGCATCACCAGAAAAACAGAATAACCAATTCACGAGGGGAATTAACGTGAAACCAAAGGAACAGTCTCTAGAAATTTGTTAATCAAGCCTACTATGTTTTCGAGCACACGAACTAAGCTGGAACGAACGACAAAACCTAAACTATTCACGACTCACAGGCGAGCCGAAAAGACCGGCAGAATCGGCGTAACGGAGGATAACAACGACCGAACGCGAACTAGGGTTTACGGGAAGCGAAGGACGTACTCTCGGTTGGCGGTATCGACAATCTGGCAGACGGTGAGGGCGATCATGGAGGTCTTGCCCGTGCCGGACTGGGCCTGGGCGATGACGTCGCGGCCCTGGATGATAGGCATGACCGCCCGCTGCTGGATCGCGGAGGGCTTCTCGAAGCCGTAGTGGTAGATCCCGCGCAGCAGGTCGTCCTTCAGGTCCATCTTGTCGAAGGTCGTGACCGGCTCGACGCCCGGGGTCGTCTCGAAGACGAGCTTCTCGTCGTCCGCCATCGTCGCCCTCCTCGACCGGTTCGCCGGAACCACGCTCGCAGTGGCCGCCGCCGCCATACTTCGCAACCCTGTCTCCGCCTCTCTGTTTCTCTCTCTAAAATAATCTCTCTCTTCTCTCTCTCTAGAATTCTCGCTGTGGAGGGGAAAAGATGAATGCCCCTCGTTAATATACGTTAGGTTTTCACGCGACGATCGTTATCGAGATTTAACGGGGTTTTAACTTAGGCTAAAATATCAGTTAAATTTGAAATTGAAATCCTACTTATAAAAAAATAAATAAATAATTTAATTTCATCGATTATCTTTTCGAAGATGACGTGGGTGGATCCATCTTTATCTTACTGGCAAAATTTAAATATCAATTTGCTTTATCCCTAAAATTGAGAAACTCTTTGTATATAAATAAATATTGGAATTGCCACTCCAAATATGGAAAATCATGGCTCTTATGTTGGGAAGATTTAAGCTATGTAATTGCAACGAAAAAGTATAGGTTGGGAGAAAAAATATATATATTCATGATATATATATATTTGTATTTTGTAAATGTATTTTATTTGTAAAAGAAACTTTTTCCTTTAATGTCTTGCAAAAACCACATTCCTAAATTAAGCATGAACTTCATTACGATCGTTCGGATTTTTTTGTTTTTAAAAACTTCATTTGCAGTTGCTGTTTAAATTGTGCATAGATCACTTTTTACCATTAAATTTGAATTTTGTCTCGTGTATTTAGACTATCATCTAATTTAATGTATCATATTGAAATTGACTTTGAGTGCATTCATTGTGGATGTTCATTAATTAAAGTCTTTTATTTATTGAAAAATTTTATAAAAAAATTCGAAACCTTAATTGAAACGCAAATATTAACGCTGTTATATAAAATATCCCATGTATATTAGAATGATTTTCCATGATCTCTTATTTTCTTGTACTATTCTCATCCACGCTTCGTTCTAATGCAATTCCTATGTGTGCCCAACCAAAAACCACTATTTGGAAACACAAAAAAACAAATTGTATGTATTTGCATGAAATGAATTCCAATAACAAAGAGTTATAATACAAGTCAAATCAGGTTTGGAAATGGGTCATTAAATTTACATTTCATGAAAATGATTAAATGGGTGAATATAGATCGGACTATTTTCGACTTAATTTAAATCCGACTTGATTCATCCATTTGACGACTCTAGTTCTCACACGTCCGCTTCACATGAGAATAAATCTTTAATAAATATTGGAAGTCGCCGTAGGTTTGTCATCTTTCTTAGTAACTTTTCGTAGATATTTTACTATCTATTTTCATGTACAATTTGATTTGTTCGCTGCACGTGTATTATAAAAACTAATGAGATGGAAAGAGTACATTCAAGACAACCATAATGACGTCAAGACACGGTGGTTGTCGTGTTCATGGACGACGGCTGTCGAGGCCGCAGGGGGCGACAGCCTTGATGTGATCTTGTCGGTCACCATGTTAATATTAAATTTACCAAAAAAATTACGTTTCTAAACAATACTTTTAGGAAGTTATTTTTCGGGAAAAATGATAATATTTTTTTGTGTTTGCCTAAATATGAAAATGAATCAAAGAATATTTTTCTGAGTTAGATATGGAGAATTCGATTCGATTTTTTTTTTTTTTTGCACTTTTTCAATAAATTTTTATATTTATTAATCGAATTTTTAATTATTTTAAATTTTTAAATTTCTTTTGTACTTTTTCCTTTTATTTTTCTTTTGCTCCTTGCCAAATGCAAGCTCAAGGCTCGTTGGCCTCGAAAAAGCTCACTAATTTGATGAGGCCCTAGGCTGATGAGCCAAAGGCCGGTGCTCGCGAATCTAGCGAGCTTGAGGCTCAAGCTCATCAATTTGGCGAGTAGCGAGTTTGAGGCTCACTTGTGGTTGGTGACTATCCAAAAAGAAGGAAAAAAGAAAGGAAGAAAGAAAAGAAAAAGAAAAATGATTAAAAATTTAAATTTTAAAAAGAAGAAAAAAGAAAGAAAAATAGGCTAACAGGGATATGAGATACGAGAAAGTAAGTATGGAAAATATTTTCTCTTATTTTGAAAGATTTTTTTCCATTGATGGAAAATATTTTCTAGATCGGTTCATTTTACGTAAAATGAATGCCGAAAATTTAAGAAAACAATTTTATGGAAATTATTTTCATGACGCGAACAGTCAATATTCAAAATCATGGAATTTAGGTAGAAAAAATGACAAAAAATGTTCCATAACTTTGATTTAATATACAATATAATTCTTGAACTTTTAAAATTATTTAATGTGATTTTTAGATTTTTAATATATACTCAATCTAGCGTTCAGAGACGTCTATGAATTAGAATTATATTTTCATATAATTCAAGAACTAAATTAAATATATATAAAAAATTTATAAATCACATTAAACATATTAGAAATTCACAATTACATTGCACATTGCAAATGGTCGAGAATTATTCATGTCATCATCTGATAGTGAAATTAGCAAATTGCACGTGGTAAGTATAGAGGTCGAATTTCACCTTCAATCCGCTTGCCATCATCATCGCCATTTCCCCGTGACCGTCATTTCTCTCGGCCCAACTAAAATAACTGCACTTTCTCTCTCTCTCTCTCCTGCTGGATCTGCCTCGAATCCAAACGCATTTCCGATCTGCGCTCTCTCTCTCTCTCGCTCCTTCTCGCCGCACTGCTCCGCGATTCCGTCCGGGCGTGGAATCCGCACCTCGGATCTCGTCGATGGATCTGTAGAAGGCGGCCCCCCCGCCCGGAGTCTCGCACCGCCGGCGATGATGCCGCCGAGGTTCTCGATCTTCAGCGGCGGCGGCGGCGGCGATGCCAAGAAGCCCGGCGGCAGCCCGCACAGAGCCCCCAAGAGCGAGCTCGCCTCGCCCTCGATAAAGCTCCGCACCGACAAGGAAGTGTACAGGCCCGGCGATGCGGTGGTCGCGACCGTCGAGATCGTGACTCCCGACGCGGGCGGTGTGGTCAAGAACGGCTCGGTCTGTTCGCTCCTGATCAAGCGCCTCGGCTTCGAGATCAGGGGGATTGAGAAGTTGGACTCTCAATGGTTCGCCACCCAGAAGCCCTCGCCGGAGTCCAGGCAACGCAGAGGTACTCTTTGGGATTCTGTCGTTGTCGATGAAATTGACGAGAAGAGACCATCGGGGATGTTGTTAGAGTGTCGGGAATTGCGAATTCCGTAGGAATTAGCTGGGGTTTTAAAGAGTATTGGGCGAGGAATATTGTACTGTATGTCTTGTTTCACTCGATCCTAGTGGCTGTAGAGCAGGTGCCCACAAGAGGAATTTATAGCGATTAATCATGGAGTATGAAGGCTTGATGAGTTAAATTTTTCGTTTACAGGTGAATATGCTTTTATGGACTGCTCGGTGCCATCCATATTCTCAAATCAGATTGTTTCTTGCGGCACCACTAAAACCTGTAAGTGCATTTTCTTTTTTCTGTTGTTCCGTTTGCATGAAAAGTTTAGACAGATGATGAAGAAATTTGCATGGAGAAAAGAAACAATTAACCGAGATTTTACATGTAAATCTGTAGCTACAAGATTGTTCTTAGTTTTCTTCGACTGACTATGGAATCTTCCTTTCTTACTGTTGTTTCTGCATGAAGTCTGGTACTGATAGGGAAGAAAATATTGTCAGATGGGAAACAGGTTTATTACTCAGAAGAGGGAAAAATCATTTACTGTTGGTGAAAGGACTTTCACAGCTCGCTGGTCGATCCAAGCACATGAATCTGGGAAAAAAGTTTGTCCATAAACTTAAAGTTGAGTGACTATAATAGAAAAGGGCTAATCCGTTTCTAGATCAGTATCGCTTAGCTAGTCTAGATACATGCATTCTCTGGATGTCCAAAAGATGACCAAATCTATATTATGTTAGAATAATCAACCAGAAGGAGCTGGGTTTCTTCTTGATATTTTAGTACTATCCGTGCTGTCACTTTGATTCTATAGCCTGTCTAGCTTTCATTTTACTAGTATCCTGTTGAGCAATGTTTAAGCAATGAGTTTAGGATTCCTGATGATTGAGGGATGATTTGGGATTCTTATCCAGGGATAGAAGAATTTTTACCACATATGCGAAGCATAATTTAAGGGTGTCTCCTTGGAGTAGACTACTATGTACCTCATTTACGTATTAGTTGGAATGAGGTGACATGTGAGAAATTCTTCCTCACATGATTTTATATGGCTCATTATACCACTGGCAGATTAGTTTCATAATATTTGTACTAGAAAGCTCAAGGTTCCATTTCACTATTGAATGAGAGACAAAAACCACCCATTGTTGTCTTGGAAAGTTGTCATTCATGCTTCATCATTCAAATTGTTGTGTGCTTCACGCTTTACTAATTTCTTTGGTGTGATATGGAAATTTTTTATCATCTCTCTGTGTATTAACAAATCAGCTTTTCTTCTTGTTGGTAGATGTGATTCGAGCTGTGCTGCCAAGCATCATACCGCCATCGTACAGAGGTGCTACAATTCGTTACTTGTACTATATAAAGACTATGTTATCAGGACAATGGCAGATTCTTGAAACTGGTCACTCTCAGAGGGAATCAGCGAAAGATCTCCCTGAATTGGTTTGTAATTATTCATTCTTCATATTTGTTATTTGATACATGTTAACCAAAAGATTGCTAAATAATGTTGCTATCCTGTTTGTCATTTGAACTGTACTCAATGATCATTTGGTTGCAACTTGAAGTAGTTCCACGTCACTACTTTACGCCTGTTTTTTCCCCCTTAGAATGAGATGGAGTTTGTTGCAATATCAATTGGTTTCTTTGAGTTCTAAAATCTCCTTCGAGTGATGAACAAGTAGCTATCTTTCTCAACTATTTCATTCTTGATTCCTATGAGGCACTTTCTTCTGAACTTGCGATATCTCTGATTTGCTAATAATTGGCAGAGTCGGTCTTTTGATTTATATAATTTGACATTCTTCTTCCCCGTTGGATTAGGAAGAGCTGAATATTGTGTTTACTAATATGTGGTGAGAATCATGAAAACTGGAAAACTTGAAAAGGGATCTAATTTAACTTTGGGAAAGCATTACTGAAACTATGAAAAAGTGGAAAGGAGAAGACAAGAAGTTCAGCTTCTCACTTGACGGGCTGCTATTCCTCGCTCTGTAATAGTGGTATGTCTTAATACACATAGCATGCTTTTATCTTTTGCTGAGGAGCAGACTTAATGTTCAACGAAACCTAACAGTCAAGGGGACCAACCTTTGGTAGATGATCCTGTGAAATTGTTTGGCTCTTTCTGTAGTTAAGTTGCTTATTAATTCCACCCGTGCACTTTGTGGAAACTTTATCATGTGCTTTCAGGAAATAGCATTATGATTGCACCTTTTTTTTTTTTGGTAAGGGCATTATGATTGCACCTTTTGTGAGGTGGAATACCACTAATTATGGAATGGATTGATGTGGAATGGCCTATTTTCCTTTAAAGATGTGGTTAGTTTTTTAAAATCTGTTTTGTTTACATTATACCTCTTTCTGTAGATCATCATGTGGTTTTAATTAAGCAGCCTATTTTCCTTTAAAGATTCTTGTTGTGATTCTGATTCTCATCTGGCACAAATAAGTTAGTTTCACAGTACAAGTTCGTATATATTTCCTTGATTAAATCTTTAAAATCTGTTTTGTTTACATTATACCTCTTTCTGTAGATCATCCTCTTTAAGACCTCCTGCTCGCCTTATGGTGCTCAAGTTGGTTCTCAAAGGTTTTGTATTGAGTGCTTCAAATATGGAGTTGCTATGAAAACTGCTTTTCTATTCATGCAGATTGGACTAATTTTGTCTATAGCTCAACTTACTTTTGTTTACCACCATGTGCAGACATACATGAATGATGTGGCTGTTTAGTTAATGAGCCTTAAGGCTATGCCCTGGTTTTGTTGTTGTGTAGTGTGTCCAATATGACTCTTATTGGAGCTTATGATGTGAACTACAGGAAGTTCGTGTGCCGCTACAAGTTTGGGTTGATCAGAAAAACAGTGGGTTGCTATTGGATGAAGGTCAAAGTGAAGGTGAGTATATCTTTTGCAATTTCTTGTGGTAAGTTGAGCCTATCTGCACATAATTCTTGATCATGATATGGTTATAGCACTGTAAATAGCCTTCTGGATCTATATGACAATGGAACTTTTTTTCCTTACTTAACATGCAATCACAAGGTCTTAAGATGTGATGTAACTCATTCAATCTTTGATTTCTGAGATTTGGATAAGGCAATTTATCCATTTTCTGTTTTTGTCAATTTCTTGGCTGTTTCTTCTTTTGTCTAATAGATGGCTTTTTGATAATGACACTAAACCTGGTCATCTTTACTTCCAAGGATACATTTCCTCGCACAGTTTCGCTAAATTTTTTTTATGCTTACACATTTCATATAAACATTTCTGATGGATATTATGTATTTTATCTGTATGACCAATTTTGGTTTTTGAACTCTTTTTAGGTATTGTTCCTTTGTCAACCATTCAACTGGATATTTACTGGAAAGAGATGGATGGCGAGTCAGACTGGGTAGGTCTACATTCTTTCCATTATCCGTTTCCTCCCATTGGAATTGCTAATAGCTTTTGTATTCAGCAACAGCATTTACTGAGGCATTGAAATGAGAAGACCATTTGACAATTTGATAAACTGTATAGGTTCGAGCAAATGACATATATGATGGAGTGGAGGAAGGTTATGATAGTTCAAGAGATGAGATATCATCTGTCTCCTCATATAACCCCAGTAGAGAAAATATACACAGAACCTTTGGGAGTTCACTCTCCTTGCAGTCGTCTATAGCAAGATCTTCAAGCAGAGATATATCATATGCAGAAGGTGAACGGATGAGTCTATCATCCAATATGGCAATTCCTCGTCTGTCTGCAGCAGAAATCCTCCATGAGAATGATGATGGTAATTATGCTTATAAAGATTTATATTGTAAAATACATATGCTGCTGACAAGTCCTGATTATAAGTATACAATTCTGATGATGAACAAGAAAATAAGGATGTGTTTAAAGGATCATATCCTGTGAGCAGATTGCTGACTATAATATCCTCTAAGTTGTATCTCTTGTGCTGTAGGAAAGATCACTACTTATAGAAGTATAACATAGTGATAAGTTAAAATAAGACATATCAAGAAAAATGGCTTTTGAATCTGCAGATACGATCATACCAATCTTATGATTTGGACATAAGATAGGAAAATGATCCTAGAAAATTAGGAATTTGTTAGGATTGGGCCACTCTTTAGGTTTTAGATCTTAGGATAGTATCTTGACTATAATGCTCACAGTAATTTTGAGAAGCTTCTGAAGTTAGCTGATGAAGAATGAAAAGCTTCTTTGTTTCTTTATCATAATGACTCAATCAACTCCAGACAAAGCTAACTGAATTAACTTTGCAAATGGATGTGGAAGCCCATACTTCAGGTGTTGCCTCTCCAAATGATCGGTCAAAGCTTGGAAAATCTCTTTCAACAGATAACCATGAGGGAGCATTTTCCCCTGATGCAGGTAGACTCTGGCAACATTTTCTTGATGTTACTAAATGATTGTGAGACCATCACATCTTTTGTCATAGCTGCTTGATGCAAAAGGTCAATGAACTTATTTTCAGAAATGTTTCTTTGTAGAGGAAGGATTTATTCGAGCAAGATCCTACAATATCAGAATGGATGACCGTGTTCTGCTCAGATTTTCTCCAAAAAACTCAGACTCAACTTATTACTTCAGTGACACGGTGATGACAGTGATGTGACTTGGGATCCCCCCAAAAAAACCCCCGGGTTTTTTTTTTTTTTTTTTTATCTCTAATAAGTCATTGTTCACAGATTGGTGGAACTCTAACCTTTTTCCTGAGGAAGGAGCCCGGAGATGCCTTGAGGTAATTGCATCTAAGAAGTGATATAAAAATAATGATAAGAGGGCAGCTTCTGTATTCCTTTAACATGTTGATAAAATGTTGGAGCCATTGCAGGTTTCCATAACATTGGAGATGTCAGAGACTATAAATAGGCGTTTTGTCCATCCTTCCAGGAAAAATTCACCTACCATCACCAAGGTACCATAAGTTTTTTAAGCGCCTTTTCTGAGATTCAAAACTTTATATCCACCTATAGTTATTTATATATTGTCAATATTTCTTGTCAATTTTTTTACTTTTTCATCATGAACCAAGTATAGTGAGTCTAATAGAGTAGCCTTCATATTTTAATATAGCTCTGAATGGAACGCCCAGATAAATTTGTCTGCACAATCAGCCATAGGGATAGGGAAGTTGACATTAGTATCTTTGATAGAGAATATATGAGGACAGTTGTCATTGTTCAAGTGCATGGCTTTTATGTGCCGGTGGTGCAATGGTAACTCCATTCTCTTATCTGAAAAATAAGGATACTTTTGAATTTTTTGCGAAATATCTAGTGTCAGATAAAATGTAAGAAAACTGACTTGAAGAGTGGGCATGAGAGCAGAGTTTGCCTTTTGGCTTTGGCAGTCCATCCTTCTTAGTTCACGATTTACTGTCTGTGCATCACATGGTGTTGTGAATATAACGCATTAAAGTGGAAGAACGTATGACCAAAATAATACTGGAACCAAGGACCAGATCATGAATTTAATCTCTGATGCAATTTTTCTTTTCTGCATCTCTCTTTATGCTGATCAAGTTTGTATTTGTTGATTATCACTAACAAGAAAGCCAAAAAGAAAAAAGATTGCTGTTTTGAAAAAAATAAAATTAGGTAAAGCTATCAATTGGGGAACTTCCATTTGGCATTTGGAGACCGTTTTGCCAAAAGCTTAAACTTGTAGAGAAAAAAAAGCCAACAGGGCACATCTGTTTATCATTTCTCGCATGTGAGGCGGATTTTACAACTGGAATACAGCATGTAGATTTAACCACTTCCAACAGACAACCAAAGACGAACAAAATTACAGCAGGTGGTAAAACGAGCAGAACAACTATAGGAAGGATTGTCTGAATTTGAACCTTTAACATGTGCTCAAATACTGTGTTAGAAGACGTCTGTTCCCACGAATTAAGTCACTAGAAGTCAGTCACGCGGTCTTTATCTAGAAATATAGCTGAATGAATTGACCTACAGCTTTTTCTCTGACTAAATACTCGTTACGCATGTAAATTTGATGCGTGATTTAAGAGAGAAACTTTTTCAATATTTAAATATGCAATCCTTTCTCCCAAATTTAGATGATTCAAAGCTGGATTTTTTTTTTTTTTGGTCTTTAGCATAGGTAAATTTAGTAAGCATTACAAGTTTTTACAAAGCCAAAATATAAAATCACGAGAAGTCCAAAGATGTACACGCTCATGCAGCTTTCTGCTTTTGTGGTTGTTTTTGGGAAGCTTGTCTTAATGCATTTCATGCTAATACACCTATTTGGGGGTAACTGTGCTGCCAGTGCTGCAATATAGCACTCTATACAGAAAAGTGCAATTGCATTAAGTGCTGCCCATGGCTCCCTTGGGGAGCCTTGACAAAGGATTTTGATGATTGGCAACCTACAGAGAGTGGGAAAGGATTGACCAATATTATAGGGCTTCCAACTCTAAAGACAGAGTCTGATATTGTTTATCATATACCGATCCATTGTGAGTGCGTGCCTCAGTCTTGATTTCAAGCTCCATCAGTACAGAACAATGGTGAGAGTATGAGCTAGGTAGTTGGGTGATAAGGTTCCAACTTTGGACGCATTTTGTCTTCTAAGAAGGAGGTGAAAAGAAGATTCTTCTTCTTTGTCACACTAGTATAAGTTTGAAGTTTTTTATGACTCAAAGGGGTCCTGATACAGATTAATTCTGCCGAGGTCACTAAAACATTTGCCTGTTGCTGCTGATACTTTTATTATGCTGATGAAGGAACAGTGAGGAATTTGAGATGCTAATTTTTAACATGAAGAACTTTGTGTGCCTGACCTTGGTGCTACTTTGAGTGCATTGATTGTTTTCTTTCTTTTTTCTCCCATATTGTTACCCTACCTTTGATTTTCTGCTTCATCTTCTGCTTATAGGTTCAGAGTGATCACCACGAGGTCGTTGCAGATTTGGTGCAGACTAGCTTTCTCTTTTCCATCCCTATGGATGGGCCCATGTCCTTTTCCACTCCTCGCATCTCTGTGCAATGGGCTCTTCGATTTGAATTTTATACCACCCCAAAGAATGTGGACTGGACGAGGTATGACAAAGCAGTATGAATATACACATCTATTTTTCTTTTTTTGATTTTTTTTCCTGCATGACATTCTTGGGTAATGTGAGGCATCTTCTCTGATTTTACTCAGCTACTGCATAGAAGGTTTTTTGATCTAACATTTGGAAGTTAGTGTTTCTTGCATAAAGGTCATTTTTGCTAGTTAGCTTACAAAATAATGTATCATTGGACGACCAGTTGTAGTTCTCTCTTAACTTCTCTTGATGTTAGTTTCTGCCTAATTCTGATTAGATGAGAAAGTTGAAGGCTATGTTATATAAGTATTGTTCCAACCGACATCCTACTAGTTGAAAAATAATCCTGTTCCTGCTACGAACCCTAATCAGACCCGACTTGTATACCATTGAGTAATTGATACATTCTTCAATTTTTACAAATTTAGGTATGAGCATCCTCTTTTGGTAGAGGGAAGAGAAAAAAGCGAGTGGGTTCTTCCGATCACAGTGCATGCACCTCCACCCGGACCCTCGGCGGCTGCTCCTACCCGAAGCGAGAAATATTTCTCTTTGGAACCATTGTGGGGTCATAGTTGAAGGTAATAAGATTCACTGTTTTTCTCTTGTAAATGTCTCCCGTTTTGGTGAAACTAATTGTCTCCCTATACTGACATGCTATTTGCCCTTCCCAGGTTCATAGGTTTTTTTGGAATTTTGGATATCTTTACTCGCTTACGGGTTCTGGAATCACATCCGATTCCGATGTCAGGAACATAAAGGAAGCACATCAAGAAGGAGACAGGGTACAGCTTTGTCATTCAACATCTTTCCCATCCTTTGCACCGGAGAACGGACCAAATGTTCGAAGTGGAAATTGGTGCATTTGAAATTCGGTGCGCCGCCGCAGCCTCTGTTCTTAGCTCCATAACTAACCCATTCGGTGTGCCCTAGTCGCGTCTTGCTTTGTCAGCCCATCTCATTTATGTGTCATCTCGTTGAGTTTTAAATGCTCAAGCCGTTGTTTCTCCCAGTTCCACATTTCAGCCCATCAGAGAATGGAAATTTTGCTGTTTTTTCTTTTGCTCTCTGTGTGAATATTGAGATGTACTTAAGCAGAATGTACATATTGAGATCTTACGTATCTGTCGAAACGGTCCTTCAGCCTTTCAAACCGATCCATCCTTTTTTGTCAGTCCATCTTCTGTCGTAGCGAACTTTGATGAGCGTTATAGTCAATCTTCATGATTGCTTTGAACTTTGGCACCTTAAAATGCAAGAATGGGTGATTGAAGTAGGGACAATGTTCTGGGTTCATAATTCGACAACTCTGAACTCATCTTTCTGGAGGTCTTTACGGGCTCTATCTTTCAGGGAAGCAGGCTTTATGTGCATTGAAAAGCTGGCAATCTTTAAGCTGTTATCCGGTATGCAAGCTTAAAAAAGTGGGAAAGAAAGTGATATGTTTTTTTTTTGGTAACTGAGGACTCCACCATGGGCCTCCTATGCCCGGATGGCATTGAAGGGCCGGGCCCCTATACCTCGGGGGAGACTAGCCCAACATCTTACCGCTAGAGCCCCCACTTAAATTGCTAGCAACTGTGGGTTTTGAACCCTCGATCTCGGCGATGAAGGAGAGATTCTCAACTAACGCAGCTGCCCATGGGTAAGCAGTTATTTCCACTTTAATCTCTCAACCAACGCAGCTGCTCGTGGGTAAGCATTTATTTCCACTTTTAAGTTGCAAGGAGGACTTATGTTTCAGACTTGCAATTTCGTCTCTGGAATATATCCATTAGGTTAGAGAAGGAAAAAGTTCAAGAATTCTGTGCAATGAGGTATGAGTAAGGAACTGAAATCTCATCTTCTTTTCGTGTATTTGCCCTTCCTCTCTAGACTATTTAAGTGTGTAAATTGAAGGCCAGGTAAATGAAAGTGGGAAAATTACCTAAAAAATCATAAACCTATTACATTAGTACCAATTCAATCTTAAACTTTTTTCATTAGATTAATTTAATCCTAAACATTTTCACACCGGTATCAATTTAGTCCATTCGACTAATTTTAGCCGGTTGGTGCTGACGTAGACATCGGCTGGTATCGGTTGTTCGGTCAACTTTGGCAAGGGAATTTTTTAAACAAATCTTTTTTGATTTTTTTTCCTTTTCTTTTTCTTTTTCTTTCTTCTTCCTTCTTGGACTTTCCCTACAATGGCTAGCGAGGCTCCGGTGAGGCTCGCCGGCCTTTGGGTGAGGGCTACGAACCCCTCCCTAGTCGCCAACGAGGGTTACGGCTCTCACCTAGGGATGTGGGCGAGGCCGCCTTCACCCACGGCAAGGCTAGGGAGAAGCTGGCCTCTCCTGTGGCTCCCATGCCTCGCCCACGACCTTGGGCGAGGGCCGCGACCCTTGTTGGCCACTTGCAAGGGCTTCGTGAACCTCTCTAGTGGTTAGTGAGTCTTGCTAGAGCCTTATCAACCATTGTGGAAAAAGGAAGCTAATAAATGAAGGAGGAAAAAATAAAAAATTATTAAAAAACTAGACGGTTGGCACCAGTTGACGTCCATGTTAGTGTTAACTAATCAAAATTGGCCGGAATAAATTGAATTTGTACCAATGTGAAAATATTTATGACTGAAAATATTTAATTGAAAAGTTTACGATTGAATTGATATTAAAGCAATAGGTTTATGACTTTTCCGTACTTTTCCTAAATGAAAGTAAAGGAAAATTCAATAATCCAATAGTCACGAGCTATGAAGAAAGCACAACTTAGAACATAGACCCATAAGTAAAATCAATGCAAATATTTTATCCATGCCTTTTTCAACCCTCTGTTACGCTGAGTGTGTACTTGTCTAGAAGCCTAGCCTAGAAACCATTTTGAATGTAGATTGCAGTTTATCCAGACCAGACTCTCAACTATCACTTTTTTTTATTTTTAAACAAAATTCTGATATTTCCACACTGAGAATTTCGCACTAAATGTTAGAAAAAACAATATTACAGACAACATCTCTATTCTTAACAAAGAGCACAGCAAGCAAGCCATGGAATTAGCCTACGTAGAGTACATACTTGTCTAGAACGGAAATTGAACAATTGCTTCTCTGAAAACATAAGCGCAGTCTCAACATTCATTAACTCAAGAAGTCAAGTGAAAAAAAAAAAGAGGTGCTTGAACTGAAACGAGACCGAATGATTTAGCGACACAATTTCTTCCATAACTTACATATCTCTCACTATTATTGCATGTACGAAGCCAAAACCGTTGTGTTTTAGAAAAGTAGCAAGCAAACCGGGCAACTCTTTCTGCTCTTATAACATGCTGCAAGGCACTCAGGAGAACACTGAACACAGTCCTGACCTTGTTCCCATTTGCATATTCCCCTGAAAGCACTTGGGCAGCCGTGCGTTACACCGATATGGTTGAGCATCCTCATCAAACGATGCTGTCCTGGCGCTTGAGCGTCGAGGAAGAAGATCTTCTCCGTTTGACTATCTTCCTGACGCAGCGATTCGTCTTTAGTGCCAGGCGGCATCGTCTGCCCCACGTAAATCAGACCCATAAAGCCCATCCAGACAAAGATTCCAACTTTTATTATCTCGACCGTCAGAGTCCATTCACGCATGGAAGCTATTACTGAGAAACTATAGGTGAGCGCTACGGATGCGACAGCGATTGACATGATCACCATCAGAACCAAAATGAAAAACCTACGCCTCAAAGGGAGGCCGCTGACAAGTAACATGATGATGCTGAGGGATGCAATAAAGCTTGCTGAGTTAACGCCCAAGATTGGCACGTAGTCTTTAACCAGGAGGGTTGACTCCGACTTGGAATGCCGTTGTTGCTGTTAAAGATGCTACAACCATCAGTGCGTTCCTTTCCTTTCAAGCCTATCGTACTGCTTATGAAGATTCTTCTTCCATCGCTCTTGCTCCACAGGGAATTCAATACGCTGATTATTTGTATTTGAAGATTCTTCTTCCATCATTTTGACTCCTAGAGAGGGCATGGACATCTGCATTTGTCGCTCTGGATTCTTATGTTGTCCAAGTGCCTTCCAGGTTTTCCAATCTGTGCTAAAAGGACATATGCTGTCACACCACTCAGGTTTGGAGAGTTTGCTTCTACTGTGATATAGGACATCAGAAATTTATTGTCTGCACAAACAATGATTGGATGTATCAATGGAATAAATGAAAGGTCAACCCAAGATTAAACCAATCAGCCTTTGCAGATACAAAAGAGAAAACAATTATAGGTGCTTTATATTATAAGATGGGATTTATGCATTTCTACTTACGTCAGATTTGCTTAGCTCTGGCAGCTGGGTGCAGTATAGTGTCGTCATTGTCGTTCTTCAAATTAACAAACTCGTGATCTCCCAGTCTCCACCAAAACCTTCAGAGCTTCCAAATTATTATGCTCAACGCACAAATGCAATATAGTCTCGCCATAGTCCATCTTATGACGTGCTGCATCAGGACTTTGTCAAACCAGTTCCTTTAGAACATTGACTCGGCCTTTAACCGCTGCAAGGTGAAGAGGGTTCATACCATTTTTGTCATGAGCGTGGCACGTTTCCGTATGAACGCCTAATAGTTTCTTCACTACTCCAAGATGACCTTTAGCTGTCGCAAGGTGCAGGGGGATAACTTCTGAGAGTCCAGCTCTCAGGTTTTGATCCAGAATCTCGCCAACGAATTTCTCATGTCCAAGCATTGCTGCTATATGTAATGGAGTCTCATTGGAAGGCCACACCATGCATCTGTCAAGAATCAGCGGATCGTCTTCGAGCAAACCAAGCAAAGAAGTCGCATCCCCTTCGGCTGCTGCTTTGTAAAGCCTCCGCTCCATTTTCGCTCCTCAAGCTCCGAAATGACTCCAGGCTTTATATAGCGTGATGGTTTTAATTGGTGATGGGCTTAAGGCCCGTCCGCCCATGCTGGGCCCAAAAGGCCCGGCCCACGGGAATAGGGCCCGTGGATGGGGGAAGGTATAAAAGGGAGGAGAGAGAGAGAGATGACACCGGTTGGAAACAGAAAACGAACGTACGTCTTCTCCCGCGCTCTCTCTTTGTCCAAAAAGAAAAAGAAGAAACAGTAAGTATAAGGCACGTTCTTCTTCCCTTCAAGGCGTCATCGGATCGAACGGGGCCAAGTTTCTCTTCCTCTATCGGCGTCGGTGTCTAATCGTGGCTAACAAGGTACGCTCGAATCCGTTTTAGGATCGGTGATACGTGTTATTCCGAGGGCTTCGTCTTCCGCATTGATTTAGGGGTTCGATTTAGTGTCGAATCCGGTTTTCGGGGATCAGTTATTCCCAACATTGGTATCAGAGCCCTAGTTCATGTTTTCCCGACCCCTTTGATGTTTTATGATTGATTTTTTGCGAAAATATTCGGCCGACACGGATCGGGGCGAGAAATCCCGACACCCGAGCACTGTTCATCCATTTTTTCGAGTTTCCGTAAGTCGAAATCGATTTCTCATGGCGTAGGATGGAAGGGCTCGTCGAGACGATCGCGACGAGTGGCAGAACGCCGTCAACGGCCGCCGGACGCGCCCCCACGCGCAGACGGAGCGAAACGGTGTTTTCGGCGCGTGCGCCGCACGCGCGCACGCGCCGGATGACGTCATCGTGACGTCATCCAGGCGCATGCGAGGCACGTGCCGGATCGGTTCGTCCGACCCGGCCCGACCAGCCCGTCCGGCTCGTCCGGCCCGACCGGCCCGTCCGGTCCGACCGGCGAGCCCCACCGGCGACCGTTTGACCGTTGACCTCCGTTGACCCGTTGACCGTTGGGATGACGACCGTTGACCATTGATCGTTGACTTTGACCGTTGACCCGGAAAAAAAAGAAAAGGAATTTGTTTCTTTTTCAATTATGTCTATGTGGGTTATAAATAATCCATTTTTTTATTCTGCATTTGTTGCATGAATCATGGAAAATTATGTATTTTCCCTTATGTAAATTATGGATTATAAGTGATCCATTTTTAGTTCTGCATTTGTTGCAGGAACTATGATGCGTTATGCACGGATACCTGCAATCCCGAAAAGGACGAAGGAAGAGCTAGGCGAAAATGCTGATGAAAGAGTTAGCTGATTTTCGGTGGCTTGATGGTGATTTAGTATCACACATAGTCAAGGTCAATCAGATGATACATGAAATCATCTCGGAATGGTTATCTTATGCCGGATTTTGAGAAGGTGCCGCTTTGATGAACACTCTTCCACCCGAATGGCAAGCAGTGTTAGATCGGCTATGAGAGGTCAACGTGGTCTCGGATTACAGGGGGCTAGTGGAAGCTTTTGTAAGAGAGTACTATAGGATTGAGTTGGCCAAAACTTTAACCCTTAGATTGAGCGCCACATGGCGCAGAGTGAATGCCCCTTGGTGGCGACATGAAAGCTCTCCAAAAATTTTCTCATGGTTGGCAAATGTGCCTTCAGTTTTCTCAGATACTTTGGCTGATAGATTAGAAGAGACTTTCCCTATTTATTTCTTAGATTAATTATGAGATGTTTTGTGGGTGTAAATATCTCTTTCCATGTTGATATTTTTCCCTGTATATATTGCTTAGTGTAATATATAATGTATTATGTGAAAGTATTATTATTCTATTGGATGTTAGATATTATTTGCTTTCTGTTATTGTTGATCGCTTTGGGTAGTTTATGGAAGTTTTTGTAACTTCATAGAATTTATTTTGCATAAGACAATTATATTAATAATAGTTTTAAGTTAGGATTTTTGGAGGATGATTGGAAACGTAGTAACCTTTGATTCTCGAAACCTTACTTGAAATTATTCATTGATATGATGGGTCTCAGTGCAAATAGGGATGCATAAATAATAGGCATTAATTATTCGTGCATGTATGTTTGATGTGTTCAGATCGATGTTTTCAGCAATTAAGAACGTAATTGCTGATATGAACGGCAACAATTGTGAAATATTGAATATGAAGATTCAATATGTGCTGGAAAAGCAAGAAGCACTAGAAGCTCTTGACCATGTTATGGAAGATCTTGAGGATGCTATGCGCCACCTTGAGCTGGTAGAGGACCGCTTAACGGCATGTGAGCTGAAAATAGAAATTTACAATGCTGGTTCTAGCTCAGAAAGGGTTTTGAGCTCTAAGCGCAAGCGTATTGATTTGTTCAATATGTGGGAATGCAAAGGATCAAGTCCTTATTGCAAGAGATCAAGAGTTAACCAACACAAGAGAGGAAAACGTCCTCAAGTGAAGAAAATGTCAAGGGTGAGGTGTTACAATTGTGATAAGAAAGGTCACTATGCTCGCGACTGTCGTGAGCCAAAGAAGGTAAACACCTCTTGTACATTTGAGAACTTTACTTTTGTGTCAAGTTCTGTATTATTAGCTGAATCCAATCCTTTGTAGATCGTAGATTCGGGAGCAACAGACGATGTAGCGAAGGATAGAGGATCCTTCGTGGAATTCCGACGAATACCAACCGGAACTAAGTGGATCTATGTGGGAAACAACTCCGAGCTGAAGTTAAAGGGATTGGCACCGCCAACCGAACATGTGTGGTGGGCGCACCTTGTTCCTACATGATGTTCTAAATGCTCGGAGATTCGTCGAAATTTAAGTGTCTGTTTTGATGTTGGTTAAGCTTGGTTTTAGTGTGAACTTCCGTAATAACGGTGTAGATTTGTATTTGGATACAAACTACTATGATTGTGGTAACTTTCTAGATGGTTTTATTGTACTAAATGTTGACTGTGGTGATGTCAATATATGTTATTCCCTTGTTTCACGTCTTCTACTTCATATGATAATGATGTGAATGTGTGGCATGCTAGACTTGGTCATATTGACCAATAATGTATGAATAGACTAGCCAAAGAGGGCTTGTTGGACAACATTGAAAAATTCGATTTGCCCATATGTGAGCATTGCCTAGTAGGGAAAATGACAAGGAGACCATTTGGAAAAAGTAAAAGAGCTGAATTTCCTCGCATTTAATCCATTCGACGTACGTGGTTAAATGACTGTGAGAAGAAGGCATTGGGCTGTTTATTTCATCACTTTTATAGATGATTATACTCGATTCGGATATGTCTTTTTGATTTTTCATAAATCTGAAGCATGATGTTGTTTCAAAAGGTTTATGAACTTGGAAGAAAATCAATTAGATAAGAAAATAAAAGTATTGAGATCCGATCGAGGTCGAGAATATTTATCCGATGAGTTCGAGAAAATAATGTGATGAAAAGGAATATAAATACAGTTGTCTATTCCATATACTCCTCAACAAAATGGTGTTGCAGAGAGAAGAAACAGAACCCTGCTGAAAATGGTTAGGTCCATGATGGCGCATGCTAACTTACATATCACTTTTTGGAGTGAAGCGTTGTTAACTGCTGCCTATATACTTAATCGGGTGCCTTCCAAATCAGTTAGTTCCACTCCATATGAGTTATGGACAAGTAGAAAACCGGACTTAAGTTTTCTTAAGCCATGGGGTCGTGCTGCCTATACTCATGAGTCCTCTCACAAGTTTGGGAAATTGGGTCCTAAAGGAAAGAAGAGTATTTTAATGAGATACTCCGAACACTCGAAAGGGTTTGTGTTCGTAGGTGAGCAGGAAAGTGGGAGTATAACTGAATTTGAATCACGGGATGTCACATTCTTAGTGGATGAATTTCCTAAGAAGGGCGAAATAGGGGAAGATTACCCCTATTTGAAACCTTGGATCAAGATAATGATATTAATGGAGTTCATCCAAGTGGGAGTAATATGAGAAGTGATGAATTGAATTCAACTCATTCTCAATTACAACCACATGATGAGATGATATCGTCATTATCTAATCCGAGTGGGAGCATAATGGGGAATGATGTACTAAGTGTACAATTTCCCATATAGCGAACAAGTCGCCAAAGTATTCCCCATTGACGTTTTGACATTGAAGGAGAAACTTTTATGATTGCTCCACAAGATGAGGATGAGCCAAGAAATATTAATGAGGCTCGAATTGCCCTAATAAGGAAAAATTGATTCATGCAATGGAAGAGGAAATTGAGTCAATGAAATCAAACCAAGTCTGGGAACTGGTTGATCTTCCAAAAGGACACAAAGCTATTGGGAACAAGTGGGTTCTCAAAATAAAGCGAAAGGCTGATGGCTCGATAGAAAGGCATAAGGCTCGCCTTGTGGCGAAGGGGTATAATCAACAGGAAGGAACCGATAATGAAGATACATTTTCTCCGTAGAGGGATTTACCTCGATTCGCATTATTCGGCAATAGTGGCTAGTATGGATCTTGAGTTACATCAAATGGATGTAAAGACTGCTTTCCTCAATGGAGAATTAGAAGGAACATATATGGAACAACCTGCTGGTTTCATAGTGAAAGGCCAAGAAGAAAAGGTATGTCGACTTTGGGGGTCGATATATGGTCTTAAGCAGTCGTCAAGACAATGGTATATACGTTTTGATAATGCCATAATGGAATATGACTTTACAATGATAGATAAGGATCATTGTGTATATATCAAAAGATCCTAAGATCAATTTGTGATCATATCATTATATGTTGATGATATACTAATCACCGGAAACAATATGGAGTTTGTTAATACTGTTAAGAGTTGGTTGTCTTCCAACTTTGAGATGAAAGACATGGGTGATGTAGCTTGCATTCTTGGAGTTAAGATTTCAAAATTGTAAACTCATAGATACTCCTATTGCAAAAGGTGAAGGATTGAGCCATAGACTGTGTCCAAGAACTCCATAAGAGAAGGAACAAATGCAACATGTTCCTTATGCTAGTGCTGTTGGAAGCTTGATGTACGCTATGATGTGTACAAGACCTGGCATATGTTTTGCAGTTGGAATGATAAGTAGATACCAATCCAATCCAGGTCAAGCACGTTGGAAAGCCGTTAAAGAATACTGAGGTATCTAAAGGGGACTGCTGATTATACGTTGAGTTATTATGGAAATGATTTGCAACTCAAAGGCTATTTTGATGCCGATTGGAGAGGAGATTTAGATGAAATAAAATCTACCTCGGGTTTGTTTTCTTACGAGAATAATGGCACCATATGTTGGAGCAAGTAAGAAACAAAAGTGTATAGCCTTGTCCACGATGGAAAGCGAGTTCATGGCATTATCAGCAGCAATAAAAGAAGATGTTTGGCTTAAGAGATTATTGGATCATTTAGGTGTTATTTGAAGTGCTGCAGATTCATTATTGGTTAAGCGTGATAGGCAAGCAGTAAAAGCGTACACCAAAGATCCAAAATATCATGGCAAGACCAAACACATAGATACCAAGTATACTTTTGTCAAGGATATGATTGCACGAAAAGATGTGAACTTAGAGTACATACTATGCATAGAATGGTAGCAGATCCTATGACAAAGCCAATACCTAGAGATGTTTTGTGGCCATATGAAATCTCTAGGATTGCGTAGAGTCCGATGTCTTTGGATTGTAATTTCCCTGAAGCGTTCACATTTGATGAATTTGTATTTTTCATCATTAATGCCTATGAATCTTTGTTTGATCTTTATGCATCTTAATGCTCGGTGCATTACTTTAGGTTGAGAAAGTATGTCGGACGAGATATAAGATTAGTCCACTCACACGGGTAATTGCCTCTATTTACTGTGTGATAAATAGAGATGAGACTGTTTTAAGCTTATTATCTAGGTGATAATCGAGAGCTAAAGCTTAAAATACGTATGTCGCCTTAGCTGGGTGTTAAAATGAGGACATAATACTTACTATGTCCGAAAGTAAAATACCCCACATATTTTACTTTATCCGTCTATGATGCCGGATGTGAGTTCGATGAATTTTGTGAATGAGTAGATACGTGAACTCAAGTTAGACATTGGGTATGTCTGAACTATCATCTGTACGGTATTGAAGGTGTAGACATACGCTCCATAGGAAATGAGTTATTACCGTAATACGTATTTCATACTATGTATGCATGAGACGACCAATAAGAGTGGCAAAAGTTTGATCTCAACTTTTTATGTCGTGTGAGACTCTTGAGGAAAAGAGTTCCTCAATTTTTTAGTCCCCTCATGACTCTTACTTATTCTCAAGATTTCTATTTAGTGTTTGCTATCTTAGGATGTTGCCAATGGTCATGGTTTGATTCGATCTAATGGGACATTTCTAGAAAAGCAAGCTGAACTGAAATTGAGAGTTTGAAGGAAAGAGGAAGATCGAATTTGGAGAATCACATTGTAGTTTTGTATTCATCGGTTAACCAATTATGACTGTCTTTAGGATAATCATAATTGTGAATACAATATATATATCATTGTTTAAAAGAGATCAAGAGAGATATAAATATGATCGATCGATCTAGGGTACTGCATACTAAATCTACTCAGGATGTGATGCCCATTATGAGCTGCTATATATTCCTAACGGATGTATGGCAATGAGCTCTCAAAGTATATCTGGTCGCACGGATTATTCACCAGTATGAATGTTGAAGAGAGGTAAAGAGAATCATGTTTCAGCCCACCATGTGCGAGTGGGAGATGATGGTTTTAATTGGTGATGGGCATAAGGCCCGTCCGCTCATGCTGGGCCCAAAAGGCCCGGCTCACGGGAATAGGGCCCGTGGATGGGGGAAGGTATAAAAGGGAGGAGAGAGAGAGAGATGACACCGGTTGGAAACGAGAAAACGAACGTACGTCTTCTCCCGCGCGCATAGCGTTTTGCTTGTATCATCTCTTTTTATTTTAAAGACAGCTGTGAAATTCAAACTCCCTCGGAATCCAACATTGCCGTCCGCAACAAGGAGCGCATTGTTATGTTCGCATAGGAAAAGTCTTTAAATTTGTCGAACAACGCATTAGAGGGAAATAGCAGCTAACGGACAATATTCTTCTACATGCTCCTGTTGGGAAATAACAGCTGACGGATATTGCAATCAGTTATTAAGTATGAAGAACTTTCAAAAGATGGAGGAACATTGGGTAATCCGAAGGCGGGGGAAAGTTTCGGTACCTACTTCACAAAGAGCGCAAGCAGCCAAGAATTCCATTATGAGTTTAGTAAATAGTGAGTATATGCTCGATCAATAACACATCATTAGATTTCAGTCAAATTAAAACCCGTGTTATCTCCAAATCTCTCCAAAACTCACTTTCGAAATTCACGGAGAGAGAACCCTAGCTCTCCTGTAGTTTGCTTTATTGTATAATAATAAAGAAGAATTCCATCTCTTATTTATATCATACTTGTATCTAGTATCAGAAATCTCCACCTTGCTCGAATTTTGCAGCCAAGTGATAGTGTTATCATCCATTATGGCTCTCCCAAGACCTCAACAAGCGCCTAAACATCAACACAATGTCCCGGGCTAACATCACTAACCAAGTCATTAGACCATGCGGCATCTTTAGCTACTTTTATTATCACCATATTTCCAACTTATCGTCAACAAAATCAGGTGTCTCAAAAAAATGCCTTCCAACTTGTAGCACAAACGGAAGAAGTAAAGGCATGACTGCTGCCACTGGTTTGCAAATCCAGTTTATGCTACACTATCTGAATTGCATCCTCTGAAAAATGCCTCAACCATTGTTGTCACCTACAAATCATGAGGATCCACTTCACAGCGTCACAATATACACCTTAATTAACTCTATCCATTCTCCAGACTGCACATGAAAAATCAAGCCTCAGAGAACCAACACCACTAGCACGTGAAGCATGGAGCAAATGCTCCTTAAAATCCAAGCCTAAAACTATCTACTTGAACTTTAGCACCTTAAAATGCAAGAATGGTTTATTAAGTGGAGAACTCTGATCTCACCTCTTTGGAGCTCTTTCTTTGGGCTCTGTTTCTCACCAATCACCAGTCACTTTCCTAGTGCAGCAGAACAGCTTTATGTGCATAAAGAGCTGGCGACCTTCAAACTTCATATGGAAATGAAAGCTCGAGAAAGTGGGAAAGAAAGAGCGACATGTTTCAAGCGGTTTCTTGTCCTTTCAAGTTGTGAGAATGAGGACATATCTTTCAGACTTGTAATTTTGTCTTTGAAGATAGAGAAGGCAGAAGTTCAAGAATTTTCTGCAATGAGGTTTACACAAAGGAACATAAATCTCATCTTCTTTTCATGTAATCTAACAATCGATATTGATTTTTCAACTGTGCCCTTTTAAGGCATTGTCAGGCGTATCAAGATACTGGCTCACTAAATAAATAAATGAAGATAGCATAGGATTAGGAAGAAATCATTGCGCATTTTTTTTTTTTTTTTTTTTTTGCTTTATCCGGGATTCGATCCTGGATCTTTGCCCCCGCCCCGATCCCTCATACAGTTAGGCCCCATGCCCATTGTCCTTCGCATGGTCCTTTGCAAAATGTAATTCATGTTTATATGATTATGAAGGAAACTTTCATGTTACAGTTGCAATCCAATTAAAAGGAAAATTTTCCTCCTTGAATCAGAAAAATTGCAGAGAGGTCTTCCTAACTCTGCTCTGAACTCACTTTTCAATTTTTAAAGTCATTAATGGTAGCTTACAACTGAAATTTTAGCTTGAGGACCACCCTGAACATACACAAACATGTGCTGCGACCCAGGCTTCAGGACCTGCAACTGAGGGAGCCGATAGATGTTCTTTTCTTGGCTGGGTGTGAGTCCCCACAAAGGCCCTGAGAGATTCTCTATCTGGAGCTTAAGATCCGAGATCGGCTTCTGGGATATGTTCTTGATGATGACCTGGTGCCGGAAATACATCGCCCCCCCATGACTCCACGAGCTCGTTATCGAGTGAAGGAACTGAACAGGGGACTCTGTGTAGAAGTTGGGAAAAGTTTCACAACATTCAAATTATAAGGACTTTGATTTAAATCACATTCTGGAACAAGAGAAACAAGTTTTTGTCACTCACTAGGAACTTTGTAGGCTGGTGGTGCTTTCTGGGAGTAGCTGCCTGCAAAATTAGAAGAAGAATCGTTCATCTTCATCTCCCCTTATGAAAGTGAAGTTTTAGCTTTGATCGTTAGAAGAAAATACTATTCCTGGAGCTATGCTAGTAAAAAATACACCGTTATATTAGTGTAATCTAAGACGATAAGTAAGTTGAAACATGTAATACGTCAGACACGCAGTTCAATAGAAGATAAGGAAAAAATAATTCAAGAATGTTGACTCACCGGGCGATGTTGAAGGAGTCACTGGTCTTTGATCTTGATAGGAACCTACACCAAGGAGCCATATTAAGTAAGCAGAGAAGATTAGAACACACAGTTTAGTTTCAGTGCAGCTCAAGTATAGTATCCCCCTATTTCTCACTGGTTTGATGTTATGTTGGGCACGTATCCTGAGATTTTTACCTGGCGCTCCGTATGCGCTTTGTAGCTTGGAGAAGAGGCCTATGAGCGGAGCGCACGCCGAAAGAGTGGGCTCAGTTTGCTCGTAATTCGATCTGTCATCATAGAACCCATCGTTCTTGTCCGGACCGCCCACGAGGGCACCATATATCACGTTTGGGTTCCCTTGAGGGCGGTGGTACCACGCATCAAAGCCTTGCACGCATCCAACTGGAGATTGCAGTAGAGAGATAGGGGTGATGGAAGCGCCTCTGTGATGAACATGCGTGGGATAACTCTGTCCGTATCCCACCAGATAGCTTATAGACTTAGGATTCTTCCCAAGGATATAATCGCCCTGCAGGATTCAATCGATAATACAGTCAATTCAGAAAAAACCTGGGAGGATACCTAGTAAATAATCAGATGTGTTCCTATGTAAAGCGAGTGCTTCATTGTTTCTGATCTATGTGCTTGATATATGATCAGAAAATGAATGTGAAAGCACATTGAGTTTCTTGGCATACTAGGACGCATATGACTAAAGCGCATTCTCGTCGATAATACTCAGTAATGAACTCGTTATCGATGTTCCTTGGTAAGCAAGTAACTGGTATGTGGATACCTGAGACTTGGCAAAGTTGAGAAGATCCTGAGGCTGAACTTCCCCGTTCGGGCACGTGACCTTGGCCTTCGACGCAGACAAGTAACCAGAGTAAACAGTGAGAAGGAACGATGCGGAAGACACGTACTGCATGTTGTTCCACTCGTGCATGTGCATCAACCCACCTGAGGATCGCAGAACAATAAATCGTTACATAGGCACATCCGTAAACTCGAAATCCATCGGATGCTTTCACGTGAAAGTAGCTTAAGCCATTTGAAGAACTGGAAGAGCGAGAGAGAGAGAGAGAGAGTGTGCAGCCAACCTGGAGTCCTGTTGACATTGTAACCGTTGTTCTTCTGCATGCAGGCACACATGAAGTACTCTGCTTTCGCCTGGTATTGCTTTAGAATCGAAGCATGCGGACTATACGGGTTGTCCATCAGTACCTGCCATCAGAGAGGCCAAGTGACTAAGTACAAGAAATCAACTTAAGCTATTGGGATTATGGAACTAGATCAACTCAAAAGAATTAAATCGATGAAGAGCCGATGATCAATCTTTGCGAAGCAGATGCATCGGTTCAATCAGTCTCGTCTAGCAGGTGTCGGATCGGACAAGCACCTTATTAAAAGTAGCTATGGCCACATGATGATGTGAATTTAGATTGAAAATCCAGGAATTGAGCTATCTCAAAGATGATCATTTGCTAAGTCTGGGCTGAGCTAGGGCATGCGGGTCTAATGTGTTATCCAAGCCCGCCCATAGCCCCGGACCTACATTGAAATATTCGGACCTAGCCTCGAAAGTTGAGCTGGCTGGGCGTTTTAACTTAAGGTCACTAGCCCCGCCCACCCGCCAGCCGGATCTAATGAGAAATTACCTTGGAGAGGAGGACTTGCACGCCAGCATATTTGGTGTCCCAGGAGAACTCTTTCACTCCCCAGCTGATCCCTCCCATCGATTCTGCATTGTCAATTGCATATTGCAAGTACTTTTGGTCACCTGTTGCTCTGTACAGCCATGTCGCCCCCCACAGTAACTCGTCCTTCAACGTTCAAAAGTTAATAAACAGATCAATAAATCTCGAAATATCGATAATTTGTCCAATTAAAAGGTGATTGAACAGAACTATATAACCAAAAAAATAATAAAATGGAAAGAAGACTTCTTTTGTGCTTACGGAATAGCTGGAGGAAGGATAGAACTGCTGAGCAGACTGGATTGAGTCGTCGTATTGGCCTCTGAATCTATCCGCGAACGAGAACAGCTGCATGTATATTTGCACTTACTTGCTTTAGCATAATGTATAAGTAGAATATAATTGTTTTCTTTTCAATTGAGTTAATCAATTACTAGATAAATATCATCCTTGGACAGTAAGTTTAAGTGGCGAGTTCATTCCAAAACATGATTATCAAAATCCCATCAACAGCTTTGCCTCCATTGTTTGAGAGAGCTGCTGACTCACTTGCTTCGCGTGGGCTAAGAGGAGATTGGAGTAAGAGGAGTTGTAAGGCCGGAAAGCCATGGAGGCCGCCGCCAAGGCGGCAGCAGTCTCGCCAGCGAGGTCCGAGCCGGGGTTCTCATGGTCGAGCTTGTAAGCGGTCCTAGGAGTCGTCATGTCCTCGGCTCGCTCCCAGCAATAGTGGTCTGAATTGCCGTCACCCACCTGAAAAAAACCGAATGAATTCTAAGCTTCATGGAAGCAAATCGTCAAGGCTCTGTTGAAATATAAAAGAGGTTGTTGAGAGAAATCAAGACTCTTCTCAACTAACTAGCCGTTGTATATATACGTGAGTTTGGTCAACAAACACCCATTTTGCGTTTTCCCAATCTCTGTGGAAAGATGCTGCTAATCTCCATAGAAATTTTCGAACGCAATGCGACAGTAAATCAAATGGAGCGACGTGAATTCGGGTCGGTCGTCGGGAGTTCATATGACTGCATCCGACTGCCTTTTTCATTTCGAATCACGGTAGCGAGAGAGAGACTCGCCTCGACCATCGAGAGGCGTGCCGGGTTCGGCAGCCGGCAGGTGAATGGGATGTATATATGGCGGTGCGTACCTGAGCCCAGAGAACGTCGGGTTGCGGGTGAGCCTTGATGATGTAGTCGGTGCCCCAGCGGATGGCCCGCAGCGTGTGGTCCATCTGGTTCAGGCCGGTGATCTCCTTCCTGAACTCGGCCACTCCCCATGCCAACATCGTGATGGTGAACGCCATGGGGAGCCCGAACTTGACGTGGTCGCCGGCGTCATAGTACCCTCCGACCAAGTCCACCTGCCAAGTTCAGATCATTCCCACACCTTCTTCAGCTTGCATTACATAGACAGCAAAACGTGACAACCGATGAGACTAAGAGAGAGGCTGACCCCTTGAGAGAAGCCGTCGTGGAGGGCGGAGTGGCCGCGCCACTTGACCCGCTGGTCGGTAGGGAGCTTCCCCGACCTCTGCGCTTCGAAGAACATCAAGCTCTTCTCCACCGCATCCCCGTAGCTAGCAGCCGTGGCTGAGCTGCCGGACATGCTAAGTGAGATCAATACCACCGCTGCCACCGCAACACGCCCCGTGAACGACTTCATCTTTAGCTCCGCCGTGATCTCCTCGCCCCTTCTCTCTCTCTCTAAATTTCTGCTGAGAGAATGTGCATAAGCTTGATCTTAAATAGAGAGAGAAGGCTTGAATGTTTCTTGGAGGATGGTTGGAGGTGGTGGTGGTAGCCTTCACGTTGTATGGAAAGAAGAAAGTCTGGAGCTGCCCACGTCGATGATGCGCTTGCAAGCTGAGAGGAAGATGAGTGACGTGGGTCCATCTGGGCCGCCCATCTGGTCTCCGTGTCGGGTAATCCAACGAGTACCTTTACAGGGAGTTATAACAATGGAATAATTAATCAGAGCGTTTTTTCCCGATAATTATGATTCTTTTTTCAAGATTTTCAGTTCGGTAGGCGACCAAAGGACGAGGGGGAAGCGAAGTTGAGGCACACACGTTTGTGCGCGCAAGAATTTCAGACTAAGAAAAAAAATGTTGACCAAAAATGAAGAATAAGAAAAAAAATATGATAAAGGTAACAAATTATTTTTTATTAGGAAATGAGTATAAATTTTTATAAGAAAGGATCGTAGATAGTCAATCTAAATATCGATTCTGTGGCATATGCATGGAATAAGAGATTTTTTTATTTTGGTGGACTCCTTTTAAAGTACCATTTTTGTCCACCATTTTGGAGTATGTGATATAGCATTCATGAGATATCAACTTTGGATATTCAATGAAATTTTTGGTTATCTTCATGGATCGTGGTTAGTCTAAATTCATCGTGAAGTTGGTTGTATGTCGAATTTGTATTTACTTGTCTGATTAGTGATATAGTTATAGATTTCATAATATGAGAACTTAAGTACTTGGTAATTGATAAATTTCGTTAAAATCTTTTAATTTTATAATTAACTTTTCACCCTTTGGTAATATCATTTATAAATTTAGCTCGTACACTACCCTTTGGGTTTTTAAAATAACTTTTCATTTCGTAAAATCCTCTTCTATAAAGTAACTTCAGTAATATTTCATATTATATAGTAATTGTTAAATGAAGTTCGTAAATGATATTTTATTAGTTAACCGTATGTGAGTCGATCTAAGATAATCTTTAGTTCATAAATTAACTTTTCAAATAGATTGTAGTAATTTACCTGTATCATGTCATAAAGTTGAATAAAGTTTCTTTAGTTACCCTTTTGATTATAAAATATCTTTTGGTTGCATGAGTTAATTTTCTTCATTTGTATTTATTGCCAACAATATCTTTTATTGCATCGTACATGTTCAATAAAGTTTGTAAGGTCCTTTTTAATTTCGTAAATTCCCTACCTACTCACCAATAAGTTCTTTTGTAATAATATCGAATTGCACATGATAAATAAAGTTCGTAAAATACTTTCTTGCTTCATAAATTACAATATCATTTTTGCATTAAACATTCATATCATGAATGACAAAACAAGTTTGTATATAATCTTTCTATTCATAAAATGCTTTTTTATATTGTAGCATACCTTTTGGCTTTGTAATATTTGCAAAGTATTTTTTGAGTCTGTAAAATACTTTTTCATTTAGTAAATTACAGAATTGTTTTCACATTAAACATTCAGATGTAAATGACAAAATAAGTTTGTAAACAAATCTTTTGGTTCGCAGGATACTTTTTTATTTCCTAGATTACCTTTTGGGCTCGTAAATTTCGTAGAAAAAAATCCTGAAAATCGTAAATGACATTGATCGGATCGCAAATTACCATAAGTGATGGGAATATTTTGTAAACGGGACGTGGGCCCGTTTGAACGGGACCCGAGATAAAAAAAACTCCACCGTCTCCTCCTCCGCCTCCGAATCATATTTTTCAGAAAAAAAAAAAAAAAGTAAAAATTTTTGCGGACGGAACGTAATTTCAAGCCGAGCCACCGAGGGCCACTCCGTGCATCCAGGACGCCGTTTTAATTTCACGTCCGTGCTGACCGCGACCGTGACGTAATCGCGAACGGAGCCTTTACAAGAAACCAGACCGACGATCCTCGCTTGTTCCCCAATCCAGTATCCTCCACCGACTTCCTCAACCTTCCGATTTCGATTCCGATCCCGATCCTCCCGAGCGTCTTCGCCGGCGCCATGCCTTGAAGCCCGCCGCGCACCGGCGCCGGGCTCATCGCCGCCCGATCATCGAACCGCCCGCCGGGAGCGAAGCGATGGCGGCCTCGCCGGCGATCTTCATCGAGGACTTCGGCCAGAAGGTCGACCTGACGCGGCGCATCAGGGAGGTCCTGCTCAACTACCCCGAGGGCACCACGGTGCTGAAGGAGGTGATCCAGAACGCCGACGACGCCGGCGCCACCACCGTGCGCCTCTGCCTGGACCGCCGCGCCCACGGCTCGGGGTCGCTCCTGTCGGACTCCCTCGCGCAGTGGCAGGGCCCCGCCCTGCTGGCCTACAACGACGCCGTCTTCTCGGAGGAGGACTTCGCCAGCATTTCGAGGATCGGTGGGAGTAGCAAGCATTCGCAGGCGACGAAGACTGGCCGCTTCGGGTACGTGCGTTCGCCGCATATTACATGGATGATGAATGTGGTTGGAGTTTTGTGCTGAGTTCGGTATTTCCTCGAGCGGTACTGTAACATGGAAGTGTCAGAGTTTACTGATCAGGAAGAGAGTGGAACTGTGGTAGTTTGTTTGAAATTATGAGAACCCTGTAGTAGCAGCAATTCCTCCCATTTGTAAAGTAATTTTTGGGAGTACTAAGTTGTTGATGCATTCCTGGATCCTGCAATGGCATGAGTGGTTCAGCTGTTGCTACATGTGATTGATCAGGATTATGGACACTGAGGACGATGCAGCTTTTGATCTCTTGCAGTCCTGAGCACGTTTTCTGGACTTCTAGAACATGTGGAAGATGTGTGGTCTGATTTAGAACTATAACCTGTCGCAAGATTTCTGTTTGGGTTTCCTGAGAGAATCACAGTTTGGGTTCAAAATTGGGTAGCAAGCTGGGTATATGGGTTACTAATAGATGCAGTTCACATCATATGGTTCGGTCATTCACTAGAGATTGTGTACTTCTTATCTTCAAAAAGAAATAACTCATTTTAGAAGCATGTTGGTAAAGAGCGTCTTGTTAACTATTGTCCTGGGGCACTTGTTAAGCATACTCAATATGGAATGCTTCAATTTTCAAATCATCTACATAGCACGAGTAGAGTTAGTGCATACAATTTCCTTGATTGGACGTGTAACGAGTGTCATGTCCCAAGTGGCAACTTTTAACTAGGTTCTGGTAGAAGAGGATATCTGCAGTTTCACACACCCTAAATGTAAATGGGGATATCTTTTATTTTTTTTTTTCATAGTTTGTTGTGGAGGAATTTCACATAAAAAGCACAAGATATCATTTATCAAATTGGTTTGAAGAAGTACTTTTTGTCGACATGCAAAGTTGAGCAAGGTCAATTCTTATGTTATATGAAAATGGATTAGCAAAATTAGTCCATCCACAGGTAGAAGATTGGTATTTTTTGGTAAAAAGTTCATGAGCAGCTCTATAAGCCTAAGGTTATGTCACATAATCATGAAAGTAACAATCCATAGTTGCTGATGATGTAAGCAATCGGTCAATCATAGACTAAAACTAGCACAAGGACATATACCGTGAAACAATATTGACCTGATTAGATGCCCAAATTGAATTTGAAGCGGCAATCAGGTCTCCATGCCGTCGTCGATTTTAGCTTTAGATTTAATTTTGTGTTTTTGTTTGGTTTCGGATATCCATGTCAACGTTCCTTCATTGATTGACAAGCATGCCATTTGGATTTTGTTTCCCATCATAGATGTTTTAATTAAGCATGCCATTTGGATTTTCTTTCCCGTCAGATGTCTTTTAATCAAGCGAAATAGATCCCTTGATGTTCTATTTTTTAGAAACATTGTCACAGTCCATTGATTTTTGAATCTTTTCTTGACTTCATCCTAACTATGATTTTGTCACTCAGGGTTGGCTTCAATTCGGTGTACCATTTAACTGATTTGCCCTCTTTCGTGAGTGGGAAGTATGTTGTGTTGTTCGATCCTCAGGGTGTTTATCTTCCTCAGGTGTCTGCAGCAAATCCTGGAAAAAGGATTGACTTTGTCAATTCTTCAGCTATTTCAATATATAAGGATCAGTTTTCTCCATATTGTGCATTTGGTTGTGACATGCAAAGTTCGTTTTCTGGAACTTTATTTCGGTTTCCACTGAGAAATGCTGATCAGGCTGTCAACAGTAAGCTTTCTAGGCAAGCTTATGAGGAGGATGATATCCGTTCAATGTTCACTCAGCTGTATGAGGAGGGAGTTCTAACGCTGCTTTTTCTTAAGAGCGTTCTGTCTATTGAAATGTATATCTGGGACGTCGGACAATCTGAGCCTATGAAGCTTTATTCTTGTTCTGTTTGTTCTGCGAATAGCGAGACAATTTTGCATCGTCAGGCATTTCTTACCATGTCAAAATCAGCTGATTCTAAAGATAGCGAGATGGATTCTTTCTCACTGGACTTCCTGAGCGAAACATCCAGTGGGAATAATTTTGAGAAGAAGATAGATACGTTCTACATAGTTCAAGCAATGGCGTCCAGATCCAGTAGAATTTCTTCTTTTGCATCAACTGCTTCAAGAGAACATGATATGCACCTTCTGCCTTGGGCTTCTGTTGCAGCCTGCATATCACCATCTGATGTAACTCGCAATTCCTTCTCTCTCGACATAGAGAAACTTATTTGCAGCTCTCTATCTATTTGGGGAGTGTTCTATGGGACTACAGGACTTACTTATTTCAAGAGGAGCTCTCATGTAGAACTTGCATTCATTTTGTACATTTTGTTGATGTCTTCAAGGGGATAATATTATCAGATTCCAAGCCGATCTAAAGACAGTGTTGGCATGATTTTATAACTAATCCATTGTTGGGAATTTCGTTAGTGAGGGGATATTTTGCCGTCACTTATTTACATAGACTCGTTATCTGAGCTGTAAATGGAACATTGGCTGTTTGACTGTCTTTTTACATCTTTCTTAAAATATCTATTAGAAGAAGAATTAATTGAAACTGCGGCCTGCAGCTGTGCTGAAATGTGTTAAAAAACTGTTAACAATTTTCCTGAGAATCTCTTACACCTTCACATGTATTTATCATACACATATTATTCCTTACGATCTGCCTCCCTGATGTTTCAGTCACAGGGTTATTCCTAGTAGGGCGAGGCAGACTGCTTGCATCAGTTTTTAAGATAAAATCAAGTCGACGAAGCTCCTGTTCACTTCTGTCAATTGGAATAACTGGGAACATTGATTATTACTCGTCGACTGTGTCATCTCCTTAAAATACAAATCCTTTTATATATGTCATCTTAGGGAAACTTTTCTCCTTTCCTGCTTATTTTTTCTATGCCAGTTTTCTTAGGGCATCCATTTTTTTTTTTTTTTACCAAAAAAAAAGGATGCCCTTGAAACTGTCTAAGTCCCTCTTTGCTTTCACAGTTCAGTATCTTCCTGAGGAGCTTCCTTCAGAGAAATAATTCATGCTCTTTATTCTTTTAGCAGACAAGTGTTCTCAAGCTTGGTGGTGCATCTTGTTTTCTTCCATTGCCTGTGAGAACTGGACTGTCAGTGCAAGTCAATGCATATTTTGAGGTGTCATCAAATCGTCGTGGAATTTGGTATGGAGATGACATGGATAGAAGTGGGAAAGTTCGTTCTGTCTGGAACAGGCTTCTTCTGGAAGATCTTGTAGCACCTATTTTTGCACGGTTGCTGCTTGGTGTTCGACAGGTACTTGGTCCAACTGATTTATACTATTCCTTATGGCCTGTCGGTAGATTTGAAGAGCCATGGAATATTTTAGTCGAGTCCATATTCAGAAACATTGCCAATGCCCCTGTGTTATATTCTGAGATTCAAGGAGGAAATTGGGTCTCACCTTCTGAGGCCTTTCTTCATGATGCTGAATTTGATAGAAGCAAAGAACTTGGGGAAGCCTTGATTCAGCTAGGAATGCCCATTGTCTCTTTGTCCCATCAATTGTTTAGTATGATCTTGAGTTATGCATCCATTTTTCAACAGAAAGTAGTCACTCCACATAATGTACGGCAGCACCTGAAAGGATGCAGAATTCTAGGATCCCTGAGCAAGTCTGCCAAACTTGTTTTGTTGGAATATTGTCTTGAGGACTTGATTGATGCTGACGTTGGCACTCATGCTTATGACATTCCTTTGCTTCCTCTTGCAAATGGTGACTTTTGTTCATTATCAGATGCCTCAAAAGGGTCATGTTACTTTGTCTGCAATGAACTTGAGTTCATGCTGCTTCAGAAAGTCTTGGATAGAGTGATTGATCGCAATATCCCTCTCCACTTACTGGGCAGACTTACATCTATTGCTAAATCCTCAAGGGCCAATCTTACTCTTTTCAGCATTGATCATCTCATACAATTATTTCCCAGCTTTGTACCTGGGGATTGGAAGTATAAGAACACTGTGTTCTGGGACCCAGAGAATTGTCGAGACCATCCAACTCCCTCATGGTTTTTGTTGTTCTGGCAGTATGTAAAAGCTGAGTGTGAAAAGTTGTCTTTGTTTAGTGAGTGGCCAATTTTACCATCCACATCTGGTCATTTGTGTAGAGCTTCTAGAAGATCAAGACTGATTAGGGGGTACGATTTGAGTGACAAGATGAAAGATATCCTAGCAAAAATTGGATGCAAGATACTCAGTCCTGACTTCAGGGTTGAACATCACGATTTGTCGCACTTTATATGGGAAAGTAACATCACAGGTGTCCTGGAATCTATTTTTGACTCTATCTCTTTGAATGGTGGAATAACTCAAACTTTCCAGAGTATCGGAGCAGAAGAAAGGGATGTTCTTCGAATATTTCTTCTCGATTTTAAGTGGTACATTGGAGGTCGTGTGAATGATCTTGACCTTCAAAAGTGCAGGAAGCTTCCAATTTACAAGGTATATTCGCCTGGATCTGATCTGAATTTTGAGTATGCTGACTTAGAAGTTCCTCATAAGTACTTACCCCCATTGGATATCCCAGAGAGCTTTCTGGGCGTTGAGTTTGTTATGATCTCTTCAACAACTGAAGAGGAGATCTTTTCAAAGTATTATGGAATCAAGAGAATGGGAAAGGCACGTTTTTACAGAGAGCAGGTCTTTTGTAGACTGAGGGATTTGCAACCTGAAACCCGCGATGGCCTTATGCTTTCAGTGTTGAAGAATCTGCCGCAATTGTGTCTTGAGGACCCTTTTCTGAGGGAATGCTTGAGAAGTTTGGAATTTGTTCCAACCAAGAGTGGTTTGATCAAATGTCCTTCAGTCTTATATGATCCTCGTGTAGAAGAAATATATACTTTGCTGGAAAATTCTGATTGTTTCCCGCATGGTTCTTTTCAAGAATCTGAGATTTTGGACATGCTGCAAGGTTTGGGTCTAAGGACATCGATTTCCCCGGAGACAGTAATTGAAAGTGCACGACAGGTGGAGAGGTTGGTTCATGAGGATCCACAGAAGGCATATTACAGAGGCAAAGTGCTGCTTTCTTTTCTAGAGGTGAATGCAATGAAGTGGCTGCCAGACAAGTTGGAGGATGAACAGGGAAAGGTAAATAAAATGGTTTCTCTTGCTGCTGTTGCGTTCAGACCTCGCAACTTGAAGTCTGACCTTGAAAAGTTTTGGAATGATCTTCGAATGATCTGCTGGTGCCCTGTTCTGGTATCTGCCCCATTTAAGTCTTTGCCATGGTCTGTTGCCTCTTCCAATGTGGCTCCTCCAAAGCTTGTACGTTTGGAGAGGGACCTGTGGCTTGTTTCTGCAAGCATGCGGATACTGGATGGGGAGTGCTCATCCACTGCCCTGTCACATGGGCTTGGATGGTCTTCCATGCCTGGGGGAAGCGTGATTGCTGCCCAGCTGCTCGAACTTGGGAAAAATAATGAGACTGTGGATGACCTGGTGCTCCGGCAAGAATTGGCTTTGGCTATGCCGAGGATATACTCATTATTGAAAGGTCTGCTTGGCACAGATGAAATGGACATTGTAAAGGCTGTTCTTGAAGGTAGTAGGTGGATTTGGGTTGGAGATGGATTTTCAACATCAGATGAGGTTGTCCTTGATGGTCCTCTTCATTTGGCTCCTTATATTCGTGTCATACCTGTTGACTTAGCTGTGTTTAGAGAATTGTTCTTAGAGCTTGGTGTTAGGGAGTTCTTGAAGCCTGTCGATTATGTTGATATCCTACACAGAATGGCCATGAGAAAAGGTTCCTTGACTCTTGATCCCCGGGAAATCAGGGCTGCCATTCTGATTGTGCAACATCTATCCGAAGTTCAGGTCCAGGATCAAGTTAAGATATACTTACCAGATGTCTCTGGCAGACTCTTCCCTTCAAGCGAATTGGTCTATAATGATGCACCCTGGTTGCTAAGCCCGGATTATTCTGATAGCTCATTTGGTAGTGGATCTAACTGTGTCTTAAATGCAAAGACAAGGGTTCAAAAATTTGTTCATGGGAATATTTCCAATGATGTTGCAGAGAAGCTTGGTGTTTGCTCTCTCCGGAGGATCTTGCTAGCTGAGAATGCTGATTCCATGAATTTAAGTTTATACGGAGCTGCTGAAGCTTTTGGACAGCATGAAGCCTTGACAACGAGACTTAAACATATTCTAGAAATGTATGCAGATGGACCAGGAGTCCTTTTTGAACTGGTCCAGAATGCAGAGGATGCAGGTGCTTCAGAGGTGACATTTCTCTTGGATAAAACCCAGTATGGGACTTCTTCTGTTCTCTCTCCTGAAATGGTAGAATTGCAGGGGCCTGCATTGTGCTGCTTTAATGACTCTGTTTTTAGTTCACAAGATCTATATGCCATCTCACGAATTGGTCAGGAAAGCAAACTAGAAAAGCCTTTTGCTATAGGAAGATTTGGGCTGGGATTTAATTGTGTATACCACTTTACAGACATTCCTGCATTTGTTTCGGGGGAAAATCTCGTCATGTTTGATCCCCATGCTCGTAACTTGCCTGGGATCACTCCTTCTCACCCAGGCTTGCGAATCAGGTTTGCAGGGAGAAATATTCTGGAACAATTCCCTGACCAGTTCTCTCCTTTCTTGCACTTTGGCTGTGACTTGCAACATCCATTTCCTGGTACCTTCTTCCGCTTTCCCCTTAGGAATGCAACTGTTGCTTCTAGAAGCCAAATAAAGAAAGAAACTTACACTCCTGAAGATGTCATGTCTCTCTTTGTTTCCTTCTCTGAGGTTGTTTCTGATGCTTTGCTTTTCTTACGCAATGTCAAAACTATCAGCATTTTTGTCAAGGAGGGAATTGGTCATGAGATGCAACTTTTCCATCGTGTGCAAAAGCATGTTATCCAAGAGCCACAAGCAGAACATCAGGCATTGCATCAGATTTTTAGCTTTATTGATGGAAATAAACACAGTGGAATGGATAAAGGTCAGTTTGTGAGAAAATTGGTTGAATCCATTGGTAAGGATCACCCTTGCAGATGTCAAAAGGTTATCGTCAGGGAGCAAGGCTCGTGCGGTGCTCTATCACACTTCTGGATTACCAGTGAATGTTTGAGTGGCGGGAGATCTAAGGACAACTTAGCAACCTCCATTGGCAAGTCTGCTAATTTTGTTCCTTGGGCTTGTGTTGCTGCTCATCTACATTCTGAAACAGTTGAAGATAAAAGTGATTCTGATTCTTGGAAGGAGGATGCTTCCTTGATCACCCCAGAGCTATTTCAAGTAGCTGTGGCATCAACTAAGGATAAGCAGGAGTTTGAGGGCCGTGCCTTCTGTTTTCTCCCACTTCCTATCAGCACAGGTCTTCCTGCACATGTTAATGCATACTTTGAGTTGTCATCAAACAGGAGAGACATTTGGTTTGGGAATGACATGGCAGGGCATGGCAAAAAACGCTCTGATTGGAATCTTTACCTCCTTAAGGATGTGGCTGCCCCAGCATATGGTCACTTGCTTGAGAAACTTGCAGTGGAGATAGGTCCATGTGATTTGTTCTTCTCGTTTTGGCCAACGGCAGTAGGATTAGAACCTTGGGTATCAATGGTGCGCGAACTTTATGCTTCCATTGCTAACTTTGGTTTTCGTGTACTGTACACCAAAGCTAGGGGTGGCCAGTGGATAGCAGCCAAACAAGCTCTTTTTCCTGATTTTAATTTCCATAAGGCATATGAGCTTGCCGAAGCATTGTCGGATGCTGGTTTACCTTTAGCGATGGTTTCTGAGCCTATTGTGGAGAAATTTGCAGAGACATGCCCTTCACTGCATTTCCTCACACCTCATTTTCTAAGGTCGTTGTTGATTCGGCGGCGACGAAATTTCAGCAATCGGGATGGAGTTATTTTGACCCTTGAGTATTGCTTGCTTGATCTAAATGGAACAGTTAAAACCGAAAATCTGTATGGTTTGCCTCTTTTGCCTCTTGCTGATGGTTCATTTACAACTTTTGACAAGAATGGGATTGGGGAAAGAATTTACATTGCCCAAGGAGAAGAATATGGCCTTTTGAAAGATTTCCTTTCACATCAGCTAATTGATTCTGGGATTCCAGAAGAAGTTCATGTTAAGCTCTGTGATATAGCTAAAAGGGGAGACTCAAATTTGTCATTTCTCTCAAGCCACTTGCTTGAGAAACTTTTTGTGAAATTTTTGCCAGCAGAATGGCAGAATGCTACACAGGTGAACTGGTCGCCTGGACATGAAGGCCACCCAAGCATCGAATGGATGAATCTATTCTGGAGCTACTTAAAGTTAAGTTGTCATGACCTGTCATTGTTTTCAAAGTGGCCCATACTGCCTGTTGGCAGCAATTTTCTCTGTCGACTCACAGAAAATTCCAATGTGTTAATAAATCATGGGTGGAGCGAGAATATGTCCTGTCTATTGGTGAAAGTGGGTTGTCAGTTCTTAAGACCCGACATGATAATTGAACATCCTCAGCTGGACAAGTTTGTGCAACCTCCAACAGCGATTGGCATATTAAAAGCTTTTAGTTCTATTACTGGTAAGCCCGAGAACATCTATAGCCTTTTCAGTGATGTGTCAGAAGGTGAGCTGCATGAACTGAAGAGTTTCATTCTTCAGTCCAAATGGTTTTTTGAAGAGCAAGTGGATGACCACCATATCAGTATTATCAGATCCCTTCCAATTTTTGAATCATATAGAAGCAGAAAACTTGTCAGCTTGAATAGACCAATTAAATTGCTTAAACCTAATGGTGTACGTGATGATCTCCTGAATGATGACTTCATACGTACAGAGACAGAGAGAGAAAAAATCATTCTGAAAAGGTACTTAGAAGTTCAAGAGCCAGAAAAGTTGGAATTCTACAGGGATTATGCACTCAAGCACATGTCAGAGTTTGTTAATCAGCCAGAAGCTATATCAGCAATACTGCACGACATTAAGCTTTTGATTGATGAAGATAATTCTATTAAATCTATTCTTTGTGTGATACCTTTTGTTTTGGCAGCGGACGGATGTTGGCTTGAGCCATCCAGGTACTTTATTGGGTTATTCTTCATATTCTCTTTTTAGTGCTAGTGGATGTGGTTGAAATTTCTCAGGGATGCTTTAAGTGTGTTTTGAATGTTCTACTTTTCTCTCTCCTATTATTGTATTAAGCTTTAAGATTTGATTTCTGACATGGTAAATAGTCGAGTTTCAAGTCTTCATGGTCCATAAAATGCTCCATTTCTCATATGGTTTTTGCTTATTTTGCTCCCAATTCATCTACTCCAAGTCCGGCCTCCACATGGTTCCAATTTGGCATGCATATGATTGGGAGGGCATTACACTATGACATTGCTTGTATACAAGATTTATAATGGCTTTTATGTATGTATCTCCCTCCATCAAATAGCTTACGGTTTTAGGGTGGAATTTCTAACAATAAACACTACTTAACTAGGTTATTTATTATAGTTAGCATTGTTTTCCTCATGCTTCATATGCTTATAATACATGCCATTTTCTTTATTAAATGAAAAAGTTGGTTCAGGGAGCTGTTGCTTACTGAGAAGGTAATTGTGATGTATATGTATATGTATATGTTTGTTTATAAATAAAAGATGTGTATCTGCAATTGCACTTTTTTCCTCACTTATTTTTAAAAACTAATAATATATTTTCAATTATTGCTTTATGGACATAACTGCTACTAGGTAAGACTTTTTGTCATGGTGTGTTCCTAATTAGTGGAAAATAAATACATCAAATTCAACTACTTGATGCTTTCTTTTAATCACTGGCTGATATTTTGTCAGGCTTTACGACCCTCGTGTGTCTGAGCTGCAGAAGATACTGCATATAGAAGCTTTCTTTCCTTCTGAGAAGTTTTCAGATCCTGATATTTTGGACATCTTAATCGATCTTGGACTTCGAAGAACGTTTAATTATACTACTTTGCTCGATTGTGCAAGATCAGTGTCACTGCTCCACAATAGTGGAAATTTGGAGGCTCTTAACTATGGCACGAAGCTGCTTGGCATGCTAGATAATATAGCATGTAAAATCTCAGGTGATGGAGGGGGAAGACCTTCCAATGAGTTATCCAATTTGAGCACACTTCCTGGCGACAGTGCATTTTATGGAAGTAATAATAATTTTGACTCCAATGGAGATGAAGACAAAGCAGACCCTGTGCCATTCTTTGACACAGTAGTTGATGATATATCAGAAGAAGAGTTCTGGTCTGAATTAAAGGGTATTGCTTGGTGTCCTATTTGTTTGGATCCACCATTTGAGGGCTTTCCCTGGCTAAAATCCACCATTCAAGTGGCTGCACCAAGCATTGTGAGGCCTAAATCACAGATGTGGATAGTATCTTCAACAATGCACATACTTGGTGGTGATTGTTGCTCGATGTACTTGATAGGTAAACTTGGTTGGATGGATCCCCCACATGTAACAGTCCTACTGACGCAGTTGATTGAGATATCCAAGCTATATGGTCAACTTAAATTACATTCTTCTGTGGAACCTGTTTTTCGTGATGCTCTACAAGAGGGAATCCTATCCCTCTATAGAGAATTACAAAAGTACATCGGTACTGATGATGTTGAAGTGCTAAAATCAGCACTTGATGGTATTTCCTGGGTCTGGACAGGAGATAGTTTCGTAGCAGCTAGTGCCCTGGCTTTTGATTCACCAGTGAAGTTCTATCCTTATCTGTATGTTGTTCCATCTGAACTGGTGGAATTTAGGGACTTGCTCTTGGTGTTAGGTGTTAAACCTAGTTTTGATTTTCATGATTACCTTCGTGTGCTACAAAATTTGGGCAACGATTTGAAAGGCTCTACACTATCATTAGATCAGTTAAACTTTGTTGTGCGTATCCTAGAAGCTGTTGGTGATTATTGCTTGGATATACCTCTCTCTGAGTCATCTAGAACCTCCATCTTGGTTCCAGATTCTTCAGGAGCTTTGAGGTGGGCTGGGGACCTCGTTTATAATGATGCTCCTTGGATCGACACTAGTAATCTTCTAGAGAAACGGTTTGTGCATGATTGTATCAGCAATGATTTGGCAAGTAAATTGGGCATCCAATCACTTCGCTGCCTCTCATTAGTGGATGAAGAGACGACTAGAGATCTACCATGCATGGATTATGGCAAAGTAAAAGAGCTTTTGGCCTTTTTTGGGGGTGATGACTTTTTATTGTTTGACCTTCTTGAATTGGCAGATTGCTGTAAGGCTAAGAAACTGCATCTGATAATTGACAAACGAAAACATGCTTGCCAGTCTCTGATGCAGCATAATCTCGGTATGTCCAAGCCACGCCTATGCTTTTTATCCAAATTCTTTTCTTCTTGCCTAGGATATTTCCTGTACTTCCAAAATGGAGGAAATTTCTTTTTGAAGGAGTATTGAATAGAACTTGCCACACCCATGAGATCCTTGCCTGCGTGTTACGGGTTTAGTAATGATGGTCATATCATACAGCAGAGACTGCTTTTTTTTTTTTTTCATGGTATCTTCAATCGTGCTTATATTGTTGAAACAATTGCAGCGGAGTTCCAAGGTCCTGGTCTAGTGGCTATTCTTGAAGGTGTTACCTTGAGTACTGAGGAAATAAGCAGTCTTCAACTTCGCCCTCCATGGAGGCTATGTGGTGATACCCTAAATTATGGTTTGGGATTGTTAAGCTGTTATGCTCTATGTGATATCCTATATGTCATCTCTTTGGGCTACTTCTATATATTTGATCCTCGGGGTTTAGCTCTTGGGGCACCTTCAAGTTTTGCTCCAGCGGCAAAAGCTTTTTCATTGAGAGGTGATGTATTCTGTTTTGCGCTTCTCTTATTAATATCTTGTTGTTGTACTTCCCCCATATCCTTTCTTTGTTCAGTGTGATTTAATTCCTTCCTTCATCTGTTGTTAAAACTAAATGATGCTATGGACTGGTGGAGATTAACTGGATGATGCAATGAGCTGATGGGTTTAGTAACTCTTATATTCCCAGAAGACAGCAACAATAGTAGAGAAACTGCCTCTGGTAGTTCTTGTTCTTTTGTCGGTTTGCATGGCTCATTAGTCTACTTGTCTTTTAACTATTGAAATACAAGATTAGGCCACATTCTTCAGTAATTAACAGTCTTCCTGATTTAGGGGGATTAGAGGATCTTTGGGCTGGAAGTAGTGCAGAGCCCACTACCACCTTAGTTAATAGTCATTGTTATCATAAGGTGAGTCACCAATATGAGAACTAGGAAACGTGCGCTGAAAGTCTTAAAACTTGTGTGTGAAATGCTATTCAAATTGATTCCTTAATATTTTGATAGGAAAATTAAGTGTTATGACTTTATATCAAGGTGCAGTACAGGATATGATAGGTCAGCCAGAAGCAATAGCTAAAAAGTGTTATTTGACAGTTCCATTATTTTTAAAATGTCATGCGAGTGCAGGGGAGTAGGAATTAGTAGATTGAGGTGATTTTACCATGTTTTATTTGTGCATCATTAGTGGATTATGTGTACAAATCATGAAATTTTGCAACTTCAAATGAGGGATTAGGGATTTTTGAATTCCAGTGAGGGATTTAGGTTCTAATTCAATGGCTTGAAAAAAGTAGTTTAATCGGGCAAGATGGAGAGTGCATGCTGTTTATTGCAAAAGAAATGTAAAGGATTTGCTTATACAGTTGTCAAAAAAAAATTGGAAGAATATGAAGATTAGCATGTCCCATGCACAAAGATAGTTACCTTTGTGAAAGTCAACTCTTAGTTGGGTGACTTTTGTGATTTTTACCCTTGAAGTCCCATAACAAGTGCCTTAGCCTTTTGTATCTACATTCAAGCTTTTACATTCTAAATTGCCAGGGAGTTGGATGTGTAGGTGTTGTACCCTCCTCAGTTTCAGAAGAGATGTAGCAGGATCTTCTCATGATAGATTTGCATTTGTTTCCAGCAAAAAAATATATATTTACAACCTCTTGTCATAAAAGGTTAAGCTGTTAGAAAAGGTGCAGAAGATACTTATACCTTAAAACACTCCCCCTCACGTGAACTCTAATTTGACAGTGAAGGCCTTATGCATGCAAACCTGATGCTTGTGGGTGAAAGAATTGTTGAATCACTTTGTGCATAGTGAAGGAAACCTAAAAAGGGCTAAATAGGGGTTACGAGGGATCAAACTTGAGGCGCAATTGTCAGTTCTAATGGCTTATGTTGTTTTAAAACAAATAGGAGTTTAACTATATCTTAGTATTACCTATTTATACCTATTATAAGCTCGATTGATCAAGAATTTGTCAATGTTTGTCTTTTTATCTGTTTTAAAACTTTGGCTCCATTTCTTTCGCGGAAAATGAATGATTTGGAAAACATTTTCCTTAAAATCACCACGTGTATCGCTTACCGAAAAAAAAAATAAAAAAAATGAAAGAACAATATTTTCATTGTCCATGAAATATTTAGATATAAATTGTTGCCGGTAATGAAACTTTTTCCATTGACTTATTATTTCAAGTGATACGAGGCAGTCATTTTTAGGAAAGTGTTTTTCTAATCATTTGTTTTTTGCGAACAAACTGAGCCTTAGTCAAATACAAGTTCTTAAAATGCATGGGAAATGGATGTTGGCCTGTCTTTAGGGATTGATGGCAGCCCTTGTTCGGCTGTCTCTCAGTGTCAGCAGTGAGTAAGTTGAACCATATTTTGTTTCATTGGTTTTATTCTGTATTAGCTTGGCTTAAGACTGAAGGGAGAATTAAATTTGGTTGAGATTCTGTATTTTCATTATATATGGGTAAAATGATCTCGTCATGTTACCTGCTTTTTGTGCTATTATTGACATTTTCACTGCCATATTCATATCCCAATCTGTAGATATTTATACTGGTACTTTATTTTGTAGAACCTTTACTTTTTCAATATTCTAAGATCAATTTACCCAGTTGATTGGATGAATGTATAATCCTCTGGCACTATGTGCCCTGCGCTTCGTGCTAATAGCTGAATCATTGAAGCTTACTGCTTGATGGCTTTTCAGGTACTAATTTGACAGCACGATTTCGTGATCAGTTTAGTGCTTTGCTGATTGATGAAGATGAATTGTGGTCACCATCTGGTTCTACTTTGGTCCGCATGCCCTTTTCACAGGAATGCATGAAGGATGGACTTGAAATGGGATTGAAGAACATTGAGTCGAAAACTGATAAATTTTTGGAGCATGCATCAAGAGTTCTTCTGTTTTTAAAGTCAGTCTTGCAGGTTAGGAAACAGTTAACTACATCGCAGATCCCTCAAGTCTCAGTAATGCATTACCTTGCTTGTACTATTAAACCGATTTTGCTTTTTGACTCTGTTAGAGTAATTAAATACTAAACCACACCTTCATCTAACAGCTTAAGCTTTTAGAACAGTTGGCAGTGGTCCTACAAAATTCCACATGGTATCAGAGTAAGAGGTCTTGAGTTCAAATCTTTCCAGGCCCCTATTTGCCCCCCAATTATATATTTCCACGCCTTTAGGCTTAGGCCAAAGTCCAGTCTATGCATGAGGGTGAGTGTTAAGAGTTATTAAATATTAAACCGTGCCTTCATTTAGTGGCTTAAACTTTTAGAATAGTTGGTAGTGGTCCCACAAAATCTCACAGACTCTTAACATGGGCAAACTTTGATACTACAAATGATGCTTTTGAAGCCTTATTTTCTCATAGAACTGACAACTTTTGAGCTGAGCAGTGACCAATATCATAAAAAGTTCAGAAAAGATATTTAAAAAAAAAAAGAAAAAGGTTTCCCAAGAAGTTTAACTAATGAAAGAACTGTTTGAAAGTGGTTTTACATTATTGGGAGGACTATTCCTTTTTGTGTTCAAAACTCTGTTCAATTGAATTACGATTGCAAAACTAATATCTTACATACTTACTTGAACTCCTTTTTCTAGTGCTTTAACAGAATAATAATTCCTTATCTAACCGTAGAATGAGCTTGCATTGTTGGGATATTATAGTAGGAGCTTAGAAATTGGTTGCTGAAAGCATAATGACTCCGCTGGGCAAAGTTGGAGTTCAGGTTTAAATTGCAAGTTCCACATTAATTGAGAGTGTTCAAACTTATATCTAACTTATTGTCCTTTAAAAAGCGGTACCAGTTTTGGTAACTGGAACCTTCTGCCAAGTCTGTCTCCAGATTTTCATAATTGACAAGTTTTACATTTCCACTTGTTTCAGTACAAATAAAACAGTGCCATACTTTAGGGAAGCATTTACAACACCTCTTCATCTACATGCTTGCTCATTCCCTTCTTTTTATGATAACTCAAGAAAATTTCATGATGTACCTTTCCAATTTCTTTGTCTGTGGTTGGTTTAACTTCGCAATAACTTAATTGATGTAATTTCGTGCATGAAAGGTGGCAATACCTTGTGAAATATTTAGCCTAGAACTACTAAGCTGTATTAAAACATACAGAAAAACTGTCTTCCCAATGGCTTTTAATATTGCACTGCTTATGACATGAAGTGCTAGGCAGTGAAACGCAAACATGCACATTTATATATAGAGATCAGAATGCTTTGTTGGATTTACGGTAGCTTAATTTTTGTTAAGATCAGAGAAGCTCTTTTAAGGTGGTTTTCACATGTGGAACGGCTACCTGTGGATGTCTAAGGAGAAGATGTGTTTTAAGAAGGAGACTTAAATATGGGTGGGAAGACTGAAAAGGATAAAGTGAAAAAAGAAAAGAAAATTCGAGCACTTAGATCTCTCAGTTAATACACAATCGAGAGCATGGTGCAATTTATTAAAATAGCTGACCACTTTCCATGGATAAGACTCTTATTGTTGTCGTCTTTATTGTTGTCGTCAATCATCTATCTTAGACAGCTAACAGCTAATTAGACTTCAAGCTTCTTTTGGAGTTGAGTTGCTTTGATGATGGCTTCATCAGTAAGATTAGCATTTTGGAGATTCTTCCTGGAACATTTTACATATCTGGCAACATCATGTGGGAAAAGCAAGCAGATTCCAGGGTGAATGCTATTAAAACTGAAGATAGTCATCTTCACGCATAGTTGTGCAGTTGTGCACATCTTTTTCCCCTCAAGTTGTAGTTAAGGTAGCTGTCAGGTCTAGCTGAGTGATCTTAATCCAAGCCTTAAAGACAATTTATACACACCCAAAAAAAATCAATGGGCTAGCCAATAGAGACCTGCAATTGATAAGCATATTAGGGGGAAAAGATCTGTGCAAATGAACTTGCTGAAAGAAGGCATTAGGTATTTTTGGGAGACACATATGTTCTATCTATTTGGATGTATCCACATGATGTTATTCTATATTAGGCAGCACTTCTAGTGAAGTCCTCCTGTCTCAGACCTGGATTAGTGAGGGGAGAAACCCAGACATCTCTTAACAGTAATTTGTCGGAGTGACAGCAATCATGCATCTATTGATTCTACACCAGTGATGCTTATTTGTTGGACAACCTTCTGTGTAATGTGATTCCAATGTCTAACTTGATGTGTGCATTTGAATAGGTGACAATCTCAACGTGGGAGGAAGGATATGCAAAGCCATCAGAGCAGTACTCTGTTTCTGTTGATTCATCATTTGCTGTCACTAGAAACCCCTTTTCAGAGAAGAAGTGGAGAAAATTTCAGATATCAAGGTTATTTAGCAGCTCCAACACAAGTACAAAAGTTCAAAGTGTAGATGTGATTGTCCATAAAGGAGCTACTAGAGTTGTTGACAGATGGCTTGTTGTGCTTAGCCTTGGTTCTGGCCAGTCTAGAAATATGGCTCTTGATAGGTATTCTTTAAGCTTCAGTATATTCACAACTTCTTTTGATTTACAGTTTGAATTGGGGATGTACCCCCTCTCTCTCTCTCTCTCTCTCTCTGAGTTCTTGGATATTGGTTTCCCAAGAAGCAGATTGATCCTACACATTGATTGTTTTTTGTGTTATTTTATGTCATTGAATAAAAATTAACCCCTTGAAAGTCATTTCTTACATATGCAAGTGGATATCACAAGGGGCAGAGTATGGAAGTGGTGGTTGTTGAATTTCATTGGTTATCTATTTGACACAAAATACTGCCTGTTTTAAAAAAGCTTTGATGACCAATGTTTTATTAAAAGCAGCTCAAGAAAAGGCATTTTTGGTGTGTGAAGTGGAGCATGTGTAGTATCTCTGAGTCTTAGGATGGTGATTGGCTGATTGGTCAGGCATTGGATTATTTGACTGCCAAAAGTGCTGGCTGATTGTGGCAACAGTTGGCCCTTAGTGGCAGCACACAGTGGATGATGTCAACAACCAATGTCTGCATCAGCAGTAACTAATCCCTGATATCACTATGTCTGCGGCATGTGAATTACCAACCTTGCATGTGCCTTTGAACTTTAAAGACAATAACTCTTTTCTCATAGTGTTGGTGCTCTGCATTCCTGACTGTTTTCCCTTCCTTACTCAGTGTGTGATATTCTAGTTTGCATCCCAGTAGTTCCTGAAGGGTATTCTGAATAATATAATCTTCGCCAAGATATATAGAAGAAGTATTTCTGGTGGTTTACACTGCTACTTATTTGTCATTCTTGAGCTGTGTATTCAAACAAATGGGCACACTCTACTTCATCGTTTTGTTCTGTGAATTTGTTAATTAATGAATGCCATATGCTTTTAAGTATGAGTCTTTCCAACTGTAGCTTTTTTGTCCTGTCTGCTTTTCTGTTTTTCCTCCTATTCACATCTCTGTAGATTTTGCAATATTTTTGTCAGAATGGAGTCTTTTTACATGAATGATAAAATGCAGGAAGTATATGGCATACAATCTTACACCTGTTGCTGGAGTTGCTGCGCATGTATCCCGCGATGGTCATCCTGTTATTTGTCCAGGCAGCTCCATTCTGTCACCTCTTCCTTTGTCTAGTGATATACACTTACCAGTCACAGTCCTCGGTTGTTTCCTTGTCTGCCACAACAAGGGTCGTTATCTCTTCAGGTACCAAGATAAGAAGGAATTGGTTGATATAGTGCTTGATGCTGGAGATCAGTTAATTGAGACTTGGAATAGAGAATTGATGTCATGCGTCCTTGATTCATACGCTGAAATGGTGATGGAATTGCAGAAGTTGAGGAGAGAGCCTTCGAATTCTGTTATAGAACCTGGTTTAGCCCATGTTCTTAGTTTGTCTGTGAAGGCCTATGGAGATCAGATATATTCTTTTTGGCCTAAGTCTGCTCTGACAGATCAACATACCAGTGAAAGTGGTTTGGTGGCAATTAATGGACCTAGAGCGGATTGGGAATGCATAGTGCAGCAATTGATAAGGCCCTTCTATGCTCGTGCAGTTGACCTCCCTGTGTGGCAGTTATACTCGGGTAACCTGGTAAAAGCTAGTGAGGGAATGTTTCTTTCACAGCCTGGGAGTGCGGTGGGTGGTAACTTGCTTCCCGCCACAGTTTGTGACTTTGTCAAGGAGCAATATCCAGTTTTCTCTGTATCATGGGAATTGGTGGCTGAGATTCAGTCCGTTGGTGTTACAGTTCAAGAAATTAAACCGAAGATGGTGCGTGACCTCTTAAGAGCTCGTTCATCGTCTCCTGTTCTTCGGTCTGTTGACACCTATGTGGATGTTATGGAGTACTGCCTATCAGATATTCATTTCACAGAACTGACTAATTCTAATGAAGACAGTACATCAGTGGGGGGGAGTAATAACCATTCTATTTCTAACAAATCTACTTCTGCAGGCGCTGGTGCTGCACCTTTGTCGGTTTCTAATTTCCGAAGTCCAAATCAATCTACTCATGGTGCCAGTAGTTCCGGAGATGCACTTGAAATGGTGACAAGTTTGGGGAAAGCTTTATTTGATTTCAGTAGAGGAGTGGTTGAAGATATTGGTAGAGCTGGAGGGCCCTCAATTCCGAGGAACAGCAATTCTGCTATTTCCAACGGCGGCAATGGAATTGTAGACCATAAACTGCTTTTCGTAGCTGCAGAACTTAAGGGCTTACCATGTCCAACAGCAGCAGAACATCTTACTAGGCTGGGGATCACTGAATTGTGGCTTGGAAGCAGGGAACAACAAGAGCTGATGGTTCCTTTGGCCGCAAAATTTATCCATGCAAAAGTAATGGATCGATCCATTTTGATTGAAATCTTTTCAAATTCTACTCTTCAGTATTTGTTAAAATTGCAGAATTTCTCTCTTCCACTACTTTCTAGGCATATGAAGTTGCTTTTCCATGAGAATTGGGTGGCTCGTGTTATGGCGACGAACTTGGCTCCCTGGTTTTCATGGGAAAATACACCTGGGTCTGGTACTGAGGAAGGTCCTTCCCCTGAATGGATTAAACTTTTCTGGAAAAATTTCAATGGCTCATTGTCAGACCTTTCTCTCTTTTCTGATTGGCCTCTAATACCTGCTTTTCTTGGAAGGTCAATTTTGTGCCGTGTAAAAGAAAGTCATCTCATCTTTATTCCTCCGCCACTGGCAGATTCATCTTCCTTGGACATTGTTGATTCTGAAGATAATAGAACTGAATTTGTACTAAACAGCCCTTCTGAATCTATTTCAACTCTTCCCTACATTACTGCATTCAAAGCTGTGAAATTTAAGTATCCATGGTTGTTGTCCTTGTTGAATCAGTGCAATATACCAACATTTGATACAGCTTTTATCGAGTGTGCTGCTTCTTGCAACTGTCTCCCTCCACCAGGCCACTCACTTGGGAAAGTCATCACATCCAAGTTAGTTGCAGCTAGAAAGGCTAGCTATTTTCCTGAACTTACGTCCTTTTCGGCTTCAGACAGAGATGAACTCTTTAGCCTTTTTGCGAACGATTTTTTGTCTAATCGCTCCATCTATGATTCAGAAGAACTTGAAGCAATACGTTTGCTGCCTATTTATAAAACAGTTGCTGGAGCATACTCGGGATTGTGCAATGAAAACCATTGTATCATATCTTCTAATTCATTTCTTAAGCCCTCTCATGAGCATTGCCTTGCTTATGATACAGAATCCACTGAAGGTCAATTACTTCGAGCACTTGGTATCCCTGAGTTGCAAGATCAACAGATTTTGGTAAGGTTTGCCTTACCTGGGTACGACAAGAAACCTCAGGCTGAGCAGGAGGATATACTTATCTATATAGACACGAAATGGCAAGATATCCAGGTGGAATCTAGTGTAATTGAGTCTTTGAAAGAGACTAAATTTATCAGAAGTGCTGATGAGTTCTCCCCAGATTTATTTGTGGCTAAGGATTTGTTTGATCCAAGTGATTCGTTATTGGCATCTGTGTTCTCCGGTGAGAGGAGAAAATTTCCTGGAGAAAGGTTTTCTACAGATAGTTGGCTTCGCATCTTACGGAAAATAGGTTTACGAACTGCGACAGAAGTAGACATAATACTTGAATGTGCAAAAAGAGTCGAGTATCTAGCAACTGAATGGATGAAAGGTATAGGGGATTCAGATGATATTGGGACAGACTTGGTGAACTCTCAGAATGGAGTCCCTATGGAAATATATGCATTGGCTGGATCTGTTGTTGATTCTATTTTTGCTAACTTCGCTGTCCTATATGGTAACAACTTTTGCAATAATCTTGGCAAGATTGCGTGCATTCCTGCTGAGCTGGGTTTTCCAAGTGTTGCTGGCAGGAAAGGTGGCAAAAGAGTGCTCACTTCATATAGTGATGCCATTCTGTTGAAGGATTGGCCTTTGGCTTGGAGTTGCTCTCCCATTTTGACCAGACAAAGTTTTATTCCACCTGAATACTCTTGGGGGTCACTTTACCTAAAAAGCCCTCCAGATTTCTCGAGAGTTCTGAAACATTTGCAGGTACAATTAATTTGTTTGAATTGGTTTAACTTTTGTTCTTCACACAACTAATGATTAAAATTGAAAATCTTGGTCTAGGTTATTGGAAGAAATGGAGGCGAAGACACACTTGCTCACTGGCCAATAGCATCTGGCATGATGACAGTTAATGATGCAACCCTAGTGATTCTAAAATACCTGGATAAGTTGTGGGATTCCCTTTCTTCTTCAGGTACTATCCTCTTCTATTCAGGCTTAAAAAATTTTCATGCGAAATTATTCACATCATTTATGTTCTAGGTATATCTCGCCTGTGTGGCTGTCCGTTCTTCATTTCCAAGGGCATTATTACATACAGTATTAGTCCGATTCACATATAAGAGGAGGTGTTAAAGCATTATCATACATCACTAATGGATGGAGTTTCGTTGGTCTTGCATATAAGTATTCTTCCTACAACTAACAGATTAAATTTTGGGTTGAATTTTCTAACATCCAAAGTGAATCAATTGCAAGTCAATCAAATTTCAATAGTTCTACTGGATGAAATTGAAGTTTAGTGAACCAAATGCAAATGACCCAAAGTACAATGACCACCGGAAAATGTTATCCATGCTTGAAAGTTTCTTTCACACCTCAGAATGCACCTTTATTCTAGAAGCAAGGATCTGTATAAATTAAGATGTGAGAGAAATATCAACAAGGAATTACCAGCGTGAATATAATGCCCAATTAATTGAATCTCAATCTCAAACTTTGTTGGATCAGGAATGTGGACAAGTAAATCAGCTCTAAGGAATTGATAAAGAAGTTAAAAATTTCAGATGGATCAACAAAACCCATTATGATTTTAGGAGTAACCAAAATTACAGATATACTGTCACATGATTAAGTTTGCCATGTCAGTGACCATATTGAAAAATTAAAGCCTGCATAATTGAGTCATCTCACAGCCATGCTAAAAAGTCTGCACTTTTACTAGATCACGTCAGAAAACCTAATCTAAGAGCTCAATCCCCATCTGGTGGAGGGATTCTATATGAATATAAGGCTCATTGAAACCTTGGATGTGACAATAATGAAGTCATTTTAGTGTCATGCCAATTTATGTCCATCCCAAGCAAGACATGTTAATTAATTTTGTAATAACCCAAACACAACAGATTTATTAAACAAGTCACGAAACAACCCGTTTAACACATCTAATCGATCAAAATATGCCTTAAGTTTGAAATATTGTTGAAAAATAAAATGAGTTTCAGGTCTTATGGGATTCACCTGATAATTTTGTGTTTTTCCCCCAAAATGGACATTTTGGTAATATTATAGGTGAGTTCCAGTTCTGGTGTATTTGTAAACAAATCCCAAACCCGTGCCAGACCCAGTGTGGTTGTTATTACATTGCACTCCAAACTCGCTCCACAACCTAAAATTTAAAACTCATTATAAGTTTAGCCCAATTAAATCAGCCTGCTTCCATCCGTAGATAGAGACATGAAAGATATCAAACTATTATTTGAGCTGACTAAATTTTTCAGTTGTAGAGAAGAGAATGATACTCAACTCATTATGTAATTGAATAATGTTGAAAGGGCCTTGTTAAGCCCACCCAAAAACGTGCATATAAAGAAGATATTTCATTGCAAATGAACAAGATATTTAGGAACAGTCTATAGGTAAAATCGTGAATATTGACATGGGCACTTTCGACATAAAAAGGAAACCTTTTGTTATAACAAAAAATAACCATGTGCATCACAGTCAATGCTTTGAAAATTGAAGGGTACTATTCACAGACAGTCAACGTACTTTGGTCACATGGATTTAGGCCACTCAACTTTGATTTCCATTAACTCCACGCACTGAATCTTTACTACTTGCTATTGAAGCACTTGGGCCATTCTCCAAGGATATCACTGGAAAGATGACTTGTCTACTATTGAGTATGGTCTAGTATATTTCTCTGTATGTTGTTTGCTATTTCATTAGAGTTGATTTATTTAGTGTAGAGAAACTCATGGGGATTTATTTGTGCTTTTTTACATTTACATCAAATAAATAGATGGTTTAAAGCTTTTGGGCTTCAACTCGCTTGCTTTAAGTCACTCTTGATGTGGTCTTGTCAATTTGCATTCTCTCTGCAAAGAAAGCTCTAGTTTGGTTCTTCAACAATTTTGAGGGATTAGCTGGTTTTTGCTAATCTAAACAGAATTAGACCTTATATTTGTGTTAGCATTAGCCTTCATCTACCATTTCATCCTTATACATCATTCTTCTATGAAAGGATGGGATAAATAAAAAATTCTTTGAACATGTTATTGTTAAAGAGACTGGAACTGGTAATAAGGTATGGATTGGTCAATAGCAAAACTTTTTCTTCCCAAGTCTCCTTTCAAAGGAAAGGCCTTTGCATTCCTAATATGATAGGGCTGTTGGCACCACATCAGCCGCACCTATGTGATATCTTTTGTCATGCGCAAATTATCGAGGCCAAAAAAAGGAAAATAATCTAGCAGCTTAAGCATTTTGATTGGTTAGTTGTGGTTTTACAAAATTTCACACAGTATAATAATAGGAGGTACAGCATTCGAATCTTTTGAAGCCTTTAAATTTATTTCCCCCATTGTTATTTTCCACAATTTACTCTTAGGCTACTACGATTCATTAGGAAGAGTGCTACATGTAATTATTAAACCCTGCCTTACTCAACAGTTTAAACTTTAAGATCAGTTGGTTGTGGTTCCCCAAATGTCAGAGACACAGGAAAGCAAGTTGCCGGCTGGAATTAATACTCATCTTCAAGTATATCTATTGATTGCATTGACCTATTTTAGGTGTTTTTGCATCTGTTGAGCATAATGATGCAAATTGTGTACGTTCAATAACATTAGTCTCTGTGCTTATAGAATTTGATACGTGCAAGCTGTCTTTACGTTTTTGCTTTCCTGATTTTACTTTCGTACTTGCAGATATTACAGAATTGCAGAAAGTGGCATTTTTGCCTGCTGCCAATGGTACACGCTTGGTGACAGCTGATTCTCTGTTTGTGCGTCTCACGATTAACTTGTCGCCATTTGCTTTTGAACTTCCTTCTATATATCTTCCTTATATTAAGCTTCTTAAAGATTTGGGACTTCAAGACATGCTCTCAGTTAAATCAGCAAAGAGTCTTCTGTCAGATCTCCAGAAGACTTGTGGATATCAGCGTCTAAATCCAAACGAACTTCGTGCTGTAATGGAAATTTTGTATTTCTTCTCTGATGGGATTGTTGATGTGAACGTCACCGATGGCATTGCATTGAAATCAGAAGCTGTAGTCCCTGATGACGGCTGCAGACTTGTGCACGCACAGTCATGTGTATACATTGATTCTCATGGCTCCCAATTCGTCAAATATATTGATACTTCAAGGTTAAGATTTATTCATCCTCATATTCCTGACAAGATATGTGAAGCCCTTGGCATCCGAAAACTGTCTGATGTTGTTATTGAGGTAAAATGATATCGTATTAATTCTTTTTATGCTAGTCAATTTCTTTTAGCAAGAAATGCAAGTGATTTTATTGAGTTGCTTCTTTAGCGGGAATGGCATATTTTTGCAGGAACTCTGTCAGAGAGAGCAGTTGCAAACTTTGGACTGCATCAGATCAGTTCCACTAGCAGCCATCAAAAATAGATTGCGCAGCCTATCTCTTCACAGTGCTATATGTACCATTGTAAAAAGCATGTCCAGATATGTACCTGCGCTTAGTCATCTGAATTTGGAACTCATACAAAAAACCTTAGACACTGTGGCAGGGAAATTGCAGTTTGTAAAGAGCCTCAATACTCAGTTTGTTCTTCTCCCAGGTCATATTGAAATTACACGTGTAGACAAGGAATCCTATTTTCCTGGGTGGGAGGGTGGATCTCCCCATCGAACTCTTTACTTTGTTGACCAGGCAAAGGCCTGCATTATGATCGCTGAGCCTCCAGCATGTATTTCTGTACTTGATGTCATTGCAATTGTTGTGAGCCAGCTTTTAGGGTCCCCTATTCCTTTGCCGATTGCGTCATTGTTTTTCAGTCCTGAAGGTTCTGAATCTATTGTTGTCGATGTTATGAAAATATGTTCCGACAGGAGAGAACTTGAACAAAGACACTGGAGCAATAGTTTGCTAGGAAAAGAAATACAACCTCACGATGCCATGCAAGTGCAGTTTCACCCGTTGAGACCCTTCTATAGAGGAGAAATAGTGGCTTGGAGGTTGCAGAATGGAGAAAAGTTGCGATATGGTAGAGTTCCGGAAGATGTAAGTCCATCGGCAGGACAGGCATTGTACAGATTGAAGGTGGAAACGATGGCTGGAGTGACAGAACTGCTTTTGTCTTCACAAGTCTTCTCTTTCAAAAATATTTCCATGGGAATTGCCGTTTCATCATCAAGCTTACAGGATGATGCCCCTGCAGTTATTGGTAGAAGGACTCATATAGCGATGTCAGAAAATTCTGGAACAGAAAGAGCGAGATCCTCACAGGTTGGCTTAGTTCTTGTGTGGTGCTTGGTTGATACTATAGATTCTTAAGTGCAGAAAACTCTGCTGATCCTATTTTGTGACAACTGGCAAATCTGTAGTGGGGTGAAATTAGCTGATAAAAGTTTGAACTTTTACACTGTATTTTCTTACATTCAACTCTGTGCCATATGCACAGAGCAAGAAATTATAGTTTAGTTATTCTTGGGAAAGTTGGAAAACTTCAGGAAATAATTATTTAGAATGGACTAAGGAATAAGCAGTATGGCAAGGCAAGCATACTTAGTCTATGCCGTTCCTAATCTGTGCTCTCTGGACTCGGGTATCCTTTTGTTTGTTTTTATGGGACGGGTTACTTCCAAGGTTTATGAAAAGCAGTATCCTGCTGTACCTGAGCTAAGGATCCTTCATCGGCTATTTTATTGCTGGAAATGCTATTCCATCTTCATAAATGCTGCCTATTGTTTCCATGTACTTTGAGAAACATAGTCCATGAAAAGGATATCCCTTTTTAGGCTTTGACTGTCGCTAATAATGCTTCTGTTGTTCGCATGTGCAGTCTTGTCAAGAACTTCGATATGGCCGAGTTTCTGCTGGAGAGCTGGTTCAAGCAGTTCAGGAGTTGCTTTCTGCTGCAGGGATTCATATGGATGTGGAGAAGCAGTCTCTCCTGCAAAATACCATCTCCCTGCAGGATCAACTCAAGGAATCTCAAGCAGCACTTCTACTTGAACAGGTTTCAGTTGCATGTTTAATCTGCACCTTTCTCTCATTTGCATAGGTATATGATGCTGGTGTGGTAGAATTATGCTTCGAACAACAAGATAGTCTTTATATTACACCTGGGGCTTGGAGAATATCCTTTATCTACCAAATGAGCTTTCATCCTGTCAATTGAAGCATCAGGGTTATATGTCACTGTATAAACTCACAAACAGCAACAAACATATCGGCAGGGAGGTGCACAAGTTCGTAAGCATTGTTTTGTTGCAAAAGCAACATCTCTTCCTCAATAACAGCTCTCTGACGCAGATACGAAAGGGCTTCAGAAACGTATGAAACAGTAGAAAAATAGGAAAGTGAAGTAACGGAAGATTTGAATGAACGTAATAACAGATACAGAACCAGGGAGAAAAGTGACAGAGCAACTAGTTATTTCCTATCCAACATAAGATTTAATAGAAAGAGGGAATAATCAGTTTTCTCTGTTTTAATTCCTCTAACAGAAGTCGTAGAGCGAGCAGGAAGGGTGACATTAGAAAATGATTCTGAACAGAAAATTTTGGAGAAAACACCAGAGGTACCTTACGTATGATTTAGTGCAACCAGGATCGATCTGTTCAGATGATAGAAGATGAAAGAGAAACAATAGGCTTACCAATTTGGGTTAGAAAGGCAGTAGGAAGGGAGGCTTTCTGAGTTGCTCAATGACAATGAAATTTGGTGTTTTTGTCATCCAAAAGGTGAACGATGCACCTTAGGTGCTAGCAACTAAAATTGTCTGCTGCCAGAGGCATAGAAAGAAGTGCACAATGAAGGGGAGGAAGCTGCCATTTTTCAAAATAAGGATGTACTAAGAATCTTAAAGGGAAGTAGACATTATTTAAATTACATATTTGTAGAGCAAAATACTCATGAGCCAGAACACTGCTGTTGCAGGCTTAACTAGGGCAGAAAGAACCACAGGCTTCTGCTTGAAAAGGCCAAAAGGTGTTTTGGTCCCAAAATTTTTTTTTGACCCTCCCCTATGGCTGAACCTTCTTCAATAATGGAGAAAAAGGTTTTTTTTTTTTTTAAATAAAAGATGAGGCACTTTAGATTTCAAAAACTTACTGAAGTATCAAGTTTGGCACTTCTAACCCTTCGCGCATGATTGTTTTATAGCCAAAAATGCGCTTTTAGCTGGATGCCCTTGGTTAGAAGTGAGAAGTCATGGCCTCTCCTTACCCAAGCACCTATCCGTGCAATGTGAGTGCTTTTGACTACATTGGTTTAGACAGAGGATATCAGCTGACCATCATCTATGAAGTTGCGCATGTAAGCCTGAGGCACATGCACTTCATCATGTCTTCTTAGTGCCTAGAGATGTCCCCAGTATTATACCATTACTCAGTAATGGTCCTCGAGATGCACTTCTAGCCATTGTCATGATCAACTTATTTTCAGCCTATCAAAGGTCATGTTCCCTTGTTTAGGTCGTTCTCTTTTCTTTTTGTTTGGGTGAAGAGCATGTCAAGTCAAAAGAATTCACCCCAGAAGATTGAGAAATTGGACCAGTGTTGAACACTGCAATATAGACAATGGCAAGTGTTAGCTTCTTGGTAATCTCAGCACCTTTTGCAAATTCTGAATGAGCTTCCATTGAGAGTGATAATGTTTAATTTGTCGTATGGAACATGCAGAGGTTCCTTGACTTGACATGGATGCAAACATCGACACTTTTCATAATGGTGTCAAAACTGGTCGATCTCTGTCCAAACAGGGGAAAGACCAAGACTTTGTTAACATGGTTGTATATCCAGGGGCATAGTTAACCAGTGTTCTCTGTAGTGGATTTGGCATGCTCTTACATCTATATAATATGCACAAGCGTAGGAGGCATCATCTGGAAGGGGTGATCTGTTTTCATAGAAAATTACCCCAATGATACATGGTCAGATTGTATTAGTGTATTCCTGCTAAAACCGTGAAAGTCACCTAGGGGCCCTCCTGAGCTGTCGTGTAACTTTTATTTTGATTGCCTTGTGTACCTTTTCAGCATTACTGTTTCCATATGGTATTCCTCTTTAATGAAGATGCACAACCTTAGTCATATTTTGGTCCACCCATTGTACCATTAAATAAAACTAGATTATTAACAGATCACAATTGTCATTTCCACAAAAGCAACCTATGTATCTGCAATAAAGAATCCAAGTTTTCGCTCTCCATTGTAAAATCCCATTGACTGCATAATTTATTACAGGTGTTCTACTCTATGTATGGGAATGTCTTTTTTACTGAAACCAACATGATATCGACAACTTTTCGTATTATTTCTGCAGGAGAAGGCTGACATGGCTTCTAAAGAAGCTGACATGGCCAAGGCGGCGTGGGTTTGTCGGGTATGTTTGAGTGCTGAAGTGGATGTTGCCATTGTTCCCTGTGGCCATGTCCTCTGCCGTAGATGCTCATCTGCTGTTTCAAGGTGTCCCTTCTGTCGTCTTCAGGTGATGAAAACCATGACAATATTTCGGCCTTGATCACAGACTGAGTATGGGCATCCTCACATTCTCTTTGCTGCATGAAAGGGTAACGGCATCTATTGAACTGTTCATAGGTGGAATTTTCAAGCAAGTGAAGTCGTTATTTGTGAGTGCATATTTAACGTTGGTAGCATCTCAATTAGCAAGTAAATATTAGACGAGGTCATCCTGTGGTTCTGGCTTCGTAGAATTCTTTCCGTGCCAATTGCTGTACAGTAAATATCGCCTGTTGATGTACAGAATGCAGTCGAAATACATGATGTAGACAACAGTATAGAAATCGATTTTTTGTCGGCGTTTTCAGGACCTGGAATCTGTGGTGTGAGCATGCTCACGACATTGTAATTAGTGATTTGAGAATCAGAGATGGCAATTTATTGTTGTTAATATGAAATCAGGGCGGGCAAGCCGCACAGCAAGCAGATGCAGCTTAAACGTATGTTTCGCTAATACTTAGAGGCTCGTATAATTTCAATCGTTTTCGGTTAGACTTGATTGGAAGAGACCGAGTCACCCTCGTATATTGTCTCTTTCAAGTTTCGCAAAATCTTCATTGTGATATAAGTAAAGAGCATGATAGAGATTCAGCTGATCTCTGGAAAAGTGTAAAAAAAGTCTTAAATCTTTTGTATTTATATTAATTCAGTCTTAAATCTTTTTTTGGTGTCTATGCAGTCCTAAATCTTTTCATTTGGTGTTAATTTAATCCTAATTTTTTTGATTTTGTGTTAATTTAGTCATAAACCTTTTGATCTAATGTTAATTCAATCATTCCGGCCAATTTTGACCTAATATTGTTGACATGGATGCCAGTTGATTGATGTAGTATAGTCGGCGCTAACGTAGACAATTTTTAATAATATTTTAATATTTTTTCAAATTATTTATTAATTTATTTATTTTCAAAATTATTAATTAATTAATTAATTAATTTTTTTTTTTCCTTCCCCTCCTCCTTCCTTTAGCTGATCGCCCGCCAACTAGGGGCAAGGGCCGAGAAGACCTCATTGGCCTCTAGCAAGCCTCGCCAGTCATTGGCGAGGCTCAAGGCTCAAGGCTCGAGCCCTCGCTAGCGACAGTGCAAGGTAGCATGAGGCCCAACCTCGCCAAATCTGGCAAGGTCGATCCTTGCCTAGCCCTTGGCAAGGCTCAAGCCCTTGTTGGAGATTGTGAGGTCGCTTTTGCGAGGGCTTAAGCCTTTGGTAGTGGCTAGGCGAGGCTCAACCTCACCCCATCTAGGGAGGTCGGGCCTTGCCCATGGCCAATGAAGCCGGACCCTTATCAGATTTGACAAGGGTTGGCCTCCTCTGCCCAGCATGAGACCGCCTTCATAGTCGCTAGCAAGGGCTTGAGCCTTGCCAGAGGCAAGTGAGGTTGACCTCAAACTCATTGGCTCTCACCTCTGGCTAGTCGCCCAGTCGATCGGCTGGAGGAAGGAGGAGGGGAAAAAAAAAAAGGAAAAGGAAAAGGAAAAGAAAAAGAAAAAGGAAAAGAAAAAAGGAAAAACAAAGAGAAAATAAATAAATTAATAAATAATTCTAAAAATATTAAAATATTATTAAAAGTTGTCATGCCACACGTTAGTCGACCAATGTTCACATCATAATATCCGGTCAAAATTAGCCAAAATAACTAAATTGGCATTAAATCAAAAAATTTGGGGTTAAATTGACACTAAATCAATAATTTTAGGACCAAATTAACACCAATAAAAGGTTTATGAACAGCAAGTCAAAATGTTTAAGACTGAATTGATATCAATAAAATGTCTAGAATTAAATTGGCATCAATGCAAACGGTTTAAAATTTTTTTGATACTTTTCCTCTAATCTCCAAAATATATCATTTTTAATAATCAAGACGAAGTCATATTAATAGATAATAGTATATGTATTAATATTGCATGTGAAGATGCGCCTAGGACAATTGTGTACAGGGACTATTTTGCTTTAATTGTTTATTTTATTAATGGTAGTTTTACCGGTAGTACTTCAATCTTTATTTGAAAGTCTTATCTCGTCGTATCAGAAAGATACTTGGGCAGTTGCACGCAAATGTATACCTAGGGGTGTAAATGGTTCGGTTCGGTTCGGTTCGGTTTTTCAAAAAAAACGGAACCGAACCGAAACGTTAGAGAAAATTTCCGAACCGAACCGAATAAGTCCCGAACCGATAACGAACGGTTCGGTTTGGTTCGGTTTTCGGTTTTTCGGTTTTTAACCTTTTTTTTTTTTTTTTTTTTGTGATGACTTACCTTCTGTATAAGCTCCTTGAAGCATTGATTGACATTCTCTCTAGTTTTTGTGCTATATTCAAGAAACGAACATCTATGTCTTTGAACTAGATCTCTTCCTTCTTCCCTTGTTACAACCCTTTCACTCTCTTGAAATTATCACATCATGAGAAGCGAGATGACTTCTCTTCGAAGAGAAGTCAAGCAAGAAGAAACCAGGGAGGATAAGAAGCGACGACGAGGACGGGAGCTCGGAACGTTGCGTGAGAATTTTTTGGAAGGAGGATGGCGTCCCGAGACATTTCTTATTTTGTGGGCTTGTCCCAGTTGAGCCTAGAAATGGCTCGAGTTTTGCATTGCTTTCAATCTAGTTGGGTTTCAAAAGGAAGCGAAAGCTTCACTTTTGACTTTCTGGTTTCATGGGCAACTAGTCTGGATAAAAAACCGCCCTGCTTTTTGCTTTTCCAATCTTAATTTGTTCCCAGAAGGAATATTTGGTCCTAGATGCAGTGTAGCGATTTTAAGTGTTTTTTTGACACTAGTGATTCGTAAATACAGCCATAAGCATATGAAATCGTGATAAAGTATGCTAACAACTTATCTTCTCATCTGAATGTTCTACTATAGTCTTTATGCCTCACATCACATTTCACTCAGCAAGTATACCCATTTAGTCCAGGAAATTGTCCTTCTCCAAGGACAAGAGAATCAAGACCTGCTGAGACTTCAAAAAGATGCTGTGTAGCATCCCCATTGTACAACAAAAACCGGTGTTGACAAAGCTCTGAAACAGGGATTCTATTCACCAGAGAAGAAGAGAAAAAAAAAAGGGAAGAATCCCGGATTAACAAGAACTCAAAGGAAACTAGTGCTTTTCATCCATAAAACAAGTATCATAGGGCAATTAATTATTGCAAGAATCCAAATTATAGTCATGGCAAGGAGCAAAAGTAAATCACATTAGACATCCATTCAGTCACTTCTTTAACCCCACGATGCTGAGACAAAGCGACAACATATATCTCCATTATGTTGCAGGTGCTAAGGACAGCCGCTTCTTCTATATGATTCAAACTACAGAGTTCTCCAATGGCTCAAGGCCATTCTGCCTCAGGAATGGCAAGTTTCTCACGCATCTCCACAGGAGTTGTGTGCACGCTAACCACAATGCTGCTCCTTTCTTTTGTATACCCTGACCAAAACAATTGAAATAAAATTAGTGATCTCAACTTAGGAATCTAATGTCACAATATATACTTTCGCTTCTGTGTTTTCTATTTGCATCATTGCTTGAAAAGGAAGAAAGTCACTCTCTATGAACATGTAGGACTGTTTTAAGCTCAACATATCTAAGAAGAGAGGGAAATAAGTAGTTCCACCTCAAAGGTGAAGAAAGGGGTACATCACCATAGGAACAGAATAAAATCCGAATTGCTCAAACCCCAGACTAGATTCTCAAGTTCAATCGAATCATTACGGTTTTAACCCAATTTGGACATCGAAACATCTTCAATTAGCAATCGTACACTACCACCTAACTCTAAACCTCTTGCTTGGCCTTGTATGCATTTCTATCTAAAACCAAAGGTAGAAAATGGTCCAAACATACACTCTCTCCCTTACGGTACTATGAATTTACCTCTTCGAGCTTAAAGACGACATTCAATCATCGAGAGAAATTGTTATTGAATTCAGGTCCATGGTCATAGATGACAACTCTGCATTAAATTCATAATGAAAATGAGAATTGAAATATCAATTGTAATATTGAAAGATATAAATATTCCACGGTTATTTTTTTCTCACCTGACTCGAAATTTTCAAGTTCTTCTAAGTCCTCCTCGATCGATTGTGAAAGTAGTGCGGATCGTAGCCAATCTTGAGTACATATAAGAGCCTTTACCATGATTAGGGTCAATGAGCTACGAAATACATCAAGTACTCGACCTCCGGTGCTGAATGCAGACTTTGATGCTACAATGGAGATGGGCACGGCCAAAATATCTCGAGCAATGAAAGATAAGACAGGATATCTGGAAGAATTGACTTTCCACCAATTTAATATATTAAAGGTGGAGCTATACCGTTCACATCCTTCTTCCAAATATTTATCTAATTCAGATTTTTCTTCCACATATTCTTGTCCCGTTTGGCTAAGATACATCGCAGTCATAATGTTCGCACCAATCACAGGAGACATTGAAACGTTCACTGTCCTTGTCCCCTTTAATCTCACGCTGCTTTGGGGGCATGTACCGGTACGATATTGCTCAAACAATAATGTCAGAGATTTTGTCACTTTATCTCGCAAAGTTTCTGCCCGATTGCCTTCATACACTTAATTAATCATCCATTTCACATACTCCTTCTTATGTTGAGGGTCAAGTATACATGCAATGAACCATGTGAGATTTATGTTGTTCACATTGTCAAAATACTTATTGAACTTGATCTTCATTTTTTTGGCTGTTTCTTGTAAACTCCTATCCTCATCCCCACAATATTTATCAATCATCATATAAATCCCATAGACATCTTTTGCCATATCATTGCAAGTGACGTAAGAAGAGCTTAATACTTTTAAAGTCGCATCATAGAACAACTTCAAGAAAAGAAGAAATCGACGGGCATAATCCCAATCATCATTAGTAGGCAACCCTCTCACATTGGAAAGCTCTTCAGCAAATCTTCTATCCTGAATATCTAATGAGATAAAAGCATTTCAAAACTTCAAGGCCACTTCCAACATTAGGTACGTTGAATTCCACCGAGTCTCCACATCCAAACATACAAGATTATTGGTATCAATATTTTCCAGCAGAATGCACTTCTTAAACCGTTGCAATCTCGAAGGAGAAGATCTCACATAACGTACAACTGAGCGTATTCTAACAATGGAATCATCCATATCTTTCAAACATTCTTTCACAATCAAACTGAAAATATGAGCACAACATCTCACATGAAGTAACTCACCTGATAATATTAGAGCATTCCAAGAGTTAAGTCTTTTCTTCAAGTATTGAACTCTCGAGTCATTGGAACTAGAATTATCAACAGTGATAGAAAAAATACCTTTGATCCCCCAACTAGTTAAGCCCTATAATCTCAGTCGAATGTCCTGGGATTTGATTAAAAAATTCAAAATTTTCTTTTGCAACTTCCAATCAGTGTCTACAAAGTGAGCAGTAAGACACATGTAACTTAGCACGGACAGAGCACGAAAACGAAAACAACCGAGATGGAGTTCGGACTTGATTGCCGGACTCCGCATCCCCCAGATCTCGGTCTGAGCCAAGGGGACTCGAAATGTTTGTAAACGGGTTTGGACAATAGCATTTATCGAGAGAACACGGTTTCGGTCTGATCTGGTTGGGCGACATTAAGGACATGAATGTATTTCTATTCATCGAACAAGTTTCTAAGCAAAAATGCGCATTTGATAATGACGCATAATTTTTATTTCCGGATTAGAAATTTGTTTGATATTGACACAAAATTTATTCCTTTTAGGTGGTAGTAGCGACCGATTGTAGTCGATGGACAATGGACAACAATAGGTGGGCGCTCGGCTAATAGGGAGGGTAAGCGATATTTCTCATTTCGATTCCAAAAATAAATAAGTAAAAAATTCCGATTTCTCATTTTTGTTCCCAACCTATTTCCGAATTAAAAATCTATTCTAAAAGTAGAAAATGAAATTGTATTACCCAATGGATTTCTATTTAAAATTTATTCTCAAAAACAAAAAAAAAAAAATAGTTTTAGTCAGAAATACAAATGGTTATCATGCGTCCAAACAAATTCGTACAAAAGAAAATAATTTTGATGGGCGGGTTTGGACCTAAAACTTGGGCCTCATGTTATGAATCTCTAGCATTGACTAAGCGGGCCAAGTCAATTGGGGCCCAAAATACATGATATACATTGCACGGAAATCGGGCCCATCTAAAAGAAAAGTCTCCCTCCTTGTTCCTCACTTTAATTCGATCGCGAGAGCGAGAGACACAGACACAGAGAGAGAGGAAATGGCTCGGCAAGCCGCCGCGAAGTTGATCGGCTCAATCGCGTCGGAGAAACCATCCTCTCTCATCGGCTTGGCTCGGGGCTACGCGGCCGCGGCGGCGCCGCAGCCGGCGGTGTTCGTGGACAAGAGCACCCGCGTGATATGCCAGGGCATCACCGGGAAGAACGGCACCTTCCACACCGAGCAGGCCATCGAGTATGGCACGAAAATGGTGCCCTCTCTCTCCCTTAAGCAGACGTAATGGCACGCTCGCGTGCGCTTTGTTTTGTATTCCTTCTGATCTCGACGCGGTAGGGGAATGGTCAACGTTTTCTTTTCTTTTTTCTCTATTGTTTTTTTTTTTTTTCCCGTTAGAAGGCGATGCGATTTGGTTTGATCTTTGGCGTAAGAAGCTCGATCTTATGCCGATGAGAACGCTTAATTTATACCTGGTGAATTAGGTCTCGGTTGATAGGTATGGGGAGATCGGTCGGCGATCTGGGGTTAGGTCACTGTTGTTCTTCCGGGCCGCAAGGTGATTCGGCGGTGTTGTTCGGGGCTTTTTTTTTTATGAATCATGCGTTCGAAGAGCTGGAAATACAACACGGCTTGTAAGTCGCGATGGGGGATGGCCCTGCATCTGTCTGCTAAAGCTCGTGAATTGGGTCTTTCTGGGATATATTAGCTACTTCAGGCAGTCGCGTCTTACGGAAGTTCCGCTGTTCACATTCTGATTTGCTTTAGTTGGGCTTTGTTGAATGCACATTTCAAATGCTATCGTTCTGTTCTGGTAATCTATGCATTTGATCATACATATTGTAGCAGATTCGATTGTAGTTTTGATTAATGGGAGCTGTAAAAGTAAACTGCCTAGCACACTCGAGGCATGTTATATGTGGCGATTCTTGTTATCCAGTAATGGAAAAATCCGATATTCAGGCAGAAGCAGAATTATTACTGGATATTCATTGGACGTTCATGGTTACATGGAAGAGCCATGAGAAGATGCTTTTGGATATTGATATGCATGCTTGGTCATTCATTTGTCTTACCATGCTATTGAAGTTCGAATGCTTTTTAAATCTTTACTTTTGCTTACCTTGACTATTGTTGGAGAAGGCTCTATTTTTCAGTTCATCTCACTTCCGTAGCCGATGGGGGTGATGCAGCTATCTTGTTGCCTGTGATTCTAGCTGCTTTTTAATTTCCATGGGATAAAATTGTATACAGGTGGGGGGTGTGACACCAAAGAAGGGTGGAACAGAACACTTGGGACTTCCTGTATTCAATTCAGTTGCTGAAGCAAAGGCTGAAACCAAGGCTAATGCTTCTGCTGTTTATGTTCCTCCACCGTTTGCCGCCGCTGCAATCATGGAAGCAGTGGAAGCTGAATTGGATCTTGTTGTGTGTATTACGGAAGGGATTCCACAACATGATATGGTAAGCTAAAGTTTACCTTACGTGACACTGCTCTTATGCAGCCATTAGGCAATTATTCCTGAGAGTTGTATTGGCAGCATAAAGCGTCTTGGTAATATTCTACATGTTAAGTGATAATGTGTGGGGATTGGCTAACTCTTCCTGCTCATCTAGTAAATAATTCTCATTAAAGGAAAAAACTGTAGAATAATAATTTGATTGAAGAAAGATTTTCCCAATGTTGAAATGATTGCTATTTTGATGTTACGATAAAGTATTTACTCACGCTAATAAATATCAGAAGTGGTGGAATTAAACATTTTCACCCTTTGCTTGTCATAATTGTTAAAGCTAATGGTTTCCAATTTCAGGTGCGAGTCAAGGCTGCTATCAACAGCCAATCGAAAACTCGGTTGATCGGGCCAAACTGCCCTGGTATCATTAAGCCAGGTGAATGTAAAATTGGGATCATGCCCGGATACATTCACAAGCCTGGTCGTATAGGAATAGTTTCTCGATCCGGTACCTTGACTTACGAAGCAGTAAGTCTCTTTTTCTTTAACATCAACAGGTTGTCTTTTCATAAGTTGATACATTCCAAAGTAAGGATAGATGCTTTTGGTATGATATGACAAGGCGATACAATGCCATTTCTTTTTGAGTTCACGAAAGTGTAAATCTTTCTTTTTGGCCCCAAGGCACACATAACTGCTACATAGGAACAGGTGCATGAACGAGCACTCACATTTCATGTGCATAACTTGAGCATTTTTAGTGGAAGGATTAAAAGTAATATTTTTTGTTTATTAGATCCTCCTGCCATAAAGATATTCTTCTCTTGTTCCCTTTGGCTCTTCTGATCTGGAGATTTTCTACTCTTTGGCTCTTCTTATCGGGAGATTTTCTATGCAAATTGTTTGTTGGCATGGCAACTTATTAGAATTTTTTTGAGGGACCTCCACTATCATCCTTAGTACATTTATGGTATTGTTAATGTAAAAAATTTGGCTGAATTCTATATTCAGTATCAGAAAAAGATACTTGGGCCACTTTTAGCAAAGTATCTCAGCCAAATCACTTAAAACTGATTTAGTGTTGAAATCCTGATAGTGGGTCTTGTAGGACTTGATGTTTACAGTCCTTAACCTATTTTATTAATATTCTGAGGGAACAAAAACAGAAAATCTCTAGTCTGCTAGCCTTCCCTGGTTCAGCAAATCAAGTGGCAGTAAGCAGTTGCTCTGCTTTGTATTATTCTTAGTGGGTTGTCCTGAGTTTTTTTTTGAATGCCTGTGTTTCATGCACATTAAACTCAACGAAATTCCCTAGATTATGTGATTTTGAAGTGTTAAATGTGGTAGTTAAGAATTTGTCACTGAATCAGACACAACTCACTCAATAACTGATCAAGAGAAAAAGAGAGGTAACCCGAACTTATATAAAGAGAATCAAAATACATAGTAACCCTCATACTTTGTGTGTGCCACTTCCATTAGCCTGTCTAAGGATCTAAGCATTTCTTGTGGGATAACAAAAAAAATGTGGAGAAAATTAAGTTTTATTTACTTGTAGATGCATGACAAACTTCAGCTTACAAGATATTGAACCTTTGTAGGATCACAAACAAAAGATGAACTTTAATTTTCAAGTAATTAATAAAACTGGATAATATTTGAGAATAGAAACAATTATGTTATTTAATCCCATAAAAATTAGTTCCTCAAGAAAGAGGACCAGAGTCTTAAAATAAAGAACTGCAAGTTTTCTATTGAATTCTACTCAGAAAATAATCAAATGAAAAGAGAAGTGATGTTGTTCACCCTCAGAAAAAGCTAGACCCTTTAAATATCTTTCCATGATATGAGATCTCCTGTCCTTGTGCATTCTCATACTTTGCATTGTTTAAACAACAATTATCTCTGAACTGCATTGAACTTCGAACTTCAAAGTGTGTAAGAATCTCTGGCCATTACGTTGATCCTCACATTATAGGCTTCTGCAACTATTGGTCCTTTCACTGTTTTGATTGGCGGTTGGTGAAGAAATAAGCTAATCCAGAGTCATTGCCCTGATGGCTGGCTTGAACCATGTACACATATAGGAGAGGTTTTGGTTTAGAATTAGTTGAATGGGGATTGTCCATTATGGATTTTTGTGTGCAAGGGTGAATCCTGAAATCTTTGATCACCCCAGGCCACTGGCTTCTGAAAACTCTGCTGTAGATTGAGTTCCACGTGTTTATGTAAAGGTGTTCGATTTCATTAGTCTCTCTGTACATCTTCATGTCAAGACAGATTGGCACAAAACTGATTCTGTTTATAACTCTTTGCAGGTTTTCCAGACAACTGCTGTTGGCCTGGGACAATCAACTTGTGTCGGCATTGGCGGCGATCCATTCAACGGGACAAATTTTGTTGATTGCATTAGGAGGTTTCTTGTAGACCCTCAGACAGAAGGTAGATCGCATGTCTTTCATCCATATAATTTTGAAGTTTCACTGAGTGGACTCGTCTTGCCCTTTGGTTGATTGGTTGATTTCATAAGAGTTCTTTTGAAGTTCCAAAAATCTTGAACTTAATGTTGGACATGCTGCTTGCATATATCTATCTACCATATAATGATTTGATTGCTCTACCTAAGTTGCCTTACTATTATAACACCGGGAGCAGTTGTTGACTGATGAGAAAAAAGAATGCGATAGATTCGAAGGTAGTTACTCACCAAGTTATGCATGCTTCAGGGATTGTTCTGATTGGAGAAATTGGCGGCACTGCAGAAGAGGATGCTGCTGCATTAATTGAGGTCAGAAATTATAGGTCAATTCCAACATAATATTTGCAGTTTGCTTACAAAATTTTGCAATCTAAAAATGTTATGTTGTCCCTATTATGGATTGCTTCATCAAATAGCTTTTACTGCTGTACATAGTATATCCCTATGTATACCTGTGGGTTCTGTAATCTGGCCTTTTCTTCATTGCTTAATCAATTTCTTTTCCCTTTTTTTGGGCGTAAGGCCTGAATTTCCACTTCTTCGATTTTAATGATTTTGCTGAGCTGATTTCCCCTGTAGCTCCTAGAGCATTCATTCAAAACTTCAACTTGCTTACCTATGTCCACATGACCAATTGGCTACTAGCAGCAAGAAAGATAAATAGTTGGCATGTCATAATTATGAAATAGATCAAATTCGGTAGTAGGTTTCCACCTTTCTCACTTCTTAGTTTACTTTATGGGACATTATTGAAATTTCCTCTCTCTGTATGTCATGATAGAGAACAGTCAAATGCTGCTGGAGGAAAATCATTGGCTCAGAATTTTTTTTTTTACTGCCTGTGTTGCTTTCTTGAGCTTATGGACTTGGGTACTTCTTTACCATGGATACCTCATTAGAATGTTCTTCATGGAGTTAAAATTTTTCCATGTCTGGTTGCATTATTTCTAAATCGTGGTGTGAAAGTGGTAATTCGGCACATTTGTTTGTGTTTCCTGGAATGCAATATTGTACGGGTTTTTATGAAATACAACTAAGATTTGAGACATCTGAAGGATAGTGGTTACTATTTCCAGAGTCTGCAGGTTACTTCTATATGCAGTATACCGCTATCTAATTATTTCTAGTCTCTGTATCGACATCTTTACTTAATGTGATGTATCAAACAGGAAAGCAAGACAGAGAAGCCTGTCGTAGGATTTATCGCTGGACTGACTGCTCCCCCTGGGCGTCGTATGGGTCACGCTGGAGGTACTTTTTCTTTCTTTGTTAACCTCTAGATGCATTTCATGCTTATATTAACGGTGTTCATTTTATCTTTGTTAAACAAAAAAAGTTGAGTAGAATTGGCACTTTCTAAGTTTTCAGGAATTATTCAGAGGAGAGCATGACGGGGGATAAGTCCTTTAGGAACTTAGCTAGCTTTTATGCAGACTAGCCAACATAATGTCGTCCAGTGCTCACTTTATCTTGATTATCCATTTTCCCTCCAAGCATTCATCCTTTAGACCAGACCTTCCTAGTTCTCATTTATAATTTTATGCCTGATTCTGTATCAATCTTGCTGGTGGAGCAAACTGTTTTTTTCCTCAGACTCTGCTCTCTGTAATTCTTACCCTGCCTTGAAGAGGGGCTTCTATATAGGTGAAACAGTGACAGCTAAATTGTCTAGGGGCGAGTGTGTCAAATATCCCGTGTTCACCGAGTCCTGGCATTTATGGAACTTTTTGATACTTACCTTCTCCTTATCAGATCCTTTAAACTGTCAGCTCTCTTCTTGCTTTACAGCTATTGTGTCCGGAGGGAAGGGCACTGCTCAAGACAAAATCAAGACTCTAAGGGAAGCTGGTGTTACAGTGGTGGAGTCTCCCGCGAAAATTGGTGCGGCCATGTTTGAGGTCTTCAAGCAGAGAGGCCTTGTCGATTGATCTGGTTCACTCTCAGCATTTTGGCTTCATATAGTATTGCAGAATCTTAAACAAGGTCGATGCTCCATTCTTCTCTATTTAATCTTTTTCTTTGGAGATGTTTGTTCGTTTCATGCTTGGGGTTTTCCCTTTCACTAATGCAAATCATTGGATAAATAAACACTATAGACGAGCGAGGACTGACCAGTGTTGATACCGTAATGTTGTATTCATCAGTCATATTTTCCCCCTTCTCTATTGAGGGAGAAATTTATTCCTCAATACATCGGAAAGCAGGACGTTGGTCATTTTGTTTACTGATGTTTTCCTCTGTGTTCTTCTTCAATCCCCACTTTCTTTTTCCCTTGGTGAGTGAGATTCTCCTATGTAGACGTGAGGCGGAGGGATTAGTATAAACTCATCATCAAAGCGAGCTTTAGGCTAAGTTTCATTCTGTCACCCTTAATCGTGGCGGATGATTCAGCTTCTTAAACACGCCACCGAGTTTGAGGTAACCGTCTCTAAGGATGTTTACAAAAGTAGGCACCCGAAGGATAGAACTAATGGGTTTTTGTTTTGCAAGACGATACTCTCCGAGCCGGTTTCAGTACAATCTCATTACCATTGTTCTCGATGCTCATTGTACTCCTTTGAATTATTATCATAGGAGACTCGTTGTCTGAACAATGCTCCACAAGTTGTTTGGCGACCGATATGACATGGGATCATCTTGAGATAAGGTAGACAAAGGGGACTTGGAAACGAATATGCCTTATTCTTTGCAAAATATTATCCGACGTCCTTATGTCAATTTTTTGGCCTTTTCCTTGTTGAGTAGCCATGCCCGACAGCCACTGTCGGGTTCGGTGCATCATAATCGTTAGATCGTTATTTTTATGAGCTCGTAAAAATCAATAATTGTGATATCCGAGGCTCAGATGAATTCAACGCATGTTATAATTTTTCGTAAGAGAAATGCTGTCACAAATCAATTGTGATGCGATAGAACTTTTATAGATCTCGATTGCTCATGTTATAACACATTTCTTTTATATTTCTTGTTAATTACTTCACGCCAAAAAGAATTATGCAAATTCGAATACATTATAAAAACCAAACTATGGGTCAATTTCGAATATTTTATAGATTTACTTTTACTTGTTCATCAAGATTTTAGAAGCTGAAAAGACTTTTTGTATTAATGGTTTTTCATAAAATTCGATCCACATTTAATTTAAGTCCAAATCTCATATGCTTCAAAAAGGTGGAACATAGAAAACTACAAAGAGTTAAAGCTAATTCAAGAAGGCCATGAAATTTTGTATTTTCATTTTTGAAGCATATGCAGTAGATTATGGACATTCATCTTTTGCTTTGAGAAATCGATTTAAAAAGAAAAAGAAATAAACTGGAGAAATAAAATGATCCAGAAACTGGGAGGGCGGTGGGTCCCCCCATCCAATTGGATTTGAGGAGGCGGAAATCGCCCGCGTAGCCGTTGATAGAGAGAGAGAGAGAGAGAGGAGAGAGAGCGTACTCACCCCCGTCCGGATAAGCGAGCGACCACGCTCGAAGAGAGAGAAAGACGGAGAGAGATAGAGAGAGAAAGAGATGGCGATCATCGCACTGAAGCCATCCCTGGCCTCCTTCTTCACCGGCGGCGGCGCCACCCCTCGCCTCCTCCAGCCGCCGTCCTCCTCCTCCTCCCCTCGCCTCCTCACCAGAGCCTCCTCCTCCTCCTCCTCCTCTTCGTCCTCCGCTTCTTCTTCTTCTTCGTCGGAGCAGTCGGCTTCGGCTCCCGTCGGTCGCAGGCAGTTCGCGACGTTCACTTCCCTGTCGCTGGCCGCTCCTCTCGCCGCTCGCCCGGCGGCGAGGGCGGACGATGACGGCCTCTCCGAGTGGGAGAGAGTGTACTTGCCGATCGACCCCGGCGTCGTCCTCCTCGACATCGCTTTCGTCCCCGACGACTCGAGCCGCGGTACGGCGAAATGCTCCTCGGTTTTTGCGTCTGTTTCCGATTAGAATTGCTGCGCTTTCAGCCTCCGTAGTGCTCTGCAAATTTCTGTGGTGGAAATGTGCTTCCGATGGCGAGAGCGTTTTGGTTTGGAAGGCGTGTGAATCTAGTTTACCGGTTGGATTTGACGGCATCATTGCAATTGTGAAACTTCAGTGATAAGTTTCCTGCTGACAACAATTTTATGCAACGGAGGGATTCCATTAGCCCATCGTGGAAAATATAAGGTGGTTTGGTCGTGACTGGAAATGTAAATGGGAAGCTTGTTGAGAACAGCAGGAGCTAAAATCTGCTTCTAAATACTTTCCCTGTTTGATTTCTGTATACCTTTTAGTGAATGATTAGGCAACTCGGGTGACGTATGAAGGAGCAGAATCATACTAGCTGCTCAATTTTATGCACTGATTGCCTTTGTTGCCCGATGTGATGCTTAGGTTTTCTTCTGGGGACCAGGCAGACCCTTTTGGAAACAAAAGATGGCGGAAGCACTTGGGTTCCACGTTCGATAGCTTCAGCGGAAGATGAGGATTTCAACTATAGGTTTAATTCCATTAGCTTCAAAGGAAAAGAAGGATGGATTGTTGGAAAGCCTGCTATTCTTTTGTACACCTCGGACGCCGGAGAAACCTGGGAGAGAATACCGTTGAGCTCTCAACTTCCTGGAGACATTGTACAAGCTCCTATTGTTTAAATTGCTCTTTTGGAGAGTCTGCTTTATGATCCACCTCCATGGGCAAGGTAGTGACATTGTTGTCAATCATGATGTCTAAACTCTAGGTATACATCAAGGCAACTGGAGAAAAGAGTGCTGAGATGGTGACGGACCAAGGGGCAATATATATCACATCGAACAAAGGCTATAACTGGAGGGCCGCAGTTCAAGAGACTGTTTCAGCCACCCTGAATAGGTCAGCTTGCACTCCGAAGATATCTTAGTGGTTGCTTTGCAAAGCCTTCTTTATTAAAATTAATGAAATGTCAAAGCTTGTCCATATGGATGTAATATTCGCCTCCCCGGTATAAGTGAATTTTAGGATTATCATGCTGCTTTAAGAGAAATGCTCAACTCTTGACTTAGATATGCTTGTTTTAACGTTTCAAACTCTTTGAGAATTCTACCCTGCATGAAGAATAGATGACTTCATGGTCAGTGCAATTGCTAGAAAAAATTGCCATTGCTTACAGTATAGTAATACCTCTTTGAGAAATTAGATTTTCTCTCATTCTATCTATGTCATAAACTATTTTAGTTAATTAATTGATTAATTATAATACCGTCCTTATGCTGTGATTGCAACTATTTTTTTCTTTTTTTTGGTTGGATAAGCTATTTGTTTCTATAAAATATGTTGTATGTGTGTCAGTTCCTGCACAATCACATTCTTCTTTGTGACATATTTCCATAAAACATTTTGTATGTGCATCAGTTTCTCACGGTGTAAGTCAGTGTTTATTGGGTAGGAAAAGATATTATTGCTCAAAGTAGAGCCACGTGTATGGTTGTTATTGGAGAAATTCAAGGTTTTTCACTTCAAGCGAATTCCACTAGCTTGAAATTTCTGCCTCCTATAGATACTGTTCATTTGCAGTCATAATGAGTACTTTGGTTTGTAGCTGTTCTGAAGCAAAGCTTGTACTTACTTTGTTCTTTGAATGTGTTAAAAAAAATTCCAGTCTATCAAGTTAACCTCATTGGTGAAGAGGGTTACATAATTTTGTTGCATATGCAGAACAGTTTCCAGTGGGATCAGTGGTGCGAGTTACTATACTGGAACTTTTAACACAGTTAACCGGTCACCTGAGGGAAACTATGTCGCTGTCTCCAGCCGTGGTAATTTCTACCTGACTTGGGAGCCTGGGCAGGTACTTTTCTGTTTTTTTTTTGTGTGTGAACATGCAAAAAACATACGGAAGTTGCTATGCCAAATTTATGATGGATGATGTCAATGAGACTATTTTTAGCAATGCTTAACCGGGATGCCCTAGGGGCAATCATTGGCCAAAAACTTGTATGATCCTTTCTTTATAACCTAAAATTAAGGAATGTTCCTCTGAGAATGTATGCTATACTTGGTAAGTTTTTTATTGCAATCAATATCTCTCATCAGGAGAAGTGAGTAGAAAGGTCTTCACTGACAGAAAATTGATTACTCAGGATGCATGTGTGAGGTCCTCATCAGATGTAAAGATGTATATTAGCGTCCAATCCCTCTACTCTACAAAAACCCTCGGGAGTAGATAAACAACATTTCTGCCTCTTCTTAAATTCATGATGCTTTCATGATTCGCACTTGTCATACATGTATCTCTCATCTTGGAACCCCTTGTACCTCTGTTAAGCACTGAAGTTGTTACCTATATGACCCATCCCTAATTATCGATCTCTTTTGCTGCCTAGTGAAAGTTTGATCAAAAGATTGATTGGGATAATAACAGGCTGATGAGGATTTCATTGTTGGTTGAGGAAGCATTCTGCTGGAAGTCATTGATCTAACTCTGAATTGTTAGAGACATTTTAGCATGAGATATGCTTACTGTATAGAGGATAGAGAGGTAGAGCAAGTTCCCATTGGCCATTTGAAAACTGATAAGATGCCTTCAATTCGGTCATATATATGGGTAAATTATAAGTGCTTAACTTCTCAGCACAGATTCATGATATGCCATTTGAATGGGTTTTAACTGGAGAAAAATGATATCTTGCTCCCCTAGGCAGTATTCATGTATGTTTTGCTTAAGCTGGGATTTGAACCCAGCAAACACCCTGAAACACACCCCACCTTACAAACAGGACCAAATGCCTGTTGGTCCTTAGGTAGTATATATGCAGGATATATGCAATGATACTGCGGGGGTGTTGAGCTTGAGAAGTTTTTGGTTGGTGTAAACATCCAGCGAGGTTTATAATGATGCTTCACAGATTTACTACTGGTATCTAGAAATAATATTGAGAAATGTATGAAGAAATGATTAATCCAGGTTTGACAAACTAAAATCTCCGCAAATACTGCTTTATCCATGTAAAATCACTTCCTGAAGTTTCATTTAGTGTTACCTTGCACTTGCTAGTTAGTCATTACCCTCTAGAAAGTTCAAATCACATTTCTTTTCATTTGTCATTCATGGGGCAGTTCTGTGTCGTGTGCTGCATTGATTCCTACTGAACCTTGAGATCATTGCTTACTTCATTCCATTATTTTCAGCCATTTTGGCAACCCCATAATAGGGCAGTCGCAAGAAGAATTCAAAACATGGGATGGAGGGCAGATGGTGGTCTTTGGCTTCTTGCTCGTGGCGGTGGACTTTATCTCAGCAAAGGCACTGGAGTAAGTTAATGGAGTAATGTTATGGGCTCCAAATGAAATTATTTTGATTTCTTGGACTCTTGTACATCTAGCAAACTATTGAGTCTTTGGCATAGTGTAATGTTGGAGCATCAATTTAGTTGAGAGGAAAAACAATGCTTGGTTTCTTCAACTTGATCTCATGTTTTCTATCAGATCACGGAGGACTTTGAAGAGGTCTCTGTACAAAGTCGTGGTTTTGGAATTCTTGATGTTGGCTACCGTTCCCTGGTAATGTTATGCATTTTATTAGGGTCATCTTGCTGCATGGTTACATCTGTACTTTACTGTGACGGGTCATGCTATTCCTAGGATGGTTCGATTTAAAAACATGCAGATGATTTCTTTCTCTACATGTGTTAATGAAGTTACTTCTCATACACAAAGATCAAGCCCATTTAATTGCAAGATATGCTACATTGGACATGCATCATAGGACTTTAAACATGAGTTGTCTAAGATGATGTTCATCCATCATTCTTCACATTCTCCAATTCATATAGCCACCTATAGTATGTATTAATATGCAATGCAACCAAATTGTCATAGTAAATATACAAGATTTTAACATTAAATTGCATGTTTTATTAAGCAATGTCAACATATTTTTTATTTATGACCACACATAAGCCTTTAATGTTGCCTGAACCAATGCCTGTTCCAGTTATTCAGTGTCTTTCTGGCATTCAAATAAACACACAAGTCTTGCAGTAATTTGAAATTTAAATGAAAAGAAAATCTGTACTTGAATGGAAATATATGATTCGGATGCTAATCTCATTCTACTATCTTATGAAAAGCTTAGGGATGAAATCTTTCTAGTTCCGTTAACAAATATATCGTTAATCACGGTGTTGACATGAAATAACTCCTTGAACATACAAGTTTGGTGATTCATATTGCCACTCTGATTTCACTGTGATATTATTCAAATGTGGGAAGCTTTCTTGCATGAAATTGCTATTCGAGGTTTTGTTATCAGAACTTTCAATCATTTGAGCAATCAACAATGATCAATGAGCAAGTTCAAATTTTCATTAGATAGAAACGAACTGTTGAGAAGCTCTTCAGAGTTGAATAATTAAAAGGAGAAAACAAGCATCAATATGTGCCTTTTCTATGTCATTTATTAGAATGGTTTGGTCTTACAAATTTCCACCAAAGTGTATGATCTTCCTCATTCATCCATCATCATGTGCTGATCACATTACTGTTGCTGCAGGAAGAGGCTTGGGCAGCAGGGGGTAGTGGGATTCTATTGAGAACAACCAATGGTGGCAAGACATGGATCCGTGAAAAAGCTGCTGACAACATCGCTGCCAATCTTTATTCAGTAAAGTGAGTTTGTTATTTATCATATATGAAGTTTTTCCCAAAAAAAGAAAAAAAGTCAGATTCTGATTTGATCTCTCAAAATCTATTACTCTTAATTTTTACACATCTCCAGTATGTTGGCTCTTCCTGTGCTTTCCATCGGTAGTCCATCATTCCCTGTTCATGCTGTAAAATCTCATCAGAGATGAAGTTACTCTCTTAACTGCCTCCTTACATATTTTAATTCCTTATGACATGATTTTTGCTTTTCGGAAAGATTGCCCCGCAAGTTTGGCATATGATATTTCTCTTTTTCAGGTTCATAAATGACAAGAAGGGATTTGTGTTGGGTAACGATGGTGTACTCCTCCGGTATCTGGGATGAAGTTGCATCTTCTAGGTGCTTTAAAGTTTGTGATGATTTTCTTTCTGAGCAGCCAATACACCATCTTCCTGTAAGTTTATAGATTGAGTTCTCTTTATTTGTATGTTGGATTGCCAATCTGATCGCATCCATGGGGCCAATTTGCTTTGTGGTTGGATGACCATTCAAGAGCAGAGATTGAACAAACTTTCTTTTAGATGAACAGATACCCTTCACTTATGTCTGATTTCTGGTCGTACTAGCCAATTTTTATTCTTCAGGCCTGTATCGTATTGCATTATAAGCAGTTTTGTAAGCCCATATCTCGCTGATATGCTCTTATACCCTTTATACCTTTTGATTACATTTACCCAGCATTTAGTTCTCATCGTCATTTTGACAAGTTTGGTGAACATCACCTACTCCAACTTTAGTAACAGATCCCCTTGTAGCTGTTCTCACCAATGTGGATAAACTACTCTGAAATGCATCATTGAGACATTGTGCTTGTGGGTTGAAGTGCCTTCCTCCTGAAGCCATCAAAATATCATGAGCATTGCCAGATTTAATCTGAATACTTGTATACTATTGTATTATATATAATTTTCTGTTGCCCATGGGCATCATCAGCGCTGCCCGGAGCACTTTGTCTCCGTACTCTGGTGCGTGGTTCGAATCCCCACGGCCACGGAGTGCCGGACTCACCCGGTTTAGAGGTGGGGCCCCTTCAGAGCCTCGTGAGTTTTTACCTGGCGCAAACAAGGATGGTATGGTCTCCTAATGAGCGTTGGATATATATTATTTTTCCTACTTCTAGATAAACGTGATTCATATGCCATATGCAGAAAATCTAAGTGGGAAACAAGTAAATCTGAAAATTACTTGGATAAAACTTCTATATTGATGGGTCATTCGTTCGCTATTGTACATCGTTAAAGTCGATGCTCGCCTCTGTGTTCCTCATGTTGTATTTAACTTTATATTTGTTGTGAATTTTATGTGGCCAGATACGTAGTACAATTTTTACCACACTAGTGATTTGACATTTGCCATCATTTATCATTGAATTTAAATTTTGAAAAATAAATGAAGAGGAAGTGTACAAACATGTTTTCTTAATTGAGTTTAAATTTGAAGAAAAGAATAAATTGAAGAAAGTAGTGTAAATTAAATTCTATAATCTTCTACTTTCTATGTTTTTATATATTAGGTTTAAGTCTTAGAATACTGATTTTGAGCTAATTACAAGATGGTGCATAAATTTTTCAATGCACAGAAATTCTTTTGCAAGTGTAATTGTCCAATTAAATTTGGTTATGTATTCAGGAGCAGGACATTAAACTCGAACAAAGATATTAGTCAATTGGATGAGCTGAATTCGTGAACTTCAATTTTGCAATATAACCTTTTGATCTATTTCATCTACAAAGCAAATGCTTTTTTTTTTATAGATATTATAGTTTACTTAATACGATCGAATACAATACTGCCCTTTCCCTTCTTGCTTCCTCCTCTGACCACGCCATCACCTCCTCCGCCGAAGCAATCGCCTCAAAGCTCTCCCTAGTTACCTGCACCGGCACGCCTCAGGTGGCTTTACTCTCTCTTCCTCCTTCTCTTCCTCTCTCTCTCTCTCTCTCTCTCTCTCTCTCTCATGAAAAACAATGGAGTTTGTACGGTGGCGCTGGTGGTGGTGGCGGCGGCCTTAATGTAAGTTGCATTGCTCCGCGTTTGGAGTTAATGGTGTTGTCGGCTGAGTTAGAGTGGATGCCGTGGCGATAATGTCATGGCTGGCAACGATGCGGAGGTGTTGGTGTTGGTCTTTTCTTGCGGTGGACCGAGGTAAAAATCCGGAATTAATATTATATTAAAATATTAAATCACGTTTTATTAAATAATACAGTAATCTTATAAAATCTATCATATAAAAATATTTTTGCAGATCGATCTATTATTTTTAAATATATTAAATTTTCTTTTATTTAATATCCATTCAATTTGAACATATTTATATAGGTGGGTAGGAGCCGAAAAGGAATTTGCTTGCACTAACCTGTCCATTGAGTCCTCGGAGCCTGATCCGGCCTACGCAAATGAGCCTCCGAGCCTATGATCACCTCTAGATGATGCCGCTTATGGTGTTTAAGTCTGACTGGTGGCAATAGGTGATGCGGCATTGACTTCTCATTTCTATTTCTGAGGAAGGGAGAGAGAGGGTTGACAGTTCACGTACGAGTGCATCATTTGTGTCATTTTGCGCGATTATGATCACAAGATGTTTCCGATTAAAATGTGTCCAATGTGTATCGATGCCTAGTTAGGTTGTGTCACGTCTGATTTGAGAAATTTCACGATAAATCGTATCAGATTTGAAGTATGAAAGACTTTTTAACTGTAGAATTGAAGATCTTATAGATAAATCAAACCTAACAATTTATAAGATGGTGAGCTGATTTTGTAATATTATTTCACTCGATTTAATAAAAAAAATTTCCTCTTTGAGTTATCCCACGCCATTCATTCATCACTCTACTTTTGTACATAGTCCTTTATCCTAATATAATTTCAGGTTCTCAAAGTCAAAGGCCAATCCATTCGGATCATGGTTGGCACTTCATAGATCCAACCCGAAAGGAACATTCATATGCATTATGGCTTAGCACGACTGTTGACCTAAATTTTTTTAAATCATTTTAAAAAAAAATTTAAGCATTAATTGAGCAACCAAACCGTTGAAACTTATAGTAAGTGTAAACTTGGTAAATTTAATTGACAAGGGTATATTCTCTCTTAAAAATATTAAAACTATTTTATGTGGAGAGAAAAAAAATTGCATGATAAAAATTGTCACTTTTCTTTTATTACTTTAATAAAATATTTTCATTATTTTGACAATTGGGTAAATGACACAATATTTTCTATGCAATGTGATTTATGAATTTTAACATAATATGCAATGTTAAATTGTTTAATATAATCTTTAAACTTTTGATAAATGTTCGATTTTATTTTTACATCGCATGAAAAATATTGGGGTAAATTTCATGGGTTATTTTAAATAAATGAAAATTTCAAGAATGATATTACATATTAAGTCGAAATTCAATGACCATTTGTATCATAATCCTTTTAACTACTTTATAAGCAAATCATGGAAAATCTTTTTCTCATAATATATTTACACAACTCCCTATTTTTTTTTTAAAAAAAAAAGCATTCAAATGTATTTCTTTTTTCTCCCCCTAAATTGTAGGAGAAAGCACAGCTCTCCCCCTATAGAGAGAGAGGGAGAGGGAGAGCAGAGAGACCTCTCAATCTCAACATTTTCAGTTCGTCCCGCAATCCTTGGGACCAAAGTGCAAAACCAGAAGATACCATCTTCCGACCCCCCCTCCCCTCTCTCTCTCTCTCTCTCTCCTTCCTTCTTCGTCCCTCCCGATCTAGGGTTTCCATTTTCCCCCTTCTTCCATCGAGATCGAACCCTCGAATTTCCCCGTCTCCGGTCTCGACATTGCCCCCCCCGGGCTCTCTCTCCGCAACGTTCGTGAATCTCTGGAGGTCGTCGCATCGTTCGATCGCTTGTTCGATTCGTTTCCCTGATTCGCCATCGTGTTCTTTTTGGATGGTATCCGGGGATGGCGAAGGAGCGGCGGAACGGAAATCGCGCGGATCGCGACGAGTTCCTGTTCTCCGACTACAACGGCGGTAACGCCACGGATCGGATCGCCGGCAATGGCAATGGCAATGGCAACGGAGGAGACGGTGGCGGCGGCGGTGGCTTCCTCGGCGGCCGCGGGTATAGGGACGATTTATACGGTGGAGACGGCGATTCGCCGGCTGTGAAGCTGTATCCAGTCTCGCCAGGATCGCCCTCGCGGCTGGCCTCGTCGTCGACCTCGTCCGGTGCTAATTACATCGAACATCCGGTTTCCAAATTCGACACTCTCGCCGGGGTCGCCATCAGATACGGTGTCGAGGTACGGATGCTAACGTGCTTGCTCTTTCGTAATTGGAATGATATAAATGAGTGTCGGAAGGGACGATTCGTCGTTAGGTGGCACTTATGTGGGGGATTGTTGGATCAAGATACTTGAGCTTAGAGTTGATTCTGATTCTGATCCCAATTCCATTGGATTATGCAATGCGCTGAGAACGCCTGATGTGCGGTTTTGTTAGCGATTCTTCTATTACATTTCCCTGAAGTAGCGTATGAAGGTGATCAACGGATGGAAATGTTCAGAAATATTGATCTTTCCACGTTTATAATAAGAATGTGATTTTCTTATTGCCAAGTGAAAGAATAAAAAATAGTAGGGATATTCAAGAGGTGAGAACATGAATATAGGTGATGAAATTATCGCTGGGACTAGCTTGAGTAGATTAATGTTTTGATGGCCCTCCTGTCACTTCAATTGCTGATTTCTCACGTATCATTTAAGACCTCAACAAAGCGCAGGCACGCTTGCAAGCCTGCACATATATTGTCCAGACTTTCCTGTCCTTAGTTTATGTGCATTATTGTCTCCCTTTCGATTTTCCTTCTGTTACCCAGATGATGGTCACTTATGAAGGGAGCGCTTCTCCATTGATACCTTCAGGTGGCTGACATTAAACGATTGAATGGCCTAACCACAGATATTCAGATGTTTGCTCTCAAGTCACTCCAAATTCCTCTGCCAGGAAGGCATCCTCCCTCTACTACATGTTTGTCAAATGGTTCAGATACTCCAGGGTACATATTCCTTTATTTTCCTTATATTGCAGTTATTATAGTAGCTTGATATACATCACAGTATGGCTTATGCGGAGGTCCAGTCCCTTTTCTGTTCTGTGTACAACTCACTGCAGCTAGAAGATAAAGTACTTTTTGCCAGCAACCAGAGATAATTTCGGAAGGCTCAACATTAGTTTAAATTGTGGTTATAGTTGCTGTTACAAGGGAACTTATGAGACAATTTTGCAAATGAAAGGCAAGGTGAAATTAAGCAATATCCATACAGATCTTGTTCATGTGACTGACCAGCCATAGTGGCAGATAGGTCTTTTCAAACAAAAACTTGTTGAATGGGTTTTTTACTACTATCATTATGTGGAACTCTATGTTAATGGCGTGTACCTAAACCATCTCATGATTACAAGATAGACAGGTTCCAATAGTAATGTCGGTATTAGGTGTTTCATGGAAGAAGAAAGCCAGTTTTAGAATGAGAAAGGAGAAAAATCTGCTAAGAAATGCAAATTATCATATTTATTTTGTGGAATTGGGGCAAGCTAGATTTTGATTGGCATGACCCATTTGGTCCCAAATAAATTCCAACCTTTTTTATTGTTTATGTCCAAAAACCTAGTTGCATGTATATGCCATGGAATATGTCGAGTTTGAGTGTTCAGCACATCCTAATTCTCCAAGCTTAGCCTATTTCATTACTAAGATTAAGGCCCTACCAAATTATATTTTCAGGCAGTAAAGATAAGAGCTAACCTTTAAGTTAAAACTTTGGAGTAAAAATGGAAAAAATTGAGATTTTGCCTTTTATATTAAAGGGAAACATCTTTCGAACTAAAATGATAGGTTGGCCATATCAATCCATCTGCTGTTTCACAATTCTCTTGGCTTGACCTATTTAATTGCAAATTAAGGACCTACCAAATATACTTTTCAGGCGCAGGTAAAGATTAGAGCTAATTTTTGTATTTACAAGGAAGAAAAGTTAATTTCCAGTAAAAAATGAAAAATTTGGAATTTTGCTTTTACATTAAAGGAAAACATTTTTCAAACTTAAATGGACTGTTGGCCATATCATCTTTTGGATTGGAGTTTATTCCTTGCATATGTGTACTGTGGAAATAGTCATCACTCTTTTCTATCAGTAGCAACTGTTTTGATTTTTTTAATCAAGCCAAACAACATCATTCATGCTGCTTGGTTGCTTGTACAATACTATAGTTCGCATCTTTCCGGCTATACTTATTTCCATGGTAAATATGCGAGATGGTTCATGGGAGATGTTTTTGCTGGAATAACAAAAATTAGTTGACCACACCATGCTGCTTTTTTTGTTATTTATGCTTGGAGGTTTGAGGAAGGATCCTCTCAATAACCAACACCAAGGAAAAAATGGGGAAAATTGTACTCCAGTAATTACCTCGAGACAAGGTTGGTCATTTTTTTGTGGAATAAGAGACAAGGAGGTTCACCACTCTGTTTACTTCAGATTGGTGAAATCTCCTGCTATAAATTGCTTTGCATGCAAGTTTTTCACTGTCTTATCTTTCTCTTTTTCTACCCATTTTGCAGTTCGTATAATTAGTAAGGCCTCTGAGCATATTTAGGTAGCACATAAAAATGTTGAGATTTTTAAATACAAGATTGATATTTAATTCTTATACATGTTTCATTTTTCTATAAAACTAAAGAACTATATACATATAAACTGAGGGGCCATTAGTTCCAACAAGTCCAATGCTTAATTAATTTGTGGCACAAAAATCTTAAGGCAGGATAGTGATGCTTTAGATGGTTGTCAAAATTTCAGATGTGATGCAGAGGTTATTTTACTTAGTCAATTAAGGATGTGACTTGGCAGTGTCAGGTTGTCATCGCTGTTGTAAGGTCATGTCAGTGTTGTAAGGATGTTACTTGGATGCTTCTCTACTGAAGCTAAACCGAAGGGATTGGATTTGTTTCTATGATCAGAAATTAAAGTGTCCATTTACAGTTGTCAAGGGCATCGGTAATATCAAAATGGCAATTACATTGTCTCCAACGGTTATTTTGGTCTGTGCTGCTCAATGGTGACTTGATGACTAGCAGGGCTGATGTTCTAAGCGATGCTTCTGTGGGCTAATCAGCTGTTGATGCTCAGTCTTTTGCAATTATATTAATTTTTATTGAAGAAACCATTGAGTTCATGACTTGATAATGTCTTTAGGTCTGATCTATCTGACGATTTTTAAGTCAAAGATGATGAAAGCACTTACAGTATATCCACATAGGCCATTCAATTGTTTCAGTGAGGTTTCCATCCATTGGGCTATTGTGGACCATTGCTCAGTGATCTCATAACTTAAAATAGTTTGTATCGTACTCGTCAAAGCTGTAGAAGAACCCAGAATCTGACCTAGCCACCGTACTCCACTCTGGGTTGATGGTTGCATGGTACTTTCAAACTGTCTTCACTGGAGGCACTTATTGCCTAATCTTCCAAAACCATTAATGTTGAATGCCATGTGATGCTGCTGCGGAAGTGTCATGTTATAAATTTTTTAAATCTTTGATGGATAATCTGATTAATCAATCAAAGTGTATTTTTAAGAATTAGAATATGAAGTCTAGTGTTTGATGCCGGAAGCGTCCCTAATTGAAATGCCTCTTTGGATATTAGATGATCACTAAGGATGTAAACCCTTACTTTAGAGGGGACGAAATACTGGTAACACAGTTAGTTGCAACCAAAGTCACCAGCTAATGTTTGTTCCATCCTGACTCATGACATTTGCTTATGTACTTTGCAAATCCGAAGAAGAATGCAAGTTGATTTCCCTTTTTATGATACTCTATGTATAATTTTTCTTGGGATTGTGAATCTTGATACATAGGAATCACTGTCTAATTACTTTGTAATTTGTGCAGAAGGAGCAGCTTCGAGCAGACCCCACCTCGGCAGGGCCATCACAATCTTTTTGAGTCCTTCCACACCCTAAGGATGCAGACTCCTCAGCAGAGAGTTTCCCCTGCTATGAGTTCATTACAAGGATATTATGGACTCAAATCAGATGAGAAAGCCAGATCTGAAGGTTGTGAGATGGCAGTTTACAGAAAAGGAGGTTCTCATTATTTAGAGGATGGTCCATTTACCAAATCCTTGCCAACTTCTAACCCACCCTTAAGCCGTCATAGGAAGACCAGGAGTCTAGTTAACACTCTTCTTGATGAAAATGGTGAACTTGCCAAGGATGCAGCATTTGCAGAGGACAGAGAAGGTGAGTCTGAGAGATGGAATGATAAATTGATCAGAAGGCGTCAGAAGTCGGAAGCGGATTTTTTGTCCAAATCGAACATGCCAGAAATGTTGTTGGAGGATAATAGTGGTGGTGGGTTTTCAGCAACATCAAGTAAGGGCTTAGCTCTGAGATCCAAAGCTGCAAGCCGAACTTCTGTGGCCAGTGATGCAGAAGCAGGCAGTTTGAATCCTATACCTCTAGGGTTAGGGGATTCAGTTGTGGTCGATGGGTTTACTGTTGTGAGGAAGTCATCAAGCACATCAAATTTGCAGGATCAGGAAAGCAATAGTAGCTTGTCGTCCATCTGGCCCACATCTAAGTGGAGTTTGAAGCCAGACTTTCAGGCACTTTCTACTGTGGCCAGAGCAAGACCCATATTTGATGGCTTGCCAAAACCTGGCCGAAGAAACAAAACCGCACTCGATTAATGGCTAATAGAGGTAAATAACTCACTTTCCTGGTTCAGATCCAATTTTTGCCACAGCTTTACGCACATAATGGTACATAGAAGGAGAGAGATAAGGATAAGAAGTTATACGATACATGTCAATCCTGCTTTGTGTTCAGAAGATAGTTGACATATGTATATTGCACCAAAATGTAATTAGTTCGTCAGGAGCATTAACTCTTGATTTATTTAGGTCTACTTTTGTTTCTATGTTGAAGTTGAATTGGACACCATAATCTTATTGAACATCGACTGTTGTACGATGTTATGTTCAAAGTCAAGGGGAATGTTAGAGGTAGATTATGCCATGTTGATTGATGAAAAACCCGAGATCAGTGCTTTTTAACTTGGGAGTGCTCCTGCTTTCTCGCTGTGTTCACTCTCAATACTGTAATTTCGCTTCCTGGGTACAAAGGTTAAGAAGCAAAAGTCAGCAAGAAGTATGCTGAGAAAACATTTAGTGATGTTCATGAATCTTCCCACGTGCTGGTGATTCAATCAAATCTATGTGATCTGTGAAATTAATGAAAGTCGCATGCACGAGTCCCAGGCAGTATGGGACTACTTTGCACAATTCATTTCTGCACATCGGTGTATATACAATACTAGGGACGGTATGAAGTGTGGTAAATTTCTTTTCGGGCTGGACTTAAATTTCGTGAAATCTCAAGTAGTGAATTGTTAGGGACGTCGACTTACCAAACGGTTCTTGGACTCTTCAGCATTTGAGGAAATTCCTTGGTACTTGCTATGAGAATTTTTCCGAGAGACAATTAGAATAGTTGGTCGTTAACTTGCGTGAAATTAACCGATCAGTTAACAGTGTGGTAGAACTGACATTTAATATGGAAGTATTAAGGCAAAATCGAAGGCTTCCAAATTGTGGGAATAGAATTAAGGCCAACGCTATGATCGGAAGACGTTCATCCTGTCAAATTACACAGTCGAGATTTGGTTTGGAAAAGGTGATTTGTGAAGGGAAAAACTAGACTTTTCAGTTTGATGCAAAAGATTGGATGAGGTGGTATTGTTTGAATAACATCAACACACACGTCTTAAGTTAGAATACTGGCATCGAAGGGCTTACCATTTAACTTTTTTCAGCTCACTTTGTATTCTTCAACCCAAGAAGCAGTTAATTTGGCGATCTGAACTATACTAGCTTTCCCTTCATAACAATGGAGGCAGACGCTTGAAGGGAATAAAAAAAAAGGTGAATAGAAAAAAGGACAAAAGGAAAATAATCAAATCCCAGAAGCAGCTACCCCATCTTATAAGACCACTAAGAGCTAACAAGACTAATTACTAAAGAAACTGACTCGTATTCTGAGTACCACTAGCATTGCTTTAGACCGTCCATTCGACTAAAATTCATTTGGCCAGCTAACAGCAAATTGAAGAACAGATATCCCAAGGATTCGGCCAAAGCTTTGCATTTGGTAGGCAACCAAACTTAGGGCTTAAAAACTGAAAAGGTTCAAATTCTTCGTCTGCTTGTCATGCGCAAGTACCACTTCAATCCGAGGGAAGTAAAGCTAATTCGGATGATGACAAAATTCCAAAAAGAAATAAACCAAAAGGGAGAGAAAAAACAACTACGCACATTACAAATATTAAATTTTTCCTAGTTATATAGAATCAAGACATGCACCCACCTGAAATGTTGAGAAGTTTCCTTAAAGCTTTATGAATTCAACTTTCAAACTGCCCATATCATTCCCAACTGTGTAAGTTCATAATCAGTTTAAGTGGACATTTTTGTCTGGACTGCAAGTAAACACCCCAGTTGTAGCATCACTCTCGGATCGTGGCATCATTGTAATAAAAGTAGAGGAAAAAAGAAGAATTGCCATACACAATGCCAAACAGACAAAAACGGCAATCAAGAAAAGGATTTACTTAATTATGTTAAATAGAGCATTCAAGTATATAATAACAGAAATTAAAACTTAAAGAGAGAAGAAAAAAAATCAATCAAACTGCATTGGAGGAACTTAGCAAAGAAACGCCAAAGACGATTAGATCCCAATACCATTCATTACCCGTGTGCTGGGATGTAGATCCAAAGATGGGAGCAGTTATAGACGCATATTAATATCATAATTATCAGAATCTTTTAGAAAAAAGAATGGACCATATTTCTAGGCGCTCTTACTGCTGAAACTGCACAACTGAGGCGAAGTTATCAGCAGCGCTAAAAAGTCATACCTAGCAAAGAACTGCATCTTTTATCCATCATCTTTTCATCCAACAGGCTACGATTATCATTCTTTTAAATGGGATCATCCAAGCCATCCACGAATTGAACCAGAGTGAGGTTTGCCTCTTGTCATAGTTACATACGAGTCTATAGAACATGGAAAGGCAGGATGGGTGGTTTACCAGGATCAGATAGTAGGGTATCACCACGCAGCGGCGCAGGAAAATGGCGAGAGGTGAAGGTCAGGCAACAAAATGTTGGCTGAAGAAGGCCAAGGAAACACAATGGTCCAGTTCCATGAAGCCATGTGGCAAAAAGGTTTAAGGCTAGCAACGATATACATTTGCATGAGCAATAATATGACCAAATTCCAAAAGAGAAGGGATACTCCAAAAAAGTCCATGAACTGGCTAAATCACATCCATGAGATGACTAAAGGCATTTGAACAAATTCGATCATGAAAGCTTTTGTGGAAAAAATAAAAAGGAAAGATGAATTGCCAACTATTCTTTTTCATTTCAAAAATTGTTTCTTGTACAATATACCTGCATAATTACAAGTATTGAGAACAAGATGTACTAACCAAAAAACATGGGCCTATACACGGATTTTCCCAGGATACATCTGGCAGGAAAGACTACAATATACACCATCCTGCAAGTCTCATGATCCTTCAACACTGCATTTGAGTGGTTGAAGCAGTACCCCAATTTGAAGGAGTCCAAATTGTTTAAGTACCCGCAACACTGAGATTGCAAAACCAAAAACTAAGATCAAAACGTTTCCATGGGAATCTGTTTTTATGTGTACAAACAACTCGAGGGAAAATCAATCCAACTCATCTGATAGGAACTTCACGAACAACATGGTACTTATAAGCAAAAACATAAACAGTTATAGCAAGTGAACATCATTGAGCTAGACTGAATTAGGTTATTTTTTATCAACATCATCTGAAAGTCTAAAACAATAGGCTGCAGTAAAATTCAAAAAAGAAAAAGAAAAAAACATATTTTTTAAAGAGAGAAAGTTATGACCAAAGACTATGCTGGGCAGCCCAGTTGTCTAATTCTACTGCCACAGTATATGATGACTTCCATGGTGAGTCCTCAGCATTCAATTTCAAAAGTAGCCAAATAAGCAAGATAAAATGGTCTCCATTGAAAGCAATGTTAAGCTTCAGATGTTTGTCCAATTTTTTCTCCCAAATGATCTTTCATAGACATTTCCTTTAACACTATCAGAGAGAGAGAGAGAGAGAGAGAGAGAGAGAGAGAGGCACAGTGGGAGGGATGGAGGGAAGAGGAGGAGAAAGAAACTAATTCATCTTGGCAATGGAATAGAAAGACCACTTGCCTAATGGGACTACACAGGATAACTGTGGCAGATGCAGATTTCTCTATAGAGTAACTCACCAGGTTATCTGAAAGTCTACTTTCACGTTCTTAAGCTGGTCTCCACATATTAAGGGTAGATACATTTGGTCTACTTTGCATTATGTTAGGACCATGACCTGCAAAATTAATAAATAAAACAGTCATTCTAGGAATCATTGGAGCCTGTGTAATTAACATAACAAAAATTCACTGGAAATCTTAATCCAGCTGTCCAAAATCATATCACCACCTGGGGCTGGTGGAGCAGCTGAATGATTGTTAGTTGATGAATGCTGAAAACCCACATTAGTCATTGGTGGTCTTTCAAAATGAGGCCGAAAGTAACCTGCCATAGTAACACATATGAGTATAAAAACCTGCAGAATGTCTTCTCATTAAAAAAACATGTATCTTAATTAACTTGCATTTTCCAGGAACCCAAGAGAAAAATTTTCAGCAAACTTTATTGGCAGGAAGCACATGGGAATGCGTACATTTGGAAGTGTGAAAATTGAGCATACACATGAGCATCCAACCAAGTAGTCCACCAGCAGACAAGCAGTTCACTTAAATTGTCCAAAACATCAAAGGCAGTCAACTTAGGCATCCCCAATCAAACATACAACTTAAGAGAAAATCTTCCGTTGCTATCTAGAGTCCACTCATTTCATCTCAACACGCATGTATGGAGGACATTCCAGATTGTCTACACTGCTAACAATAAACAACCCAAAACCTGTTCAGAGAAGAGTCAAGAGGAATGGAGATTCGCTCCATTATTAGACATCTGGATGGAGAGATCTCCAAACTCACATTTCTACACTTTCGTTCCTAAATTTCTCAATACCTAATAGTTCTTACATTACTGGTGAACTTGAAAGACACCAAAAGTTCGGGGCAGAACTAGTTAAACAATAACCCCCTTTGATTATGATAGTAGTAGAAACAATAGAAAAGAGGTTCAAAGGAAGACCAAGGAGAAGGAAACGAAAATATTATACATACATCAGGCTAATTTCTATTCAAGCAAGATATATGCAGCCTAGATAATAGAGAAAATCTTACGAGGAAAGAAAGAAATCTTCCAGATAAAATGAGAAACAAGAAGTTCATATTATACGAATCTTCAAATGTCTAAAATTATCGTATGTGAAAGGAAAGAATACAGAGCATGAAGAAATTTAAACAATTGCGTAACACCAGTTCAAAAATATCAGGTGAAAATTTCATGCTAAAAGGGCTGCCTGATGTTTGGGTTCCCTTGATAGACATATTAAGTCCAAGAGCTTCTGGTGCACATCAAATAAGGGTTCAAACACTTACTAACATAACCGTGATTAAAAAGAGTTACTTGTCACGCAAACATGATGTGATGCAACAAAAACCATAGTATACCAGTAAGTTGCACACAAAATTGTTTAGGACTACAAGAACACTAATAGACATATTAACAATAATTGTACAGTACCTTCTTGAGGATAAACTCCACCCGATCCTGAAGGACCTCTTACTCCATTTATCCAAGGACCGTTCTGATTATCGGCATTAAATTCACCAGAGTTCATTCTCCATGGTTCATCAGCACCAAATCGCCTCCCACTATCAGAGGGTGGCAAAGCAAATTGGTGAGGGTATGGGTGCTGAGGATGTTGCTGAAGGGGTGGGTTTGCATATGAATAATGAGATGCCCCACTTTGAGGTGGCACAGCATGCAAGGGTCTTTGAGCATAAGGCCTAGTTCCTTGTTGAAACTGTTGATTGGCTTGAGAAGCTTGAGGATTTAAATACGAATCACCATGCCCATAATCCGGCAGCCTTGAAACATTAAATCCAGAAGATTCTTGACAGCTGCCACCAGCCGAAGCAAAGTAAGATGATTGCTGTGCTGCTAAGTCACCCTTTGCAGAAGCATCATGAGGAAGACCATGAGGATTATTTGCAGTCATTTGAACTGACTGGTTTCCCTGCAATATAGAAGTGTGAGCCTAAAGGCAAACTCTAATAGAACACTGAGAAATAACAGGACCAAGATAAACAATGCTTACAGTTGCGGGAGCACAGTATTCACGAGGAAGAGGTGGTTGATACGCCAAATGTGGTGAAGAATGGAATGATGATGGAAGCGACACAAGTGACTGAGATGGAAGCGAATGGTGAGGGGGCATTGGTGTTTGGGTTACCAATATAGGAGGAGGCCCTAAGGGAGGTGCTGGAGGAAGAGGTAACTGTGGCGGGAGAGATGGTTGAGATGGCGGCGGTGGCGGTGGCGGAGAGGGGGATAGTGGTGGTGGAGGTGGTGGTGGAGGAAGCGGAAAAGGAGAAGATGGCAAAGGAGGTGGTGGAGGGGGAGAGTCAAGTGGCAATGGTGGTGAGCCCTCTGAAAGAGAGCTGAACTCAACAGAATTGTCAGGGCCAGATACTTGCAGCACGTCAGATCCAGGCTCTTGTGATTCCGTTTCAGCACCATGTGGGATCCAGGGTTTTTCTTCCCTAGGGGGCCCTGAAACATCCTCCATTTCAAGCTCACCATCCACGTCCTCCAAGATGCAATGTCTCCTGTCATTTGGAGTAACTTCAAATGTTCTTTGCTCTGCCGATCCAAGAGTCGACTCAACTGGTGATGCGTCAATTGTTTCTTTACAAGGAATACTAGGAAGATCTTCGTGGTCTTCCTCCTCATCATCATCCTCAAATACATGAGACGGTAGAAAACCAGGCAACTGAAACGTAGCATTGCTGGTAGAAAAGCAAAAGTCAAATGATTTTTGATAATAGAAGGTGAAGGTTTGAAAACCAAAAGACCCATAAAAACACTGCCACGGTAGCTCATGAACTTCAGAAGGAAAACAGCAGGTGTTAATAAATGTCTGTCTCAACATTCTACAGGCATCACAATCAAGCTATGAGATCAGGCACTATACATGTCAACGAAACAGTACATTCCAATAGAGTTCAACAAGCTATCAAAGAAACAGAAAAATAATTACCAAAAAATTAACGGTAACAAATGCTACATATTCCAAGAGTTCCAGCAGAGAGTATTGTATTGTCAAACATACAGAAACCCATATCCCCAAATTACTAACGCAAAGCAATGTTCTGATGATTTTCAGCAATCAAAAGAAACTTGGTTTTATGACTTCCACGCGATCTTTAACACTCCATTCACACCTGAGCAATTGCTCAACAGATCACATGCCTATCCATATGGTGAAGGGTTCCTTCAATGCAGGTGGCACCCTGTAATCTGATTTATCAGTTGGAATTCTGACCATAACCTTAATAAGCTTACCATAGCACTGATAGTATCCTCAAATTATGGACAACGCCCTCTACTGTCAACGCAAGGTGACAAGGGATCCAAGGGTCAGAATCTAAATACCGCAGGATTTCATGGGGAAAGAGGATGAGTGTGAGAAACTATGACTCTTGCAGTCAACTGTCCACAACCGACAGCGTGCTAACACACTTATGCAAGCAGCGTAAAGTAGTTAAGCTAGTGCCAAGAATAGACTGTAAACCTAACCACATTTAACTTCTTTTTCTTAGATAGATAATTCAATAAAGAGGCACCAGAGGGGATGGCAAGCCATTTACAAAGCTAACCACGTTCAACTTATGTAAACAACTTCAGCTTCAGGAGAATAGAGACCATATGTCCTCTCCTTTTCCTAGGCTGAAATCATTTATTGATCATAAGAGGATCTTATGGCCAAATTATGTTTAATTCTCACTTCAGAGTTATATGGGATTCTGCTAACTGAAACTACAAAACTGAATAAAAAGACTGCAAACCAAATAACTCATCATTGTCTAGAAATTAGTTATAACTATAGGCATTAGGCCAGGCTGAAGAGGTAGGAGGCAAGGCTCCACCTTAACCAACATTATATACTTATAAGAAAGGAGAAGTTCAGAACAAGTGATGGTTCCCTCTTTTTCTAACTTCCTGACTGGTCAGGAAGAACGAAACCCACTAAGGAGAAGTAAAATCTCCACGGTCTGTGTGTCTATTACCAACTTCCTCGAGACTAAACGAAAGATAATTGAACCGATGCTGCATGTCCAGGTCTCAAAGTACAATGCAGATACAATAACAAAAGACAAGTAAAGCAGGAATGCCGAACTTTGACATAAGCAAGCCAATGCAGATGGGTAATATCAAGACTTATCCACAAGAACCTAAGCATGCGAATTGCTCATGACAAACCATGAGATTTCTCACGTTTTTGCTTAGCCTAGCTAGCTTATATTGAGAATTCATGTGGACCATGTCATCCAAAGAGAGCATAACCTTCGTACGAACACACAAAACAGGGCAAAAAATAATCCCAAACATGAAGAAAGACAAGAAGGACATCACGAACCTCCCATATTCATCAACCATCATGCCTTCCATTTCCCTAATGGGATCGTCCACAGCACGTTCAGCGCGAGAAGGACGTTTGTGTGAGGATACACTAGTTGTTTCATCATTGGAAACTCCAATGTCATCCATGTGCTGCCGAAGAATAGATTCAGGCAGAATTTTCCTCTCAAGCCATAACCGCAAAACCTATTAGGGAGAAAAGATTAACTTTGGGGGGAAAATGAAATTTTAAAGAAGAACTCCTCCACTGAAAAAAAACAAAAAAGAAAAAAACCTTGAGACATTGGCGGCGGTTTTCACGAGCAGCAGCTCCAGGTGGAGCAGCAGCTCCAAGAAGACGTGATAAAGCTGCTTGAACAGCAGGAATGTACGATGCTCCTGCAATACCTTAAGTTTGTACAAAACCACTGGATAAATACTCAATTGTCTTGCTGCTTCCGGAAATCCAGAGTCAATAAATGAAAAAATCTGGAGGCTAATCCTCAAATTAATAAGCTTGTTGTCGTTGGATTTTACCAACAAATGCATCATTTAGTGCTAAAGCTTTTTGATCTTGTCTTCTTTTCTTTCTGTTTGGCTAGGAAAAATAGATTGAAATAAAAGGAACAATCACAAACTCTTTGGTCTCCACATTCTTGGTGGGGGAGAGGAACAGGCACAAAAACTAGCCACTTTTGTCCAATCTGGTTTAGGCTTTATCCATGCAATCATGCCTCTTTACTCATTAGAAAGTCAAAAGCATTTTGGAGATATGCTATTTCGTGCTTTGAGAATTTAGGACCATTCTACCATCATTCAGCCAGACCAAATAAAGATTTTAAGAAGCTCCTAATTTTTTAGTTATAGAAAAAAAAAAAAGGTTCCTACTTTATTTCATGCCAAAACAGCCAAAACAAAGGCCTCACAAACCAAACACCCCCCGCCTGTCTCTCTCTCTAAAACACCTCTTATTTCCCCACTATTAGTTCAAAACTTCAAAAAAAGGGAACAAGAACCAAAAAGAAAAAAAGGATTAGCGACATTTGTATGCTCATAGCTAATTAACTCACCCTTCTGGTTATGCGAACATTGAGTAATAGAATCAACAAGAAAAAACAGGTCCACTCTTCTGTGGAAACTAGGCTCACTTTCCAATTTCCGAATAAGAAGTTCCACAACCTGCAAAAAATGATCAAACAAAAACAGTTCATAATTCGTTCATAACTCGAATGTGAGGACTTCCATGGTAAATCAGCAATAGAGCTATATATGTAACATCTTATTGCTCTTAAATAGAGGAGACTCTTAGTTCAAAAAAAAAAAAAAAATAGAGGAGACTCAAAACACACATAAGTATCGCAAAGGCCAATGTTATGCATGCCAAACAACCTCTCGACATTAGACAATCTAAAAATAGAGATTTCCTTACATACCTAGCTTGACAAATCCTGGCATCTATAATAATAATATAGCATAACACCTGGAGGGTGGTAAACATGGACCTCCAATATTTTCATTCATATTGGCCACATAAAAAAGGTTTTCTCATCCCACGCTATGACTGGAGACCAATAGTATGATACTAATTATTTCTCACAGTAACATTTAGAAAAAGACTGGAAAATCTTTCCTACCATCCAAAAAATTTTAAAACTTTAAGTTTGTACATGGAGAAAGCTCACCCATGATAACAATCTAAGGCATCCAAAAATTCATGATATGAGCAGGCAAATTGACCACTGTGCTTCAACTAGAAAACTAATGACGCCTACAATGTGAAAACGCTGCTCGATCATATAAGTGGTGGAGAAGTTACAGACTTCAATTGAAGTTAACTCTTGTGCAAAAGCAAAAAGACTTTCCTCCATAATTCTTCTTAAAACATGCTATATGGACCACTACATAGTCCATAACTATAATGCCCTTTCTAAAACTAAGCAGTAAAATCCAAATGCTTGCTGAAAAATGTTTCTACAAATCCTTTTGACTCAAAAATGAGAAAGGAAAGGTCAAGGATCCAGATATTCATACTCTAAGCATACAATGTGAAATCAACATATGCCCTTAATTATGCATTTTACATCTTTCCACTAAAGCAACAGTCTCAAGCCTCCGTCAAAACACACAACCTGCCTCCAAAAAACCAAAAATTATTATCAAAAGGACAAGCTCTACATAGAACTCAGACTGCCTTAAAGCTGCACAAAAATCCACCCTGAGAACAACAGGTACCATTTCATAGACTTTTTCTACCTTGATCTTGAATGCTAGGGGAGACTTATTCTATCCTGATCTAAAGAAAATTGAGTAATCAAAGATTATCAGATCTTGTGGGCATGATAGTAAGGATCAAATGAACATAACCAAACTAGAGCTTTTGTCACCTCAAAGTTTCTACTTAAAACTCAAAAAAATATTAATAGTAGCTCCTAAAACCCAAAAATGAGATTTTTATGGTATTCAGTTCAATGGAAGTCTATCAATGAAAATTCAAGTCCCCAACACCAAAGCTTTAGACATATCGAATTATGCCATAAGCTAAGTTCAAATTGAGAATTCATCATGGTGGCGGTGCTCGACAATGAACACATAAATCCATTCAATTTACTATGTTGTGATGCCGCTGGGAATAAGTCTATGTATTCATTGTTCAACCGGCACCACAATGAATTATGAGTCTGGATTTTTTTTTTAACGGTAATATTTTTCATTAAAAAGGTACTTAAAGGACGCCAACCCATGTACAACGGAGCAAGTTAAACTTTATAAGCAAACAGGCAGTAGTCAGACTAATAACCAAGCTGAAAATTCTTTGGTATCTTAACATATTATCAAGTAAGACACCAAAGGACACATTACCACTTTCTTTTGCTTTCATAACACTAGAAAAATTATTACTTTTGAGAAAAAACATCACAAGAAGATGGAAGGAAAGCATATGCATATTGTCAACATTTCCACGTGAAAGCCAATACTTTGCACTCGTGGTTTATAAATAGCAATTGATAAAGCTTGTTCCACCAAAAGACATACCTCATGGGCAAATCCGAACTTGGCACAATCGATTGCAAGTCGAGTTGCACGTCCAATGCTTTCTTTAGTCCTCGATAAGGTCTCTATCATACCTTCAAAAGCATCGCGTGCAACAGCTGCATCAGTACCACCACTCAGTGAGCCTAAAGGATGCCTTTGTGCAGAACTAACTCTTCTATCTTCAGAATCTTCAGTGTCAATCTGATTCTGTGATCCATAAAGGGGAACACGAGTAGATGGAGAAGTCAAACTGTTCTGATGATTCAATCCCCCTGGTTCTGATGGTATCAAGCTGCTGGAGGCAGGCATAAAATGCTGAACAGCAGAGGGACTTGGGCTTGGTCCTTGCCCGTCGGGGTGAGAAAAAGTAGAAAAACTAGAGTTGGCAAAAGAGACAATTTGTGAATGAGCTTGTCTTCGTTTTGCCTGAGCAGCAGCAATCAGATGCTTCATAGACGTAGCAGACTCAGCAGTCCTGACATCACTAAGCAAAGCAGAGTCATCAAATAATATGACCTTTAGTTACCCCTACAACCAAAGCAAAGTAGAGTTATCAATAAATTCTTACCTTTCATCCTGCAGACCATTCCACTCAGTGCCACTATCCACCAGAGAGGATGAGTCACCTGTCCTCGTGTTTGTTCTGGGAGTACTCTTCAACCTTTCTGCAGAGGAAGTTGCCTTATTTCTCTGAGATGTAGGATGATTTTGGGAATTTTTTGACAAATCAGAGCTCAGCACTAAACTCTTATCCGGACCAGATGAAGCCTGTCTTTGTGTTCCATTATTAGCTAGCTTAACCGCATGTTTAGTAGGTTTCTGTTGCTCTAGCACTGGTTTGGTAACTGGAAGAATGCGGGGAGATTTCTTGGGAGATATTAAGTTTGCTTCAACATTCGGAAGTGATGTCTGCTCAAATTCTGATTTCATTGGACTACTAGAGACATGAGAAGATATTTCCCGTTTAGATCTCTTCTCAGACGCATTTGGCTTATAAGGTGATAAAATCTTCTCATGTACCTCCAATATTTTCTTTTGTTTTCCATCTTCAAGTCCAGCTACATTTTCCTGTGCCACATTGGAGCCCCCACGGCGTGCCTCGCTAGCCTTAGTATTACCAAGATTCTTTGATGTAGCCATAACATTCTTGACAGATCCCCCATGAACTGGAGTTTTGGGCTTTTCATCATCCCCTTCTTCGACAAGGCAAACAGCTCTTCGTTTCTTTTGTGTCCTACTAAATGAATTTTCAATGCTTCTAGAAGGCACATTATTTTTTATTAGTGAGCGATGCTTTTCCTCTTTTTCATCAATGCTTGAATTAGCAGAATCAGACATAGCTTCCAATGCCCTGCGACGCCGCTTTGTCAGAGGTAGGACGGTTTCATCACCAGAGCTGCCAGATCGTACAATACCAACTTCCCCTTTCGAGATTAAATCGCCTTCTCTTGCATGCGGTACAAACTTTTTATCCTCAGACTGTTTAATTGCTTTTTCACCATAAACATTAGGACTGGAAGTAGTTTTGTTGACGCTTTTTCTGAAATGTCCCTTGGCATCCAACCCCGTCTCTTCATGCTTCATATCTTTGTGAGGATGTAGAGCACCATTAAGCCCTGAAATAGGTTTTGTGAGTGCAAGCACAACCTCCTTATTCCCCAATAGCACATCCTCATCCTCATCGTCATCCTCAGAGTTCATCTCTACATCTTCTTCGGCATCTGCTTCCTCAAAATTCTTGTCCATTTTTTTTGCCTTCCTCATAACAGGCACACCCAAGTCTAGTTTTCCAGCATCTGAGGAAAATCCTTCTCTAATGCCACCAGAGATCATTTTTCCTTTGGTTTGACCTTTAAGTTGCTCAAGATGACTTGCACCACCAGAGTAGCCAGCTTCCTTCATTGATGTCACAGGAGTGTGATTAATTTTACGTTCTTCGCTTGTTTTCTTCAATATGCTTGCTGTCCCACTAGCCCATTCTCCTCTATGTCCATTTGCCAATGCTCTGCATCCACCACCAAGCTGCTTTGTGCCACTAGCAGAATTTTGATTAGTGGAGCGAGAATTTTCATCTATATTCAACTTTAACTTCTCCTTTGACTGCAGGCTATCCTTTACTTTTTCTTTCTTCCTACGGAATACCCTAGGAGATGAGTCACCATCATCATGCGATGATGTAATAGGCTTAACATCATGATGATCACCTTCATGTTGCTCAGGACGACAGGTCGCCAACTTTAAGCTCACACCAGAGCGGTCCCCATTGCCTGTTTCTTCAATGCTTCCATATCGATCGCATCTAATACTTGCATCAACCTCTGCCCCTCCCTGCTCTAAGCCATCATTAGCAGCAACTTCAAACCCCTGGTCAGATGCATCAGTGTCGCCCCTCATACTAGTTGACTGTTCTCTCTGTGACTCATCAAAAGCAGCACATATTTCCTTAACAGCTTGGGCAAAGTACTTGGCTGTTTTACCTTTGCATCGAGCCGCCAACTTGGTCTTTGTCTCACTAGTGAACAGTTGGATATCCGTAGGAGCAACAAAAGCTCTGTGACGCCAATAAATGAAAAGATGCCCAAATTACAAAATGGTATGTGAAGCTATACAACGAGTCGAGGTTAATTTATCAGATGAAATATGAATTATAAAACATTGGAAAGAAATAACACTGGTCAACTTCACCTGTACCATTTTTCTTTTAAAAAACATAAAAGTCTAAAACAGATATTTTAAGAGCAATTTAGCTTTGATAAAAACATATGCTAAAAAATCTAAGGGTTTATTTTGCTGGGTGACCCAAATGCAACTCGCAAAGCCTGCTTTTCCAGCCAACATGGAATAAAATCACAATTGTTGCACCAGATTCCAAGTAAATGGCAAACGCAATGTAAGCATGGGAGCTTTAAAAGTGATTGACCAACTTACAAGGACAAGTGCTTTCATATGAACTTTAGTAGGACAACAATGACATAATAATTACTAATACAAAGTACAACACATTTGTTATTGACACCGCCCAGTTTCAGTCCTATTATGCTCAAACACTAGGATTTAAAGAAGTAACTACCTTGTGAGAGCATTTCACAGGGTAGTTACCTATCCATTGATCCTGTATGTGTGTCCACACCGCAAAACAATTGAACTAACAATTACAAATCCAACTTCATTGCAAAAATATAAGTGGGTCACAGATGCTAAAACATGAAGCAAATGTGGGCTTTCAAAAATCTGACCATTTGCATTTATTCAATAGACCTACTAAAGATTTTTTTTCCCCAAAGTGGGGTTGGGATCCAAAATCATAAATAACAAAAATGAAAAGCAAATAGCAAAGCCATCAAAGAGACCTAGTGAGAAAAGAAAACAGACTCTAGCCTATAAAGTATTCCTTTACTTTACATGTCCTTTCATCTTTGCACAGTATTCCTGCACCAACAGACTGTAGCCTGTAGAGGAACTGCATCAAAAAGAAGGCAGCTCTTCATTTGTATCTAAAGTGTAAAGATAAATTATGACTCACGCTTTGATTTAATGGGTGACTTCACTCCTCAAGGTGAAAGCTCATAATAATTACCAAGGCTAGAGTACAACTTCCTTTTCTATGGTTCATCAAAAGATACTTTCTACGGAACAACAGAGATATACCTTAAAAAGAAACGATCGAAAGCATGGCATGAGGCAAAATGATAGAAGGAAGAGATTCTAATCAACAGATTGTCCTCTCATTCTTCTGTCGGTATCTGCTTCTTCAAAGAAAAGGGGCATGAGGGACCATGAGTAGATGAACTAGGCCAGTCTATAAATCAAAAAAACCTTTAAGGTTTACCCCCCCAAAAAAAAAAAAAAAAAAGACAAAGAGAGCTGCTCGCAGACACAATACTTAGTTACTGAATGAAAGGAAGAAAAGTATACACAAAACTCAATAAAGCCATTAAGCTAACTACTCAGACATAAATAAACAAGTAGAACAAGCAGCTCATAGAGCTTACATTTCTTGTGTTCCGAAAAAATACACAAAGTGCTTTTTGGGGTCAGGAGTCTGCTGCCAATCCTCTGGCTTGCCAATCTGAAGACGCAAAAGCAACTATCATTCACAGGGCAACCATCACACAAAAGATGCGCACCATATCCCACTGAGATGGTCAATATAATAAAGGTATCAATACAGCATCAAACTTCGAACGATAACCATCAACACAAAAAGCCACTTCGGATCTTACTGAATAGCCCGGATACAAACCTATATCACTAGTAAGCCGCAACATAAAGCACGAAAAACAGTGCTTGGTTATGCCAATTCATTTTGGAAAACCCAAAAGGCAAAATTAAACCCCGTTCGCCTCTATTTCCAACTAATCCAAAGAACCACATCAAGAAAGGTTCGCTTCCGAAGGGCCTGGCAGAAACAGTGCAAAATGCGAGCAAGTAAAAATGCCAAAAAGACCAGCCTCACCAAACATAACGGCCGACGACCCATTCACTGCACAATATGAGCAGAATTAAATCAAACTAAACCATTTTCCGACCACGAGAAAGCAACAAAACGAAAAAGAAAAAACAAAAACTTGCGCTTGAACGCCCAAGCAGAAGTCCAAAAAGGCGAAACGATCGAAGGAATACCGAGCGAAAACCGAGACAAAAGCGCGAACCTTGGCAGGCCAGGCGGGGTGGCCCTTAACTTTGGCAAGAACGAGATCGCCCAAACTCAACTGACGCTTACTCTTCTCCTTGCTCGCTCCCCTCTTGCGTCCTCCAGCCATAGGCCGCTCGATTGCTCAGCCGAAACACCGGAATCGGAAACCCTAAAGCCCCTCCCAATTGAAAGCCCGAGCCGATTCAACGCCGCGAGCCCGGAAGCGAAGAGGGGGAAAGAGGGAAAAAGCCTCGGGCGCTTCGCCGGAGACACCGCCGGCAGGTGGATTCCGGCGAGTGGTGGGCGGCTAGGTCATGGGCGGCGGAGGCCGGCGGAGGCGAGGGCTTCGCCGCATTCGCAATCGAAGCGAGGAACCGTAGGGGGGGAAGAGTGTGACAGAGATTGAGGCGGTTAGAGAGAGAGAGAGAGAAGAGGGGAAGAAAGAGAGAGAAGATTTTCTGTGTTATGATGTGCAAGACAGAGAGAGTTTTGGCAAATTGGCAAATGCAAGTGTGAACTTTTCGTGCAGATTTTGGATTTCTTTTTCATTTTTATTCCTTTTCTTTCCTTTTTGACCTCGAGTTAAAAGAAGTTTTTACTGCAATGGTGAAAACTGAAATGTCACGAGAATATGTGTAGATTTATGATGAATTCTGGGCTGGTAATCATCTAATACCATGTAATAATGGCACGTGATGTAATAACTCAATCAAAAAAGCGTTTTTAAATTAATGTATATCCCGTGTAAATATTTAGGGTTACTTCGTCTCATTTAATGTCTTTTAGATGAAAAATGCCCATAAATTGGCTAATGTTAAACTTCACGTGATTGGTTATTGTTGCCAAATTTAGAGACAAGGCTGGCAGTGAGCAGAGAGTGGCGTTTGCTTATATTCACCGGCAAACCTTCAGAATATCTTTGATAATGATTGAAATCGCATTTCTTTGGACCTAGTCTATGCTAATTCTAATAAATTAGAACGTATCTATTATTCGAATAACTTTTTATCGAATTGAATCAGACTACCTCATAAACGTTAGAAAAATTAAAACAAAACAATCATTAGCTCAATTTATGATTTTCTTCAATCATTGGTGTATTTTGTTACCCTATGAGTCGGTTTGTCGTTTTCATCGAATAGTTAACTGCTACACTTTTTATAACCATTAAAAAAAAAATTTTGAGGGTCAAACATCGTTAATCTTAAGAGCTTCTTAGTTCTCCATTGTACTGAGAAAGTTATTAACAAGCACCGTTTTTCTTTTTCTTTAAATTCCCATTAACTCTATCTAATGGAATTGTGGTTGAACTATATCTTGTCACTGCCATGCGACAATTGCCTCATAAATAGGTTTTACATTTGTCAAAATATATTTTAAAATTATGATGCCTTAAAATCGAGCAAAACGACTCTCTGAAAGTAATTGTAAGTTAATTCAATAACATAGGTATTTCAATTATGAGGTATTGAGCTATTAGATGTACACAATACAAAATTAGAGATTAATATATATTGAAAGCCTCAAAATTAACTTTAAAAATATAATTAAGTTATAAAACTTGTTACAAAAAGCCTTCAAAATATGCAATGAATGGAAGGACAATTTTTAAACTTGATTACATTTTAATAAGCTGTAGGGCTTTTGTTTTTTTATCCCTTAAAATAATAACATCACCTTTCATAGCTAAAATTGCCACAATTGCTAAAAAAATGTATCAAATAACTCTAATTTCGACTCTTTCAACTTCTCACGAGGACTTCACTCTTTTTCCATCCTTTTACACCAAAATAAGAAAATAACATTACCATCTTTTTTGAAAAATCCAAAAGAAATAAGTTATTCTCAACAAGAGACTTCTATGAAGATTCTCTTAATTGGTGCCGGAGCAATATTTTTGAATTGATTTTTATTTTAATATTTTTCTTGATTTAAATATTACTCTGGCATAATTTAATTTTTTAATTCAAAATATCTAGACAATTTATTCATTGAATGCATTTATTTTACGAAAAATAAATAATTTAAAATTTATTTTCAAAATACAATTGCTGCACTACTAATAAAAATGAATGAAATATTATTAGTAACAAAAATATTTAAATATAAATTATTATCAATAATGAAATTTATTTATGAAAAATATTTGCATAAATTATTAAAAATAACGAAAATTTTTTTACAAACATATGTAGATATAAATTATGATTGATAATGAGAATATTCTTAATTAGTTGATCATTTCCAATGATACCAATGATTTTCTTTTTATGATTTCCTCTCGAGGTCATCTCCTGAATATAAGTTTAATTTCTAATATCCTCACAAATCACATGTGGTTTTCGCACAGAATTATCGCTCCTTTCTAATTATACGCAGGCGTGTCGAGAGAAGATCGAGAGGGAGGGAGAGAGAGAAAGAGGAGAGATCGGAGACGGTGACGGAGGCGGCGGAGCCGCCGGAGGAAGCCACGAGCGGCGGCCGTTCGTATCGCGACCGCTCGCCACGCGTCAAGGTCGGAGAGGCTTGGCTTCTTCGGCTCGCCCACGAGGGAGAGCCTCGCTTCGGGCCCGGGATTCCGTGGAAATTGTCCGTTCGCTAGCGAAACCCTCAACGGCTCGCTCGCTCTGACGTTCATCTCTATCCTTTTCCGTTTCGCCCTGCAGTTAACTTTTTTTTTTTTAATCCCCGTTTTCCGCGGATTCATACATCTGTAGCTTTCGTTCCGTTGATTTTTTGGTCGTGTCCTGTGAAGTAGATGCAGATCGAGAGCGGGCGTTTCTTTTTGGTCTCTGCTGTTTGGAACTCGTGATTTGAGAACATTAAATTGTAGATTGACCCACAAAAGGCGCTAAATTGCAGGGATATCAGCTTTGGTGCTGAGTTCATGTAGTTCATAGTGAATGGCGAATTTGATAGAGTGGGGAAAGAAAAAATGGGTAATTGGAATTTGGAACGATGTGGATTAGTGCGAAGTAGCGTCGTCACTGCAGTATTAGCTTGGTATGTTTCTTTGGAGTATCTAGAGTGGAGCACGACTAGTGGCTCGCTAGTCTTGTGTAGCTGGTCTTTCATGAACTTAAGTTGAATTCTGCAATTCAGCACTTCATTAATGTGGCCAATCGGGTAGGTGTTACTGGAATGATACTTACTATTGCAAAATGTAATTGTCTCCTCATAAATTACGAGAATTGAAAAGGAATTTGCAGTGGTCTTATGGGCAAGTTCGTTAAAAAACTCGCTTTTCTCTTGAATATGGAACATGCCCAGCAGATTGAAGTGCCAAAGCTTTAGGTTTGTTGGGATTATTTCCTTGTTTCTCTTTGTTCTTCTGCTTGGCGTTCTGCTATTGAGTTTTTGTAAGTTAAGAAGACTTAGATTGATCACTCACAAGAATGGCTGTTAAAATCAGGTCCTTGTTAGGATTGATGAGATTGATCACTCGCAAGAATGGTTGTTAAAATCAGGTCCTTGTTAGGATTGATGAGTGTCTGAAGAATATCACTACCATGATATTGTGTGAGATAAAAAATTCAAAGAATGACTTTGAAGGTTCACGTCATGTCCACACTAGAATTAGAAGAAAAGTCAGATATTTTATAATGTCAATCATCAAGTGATTCGAATCTCTAGAGTAATATGTAAAATGATGGTAGGATCAGTATGATCAGTCTGCTACCAAGATATTTTTCTTTTTGATCTTAGGATTGGAACTATATAGCAAAATTAAAATCCCACACAAGTTCAGAATTCTTAGTAGTGAAACTTAGCTTTATATTCGAAGGTTGTGATGAGAGTTATGAAGCAACTAAAAAACAGATAATAAGCATCTCTAAGGCAGGTGTACAAGCAACTCTAGATGCATGGACATGAATCCTATCTGCTACCAATTCCCACAGGAGGGCATTTTGACAATTCTAAACCACTCACATTGAGAAATGGCTCTAATTGAGGGAAGCCCTAGAAACTTAAACTTGCTTCATTGACCTGATTGTTTCCTTGATGTTGTTGATTAATGATGCCTTGTTCGGTGGTTGTCCTTTAAGCAGGACTATGTAACTTTTGTCAAGCTATATTTCGAGGTTCTGCATATGCTACATGTAATGATTACTGCCTTGTCCATCACGTTGTAAAAGTTCATCATAAACACGAAGATGCTCTTGCTATCTCATTTGATACTGCAAACTTGAAGTTTCGTGTTGCTTATACAAAAATTTTGAAACCGAAGGTCCACTTTCCTGTCTTCCAGCTCTGTTTATTTGTTAGAAAGCCAATGCAGATGCATGCGAATTATTTTAACTGGAGTAAGTCTGGCAGCTAAGCTCAGAAGCGAGAAATCTATTTGTTGGCTCTTATGTCGGTGCTGAAAGAGGTGGTGCAACTCTTGATCCCAGAAATACTTGCTATATGACTGTCAGGCAGCTTCAGGAATCTTGCTGTCTGCGACTATTACTCAAAGTCATGTGGAAAAGAAGTATTTAGTAATTTCTCTGGTCAGTTTATTTTATGAAAAATGTAGGAATTCCATTTTCGGCTGAGCACTTAAGTAATTTTCTGGCCAGTTAACTTTATGCAAATTCATATGGCTCAAAGATGTGGAAGCATGTCCTGCTTGGCTAGTGCTTGGGATTATGGAAATCACATGGCTATTCAGTATGCCGAAGGAAGGAGATGAAACTGGCTTTGAATGCCTTTGGATAGGGAGGAATCTTGTTCTGAATCTTGTTCTGTGTGATGATGTCTCACCTCAAGTTGGTCGAGTTACTACTGCTCTAACATTCTCTGTAAGAGTTGCTTCTGAGTCGATGTTTTCTGAGGATTAAGAAGCAACCGTTACCATTTGTAATACAATAGTTGTTTAGAGGATTGAAGATACATATAGCTTGATTCTTGGTGGTTTTATCTTTTCTTTTTCTTTTTTGGTTGTTGGGGATAGTTAGAAGCTTGGTTTTTGTTAAATAATCTTGTGTACTTCTTTCTTGAGACTATTAAATATTATGTTGATTCTGGGCTTGTGAGGGCATTAGTCCTGATTTAGCCATGCTAAGCATTTGTATTGATTGACATGAACCGAGCCGCTTGGTTCCTCCCTTAGACGGTTTTTGATGGATATACTTTATAGCTACGTTTGATCGTCCGGATTTCTAACTAAAGAGGATTTGATAGGATAGGATATGTCATATCCATTGTTGGTGATTACAATAATAAAGTTGGATATATTCACATCATATTATATATATTGTTTGGTATAAACGCCGAATCACAAATTTTTCAAACGGAGATAATAAAAATTTCTCACGACACTCTTATCTACTTTATTTTTTTCTTTTTTATTTTAGTTTCCTCTCTTTTTTAATTAATTTCTTGGTTTATTTCTTTCTTCTTATTCCATCATTCTCTAACAAAATTTTATTAAATAGAAAATTGTATTGATATATCTAAAATACTAAAACACCTAAAATATATAATAAATATATGTTTATATATTGAATTTATATCATAAGATAGAATTAAATTAAAAAATATAGAAAAATAAGATTAAATTATAAAACTATATTTTTTATTTTTTTTTATTTTGTATTTCTTATATTAGAATGTAAATATTATTTATATTGCAATATAATTTTAATTTGCTATTTAAGAAATTTGTTTATTTGAGAGAAAAGAACTAAATCTTATCCGCCTTTCCCACTTCATCTATGGGATAATTTTTTTCCATTTATATCATTTTTATATCTTATTTTATTCTATCTTAAATAGGCATTAAATTTAGGATAGGATAAATTTTATTCTATCTAGAATTTTATTTTGATCGCCAAATGCAACTTAAATGTCTTAGAATTAGAAGTGGAGAATGGATCATTAACTTTTTTGCTAGAAAAAGTTTAAAACATCAAAGCTCAATTTTATATGGGCTTTTGTGGGCTTACACTTGACTCATATTCGACCAATTTAGATTATTGGTTCAAGCCCAAAATATAACTATGCAAATATAACTTCAACACAGCCTGCGAAGCTTCAAGTGAGGGACACCACCTCGCGGCCATTGCTCGCGCATCGGTGGCAGGTCGCTTTCGTTCTTTGCTGCCGCCGCTCGTTTCTACCATTGCCTGTCAAATGAGCACTGCGGCCATCCTCTGTTCTCGGATTTGACGCCGACGTTGACATGTTCCACGCGGGTCTATGCAGTCTGAGCAAGGAACCATGGGTGCTGGTAGGGGTGTCAAAAAAACCCGACCCGAACCGAACCGAACCGACCCGACCCGAACACGACCCGAACACGAAATAAGTATTATACTTGTTTCGGGTCTTGATATTATTTAAGAGACAAACATAAAACAAGCAAACAATATATGTTTAGGGTCGGGTAGGGTTGAAATATTGTTTCGACCCGAAACACAATAACCCCCAAATCTAAATAAGCAAACATAAACACTAAACAGTAAACACGTATCTTTCTCGGCTTAGCCTTCTTCTCCAACGTCGCTCACGACTGCCAGAACCCTAGCCGCCGCCGAATCGGTCAATCGTTGCCGTCCGTCGACGCGCCTCCGCCTCGCCGTTGCCGTCGCCACCCCTTGTCTCAACGCCGGAACCCTAGCCGCCGCCGAATCTGTCGATCGTTGCCGGCGACGCCGAGGAGGAGGACGAGTCGGCTCTCGACCCCGAGCTCCGATACAGCTTCCAGTGGAATTTCAAGGTTTGCTTCTCCCCTGTAGTCCTCGATTACGCTCTATATAGGTTTGATCCGCTGCTTCTTGATTTCCTGGGTTTTCGTTTTTGTTTTGTTTCCTGCGAGTTGTCTGGTTTTCATGTCGAGCGAGTGCGGCAGTTCTTGTTCTGCCGAAATTTATAGCTAAAATGATTGATGGGTCTCTCTGCGTCGTCTTCTTTAGCTTTGGATGATTTCGGGAAATGGGGTGAGTCGTCTGGTGGAGTTGGATTTAGGAGGCTGAACAAGAATCGGAGAGTTGCCGTCGAATTTGTGTAATTGGTGTTTGCCAAAAAAGAAGAGATTCGGCAGCTTGACTTCTGAGAGAGCATCTTTTATCTCTCAGAAGTCAAGCTGAACTTGGATGAACGATAGGGCTTTCGGACTAATGTGCGTATGAGAAAAATTGGGCGCATCGTCGTCTGCTCTCCATGTTCTCTCACGCGGGCTTCTGTTTCTTAGATTTCATCTTGATGTACACTACTTGTTGTTTCAATATAAACAAGGGCATTTCTCATTACATTGTGAGGTGCATAGTTTAGTTTTAAATTGCCTGGTGCTTTGTTCTGTTCATCCAAGTTTTTGTTCTGTCTTCATGATGGCCACTTCTGCAACAGCTTAAAGAGACAATGCGTCCGTTTAACTCTGTAAAACCAATCGAAGAGCGTTTATCCTTCCACAAGAATTTTCTGAACCAGGACTTTCAGTTTCTGCTTTAGTTTGGAGGGATTGTTGTTTGCTCTGTGTTCCCAAGGGTTTCATAGTTTATCATCCCTGTTTTTACGGGGTAGGAGTCCATTGCATTAGGAGTCAATTAGCTCGGTCCATCGTTCATCCAAGTTTATAGTAAGAGGATGTATGTTGATCAGATTTACTTTGTTTGGAAGAACAGAATGTTAACTAGGCCTCCTCCTCATGCGTCGACGGAGATCGACTATTAGTTTTGTCCTCCCTTTTTGGCATGTTTGGTACATTGAAAACAGATATGTTTTCTTTTCCAGGTTCAAAGTGATCATTTCGAGGAGTTTTTCGCCCCTGAATTAGACAAACATGGTTATGAAGCTTTATACAAGAAAAAAACGATTGAGGTTATTCATGGACTTCTCCTTTTATGCTGTCTTAGGTTTCACATCATTTTATTTATTTAAATGTCCATTGTCTGCAGGTTTATGGTGGGAATATCAATACAATAGATGGTTGTGCTAAAGGCTTCAATGTGTCTATGTAGGTTGAATTTAACAAAGCAGCACAGTCCTTGACAGAAGCATTGGTTCCAAGCACCCAGAAGAAAGCTGCTTTAAATCGATTAGTCAAGCTAAACAGAAATATGGGGACTTTTCTTCATGTCACCATTACATATGCTTGCCTCAGGTTTAACACTATACTTCATCTAAAAAGATTGAGAAGCTTCGTGACAAAGAACTGCAGCCTCAAATTCTCGAGCTTTGAAAAGGATTTAACCAACCCCAGGAAAAAAAGAAAAAAAAAAGAGGAAACCCAGCAACCCGACCCGAAACACATTAGATGGTGTAATGTGTTTCGGGTCAGTTTGGGTCGGGTCACACTATGTGACCATTGTGTTTCGGGTCGGCGCTGGGCTCCACATGGCGGAGTGCAACTCCACTGGCGGCAATTGGGGGGGTGTTCCTTTTCTTAATCCGTTTGACCCGTTAAATAAATTTTAAGTAAGGATGCGTTTGGTAACGATTTTGTTTGCGAGAGTAGATTCTAATCGGAAATAATTTATTTTTATTCTGTTCCCGGGAACAAATTCTAAGTATTTTAAGCCGTTTAGAATCGTCCAAATTTTTTTATTCGGAATAAAATTGCATTTGGTACCATGCTCATTGATTTTGTTCAAATCAATTTCTTTTAATTTTTAAATAATTTTTATACTTTTATACTTTTTCTTTTCTTTTTTTCCTTTTTTCTTTTCTTTTTTTCTTTTTCTCTTATTCTTCTTCTTCGGATTGGCGTCGTCGAACCGAGCATCGCCGTGACCCTCGGCGAGGTTGGCCCTCATCGGCCGACCCTCGTTGGCAGTTGGGTGAGGCTCACCCAGCCCTCGCCCAACCCCACTGAGGCTCGGTCTCGCTAGATCTGGAGAGGCCAAGCCTTGCTGGTGGCTAGGTTGGCTTGTCGAGGTTGGGTGAGCCTCGTCGGTGGCTAGGCTTGCCTCCGGCGAGCTCGCTGGACTTTGCCTTGGCCGGGTGAGCTCACCAGACTAGTTGCCGGTGACCGGCGGACGATGACGACGAGCAGTGGCGAAGGGCAGCAGAGGAGAGGAGAGAAGGGTTCCAATTTTTTGATTTTTTTTTGTTCCTAGAACAAGAATCACATTTTATTTATTTATTTTTTATTTTACTCCAAATCATTTTTAGGGAACAAAAATTTTACAAATACGATTCTGTTCCCAAACTACTCCCGGGAACAAAGAATCAGAATTTGGCCATATTTGGATGGTTACCAAACATGGACTAAATCTGTAAATCTTTTCAATTCGGATAGCAAATTCTGGACGCACTTGTATATATATAGGTCATGGACGTATATTTAAAGTTGCGTATCCTCTGCAAAATCAAACAAACTTACAACAATGAAACTTTTATCCAATCCCTTTTGCTTTGTTTTAATTTGTTTTTCAGATTTCCTTTTTGTTGGTATTTATTTGGTCCATTTCTGTATTTTCTTTCTTAATGTTACAAATTTTGACTAGTCTAAATATTTTAGATTTGTAAGTATTCTTAAATTTTTAGTGCTTACTTTTCTTTCCAAGCATAATCTTTTCCTTAAGTACCCTAATATAAAATTTTGTAATCATAACCCTATCACGTTCATAATCTAACCCCTAAACAATCCACACAAGTGCTTTTTTTCGTCAACACGACACTCACCCATGTCTCTATGTCGCTCATCTACCTCACAAAATCCTAGTTCATGACCTAACTCAAGCTCTCTCATCAATTGGGCAAGTCAGTCGAAAGAGTTACCCATTTTTTAGAAGTAACAATACAATTTTTGACCCAATCGGACCTATCCATTTGATAGATTTATTCATAAGTCACATGCATTTGCATGTACTTTAATAAACAATTGGGAGATTGGTTCTGCTGGTTTCAATTTTATATATATATTCCACGGCTTCCTATTTACTTGGCTTAATTTAGGATTAGATTAGAGGATTTTGTAGGCCCGAGAAGCACTAACTTGAACCGACCAAAAAAAAAAAGCACTAACTCGAAAGGGAAACGAACAAATCCTAGTAGGTGGGAATTTTTTGAATATCAAGAATGAAAAACAAACTGAATAACCTTTACCGAAAAAAAAAAAAAAAAAAAAACAAACTGAATACCAAAATAGAGATAATTATAAAGAAAAAAATATCATTAACTAAAAATAAATCATTAATATCATCCACTAAATTTTAAAGATAAAAATATTTAAATTATTGGCTTTACAACTATTAATGAAATTGTTCTGCAACGAAATGACTTACCGTTCCTTTGGCTCAAATCAAATTACCTTGAAAGAACTCTCTAGCAAAAATCAAAAAAAATTAAAAAATTATGAATAAAAATAGATTAACATTAATTTAAATCATAAAAAATAAAAATATGAATAATAAATTAGTAGTCGAAAATATTATTCCATTAATTTAAATCTTGTAGATAAGGGCATGCAAGGACCAAAAACAACTTAAAACATTACAAGATCAATCTTACGATTTTTCACCAAAATAATATCCCTAAATCTTATCATTTTGACCGCAGTGTAATAAATAATAATAATATCCATGGTTTAGAAAACTATTTCAAAGGGAGCAGTCCTCTAAAACCTCGTATCGTAGAATGCGTCTCTCGTTCGGGGTGGTCGTCAATACCTGTCCGGCCATCAGTCCATTCCACAGATTCCATTTTCCCCGAGCTCTGAGCGCCGCCAGACCGGAAGCCTCGCACGATCCAAGGAGCTCCGCCCCGATTCATCAGCGGCGGTGTATCTGCGGAGAGACCGAAGGCGCGCGTCCCGGAGAGAGGCGGAGAGTGATGATGGGAGCGTCGGAGGTGGTGGCGAAGGCGGCGAAGCTGATGGAGGAGCACATGAGAGGGAACGACTCGTCCCACGACGCCTGGCACGTGTTCAGGGTCAGGGACCTGGCCCTATCCCTCGCCCGCGAGGAGGGCCTCGATGCCCACCCGGGTTCCATGGAAATCGTCCGTATGCTCACGCCTGATCTCTCTCTCCCTCTCTCTTCCGTTTCACTCCGCCTCTGCCGTTTTCGACTACCCTTTTATTTTTTCCGTCGGATTCGTTCTCTTCTGAGGGTCTTTGTTGTGTTCGGTGAAGTTTCTGCAGAAACGAGGGCGACCCACCGCTTAATTGATCCTCTTGAATTTGCTTTGAGCGGCGTTGAATTCCTTTGTCTATCTGGTTCTTTACAATCTGTGAATTGTGTTGCAGGTGGAGCTTGCTGCACTTCTTCATGATATAGGTCAGCAGCTCTCTCTCACTTGGAGACTGCATTTTTACACAATCATGAATAGGATAACTGGCCTGACTTTGACATTCGTGCTCTTTTTCCAACTGGGGAGCTAAGGGGTTGAACTTAAAATGCTGTGGCTATACTTTTTTTTTTAACAAAAAAAATGTGTTACAAGCAGTCTGTAGATGACTTGAAACTCTCCCCCTTTCCTTTACTAAATGCATTTACATGTCTGTTAATTATCCGAACCTAGATTGCCAGTCCTTTTGCATAAAGGTCCTTTGAACTAACTCTTGCGCATGCACATAATTAACTGTGGCATTGCTTTCGTGTGCTTAACGATCAAGTTTAGGATATTCCACAATTTATGTTGAGAAAGAACTTATTTTTAATAGTAGTTTCTCATTGCAGGTGACTACAAGTATCTAAGGTCTGGATTTACTTCTTGATCAGCCATAGAAGTAAGATTGCACAGTATTGTTTCGAGTGTAATTGTTCACCGAGAACCTGTCTTTGCATCATATGGATACATAGTATGTTTGCTCATCATAGCATTTCACCCTTGAGTATTATCTTAAGCTTTGTCACATATGCAACTAAAGGAAAGGTATGGGCATGTTGCAATGCTTTTTGTTTGCTATGCTAACAAATTGTTGTTTCTTTTCTCTAATTCAGTGTTTCACTGTTGCCATCCGTGTTTCTGTTTTTCCATGTAGAGATCCATCCGAGGAAAAGATTGTTGAGAATTTCCTTGAGGAACAGGGTTTCTTTTTCCTTGAGGAACAGGAAAAGAGTGGAGGAAAGCAAGAAGATCAAGATCTTAAAGATAGTAAGGGGAATGGGTAAGGGTTTCTTTTTCCTTCTCGACAGTTATATAAGAAGGGGAATGGGTGATTTTTTTGGATTTTTGATTGCTCTACCTTTAGTTGACTGTATCTTTGTCAATTCAACTCAGTACAATTATGTGTATGGTGCTTAAATATGTAAATTTTCTGCGCATGATGTTTTGTGGTAAGTGCTATGCATGCAACATGAGACATAGACCTTTTATCTTATTAACCTTGGTTTGTGGAATGCCTCTCTTTTGCTGGAAATGTCATCGTGAAGCTTCTTTTTGCTGGAAATGTCATCATGAAGCTGTGAAATGGTTTATTACAACCTCAATATCAAATATTTATATCTGCAGATAGAAAAACAATTATTCCATTGGAGGAGGTTTCGTTGGTAATCACATCATGCAGGAAGAAATTGGACTGTAGTACCTAGATTAATAGACCCTGCCCATTGATTTATGGTTGCTAACGTGAATATGTTGTCCTTATCATATAAACGTGTTCTTCAGTGACTCGTATAAGTGTAGGTGTGGCTGGACTTATGGTTTGTGTGTAAGGGTGCTATAGTAAATCTGGAGATACTTGTAATTAAATTCAGAGCCTTATTAGTTTTGTGTCGTATAATTAACTCTGTTCGGAGGGAGAAGAAAAGCAATATTTATGGCTCATCAGATTATCCATATGGTTTACTAGCAGTCTAGTCACACTTAAATAGTTTATTTTCAAAGACCCTCTTCGATGGTCATATCATTCCATCAATTATTTTTTATTTAAACATCACTACGTCAAGATTATCCTTTTGTATCTTTGGAATTGGGAAGTCCACTAGAAATTACGTATCCATTTATTGGTGTGAAAACTTATATGACAGATTCTGGCATGGTCAGGTTTCAAAAATGAGATTAAGGGGCTTGCAGAAACTGAAGTATTTCCAGAATTCGGGGTCGTGCAGGATGCTGATCGTCTTGATGCCATTGGGGCCATAGGTAATAATAAAGAAATCTTGAGTAGTATTTCCTTGATCTTACCTATTCATAATCCTTTGTCTAATTGAATTTTAGTGTTAGAAATTGAGAAATTCAGAAAGTTGAATGATGCCATGTGATGTTTACCGATATAAGCTAGTCGTGTGTCCTTCCTTGACTGGTTTTGTGAGCTGTTATTTTTGCTCCATTCACTTCTCTGTCTGTGAGTGAAAGAAAAAAAGCACACCTTGTCATGAAAATTAATGCATATTTGTTGCCTTCTAACTGCATCTGTCCTTGTACTGGTTTTGAGATACTTTTGTATAACGTAAGGTTGTGTGCAGGAATAGCTCGTTGCTTCACTTTCGGGGGAAGCAGAAACAGAGTTCTCCACGATCCTGCCATCCAGCCACGATCTGTTCTTTCCCAGGAAAACTACATGAAAAAAGAGGAGCAGACTACCTTGAATCATTTTTATGAGAAACTTCTGAAGCTGAAAGATTTGATGAAAACAAAGGTAAAAAAGTTGGGTTTCCTGTATATAGGGACCTAACTTTTGTTGGTATTCGTTTTTGTAGTTATTCCACATGCTTGCTCTTCCCAATGGTTGCTACATTCTTTTAAGAGCTAATAGATGACCATTTAATATATACCTTCTTTCTGATTGTGTGGGGCTTTGAAACGCTTAGGCTGGACAAAGGAGAGCCGAGAAGCGGCACAAGTTTATGCTCGAGTATCTGGAAGAGTTCTACAAAGAGTGGGATGGGCAAGCCTAGATTGGGTAACTGATTCTCTTTGACAGAGTTCTTGGGTTTTAGGACATTAAGATGCATAGCATTTTTTATTCTTGAGGTTGGTCTTTGATGTTGTTACCATGGAACTGCAGGTGATATTGAAGAGGTACTATTACCATCACCATTTCCAATGGTTTAGCCCTTATGGATTACAATACCGAAATTTATCTAAAGTAGAGATCCATGGTTGAATCCAGTTTTAGCAAGTCAGTTGTTAATGCATTGTAATCATAAACCTCTATCACCTACTAGCTTATTTAATTCTCTTACTAGTATGCTGCATTCGTTAGAATGTCGTTAGAATTCCGGTCATGGTTGCCCATTTCATAACTGTTGCTATGTTTGCTATAACAAAAGATGGAATGCCATCTAGATTGCATTTCGTCGAAGATGAGACATTCTCTAAATGAGCTAGAGATCGATACCGAATCACGACTCATGAGCAGTATGGGTTTCATAGGGATGTGAATGATTCTGTGCTGGATCATTTGCCTTTTTTTTTTCAAAACCATTTCATCTTGATGATTATTTAGGTCTTTGAAGAGCAATTTTATACATACTTCAGACATAAATGGCTATAACGGGGAAAGCACTGCAAGAGACGGAAACGGAGATTGTATTGCGAGTATAATAGCGTGAGAAGTTGGGCGCTAGAGAAATAAGATGTTTGTAGTGTTGGTTTAGGGGTTAAGTCGTTAGATACCGAAGATTCTAGAGTTAAATTATAAGCGGTGAAGACTAAAAATGCTACTACAATTCTTTGAATAACACCCGTTTGTTGTCATCTGATTTAAAAACTTAGGTTTGTCATTGGTATGTCGAGTAATAATTAATTCATACCGCTTACATTTTTTCAATGGTATAGCGATTAGTTGGTGTCCGGACCAGCTCTTATTATATACCTCGGCTACTCCGCCCTTTCAGGTGGTCTTGAGAGTGCACTCCTACGCACGGTGCCATGTATTAGAGTTTTTACTATCAAGAAATTCCAACAAGATTTGAACCTCAAATTACAAGAAGAGGAGCACACTCTTTTGTCATCTATTGTCACTTAAGTCAACAACTCGTTGATTCCACAAAAAAGGAAAAAAAAAAAGAAGCACCTTGTTTGGTGGACAGTATAATTAAGCTGTCATAACCAAATCTTTCATATTTAGCTTTTGCAATTTCACAAATTAAAATAATTTAATCACACGAATATGCGGTATCATATAATTAACTAGGACGGACATAGAGTCGAACTGCGTGTTCTATCAAGAAATCAGGACACTTTTACAAGAACTGGACCATTAATACACACTTTTGTGGGAATAGATTCATTTGTATTTTTCATTATTTTAATTATCCAGATGTAATCTGCAATATCATTATTAAAAGTATATCCTTTCACTTTTGAATATTAATATATACAATGTAGAAAAAGTAATATGCTAATTTCTAGGGTGGTGCAATTGATCGGTAGGTTAGGAGATTTCAACTTAGGAATTAGAGGTCATTTGTCGAATCGATAAAATTATAATTGAGCATTATGGAAATCTTTCATTCTTATTTTCATGGCGTTTTAAGCTTGAGAGTGTTCCACGGATATCATAGCTGTGAAAAGGGTACACTTTTATTTTGAGGTTGTCGATTCTTAGGAAAACTGGAAAATGCATCTTAAGCTGAAGTTCTCAATTAATCGCAAGTTTTTCCATGAGAGAGAGAGAGAGAGAGAGGAAAAGTGGTGCACTTAACGGCCTTTTTCGGTTAAATTTTCACCTTTTGATATCAAGGTATTCATATTCAGGCAAAGCGTAACTAAAATACTTCTAGATCCACATATCATCAATAGCAATGCTTTCTTAACTATTGAATGCCTTTGTTAGCTTTGTTTATTTTTTTTGGTCGAACCTTTGTTAGCTTTAAAAGAGAAATCTGTGCGTCCCAGCATCACACAAGCCTGGGAGTATATATTCAATCGCTTGCGCCTTGATTAGCCATGTGCATAAGAAAAAAAAAGAGGCCGGCGTCCACGTTGGTAATTTCTAATCAAAATTGGATGGATGAACTCAATTGATAATAATGCAATATGTTTATGACTAAATTGATCCAATGAAAAGGTTTATGATTGAATTGTTTCTCTAATACAATACGTTTCGAATTTTTTTGGTATTTTTCCCAAAATTCGAGAGGGAAAAAAGTTGACCTTTTGCTCAATAAGTCACATATCCCAAATGCCAAAATTCATGTCATTTTAAGATCTGAAAAGGGTTGGGTAAAGTTCAAAGTTCTAGGAATTGGGGCATCGGCTATATTTTCCTTCACCATTGACGAAGGTTATTTCCCTTAATTAGGTCTTTGATTGGTATATCATAAATTATGAATATCATTCACATACAAACTCAATTAAAAAAAAATTATGGGTGATGCCTACGTTTATAAAGCATCGACCAGATGACTAAAATATCGTCCTTAGAAATTTCTACGTTAGATTTTTTGAAATAATTCAATCCTTGGTGGTACCGATGATTGAAAAAACTGTAAATGTGAGTATTAAAATTTTCTTTTGGTGTGACTGACATTAAAAAAAATATGCATATTATATTCTAACCCCACCCCCCCAAAAAAAAGGAGGAAAAAAAGAAGTCGAGCATCCATGTTTATCTTCAAATCTTTTTCCCCCTTCGTTGTCATTGTTTTGGTGCTCTATTTTGATGCGATTGAGGATAAGATTTGATTTAAATGTTAAAATTGGAAGGGTTTTTTGAATTCGTTGAATTGACAACATGTCATTATCTTTTAAGTAATTAAATCGGATCTAAATTCTAATCCAATTCGGAGTCCTTGCTTACCATTACTTAAACACTATCGGCCCACACATCCCTTTCCGATTCTGTCTTTCCACGTTTGCTCGAGCAAAGATCCTCTTCTTCTAAAACCGACCCTGACCCTGCCGGCTTGGTCTACGGCTTCCCAGAGAACCCGCCGCAGCCCGCCCCGGAAACACCGCACCGTGCTCAAATACCGGACATGGGGGGTGGTCTATGCTGTGTGGTATGCTTTTGGGTGACGCTTCTTGCTGGACTCGCGGTCCTTCTCGCATTTATTTTTCTCGAATCAAAAAAAGCTCCGACTTCTCCAGTGCGAGTTTTCGTGTCCGGCATGTCCCTCTCTTCCTTCGACGTGACGCCGTCGTCTCGTCAATTGAACGGGACTTGGCACATCGATTTCTCGCTGCTATACAAGAGCATGATAGGCGAGTCTTTCCCATGCGACAGCGCCGCGGTCTTGGTGTATTACAAAGGCACGTACCTAGCGGGGGCGAATCTTCACGCCTTCCTTGTGCCTGGGAAGCATCTGATTCCACTGGAGGCGAACGTCGATGCATCCCGAAGCGACATGCCGGGTTGGCTCGCCCATGATCTCGCGGAAGCCAGGACACTTGGAGTTGTGGAGTTCGAGGTCCAGTTCGTCGCTAAATATGACATATGGCATATTACTTATTTGTGCAGGGGCTTGAGGTTAGGGTTTTCAACGGCGGAAGAAGCTAAGCTCATTGGCGACGATCACGTGAGATGCGCGTTCATTGGTTAGGATAGAAAAAATCGAGGAGAAGTAGTTTCTCTTGATGGCTAGATTTCATTATGTTTTCTTTTTCACGTTTCAATAAATTTTGATTGTTTTGTTCTAATTAGTTCCGGGATGAGCAAAGAATGTCGTCAAGTCGCAGTGTTAAGCTGACCTGCATCGTGGATGTGAATAGAGATGTGAACGAGTCAAAAGTAGATTTTAGTTGAATCCGTGATGATCTTTTAGTTAAGCAATGTGATCTTTTACTTGATGTTATCGAATTTTTCAATAGTATCACGTGACCAACCCCATGCAATCAAGCCAATTTTTTCAGCAAATATACCATTAACGAAAGATAAAAAAGAAAAAGTTTATACAGCTCAGACTTGCTCGACAACGAGTTGCACGGCCAATTGCATGTTTCAGACTGTTTGGTGCTCTGTACAGTTGGGCTCCTCCTGTTAGCTGCAATCTCCGCGGTGTTCAGATATTTCGCTCACGATTTCATTATGCTTCCGAAGTGAGAGTACCGAAGTCGAGCCCCGCCAGAGTGGAGAGATTGGCTTGTCACCATGGCCTCTCGTCCAATCATCCTCGTTAATAAGGACGGCGACGAGGGAGCCGAGAAAGAGATGAACTCACAATGGGAGAGAAAGAGAGAGATGGCAACTCGCGGGCGATGTTGGGTGACCGAGCATCCATGTTTATCTTGAAATCTTTTTCCCCCCTTCATTGTCATTGTTTTGGTGCGTCTATTTTAATGCGATTGAGGATAAGATTTGATTTAAATGTTAAAATTGGAAGGGTATTTGAATCCGTTGAATTGATAACATGTTATTTCCTTTTAAGTAATTAAATCGGATCTTATCTAAAAAAAAAAAAATTAAATCGGATCTAAATTCTAATCCAATTCGGAGTCCTTGCTTACAATTACTTAAACACTATCGGCCCACACATCCCTTTCCGATTCTGTCTATCCACGTTTGCTCGAGCAAAGATCCTCTTCTTCTAAAACCGACCCTGACCCCGCCGGCTTGGTCTACGGCTTCCCTGTGAACCCGCCGCAGCCCGCCCCGGAAGCACCGCACCGTGCTCAAATACCGGACGTGGGGGGTGGTCTATGCTGTGTGGTATGCTTTTGGGTGACGCTTCTTGCTGGACTCGCGGCCTCTCTCGCATTTATTTTTCTCGAAGGGAAAAGCGATTCAACTGAAAAAATATTGGGTGGTCCACTCAGGAAGCGACACGTGGAGATGTGGGGCTGGCTCGCCAGCAAACGAATTTATGCACAAAAATAATTTCATCTCTCAAAAGCCTGCACACACCAACCGCCTACGCTCTCTCTCCAGCGTAGCGAATGTCGTGCGGTACGGGACGAGTGGGGCGTCGCTCGGAGAGAGGAAAAGGACCGAGAGGGGGATAAAGGTAGAGGAGGCAACGTTCGGGGGTTCTGATTTTTCTGCTGGAGGGCTCGATAGAGGTTTTTTGAGAGATTCCAGAGAGAGATCCGAGAGAGAGAGAGGCCGAAGGAGCGTTTTGGCCGTCGTCGGTCGTCGTTCGTGAGCTTCCGTACGTCTTCACTCTTCCCGTCGAACCAGGTAGGCCTCTGTTAGCAATGGTCACTGTGTTGTTTTCTCAGTGTTGCTGATACATCGTGCGTCGACCTTAGGTCGAACCCAGCCTCGAAACCAGCCTAGATTGCCCTTTCAGCTAGTGTATACCATAGGTTCGACAAAATACCATACTTTGCCGTTTCTGTATGATTTTCGCGAAACGGCTGGCTATCGTCAAGTTGGAGAGAGTATTTTTTTCTTTTGGTTCCGGTGAGTGAGTTAACGGCCGCCGGAGTTCGCGGTCGGTGGCGGTCGACGCCGGTCGGGGCGGAGGAACGGCGGCGGTCGGTAGTTCAGCGGTGGGTTGTGGTTCGGGAAGGGAGCTCAGTGCTTGTCCAGAAACTCTTTCGTGACCACCCAAGGAGAGTCGGGAATAACTTCATCTACCCATCTGACTAAACAAACAGATCAACAAGTAAATCGTTTGTGCTTCCTTTCTTTCATACAAATATAAACGAATAGCCGAGGTAGCAGGCTGCTCAAAAAACCTTCTTTCTCATCACCCCCATCTTTCGGCTTCATCATCTACCGAGGGGATCGACAGAAGCGAAACGAGCTTCGAGACAAAAAACCAAAAAAAAGAAAAAGAAAAAAGAAGGGGATCCATGAAGGAGACCGGGGAAGGAGAATAGAAGAAAATAAAAGAAAAAGAATATTGAAGCCACTAGTTCAACACTAGAGAACAAGCAGTTTCGCTCAGAATAGCAATGGCTCCGTTAGATTTAGACTGTGTTAAAGGATGCTTTATATTTCGGTATTATTTTCATTTGTAATAGAATATTATAAAACCTTTCGGATCTTGATCAATGGAAAATGTTTGTCAAATCTTTCGATGGATCAAATACTGAATCAATTACCATGGATTACTCCTTTTTTATATGATATATTCTCTTACAAAGGAATAATGACGAGTTTTATTCTATGAGACTAGGCTTTTAGAAAAATCCTTGTCTCTATTTCATTATAAATGATGATATCATCAAAATGATTGCATTTGTTTTCTCTCCCAATTAACGGAATGTCTTATAACAAGTGCTTTGGTAATGAAGGTGTCCCAGGATAACAAAGGATTCGATTAGAGATGAGTGCAAATCAATATCATGGGACACGTCTCCATCTCTACCATCACTTATAAGTTCTAGTGACGGTATGTCATTTTCAACTTTTGATTTTTGGTTTTTTCGTTGTTGATATCTAAATTTTACCATTTTATTTAATCGTGCAAAAAATTAGAAATTTGTTTTTAAATCCTAGCCAAAAATTAATTTCCATTGAATTGCATGACATATAGACATTAGGAGCATTTGCATTAGTAGTAATAGAGCCATTTCATTAAAAAAGAAGAAGAGAGAATAATAGAAAATTAATTGAAAGAATTATTATTTAAAAAAAAAACAAAAAAAACAAAACCAACGGGACTGGGCTGGGGCCAAGCCGACCCACTCTTTGCTTGGTCCTCTTCCTTTCTACGCCCAGTACACACGCCTTTTCTTCTTCCCCCTTCACGCTGCTCACGCCTTCTGCAAAAAGGGAAGAGCGACGGAGGTACAAAGAGCAGGTCGCAGCAGGTCGCAGCGTGATCCTAGGGTCGGGATCAGGCCGGCCACGACAGGCTGGCAATGGCAGAGGCCATGCGCACCTGTCGCTGGCCAACCTTAACAGGGAGAGAGGGAGCAAGAGAGAAAAAGGGGGGTCGGAGAGAGAGATCCGAAGGGGAGTTTTCGAGCTAGAGCAACCGAGAGAGCGAGAGGGCTGAAATTTAGCCCCGGCTGAGCGTCGTCCAGGCATCCTCGACGCGAAGCGGCGCAACGGAGCTTGCGGTTCCCCCTTCTTCCACGTCCTCCGACGTTGGTGAGTTCAGTTTTGGTTTCGATCCGTTGTTTTCTCAAGGATCCCGGCTTGGCGACACTAAGACGGCCGGCCATAACTAGATTGTGTGTTAAGACCGGCTTCCGGACGTCGTCGCCAAGCCAGGTAGGGGCCTGTGATTGATTGCCCGTTCCTTTTTTTTTTTAATTATAGCTGCGTCCCGCTTGATTTTAAAGAGCTAAGCAAGCTCGATTTCCTTAGTCCTCAACCGCGCCGGACCCGAATGAGTCGATTTCTCTTAAGATTGAACGTTGCTCGCTGATTTCTCGAGTTTGGGTGTGAGTTCGAGCTCTGAAGAAGTCCATATTCACTCTCCAACGCGCTGCCCATTACGTGTTCGAAGAAATGCCCGAACAAAGTCCGTCAATCTTGGTCTCAGACTCTGACTTGTTTAGGGGGGCATTCGAATTTATTCTCCTTTCAGTGCACGATTGTTCTTGATTATTGAGTGCATTCTCAGTCAAAAATTTCGTTCCCATCGATTCCGAATCTCTTAAAACTTTCGGTTGCTTTGCTTGGTGCTTTGATATTGTCCTCGTGAATATTCCCGGAGTTTGTGGCCGGCGGAGGTCGACGCCGGTTAGGATGGAATCGAGTGGTCAAGGGCTGGTGGTTGTACAGCCACCGACGACCAAGGATTGCCAACTGTGAAGAAGAAGATGCACCATGGAAGCCGTCGGTGAAGAAGAAGATGCACGAAGAAAAAAGCATGGGGAGAAGAAAAAAGAAAAAGAAAAAGAAAAAGAAATTACAGAAAAAGTGAAACACAAAAGCTGGCTTCGGGAAAGAGAAGCCGAATAGAAGAGGTGTAGTAAAAACACTAAAAAATACGAAATAGGGAAAGGATAAAAAATTGATTAAAATATTAATATTAATATAAAAACGAAAAAAAGAAACAAAAAAATCCGGTTTTGCGTCAATCCAACGGATCGGATTGGATTTACCGGTCCGAACCCGTTTTCATAAATATAATAATATTTAAAATTAAAAAATATTAAAAAAATTAAAAATTAAAAATTTCGAAAATAATAAAAATTCAAAAAAAATTTCCGAAAATTCAAAAAATCAGAAAGCATTAAAAATTTGACCTTTTTCTTAATTTTTTTTTTTTTTTTTTAAAAAAATTTAAATTTTTAAAAATTGCAAAAATCCAGTTTTTTTTTTTTTAGGAAAATTCGAAAATTCATTTTTTTAAAAATAGAAAAATCGAAAAAAATTTCTAAAAAAATTCTTAAAAAGGTTTAAATTAATCTCTTGTGTTATTTTCTCTTGAAAAATGGAAGTCTTTTAATTTAGAATTCTACTTAAGGTTGACCAAGCCATTAGGGCTCTACTTAAGGTTTTAGTTGTCTTGAAAGATGAATACCCTTGATTGATTGTGCAATTTTGATATGTTGATTTTGGCTTTCATTTAGTCTAGTTAGGATTAGTATTTATCTTTTCTTTGATGTTAAATTTTTGCTCTCCCATGCAGTTTATTTAAACGCTTTCCTTGGTTGTTAATTGTTATTTTAATGATTGTGCATTCACATGATCACCTCAGTAGCTAGTCTAAAGTTAATTCAGGACAAAAATCTTTTTTAAAAGAATGAATAAAATTATATCAAAAAATTCCAGACCCTAAATTCTCTGATTACGTAGGAAGTGAGGTACATTCAAATGTCTCACTTGGTTTCTAGCCAACCCCAATAGGCTAGTGGCGACTCTTTATTGCGAAATTCTTAAGAATACCCCAATGTTACGTGAGGTATGGACTTGGGAGAGTCCGTGTCTAATCATGGGTCTTAGGTCCGTTCTTTAGGCAATACCTTTAAATCTATTCCCTTCCCCGAGGGCTAGGTCGCAACATTCATAAATCTTGGGTTTCATGCATTTCTGTTTTTTTTTTTTACTTCAATACATCTTAAATTTCGCTGGAATATAAATGAAAGCCAAAAGAGAATGTGAATAATAACTTGTATTATAATTAAAAACGCAAAAAAGAAGAAGAAAAAGGAACACCCTTTTACTTCCGGAGGGTAAACAAACTAGCTCATAAAAAAATGTATATTGAGTAAAGGGACTACATAAGATTAATCCTTCGAAGACATGATCCTCGAACTTGTCAATTCGCTATAGCCATTTCCAGAAAAGAAGTCAAGTAATTTTGCTCTGAGCAAAAAGTAGCTGATAAATAGAAAACGTTGCCCTACTTTGACAAAGTGTAAAGATAAAATTAAAGAAGAAAATTCACCAATAAACACATTGTCCACGATACATGGATGGTGGTTGCTCTTGCCCCAAAAAAAAAAAAGAATAATATGGACTTCGTACAAAAATTAGATAATTTCCTTTCCAACCATTAGGTCTATCAATAAAGTTTAATCGATGTACTTTCTATTAAGAAAAGATCCATGCAATGCATCGATATAATAGTAATATCGTTATGAACTTGTATTATATATCGATTGTAACATATAGATTAATTGTATAGTGATGAAATTGATATGACTAAGTTAATCCATCTATTATCATTTACGTATAGTTATGTTCTAATTATTAAGTGAAATTGTGAAAATACATCAATTTTATATGTAGCTTTTTTTTTTTTTTTTTTTTTAGAATGATATTGTGGATAAGATTAATGGCAATGATAAATAAAAACTCACTAAAAACACATTGTCCAAGACATGATAAGTTAGAGGATCCCACAAACTAATTCATGTTATAATATCTATCTCGAAAAACTCACGATCTACGGTAAGTTTATTGTGTAAGTAATTTTTTTTTTTTTTTTTTGTGAATGGTTTATCATCTAAGTTTAATACATATATAGATAATCTAAATTATACAAAGGATAATTATTTTTCTAAAGTTATTTATGTTCATTTCTTTTGTTTTTTTGGGTATGATGCAAATTTTTTAAATGAAAAAGGAAAGAATTGTTGTGAATCAATTCTAAGTTGAAGAAAGAATCGAATATTCATTGATTAAATCATTTACTCCGTGGTATGATAATCTTTTGAAGAAGCGATTAATCGGATGAGAATAAAGATAGAGTCCCATTCTACATGTCAATACCGACAACAATGAAATTTAGAGTAAAGGGAAAATCTGTCGACTTTAAAAGTCGTGAGGGTTCAAGTCCCTCTATCCCCAAAAAAAAGGACCATTTGACTCCTTAACTTAACGATTTATCCTATTGTGTTTTTTTTTTTTTTATAATTTTTGGAGTATGGATAAGACTTTTTCTACCCCTTTCGTCTTTTTAATTGACATAGAACCAAGTCATCTAGTAAAATGAGAATGATGTGTAAGAAATGGTCGGGATAGCTCAGCTGGTAGGGCAGAGGACTGAAAATCCTTGTGTGGAAGCCATGGCAATTGACGGAACAGCCCACAAAGGTTGCAATCCCACTAACGGTATGTCAATTTCAATTTATAATTGTTTTTCATTGCATCTTGTGTTTCATGCGTTTCGACTTTTTTTAATCCAAAACATTTTAAATCACTACATATAAATGTTGACACAAACATTCAAATTTAATCTTTTCATAAAATTAAGAATAAATTTGAATTATAATTGAGAAAGCTATATAAAGAAGATGCTTTTTTACTTTCAAAGGGTAAACAAACTCGCTCGTAGAAAAACTATGTTGAGTAAAGGATTGTCCTTTTTTTGCATTGAGTTTAATGAGAACTTTGAAAAAGTGCAATTGTTACACTTGACTTGAAAAACTAGTGCAAAAAACTGAAGACATTTAATGTGTAACTTTTGCAGTTATGGCAACAAGGTGCGTGAATGTAGTATATAGGAAATTGTTTAAAGCTGTTAGGAAATGTGATTTGAGAGCTGTCAATAAAATACTCGATCGAGATTCTGAAGCAGCGATGGCTAACGTTATAATCACAAGTGATCAACAGTATACTGCCTTAGATGTTCCGATTATAGTCGGACAAGATGAGATGGTTGAGAATTTGGTATATCGCATCTTGAAGAAGATTGCCATCTCATTTTGCATAGGGCCCTCAAAGTTGCCCTCAAGGGAGGGAAATTGAGAATGGTAAAGGCAATATTGGACATGAACTCAGCATTAGATACTGCCTCATTAACTTTTCTTGAAAGTGCTACAATAGAAAAGGAGCTTCTTTGGTATTTAGTCAGCCTTATACAATCCCTACCATCTGATGATGCCATAAGGAATCTTATTTTTGCTGGCCATTCGGGTAGGATTTTTATACTCACAAATTTTGTCACATTTCATTCACAATTAACTTGAATTAACTTTTATTTTATTCTCGTGTTTTAAAAGATGTAGGATTATATTTAGCTCTCAAATATCTCAGCCCAATGATGGCAATGGAAATTATAAATCAGTTAGCAATTATGCCACATCTTTTCTATAGCGGATCTAGGCTCAATTTGTGCGAAAGATTAATATACAAATGTAAGTACTTCTTGCACTTCTTTTGTTGAATCTATACAACTTAAGCAACTTATGGTGTTTACACTATTTATTTCCATTTTAGGCATCCTTATATACTTGGTCAATACATCATTTGACAACTCCGAAAACACAAAGATGGCTCAAGTACTTTTGTTAATTTGTTTAATGAATAGACTAATATGATAGAAAGCATATCATTCATGAATCTCATTGACAAAAAAAATTTAGGGCAAGGATTACATCTATCTATACAAATAAATATCTAAACCATCATGTATTATATGATATAGCATTTGCAAAGTTAGTCCAAAAGTCAAACTCAATGTCAAATTGCCAAGTAGAATTATTGAGAATTGTAGATTTGGATTTCAGGTCATGGAGTTTGATTGATCCAAGTTTTTCTAACATATCTAACATAATTAAATTTAAACATGCATTTTTGCGTTCGTCATCAATTTTTAATTGCTGAAATGATTCTTCTCTCCTCTTCATGGTGATGCGGTAGTTAAGTGGCTCAAGATATCATTCTGGAATCTTGCCTTAGGTACATGAAATGCCATGTCATATATAGAAAAAAGGACCTTATCTCATCTATCATTGAATTCTCTAAATTGGAAGTATAAAATGATAGTTTTAGTATATCCTTTTGAGATCATAATATTAATATGAATAGGCTCTCAGCTATTATGTAATTATTTGATTTAATTCAATTAAAAATCTAAAGGATATGTATTCATCAAATGAAAAATACAAATTTGAAAATAGATTTATTACGGGTCTTGAGTACCTAGGAATTGTGGAGTTCAAGTTAAAAGGCTTATTTTCTTTGTGGATATTAATGATGCATATAATTTAGGAGATGGAATTAGTGTTTCACGGATAGTTCTCGTACAAGAAAAAAATTTTGAAACATATTATTTGAGGAATTATTGGGCATTGTATGTTCTTTTTCTATGGTTATTTATGATAATAAGTGAGGGATTGGACAACGTGCTTACATTCGGATTTTGGGTTTGGTGCATTCTAGTTGAGTATAACCAAAAAGAGCAAAGTACAACAAAGATTTAAATCTTCTAAAGTGGTGTAATGGTCAAAATGCAAGCCAAGTAGGTACTAAGGGCTAATGCAAACCTAATATTGATTAACAGAATAAACTTTGTAAATGTCTGATTCTGCAAGTTATCTTTTTCTCCTTATGGGCTTTGGCAACTGAACATGCTCAGAAATTACTATAATGATCGGTCTATCGAGGACATCCATCTCAACTAATGGAAACACCATTCTTACATTCACGAAAGAAGCTCAAAGTCATGCCGTAACAAAATAATGACATTGACACTAATTATGGTCAATATTACACCTCAAAAGTCTTAAAACATGAGCAAAAACATAACGAGTTCGTCCAATAATAGTAGAGATCAATTTTAAATCTTCAGAGGATAGTAGATGCTAGGCTTATAAGTGAATTCCCAAATTTCAGCAATTAGGGAGAGCTGTGACCCATATGACAATAAAAGGAACCATCAAAACAAATGGGATAAACTCGGTGCCCACTATGAGAGCAACGGACCAGCTAAATCCCAACATCGAAGCAACCAAAGAACATTGAAGAAGAATCAAACCCATCATCATCTGTCATGGCAATGAGTGGAGGAAATCATCTGCAGTGTGGCACAAAATTATTATTGATAAGAATATCACAGCCACACTGAAAGATAAGATCAGAGTTGTCGTGGCTATCATGAATACGGTCTTTTTCCTAGGAATTGGAATCACAATAGTGTTGTTGCTGCCTCTAGTTATAGAAAAAAATTGCAACAAAAAGTATCGTCATGATGAGACTCGCAACGGCAATACTAGCGGTTGATGCCGTCTTCATCAATTGTCCCGCCTCTTTAAGCATACCTTTGCAATTTTTAAGAAATTCTTCTCTGAATGCTTGTGTAGTTGGTAATGGAGATGTGATATCTTCTACTATCTTCAGAAAAATAGAAAGAATGCCTCTTAATATAAATGTAAAATCAAGAGAATGAAACATAATTATAGTGAACAAACCTTAAACTACTGCAGCTCCCTCTACAGAATGAGAGCCTCTCCGATAACATTTGTTTGTAGATTTATACTTGGGACAATTCTACTACAAAACTCATCAAGCTGTGGCGCTCTTCCGCACTTTTACTCAAATGTTGAATTAGCTGTGGTGTATTGAGCAATCTAAAAGAATCGACATCTCTTGTTTTCACGATTGTTTTTATCAGTTATTCTGTTAAATTTTCCTGCCACGTTAATTCTGGATAATATTTCAGGCATAACTTCAGGAGTTAGAAAATTTTAAAATCTGTGATATTAAGGACAATCCTTGAATTCAAAAGAAACTCCAGTATTTGATCGTCATTGAATTCAAGGATTGTCCTTAATATCGTAAATTTTAAAATTTTCCAACTCTTTAAATTGTGCCTAAAATATTATCCAAAATTGACGTGGTAAGAAAATTTAACAGAAGAACTGATAAAAGTAGTAGTGAAAACAAGAGATGTCGATTCCTTTAGATTGCTCAATACACCATAGCTAATTCAACATTTGAGTAAAAGTGCGGAGGAGAGCCACAGCTTGATGAGTTATGTAGTAGAATTGTCCCAAGTAAGTCTACAAGTAAATGTTACCGGAAGGCTCTCATTTTGTAGGGGAGCTGCAATAGTTTAAAGTCTGTTCACCGTAATTATGTTTCATTCTCTTGATTTTACATTTATATTAAGAGGCCTCCTTTTTATTTTTCTGAAGATAGTGGAAGATATCACATCTTCATTACCAACTAGACAAGCAAAGAAAAATTTCTTAAAAATCGCAAAGATATACTTAAAGGGACGGGACAATGGATGAAGACGGCATCAACAGCTGGTACTCCATTGCGAGTCTCATCGTGATGATACTTTTTGTTGCGGTTTTTTTTCTATATCTGAAGGCGGCAACAACAACATTATTGTGATTCCAATCCCTAGGAAGTAAGACCGTATTCATGATAGCCACAATATCTCTGATCTTATCTTTCAATGCAATTGTGATATTCTTGTCAATAATAATTTCGCGCCACATTGCAGAAGATTTCCTTCACTCGTTGCCATGATAGATGATGATGGGCTTGATTCTTCTTCAATGTTCTTTGGTTGCTTTGATGCTGGGATTTAGCTGGTCCATTGCTCTCATGGTGGGCATCGAGTTTATCATAATTGTTTTGGTGGTTCCTTTTATTGTCGTATGGGTCATAGCTCCCTAATTGCTGAAATTTGGGAATTCACTTATAGGCCTAGCATCTATTATCCTCTGAAGATTTAAAATTGATCTCTACTAAGATTTAAAATTGATGTTTTCTTTGAGGTGTCAATGACCATAATTAGTGTCAATGAACGGTCATTATTTTGTTACGGCATGACTTTGAGTTTCTTTCGTGAATGTAAGAATGGTGTTTCCATTAGTTGAGATGGATGGCCTCGATGGACCGACCATTATAGTCATTTCTGAGCATGTTCAGTTGCCAAAGCCCATAAGGAGGAAAAGATAACCTGCAAAATCAGACATTTACAAAGTCTATTCCGTTAATCAATATTAGGTTTGCATTAGCCCTTATTACCTACTTGGCTTGCATTTTGACTGTTACGCCACTTTAGAAGATTTAAATCTTTGTTGTACTCTGCTCTTTTTGGTTATACTTGACTAGAACGTGCCAAACTCAAAACCCGAATGTAAGCACGTTGTCCAATCCTTCACTAATTATCATAAATAACCATAGAAAAAGAACATACAATGCCCAATAATTCCTCAAATAATATATTTCAAAAGTTTTTCTTGTACAAGAACTATCCGTGAAACACTAATTCCACCTCCTATATTATATACATCATTAATATCCACAAAGAAAACAAGCCTTTTAACTTGAACTCCACAATTCCTAGGTACTCAAGACTCGTAATACTGCAAGAAGTGGGTTGCCGCTCCCCCCCCTCCAAGTTGAATAAGCGGATTTTTAGCTGAGTAAGAAATTCAACAGAACCTCAACCGGATGGATTGGATAGAAGCTACACTTGCAACAAATTTTGATACCAACGGTTCAAATCAAAATGCGTAAGAATTGATGAACTAGGGCCGTGATATAAACACATCGACGATTCAAATCAAAATGCATAAGAATTGATGGACTAGGGTCATAATATGAACACACCATTTCAATAGTAGCATATTGTTCCATGGAGCTAAGGTCCAAAATAGGGAAGAAAGATGTGTTTTCACGGCTCTACCACTCAATCAATAGTTCCACTTAATCCCTATTTCATGGCCACATATTTTTCTGGCTAAGTAATGGAAAACATTTATACTATTATATGAATCCAATTTTCATTTCATTCGGGAAAAGCCATCTTTTTCTCAACAATGTCTTTGTCATTTGATCCAATAGACTTTTGTTAGATAGGAACGGATTTGATAAATACTAGTAACTCTCGGATGGAGTATTAGAATGGAAAAATGCATTAGATAATGAATTATTGGTTCCAAGCCATCTCTGGCGATAAATCAACAATTCGAAGTATGCAACTACCACCTATCAAAACAATATGTAATTCCCTTACCTATCCTAAACGAGGGCTAGAGTTCATCACTAGGTCAAATGGCTCGGATAAGGAGCGGCTCCAGACAAAACCTACACATTGAGGAAATTTGTGGTATTCAATGCTCTACTTGCTCGAATGTTATACACAATTAGTGTCTTAAAAATTGAATTGTTTCAAATAAAATATACTTAAATAGATACCCATGAACTCGATAAATTTTAAGAGAAAGAAGAAAGAAAAGCTACACATGAGTTGATAATTTTCGATAGTAGCTTTTTGACTACAGTCATGGAGAGTAGGCTACAAAGAAAAGTAGATTAGATTCTTAAGGAATTGTCTCTATAGCCTCTACGATCATACTTGGAATTTCAATCGCCATCTACCACCGAACCTCACTCTAAAAGTCAGGATTTTTGTTTGTTTGTTTGTTTTTTGTTGTTGTTGTTGTTTTTTTTTTTTTTTTTGGGTGTATGAGTAGATTTGCTCAGAACTTGCAATGCTCACAGGAAATTTCAAGATTGAAACTTCAGATTTGACAACGGGGCGAAGATCGCTGACTTGGTCTCTCTTAGTTAAATAAAGAAATTAAGGGCTTGTTTTACTTTTTGATTAATTAAAAGTTTATGGCTTGCATATTTTAACTTTTACAAAAATCGAAGCACCGGAAACTTTTGCAAAATATAAAAATTACCACGTAAATGGATATATATATATATATATATATATATATATATGTATGTATGTATGTATGTATGTATATGTATGTATGTATGTATGTATAATTTTTCATATTTATTCGAATTTTGATTAGTATTTTAATCTTTGACAGAAAAGTGAAAAAAAAGTACTTTTTGCTTCTGCTTAAATTCAATTAGATCACTTCAACACAACCAAATTAATGAAAAAAGTCTAATGACACTTCAGGTAGCAAAAACTTGCAACGAATGACTTAAATCTCGACATTCATAAATAAACCAATCAAATTTACAGAATCTGACATTGCAAACGCAAATAATACACATAAATTATGGCTCCTGAAACACCGGCTGTAAACGTTCAGTTAAAACACATTCTCTCTCTCTCTCTCTCTCTCTCTCTCTCAATCCGCTTCCGGCAAGTTGGGGACCTTGGGGCATTTACATCGTATTAAAATTGGTGCTTGATGCACTAAATAATCGTAGTACCCACACAACTCTAGGACCGCAACCTTATTCCATTTCGCTTTCGTCGCTAATTAGTAACTTTTCTAATAAAATATACTAAAAAGGAGTAGTAACCACCATGTGAGCGGAGTCTCGGTCTATTCCTTTTCTATCCACCTTTCTTGTTCTGTGGGTCATGGACAGCTCCTCTTGAAAAAGCAACAGGGAAAATTTGAAGGAGTAGTTCGTGTGATCAGATTAGAGGTATTCTACTAGAATTCGAATGGCCCTGCGCACGTAAAGGCTCGGGGACGGTTGTTGGGTTGTCGCAAGGCACGGGAGAGGGCTGGTGTAGTCGGTGTGGAGACAAAGGCTTGGTTGGGCATGCTCGTTGTCTTCTGATTGGAGCTGGTGGTGGGTTGACGAATGCTAGTGGGAGTCGTCTTCTCCGCACAGGCCCTAGGCCTCTCCTTTTTTTGACCTTCAAAATATCTACAAGAGAGACGGAAGCATGCTCACAAGGCCCAAAGTCCAAGGTTACCAAATAAACCGAAAATCTTAGGAGTCAAATAATATAAGCATAGATTTTCATTAACTCATCTTTTCCAGAACGATCTAAATTCCGAAAAATATAAAATATTTTCCACAAAATAAATGAATACGAAAAATGTTACATGTTTGAAAAATGTTCTCCAAAAAATGGTAATACTTTTCCGGTGTTTGGTTGAAACATGAAAAAGAATTGAAATTTTTTTTGGTAATTTGGAAAGGAAAATCTAATCCTAAATACACAAACATCATTTAAATATAACTAAAAAATCCATCTCAGCATCGGCTGTATTACGTAGGACAGCGGGTGTCCATGTCAATGATTTTAAGCTAAATTTTGCCGGATGAATTCAATTGGTTTACAAAACAAAAAAATTTAGGATTAAATCGATCAAATTATTCTACAAAAAAATTGTTCAAATTAAAAAGTGTAAAATTGAATTGATATCAACTCAATAAATTTAGGAATTTTTTAATACTTTTCTCTGCTCATGATAAGATAAAGCATAAATTTAACTTAACGACTATACAAAAAAATTTTGATGCCTGCAAACTAGGGAACTCTCGGTTTGGGTCCGCCGCCGGCGACTACTCATGCTCGTGTGGAGGTGACTGGGGTGGCAGATGGCCGTGGGTAGTGGTGGGGAGCAAAGGCTAAAGGTCCAGGAACTCGAGCTTGCGTTTTTCTCTCCGTTCTCAATCCTTCTTTAATTATTTATTTTTTGCAGAAAGTCTGTCCATGAGTCTGTGTGTGTCCTTGTGGGGATATCAATCAAGGTGGAGAGTAAGCAATAGATGGAATGATGCCGAAAACAAAGCCGCGTCTCTCCATTCACCTTTGCCCGAGCTGAATTTGAATGGTTTCAGAGGATTATGCATGAACTTTTTTCAATTTGGGCATTCTTCTGCAGAAATTCAAGAACTAATACCATGTAAGATGAATACAAAAAAAAAGGAAAAAGAAGCAAGAGAACCCTACCAATATCAACAACTTATTTTGCGAATTTGATTAATTGGACCTTCGTGGCATTGAAGAAAGGATAAAGAAACGAAGCAATTTGAGAATCTGCTGGACATGGTGTCGATCTCAGATTTCTTTTAGGCCTTTTCTTTTTAGTCTTTATCCAAACTTTTTTATGGACGAATTCATCAGAAAAATCAAGCGCTCATCGGCCGGCGAGCTTAGGCCATTATTTGATACAAAGTGACAACTTTAAGCTCTTATTTAAGACGAAGTCCATTTCGGACCTTCATTTGAAAAAATGATCTCACTTCATACTCTTCTTTGGAATTTTCTCAATTTTAAATTTTCTAAGAATATTTATTTTAAGGGTTTTTCTAGGGAGGGAGGGGGGGGAGAGAGAATCTGGTTAGAGGGGAAGAGCTCATAAGTTTTTCTGGGAACGTCGATGCATCCCGAAGCAAAGTGCCGGGTTGGCTCGCCCACGATATCACCAAAGTCAGGAGACTTGGATTTGGGGAGTTCGGGGTTCAGTTAGTCACTAATTATGGCATATGGCATAAAACTTATCTGTGCAGGGGTTTGAGATTAGGGTTTTCAACGACGGAAGGAGCTGAGTTCATCGGCAACACTCGTGTGAGATGCCCTTTAATTGGTTAGAAATATATATGTTAGAAGAAGTTTCTCTTGATGGCTAGATTTCATTCTATTTTCTTTTTTATGTTTCAATAAGTTTTGAGTGTTTTTTCTAATTCTTTCCTTGATGAACAAAGCATGTAATCAAGTCGCAGTGTTAGGTTAATCCGCATCCTGGATAGGTTGTGAATGAGTCGGAACTATTCTTGATTCGTAGATTTTACTTGAAGTTGTGATGATTTTTAGGTAAGCCATGTGATCTTCTGCATGATGTTTTCAAATTTTCCGATATCACGTGACCATCCATGCGATCAAGCCAATTGTTTCAGAAAATATACCTATAACGGAAGATAAAAGAAAAAGTTCATAATACTCAGACTTGCTCAAGAACGGAATGCGGTGGGTATGGAGCTTCACTCCATCGCCATCTCCCCCAAGCGTTAGTACAAAAGAGTTGGACTTGCAGAGTTTGACAAAGTCTAATGCTACTGGACCTAAAGGCAGTAGTACTCATCTTTGTGAGGGTTTGAGGATAGGATTTTCCGGAAAGGTGATGGCTGGAGAAGCTAGGCTCGTCAGCTAGAGTTTCACATAAATTGATAGGGAAAATTACCAAAAACCTCCTAAATCTTTTTATTTTTTTATCAATTCATTCATAAATCTTTTTGTAATTGTTTTTCATGACTATTCGGTATGTCAAATGAAGGAGATGAAACTGACTTTGAATGCCTCCATTTTCAATATTTGGGGAGGGAGGAACCTTGGTCTACGTGATGTTGTCTTACCTCAGGTCGGTCGAGTTACTGCTACTGTTACGTTCCCTATCAGAGTTGCTTTTGAGTCCATGTCTTCTGAGGATTGATTAAATTGTGTGGGGGCCTCGAGTTCGCACTACAGCTACAGGTAAGCGCAGAGCAGGAGGTGACAGACCATGTGGGTGCGTCCGTGCACGATGCCGATGACAACGACGATGACACGGCTCCGATTGGAGGCAATTCGATGAGCCGCAGCGACGAGGTGTTCATGTGATAGCCAAAAATTTCCCATATTCGATAATAATATGGATTAATTTTCATAATTTAATCATTAGAATACCAAGACGTTTAATTAAGTTGATAGAATTTGATGTGTATGTTAGTGGTGTCGAATGATAATATCAAATTCACTGCCAAATTATTGATAGAATAAGTTTGGTATGTTTCGAATTTTATATTTAAAGATATTTGAATTTTAAATTTATTATATTGAGATTGTTCCAATTTTTATATCCTTCATTTATGATTTAGTGGAAAATGTTTTCAGACTCGTGAATGTTCAAGACAAAAATGTTTTCAAATTATCAGTTGTTTAGAATGAAAATAATTTCAAAATCAAATGTTCAGAACAAAAATTGATTTCTCAAATCTCTATCTTATGAGCCACTTATCTTTTTTTTACTAAAGATTTTAAACTCAAGCTTTATTTTGAAACATTGAACTTCGAAGTTTTGATATCACTCATGGCATCATCAATTTTAACTTTGTTCCATTAATGCAATTGGTGAACCACACCTTTACTTGGCCAAATGAGAAAGGCCCATCTTCATTCTTATCAAAATATCTTCTAGCATCCAAATTTTATTGGACCATTTATATCCTAGCTAGCTTCGTAGGGACATTTGAAGTTCATGCATTGGGACACTTGCTTTTTAATTAAAGTTTAAATTTTCTTTAACCTTGATTTAATTATTACTCCTTCTTGATAACTATTGAGGACTCTTTGAAAAAATTTCTTTTGCCTTGATTACATGAGCAAAAACGCTACCAAGCTTTCATTTTTTTAAAGGAAAGGTTTCTTTTCGTCAACTTCAACCACTAGACCGACTCTTTCCTTGCTTTCATTTTCAAGAACCTACAACACTCGAATTGATTGAAATTTCTATTTCAATCTTTAGAGTTTGAAATAGGTAAATTGTCATGACCTCCCAAAGCGGGTGAAATCACTTAGGGGTTTGGCTAATGAATTATTACTTGAGCTATCCAAAACCCATATTAATTCACGACCTAGGATTTAAGTTCTTAATATGCAAATTATTTTCGATACGGAGTCATCACTAATCAAAGTATTGAGAGAAATATTATATTCCTACGAATCAGATATTATGGATACAACAATTTGGTTACACTAGATTTTTTTAATGTCATTTTAGTATCGTTCTTTTTAATTAAATTCTCTATTGCCCCTTCAATAAAGTTCTTTTCATGAAAAAAATATTTAGCGAAATAGTTTGAATCCATTTTATTACTCCAGAACATGTGAGATGATTATGTAAAAACGTAAAGCACAAATTTGTTATATTATATAGAAAATTGCAAAATATAGAATCAAGAATTTTTAGCATATTTCCATTGTGCAATAATGAAGAATATATAAAGTCTATTGATTAAGCATTCTAAGATAACATATTACTTAAGATATGCATAATTAGACGGAGATACGTGTGTAGTTTTATAAGAAATGGAGCTTTGATAAAATTATTATATTTTCATATATAAAATAACATCCCAATTATTCACTGCTGCGATTCTCAATCTCCGGTGCATTATTGTAGACAGTACAGTGGTTTGATCTATCCTCTTTATTGCAGGCAGTACAGTCGTTTGATCTTATCCTCTTTATTGCAGACAGTACAGTGGTTTTCAGGCAAAGAGAGAGGATCGGTTTAAAAAGTAGGAAAAGGGTTCCAAAAAATACTCAAGCTTCCCCCTGGCGGGCGCCACGTGGCACGGGCACTCTCTCTCAACATTTGCTTGATTGGACGCTTGAGTAGATTTTTCAAACGATTCCGCACAACGTCGGGGGTCTTTTCAAGAATTTGTGCAGGGGCATCGTGCTGAAGCTGCTCCAAATTCGTTTTTATTTTTTGCACGTAGCTCGTGTTTGGAGTTCTGACCCTGACGTGAACGCTTAAGCTAGAGTTTTGTCGAAGCATGGCAAAGTGATGCCCGCAAGTTTATTCGCGTAGCATTTCGTCGGGTGGTGATTTCTTGCGGATTCTTCTTGTGCCATTCTGAATCGACAAAGACTCTTGGGCATGCGCACAAGCCACCTCTTCCTATACACCCAGGCGGCTGTTGCACGATTTTTTGAAATTTGGCTTTTAAAAAAAAATATATATATATTTGTTTTTTGCAGTTCTGGCGACTTTTTGGTATGATTAGCTTGGTAGTATTCTTTGTGTGTTGATAATTTGTTATTTTTAGTGCAATTTGCGAAGTGTTGTTGACACTTAAATTTTATTTCTTTATTTATAGTATAATTGTATAGAAAATTATAGATTAATTTTTAATTCTAAAAAAATAGTTTTTATTTTAATTGTATAGCATGTAGGTATCATGATCATTTACATTAATAGTAATAGAATTTATAAAAAAAAATAGGAAAAAGAAAAAGGAAAAATTGACTAATTAATTTAAAAAAATTACTTAAAAAAGAAAAAGCGAAAAAAACGAAGCGGGGTAGGGCTGCCCCGGCCTCTTTTTTTGATCGCCTGGCCCGGTCCTGACTCTTTCTTTTCCTTTTTTCCATTTCCGCCTGGGCCCGGCCCATCCTTCCCTCCTCCGACGTCCTCTTCTCTCTTTCCTTCGCCCTGTTTTCCCTTCACGCGGTTGGAATGACGCTGGTGCGGGAGGAACAGTGTACACAGCGACAGAGGCAGAGCAGGGAGAGAGGGGCCTGATTTCCGGGTCGGGGCCAGGCCGGAAGGGCATCTGGCGGTGACAGAAGCGATGTGCCCCCGCCGATGGCCGTTAAAGGAGAGGACCGAGGGGGATCGAGGGGAGGAAGGGAGAGAAATCGCGAGGGAGACCAAGAGTGAGAGAGGAGAAATTTCGCTCCGGCTGAGCGTCTTCCGGCCGTCCTCGACACAAACCGGCGTCCCCTAGCGGGCACACCGAGCCTGCGGTCCCCCATCTTTCACGGCGTCCGATTTTCGGTGAGTTGAAGTTTGGTTTCGATCCGTTGTTTTGCCGCGGATCCCGTTTTGGCAACACTCAGACGGCCGATTACAGCTCGATTATTGTTAAGCCGAGAAATCATGGAGTATTGATAGTTTGAGTGTTGTAGAACTATAGAATTTTATATAACTCGATTTAGGCTTATTGCTTACCCAAACCGAATTTCGAAATTATAGGTGTGCTAGAACAGTAGTGAATTTCCGATGAGCAAAGTTTAAGGTATCTAGCTATCTCAAAAGGGTTTTCGTTTGATAAAAGATTTGCTAGAATCAGCACGTATGAGAGAATTAATGAATATAATATAAAAAAGAAAAGAATTCGATTGGAGAGTTATGGTGCAAATAAGTCCTATACACAAGCTAGGTGTAGTGAATAGTAGTGAACGACTACTGCAACGAGCCCTTCGTTGTTATGGAGAAGTTGATTAGTTGACGGATAAGCATAGTTTAGAATCTTTAGTTAAAGTAGTGTTTCCATTGGTTTTGACTTCAAATCCTATTTAATTGATAGGATTACGAAATTATTGGCTTAAATATCTATGTTATTTTACTTTGAGTATTTCTAGGTGACTGATGTTGATCTCTTTTATGGTTTTATATATATATATAACACTAAGGAGCATATTTGTTATATAAAGCTAGATCAAATGTTTACTGCTTTTAGTTATTGAGAGGTGGTTTGATAAACCTTTCTTAATAGGTTATATGTACCATTTTGTGAATAAATTACTTCCGAAAAAATTTAAGCTGTACTTTACAAGAAGGGATTATGATCCATGAATTGAGCTGCAAAAGATTATATATTTTGGAATGCAATATAAATTCATAATTGATTTTATAGATTTTGGAGAACGATATTATGGGTTTGTGTTGATGTTCAGTGTCCTTGTGAGCCCATTTAAGGGGTTTGTGAATATGCATACTAGTTTTAAAATATTCTTATGAGTTGGCCACTAGCAATATAGGTAGAAACCTAGTCAAGGGATGATGTTTCCTTTCCTTTACTTTATTTTTCCTCTCTTTCCTTTCTCATGCCACCAATCATGCTCTTCTCTAGATGTTAATCCAATGTCCCCCATGGCCACCGCATTTACAAGAGCCAATTCACTGTACCATTATGGCTCGAAATTTTTCCGTTTTTTATGTTTGCATTAAATAAAAATAGAGTATTGACTTGACAACACTAACAATAATTGATGTTCTAATGGTTGGATTTTGACTCAGTCAACATTGACTAGTAAAAGAAAGTAAAGTGAACTCTCTTTATAAAGAAAAGTAGGGCATGTTCAGAAAAGAGAAATAAAGAAAAAAGGAGAAAAGGAGAGATGTGAAGGAAAGGAAAAAAGATAAAGGGAAAGGAAAAGAAGCACACATCACGTGGGTCTCGTTAAGCTAGATTAACTTCGTTTCGTAATGTCCGATAATGATTTAAGCCCTTTGTTCATCTAGTTGGAGAAATTTTCAAAACCGAGCCCTAATTTTGGATCCTCATGGATTTTAAGCCAGTGGGTTATTATTAAACCGAGAAATCATGGAGTATTGATAGTTTCGAGCGTTTTAGAACTATAGAATTTTACATAACTCGATTTAGGCTTATAGTTTACCCAAAATGAATTTCGAAATTATACATGTGTGTCAAAACAGTAGTGAATTTCCTAGCTTAGTGATGGTTTTGGACCATTTTCGGTGAGCAAAGCTTAAGGTATCTAGCTATCTCAAAAGGGTTTTCGTTTGATAAAAGATTTGCTAGAATCAGCACGTGGGAGAGAATTAATAAATATAATATGAAAAAAAAGAAAAGAGTTCAATGGAAAGTTGTGGTGCAAACAAGTCCTATATGCAAGCTAGGTGTAAGGAACATTAGTGAACGACTACTGCGACGAGCCCTTTGTTGTTGTGTAGAAGTCGATTGGTTGACAAATAAACGTAGTTTAGAATCATTAGTTAAAGTAGTGTTTCAATTGGTTTTGACATCAAATCTTGTTTAATTGATAGGATTACGAAATCATTGGCTCAAATAGCTACGTTATTTCGCCTTGAGCATTCCTAGGTAAGTGATGTTGATCTCTTTTATGGTTTTATAAAATCTATGTCTTGAAATAATAGTAATTCGATATATATAACTAAGGAACATATTTATCGTATAAAGCTGGATCAAATATTTACTACTTTTTAGTTATAGAGAGGTGGTTTGATAAACCTTTCTTAATGGGTTATGTGTTGAGATGTACTTTACAAAAAGGAATTATGATCCATGAATTGAGCTGCAAAAGACTATATGTTTTAGAATGCAATATAAATTCATAATTTATTTTGTAGATTTTGGAGGATGATGTTGTGGGTTTGTGTTGATGTTCAGTGTCCTTGTGAGCCCGTTTAAGGGGTTTGTGAATATGCATACTAGTTTTAAAAGATTCTTATGAGTTGGCCACTAGCAATATAGGTAGAAACCTAGTCAAGGGATGATGTTTCCTTTCCTTTACTTTATTTTTCCTCTCTTTCCTTTCTCATGCCACCAATCATGCTCTTCTCTAGATGTTAATCCAATGTCCCCCATGGCCACAGCATTTACAAGAGCCAATTCACTGTACCATTATGGCTCAAAATTTTTCCATTTTTTATGTTTGCATTAAATAAAAATAGAGTATTGACTTGACAACACTAACAATAATTGATGTTCTAATGGTTGGATTTTGACTCAGTCAACATTGACTAGTAAAAGAAAGTAAAGTGAACTCTCTTTATAAAGAAAAGTAGGGCATGTTCAGAAAAGAGAAATAAAGAAAAAAGGAGAAAAGGAGAGATGTGAAGTAAAGGAAAAAGATAAAGGGAAAGGAAAAGAAGCACACATCACGTGGGTCTCGTTAAGCTAGATTAACTTCGTTTCGTAATGTCCGATAATGAGTTAAGCCCTTTGTTCATCTAGTTGGAGAAATTTTCAAAACCGAGCTCTAATTTTGGATCCTCATGAATTTTAAGCCGGTGGGTTATTATTAAACCGAGAAATCATGGAGTATTGATAGTTTCGAGTGTTGTAGAACTATAGAATTTTACATAACTTGATTTAGGCTTATTGTTTACCCAAAATGAATTTCGAAATTATACATGTGTGTTAAAACAGTAGTGAACTTCCTAGCTTAGTGATGGTTTTGGACCATTTTCGGTGAGCAAAGCTTAAGGTATCTAGCTATCTCAAAAGGGTTTTCGTTTGATAAAAGATTTGCTAGAATCAGCACGTAGGAGAGAATTAATGAATATAATATGAAAAAAAAAAGAAAAAAGAGTTCAATGGAAAGTTGTGGTGCAAACAAGTCCTATATGCAAGCTAGGTGTAACGAACATTAGTGAACGACTACTGCGATGAGCCCTTTGTTGTGTAGAAGTCGATTGGTTGACGAATAAACGTAGTTTAGAATCATTAGTTAAAGTAGTGTTTCAATTGGTTTTGACATCAAATCTTGTTTAATTGATAGGATTACGACGTCATTGGCTCAAATAGCTACGTTATTTCGCCTTGAGCATTGCTAGGTGAGTGATGTTGATCTCTTTTATGGTTTTATAAAATCCATGTCTTCAAATAATAGTAATTCGATATATATATAACTAAGGAACATATTTATTGTATAAAGCTGGATCAAATGTTTACTGCTTTTTCGTTATTGAGAGGTGGTTTGATAAACCTTTCTTAATGGGTTATGTGTTGAGATATACTTTACAAAAAGGAATTATGATCCATGAATTGAGCTGCAAAAGACTATATGTTTTGGAATGCAATATAAATTCATAATTGATTTTGTAGATTTTGAAGGACAATGTTATGGGTTTGTGTTGATGTTCAGCATCTCTGTGAGCCCGTTTAAAAGGTTTGTGAATATGCATACTAGTTTTAAAATATTCTTATGAGTTGGCCACTAGCAATATAGGTAGAAACCTAGTTAAGGGATGATGTTTCCTTTACTTTACTTTATTTTTCCTTTCTTTCCTTTCTCAATGCTATCAAGTATGCTCTTCTTTGGATGTTAATCCAATGTCCCTCGTGGCCACAGCATTTACAAGAGCCAATTCACTAGAGCCAATTCACTGTACACTATGGCTCGAATTTTTTCCGTTTTTTATGTTTGCATTAAATAAAAATAGAGTATTGACTTGACAATACTAGTAATAAACAATAATTGAGGTTGTGATGCTTGGATTTTGACTCAATCGACATTGACTAGTAAAAGAAAGTAAAGTGGACTCTCTTTATAAAGAAAAGGTGCATGAATTCAAAAAGAGAAATGAAGAAGAAAAGAGCAAAAGAGAGATATGAAGGTGGGGAAAAAGGAAAAAAAAGCAAGGGAAAAGAGTATACCCCACAAGGGTCTCGTTAAGCTAGATTAACCTCATTTCACAATGTGTGATAAGGATTCAAGCCATTTATTTATCTAATTGGAGAAATTTTTGAAACCGAGCTCTAATTTTGGATCTTTGTGAATTTTAAGCCTTTAGATTATTGTTAAGCCGAGAAATCATGGAATATTGATAATTTCAGGTGTTGTAGAATTATAGAATTTTACATAACTCGATTTAAGCTTATAATTTGCCCAAAACGAGTTTCGAAATTATGTATGTGTGCTAGAACATTAGTGAATTTCCTAGTTTAGCGATAGTTTTGGCCTATCTTCAGTGGGCAAAGCTTAGGGTATGTACCTATCTCAAAAGAGTTTTTGTTTGACAGAAGATTTGCTAGAATTAGCACGTATGAGAGAATTATTAAATAGAATATGAAAAAAGAAAAGAGTTTGATGGAGGGTTGTGGTGCAAACAAGTCCAATACACAAGTTAGGTGTAGCAATAGTAGTGAACGACTAATACGATGAGCCCTTCATTGTTGTGTAGAAGTCAATTGGTTGATGAATAATCGTAGTTTAGAATTGTTAGTTAAAATAGTGTTTCACTTGGTTTTGACATCAAATTTTGTATAATTGATAGGATTACGAAATCATTAGCTCAAATAGTTAAGTTATTTTGGTTTGAGCATTCCTAGGTAAGTGGTGTTAAACTCTTTTATGATTTTATAAAAACCATGTCTTGAAATAATTCTCTCTCTCTCTCTCTCTCTCTCCAAGTAGCATATTTGTTGTATAAAGCTGGATCAAGTGTTTATTGCTTTTTAGTTATCGAGAGGTGATTTGATAAACCTTCCTTAATAGGTTATGTGTACTATTTTGTGAATAAATTACTTTTGAAAAAATTTAAGATATACTTTACAAAAAGGGATTATGATTCATGAATTGAGCTGCAAAAGATTATATGTTTTGGAATGCGGTATATATTCATAATTGATTTTGTGGATTCAGTGTCTCTGTGAGCTTGTTTGAGGGATTTGTGAGTATACGTACTAGTTTTAGGATATTCTTATGAGTTGATAAGTAGAAACCTGACTAAGGAATGATGTTTACTTTACTTTCTTTTTCCTTTCTTTGTTTTATTGTGTTACCAATCATGCTCTTCTCTAGATGTTAATCCAATGCCCCCATAGCCTCAGCATTTACAATAGTCAATTCATTGTGCCACTATAGCTCGAAATTTTTTCGTTCTTCATGTTCACATTAAATAAAAATAAAGTATTGACTTGACAATACTAATAATAAATAATTGATGTTGTGATGTTGGATCTTGATTCAGTCAACATTGACTAGTAAAAAAAAGTAAAGTGGACTGTTTTTATAAAGAAAAGGAGTGCGCATTCAAAAAAGAGAAATAAAGAAGAAAAGAGAAAAGGAGAGGTGTGAATGAAAGGAAAAATGAAAAAAAAAGGAAAATGAGTACACATCACAAGAGTCTCGCTAAACTAGATTAACTTTATTTCACAATACCCAATAATGATTTAAGCCCTTTGTCAATCTAATTAAAGAAATTTTCGAAACTGAGCCCTAATTTTGGATCTTTGTGAATTTTAAGCCGGTGGGTTAAATCTATGAGTTGTTAAGTTGAGAAATTATGGAGTATTGATATTTTTGGATGTTGTAGAACTATAGAATTTAACATAATTCGATTTAGAGTTATACCCTAAACTTATAGCTTCGGAACTATTCACCAGAGATTTGAGCATCATCGGGTCAATTATCGAGATGCGCTTGTAGCACCGCCATTAGATCTACCGAACTAGAATGCTTTTCTGCAGTCCATGGATGAGCACCAGCAGCCGCGCCACCAGCTCAGCTTTACCTCTAGAAAAATAAGCTTTCTTGTAACGATTTACCATGTTTCCTAAAGAGATTCGGGATGAGCAATAGCGCAGAAAAAGAAAGAAAAAGAATAACAAAAGAAAAGAACAAATCAGAAAATTCACAAAAATATTCAAAATCACGTTGTTTTGAATAAAAAAATTCAGTTTGTCCAGGTTAGATTGCCAGTCATGCAACTTAAGATTGTCAAAGATTAATGGACTGATAGTCAACATTTTCAGATGAAAATGAATACATTGAAATATCCAAAAAAAAAGTTCCTATTGAAAGATTTAAAATTACATTGAAATTCGGTGATTTATGACTCAATTGGTAATTTTCCCAGTCTTGTCCTGTCTTCCCTTCCCTTGCTCTTTCCCAGCTCTTTGCTAATTCCCAATGATTAAAACCGGTTCATCTTCAAGATTCAACTATCCATGTGAACTTCTATTGATCGATTCAATCTCGATCCTCTCAGGCATCAAACGGTACGATGAAGAACATGAAACCACTACCTCTTTTATTCCTCTTCATCTCCGTCCTGCTCGAAGTACTCACGGTATCAGTCACCGGTAAAAACGTTGGCGCATTCTTGCCAATTAATGATGTCGCCGTCAACTGCGGCTCCTTCAGCAACTCCACTATGTCTGAGCGGACTTGGATCGGAGACGCCGAGGATGGTTCGAACTACTCTCCAATTGATGAAGCTCATTCTTCTATCATCGCAAGTGCAAGAGGTTCACCTTCCTATGGCCACAACCTCATCATATACGAGACTGCTCGTCTCTCCCCCTCCGAATTCGTCTACACCTTCCACATCACCGCGGGGCCTAAATTTGTTCTCCTCCACTTCTTCCCCTCGGATTACCTCAACTTCCGCCGTGCCGATTCATTCTTCTCGGTCAGGGCCAACGGCTACACTCTGCTCCGCAACTTCAGCGCTTCCCTCTTTTCTGATCATACCGGCTTCACGAGCTTCCACAAAGAGTTCTGCTTAACTGTTGGAGTTGACCAGATATTGAACGTTACGTTTACTCCCACTCCTGGTAATTCAGACGCGTATGCTTTCGTGAATGGAATAGAAGTCATTTCCATGCCCGAAAGTCTCTACTACAACACCGTCATCGACTCGAACGAGGGAATCAAGTTGGCAGGTCAGGTGACGCCGTACACCTTCAGTACTGCTGATGCTCTCGAAGCGGTGAAGCGCTTGAACATCGGAGGACAGTTTATTGGCTCAGCTGGTGACACGGGAATGTACAGGACATGGGACGCAGATGATGTCTATGTGACTAGTTCGAACATCGGAGTTTTACCTGTTAACACAACTATCCAACTCAATTACAGTGACCAAGTGCCAAATTATACTGCTCCAGATAGTGTATACACAACGGCAAGGACTATGGGAACGGACAAAAGAATCAATCTGAGCTACAACCTCACGTGGTCCGTCGAGGTGGATACGAACTTCTACTACTTGGTCCGGTTACACTTTTGCGAATTCCAGACAGAGATAAATAAGCCCTTAGATAGGGTTTTCGAGATTTTCATAGATTCACAACTGGTCGAGGGTCGTGCGGATGTCATTAGTTGGAGCGGGAAGGGCATGCCCGTCTATAGAGATTATGCGGTAGCCCTGTATCACGGCCAAAAGAAAAGAACCAACCTCTCGGTCGCGATGGGCGCGCTTTCAGATGGCTCTACTCTTCACTCTGATGGCATCTTGAATGGCCTTGAGATATTCAAGATCAACGATCCAGACCGGAATCTCGCAGGGCTGAACCCAGATCTAGTCACAGATAAACAGCCAGTGCCTCTGCCGGCAAGCAAAGCGTCATCGAACCTCGGCAAAGCAACAAAGATTGCCATCATTGCTGGCGTAGCTTCGGGCTTCACCGTGCTCTCTCTCCTGGCTTTCTTCATTTACTGGCGACAAAACAGAGGAAAGGATTCGGCCTCGAACGATGGCACCTCATGGTGGGACCTGGTCTCCTATGCGACAACCAAGTCAACGACAGCCCAGGGGTCGTCCCTGCCGTCAGATCTGTGCCGCCACTTCTCGCTGGCCGAGATCAGAGCGGCCACGAACAACTTCGACGAGGTTTTTATTATTGGTGTGGGTGGGTTTGGCAACGTGTACAAGGGCTATGTCGACGGGGGCACCACCCAAGTGGCGATCAAGCGGCTGAACCCGGGGTCGCAGCAGGGCCTCCACGAGTTCATGACCGAGATCGAGATGCTCTCGCAGCTTCGGCACCTCCACCTGGTCTCTCTGATTGGGTTCTGCAACGACGCAGGAGAGATGATATTGGTGTATGACTACATGGCGCGCGGGACTTTCCGTGACCATCTCTACCACACCGATAATCCCCCCCTCCCCTGGAAGCAGCGCCTCCAGATCTGCACGGCAGCCGCGCGTGGGCTGCAATACCTCCACACCGGTGCCAAGCACACCATCATACACCGCGACATGAAGACAACCAACATCCTACTCGACGACAAGTGGGTTGCCAAGGTGTCCGACTTTGGGCTCTCGAGGTTCGGGCCCACAAGTGTGTCCATGACGCACGTCAGCACTATCGTGAAGGGCACCTTCGGGTACCTAGACCCGGAGTACTATAAGCGTCAGCAGCTGACTGACAAATCCGATGTCTATTCCTTCGGTGTGGTGCTATTCGAGGTGCTGTGTGCAAGGCCCGTCGTGAACCGAACGGCCCCGAAGGAGCAGATCAACCTGGTTGCATGGGCTCAGAGTTGCTGCAAGAGCGGGGCTGTCGAGGAGATCCTGGACCCGCACTTGAAGGGGGCAATCGCCCCCGAGTGTCTCAACAAGTTCTGCGAGATTGCCATGAGCTGCTTGCAGGAAGTGGGGCCCAAGCGGCCATCCATGACTGACATTGTGTGGGGCCTCGAGTTCGCACTACAGCTACAGGTAAGCGCAGAGCAGGAGGTGATAGACCATGTGGGTGCGTCCGTGCACGATGCCGATGACAACGACGATGACACGGCTCCGATTGGAGGCAATTCGATGAGCCGCAGCGATGAGGTGTTCATGTGACAGCCAAAGATTTCTCATATTCGATAATCATATTTAGGAGTAATTTTCATAATTTGATCATTAGAATACCAAGGCATTATAATTAAGTTGATAGAATTCGATATGTATGTTAGTGGTGTTGAATGACAATATTAAATTCACCGCCAAATTATTGATAGAATAAATTTGGTATGTTTCAAATTATATACTTAAGGATATTTGAATTTTAAATTTATATACTGAGATTGTCCCAATTTTTATATCCTTCATTTATGATTTAGTGGAAAATGTTTTCAGACTCATGAATGTTCAGGACGAAAATATTTTCAAATTATCAATTGTTTAGAACGAAAATATTTTCAAAATCAAATATTCTAAACAAAAATTGATTTCCCAAATCTCTATCTTACGAGCCACTTCTCTTTTCTTTACTAAATATTTTAAACTCAAGCTTTATTTTGAAACATTGAACTTCGAAGTTTTGATATCACTCGTGACATCATCAATTTTAACTTTGTTCCATTAATGCAATTGGTGAACCACACCTTTACTTTGCCAAATGAGAAAAAGGCCCATCTTCATTCTTATCAAAATATCTTCTAGCATCCAAATTTTATTGGACCATTTATATCCTAGCTAGCTTCATAGGGACATTAGAAGTTCATGCATTGGGACACTTGCTTTTTAATTAAAGTTTAAATTTTTTTAACCTTGATTTAATTATTACTCCTTCTTGATAACTATCGACGACTCTTTGAAAAAATTTATTTTGCCTTGATTACATGAGCAAAAATGCTACCAAGCTTTCATTTTTTAAAAGGAGAGGTTTCTCTTCGTCAACTTCAACCACTAGCCGACTCTTTCCTTGCTTTCATTTTCAAGAACCTACGCACTCGAATTGATTGAAATTTCTATTTCAATCTTCAGAGTTTGAAATAGGTAAATTGTCATGACCTCCCGAACGGGTGAAACCACTTAGGGGTTTGGCTAATGAATTATTATTCGAGCTATCCAAAACCCATATTAATTCGCGACCTAGAATTCGTGTTCTTAACATGCAAATCATTTTCGATGTTGAATCGTCACTAATCAATTTACAATAGGTTGATTGGAAACCCAAACAAAGTATCAAGAAAAATATTTTATTCCTACGAACCAGATATTATATATACGATGATTTGGTTACACTAGATTTTTTTAATGTCATTTCAGTATCTTTTTTTTAATTAAATTCTCTAATGCCCCTTTAATAACGTTCTTTTCATGAAAAAAATATTTATCAGATAGTTTGAATCCATTTTATTACTCCATAACATGTGAGGTGGTTATGTGAGTACGCAAAACACAAACTTATTATATTAAATAGAAAATTGCGAAAAATAGAATTGAAAATTTTTAGTATATTTCCATAGTGCAATAATGAAGAATATATAAACTCTATTGATTAAGCATTCTAAAATAACATATTACTTAAGATATGCATAATTAGACGGTGATACGTGTGTAGTTTTATAAAAAAATGGAGCTTTGATAAAATTATTCTATTTTCATACATAAAATAATATCCCAATTATCCACTGCTGCAATTCTCAATCTCCGGTGCATTATTATAGACAGTACAGTGGTTTGATCTATCCTCTTTATTGCAGGCAGTACAGTCATTTGATCTTATCCTCTTTAGTGCAGATAGTACGGTGGTTTTCAGGCAGAGAGAGGATCGGTTTTTTTTTTTTTTTTTTTTTTTTGGTCGATCCTACTCTAATCCTACTCTAACACTCACTTTCAGACTTTTGCCCTGCCTCCTTGCAGAGCGTGAGATAGGGGTGTGCAAAATACCCGGGAACCGCCCGGACCGCCCAGAACCGGACCGGAACCGCCCGGAATCGGCGGTTCTTGAGGGAACCGGTCCGGTTCCCAGTTCCATGGGCGGATCCGCCCACCCGGACCGGACCGGAACCTTTTTAATATTTAAAAAAAAAAAATTACTAAAAGAAACCCTAGATTAGATCTCATTTCCTCACTCCCTTCGTCTTTGGTTCTCTCTCTCTTTGTCTCTTCCTTGGTTCCTCCTAATTCTATCGCCATTTCGATTCCTTCCCGAGCGTCGATGCCGCCGCCGCTGCTCCTCCACCGCTACTGTTCGCCCCCTCGCGTCGGCCACCACCCGCCACAGCCGTGGAAAATTGTTTTGCGACGGTTCTATGTTGAAAACCCGACCATAGACCTCCTCCCCTCCTTCCCAACTCATAGACCCGACCGTTCTATGTTGAAAACCAAAATTGTTTCGCGTCAAGATCGGTTCCATGGATCCACCCGGGAACCGGACCGGACCGGCGGTTCGGTTCCCGGGTGGATCCATGCAACCAACGGGTGGATCCCGGTTCCAATTTTTCGGAACCGGTCCTTAGCGGGCGGTTCCCGGTTCTAGGTCGGGAACCGCCCGCCCGGACCATGCACACCCTTAGCGTGGGAGTCGAAACTTACTCCTGAAATGAAATCGTCCCCACCCCAATCCCCCCGAGAAGGTGGGGATTTGAACCCCTCACCTCCCCCTTCCAACTTGGAAGGGTGAGAGAAGATCGGTTTAAAAAGTAGGAAAAGGGTTCAAAAAAATACTCAAGCCTCCCCCTCGCGGGCGCCACGTGGCACGGGCACTCTCTCTCAACATTTCCTTGATCGGACGCTTGAGTATTTTCAAACGATTCCAGCACGACTTCGGGGGTCTTTTCAATAATTTGTGCAGGGGCATCGGCTGAAGCTACTCCAAATTCATTTTTTTTTTTTTTTTTGGCATGTAGTTCGTGTTTGGAGTTCTGACCCTGACATGAACGCTTAAGCTAGAGTTTTGTCGAAGCATGGCAAAGTGATGCCCGCAAGTTTATTCGTGTAGCATTTCGTTAAGTGGTGATTTCTTGCGGATTCTTCTGGTGCCATTTTGAATCAACAATGACTCTTGGGTATGCGCATAAGCCACCTCTTTCTATACACCCAGGCGGCTGTCGCACGATTTTGTGAAATTCGTCTTTTTTTCAATTTATTTTTTTATTTGTCTTTCACAGTTTGGCCTCGTAGTAGGCTTATTAACAGTCACGCATTGTTGGTATGATTAGCTTGGTAGTATTCTTTGTGTGTTGGTAATTTGTTATCTTTAATGCAATTTGTTATCTTTTATTCTTTGTGTGTTGGTATGATTGTGGTTTGAAATTTAATTTGTATTTAAACAAGAAAAAGAGAGAGTCATTAAGGGATCATCATAAATCAATTGGTAATTAAAAAGATAACCGTTATAAATTAATGAAAAATTTATGGAGTAATAAATCAAAAATTATAAAGCCAACCGTTATACGATCATTAGAAAGCCATTATAAAAATGATGACTTTCATTACGATTATAATTTCTAAATATTTCAAAACTGCTGAAATATCCAGCTGGAGTTTGGTTTCGATCCACTATTTTGCTGCGGATCCCAGCTTGGTGACATAGAGACGGCCGATTACAGCTCGATTCTGTCAGAAACCGAAGGCAAGCAAGAATCGGACAAAGAAGAGCAGAGTTTTTGGTAGAAGATTTTCTTGTATTCTGAATAATAAACAGTGTACATGACTTTTCTGTTTATATTACAAAGTTATACATAACAAAAGGCAATGTAATATATTACAAATCAATCTAATATCTAATTGATTCTTTACAATCAGAATGTGGATCAATCAATTCCCGATATATTTCGAGAATCTTTTGCATATCTTCCAACACTCCCCCTCAAACTGGTGGCTTGTAGATGTCCAAGACGCCTAGCTTGCTCAGTAGATATGCATGTTGTTTTTGACATAGGGCTTTGGTAAACACATCTGCAGGTTGTTTAGTAGTTCCAATCCCTCTTGTCTCGATTGTCCCTTCTTGAATCTTCTCCCAAGTGAAATGGCAATCTACCTCTATGTGCTTTGTCCTCTCGTGCATTACAGGATTTGTTGCGAGCTTCAGAGCTGATTCATTGTCACAGAATAATCTCGTCGGTCCTTTTAGCTGTATTCCGAGATCGCCAAGTAATCCTCGTATCCACACAATTTCACATGCGGTCTTTGCCATAGCCCGATATTCTGCTTCAGCCGAGGATAGAGAAACTGTTGCTTGCTTCTTGGTTTTCCATGAAAGAAGAGAATCTCCCAACTTAATGCAAAACCCAGTTATGGATCTTCGACTCATAGGACACGTTGCATAGTCTGCATCGCAATATGCTGTCATTTCCATGTTGTATCTTCTAGATAGAAGTATCCCGAGTCCTGGACATCCCTTCAAATACTTCACGACCTTTAGAGCGGCATTCATATGGGATTCCTTCGGTTTGTGCATAAATTGACTCGAGATTTTGCACTTTGCATATGATATATCGGCCTGGTCATAGTTAGATAAATAAGTTTTCCAACGAGCTTCTGATAACTCATCGGATCCTGTAATATAGGGTCATCTTGAGAAGTTTCTCCAGTGTGATTTGCTGTAGTCAATCTGATATTCTGCTCGATTGGATGATAGCCGGCCTGCATCCTGATAAACCGGCTTCTGATATAATTTCCAACACAAACTTTCTCTGACTGAGAGAAATTCCTTGGTGGGATCGAGCAATCTCAATCCCAAGAAAGTATTTTGTCGCTCCCAGATCTTTTATATGAAATGTAGTATGCAAATATTTCTTCAAGCTCTTTATTGCAACTTCATCATTTCCCATGATAAGAATGTCATCGACATAAATCATCAAGTAAATAGATGACGTACCTTTAGTCCACGTAAATAAGGCATAATCATACTTGGATTGTTTGAAGTTTGCACTGATGAGAGCATTAGCAAATTTAGCATACCATTGTCGGAAGCTTGTTTTAGCCCATAAAGGGATTTGCGGAGAAGACATACTCTATTCTCCCCCTGTCTCCGTAAGCCTTGAGGAATATCCATGTTAATTTCTTCATCCAGATCCCCATGAAGAAAGGCGTTATGAATGTCCATTTGGTGCAATGGCCAATCATGGATGGCTGCAACTGATAAGAATGAGCGAACGGTGACATCTTTAGCTACTGGAGAAAAAGTTTCGTGATAGTCGAAACCTTCTCGTTACGTATATCCTTTCGCCACTAATCGAGCTTTGTAACGTTAAATGGATCCATCAGCTCTATATTTTACTTTAAAGACCCATTTGCATCCTATGGACTTCCTATTTGAGGGCAAAGGAACTATCTCCCATGTGTGATTATCAGTTAAGGCATGTAATTCTACTTCCATGGCCTTTTGCCACCGTGGGTCTTTGGATGCCTCATCATAACTAGATGGTTCTTTCTCATCCGATATATGACTAATGCAACATCTATGCTTCGACGAAAGCTTGTCAAAGGAGACATAAGAAGATATGGGATAGTGAATACCTGGTCCATTAAGAGAGGCACAGACATAGTCCTTTGTCCACGTTGGCGGTTTCGTAGCTCGTCCCGAACGTCGTGGATGATCTGTCGATGGTGGAGGTGGAGATAGTTCCGCAACAATATTGGTTGTTTGATCACCATAATCAGTTTCAGCGTGTAGTGGAATAATAGGGTCACTTTCCAAAGGTGCTTGCTGATTTGATTGATCAATTGAAGAAGATGGAATGTCTGGGTCTGGTGATGCTGCTAGAAAATATTTAGGAGATACACTTTCCTCAAGGGAGGAGTGATGAGAATTGGTGGAGATATCCAAATCCCCTATAGATTCACGAAATGGAAAGATAGTCTCGTGAAAAATGATATCCCTGCTTACAAAAAATTCTCCTGTTGATGGATCCGAACATAATAACCCTTCGTAGGGTAGGATAACCCATGAAAATGCACCTCCCGGCTCGTGGACTCATTTTGTCTCGAGGCCCCACAGGTTGCAAAAGATATAGCAAAGACAACCGAAAACTCGTAGATGATCTATTGCTGGTGTTTTTTATGAAGTAATTCGAAGGGTGATTTACCAGCTAATATCCGAGTAGGCATACGGTTGATGAGATAGGCTGCAGTGAGGACACAATCTCCCCAATATATTGCCGGAATGGATCCCTGAAACTTCAAAGCTCGAGCAACTTCCAGCAAGTGACGATGCTTACGTTCCACCACTCCATTCTATTGTGGAGTATAAATACAGGAGCTTTCATGTAAAATGCCATGGAGCAAGAAAAGTGATATGCAATCATGACTAAAAAATTCTTTCCCATTGTCAGTTCGTATTCGCTGAATTGACTTCCCAAACTGATTTTTAGTCAGGGTGATGAACGTTTTCAATTGAGATGGAAATTGAGCCTTTGATTGCATCAAGAATACCCATGTGGCCCGAGAGTGATCATCCACAATTGTTAAAAAATATCGTGAACCATCGCGATGTGCTGTGTGTTATGGTCCCCAGACATCCACATGAATTAAAGAAAGGATAGTAGTGGAACGTTTTGTGTGCAAAGGGAAAGATGTGCGAGATTGTTTTGCAAGGGGACAAATAGGACATTTAGAATATGGAAAAAAAAATACTATGTCCCATCCTTGAATGTAAAAGAAAGGCTTTATCATTGGCAATAGCATTACACAACGACAATTTATTGAAAGGAATTGAATTCAAATCAAGATGACTTGGAATACCGGTCCAGAAATATAAACCTTCAGAAATACTACCCAAGCCCATCAGTTTCCCAGTCGAAAGGGCCTGAAAAAAACATGTGTCAGCATTGAAGAGTATTTGACAGGAATTTTCTTTGCAGACTTTGGATACAGAAATGAGATTGAACTGAAATTGTGGGACATAAAGGACATTTTGTAGGATAATTTGGGAGCTAAGTTGAACCGTCCCTGTCAATGTGACATGAGTAATGTTCCCATTTGGGAGTTGCACAGAAATAGGTGTGTCCAATTTCCTATGCATTTTTGAGAAAAAATTTATATCACAAATGATATGATCACTTGCTCCTGAGTCAACTATCCATGCCCTTTTTGAAATTGAATTAATCGGGCAATGGGATATACCGAGAAACTTCCTCCCTTATTTCCAATATTTGTTTTTCGTAGTGCCCTGCATCAATTGCCGATATTGCCCATAAGTAATTGGTCGATCACTACTTGGTCCAAAGAGGTCCAGTTACTCCGGTAAGCTGCGAGAATACTCTTTCTTTTGCCTTTTTCTCCCGGCTTTCCATGTAATTTCCAGCAATTATCAATGGTATGATGTAGACGTTTGCAATGCTCACAGTATAATTTACCTCTCCCCCTGGAATTTTGTCCGAAATTTCTAATTGATGCTGAATAAATCTGACCGTCGGATGATCTGATCATGGAATCTCCACCGTCCGATGCAACGTATTGATCAAATCCTTGCGGACCGTCAGATCTCCGCATGAATTCCGAGCCGTCAGATCGCCGGATTGCATCTCCACCGTAGCTTCCTTCCCTTTTAAGGGTTTTGTCCGCATTTGCGAACCCTAGCCCCTCGCGATTTTCTCTCTCCCAAGCTAGGGTTCTCGCCCCCGATTCTCTTCCGCGGCGTTTGCCGCGAAGGCAAGAGCAATAGATTCGCCTCCTCGTGTTTGCTCCGGTGCTGTGAGTCGTTGGCTCTCTTCTTGGACGGCCAACTGGAAAATCCGGCCAAGGGGCGGCACGGGGTCCATCGCAAGGATCTGCGAACGAAATGTTAGGTATGTTTCGTTCAATATCAAAAGAAATCGAGTGGATTTCTCCCTCTCCTTCATGGATTTATATTGTCTGAGGGTTTATGGGGGTCCCTCGAGTTTCTCTTCGGTGGCCTCGAGCTCGTTCAAGAGCGATGACAGTTTGTTATATACTGCTGTGACGGACATGTTTCCTTGCTTGAGATCTGTGAGTTCCTGCATGAGACAAAAAAATTTTGCTCGATCGAGCTTCCCATACATTTCTTTTATGCTGTCCCACATGATTTTTGAATCTTCCGTCGGTGGGAGGCCTGCTGCGACATCTGGTGAGACGTAGTTGCCGATCCAGGTGCGGATCAGGTGATTGCACTTTCGCCAGAACCTTGCCAGCCTTTCATCCGACGGAATAGGAATTGATCCGTCAAGAAAACCGTCTTTATCTTTGGTCATCAGGGCCCTCCGGAAGTCTTGCGACCATTTGTTGTAGTTTTCTGGCCCGGTCAGTTGCAGACTGATCAGTCGCAATTCTGGACCGTCGGCGGTTGATACATGCAAGGAATCGCCTGGCTCTGGTCGGCCGGTGATGGCCGCAATCGGAAACGGTAAAAATCCGGGTGAGAGGTTCGGGTAGGGATTCGTCCCTGTACCCGACCCTTTGAACCCGATTCCATGACCCGCATTAAAGAGTCCCGGATGAGGGTTTGTTCCCGAACCCGCTTCTCCAGACCCGTTTATTCGTTCTGCCTCAGCGGCTGAGTTTGCCCCGCTTGCGGCTGGTAGACTCCCGTCAGGTAAAGCGTTACTCTGGTAACTCGTTACCCCTGGCAATGATGGATTCGGGCCCTGCCCGACGTACCAAGGATAAGGTACCCATTGGTAAGGATGGCCCGGAATGGGCTGCCCCATATTCGCCTGAGCCGGGAATGTCTGCCATTGAGTCTGGATTGCTGGCTGGGTTGTGGAAATTGCAGGTATCGCATGGGTTGTGACCTTGTGTCTCTCGTTGGTGTGGCATCGCCGTGGGAGGAGCGTGAGAACTTCCAAGAAGCAAATTCTCCGGATTCATGGTAAGAATTCCGTTTCTTCTTCCTTCTTACAGATCTTGATTCCTTCATAATCAAGACTTTGATTTGTCTTGCAGCTTTGAAGGTAATCAATTGCGGAAGATGAAGCTTAAAGCCAAAGCTCTGATACCATGTCAGAAACCGAAGGCAAGCAAGAATCGGACAAAGAAGAGCAGAGTTTTTGGTAGAAGATTTTCTTGTATTCTGAATAATAAACAGTGTACATGACTTTTCTGTTTATATTACAAAGTGTATACATAATAAAAGGCAATGTAATATATTACAAATCAATCTAATATCTAATTGATTCTTTACAATCAGAATGTGGATCAATCAATTCCCAATATATTTCGAGAATCTTCTGCATATCTTCCAACAGATTCGTCTAGAAACTGGCTTCTAGCCGTCATTGCCAAGCCGGGTCGGCCCCACGGTCGCGAGGTCCGATGCCTTTTTTTCCCTTTTTAACTGCTCTGTTTTTGCCATGTTTTTGGGCACGCCGGGCCGGAGCTTGCGCCGTCCGGCTCAAGCGAACTCCGTTGCCGTCAACCCCGTGTCTTGACATCGTTGGTCTTATTGTGTGCTACGTGGAGAGGTCTAGCGAGAGTTTTGAGTTCCGGCCGAGGCGGGCCTCCCTCGTTGAGGGTCGCACACCACCCGCTCGACGAAATACCTCAACGGGATCTGGTTTTCGTGTCTTCGTTTTTGGCCGAAATCAAGTCGACCGCACGTGTTGCGTTCTATTATTCTGTTCCTGTGATGTTTAGCGTCGCAGGCACGGCCGTTTGGTCGTTTCGCCGCCCCCGCCACCACGCACCGGCCTACTTTGTTTTGTGTTTCATGTTCTGTGGCCGACAGTGGCAGTCCAATGACAACAGGAAATCAGTAATGGAGGCTTAGTGATGAATGACTATGAACCATATGGCGTTCATGTTTTGGGAGTTTGACGTAGGAATCATCGGCTGAAGTTGTTCTCGGTTGGTCGGTCGGGAAGTGTAAAACGAAAGTTGAAGTTCTGGGAATTAGGGTGGGAGCGTCGAAGGCAGTGTGGAGACAAAGGAGGAGAAATTAAGTAAGCAAAAGTGGGCTTATTTGTAATAACAGAGGGAAATGGGATTGGATTAAGTGGGCTTAGTTTAGTTTAATGAAGGTTTTAAGAAGGATTTGATTAGGCTTGATGGATCTTGGGCTTAAGAAGGTTTTATGATTTTGGGTTTCGCTTGGGCTTTAAAGGAATCGGACTGGCTTTAGTCTTAGATGTGCTTGGGGTTAGTGCATTTCGGTTGAACAAAATGGGCCTGATGAGTTTCTTTTTAGAAACGGGCAAATTTGTAATAAGCCCATGCGTGCCCCCATGGCCCAAGCTGGCAAGTGTAGGTTTAGTTCATTTTCGGGTTGGGCCTATGGCCCAGCCCAGTGTCCCCATTTTTGGATTAAAAATTTATTTTAAAAAAATTCAAAATATTTTTTTGAAAAAAATAAAAAAAAAAAAAAGGAAAAATTCCATTTTTTAAATTTTTTTACAAAAATTAAGCTTAAAAATTTGTTTTTGAGCAGGTTTCTCTAAAAATGTGTGAAAGTCCTTGATTAAAAAAAAATTGAAGTTCATAGGCTTTACAATACGGTGTTATTTGTTGTCAGAGACAACTGCAAGTTTGCTGTATTTGCGCATTTCCATTTAAATTTTTACTTGATTTTGCACACTTTCAATATGTTAATTGTTGTTTACCCTTTTTAGCTCTAAGCATTAGATTCTTTTTTTTTTTTCTTGCAATTTATTTAATACTTCCTTGGTCGTTGATTCTTATTTTAAAGATTGTGCACCCATATGATCATCTTATTGCTTAACAAACATTTTCTTCAATTGAATAAAATTAGGTACTGAAAAGACACTACTTCATTAATTAGTGTAATCAAATATCTCAATATCGCGCGAGTTATAGGATTTGGTTGATATTGAACTTGCATCAAACAATAAGATATTAACTGTTTCTTGAAGACATTTTAAATGCTTGTATGTAAAAGGCACTTTGTATTAGGATTACAATGACACATCACAAAAACAGTTTTTTTTTTTTTTTGTTTCTGCCGGTCCCACTTATAATTTTCATTTAAAATATATTTGTGTTTCATGCATTTCTACTCTCTTTTATTTTTGTAAATTAGAAACATTTTAAATATCATATTAATGCTGGCACAAACGTCCAAATATAATCTTTTCATAATTTTTAAAATTTTAATAATAAATTGAATTACAATTGTGAAAGCTAAAAAAAAAAAAAACTTTTTTCACTTTCATAGGTTTAACAAACTCGCTCATAGAAAATATATATGTTAGAGTAAAGGATTGCCCCTTCTTTTGCATTGTGTTTAATCCGAACTTTGAAAAGGTGCAATTATTACACTTGACTTGAAAGATAATTGTGAAATACTAAGAACATTTAATGTGCATTTTTTTTGTAGCCATGGCGACAACGAATGTGAATGAAATATATAAGTCGTTGTACAAAGCCGCATTGAAATGTGATTTGAGCTGTCAACAAAATACTCAGATGAAGATTTTGAAGCAATGACAGCTAATATTATGACCATGAGTATCAACACCATACTACCTGCGACGTTGCACTTATGGCTACATAAGATGAATTAGATGAGAAATGGTTAGACGCATTCCTTCAGAAGATGAGAATTTCATTTTGCTTGAGGCCCTCGACGCTGCAGTGAAGGAAGGGAGAATGAGGATGGTAAAGACATTAGTAGACAGGTGTCTTCATTGGTAAATCAATCACTCACCGCTGTGTGGACTGCTATTGAGAGTGCTCCTATAGAAAAGGAGCTTCTTTGGTACTCAGCCAACGTTACACCATCCGTTCCATCTGTTTGTATCGTAAGGAGAGCCTTGTTTTGGCTGGCCAGTCAGGTAGGATTTCATATTCACTAATCTTATCTCATTTCATTCACTATTAATTTGAATTAACTTTTTTTTTTATTCTCGTAATCCAAATGACATAGGCTTATATTTAACTCGTCGATACACACCCAACCATGTCCATGGAAATTATTAGTTATGGCGCCTCTCTTCTATAATGGAGTTAAACATAGTTTTTGGGAAAGATTTATTTATAAATGTAGCTATTTATTGCACTTTCCTTGTTAAATATGTATACTTTGAATAACTTAGGGTGTCTAGTTTATTTGTTTCCATTTTTTGGTATCCCTCTATGCTCGGTAGATATATCATTTGAAAAATCCGAAGACATGAAAATGTTGGGAGGTTCTTCTGTAAATCTGTTTAATAGATGCACTAATACAATAGGAAGTATATCATTCACGAATTTTATTGATGAAAACCTGGGGTAAAGACCACATACATTTGCACACATTAATATTTAAACTATGATGTATTTTGCAGATTAATATCTAACATAATATTTGTAAAATTAATCGAGAAGTGGAGCTTAATATCAAATTGACAAGTAGAATTATTAAGAATTGTAGATATGGATTTCAAGTCATGGTTGATTGGTCCAAGTTGTTCTCTAACATATTCTAACGTAATTAAATTTAAATATACATCTTTTTGTTTGTCACCAATTTCTAATTGCTGACATGATTCGTCTCTCCTTTTCGGGCTGGTGGTGGCAATTTTAAGATATCACTCTAGAATCTTGCTACAAAATTAGGTACATGAAACTGTTATCTCATATACAGAAAAAAATGATCTTATTCATCTTAATGATAGAGATCTCTAAATTGAAAGTTTATATGATAATTTCAATATATCCCTATGAGATCATATTATTAAAATAAATAGGTTCTCGAAACGGATATTACGATACGATTTGAATTAATTGAAAAGTCAAAGTCTAAAGAATATGTATTCATTAAGCGAATCTTCCATAAACTCAAGCGAAAATAGATCTATGGATCCGTCACTGAATTTAGGCATTAAAAAAAGAGTTTTTTTTCCTCTTAAGATTATGCGTCATCATCGATTAAATGCCTCTGTTCTCTTATACATGCCTTTTAATATTCAAGTAATTTGAAGTTTGTCTTCTCTATTAATATCTGGAATTTATCATTTCCTTCTCAACTACTATTACTTAAGAAGATACGCAAATTTGAAAGTCTCAACCTTTAGGTTCTTCAATTTTGGGAAAATTGCTTATTTGATGTTACGTGTAGGATTTTTAATCAAAAGAATTTGAGAATCCAAGTTGATGCACAATTGCTTGCTTGCGTTGGCATATCTAGCTCTTAGAGATGAAGACTCATATGACAACTCTCGAAATACTTCAGTTTCTTTGGAGTTCACTAACTGTCTATATGCTGCAGAACTTTTGAATTTGGGAAGTTATGTTTAAAGCATCATCCAAAGTTGATGTGGGAAGTAAATTTCATAAAAAAAATCAATAATAGCAATTGTGAAAGCACGAGATATTGATTCATTTAGACAATTGAATATACCCAAGCTAATTTGATATTTGTGATTCCATGCGGAGAATCCCGATGGATTCAGTAATAAAAATGTCACGAGGAAATCTATAGGTAGATGTTTTGTGCTGTGGTGCTCCTCCACACAGTTATGCAAGTATCAAATTACCTTGGTGTATCCAATTGTGTAAATGAATCAACATTTCATGCTTTCACAACTGTTTGTATTAATCCTTTTGTAAAATTTTCTCCCACATCAATGTTGAGTGATGCTTTAGACATACTTCGCAAGTTTAGAGTATTTTAGGAGTTGTGTCATAAGTCGTCATCTCAGTAAAAACTAGATTTGCCAACTCAAGCGAGCAATTGTGGATGAACTTGAATTCTCCAATCCCTTTAATGAAAGAAAGTTACTGCACCTAACATCAAATATGCAATTTTCTCAAAAGTGAAGAATCAAAAGGTTGGGGCTCACATTTATGCTATCTTCTTAGGCATATATAATAGTTGAGATGAAAATGATAAATTTAAGATATTAATAGAGAATGCAAACTTCATTTAGCTTGAAAATCAAAATAGAGAATAGAATATTTGTCACTAAACACGCACACTGTTAAGAGAAAAAAAAACCTTTTTTTTTTTTAATGCATAAATTCAGTGATGAATCCATCGATTTATTTCAGGAAGAGATTTTGAAAAGTTCACTTTATGAATACATATCCTTTAGACTTTGAATTGAATTAAATCAGATCGTACCATAGTATCCGAATCAAGAGTCTATTCATATTAATACTATAATTTCAAAGGGATATACTGAAATTATCATTTTAGACTTTTTCTTTCAATGGATGCAATAATATTCTTTTTCACTATATGACATGGTAGTTTCATATATTTGATTTCGTGGTAAGATTCCAGGGTGATGTCTTGAATTGCTTAAATGCTGCCTCCACTACGAAGAGGGTAGAATAATTATGTTAGCAACTAGAAATGGTTGATGAATTAAAAGGCGCATATTTAAATTTAATTACGTTTAAATATGTTAGTAAACAACTTGGACCAATCAACTTGACCTAAAATCCATATATACAATGCGCAAAAATTCTACTTGGCAATTTGGTATTGAGTTCGACTTCTTGATTAACTTTATAAATGTTATGTCAAATATTACTGTGACATAAATCATGGTTTAAATATTAATTTATACACATAGATGTAGTCCTCGTCTTTAAAGTCTTTCATAATAAGATTTGTGAATGATATGGTTTTTGTCATACTAGTGCATCCATTTAACAAATTCACACAATAACCTCCGGACATCTCTTCGAATTTGTCATGTGATGTATCGACCAAGAATTGAGGAGTACGTACAAATGGAAACAAACAGGGTGGATGCCATGAGTTACTTAAATTGTACATATTTAACAAAAGAAGTGCAAGAAGTACCTACGTTTATAAATAAATCTTTCACAAAAATCGAGTTTAACTCTACTATAGAAAAGATGCGTCATAACTAATAATTTCCATGGACATTGTTGGGCTGGGTATCGACAAGCTAAATATAAATATATGTCTTTTAGAATACGAAAATGAAAAAAAAAGTTAATTTAACTTAACAGCAAAGGAAATGAGATAAAATAAGTAAGTACAAAATTCTGCTCAAATGGCCGGCCAAAATAAGATTTCTCATGATATAAACAGATGGGCTAGATGGTATAAGGTTGGCTAAGTACCAAAGAAGCTCCTTTTCTTTGGGAGCACTTTCAATAATAGTCAATAAGTAGTAGTTAGCCAAATCACAACGGTTAAACGTTTTACCTAAGAATTGGCTCACCCACCCTCTCTCTACTCTCTTTAGTATGTTATGTTCTAATGCTCTTGATGTATTTTCACTATACTTCGTTAAGTAATGAATATCACATGTAGTTTCGACAAAAAAAGAAAAGAAAAAGGTAGTGCTAATTGATTTTTCAATAAGGACTACCTATCTACTAATGCCTTCACCATTTTCATTTTCCCTCCCTTGACTATAGTGTCCAGGACTTCAACTAAAATGAAATTGCCATCTTCTTTAGGGATGCGTTTGACCAAATTCTCAACTAATTTATCTTCTGCAATTATAATCGCAACGTCGAGAGTAGTAAAGTGTTGACCTCTCGCGATCATAATATTAGCCATCGTTTGTTTGGAAAATGAGGCCACAAATGTTTACTGTTAGCACAAACACGCACTTGAAGAAGGAGGACGTGAGGAATGATGAGCCGTTTTGGCGCTCTCTCTCTCCGGTGGAGGGTTATACAAGACAGTGATAGGTAATTCTCATACCGCTGTTCTGAACTTTTTCCTTATATCTATGCACGGTTCACACCATTCTGCGTACGTGAATAACTTTTTCCTTATATCTGAACTTTTTCCTTATAATTCTTATGTTTGGTGGTATATGCCCGCTTCGAAGGGCATGCATGTGCCAAATGACATGTGACGCTTCTATGGTCCACCGAGGAACGAGTCCCCTTCCTCTACTAGAATTTTTTTTTTTTTTTTGCCTTAAATTTCCATACCAAAAGAACCTTAATACTCAGAAATTTTCAAAAGAGGATTTGACAAAATTGTTGGGCTTCATAACTCTTTGATCTGACTTCTATTGCTACAATGAGACGGATTGCAAAAACGCCCGAATAAAACGCATGTCATTACACATTGACTCGTAATATGAGATTGCAGAGGTATGGCAATCATCACGGGTCGACAATCATACAAAAAATGTTTGTCAAGTTATCAAATATGATTAGTTATAACTTTATGAGAATGATTAGTTATAGTCTCTACTTGTTCATTATTATGAACAAAAACCCAATGAGGGCCTTTTCCTTGTGAGTGATATTGAAACTCCACTATGACGAGTTTCCCATCTATTGGAGTAGGCCTTAGGATTACCAAACCTATATAGCCTCGAGAAAATCGTAATTGTTTGCTTGTATTTTTATCGTACTATACAAATACTTATACAAGGTATTGCTTAACAGAAAAAGAAAAAGAAAAGATCTACCAAACATCTCTAACTAATTATAAAAAATATACCAAATATTATGCTAACTAAAACAAAAAATAAATCCTAATTAATGATAAGAGATATACCAAATTGCAGAATCTATATCTTAGCAAATCTTCCATAATAAGCCTTAAACTCTCCGCGGGATGAATTCAACTCAAAGGCAATCCATAAATTTTCATGAGTGACGTTAATGATTCATGGTTGTCACGAATTCCTTTAATAGGTCTCAGATAAGTAAGAATTTTTCATTTTTTTTGGTCAAAGACAGGTAAGAAATTCAATTGACAGAATTTTCAGGTAAATGTGTGTAAAGTAAAAAAAAATTAAAATGTTAACACGCGCGAAAGGCACGTGCGACATAGCAAAGTTGCGTTAGAGAAGAAAAACCAAAATCAAGAAACGAAAAGGAAAAAGGTTTTGTGGGGTTTAAGCTCCGTCGAAGCTTGAGAGGCACCGGCGCAAACGCATCGCGACGCTGATCTTCGATTCGAGTTTGTGGGCGAGGAGAGTGAGAACCAAGAACCAGGGAGGTTCCACCCTCTTCCAATGGCGTTCCTGTTTCAGAAATTTCAAGGGGTACACTCTCTCTCTCTCTCTGATCTACGTTTGAGTAGATTTTTCAAACGAGTCACACACGAACTCGGGTCTTTTCAAGAATTCGTGCGAGGCGCTAGCTGCAGCTGCTGAAAAATTTTTGGACCCGTAATTCGTGTTTGGAGTTCCAGCATTTTGGGTGAATGCCCATTTCGTTGACTCGTGCTTTCCTGTGGATTCTTCATGTGTCATTTCGAATGGGCAATGACTCTTGGGTGTGCGCAATTATTATGCCATCGCAGGCCGTGAAAACTCTCGCGAAGAATCCCATGTTCGCGAAAGATCCGAGGCAGCTCCAATTGGAAGCAGATGTAAATCGCCTGTTCCTTTACACCAGGTGACCCTCGTGTGATTCTGTGAAATTAGGCTTTCTTTAATTTGCTTTCCGGAAGTTGCGGCTTGTGGTGGGCTTACCGACTGTCCAGCACTTTTGGGCATTGCATTTTTTGTATAATAAGCTTGGTAGTATTGTTTGTATGTTCATAATTTTGTTGTCTTTAGTGCAATGTTCGAGGGTGCTTCTAAAATCCCTGAGGAACTGGTCCTTGGGGGGGTTGGTTGGCATTGAACTTGGATCACAAACGATAAGATCTTGACTGTTTGTTGAAGACATTTAAATGCTTGTATGTAAAGGCACTTTGTATATTGAGATTACAATGCACAGTGCACAAATATCATTTGGCTGCTAGTGCCAGTTGTCATTGCATTTATATGCAATTTCGTCATTCCTGGGAGATTTCTGCCAATGCTGATTAGTCCTTCCTCTTTTTTAAACAAGAACGTTTCAAAAGGAGAACTTATTGCATTTGAGGGGAATTTCACATTTGTTGAATTTAGTGAAATTTGTAGGCTATATATGCATTACTGGTCGTTTAAGGTTCTTAGAGTTAAATGTTGGATGACGTCAATCTTCAATCGTAATGGTTTCTTGCTGCCATTTAGTTGTCCTCTATGTTTGCCATATGATTTCTTTTACTTTCTGTATGATTTTTTTTGTGCTATGAAATAGCTTGGTAATCTTCCTCAATATGGATAACTGCCTGCATCCAGATGCTTGTGACTTACGGAAAAAACTCTCTCTTACAGCTACAACCGTTTAGGTGGGGCTGCTCAAGAGTCAGATGCAGAGGAGATTATTCAGATGGCCAGTAAAGCTTCTGTTGCTGATCAACAAAAGCAAGTCCAAGAAAATGTCCATTCTCAACTTAAGTCTTTTTGCGCATTCATGGATGAGATTCTGCTTCCTGGTGTTAATAAGACAAATACTGCTCCAGCAGTTGATTCTCCAGTATCAAGTGAAGCTCATCATCGCAGTGGCCTTAGTTTTGCTGTTGCTGGAAGTGGATCAACTCAGAGAAGATCTGGTGAGTTCTTTAGTACTAATCTCTCATCCTTTTCCATGAAAGCAAGCATCGTGTTTCCATTCGTTAAGATGGATGGCCTTGATGGGCCGACCATTATAGTCATTGCTGAGCATGTTCAGTTGCCGGAACCCTTAATCTGCAGGATCAGACATTTATGAAGTCTATTCTGTTATTTGATAGGTTTGCATTAGTCCTCAGCACTTACTTTTGATAGGTTTAGTCCTCAGCACTTACTTGGCTTGCATTTTGACTGTTACTGATCTCCCTCATTTCAGCGAGGAGAGTTGGGCATGTCAGTAGGGATAAGGCATACATGATATGTGATGCGAACAATATTAGCAATAAGGTTGGGCTTCTTCCTGAAGTGGAATTGTGGTTGCATCATATGCTAATTATGAGAACTTCTGCATTTTCAATGCAGAAGTTCTCAGTTCAGTGCTTTCAATTTGCTTCAAAGGGATTTTTAATCAACTTTCTCGGTATAGGGTGAAATTTGAGATTTACTTGTTTTTGGTCAGTGCAGGTGAGGATTTTTTAGTCAAATTCGCACTTGCTGTTAGATTTAAAGTAGTCAAAGAAGTGCCCAAGTTTTATGATCTGATTCTGCTAGATTTGGAAAAACATACACGCAATCTTTTAGTTTGTTGAAGTGGTATTAGGAACAACATTTGCTCAAACATTTGCACACATTTTTTCACTAGTATATGGATAAAACTTATTCTGTATTGTTAGCATTTCAGTGCTTTAGTCTCTGATGTAACAAAGGCAGGAGATTCAGAAGGGAAGAAGTATTGAGTTTGTGTTTTTGAAGACATAAGATTGGTTGAATCGCAGGATTTTGAATCATGTCTGCATAGGAGGTTTTACATTCTGGCAACATGTGTTTGGAACTAGGAAACATCATCCCTTGTATAAGCTTGAATAAAAAACTAATTTTTCCTTCTTTTGTTGTTGCATGATGTTTTGGTTCAAATGAAATATTCGGTGGATCAAGGAATGTCAAAGCTTCCTAAAAGGACTATCACAAGTGTGTATTTTTTTTTGTTTTTTTGGTCAGTGCAAGTTCTAGTTATGTATAGCGCTTTCTCTTTCTTTATGTGCCATGGATTTTTCACGTGCTCAATGCTAAGGTGCAACACAAACTTTTGGTGAATCAATTAATACCAAAGCTTCTTAACAGCATTATCCAATTGTCCAGCCAGTATGGTGCTGTCTCTATTTCTCAAAAAGCCATATGGTCCATGTATCTTGCAAAATGCTCAGAGTATGTAACTTGTACCATAGGACAATCGCAAGATTGCAGAGAACTAGTGGAACACATATAAATCTGTGCATTCAAATGTGGTTTCCTGCTTTCTCTAGTGAAATTTTGCTGTGCAATCTGCCATGGAACCAAGTCCTTCAAAAGTCTGGCTATTGCTGTTGGCCCAGCTGCTATCCTTTTCCGGGCCTGTTCCATGATCATTTTCCATAGGGAATTATTATTCTCCTACTTAAAGAATAATATATATGAGATTAGGACAGGAGCTTATTCTTGCTGCTCAACTTCATTCCTTTCATACTGGATTTAGGAGCAACAGCCATACCACAGTTGGCTATGTAATGATTTGCTTGGGGGATGTTCTCAGTGTTCATAAATGTGGGATTGGGTTTTATTTAGATATGGGAGAATGAATGAGCACAGATGATTCATGTCACTAAGAGACAAATGAACAAACAATTCATTATCATGTTGGGGCATGACTTTTGAGTTTATCTCATATCTACCTCTTTTTAACATTAGACAGAATATATCTGGCATTGGCATCTCCTCTGGGTTTTGCTTTTTTCCCCCACTCTTTCTGGAAACAGGGTGAATCATCATGTATCTGAGTACTTAATATCATTCTTTTCAGGACAGCCATAACTGAGACAAGGCCATTGACATGCACTGAAGTCTCTCAAAGATTGAAGGATCTTATGGGCTACACCCTTGCTGTTAAACCATCTCTAATTCCACATAAGGATGCTGGTCAAGGTTTATTTGTAGATGGTGAGGCTCAAGTTGGTACTGTGGTAGCCTTGTACCCTGGGGTCATATATTCCCCTGCACATTACCGTTATATTCCTGGATATCCTCGGGTTGATGCGCAGAACCCTTATTTAATCACTAGGTATGATGGCACTGTGATAAATGCTCAGCCTTGGGGTATGGGTGGCGATACCCGAGAAGTGTGGGATGGCTCTAATGCAATGCATATCAACCCTAATATGCAAAACAATGAAAGTGCATCTGACCGGGTTTGGAAGATCCTTAGTAAGCCCTTGGAAGGAAGACAAGGGGGAAATTATGTCGATGTGTTGGAGCGTAGAAATCCACTAGCTTTGGCTCATTTTGCTAATCACCCTGCGAAGGGCATGGATCCAAATGTCATGATTTGTCCTTACGACTTTCCTCTAACTGAGGAGAACATGAGGGCTTATATTCCAAATATATTGTTTGGAAGGGGAGAAGAAGTGAAAATGAGAAGATTTGGCAGTTTTTGGTTCAAGTGGGGGAGTTTAGGAAGTAGCGGGGCAGAGGTTCCTGCTTTGAAGACAATAGTTCTGGTGGCTACTCGGGCACTGCATGATGAAGAAGTGCTCCTAAACTACCGTCTGAGTAACTCGAAGCGACGACCAGCATGGTATGTTCCAGTTGATGAAGAGGAAGAACGAAGAAGGTGGAGCTAGGCTGGTGAGTGTTGGGAGATGGACATTGCCTGGTCTCTGTACTAGAGAATTTTGTTACTCCTTAGGATTGTAATGTGAGTTCATGCTCCTTTTTCATCGAACATTTCAGGGATCATATACCTCAGCTTCAAAGCTGTGGTGGTCGACATTTCTTTAGTTGCTGGATTCTAGCTTCTCACGAAGCGAAAGGTACCATTTCCACAAGTTCGTCACATTTGAGGATAGACAAACTGTTGCTGAACTTGATGTTACTTTTGTTGTGCTTTAGAAAGATTAGGGAATTAAAGAACATTGCTGTATGAATAATTTATGGTCACCATTCTTTTCGGTGATGTTAGGGAAATTCTAATGCAAGCAACTTTAAAATGTTATTCCTTTGATCCTTCTCATGGACCAAGTTGGAATGGTAAGAATTTAATGCTTGCAAATTCTTGCTCCTTGGATGCCCCTAGCTGTCCAGAGATCACTTGTAATCTCATGTAAGCTATGGAAGTACACTGAGCATCACAAGCATGTGATGGTGCAAAACTGTTTGTTAATTTATCGATCATGATAGTGATAATGATAAATCTGTAAGAATGGTTAGTCATAATTGACATTGGTATCTTAGTTGACAGATGATGATGAAGGGACTTTACCTTTTTTCCGGTCGGTAGATGAAAGGATTTTCCTTAGCACAGGGTTAAAGCATTAAGTCTCAACTTGTTCGTTATCATTATTCATGCACTTCTCCATATACGTTGCCCTCCGCATAATCCTCCTGTTGATTTGCCTTACTGACCCAAAACATAAAAAAATCATTTTTTTCCCCATGAACAGGCGCACGAATCCTTGCATACTCATCTTCAGCTTCGACAATCAGCCGCTAGTCACCGAAAATTTGGGCTAGGATGTGATTCTGACTTGTTAACTCAATTGACCTATTGAGAGGACATCGCGATTGTTCTTATCCCTTTGAGGAATTTTATTCTTTGCAATGCATTGTTGCTGGAGTATATTATTCCCTCTGGCATTGTGAATAATATGGCAATCGTGTATTAGGGCTTCTCTACATAGGATTTTAACAACCTTAACAAGATGGGAATTTCCCACTCTTTTGTTGTTATTTTCTTCTTCTTTCTATTTAATTTTTGGGTTAATACCTGAGAAATCCTAAACTGGTATATCTGTGATAAATTTATCTCAAACTAATTTTTTGATGACAAAAAATCCCAAATTGATAGACTTGTGACAAATTTATCACAAACTAATTTGTTTAACTGTCACAAACCCCAAATTGGTATATTTGTGAGAAATATACCATATGATAAATTTTATTAATAACAAAAAAAAAAACCCACAAAAATGATACAACTATGACAAACATATAGTAAAATTCCAAATTAGTATACTAGTCAAATATCACATATCATCCAACTTAGTAATTTGACGGTGAAATTTAACGAAAACTAATAGAGGATAAATTTGCCACAAATGCATCAATTTGGGATAAATTTTTGGGTTTGTGGCAGTTAAACAAATTAGTTTTTGATAAATTTGTCATGGGTATGCCGGTTTAGAGTTTTTAGGATATTAACTCTTTTTTTTTTTTTGGATATGTTCAGCAGAAGTCCTAAAACTTGTTAAAAAAGTGCAATTGAGTCCTAAAACTTACAGAAAAGTGCAATTAAGTCCTAAAACTTGTTAAGTTAGTTTAATTGAATCCTAAAGTTAACACTGTTAAGAAAGTTAACGGAAATTGCGCGTGGTTGATGTCACATTTTAAATGAATTTTTATTTTATTTTTTATATGGCTTTTTAAAATTATTTTTTATTCAAAATCTTTAAAAATTAAATTAAAACCTAAAAAGGAAAAGCTGAATTTATTTAAAAACACAAAATTATTAAAAAAAAAAAAAATTTGGAGCTTCCATCGCCGGAGGGGTCGCCGCCGTTGCCGGCCCTAGGCGAGATGGTGGCCCTCGCCGGCGAGGCCTCGCCAGCCCTAAGTGAGGGCCGGCCACTCCGCTAGGTCGGGCGAGGACGCCCAAATGCGGGCACGCCGGTCGGCGACCATCGCCGCCCGGGCGAGGCCTCGCTGGCCCTCGCCTGGGGTCGGCGATGCTCGCCCAGATCTGGGCGCAGAGCAACCGAACCTCATGGTCAGCCTCTTCCTTGGCCTCGCCATTCTCGTCGGGGTCGTCGTCGGCGGCGGGAGGGGCGTCGTCCTCGTCGGTAGAGCTGGCGAAGCGGGCGACGGCCTCGAGCTCCTCCTTGTCCTCCTCGTTGATCAGCTCATCGAGCCGTGGTTGCTCCTCCCCTTCGGACCCGTTCGATAGGGCCTCGTCGTACGACGCTTGCTCGCCCGGATCCGGGCGAGCAACACTTAGGGCGGGCGATGGTCACCGGCCCCCCGCAAGGGCCGGCATGCCTAGATCTGGGCGTCCTCGCCCGACCTAGCGGGGGTGGTTGGCCCTCACTTGGGGCCGGTGAGGCCTCGCCCGGGCGAGGGCCAACCACCTCGCCCAGGGCCGGCGACCATCACTGGCCCCTCCGGCGATGGGCGGCGGCGGAAGCTCCACCGGTGGCCTTTTTTTTTTTTGAACAGTTTTGTTTTTTCAAATAAATTTAACTTTTCCTTTTTAGTTTTTAATCTAATTTTTAAAGATTTTGAATAAAAAATAAATTAAAAAAGCCATATAAAAAAAAAAAAATTCATTTAAAATGTGACGTCAGCGCCACGTCAGCAATTTCCATTAATTTTCTTGACGGTGTTAACTTTAGGACTCAATTGAACCAACTTGACAAGTTTTACGACTTGATTGCACTTTTTGTAAGTTTTAGGACTCAATTGCATTTCCTTGACAAGTTTTAGAACTTCTGCTGAATATATCCCTTTGTTTTTTTTTTAAATCTTTTGGGGGTGTGGTGACGGTTCACATCCCCTTAGAACTTTGAGGCATTGAGCTATTGCAAAAGTACAAGAGAAAAGAGTCAAATTTAATTGAGTATAAAATCGCTTCCTGTAATTTTTTTGTGAGTTTTGTCATTTTTTTAAAAGGACAATACTTTGCACCCCTTGATTGCTACAAGGGAATAAAAAAAATTTACCTTTAAATGGTAAAACGAAAGTAGAGGGATTCTTGCTGTTTTAGGGTTATATAATTGAGAAAGCTAAAATTACAAACAGGCGTATTACACACACACACACACACACACACACACACACACACACACACACACACACACACACATATATATATATATGTATAATGAAAAATTATCTAGGATTGCATACATTTTTTCATCCTTAATTTATTCTTTTACTTTGAATTTCTCTTAGAATTTGTGCACTTCACTTCTTGCCCCGATTTAGTGTTCCGTTTCCAAAAAAGACGACGTTTTTTCCGTGCGGATTTCAAATAATCACATCTGTTCTCCTTGTTTATAAAATGACCAAATAGTAACCTGAACCAATTAAATGCTATATCCTTTAATTGTGTGCCAATAAACCCACAAGACAACAACTAAAGATAAGAACGATAAGACCATTTCTTTTTCTTTTATTTGGAAATTAGATTAATATATGTACCCTTTTGTTGTTGGGTAATGCAGATGATACCTTGCTTTCCGTCGATTTTTATTTTATTTTATTTTATTTTTATTTTTGAAAATCCAGGGTAGAAACCGGCTAATAGGAAAAAAAGGCCAGTGAAACATTCTACACCCCCCTCGTGAACGAATTCAATCTATGTCCTTGATCTATGCGGAAGGCTCCGATCGAGAATATTGAGAAAGCGATGAGATTCGCATGAACGCCCTCTACAAATTGTCCATGTTCAAGAGTTTGCATTCTAACTAAGTTGTATTAAGGGAAAAACTTAGGAAAAATTGTTCAAAAAGTTTTAAACCCATTGTACGGTGGTCAAATTTCGTTTTAAACATTTTAATTTTTTCAATTTAGGCCTTAAATCTTTTAACAGTTTGCCAAACAAGTTTCAATTTATTCATTTCGGCTAATTTTTGCCGGGCATTACTCACATGACGGCTCATTCAGTGCTAGCCATCTTACATGGTGTGATCGACATTAATATAAATAATTTTTTTAAATTTTTTTAAGGCTAAGAGCTAGCGACTATCGCCAGTCATTAGCGATATCGATCAAAATTGCTCAGAATAACTAAATTAATAATTCATTAAAAGTTTTAATACTTTTGATAAATCATTAAAAATGTTTAAAATTAAAATGATATAATTGAAAAGTTTAAAATTGAATTACTTGCCATAGAATATCATAGATATAGGATTTTATGGATACTTTTTCGAAAAGGTATGTCCGTTTCGTTCGGGCGTGGTACAAAATATCGATGCGCGTGACGCAAACTTGCCAGCAGAGGTCGACCGACTCTGGATTACGCTATTACGGCGTTTTGGACTGCATTTTACAACCGGCGGCGGATCCCCAACAAACAGAGGTCTTGTCGCCACGTACGTGTGCATTTGACCAAAGCGCCGAAGGAATAAATTTGTCGATCCATGGTGTCTTATAACTTAGATTCATGAATGAATCCAACAATGTTCAGGCAAGAGTACGGTACAATTGGCATTTGATCGAGTCCTGACAGTCTGTTTCTTCTTTGTATGTTGTCTGGTTCGCGCGATCAGCAAACGATTTTTAAAACATAATATTGCTTTCAAGTGGGAAAATTACCCGACTAGAGATGTCAATTTGGATCCTAAATTTTCTAAGTCTGCCAATTTAGTCTTGAACCTTTGCACGAAGTTCCAATGTAATCATTCTGGCCAAATTTATCGCCCGCCATCCTGTGTAGCACATTGCCACAACAGTGAGTTCCGTCGGACATTGACCGGAAGGGCTACATTAAGTACATGCGAAGGACTCAATTTAGCAAAATTGAAAAGTTTAAGATCGAATTGGTTTTGGTACAATAGGTTTAGAACTAATCAGATCATTTTCTCTATTTTCGAGTAAACTCGTATGGATCTGGATTTTGTAGAAATCAAGCATAGGTAAATTTGGTGTCTATCTACACTATATATCAAATGAGCATCTTAGTCCAACTCTGCTCTAAACTTCTTATGTCTGTCAGCATTGAGCCTTCCACAGTACAACAAACAAATTTGTACATTATCTCTTGTCGCTACATTCTACAAATTTAGGTATAAGTAGATAGCATGATAAGAACCATGTTATGCTAAAAAAAGAAAAAACTTTTACAAAATGGCCTCTCAGCCATAGCTTTGTTCCTTTTGTCTCTATCTCTCGGCCTCTGCCTCCTCTACATCGTGGGAACGAGTCGACCCTGAGATCGAGGCTCGGCAAGAGGTTGACCGAGTCACTACCCTTGTGGCTCAACAGAGGTATTATTGTTGAGAATTGCGTTACAGAATTAAAAATTTTTGTCACAATATGTCCGAAAGTAATTATTTTTCACTTATGTTCATAGAATCTTTACACTTATATTTATGTACTCCACAGGCCCAGGATGCACTTCGGTCGGGTTTGGCGAGGCCCAAGAACTCGGCCCTTTTCTTGTGAAAGACGGGCCCGACGGCCCGACCCTAGGATTCAATAGGATTCAACAATTATACTTGGAACAAAGGGAATGCCAGAAATTTCAATTTTTTTCGTCTTTTCCCAGCTTAATCAGAACGAAAAAGAAGCATATTAATTCAACATTCTAAATTAAATCAATCGAGTATCTCGAATGTCCTAATCGTTTGTTTTTAATAATTGCAGCCGTGAATCTGTTGTTCCTCGATTCGCTGGTCGGTGTCGGGTTTTCTTACTCCAACGCCATCGTAGATCTCAGCGACAACAGTACAGGTTTGTAAAAATTGATTAATTAATTAATTAATTGCTTTCTTGTAAATATTAACCTCATTTGCTAAAATGAAAATTTTCATTTGCAATTATTAACAGCAAGAGATGCACATACATTTCTATTGAATTGGTTCAAAAGGTTTCTGCAGTACAAATCAAGCGAGTTCTATATCGCAGGAGAAAGCTACGCAGGTTAGTTATTATTAACCCTAATTTTACAATTTTATTGAATATCAATTTCTGTCAATTTATCAGAGTAAAATTATTTAATCAATTAATTAATTTGCTAACTATATCCCTTCTTTTTCAGGGCACTATGCACCCCCATCTTGCTGAGGTTATTTACGACGAGAACCGAAAATCAACTGGAGACCCAACATAAATCTTAAAGGCGTCGTCGTGCAAGCCAAAATTCTTCCCCAAACTCGACCTTATACGATGATTTCCCAGGTCATATCTACTAATACAAATGAAAAAATTACTTATGAAAACTATAAATAGGCAAATGAGAAATCTGTATATGGATTTCACGGAGATGATCGATTATGCATGGGGACATGCCCTAATTTCAGATGATCTTTATAGTTCAATCAAGGTCAAATGTGATTTCAGTAACGAAAATCTGAGAGATTGTTGTTATTTATTTAGTGAGTACAACAAATTGAACAACATGATTGACACGTATAGTTTGTGCTCCCCGACTTGTCCGCTTGGTCGACCCTTTGCTGCCCATCTCTTAAACACGCGAGCTGAAGGGGCCACACCTAATTATCATTTGGTAGGTGCCTTTTCTTCCTTAATTTTCTGTACATCCACTTAAAAAAAAATAACTTTTTTATTTTCCATGACAATTAGCCTAATTTAATGACTAATTTTCTCTCTTAATCTAACAGCATCTCTTACGTACGATGCCAGCAGGCTATGATCCATGCATGATGTACCACGCCACAACTTATTTTAACCTTCCCAACGTGCAACATGCATTGCATGTGAACGTCACCCAAATCCCTAAATCATGGAGTCTTTGCAAGTGATGAATGGTATGTTTATTTTACAAAAAAATGAATTATTCTGGATTTTCTTAAAAATAATCGATGAATTATATCTTCATTGTTCACGAAAATATTTATGCATAAATTATTATCGATAATGAAAATATTTTTCATTGACTAATTATTTCAATTGATACAACGATTACTTTTTGAAAATATTTTTCAAATAATTTATTTTTCGCAAAATAAATTGAGTTTAAATATTTTTTTTCTTTAATATGAGGCTATTATAAAGATATCGACGTTTGTTAATTTTGTCTAAAAAAATTAATTAAGCTTGGAGGGTGAGCAACTCTTGGAAGGACTCGCCTTTTACGGTCCTCCCGGCACTAGGGAAACTCATTAGTGGGGGTATTCGCTTGTTGGTCCTAAGGCGTTATTGATGAAATTAATTAATTAAATTAAGATTCATTAATTAAATTTGATTTACATGTTACAATGGTAATTTTGGATTTTTTTTGTTTGATCAATCCTTTTGCGATTCAGTGGAGACAGAGAAGGGAGGATCCCCGTGATGTTGACACGATATACGCTAAACAAGTTTGGCCTCAACATCATGGAGAATTGGACATCGTGTTACAAGGTTAGAGAGGTAATTTCTTTGTTACGAGATTTAGAAATAATTGATATTATCACTTGCAAAAATGAATCAATAAATTATATTTTCATCATTCACAAAAATTTTTAAGTATAAGTTGTTGTCAATAATAATAAAAAAAAAAATCATTTTTGAATAATTTTTTTTCACGAAATAAACAGAGCCCAAACCAATTTGTTGATTTTCTTGAAAATAAAGCTAAGAACTGATATTTGCCAATATGGTCTCGAAAATTAATTAAGCTTGGAGGTAAGCAATTCTTGGAAGGACTCGGAAGTCCTCCCAGTATTGAAGAAACTCATCAGCGGGGGCATTCGCTTGTGGGTCTTCACGTATTATGGATGAAATTAATTAATTAAAATTAGCATTCATTAATGAAATTCGATTTACATGTTACTATGATAATTTTGGATTTTTGTTCTTTAATCAATCCTTTCGGGACACAGATGGTGACGTTGACATCACGGAGAACTGGACACCATGGTACAAGGGTAGAGAAGTAATTTTCTCATGAGTCTCTAATTTAGGATAATATAATCTGCTGTGCATTAAATCACGTCATAAATTGCAGATGAAATTCAATATGAGGGTGACTCCAATAAATAAATCGACATTAGGAATTTAGTAAAGTTATTTTGAACTTGCGAGCAATTACATTTTGTGCGTGTTCTTTTTTATATTATTTTTGTTTTTTTGGAGTGGCTGAAAATTGGATTTTTTGTGAGTGGTCTAAGACTCTAGGTCGGAGGTTGGACAATAACGTACGAGGGGTTGACTTTTGTGACGGTGAGGGGAGCAGGGCATCAAGTTCCCATTTTTGCCCCTAAGCGTTCTCTTCAGATCATTCGCCACTTCCTGGTCAACTTGAAGCTCCCTTCCATGCCCTTTTGATTTTTCAAGAGTTCGATTCCTCTATTTAATGCTTCAAATTAAAGAAAATAAACTATGCGACAGACTAGCGATTTAGGGTTTGGCACGTGATCGGGGTTGAATCCTCAAAATAAAAAGAAAAAGAAAAAAATAGTGAGATTTTTCTTTATTTTTGTGCTTCAATGTCATGATGTTACGTGCATACTTGTATTCGATATAATTCATACTACTTAGCCAGAAATCATTAATTTTATCAGATGGTGCTTTGATCCAACTTTCAAATACTTAAACTCATGTTGACAAAACGTGCAAAGTGATAAGTGGACATACATAATTTTGAACAATGATATATATAAATTTAGAACTCTAAATAGCCGAGAAAGAAGGGTCTCTACTTGAAGTGATATTAAATTCGAATTGGTCATTATGTTCTTGACAATGTCTATTCATGCTAAGCCAAGTATCAAGGGGCCATGGTCTGCTTCCTCTCTTCTTTCCAATGGGAGTACTATGTAATAAAGCTGAAAGTAGGAGATGGTACTTAATCTTCTTATTAAAAAGAGTAATGTTAGGTATAGTAAAACTAGAATATAAATTTTGTATAGTGAATAAACATATAAATAAGTGAGTCATATTCAATAATCAATAATAGTCTATCACATCATTTAATAATATCTCGTCATGTGCACACTATTGAACAAAATTATGGACATCACCCAAATTAAGCACCCTTAATCTCCCTCAGTATGACTCCTATCTCCGTCTCACTCAATCTAATTCAATGGCTTGCTAATTTGCAAATTTGGACGACAACTCTAATGATGGCCAAATTTGTCTCTTGGATAAAAGTTTGGGCCTCTTCACGAGACACTCAAAAAATTATGGCTAACTTTGTTCTCAACGAAAACTCGATGCCATCAGAAGCCTATCACACCGAGTTTCGTACGCCGAGAGGCGAAATTATTCTTAAGGATAGTGCTTGCGCTTGCATGCCTTAGACAAGTTTATTTATTTTCATTAGCTTTTTTTCCAACACGTGCATCCGTAATTGAAAGCATAGTTATTTTTGAATGAGTCAATTCTGTCCATAAGTACATTCAATTGATTCACGAACCAATGATTAACTTTCGAAGCCTCCATATTCGGGTATAAATAGAACATGATGAGAACCAAGTTTTGCACATCTCATTCGGACAGGAACTTCAGAAAATGGGCCACTCAGCCATAGTTTTGTGCCTCTGTCTATGTCTCTGTCTCTTGGCGTCCACCTCCTCTCCCTCGTGGGAATGACTCGACCCCGAGATTGAGGCCCGGCGAGAGGCTGACCGCATCACCGCCCTCCCCGGCCAGCCCTCGGTGAGCTTTGCCACTACTCCAGCTATGTCTCGGTGGATGATGGGCCTTGGGAAGGCTCTCTTTTACTTGTTCTTCGCGAAACCTCTCCTTCTGTGACTAAGTGGAAGATATATTATTGCAAAGACTTCTCATTACAGAATTAACTTTTACTTGAATGTGCCACTCAAAACCAAAAAATGATAAGGTAAAAAATTTATTTTTCATATGTGATATAACGGAATTAGCGAGTCATTATTTTTACGTATTTTCATTGGAATTCCACACTTACATTTACGCATTATATCTGCAAGCCTAGGATGCCCTTCGGTTGGGGTCTGCGAGGCCCAATAACTCGGCCCGTTTCTTGTGATAAATGGGACCCACAACTAGAGGTGTTAAATGGGTTGCACAACCCATTTATGGACCCATTTATGGTTAAATAGGTCATTAATGAGTCAAACTTTCTTTCATAAAGCACTCATAATGGATTTTAATGGGTCAAGACTAAGATATATGGGTTTTATATGGGTTAAAGAGTTAACCCATTTATGACCCATTTATCAACTCATTAAAAATGCACCCATTTATTTTCACTCAAAACCACACCGTCTCTCTCCTCTCTTTAACTTTACAAATTTTTTTTTTTTTTTTTATAAAAACCGAAATTATAATTATTTTTTATTATAATTTATTTTTCTTTCTTCTTCCTCCGGTCGTCGACACGGCGATGGGCGCGACTAGCGTCGGGCGAGCTCGAGCTCGAGCTCGCCGGATGCCGGCGAGCCTCGAGCTCGCCGGATCTAGCGAGGCAGAGGCCTCGCCGACGTCCGGCGAGGGGCGAGCTCGAGCTCACTCGACGCCGGCGAGCCTCGAGCTCGCCAGATCTGGCAACGCAGAGACTTCGCCGACGTCCGACGAGGGGCGAGCTCGAGCTCACCCGATGCCGGCGAGCCTCGAGTTGGCCCGATTTAGAGCCTCGCCGATTTGGCGAGACTCGAGCTCGCCCCTCGGGTTTTGCCCGTCATCTTTGACTCTCCTTCCCTTTTTTCCTCTCTTTTGCTTCTGCTGCTACCCTCCCTTCCTCCTTCGAATCGTTTCGCACGTCTTCGTACCACGTCACATGAGATGATGGTGCGCAAGTGGGTGATGCACGAGGATATGTCTCCCTTTCTTACTGTGCTCTCGCGAAATTCAAAATGTCCTGACGAAGGATGGTGTTCATCCACGGTGGATGGATCAGCCGAGTCGAATTCAGAGGATGGACCACGCTCGGTGTGGACCGGGTTGACCTATTCAAGGGATGTTATTCCATTCTCGTGTACATACATGGAGACTACCTATTCGACATCCACATAAATTAATGATCCTTTTTCTTTTATAATACTTTTTCCGTGTTGGACTAAACTTGTTAAGTTAGTATGTTCCAAATTTAGCATTGGCCATATATGTTCATCACCGGACCATTTTTTCGCTTGACTTGAAAATGTCCATTTTACGCAAATGAGCCTTGAGCTGGCCGAATTTTAATTATTTTTTTAAATAAAAAATAATTAAAATTCGATTTTTTAAAAATAATTATTTCAAAAATTATAAAAATTGTCCATTAAATTTGTGTTGTAAACTTTTTTAGGTTTCGTTAAATGGGTCGGGTATGGGTCAGGTACGGGTCGGGTCGGGTATGGATAAAAAATTTTGCACTGTAATAAATGGGTCATAAATGGGTTAAATGGATCGATTTGGGTCGGACCATTTATGACCTGACCCAAACCCGACCCAACCCACCCGTTTAACGAGTCTACCCACAACCCGACCCTAAGATTCAACAACTATAATTGGAACAAAGGCATATCCGAAATATCATTTTTCCCCTCCTCCTTTCCCCAGCTTCATTAGAAGGAAGAGAAGTAAATTCGTTCAAATTGTCCTCATTGTGGCATCACATATTTTCACAACTGCGAATTTTTTTTTTCTCGATTTGACCGGCGTCGGGTTTTCTTACTCAAATGCCACCATAAAGCACGTCGACAGCAGTATGGGTTCGTAAAAATTAAATTAACTAGTAGATTTTTAATTATTAACCTCATTTACCATAAAATGAAATTCCATGCTATTATCAACAGCAAAAGATACCCTCGCATTTCTACTGAATTGGTTCAAAAGGTTTCTGCAGTACAGATGGAGCAAGTTCTACAAATCAGGAGAAAGCTTTGCGGGTTAGTAATTATTGACCCCAATGTTACAATTAATTTTGCAAGTTACTCAGAGAGAACATTTAATTAATTAATTAATGTGGTAAATGGTTTTTCCCCTCCTTTTCAGGGCGCTATGCACCCCCAACTCGCCGGGGCAATTTACGAAGAGAAACGAAAATCATTTGAAGACAATTTATAAATCTTAAAGATGTCATGCGTGCCCAAATTCTCAACTAAACTTGATCTGACTTGATGGGTTTTTTGTGTTATGCCTGAAGAAATTAATTGCGAAATTTCCGAACATGCAGGTGGGAAATCCGTACCTACAATTCAGAATGGATTTCATTGATTGATTACGCGTGGGGACATGCCCTGATTTGGGACGATGCCTATAACTCAATCAAGGCCAAATGCAACTTCAATAGCGAAAATCTGACTGAAGATTGTCGTTTTTTATTAGATGAGTACAACAATTATAAGGGATGATCGACATGTATGGTTCATACTCCCCGACTTGTTCGCCCGATCTGCCCTTTGCTGGCCATCTCTTAAACGTGCGAGCCAAAACGGACAAACCTAATTATTATTTGGTAAGAGCCTTTTCTTCCTTAATTTTTTCGTCCCACTTTTTTTTTTTTTTTTTCTGTTTAGCTTTTCTATTTCCCACGATTATTAGCTTAATTTATTGACTAATCTCTCTTGATCCGACACAAACTCTTGCGCAAGATACTGGCAGGCTACAATTCATGCATGGAGAACCAGGCCACGGCTTACTTTAACCTTATCGGCGTGCAACTTGCCTTGCACACAAACGTCATCTGAATCCCTTGACCACGGAGTCTTTGCAAGTGAATGAAATAATAATTTTATGATTTTCTTGAATACAAGGTCATTATAAATATATTAATTTTTCATAATCTTGGGTCAAATATTAATTAAGCTTGGAGGTGAGCCATTCTCGAAAAGACTCGCCTTATTTAGTCCTCCCAATATTGAAGAAACTCATTGGTGGAGGTATTCGCTTGTGGGTCTATAGATATCGATAAAACTTATTAGTAACGTTTTTGTTTCTCTCAATTTTTGTTCTTTTATTCTCCGGAACAAAGAAAGAATAGAAATCCGTTTGATAATGTCAACTGGCCAACTCGAAGCCGTGCCCCTTGGAGATTGGACTTTTGTTTTTTCATTTTGTGCTGAAGACAGATGTCGGTGATTTGTGACTCTTTCAATCTCAGCTGACTAAAGTTCACGCTTATGACATTAAATAAAATATCTCATCTATTCAGTATTTCTAATTACAGAAAATCAGGCTTACAATAGACGAGGGATCTGGACATCGGGACGTGATCAGGATCGAATTTCGAAATAAGAGGAGTCAAGAGCAGAAATCTTCTTCATTTCACGTTTCGGAGTGGTAACATTACTTGCCTAAGCTGCTGCATGTGATACATTTAGTTCTTAGCCGGTGATTGTTAATTTTGTCATCGACGCTTTAAATCTGACTTTTGAATATTCAAGTAACTCTAACGAAACCTGCAAATAATATCTCGATGATGTATGTAATTTTTTTAGGGGTGATATTTATAAATTTAATATTCTATATAGTCGAGAAAGGGATTCACACTCGAGCTGTCGTTGAATTCGAATATCTTTTGATGCTAAGGCAAGCGACGTCAGGCATGATCTTCTCCTCTCGCCTCGTTAGTTGGGCTCCTACTTTACAAATAAAAAGAAAATTGAATCAAGTGCCTTGGGATCAAAGTAACTGCCTTTTTGCTCTCTCTCTCTCTCTCATTGAATCAAGTGCCTTGCGGCGAAAGTAACAACCTTTTTGCCGAAAATACTGCACATGTGATTGCACCCCGTATTCATTAACACAAGGGTTTGAACGAGATGACAACACACATGTAGATCATCCTTTAATGAGCATAAGTTGTGTTTTGGCAACAATCTGATTTTGATGTATATCGTGTACCAAAGTTTGTCCAAACGATTTCAATCAAAGCCATTGACTCAACCAAAGATGTTTTTCACGGTTCTCTCCTCTCTTTTTGATTGAATCAAGTGTCTTGGGACGAAAGTAACTGCCTTTTTGTTGGAAATGCCACACATGGGGTTGCACCCATATTCATTAACATAAGGATTTGAACGAGACGACAACACATGTGTAGATCATCCTTTAATGAGTATAAGCTATGTTATGGCAACAATGTGATTTTGATGTATATGCATGTATCAAAGTCTGTCAAAATGATTTCAATTAAAGCCAATGACTTGACTAAAGATGTATTTGTGGTTCTCTCTCTGTGATTGAATCCAGTGCCTTGGGACAAAAATAATTGTCTTTTTGCTCGAAATGCCACACATGTGGTTGCACCCATACCCATTCACATAAGGATTTGAACAAGATGACAACACACGTGCAGATCATCCTTTAAAAAGCATAAGCTATGTTTTGGCAACAATGTGATTTCGATGTATATGCATGTACCAAAGTCTGTCCAATTGATTTCGATCAAAGCCATTGGCTTGACCTAAGATGTTTTCCGCGGTTCTCTCTCTCTCTCTAATTGAATCAAGTGCCTTGGGACAAAAGTAACTACATTTTTGCTAGAAATGCCGTACATAAGGGTTGCACCCATATTCGCTAACACAAGGAAAGGAGCATAAAGCTTCGTTCTAGTAACGATGTGATTTTGATGTATATGCAAGTACCAATGTCTATCCAAATGATTTTGATCAAAGCCATTGACTCGACCGAAGATATTTTCCGTAGCTCTCTCTTTCTCTCTCTCTATGATTAGTGCCTTGAAACAAAAGTAGCTACCTTTTTGCTAGAAATGCCACATATGTGGTTGCACCCATATTCATTAACACAAGGATTATAAAAGATGACAACACACATGAAGATCATCCTTTAACGAGCATAAGCTATGTTCTGGTAACAATGTGATTTTTTGATGTATATGTATGTACCAAAGTCTATCCAAATGCTTTTGATCAAAGCCATTGACTCGACTGAAAATGTTTTCCGCGATTCTCTCTTTGTGATGGAATCAAGTGCCTTGGGACGGAGTAGCTGCCTTTTTGCAGAAAATGCCGTACAATGGTTGCACCCATATTTATTAGCGCAAGGATTTGAACGAGATGACAACACATGTGCAAATCATCCTTTAACGAGCATAAGCTAAGTTCAGGCAACAATGTAATTTTGATTTATATGTATGTACCAAAATTTGTCCAAAGAATTGCTAGGCTAACAGCATCGTCCCTCTTAAAAAGAGACGGTGCCTCGCCAGCCTTTCAATTTTCCAAGGGAACCGGTTAAATTGTTTAGCTGGTTTCCTTCGAAAATTTGGAAGGAAAATATCCCTTAATGGGATGATAGGGAGATTCCTTATGTGATAAAAATAAAAATAAAAAGAAAGTGCTAAAAGTGAAGAAAATTAATAAAATACCTATAATAATACAAATTTTATGATTCGTAACTATTCTTATGATCACCAAATGAGTGACCATGATCAAGAGCTCAAATCAAGCAATCATAGTCTCAAACTTAAATGATGGTACCATCACATTTGAGGCATCCATTTTGTCTTGTCTTATATGGGCAACTGGAGTAGAAAATCATGGTTTTGTATTTGTGTAATATTTAAAGAAACAACTCGAATGACATTGTTGAAGAAAGAAAATCCAAGAGGTAATTGTTTGCAAATTTTAGATAGTGGAATATAATTCCAAAATAAAATAAATTATATTTAAGAATATATTAATGAAGAATACTAAATACCCAATTTGCACAAAAAATAGGTATATTAGACTTCCATTTGTTTTTTTGAAGTTTTTTTTCTTTTAAAACAGTTAGCCATGAACTTGATTTTCTAGTGGCGTCACTTCATTACCCTAATATAGTTGTCATGGAATATTAAGATAGGTGCCACATTAAAACAACGTAAATGAAGAAAAATATTAAGAAATAGAAAGAGGGGAGTTTCATCACAGCTAGTGTGGGCACAAGCGCCGGCTTTCGGCAACCATAAATGTTCAAGCTTAAGTTTGTGGACTACATAGCCGCTCAAGTTCATAGCCATAGCTGCTTAATTTGAGCTCGTAACAGCCATGGGCTTGAGTTGCAAAGCTCACATCAATCATGTCCTATAGATCTTTTCGAGCCATGAAGCTTGAGACCATGACTGCTTGATTTGAGCTTTTGATTATGATCACTCAATTGGTGACCGTAAAAGTAATTATGAATCATAAAATTCGTATTATAATAGATATTTTATTGGTTTTCTTCACTTTTAGCACTTTATTTTATTTTTATCATATGAGGAATCTCCCCATCATCCCATTAAGAGATATTTGGAATGGGATATTTTCCTTCCAAATTTTCGAAGGAAACCGGCTAAGCAATTTAACTGGTTCCCTTGGAAAATTTAAAGGCTGGCAGGGCACCGTCTCTTTCCAAGGGGCACGGTGCCGTTAGCCTAGCAATTCTCATTTCAACCAAAGCCATTGACTTGACCGACGATGTTTTCCGCTCTTCCAGAATCACACTGACTGAGAGGATGCTTCCTCTGAGGGACTCCTCTGTCAAAGAAGAAAAGGGTCCCACCCACACTTTGTTTGACATTCATTTCGACAAAAAAAGCAAGCACAATTTTTAACCCTAAAAAATAGATCTTTAATTCGGTTCCCTAAAAGGCAAAATCACTATCACGGCGTGCATCCATGATTAAAAATCATAGTAAACTCCGAACCTGTCGATCTCGTTGGTGGACCCCATTGACTCACAATCCATGCCTGATGAATCATGCCACGGCTTATTTTAACCTTCCCTACGTGCAACTCAGCCTTGCACGCGAACGTCGCCCTAATCTCTCAAATGTGAAGTCTTTGCAGGTGAATGAAATAATAATTTGTTGATTTTTCTTGAATACGAAGCTGTTATAAGTATATCAATATTTGCTAATTTTGGGTCAAATGTTAATTAAGGTAGGAGGTGAACCTTTCTTGGAAGGACTCGCCTTCTATAGTCCTCCTGGTGGGGTATTCACTTGTGGACCATCTGGATTCGATTAATTAATTAATTTAATTTAATTCGATTTACATGTTAACAAAATAAGTTTGGTTTTTTTTTTTTTTTTTTTTGATTCAGTGGAGACACAAACGAGAGGATCCCGATGACGTCAACTTGGTATATGCTGAACAAGCTTGGCATGAAGATCACAGAGAACTAGACACCGTGGTAAAATGGTAGAGAAGTAATTTCCTCATCAGTCTCTAAATTATGATAATTCGACCTACTGCATCCTTTTAATTTTTTTAATCATGCCATAAATGGAGACAAATTCAATGCGAAGGTGGCCTAATGGATAAATTGATATATGGAATTTAAGAATTTTTTTGTGCCTGCAAGCTTTTTTTTAAAGAAAATTCCAAACAAGAGTCTAAATTGCCATCATTAATGATGGGATCAATAGGCGAACCTCTGTTCAAGCCTTCAAGGGATTGCCTTTTAGTTGTGAACTACCCGGAAATTTGGATCAGAACATAGAGACGCTCAAAGATGCCAGAGTAACATCTCTAACTTAGTAGAACTGCATTTTTCATAGGATCCTATTAGGTTGGAGAAGAAGAAGTGTTTAGAGAGACATGGAGAGAATTTGCATACGCACACACTTTACTTCAAGGGATTCTGCCCAAAATATTGTTAAAAAGAAACAAAGACCAAGCTCACAGGTCTTAGAACACACAGAGGCCTCGAGATTCTCGGTTCGGAATTATTCCAGGTGATATGAATAGAGATTTTGAACAATGATTTCATTATCCTATTGTTACAGTACTTTGTTACAATGACTTGTGCTATAATAATTTTCATTACAGGTCTATCTGTCATCCTAAGAGTTATAGTCATAGTCTAAATTATCAAAGCTATATCTTGCAAGCCGTTTTTCCTTGTAACGTTGCTCCATTCCAATATCATCAAGAGGACTGTTGGTATTGTGAGAGGATCCCTTTTGTGAGATCAGGGTCCCACATACTTTGACTACTTGAGGCAAGTTCTTCTTCATGAATCTAGGAGAGTCCTGGAGTGTTGGTAAGCATGATTGGCTACGGCCAATTTGCTATATAGGCATAACAGGAGACTATGCTTGGGTCCATTTCGAGAGATAAGGACAAAGGTCCTTGATCATAGGGATCTTAAGAGAAGGGACCTCTCCACTGAGCATAGGATGCTTGAGCATAGGACTCCTGAGAGGACCGTGCTGGATGTTTGCCATTTCTTTTTCTTATGATGGAGGTGTCCTTGCTTGATTCTAGCTTACTTGAATTCCTTAAGTGCTTGTGTGGCTTCAGGTACAAGACTATAGTGGTCCCATAGAATAAGTGTAAAGTAGTCCCATACTTCTTCATGAATGATCCAGTTTTCTTGGCATAGGATTCTATGCAATTCTTTGTAATTGTATTCGACAGATCTAACATAATTAGGAAACGATATGTAGATACAAGCTTCTTGAAGATGTGATTGAGGCTTGTAAGTGGTGGCTCCTACTCCTTCTGGCGTATTGGTGAGAGTACCATTATATTGGACAAAAGTCCATAATTGGCGAAAAAATACAACCGTGTATGTGTTTCTGGTTCTGGCCGGAGGGTAGCTCTCATTTCTTGTAGAAAGAGGCATTTCCAGTAAGTACGAGGATAAAACCAATTAAGCATAGTTAGAAGGTTCCCGTCACTTTCACTCCCCTTATTATGTCAAAGTGCGATTAGTTTGGTTAACTTGACAATGAATTTTCTGGTAAGGAACTCAACAACTATTAAGTACTTATTAGTTAAGTATCAAAACAATCATCAAAGCTGGTAAAAGAAATCATATTCTTTCCAGATTAATGGATGAATAAATGGGTATTTGGAATTTAATCCAAAAAGATAAAGAATTGAGCCTCAATGGAATTTGAATATATCTGTATGGTGTTGTCACATGAGGTTATCAAGATTTTCAATTAGGCTATCATTTGGATATGTTTAATGATTTCCTTAGGATATTCTAGATTTGGCCAATCTCGCATTTTTTCAATCTTGTAATTTTCCTATTGAGGAAAAGCATGCTTGAAAATGTACATGTTGATATCTGCTGGTATCTTTGGTTTGGAAAGAAAATCAACAAAAACATTTTTCTTTCCTACAATGTGCTTGGTTTCAAAACAATATTTTGAAAACCATTCAACCCATCGAAGCAGCTAAAGTGAGAAATCTGCTTTTATTTGAATTTATTCATATGGGGGAAAGATGTCATATCTAATTCTATCAGGAAATGATGGCCAATAAGATGGAATTCAAAATTTTTTATTCCATTCTTTATTGCCAATATTTCCTTAAAAGTAGAATGATAATACATTTCAGTTTGGGAAAAATTTCCACTTTTGTAAGCGTAAATGTTTTGCTTACCTTCAACTTCTTTAAACAGTATGGCTGCCCAATATTCGTCACTAGCATCGGTCTAGAGAATTCTCTTCCTAATGGATGGTATTTGTAATAGAGGAAGATTCTGCATTACTTCTTTTAGCTCTACAACTGCTTTGGTTTGAACTTTACTCTAAGAAGGAGGATTTTTCTTCAGCATCAATTGTAATGGAAGCAGTAATTTTGCAATATGGCCTTTTGTAATAAGGACGGGGTTACTATGAGGCCAAAAGGGAGAACTTTCCATTAAAAATATTAGTTTGGAATACAAAATCCTATCTTGGGTCTATCTTAAGAATGAATGCCAAGTTGCCAAAATCTGGCTTTGAGATCAAATTTGGAGTAAATATGGGCTTTGGATAATCCAGTAAAAAGGAAATTGGAGAGGGTAAAGGGAACTTGTCATCTTGAAGGAAGAGGTTGAGGGGCTAATAATTAATTACCAATCACATCTTTCCTCGATTCTGTTCAGCTTGCATAAAAAGCTTTGTAGGCTCATTGGGAATTTAAGAATTCAATAAGACCTTGCTACAGCAGCTTTGAGCATTCCTTCTAAGAAACAGTAAGATGTTATGGGTTCATTTCTATGTGACTTGTCTTAGTGAGATTTATGTCTTCATTTTTTTTTTAAAGGAAAACGAACAAAAAACTCCAAATTTTTCCATGAATGATGGGGACACTTTTGAGAGAAGAAAGAGTGAGATTCCAAACATGATTCTAATAATTTTTGCATGATTAGATCCAGTAAACTCATTTAGATGGAAAAGAGCCATTGGATATTGACAAATTCAGATGATTGATCTTTATACTTGAGGCATTTTTCAGGAATTATTTGGAATTGAGGAATTTGAGTTATAACATTCCAACCTATGATCAAATCTTTGTTGGAAAGACTAGATCCAAAGATTTTAGTAGTTATAAAACACTAAGGGAAACATTGGATAGTTACTAGTGTAGTTTGCACATTTATAGAAAATGTATCTCTTAAAACATAATCGAAATACCGAACATAGGAAGTCAAGTATTCTTCATGAAAACCCTTTGTGTCTAAAAATTGAATAACTCATACCAGTATTTATAAGAGTAATGACTGTGATTGGTTTAGCAAACTTTGATATGGGGAATTTTATAGAAAAGTGGGGACAATGGACTTGACTAGAATATATACTAGGGTTTTATTATGAAGAAGTGAGGGATATATGAAAAAGATCTTTAGAGTCTAAATCAGAATCGATTTCAATAGGGGTTTGATAATAAGGAATGATACAAAGAGTCTACTTATATGGATCTTCATTAATAGAAAGCAATGACTTAACATCATTATTTTCAAGTGAAACAGTAGTTTCAATTTCAATGTGGTGTATCAAGTGGCTCTGACCTTTTTTTCGTTTGGGGGGAATTTTTAGCGAAATGATCCTTTTTGTTGGCGATGAAGTATCGAGTTGATTTCTTATGGTTTGAGCAATCTTTCCTTCTTTGTAGGAATCGTCATTTTTTTCTTTCTTTGGAATTACTTCGATCCATGCTTGGACGTTTCCACCCAGTATATTTTAAAATGCTTTTTTTTTTTTTTTCTGAAAGGTTTTCCACAAGAACCATCTTAATCTTTTTTAGAACATTTGATCTTAAAATGCTGGCGCGAGCAAGCACCATCAAACTCTCGATTGTCTCTAATGTAGGTTTTCATCATCTGGCGTCTAAGGCACAAATCATCGAGGCAGAGATGGACTTCTTGCTGTATTTCTCCAAAGGAAATATCCACAATTCTCCTTTATTTGTTAAGAAAGGATCTCTCAACTTGTTGGGAAAGTTCTCTAGGAATAGAAACTAGAAAAGCCTATTTTAAATTTGCATAAGCTCTAAGGCCATAGAAGAGTTTGAGCATTTCTCAATAATACTTATTGAGATGTCTTTTCTAGCGAGAACAACATTTTCTTTTGAAATATCTCTTCCTTTGAACTTAATAAGATTGGTGGTTTTCCTATGAAAAAGTGGTAGATGGTTGTCATGACTTAACCAAAGTATACCAAAAGCAAGAATTGAACTTAGTCATTTTCTGGGATTCATTACCATCTGTGATTATGGCTTTTGATAAACCTCGTAACAAATTTGAGGAGGACCTCATACTTGTCATGATTTGTGAGGTTTCGAGTGCTTAGCCAAGAATGAAATTCTTCAAATCATTCTGGCCATTTCAAATAAGGAATATCATCAGCAGTAAAAAAACTGTTTGGAAGAGGAAGTTGGATTCTAAGATGGGTTATTTGGTTGGATGACCTCTGAGTCTAAGGATTTGAATTCATCTCCTGACTGGAGGATTAGCCATGAATATTGAAGAGGTGGCTAATATAATAGAAAATGATTCAAAAGCAGGAATTGAAAAAGAAAAGGAGGATGAAAGGGATATCGAATTTGGCTATGAATCTGAATCGATCAGAAGAATCAATTCTAAAGGAGGCTGAATCTAGTCTTTCAAGATAGTAGGATCAAGTTATTTTTTCTCCTCATTGCGCAGATCTCTTAGGATTGATTCCAACGGGTTGGATAACATCATTTGATATGGCTTCTCCTTTGTGGAAGTCAAAGATTCTTCAGGTCTTTTCCTTCCCCTTTTCTTTTCTTAACCGATCCATTTCTCTAAGTCGGTTTTGCATTTCTACCATATCGGTTTTGTCTCTTCTGGTAGAGGTTTCTACGAGAACAATAAAGATCGAAGTATTTTGTGGTGGTAGAAGAGAATACTCTACTCATGGCAAGGTTGAGAATGGATTATTTTGAAAGTATTATTGTGTGCCAAAAGAGTCTCTAATTACCAATTTAGAACAGTTTCAGCAACGGGAGTTCTCTTTTACCTTCCATGTTCATCCATATCATTTGGTGCAGATATTTTTGGGACGTGACAATATCTTTCCCGTGAATCAATAAATTCTTCAATAATTGGGAAAGAAAGTTTAGAGACTTCTCGACCAAGAGGGGGAAATTCTTCAGAACATGGAGATGGAAGGATTATCATTTTTCTACTTTTGTTGGTTGAGTGGTGTCTCATTTGGGAGTTCTAGTGAGTATTAATGTTTTTTTGCCCACTTTGGGATCGACTTGTAGAATGGGAAAATGGCTGGTTTTTTATGAGAAGGTGAGGGAGGTGGTGTAGGTGGTAGAGCTAGTGGAACGAAGGGTGATGATGCATATGCTAGTGGTGGAGATGGAGCATAAGAAACCATGAATTGGAACTTATCACTTTCACTAAGGGTGTCAATAAAGGGGCCTCCGTTCAAATATCTTTAATATACACCATCTCTTGATTTTTGGAGTTTTCGCCTGGGTTTTGTAATTGGGTCCACTTCATTAGGAGAGTTTGTACAGTAAGAACACTAACAAAAAGGATTCTAAAAACAATGACTATATTGATCATTGTAGTAATGGACAGGATTTCCATTATTATGGAAGTATTTGATAAGCTTCTTTGGATCTAGTTTAGAGATTGATTCTGGAATGCAATGTTCAATCATAAACAGGGTTTGTAAGATGGAAGGGTTTTCTTCCTTTTCTTTGCCGAATTTGATAGCAATAGTGCCATCACTTTTCCTCACAAATTTAGAATTCGAGGACTAAAGAGACTTATTATTCTGGTGTAGCTTCTCATAATTGGCAATCCAAGTTTCCGGAAGAAGCTTGGCCAACTTTTATTTGGAAATCTGCCTGGGAACATGAATGCAGGATGCCTAATCATTTTGCATGGAGATGAACAACGTACCTTCATTTCCATTTGGAAATTTAGATCAAGGGCGTGATTCTGCCCTCGATAGATCATCTAGTGGTGCAAGGTCGTTGCAATGGAATCATTAGTTTGGGATGCTCCAGTAAGCTGAATTTAAGGAAAGCAACTGAGGATCTGAAACAACAACGTTGAAATTTTGATACAAGGTTACAAAAACTATTCCAGCATTTAAAGTAGTTTGGATAATGCCAATATAAGCATGCTGGTATTATAGAAATCGAGTGTCCAATATGGTCATCCTAGCCATAACTAGCAAGCCTTTTCGGCCATGGAAAGTGAGTGCAAGACGAATAGCTCCACCATAGATACGAAAGTATCCCTATTGGGTCCACTGTTTGGGAAATTTTAGAGGGATATGGAGAGTAACAAAATACTCATTTTCAGCGACTGGAAGGGATGTTAATCAAACTTGAAGGATATGAAGTGAACCTTATTTCAAATAAGGGCTTGAAGTGATCATGTCAATATTAAATAAGGGCTTAACTCATCGGCTAATAAGGGCATTTTCGTCCTTTATTTTTGTGAATTATTTCCATATTTTTATTTTCTATATTAGATGAAAAAATAAATTTTAAAAAAAATGGAAGGGGAAGGAAAAACTGTGAGAGCTCTATCAACCTCAAAATCACACTATTGCCAGGACATAGCTTATGCTCGTTAAAGAATGATTTGCATGCGTGTTATCATCTCATTCTAATATTTGTGTTAATGAATATGGTGCAACTACATGTGCGGCATTTCCAGCAAAAAAGGCAGCTACTTTTCATCCCAAGCCACTTGACTCAATTAGATCGAGAGAGTGAGCAAGAGAGAGATGCAAGGTGCTTGATTTAATCGATTTGGGCATTTGGAGCTATGGTTCTTAAGCCAATTTTGTTGGAGAGAGCAATGCAGTGGGGCATAGAATCGGAAGGAGGGAGAGAGAGAGAGAGAGAGAGAGAGAATCAAAGTGAGAAAGCAATAAGGGTGCTCGATTTTGGGTGATTCAGTGCTTAAGGTTCATGAGCCTATCCTTGGCCTTCCTTCACTCATTAATAGGCCACTCTTTAGTAGTGGGCACTTGGGGCATTTGTAACGAAATGAAATAATGTGAAGGTTCTATTCATTTTGCGAAAAATGTGGCGTTTCTAGATAATATTTTCCAAGAAGCAATTTTTCAAGAAAATAACAATATTTTCCACTATTCAGTTGAAACTTGAAAATAGACTAGAAAATATTTCCCACCATTCAATATGGAAAATTTCAATTTGATTTTCCTCAATGTGCTCATCTTAATAATTTTTTTATTTTCTTTCTCCTTTTTATTATTTTTGGTAAAAAAAATCGATTTTTTTAATTTTTTAATTTCTTTCTACTTTTTTTATTTTTCTTTTTTCTTTTCCTCCTTCTTCATCTTTGGTCATTCGCTGTCCATAGCGACAGCTGTCAAACCATGAGCTCGCTGGCCTTGAAAAGGCTTGCTTATGGCCGATCGCCAACTGTTGTTGTGGCCAACTAAGAAAGAAGGAAAACAAAAAGAAATAAAAAAAAGGAAAAAAAAAGAATAAAAATTTGAATTTTCTAAAAAAGAAACAAAGAAAGAAGTGAATTGGTAGGGGTGTGAGATAAGAGAAAGTGAGTGAGAAAAATATTTTCCTTTACTTGAAAAGTGGATAACATTTTCCCTTCTTTTAGAAAACTTTTTTCTATTGATGGAAAATGTTTTTTTGATCAATTTATTTTCCGTGGAATGAACACCAAAAATTCAGAAATTATTTTCTAGAAATTATTTTTCATGGAATGAACGAAGGATTAAGTTCAAATGGTCGATATATTAAAGTAATGGGGAAAATGGATATCTTTGAATGATGCAACGGATTGAGTGTTAAATATCACCCATCTATTTCATATGTTTATTTGTTATTAAACGTAACACGTAGAAGAAGTACCATCTAGTTTATTTTTTCAATTATATTTAATTTGTATTTCCCATTAGAAGCCCAAATACAAAGCTAGAAGAGAAGAAGATCATACCTCACATCATTTGCATTAAGCATCAAAAGACATTTGAATTTAGGCTCCCTCGTTTCACTTAAAATAACTTTTAGGAAAAAAATTTCTGGATTTTCTGGCATTCATAAAAAATGAATTGACCAGGAAAAACATTTTCTATAAATCGAAAAAAGTCTTCTAAAATGGGGAAAATATTTTCCACTTTTTGAAAATGGAAAATATTTTCCTCACTTACTCTCTTTTATCTCACACCCTTGTTAGCCCCATTTTATTTCTTATTTTTTTAAATTGATTTTTTTTTTTCTTTTTTCTCTCTTTCTTCTTTTGCAGGAGAGCTCCAGCTCACTGTTCACCAGATCAGCAAGCTTGAGGTGGTCGCTCGCCAAATTGGCAAGCTAGCCTAACTTGTCGATTTGGCAAGGCCCAAGGCCTCAAGGTGGTCGCTTGCTAGATTGGCTAGCTCAAGGTGACCGTTCGCCAGGTTGGCGAGGCTCAAGGATCGCCTAATCGACGAGCGCTAGCCTTTGGTCGGTTGCCGGTAGTTGGCCATCGCTGTGGGCGATAGTCAAATGAAGAAGAAGAAGATGGAAAAGAAAAAATAAAAGAAAAATAAAAGAAAAATATAAAAAGAAAAAATAGAAAGAAAATTTTAAATTTTAAAAATAAAAATTCAATTTAAAAAATAAAAATATTTATTAAAAGGATAAGAACTCAAGTCGAATTTTCCATACCAAACATCAAAAAATATTTTCTAACTTATTTTCAAGTTTTAGCCGAATACAAAAAAAAAAGTCATTTTCTTGAAATTTCCAAAAACACCACATTTTCCTTAAAATGAATGTATCCTTAATAACAATTACATACATCATCGATATCATTCACCACATCAGTTGGGATATCCTTGTACAAATTCCTTGAGATTGTTAATTATCTCAGGAAGTATTGACTTCGCCTATTTTAAAATTTGACCCCAATCATGTCCCATACCCCAAATCCCATGTCCTCCGTAGCACTCAATAGATGAAAGAGAGATTTCATTTATATCAAAAGCGCGAACTAGTCAGCTGAGCTTGAGAGGGCCACAAATCACAGACACTGTCTTCAGCACAAAAGTCAACCCCTCACGGTAAAAGGGCATGGAGGGGATCGGAATAGCCGGCGATGTGAGCCGATTCTGGAGCTCAAGACTCGAGGATATTCGAGGACCAGGGGATTAAATACCACCTGCTGCCTCAGTAAGTCAACCTCAGCAACGTCGGGTCGCCACCGCCATCATGCCCTTTTGTAACGTTGAGGGTTGACTTTTGTGCTGAAAACAATGTCAGTGATTTGTGGCCGTCTCAAGCTCAGCCGACTAGTTCACGTTTATGATATAAATAAAATCTCTCTTTCATCTATTGAGTGCTTTTAATTATAGAAAATTAGGTTTACGGAGGACTTGGGATTTGGGATTTGAGATGTGATCGGGTCTAATTTTAAAATAGGAGAAGTCAATGGTTCTTTAGATAATTGACTATTCTAAGGAATTTGTGTAAGGATATCCTAACCGATGATGATAAATTTATATGGTGAACGATACAGATAACCTATGTAATTGTTATCAAGGCACTATTCATTTCACAGAAAATATAGCGTTTTTGAAAAATATTTTTCATGAACCCATTTTGCAAGAAAATATTAGTATTTTCTGGTGTTTAGTTAAAATTAAAAAATGATCTAGAAAATATTTTCCGTTGTTCAATATGAAAAATTCAACTTGATGTTCCTATCCTTTTAATGATATTTTTTTTTTTTTAAATCAATTTTTTAATACTTCTTTCTACTTTCTATTTTTTTCTTTTTCTTTTTGAATTTATTCTTTTTTTTTTCCTTTTCTATAACAGTTGGCGATCGGCAACTTGCCAAAGGCGGGGTCACGGCATGCTAGATTTCGGCTCGCCACTTGCCAAATTAGTGAGCCATAGGCTAGCGCTCACCAATCATGAGCCTTGAGCCTCACTGATCTAGTGAGTGGTCACCTCGAGCTCACCGATTTGGCGAGTGACTACCTCAAGACCTCAAGCTTTGCAAGATTGGCAAGCTAGATGCTCAAGCTCGCCAATTTGGCAAATGGCGAGCAGTGAACTCAAGCTCGGCTATGGCCGGCAACTAGCCTTGATAGTAGGGGAAAAAAAGAAGAAAAAAGAAAAAGAAAAAGAAAAAAATCAAATTTTTAATAAAGAAAAAAAGAAAGAAAATGGGGCTAGTAAAGGTGTGAAATAAGAAAGAGTGAGTGATGAAAATGTTTACTATTTTTCAAAAAGCGGAAAACATTTTTCCCTATTTTAGAATACTTTTTTTTTTTCATTTATGGAAAATGTTTTCTCCGACTAATTCATTTTCTGTGAAACGAATACTGGAAAATCCAAAAAATGTTTTTTCAAAAGTTATTTTTCACAAAACAAATAGAGTCTAAATTCGAATGTCTTTTGAAGCTAAATGCAAATGACGTGAGGCATGCTCTTCTTCTCTTCTTGCCTCAGTTGACTAGTTCACGCTTATGATATAAATAAAATCTCTCTTGCATCTATTGAGTGCTTTTAATTATAGAAAATTAGGTTTACCGTGGATGAGGGATTTGGGGTTCGGGACGTGATCGGGGTTGAATTTTAAATAGGAGAAGTCAATAGTCCCTAAGATAATTAACCATCCCAAAGAATTTGTACAAGGATATCCTAGCCGATGATGATATCTTTATCTGGTGAATGATGTCACGATATTACATGCTTGCGCCGCAGCATGCATTTTACTTAGTTTTTAGCCAATGATTGTTAATTTCAATATTTGACTAACTCTTAATGAAATCGGCAAAAGGTATGTCAATAATGTATATAACCATTATTAAGGCTCTGCTCGTTTCACGAAAAGTGTGGCATTTCTAAAAAATATTTTTCAATGTTTGGCTAAAACTTGAAAATGAGTTAGGGAATATTTTCTAATGTCTGGTAAGGAAAATTCAACATGATATTCCTATCCTTTTAATATTTTTTTAAATCAAATTTTAATTTTTTAATTTTTTAATTTCTCTTTCTACTTTTTCTTTCTTTAATTTTTTTCTTTCCCATCTTCTTCTTCTTCTTCATTAGACCACTGACCAAAGGCAAGCTTGAGCTCGCCTGAGGCTAGTGAGCGCATAGTCACCTCAAGCTCGCCCACCTAGCAAGCGGCCACCTCAAGCTCGCCGATCTAGCGAATGGCGAGCTGCAAGCTCGAGTTCACTTGTGGCTGGCAATCGGCCTTGACATAAGGAAAAAAAAAAGAAAAAGAGAAAAAAATCCATTTTTTTTAAAAAGAAAGAAAAGAAAGAAAAGAAAATGGGGCTAGCAAAGGTGTGAGACAAGAGAGAGTGAGTGAGGAAAATATTTTCTATTTTTCAAAAGAAGGAAAACATTTTCCTCGATTTAGAAGACTTTTTTCCATTAATTAATGTTTTCGCTAACCAATTCATTTTTCCTTAAACAATTGCCGGAAAATCTGAAAAATGTCTTTCTAGGAGTTATTTTCTGCCAAAAAAAAAAACGAAGTCAAAATTCGTATGTCTTTTGATGTCAAATGCAAATGACGTGAGGCATGATCTTGGGCTTCTAATGGGAAATACAAATTATATAAATTTGAAAAAAATAAAGTAGATGTTATTTATCCTACATGTTGCGTATAATAACCAATAAACATATTAAATAGATCAGTCGTATTTAAAACTCAATAAGAGTCTGTCGCATCATTCAGAAATATCCATTTTTTCCCATAACTTTAATATATCAAGTTTATGAACTTAATCTTTCGTTCATTTCGCAAAAAACAATTTCCAGGAAACCGTTTTTTGGATTTTTTGGTGTTCGTTTTATGGAAAATGAACTAATCAAAGAAAATATTTTTCATCAACGGAAAAAAGTTTTCTAAAATAAGGGACAATGTTTTCCACTTTTCAAGTAAAGGAAAACATTTTTCTCACTCATTTTCTGTTATTTCACACCCATGTTAGTCCCGACTTCTTTCTTTTTTCCTTCTTTTTTTTTTTTTTAAATTCAATTTTTTTTCTTTCTTTTTGTTTTCCTTCTTTCTCAGTGGGTGACCGGCCACAAGCGAGCAAGACCCTTTTGGCGAGGCTCAAGGTTGGTGAGCCTATTGGATGCAAATTACGCAATCCCAAGATCTCCATAGCCAGAATAAGAACATGCATAATTGAGTAGAAAGATTAACGCATTTGTTTTGGGATCCATCGTTCTTGAAGCGGAAGCGAAAAGCGATGTTCCACGCATCAAATCATTTTCCTCTATTACCCTCCGTATCACTGGCTCAATGAAACGACCACCTCACCCTTTAGCGCTAGATTAACGCTTTTTGTGTGATGATACATGTAAGAATTAGGGTTAGAGGAGAGACTTGAGCATTATTTATAAAGTTTCTAGCCAGGCCTCTTCATTACGGGCTAGGCTCAACTCAGCCCACACTAACCAGCCCCATATTAGACTAATTAAGAAACATTCTATCTTACTTTAGACCAACCCCATTTTACAATAACTGTAAAACAGTAAATTACAATATCAATTAATGTAATCTATATTAGAAAAACTCTTACGAGCCTTTTTTTAGGCTAATGAGCTCGAGGTTCATCGAAATTTGGTGAGCCTTGAGCTCGCTAGCCATCACCATGGCCGACGATTAACTGAAGAAGAAGGAGGAAAAGAAAAAAAATTAAATGATAAAATAAAAAGTAGAAAGAAAATAAAATTAATAAAAATAAGAAAAAATTGATTTTTAGAAAAAATAAGAAAAAAAAAATAAATAGAAAATTTATTAAAATGAGTGCACGGAGGAAAATCAAATCACATTTTCCATACCAAATGGTAGAAAATATATTTTAGTCCATTTTCAAGTTTCAGCTGAGTTCCGGAAAATTTTGTTATTTTCTTGGAAAATGGTTTCTTGGAAAACATTCTACAGAAATGCCACATTTTCTGTGAATTTAACATAACCTTAACATTATTTCATTCCGTTACAAATGCCCTAAATGCCTACTACTAAAGGATGGCTTGTCAACAAGTGGAGATAGGCCGGGGATTGGCTGATGAACCCTAAGCATTGAATCGCCTAAACTTGAGCACCCTTGTCCCCCTCTCAATCGATTCAATTGAGCACCCTCCTCTCCTCCTCTCTCTCTCTCTCTCTCTCTCTCCCCCCCCCTCCCCCGATTCTACGCCCCTCTGCATTGCTCTCTCCGACTGGATTGGCTCAAGAACCCTAGCTCCAAATCCCCTAAATCGATCGAATCGAGCACCTTGTATCTCTCTCTTGCTCGCTCTCTCGATCTGATTGAATCAAGTGCCTTGGGATGAAAGGTAGCTGCCTTTTTGTTATAAATGCCACACATGTAATTGCACCATATTCATTAACACAAGGATTAGAATGAGATGATAATAAGTGTGCAGATCATCATTTAACCAGCATAAGCTATGTTGTTGCAATAATGTGATTTTGATTTATGTGCATGTACTAAAGTCTGTCCAAATGATTTCGGTCAAAGCCATTTGCTCAACCGAAGATCTTTTCCGCTGTTCCAAACCGCATTGATTGAAAGGATGCTTCCGTTGAAGGACTCCCTCCAAGAAGAAAGGGCCCAGCTCCACTTTCTTCGACTTTTTGGATGGACGACAAGCACAATTTTCAACCATAGAAAAAGATCTTAATTCCGTTCCTCAAAAGGCAAATTCACTTTCAAGGCGGGCATCCATAATCAAAATCATAGTAAATTCCGAACCTGTCTCATTCGTGTACTCAATTGACATGAAACGATGAATAACTTTATAATTCTAGTATTTGGAATTTATTTTCCCTTTCAAATTATGCTAAAATCACGTACAAGATTTCGCGGATGGGCAGAACTAAACTTCTTTTCCTACGTGAGACCGAGGTAAAAGATGCGCACTTCATTCAAGTGCTTTTGCAATCCGTCTTTTTACACCGATAAAGGTCAGATCAAAATGAACCTCGACCGTGTTTCGTCGAATTCTCTTTTGAAAGTATCTTAATATTTAGATATTCTTGGAATTGAAATAGTTGAGAATAATAATGTGGAAGACAGATTGAGAAATTTCTATATAATTCGATATATTCATAATGAAGATTATATCGGCTTATTTATAAACTATACGAGATGACTATTGAAGGTGACATATTAATCAATGATATACACTATCAAATGAGATATATACATAATCTTGACAGATATTTATAATCTAGTAGATCTCCTAATATCACTAATGACTTTGGGAAAAAAAAAAAAAACAGCCTAATAGAGGAAGGCGAGGAAAGAGATTTGTTCCTTGGTGGACCATAGAAGCGTCGCCTCTCATTTGGCACATGCATGCTCTATATACTACCAAACACAAGCATAATGCATCTGCAAAGATATAAGGAGAAAAAGTTCAGAACAGCAGTATAACCCACGAATCTTATCTGTCATCGCCTTGTATAAAACCCCCCACCCCACGCACACGCACTCGAAGAGAGAAAGAAGCGAGAGAGAGAGAGAGAGACATGATGGGTCACCATTGTTCATCTTCTTCAAGTCCATCAATGCTCTCGCTCAAGTGCCTGCTCATGCTGACAGCAACGTTCGTGGCCTCGTCCCTACCCTCCGGCATGGCGAATTGGGCCAGCGAGCAAGAGGCAGACCGGGTGTACCGGCTCCCCGGCCAACCGGATGTGAAGTTCAAGCAATACGCAGGGTACGTGACGGTCAACGAGACGCACGGGCGAGCCCTGTTCTATTGGTTCTTCGAAGCCACCGAGAAGCCCCAGGACAAGCCTCTCCTACTTTGGTTCAATGGAGGTACTGTCTCTCTCTCCTTGTTGGGTTCTCGGAGATCATCTTCCTGGTCCCCTTTTGTCTCGCAATTCATGTGGTCCATAAGGATATATTTTTCTTCTTTTCGTGATATTTGTTTCCTTTCATTTTTTTGCCTATTTGATTTCGCAATTATGTCGGTCTTCTTCGGTGACTTACATTGCGGATTTTTACACCCGGCTGCACCCAAGATATTCCGACGGTAACTTGATCTGTGATTCTCCCGGGCGCACGTGACGGTTATGTGAATTTTTTAGCGGTATAATTCACGGCATTAAAGCTTCTGGATATCTTATCTTGAGATATTATCATCTTAGACGGATCGCATAGTACGTTCTTGACTTCTCTTCAAAAGATATTTTCTTTCCTTACAACGTATGTAGCCTTTGAATGGAATATTCAAAACTCATTAGGTCTGCTGTCGCAATCATAGAACTCTTCAGTTCAAGCGCAATAATTTGTTGACCCCTCCTATTGACCAATGGATTTTCCCTACAATGCAAACATGATTCAAGGAATTATTGGCAAATAATTTAGGATTTTGAGGGAATAATATAAAGTATAAAACTATCGGGAGTGAACGGACAATATCTTTCTCTTTTGGACAGTTACATTGGTTGTCTTTTCCACTAAATATCGTATTTCGCTATTTTTCTGTTTATTTGGATGATAATGTTCTTTTTTTTTCCTTGGCCGTCTAACAACCTCCATCACTTGTTCTTTCCGAGGGTGTCTTATCCCAAGAACAAACAACAAAGAAACCCTATTCTTGTTTGACCATGTTGTTATTTTCCTGTCGATATTTTTGACCCGTTATATAAAATTATGCTATAAGACAACTGGGTTTAGTTAGGTTGCAACGCAATGATATATTCTTGGTTTTGTTTCTACGTCAATGTATTGAAATTCAAGAAATAAAACCCTAAAAAGACGATAGGCCCACATGAAAAGGAATAACCCTAATAATGAATTCTTGAAAATGAAGTTGCGTGGCATTATTGTAGGGTTTCCAAGCTCAACCAAACTGGCTTTTGTCATCATTCTTGGGCGCCCACCTTTTTGTCTTCTACTCCAAGCTTTCAGAGTTGAATATACTTTTTTTTTTTTTTTTTTTTTTTTTTGCTTCTGATTGACACTTACAGGAGTTGAATATGATAGGGGCAATGGGGCCAGAATCTTTTTTTTTTTCTGTTTCTGTTTTTTTGTTTTTTCCCAATTGGATTAAAGAAATATGCAAAAGAAGAAATCTTGGGAAAGGATCAGAATATTTTCTCACCACTTCTAGAGGAAAACATAATTATAGGGTAGGTGCCAATGACAAGATTTAGATGATTAGTCATATGAAAATGCAAGCCAAAGTCGTTTTAGACATTTCCAACTTTTGATTATGTGTTTTTGACCATAATATGTGGCTAATATTAGTTTATGGTAGAAAGATACCTTGACTGCTATAGTAGAAACCACTGTTTTGTCTCTTTGGTCAAATCTATCATTAGATCCAATCGAAGTTTATATTCAAGTAGGTGAATTTAAATGTAAAGTGATCATGATTCCGATTTTCCAATGGATATAATTAATTACTGTGACTTTTTATCTGCCTTGTTTATTTTCACTTGAGCAATTAGTTTAATAAATACACTTAAGCAAACGATAGTACAAAATAAGCATCTTCTTCCATAGAGCTTTTCCTTTTTGGGCTATGGCCACTTCATGCATAACTAATTTAAGGAATTGTCATAGCCACAAAATCAACTAAGGTTACCGTTCACCAAGGATTTCTCCCAGCAAGATTTTCTAAAATTGTTTCTTACATTAATTATATGTTTCTATATCTGGAAAATCACAGGTCCTGGCTGTTCATCGATTGGTTATGGACAGTCAGAGGAATTAGGACCTTTCTTCCCTCAGAAGGACCAGCCAAAGCTGAAGTTCAATCGTTACACTTGGAACAAAGGTAAAGCAATATAAGAGCAAATAAATTTTTTTTTTGAATTACTAATTTATCATAATTTCCAAATTCAGAAAATTCACGTATATTAAACTAGACACTTCGTCCAAAAAAAAAGAAAAAAAGAACTAGACACTAACGCTACTAACTCTTCATTTTCTTTTCAGCTGCAAATCTGTTATTTGTAGAATCACCCGTCGGGGTTGGATATTCCTACACCAATACAAGTAGCGACATCGGTCAGCTCGGAGACAGCATCACGGGTACAACTATTTCTAATCCAAAATCATTTATAAGTCGATAATTTGGAAATAATTTTGACACTTGTATATCTTAATGTTCTTTCTTTCTTTCTTTCTTTTAATTATTATTTATAGCTCAGGACTCGTACGTATTTCTGGTGAACTGGTTTAGAAGATTTCCACAGTTCAAGTCCCACGATTTCTACGTTGCGGGAGAGAGCTATGCAGGTAATCATAAATTGAATGTGGGAGAAAAAAAGAAAATCAACGAAAAATATTCGAGATTAACATGCTTAAATCATCTGATTAACATATGTAAATGACTCTTTAATCTTCAAATCTCCAGGACACTATGTTCCACAGCTTTCGGAGCTTATTCTCGACAACAATAAGAAGCTCTCAAAGGAAGACTACATTAATTTGAAGGGTCTAATGGTTAGTTTCTCTCCGATCAATCTCTTTTGAAAGGCTCGTAATAGGCCTTTGGAGAGGAATATAACTGGCGCTTTATCCCGATGACGCACTTTGCAGATCGGTAATGCATTACTAGATGACGATACAGACCAGAGGGGGATGATCGACTATGCGTGGGATCATGCGGTCGTATCCGATCGCCTGTATCACGACATCAAGGCGACGTGCAATTTTAGCCAGGACGATTTGACCTCAGACTGCAACGTGAACCTCAACAAGTACTTCGCTGTTTACCGGATCATCGACATGTACAGCTTATATGTTTCCAAATGCGTGAATAGTAACTTCAGCAGCATCCGCCAACGTCCAGTCATCGATGGCGTCATCGCGCCTCGATTGCTCTCCAAATTTGTGAGTTCACATTTAGTCACACTTTGACATCTATGTGACGAAACATATTTATAATAGGAGTGCATGTCTGGTGTGATGTATAGACCGGATGGCACAAGAGGCCGGCAGGTTACGACCCGTGCGCGTCGGACTACACTGAGGTGTATTTCAACAGACCAGACGTTCAAGAAGCGCTTCACGCGAATGTCACCAAGATCCCATATCCATGGACTCACTGCAGGTTAGATCATCTTCTTCAAGTCTGGTTACATTGATCTCGAACCCTAGTCCTTGTACGTAGAATGCTCTCACATCTCAGCAATGCAGTCATCATATCAGGACAATTTCGATCCGTTTACGGTCTCTGTCGTAAGATAACCTATTTAGGGACAAGTTACAAATTGAACATGGACGATTTCCATCGTCGTAGCAGCGATCAGGATGAAGAAATCTTCTCTTTGTGCATTTGCAGCAATAACATCTCGTTTTGGAACGACGCGCCGGAATCGATCCTTCCCATAATCCGGAAGCTCATACAAGGAGGCTTGCGCGTGTGGGTGTATAGGTAATCCGAACCTGCGATCTTCAATCGATTCTTGCTAGTAAAATTCGTTTTGGGGAGCTCAATTTGCTCATGGTTAATTCGGTGATGGATCTGTCTTTAATAGCGGAGACACCGATGGGAGAATCCCAGTGACTTCAACACGATACACGTTGAGAAAACTTGGCCTTGATATTGTTCAGGATTGGACACCGTGGTACAACTATCAACAGGTAATCCTCGATTTGTTTCTATTAATTTATTTATGAGAGGTTTAGGTAACCATTTGCAGTCCACAACGATAAGAAGGTTATTATCTGAACCAAGTTTTATTAATAAATCAAATTAATAATGCATTGAAAGGAAAAATAGTTTCTTTTATGCCGCGTCTCGTACCGAGAATTTGTTGGTTCCATTTGTCTCATATATATAATATATAATATATCTTTTTTATTATGGTCTTATTCAATTTAAGGCAGATGAGATCGATTTATTGGGAATTTGATTGATCTTTCAGGTTGGCGGATGGACGGTAGAGTATGACGGGTTGACCTTTGTGACTGTGAGAGCTGCGGGTCACCAAGTCCCAACTTTTGCTCCCAAGAGAGCTCTTCAATTGGTCAAACACTTCTTGGCCAATGAGACATTGCCATCTGCACCATTCTAGAAAGCCTATCTTTTTTATTTTTACTTCATTGTTGCATTCGAATTTGGCTTCTTTTTTTTTTTTTTTTGTTGCTTTTACTTGTTTCTTACACTAGAAGTAAATAAAGGAAAGTTCAATAGGCTCGATTCAAAGTCAAAAGTTTGTCACAGGGTCATTCACAAAGATCACGGCAGTCAAGAGAAAAGTGCTCCTTTTTCCACTTTGTACATCACTGACTTGATTTGTGGCGATTGAATCTTGAATCTTGAGGAATTTGAAACCCTAGCCTTATTATCCACCCTCCAATTTCTGTTGCGACAGGGTTTTGGAAATACTCACCTGATCCTTGAATCGGAAGAGTTTAAAATACTTGGGCACGTAGCTCTTCCGAATTGGGCTCTTGTTCCACCCTTTTCTCTCTTCAATTTGCTTTGTTTTGCTTATGTTTCGACCAAAAAAAAAAAAAAATCTTGAGGAATTTGGCAAGCTTGAAGGTTTAAAATACTTGGGCATAGCTCTTTTTAGAGCATTTTTATTTTCGACTTGATGACGATTAATCATCTATCGTGATATGAATTTTGAAACAGATATTGACATTATTTCTTTTCGCATTTGCACTATGCGCTACTAATATATATCATTAATGGATCAGCTTGCAATATTGAAACCAAACCCTCAAGTCATATTATCTTCCATTTTTTTTAAATTTTAAAATTGAAACTAAAACTAGCACTAGGAGTACATGCTTTACAAGTATGGTGAAAACAAGGGATATTGGTATACTGACGTGATTTATTTTTCAAATACGTGAAAAGAAAACTCTACTCTAATAATTTGAAAGTCAAAAGAAGAATGTGGAAATCATGGATGTCACAAGAAGAAAACAAATTAATGTGAAATTGAATCAACCTTGTAAACATATTGAATTGGTTCTTGATTCAATTCCTACTACAATTTGGTTTGCTTTTTCTTGAATCGAATGTATGCAATATTGGTCAATTCGAATGCTAAATTGAACAAGATCACACGGTGCTCACCCTCATTTATGGCATCCCTTTGGTTACAGAAGCAAGATATTTTAAAATGAGGCAATCTACCCATCTATGGTGTGGTAGCACTATACACTTGGTCGGTTTTTTCTCTTTTTCAGATTTCAAGAGTTGATTTTCCTATTACGATTAGGAAAGAGAAAATGAAAATTGAGATATAAGTTCTTAGATGCTTATTGAAAATGCCCCCACACTTTTTATATGGAATTATATTTCACTCTTAAATTGAGTATGTATATTTTCTTTTTGGCCAGAAAGTCTCACTGTCTGATTTACTAAACAAGATTTCATAGATGAATTTTAGTATATTTACCTTACAGTAGTCCTCATCATGTCCTTTTCTGTCTTTTCAGCATCTAATTTAAGGGTAATTTAGGGATTTCGAATAAGCGAGACGAAACCCACAATTTATATACACACAATGCATAGCTCATCCATAAAATTTTAAGTCGGTAGGCCGAACCGAGTGAGCTCAGAGGGGTCGGGTCCGACCCGGTCCATCCAACAAGTTTTTTAAACACGGACCGACTCGAACCGAGCTGGCTATAAATCGGAAAATCAGAAACCCTAGACGCCTTCCCTCAGCACGAGAGATTTCGCTGCTTCAGTTGGCCAGAGCAGAGCACAAGCGGCGGCAACAATGGTGAGCGACTTCTCCCCGACATAACCCACCACTTCCTTTGATGTTTCTTGCTTTCTTGCTCGTGCGTCTCTCGTTTCTCGCGAAGGAAAGATCTCGATTTTGAGCGGCAAGATTGCATCTTTTTCCTTCTCGAATTGTCGGCGAAACGCGAGCGCGAACCGAATCTAGAGCGGTAGATTGCGGTTTTGAGTTTCGGAAATGATGCCAACCGCTTGCTGAAATCTTTTGCTTCTTTATGGCTTGCGGATTCGAGGGTTATGTTGTGATGCTTATATGAAGGGCGAGTTCGACGTTTGTTCTTAATTTTTATTTTGGTGGTTTCGATTCTGTTTATGTTGCTCCTTGTACGCTGAACTTGGTCGTGATGTTTCGGGATCTGATTCGGACTGTATATGTTATAGGAGACACTTTGGAAAATTGTATGGTAATTGGATAAATATGGTGATCCTGTAAGGTTGCTGTGATTATTCTACCAAATCCTTTTCTTTCTTGGCTGTATGAACTTGTGCATACAGTGCCTTGTTCATGAATTTGCTGCTGAATGGTTGTGTGTCTGTCTTCTTTCATATTAGATTTTGCGCAGAAGTACTGTTCTTCAAAGCGGCACTGTGCTAAAACATTTTCTTTCATTTGCGGATTGGTGAAACGATACTTGAAAATACATTGTCGAGACATGTATTATTTGAAACGATCGAGATTTGTGTTCAGGGATAGTTTGCAAACGGGGGTTCAAATGAGCAGCATGATTACCTAATGCTAGTTTGTTCTCCTTTCTTGGGGGTTTTGTCATGGGAGAGATCTCCTCGCTTCTGTATGCTCATCCATATTGTCTTGTTTTATTCTGTTTGCTCATCCATCATGTGAAATTCAGGTGAACGTTCCCAAGACAAAGAAGACATATTGCAAGAGCAAGGATTGCAGAAAGCACACCCTGCACAAGGTGACGCAGTACAAGAAGGGAAAGGATAGCCTTGCTGCCCAGGGAAAGAGGCGTTATGACAGGAAGCAGTCGGGTTATGGTGGTCAGACCAAGCCTGTCTTCCACAAAAAGGTGAGAAATGATTAGCATTTGAATCTGTTATTCGAGTTGCTCTGTGCATTTGCTTGAAAAAAGAAATGTAAGTATGTCATATTGAACTATTTATTTTTTAGATATACAGCATTAACAGCATAAGGGTAGTAGGGCTGAGTCAAACTTTCGTTTAGTCTCAGTGGAAATTGAAAGTATATGATATGTGTTTCTTGATAGGCCAAAACTACCAAGAAGATTGTGTTGAGGCTTCAGTGCCAGGGTTGCAAGCATGTTTCTCAGCACCCCATCAAGGTTTGTGCTTTTGTGTACTCAAGCTCTGTTCAAACATGTTTTGTCTATTTCTGAAAATTCTCTTGCGAATTTGTCTAAATCTCTGGTGGTGTTTGCTGCTTTAACCTGCAGAGATGCAAGCATTTCGAGATTGGTGGAGATAAGAAGGGCAAGGGCACTTCACTTTTCTAGATGATTTCTCTAGTCTTCTGGTTCTCTGGATCTTTCAAAGACCTTTTAGCATCTGAATTTTTGTATTTTTTCTTCCTTTTTGGCCTTCCAAGATGATGTTACTGGTTATCTGAATTTGCGAGATGATTTATGTGATAGTGATTAATTTTGACTGGGATATCTTTTCAAAGACTTCGACCCCAATAGGCATGTTCTGTTTTTATGGGGATGTTGTAGCAGTTTGAGTGGCGTAGATAAGACTTGCAGGAATCATTTCACGTTTGGAAAGTATAGGCTATCTAATAGAGACACTGCAGGCATCGGTTGTGGTTTGTGAAAATCTAGATCTTGAGACTAAGCACGAGAGCTGACGAACTTTAATGTTGAATGAAATTGAAGCTACGTTTCATTATGGAACGAAGCATTCCAGATGTGGCTCATTGATAATCTAAAGTGTGTGCTAGATGCATAAATAGAGTGTGAAACGACAAGCCGAATTTGAAAAAAATTGGTGAGGATCAATTCATTCGTCAATCCACTTGTCAAACTTGGAACTCATGCTGATCGCTTAGCAATTGGAGTCATTAGGGGGATTACTTGGATTTTGTGAGTGGGGGGGTATCGTAGTTATGGAACTGCAGACCGTTCGGTCGTGAGCACTCTCTGTTATGGGCATGGCGTTTACAGTGCCATTTAGACCTAGAACGAAGAGGAATTCACATGAATGTTCTTTCCGCTCTTCTACGAGCCAAAGACGATATAGATTTGCAACAAAGAGAGCTGCATTTGATTCTTTTTCAAACCCAATTCGTCTTCGTTGCAACGCTGTTCCTGATTTGGTGGATGTGACCAGACTAAATATCACAGCTCGGCGTCATGGTCCAGATCGTCATTGCCATTGTCTTAGGAGGTCGTGGGTGTGGCGTATAGCATATGACGATATCCATGTTATATCTATAAATCTTATAAGTACCATTGTTCTTTGATCCAATCTTACCTTATCATATCTACAAAAGTCTAAATTATGGATGAGCATCGATTTATGATCAATATTGGACCAATCCTACATAGGCCCAATCCCGCTGGTCCCGATCCGGTTCTTAAGGGGATTGAGTCCATCCTGGTTTTAAGATCTCTAGATCAGTATTGTGCGGGTTGATTTTCGGTTCTAGGAGTTTAGGATCGGTCAAATCTGGATCAACCCTAATATAACTAAAATATTATATATATTATATCTAATATAATATTTATAACGTTTTTGCATATAATATCACGAGTAATGTTGATAGATGATTACAAAAACTTTTTATCTTGTCCCATATCTCTAAGAACAAATAATATTTTTATGGTTTCTTGCTTTTATCAGGTTTGAAGTTTTTATTATTGTCTTATCTTAAATTTGTTAAATATATATTAGTATTTATAGTTTATTACACAATGCCGCATTATTGATGGATATATAATTTGAAATGGTAGGTTTGTCTTTTTAGAGAGAACAAAAAATGAAACAAAAAAATTATCACGGGTTAACCTTGGAACCAAACCAAGTCCATCGAGTTGGACTGGTCCTCGGCCTTAGACTCAATTGGATCGGCTCTTGGTCTAAAAAATTGAAGACCCACACTATACGGGTTAGTTTTAGAGTTAGGGGGTGGATCAACCCAACTCGGATCATGCTCATCTCTAATCTAAACTACCATATGTAGCTTAATATTTTATGTCAATATAAAAGAATCCTTCAATATTTCAGACAGAAGTAACAATGTAGGAAAGTGGAGAGGGTGGAGTTTTGGAAAATGCCAAATGTGCTGAAATTATTGGGTGATGTGACATGTTTTAATTAATTGAAGAAATAACACAACTGCATTGAACCATTAGCTTTTTAAGAAATGTTGGGTAATCATTCTTATTTCTATTGAGAAATAGTTTTTTCTAATTTTGTTTCCTAAGTGAGTTTTCGAACATTCGAAAGTGTTTAGTACTATATAAAATTTTTATTTTTGGAATAAAAATGTATTTAGTATGATCTTCAATTTTTTTTTGACTTAAATTTTTTAATTTTTTAATAACTTTATTACATTTTTCTTTTTTCTATTCTTTTTTTTTCTTTTTCCTCTTTTTCTTCTTCCTTTAGCACTGGTGAGTCGGCCTCCGGTGACCATCCACAAGGTTGAACCTTGCTAGGCCACCATGAGGTCGGCCTTGCCATGGTCGAGCGACACTAACCTTGTGGTAGCACAATGAGGCTTAGGTTGTCGAGGCTTGGTCTTGTTGAGGGTCAACGATAGGCTAAATGAAGAAGAATAAGAAAAGAGAAAAAAAAAAGGCTTTGATTTTAAAATGGGCTTTGCTAACATAACAATCCTTAAAGTAATATAAAAACAACAATCTATTGTGAGCCAAATTCTTGAAAAATTAGATCTCACAATAATTTATGATTATTTGTGAATTGATTTTTTATGATTTATAATATATTTTATTCTCACAGTACATTAAAAATTATTATGCAATTATTTTTCTTCTAAAGTTGTTCGAAGTAACATTTTTTACTTTTTGATTCTATTTCAAGAACAAATTTAACCCGAAAACAAAAAAGTCACATATTTCAAGGAATAAAATAATAGAATCGAGGATTATTTGGCACGTTACCAAGAATGCCCTTAAAATAGCCATCATTTAGTGGAAAAACTTTTACAAGAAATCTTGGCGGGATATACCATTGCTCGTGGCTCACGGGTGCTATGATTAGACCACGTGTCACGCAAGATAAGACTCCGTCCGCTACCTCCACAACTTGTTTCATTAAATAAGTAAAAAAAAAGAAGAAGAAGGAAAGAGAGCCTTTATATATCCATCTGAAAATTCATCCTAATTCCGGCCATAATGTTATATACAATACAAATAAACTGAAAATGTCCGATCGCAATTAAGTAGGAAAAATAGTGACAATAATTAATCAGTTCTTCATTGATTTTGCTCCGTACACTTCAATAAACTCACATTACATATTTACTATGTTACACGATCAAACTACTCCAGCGATATCATTAATCACAATGTCTGCTGAAAATTAAAAAATGTCTTTCGTGCCCAAAGGCTCGAATTATTTGCAAAACAAACAAAGAGCGACAACCACCATGCAAAAAACATCTCCAAATAATAATCATGACCTAAAAGAGCCTTAAATTAAATGTTTGGCTGTGCCGCATCAGCTAAAAGAGACGATCTATATTATACGCGTACAAAGACCTTATTATTATTTCCCTAACCTAATCTAGAATCCAACGCTAACGCTAACAATACAATCTAGAGGCTTCAACTAGGCACATGCCTAACCATGTGCTCGTCTGGTTCATGCGTAATTAAGGTTTTACGCAAGCTTGCGAGTATACTGGCACCAGCGATTGTAGGAGGCCTGGAGGTTTGGCCAGTCCGAGGAGGAGACGGTGAACTCCTGGAACCAGTTCGTGAGGATCACTTCTTGGTCGAAAGCGGGCAGGCTCGAGATCACCTCGTCCATCGCCCGCTCGGCCTCGACCTTCTCAAGGCCTGTCATGACGGGGTAGGCGAGGCCGTTGCTCCCGTGGCAGCAAAGCGGGAGCCAGAGGCTGAGGAGCCCGAACTTCACGTCGCTCGATATGAATGCACTCTCCTGCCGGAGCTCGCTGGACAAAATAGCTGCATAAAGAAAGAGTGTATATCAGTAATTGAAATCTTTTCTCGCACAGACGAAGCTAACTTCTAAAGAATATGATGAGATACTTTATTTTAGGATAAAACTGAGCCAAACTACTTATGCTATCTTAGATATAATTCAATTTTTGTATACTATAAACTAGACTGATACTAAACTAAACTTAAAAAAGAGCATTACCAAAGATCTTGATGATGAAGCCTTGGACTCTAGGGTTAGCACCAAGACAAAGAGAAGCCAATCCTGAGGCAAAGCTCCATTGCTCCAACACTTCGTCCAAAGATCCAAACTCCCTGAGCTTGTTAGTTATCCAGAGCAGCTCCTGCGCCAGCTTCTCCGCTGACATCTCCCCTTCGTCCATGCCAACGGCTCCTGTGAGTTGCCGGCTGCCATGCCATGGAAGCGTGCCATTCTTCATGTACCGGACCACGGCACCAACACACACGTTGACCCCCTTGAGATAGGAGTTGATGTAGGAACCCATAGGGAGTGCACGGATAATGCTCGTTGGAAACACGCCCGAGTCGTTACCCTTTAATTGGGTTTGCTGGAGGGCGCTGTAAAGGAGGCTCGAGGTGCGCGAGAATGCCGAAGCTAGGGCCATCCGATTGATCTCCAGGAGGTCTTCCTGTCCATCCCTCGCGTTCTCCTCCAGGATCCTATCAGCCATGGACATTGCGAACTGGTACTTCCTCGATGAGGCGGGGATGTCGTTCAACAGCGCCAAGATCTATTACCAGAGAAATCGGATGATCAGTTAATGGTAGCGCAAACCTGCCTTATAATCATCATTTCTGTGATGAATTACAGTGAGTTTTGAGCATTAAAATACATGGTGTCGCGGACTAAATTCACGTTTAACTTACGAATCTCTTAGATTATCTTCTAAAAACGACACACTAATCATTCTTTAATGAACTTAACATCTTACTGATTAACTAATCACGAGAGGAAAACCAAAAAGCGAATGTCGTCCTATTTATTGTTGAAATAGAAACGGAGATATGCTGTGGTAAGAAGTTCTTCATTTTATTATAAAAAAACTTGATCAAACAAGCTTCCATTGATCAGATGAGGTCAATTAAGTCCGATGATCATTACGACAAACGACAAAGTATATTAGAGAAGGACAAATAAGGAAAAAAAAAAGGAAAAGGAAAGGAAAGCAAAAAGGGACAAAAAACTGTGTTTTTCTTTATCTGGTGTGGTGTTATTCGACGGTTACGTGGCAAAGCCGGTGGAACGAAAGCTTGCATGTGAAGCATTTGTTCCCTGAAGTGCGATGTTTGCCGCCACGACGGATCTTACCCCCATAAATGCTGGCGAAAAACTAAGAAGCTCAGGAACGACAGGCAAAATGACAAAGAACTACACATAAAATAAGAAACAAAACGAGCCGAACCGAACAGCAGTGGGAAATTTCACAGCTGCCGGATTTCTCCACCAATCAAAACTCGAGTCACCGAAAGCTGTCGAGCCTCTTTGGGAACTTCCAGGTTTTGAAAACTTAGCTTTAAAGAAATCGAACACAGACCCATTTTCGTTTGTGGGCTTATAATCTGAACCTTCCCTGCAAGAACCGCATCATCTAGGATTTGCGCGACCTCCTTTTATGGCGAAAGCATTCAGCACTTATAAGTAGCTATTACGGGGGTGAAGCTGTCGGTGGATGTCCTAGAATAGGGCAATACGATCGTGCAGTGATTGGAAATAAGGGTTGGAATCGGAAAACGATATAAGGAAGAAGGAGAAGGAGAAGAGCGACAGCAGCAATTATAATATAATAGAAGAGGTGATGATATGGCTGTGAATAGTTATAAGCATGTGCTGTATAGGAACTTGGAACATATGTTTCTGTGTTGTATATTATATACAGCATAAGCAAAGAAGCGTACTTTGCGAAAAAAGAAAAGTTTTCGACTCCCATAACTGGAAAATACGTGTTTTATCTGAGGAGGGTTACCTACCACAGTGACTTTTAGAGAAAAATGAAATGTTTGTAATGAACCATAGGTCAAGCGAAGGATTTGCACATTAAGAAAATTTTAGTAACATATTCTTCTCATTAACGCTACTTATAGAGATATAAATAATGCGTAAACAGGCACATAGCTAGTAAATAAGCAGAAACACTTACGTGGGAAAGAGCTCGGCCGAGGGCTCGAATGGAGGGACCATCCGCATCCTCGCGCAGGATCATCTCCAGCGAGGAGGAAGAAGATGGAAGCGCCAACGCTGATGCCGAGGTTACCGCTGCCGGGTAGGTCAGCAAAGGCGGGAAGTTGAAGGAGCCAGGGACGCCGGAGGCTAGCCGAGCTGACTGGAGCGGATACTGGAGGTGGCCGCCCAAGCTGGGGAAGTGGTCCGTGAGGACCCTAAGGAACCAGAGAGTGACCCAGGCCATGAGCATGACCATGAAGCGGAGGTGGTCGGAGAGACGCCACCGGTCGGTGGAGGGGAGGGGGCTTTTGGAGGGAGAGGCGGCGGAGACTAGGGTTTTGGCCGCCATGTTCACGGTGGTGGTGAAGATGGAGGACATGAGGGATGAGGGCGATGGTGACGATGATGAGGAGTAAGGCCTGGTTCTAAGGCCGTAGCGCTCCATTTCGAGTGATCCTTTCATGGTGTTTTCCTTTTCGATTTACGAGGCTTGATGGTTAGTTGGAAGGGGGCAGAGATTTAGAGAGAGAGAGAGAGAGAGAGAGAGAGAGGGAAGATTCTGTGATGACGCAAAGAGTATTTATAGAGAATTGAGATTGAAAGGACAAGCGAGAGAAAGAGGAGAGAGAATTCTTTCAATCGGATGTCGGCAACTTGAGTCACTCAAGAACTTATTATGGAAAATAGTGTCTTTACGTGCTATGTTATCGTGATATCATCTAATGAGCTAATAGTTTCTTCCCACTTAGTTGGCATCATAACTATAAATTGAAAGATTTTATCAGAATTAATGTTAATTTAATTCCCTTTCACTTGCCTCGACTTGTTGTCGTGCTGAGTACAAGTTTTGTGACGCCGAATCTTATATAAATGTTGGCTCAAAACTCTATAGATTATTATTTCTGACAAAAAAAAATGTTAATTTAATTCATAAGATTCGATGGTATACCATGATGACATGGCATATGATGTTTCGTATTTTTGATAAAATGTGATAATTTTCTTATAGTCAAGGAGCCAAAAGAAGTATAAATATCTATATGTATGTGGCGGTGATAATGTGTTTTGGAGCTTGGATCCACTACAGCAGTTATTCCACCATGTTTTCCCAATGACCTATGACTTCTTCTTTTTGTATAAAATAAGCCGAAGCGATTACTAGGTCTCGGTATGTTGGGCATAAATAAAGTCGGACGTAGCTTTTTTTTTTCCCCTCTTCCAATCAACAAAAAGGGTGGGAGATAGGGAAGGGTAACGACACGTGTTTTGGGCTTGTCTTGGTCAGGCCCAGGCCCTAAAATCTTTTGTTTGTACGATCTGGAGGCCGAATCGCAATCGTTGAGCCCAAGTAATGGAGGCTCCAAAAATTCCGTGGGGGAGTAGTGATCCTTGGGGCGAGAGGCCCGGACATGATGCGGCTCCCGGCAGATTTTTAGAATATACAGAGATAAAATAACCCGAATTGCATGCTGACAACGGGAATGATTTCTGGATTATATATGTGAAATTAGAGAAAATCACAAGGGATTTTTTTTTTTTTCTAATGTAAGGACAACATTTAGCATGGGTATTCCAATGTCTATCGTGCTCAGATGAGAAACACCACCAACCAAGAACGATAATTTCCTAAAAAAGTGCTTATGAACAATACCTGATGTGAGTTATTCCAATATTTACACCTTACAGTTGATATTTAATGGCCTATTGAAAATAAAAATTAATTAAGAAAAGAAGATTGAAAGATATTTTTCTTTTTCCCTAAATTCCATCGTTACTATGCCAACACAACTGAAATAACAACCCTTCATCAGTTTACAAAGCTCTTGTTCTTCAAGACTCAAAAAATGTGTGCAAAAACTGAAATTTCTAATTTCCTAAGCACGGGTAATAACCCTGATAAGTATCCAAGAAGCACTCAAAAAATGTGTGCAAAGCTCTTGTTCTTCAGGACTAAGGGTACGAAGGTACAAATTCTTGCTGTCAGACTTTTTTTATCTGGCTAGCATATTCTGACCGCGAAATCCATGGAGGTTACGCCACATACCAAATATAAGGAAAGTGAAAGATGATGCAGAGTCTGAAAATTTGCAGCAGGAAAAGAACTGTGAACTCTCCAAAATGTAATGGTTGATATTCGAGCAATAATCTGAGGCCATCTGCTACTGCTGAGAGAATCGGAATCGATTCAGCTCATGCATCTGGAGCATAGATCATTTTCCAATAGCGTATGGAGACTGGAGACAATTTTTTCCGAGAGGAAAGCACTGAATACATAGATGGTAACTATTGTGACAATTTATGCAGAGCTAGCTTGGACTTTCCGAAGAACCCGGATTCAATTCAGTCTCTATTCCACTGTCCAAAACAATACTTGGCGGAATGCTTCCCGCCTCTACTAGATCTCTAATGCTTGAAGAGGTAACGGCATCTTGCGACATTTGGATTATTGCATTTTTAAGGATTGGATAGTTTCTATCTTGTGAACATGGAAACTTTCCCTCCTTCACCAGGTCTTTTAGCGTCTCCAATGCTGCCAATAGATTCTGATCAGATAGCAACGCGCGTAACAGTGATGCATAGACAAAGGTGTCAGGCTTCATGTCCTTTTCTTGCATCTGCCTTAGATATACAAGGGCTTCATTAAGCCTGCCACACTTGCATAGACCCTGTATAAGGGCCATATATGTAATTCTGTTGGTGCACACCCTTTTGACAGCATATCATTCCACAGCGTAAGAGCATCATCAGGTTTTCTGGCATTGCATAATCCATCAATGAGTGATGTATAAGAAATCACATTGGGCTTCGTCTCTACCTCGTACATTCTGGATAGACAGAGCATTGCTTGATCAACAGTATTAGTTTTGCACCACCCATCAATTAGCAGGTTGTAGGTAACAACTGACGGAACAAGCCCGTTCCTCACCATCTCATTCAGCATATCATGAGCTTCCGAAACCCTTCCGGCCTTGCAGAGCCCATTTATCAAGATATTATAGGCAACCACATCAGGCTGGCATCCGCGAGCACATAATCCCCGAAATAGCTCCACCGCTTGATCCACTTCTTGGATCTTGATCAAGCCATTTAGAGCTGCAGAATACGCAACTATATCAGGGAGGAAACCTTCTATAACCATGTTGTTGAGGAATTCACAAGCCTCAAGCACTCTCCCACTATCGCATAACTGTTTCATGAGCTGAGTGGAATGTTTTATCCATGGTTCCTGCCCATGAAGACGCATCTCCTTCACACAGTTTAGAGCTCCTAATACATCCTCTCTTCTACATAAGCATCCATATATACAGTTACGCGTAAATTCTGTTGGCTCAAATCTGGAGTTTTTCATTTCTTGCATAAGTTCATTGGCTTCATCCAGTCTGTTTGAATCACAGAGACTGCTGATCAAATTGTTATAAAGTAAAACGGTTTGCTTACAGCCGATCTGAACCATCTCATGGAAGAGGCTTAGGGCAGTATCTGTTTCACCTTTCTTGAGAAGACCATTGATGACGATAGTAAAAGATGTTGTATCAGGATAAAACCTTTCCCCAGTCTTGAGGAGCTGACTCACATTCAGATCATCAAGAGACAAATGCCCCATCATCCCACGGAGCAAATGGTAAGCTTTATCCACCGCGCCATTGTTAATGTAGAAACTCAAAACAGCATTACATACCAAGGTTTTAGCTGCAGTGTCAACATCCTTTGGAATTTCGTTGAGCAGTTGGGTCAGTTCTCCTTCTTCAGAGAAATAACTGGTAAGCTTACTGAGCAAGCTAACATCTGGCACAATGCCATGCTCATTCATATCCAGATACAATTTAAAAGCATCCTCAAGCTCTTTATTCTTACATAACCCTTCAATAAGCACATCATATAGTGCTATATCAGGAGGAATGCCCGACTTTCGCAATTTATCAAACAACTGGAGAGCCCTATCCAACCTCAATGCCCGCACAAACCCATGAATCAAAACACAAAAAGTCTTCTCATTCAGTCTCAAATTTCGACCTTCCATGCTCTCAACTAATTCGAAAGCCTTGTCCACGTCACCCCACTTGCTGAAAGACAGCAGCAAGACAGAGCACACGTGAGGATCCACCCAGCCCCGGTCACACATTTCATCGAAAACCTTCAGAGCCATGTCGAACTTCCGCATATTGCAGTAAATCTGCAAGACCGAGGTCAACGTATACTTGTCTAAGTCCCATCCAAGATCCCTCATCTCCTTCAATCTCATCTCAGCAAGTCCAATCGCATCCGACTTGGCGATGGTCTCCAGTAGACAATTATAGCTATAACTGTTCGGGACACAGAGGCCCGACTGCTTGACCTTATCGAACATCACATTAGCTTCTTCGACCATACCCACACTCCCCAAACACCTAATGAAGTACCCTAAAGCACCCGGAGTCATCTTGCACCTGGAATCAACGGCCTGGGCAGCCAAAGCTCTCATTGCGGCATTTTGTCGAGCACGTGACAGCATGCACGCCATGGCATTGTAAGTGTAGCAATTGTGCACGAACCCATCCTGATTCGAAGCCCAAGTGAAGAACCTGAGGGCGATCTTCCAGCTCTTGAGCTCGCGCAGCACGGATTCGACGACTTTCGTCGAGAGCGACGGCGCGAGGTCCGCGAGCTCCGGGTCGCCGGGCGCGAAGGGGCGTCCGGTGAAGATGGCGAGGAGGCGGCGGACGATGGGGGCGGTGTCCGAAGGAAGGGAAGAGAAGCTGCGAGCTTTCATGGAAATGGGTCTGCGGGAGTGGCGGCTGATGATGGAGATTCTGGCGAGGAGGGCCCGGAGGCATGCCGACTGGTTCATTGCTTTGAATGCTTCTCTCTGTTCTGTGTTGTTTTTGGCGCTAATTTAACAGTCTTATATTTCGTTTGGCTTGGCTTGGTTGAGTAATTTGGATGGATGAAAGGGGAAAATGGATTTCATCTAATTTCCATGTGTGTCTATACACACACACACACACACACACACACATTTTCATATTTAAATTTAATATATATATGTATAAATTGACATTATTTTCAAAGGTTTTATTAAATTCAAAGCTTATTGGTAGAATGCTCGGCTCATTGAGACAATGTCTGATCCTATGTTTTATCACATGGCACCTTGCCTTGCCTTCGTCTTTGCCACGTACATTTGATCAATAAGCTTTTAATTTAATATTTTGTCATGTGCTGGTTTTTATCTCTTAATGAATTTAGACTTCTGAAAATAAATACGTAAAAATTATACGAGGATTCGACCTCTTATTGAGTTTAAACTTGAAAAGAAAAACAAATTGAAATAGCAATTTCAATCATACTCTATCGTCTCAAAATTTTTGTTTTCTATTTATATTAAATTTAAATATTAGAAAATGGATAGAGCGAAAATACACATCAAGATTTATTCTCATATTATGTCCAAATTCAAAAACCATACATTAGATAAAATATGTTAAATAAAATTATTCACAAACACCAGTTACTTCCAATGTAGTTTCTCAAATTTATTTGTAAAATGCGAAAACTTTCAAGCCAAATATAAAATTCTACATAAAAGTTTTAGCGCTCAACCGTTCTTATCACACTGCCGAAGTAAACCCTTCTTATTGAAGATTTAGTCGTAATTCGTCATATAAATTAGTAAATTAATTTCGCCTATGTCCTTAGCATATCACTCCCCCCAATGGAGAATGTAATGGAAAGGAAACCATGAAATATACAAGACATAAAGAACAACTCCCCTCTTTGCGACCTTCTTCCTTCCCTTATTAATCTACTTAATCCGGCGCGAATTTGTCTCTCCATTTCCACCGGGTCCTCCTCTGCAATGGCTATTGCTGCGGTCGCGATCCTCTTGCACATCCAATTCTCCAAGTCTCTGATCTCCATGCAGCACGTGGCCATGATAATAAAGAGAGACAGTTTTAGGATTTAAGAATATATCAGTTGAATGGAGTTTGAATTTATTAGGTAAGCGTTCGGTATATTTATGGATATTAGAGTTTCCCATTAAAAAATATTATTAGATTAGAGATATTATTATATTTAGGAATATTATTTAATATCTCGCTATATTCTACTATGGATGGTTTTATCATTAGATTAGTCACTCCCTAGTCATTAGGTCTGAATATCCCTTAAAACTGTGGTCCATCAAGTTATTGAATAAAGACATGACTTTTAAGAATTTTCTCTCTTTCTCTCTATTTCTCTCGAAGATCCTATAATATATATCGTAAAAAGAAAAATGCTAGCGTAGGGGTTTTTCTAATCGAAGTCGGATTGAGATCATGTAAATATTCTTGGGGAAATTAGGGGATGCAATTATCCTGAAAATATGTCAAAATTAACCATTCTGGATAAAAAAAATTTCTTTTAGTGAATTTATGCATAATCTCTATCTGAACGGATCCTAAGCCTAAAGTGCGAGAGCTCCTAGGTTGTCTAATCATCTGTAATTAACGTTAAACAGATCAGAAACTTTCCAAAAGAAGTGGATAAAGACGCCAAATTGAAACGACAAAGAAGAATCAGGATTTTACGCGAAGAGATAATGCCAATCATCCACCAATTTAGAGTGAGGAACTTATCAAGATGTCCAGTTCATATGCTTTGTCAATGCAATGAGATGATAAAAGTGTTCTGCCAAATAAAGAAGAAGACCGACGCCCTGCCAGCATGGACAACCTATATCCCTTTGCTCTCGGACGATGACGTTTTGGGTCAAGAAGACATGTCACTTCCAGGCAACATACACCCTGGTCGTTCCTACGTTTGCAACATGGTTGTCAGGACATACAACTGCCTTCACGAAAGGATCGAAAGAAGGGCTTCTCCAAATCTTTATATAAAGCTCAATCGGACCGTAGTAAGATAGAAGGCAATCGAACTTTTCTGGTCTTTCACTTTCTGGGTTTTCAGAGGTGTAAATCGAGACTTTGAGCACCGTGCTGTGGAAGACCTGGAGCGTGGTTCCGTACTGCATTAAGGCCGTGAGAGATGGCAGGAGGAAGTTTTGCAGCTCAAGGACCGGCTGGGAACTATGAAGGTGGCATCACAGTTTTCGTGGTCATCACCTGTGTCATTGCGGCCATGGGTGGTCTCCTGTTTGGTTATGACCTTGGTATCTCAGGTTGGTCACTTGTTTCCTGACGGATTAAGCTTTGAGACAGTCGACTTTCTAAATTATGAATCGCCGAACGAACAAGTTTTCCAGCTATGAAATGTCGCAAGCAGATGCTCATGCCACAGTGAGATGCATCTTGCTTTTGCAATGAATGTAGATGAACCATTTTACATGTTTTTGCAGGTGGGGTTACTTCAATGGACGATTTCTTGCTCAAGTTCTTCCCGTCAGTGTACCATAAAACGAAAGAGGGGTCGATCCACGAGAGCCAGTACTGCAAGTATGCAGACGAGATCCTGACCCTGTTCACCTCGTCCCTCTACCTTGCGGCACTTGTGGCTTCCTTTGTCGCATCATGGGTCACCAGGGCCTACGGCCGAAAGATCTCCATGTTCACGGGAGGTGTGGCCTTTCTCATCGGCGCAATCCTCAATGGCATTGCGATGAACGTCGAACTGCTGATAATTGGCCGTTTATTGCTCGGTGTTGGGGTTGGATTTGCTAATCAGGTAGATAAAACTCGGCTGCTATGCTGCTCATTCTCATGCATTGTTTTAGGCTGTCAATTGAAGTTTTGCTTTTTGATTACCATCGCAGTCCGTTCCGGTCTATCTGTCCGAAATGGCGCCAGCGAACATCAGAGGAGCGCTCAACATCGGCTTCCAAATGGCCATCACAATCGGCATTCTGGTGGCCAATTTCGTCAACTACGGGACTGCACAGATCAAGGGTGGTTGGGGCTGGAGAGTCTCTCTGGCTCTAGCCGGCGTCCCCGCAATACTGATGACTGTCGGATCCTTCTTCCTGCCGGACACTCCTAACTCCATCATCGAAAGAGGCCACCGCGAGGAGGCCAAGAGAATGCTTCAGAGGATCCGCGGGACCGAGCATGTGGACCACGAGTTCCATGACCTGGTCCTCGCCAGCGAGGCTGCAAATAAGGTCGACCATCCCTGGAGGAATATATTGCAGCCGAGGTACAGGCCTCAGCTCGTGATCTGCTCCCTCGTCCCGTTCTTCCAGCAGCTCACTGGCATCAACGTCATCGTGTTTTACGCACCGGTTCTGTTCAAGACCTTGGGTTTCGGTGCCAACGCCTCCCTCATGTCTGCGGCCATCACCGGCATTGTTAACGTCATCGCGACGTTGGTTTCGGTATTCTCGGTCGACAAGTTTGGAAGGAGAGGCTTGTTCCTTGTTGGAGGAACCCTGATGATAATTTGCCAGGTAAAACTAAAACATGTGCACGCTAATATTGGGGGTTTTAAGTTTTTACCAGAACGTACGCGAAAATCAAATGACAAATTTTGATTAAGAAAAACTAACATCGTACTTACAGCAGTTAACCGACTTTCCAAGTCATTTCCCTTAATTTCTTCTGCGCTACATATAGTTAATAACTCGAAAAGATTCATATTCTTCATCTGGAGTTCAAAGAAGAGAATCGCCTTATCGACAAATTTGGACATTTTTGCGATGGTCATGTTAACATTGCATAATGAAGATGGAGAGTAATCTCATCCCATAGTGAATCACAATCACAACAAACTTCGTTTCTGTTAGTGAATGCACCTGCTAAAGGTCGTCCACATTACAGATTGCAGTAGGAGTACTGATTGGGATGAACTTCGGAGTCACTGGCGGAGGATCCTTCTCCAGAGGTGAAGCCGATCTGCTCTTAGCGTTGATCTGCTTATACGTGGCGGCGTTCGCGTGGTCGTGGGGTCCACTGGGGTGGTTGGTCCCGAGCGAGATCTGCCCGTTGGAGATCCGGTCGGCTGGCCAGTCGATCAACGTCTCGGTCAACATGTTCTTCACCTTCATCATTGCTCAGGCGTTCCTCGCTATGCTCTGCGACATGAAGTTCGGCCTCTTCTTCTTCTTCGCCGGCTTTGTCGTCATCATGACCATCTTCATATTCTTCTTCTTGCCCGAGACCAAGAACGTGCCGATCGAAGAGATGAACAGAGTGTGGAAGGCGCATTGGTTCTGGGGAAAGTACATCCCCGAGGAGGCCGTCATAGGTGGGGACCCTGAGAAATAGACATTTTTGCTGATAGAGTTAGGAATAAGAGACTCACTGGTTTCTGTCTTTCAAGAAGGCATCACAAATTGGAGGGACGATTTACTTGATTCTCTTCCTCTGCAAAAACATGTACATTTTATTCTTCGGTAAATCATCTTTACATGTTATGCCGAAAGCAAAAGAGTTGCCTTTACTTGTCTCGATTTAAGTCCTTTCTCGTTTTAATTTGCCAGTAAAATTGATGCAGTCAGTTGATTCGGAGAACATATAAGTACCAAGTACGTAAATATTAGGTTTGTTAACTCGGTCACCATAATGGTGGTTTAGGTATTGGCGTGAAGTGTGAGGAAATGATACTAAACGAAAACTTACACTGAACAAGTCCAATGTCAAACGATGAACTGAGGTGCAGTTTGGATCATCTCGACTGTAGAAGGCAATGGTGTGCCGTCTACGGTTTCATGAATCACAGTAGTCGAAGCCCCTGGTTTGGTTCTGGGGAAAATGGACCCTGAACTACTAATTGATTGCATCGACCCAACAAGAAATAGTAATGACAGGAACTAACAAGGCGCTCAAGATGAGTTGCAGGAGAAAGTAAACCGGTTTTTGCAATCATGAGATACAACCAGAGTTCTATAGCTTCGGCTTCTTCCGAATAATTATTTAAAGAAATAATCCTTGTGAGTAGATTAAACGCATAATTCATGTTAGGGGAATGGAGAAATACCTTCAGAATATCTTCTAATGGACTTCATCAGACTGTTAGATGTGTTTACAATTGTATATACATCTCTAAATTAAAGCAGCTCGTTCATTAGAACTTATACACACTTACAGACGCCATTCCCGTAAAAACTGCAAAATAACAAGAAAATATGCCAGTAAAATATCAGAAAAGAAGCCCTGATAAGATCTTCCCGTGATACTTATACCAACTGTAATTTTTTCTCTCAAATTGATTACCAAGACGGCATGATCTTAGCTGGAAAAAAGTAAAAATTGGTGCTAAATTCCACTTGGCTTCAAGGAAGTGGCGAAACTGTAGATTAGAGATGTTAAAGAATATCATAAATGTTAGCAGAACTGCCCTTGGCAATTAATTGACTTCTTAATCAACTAGGTAGGACACCGTCGCATGAGAGACAGCCATATGCCTACTCTCGAGTCTTACATATCTGCAGACATATCAATGGCCAAAACTCGAATGCAGTATCCAGCCTGACTCCTCTATTGCCAGCAGTACAAGAATGCTGGAATAGTGACTATTTACATTTCAACGACATATTTATTTCAAAATTTTTATCATGTCACAAGAAGCTAGCAAAGAGTTCTTTCTCCTGCAGAATGCAACAGAATTGGCAAAACAAAGCCTGCAGTTCTTGATCAGGAGCCACATTGACTTAAAAAAAATCATGACGTGATAATCTTGGCTTGCAAACAGCACAAAGTGAATGCAAGAGACTGCAGATTTATATTAAACTCCATTTCAAGGATTGACTGGTAGAAGGAAGAAACTTGCTCGAGTAAAGATGCACAAAGATAAGGCAGCCGGCTTGTCATATGAGAAAATCCACATGTTATGCAAATAATATTAAATCAAGCGAAGAATCTAGATACTCCTTTAGCTTCACCTTCTTTCCCATTTGAAGCGAATCGGCGCTGGCAATCCATACAATCTTTCTTTGTATTCCTTCAAAATAATTAAGAAGAGTGCCTTAAAGATTTGGAAATGCACGTTCTTGTAGAAATATCATAGGTAAAGCCTCATTTGTAAGCAAAAGATTCTCAGGACAATCACGGGAAACATACTGCAATGCTACAGTTGATAGAAGAAATGTTAGACAATGACAACCAGCCAGCGTAACTGTTTAGCATGCTTTTTATCTGCCGACACATCATGATGTGAGATATATCGTTATTTCTTCTAAAATTACTCGTAGTTGTAGCACTATCTTGCATATAAAGCCTCTCCTTTCCTTAGAAGTCGACAGTAATCGATACACTGAGCATGACTTCCAAACAAACTCAAGTTGATGATTTTCTATAGATCCCCAAGATGCTCAAAGGCCAAGCTGAAAATTCTCCTTGCGAACAAGCGGATGACATAATAAATCCCGGGAACTAATATTTCATCATGTGCATGTGTTGTAATTAATCTGAACCAACGACATGAATTGAGAAGAGTCCAGCTTACAAAAAAAAAAAAAAAACAAAGAAATCACGGGGACCCTTGAAGATCATCTCGCCATCAAAAGAATCCTAACCTGACTGATTGCGTGAGGATACATGTCATGTATCATAATCTTTTATTTCACCATTGTATAAATAATTGTGACAAACCAGTACACCAACAGAAAGCAGAAGTCTCTTGGTGATGCTAACCGAACTTTCTGAGGGAAAGTATGGAAATATAACAACATCTAACACCTTGAAAGTCTTAAGCTTTTCTCTCTTTTCTTTTCTCACCTTGCCAGAGAAAAATTGACAAGGTTTCCACTCGATGGAGATTGCCAGTTTGGTATTGTAATTTGAATGTATGCGGGGAAGCATGGCTTTTATTCTCAATGATAATTTTTTATTAGTGATGTGTGCAAGTGTATATGTGTGTGGTATAAATTGTAGAGGATGGACAAGGGACAAAGTAGAATAATTTCATTAGTTGAACAAGCTGATTTTACAAATATAGTTGAAGGAGGAGTATTGGTGACGTTGGTTGAGGAGTGCAATGTTACAGAGTTTATTCTTCAAGTCCCCCACTCACCCTTTTACATGACTTAGCTTTGGCCTTTATATAGGCATTTCCACCAACTAAGTACAATCGCCTTAGAGGATTCTGGACTTCTCTTAAATGCTGTTTAGAGATTGTTTGCCTCTTACATGCTGGACATTTTCCAGCCATAATCTTTAACTATCCAAAACTTCATCAAGGGAATTCTAGATTGTAGTATAATAACTCTAGGAAATTCTAGAAAATGGACCACCATTCCCAACAGGTTCTATTAAGCAAAAGAACAGAAGTGACTTGTCCATGATGGATTCTAGTATGTGAAAACTGGAGGGCAGGAGGAGGCTAAATTCTACGAAAAGAAACGGAAAAAGTTTTGCCAGATGGCTTATATGGGGTAGCTGATTCTACATGAATGGTAGAAGTCACAACTTGACACTGCGTGCAGCGAGTGGCTGCTAAGGAGTTGGCCAAAGATCACACAAGAAGGTTGAAGGAATACAGCTTCAGGCCGCCACCTCCCAAGAAATTTAGAAAGACACGACCATGATGGTTTAGTATCTCCAAATATTAGCTTTAAGATCCCAAGTTCTAAAGCACAATAATGGTCACGAATCAATATAAAAACAAGAAAAAAGTAAATAAAATGCCTGACCACTGCAAAAAGAGGAAGGGATAAAGTGAAAAGAAGAACAAAAAGAAAATGGCAAAAGGATAGTAGAAATGTCAAAAGTTTTGTGTGATGGTCATTTTAATGCCAAAAGTTTTATTTTTTTTTCAAATCACTTAAGTGTTATTTAAAAAAAACAATCACTTAAATGTCAACTTCGATTTGGGTAATTGGAAATCCGACATTGCCATATTTTATTAGTTTTTCCAACTGAGGAAACTCTCCAAAGTACCCAATTAGTATAGAGACCCCTAAACGATGTTGTCTATAACATTTCCCTCAAAATATATACCCTAAATCGCAAATTGAAAAATTCCTCACTTCAAAACCCTAATGACCAATTCAACCTAAAATCGAAACCCTAATTAGGTTTGCCCCGAAATTAACGGCTGTTTTTTGTGACCGTCAATTGTTCAACCGGTAAGGGGGGTCCTAGTGGTATGGTGGCTAACGTTCGGAGTTGGCAGAGGAGGACCGAACTAGCTGGAAGCACTTCAAGCTTCTAGGCCAAGAAACAAGGCAAAATAGAGCCGCTCCTCTGTTGCTCCGGGATGACAAATGGTGATGGTCAGCAGTGGCTTCGGTGGCATGAAAACGGTGAGGAAAGCCGTCACTGATAGTTGATGTCGGTGAATGAGCTTGAGGCGAACCCCAAACCCTCTTCAAAGCCTTCTTCGCTGGAAAACAGAGCAGAAACGGGATGAACTGACCATGGCTTCGCGGGCCAAGGAGGTGGTGAACAGCAGGCGGCTTTGATCTATGGCTAGCCTAAGATATTGGCGACCGGTGTGGGTTAAAAGTGGCCGCTCATGTCTCTATTCGTGCTCAGTTGAGTGATGCCTTTGAGGGAGAGTAGCCGAGACAGCATGGTAATTGATGGTGGCTGTGCATGGGACACGATGGGCCATCGTTCATTGGCGAGCGAGCAACGGAGATGGTAAGGACTTTGTTTTTCGCGTGGGAGTGGTGCAATGTCGTTTCTAGACAAACCAATCAGGTGGATTTCCAAGTGGACTGGTTTTTTTTTTTTTTTAAAGAACTTACTCATATTAAAATTTTAATTATAAAAAATCACGTAAAACTTTTTGTTAGAATTTTTTACTGAAGGCATTTAGGGGTTGCATGGGAACATTTATGTTCCCTTATTCTTTTGTTCTTTTGCTCTCTGAAACATAAAAAAAAAAAAAAACAGAAATCCGTTAGGTAATGTCAATTAATTTTTTTTATTCTTTGGAATAAAAAAGTGGACGGGGAATAGATTTGGACAAAAATAAGAAGTAGAAAAAAATAAATTCTTATTCCCGAGAACAAATTCTAGAAATAAATAATTTTTTTTTTTTTCTTTTCAATTTTTCTTCTTCCTTGCCACGACCATCACCCTTGGATTTGCCATTGCTTGCCACTGCCGCTGCCTAACCGCCAACTACCACTGCTGATCGCCACCCCCTATCACTAGCCGCTAGACGCCAACTATTGCCGACCGACCGATTGCCGCCTGTTGACCAACCGCCTCCGTTGGCCAATGGCCGCCATTGCCGCCCGACTGCCGCCTCCTGACCGTCGCCTACGGGCGGTAGTCCGACGATCAGCGGTCTGCAGACGACAATCGGCGATCGGTGGTCAACACTCGGTGGTCGGCGAGCAAGAAGAAAAAATGAAGAAAATACAAAAAATTATGGATTGTACCCAACACATTCATATTCTTTTTCTATTTCAATAATATAAATTTTATATAATTACCAAACACGTTATTTTATTCATAAATTGTTTTAGGAGTAGAAATAGAAAAGAATTATTTCTCAAAAGAAATTATTCTTTGGAACAAAAATGTTATTATTCGCACCCTTAAATGATCGTTTTTTCTCCGATTTAGTATTTAAAGTGAGTCAGTAAAAACTTTTGACGCTAAAATGAGCATTGTATGAACTTTTAACATTTCTAGTGTCTTTATGCCATATATATATATTAGGCATAAGGACAGCTATGCGATTAACCAGCTCGTCTCTTTACGAATCTTCTCCCCTTCTTCGGGCTAGAAACCTTTCATCTCTCTCCTTATTTCGTCCAGCGACTTCCCACATGAGGCTATTAGCAACTCCGCAGTCTAATTTAGGGATCTCCATGAACCTCGCAGCAACAAGAAGGCGCTTGCGGATGCCGTCGACGACCTGCTCGTCTTCCCACTTCCGCAGCATGCGGTGACCCTTGGGTTTTAAGAATATCTGTTAGATGGAGCTAGACTTATCAGGTAAGTGTTCGATATATTTATCAAAAACGAAAAGCATAAAAAAAAAATTCCAAAATATACTCACAATAACACATTTATCCTCAACTTCTTTTTGTAACATAACTATACCTTGTGCCGTGACACATTTATCCATAAAAAACTCCAAACTTATACTTATGTGATACATTTATACTCCGTTGGATTATTTTTTTAGCTAAAATAACGTCGTTTTTATCTCATTTAAGGTATGTGGGCGCCATGTCAACATTGTTTGTTTTCCAACATTTTGTAAGCGGATTCTTAATGGTGTTCATGGCTGGATCCTTGATGAAGGATAAATGTATCACACAAGTAGAAGTTTGAAACTTTTAATTTCACAAAAAAAAAAAAAAAAAAAAAAAAAATTAGGATAAATGTATCACATAATTTGAAATTTTTGTGGCTTTTTTATTTTTTTTTTTACTTCTGCAGAATGTCTGGGGCGGATGGAGGCTTTGTACATCGGCATGTGTCTCTTGCACCACTCAAGCACCTTCTTTAGGGATCTCGTGTCGACCCTAGGCAGCAAGGTGACCCCAACGGCCTCCTTCGTGAGTTTGCTCACCAATCGTGATTGCAAGGCCACAACCACATCAACTTGAAAGACTTGGCCTTTGGAGGAAAATAAATAATTTAAAAAATATTTATCTAAAAATGATTGCTTTTATTACTTATAAAAATGAATGAAAGAAGAATATTTTCATTGTCCAAGAAAGTGTTTTTAAATATAAATTGTTGTCGATAATGAAAATATTTTCCATCAACTAATTATTTTCAAGTGATACAATCAATCATTTAAAAAAAAAAAATTCATTGTTTTTTAAGAAACAAATGGAACTTTAGAGATATTATTAGATATTCTAAGAATATTGGTTAGATGGATATTGGAGAATTTCCCTTTAGAGAATATTATTATATTAGAGATAATATTTAGTCTTTCGTTATTTTCTACCGTGTATGGTTTTCTTGATAGATCATATTACTTCCTAACCTATACACATTATTCGATATGAATGTCCCTCAATTGTAACACATCAAGTTATTGAGTAAAGATATAACTGTTGTGATATTTTCTCTCTCGCTCTCTAAGATCTTAGGATATTTACCGTAAGCTTAAAATAGAAAAATGTTAACGTAGGGGTTTCTCTGACCGGAGTCGGATTGGGATCGGGTAAAATTCTCTTTGAGAAGTTAGAGGGTGCGGCCATCCTGAAAATACATTTGCATTTAAGCATTTTTATAAATTTTATAAAATAATTATAAGGATTTGTGCATAATCTCTATTTGAACGCGTGACACGTTGTCCAGCGAAGCCTAAAGTGCAAAAGCTCCTTGGTCGTTGTCTAATCATCTCGTAATAGACGTTAAGCAGATCAAATACGCTGTAAAAGAAGTGAATACGGACACAAAATTGAAGCAACAAGAAAGAAAAATCAGGATTTTACACGAATTAGATAAAGCCAACCATCCAGCTACTTATCAAAATTAGAGTGTGGAACTTATCAAAATTTCCAGCATCTATCCTTTGGCAATGCAATGAGATACGCAAGTGTTCTGCCAAATAAAGAAGACCGATGCCCTGCCAGCATGTACAACCTCTATCTCTTTGCTGTCGCACCACGATGTTTTGGGTCAAGAAGACATGTCACTTCCAGACAACAGACACTCTGGTCGTTCCTATGTTTGCAACATGGTTGTTAGGACATGTAAACTGCCTTGACGATAGGATCGAAAAAAGGGCTTCTCGAAATCTTTATATAAAGCTGGATCAGACTGTAATTAGAAGTAAGGCAATCGAACTTTTCTTGGTCTTTCACTTTCCGGGGTTTTCAATGGTGTAAATCGAGACTTCGAGCACTATACCGTTGAAGACCGGAGCGTGGTTCCTTACTGCATTAAGGCCGCAAGAGATGGCGGGGGGAGGAAGCTTTGCAACTCAAGGGCCGGCCGGGAACTATGAAGGTGGCGTCACGGTTTTCGTGGTCATCACCTGTGTTGTTGCGGCCATGGGCGGTCTCCTGTTCGGTTATGACCTCGGTATCTCAGGTTGGTCACTTGTTTCCTGATGGATTAAGCTTTGAGATAGTCGACTTTCTAAATTATGAAACATGTTTTCCAGTTATGAAATGTCGCAAGCAGATGCTCATGCCACAGTGAGATGCATCTTGCTTTTGCAATGAATGCAGATGAACCATTTTACATGTTTTTGCAGGTGGAGTTACTTCAATGGACGATTTCTTGCTCAAGTTCTTCCCAGCAGTGTACCATAAAACGAAAGACGGGTCGATCCACGAGAGCCAGTACTGCAAGTACGCAAACGAGCTCCTGACCCTGTTCACCTCGTCCCTCTACCTTGCGGCACTTGTGGCTTCCTTTGTCGCGTCATGGGTCACCAGGGCCTACGGCCGAAAGATCTCCATGTTCGCGGGAGGCGTGGCCTTTCTCATCGGTGCAATCCTCAATGGCGTTGCGATGAACATCGCACTGCTGATAATTGGTCGTTTATTGCTCGGTGTTGGGGTTGGATTTGCTAATCAGGTGGAGAAAACTCGGCTGCTATGCTGCTCATTCTCATGCATTGTTTTAAGCTGTCAATTAAAGTTTTGCTTTTTGATTACCATCGCAGTCCGTTCCGGTCTATCTGTCCGAAATGGCGCCAGCGAACATCAGAGGAGCGCTCAACATCGGTTTCCAAATGGCCATCACAATCGGCATTCTGGTGGCCAATTTCGTCAACTACGGGACTGCACAGATCAAAGGTGGATGGGGCTGGAGAGTCTCTCTGGCTCTAGCCGCCGTCCCCGCGATACTGATGACCGTTGGATCCTTCTTCCTGCCGGACACTCCTAACTCCATCATCGAAAGAGGCCACCACGAGGAGGCCAAGAGAATGCTTCAGAAGATCCGCGGGACCGAGAACGTGGACCACGAGTTCCATGACCTGGTCCGCGCCAGCGAGGCCGCGAATAAGGTCGACCATCCCTGGAGGAATATATTGCAGCCGAGGTACAGGCCTCAGCTCGTGATCTGCTCCCTCATCCCGTTCTTCCAGCAGCTCACTGGCATCAACGTCATCATGTTTTACGCGCCGGTTCTGTTCAAGACTTTGGGTTTCGGTGCCAATGCCTCCCTCATGTCTTCAGCCATCACCGGCGTTGTTAACGTCATTGCGACATTGGTTTCGATATTCTCAGTTGACAAGTTTGGAAGGAGAGGCTTGTTCCTTGAAGGAGGAACCCAGATGCTAATTTGCCAGGTAAAACTAAGACATGAGCAAGCTATTATCGGGGGGTTTAAAGTTTTTACCGGAACGTACGCGAAAATCAAATGACAAATTTTGATTAAGAAAAACTAGCGTCGTACTTATAGAAGATGACCGACCTTCCAAGTCATTTCCCTTAGTTCCTTCTGTGCTATATATGATTAATAATAACTTGAAAAGATCCAAATTCGTCATCTGGTGTTCAAAGAAGAGAATCGCCTTATCGACAAATTCGGAAAGTTTTGCAACAGCCATAGCGACATTGCATGGTAAAAGACGGAGAGTAATCTCATCGCATAGTGAATCACAATCACAACGAAGTTCGTTTCTGTTAGTGAATTCACCTGCTAATGGATGTCCACATTACAGATTGCAGTAGGAGCACTGATTGGCGTGAACTTCGGAGTCACCGGCCAAGGATCCTTCTCCAGAGGTGAAGCCGATCTGCTCTTAGCGTTGATCTGCTTATACGTGGCGGCGTTCGCGTGGTCGTGGGGTCCACTGGGGTGGTTGGTCCCGAGCGAGATCTGCCCGTTGGAGATCCGGTCGGCTGGCCAGTCGATCAACGTCTCGGTCAACATGTTCTTCACCTTCATCATTGCTCAGGGGTTCCTCGCTATGCTCTGCGAAATGAAGTTCGGCCTCTTCTTCTTCTTCGCCGGCTTTGTCATCATCATGACCATCTTCATATTCTTCTTCTTGCCCGAGACCAAGAACGTGCCGATCGAAGAGATGAACAGAGTGTGGAAGGCGCATTGGTTCTGGGGAAAGTACATCCCCGACGAGGCTGTCATAGGTGGGGACCTTGAGAAATAGGCATTTTTGCAGAGAGGAGTAGAAAGAAGAGACTCACTGGTTTCCCTCTTTCAAGAAGGCAATGCAAATGGGATGTATGATTCATTTGATTCGCTTGCCTCTGTAAAAACATGTGAACATCTTACTCTTTGGTGTATCATCTGCGCATGTTATGCTAGAAGCAAAAGAATTACCTCCTCTTGTCTCAATTTAAGTCTTTTTTATTTTTTTTATGCCGAAGATCCAACCTAGCTCACCTTACGGGAGCACAATACCAATCATACCTCGGGGGAGACTGGCTAACCCATCGCCGGGGCCCCCGCTTAAATCACGAAACTACTCTGAGAGTCATGAACGACTCACGAACCCCTGACCTTTGTGGCCAAATCAGGAGATATGTCTCAACCAGCGCAGCCATGCGTGGTGGGTGGGTAAAGTCCTCTCTTTTTTATTTTCAAGTGAAATGAAAAATAAAAATAAAAATGAGGGTCTCTCAAATGCAAGTGTTTTCATGATAAATAAACCGAAATTAGGTTCATCAACTTGGGGTCACTGGTATGGTGGTTTAGACATCGGCGTGAGGCAATGATATTAAACAAAAACTTTCTGTTAACAAGTCCAATGTCAAATGAGGAACAGAGCCCTACTGGAGAACGCAATTGGTGTACTGTTAACGGCCTTACGAACCACAGTATAGTTGAAGCCCCTGGTTTGCTTCTGGGAAAAATAGACCACAAAGTACTAATCGACTGTATCAACCCAACAAGATATAGTAATGACAGCAACTAATAAGGTACTAGAGATGAGACTGAGGAGAAAGTTACCCGGTGTTTGCAATCATGTGATACAGCCAGAGTCCTATGACCTTGACTTTTTTTTGCAAAGAACTATCCAAAGCAATAATCTTTAGGAGTAGGCTAAAAGCACAATTCACGTCAAGAGTGCAAAGTGTTTACAGTTGTATACATATATACATAAAATTAAAGCAGCTCCTTCATTAGATTTTATACGCACTTACAGATGCCACTATTGTAAGAACCGCAAAATAACAAGATATGCCATTCTTCCTGCAATACTTATACTGACTGTAATCTTTCGTCCCTCAAATTGATTAACCCGATGGCATGATCTTAGCTGGAAAAACTAAAAATTGATGATTAATTCCACTTAGGCTGCAAGGAAGTGGCGAAACTGTGGATTAGAGACGTTAGAACAAAGACTATCCCAAAAGTTTTTTTTGGTCATAAAATATCATAAATGTTAGCAGAACTGCCTTTGGCAATTAATTAACTTGTTAATCAACTAGGTAGGACACTGTCGCATGAGAGACAGCCATAAACTCACTCTGAAGTCTTACATATCTGCAGATATATTAATGTCAAATGCAGTACACTGCCTGCCACCTCTATTGTGCCAGCAGTACAACAATGCTGTAATGGTAACTATGATACATTCGAACAACACATTTTTCTTGTGGTAAATCAAAATATTATCAGGTTACAAGAAGCTAGCAAAGAGTTCTGTTTACTGCACAGCACAAAAGAAGCAGTAAAAAGCCCACAACCCTGGATCAGCAGCCCCATTGACCTCAAAAAATCGCGATGTGATCATCTTGGCTTGCAAACAGAACAAAATGAATGGAAGAGACTGCTCATTCAGACCAATCTCTGTTTCCAGAATTGACTGGTAGAAGGAAGAAACTTGCTTGACCAAAGACACACAAGGATAAGGCAGTCGGCTTGTCGTATGCAAAAATCCAAAGGTCATTATGCCACTGATATTGAATCTAGCAAAGAATCTAGATACTCCTTTAGCTTCACCTTCGTGATTGCACCTTCCCTTCTGCTTTCCGGAACTTCTTTCCCATTCTTGAAGAGAATCAGTGTTGGCAATCCATAAACTTTGTACTCTTCAATTAACTTTGGGTTTGCATCATGATCAATCTTTACAACGATCAATCTTTCTTTGTATTCCTTCAGAATAATTAATTGGAGCACCTCAGAGATTGGAAAAGCACATTCTTGTGTGAATATCTTAGGTAAGAGCCTCATTTCAAGTAAAAGATTTCCATGAATATTAATCAAGGGAAACATAATTGCATGCTACAGTTGATAGAAAAAAAAGAGTCCCGTGATACAATTTGTATGAAAAAGAAAGCGGCATGCAGTAAACCATAGAAACAATCTAACAAAATGGCAACCAACCAGCATAAGAATTTAGCATGCTTTAAATCTGCCAACACATCTGATCTCAGATATATCGTCATTTCTTCTAAAATTACTCGTTGGAGCACCATGGTGCAGGTAAAGGCTCATCTTTGCTTAGAAGTTGACAGTAATCGACACACTGACAATGACTTCCAAACAAACCCAAGTTGATGATTATCTATAGATCCCAAACATGCTCAAAGGCTAGGCTGAAAAGGCTTCTTGCTAACAAGTGAATGACATAAAGAAATTGCAGGAATTGATGTTTCTTCATATGCATGCCCTGTATTTAATCTGAACCAACAAAGTCCAGCTTACAATAAAACAAAGAAAAACACAGGGACTCCTTTAATCAACTTACCCATCAGAAGAATCCTAATTTGACTGATTGCATTACGATACATGTCATGAATTAGTATCTTTGTATTGCCACTGTAATTGCCACCTAAAAGTACACCAACAGAAAGCAGAAATATCTTGGTGATGTTAACCGACTTTTCTGAGGGAAAGTATTAAGATATAACAACTCCTAACAGCTTGAACATTTAAAACCTAGACTGCGTTTATCAACAGCCTTTCCCTCTATTTTTTTCTCACCATGCCAACAAAAATTTGAAAAGGTTTCCACTCGATGGAGACTGCCAGTTTGGTGCAATTAAGCAACAGAAAAGAGGCAAATTGTTCGTGGAGATATCAAGTAGCTGAAAAATGGAGGGTAAGGAGAGGCTAAATTTTATGAAAAGAAGCGGAAAATGTCTTTCCAAAAGCTGGCTTATATGGTAGTATCTGATTTTACATGAATGATAGAAGTCAAAACTTGACATGGTACCCAGGAATTAGTTCCTAATGAATTGGGCAAACATTACACTAGAAGGTTAAAGGAACACAACTCCAAGCCGCCGCCTACCCAGAAATTAGAGGGACACAACCATGACAGTTTAGTAAAAACAAGAATTAGCTTTTAGATCACAAATTATAATGTCCAATTATGGTCCTCAAAGTCCATATGAATACAAGAGAAAGGTAAAAAAATGCTTAACCATAGCTAAAGAGCAGACGGTATAAAGTGGAAAGAAGAACAACGAGAGAACAATTAAGGAAAAGAAAGGCAACGGAAAAATTGGAGCCACTCTATACTCAAAAGGGGACCTAAATCCTCATGTCACTTATCTTGCATCAGCAATTCATCATCACAGACTAGTTTAAACTTAGGCTGAGGAGATTGCAACCCCAAATCAACAAAAGGATGAGATGAGAACGGAAGTCATTCAAACTACTGGACGGCCTTTATGCTATTCACTTAATGGCATCTTTACTATTATTAGGGAACCCTTTCCCTTATCTAAAAAGCTTGAACCAGTTGAGTTTAACATGCTCTAACATCCCCTCCCAGTCTCAACTTAGTCCGGAAATCCATTTGGGATGGAAACACAGGGGAGAGAAGCCATAAGACACAGGACCTTTGGTTCCCATACCATGAAAAACATCATGCGAAACAAATGCCAATCAATCTAACAGCTTAAAACGGTCTGCTAACAGTAAACTGCTGGATGGTATATAGAACTGATGCTCAACTCAACATAAACAGACGCACGTAAGTATTGAAATCCAATCAGAATGAAGCCGAGAGAAAGCTAAGAATCACGAAATTCAATCGCAGAGAGAGAGAGAGAGAGAGAGAGAGAGGATTAGAGAGGATTTGAAGACCTGAGCGAGCCACTCCATGGCCGGAGAGATCAAACGGCAGGGGCCGCACCAGTTGGCGACGAACTCCACGAGGACCGGACGATCGCCCTTCAGCACCGTCTCGGGGAACTGGCTCTCGTCTATCTCCGTTATGCCGCCACCGCCGACGGCGGCGCCGCACCTCCGCGCGGACTTACGCACCGGCGCGACCCCGGCCCCGCCCCGCCACGTCCGGAACGAGGACCTCGACGGAGGAGCGAAGCGGCTGCCGGCGGCGGCGCTCAGGGCGGTCGCGCGACGGGCCGGAGGGAGCGACGGAGGGAAGAGCACGCCGGAGCTCGACACGAGCGCGGCTCCGTCCATGGCGGATTCGCTTCAGTGGAGAGAGAGAGAGAGAGAGAGGGAGAGAGAGAATCTGACTCGTGGCTGGAAAAGTGGTGCGGAGACATCCATAACTGAAACTGATCCTTCTCGTCTCTCGATCATCGATTTCCAGCCGCTTCTTTCTCGAACGTGCGTCACGCGATGGGCACGTGACAGTAGTCTTTCAAATTTTTTGGCATTTACGCACTTTGATCTCCTAACGCTACCTTTATTTAATGAAAAATGAATGATTAATATTTTTCTAAGAATTATCACTTTTTTCTTTATAAAAATGAATAATGAATTTTTTTATACCGTTTATGATAATATTAAGGGAAAATCTCAAATAATGACTCAAAGTAACTTATTTTTCTCAAAAAATGATCTGAAATGGAGTCTATCTTAAATAATGACTCGAAATAGTCATTTAATCTCAAAAAATGACCTAACTCGCTGATGGGTGAACTGATGCATTTCTGATATGTATTCCGATGACCTAATCAAGGCATTTTCATCCAAAAAATATTCTCTTTTCGTTTTCCTTTACCCCAGTTCATCTTCTCCATCTCCGAGCAAACCCTAGTATCTTGCCGGTGAAGTAATTGCTGGCGAGATTGAGCCACTTCAACTTCTTCAGCCTCGCCACCTCCGGCGGCAGCAGCCCCGTGAACTTGTTGTTGCCCAAGTCAAGTTCGTCGAGCTGGGTTATCGCTCACAAGACTCTACTAGGGAAGATTACGGAGAGGTTGAGGAACCGGAGGAAGGTGGGGCTGTTGAGCTCCGACGGGAGGGTCTCGGTGAGGTTTTCGGTGGTGAGCGTGAGGTTGACGAGGTCGCAGAGAAGACCAATTTCGGGTGGGATGTAGCCCGAGAGGGTGACGGAGGTGATGTTGAGAGAGACGACCCACGAGCCGGCGTCGCACGTGACTCCGATGAAGGAGCAATGCAAAAAGGGTGGCGTGAGGAGGAGGAGGAGGAGGAGGAGGAGGAAGAGTCAACCCTAGTCGCCGATGGTGGCGGAGGGAGGCTCGACCATGGCGGTTTTGAGCTTCAAGAGCACATCTAGGTTGCTTCGTGCAAGGGAAGCAGAGACAAAGAGGAGGAAGAAGAAGAAGACGCCATTGCAAGGCGATTTCGTCCTTAATGAGTTTGGCGAGGCCGACAAGGGCTTGCCGACCTCGCCGGCCATTGGTAAGGGGGGCGAGGGCCTGTAAGCCCTCACTTGCTGCCAATGCCTATTGACGGTGATGGGCGTCAAGCCCCTTGGCCTTGAGCGAGGCCAACCCTCATCGGTCCCGCGATCTTCGCCAACCCTTCCTCCTTCCGATATTCTTGATTTGTGCAATGCCTATCTTCAACATGGATGAAGAAGACGATGAATAGGGATAACCCTGGGTAGATCAAGAAGAAGATGAATAGGAGAAGGAAAACAAAAAGAGATATATTTTTGGACAAAAATACTCCAGACTAGGTCATCGGAATACACATTGAAAATGCATCAAATCGCCGACCGGCAAGTCAAGTCTTTTTTTGAGATTAAATGATTACTTTGGGACCTTATTTGAGATAGATTCTAATATTAAGGCATAAATTATTATTGATAATGAAAATATTTTCTATTAACGGATTACTTTAAGTAATACAAATAATCATTTTTAGGAAAATGTTTTTTTTAATAAATCATTTTTCACGAATTAATTTTAATTTGTTATTCAAGTTCTTAGTATTTTTTCAATTTGTGTGAACAAATCTTTTGATTAACCATTCTAATTAAACCGTAGAGTTAATTTGACGTGGCATTGCTTATATGGTAGAAAATGACGGGTTAATTTGGCGCAAGTGAGCAGAAAACAAGTGGAAAAAGCAAGAGGAAAGAAATCCTAGTTTGATCATGTGGTGGATAAACAAAGCATTTGGATTGCATTAATCAATAAAGGAAAAAAAAAATCGATTCCATCAAATAAAACTGAGAGGAACAAGTCACACAAAATCCTAAAAATTGTATAATTTAATTGCATAAAATAAAAAGTTAAAGGAACGAAATGCATGAACGCTGAAACTTAGAGGACTAAATCTGTATTTAACACCCAATCATATCCTATTTAGCGAGTTTATATTTGTCAGGTGCCATCACCCATCCAATCATGGCTTAGGGTTTTTAGAGCTTTGCTTAGTCGATGTAGAGAAAATAAGATCACCTTGGATGTTGGCCTTGTAAGCTTTGTGACCACGGCGGCAACGGTGGTGGTCAATTACAGCAGTTGTGGCCTCCTTGTGATGTAAGTGTTGAGTGAGACTAGATCAACGCTATACGAATGTGACACGCGTTTCGAATTTATCCAGCTAAGACTTCTTTTGTATTGACTCGAAATTCACTAAAGTAACTTAATTATCTCTAAAAAGCATTAAAACAAAAGAAAATAAATGGATGATTTTGAATTTCAAACCAAATCGTAGGAGCTAGCAATCGCATTATCGAAAAATTAAATTAGTACTCCCTTAACGACATAAATTCGAATGACCCATCGAGGAAATACCACGTCTATAAAATCGATATGGTAATGATTAATTGAAATGTTATCCATTTATAATCAATCGATTGTATGGATAATGTCGACCCTTTTGCAAAATAAACTAACTAATAAATCCAAAATCAATTTAGAAACGTGTCATGCACGTAAAAGGTTCTCGTTGCTTTTACATTTGTATATGTATTTTGCTAATCTTAGTGAAATTAGTGTAGTGGTTATTTTTCACCAGTCGACACGTGTCATGCAATCAATAAGTAAATAAATTCCGTCGCGTAGACGGGGTCGGCAGGGTTGACTTCTCCCGCTTTCCCCTCTCCTCCGCCGCCGCCCGCCGGAGCGTCTCCAGAAGTCTCCGCCGCCGCCTCGCGAACGGCCGTCAAAAGCGTGGCTCTCCGCCGCAGAATTCCGATCATGCGTGCGTGAGATCCCGGCGGTGGGATTCCGCTTGCGCTCGCCCGAAATTGAGGATCCCCATTTCCCAGCCCCGCCCGCCGCCATGTCGTTCGCTTCACGTGGCGATTCCGCCGCCTCCGCCGGCGGGGACTCCGGCCGCAAGTGGTTCTTCTGCCACCTGTGCCAGCAGACCGTCGCCGTCGCCGCCGCCGCCGCCGCCGCCGCCGCCTCCGCCGGCCCCATCTGTCCCCGCTGCAACGAGGGGTTCCTCGAGGAGTCGGAAAACCCTAGCCCTGGCCTGAGCCGGAGCCCTCCCTTCTTCCCCGATCCTTTCTCCTCCCTCCTCCCTCTCCTGTTCCCGACCCCCTCCGCCGCCCACGCCTCCGCCGCGGCCGCCCCCGCCGCCACCGTCGACCTCCAGAACTCCGGCCTCTTCTCGAGCCCCTCGTCCCCCCCTCCTGGTGGATCCGGGAATCTGTTCGACCCGTTCGCCTTCTTGATGAACCACCTCCAGGATCTGCAGTCCGGCGGAGCGCAGATTCAGTTCGTGGTGGAGAGCAGTCCCTCGGAAGGCCGCGGAGGGGGCGGGTTTCACCTTCCGTCCAATCTTGGTGACTACTTCGTCGGCCCAGGCTTGGAGCAGCTGATCCAGCAGCTGGCGGAGAACGACCCGAACCGCTACGGGACGCCGCCGGCCTCAAAGTCGGCGGTCAAGAACCTCCCGACCATCAAAGTCACGGAGGAGGTGCAGAATTCCGAGATGAACCAGTGCGCAGTCTGTCAGAACGATTTCGAGAAGTATATGGAGGTCAAGCAAATGCCTTGCAAGCACATCTATCATGCGGATTGCCTCCTGCCGTGGCTCGAGTTGCATAACTCTTGCCCTGTTTGCCGGCACGAATTGCCGACCGACGATCCTGATTATGAGAACCGGAGAAGCGTAGCCCAGGGGAGTGCGCAAGGAGGCGGTGGCGGCACCAGCAGTGGAAGAGGGGAGAACAGGTCGGTTCGGAGGAATTTTAGCATAATGCTGCCTTATCCTTTCGGGGGTAACGATGGATCGAACTCGGGTTCAGGTGGTGAGTGATGTGAAATGTGGGAGGCTTCAGTTGAATTGCTTGAGGAAGATCGTTATTGAAGGATTGTCTATACAGATAAAGTTGAATTTTTTTCTCTTACTTGCTTTGGTGGTTTGTTCATACCTATGTACTTCTTCTATTAAGTACAAAACTCTATAATTTTTGCTCTGATTGGTCTCTGATGTTCTTCTAACCTGGAGCGATCACATCTTGATGAGTTTTTTGTTCATTGATACTGAGTATCTCCTTTAGTTGGTTCTATGAGTGACCTCATTGTTAGCTCAGAGATGCTGTTATTTGTTGAAATGAAACAATGCATCTATCTGGGTACTCTGTTTTGCCTTTTGTTTTTCTTAGTTTATCTTGTCATATGACAAAAATTCGTCCGCCACATCGAATTCTCTCTCAAGATGCTAGATAAGTTGTTGAAGAGATTCGTAGAGCAGTGGCTCCTTTATCTGATTGGAGATGGTTCCAATACTGCATGATATAGCTGAAATGCACATCCATTAGATCATACAAGCAGCTTCATAAGATAGTTAATAGCTTGCAAGAGGAGCCAAAAAGAAAGAAAGAAAATCTAGACAAGGTAATAGCTGTCTAATAGAGCGGCTTCTCAGCTTGATTGGAAAGTATTTCATGGTTGAATAAATAAAAAGGTTAGGTTGCAAAGTCCAATTGCCGGTAATTGGATAATCCTGTAAGTGAAAATTCCATAGAATGGATCATCTATCACCTTAAAGGTTGTAGATTCTTCATAAATTCATAGGTATGGCTGTCTGTCTTGTTGTCCATCGTGCGCCATTTAGTTTGGGACTCTCAAATGGTTTGTTCAATTTTTACAAACTGATGGGTTAGTTAAATCTATTCCTGGGCTTTTTTAAAGGTCAACAGTTTATCGCATCTTATTAGTGAAGTTATTGAAGAAATCGAAATGTTTGTTTGCTGATCCCATTAGGAGGTTGGGAGTTGGGATCATGAGGTGGTTAGATGTGTCTTGACATTGTTGAAATATTTCTATTTCAGGTAATAACAGGACTGGTGGCTTTCTCAATCACTCATTTCTAGTCTTTCTTTTTCTTTTCTTTTCCTTTTTTCGTGTGGAGGCCTCGCCCCTAAATTTCTTAGGAATTGAAGAGATGTGCATTGAAGTGGAAGAAGGACAATGGCTGAATAATCGTCCAGATATTAGTTTAGTTCCTTTCTGTTGGACCACCTTATGATGGTATTTTGGGCATTCTTATCATCATAAATACTACCATCATGTGAAAATGTCAAAAGTAGTCTGCTGTGGGAGTCTTTTTGTTTAAGAATGATACGCATATGTGTTCTTTGGCATGGGACAATTCCTTCACACTCGAACTTTTAGTTTGTTGCTGTCATGAGGCTTCAAAATATTGGGCCCATAGGATGTCTGTTGTGCAAAGGATGGGTCTAGTAATTTTTGACCTCTTTGGGAATCCAATAACAGGCTCGTGAGAGAGATCTTTCTTTTGGTTAAAAGGTAGCTATATCTCTAAGTTTTTGTTTCTTGCGTCTCTATGTATTTCAATTTTGTGATAGGTCTAGAGTTGAATGTACGTGTGGAAAAATATTGTATGTCATTCTTTATGTCGTGGGATAGGAGTAGACTTCATGTTGCTCATCTGCTATAATGTAAATTGTTCAATTGTCTGGTAGTTGGCATCCTCTTAACTGTCGAGGGAAAGGTGCCATTTCAGTTCAGCATGTTTGCAGATTGCTTTGAGTAATGGTATCTATTGTGCTATATGAAAAGCTCCTTTTTCTTCATTGAATCCATGGTATTTGATTGTTTGATTGAAACTGCTGAGCTTGCCCCTCCATTTGCCATATTTTCTTGAGGGTATGTATTGTTATAAGGGCAATTTTATGGTTTTCATTGTTTGCACTTTTGACTATATGTGAGGTAAGAAGTGTTGAAAAAGTAGAATTTTTTTTTTCTTGAGGTAAAATGTCTCTGTTCTCTCTACTCTCTCTGCCTTGGCTTTTCTAATCTCATTAAACTCTGAGCGGCCATCCACATCTGTTTTCAAGTGTGAAAGCTGAAGGTTATTATCCAAAGGGAATGTATACAAAGCCAAGTTATCTTGTTTGATTCTGGAAGTTGAGGAAATTGATCTGGTCTCGGGATTGTGCGTATATTGGAGATGCTTGATAAGTTTATTAGCTCTGACGAGGTTTGGCGGTAGCTATGCTGTGGTATTCTCACTAGTTGTAGCTGAATTTTCTGATGCCATATAACAAAAACAGTTGTTGGGGGTTGGATCCCTTTCCATGTTTTGGATAGATTGGCAAAATGGGTCTTTAACTCATATTTGATGGATTGAGATGTTATAAATACGTCATGAATGAGTTTAGAATGATAAAACTCAATATAATATAGATGTTAAATGGATTCATAACTTATTTAGATCCAACTACTTTATGTCCTCACTTAAATTTCGCAGCGCTTCCACCTTACTTTGGATAAGAGTTTTCCTAAATTAGTATAAATATGAGAGTGCTTTAACAATATAGGTCGGGTCGAATATAAGTCACTAAATTTATATTGGAGGAAAATTAGTCAATTTGGATCGGATCATTTTTGGTCCAAGCCATTTGACAAGCCTAATTTCAAATGCCCATTTGTTGCGAGGCAACATACCCAGATTGTGTTTAGCAGAAGCGATGTTTTGTAGTGTGGATTAAATCGAAATTTTCTCTGTTTGAAGGGCGTGTTGCATGCTCACGGATTTGAGGAACCACCATTTTGATGTGGATCCGGGTGGTGAACTTGTTCCATCAGTTGACTTGTTGCGAAAAATATGATGAGGTGCAGCATGCTTCCACGCCAGAAGAGTGTAAAATAATGATATATTGATATATCATAAAATTCCTAGGACGAGCCTCCTTGCATCCCTTTTTCTGTTGCTTAGGCGAAAAGGTGACTTCAGAGCAGGTTGTGATGCTTACAGTTAGGAAGATGGTTATTTCAAAATGACTTGTAAAGGGTTCTCAAACTCCTTTCTTAAATTTGTTGACTATGCTATCGTCCCGAATAGTCGAGATGGAGTTTGTGCCAGATGCATTGGATACTAATAAGTAAAATGAAAAGTTCGATTCGAATTGTAGCTACATACATTCATATGCTTATCGAATTGTAGCTACATACATTTATATGCTTAAAACGACAAGTAATATACCGAGAAGATGTTATATTTGCGTACCAGTCAAATGCTCATAGCCCTTCACCTTTGCATTGCAATTTTTGGAGGGTCCTATTGTTATGGCTAGATCTATCACTTAGGGGTGAATAGGTGATTGTATGGAAATAAAAGAATTTTAACAAATATTACAACGAGACAACTTTAGATGAAGTGGTCAGATCTTATCGGTGTGTAATTCTATCTTAGTAATTATAAAGGAGTAAAGAATAGAGCTATCTTAGTAATTAAAAAGGAGTACATGGATTGCATCATTTTGTTCACAAAGACAAAAATATAAGATCACAAAACATTTTTCAAACTTTGGAATTAAAGACTTCAATTCTCATAAATGCAAATTCTTAATCCTTTTATTTTTGAAACCTCATCTAATACTCTTAATCTAAGCTGACCATTGAACATATTTTTAGAAGGATTATCCAACCAATCTACCTGTTGACTTGAATCTGGTTGAGAAGATTTAATTGAATCGCCGAGGGTGAAGCTTCCCATATGTTCTGCTACCCATACAGCAGTTCAGATTTTCAGGAGTTGAGTGTTTAGAATTAGAAAGAATGTTTTGCCTCTTAAAAAGATATTCCAAGAAAGTTGAACCTTCAATGGATATGAGGAAGATTTTCCTTTTGGAATCCTTATAAATATGATAAGAAATCTAATCAATCGTCACTAACTGTTACACAAGTATTTTAACTCATTCTTAGCCGTTTGATAAAATATGTAAGTAAGGAATATAAATTATGATTATGATTTTAATTGGCATTGTTTGATCATGTCTCATTAAACTTTCCACTTACAATTAATTTATATCAAAATCAAATTTTTTAGGTTTTGTCAATCATCAAAATCACTCGGGGAATATTTTCTCAACACCTTTTATATGTCTACACTTTTCCAAAGCATTTATGCTTAAGTACCTTCCCACGTTTCCCGATTCCAACCGTTCAAACAGAGGACGTATTTTACGCGTGGATACACCGCACGAGAGCGTTCAGACAGCGTGACCGATTTATCACCATCGCTCGCATTTTGCGAATTCCTATTCACTTGGCACCATGTGGAAACGCATCTCATTTTGAGATCGATTTCTTCACGTGAAGAATGATCGATTGACTTGGGGTGAACAAGCCCCAGAGCCCCATGGAAGGGCTTGGGCAAAAGGCTGTACACGAGAGAGAGCCCGGCCCGCCCGGTTTCCCGTCCGGCCCGATCCCGCCCCTCAACAATCACCTCCGATGACATCGTACGTCGCACCTTGCGGTCGGAACTTTCGCCTCGCCGACTCACGCAGCTCTCGCTCTCACTGTTCCCCCCGCGCGCGAAGCGAAACGGAGAGCGCTTCGAAGGGTGGGGAGAGATGGAAGGTGGCGGCAAGAGAGACGCGGACGAGTCCCCCACCAATTCGCAGCAGACCAGTAATTCCCCTCCCCTCCCCTCCCTGAAAACCCTCGAATCCTCTCTCTTCCTGCACAGCGCTGATTAGACAGCAAGCAACGTCGCATGGCATGCTCAGTTTCATTGTGGGTTCGCCTTGAAGTAGTAGCCTTCTGTTTAGCCCCACCCCGGAATGTCTCGGGGGAATTCGCGAGAGAATAGCTCCGTTTTCGCAGGTTGCTCGGTGGTGGAGCCTTGATTGATCGAGATTCGCGCGTGCTCATGCATATTTCACTTGTTTAGCACTATACTCTATTGTTGTCTTACTTGACACGGTCGTCTTCATCATCGGTTTGGGTTTATCTTTGTGCGTTTACCCGCTATTTTCTCTGTATTCGATGCTCAAGTGTTTGATGGTTGTGTTTGGGCTAACATTGAAGTTAAAAAAGAACAATTAGCCTACTGTCATCTGGCAAAATTTATCAGGGTGATGGGATTTTCATTTTGCCACGGTATGGCGTTTGTGTGTGTACTTCTTTTACGGTTAAAGTTGATGGTGTACTCTAACTGGGATTTTTCTTGTATTTCTCTTGACTGTACAGTTTCTGAGGACGATGAAATAGACTACTCAGTCAAACCCGAGTTTTATGATCCAGATCTAGACAATAAAGATGAGCAATGGATCGAGAAGAAGCGAAATGGGCATGCGACTGATGCTGTGCTGAGCTGCCCTGCTTGTTTCACTACCCTATGCCTGGAGTGTCAAAGGTTCGGTTGCAATGTCTATACAACTTGAGGAATGTATGAATGTTATCTGAATGGATTTGTGGCCTGGAGTATGTTCATGCGCGTGCACCTACTTGGTTAAATGCGCACAAAAAGTATTTGCAACTTACACAGATATTATATTATGGTTTTGGAGGTTCCTTTCCCATTTGCCCCTTCCCTTCCTGTCTCTCTAGCTCTTTTGGGACTTTTTCCTCCCAAAGGGGCAAGAGAAAGGCGGGGATTTCGTCTGTCCTCATAAGTTTAGGAATCAGTCCTCATGGGTTTATAATGGTATTCTTTCACAAATAGGTATGTCATGTTGCGATGGTTTTCAGGTTCAATTCTTTTATTACACGGTTTCGAGAGAAAATGAAGGCATCAACCTTTGCCATCTCTCCCCTCCATTATGAAAAAGAAAAGTTCAATATTCATCAGTCTCTCTGGGAACATCTACTCCAAAACTATTTACTTTTTTTCTGAGAAAGAGGTAGCTCACATAGAATGAGTCTTTAGCCTGGGGGTTCGTGTTGATTACCTATAAATGTTTGGTGAAGCTTTGGTTGTGTTTAGCTTTCCTCGGAACAGTAAAACTCCCAGACTGGTAGCACTACTTTACTTTATGCCTGCAGCTTGCCCATTTCTCCATCTTTGTAACTTTGTGACAAATAAACTAGCAAATTCTCCTGAAGACAGATAGACAGTGTAGCACGATGCAGGAGTAACCTCTCATGGGAGATGTTTTTAACCTTTACTTACCGTTTGGTTTTGAGCCACTGTAGAGTTGCACCTTCAGTAGTCAGATGCTGTTTGCCACGATCCTTCTTCAGTCAGAAAATTGTCTTCTGTAATACTCTTTCATTCAGAGAATCCCACAAACTCACCATTTATCACTTTTGTTTCCCTTTCTGATACTACACTTGGTTTTGAGTGATTGTTTAATGATGTAAACTCGAGTACCTAAAATCCAGTTAATGCTCGATCCACGTGGAACATGATCTTGTGTTTGAAAGTCTTCCGTTTTCTCGTGCTGATGGCTGATGCGGGAATACAATTGAAACAGAACTCATCTTGGTTTTCTGTAGGCATGAAAAGTATGTCACCCAATACAGAGCAGTCTTTGTCATGAATTGCGAGGTTATGAAAGAGAAGGCTCACCCGCCAAGCAGTGCGCACCCAAAAAGCCGAAAAAGAGGGAGAGCATCCTCTACGCCCGACACTCACCCTGCCGGCGGCAAAACCCTCAAGCACGTCTGCTGTTCCATCTGCTCAACGGAGGTCGGTGTAATGGATGAAGAGGAGATTTATCACTTCTACAACGTTCTTCCCAGCGAGTCTTGACTCATGACCTGGGAGTTTTGGAAGTCGAAAGGCCTTCGAGGTTGTTGTAATGTCAATTTTTTCTATAGAGAACCTCTTTTCTAGGGGCATTATGCTTTTGGAGCTGCACTTGTGTAAGCCGGGAGAGCCTTTGTATTCGAGTTGCAATCTAATCTATCGAATTTATTGATTTCATGAGTTCCGACGACGCCAACGGCTGTGTGGTCAAACGCTCAATTCAGATGTGCAAAAAAGAAAAATCCTCCTAAGAGATGGTAAAATGGAAAGGCAAGCTATTTTGCAAAAATAAAAGTAGAGTGATGATATAACATAAGAAGAGGAACGAGAAATGCTAGAAAAAGGGTGTGAAAAAGGCAGAAAAATGCCCCCATGCAGGATCGAACTACAGACCTTCAGTTTACAAGACTGACGCTCTACCACTGAGCTATAGGGGCTCTATTTGCCCCATTTTCTATGATAATAATATTTTTACCCTAATTACTTGCTGAGATTTCTACAAGTTCAAGCACTAGCTGAGGTTGAGACACAGACGCGGAGAAAGAGAGAGAAGAAGGAGAAGACACAGAGAGAGAGAGAGAGAGAGAGATGGCGATGGCGATGGCGGCGGCGAAGGGAGGAGTGGCGGTGGAGCTGGAGAAGATGAGCGTGGAGCAGCTGAAGGCGGTGAAGGAGCAGACGGATCTGGAGGTCAACCTCCTGCAGGACAGCCTCAACAACATCCGCTCCGCCACCGGCCGCCTCGAGTCCGCCTCCTCCGCCCTCCACGACCTCTCCCTCCGCCCCCAGGGCCACCCCATGCTCGTCCCCCTCACCGCCTCCCTCTACGTCCCCGGCACCCTCGACGACTCCGACAAGGTCCTCGTCGACGTCGGCACCGGCTACTTCATCGAGGTTTTCCCCTCCTTCCTTTTGCCCTCGCTTCCGTGATGTTTGGTCGGGTTCCCGATCGGTCTGCGCTTGGGTCTTGACTTTGTCCTCGTGTTGTGTGTGTGTGTGTGCGGATTAGAAAACGATGGCCGAAGGCAAGGATTACTGCGAGCGCAAGATCAATCTGCTCAAGTCCAATTTCGACCAGCTCATCGAGGTGCGGATCTCCTGCTCTTTCCGTTCTTCTTATTTGAAGCATTCTGCGTGCGGTGGATGAGTCGTGGATTGTGCGTTGATATCGAGCAAGTAGGGCGACATGAGCTTGCCCTGTGATTGCTCCCTTCTTCTGCGGCGTTGTCATTGTCATGTTGTCCTTTGCAAGTTATAGAGTATTGAAAGGAAAGCACCTGGGGTTAGTTTTACAGTAGATGATGGGACTTTGCTGCTGTAAATGTAAAAGTTCTCTCTTTTGCTAAGTACTTTGAAAATAGGGTCACTTGATTCACTAACAGCTCCAAATGATCGATGTGGTGAGAATTTTTCCTTGTAAAATGAAGGGGATCAGAGTAGAGCTGTAGAGCCCCGGGCACTTAATTCTCTCAATGGAAAAGGGTTGGGTGGTAGTTCGCAATTGACATCAATTATGATGGGGGATAATGCAAGTTTTAGATGCTTGATATAGTAGAGTGGATAATCCATCCCCCTTTCCCCCTTGTCCTTTTACTTGGCTGAGCTGAAAGTTAGAAAAGGCAGCAAAGACCTGGTGCTTGATGATTTGTTAGGGGACATTTGCGTTGGTTATCCGCTTGTTAAGAACTTTTCTTTTTGGTTTCAACAATTGACATACCACAGAAGATACAGTTTGGAAGTTGGAAGGATCCAGAAACGAAGTTTCCGTACGATATAGAACTTAATACTTCGAATAAACAATGAAAGACTAGTTTGACAATAAAGAAACATTGAGACAGATGGGGCAAATCTTTGCTGACATTGCTCTCTTTGCTTGAAATATCACACAGTAAAACTAAGCAAGCACTTGAAGCTTGCTTCTAACTTATTTCTACCTCAATAGTTCAGTCTGTTTTCATGCATGAGGAGCAAAAAATACTAGTTGTTTTATACTAAAAGCATTACATCGCTAACAAAAAAAAGAAGGAAGAAGTCAGTTGAGGTTAAGAGCAAAGATGAAATATATGTGATATGAGTGAAGACTAGTTTAATTACCTATGAGAATTGTGTATTATGGAAAACATAAAATTGTAGATACGTAATATGAATGTGTCAATGCATGATGACCACTGTTTAGCATGTATTGCAATTAATCGGCAACTAGAGAGATGGTTTTTTTTTTTCTTTTTTTCTTTTTCCTTTTTCTGGTTTGGGATGGCAACTAACTTTGCATAATTTGAGGGCCCATCTTTTTTCCTTAAATTTTTCCCATTTCACTTGGCTGTGAATGCTTTTGGTGAGAGAGAATGATGATAAGCTCAGGATGGTTGTGTCGCATGTGATAATGGGAGGGGGGCAAATTGAGACTCTATAACAAAGGTCATCCTCTTTGTACTTTCATGTGAAATTTGTCTACATGTACATTTATGTCTATTCTTTTATACATGTAAATGCCTTGCAGGAGCCTTGTGTGCCAAAAATGCAAGGGACCAATGATTTATTTAAACACTGCGAATGATGCATCTGATTGCATTTGCTTGATGGAAATACTTATCAATTGGTTCCATTCATATATGTACTTTCTCTGTTGAGCATTTCCTTGACTGTTTTATTACATAAAATGACGTCACAGGTGGCATCAAAAAAGAAAAGCATAGCAGATGAAGCTGGGGCAATCTTGCAGGCAAAGCTGAAGCAATTATCTCCAACAAGTTAGACACGATTGGCAACACATCATTTATGCAGATCAGTGGATCCCAATTTTGCTGTGGGAAAACTGCTTCTTGGACAATGTAGTGTGCATCTGGCGATGCTAGTCATGTATGATTTCGGTCAAAGGTGATTGCCTTTCTGAATCCAGAAGTTTTAGGGCATAGGGACAGTGATTGAACTCATTCAAGGGGTAAAAGGTAAAGGATTGAAGCAGAGGACTTAATGTGGATATCAGCTGTTAATATTTCTATGGCTCATGCTGCGTCATTCTCATTTAAACTGGTAAGATGTCTGAAAATCATTCGTGATTTTCCTTTTGTGTAATTTTTATTTGGGGTCTTTTAGCTTTTTCTGGTTACCCTCCCTGTTTAGATCGCCAATTCAGTATGGGAGTGTTGGAGCTGATACCGGTAACTTCTCTCAAGATGAGAGGGAGAAGAACAGAAAGTGGCCGTTGTTTTAAATCATTTGTCCTTGTCACTAAAAATTAACACGCGAGTTGATTGTATGTTGCATTTTAAGTTGAAGAAATTCCTTTGATTTGGTTCCAGGGAGTATATATGACAACCTTCTCTCAAAGTATCCTGTGTATGCGCCATCAGAATCATCCTATGATCTTCAAATTAATCAATCAAATCTCCCTGTTCCTTCACATTGCGGTATCAATTCTCGGTATTAAAAACATTGGTCGTGATCCTAAACTCTCATCAAAGATAGGTTTGAAAGCAATCTGCGCCATCGTTGGAAGCTCATGCAAGCAAAGTACTTTAACCTACCCATTACAAATCTCTTTGTAGTTCTAAATTCTCCCGCATCGGGGTTCTTCTGGTTGTGACACCTTCGCGCTATGGTCACTTCTGTTGGGTTAGTTGTAGGGTACCAACGAGAGCATTGATAATTGAGTTGGTATTGTTTCAGGATTCAAAAGGATCAACATTGACATATAGATTTTATCGGGGTATTAAGATTATAACTCTTAACGAGATGTTAGGGTGAGCTGATTTCTTCCAGCGCTCATTTTAATTATAAACTATTCAAACTGATGAAAGCCTCGATTTGGCAAACGCCGGAATATCTTGGATTGCTCTCGAAAATCAGATTTTAATGACTACAAAGTTCACCAACTTTTACACTCTTGAGGGCCTGCCAAAACACCTGCCCAGAACAGGAAATCATATAGACATGCTCCCATTATCTCGACTAGTTACTTGACACGAAACTCGAACTTACGAGTGGAGAAGCTGTGAAATTTACGTGAGAGGAGCTTGACAAGTTAACTACAAGCAACAAGCTTGCTTGATCTAGTAAGGACAAGTTTCCACACGTCTACACATACCTGATTTTGATGCTTTCTTCATGCAACTAAAACATGAAAAGGGAGTGAACAGAGCACATCAGGGGCATTCTGAAGTAGCTACTGCTTACACGTAAAGCAACTGACAATCAAAATGTGGCCAGGCTGAGTTCATCCGTTCTGGCTCAGCGGCCACTTGAGCGATGAATGCAGGGTCGAGGTTCTTGTATGGTGTAAGTTCTCTGAGCCGCTCAAAGTATGATATCTGGAGACCGTTCTTCCGAGCAATTGGGGATCGCACCCACCCTGAGCGATTTCCTTGCGCACCAGTGACAACAACAGTTGTATCCTCATTGGCCAAATTAGCTAGCACAATCATTGCCTCTGGCTCGGAAGTGGACGACGCATCAACAAGGAAAATATGACTGAAGTGTCCTGCATTGATGCCCTCATTGTGTAGCCTGAAGCTACTCACAAAAGTCGAAAAGATAACCTTGAATCTTTGGAGTTCCAGGAGGGGTGGACAAGTGAAACACTCGCTTTCCTTTTCATAAAGACACGAAGGGAGAATGTCAATAGGCACGCCATCTTTCTCACGGAAGGCAGCATTTGCTCGAAACATTTCGGAATCTGGGATTTCCTTCATCAAGCTTCTCATCAGAATATCGCACGTTTTGTTTATAGGTGCAGCCACAAGAATCCGAGGATCTTTACAGCGTCGGTATACTTGCGACACAGCTTCCCTAACAACTACTCCGGCCGTTGATAGGCATAGATCCTGTGTACAAAGAGGACCCTCCATGAGAAATGGTGCTGAACCTTTGAGAGTTAAAATCTGACGGATTGCAGATCTTTGCTCCGAGTAAAGCACATCATCTGAAAAAAAGAGAGATGGTAAGGCAAACAAATCACGTCTGGTTGCACATATGGGGGAAAGGAAGTCGTGAAAGGAAGGATCACTGGCGGCTTCAACTGCTTGATGGGCTCTCTTCAAGCAAACTCTATTGAAAGAAAAGCTGATGTTGTATCTGCTGCTTGAATGATGCTGGGAGTGAAAATCATCTCCAAACTCTGCTAAGACGATAGAACCCTTCTTCACTTTATATACAAAACCCTGCTTTATGACAAAGATAATTAATTCCGGGAAGGAGTACAAGTGACTCTCAACTAAACGTTTTAGGCATCAAACAAAAGTAATTAACTGAGATTGCTGCGAGACTCTGCAAAAAAGCAGCTATGGAAGAGTCTATATTGATGGAAACAATACAAACCAAATGCCTCCCCTCTAGTAATACAAGCCACTCCTTATTCCAGCCCCTTGAATTTGAGATGTTGCATGGACAAATAGCCATTCGACATATCAAACTCAGGAAAGAACACTTTCTAAGAGAGGCATGAATGTGTATTCTCACGTGCGATGATGAATTTTTGGAAGTGACATGCTTATGCTTGTCAGTGTGGACATGCATCTGCACAGATGGTAGTGTAGACATTTGTATGCCTTCATAGATGCCATGACACTTCACACTGAAACAAGACTGCTGGAAATCTTATCATAATCAAGTGATGCCAGCATGAAGACCACAGTACTTTTCAGTGCTCAACTTGACCGATGCTCCAGTGATCAGAAAAAATTCACTGACAATCGAACAATTGGAGCCACCATGTGGCTGTTCATTTATCATCAACAGTAAATCAATTAAGGAAAAGCAGATGCAAAAGCACAATCAGCAAGCAGATGAGAGATGAAATATGCATTTTTAAACAGAGCACAATACTAACACTTAATTTAATCTTAAATGTACTTGAGAGGGACTGACCTGATACTGCGTATCTTTCTTATCGAGGGGCTTTGCAAAAAGAAAATCTCTTGATAGAAGGAAGGGTCGATGTGCTGGTATAGATTCCATCTTGAATTTGACAAAAGTTACACAATTTTCCTCACTGAAGCAATCATAGTGCCGTGCATTCTTGCAAATAGTCGATTGATCCAGCTCCAACGTGACATCCTTCATAATGAAATCAGTCCATTTCTGGTTCCAGACAAGAACGACTGTTAAACCATCAAATAAGCAAATCTTGAATAATTCACAGGTGGACAACTACATCTACTCAAAGTGTCATAATTACCTTAAAAAAACAATCTACAATACATGATGCTTCACAAAAGCAAAAGTACCTCAAATTCCTACTTCATCGGAGACTGTTGCATTTATAACCAAAGTTCCATTTAAAAGAACATCATGTCATTGTTGCAGAAAATAGCAAGCATGGTGAAACGGGGCATGAGCCCATGCAAATCTGATCCATCAACAAGTTGGTATAATCTCTAACAAGTTGGTTTAATCTCTAAGTCTGAATATGTAAGTGACATGACGACAAAAACAACAGCAATTAGACTTTTCATGCCATTTCACTACATTTTATAGCAAATTCTCGGTAAGACTAGATCCTCAAGACTTTTTTGTAATCACCTTCCACTCTAATTTTTTAGTCGTTTTATACAACTTTTAATCTTCATCCTCATCAGAGTCACATCTTCTCACTGGAGTGCTGTTTCTGGACAATCTGAAACAACCTTCTCTTTTAATCAGGAATGCTCGATGAAGCAGACAAGTCATCCACATGCCACCACTAAATAACCCAATATTGCACATCAATAAGCTTCAACTAAAATTCCATTTCATGGCCATGAATCAACTGGAGATTGCTAAAGTGAAGAAGTCAAGAGAGAGACTCAGCATGTTAAAAAAACCGATGAATCCATATGCGGATTTCCAACTCTCGAAATCCAAAGTAAGCATGGCCAGTAACCTATGAAGGTTTCCATCATGTTCTAAGAGCAGTTAACCCAGTTACATTGAACTAAAATCTTGCAAAGTGATCCAGAATCCGTGATACTCTGAACATCTCACGGCATAGACACAGCCATACATGAGTAGAGCTCACAAAACTTGCACATTTGAACTTGTCAACAGCCCTTTTCATAACTAGTCTTGCCCTTATTGCATTTTCTCTGACACGTCTCCTCCTCTTGCCTCTCTAGATTCATCAATTTTGCAGTCGTTACCATTTGGATGAATGATTGTACAACAGGATCGAACACATTCTAAGTGTACACATGAAATCTGTAAACACCATTCAGTCTGAGGAAGTAAGTAAATGCTTACACATCCTTAGCCTGTCATGGGAGAAATGAGCCAATGCTTGTTTTGGGTAACAATGAGGATGCCGCTATGACTATGACGAGGAATTCGAGAAGTCTTGCAACTCAAAATATCTCCGTAAAATGAGGTTATGACATTGCAGCGGGCTAGTAGCTGTCATCATTTCACAATAATTAATGAGTCTATATGAGAACACGTGATAATTAACAATTACTGCTACCAACTTCATCCTCCTCACTTGATGGCATTCTCCCATTGCAAGTGATCATAAAAAATTGGGAGGATGGACCTAAGGATTTCCATCTCTCTAACCAAACTGTCAATGTCACATGTGGCACTGTCATTATTGCCAAACATTAATTTGCACAGCATAATAGGAACATTAAATGGTCATGCATCGTTGTTACCTCAATGTAGAAGTCCTCCGCATATAGAAGAGCTGCAAAATAATCCCTATAGGTCGATGGAGATAGTGGTTTCTGGAGAATCCCTGGCACAATGTCTCGCTTTATCAAATCTTCAATATCCTCGGGGATGCTGTAAATAGGGGAAGTATCTTTCTGAACATATACAGTCTTCTTTTGCTGATTCGGCCAAACTGAAGAAACTGCATGTAAGACTGGCTTATATTGTTTAGCAGCATGTTCTAGCGCTTTTGGGGTACACGAGTTTGTTTTCGACGAAGAAGGAGACTGCACATGAGATGAAGACAGCTCATCAGAAGGCCGAGGAGGTTTGGTCTCCAAAACAACTGGAGGTACATCCTGTTTAAATTGCTCAGCAGAAAGTTTTTGTGCTTTTGGAGTAGGCGAGGTTGTTGTTGACGAAGAAGGAGACTGCACACGAGAAGAAGACAGCTCATCTGAAGGCCGAGGAGGTTTGGCTACATTCTGATTTGAGTGACTGGAAATTGATGGCGGTATGGTCTCCGAAACAGCTGGAAGAGCAGAAAAGGCCACCGGTTTGGCGGGGGAAACAAATGGATCACTAGAAGTGATGGTTGATGGCTCTGATACAGAAGGGGACAGTTTCGGAGATCCCAAAGGGACTGCATTAAAAGGAGATGTGACATGAGAAGACTGAGTTAAGTCACTAACACTCCTGCTCAATTTTAGCTCACTTTTAGGCCTGGTCGGGTCTCTGGTTATTGGATTGTGCACAACAACATGGCAAGTGGGGGATGATGAAGGAAGCGTGAATTTGAGAGGTGATGGCTCATTGGTATTCGAGGGTAGTGACTGTGAGGTCTCTGATTTAGGCACATACTTATTCGAGTAAGTGGAAACCGATGTTGGATTGGTCTGGAAAATATCTGCACTAAAGACTGGTTCACATTCTTTAGCACTTTGTGAAGAATGTTGTTCAACTTTTGGGGTTGGCAAGGATGTTTTCGACAAAGGACATTGCAAATGAGATGAAGACAGCTCACTCCAAGGTTGAGGTGATTGGCTAAATACTGCTTCAAGGGCGAGGAAATCAGTGGTGGTTTGGCTGGAGAAACAAACGGGTCACTAGAGGAGACAATAAAGGCCTTTGATGCAAAATGTGATGGTTTCACAGAAGCTGAAGGAGATGTGCCATGAGAATACTGACTCAGCCTAGCCATTATCAGTGCACAAACAGTCATGCCAAACTTGGGCTCATTTTGCAACCCAATCAGGTCCCTGGTCAAAGGATTGTTCACAACAGGATGGACACCAAGGGGCGATAAAGAAGGTGGTGCGAATGTGAGTGATTCTGATAGTTCTTGTTCTTGATGATGAGAAGACTGACTTAGCCTAGCCATTATCAACTCATCAGCAGTCATGCTGAATTTTGGCTCATTTTGCAACTGGATCAGATCTCCAGTCAAAGGATTGCGCACAACAAGATATACACGAAGGGGTGACAAAGAAGGTGGTGCTAATGTGAATGATTGTGATAATTCTTGTTCTTGATGATGAGAAGACTGACTTAGCATAGCCATTATCAGTTCATCAGCAGTCATGCTGAATTTCGGCTCATATTGCAACCCGATCAAGTCTCCCGTCAAAGGATTGTGCACAACAAGATGGACACGAAGGGGTGATAAAGAAGGTGGTGCGAATGTGAGTGATTGTGATAATTCTTGTTCTTGATGATGAGAATGCTGACTTAGCCCAGCCGTTATCAGTTCATCAACAGTCATGCCAAATTTCGGCTCATTTTGCAACCCAATCAGGTCTCCCATCAAAGGATTGTGCACAACAAGATGGACATGACGGGGCAATAAAGAAGGTGTTGTGAATGTGAGTGATTGCGATAATTCTTGTTCTTGATTATGAGAAGACTGACTTAGCCTACTCATGATCAGTTCATCAACAGTCATGCCGAATTTCAGCTCATTTTGCAACCTGATCAGGTCTCCGGTCAAAGGATTGTGCACAACAAGATGGACACAAAGGGGTGATAAAGAAGGTGGCGTGAATATGAGTGATTGGGATAATTCTTGTTCTTGATGATGAGAATACTGACTTAGTCTAGCCATTATCAGTTCACCTACAGTCCTGCCAAATTTTGGCTCATCTGGCAACCCGACTGATTCTCCAGTCAAAGGATTGTGCACAACAAGATGGACACGAAGGGGCGATAAAGAAGGCGGTGCGAACGCGAGTGATTGTGATAATTCTTGTTCTTGATGATGAGAAGACTGGCTTAGCTTAGCCATTATCAGTTCATCTACAATCGTGCCAAATTTCGGCTCATTTTGCAACCCAATCAGGTCTCCAGTCAAAGGATTATGCACAACAACATGGACACGAAGGGGCGATAAAGAAGGCAGTGCGAATGTGAGCGATTGTGATGATTCTTGCTCTTGATGATGATGATATGTGGGCAATGAACCAAAAACACTCCGAATTCGTTTAAGAAGAAGACCACCGTAACCAAGATTTCTGTCAGTTTGACGATGGTGATGACCACCCTCTTCCTTACCATAGAAGATGCGACGAAGTCGTTCGAGAAAAGCACTCATTTTTTCCGCTCCTTCGAACAACACGGTGAAAAGGTCGAATGAAGGTCGACCAGAGGCGAATTTGAAAGGAAACTCACGACACCGCCTTCATGATATTAATGCATGATCAGATACGAACAGCGAATCGGAAGAAGGAAAAGAACAAGAACGATAGACTTACTTGCAGGAAAAAGTCAGAAACTTTTTTTGGAATTCTCTCTTTCGGACAGTGTCAGGGAAGAGCAGGGGAATGACCAAGAGAAGCAGCCATCTTCACTGCAACTCTTTCTCCGACCTAGTGGCCCCACTGGATGTTGAATTCCAGGCGCTAGACAACCGGGATAAAATCCAAAATGAGATAAAATTTGTGTTATTTTATATTTAGTACCTATTCCAAATAAGATAAAATTGGATATATAAAAATATAGACCAGATAAAATTATCCTATTAAGCACGAGGGATTTACCCGCCGGCCACCGTACGGGTGGTAACAAAAACAGAGTTGTAGGTAACAAAAAAAAAAAAATGTTAATATGATTTCTAGTTATTTCTATAGAAATAATAAATTTGTTAAATTAAATTAACAAAATTAAAAATATTTAAATATATAAATAATATTTGAATTCTAATATAAGAAATTCAAAATAAAAAAATAAAAATAGTTAATTTAATTTAATTTAATTTAATTTTATATATTAGAATTTAATTCTATTTTAGAATATAGATTCAAATATTTATTTATTTTAGATATTTTAGTATTTTGATATATTAGTATAGTTTACCATTTAATAAAAATTAGTGATGGAAGGGGAAGAAAGAAATAACAAATAAATTAATTAAAAAAATAGGAAAATAAAATAAAAAGTAAATAAAAATAAAGTATGCAAAAGTGTCGCAAGAGACTTTACCATCTCGTTTGTAAAATTTTGGTTCATTTATACTAAGATGCCATTTATACTAAATAATGCATATAATATGGGATGAATATATTTGAGGGAAAATTCCAAATAATGATTCAAAGTTGACTAATTTTCTCAAATGAGGACCCGAAATAAACTTTGTATCAGATAAAGACTTAAAATAGACCCGTTGTCTCAAATAAGGACCCGGAGTAATTGAATTAATTTCAAATAGGAACATGAGCTTTGTGGTCGTCGCCCAAATATTTATCGGCTATCAAGCATGTGACATTTCCGACAACGCAATTTTGTCCAAAAAAAATATAAGGAAAATTAACAAATCCTAAAACAAAAACAAAAAAACCATAGGTTTTCTACGGTCTCCTCGTTCCTTGTACCCATCCTCTGCAAAGTTAAAGACCCAAATTCTCCTCATTCCTTGTACCCATTCTCCGCAAAGTCGAAAATCCAAATTCTCCGCCGGTTGAGGCACGAATTCAAAAACAAGAAGAAAACCAAATGCTTCTTTCTTTGTTTGCAGAAACCCAAATGCTTCTTTCTTTGTTTGCAGAAACCCAAATTCTCCGCCGATCGAGCAACGCGAGGAGCAACGAGAATCAAGTCGTGACGATGACTGTGTAGCGATTTGGTTTAGGAGCAAGCGGAGAAGAAGAAAGAAGAAAATGTAAACATCTAAATGAATAACCTAAACTTAATTAATTTATAATTTTTCATTTTTTTCAAATCACAAATTTCTAACAAAATTGCCCCTATTTTAATCGCCGGAAAATGTCGCCGGCGAACTAAAGTCCTCAATAGAGATTAACTTGATCACGTTGGCTCCTTATTTGACACAAAATTCAATTCGGGTCCTTATTTAAAATAATGAGTCTACTTCGGGTCCTTATTTAATACAAAGTTCATTTTGGGTTCTTATTTGAAAAAATAGATTCATTTCGGATCCTTATTTGAAATTTTCCCTATATTTGATTATAATCATTAAACTGTGGATAAGATATAGTAAAATCTCTAGATTTCATATTCTATTTTATCCAGTTTTATCTTAGTTAAAATTTGGATGATCAAACGTAAGCCTAATTATTTTTATATTTTATTATTTACATTATCTTAATTTAAAAAGAGGATAAAGATAAGTTATTTACTATCTTATCTCAAGATAGTAACTTTTATAATTAATTTAAAATAAAATTAAGTTGAAAAAATTTAATTATGTGAATAATCTAAATGACGTGAGGCTAATTCAAATACATCTTGTTAGCTTATATTGAAACTCTTGAGTTTTAAAAGTACAATAATAATACTAATTTAATTGTAAAGAATTAAAAAGGATTGTATATAACTTAGGTGTAATTTTATTTGTTGGCCATCCCTGCCACCGCTCCATTGACGGTGAGGCCATTAACGAGTAGAGCGACCTGTCCTTGTGCAGCAACCAACGATGGTCACAGGCGTCGCTGTAGTGAGTGCCAACATAATTTCTCCTAAAGGACCACCAATGATATTAATCCAAAAATAATTCAGTAGTCATTGAACATATAATTGAAATCAAAGAGGACATTAATTTTTGCGATTTATGGTGATCCTAAATTGTAGCAATGTACACATAATTATGTACTTTTGTGATAATTTTTTTTTTTTATTTCATACACTGACATGTCCTAACATGCCATAGCGATGGCACGTTGTCGGTGTAGTATGTGTAATGTTGACTTGAAAATTACATATTGAAATGAATGATATAGGAATAGTGAAAAAGTGAGGTGTCATGTTTGGATGATTTTCCCACGATTTTTTCATTCTTTTAATTTACTCATATATATATATATATATTTCATTTTATTGTTATTTCCTACGTTTTATTCTTTTAATTTATTGTCCTCTGCATGTGCTAGAATATTGCACGGAAAAAAATAATGGGAAAATCAGCTCTACGGCTAGGGCCATCCTCTTTGTGCTTTCTTGCGTATTCTGTCCACATGTACATGCATGTCCTATGCTTTTATGCATGGAAATGCCTTGCTGGATCCTCATGTAGCAAAATTGCAAGGAACAACGACTTGTTTAAACAGGGCGAACGATGCTTCTGATCGCATTTGGTTGATGGAAATACTAATCGATCGGTTCCATTCATTTATGTGCTTTCCCTGTCGAGCTCGACTATTTTTGTTGCATAATATGACCTCGCAGTTTGCATCAAAGAAGAAAAGCATGGCAGATGAAGCCGGGGGGCAATCTTGCCGGCAAAGCTAAAGCGATCATCTCCGACAAGTTAGGCCTGATTGACAGCGTGTCATTTATGCAGATCAGGGACAGTGATTGAACTCATTCAAGGTAAAAGAAAAGGGCTGAAGCAGAGCGTCTTAATGTGGATATCAGCTGCTAACATTTCTATAGCTAATTTCGACCGAAAAAATACTTCTATGGCTCGTGCTGCGTCATTCTTATTTAGATTTTTTTTTTTTTTGGCGTCTTTTAGCAATTTCCGTTTATCCTTCCTGTATTTTAGATCTCCATTTCAGTACGGGATTTTTGGAGCATATCCTGGCAACTTTCTCAGATGAGAGGGGAGAGGAAGAGACAGTGACCTTTGATTTAAATCTTTTGTCCTTGTCACTCGAAATTAACACCAGAGTTGATAGTATGTTACATTGTAAGTTCAAGGAGTTCCATTGATTCGGTTCCAAAATAAGTGCCATGCATATGCGCCATTAGAACCATCCCGTGATCTTGCATTAATCAATCCAATCTCCCTGTTCCTCCACATTGCAGTATCAATTCCTAGCTATAAGGCCCGAGACATGCATTGCTGAATTCGTTGAACAACTTGAATATGCGAACTTTAGGTGCTGGCGGCTTCTGAAGAACTAAAGGAGAAAATTTCAAAGGAAACAGCTTTTACTTTAGATGATACTCGAGAATAGGAGAAGAGAAGCTGTGAAATTTATGTAAAAGGAATCTTTACAACTGAAATACAAACAGAAAACCAACTGCTCGATTTATTAGGGGCAAATTGTATACATACCGATACATACATAATTTTTATCCCTTTCTCATGCAACTCAGTTCAAACATGGATATGAGAAAACAAAGCACATCAAGAACATTCTTAAGTAACCAGATCTTGTATCCAAGAGCAACTGATACTCAATAGCTGTTAGTTTCATCTGATTCCGGCGCAGGGTCCAATCGGGCAATGAATGCAGGGTCGAGGTTCTTGTAAGGTGTAAATTCTTTGAGCCTCTCAAAGTATGATATCTGGAGACCATTCCTCCGAGCAATTGGGGATCGCACCCACCTCGAGCGATCTCCTTGTGCACCAGTAACGACAACTGTCGTATCCTCATTGGCCAAATTAGCTAGCACAATCATCGCCTCTGGCTCGGAAGTGGATGACGCATCGACGAGGAAAATATGACTGAAGTGTCCTGCGTTGATGCCTTCATTGTGTAGCCTGAAGCTACTCATAAAAGTCGAGAATATTACCTTGAATTGTTGGAGTTCCTGGAGTCGAGGACAAGCAAAACACTCGCTTTCCTCTTTATAAAGACACGAAGGGAGAATGTCATCAGGCACGACATCTATCTCACGGAATGCAGCATTTGTTCGAAATATTTCGGAACCTGGAATTTCTTCCTTCAAGCTTCTCATCAGAACATCGCACGTTTTGTTTATAGGCGCAGCCACAAGAATCCGAGAATCTTTAGAGCGTTGGTATACTTGCCACACAGCTTCCCTAACCACTACGCCAGCCCTTGATAGGCCTAGGTCCTGTGTACAAAGAGGACCCTCCATGAGAAATGGTGCTGAACCTTTGAGAGTTAGAATCTGATGGATTGCGGATCTTTGCTCCAAGTTAAGCACGCCGTTTGAAAAATAGAGAGATGGCAAGGCAAACAAATCACGTCTAAAAGGACATTCGGGGAAAAGGAAGTTGCGGAATGAAGGATCGGTGGCGGCTTCAACTGCTTGATGAGCTCTCTTCAAGCAAACTCTATTGAAAGAAAAGCTGATGTTGTATCTGCTGCTTGAATGATGCTGGGAGTGAAAATCATCTCCAAACTCTGCTAAGACGATGGAACTCTTCTTCACTCGATATACAAAACCCTGCTTTACGAAAAAGAAGATTAATACTGGGAAGGAGTACAAATGACACTCAACTAAAGGTTTTATGCATCAAACGAAGGTAATTAACTGAGATTGCTGCAAGATCCTGCAAAAGTATAGCAGCAGAAGAGTCTGCATCTGTTTCTTATCGATGGAAATAGTACAAACTAAAAGCCTCCTCTATAGAAATACAAGCCTTCCTTGTTCCAGCCCCTCAAAACTTGAGATGTTGCATGGATGGAATAGCAATTTGAAATATAAAGTAACCAGAATTTTGTCCAATTCAGGAAAGAAACATTTCTGAGAGAGGCGTCGGTGTGTGTCCACACACGCAAGGATGTGGTTTTAGATGTGCAAAGTGTGTGGCATGCATCTGCGAAGATAGTAGTGCAGACATTTGTAGGCCTTCATGGAAGCTGCCACACTTCATACTGAAAAGATTCCTGGCAGACATATCATAATCAAGTGATCTTAACGTTAAGACCGCTGTATTTTTCAGCACTCAACTATCAGAAAGATTTCACTGATGATCGAACAATTGGAGCCACCATAAGGCCTTTCAATTCATCAAAGGTAAATCAATGAAGGAAAAGCAGATGCAAAAGCACAATCAGCAAACAGATGGAGATGAAGTATGGCATTTTTAAACAGAGCACCATACTAACATCTTAATTTAATTTTGAATGTACTTTTTTTTTTTGGTCGAAATCTTGAATGTACTTGAAAAGGACTAACCTGAAACTGTGTATCTCCCTTGTCCAGGGGCTTTGCAAAAACAAAATCCCTTGATAGAAGGTAGGGTTGACGCTCAGGTATAGATTCCATCTTGAATTCGACAAAAGTTACACGAACTTTCTCCCCGGAGAAATCATTGTCCCCTATATTCTTGTTAATAGTCAATTGATGCAGCTCCAAAGTGACATCCTTCAGAATGAAATCAGTCCATTTCTGATTCAAATACAAGAATGATTTTAAGATCATCATAAGAACAAATCCTGAATTACTCACAGGGAAGACCTACGTCTACTCAAAGTGTTAAGAGTCAACTTAAAATGAATCATTATTGCCAACCATGAATTTGCACAGCAAAATAGGAACATTAAACGGTCATGCATCGTCGTTACCTCAATGTAGAAGTCCTCTGCATAGAGAAGAGCTGCAAAATAATCCTTATAGGTCGATGGAGATAGTGGTTTCTGGAGAACCCCAGGCACAATGTCTCGCTTTATCAAATCTTTAGTGTCCTCGGGGATGTTGTAAATGGGGGAAGTATCTTTCTGAACATAAACAGTCTCCTTTTGCTGATTCGGTGAAACTGGGGAAACTGCACCTAGGACTGGCTTGAATTGTTTAGCAGAACGTTCTTGTGCTCTTGGGGTATGAGAGGTTGTTTTCGACGAAGAAGCCGAAGGGGTTGCTTTGAAAGGAGATGGACTTGGCGAGGATGTTTTCGAACGAGAAAGTTGAGAAAGATTTAATATTTTCGAATCACAAAGCTGAGAAAGATTTAATATTTTCGAATCACAAAGTTGAGAAATATTTTCGAACCGAGGTAAAGACGGCTCGTTCGAAGATGGAGATGACTTCGACACACGCTGATTCGAGCAAGGCGGAAAGGCCTTGGGTTTGGCCGGGGAAACAAACGGGTCACTAGATGCGGCGGTTGACGGCTTTGATACAGAAGGGGATGGTTTTGGAGAACCGGAAGGGACTGCTTTGAAAGGAGATGTGACCTGAGAAGACTGAGCTGAGCCACTATCAGTCCCGCTCAAATTTGGCTCACTTTTAGGCCTGATCGGGTCGAGGGATTGCGAATGGTTCGTTCCTTCTGGTTCATTCCTTTGGCGATGGTGATGACCATCTTCTTCCTTAAAACCGAGATTGCGACCGAAAAGCATTCATTTTTTCCTCTTCTTCGAACAACAAGGTGAGAAGGTCGAATGAAGATCGAGCAGAGGCGAATTCGATAGGAAACTTCCCGACGCTGCCTTCGTGATATCAATGCGCGATCTGATACAAGGGCGAATCGGAAGAAGGACAAGATCAAGGACGGTGGACTTACTTTTGGAGGTTGCAGGAAAAAGTCGACACCTGTTTTGGAATCGTCTCTTCCGGACGGTCAATCCATCGACAGTGAGGCCATTAACGATGAGGTCGACCTGCCCTCGTGCGGCCACCAGCGATGGTCACTCGTTGTAGTAAGTGCCAACATAATTTTTCCTAAAGGACCACTAATGATATTAATCCAAAAACAATTCAATATTCATTGAATATATAATTAAAGAGGACATGTATTTTTGCTATTTATGGTGCTCTTAAATTATAGCAGTGTACACACAATTATGTACTTTTGTGATTTTTTTTTATTTAATACAATAACACGTGGTAACATGTCATACTGATGGCATGTTGTCGTTGTAGGATGTGTAATATTGACTTGAAAATTTATATATTGAAATGAATGATATAGGAATAGTGAAAAAGTGATGTGTCCTCTTTGGATGATTTTCCCATGATTTTCCCATTCTTTTAATTTACTCTCATATATGTATATTTCATTTTATTGTTATTTCCTACTTTTTATTCTTTTTATTTGTTGTCCTTTGCATGAGCTAGAATGTTGCATGGAAAAAATCATGGGAAAATTAGTTCTACAGCTAGGGTTGTGATATCCTGAAATTTAGTTCATATTTCGAAATATATGAAATTGTTATTTTATCAATGCACTGATGATTATTTTACTCTGAACTGATCATTCATAAGATTAAAATATGAAAGACCAGATAATTCAATCAGATATTGATTACTTGACTATAAGAATAGACAAGGGTTAATAATATGTTGTTAGAAGTCAATTAACGAATTGATATAAATCGATTCGATAGAAGTTCGTAGTTAGTTTGCGGGTGAGTCTGCACGATTACGATACTCACATCGAACAATAATAAACTGATTTTCTATTGATTTTGTACACCGGGTACGTAATTGAACTATCGCGATTTCAGACAACCGAGGGTTGTTCACGATTCGAATAGGCACAAATGTGGATAAAAAATTATCGAGCATGAGTCAACTGCGTGAAACCCCTAACAGCCACGCATAGTTTATGTCATACTAAAGTCGTATTCGATCGATTTTAACTATAAAATTTAATTCGATTTTGGGTATTGAATTTTCAAGAATTTCAAGACTAATTTATTGGACGTCACCTCATTATCCGTTGAAATATGGACAAGTTCGAAATTTTTCAAAAAGAAAATTTTCATCTTCTTCATTTCGTTCTTCTACATTTGCTCCTAGCTGCCGTTACCGCCGTTGCCGCCGCTTGCTCTGCCATCCACCGCTCGTCTGTCAAACGGCCACACCATCGCTTGCCCATTCCTCACCACCTCACCAAACCGCCATCTCACCACCATCATCATCCGCCCATTGCTGTCCATTACCACCCTCATGACCATCATCCACCACCACTCTCATCACCGCCGTCCCTCACCCCCGCACCTCACTGCCACTTCGCCGCCCATTGTGCCGCTCATTTGACCGTTGCCCGTCCGCCCACATCCTTCACACCATCCGCTGTTGCCATTACACCACTAAGCCGCCATCTCCATCTCCACCGCCAAGCACCAACCCCCTCCCTTGGTGGCCGAGAGCCTCAAGGGCTTTGCTGCTGCCGTCGGGTCTCCGATCAAGCCGCGAGCATTGCGTCCTCAACACCATCATGCAGCCGTCATCGTTTGTTCGCCGTTGTCGAAAACCAGTGAGTTAACTCATAATCCTTGACCGACCAAAAAAAAAAAAAAAAAAAAAAAACTCATAATCCTTGATTAGGTAGTTAATCACATTTAGGGATATGTTTAATTAGACTAATAGTGATTAGTTCTAAATAAGTATGGTTTAGCCTTAATTATGTTTAAGGACGATTTAGATTAAATTTAAGTGCAATTGGTTTAAGTAATTATAGTTAGTCTTAATTAATCATGGTTAGATTAATTAATCTAGTTTATATTAAGTAATCATAATGATTTTTTATTAAACGTAATTAGTTTAATTAACAATTATTAATTTTAATTAATTATAGTTAGATTAATTAAGGATAGTTATGCTTAATTAATCGTGATTAGCTTAATTAATCGCGATCAGTGAAAATTAATGACGTATTAATTGTTAAGTAGAATTTTAAGCTTGTTTTTCTGGATGAGTTTGTGCATAATTTCAATTGTTTGAACTTGTAATGCTATGTTTTTGATTGCTCAATTCTAGGTGTTAATTATTATGTTTCCAAAGACAGGTTCTTTGACAAGAAAAATGGTATATTTTGAGGTGCCGGGGTTGGATGCCGAGTTTTATGGGTTAAATGGAGCAATAGGGTTTTAAATTGAAAGTGTGCAAAATTTGGTGGGTTGATTTTAAATACATGACCACGTACGGATATTTTACTGAAATTTTAAGTGTGAAATTTGCCAAGGTTGATTATGTGAACGAGAACTCTTTTGTACTAGGCTAATTAATGGCAAATAATATTGGCTTGACTGTTGAGGGGCTTGAGTGGTCATTTAATCGAACCTATTACACAAGAGGAGGTTGAGGATGATACCTGATGTTTATTGGATGCTCGGCAAAGATCAGGATGCCAAGTCGCAGTCAAGATTGAATTAATACTCCTTTATGGATTGCCATCTAAATAGGGGTTCTAGACGATACCGTACCCGATGGGGCGGGATGATACTTGGTTAAGCCGAAAGACTACTGACTTGTGTGTTGGTCGTGGCCCGAGGGGTTGTAATAATTAGAACAAGTATGTTTGATAGTGCGCTTGGTTATTGTGGAATGTGTTCTGATTATTATTTATACTTGTTACATTGATATTGCCATATGTGATTTACTAATAGCAGAGGTGTGCCAAGGCGAGGTAAGTTTGGATATTATATGCGTTTAGGCTGCCTCTAAGACGAACTAGCATCCTAATTAGGGCTTAGGCTATTGACTCGCTAAGATGCATATCTCATCTCGTTGTTGTTTAAATATTTTCAGGCCTGTAGTTTGAAGAACCGTCACGTGTGGTTTGGGATCCTTTTGGAGGCGAGGGATTAGCTTGGCATTAGTGAAGTTTAAGTTAACCTTGACTCTTGCTGATTTTTGTAATGGTTTGTAGATAAGAATTGATAAAGCTAGTACAAACGCCTAAAGGGAAGTGAATAGGTGTTTAAAAGAAATTTTAACAACCAAATTTGAAACAAAGTAAGTAGCAAGTAAAATTTGGATAAGAAACATAATCGGTTTTGAGAAACTCCAGATTTCTTATAGACATTTAGACTTTCACGATAACATGTAATAGTGCAACAATCTTAAGTAAATGAGTTAAAGTGGTTCGGCTTTAGTTTAAGTTTACGTCCACTCTCCCAAGTCTTTTGGCTGGAATTCATTATAGTATCAACAGATAAATACAATCTATGAGTGCAAACACAGTGAAAGATCCCTCTAAGGCTCTAACTCACTAAGTCACTCGTTTTGTGATTTTCTCTCTTGAATATGATTTGTAAGGTGCGCTGAAGAAAAACAAGTAATCGTAAGAAGCTTAACATTTTAGAATTCTAATTTTCACGTCCCACACTTCAAATGGACTGAATGACTTCCTTAAATACTCCTCTAAGCCACACTAGCCATTGACATGTATATATCGATTGGTTCTATTCATTTGTACTTTCATGTGTATTCTGTCTACATGTACATGCATGCCCTTTGCTTTTATGCATGGAAATGCCTTGCTGGATCCTCATGTAGCAAAATTGCAAGGGAACAACGATTTGTTTAAACAGCGCGAACGATGCTTCTGATCGCATTTGGTTGATGGAAATACTAATCGATTGGTTCCATTCATTTATGTGCTTTCCCTGTCGAGCTCGACTATTTTTGTTGCATAAAATGACCTCGCAGTTTGCATCAAAGAAAAGAAGCATGGCAGATGAAGCCGGGGGCAATCTTGCCGGCAAAGCTAAAGTGATAATCTCCGACAAGTTAGGTCCGGTTGACATGATGGGAGAATAGTAACAATTCGAACAATATCGAATTAACGCAGTGGAATAAAATAATCTTATCTTTTGTGTAAACATAATAGGAATTGATATAGTAGAGTAAAATAAATACCAAGCACACGAACAAGACGATTTTTTATGTGGAAAACCTCCTCGATGTGAGGAGATAAAAAACCACGGGACCAGAGTCCACCCGAAATTCTTCATTATCAACAAAATTGTTTTTCTCTAGCAAATACTAGAGGTACATAGCAACAAAGACCTCAAGAACATCATTTTTGGCAATACACATAAACTTCACAAGAGATCAATGATAAATCTGACCAAAAACGTAGATTTTGATCAATCTGCGAAAAACCTGATGTAGGGAGCTTTAAACGAAAATCAAACCGTTCAGATTTGAGAAAATTGTGCCACAAACATGCTGACAAAATTTCAGCTCAATCGGACCACAAATCAACCTCTGATGCCAGCTTGATGTAAATCAGATATTGTCCTAAATTCCAGATTTTCTGCTTTCTCTTTTTCTCTTGTTACTATTTCCTTTTGCGACTATCACTTTATATTGATAGTGAAAAACCCTATTTTCTCATATAACTTATCATATGAGCTCAAGCCCTTTTTGGGCTTGCAACTCATTAGGCCTCCTCCACATAGGAGTGAACCCAGCTAATATGACAGCGTGTCATTTATGCATACCAGGGAGAGTGATTGAACTCATTCAAGGTAAAAGAAAAGGGCTGAAGCGGAGTGTCTTAATGTGGATATTAGCTGTTAACATTTCTATAGCTTATTTCGACCGAAAAAATACTTCTACGGCTAGTGCTGTGTCATTCTTATTTAGAACTGTTTTTTTTTTTTTTTTTTTTTTTTTGGGCGTCTTTTAGCATATTCCGGTTATCCTTCCTGTCTTTTAGATCTCCATTTCAAAACGGGCTTTTTGGAGCAGATCCTGGTAACTTTCTCAGATGAGAGGGAGAGGAACAGACAGTGACCTTTGATTTAAATCTTTTGTCCTTGTCACTCGAAATTAACACCAGAGTTGATAGTATGTTACACTGTAAGTTCAAGGAGTTCTATTGATTCGGTTCAAAATAAGTGCCATGCATATGCGCCATTAGAACCATCCCGTGATCTTGTATTAATCAATCCAATCTCCCTGTTCCTCCACAGTGCAGTATCAATTCCTAGCTATAAGGCCCGAGACATGCATTGCTGAATTCGTTGAACAACTTGAATATGCGAACTTAAGGTGCTGGCGGCTTCTGAAGAACCAAAGGAGAAAATTTCGAAGGAAACAGCTATTTACTTTAGATGATACTCGAGAATAGGAGAAGAGAAGCTGTGAAATTTAACTAAAAGGAACCTTTACAACTGAAATACAAACAGAAAACCAACTGCTCGATTTATTAGGTTTCCAGATATCATACTTTGAGAGGCTCAAAGAATTTACACTTACAAGAACCTCGACCCTGCATTAATTGCCCGATTGGACCCTGCACCGGAATCAGATGAAACTAACAGCTATTGAGTATCAGTTGCTCTTGGATACAAGATCTGGTTACTTAAGAATCCTCTTGACGTGCTTTGTTTTCTCATATCCATGTTTGAGCTGAGTTGCATGAGAAAGGGATAAAAATTATGTATGTATCGGTATGTATACAATTTGCCCCTAACCCCAAGGGCGTGAACATCCCTCGGTAGTCGATTAAAATGCGACGTCCTAAGACGCATCATTGACCCATTCTGTTTATCTTTCGATTAAACACATGCATAAATAACTCAAATAAACAACATCTAGTCAATCATCATAGCAGGGATAGTAAAACACAACAAATATTTCCAAAGGTACAACCTTTATTTATTACTTGTTAACCCTAGGAAGTTTAACAATTATAAGCCCATTCCAAAGGGTGATTTCCTACCGACCAACTCAAAACCTACTAGGGTAAGGGTTAACCTAAACTTCACTAACGGTAAGGCCAGCCAAAAAGTGTAGCATCTTGTGCCCACCACAACTGTACCTGGCAATTATCCACTCTACGGCCCTAAAAATAATTAACAACAACAGAGTGAGATAAAATCTTAACGAGTCAACAACCTAAGTCTTGATTATGATGCAAATTTGTCTCAAAGGCAGCGTAAACACACGCTACACGAACTTACCTCGCCTTAGCACACTCCTACATATTAACAAATCTCACATGGTAATATTAGTGCAACACACATTAATAATGATCAGAACCCATTCAAAATATTCCAAACGCATTGCCAATACACGTGTTCCAATTATTATGACCCTTTGGGTCATGACCAACACAAGAGTTGGCAATCTTCCATCGTGACCGGGCATCATCCCGCCCTGTCGAGCGTGGTTACGTATTTGAAATAAAAGAGTTCGTTTTCAAGTAATCAACTTTAGTGATTTTTCACACTTAAAAATCTAGTGAAATATTCGTACGTGGTCACTTATTTGAAATCAACCCATCAAACTTTGCACATTTCCATTTTAAAACCCCATTGTTTTATTTAGCATGTAAAATTTGGTGTCCAAACCCGATACCTGAAAATTCTCTATTTTCTTGCCCATAAACCATTTTCTTATATAATAAATAAAATCTATAATCAGGCAATCAATAACATAGCATCATAAGCTCAAACGATAGGAATTAGACACAATCTCATTTAGAAAAACGAGCATAAAATTCTACTTAACGGCTCATCCGTCATTAATTACACTAATTGTGATCAATTAAGCTAATCAAGATTAATTAGACTAAGCGTGATTATTTAAGCTAATTGCAATTAATTAGGCTAAAAATCGATTAATTCACCTAACTATAATTAATTTAAAACTAATCACCATTAATTAAAATAATCATGATTAATTAAACAGATTACGGTTAAATAAAAATTTCACGATTAATTGAACTAAACTCGATTAATTAATCTAACCATGATTAATTAACCTAATTGTACTTACTTAAACTAATCGTACTTAAATTTAATCTAAACCATCCTTAATCATAGTTAAGGCTAAACCACTCTTATTTGTCACTAACCACCATTAATCTAAACTAAATCTACCCCTAAACGTAATTAACTACCTAATCAAGGATTAGGAGTTAACTTAGGGTTTCCGGTGACGGCGAGGATGTCGAGAATACGGTGTTCCCAACTTGAATAGGAACTCGAACGGTAGCGGTGAAGCCTTTCAAGGCTCACGGCAAAAAAGAGAGGGTTTGGTGGTGGTGAGTCGGCAATGGTGGCTTGGGCGACGGCGATGGTGATGGTGGCTTTGATAGAAGGGCGGCTCGAGCGGCAGTGAACTTGGGAGCTCGGCGGTGGAAAGGGTGGTTCAGTGAGGTCGGTGCTCGGCTTGGGTGGTGGCTTGTGGTGGCGAAGATGTGTGTGGTGCGGGTGGTGGCAATGATGGATGGTGTGGTGTGGTGGCGGAGATGGGTGGGTGAAACTGGTAGTGGAAATTTGAGATGATGATGCCAGGAAAAAGAAGAAGAAGAAGAAGAAGATGGTGAAAAGAGGAAAAAGGAGGAGGGGAGGGAGAAAGGGGATGGTCTGTTGAAGAATTGGGGGGGAGAGAGAGAGAGAGAGAGAGAGAGAGAGAGAGAGAGAGAGAGAGATTTATATTTTATATATTTTCCTCAAAAACTAATAATTTCTTCACACCAACAACTAAGAATTTCTTCACACCAACTCTTCCTCAATTTCCTCTTACCCTAGTGTTTTTTCCCCTCAATTTCCTTTTCTTTTCCTCTTATCTTTACAGACAAAATTTTGGCCAGCAAATTGCAACTTTGCCACTGGGTCCATTTTTCCTTTTAGAATTTTTATTTTTTGTCCGGTATTTCTTATTTTGAAAATTTCAAACTTGTCGATAATTCAACAAAAAATGAGACGATGTCCAATAAATTAGTCATGCGACCCTTGAAAGTTCAATTTTGAAATTGAATTAAATTTCATGGTTAAAAATCGATCGAACACGACTTTAGTATGACCTAAACTATTGGGTGGCTTTTAGGGGTTCGGCACAGTTGACCTGTGGCGATAATTTTCGATCCATGTTTGTGCCTCTTTGAATCATGGACAACCCTCGGTTGTCATGTAATCGCAAGAGTTCAATTACGTACCCTGAATATAAGATTAATAAAAAAAAATTGGTTTATTGTCGTTTGACACGAAAATTGTAATCGTGTGGAATCACTCGTGAACCGATTATGTACTTTCGTCGAATCGATTTATATCCGTTTACTAATTGACTTATAACAGTGTAATATTGACCTTTGTCGATCCTTATGGTCGAGCGGTCGATCCTTGATCAAATTCTTTGATTTTTCGTGTTTTAATCATTTACGGCATTACCTAATAGATTAGTTAACTCGTGAGTGATCGTTCGTGAGTAAAATAACCATAAATGCGTCGATGAAATAAAAATTTAATATATTTCGAAATATGGCCAAATTTTGGGATATCACAACATTTGTGGCAGCCTGTCATTACAACCAATCTCCTACTCCAATGACAGCCTTCTACCATGATGCCAACCTCCTACATGTAGCTTGTATTCTAGGCATGACAACCCACGATAGGTAAGCAACCAAGTCAATGTTAACTAGATCTCTCTTTAATATACTAAGGGCGCGTTTGGTAACGATTATATTCCCGGGAACAATTTCTAAGCATTTTAAGCCATTTGGTAACTATCTAAAATTTCTGATTCTGGAATAAAATTGTGTTTGATATCATGCTCATTAATTCTGTTTCAAATTAATTTCTTTTAATTTTTAAATATTTTTTTTCCCTTTCTCTCTCCTGTTCTTCTTCTTCCAAACAAGGGCCGGCAACCTCATTGGAGCGTCGCTAGCCCTCGGCGAGGCCGGCCCTCGTCGGTCGAGCCTCGCCGGGGCGGTTGGGCAAGGCTCGCTTGGCCACCGGCGGGGCCGGGCGAGGCCTGCTTGGCCACTGGCGAGGCTCGCCCAGCCCCACCGAGACTCGGCCTCGCTGGTGGCTAGGCCGGCCTCGCCGGGGCTGGGCAACGCTCACCGGCCACCGACGGGGCTAGGTGAGCCTCGCTGGGGTTGGGCGAGGCCCGCTTGGCCACCAGTGAGGCTCGCCTAGCCTCGCTGAGGCTCAGCCTTTGCAGGTGGCTAGGCGGGGTTGGGCGAGCCTCGCCAGTGGCTGGGCTTGCCTCTAGCGAGCTTGCCGGACCTCGCTCTAGCGTGGCGAGCCTCTGGCGAGGCTCACCTAGCCACCAGCGAGGCTTGCCCAACCCAGGCGGGCCTTGCTCAGCCCCGTTGAGGCTCAGCCTCGTTGGTGGCTAGGCGAGTTTGGGCGAGCCTTGCTGGTGAATGGGCTTGCCTTCGGCGAGCTCGCTAGCCCTCGCCCTGGCTTGGCGAGCCTCCGGTGAGCTTGCCAGATTGGTTGCCGGCGGATGGCGGCGGACGACAACCGCAGGATGGCAGTAGATGAAGAAGAAGAAGAAGAAGAGAAAATGATAGAAGAAGAGAAATATGATTTTGATTCTTAGATTTGTTCCTAGAACAAGAATCAATTTTTTTTTTTTTAATTCTTGATTCTGTTCTAAATCTAATTCCGGGAATAAAAAAATATAAATTTGTTTTTGGGAACAAAATTTTTACCAAATGCGAGTCTGTTTCCAAACCGTCTTCCAGAACAAAAATTGGGAGAATCGTGCACTTTGTTTGGATGGCTACCAAACAGGCCCTGAATTGCAATGACATTTTTTGATTAATTTTTTTTTTATCTAAACAGAAGTTGACTTCTATGCACCTTGAGTTTGAGAGGGATGTTAGAAACAATTAAATATCCAATGTTAGAGTTAATTAGGATATATCTCTTGATTTTTTATTTATCTTAGGATTGTGTATATATTTCCCTTTGATTGTGCATATCTTTAATTGATATGTTATCCTAGATAATCATCTAATATAGTTTATAAATAGGCTCACTGCTCTTCTTTTATACACATCAAATATACTAAAATTTCACAATTCTCTATTCCGCTTGTTTCTTGTCTTTTTTGAGATTTTCTAACAGTTTTTCTTTTATCAAAGTAAAATAGTAAAATATGATCCCTGGCATATGAGAACCTTTTTTTTCTTTTGACTTTTGTTCTGATGAGTTGCAAGAAGAAGAACCGAAGAACCGTTTTAGTATAAGCCTTGGTGCAATTTACTTAGAGAGGGAGATGATGTATGTACTTTTCAACAGTTAGACTTCATGGGAATAAATAAGCACACGCATGACCTGAACCTATTGGCTGGCGAGAGGAAACTAGGTCCGGCGGATGGGTATAAAACCCAACAACGGCGGAAAAAATAAGCTCGGCTTCATTGCAACCTAGCCCATGGGCATCGGTCACCGCGGCAGTGAGGTTGGAACACGAGAGGCAAGAAAATATTGCATCATCTTTAAATCATGCCAATCAAGCCTATTTGAAACATTAGTTATGCGAATATTGCCAGACGACCCATTTCATTAATGGTCGAAATAGTTTTGGTACAATTCATGTAATAACATCACGAAAGAGACAAAGAGGCGAGATCGGATCCCATTAAAATGGATAAATAAACGACCATCTTATTTTAAGAAAAGACTAGTTCTACGGTGCGGTGCATCAGCATCCAAATCGATACCATCGCGCGCAGGTTATTATGACGGCATATTAAACGAAACTAAACGGAAGCATGAAAGACCAAACGCGAATCGCCCGGCGACGGTAAATGTCTTCATCAGGTCTCCCCCAAAACGGACTGAAAGCGAAGAAGAATCAACAAGGTGGCATGTCGGGTGGCGGCGACAGCAAGTGGGTGCTCGGGGGAACTCCATTCCTCACGATGAACGCCGTGTCCATGCCCCACGTCAGGTGTCGCTCTATGTGGCAGTGCATGAACCACACTCCTGCCCATTTTTGTGACAATCAGTACCAGTACTTTTCTATCTACGCAATAGATATCTGTATAAATGGCTCTGTATGACATTAATTTAAGCGTAGGTTAAAAGACACAAGCACAGAAAAGAATATAGGGCCAAGATAATACCAATAGATATTAACACAAATAAAAGGGTCTATGTCAAACATTAGTTCAAACTCACCAGGATTGTCCGCCCTAAATCTGATCGCAGCCCACCCGTTCTTCGGCACCGCAATGGTGTTCTGCAAAGGTGGATCCACTAGATTATAATTCAAGGGATCCTTCTTGATGTCAAAGTTCCCAAGTCCCCAACCAACGACATAAAAGCTATATCCATGCAGATGCATCGGGTGATCGGTTCCAGCCTCCAAGTTCGTCCCTTGGAAAACGAGCTCCACGGTCGAGTTAAACTTCAGTACCTTCACCTCCGTCCCGCGCTTTGGTGTCTCCAGGTCCAGCGGCAAGTCATCAGCCGTGAAATTGAAGATGTACGGTGGGAAGCTGGGGAGCTGGGTTCCGAACACGCCATTGATGCCGTAATAATAAGCTTGGAGGATGTCGATCGAGGGGTTCGTGAAACTTATGTTGTTCACGCTTGCAGCAAGACGGGTCCCATTGGGGCCCGCGCAGGAATTGTTTGGACACGGGAATGAGTTAACGGAGATCGTGAAGATGAAATGGTTGGTTATATTCTTGGGGACGTCGATGGGGTGCTCGTTGCTCGCTAAGCTTCGGAGGCTGCCGGTGAAATTGACCGACGCGGAAGTGTCGTTGTAATAAGGAAGTTGCGGCAAAGGAGTTGGCGAGGTTGGAGCATACTTTCCAGAGTATTCCACCACGGCTGTGGTGGTTGTGTTATCGTAAGCCACATCGAGAGCGCTAGAGTAAACCCTAGCAGCCATATAATAGTGGTCAGCGTTTTGGTTGGTTTTGAGGAGGACGTCGATGGTTTGACCGGGAGATATTACGATGATATCTCTCCTTAAGGGCTTAGTGTAGCTCGCGTCCGTCGCGACGACGGTGAGGCTGTGGTTGGCAATGGAAAAGAAGAGGAGGTCTTGCATGGCCGCGTTGATTATTCGCAGCAAATATGTCTTGCCTTGCTCAACCCTTAATTTGAAAGTGTCTGAAACAAAATTACACCGTAAATAATTACAAACATACGGAAGAAAAACTGTAGATAAGATACCATACTTAATGTCTAAGCCAAAAATAGTTTAAGTACAAAGTCCCACCGTTTGAATATTCCATTTGGGAAACAATCCATCTGACCTTGATAAACCAACATTTCTTGTTTCGATTGTTGGTTGAATTTATAACACAATTATTATAATTTATTGTTCAACAGACTTTGGTGGGAGTTGGGTCTGCATCAGGAATGAGACGGGCATTTTTCATATTAAAGAACAGAAAATGATAATAAGAGGATAGCAACAGCTCTTGCTAACCCTAAAAACTGACGCTTAGGAAATTACAAGGTGCATATAATTTCATTTTACGAAGACCCTATGGTTCGTCCAGCTTTTGGAATGTTATATGGCTTTCGAAAGCAAGTGGATGCAGGGTCACATCCTTACACGTTGGTGTACGCATGCATTAAAGACTATGGGAATCTCTCACAAAGCAAGCATCTTGACATTTATATGTAAATGTAAAAACCACAGGTGTAAGAGCTATAGTCAAATTTTACCATTATTTTTTATCACACTCGGCAACCTTATTGCCTTTACTTGATGATTTCTCAAAAACCATGTAAGAAGTGGAAGAACAATGAAATAAAATTAGGCCAAGAAGAAGAAGAAGAAGAGTTTAGACATGGCGCCTCTAACCTTGCTTTGAGCATGGGTAAAGATCTCCAGGTTGACCATTGATAGTATACGCATCGGAAACATTTGGATCTCCCCCGGTTTTGAGCATTTCACGATAGACCTCCATTATCGGTTTCTTCCACCATTCTCCTGCACATATATCGTTATGTTTGAAATTTAAATGATCAAAGATCAATTATGTTTGATTGCACTATGCTTTTCATGAAAATGTAATAGCCAACAAGCACATATTAAGTACTCAACCAAATTTGTGAATTACCTAATATAATAGGTACTTCAGCATCAGGTTTGGGAAAAGGATAGCTTAAACCTTTTTTGGGGTAAATAACAATGGCTCCATGCACAGTGACTCTTGACCAGTCACTGTGAGCATGCCACCATAAGGTCCCTTCTTCCGTGGAGAATATCACTTTCTGTCTAAATTTAGCTCCTGGCTGTATTGGGCATTGGGTTATATACTCTGGTCCATCGGACCACGGATATCTTGGTTGTTTCACGCCATGCCTACAGTAAGATCGTCCGCATTCAATTAAGACAAATTTTCAAGCAACCATGGAATGACGTTGAGAAATTGTTCTCGAGAACCATATCTATATTAACAAAATAATGAAAAGTTGTTGAAGAAAGCTAGTAATGTACATAGAAATCTACCAAAATAGGACATGCTCTCCATATGTTTTGAAATGGGGGTGGGCTATGCCTGATGACCTTTGAGTGCCTATATTCTCTAAATTAATGGATCATCCATGGCGATAAGGAAGACACATAAATTACTTACATATAGAGGGTCACTTCTATCTAACGACCGCAGTTAATATACTTAGATGCTAATGACAGAATCATCTTCAAGACAATGCTTCATAATGTGAAAGCTGAGAAACACTATTCATACCAGTGAATGGTAATGTTGTATTTAGCCTTGTTATAGACATCAACAATGATGGTATCGCCTTTGTGCACGTATAGAGTTGGCCCAGGAAATTGCCTGTTCACCGTCAGGATGTTCTTCATGCTACATAATCTCTTGTATGGAATTTCCTCGACCTGTAATACCTTACGCACTTGAGCAATGCAGTCCAATCATGTTTGCATGCATATGACAATGCGGAAATGTCAGTATAACACTCAGTTGAACTTACGACGAAAGTATAACGAGCCAAAGCTTTACATCGGAGAATGCCGATGAGGAAGAGTAGAAACCCTAAGCATTGAGCTTTTGAAGCCCTCATGGGGATTAACTTGGAAATGAGACGGTGGGTGCGGCTCGATTATTTGGAGATTAAGCCGCGAGTGGGAGGTATTTATAAGGCTTGAGAAAGGCTGGAGTGACCGGGAAGGTAGAAGTTGGCGGCGTGGATGAAATTGTCAGCATTGAACAGGTCATTATAGCTTTGGACATCCAGGAAAGTTCTGCAACTTACTAACCTTTAGGTTCTCGAGTCGTGGAAAACCATCAGCAATATTGTTTCGATGTCTATTGTTTTTCCTTTTCTGGATTCCTAATGAGAAGAGGGCTGCTTCCACGATTGTTACCTGTTGATTAACCCTGGCTATAGTACGGTTGACGATTTTCTGAGGCAACTAATTATTTCCTAACTACCGTTTCTCCTCAGCAATACACTATCATCACTTAAAACGTTACTCTTTCCTCGTATATTGTCGGGCCATATTTTGCCTCTTTATTCTCTACGCAGCCAGTAGCTTGGTATATAAGTCAATCAACTCGCCTTTTGATTGATGCTAATGGCCCTATATCGTTTATTACTATCCTAGCTAAGTTCTGAATCAAGCAATGCGACAAACAAAAGCACTCAAATCAGTTTGGCAACGTGCAGTGGTAATCTTGTGAATCAGCTACACTGTTCATCTACGGTGTAGATAGTCAAGGTTTCATTTTCTGGTCTCTAGTTAAGTAATTATTATTATTATTATGTTTTTAAACACGTGCCTTTGCAAGTCAAATGAGGTGAACAAAATCATAGAATTAGGAACATCTAAGTCTCGTCATTAATATGTTTTTCCTGAGATCTCATGGTGCAATTGCATTTTTCCAAGCCCTTTAGATCAGCATACTTTCATGAACTCAACTGCTTTCTAAGTTTAAGTGCATCCATCGACTTGGAAAAGTCGAATTCGTTTACGTTTCCGGTTGAACTGAAGTGTTGGCGAGACTATCCTTATCAACAGAGATTCCTATGGTCAGGTTAATAGTTACATTTGTTTCGCCTAATTTCCTTAATTACGGTCAATTTCAACGTAGATACGATGTGGATACAGAGCCACTATAGGAGGGAAAAAAAAGGTGAGGCGTGAAGCAATCGCTCTCCGGAAAATTGACATGTCATTTTTCTACACCTAACAAGCGTCCATGACTTGCCCTTGTATGAGCCAGGTTCATGGAAAACAACAAAGGTTGTAATCAAAATGCGCCAAACACTGCCAACCCTTCGAGGAACAGTCGCTAATAGCATTTGAGAGCCTAGTAAAATTCAAATCCATGCTGATTACACGATAGTCAGAAGGAAGACATGTTCCATAACCTTTTTCTACATGGTGATTACCACGTCTATTGAAACAATCTCTTGCCGCTTACCTAAGGGTTTACATGCTCTTTATTTTCCCATTGTAGTTTTAGGCCACAGTCCAGCCTACATATAAAGAGCAGTGTTAGAATATTTGAATATTGAATCAATCCTTCATTTAACAATTTAAGCAGCTTAGTCATTCTAATCTGGCTTGCAAATGAGAGGGAATGTTGAAAAAACTCACATAATTTGACTCTGGCTTTATATAGATGTGGCCTCCCTCCACCTATTAACTTAGAGTTCGACTTTCTTTTCAGCATCATCCATGAAATAATCTAGACCTACACCTACTAAATTCCAAAATTAGAAGACTTTAGAAAGATTTAAACTCAGAATTTCCTACTCTAATATAATATGAGATTTTTTGAGACTAGTGCCATTTGTTCTAAAAGTTTCAATTGTTAGATGAAGATGTGGTGTTTAATATGTAAATATTGTAACAATTATGATGAAATTAATTGAACTCTCGAAGAAACTCGAGAGTGTTGTCTGCCATAGATGGCCTCTTTCTCAGATTAAATCAGCTCAGATGCTTGCCTCCCAAAACAATGGATCTATAATTAGCACAATTCATTTCCTTTGGATTATATCATAACACATCTTCGAAACATTAATAGGTGACTTATGTAAGTATTACAATCTCAATACTATAAACGAGTCATCCAATCAATATCAGTTGTTGGGAAAATAAAAACAGGTAGCCTCGCTCGTGGTTCAATTCATTTACTTATTTTGGCTCGAGCCATGTTATTTTTCGAGTTTTCTGATTCATTCGCAGTGACCTTGGATCTCCACAGCGACTGGCCCTTGTTTTTGCATGTGTTAGTACTCTTTAGCGGTAGCTCTTGCTTTACAACGATGTGTTTATGGTAACAAACCCGCGATGAAACCCAATAGCTTACTCTTTTGTAATTGTTGGTTAAAGCTCTATATATTCTTACCCATTACCCAAAAAAAAAAAAAACAAAAATTATTAAATCAACGGGTTGTCTAATGTGCCCCGGCACACCAAGATTTGGTGTCTACCGTATCATACTGGTAGAAAAGTCAAAACACGTGAAATAAGGCATTTATATCTCAAGATCTTGATTTTGCGTGAGGTTTTCATATGAACTGTCATGGAAAATACACGCTAGTAGTTAGCCCATCTGCTTCTTCTTCAGTATCATGCATTCACTTTCATAAGCCTCTGCCCAGCAATTTCTCGGCTACAAGACGAGCGAGCAGGGTTGCATCCAAACCTCACAGGAGATTCATTTTTGTCGTAGTCCTTGCAGATCAACTGATCAAGTACATGAGATTTCGATTCATGAAACAACAACTTAAAGTGCGCGCAAGACGAGTGAAATAGTCTCCTTAGAAAACACAGGACCACAAAATCAACAATTCGACATTGGGGCTTGAAGATTGTCGCAATGTTGTTCAACGAATAAACGTCAGTTCTTGCGGAGGATCAGTCCAACTCTCTTAAAGCGAAGACGATGGGCAGAGTTTGCCTTGTTCTCTTTCTCACAGGCATCGATCTATCCGACTTCTCCTGTGTAAATCCATTAGTGATTCATTGAGCAGAATTCCACCTGCAAACCGAACGAAAATGAATCATTCCTTGGCGTAGAAGGGAAATCTGGAATCTCTATCAGATTAACTTTTGAGTAAAGGATGCGTTTTTTCGACCGAGAAAACAAAAAAATAAAAATAAAATAAAGGATGAGTTTTACAACTTTTTCTGATATATCTTAATATAATAGTTGATTCCCTTATTTTAGTCTGACTCTTCCTTTAAATTAATATAAAAATTAATTTAAGCTTCAGAGCTTTTAGCTTTTGTCATGATTGATTATTGAACTAGTAATGATTTTCTTTCCTCTAATGGTGTTTCTTTCTACTCTCTTCTGTCTAATTTATTAAACAACTCTTGTGAGGGTGTCAGACGAAAAAAAATCCTGCAATAGGAATGTAATGTAATTGGAGTAGTTAATATATCTTAATTGGTCAATAACTTATTATTCTAGTTTTTGAATAAAGTTGAGTCCAACATGAGTTTAGAACTAGGTTCCATCTTGGTAATTTAATGGGTAAATGTATTGGGCTTCTATTGCATTGCCTAGTAAGTGGTATTAGAGCTGATAGTTGACTGATGGCCTCCTCCCTATGGGTATCATTGTTTGGTGAATATCTCCATGAAAGAAAATGTTGGATGTGACTCCTTAATCGAGGTGATGGATGGTGCCTCCCTTGCTTCTCGCTAAGCTAGGCTAGGCCAGGCAATTGAGGTGGAGTTTGAGGGGTAGATACCGTCCTCATCGGCAGCTACCAAACTCGATGGGCCAAGTTGGAGATTCTTGAGTTGAAATAATATCGATGCGAAAAGATATCCATACTAAGGGGGAATATGCATTACGCAAGTTACTTGCATGTGAGAAGAAGATTTGTTAAGGTTCAAAAAGATATCAATACTAAGGGGAAAAATGCCTTATGCAAGTGACTTACACATGAGAGGGAGATTTGCTAAGGTGTACATTTGGGAATGCTAGGTGGAAGCCTTGCTTCGATGATGTAATATGATACGAAGTAGTTCAGATAAATACACCGCCAGTTTCATAAAAAGAAATGGTCATCGTCAACCGCAATATATTTTTTATTTGTTTTTTCGAGAATGACATCTGCATCGCAAAAAGAAAAGCAATGTTCGGGACTGTTGGCATGTGGGCTGCCTAGGATTTATGGAAATGATAATAAGGACGCCGTTGAATGGGTCTATGCGCAGCGATAATGGACTCTTTCATCCGTGCAATCAATGTATTTGTTTTGACCTAATATGGATTTTATTTAGAGCACGATTCAAAGTTCTGCTTGAACGAGGCATTGAAAGGGAGTTTCCATACGGAAGCGGGGGCGCCTTTCTAAAATGATTCAAGAAAAACGACTAAGAGGCTTAGTAATTCTTGAAAAGGAAACTAAAAGAAAGGAAATTATCCTCTCGAATCAGGACAATTTAAAAAGAAATTACCTGGTTAACACTAAACTTATTGTACCGATATCAATTGAGTCATAATAGGAAAAATGTCAAAAAAATCATAAACCTATTGCATTTATGCCAATTTGACCCTAAACCTTTTGACCTAGAGTCAATTAAGTCATTTCGGCTAATTTTGACTGAACACTATTGACGTAGACGCCGGTTGGTTTACATGGCATGATCGGCACTATTGGTAATAACTTCTAATAATATTTTAGTAATTTTTCAAATTTTATTTATTTATTTTTCTATTCATTTCCTTCTTTTATTTTCTCTTTCTTTTGTTTCTTCCCCTCCCTATAGTCGGTTCCGGACTTTGGCGACTCGCCGAGAGGCACGGCCTCTTGCGAAGGCTCGAGCCTCACTAGGGTCCGATGAGGTGCGAACTTGCTGGCTCTCACTCTAGCCAATTGCCAAGGTTCAACAACTGGCTAGAGGAGGGGAAGGGGAAAAAAAAAAAAGAAGGAAAAGAAAAATTTCAAAAAATTTCAAAAAATATTAATATATTATTAGAAGTTGTTCATATCAGCGTTGCCGATTGTGCCACGTAGGTTGGTCGGCATCCATGTCAACAATATCATATCAAAATTAGGTCGAAGAATTGAATTGGCTTTAGGTCAGAAGCTTTATGACTAAATTGGCACCATTAAAAGGTTTGAGACTAAATTGACACAAATGTAATGGGTTTAGGACTTTTTTGATAACTTTTCCCGGTCTTAAATTTTTCAGTTTTGCCAATTTTGCTCCAAACCTTTATGCAAGATTCCAATATAATCATTTGGATTAATTTTCATTGGAAATCATTGATAACTTGGTAAAGAAGATTATCCTTTCAAATGAAGAGACAATTTGGAAGGTCTCTTGACACCGACCTATGAGTGACAACATTGTGTTTGGCACGACTTGATAAAAGAAAAATCAGTTCATGATCCACGGATATCGTTTATTTTTGGAAGTCAGACAAAAAACAATGTTTGGGTGTTGAGTAGAAGATTGAAATGCTTTGTCCAATAAGGAAATCAATGGATCATCATGTGGAAAATGTCGTTCTATGTAATGGCAAACTTAGACGGCAAGGAGAACTCATTGTTAAGAAATGTCATCCTAGTCAACGGTAAACTGTTTGTTACAATCCACGGGCTTGTAGAAATATGGAGTGTAGTTTGCAAAACTTGTTGCAATTTAGTGATGGACGGCCAAAATAATCAATCACCAATCTAACCACATTGGCGGTCACCACGAGCAAGGGGCTGTACTAGTTTGCTGGTTTTATACTAAGTACTAAGATAATAGATCGGGAAAAGATGAAATTTGAACTCTTCAAAACATTTTTTTCACACTAGCCATAAAAAATAATCACATTGATTAATAAAGTAGAAAGTGGTAAACAATCTTGAAGGATAGAAATAAAGAGCACCTACGTAGGGTCTTATTAAATGGACCTAATCGAGGAGGATTCCATTCGTCAGTTTTAAAAAAATAGGATCTTTCATCCGTGCTGGTAAATATTTCAAGGAGTTGGTAAAACATTCAAAAAAAGACTTGTGGTCGAGAAAAACTGCTAGCCACTTGATTTTCTAATAATTTGTCGGTATAAGTAATAAATACTTTTATAATTACTAATTCTTTTTGCCAATTTGCTTTAATTTCCAACTTTTCTTATTGTTTACCAACTCTTATTTGCTTTCTAATTATACTTCTTGCACGCTCATTCAGATCTAGTTCATCCTCTTAGCAAGTGCGCTTTGCTATGGTCTGTCGGGAGCCGTTCTTGTTATTCTTGTTCCATTCTGTTGAAATATAATACGTGAAAACGACAAGATCTTGCAATTTACGTTAACGCGAAATCACCAGAGAAATAAACCAGAAATAATAAGGATATCATAAATTTACGTGGTTCAGTCCAAGTATCGATACCTATGTGCACGGGGAGAGCCAACAATAAATAATCCACTATAATCATAGAATCGGAGTTTATAATTGCTCACACGCTTGATTGTTTCCCACATTTAAATTTAATCCCAAACCCAAAGTGTTTATAAATAAACAACTCACTTGGACATAAACTCACGGTATAAAAATTACAGCACGCTCAAGTTCAAAGCAAAACACTCTACGTAGCTGAAATTAAGAACTCTAGCGTTCGTCTTCTGGTTTGTGTACATATGGATTCGCGTTCGTCTTTCTTGATTGTGCGGCGTCTTCAGGACGTTCCTTTTGTGCGGCTTTGTCTACTTTGTAAGGTTTCAGTGGTGCCTCTTATGGACGTTTCGCTTTTTATATGTCTGCCCAAGGTAAAAAATTTGACCTGGGCCCACCGACTTTAGTCTTCAACGTGAACAAGGATTTTGTAGAGGAAAGAAATCCTTACTTAAACTTTTATTTTATTTCCTCTTTTGTTTTGTAGTGGTAGATTAACTTCCTTCTTTTGTTTTCTTTTGTATGTCCAAAACAAAGTCCAATAAGAAGAAAAACTTATTCACCCGATTTGTAATCCGCTTGGTAAAATCTTTCGCAATCCGAATTCAAACTCGAGACATTAATTTAACACATTCCATGCACAAAATCCTTGAACTTTATGCTGTTGTGTGTGTCTCCATTGGCGGAATTAGATATTTAATTTTTAAACTGGTCTCATTCTTCACTTTGAATTTCCATTGATTAAAAGTAGCAAACTCATCAAATTTATTTTTCAGAAAATAAACTCATCCCTTCCCAGTGAAGTCGTCAATGAGAGTGATGTAGTGATGTGAATTTCTAGGTAATGGACGTCAGTCAGCCCCGAGACATCTATATGCATCCATACTAACTTTCATTTTTAGTTTTTTTTTTTTTTAGTTTTTTTAGTTTTTTTTTTATAGTTTTTTATAGTTTTTTTTATAGTTTTTTTTTTTTATCTATTCTCTGAAAAATTGACACGTTTCTATTTGCCTAGATTACAATCCTCACTTAGACCAATATCCAATCTTTAGATCATGCAATTTCCCTTTGATGCTAACATCTCCATCCCCTTTTTGCTAATGTGTCCAAGCTATGATGTCACAATTTGGCATCAACTTTGGAGTTAGCAACTATAATTTTTCTACTGCATTCCGTCATGTACAGTATTCCAAATTTTGTTCTCTATGCTACAAACATAGCACCTATAATAATCTTTAACAAGCCATCCCCAATAATGGTTCAATACCCTATGCTGTCTAATTCTCCTATAGAGACAAGATTTCTTTTCAGGCTGGAAATATATTCGACATCATGCAACTTCTATCGAGTTTCGTTGGTGGTCTTAAGTGAACCTGACCCTTCCCCACAATATCCAAAGGTTCGTATAGTAAGATAAACCTTTTCAAACTTCTTAGGAACAAAAAGTTGCATTAATTCTCTGCATTAGGTTGAGAGAAACAAGACAAGTCAAGACTCAATCTGACTATATATGCTCAAAATTAGGGTCCCTTGGACAAACGTCTCTTCAATGGTTGCATTACAAATTCATCTTCTTAATTATGATTTTTCTGCCCCTTTGAGGTTTTGCAATTTCGTTTTAGATGGCCTTCTTTTTGCTATTCTAGCAAGATTTTTCATCACGAGGTCTCTATTTACTTCTCCCTTAAGACTTAGATTAACCATGATTCTGGTTTTGACCTTGTTGATTACTTCTCCCTTTGCATTCAGTACTCCACAAAACCCCCCGACAATTAACCCGAGCCTCCTTTGTGAGTGGGTTGTCAGGCCGAGCCCAATGAAGCTCAAGTGGTGGGGTTTTATGATGTGGATAAAAATAAAGATTGCGGAAAAATACGGAAATTGTTTATATGTTGAAGTGATGATCAATAATGGATAGGAAAATTTGGATGTAATATTTGAATAAAAGGTTGTTGAAGCACAAACAACAATTTCCGTTTACGAGTTGCTGTTTGTTCTCAAATTGGAAAGTCCAACATGAACTCGGTCAACACCGTCAGAGAGAAGAAATAGAAGATATGTTTCCCTAAAAAGTCGGCTTGGGTTAAATTTATTTAATATCTTTATATATTCTTTCCTAGTCTATGTGGGAGTCACTTTTAAGAATTGGAAAGTCCTCAAGTCCACTATATATATATGGCCACGAGTGGAGATGATAGGACACCATTGTTGATGCATGCAATGGTGAAGCGCCGTTTCCGAGTGCTTGAGCAGTGGGCTATCTTCATGAGTTTGTTCGTAAATTACATCTAAGAAGATACAAGTGTTCAAGTCGATTAAATCTTGTGAGTTCAAATTTTGTGTGTATAATCCCTTTGTGAGATTGAAAGTGTATTTTATTGGGGCTAAACACTGCGTGAGTTATTGGGTATAATTGAGGTTTGGGAACATTGAGAGTGCTTGAGTGACTTGAGTGTGGTTGTAATATCCGTTTATCGCTTGATCTGTAGTGAAATTTGCTATTGTTCTCCCCATATACATAGGTTACTACGATCGAACCACTTAAATCTATTGTTCGATCTATTTTCTTTATTCTATCTATTTTATTATTCAATTGCTTGCTTTCCACAAAAATTGGTATTAGAGCTGGACTCGGCTGAGTAAAAGTAAATCGATTACGATAGAAGAAGGAAAATTAAGAATTGATAGATTTGATGGGAATGATTTTAGTTTTGGAAGATGTAGATTGACGATTATCTCTATCGGATAAAACTGCACTTGCCCCTATCTAGGGAGAAGCTAGATGTCACGTTCCACTCTTCCGAGTGCGTGCCCATCCCTTGGTGGTCGATTAAAAAGTGACGTCACAGGATGCGTTGCTGACCCATTTATTTTAATGCGCATGCGGAAGCGAATAATTAAATCCCCAGACAACAGAAAGATGGGACAGAAAAGCAGGGTCACAAATTTTGAAAACCATAACACACCTTTATACACATCAGACTAGGTCTTATACAATACTAGTCTATTCACAAGTCTACAAAAGGTAAAGGAGCTACAGGTCTTCTAAGCATTCGAACCCTCAACCGAAGACTCCGGGGTCTCAGTCTATTCACTAGTCTACCACTGCACCACTAGGAGGGTCAACTGTATCCTTGCCAAAAGCGACCTCCAACACCGACAGGGATCTCAGATTCCGATAAGGGACCTTCTCTAGGTCTATCTCGCTCGCGACGATACCACGATCTGTATTGATGGAGTACCATCCAAGACAGACCTGCATCAACCCAGATAATGGATCTCACGAGTTCGTAGAACCAGGTCCTTTGGCCCCCATGAAGAGGAATGTAAGAAACCTGTTCGGTGACCTTCTTCGGTTGGCCAAAATGTTCGGGAGGTACCGCCATCTAAGAACTTGAAAATGTTAGCCCACGACTGGGTGAGACAACGTCTTAGCAAGTCCACCCCCTAAACTTCGACTAGGAAGGAAATATGCCTAAAGGCCATCTAGCCACACACAAGATAGAAGATTTACCTTTGCCTCAGTTCCTTCCTACAAGTTAATATGATTCATATATTCACCGAATAACTTCAATTCAAATCAAATCATCGGTCAATTGATGCACTCGATCGCATACCATCAATATCATTTATAAAATTCGATCAATTCAAGCACTGCTCACCTTAAGCTGAAAATAGATGGTATAGCTCACCAAAGCTGATAGATATATAATAATGCTCACCGAAGCTGTGTGATACTTATAATGCTCACCAAAGTTGTGCGATACTTATAATGCTCACCAAAGCTGTGCGATACTCCGTTTTTATTATACCGGATAAAATAATTGTGTGTGGGTACACGGTCGGCCTTAGTCAAAATATAATATTTTCCCTTTTAAAAATCCCACCATTTAATATAGTCCTCCACAAAGATATTTTTGGCGTTATAAACCGACACCCAGTGTTTCCCGATTAAATACTTAAATTACCCAATTTTGGGATAAATTCCCAAAATTACAAATATCACTCAAATAGCACAATTTAGCATCCAATTAAATAAACCAAGCACACCATTGCAATTGGCACGAAATTCCGGTCACTTTGGTTATCCCGATCTAATTTTCGGAAAGTAATAAATAATTAAATAAATACAAAAAATAATTAAATAAATAAAAATAAATGCTATAAATGCAAACTTAGGTAGGAAAAGCGTAATTAAATACCAAAACGGGGTCGGAAAATTTCCGAACCAATCTAGATAAATACTACAGCTTATCTAGTCCTTAACTAAGCCGTTCAAACCACCTAACATGCAGAACCGAATATTTAAATCGCTAATCCATTCTAACTAACCACCTAAACCATACTTAGCCTAAACTAATCAACCCTTAAGCATAATTAACTCCTTAAGCAGAGTTTAGTGAGTAAACTCACCAGTTTTTGAAATCCGATGAGTCCACGATGACGGCAAAGCTGAGACATGTGACAAACTCCAAAGCGGCGGCACCCTATGAGGCTCGGAAGTAGTCCGAAAAGGGGCCCAAAGTTCAAAGCCCTTACTGGCTTTCGGCTTCTGCTCTTGGCTGAACAAGCTGAAACCAGCAGTTGGTTCAACAAGAAAGGACTAGCGAAGGCTGCAGCAACCTAGGCGGAGACAGGTGGTGGTTCCGGTGGCTCGGACAATGACTCACGATGGTTGGCGAAGCTAGATAAGGGCTCGGGATGGCTGTGACGCACGGCTGGAGGCGAGACGGCTAGGACGAGCGGGACGGGTGGAGGGCGACACACGGGGCTTGTGGGCGACGCGATGGCGAGCGGCAGGCCTGGCGATGGTCGGACAGGCATGTGACGGGCAAGGGGAGGGGCTGCTCGGTTTTCTCGCACTTTCAGAGCTCCAAGGTGGCTGGAAATGGAGAAAGCCGATTGAGGTAAGAAGAAAGGGGACACCTCAAGCTTGGAGGGGGCCACTTCTCTTCCATTCTATCCCTTTGCCCCATTGAAGAGGTCCCACCAGGTTGGTTGGCTTCCTCAGCCACTTTGTAGACCAACAAGCTTCCTTAGGAAGCCATTAAAGTGGTCCAAAGTTTGAGGACCAATGAGTTACGGATTTTGAAGCATTTTCCCCCAAATTGGATTCAAATTCTCTCTAATTGGATCCAATTTGGCCTCCCAAAAGTCCAACTAAGATGTTCATGATCAAATTGATATTTTTCCTCGTCAATAGAACCAACTTGCATTCCAAAAACACGATAAAAAATGGTCCCATGAATTTTCCAGACAAAAACAACCATATATTGAATTTTCGCCAAAAATCTCAGTTTGCAGAAAAATCTTCGAAGGACGAGTCAACGTTCTTAAAATGATTCGTGACATGACGGAACTTTCAATTTTTGCAATTGGGTTCAAATTCACGGTTAATTTCGATTTGGCACAATTTTGGCGTGATCTAGCCTATTAGGTAGCTTTTAGAAATTTTTAGTACAATTGACCCATGGTTGATTTATTTCGAGCCACAATGTAGATCTTTGACACATTGGCAACTCTTGGAGGTCGTGAAAATCTCGATATTTTAAATACGGACACATGGTACCAAAATGATAGAAAAATCGGTCTAGTGCCGATCGACGAGAATTTTGCAATATGGTGGAATCACTTATACTTTGATCACCTATCTCAGTCAAACTGACCTATCTATGATCCCTGATCGATTTTTAACTGTGTCGTAATGATCTCTGCAGATGAGCATGGTCGAGTAGTCGATTCTTAGTCGAATTCTCAAGTCTATTGCATTAAAATCCTTTAATGGCTTCCTTAGATAAACTAGTTATCTCATGAGTGATCGGCTGAGAGAATAGAACTATAAGCACGTTGATGAAAGGCCCGATTCATTTAATTGAAAACAGAACTGGAAATTTCTGAATGTCACAACTCTTCCTCTCTTATAAAAATTTTGTTCTCGAAATTTAGACCATTACAATTCTTTAAACAAAAAGGTGGGGGTACAGCCGTCTCATTGAATCTTCACTTTCCCAAGTTGCTCATTCAGTGCCGTGGTGTTGCCAGACCACTTTAACCAACGGGATAGTTGTGGTACGCAGAATCTGCTCTTTTCGATCCACAATCTGAACTGGGCTTTCAACGTATGACACTCTGTCGTCCACGTCCAATTCCTCAAAATTAAGCACGTGGGGTCGGGTTAGGCTCATACTTTCTCAATATTGACATGTGAAAGACGTCATGCACCTGTGCCAACCTTGGCGGCAATGCAAGACGATACGCTAAGATCCCGATCCTCTCTAGAATTTCAAAGGGACCTACGTACCTCGGACTTAGTTTCCCTTTCTTGCCAAAGCGTGAAGTACCCATCATTGGTGACACCTTCAGAAAAACGTGATGACCAATTTGGAACTCCAAAGGTCTCCGACGCTTATTTGTGTAACTCTTTTGGCGGCTTTGAGTGGTCTTTAATCTGCTCTTGATGACTGCAACTGCATCCACTGATTGCTGAATTAACTCTGGGCCTATGATCTTTTATTCTCCGACCTCATCCTAACAAACTAGCATTCTACACGCTTTGTCATACAACGCTTCAAAAGGAGCCATCTGAATGCTCTGCTGGTAATTGTTGTTGCAGGCAAACTCGACAAGATGAAGTTGTTCCTCCCAGCTTCCCTTGAAATCCAACACGCAAGCTCGTAGTATGTCTTCGAGGGTCTGAATCATTCTCTCAGGCTAGCCATCAGTCTGAGGATGATATGCCATACTATACTATAACTTCGTTCCTAAGGCAGCCTTCAAACTCTTCCAAAAAGCAGCTATGAATCTCGGGTCTCGGTCTGATGTGGTCGTCACCGACACTCCATGCAGTCGAACTATCTAACGCACATACAAATCTGCATACTTATCCAAATCAAGGTCTTTCTGTACTGTGATGAAGTGAGCCGACTTTGTCAGTCTGTCGACCACTACCCAAATGGAATCATTACCCCTTTAACTCCTTGGTAAGCCTATCATGAAGTCCATCGTGATGTGCTCCCATTTTCATTCGGGGATCTCAAGAGGTCGCAAAAGTCGTCCCAGCTTACAATGTTGGGCTTTCACTTGATGACATGTCAGACACTTGGCAACATGCTTGGTGATGTCTGCTTTCATACCAAACCACTAGTAGTGTTGACGCAGGTTCTGATACATCTTCGTACTGCCAGGATGAATGCTGTAATTGCTACGATGAGCTTCTGACAAGATCTCTTCTTTGAGGGTTGCATCGTCAGGTACAAACAATCGTCCTCGGAACCTTAGTGTTCCATCCTCAGAAATTTGAAAATCAGCCTTCTTCTTATCGGTATCCTCTTGCAGAATCTTCTGACCATCCGGGTTTGTCAATTGAAGCGTCTTGATTCTGACTTGCACGTCCAGCTCAATTCTGAGGGTGGCCATAAGATTCGAAAGGTGGCCTACCTCAAATTTGAAAACCAAATCTTGAGCTCTTTCGAGTAAAACCCATTCCTTAACTATCATCTGTGCAAGTGAAGACTTTCGACTCAAGGCGTCTGCGACCTTGTTCACCTTCCCAGGGTGATACAAAATATCACAATCGTAGTCCTTTAGAAGTTCCATCCAATGGCGCTGTCTTATATTCAACTCATTCTGAGAGAATAGATACTTGAGACTTTGATGGTCAGTGAAGATCTGGAATCTTTCTCTTGACAAATAATGTCTCCAAATCTTCAGAGCGAAAATAATTGCTGTGAGTTCTAAGTCATGCGTCGGATAATTCAATTCATGAGGTCTTAATTGACAGGAGGCATATGCAACAACCCTACCATGTTGCATCAACACGCAACCCAGTCCTTTGAGTGACGCATCACTTTAGATCTTGTATCCTCCAAGACCAGATGGAATGGTCAGCATAGGTGCGGTAGTCAGCTTTTGCTTAAGCTCTTGGAAACTACGCTTGCACTTGTCTATCCACACAAACTTCTCTTCCTTATTCAAGAGTCGAGTCAACGGCGACGCTAAAGTTGAAAATCCTTCCACAAACTTTCTGTAGTAGCCTGCCAAACCCAAAAAGCTTCTGATCTCTGTCACTGTAGTCAGTCTCAGCCAATTGATAACTACTTCAATCTTGGACAAGTCCACGGAGATTACTTCATCTATAATCACGTGACCTAGAAACACAACACGAGTCAACCAAAACTCGCACTTGCTAAGCTTAGCATACAATCTATGGATCCTCAAGGTCTGGAGTACCATCCTCAAATGACTCTCGTGCTACTCAGCACTTCTCGAGTATACTAGAATATCGTCGATAAACACGATCACAAACTGATCAAGTACTCTTTAAAAACTCTGTTCATCAAATCCATAAAAGCAGTTGGGGCGTTCGTCAAACCAAACGGCATTACCGTGAACTCATAATGGTCATATCGAGTATGAAACGCTGACTTCAGTATATCCTCATTTTTGATCCTCAACTGATGGTACCCCGTCATCAAGTCGATTTTTGAAAATATCAATGCTCCTTGTAACTGGTCAAACAAGTCGTCGATTCTCGGGAGTGGATACTTGTTCTTGATCGTCATTTGATTGAGTTAACGATAGTCGATGCATATGCACAACAAACCATCTTTCTTTTTCACGAATAGAATTAGTGCTCTCCAAGGTGATGCACTGGGGCATATGAATCCCTTATCCAACAATTCCTGCATCTGCACCTTCAGTTCTTTCAACTTTGACAATGACATTTGGTGAGGAGCCTTAGAGATTGGCTCTGTCCCGGGTGCTAACTCGATCACGGACTCTATCTCTTTCTCTAGCAGTAGACCTGGCAATTCTTTCGGAAACATGTCTAGAAATTCTTGAACTATTGAGATATCTTCGATCTTCAGCTCCTCAACTGTCATATCCACAACAGTTGCTAGATAACCTCAACAACCCTCGCCTAATAAATGGGTTGCCTCAAGTAACGAGATTAAGGTAATCGAGGGTCCTCACTGACTCTCAATAAATTCGAAACTTTCTCTCTCTAACGGGTTAAATTGAATCGCTTTACGATAGCAGTCCATCTTAGCTTGTTGCTTGGTGAGCCAGTTCATGCCAATTATCACATCGAAATCATACATGGTTAGGACTAATAAGTCTATCTTCCTTTCTCGCTCATCGATCGCTAACTTGCAACTAGGACAACCCAATGCAGCTAACACCTTATCCTTTAATGGTGTACATATGCTAACCATTGACTCTAACAATTTAGGACTTAATCCTATCAGCTTAACATATTGCTCAGCAATAAAAGAATGAGTCGTGCCAGGGTCGAATAAGGCATAAGTAGCATGGTCGTTTAGCGAAACTGTACCTGTAATCACATTAGGCGAGTCCTCTGCCTGACCTCTTGTGATTGCATATACTATCCCTTGAGTTGGGGGCCTGTTCTGTCCACCCTGCGGTGCAATCTGCGGCGTTACACCCCTTATCTAACCTAACGGTGGCGGCGGCGGTAACCGCTGTTGTCCCCTCGGTCTTCTAGGACAATCTCTGACCTGGTGACTCTGTTGGCCACATTCAAAACAAGCGCCCATCCTCCGAGGGCATGGGGCCGAACCATGTCGCCTTCAACAGAAGTGACACACGCCATTCTGATTTGGCGTTGACTTGCCAATTCCACCATTCCTATTGGGCGGAACATGGAACATTCCTCTGGTCATGGGCTTCTTCCCATACCGATTCCCATCTCTATGTGAGCTAAATCTCGATCCAAATGAAACAGCTTGCTCACTCATACTCCTTTCTATCAACTAGGCCCAACTATATACTTCATTATAGTCCTTTAGGTCAAGTGGTACCGGCGGATTCTTTAACTCCAGTTGAAGGCTATTTCTGAACCTCCAAGCTTTATCTTTAGGATCCCTTATCAGCCTTGGAGCGTACTATGATAGCTCCTCGAACTTCGCCTTGTATTGATCCACGGTCATCATCCCTTGGCGGAGGTGCTGAAATTCCTCCATCTTTTGCTCTCGGGTGTTACCCGAAAAGTACTTGCTATTGAAAGTTCTGAGGAAAGCGTTCCACACCGGAACCACGCCTTTCGGGAATACTATGCCTCTAGTGGCCCTCCACCTGGTATTCGCGTTACCCTGCAGTCGGTATATTACCAGAACAACTTTCTCTACTTTGGTGTACATCAGTAGTGCAAAGGCCTTCTCCAGATCTTGAATCCAAAGCGATGCAGTATTTGGATCTCCAACATCGGTGAACCTCGGCGGGTTTAGCTTCAGGAACTGTTCTACCAACTTATGAATCGGTCTCTCTCTCTCTCTCTCTACGACTATGTTCCCAGGTGGAACTTTGGCAGGTGAGGCAACGACGGTGGCCTTAGAAGAGGTGGCAACGGCGGTGGCCTTAGAAGAGGTGGCAACGGCAATAGTAGCGGCAGCTTGAGCGATGGCAGCAGTGGTGGCAGCTTGATTCTGGGCCTGCTGTCCTATCAGTGCTCCCATCGCTTCAAGCGCCTACATGATCCCTTCGATCCTAGGATCACCAGGGGCTGCTACCTCAGCATCAACATGAGGCGGTGCTACTTCACTAGCGCTAGCCTGAGCTGGCTCTTGACCATGATCTCCTCGGGTACCGACCCTCGTCGGCGTCCTACCTTGAGTTGCAGGTCCTATGGTGCGTTTTCTAGGAGTCCTCTGCTCTTGATCGCTCATTTTGCAGATTCTTTAAAGAAGCCTGCTTTCCAATTCCACATAGAATTAGAAGTTGAGCGATCCTAAACAAACAATCTACCAAACAACTAATACAGACATGAACAAGCATGAAATAAAGGCCATTCCTACTAACTATCCCATAAACTTATTGCACCTTATCACTCCAACTATTAACTAGCTCTGGTACCACTTCGGGTGGGGATGTCATGCCTCGATCCTCCGAGCGTGTGCCCATCCCTCGGTGGTCGATTAAAAAACGACATCCTAGGACGCGTCGCCGACCCATTCATTTTAATGTACATGCGAAAGCGAATAATTAAATCCCTAGACAACAGAAAGATGTGATAGAAAAGTAGAGCTACAAATTTTGAAAACCATAACACACATTTATACACATAAGACTAGGTCATATACAATTCTAGTCTATTCACAAGTCTACAAAAGGTAGAGGAGCTATAGGTCTTTTAAGCATTCGAACCCTCAACCGAAGACTCCAGGGTCTCAAGCTCCGGTGGACTCAGGTCTACCATTGCACCACTAGAAGGGTCAGCCATACCCTTGCCAAAAGCGACCTCCAGCATCGACATAGGGATCTTAGATTCTGGTAGGGGACCTTTTTTGGGTCCATCTTGCTCATGACGATACCACGATCTGTATTGATGGAGTACCACCAGAGACAGACCCGCATCAACCCAGACAATGGATCTCACAAGTTTGTAGACCTAGGCCCTTCGGCCCCCATGAAAAGGAATGTAAGAAACCTATTCAATGACCTTCTTCGGTTGGCCAAAATGTTCGGGAGGTACCGCCATCTAAGGACCTGAGAATGTTAGCCCACGAAGGGGTGAGTCAACGTCTCAGCAAGTCCACCCCCTAAACTCTGACTAGGAAGGAAATACACTTAAAGGCCATCTAGCCACACAAAAAATAGATGACTTACCTTTGCCTCAATTCTTTCCTGCAAGTCAGTACGATTCATGTATTCACCGAATCACTTCAATTCAAATCAAATCATCGGTCAATCGATGCACTCAATCCCATACCATTAATACCATCTATAAAATTCGATCGATTCAAGCACTGCTCACCTTAGGCTGAAAATAGATGGTATAGCTCACCAATGCTGATAGATATATAATAATGTTCACCGAAGCTCTTATACATCTATATTGCTCATCGAAACTGTGTGATACTTATAATGCTCACCAAAGCTGTGCGATACTTATAATGCTTACCAAAACTGTGCGATACTCCATTTTTATTATACCCAATAAAATAATTGTGTGTGGGTACATGGTCGACCTTAACCAAAATACAATATTTTTCCTTTTAAAAATCCCATAATTTAATATAGTTAACAAATATATTTTTGGTGTTATAAATCGACACTCGGTGTTTCCCGATTAGATACTTAAATTATCCAATTTTGGGATAAATTCCCAAAATTACAAATATCACTTAAATAGCACAATTTAGCATTCAATGAAATAAACCAAGTATGCTATTGCAATCAGCATGAAATTTCGGTCACTGACTATTCCGGTCTAATTTTCGGAAAATAATAAATAATTAACTAAATACAAAAAATAATTAAATAAATACAAATAAATGCCATAAATGCAAACTTAGATCGGAAAAGCCTAATTAAATACCGAAAAGGGCCTGGAAAATTTTCGAACCAATCTTGATAAATACTGCAGCTTATCTAGTCCCTAACTAAACCGTTCTAACCACCTAACATGCACAACCGAATATTTAAATCACTAATCCATTCTAACTAACCGCCTAAACCATATTTAGCCTAAACTAATCAACCCTTAAGCATCCCTAAGTAGAGTTTAGTGAGTAAACTCAGCGGTTTTCGAAATTTGATGAGTCCATGACGACGGCAAAGCGGAGACGGGTGACAAATTCTAAAGTGGTGGCACTTTATGAGGCTCGGAAGCAGTCTGAAAAGGGCCCCGAAGTTCAAAACTCTCGTTGGCTTTCGGCTTATGCTCTTGGCCAAACAAGCTGAAACCAGCGGTTGGTTCGGCAAGAAAGGACTAGCAAAGGTTGCAGTGACCTAGGCGGAAACAAGCGATGGTTCTAGCAGCTTGGATGGCGACTCATGGTGGTTGGTGAAGCTGGACGGGGGCTCGGGATGGTTGCGACACATGGCTGGAGGTGAGATGGCCATGACGAGCGGGACGGGCAAAGCGCGACGCGCAGGGCTTGCAGGCGACGCGACGGCGAGCGGCGGGCCTGGCGGTGGTTGGATGGGCGTGCGACGAGCAAGAGGAGGGGTTGCTCGGTTTTCTATGCACTTTTAAAGCTCCAAGGTGACTAGAAATGGAGAAAGCAGACTGAGGTAAGAAGAAAGGGGATAGCTTAAGCTTGGAGGGAGCCACTTCTCTTCCATTCTATCCTTTTGCCCCCTTGAAGAGGTCCCACCAAGTTGGCTGGTTTCCTCAGCCACTTTGCAGACCAACAAGCTTCCTTAGTAAGCCATTGAAGTGGTCCAAAGGTTGAGGACCAAAGTGTTACGAATTTTGAAGCATTTTCCCCCAAATTGGATTCAAATTCTCTCTAATTGGATCCAATTTGGCCCCCCAAAAATCCAATTAAGATGTCCACGATCAAATTGACATTTTTCCTCGCTAATATAACCAACTTGCAATTAAAAAACGTGATAAAAACGGTCCCCTGAATTTTCTAGACAAAAACAACCATATATTAAATTTTCGCCAAAAATCTTGGTTTGCAAAAAAATCTTCGGAGGACGAGTCGATGTTCCTAAAATGATTCGTGACATGACAGAACTTTCAATTTTTGCAATCGGCTTCAAATTCATGGTTAATTTCAATCTGACGCAATTTTAGCGTGACCTAGCCTACCGGGTAGCTTTTAGAAATTTTTAGTACAATTGACCTGTGGTCGATTTATTTCGAGCACAATGTAGATCTTCAACACATTGGCGACTCTTAGTGATTGTGAAAATCTTGATGTTTCAAATATGGACATAGGGTACCAAAATGACAGAAAAATCAGTCTAGTGCCGATTGACGAGAATTTTACAATCTGGTGGAATCACCCACACTTTGATCACCTATCTCAGTCAAACTGACCTATCTATGATCCCTGATCGATTTTTAATTATGCCGTAATGATCTCTGCAGATGAGCATAGTCGAGTAGTCGATTCCTGGTTGAATTCTCAAGTCTATTGTGTTAAAATCCTTTAATGGCTTCCCTAGATAAACTAGTTATCTCATGAGTGATCAGCTGGGAGAATAGGTTTTATAGGTGCGTTGATGAAAGGCCCGATTCATTTAATTGAAAACAGAACTGGAAATTTCTGGATGTCACACCAGAGACAATGGAGAAAGTTAATTGGGAATTGCTAAATAGAAGAGTTATGGGTGTTATTCAGCTAATGTTGGCTCGTAATGTTTAACATTGTGAAGGAGAAGACCACTATAGGTTTAATGAAAACCGTGTTGGATATGTACGTGAAGCCCTCTGTGATCAATAAGGTCTTTTGATGTGACAACTATTTAATTTGAAAATAAACGAAGGTGCGTCAGTTGCAAATCATATTAATGAATTCAATGTGATCATTAATCAATTGAGTTCAGTTGAGATCGACTTTGAAGATGAAATATGTATTTTGATTATGTTATTCTCATTGCCCGATAGTTGGAATACAACTATTGTTATTGTAAGTAATTCCTCTAGGTAAACAGATTTGACATTTGATGGGGTTTGTGATTTGATTCTGAGTGAGAACATCCTTAAAAGAGAATCTAATGAACATATATCTACTGCTTTAGTAGGTGAAAATAGACGAAAGATTAGTATACGTGTTAGCAAGGGTAGTACAAACATGAACAGAACTAGTTAATCTAAGACTGGTAGTGCTGTCTATTGGAGTTTTGGCAAGATGGGGCATCTTAGAATGAATTGCCTTAAGTTGAAGAATGAGAAGGATAATGGAATTATAGTTGATTTTATAGATGATGTTGCAGTTGTAACTAATGGTAATTCAGATAGTGCTAATTTTGTCTTGTCTATCACTAATTATTCATCATTTAATGGATGGATTATGAATTAAAATTGCTCCTTTCATGTTACACCAAATAGAAATTGGTTTACTAATTACAAATGCATGGATAATAGTAAAGTCCAGTTAGGGAACAACACAGAGTGCGATGTCATAGGTATTGGCAATGTTAAAGTTAGAATAAATGATGGTATCGTGAGAACATTGATTGGAGTAAGACACGTTCCAAAGTTGAAGAAAAACTTAATTTCTTTGAATACCCTAGATTCAGCTGGATGTCAGTATGCTTCATAATGTAGAGTTTTGAAAGTTATTTGAGGTGCATTGATAATAATGAAATGAATCAAGCTTAGTGGCCTATATGAGCTTCAAGGTGAGATAATGATAAATTTCACCCCAAAGATGTCGGATGCATTTATTCGAGAGTATGAAACATTGAGACGGTTATGAATTCCATAGAATCTCCCTTACTTGCTCGAACAACCCAAAATTGTATCATATGCACTTGGGACACATTAACAAGAGAAGCCTAATTATTTTAAATGAAAGAAAACTGTGATGTGGTTATGGTGCTAATGAACTAAATGTATGCAGATGCTGTGATTTAGATCAATGGTGGAAAGTGCACTTTAGTACAATTGTCAAAGAAACCCTTGAAATTGTAGAGGTAATTCACTTAAATGTTTGCAAGTTGTCATGGTTTCCCTCGAGCAAAAGTGTCGGATTTATGCTAATAGTTGTTGATGACTGCTCGAGGAAAACGTGGGTGTTTGTGCTTAGACACAAGTTTGATACCGTTGTCAAGATCAGGTAGTTGAGAGCTTTGATTGAAAATGAGGCTGGTAAGACGATCAAGCAAGTGCTGACTAACAATAGCATGAAGTTTTGCTCGAAGTTGTTAAACAAATTCTGCATGAATGAAAGCATAGTGAGACACCACACTAATGCTAATGAAGGACAACATGTTGTGGGATTAATGAACAAAACATTACTAGAGAAGGCCCATAAAATGTTCGCTGGTGCTGGTATGGCTAGAAGATTTTTAGTGGACGTGCTTAGTACGGCGAGTTGCTTGATAAATATATCTCCATTGACTATGATTGGATGTCGAACTCCCGAAGAAGTGTGGTCAGGTATCGTTGCTGATTGTTCTGTTCTTAGAATATTTACTTGCCCATGTTATTTTCGAGTTAGTGATTGTAAGCTCGATGGAAAGGTAAGAACGTGTATGTTCTTAGGTTATGCACAAGGTGAACGGAGCTATCAGTTGAAGTGCCTCGAATTAACTTTACCTTTTATTAGTTGATAAGTTACATTTGATGAGTTTCTAGTACTTTTGGCTATAAGTGATTGTGGTAGCATCCATATGGATTTGAATGGTATTCAACTTGAGATGAAGTTGCAATCAAAAACTCCTGAGGTAGTGGGTACTAATGGAGTAATTGATATAGATGGGGCTTATAGTGAGGTGGAGCATATAGAGCTAACAGTTGCCTTAATTGCTAATATTAAGAAGGTACGTATCTCCTGATAGGTATAGATGCAATAATGATTTTGCTTTATTTGTGGTAAAAGAGATTGTGTTAGAAAATCCTTGTGGAGCAATTAAAGGCTCATGTGAAGTTAATGTTTAGATAAGGTCCTCAATTATGACAAAGTTCCAGCAAGTCTTAGACTTAGAAAATATATGTAACAATTGAGCCCATTGGAGGTAATAGGAGAGCAACGGCAGAGTTCGAAATTTTTAGTGAAGCAATTGTGACTTGGCTTGAAAGTCGAGCCAAGATAGAGATTATTAAAATATGTCTCGAGTTTGAGCCCATCGTACGAAACTCGATCATAATAAAAATTGCAGAAAAATACGGAAATTGTTTGTATGTTGAAGTGACAATCAATAGTGGATAGCAAAGTTTGGATCTCGTATTTGTATACAAGGTTGTTAAAGCACAAACAACAATTTCCGTTTATGAGTTGGTGTTTGTTCTCAAACTGGAAAGCCCGACATGGATTTGGTCAACATTGTCAGAGAGAAGAAATGGAAGAGGATATGTTTCCCTGAAATGTCAGTATGGGTTGATTTTATTTAATATCTTTTATATATTGTTTCCTAGTCCACGTGGGAGTCACCTTCAGGAATTGAAAAGTCCTCAACTCCATTATATATATTCGGCCATGCATGGAGAAGAAAGGACGCCGTTGTTGATGCATGCAATAGTGAAGCCCCGTTCCCGAGTGCTTGAGCAGTGGGCTATCTTCGTGGGTTTGTTCGTGAATTACATTTAAAAAGATACAAATGTTCAAGCCAATTAAATCTTGTGAGGTCAAGATTTGTGTGTATAGTCCCTTCGTGAGACCGAGAGGTTATTTAGTGAGGAATTATTGGAGCTAAACACTACTGAGTTATTGGGTAGAATTGGTGCTTGAGAAACGTTGAGAGTGTTTACGTAACTCGAGTATGGTTGTAATCTCCGTGTATCGCTTGATCTTAATGGAATTCACTGCTGCTCGCCCCATGAACGTGATTACTACGACTGAACCACATAAATCTGTTATCCGATCTATTTTCTTTATTCAATCTATTTTATTGTTCAATTGCTTGCTTTGCACAACCAAAATAACGGGCCGCCTTAATAGTAGTATGCTATATCACTTAGTATGACATTTGCACAAACTTAAACGTCTGCCCTCTATTGTCTTGTCTAATGAGCACGGGCACGCCAAGACTTGGTGTCTATCGTATCATACTAATAGACAAGCCAAAACACGTGAAATGAGGCATCTATATCTCTAGATCTTGATTTTGCGTGAGGTCTTCATATGATGTTGTTGACACCTAAAATTACCCCTATCATCATTTGTTGGCCACGAGGGCAATAATAAGAGCGATACGCCCCATTTTGTTCATGAAAGCTGAGGGCAGATAGCATTCGTGAAGGGTATTTGAGCTAAGTGTTGATAGGATTCTAGACAGGTATACTTGAGTCGATGGCAAGGTAATTAATTTCCACATGTCAGGCTATAGGAGCAACGCATTAGACTTGGAGTTTAAGTAGAATTAGCATTAGAGCTCAAACAAGAATAACTGCTGTGCAAAATGCTTATAAAAAGAGGTAAGCCATTATTTACTTGACGGGCAAGCTGTGCAAGCATCATTGACAAGTCAAGAAACAGTTGTTTATAAATAAGGTTGCTAAGAAGAAAAGGAAAATGTGGGGAATACTAAGAGTGGTGCCCAAGGAAAAGTAACCGGTTGATGGCTACCAATTCGCCCTATAAATACCGCAACCTATTAATGAAGAGTCCCCCCCTCTCGAACAACACAACAACTATCTTTACTTCATCTTTGTCGCATTTTAGCTATAGTTTTCAAGATTCTCGTCGTAGATTAGATTCCGACGTGTCTTTATCCGGTTAAGCATCGTTGATTAAATTCTAATGTTATTCCACAAGCTCAGTATCGTTGATTAAATTCCAGCTATACGTCTAAACAAGCTGTGTCGTAGATAAAATTTTGACATAATTTGAGCCCGAAGTGTAGGCTGTCTAGTTACTCGTGTTTAGATTACATCGTTATTTGTGCTTGGAAGCTGTTGGTCTTTGAGTCATTTGAATGTCGGTTGTCAAGGCCGTATGTATAAGTTGAGAATAAGATTTAACCTTGCATTTGACATTCTTTTTCTGAATTCAACACAGAACTTGAGTCTCCTATAATAAAACTAAAATGCATCATTTTGGTTAAAGATTTTTTCACGGGAAATAAAACTTGTTATGTAGAGTATACGCTTGTAGCTAGCCCCACCTGCTTCTTCTTCAGTATCATGCATTCACTTTCAGAAGCCTCTGCCCAACGATTTCTCAGCTACGAGCAAGCAGCGTTGCATTGAAACCTAACAGGAGATTCATATCTATCGTAGTCCTTATAGATCAAGTACATAATGTGCTCCATCTAAATTACATCAGATGTTGGCGTTCTGGAATTGAGACGGAGTGGAATATGTGAAGGCCAACCTTATGTCCCACGTGACTTGGGCACAGGCATTAGGGTTGACAAACAATAGCCAGGGAGCATCAGAAGATAGTGTATGTGTCACTAAACCCCCGGAAATCTATCCAAGAGTTATCTTGTTCCGCCAGTTCAATAAGAGGAACATTAAATGGGTCCCTAAAAGTGAAAATTTTTGGCTCATTTTGCAGCCTGATCAGGTCTCCTGTCAAAGGATTGTGCACAATAAGATGGACACAAAGGGGCATTAAAAGAGGTGTAAATGTGAGTGATTGCAATGACTATTGTTCTTGATGATGAGAAGACTGACTTAGCCTGCTCATCATCAGTTCATCAACAATTATGCCAAATTTGGGCTCATTTTGCAACCCAATCAAGTCTCCAGTCGAAGGATTGTGCACAACAAGATGGCCTCGAAGGAGAGATAAAGAAGGTGGTGCGAATGTGAGTGACTGATAATTCTTGTTCTTGATGATGAGGGGACTCATTTAGGGTAGCCATTATAATGTTCATCAACAGTCATGCTAAATTTCAGTTCATTTTGCAATCCGATCAAAGTCTCCAGTCAAAGGATTATGCACAACATGATGGGCACGAAGGGGCGATAAAGAAGGCGTTGCAAATGTGAGTTGTGATAATTCTTGTTCTTGATGATGATGAAACGTGGGTAATGAACCAAATGCACTGCCAATTCTTTCAAGAAGAAGAGCACCATAACCAAGATTTCTCTCAATTTGACGATGGTGATGAACATCTTCTTCCTTACAACAGAAGATGTGACAAAGTCGTTCGAGAAAAGCACTCAAATTTTCATTTTCTTTTGAACGACACAGTAAAAAGGTCGAATGAAGGCTGAACAGCGGGAAATTCCAGAGGAAACTGATGACACCACCTCCATGACATCAATGCGTGATCAGATACGAGCAGTGAATCCGAAGAAGGAAAAGATCAAGGACGATAGACTTACTTCGGGAGGTTTCAGGAAAAAGTCGAAACCTTTTCTGGAATTTTCTCTTTGAGACAGTAAAGGGGAGAGTAGGGGAAGGACCAAGAGAAGCAATCGTCTTCACTGCAAATCTTTCTCGGACTGACTTAGTGGCCCCACAAGTTTTGGAATCCAACGCTAATAACCTTAATCGCTAAGGCTACGTCAGTCTGAATTTCTAATTAAGATAGTAATGAATAAACAGAATATGAAAAATTTATGAATTTTGCTTATCCTATTCATTATTTGATAAATTGTAATAATAGAGTTGAATATATTCACGTCATATTATGTACATTGTTTAGTATAAATAGCACATCAGTATATATAAACCTAAAAGTGACATATATGGAGATGGTAAAAATCTCTTATGACATTTTTGCTTACTTCATTTTTATTTGCCTTTAAAAAAATCCCTCTCTTTTATAATACTTTTTTTTTTTTTATTTTTTCCCCTTTCATCATTCTCTAATAAAATTTTATTAAATAGTAAATTGTACTAAAATACCTAAAATACCTAAAACATATAATAAAGATAAATATATATTTATATTTATATATTGAAGTTATATTTTGATATATAATTAAATTCAAATATATAAATAAAAATAATATTAAATTAAGAAACTAATTGTTGTCATTTTTTTGTTATTTTGAATTTCTTATATTACAATTGAAATATTATTTATATTGAAATATAATTTATTTTTATATATTTAAGAAGTTTGTTATTCAAGAAAAATAACTTTCTTATTATGGATATTATAATTGTATCCACATTTATCTTACTTCTTTTTGTGCTATATCTCTCTTATATTCCACTTTATCCCGTCTTGAATAGGCACCAAACATAGAATATATATATATATATATATATATATATATATATAAATTTATCATGCCAAACACAGCTTAATAATCTAAATATCATTATATTATATTATATTACATATGAATAATTAGAAAGGGGTTTATTTCTATAATCACCTTGTGAGATTTCAAGCTCGCTTTGTGTCATTGTCATGTGACACTTATTTGACACATATTTGTCACATGGTATACATTTGATCGATAAATATTATTTTAGTGATTTTTCATTCCCCAATTTTTATCTTTTCTCAATTTAAAAGGATAAAGGTAATTTACTTACTAACTCATCTCAAGATAGTAACTTTTATAATTAATTTAAAATAAAATAAAGTTGAAAAAAATTAATTATGTGAATAATATAAATGACAAGAGGCTAATTCAAATGCATCCTGTTAGTTTATTTTGAAACTCATTGAGTTTAAAGAGTACGATAATAACACTAATATAATTAGAAATAATTAAAAAGGATTGTATATAACTTACGTGCAACTTTTTTTGTTGGCCATCCCCACCACCACTCCGTCAACGGTGAGGCCATTAACGATGAGGTCGACCTGCCCTTGTGCGGCCACCAGCGATGGTCACAGGCGTCGTTGTAGTGAGTGCCAACGTAATTTCTCCTAAAGGACCACCAATGATATTAATTCAAAAATAGATCAGTAGTTGCCGAATATATATTTGAAATCAAAGAAGACATGTATTTTTGAGATTTATGGTGCTCCTAAATTATATCAGTGTACACTTACACACAATTATGTAGTTTTTTTTTCACTTAATACAATAACACATCGTAACATATCGTAATGCTGGCGTGTCGTCAATATAATATGTGTAATGTTGACTTGAAAAAATATATATTGAAATAATAATATAAGAATTGTGAAAAAGTGATTTATCCTGTTTGGATTATTTTTTTTTTTTTTTTTTTTGTTCTTTTAATTCTCATTTATATATGTATTCATTTTATTGTCATTTTCTACTTTTTATTCTTTTAATTTATTGTCCTTTGCATGTTGTAAAATATAGCCCGGAAAAAAATCCTGGGAAAATCAGCTTTGTAGCTAAGGCCGTCCTCTTTGTATTTTCGTGTGTATTCTGTCTACATGTACATGCATGTCCTATGCTTCTATGCATGGAAATGCCTTGCAGGAGCCTCGGGTGGCAAAATTGCTAGGGAACAACGATTTGTTTAAGCAGTGCGAACGATACTTTTGACTGTTTTTGTTGCATAAATTGACATCGCAGGTAGCATCAAAGAAGAAAAGCATAGCAGATGAAGCCAGGGCAATCTTGCCGGCAAAGATGAAGCAATCATCTCTGACAAGTTGGACTCGATTGACGACATGTCATTATGCAGATCATCGCACCGCAATTTTGCCGCCGGGGGAAAACAGCTGCTTGGGTAATGTAGCATGCATCTGGTGATGCTAATCATGTTTGTCTTTAGTCAAAGGTGATTCCCTTTGTGAATCCAAAGTTTTAGTTATAGACTAAATCTAAATAAAAACTAACCATCCCGATCTATCATTCACAAACAAATATGTGCATAATTTAGGATCGATTTGTGGAAATGTAAAGATCGACATACCTCCAACCATTTAAGAAAATCTGTAAATGTGGAAAACCCTAAAACCTTGGACGGATGCACAAAGTGTGATCAATTTGCTGAACGTTTTGTTTCACTACCCAATATCTCTCAAACGTGATGGTGCGTTTTCTGTAGTAATAGGGCTTGAACTAGATGACCTGACATTTTTATTCCATTTCTTACGTTGCTGACATCTTCCATCAAGACCGTTATGGTAACATATTAATGGGTAGATATCACGTAATAAATCCAGGTAATAAATTATACAATAAATCGGAATTAATCGGAAAAATACAAAATTGGGATCACATTTAGAATAATAAAATATATTATAACATTCTCCCACTTGGTCCCAATATTCCATCAAATAAAATATTAAACCAAACCCACACAAACTTCATACTAAGATAAAACACATAAATCACGGTGATGAGTCCTTTTAGAGCGATATTATCTTATGTATATCACAATGCATTTCATTAGCCCATATGTGATAAAATAGCTTAATGAATAAATCTTATGTTTACTCTGGGTCTGACGTAATTGTTTTTTCTCGTAATAACTAAATGTATGCAACTGTATTGAGAAAAACATCGCAAATGAATAAAAGTCTCACAAGTTCTTCTATGTAAAGAAAAATTTACATGATTGGACTAGTGCCCATTCTGAAGACATGATCCTTATAACTCATTGGTAGCATGCCTTTAGTTAAAGAATCAGTTATCATCAATCCAGTGCTTACAAGTTCTATGACCATTTTATTCTCTTTAACACGTTTTTTGATGGCTAAATACTTGATGTCGATGTGCTTGTTTCAACTACCACTTTTTTGGTTCTTAGCCATGAAAATTGTAGCTGAAGTGTCGCAAAATATTCTTAATGGCCTAGCAATGGAATCCATAACTCTAAGCCTCGATATGAAACTTTCAACCACACACCATGGGAGGTGGTCTCAAAACAGGACATGAATTCTGCTTACATAGCCGAAGTAGTAACCAAGGTTTGCGGGGGTAAGTACACTATCAGTGCCAAAAGTTGTGTACGACGCTCACTTTGGTGCCAAAAGTTTCTGTCGGATCACTTAAGTGCTAAACTGGAGAAAAAACGATCACTTAAGTGACTTCGGCATTCGGGCCAAAAAATGACGTGGCTTTTTTAATTAAAAATTTAATATGACTGGATTTTTTTTTTTAGAAAATCAGTCCATGTGGACTTTCTTGGCTGCTGTCCAACAAATAAGAAAGAAAACATTGGCATTTTTTTTTTTTTTTTTTGTAATCTCTCCTCCGTTACCTTCTATAAGCTCGCTCTCTGCAACAATGGTGTCTGCCCTCTCCTTCACCAGAATGCCTCTAATCCCTTTTACTTGAAAATCCCATCTGGTCATCCCCTCTCTTCAAGTTCGACCTCTGCCCCTCCTCTATTGTTGCCACCAGTTGTCACCACCAGATCTGGTTGAGCAATACCAATGCTTGCGAACCACTCGTTCATGGACAAGTGTCGATGTCACTCGTAAGCCACTAGTATTGTCTCAGCGAGCTTGGCCGAGAGGCCATGTTTTCATGTCTTCAATTTTTGCTTTTTAAGAGATCACCGGAATATTATCGATGTGCCACGATCTTCTGCTCTTCACGTTGATCTAACTTTCATTTGCTGCCAACAATAATCAATTCCAGAAGAGTGTAGGCATGCTCTGTTTTACTCTACTTTGCAACCAAAAGATATGAAGTGATGAAATCGCTCCTGAAATCTATTCATTCGCTTTAATTCCCGCCGATAGTGATAACTGAACTTTCTGTCCTTGATCTAGTCACAGATTGCAACTCCATCATCATTCATAGACCAGCCAGCATTTGACTCCCTGTTTTGTTCTATTGAGACCAAAGTTGAAGCTGAGGTTTGATCTTCTTTGTTCTCCAGAAGGGGTGGGACAAGCACTTACGATGGCGGAGGTCGGGATGACTAAGTGGAGCAGCTTCTTTGTGGCTTGTCCCCGGCAAGTTGCCAAAGCATGGCAAATCAAGTTGGGAGGATTCATTCAATTGCCGCTTAGGGTTTGAAATTGGGGATTTCTTTCAATTTGGCAAATTAGGATTCTTATTTGGGGGCAAAATGCAAGTAGACGACGTCGTTTCTTGCTTTAGGTGCTAACTGGACTCTCTAGCGAGCCACATCGGCGTAAGAAATTAATAAAAAAAGGCCACATCGGATTTCCGGTCGATCAGATCGGCATTAGCACTAAAATGGCCGTTTTTCAAAAATTTTAACACTTAAGTGGTCTAAAATAAACTTTTGGCACCAAAGTGAGCGCCGTATACAACTTTTGGCACCGATAGTGTACTTACCCCCAAGGTTTGTTTCGCCCTCCTCCAGGATACAGCTCCGCCAGCAAACATAAAAACATATCTTGATGTTGATTTACAGGAATCAACGCAAAAAGAAAGTTTGAATCCGAGTAACCAACTACCTATAAGTTAGCCATTCATCTAGACATAAGGATGTGTCCTTTTGTACCTTGAAGGTACCTCATCACCTTCTCTGCAGCACTCCAATGATTCATACCTAGATTACTCTAGTATCTTCCCAACATTCTCACAGTAAAAGCAATGTCAGATCGAGTGCAAACCTAAGCATATATCAAGCTTTCGACAGCATAAGCATATGGGATGTTCTTCATTTATTTCCTTTCAAAATCGTTTTTTGGGCACTAGTTTAAATTAAACCCATCACCTTTCACAATCGGTGCTATACTTAGTGGAAAAATTTTCATCCGAAATCTGTCTAAGACCTTATTGATGTAGGTTTCTTGAGATAGTCCTAATATACCTCAAGGTTTATCCCTATGGATCTTAATGCCAATGACATAAGATGTTTCACCCATATCCTTCATGTCAAAACTCTTTGGGAGAAATTATTTCACCTCATATAACAACCCATTATTATTAGTTGCAAATAAAATGTCATCCACATATAGGATAAGAAAACAAATTCTGCTCCCATTAATCTTCTGGTATATACATTGATCCATGACATTCTTTGCAAAATTGAACAAAGAGATGGCCTCATGAAACCTCAAGTACCATTGGCGAGATGCTTGTTTCAAGCCATATAGAGACTTTTTAAGCTTGTATACCAAATGCTCACCAGCACTAGAGAAGAATCCTTTCGGTTGTTTCTTGTAAACTACTTCTTTTAGTTTTCCATTGAGAAACGCCATTTTCACATTCATTTGATGTAACTCCAAATCAAAATGAGTAACCAATGCCAAAATAATATGAAGAGATCTTTCTTGAATACAGGAGAAAATGTCTCTATGTAATTGATCTCTTCCTTTTGGGTGAATTCCTTGGCAACGAGTCTGGCTTTATATCTCTCAATATTGCCCAATGAATCCTTCTTAGTTTTAAAGATCCATTTACAACCAATGGCTCTCGCATTATTAGGCAACTCAACTAAATCCCAAACTTCGTTTGATGCCATAGAACTCGTCTCTTCCTTCATGGCATTGTACTGCAAATCAAATTTATTACAAGTCATGGCTTATGAAAGCATTTTAGGATCATTTTCAGCTCTAACATTATAGTCAAATTCTTGTAGATACAAAATGTAGTCATTAGGGATTGCTAATTTCTTCATTCTATTACACATTCTTAATGTTGCATCAACATTCTCCTAAAAAGTTTATTGTTCAACTAGATGCTCGATAGTATCTAGTAATTGCTAAATAGTTGGGTCTACCGAATCAATATCAACAACTTGTGGATCTTCAATGATTAGTTGTTGAATAGTCAGTTGAACTAAAGGGGCATTGTAAACAACAACTAATCCAATACATGAGGTGGAAGATTGAGTACTGAACGATCTTCTTCAGGAACAAGGTCCTTGAATTGATCACTCCCACTGATCAATTCATTTTCAAGAAGCTTAACGTTTCTCGATTCCACAAACCTAGTGGTATGAGATGGATAATAAAACCTACATCTCTTGGACTTTTCAGCATATCCAATGAAATACCCACTTATAGTCATTGGGTCTAACTTCTTTTCCTGTGGATTGTAGATTCTTACTTCAGACAGGCATCCTCACATGCATACATGTCGCAAACTGGGTTTTCAATCTTTGAATAACTCAAAAGGCGTCTTTAGGATAGGCTTGATCGGAACTTGGTTTAATATGTATACTGTCGTTTTAAGAGCCTTAGTCCATAAGAACTTAGAAAGTTTGGAGCCGCTGAGCATACTCCGTACCATGTCCAATAATGTTCGGTTTCTTCTTTTTGTTACACCACTTTGGTTTGGAGAACCAAGCATAGTGTATAGGGCAATAATCCCATGCTCTTCAAGAAACTTCACAAATGGAGCAGGTGCTTGTCCATCTTTAGCGTATCTACCATAATATTCTCCACCTCTATTTGATCTTACAATCTTAATTTGTTTACTGTATTATTTTTCTACTTCGATTTGAAATACCTTAAAGGCATCCGGCGCTTTGTGTTTATTATGAAACAAGTAAATATATATAAATCGTGAATAATCATCTATGAAAGAGATGAAATGTCTCTGACCATTTGAGTCCATATATGGACTATAAATATCCATATGTATGATTTCTAATATTTTAATACTCCTCTTTGCACATTTCTTTCACTTGTTGGTTTGCTTTCCTTTTATGTAGTCCACACAAGTGTTACAATCAGTAAAATCTAGAGTACTAAGTACTCTATCATTTACTAATCGCTTAATTCTATCGATCAAAATATGTCATAATCTATGGTGCCACAACATAGAAGAATCCTCATTCACAACACATTGTTTTATGCCAGTATTATCATGAACGTGCATTGCATTATAAATGACATTGTCTTGTAAATTAATTTGAAAGAGACCATCAGATAAAATACCACTCCTAACAATTTTAAATTTATACGATAAACTGAAAATTCAAAGGAATATCCCAGAAGAACAAGTCTTAAAACTAAAATTAAATTCCTATAGAAACTAGAAATATAAAAAGTTCTTGCTAATTTTAAAACAAAGCCACTATGGAGAACTAATCTGTATATCCCAATAGCTTTCACACGCGAGCATATCTTGTTTCCTGAATAGATACTTTGTTCACTTCCCACTGGTTTCCATTGGCTTTAAAAACCCTGCAAGAAATTTGAAATGCAGATTATAGAATCAGAATCAATCCACCATGTATTGTGACTTACATCAACCATATTAGATTAATAATAAACACATGAAAGTATGTTACCTTTCTTCTTAAGTTAGGCCTTAAATTTGGTGCAATCCTTCTTCATGTGCCCCTTCTTTATTAGAAGAAACACTTAAATTCATTCTTAATGCCAACTTGGGGAGGTAAAGACAATTTACCTTTTCCCTTATGCTTGCCTTGCCATTTGTGTTGCCATATGGGCACTTTCTCCTTTTTTCATTAGCAACCTCTCTTCTTCTTGAACACACATGGTCGTGATTTCATTGATTGACCATTTAGTGTTATATGTATTGTAAGAGATCTTGATAGAGGCATGTCTTGTAAGAGAGTGTTCAAGATATAATATACAATAAAGGATTATGATATCTCAACTTTAAGATTTTTCAACTGAGCTGTAATGTCCCTCATATTCATGATGTGCTCACGCACACCTCTTACACTAGTAAGCTTCAATGATGAGAACTTTATAATCAGGATCATGACACGCGCTTTCTTTAAAGGCTCAAATTGTGCATCAATAGCTTCCAACAATTCCTTGGTATTGTTATGCTGAATGATCGAACCATGAATATTAGCAAAAAGCTTTGTCTTTATGCACATCACACTGAGGTGGTTTGACCGCTTCCATTGTGCATAAAGAGTATATTAAGCTTGAGTACTATCCTCAATAGGAACAGGTGATTCGTCTGACCGTAGAGCATAATCAATATCCATGCGCCCTAATTAAAGAAGGATTAATTCCCTTCATTATTTATAGTTATTTCCATTAAGCTTGGGAATAATTATACAAGAACTAATTATATGTGGTAAGACTGCATCATAATCAAAGGAAAACTTATGTATCAATATATTTTAGGCAAATAAACTTAAATCATATTTTACCAATGTAAAACATGTTATAAAATATGAATCACATAACATTAAAAACTGTTTGTGGGCTAAGTTTCTAATTTAAATATATTCATAATTACTTCATAATGAAACTATCAATTTATATTCCCTTCTTCAATCTCTGTGGGTAAATTAAGAAAGATAAGATAATATTCCATCCTAATTAATCACATTAATATATTGAAGATTCCTATGGGATAAAATTCATAATATTAATGTGACTAATCACAATTAATGTCTTTGACTATATGTGATCAAAAGCTCTTAATGTATATAATCAAAGATGTTATGGCTAATCTTCAATTAATTAAGACTAGACAGTTAATTTCCCTGGAAAATATTCATAAAATTGCACGTAAGGGCAAAACAGTAGAATCACGTGTAAAGGGTTTGAAATGGGAATTTTACACGCAAGGACAAAATTGAAATTTTACTTGCAATGGGCAAAATTGGAATTTTACGCCTAAAGGGGCAAAATCGTAAATTTGCATGCCCAAAGGGAGCAAAATTGAAATTTTATGCAGCCAGGGCAGAACCTTAATTTTATTTAATGAGGAGGGGCAAAATCGGAATTTTACGTGGACAAGTGCATAATCGGATTTTGCCATATATAGAGGCGCAGAAGCAAGAAACCACCACAACGTGTGATTTGTGGCACTCGGCACGCGCCCCCTATTCCCCTTTCGAGCGCGTTCGTTGTGCACATGTCCACTCCATGCGCTCGGGTGTGTGCGATGCCTTGTCTTCAAGTTTTTTTTCTCCTGCCACTGCTTCGCCACGACCAACCACTATTATGCCGTTAGGTCTTCTTCCACAGCCCATGTCCGATCAAATTGATCAATGAGTCGAAGACAATGCCGAGATGAACACATAGTTTCAAGAATGGTTAAAAAGGACCAACAAATTGATAGGAATTAAGCCTAAAACGATTTGCCCTAAAACTCTAATGACCGAAAGTTTCACCATTGATTAACCTCTAACAATCAGTAATATGCCGAATAATATTAAAGGTTTTCTTCCTAGTGGCGATGTGACCATGCAGATCTGTTATCGCGTAGTGGGTCGCCTGAATTTGACCTAAATTTGAAATTCCATTCCAAGCCACAAAAGATCCGAATTTTACTCATACATAATTCAATGAAAACACACAAAAATTCCAAAATTTTCACCAAGGCAGAGATTATAAACATGCTTTGATACCAACTATTAGACTAAATCTAAATAAAAACTAACGGTCCTGATCAATCATTCACAAACAAATACGTGCATAATTCAAGATCAATTTGCGAAAACATAAAGATCGACATACCTCCAGCCAATGGTAAAAATCTGTAAATGCGGAAAACCCTAAAATCTTGGATAGATGCACAAAGCATGATCGGTTTGTTGAACATATTGTTCCACTAACTAATACCCCTCAAACGTGATTGTTTGTTTTCTGTAGTGATAGGGTTTAAACTAGACAACTTGATATTTTAATTCCGTTTCTTATATTACCGACATTTTCTATCAAGATTGTTATGGTAGCATATTAACAGGCAAATATCACATAATAAACACAGCTAATAAATTGGGCAATAAATCAGAATTAATTGGGAAATACAAAATTGACATCACATTTAGAATAATAAAATATATTATAACATTTAATGCATAGGTACAGTGATTGAGCTCACTCAAGGTAAAAAAAGGGTTGAAGCAGAGGTATTAATGTGGGCCTAAGTTGTTAATATTTTTATGGCCTGTGCCGCATCATTCTTCACTAGAACTGGTAAGATGTCTGAAAATCATTCGTGATTTTCCGTAGAAGTTTTTAAAAAAAAAAAAAATTTGGTGTTTGTTAGCTTTTTCTGTTTATCCTCCGCTTCATTTAAATTTCCATTTCTATGTGGGAACGTTAGAGCAGATGCAAGTAACTTTTCTCAAGATGAGAGGGAGAGGAACAGAAAGTGGTCGTTGATTTAAATCTGTTATCCTAATCACCCCAAATTAACACGAGAGTTGATTGTGTTGTAATTATGGTTATAATTATGGTTAATGGATCAACGAAAGCCAATAAATTAAGATACGTTTTTTCTATTTACGTATCTCTTTTGGATTCATGAATTTCCTCAACTTTTATGTTCACATATCTATTGAATTCATGAATTTCCTAGATTCATGTATCTTTTAGTTCATGTATTTATAGAGTTCACGAATCTCTTGAATTCACGTATCTCTGGATTCATGAATCTCTTGAATTCATGTATCTCTTGATTCATGAATTTCGTGGATACATGCGTCTATTTAATTCATGTATCTCTTCTGTACATGAACTAAAAATCTCTATAAATAGATGGGAGCATAAAGCTTCATTACGGTTTTTTTTTGGGTTTTGGTTTTCCCGACTCGATTCCAAAAAGGCTTTGATATACTTTTCTACTTTCCTGTTTTTCTGAGTGTGCTAGTTTAATTGAACGGTTCGACTGAGTCATGTTTGCATAGTGCTAATCCAAACAGGTTCAAGGTGTTGTATCTTGGGAGACATAGTTTGTGAATCTGCGGAGCACCTTTGGCATAAACTAATCGCCTTAAGGAGATTTGAATATCCGTACCTCACCTCCAATTTTATGTTATATCTTATTTCCTTCTTCTCCAAGATTGGTAAAAGGAAGGATATTATAAAGTTGTTATCATCTTCTTTACATTGATGTTCTGATTACAACAAACAGTTTTGCTTTCTCTGGATTAATTTCCAACAATCTTAAGGCGATTATATCACTCACTGTTTGTTGTTCTTGTCAGATTATTGAGATGGCTGAAAACAATTAAGTGCCATTCAATGTTTATAATGTTTCAGGAGACATTCCTATGGTCGATTCGACTATTGCTATGGAAGATATTCAGCCCTCAGGGTCTGAATTTGTAGCAGTTAATGCTACGGGCCCTTGGGCTAACACCAATTTTGGTGGTGTGGGTACAAGTCATACGACTGGTATACCCGGGACTGTTTTTCAGAACAGTACAGGCCAAATGGCTTTTGGCTCCATTTCTGGAGGGATGGTTCAACGAACCTTGTCTACCATATTGGCAACACCTCCAGTTACAACTAATGAGAGATTGTCTACTGTGGTAATGTCCGAAGCATCTCTTGTGTCAAACACTAATGGCTGGTGGCTAGACACAGATGCCACAAATCACATCTATGCAGATAAACACATGTTCTCATCTTATGAGAAGGCTGAAGAAGATGAGAAGCTTTATATGGCTAACTCTGCATCAGCAAAGATTGCCGGAAGAGGAAAGGCAATCCTGAAGTTTACATCTAGCAAGGAGGTTGCCCTACTAAATATGCTGCATGTACTAGAGATTCGGAAAAATCTAATTTCTGGCCCCATACTTGTCAAGAAGGGTTTCAAAGTTGTAATTGAATCTGACAAGTTTGTACTTTTGAAACGAGGGATGTATGTGGGGAAATGGTACTTGTGTAATGACCTGTTTAAAGCCAATGTGGCTGTCATTGATGTAAACTCGAATCGTGTACCCAAAGACTATTAATAAAGAAAAGTCTTTAGTTTACATTATTGTGTCTCCTTATCTATGGCATGGTAGATTAGGACATGTAAACTATGGTACTATGAAGAGAATAACAAACTTGGGGTTAATTCCAAGATTTGAGTTGGATGCTCGTTACAAGTGTGAGACTTGTGTTGAGGCCAAGTTTGCCAAGAAACTTTTCAAATCTGTTGAAAGAACAAGTGAACCTCTACAATTAATTCATAGTGATCTATGTGATTTAAAATTTGTAGAAAGTAGAGGTGGAAAGAAGTACTTCATCACATTTGTGGATGATTGTACTAGATTTTGCTATGTTTATTTACTAACTAGCAAAGATGAGACTATGAGCATGTTTGTTAAGTATAAAAATGAAGTTGAAAACCAACTTGATAAACGAATCAAAGTGCTTAGGTCCGATAGAGGAGAAGAATACAGTTCAATCAATTTAAAAGAGTTTTGTGCTAGTTTTGGAATAATTCTCCAAACGACTGCACCTTATACTTCACAACAAAATGGAGTTGTTGAACGATTGAATAGGACACTAAAGGAGATGGCTAACGCCATGCTTTTGAGTTTAGGTTTACCTCAGAACTTGTGGGAGGAGACAGTTTTAATTGCAAATTATATTCTTAATAAAATACCCCACAAAAAGACAGGTAAAACTCCATACGAGTTATGGAATGGAAAGTTGCCATCCTACAATTTTCTAAAAGTGTGGGAGTGCATAATGTGATTTATAACGGTAAGTCTAGACACATTCGTCGTAGACACAATATTGTAAGGTAGTTGCTCTTAAATTTAATCATTTCTTTAGACTTTGTAAAGTCAAAGGAAAATATTGCGGATCCGCTGACAAAAGGTTTGTCAAGAAGAATAGATAAACTACGCATCGAGGGGAATGGGTTTAAAAGCCTTAACCCAATAAAGAGATTCCAGGGTGGAAACCTAACCTATGCGATTGGAGATCCCATGGTCTAGGTTCAATAGGACAACGCAAATTTTGGAAACTCTAGTGTAAGCACTATCTCCTATTCCTATGATGCAACAGTGCTTTCCTACAACGTTATTAAGAGTATGCTATGCGTTTAATGATTCCTATAACTTGGAATGCATCCAAGTGAGATATGGTAGGATATCTTTAATAGGAATGCACCTATATGTGTGGAGCTGGCCGACTCTATGAAATTCTTTAAAGGCTAGATTTTCTAAAGCACGCATGAATCTCGAGAGGTTTAGGGCCGAAAGAACGAACACAACCGAGAACCAATCTTGAATTGGAAATACTCCATGTGAGGTTTATTGTCTAGGCTTACACAAACAACTGGCGATTCAAGGCTTAGTCCATCGACTAGTCAAGTAAGTCTGATAGGCTTTCACTAAAGAAGGTTCAAAGCGAAAGCTACCTATCTTGATGCGGTGTATTTCAATAGGCATGCTCAGATTCCTTCGAGTCAAAAATGTTTTGTTGATCCATTAATGTGGGGGATTGTTGTAATTATGGTTATAATTATGGTTAATGGATCAACAAAAGCCAATAAATTAATATACGTTTTTTCTATTTACGTATCTCTTTTGGATTCATGAATTTCCTCAATTTTTATGTTCACGTATCTATTGAATTCATGAATTTCCTAGATTCATGTATCTTTTAGTTCATGTATTTATAGAGTTCACGAATCTCTTGAATTCACGTATCTCTAGATTTATGAATCTCTTGAATTCATGTATCTCTTGATTCATGAATTTCGTGGATACATGCGTCTATTTAATTCATGTATCTCTTCTGTACATGAACTAAAAATCTCTATAAATAGATGGGAGCATAGAGCTTCATTACGGTTTTTTTTGGGTTTTGGTTTTCCCGACTTGATTCCAAAAAGGCTTTGATATTCTTTTCTACTTTCCTGTTTTTTTGAGTGTGCTGGTTCAATTGAACGGTTCGACTGAGTCATGTTTGCATAGTGCTAATCCAAACAGGTTCGAGATGTTGTATCTTGGGAGACATAGTTTGTGAATCTGCGGAGCACCTTTGGCAGGAACTAATCGCCTTAAGGAGATTTGGATATCCGTACCTCACCTCCAATTTTATATTATATCTTATTTTCTTCTTCTCCAAGATTGGTAAAAGGAAGGATATTATAAAGTTGTTATCATCTTCTTTACATTGATGTTCTGATTACAACAAACAGTTTGCTTTCTCTGAATTAATTTCCAACAGATTGTATGTCGCATTTCCTTTGATTCGGTTCAAACTAAGTGCGGTGCATCATATGTTCCATAAGAATCATACTGTGATCTCTTCCATTAATCAATCCAATCTCCCCGTTCCTCCACATGGCAGTATCAATTCCTAGCTAAAAGGCCCGAGACATGTATCACGTCTTTTGTCGAACAAAATGAAGATGCAGACTTTAGGTGCTGGCAGCTTCTGGAGACCTAGAGGAGAAAATTTCGAAGGAAATTGCTATTTAATTAAATGAGACACAAGCATGGGAAGAGAAGCTGTGAAATTTATGGAAGAGGAACTTCACAACTGAATTACAAACAAAAAACCAACTTGCTCGCTTTCAATCCCTTTCTCACGCGGCTCAGGTCAAACATGGAAAATGAGAAAACAAAGCACATCAAGAGCATTCCGAAGTAGCCAGAGATTGTATCCAACAGCTACTAATACTCAGTAGGACAGGCAGCTGTTAGCTTCATCTGATTCCGCTAAGGGCCGAGTCGTGCGATGAATGCAGGGTCGAGATTCTTGCACGGTGTAAATTCTTGAGCCTCTCAAAGTATGATATCTGGAGACCATTCTCCTGAGCAATTGGGGATCGCACCCGCCAAAAGCGATTTCCCTGCGCACCAGTGACTATAACAGTTGTATCCTTGTTGGCCAAATTAGCTAGCACAATCATTGCGTCTGGCTCGGAAGTGGACGATGCATCGACAAGGAAAATATGACTAAAGTGTCCCGCGTTGATGCCTCCATTACGTAGCCTGAAGCTACTCACAAAATTCGAAAATATTACCTTGAATCTTTGGAGTTCCTGGACGGGAGGACAAACGAAACACTCTTTTTTCTTTTTATACAGACACGAAGGGATAATGTCACCGAGAGCGTCACGGAACTCACGGAAAGCAGCATTTACTCGAAATATTTCGGAATCTGGGATTTTCTTCCTCAAGCTTCTCAATAGAACATCACACGTTTTGTTGTTTGGTGCAGCCACAAGAATCCTAGGGTCTCTAGATTGTTGGTGTACTTGCAACACAGCATCCCGAACCATTCCTCCAGCCCTCGATAGGCCTAGACCGCATGTAAGAGGACCCTCCACAAAAAATGGTGCTAGGGGGTCGCCCAGCCAGCAGCGACCAGTGGCCCGGCCGAGCGAGGGCTGGCGACCCTTGCCGGATGTAGGGGAAGGCCGTGACCCTCGCCTTAGATTTGGGCGAGGGCTTGCAGGCCCTCGCCACCGGTCGGCTGAGGTCGCTGGCCGACCCTTCCCCCATTGTCATCGGCCCTTCTCGGTGATGGCGGGAGGCGACAGTGGTAAGGGCTCAGCCCTTAGTTGCCTACAATTGTTTGTCTTCTTCCTTTCCCTCTTTTTATTTTTTTATAATTTAATTTAATTAATTTTTATATTAAAATTCAAATTTAGGCCAAAACGATGTTGTTTTTGTATTTCTTTATTAAGTTAGCTCTCTAGCAAGCCATGTAATAAAAAAAAAATTAATAAACAATTGCAACATAAGATTTCTAGCAAAGTTCACTAGAGGTGGCACTCAAGTGTCCCATTTAAAAATACAAAATGACATTTAAGTATCATTTTCTTAACTTTTGGCACTTAAGTGTCCTATCGTGCTAAGTTTTGGCACTTGGAGTGTACTTTTGCCCATCAACAATTGGAGTGATCTACACCCTCATGTGGTTTATTAATGTGGAATACTTTCTTATGTGGTAATACGTGGATCGGTGGCCTAAAAATTTCAAGTTCTCTTTCGAAAAGTGCACGAATTACTTTGAGACAACAATTACCTTGGTAGTGGCTGCGATTCTTAAAGGTTTGCCAGCTGTTATTACAACATGTTTGGCACCTGGCACACAGAAAATGGCACCAAAGAATGCTATTGTTAGAAAATTGCCGAGTGTCGAGACTCTTCGCTAAACAACAGTAATATACTTTAATAAAAATAGGTATCTTTGACCATTGATCAGATGTTAGTGACAAGGTTTGTTGCTATGGTTTCTCAGCTTTGTAATATGCGGTCATTCACTATGGTCAGGACAACCTATGATCCTTTTGATGGAGGAAAAATTCAGGACTGGCCTTTGGGCAGATGGATGCCAAACTTCACATGATTGCAAAGGTTGTTGCTATTTGCAATGATGCTAGGGTAGAAAAAAAAATTCTGGACATCATTTTGTAGCCAGTGGAATGCTCAATAAGGCGACATTAAAGGTGTTCATTGAGAAATAAGATTTACCGAAGGCATTGATGACGACTTATCTCCTGGTTATAGTAATGTACTACGTTGTTGCCCACTATGGAATATACTCGAATAACAAATTGCTACTCTTGAGTTTGATCATGACCGATAATCCATGGGGTATTGCAAATTCAAGATGCAACTTGTTAAGGGTACAGTTAAAAAAGGGGTTGTTCAGTTGGAAACTCGAGGAAGAAGCAAGGTGCAAAATTTGCTTGATCGTAAGAGTAAGTGCAAATTTTGAGAACAAAAGGGTAGAATGTAATACTTTGATTGTCAAAGGGTGGGGCCTACAGAAAAAAAGAAAAGAAAAAGAAGAGTTGAACGGTTAAAAGAAGAGGAAAAGAGTGGAAGCTTGAGTAGAAAGAGAGAGCTTTCGGGAGAAAGGAGGGGAAAAAAAGAGGAGAGAGAAAATGAAAGAAAAGAAAGGAAAAAAAAGAGGAGGAGATAAAAAGGAAAAGAAAGAAGCACGTTGGGGCAGAAGGAAAAGAAGAGAGGAGAGAGAGGAAAGAGAAAGAAGAAAGAAGAGAAAGAAGAAGAAAGAGTAGGGAGAAAGAAGAGGGTTTTATGCTGTGGGCCCTCATCAAGCTGACTCAACTACGTAACATAATGTCCAGTAAGTGATCGCACCCCACTTTCATCCGATCAAAGTATTTTCCGGGTTTAGGGCTCAAATTCGGAATTTTGGGAAAATCAAGCAGCAAAATCCAATTTTTAAGTCGTTGAGCCATGTGTTTTTATAGAAATGATAGTGTCGTGTGTTATGGAGCCACATGATTTTATGGATCATGATTTGAGCTTGTTGTTTGCCCAAAACAAAATTTCGAAATTTCCCACCCGTAATGAATAGTGTGCGTCCAGCAAATTATTTTGTAGGTTTTCAGCTTGATTTTGGGATGGTCAAGTTAGAATTCTTATAGTATGTTTGAAGGGCTTTCTATTTACTATAAGTATGTTCAGAACGAGGTTCGGTGGAGAAAGTTATGGTATGAATAAGTTTTGCGCTCAAACTTTGCATTACGAACAGCTTGAATAATTGTTTTGGATATGCGATTTGTTAGTGCGTAGGAGTTATTTTCATTAGCATTAAGGTGTAATTTAGTCATTTCGTAGTTGAGGTGGAGTTTTATTTGAATTTAACATTATTTCTCGATTATTTGGTAGGGCCGTGAGTTCAACAATAAGAGTATCGTTTATAGTTTGGTCGTAGATGACGAAGTGAATGGTGTTATATCTTCTATGAATTTGTGAACTCATATCTTAAAAATGGTAGAGATTCAAGATATTATAAATAATGAAAAAGCATGTTTATTGCATAAAATTGGATCAGGCAATTACTACATTTCGTACTGGCGAATGATTTGAGAAAGATTTTATGAAAGACATTTCATTGTGAATGTGGTTTGTGAAAGAAATTATGAAATGGTTCGAGAATAATTTTAAGAAAAATGTTTCGAAAAGTGTATGTATGTATATATGTATGTAATGGTTACGAATTGATTTATGCAATGAGTCTATAATGATTTGATTAACTTTTTATAAAAGGCGTTTCAAAATGTTGAGGGTTTATAAAATGGATTTCGGAACCTTATGAGAAATGTCTTGTGAAGCATATTTTATTTGATGGACTGAATTACAAAAAGTTATATGATTGGTTTATGAAATGCATTGTGGATTATAAGATTGATTATGGATTGAATCTCTGGATATCGGAAGGTGTGGGTTTGGTGCTCAATATTGCTATGAGCCCATTGAGGGGCTGATGGGTATGTATACCAAGTTTAAGATATCCTTCTAGGCCAAGCCACCAGTTTTGTAGATGGAGACCTTACTAGGGGGAATTTTGGTTGCATTGTCACAAGCCATTGTGTTATGACCATAGTTTGATTGAGCAAAAACTTAGTCGATGGATGGACCATCGACGTGTGTTTTGATGTGAGATTGATCAATGGATGGACCATTGACGTGGTTTTTGATAGAGATTAATCAATGGACTTGACTATTGATGCTTGAATTATGAGGATACTTTAAATGAGTACTTTTTGAATTGTATAAAGTTTGTTCAAATGAAACAACTCTTATATGATTTGATACGTATATTAAAGAGTTGAATTATGAATTTCTGATAGTGCTCTATACTTATATATGCATAGTAGTTACTTGATCTGTTTGGAAGGTTGCTCACCTCTCTATTTGCCAACCTTTTCATGTTCTTTGATTAGCAGCTAATAGAGCGAGAGTGCTATCAATGAGAACTTTTGGAAGTGGACTTTGGATATGGTTTGAGGCTGCGTCACTCCCATCCCTGTAGTTTTCAGGGTGTGATAGGTGTTTGAGGCTGTGTCACTCCTATCCCTGTAGTTTTCAGGGTGTGATAGGTGTGACATCCTGAATTTCGACCCCGTCTCGATAAATTGAAATGAGCATTTCGTCGACGTGCCTATGGTCATTTTTCTCTGAGTTGGCCACTCACGAGTTAACTGATCTATTAGGTGAAGCCGTTAAGGAATATAAACGCGACAGACTTGAGAATTCGATCAGAAATCGACTACTTGACCGTGATAATCGGCAATGGTCAATACGACACTGTTATAATTGATTGGTGATTGGATATAGGTCGATTCGACTTAAACACGCAATTGAATTATGGGTGATTCCATAAGATTGCGAAATTCGCGTCAAACAGCACTAACCCAATTTTCTGTCGATTTTGTACCGGTACTCATAATTGAAACCTTGAGATTTTTACGACACTCGAGAGTCGCCGACTAGTTGAAGATGCACAAACGTGGATCGAAAATTATCAACCATGGGTCAAACACATTAAAATCTCAAAAGCTACCTAGTAGGTTGGGTTGCGCTAAAATTGCATTCGGTCGATTTTAGCTACAAAATTGAATTCAGTTTTAGGAATCGAACATTTGAGCGTGTCATAATTTATTTTTAGGATCTCGTCTCATCTTTTGGGAAAATTCCGTCAAGCCCCGGAAAAATCGAATTTGGCAAAATTAAATGGAAGAAATTCGGATGGGCAGAATTAATGGACTTTTTAGCCTTCAAAATGGATTAATTGGTGAAGGAGATGCAATGAAATTCATATGGGCACCTTTATTGGCATTTTTGGCTACCAAATTGAATTAATTTGTGAGGAATTGGAGGGAAATTCATATGGCTGTTGAAGGGGGATTAATTGGCTGCCAAATTGCCTTTGTTTGTGAAGATTTGGAGAGAATTTTCCCATTTGATGAAGCATTGACAAAGTGGCTGAAGAATTTTGTGGCTTTGTCCATGATTACATAGATATTTCCTAAGGCCCTTGATTGGCCAACCCCTTGACCTTCTCTCCCCTTTGTTCCCTCTCTCCTTTCCCCCTCTTCCTTGTTCGTCCGCACCCTACCCCAGCCAAACCTCACTTCTGCTTCCCCTTCCTTACTTCTTCTTTTTCCTTATCCCCATTCCCTCACTTCAATTGCCACACGATCCCACAACAGCCCCGCAAATTGCCCATCGCAACCTAGCCCTCACCGTCCCACCAGCAGCTCCTCGTCCGCTAACCCTTGACGCCACTAGTCATTACCTCCAACCCTAGCGATCGTGATCGCCTCAGCCTATCCCGGCTCTAGTCGCGGCCCCTGCCCGTTCATGTCGTCCCCACGTTGTCGCTGCCTCCAGCCTAGTCCTTGTCTGTGCCGTTCTAGCCACCCGTTTTGGTCTAGCCAACCCCGCAAGCAGCCAAGACCAGCCTCGTTCAGAACCAAACCAGCAGCCCAAGTCATGGGCTTGGAAGGCTATTTTCAGCCTCGTCCGACCCTCCGTTGGAGTCGCCGTAGGCATGGGATCTCACCGTCTTCGCGTCGTCATTGCCATGAACCCGTTACCTCGCTAATCCAGTGAGTTAATGCCCTAATCTTGGATTAGGAAGTTAATTGCACTTAGTGGGTGGATTAGTGTTAATCCTTAGTTAGATGAACTAGTAATTAAGTTAGTTAGTTAGGCCAACTAGTTAGTTAGGTGGTTAGTTAGGTTATTTAGTTAGCTTAATTAGATTAAGGTAGTCAGCTTAGTTAGATTAGTTTAGTTAGCTCAATTAGGTTACTCCGATTAGCCTATTTAAATTAATTAAGTGATTTAGTTTAAATAATTTACAATTTATTTAATTAATGGTTAATACCCTAAAAAACCCCAAACTGGTGCACTTGTGACAAATTTACCAAAAACTATTTTTTTGATCACCAAAAACCCCAAATTGGTATACATTTGACAAATTTACCCCAAACTTATACACTTGTGACATATTTACCCTCTGTTAGTTTTCGTTAAATTTTATTATCAAATTATTAAGTTAAATGACATGTGATAGTTGACTGATATAATTTTACGCTTCGTTTGTCACAATTTACAACTTTTGTGATTTTTTTTGTGTTATTAATCCAATTTAGCGGAGGGTATATTTTTCACAAATTTACCAGTTTGGGGGTTTTTTTGCGGTTGAATAAATTAGTTTTGGGTAAATTTGTCATAAATGTACAAGTTTAGGGTTTTTTTTATGGTCAGTCAGGGTAAATTTGTCACAGGTATACCAGTTTGGGGTCTTTCATGGTCAAAAAAATAGTTTGGGATAAATTTGTTACGGGTGTGTACCGGTTTGGGGTTTTTCAGGGTATTAACCCTTTAATTAATTATAATTAGCGTAAATTGTACCGGATAGCTGGCTAGTGAAATTTTACGCTAATCGTTGTGGTTGAATTGATTTGTGAAATTGATTGTTGAATTATGCAATTGGGTGCTTGGTGATGATTTTTGATTATTATTGCAAAATTTGATTTTATGGTATTTAATTAGAAAAATACCGGGCGTTGGTTTTTGATGCCAAAAATGTTTTATGTACTATATAAAATCGTGAAATTTTGAAATGGGAGAGTATCACGTTTTATGGTTCAATTTAAATGTGTGACCACACACAATTATTTTACCGGGAGTTTTTAATACGAAGAAAATTGGCTGAGTCCATTATTTGAAATGAAAGTATTTGAGTGCAAAGCACGGTGTTCTTGGCCAAGTATGTATGCGTGTGTGGTCACTAAGTGGAAACTGTCTTGATGCATTTATGCGGGACAAAGCTCCTCAGTGGGGTGCCATCTAGGCGAAGGATGCTAGACGTTGTCATTTGTGAATATACTTCGGAACGAAGTTCCTCAGTGAGGTATCGTCTAGGCGGAGGATGCTAGACGTTGCCGTTTGTGAATAGACTTTAGAATGAAGCTCCTCAGTGGGGTACCGTCTAGGCGAAGGATGCTAGACGTTGCTGTTCGTGAATAGACTTCAGAATGAAGCTCCTCAGTGGGGTGCCGTCTAGGCGGAGGATGCTAGACGATGTCGTTCGCGAATAGATTTTGGAACGAAGCTCCTCAGTGGGGTGTCGTGGCCGTTAGGCCGTAATAATTGGGACATGTGTGAGTGATTGAGATAGCTGTGCCTGATTATGGGACAAAATTGTGTGACACAGAATATGACGTGTCATAACGGTTTGGCCTTATAATTGGGACCCCTGTGAATATTTGATGAATGATATGAGGTGTTCCAATTATTGAATTACACTTGCTGCATTTATATATCATATATGAGATGTACTAATGTGCAGGGAGGTGCTGAGGCGAAATAAGTCCTAATTGGTGCATGTTTAGGCTGCCTCTAGGTAAATTATTGTCTTAATTGGGGTTTAGGGTGTTAACTCGTTGAGATTTATCTCATCCCGTCGTGGTTAAATATTTTCAGGTCCCTAGGATGGAGAACTCGGAGCTTGAGGCGGAAGGGTCCAGAGTGTAGGTGGCCTGGTAGTTTCTTTTTGAAACAGACTTATGTGAATAGACTTGTAAAACTAACTAGATATGTATATAAAGTTGTGTTTTATGAAAAAAGTGTCAGCATGTTTTACTGTCCCAGTGTTTGATGGTCGTCAGGATATTTGTTTAATCTGCTTCCGCATGTGCTTAATTGAAAGATAAAAAGAAAAGGTCGGCGATGCGTCCTGGGAACGTCGCAATTTGATCGACCATCGAGAGATGTGTGCGTGCCCAGGGTTCGGGACGTCACAATAGGATAATAGATAACTTTGTGTCACATCCCTACTTAGATAAGAATAGGGATGACAAAGCTCTCCTTCCATCCAAAAAATGAATCCTCAAACATAGATCAACGACAACATATTATCAAAATATATACACTTCCAACTTAAGTAAACCTAACAATTGTCACAACTCATACCCAAAATTTCAACTACTGGAATTCTTTGTTGATATCACCCCCGTCCTACTAACCGCTAGCTTATGAACTTAAAAAAAGAATTTGAAATGAATGGGTAAGCTACCACAGCTCAATGAGTAGTACATATCTCTTCTAAGTAGATCTAACACCCACTATGCATATTTGCAAAACAATACTGAAACTCATTTAATTCAAATCCATAGTATAACATATGTACAATATCAAAAACGAATTTTATCCTTTCAACAAAGCTTTATACATATCAAGAATACTTATTTCATTAGTAATATCAAAGCATATATCAATGGTGCAGTCAATTAATTAATCCTATCAATTCATATATCAATGGTCTATTCCATTGATTAATCTCATATCACATACTAGTAGTATATTACATGAATCCATCTCATCAAATCATATGTTAATAGTCCATTCCATTAACCAATTTAATATTTAATATCAAACCTTGGTCACAACAAAATGCCCGATTGACAAGGCGACTAAGATTCCCTTAGTAAGTTAGTAGGTCTTCATTTATTATCAGTTGATGACTCGGCCTAGAAGGACACCTAAAAAACAGTTTATATACCCAGAAACCTCTAATCGTGTTCATGGTGATATTCAGCATCAAACCATCATCCTCCAAAATCAGAAATCAAATTCGAAATCCATCTCATAGATCATAATAAAGCCAAAACGTATATCCTTCACAAACAATTCTTTCCAAAAAAACCAATCCAGAATCAGTAGCATAAGTCATTTTCACAATACCAAATATATACAATTTTACAATATAATACATTTCATAAATGAGATTCACAAATCAACACATATATCTTTTTTGCAATTTCTTTCATAAAGCATTTCTCAAATTATTTCAAAATAATCAACTCATAAATCGTTCCCGAAAATGCCTTCCATGCCATTACAAATATTTAAAATGTAGTAAGTGCCTCATCCAGATTTTATACATAAAATATATTATAAACATCACTTTTGCCAATTAACCAAATCACACATAATATGTCTAATCCTTTTTTTTTTTTTTCATTTTCGAATGAGCTTAGAAATTCAAAAAATATAGAACCACTCATTTGGGAATATGTCCAAAACCAACTGCTTGATATATTAGGGGCAAATTGTATACATACTAATACCTACATAATTTTTATGCCTTTCCCATGCAACTCAGCTCAAACGTGGAAATGAGGAAACAAAGCACATCAAGAGCATTCTTAAGTAACCAGAGCTCGTATCCAAGAGGAACTGATACTCAATAGCTGTTAGGTTCATCTGATTCCAGCTTAGGGTCCAATCGGGCGATGAATGCAGGGTCGAGGTTCTTGTACGGTGTAAATTCTTTGAGCCTCTCGAAGAATGATATCTGGAGACCGTTCCTCCGAGCAATTGGGGATCGCACCCACCCTGAGCGATTTCCTTGCGCACCAGTCACTACAACGGTCGTATCCTCATTGGCCAAATTAGCTAGCACAATCATCGCCTCTGGCTCAGAAGTGGACGACGCATCGACGAGGAAAATATGACTGAAGTGTCCTGCGTTGATGCCGTCATTGTGTAGCCTGAAGCTACTCACAAAAGTCGAGAATATTACCTTGAATTGTTGGAGTTCCTGGAGTTGAGGGCAAGCGAAACACTCGCTTTCCTCTTTATAAAGACATGAAGGGAGAATGTCATCAGGCACGACATCTATCTTACGGAATGCAGCATTCACTCGAAATATTTCGGAATCTGAGATTTTGTCCTTCAAGCTTCTCATCAGAGCATCGCACGTCTTATTTATAGGCGCAGCCACAAGAATCCGAGAATCTTTAGAGCGTTGGTATACTTGCCACACAGCTTCCCTAACGACTACGCCAGCCCTTGATAGGCCTAGATCCCATGTACAAAGAGGACCCTCCATGAGAAATGGTGCTGAACCTTTGAGAGCTAGAATCTGACGGATTGCGGATCTTTGCTCCAAGTGCACGCCATTTGAAAAATAGAAAGATGGCAAGGCAAACGAATTACGTCTGACTGGACATTCAGGGAAAAGGAAGTTGTGGAATGAAGGATCGGTGGCGGCTTCAACTGCTTGATGAGCTCTCTTCAAGCAAACTCTATTGAAAGAAAAGCTGATGTTGTATCTGCTGCTTGAATGATGCTGGGAGTGAAAATCATCTCCAAACTCTGCTAAAACGATGGAACTCTTCTTCACTCGATATACAAAACCCTGCTTTTCGAAAAAGAAGATTAATACCGAGAAGGAGTACAAATGACACTCAACTAAACGTTTTATGCATCAAATGAAGGTAATTAACTGAGATTGCTGCAAGACTCTGAAAAAGAATAGCAGCAGAAGAGTCTGCATCTATTTCTTACCGATGGAAACAGTACAAACTAAATGCCTCCTCTACAGTAATACAAGCCTTCCTTGTTCCAGCCCCTCAAATTTGAGACGTTGCATGGACGGAATAGCAATTCGAAATATAAAGTAACCAGAATTTTGTCAAATTCGGGAAAGAACAATTTCTGAGAGAGGTGTTGGTGTGTGTTCGCACGCGCAAGGACATGGTTTTGCACGTGCACATGCTTATGCTTGTCAGTGGGTGGCATGCATCTGCGAAGATAGTCGTGCAGACATTTGTAGGCCTTCACGGAAGCTGCCACACTTCACACTGAAACAAGATTCCTGGCAAACATATCATAATCAAGTGATCTTAACGTGAAGACCGCTGTATTTTTTAGCGCTCAACTATCAGAAAGATTTCACTGATGATCGAAAAAATTGGAGCCACCGTATGGCCGTTCAATTATCATCAAAAAGTAAATCAATGAAGAAAAAGCAGATGCAAAAGCACAATCAGCAAACAGATGGGAGTTGAAATTTGACATTTTTAAACAGAGCACAATACTAACATCTTAATTTAATCTTGAATGTACTTGAAAAGGACTAACCTGAAACTGTGTATCGCTCTTGTGCAGGGGCTTTGCAAAAACAAAATCCCTTGATAGAAGGAAGGGTCGGCGCTCTGGTATAGATTCCATCTTGAATTCGACAAAAGTTACACGGACTTTCTCCCCGCAAAAATCATTGTCCCCTATAGTCTTGTTAATAGTCAATTGATGCAGCTCCAAAGTGACATCCTTCAGAATGAAATTAGTCCATTTCTGATTCAAATACAAGAATGATTTTTAGACCATCATAAAAACAAATCCTGAATTATTCACAGGGAAGACCTACGTCTGCTCAAAGTGTTAGAGTCATCTTAAAATGAATCAGTTTACAATACATGATGCTTCACAGCAGTAAAGGTAACTCAAATTCCCACTCCATCAGAGACTGTTGCATTTATAACCAAAGTTTCATCTTAAAAGCAGGTCATTTCATTGCTCCTGAAAAAAGCAAGCATGGTGAAATGGGGCATGAGTGCTTGACAACTCTGATTATCCATCAACAAATAGGTTCTATCAACCTCGAAGTTTGCTTATGCAAGTGACATGACGACAAAAACAACAGCAATTAAACTTTTCATGCATTGTGCTACGCTTCGTAGCAAATCCTCAGTAAGACCCTGATCCTCAAGGCTTGTTTGTGGTCACCTTCCTTCTTGATCTCTTAGTCTTTTTATTCCCCTTTTGACCTTTGCCCTCATCAGAGTCACATCTCCTCACTTGAACGTTGAAGGTCACTTTTGCATGCTCTAGACAAGCTGAGACGAGCTTCTCTCTTAATCAGGAATGTGCGACAAAGCAGACAAATTGTCCACACCCCACTGCAAAATAGCCCAATATTGCAGATCAAGAAGTTTCTACTAAAATTTTAATTCCATGGCCACGAATCAGCTGAAGATTACTTAAACACAGAAATCAACAGAGAAATTCAGCATGCTACATTTAAATGAGAAGATCATATGCCGCTTTCCAACTTGGGAATCCGAAGTAAGCATGGTCAGTAACTTATGAAGGTCTCCGCCACACAGTACGAGCAGTTAACCAATCTAAAATCTTGCAAAGTGATCCAGAATCCGTGATACTCATAACATCTCACGGCATAGACACGGGAACTACATGTGTCAAGCTTACATAAGTTGCGCATTTGAACTTGTCAACGCCTCTTTCCATAACTAGTCTTCCCTTATTGCATATTCTCCGACACATCTCCTCTTCTCTCGCCTCTCTAAACCATCTATTTGCAGTCATTACTATTTGGACGATTGATTGTACAATGGGATCGAACACATTCGGAGCACACACAAAATCTGGGGACACCATTCAGCCTGAGGCGGTAAGTAAATGCTTACACATCCTTGGGAAAATGAAGCCTATGCTTGTTTTGGGTAATATTGTGGGTGTCACTATGACCATGTTAAAATAGACTCCACCGGTTTCACACCCAACTCCATATCAACATGGATTTTTCCAGGTCTTCCAAGTCAAAATTTCTCTGAAAAATGAGGTCATGACATTGCAGTGGCTGGCAGCTATCCTAATGAACCTATATGAGAGCAAGCGATAATTAACAAGTACTGCTACCGGCTTCATCCACCACACTTGATTGCATTCTCACATTGCAAGTAGTCATAAAAGATTGGGAGGATGGATAGAAGGATTTCAACCTCTCTAGCCAAACTGGCATTGTCACATGTGGCACTAACATTATCGCCAACCAATAATTTTCACAGCAAAAGGTTCATGCATTGCCATTACCTCCATATAGAAGTCCTCTGCATATAGAAGAGCTGCAAAATAATCCCTATATGTTGATGGAGATAGTGGTTTCTGGAGGACGCCAGGCACAATGTCTCGCTTTATCAAATCTTCAATATCCTCGGGGATGTTGTAAATAGGGGAAGTATCTTTCTGAACATAAACAGTCTCCTTCTGCCAATTCGGCAAAACTGGGGAAACTGCACGTAAGACTGGCTTGAATTTTTTAGCAGAACTTTCTCGTGTTTTTGGGGTATGAGAGGTTGTTCCTGACGAAGAAGGAGAATGCACATAAGATGAAGATGGTTCATCGGAAGGCCGAGGCAGTTTTACTACATTCTGATTCAAGTGAGTGGATGTTGGTGTTGGTTTGGTCCCCAAAACAAATGGATCGCTAGATTTTGATACAGAAGGGGATGGTTTAGTAGCCGAAGGGGTTGCTTTGAAAGGAGATGAAGTTGGCGGGTATTTTTTCGAAAGAGAAGGATGTACCAAGTGAGGTGAAGACGGCTTATTCAAAGATTGAGATGACTTTGACACATGCTGATTCGAGTAAGCCGGAATGGCCTCGGGTTTGGCCGGGGAAACAAATGGGTCACTAGAAGTGGCGGTTGATGGCTTTGATACAGAAGGGGATGGTTTTGCAGAACCAGAAGGGACTGCTTTGAAAGGAGATGTGACATGAGAAGACTGAGACGAGTCCCCAGCAGTCCTCAAATTTGGCTCACTTTCAGGGGTGATCTGGTCAAAGGATTGTGAATGGTTCGTTGCCTCTGGTTCATTCCTTTGACGATGGTGATGACCATCTTCTTCCTTAGAACCGAGGATGCGATCAAGCAGTTTCCATGCCAAAAACAGAAGAACAAAGTAAAAAAGAGCCCCCATTTTTTCCTCTCCTTCGAACAACGCAGTGAAAAGGTCGAATGAAAGTCAAACAGAGGCAAATTCGAAAGGAATCAGTGAAAAGGTCGAATGAAGGTCGAGCAGAGGCAAATTCGAAAGGAAACTTCACGATGCTGCCTTCATGATATCAATGTGTGATCAGATTCAGACAGCGAATTGGAAGAAGCGAAAGATCAAGAATGATGGACTTACTTTTGGAGGTTGCAGAAAAAGGTTGAAACCTTCTTTGGAATTTTCTCTTTTGGACAGTGTAAGTGAAGAGCAGGGGAAGGACCAAGAGAAGCAGTTGTCTTCACTGCAGATCTTTCTCGGACTGAATTAGTCGCCCCACAGGCTGCTGGATTCCAACGCTAACTACCTTAAACGAATATATTAAATCACTATATCTATCTATCTATCTATCTATCTATCTATCTATCTTTAGTGGAAAAATTCTAAATAAAAATTTGAAGTGCTCTTGTTTTCTCAAATAAGGAGTTCGAGTGGATTTTATTTCACATAAGGGTTTAAAGTGTTATCGTTTTTTTAAATAAGAGCTTAAAGTGAGCATATCAGTTTCAAAAAACGGTCTAACATCACCGGCCAAAGGACATTTTCGTTTTTACTTTTTAAAAGTTTCCCTTTTTCCTTTTCCTTTTCTTTTATCTTTTTCCCTCTTCCCTTCACTGCCCAAGGCAGAGGTCACCGAACTCAGGTGAGGGGACGGCTAGATCAAGGGAGGGTTGCCGTCACCCTCCTAGGCAAGGGCGATCCTTGCTTGACATTAACAAGGGTAGCTCTCACCTGAGGCTGGCAACCTCTGCCGACCATCGACTAGGCGTGATGATAGCCAATGGAGGGACGAGGACAAAGAAAAAGAAAAGGTAAAAGTTAAAAAAAAATTAAAAAAATACTTAGAATTGTTTTGATTAAAATAACCCCTTCTCTAATGGCTGAAATAGTCCCCAACGGGCCGAAAGTCTTTATTTGAGACGATTTGGCCACTTTAAACTCTTTCTTGAGAAGATTTGATCACTTCAAGTCTTTATTTGATATATTATTCACTTGGAGTCCTTATTTAAGAAAATTAGAGCATTTCAAGCCTTTATTTGAAATTTTATCTATTTTATTATATTACATTATTCTTGCTTTGTGTCATTATCACATGACATTTATATAACACACACACACACATCTCTCTCTCTCTCTCTCTCTCTCTCTCTCTCTCTCTATCACATGGTATGCATTTGATCGATAAGTATTGTTTTAATGATTCGTCACTCCTCAATTTTTTTTTTTTTTTTTGGTAAAGTAAGATCAATTTTTGTCTATTCTTAATTAAAAAAAACATACAAAGATAAGTTATTCGCCATCTCAATTATGATAGAAACTCTTATAATTAATTTGAAACAAAATTAGGATGGAAAAATAGTAGTTATGTGAATAACATAAATGATGCAAGGCTATTTCGAATACAGCATGTTAGTTTATTTTGAAACTCATCGAGTTTAAAGAATGCAATAATATTACTAATTTAATAGTAAAGAAATTCAGAGGGATCGCATATAACTTAGGTGTAGTTTATGTTGTTGGCCCTCCCCGCCACCGCTCCATCGATGGTGAGGCCACTGATGATGAGGGCGACCTGCCCTCGTGCGGCCAACAACGATGGTCTCAATCGCCGTCGTAGTGAGTGCCAACGTAATTTCTCCCAAAGGATCATTAATGTATTAATCCATAAATATTTAAGAAGTCACCAAATATGTAATTGAAATCAAAGAAGACCTGTATTTTTTTTTTTTTTAATGTATGGTGCTTTTAAATTATAGCAGTGTGCACACAATTATGTACTTTTGCGATAATTTTTTTACTTAATACAACCACGCATTGTAATATGTTGTAATGATGGCATGTTGTTGGAATAATATGTGTGATGTTGACTTGAAAATTTATATATTGAAATGAATGATAAAGGAATAGTGAAAAAATGATGTGTGCTGTTTGGATGATTTTCCCATGAATTTTTCAATCCTTTAATTGACTCTCATGTTTATTATTATTCCTACTCTTTTCATTTTTTGTCTTTTGCATATTGTAAAATATTGCACGGAAAAAAATCATGGGAAAATCAGCTCTGTAGCTAAGGCCATCCTCTTTGTACTTTCGTATGTATTCTGTCTTCATGTCCATGTAAGTCCTATGCTTTTATACATGTAAATGCCTTGCACTGCAGGGCTTGCAGGATCCTCATGTGGCAAAATTGCAAGGGAAAAACTATTTGTTTAAACAGCGCGAACGATGCTTCTGATTACATTTGCTGAGGGAAATACTTATCGATTGGTTCCATTCGTTTATGTGCTTTCTCTGTCGAGCATTCCTTTGACTGTTTTTGTTGCATAAAGCATCGAAGAAGGAAAGCATAGCAGATGAAGCCAGGGTAATCTTGCCGGCAAAGCTGAAGCAATCATCTCCGACAAGTTAGCCCCAACTGACGACATGTCATTATGCAGATCATTTTATCGCAATTTTAAAACTTTTTTTGGTGTCTGTTACCTTTTTCTGCTTATCCTCCCTGTCATTTAGATCTCCATTCCAGTACGGGAATGTTAGAGTAGATGCTGGTAACTTTTCTCAAGATGAGAGGGAGAGGAACAGAAAGTGGCCGTTGATTTAAATCTGTTATCCTGAAAGCTCCAATTTAACACGAGAGTTGATTGTGCATCACATTTCCTTTGATTTGCTTCAAACTAAGCGCGTGCATCATATGTGCCATCAGAATTGCACCATGATCTTTTCCATGAATCAAACCAATCTCCCCGTTCCTCCACATTGCAGTATCAATTCCTAGCTCAAAGGCCTGAGACATGTATCGCGTCTTTTATCGAACAACTTGAAGATGGGGACGTTAGGTGCTGGCAGCTTCTGGAGAACTCGAGGAGAAACTTTCAAAGGAAACAGCTATTTAATTAAATGAGACACGAGCATTGGAGAAGAGAAGCTGTGAAATTCAAGACGAACTTTACAACTGAATTACAAACAAAAAACCAGCCTGCTCGATTTCAATCCCTTTCTCACACAGCTCAGCTCAAACATGGAAAATGAAAAAACAAAGCACATCAAGAGCATTCTGAAGTAGCCAGAGCTTGTATCCAACAGCTACTGATACTCAATATGACAGGCAGCTGTTAGCTTCATCTGATTCCAGTTAACGGCCAAATCATGCAATGAATGCAGGGTCGAGGTTCTTGTATGGTGTAAATTCTTTGAGCCTCTTAAAGTATGATATCTGGAGACCATTCTTGCGAGCAATCGGGGATCGCACCACCCAAAAACGATTCCCCTGCGCTCCAGTGACTATAAGAGTTGTATCCTCGTTGGCCGAATTAGCTAGCACAATTATTGCGTCTGGCTCAGACGCGGACGATGTATTGACAAGGAAAATACGATTTAAGTGTCCCGCGTTGATGCCTCCATTACGTAGCCTGAAGTTACTGACAAAAGTAAAAAATATTACCTTGAATCTTTGGAGTTCCTGGAGGGGAGGACAAACGAAACACTCGCTTTTCTTTTTATAAAGACAAGAAGGGAGAATGTCATCAGGCACGTCATGGAACTCACGGAAAGCAGCATTTGCTCGAAATATTTCGGAATCTGGGATTTCCCCCTTCAAGCTTCTCAACAGAGCATCGCATGTTTTGTTTACAGGTGCAGCCGCAAGAATCCTCTAGGGTCTCCGGAGTGTCGGTATACTTGCAACACAGCATCCCTAACCACTACTCCGGCCCTTGATAGGCCTCAACCGTATGTCCAAAGAGGACCCTCCACGAGAAATGGTGCGGAACCCTTGAGAGTTACAGTCTGACGGATTGTGGATCTTTGCTCCGAGTCAAGCCCGTTATGTGAAGAACTGAGAGATGGTAAGATAAACAGATCACGTCTGAATGTACATTTGGGGAAAAGGAAGTTGCGGAATGAAGGATCGGTTCTGGCTTCAACTGCTTGATGAGCTCTCTTCAAGCAAACTCTATTGAAAGAAAAGCTGATGTTGTATCTGCTGCTTTAATGATGCTGGGAGTGAAAATCATCTCCATACTCTGCTAAGATGACATGTGACATCCTCAATTTTCAGTACTGTTTTCAATTGAATAAATCGGACCTTTCATCGACACGTCTATAGTGCTATTTTCAAAGCCGATCACTTGTGAGATAACTATTTTAATGCAATGGACTTGAGAATTCGACTACTCGACTGTCCTAGTCTGTAAGGGTCATTATGTCATTGTCAAAATCAATCAGAGATAAGGGATATGTCGATTCGACTGAGATGTGTGATCAAAGTATGGGTGATTCCACCTGATTGCAAAATTATTGTCAATCGGCACTAGACCGATTTTCTGTCGTTTTGGGTACCTTGTGCCTGTAATTGAAATCTTGAGATTTTCACGATCACCGAGAGTTGCCAATGTGTCGAGTGGGTATATTGTGGCGGGTCATTTGTACTAAAAATCTCTGAAAGCTATCTGGTAGCCTAGGTCACGCTAAAAATGTGTCGAATGGAAATTAACCGTGAATTCAAGTCCGATTTCGGAAATTGAAAATTCTTTTATGTCACAATAAATTTTAGGAACGTCGACTCATCTTCCAAATTTTTTTTTGGAGATTCCAATATTTTTACGGAAAATCGTTTTGGACGTCGCAGAAATTATCGGAAATTCGGATTGGCTGAATTGAGGAGAATTCTGACTTCCAAGCTGAACTAATTGGCGTTAGGAATTTGCAGAAATGGTATGGGCATTTTCTTCGACGAAGTTGGACATTAAATTGAGAATTTTGGTGAAGAATTGAAGCCCAAATCAATGAAATTGGGATGCTAATTTAGGAGCTGAAACTTTGGTTTCAATTTGGTTTAATTGTGGCATTATCATCTAAGAAAGTAATAGGGGAGACATGTAATTAATGGAAGGGATAGATACGTTGACTTCCTCCTTCGGCAACTTCTCGGACAAGCAAGACCAGCCGCCTCTTTCCCTTCGTCTTCGCGCGACCATCACGAAACGAGCGGCTCCTGTTCTCCTTTCATTTTTCTGCTCAGCCGAAACACCGCCTCACCGCTCCATCTTGTTCCTGCAGCTGTCGTGAAGGCCAACGCCCACATCTCCACTCATCGAAACGGTTTCTCCTCCCTTCATTCTCGGCCACTTGGCCGTGAGCCAACTCCCTTCCGGTCAACCAGCGCAAACTCCCTTCCCCTTCGTTGACCCATCTTCTCTCACGCGCAGCCTCTCACGTCAACTTGTTGCCGCGCGTCTTCCACTGATCTTCAATCCACGCAGCACCAAGCCAACGCCCCACCATCAACCACCGAGAAGCCCAGTCCACAGAAGCCACAAACAGCCGCCCCTCTCCACTATAAGTTGTCCCCCTTGGTCAACAAACCCACGCACGAAACCCCCACCGTTGACCCCCTCATCCACGCGTCCACCGAAGACACCAGCACTAAAGATCACCGAAGCTGCTCCATCTACGACCGCACGCCAACGCAGCAACTTCATCTTCGCGTGTCTTCAGCGGATCAAGTCCATCCAGCATCTTCGTTGGTCTTCAACGCCAGCGAAGCTGCTTCGCTTCTCTCCCTCTCCGTTCAGTAGGGGTGTCAAAAAAACCCGACCCCGAGCTCCGAGATAGCTTCCAGTGGAATTTCAAGGTTCGCTTCTCCCCTGTAGTCCTCAATTACGTTCTATATAGGTTTGATCCGCTGCTTCTTGATTTCCTGGGTTTTCGTTTTTGTTTTGTTTCCTGCGAGTTGTCTGGTTTTCATGTCGAGCGAGTGCGGCAGTTCTTGTTCTGCCGAAATTTATAGCTAAAATGATTGATGGGTCTCTCTGCGTCGTCTTCTTTAGCTTTGGATGATTTCGGGAAATGGGGTGAGTCGTCTGGTGGAATTGGATTTAGGAAGCTGAACAAGAATCGGAGAGTTGCCGTCGGATTTGTGTAATTGGTGTTTGCTAAGAAAGAAGAGATTCGGCAGCTTGACTTCTGAGAGAGCATCTTTTCTCTCTCAGAAGTCAAGCTGAACTTGGATGAACGATAGGGCTTTCGGACTAATGTGCGTATGAGAAAAATTAGGCGCATCGTCGTCTGCTCTCCATGTTCTCTCACGCGGGCTTCTGTTTCTTAGATTTCATCTTGATGTACACTACTTGTTGTTTCAATATAAACAAGGGCATTTCTCATTACATTGTGAGGTGCGTAGTTTAGTTTTAAATTGCCTGGTGCTTTGTTATGTTCATCCAAGTTTTTGCTCTGTCTTCATGATGGCCACTTCTGCAACAGCTTAAAGAGACAATGCGTGTGTTTAACTCTGTAAAACCAATCGAAGAGCGTTTATCCATCCACAAGAATTTTCTGAACCAGGACTTTCAGTTTCTGCTTTAGTTTGGAGGGATTGTTGTTTGCTCTGTGTTCCCTAGGGTTTTATAGTTTATCATCCCTGTTTTTACAGGGTAGGAGTCCATTGCATTAGGAGTCAATTAGTTCGGTCCATCGTTCATCCAAGTTTATAGTAAGAGGATGTATGTTGATCAGATTTACTTTGTTTGGAAGAACAGAATGTTAACTAGGCCTCCTCATGCGTCGATGGAGATCGACTATTAGTTTTGTCCTCCCTTTTTGGCATGTTTGGTACATTGAAAACATCTATGTTTTCTTTTCCAGGTTCAAAGTGATCATTTTGGGGAGTTTTTCGCCCCTGAATTAGACAAACATGGTTATGAAGCTTTATACAAGAAAAAAACGATCGAGGTTATTCATGGACTTCTCCTTTTATGTTGTCTTAGGTTTCACGTCATTTTATTTATTTATATGTCCATTGTCTGCAGGTTTATGGTGGGAATATCAATACAATAGATGGTTGTGCTAAAGGCTTCAATGTGTCTATGCAGGTTGAATTTAACAAAGCAGCACAGTCCTTGACAGAAGCATTGGTTCCAAGCACCCAGAAGAAAGCTGCTTTAAATCGATTAGTCAAGCTAAACAAAAATATGGGGACTTTTCTTCATGTCACCATTACATATGCTTGCCTCGGGTTTAACACTATACTTCATCTAAAAAGATTGAGAAGCTTCGTGACGATGACCTGCAGCCTCAAATTCTTGAGCTTTTAAAAGGATTTAACCAACCCCAGAAAGAAAAAAGAAAGAAAGAAAGAAAAAAAAAAAAAAGGAGGAGGAAACCCAGCAACCCGACCCGAAACACATTACATTAGATGGTCTAATGTGTTTCGGGTCGGGTCACATTGTGTGACCATTGTGTTTCGGGTCAGGTCGGGTAGCAACAAAACTCGACCCGACCCGACCCATTGACACCCCTACCGTTCAGTTCAATCAAGCGAAGCCTAGTAAAGCCGCAGCCCATCCAGTCTGTCTTCAGCCATTTTGAAGTCCATGATTCAGCCCACAAGCCAGCAGTAGTTCAGTCCAGCAATTTCTTTTGTTGCTCGGCCCAGCTTGCAAAGATCAGCCCATCCGAAGATAAGCCCAGACTTTGAGGCCCAGCAAGTTCAGCCCAAGAATTCAGCCAGCCCAAGCCTATCAACCAAGCCCAGCAATTTGCTTATAGGTTTGCAAGGCCTTTGGGCCCGGTTCGTGTGCCCATCAACGCCACCGAAAATTCAGAATTCGGCCGCCGTCGCGATGTTCCAGTCTTCGCTTTGCACAAGTGAGTTTTGCTCACTAATCTCTTATTAGTTGGTTAATGATGCTTATGGGTTGATTAGATTTAATTAAGTATGATTAGGTGGATAGACTAGAGTAGAGTAATTAAATTAGTGTCTTATCAATGCATATTAGACAAATGGTTAGTGACATTAGCAAGTAAACTCGTGTTATTATTTATTGAATGAGTCTCGGAAATTTTCCGAGTCCGTTGCGGCTTCCAATTAGGCATTACGGGCCTAAATTGGACTTATTGTATTTATTTAATATTTTTTGTAATTATTTAATTATTTATTTATTTTCCCCAAATTAGGTTGGGATAGCCGACGACCGGAATTTTATGCTGATTATTGTGGTGCGATCCATTTATTTATTTGAGCATTGATTGGTGCTGAATTGAATTAATTATGATTTTAGGATTTTATTCCTAAATTAATTAATTTTGGTAATTAATGGGAAAATTACTGGGCATCGGTTTACAACGCCAAAAATATGTTATGGATTGTTGAAACTGGTGGGATGTTAAAAATGTGAAATTATTATATTTTGGCTAAGGCTGTCCGTGTACCCACACACAATCATTTTTAGTGGGTACTCTTAACCCGAGGAAAATAGGCCAAGATAATGTGTTGATTGAGAAATTTAATTAAGGAGTGTAATGTTGTTGCCATGGGTGACTAATTGTATGATATTGTGGGTTAGATCGAGAAAACCGACAAAGTACGATTGTGTCCAATGGACCATAGGTTATTACCTAATTTAGGTTGTACTCGCTGAGCCGTAATTCAGTACCACCACTGAACTTGGAATCGGTTGTGCACGCTGAGCCCTAATTCAGCATTAATACCGAATTTGAAATTGGTTGTGCCCGCTGAGCCGTAATTCAGCATTACCGCCAAAGTTTTAGTAGGCCGTGCTCGCTAAGCCGTAATTCAGCGTTGGGGTTGAGTATTTGAGATGACCATGTAGGCCATGCTTGCTGAGCCGTAATTCAGCATTGCTCTGATACCACTGAAATATACCTAGACTTAGAACCAGGGAGGACAAAATCAATTTTCTGCAGGTATGCCTTCCCACACTGGGTGAACAACTATCAAGCCCTCTAGGAACAGTCTTTTAGCAAAAAACCATTCTGCCATTTAGTTCCGAACCTAGAGACACCCAGATAGAACCAGGATGGTAACATTTCTAATTATCCGAGTTGCATTTCTCAGAGGATCCTACTAGGTTGGAGAAGAGGAGAAGTTTAGAAAGTAATAAAGAGAATTACACAAAGCACTCACTTTACTTCAAGGGGCTCTCCCCAACACAATACAACACACTTGCCTTATATAGGCAAATAGAAGTTACAAACAAGTAAGGACCAAAACATACGGATCCTGAACAGAAAGAGGCTTCCGAAAATTTCAGTCGGGAATTATTCGCACGGTATGAACAGTGACAGTGAATAGTGATTTCCCTAGCCTACTACTATAATAAAAAGTGAACAGTAACTTGCTACAGTAACTTGTACGGTCATTGATTTTTCAGCGGTCTCGTCCATCACGAGCAATATAACTGTAGTCTGAGTCATATGAGCTGTGTTTTGTTGCTAGAAGATGTGCATCATATTTTTGTTCAAGTGCTTCAAGATCTTCTGGTGTGAGAATTTGGTTCAGTCGATGGGATGAGGATGCTTCTTCTTGAGAATATGTTGCAGATGCTAGTTCTTGTTCCTAATATGTGTTGTCATTTGTTGTGTCGGCAGGAAGATTTGGTTGGGGCCAATTGGATGGCTGTGCATAGAAGGATGTGTCCATGCCTTGAGATAAGGACAAAGGTCCTTGATCATAGGGGTCTTGGGAAAGAGGACCTCCCCATGTAGCGTAGGGGTCTTGAGAGGACTGTGCAATGTCATATTTGTTTGCCATTTGGTGATCTTGTGATGATGCAGCTTGTCTGAATTCTTCGAGCGCTTCTTTGGCTTCTGGTGCGAGGTTATAATGATCTCATGCTGTGAGTACATCATAATTCCATGCATCTAGAGGAATGGTCTTGTTTTCCTAGCATAAGATTTTCTGGAGTTCTCAATATTGGTGTTCACAACAACCAACAGGACCTGGATAAGATTTGTGAACTCGAGCGTCCTTGTTGTCTAGCCAGGTTTATAGGATGTGGTACCTATATTCTGAGGGGCATCGATAATGTGGCCATTATTGGTAAAAAAATGCCATGGACATCTAAAGAACATAATAGTGTGAACTTCAGGGTTTGACTGTGTGGTTCTCAGTTCTTTCTCGAGGAGCCATTTTCAATGAGTTGGAGGATAAAACCAATTAAGGAAATCTAAAAGATTTTTGTCATTTTCATTTTTAATCTTACCTTTGGGAAGTCCAAATATCCTGGTGAGGTTGGCAATGAATCTTTTGGTTGGAATTTCAATAGCTATCAAGTACTTATTGGTTAAGTACCACAATAACCATCGAAGCTGGTCAGGAAAATCATCTTCTTTCCAAATCAGAGGATGTATGAATGGATAGTCTACATTTAATCTAAAAGGATAGAGAATCGAACCTCCATTAAACCTGAACAAAACTGTGTGGCATTGCTACATGAGTTTATCCAGATTTTCAGTGAGATTATCATTCTGGATGTATTCAATGATTTCCTGGGGATACTTCCAACTTGGCCAATCCTTGATCTTCTCGATCTTATTTTTTCACCATATTGATGCATATGAAAAGCACGTCTCATAACATACATGTTGATTTCAACTGGTGCTTTTGGTCTTGAGAGGAAGTCAGCAAGCACAATTTTGTGTCTAGCAATATGCTTGGTCTTGAAAGAATATTTTGAAAACCATTTAGCCCATCTCAGCAACTAGGAATTTGGAACTTGCTTTTGTTTGAACTTGGTCATCTGAGGGAAAGATACCATATCCAGTTCAACTATGAAGTGATGGCTAATAAGATGGAATTCGAACTTTTTTATTCCATTTTTTACCGCCAGGATTTCTTTAAAAGTGGAATGATAATGCATTTCCGCCTGAGAAAATTTTCCACTTTTATATGCTCATAAATGTCTCTTACCATCAATTTCTTCGAATAAGACGGCAGCCCAATATTCATCACTAGCATCAGTCTGGAGAATTCGTTTTCCGATTAATGGAATTTGCAGTGGAGGAAGAGATTGCATGAGTTCTTTGAGTTCAGCAACTGTATCGGTTTGAGACTTCCCCCAAGGTGGGGAATTCCTTTTCAACATTGTCTGTAATGGAATTAACAGTTTTGCAATGTGTGGAACAAAATTCTTGAGATAATTAATTATCCCAAGAAATTGCTGAACTTGCTTTCTTGTAAAATTTTCTTCAGGAAACTTCAGCAATTCCTTAGCAATATGTGGCCTTGGATAGTATGTCATTTTGTTAAGGTGCATACCAAAAAATTCAATTTCTATCTGGACAATATTAATCTTTTTTTAGGAAAGCATAATACCATGCTTTTTCACAATTTCAGCGAACTGTTCAAGGAGTTGACATCGTGATTGCTCATCAGGACTATAAAGTAAGATATCATCAATATAAACTACTGCGCTTGCCAGAATTGGCTGGAAAATTCGGCACATTGCCTTTTGAAAGAGGGATGGAGCAACTTTTAGGCCGAAAGGAAGAACTTTCCATTGGAAATGCTGGTTTGAGATAAAAAACTTTGTCTTGGGTCTGTCTTCAGGATGAATGCTCAATTGCCAAAATCGAGCTTTGAGGTCAAATTTGGAGTAAATTTGGGCTTTGGATAATCCAGCAAAAAGAGAGTTTCTGGAGGATAAAGGGAATTTATCATCTTGGAGAAAAAGATTAATTGGCTGGTAATTAATTATCAGTCTCATTTTTCCTCTGGTTTGCTCAGCACGCTTGTTGACATAAAAAGCTTCACAAGCCCATTGAGAGTGTGAAACCTCAATAAGGCCTTGTTGCAATAATTCTGAGCATTCTCTTTGAGCCAAAAGCAGATGTTCTAGATTCATTCCCATATGACTCACCTTAGTTGGATTAATATCTTCATTTTTCTTGAAGGGAAGGTGAACAAAGAAGTTTGTGTTTTTCCATAAAGGATGGGAACATTTCTGAGCAAATTCAGAATGAGATTCTGAACAAGATTCCAACAACTTTTGCATGATTGGATCTAGCAAACTCATTTCAATGGAGAAAAGTCTTTGGATATTGACAAATTTAGAGAATTGGTCTTTATATTTAAGACTTTTTCTAGGGATGATGCGAAGTTGAGAAATTTGAGTCATGATATCCCGACCAATGATCAAATCTTTATTGGGAAGACTAGAGCCAAAATTTTTTGTGGTTATGGAGCACTGTGGGAAGAACTGAACAGTTAAGGGAGTAGTTCTTACATTTGTAGAGAAAGTATCTCTTGAGGCAAAATTGAAATACCGGACACAAGAAGTCCAATATTCTTCAGGAAGAACTTTAGTATCTAAGATTGATGAAGCAGCTCCAGTGTTTATGAGAGTAATGATAGTGATTGGTTTGTCAAACTTTGAAGTGAATATTTTTACAGGAAAATGAGGACAATGAGTTTGGCTTGAAAATATGTTAGTGCTTTCTTCTGAAGGAGTGAGAGATATGTGAAAAATATCTTCATGGTCTGAGTCTGAATCAGTATCACTGGGAGTTTGATAACAAGAGAAAAGCCAGAATAATTAATGTTGTCAAATCCATTAGAATCTTTTCTCAGAGATTTAGGTAATAAGGAACCCCTAACCTAATCCTACACCACCTCCATAACAGAATCTGATCTGTTGGAATGACATGATCAATTTGTTGTGGAGGTGGTGTAGGATCAGGTTGGGGTTACTGATTACCTAAATCTCTGAGAAAAGATTCTAATGGATTTGACAACATTAATTGTTCTGACTTTTCTCTTATAACCAGCGAGGATTCCTTTTTCTTCTTTTCTTTCCCCTTTTCTTTCCTTAATCGATCTAATTCTCTGAGACGATTTCTCATCTCAGCCACATCTGTCTTTTGTGTGATTGGAATATCTGGAAGAGTGGCAAAGATAGATGTTTGAGGTGGCGGAGGTAGAGAAGGAAGAATTTTTGTTCGCAGAGTGGAAGGGAATGGATTGATTTTTCCTGGATTGAGCTTTCCTTCTTCAAAAAGATGCTTTCGGATTTCCAGAAGAGGCTTCATGCCTTAGAATCTGGACAAAATTTGGGCTATCATTATGCACAGCCATCCAATTGGCCCCAGCCAAATCTTCCTGCCGACACAACAGATGACAACACAGATTGTGAACAAGAACTGGCATCTGCAACATATCCTCAAGAAGAAGCATCCTCATCCCATCGGCTGAACCAGATTCTCACACCAGAAGATCTTGAAGCATTTGAACAAAAATATAATGCACATCTTCTTGGTGGTTTCATCATATCTTCGTAGGTCTTGTTGCACATTTCCAATTTTGGAATCAATTGCTTTGAAAGCATTGTTATGTGCAAGAAGAGTCTCTGATTGCCAATTTAGAACAGCTTCAGTAACAGGAGTTCTTTTTTATCTTCCATGCTCATCCACGTCAGTAGGGGCAGGTATCTTTGGAACATGTCGATATCTGCTTTGTGGATCAATAAACTCTTGTGGTGTTAGAAACGAGAGTTTAGAATTTTCTCGAATAAGAGGAGGAAAGTCTGTTTCATGGAACATAGCAATGGTAGAGCTAGATGGTGTATCTTTCGGAATTTCAAGTGGGTATGAGTGTTTCTTTGCCCACTTAACGATTGGCTTGTAGAATGGAGAAATGGCTAATTTTTTCTGAGGAGGAGATGGAGGAGGTGATGGTGGTGGATTTGGTGATACAGAGGGAGAAGTATTGAACTCTGGTGGTGGAGTCAGTGCATAAGAGACCATAAACTGGAATTTATCACATTCTCCAAGAGTATCATTGAAAGAATCTCCATTCAAGTGCCTTTGATACATAGGGTCTTTTGGCCTTTTGTGTTTCCTACGAGGTGGAGGTTTTGCAAATGGATCTACCTCGTCAGGGGAGTTTATACAATAAGAACATTGACATAATGGATCCCAAAAACAATGACCATACTGGTCTTTGTAGTAATAGACAGGATGCCCATCACTTTTGAAATATTTGACAAGCCTTTTGGGGTCTGGTTCAGAAATTGACTCAGGAACACATGGTTCAATCATGAAGAGAGTTTGGAAGATAGAAGGACTTTCTTCTTTTTCCTTGCCAAATTTGAGGGAAACAGTTTCATCTTTCTTTCTGACAAATTCAGAGTCTGAAGACTAGAAAGGCTTGTTGCTTTGATGCAATTTTTCATAGTTGGTGATCCATGTCTCTGGAATGAGGGTAGCCAACTTTTCTTTTGGGATTTGTCTGGGAACATGAATGCAAGAGCCCTGGTCATTCTGCATGGAAATGAATAGGACATCTTCATTTCCATTGTGGAAGTTTAAGTCAAGAGCATGATTCTGCACTCGATAAACCATTTGGTAGTGTAGTGTTGCTGCTATTGAGTCAACAGCCTGAGGGGCTCCAGTGAGCTAGATTTGAACTTTTAGAAAAGAGAGCAACTGGGGGTCTGAAAGAGCAATATTGAAGTTTGGATACAGAGTTACAAAAATTGTTCTAGCATTTAAAGTGGTTTGAACAGTACCTATGCAGGCATGCTGGTATTCTAAGAACCTGGTATTCAATAAAGCAATTCTTGCCACAACTGGCAAACCTTTTCGACCATGAAAAGTAAGAGCAAGACGAATAGCCCCATAATGCACATGGGAATATCCTTGCTGAGTCCATTGTCGGGGGAATTTTGGAGGGAACTGAAAAGTAACAAAATACTCCTTTTCAGTGGCAGGAATAGGATGTTGGTCGAATTTAGAGGATTGAACATACTCTTTTACTTCCTTCAGAGTTTGGCGAATGAGTTGTCTAATAGAGCGGATGGGAGAAAATGATGAAGTGGGTTTAGCAAATGCAGAATAAGGGTTCATCAACGGGAGTTGGGTTTCATAGATCTTGGTTTCATCACTAAGAGAGACTTCATAAAGATAGTCTATCTTAGAAGCATTTGAAATCCGGAAATCTGAAGAAGTTGAAGAAGAAAGAGTCGTAACTAGTGAGACAGGTGCTTCGAGTATTTCTGGTTGATCTGACATGATGTGAAGAGTTCTTCTTAGCACTAGATTCACCTATTAAGCACATGGAACGGATTTTGCTAAAGAGGAAACCATGGCTTCGATACCACTGAATCGATTGATCGATGATTTGATTTGATTGATGTGATGTGATGTGATCGTGTATATTTGATATATATACTGACTTGCAGGAAGGAACTGAGGCCAAGGTAAGTTCTCTGACTCGTGTTGTGCTTAGGTAGCTTATTGAGTGTATTGGCTTCCTAATCGGGTCTTAAGGGGTATAACTTGCTGAGACGTTATCTCACTGGTTATTGAATAACTATTTTCAGGTCCTTAGATGGTATTGGAGAAGGACTGGAGGCCTGAAGTGTCAAATGTGAAGCTTGAACTAGTTAGTCATAGGACAATCCCCTTTTGATGAGAGTTGATTCCCTTTCTGCAGACTTTGTTTTATGAATCGTTGGTTTAAAACCTGACTTAATAGTTCGCCTTGTATATATTTGCATTATGGTTTGCAATGTATATAAGTGTAGTTGCTTTTAAAGTGTGAAAACTTGGAGTCCTACTTTTCTATCCCAATGTTTTATTGTTTGGGGATTATTTTATATGCTTCCGCATGCGTATTAAAATGAAAGGATCGGCGATGCGTCCTAAGAAGTCGCTATTAAATCGACCAGGTGAGGGATGGGTGCGTGCTCGAGAATCGGGGCGTGACATCATAGACCTCTTCTTCACTTGGTATACAAGTCCCTGATTTCCGATAAAGATGATTAATACTAGGAAGAAGTACAAGCAAACTCAACTGAAGGTTTTATGCATCAAACGGAAGTAATTAAGTGAGATTGCCGCGAGACTCTGCAAAAAAGAGCAAAGGAAGAGTCTGCATCTGTTTCCTATAGATGGCAACCATACAAACTAAATGCCTTCTCTCTAGTAATACAAGCACTCCTTTTCCATCCCCTCGAATTTGGCATGTTGCATAATCAATTCGACATGTAAAGTAACCAGATTTTTGTCAAATTCTGAAAAGAACAATTTCTGATAGAGGCATGGGTGTGTGTTTGCATGCGCAAGGACGGGTTTTGCACGTGTACATTCTTATGCTTGTCAGTGTGGGCATGCATCTGCGCAGATACTAGCGTAGACATCTGTAGGCCTTCATGGATGCCGCGGCACTTCACACCGAAACAAGATTCCTAGCAGTCATATCATTATCAAGTGATGCCAAGTGAAGACCGCTGTATTTTTAAGCACTCAATTACTAAACTTGACCAATGCTTTGGTGATCAGAAAAATTTCACCGATGATCGAACAATTGGAGCCACCATATGCACGTTCAACTTTCATCAAAAGTAAATCAATGAAGAAACGGCAGATGCAAAAGCACAATCAGCAAGCAGATGGGAGATGAAATATGACATTTTTTAACAGAGCACAATGCTAACATCTTATTTTAATCTTGAATGTATTTGAAAAGGACTGACCTGAAACTGTGTATCTCTCTTGTCCAGGGGCTTTGCAAAAACAAAATCCCTTGATAGAATGAAGGGTCCACGCTCAGGTATAGATTCCATATTGAATTCAACAAAAGTGACACGAATTTTCTTCCTGGAGAAATCATTGTCCCATATAGTGATAGTCAATTGATGCAGCTCCAAAGTGACATCCTTCAGAATGAAATCAGTCCATTTCCGATTCAAATACAAGAATTGTTAGACCATCATAAAAACGAACTTTGCTAAGAAGACGGTACTGTTAGTTGTAATTAATGACGGTGCAAATCTGTCCGTATATTTTTTTGCAAGTTCATGGCAACTGGTTAATCTTGTGGAAGAATTTAAACATATTTTGATAGATACACACACCTTTAATTACTTATACTGTGTAAGCTAAAGAAAATATGACAAAATAAAAGCCAAAGAAAAAAAGGACTACGGCACCGTAATATATATTTTATTCTAATTAGTTATTACATTAAAACAATATATAAAAATACTATGTCGCCGACTAATCACCGTTAAATAGTGGTGTGGTATTACCGTGGAGTCTTACGTTGCTTTTTCAACAAATATAAAACAGAACAAATGTATAAAAAAAAAAAAACTGGTCACATAACACTCGGGGGCGCTCAAGAGAATTTAAATGATTTTCACTCACTTGGAAATTGGATCAGATGGGTTGCCATAGGTATTCTCAAAATAGAATATGTAATTAAGGAAGAAATATTATTGTACTTATTATTGTTTTGTTTTGAAGAAAATCACTTTGCTACAAAATTAACTTCCAATTCATAAGAATCAACGTAGGGTTAGGTGTCACGTGGTCATGTGTTATTGAATTATTCCTTTTTAACTTCATTTTTTTGACTCATGACATCCAAAGATTGATCTTGTAATTTGTTAAGTCCTTGCACATATTCTATATGAGATTCAAATGAACAAATTAATTTTTTTTTTACTAATTCATTATACATATTTAGGTCATTTTTTTTAAAATTGTTATCATACATCACCAATATCACTGATCCTAATTCCACACTCGAGAATCCTTTTGGAGCGACTTGATTTGAGCAAAAAAGGAGAAGCCATTCAAAAGCACAATAATTTCGTTATTAGTCTCAAAGACAATATTTATTATGTTTTTTTCCATGTTAAAAGGAAAACTTAAATTGAACTTTCGAATGACATTAATTATTTTTTTGGCCTGGGATTATATTATTCTGCTTGCGAGTATCTATATTATGGTAATCGGTTTATTCTAAAATTTTGTGTTTTCTATGTTATTTTTTCTTTTTTCTTATAAGGAATCTGATGGGATTTTAAAGTAAGATTTTCCAATTTTAATTTATTTTGAAGGAAACCGGTTAAACAGGTTAACAGGTTTCCTTGAAAAAAATTTGTGGTGGAGAACCCACCGTTGGAATTTGGAATCTAACGGTACCGTTATCCAATCTTTTCCCCATTAAAACATATCTTGAATTATTAACCGAGGGACACCTACATCTACTCAAACTCTTGTTAAGTACACCTTAAAATGAATCAGTCTACAATATATGATGCTTCACAGTGGTAAAAGTAACTCGAATTCCTACTTCATCGGAAACTCTCGCATTTTTAACCGAAGTTCCATCGTAAAAGCAGGTCATTTCATTGTTGCATAAAATCGCAAGCATGGTGATTTGGAATGAGCGCATGACAACTCTGTCAGTGTCCATCAACAAGTTGGTTCTATCAACCTCTAAGTTTGAATATGTAAGTGACATGATGACAAAAACAATGGCAATTAAACTTTTCATGCCATTGCACTACATCTCATAGCACATCCTCAGTAAGACCTAGATCCTCAAGGCTCGTCTGCAGTCACCTTCCGATTTAACCTTCAGTGTTCTTATACCCCTTTTAACCTTCGTCCTCATCAGAGTCACATCTCCTCACTAGAGCATTGAAGGAAACCTTTGTACGTTTCTAAATATGCTGAAACGAGCTTTTCTCATAATCAGGAATGCAGGATGAAGCAGAAATGCAGGATGAAGCAGACAAGTTGTTCACATTCCACTGCTAAATAGCCCAATATTGCAGATCAACAAGCTTCAACTGAAATCTCAATTCCATGGCCAAGAATCAGCTGAAGATTCAGCACGCTATGTTTATATGATAAAAACATAAGCCCTTTCAAACTAGGGAAATCGAAGTAAGCATGGCCAGTAACTTAGGAAGGTTTCTATCACAAAGTAAGAGCAGTTAATTAACATTGACCTAAAATCTTGCATAATGATCCAGAATCCATGATGCTCATAACATCTCATGGCATAGACACAGAAATACATGAGTCAAGCTCACGTAATTTGCACATTTGAACTTGTTAATGCCTCTTTCCATAAATAGACTTCCCCTTATTGCCTATTCTCTAACACGTCTCCTCTTCTCTCGCCTCTCTAGACCATCTATTTGCAGTCGTTACCAAATGGATGATTGATTGTACAAGGGGATTGAACACATTCTGAGCGCACACATACCATCTGGAAATACCATTCAGCCTGAGGGTGTAAGTAAATGCTAACACATCCTTGGAGAATGGAACCTATGCTTGTTTTGGGTAATATTGTAGGTGTCACCATGACTATGATGAAATAAACTCCACCGATTTCACACCCAACTCCATATCAACATGGATTTGGCCGAGTCTTGAAACTCAGAATTCTCTGTAAAATGAGGTCATGACATTGCAGAGGGCTAGCAGCAATCATAATGAACCTAATGGTCATATCACACGTGGCACTGACATTATCGCCACACATTAATTTGCACAGCAAAATAGGGGCACTAAATGGTCCTGCATCGTCGTTACCTCCATGTAGAAGTCCTCCGCATATAGAACAGCCGCAAAATAATCCCTATAGGTCGATGGAGATAGTGGTTTCTGGAGAACCCCTGGCACAATGTCTCACTTTATCAAATCTTCATTATCCTCGGGGGCGTTGTAACTAGGGGAAGTATGTAAAATATGGGCTTTAAAAAAAAAAAAGAAAGAAAGAAAGAAAGAAGGTTTAAAAAGTCAACAAAAGAGGAAAAGAGAGAACAGTGGAGCTTCGGCCACTTTTAAAAAGAGAGAGAGGCTGAGAGGCCACTACGGGCGAAGAAAGAAACAGGGGAGAAGAGAGAAAGAATAAAAAGGAAAAAGGAAAAAAGAGAAAAAATTTTGCCGCACTTGTGGTTTGGATGCTTTATCAAGCTGACTCAATTTCATTTTACAATGCTGATAAGTGATCAAAGCCTTTAATGGTCTATTCGAATGAATCGTCACAATTAAGGCTTGAAATTCGGATTTCTTGGATATTTGTGCGGCGAAGTCCGATTTTTAAGTCGTTGAGCTGCATATTTTTTTTAAAAAAAATGATATTTTAGGGTGTTGTAAAGCTATAACATTTTAAGGATCATGATTTGAGTTTACGGTTTGTTCGAAATGTAATTTTCAAGTTGGGGGCGTGTTTTGGAACTATAGCGAGCTGTAAGTTTGGGCCAGATTTTTAGCCGTTTTCAGAGATTTTGGGGCGGCTGAGTTGGGGTTGTTGTAGTACATCAAGAGAGCTTTCTAAAGACTATAAGATGACTCGAAATGGAATTTTATGGAGGAAGTTATGGCACAACAAAATTTAGTGCATGGGCCACGCCTAGTGGACAACAATAGGTTGCCATTAGAGGTGGGCTTTTTGTGGTGTGTAGGTGTTGTTTTATCAACAAATAAGCCTAGTATAGTTGAATCATTCATTAGAATATTGTTTTACTTGGTCTTTTAATATTTTTTTTTTGATTATTTGTTAGGAATTTGAGTGCGCCGACTCGAGTTACCATCGTAATTGAGTTTTGGCTTTTCCCAGGTGAGTGACACTATTTCTTCTTTGCATTTTAAATGGGAGAATTACCAAAATAGTCATAAACCTATTGCAATGTGCCAATTCAGTCCTAGATTTTTTTTTTGGCCAATTTAGTCCTAAACCCTTTATAATTATATCAATTTAGTCCATCTCGGCCAAAATTGGCCGGCTGGTGCCGACGTGGACGCCTTGGGGACAGCCTGCCTGCAAGGTAATTTTTTAATATTTTTTTCGAATTTTTAAATATTTTAAAAAAATTTTAATTCTTTTTCCTTTTTTTTTTTTTTTTTTTTTTTTCACATTCTTCTTCCTTTGGCTAGCGAGGTAGCCTCGCCGGCCACTGGCGAGGCTCGCCCCCACTAGCCGGAGGCTAGGGCGGCGAGGGTGAGGCCCCGCCAGATCTGGCGAGTCGGCCCTCGCCAAGGCTGGGCAAGGCCGAGCCTCGCTAGATCCGGCGAGCTCGGCCCTCGTCAAGGCTAGGCGAGGCTGCCGTTGCCAAGGGTTGCGGGGGAGGTGGGGAGGGAGAGGATGAGGAGGAGAAGGAGGAGGAGGCGGCGGAGCGGTTGCGGAGATGGGGGCATTGCTCCAGCGCCAAAGAAACCTGACATCCTCGTCGTTGTCGTTGCCGTCACCATCATCTCCACACTTGTACACAAATCTCCACCCCCACCTTGCTCTCCCCGCCCCCGCCGCTGCAATCGCAGCACCCCTCTTCACCTCTTCGCAGCCGCTCCGCTGCCTCCTCCTCCTCCTCCTCCTCATCCTCTCCCTCCCTGCCTCCACCGCAGCCCTTGGCGACGGCAGCCTCGCCTAGCCTTGGCGAGGGCCGACTCATCGTATCCGGCGAGGCTGGCCTTGCCAGATCTAGCGGGGCCTCGCCCTCGCCGACCCTCGCCTCCGGCCGGCCGGAGGAAGCAGAAGGTAAAAAAAAAAAAGAACTAAAAAATTCGAAAAAAATATTAAAAAATTACCTCGCTGGCCAGCTGTCCCCCGCCGGTGTCCATGTTAGCGTTGGCCGACCAATTTTGGTCAGATGGACTGAATTGGCACAATTATAAAATATTTAGAACTAAATTTGCCAAAAAAAAGTTTATGATTGAATTTGCACAATTGTAATATGTTTAGGACTTTTTTGGTAATCCTCCCTATTTTAAATTCACGTGTTAAAACAAAATCGTGGATTATATATTCTACGAGTAGATAAAAAGTATATTTTGTTGTATGAAATATGATCGAGCTATTACTGCCATTTTGTTATTTGAAAGAGGAAGTTATATTTCGAATTCAATTTGAATGGTTGTCTGAAAATGGTTTGTGAAACTCTTCATGAAAGAATCTTGAAATGTTTTGAAAAATGCTTTGATATTTATATATCAAATACTTGAGTTGTGATATGACTTTCATTCTGATGTTGGATTATTGGATGTTGTGATTGATGGTTGATACTTAATGTTTCTGTGCACCCTAAGGGGTCTGTGTGTATGCACATACTAGTCTAGGATATCCTTGTGGGCCGAGTCATTGACTAATAATAGGTGGAGACCTAACCAATGCGGGAATCTTAGTCGTCTTGTCACGGGCGTTACACGTGACCATGGTAGACATTTGAGCATGAGTTGGTCAATGGAGTGAACCATTGATAGGTGATTTGAGTTTGATCAATGGAATAGACCATCAACGTATGATTTGATGAGATTAATAAGTGGAATAGACTATTGACACATGCTTTTATGAGATTTACCAATGGTCTTTTGGTAGTTGTTTTATGAATATATTATGTTAAAACAAGTTATGGCTGTGTTTTAATTTGTATACTGATTTATCGATCTACTTAGATTAAATGTGTTACTCACTGAGCCATGATAGCTCACTTCTTTCATCTACTTGATTTTCAGGTTTTTCAACGAGTCGCTAGTAGACGTGAGCGTCCGTTATTTGGGAGGACTTTTTTTGTGGGAGACTTTTTGGTATGAATTGTATATAGTTGATAAGTTTGTGAGTCAGTTTTTAGTGGAGGTGTATATATTAGTTTGGTTGTATATATTAGTTAGTTTTTTGGTTTTGTTAAGGCTGCGTCCTTTGGTGAAAGGACGGCTGTGTCATGCCCTTATTCTTGTGAATCGGGGTGTGACAGAGTATCTTTCTGAACATAAAGAGTTTCCTTTGGCTGATTTGGCGAAACTGAGGAAACTGTACATAAGACTGGCTTATGTTGTTTAGCAGAACGTTCTTGCACTTTTGGCGTATGCGAGTTTGTTTTTGATGAAAAAGGAGACTGCACATAAGAAGAAGACGGCTCATCAGAAGGCTGAGGTGGTTTGGTCTCTGAAACAACTGGAGGTACATCCCATTTATGTTGCTCAGCAGAATGTTTTTGTGCTTTTGGGGTAGGTGAGGTTGTTGCCAACGAAGGAGACTGCACACGAGAAGAACACAGCTCGTCGGAAGGCCAAGGCAGTTTGGCAACATTCTGATTTGAGTGCCTGGAAAATTGGCGGCGGTATGGTCTCAGAAACAGCTGGAAGAGCAGAAAGGGCCACCTGTTTGGCTGGGGAAATAAACGGTTCACTATAAGTAACAGTTGATGGCTTTGATACAGAAGGGGACAGTTTCGGTGAACCTGAATGGACTGCTCCGAAAGGAGATGTGACATGAGAAGACTGAGTTAAGCCACTAATACTCCTGCTCAAATTTGGCTCACTTTTAGGCCTGATCGGGTCTCTGGTCATTGGATTGTGCACAACAACATGGCAAGTGGAGGATGATGTAGAAGGAGGCGTGAATTTGAGAGGTGATGGCTTGCTGGTATTCGTGAGTAGTGACTGTGAGGTCTCTGATTTAGGCATATACTTATTCGAGTCAATGGAAACTGATGTTGGTCCGGTCTGGAAAATTGCTGCACCTAAGACTGGTTTACATTCTTTACCACTTTGCGAAGAATGTTGTTCAACTTTTGGGGTTGGTAAGGATGTTTTCGACGAAGGACATTGCAAATGAGGCAAAGATGGCGCACTTTAAGGGAGAGGAAATCAGCGGCAGTTTGGCTGGAGAAGCAAGCGGGTCACTAGAGGAGACAATAAAGGGCTTTGACGCAAAATGTGATGGTTTCACAGAAGCTGAAGATGTGCTATGAGATTACTGACTTAGCCTAGCCATTATCAGTGCACAAACAGTCATGCCAAATTTCGGCTTATTTTGCAACCCAATCCGGTCCCCAGTCAGTAAATTGTGCACAACAAGATGGTCACTAAGGGCGATAAAGAAGGTGGTGCATATGTGAGTGATTGTGACGGTTCTTGTTCTTGATGATGAGAAGACTGACTTAACCTAGCCATTATCAGTTCATCAGCAGTCATGCCAAATTTTGGCTCATTTGCAACCTTATCAGGTCTTCGCTCAAAAAAATGTGCACAACAAGATGGACACACGGGCGATAAAGAAGGTGGTGTGAATGTGAGTGACTGCGATAATTCTTGTTCTTGATGATGAGAAGACTCACTTAGCTTAGCCATCATCAGTTCATCAACAATCATGCCAAATTTCAGCTCATTTTGCAACCCAATCAAGTCTCCCGTCAAAGGATTGTGCACAACAAGATGGACCCCCAGGGGAGAAAAAGAAGGTGGTGAGAATGTGAGCAACTGTGATAATTCTTGTTCTTGATGATGAGAAGACTAATTTAGCCTAGCCATTATTAGTTCATCAATAGTCAACAACAGGTTATATGATCCATCAGCGTCGATGACACAAAAGGATATTTTTGAAGTTTTAGATCCGACAGTTAAATTGGCAACAAATATTCCATTTAACCTCAGTAACTTTCCCAGTAAAGTCTGATAACCGAATATTTGATGGAATTATTTCTTCATCCCTTCTTCCCAACTCCTTGAAGAACCTATGTGGAATAAGCTTCAAAGTGGTACCTCCAGCTACTCTCGCCCTAGACACAGGACGATCATTTATATTGGCATTAATATTTAGAGCTCTTAAATGATTAGCACAACTCACGAGATGTTTCTCAAACTCCATCATTTCCTAAGTGTTGAAGCAAAACTCAGCTCTAGAGCTGTTAAACGGGTGGGTTGGTCGGGTTTGGGTCGGGTCATAAATGGTCCGACCCAAATTGACCCATTAACCCATTTATGACTCATTTATGCCTAATGTAAATTTTTCGACCCATACTTGATCCATACCACGACGATGGTTGGCGACCGGCCACAAGCAAGCCTCGAGCTCGCTGGAGGCTCGCCGGCGTCGAACGAGCTCAAGCTCGCCCCTCGCCGGATCTAGGGAGGCTCAAGTCTCGCTCGACGCCGGCGAGTTCGAGTCTAGCCATATCGGGGAGGCTTGAGCCTCGCTGGGTGTCGGCAAGGCCTTCACCTCGCCAAATCCGGCGAGCTTGAGGCTCGCTTGGCCAGTCGCCGACTATCGCCATGCTGGCGATCGGAAGAAGAAGAAAGAAAAAGAAAAGGAAGAAAGAAAAAAAAAAAAAAAAAAAAAAAAAAAAAGAAAAAGAAAAGAAAATTAAAATAAAAAATAATTATAATTTCGATTTTTATAAAAAAATATTTTTGTAAAGTCAAAGAGAGAAGAGAGAGATGTGAGGTTTTGGGTGAAAATCGGTTCTAAATCCAACCCATTTAAGACTCACTTAAGACCCATTTATTAAAGTCTTTAATTGTTAAACCCATTTAACTACTTTTTGTCAAAAAACAAGTGACCCATATATGACCCATTTATTATTTAAATGAGTTAATATGGATCTAAAACCCATTTTGCCACCTCTACTCAGCCCCATCCTTTTCATTAGTCAAGACTTCTCCAACTGCTCCAGATTTGGTTGGCACAACTCAAAATTCAATGGGTAACCTAGCCTGAACTATACACGAGCTCAAAGGGGAGATTGACCTTGACAATGTTTTTGGCCTGTCTTCACGCATTTGATATGTAGTCCGGGTAAGCCCATCTTCTCCTTGGTGAGATGTTATAGTCCTCTCTGACTTCCTTTTCCAAACCAAGTTCCTGGCCTTGTAGGGCTTCGGATTGTTTACCGCGATTAAAGCTGGCTTAACTAGTGTGATATGAATTTGATTGACTTGCTGTTGCAATTGACGCATTCTTTTCTTACTTTGCATTCTCCTCTTTTGGATTCGTTTTATGTTGCCCCCTGGGCCTTGGATGTCCCCAGCTTCATACCATTGATTTTCTGGTGGATTGTGGGGTGTCTTCAGCGTCTGTTGATGGTATGGCGGTGTTGGTACGTTGAAGTTCTCAGGATCATCCAGAGGGAACATAATCATTAGAGAATAAGGGAGGTGGTCTATAACCGACATAATAATCAAACTTTCCGCTAGATTCTCCCAATGTGCCTTTAGTAGGATCTGCTTCCTCATACCTTTGTTTAAAGGTCTTAGAAATTTTTCGACGAGCATGACGCCTTCATGGGTAAACTGTCCTCTTGAAAGTTTGAGTCCTCTGGTGTGGACTAAATACCTTGGGATCATAGGCTTCATCGATTGCTAACAGCTCTTGTTTTGTTGATAGTTTTCCCTTTCAATTCTTTGCTTACATTGATTGCATAAACATGGTAGTTGGTATTTTTTGCCTTAGGATTTCAACGAAACAATTCCAGTCATAACAGAGAAAGGATCAACATCAACGTCTGTTAGGGATTTGCCTTTGTCATTAGCAAAATTTAGTTTGCCTTGTCGAATTGCCTCTTGAATATTCTTTCTAAAGACCACACAATCAACCGTGTTATGGCTCCATGAGTGATGTCGCTTGCAATACTTTTTACTTGCCGGATCGTCTCTGGCTAGTATGACTTGACCTTCCGTTAATCTTATTTGACCTTCTGCCAATAAAATGTCGAAAATTTCTTCTATTCTATTAACGTCGAAAGAGTAGTACATAGACTCTTTAGCTTTTGCCATGATACTGGACTTCTCTTTCGCCCTTGCTAGTTTCAATGCTTGGCATGTGTATGGCTTATCTATTACCATCTTGGCAATAACTACTTTGACCAGTTCCACTTGCTCCAATTCCTCATCAAACTCAGAAGTTTCAAACAAATTGACATCACCTCTTTAGCCATGTCTTTTATCCTTTTCTTTGAGCAGACTCGTGTTTAGATGCTATCGTCGATAACTGGAATAGATCCGAATAAAGATGTCCTACCATCCTTTCTCTTATCTCGCACTTCAAACCGTGAAAGGCTAGATCTACAAAGGTCTTCTCAGGCAAGGGAACAAGACATTTGTTCCTAGCTCTTTTAAATCTGGATATAAACTGATCGACTGATTTGTTTCCCATCCATTTCATGGTTGACAAATTAGCAACTGATAAATCGACTATGAAAGAGTCTTTCCATCTGCTCCCATGAGAAGACTGAATTTTTTTATAACGCTGCGTACCATGTAAATGTAGTCTATGACAACGACAGTAGGAACAATCAAAGTTTCCAATGGTCACCTTGCGTGGCGTCTCCACATAACACCAAGAATTGATTAACATGCTCAAATGTGGACTGATCATCTTCTCCAGTAAACAACATGAACCTTGATATTTTTGAAACCTCTGGGATATGGTACTGCACCTATCCAGTCTGGGTATGGCTTTGTATAAATATTACCCACATATCTCATATCATTTCCATAGTACCTTATAGCTAGATCGACGACCATTTGGTTCTGACCTAGGATGAACACGGTCATTCCTGCAGCGTGTTGCATGCCAAAGTTAGGTTGCCATATCTGGTTCGCATTCTGCTGCGAGATCTGATACAGTTGTTGCTGTGGGATATAGGGCTATTGATGAATTTGGAATTGTGGAAATTGTTGGACATTTTATGCGATTGGTGGAACATTCGCTTATTGATGTGGAATGTTATAGGGAACAAGTTGAGGAGCCTGCTGCGGAATCTGTAACGGAACATTTAGAGGGATTGGTTGGAATCCTTGTTGTGGTATTTGCGGTGGAGCATTTGGAATGGTTGGCTGAGGAGGTTGTTCCTGCCCCCAAGGTGAGGTTAACATGATCCCTTGGTTATCGACAGCGACGTGTGTATATGTGGATTGATTTGAGGCATTAGTGTGGGATTAGGCTGAAGGATAGCACCACCAGTCTGATCATTCTCATTGGGTGTGAATAATGGATTCTAGCGAGGTCCCTGCCTGCTGGTTCCACTATTGTCGCTTACAAGATTTGTTTGAGCACCATTATTGACAGGTCCACGGGTCTCAGCCGTCGCACTAGTTTCTCCTCTTTGTAAGATCCTGATGGGTGTTATAGTAGATGTAGCCTGTCCAAAAGCATCAAAAGTTATCTGAGGACCAAATAATGGAGGAACATACCCAGAGGATGTAGCCACAGGTTTTGTGTGTGGTTGAACAGTTCCAACTGGCACTCCATGTTGCCCTTGAGAACGCTCATAAGTATTAATGATTAATGGCTTGACTACATCGATCATGTGTCTAACCACATAATTAGCAAACTCATCTTGTGTCTCTTTGAAGGTTCGTCTTATAGATGAAAGCATTATAGAAGTAACTTCCATCTGGCTTCTCTCTGTTCTTCCATGTGATAATTCCTTACGGAGGAAGAAGTTGTTCTTTCTGCCATGGTATATCAGCATCCTCCTCCTAACCACGTCCTGGAGGACGTTGTGCCATCGAAGACTCAGCGCGGACAATATCTTCAGCCATCGATGGTAGAGGTTTGTCAGTAATGTTGTCAAGATTGGATCGATTTCTAGTCCGTGGCATACTATCCTCTCAAATCAGCACGAAGGTCCCATCAGGCATGCCAAAGAGATGTTTTACTGGTTTTGTTCCCACAATGAATATCTTTCATCGAGTGTTATTTTTGGCTTTTTTTTAGAGGAGATAAAGGTTCTGTCTAACTCTAGATAGATGATATCAAATGCAATATTATAAGATCTCCATTTACAAACAGAATTGTACAACCTTACGACTAAACCTCAAATTCTCAAACTACACTCAAACTATGCCGGAATCTAATGAATGACACAGCTCAAACATGTACCAGTGCACTGCCATAATTTAATCAACGACAATGCACTTAGATAGAGGACACAACGTCGGAATTCAATAGACGACGCTAGACAAGAGATATAACATCAGTATTAATTGACGGTATTGCACCAGGATAAAGATACTTGTTAGAATTTAATCAACGATAGGAATCTGGAAACTACAGCTAAGAAACTAAAATGTGATAATGTAAAGATGAAATAATAACATTTGATGTGTTGTTTGTTAGGGTGGCTGCTTTGTTGGACGATTGGGGTATCTATAGAAAAATCTTGTTACCGCTAAGCAGTTGCTCATTTTCTAATAAATGTGTCCATCCTTAGGCACGTTCCCTTTTCTTTGTAACCAACTCGCCCACTTCCTCTGTAATTGCCTTGATCATGTTTTGACATTTCCTGATTTATCGACATCAATTCCATGACTAGATACCTAAGTATTAATCACCTTTCCAATTGCTCGTCCTCTTGGCGCATCTTTAAATATTTTGAAGATTCCAACTCAAGTTTCACCATCAAAATCATTCGGGCAACCACTTTAGTCTTCATCATTGTATTTTGACAATTGGACATGTCACACCCTGAACCCCAGGCATGCGCATATCCCTCGGTGGTTGACTAAATTGCGACATTCCCAGGACGCGTCGCTGACCCATTCATTTTATGCACATGTGGAAGCAAATTAAACAATCTCTAGACAACAAACAAACATTGGGATAGAAAAGCAGGACAACACCCTTTTCATAAAACATACTTTATATACAATCAAGCCAAGCCCACGGTTTATGTACAAGAGTCTAGATCAAAAAGAGCTACTGAGCCACCTAAGCTTCGGACTCTCCAGTTATAGGCTCCGGGTCCTCCACGACACCATCAGGGGTGTCAATATCCATAGGATGCCCTATTTCCCACTCCCTGGTCCCGACGGGAGGCCCGTCAAAACCTCCCATAGGATCCTCTCGAACCCCATTGGGCTTGTTGAGGTATCATGCCTTGAAATGATGAGGTACCAAGTGAGGTAGGCCCTCATCGACCCAAACAGTGGACTCAACTAACTCACGGGTTAGGTTAGTCCCGAGAATGGGGAAATAGGAGTGTTGAAAGTCTACCTCCTACGGGACCCCATAACATACATGATATACCTCCATCTACTGGCCTAAAAAAGTTTAAACCACGACGGGATGAGACAAAGTTTCAGCGAGTCCACATCTTAAACCCCGATTAGGATGAAAATTCACCTAGAGGCAGCCTAAACACACATTATATAAAATTTACCTCGCCTCAGTACCTCTCTGCACATTAGTACAGTTCATATAACATATGCATATAGTAAACATATTTAACAACTGGAACACTGCACATCAATCATCAAATACTCACATGGGTCCCGATTATAAGGCCAAATCGTTATGACACGTCCTATTCTGTGCCACACAATTTTGTCCCATAATTTGACGCAGCTATTTCAATCATTTAGGCATTCCAGTTAATTACGACCCAACAGCCACGGCCAACTCAACAGTTGGTGGTCATCCGGCATAACTAAGCGTCGTCCGGCTTCGTCGGGCACAATAACGTCTACATCTAAACGGCATTCCCAAAGGAGTATCGGTCCAACCTCCACTGCGATCGGCATTTGTTGACGTGGGGCATATGAACTTAATCAAGCATCGTCCGGCATAAATGCATCATGATGGTTTCCAATAGTGACCACATGCACATTTGATCTTGGCCAAAGATATCATGCTTTGCACTCAAATGCCTCAATTTCATATAATGTATTTGGCCTATTTTCTTTATATTAAAAACAACCGGTAAAATAATTGTGCGTGGTCACATAGTCAAATCAAATCATAAAGCGTGATATCCTCCCATTTTAAAATTCCACGATTTTATATAGTACCTAAAATATTTTTGGCGTAAAAAACCGACACCTGATATTTTTCTAATTAAATATAAAAATTCATATTTTTGAAATAATAATTAAAAATCATCACCAAGCACCCAATTGCATAAATTAGCAATCAATTGTACAAACCAATACAACCATGATGATTAGCGTAAAATTCTGACAACCGGCCATCCCGGAATAATTTACGCTAATTAATAATTAATTAAATAAATGGTAAATTATTTAAATTAAAACACTTAATTAAATTAACATAAGCTAACCAGGCTAATCTAATTAAACTAACTAATTAACCTAACTAAGCTAACTAATTTAATCTAATAGGCTAACTAAATACCCTAACTAATCCACCTAACTAACTAACTAAACCTAACCAATCTAGTTACATGAACTAAATCTACTAATCCTAATTAGCCTAACTAATCCCCTATTAAGTGCAATTAACCCCTAATTAGAGCTTAGGAGGTTAACTTACTAGTTTAGCACGAAAACGAGTTCACGGCAATGGCGGTGTAATGGCGGTGAATTCCCGTGCCAATGATAGCTCCAAAGGAGGGCTAGAAGGGGTTGAAAAGGCCTAGCAAGCCTCATAATTTGCTGTTGGGGACCGATTTTGTGGAAGGGCTAGCTGAGGTGGTTCGGGCTGAACGATGGTGAGCTAGGCGGAGTAGCTAGTCGGGGACGGATGCTGGACGGGTTGGGACCGAATGCGGTGGCTGGTGATGTTGGGCTTGGCGGATGGAGCCGGTTGAGGTAGCTGGCATTACTGAAGGTGGACTCGGTGGACGTAGGCAAGCGTCGGCTTGGGACAAGCTCGTGGCTAGAGGCAGATGGGCGGCTCGGACGGGCGGCGGTGGCTGCGACGGGTGGCTGGTTGGTTCTAAGTGGGGCTGGGCGAGTGAGACAATAGTAGCAACAATGGAGAAGAAGAAAAGAAGAAAAGAAGAAGAAGAAGGAAGAAAGAGCAAAGGCTTCTGCTAGGCTGGTGTTTAGCCAAGCGGGAGAAGGGAGGGAGAAAAGGGAGACCGTTGACACCTAAATTTTGATTATGTTTTTAATTAGGCCTTAGTTTCTTTATTTATGTATTTTTTTTCCTTTTTTCGGATACTAAACAAAACAACAAAAAACAAACGAAAAGAGGCAACCATCGAGGTTGGGCCTTTGTATGCAGCCCCCTTTCTGTTCCGTTTCCTCGTGCGGGCCCTCCAGGGCCTAGGGCCTGCCTTTTCACCCCTAGCCCGGCCCCTTCTCTCTTCTTCTTCTTCCTTTTTCCCTCTTCTTCCCTTCTGCCTTTGCAACTCACGAACACGAAGGATAACCTACGGCCGAGGAGGGTAGGCTGACATCAACCGGAAGAGAGATCTCAAGCGTCATTAATGGCTTCCTTCAATGCCAAGCACGCCTCGTTCGAGAAGCTTGGATGGGACACAAGTTCGGCCGAGGGGGATCGGTCAGCAAGCCAAAGGCTGGCAGCCGAGGTTCTTCGTTGACTAGACTCCTCTCGCCTATAAATAGGTGGCTGCAAGCCCCATTAAAGGATACATTGAACTCGAAGACCTTCCCTTGAGAGACTTCAGGGGAGATCAAAGAGTGAGCACGAGAGAGAAATTGGGTTGCGAGCTCAAATGACCTCCCTCTGAGAGACTTCGGGGGAGGCCGGCGGCAAGCGAGCCTCAGGGGGAGAGATCTGAGCATGTGGAGGCTGAGCGAGGGAGGAATCGGAGGGAAGAGGGCTAGATTCGAAGGGAGAAGACTCGTCGTCGCCAACACAACCGTTGCTTCGCTACCGTTCTGACGCTATTCCTGTTGCTACTGCGGTTGCCATCCGAGCCATGCTGCATCACTGCCCTATCACTACCACCATTCGCCACCTCATCATAGATAGGTAATCGTAGCCATCGCCGCCACCGGTTGCGTCGTCGCCGTCGCATTCCCCCCTCGAACTGTGCCGCTACTGACCACACCAGCATAGCCTCGTTGTCACTTGTCCTTGCCGTCCTCGTAAGTGGTTTGTAGCCGCTGTCACCGCCGTCGTCGTCGTCTAGCCCTTCATCGCCATAGTCACTGCCGTCTGCCCGGTGACGCCTTAGTCCCCCTCACTAGCGCCAAGAGAGAGCAAAGGGGAGAGGAGGCCGGGAACTGGGTCGATTCGCGAGTTTGTCCAATCCGATTTCCTTGTTTTCGGGTAGGGTTTCCCCAGGTTAGGTTTGCACGCGTGGGCTGGGTAGTGTTGGGCTAGAAATTTTTTAAGTGGGCTAAAATTGGTTAGGGCTTTATTAAAAGAAAAAATCTCGGGCCGAGTCCGCAACACGGGCCTGTTCGGGTTTCGAGTGGATGACCCGGGTCGGACCCAACCTGGTTTGTTTTTATATTATTATAATATAAAATAATATTTAATAAATAAAAAATAAAAAAATAATTTTTATCCAAAAATCAAAAAAATCAAAAATATTTCTTATTTTCCCAAAAATGCCAAAAAGTTAGAAAAAGCAAAAAATGATTTATATTTTCCAAAAAGACAAAAAATCCAAAAAAAAAAAAAAATCCCTTTTTATGTTCAAAAAAAAGAAAAATGTCCGAAAAATGTTTTTCCTACACAAATGCATGGAAAACCCATCAAAAATCCAAAAGCCTTAGGTTTAAACAAAATTAGGTACTAGAATGGCATTAGTTATTAACTAATGTAATTAAGTCCCCGAACCTAGTTTCTCTAGTTGCGCAAGAGTGAATATTTCTCCCAATATTTCGCTTGGGTTTCTGATCGACCCACCCCAAATTGATTAGTAGCGACTCCTTTTAAAATTAATTTACAGGTTAAAAACTTGAACTATTAAGTCGTGAATTTGTGGACTTGGGAAAGTCCAGGCTAAAATAGACCTAACCGAATCATTAGCCTCCTTAGGCGCCCGCCCTAGTCGGGCGCCGAAACAAAGAGGTTGCGACAGAGACAGGGGGGAACAAGAGCCTTGGAAGTCCACCTTGTGGCCAATCACCATGGAAGCAAAATATCTAAGCACTTGAGTGTGCATTCCTCAAAGTCTTTTGCCCTTGCTATCCAAGCTTCTTCCACAAGCTAATTTCTTCACATTATGCTCACAAAACAACCCAAAATGGAGGCCAAAACAGCCCTTGGCAGCAGCCCTACGAATTTCCCTTAATTTCCTCTAAATTCTCCACAAAATACTTTAATTTGATGGCCAAAAATCACACCAACTTTGCCTATACGGATTCCATCAATTTTGCCCATCTGAATTTCCACAATTTAATTTGCCAATTTCCATTTTTCCACCAAAATTCCGGGCTTGCCGAAAATTCTTCAAAGGATGAAACGATATCCTAAAATAAATCATGACACGCTTGAACTTTCGATTCCCAAAACCAAGTTCAATTTCGTGGTTAAATTCAACCGGACGCGATTTTAGTGTGACCCAACCTACCGGGTAGCTTTAGGAATTTTATTATATTTGACCCGTGGTCGATAATTTTCGATCCACATTTGTGCATCTTTGACTCATCGGCAACTTTCGGTTGTCGTAAAAATCTCAAGGTTTCAATTATGGGTACCGGGTACAGAATCGACAGAAAAATCAGGTCAGTGTCGTTTGACGCGAATTTTGCAATCAGGTGGAATCACCCACAATTTAATTACGTGCTTCTGTCGAATCGACCTATCTCCGATTTCTAATCGATTATAACGGTGTCATATAGACCCTTATTAATTATCACAGTCAAGCAGTCGATTTCTGATCAAATTTTCAAGTCTGTCGCATTTATATCCCTTAACGGCTTCACCTGATAGATTAGTTATCTCGTGAGTAATCAGCTCAGAGAAAATGATCATAAGCGTGTCGATGAAAAACCCAATTCATTTAATCGAGATATGGTCGAATTTTCAGGATGTCACAGGACATGTGGCAATCCGTTACTTCATCGTCAATTATTGAACTCTTATCTGTAGGCTTGTCGATAATTGATCATATATCAATACTTTAATGATACACAACTTCATTATATTTCTTGTCCACGTGACCGCCACGTGATAGTATGGCCAATTTTGAATGTCAACAACTTTATTATATCTCTAGTCCACATTAGTGGCACATAATAGTACGACCAACTTTGAGCGCTGATAGGACTGAATAAGATGATAGAAAAAGAAAGAAAAAGGTCAAAAGGCCTAAGTACACATTCAGGTCCATCTATCTTGAAAGCCTAATCCATATCCAAACCAACAAACCCACTTGATAGGATAATGCATTGAAATTTCAATGCTAGAAGAGATGATACTTGCGTTTTCTTTCTTTCGTCTTTTGGGGCTCACACCTGACAACTACTTACATATATCCATTTTTTAAAGGTTTAAAAAACCTAAAGTGGTACACTCTTTAATAAAAACTAATTTTTCAACTATCCAAAATCTCAAACTAGTATACTTGTGATAAATTTATCTCGAATTAAGTTTTCAACCATAAAAAACTCTAAATTGACACATTTGTGACAAATTTAACACTGATGTAACAGCCTAATTTTCGAGTCTGTTTTCGATTAAATGAGTTGGGCTTTTGATCGACACGCCTATAGTCTTTTTCTCTAAGTTGGCCACTTACGAGATAACTAGTCTATCGGGTGAAGCCGTTAAGGAATTTAAGCGCAACAGACTTAAGAATTCGACCATAAATCGACTGCTCGAACATGCTAATCTACAATGGTCAATATGGCACCGTCAAAATCGATTAGAGACCGGAGATAGGTTGATTCGACTGAGGCATGTGATTAAAGTGTGGGTGATTCCACCCAATTGCAAATTTTTCGTCGAACGTTACTAAATTGATTTTTCTGTCGTTTCTGTACCCTGTGCCTGTAATTGAAACCTTGAGATTTTTATGACAATCGAGAGCTGCCTATGTGTCGAAGATATACAATGTGGCTTGAAAATAATCGACCACGGGTCAGATGGGCTAAAAATTCCTAAAAGCTACCCAGTAGGTTAGGTTACACTAAAATTGCGCTCAGTTAGGAAATTAGGAAATTGAACCTAATTTCAGAAATTAAAATTTCTGTCATGTCACGATTTATTTTAGGAACATCGACTCATCCTCTGAAGAATTTTCGGGGAACCCAAATTTTTGGTGAAAATTCAAGTTTGGGCGTTTTTGAACCGGGAAATTAAGAGGGCCATTTTAGTGTGGATTTTTGACGTTCAAGGTGGATCACTTGGGCAAGGAAAAATGTAGAATTGAGTGTGGGCACTTACCTTGGCATTGTGGCCCTTGAATTGGATTAATTTGGAGAAGAATTGAAGTGATTTGAAGGGAAATTGCACCAAAATTCGTAGCTGTGGGGGGTGCAACATTTTGGGCACCTAGAATGGCTTCTTGAGGAAGCTTCGGAGTGGAAAATGACTAAGGATGGTGGCTTGGACTTTGGGGGTCATTCAATGATGATTTGGGATATTTTTAGAAGACTTTGGTGGCTTTGCGGTCCCCCATTAGCAGCAGCTCATCTCTTCTTCTCATTCCTTGCCTTAGTTCCTCCATTGTTATTGTTTGAGCTCAAGAAATCCATCCAAGAACCAGAGAAGAACCGGTAGTAGCCGCTCGAGCCCTTCAGCCGTCAACTGCCCCTCCTTGTCGTCCGAGGCTGCTGAAGCCGCGTGTTGTCCCGCTTGCTCGTGTGCCATCCCACTCACTTGCACGACTCTAGCTGCGCCGTCCCTGCTGTGTTGCCATCTTGAAGCTCGTTGAGCCACCTCTACCTACCGTTCAAGCTGCCGTTGTCCCCACCTGGTCTGCCGCTGCCGTCCGCCTCCCACCTGACCTGTCCCCTTGCTATTCCAGCCAAGCCGAACCCTCGGCCCAGTTCCTTTGGCCGTTGGACAGAGCCGAACTCACAACCTAAGTTGTGAGCTTCGTGAGCCATTTCGGGCCTTTTCCGGGCCTCTTTTAGTGTCACTTCAGGCTTGAGTCTTGCCCACCTTGGTGTTGCCATCGCCATGAACTCACTAGCTCACTAATCCAGTGAGTTTACTTGCTAAACCTCACTTAGGAGGTTAATTATGCTTAGTGGATAATTAGCTTAGCCCAAGATTAGATTAGGTGGTTAGTTTAGATTAATTAGGGGTTTAGGTTCTTAATTAGGCTTATTAGGTGGTTAGATTAGACTAGTTAAGGGTTAATTAGATTGTACTATTTAATTAGTATAGTGCATTATTTTTCTAGATCCAATTAGGTGGTTAGATTGGCATATTAGGCTTAATTATGCATTTATTGTATTAAATTGCATAATTAATTAATTTTGTAATTTATTTAATTATTTAATATTTTCCGGAAATTATACCGAGATAGCTGGCCATCGGAATTTTGTGCTAATTGTCATGGTGTGATCAGTTTATGCAATTGAATGATAATTTGTGCAATTTAGTGGTGATTGTGATTTTTGGTTTATTATTTCAAAATTGTGAAATTTTGGTATTTAATTAGAAAATACCGAGTGTCGAGTTTTGACACCGAAAATATTTTTAAGTACTATATTAAATAGTGGGATTTTAAAAGGAATGATATCGATTTTTAAAGTTCGATTTGACCGTGTACCCACACACGATTATTTTACCGAGTGTTTTTAATATGAAGAAAATATGCCAAGCACACTATCTTAATTGAGGCATTTGAGTACAAAGCACAATGTCCTTAGCTAGGATTGAATGATCATGTGATGGTTATGAGAACCCATCCTCGATGTGCGTCGGGTGGATGATGCCCCTATATGAGATGTCCTTAACAATAGATGCCAGATCGCGGAGAGGCCGGACCGAAGCTCCTTCGGGAATGCCGTCTAGAGGCAGACGTTGCCGTACTCAAGGGATGAGACGATGCCTAGCTATGCCGAAAGATTGATATGCGTCGGGTAGATCGTGCCTGTGCGAGCAGTAATCAATTGGAATGCATGATTGATTGAGATAAATGCGTCTAATTATGGGACAAAATTGTGTGGCATGGAATGGGACGTATCATAACAATTTTGTCTTATAATCGGGACCCCTTTGATTGATTGAGATGTGATTGAAGCGTTCCAATTTATGTGTGTGCATTTATTATATGCATCTGTTATATGAATTGTACTGACGTGCAGGAAGGGACTGAGGCGAGGTGAGTCATGTATGATGTGATTAGACTATCTCTAGGCGTATTTCCTTCTTAATCGGGGTTTAGGGTGTGAACTCGTTGAGACATTGTCTCACCCCGTTGTGGGTTTTATCTTTCAAGTCTGTAGATGGAGGTGAGGCCTGTGCGTTTTGGATAGTCGCGAGGATTTAGCGAGCATAATACTGATGTCCTTATCCTTGGGAGTCCATGGTTCCATGAGCTCATCATGACTACTATCTAGGTCGATGAGGGCTTACCTCAGTGGGTACCTCATCAATTTAGGGTGTGGTTCCGTCATGGGTCTAATGGGATCCGGGAAGATCCCTTGGAGGGTTTCGATGTCCCCGCCGTTGCGGTCAAAGCCGCTGCGGGCGAGGGGGTAGATGACCCACCTGACGGTGTCGTGGTAGACCTAGATCCCAAGTAGGAGGGTCCGAGGTAGAGTCAGTTAGAGACTTCTTTTTGAGACTTTGACTTTTGTGTATATAACTTTGTAGGTTGACCTTGGTTGTTTATAAAAGTATTTTGTGAAATTTGTTATCTTGCTTTCTATTCCATATTAATTGTTGTTTGGGGATTGTTTTAATTCACTTCCACATGTGCAATAAAATGAATGGGTCGGGGATACATCCTGGGACATCGCAATTTTATCGACCACCGAGGGATGCACACGTGCTCGAGGTTCAAAGCGTGACAGCTAATTTCCATTAAATTGGATAAAAACCACGAAAAATTACTAAACTTGTACATCTATGACAAACAAAGGGTAAAACCTCAGGTTGGCACATCCGTCAATTACCACATGTCATTGAACTCAGCAATGTAATGGTAAAATCCAACGGAAACCAACGGAGAATAAATTTGTCACAAATATACCAGTTTGGAGGTTTTTGTGGTAGTGATTATTTTGAAAATAGAGAAATGTAAGGGGTCATTGGGTGTAATGAAATGTACATATTTTTATAGAGATAATTAGGATATTCTCTTGAATATTTTACTATGTTAGATATAGTTTAGATATTTTTCTAAATTATCCAAATCTCTTAGGTTACGTATATATTTCTCTTTAATTGTGCATTATCTTAAATAGTCATCTAGGGTCATGTACTCTTCTTTCTTACACATTGAAATATACAAAAATTTCACAATTGTTTCTTTGGTTTTTATATCTTTGTGATACGTGACGGGAATGAAAGGATGAGAAATTTGTTTTTGCTCTAGTGTCTTAAGGATAGAGTGTGTGGATATATGTTTGTTGGGATGAGGAAGATGGAATGTGTTGTTATTTTCTATTAAAGTGGAACTTGCTGGAATTGTGGAATTGAAGCCAAATGGAGTGTTTTATGAATGAAAATGAAGTTTACATAAATGTAGCTCACCACTAAAGCCTAAAGGAAGAATCCACTAGTTACGGATAAAGAACTTAAGGCTCACCACCATACAAATGGATAAAGAACCGAATTCTGAAGGAAAGTACTGACTTCAAGAGGAAATATCATGTATCGTAAAATGGGTCTGCCTTACATACGAAATTGCATCTCTATTTATAGACATACTAAGACATTGTACTAAGACTCTTATAATAAATGCTAGCATGATCTACTTTCTTGCACTTCAGCCCAGTAGTGAAAACTAGCTCCCACTCTTTCATACTTGCAATAAAGATTATTTGACTACCTAACCTTGCATTAAAGACTCTCTAATATAAGAAAAACTAAGCACACTCTACATTCTTACACTTTAGCCTAGTAATGAAGACTAGCTCCCCACTCTTTCAAACTTGCAATAAAAACTCTTTGACATCCTAGCCTTGCATTAAAGACTCTACTGTAAGTAGACAAATTGAGCACACTAGAGCAACTAAGACATAAGAAGGCAAACAAAGCACACCAAACAAATGGAACACATCCATCGCTTCTTCAACCTTGCTTTTAAGCCACCAATCATCAACAAATACTATCTTGTGTGCCCTGGACCCATTGGACCATGCTGAGGACGAAATTTGCTATGTGTTTCCATGATTGCCGAGTTGGCTTGATGGATTGATGAAGCTTGAGTTTGGATGGCTATGTAATAATTGGAAGATTTAAGTTTTGATGCTCCACATCACTTTGAATCAAAGTTAGATGATCTTGAAGTGCATAGAGTACACATCACACACACACACAAGCGCACACAAGAGTGCAAACCTCGAATATCATGTCATTTCCTTGGTACCATTGTTTGTTATGTCCAATAGTGTCATTAGATTCTATGTTAGTCTATATTGTTGTTGCGTAGCTTGCACAAAATTTGTGGCAGCCTGTCATGACAACCAATCTCCTGCTGCAACGACAGCCTTCTACCATGACGACAACCTCTTACATGTAGCTTGTATTCTAGGCACGACAACCCACGATAGATAAGCAACCGAGTCAATGTTAACTAGATCTCTCTTCAGTACACTGAATCGCATCGACGTTTTTCGATTATTATTATTATTTTTTTTTTATCTAAACTGAAGTTGACTTCTATGCACCTTGAGTCTGAGAGGGATATTAGAAATAATTAAATATCCAATGTTAGAGGTAATTAGGATATATCTCTTGATTTTTTATTTATCTTAGGATTGCATATATATTTCCCTTTGATCAAGCATATCTTTGATTGATATGTCATCCTAGATAATCATCTAATATAGTTTATAAATAGGCTCACTGCTCTTCTTTTATACACATCAAATATACAGAAATTTCACAATTCTCTGTTCTGCTTGCTTCTTATCTTTTTTGAGATTTTCAACCGTTTTTCTTTTATCAAAGTAAAATAGTAAAATATGATGCTTGCATATAAGAACCGCTTTTTCTTTTGCTTTTTTGTTCTGATGAGTTGCAAGAAGAAGAACAGAAGAACCGCTTTAGTATAAGCCTTGGTGCAATTTACTTAGAGAGGGAGATGATGTATGTACTTTTCAACAGTTAGACTTCATGGTAATAAATAAGTACACGCAAGACCTGAACCTATTGGCTGGCGAGAGGAAACTAGGGCCGGCGGATGGGTGTAAAACCCAACAACGGCGGAAAAAATAAGCTCGGTTTCATCACAACCTAGGCCATGGGCATCGGTCACCGCGGCAGTGAGATTGGAACAAGAGAGGCAAGAAAATATTGCATTTTCTTTAAATCATGCCAATCAAGCCTATTTGAAACATTAGTCATGCGAGTATTGCCAGACGACCCATTTCATTAATGGTCGAAATAGTTTTGGTACAATTCATGTAATAACATCACGAAAGAGACAAAGAGGCGGGATCGGATCCCATTAAAATGGATAAATAAACGACCATCTTATTCCAAGAAAAGACTAGTTCTACGGTGGGGTGCATCAGCATCCAAATCGATACGATCGCGCGCAGGTTATTATGACAGCATATTAAACGAAACTAAACGGAAGCATGAAAGACCAAACGCGAGTCGCCCGGCGTCGGTAAATGTCTTCATCAGGTCTCCCCCAAAACGGACTGAAAGCGAAGAAGAATCAACAAGGCGGCATGTCGGGTGGCGGCGACAGCAAGTGGGTGCTCGGGGAACTCCATTCCTCACGATGAACGCCGTGTCCATGCCCCACGTCAGGTGCCGCTCTATGTGGCAGTGCATGAACCACACTCCTGCCCATTTTTGTCACAATCAGTACCAGTAATTCTCTATCTACGCAATAGATATCTGTATAAATGGCTCTGTATGACATTAATTTAAGCATAGGTTAAATGACACAAGCACAGAAAAGAATATAGGGCCAAGATAATACCAATAGATATTAACACATATAAAGCGTCTATGTCAAACATTAGTTCAAACTCACCAGGATTGTCCGCCCTAAATCTGATCGCAGCCCACCCGTTCTTCGGCACCGCAATAGTGTTCTGCAAAGGTGGATCCACTAGATTATAATTTAAGGGATCCTTCTTGATGTCGAAGTTCCCAAGTCCCCAACCAACGACATAAAAGCTATATCCATGCAGATGCATCGGGTGATCGGTTCCAGCCACCAAGTTCGTCCCCTGGAAAACGAGCTCCACGGTCGAGTTATGCTTCAGTACCTTCACCTCTGTCCCGTGCTTCGTTGTCTCCAGGTCCAGCGGCAAGTCATCAGCCGTGAAATTGAAGATGTATGGTGGGAAGTTGGGGAGCTGGGTTCCGAACACGCCATTGATGCCGTAATAATAAGCTTGGAGGATGTCGATCGAGGGGCTCGTGAAACTTATGTTGTTCACGCTTGCAGCAAGACGGGTCCCATTGGGGCCCGCGCAGGAATTGTTTGGGCACGGGAATGAGTTAACAGAGATCGTGAAGATGAAATGGTTGGTTATATTCTTGGGGACGTCGATGGGGTGCTCGTCGCTCTCTAAGCTTCGGAGGCTGCCGGTGAAATTGACCGACGCGGAAGTGTCATTGTAATAAGGAAGTTGCGGCAAAGGAGTTGGCGAGGTTGGAGCATACTTTCCAGAGTATTCCACCACGGCTGTGGTGGTTGTGTTATCGTAAGCCACAGCGAGAGCGCTAGAGTAAACCCTAGCAGCCATATAATAGTGGTCAGCGTTTTGGTTGGCTTTGAGGAGAACGTCGATGGTTTGACCGGGAGATATTGTGATGATATCTCTCGTTAAGGGCTTAGTGTAGCTTGCGTCCGTTGCGACGACGGTGAGGCTGTGGTTGGCAATGGAGAAGAAGAGGAGGTCTTGCATGGCCGCGTTGATTATTCTCAGCAAATATGTCTTGCCTTGCTCAACCCTTAATTTGAAAGTGTCTGAAACAAAATTACACCGTAAATAATTACAAACATAAGGAAGAAAAACTGTAGAGAAGATAACTTAATGTCTAAGCCAAAAATAGTTAAAGTACAAAGTCCCACCGTTTGAATATTCCATTTGGGGAACAATCCATCTGAACTTGGTAAACCAACATTTCTTGTTTTGATGGTTGGTTGAATTTATAGCACAATTAGTATAATCTATTGTTCAACAGCCTTTGGTGGGAATTGGGTCTGCATCAGGAGTGAGACCGGCATTTTTCATAATAGAGAACAAAAAATGATAATAAGAGGATAGCAACAGCTCTTGCTAACCCTAAAAACTGACGATTAGGAAATTACAAGGTGCATATAATTTCATTTTACGAAGACCCTATGGTTCGTCCAGCTTTTGGAATGTTATATGGCTTTCGAAAGCAAGTGGATGCGGGGTCACATCCTTTTACGTTGGTGTACGCACTCACAAAGCAAGCATATTGACATTTACATGTAAATGTAAAAACCATAGGTGTAAGAGATATAGTCAAATTTTACCATTAATTTCTATCACACTCGGCAACCTTATTGACTTTACTTGATGATTTCTCAAAAACCATGTAAGAAGTGGAGGAACAAGGAAATAAAATTAGGCCAAGAAGAAGAAGGAGGAGTTTAAACATGGTGCCTCTAACCTTGCTTTGAGCATGGGTAAAGATCTCCAGGTTGACCATTGATAGTATAAGCATCGGAAACATTTGGATCTCCCCCAGTTCTGAGCATTTCATGATAGACCTCCATTATCGGTTTCTTCCACCATTCTCCTGCACATATATTGTTATGTTTGAAATTTGAATGATGAAAGATCAATTATGTTTGATTGCACTATGCTTTTCATGAAAATGTAATAGCCAACAAGCACATATTAATTACTCAACCAAATTTGTGAATTACCTAATATAATAGGTACTTCATCATCAGGTTTTGGAAAAGGATAGCTTAAATCTTTTTTGGGGTAAATAACAATGGCTCCATGCACAGTGGCTCTTGACCAGTCACTGTGAGCATGCCACCATAAGGTCCCTTCTTCTGTGGAGAATATCACCTTCTGACTAAATTTAGCTCCTGGCTGTATTGGGCATTGGGTTATATACTCTGGTCCATCAGACCACGGATATCTTGGTTGTTTCACACCATGCCTACAGTAAGATTGTCCACATTTAATTAGGACAAATTTTCAAGCATCCATGGAATAACGTTGAGAAATTGTTCTCGAGAACCATATCTATATTAACAAAATAATGAAAAGTTGTTGAAGACAGCTAGTAATGTACATAGAAATCTACTAAAATAGGACATGCTCTCCATATGTTTTGAAATGGGGTGGGCTATGCCTGATGACCTTTGAGTGCCTATATTCTCTAAATTCGTGGATCGTCCATGGCGATAAGGAAGACACATAAATTACTTTCACATATAGAAGGTCACTTCTATCTAACGACCACAGCTAATATACTTAGATGCTAATGACAGAATCATCTTCAAGACAATGCTTCATAATGTGAAAGCTAAGAAACACTATTCATACCAGTGAATCGTAATGTTGTATTTAGCCTTGTTATAGACATCAACAATGATGGTATCGCCTTTGTGCACGTATAGAGTCGGCCCAGGAAATTGCCTGTTCACCGTCAGGATGTTCTTCATGCTACATAATCTCTTGTATGGCATTTCCTCGACCTGTAATATCTTACGCACTTGAGCAATGCAGTCCAATCAATGTTTGCATGCATATGACAATGTGGAAATGTCAGTATAACACTCAGTTGAACTTACGACGAAAGTATAACGAGCCAAAGCTTTACATCGGAGAAAGCCGATGAGGAAGAGTAGAAACCCTAAGCATTGAGCTTTTGAAGCCCTCATGGGGATTAACTTGGAAATGAGACGGTGGGTGCGGCTCGATTATTTGGAGATTAAGCCGCGAGTGGGAGGTATTTATAAGGCTTGAGAAAGGCTGGACTGACCGGGAAGGTAGAAGTTGGCGGCGTGGATGAAATTGTCGGCATTGAACAGGTCATTATAGCTTTGGACATCCAGTAAAGTTCGGCAACTTACTAACCTTTAGGTTCTCGAGTCGTGGAAAACCATCAGCAATATTGTTTCGATGTCTATTGTTTTTCCTTTTCTGGATTCCTAATGAGAAGAGGGCCGCTTCCACAATTGTTACCTGTTGATTAACCCTGGCTATAATACGGTTGACGATTTTCTGAGGCAACTAATTATTTTTTAACTAACGTTTCTCCACAACAATACCCTATAATCACTTAAAACGTCACTCTTTCCTTGTATATTGTCGGGCCATATTTTGCCTCTTTATGCTCTACGCAGCCAGTAGCTTGGTATATAAGTCAATCAACTTGCCTTTTGATTGATGCTTATGGCCCTATATCGTTGATTACTATCCTAGCTACGTTCTGAATCAAGCAATGCGACAAACAGAAGCACTCGATCAGTTTGGCGACGTGGCAGTGGTAATCTTGTGAATCAGCTACACTGTTCATCTACGGTGTGGATAGTCAAGGTCTTCGTTTTCTGGTCTCTAGTTAAGTAATTATTATTATTATTTTAAACACGTGCCTTTGCAATTCAAAAGAGGTAAACAAAATTACAGAATTAGGAACATCTTTCGTGAACTCAACTGCTTTCTAAGTTTAAGCGCGTCCATCGACTTGGAAAAGTCGAATTCGTTCACGTTTCCGGTTGAACTGAAGGGTTAGCTAGACTACCCTCATCAACAGAGATTCCTATGGTTAGGATAATAGTTACATTTGTTTCGCCTAATTTCCTTAATTACGGTCAATTTCAACGTAGACACGATGTGGATACAGAGCCACTATAGGAGGGAAAAAAAGGTGAGGCGTGAAGCAATTGGTCTCCGGAAAATTGGCATGTCATTTTTCCATACCTAACAAGCGTCCATGACTTGCCCTTGTATGAGCCAGGTTCATGGAAAACAACAAAGGCTGTAATCAAAATGCGCCAAACACAGCCAACCCTTCGAGGAACACTCGCTAACAGCATTTGAGAGCCTAGTAAAATTCAAATCCATGCTGATTACACGATAGTCAGAAGGAAGACATGTTCCATAACCTTTTTCTACATGGCGATTACCGCATCTATTGAAACAATCTCTTGCTGCTTAACTACGGGTTTACATGCTCTTTATTTTGCCATTGTAGTTTTAGGCCACAGTCCAGCTTACATATAAAGAGCAGTGTTAGAATATTTGAATATTGAATCAATCCTTCATTTAACAATTTAAGCAGCTTAATCATTCTATTCTAGCTTGCAAATGAGAGGGAATGTTGAAAAAACTCACGTCATTTGACTATGGCTTTATATAGATACGGTCTCCCTCCACCTATTAACTTAGAGTTCAACTTTCTTATCAGCGTCATCCATGAAATAATCTACACCTACACCTACTAAATTCCAATAATTAGAAGACTTTAGAAAGATTTAAACTCAGAATTTCCTACTCTAATAGAATATGAGATTTTTTGAGACTAGTGCCATTTGTTCTAAAAGTTTCAATTGTTAGACGAAGACGTGATTTAATATGTAAATATTGTAACAAATATGATGAAATTAATCGAACTCTCGAAGAAACTTGAGAGTGTTGTCGGCCATTGATGGCCTCGTTCTCAAATTAAATCAGCTCAGATGCTTGCCTCCCAAAACAATGGATATATAATTAGCACAATTCACTTCCTTTGGATTATATGATAACACATCTTCGAAACATTAATAGGCGACTTATGTAAGTATTACAATCTCATTACAATAAACGAGTCATCCAATCAATATCAGTTATTGGGAAAATAAACGAGTCATCCAATCAATATCGTAGTTCAATTCATTTAATAATTTGCTGGACATGATCAGTAAATCAACGGGTTGTCTAATGTGTCCCGCCAAGCCAAGACTTGGTGTCTATTGTATCATACTGGTAGACAAGTCAAAACACGTGAAATAAGGCATCTATATCTCTAGATCTTGATTTTGCGTGAGGTTTTCATATGAACTGTCAAAGAAAATACACGCTAGTAGTCAGCCCATCTGCTTCTTCTTCAGTATCATGCATTCACTTTCATAAGCCTCTGCCCAGCAATTTCTCGGCTACAAGACGAGCGAGCAGTGTTGCATCCAAACCTCACAGGAGATTCATTTTTGTCGTAGTCCTTGCAGATTAAGTACATGAGATTTCGATTCATGAAACAACAACTTCAAGTGCACGCAAGGCGAGTGAAATAGTCTCCTTAGAAAACACAGGACCACCAAATCAACAATTCGACATTGCGGCTTGAAGATTATCGCAATGTTGTTCAGCGAATAAACGTCAGTTCTTGCGGAGGATCAGTCCAACTCTCTTAAAGCGAAGACGATGGGCAGAGTTTGCCTTGTTCTCTTTCTCACAGGCATCGATCTATCCGACTTCTCCTGTGCAAATCCATTAGTGATTCATTGAGCAGAATTCCACCTGCAAACCGAACGAAAATGAGTCATTCCTTGGCGTAGAATGGAAATCTGGAATCTCTATCAGATTAACTTTTGAGTAAAGGATGGGTTTTTTCGACCGAAAAGCAAAAAAAATAAAGGATGAGTTTAACGGCTTTTTCTGATATATCTTAATATAATATTTGATTCCCTTATTTTAGTCGGACTCTTCCTTTAAATTAATATAAACAATTAATTTAAGCTTCATAGTTTTTAGCTTTTGTCATGATTGATTATTGAACTAGTAATGATTTTTTTTCCTCTAATGGTGTTTCTTTCTACTCTCTTCTGTCTAATTTGTTAAACAACTCTTGTGAGGGTGTCAGACGAAAAAAAATCCTGCAGTAGGAATGTAATGTAATTGAAGTAGTTAATATATCTTAATTGGTCAATAACTTATTATTCTAGTTTTTGAATAAAGGTGAGTCCAACATGAGTTTAGACCTAGGTTTCATGTAGGTGAATTTAAGGGGCAAATGCATTTGGCTTCTATTGCATTGCCTAGTAAGTGGTATTAGAGCTGATAGTTGACCGATGGCCTCCTCCCTATGGGTATCATTATTTGGTAAATATCTCATTGAAATAAAATGTTGGATGTGACTCCTTAATCGAGGCAATGGATGGTGCCCCCTTGCTTCTCGCTAAGCTAGGCTAGGCCACGCAATTGAGGTGGAGTTTGAGGGGTAGATACCGTCCTCATCGGTGGCTACCAAACTCGGTGGGCCAAGTTGGAGATTCTTGAGTTGAAATAATATCGATGCGAAAAGATATCCATACTAAGGGGGAAAATGCATTACGCAAGTTACTTGCATGTGTGAAGAAGATTTGTTAAGGTTCAAAAAGACATATGTACTAAGGGGAAAAATGCCTTATGCAAGTGACTTACACATGAGAGGGAGATTTGCTAAGGTGTACATTTGAGAATGCTAGGCGGAAGTGTGACAACTTGAATTTTCAAAATTTATTTTCGATTAGATAAATCGGGTTTTTCGTCGACACGCCGATAGTGCTATTCTCTGAACTGATCACTCAAAATATAATTGGACTATCTGGGGAAACAATTAAGGAATCTAAATGCAATGGACTTGAAAATTTGACTAAGAATCAACTGCTTGACCGTGTTGGTCTGCAAGGGTTATTATGGCACTCTCAGAAATCGATTAGAGACTGGAGATAGGTCGATTCGACTGAGATATGTGATCAGAGTATGGGTGATTCCACCTAATTACAAAATACTCGTCGATCAGCACTAGACTATCGGTTTTTCTATCGTTTTGGCATCCAGTGCCCGTAATTGAATTTTCGAAATTTTCACGACAACCGAGAATCGCCAATGTATCAAAGATATACATTGTGACTCGAGATAAATTGGTCATGGGTCAATTGCACCAAAAATTCCTAAAAGTGACCCGGTAACCTAGGTTACGCTAAAATCGCATTGGATTAAAATTAACTGTGAATTTGAACCCGATTTCAGAAATTGAAAGTTCTGTAATATCACGACCTATTTCAGGAACGTTGACTCATCCTCCAAAAATTTTCAAAGATTCTGAGATTTTTACAGAAAATCGTTCGGATGTTGCGGAAAAATTAGTGGAAATTCGTACGAGCCAAATTAAAGGAATTTTGGACTTCTAAGCCGAGCATTTGAGTGTCGGGGATTTATAGAAAATTGTTCGGGATTTTTCTTTATCGAGATTGGACCTCAATTTGGGGAATTGAGTGATGAAATTAAACCTAAAATTGTGAAATTCGGTTTTGGACAAGGGGCTGAAAATTTTGCATCAAAATGTGATTAATGGGTGGATTTATTTGTCTAGAAAGAATTAAGGACCAAGGGATAGACATGGGTGCCTTTGGGGGACAAACATTTAATTGGATGAATAGACTTATTGACTTTTGTTACCCTTCTCTCCAAGCTCACACGTCTCTCCCTCACGCACGCCTTTTCCCCACCGTCTCCCACTCACGCCCCCACGCCTCTGTCCCTCTCTTTTATTTCTCTCCACCTTTTCTTTTTCTTTAACCGAGCAAACCCTCGATTTACTGCCAGCTCCACCCACGTTTATTTTCCTCTCAAGCCCATGCGAGCTTAACCCCACGTTCCAGTCAACATCTCCACCAAACCTTTTTGTTGACTGCCCTTACTCTCCTTTTTCCTTTTGAACCGAGCGCAGCCCACCGATCCACTCTGCCATCCACCGAAGAAGAAATCTCCACGCGTCTTCAGTTTCTGTCGAGCTGCCCGTGTTGTCCGCTCGTGAAGCCAGTCAATACCAGCCGGTTATTTGACTCCAATCCACGCGGCCATCTCCACGGTTCTTCGTCGCCAGCACGTCCGCAAGGCCGCCCCACCTCCATGCTCGAGCATCACCAGCCAGCTCGTGGGCTTCGCTGTTTCCTCTCCTTCGCTGCTTCGGAATTTCTCAGCTCGCAAGCCCAGCAATCCAGCCCGTTCTCTGCAGCAGTCAGCCCGCAACTTCAGTCCATCGGGCCCTTACTGTTTCTCTCACCAGGCCCAAGCTGCAGTCCACGAACCCATCTTCAGCAGTCTTCAGTCCACAATTTCAGCCAGCAATTTGGCCCAAAGATTTAGTAACTTAGCCCAGTTTCTTGAAGCCCAGCCCAGCAATTTGAAGCCCACGAAATTTCAGCGGTCCAGCCCGCGAAGAAGGCCCAACCACAGCCAAGTCCAAGCCTAGTAATTCTCTGAGGGCTTGCAAGGCCTTTTGGCCCAGCCCGAGTGTTCGCCGACACCGCCGAAAATTTGGATTTCGGCCGCCGTCGCGCCGTCGTCGCGATGAACCGGTTTCCGCAATAAACCGGTGAGTTTATGCACTAAACCCTTCTTAGTAAGTTAATGACGTCTAAGGGGTGTTTAGTTTAATTTAATTAGGAATTAGGTGGTTATTTAGATTAAATTAGAAATTTAATTATTTAATCGAGCATGTTAGGTGGTTAGCATGGTTTAGCTAAGGTCTAAATAAATTGTACTATTTATCTAGAAGGGTTCGAGAATTTTTTGAGTCCATATTGGTATTTAATTTAATAATTTTGGCCTAGGTTAGTATTTTTCGAAATTAAATTGAATTAATTAATTAATTTTCGAAATTAATTATTTATTTATTACTTATTTTCCGGAAATTATGCCGGGATAGCCAGTGACCAAAATTTCGTGCTGATTTCAATGATGTATTTAGTTTCTGCAATTGAATGATGTATTGTTGAATTGAGTGATGATTGTGATATATAGGTATTTTAATTAGAAAATATCGGGTGTCGGGTGTTGACACCAATAGTGGGTTTTAAGTACCATTTCAGCTTAGGTGAACAATATAGATCTATATCAGCTTCGGGGAGCATTAATACCATTATAAATCTCTAGCAGCTTTAGTGAACAATGTCAAGCAATAATGCTTTAGCAGCTTTGGTGAGCACTTTAGATATTAGCTTTAGCGAGCATTATAATTATCCAGCAGCTTTGGTGAGCAAATGTTATTAGCAGCTTCGGTGAACATTATTTGATTTAGCAGCTTTGGTGAGCAAATTTTAGACATTAGCTATAGGAGCAAAGATATATGAGCATATCAATTTAAGCTTAGGCGAGCAATGTTTGAATCGATAGAATTTATGGATGACATTGGTGACATGGAGTCGAATGAGTTGACTGATTGATGGTGAATTTGAATTGAATTGTTTAATTGAGTATTTGAATTATACTGACCTGTAGGGTGGATCTGAGGCCAAGGTAAGCCTCTGTGCTTGTATGATTGTCTAATTAGGATGCTTCTGGGTGTATTTCCCTCTTAATCGAGGTTTAGAGTGTAGACTTGCTGAGACATTGTCTCACTGGTTATTGTATAACCATTTTCAGGTTCGTCGAGTGGAAGACCTGGAGTTGAGAGGAGGTGATTGGAAGTGTAGGTCAGTTAGGACATCTTCTTTTTGGAAGGCTAGTCTTTTGGCCATAGACTTTTGTACATGACTTAGTGTGAATATAAAAGCATGTTTGTTTGTGAATCTATTTTCTTGCTTTCTATCCAGAGATGATTATTGTCAGAAGATTTATTTTCGCTTCCGCATGTGCAATAAAACGAAAGGTTCGGTAACTCGTCATGGGAAGTTGCAAAACTTTATCGACTAGAGAGGGATGGGCATGCGTTCGGAGGTTCGGGGCGTGGTAGGTTGCCTTGCTTCGATGATGTAATATAATACGAAGTAGTTCAGATAAATACACCGCAAGTTTCATAAAAGAAATGATCATCGTCAACCGCAATATATATTTTATTTGTTGCTTCGAGAATGACATCTACATCGCAAAAAGAAAAGCAATGTTCGGGACTGTTGGCATGTGGGCTGCCTAGGATTTATGGAAATGATAATAAGGACGCCGTTGAATGGGTCTATGCGCAGCGATAACGGACTCTTTCATCCGTGCAATCAATGTCTTTGTTTTGACCTAATATGGATTTTATTTAGAGCACGATTCAAAGTTCTCCTTGAACGAGGCATTGAAAGGGAGTTTCCATACGGAAGTGGGGGCGCCTTTCTAAAATGATTAAAGGAAAACGACTAAGAGGCTTAGTAATTCTTGAAAAGGAAACTAAAAGAAAGGAAATTATCATCTCGAATCGGGACAATTTAAAAAGAAATTACCTGGTCAACACTAAACTTATTGTACCGATGCCAATTGAGTCATAATAAGAAAAATGTCAAAAAAGTCATAAATCTATTGCATTTATACCAATTTGAGTCTAAACCTTTTGACCTCATGTCAATTAAGTCATTTCGGCTAATTTTGACTAAACACTATTGACGTGGACGCCGGTTGGATTACATGGCGCGGTCGGCACTATTGTTAATAACTTCTAATAATATTTTAGTAATTTTTCAAATTTTATTTATTTATTTTTCTTTTCATTTCCTTCTTTTATTTTCTCTTTCTTTTGTTTCTTCCCCTCCCTACATCCGATTGCTGGACTTCGGTGACCAATCAGAGGCAAGAGCCAACAAGTCTCAAGTCTCGCTAGCCTAGCGCAAGGCGGCCTCTTGCAAAGGCTCAAGCCTCGCTAGGGGCCAGATGAGGTGCAAACTTGCTGGCCCTCACTCTAGCTGATTTCTAAGGTTCAACAATTGGCTAGAGGAGGGGAAGGGAAAAAAAAAGAGAAGGAAAATAAAATTTTCAAAAAAATAAAAAAAATTATTAATATATTATTAGAAGTTGTTCATGTCGTGTCACCAATCGTGCCATGTAGGTTGGTCGGCATCTATGTCAATAATATCATATCAAAATTAGGTTGAAGAATTGAATTGGCTTTATGTAAGAAGGTTTAGGACTAAATTGACACCATTAAAAGGTTTAAGACTAAATTGACACAAATGTAATAGGTTTATGACTTTTTTGATAATTTTTCCCGGTCTTCAATTTTTTAGTTTTGCCAATTTTGCTCCAAACCCTTATGCAAGATTCCAATATAATCATTTGGATTAATTTTCATTGGAAAATCACTGATAACTTGGTAAAGAAGATTATCATTTCAAATGAAGAGACAATTTGGAAGGTCTCTTGACACCGAACTATGAGTGACAACGTTGTGTTTGGCACGACTTGATAAAAGAAAAATCAGTTCATGATCCACGGATATCGTTTATTTTTGGAAGTCAGACAAAAAACAATGTTTGGGTGATGAGTAGAAGATTGAAATGCTTTGTCCAATAAGGAAATCAATGGATCATCATACGGAAAATGTCGTTCTATGTAATGGCAAACTTAGACGGCAAGGAGAACTCATTGTTAAGAAATGTCATCCTAGTCAACGGTAAACTGTTTGTTACAATCCACGGGCTTGTAGAAATATGGAGCGTAGTTTGCAAAACTTGTTGCAATTTAGTGATGGACGGCCAAAATAATCAATCACCAATCTAACCACTTTGGCGGCCACCACGAGCATGGGACTGTACTAGTTTGCTGGTTCCATACTGAGTACAAAGATTATAGATCAGGAAAAGATGAAATTTGAACTCTTCAAAACATTTTTTTCACATTAGCCATAAAAAATAAGCACATTGATCTAATAAAATAGAAAGTGGTAAACAATCTTGAAGGATAGAAATAAAGAGCACCTACGTAGGGTCTTATTAAATGGACCTAATCGAGGAGGATTCCATTCGTCCGTTTTCGAAAAAAGGATCGTTCATCCGTGCTGGTAAATTTTTCAAGGAGTTGGTAAACATTCAAAAAAAGACTTGTGGTCGAGAAAAACTGCTAGCCACTTCATTTTCTAATAATTTGTCGGTATAAGTAATAAATACTTTTATAATTACTAATTCTTTTTGCCAATTTGCTTTAATTTCCAGCTTTTCTTATTGTTTACTAACTCTGATTTGCTTTCTAATTATACTTCTTGCACGCTCATTCAGATCTAGTTCATCCTCTTAGCAAGTGCACTTTGCCGTGGTCTGTCGGGAGCTGTTCTTGTTCTTCTTGTTCCATTATGTTGAAATATAATATGCGAAAACGATATGATCTTGCAATTTACATCCACGCGAAATCACTAGAGAAATAAACGAGAAATAATAAGGACATCAGAAATTTACATTGTTCGGTTTAAATATCGATACCTACGTCCACGGGGAGAACCAACAGCAAATAATCCACTATAATCAAAGAATCAGAGTTTATAATCGCTCACACGCTCGATTATTTCTCACACCTAGATTTATTCACAAACCCAAAGTGTTTATAAATAAACAATTCACTTGGACGTAAACTCACGGCACAAAAATTACCGCACGCTCAAGCTCAAAGCAAAACACTTTATGTAGCTGAAATTAAGAACTCTAGCGTTCGTCTTCTGGTTCGCGTACGTATGGATTCGTGTTCGTCTTTCTTGATTGTGCGGCGCTCTTCTAGACATTCCTTTTGTGTGGCTCTGTCTACTTCGTAGGGCTTCAGCGGTGACTCTTATGGATGTTCCACATTTTATATGTGTGCCCAAGGTAAAAAATTTGACCTGAGCCCACCAACTTTAGTCTTCAATGTGAACGAGGCTTTTGTAGAGGAAAGAAATCCTTACTTAAGCTTTTATTTTATTTCCTCTTTTGTCTTGTAGTGGTAGATTAACTTCCTTCTTTTGTTTTCTTTTGTATGTCTAAAACAAAGTCCAATAAGAAGAAAAACTTCTTCATCCGATTTGTAATCCACTTAGGAAAATCTTCTGCAATCCAAATTCAAATTGGATACATTAATTTAACACATTCTATGCACAAAATCCTTGAATTTTATGTTGTTGTGCGTGTCTCCATTGGTGGAATTAGATATTTAATTTTTAAACTGGTCTCATTCTTCACTTCGAATTTCCATTGATTAAAAGTAGCAAACTCATCAAATTTATTTTTCAGAAAATAAACTCATCCCTTTCTTGTGAAGTCATCAATGAGGGTGATGTAGTGATGTGAATTTCTAGGTAATGGACATCAGTCAGCCCCGAGACATCTATATGCATCCATACTAACTTTCATTTTTAGTTTTTCATCTATTCTTTGAAAAATTGACACGTTTTTATTTGCCTACATTACAATCCTCACTTAGACCAATATCCAATCTTTAGATCATGCAATTTCCCTTTGATGCTAACATCTCCATCCCCTTTTTGCTAATGTGTCCAAGCTATGATGTCACAATTTGGCATCAACTTTGGGGTTAGCAACAACTCCAATTTTTCTACTGCATTCCATCATGTACAGTATTCCAAATTTTGTTCCCAATGCTACAAACATAGCACCTATAACAATCTTTAAAAAGCCATCCCCAATAATGGTTCAATACCCTATGCTGTCTAATTATCCTATAGAGACAAGATTTCTTTTCAGGCTGGAAATATATTCGACATCATGCAACTTCTATCGAGTTTCGTTGGCGATCTTAAGTGAACTTGACCATTCCCCACAATATCCAAAGGTTCATATAGTAAGATAAACCTTTTCAAACTTTCTAGGAACAAAAAGTTGCATTAGTTCTTTGCATTAGGTTGAGAGAAACAACACAAGTCAAGACTCAATCTGACTATATATGCTTAAAATTAGGGTCCTTTGGAAAAACGTCTCTTCAATGGTGGCATTATGGATTCATCTTCTTAATTATGATTTTTCTGCTACTTTGAGGTTTTGCAATTTCGTTTTAGATGGCCTTCTTTTTGCTATTCTAGCAAGATTTTTCATCACGAGGTCTCCATTTACTTCTCCCTTAAGACTTAGATTAACCATGATTATGGTTTTGACCTTGTTGATTACTTCTCCCTTTGCATTCAATACTCCACAAAACCTCCCGACAATTAACCCGAGCCTCTTTTGTGAGTGGTTGTCAGGCCGAGCCCAATGAAGCTCAAATGGTGGGGTTTTATGGTGTGGATAAAAATAAAGATTGCGGAAAAATACGGAAATTGTTTATTTGTTGAAGTGATGATCAATAATGGATAGGAAAATTTGGATCTCATATTTGAATACAAGGTTGTTGAAGCACAAACAACAATTTCCGTTTACAAGTTGCTGTTTGTTCTTAAATTGGAAAGTCCAACATGAACTCGGTCAACACCGTCAAAGAGAAGAAATAGAAGATATGTTTTTCCCTGAAAAGTTGGCTTGGGTTAAATTTATTTAATATCTTTATATATTCTTTCCTAGTCTATGTGGGAGTCACTTTTGAGTTCAAAATTTGTGTGTATAATCCCTTCGTGAGATTGAAAGATTATTTAGCGATGAATTATTGGGCTAAACACTGCGTGAGTTTATTGGTTGCAATTGAGGCTTAGGAAACATTGAGAGTGTTTGAGTGACTTGAGTGTGGTTGTAATCTTCGTTTGTCACTTGATCTATAGTGAAATTTGCTATTGTTCTCCATGTATACGTAAGTCACTACAATCGAACCACTTAAATCTATTGTTCAATCTATTTTCTTTATTCTGTCTATTCTATTATTCAATTGCTTGCTTTCCATGACAATTGGTATTAGAGCCGGACTCGGCTGAGTAAAAGTAAATCGATTATGATAGAAGAAGGAAAAGTGAGAATTGATGGATTTGATGGGAATGATTTTAGTTTCTTGAAAATGTAGATTGAGGATTATCTCTATCAGATAAAACTGCACTTACCCCTATCTAGGGAGAAGCCAGAGACAATGGAGCAAGCTAATTGGGAATTGCTAAATAGATGAGCTATAGGTGTTATTCGGCTAACATTGGCTCATAATGTCGCATTTAACATTGTGAAGGAGAATATTGTTGCGGGTTTAATGAAAGCCTTGTCGGATATGTACAAAAAGCCCTCTGTGATCAACAAGGTCTTTTGATGCGACAACTGTTTAATTTGAAAATAAACGAAGGTGCATTAGTTGCAAATCATATTAATGAATTCAATGTAATCGTTGGTCAATTGAGTTCAATTGAGATTGACTTTGAAGATGAAATATGTGTTTTAATTCTATTATTCTCATTGCCTGATAGTTGGAATACTACTGTTGTTATTGTAAGTAATTCCTCGAGGCCAACAAATTTGACATTTGATGGGGTTCGTGATTTGATTCTGAGTGAGAACATCCTTAAAAGAGAATCTAATGAACATATATCTGCTGCTTTAGTAGGTGAAAATGGACGAAAAATTAGTATACATGTTAGCAAGGATAGTACAAACATGAACATAACTAGTTAATCTAAGATTGGTGGTGTTGTCCATTGGAATTTTGGCAAGAGGGGGGCATCTTAGAATGAATTGCCTTAAGTTGAAGACGAGAAGGATAAGGGAATTATAGTGGGATTCTACATGGAGTGCCGGTTACGATAACTTCTGATATAGACCCGAGGTTCACCACCGCTTTTTGGAAGAGCTTGCAAAGTGCTTTAGGTATCAAGCTGCGGTACAGTACGGCATATCATCCTCAGACAGATGGCCAGTCGAAGAGTACAATTCAAACCCTCGAGGACATGTTGAAAGCTTGTGTACTAGACTTCAAAGGAAGTTGGGAAGATTAGCTACACCTGGTGGAATTTGGAGTAATGACTCCATTCGAAGTGTTGTATACTGAGACCTAGAGTTGGTCCAGTAGTCAGTGGATGTCGTAGTAGTGATTAGAGGCAAATTAAAGACCGCTCAGAGCAGATAGAAAAGCTACGCAGATAAGTGCCGGAGATCGTTGGAATTCCCAGTTGGTGATCACGTTTTTTTGAAGGTGTCACCAATGAGGGGAATTTTGCGCTTTGGAAAAAAAGGCAAACTGAGTCCGAGGTACGTAGGTCCATTTGAAATTCTAGAGAGAATCGAGATCCTGGCGTATCGTCTTGCTTTGCCACCGAGATTAGCACAAGTGCACGACATCTTTCACGTGTTGATGTTGAGGAAGTACGAACCTGACCCGACTCACGTGGACGTGGATGACCGTGTGGCTGAAAGCCCGGGCCTCGAGAATGGACACGAAAGAGCAACGTACAAAGAACATTCCGTTGGTCAAAGTGGTCTAGTAATGTAAAGGAGCGACTTGGGAGACCGAAGAACATTGTAATGGTTTAAATTTCGAGAACGAAATTTTTATACGAGGAGAAGAGTTGTGACATCCCAAATTTTCAATTCTACTTTCCATTGAATAAATCGAGCATTTCATCGACGCGCCTATAAGGCTATTCTCACAGCTAATCACTCTCGAGATAACTAGACTATTTAGGGAAGCCATTAAGGAATTTCAATGCGATAGACCTAAGAATTCGACCAAGAATCGGCTTCTCAACCGTGCTCATCTTTGGAGGCCATTACGGCATAGTTAAAAATCGATGTGAGATCAGAGATAGGTTAATTCGATTGAGATGTATGGCTAATCGTGGGTGACACCACTAAATTGGAAAATTCTCGTTGACTAACACTAGACTGATTTTTCTATCGTTTTGGTACCATGTATCCATATTTGAATCCTCGAGATTTTCAAGATAATCAAGAGTCGCCAATGTGTCGAGCAGGTTTATTCCAAACAGAAAAAAAATCAATCACGGGTCATTTGCACTAAAAATTTTGAAACCTACCCGGTAGCCTAGGTCACGCTAAAAATTTGCTAGATTGAAATTAACCACGAATTTAAGTCCAATTACAAAAATTGAAAATTTTTTCATATCACAATTAATTTTAGGAGCGTCGACTCAGTCTCAGAAGATTTTTCTGCAAACTGAGACTTTTTGGGAAAAAGTCATCCTAGGGCTGTTTTTGTCCAAAAATGCCGGGACTGTTTTTTATCGCAAAATTGGGAAGCAAGTGGGATCAATGGGTGAGGAAAATATTGATTTGATTGAGGACTTCGAAATGAATTGATTTGAGAAGCTTTGAATGTCCAATTGAGAGGAAAACCATTGAAATTCATATGCCCCCCTTACCTAGGCTTTTTGGACCATTTCAAGGTTGCAAAGTGAAGGCATGGGTGGCCGAATAGCAGCCAAGGAATGTGCTGGTGGCTGAGGATGGTCAAGGAGACCAAGGATTGTAAAATAAGGCTTATGGCCCCCTCTTGTCTCCCTCTTCCTCCCTCAAATATGCCGACCAGCCTTCCTCCCCCTTTGTTTGTGCAATTTCGGAACCAGCAGCTGAAGAAGACCACCGGAGCAACGCCTTGCCATCGCAACCTACCGCCAGAACGTCGTTGCCATCCCGCACGCGTGCCCTTTGCCTGTCTTGCCCTCATGCCGCTACAGCCATCGTCCCTGGCTATTCGTGGACTGCTCAGCTCATCCCCAGCACCGTGTGCCGTTGCCGGAGCTACCTCTGACCTCTATAGGCCCCCGACAAGCCCCGGTTTGGCATTTTTCACCTTCCTCGATCAATTCCCACCCTAAACTAGCTTTGTTCCCCACTGTTTCAGCTAAGATCAATGCAGAAACGTGTGGGTTTCCAGCAACCTTCAAGGCCTGTTTTGAGGTTGTTCCGGGCCCTGAAAGTTAGGCCCGCTTTGAAGGAAGTTGTTCTCGGTTGCGTCCCCGTCGATTTGAACCGACCGACTCACCAAACAAGTGAGTTTAACTCACTAATCCTCACTTAGTCGGTTAATCATGCTTAGGGGTTGATTAGATTAAATTAAGTAGGATTATGTGGTTAGTTAGATTAGATTAGTGAAATTTAATTAGTTGATGCATGTTAGGTGGTTAGTTAGTGTCATTAGCGAGTAGACACGTTCAAATATTTATTTAAGGAACCTTGGAATTTTTCCGGGTCCGTTTCGGCGTCCAATTACGCATTATGGACCTAAGTTAGATTTATTGGTATTTATTTAATATTTTCCATCATTAATTAATTAATTAATTAATTTCCAGAAATTAGACCGGGATAGCTAACGACCGGAATTTTATACCGGTTATTCTAGTGCAATTTGTTTATTTATTTGAGCTCTAATTTGTGCAGAATTGATTTAATTGTGATTTTAAGATTTTATTCCTAAATTAATTATTTTGGTAATTGAGTGGAAAATAATCAAGCGACGGTTTACAACGCTAAAAATATTTTGGTGGACCATATAAATGGTGTGATTTTTAAGGGTGAAAATAATCGTATTTTTGGTTTAAGCGCCGACCGCGTACCCATACACGGCTATTTTTATCTAGTATGATAAAAAATGATGAATTGGTTGTATGTGGTGAAAGTGGTATACTATATTGGGTTGGGGGTCTTAAATTATTAGCTTTGGGCAAGCATATAAATAGTATACATATTATTAGTTTTGGGTGAGCACATATTATCAGCTTTGGGCGAGCATATATAGTATACTAAATCGGCCTAGAGGCCCTAATCTATCAACTTTGGGCGAGCTATACTATTTACTATTAGCCTTGGGTGAGCAGTCTTGAATTAATAGGACTTTATAGATAGTATTGCGTGGTGACTCCGATTGATCGATAGTTTGATTTGATTGGGTGAAGTGATATGGTTGATGTATATTTTATATATATTGATTTGCAGGTAGAATTGAGGTCAAGGTAAGTCCTTCGACCCGTGTTGTGCTTAGGTAGCCCTTAGGGTGTATTTGCTTCTTAATTGAGTCTTAGGAGCGTAGAACTCACTGAAACATAGTCTCACCTCGTTGTGGGACAACATTTCAGGTCCTTAGATGGTAGCACCTCCTCCCCCTCACGTGCATTTTGGTATACTTGAGGAAGTCACTGAGATGGGTTATCATATTTCGATACACCATCACCCTAAAGACTTGGAATATGTATTGATGAAATCCACTATCTAGGTTAATGTGGGTGAACCCCAAAAGGTGCCCCACAAATACCGGTCGTGGTATCACCATATTGATGATACCGGAATTGCCTCCCGTACGTTTTAGAGGTAGCGTTCGGGAAGGGGATAGCAAACCTAAGGCTGGATCGGTGGTGGATGCGAAGGGACTTCAATTGGAGCATGGAAGAAGGAGAGATTGTCAAGGAGGATCCCCAGGAGAACCAGAGGAGGATCCGGATAAAGATTGAAACCCCACCCCCTATTTGTAGACTTATTTTGAGAACTTGTTGTGTAGGACCTGACTTAGTAGTTTGCCTTGTATATATATATGCATTATGGTTTGCATTGTATATAAGTGTGGTTGTTTTTAAAAGTTCGAAATTTGATCCTATTTTCCTATCCCATTGTTTTATTTTCTAGGGATTATTTATATGCTTCCGCATGCATATTAAAATGAATGGGTCGGCGATGCGTTCTGGGACGTCGTTATTTAATCGACCAATGAGGGATGGGCGTGCACTCGAGGATCGGGGAGTGACATCCCCGTTTAAGTGGTATCAGAGCCAAGTTAGGGATTTGAGTGATAAGGTGTGATGGACCATGGGATAAAGGTAGGAAAGACCTTTAAATTCATGGCCGCATGTCCGTGATAGTTATTTGGTAGAATGGCTTTGTTGTTTAAGTAATTCCTCTAGGTCAACAAATCTGACATTTGATGGGGTTCGTGATTTGATTCTGAGTGAGAACATCCTTAAAAGAGAATCTAATGAACATATATCTGCTGCTTTAGTAGGTGAAAATGGACGCTCGAATAAAAAATTAGTATACATGTTAGCAAGGATAGTACAAACATGAACATAACTAGTTAATCTAAGATTGGTGGTGTTGTCCATTGGAATTTTGGCAAGAGGGGGGCATCTTAGAATGAATTGCCTTAAGTTGAAGACGAGAAGGATAAGGGAATTATAGTGGGATTCTACTTCTATCACTCAACGACTACCAAATCTTCTAGATACAGATTTGTCCAATTGGTAGATTGGAAGACGATCCTCAAGATACTGTCCAACGGCTAGTTTGGAAGTGGAGGAGTATTTAAGTAGATGAAGGACCGATGAGCAAGTAAAAGACAGAGCGTAGAATTTATAATTCCAAAGTCTGAGTGACCTTCGATCATACACTTGTCTCTGTGAGCTTAAACGCTTATAATCATGAGATAAATACCAAAAGAGTGACTTAGTGAGATAGTGTGATCTACTACTAAGTGTTTGCACTCAAAATTGTAATCTCTTGTTGATTGCATAGTGGAATTCAGCTAGAAGACTATTAGTGTGGGAAAGTGGACATAGGCTTGATTTAAACCGAACCACTATAAACTTTGTGTTCTTATTCTCTTCCCTAAACTCTTTATTTTGTTCATAATTTTATTTAACTGCTAAAGTCTGAACTCGCTCAAAGTTTATTGTTGTTCAAACTCAGTTTCAAAAGAAAAATATTTCTACTATTCTTTGCGAAAAAATTTCTTCACACCTATTCACCCTCCTCTAGGTGTTCATACTAGCACTTTCAATTGGTATCAGAGCCAAGTGCTCGATTTATAAAAATGTTTTTACTTTTGAGCTAAAGATCTTCTATGGCTAGTATCTTGGCACTAGGACTTATGGAAGGGAAAAGTAACACTAGGCCACCATATTTTGATGGAAAGGAATACAACGTGTGAAAGAACAAAATGAAAGCATTCCTAAGATCTAGAGATCCTTTGCAATGGGATGTTATGGAAAAAGGAATCAATCCCATTGCTACGTCTACATCAAATAAGAATGGCAAAGACAAAGAAACCAAACCCCCTGCTCCTATGTCTCGGACGGAGATGTCTAAAAGAGAAGCTCTTGATGCAAAAGTCATTTATTCTTTATATTGCGCTTTGTCTCCTATTGAATATAACAGAATCTCTTCATGTGAAACAACAAAATAAGTTTGGGATAGACTTCATGTTACATATGAAGGGACTGATCGTGTAAAAGAGACAAAAGTAAACTTCCGGCTCGACAAATATGAATCCTTCAAGATGAAGCAAGGAGAGTTGATTGGAGATATGATCAGCCATTTTACAGAAATTGTAAATGGTTTAGCATATCAAGGTTAGCCAATTTCTTCCCCAATGAAGGTCAACAAACTCTTGCGAGGTCTCTCAAAAGATTGGAACCATGTCAAGACCTCAATCCAGGAGACTCGGAGGATTATGGCACTCTTCAATCCTATGAAGTAGAACAAATCAACGAAGAAGATCCGAAAGGTAAGAAGTCTATCGCTTTAATACCTAATGCTGATTCTGATGATACATACTCAGAAAATGACATGGACGACGAAGAACTTGCTTTTATGATCAAGAAATTCAAAAAGCTAAGTAGAAAATGAAAGAAATTCAGTGGAAGAAGACCATAAAGCAGAATGAGTAGAAAAGAACCATGAAAGAAGATGATGAGCAAGGAAGTATATGCTTGATAGCACATTCAGACTCAGACTCAAATTCGGAATCAGAGTCTGACTCGGAAACAGACTCAGAATCAAAGTCTAACTCAAACATAGACTCAGAATCCGATGAGGAAATCGAGGTAAGCCATTCAAAAATTCCTATCAAAGCTCTTAAGTATATAAATGAGCTTTGCTTAAATCTCAAATCTTCTCTTAAAATGATCTCCGAACTAAAAAAGGAGAATTCATGACTTAGGCAACAGGATTTTTTTCGAAAAGAAAAGTTAGAAATTTTGCAAAAAGATTTTCTACAAGCAAAAGAAAGTCAAGATTTACTTGTCAAAAAAATGATTCTTTAAAAAAGAATTTTCAAATATTACGACAAAATTTTCAAACGGTTCAAAAACTTTAGAGCATATTCTTTCCATACAAGTTCTTTACTATAATAAGTCAAGACTTAGTTTCAATAAGGAAAGTAATTCTTTAATTGATTTTCCTAAAGTAAAAGAGAAACTTAGACAAAAACCTTCAAAGGCATTTTACAAAAATCACTTTCAAAAAGTGTTTATAAAACCTGTTGGTCGAAATTCTTTCAAGTGTTCAAATTGTGGAGATTCAGAACACTTTGAGAAAGAATATTCTAAAGTCTGGAGACCCATCAAGAAAGATTAGATAAAAATAGCATATTTTACTAACTCTCAAGGATCCAAGAAAATATGGGTACCAAAGAAAATGTGAGTTGTTTTTGTAGGATATAAAGAAGAAAGGAGAAAGAGAATTTGGTAAGGAATGTAATTTTTTTAATTTGATCTGGGCACATAATTCTCATTATGCTTGATATTCGATATATCCTTAGTTGATTCGGATTTTATAATGATCATATTTTGTTTTATTGAAGAAAAAATCGTATGATTTGTTTTTGTGATTCACGAGTTGAGATTTAATTTAATACGTGTGATTATTTTTGAAATCTTGCTTAGAGACAATTGAGTTTATTTGGTTTAATTTTATACTCTCAGATTTTATCATATTTTGCCAAATAAAAATCTGTTTTACATGATATTAATTTATTATGCAAGAAATTCCTAGATACTCAAGGATTTCATTCTCCCTGATTTTATTGTGCTTTGACTAAGTGAGAATTTCTTTTTCAAGATATTATTGTGCATAATATTCTTTCCTTAAATAACATGTTATGATGAGTTAAGAAAGAATATTTGATTATCTATGAAGATTTTCTATTTTACTCTAACGAAATGGAAGGATCCAAATTGATGGATACCAAAAAGGAAATGAGTTAATTGCAGGAAATTCAATAAGGGAAGAATGATTGTGAATCTATGCAAATCTTAGTTTAATTAGAAAAGTATCTCATGCAAAGATGGCAAGTTTGATTCGTAAAATTAGTGGAAGGAAGCTCAAAAACTCTCTTCCTTGTGCAAAGTTTTTGCAAATTATTGAGGAAATCCCTTGTGTGTCATATGAAAGGAGGAGAAAGCGAAAGAAAAGGAAAGAATTGTGATCATCTCAAAAGGCAACAAATTGAGGGGGACCTTTGATCAATTATGGAAAAATATTTTTCAATCGATCGTGATCTTGATTATTATGGAAGGAAGAAAAGGTAAATGTGTTAGAACTTACCAAGTTCTACGAATTCGATTAGTATATCTTTTATTACCTTTTGTCATTAATAAATCTTTTATTGATATTATCATTTTATTATGACAAAAAGGGTACGTGAATTTTATGATGCATCCATGATTTTTATTGAATATTTGCTGGTATAGATGATCGAAGTGAGCTATATTACATATCTTTAAATATTCAATTTACTTTATAAAAACTGATTTTTTGGAAATTATGTTTCATGCAAGAAATATTTGTTATCATTCTCTACATAATACTATTTCCATTATTATCACTTTTTTATTATGACAAAAAGGGAGAGAGAATATAAATATACTTATGTATTGATTGGTTGATATTATTTATTGCAAAATATTGAGCTGTAATTATTTTTATATATATTGTTATGCTCAATCTTTTTGAAAATCTAAAATTTGGTGATTGATTTATCAATATTTTAGAAAGTGTGATTACACATGCATATTCAAAGATTGTTTTGTTATCATCAAAAAGGGGGAGATTGTTAAGGAAATCCCTTATGATATTTTGAAGATGACAAAATAAATCAAAGGCTATTAACATGTTTGATGGTTGAGCAATAGACTATGCAGATGATAGAACGTGTAAAGGATATTATCAAAGTCTATGCTTGGAAGAACTAGAAGATGAACTCTATGCTGAAGCTAAACTTATTCAGACCGTGTCCAGACCTTAAAGCTAAATCTATTCAGAAGCAGAATATGTTCAGGCTCAGATTGTAAAATCTATTGCACTCAGACTCAAATTGTAAAATCTATTGCTCTCAGACTTTACATCCGTAACGAGACAGATTGTAACATAAGCCCCAAACATATAACGGCTAGTGATCTGGTTTAGATTCTACATCAATATTGATTTGATTGACTCAATCTAATTGATTGACAATTGGATATTGAAGACAATAACTTTCTATACGAAGAAGCTCTACTTATGGAAACCAAGATTCTGTTTGTATGGGCAATTAGAATTAATTTGGGATTCTACTTCTATCACTCAATGGCTACCAAATTTTCTAGATACAGATCTGTCCAATGGATAGATTGGAAGACGATCCTCAAGATACTATCCAATGGCTAGTTTGGAAGTGGATGAGTATTTAAGGAGATGAAGGACTGATGAGCAAGCAAGAGACGGAGCGTATAATTTATAATTCCAAAGTTTGAGTGACATTCGATCATACACTTGTCTCTGTGAGCTTAAACACTTATGATCGTAAGAGAAATACCAAAAAAGTGACTTAGTGAGATAGTGTGATCTACTACTAAGTGTTTGCACTTAGAGTTGTAATCTCTTGTTGATTGTATAATAGAATCCAGCTAGAAGGCTATTAGTGTGGAAGAGTAGACGTAGGCTTGATCTAAGCCGAACCACTATAAACTTTGTGTTCTTATTCTCTTCCCTAAACTCTTTATTTTGTTCGTAATTCTATTTAACTGCTAAAATTTGAACTCGCTCAAAGTTTGTTGTTCTTCATACTCAGTTTCAAAAGAATAATATTTCTACTGTTCTTTGCGAAAAATTTTCTTCACACCTATTCACCCCCCTCTAAGGTGTTCATACTAGTACTTTCAGCTTTTGTGGAAGGCAACATGGTACAGTGCCGCCATATCCTCGAAGGCTGGGTGTTTATTTTGGATGTGGCCAACAAGGCCACATGATCAAAGATTGTCCTAACAGATTGAGAGAACAACCGCAATTACTGCCACCGCCACCGATGGGACAGATCATAGGGTATGCGCCTCAAAATGTGCCACAAGGAGGACAGCTAAGACCACCGGTACAAGGCAAGGTGTTTGCCATTACGCAAGGTCAGGCAGATTTTGCGCTTGACGTGATCACAGGTATGGTTACACTTAACGACCATCCTACTTACGCTTTATTCGACTCAAGAGCAATCCATTCCTTTTCATCGAACAATATGTTAAGTTTATAGGAGTCAGTCTTGTGTTATTAGAGTCGGCAATTTGCATATCTACACCATTGAAGGATAAAGTTATTGTTGCTTTGGGTCGTTCTGGTTGCAAGTTAGCGATTGAGGAGTAAGTGGGGAAAATAGATTTATTAGTCCTAGTCATGTATGACTTCGATTTAATTATTAGCATGGACTGGCTCACCAAGCAATGAACTAAAATGGATTGCTATCGCAAGGCGATTCAGTTTGACTCGATAAAGGGTGAAGGCTTCGACTCGATTATCTTGATCTCATCGCCTGAGGCAACTCGTTTATTAGACGAGGGTTGCCAAAGATACCTGGCAACTGTCGTGGATACGACAGTTAAGGAGCTGAAGATGGAAGACATTGCCGTGGTACAAGAATTTCTAGATGTCTTTCCAAAAGAATTGCCAAGATTTCTGTCAGAAAGATAAATAGAGTTCGTAATTGAGCTAGCACTCGGGATAGAGCCAATCTCTAAGGCTCATTACCAGATGGTGCTATCAAAGTTAAAAAAACTGAAAGTGCAGATGCAAGAGTTATTGGATAAGAGATTCATTCATCCCAGTGCATCACCTTGGGGAACACCAGTTCTGTTCGTAAAGAAGAAAGATGGTTCGTTGCGCCTGTGCATCGACTATCGGCAACTCAATTAGGTAACGATCAAGAACAAGTATCCACTCTCGAGGATCGATGACTTGTTTGATCAGTTACAAGGAGCGTCGATCTTCTCTAAAATCGACTTAAGGACAGGATATCATCAATTGAGAATCAGGAAGGAGGACGTTCCTAAGTCAGCATTTCGTACTCGGTATGGTCACTATGAGTTCACAATGATGCCATTTAGGTTGACAAATGCTCCTACTGCCTTCATGGATTTGATGAATCGAGTATTCAAGGAATATCTATATTAGTTCGTACGCATAATCGAGAGTCCATCGTGTTGCCAAGTTCACAAAATGATAATGTGTTGCTTTCTTGGGGCATGTGTATTCGCAAGATTGAAGTGATGAAGAACATGAGAGTCATTTAAGACTAGTGCTACAAACACCTGAAAAAGAAGAGAAATTCATGGGTTAGTTTTTACAAGTCCGCCAAAAATATTTTGGTGGACCATGAATAAATGACACATGTGGGATTTTCAGAGTGTGAAAATAGTCTCAAGTATTTAACCAAGCGTCGGTTTACAACGCCAAAAATATTTTGGTGGACCTAAGATCGATTTTGGCTAAGATCGATCATGTACTCATACATTGCTATTTTTATTGGGTATGATAAAAATGATGAATTGGTTGTATGGTGAAAGTGGTATACTATATTGGCCTGGGGCCCTAAATTATCAGCTTTGGGCAAGCATATAAATAGTATACCATATTATCAACTTTGGGTGAACACATATTATCAGCTTTGGGCAAGCATATACATAGTTTACTATATTATCAGTTTTGGGCGAGTTATACCATCTATCATCAACTTTGGGTGAGCAGTCCTAAATTAATAGGACTTTATAGATAGTATTGAATGTACCGACTAGGGGAAGGTCGTGGTAACATGTAATTGATTGAGTCGATTGATCAATAGTTCGATCTGATTGGGCGAAGTGATGCGGTTGATGCATATTTGATATATAGTGATTTGCAGGGTGGAACTGAGGCCAAGGTAAGTCATCCGACCCGTGTTGTGCTTAGGCAGCCCTTAGTGCATATTTGCTTCCTAATCGAGTCTTAGGAGGGTAGAACTCGTTGAGACGTAGTCTCACCCCATTGTGGGACAACATTTCAAGTCCCTAGATGGCAGCACCTCCATCCCCTCCCGTGCATTTTGGTATACCTAAGGAAGTCACTGAGACAAGTTATCATATTCCGATACACCATCACCTTGAAAGCTTGGAATATGTATTGGTGAAATCCACTGTCTAGGTTGATGTGGGTGAACCCCAAAAGGTGCCCTACAAATACCGGTCGCGGTATCTCCATTACGATGATGGACGAAGGATGGGCCCGGTACCGGAATCTGAAGTGCCTCTGTACGTTTTAGAGGTAGCGTTCGGGAATGGGACAGCAAATCCTAAGGATGGATCGGTGGTGGATGCGAAGGATCCTAAGCTTGGTGATGATCTTGACTCTCCGGAGTGCTTAGTAGTGGACTCTAGTTAGAGCATGGAAGAATGAGAGATTGTCAAGGAGGATCCCAAGGAGGACCTAAAGGAGGATCCGGATGAGGATTGAAACCCCACCCCCTATCTGTAGACTTGTTTTGAGAACTTGTTGTTCAGGACCTGACTTAGTAGTTTGCCTTGTATATATATGCATTATGGTTTGCATTGTATATAAGTGTGGTTGTTTTTAAAAGTTTGAAATTTGATCCTACTTTCCTATCCCATTGTTTTATTGTATGGGGATTATTTATTTGCTTCCGTGTGCATATTAAAATGAAAGGGTCGGCGATGTGTCCTAGGATGTCGCTATGCATGAATGAAAGCATAGTGAGACACCACACTAATGCTAATGAAGGACAACATGTTGTGGAATTAATGAAGAAAACATTACTAGAAGAGGCCCATAAAATGCTCACTAGTGCTGGTATGACTAAAATACTTATAGTGGACGTGCTTAGTACTGTGAGTTGCCTAATAAATAGATCTCCATTGACTACGATTGGATGTCGAACTCCCGAAGAAGTGTGATCAGGTCTTGTTGCTAATTGTTTTGTTCTTAGAATATTTACTTGCCCATGTTATTTTCAAGTTAGTGATTGTAAGCTCGACGGAAATGTAAGAAAGTGTATGTTCTTAGGTTATGCACAAGGTCAACAGAGCTATCAATTGAAGTGCCTAGAATTAACTTTACCTTTTATTAGTAGAGAAGTTACATTTGATGAGTTTCTAGTACTTTTGGCTATAAGTGATTATGGCAATATCCATAGGGTTTGAATGGTATTCAACTTGAGATGAAGTTGCAATCAGAAACTCCTGAGGTAGTGGATACTAATGGAGTAATCAATATAAATGGGGCTTATAGCAAGGTGGAGCATATAGAGCCAACAGTTGCTATAACTGCTAATATTAAGAAGGTACGTATCTCCTAATAGGTATAGATGCAATAATGGTTTTGCTTTATCTGTGGTAAAGAGATTGTGTAAGAAAATCCTTGGGGAGCATTTAAAGGCTCATGTAAAGTTAGTGTTTAGATGAGGTCCTCAATTATGACAAAGTTCCAACAAGTCTTGGACTTAGAAAATATCTGTAACAATTGAGCCCATTGGAGGTAATGGGAGAGCAATGGCAAAGTTCAAAATTTTTAGTGAAGTAATTGTGACTTGGCTCGAAAGTCAAGCTAAGATAGAGATTATTAAAATATGTCTTGAGTTTGAGCCTATCATACGAAACTCAATCATAATAAAAATTGCAAAAAATATGGAAATTGTTTGTATGTTGAAGTGACGATCAATAATGGATAGCAAAGTTTGGATCTTGTATTTGGATACAAGGTTTTTAAAGCACAAACAACAATTTCCGTTTATGAGTTGGTGTTTGTTCTCAAACTGGAAAGCCTGACATGGATTTGTAGGCCATCTAAACGGCTTCCCAAAATCAACATAGCTAGAAAATCGAACATCCTGAAGGGGAAAATGAAGATTTGTGTACCTGATTTTGAATTCATAGTTCTTGGAGCAAAACGACAGCAATCCTAGCCTTTAACGCTAAAGATCTTCTCCTCTATGACCCTCGTTTCCTGGCTCGATGAGACCGCCACTCACAGCTAGCCTTATGTGAGTTTAGAGACAATTTTGGAAGAATAAGGGCTAGAGGAGGGACCTTAGCGCTATTTATAGAGTTTTGGACGGGTCCTCTCATCACGGGCTGGGCCCATATTCAACTATTAAGAAACTTTATGCCTTACCTTATTAGACCAACTCCGTAAAACGGTAATTACAATCTCAATTAATGTAGCCCACATAAAGAAAACTCTTACATTCTCCCACTTAGGCTATTTAATTGAGACTGTACTTTATGTGTGCACCTTTATGTTGGTTTAGTGGCAATTCTTAATAGTTAATCCTATCCCATAAAGTCTACAACATCGAATCACGGCGGTAACTGCATGTATTCATACAGAGCCTTCCATGGTCACGAATGCTTTCAACTTTATTGATATGGATTCAATATGGTTGTGTGGCAAACGGATAACACCTCATAAAGAGTTTTACCTTATGTGTTATCATCTTTGTCGATCACTATTCTCTTACCTTTAAGTGTCACAGAAAACCGGATGTGGCACTAGAAAATATCTTTATGGTTCTGATGAACCCACATATGTCTTATCTTTATGGTTAACCTTTCTTTATGTGTAACCGAGACATATGTATAAGGCTAATAACTGGATGCCCCTAACCTTTACTCAAGATTTACACAATACCTTGAGATTTTCCTTAGATATATGTACACAACTCAATAACAACTTATACAGAAGGAGTTGACATATATCAAAACGTTACAAAAAGTAACAAAATACAAAAGTAAACTTCATTAGAGCAAACTTGAAATAACTCCCACTAAACAATAGTATCCACTGATTCTCCCAAGCCCATGTTCATGATATGTCGCTCAAATACACAAGGGCGTAGGCCTTTAGTTAGCGGATCTGCCAACATATCGTCTATGGGAACATGCTCTACTATAATGTCACCATTCTGTACCATTTCCTTTTGTTGGAGAAATCTTTCTGGAATATTTCGAAGCTGACAAAACGTTTCCATCAGTCTAGTCTGAAGTCTTGCAGACTTTACCATTTAAAGTCGAAGTCTTGAGACTCTACCATTTAAAGTCCGAAGACTTGCGAGACTCTACCATTTAAAGTTTGAAGACCTTCGGACTATCGACTCAAGACTCAAAGTCTATTCTCATTGACAGTTTGTAGTTGTCGAAGAAGGTCTATCCAGATCGTGCGTTTCGTTAAGGATTTGATCTTGTCGTCTAACAAATATCTCTTGGCTGGATATGACACAATGGATTACTTTAGTCAACATCAAGATTGATTTTAGAGATCCGTTGATTGGCGAAGTATACTTGGAAGGTTCTACTTATGGAAACCGAAATCTTGATTGTATGGGCGAGCAGGATTGATGGGCTATCGTTATGTTCCTTTAATAGCTCGAGTAATCTTTCTAATTGATTTTGTCCAACGGAAGATTGGAAGAATTCCTTTGGTAAGTGCCAACGGGTATGATGGCATAAAGGAGTATATAAGGAAGATGTTCGAGTTGTTTCGGTGTGTGCGCGATAGAAGAATTTCAAAGTCTCGAAGCTCCTTGTTCTTTGTCTATTACCGAGCGAAATCTTGTACGCAAAAGAGAGACTATATTTTGAGATATCTTGAGGAAGTGTGGTAGAGTATCTACACTGTGGAATCAAGAGAAAGCATGGCTGTAACATCTCTCTCGTTTATAGTGAAATCTAGCCGGTAGGCTGTCAGTGAGGAAGAGTGGACGTAGGCTTGGAATAAGCTGAACCACTATAAACCCTGTGTTCAATTTTCTCTTCCCTACTCTCTTTTTACTTTAATCATAATCTATCTTGAAGAACTTCTGTTCTATTGCTTGCCTAGTATTGCTTTCGTATATCGAGAAATTGTTTTTAAACCTATTCACCCCCCTCTAGGTGTATATACTAGCAATATCACCTTTATGGTCAAAAACTTGACCTCCATATGCTTAGACCCTTTGAGACTTCTGTTGTTATTTGTTGGAGAAAACTTCCTTGTGTGTTTTGAAGCTGACAAAACGTTTCCATCAGTCTAGTCTGAAGACTTGCAAACTCTGTCATCAAAGTCTGAAGACCGCCGGACTGCCAGACTCAAGATTCAGAGTCTATCCTCATTGACAGTATCTAGACCGTCGAAGAAGACTTATCCAGATCTGAATATTTCGTTAAGGATTTGATTCTATCGACTAAAGAAGATCACTTGACTGGAAATAGCATCTTTTATTCAAATTAAGATTGATTCAGGAATATTGGATCCGTTGATTGGCGAAGTATACTTGGAAGATTCTACTTATGGAAATCTAGATCCTGATTGTATGGGCGAGCAAGATTGGTGGGCTATCGTCATATTCCTTAAATAACTCGAAATCTCCCTAATTGATTTTATCCAACGGGTAGATTGGAAGAACTCCTTTGGTAAGTGCCAACGGGTGTGATGGCATGAAGGAGTATTTAAGGAAGACGTTCCAGTTGTTCGAGCGTGTGCGCGATAGAAGAATTCCAAAGTCTGAAGCTCCTTGTTCTTAGTTAATTCAATTGTTGAGCGAAAACCTATACTCAAAAAAGAGTTTATACTTTTGTGTGACCTTGAGGAAGTGTAGCAGAGTCTCTACACTGTAGAATCAAGGAAGAGCTATACTGTAACAACTCTTTGATTCTTAGTGAAATCCAGCCGGTGGGCTGTTAGTGCGAGAGAGTGGACGTAAGCTTGGACTAAGCCGAACCACTATAAACCTTGTGTTCTTATTCTCTTTCCTAAGCTCTTTACTTTGATCGTAACAATATTTTTTTATTAAAGTCTAATTTCCTTTTCATGTTCTATTGCTAAACAGAGTCGGTTCAAAAGAAAAATTATTGTCTTTACATTGCAAAATTTGTTTTCGCACCTATTCACCCCCTCTAGGTGCTCGTACTAGCTTTCACATTATTGACAAACAACACAGCAGAATTGTTATCACAATATAACTGTATGGGTCTATCCACAAAATCAAATATGGTCAATTCTTTAATGAGGTTTCGAAGTCAAATTGCTTGAGTAGCAGCTGAAAAACATGTTATAAACTTTGCTTGCATGGTAGAGGAAGATATAGATTTCTGTTTCACTTTTCCACGATACTGCGCCTCCTGCTAACATGAATATATATCATGTTGTCAACTTTCTATCATCCTCACAACCAACAAAGTCTGCATTTAAATATGCCAACAACCGCAAATCATGGACACATCTATAAATCAGCATATAATCTCTTGTTCTTTTCAAGTATCTCAAGATCTTTTTGGCAGCAACCCAATGATCGTGTCCTGGATTCGACTGATATCTACCTAAAAGCCCTGTTACAAAAGCGATGTCTAGTCTGGTGCAAACTTGAGCATACATGATACTTCCAAGTGCATTAGCATAAGGTATATTCTTCATTTGGTTTTTCTCAAAATCTGATTGAGGACACTGTGAGAGACTCAACTTGTCACCCTTAACGATAGGATCAGTTCCTGTTTGCAATCCTGCATGTTGAATCTCTCCAAAATACGATCAACATATGCCTTTTGAGATAAACCTAACATACAACTAGAACGATCCCTATGGATTTCAATACCAAGAACGAAGGATGCCTCACCTAAGTCTTTCATGTCAAAATTCTTTGACGACATTTGTTTTGTTTCACGTAGCAATCCAATATCGCTACTTGCAAGCAAAATATCATCCACATAAAGTATAAGAAAAATAAATTTCCTCCCACTGACCTTGCAGTATATGCACTGATCTACTTTGTTCTCAAGAAAACCAAAAGAAGTAACAATATTGTGAAACTTCATGTACCATTGTCTTGAAGCTTGTTTGAGACCATAAATGGCCTTCTTTAGTTTACACACAAACTTACTTGGATCATTTGCTGTAAAACCTTTAGGTTGCACCATATAAACCTCCTCATCAAGGTCTCCATCTAGAAAAGCATTTTTAACGTCCATTTGATGTAATTCCATATCAAAATGAGCTACCAACGCCATGATCACTCTAAAGGAGTCTTTAGAAGAAACTAGAGAAAAAGTTTCTTTATAGTCTATCCCTTCTCTTTGAGTGAAGCCTTTGGCCACAAGTCTGGCTTTAAATTTCTCAATCTTTCCTTTTGAATCTCTTTTAGTCTTATAAACCCACTTGCAACCTATGGGCTTACAACCTTCCGGTAATTCAACAAGCTCCCAAACGCCATTATATTTCATAGATTGCATCTCATCTCTCATTGCATCCAACCACAAATTTGATTGAGGACAGGAAACGGCATCTATATAAGTCACTGGATCTATAATGCAGCCTATATCATAATCATGTTCTCCTAAATAGACTATATAGTCCGGTGGTATAGCTGAATGCCTTTCCCTAGTAGATCTCCTAAGTTGAGCCACTGTAACTTCATTTTGAGTCTGAGGAACTTGAAGAACTTCATCTGTGGTCGTTTCATCAATAGGATTCTCAATATTAACAGGTTCAATTTGTGACACAGTAGGTAAGGAAAAAGACATAGCAGGTCTCATCATGTTGTCATGTTCACTAATTTGTGAGCAATCATGCTTTTTAGCTACATCAAATTTCAGAAACTTGGCCGTTTGAGATTCTACAATCCTTGTTCCTCCACTTGGATTATAAAACCGATATCCCTTTGAATATTCTGAGTAAGATACAAAGTAGCATCGAGTGGTTTTAGCTTCTAACTTGCCTAATGTTGGATTATTCAATCTTACTTCTGCAGGACATCCCCAGACCTTGAAATGATTCAAACTTGGTTTGCGTCCAGTCCATAACTCAAAAGGAGTTGATGTAACAGCTTTTGTAGGAACACGATTCAATATATAAAGGGCTATTTTTAAAGCCTCACCCCCATTAAAAGTCAGGCAAATTAGTCCTACTCATCATACACCTTACCGTATCCATGAGAGTACGATTTTGTTCAGGACTTCCAGGCATTGTGAAGTGAGCCACTATCCCAGAATCCTCTAAGTATTTAGCAAATGGTCCTTTAATTTGCCCAACATTGCCATGTCTATCATAATATTCTCCACCTCGATCAAATCTAACCACCTTTATTGCCTTTCCTAACTGTTTCTCAACTTCAGTCCAAAAAATTTTGAATTTTTCAAGAGATTCAGACTTTTCCTTAATTAGGAATAGGTAACCATACCGAGAATAATCATCAATAAACGTGATGAAATAAAAATTTCTACACAAAGTTGCAGTATATGGTCCATTGATATCGGTGTGAATGACTTCTAGTAAGTTAGAACTTCGAACTACGGTTTTCTTCTTTATCTTGGTCATCTTTCCTTTACAACAATCTATGCAAGTCTCTAGGTCACCTTTAAGAGTAGGCAGGATGTGTGTCTTTATCAGCCTTTCTACTCTTTCTTTGGATATATGACCTAGTTGTTTATGCCATAACGCATAAGACTGTTCCTTAGGTAGAGGTCTTTTGGGAACGACACTTTCAACTGTATTAGCGACGTATATATCATTGGGAGATAAACACAATCTGTACAATCCATTGAACATGTTGCAGCACCCAACCTTATTTGAACTAAAGAACATAGAGACAATATTGTTCTTTATTTCAAAAGAGTAACCACACATGTCCAAACATGATACGGAAACTAAGTTCCGTCTAAAGGAAGGTACATAGAAAGTGTTTCTTAATATCATATTAAAACTAGTATCTAAAATCAAAATGACATCTCCCACGAACTCAACGTCGATCTTGTCGTTATTTCCCACAATGAGCTTTGATTCATCCTAATTTGGCATCCTTATGTTTGTGAATCCCTGTATGGTAAATGCAACATAATTAGTCACACCACTATCTAACCACCAAGAACTGGATGGGGCTTCAGATAGGTTGGATTCACAAACAAGTGCCAAAGAATCATTATCTTTATGCTCATTTTTAGACAACCAAGCTTTATATTTATCGCAGTATTTCTTTATGTGTCCCCTCTTCCTACAAAAGTAGCAAAGGACACCCTCCCTCTTAAAAGGTGCCTTTCTAAGAGTCATAGAGGTGGAGGGGCCAGCAGCTTCAGGATTTCCCCTCTTAGGAGCTATATAGTTAGAAGTCTTTCTAGGATTTCCCCTTTCTATGGCTTTAAGATTTCCTCTATGATGTGCAATCCATTTACCCTTCCTGCTAGCAGAACTAGAGGCATACAAGGCAAGATGCCCTCTTTCTTTCTTCAGTTTCTCTTCTTCTGCCACCACTTTAACTATAAGGTCATTGATTGACCAAGTCTCATTTTGCGAACTATAATTCGTCTTGATAATTCCAAAGTCAGGAGGAAGAGTATTTGATGCTTGATGCACAATGCAAGCTTCAGGGATATCAACCTAAAGAATTCGGAGTTTTGTCTGAAGATCTACCATCCTAAGCACATAATCTCTAACTCCAGTCGAACCATTATACTTCATATTAAAGAGTGATTGCATAAGTGTACCTATCTCAGCATTGGAAGAGACACGATACCTAGCCTCCAAAGCTTCCATCATTTCCTTAACAGTATAGTCGGTTGGCAAGCCACTCATCAAATGTTCCTGAATTGACAATTTCATAATGAGCAAGCAAATTCTATTACTCTTTTCCCATGTAGAAAAACGTACTTTCTGGACTTCTGTACTGGCATCAATGAGGTCTTCCGGCCTATCCTCAGTAAGAGCAATGTGAACATCTGCCAACTCCATCCCAAACAGAAAATCCTCTTTCCATTTCTTGAAGTTTGATCCAATAAAAACCTCAATCACAATGGAATTGCCATTTACAGAGAAGGTGACTGATTTTACAAGCAATACATATAATTAGCATCATGTGAGTGCTAAACACATATCTCAAGAGCTACATACATCATCATATAAGCACCTTTGGGCAAAATACATGACATGCAATTGTATACTCTTCACATGACAGCGGTCCATGAAAATATATTCTAACATTTCGTGAATTCACCACCTTTGGGTGTATGAACCACTAGGGCTAGTCACTTTTCAACCATATGCTGCACATGTATCCCTTCATAAACTAACACACAATTACCTCCTTTGGGAGTATAAACATGCATCATAATAAGAGACATCCCATTACGATATGAGACCGATATTTCTCAAATCCAATTAAGCGTGCCACTTTGGCAGTCACGCCCAATTGAATTATCAAAATTCTCTTATATCAAGGATATAACTTTATGACTCACATTTACCTTTCACATGTGATTTTAGACTTGATGACATGGGCTATTTGTCACTAAAAATCACAAGTCATGCTAATTGCATTGCTCCATCCACTAATACATACTACTAATAAATCAACTCTACACATATTCTTCAAGTGATGATATAATCATAGACATGCATTTGTATTTCCAAAACCATAGAGAAATATATGAAAATACGCCAAAATTACCCCAAAACCACGTACCTTAGGGTTTCACATGCATTTTCATATCCTTAAAGGGATCAAAAAATACAAATAAGCACACCACAAGATAGGAAATTCACATACGAGCACACCGACATCAACCACGCGCCCAATGGAGGTCACACACGTCCTCACGCGCCGCTAGAGTGTGCGGCGCGTGAGTGACACGCGCTGGCGTACCGATCCGATCCGAAAGCCGGTTTACCAGTCCGACCTGGTCAACGGGTCGAACGGTCAATAGGGTCTGTTCAACCTAGTCAATGGTCAATATGGTCGTTCAACCCGGTCAACGATCAACCTGGTCGGGTCCACCCGGGTCGGGTCGACCCGGTCAACAATCGGTCGGGTCTGTGGTGATGTCATCGGTGACGTCACATGCCACGTGGCGGTCGCACGTAAGGCGGCTTATGTGACGTCATCGCCGACATGTCGGCGGTGGCAAAACCGCTAAGGCGATCCGTGTGCGCAAAGCCGCGTGTTGGTCCACGCGTAGGCGTGTAGGTGCGCACATGCGGGCGCGTGAGCCACACGTCGTTGCGCGCGCGCGCGTGAGTCGGCACGGCGGCACATGGGACTACCTCCGAGCTCTATCTCGGCGCATGGAGGGGCGTGCGGCCGTTTCCGGAATCGTCTAGAGGCGTTCTACCCACCAAAATGCTCGTATTGACAAGGAGAAGACATATTTGCAATAAAAAATCACTTCCATCATACCAAAATCATGAAATACAAGCAAGAACATTCCGAGTTTAAGTCAAGTCTGAAATGGGTATAAACATCAAATTTGGCCACCGTCGGAGACATGCTACCCACGAAAACACTTAGCTTGACAAGATCAATCCGATTATATGGTCAAAATCAAGTTTCATGCGGATAAATTCTTCAAAACAGCTCACTGTGTTCAAGTTCTAGTTTATGCAGGCTCTAATACCAAATGTAGGCCGTCTAAACGGCTTCCCAAGATCAACATAGCTAGAAAATCGAACATCCTGAAGGGGAAGACGAAGATTTGTGTACTTGATTTTGAATTCATAGTTCTTGGAGCAAAACAACAGCAATCTGAGCCTTTAACGCTAAAGATCTTCTCCTCTATGACCCTCGATTCTTGGCTTGATGGGACCGCCACTCACAGCTAGCCTTATGTGAGTTTAGAAGGGCTAAAGGAGGGACCTTAGCGCTATTTATAGAGTTTTGGACGGGCCCTCTCATCACGGGCCGGGCCCAACTCAGCCCACACAAGCCAGGCCCATATTCAACTGTTAAGAAACTTTATGCCTTACCTTATTAGACCAACTCCGTAAAATAGTAATTACAATCTCAATTAATGTAGCCCACATAAAGAAAACTCTTACAGGATTTGGTCAACATCGTCAGAGAGAAGAAATGGAAGAGGATATGTTTCCCTGAAAAGTCAGTCGGGGTTGATTTTATTTAATATCTTTATATATATTCCTTCCTAGTCCACGTGGGAGTCACCTTTAGGAATTGAAAAGTCCTCAACTCCATTGTATATATTCGGCCATGCATGGAGAAGAAAGGACGCCGTTGTTGATGCATGCAATAGTGAAGCCCCATTCCCAAGTGCTTGAGCAGTGGGCTATCTTCGTGGGTTTGTTTGTGAATTACATCCAAAAAGATACAAATGTTCAAGCCAATTAAATCTTGTGAGGTCAACATTTGTGTGTATAGTCCCTTCGTGAGATCGAGAGATTATTTAGTGAGGAATTATTGGAGCTAAACACTACTGAGTTATTGGGTAGAATTGGTGCTTGAGAAATGTTAAGAGTGTTTGAGTGACTCGAGTGTGGTTGTAATCTCCGTGTATCACTTGATCTTAGTGGAATTCACTGTTGCTCACCCCATGAACGTAGGTTACTATAACTAAATCACATAAATCTGTTGTTCGATCTATTTTCTTTATTGAATCTATTTTATTGTTCAATTGCTTGCTTTGCACAACAAAAATAGCGGGCCACCTTAATAGCAGTATGCTATATCACTTAGTATGACATTTGTACAAACTTAAACGTTCGTCCTCTATTGTCTTGTCTATTGAGCATGGGCACGCCAAGACTTGGTGTCTATCGTATCATACTGATAGACAAGCCAAAACACGTTAAATGAGGCATCTATATCTCTAGATCTTGATTTTGCGTGAGGTCTTCATATGATATTGTTGACACCTAAAATTACCCCTATTATCATTTGTTGGCCACGAGGGTAATAATAAGAGCGATACGCCCCATTTTGTTCATGAGCTAAGGGCGGACAACATTCGTTAAGGGTATTTGAGCTAAGTGTTGACAGGTGTTGACACCTAAATTTTGGCAACCCGATTAGTCATTTATTGCATAGAAAATTAGGGGTTAATTTTATCCCTTAAAAAAAATATTAATTGCATAGCTTATAGATGTAGGTGCATTTATTTTTAATTTATATTTTTTGCATTTATTTATTGGACCGGTGACGGATGAGTTCAAATTAGTTGGACTAAGCCATGAAGCGAGTAAATTGGCCCAAGCGTGAACGGAAATTATCTTGTGAGAAAATAAGAATTTGAAATTTTTCGGGATATCGATTTGGAAAAAATTGAAACCCTAATTGATGACCTATAAATAGGTTTGTTTGTGTAGGGTTTGGGGCGGCACAATTGAGTACACCAAAAAATTGAGAGACACACGGGAGAATTGAGAGGAGACACTCCTTCCACGTTCCGCTGCCTTTCCACCGTTGCCACTAGCCTTGTCACTCTTGCTCGACAAATCCCCGGCCACCATCAAGCCTCTGCTGGGTCTCACCTGCTGCGGACCCGTGCTAGCTTCTTGCTTCAACGATTGATTTTGCGATTATTCATCAAGTCTGCACCCTTTTTGGTCTCTCGGTGTCAATCCAGGCGTGGTCTCGAAGTTCCCCGGTGCTCCAGATTTCCCTGCCAAGGTGTTGTGTCCGCGAGTGGCGCCCTCAGCTTCTCCATCAAACATTCGGATCTTCAAACGTCAACCAGCCTGCCCCGCAATCCTGCCACGCCAGGTGTTCCGTTGCAATCCCACCGTGTTGCAGCTTCTGCCAGCAATCCGAGCGTGCTTCCAGGTGGCCCGGACAGTGTCGCCAACGCCCGTCCATTGGTGTGGATGCGACTGAGGGTTCCTCAATTCTAAGTTGCGCCCGGATTAATCCCAGCCCAGCACTTGTGATGCTCACCGGTCTTGCTGCATCAACATTGTTGCTCATTGTTCAGTCCGTGAGTTGCTGCCGTGCCCGACCGTGAACGGAGTGATTCCCGCAAAGTTTCTTTTTTGTCAGTCCATTGGCACGATCGTCGTCAACGACCAGCTGCGAGTTGCCCATCGTCTGCAGCGAATTGCCACCACGAGCCCCTGTCCTTAGCCACGCCGAGCTTCCATCGCGATCCATGCCCATCATTGGTCCATTCTACCATTCGAATTTTGAAAAAAAATTCAATTTAGGTAGAGATTTATTTTACTAGGTTGATTTAATTTATTAGGAAGATTTATTTTATCTTGTTTTAGTTTTCTTGATATTTTGTCTCTTTGCTTGATTTATCTCTTGATGCATGGTTGAAATTCCCTGATGTAGCATCAATTCGCAACCGCACGAATTTTTATTCCATCTATAAGGCTTTAGATGGAATAATTATTCACGCGGGAGTAAAATTGATATCTTGATCTATAAGGCTTAAGATCAATTTATCGATTTTATTAGCGAGATAGTCAAGTTTGAATTTCAAATTGAGTGATGGATAATATTCTTGATGATCATGGTTGGTTTGATGTTTATCTCATAATTGTTCTATTTATCCCGAAAATACAAAAAAAAAAAATTGCATTTGCATCCCATGTAGATTAGGATTGATTGCATGATAGGTTAGTTAGTCTTTTTTTTTAAAATGCATGTTTAGATGATATCTAGGATAGATGATATCTTTGAAATAGGTTGCATATTTAGGATAGGGATTTTATTTTGAAATTTTTCGAAAAATAAAAAATGCATTCATTTAGGATGTTAGTTTTAAATTTGAATTGCATGTTTAATTATTTGGCAATTTTAATTTCGAATTTCATGAAAAGGGAAAAAAGAAGACTTAGAGCTAGGGCATTCTTTGCACGTCATTGCATACTAGAGTAGGATTGCATGTTTAATTTTGTTTTATACTTAGTTATAGTCCTACATAATTTTCTTTAGATTAGATCACATGCTTATTTATGTCATATAGTTTAGGTCATATTGCCATGCCATATTATTCCATGTTAGATTAGTAGCATTGCATAGAGCATGATTCTTATTAAATAAATGAAAACAAAAAATTGAGTGATTGCGTATTAATTAGAAATCATATCTAGGATTGTTGATGTGAATTCTGATCTAACATTGCAAATGCTTTCGTTGCTATGGGGTAAGTCTTACAATTTATTCATTACTTTATATGGGTGTTAAATTGATGGTTTGCATACCCACATGATCACCTCACATGTTAGAGAAATAGATTTGAAATCAATCCAAGCTGCTTGCAAAATACTTTTTTTCAAAATAAAAGAGAAAGGTACCGAAAGGGTGTTAGAGAAATCTAGCGTAACCAAGTCCCCGAACTCATAATCTCTAGTTCATAGGAGTAGAGTAAATCTCTCGTTACTTTACTTGGGTTTCTAATCGACCCACCAAAAATAGATTAGTGGCGATTCCTAATTGAAAAATCAATTGCATGTTAATAACTTGAACCTAAGTCGCAAATTGGTATGGACTTGGGAGAGTCCGAGTTAAGTCTAGGCTTAACAATCCATTAGCCAAATCTTAGGTGGTTCACCCGAAAATTTGGTCGCGACAACAGGATTCTAAACGGGTATACTTGAGTCGACGGCAAGGTAATTAATTGCCACGTGTCAAGCTATAGGACCAATGCATTAGACCTAGAATTTAAGTAGAATTAGCATTCGAGCTCAAACAAGAATAACTACTATACGAAATGCACATAAAAAGAGGTAAGCCATTATTTACTTGATGGGCAAGTCGTGCAAGCATCATCGACAAGTCAAGAAACAATTGTTTATAAATAAGGTTGCTAAGAAGAAAAGGAAAATGTGGGGGATACTAAGAGTGGTGCTCAAGGAAAAGTAACCGGCTGATGGCTACCAATTCGCCCTATAAATACCGCAACCTATTCAACGAAGAGTCCCCCTTCCCGAACAACACAACAACTATCTTTACTTTATCTTTGTCGCATTTCAGCTATAGTTTTCAAGATTCTCGTGTGGATTAGATTCCGACGTATGTCTTTATCCGATTCAGCATCGTTGATTAAATTCTAATGTTATTCCACAGGCTCAGCGTTGTTGATTAAATTCCCGCTATATGTCTAAACAAGCTGTGTCATAGATAAAATTCTGACATAGTTTGAGCCCGAAGTGTAGGCTGTCTAGTTACTTGTGTTTAGATTACATCGTTATTTGTGCTTGGAAGCTGTTGGTCTTTGAGTCATTTGAGTGTCAGTTGTTAGAGTCGTATGTATAAGTTGAGAATAAGATTTATCCTTGCATTTGACTTTCTTTTTCCAAATTCAACATAGAACTTGAGTCTCCTATAATAAAACTAAAAAGCATCATTTTGGTTAAAGATTTTTTCAAGGGAAATAAAACTGGCGAAACAAATCTGTCATGTAGAGTATACGCTTGTAGCTAGTCCACCTGCTTCTTCTTCAGTATCATGCATTCACTTTCAGAAGCCTCTGCCCAACGATTTCTCAGCTACGAGCAAGCAGCGTTGCATTGAAACCTAACAGGAGATTCATATCTGTCGTAGTCCTTATAGATCAAGTACATAATGTGCTCCATCTAAATTACATCAGATGTTGGCGTTCTGGAATTCAGACACAGTGGAATATGTGAAGGCCAACCTTATGTCCCACGTGACTTGGGCACAGGCATTAGGGTTGACAAAAAATAGCCAGGGGGCATCAGAAGATAGTGTATGTGTCACTAAACCCCCGGAAATCGATCCAAGAGTTATCGTGTTCCGCCAGTTCAATAAGAGGAACATTGAATGGGTCCCTAAAAGTGAAAAATTTCGGCTGATTTTGCAGCCTGATCAGGTCTCCTGTCAAAAGATTGTGCACAGTAAGATGGACACAAAGGGGCATTAAAAGAGGTGGTGTAAATGTGAGTGATTGCAATGACTCTTGTTCTTGATGATGAGAAGACTGACTTAGCCTGCTCATCATCAGTTCGTCAACAATTATGCCAAATTTCGGCTCATTTTGCAACCCAATCAAGTCTCCAGTCGAAGAATTGTGCACAACAAGATGGACTCGAAGGGGAGATAAAGAAGGTGGTGCGAATGTGAGTGACTGATAATTCTTGTTCTTGATGATGAGGGGACTCATTTAGAGTAGCCATTATCAGTTCATCAACAGTCATGCTAAATTTCAGTTTATTTTGCAATCGGATCAAAGTCTCCAGTCAAAGGATTATGCCCAACATGATGGACACGAAGGGGAGATAAAGAAGGCGGTGCAAATGAGTGATTGTGATAATTCTTGTTCTTGATGATGATGAAACGAGGGTAATGAACCAAAAGCATTGCGAAATCTTTCAAGAAGAAGAGCACCATAACCAAGATTTCTCTCAGTTTGACGATGGTGATGACCATCTTCTTCCTTACAACAGAAGATGTGACGAAGTCGTTCGAGAAAAGCACTCAATTTTTCATTTTCTTTTGAATGACACAGTAAAAAGGTCGAATGAAGGCCGAACAGAGGGAAATTCCAAAGGAAACTGACGACACCACCTTCATGACATCAATGCGTGATCAGATACGAGCAGTGAATCCGAAGAAGGAAAATATCAAGGACGATGGACTTACTTCGGGAGGTTTCAGGAAAAAGTCGAAACCTTTTCTGGAATTTTCTCTTTGAGACAGTAAAGGGGAGAGCAGGGGACGGACCAAGAGAGGCAGTCGTCTTCATTGCAAATCTTTCTCGAACTGACTTAGTGGCCCCACAAGTTTTGGAATCCAACGCTAATAACCTTAATTGCTAAGGCTACATCAGTCTGAATTTCTAATTAAGGATTTTTGCTATATCCTATTCATTATCTGATAAATTGTTATAATAGAGTTAAATATATTCATGTCATATTATGTACATCATTTAGTATAAATAGAACATCTGTATAAATAAACCTAAAAGTGACATATATGGAGATGGTAAAAATCTTTATGACATTTTTGCTTACTTCATTTTTATTTGCCTTTCAAAAAAATCCCTCTTTTATAATATTTTATTTTTTATTTTTTCCCCTTTCATCATTCTCTAATAAAATTTTATTAAATAGTAAATTGTACTAAAATACCTAAAATACCTAAAACATATAATAAAGATAAATATATATTTATATTTAAATATTGAAGTTATATTTTGATATATAATTAAACTCAAATATATAAATAAAAATAAGATTAAATTAAGAAACTAAATGGTTGTCATTTTTTGTTATTTTGAATTTCTTATATTATAATTGAAATATTATTTATATTGAAATATAATTTTTTTTATTTATTTAAGAAGTTTGTTATTCAAGAAAAATAACTTTCTTATTATGGATATTAGAAATCATATTCACATTTATCTCACTTTTTTTTTTTTTTTTTTTGGTGTATCTCTTATATTCAATTTTATCTCTTATATTCAATTTTTTCCTGTCTTAAATAGGCGCCAAACATATTTATATTTAATATTTATCATGCCAAACACAGCTTAATAATCTAAAATAATCTAAATATCATTATATTATATTATATGAATAATTAGAAAGGGGTTTATTTCTATAATCACCTTGTGAGATTTCAAGCTCACTTCATGTCATTGTCGCATGACACTTATCTGACATATATTTGTCACATGGTATACATTTGATCTATAAATATTATTTTAGTGATTCTTCATTCCCCAATTTTTATCTTTTCTTAATTTTAAAAGGATAAAGGTAAGTTACTTACTATCTCATCTCAAGATAGTAACTTTTATAATTAATTTAAAATAAAATTAAGTTGAAAAAAAAAAAAAAAAATTATGTGAATAATATAAATGACAAGAGGCCAATTCAAATGCATCCTGTTAGTTTATTTTGAAACTCATTGAGTTTAAAGAGTACGATAATAATACTAATATAATTATAAAGAATTAAAAAGGATTGTTTATAACTTAGGTGCAATTTTTTTTGTTGGCCATCCCCACCACCACTACGTCAATGGTGAGGCCATTAACGATGAGGTCGACCTGCCCTTGTGCGGCCACCAGCGATGGTCACAGGCGTCGTTGTAGTGAGTGCCAACGTAATTTCTCCTAAAAGGACCACCAATGATATTAATTCAAAAATAGATCAATAGTTGCCGAATAAATATTTGAAATCAAAGAAGACATGTATTTTTGAGATTTATGGTGCTCCTAAATTATATCAGGGTACAGTTACCCACAATTATGTAGTTTTTTTTTTTTTTCACTTAATACAATAACACATCGTAACATATCGTAATGCTGGCATGTCATCAATATAATATGTGTAATGTTGACTTGAAAATATATATATTGAAATGAATAATATAAGAATTGTGAAATAGTGATTTATCCTGTTTGGATTATTTTCCCATTTTTTTTGTTCTTTTAATTTATTCTCATTTGTATATATTCATTTTATTGTTATTTTCTTCTTTTTATTCTTTTAATTTATTGTCCTTTGCATGTTATAAAATATAGCACGGAAAAAATCCTGGGAAAATCAGCTTTGTAGCTATGGCCATCCTCTTTGTATTTTCGTGTGTATTCTGTCTACATGTACATGCATGTCCTATGCTTCTATGCATGGAAATGCCTTGCAGGAGCCTCAGGTGGCAAAATTGCTAGGGAACAACGATTTGTTTAAGCAGTGCGAACAATACTTTTGACTGTTTTTGTTGCATATATTGACATCGCAGGTAGCATCAAAGAAGAAAAGCATAGCAGATGAAGCCAGGGTAATCTTGCCGGCAAAGCTGAAGCAATCATCTCTGACTAGTTAGACTCGATTGACGACATGTCATTATGCAGATCATCGCACCGCAATTTTGCCGCCGGGGAAAACAGCTGCTTGGGCAATGTAGCATGCATATGGTGATGCTAGTCATGTATGTCTTTGGTCAAAGGTAATTCCCTTTGTGAATCCAAAGTTTTAGTTATAGACTAAATCTAAATAAAAACTAACTATCCCAATCTATCATTCACAAACAAATATGTGCATAATTTAGGATCGATTTGTGGAAACGTAAAGATTGACATACCTCCAACCATTTAAAAAAATATATAAATGCGAAAAACCCTAAAACCTTAGACGGATGCACAAAGTGTGATCAATTTGCTAAACGTCTTGTTTCAATAGCCAATATCTCTCAAACATGATGGTGTGTTTTCTGTAGTAATAGGGCTTGAACTAAACGACTTGACATTTTTATTCCGTTTCTTACATTGCTGACATCTTCCATTAAGACCGTTATGGTAACATATTAATGGGTAGATATCACGTAATAAACGCAGGTAATAAATGATACAATAAATCGAAATTAATTGGAAAAATACAAAATTGGGATCACATTTAGAATAATAAAATATATTATAACATTCTCCCACTCGGTCCCAATATTCCATCAAATAAAATATTAACCAAACCCACATAAACTTCATACTGAAATAAAACACATAAATCATGGTGATGAGTCTTCTTAGAGCAATATTATCTTATGTATATCACAATACATTTCATTAGCCCAAATGTGATAAAATAGCTTAATGAATAAATCTTATGTTTACTCCGGGTCAAATGTAATTGTTTTTTCTCATAATAACTAAATGCATACAACTATATTGAGAAAAACATCGCAAATGAATAAAAGTCTCACAAATTCTTCTATGTAAAGAAAAATTTACATGATTGGACCAATGTCCATTATGAAGACATGATCCTTATAACTTATTGATAGCATGCCTTTAGTTAAAGAATCAGTTATCATCAATCCAGTGCTTACAAGTGCTATGACCATTTTATTCTCTTTAACACGTTTTTTGATTGTTAAATACTTGATGTTGATGTGCTTATTTCAACTACCATTTTTTTGGTTCTTAGCCATGAAAATTGCAGCTGAATTGTTGCAAAACATTCTTGATAGCCTAGCAATAGAATACACAACTCTAAGCCTCAATATAAAACTTTTCAACCACACACCATGGGAGATGGTCTCAAAATAGGAAAAGAACTCTACCAACATAGCGGAAGTAGCAACCAAGGTTTGTTTTGCCCTCCTCCAAGATACAGCTCCACCAGCAAACATAAAAATATATCCCGATGTTGATTTATAGGAATCAATGCAACAAGAAAGTCTGAATCCGAGTAACCAACTACCTATAAGCTATCCATTCGTCTAGACATAAGCATGTGTCCTTTTGTACCTTGAAGGTACGTCATCACATTCTTTGTAGCTCTCCAATGATTCATACCTAGATTACTCTAGTATCTTCCCAACATTCCCACAGTAAAAGCAATGTAGGTCGAGTGCAAACCTAAGCATACATCAAGCTTTCAGACAGCAGAAGCATATGAGATGTTCTTCATTTATTCCCTTTCAAAATCATTTTCAGGCACTAGTTTAAATTAAACCCGTCACCCTTCAAAATGAGTGCTATACTTGGTGAAAAATCTTTCATCCGAAATCTCTCTAAGACCTTATTGATGTAGGTTTCTTAAGATAGTCCTAATATACCTTGAGATTTATCCCTATGGATCTTAATGCCAATGACATAAGATGTTTCATCCATATCCTTCATGTCAAAATTCTTATAAAAAATTGTTTCACCTCATATAACAACCCATTATTATTAGTTGCAAATAAAATGTCATCCACATATAGGATAAGAAAACAAATTCTGCTCCCATTAACCTTTTGGTATATACATTGATCTATGACATTCTCTACAAAACTAAACGAAGAGATGACCTCATGAAACCTCAAGTACCATTGGCGAGATGCTTATTTCAAGCCATATAGAGACTTTTTAAGCTTGTATACCAAATGCTCACCAATACTAGAGAAGAACCCTTCTGGTTGTTTCATGTAAACTGCTTCTTTTAGTTTTCCATTGAGAAAAGCCATTTTTACATCCATTTGATGTAACTCCATATCAAAATGAGTAACCAATGCCAAAATAATATGAAGAGATCTTTCTTGGATACAGGAGAATATGTCTCTATGTAATTGATCTCTTCATTTTGGGTGAATCCCTTGGCAACGAGTTTGACTTTATATCTCTCAATATTGCCCAATGAATCCTTCTTAGTTTTAAAGATCCATTTACAACCAATGGCTCTTGCATTATTAGGCAACTCAACTAAATCCCAGACTTCGTTTGATGCCATAGAACTCATCTCTTCCTTCATAGCATTATACCACAAATCAAATTTATCACAAGTCATGTCTTGTGAAAACATTTTAGGATCATTTTCAGCTCCAACATTATAGTCGGATTCTTATAGATACACAATGTAGTCACTAAGGATTGCTAATTTCTTCATTATATTACACCTTCTTAATGTTTGCATCAACATTCTCTTAGAAAGTTTATTGTTCAACTAGATGCTCAATAGTATCTAGTAATTGCTAAATAGTTAGGTCTACCAAATCAATATTAGCAACTTGTGGATCTTCGATGATTAGTTGTTCAATAGTCAATTGAACTGAAGGGGCATTGTAAACAACAATCAATCCAATACATGAGGTGGAAGGTTGAGTATTAAACGATCCTCTTCAGGAACAAGGTCTTTGAATTGATTGCTCCCACTAATCAGTTCATTTTCAAGAAGCTTAACGTTTCTCGATTCCACAAACCTAGTAGTATGAGATGGATAATAAAACCTGTATCTCTTGGACTTTTTAGCATATCCAATGAAATACCCACTTATAGTCCTTGGGTCAAACTTCTTCTCCTATGGATTGTAAATTCTTACTTCAGACGGACATCCTCACATGCATACATGTCGCAAATTGGGTTTTCAATCTTTGAATAACTCAAAAGGTGTCTTTGGGATAGGCTAGATCAGAACTCGGTTTAATATGTATACTATCGTTTTAAGAGCCTCGGTCCATAAGAACTTAGAAAGTTTGGAGCTGCTGAGCATACTCTGTACCATGTCCAATAATGTTTTGTTTCTTCTTTTTGTTACACCACTTTGGTTTAGAGAACTAAGCATAGTGTATAGGGCAATAATCCCATGCTCTTCAAGAAACTTCACAAATGGAACAGGTGCTTGTCCATCTTTAGCGTATCTACCATAATATTCCCCACCTCTATTTGATCTTACGATATTAATTTGTTTATTGTATTATTTTTCTACTTCGATTTGAAGTACCTTAAAGGCATCCAATGCTTTGTGTTTATTATGAAGCAAGTAAAGATACATGAATCGTGAATAATCGTCTATAAAAGAGATGAAATGTCTCCGATCATTTGAGTCCATATCTGGACTATAAATATCTATATGTATGATTTCTAATATTTTAATACTCCTCTTTGCACATTTCTTTCACTTATTGGTCTACTTTCCTTTTATGTAGTCCACACAAGTGTTACAATCAATAAAATCTAAAGTACTAAGTATTACATTATTTACTAATTGCTTAATTCAATCAATCAAAATATGTCCCAATCTATGGTGCCACAATATAGAAGAATCCTCATTCACAACACATCATTTTATGCCAGTATTGTTGTGAATGTGCATCGCATTATAAATGACATTGTCTTGTAAATTAATTCAAAAGAGATCATCAAACAAAATACCACTTCTAACAATTTCAAATTTATACGATAAATTGAAAATTGAATATGAAAATTCAAAGGAATATCCCAAAAGAACAAGTCTTGAAACTGAAATTAAATTCCTATAGAAACTAGAAATATAAAAAGTTCTTGCTAAATTTAAAACAAAGCCACTATTGAGAACTAATCTGCATATCCCAATAGCTTTCACACACAAGCATATCTTGTTTCTCAAATAGATACTTTGTTCACTTCTCATTGGTTTTCGCTGGCTTTGAAAACCTCGAAGGAATTCGAAATGTAGATTATAGAACCAGAATCAATCCACCATGTATTGTGACCTACATCAACCATATTAGATTCATAATAAACACATGAAAGTAGGTTACCTTTCTTCTTAAGTCAAGCATTAAATTTGGTGCAATCCTTTTTCATGTGCCCCTTCTTTTTATAGAAGAAACACTTAAATTCCTTCTTAATGCCAACTTGGGGAGGTAAATGCAATTTACCTTTTCCCTTATGCTTGCCTTGCCCTTTGTGTTGCCATATGAGCACTTTCTCCTTTTTTTCATTAGCAACCTCTCTTCTTCTTGAACACATATGATCGTGAGTTCATTGATTGACCATTTAGTGTTATATGTATTGTAAGAGATCTTGAAAGAGGCATGTCTTGTAAGAGAATGTTCAAGATATAATATACAAGAAATGATTCTGATATCCCGACCTTAAGATTTTTCAGCTGAGCTGTAATGTCCCTCATCTTCATGATGTGCTCATGCACACCTCTTACACTAGTAAGCTTCAATGATGAGAACTTCATAATTAGGATCATGGCATGCGCTTTCTTTGAAGACTCAAATTGTGCATCAATAGCCTTTAGCAATTTCTTAGCATTGTTATGCGAAATGACTGAATCACGAATATTAGTAAAAATCTTTGTCTTTATGTACATCATACTGAGGTGGTTAGACCGCTTCCATTGTGCATAAAGAGTATATTCAGCTTGAGTACTATCCTCAAGAGGAACAAGTGATTCGTCTGACCGTAGAGCATAATCAAGATCCATGCACCCCAATTAAAGAAGAATTAATTCTCTTCAATCTTTATAATTATTTCCATTAAGCTCAGGATAATTATACAAGAACTAATCATATGTGGTAAGATTGCATCATAATCAAAGGAAAACTTATGTATCAATGTATTTTAGGCAGATAAACTTAAATCATATTTTACCAATGTAAAACATGTTATAAAATATGAATCACATAACATTAAGAATTGTCTGTGGGTTAAGTTTCTGATATAAATATATTCATAATTACTTCATAATAAAACTATCAACTTAGATTCCCTTCTTCAATCTCTATCGGTAATTAAGAAAGATAAAATAATATTCCATCCTAATTAATTACATTAATATATTGAAAATTCCTATGGGATAAAATTCACAATATTAATGTGATTAAATACAATTAATGTCTTTGACTATATGTGATCCAAAAGCTCTTAATGTATATAATCAAAGATGTTATGGCTAATCTTCAATTAATTAAGATTAATCACTAGACATTTAATTTCCCTAGAAAATATTCATAAAATCGCACATAAGGGCAAAACAGTAAAATTACATGTAAAGGGTTTGAAATGGGAATTTTACACGCAAGGACAAAATTGAAATTTTACTTGCAATGGGTAAAATCGGAATTCTACGCCTAAAAGGGCAAAATTGTAAATTTTCATGCCCAAAGGGAGCAAAATTGAAATTTTATGCAGCCAGGGCAGAACCTTAATTTTATTTAATGAGGGGCAAGATCGGAATTTTACGCGAACAAGGGCATGATCGAAATTTTGCAATATATAGAGGCGCAAAAGCGAGAAACCACCACAACGTGTGATTTGTGGCACTCGGCACACGCCCCCTATTCCCTTCTCGGTGCATTCGTTGTGCACATGCCCACTCCATGCGCTCGGGTGCATGCGATGCCTTGTCTTTGGGTTTTTCTTCTCCCGCCATTGCTCCGCCACAACCAGCCACTGTTATGCCATTAGGTCTTCTTCCACAGCCCATGTTCCATCAAATTGATCAATGAGTCTCGAGACAATGCTGAGATGAACGCATCATTTCAAGATTGGGCAAAAAGGACCAACAAATTGACTGGAATTAAGCCTAAAATGATTTGCCCTAAAACTCTAACCACCGAAAGTTTCATCGTCGATTAACCTCTAACAATCAGTAATATGCCGAATAATCTTAAAGGTTTTTCTTCCTAATGGATGTGACCATGCAAATCTGTTATCACGTAGTGGGTTGCCCAAATTTGACTTGAATTTGAAATTCCATTCCAAGCCACAAAGATCTGAATTTTACTCATACATAATTCAATGAAAACACACAAAAATTCCAAAATTTTCACCAAGGCAGAGATTATAAACATGCTTTGATACCAATTGTTAGACTAAATCTAAATAAAAACTAATGGTCCCAATCTATCATTCACAAATAAATATGTGCATAATTCAAGATCAATTTGCGAAAACATAAAGATCTACATATCTCCAGCTATTGATGAAAATTTGTAAATGCGGAAAACCCTAAAATCTTGGATAGATGCACAAAGCACAATCGATCTACTGTCATATTGTTCCACTAACTAATACCCCTCATACGTGATTGTTTTTTTGTAGTGATAGGATTTGAACTAGACAACCTAACATTTTTATTCCGTTTCTTACATTGCTGACATTTTCTATCAAAACTGTTATGGTAGCATATTAATGGGCAAATATCACATAATAAACACGGGTAATAAATTGGGCAATAAATTAGAATTAATTGGGAAATACAAAATTGACATCACATTTAGAATAATAAAATATATTATAACATTTAGTGCATAGGTACAGTGATTGAGCTCACTCAAGGTAAAAAAAGGGGTTGAAGCAGAGGTATTAATGTGGGCCTAAGTTGTTAATATTTTTATGGCCTGTGCCGCATCATTCTTCACTAGAACTGGTAAGATGTAATGATTTTCCTTAGAAGTTTTTTTTTTTTTTATAATTTTTTTTGGTGTCTGTTAGCTTTTTCTGTTTATCCTCCGCTTCATTTAAATTTCCATTTCTGTATGGGAACGTTAGAGCAGATGCTGGTAACTTTTCTCAAGATGAGAGGGAGAGGAACAGAAAGTGGCTGTTGATTTAAATCTGTTATCCTAATCACCCCAAATTAACACGAGAGTTGATTGTATGTCGCATTTCCTTTGATTCAGTTCAAACTAAGTGCGGTGCATCATATGTGCCATAAGAATCATACTGTGATCTCTTCCATTAATCAATCCAATCTCCCCGTTCATCCACGTGGCAGTATCAATTCCTAGCTAAAAGGCCCGAGACATGTATCACGTCTTTTGTCGAACAACTTGAAGATGCAGACTTTAGGTGCTGGCAGCTTCTGGAGAACTAGAGGAGAACATTTCGAAGGAAATTGCTATTTAATTAAATGAGACACAAGCATGGGAAGAGAAGCTGTGAAATTTATGGAAGAGGAACTTCACAACTGAATTACAAACAAAAAACCAACTTGCTCGCTTTCAATCCCTTTCTCACGCGGCTCAGGTCAAACATGGAAAATGAGAAAACAAAGCACATCAAGAGCATTCCGAAGTAGCCAGAGCTTGTATCCAACAGCTACTAATACTCAATAGGACAGGCAGCTGTTAGCTTCATCTGATTCCGCTAAGGACCGGATCGTTCGATGAATGCAGGGTCGAGATTCTTGCACGGTGTAAATTCTTTGAGCCTCTCAAAGTATGATATCTGGAGACCATTCTCCTGAGAAATTGGGGATCGCACCAGCCAAAAGCGATTTCCCTGCGCACCACGGAAAGCAGCATTCGCTCGAAATGTTTCGGAATCTGGGATTTCCCCCTATAAGCTTCTCAACAGAACATCACCCGCTTTGTTTACAGGTGCAGCCACAACAATCCACTAGGGTCTCTAGGGCGTCAGTATACTTGCAACACAGCATCCCTAACCACTAGTCCGGCCCTTGATAGGCCTCGACCATATGTCCAGAGAGGACCCTCCATGAGAAATGGTGCTGAACCCTTGAGATTTAGAATCTGATGGATTGCGGATCTTTGCTCCGAGTCTAGCCTGTTATTTGAAGAACTGCGAGATGGTAAGACAAACAAATCACGTGTGAATGTACATTCAGGGAAGAGGAAGCCGTGGGAATGAAGGATCGGTGGTGGCTTCACTGCTTGATGAGCTCTCTTCAAGCAAACTCTATTGAAAGAAAAGCTGATGTTGTATCTGCTGCTTGAATGATGCTGGGAGTGAAAATCATCTCCAATCTCTGCTAAGACGACAGACCTCTTCTTCACTTGATATACAAGAACCTGATTTACGATAAAGATGATTAATACTGGGAAGAAGTACAAGCAAACTCAACTAAAAGTTTTATGCATCAAACGGAAGTAATTAAGTGAGATTGCTGCAAGACTCTTCAAAGAAAGAGCAAAGGAAGAGTCTGCATCTGTTTCCTATAGATGGCAACCATACAAACTAAATGCCTTCTCTCTAGTAATACAAGCACTCTTTTCCATCCCCTTGAATTTGACATGTTGCATAATCAATTCAGCATATAAAGTAACCAGATTTTTGTTGAATTGTAAATTCGGTTGATTAGGATGAAATTTGTATCCCTTAAGAGCCGTAGTGTGGGCATGCATCTGCGCAGATACTAGCGTAGACATTTGTAGGCCTTCATGGATGCTGCGGCACTTCACACCGAAACAAGATTCTTAGCAATCAAATCATAATCAAGTGATGCCAACGTGAAGACTGCTGTATTTTTCGGCACTCAATTACTAAACTTGACCAATGCTTTGGTGATCAGAAAAATTTCACCGATGATCGAACAATGGAGCCACCATATGTGCGTTCAAGTTTAATCAAAAGTAAATCAATGAAGAAACAGCAGATGCAAAAAGCACAATCAGCAAGCAGATGGGAGATGAAATATGACTTTTTTAAACAGAGCACAATACTAAATCTTATTTTAATTTTGAATGTACTTGAAAAGGACTAACCTGAAACTGTGTACCTCTCTTGTCCAGGGGCTTTTCAAAAACAAAATCCCTTGATAGAATGAAGGGTCAACGCTCAGGTACAGATTCCATCCTGAATTCAACAAAAGTGAAACGAACTTCCTTCCTGGAGAAATCATTGTCCCATACATTCTTGTTGATAGTCAATTGATGCAGCTCCAAAGTGACAAACTTCAGAATGAAATCATTCCATTTCCAATTCAAATACAAGAATTGTTAGACCATCATAAAAACATTTCTTGAATTATTAACTGGCGGACACCTACACCTACTCAAAGTCTTGTTACGGTCACTTTAAAATGAATCAATCTACAATATATGATGCTTCACAGTAGTGAAAGTACTCGAATTCCTACTTCATCGGAGACTCTTGCACTTATAATCAAAGTTTGATCTTAAAAGCAGGTCATTTCATTGTTGCAGAAAATCGCAAGCATGGTGATCTGGGATGAGCGCATGACAACTCTGTCATTGTCCATCAACTAGTTGGTTCTATCAACCTCTAAGTTTGAATATGTAATTGATTTTCAAGGCTCGTTTGAAGTCACCTTCCGATTTAACCTTCAGTATTTTTATACCCCTTTTAACCTTCGTCCTCATCAGAGTCACATCTCCTCACTAGAGCATTTGAAGGTAACTTTTGTACGTTTCTAAGTAAGCTGAAACGAGCTTCTTTTTAAATCAGGAATGCACAATGAAGCAGACAAGTTGTCCACATTCCACCGCTAAATAGCCCAATATTGCAGATCAACAAGCTTCAACCGAAATCTCAATTCCATGGCCAAGAATCAGCTGAAGATTCAGCATGCTATGTTTATATGATAAAAACATAAGCCGTTTCAAACTAAGGAATTCGAAGTAAGCATGGCCAGTAACTTAGGAAGGTTTCTATCACATAGTAAGAGCAGTTAATTAAGTAACATTGATCTAAAATCTTGCATGGTGATCCAGAATCCATGGTGAGGCAAGCTCACATAATTTGCACATTTGAACTTGTTAATGCCTCTTTCCGTAGATAGACTTCCCCTTATTGCATATTCTCTAACACGTCTCCTCTTCTCTCACCTCTCTAGACCATCTATTTGCAGTCGTTACCATATGGATGATTGATTGTACGAGGGGATTCACATTCTGAGCGCACACATAACATCTAGAAATACCATTCCGCCTGAGATTGTAAGTAAATGCTTACACTACCTTGAGAGAATGTGTTGACACCTAAATTTTACAATTTTATTTAAGACTTAATTGCGTAAAAAATTATGGATTAATTTTCAAACCTTAGCCAATAATAATAATAATAATAATAATAATAATAATAATAATAAAGAAAACAACGATTTTCACTAAATTGCATCGCGTTTTAGCATTAGGAATATTTGTATCACTAATGATAATTTTTATTTTTTAAAAAAAGTTTGCTATCAAAAGGAAAAAAAAAAAAAGGAGAATAAGGAAAATATTATCATTATTGAAAATTATGATCATAAAAGAAAAGAAAAAAAAAAAAGAGAAGAAAATCGAATGGGGCCGGTCCACCTCTCTTCTTCATTCCATTCTTCTTTTTTTGTGCAGATTGGCCCAGCTCCTTTCATTTCAGCCGAGCCCATGCGTGAGTCTTCTTCCTACCCTCACACCAACCTCGCTCCTGCAAAAGAAGGAAAAAAGAAAAACGTACAAGCCAGGGGCGAGGCAGAGGATGCCGAAGGCAGAGGACGGCGCGATCCCAGCATCGGAGATCAAGCGGCCGCGACAGGCTGGTGGTGGCAAAAGCCATGCGCGCCTGTCGTTGGCCGAGCTTAAAAGGAAGAGAGCAAAGAGAAGAGAGGGTTCTCGGCTGTTTTTTTTTTTTTTTTTTTTTGGTCGAGAGAGAGCAAGAGAGAAGGAGAGGACGAGCCGAAGGGAGAGAGGGAGTTCGAAGGAAAGCTCCGCCGTCGTCAGTCGTCCGTCCAAAAGCCACCGTCCGTCACAGCCCTTCCCGTGAAACCAGGCAGATCTCTCGAGCGCTTGTGTTTTGTTCTCGTGGGGGTGTCAGGCCGGAGCTCACGGCCGACCAGTTCATGCGTGCTTTGGTCCTACCGATCCTTCACGGTTGTTTCTGGGCGTTCTGGTGTGTTCCACTAGGAACCTAGGCCCGTGTCTAAGTTTTGATCGAGGCAAAAATCCCTGTATCAGTAGCGCACGCCAAATGTTTGTGATTAAACGAGATCTGAGTCTGACAAGTTTGTTAAAGCCAGGAGACAGTTTTTTTTTTCTTCATATCCGTTCCAAATGTCATTAATCTGTCTCTTAGCAGATCTTAAGTGTTCGTGCATATCGTGTTGATGTTTGCTCAAATCTATGCCCCACGCGAGCTTAGGTCCTCCTTCTAGCTGATCAAAGAGAACCAAGAAACAACCTGAGTTTAAACTCGTTTTGATTTGTGCTTGGTCATATATATGCGGACCCTGCCCGTCTTTTATGTTTTTATTACAATTTCATGCAATTTTCGCAGAGTAATCATGTATGTTTAAGCTAGGGATGTCTGCATCCGAAAATGGTTTAGCCGTCAACGGAGTCAGATGGCCGGCGGCGATTTGCGCCGGTCAGGGTGGTTTGGTGTTGGAAGGGATGCTGGGTGCTTCGGTTGTTATTATTGTTCGAATGAGTTTTGGTAAGGAAGCAGTTTCGGTGAGGAGTGTCGCGAGGAAGGAGAAGACGACCTTCGGGAAGGAGAAAGAGGGAGCAGGGAGGAGAGAGAACAAAACAAAAAGAAAAGAAGAAGAAACGTAAAAGAGATGATGAAAAAAATAAGTAGGGACAAAAACAAGAGGAAAAGACATTGGAGGGACGTTCTGCTCCAGAAGATGGAGCAGCAGAAGACAAAACAGGGACAAGACAAAAAGAGAAAAAAAAAAAAAAAGAAGGAAAAAAAGGTTTTCTTTTAAACTATTTTTTTTTTTCCGACGCGGGTCGGACCTGGGCTCGGATCGGATCAGCGGGTCGGATCGATTCTACCCGGTCCGAACCCTTTTTCGGAATAAGATATTAAAAATATAATAAAAATTTCAATAAATAAATAAATAAATTTAAAAAAAATCAAAAAATTTCGAAAATAATAAAAATTCAAAATATTTTTGAAAATTCAATGACTTTCAAAGAACATTAAAAAAATCAAGAAAATTTCAGAAAATATTGAAAATTCAAGTTTTTTTTTCTAAATTAATTAATTAAAAAATATAAAATTAAGGAAAATTAAAAAATTCTCGGAAAATTCCAAAATTCAGAAAATTCTAAAAATTTCAATAGTAATTAGAAAAGACACAAAAAAAAAAAAATCAAAGGTTTTGGAAAATTCAAAAATTCAATTTTTCCACAAAAAAAGTCAAAAAAAAAAAAATTAGTAATCTTCAAATAGGTTAAAATTAATCTCCTAGTTTATTTTCTCCTAAAAAATGGAAGTCTTTCAATTTAGAATCCTGCTCAAGAGGTTTAGTTGTCCTTAAAGACGAATACCATTGATCGTGCAATTTTGGTATGTTGATTTTGGCTTCCCTTTAGTCTAGTTAGGATTAATATTTATCTTTTATTTGATGTTAAATTTTTGCTCTCCCATACAATTTATTTGAACACTTTCCTTGGTTGTTAATTGTTATTTTAATGATTGTGCACACGTATAATCACCTCACATGTTAGTGGATAGATATAAAATCAATTCAGATTGCCTGACAAAAACATCACTTTTTTTTAAAATGAACAAGATTAGTTACTGAAATGGCACTAATTGGTTAATTAGTATAATCAAATCCCCAAATCTAAATTATTTGGTTGCGTAGGAAGTGAGGTATACTCTCATACCTCACTTGATTTTTAGCCGACCCCAATAAGCTAGTGGCAACTCCTTATTTCAAAAATTCTTATGAACACCTTAACGTCACGCGAGATATGAGTTTGGGAGAACCGTGCCTAATCATGGACCGTGAACCTGTCTTTAGGCAATATCCCTAAATGTATTCCCTTTCTCAAGGGGTAGTTCACAACAGAATGGAACCTATGCATGTTTTGGGTAATATTGTGGGTGTCACCATGACTATGATGAAATAAACTCGAACGGTTTCACACCCAACTCCATGTCAGGATGGATTTGGCCTAGTCTTGAAACTCAAAATTTCTCTGTAAAATGAGGTCATGACATTGCAGTGGGCTAGCAGCAATCATAATGAACCTAATGGTCATGTCACACGTGGCACTGACATTATCGCCACACATTAATTTGCACAGCAAAATGGGAACACTAAGTGGTCACGCATCGTCGTTACCTCCGTGTAGAAGTCCGCATATAGAAGAGACGCAAAATAATCCCTATAGCTCGATGGAGATAGCGGTTTCTGGAGAACCCCTGGCACAATGTCTCGCTTTATCAAATCTTCAATATCCTCGGGGACGTTGTAAATAGAGGAAGTATCTTTCTGAACATAAACAGTCTCCGTTGGCCGATTAGGTGAAACTGAGGAAACTGCACGTAAGACTGGCTTATGTTGTTTAGCAGAACGTTCTTGCGCTTTTTGCGTACGCGAGTTTGTTTTTTATGAAGAAGGAGACTGCACATAAGATGAAGACGGCTCATCGGAAGGCTGAGGCGGTTTGGTCTCCGAAACAACTGGAGGTACATCCCATTTATGTTGCTCAGCAGAATGTTTTTGTGCTTTTGGGGTAGGCGAGGTTGTTGTCGACAAAGAAGGAGACTGCACACGAGAAGAACACAGCTCGTCGGAAGGCCAAGGCGGTTTGGCTACATTCTGATTTGAGTGACCTGAAATTGGTGGCGGTGTGGTCTCAGAAACAGCTGGAAGAGCAGAAAGGGCCGCCTGTTTGGCTGGGGAAACAAACGGTTCGCTATAAGCGACATTTGATGGCTTTGATATAGAAGGGGATGGTTTCGGAGAACCCGAAGGGACTGCTTTGAAAGGAGATGTGACATGAGAAGACTGAGTTAAGGCACTAACACTCCTGCTCAAATTTGGCTCACTTTTAGGCCTGATCGGGTCTCTAGTCATTGGATTGTGCACAACAACATGGCAAGTGGAGGATGATGAAGAAGGAGGCGTGAATTTGAGAGGTGATGGCTTGCTGGTATTCGAGATAAGTGACTGTGAGGTCTCTGATTTAGGCATATACTTATTCGAGTCAATGGAAACTGATGTTGGTCTTGTCTGGAAAATTGCTGCACCTAAGACTGGTTTACATTCTTTACCACTTTGCGAAGAATGTTGTTCAACTTTTGGGGTTGGTAAGGATGTTTTCGACGGAGGACATTGCACTATGACCCCAAAAAAAAGGGCTTTGACGCAAAATGTGATGGTTTCACAGAAGCTGAAGGAGATGTGCCATGAGAATACTGACTTAGCCTAGCTATTATCATTGTACAAATAGTCATGCCAAATTTCGGCTTATTTTGCAACCCAATCCAATCCCTGGTCAATGGTTTGCGCACAACAAGATGGTCACCAAGGGGCGATAAAGAAGGAGGTGCATATGTGAGTGATTGTGACAGTTCTTGTTCTTGATGATGAGAAGACTGACTTAGCCTAGCCATTATCAGTTCATCAGCAGTCATGCCAAATTTCGGCTCATTTTGCAACCTTGTCAGGTCTTCAGTCAAAGGATTGTGCACGACAAGATGGACACGAAGGGGCGATAAAGAAGGTGGTGTGAATGTGAGTGACTGTGATAATTCTTGTTCTTGGTGATGAGAGGACTGACTTAGCTCACCCATTATCGATTCATCAACATTCATGCCAAATTTCGGCTCATTTTGCAACCCAATCAAGTCTCCCGTCAAAGGATTGTGCACAACAAGATGGACACCAAGGGGAGATAAAGAAGTTGGTGCGAATGTGAGACTGTCATAATTCTTGTTCTTGATGATGAGAAGACTGATTTAGCCTAGCCATTATTAGTTCATCAACAGTCAACAATAGGTCATATGATTCATCAGCATCGATGACACAAGAGGATATTTTTGGATTTTTAGATCCGACAGTTAAATTGGCAACAAATATTCCTTTAACTTCAGCAACTTTCTCAGTAAAGTCTAACAACTGAATATTTGATGGGATTATTGCTTCATCCCTTCTTCCCAACATCTTGAAGAACCTGTGTGTAAAGAGGTTCAAAGTGGAACCTCCATCTATTAGCACCCTAGACACTAGATGATCATTTATATTGGCATTAATATTTAGAGTTCTTAAATGATTAGCACCACTCACGGGTGGTTTGTCAAAATCCATTACTTCCTTGCCGTCGAAGTAAAACTCAGCCCCTTCCTTTTCATTAGTCATGACTTCTCCAGCCTTTCCAGATTTGGTTGGTACAACTCGAAATTCATTGTGTAACCTAGCCTGAACCATACATGAGCTCAGAGGGGAGACTGACCTTGACAATGTTTTTGGCCTGTCTTCACACATTTAAGATGTAGTCTGGGCAAGCCCATCTTCTCCTTGGTTAGATGTTATAGTCCTCTCTAACCTCCTTTTCCAAACCAAGTTCCTGGCCTTGTAGGGCTTCAGATTGTTTACCGTGATTAAAGCTGGCTTAACTTGTGTGATATAAATTTGATTGACTTGCTATTGCAATTGACACATTCTTTTCTTCCTTTGCATTCTCCTCTCTTAGGTTCGTGTTTTGTTGCCCCCGGGCCTTGGATTTCCCCAGCTTCATACCATTGATTTTCTGGTGGATCGTGGGTATCTTCAGCGTTTTTGATGGTATGTTAGTGTTGGTACGTCGAAGTTCTCAGGATCATGGTGATTAAACTCCTTTCCCCATCCAGAGGGAACATAATCATTAGAGTATGAGGGAGGTGGTGACATAATAATCAAACTTTTTGCTAGGTTCTCCTAATGTGCCTATAGTAAGATCTGCTTCCTCATACCTTTGTTTAAACGCCTTACAAATTTTTCAATGAGCAAGACGCCTTCTTGGGTAAACTGCCCTATTGAAAGTCTGAGTCCTCTGGTGTGGACTAAGTACCCTGGGATTGTCGGCTTCATCGATTGCAACAGATCTTGTTTGACTTTCTTGTCTTCCAACATGTTGATAGTTTTCCCTTTCAATTATTCGCTTACATCGATTGTATAAACGTGGCAGTTGGTATTTTTTGCCTTTGGATTTCAACGAAACCATTCCAGTTATAACAGGGAAAGGATCAACATCAATCTCCATTGAGATTTGCCTTTGTCATTAGCAAATTTTATTTTGCCCTGTCAAATTGTCTCTTGAATATTCTTTTTAAAGATCACGCAATCAACGGTGTTATGGTTCCATGAGTGATGCCACTTGCAATACTTTTTACATACCAAATCGTCTTTGGCTGGTATGACTTGACCTCCATCTACCAATAACATGTTGAAAATTTCTTCGGTTTTATTAATGTCGAAAGAGTAGTACATAGATTCTTTAGCTTTTGCCATGATACTAGATTGCTCTTTCACCCTCGCTGATTTCAATGCTTGGCACGTGTTTGGCTTATCTATTACCATCTTGCCAATAGCTACTTCGACCGTTCTACTTGCTCCAATTCCTCATCAAACTCTAAAGTTCCAAACAAATTGACATCACCTCTCTTCGGCCATGTCTTTTACCCTTTTCTTTGAGCAGACTCTCATGTTTAGATCCGAATAAAGCTGTCCTACCATCCTTTCTCTTTTCTTCAACTTCAAACCATTAAAGGCTAGATCTGCAAAAGGTCTTCTCGGGCAAGGGAACAAGACATTTGTTCCTAGCTCTTTTAAATCTGGACACATATGACAACCATTTTATTTCTGTTCTAGAATAATTTTTTCATATTAAACTTGTTTCTGGAATAAAAATCTGTTTGGTGACACAATTTCAATTTTCTATTTATGGATCAAATTTTTAGTTTAGAAATAAGTTTAGAACAGAAATGAGAAGTGAAATTTTTTTACTTCTCTATTTGTGGAACAGAAATGAGAAATCAAAACTCTTCTCATTGCTCATCTTTCTCTACTAGCTGGCCACCCACCTGCTATCTACCATAATCAATCGTTAGCCACCATCTGCCGCCCGCGCTATCGTTGCCCCCTAAGAGGGAAAAATTTTATGTTATTATCAAACAAAATTTTATTCTAAGAATAGAAATTTTGCGTCGTTATTAAACATGAATTTCTATTCAAGAACTTATCCAAAAATAGAAAAATCTATTTCTTTTCCAAAAATCAATTTCTAGCTAAAATGTTTATCATTCGTGCCCAAACTGATCAACTGATTAATTTCCCCTCTATTTCATGGTTGACAAATCAGCAACTGACAAATCGGAGATAGCCCTTTGAAATTGACTATGAAAGAGTCTTTCTGTTAAAATATATCTCGAGTTTGAGTCCAATGTAAAATTTAGAATATTCCGAATTAGATATGTTGTGGACGTTCGAAATTGAGTAAAAAAGATTCGAAGATCAACTTCCCAAAGTTTGAATCTGCGTTGGAGAATTCAGCCGCTGAAATAGGAAAGTTCAATTTTGACTTGGATTTGGATTTTGTTTAAAATATATATAGAGATATGTTTTGGATAAAATCATTTTAGATAAGAAACATAATCCTATAAAAAGTTGACAAAAGAATAAGGGTTTTACTTATATATAGACTTGTGGCCGTGGGTGGTAGAGGTAGATCACAAAGTGTCTTGAAGCACCGCGTGAGTGCTTGGTGTTCTGCCATTGATCATGAAGAATTGTTCTTGAAGCGCCGTCTAGTCGTCGAGTGCTTGGGAGGGATTTTCTTTGTCATTCTTGTTCATGAATTACATCCAAGAAAATTTAGTGTTCAAGCCAATTAAATCTTGTGGTAAGATTTGCGTGCAATTCCTTCGTGAGATTGAGAGATTATTTCTTGAGGAATTTCGAAGCTAAACACTGCGTGCGTTATTGGATGTAATTGGGGCTTGGGAAACACCGAGAGAGTGTTTGAGTGACTTGAGTGTGTAATCTCATTGTATCGCTTGATCTATAATAAAATTCGCTGCTGCTCTCCCCGTGGACATAGATCTTTACGACTGAACCACGTAAATCTGGTGTCCGATTTATTTTCTTCTTCTGTCTATATTATTGTTCGATCGCTCGCCTTTTCGCAACACTTTCCATCTACTCCCATGAGAAGACTGAATTCATTGGTAAAGTTGTATACCATGTAAACGCAATCTTTAACAAGGATAGCGGGAACAATCATAATTTCCAATGATCACCTTGCGCAATGTCTCCACATAATGCCAAAAATTGATTAACATGCTTAAATGTGGACTGATCATCTTCTCCAGTAAACAACATGAACTCTGGTATCTGAAACCTCTGGAGTGTGGTATTGCATCTATCCAGTCTAGGTATGGCTTTCTATAAACATTACCCACATATCCCATATCATTTCCATAGTACCTTATAGGTGGATCGATGACCACTTGGTTCTAACTTGGGATGACCATGGTCAATCCTACAACGTGTTGCATGCTATAGTTAGGTTGTCATATCTAGTTCACATTCTGCTGTGAGATCTGATGCAGTTGTTACTGTGGGATATAAGGCTGTTGATGAATTTGGAATTGTGGAAATTGTTAGATGTTTTGTGCGATTGGTGGAACATTCGCTTGTTGATGTGGAATGTTAGAAGAAACAGGTTGACAAGCCGGTTGTGGAATCTGTAACGGAACATTTAGAGGGACTGATTGGAATCCCCGTTGTGGTATTTGCGGTGGAGCATTTGGAATGGTTGGCTGAGGAGGTTGTTCTTGCCCCCAGGCTTGGGTAACATGATCCCCTGGTTATTGATAGCGGCATGTGTATATGTGAGATTGATTTGAGGCATCGGTATGGGATGAGGTTGAAGGATAGCACCACCATTCTGAACATAATGTATTCTGGCAAGGTCCTTGATTGCTGGTTCCACTGTTGTCACTTACAAGATTTGTTTGAGCATCACTGGTGACGGGTCCACAGGTGTGGGCTGTTGCACTAGTTTCTCCTCTTTGTAAGATCTTGATGGGTGTTACAGAGGCCGTAGCTTATCCAAAAGTACCGAAAGTTATTTGAGGACCAGATAATGGAGGAACATACCTGGAGGATGAAGCCACAGATTTTGTGGTTGAACAATTCCAACTGACACTCCATGTTGCCCTTGAGACACTCATGATAAGTGTTAATGATCAATGGTTTGATTACATCCGTCATGCGTCTAACCACATAATCGGCAAACTCATCTTGTGTCTCTTCGAAGGTCTGTTGTATAGATGAAAGCGTTATGGGAGTAACTTCCATCTGCCTTCTCTATTCTTCCGTACTCTACCTTGGTATATTGGCATCCTCCTCCTGACCATGTCTTGGAGGAAGTTGTGTCATTGAAGACTCGGCGTGGACAATAACTTCAGCCATCAATAGAAGAGGTTCGTCAGTAATGTTATCAAGATTGGATCGATTTCTAGTCCGTGGCATAGTATGCTCTCAAATTAGCACGAAGTTCCCACCGGGCATGCCAAAAAGATGTTTCACTGGTTTTGTTCTTGCAACAAAATATCTTTCATCAAGTGTTATTTTTGGCTTTTATTTAGAGGAGACAAGGGTTCTATGCTAACTTTGGACAGAGAATATCAAATGGGATATTATAACATCTCCAATTATAAATAGAACTATACAACCCTTACAACTAAACCTCAAATTCTCGAACCACACTCAAACTATGCTGGAATCTAATCAATGACACGGCTCAAACATATATCGGCACACTGCCAAAATCTAATCAACAACAATGCACTTTGATAGAGGATACAACATCAAAATTCAATCGACGACACTGGATAAGAGATACAACACCGGAATTTAATTGATGGTTTTGCATCAGGATAAAAATACTCGTCGGAATCTAATCGACAACGAGAATATGAAAACTACGGCTAAATAAACTAAAATGCGATAATGTTAAGATCAAGTAATAACATTTGATGTGTTGTTCGTTGGAGGTTTGCTCTATTGGATGACTGGGGTTTATAGAGAAATATGGTAACCACTGAGTAGTTGCTCATTTTCTAATAATTATTTCCATCCTTGCGCACGTTCCTTTTCCTCTGTAACCAATTGCCCACTTCCTTTGTAACTGCCTTGATCCCGTTTCAACATTTCTTGATTTATCGACACCAATTCCATGACTGGATACCTGAGTATTAACCAACTTTCCGATTGCTCGTCCCCTTGGCACACTTTAAAAATATTTTGAAGATTCTAACTCAGGACTTACTACCAAAATCATTTAGGTAGCCACTTTAGTCTTCATCATTGTATTTTGACAACTGGACACATGGCAGTCCTTTATTTCACCGTCGATTACTGAACTCTCATCCGTAGGCTTGTGGATAATTAATCATATATCAATACTCTACGATGCACAACTTCATTATATTTCTCATTCACGTGACCGGCACATGATAATACGGCCAACTTTGAGTGTCAACAACAACTTAATTATATATCTCGTCCACATGACTGGCACATGATAATACGACCAATTTTGAGTGTCGACGAACTAGAATCAGATGAAAGAGAAAGAAAGAAAAAAAGGCCAAAAGGCCCAAATACCCATTCAGGTCCATCGATCTTGAAGCTTGACCCATATCCAAACCAACGAGCCCACTTAATTGTATAGTGTGTTGAAATTTCAATGCTAGAAGAGAAATGATGCTTGCATCTTCTTTCTTTCGTCTTTTGGGGCTCACACCCAACAACTACTTACATATATATATAAAAGGTTTAATACCACGAAAAACCCTAAAGTGGTATATCTCTGATAAATTTATCTCAAATTAATTTTTCAACTACCAAAAACCTCAAACTAGTATATCCATGATAAATTTACCCTGAATTAAATTTTTTTACCACAAAAAACTCAAAATCGATATATTTGTGACAAATTTACCCTCTGTTAGTTTCCATTAAATTAGATAAAAACAACAAAAATGTACATCTATGACAAACAGATAGTAAAATCCCAAATTGGTACATCCGTCGACTATCATGTGTCATTCAACTCAAAAATATAATAGTAGACTCAAACTAGTATATCCATGACAAATTTACCCTGAATTAAATTTTTTACCACAAAAAACTCAAAATCGATATATTTGTTACAAATTTACCCTATGTTAGTTTCCATTAAATTAGATAAAAACAACAAAAATGTACATCTATGACAAACAGATGGTAAAATCCCAAATTGGTACATTCGTCGACTATCATGTATTATTCAACTCAGAAATATAATAGTAGAATCTAACAGAAACTAATTAAGGGTAAATTTGTCACAAATATATCAGTTTTGAGTTTTTTGTGGTAGTGATTATTTTAAAAATAGAGATATGTAAGGGGTCATTGGGTGAAATGAAATGTGTATATATATTTATAATAGTAGAATCTAACAGAAACTAATGAAGGGTAAATTTGTCACAAATATATCAATTTTGAGTTTTTTGTGGTAGTGATTATTTTGAAAATAGAGATATGTAAGGGGTCATTGGGTGAAATGAAATGTGTATATATATATATATATATATTAGAGATAATTGGGATATTCTTTTGAATATTATCCTATGTTAGATATGTTGAGAAAACTCTTACCAAGTTTTGAAGTTGACAAAACTTTCATTTTCTTATTCTTACTCTTGTTTTTATTCTGAAGAATAGTAGACTTTTGAAGTCATATCACAGACTTTTGTCAAAGTCTATTTATTCCAAAAGTTTTTCCTGCTCTAACATAATCCAGATTGAAACCAAGTCCAGAACGAATATATAATCAGACTCAAATTTATTAATCTTGCGACAAATAAATAGTATGAACATAATATGTATTTATTCTTTAATATCTGACTTTCTAGCAAAAAATCTCAAATACCTTTTATAAATACATTAATGGAATCAATCACGAATTGATGAAATCAATCTTGAAGATAAGTTCCTTTTTGGGAAACATCTACTTATGGAAACCAAGATTATAATTGTATGGGCAACCAAAATCAATAGATTTTCATCTCAATCTTCAAACGGTTACAAGATTTCCTTAATCGATTTTGTCCAACGAATTGATTAGAAGAAATTCCTCTGGAGAATGCCAATGGCTAGTAAGGCGTGGAGGAGTATTTAAAGAGGTCATTCAATCTATTTGATAAAGGGCATGAAAATTGAAATTCCAAAATCTGAAGTCTTTCCAACCACTTGTTCTTCAACGATAGCTCTTATAAATTATATTCAAGAGAGAAAATCACAAAAAGAGTAACTTAGTGAGGGAAAAAGAAATCTTCCACTGAGTGTTTGTACTCAAAATATTGTAATCCTCTATTGATACTTTAGTGAATTTCAGCCAAAAAGCTACTAGTGTGGGAAAGTGGATGTCACACCCCGATCCTCGAGCGCATACCCATCCCTCGGTGATCGATAAAATTTGCGATGTCCTAGGACACGTCATCGACCCATTCGTTTTATTGCACATACGGAAGCAAATTAAACACCCCTGACAACAAACAGCAAGGAATAGGAAAGCAGGATAATCGCATTAAATCAAACACCTTTATAAACAAACTGAGTTTATACACAAAGGTCTACAAAAGATCGGCTTTCAAAAAGGAACTATCCTACAACCTACTAGTTGGACACGTTCACCGATCCTTTGGACCCATCGGTCCAGGGGCACCGAGTCCTCTACAGCTCCATCAGGAGGGTCAACTGCACCCTCACCAAAAGCGACATTGACAACCACCGCAGGGACCTCAAAACCCTAGAGGGGACCCATCCAGTATCCATTGAATCCATGGCGGAACCACGCCCTGAATTGATGAGGTACCCTCTTGGGTAGGCCCTCATCGACCTAGATGGTGGTCACGATCAACTCATAAACCCAATGACTACTAGGAATCTGGATATCTATCCCTTGCTCAATAATAGGCCATAGCTGTCCAAAACGTTCCGGAGGAACTGCCATCTAAAAACCTGAAAATATTGAGCCCACGACAAGGTGAGACAATGTCTCGTCAAATTCACCCCCTAAACTCCGACTAGGAAGAAATACGCTTAAGGCGTCCTAACCACACAGCCACACAATCACAGAGATTTACCTCGTCTCAGACCCTTTACAGTTCATATCATAGATATAAACAGTATTCATGCTCAAACAATTGGAACGCTAACAGGGCCAAATCGTTATGACACGTTCCATTCCGTGCCACACAAATTTGTCCCATAATCCGGCGCGTCAATTTCACTCAGCATGCGTTCCAATTGTTAATCATGGCCACACACGGGCACGGCCTACTCGAAGTTCGGCGGTTTTCTGGCGTAGCCAGGCATCGTCTCGCCCCATCAAGTACGGCAACGTCACTACGTCGACGGCATTTTATAAAGGAGCATCAGTCCAGCCTCTACAGCGACCGGCATCCATTAGTAGGGCATCCTATATAGGGGCACGTCCAGCTCAACAGCTTGGGACAGGTTCTCATAACCATTCATGCACCCATCCAATTCTTGGCGAAGACATCGTGCTTTGCATTCAAATGTCCCAATTAAAATAACATACTTGGCCTATTTTCTTTTCGTATTAAAAACATATGGTAAAATAATCGTGTGTGGGTATACGGTAAATTCGAACCAGAAAAACCGATACCCTTCCTTTTCAAATCCACTATTTGATATAGTATTTAAAACAATTTTCGGTGTCAAAACCCGACACTTGGTAATTTCTAAATAATTACCAAAATTTCTAAATTTTGAATTAAAATACTCAAAATTAAAATCACTACTCAATTTGCACAATTTAACACTCAATTGCGGAAATTAAGCACAACATTGCAATCAGCACAAAATTTCGATCACTGACTATCCCAGTATGATTTCCGAAAAATAATAAATAATTAAATAAATACCAAAATTAATTAAATAAATACAATTAATTATCAAAAAAACCAACCTAGGTCGAAAATGCTTAATTAACCGCCCGAACGGGCCGGGAAAATTTTCGAACCTATCTAGATAAATAGTGCAATTACTTTAGTCCATAATCTATCCGTTCTAACCACCTAACATGCACAAACAGATAATTAAATCACTAATCCATTCTAACTAACCACCTAAACCCTAATTAGCCTAAACTAATCATCTATTAAGCATCATTAACTCCCTAAGCAGAGTTTAGCAAGTAAACTCACTAGTTTAGCATTCCGATGAGTTCACGGCGACGACGGCGTGGTGATAAACAAGCTTGCGACGACACCAAGCGAGGTTCGGAAGGGCTCGGAAAGGCCTCACGAAGGTTCAGCCTAAAGCCGAAGCTTCAGTTTTGCTCTAGGTCGAAGGAGGGCTGCTCGGGGTTGAAACGGCCAAAGCGGGACGGTGGACGGTAGCAGTGGTCCAGGCAGGGCTATGGCGAGGCTTCCGACGGCTTGGACGACGACGATGGCCTGGTCAACGGCTTGGATGACGGATGCATGGCATGGGACGGCCAGGAACGCGCAGCTGGGCGTGGGAGGAGCGAACAACGGGCGTGCTCGTGCGGTGCGACATCGCTGGATGGCTCGGCAAGGGGGCGGTCAACGGTGAGGGGTTGCTGGCTAGTTCTCTCTGGTTCTCTCAACTCCCGAAATGGACAACAATGGGGAAAGCAGGATACTGAAGGAATAAGAAGCTGCTGAAGCTTGAGGAGGCCACCAAAATATCCAAAACTCTTAAGTACATGCCCCCACCAACTTGGCTATCTTCCTCAGCCATTTGTGGCCCTCAATCTTCCTCAACATACTTCCTAAATGGTCCAAAATGTTGAGTCCTACATGGCCTACGAATTTTGTACGTTCTCCATCCAATTTGCTTCAATTCCTTTCCAATTGGACCTAAATTGGAGTCCATAAATCCAACCAAGATGCCAACGTCCCTCTTAAGATTTTTCCTCGTCAATTTGTCCAACTTGAATCCCAAAAACAGCCCTCTAATTTTCCCGATCAAAAACATCTCTACTTCGAAATTTTGCCAAAAATTTCGATTTACAGAAAAATGTTCGGAAGGCAAGTCGACGTTTCTAAAATGAATCGTGACATGAATAAACTTTTAATTTCTAAAATTAGGTTTAAATTTGCGGTTAATTTCAATCTGGCGCGATTTTAGCGTAACCTAACCTATCAGGTAGCTTTTAGAAATTTTTGGTGCAATTGACCCATGGTCGATTATTTTCGAGCCACATTGTACATTTTCGATACATTGACGACTCTCGGTTGTCATGAAAATCTTGAAGTTTTAAATACGGGCACAGGGTATAGAAATGACAGAAAAATCGGTGTAGTGCCATTCGACGAGAATTTTACAATTAGGTGGAATCACCCACACACTAATCACATACCTCTATCGAATCGACCTATCTTCGGTCTCTGATCAATTTTGACAGTATCGTAATGACGCTTGCAGATTAGCATGGTCAAGCAATCGATTTCTAGTCGAATTCTCAAGTCTATTGAGTTTAGATTCCTTAATAGCTTCACCTGATAGACTAGTTATCTTGTGAGTGGCCAACTCAGAGAAAAGAACTATAGGCGCGTTGATGAAAAGCCAAACTTATTCAATTGAAAACAGATGCTGAAATTCAAAACGTCACAGTGGACGTAGGCTTGATCTAAGCCGAACCATTATAAATCCCATGTATAATTTTCTCTTTCCTTAACTCTTTTCAATGTTATCTGTTGCACCCTCTTTTTAAGTATTGCAAAAACTATTTCATCTCTCATCTGATTCTAAATTTTCACCAGAAGTCTGGTGGCTTGTTTAATCAGACTCTAATCCTTTTTCAAACTTTACTCGCAACTTATTTTATTCCGTATCTATTTGTCAATGTTTATTTTAAACACCTATTCACCCCCCTTTAGTTCTTAGTACTAGCATTTTCAATTGATATCAGAGCCCTGTGCTTTTCTGTTGAAGTGTTTATACTTCTGAATTAAAGATCTTATATGGCTAGTTGTTTAGCATCAGGACTCGTGGAGGTGCAGAGCAATACCAGGCCACTTTATTATGATGAAAAAGGATACAATGTGTGCAATAATAAAATGAAGGCTTTCTTGAGATCTAAAGATCCTCTGGAATGGGATGTTGAAGAAAGATGAATCAACCCAAAGGCAACTTCAGCATCTGACAAAGGAAAAGAAGTCTTAGATAAGAATGCTGAGGAATCCAACCAAGAAAAAATTACCGAGAGATAGGCTCTTGATGCAAAAGACATCTATTCTTTAAATTGTGCATTGTCTCATGCTAAATATAATAGAATTTTTTCATGTGAAACAGCTAAAAAAGTCTTGGATAAACTTAATGTCACCTATGAAGGAAAAGATTGTGTAAAGGAGACAAAAATAAATATCTTATTTGGCCAATATATATCCTTCAGAATGAAGCTTAGAGAGTCTATTGGATATATGTTCGGCCGATTTATAGAAATTGTAAATGAGTTGGCATATCAAGATCAACCAATTTCTGCTCCAAAGAAGGTCAACAAACTTCTATGAGAACTTTCAAATGATTAGAACCATGTGAAAACATCAATCCGAGAAACACAAAGAATCATGCCTCTTTCTATTGACGAGCTGATAGGCACTCTTCAATCATATGAAGTGGAACAGATCAATGATGAAGATGATCCAAAAAGTAAGAAGTCAATTGCGCTTAAATCTAATGTTGATTCTGATGATACAGACACAAAATATGGACGACGAGGAGCTAGCTCTCATGATACAGAAATCTAGGAAACTGAATAAGAAATGAAGAAGATTGAACTGGAAAAAGCAAAGCAAGCAAAATTTCCAGAAAAGATCAATGGAAAATGTTGAATCTAGCAAGGATGTGATATGCTTTGAGTGCAAGAAGAATGGACAATTCAAGCCTAACTGTCCCTTGCTAAAAAAGAAGAAAGGAAAGCATGAAAAATACAAGAAAGCTCTAAAAGCATAAACCTGGAGTGACGCAGAATGTAAGGAAAGTGAAGAGGCATTTGCAAATATCTATATGATGGCTCACTTAGAATCAGACTTGGAATTTAAGTCAGACTCTAACACAGACGTAGAATCTAACAAGGAAATCGAGGTAAGTCATTCAGAAATTCCTATTAAAGTTTCTAAGTATATAGATGAACTTTGCTTGAACCTCAAATCTTCCCTTAAAAGATCTCCAAATTAAAGAAAGAAAATTTAAAATTTAGGCAACAGGATAATTATTGGAGAGAAAAGTTTGAGAATCTGAAAAATAATTTTGATGATTTGAAAGACAATACGGATTCTCTTTCAAAAGAAAATGAATATTTGAAAAATGAGATTTTAGATATTTCTACAAAGTTCTCTAAAGGATCAAAAACTTTAGAGAAAATCATTTCAGCTTAAATACCTTATTATAACAAATCCGATTTAGGTCTAAATAAAGAAAGTATTCTTTTTATTGATTTTCCTAAAGTTAATGAGAGACTTAGACAAAGACCTCCAAAATCTTCTTACAAGAATCATCTCAAAAAGTTTTTGTAAAACCTGTTGGTCAAAGTACTATTAAATGTATTAAGTGTAATAGCTCAGAACATTTTGAGAATGAATGTCCTATAGTTTGGAGACCTATTAAGAAGAATTGGACAAATACTGTTTTTAAAACTAACTCGACAAGACCCAAGAAAATTTGGGTACCAAAGAAAGTTTGAGATTTCTTTTTTACTGCAAGTTACTGTTAAAAGAAAAGGCAAATGGTACTTTGATAATGGCTATTCTAGACATATGACTGGAGATTCAAATAGTTTCGTAAAACTAGAAAAGCAAAAAGGATGAAACGTTTCGTTTGGGGTGAACAGCAAAGGAAAAATTATTGGACATGAAACAGTGATGATTGGAAGTTTGATCATCAACAATGTTTCCTTGGTGAAAGGTTTGAATTACAATATTCTGAGCATAAGCCAGCTATGTGATATAGGATTCAGAATTAATTTCCAAGAAGATGTTTGTTATAGAGTTAGTTGAGACTTCTCTCAGACATTCACTAGGTGAAGACATGGCAATATTTATTTTCTTGACATAAGTCCAAAGAGCTCTTAATGTCTTATCTCAATTCAAGATGAAGCAAATCTTTGGCATTGCAAGCTTGGACACGTGACTATGAAACAGATTGCTAAATTATCGTTTAAGAAGCTGGTTTGTGGTCTTCCTAGAATGATGTACCAGAAGTCTGAGTTGTGTACTCCATGTATCTTGGGAAAAAAAGCTCAGAAGCTCATTTAAACCTATAAATCAAACTTCCACTAATCGCGTCTTGCAGCTTCTTCACAAGGATCTTTTTGGACCAACTAGAACACAAAGCATTGGTGATAAGAAATACTATTTAGTTGTTGTGGATAATTATTCAAGATTCACGTAGGTTTTCTTCTTGGCAAATAAAACAGAAACCTTCTCATATTTTTCAAAATTTGCTAAGAAGGTTCAGAATAAAAAATGTTATGTCATTTTAAGTATAAAAACTTATCATGGGGGAGAATTTGAGAATCAAGACTTCACAATTTTTTGTGATGAGAATGGTCTACAACATGTTTTCTCCTCTTTATACACTCCAAAGCAAAATAGAGTTGTAGAAAGGAAAAAAAAAGTCTTTATAGGAGATGGCCAGAACTCTGCTAATAGAAAGTAAAATCTATTCTCGTTTTTGGGCAAAAGCAATTTCTACTGCCTGTTATATAATTAACAAAGTATTTTTAAGGCCCATCCTAAAGAAAACTCCCTATGAAGTTTACAAAGGGAAAAAGTCAAATGTCTCTTATTTTCATATGTTTGGTTGCAAGTGTTTTATTTTCAAGAATGGAAATGATCGGCCAGGGAAACTTGAAGAAAGATCGGATGAATGAATATTTCTTAGCTATTCTACTTCAAACAAAGCTTACAGGGTCTTCAAAAAAAATATACAGACTATCAAAGAATTCATGAATGTCAGATTTCAAGAAAATGTCCGGAACCAACAAGATCAAACTCAACATGAAGAGTCTAAACTAGTTTTAGACTCAATGAAGTCCGACTCCCCTAAGGAACCTCAATCTTCTGGTGATTAAAATCAAGCAGAAGAAAAGTCAAAAGAATCAAAGAAAGTAGACGTTCAGCAAACCCTTGCAAAAAGTGACAAATCCAACAGTAACTGAAAGCACAAATCAAGCCATCCTAAAGAGCTCATTATTGGCGATATAGAATAAGGGATTCGTACCATATCCAAAGTAAAGGGAGACTCAAGTGCGCTAGTTCTTATTTTTGAAATAGAACCAAATGGAGTATAAGAAGCTTTATTTGATGAAAGCTGGATAGAAGTAATGCAGGAAGAACTCAGACAATTCAGAATTAATGATGTTTAGGAGTTAGTTCCAAAATCAAAAGCAAAATTTGTGATTGGAACAAAGTGGGTGTTTAGAAACAAGATGGAAGAAAAGGGTAAAGTATCCAGAAACAAAGTATTGTTGCAAAAGGTTATACGCAATAGGAAGGAATAGGCTATGATGAGACATATACACTTGTAACCATGTTAGAAGCCATAAGATTATTGCTCACATATGCATGTTTACATAACTTCAAGTTATTCCAAATGAATGTCAAGAGTGCATTCCTAAACGGGTTCATACAATAAGAAGTTTATGTGGAACAACCACCAGGATTTGAAGATCCCAGAAAACCAGACTTTGTCTACAGACTGAAGAAGGCTTTGTACGGTCTGAAACGGGCACCTCAAGCTTGGTATGAGAGACTGAGTAAGTTTATGGTAAGTAATGATTTCAAGAAAGGAATGGTTGACACAATTTTGTTTATCAAAAGGGAAGAAAAAGATTTTCTACTCATTCAAATAAATGTAGATGATATAATCTTTGGGTCTTCTAATGAAAGTTTGTGTAAGAATTTTTCAAAGTCTATGTGAGAAGAATTCGAAATGAGCATGATGGGTGAGTTAACATTCTTTCTTAGTCTACAAGTCAAACAATGAAAGAAATGAACTTTCATTTATCAAGAGAAATATGCCAGAGATGTTATTAAGAAGTTTGGGATGGAAAACTACAAGAAGACCAAGACTCCCATGTCAAGTTCTTCCAAACTTGAAAAGGATGAAGATGGAAAGAAAGTAGACTAAACGACATACAGAAGCATGATTGGTTCTCTTCTCTACCTTACTGCTTCTCGACCTGATATTTTATTCGGTGTGTGTATGTGTGTTTGATTTCAAACTGATCCTAAAGAATCTCATCTCAATGCTATCAAATGTATTATCAAATATATTGCAACAAATCCAAAGTTAGATTTGCGGTATCCAAAAGGATGAGACTTTACATTATTTGGATACTCATATGCTAATCTAGCTGACTGTAAAGTTGACAGGAAAAGTACTTCAGAACGTGCCAACTCTTGAGATAAATGTTAATGTCCTAGTTCTCAAAGAAGCATAACATTGTGGCACTCTCAACAGCAAAAGCAGAATATATTGCTTTTGAAAGTTGCCGTTCACAAATTCTTTTGATCTGGCAACAACTAAAGAACTTTGGAATAGAAGAACCTTGAACTAAAATTAGATGTGACAACACAAGTACGATCAACCTCACCAAAAACCCTATTCTTCATTTAAGGGCAAAGCATATTAAAATTCGCCATCATTTCATAAGAGACCATGTGCAAAATGACGAAATCAATATTCAATTTATTGATTCAAAGAATCAACTGGCAGATATCTTCACCAAACCATTAGAGAAAGGATCATTCGAGTTCATTCGTGACAAAAACATCCTTCTAAAAGCCCTTCCAGACTCAGTTAACGTGGTTCATTTTCTTTAAATAAAATCTTCGACCTTTTTCCCCCGATATCCAGACTCTTTGCAAACCCTAATCTTTCTCTCAAACCCTGGCTTCTCTTGATCTCTCTCACGTTCTCTGCAAAATTTCTCACTCGATCACTTTCGAACATGTCATCAAAATATTCCAAGTTCGTTTCAATGTCTTATCAGAGGAAATCCTCTCCCATTGCTAGTTGCAAGCCTTGGTTTGTCCTTAAAGGTCCGATGTATTTTGATCTCACCGGGGATGAATAACCTCGAACCACAAATCGACAATCGGTGGAGGAGGAGGTTACTCAAGAAGCGACTCCTATTTCGGTAAGAAAGCCCGAGGTACTTCTCAAATATTATGAGTTTCTAAAAAATGGAGGAAGTCCCATGAATTTCATAAGTTTGTTCTTGAAAGAAAATGGCTATGGGAACGAAATCTTGTTCTTGAGAGCCATGGAAAACTTAGAGATGATAGAGGCTAGAATGATAGAAAATGAATTTTCAAACTTTCTTGCCGATCCTTGTTTTGGTATAGAGGATCAAACTGAGAGTAAAAAGGAAGATGATGATGAAAGGGTGTTCAAAAAATTTTCAACCCAAAATGGGTGTTGCTGCAGAAATCGTTGGAACAAAAGGGAAGTTGTGTCAGTTAAAGGATCATAAGAAAGTCTACGCACATATGCTAAACAGAGGAGTCATCAACCCTTGAACGGTGGATTTTGATTTTCTGGATTCCATTAAGGTGAATTTGTGAGAAAAAATTGTCAAGCTTTAGATGGAGAGGTTCTGTGTGGAGTCATCTTATGCTTATCCTGAATTGATTGCTTACTTCTATTTTTACCTGTCTGTTTTGAATCCCACCCATGTTCAATTTACTGTGAGTGATAAAGTGTTTGATGTTGATGTTAATTTGTTGGCTGATATTTTGGAAGTAGAAAGGAGTGGATTCTTGCCCATCAATGTGTCCAACGAAGAGGTCACCAAGTTTTTGGTGAAGGAAAGGATTCCTAGGAGAAGCATTACTTACTTTAGATGTGACATCCCGAAATTTCAGCCTTTGAATTTTGCTTAAGCTTGTGCTTGTCAACGGAAGAGAAATCGGGATAGGTGGATCACCCGATAGACTTTCCGTGCGGGTTAGGTGTGCGATGACCTAGTGGGCCTATTTTTGGGCTAAGTTCGGGCTAGAGAGAGATCGGTGGACCGTGAATAAGGCCTATGGGCTGGACGTGTGCAGAAGGGCCCGTTAAAGAGGACAAATGCTGAGATTTTTTTGCCATTGTTCATCTTGCGCGAATTTGAGTGATTTCAAATTTTCAATAGTGTTCTCTTGTAACTTAATTAGTGACATTATGATGCATATGAAATTAATTTTGGATGTAAGGTCCTTAGATATTAGAAATCGCAACTTGAAGGTGTGTGATATCCTATTTAGTTGTTGGTCACGTTAATAATGGAGGATCTTGGAATAAATTTGTTTAATTTGTGCCTAGTACTAGAGGTGGCCAAAATCTTTGGATTAGGAAGAGGATTAGCTTTATTTCATTTAGACTAAACTTTGTTAGGGCAGATAAGTCAAGGGGAAAGGGACAAAACCAAGGATCTTCTGCTTTTGGCTTTAGCTTTCCCATGCAATTTCAGCCCTACCATTTTTCCCCAGCCAAAAACCCCAACCCCAAATCCTCATGATGGCCTTGAAAATCCCTCAATCAATCCTCTCTCTTGCATGGCTGCAGCAAAGGAAATTTCCCAAGAAAGCAATCATTGTCCCCCCATTTTTCGCTTCTATTTTTCCCATTCCCATTCATTCTTCTTCTGCCTTCTTCCCTCACACGCCAGATGCCTCTCTCTCTCATTTCCCTCTTGTTTTCTTGCTATTCCTTGAAGGACCAGCGACCAGGGCAGTAGCCAGCATTCAAGAGAGCCTAAGGAAGCAGCTTTGAGACCTAAACTAGATAAGGGAATAAGCTAGGTATTAAACTTCGACATCCTTTCGACGCTTGAGGGTGGTTTAGCTCAATCTAGTGGATTTTCGGGTTATAGGAGCTAGATCAATGTAGGATTTTAGCTTGCATGTATGCCGTGATGTGTAGGAAGCCTTGCATGTGAATTTCTTGAAGGTTTATGGCTACTAAGCTTGCAAGAGACGTGCTCAAAGGAGCTGAGTTTGGATTTCTCTTCATATATGTTTATTGGACACTCGCTGTTTGCTATTTTCGTGGGTTAAAATGTGCTACAATTTTGAGATTGCTTCCTTCTTGAAAAATTTTTCAAGCATCTTCATTTATGACATATATGTTACTCAAGATTTCCTGGACTTAAAAGAACAATATTTCAGCTTCGTTGCACGCAAGGCAGAATCTCATTTTGTGCTGGAACCCGTGACTTTTTGGTACTTAAAGGATTTTTATCAACTCTTAGGGTTCTATTTTCGAAAGAGTTTCTTCACAAAATTTTTTCATCACATCTTGAAGTTTAACATAGTCAAATTTCAGAGCAAACGGATGAGTTTTGGACCTCTAATCAAGCTGGTTTTGGAAAACATAATTTCTGGATACGGACACAGTTTTGGTAACGATTTGAGCGATTTAATGCTCCTATTTTAGAAAGATCTGGGTCAAGGTTTCTTCATGAAAAGTGTTCTTTTAAGTGTCCTTTATAACATATTTAAATTTGAGGATTTTATGAACTCTTTTGGTTATGTTTCTCGAATTAATCTTGGAGACGTGCAAGTGGACTCGGTTTCTGCTGGTGAGGGCCGGTTGTGGTCTTGTGGTTGTTCTTGGTGTCTTGCTTGCTGGAAAATGTATATTTTGTGATTTGGTTGATTTTTGGCATGCTGAGAACTTATGCTTGATGGCTATACGTGTGAGGTGCTTAGCATATGTGCGGAATCACGTGTTATAAGTTGTAAGGTAGTGTGAAGGGCAAACTTGTTTTGTGCATGCTAATACATTGAGATCTTTGTACACTGAGCTTGCTGTGTTGTGGTGCATATGTGTACTGGTGGTATTAAAAGTGTGCCTTAATGGAAGATTGTGACATGGTGAAATGTGTGAATGAATCCCATAAGAGATGTTCCATCGGACAGCGTTTTAGTGATACCCCCGAGGAGTGGGGATGCCCCAAATAGTGAGGTTTGGGATGCCTCGATTAAAGTCACAAGCCCAGCGACCCTTGGACACCAGGATGCCTCAGAGGGAGATGCCTAGAGCCAATGTCCCCTAGAAGTCCGGCCAACGACCCGGAAGTGACTCGAACGGATCCAGCCAGCGTCCCGAGTGCAATCTGTTTCAAGGGTGGATATGATATGATCACACATTGAAATTAATCAACAAGGCGTGTGAGTATGTGTGATGGTGTTGCCGTGTGTCATGAGATGTATGATGGAGATTGTGTGTGCTGTGTGATGCATGAATGGAGTACGTATGCACATTTCGGTGAAGTCTTCATTCATCATACTCACTTTAGCTTGTCTAGTTCGCACGGTATCTTTGGTACCATATGCTGCCTTATTAGATGTAGTTCATGGTCATAATGATTCACTATGTTGGTGCTATTTTCACTATTGAGCAAAGCTAGGATCTCATTGTTTAATGCCATGCTTTATACTTTACTGGGCATTGTTGCTCACCCCTTATTTTTCCTCTCGGATTATTAGCTATGGATGTGACACCTTTAGCGACTTATGGCACGCCTATGTGGATAGATGGCATGTATAGGGACTTCGAGGATCAAGATTCTAGCCTTGTTTTGACTCGTTGTGTTTGTACTTTTTGGATAGATGATGAATGCTCTAATCCTTTTCCTATACGTTTTGTGTCCATATATCTCAACGTGAATGGGAGGTTGTTTGGCCCCATCCGTTGGTGATGTTTTGAGCTTCGATTAGGAGGTGCGCGTGGTATGAAGAGATGTAGTGGATTAGAAAAACTACTACGTAGAGGAGTTAGGCACCTTTTTGGCCTCTCCCAGGTGTTTTGTTCGGGTCATCTTGATGTGTGTATTGCCATGATGTAATTGTCAAGATGTCATTTTCCTCTTGTAATTCCTGTTTATGATGAATTAAGAGAAGCATGTTATCATTTTGAAATTCATTCTTAAGTGTATTGTCTTTATATGAAAGGTGTATATTCTTCCGCTTGCGTAATAGAAATTAAAGACTATACTTGAGGGTCTAGAGTGACGGCCTGGGACGTCACACTAGGATGTTTGCTTCTAATATTTTACTCTACACGATTGTCATCAATTGCATCAGACCCAAGACTACTTCCAAAACTGATGTTTCTAGATTCGAGGCAAAAATGATGTTGGCCATCTGCAATGGAGTTGCTTTCTCACTCCCTCCCATAATCCTACTGCACATATATAGAACTGTCATGAAGGGAAAGGGACAACAACCGTATACAGCCTTGGTAACCAGATTTTTCCAACACTTTTAGATTCAATCACCATCCAATTTTTTCTCTAGAACTATTCTTCCCACACAAATTGGACTCAAAATGATCTAAAAACTGAGATTAAAAGATCTCTCTAGAGCTTTTAAACTTTTGAAAAAGGAATTTGCTAGCAAAGCTAAGATAGGATCTACGACTAAGAAGAATAGCAAAGGAAAGAGCGTTGTCTCACAAACTCCAAAAAATAAACGAGATGTTCTTCTTCCACAAGATGAAGAAGAGGAAGATGAGGAAGACAAGACTCTCTGATATTGTGGCAAATATTGCCATGCGTGATCCTCTTGGTGACATAGCCGATTCTGAAGAAGAAGAAGAGGATGAGAGCAAGAAAGAACCAGAAGAAGAAAGCGAAGGAGAAGAAACTGGAGTAAAAGATAGTGAGGAGAATGATTTAGATGATGAAGAAGGAGATGCAAATCTAAACAAGGGATAGCAGCAATCTGACAAAGAATTAAAAGATATGAGGGAGTTTAGTGTAGGAGATGCCGAAGAGAAAGGAACTGGTCAACAACCCAGTGTTGGAAGAGAAGGAGTGCAAGAAGAATAAGAAGTTCTTCCTCAGACTGAAGGCACTGTGATAGGGAGAGTAGGTGAGAAAACTCCTCTTGATGACCAGACTATCAAACCAACTGCTAGTGACAGCATCAGTTGATCTCCTCCAGATGCTGAAGATATTTATGCATCTTATTTCCCTGAAGTTTCTCTTGGGGGTCGGGACAAAGAAACTAATGTTCAGGGGGAGCACCAAATTTCACATGTTCAAGTTGATGTTCCTTCACCTTTGGATACTCCACCAGCACATTTTGCATAAGCTAATGCCCAAACTGAACAGGAATCAAACCATCCTCGGATAGTGGAGCTCATTTTGGAGATTAAGGCACAGCAATATGGGATGGAGGTTGAAATCCAGAAATTACATGTTGCTCTCGATACTACCTCAAAATCTCTCACTAGAAAGGTACAGTCTCTTGATGATAAGGTTCATAACATGACTCAACAGGCATCTCAGAATTTAGCGAAGGTTGAGACTGTCTTTCATTAGTGCCTGACTAAGCTTGAGGAGACCGTGCAGACTTTGGAGGATTTCTGACTTGTTCATGTTCCTAGGCAACCATGATCCTTTTCAATACAAACTTTTTTTTTTCTTATTTTCCTTGTGCTTATTTGATTCTCTTTTTGTTGTTGACAAAAAGGGGGAGAGTTTTGCAGATTTGAAGCTTGACTAATGCATGATTGGTGTTTCTTTTATGACTATTGGTTGGTGTGTTTTTTGTGAGTACAAACTATGTGTATTTTGTGCAGACTTATGCGAACTTTATTGTGCTTACTGTTTGTTATATTTATCAATTATCATGTGCTGCTAAAGCGTTGTTTTACAAAATAACTTTCATATTATGCTTAAATCTGCATGAAAGTTTTGTCATCATAAAAAATAGGGAGATTGTTAAGAAAACTTTTACCAAGTTTTGAAATTGACAAAACTTTCTTATTCTTGTTCTGGTTCTTATTCTGAAGAATAGTAGACTTCTGAAGTCATAGCACAGACTTTTGTCAAAGTCTATTTGTTCTAGAAGACTTTCTCACTCTAACACAATCCAGACTGAAACCAAGTCTAGAACGAAGATAAAATCAGACTTAGATCTATTGATCTTGCAACAAGGATTCAATATGAACATAATAGGGATTTATTCTTTAATATATGGCTTTCTTATGAAGAATCTCACTTACCTTTTATAAATGCATTGATGGAATCAATCACAAATTGATGAAATTAATCTTGAAGACAAGTTCCTTTTCGGGAAGCATCTACTTATGGAAACCAAAATTCTAATTGTATGGGCGACTAGAATCAACGGATTTTCATCTCAATCTTCAAATGGCTACAAGATTTCCTTAATAGATTTTGTCTAATAGATTGATTGGAAGAAATTCCTCTGGAGAATGCCAACTGCTAGTAAGGCATGAAGGAGTATTTAAGGAGGTCATTCTATCTATTTGATAGATGGCGTGAAAATTGACATTTCAAAGTCTGGAGTCTTTCCAACCACTTGTTCTTCAACAACAACTCTTATAAATTGTATTCAAGAGAGAAAATCACAAGAGTGACTTAGTGAAAGAAAAAGAAATCTGCCACTGAGTGTTTGCACTCGAAATATTGTTCTTCTCCATTTATACTTTAGTGAATTTCAATCAGAAGACTGCCAGTGTGGAAGAGTTAACGTAGGCTTGATATAAGCCAAATCACTATAAATCTCGTATGCAATTTTCTCTTTCCTTAACTATTTTCAATGTTATCTGTTGCATCATGTTTTTAAGTATCGCAAAAACTATTTCATCTCTCATCTGATTTTGAATTTTTACCAGAAGTCCGGTGACTCATTTAATCGGACTTTGATCCTTTTTCAGAGTTTGCTCGTAACTTATTTTATTCCACATTTATTTGTCAATGTTTATTTTAAACAACTATTCACCCCCCTCTAGGTGTTAGTACTAGCATTTTCAAGGTATAATTTAGATGTTTTTTTAAATTATCCATATCTCTTAGGATTACTTATATATTTCTCTTTAATTGTACATTATCTTAGATAGTCATCTAGATTCATGTACTCTTCTTTCTTACATATTGAAATATACAAAAATTTCACAATTGTTTCTTTGGTTTTTATATATTTGTGATGTGTGACTAGAATGAAGGGGTGAGAAATTCATTTTTGGGCTAGTGTCTTAAGTATAGAGTGTGCGGATAAAATTTTTTGGGATGAGGAAGATGGAATGTGTTGTTGTTTTCTATTAAAGTGGGAACTTGCTGGAATTGTATAATTGAAGCCAAATGGAGTGTTTCATGATTGAAATGAAGTTAGGATAGATGTAGCTCAACACCAAGGCCTAAAGAAACAATCCATCGGCTAAGGATAAAGAACTTAAAGTTCACCACCATACAAATGGATAAAGAACTGAATTTTGAAGGAAATTACTCACTTCAAAAGGAAATATCATATATTGCAAATCAGGTCCATCTTACATACAAAATTACATCTCTATTTATAACCATACTAAGACATTGTACTAAGACTCTCATAATAAATGCCAGCATACTTTACTTTCTTACACTTCAGCCTAGTAGTGAAGACTAGCTCCCACTCTTTCAAACTTTCAATAAAGATTCTTTGATAATCTAACCTTGCATTAAAGACTCTAATGTAAGAAGACAAGCTAAGCATACTCTACATTCTTACACTTCAGCCTAGTAAAGCAGACTAGCTCCTCACTCTTTCAAACTTGCAACTAAGACTCTTTGACATCCTAGCCTTGCATTAAAGACTCTCTAATGTAAGAAGACAAACTAAGCACACTAGAGCAATTAAGACATAAGAAGACAAACAAAGTACACCAAATAGAGGGAACACATCCATCGCTTCCTCAACCTTGCATTTAAGGCAACAATCATCAGCAAATGCTTTCTTGTGTGCCTTGGAGCCATTGGACCATGTTGAGGATGAATTTGTTATGTGTTTCCATGATTGCCAAGTTGGCTTGATGGATTGATGAAGCTTGAGTTTGGATGGCTAGGCAATTATTGGAAGATTTAAGTTTTGATACTCCCGCATCACTTTGAATCAAAGTTAGACGATCTTGAAGTGCACAGGGTACACATCACACACACACACACACACAAGTGCACACAAGAGTGCAAACCTCGAATATCGTGTCATTTCCTTGGTACCTTTGTTTGTTATGTTCAATGGTATCGTCAGATTCTATGTTAGTCTATTTTGTTGTCGCATAGCCTGCACAACATTTGGGGCAACCTGTCGTGACCACCAGTCTCCTGCAAGAACGATAGCCTTCTACCATGATGATAACCTCCTACATGTAGCTTGTATTCTAGGCATGACAACCCACAATAGGTAAGCAACCAAGTCAATGTTAACTAGATCTCTCCTCAGTACACTGAATTGCATTGACGTTTTTTGAGTAATTTTTTTTAGCTAAATTGAAGTTGACTTCTATGCACCTTGAGTTTGAGAAGGATATTAGAAATAATTAAATATCAAATGTTAGAGGTAGTTAGGATATATCTCTTGATTTTTTATATATCTTAGGATTGTGTATATATTACCCTTTGATTGTGCATATCTTTGATTGATATGTTATCTTAGATAATCATCTAATATAGTTTATAGATAGGCTCACTGCTCTTCTTTTATACACATCAAATATGCAGAATTTCCACAATTCTCTATTATGCTTGTTTCTGACATCCGGACCTCTGGAGTGCCAAAAGTTGGCACAAAATCAGAGCAAAAAAATATCACTTAAGTGCCACCGGCGAGAAAATCCGGCCAAAACGCTGACATGGTAATTTTTCAACAAGCTGCACGCAAAACGACTTCATTTTGTATGTTGATGTGGCTAAACAGTGTCAAAACGACGTCGTTTTGGTATAATTTGAATTTTAATATAATAATTAATTTAATTAAATTTTAAAAAATTATTTATTTATTTATTTTTTAAAAAGGGGGGGGGGGGGAAGGAAAGGAGGAGGAGGGAGGCGGTGACGGCCGAGAGCTCAACCTCGCCACCGCCATCTCCCCTCCGTTGTTGGGGAGGTGGGGGAGGGTTGGTCGGGGCCGCTGAGCCCTAGCCGACCTCCTCCTCCTCTTCCGCCGTTTTTTTTTTTTTTAAATAAATATAAATTATTATTATTATTTTGTTTAAATTTTAATTTATTTTATTTTTATATTATATTAATATTCAAATTATGTCAAAACGACGTTGTTTTTGTGTGTGTTTTGCCGATTCGGCATTCTGGCAAGCCACGTAAGCGAGAAAATTAATAAAAAAATGCCACATAAAATTTCCGGCAAGGCTCACCAGATGTGACACTCAAGTGTCTAGTTTTTCATAAAAAGCACTATTGAAATTTACTTAAATAAACTAAGAGAAGAAAAACACACAAGAGAGTTGCTGCAGTAACTCTCATCACAAATATTCAACATAACATAAGCCTATTAAAAATAGGCAAAACATACAAACCACTTTGCAGGAAAATAGCTACAGAACAACAACAACAACAAAGACCCACTAACATACCCCACTAACCAGAACATGTGCAGAAACTAACTCCTAAAAACAAGCCACTTCCTATTGACTAGGACTCCACTATTGACACATAAAAAACTGAAAGTTAACTACTTCAACACCCTCCCTTAAGTGCCACTTTCGTAAGTTTTGGCACTTGAAGCATTCTTGTGCCGCTTGTTTCTTATCTTTTTTGAGATTTTCTAACCGTATTTCTTTTATCAAAGTAAAATAGTAAAATATGATGCTTGCATATAAGAACCGCTTTTTCTTTTGCTTTTTTGTTCTTATGAGTTGCAAGAAGAAGAACAGAAGAACCGCTTTAGTATAAGCATTGGTGCAATTTACCTAGAGAGGGAGATTAGGTCCGGCGGATTGGCATAAAACCCAACAACGGCGGAAAAAATAAGCTCAGTTTCATCACAACCTGGCACTTGGGCATCGGTCGCGGCGGCGGAAAGGTTGGAACACGAGAGGCAAGAAAATATTGCATCATTTTTATATCATGCCAATCAAGCCAATTTGGAACATGCGAGTATTGCCAGACGACCCATTTTATTAATAGTTGAAATAGTTTTGGTACACATGATTTACAATTCACGTAATAACATCACGAAGAGACAGAGAGATGGGATCGGATCCCATTAAAATGGATAAATAAACGACCATCTTATTCCAAGAAAAGACTAGCTCTACGTTGCGGTGCATCAGCATCCAAATCGATACCATCGCCCACAGGTTATTGGGACGGCATATTAAACGAAACTAAACGGAAGCACGAAAAACCAAACGCGAATCGCCCGGCGACGGTAAGTGTCTTCATCAGGTCTCCCCCAAAACGGACGGAAAGCGAAGAAGGGTCAACAAGGCGGCATGTCGGGTGGTGGCGACAGCAAGTGGGTGTTCGGGGGAACTCCATTCCTCACGATGAACGCCGTGTCCATGCCCCATGTCAGGTGCCGATCTATGTGGCAGTGCATGAACCACACTCCTGCCCATTTTTGTCACAATCAGTTCCAGTAATTTTCTATCTACGCAATAGATATCTGTATAAATTGCTTTGTATGACATTAATTTAAGCATAGGTTAAAAGACACAAGCACGGAAAATAATATAGGGCCGAGATAATACCAATAGATATTAACACATATAAAGCCTAAGTCAAACATTAGTTCAAACTCACCAGGATTGTCCGCCCTGAATCTGATCGTAGTCCACCCGTTCTTCGGCACGGCAATGGTGTTCTGCAAAGGTGGATCCACCAGATTATAATTCAAAGGATCCTTCTTGAGGTCGAAGTTCCCAAATCCCCAACCAACGACATAAAAGCTATATCCATGCAGATGGATCGGGTGATCGGTCCCGGCCTCCAAGTTCGTCCCCTGGAAAACGAGGTCCACGGTCGAGTTATACTTCAGTACCTTCGCCTCCGTCCCACGCTTTGGCGTCTCCAGGTCCAAGGGCAAGTCGTCAGCCGTGAAATCGAAGATGTATGGTGGGAAGCTGGGGAGCTGGGTTCCGAACACGCCTTTGATGCCGTAATAATAAGCTTGGAGGATGTCGATCGAGGGGTTCGTGAAACTTATGTTGTTCACGCTTGCAGCGAGACGGGTCCCATTGGGGCCCGCGCAGGAATTGTTTGGACACGGGAATGAGTTAACGGAGATCGTGAAGATGAAATGGTTGGTTATATTCTTGGGGACGTCGATGGGGTGCTCGTCGCTCTCTAAGCTTCGGAGGCTGCCGGTGAAATTGACCGACGCGGAAGTGTCATTGTAATAAGGAAGTTGCGGCAAAGGAGTTGGCGAGGTTGGAGCATACTTTCCAGAGTATTCCACCACGGCTGTGGTGGTTGTGTTATCGTAAGCCACATCGAGAGCGCTAGAGTAAACCCTAGCAGCCATATAATAGTGGTCAGGGTTTTGGTCGGCTTTGAGGAGGACGTCGATGGTTTGACCGGGAGATATTGTGATGATGTCTCTCGTTAAGGGCTTAGTGTAGCTCGCGTCCGTCGCGACGACCGTGACGCTGTGGTTGGCAATGGAGAAGAAGAGGAGGTCTTGCATGGCCGCGTTGATTATTCGCAGCAAATATGTCTTGCCTTGCTCAACCCTTAATTTGAAAGTATCTGAAACAAAATTACACCGTAAATAATTACAAATTACGGAAGAAAAACTGTAGAGAAGATACCATACTTAATGTCTAAGCCAAAAATAGTTTAAGCACAAAGTCCCACCGTTTGAATATTCCATTTGGGGAACAATCCATCTGAGCATGGTCAACCAACATTTCTTATTTTGATGGTTGGTTGAATTTATAGCATAATTATCATAATTTATTGTTCAACAGCCTTGGGCGGGAGAGGGTCTGCATCAGGAATGAGACAGGCATTTTTCATATTGAAGAACAAAAAATGATCATAAGAGGATGGCAACAGCTCTTGCTAACCCTAAAAACTGACAATTAGGAAATTACACGGTGCATATAATTTCATTTTAGGACGACCCTATGGTTCGTCCAGCTTTTAAAATGTTATATGGCTTTCGAAAGCAAGTAGATGCGGGGTCACATCCTTACATGTTGGTATACGCATGCATTAAAGACTATGGGAATCTCTTGCAAAGCAAGCAAGCATCTTGACATTTATATGTGAATATAAAAACCATAGGTGTAGTTGATGTAGTTTAATTTTACCATTAATTTCTATCACACTAGGCAACCTTATTGCCTTTACTTGATGATTTCTCAAAAACCATGTAAGAAGTGGAAGAACAATGAAATAAAATTAGGCCAAGAAGACGAAGAAGAGTTTAGACATGGCGTCTCTAACCTTGCTTTGAGCATGGGTAAAGATCTCCGGGTTGACCATTGATAGTATAGGCATCGGAAACATTTGGATCTCCCCCAGTTCTGAGCATTTCATGATAGACCTCCATTATCGGTTTCTTCCACCATTCTCCTGCACATATATCGTTATGTTTGAAATTTTGAATGATCAAAGATCAATTATGTTTGATTGCACTATACTTTTTATGAAAATGTAATAGCCAACAAGCACGTATTAATTACTCAACCAAATTTGTGAATTACCTAATATAATAGGTACTTCAGCATCAGGTTTCGGAAAAGGATAGCTTGAATCTTTTTTGGGATAAATAACAATGGCTCCATGCACAGTGGCTCTTGACCAGTCACTATGAGCATGCCACCATAAGGTCCCTTCTTCTGTGGAGAATATCACCTTCTGACTAAACTTAGCTCCTGGCTGTATTGGGCATTGGGTTATATACTCTGGTCCATCAGACCATGGATATCTTGGTTGTTTCACGCCGTGCCTACAGTAAAATCTTCCACCATTCAATTAGGACAAATTTTCAAGCAGCCATGGAATGACGCTGAGAAATTGTTCTCGAGAACCATATCTATATTAACAAAATAACAAAAAGATGTTGAAAAAAGCTAGTAATGTACAAAGAAATCTACTAAAAATGGACATGCTCTCCATATGGTTTGAAATGGGGTGGGCTATGCCTGATGACTTTTGAGTGCCTATATACTCTAAATTTGTGGATCGTCCATGACAACAAGGAAGACACATAAACTACTTTCACATATAAAAGGACACTTCTATCTAACAACCACAACTAATATACTCAGATGCTAATGATAGAATAATCTTCAAGACGATGCTACATAATGTGAAAGTTGAGAAACACCATTCATACCAGTGAATTGTAATGTTGTATTTAGCCTTGTTATAGACATCAACAATGATGGTATCGCCTTTGTGCACGTATAGAGTCGGCCCAGGAAATTGCCCATTCACCGTCAAGATGTTCTTTGTGCTACATAATCTTTTGTATGGCATTTCCTCGACCTGTAATATCTCACACACTTGAGCAATGCAGTCCAACCAATGTTTGCATGCATATGACAATGTGGAAATGTCGGTATAACACTTATTTGAACTTACCACGAAAGTGTAACGAGCCAAAGCTTTACATTGGAGAACGCCGATGAGGAAGAGTAGAAACCCTAAGCATTGAGTATTTGAAGCCCTCATGTGGATTAACTTGGAAATGAGACGGCGGATGCGGCTAGATTATTTGGAGATTAAGCCGCGAGTGGGAGGTATTTATAAGGCTTGAGAAAGGCTGGAGTGACCCGGGAAGGTAGAAGTTGGCGGCGCGGATGAAATTGTCAACATTGAACCGGTCGTTATAACTTTGGACATCCAGGAAAGTTCTGCAATTTACTAACCATTAGGTTCTCGAGTCGTGGAAAACCATCAGCGATATGGTTTCGATGTCTATTGCTTTTCCTTTTCTGGATTCCCAATGAGGAGGGGGCTGCTTCCACAATTGTTACGTGTTGATTAATCCTGGCTGTAATACGGTTGACGATTTTCTGAGACAACTAATTATTTCCTAACTAACGTTTCTCGACAACTATACCCTATCATCACTTAAAACGTTACTCTTTCCTCGTATATTGTCGGGCCATATTTTGCCTCTGGTATATAAGTCAATCAACTTGCCCTTTGATTGATGTTAATGGCCCTATGGGTGCATTTGGGAAAGGCTTTCCCAAAATCCCTTGGACGTCCAAAGTCCTTTAGGTCAATACAGTGTGTTTGGCAATTTTTTTTTTAACCCCATTTCCCAACTGCAAGCCTTCCAAAGGCTGAAAGCCCAAGGCAGCTTAGGGGGTGCCTTGAGCTTTTACCTTCTAGGCATGCTGAGCTACTGTTCATCTTCTTCTTCGTTGAACAGAACCGGCATGGCTACGAGTGATTGTCGGCGAAAGGCAGGCAGTTGGGCAACCCTAATGAGGATTGCGCGACATCCATGAAGGGCCATATGAGGTTGCACAACCAGGCAGCCCTCGCTGCGGTTGTGCGACTTCTTATGACCCAGATATGTGCCGTCGGTTGCGTAACCCACCTATGGCAACCCAGATATGGATTGCAACGAGGTCGCGCAACCTCCAGCGACCTAGTGCGACCTCGCCGCAACCTAGATTTGGGTTACGCGACCTCGCCGGGCACGACCTAGATCTAGGTCGCCGGAGGTCGCACGACCTCACCGAGTCGCGTGAGGTCACGCGGAGGTCACCGCCACTTGGTGGCACCCTCACCGAGGGTCGCTCGACCCTAGGCAGCCCTCGTCAGTAGTCTCCAGGGCCACCTAAGGTCTTGCAACCTCATCTATCGGCTGCCGGCAATAGATTTTGATCGTCGACAGCCACCTACCCTTACTAGCCAACTTTTTTATTTTTCTTTTGATGAATTTTTTCTTTTTTTAATCACAAAGATCTTTTGTAAACATAATTTTTCCAAATAATATTTTACTCAAAGGTACTTCACAATTGACTTTCATATTATAATTTAACAAACACAATTTGCATTTTGAAAAACTTCTTTAACTTAAAATCATTTGCATTTTCCCAAAGGTTTTCCCAAAAGTTCAACCAAACGCATCCTAATATCATTTATTACTATCCTAGCTACGTTCTTAATCAAGCAATGCGATGAACAGAAGCATTCGATCAGTTTGGCGACGTGCGGTGGTAATCTTGTCACTGTTCATCTACGGTGTGGATAGTCAATGTCTTCGTTTTCTGGTCTCTAGTTAAGTCATTTATTTATTTTTTCAAACACGTGTCTTTGCAAGTCAAATGAGGTGAACAGAATCATAGAATTAGGAACATCTGCGTCTCATCATTAATGTTTTTTTCCTGAGATCTAATGATGCAGGTGCATTTTTCCAAGCCCTTTTGATCAGCATGCTTTCATGAACTCAACTGCTTTCTTAAGTTTTAGCGTGTCCATCGACTTGGAAAAGTCGAATTCGTTCACGTTTCCGGTTAAACTGAAGGGTTGGCCAGACTATCCTTATCAACAGATATTCCTATGGTCAGGATAATAGTTACATTTGTTTCGCCTAATTTCCTTAATTACGGTCAATTTCAATGTAGATACGATGTAGATACAGAGCCACCATAGGAGGGAAAACGGTGAGGCGTGCAGGAATCGCTTTCCGGAAAATTGACATGTCATTTTTCTACACCTAACACGCGTCCATGACTTGCCCTTGTATAAGCCAGGTTCATTGAAAACAACAACGGCTGTAATTAAAATGCGCCAAACACAGCCAAGCCTTCGAGGAACACTCGCTAACAGTATTTGAGAGCGTAGTAAGATTCAAATCAATAGTCAGAAGGAACACTTTCCATAACCTTTTTCTACACAGTGATTACCGCATCTGTTGAAACAATTTCACGTCGCTTAACTATGGGCTTATATGCTCATTTATTTTCACGCTGTAATTTTAGGCCACAGTCCAGCCTACATATAAAGAGTAGTGTTAGAATATTTAAATATTGAATCAATCCTTCATCTAACAATTTAAGCAGCTTCATGATTCTAATCTGGCTTGCAAATGAGAGGGAATGTTGGAAAAACTCACATTACTTGACCATGGCTTTATATAGATGTGATCTCCCTCCACCTATTAACTTAAACTTTTGAATTCAAATTACTTATCGGCATCATCCATGAAATAATCTACACTTACACCTATTAAATTCCAATTATTAGAAGACTTTAGAAAGATTTAAACTCAGAATTTCATACTCTAATATAATGTGAAATTTTGTAAGATTAATGTCATTTGTTCTAAGAGTTTCAATTGTTAGACGAAGATGTGGTTTAATATGTAAATATCGTAACAAATATGATGAAACTAATCAAACTCTCCAAGAAACTCAAAAGTGTTGTCAGCCATTGATGGCCTCGTTCTCAAATTAAATCATGCTCAGATGCTTGCCTCCCAAAACGATGGATATATAATTAACACAATTCACTTCCTTTGGATTATAACATAACACATCTTCGAAACATTAATAGGTGACTTATGTAAGTATTACAATCTCAAAACAATAAACGAGTCATCCAATCAATATCAGTTATTAGAAAAAAAAAAAAACAGGTAGCCTCGCTCGTAGTTCAATTCATTTACTTATTTTTGCTCGAGCCATGTTCTTTTTCGAGTTTTCTGCTTCGTTCGGAGTGACCTTGGATCTCCACAGCGACCGGCCCTTGTTTTCGCCTGTGTTAATACTCTTTAGCGGCAGCTTTTGCTTTACAACGATGTGCTTATGGTAACAAACCCGCGAGGAAACCCAATAGCTTACTCATTCCAATTGCTGAAAAGAGCTTCTTTTTTTTTTTTTCTAATTTGCTGGACATGATCATTAAATCAACGGGTTGTCTAATGTGCCCCGGCACGCCAAGACTTGGTGTCTATCGTATCATGCTGGTAAACAAGTCAAAACACGTGAAATAAGGCATCTGTATCTCTAGATCTTGATTTTGCGTGAGGTTTTCATATGAACTGTCGAGGAAAATACACGCTAGTAGTTAGCCCATCTGCTTCTTCTTCAGTATCATGCATTCACTTTCATAAGCCTCTGCGCAAAGATTTCTCGGCTACAAGACGAGGGAGCAGCGTTGCATCCAAACCTCACAGGAGATTCATTTTTGTCGTAGTCCTTGCAGATCAAGTACATGGGATTTCGATTCATGAAACAACAACTTAAAGTGCGCGCAAGACGAGTGAAATAGTCTCCTTAGAAAACACAGGACCACCAAATCAACAATTCGACATTGCGGCTTGAAGATTGTCGCAATGTTGTTCAACGAATAAATGTCGGTTCTTGCGGAGGATCAGTCCAACTCTCTTAAAGCGAAGACGATGAGCAGAGTTTGCCTTGTTCTCTTTCTCACAGGCATCGATCTATCCGACTTCTCCAGTGTAAATCCATTAGTGATTCATTGAGCAGAATTCCACACGCAAACCAAACGAAAATGAGTCATTCCTTGGCGTAGAATGGAAATCTGGAATCTCTCTGAGATTAACTTTTGAGTAAAGGATGAGTTTTTTCGACCAAAAAATAATAATAACAAAGGATGAGTTTTACAAGTTGGTCTGATAAATCTTAATATAATATTTGATTCCCTTATTTTAGTCGGACTCTTCTTTTAAATTAATATAAAAAATTAGTTTAAGCTTCATAGTCGTTAGCTTTTGTCATGATTGATTATTGAACTAGTAATGATTTTCTTTCCCTCTAATGGTTTTTCTTTCTACTCTCTTCTATCTATTTTGTTAAACAACTCTTGTAAGGGTGTCAGATGAAAAAAAAAAATCCTACAACAGGAATGTAGTGTAATTGGAGTAGTTAATATATCTTAATAGGCTAATAATTTATTATTCTTTTTAATAAAGGTGAGTCCAACATGAGTTTAGACTTAGGTGCAATTTAACAGGTAAATGTATTGGGCTTCTATTGCATTGCCCAGTAAGTGGTATTAGAGTTGATAGTTGATTGATGGCCTCCTCCTTATGGGTATCATTGTTTGGTGAATATCTCCATGAAAGAAAATGTTGGATGTGACTCCTTCATCGAGGCGGTGAATGGTGCCCCCCTTGTTTCTCACTTACCCAAGCTAGGCAATTGAGGTGGAGTTTGAGGGGGTAGATATCGTCCCCATTGGCAGCTACCAAAGTCGGTGGGCCAAGTTGGAGATTCTTGAGCTGAAATAATATCGGTGCGAAAAGATATCTATACTAAGGGGAAAAATGCCTTACGAAAGCGACTTATACATGAGAAGGAGATTTGTTAAGGTGCAAAAAGATATCTATACCAAGGGAAAAATGCCTTACGTAAGTGACTTATACGTGAGAGGGAGATTTGTTAAGGTGCACATTTGAGAATGTTACGCGAAAGTCTCACTTCGATGATGTAATATAATATGAAGTAGTTGGGACAAATATACCACAAGTTTCATTAAAAAGAAATGATCACAGCCAACCGCAATATATTTTTTATTTGTTCCTTCGAGAATGACATCTGCATCGCAAGAAGAAAAGCAATGTCCGGGATTGTTGGCATGTGGGCTGCGTAGGATTAATGGAAATGATAATAAGGACGCCGTCGAATGGGTCTATGCGCAGCGATAACGGAGTCTTTCATCCGTGCCATCAATGTCTTTGTTTTGACCTAATATGGATTTTATTTAGAGCACGATTCAAAATTCTCCTTGAACGAGGCATTGAAAGGGAGTTTCCATACGGAAGCGGGGGCTCCTTTCTAAATTGATTCAAGAAAAACGACTAAGAGGCTTAGTAATTCTTGAAAAGGAAACTAAAAGAAAAGGAAATTATTATCTCGAATCGGGACAATTTAAAAAGAAAATTACCTGATCAACACTAAATTTATTGTACCGATGTCAATTGAGTCTTAACAGGAAAAGTTTCAAGAAAGCCATAAATCTATTGCATTTGTGCCATTTAATCCTAAACCTTTCGACCTAGAGCTAATTCAGTCATTCCGACATAACCGGACATTATTGACATGGACACCGGTTCGTTTATATAGCATAGCCGATGCTAATGCAAATCACTTTGAAAAATATTTTAATAACTTTTCAAATTTTTTTTATTTATTTTTCTTTTCATTTCTTTCTTTTATTTTCTCTTTCCTTTTTTTTTTTTTTTTTCTTCCCCTCCTCCAACTAGTTGCCGGACTTCGTTGACCGATCAGAGGCAACGGCCAACGAGGCTCAAGCCTCGCTAGCCCAGCACAAGACAGCCTCTTGTTAAGGCTTGAGTCTCGCTAGGGGCTAGGTGAGGTGCAAATTCGCCAACCCTCACCTATGGCTGGTTGCTAAGGTTTGACAATTTGCTAGAGGAAGGGGAAGGAAAAAAAAGGAAAGAAAAAAATAATAAAAAAATTATTAATATATGATTAAAAATTATTCATGTTAATGCCACCCACAGTACCACGTACATCGGTCGGCATCCATGTCAACAATATTATACCAAAATTAGCTAGAATGATTGAATTAGCTTTAGGTCAGAAGGTTTAGGACTAAAGTGGCACCATTAAAATGTTTATGACTAGATTGGCATAAATGCAAAAGACTTAGGACTTTTTTGATACTTCTCTCCAATTTTAAACTTTTTAGTTTTGCGAATTTAGCTCGAAACCCTTATGCAAGAGTCCAATATAATCATTTGGATTAATTTTCATCGGAAATCATTGATAACTTGGTAAAGAATATCCTTTCAAATGACGAGACATATTGGAAGGTCTCTTGACACCGAACTATGAGCGACAACATTGTGTTTGGCACGACTTGATAAAAGAAAAATCAGTTCATGATCCACGGATATCGTCTATTTTTGGAAGTCAGACAAAAAACAATGTTTGGGTGTTGAGTAGAAGAATGAAATGCTTTGTCCAATAAGGAAATCAATGGATCATCATGCGGAAAATGTCGTTCTATGTAATGGCAAACTTAGACGGCAAGGAAAACTCCTTATTAAGAAATATCATCCTAGTCAACGGTAAACTGTTTGCTACAATCCACGGGCTCGTAGAAATACGGAGGGTAGTTTGCAAAACTTGTTGCAATTTTGGGTGCGTTTGTTTAAATGTGTTTCTGTTCCTCGGAACACAAATTTTTGTTCTTTTGTTCCAGGGAACAAAAAAAGAATAGAAACGTATTTGTTTACACTTTTGTTCCCGGGAATAGATTTAGAACAGAAACAATAAGTAGAAAAAACTTATTTCTTGTTTCCAGAAACACTTTTTTTTTCTCATTTTTCTTCTCTTTTTTTTCTCTCTTTTTTTCTTCTTTTCTTCTTCTTCTTCTTCCTTTGGCCAGTCACCGCGAGCATGGGACCGTACTAGTTTGCTGGTTCCATACTGAGTGCTAAGATAATAAATCAAGGGAAGATGAAATTTGAACTCTTCAAAATATTTTTTTCACACTAGCCGTAAAAAAGAAGCATATTGATCTAATAAAATAGAAAGTGGTAAACAATCTTGAAGGATAGAAATAAAGAGCACCTACGTAGGGTCTTATAAAATGGACCTAATCGAGGAGGATTCCATTGGTCCGTTTTCGAAAAAAAGGGATTGTTCATCCCTGCTGGTAAATTTTTCACGGAATTGGTAAACATTCAAAAAAAAAAAATGGTCGAGAAAAACTTCTAGCCACTTTATTTTCTAATAATTTGTCGGTATAAATAATATATACTTTTATAATCACTAATTCTTTTTGCCAATTTGCTTTAATTTCCAACTTTTCTTATTGTTTACCAACTTTTATTTGCTTTCTAATTATACTTCTTGCACACTCAATCAGATCTAGTTCATCCTCTTAGCAAGTGCGCTTTGCTGTGGTCTGTTGGGAGCTGTTTTTGTTATTCTTGTTCCATTCTATGCACAAAATCCTTGGACTTTATGCTGTTGTGCGTACCTCCATTGGCGGAATTAGACATTTAATTTTTAGACTGGTCTCATACTTCACTTCGAATTTTCATTGATTAAAAATAGTAAACTCATCAAATTTATTTTTCAGAAAATAAACTCATCCCTTCCTTGTGAAGTAGTCAATGAGGGTGATGTAGTAGTGTGAATTTCCAGGTAATGGACATCGGCTAGCCCCGAGACATCCATATGCATCCATACTAACTTTCCTTTTTGGTTTTTCTTCTATTCTTCAAAAAATTGACACGTTTCTATTTGCCTAGATCACAATCCTCACTTAGACCAATATCCAATCTTCAGATCATGCAATTTCCCTTTGATGCTAACATCTCCATCCCCTTTTTGCTCATGTGTCCAAGCTGTGGTGCCACAATTTGGAATCAACTTTGGGGTTAGCAACTACTACAATTTTTCTATTGCATTCAGTCATGTACAGCATTCCCAATTGTGTTCCCTATGCTACAAACATAGCACCTATAATAATCTTTAACAAGCCATCCCCAATAATGGTTCAATATCCTATGCTGTCTAATTATCCTATAGAGACAAGATTTCTTTTCAGGCTGGAAACATATTCGACATTATGCAACTTCTATCAAGTTCTGTTGGTGGTCTTAAGTAAACGAGACCCTTCCCCACAATATCCAAAGGTTCATATAGTAAGATAAACCTTTTCAAACTTCCTAGGAACAAAAAGTTGCATTAATTCTCTGCATTAGGTTGAGAGAAACAACACACTCAAGTCCAGAATTCAAGACTCAATCAGACTATATATGCTCAAAATTAGGGCCCCTTGGACAAACGTCTTTTCAATGGTGGCATTATAGATTCATCTTCTTAATTATGATTTTTCTGCTCTTTTGAGTTTTGCAATTAGATGGCCTTCTTTGTGCTATTCCAGCAAAAAATTTCATCACGAGGTCTCCATTTACTTCTCCTCTAGGACTTCGATTAACCATGATTCTGGTTTTGAACTTGTTGATTACTTCTCCCTTTGCATTCAGTGCTCCAAAAAAAACCCCCGACAATTAACCCGAGCCTCTTTCGTGAGTGGGTTGTCAGGCCGAGCCCAATGAAGCTGAATTGGTGGGGTTTTATGGTATGGATAAAGTTAAAGATTGCGGAAAATTACGGAAATTCTTTATATGTTGAAGTGACAATCACTAATAGATAGCAAAATTTGGATCTCGTATTTGGATGCAAGGTTGTTGAAGCACAAACAACAATTTCTATATACGAGTTGGTGTTTGTTCTCAAATTGGAAAGTCCAACGTGAACTCGGTCAACATCGTCAGAGAGAAGAAATAGAAGATATGTTTCCCAGAAAAGGCGTCTTGGGTTAAATTTATTTAATATCTTTATATATTCTTTCCTAGTGTACGTGGGAGTCACTCTCAAGAATTGGAAAGTCCTCAAGTCCGCTATATATAATATATAATGTATAATATATAATAATATATATAATATATGGCCATGCGTGGAGATGATAGGACGCCCAGGCGAGGCCTGCTTGGCCACCGGCGAGGAGCCGTTTTTGAGTGCTTGAGTAGTGGGTTATCTTTATGAGTTTGTTCTTGAATTACATTTAAGAAGATACAAGTGTTCCAGCCAATTAAACCTTGTGAGTTCAATATTTTTATGTTTAATTCCTTCATGCGATTGAAAGATTATTTAGCAATGAATTATTGGGGCTAAAAACTGCGTGAGTTATTTGATATAATTAAGGCTTGGGAAACATTGAGAGTATTTGAGTGACTCAAGTGTAATTGTAATCTCTGTTTATCACTTGACCTATAGTGAAATTTGCTATTGCTCTCCCCGTATACGTAGGTCACTATGATTAAACCACTTAAATTTATTGTATGATCTATTTTCTTCATTATGTCTATTTTATTATTTGATTGCTTGCTTTCCGCATCAATTGGTATCAGAGCCAGACTTAGCTGAGTAAAAGCGTAGCGATTGCAATTGAAGAAGGAAAAGTAAGAATTGAGATTTGATGGGAATGATTTTAGTTTTTAGAAGATGTGGATTGAGGATTATCTCGATTAAATAAAACTACACTTGCCCCTGCTTGGGGGCAAGCCATAGACAATGGAGCAAGCTAATTGGGAATTACTAAATAGACGAGCCATCAGTGTTATTTGGCTAGCTAGGAAGCACCGACACTCTCCGGGAGTCTTCATGTCATATCGGACACTTCAACACGTGTCCGACACTCTCAGATACTCTCCAATACTTGAATACGTGTCGGAAAATCCGACACCTAGTCGATTTTTCTGACACTCTGGAATTCCAACATGTGAGTTTCCAACATACGATTCCGATATGCAAGGTCAATTTTAAAAATTTTCAATAAATGAAGAGTCAATATATAGATGTGTGTGTGTGTGTGTGTGTGTGTGTGAAAAAGATAAAAATCAATAATAAAAATAACAAATTAGAAAAGAAGAAAAACCTAATATTTTCTTCTCTTCTCTTTTGACTCTTACTTTCAATGATACACAATTTACCCTCAAGTTTTTTTCTTTTCTCTTTCCACACGTCTAACATGCAAGTCTAGAATATGAATTACTTTTTTTTTCTTTCCAAGTGTTATGGATTTATTGAAATGAAGTTGAATTTGTCAAATTGAAATAATGAATGATATTAATAAATGATGGATTAATGTTTTTAGTGTAAATTTATAATAGGATTTTTTATTATTTATTTAGTTGTGAATTTGAATCGGTTTAATTTCAAAAATAATAATTTATTATTTATATATAAAATATACATTTAATATACAACGTGTTTCAACGTGTTGGAATTCTCTATTTTTTGAGAAACGATGTGTCGCCATGTCATGTCATGTCGTGTCGTGTGTCGTGTGTCGGTGTCGGTGCTACTTAGATGTTGGCTCGTGAATGAGAATTTAACACCATGAAGGAGAATACCACTGCGGGTTTAATGAAAGCCTTGTCAGATATGTACAAGAAGCACTTTGCGATCAACAAGCTCGTTTTGATGCAACATATGTTTAACTTGAAGATAAGCGAATGTGTCAGTTGCAAATCATATTAATGAATTCAATGTAATCGTTAGTCAATTGAGTTCAATTGAGATTGATTTTGAAGATGAGATACATGCATATTATGTTATCCTCATTAACCGATAGTTGGAATACTACTATTTTTGCTGTAAGTAATTCCTCTAGGTCAACAAATTTGATATTTGATGGGGTTCGTGATTTGATTCTAAGTGAGAACATCCGTAAAAGAGAATTTGATGAACATGTATTTACTACTTTAGTAGGTGAAAATAGAGGAAAAATTAATACATGTGTTAGCAGGGATAGTATAAGCATGAATAGAAGTAGTCAGTCTAGGACTAGTGGTGCTATCTATTGGAATTTTGGCAAGAAATGGCATCTTAGAAGAAATTACCTTTGAAGAACAAGAAGGATAAGGGAAAATTGATTTTACAGATGATGTTGCAGTTGTAACATATGGTAGTTTGGATAGTGCTGATTTTGTCTTATCTATCACCGGTTATTCATCGTTTGATGGATGGATTGTGAATTATGGTTGTTCTTTTCATGTTACACCAAATAGAAACTGATTTACTAATTACCAATGCATGGACGTTAGTAAAGTCCTGTTGGGGAACAACACAAAGTGCGATATTGTAGGTGTTGGCAATGTTAGAATCGGAATGCATGTTGGGGAACAAGACATTCCAACATTGAAGAAAAACTTAATTTCTTTGAGTGTCCTAGATTTAGCTGGATGTCCATATACTTTAGAATTTAGAGTTCTGAAAGTTGTTCAAGGTACTTTGATGATAATGAAAGGAATCGAGCATAGTGGCCTCTATGAGCTTCAAGGTGAGACAATGACAAATTTCGTCCCAGAGACATCGGATGCATTTATTTGAGAGCATGAATTGTAGCATATGCATTTAGGACACATTAGCAAGAAAAGCTTGAAGGTTTTAACTAAAAGAAAACTGTAATGTGGTTATGTTGCTAACAAACTGAATGTATGCAAGTGCTATGATTTAGATCAATGGCGGAAAGGGCACTTCAGTATGACTATCAAAGAAACCCCAAAAATTGCAAAGGTAATTCACTTAAATGCTCGCAAGTTGTCACGGTTTCCTTCGAGGAAAAGTGTCAGATTTATGTTAACAGTTATTGATGACTACTCGAGGAAAACTTCGATGTTTGTGCTTAGACACAAGTTTGATGTTGTTGTTAAGATCAAGCAATTGAGAGCTTTGTTTGAAAAGGAGACTAGTAAGACGATCAAGCAAGTGCAGACTGACAGTAGCATGGAGTTTTGCTCGAAGCTGTTAGACATATTCCGCATGAATGAAGGTATAGTAAAATATCGCACTAATGCTAATGAACAACAATATGTTGCAGAATTAACGAACAAAACATTACTAAAGAATGCCCATAAATGCTCACTAGTGCTGGTATGGCTAGAAGATTTTTAGTGAATGTGCTTAGTACTGCGAGCTACCTAATAAATAGATCTCCATCGACTACGATTGGATGTTGGACTCCTGAAGAAGTGTGGTCAGGTACCGTTACTGATTATTTTGTTTTTAAAATATTTGGTTGCCCATATTATGTTCGAGTTAGTGATGGTAAGCTTGATGAAAAGGCAAGAAAGTGCATGTTCCTATGTTATGCACAAAGTGAATGGAGCTATTGGTTGTAATGCCTGGAATTAACTTCACCTGTTGTTAGCAAAGAAGTTACATTTAACAAGTTTCCAATACTTTTGGTTAAAGTGATTATAGAAGTATTCATACGAATCTAAATGGTGTTTAGCTTTAGATGAAGTTACAATCAGAAACTCTTGATGTAGTGAGTACTAATGAAGTAATCGATATAGATTGCGCTTATAGCGAGGTGGAATATATAGAGCCAACAGTTACTGTGACTGCTGATATTAACAAAATACGTATTCGATCTCCTGATAAGTATAGATGCAACAATGGGTTTTCTTTATCTGTGGTATTGTGTCAGAATATCATTGCGGAGCAATTAAAGGTACATGTGAAGTTGGTGTTCATATGAGGTCCTCAATTATGGCAAAATTCAAGCAAGTCTTGGACTTAGAAAATATATGTGGCGGTTGAGCCCATTAAGGGTTATGGAAGAGCAGCGACAGAGTTCGAAATTTTTAGTGAGGTCCTCAGTGTTGGAGAAAACTTCCTTATCTGTTTCGAAGTTGACAAAACGTTTCCTTCCATCAAAGTCTGAAGACCGTCGGACTTAAGATTTAAAGTCTGCCCTCATTGATAGTTTCTAGACCGACGAAGAAATCTTATTCAGATGCAAGTTTATCTTTAAGGATTTGATCCGTTTGGTTGAAGATTATCTCGTGGCTGGAGATAGCATCTAAAGATCTATTATTCATGTTGGAAATAATTCGAGTAATACAGATCCGTTGATTGGCGAAGTAAACTTGGAAGGTTCTACATATGGAAACCTAGATCCTGATTGTATGGGCGAGCAGGATTGGTGGGCTATCTTCATTTTCCTTAAGTAACTCGAGATCCCTCTAATTGATTTTGTCCAACGGTTAGATTGGAAGAACTCCTTTGGAATGTGCCAATAGTTATGGAGGCATGAAGGAATATATAAGGAGAATGCTCTAGTTATTCGAGATAGTGCGAGATAGAAAAATTCCAAAGTCTAAAGCTTTTAATTCTTTGCGGATTCGTTTGTTGAGCGTAAACTTGTACTCAAAATAGGGATTAAGTACCTGTGAGACCTTGAGGAAGTGTAGCAAAGTCTCTACACTATGGAATCAAGGACGTGTGATTGTAACAACTCTTTTGATTCATAGTGAAATCCAGCCGGTAGGCTATTAGTGCAGGAGAGTGGACGTAGGCTTGGTCTAAGCCGAACCACTATAAAACATTATGTTTCAATTCTCTTTCCCTTATCTCTTTACTTAATTCGTAGTCTTATATATTATTGCAGATCTTATATATCTTAAGTCTTCCATTGTTATATAAGTTGAATTAAGTTGCTAAGTTTTATAAAATTAGTTTTTACACCTATTCACCCCCCTCTAGGTGTTTCTACTAGCCCTATCAATTGGTATCAGAGCCTGTGTACTCATTTCATTGAAGTGTTTTTACTTCAAAGTTAAAGATCCATGGCTAGTATGTTGGCTCCAGGTTTGGTTGAAAGGCAAAGCAACACCAGACCGCCTTATTTCGATGGAAAAGATTACAGCATATGGAAAAACAAGATGAAAGCATTCCTAAGATCGAAAGATCCTCTGGAATGGGATGTGGTAGAAAAAGGAATTATTCCTAAAGCTACACCGGTGTCAGAAAGGGGAAAAGAAGTTGCAGAAGCTAGCGACATGACTCAAGAAGAGATATCCAAGAGACAAGGTCTTGATGCTAAAGCAATTTACTCATTATATTGTGCATTATCTCCTGCTGAATATAACAGAATATCTTCTTGTGAAACAGCCAAAGAAGTCTGGGACAGGATGCACATTACCTATGAAGGAACTTATCGAGTGAAAGAAACAAGGATCAACATTCTACTCGGACAGTATAAAGCCTTCAAGATGAAACTAGTAGAATCCATCACTGAAATGTTTAGTCGTTTTACAGAAATTGTAAACGGTCTAGAGTATCAGGGACAGCCAATTTCAGAACCAATGAAGGTCAACAAATTGCTGCGTGGACTCTCCAAAGATTGGAATCACGTAAAGACCTCAATAAGGGAAACACAAGGAATCATGCCACTCTCGGTTGACGAATTGGTTGGAACACTTCAGTCCTATGAAGTGGAGCAAATCAATGAAAATGAAGATCCCAAAGGTAAGAAGTCAATTGCCTTAAAGTTTAACGATGATTCTGATGTTATAGATTCTGAAGAGGACATAGACGATGAAGAACTTGCTCTCATGATAAAGAGGTTCAGGAAACTGAACAAAAAGGGAAGAAGATTCAATTGGAATAAACAAAGCTCTCAAAGATTTCAAAACAAATCAGCTGAGGATGATGAATCCAATAAAGAAGTGATTTGCTTTGAATGCAAGAAAAAGGGACACATCAGACCCAATTGTCCCTTGGTGAAGAAAAAGAAAAGAAAAGCTGAGAAATACAAAAAGGCACTCAAAGTAGAAACTTGGAGTGATACTGAATGCGAAGAGAGTGATGATGATTATGCTAATATTTGTTTAATGGCAAAATCAGAATCAAACTCAGACTTAGAAATCAATACCAGCTCAGATTCAAATAGTGAAATCGAGGTAAATAATTTTCAAATTACTATTAAGGTCTTGAAATATATTAATGAACTGTGTCTTAGTCTCAAAACCTCTCTCAAAAGGATTTCCGAACTAAAAATGGAGAATTCTACACTGAAGCAACAGGAAATTTTATGGAAAGAAAAGTTTGAAAATCTAGATAAAAGTTTTATTACTTTAAAAGAAAATGCAGAATCTCTTTCAAAAGAAAACACACTTTTGAAAAATGATATTTCAAACATTTCAAAAAGGTTTTCCATGGGATCTGAGAAATTGGAAAAAATTCTTTCAATACAAAGATCTTACTTTAATAAATCAGGCTTGAAAATGACATCTGAAATTATTCATTTAATTGATTTTCCAAAAGTAAAAGAAAGAATCAAACAAAGACCCACAAAAGCCTTCTATAGAAATCATTTTCAAAAATTATTTATAAAACCTGTTGGTCGAAGTACTCTTAGATGTTCTAAGTGTAACAGCTCAGAATACTTTGAGAAAGAATGTCCTATGGTTTGGAGGCATGTTAAGAAGGATTGGGCAAAGACCGTATATTGCACTAACTCCACTGAACTCAAGAAAATGTGGGTACCAAAGAAAACTTGAGTTTCTTTTTTAAATTGCAGGTCACTATCAAGAAAAAAGGTCAAATGGTATTTGGATAGTGGTTGTTCAAGGCATATGACTGGAAATTCAAATTGTTTTATTAAACTTAAGCAAGTAATTGGTGGAAAAGTCTCCTTTGGCAGAAACAGCAAGGGAAGAATTATTGGTTGTGGAACTGTAAAGATAGGAAGTCTCACAATCAACAACGTCTACTTAGTGGAAGGACACAACTACAACTTGCTCAGTATCAGCCAATTGTGCAACACTAGATTCAAGATCAATTTTAAAGAAGGAATATGTTCGGGCACTAGTAAAGATCTTTCACAATCTTTTACTGGGCAAAGACATAGAAATATCTATCTTTTGGATATCAATCCAGAAAGATCTCAATGTCTAATTTCAATTCAAGATGAAGAAAATCTCTGGCATCGAAAGCTTGGTCATATCAACATGAAGCAAATTGCCAAGATCTCTTCAAAGAAGCTTGTTCGTGGACTACCCAACTTAAAGTACCAAAAATCTTACTTATGTACACCATGTGTATTGGGAAAACAGGTTAGAAATTTTTTCAAACCAATAAATCAAGTTTTCACTAATCGTGTGCTACAGCTCCTGCATATGGATCTCTTTGAACCAACTAGAACTCAAAGCATTGGTGAAAAGAAATATTGCCTAATAATAGTGGATGATTATTCACGATTTACTTGGGTCTACTTTTTGGCAAGTAAGTCTGAAACCTTCTCTAATTTTACTAAATTTGCCAAGAAGGTTCAGAATGAGAAAGGGTATGTTATTTCAAGAATACGAACATATCATGGAGGTGAGTTTGAAAATCAAGATTTTGCTAAATTTTATGATAAATCTGGTTTTAAGTATATGTTCTCCTCACCATACACTCCTGAACGGAATGGAGTTGTGGAAAGGAAGAATAGATCGTTACAAGAAATGGCTAGGACTCTTTTAATTGAAAGCAATATTTCTTCTCGTTTGGCTGAAGCAGTTTCTACAGCATGTTATATTATTAATAGAGTTTTCTTAAGGCCTATTCTGGAGAAAACTCCCTATGAGTTGTTCAAAGGAAAGAAGCCAATTGTTTCTTATTTTCATGTGTTTGGTTGCAAATGTTTTATCCTAAAAAATGCAAATGATCGAATTGGTAAGTTTGAAGAAAAATCAGATGAAGGAATGTCCCTTGGATACTCAACATCCAGCAAAGCTTACAGAGTATACAACAAGAAGACTCAGTCTGTGGAAGAGTTAATGAATGTCAAATTTCAAGACTCTATACAAAATCAATCGATCCAGACTCAACCTGAAGAATCTGAACCTGCTCCAAACTCTACAAAGTCTACTTCCCCTGAAGCATCTCAGACTTCAGAAGGACAATAACGAACAAATATCGAAGAATCAACTGAAGAAGAAGTTCAGCAATCTGTCAAACCAACTAGCAACTGGAAGCACAAGTCCAGATATCCCAAAGAACTCATCATTGATAACATTGATGAAGGAATTCGTACAAGATCCAAAAGGCATGAAGAGTCTAGCGCTGTAGCTCTTATTTCTGAAATAGAACCCAAGAGCATTGAAGAAGCTTTAACTGATGAAAGCTGGATCGAAGCCATGCAAAAAGAGCTCAGACAGTTCGATGTTAACGATGTTTGGGAACTAACTCCTAAACCAAAAGGTAAATCTGTTATTAGAGCTAAATGGGTTTTCAAGAACATGATAGACGAAAAAGGAAAAGTTGTAAGGAACAAAGCAAGACTCGTAGCCAAAGGATATACGCAAGAAGAAGGGATAGACTATGATGAGACTTACGCACCAGTAGCAAGGTTAGAGGCAATTAGATTATTGCTTGCTTTTGCTTGCTATAAGAATTTCAGGTTATTCCAAATGAACGTCAAAAGTGCATTCTTGAATGGATTCATCCAAGAGGAAGTCTATGTAGAACAACCTCCTGGTTTTGAAGATCCAAGGAAACCAGACTCTGTATTCAGACTGAAGAAGGCGCTATATGGATTAAAGCAAGCACCTCGAGCTTGGTATGACAGGTTAAGTAAGTTTTTAATCAAAAGTGGTTTTGTCAAAGGTAAAGTGGACACTACTATGTTTATTAAAAAGGAAGGTAAAAACTTTTTACTTGTTCAAATTTACGTTGATGATATAATATTTGGATCATCTAACGAAAAGCTATGTAAGAAATTTTCTAAGTCTATGCAGGAAGAATTCGAGATGAGCATGATGGGTGAATTATCTTTCTTTCTTGGACTTCAAGTAAAGCAATTGAAGGAAGGGATTTTTATTCACCAAGAAAAATATGCGAAAGAACTTGTTAAAAAGTTCGGATTAGATAATTGCAAAAAGACTGAAATACCAATGTCTAGCTCTTCGAAACTAGATAAAGATGAAGGGGGAAAGAAAGTTGACCAGAAACTTTACAGGAGTATTATTGATTCACTTCTTTATCTTACTGTTTCTAGACCTGACATTTTGTTTAGTATTTGCATTTGTGCCAAATTTCAATCAGATCCAAAAGAATCTTATCTAAGTGCTGCGAAACGCATCATCAAATACGTAGCAACAACCTTAAAGATAGGTCTATGGTATCCCAAAGAGGGAGACTTTACTCTCCTTGGATATTCAGACGCAGATCTAGCAGGTTGCCGAGTTGAAAGAAAAAGCACTTCCGGTACTTGTCAATTGCTTGGTAACAGGACAGTATCTTAGTTTTCAAGGAAGCAAAGTACAGTAACTCTTTCAATAGTAGAAGCAGAATATGTTACTCTTGGAAGTTGATGTTCTCAAATATTATGGATAAAACAACAACTAAGAGACTTTGGAATCAAAGATTCATGCTCTGAGATCAAATGTGATAACACCAGCGCTATTAATCTCACCAAGAATCCAATTCTTCATTCAAGAGCAAAGCATATAGAGATTCGACATCATTTTATTAGAGATCATGTTCAAAATGGAGAAGTCATGATTCAATTTATTGACTCAAAGAATCAACTGGCGGATATATTTACAAAGCCACTGGAGAAAAGTCTATTTGAGTCTATTCGCACCAGACTGAACATTATATCTCTTATCTAGTAGAGTTTGGATGTGCACAAAACTCGAAAGGTAAAGTTTGAATGTGTTCAGACTCAGAAAACCAGGAGTTACAATGGTAAGGTATTTCTAAATTTGAAAAGGTACAGTTGTTTATTAATTGCTAATTGATTGGAATTATCTTTCTAAGTTTTCTTTACTTTTTCAAAAAAGCAGTTATCAATTTTGAAAAGACAGTTATTTTCAAAAAGGGAAGTTATCCTTTTCAAAAAGGTATTTTTATTTTCCTTTTACGACATTTCGTTTACCTCGCTTCACTCGCTTTATATACTGCTGAGACTCGTCTTCTTCGTTTTCACTGAAACCCTAGAATACAAAATTCCTATTTGCTTTTACTTTCACTCTCGATCTGTCAAAAAGTTATCTCCTTTCTCGAGCAAGTGGTGAATCCCTCCCTTAAAGCGACAATGTCTTCGGGAAAGTCTTTAAGAATTGTAAGCAGGGGACCATGATCTATGCCTGAGGAAGAATACTCTTCTCCACTGCGTCCTAGTCAACAACAACCTTCTCCACTGACTCAACCTGAAGATAAGGTCATAGAGGATGCTGAACCTGTAAGAACTCTGACTCTAAATGTTGCTTATAAGCTCTACTCTAATCTAAAGAAAGGAGGTACGCCGATGTCCTTAATCAATGAATTCTTAAAAGATAGAGAATTGAAGAATGAAACATTGTTTTTAAGGGATTTGGAAAAATTGGGAGTCATAGAGAAAGGAATGGCTGATAGAACGTTTGAGAATATACCGAGTGACCCATTCTATGGCTCTGCAAATCAACCTCAGTATGACGATAAACGGTTGTTTGCTTATTTTCAACCTAAATCGGGTGTGGCTACACACGTTACTAATGGCTCTAATCTGTTTAGATCGAAGGGGCACAAGAAGGTTTATTCTAAACTTTTGAAAATAGGGGTAATGAACCCTAGAACTGTTGATTTTGATTTTCTTGATTCAATAAGGTCAATCTCCGCAAGAAGTTTGCTTTACTGCAACTGGAAAGGTTATGTTCTAAATCCACTGCTACTTTTCCAAAACTCACCGCATACTTTTATTCGAACCTATCTTTCTTGGATACAAACAGTTTTATTTTCACTGTGAAAGACAAAGAGTTTTTGGTGGATACAGACACACTGGCCGACATAATTGGGGTGGAAAGATCTAGTTTCCAACCAATTAATGTGTCTATTACTCATGCTATTCTGTCATTGGTGAGAGATAGGAATGTTGATGGCAAGATTTCTTACTCAAGGATGAATGCCTCTAACATTTTGTTGCACAAGATTGTGATAAACTGTATTCGTCCTAAATCAACATCCAAGACAGATGTTTCTCGATCGGAAACTAAGTTGATGTGTGCCATCAACTCTGGATATAAATTCTCTTTGCCTCACACCATATTATTTCATATGTACCGCACTGTGGAAAAAGATAATAGACAACTCCCTTACTCTGCTCTTATCTCGAGGCTCTTTCGGCACTTTAAAATTCACATCTCTGCACCATTATGCCTATCAACCATCTCTCCTATGGAGATTGGGTTCAAAATGGTGACAAAGATGAGATTGAAAGGGTTGAACAAAGGGTTGGAGCATGTGAAAGAAAAGTCTCCCACAAAAGCAAAACAAGACTCTGTTGCTGCGAAAAGAAAAGGCAATGAGCCCATGGTTGCTCCTGTGAAGAAGAAGAAAAGAACTCTCATCTTGCAAGATGAAGAAGATGAGGATGAACTGACCATAGCAGCCTTAAGAAACTTAAAGAGTTTTGTCAGCTTTCATGAGACAAGAGAAGAGGAGGAGAGAGAGAGAGAGAGAGAAAAGTCACAGAGAAGGAAGAAGAACATAGGAGGACAGAGGAAGAAAGAAAAGAAGAGGAAGAAGAAGAAGAAGAAGAAGAAGAAGAAGAAGAAGAAGAAGAAGAAGAAGAAGAAGAGGAAGAGGAAGAGGAGAAAAGGAAAGAAGAAGAGAAGCAGCAGAGGAAGAGGAAGAAGAAGAGAGAGAAGGAGAGCAAGATCAGGGTCAAGAGGACTCTTTCGAGCCAACCTTGGCTATCTCTCTGTCTAGTGCCTCTGCAGATGAGGAAACTTCACCTACTCCACCTGAGGGCATCAAAACAGGGGGAGCTATTGATCCAAAAGGTATTTCTTCATCTTTGCCTGCTAGTGATGTGAGTCGTTTTGCAGCAGATCCTGAGGATGTGTATACCTCGCACAATCCAGAAGATAGTCATGATGAACAATCTGCTAAAGCTCCATCGATTCTCAAAATCCCAGTCCTTAACTCAGCTAGTCCTAGTGATGCATATGCTTAGACAGCAAACTTTTCAAGATTGCTGGGAGTTCTTTTGGATGTCAGAAAGCAACAATATGCCATGAGGTTTGAGATGCAGGATCTCAAGAATGCTTTTAAGGCCACTTCAATATCGTTGCATGAACAGTTGACCGCCCTGAAGCTTCAAGTTCAGTCTTTGCAAGGTGAAGATTTTCCAATACTAAAGCAAAGTTTCGACAGGCTTGAGAAGACAGTGCATTCTATGGGAGAATTCACGCTTGTTCGCTTGCCCAAATAGCCTTGATTTTAAATCCTTTTTCCATCCATCTCTTTAGTCTATTCTCCACTTTTTACTGTTGACAAAAAGAGGGAGAGGTTTTATTGCAGATTTGATTGACTTTATTTTTATTTTTACTTTCTGTTGGACTTTAACTTTTGTTTGATGTAGTCTTGATTCAGACTGGTATCGTTTGGACTGATGATGCTTGCAACTTAAGCTAAGTTATTATTGATTACATTAAAGATAGTTATGGACTAACATGTTTTCTGTGGTTGCAGAATTGCTACTATCTCTATCATAATCTCTAATTTTCATCTACGAGAAATCTTGGTTTGCTTAAGTGTTGTCTTGCAGGTCAAAGTGTCTAGGTGTCCAAATCTGCGGGAAAGTTTTGTCACCATCAAAAAGGGGGAGATTGTTGGAGAAAACTTCCTTATCTGTTTTGAAGTTGACAAAACTTTTCCTTCCATCAAAGTCTGAAGACCGTCAGACTTAAGATTTAAAGTCTGCCATCATTGATAGTTTCTAGACCGACGAAGAAATCTTATTCAGATGCAAGAAGGATTTGATCCATTTGGTTGAAGATTATCTCACGGCTGAAGATAGCATCTAAAGATCTATTATTCGTGTTGGAAATAATTCGAGTAATACAGATCCGTTGATTGGCGAAGTAAACTTGGAAGGTTCTACTTATGGAAACCTAGATCCTGATTGTATGGGCAAGCAGGATTGGTGGGCAATCTTCATTTTCCTTAAGTAACTCGAGATCTCTCTAATTGATTCTGTCCAACGGTTAGATTGGAAGAACTCCTTTGGAATGTGCCAACGGTTATGGAGGCATAAAGGAGTATATAAGGAGAATGCTCTAGTTATTCGAGATAGTGTGAGATAGAAAAATTCCAAAGTTTGAAGCTTCTAATTCTTTGCTGATTCGTTTGTTGAGCATAAACTTGTACTCAAAATAGGGATTAAGTACCTGTGAGACCTTGAGGAAGTGTAGCAGAGTCTCTACACTGTGGAATCAAGGACGTGTGATTGTAACAACTCTTTTGATTCATAGTGAAATCCAGCCAGTAGGCTGTTAGTGCGGGAGAGTGAACGTAGGCTTGGTCTAAGCCGAACCACTATAAAACATTATGTTTCAATTCTCTTTCCCTTATCTTTTTACTTAATTCATAGTCTTATATATTATTGCAAATCTTCTATATCTTAAGTCTTCCATTGTTATATAAGTTGAATTAAGTTGCTGAGTTTTATAAAATAGTTTTTACACATATTCACCCCCCTCTAGGTGTTCATACTAGCCCTATCACTCAATTTGGCTTAATTTTATTTAATATCTTTATATATTCCTTCCTAGTCCACATGGGAGTTAGCTTCAAAAATTGGAAAGTCCTCAACTCCATTATATATATTTGGCCATGCATGGAGAAGAAAGCATGCCATTATTGATGCCTGCAATAGTGAAGCCCCGTTCCCGAGTGCTTGAGCAGTGGGCTATCTTTGTGGGATTGTTCATGAATTACATCCAAAAAGATACAAGTGTTTGAGCCAATTAAATCTTGTGACACCAAGATTTGGAGTGCCAAACACCTGAAGTGTCAAAACTTGGCACAGAGTGACACTTAAGTACCAAAAATTAGGAAAGAGACACTTAAGTGTCAAAATCTGAGCAAAATGGATCATTTAAGTATCAACAGCGAAAAAATCTGGCTAAAATACTAACGTGGTGACTTTCCGGTGACGTAAGTGCAAAACGACATTGTTTTGCATGTTGACGTGGCTAGACAAATGCAAAAACAACGTCATTTTGCTTCTGACATGGGTAAATAATTAATATAAAAATTAATAAAATTAAATTTAAAACTAAATTTATTTTAAAAAAAAAAACAGAGAGAGAGAGAGAGAGATTGCAAGCAGCGAGGGTTGAGCCCTCAGCCACCTGCAACTGTTCATCTTCTTCCTTCCTCTCTTTTCTTTTTTTTTTTTAATTTTTAAATATTTTATAATTTAATTTAATTAATTTTTTCGATTAAAATTCAAATCCGTGCCAAAATGACGACGTTCTTGTGTTTCTTTGCTAAGTTAGCTCTCTAATGAGCCACGTGGGCGAGCAAAATTAATTAAAAAAATTGCCACATAGGATTTCTAGTGAGATTAGCCGAAGGTGGCACTCAAGTGCCTCATTTTTTCAAAAAAGTGACATTTAAAAGCCACTTTCCTAAATTTTAGCATTTAAGTGTCCCTTCGTACCAAGTTTTGGCACTTAGGGTATACTTTTGCCTCAAGATTTGTGGGTATAGTCCCTTTGTGAGATTAAAAGATTATTTAGCGAGGAATTATTGGGGCTAAACACTACATGAGTTATTAAATATAATTGGAGCTTAAGAAACATTGAGTATATTTGAGTGACTTGAGTGTGGCTGTAGTTTTCGTATATCGTTTGATCTAAAGTAAAATTCGCCGATGCTCTTCCCATGGACGTAGGTTTCTACAATTGAACCATGTAAATCTATTATTCAATCTATTTTCTTTATCCAATCTATTTTATTGTTCAATTGCTTACTTTGCGCAACAAAAATAACGGCCGCCTTAATAGCAGTTTGCTATATCACTTAGTATGTATTAAGACATTTGCGCAAACTCAAATGTCCGCCCTCTATTGTGTTGTCTAATGAGCCTCGACACGCCAAGACTTGGTGTCTATTGTATTTTACTGATAGACAAGTCAAAACACATGAAATTAGGCATTTATATCTTTAGATCTTGATTTTGCATGAGGTCTTCATATGATCTTGTTGACACCCAAAATTACTCATGTTGTCACGTGTTGGCCACAAGGACAATAATAAGAGCGATATGCCCCATTTTGTTCACGAAAGCTGAGGGCAAACATCATTGTCGCGACCTCTTTTTTTCTCGGCACCCTATCGAGGCGGGCGCCTTGCGGAGGCTAATGGTTCGGCTAAGTTTATTAAGCATAGCCCAGACTCTCCCAAGTCCACCAATTCACGACTTAATGGTTTGATATTTTTAACCTGTGAGTTAATTTAAAAAGGAGTCGCCACTAATCGATTTGGGGTGGGTCGATTAGAAACCAAGCGAAATATCGGGAGAAATACTCGCTCCTGCACAACCAGAGAAATTAGAATCGGGGACTTGATTACACTAGTTAATCACTAATGCCCTTTCGGTACCTAATCTTGTTTAAACCCTAAGGCTTTTTGGATTTTTGAGTGACTCTCCATGCATTTTGTGGAGGAAAAACATCTTTAGGGTCCTTTTCTCATTTTTTGGACATAAAAAGGATTTTTTGGGATTTTTGATCTTTTTCTGAAAATAAAATCATTTTATGAATTTTTCTAATTTTTTTGGCTTTTTCTGACTTTTTTTACTTTTTTTGAGGAAAATATGGAGTTTTTTTTTTTTATTTTATTTATTAAAATATTATTTTTATTATTATATTAATATAAAAACGAACCGAGTCGAGATCCGGGGTTAGGTCCGACCCGGCTGTCCACCCAAAACGCGGACGGGCCTGCAACGCAGGCCCAACTCAGATTTTTTTGTTTTTATTTTTTCTTAAAACCTCAGCCCACACACTGGAATTGGGCCTAGTTGAATTAAAAAGGGGACACCCGGCCCAACAAGCTTTTATTTGTAAAAACGGCCCGATTGGAGCCCGAAGGCCAGAAGGCCCACTGCGAAGAAATCCAACCCAGGCAGAAACCCTACCCAATCGACGACTCGGATCCGCCTGACTTCGACCCGTCTTCCTCTTTGCCGACCCGGCTTTCTAGAGTTCACAAGATCTGGCGATTCGCGGCACTAATGAGGAACAGTTAGGGAGGTCGCCGGCGACGAGACGATGACGACGGGTTTGCCTGCAAACTGCGTAACGAGGGCGATTTCGAGGGGGAACCGTCTGGAGGTGCGGCACGGCGCCGAGATTGGTCGCAGGCGTCAAGCCTAGCAAAGATGCAAGGGACGGCGGCAACTGGAGGTGACACCAAAGGAGATGAGTGGCTGCAGGGACGGCGTGGGCGGCTAGGTAGTGGCGGCGAGGCTCGAGGCGGCTGGTTTGGGGGTCAGTTGAGGCGACAGCGAGGCGTAAGGACAGCGGCACGGCGAGATCTGGCGCAGCGACGGCGTCAAGGCACGGGACCTCCTCGGTTCTAGCCTTCTCTCTCCTACAACCCTCCCCGCCTTACAGATCTCGAACCTCCTCTGCTCAAAACTCCCTCTCCTCCGGCCAGATCCCAGATCTCTCCCCCTCGGGCTCGCTTGCCGCCGGCCTCCCCCGAAGTCTCTCGGAGGAAGGTCATTTGAGCTTCACGGCCCGATCTCTCGCGTGTTCGCTCCTTGATTCTCCCCTGAAGTCTCTCAAGGGAAGATCTCCGAGTTCACCGTGTCCTTCGACGGAGGTTGTGGCTTGCTATTTATAGGCGAGGGGGTGGCCAGTCGATGAAGCTTCGACCGCCAGTCTTCGCACACCGAACGGCCTTGGGTGCGGCCGAACTGGCGTCAAATCCGAGCTTTTCCAGCAAAGCGTGCTCGGCATTGAAGGCAACCATTAATGGTGCCTGAGATCTGTCATCTCCGGCCGTCGTCGGCCTACCCTCATCAGCCGTAGGTTGTCCTTCGCACGTCGGTCTCTTCTGTGCGCGTGAGTTGCAAAAGCGAAGGGGAAGAAGAGGGAGGAAGGGAGAAGAAGAAGAAGAGAGAGGGGTTGGGCTGGTTCGCACTGGCCGGGCCATGGGGCCTGCGTGGAAAAGAAAAAGAAGGGGCTGCTTCTTTTTTTGTTTTTCTTGTTTTTATTGATTTTTTTATTGTTTTTGTTATTTATTATTTATTATCTGAAAAAAGGAAAAATAAAAGAAATTAAGGCCTAATTAATAACCTAATCAAAATTTAGGTGTCAACAGTTGCCCCCCTTTGAAGGTGAGTTCGCAGAGGTTGCATTCAAAGACAAACCCGATACCTAAATTTTGTCTATACATATGCAATAGATTATATCTTATTTAGTACTAGTGTCCTATGCAGAAAATGAGCAATATAACATTATACATACTAAGACAGATAAGAAGATACCTATAGTTACTTACCGGGAGTGAGTAAGATAGGGTGTGAACCCTGAGTTTTGGCAAGTATCAAGGCGTCATCTTACCTGCTGCATGAGGAGATTGCTTCTCCAGGACTCGAACCATTCTCTGGTCGCCTATTGGAGCAATAAGTGGTTTGTCTAGGACACGAACCTTTCTTCAGTCGCCTTGACGGGGAATTGCTTTTCCAGGACCCGAACCTTTCTTTGGTTGCCTGTTAGAGCAATAAGTTGTTTGTCTAGGACCCGAACCTTTCTTCGGTTGCCTTGACGGGAGATGCGCCGACCTTTCTCAGGGCATCTGTTTGTTGGGAGATAGTACTTGGATGATCACAAGTACAAACTCTTGGAGGATACCTGGATGATCACAAGTATCGAAGAGATACCTAGATGATCACAAGTACAAACTCTTGAAGGATACCTAGATGATCACAAGTATCGAAGGGGTACCTGGATGATCACAAGTACAAACTCTTGGAGGATACCTGGATGATCACAAGTATCGAAGGGGTACCTGGATGATCACAAGTACAAACTCTGAAGGAAGAATCAATGGCATACTTGAGATATCGGTGAAGGTCTCTTACCTCTTGGTATATGGAAATATCGAGGATGGGTCTTGCATATTCGTGAAGGTCTCTCACCTCCTGGTAGTTGGAATATCGAGGACGTACCTTGGATATTCATGAAGGTCTCTCGCCTCCTGGTATGGGGAATATCGAGGACGTGCCCCGCATATTCGTGAAGGTCTCTCGCTTCCTGGTAGTTGGAATATCGAGGACATACCTGGGATATTCATGAAGGTCTCTCACCTCCTAGTAATTGGGAATATCGAGGGCGTGCCTCGCATATTCGTGAAGGTCTCTCACCTCCTAGTAGTTGGAATATCGAGGACGTGCCCCGCATATTCATGAAGGTCTCTCACCTCCTAGTAAAAGGGAATATCGAGGACATGCCCCGCATATTTGTGAAGGTCTCTCACCTCCTGGTAAATGGGAATATCGAAGACGTACTTGAGATATTCGTGAAGATCTCTCACCTCCTGGTATAGGGAATATCGAGGACGTGCCTCGCATATTCATGAAGGTCTCTCACCTCCTGGTAATGGGAATATCGAGGACGTACCCTGAATATTCGTGAAGGTCTCTCACCTCCTAGTAATTGGGAATATCGATGACGTACCTTGGATATTCATGAAGGTCTCTCACCTCCTAGTATGGGGAATATCGAGAACGTGCCCCGCATATTCATAAAAGTCTCTCACCTCCTGGTAATGGGAATACTTTGGAGAAGATTTTGAAAGATATCCTTCATTTAGAATGTAGATGTCTTGAGCATGCCAAATGAGGGACGTACCTTGGAGCAATGTTTATAGACATATGAAATCTTACATTAATTGAAGTGAAGTCTTGGTTAATGGCCTAGACCACCAAGGTCGAAGCCGATGGAAGAGACTTTTACAATGGGACGCAATGTAGACTTTGACTCATGTGTAAGAGGGTGAGAGTTGGTGATTGCCTTGGCACTTGTCGTCGGTCTTTCTTCTCACTATCATATGGAGGTTTTACAACAGCAACTTTTTCTTGGCTGTATTTTTTACTAGGGGGCATTGGCCTTGCTTTTACCAAGCACACTGCTTTTTCATGCCCCTATTTTTTATTCCAGTTCTTTATTTATGGGCATTGACCTTACTTTTACCAAGTACACTACCTTTTTATGCCCATGTTTTTTTCATTCTTGTCGTTAAAGGAACTGGCCTAGGCAAGTTCAATCGAAGCACCGTTATTTAGACTCTTGAATCTTCATCTTCAGCTGGCACTCTAGGCTATGGCAATAACTTCTGCTTTGCCTCCATGTGAGAGTGAAATTACAGACTCAATTGGGTTGTACAATGAATACAAGTGCGTAGAGAAAGAATTGCTCTTCGTCATTCTAGGGCACTTAAATTAACGTGAGTATTCATATGCAATAAAGACACGTAAAGATTGATGCAAGTGCAAGCAAGAAAATTTCTCTCTCTCTTCTCACCTTGTGATGCTGCTTCGCCTCCAATCTACCCCAATGTGGGGGTGGTTCTTGATGGGGGGTAAGACAGAAACTTCACCAGTGTAAGGAGCTCAAAGGGGTAAGCAATGAAATGTCTCTCACTGTCTTGGTTATCGTACCATTCGCGAAAGAACTCTTTACCCTGTAGTCATGGGATCTTCTACACTCATCTCACAAGTGTATAGATGGGGGGGGATTGTGTGTAGGATATGGCTTGCCTTTCATCATTCTGACGTGTCTCATCCAGCATGCTCAATTAATCTTGTATTCTTCACTTAGCTGTCTATTCTAATAATCCTCAGCGGAATCAGTGATCTAGATAGACAAAATCATCATGCAAAAATCCATTTGGAAAAGGCATGCAGCATTTTAAACATGAGAGAGTTTGTACTCTCAAAACAAATGAATGGTTTTTGCTCAAAAAGACCTTGTTGGCAACTTTAAGGGTCAACAGAATATTGTTTCCAAATATGTTAAATTTTGAACATCAACAAGGTTATTCACAAATGGGTGTCGATGGATTGTTCCTATTAAGTAGGGAAATGACACAAGAAGGATCAGTCGGGGTTGGGGATCTGATCATTGATTTGACGGGCCTTTCTACTTTTACCCCTGTAGAAGAGACGATGTGGAAATACATCAATTAGTCTAGCCAAAATCAAATGTGAGTTGAAGCCTGAAGATTTTCTATCATTTGCTTTGGTAATTACTTAGGACGCCATTTTGCTTAAGAGAATTTATCAGAGTTTGACATGTCTTTCCTTAATTTGTTATCCGCATTTTTTATAGTTAAGTGATCCTACAACAGATAAAAGGGATCATGTTATTCAGAAGCTCTTTCAAGAGTCGAATAACTTGGAAGCGATACAACATTGCCCTTCACTAGTTTGCAGATGTTTGAATAGACCTGAAGTACGAGGAGGATATGAAGTCCTATAATTTTCACTCTGTTTAGGTCACCTGCTCTCTCGTAATTTGCAGGCGCAAGAGAAGCAAAATTTTTTTATTATTTTTCTTTTCTTGTTTTCTACCAAGTGGCTAACTGCCGCGTCGGGGATTCGAACCCCCAACTTCGGACCGTTTTGCTTCTTCCTGGGTACCACTCGGCTAAAGGCGCTGACGATGTCCGTAGGGCACTTCTTTTTTCATTTAACCGAACTGGCTCTTGGACGACACGTCCTTTCGTACCAAGTTAGGTAAATCGATATGGGTCACTTGATTTGTCCAAATTAACCATTAAGCTTGTTTCTTGAATCCTGATGCATCCTGCCAATAGGGGGAATATGTTAAAAGTGAATTCAGAGAGGGGGATACTCTTCCCCAGAGTTTGTATTTATTGACTCCTAGGGATCTCTGAATATTGATGACAGCCTCTTCATCTTGACTCAGTTCGACATCTCTTTTGATTAGCCTTTCTCATCCGTGGCCATGTATGCATGATTGATGGTTGTTTATTTATCTTCAATGCCTTCCTTCTGTGGAATTTTTCTTCTGTCTTTGACCATATGACCATTAGCAGCATTGGGCAAAGTCATGTACTTCAAGCTTCTATGGAATCTGAGATGGACAATCAAAACCTCCAATTCTCTGATGGTAATCACTTCTTGGGAGAGCATGCGTCTGGAGCATGAAGTGAGGTTTCTAGGCCCTAAGTCATCGTCTTGAAATAAGGGGCTAGAGACTACCTCAACTGTCTAGATTTCCTCCCTGTTGACAGTAGCCAATTTAAAGAAAGAGAAAAGATCCATTCCCTGTGCTTCTAGGCTTGTCGAAGCTGAAAATTCCATTAATGAAATCACAACATCTAGCTGCTCGGGCACGTCGGGGGGAGAAGATATTGCTCCGACTTGAGAAGGAGTTGGATAGGAGCGAGGTGGAGTGTACAGAGCTCCTTGGGACGACTTGCAAAATGGGAAGGTCAAAAGCAACATGGGGGAGGTTATCTTGCCTCGAGCTACCATGGTGTGCATGCTTCGAGTTTAACCATATGTCTATGCCTATTACGTCCCATCCTTTGTTTCCTGTAGATAGGAGAGAGAGGACGTCATTTTCGACTTTATGTTCAGGGAATATGACTTACCCTTTTGAAACGGAATCTTTTCTGTTTGCCCCTGCTTTCTTGAAAGTGTGTCTTTGAATTTGGCGAGTTCACATGATGCGCCAACTTCAAATGCCCCTAGTCACACTAAGTCAAAGGGATGGGGATGATATTCTGAGATACGAAGTGAGTGAGTCAAAAAAACAAATATAATTAAATTTAACATCTTGTTTTGACGAAAGCTTTTGGTAATGAAACATTTTTTGTTTTCAAAAGTATATATATTTGGGGGGAAGAAAGCATGAGAAAGCCCAGCTCTCAGTATTCTTCTTGGATGATATTTTCTTTTCATGGTTGGATAGCATCACCGGGTTGGTTTGGGATACCGTCTCATGCTCTCAAAATTTTTTCAACTTTATTTAATAGGTGGATTTACATTTTGGAAAAGTGTTTTCAAAAGTTAGTTCCTCAAGCAGAACTGATGTTGAAAATAAAAACAAGCCAGACTTAAGAAAGATATACAAGTTCCCACGTAGGGGAATACGAAAGGAAATTAAAAAGGGTTCTACTTGAGCGGGCCTACACCCATTTCCTCTGACGGTCCTTCGTTGATGGTGACCATGAAAAGGTCTCCAAACATGGTGGTCATGTCATCTAGCCCTTATTTCTTTGTTGCTAAGGGTGGTACTTCATTGCCTGAATAATACCCGGCCTCCACCAGCTCTTGATAAATGTCAGTGGTATGTGCTTCGACATTTCTGCTCTAACTGTCTTCAGAATTGAATACCGCGTTTACTTTGTCGGTGTGATCGTGGGAGTGAGTTGCTCTGGAATGAGAAAGCTTTAGTGTCTAACAGGTTCTGGATTCGACTTTTGAGGGCGAAGCACTCATCAGTCGAATGCCCCACTTCTTCCATGTGATAGTCGCATATCTTTGACGGGTCATAGTTGGAAAAACTTTGAGCGTTGGGTCGTTTTGGCTCAATCGAAAGGAGGTTCTTTTTCCGGAGGACTGCCAGTACCTGTGACGGAGATCCAGGAAGAGGAGTAAATTGTCTCTTGTTGTTGTAATGCTGGGGTGGCTGACGGCTGGTGGTCTATTGCTGTCCTACACTTGTCTGAATTGTTGGAGAATGATTGTAGATCGAATTAACATCTACCAGGGGTTCTTTATCTTTCTTCATGCTGAACCTACCCGTGGATGCAAGTTCAGTGAACCAACCATCCCTCAACCCTATCTCGATTTGCTCCCCTACTGGAATGAGTTGATTAAATGATTCAGCGATCATGGTTACCATTCGATTGCGGTACTCCTAAAGGAGGGTTTTGATAAACATCTTTCTAAGCTCGAAATCGGTTGGTTCAGGACTGATTTGGGCGGCAAGATTCCTCCATCTAATAGTATATTCTTTGAACGATTCGTGCTTTTTCTTTTCGGTACGCTCAAGATCCTCACGAGAAGGGGTAATGTCCATTATGAACTTATATTGCTTGAGAAATGCCTCACTCACTTCGCTCCATGTTTCGAGGAGATTCATGTTCTTTGTAATGTACCACCTTAGGGCAGGGCCTATTAGACTTGATTGGAACAACTGGATCATTAATAGTGCATTATTAATGTATTGGGTCATTCAAACCAAGTACATTTGCAAATGAGCCCTAAGGCAAGTCGTGCCATCGTACTTCTCAAACTTAGGCATTTTGAATTTTTCTGGCATTTTGACATTGGAATAAATGGAGAGGTCTGTCAAAGTAGGATTTTGAAGGCCTTGCAGTTGTTTCAGCTTCTCCTCAAGCTTTTCGAGGTGTTTGTCATGCTCAGTTTTAGACAAACTGTCTGGCCTAGCTTTCTCGATCATGGTTGGGTGCGGATCATCCTCCAATTTGGGCATGTTATCATCGGTATCTCCACCTTGATCACCCCTAGTAGATGATTATGGCAACAATACCTCGATTGAGGCCGAGGCGGGAGTGAGTTTGCCCTGGATGGAGTCTATCTGCTTTGAAAGTTGTTGAAGCACATTGAAGACTTGCTTCATTTCACTTTCCATGACCGCAATACAGCTTGGTACATTTTCTTCGGCCATTCTTGCTCTTGCTTTTGAACGAGTCTGGATCGGCAAACATTGACATTCTGTGATTACCTAGTCATGAATAAACAAGCGTGTGTGAATACAAGGCGTAAATAGGGAGTCAGTCCATGATGACGACCTAATCCTACCCTTTTGTTTGTTTATGAAAAGTTTGTACAAGTAGAAGATTTCCTAAGCATAGATTAAAAAAAAGGCATGTGACATATTTGCATAGACTAAAAAGATACTCAATTTGAAAGGCGAATAAAGTATGAATTGCAACGAATTTTGAAAAAGACTTCTATCCCTTTTGATGCTTGAGAATAAAAACATCAACTGAAAGTAATTTCTTTTGCAAAAGTTTTTTTTTTTTTTTAAACTTTATGAAAATTACTTCCAAATTTAAATGACCGTGGTATTAAATCCTAGACTAATCATGGACCGCTCAATATATGCAGGAAGGTAATTAAATTGCAAAGTACACGAAAAAAAAAAAAAAAAAAAAAACTTACATCACACGATAAAATTGATGACAATCACATAGACATGCGCATGATATGTGTGGCTCGATTTCTAACTAAGAAAGTTTGTTGAAATTAAAAAGGTATCCGCCCGTCGCAGTCTTGCGTTAGCAGCGTACCTTTTTAACCTCGGCTAAAGAAATTCGAGAAAAAGAAAGGCAACCTCTACATTACAGTCTCGCGTTCAAGGCCGTATCTTTCTTAACACCATCCTAGATATCCTATAGCGGCCTAGGTCCGGCGGCCGGGTTGTATGTGCCATGTGTAGTGCTAAAACAGTAAAGCATGCACAATAGTTTATAATCACAAAACAATCTATTTTAACCAAAATTAAAATAAACATTTAAGATTTTACCAAAAAAAAATAATAAACATTTAAGCTACTGACCTGCATAAAAACAAAAAAAAAAACAAAACAAGTCAGTAAAGTGCTTAAACAAGATAAAACGGCCTAAGTCCTCAAATGTCCCCAGCGGAGTTGCCAAGCCGTCGCGACCTCTTTTTTTCTCGGCGCCCTATCGGGGCAGGCACCTTGCGGAGGCTAATGGTTTGGCTAAGTTTATTAAGCGTAGCCCGGACTCTCCCAAGTCCACCAATTCACAACTTAATGGTTTGATATTTTTAACTTGTGAGTTAATTTGAAAAGGAGTCGCCACTAATCGATCTGGGGTGGGTCGATTAGAAACCCAAGCGAAATATCGGGAGAAATACTCGCTCCTGCACAACCAGAAAAATTAGAATCGGGGACTTGATTACACTAGTCAATCACTAATGCCCTTTCGGTACCTAATTTTGTTTAAACCCTAAGGCTTTTTGGATTTTTGAGGGACTCTCCATGCATTTTGTGGAGGAAAAACATCTTTAGGGTCTTTTTCTCATTTTTTGGACATAAAAAAGATTTTTTGGGATTTTTGATCTTTTTCTAAAAATAAAATGATTTTCTGACTTTTTCTAATTGTTTTGGCTTTTTCTGACTTTTTTTGGGAAAATGTGGATTTTTTATTTTTTTTATTTTTTGGAAAATAAAAGTTTTTTTTATTTTTTATTTTATTTATTAAAATATTATTTTTATTATTATATTAATATAAAAACGAACCGGGTCAGATCCAGGGTTGGGTCCGACCCGAGCCGTCCGCCCAGAACGCGGACGGGCTTGCAACGCAAGCCCAACTCAGATTTTTTTGTTTTCATTTTTTCTTAAAACCTCAACCCACACACCGGAATTGGGCCTAGTTGAATTAAAAATGGGACACCCGGCCCAACAGGCTTTTATTTGTAAAAACAGCCTGATTGGAGCCCGAAGACCAGAAGGCCCACTGCGAAGAAATCCAACCCAAGCAGAAACCCTACCCGATTGATGACCCGGATCCGCCCGACTTCGACCCGTCTTCCCCTTTACCGACCCGGCTTTCTAGAGTTCACGAGATCTGGCGATTCGTGGCGCTGATGAGGACAGTTAGGGAGGTCGCCAACGACGAGATGGTGACGACGGGTTTGCCTGCGAACTGCGTAACAGGGGCGACGTCGGGGGGGGGGGGAACCATCTGGAGGTGCAGCACAACGCCGAGATTGGTCGCAAGCGTCGGGCCTAGCAAAGATGCAGGGGACGGCGACAACTGGAGGTGACACCGAGGGAGATGAGTGGCTGCAGGGACGGCGTAGGCGGCTGGGCAGCGGCGACGAGGCTTGAGGCGGCTGGTTTGGGGGTCAATTGAGGCGACAACGAGGCGTGAGGACAGCGGCACTGCGAGATCTAGCGCAACGACGGTGTCAAGGCACGGGACCTCCTCAGTTCTGGCCTTCTCTCTCCTGCAACCCTCCCCGCCTTACAGATCTCGAACCTCCTCTGCTCAGAACTCCCTCTCCTCCGGCCAGATCTCGGATCTCTCCCCCTCGGGCTCGCTTGCCGCCGGCCTCCCCCGAAGTCTCTCGGAGGGAGGTCGTTCAAGCTTCGCGGCCCGATCTCTCGCGTGCTCGCTCCTTGATTCTCCCCTGAAGTCTCTCAAGGGAAGATCTCCGAGTTCGCCGTGTCCTTCGACGGAGGTTGTGGCCTGCTATTTATAAGTGAGGGGTGGCCGGTCGACGAAGCTTCGACCGCCAGTCTTTGCGCACCGAACGGCCTTGGGTGCGGCCGAACCGACGTCAAATCCGAGCTTTTTCAGCAAAGCGTGCTCAGCACAACAACATGGCAAGTGGAGGATGATGAAGGAGGTGTGAATTTGAGAGGTGATGGCTCGTTGGTATTCGAGAGTAGTGACTGTGAGGTCTCTGATTTAGGCACATACTTATTCGAGTAAGTGGAAACAGATGTTGGTTTGGTCTGGAAAATTGCTGCATTAAAGACTGGTTTACATTCTTTAGCCCTTTGCGAAGAATGTTGTTCAACTTTTGGGGTTGGCAAGGATGTTTTCGACAAAGGCGAAGAGGGATCATTGCAAGGTTGAGGTGATTGGCCTAAATGCTGCTTCGAGGGAGAGGAAACCAGCAGCGGTTTGGCTGGAGAAACAAACAGGTCACTAGAGGAGACAATAAAGGGCTTTGACGCAAAATGTGATGGTTTCACGGAAGCTGAAGGAGATGTGCCATGAGAATACCGACTTAGCCTAGCCATTATCAGTGCACAAACAGTCATGGCAAATTTCAGCTCATTTTGCAACCGAATCAGGTCCTTGGTCAAAGGATTGTGCACAGCAGGATGGACACGAAGGGGCAATAAAGAAGGTGGTGCGAATGTGAATGACTCTGATAATTCTTGTTCTTGATGATGAGAAGACTGATTTAGCCTAGCCATTATCAGTTCATCAACGCTCATGCTAAATTTCGGCTCATTTTGCAACCCGATCAAGTCTCCAGTCAAAGGATTATGCACAACAACATGGACACGAAGGGGCTATTAAGAAGGCGGTGCGAATGTGAGTGATTGTGATGATTCTTGTTCTTGATGATGATGATACGTGTGCAATGAACCAAAAGCACTGCGAATTCGCTCAAGAAAAGACCACCATAACCAAGATTTCTCTCAGTTTGACGATGGTGATGACCATCTTCTTCCTTACCACGGAAGATGCGACGGAGTCGTTCGAGAAAAGCACTCATTTTTTCCTCTCCTTCGAACAACACAGTTAAAAAGGTCGAGTGAAGGTCGAACAGAGGCGAATTTGAAAGGAAACTCACGACACCGCCTTCATGATATCAATGCGTGACCAGATACAGACAGCGAATCGGAAGAAGGAAAAGATCAAGAACGATGGACTTACTTGCAGGAAAATGTCGAAACGTTTTTTGGAATTCTCTCCTTCGGACAGTGCAAGGGAAGAGCAGGGGAAGAACCAAGAGAAGTAGCTGTCTTCACGGCAAATCTTTCGCGGACTGACTTTAGTGGCCCCACAGAGTGTTGGATTCCGACGCTAACAGCCTCGAACGCTAAGGCTACGTTGGTCTGAATCTCCGATCGGTAATTGACTGGACAAAAAAAATATACAATTTATGAATTTTACTACACCATATTTATTGTTTGATAAATAGCACTTTAAAAATCGAATATATTAACATCATATCATATACATTATTTGATATAAATAACACACTGATGTAAATAAATCTAAAAGTTACATAAACGCAAATATCTCCGTAAAAATCTCTTGCAACACTTTTGTTTAATTCATTTTTATTTACTTTTTTCTTTTTTAATTATCTTCTTTTTTATTTCTCTTTTCCCATTCCATCACTCTCTAATAAAAGTTTATTAATTAGTAAATTGTACTAATATACCTAAAAAACTAAAATACCTCAAATAGGTAATAAATATAAATTCATTTTTATATATTGAATTTATATTGTAAATTAGAATTAAATTCGAATATATAAATAAATATAAGATTAAATTTAAAAATATAAATTGTTGTTATTTTGAATTTCATATATTATTAGTCAAATATTATTTATATTGAAATATAATTTTTATTTTTATTAATTTAAAAAGTTTGTTATTCCCAAAAAAAAAAAAAAAAAAAAAAAAAAACTTTCTTATCATAGATATTTGAACTTTTATTCACATTTATCCTATCTTCCAATTGTGATAATTTTATTTTAGCTATATTCGACTTTAGCCTATCTTGAACAAACACCAAACATAAAATATGATAAATTTACCATATCCTAAATTATATATTGAATGCCTAAGCAGCCTAATAATCTAAATATTGTAAAATTACATTATATGAATAATGAAAAATTTTTATTTCTATAATCACCATGCAAGATTTCAAGCTCACTTCATGTGATTGTCATGTGACACTTATCTGACAAATATTTGTCACAGGATATACATTTGATCGATAAATATTATTTTATTGATTCATCATTCCTCAATTTTTATCTTTTCTTAATTTAAAAAAGGATAAACATAAGTTATCTACTATCTCATCTCAAGATAGTAAATTAATTAATTTAAAATAAAATTAAGATGAAAAAAATTAGTTATGTGAATAACTTGGGTGTAATTTTTTATTTTTTTTGGCCCTCCCCACCACTGCTCCATTGACAGTGAGGCCATCGACGATGAGAGCGACCTGCCCTCTTGCGGCCACCTGCGATGGTCGCAGGCGCCGTTGTAGTGAGTGCCAACATAATATTTTCTAAAGGACCACTAATGATATCAATCCAAAAATAAATCAGTAGTCGCCAAATATATAATTGAAATCAAAGAAGGCACGTATTTTTGCAATTTCTGGTGCTCCTAAATTATATCAGTATGCACACAATTATGTATTTTTGGTATAATATGTGTAATGTTGACTCAAAAATTTATATATTGAAATAAATGATATAGGAATAGTGAAAAAGTGACGTTTCTTGTTTGGATGACTTTTCCATGATTTTTTCGTTCTTTTAATTTGCTCTCATACATATGTATATTTCAATTTATTGTTATTTCACACTTTTCATTCTTTTAATTTATTGTCCTTTGCATGTTGTAAAATATTGCACGGAAAAAATCATGGGAAAATCAGCTCTGTAGCTAAGGTCATCCTCTTTGTACTTTCGTGTGTATTCTCTCTACATGTCCTTGCAGGATCCTCACGTGGCAAAATTGCAAGGGAGCAACGATTTGTTTAAACAGCACGAACGATGCTTCTGATCGCATTGGCTTGATGGAAATACTTATCGATCGGTTCCATTCGTTTTATGTGCCTTTTCTGTTGAGCATTCCTTTGATTTTTTTTGTTGCGTAAAATGACATCGCAGGGGGGCATCGAAGAAGAAAAGCATAGCAGATGAAGCCAATGCAATCTCGCCGGCAAAGCCAAAGCATTCATCTCCGAAATGTCATTATGCAGATCATCGTATCGCAATTATGCCGCCGGGGAAAACAGCTGCTTGGACAATGTAGCATACATCCGGTGATGCGTCATGTATGTCTTTGGTCGAAGGTGATTCCCTTTTTGAATCCAGAATTTGTCGTGCATAAGAACAGTGATTGAACTCATTCGAGGTAAACGAAGAGAGCAGAAGCAGAGGTCTTCATATGGATATCAGTTAATACTTTCTATGGCTCATTTCAACCGAAAAAACATTTCTTTGGCTCGTCCTGCATCCTTCTTATTTAGAACCGGTAAGACGTCCGAAAGTCATTTGCGATTTTCCTAGAGTGTTTTTCTTTTTCAAAATTTTTATGGCGTCTTTTATCATTTTCTGGTTGTCCTCCGTGTCATTTAGATCTGCATTTCGGTACGGGATTGTTGGAGCAGATGCTGGCAACTTTTCTCGAAATGAGAAGGAGAACGGAAAGTGGCCATTGATTTAAACCTTATATCCTAATCACTTGAAATTAACACGAGGGTTGATTGTTTGTTGCACTATAAGGGGTCGAGGAGTTCCTTTGATTTGCTTCAAGCTAAGTGCCATGCATATACGCATACAGAATCATTCCGCAATCTTCCATGAATCAATGCAATCTCCCTGTTCCTCCACATTGCAGCACCAATTCCTAGCTAAAAGTCCCGAGACATGTATTGCGTCTTTTGTCAAACAACTGATGTGAATTTTAGGTGCTGACAGCTTCTGGAGAACTAAAGGAGAAAATTTCAAAGGAAACAGCTATTTACTTTAGATGGGACTCGAGGATCGGAGAAGAAAAGCTGTGAAATTCATGTAAAAGGAACTTTACAACTGAATTACGAACAGAAAACCAAACTGCTTGATTTATTAGGGGCAAATTGTACACATATCGATAACTACATGATTACAATACCATTCTTCTGCAGCTCAGCTCAAACATGGGAATGAGAAGACAAAGCACATCAAAAGCATTCTGAAGTAGCCAAAGATTATATCCGATAGAAACTGATACTCAATAGGATAGGAAGCGGTTGGTTTCATATGATTCTGGCTCAGGGTCCAATCGGGCGACGAATGTAGGGGCGAGCTTATTGTATGGTGTAAGTTCTTTGAGCCTCTCAAAGTATGATATCCGGAGACCATTCCCTCGAGCAATTGGGGATCGCACCCACCCTGAGCGATTTCCCTGCTCACCCGTGACTACAACAGTTGTATCCTCGTTGGCCAAATTAGCTAGCACAATCATTGCCTCTGGCTCGGAAGTGGATGATGCATCGACAAGGAAAATATGACTAAAGTGTCCCGCATTGATGCCTTCATTGTGTAGCTTGAAGCTACTCACAAAAGTCGAACATATTACCTTGAATCTCCGGAGTTCATGGAGGGGAGGACAAGCAAAGCACTCTCTTTTCTTTTTATAAATGCACGAAGGGAGAATGTCATCAGGCACGCCATCGTACTCACGGAAAGCAGCATTTGCTCGAAATATTTCAGAATCCGGAATATCCTTTTTCAAGCTTCTCATCAGAACATCGCACGTTTTGTTTGTAGGTGCAGCCACAAGAATCCTAGGATATTTAGAGCATCGGTATGCTTGCAACACAGCTTCCCTAACCACTACTCCAGCCCTTGACAGGTCTAGACCTCGTGTACAAAGAGGACCCTCCATGAGAAATGGTGCTGAACCTTTGAGAGCTAGAATCTGACGGATTGCGGACCTTTGATCCGAGTAAAGCACGTCATTTGAAAAATCTAGAGATGGTAAGGCAGAGAAATCATGTCTGAATTCACATTCAGGGAAAAGGAAGCTGTGGAATGAAGGATCAGTGGCGGCTTCAACTGCTTGATGAGCTCTCTTCAAGCAAACTCTATTGAAAGAAAAGCTGATGTTGTATCTGCTGCTTGAATGATGCTGGGAGTGAAAATCATCCCCAAATTCTACTAAGACGACAGACCACTTCTCCACTCGATATACAAGACCCTGATTTACGATAAAGATGATTAATACGGGGAAGCAGTACACGTGACACTCAACTAAATATTTTATGCATCAAACGATAGCCATCAACTGAGATTGCTGCAAGTCTCTGCAAAAGAGAGCAAAGACACTGAAACAAGATTCCTAGCAATCATATCATTATCAAGCGATGACAATGAGAAGACCGTTGTATTTTTCAGCGTTCAACTACTCAACTTGACCAATGCTTCAGTGATCAGAAACATTACACCGATGATCGAACAATTGGAGCCACCATATGGCCATTCAATTATCATCAAACGTAAATCGATGAAGAAAAGGCAGATGCAAAAGCAAAATCAGCAAGTAGATGGGAGATGAGATATGACATTTTTAAACAGATCACAATACTAACATCTTAATTTAATCTTAAATGTACTTGAAAAGGACTGACCTTAAACTTTTGTGTATCCCTCTTATCCAGGGGCTCTGCATAAACAAAATCCCTTGATAGAAGGAAGGGTCGACGCTCAGGTATAGATTCCATCTTGAATTTGACAAATGTTACATTGTCTTTCTCCCTGGAGAAATCACTGTCCCATACATTCTTGTATACAGTCAAATGATGCAGCTCCAAATTGACATCCTTCAGAATGAAATCAGTCCATTTCTGATTCAAATACAAGAATGGTTGTTAGACCATCATAAAAACAAATCTTCAATTATTCACAGGGGGACACCTATGTCTACTCAAGATGAATCAATCAACAATACATGATGCTTCATGTTAGTAATAGTAACTCGAATTCCTACTTCATCGGAGACCATTGCATTTATAACCAATGTTCCATCTTAAAAGCAGGTCATTTCATTGTTGCAGAAAAAAGCAAGCATGGTGAAGTGGGGCATGAGTGCAGGACAACTCTGTCATTATCCATCAATAAGTTGGTTCTATCAACCTCTATGCTTTAATATGTAAGTGAAATGACGACAGAAACCAAAGCAATTAAAATTTTCATGCCATTGCTCTATGTTTCATAGCAAATCCTCAGTACAACCTTGATCCTCAAGGCTTGTTCGTAGTCACCTTCCAAATTAATCATTTAGTCTTTTCATACCCCTTTTGACCTTCATTCTCATCAGAGTCACATCTCCTTACTTTAAGCGTTGAAGGTGACTTTTGCATGCTTCTAGACAAGCTGAAACGAGCTTCTCTCTTAATCAGGAATGCACGACAAAGCAGACAAGTTGTCCACAATACACCGCTAAATAGCCCAATATTGCAGATCAACAAGCTTCAACTGAAATCTCAATTCAGTGGCCACGCATCAGCTGAAGATTACTGAAAACTCAGAAGTCAGCAGAGAAACTCAGCATGCGACATTTAAATGATAAAATCAAAAGCCGATTTCCATCTTTGGGAATCCGAAGTAAGCATGGCCAGTAACTTGTGAAGGTTTCTGTCATATAGTAAGAACAGTTAACCAAGCTAAGTTGATCTAAAAGCTTGCAAAGTGATCCAGAACCCATGATACTCATAGCATCTCATGGCAGAGACACAGAACTACATGAGTAAAGCTCACAAAATTTGCACATTTGAACCTGTCAAGGCCTCTCTCCATAACTAGTCTTCCCCTCATTGCAATTTCTCCGACACATCTCCTCTTCTCTCGCCTCCCTAGATCCCTCTATTTGCAGTCATTACCATTTGGATGATTTTATTGAACAAGATGATCGAACACATTCTGAGCACATGCATAAAATCTAAAAACACCATTCAGTCTGATGCAGTAAGTAAATGCTTATACATCCTTTGGAGAATGGATCCATATTGAACAAGATGATCGAACACATTCTGAGCACATGCATAAAATCTAAAAACACCATTCAGTCTGATGCAGTAAGTAAATGCTTATACATCCTTTGGATAATGGATCCAATGCTTTGGGTAATATTGTGGGTTTCACTATGACTATGCTGAAATAAACCCCACCGGTTTCACACCCAAGTCCATGTCAACATGGAATTGGCCAAGTCTTGCGACTTAAAATTTCTTCATAAAATGAGGTTATAACATTGCAGTGGGCTAATAGCTATCATCATTTCCCAACAATTAATGAGCCTATACTAGAACAAAAGATAATTAACTACTATTGCTCCTCGCTTCATCCACTGCACTTAAGTTCATTCTCACATTGCAAGAGATCATAACAGACTGGGGGGGATGGAGATAAGGATTTCAATCTCCCTAACCAAACTGTCAATGTCACACGGGACACTGACATTATTGCATCACATTAATCTGCACAGCAAGATAGGACCATAATTAGTCATGCATCATCGTTACCTCGATGTAAAAGTCCTCCGCATATAGAAGAGCAGCAAAATAATCCCTATAGGTTGATGGAGATAGTGGTTTCTTGAGAACCCCAGGCACAATGTCCCGCTCTATCAAATCTTTAATATCCTCGGGGATGTTGTAAATTTGGGAAGTATCTTTCTGAACATATACGGTCTCTTTTGGCTGATTCGGCAAAGCTGAGGAAACTGGACGTAAGACTGGCTTATATTGTTTAGCAGAATGTTCTTGCGCGTTTGGTGAAGGTGAGGTTGTTTTCGATGAAGGAGACCGTGATGAAGATGGCTCATTGGAAGGCCGAGGCAGTTTGGCTACATTCTGATTCAAGTGAGCAGAAATTGGTGGCAGCTTGGTCTCAGAAACAAATGGATCCCTTGAAGTGGCGGTTGACGGCTTTGATACGGAAGGGGATGGTTTAGGAGAAGCCGAAGGGACTGCTTTGAAAGGAGATGGAGTTGGTGAGGATGTTTTCGACAGAGAAGGATGTACCAAGCGAGATAAAGACGGCTCATTCGAAGATTGAGACGACCTCGATGCATACTGATCCAAGTAAGCCGAAATGGCCGCCAGTCTGGCCGGGGAAACAAACGGATCACTAGAAGTGGCGGTTGACGGCTTCGACACAGAAGGGGATGGTTTAGGAGAAGCCGAAGGGGCTGCTTTGAAAGGAGACGTGACATGAGAAGACTGGGTTGAGCCAATAACAGTCCTGGTCACACTTGGCTCAGTTTTAGGCCTGCCTGGGTCCCTGGTCATCGGATCGTGCACAACAACATGGCGAGGGGAGGATGATGAAGAAGGAGGAGTGAATTTGGGAGGTGATGGCCTGCTGGTATTCCAGAGCAGGGGCTCCGATGTCTCTGATTGCGATTCGCGTTCTCGACGACGATGATGATGCGTGGGCAGGAAACCAAAGGCGTCGCGAATTCCATCAAGAAGACGACCGCCGTGCCCAAGATTTCTCTGAGCTTGCCGATACTCGTAAATCTCTTCCTCTTCGCAGCAGAGGACGCACTGCAGTAACTCAACAAACGCAGCCATACTTTCCTCTTCCTTTGAAAAAACAGTGAGAGATCGAATAAAGCTCAGCAAACGGACGCGAACTCGAGAGGTAAAACACGACCCGCGATCATGAACCGCGATGCTTCGCGCGATCGAACGCAATGGTGAATCGGGAGCAGGGAAAGATCGAGAACGACGGACTTACTCAGATCGTGGGGGTTGCGGAAAAGAGCGAAGCTTTTCTTGTTTTGGAAAAGAAAGAAAGAAAATTTAGACGAGTGAAGTGAAGCGGAAGACCGGGAGAGGCAACGGGTCTCGCGCAAGTCTTCGTGTAAAAGGTTTAGAAAAAATCATCGTACATCGTATTGGCGCGAATCACGTATCGACACAGCACCATGAAGCGGGCCCAGCCAACTACTGGTGCGTCGTTTCCACGTACGTTCGGGAATACTAAGACTGTCACAAACCGACAAAAAATTGAGAGAGAGGAGAGAGAAAAGTAGCCAACTTTGTGAGGTGTTCGGGAAATCTCACTTCGAATAATTAATTTGTGCTTTAATCTAGCCCAAAGGTTTTGCTGTGCCTGGAGAACACGACGCTGTTCCTCATCTTACGATGTCACATGAGAATCTTGTCTCTGCCATCGACACTCAACCCTTCTCTGCCCGTCCAAGCCGCCCGTAAATTCCGTCTCACATTCGCCCGCGGCCACCAAAACCTCACCTTTCAGTCGGGTTTTTCCGATTTGGGTCATGCATCGCTACAGAGACAACGACATGTTGCTTCGCTCGCAAATCTCCTCTCCATCTCCACCGAGTCAAAAGCACTGGCCGTTGGAGCTCAAGCCCATTGTAGGGCAGTCAAGCTTGGGTTCAGAGATGACGTCTTTGTTCAGAACCATCTCATCAACATGTACTCGAGGTGTGGGACCTTGGGCGACGGGCTCAAGGTGTTCGGTGAAATGCCTCAGAGAAATCTTGTTTCCTGGACTTCGCTTATCTCGGGCGCGGTGTGTAGTGGGGAGCTAGATGTTGGTTTCCGGGTTTTTCTGGAGTTGATGGGGAGTGGGTTAAGGCCAAACGAGTTTTCTATTGGCAGTGTTTTGAAAGGGTGCGCCATCATGGAGGCTTGCGAGTTGGGTCTGTGCGTTCATGGTCTTGTTGTGAAGCTTGGGATGGAAAAGGATTCTTATTTCGGGAGTTCAATGTTGAGCTTATATTCCAAGTTGGGCTGTGTTGAAGAAGCTGAGCAGATTTTTAATTACGTGGAGAATTGTGATGTTGGCTGTTTGGAATGCTATGATAGGAGGGTATGTACTGTGCGGATGTGGAGTTGAAGCCATGAGGCTTGCGTCTTCAATGAGGACTAAGGGAATGATTATGGATGAGTTTACATTTATCAATGCCCTTAAAGGCTGCGTACTATTGGGTAATTTGTATTACGGAAAACAGCTTCATGGGCTGATCATGTGTAGCAACATGCAATTTAGCATTCCAGTGATGAATTCACTCATTGATATGTATCTTAAAAATTGTCAGGAGAAATATGCTTTTGAAGTATTTGATAGGATGCTGAAGAAAGATGTTATATCCTGGAATACCATATTTGGGGCCTTTCATGAAGAACAGGATGTGACAAAAGTTGCAGGCTTATTTCGTAAATTCATGCTTGCAGGATTGAAGCCTAATGAAGTTACTTTTTCCGTCTTGTTCAGACAATGTGGAAACGCTTGTGATTTAAGCATGGGGCTTCAGCTTTGCTGTCTTGCCATGCATTTTGGACACTTCCACCACAGTAATGTCACAAGTTCACTTATCAACATGTTTGCCAGATGCAACGCTTTATTTATGGCACGTTCAGTTTTCGATAGCATACTGTCGAAGGGGACAGGTGATTTCAATGAATTGATTTCTGGGTACAATTTGTATTGTTATTACCCAGAATCTGTACATGTTTTCCGTGATTTATTAAGGTCAGAAGTGGAAACTAATGTATTTACGTTTGCCAGCATTTTAGAAACCTGTGTAGAATCTGGAAATGGAAAGATGGGCAGACAAATTCACGGAGTGATAATTAAGAGGGCTCTTTCAGGAGATAATCATATTTGCTGCTCGTTAGCTAAATTATATATTAGGTTCGGGTGTCCTGATGTTGCTTTTCTATGTTTTGATGCGCTTGAGAAATTAGATTTGACCTGCTGGAGTATTATCATATCAACCTTCAATGGCAGCGGCTTCCATAGGGAAGCCATTAGATCTCTGAACTTTCTTTTAGAAGCTGATGGCAAACCTGATGAGTTCATCTTCGGCAGTATATTTAACAGTTGTGCCGATAGTTCTTCTTTTAATCGAGCTAGAACTGTCCATTCACTTGCTACCAAGACAGGCTATGATAGACATGTATATGTTGCTAGTTCAATTATCGATGCTTATTCAAAGTGCGGGGACATTGCTAATGCAAGATTAGCTTTCAATCAGTCATCTGGATCAGATGACGTGGTTGTATTCAATTCCATGATCATGGCTTATGCTCATCATGGTCTCGTAATGGAAGCTTTGGAACTCTTTCACAAAATGAAGTTGGCAAATCTGTGTCCTAGTCAGGCTACTTTTATCTCTGTCATTTCTGCTTGTGGTCATATGGGGTATGTTGATCAAGGTTGTGCATTGTTTGAGTCAATGAAATCGGATTATGGGTTGGAACCATCTCCAGGAGTTTTCGGCTGCTTAGTAGATATGCTGTCACGAAATGGATACCTTGAAGGTGCTAAGGGTTTGATTGAAACAATGCCTTTTTCACCTTGGCCTGGCATTTGGAGATCTTTCCTTAGTGGTTGCAGGATACATGGAAATAGAGAGTTAGGAGAATGGGCTTCTCAAATGTTATGTCAATTGGTCCCGGAAAATGATGCAGCTCACGTACTGTTGTTTAAGGTTTATTCAGAAGCAGGTAGTTGGGAAAATGCTGAGCATCTGGGACAAAATATGATTTGGAAAGGAATTTCAAAGTCCCCTGGATATAGCTGGATACAAGCGCATTGAAAGTTGAACTGCAGACTACTTTGATGGAGATGCTCTCTGTTAAGAGGTAAGCCTGGACTCATTATCTGTTGTCTTTATTCTGGCTTGACTAACAGTGGATCTACTGGAAATGCCAGTTAATGCCTATCTTCTGCAACCAAGCAAAGTTTTGGTGTTAGTTCATTCGAGTGAGATGCAGACTTATTCAATTTCCTCACCTGGGTGTTGCATGCTTGAGTCATCCAAATTGTATTGGACAGATCAAATGATTCGATCAATATTGTAATAGTTGGTTTTGAAAAATGCTAGTAACATTTTAGCACTCAGTAGATGCTAGCGTTGCTGCAATTTCTTTTGGAGGCGTATTTATGATTGGCTGATACTGGTATTTTTTGTAGTACGTCGTTACACATTGTACTTAGCAGAGATATATGTTATAGATATATTTGTAGCTTACATCTGATGATGGAATGATCTATTTCTGATTTATGATGTTTCACTGATGAGAAAATGCAAACTACTGGTCAAACATATTTTTCATTTATGAATTTTAATTAGTTGAATCTGACTGAAAGCAGAAACACAAAAACAGATGTTCTCAATAAGTAGACATGAATTTTGCTGTGAGCAAGCAAATGCATGAAATACAATCTCATTAAGTATGATAAAGCTCAATTATAATTGAAAAATCTACAGTTTCTGATCACACATCATGGCCACGATGAAGTGTTTGAAGAACGCTTACTGAGCTCTAGCCATCAAACTCACCATTCCTCGGGTCTTCTTTCCCGAATTCAACATCTGATTAGTCGCTAACAACCTGAAACACTTTTGAAGGTTCTGGTAGTATGCATTGTCCAGCGTGCATGACGTTGTCACGTTGTTGAATGCCATCACCGCCACTCTTGAGACACATGCCTCTGGGATGCTGCGCGTTGTCTCTGTCCATGGTTGGGTTGATGGCTTGTGTACGTTGCAGTGGTAGATTCTGGATGTGAGAGGCACGAATGCAGTGTGCACCCACCAAGGCCACCATATCTCCAACAGAGAGGCCGTTGGATTGGAAGAGAGAGAAAATTCGAGGGGGAGAGTTTGGTTCACTTGTGGGATGTTTCCCACCACTCTTGATGCCCCGGAGGTGAGTCCATCTCTCCTTCCTTTTTGCTTCTGATCTACCCTTAAAAGATTATGCTTATTCTGATGTTTTCAGTGGAAACATACTTTACATTGATTCACTGAAGTAAACAGAATGGAATGATTGAAATATCGAGTAAACTTACCATGAAAATGGAGTCGTGGGTGGCGATGGTCATGAGATCGGCACAAGAGACCAACCTCGCATTGCAACTCTACAGCTTTCTTGGCTCTAAAGTCTAAAGAATAAATCAAAATCATACCCATCACCGGACAATTCCAGACTGAGCTCTGCATCGGTCTCCGCCTTGTTAGTGTCATTTGATGTTATCAAAACCCATGCATTTTATCCCTATTTGTATAACATTGTGAAGAATAATCCATCAATAAATATGTAAATTGGAAGCCTATGAAATGGATACATAAAAAGAACAGTAGAAAGAAATTAAGAGGAAAAGGTGCAACTCATGGTTCTCGCGGCAATCAGCCCTTATTATTATAAAATTTTCAGACCGGTCTATTAATCAATCGGTACTCTTTAATGTTCATTAGGAGTAGGCCCGTGGGTTATAGACCCATTTTTTAATCCATATATAACGAGCTAAGTCATTATATGGATCAATTATATTCAGTAAATTAGCGGGCTTGGAATGGCAAAGCCTAAAAAAAATGTGCTAAATGGTTTTAGTTTACCCAAACCCATGTTTATGGCTCTCTCTTCACCCTCTATGAGAACATGACAGCCTCCTTGCACTATTCCAAGTTTAGATAAGTCATGGCGGATCACAAGATAGGCCCGACTTCACCCTTATTAAAAATATCAAGACAGCTTCTCTTTTTGCCCCATTATATTTTATTTTTATTAATATTGTAAGTTTTGTATGTTAGTTATCTTTCATTGGTTGCATTTGGCATTGCTATTTTTAAGTCACATTCTAATCTTAGTTCTTGTTATTACAATCTATGGGCAGCATAAATCATCTTATTCAATCCTCCATGTTATTTATTGATGTAACTTTATAAATTTACTACCAAGTACTAACTTTCCATTATTCTTCATTGTGGATTGATACAAAATTTGAAAATTCTATGCAATGTTGAAATTCAATTCTTTAGCATCTTATAGTCAAAATAGCGATTTTATCAAAATAACAAACACATGAAAAGCTTAATGTAAGTTAACTAGATGGATACAAATTTTCATATGTCAAATTTAATATGGAATTATTTTAGTAATGTGGGTAAGCTAGGCTACAAGTTAGGTTGCATATAAATAGGTCAATTTAGATTAGATCATTTTCAACTTAATCCACCTATTTGACAACTCTATTCAGGAGATCTCATGACTACTGAAATTTCATGACCTTATATGAGCATAAGAGCGTGCAAGAAAATGCTTAGGAACGGTGGCTGCCATGGCTGGCACCTTCGAAATCTTGTCCGCGACCACGTCGAAGACAATGTTCTCCACGGTCGAGTAGTTCCGAAAGCAAAAACGTAGCTAAGGGGACTGACATCGGATGCGTTGACCATATAGAAAGTTGCTTTGTTCAGGAGCAAAATGAGCAAAGATAGAGCAACACTATGTTAAGAAATTTAGCAGAGTCAAGGTTGTAGCAAGGGGGAAGATTACCTCGAGTGCCAAACTTGATATGGGTGGACATCTAAGAGCCAAACTTTCAAAAAGTACACTTAAGCACCATTTTTTTTTTAAAATTGGGCACTTAAGTATCAATTCCGATGAGACTTACCGGAAATTCAACGTGGCATTATTTTATTAATAAAACCAGTTTACATGGCTTGTCGAAATGTTCACTTAGCAATCTTTATCCCAAAATGATGTAGGTTTGCCCCCAAATTTGATTTTAATATAAATATTAATTTAATTAAATTAAAAATTAAAAATAAATAAATAAAGGCAGCAAATCAATGAGGGCTCCACAGCCCTCTCCATCGTCGGAAAGGGCCAGCGGCAGTGGGGCAAGGGTTGGCCGAGATCATCAAACCCAACTAGTGGTCGGCAACCTTGGCCGACCATATGCGAGGACTTGCACACCCTCACCCAATGGCTAGGCAAGGGATTGTGGCCCTCCCCCAAATTGGGCGAGGGTCATTGGTTCTCGCCCAAATTAGGCCAAGGGCATCACTGACTAGGGTGAGGTCACCGCCCGACCTCACCCCAACCAGCGACGGCCTTTGGACCCTCTAGGCAAGGGCCGGCAACCCTCGCCCGATCTAGGGTAAGGCCACTACCCCTTGCCCTAAATTTGGGCGCCTGTACCTAGTCGATTTGTTGTCAACCTCAACTGTCATTAGGTCTCATTGATTTACTGCCTTTTTTAAAAAAATAATAATAGTTTTAAAATTTAATTTAATAAGTATTTACCAAAATGACTTGTTTATATAGTTACATTTGCACCATGTGAATTTTTTTTTTTTTTTTTTAAGAATGTCACATTATTTAAATTTTTCGTCAGAAAAAGCCATGTTAGTTGTTTAGACAAAAATTCTTGTCATTTGGCACTTAAGTGTTCATTTCTTCTCCGATTTTGGCACATGAGTGCTAAAGTGTACCCTTTTGAAGTTTTAACACTTATGTGTCTACCCAGTGTTGGCACCTGGGGTGTTCTTCACCCATTGTAAGGACATGCATTATTTGAGATAATGAGAGCATTTGGCTATGAAGTAGAGCCTAGAATTAACAGATAATGCTTGCATGATTTTTGTAACATCTAGCGCCAGTCTTCGTAGATTTGATCTTTCCATTTTAGGGGTCAATTTTGTAGATTTGCTCTTTTATTGTTGTCCAAATTAGGCCGAAAATGTAAACGCTGTCGAGTGACTTGCTAACTCCTTTCTGTTTGGTTGGCAATAACTTGTTAAACTCTGGAAATCTCGGGAGAAGTATTGGACAGTCCAAATTACTTGACAATTAAATCGAATAATGTTTCAAATATTTTTCGTAATCTTGCGCCGAACTTTTGACTTTTTGAGTAGTAGATCCTTCAAAACTTCGACATCACAACAATGTTCTTTTTTCTTCCAATACAATATTTATCAAATTTAGCTTCTTAGATGAGTGAATGTGGTCGGATGGTGTTTGGGATGGTCTTGACAAAAATTGATTAGCCTTAAATTAAGTTGGTTAGGCCCAGGTTCAATCCCAACCTCAGATGCCTTCCTCGGTTCAAATTTCAGCTCGCTGAAATTATGCTAATAAGTAGTAAGAAGTATGCTTGCACATTCCCATGTTGACGTATCTTCTTATTTTCTCATTGGGCCTTTCTCCTCAATATGACTGGGCCTACATAAAGTGTTCTGTCGAAGACATTGTAATTTTAGGCCCATCATCCCTTAAAAGAAGAATTTCTATGGACTTTTTGTGTCTTTTTAGCTAACAAAACAGAAGCCCACTGAAGCATACACAAATTGGCTATCTATTATCTATCTATCTATCTGTCTATAGAAATATAGTAAATTGACGATGGAAAAAAATTTGTTGAATGTTGCCATTCGGCATGCCATAACGAGTGCATTTGTCCAGCCCAACCAATAAAAGATGAACAATCAAATTAAAATGGCATAAATTGATGATCAGACAAAGAGGGTATAGAAATTCAAGAAATTACATGAATGAGAAAAAAAATTGGAAAGAAATTTTTTTTTTAAGAGAAAAGGCATAATAATTTTAAGAAATAATGAAAGAATAAAAAATTTAAAAATTTGAAATGCCCTCTAAACTTCTAGAAAAGACAAAAACGTATAAAGACTACTAAAATTATAAAGCTCCTAAAGATGCAAAATAGAGTCAACATGCAGTTGCACCTACTTTGGAAAATGTGAAAATATTTTTTTCCAAAAAAAGTTATGCATTAAATTTAATTAGTATTTACATGCTTAAATTAATAACTAATGAAAGATTAAATGTAGATGACATTTCAGGAAACAATGCACAATACAAGAAAATGACCAAGAAAACATGATAAATATTGATGGATCAAAGTTTTGATGTAAACTCATCATTGGCTAACAAGGTTGATGCCAAATTGGAGTGTTATTATAGTGACAAATTGAATAAGACGGTAGATATCAGCCCCATTTTGGAAAGGCAAAAGAGAATTTCTTACATGTATATAGATAATAACAAACCAATCAAAGAATTGTGACAATAAAACTTTAAAGCATCACAAGAAATAGCTTAAATGATCTTTCTAATTCGTTCTTACTCAAAAAAACTCTAAGTTAATCATCATTATCTTAAATTTTAACAAATACTCATTGAATTATTACTTCCAATTCGTTGTAAGTCATAATTTACACCTCTTGAAAATTCTTCCCGGGCATGGCATGGGGGATTGTGGCTAGCATGCTAGTAAACTAACAGATCCTAAGAGAGAAAGATACAAAAGGAGAAAAGCAAATAAGAATTGCTCGAGTAAATAAATCTGTGCAAAAACATTATTAAGAGTGGTTAAATGTGTTTAACATGAAAACATTTGATTTTCAAATTATTGATCGTACATATCACGATAACGATAAGTGAATCAAATATTATGATATTTTTTAAAAAATTTATTTACCATTTGCACCCGATGGCACTTTTTTAAACAATATCTAGTTACTGACTTTAGGGACAAGGCAAGACGTAAGTCAAAAGCTACAGAGGTTGCTTCCTGGAGTTGCGTATAAGTTGACTTCCGCCCGAGGCATCTTCCGTCTTCATCTCTATGTAATAGTTGCGAGAACTAATAATAGAAGTCGAAAGCGGTCAATGATTGGGCATCGAGACCTCGTTCCAAATTAGCTCCGAATGCATGGAAACTTCACTCTACAAAGTCAGCGCCTCGAGCTGCCTTGTGCCCGAAGCAATTTGCTCAGGGCATGTCCTATGTTGAACTAGGGCTCATCTACTCGTATCAAACTAGGAAGCCTACCCAAATCTCTCTCTCTTCTCTCTCTCTCTCTCTCTCTCTCTCTCTCTGCTTGCAAAAGTTAATATTGAATTTGACCTCTGATCAGTCAAATGGGATGAGCTATTCGAAAGATTTAGTAGAGTCAACAATAGTACTGAGCAATAATTGATTTCAAACCACGTGTGAAAACAGTCGAAATTGCTTCATCATCTCAAGTCAAATGTCCCCATTTCTGCCTCCTCCACGCAATGCACCTTAAGATTGCCTAGGATTCCGCAAAATAGATTATTTTACCAAGGATTTATGAATGAGTCATCTGGTTATATTCAGAGCCCAATTATGTGGACATAATAATTTACTTTACAATAGGATCAATATAGTATATGGTTTCGTGCTGTTATTTGCACAAGGCATAGGGTAAGATAGGATAAAATTTTGCTTTATCTTGTGTATGAATTACAACTTGATCGTGGGTTCGGGAATGCACCCGGGTGCAAAGCACAAATGTGCAATCTATGTAAATGACTCTTTTTCGGTTTGACTAGTATAATTAGGCTCGCTCGTGACCAATCATTTCTACAAAGGGAAGGTAATATCTATTGCAGTTCTAGACAAGAGCTTTTAGAACAATACATGACACGCCTATCAATCATGTCCAGTTTTGGTTAGTTAATTGGATGAGATATAGGGAGATATAGATGAGGATGCTTCTTAGATAGCAGTCACGAGACTAAGGTGGTGCATCAAAGTTAATATGCTCTATAAGAGATCATAGTGCCTATATCTAAATTATTAAATATCTGAATTAACGGAATAAATTATGTATTTGATGTACAAGATATCTTTCATGAACATGAAGAAATGAAGATGGATATGATGTGAACAAAGAAACGATAGAAGCACCCAACGAAAAGAAAAGCCATGCCTCTTTTTCTGTTTTTTAGGTCGAAAATCTTGCCTTTCTAAACCACCAATACCACGCCACAATGACTCACCTTCGCCATCATATTCAAGACATAAATGTTCATCTCAGTGTACCAAATTTCTGGCATATCATAAAAATGCAATGAGCACATCCAAACACAAGTCAATTAAAAAATGGTATTTCCGGGTTGTCTTAGTCGATTCTGCACGTCGTAATTGAGCTCAATTTGCCTGCTCTTATCCTGCCTAACTTGATTAACTCTTCGTATGGGAAATTTAGTAATCTTCTAAGCATGAGCGGGGTCGAGACACTTCATCCCCGTGCTGCATTCGGCGCCTCCAAACTTACCCATTGATCGGCCCCAGTTCTCGAGGAGCTGTTCATGGTTCACAGCACCGGATCCAGAAATCTGGAGCCGACCCGGCCCCGTTGACAAACCGTGAAAATTCAAAGATGCCCACCAATTTCCCACCTACCAAATCGAACAGATGGGAACTGTTTTTTTCTTCCTTATTGGAAGATTTTGCATGAGGCGCTTGATTGATTGGTTCTCCAGAGCACCAGTCAGTTAACAAACCCATATTTAATCAAATCATAGAAACTGAGGACCAACTCATCAGACCCGCCAATCGCACGCGCTCGAGTATGCTGCCATGCCTCCACTCGCTGGTCTGCTCATGTATTCCTGATCCGTCCTCTATTTTCCATCACAAAGAAAACTTCAATACGTCTACGAAGAACGAATCGGGGCTTAGATGTATTGTTGGCGTTGGGCTCTCCACTCACATCGTGGTGGCGCAATGATGACTAGGTCAAATCTACGATTTCTTGTGGATGAGCTTTGTAATTTTTCAAATTTAGACACCCTTTACAGTTGGAAAAGAAAATTATAGTAAAAGTCCTCATTTGTACGTAGCAATTACTTCTGTGCATTAAGTTGTCGATGATATGTATTTAATTGATGTGATATAATTTGACCGATCACATCTTTCATAGCATAACATGTCTGGCACCAAATTTCTCATTCAAATTTCGAAGCTCCGGCATGTTGGCTCGCTTCTTACTTATCATCGTCGCATGGAATAAGTATTTATTTCATAAAGTACCGTCTTACTCAAAAGATTCTCTCAAAGAGAGGGAAAGTAGGTGCATACGTCGTATTTCACGTATAATGTTTACCAAAGTCAGTGAGCATTTTGAGCTTTTATGAGATTAGCTTGGAACTAACAAGGACAAAACACGATGAGGAGGTGTAGTTTACCCGGTTCGTAGAGGGGGCTGTTGCCCCGTCCAAGCACAAGAGGCTCGAAAGGTACATGGATGGATTTGGATATGAGAAAGTTCAGTCCACCCATCTTTGGCACTGGACCCAATCCGATCTAAATATTTCTATGTAAATCATACATAACAGAGGGATCGGGCAATACAATAAGCTTTACCAGCGCACTCAAACCTTGCCTGCAAATCGAGCTCCTCATGGGGACCCGATCCCGACTTTTTTCAGATCGAATTTAGCACGATCATTGATCTAATGGATCTCAAGCGACTCCTGATCAATCGACGGTCGCGATCGGTCGATCCTGTCGACTCCGCTCCAGGCGAGAGAGCGAGAGGAGGAGGAGAGGGGGGCTGTTTCCGAACGTGGAATCTTAACGCGCGGCTGCGAATCCTCGAGAGCCGCCTCGTGAGCGGGGGACCTGCAGGATGAGGTCACGATCTCAGAGGACAGAGAGGCAGACGGACACGTTTCGAGAGGGGCGTGAAAGAGAGGCCCCGGGCGCTCCGCGCGCGTGTTCCCCCACCCGAACGGGCGGCTCCCTCCTCGCACGCAAACACGTCTAAGTCGCTCGCAAGCCGACAGCGAGAGCGAGTCCTCCTCTATCTCTCTCTTTCTCTGTCCCCCTTGTTCTTTTTCCAAGCTTCTTTTTCTCGCCTTTCTTGCGGTGAGCAGAATCCCAGTGATGACTGGGAGATTGACTTTCGTGGCGTTTTGGCTTTTTTCGGGTGGCGTTGGAGACCCTCTGGCGCCTGTGGGGGAGCTCTGAGGTCACCCGGGGCGGGTTGCTTTCTCTTGTCACGTTGTGCAATCTTCTTCTGTCTGTCTGTCTGTCTGTCTGTCGTCGTCCGTCGTCGTCTTGGGTTTTTGCGTGGGATTGTACCTCGAGTTGTGAACGACACGGGACGTATGGACAGCTCGGTTGTGTTTGCGTACCAGCGCGAGCCCCAGCGTTGGCCAACCGGAAATTCTTGCCCCGTATCAACATCGTGTGGGCACTGTACACTACTTGACAGCTGCTGAAACCAAAACGTGGTTCTTTGCGTGATGGAACGAGGATCCAAAAGCCGCGCACGTTTCTACTTCCAGTTAGAGCACCCTGCCTTTCTGAAGTTTGAACTTCGAACTTGGCTGAGAAGATGGGCACTGGGGGATTCGGAGAAAATTTCTACGCTGAATAACAAAGTCCATTTCGACTGCCAACTCCCCGACACATGCTCCAACACACATTCTTGTGGCTTTCTCCTACTTCGTTATAGACGAGCGATGTAGGAAACCCATCAACAAAGTCTATTTCGACTGCCGACCTCCCGACACACGCTCAAACACACTCACTTGGTTTTCTCCTAATTCATCATAGACAAGCGATGTAGAATACAAATTAAAACATCCTCTTATGTGCAAGGAGAGATCAAGACCAGCAAGCAGAATTGACAAATGGGGGCCTCACATAGGTGGAACCTGGTTCGAATACTATGTTAGAAAGTCCAATTCAAAAGTTTAAATTGATATGTAGAGGTGGAGGGAGATTGAATGAAATATAAAACTCTATGAAACCATACAAAAAAGATATGTGGGATATACTTTATCATGCATATAAATAACATATAAGCACCTTAGAAGAATGGCACCTAGAATGACAAATTAGGAAAAACACACATAAGCAAAAATCTTAGGCATATAGGATGTGTAAGCATGAAGATCGCATGGTTATAAGACTCATTAAAACTCTATAGACAAGCAATGCGGAATATAACGCTCATAAACCTTCAAATGATATGTTGTTGAATATGAATTGTTAGTTGTAATAATCAATGAATTTTAAGGTCACTCACTCGGGGTGGAAAAAAGGCATGTAAAATTTAAGTTCCATTTAGCAGTACTTTGTATTCGCCGCTCGCCTGAAACTTCAGTGTTGTTCTTGTAATTTTTCCTAAAGATTTTGATGGGATAGGAGATTCCAATTTCAAGGCTCTTCTGGGCCTGTTATTTTTCTATATAATATGTGTAATGTCTAAGCTACACAACCTGGTCAACACGCAACCTTGATACGGTGCACTATGCTTAATTGAGTAATTATTCATGGTTTTGCGGTTGATTGATGCTACCAATGCATCCTTGTCGCTATGCTTGGATTGTCACCCACCGTTTCTAATGTAAAGTCCTTAAAATGAAAAAAGCGTAAAAGAAAATCTCCTTTGCACTGAGATTCTCAGGGAGAAACAATATTTTTTCGAGGGCACATCAAAAAAAAAAAAAAAAAAAAAAAAACATATTCACTTTCAACTCTTGGTATGCCGTGCATAGTAAACTTAATAAAGAAAAAGATTATGGAAATTAACAAGACTTTAATCACTCGCAAGTCCTTTCAAGCATATTAGGTCAGATAGAGAGAGGGAGAGATCCAATGAATTATTAGACCCTAAACACATGGCCAAGAGTCCAAATCAAACTACTTGGCAAAGGACAAGAGGTCCTTCTCCATTTTAATGCGTGGATACAGCCTGCATGCATGGTTTTTCTAATTGGTTTGCCAACCTCGAGAAAGTGAGGGACCAGACAAACATAGCACAACCGGTTTATGCATTTCAGAGTCAATGCAGATGACGACGCTTGTCCCTTGTCTTCATTAGTTTAATTCGTCCTTTTTTAATATAATCGATTTGCTGGCTTTATTATGTGTGTGTTCCTGTCAATTACATTGAAAAGGAGAGGGAAGACCCTACATGTTTTCTCCATTTTTTTTATTTAAAGATTCCTTTGTGCCCAGAAAAGACAGAAGAAGAAAGTTGATCGCTTTGTAGGGAACTTGTTTGAATTTACATATCTTCGGCGACTTTTCTCTGTTTCAATATCGACCGAGATTCGCATTTTGAATTTCCCAATTTGCATGCCGCACGCTTTCCGTTCAATCAAAAGATAAGATCTGGAGTTTTGGACGAGGGTTTTCCTCATTTTACGTTTATATTTGCAATCTACGGTTGCATAAGACCCCGCACAAAAATAACCTTTTTTTTGCTCGATTATGGTACACCAAAGAGGCAAAATTCAATTTTTCCGGGCCAAAAAATGCACCGTCCTAGTAGATTTCAATAAGTGTTAGAAGTATCAAAAGACTAGTGATGATCCCTCTATTTGGAGTATGATTCGGTCCATTCATATTCCCTACCATTCCTACAAACCCGTCAGTAGTAGCACCTTGTCCAAGCTATCTCTTCCCCACCAATAACTCCTCACCTTCGTCGAATCTGGCATGGGCCTTGTCCATCCATGATACACACATCTACCAAAAGTGGTATTGCCATTAGTCCTAGGTAGAGTAAGGGTTAGAAAAAGGGCAATCACTTATTGACCTAAGAGTCGAGAGGGAGTGGGGCAAGCTCTCTATTCCTTGTTCTCTTGTAACCGGATCCTCCGGAATCATAAGAATCCTTAGTGGGACTCCAACCCAAAACTCTTTGAGATTTTGAGAAGAATTACTTTTTAGAGAGTACAACACAATACAAGTTGTGAGCTGCCTTTATAGTAGGGAGTTATCGACTATAGTCAACCTCTATAGTAGATCTTAGCTATGGATCACTTAGCATTGAAAAGGCCAACACATGGGACATGGTTCAAGTTGTGCTTATATTGAGTGAGCCATGCTAACGAATGAAGTTCTAACACGAACCTAGTTTGATTTCTCCACGAACTAATTGAAGATCGGCATGTCATTAGACTCCGCTCATTTCACTGAAAATGAATAATTTAAAAAACATTTTACTGATCACTTAAAATAATTAGCTAATGAAAAATATTTTCATTATCAACAACCATTTTTATATCTAAATATTGTTGTGAATGATGAAAAACGTTTTTCATTTATTCGGTTTTGTAAGCAATTTAAGCAAACATTTTTATAAATATATTTTTCAAATCATTCATTTTTCGCGATATAAAAGTAGCCTAGTAACTTTTCCCAATATCTATTCCCTTACATGGAAGGTTATGGGAAATGGGTACCATTTTACTCATTTTCTATAATACATAAAAAGTGGTTGTTGGAAACTCAGACTCGTTATTTGAACACCTTTCGGATCCATTCCCAAGTTTTAGTTTTCTTAAGGAAACCAGCGGTTGAAATAATTTATTCTACTTCTCATTTGTAGCTCGCAAGCATGCTCTTGATTTATTCTCCGAACGAAAAAAAAGCTATATCCTGGAATCAGACTAGGAAATTGTTTTGCGCATCCATAATACCACACGTCATGCCGATACGACGTCGCCAAACCTCTCATGTCTCTCGATCGGTTGAAATAAAAAGCTTGGCGACACTACGTCAGTAATTATACTTTACCCTTCTATTTCTGAATTTTAATTTTTCCAGCGATTATTTAAAGATCAGCCTACCGTTGGAGTAAACAATGGCATAATCATACACATCTTAACGACATTCGGCTAATGGCCTAGAGAAAGGTCAACCCTTATCTTCTTAATTCTCTCTATCTCTCATCTACTAAATACTAACAAATACCATGCATTTCTCTCGCACGCTTTCTTGCCCAACCCTTTATCGCTCTCTTATTTGTCTTTCTGTATCTAATAATCCCCAACATAAACAAAACTAAAAAAGGAAAGGACGGTTCTTAATGGTATGATGGAGCTTCGAGTAGAACTCATAAAATTAATTAGCAATTGAAGTGTACAAGCACGCCTCATAAAACTGGTCAAAAATCATAGACCCCACAACATATATTCAAACAGCACAAAACCTAGACCATACATCATTCCATTAATCTTGGCATGCATGTGTTGTATATATTTGGCTAAATAGGTAAAACAACCTTAGTCTATTGGTTGGAAATTTAGCTTATGGTACCATCTGACCGCAATCGATGACAGGAAAAAGGAAATCCCCCTCAAAAGAAAAGGAAAAAAAAAAGAGAAAGAAATGGGACTGGCTGCCTCTGCCATTGTGAGCACGTACATGTGATCATAAAAGCTAAAAACGAAACATAAACCTTGGAGAAGAATCAGCAAGATTAACGAGGTCGATTTGGTGAAAGATGAATAGTGATTGGATAGCGAGTGAGATTCGCTGATGAAACGGTAGTTGAAATCTCACAGAAAGGTACGAAGACGTTAGCAATGATCACATCATAGTTGGCAATTGGCATTAATCAATGCATCGAAACAATGCATTTTTTTGGACCCCACCCTCCATTGTAAACCCTAATACAATATTGCACGTTATTGGACGAAGACCCTGCATGGTCTTATGCAGATTCTGACCAATCTCCTAATGTTTTTTTAATCATTTCCCGTTCCCCGCAACCTTTGTCGGATGATACTAGAAAATCATTGACGATTGTAAAAATAGGTGTGTAAACATTGACTTTTGAGATATATCAAAGTCCCATTGTAAACTGTAAAATTCAAAATATTTGCTTTTGGGGTTGCTTTTACTCTCTCATCGCGGACTGAAAAGGAAAAGATGATTATCGCTAATTAAAATAATAGTTTTTTAGACTATGGTTTTAGGCTTGACTATGATCAATTTTTGGTCACTTGAAGTGATATATCAAGGAAGCCGAAAGTTGGGATAAAAACTTGCTCCTTGTTTGCCTGCTCCTAGGCAACCTTTTTCTCTCTTACTTCAAACAATTAGGTCCCTAAATCATGCAAAACAAATCATTTCCGATGCACGAAGCTTCCAAGAAGGAGAAACTGCATAGTCTGAAGAACCCTAATTTTTCTCTTCCTCCGTTAGATTATTCAAATCGAGATAGATTATTCTAGAAGCCTTTTTTGCTTATTGTGGAGAAACAAAACCTTTTTTTTTTTATACCCTTGAACATCCGGTTCGATTGTTCCTTTGCATCTACTAACTTTTGACCTGGTATGGTCAATTCTCCATGTATGCCGCCCCATCGTCCTCGCTCTGTTTTTATATTTTTTAGGGATTTACTTTTTCATCTCTATCATCATTGACTATTTAGTTAGCATAGAGTTTGTATTCGACACTCAATAGGTTTATCAGGTAACGCTTGTCACCAATTTTTTAAGGGTCAATCGCAATCCCAACGAATAGACCTCAATTTGGGAGGTAAGCAACGTTTGAATTATGACTTCTCATAATAAAAAATAAACGTTGATTTACAAATTAACTTATAAAGTAATATGCGAAAAATCTACCTTCAATAAATGAAAATTGAAGACTCGACAATAGTTTATCACATTGATCAACCGATCAAAAAGTCTTAAGTTCATGCAAGAATTAGTGATTCTATAACCATATGTGAAATTTTTTCGTTTCTTAGATCGACAGCAACAAAGAAAAAAACTTTCAATACACCCCCTCCGCTATCGCTTGAGAGACGGTCTTCCACGGCATAGCAAACTGTATCTTGCCCTAATTTCGATGAAATTGTCAATAAATACAAATTATGTCTCTCGAGGGCTGATTGAGAACTATTCATTTGTTACTTGACAAAAGGGTTTTCGGTAGTACTGTAGAAGGACTTCCGAAAGAGTGATCTGGCGATCTTGAGGCGGAAAGCTGTTTGGCCACAATTGCAAGTCAAGAGATGCTGTCTTGACGTGATTTGTCATGGCATTGAATTGTCAGTCCGACGAAACACCTGAGAGTGGCCGATCCAATGGGGACCCGTCGTCTCGATCTCTCATCGGTCATCGCTTATCAGCACTTCAATGCTTTGGACTCTGTCCCACGGTGCTCGAGCCGTCCCAATGATTGATTTCCTCTTTGAATCACTCACCGTTTTTGCGGTGCTTCGCTCTATGCTTCGAAGTACGTGATCCGTGCATATGATCGTTTTGATTTGGTTTTGCTCGATCTCATCTGCTAATTTCTTGATCAATCCCTTGAAGAACTGCTTCTAAGAATTTAGATTAGAAAATCAATGACGCTAAAACCTGCATGACATAATTTTCTTTTCATACTTCGATGGATGAATCGGAAGTTGCTCAAGTCAGCTTTTTCACAGCAGCTTTAGCTGTGGAAACCTTATTTTCGATGCTCCAATAAAGTGGAACTTAACTTCGATACTCCGGTGAAGATACTAGTTTTAGATGATAAGTATATAATAATATGGAAAGATGGTTAGACAATAATTGCATCTCCATAATTTAATAAAGATTTACTATTATGCCTAGAATTATCAAAGCATCTACTGTATGTATCATTTAGATTTAGCAATGTGCTTAATTTGATGCTAGCAATTGATCACAACACGAAAAAGTAGATATAAAGCATGGCAGCTATTGCTATTGACAATAATTTGATACCTCTGTTGTACTATTAAGAAATTTCTATACGTTGGATTTTGCAAATCTCTACTATTCCACAGTGTCTAGATGTGAGCTATTGCGCTAGTAGATAAATCTCGAGTAATTTTAATTTAGCCCAATGAGTTTTAAGACCATGCAAGCCCAAGTGAGCTGGTGATCAAAGTAGACAATCTCATGCTTGCGTGAGGAGTGATGCTACAAATATTATGATTGGTCAACGGAGTGGATATATTAAGTTGCGTGGTAGATTAGTAATATACTAATTATGGAAATAATTTTAATATATATACAATATTTAAGCACGAATGTGGAAATAATCGGGGAAAAATCACAGTCATATAGTTTGGGACGAAATTTATTGTCAAAAATCATGGCCTTTCCTATACCGTCGATGGAATTAAACACGCTTCTAGCGTGGCAAAGTTCTTGGCTTTAGAAAGTGTGTCGCCTATAACTTGTCTTCTTTTATGTAAATACGTAAACAATGCTTCTGCACAATTGATGTTACTTGAAATCCAGTTCGAGAGGAAAAGGAAAGAAAAAGACATCGCAGGAATAATCACCAAACAGTACAAGTAACGCGACCAATTACAAATGAATGGATTGTTAGATAAGCAGGTCATATCCAAAACTCGATAACGTCGAGTCTTAGTGTCCATCTTGTTGTTCAAACAAAGCCGAAAGAAATTCAAGAAGAAAAGATCATTTTCATGTCGTTTCGGGACTCAATGTCAAAATCATCGCCTCTGCTGCGCCTTCCATGCAATTAAACACAGCTCACAAAGGTCTTCAGTTTGGAAAGTGTCGCCACCATCGAGAAAGAATTAATGACAACAATCATGCGTGTGATGTTTCCCCTGAGCTAAGACTTGGGGGAGATTCTTTACCGAGAAGCAAGATGGCCTTCCGATAAATATCGTAGTTTGGGTTTTTTCAACACAAAACTTGGGGTAATATGGAAAGTTCTGTTGGCTTATCTAAATCAACCCCCCGGGGGGGGGGGGGAACCAAGAGTTTGAAAGTCTCTCTGTGCATTGAACATTGCTTTCCTTTTGACTTATCACACTCCATCCATAATAATTTAATAATAGGTTTACTGTGGAACGCGTCGGCTTCTTGATATAAGGAAAGTCCCCAGGCGCGCACCCACTGGAAGAATCGTGAGAAAAAAGAAAGTTTCCTTCTGTCTCGCTCTCTGATGCTCCGAAGAAGTTGCTCATTACCCACGAGGTCATAGAGAGAGAGAGAGAGAGAGAGAGAGGGAGGGAGGGAGGGAGAGATGGGAAGGGCACCATGCTGTGACAAGGCAAACGTTAAGAAAGGGCCATGGTCTCCTGAAGAGGACTCCAAGCTCAAAGAGTACATTGAGAAGTATGGCACCGGTGGCAATTGGATTGCCCTCCCACAGAAAGCTGGTAATTTGATTTTCAAGATGAAGTTCCACCCATCTCGCTCCCTCCCTCCCTGCCTCCCCCCCTTCTCTCTCTGATCTGCTTTCTGAAACCTAGTCCAGTGTTGTCTGATGATGGTGAGTTAAGATATGTGTGATTCTGATTTGAGCTTTGGTTTCTTTCTTGGTCATTCAGGTCTCAAGAGATGTGGGAAGAGCTGTAGGCTTAGATGGCTCAACTATCTGAGGCCAAACATCAAGCATGGTGAGTTCTCGGATGAGGAGGACCGGATCATCTTCAGCCTCTTCGCCACCATCGGAAGCAGGTACATGCATATATCATTCATATACAGAAATCCCTCCCCCCCCCCTCCCTCCCTCTCAGGGGAAACTGTTTCTTGAGGGTACACTTTTATTTCCATTTCTTGATTGACTTGTGTGGTGATGCTTCCATTCTTGTTACATTGAACTTCTTCAAGTAGTATCATCTGAGTGGACTTGACAGGAGCCTATTATCATGTCTTGAAAGATTAAATTCTTGCTTGAAATGGGTGTAGAACAAGAACCAGTAAAGGAAGATGAGACATGGGTGTTTCTTTTTCAAACAAAATATTGCATTGAGTGGAAAATCATCCATTTTAGGCGTTCTTTCTGCTCCGTATATTCCATATATGTTAGGATCTAACGCACCCAGGCCAAATTTGTCTGTTTAAAGAAAAGACGTTCATTATTTTCCCCTTGTTTCACACAGATGGTCAATAATAGCTGCTCAGCTACCAGGCAGGACGGACAATGATATCAAGAACTACTGGAACACCAGGCTCAAGAAGAAGCTCATGGGCATGATTCCACCATCCCAGAGAAAGCTCATGATCCCTCCATTTTCGTCGTCAACTCCTAACAATTACCCAATTAGTTCATCGTCCCAATTATCATCACTACCCTCCTCACTGTACAGAGACTGCACCGCATCTTTTTATAACCCCCCAAGCAACAACAACAGGCCATCAATCACAAACCTTGAGTTCTCATCATCGCTCCCTTCTAGCACTACTCTCTTGACCGATTCCTCATCACTGTTTCAAGCCCAAGAGGGTGGTTTCCTGTGCCCCATCCAGTATGATTCTTCAGTTAAAGACATCAACAATAACAACCACAACAACATGCTAGTGTTTGGAAGTAGTGAGAGGAGTGATTGCAGCTATGGGAGAGAGATGGGGATCAAGCAAGAAGAGTTGGACTTTCGAGGATATATACCTAATGGGTTTGAGGGGAACAACAATGTACAGAGGGTTGAGTCTAGTTACAGCAACAGTGGGAGCTGTGACAATGCCAACCATTTAAGTGGGTGCTTCGGGGGAAATGATAACAGCGTGTTGGACTATGATCTAGAGGATGTCAAGAGACTGATTAGCAGTAACAGCAGCAGCAGCAACAGCTTATTGTTCACCGATGAGAGCAACAAAATAGGAGATCAGAGGGCCTTGTACTATTTCTGATTCGTGTAAATCAAGTATCTGAGCCTCTGAGTCTGACCGATGAATATGTGTCAAGTCAAGGGAGATTTGATGGGGTAAGGTTTAGGGAAAGGGAGATTCAGTCCAGAGATTGAGACTTTCGGCTTCTGGGAGTCTGTGTGTTCTTTCTTTTTGTGATGAAATATATGACATTTCCATCTTCGACAGTACAGAAGACATTATTTTCCTTGAATTAATGCATTTATTTTTGTGAAAGATGATGAGAGGAGAGGTTAAACTGTACGGATCTCCCTCTCCCTCTCTCTCTCTCTCTCGGGGTCCTCTCACTGACCAAGATTCATGACATAAAATCTCATGAAAATTAGAGTAACATCCCCAATTCCCCACACTATTCAAGAGTATGAGGCAACACAAGGAATAAAAATTTTAAAAAAAAAAAACATAGAAAATCTGCAGGCACATTTTACTAGACTCAGATTATCTAATTTTCTTTCCTCAGAAAAAAATAAAATAAAATCGCTGTGCAGTAGCCCCCCACAATCCTCTCGAAAACTGGGTCTGCGATTCAGTGCAGGGTGGAAAGGCAAATAGTACCTTTCCATATCTTCGCAATTCACACGTAAACAGGTATTGCGTTGTTGTTATCGCTGTCATCCTTATTATTTTCTACAGCTTTTCAGCGGGGGGATTTGTGCTTCATGCCAAGAACACTGATCTGCAGCAGCGGAGGGGAAGAAGTGACAACATTAATAAAATCTCATCTTTTTCTGCAGAAGTTTGAAATTTGTGTGTTCACAGCTTGGAAGTTTGTGGAGCTTTGAAGCGCTTAAAAAAATAGGGGAAGTTCACATCAATATCTTAGTCTCTCTGACTTGTGCATATGAGTTTCAGTCCTTGTTGTGTAATATAAAAGAAGATTAAAACTGTCCAACAGTGCATCATATGTATGCGCAGCACAATTTTAAAAGCCAGTCGATGCGAGGAATCAATCCTAATCTCTTACGTACAGGCGTCATGATGTTCCATGCACATCGCTGGGGAGATTATTAAATCGATAGGGTAATCGGTCATAGTAATCACTAGTTAATATTATCAGTGATTATGTATGTAAAGATTCCGAAATGGTGCGCTCATGAGCCTCGACCATTCATGTACTGGGCTCGCTTGACCCGACGGTCCGCATACCCACGTCGCATGTAGTCGACGCAGGCAATAACCTCCTTTCATGTGGATTAGAAAATGAGCAGGCGTGCTTCGTCTCTATTGACCCTAGAAACATTGTAATGAAAGGTGTGCACTTGATAATTATAAACGAAATGCATGGTTGAGCGAAAGGTCTAAACACTTCATCTTATGAAAGGGATATCCTTAATAATTGTGATTGCACGAGTTTTCTGATTGGGAAGTTATGGGATTAACCTGTGCGTGCTCCAAAATTAAAAAATCGATAGTGAATGACCGTGCAGAGGACTGTCAATAGTAATGACACTGTCAAAAAGGAATGGATAACCTCCCTTCCAACTTTTTGCATTGCATCCTCGATTTTTTAAAACGCATCTTAGAAGAACTATCCCCATTCAAAAAACTCAGCATCTCCTAAATCCCGCAAACCCTAGCACCCAGTCCACCCCTTACCCACAAGATGTAATCCCCATCGTTCATCAACATCCCTACCGTCGACCGTTGCTCTGTCACCTCCGACCACCGTCTTCACTACCAATACCGACGCCATCGATCCAAACTATTCTAAGTACTAAGATTCTTTTAGTTCCCACCAAACGAACATTTGTTACACTTTTATTGGGTGTAAATGTTCATATTTTGTTTCATAACAACCTAAAGGTTTCTCACATAACAGCCATTTTCGAAAAAAGTGTGAAAGCTGGGGAAAAAAAAACAATGACGACCAGTCTAAGATACAGTGCCAAACCATTAAGCACACAAGTCAGTTGAATAGAACAACCCAAATTCTTGACCATGTATCATATGATATTCTTGATATAAATATTGTAAAATATTTATACATTTAGAGAACTTTGAGACAATAGTACTAGGGTCTAATTACATTATTTTATTCACCATACAAAACGGCTTGAACAAATATTGATCGTCATTGATGATCTAGAAACCATTAAGAACACATGCTAAGGGGTACTAATAATTTTATTTTGTTCACCAAATGCGAAACGGTGTAAACAAATGTTGATTTTGGGAAAACGAATGAGGGGGACGAGAGAGATTTAGAGTATTGCGAAATTTCGTGCAAATCCAAAGGGTCATTAACTTTGTCCAAAGTGAAGATCATTATATATATATATATGTGTAGAACGTGGCCGGGAATCCCCAGAAGGATGCAAATCCAAAGGCCGTGAAGTAATCACGACAAGATCTCTGTCAGTGGACATAATAAATGAGAGGCTTTTTGTTGGGTTCCATCCTTGTTCTGTAGTGCCAACGAAGAATTGTACAAAAGACAAAGATAGATTAGGCAAAAATCTTGTCGGACTCGGAAAAGTTACCACGGTTCATTGTAGATAAAAAAACTGGCATCTTCAAAATTGTATCAGAGATTAAATGGTGCTCGTTGAGTTGCATGTATAAATACATTTGAGAATTGGTATGATACGGAACACTTAGAAAATCCTGATTGATTTATAACTCATTAATTTAAAATTTTAACTAAAAATATGTCTAACTAAATACGTTGATGACATCGGCCCTATGGCAGCCTCCATAGTTCAGTCTAAAATCCCACATAGGAGAATGGTCAATCTATATCCTAATCGGTCTACAACCCTTTTGAGTGAAAAGCTCCCTCTTGGCAAGGAGCTTGTGTGGGACATATCTATCATTTAGAAGGATTAGGATTCTCTAAAGTAAAGGTATAACTTTGCATTTTAGGGTCCGTTTTCAGAAATTTGTTTTATACCATGGAGAACTAATCTGTTTATGGAAAACATCTTCAATTGACTTTAAATAACACGCTTGGATTTGAGGAAAATTGACTTTCCTCTACTAATAAGAAGAAAATTACTTTCCTAAATTACTTAATAAATAAAAACTAAACATTTTCTTTTAAAATGATTTTCATGAGATGTATTTTTCTTTTATCATAAAGTTTTCAGCGACAAATAAACACACTCTTAATATTACCTCTAAAAATGAAAGACCAACGCACGAGCATAACATTATTTGGGCAGCCCAGATCGAACTTCTTGTTCTTCGTTTTTATTCCTTCTCTTTCTTTTTGCCATTTTCCATTTTCCATTTTCCCAATCTGTAGTCTCTACTAAAGGACACTGTTGACGGGTCAGAGCGAAAGACCCTAGCTCTAGCCACCACCATCACCTGTCGTCACCTTGTGGCCCTAACGCCAATCATAATCGCTGACCCAACAGGAGTAGTCACACGCTCACCTTGTCGACGATGCCAACGTCGTCGCAGCTCGTCCCCCTCTATCTCACACGCACTCTCTCAATATCGATTGGGTCGGATCGAGCATGGCTCTGGCACCCCCTCGAGTTTAGATCCGAGGTCACGGGCACTAAGACTAGACCATAACCTTGACATCGGCTGCCACTCATATGGGTGCGGCCAATTTGATGTCGCGCGACTCTTCCTCTTTTGGAAGGGAGAAACAGGGACTTCGGTCGATGGCAGCCAGTGGCGACCATGATCACAACGGTTGCAGGGAGGCGAAGGTGACAGCTTTGGGAGAGGAACTAGATCTGTGGCCGAGGAGGGTGGGAGAGAGAGAGAGAGATGTGTGTTCAATTAGTTTGATGATTGGGATAAATTTCAAGAGAGATGAAAATATTTTAGCCTAATCGACTCACTTTGTAAAGTTACTCTCAAAAAATTTCCATTCTCGTTTAGAAATTACGTGCCATCATGACTTACAAAACAAATTTCATGAGACATCAATGTCAATTCATCTGAAAGTTCAAGATGACTATAGGGACGTGGTCAAATATTTAAATACTCTAATTAGCAATTACGCAAATGCATGCGCACACATACACGCACACTACATATATTATACACATTTACATATACATAAATATATGTCTAACTAGCTCTTCCATGGGTCCCGAATTGAATCTCAATATCTTGTGCTTCTAGCCAACCAAACACCTGTTCCAAAGACCATTCCAACCTTTTTGGGTTCTTGATTTCAGTTCCCATCTAGCGAATTAATTACACATTATATAAAGATAAGATTCTGTATAGCGCGTTTGATCTTCCACCTCGGTTGACCCTTGCGCATCTAAGCCGGCCAATCATACATTTGATTAATGGAGTTCATAGCTGTTCCCTTTTTTTTTTTTTCCTATTTCATGAAGATTTTATCATTATCTTTATTTAATATTTTCTTTTCTTCTTTTTCTTCTTCTTTTTTAATTTTTGGGGTCTGAACTTGGTCGTGTGTAAAGCTGAGGAGGAAAGGCTGAGACGGCAAAGGTCAAAGGTATGGAACCGACAGTCTTGACAATTATTATATAAGTGTTTTATTGTAGTTGAACAGTCTTATCGTACAAGGACATTTTGCTTCGTCAAACATTGATTTTGCCCGTTCACCAAAAATTATTAAGAAGAAGAAGAAGATAAACAAAGAAAAGTCCAAGTCCATTTGAAATCTTGGTCCCTTGCATGGAAATTGAAGGGGATCATCGTCATTGATTGCAATTTGCGATGTCATCATGTATTTTAAAGGGGATGTCAATTTGCTTACTTTGGATCGAATCGTAGAAAAATAAAAGGCATCTCATGAGAAATATTGATGCGAGAAAAATAAAACAATTAGATCTCTTTTGGGTCCTTTGATACTTGTGAAATGTGCAACCAAGTCATTCGTTTCTTTCTAGATCAAATTTTCTAACTCACTTGATTCATGCAATCGTGTCCTTTTGCCAATTCATTGGCCATTCCCTCGGCTTGTCGCATTGGGGTTAATTTGCTCAATAGGTGATGGGCTCAAATCAGCCGCTCTCGAGATCGCTGCACGATAGGCGGCATGCATTTTTTTTGTGGTCTTGTATAACTTCATGAGGCAATTCATGCAACTGAGTCCTACCAATTCGTTAGTAATTCCATTGGCTTGTCGCATTAGGGTTAGTTTGCTCAACAGGTGATGGGCTTGAATCAGCCGCTCTTCAAACAGTTACACAATAGGTGACATGCATTTATTTGTGGTTTTGTATAACTTCATGTGGCGATTCATACAATCAAGTCCTTCTACCAATTCATTAGCAATTCCATCTGCTTGTGGTATTAGGGTTAATTTGCTCAACAGGTGATGGGCTCAAATCAGCCACTCTCCGAGCTACTGCACGTTAGGTGGCATGCATTTATTTATGTTGTGTATAATTTCATGTGGCGATTGCATTTTGTGATATATATGTATTAAAGGTGTTACACAAGATTTTGTTTATCAAAATCAATGTCCCATTTTTAGTATTAATTATTTTACATAAATAACACGAAAAAATTTAATATGCAAGCAATTCTATAAATTTCACAAATTAATTTGACTAAAGTTTTCTTGGAGCAATCATTGAAAAAGGCAAAGATTGAATCGAAAGGTCTTCTTGGAAGTGGAACACCTCAAGAGAACAGGCATAATGACATTAAAAGTGATCAAAGTTTCGTGCGGCTCTTACTTTAGTATCACTTTTTAAAGAAAAAAGCCAACTTCGGTTTGAGTCACTAAAAATCCAACATGACTATATTTCATTAATATCTTCGACCGACATAGTTCGCCGTCAAATCCAATCGGCATATTATCCCCCATACTTTGTTGTCTATGAGTCTTTCCCCAAATATAAACCCTAAATCACCAATTCAACAAGATTCTCAAATTCCAAACCCTAAATCGACCATTCAATCCTAAATCGATTTGCCCCCAAAATTGACAGCTCAATCTTTCCTCAAGGCAGGCAGGTTAATCGGTCCTAAACATATCCTCCCGAAGCCGCCTGCGCGTCGCAGTCAGCATCATCCACCACGACATACATCTAAACGGCAAGGACGATGAAACCGGCGGCTGAGGAAAGGAAAGAGAACGAGCTAAGTCAAACACGCCTTGAGCCTTCAACGAAAGAAATGACAATGCGTCTCCGTCAGCAATGATGCACGCCTAGCCCTCTGCAACTCCTCCTCCAGCTTTTTGGGGAGCTCCGAATCCAACAGTGCGCTGTTCGCCTAAGCACTGTTGGAGGCCTAGAGGGCGCGGATGGAGGAGTCAAGAGCGAGGGTGCGCTGCCGTAACAACTGCTCCTTGATCAACGTACGGGCAATGTGCGCGACGGCGTCGGTCTATAGCTCCTTCGTCTGCTTTACAACCCACCGCGCCTCCTCCTCCAACCGCCTCTCAGCCTCCTTGCGACATCAATTTTTGGAAGACTAGCCACGTCGGCTCATTCGACGTGGTTCAGGATGTCCACGTGGACCGGTTTTTTTTTTTTTTTTATCAAAAAGCAATGCCAAGTCATATGAAAGTTTTTATTATAAAAGTCACATAATATTTTTTTGTTGGAATTTCTCGTTAGAAACACTTAAGTGATCGTATTTTCTCCGATTTGGTCCTTAATGTGAGCTAGCAAAAAAATTTGACAATAAAGGAAGGATCATTCGAAACTTTTGACACTTTTAGTAATTTTTATGCTGAGAGAACATGTGAACATTGCGAAGTAGTCTATAAATATAGAGTTAACCAAAATATCATCATCTGCTTACTGTTATGAGGACTTAATATTATTTTTTTATAACTCAGAGACACAATGGAATGATAGCTGAATGATGCAAAATCCAAAAATAAAACGAGTCAAATTTGGCACGCACAATGACTAGTCCATCTCCCTTTGATCCTATCAAAAAACGAATTTGTTAGAATATCTAAATAATAAACCATGGCTCCATTTAATAATTTAAGTTTTTAGAACAATTGATTGTGATATGAGCTAGAAGTCTTAAGTTCAAATCTTTCCAAGTCCCATTGGCTTCCCCAATTAAATTTCTAGATTAAGTATGATGAAAAGTATTAAAATATTTAAATAATAAGTCATGCCTTCATCTAATAGTTTCAACTTTTAGAATAGTTGACCATGATCTCACAAAATCTTTCTTAACTATTTACATTAAGATTAGGTAGTAATAATTATCAAAAATGTCCTTCAATCTCAAACTTTTCAATTTTGCCAATTTAATCCAAAAATTTTGACAATTTGTTAATTTAGTCATGAACCTTTTGACAATTAACTAATATAGTCCTTTCAACTAATTTTGACCAAAAATTACTGACTTGGTGGTCTATGTCAACATCAACCTATTGTGCCACATAAAAAGGTCGAGTACACATTAGCAAACTCCAGCCAAAATTGGCTAAAATGCTACATTAGTAAATTGTCAAAAAGTTTAAGACTAAATTAGCCGATGTACAATAAATTTATAAATTTTTGGAAAAAGTATGCATACACTGTTTTTATTATATTGAACTTGACCTCGACTCAGCCTATCATGTCAAGCAAATGACACCAGAGTGAGGTTTCATATTTGAGCCTCTAAGTCGTAACAAAAAACCGGCATGCTAACCCAATGGTAAAGAGATCGCAATGTTTTATGTGAGACCACAAGTTTTACCCAACCTCATGTGGAATATTTCCCAAGCTTCCAGCACACTGGTTGGGATGTGCCTACGATTTGTACACCCGCAGCAATTTAGAGTAAGCATGACTCAAACCAAACATTCCGTAACAAGCATAGAACACTTATAGTAACCACAAGAAAGGTAATTGCACCTGTTGCCTTTCTTGTACCTTTCACTTCTTTAGCGGATAGCAAATTTGCCTTTGCAAAGTGTCCTATGTCGAATTAGAAAATGTAAACGCTAGATGGCCAGGAAAAAAGGGCAAATATTTTCCCAGCGCAAAATATCAATTATGCTGCTCCGGAATATTTATTATACCACAATCCAAAATCGTCCTGAGTAACAATCTTCATTTCTCTAAGATTACTCTTAAGTAGATTCTTCCCCTTATCCTAAATCTCTCTAATGATTCCCCAAGAAATGTTACATATATGCGAAATGAAGATTTATCTGCTACATTATAATGATAGCATTGCTCTTTTTCCAAACTGCAGCAATAAGGAAAGTAAATCGCTGCATTGCAATCCATTACAGCGGACCGGTTCCCTGGTATGGCGTCAAGAAGCATGTAGCTGCTCTATGCCTGACATCCACCAAAATCTGCAGATGCTAGGAAAAAGAGAATGATGAAACATAATGTATCTGTAGGAGTCATTACATGATTAATCAACCTCCTTTTTTGCTTCGGTGCACAAGCATTGTGTGAGAGAACAAGCATATCAACGTTAAACTCAGAAGATAATGAAACAGAAGGTTAATGAACTAGTCAGTAGAAGTTGGACATCAAGAACAAGCCCTGGAAATCATGCCCAAGAAGGCCATTCTTAAGAATCAAGCTCATATTCAAATCCAAGGGCAGGATATGGACTTGCAGAAGTAACAGCATATTTTGTATATAATTGACCATCGTGGGCAAACATGCGTGTGCCTGTTGTACGGCCAATGACTCTGTCCTGTGACATGCATCCTTAAAGATCAGCAAGATTCGAAGCTACCTCGGTTTTACTTTAGTAGAACAATTGTACGCCCTCAACTGCAGGGACTTACCCTCAAACGTCTTGCCTGTGACTAAGCATTGCGCTGAGATCGTAAAACTTGATGGGCCAGATGATGTCCTAGTCCTAATTTTGCTAAAATCGAGTACATAGATATAAGTTCCCGCTCAAACGCTATAAGAAGTTACTAGTCGGACTCTGAGGACATCAAACATCCTTCTTTTGAATACTTGTTGCATCAAGGACATTGACCAGATTACTTTTTCTTCCGATCAGCACTAAAAACATTTAGACAGAATTGAAGTCTCGTACAATAGAACCCAACAAATAGCGACCAAGCATGCTCGATGTTTACTTTAAGTCAGATCAAGACAGATTCGATAGGAGCAAAAAATGTGGACGCATGCTACAGTGATAGTGAGAAGGCAATAAAAATAAATAAGGGTCCTTGTTCCAATTGAAATTCAGCTTCCTGCACTCAAAACATACAATCATTAAAGGACATAGAGATTGTGGAACAACCAGCAACAATTCTTTTGGATATGATTTTCCTGCCTCTGAGCGATCATATTTGAAATGAAAAGATGTGTGTTCAAATGCAAAAAGAAAAGGGTTAATTAAAGCCAGATTCCATTATTATCATTGTTTAAAACCCTTCACTTAGAGGTTAAGTGCTACAAAAATCAGATAACTAGACAACCTTTTGATCTGGGATAAGAGTCCTGGAAAAACTTTCTGGAAAAGCATCAAAACACTCAAGCCCGCAAAAACTTTCTGGAAAAGCATCGAAACACTCAAGCTTAAGTTAAGTGTTTAATCGTGTTGGTATTAATACTCTAACTCATCATGACAAAGCCAAACAAGCCAAAATCAAGATCTTGTTATTTGCTTCTTCTTTTCTGGTCTGCTCATATACTGAAATTGATCAACATCTGCACTACTGGACGGGACATCCTAATCAGTCCCAGATCAATCGATCATCATCTGCACTACTGGAAGGGACATCCTAATCAGTCCCAGATTCAATCGATCAACATCTGCACTACTGGAAGGGACATTCTAATCAGTCCCAGATCAATACAAAAGTGAAAATGCTTCAGATTATAAGAAGGTTGTGCCTTTTTATACTTTTTGTAATTTGTTCACGCCATTTGTGAATAATACTATGCTTCAGCTGTTAGAATTGGAATCCAGAAAGACAGAATTGGAGACCGAAGACCAAAATCTTATAAAAGCCATAAAGTTTGAAGCCTCAAGAATCAGTTGAACATCTAGAGAGGGTAGGTTTAAATCTGAAAGATTATGTCATGATAAACCGATATATACACAAAGTACAAGCACAGAATTTGAAATGCAAATAATTACCAGAATCATCTTTTCTCTTGATTGAAGAATTAAGTTTTAAGAATCCATGTCTATCATGATAAAGCTTTCAACTGTGATCTTATAAAAGATCTAATAAGAAATTTGATATGGTATCACTGATTGCTTATACCTATTACTGACCATTTATATCATTGTGTCTGCTATCTCTAAATTAATAGTAGCTTTAATTATTTGACAGCAAGACATAAGAAGTGGATAGTTCTTAGAACACAACTTAAGTAGACCAAACAATTAAAATCGCCATGTACGATTGCAAAAAAGACAGCAAGATGCAATCAACATCCGACTCAATGCAACTGATGTCAATACCAAGTTTGTTGCTGTCAACCCTGTCCAAAGTTCCAACCATGTCGATGTGTATTGTTCCAAACCATTTAGTTGCTTGACATTTCAGAATATAGATTGATTTACAAAATTCTATAAAACTGTTTAGCATAGATTTTGAGTGGAAATTCAAATAAGTGATTGGATATATCCAAACACCTAAAAGAGCTTGTGATATCTTGATAAAACTCATTCTATGAATAGCATTACAATTATTCTAGTCTCGAGAAGAGAATGAATCCTTTGGGACTGATCTCCCCAAGTTATAATGTACAAAGGCCTTCTAAAATTCACATAATTAATGAAGAAAATCTCGGGGATGAACTTACCTTCACAAATGGCCAACGTCTGTCTTCGACACGAGTGCTGCCTCTACCTGTATACCCTGCCAAAAATGAGCAGGGAAAAGCAAGTGGATAGACAATAGCATAAAGATTTCCACTCAAATCTTCAGCTATTAAGCTTTAGAAAATGTCAGACCAAAAGAAAAAGCTTTAGAAAAAGACGTTATTTGTACTATATATCTAAAACCGCCGATGGACATGACAGGACTTAAAGCTTGTAATCCGGTGATGTCTTAGTGAAGAAAAGTTGAAATCCATTACGATAAGGGAGGATACAGGAGGAGTAAAATAGGCCACAAAACAGGATATCATGATGAAAACAGCCTTTTCATAAAATCAATCTTTTCCTTTGTTTCTCTTGTACCCTTTCAAAGAAATACGAAAGGTCAAAAAACTAAGAAATCAACATGTTTTGTACTTCATATCTTATCATTTATCACTAATTGTATAACATAGATAATAACCCTCCTCGTCAACTTATACTTTGAAATGAACTTAAAAATGTATACCATAACATGATATGGACAGGGTGTCTTTAACATGAAGAGACTTATCTAGTACAGTTAGGGCTGCACCGTGGTTGCGGTCTTTGCAGCTCTGCGATTGTATGTTAAAATTGGGTGAGGCAGCTTACTAGACCATGCTATAGCCGTTGAAGTGTTTACCGTATACTTTTTAAAGCTGTGGCTTTCCCCTTTTCAATTAAAACAGCTGCAGGAACTCAATTGCTCTCCTATCTCATGAATATACTACCATCATCGTTTTCATCAATAAGAGCCCGAACATGTGAAAAATATGTAAATGCATCATGTCAAATAGCATAATAAATAACCATTACAACTAGTTAGCTGCGCTATGAGCTGAAGCACAACAAAAGCTATCCATACGAAACATAACATATGATAGTGGTAGAAAGGCAACAATCTGGCCAAGTAGTTTGTAAATTGAGGATCATTTGTTCATTCGAACCGATCAGTTAGCACACTAGGTGATCAAGACAAAGCCAAAGTTGAGTGTTTAACCGTGTAGTTATCAACACTCAATTGATCATGACAAGGCCAAACAAGTCAAAATCAAGATCTTGTCATTTGCTGCTTATTTTCCGGTCTACTCAGATACTGAAATCAATCAACATTTCAACTACTGGACGGGACATCTGATGAGTCTCGGTTTGATACAAAAGTTTAAATGCTTCAGACCATAAGAAGGTTGTGCTTTTCTATAATTTTTATAATTTGTTTGCATCATCTGTGTAATCATACTATGCTTCAGTCGTTAGAATTGGAATCCAAATGGACAGAAATGGAGAGTAAAGACCAAAAAATCATACGAAAGCCATAAAATTTGATGCCCAAAGAATCAGTTGAACATCTATAACTAATAAATTTGAAAGATTTTGTCACGAAAAATCAATATATAGACAAAGAACAACCACAGAAAATGAAAATGCAAATACTTAGCAAAATCATCTACTTCCTTTCAGTGAAGAATTAAGTTATAAGAACCCATGTCTATCGGGATGAAGTTTTCAACTATGATCTTATAAAGATCGCATGAGGAAAACGATTCAGTATTGCCATATTGCTGATTGCTTATATTATTGCGTCTAAGATCTCCAAGTTAATAGTAGCTTAATTATATGAAGGTAAGACAAAAGAATTTATACAGTTCTTGGAAAGCCTAACTACAGTACAGCAAACAATAAATATCGCCACGTACCATTGCATAAAAATGCAGCAATACAGGACCATCATTCTACTCCATTTTAGGCAATACCTGATGTCAATACCAACTTTGTTCCAAAACGTTTAGTTGCTTGACATTTCAGAGTAGACTGCTAGATATAAATTGATTAGCAAAATTCTATAAGACTGCTGAGCATAAATTTGGAGTGGATATTCAGATAATTGATCGGATATATCCAAGCACCTAAAAGAGCTTTTGGTCACTTTATACAACCCATTCTGCGAATTAACCCTAGCATTACAATTATTCTAGATGGGCACAGTTTCAATCTTCATATCGATACTGATATAACCTAGTCTTGAGAAGGAACTGAAGCCTTTGGGACTAATCTCCCTAATTTATAATGTACAAAGGCCTTCTAAAATTCCATAATTAATGAAGACAATTTTGTGTACGAACCTACCTTCACAAATGGCGAAAATCCGTATTAGTACGAGCGCCTCCTCTATCTGTATACTCTGCCAGAAAGGAGAAGGAAAAAGCAAGTGGATAGATAATACCATAAATATTTTCACTCCAATCTTAAGCTAACAGCTTTAGAAAATGTCAAGACCCCCCCACAAAAAAAAAAGCTTTAGAAAATGACGTTATTTGTACTTTATATTTAAGGCCGCTGATGGACATGACAGGACAAAGCTTTTAAACCGGTGATGTGTCAGTGAAGAACAGTCGGAAATCCATTATGATAAAGAAGGATAAAGGAGGAGTAAATTAGGCCATGAAACGGGGGGATATTATGATAAAATCGGCCTTTGCCTTTGTTTTTCTTGTACCCTTTCAAAGAAATCCAACAAGTCACATATTCACAACACGACATGGTTTGTACTTCATATCTTATCATTTATCACATGTATAACATATGTGATAACACTCCTAGTCAACTTATATTTTGAAATGAACTTAAAAATATGATATCGGAACAGAGTAAATTTAATATAAAGAGACTCTCTAGTATAATCATGATTATCCTGTAACTATGTTATGTTATAGTTATGTTGTGACTATATGTTTGATAACCCATCTTAAAACTCTAGCATCTTAAAATTGGATGATGTAGTTTTCTAAATTGTGCTACAACTTTAGAGACGTTACATCTGTTGAAATGTTTACTCTATAATTTCTCAAACTGTAGCACCTCCCTTTTCGATTAAAACAGCGGGAACTCAATTGTTCTCATATCTCCTGCATATAATTTGATCATACTTTTCATCAATAAGCGGCCAGATATATTGCACAATATGGAAATGCAACATGTCAAATTGGATTTAAAAAAAACACAACCATTAAGGCTAGTTGGTTGTGCTATGAGCTAAAGCACGACGAAAGCTATCCATATGAAACATAACATATGATAGCTGTCGGAAGGCGACGATCTGGCCAAGTAGTTTGTAAATCAAGGATCATTTGTTCATTCGAATCCCTGGAATTAATGAATAACCTCAGAGAATATAACGAGGCTAAAGTACTCAAGCATTGGGGAAACCCTAGATCCAGCTTAGAGAAAGCCAAGGACAGCACCCGCCCACGAGTTCTTGCCCCATGTTCCCACCTGATATTAAGAGATGCAATCTACTGAATATCTAGAGTTTTCTGTGATTTGCTTGATCCGCACTTCACTGCCGTTTGAAATCTCCCGAATCTCTAAACAAGAAGGAGCTCAAAAGCCCAAGGAACCCCCCCAAGAGATCTCCATGTCTTGTGAAGATAATAGATTAAATTTACCATATAGGGGCCTCAAGAAACCCACTAAAGAAAAGAAGAGGAGAATATTACCATGATGCCCGTGAGATCTGACCATCATGGACGCTAATCACCAAGAATCAAAATGGCATTCATCTGCACCTGCACCTGCACCTTTTAAGCGCTCTGCTTCTTCATCTGCAGTTTTTTTCTTCCTAGCTTTCCGGGTTTTAGGGAAATATCAACTCGAAACACGTTTTGGGGCAACTTTTTTTTCCTTCTCTTCGAACAACCCTCTTCTTAGTCCCTCGAGATATAGCTCTGGCAAATCTCGACAGAGAGACGTACGCAGGAAAGAACCGAGCGCGATCTAAGGTGCAGGTGCAAATGCAGATAAAGGCTACACCTTGACGAAATCTTTTGCTTCGGAACTCACTCTCTCTGGGCTCCTCTCTTTCATGTTTTCTTCAGACAGAGAGGAGGAGGAGGAGGAGGAGGAGGCGCCATGGCATCTTCGCTAGTTAAGGGCAGTCTCTGGCTTTTTATTAACATGAAAAAAGGAGGAGAAGGGGGGAGACAAAGGAGAGAGAGCGGATAAGGATTTGACAGGCTCCACCCACCCACACTGAGGAAGAAATTGAGAGAGAGAGAGAGAGAGAGAGAGAGAGGGAGGGAAACGAGTACACTATGTGTCTGTCCTAGGAGCCTACCAGCACGTGGGACAATAGATACATGGTAAGAATCTCCGTCATCTCCGGCCACGTGATGCAGAGCCCTACCAGCACCAGCACGTGGGACTTCCCCCGGTGGTGGTGGCTCCCGCCAGGCGTCGTCCGTGCCCGAGGCCGGCCCACCTCCTGATTTCCTCACCTGATCTCTCTCTCTCTCTCGCGCCAGTCATAAATCCGCCTGCGGAGTTTCAGGTCATTTGATGAGGGCGGATTGGCCGAGACTTTATCGCCATCTCGATAAATGTCTCCCTCACGTGATCAAATCGATTGAAACCCGAGGCGCCCCCACCATCTTTGGAACGCTCGAAAGGGTGGAGGGAAACAAAAGAGAGGAGATGATTCGGTGAATTCTTGCCCGATTGCGAAGGGCACCTGCGCAGCACCATCAGCAGCATGGCTGCAAAAACACCACTAAAGACTGGCAATTCCGCTGGCATCGATTGGAACTTGCTTTTTTCTCTTCACAAAGCGAGGCCTCAATGCAAATAGCAGCAGCACACGATGCAAATCGACATAAACCTAATTCGAGCGAAAGCTTTTCTGCTCTCCCGCTCTCTGCTGAGCTAGGCTCAATCTCTCGGGCAGCGCCTGAAGTTCCACCTCGAGGCTGGATGGTATCCCAATTTTGCCGCGGCTAAGGTCTGCCAACCAAGTCCGGTTGCGACTAGATATTTCATGTTGGACTTTCACGCAATAGGTGTAGAGGGTTTTTGATAAATTTAGCGCGGATTATAAATAGGTTACTATATACCGACCTCCTTTTATTGGGGATAAATTCATTCCTCAGAGTATTCATTCTTGAAGCAAATCAACGCGAGAAAGAAGAAAGTTCTTGTGTATCCTAGCCAGTCTGGAGACTTCTCTTCACTAAGATAGGGAACACTTAGCATGATTTCGCTGAACCAGACCTACTTAATTTGTGCATTAATAACCATTCAATATTTAAATAGTAAATTTCAAAAGAAAATAATGAATTTGATGATGATACATTGATTTGACACATGATATAACATATATATAAGAAGCTTTTCTATAAAAAGATAGAACCGTCACACATCAAGCCTAAACCATTTTTGCTACACCATGCTAAAAAAACTCTCCACCATCAATGTGGAAGCCTGATTTAGACTAAAGTCAAAGGGGTCACACATCTTAAAACGAATCTTCTTTTATAAAGTGAAACTTCTACCATTGGACGTGACAGTGTCAAAAATATTTGCAAATTAATTGGCTTTTCATCATTTGCGATAAGATCAATGTCACTATCAATAAGTTGCCATCCGTGCATGTATTAAAAAAAGCATTTTATTATTTTGAATATACACGAACTTATCACCAAATAAATCTTGTATATATCTTTAGAGCCCAAAAAAAAAAAATTGTATATATTCCCTATCGAGACTTGAACTTCATTTTGAAAGAATTATTTTTGCTTTTTTGTTTATTCTAAATTTTTCTTCTCGCAAATCTTGACTCTTTCTAGATTTACGAGTCTTGATACTTTAACAACAATCTAATTTTAACAACTAAAATCATGTATAGATTTTTTTCCATCATCTTTTGATAATTAAAAGATATTTCAAATTTTGGTGGAACTCTTTTTACTTTCGTTTAAGTGTAAACAAAAAATTTATCAATGAAATTTTTATTGAGATATATGATCTTACCTACACATGAAGGAGGATTTGGGAGGACATGTGTCACCCTTTCCCTCCTTGCCTCTTTTTTATGTCCCTATCTTACTGAAATAAAAGATCCTCCCATATCACTGTCTTCCTCTTTTTCTCCCTTTTAATTTGTTTTTCTCTTGCACTATAAAAAAATATTCCCATATCTTCCCTCCCCTTTTTCGTTATACTATAAACGAAGCCTTTTTTTTTTTTTCCTTTTTCTCAATTTACTTTTGAAGTGAAATTTTAATTTCCCTCCATTCTTTTTGCGTTTAAAGTGTAAGTGTCAAGATGAATCATAAGATTTTAGTCTTCTTTATTGTATGTTTCAATATTATTTTCTTCCAACGATTTTTTCATTTCCAAGTTACTAACTTACTACTATTAAATCCTATCTTGAAAATTTGATTTCCAGCTTAATTACAATGGGATAAGGCCAATTATTTTCTTTAATGTATATCACATACTGAAAGTCATACAGTTCATTCTTTTAATTAATTATTAATCTACTAACCTCTTAAATTTCAAATGAAATCATTACGTGTATTTAGATTATGTTTTAGTTGAAAGAGAAATGAACGATCTTAATATTCTTCTAATTTCTATTTTTACATCAAAATAAAGTAAATAATAACAACTTTCGTGATAAAAATATATACCTTAACACTGTGCGATATCAAAATGATTAATCAATGAAAAATGTCATTATTATTGTCAATAATTCATGTCTAAATACTTTCAAAAATAATTCATTCATTTTGTAGGCAATACAAGTGATTAATTTTAATAAAATATTTTTCAAATCATTCATTTTTCATAAATAAATACACCTTTCGATTATTTTTTTTCATATTTGTGTACTTCATATTTTCTAATATGACAAGACACAATATCACATCATACCATAACTTGATCTTTCTGATTAATTAATCAATTCAAAATTATTCTACTTACTCTCATAAAATCATACGTTAATGTATTTAATTCAACTTTTACATTTTACATAGAGATGACACACTTTTAGCAAGGCATATATACACATTGACTCTGGCCCGTAATTAGCAAAGCCAAGTCCATGTTAATCTTATTTTTTGGATAAAAACCTTGCCAAGTACTAGAATATTTTGGAATATAAAAATACGAAATATTGTATTCATGTTCTCCAACTATTACAAGATTTTGCCAGAATTTTATCCAATACAAATTCAATTTTTAAGTCAAGAATAATTTTGCTCAATTTACGAATTATTCATCGTGCCTTCACTAATGATTCGCTAGACTAGACAAGGCCCCACCTACTCTCAATTATTATTAGGTTTCGATGGAGACAGCTAAGCCCGTTTTATCAAACCCAATCTCTTGTTTTTGTCTTTCATTGTGGCCCTACTGACTTCTCTTTTTTTTTTTTTCATTTTCGCATATTAATCCATCCCCAATTGTGACATTATACACGTGAGAAGATTTTGGATTTTTTATTTTATTTTTTGTTTTATTTGGGAGAAAAGAGACTCATTTTCATGTCATTTCTCGTTTTGGCCCTTCCCTTCCCCTTTTTTCCTTTCGTATCCTGGATATTTTTGGCCCTTCCCTTTCCCTTTTTTCCTTTCATTGATGGTAGGCGTATTTTAACAGAGAATTTAGATTATTAAGCTTAGCTCCAACGCAAGCCATGAATAAATATCATTGATGGTAGGCGTATTTTAACAGAGAATTTAGATTATTAAGCTTTGAATTTTTAATCAACATAGATGTACTCAATTAGCTTTCCCTTTTCTTTGTATTTGATGGATTTGGTTGAAATCCCGTATATTTCTCAGGATATATTTGGTCGAACTCTTGGTAGTTGTTGAAGTGCATGAGGACCAATGAAAAGAATGATTTAGAAGGTTATTGCTGTGGAGGTGCATTCACCAAAGATGCCCTCTGACCTGGCATAAGATTGCCAAATCCCCGTGTTGGATTCAATTAAGGCCTCATCACCAAAGGAGAAAGTGGTAGAACCCGCCAAATGGGTCGAGCTGATCGGTCGATTTGATCTTGAAAGAGATGAGGAGTTGATCGATTTCGTATTGGTGGGCAACGACGACATGCTCGTTAAAAATCAACCATGGCATGAACTGGAGAGCAACCACAGTCTGCCATGAGGCTCGGAGAGGAGGGCTAGGAAGTCTTCAATGGGTTCAGAGGCCAGGGAGGCAGGGAAGCATGGGTTTTGGGTAAATAAAAACCATGGGGACGGAGGATATTTTGAGCGTTAGGGTTTTCCTCTCATTCTTTATTGAGTCGCCCTGGGAGACACATCCAACAATCGTTTGACAATAGTTTAAGAGGTAAGAATAGGAATCGTCCCCCTTGCAATCACCTCAATATCAAATCAATCACATTTATAGATAAAAATAAAATAATCAAATATTCATAAGATAATTCAAGATTATGTCAAATTAGATCCAATTTTAGCATATTTCCCACAACTATGTCGGCATTAATTAAATCTTAAGCTAAAGATATGAAACAAAAAAAAAAAAATTATAACCATCCGACCTTTCTCCTTTTCTTTTAGACAATTTATCGAAATCAAATGCGTTAACTAGGAAATAGTAAAAAGAATTCAAGAAAAACTAATTTGATAAATAGAATTGATCATTTGTTGGGTAGTTCATGCACTTAGCAATTGTTATTGTATAGTTTTTTACCTAAGTATGCCATTAAACTGTTTCGTCTGAACTCGTGGGACATAAAATTCAAAAATATTCAGATTCGCATGGACTTCTCGTCTTGTCTTTAGAGAGGCTATTACTGGATAAGTAAGTATAGTAGCCTCTCGCACCTGAGGTGAGGCAACGAAACTCATAAGGTTCATGCTGGATCTACATGTGTTTCACACAATATCTTTCAATCGACTTGTCAATTCGATATCATTGATTGAAAGATATTGTGCAATTAAACAAAAGTACTTATTTGACTTTTCTATCAAGATTTTAAGAATTATTTAAATCTTGAAAGTTATGAAATTTTTTAGCTTGATATGACTTGATAGAGAATTTAAAAGCAAATGACAGTCTAATCACTCTGTTAAAAGCGTTTATTCTTTTTCACAAAACAAGAGTCGTAGAGCCAATTAGGCCATGAGTACCTTTTATTTCTATTAAACAAAATAACCTCCAATCACAACCTTTATGAAAACCTTTTTTATAATTAGGTAATAAGTCGAGATCACGAATTTGATTCCAGCTCACATTTTCTTTAAAGCATTTCTAGGTTTTTATCACTTTATATATATTTTCACTCACATGCTTCATGTTTGCATGTTTAGGGACTTCGTCGGTGGCCTCTGCATAAAGAGAACGCAGCTTCGTTTTTCGGCTTCCTATGCATTCAACTTCAATTAAATTTACACGTGGCAAGAGTGTTAAAGTCTCATTTCGCTTTAATATAAGGCTTAAATGGGCCTTATATGTACATGTAGTCACCTCCACTCATATATAAACTCAAGCGTTTAAGTCAAACCTTGTAACACCGTATAAATACATGCGTTTTTGCTGTCTATCGCACAAAATAACTAAGATAATAATAGTATCACTATGAAAAAAATTAAAGGAAAATGTGCATATTATTAATGAAAATCTAGTATCCCTAATTTAATTCAAGAAAATCTACCACTTTTATGTACGAGATAATTTACATATAGCCCCACATTTGAAAAGTTAAGAGAGTAGATTGATACTTAGCACATGTTATCTTAGAAAAGTTGTAGTACCCTTGTTCACAGCTACAGTTTCTGAGGAAAAATAGCAATTACACTCATAAGCTTAACCCTAGTACAAAAAGAGAGAGAGAGAGAGGATAAGTGTAGATTTAGTGCTCTAACTTTCAACGTTTGTAAAGTTTGATCCCCCAACTTTTATTTTGTGCAATCAAATACTATATCTTTCTGAATTTGTGCAATCATTACAATCCTTGATTTGTGAAGGTGCTCTGTGACCAGAACTGTTAAATTTGGTTTTCTTTTTTCTTGCTTATTCGGCGCCAAATTAACATCACTTTTCATTTTCTGTCACATAAGCAATGAGACGTCATTAACTAATGTGATGGTTTAGCTGTTAAAGGTAACATGGGCTGAGTATCCATCCATTCTCTTGACTAGAAAGCCCAATAGGTCCAGATTTCAGGCAATCTCTCATTCTATTATTCCTCTCTTTTATTTCCCCAAAATCTTCAATTTCCCATAGCCGATGCAAGGAGATTCTTAGAGAAATCATTTTTTTTTCAATGACCCAGACTTCATGCTCATTGGTGCGTAGAGTTTCCTTTGCTCCAACAATTCAACTGACAGTCAATATTTAACTTTACTGTGAAATCTAACAAATTATCTCTAATTTACAAAGTTAAAATTGTTAATGGAAAAAATATGTGGTGGTAAATTCTCATTTCATGTTCCAACCCCAAATAAGGGTGAAGTGGGCAATGGGCATTCTTTAGTCATTTTTTAGTTAGTGCAATGAAGTGCTAATATGGGAAAATGACAAATATAATCCATAAACTTTAATGGCAATATGTAATGTCGTCTTTGAATTTATAATTTTTTCAATTTGGTCTCCAATGTACAACATCTCCCATAAATTTTTATTTGTTCTATGTGATCCTCAAACCTTTTTACTACTAAAATATATAAAGATATTTAATGTTGTCATTCTATTAATTTGGAAAAAAAAATTATTATCAATTTAAGATATTCAACTTAAATTAATAATGCTTTTAATTTGCCTAATTTGTTCAATTTGGAAAAAAAAACAATCATCAATTTTATTTGATGACATCGATTATCATATTCCGATTTGAGTTGAATATCTCACATGAATAATATATGCACAATGTTTTTTTTCTAAAAACTTACTGAATCGGAAGCCAAATTAGTAAACTTCATTAATTTGAATTAATGTAAGAATAACATTGAATATTTCTATATAGTATATGGATTATATTAAACATCTGCCAAAATTTTAAGAATCATATTGAACAAATTAAAATTTCATGGACTACATTATTTATTGGGTTAAGATTTAGAGACTTTTTGTGATAATTCTCAATAATATATATACTTATAATAAACACGAATGATTACTATATTGTTTCTCACTAAAAAAAAACATCTAACAGAATTGGCAGAGACATGATGTGAAATGCAGGATGACTGAGATGGAATGCCGAGCATTAGACTCGAGAAGATTAGTTGTCTTGTCGGCGTGTTACGGTACAAGACTTGTATTCTTTATATAGTACCTTGGTTAATAAAATATATAGCGTCCTAAATCCACGTCTGCGTGTACTGACGGAATGATATCCCTTGGTGGGTGGCTTTGCAGATTCCTCTTTGACTCTTCTTTTTGGTATTAGGTTGCAGAAGATTTATCATGATTAGGTATATTTCTTCTTCTTTTTTGTTTCAAATCATTGATGTATATATGAAATAAATTACCGGACAAGTCTTAAAATTTATAACTTTCATCCATTTATGCCTTTCCAGTTTTAAAGGGACGGACATCTACACATGGCTCTGTTAAGTATTTTTTTTTTTTTAATAGTTGAACATAAAACATTTGTTATTTTATAACTCCACGTCATAAAATTAAAATAAAAATTGGAAATAAATACAAATGAAAAAATGAAGATAAAAATCAAATATCGAAATCGAAAAGAATAAAAGAAGAAAGAAGAAGATACAATAGGATCAGGAATGGTAGTTTAAGGGGGCAATAGTCGGCTTGCCCTTGCAAGTGGTAGGGGGCAAATCTCACCACCGCTAGACAAGGGTCTTGGTCCCAAACATGACCTTAAACTGTCCCGTTTATCAACGTTAACCCCAAACGTAAAATGGGGTAATGATGAACCGCCGGGGGCTTGTAATCAAACTCGGGTTGCTCTTCTCGGGCCAGATCCCCGCGATGATTTTTTGGTCTCGAGCAGGACCTTAAAAGGCTCCCCCAAGCCCGTGCGGGGTTAACCATCGGGTATGGAGTTCTATCCTAGGGGACTCCCCAAAACCCCAAGGAACAAGGCGGGCCGCTGCCAATGAAGGGACCCTCCCTAGGGTAGGGAAGGTTAGCCGAGGCGGGACCCGTCCCAAGTTTGGTCCCGACAAGGGTCGCCCGGCCCTCGCATGGCATGGCAATGTTGAGAGCTAGGGAGGAATATTGAAATTGAAAAACAATTAAAGAAGAAAAAAGAAGACGATGGTTTAATAGCAACAGTGTCCTCTCTATCAAGGCTCGGGCGACAAGCCCAAAACACAAGCAAAGGTGGGCCTACACGCCCTCGCTTATGGCGATGCCGACCTTCAGTCACCCTCGCCACAGCCCCAGTCGTTCCCGCCAGCAACCTCTCCCTCCACGGGCTCTCATCAGCCCACCCTTACCTTTTTCTATGCTCTGGATTTTTTTATTTTCGATTTCGATTTTTTAAGTTTTCTGATGTGGCACCCACAAAATAATGTCATTGTGTGTTCAAAAGCCACATGAATTTGGATAAAATAATAAGAAAAAAATTAAGTGTGTAGACTGATAGACTTATTGGAAGGGCTGAAGTGTACAAAATCAATAAGTTTTATGATTTAGGTGGACGAATCGAAAGTTTTATGACTTCCACCGTATGATATTTTATCTCAATCTTCATCTCTAAATGTTCAACTTCACATTCAATTATCCAATAAAAAATTACTAGAGAGGATATCAAATACTAAATATCAAAATTTACAAGAACAATGATCGTTAAAGCGACACCGATGCTCTCCCGGCTGAGGAAAAATTAGGAGGGGAGGAAAATTTTAAAATTATCTCTGTGTTCTCTTTTAACAAAATTCAAGTTTTCTTAATTTCACAGCCGCTTTTCTGTCTCCTCCCCTCGCCCTAAACACGTGAAAATAAAATCAATAAAGAAATCAAAAAAAGGAAAAAGTAAAAAGGGAAAAAGGGAAAAAGGGGAAAAATCAAATATCCTCTTTTTTTTACTTCAATACCATCTTGTATCTTTTATTTTGTGCGGAATAAGGAGGAAGGTTGGTTGTTTTTTTAGGAGGATAACCGCTAGAATCTATCGCACCTAATTTTGTATTCCGAGAGACAGAATTATCCTTAAAGAAAATGCTAGCATGCCTCAAATATTTTTGTTTAATTTTATCTTTTTCAATAGATTTCCGATGATTCTTATCTCTCTTATATTTTTTCTAACAATCTCAAGAATAACCGCCTTATGGATTCTCAAATTAGAACTGCCACTTCTACTAGCGCTATTGGAATTGAATGATGACTTAGAGATAGTGAGAGACAAAAATCACATATTTGTGGGTGGTTTGTCATAGAACATTACTGACCATCAACACAAAAGAGCTTTTGGTTGTTTCATAAGACTATTGTGTGTAATATCGTCTTTTGAGACTTCGATACCTATGTTTGTTTTTGTGAGAGGAAGTTGGACTTTCGTAGGTGTTTTCTCTCTCAAGTTCATGGTTATCTTTTTTAAGCATCCATCTAGAACTGGAAATTGGGGCACTCAATGACTTTCTATTTTTGTTTCATGAATTCACTGGTCTGCATTTGATTTTTGGCGAAGATACCAAATCGTGATCAAGTAATTATACATCGAGGCATAGTTTGATGTTGTAGTGGGTGTGAATGGCTTTTAATACCTTAGTTGAGTTTGATTTTAGAGATTATTTTGCCTATTTAATAGGAAAAATTGTTGCCAATGAAGAGGCTTTGTTCAGAACCAACTTAAGGAATACGGTGTCAAGTGTTGGATTACTGAGCTATAGTGATGATAATTGCTGACTAGCAATGTGTCAAGTGACCTCTGGAAATGAACAACATCGTATTAATTTTGTCATCCTTGCTGCTATGAGCAAAGTGTTGTTTCTTGGGCCAATTTTCTTGGATTACTTTTCCACGAATTAAGCTGAACCTTGGGTGTTTTCTTTTTTATGTCATGTAATCCTCTTCATTGAAAATCTAATAGCATAATGTTCTGGATAACGGTGATTATATAATGTGTGGATGTATGGGAAAACACTAAATCTCGTTATCAAGCAGATAAACCCTTCATTCTTACGTTAGGATTATGCATTTATTCTTCTTTCCCTAAATCTTCTTTATGTGGGAGTTGTTTATATGATTTTATTCTTATCTTTTACTTCTGGGTCATATTGGCAAATTCAATGTGCCTAATTGCTTTGCAACTGCTAAATTTCTGTCTTATTCTGAAGTCTACGTGCAACTGATGCTACCTACATATATATTTATAATTTGTGAAATGGGCTATCTTGTAAATTGCTGTATGAGAATTGAGCGTGCTGTTTTATGTGCGTGAATATGAGACGAAATGAGCAAAAGTGTGGACCAAACATAAAGATATGAATGTCAAATATGGACTTTAGAGTTGCAATTTTGCAGCCATATCAATATAAAATTATGCAATTTTTTTTTTTTTTTGGTCGAAATAGAAGATTGTATTCAAGTGACGGAACACGTACAACCCAAGGCTATAACATCAGCATATACAAGATCTAGCAAGTAAAATGGAGGGGAAACAATCCAATTGTGGGTCAAGGCCGCACTACTATGGGCCTTGGCGGCCCAGTCCGCTACCACGTTCGCTTCACACCTGCAGTATTGAAGGCGAAGATTAGGGAAACGGGAAAACAAAGTGGAATAGGGCATGATCCTCCCATGGCGTCAATCTGCCATCTCGCATAGTTTCAACCAGTGTGAGGCAGTCGAATTCAATCAAGAGTTGTGTGTTATTGAAGCCTTGCTACAAACAGATGGTGAAGAGTAAGAGTAAGCACCTAGATCTCCGTCTGCAGGGCCAAACCAGCAGGGAATCGTCTAGAGAAAACATCTGTAAGTTTTCCATAATGATCACGACATACGTAGGCCATAGATCCTTTTGTGATGCCGGGCAATTTTACATAGTGGATTTCTCACTTTGTTAAAAGGAAACAATGATTTTAATTAGATCTCACATTCATATAAGGAAAAATCACTATAGGATATGTGTTCACCTTTGATGGAGATGCTGCAAGTTGGAAATTAACCAAACAAAAATTATTGAGGGAAATGACAATCCTATTAAATTAAAAAAAAAAAAAAAAAAACAAAAGGCAACTTGGTTGAAGCAAATGATATGATGATTTAGTTGTTGCAGTCATTTCCCAAGCCAATATTGTGACCAATGTAAAAGAATGAGTGGTAAACTCAAATATGGCAAATAATGATTTTATTCTTATCTTTTACTTCTGGGTCATATTGGCAATTTCAATATGCCTAATTGCTTTGTAACTGCTAATTTTCAATTATTCTGAAGTCTACGTGTAATTGATGCTACCTACATATATATTTATAATTTGTGAAATGGGCTCTCTTGTAAATTGCTGTATAAGAATTGAGCGTGCTGTTTTATGTGCGTGAATGTGAGACGAAATGAGAAAAAGTGTGGACCAAAAGTAAAGATATGAATGTCAAATATGGACTTTAGAGTTGCAATTTTGCAGCCAAATCGATATAAAATTATGGCAATTTACATAGTGGATTTCTCACTGTGTTAAAAGGAAACAATGATGTTAATTAGATCTCACATTCTTAGAAGGAAAAATCACTATAGGATATGTGTTCACCTTTGATGAAGATGTTGTAGTTGGAAATTAACCAAACAAAAATTATTGAGGGAAATGACAATCCTATTCAACCAAAAAAAAAAAGCGACTTGGTTGAAGCAAATGATCTGATGATGTAGTTGTTGCAATCATTTCCCAAGCCAATATTGTGACCATTGTGAAAGAATGAGTGGTAAACTCACATATGGCAAATAATGGTGAGTAGCTAAGAAACTTCTTAGTAGATATTCCTTTGTAAATGAAACCAGCACCTTCAATATCTATGCATTGTGATTGCAAGAGGCAATAACAATTGCCATGAAAAAACTTTCAATGGTAAAAATAAACATATTTGGTTGAGGAATGATGTAAAAAGCAACTGCTTAAAGATGAAATTATGTTCATCAATTATGTAAAGTTAAATGTGAATTTGTATGATTCTCTAATTATTCATTGAGGGGAATGGGACTTTAATTGAAGAAAATCAACAATGATAATAACCCAACCCATGTGATTGGCAATTCCATAAGTTAAGTTTCTATGGGTAATAACAAGTCACTTGTTGATATAGTGATGCACTATAAAAAAAAAATGTAATAGTGCAAGATTGTAATGAAAATGAGGCTAAGCCAAGCTCTTAATAAATTCTATAGCTATTATTGGTTGTGTATAAAATTGTAGACTATGCTCGATGGAATCATCTATAGAAATGTGGAGTGGGGGCGCTCCTATAAAAATTATTGGCAATAATCTCTAGAGCACTTATGAATAAATGGAGACACGCATGGCCTATTAGTGCAAAACCATATTGAACAACAAAATTGTGGGAGCATAAAGTGATTGGTGAAAATTATAATTCACAAAAAAAAAAAAAAAAAAAAAAATCTTGGTTCATAACAATTTCAAACTTTACCGATGATTTCGTGAATTATATTCCATCTTTTTAAGGTTTGGTTCATAGCATAACAAGCACCGATTCCAATGTATAAAACTCCATTACAATAACCCGGCATTATATACAAGGGATTGTTGTAAAGTTTTTGTCCATCATTAATATATAACATTTTTGTAACATTCTACAACGGTTTAAGAACGGTTTGACTAAAAAAAAAAAAAAGAACGGTTTGACTATTCTCCATTTGCAACGGATTTGATGATGGAAAATTGTTCCGTAACGTTTTTCAATTAAATGCAAGAATTGATGATGGAAAATTGTTCCGTAACGTTTTTCAATTAAATGTAAGAATTGATGATGGAAAACTGCTCCCTCTTTCTTCAATCTACAAATTGTTATTCTCAACATAATTGAAAAAGCGACATATATATGTATATGTATATATATAACAAGAATATTATCGTTTCTTTTTACATATATTTTCTTTCAATGCTAGGTTATACACGGAACATAATTCCTGTTCTTTGAATGTGATGCCTTTCCCTCCAACACAGACACCTATTTCTAATCTTAATGTTAGATCCTCTTCCTCAGATCGTCATAGCTTAGCTTTAGTTTCTTCCACCACAAGTCCCACCTTTAAATTCAAAACACCTCCGGCCACCATACCCCATTGTTGAGCCCCCCGCGTGATGGCCAAAAGATGGCAGCTACTGCTAGTGCGGCGGTCGAAGCTAGGCGGAGTGGTTAAAGTTACGGTTTTCTTGATGAACAGGATTTTTATGATAGTGTGGGAAAATTCGGAACCACAGTCGGGTTGGAGGGTTCACTTTAGGAAGAAGAAATAGCGGCATCATAAATAAATAAATAAAATGTCAATTCACGCGGGAAGCAATTCGTCGTCCGAGATGAAATTTTTTTTTTTTTATGCAAAGTCGTAGTTTATAAAAATGGAGGTTGAAAAGTGGCTCAGGGTTAAAAAGTGAGGATGGCTTTTTAGAAATTTTTCAAAAGAAAAAGGGTAAAAAGAAAAGAGGAAAAGTACACTCCCTCCCCAACAAATTAATTTTCAGTGAATCAGTGATCCATCATGGAATGACCCATTGTCCACCATGATGCATGATGCATCATGCATGATGGTGCACGAGCCAGGGCCATGCCCATCCATCCGATTGTCATCGCCACTTCCGTCGCAACTACTCCCCCTTTCGCAAACCAAAATGCTCGCTCGCTCGCTATAAAAATCAGCCCCGCACTGAATCCAGCGATACTTCCTCCTCCCTCGATCCCCCGATTCTATCTTCCGAGTCACGCTCGTCCGCTCGTCCGCAGGCGAAACCCGAGTCTCCCCGAATGGGCAAGGTGAGTCGACTCGTCCTCGTCCTTATTTTCTCCCCAAAGTTCACTCCTTTTTCGCCCCCCTTCTTCTTCTTCTTCTTCTTCTTCTTCTTCCCTTCCCTTATTGTCTCTCGTGTTTTGGGCTTTTATCTCGCTGTGTGCAGAAGAAGGGCAACAAAGGAGGTGGGGACGCGAAGCAGGAGGCGAAGAGCAAAGGAGGGGAGGTGGAGAACAAGAAGAAGGAAGGCGAGGATGGCTTCACGGTGGTCCTGAAGATGGACATGCACTGCGGGGGTTGCGCCGACAAGATCGTCAAATGGGCCAAGAGCGTCGAGGGTACTACTAAACATCGTCTCCTCTCTCTTTCTCTCTCTCTCTCTCTCTCTCTGTGTTCACTCATTCAGATGATTTTTGTGTAAACCGCGCGACGAGGCTCTGCTCTGTTTTTCATTTGCGATTTCAAAGTCCCGATCTTAGATTCGTATTTCGTCCCCCTATCGACTTCGCGTTCCGTCGTTCCGTTTTAGGAGTCCGAATAGGCGCGCTGAATAGTGGGTCTTGCTTCGTTCTTCACTTACTGCGACTTTTCCAAATCCCCCGATGCCAAAACCGGCTCGGTGCTCTGTTTTTTTTTTTCCCTCCTCTGCACCCCGCTTCGACTGTTTCTCGCTCTGTTTTTCTTTCCTTATTTTTTCCATATCGAGCTCACGGATTCCGAGATTTCGAGCGAGCCGAGAAAATCTGACTCCGACCCGCGTTCCGCGGTTGGTCTGTGAAGGGGTGGAGAAGGCGAAGGCGGAGTGGGAGGCGAACAAGCTGACGGTGAGGGGGGAGATGGACCCGTGGGAGCTTCGGGAGGAGCTGGAGGGGAGGACAAGGAAGAAGGTGGAGGTGGTGTCGCCGCAGCTGCCCAAGAAGGACAAGGACAAGGACAAGGACACCAAATCGTCGGCATCTCCGGACGGCAACAACAAGAAGGCCAAAGATAAAAAGGCCGAGGACAAGAAACCCAAAGAGGTTGGCATTCTCTCGACATTTGAATTTTCACTCCAGGGACCATTTTCGTCCCCTGCTTCGTGTATTTATATATCTCGTTTGTTCTTGGGATTCCACGCTCTGCATGTGGCCTTCCTTTCATTCGCTTGTCTCCTTATGGTTCACCAGAAGAACCCCTCCAGTCCATTTCAAAAAGAAAACCCCCTCAAGAGTAAATTTGAAAAATAGATTTTTTTTTTTTTATCTTTTTATAAGTAATAGTTTATGTTAATGTCCAAGGCTATGAATTTTAGTGAATTTCTTTTTTTTTTAAAAAAAAATTGGGAAGAAAGTTAGGTCCTCTCCATTAGGGTGGAGAATTATGCGGTTAGGTGGCACATTGAATGAATGTTGTGAACTGGGAAATTGTTGTCCCATGGTTAATTCCTGTACAATTTGTCACGAAATTATGATCATCGCTGTTTTTGGGATGCTCGAATTTTATATTGACGAGATTCTGAACGGTCACGTTAATGCATGAAATTGTGGTGGTTGCATTCTCGTTAGGTCAGAATCTGGAAATTATTCTTTATTGAAAGGTCTAAGGTTTGCTTCTTGACCACATATATATATACAATCGCATTTATATATACTACTAATAATTAGAAGTTGTATATTTTAATTCAGCCTCCGGTGACCACGGCGGTTCTGAAGCTGGAATTGCACTGCGCGGGGTGCATCGACAAGATTTACAAAACCGCCACGAAAGTCAAAGGTAGATTCAATTACCTTTTAATCTCGCTCCCTATTTACCTTACCGTCACGATAACGTCTTTTCCGTAGTTCAAATTAACATTTTAATTTGTGGGTCAATGAGATTTCGCGGCATGGGCAATCGCTCACCGATTGCTTCTGGCTTTGATCCTAGGAGTACAAAGCATTCAATTTGACAAGGAGAAGGATTTGGTCGCGGTGACGGGCACGATGGACGCGAAGGCCCTCGTGGAGAGTTTGAAGGAGAAGATGAAGAGGCCGGTCGAAGTCGTCCAACCGAAGAAAGACAAGGATGGAGGAGGAGGCGGCGGCGGCGGCGGGGGCGAGGGTGGAGGAAAGAAGAACAAGAAAGGCGGAGGGAATGCGGGTAAGGAAGGAGGGGATGACGGCGGCCATGATGGGGTGGAGGAGAGCTACGGCGTACCTGGAGAGTATTTCGTAGGGAACAGAATGGATTACTACGGATTACCGCCTGGCTACGGCTACAATTACGCGTATATGTATGGGAACCACTTGCACGCCCCTCAGATGTTCAGCGACGAGAACCCTAATGCATGCCACGTCATGTGATGTCCTTGAATCGAATTATGATGTCACTCGGAGCTAGTGCTTATCATACATGTGATATGTTTGGAAGCAGGTATTTGGAAGTAACTGTATATATGAGGAGAATAGAGAGGCAAAGAAATTTTAGAAGGGAAAGATGGTGGTGGTGGGGTTGACTTTATTAATATCTTTTGTGGGTAAGGGTTGACTCTTCAAGACTAGTTTTGTCGATTAAGTTTGTTTCGGACTATGGTTATGGAGAATTGAATATTTGGTTTTCTCTTCCTTGGTTTTTGGTACCTTTTTGGGTCCACTTTGTTCACTCGTCTTGAATTGGATCTTTTCTTCGTTAGTTTTTGGTACCTTTTAGCTCCTTTTTGTTCAATTCATATTGAATTTTGTATGGGGCGGGGTTCTTGTTCCCTTTTGTGGCCAGAATCAACGAAGCTGGGCAGGTGCTACTTGGGGATTTTTGTGATCGGAAAGTGTATGATGTAAGTTGGAATTTGGCAAATGTGAAGAACATGCGATCCTTTGTAGTATTGATCAAAGGGTTGTGGTTTAAAACCCGACAGCACAAAGCTCGGATCAAAACTTTCAAAAAGCGAGAGTATGGTAAAATGAAAGAGAGGAAAGAACTTGAATAAAATAAGTAAATGAGAAATAATCATATAACCGTGTAACAATATCACGATCATATGCTAGTGTTATGAATGACAAAATAAATATAGAAATAATGGTGGGATTCACCTTTGGTTTTGTGGCTAACATTCAACTGTGATACTATGACATGGTTATGCTAGAGGTGCTCTAAGTTAATCTAGTGATTTGGTTGAATGTGTGTATCCTTCTTCTCCATCTTGTAAAACGTCTTTCTCTTTCTTTTTTTATATATATAATTATGAATATTTAGGATTCCACTTTCATATTCTAAGACTTGTCTCTTTTATTATGAATTTGTCCCTTGAGTTTTGGACTTGGGTTCTAAGGTTTGGTAATCATGTCAATCACTTCTGCTATGTGTTTAGTCACGATCTTAGTCACTGCATCGGCTATATCATAAAAAATGACACATCAGCTATTTCCTATTAAAATTGACTAAATGAATTATATTTTCATAAAAAAATTACAACTTTTTAGACAATTATCTCTAATTTGAGAGATAGCGTTAATGGGTGCTTTTTCGGTGTAACAATTTCATGACAAAAATAAAATTGGTTCTTTTTTTTTTATGCTCACAAGCATTTAAACTTTGGAGGAAGACCGTTCAAAGACGGGGGCGGTCCATTAATTGAATTTCATAGTTGAGCTTTTTTTTTTTTTTTTTTTTTTTTTTTTCTGCTCACAAGCATTTAAACTTTGGAGGAAGACCGTTCAAAGACGGGGGCACATGCCTTTTTAAAGTTCGAGACAGGACAGAATGTGGACACTGGACACCATTCGCCAAAATCCAGGTAGCATTATGGCAACCACTTTCATGAATTCAAAAATCGAAATTGGCACATGATCTGGAAGATTCTCATCGTGCGGAAATAAACCACAAAAGATAATATTAAATAAAATAAAATAAATTATATAAGTTGAACGTGGAATATACTTGGCTCGATTGATTGGTTAGACGTAGACCCACGTTACAAGAAGAGTGGCGCAAGATTTTGCTATAAATAAGCAATACGTTACAAACACACTCAATTGATTTTATTATAGATCAAAAAGTAAATACATATACATGACTCAGATTAACATGCTCAATAATTTTCTCTTGTGGCCGCATACCTTGATTCGTCTATCTATAACTTTCATGTGTCACTCATATCATTTATTGCTGTGAAGAATGAGAATTCCTTTCACCATTTCATCATCAAATTTTCACTCAAGCTTTGCCTATATATATATATATATATACGGAAACAAACGGCCCAAACCCTAATTCAACAAAAAATGCGAGACATCCGCGACTTCCTCCAGAAAATCACTTCAACTCGGATAGCCGGATTTAGAAAATCCGACTGGCTTTGGAAGTCTGCAAAGCCCAATTTTAGACTTTCCTTCAATGATGCCGCGTTTGGGTTTCAGCACTTTGACATAACCGGCCTTTTGCACAATTCAAATCCTGATCAAGTTTCATTAAACGAGCTCAAATTCAAAAATTATTTTAAGCACAGATGATGTAGCAAAACGTCACTTCTTCCTCACTTGTGGATAATAACAAGCTACAGTCTTAAAAGTCCATCAACATTGATCTCGTGTGAAACACCACCTTCACCTAGCCAATATGCCCCACTAATCAAACATTCGCCATCCCTCAATCGAATGCATCTGTCCTCCAATGAGGCGGGCTGCCAATCTACGCATTCCTTATTTTAACACATCATTATCCACACATCAGTATCCGCACACCCTACTCGCTGATTCTCCCATGTATCTTTATTTTCTCTAGAATGAGAGAATACTCTCTAGGTATTTCACATCTGGAAAATCCTAAGGTTTAGATTGAACTGAGATGAAGTCTTTTAAGAACCTGCTTACATCCAAACTTGTTTAGGTCCAAACTTCTTCCTTGCTCATGGATAATAACAAGCTAAAGTGTCTTAACCGATCTCGTGTAAAACATGGCCTTCGCCCAATTGATATGCCCCCACCAATCAAAGCATTCGCCATCACTCGATCTACCTTTCTCTTGCTAATGCGGATCTAAAAGACCATAATAAATTTTGACCAACCCAATTCGACCAAATTCGATTGGCCCTAATCGCGACATTAGTCGAAAGACGACAAACGGGCGCCCGATCGGAACTCCGCACGAACCTCTCGTCGCATTCGCGCTGCGTGCGCTCCCGTCTCCTTTCCTTTCCAATGGTTGCCCTTTTCGCTAAAAGCAAGAAATGGTGGCGTTCCACACCGCATGCTCCTCCACCTCTTTAAGCAAAAAGGCCTTCCCCTCTCCTTCCTCGGAAGCTGGACAGCAGACACGTCCCTCCCTTTCCACCACGACCCCTGTTGGTGTCCATAACTGATTTCTTCTTTATAATACTAATCGATATGGCATCATTGGTAAATGATACGATATCTTGTACCTTGAAACTCATGATTGTGGATTCCGAATCCATTATTATTGAATGTTTTCTTTTTCAAATGAAATCTCCAAATACATGATAGGATGAAAATGTGGAGCATACTTACCGTATCGCATATTCAGAGCAATCTAAACGTGATTGATAACATGATTCGGTTGGGCATCGAGAAGGCACTAGTGCCGTCTTATCGATGGATGGTCTGTAAGGTTTTTTTTTTTTTTTTTTTTTTTGCGGCCTAGTCGCAAATCAATAATGCTGGGTTCGATGGGGTGTGAAGATCGGAAGGTTAGTGCGTATGTAGACTTGACTTTTGGGGGTCTTTGGCGGGGTAGGTGGGACATTGCTAATTATTGAGGTAACAAAGAAGCTCCCGCTTTCAGTCATCTCGTATGCTTCCAAACTTTTTTCCAATGTCCCATCTTTTTTCTTTTTCTTTTTCTTTTTCTCTTTTTCTTTTTTTTTTCTTTTTTTTCTTTTTTGTGTCGTACCTTCTTTTAAAAAAAAAAATTGTGATGGGAGCGAGAGAAAGGGTATATCTAGGCAAAAAGCCATGCCATTGTCAGTCGCCAGTGCGTGCGTGGAAAGTTCAGGCACCTTCCTCTTCCAACCATTAGTATCCGCTTCGGTAAAGATAAAAATGGCAAAAGAGAAAAATATTCCATGGCATTGATTGGGTTTGCTTGTGTTTTTGCCAAAAAAAAAAAAAAACTTTGGAAAAATGTAAATGAGTTTGGATTAAAAGAGCATTTTCAAAATGTAAAGGGTGTTCGGTAAAATGTAATTTAAAAGTTCATTATGAAGTAATTTGATTTAAATGGTGTTTCAAAAAAATACCTTATAAATGACCTTTGCTAAATTCTTTTTATAAAAAATGTACGCTCAAAGTATTCACTAGGCATCAACGACCGACGACCGACAGTTATTGCCGGTGGTCACGAGTGCCAAATATGGCTTGCTGGCTGTCAAATCTAGCATCAATGGCGATGTCTCGTGAGGTAGAAAGCGGTGAAGGCACTTATAGAATTTCGTAAAATTAGCGAGAGAAAAATTGAAAAGAAAAAAATATATTAGCATTATGAAAATACTAAAGCCAAGACTTTTTTATGGGTTCATCTTGAGACTTTAGAGGACATTGGAAATGCAATGCATTTTTCCCCCAAAAGTCTTTAGCAAAGTGCTTATCAAACACGGTCATTATCTAACATCGCTCCTGTCAAATCAGTTGTCAAATATAGCCCCGCAAATTATATTGACTTGAATAACTAAGGATGCCTTCGATATATATAAAAAAAAACTATGGATGTCCTGTCATCATTAATCAAATACAATATTAGAGAATTTCCAAGGCATATTCGACCTTGAAGGTCACACTTTATGGCAATAAGTCTTTAGTGCGAGAAGCATGGAGTACCTAGAAAATCAAATATGCGATCATGTTCGTCCTTTGACTAAAGGAAAAACGACAATGTTGACTCAAATTCACACCATTATTCATTTAGACTTATGGAGATTTGAGAGCAATCTCGACCATTGCATCTAGATTTCTCCAATGGGTTGTGGAATAAAAAACTAAATTACTAAAAAAAAATTTACTTATAGCTAAATTGCTCGAGTAACAAGATATTTTTACGAAAAGAAAATAAATAAATAAATAAATAAAAACTATGACATTAAGAATAATTTCTATAATAAAAAAATTGAGGGTGACACTACATGCATTGTTACGGTAATTATAGCATATACCGTCAGTAGAAAAAATAGAAAAATTAAATGATCGACTCTATAATTTTAGTAGTAGTATTTAATTTACACTGGCAATACGTGATCAAATTTTTAATTTAATTCTTCCACGATGTGCTAGAGATGGTTGAGCATGCATGTGTGAATGCGCTAGGCATGCATGCATGCGCATGTTAGTGCCCGCGACATGCCACGCATGTGTACGATGCGGGCCCCACCCAATGTTTCCCTCCCCGTCTTTAAGAAAGATAATAGGGACTTTACATAAAGTGCCCGGGGGGGGAAGGACAAAATCCATTCTTTATTACAACAAATAAATGAAATAAAATGGAAAAAGGAGAAGAAAAAACACACCAAGAAAAGGGACAAGTGTCTGTATTTTTGTTTCTTTTTTGGGTCAGAAGAAAAGGGAAAAGTTCAACGTTGTATTGATTGGAGAAGCAAATTGCACGTTGGCGTCAGGAATTTCGAATATTCCCCGTGGGTTCAATTATGGGAAATTGGAAAAAAAAAAACTGAAAAATGAAAAATGAAAAAAAAAATGAAGGGGATTGTAATCCTTTGTGTTGGAATCCATTGAATTCGAGCATATCCTTTGCATTTTCTATCCACCAAACCAACTCAACGAACCTCATCAAGTCTGTCATTAATGTCCACCAAATTAGTGAGAAACCTAAATTTAATATATCGAATCGAATCTAATGAGTCGAATCCGATGAAATTTATGTGGGTACCACAAAAATCCATCAATTCGTTTGACCCAGACACTGTGTTCAGACGACGTTTTTATAGTAATTTCACGATCTTTTGAGATGTGATTGATGGAATTTAGTCTCGACTTATATAATTTTAAAGGCTCGGGAGTGTGCATGCGTGCATACGTGGATGCTTTTGGGACCTTAAATAAGGGATGGAAAAAAAAGAAAGAAAGTAATTGGGGTTAGATTCCCATCCATGTGATTGGAGAATTTTTATTGAAAAATTTTCACACTAGACGTGATGATTGCATGAGCACATCCCATGTGTCGTAGACCTAAAATGCATAAAAAGTAGACGGCTTTTTTTACCCCAAACCCTTCCTTTCTCCTTTCTTTTTCTAAACTTTTTTCTTGCCTTTATTTTGTTTTTGTTTGGGGTATGAAGAGAGGTTGCCAATTTCAATGGTTGTGAGCAAAAGGTTAAAAGAAGAAAAGTGTGTCAAAAGAAATTTAAATTTATCTTCGCATATAATTATGTTTACGAAAAAGTGAAAAACCCATTTGAAAAGATAATGATTTAATAGATGGAATGTCAATATCTATAAATGCGACTCACAAATTATGCGCATAGAAATGTACCTTTAGATGATGTGAGTATGCATCCAAGACGTGAATACATGAATCCTCACATAAATCCGTTCAATTTGAACCGGTTCACTCTCGAAACCATTTGGAACCAAAGTTGACCTCAGGCCCCCATTCTCGACTAAGCTGACGTAAATGTTACGCTCTATACACCATCAATTGAAAGCCCTATACAGCCTAGCAAATTATTATACGTATGTAGATACATAAGTCTTAGCATGTCATCATTAACTCAAATAATTCATGAGCTAGCTCCCAACTTTTGACCGTCGCTTCTTAGAAATCGACAAGAAAAAGGCTCATCAGCCTGAAGAGGCTTTGAACTAATGGCTTTGATGGGCCTCGAGATCTTGGGCCGATCTAATTGGGCCTTAGCGGAGCTGATTTTGAGATATGGGATGGGATGGGCCTACCTAGTTCGGGTCTTCTTCCTTGAAGTCGCAAAACAAAGTGAAATGGGCCTTCGACAGGAACATTAAATTGATGACCATTCCTCGCAAGAACGAAAACATTGAATCGGATTCGAATCCAACGGGAGTTGGCATTGAATTCGTACTTTTAAATGGGTCCGAAAGTAATGTCGTGCCCGGCCCATTCGACCGGCCGTGCAAGAGGACTGGCCTTTTGGAGCCGAGGTCGCCGCATGAATCTCGCCAACCGTGAGCAAATTGCCGGTGGCTTGCGGAGAAGCCCAAGGACCGGGCTTAATGGATCTGTTCGTCTGGCAGGGTGTGTCGTAAACTTCACGAGGCCGCTGGGCCGGGTATCAAAAACAAAGACAATACAAGATCACGAGTGATCTACAGACAAAGCAAAGTATAATCAAGATTAATAGCCAGAGATCTCGATAGCTTGATCAATACCCAAATCAGCAGGCTTCCTTATTCGTCTCTGTTAGCATCATTTTGAACTTCGATTCGATGTGGTATTTTGAGACTAGGGCATACGATCGAGCTCAAGTTTACAGAAGCACAATGGAATATACATAATTTTTACTTTTGATAGCACGATGAACATATCGCAACATACGGAAAAGCAGTCGATGGGTTAAAGAGTTGCTCAAGTCATATGTTGTCAATTCGGTGCATGAACTACTGAAATCTAACTCAGTGCAATGGCAGTAGGAATTCAATTCATTTGGTCTAAAATATCTAAGGTCAGGCGAGTAATTTCCCATGTTATCTAACAAGCTACCGTCCATTTGGTCTAAAATATCTAAAAAAGAAGCAAGACACACTCGTAAGTCGCAGTCAAACAAAAAATAAATGGTTAAATTAAGCGGTATTGCCTTTTCGTACGACGAAAGCGAACTCGAAGAAGCCTATTATCTTTTATGCGCTAACATTTTGTTCCTCTGTGATTTCGTTATCTACGAAACATCTTTTATTGAAATTCGCGTTCTGACTTTTATTAAGAGGAGATAGTTCTGTGGAGATTTTCGAACAAGAACAGGGAACCAATATGCTTTATTAGAATTTAATCAATGACGAAGTATAAAACAATTTGTCAAAAGTTAATCGAATATGAAGATCCAAAAATAACAATTTAAATACATACTGAAATTTAATCGATCACGGGATTTGAAAGTACGATTAAAATATGGAAATTGAAAGATATTTAAATTGTGAAACAGTAAATATAGAGCTAAGTGGATGAGAACGTTAAATTCTCTAATTAATTGGTTAGGGGCTTTACAGAGTAGGGGCGATCAACTTGGGTGGTCTAATTCTCGGGTGGGCCAATGGAACTAGTGGTATATTCTTCTTCTTTTTTATTTATTGTTAATATCAAGAGGAATTTGAAGATGTTCTCAAAAGTCAATGAATTTTTACAACCAATTAGTTACTCGTAACATTTTGACCAATAAAAAATGGCAACTATTATTGTGTTTTGATTTGTTCTTGTTATCTTACTCACATGCATAAGTAAAAGGAGAGTTGTGCGACTTGTGTGTGCATTAGTGAAGTCTAAAAAGGGAGATAGATTGAATTTTTATTTTATTTTTTATATGCATTATTTTAAGAAATAAAAAGTTTTTAAAAAATTGGTCCAAATGGGCAGATAAACATATTAAAATTTAATTTCAACATTATAAAACCAAGAAATGGGCTGGTCCTCTTGAGAATTGCTTAAAACTAGAATATATGATTCGATCTGAGTGTTTTGTTTTGCTAAGTTTTATAGCAAAGAATACAGTTTTTCACCTATCTAGTTGGATTCGAATTGTTTGTTTTGCTACCCTTATTGCAAAGAGTACACTTGGGTAGTTATTATCCCTTTCGTGGATTTATGTACACAGTCACAGCTTTGGAATTCAAACAAACAAGTAGCTTCCTAATGGCAAGTATTGGAAGCTACTTCGAGAGTACATATGCAAAAAAAGGTACACAAATCCAAAATTAGTAGATATGGACATAACCAACTCCTAACCAATTGCTCATCGCTAGTATCGATGGTTTTGTCAAATTGATAATTTCATATCGTGTCGTTAATGATTTTATTGACGAGCTGTCGATTCCTTTTCAAATTTTCAATAATTCTATTAATTAATAATCAAATTCTACTCTCATTGACTAAAGTTTATCACTTTTCGATAATAGCCAAAATTTTGTCATTTTTCTTTTTCATCCCGTGAAGATTTCGAGAATTCGATATTTGGTAAGTATAAAAATGCGTTCGTAGGAATATCTAAAGTAAAAGCGAAGACATTTCAAACCGCACGAGACGTGATGTCCCCGGGGTTTCGAATATTCCGAAGGCCAAGGAGGAAAGGAAATGGGGTTGGGGGGCGGGGGTGGGGCGAAAAGTCCGAACTGCCCTCATCCGTCCCGCTGCCTCCCGACACGTGGCCGCGTCGAGTCCCTAACCCTCGCGCGAGTCCGACGATCTCACACGCCATCCTCGTCCCCTATAAATACCTCGCGATCTCCTCCCTCTTTCCTCCCACCACCATTCCCGAAATCCTCTCCATCCGCGCGACGGTGCGGTCGATCGAAACACTCCCGACATCGGCGGAGCCGCCACCGCGCTCGGAAACCCTAAGATCGCCTCCCCGCCTCCGCCTCCCAGGTATTCCCGAATGCTCTCGCGCCGATCGGTCTGCTTTTTTTTTTTTTTTTTTTTTTTTTGGGGATTCGTGGTTTATTTGTTCTTCGTTCGTCGTTTCTCGTCTAGGGTTTGCTTTGCTTCTTGTCATTTTTGGGGCTGTTGAAGATGGTGTCGGACGCGAGCAAGAAGAAGGCCGCCCAGAAGAAGGCGGCGGCCGCGGCCAAGAGGGGAGGGAAGGCCGCGGCGGCGGCCACCTCGTCGAAGGCGTCGGCGGCGGCGGCGGCGTCCGAGGCGCAGAACGGAGCCGACAAGCTGGCCGACGGCGTCGGGAGCATGGTCATTTCGGATCGGACGTGCACCGGGGTGCTCTGCTCGCATCCTCTCTCCAGGGACATCCGTGTAAGTGGGCTCTTCCGTGTTTTGCTTGGGTGGATGGGATGAGACGATTTCTATCTGTGCGGATATATATATTTTGTTTGATTTTGCGGTCAGATTTGGAGATTGGGAGTTTGTCTACGGCCGAAGTTGATATGAGGTCGTTGATGGATGCGTTGGTTTTAGTGAATTTCACTGATTGGAGTGTGCGGTTGGTGTTTGACGTTCTGTTTTGGCTGCTGTCGAGGATTTGACACCGGTCGATTCTTGCAGAGAACCTCATATTGTTGTTTTAACGTTTTCGAAGAACTTTAACACTGGATATGACTATTCTAGTCTGGAAATTATCGTAGAAATCTATGGTATGGGAGCCCTTCCGTTGAATGGATGAAGGGAAATGTTGCTTTTCGAGGAGAAATTTTACTATACTTTTATAAGATAACCTAGAGGCGCTTTCGGTATTTAAATGGTTTTGATATGTTGCTGCTTGATCTAAATGACAAAACTCTTTCTGGTCATCCTTGTAGTGTCCAGTGAAAGTGGTCAAATGTGTTAGCTTTAGTGACACTGTTGTCCCAAATATGTAATGACGAAAAATCTATTGTTATGTCAGTGTCATTTCGAGCATGTCCTTGTATCTTCTCATAGAGCAGTATTTTAGCTTAGGTGCTAAGTCTAGGAGGGTAGCTCACTGTACATGTAATCACAGTAGAACTGGGATTGCAGCTCTGGATATAGTCCTAGCCTGCCTCATGTCCTAAATATCACACTCTCCCGTTTGACCTCTTACTGGATGCCCTGGGTATCTTTATTCTTGTCTCTATATGAGGTCTTTCAACTGGTATTGTGTTGCTCTTTCTGGAGGGTGTTTTCCTGAATAAATGATCTTGATCAACATCTTGTCTGATTAAGTATGACAAAGATATTTACTTTGTTCCATCATATGCATAATTGTTCTATTTTGGGTCACTATATCTGTCATTGCTATTGGACATTCATGACTTGAGGTTTTTGCTGCTGCAGATAGAGTCTCTCTCACTTACATTCCATGGACATGATCTTATTGTTGATTCTGAGCTGGAGCTTAACTATGGCAGGTGTGTTAGTGTGAGTATGTAAATCAAGCAAGATATCTTTGGAAGTTAATAGCTCATTTAACATTGCCATTTTCAATTTGTAGGCGATACGGTTTGCTTGGATTAAATGGATGTGGGAAATCCACACTCCTAGCTGCAATTGGTTGCAGAGAGCTTCCGATACCAGATCACATGGATATATATCATTTAAGTAGGGAAATTGAAGCTTCTGACATGTCTTCACTCGAGGCTGTCATTAGCTGTGATGAGGAGAGATTGCAATTAGAGAAAGAAGCTGAAGCCTTGGCAGCACAGGTGCGTCTTGCAGCCATCTGTCCTAGTTTTTTTTCCTTTGAGTTCCACCGATTGCTCTCTGCTCACCACATGACTGTATTATTTTGTCGCACTGTTGCTTGGTAATCAATGACATCTTTTCCCTGTTCTTTTATCATCTTTTATCTTCAGGATGATGGTGGTGGAGAAGCTCTGGATCGTCTTTATGAGCGCTTGGAATCTATGGATGCAGCGACTGCAGAGAAACGTGCTGCCGAGATATTGTATGGTCTTGGCTTTAATAAGAAGATGCAGGCAAAGAAGTCTCGAGATTTTTCTGGTGGCTGGAGAATGAGGATTGCATTAGCACGAGCTCTCTTTATGAATCCTACTATCTTGTTGCTTGATGAACCTACTAACCACCTTGGTAAGTTGAATCAGCTAATAGTTAACGCATCATGTTTGCAGTTTTTTGATTTTTGTGGCCTTTGAAAATTTGGTTTAGTCATTACTGGTGCTAGTTGTTCTACTCTTTCTCAGGATCAATGGTTATTTCAGTGGCCTTCCCATATTCCTATTGGTCAAGAAGCCGAATATGCATAGTTCGTTGTAATTGACGAGAGCAGACAAAATTGTTAAGACAATATACATTATAGACGTGTTTGATAGATTTCTAGTTTTTACTTAGTTTAAATCTTATGATACATGCAACTTTTTTTCTAACCATAATAACAGGAAATTTTTACAATATACAAATGATGACATGCAATTCAATTTATTTTAATAATGCTTTATTGAAATTGGGATAATGTTTTCAATTTTGGCCGGAAAAAAGAGTTATATTTTAATGCAAACTAGCTTGCGTTGATAGAGCTAGACCTTTGATGTAGTTAGATTATTTAGTCTATTGGCTATTTTTGGATAATATTTGGCAATGTGCAATTTTTTCTGATGTTAATCCTTTCAGTAACTCATCTGTTTATCCCTGTGGCAGATCTGGAGGCTTGTGTCTGGCTTGAGGAGACATTGAAGAGGTTTGAGAGGATCCTTGTTGTGGTATCTCATTCACAGGATTTTCTGAATGGTGTTTGTACGAACATCATTCACATGCAAAATAAGAAACTGAAGATCTATACTGGCAATTATGATCAGTATGTCCAGACCCGTTCTGAACTGGAAGAAAATCAGATGAAACAATACAAATGGGAACAGGAGCAGATTTCTTCCATGAAGGAATACATTGCCCGCTTTGGGCATGGGTCTGCAAAATTGGCCCGTCAGGCCCAGAGCAAAGAAAAGACCCTAGCCAAGATGGAGCGTGGTGGGCTTACTGAAAGGGTTGTGAGGGACAAGGTCCTAGTTTTCCGCTTTCCTGATGTTGGGAAGCTTCCCCCACCAGTGCTCCAGTTTGTAGAAGTAACCTTTGGTTACACACCTGACAATCTTATCTACAAGAATCTTGATTTTGGGGTTGACTTGGATTCTAGAGTTGCTCTGGTGGGACCTAATGGAGCAGGAAAGAGCACGTTGCTGAAGCTAATGACAGGGGAATTGGTACCTCTAGATGGCATGGTCCGGCGACATAATCATTTAAGGATTGCACAGTTCCACCAACACCTGGCCGAGAAACTTGACATGGATTTGCCAGCACTCCAGTTCATGATCAAAGAGTACCCCGGGAATGAGGAGGAGAAGATGAGGGCAGCAATTGGCAAGTTTGGTCTGACTGGCAAGGCCCAGGTGATGCCCATGAAGAACTTGTCTGATGGTCAAAGAAGCCGAGTGATCTTTGCATGGTTGGCATGGAGGCAGCCTCACATGCTTTTGCTGGATGAGCCGACTAACCATCTGGATATTGAAACAATTGACTCTCTGGCTGAGGCATTGAATGAGTGGGATGGGGGCTTGGTGCTGGTGAGTCACGATTTCAGGCTCATAAACCAGGTGGCTCATGAGATATGGGTGTGTGAAAATCAGGCAGTGACTCGGTGGGAGGGTGATATTATGGACTTCAAGGAGCACCTGAGGAATAAGGCTGGCTTATAAGACTGAACTCTATTGTAGTATGAAGACGGTGCTCCCCCTCTAGTAATGTTATATTGCAAAACAGGGTTCGTCACACACAATTGATACCCACTGCTCAAGGCTAAAGCATGGATCTGCCATCGCAGTCTGTGCAAGCCATTAGGGCAGGAAGAGAGGTACTGTAAGGCTTGGTTATTATTTCAAGCCTACATGTGACCTCCACATGATATTTTTCTGTGTTTGCTGATCCCTTACTGCTAGCAATTTATCACTGTAGCATGGCAAGACCTACTTCTAGATTTTGCTGGATGATTCCTTATGTCGGTTCTGTTGAGTTTGAGTACAACACTAGAGTATGAGATTGTACTACTATACTTTCTCGATTAAATATTATTTCGGTTTTCTTACTTGTGTTTTGCATCGTCCGAACCCTGTCCCTCTTGAGGCCACGAAAGGCGGATTCAAGGTTATAGTCTCCATCTGTGTTCTTAGGTGTCGATACCAGCGAGTATTGAGGGGAGGGAACTCCGGTTGAATTTTAGAGTAGGTTGCGGTGGGCGTCAAGTGCCTGTACTTCCCGGCAATTCGGGCGATGGCAGTTTGTGCTGGTTTCAAATGCTTGATTTCACTACTGTTGTCGTGCAGAGCAGAGCTGAGCATCAGGATGCACGGGTTACTTCATTCAATATGTCTGATGGATTTTTGTGGTCCAGCCACAGCCAGGGGACAAAGCGGTGAACACAGTTATTTGTCCTCCTCCCCTCTCTGGATTGCTGTCAGAAGCAGGAGAGGCCGAGGCATCTACGACCGCATCGCATGAATTACATGACTCCTCCCCTGCGTTCACATGAAATAAATGCACTTCCCCGGCTGTGGCCTTGTCGGAGCATACACCTCTCTCCACCCCGCCACTGCTGCACGGGGTCCCGGCGCACATGCATGGGTTTTTCAGACGGGCCTCTGCATGGTTCACGGAATTCTTTCATTCGAGAACCGTCCGAATTTTTTCGAACATTACATCTTTTAGATTGGAAATCCTTTTGGGGTGTTTTCTCATTGCAAATGGAAATCAATCTGTGACGCAAATCAAAAGAAAAGCATCGGTGGATTTAAGCATGTCTTTTACTAAACAAAGCTTATAATAGATATGGAGACTTCCAAGTGTCACCAACAAGATAGCAAACAAAATTTGAGCACATTATCATCGTCAGCAAAAACCAAAACACGGTCCAAGAGAGAGAGAGAGCCTATACAAATCCAAACATGGCTCTCGTCTCGGCATTTAGTAAAAAGATAGTTCGGACAACATGGCCATTGCTTCTCCTCAAACTTCCCATGATACAACCGTAAATAGAAGACAAGACACATGTACTTCTAGTATTCTTCCTTTCTTTTTCGCCTCCCACAAGGGTCATTATCCATCCACGATGATGGGAATCAAGGCCTGGTTGGGCTAGGCGCGGAACACCGGGCGAGAGGCTCATAGTTCACGTACCGGCTCGGCGCGGATGTGTGCGGAGACCCCTTTGGCATGCAGTTCCTCAGCTGCTTCGCCCCAAAGGTGCGCGTCTCCTTGCGAAGAAATGGGCGCTTCATCGTCGCGTACTCCTGCGAGTCCGGGAATAGGGGGATCATCGTGCTCGGGACGCTTGACAGCATCGCCCCACCTCGTGCCGCTGCAGTGAAGCCAGCCGCCGAACCTAACAGGAGGAGGATGAGGACAGCCGACGACGAAGAAGACATCCTTTCAACCGGCAGTCTCTTGAATGAACGGTTCCGCTCTCTCTCCTTTTAACCCCTTTAAAACTTGGTGAGAGATCAGGGTTAAGCTTATGACGAGTTTGTGTGCGTTTGAAGTTCATGTATATATACAAAAAAGAGAGGGAAAAGAAGGAGGGGGGGTGTCTTAAATGGGCTCGTGAGGAGCTGATGAAAAGTGCAGAGATGGAGAAAACACAACTCATAGAGAGAGAGAGAGAGAGAGAGAGAGAGAGAGAGAGAGAGAGAGAGAGAGGCCATCAGTGAATGAGCTGGTGAGGTGGGTGTTCATGCTTCCTCTCCTTCGCTTCCTTCTTTCTCCTTTATTTATTTTTTATTTTTTGTGGGGAGGACTGAAGGAGATAGGGAGATGCTCGTGAGCTCTCGTTACTGCACTGTAGCCAGATCGTTGCAGGTTCCATCTTTAATGATTTCTAGTCTTAGTACATGCGGGTTTCATTTGATTTCCTGAAGGTGGGAGAGGTTTCCCGCTCTTGGCGTGGCAATGGCCTTTAATATGCCTTGCACAGTGTTATAAAGATAGTTTCCTGGTGAATTGCAAGCCCTTCTCATTAGATTTGAAGACCAGATTGCTTCGGAAATACCATCAGGATTCAAGGAAATGCTTTGCGAATCCGAAAGTTGAGAGTTTCGATATTATTTGTGATTGGTGGGAGTTTATCGGAAGATAAAAGTAAAAATGCCTGTTTAGATTATGTAGATATTCACCAGGATATTAGATTTGTTCGATGCTTATTAGTTAATGTGTTCTAAACCATCTTCCGACAATTTAGAACTTATCTGAACAAACAGGCACACCATTTATATATCTCTCTTGAAGTAGACATTTGATAGGTTTAGTGATGTAAAAAACGATGTTCTCTTTTATGAGTTTTGTTGATTAAAAGGCTTACGTATCTAGAAACTATCTTTTAAAATGTATATTTCATTATTAGCCTTCAAAGTTCTTAAAATTAATCTTTTAGAATTGAATTGTTGGTCTCTTTAAAATGTTGGCCCATTTTGCTAGCTCAAGTGAAATGAACTCACTAATAAAAATTAAGGTTGATTGCTCGCTTGAAATATATAAACCTATCAGATATCCTCGTATTATCGCATGCTTTGTGATTGTGTTGAAGATACCACCTAAATCATCTTATCATTGCTTGCTTAGATATCTCATCATATCATCACTTTTTTTAGCTAGAATCACTAGAATGTTGGCTTACCTAACAAAAGTTATTGATAACAAAAAGGTTCGGAAACTACAATTAATTAATAATGGCAACGAAATTAAGGGGAAAAAACGAAATGGACCAAAAATAAATTCTCATTAATTTGCAAAATAAATACGGATGTCTCCTGAAAAAAATGTATAGAGAAATGATGGATCAGGATGTCTATATTACACGTAAGTTTTTCAAATGTTGCTGCCAAATTTTCGTCCACCCCACTCGTGATGAGACGCTGCTTTTAAATCCCTCCGTCCAACCTCGGCGACAACTTTATCGTTAGCGGAAGGGTTTCAAGTGAGAGGTCAACCTTAATTGCCACCTTGTCCTGCCAAGCTGGAGCTCTCGTGTCCTGCCACGTGGGAGCATATTTAAGAGAGCCGCACCGAAGCATCCGTCTTTGCCATGTGACACCCCCGGGGAAAGCGTGGACGAGAGAAAATTTTTCAATTTGTCAATTTTGTGGAAAAACAAGTATTTCAAAGCTTTGTCTATTAAGGAATTTAATTTAAATTTTAATAAATGAGAAGAGTTGAATTTTCCCAAAAAGATAGGGACTTTTATAAACTTAAACTTGGCACACGTTGAAAAATTAAAGAATCGCATATGAAACATTAAAGATAATATTTATTTTGCCTTATAATTTTTTTCCAGCAACTATGATTCACATTTATACCATATGAGCCTCCTACAAATTTTATGAGAAATATCTTAATCTCCATCTATGTACTTTCACGTCCTTTTTAATCAAGTCCCTGTATTTTCAATTTATGATCTAATCAAGTCATTTTATTTAGATAAAATTTTTAATCAAATCTCTCAAACATTGAATTCGGCTAAATCCAGCTGCCGTAACCATCGAACAACATCGTGGTGGTATGATATGAACTAAAAGTACATGAATTTGATTAGAAAAGGATGCGAAAGTATAAATGAAAAGTATAGTCTTTCCTAATTCCTTTAAGGGCAATGGCTTTTTTGTGAATAAGTGAACTATCGGGGGCAAGATCGATTCAATGTCGATTCCGTTAGCCGAAGATAAGAGAGGCTAACGATAACTTCCAGTCCTGCTGTTTCCAACTTCCTGTCCTGCGTTCGACTCGAAATGGAGCTCGCTGTAGTTGGCAACTGCTCTCCCGCTTTCTTGAACAAGAGTAAGATCACCCATTACTATCAAATAGCAATTTCGTACCTTTGATATGCGCCGACCTTCGATCGCCATTTGCTTGGCATAGTAATTGCATTCGGCAAGCGTCGGTTTGTCTTGCAGTTCTTTCTTGTTTAGGTGCCGAGGACGTGATCCTAGTTAAGAGCTCAGCCTACTGGGTCCTGGGGTGATGAGGAAACGTGTTGAATTTAATTGGGTTGGGCGGTCTGAGGTTGACGAGAGAGGCAGCGATTCGATATGAGGCCTTAACTGGGCAATCGAGATTTGATTGGGGTTGGGTTTGTTTTCATTTGTGCCATTTGGGTTTTGGTGAAGTGGGTCTCTCCTGAAAATTTGGCAATCAACTACTTTCGCTGTTGATCTTTCATGGCCCTTTGTGATGGTCCTCTTGATTGATGGTTGGAAAGATGGCCGCTTTGTGTGCTGTGGCTGTTGATGCTGTGATTGAAGTCATCTTTTTATTGCTCTGCGCTGGGAGGCGGTTATCGGCTGCGGTCATTGTGGCCTTATGTTAAACATCCAAGCATTGCCCTCCAATTTCTTGTCCTGACTTATGGTTGACCTCAATTTGGAACTGTTCCGGTGCGTTTGGGTAGCTTCTGTGACCAAGAGTCACATCGAGACGCTCCTGCCTTGGCACTATGCCTCAAGGCTTAAACATGAGTAGTTAGTATATCTGACCTTTGAAAACCAATTCTCATGAGAGACAGCTTAACCAACTTAAAAATTTGAGTTTTGATACCGTATAGGAAGCATGACTTGCTATATATTGCTAGGGCTCTTCAAGCTGATGCTTATTTTTGATGTTTTTGAAGCAAGTAGGGAGTCCGAAGGTAAAGTTTATGATGCACTTACAGTTGGCTCTTGTTTCCCCACTGGAGTTAATGTTCGATACATTCGACAAAGAAAGCAACCAGTTTCTTCTGCACTACCAGAAACAGCCATTTCCATAGCAGTTGCTGCCGCTGCAGTGGGTGCTGCCACGACACTTCTTATAAAGAGAACCAAAGCTTCCGAAGAGACTGAGGTGCAATCAAGTACACCTTTTTTAAGCAGTTGATTGATATGAAATGGGTTAATTTTCTTGTAGATGCTATCAAGGAACCTACGTACCTATATTACTGAGAATTTCAGTTTGTGAAATATGTTTGTTTTCTTGCTTCTATTACCTCCTCCCGGCTTTATTCTCTCCTACAACAATTTCTGCCTGTTTCCAAGATGTTGAGTGCGTTTGGTCATATGCTGATTTGAATGAGGTTTAATGGTTAAAGCAATACCGAGCATGGCTAACAAAGATAGAGACTTTTTTCTTATGGTAAATTATGCTATCAAAAGATATTTCGTTTGTGGCACTTCCCTTTGATTTCTTCATAGTTTGAACCTGTCCCATGCGATACTGAAGGAGACTGATGATGGGAGATTTCTGCATAGTAGCTTGATGTGGAAAATTTCAACTAAATCATGATTTGAAGAGTGCTTATAATTCAATTATACAGCGATGAATGTCTTCAATTGGTTCTTTGCGGAATATCTTTTGTCTTTTTGGCCTAAGGTCTTCATCAAATTAGGACATTAGTTTCATCGAATTTTATGCAGACAAACAGAAAATTCTGCTTGCATACAGAAGTTCTTCAGAGATAGTACTAGATGAACTGTACCACTTGGTTTTATGGACTTCTGTCAGATGCCAAATGCCATGAGTTCGTCAAACGGAAACTTCTCTTTTCACTCATTTTAATGATACGACAGTCTCCAGTGCTTCTCATAAGTATGAGTCATCAAACAACAATAATCAGAGTAATTTTTAGAACGTAATCATGCCTGACTGAAATTCTCCAGACCGCCTGTAAACTATCCATAATCAGCATATTGTGCATGTTGAAATCCTGTTTCTTATACCATCTTTGCCTGAAGAATGCAGATCCCTATGAAAACTTGTGAAACCTGTGGAGGTTCAGGTATATGCTCTGAGTGCAAAGGCGAAGGCTTTGTGCTTAAGAGACTGTCAGAAGCAAGTGCCGAGAAGGCAAGATTGACTGCAAAGAACATGGCTACCCGATATACTGCAGCGTAATTCTCTTGGCAAACTTCCTTTAGTACTCTTCTAATTCGCCTTGTGCGGTAGATTGACAATCTGATAATTGATGACAGGCTTCCAAAGAAATGGAGTTACTGTACAAAGTGCTCTTCCTCTCGTTCTTGTATAGCTTGTGGCGGGCGAGGGAAGTTAAGCTTATAGCTCTGCTCAAGTGACTCTTGATGGGTAAATGGATGAGTTTAGAAACTTCTATTTTGTATAAGTCAAATTCAGCTCGGCCATCTTCAGTTTTGGTGGTTTTAGTGTTCATTGCTTAATGTAGATGCAATGTATACACATGTCGATTATTATAAGATACCTACATGTAGACTGAAATTAAATGCCTGCTACAAATGTTCAAGACACATGGTGCTGATATATTGCTATCAAATTTACTCTTAGTTCGTTATTGTCACTGTAAGGACAACTACTCTTAGTTCGCTCTAGTCTCTGTAAGGACAACTATGTTTATTTTGTTTCAGATCTTCATATTAGGAAAACTTGAGAATTGTGTGATAAGATGCAGGGGTCACTTTAGGGGATTAAAATATTAGGTTTGCTAAAGAGTTGTTAAACTGCAAATCCAGTCATGTCGTTTACTTTACTGAGGATAACTGGGAAATGCAGAAGATGCAGAAGATATCTTCAAAATGAAGGGGAAAAGAAGAAGCTACGTGGCTGATATATGCTGTTAACACATCTTTCATTGCACATCGTTATGATTAAAGCTGGGAAGTCGACGTCTTTGTATTATAATCGCATTATGTCAATTTTAGGTTTAACCTGAACCATACGTGCATCATCCATGTTGTAGCTCTGAAACCCAAACCTGACATATTTATCGATTAGGTCACACAACACGAGACTATGACATGTTTAAGTTATAAACTCTTGTATACACTATGTAAAATGTGTCTAAACATTCATTAACATGTTTAAATATATCTACATGTATTCTGTTAACTTGGGTAATAGTATTAGTTTGATCAATTTAACGTGTTAAAGGGTGTTGTTCGAGGGTTAACCATAATCTGCTCGGGAAAGGTCAACCCTATGGTTAACCTGCAAACAACATGTTTGTTGTGTCATGGCGCCTTTATCACACAAACACAATTAAGCCCGACTCGAGCGCACTTAATTGTGTGTAGTGCAAATGGGTCGTATCATAAATTGCATTATGACCTGAAAATCAGGTAGTTATTGGCTGTAATAGTTTGACTATGACAATCAGCTAAGTGCGTACACGAAAGATGAAAAGATAAGAAGGGAGCGATTGATGCTGGTAAATCTTAGATGAACTCATCTCACTCAGTCCATGAGATAAGCGAGGTAGTTGACAGATTCAAGGTTTGCAGAACTGAAAGCGGATCTTCCACTAAATAGCAGAATCCTTTGGCTTAATTTCATGTGATGATAGGGCTTTTGGAACCCCATTTCTGCAAAATGCCTTCACGAGGTGAGATGTCTAATTTCTCTGCTGCCTGTCCAAGTGCAGAGGTTCCATCCGTTGTTGGGAGCGGTGCAACCTATGTCTCCCTCCATCAGATATGGATATGGTCTTTTGGCAATCTTTTCGAATCACAAGATTCCTCTCGTATGCTGTCTCCTGTTCTTTATTCCCGGTTCATAAAATATTCCGAGTCAACGTCTCTCCTGGCACCAGGGGGAAATAATGGAGGATCCTCCACAATAAAATAATTCTCCGAATGAATTCACGCCACGTCTTCGATCTGGAATATACCGATTACACTTTTACAGGACTTCAAAGGCGTACATTAAACAAAAAGTTAGTCTTTTTAATAATCAGTTGAAGGGTCTGCTTTCTCATCTGGGAGCTATTGCAATTGAATCTTAGTGACTCTAATGTTCCCCCTAGAGTTCCTCAGAGTCAACTCCATGACGCACCTATTTGTCTGAGACATGTACACTTCTAGCTGATGACACGACCAACTTGCATGTCCAATAGGAAGCAATCGCGTGGGATGTTTTTAATCCAAAAGAGAGCGCAAGCTTTGATATTAGATCAAGGGATTATTTGTTTTGGAGATGCTGAAATTAAGGATATAAATAACGAATAATGCGTTGGCTTCTGATACATAATGCGTTCGTATGTTTTTTCATATGGCCATGGTATGTATGGAAGAACCGGGGCAAGTATAAGCTAAATTCGACCTTGGATGTTCAGAATATGATAGCGTTATACTTGTATAATAAGTGAATTTAATGATGACACGCTACATGACCTGATCTGACTGTATGTTTTATGTTTGGACCAAAACATAGTCAACTTCCTCGCCATTGGCAGTCAGATGGCACTATCTCAGGCATAACAAGAGCTTAGCAGTCAACACAAACTCGTGATTAAAAAGATGAAGACAAGACACATACACGAAGCACTTCTTCGTACTGAGCACCTGGTGATTATAATCCTTCCCTTCTCACCATGACTCTATCGAAGTTTTTCCCCGGGGAAAAGTCCTAGACGTGCGACGGGGTCGAGCCGGGTGGAGTTGGCGCGGAGGTGACCTTCCTCCCACGCTCCGAGCGGCTGTTCTCGGCAAACTTGAGGCTCCCCTGGTGCATGCCCTCGCGCTTTTCCTCCTCGTTCCACTCGGACTCATAGTAGAACTCCTCCGTGGACTTCACGACGTCCTTCGATGGGGGGAAGAACATGCCCCCCCACTGTGGGAAGTGCACCAGGGTCACGGGCAGCGTGCAGCACACGATCATGACCCCCATGAGGGAGAGGCCAGTCGCTGTGGAGTAGCTCGAGCTAGCGAAGAAGATCAGCTGGGTCAGTCCAGAGCCGAAGTTCCCTCCCGCGCCAGTGAGACCAGATATGATGCCCAGGGACCGGCGGGAAATGAAGGGGATGATCCCGAAAGTCGCTCCGCATGCCGCTTGAGCTCCAAGCGAGAAAAGGATCATGGCAAGGACTGCGATCGGGAGCGAGTTTGCGCGGCCAAGCCAGATGCAGAAGACTCCTCCTAGGGTTTGGAGGATCCAGAGAACCCACAATCTGCCTCTCATGCCAAAGTATCTGGCTGAATAGTCCGAAGCAAATCCGCCAAATGGACGAGCCACTAAGTTTGCCATCCCGAACGAAGCGGCGATTATTCCGGCAGTGTGGAGCTTAAGATCAAACCTGTTATCAGGCAAGAGAGATCATAAATCTCTTTTTCCAGGGACATTACAATTTAAGGAGTTCCAATGGCTCAATGAAGCATGAGTTTACCGGTCATAGAAATACTCGGCGATGACATTGTCAGTCGATAGCTCAACACCCATAGAGTAGCCATACAGCAGAACAAAGACCCAAGTCCTATAGTTTGTAACAGCATACCACAAAACCTGAGACGTCAAAATTTATTAGCTGAAACAATGTCCCATGACAATGATGACGACGATGACAACAACTTAAGCACTTAGTTTCACCCACCTTGGAGAACTTATCCTTGGTAACATCACCCTTCTTTTGCAGTGTGCTCAAATTCCCATCAGGCAGGTCTTGGCCAAGAGTGAGGACCAAGATCCCCGTAATCACATTAAGCCAACCAGGGATGAAGAAGGCGATCCTCCAGGCGCTGAAGGGCGTTGCACCGGTTCTCCGGATCAGCTCGTAGACCACGGGCATGATCAGCTGGGTCGCGCCACCGCCCATGTTGCCCCAGCCGGCAGCAGTGCCATTGACAAGGCCGATGATCTTGCTGTTGAACATGGTGCTCATCCAGTACTGGCATGAGACGAAGGTGGCAAGGGAGAAGCCGATCATGAAGCGGACCGCTATGTAGCCACCGGCATCAGAGACGAAGGACATGCAGAAGACGGTGGGGGCGGAGAGCATCATGAGGAAGGCACAGCCGTAGCGGGGCCCAAGGAGGTCGCAGACAGCGCCCATGGCTAGCCTGGACAGGATGCTGCCAGAGACGGAGGCAACGCCGGCATTGCCAATGTCGGCCTTAGTGAGGTTGAGGTTGTCACGGATGATGGGGACGAGGGGGGCGGCGGCAAAGGTGGAGACGAAGCAGGCGAAGAAGGAGATCCAGGAGAGGTGGAAGGTCCTCATGTGGGGGTTGGCGAAGGAGAAGATCTTGAAATCCTTGGCCTTGTGCTCGGAGTCCACGGGGAGAGCGAACTTGGCCGTGTGGTCCGTGGGGACAGTCGGGGAGGCCACAGAGAAGGCGAATGTCTGCTCTTTGCCGGTCACTCCGTGCATCGAGCTTCCCGGCGAGCCTTCAATTTCCCCCATTTTAGAGAGAGATGCGAATGATCTGTGTTTGAGAAACGAAAGGAGTGTGTTTAGTGATTTGTGTTAGAAAAGAGAGACGTGTCTTTGTGAGTATGGGTGTTTTTTGGATGGTTTGTTGTGTGGAGGAGTTAAGAGAGGAGGTATATATAGGATCTAGGGTTGACTTTGTAAAATAGCCGATGGAGTTTCCGAATGGTCGTGAGGTTGCATAGAAAATCAAAGAAAACAGAGAGAATCCACTTCGCCGCATCTATTAGTAATAAGGAAGGGTCTCATCGTATATCCCAAGGGATCACCAGGTATTTAAAATTGGGACCCGCCCTCCAGTTCATAGTCAAGTAGCAATTTCTGACCCGACAAAAGATTATGGCTCCAATATGGCACAACTTTATTTAAAGGAGTCGGAATACCGACAAGTCACGACCTGATTAACTTGAATTAGATATGAATTGACACATAATTGTTTGGTTCTCTTATTTTTTTTTTTTGAATTAAATGATACGAATCACTGATGAAAATATGATAGCCACTACAAAAAAGACGATTGAAACCTTAGAGATGTGTGGAAATATGTTGTGAGACTATTATGCAATCTGTCCAAGTTGAGGCCATATTAGTAATGAGTTTATTTCATTCTAAAGATGGCGAGAATAAGCAAGAACTAGTAATAAGAACACCCCAGCTTTTTGCCCTTCTGTGTTTTGGAGGGCAACGTTTACCTGATCTCTAGGAGTCAGTCAACAATATTTTTGTTTAAGTTGACCCATATGTTGGTGTCCATAACTGTCAGTTCAGCTGTAAACTTGATTTGCTTTTCGACCGGCGCAAGTAGTTCTTGCTCAACCTGCTGTTTCTGCACAAGCAAAAAAGGGAAAGCAAATAGGGAAAGTATAAAATGGTGATCCTACGTTGTCCATTCGGCACTCCATGAGATCTTTAGCAGAAAACGAAAAGGCACTCCATGAGATGATGATGAGTACATTTCAATTTAACTGTAGAGACTCAGAAATTTCCAGGCTTGCCCCAAATTGAGCAAACAGCGTTGACTTCTATTTATATTTAGTTTCTCCTTCTAGAGAACTCCTTTAAGTTCAACCCTTATAGCAGGATTATGGTTGAGAAATTCAATGACGTAAAGTCTCAGCAAATGAACTCTCAATGTGATAAAAGGAATTAACCAATTTTACCGTGGTATAACACGAAAATAGAAAGCAGGAAAAGGGAAATATCACAAAGTCAAATAACGTCAAAATGACTAACTATTTGTTCATTTCAAATAAAACCCTAATAATATATTTCCCTACATAGTTGCCCCGAGCACAAACTTGCTCGATAAAGAAGTGCTTTCACCCATTCCCAATGCCCCGCAAGATGTATCTCCTCCTACTTCGCAGGTCAAATGATATACAACGCCATTTGTTTTCGCCTAATCTTAGATTTGCTGGGGTGATGGAGACAAAAATATAAATGATAATGTCGAACCCTGCCCCTTCGCATGTCCAGAGAGCTTCGAGTCATTTGTTTATGTCCATGAACTCAAAAACAAAGAATCTGACTAAGTTTTTGTGGACACAAGTTGTAAGAATCGAACCAGACATTGAAACTGTTTAGAGCCCTCTGACGTTCCTTAACAGCTGCTGCATCATGGTCGCCCGTTTATATATACGACACGATGACGAGGGGTCTGTTCGATAGTCAAGAGAATAATCGCAAAAATTAATGATAAGTGCTGCATTATAGCAGCTTCCGTCGATCGCCCTCTATTATTCATTGCTCAGTAGGACAAGGATATGAAGGTTTCCAACTGGGGGATTGATTACGTAGGTTTTCGGTCATGGTGTTGGCTTCTGCTTCTACGGCCTTTCGATTATTAATAAATTATGGTAGGATGAGAGGCCTCTCGATGCTTTGTTAAGGTAGGTCTCGAGATTATCAATCAAAAAATGGAATTCATCGATGAATTATTTTTTGCAAAAAAACAAGTGGTTCAGATTGACGAAATCTTGATGGCACAATGCGTAAGAATTATCATTCAATGAAATGCGTCTTTCATAAGATATTAATGCGTAAGAATTATCACTCAATGAAATGTGTCTTTCATAAGATATTATATTTTGTGATATGATCGTGCGTATTGTACTGACAAGCTTGGTTATTAGACAAGACGCATCCTGTACTTTTTTTTTTTTTGTCGTAAAGACGCATCCTGTACTTGAATCGCATTGTTTTCAGCTCAGAATAGCCTTGAGACGACATAACCTGTTATGTGGGTAGAGCTTTACTTGGTATACGTGGACGGTGGGATTTGCACGAGTAAAAGATTAGAGTATCCAAAAAATGTAAATATCAATAGGAGTGTTGTAAGAGATGACTAGAAGGAAATATCCAAACCGTAAATGCTTTTGCTTACTTTTCAACTTTATATTATCTTTGCTATGAAGAATGACTCGGATCTTGGAGGCTTGTTCCTCAAGATAATGTCCCTACAGGTGGTGAGGAATGTGCATTTCATCTAGCTGAAGTACACTTGTCCCTTTATCTTCTCCCTCTTTGTTGGAGGATAAGACAGACGACATAAATGAATTATCATTTGTTTTCTTTATCATCATCTGCTTTATCGAGCCATATCCTCGAGGAAGTCAATGGAGAGCTGAGGTACATGGCATGAATGCAAGGTTTTAGCACCAATAATTCAATCGATGAAAGCCTTTTTTTCAAACATGTTTCTCTGATCATCTTATCGAAATGTCATGTCAGGCGAGCTATCCGGAAATTTGGTTTACTTGTAATTGATGTGTGCCGCAATCTATAGCCCCACCCCACATGTAAGCTCGGCATCAAGCTTGAAATGCGCAATAAATGTAATTACGTCGAACAAACCCTACAAAGTAGAACGACAAAAAGAGAGAGCACTGGTGTTTTGTCCTTCGACTAATGCTCCGATGCCTCGTGAGATGATTTGTTTTTCATGAATTAACGGCTCGAGATTGGCTAATTTACTAGCCAATGTACAAAACGATGTACAAAACGAAATCTAGTCTGGATAGAACCGTGTACGTGTCACGAATATTACGAAATTACAGAAGATGCACCAATCAACATGCCATCATTGTTCCTGGCTATCGCTCCTATCCCTCCACGAGACTCCTCGATATCTATTGCTCCATCACAAACGGGTCTAACATGACCTGCCTCAGGTATTCGGCAGTCCTCATCCATGTTTTCTTGAGGTGGCTCTGCCCTCGTTTTTGCTGCACCTCTTCGACTTCATATCGCAGAACTCAGCAACGGCCCTTTCGATCTTCTGCGCCTTCACAGGTTCGGTGTGCCGCCGACAGAAGAAGCTTCATCCCCGAACTTCCACCACCGTGGCTAGGAATTTCTCTTCCCTTTTCCCCCGGAGCGGGCATTGCTCTATCGATTGCGCATCCATCGATCCATAGCCTGAATGGCTTCTCCGTTGAATCTGATCCCCAGTTCTTCTAATCAGACGCAAGCAATCCATTAGCAACTGAGGAGTATAGGTTGTCTGTTGTTTCCTGCTGATTGTGGAAATGGACGTTCAACCTCGAGGCAATTTTTAGTAGTCTTTACAGTCGTTATCAACGGTATATAATTTGTTCGATTGCTATTATATTATCAATAATTGATAATTAGCACCCGTCAGTTTTAATTGTGATGTTACATATTTAACTTATAAATCAAATGAGTATTGCAAATCACAAATTCAATATTGGTAAAATATGTTGTGCAATCTATAATTACGATCTAGTTGGTTTTTTTTTTTTTTTTTGGTAATCGCGAATTGTCTCCCCTAGAAACCGTTGGAAAGAATGCTCCTAGATCAATATATATGAATCTTTACGATTACATTTTCAAATTTAAAACTCAAAGCATCAAGTAAGATCAATTACCACCAATCGAATACTAACAAAATATAAATTTATGATTATGATCTAGTTTGTTGTTACTATTTATTATCACAGGAGAGTATGTATTTGATACAATTAATCATGACAAAAATGTATATCGTATCATATTTGTGTTGGGCTAGCTGAGAACTTAAAAAGGTAATTATCTTTCCATCAGTTGGGGAGGGGAAAGTATCAAAAAAATCATAAACTTATCGCATTGATACCAATTCAATCCTAAACCTTTTAATTAGACCAATTTAGTCCTAAACCTTTTTCACATAAGTATTAATTCAGTCCTAAACCTTTTAATTATACCAATTTAATCCTAAACTTTTTCACATCGGTACGAATTTAGTTTATCCGACCAATTTTGGCAAGCCGGTGCTAATGTGAACACATGTCGGCATTGACTTGGTTATCAGCTCAGATGCTAATATGACAAATTTTAAATCATTTATATTTTTTTTCAAAATTTTTATTAATTTTTTTTCTTTTCTTTTCCTTTTTCTTCCTCCTTGGACTTTCTCGCAGTGGTGGGTGAGCCTCCAATGAGGCTCGTTGACCACTAGAGGAGGGCCGCAAAGCCCTTGCCAACCATCAACGAGGGTTGTGGCTTTACCCTAAGCGAGGCTAGGCAAGGGCTAGACCCTTGCTGGCAGTTGGTAAGGGCTTCACGGCCCTCACCCAATGGCCGGCGAACCTCGCTGAAGGCTTGCCGGCCACTACGAGAGAGTTCAAGGAGGAAGAAGAAGTAAAAGAAATGGAAAAGAAAATTAATAAAAAAAATTAGAAAAAAATAACAAATATATATATTTAAAAATTGCCATGTCAGCATCTAGTCATCACCTGGTGTCTACGTCAGTGCCAGCAAACCAAAATTGACAGGTAGACTGAATTAATATCAATGTGAAAAGATTTAAGATTAAATTAATCTAATTAAAAGGTTTATAACTCAACTGGTACAAATGTGAAAATGTTTAGGAATAAATGATCAAATTAGAAAATTTATGACTGAATTAGTACCAACGCAATAGATTTATGACTTTTTTGGTACTTTTCTCCAGTTGGGGATGCTGATGGTTATTATGTATAATGGAGTCTTTCTATAATTACGTTTCACTCTGTACTCTAAATATAATTAATCACTCTTATTGAAAGATATCCCACAACTCTAATTCGAGTTAAGTCACTAGAAACATTCTATGGTTATTTTTTCTCTAACTCTAAAGATCAACAACTAGAACCCTAAAACGTTTCAATTTCCACATCTATAGTAGCTAGAGGACACAAACTTACGAATCTATTTTGCCCTTCTCAAAAGAGGAAAGTGCATTCGACGGTTCCTTTGTATTTCCATAGCGACTTCAATTTACATTTTAAAATTAAAACGTCTAGCATTAATTATGTCCCAAAACCATGAAAAAAACAAAAATCTCTAAAATGTCAGCAAGCTTCAGAGAATTCAACAAAAATGTTGATTTTAAGTTATTGAATAAAATTTAGTGAAACTCAAAATACAAAAGTTTTGTTGGTACGATTATGAAAAGTCACTAGGAAAATTGGACAGCAAGTTTAGACTGAATACCATTTGCCAATGATGGATACCTGAGTTTGACGAAGGAATCTCTTTCTTCATGGCTTTTTGGTAACTTGCGCTTCAAGCAGAAGCAAAAAACTTCGGAACGAAGGGAAAAGATAAAAACGTAAGAGAGAAAGTAGATTGACTTACTCGATTTAAATATGTCGGTCATTGTACAAGTTTAGATGACAAGTTACTCGAAGTTTCCTAATTCAACGCGGCTTCGACTGAATATTTCCTAATTCAACTTGACTTAGACTATGACTCAAGCCTGTTTGTATCAACATGATCTCTCCCGCTTTATTCGATCGCTGCTTTTACGCACTCATCTCAAGCTTTACCTCGACTTTTAGGGAAATATGTTTTCTGTTCACACAATCCTCTTCTACGAGGATGAAATCAAGGCATGGGTCACCGACGAGCCTGCTGTTGTTAGCCGCTGGATTGGCGAGGTCGAGCACTTCCATCATCGCAAGCTCGGGAGGCTGATCATTGGCCTCGATATTGAGTGGTGCCTGAGTTCTGAGCCTAACAGCGACTTTCCCCAGGTTGCAACTCTCCAGCTTTGCGTTGGCCACAAGTGCCTCATCTTCCAGCTCCTTCACGCGAAATACATTCCCAAGTCACTCTTCATATTCCTCGCCAATGTGAACTACACCTTCGTTGGAGTCGGTGTGGATGAAGACGCTAGGAAGCTCACCAAAGACTACGGACTTGACGTGTCGTGCGCCATCGACATCCGTGGACTAGCAACGAATAGGTTGCGGAACGATTTGTGGGGTTACAAGAGTCTCAAGAAGCTGTTCAAGGAGATTCTCCATAAAGAGCTTGAAAAGTCGAAGGAGATTACATTGAGTAGGTGGGACAACAAGGTGTTCACGCATCGTCAAATTGAGTTTGGGTGCCTCGACGCATTCGCTTCTTTCGAGCTTGGGAGAGTCTTGAGGGCATCTTCAGTGAATAGGGTCTTTGATGGCTGGTGTGTTAGGATTGATGAGAACTTCTTGTTTGAGAAAGATATTTACCCTTGATCTACATGAATTTCACTTAAAAAAGTTCAGGAAATATACCTACGAAGATTTTGCAGCTTTTATGATTGTTTACTACTTAATTTTTCATGCAAATATTGTCTGATTATGTTTCATGAAGATCATAGTTTTATTTCTAAGTATATTTACCGTACTATTCTATTCGTGTGTAATATCTGACATAATCAATATTTTCACTTGGAAAGAAGGCTAGTGATCATTCTTTTATGAAAAAAGGTTAGTTTTATTACCTGTGCTTTGCAGGGATATGGTATAGTTCCCGAAGTCTAAACGATGATATTCAATAGAACTCGAAAGGATTATGCGAATGAATAGTTGTAGAGTCACAATTGTCAATATACTTAAAAGGATCATAAGAAACAGGGGTATTAATTATCAAAGTAACAGATTATGGGCAGCAGCAGTTCTTTTTAGATGAAGTGGAAGACTTTGATAATACCAATGATCCAATGAGTTCAGTGAAAATAGTGTTGATACTGATATTTTTGAAGGTCTTTGGATATTGACACTGCCGTTCAGTGAAAATAAGGAATCAATAGAGATGCTAAAGTCCTAAAAGTATTTGATCATGCTGCAAAAACTTTAAAGAGTACTTTATATCATATTATAGTCAAGTTGTCCATAAGAAGCAATGTAAAGCAATTATTGATGTGACATTAATCTTCTTCTTTTTTAGTGCCTCACTAGTTTTTTTAATTAAATATATTTTAAGTTATCATGTCCTATTCTTTTACTTTATTGTACGGTGATTCATTTATAATGACTTCGTAGGGTTAGTATATTCAATAACATATCAGATAAAAAAATCAATATAAGAACACACGTAAACAGAAATAAAATTAATTACCTAGAGTGTCCAAAAGAGTGTACATTTGAATCTCATTATGCTTGTTATGTTGAAATATCTAAGAAATGCTATCTCGTGTCATCTCTCGTGTGCATTAAAAATAAATTGTGATCTACACTATACATACAATAAATCAAAAGAGTAGTTTTCATCCTCGAATATTTTTACTCGAAAGTTCCCAGAAAACCTATTCTTAAAAATAGAAACGATAACATTAAAAATAATACCATATTGATTTCGCGAGCATAATTATGTATCTGAGGATTTTTTTTTTTTTTTTTTTTTTTTCCGTCTCTCTCTCTCTCTCTTTACATGAAGTGTGCCTTTCGCTAGTCTTTTCAAATGTATCAGATCCACGACATGGACTCAAGGCAAAAACAAATAAGCTAATTTTCTCTGAATTAGGTGTAACGAGTGACAAGAAGAAAAAAAGAAAAATTACTTAGAAAATATCGTCTTCAAAGGATAGGATCTTGCGATCAAATGGGCCTTCACTTAACAACATGCATGGTTTATAAGAATAGTTATTTAAATTATTGGTCTACTCCTGATGAAACTGCGTAATTAATACGGTTACAAAAAGAGAAATTAGTACGAAACTAGGACCACAATTAACCCCACAAACGACACGAGACTTGAAATTGTTCTTCAAATCTTGATTGAAATATATCGAGAAATCTCAACCATTCCTCTTGAAAATTGCATGTGTCGCCACAGAAAAGAAAACATACTCTTACTTTTGCTCAAGCTAAATATGTTTTTAACTACAATGAAATCACAACATTGGTCATTGATGAGCTGAGAGAATTACCAAAAAGTCTTAAACCTATTGCAATTGTATCAATTCAATCATAAATTTTTTTCTTTTTAGCTAATTTAGTCCTAAACCTTTTACAATTGTGTCAATTTAGTTCATTCGGCCAAAATTGGCCTGCGGCGATGATGTGGACGCGGCCGGCCGACGAACAATTTTTTTAATAATTTTATTATTTTTTCGAATTTTTTAATTTTAATTTTAATTTTTTATTTTTTCCTATTTTCTTCTTCCTCTCGGCTAGCCAGCCAAAGGCAAGGGCCGGCGAGGCTCGCCCCCGCCGGCCGTTGGCGAAGGCGAGCCCCTCCCGGTGACGGCGAGGCCGCCGTCACCCGGCCAAGGCGAGGCTCGGCCTCGCCCGACCATCGTGAGGTCAAGCCTTGCCGTCACCGGGCGGGGTTCGCCTTCGCTAGTGGCCGAAGGGGCCGAGCCTCGCCCAACAACGGCGAGGTCGCCATCACCCAGCTAAGGCGAGGCTCGGCCTCACCGGCCACCGGCGAGGTCACCGTCGCCGGGCGAGGCTTGCCCCTCGTCGGCCCGGCGAAGGCGAGCCTCGCCCGGCCGACGGCGAGGCCACCGTCGCTAGATTTGGCGAGGCTTGACCTTGCCATGGCCGGGTGAGGCCGAGCCTCGCCGCCCTCGCCTCGGCCAGCCGGCGGGCGCCGGCCGAGAGAAAGAAGAAGATAGGAAAAAAAAAAAAAAAAGAAAGAAAGAAATTTTAAAAAATTAAAAAAATTTGAAAAAAAAATTAAAAAATTATTAAAAAATTGTTCATTTGGCCGGCCAATTTTGGCCGGATGGACTAAATTGGTACAATTGTAAAAGGTTTAGGACTAAATTGGCTCGAAAAAAAGTTTAGGACTGAATTGGCATAATTGCAATAAGTTTAAGACTTTTTTGGTAATTCTCCCCGATGAGCCTCCTTTCGTTAACCACCAAATTCACAAAGTCAAGGGCATCCACCATCAGGCTTGGTAGGCTGATCGCCAGCCTAGATACTAAGTGGTACCCCAATAAGTGTTGGGAAAAAAATGACAAAAGATCGGGAAGAACAATGAAATCAGACTTTAAGACTTAATATTACTTTCTTTAAAGAATTATTTGTTTCACATTATTGCTAATGGTTATTAGCAAATTTCTTTCAAAATACAATAAAGTCTCGATTGAGAATATTAGATATCAATTATAGTATTTCTTTAAGATCTCTTGAGGGAAATAATTGAAATGATTGTTGTATTCTTTTCTTTAGAAAGATATTTTGAAAAGATTTAAACATCATTCATCCCAAAACTAATGTATTTATCTCTATCTTAATGAATAGAAGCAACTCTTTGGAAATGTTTGCAAAGTGAACAGGTACATCCTCAAAGGCTACCTTGAAATAACATATAAAATTCAGAACAAAATAATAATTAAAGAAATTATCTATTAAAAAATTTCGAAATTTCATGATTTCCCAAAATACTGATTAAACAATCTGCATGTGTGTGGTCTAACACACAACCCATTCTCTTCTTTAGAGCAAACTAGAAGACACTCACACTTATAAAATAGTCTACTACCTCCCATCTTTCCTACACGGGATAAGGAAAAGCATCATTTATTTGATTTACAAACAAACAACCACCAGACGCAAGAAGCTTGTCAAAGACTTTGAACTCTATGTGTCGTGCACCATCAACATCCGTGGACTAGCAATGAAGAGGTTGCGAAACAATTCGTGCCCTGTCTCAAGGTACTGTCCAAGGACATCCTCCGTAAAGAGCTTGAAAAACCAAAAGAGATTACCCTACGCAGGTGGGACAAGAAGGCGCTCACGAATCGTCAAATAGGGTATGGATGCCTTGATGTGTTTGCTTCTTTTGAGCGCAGGAGAGTTTTGAGGGTGTCACCGGTGAATAGTTTTTTTATTTTTTATTTATTATGGTCGGTGCAATAGGATTGATGAGAACTCCTTATTTAAGAAATATATTTACCTTGATCTTCATGAATTTCACATTGGAAAGTTCAGAAAATGTATTCAGAAAGATTTTGCAATTTATATGAATATTTTTTAATGCAAGTAATGTTCGATCACTGAAATCGTCATCGTGCTTTTCCAACTATATTTATGGTACTGATCATTTTTTTTCTTTTATGAAAATGTAAGCTTTTGCGTGGATACGATAATTCCCCTTGTACAAGCGGCAAAACCTTGATAAATACTTTATATCATATTATAATCAAGTTCTCCATAGAAAGCAATGAAAACTAATTAACGATGTCATGCTTTGTTATTTTTAGTTTTCAACCGATTTTTTGTAAATATTTTTTTTTTACATTTATCATGTACTATTATTGTGCTTTATTGCCTAGTGATTCACATTTAATGCCTTCATAGTGTCTAGCATATTCTTCAATATAACATACATCTACAAAATTAAGAAAAATACACTCAAGGAAATCCAAAGTAATTGAATTTAGAACGATACTCCGTTCTGAAACTTTGAAGCAATGAAAATTTTGGTCAATAAGGTTGTATACAATTCACTTTGGACCTCAACACGGTTTAGATTAACAAATTTAAGTATTTAGTTCTACATATAACGTAGTCTCAGAGAGTACAACTAAAGCCATACACATGTAATTGCATGTGTAGCGTCTTGAGACGATTCCAATTTTCAAATTACATATTCTTAATTTAGAAAGTGACCTATTTATGGTCAGTTTGTTTCATTAAAAATTTCTAGCAGCTGGAAAATAATTTTAGAAGATTCAATTTTTAGGAAATTAAACCATTTTATGATGTTTGTGTGTGCTGAAAGCAAATTTTAAAAAAAAAATTATGATTTTCCAAAAATAAGGTGAATTCACTAAGGTAGTTTGTATAGTTAAAAATATATGTTGTTTTGATGGATTACAAAATAAACAAAGAAGATGTTGATTCTAATTTGTTAGTTATTACTCATTAAATACATTTTTAACGGTACTAACTATTTTTAGTGGGTTCACTTATTAAATATCATAAAATCAATTTCTTCAACTTGTTTTCAACATAAACAAACAACAAAAAAGAAAATGGTTTACTTTCACTAAACTTGAATTCTCTAAAAATATTTCCAAAGACAAAGGCTAGATCCTGCTTCCTCATTAAAGATTTGCGTGTTGCAAGGACCTGAAAAATGTGTAGATGTATGCCAACAAATATATGTATTAAATAACCAAAAATAACTTTCATTATATTAATAAGTGAAATTTAAGTATCTTGTGGTAAACTATATCAGCTGAAAAGAAACTCTCAAAATGTTGATTATGGCTATGGTTGTTACTCGTTTTATGATTAGTGCAATTTCTCGAACGACTCTAGAAGTTAGATCGTCGAAAGTTGCTTTGCAAAGCTTTTCTAAGCGCAATCAAAGCAGGGCAAAAGAAAGCATCCCTCCCAATGCTCAATCCAAGCACTAGACTAAGTTGTATTGTAAAACAAATGATGTCGAATGACATGGAGCATCAACCAAGCACAGGAAGAACCTCTGAGAAACAACAAGCATTCGGCTTAGCTACTTCAAGTCATTTTCTTTTCAAGGTACTGCTACCGTCACATGAAGGACGGTCGAATCGTAACTCGATGAAATGCGAAAATAAATCCCATCAAGAGCTGGTCCCCCCTCTTCTCTGAACTGCTTTGTACAACACGACGCTCACGTACTTGGAATGGAAGCGGTGGGTGAACCCGAGAGCCACGACAGAGCGCGGAGCCTCCCGGTTCTCGATGTAAAGGTGGTTTAGAAGCACGCTCATGGGAGGTGGAAGGCTTTCAGGGCCATCTCTGGTCGGGGGGCAGCCAAGCAAAGGGTTCAGAAGTTGCTGCGGGACAAGAGGCGGGTCTCGTGCCTCGTCTTCGCTGGCATATGTGCAGTTGTAACTTGAATCGGGCGATCTTGGAAGCTCAAAACCCACCACGGTTTGCTCTTCCTGCACAAATAGTAACTCCTTCATCTACTGTACTTCAGCAAGGTCAAGCTATGTAACAGAGGCTCGCAACTTACGGGATCCTCAGGACATTGATTACTCATCTTGGGAATGACACAAGTCTAGCAACAGAGATTCATCAAGGTGCGAATTTATGCTACAGATAAAACCTGGAAAAGTAACAAGGATTAAAAGGCCTATATAATAGAGTATCTGGGGGAACAAAAGAACCAGAAAAGGCAAGAAACTAATGAAAAGACAAGGAAGAAAGATCTTATCAATTGCATCATCACCATTGTTATTATAAAAGGGTTATAGATCCCAGGAAGCATGCATAACAGGAAATGTCCTTTAAGATAAAACTTAAGCGTAGAGAGCGAGACAATACAATTACAAGCAGACCCATTTTTATACTTGTGGAAATTCTAGGAAGTAATGAAAAGGGAATAAAGAGTACCCAAAAAAAAAACACACCGCAGCTGGTGACAAGGAAAGAATGTTTAACGACTTGTAATGGCCATGAGAACCAGTTCTAAATTCAAATGGGCTTAAACACCATCCTCCTGTCCATTCCCTGACTTCAGACCATGACTGTCCATGGCAGCGCACAGCCCCAAGTCAAAGGTCGTTGCCGGCCGCCAAGGGAATGCAGACTCACAGAGGAAAGAGGGCAAGAGACATAATGAACCGAGAGAGGAGGAAGACCCAGCATGAGCAGTGGGGGAGGGGCTGACAGCAGTGAGGAGGGGGTCAACAGCAAGCGGACAGTGATGGGTGGTCAAAGAGAGATGAGGGGAAAAGCAGTTTGCCATGTCACAAATATACACGCTATATATGCTTTGTATCCTTCTTCATTTTCAAGCATGGAAACTTGCGCTCACCAAGCATACCACAGGGGAAATACTATAGGCTTGTCTGATATTGAATATAATGAAAATAATCGATGATCAGGGAGTAAGAGCTTGAATATACTATTAATTGCAAGCAAGAAAATAAAGCAGATTGTACAAGTCCTTGACTTGGGCTAGAGTTTAATTAATCCAACATCCTTCACATGCCAATCCTGTGCCAAACTCCAAGTGGAGCAGAGTTGCATGCAGCAAAAAAATATTATTATTGTAGTTCAACAAATTAAGGGGAAAAAAGGCACAACTGCCCAAGTGGAAAGCATAGAAGGGAAAATTAGAACAAATTCCACCTGTCAGAATTTGAAAATAGGGTCACTAGAACTAACTATTCAGGGAATGTTGATTGAAGCCAAAGGGAGACAATACACAGCCAGTGCAAAACAGAAAGTAGAGCAGTTTACAATTAAACCCTCCCAAACTCCATCGCTAGATTTTGCGCAATATGCTCCTGAAAAGTAAAGAATAATTTAAGCGGATTGGTGCAAGTACCAGATGTATTTTATCCCCGAAGAATCAGCATTGGACCCAAAAATTGTCTAAGAAAGGAATTTCCCGGTTTCAATGTGTTCATCACCTCACTCCAAGTTTACCAACCTAGGTTTCCCTCAAGAATCTAGTATAACTCATTTTCAGCCCTCAAAAGAGAGGAAGAAAAACAGTTACAAAACTGATAGAATGGAGGAGCCTTTCTTGACCATATCTGTTCTGACAACCCCAGCATTCATCAAATAAGGTCTAAAGAATAGTTAAACCCATGAGTTGACAAGAAACCAAGCCTTGAATATAAGCTCTCTTAACAGTCTAAGCTCCGAATATCTCAGATTGCCCAAGCTCAAGCCTCAACAGCAGGCAATTATTTCAACACAAGTCAGAAAAAACAAGCAATCATTCAACTTTGAACTCCTCTACTTTGTGCCGGCACAAGGCGCTGGACTGTCGAACAGAACATTTTACCCAAAAATTGACTGGCAAGAACCAGAAAATTCTCCATTGCCCTTTAGTGCATTCCACTACTAGAATTCACCGCACTCCATAAATATTAAACAGCACATCCCCACAACTACCCACTTCAACAACGAAGGAGAACTTGGCTTCGCATCGGTCCAACCTCATTAAGATCCAAGAGGGTCTTCAGTTCTATTTCTAACTATCTTCACCCTAACCCACCTTTTATCATTCCGAAACAAATACTCCTCAAGTTCAGGACAGTGAAATCCATCCTTCGGAGCTACCAGCAAATTGCAAACGCAGTCTTTGCAAGCACGCCACAGCCGCCCCAGAAATTCATCTTCCCGCACAAATCAATCCCAAAAACACTCCTTTCCCATTCAACACCGCGCGAATCCCACCGCCAATCAAGCTCCTCCCCCAAAACCACGAACCACCCCCCCCCAAAAAAAAAAAATCTCACGCGACCTCTCCAGTTAGCTCGGCGCGCCGTCACCCCCAAGAAACGACAACGAAACGAAAAACGCGAACAAAACCACAAAACCAACACTACTGGGACGAATCGAAGTACGAAGTAGCTCAACTACGTCCTAATCGAACACTACCAAGTACCCAGCATGCAAAAATTCGAAGGAGGGAAAGAAGGGTCCAAAAAAAAAAAAAAAAAAAAACAGAGAACCAACCTGACGGGGGCGAATTGTATTCCGCCGCCCACCCCTTCCGAGATCAAATCGGGTCGCGTCGACACTCGAGCGGGGCGAATTGGAAACCCCCCCCGAGAAACCGACCCGGAATCCGATGAGATTGGAGGAGACCCGGCTCCGGGAAGAAAGAGAGAGAGAGAGAGGTGGAAGTGACCCAGAAGCAAGACCGAGCCAATTCCGAAGTCGCGAGGTGGTGGGGGGCGAACCGAAAGGCCGGAGCTTTTTTGGGGGAAGGCAGAGGCCTGGAGAGGAGGAGGAGGAGGAGGAGAGGAAAAGGTGGGAGCTTTTTGTCTTCTTCTTTTCTTTTTCTTTTTCTTTTTCTTTTTTTTGTTTTTTTGGGTGCGCGTGGCGGATGGGGGAAATGGAGAGACGGACGATGGACAGGGACGTTGAGGAATTAAAGAAAGGAGAGGGGGAAAGCCGCAAAGGAAATGGAATTGGGAAGAAATTTTTGGGACGGTTTCCTTAGAAATGGGGGAAGGGAGAGGGAGAACTAAAAAACAGAAGTGGGAAAAATAAAAATAAAATTAATGTGTTTTGCTTTGATTTTTTATTTTAATCTTCTTCTCGTGTCTTATTGTTTTGGGGCGGAGCGAGTGTGGAGATGGACTCGTTTGTCCTTGAAGTATCCGCCATGAGAATCTGGCTGACAAGACTTGCCAAATTACCCCCCGGTAAAAAAAAATAGAAAATAAAATAAGATACAAACTGTCTCTCTCTCTCTCTCCTCTTGATTTTGAAAACAATGAGAAAAAGTAACGCTCGATGCCCTAATTTATATCCACTCTATCCCGAGTATCTTAAACTTCGCATCAAAACTTTCAAATTTGTACCAGCACGACATAAATACACCATGTCAATTTTCCTCACTTCTTCGACATGAGAACTCTTAAATTCTTTTTGTGTCGCCAATACCTAAATTTGTACCATGCGACCAAAAAATCCTAATTGTTTGTTAAATTGGTAATTTTGGCGACTCAAAAAAAATTCAGGGTATTAATGTTATAGTGGCAATTTAGTAATACAATAATTTTTTTTGAGTATTTATGTTATAATGGATATAATTTATGGTTTTTCTTATGGAATTAGCCCAAAAGATTGCCCGTAATAGGAACCTTAATCATGTGATAAAGCCAATTGAATGGACTGATAGGCTTTTGAAAAATAGTAATTGGCTCAACAAGAGGGTTAAAAGAATCTAGCCTCATAGTGAGGTGCACAACGCTTCTAACAATGCAAATGTGTCGCAATGCGAACACGATTAATTCGAAAAATCAACATTACATGGCAATGTTGGATTTACATTATTCCAAAACACACGCATAAAATGACACAAATAAGTCATTTAATATGATTCCATCTTACAACTTTTTACAATTACGTGAAATCTAATTGACGTACCACTTTTGTCACTAACGAACTCTTGGCTTGCCCAAGGGTCGAGAGGAATACGTGTCTTTACCCAAACCGAACCCTGAATTGAACAAAAAATGCATGAAATATTCAATTCGGTTTAGGTTGCAATTAGGTTTCTGTCCGGTTTGGCTACCCCTAGATCTTTGAATTTGGCATGTTGGGGATGAATCCCCCCAAGTCCCCTCCTCTCTCTCACGTCCCCCCCCCTTCTCTTTCCCAGCGTGCTGACGTGGCGTGCTGACGTGGCGCCACGTAAGATGCCACGACAAATCGGGGATATTATTATCCGACAAGTTTCAAGAGAACTAAGTCACATGAACTAAGGAGCCAATTGAACGGGCTGAAAGTGCAACGGCCAGGCCGAAAAGAAGAGGTGCAAATTAACCTTCGAGGTGCAAATTATCCTCGAGCTCGGCCCGGATGCCACTCAATTGAGCCCAAAAAAAGAGAAAAAGCGCAGAATCCAACCTCCTAGTCTAGATCTTGAGCCCGGCCCAAGACCTGTTTGGGCCCGTCCGTGAATTGGCCCAGTCTAATCGGTAACTGGCCTCCTAAACCGGCTTCATGCCCAATCGGCCCGCATGGGAGCTTGGTTTACGTGGTCCTAATCTCAAAATCTAGTGAATTACCCAATAATCACTAGATTAAGGGCCCATGTATGCCTTCCCCAGCTTATAATCAATTTGATAATTAAGGATTTTTTTCAAAGCGCCAGGACCGTGGCGACATTTTGAGTAAGCTTTGAAGATTCCAAGGTGGCCTTTTTGAAAATACCAAAATCCATGTCTAGAATGTATAATCTTAATTATGTGTCCGCCTTAATGAATTATTTTAAAGCCCCTCTATCTACTTAACCCGTCAATTTAATTCTCCGGGGCTATAAGCCTTGGGAAGACGAACTAATGCCCCCCGAGGCTGGGAACGACAAGTTTTCGACCGGTGCTAATGTTGTTAGTATCGACGTTTTGGCTAAACTCAAACGATTCTTGTACTTTGGGATTTTTTTTTTAGGGGTTTTCGCCTCGGGCCGCATGTTTGGACTCTTTCTTTGCAAGCGCTCCATTTGGACAAATGCTCCGTTTTATCATATGCATTGTCGGCGACTGCCTGATGTACGATTACCGTTGATTTAGGAGATCGCGATCCCAAAAGCACGAGCTCACGTGAAGTCCAACTTCTTTTGCAATTATGAAGATTGGTGCATATGAATTTTCTTTTCTACAAATTAATTGTAGAATATTCTCAATGAAGGCTTCCTTAATATCCGGACAAATGGGTAAATTTCATCATCGTGGTCGTCATCATCGTGGTTATTAATATTCTAATATTCTTTTCCAGATAAAAATCTATCATTAGTCGAATAATCTCTCTCGTCTTTCTAGTATTCACCTCCATTTAGAAATGCTCCAACCGAATATTCCGTAATGACTATAGAACTATTATGGTAACGTCTCAAGTAGGTGACTACCTCCTTGCTAACAAATTTGATTTTAGGGTCACATTACAAAAAATTTTGAGTTGAAAATCGATGTCTTTTCTTTTCTATTTTCATGGCAAGTGAAATGATGAAGTCAAATCATTTGAGCATCTCATGAAGATTTTGGCTAGGTTTCTTCCATTAATCGTGGTCTTGGTTGTCTATAAACATTTTCGTTGCTTTAGCGAACTCAATATATGTAGTATAATTTCCAAAGCTGCTAAACCTTCTTGGTACCTTCAATTAAGTTTTATTATATAGTTTATGCTATTTTTATAGTTTTGTCTTGCCTTTGCAATGCCTTGCTCTTTTCACTAGTATTGACATTTGTTATTCTGATCACTTAAACTTTGTTAGAACTTGAGCAACGTACCCGAGATTAGTCTAATGTAACATGTGATTAATAAGATGATTTCATGTTATAGTTTGGTGAACAATGATAAAGGCTCAACCTACGAATCCCTTGTTGATTTCGATTAGGGTTATTAAACATTTTATGTACATGAAGATTACGTAAAAGTTAATTGAGCGGTGAGTTTGATCGATGGATTCGAGATTCGTTTTTCTTTACTAAATATGTACGTTTTGTCTGTTTCCAACTTAAATGCATTTACTAATTTATCTTGATATTAATTAGGGTAGTTTACTATTTGCTTCTGTAAAGACAATTGTTCTTCCAGTTTAATCGTATGTTCAATGGATCTCAAGATTCGTTTCTTTTGAGCGTGAACCTTTTTTTGTCTGATTCCAATGTCGAATAAAATCTTTGAATCTCTGGCTGATTTTGATTTGGGAATATTTATAGTTTTACTTTCTCATAAAGGTTATCTCTTTCCTCATAATTTTTTTCTCTTGTTTCATAAGTTCACTGATTTAATTCACGATAAGTTCGATTAGAATTCGAGATACCTTATCTTTGAGTGTGTGCTTTTCTTTTCTTTCATTCTGGTATCGAATGCAATATCTGAATCCTTGGTTGATTTTAGTTAGGGTTATCAATTATTTTACATTCATAAATGTTTTTTCACTTTTTTTTTTTTTCGTATTTCACCATTTAATAATTGAACAGTAAGTTCAACTTGAAGAATTTAAGATTCGTTTTCTTTATGTACGTACTTCCGTCTAATTCCAATATAAATGCATTTTGCAATTTCTAGTTGATTTTTTCGACTAAAAAACAAATTTCAGGTTGAATTAAATTAAGTGTGCACTTCATCTTTTTATCTAATTCTAACGTCAATTGCCATCTTTGAATCTCTAGTTGAATTAAATTAGGGTTGGGACCTATTTTTCACACATAAAGATTATCCTTTTCGCATCATGTTTGTTCTTATTTCATCAATTTTCTCCTAATCAGAAATCATAATCGATTAAAGGATTCAAGATTCGTTTTCTTTAAGTATATATAATATCGTTTTATTGATGTGGTCTTTTTCCATCCAATATCTCGAACATCTAGATTAGACTCGACATGGGATGGGACCAATGCCAAGATCGAATCATTCACAATCGATGGATTCGAGATTAGTTTTTCTTTAATAAATATGTACCTTTTGTCTGTTTCCAACTTAAATGCATTTACTAATTTATCTTGATTTTAATTAGTCATTTACTATTTTCCTTTTGTAAACTGTTGTTCTTCCACATCTTGTTTTTGCCTTATTTCATCAGGTCACGGATCCAGTTTAATGGTATGTTCAATGGATCTCGAGATTCGTTTCTTTTGAGTGTGAACTTTTTTTTTTTTTTTCTGTCTGATTCCAATGTCGAATAAAATCTTTGAATCTCAAGTTGATTTTGACTTGGGGATATTTATAGTTTTACTTTCTCATAAAGATCATCTCTTTCCGCATAATTTTTTTTCTCTTGTTTCATAAGTTCACTGATTAAATTAATGATAAGTTCAATTAGCGAATTCGAGATTCCTTTTCTTTGAGTGTGTGCTTTTCTTATCTTTAATTCCAGTATCGAATGCAATATATGAATCTTTGGTTGATTTTAGTTAGGGTTATTGATTATTTTACATTCATAAATGTTTTTCCACATTTTTTTTGTATTTCATTAGTTAATAATTAAACGGTAAATTCAACTTGAAGGATTTAAGATTTGTTTTCTTTAAGTATGTACTTTTGTCTAATTCCAATAAAATGCACTTTTCAATTTTCTAGTTGATTTTTTCTACCAAAGAAAAATCCCAAGTTGATTTTAATTAGGGTGCACTTTGTCTTTTTGTCTAATTCCAATACCGAAATGCAATCTCCAAATATCTAGTTGAATTTAATTAGGGTTGGGAACTATTTTTCACACATAAAAATTATCCTTTTTTCATGTCACGTTTGTTCTTATTTCATCAGTTTCCTAATAATTGAAAATCGTAATCGATTCAAGGAATTGAGATTCATTTTCTTCAAGTATATATAATATCGTCTTATTGATGTGATCTTTTTTCATCTAATATCTAAAATATCTAGATTAGGCTTGACACATGACAGGCCAATGTCGAGATTGAATTATTCACGCCCTACCTAATCTCTTCTTATTCCTCCCTAATACTATGTATTACAATGATGGTAATGACTTCATCTCCATCACTATTCCATTCAATTAGGGTATTTAGCTTGAAGTACATTGCGATTTTCTGTCTTCTCTTCTTTTCCATTGACGTAATCGAAGAACCTCGATGCTTACATCACTACCAATGTGAGAACAACGAGGGAGAGAGAGAGTTCATGCCAGCCACACTCCAAATGAATAACGATGAGAAAAGCCACGTCGACCGTCGATCCGCCATGTAAAAATAGCAAAAAAGGTCGAAGACCAACTCAAGACTCTTTCGAGAGTTTGATTGAATTGATTCGCAAACTTGAGAAGCCAACACGGCCACGTGTCGCTATTCTTGCGTTCTTTTGGTGGGCTCGATGTGTTCAAAATCGATCTCGTGGCTGAAGTTTTGAAGAATCGTATGTCGCTGTCGGTGTTTGCGAGTCGATGTCGATTAGTCCCGATTGATCTGGAAATATCACACCAACCATGACCGGGTCGGCATCGGATTTGATAGGTCGGATCGATGGATTCCGTTACGTGATTTCGTATCTTTAGTAGAGGCGTTCCTTGAGTCCGCATCCGCTGTTGCGAACGACCCCGTCTTCGGGACGACGGTGATGGCGATCGGTGCGGCTGACCGTGTCCTTGCTGGCCCCCGCCAACATCACGTGCGATGCGGGCCGATCCGTACGCTTTTCAGGCATCTTTTCAGCGTTCACACGCTGAACTCCACGTGACGCTTCATCCCTTCCCACCCTGCCGGTCTGCCCCACCAGGCCAGCGCTGCCCTGCCAATCCCTCTCACTCTCTCTCTCCCCCTCTCCCCTTTCACGCCCGCCACTTTCTATTTACAGTCGAGAGCGTACATTTCTAGAAAGACTAATTCCCAAGATGCGTTTTTTTTCTTTTTGATGCCCAGGATCCGCCGGGCCGCTGGGCTTATGCCGGGCAGCCCACGGTCCCATAGAGTACACAGTACACTTCTGACTGCCAAGTCAATACCCCAGGGAAATCAAGATGATGACCCCACCACCATGACCCCCACTTAAGATATGTTAGCACTATCATGTTTCCCCATTTGAGACGTGTTAGTAGCTGCGAAATTTCAACCTTGGAATTCTGCGATGAAGTGTTGCTCAAACCGAACCAACTCAATTACCCACCGATGGGTAATTTCCAAGATATGTTTTTCTCTTGAGGGCTACTTTATATGTTAAAATCACGATACTTCTACGCTAACTCATTTGAGATATTGTCCATTTTAATTTGTCCTATAATGATTGACAATGCTTTCATCTAAGTACAGTTGACCTTAAAATATCAATGCTCTCTCAACCCAAGTTAGGTTTGGAACCCTCCCCCTATTCGTTAAGCTTTGATTGAAAGTCAATTAAAAAACAAATGCACACTACTAGCAACTCAATTCGCTTTTGTTGTGGAGCTCACTGCTTTTCATCTGATTAGGAGTGGGTGCTTGTGAGGGAAGAGGGCATTTCCATTGCCAAAGGATTTAGTCCAGTCATAGGTTCCCCTACGGCTACTTTGTTAGGATTTTCACCCCAATCAAAGATCCCATCGTGGTCGTGGTATGCGCCAACAAGACCACCAAAAGCCTTTATGACATTCATGGCTTCCAGAAGTCATGGGTGATCACTGAGCAATGTTTTGGGCGAAACCAATTCCCAGGTTGTGATGGGCTAGTACAGGACTTGGGTACATACTCATCATGGCATGCTAATCCGCAATTACTAGCAATTTCAACTTCATATTCCCAAGTTGTAGAGAACAATTTGCATTGAGGCAATCATCTTGGATTCACTCCGCCTTATAGCCTTGCTTCCCATTGTAATTGCTATTGTTGCACGTGTGTGGCCCAACCTATAAGGGCCATGTGGACTTGACATCATCCTCACCTTCCTCTAATGTATCATTGGGAATCCCTTGTAAGTGCATGCTGCATTTAAGTCAAAAGTTGACACTCTTGGACCTTGTCAAGCGGGGCTGTCATAAAAATTCTTAGCTTGATATATTGTAAAAATTTTGCCAACTGAAAGAATTTATTATCTCCTTAAATCAATCTTTGTTAATGGAATTATAGAATAATAGTAAAAAAATCATAGTACATTGAAGTTATGTATTATCTATCTAATCAATTAACAATCAATACACGTAGAAATATAGTTGATATTTAGCATGTTCAATTCCTTTTGCTTAGTCTTTTTCAACCTTCAGTCATGGTTAGAGTTTGAGCTAATCTCACCCTCCCCTCCATCTCTTGTTGATTTTATTTGTGCTATTCTTCCTTTTCCTCTCCCAATTTAGATTTGGGAGCACTCTTTTCTTGGTTTAGTTCTAAATTTGAAAGTTTGAACTCTTAATCTAATTCTAGGCCTAAGAGTTCTTCTCTTTTGATTTAGATTTGGGAGTTTAATAATGTTTTTGAGAATTTGATACTCCCTTACTCTGTCTATGTATATATCCTCTACCTCCAATGATGATTGTAGGAGTTCTGGCGTCTCGCTGCACTATAAAGATTTGCTCTTCCAAATGTTAGATTTGTATTTATTCAACCTATTTTAGTTGTCTCCGTATAGAGATGATGTAGAGGAAGTCCAACCTAAACTTGCACCGCCAACTAGCAATGCTATATTTATTGGAGAAGTAATTTCTGATTGTGCTTAACGCTCTAATAATTAGCCACCAATTAAAGCTCTAATAATTAATGCTCTAATAATTAACGCTCTAATAATGAGTGTGTGCATACCATGGCGGTGCTCCGTTGATCCTTCTTGTTTTCTAAATTTGGTTTTGTTGTGCAATATTCTAGCTTTTGCTCTACTTCGATTTGCTTTATCATGAAAATCTATATACTTTTCATGTACTCATTTACACAATGAATATAATTTTCTTTTGATAAAAAAGAATTCCTTTTGCTTCGTTCCCATGCAAGAATTATACAATCCAAAACCCAAGATCAATAATACAAATCTATAACATGAAACTAGATATGGTGAAAGGGGTCTTACCAAGCGTTGCCTAGTGCTACAACATTAGACGCCAAATGCTATGGTCACGCTAATCTAGCCTAAGGTATATATGGCCTCGAGTGGTGTGAACCCAAGCAAGGTACTATCGGGGCCGCGCAACCACCGATGTGATCATCGAGGTCCCGTGGCCCCAGCCGATGCTTGGCAGGGGTCGCTCGATTGATCTGGGTCAGGTTCCACGACCCCCAGCCAACAGTTGCCGGCGTTGGATGAGTGCCGGGGGGTCAATGGCCGGGAGCCAAGGGGCGCACAACCCAAGGGGTGCCTCACCGCCTCTCATTATATGTCTTTTATTTATATAACTCCCCTTTTGTGCGTAATTGTTTAATACTTTTATCTTGTTCGTAAATTTATTTTATTTCTGAATTACTTTAATATTTCGTAATGCCATGCGTAATGTCAAGTTAGCATTTATCGGGGAGTTAAAGATGACGTAAGTACTTCCGTCATTGTTTCGACGGAATGATGAACTTGACAATTTAATAACCCAATTGCAAGAAAAGTTCAGAAACCTGAATAAAGAATTTGAAAAAAGTTTGAGATTTACGATGCATTTACCCCTTAATAAATTATTAGTGGCTCCATGGTATTCAACACTTTCATACGCGTGATTCATTATTTACATTCGGTTTGGTTATGATAATTCGGGAAAAATTACTAGAAAAGTCTTAGACCTAATATATTTGTACCAATTCAACTCTAAATCTTTTAATTTAGCTATTTTAGTCCTAAACTTATTACACTTGCTGTCAATCAAGTTCCAAATTTTTTAATTGTGTCAATTTAATATTAAATCTTTTGAAGATTTGCCAATTTAGTCATTTTTGGCCAACTTTGGTTCAAAAGTTTTCTTTCTACATTGATGTGAACAATTCTTAAAAATTTTCAAATTTTAAGTCTTTTTCTTTCTTAACCCTAGGCTAGCAATAGAGGTATGCAAAACGGATTGCTCAAATTGGGAACTGCTTGAACCGGACAGTTTAGTCTAGTTCTTCGGAGTGTATGTCTAGTTCTTGATTTCTAAAAGTGAAACCGGTGTTTGAGCAGTCCTATTCTTAGTTCTGAAGGGTAACCAAATCAGACCGGATCGACTATATATATATACACACCTTTTATTTATTTCTTTGAAAAATATTGATGGGTTTAGTTTATTATTTCCAAGGAAATAGAAACCTATAATTAGATAATAAGATATTTGAATAGTTTGTCTCGGGCTCTAAATTTGTGTCTTGGTCATACTTTGGACAATAAAACATTTGGATGGAAACATGAAAAAAAAAATGACTGATTTCATTGAATAGGACCAGCCGATGGTTTGGTCAAGTTTCCAATTCTAGGACTAACCGACTTGGTCCCCTCTTCTCGGTTTCTGGAATAGCATGTCGATGGATGTGTATTATACGTGGGGGACACATTATAGTAGACCCACCTTTTTAATTGCCCATTGAATTCGCAAGGCCTAAGCTTGCCTTCACCAAGACGGTACCACCCCCCGCGCTCATCTCCCTCGCCATTTCCGCTCATGTGGAACCGTAGGATTCGGATCATTCGACGTCATGTGTTTCTGAAATGCTTCTGCCGCATAATTAATGTTCTTGATATTTTATCGTTTTGGGGGTCTTCAAGTGGGTTAGGATACGTTCGATGTTATTATCTCAAGACCTACGAGTCAGTTCACATATTGAATGGATGGAACCTTTTGACTTGACCACCATCGCGGGTGGGCCCAATAACATTTCCAGCTCATTGCATCAAACACAAAGGAAAAAAACAAAAAGAAAGAATTGAAAATTTCGAAGTGGTTGAAAGTATGGAAAAAAATTAATTTTATATACGTGCTTCAAATCGATGTGATTGGGGTATATTTAGAATCATATAGTAGTGTACCATATTATGGGGACAGCTGGTGAGCAGGCTCATATAATATTACATCTCTTTGCCAATATATATATCATGAGTCCTCAACATATAAGAAGGTAGGATCTAGCAAGATGATTGATTGTTAACTTAGTATTGAAGCGTCATTTGCAAACTGATTGATGTGTCGACAATGATGATATCGTGTGTCACCCATCCACCAAGGTCATATCCGATGAGATGTTTCTATTCCAATATTAGATCCCCTTCATTCGCATGCTCCCAAACACAATCCCCAAAGGGAACGATGATCTCGGTTCGATTTTCACAGGTTTCATTCCAGATAACTAAACAAGGTCTAAGGTGAAATTCATTTGTGCATACTTGTAAACAATTAAAGGGAATATAATATAAATAGTCTATAAACTTTGCTTGTATGTGCAGTGTAATTTATGAATTTTAGTTCGATGTGTAATTTCGTTTTTGGCTTTTTAAATCGTTTAATGTGATATATGAACTTTGTATTTTCTTAATTTAGTCTGTTGATGATTATATGAAGATGTTTAATGTTGCCTCCGAACTTAAATTAATTGAATGACAACATTGAACATTTTTATATAATTTATGGACCAAATTAAATATATACTAAAAACTCAAGAACTACATTAAATAAAAGTTTGGAAGCCACACTATATATTAAGTCAAAGTTCAGAAATCACATTGCACGTTAAGCTATATCCTTTCGATTAAATTAACCCTATGAGTTGTGCCTATTCCCTACTTGTCTCACTCCATGTCTTCACCCCCACAAAACAATGTGCTCCACCAAATCAAGATTCGAAAAAGATTGCGAACCGGTGGAGCACCTCGACAGAGGATTTGTAGATTCATATCGATCACGTTTTGTTTCTTGTTTTTTACCCCAGTTAGCTATTTTATTGTCTCATGAATGCGACAAGGGACCTCATTAAGCCTTTTCTTTTTTCTCTTCAAGAATAAATTTTTTTTCTATGCCCAAGGAGAGAACGGATTAAAAAGGGAATTAGCTGATTAGATTCCTCCCCGTCAAGCAATCACCTGAGGAGGGGCTCCGTCCGTACGATCCGACGTGAGCAACACTGTATTTTATTTTATTTCTTTTAACCTATGTGTGATTTTATATATAACATCATTACCGAAAGTGGTGGGGTTTCGGAAAAGCGCAATTGAAAAGGAAGCCGAGGCAACAAATAATTGGAGCCAGAGCAGCATTGCTCATTGGGTCATAAGTCGCTCCCCACCATATTGTATACGAAAACATGACCAGTTCAAATGATCTTAGTGAAAAGAAAGAGAAAGAATTAACTGGAAGCTTGATTTGACGAAATTCAACCAGACATAAACCCGACCTCGGGAATATGTCGACGTTGTTGCGAAATTATTGTGGAATGGCCATGTTTTACTTCCGTTTCCTTTGATGTTCAAGCATCGACAAAAGTTTCAAGAAGCGTAAGCATCAAGAAAATATTAACATAGCAGACTTTTTAGAATCAAGCAAAGTAAATACATGTTTATTAATCGAACAACTCAAGAAATTAACTGGCCAATCTTACATCTTTACATTTCTACAACCATCCTCCACTGATGACTTTTGTTCTATTGGAACTCGTTCTCGTCGCTTGTCCGTCTGCTAGTGCCATCGACAATTCTCGATTCGAGTTCCACATTCACCAATAACAATCATAGTGCAATCTTTGGTTAATTTTCCTTCCAAATATGGTAAATTTTCTGTTGCTTACTTCGACTTGGTTAAGGTTACTTGGACATATCTTATTCTATAGTGAAATTAGAGTGTTTGCGTTACCTTAATCAAGAGAGAGAATTTATGCCAAAGCTCCTTTAGATCATAAGTTTTGGCGACTCCATGAAAATTTATGCTATTGAGCTTATCTGAAAGTCAAAAGGATTCAAAGTTGGATTCTCTAAGAGCTAACCAAGATTTTGCCCTTATTGTTATTCGGCTTGTCTAATATGGATGACCAGTTCCCGAGTAGACTTGGCATTCCGAATGACTGGTATCGGTGGTACTCATGTTTAAATTTCTATGATCAATTAATATTAGTGCAATTGTCACGTATTTATGATATAAACTGTCAAATTTTATATTAGGTTCTCGTATATATCTTATCGCTATTAGCTAAGTATTGCAAATTATTCCTGTCATGTTTCAAGTGTGGCTTGCTGCATCATCCGCTCCATAAGAATCATTGACAAAGGATAAAAATCGAAAGCAATTAAATGAGATTAAACAACCCAAAAAACCAAAAAGAAGAAGGGAAAAGAGGATGAACAAGCCAAAAGAGACTGCCAAGTTTTAGATGGACTCAAGAGAACCGAAAGGCAGCGCAACCATTAATCAATTTTCGTATTAATTTTGTGATGTTTTCCTTCATCCCTAATTGGACTTCCTCCAACCATATTCTTGATTGGTGAATTACATTTTATAAACATCACCCATAATTATATGTTATTATATTGGTTTGTTTGATATTAGAAAAATTATCCATTCACTCCTGAAAATATTGTATGAATGTCAATTTAATCCTAAACTTTCCGATTTTACCAACGCGATCTTAAACCTTTATGCAGAATTACAATATATTCTTTCTCGCCAATTGCTGCTTGAAATTGCTAACGTGGCGCAAGGAAACTTGTCCATGTCAACATCCCATATATGACGGCCGGTTATGATTGGGCGCCACGTTAGCAATTTCCAGCTATAATTGGTTGGAAGGAGTACATTATAATTTTGTGCAAAAGATTTAGATTACATTGATAAAATTAAAAAAAAAAAAAATAGGACTAGTTTTGCATTCATCATTAGATTCAGAACTGAATGGATAATTTTTCTGTTCGATATTTACAATTTGTAACACAGCAATCAAAATATGACGGGAGGGACTCTTCTTCCATTAGGGCATGGAGGAAATTATAGTCATTATCCATCCCTCACCTTGAAAATTTTACCGTCTACTAGTGATGTCAAGTGTCAACAACTTACTATGAGTTTGGCAAAAAAAGAAAAAAAAATCATGGATCACAAAACTCACGCACGCAGATAAAATTGAAATATACCATGTATGCAAAGATTTTCATAAGTATTTCTTGATTGTAGCCATTCATGTCCAATCTGATCAATCAACATAATTTAAGTGTAAAAAAGTTTAAGAACTTTGTTCGAAATTATATCATCTAGCACTGGAAATAATAGACTCGAATAGACATGCTCTAAGAGCACCTAAATCCAGCCGATGTAATCCCATTATGCAAGATGAACCACTCAAAGATTCATCTTGTGGATAGTCAGGCTTTTTGTCTCTGTTATGCTTATAATGCAAATAAAACCATTCCTTCATGGGCATCCGATAAAACTCCACTAAGGGATAATTGATGTGTCCCTTAGGTTATTATTATTATTTTGAGTGGGATTTTACGTTGAGCATGCACTTAGATCAAACGCAAGACCGCTGAACTGATCCCGCCAAATTAAAGCTCAAAAGCTTTATTTTTTTTTTTTATTGGTCGATCAAAAGGTCTGTTTGATTAGGTGGATTGGCAAAGGAATAAAACTAGGGTTTATCAGTTTAAGCCTGTTATTTTCTTCTGCCCGTAATTTTGCGGTCCCATTAGTGCCAAAACATACAGCGAAGCTCCAGTCAATGACCCGGCGCAGCACCGAGAACCTTAAAAGAGCTCCAGTGTTCGATCAGCCGCCCCACCGCCCCCACACCCCCTCCCCCCAAAAAAAAAAAAAAAAAAAAAAAAACGCAAAAAAATAAACCAGGAAGAGTTGGTGAATCAGTTTGGGGTTCACCCAATGAGAACCGAGCCACTGTGCTTATATATACCATCCATCATCTCCCAGGAGGCAAAGCATATCTAGTGTTGTCTTAAGTCTCGCTCTCTGCCTCTCTCTCTCTCTCTCTCTTTCCCTTCCCAGATCTCAATCCTGTGTCATCTTGCTTTTGAGTTTCATCTCCTTCATCTCCTTCTTCTTCTTCCTCCCTTACGTCTCTGCAATTGATTCTCAAGAAGTTTCAAGCTTTTTCTTCACCACTTTCCTCTTCTTGATTCGCTTCTTTTATGTCTTTTCCCTTTTGCCCCTATTTCCAGATCAGCTGCGAGCGCTACTTTTGATTAACACTTGAAAAACCCTGAAATCATCCTTCTCTTTTCGGCCAGAAACTGAGCAAAGCTAACATTTTTAATTTCCTTTTTCCCTACCTTTTTATCTTTTTCTGACCTGAGGATCTATGAACTCTGGCAAGCTGCCCGATCACGATGCAGCTTTGTCGATGTTGTGTATTCGTTGCCTAACATTAAAATCTGTACGAGCCAACTCTTCCTTACTCGCTCAGATTCTCTTCCTCAAAATATCTAAAAGAAAGCCAAAGTTTCTGTTTTTTCTTTTAGCAAACAAGACTAAGGAGACATGGGGTTCATCTTCTTTTCTGTTCTCTTCTTGTCCTCCCTATTTGCGAATACTGGTTTCGATGCATTTTGATGGAGCATCCGGGGGTGCTTATGGATCGACAGTCGTTCTTTGCGGGTGTAGCATCATCAAGATTCACATATAGTTTTGCATCTTCCTCTTGGGGTAAGATTCCTAAAGATTATACTTGAATTCATGATAAAATCGTGGGCAAGTGCAAAAGAAAGCTCCGTAGGAAGTGTGAGAATCTTGATGATGCTGCATCGGCAATAAAACGACTCTTGCAAAGTACAGCACGAAACACTCGCTGTCTCACGCCTCCCCATTTCCCACTCTAGGCCTTAACGAGGAGATACTAACACTTCCCTTTCTGCATCAGTACCATATATATATTAAAATACCCATAAAAATATCAGGGTATGATCTATTTGCATTCCGCTAATTTTTTTCTACTGTTTGGTCTGTACTTGGAGGAAGAAACCCTAAAGATTCTATAGGCTGTTTTATAGAGCAACTTGGGGCTATTCTCTGACATTTGCAAGATTTATTTTTGATCTTCTGAGGAAAGAAGAGCTTTCAGTGGGAAAATGGTAACTTCTTCAGCAGTTTTCTTTAACTTTTTTCATTATTGTTGTCCTTGTTAGTTCTTGAAAGTGTCCCTGACTAGTAGTTTCTTGAAATGAATGCAGAAAGCACAGTTTTTTCTGCCACTAAAGAAAGAATATGCATTGTGATGTGTGTAGAATTGTGATTCAGGCGATTTATCCAGATTAATATAGAAAATGCATTACTTTCGAGAGTTTTTCTTCTATCATATATTGATTTTGGTCTTTGTTACAAATTACTGATTTCTAGGCGATACCATTGTTGAAGAGGCTGATTCAAAAGCTGGGAAGAGAGGCGATATGAATACAACTTTTTCATTGGGGGCTAATGGAATGAGCTGAAAATAGCAAAGTTCAACGGAAGTTTGTTTCTACATGACACCTTCTATTTAGGGTAAGTACCACTTTCAACACATGTGAACCTATTAGCAGTGCCTTCTACTAATAATTGGGACAGATTTTTGCCCCCAGTGGGCAGGTTTGATTGCTCGAAACACCCGCCTCCCAAATGGAAGTTTATACTTAGACGACATTACTAAAATGCGCATGTTAGTCAATGGACGAACATTTAATAAAATGGAGGAATCGCAAGGTGAACCTAATTAGAAGTAAGGAATCCTCAATGTAGCTTTTCATCTGGGCCAAAGGTCAACCTTGATGTAGTTTTAGTTGTATGCATATGGAAAGTGTATAGTTCGATATATGGAACACATATATGCGAATCAAGTGGGGAAAATAATGTCCTGTTGTCGCTGCTTGTTGCTTGGCCTTAGCAGTATTCATCGTCCATCACTCTCTTCAGTGGACCACCCCACAAATTGGGCATGTCGATTCACATGGACCCTCATTGACATACTCAGCTCAGACCTCAGTTCCACCTATTTTTGCCTCTCCTCAATGATAGTACTCAAAGCAATTAAAGTTTCCTCCCCAATGTCTTTATTGTCATCCTCTAGTGACAATGATGACTCGGTCCAGTTGAAGATATTATAGATTTTTGTGTGTCTCTTTCGTTACCCAACTCCCATTTTAAAGATGCAGAGTATGATCCGCATCACCGTCTCAAGATTTGAGCGTGTAAAGAAACCCGCTTTACCACAAGAAGTTTTTCTTCCCTTATGAGGTCTTGAGTTTGCAATAATCTTTCACTGACGTCTTTTGGATCCGCAAGCTTCAGACTCGTCTTCCAACTAGAAGCAAACAAGTACTACTAGTGAAATCAGTCGGCAATTCAGTTTTAAAGCTGTTGACATAAGGCCCCACAAGTGAGGGAGAAATTTCAAATTTTCGGCCATTTTCTCCCAAGCCTTTACTTTCCCCATCCCTATCTTTCAAGACAAAGCCTTGAGGCATTTGACGAAGTTCTCTTTCAATTGGTCGGACTGTAGCCAACGGGCCATGATCTAGAAATTAATGAACGGATATGTGCATTGTTATCATGTAATTGGGTGCATAATCTGTATAGTTTCCTTGAATATACATTCTTATCTACGGCTAATTATAGCTTGTATGGCTTTATTAGTAAGAATACCACAAATATACGCTAATGATTTAGTGGCTGGGTGTTAATTGCATATTCACGTTGGTCTGCCAAATTGATGAATGAAGTACTTGATTGTCATTTAATGCATCCATGGCCACACAGGTGTATGTAATTTGAACCCACCTGATTAAGAAAAGATCAAAATGCGGAAATTCGTTGAAATGATTCTTGCAGTACTGTTGGACGAATTCTCTTCTTTTTTTAAGCCTAGGACTTAAATTGTGTCAAGATTCAAGAAACATGTTCACCTTATGTATTCATAGCATACACAAAATATTGATATAACTGCATCAAATAGACGATGGGAGATAGAACAACAAACAAAATGACGAGAATAACAATCCAAAAATGGTATGAGAGGAACGGTGTTGGGATTCTTTCTCAGGTTTTGTGATCTGTAGCTATGTTAGACAGACGGTCTTTCCTAAAAGTTATTCAAACCTATGAAGTAATGAGTCCACGATGTGTATATAACAGTATTTCTACAACAGGCTGTACTAGGACTATTTCTCGATGTCCAGTGCTTCTCTTTCTCCTCTCCTATCTATCTCTATCTTTTATTCTGTGAGCGTCGGGATAATCATCCATAGCAAGTTTCAACTTGGTATGAGGAAGTATATCCTTGATTGGAATAAAGGTAATCTATTCATCTTAAGAGCTTGCATGAGAAGTGTCATTTTCTGTGAATATTATTTCTGACATCAAATGAAGTATAGAAGCCAACGTTTGATATAGGTCCACATGTGGTTCTACATCCCTAGAAGTTTGTATGCAGAAGTGATGATCGAGCTGGGCACCAAAGTCCCTCACCAGCTTGTTATATAGTAGAAGCTCTCTCCAATTCTTCAATCAGCTTGGCCGGTTTTGGCAACGATTCCGCAACTTGTGGGGAAATAACAGCCACGATCTATCATTGTGTCGTGGTCAACATGCGCTGTGGAAACTCCGTGTATGCATTTCACATGTTAATTTCTGTATAGTTACTTCAGACTATCAAATGAAAATGTCTTAGAAATGAAAAAAATGCATACCATATTGATCTTACTAGTCGATGTTGCATTCTCCTGTAAGATGACGGCCCTCATGTTAGACATGTCCTTGTTAATTCGTACGTGTAAGGATGAAGAGTTTTTGATAATTTCCCTAATGTCTATAGGATCTCTTGCTTTTGAGAAACATCATATGACCCTCTTTGTTATCATAACATATAATAGTAATAACTTCATCTAACGTCGAAGTAATTGTTGCACGGGTTGTTCCTACTGGGTTCGGGTACTTCCTTGCAAAGAATGAGAATGCGAACCTCTTTTTAGTTTTTACATTTACTTATTGGACGTGGATCCCTCTGTCCCGTATGGTGCCTTCCATTTGGTGTCTCCAAGAACCTCAAACGGTGACTTGTGAGTTCATCCAGGTACCAAGAGAAGCACAGCCTCCGTGATAAGAGGATCTTCTCCCGTATTTATATGTAGGAATCTTCTTGTGCATCCTATATAGTTGTGATCGCATGATCCCAAGAGTATCTGATTGCAAGATAAAATGGTCCCATTATCTTGGTCAAAGTATTTATCTTGCAAAAATAAACCTATTTCTTTTCGAGGATGGAATGTGGTATGGTGAAGGCTACCTTCACATATGATGCAAGATAATTAGCAAGAGAAGATTATCAAAGGAAAATGGTAAAAGAACTAGGTCAAGTTAAGCGATATATGTCCTACGCCAACACAAGTAACAATATTAATCACTGGGGTTTCTAATATGGAAGGGAGGGTGGGGGGTTCGAATCCCAATCTTTTCGGGAGAATGAAGTGGAAACGATTTAGTTTCAAGTGTGGGTTTTGACTTCCATGTCCTATAAAGAAATATGACAAAAGTTTAAGAATGAAAGTTAGAGTAAATGTAGAGTAGAACTGAAAAAAAGAAAAAACACAAGTAACAATATTTACTCTCTCTCTCTCACCTTATTTCTTTTTTGGCCTATTCTCTTTTTTATTTACCCTATGCACCCGGAAAACAACCATACAATATCTGCCTCTTAACATATTGCAGTCGACGTGGCCATATTTCTTCCTCTGGCATGGGAGGAACCAAGTTGGTTCACATTCATAAACTAGATCCTTCAGAGAAGGTACAATTACAGCTGGGTGATGATTATTACCTGATGTGAGACTACTCTCTCTCTCTCTCTCTCTCTCTCTGGTTTCTTTCTCTAGTTCATTTGGCCTCGTATGCTGACTTTGCAGGTGAAATTGAGGCCTCAGAAAGAAAATTTGATGGTCCCCCGAGGGGTGAATAATGGTGGTCCAGATTTAGGTCCAGCAGACGAGTGCGGACGAAGGGAGATGTTGCATGGCAAAGTTTAAAGGACCTTAATATTCGTATTGGCTTTCGCATGGCATGCGATCACTCTCGTGGGGCAGTTCCGATCCCTCCCCACAGATCACGTATTCAACAGTGGTGTCGAGGGCATTGAAGCAAACCCCATTTTCCCCTTTCCCTTCTTTGGTCTGAACCGGTCACATTTCGTGCATGGGACATGGGACCAATGTCCTTGCCTCGAGTTCGATCAAACTCTAAACCGTTCATTCTAAGATGAAGGGATTGGTAAGGATTGGTTTTATGTGAGTCTTGGCATTGAAAGATCGAATCGAGTATGCTAGACAGATATAAGAAAGCTCCGGATTCGTTTAGAGATACGAGGTTTTAGTAGTCCTTTCCGAGCTAGGGTTTCTCTTTGGGTCATAGCATGGTTGAAATTGATCTTCGGTAGGGCTTTTGGTGTCGTGGAGCCGATGTGCCAAGGAGAGAGTTTAACATGGACCATATTGAGTCGTACAATTCCATTTATGGCTCGAACTACAGCCACCTAAAGTGGGGTTGTCAGCCACTTGATGGGCAAGCCACTACCAACTTTCCTTTTCTCTCGTCCATCCATCAACTAACCTTGCCCAATTAACTCCGGTCGGCGCGCGGTTGATCGAAGTATAGGGAGATTCTTAGTTTACGGATTGGAGGCTATCCATTCGAGATCCAACCCAACTATATTTAAAAAAAAAAATGGATAAAAGAATTCGTAGATTATTCGACCTAGGATGCGTTTGATAACTATTTTGTTCCGGAGAATAATTTCTGATCAAACATGAAGAATAATTTCTAAACATTTTAAAACATTTAGTAATTGTCCAAAATTTATATTCTCGGAATATAATTATGTTTAGGACCGTTCTCAAAATTTTTACTCTAAATCATTTTCTTTTAATTTTTAAATAATTTTATCACTTTTTCTCTCTTTTTTTCTTTTTTCTTTTTTTTCTCTTCTTTCCCTTCTTCTTCTTCTTCTTCTTCTTCAAGCTCTGGCTGGCGACCTCGTCGGAGTGTCACCGACCCTCGGCGAGGCCGCGTCTTGTTGGCCGAGCCTCACCAACAACTAGGCAAGGCTCGATCGAGCCTTGGTTGGGCGAGCCTCCGGTAAACTTGTCGGATCTCGCTCTAGCCTGGTGGGCCTCCGGCAAGGTTATTGAACCTTGACCAACTGGTCACCAGTGACCGGCGGTGGTGGAAGAAGAAGAGAGAAGGAAGAAGAACAAGAAGAAAAGAAGAGAGAAGAAAAATTTTTTGGTTGGCTTGATTCTGGAATTGTTCCTAAGAACAAAGAATCAATTTTTTTTTACTTCTCGATTTTATTTCAAATTTATTTTTGGAAACAAAAAAATTACTAAACGGATTTCTATTCTAAATTTATTTCCGAAAACAAAAGAATAGAAATTTTCATCTTTTGGCCGGTTGCCAAATGCGCCCCTAGATGCTAGCGGCAAGAGTTTCCGAATCACTTCAAATGTTGGTTTGCATAGTTTGGAATGATGAAAAGACAGCTTTCCAGAAAGAGTCGGAAAATCATGTAGGAAATTTGTAGATTTTCAAAGCCATGCCAATTTGGCAGAACCAGAAAACTTCTTTGTCTTATTGGACTTTGTTGTGCAAGCTCCCATGGATTCTCATAAGGAAAAGAACACCATCCGGTTCCTACACTTTGAAAAGTGATATTCATAAAATGGGGGATAAGTACACTAATGGTGCCATAAGTTGTGTACGGCGCTCACTTTGGTGCCAAAAGTTTCTGCCGGATCACTTAAGTGCCAAATCGGAGGAAAAACGATCACTTTGGTGCCACCGACGACAAATTCCGGCCAAAATGATTACGTGGCTTTTATATTTTAAAAAAACAATCGAGAAGCCTTTTAAACGACGTCGTTTTCTGTCTTCCTTAAGAAAACGACGTCGTTTTGCCGTCCTACGTGGATAGCCTCACAAAAACGATGCCGTTTTGTTAATTTTATTTGGAGATTGAAATTAGGGTTTTTTTGTCCGCCATTGCTCGTTCACCGTCGCTCGCCGCCGTCCCTCGCCCACCGTCACTTGGCCGCCATCCCTCGACCACCGTTGCTCAGCCGCCATCCCTCAACCTCCATTGTAGTTGCTTGCCACAGCAAGACAAAAGAAAGAAAAAAAAAAAAAATGAACAGAAAATCCCGAGAAAGAGGGAGGTGTCGACGATGAGGGCGGAGGAGGGGATGGCGGGGCCACGGCCGCCGCCTTCGTAGCAGCTGGCTTCGCCGACAACCTCCGTGGCATTCCAGATCTTCGCGGCTACCATTGGCCGGATCGCTCGTGCTTATGGGGATTCTTCGAGTTCGCGTTTCCTCTGCACCCAACAATATTTCTTGGGAAAAGGCGGTGGTGAGGCTGAGATTCGGGAATTTGAAAGGTTGATAAGTTGATTAAAAATGGGGAAAAACTACTGGGGGAGGGCGAAGGCGAATGGGTGGTTTCTTTTCTGGAGAATTACTAGTGTTGCTGGTTCTCCGCTGTTGGTGTCGTTGGTTTGGTGCTGTTGGTGTTGCTGGATCTGTTCGGGGAAGAAGACAAATCTGCTCGGGGAAGAAGACGACACAAAACGGTGTCGTTTGGGGATTTAGGGTTTTGAATTTGAGGGAAAGACACAAAACGGCGTCGTTTTGGTGTTAAGATGCTAAAACGACGTCGTTTGAAGGCCTAAGTGATCTAATGGAAACTCCGGCGAGCCACATCAGCATAAGAAATTAATAAAAAAGGTCACGTCAGATTTCCGGCCGATCAGATCGGCGTTGGCACCAAAGTGAGCGTTTTTCAAATTTTTTGGCACTTAAATGATCCAACGGAAACTTTTAGCACCAAAGTAAGCGCCGTACACAACTTATGGCACCATTAATGTACTTATCCCCATAAAATGGTAGGATAAATATGTTCATAAAAGCTTTTTGCCCAATTTGATTAAGCTTTTCGAGATTGAAGAAATTAATATTGGTTTGCATAGCTTGGAGATGATGGAAAGACAGCTTTCCAGAAGAAGTCAGAAAATAATGAATGAAATTTGTAGATTTTCCAAACCCATGCTAATTTCGCAAAAACCGAAAACTTCTCGATTTCACCATGTTGTGCAAGCTCCCTTGGATTCTCATTAGGAAAAGACCATCATCCAGTTTCTACACTTTGAAAAGTGATATTAATGAAATGGCACGATAAATATATTCATGAAAGCTTTTTGCCCCATCCACTGCCTCAGATGAAATATTTAAATGGTGTTTTCAATGAAGCTTATTTGGAAAACCTTTACATAATTGATATCTCTAAGTCAGAACAAGAGAAGGAACTATTGAAATATCTGCAGGGGGAACTCAATGATGAAGACCCAAAGGCCTTCTCAAGCTAGCGATATGCCGGTCAACAATTAAAAGGATTTGAATATTACATAACATACTTGGCACCGGCAAGTTTTGCCCGAGAAGCTAATGGTCACATAGAATAACTGGCGCATGAAACGATGGCATGTCGGGATAGAGACAAAGTAATTTTAATGAAGAGATCATCCTAGGAGCATACGAGAAGAATAGTAACAGCACTACTAGGAGAGTCGGCAGAAGACAAGAAAAAATATAAAAACTTCTCGTGATAAAAGTAGATCAGTGTTTAGGTGCACTCAACAATTATATGCAAAATGTAACAAAAACCAAAACAAACAAAAAATAGTGAAGGTGCACTCTGCATAGAGAACTAAGAAGAAGGAATTCCAGGCAATCTCTGCCTATAAAATCAAAAGCAACCTCAAAGAGAAGAAATGCCCTAGAATCCTAATAAATTGCCTTATTCAAAGAGAAAGCATGGCCCTCCTGCAAAACCTCTATCTCCCTAGAAAATTCTTCCTTCTCTATTCTTAGAAACTTCTATAGTCTGGTGAGGTATCAAAGGTTATCTTGTAAATGATGTCTTTAAGTATATCTATCATAATGTCCAGTACATACCTCTTGTATGTATTAAATAAAGCTTGTAATCATGTTTATTTTGTAGAATTTTGACTTTCAAATTAGAGATAATAGTATTTTAGACCATGTACTTTTATTTTAGGGTTTTTTGAAGGGAGACTATAAAATGAATGTGTTTAATAACACATCTCTTAGCCTCCATACAATTTTCCTTCATTTTTTTTCCTATTTTCTTATTAAATATTTAGATCTTGTGACCCACTAAGTAGTTTTTTGAGTTTTTGGCTTGTACTCTCATACTCGTTGTTGCAAATAGTGAAACTCCTCTCTCCTGTGGCTTTTCTTGTTTTGGGTTTTCACGTGTATCTTGTGTCTCGTGTGATTTCGATTTTGCTTTCGTTCTTTACTACTAAAGCTTGGATTGATGCATTTTTTGGCATTGTTCCACAATAAATTGGTATTAGAGAGAAGGAATTTCGGTTTTTTTATTCGAGATGGCATTTGTCAAGTTTGAAGTGGCACCTTTCGATGGCCAAAACAATTTTGGGCTATGAAGGATCATGATGAAGTCGTTGTTGCATTGGGAAGGTTTAGTTAGAGCCTTGGACGGAAAGAATCTCAACAGCATGGCTAATTGAAAAATCAATGGCATGTTAAGAAGTTGAACCTAAGTCACGAATTGGTATAGGTTTGGGAGAGCCCGAGCTAAGTTTAGGCTTAGTAATCCATTAGCAAACCTTAGGTAGTTCACCTAAAATTTTTGTCACAACATAGGAACTAAAGAAGAGAGATTCAAGGTACGTTTGGTAGTAAAGGGTAGGATGGGATCGACTTCAATGAAGTATTCTCTCCAATTGTAAAACATAATTCCATTTGTGTGTTGCTCACGTTAGTGGCCCTTTATGATTTAGAACTTGAGCAACTTGATGTTAAGAATACCTTTTTGCATGGCAAGAGAAAATCTATATGTTTCAACCCTAAAGATTCGTTCTTGAAGGTAAAGAAGATCGCGATTGCAGGTTGAAACGTTCTTTGTATGGTCACAAACAATCTCCATGGTAATGGTACAAGAGGTGTAATAGTTTTATATTGAGTCATGGCTACTCACAAAGTGCGCATGGCAATTGTGTGTATTATAAGAGATTACATGATGGTTATTTTATTTATTTATTGTTATATATAGATGACATGCTTATTGCAGCGAAGAACATGTTAAAGATACAATAGTTGAAGAGGTAACTTTGCAGGGAATTTGAGATAAAGGATCTTAGAATTGTAAAAAAATTCTAGGTATAGAGATTCGCAGAAACAAATAGAATGGGAAGTTATATCTCTTGTAGAAGAAGTATATTGAGAAAGTGCTTGAGCGTATATTGAGAAAGTGCTTGAGCGCTTTGGCATGAAGAATGCTGAACCGGTAAGTACTCTTTTGGTGTCCCATTTTAGGCTTTCGGCTTCTTTGCCGCTTACAACTAAAGAAGAGGAAGATGAAACGTCTTGAATTCCATATTCTAGTGTTGTGGGTAGTCTAGTGTATGCTATGGTTTGCACTCGTCCATATATTTCCTAGATTGAAATGGATATTCTAGTGTTTGTAGTGAGCAAGTATATGACACATCATGGTAAAACTCAATGGCGAGCTGTGAAATGGATTTTTCAATACATCCGAGGTACTTCAGATGTAGGTTTAGTTTTTTTTATAGAGGTTGTGATATAGAATATTCAATTGTTGATTTTGTTGATTCTGACTATGCAAACAATCTCAATAAAATGAGATCTTTGACAGGTATTGTTTTCACGCTTGATGGTTCCGTAGTTAGTTGAAGAGCAATTTTGCAGGATACAATTGTTGTTTCTACCATCGAAGCAAAATACATGGTAGCAACAAAAGTGGTAAATGAAGCTTTTTGATTGAAGCGTTTGGTTACAGAACTTTGGGTGAAGTAGGAGGAAGCCTCTATTATCTTTTTGAGAAGCGGTAAAGGAAGCTTTTTTGGTTGAAGCGTTTGGTTATAAAACTTCGAGTGAAGTAGGAGGAAGCCTCCGTTATCTTTTGCAATATCCAAAGTACAATCCAGTTGACAAAAAATGCAATGTATCACAAGAGGACAAAACATATCAACACACAATATCACTTTGTATGTGATGAGATTGCTAAGGGTATGGTTACGATGAAAAAAGTATCTACGTTAGATAATCCGATAGATATATTGACCAAACCAATTCCTTTGACCAAGTTCAAACATGGCCTTGACTTGATTGGCAATTCCACCATTTAAGTTGCCTAGGTGGAGCTGGTGACATTTCATCCCTATTTCCTCTACCGAGTATGCTCATGTAGGTCTAGGAGTGTGCGTAGTTGATTTCGCCTTTTTGCGGGGTGGCCTTGTGTGGTCATTTTTGGTGGTGAAGGAGGGAGGTCTTGTGATGTTTAACATAATGGTCTTTTGTAGATTTGAAGTCAATGTGGAGATTTGTTGAGTTTTGACTTTCAAATCATAGATAATGGAATTTAGATCATGCACTTTTATTTTAGGGTTTTTTGAAGGGAGACTATAAAATAAATGTGTTTAATAGCACATCTCTAGCCCTAACCTCCATATAATTTCCCTTCCTTTGTTTTTCCTATCTTCTTGTTAGATCTTTAGATCTCGTAGCTCATCACGGGGTTTTTTGAGTTTTCGGGTTGTACTCTCGTACTCATTGTTGAAGATAGTGAAACTCCTCTCTTTCATTGTGATTTTTCCTGTTTTGGATTTCCACATATACCTTGTGTCTTGTGTAATTTCAATTTTTCTTTCATCCTTTAATTTGAGCTTTGATTGGTGCATCTTTTAGCGTTGTTCTACAACATATTCTTTTTAAGGTTTAGTATGCTTTAAATAAAGATTTTGATAAGTAAAAGTTGGTGTCGTAGCCGTGTTAGATTAATCCCCTAATGAATAGATGTTTTATTTGATGAAAAAATGGGAAGTCACTAAAATAAATTATGTTTTTCACGTCTCTTCCAACACTTTATCAGATTATAGTATTTCTTTTTTCAAGAGATTTTGATTGGCATCCTCCATTTGAAAAAAGTTATAACGCTATCGATCTATAAAGTTTACTTTAAGGACTAGTTAAAAAATTTGAAGAAAATTACGATATTTTGGAAACCTTTTTCTGTAGGACTAGCTCTATTGGACAATATTGCTCATGTTGATAAAAAAAAAAAAGTAGAAATTATATTTTTTTATACGACAGAACTATCACATGAACTCAAAACTCAAATTCACTTTTCTTATAAACCATAAATCTTACACGATGATCTACAAAATTTATAAATGTGTATGACGCAAAATACTAATTTTATATACTTTGCCGGATCTTGCAATTCGATATGGTTTGAGATTCGCGATTCACGATTCAAATATACCAAGTCATTTTTTTATGTCTTCCTTAAATGGAGCTAATCTTTGTACATTATTTTATCATTTGCTAATTTAAAACCCTTTTCACTAGCAATCTTATGAACATGGTATGTAGGTGTGTCAAAAACCGAACTGAAAAATTCGGTTTTTTCGGTTCGGTTTTCATTAAAAATCGAAATTTTTGTTATCGGTTCAGTTTTTATTGGTTAACCGAACTAAACCAAACCAACAAACCGATAAGAGCTTATTTTTTGGAAATGAAAAATATACACAACAAAAAAAAACGAAAAAAAAATACAAAAACCAAAAACTGAAAAAAAACCAAAAACCAAAAAACCGAACCGAACCAAAATTTCGGTTCGGTTCGTATTCGGTTCGGTTTGGAAGTTTTTCCTAATGGTTCGATTCGGTTCGACTTTTAAAAAAAAATCGAATTGAACTGAACCGTTGACACCCCTAACGGTATGTGCTTTTTTTCCCCCTTAACGCAGATAATGAAACCAAAGATTTTTAAGAAACTTTCTAATGTGAATAGATTAAAAAAAACTATGAAGGTGGTTTTTAACGTGATACATGATAAGGGTATGCAAAAGAATTGAGAATTGTCTGGAATCGAATTGAGGGACTGATTCGATTCCCAGTTCCAATTGATTGAAACCAGTGAGTTTCGATCTGATTTTCTGTTTCTAGGTATGGAACCACTAACTCAGATTCAACCAGTAAATATATATAATCTTTTTTAAATTTTTTATGTTTTCATATTAAAACCCTAGCTTCCTCTGTCTTTCTCCATCTCTCGTTTCACTCACTCACGGCCTCGCCTCCCTCTCTCAACTCTCACTCTCATTCTCATTCTCGTTGGCCTCTATCTCTCCCTTTCTCACTCTTGCTCTCAATCACCTCCGGCCCTGTCGCTCCCTCTGTCACTCTCACTCTCGGTTGCTAGAGAAAGCAAGGTAACAACTCTGAACCCATGGGCACACTGGTCAGTTTGGCGGCATAAGCGACGACACCTGAATAGTGAAGACCACCGAGTTTGATCAAGAAATAGATAGCAAAGAATCAAAGATCACACGCAGCGCGCAATGGTAAGTGAACTCCAAGAACTGTGAAGGAAAAACCGATAACGAATAGGACCAACAAGGGTGTCTAGCAGCGCTAAATCGACACCGTATGGAGGCAGTGGCGTGGGCAAAGAGAGAAAGCAAGAGCAACAAAGAACGAGTAGCTTTCTTGATGGAGATCTCGGCAAAGTTTGGCATGGGGTTACTGCTTCGTCGTTTGGCAAAGCTGACGAATGGCTTGAAGTCGTCACAGCAAGAAGCTGGTGTTAGGCGGTGTGGTGCTCGGCTGCGTGGGGTCCGGACACAGCTGAGGCGCAGTGGTGGAGGGAGCATGGAGAACATTGGATGAATTTGTTAGGGACATTTCGACTGATTCCATAGAACCACGTGAGAACTAGACTAGCGTTCGATTTGATTCTCAAGTGAGTCCATGAGACCGATGGGCACTGTTCGATTTCAATTTTCGGAAGTGATTCTAAACGAACTGTTCACCCTAAAACCGATCACCTTTATTTGTTGCCTTTCATCCTTCCAAAAATTTATTTAAAAATACTAAACTAAAAAATACTTCTAAATACAAATGAAAATTATTTCAAATTATAAGAAATGAGCGAGCAATTAAATTACCAGCATGTCTAAATAAATCTTTACTTTCTACTTTTCACTTAATTCAAATTTTTACGATGTACACACTTCGAGGTTTTTTTTTATTATATATATAATTCAAAGTACCCGAAATTTCACAATATTTAAATGTCAACACTTAAATTTTTTTTGTTCGAAACCAAACGCTTAAATTTATATGTGATTTTTTTTAAAAAAATTCAAAATTTAAAGGGAAAATTTCAAATAAGGGCCTATTCTTATTTCTCAAGGTGGACATCATTTCAAATAAAGGGTTGAAGTACTTTTTCTTTTTCTTTTTTAAATAAAGACCTGAAATAGACCTTATTTTAAATAAGGGTCTGAAGTGTATATATTAGTTTCAAAGATAGGCCTAAACTCACTAAATGTAAAAGGCAATTTCGTCTTCTTAAATGTTTTGAATTTTTAAAATTTTTCTTTTTTTCTGTTTTTCTTTTAAAAAAAAACAGGCAAGAGGGTACTCCTTCCTACCTGTGGCAACCACCCCGTTGTTGGGTGCGACGAAGGCCAATGAGGTCACTGGTGCCTCGAGGAGGGCTGACGACCTTGGCCAACCAAAGGCGAGGGCTGGCCTACCCTCGCCATAGGTGGGAGAGGGAGTGCCCTCCCACTGGTGTTTTCTCTCTCTTTTTTTTTTTTTCTTTTATAATTTATAATTTAATTTAATTTAAGGAAAATTTCAAAAAAAAAAAAAAAAAAAAAAGGGGCCCAAAGTGTCTTTGTTTTGTCTTTTTCAAATAAATGTCCGAAGTGAATCTTATTTCAAATAAAAGCTCGAAATCATTATGTTAGTTTCAAATAAGGATCTAAAGTAATTATGTCTATTTCAGATAAGGGTCTGACTTTCTGACGATCAAGGGCATTTTTTTCATTTTTCCTTTTTTCTTTCCTTTTTTTGTGGTTCTTCTTCCTTCTTTGTTGTGGCCAGCCGACCATCAGTGGTGCGCACAGAGGGCTAGGTGAGTGTCGCCCTTACCCGATCCGATGAGGGACAGCCTCACCTAGGTGAGGCAACCTTTGCCTTGGGGGAGGTCGCCCCTCGTGGCCATCAGCGAGGTCGGCTCTCACCACCCCCTAACGAGGGTGGCCGCTTGGCAATCTCATTGGCTACTAGTAAGGGTCAGGCAAAAGCCTGCAACCCCTCGCTCACTGCAAGTGAGGGTCGTCGAGCCCTCATTGGCTGTGGGCGAGGCAGACCCTGGCCAGATTTGGCAAGGGTCCTCGAGCCCTTGCTGGCCTTTACCAACAGCCATTGGTCGACATCGGAAAAGAAGAAAGAAGAAAAAGAAAAGAAGATTTGGATGAAAATATCCTTGATTGATCGAAAAATTTAGTTAGCTGGTGACTAGCAAGGTAAAACCCTTATTTAAAACAATAATAACCACTTCAAGTCCTTATTTGAAACGAAATCCATTTTGAACGTTTATTTGAGAAAATGAGAACATTTTAGACCTTTTTTTTAAAAAAAATTCCCTTACTTTAATTTAAATTGTATTCGGAAGAAAATATTGCCGATCGGTCGAAATTTTTTATCGACCGACGAGTTGGCAAGGCTAGGCCCTTATTTGAAACGGCCATTAACACCATTTTTTAATATTGATATGGGCAGTCAGGTTCTTATTTAAAATAAGAATAATTCAAAATTCTTATTTGAGAAAATAAAGATACTTAGGTATTATTTGTAATTTTCCCAAATTTAAGTGACATTTTTATTTTGTAAGAAGTTAGTTTGCTGATTCTGGACAAAAAGGCCCTTGCTTTCGCGGATGAGTAGAAAGAACCTCTCTCCGTCGACCCTCGAACCCCCGAGCAACCTCCCTCCGCGCGGCACGGTGGCGCCGGCGCCGCTCGCCGCCTCCATCGCAGCCAGGTACCCCCCCGTCCATCTCCTCTCGCTCTTGCTTTCGCGCCGTCCCTCGATCATGCTCTGACGTCGTTCGTTGCTGGGGTCGATTCTGATCATGGTTCGTCACCGAGACTTGGGCTGATTTCTCGTTCGGATCGTCGCCGATCTCCGATTTGCGTTGCGCATTCTGGCCTGCGAGCACTCGAGTTTCGCTTCGCGTGGCCCCTCCCTACGTAGCTTCCGGCGTGGCGATATCGTGCTTTCTTGAGTAGGAAATTGGCTCTGATTGTAGGGAATGCGGACGGCCTCATGGGCGACCGGGAAAGGCATAGGATCTTGATGGTGTGTGATTTCTTCTATCCCAACTTTGGAGGTGTGGAGAGTCATATATACTGTCTTTCTCAATGCTTGTTGAAGCTGGGACACAAGGTAAGTGATTGGCTCTGTTGCTCACTCGCTGTGTCGATTTGCAACGCGTGTTTATTTAGATTTCAACAAGGCGAGCCAAGCAGTGCAATGTGACCTGTTGGGTATAATGGGCAATTTTGGTCCATTGTGTTTGCAATATCTTTATTAGATTTTGCATTTCCTTATATATTCTTAATAAATTGAATGGGCACGAGTGAGTGTTATTGGCCGGCATTTCTTCTGTAGAATTATAGCTGTGGTTGATTAGGTAGGATGTTTCCATATGTGATTCAGGTGGTGGTTCTGACGCATGCGTATGGAAATCGATCTGGCGTGAGATACATGACTCATGGATTGAGGGTTTATTACATTCCTTGGAGACCATTTCTCATGCAGAACGCTCTGCCAACATTTTGCGGGACATTGCCGATCATGAGAACCATCCTCGTTCGGGAAAAAATCACGCTGGTGCATGGACATTCAGCTTTCTCGACTCTTTGTCACGAAGCCTTGATGCACGCGCGCACAATGGGTTATAAAGTTGTTTTTACTGACCATTCACTATACGGTTTTGCTGATGTTGGCAGCATTCACATGAACAAGGTATTGCAATTTACTCTAGCAGACGTGAGTCAGGCCATTTGTGTATCTCATACTAGTAAGGAAAATACGGTTCTTCGGTCAGGGCTTCCACCGGAGAAGGTCTATGTTGTACCTAATGCGGTGGACACAGCCATGTTCACACCTGCTCCAGAGATTCCCAGAAGCAATGATGAAATTGTCATCGTTGTTGTAAGTAGATTGGTTTACCGGAAAGGTGCGGATTTACTGGTTGAGGTCATTCCAGAAGTATGCAGATTGTATCCTCATGTATGTTCTTCATACCACTATTGTTAATTATGCATAATCATGCTTAGTTCTTTTGCCCTTCTTTTGCTGAAATAAAGTTGATGTTGTGGACGCTTCCTCTGTGGATCAAAGCTCATGGGATATTTTTTTTCCATCTAAATGATAGCCATGGGGTGTTGGTGTGGAAACTCTAGGTAGGAGTCCAAGTTATGTTTCAGTCTCTAAATTCATAATTCCTTTTCTGGAATTTCCATTCTCAGCACCTTTTTCTTCTCTGCTTATCTTGAGTTGCCAAAATGCCTGTGCATTAGATTAATGTTCAGTGTGTTCCTTTGGTGGAAAGACCTGTGATTATCAGACTATTCCCATCGCTGACTTGAGTAAAAATGCATTGCGCATTATTCTCGGATGCATTCTGCTTTTATCTACTCTAGCCGACCTCTTGTTTCAGACGTCTCAGTGTGTGTGCATTTACTTGTATCTGTCTATGCCATAACAATGTTTTTACTCCTATACTACCAATCGAATTGTTTTATGAACAGAGGTTCAGAAGATTTTCTTTTTCACATTATAAGAAAAGCATTTGAAGGCACAAAGCCTGTAACCATTTTCAAAAGTTGAAGAAGATGATAAAATATAAAGACATTGAGATTTCCGCAACAAGTTAGTTGGCATCTCCCTTATGTCTATTGTGGTTTGTAAATGTGTAAGAGGTGACTCAAATCTTGTTCTATTTCTTTCTTCTGGACTTTCGAGGATTTTTAAATTATCTAAAGAAAACCAAATGCCTTTCCAAGCGTGAGTTTCACTCTCCACCAAACTTGTTGTCTCCCATTGGAGTTAGTTGGAGGCAGATTCAGTATATTTTGGAATCTTTAAGAAACTGAATCTGTAGGATACTTACTAGCACTTTATTGTAGCTAAGAAATGGGAATCTTTTCTATTAATATGCCATAATGAAGTATTTGTTTTTGCTCTTTCCACATGCTTTTCACATTGCAGGCGTTTGCCTTCATAGGTTTAACATATTGCAATTGCTTCAAAGGCTTTTCCCATAGATGAGTGCCTTCATGCAAGTATCTTTAGGATATTTATCAGCTGAAGTTTTATATAGATATGTGATTTATGAATGATGTACTGTTACTGTTAAGTATTTTGTTTGGCTTCATGCTCTCAAATTTTGCCATGTTACATGTCAAGGTACGGTTTGTGGTTGGGGGTGATGGACCTAAACGAGTGAGACTGGAGGAAATGAGAGAAAAGCATTTTCTTCAAGACAGAGTGGAAATGTTGGGTGCCATACCTCATTCTCGTGTACGCTCTGTATTGATTTCTGGCCACATTTTCTTGAACAGGTATAAAGTATCCTAGGAAGCTATGAACACTTTCTTTTTCAACTTCATATAACTCCCTCTTCTCATAGGCCAGTGAGTTATGCTCAATGTTTTATATAAGCTGAAACTTCTACCCTCCTTCCTTAAAATACCAAAGTGTTAGGATCTGATTGTTATGTGTGCATGTGTATTGTTACAGTAGTGAGGCTTAGCCTTGGTAAGCTACCAAGTATTGATTCAAAATATGACAAATGAAAGACATATATAGTAATTAGTAGTACTATGCAGATCATGAAGTGTTTGAAAGATTGGAAAAGATTAGTCATGGAGGAGAGAAGACCTTGTTCCTTTTCTTTTTTCCCCCTTTTTTTCTAGTTGTTGTGCTCTTTGCACTATGGTTTAAGTTATGAGAAATAAACTGGGGTTGACCTTTTCCTTCGTAGGTCACCTCTTGCATTTTCATCTTCCATTAACATAGCAATTGATAGATTAAGTAATATGATCTAAAGGAAAGATCTATGACTGGTTACCTTGTTATCCTTATACATATTAAGACCTACTCTGAGTTTACAATGCAAAATCATGTCGAGATTTTCTCCAACCTTTGTTTTTTTCTTTTTTGTAATATTGTTTGGATTGTCCTCCCTAAGGATTATATTAGTTTTTCATGTCTGATTTCCAACTTACTTTCTCTACAGTTCTTTAACAGAAGCATTTTGCATAGCCATTTTAGAGGCTGCCAGTTGTGGACTATTGACTGTCAGTACACGTGTGGGGGGAGTGCCAGAGGCATGTTCTCTTTTATTATAGCAATTAATTGCTTAAAATATATCCTGAAACAAGCTAAGAATTTGTTTGTGCTCTTTTAGGTTCTACCAGATGACATGGTTGTACTTGCAGAACCTGATCCTGTTGACCTGGTGCGAGCAATCAAGAAAGCAATTACTATACTTCCCACGATTGATCCACAAGATATGCATAAGCGTGTAAGTAACGTCTTAAGTGAGGCAACTTATTCTTCTTCAGTAGCCCAATTTGAATTTCTTTTTGCTGTCAGGTGAAGAAGCTCTATGATTGGCATGATGTTGCTAGAAGGACAGAGATTGTATATGACCGTGCTATGAAATGCTCCAATCAAAATCTTTTGGAACGGCTTGGCCGGTATGAGATTTTCTAATACCAAATTATAGTTTAGCTCAGGCATCCATAAAATCATGTGATTTATCTGCATATTGGTTTTATTCTGCAACAGATAATTTGAGAAGAAAAATTCTTGTTTTGCCCAAAAAATTGCTTTTGGATAAAAAATCAAAGGATTATGCCGGGTTTATGTACCAGAGGTTGTCATTCATTGGTTTCTTTTTCGGCATAGAGGAATGAGGGCATGGCCACATGTTGTGGGCCAGGTCCTCACTGATTGTCTACAGAAAAGTTGCTGTTTTTGGAAAACTTGGCTGAAGCGAAGTTGCTTAGTGTTTGCTGTAATTGAGTAGTTGACATATTTCGAGACCTTACAGGGGTATGATTGCAATAGGTCTGTTCAAAGCAGTGCTTTATGCCATTTGGACATTCTTTTGACTAGCGTATGATTGCAATAGAATTTGCATTGCTACTAATCAGCTGCTATCAACCAACTTTTGATCAGGTACCTCTCATGTGGATCCTGGGCTGGCAAGCTGTTTTGCTTGGTCATGATCATCGATTTTTTGTTGTTTCGTCTTTTGCAGTTAGTTCAGGTATCCACATGTTCCTTTGGTACCTTGACCTCTCGTTGAAACCGTGCTGCAGAGACTTACTTTTCTTTCATCTTCCGTCAGCCTGCGAATGATATTGAAGAAGTTCCCGATATGGTGATGTCCTTCGGTGAGGGTAGCAGTGCAGGAGATGATATTCCAAGGCAGAGCTCAAGATGATGGTCGACCACTTGTTAATGGCCTCATTTTTTTTATTTGTCGCTATGTGAAACTCACACCTTTTAGATACTTCGGACAGAGAGAGCTCAAGGAATTTTGTCAATGGGTGAAGTGCACGCCTCTCGAGATGTTCAATCTCAGATCTTGCGTTTAGTCCGTTCATGGATTTAATGTAAAGACACCTAATTACTGGAATCTCTTGTACGTTTAGGACGTGTACGGGGTAATACTGGTAGAAATATTCGTACAGCGTCAGGTCACATGTTGCCATAAAAAGTAGGCCAGAGACATGGTTAAACCGCAGAAGTGTTGCGAGATCATTTGGGAATTCAGAAGGCTTTGCATGGGGAGAAGAACACTAAAAGTGTCTTAATTTGTGCACGACCCTCATTTTAATGTCATAATTTTTCGTCAGTTCACTTAAATGTCAAATCGAAGAAAAAACGATCACTTAGGGCGCGCATAACAAAATTTCTAGAACAGAAATCAATATTTCTCAATTTCTATTCCATGAACGAGTTTCTAAGTAAAGAAACGCATTTAATAACAATTCAAAATTTCTATTTCTGAAATAAAATTTCTATTTCTAGGATCCAGTGGCCGAAGTCTGACATTCGGCGACCAGCATTCGGTATCCGGTGACTAGCGGCGGGCGGCCGAAGTCCCAAAGTCCGACGTTCGTCGTCCGACACCAAGTCTAGTGACCGGCAGCGGGCGACCAAAGTCCGAAGTTTGACACCGGAGTCCGGCGACCAGCAACTGGCATCCAACGTTCGGAGTTCAACGTCCAACATACGGAGTCCGACGACAGGATGCCGGCGGCGAGTAGCCAGTGGCCAGAGTCTGATGGCAGGTGGCGAGTGGTCGACATTCGGCAGCCGGTGGCGAGCGGCGAACGGTCGCCAGTGAACATCCGATGGTTGGTGATGAGCCTCTGGCATCCAATGATTGGCGATGAGCAGCCAACGACTAGTGGGCATCCGGCATCTGGCGACCGACAATTAGCGACGGGCAGCCGGAGTGCGGTGGCTGGCGGCCAACGGTTGGCGGCCGGTGGCCAAGGCTGGTGGCGGGCATCTGGCATCCCACGGGCAGCAAGTGGGTGACAGGCGATGACAAGAATGAATGATGATAAAAAAATTTATTTTTCATTTCTGTTTCAGAAATAGAAAAGCTAAAAAATTTAACTTATGATTCCTGCTTCAAATCTATTTATGGAATAAAAATCTGTTTTAGAAATAGAAAAATGATATTGCGTTACCAAATGGATTTATGTTCCAAACCTATTCCGAGGAGCAGATAAAAAGAAAAATAAAAAAGCAGAAATTTTGTCATGTACGCCCTTAAATACCAATGGTAAGGTGCTTCGGTCAAAATAGTTATGTGGTTCTTACAATTTTTAAAAAAAAAAATGGTTGAGTTGGGATTTTTTTTAAATATTCCCGTTGATCTCATGGAACTTAGAAGAAGAGAATTTTTTGAAAGAATGTGTTGTTCTCTTCAGAAAAAACATCGTGATAAGCATTATTGAGAAATGCTTCAGCTCTTTTACCAAGTCAGAGCTGATGCAAATTTGAAGCATGTTTTCCTAACTTCCATTCCTAAAAAATTATCTCAACTAGTGGAAAAAAATTTTCTCTCTAGACAACGGAGAATCCAGGATGTTATGTTAGGAGAACTCCAACAAGAAATCCATTTGTGCTTAGAAGACTTGTGTATGAAGCGTCAAATGATTCAGTCTCATGTTCATGACAATAGAGAACTTGACAGGGCATGTTCTCAACAATACTTGAAAATCAAATGCTCCAAGAAAGATTGTGACGTTTCTTGAGGAAAATCCTCCAGGAAAAAGAAGCATTTCAAGAAGATGAGGATGCTTCTTCTTGAGGATATGTTGCAGATGTCAGTTCTTGTTCCCAATCTGTGTTGTCATCTGGATCATTATAGCCTCGCACCAAAAGCCAAAGAAGCACTTGAAGAACTCATGCAATCTCTTCCTCCACTGCAAATTCCATCAACAGGAAAACGAATTCTCCAGACTAATGCTAGTGATGAATATTGGGGCTGTAGTCTTATTCGAAGAAATTGATGGTAAGAAACATTTGTGTGTATATAAAAGTGGAAAATTCTCTCAGGCGGAAATGCATTATCATGCCATTTTTAAAGAGATTCTGGCAATAAAAAATGGAATAAAAAAGTTCGAATTCCATCTTATTGGCCATCACTTCCTAGTTGAACTGGATATGGCATCTTTCCCTCAGATGACCAGGTTCAAACAGAAGTAGGTTCCAAATTCCCAGTTGCTGAGATGGGCTGAATGGTTTTCAAAATATTCTTTCGAGACCAAGCATATTACTGGAAACAAAAATGTGCTTGCTGACTTCCTCTCAAGACCAAAAGCACCAGTTGAAATCAACATGTATGTCATGAGACGTGCTTTTTATATGCGTCAATATGGTGAAAAATATAAGATCGAGAAGATCAAAGACTGGCCAAGTTGGAAGTATCCCCAGGAAATCATTGAATATATCCAGAATGACAATCTCACTGAAAATTTGAATAAACTCATGTAGCAATGCCACGTAGATTTGTTCAGGTTTAATGGAGATTTGATTCTTTATCCTTCTGGATTAAATGCAGATTATCCATTCATACATCCTCTGATTTGGAAAGAAGATGATTTTCCTGACTAGCTTCGATGGTTATTGTGGTACTTAACCAATAAGTACTTAATAGCTATTGAAATTCCAACCAGAAGATTCATTGTCAATCTCACTAGGATATTTGGACTTCCCAAAGGTAAGATTAAAAATGAAAATGACAAAAATCTTTTAGATTTCCTTAATTGGTTTTATCCTCCAACTCACTGGAAATGGCTCCTCGAGAAAGAACTAAGAACCACACAGCCAAACCCTGAAGTTCACACTATTTTGTTCTTTAGACGCCCATGACATTTCTTCACCAATAATGGCCACATTATCGATGCCCCTCAGAATATAGGTACCACATCCTATAAACCTCAGCTAGACAACAAGAACGCTCGAGTTCACAAATCTTATCCAGGTCCCGTTGGTTGTTGTGAATACCAATATCGAGAACTCCAGAGAATCCTATTCCAGGAAAACAAAACCATTCCTCCAGATGCATGGAATTATGATGTATCCACAGCATGGGATCATTATAGCCTCACACCAGAAGCCAAAGAAACACTCGAAGAATTCAGACAAGCTGCATCATCACAAGATCACCAAATGGCAGATAAAGATGACATTGCACAGTCCTCTCAAGACCCCTACGCTACATGGGGAGGTCATTTTTCCCAAGACCCCTATGATCAAGGACCTTTATCCTTATCTCAAGGCATAGATACATCCTTCTATGTACAGCCATCCAATTGGCCCCAGCCAAGTCTTCCTGCCAACACAACAGATAACAACACAAATTGGGAACAAGAACTGACATCTGCAATATATCTTCAAGAAGAAGCATCCTCATCCCATCGGTTGAACCAGATCTTCACACCAAAAGATCTTGAAGCTCTTGAACAAAAATATGATGCACATGTTCTAGCAACAGAACACAGCTCAGATGACTCGGACTACAGCTATAATGCTCGTGACGGACGAGACCGCTGAAAAATCAATGTCCGTACAAGTTACTATAGCAAGTTACAGTTCACTTTTACTGTAGCAGTAGGCTAGGAAAATCACTGTTCACTATCACTGTTCATACTGTGCGAATAATTCCCAACCGAAATTTTCGGTAGCCTCCGTCTATTCAAGACCCGTGTGTTTTGGTCCTTACTTGTTTGTAACCTCTAATTGCCTATAAAAGGCGAGGAGGATGTAATGTGTTGGGCAGAGTCCCTTGAAATAAAATGAGTGCTTTGTGTAATTTTCTATGGCTTTCTAAACTTCTCTTCTTCTCCAGCCTAGTAGGATCCTCTGAGAAATGCAACTCGGATAGTTAGAAATATTATCATCCTGGTTCTATCTTGGTGTCTCTAGGCTCTGAACTAAAGGGCAGAATGATTTTCTGTTAAAAGGCTGTCCCTAAAGGGCTTAATAGTTGTTCGCCCATTGTGGGAAGGCATACTTGCAGAAAATTGATTTTGTCCTCCTTGGTTCTAAGTCTAGGAATACACAAATGGTATTAGAGCCATGGTTTCATTTTTAACAGAATCCGTTCCATGTGCTTAGTAGGTGAATCTAGTATTGAGAAGAACTCTTCACATCATGTCAGATCAACTAGAAATACTCGAAGCACCTGTCTCACTAGCTACAAGTCCTTCTTCTTCAACCTCTTCAGATTTTCGAATTTCAAATGCTTCTAAGATAGACTATCTTTATGAAGTCTCTCTTAGTGATGAAACCAAGATCTCTGAAACCCAACTCCTGTTGATGAACCCTTATTCTGCTTTTGCTAAACCCACTTCGTCATTTTCTCCCATTCGCTCTATTCGACAATTCATTCGCCAGACTCCGAAGGAAGTGAAAGAGTATGTGCAATCTTCCAAATTCGACTAACATCCTATTTCTGCTACTGAAAATGAGTACTTTGTTACTTTTCCAATCCCTCCAAAATTCCCCAGACAGTGGACTCAGCAGGGATACTCCTATGTGCATTATAGGGCTATTTGTCTTGCTCTTACTTTTCATGGTCGAAAAGGTTTGCTAGTTGTGGCAAGAATTGCTCTATTGGATACCAGGTTTTTAGAATACTAGTATGCCTGCATAGGTACTGTTCAAACCACTTTAAATGCTGGAATAGTTTTTGTAACTCTGTATCCAAACTTCAATATTGCTCTTTCAGACCCTCAGTTGCTCTCTATTCTAAAAGTCCAGATCTAGTTCACTGGAGCCCCTCGGACTGCTGACTCAATAGCAGCAACACTGCATTACCAAATGGTTTATCGAGTGCAGAATCATGCTCTTGACTTAAACTTCCACAACGGAAATGAAGATGCTCTGTTCATTTCTATGCAAAATGACCAAGCCTTTTATATTCATGTTCCCAGAAAAATCCCAAAAGAAAAGTTGGCTACCCTTCTTCCAGAAACATAGATCACCAACTATGAAAAATTGCATCAAAGCAACAAGCCTTTCTAATCTTCAGATTCTGAATTTGTCAGAAAGAAAGATGGAACTGTTTCCATCAAATTTGGCAAGGAAAAGGAAGAAAGTCCTTCTATCTTCTAGACTCTCTTCATGATTGAACCATGTGTTCCTGAGTCAATTTCTAAACCAAACCCCAAAAAGCTTGTCAAATATTTCAAAAGTGATGGGCATCCTGTCCATTACTACAAAGACTAGTATGGTCATTGTTTTTGGGATCCATTCTGTCAATGTTCTTATTGCATAAATTTCCCAAACGAGGTAGATCCATTTGCAAAACCTCCACCTCGTAGGAAGCACAAAAGGCCAAAAGACCCTATGTATCAGAGGCACTTCAATGGAGATTCTTCCATTGATACTCTCAGTGAATGTGATAAGTATCAGTTCATGGTTTCCTATGCCCCGGCTCCACCACCAGAGTTCAATCCTTCTCCCTCCGTATCACCAGATCCACCACCATTACCTCCTCCATCTCCTCCTCAGAAAAAATCAGTCATTTCTCCATTTTACAAGCCAATCGTTAAGTGGGCAAAGAAACACTCATACCCACTTGAAGTTCCGAAAGATACACCATCTAGCTTTAGCATTGCTATGTTCCATAAAACAGACTTTCATCCTCTTGTTCGAGAAAATTATAAAATCTCGTTTCCTGCACCAGAAGAGTTTATTGATCCACAAAGCAGATATCGGCATGTTCCAAAGATACCTTCCCCTACTGATGTGGATCAACATGGAAGACATAAAAGAACTCCTGTTGCTGAAGCTGTTCTAAATTGGCAATCAGAGAATCTTCTTGCACATAACAATGCTTTCAAAGCAATTGATTCCAAGATTGGAAATGTGCAACAAGACCTACGAAGATATGATGAAACCACCAAGAAGATGCTTTGATTTCCAGAAAAGGCTTCATGCCTTAGAATCTGGACAAAATTTGGGCTATCATTATCTTGAAAGTCCTAAAGCTGAGATAGATAAGCTCAAAAGATAAATCCAAATCCTTGAAGAAGGAAAGCTCAACCCAGGGAAAATCAATCCATTCCCTTCCACTCTGCGATAGAAATTCTTCCTTCTCTACCTCTGCCACCTCAGACATCTATCTTTGCCACTCTTCCAGATATTCCTGTCACACAAAAGACAGATGTGGCTTAGATGAGAAATCGTCTCAGAGAATTAGATCGATTAAGGAAAGGGAAAGAAAAGAAGAAAGAGGAATCTTCGCTAGTTATAGGAGAAAGGCCAGATCAATTAATGTTGTGAAACCCGTTAGAATCTTTTCTTAGAGATTTAGGTAATCAGGAATCTTAGCCTGATCCTACACCGCCTTCACAACAGATTGATCCTGTCATTCCAACAGATCAGATTCTGTTCCCAACAGAATCAGCCTTTCCTAACATCTTTGAAACTGAATCAGATTCGGTATCTCTTGCGTCTTCATCCTCCTTTTCAATCCCTACCATTGACTCTCCTCCCATAGCACCAGTAACCTCATCCGTATTCATGGTTGATCCCTCGGATTATGACATGGACTCAGACCATTCTGAACCAGAAGTTGTTCATGGTCAAACGGCATCGCTTAGTCCAACATGGATGGGTTGGACTAAACGACGCTGTACCACGTTGTTGGCCAAAAACGACGACGCACAATGCTACTCAAAATGAAAAAAAATTAGGACTTTGATCGTGTAATCTCATTGTCAACACCACTTTCTCTATGAACATTACTCACCCTTGCTTGCTTATTGTTGCTTGCTCGTTGCCCGTCGCTCGCTCACTTGCTGTCGTTGCTCCTTGCCTCATTGCTTCCAATCAGTTAGGTTAATCATAAGTGATACTCTTTGAGTGAGTCAATCGAAGGAAAAAAAATTAAGGGTTTAGGAGGAAAAAATTAGGGCTCGAGTGAAGAGGGAAAAATTAGAATTATTTGTGCTCAGCTTACCAACAATACATCTATACTCACAAATTACCCAATATAACTACATATTATAATAGACAGAGAAACTTATTATCATCACTCACTTTACATTCGACTACAAAATAGGCTACTCAAATAAACAACAATACAATTAATACTTGATAACACTTTTTTTTCAATTTTCATCCTTGAAACTTCATTCTTCAATTGGTTGGCCAAAGATTTTAAAGCAATTATTCGGGCCTATATTGAGTTGGCATCCTCCAACTCACCCATTATTGTAATTGAAAGTTCATATAGTCATTCAGATAGCTCCAAGATCACCTCTCTTACTCGACTAGAGAATTTGCGTATTAACCCATTTGAAATATTTGCACTCCAAGCCTTCTTTATACCCGACACATCCACAGAATCTTCTCTTGAAATTCAACCGAGTCCAAGATGTTCTTATTAGACTCGGTAATCCACAATAAAAGTAACCCTTACCTTCTTCTTCACTTCATTGAAACGAATTTGAGTGGCTATTGAAGCTCCTGCCTTTCATTTGCAAGATTGAGTTGTTGATTTTGGAGGCAACTTGATTTAGGGTGTGATCTTGGTGGAATGGCCGGCTAGGGCTTCAACTTTGGGTTCCTCTTTCAATTTGGGGATTTAGGGTTCTTATTTGATGGAAAGTGAGTAGACGGCATCGTTTGTGGTTTGGCTGCTAACTAAAGCCTTCGACGAGCCACGACAGCTTAGGAAATTAATAAATAAAAAAATCCACATCAGATTTCCGGTCAAGTAGATCAACGATGGCACTAAAAAGATCGTTTTTGAAAAATTTTGGCACTTAAGTTAACCGACGAAAAGTTATGACATTAAAGTTAACGCCGTATATAACTTGAGGCATTTTTGGTGTTGTTCTCCCCTATGCATGAGCTTGTGGTTCACGACTTGTGAAGAGGAAAGAAGAGAATTGAAGAAGGATTGAACGAGGAAAACCAGTACAACGAGAGAATGGTCTCTTGATTCTCTTGACCAATTGCGATGTAAACTAATCGATGATTTTGTCGATTTCGATGGTTGAATTATCGGCAATTGACTAACTAACGAAATCGACGATGGTTGAGGTAACTGGTGAGAAATACGGTGCATTTTACATAGGACGAAAACTTCGTTGCCCATGCAAAAACAGCATCATTAGATGTTGCGGTTTTACAAGCTCATTTATAAGCCCCAAGGTAGAGAAAATTACTAAAACAATCTTAAATCTATTATAATTTTTCCAATTTGATCTTAAAACTTTATTTTTAGCAAGTTCAATCCTAAACCTTTTACATTTGTACTAATTCAGTTTATTCAATCAATTTTGGCTGGGCGACACTAACGTAGACAACGGATGATACCGATGTGTTAATTTTTTTCGATTTTATTTTTTTTTTATGCATTTTCTTTCTCTTTCTCTTTCTCTTTTTTGTTTTTTCTTTCCTTCTTCCTTTGGCCAATCGCCGGTCTAGCAATTGGCTAGAGGCTAGAGCCAACGAGGCTTGCCCTCACCGACAAGGCTAGCTCTCACCCTCGCCATCGCAACATTGGGTGAGATCGAGCTCACCCTCGCTAGTCTAAGGAAGAAGGAAAGAAAAAACAAAAAAAGAGAGAGAAAGAAAAAAGGGGAATTTTTTTTAAAAAATCGAAAAAAATAAAATATATTTAAAAATTGACTCGTCAGCGTTGGTTGGATGACTAGCATCCATGTTAGCGCTGGCTAACCAAAATTGGCCAATGGATGGAATTAACACAAATACAAATAATTTATGATTGAATTGGAAATATTACAATAGGTTTAGAATTGTTTTGATGATTTTCCCCACTAAAGATTCAAGCTAATGCACGTGTCATTCTAAGTCCAAATTAACTTGCCATAGTGAAAATCCCAAAGACTTGTCATACTAAGTCTAAATTAATTAATGTTATTGAAAATCTCAAATTAGTTTACTTGTGCCACATTTATTTCAATTATTTTTCATGATATGAAAAATAATGCCAATGTGGTAAGTTCATGCTACTTTTACTCCAAACTATTTTAAAAAAAAAATAGAAATTTTAGTAGATTTTTGAAACTTGAGGGTAAGTTTTACTAAAAGTTCTAAATCTTTTAATAGCAATGTAGCAAAAGAGAACTCAATATTTCAAAAGTTGGCCTAAGCATGAAGTGATGTTGGTCGATCGATTCCCTCTGCTTTTGTTCACTCCTCCTGGACGCTTCGCCTCGGAGTATTGGATGAATCCGAGTCAATTCCTTAACAACCTCACCTTGAGACTCATTGGATAGAAGGCCTGCGGATTCAGAAGATGGATATTTTCCCTTATCTAAGGCTGTATTTTCTTGGAGCAGTATTTTGTGCCAACCTTTGCTACGTACAAGAAAATAAAAATATATATAAGCAAGACTTTTAACCCAAGATTAATTGCATCCTAAACTCTGGGAACCTTGCTTTCCAAGTCGGGATCGACTCTTTAGAGAACGGGTTATCTACTCAACGTTCAAAGCGAACCCTTTCACCCTTTTATATACTAAGAGATTTCACTTAGAAAAGAAAATGTTCCATCCATAGCCATGGGTTCCAGTATAGCAGATGCTGTAGCACACCAATTACAACGTGTTAACTGCTAATGCGCCTTTCTTTTATCAAATCTCAGGGATATATGGCCTAATCGGGAAGGTAATATTTAATCATGGTGTCGGATCCCAAACTTCTATGGTTTCCTTTGCCACCGGGTTTCCTCAATCTCTGAAAGAGCTCAGTGGCCGTGAATGGAGAGAGCATTCGCCATTAACTCAAGAACATGAGTCTCCCACAAAAGCTCATCAAATGCTGCCCTGACCCAAAAAGGACCGCCCCCGCCCAAGGTTAATGGCCGAGACCCTCAGGTCTGCCCGCCGGTGATATGTGCTCATCGTCTTTTCCGGCTCACTGAAAGTCTTGGATTCAAGACTCCTGGAGACCGTAGAGTGGAGCCTGCGCCAAGTTGAACCAGAACCGTCTATAGTCGCACCCATAAAGGAGGCCGGCCTTATGTTCCCAGTTTCTTGATGTCCGCCAACAAAACCTTCCTTTTTCCAGACGCCGATGGCTTTTGCCAAGGCAAAGAATATGCAGAAACCCATGTTCTAGAAGGAATAGTTTTGCTCATTCAGGAAATAAAGATGCATCATACTTTTTGGAAGAAAGCTCTCTCTGAATAAGAGACACGGGATATCCTCAAAGGAGGCCCGGATAGTCATAATATCATGTGGTGTGGGGATACCTCCATATCATAATATATATATATTGATTAAATGACTACAAATCACATGCTCCAGTTGAGAACTCCATAAAAAGAGAGCAATTTTCTGAAGAGAAGAAAATAAATTGCCATGCCTAGCTGTACTGTGAAAGAATTCCACAGGATGAAACCATTTTATTCAAAGAATAAAGCCAAAAGGAGAAGTCTCGGGCAAGGTTAGGAGATGTACAATGGAGCCGAGGCCGGTCGAACAAGAAAGATTGAAGCTCCTCCCATTGTTATGCAAACTATGAAAGCGCGTCCCGGAAGTACGTAACAGAAAGATAAAAGGAATTCCTCCAAAGTCATAGATGAGTCAGCTCCGTTACTTTTGGAGGAGAAACGGAACCTATCAGACCCTCTGTCTGTGATAATCCTCTGAAGACTCCAAGTGCTTGTTTCGAAACATCCGCCATCCTCTCTTCTTCTTCATCTTAGACGGAGATACATCTGAATTCATGGCATGACTCAAGTAAATGATCGTAATATTAACAGAAAAACTATGAGGGCAACCTACATCTAGGACTCCATGGCCTCTGATAGGATTAACAATAACATAACATTAATTGCACCAAGTAGCTGAGAAGCAAACAATGATCCCGTCCTCAGAGTTGACACCTAGTTTCATGCAATACTTTGCCTTGTCAGGCCAAATCCCTATAAATATTGTTCGGAGCCTGTTTGGAATGGATCTTTGCCTTTCCAAGTTATGTCTTTTGCACTATTTATAGCCGTGCTCTCTTTAATTGAAGACGTAAAACAGAAGTACATCAATTCACCGCCCACTAAAAGGGTAATCTTGGCATTCCATACCTGTATTTTAACTCAAAAGCTAGAAGCTCCACCCAACAGCTGGGGGAGCATCTTCTGCTTATGGCTTCTACTTGAGTTGAGAATTTTGCTGTTGGCTTTTTGAGTAGCTTTCAATGCCAACGGCTAATTTTGATGAAAAGCTACAAACTTAAATAAGAAATACCGCCCTTTTCTCCAATAATGATCTTCATTTTTTATTTTATTTTTTTGGCCTTAAATATGAGAAGTCGATTAACCACATTGTAATATTTCCCCATGGAAATGAAAGTGACTCTTCTACTTAAAATATTTCAGATATAGTTATGACTTATTGCAACAACGCAGAGAGATTATAAAACTGAGTGGTTCCAATTCATTTGAGAGATATGAATCGAATTGGTCCTGAAGCATATGTAGTTACTAAGTTCCAGAAAGCAAACAAGAGGCCTCATACCTCCCTCCAGGTGTATTGAGTTGTAATGCACCTCTGCCCAAAAACTCAAGAATATAACTGCATATGGAGCATTACCAACAAACAATGGTGTCAATATATATTATTTTACAGCAATAAATATAGCTATCTTGGGCATTTGACAGCATTATGAGGAGCATGGAGGATTAAGCTAAATCTAACTCGTAATTTAAATGCATAAATGTATTTTGCTAGGATGGACTTGTTTCTGTCCCAAGAAAAAAGTTCAAGATGGATGTACCTCGTTTAGACTTTTGATCATTTGGAAGAATCTCAATGTAGCATGTGTCCTTGAAAGAAGTTATGACAAATATTTTAACGCCAAGCTGCAAAAAAACCATCGACATGCATCAAGACATTTCATTGCATCTCAATCAATGCATTGGCCGAAAACCTCTTCAATTACGTAGTGGTCAAACATCTATGCACTTACCTTTAGTTATAAGAGCAAAGTTTAAAATGATGCAAGATTTCAAGTACAAAGTTCTACATCTGATTCTTTACCAAGTAGTCGTGAAAGCATCAGGCCCCAAAGGAAAAGAATAGGAATCCAAACTCAGCATGACTTAATCCCATCACCACCTGACCCCAAGTTTTAAGTTCGTAGGCACTATGAGACTATGGGCCAGGGTGAATTTGCAAAAACAGATCTAGAATGGAAATCATTATTTGTCGATGAGCTCTAATCACCCGAGTAAAGCTGATAAATAGTAATCACACACAACAAAAGAAATATGTACCATGTCTGCAGCAGCCTGCAATGTGACATGATCACCCCATTCACCAGTCCTATTGTCATACACAAGTAGAACAAATCAGCGGTTTCCAGGAGAAAGAAGACTTGTTGAGAGTAGAGAGTGGAGAAATACTTAGACATCTTCTCCAAATAGTCATCGTAAGCCATAGGCACATATCCCTCATATATCTCTGGGCAAGACTTCAGCTGATATGTCAAAACAACATGATGGAAGGAGTATTACCATCCAAGTATGCAAAGGGTTATGCAGCAACAAACTTGGATGAACTAATCATTCAAAAAAACAGAAAAAAAAAAAAAAAAGAGCAAAACTTGGGATGAACTAATTTGGTCATATGAAAATGGATAAGTAACCTGTTTAACGATATCCTGTCTTATAAAGTCATGGTGCTCGGTGGTGTGGTAGATCTGATCGGACAGGGCTCGGAACTGGAAGCATTGAGAAGCTAATTAGATACAGTCCGCATGTTACTTTAAGAACCACAGCTTTCATTACCACCAGACAGGCAAACAGAACACATAGAGAATCACTAAATGGTGATATATTGAGGAAAATATAAGCATTGTGTACTAGGACTTTATAAAGTCAACCTGTTATATAATTGAGCTCATTGCTGCTTGATGATGCAGACTGAACAAGGAAAGAAATCCAACACTTTTAAATCAGCAATTTATGTTCTAAGTTCAACCAAAAACTAAACCAAAGTTCAGAGGATAAGCAAATTATTCACAAGGCAAACTCTACACGCACGAAACCACCAACATTAACTCAATAAAATCGTAGAATTAGAAACTTTGAGTAGTTTTGTGGTCTAGGGTTAGCAGATGGACCTAAGCTAGACTTAAAGTTCAGTTATAGGTATAACTTGCTTCTCCCCAATGCAACATCTCATTATCAAGAGTCCACTGGTATTAGTTCAAACAATAAACCTAGCAAATATGCAATTTATTTTGATTGGGCAGTTAGACAAGTACACCATCTCCTTCAAGAATCAATTAGAATCTAAAGTCCATTTTATGGCACAAGCCCAAAAAAAAGAAAAAAGAAAAGAAAAGAAAGGAATAGAAAAGAAATCGTCACAAGGGTCCATTTGTTTCATGAAAAGTAGACAGTTTGGAAAATATTTTCCTAAATCCGATTCATCGCTTGCAATAAAAGATTAACAAATTATATTTTTATCATCAAATAAAATGTTTAGGGATAGACTATCCTTGATATGGAATACAGTGTCTCTTGACTATTTTTAAATGACACAAGTGATCATCTTTGGAAAAATATTTTCTGGTCATTGTTTTCCCATAAAACAAACGCACCTTAATTAAAACAAAAAACACAAGCTCTGTGTCTCTCTGCTCACTTTCTCGTCTCTTTCTCATGACCCCCTCTTTTCTTCCCAGCCTGCAATCTCGCCCCATGCAGCTCGCAACAATCTAGTCATGATTTCTTACCTTACCAAAAAAAAAAAAAAAAAAAAAAACAATCTAGTCATGATGAAACTACTCTCCTGCTTGGTGAATGCACAGAATTACTGCAATTGTTGTCAACATGATTTTATTCTTAAACAGCAATAGAATGGCTGCAGCTTTAGGTGAGTTTCCTACTCCCAGCACTCCAACTCAGCGGACCTTCTTCCATTAGCAGATTAGGATGAAATCCAATAAAAAAATTCCTAGCATTCCACAGTCTGTAATTTTCTCTAGCCATTTACTTGTTCCTAAGTCAAATTAGTTTCCTAAAGTCGAAAACTGAAGCTTAAAGATTAATCTTTCCTTAAAATAATAGCAAGACCTACAAATCCAGTTCCTATCCTGATGACCATTACTTAATGCATTCACCATTTGATTTTTTTAATTAACTGGGGGCATGCATACTGAATTGCAATTTTTATCTGGACTGCTGAACCATGATAGATAAAGAAGCAAAAATATGGGAAAACATAGCATGCCTCTAATAGCATGCCTCCTTGGTGAGGAGTGTAAGCTTAAGTTGAGAGCTTACATTGGGCAGACATGTGAGTATAAGATCTAAATCACAAAAATCCTCCTTCAATAAACTAAGACAGGTTTCTGTAAAATCTCAAAACTCAAGACACAAACCTGACAGTTACCATCTCCTTGAACTTTGCGCTCCACCAGACGATAAAGCTGCAATCTGTAGAAGGAAAAGTCAGGCTTCATAAGCTATTCATGTCATGGGTAATGGATTCTTTCGAACATCAAAGGTAGTGCTTGAGGATAATGTTGTAGAATAAGATAAGAAAAAAAGAAGAACGAGTGCATCCAGTAAAAGGACAGAATACCTCTCAAGTAGCCGTTGATGATCTAAAGTCGCTTCATCGACCGATGGAATTTCACCATTGGTTTTTGGCACGTGCTGCAAAAAACCAGCAAGAAACTAATAATTCAAGCAACTAAGATAAAATATAGTCCAGCAGACCAAAAGATCAAATTTGAAATATTAAAGGAAAGAAAATGAGAAAAAGGAAAATCATATTGTGCTTTGTCAATTGAAGGTAGTTAAAAAAGAATCTGACTCTCTGTACTTCCAACAAGAGTAGAGGAACAGCACAACTAAAGAGAGGCACGTAGATCCCCAATAGAAATGAAAAGAAGTAAGGAGTAGTTCTCATCAGTGCCACAAAGGACATGGTGCATGTAATGCAGAAGGAAATTTCCAGGATACTATCTAACTGGAAAGTAAATTCCTTCAATTATATAAGATACATGAATTTAATCAAAATCCAACACATCAAGTTACAGAGTCAAATGCAATCTGAATATTAGACTCTTAAGGTGGTATTTAACAACTCTTGCACTTGGAAACAGCATGCATAGCAAATTCAACTTCTCAAAAGAAGAGGTCAATCCCATTAGTGCTTAAAAGATTAAATATCTCCCCAAATGATAGGGTGAGAACTTGCTCACACTGTGAAAGCAAAAAGGGAATATAACAATTGCAATTAATCAAAGGCGAGAAAAGGCCTGCTGTTGCGGCAAGTTAAGATAGTTAAACATCTCTTTAATGAATGCAAAACTCACCGGAACACAAATCATCTGATTTAACCTCCTTCCCACTTCACCATCATAGGCATACTCATCTGGCAGCTCTAAGGAATATGGCCAGTCTTCCCTGTAGCAAGCCTCTTCATCAGGGCTAGAACATGAACTGGAATGTAAGATAGCTTCTGCTTCCTCCTGTCCTGCACAATGGACAACTAATTAACAGACAACTCGAAACATAAAGTGTATATCTTAATATGGTATCGCAAAAGTTAGAGCTGTTTCCATGCTTAAGAAAGACCTGAAGCATAGTTTTGAATAGGTTGGTCAGGCCAATCGTGCAAGAAGAAAGATGATTGCAACTGTTCCGGTTCTTCATGCACAGATTGATCTGCTTCTGTAACAGCGAGCTGAGATAGTTCCTCTTGAAGAACACGTGCTATAAGTTCATCACTATCCACATTCACACATTCCATGCTATAATCATCTTCCTCGAAGTGGGGTCCCTGATAGTAGTCTAAATTATCCTTAGTCACGGTGCTACAGTACCCGCAATCGGAATATGGATTGCTGTCAAAGAGCTGGAGACCCCACTGAACAAATTCATGATCTTGATCGTGCGAAATCATCTTCCCTTGTTCACAACAGAAGGCTCAAGCGATGCTCTTCATTAGTTGAAAAGGCGGCATCCTAACCCAGTAGAACAATAGCAAGGAAATCCCACCCTGCCACAACTAACAGTCATGCCCTGTGTAGCCTTCTCCTAAATCAACAGACAGATCCCTGCCCATTCTTCGAAGTACTCCTGCCTCCACATCCATCCTAAAAAAAAAATGTCAACATAATCAGCGCAATGCGAAATCTGAAGGCGATAGTCTCGCGCCAGGTGCATGAGGAGAACAGATTACAGCTCGAATACTGGCGATAAAGAAACGATCTTTGGGCAATCTACGATAAAACCAAACGAACCCATTTCGTCAGGATACGCCATCGATCAAACGGAACTGCTCCTAGAAGCGGCCGCATATGACTCCTACATCGAAATGTGGGTCTTCAGGAGCCTATTTGGGCAGTCTACTAGAGAATGCAGCAGCCAAAATTTCTATAGACAACAAATCTACGATCCACATTCTCCGGGGTAAAAGCGCTCTGGGTAAATCAAGACCAATCCACCAAATTCAACGAGAACATCACGCGCAAATGTAAAAAGGAAAAACCAAAAAAGAAGCAAAAGGACCGAAGCTCCCATCAAATCACCATCGTCATCCAGCCATGTCCAGCTCAAGACAGTCGGACACTGTGGTCGGGAAAAGAAGACGAGAGAAAAGAGCGAAGGCCAAGTGGCGGAGTGGCAGCGACAAGCAAGCAGCACGCACCTGAAGCGTGAACCAAAGCTACCTGAGGCGGTCCCCTTATAGAGAGAGAGAGAGATGCCGCGCGTGGAGAGAGAACGAGAGACGCGCCCAAGAGCGAGAGAGAGAGACAGCAACTCCGCCGGAGTCACGACATGGCAATGCGCTGCAAAATGCGCGTCGAGCGCGCTAGCCCCGAGCAGTGGTAGCAGCCGAAAGAAGCAGCAGCAGCAGATGACGGAAGAAGAAGGAAGGAGGAGGAGCAAGAAGAAGGAGCGGTCGAACGGTCAACCATTTCAGCTCCGAAGGCTTGACGGCGACGGCGACGGATGGGGTCGGGGTCGGGGGCCGTTAGTTGACGGCGAGAGCATCTTTTCTCGTGGCGCCAACTTCTCTCTCTGCTCTCTCTCTCTCTCACCGCGTCGGTCAGGCGACGGGTCCCGCCCTTCCCCCCCCTCCTCCTCCTCTGTGGTCCCATCTGCGGCGGCCAATGGCGGGGCGAAACGTGTTTATCTCCCGGGGGGGACAGGTGGGGCCCGCCCCTCGCGCACATGCATCCAGGATTCTCGTGTCGTGTGTCCTCCTTTTTGATGCTGTTTCCTGTTTCGGGTCATCGCCCCCGCCCCCCGCTCGTCCGGTTGTCGGTCCCTCGTTCGATCGCGCGCGTCCGAAATCTTTTCATTTTTTTCGCTTTTAGCTGGTGAAATTCGTCGCAATTTCACCCTTCGTCTTCCGAATTTGTAAATCGTATGCATCATCGTTCGAGATAACGCCGAATCTGTCCGCCTGTCCTCGATCAGATAAGAGCCCAGATCGATAAATCTCTTTCCATGCACATGGCTATACGGATTCCAATCATTCCATCCCGAAATTTGCACCGCCTTGGTTAATCACAAGTTCCAAAACGCGTGAAGTAGATTCGGGGCCTAACGGATTGTGCAAATCCACGCATAATATGAAATTAGCTCCAAGCTTTTTGAGATATGTCCCCGGCTGGGCAGCCGGGGATCGCGTCCGAATGTGAAGCTATAGGAGTCTCAATGCTTCTAGTCCGAATACGTAGTTTCAGGTCCGAAACTTGGCAACCATTGTGACCTTCCACATGAATTGAATTGGGAGCAATGGAAATTCAGTGAACTTAGCCGTTTCGGAAGACTCCAAAACACGACACCATAAGAAGGTCGAAATTGTTCGACATTCTGTATTTCTACGTTACAAGTCCCACCACTTCCATTCCGAAACAAAATTGACACAATAAGTCAATTCCAACAGAAAGTCTGATTCTAGTAGATAAAATGGGGCATGGTTGCTTGAGACCGAAGTAAGAAGAAGTTGATAAGCCGCGGTATTGTTTTAATCGCTCCAGGTTTCTCCTTCATAGAGTTGGTTCCGCATAGAGAAAAGAAGGCCCTCCAACTAACTTTAAGCACGGAGTTAATCCGTGCCTTGAGCCTCCCGACCAACATCAGCTGGATTTGTGCCAACAAGCATCGTGTATCTTTAGGTTAGTCGTGGTCCTGATAATCAAAGACTAGAAGTTGTGTGAAAAAGAGATTCAACAAGTTATGTGGCTCAAGATGCAACTGGGAGTTGTTTGGGAAGCGGAGAAAACTTTGCCTTCTTCTGAAACAAGTTGTGCTCCCAAATGCGGTCGCCCTTGGTGACAAAATCAAGATATGTGCAGGGATCGGAGTTTCATTTCCAAATCATATTCCCCATGAATTTAAGAGCTGGAACGCCCCTTATCTCAGCATCAAATAAGGGTGCCTCCACCACACTTAATCTGGCAAGCTCAGGATCTGTTTTGATCATATCAAGGGCGCGCAACTGATCCTGCAAAAAATTTCAGGATGCCACTTTAGCAGCAAAGATTATGGAGAAAATAGCGAGCATATGTTTATCTAAGTAAAAGTCGAGGACATTCCACAAGTTCAAGTCCGTTATTCTAGTCTGGATAAGAAAATTATCTGTCTCCACTCCCAAAAGAATTATGGTCTTGGAGAAGTTTAAATTGTACCTTCCTCCTCACAGAACAAAACTTGCACTCTGATACCGTCTGAGGAAGGACCTGATTAACAATGAGCCTCCGGACAGGAACAATTTCCTTCCTCAGGGATGCACACAATCTCGATGATTCACTTATCGCCATAACCTAGAAAGGTATCCAAAAATTGACAAGGGCACCCCAAAAAAGTCAACATATACACAGCTGTTATGAGAGAAACGCGGAGAGCAAACAAGCGCAAAAGGTCAAGTGGTTAAGTCTATTTTCCTTTAAAATCCAAGGCTTCAATAAAAACAGTGTTTCCTTTGCAATTTCAGTACATAGTACACATACACATGAATCCACACTATGGATATAACTTGAAATGAATTGATGTTGAAAATGCCATGAAACAAAAATAATTAGTGTCTTATGCATGTTAAATGGCCCATTGCCCAAAAGCGGTAGATGCCATCATTCTAATTCACACCTTATGTGTATTATTCAAAGTTTATACTCAAAAACATGCTGAGGAAGCACATGTTTCAGGTCAAAAAAAGAATATGGAGTCAGCAAACAAGCTAAAAGAATACAGAATGTTCCCAGTGCAGAATCATATGCACTGGGATAGTTTGTGTGCTTTAAAGATGGAGTAAAGAACAGTTTGCTTGAATTGTGGAATAGTTTGTTAACAAGATAGCATCTTCAGAGAATAAGGAAAATTATGGAGATGCACCATCAATTGTGGTAATATCACATGGATATTCTCTAATTTTCTAAAAACCAAAACATCACCTATCCCGACCTTATTTATTCATGCAAAGAGGAACATGGATTGATTGTTAGCTCTTACATGGTTCTTTGTCTTGCTTTTAAAAGGGCTATAATATTATAGACATGGAAAACTGTAGTCTTGCTGTGCTCTGTCTTGATTATTCAGGCGAAAAGCAAACATTCCATTTGACATGAGAAAATATTGGAACTAAAAACACATCGTAGTTCAAATTTGAAAAACTTTCTCATCTTTCCACACATCAAAGGCTGTGATAAACAACATAATAAAAAGGATTACCGCAGGAATTGTCACTATGATGAACTCCATCATGTCTGGGTCATGAAAAAGGTCTCGAACTTTTCTCATCCTCTCCCTCAGTTGGTCAAGTTTGTCAGACTACATTTGATATCATATAATAATGAGAACTTTCAATGCAATAGATATAAATCAAAGATACCATCTCACAATGCTGCACTTACAACATCCTTCTGCTCTTCTTGTTTCCCAAAAACAGATTTGATGGCTGCAGTTGCAGAAGCTAACTTCTTCTTCAGCTGATATGGGTATGTTTATTCAAAGCATAAATGGTTACAAAAATACAAAATCAGACATTAAGATTGAAATTTAAAACTTGAACAATTAATTCTATTCACCACCATAAACATTTGCACTGAAGCGTTAATCATTGACAAAAGCATTTCTCATTTTCCTTTTAGTATCAATTGTTAATATTCCGGCAAACCAGAGGACAACTAGAATGAAATATATAAGCATAACTTGATATGAGACACCACCTAAACTTATGCTGTGAAGGGTACATATAAGGCAAATGCAACATACTTCTATTAATGCAGTTGCACCACATGCATAATTTTAGGACAGTTACAAACCAGAAGATCCATACCTTCATCATTTTGCCAAGGGATGCATCCAGGAAATCAGGCAGGGACAGCAGACGAAGAGTATGGCCCTAGCAACAAATTTATGTCGAGCTTAAGCTGATGGCAGAATATCAGAAAAAGAAGTTTCTACAGCATGAACTTTCCACTCACTGTGGGCGCTGTGTCGAAGACAACACGGGTGAAATTACTGTACTCTGGGGATTCAACAAACTGCATAACCTGATTACAACAAGAAAGTCAGGAGGAAGATTAGAACAAGGATGGGATTCTCCAATGTGTATTCTAAACTACAGGAGATGGGACATGCCTTAGAGATTGAGATAGCTTCGTCCAACCCAGGTGGAGGAGTGTCCAACAACTCGTCTAGTTTTAGGTCTCCTAACTGAAGCATTACATGTAACAAGATAAGCAGCAACACCAAAACCAGAAATAGGTAAAATGAAACGAACAAAACAAAGTAGAACGGAAAAAGATTCAAAGGGATGATCATATTATGTTATATTGTGATCTCAAGCGACGTATTTTCTTTGAATCATCAAATCGAAGTTGCTGAAGTCTAACCTGGTCAACCATTGCACCCAGACCCATGCTATCCATTAGATCTTTCATGCCACCGCCATTATTTTTTTGACTTGCCGTGCGGAACTCTTCCCTGGACTTCTCAGGGTTTACCTGCAACGACATGATAACTGATGATGTGTATCAATAATGGGCAAGTGAAGTGAAAAAATTCATCGTGAGCAACTTCTCGAACTATCAGTCCTCAAGCTAACCAGAGACCTCTAAAGCATATAATGGAGCATCGACACCTTCGACAGCAATAGGCAACCCTCCAGTCAAATCCTAGATTGATTGTCCACCAGGAAGCAAGTTAGAGACTTATCATGAAAGTGCTACAAACTAACAGGGAAAAATCTTGACGTACAAATGCAAAAGCAGTTTGATCCACATTTTAAAATTTGCCAGAAATATCCGGTACCTGCGCAAACGAATCGCTTAATGAATGAGCAGGGTCAGTCGAGACCACTATGGTAGGGTGGCCATGGTTAGCAAACTTCACAGCGAGGGAAGCAGCGCAACTTGTTTTCCCAACACCTCCCTTCCCACCTATCATGTAATACTTCCGATTATTCGCTGCCACCATCTCATCGAACCCGCCGATTGCTCCAGAGGAACTGACCAATGATCTTGCTGCAAAACCCTTTCATTAGAACATACGAGTAAGCGAAAATGCACGCGAGACAAACAAGAACACTCATCCGAGCACATCAGTAGCTAGGATCCTCCATCATTATATCACGAAAATCAAATGCGGCGATCAGCTTATTCAAGAAAAGCCCAATTTCCGTGTCGACGCCATTGGTGATTTCGTTCTCCCACCGCTCAATCAATCGGTCGAAACTACAGAATTTCCCGCACGCCAAAACACGGAACTTGCAAAACGCGACACGAGAGCAATCCAAAGCGACGCAATCAAATGCGAGCATCCGTTCCACACGGCACGACGGATCCGTCATTGCCGCGCGGCAATCAGAAGCGAGCGGAATCCGATTGCGGACGACGAATGCACGACGTTTCCGGGCGTCGGCGCGAGCGGACTCGCGAGGTACCTTGAAAGGGGTTTAGGCGGGGTTTTGCGATGTGGGGAGACAAGCCGGTCGCGAAGCTTCGCCGGAGCGCGACGACGGAGGCGCGGCTCTGCGGCGACTTGGAAGCGTGACGGAGGAAAGCCGCCATGGCCGCCGGAGCTCTCGAGCCGTCGGAGTTGCGGAGAGTTCGATGCGCAGCGGCGCGCGAAGAAGGGGGACCGAAATGGAGGGAAAGAGGGCATTGAGTAGCATCCTGCTGCGGCGGAGCTTGGCAGATTACACGTGTGGGGACTTGGATTAAAATATTTCTGCAAAATAGAAAGTGTTAATCAGATAAATTTAAAATATTGAGATAAAATTCAAGGACGATATTGAACAGATTAAGCGTTAAGCATAATTTGATCACTATTTATGTCGTTATCCCTAAACTTATAGGTGAAACCTAATGTAGTTGTCTTATAATTAAGTAGTTTGTATTATGGCGCGAATGATAACCATTTTAATTATAAATTGATTTATTGAAAATAAATCAGATTTTTTTTATTTCTATTGTTAGATGAGTTTTTATGTAAAAATATGCGTTTAATAACAACACAAAAATTTTATTCCAAAATAAAAATTCGTTTGATAACGATACAAAATTTCTTTCTTAAGCGGTAGCGAATGGCGGTCAACGGATGACGACCAATGGCCGACAGTCAAGGAGCGGCGACTGTGGATGGTGGATGGCGGCTGGCGACAGATGGGCAGCCAGCTAGTAGTGAGGACGTACAATGAGAATTTTTTTTTTTATTTCTCAATTCTATTATAGAAATAGAGAAGTAAAAACTTCTAATTTCTGTTCTAAATTTATTTTTGGAGTAAAAATCTATTTTAGAAATTAGGAAAATGGAATAGTTTTACCAAATAGAATTCTATTCCATAAACGAGTTTAGAATGAAAAAAAATTTCTAGAACAAAAGCATAATTATTATTACTTGCGCCCTAAAAGTAAATGATCCGAAAATGTTGGATATCAAGATATATACATCTAGTGACTCACGAAAAAATGCAAGTTGAATAAGACTAGTATTTTTTTTTTTCAGATTTGGATGATGATATATTTTTGTCTCATTTTTGCTCTTCAATTTCTTCTACAAAAAAGTCTCAAACCGATATCTTTAACTCAAATCTAGTTTGGGATTTGTTTTTTGTGAAGGATATTGATTAGCGGTAAATGGGTTATGGGGATACCAACTTGGATATTGTCGAAGTTAGTTTCGGTTTGTTAACTTTTAAGGATATTAACTCTTATGAATGTAACCTTGCCAAAAAAAAAAAAAAAACTCTTATGAATGTAAAAGAGGTGATATTAACTGTCAAAAAGGTGATCACGCGGTTCAATTAATGAGGTGCTAAGAACAACTTCCAATTGCCCCTCTTTAATGCAATCGTAAATGCAATTGATATCTCAAGTCTCAAGACCCAACGCCAACTTTAATCAGAATCATTTTTTTCCCACCTATATAAAGACCGCATCTCCAAGATATCACAAAAAAGCACCTACAAAAAAACAAAGAGAAAAAAAAAAACGCAACCCTATACATTTCTTTTTTAAATTCGGATGATCATTTTTCTAAATTTAGTGGTTAAATCCTTGCGTAGGTTCGCTTTTTATTTCATAAAAATCTGGAGATTATGTTTAGTTCTCATAAGCTTGCATTGCATCAACATGTCTATTTACAAATCCAAAGGTAAATTATGACATGAAAACTTATTTTATGAATACACATATAATTTACAAACATCATTTTGCATTGACGGTATGGTAAGGTCCGTTGCTACAATTAGATTTTGTTACCAATTTACGGAGAATAAATATAGTTACTACCATTGGGTTGTTTCGCGCAATGCACTAATTACAGAGGTAATTTACTGCTTTGAATTGCAACCTATTAGATAAATCACCTTCTCTTAGAAGATGTTATTATTTTGAAAGTAAATCCCCCCTTTCGAGGATTACGAATGAGAAGGGATTTTACTGCTTTAAAGGCATATTACTCCCTGTAATTTTTAAGACTTTGAAGGTAAATATCAAATTTTCATTAATGATAGAAGTAATTTACCACCCTCGTATGAGGTGAGGACTAAGGTCATGAGTAAATTGCCGTGGAAAAATTGCAAGAACTAAATTACTACATCGCGAGGAAATATTCAACCTAGAAAAAAAATATATAATTCAAGGAATGGCCATACAAGTCATCGTAATCTTGATTATACCTATAGTTTGTACTTTGCTTTTTCCGATGAGAATTTAGCTATAAAGTTCATAACGCAAGAATGATCACATTAGTTTTTTCTTTTTCTAATAGAATATTAAATTAACTCAAACTATAATTGGTAGCTTTACTTAAAACTTGTGGTAATCTAATTGCACTTAGGCTTCGCGAAAAATAAATGATTTGGGAAGCATTTTGAATAAACGAAAAAATATTTCCATCATTTATAAAAATATTTAAATATAAATTGTTGTCAATGGAAATGATATTTTCTATTGACTAATTATTTTAAGAGATATAAACAATTATTTTTTAAATAACATTTTCTAAATCATCCATCTTTTACGATACAGATGAATTTTAATGTTGATATCATTGTACCAAGAATAGTAACATTTCTCTATACTTCAAAACTTGAGAATTCATTCATAATTCCCAAGTGATATTGTAATTCCTCTCAAATACTTGTGACCAGGGTGATCCATCACAGTTAATAATTATTTATCATTACTCGCAACCCCTTTTGTATATTGCACCTTGTCGATGGCATCACTCAAATAATTACCCTAGCATACTGTAATTCTCAGCAGTTTTACCTCCAACAATTACGGTGGGTTCAAGTGGTCATAATTTCGGTCGCAATCTCGATTGTATTTATAATTAGTACTTTTTGTTTTTGTGTTGTCACTAGATTGTTATCAGTCAGTATTTTAAGTATTAGTGAAGCAAGGTACCCTGAATTGTAGTAGGAGACGGACCTTCTAATTAGTCTCGATAATTACTAATTATCCGTGAGTCCATCAAAATTACGGTTAAATAATTTACCTCTAGAGATTGTAAATTATCTCTAAATCTTGTAAGCTCGAAAGCCACGATTATTCTTAATTGGTCCTGAGAAATAGAACAACGGCCTAAATTCACTACAATTTTATTTTCTCGCATTCTCATTAAATTTCCGAAAATGATCGCTACATTCATTTCAAGTCCGTAATCCAATAGAGCCTATGCACAAATTATACTCCTCGGCTGCCATGATTTTTCTTAATTAATTGGAAAGTTTACAAACTTACTTTAGTAACTTCCTTGAATGTTGAAATCGATCAATTGAAAAAGGTTTTTTTGACTTTTACTTTACTTTTTTGCAAAGTATGGGAGTTGAATCCCATATTTAATATTAAGAGTCTGTTTGATAACCATTCTGTTTCCTATAATAATTTATACTCTTAAATGATTTTTTTTTTTTTTTATCCTAAGATAGAAATGCGTTTGGTAAGATCTCAAATTTTTTTAATAATTTAGATTTTTTTTTTTTTTTAATTTTAAAACATTTTTATTATATTTTATATTTTTTTCACTTTTTTCTTCTCATTTTTCCTTTGACCAACGACCTCATGGAAGCGTTGCCAGCTCTTGACAAGGCCAAGCCTCCCCAACGGTTGGGCGAGGCTTGGCATTGCCTCGAGGGTCAACGATGCTCCGACGAGGTGACCAACCAAAGGAAGAAGGAGAAGAAGAAAAGGAAAGAGAAAAGGAAAGAGAAAAGAGGAAAATAAAAGAGGAAAAAAAAATGAAAATGGACTTGATTCTGAAATTGTTATGGGGAATAAATAAGTAACTTTTTATTATTTATTGATTTTGTTTCAAATATATTATTGTGAACAAAAAAAGTTACTAAACAGATTTCTATTCATTTTTTATTTTATTTTTGAGAATAAGAATAAAATTATACACTATTTAGCTGATTACTAAGGCCTAAATGTTTCCACTTCACCAAATTTGCCACGTGCCCAAAATCAATAAGTGAAACAAGACTATTTTTAAACATCGAGCATGATCTCCTATCTAATTGTGGATTTACTATGGACCTAAGGGTGCGTTTGGTAATATTTAAGTTATCGGGAATAATTTTGATTTAGAAATAGTTTTTTCTATTTCTATTTCATGTTGAAGTTTATGAATATTTGAACGTGTCTAGTAATTACACAAAATTTATATTCCTATAATAGAAAAAGAATAGGAATTTGTTTGATATGATTTTTAATTTTTTTGTGACATAAAGTTTCTTTTAATTTTTTAATAATTTTACGAGATTTTTTTTTTTTAAATTTTTCTTTCCTCCCTTCTTCTTCCTTCTCTTGTTGGTGCCAATGACTAGTTAGAGATGAGAGTTGACCACTGGTCTCGAGGTAGCCTAGCTTGACCTCACCATGGCCTAGTGAAGTCAACCTCACTGTGGCTAAGCAAGCTCGAACGGGTGATCGGCTAAAGAAGGAAGAATAAGAAAAGAAAAAGAAAAAAAAGAAAAAAAGAAAGGAAAAAAAAAGGACATGTTTTATAAATTATTTTTGAAAACAAAAAAGTAAATTAAATCTAATTATTGGCCATTAATATGTTTTGGGAATTAAAAAATTAGCTGAAATTATTAAATGGATCTCTATTTTTTTTGTGATGGGAAACAAAATGATAGAAAAAGCGAGGAATAGCGATATTATCAAACATGGCATAAAATTTATATTCTTTTCCAAACAAACGGAGCGTCGAACGATTATTTATATTTCTTTCCCCACCGACTCGTGGACAGAAGAAAAAGAAGGCAATAATTACTTCGGGTCACGCGACGTCCCGGTACGGCGCCGTTTGGACCGCGCGCGTAACCGAAGCAGCAGCTTGCGGACTGCTGGACCGCGCATCACGTGACTCCTCAAACGCCGTCAAAAGGCATTCCTACCCAATTTGACCCTGCCCTTCTGCCCTCCTGCCAGCCAGCCAGCCAGCGGAGAGCCGGTTGGTTTGGTTTGGGTTCGGTCAGAGTCAGGTCAGAACCTCTTCCCCCCCACAACACCCCGCGCATCCCCCACGCGCCGGACCCCACGCGCCACTATATGTCGCGTCCCCCCAGCACACCCCTTCTTCCCTTCCCTTCTTCTCCCCCATTTCCCAACCTTCGCGTCCGTCGCTTTCGCCCATCCGCTTTCCCTCTCTTTTTACTTCATCACTCCCCCCTCCCCCACTCGGTCACTCGCTCACTCGCTCGGTCGCTCGGCTCGGCGACTCGGTCCCCTCGCCTCCGCCGCCGTCCGTCGATCGGAGCGCATTAGGGCGAGCTCCCGCCATCCGCGGCGGCGATTCGGCGGCGATTCGCGAGGTGTGATTGTTTCGGAGCGGTTGGTAGGGCCCCCACCCACCCCCGCGGTCGGAGCGCTTTCCGCTGTCCCTCTCGCGCCCGCGCCCCTTCCCCCACCTCCATCATTGCGGGAAGCCTCTCCCCCCCCTCCCTTTTCGCGCGTCCCGTCCAGGTCAGTCTCTTCAATCCCTCTCGCGGTCGCCGGTCGCCGTCGCCGTCGCGTGCTCGGAGCGATTCGCGCGCCTCGCGGTTTCGGGCTTCGATCGATTCGTGAGGAGTCGCGTCGTGCTTCGCGGTGCTTCCGCCTGTCTTATTTCGTGGGTGGGGAGATTTTTCTGGTGGGGGAGAAGGGGGCGTCGCGTGCTGATTTTTTGGGGGTGTCGCGGGGACGCATGCAATGGCGCTCGCGGGTTTAGTTGCTGGCGCCGAGGGGCGTGCGAAATTGCATGTCTTTTTTCTTGCTTCTTCGAGGGGGTGTCTTGTAGGGAGTTTTTCTGTGTTTGATGGTACTTAGCCGACTACGAGGAAATGAAGCTAAACGGCCTGGTGATATATCTTTAGTGATTCAATGGAATAGCTCGAAAATGGTATGCCAGAGTCGGTGGCTAGCGATTGCAAATATTTATATGAACATTAGTCGGGCGGTGGTGCGAATTTCTTGCTTATATTTAGTGTTATTATGCAGAAATAGCTGGTAAGTGCAGAGTCCAAGTGGGGTTGTGATTTTGTCTGTTGACTGCATAGTCCAAGTGCATAATCTGTTAAAGATTTGCAATGGAAAATTGGGTCTTTGTGATTTTGTCTGTTGATTGCGTAGTCCAAGAGCATAATCTGTTATAGATTGGCAATGGAAAAATGGGTCTTTGTGATTTTGTCCGTTGACTGCATAGTCCGAGTGGAGTTGTCTCTGTGCATCGTCTGTATGTACATTTCCCTTAACACAGGAAGTTCTTCAAAGGGACAACTTTACAACTTCTTTTATTTGTTTTGCGAGTCTGAACATTCTGAGATTTTCATTGGATGCTAAATTTTCTTTGATGGCAGATGACACGCTGGACATTGTAAGATCAGTATCATGTTGCATGCAGCAGCAGCAAAGCAAAGCTCCTTTGCTATGGACGAGCATGAGAACATTTTTGCTTCTGGCTTTGCTGAGGTAAATAATTTCCAGTTCGTTAAGTCAAAGATTTTCTGTTCTGTTTTCCTTTATGGACCTTAATACCTGAATAATGAATTCTGTGACGTCCACGCCACTGGTCAGCTTCGATTATTGTATTTATTTATTTTATTCTGTATGTAATACACAATGGAAGAGGTTCTATTCCTTTACTACAACTTGTGAGGGGGCATGTTTCTTTGATGTACAGTGACATTGCTGTTTATCTAGACTTGCAGCACTGATGTATGATTTAGTTGGTTTACAACACTTTTAGTCAGGATTATTGACGATAGATTTGTTAATGTTACTGTAGAAAAGTCTCTCAAACCATGGAGACTGGGAAGCACATTTTGCCATTCTCCATCTCTCTCTCTCTCTCTCTCTCTCTCTCTCTTGCAGTATTCATTTATCATCTGGATTTTGTGCATGCGTCGAGTTTTTTTGTACTTGGGAGAAGTATTGGAGTTGATACATTATTTATTATCCGAAGAAGTTTGGATCTACAAAATCTGTCTCTCTGCCTCTAAAAGGCATAGGTTTCCTGCTATTTATTAGCTTTTTTTGTTAATAAAGAAGGGCAAAGCCCTATTCCTTAAGAAAAGGAAGCAGTCAATTTCATTTTTTAGCTTTTTTTAAAGAAGTCAGACTTTTTTCTGGTGTAACTGAATTCTGTCTTGTTGAAACTTGTGTTTTATTGATTTTAGCACATCAAAAAGTTTCACCTAAGACAATCGCATGTTACTACAATAACTAATAACAGCCGAGTCTGACTGTACTGCCATACTCACCTGAATCCCAAAGTTTCTGAGTTCTATCTCTCCAAATCTTAGATTACTTGGAGCGTTGTTTGCTCGGGCACTTAGGACATTATTTGGAACCCAGGGCATACCTTGTAAAAGATGTGATGCTATAGGTGTAGGCTTCTTTTGGTCATGTATTTAATTAGACATAATTGTCTAAGAAAGATCTATAGATATATAACATGCATAAAATGTATCCAAGACACTAAATTTTCATGTTAAACAAAAAACTCTTATGTTTAAATATGTTTCAAAATATTAGCATAAGATAAATTGAAATTTACGTAACCATTTGTATCACCACATTGGGGATGTTTATTTGAGTTGTCCAAATGCTACCGTGTCAGAAATTGAAAGTGTGTACCAAAATGTAGAGCGTTAGTGACATTTGTTTTCTAGTAACCATAACTTAGTAAGGTAGAAAGTTCTTCCTGATTGTGCATGAAGCACTCCTTTTTGGTTGTAATGATTAAGCTAATGCTGAATAAATATGACAAAGTGCAGATGTTTTTCATTGGAGATCTCATACTTATTGGTGTCTCTTAGGTATAGAAGAAGTAATGACTCAATGTGATTGAAAGAGGAGACAGTTTGAATTTTTTATGGGTTAAATCTGAGATTTGTTGGTAACGGTTGCTTCCAGCTTCATTTCTGATTTACATAATACTGAACCAGAAGTGAAGCAAATGAGAGGAAAAAGAATCTACTGCCGGGCTTGCTCCAATATAGCTGTTTCAACTTTCAAGGAGCTCATTATGTTTTGCTGCTATACTGATTCGCCTGAAAAAATAAGTGTTCATTACACAGCAATGAATTATATTATTGCATCTCTAGTTCAATTCAGTGTTTGGACAATTTTAGCTGACTTAATATTTCGATGACTGTTCCTCTTGTTTGCCTGAAGGTTGATAAGCATGTATCCTTCCTCACTGCCTTTGAAGATGAAGATATGGGAGCAGAGCATTCCTTTTTGGGGCCTGAATGTAGCAGGGACATAGCCAGTACCCATCTTGGTTTGGGCACATTTGACTTGCCGAAGTGCTTCAGTATTGATAATATATCCTGTGCTTTTGATGATGATGAGATGACAGTCGACAATGGTATGGATGTTACAGGCTATTTTTTCTTCTAAAAAAATTGCAAGTGTGAATTTAGTGTCTTTAGTTTCTTTAGCAGGTGAATATTCTTGGCAGAGGCTGTGAAAAATATGTCAAGTCAAGGTTTTTGTTTTCCACTTTTGGCCATTGCCTAGCATTTGACTTTAAAATGACAGAATTGAAGAGCTGAATGTTGTTCTTATAGTGGATTTTGGTTATAAAGGAATGATAAAAATCTTCACTCCTAGTGGAAACAAGTCCTCTCTTTAATTGCTCCTACCTGCTTGTAGCTAACTTAGTCAGAATAATGGGCATTGATCTTCTTCTTCTTCTTCTCTGTCATCAATGAATGAATATAAGTGCATAAGGACTTGATGCTCTCATGTCATTCTTTGTATTGGTAGGTACATAAGCTGAAGCTGTATTACCTTACTATGTAACAACAATTTGTTCATTGGATTGACCTCATTGCTGCAGTTGGAATTTGCTGCCTATTAGTTGATTTTCATAAAAGATTGATGATCTTTGCTTGCTTTAACATGTAAAATGCAAAACATCATCTACGAACACATGCTCAGAAGATTTCATTTTCACCTGCAGTGGCTACTACAGTTGTTGCTGGAGAGCAGACAAAGACCGAAGTACGTCCTCTTGTGAACTATTTAATAGGTTTAGCAGAATGGCAATTAAGATTAATAGGTCTCAATATTTTCTTTTTGTCGTGACAATCTCTTAAGAAAGTGTGATTTTCTGTGCTGTCCTTTTGTTGCTAAAATTGCTAGATTCTTTGTTAATTCTTCTTTTTGTATTCTCTTACTTTTAGTGCCTTTGGAGGCGTCACCTCCACTCATGTTCATCTTCTTGACAGTTTCCCACATCATTTGTCTACAGGGTTTGTTTGGGCCATGTATAGATGCAGCCTCCCTCTATCTAGTAGCTTTGTCTTTTATGCTAGACTTTCTGAAAAATTCTATTATGCTCCTTTCTATTTTTCCCTCTTATTCTGATGATTGGCATTGTCTTAAGTATATTACTAGCTAACGTGGGCTCCTATTTTGATTAATTCCACACCTGTTAAATTTTGTCTGGGAAGCAGTTTATATTGGTATCTTTTAAAACTTTTTGTACTTAGTGCTTTGTAAAGTGGATTTCTGTCAGGAACCTACACAAGAAGCTTTTGTTGTTTTTTTGTTGCTGAAAGGGAAATTCCTTTCGCGTCGAACTACACTAATCTTCTGTTTTCTGACATGATTATATATGTTAGCTTTTTGGTGAAGCGCTTGAACCCAAAGGTGAGAAGATACTCCATGAGGACAAATGTTGCCAACCTGCTGCCGGACAGCATTTTATGGGTAAATATATTGTGGGTCCTTTCACTCATTTCTAGGTATATATGGATGGAAACTACTACTTAACTACTTTGTCCTTAGATTCTGAATACATGGATGATGCGTCAAACATCATTTGTTTTCCGTCCGAAGACTCTCATCTGCAAGGAACTCTGGCTTTACAAAGTGAGCTGATGCTTCTTGATGGAAGAGCCTGTTCTACCACTGCAGCAACTGAGTCCACATCATGTCAGAACTCTGTGTCATTAGACCATATGACTGTTCGAGAGCTACAGGATGCCTTCCACAGTATGTTTGGACAAGAAACTGCAGTCATTGACAAACAGTGGCTGAAGCGTCGTATCTTATTTGGTTTACACAACAACAATGAGTTGGATAGACCTTTGAATTTGACATGTTGTGGTAGCATTTCTCAAGAAAAGGAAGACAAAAGCACAGTTGCTTCTGGTACTGAGTCCTCTGAAAATGCTTTTAATTCTCCTAAATGGATGCTGGATGGTGGTTTTAAGATGGACGAGAAAATGAAGGGGAGCAGTTCTGATTCTCAAACAAATTACTCTTCTGGGGCTAGCGAATCTGACGTTTCTTTTCATGGTAAAGATGAAAATGAAGTGGGTGGACTTGTAACGGGAAAGAGAGTCCACAAGCCGCCGCGAAGGTATATTGAAGAATCTTCAGAGTTCAAGTCTAGGAGTCACCTTAGAAGGTCCAGTGTATCTGTTAAAAGTCCAAAGAATAAGGTTGTGGATGTTAAAATTCCCAAACAATGTGAGGAGGAGGTGAATGAAACAGCCGGATCTGGTCATCAGATAGGATCCTTTGATGGAGCCTGTATCCAGGTTCCATTTGGCCTTCCAGTTGAAGAAGAGCAAGCAAAGGGAAATACATTGTGTTTGGTAAGAAACAGTTTATTTTCTCTCGCATGTCATACTAAAACGATGTTTTCACGAGCTTGGGACAACCAGTCTTCTCTTTTCTGGTGTATGTTGGCTGTTTGTTGCCTTTAAGTTGGTATTGATTGTTGGATTAAGCATTGCTCAAAACCATATTTGGATGTTAGTTGGTGTTCACAATTAGCAAGAAAGAGCCAAGCAGTTGATTGAGTCTTTACTGAAGGAAGTTTGTTTCATTCAAAATCTTATTATTCTTTGTTTTTTAATACCAGTAATTTCGAGGAAACTGCTCTCCATTATTATGGCCAAACTGTGAAAGGTGACAATTGTGAGCAAATGAAAGGTCACTTGTGTTATGTTTTCCTGCACGATTGTAGTGCTTTCCTTTTACTATTAGGTAATAGCAGCTCATTTGCTGCCCTTTCCCATGAACTCCCCCAATATTCCTCAGCTACCCATTTCACCTTGCAAAAAGCTACTGGTTTCAGCATGTTTCTGATAATTTTAAAATATGAGATTACCTTAATTATTTTTCTTGTTATAGTTGATTAATGAACTTGTCTTTTCATACTGCAGTATGATATTAGGTATGATGCTGATTTCTGGTTTCTGTGAATTACAGGCTTTCGGCAGTTTTTGACTCATCTTTGATTTGTTTTGGCTTATGGATTTGTTTCGTATCCTTATTGTGTTCTGAAGAGAAATAACTCCCCTGTTTCTTTTAGCGCCAGGATTCTGACATATGCCCAAAAACTGAACATGCTGCCATTCCAAGTGAGAGATCTGATCTGCCTTGTCCATCAGCTAAGTCACAAACTGTTGTGAAAGACGAACGTGTCATTAGGAGCAATATGCAAAAGGGTAGGAGACGGAGAAAGCATCATATGCCATGGACTCTTACTGAGGTGATGAAATTGATAGAGGGAGTTTCTCATTTGGGAGTTGGAAGGTGGTCTAAAATAAAGCGGCTGCTATTCTCATCATCTAAGCATCGCACATCGGTAGACCTAAAGGTGCATGTTACTGTTATGGTCATAACTTAAGCACGTCTACCCTTATATTGAGCAGAATGAAACTCATTAGAAATTAGATATGATTCACGGAATTTTCTTGGGGTAGACTATTGGTTTTTGTAATTTACATCCGATGCTAAGATTGAGAGTGGGTATGGGCTTTCAGGATAAATGGCGAAATCTGGTGAAGGCTAGCTGCACTCAGTTGCGTAAAAAGAGGAAGGTCTGGACATGACGTCTTGTTTAGTTTTTGTGAACCAAATTTCACCCGCTCTTGCTGGGATTAGTAGCATGTACTTACCAAGCTTTATTTGGTGCAGGGCTTGCAAGTAAGAAAGCAACTGTCGCATCAAGCACCAGAATCTGTTTTATGCCGTGTTAAAGAACTGGCCAGCTCCTGCGCATGACCCATGAGAACACATGTCCAGGGTCCCAAGAACTTCCTTTTCCATTAAACTCACAGAAAGCTCTACCCTTACGGTCTTGGAGGGTAGTAAGCAGTAACATCAGTAAAAATGGAATCCGTATGCGAGGTTTGATCATGGGTGAGAATCTAGGAACAGGACTCTCGTGTCTATGCTCTTGTACAATGTATTTAACACTGCCGCTCTGGTACTGAGTCGTCAAGCTGCATATTATACTGATTATCATTGAGAATGATATTGTTAGAGATGGGTCTCCACTGCATGATCATCCTTGTGCTTCTAAGTTTCTAGTTTCATTTTATGGTATGCGTTGGGAAAACATTACGGGAAAATGACGGTGTTGCTCTCAGTGCTGCGTGATAGAGTGCCCTCACATGTGGGCGAGACGCGAGTGCTTCACCCAACCGGTCGAACCTCGTCAGCTACTGATTATGACTGACAGAAGAATATCACGCCTAACAATCTCACACTCTGATTGGAACCACCTGCAAATGCTTATCTGCAAGATTGCAGGTTGAAAGTGTATTCAGCTAGCTAGGTTGAAGAAATGGATGGGGAAGAACTCAGCGAAGCGCGAAGCATTTTATTTCTCTACCATAATAGATGTACTAACTAAGAATAGATTGATCTGTCGGGATAGGAGCAGTGGGTCGGGCGGGGATTTTTAGTTTAGGAATCAAAGATCACTTGCTTAAATCTAAACAACGGTGTGTAAACTGTTCAGGTAAAGGTAAGTTTCCTCTACCTCGATGGTAGTTTTGCCTCCTGAACCCTAGCATCATCGATGTTTTCCACCATCTTCCCTTCCACCGCTCTTCACCTCCCCTGTATTTCATCTCCCTTCCATCATCCCTCCGTATCTTCCTGCTTTCAATTCCCTGGGTTTCTTGATATGGAACTGGGTATCGCAACTACCAATTGCCCATTCTTTCCACTCTTCCATCCCTCAGCAATTCCTGCCCACCATTTCGACCATCTCCGTTTCCCTCACGAATGACTCTTCCTTTTCAGTCTTTCTTTCCTCCCATCTTTTGACCCCTGCATGACGTCAATTGAGAAGCTGAGACTTCGATTTCGCCAGTCGGGACTCCATCTTTTGATGTCCCAAGCTAAATCTACGTGTGGAATTCTCTGCCTGGCTCGACCTTCCTATGATTTGCCCTGTTGCCTGACCTTATGGAACACCACGACCAGGAGGAAGATTCACGACTTGCTGCCCTCTGTAACAGGTTGGGTCGCCTTTGGCCTAAACAAGCAATTGAAGTATGGGATGACACGGCGCCTGTGGAGAAAATTGAGGAATGTAAACTGATCTTAGTGGGTAAGATACTCTCAAATCCATCTATTAATTTCCAAGCTTTTCAAAATACCTTGAAGTGAGCATAGAGAACCGACCAAGTCGAGCTATCCCAACGTGAAGTGTGTCCGTATGTTGCAAAATTCAAGTATAATGTGGAGAAATAGCGGGTTTTGGATGGTGGCCCTTGGCTTTTCTCTAGTGATTTAGTAATCTTTAAGCCTTGGATACCAAATACGCCGCTGCATTGTTATGATTTTTCCACTTGCACTTTCTGGGTGCAAGTCTTTGGTCTTCCATTGGAATGGTGTATTGAGCATATGATTTGCAAAGCAGTTCGACATGTAGGAAGAGTGTTGGAAGTCAAAATTGAAACAAAAGAGGGCACCACCCTTCGAGTTGGGAGAGCAAGGGTAGATATAAATTTACAGGAACCACTGAAAGCAGGCCAGCTCATCCGTATTGACAAAAAAAACCTATGGCTAGACTTCCGCTATGAACGGCTATCACACTTTTGCTACTCATGCGGTAAGCTTGGCCATTATGCTATGTACTGTAAGGATTTTCCTTTTGATGAAGCAAAAATGAAAGGCAAAGAAAAGATGTCTTATGGCCAATGGTTACGTGCGGAAGTAAGGGAACATAGCCCGTATTGGCTGACTTTTTATCAACCGCCGGACAAACCTGAACAGCCAGAAGAGGTCATCCCAAAAACTCCTCCATCATCGGCCCCTCTAGTCCCTATGCTGCCTCCTAGCAATAGTATGAACACAGGACTACTGAAGAAACCAGCAATGCCCCTCATTATTGGTATTGTCGAACCAGTCCAGCAACACCATCATGAAGGCAAGCTACTAGCGACTTCATCTACAACTGCGATGCTTATTGCACCTACAAAGATGAAGGGTATTCAGGACCAGGCAGTAGGATCATCTAATCCCAAGAAGCTGAAAAATACTAGAATTAATACAAAGTAGGTGCAGCCAAAAAGATTAAAAGGTATAATCCTTATGAACTCAGAACTCATCCGCAAGAGGACCTAGATGAAACGCAACTCATGGATAGTCCTATCTTTGAGGCGGAAGAGGCCAGCAAGTGGGCTGTGGTGGCTAGCCCTAAAAAGCCATTAAGTGACAAATGAAACTACTAAGCTGGAACTTTTAGAGTCTGGGCACTCCCCTGACAGTTTAAGCCCTTAAGGCCTTAGTGGCCAAAGAAAAACCGGACATAGTTTTTTTGATGGAAACTAAAAACCAAGAAGTAGTGCTTAGACGACTTCAGAAATGTTTAAAATTTCCCAACTCTCATGTGATTAACCCTATTGGCTTGGCTAAAGGGATAGCAATGTTTTGGAATGATCAGATTACTATAAGTGTGGATCGGTCTACTTCGGAGCTTTTTGATATGATATGCACGGCTGTAATGTGTGGCATACCTATGCGTCTCACTTGGCCTATATGCACCAGCAGTATATCAGCAACACCAACTATTATGGGCAGCCCTACGACACATCAGCTATTCCAATACTCTACCGTGGGTTTGTTGTGGAGACTTCAACGAAATAATCTATCATTGGGAGAAAGTGGGCAAATGGTTAGCAGAACCTCACCGATTGCATTCTTTTTGAGAAGTTTTACATGATTGCTCACTCATGGATATGGAAAGCAAGGGTTGTGCATTTACATGGATGAATAATCGAGAAGGTGATGACTTTGTGAAAGAAAGGTTGGATCGGGTGCTGTGTACTATGGATTGGCGTCTCACGTTCCCTGAAGTTGAAGTTTTTACCTTACCTACTTTGGGGCCTGATCATAGCCCCTTATTGTTAACCACTGAAGTCTTACCAGGTAGACGACACAAGGCTTTCATGTTCGAAGCTTTCTGGATACAAGACCAGGAGTGCAGTGAAGTTATTGCCAAGTCATGGACATCAGAACAAGTAAAAGACTGTGCCCTACCATACAAACTACGGTTGTATCTTTCACTCTAGCTCATTGGAGTCGATTGAAATTCTCCAAGGGTCACCAACAAATTATAGCATTGCATCGACAACTTCAAAATCATATCAACCAACCTCATGGCCATTATGATAAACCGACAACTACTAAACTGAAAGAGGACATCCAGAAGTTATGGCAACAAGAGGAACAGTATTGGGCTATGCGCTCCAGGATTAACTGGCTGAGATGGGGGGATAAGAATACTAAATTTTTCCATGCGACTACCATTCAAAGGAGGCAACGCAATATAATCAATATGCTGCATGATGACAATCAAAGGTGGGTTCGAGACCACAATCTTTTGAAGGAGATGACAACGGACTTCTTTTCAAGCCTATATCCAACAGTGGGACATCGTGACTATGGGCCTATCCTAAATCAATGCCCGTAGGTTGTCACAGAGGAAATGAACACTCTATTAACAGCTGCGGTCACTAGAGAGGAGGTTCGCCAAGCCACTTTCCAATTGGGGGCTACTAAAGCTCCGGGGCCAGATGGTTTGAATGGACTCTTCTATCAGACTCATTGGGATATACTCCAGGATGAGCTTTTCCTCTCGGTGCAGAATTTCTTCCTATAAGGAGTGATGCCCCCCGATCTTAATAGGACCATTATTTCCTTGATCCCTAAAGTACCACACCCAGAAAGGCTGGATCAATACCGTCCCATTAGCCTATGTAATTATGCCTACAAAATTATATCTAAGGTGATCGCCAATCGTTTGAAACCCTGGCTACCTGAGCTAATTTCTATGGAGCAAAGTGCCTTTGTGAGTGGTTGCCAAATTCAAGATAACATTTTAATAGTCCAAGAGGTGCTTCATCAGCTAAAGATTAGGAAACATAAGCGAAACTTTCAAGCAATCCTAAAGATGGATATGTAAAAAGCGTATGATAGGGTGGAATGAGATTTCCTTAATGATTATCTCCTCAGGTTAGGCTTTCATGCTACATGGGTACAGTGGGTCATGCAATGTATTATAACAGTATCTCTCAGTGTCAAATTCAATGGAGAACATTTAAATTATTTCCATCCGACTCGGGGACTCAAATAGGGAGATCCTCTCTCTCCTTACTTATTCATCCTACTGGCGAATGTCTTATCAAATCTTATCAATCAAGCTGTCGACATGGGAAATCTCAAAGGCATCTAGCTGAACAGGTGATGTCCTATCCTATCTCATCTATTTTTTGCTGATGATGTAATATTTTTCTTAGATGGTAAACTACACGAATGTCAGAATCTTGCAAATATATTGAATCAATATTGTTTAGCTACGGGACATGCTGTTAATCGCAATAAATTGGGCATCTTCTTCAGTAGAGCTTGCCCTCTTAAGCTACAGGAAAATTTGGTGAGGGAATTTAGAATACTTGTGCTCGATAGGACTGGAAAGTATCTGGGTATACCATCTGATTGGGGGAGATCAAAAAGGGAGATATTTGCATGGATTCTCGGGAGAGTGAATGCCGAATTGGAAGGATGAAAAGAAAATTTGATCTCTAAGGGTGGTAAGGAAATTCTGCTCAAGACTGTTGTTTAGACAATCCCACAGTACACCATGTCCATCTTTAAACTTCCTGTCTCTATCTGCAAATCCATTGAACAGAAAATTGCTAGGTTTTGGTGGCAAAGTGATGGTCGTAAATCAGGAATACATTGGAAGCAATGGGAGGTCCTTGAGGACATAAAGGCCAATGGAGGCCTCGACTTTCATGATCTACTCGACTTTAACAAAGCCATGCTTGGGAAGCAGGCATGGCGCTTAATCCACCAACCATCATCTCTATGGAGCACCTTCTTCAAAGGACTTTATTTTCCCTCACAGGACTTTAGGTATGCGGATAGAGGAGCTAGACCATCCTGGGGCTGATAAGCTCATTTGGAAAGTGACACCACATGGTCACTATACCGTGAAGAGTGGTTATCATACTCTTAGACAAGCAGTTAACAGCAATAGGCAAAATCGTGCATCGTCCTCCTATCAAACCCCAGGGTTCCTGTGGAAAAGAATTTGGGCCATGAAACTAGCCCCAAAACTTCGTACATTCCTCTGGTCCTTATGCTATAACGCCCTATCAACGAAAGATAACCTATATCACAGACGCATAACCACAGATCTGGTATGTACTCTCTGCTCTTATAACTTACCAGAAACAACAGAACATCTGAAATTATCTCTTTCCGACCAAAAAAAAATTGTTCAGGTAAGGGTCATTTCTAGAGGCTAAAGTTTTGTATTCAATCAATTCATGGGATTCGTTGAGTATTTCATTGGCCTAATTACAAAAAATGAGGGTTAGATTGCTTTACGAATACAAGAGAATACAATATTTCAAAGTGTTTCTAAGTAAAATACTCAATTTAGTTGGAATATTTCCTAAATTCAAAATAAAAAGTAATGTCATTGAAATGATTTTTTTAATCGAGTGTTTTAGAATACTCATTAAATATCAAAATAAAAAAAATTCAACTGTTCGCTCGTGTTATGTAACATCAATGATTGCAAATGTAAACTTTTCTTTGTTAGATAGGGTCAATAGGTATGTGGGAAAATCGTTGACAATATCTTCATTGAAGCGAAGAAAGGAGACTTGAGTACTAAGGGTGAAAGAGGCTATGTTCAAAACAAGGGTTTTAGCGGTATTTTATCCCCTTGCGATGCTTCTTTTAGGCTTTATCATGTCATGACCGACTTTTAGTATCCATCTAAGCTCTTATTCCAAATATAAGGTTTTCTGGTCTTGAGTTTTGATGCACAAGATCCGTGTGATGAGGTGTTATCTTACCATTTTAAGATATCTAATACATGATAGAAATTTGAAGAGGAAGAGGAAGAATTAGCTTTGACACACGATTTTATTGATGAAGGCTAGTCTTGCCTCAACATATTACCAACCATGCCTTTTATAGGCATAAGGGAAAGAAAAGACAAGCAAGATTACATCTTCAATGACACTGGCATATTAATGCCTCATAAAACATACTTAGATGCCTAGGACCATGACTCATCCTAAATTATGATTCATCATCATGACTCATCATGTAATATAAATGATGCATACGTCATCACATGACATTTATTACTACATGAGTCATCAACGTGACTAATCCAAACACCATTAATCATTGTCTGATAATGAAGGAGATGAGCATCCTGTTTCCATTGCCTTTTTTGAATGGCGCATGGTGACTCCCCATATCTGTCTTTTCTATATTTCCTTTATACTTTTAGTAGTAGTTCGCAAAAATCCTGACAGGAGGATCTCAAGTCATGGCTTTTTAGGAGGAGACTGATAAGAATTTGGTGGGACATCTCTTGATTATGATGGAATATTTGTTGGGTCTAAGGTCATTGTAAAGTCTTGCCCACTGAGAGAAATATGCATTTCAAGCATTACTAGTTGGGGCTAGTTATCCACATTCATCAATGATGAGGGACTCTCTAGATTTGATGACAGTCCAAAATTAAAGGATCTTGAGAAAGGGGCACCCCATGGGTCTTGTGATGTGACGGTTAGTCTAGATTATTCTTTTTGAATTCTGCTAAAGCAACGTTAACCAGAGGTTCAATCTTGAGATAATCCCCTAAATAATCTCAAGGTACATCGATATTATCATTTGGCCAAACTCCAGCAAAAGATCTCTTCAAGTGCTATAACTTGGTACAAATGGACACTTAAGTGCCATAACTTACAAAAGTGATACTTAAGTGCCACATTTTAAGAAAAGTGAGACACTTGAGTGCCACCTCCAGCGAAACCGGCCGAAAATCATACATAGCAATTAAATATTAATATTTCTTGCCGAGGTAGCTCACCGGAGAGCTGACTCGTCTAATTCACCTAAAACGACATCGTTTTGGCATAATTTGAATTTTAATATAATATAAAAATTAGTTAAATTAAATTTAAAACAAAATGATAATAATAATAATAATTTATATTTATTAAATATAAAAAAAAAAAAAAACAAAGGAGGAGGAAGGTAGCTGGCGGCCGAGGGCTAAGCCCTTCTTGCCGCCGCCGCCTCCCTTCCGTTGCCGAAGGTGGGGGAGGGTCGGCCGGGGCCGCCGAGCCTTGGGCGAGGGCCGCCGGCCCCCCGAAGCGGGCGACGAGGGCTGCGTGCCCTCACCCCGGATCCGGGCGAGGGTCGCCGGCCCTCGCTCAGCCGACCCAAGGGCCGCCGCCTGCTGGGGGTCGCCCCAAATCAGGGTGAGGGCTCGCGGGCCCTCGTCGCCGGTTGGCCGAGGTTCGGCCCCTAGCTAGGGCTGGCGACCCCGGGCCGACCCTCCTTCCTCCGCGGCCGGTCCTTGCCCCTCCCTTTTTTTTTTTTTTTTTTAATTTTTTTAATGTTTTAAAATGTTTTCAAATTTTTTTAATTTTTTAAATATTTGTATATTTTTTATAAATTTTTAAATAAATTTAATTTTAAATTAAATTAAATAAATTTTTATATTAATTTTTTACCACTTCAGCACCAAAACGACTTTGTTTTGCACTTGCTTTGCCTAGAAAATGGACATGTTAGCGTTTTGGCCGGATTTTGGCTAGATTGGCACTTAAGTGATCCATTTTGCTCCGATTTTGGCATTAAGTGTCACTTTCATAAGTTATGGCACTTAAGTGTCCATTTGTGCCAAGTTATAGCATTCTAAAGGTCCGTGTCTGCCAAACTCCTTTAGGAATAATGTGATTTGTCTCACAAAGGATCCGTTGGATTTCCTTGTATTCTGTTTCTGGTCAAAATTATTTTTTTCCTAGGAATATTTTGAACAAAAATCCGTTTGATATCGCAATTTCATTTTTATTTATTTATTTATGGAACAAATTTTAATCTAGAAATAGGTTTGAAATAAAAATGAGAAGTAAAAATTTCTACTTTTCTATCTTTGGAATATAAATGATAAATAAAAACCCTTCTCATCACTCACCTTTACTATTAGTCAGCCGCCCACTTGCCGTAGGTTGCCATCTATCGGTTGCCGTCTACCAATCATCGTCTACCATTGCCACTTAAGAGGGAGGGATTTTGTGTCGTTATCAAATGTGTATTTTTTGTTTAGAAACTCATTTAGGGAACAAAAATAGAAAATTTATTTTAGAACAAAAAATGATTTCTGTAATAGAATAGTTATCATTTATGTCCCAAGTTTCCATTAGTATTGCTATTCCTCTTTTTTGGCCCATTTTTTTTTGTTAAATTAAGTGTAAAAGCCACATAAAACCTCAAACTTTGCGAACAGTTATCCCAAACTTTTTTTCGTCATACCAAAAATCCCAAACTTGTACTCATGTGATGCATTTATCTCAAACTTGTATAGTGTGATATATCTACCTCAAACTTTTTCTGTGACACAAAAAACTCTAAATTTGTATCTATGTAATACATTTACCTAAAATATTTAGGTTTTTGATATCACAAAAAAGTTTGATGTAAATATGTCACGGTTGGCAAAATTTGGGATTTTTGGTGACTCTTAAAAAAAAAAAAATAGTGACAACGATAGTTTCATTTTAGTAACTTTGCTTGACAGATAAACAATGAATTATAAATGTTTGACCAAAATTTTCTTTTCGTTTTTGCTTTCTTCCTTCTGTCTACTTCTCCAAAACAAATCAATATATTCAGGTAGGTAAAGCTCGTGTGAATTTAGCCTTAGGACACTTGATATCGCAACCAGTCGACATGTAAACTTTTTTTTTGACTCGTTCACCCTTACTAAAGAGGAAAAAAAAAAATCCTAAACCTATTGTATTTAGCCAATTGAGTTACGAACTTTTCAATTTTGCTAATTAAATTCTAAGTCTTTTAATATTTTGCCAATTGAGTTTATCTAGCCAATTCTAGTAGAAAATTGTTGACATGGATGCTAGCCATTTTACATGGCATAGCCGATGCTGATGTGGATAATTTTTATAATTTTTTTATATTTTTTTCTTCCAAGTTTGGCGAGGGTTGCTACCAACCCTTTCTGATTAGAGGTGAGGGATGGCCAACCCTCGTTGGCCGCAAGTGAAGGTCTTAGCCCTCGCTAATTGGCCTACGAGGGTCGCTGGACTTGGTAAAAAAATGGAAAAGAAAGAAAGAAAAACAAAAGAAAAGAAGAATAAAATACTAATTATTTTTTAAAAAAATTATAAAAAATTGTCAATGCCGGTATCGGTTATTCTACATAGCACTACTGGTATATACATTAGTAATTTTCGAATAAAATTGGCCTGGCCGGATTGACTCAATTAATAAAACGTGAAAATGTTTAAGAGTCAATTGGAAAAATTGAAAGGTTAATTATTGAATTGACAAAAACGTAATGGGTTTAAGACTTTTTGGATAATTTTCTCTTACTAGAGTCTCTTAAGCTCAACTTTTCTCTTGTCAATTGTTTAGTCGCTCACTGAAAACGTTGGTTGTAAATGGAAGCTTGAGAAAAATAAGTTTTTTTTTTGGGGGGGGATGCTTTATTGCTTTTCTTATTATGTTGGGTATGCGTTGTTACAAATGGGGGAGAGCAAAACTTATACATACATAAACCCCTCAAATTACAATCATAAATCTCTTCTCAATTTAACACTGTAGGTTTTATAATCACGGATCTCTCATTAAGTTAATGGTGGAGATCCTATCTGCTTGATTACAACCATAGAGGATCGTGTTCCTCGTTTGTGCATATAATGACTCTTATAAATGAAAAGCTTACATCCGGTAAAAATAAAGTCTTATATTTGTTCTCATTTCTAACACTTTGCATTGGATAACAACCAAGAAAGTTGAATAATCATGGATACCTATTTGACAAAACATTTTGCTCTATTTAAAAAATAAATGATATTAAAATACCGACAATATAGTGTATGAAATGATATCCCATATTTCACAAACAAATTATTTAAGACGATTTAGATGAGATAATAACATATACTTTACTTACAAATGAAAATTAGCAAAGTAATACTAAATCGCCATTAATGCAAACAATTTATTGAAGAATTAAGTTAATTGAAATTGAAATTGGCTCTATAACATAATAGTATATATTTTGTAATAGTATGATCGTAAAGGACAATTAAAAAAGTTATATGATGTCTTCTTACTGTGAAAGAGTTGAATAATATGAAGATAAACGATATAACAATTTTTATTTTTTATTTTTACAAATGAACAATGGTAGACGATCATTAAAAAACTCTAAATTACGTGATAGAACATATTTGATGAATAAATGATATCATATGATTATGAAAAACTATATGCCAATTTAGCATATATGGCGATCAAGACAAAAAAAAACATCTCAATTTTTCGTACCGATTGATGAATAAATGACATTAAATGATTACGTGTTCGGACTCTTTGAAGGGATAGTAAGGAAATTTCAATGAAGTGTATCCAACAAAGTTCATTGACACGCTATAATATGTTTCAAACATTTATTGGCGTTTTGGTGATTTTGTTTATATTTTTTATTTTTTTTTGTTCAACTGTAGAAGCTTCAAGTTCAGAGTATAATTTGCGTCAAGCTTTACGACAGATCTTATAGAAGTTCTATTCTAATTTCTAAACAATATATCTCATGCTACTTTTAATCTAATATCAACTTAATTCTCATAGAGACATTAACATTGGGGGCCGTTAATATTTCACTATTGTGACATGAATGTCTATATAACATATTAAATATAGTAAAATATGAAACAAAATTAATCAATATTCATGATATAACCAAATTAAAATTAACAAAGTTGGAATAATTAACATGAAAATAAATGCAAAATTATATTAATAAACAACAGTCGGCAATGAAAGTTTCAGAAGAAAATGGAATAATATATGAATCTTCTTTTTTTGACATTAAATCATGTGAATGCTCGATATGCATTCTTGGGGAAAAATGTTACATGGAAATACAAATTGAATGTGCGTATTTTCATAAGATATCTAATAGTTCCTTTTGTGATTCACTATCATGGATGACACGCGATTAACTCTTGCCAAAATAAAAGATAGATATTAAAATGGTACGAAAAGGAGAACTCCGTAAAACGGAAATTGAAATATATGAAATTGGAAGATGATATTGAAGAAATCACCCTTAACTATCTACAAAGAGGGAGGAGCAAATGGGAAAAGAAAAGAAACTATTTAACTCTAAAATTTTTTTAAACAAACAACTTGCTCGCCTTTTCTTCTACACAAAGTTGATGACATAAATGATTGCTTAGCGATGCCTAAGGATACGATCTAATAGATCGTTGTATCGAAGGTGAAAATTTCAACAAAATGAAGGAAAGTTGCGAGAGAGGGCATGTGAATATTTAGTTTGCCATAATTTTTCGCATATAATTATTTTTCTCTTGCGTATTTACATAGTGACCAACATTTAGTATAATATAATCAAGGTTGTGAAGGGAAAATCAATATTAACCGAGGCAAATATTATCAGTAATCACCTTGTGTATGTATAGGTATATACGAGATACTGCATGGAAAGCTTATCAGTCTAAATAAAAGACAGGGTTGCTCAATGTGTAGCTTATAGTTGCACACTACAAAGTCACTGTTGCTCTTATTTCATGCATAAAACCGAGAATGCTTACAACTGCACCAGGACTTCAATTACTGCAAACTCTTCTATTTCACATAACTTGCAAAAAGCTGACATAGCTCGTACAATGCACACACACTACTAGTACCACAGCTTCATCATACCACTGGTGCCTTAAACCATAACTTAGGGTAGATTTTAGTCTCCACCAGCAGTTCCTGAACCATCGGCGGTGCCCGTGGAAGGGGTGAACTTATCTCTAGGAATGTAATGGTGGCCGTCTGAGGTTGAGCCATCTGGGACCGGAAGCTGGTCATCGTTCTTTTCCAGATACTGTCTCCGCGCCTCGTGGTTGGTAACCACGAACTGAGCCCTTTTGTTCATAGCCAAGCCAGTGCTCAGCATCATGGACAGGACCAACACAAGCATCACTGCCCTCATTCTTCAAGCCTTTTTCACTGGACATAAAGAGACAAATCAAAAACACGTGCCAGCTGAGAAAAAGTATCGATGACCCAGAAAAAGAACAGGTTCTGTACTTTACGGCGAATTTTTCTTGAAAGGGAATGCATTACTTACCAGAACACAAGAACTGAAGAGCTTGACTTGATGGTGGAGTGAAGTGAGAAGTTTGGTTAAGTAATTTATAGAAGGAGAATTGTTTGGCCTTTTATGTTAATGATACAGTAATTTATTTGCTGTTCTTTTTCCATGATGGGCAATCCACCAAATGAGGCAAAGATCGAGTGGATGGCCTCATTATGTGCTTAAATAATTATTGGAGTGGGTAAAATGATGGAGCTTAGAGAAAATTTTTTGGCCTCCCTTGCACTACAAATAGGGAAACTCCACTTTTGGCAGTGGATTTTCCAAAACCAAGCAGGGGTCGGGGTAAGTCGCGCGTATTGGAGGTGCCTATTTCGTTGCCAAATGATGTCAAAGCACCAGAGTTGTCTCTGAGAATGGAATCAAGCATCTTTGTGCGTTTTGGCTTCAGGCTAATCCATTGAGACTCTGTTTGAAACTGGTCAAATAGTGTCTCCTTCTATTATTTTGTTCCTAAAACAAAAAAAAAAAAACAACATAAATCCATTTTGTAACTTTTTTGTTTTCGAAAATAAATTTGGAATAAAATCAAGAAGTTAAAAAAAATAAAAATTACTTCTTTATTTCCAATAACACTTTAGAATCAAAATCACTTTTTGGTTTTCTCTTTTCTTTTCTTCTTTTCCTTTTTTTCTTCTTCTTCCTTTTGCTGGTCATTGGCCTCGACGATGGTTGACAGCCTCACTAGTGGCTAAGCGAGCTCAACCTCGCCAAATGGCGAGGTCGACCTTGCGGTGGCTCGACGAAGTTGAGCCTTGCTGATGGCTGGGCGAGCTTGACCTAGCCCAATTTGGCGAGGCTCGGCCTCGCTAGGGGTTGATGACGCTCTAGTGAGGTCACTAGCCCTCATCAGGTCGATGACTAGCCATATTATTAAAAAAACAAGAAAAAAAAAGAAGAAGAAAAATGTAATAAAATTATTAAAAAATTAAAAGAAATTCTGAGTTACAAAAGAATTTGAGGGCCATATTAAATTGTAGGGATATAAATTTTAGATAGTTATCAAACACCTTCAAATATTTAGAAATTTGTCTAGGAACAGAATGAGACAAAATTATTTTTGAGAAGAAATTGTTTCCAAGAACAAAATGGTTATCAAATGCACCTCTATTGGCCAAAATCACAATTCTTACATGGAAAAAAGATAGCCCTTGGCTCATGAATGCCCATCTCCGTCGGAGATTGTGTTGTGATGCCTTCCTAAATGATAAGCACAATAACACGGAGGTTAAAGAACAAGACATGACAGATCCGTGGGTTGGCAAAACTTGTATAGGTGAACGCGTCGTGGTCGATTTAGGCGTCGAGATCTAGCTGGCAAGTTGCTCTGATCACATCTATGCACGCGTCGTGGACTGCTGATCGTGAAGGTCAACTGTCGGTGATGGGGCTTATCCCTATAAGCATCATAGTGTCTAGGAATGAACTCAGAGCTGCAGTGTGTTTGCCTACATTTCTATGCTTGCTTGTAGCCAGTTACTTTGATCGAGTCTAGGCATAATACATAATCTGAAGGACCGAAAGAATATCAGCAAACTGCAAAAAAGATTTCATTTAAGGATAACTGCTGTAGAGACAATTATTCCACTTACAAATATGAGAGTCAGAAAAAATAGATCTACGATATGTTCTATGAGTTGGATGTATATATGAGAGACTTCATTCATGGAAACTGGACGGAAACGACCTTCAATTGGATACAATGCAATCCCTTGAAAATCAGAGAAAATACTATAATATAGCATATATTACACCCGATCACGATGAGTCGGCACATAATGATTTAAGAATATCATAACGGATATTTATCACCGAAGTTAGAGGAAAATGACAGCGTGACGGCACCGTTACTCCTAAGTAATGGTGCTCTCCCCACCACAAGTTTTTTCAAGAAACCATACAACTTGTTTGGTTGGTTCCCTTGAGAAAACTCTTGAGTCCCACCCAAAGTGGGATTCTTTAGATTAAAAATCAATAAATTAAAGTGAAAAAAATATTTACTTCTTGATAATTTCATTGTCTATTTGAAAAAGGGAAATGATTATATAATAGCACGGTGCTTTCTCCGCCTTTAATTGTCCAAGGTAACTAAATTGTTCATCTAGTTACTTTGGGAAAATTGGAATGAAATCTTAGTTATTGGGATTTCCTTTAATCTCTCTAAGTAAACTTTCTTAAATATGAGTATGATAAGACCAAAATAAGAGAAATGATAAACTTGAAAAAGAAAAACCCACGAGACATCCAATATAAAACTATGACTTGTAACCACTCATGACCACCAATGAGCTGCCATAACCGCAAGCTTATATTGAGCAGTGATGACCTAGAGCTTCACAACTCAAAACTATAGTGGTTGTGATTGCCGCAATCATGGTTGCCACAAGCTTAGAGCTTGAGCTCATGTCTATGGTAGCCGCGATGGTCCTCCATCTCTCTCTCTCTATGGCGGCTACAACCATAGTTGTTTTATATATATATTGTTTGATGTGGTGCCTTTCGGCTCATAATAATTTTCAATGAATCATAACATGACATGTGTACTTCAGCGTGGCATATGTATTTATCAGCATCTCTATCATTAATTCTGCAATCCATGTCAACAAAAATTGACCAGTAAGAGAAGAATTATAGTGGAAGCACTATATGTTGACATTTGCCAAAAAGTTGATAGACATTTGTTAATAAACAAATAAAAATAAATAAAAAAAACCTTCATTCCATGGAATGTGTTGTTTTTTCATCTAACTTCCTTGTTGAATTAATTAAGGTCATCAAATATAATATTGTCAATGTTTAGATTCCAATAGGAGTCCAATCGGTTGCCCATTTCCTTGAGATGGAAATTGTGTCCCACAGTCCCCCGTCGTCATGGATGACGGTGGCTGCTAGGTTAGCATCTCCCAAAGTTACATTGCCCCATGGAGGGTCAGTCATACAAGGTTGACCTAGTCGTTTCGGAAGGCATGCGAATGTTCAGCAATACAGAAGCTGCTACGATAAACGACCCTAAAGTACAAATGTCTTCAGGAAGATTTGCAGAGTTCGGGGGTCCAAGTATCATGTTCGCCGAATATGTCCTGACTGAAGTCTCAAATGCTCTCCGACCAAAAAAAAAAAAAAAAAAAAAGTCTCAAATGCTCGATTCATTTTCAACCGTTCTTTATGAAAAAGAACAAACTTTAGAATGCAGTCGGTTAAACTTTAGGATATGCAAGGGAGGAGATAAAAAAACATGGCCAAAGCCAAGAGCGGAGACAAAAAAGAGAGTGATGATTCTCGAAACATCATCATGACACAGCATGTGCCGTCCCAGTTTAAGTATCTCTGAAAAACGGAGGTGTTTTTATTTGTTTTTGTATTTGGTTAGATATATCTCGGAAGAAGATGAACCTGGCGGTAACGGGTTTATAGTACAAACTACGGACGAACATGCGTGTCAGATCATCTGCATAAACACAAACGAGGTCCCAGGATGCATTTTCTATATCTCTATTTGTTAGCAGTTGGGACCATTGATCTATCCACTGCAAAATGTTCCTGGTTTGTCCTGGTCTTGCTGAGGATATGAACTCTTGTTTTCAAATATTCATGTCTTCTTTTCGAGAAACAAGTTCGAAATGCTTCGTGCAGTAGAATAAATTACCCTTCGGAGGTGGATTGGAGAAGTGATTACTTTGTATTTGTCAATCACCTTCTCATGTTCAATGAGAAGTGCCATATCCTTTGATTTACTTTGCCTAGGCATAGATTACATCTGGTTTTCAAAGGAAATACCACTCACAGAATAATTTAGAAGATGTCTGTATTAAATCATAAAAGCTTACAGAATATGCCTAATACTTATAGAAGGAAGTTGAAAGAACATATGGAAATAAATGAAGGGAAAAGAACAGCACTCCACAGACTTTTTTTTTTTGGTCTAATACTCCAGAGACTTTATTATACAGAAAAAAACACAATCCCCAATTTTCCCCAGCAGCATTCCTTTCAACTTACAAAATACATCATAAGGAGCAAATTGTCATCCTCTTCCTAGGCAGTACTCTTCTAGCAAATGGGAAGGGGGGTGCCATCCCAATCTTTAAGGCATTCCAGCAGAGGATCAATTAACTTACTCTCACACATTGCTGTGAACACCTTGTCGAAATCCTCTCCGGGTGACCGGACCTTTTCTCCGGTTAAGAGCTCGGTTCCCAAATCTGTTCGCACAAACTTGTACAGCGGGTATGACCTGCATTCCCTGATCCTGTTCGGGATAGCTGCATTTCCACTCTCGCAGGCACTCCGGCAATTATCTACCTCTTTAGGCAAAAGGGCCTTCAGCTCCTCCTCGAAAGTACTTATCTTAAGGAAGATGGAAGAATTCGCTTTCACCTCATCACTATTGGCTAGTGCGTGATCGACGAGCACTTGCCTAAGCTTCTGCATCAATGGGTAAGTCGCACTGCATGGATCATCAATGTATGCGAATACATGCTCACGGTCGACCACTTTGAGCAGATCTTTCTCGCAGAATCTTGACGGATGGAGCTCTCCATTGGGTCCCATGGTTAACACCTTCTTGGCAACCTGGCTTACCGTGTTCTTCACTGTACTCTTCAAGTTTTCTTCCAAATGCCTCAGGTCTATTGCTTGGCAAAGCGCAACTAGAAAGGCTGATGACATCAGATGTAGAATCTCAACTGCTTCCGCTGTTTTTCTAGCAGAGATCAATCCCAATGAGTTCACATCCTGGTTGTGTTGCTCAGCACTTTGTACATGATTGGTCACCGGGTTGGCCAGGAATTGAAGCTCAGAGCAATAAGCCGCCATTGTTATCTCTGCACCTTTAAAACCATAATCCAAGCTGGGGTTTCGACCGCCAGAGAGATTAGAAGGCAACCCATTGTTATAGAAGTCATTGACAAGCTCGGAGAATTGTGCAAACATGAGTTTTCCAATAGAAGCTATAGCCAACCGGGTATTGTCCATCGAGACACCAACAGGGGTGCCCTGGAAATTACCGCCATGCAAGGCCTTGTTCCTCGACACATCAATCAAAGGGTTGTCATTAACTGAATTGATTTCTCGCTCGATGGACTTGGTGGATGAGCGGATCACCTCGACCTGAGGACCTAACCACTGAGGCGAAGTCCTCAGCGCGTACCGATCTTGCTTCGGCTTCTGAAGTGGGTCCATCTCGTGCAACTTCTTGGCCGCCTTGACATAAGAACTACCATCCAAGATGTGCTCCATGATAGCTGCAGCTTCTATTTGGCCAGGATGATGTTTCAATTTGTGCGTCAAATGGTCAGTGAACTCTGGCTTTCCTTGCATGACTTCAGCAAATATTGCAGACAGAACTTCTGAGAGAACAGTGAGCATATTAGCTTCAAAAAGCACAATGGCAGCTAAGGCAGACCCAACTCCCGTCCCATTCACAAGGGCAAGTCCTTCCTTCGGCTGCAACTCGAAGAATCCACCACTGATCCCAGCGAGCTCAAAGGCTTGTTTGGCCGTGAGGGACTCCCCAGCGGGTCCGACCGCTTTGGAATTGGGACGTCCCGTCAAAAGACCCGCGATGTAGGAAAAGGGTACCAAGTCACCAGAGGCGGAGATCGAGCCGCGGAGCGGCAAGCACGGCGTGATGCCACTGTTGACGAGCTTGATGAGGGCTTCCAGGATCTCGAATCTGATTCCAGAATAGCCCTGGAGAAGAGTGTTGACTCTCACCAGCATCGCGGCCCTCGTGGCCGACTGTGGCAACGTGTGGCAAGATTCGGTTCCGTTGCCGAACACACCGGCGTTCAAGAATCTGTCAAAGCAAAATTCGAACTTTCAATCACTTGTCGTCATCACATCATTCATAGAATAAGAACACCAAGTAAGCATGATTAATCGACTTCAAATGCTCATTTTCTTTTTCAATGCAGAAGCAGAAGCAGAGTGATCACCCCCGTTTTCGAGTTAGAACACGCACTCAAAAGGGATCAAGTTGACAAGTCAAATTCCTCTAGCTTATACATACTTTCTGCTTCCCGCTCTCCCTAGTCCCCACAATATGTCCACCGACAGGATTCGATTTGGGCTGTATTTTCAGACACGTCATACTTGTCGTCTGGCCTTTCTTTCAAAAAGTGTCGTTTGCTCACATCAGTTTTTTGTTTTTTTTCTTTCTCTCTCTACCAGCAAACAATAAAAAAAATATTGACTTTATGGTGAGCAGATTTTGCTCTTTCGCTTAAGGAAAATCCCAAATATTCAAAGTCGACGTGGGGAAGTAACCTCAAGGTTTGCTCTGGTAGGTGCACTTGTCGACACTAGGTGCACTTGTCGGTGCACTTGTCGACACTGCTCGACCGCTAAACTAAAAGAAACCACTTTTCCATATATACGAAAAGTGTTTTCTTTTTTTAATGTGAAAACTTTTTTCGATAGGTTATGATTACAAAAAGTTATTCGAAAATTAATATTCGGTCGAACAAAATTCGTCTCTTCTTGTTAAAATTCTAATCAGCCTTTTCAATAATTACAAATCACTCAAAGTAAAAACGAAATTCTATCAAAAAGAAAGTGCGATCCTCTATTATTTTTATAAATATTTTGTGCAGTGTGAATGCATCTTTTTTCTATTTAAATATTTCATCCCCACTTTAATAATTAGAATTCAATTATTATCCATCAATAGTAATGGCATTGTCTGCTATTCGAAAAGTAATCTTTCATTTTCTGTTAAAATATATTTTTTTGGTGAAGAAAGTAATTAATCAATGAAAAAATGTCAGCTCAGAGGGGTGCGGATCAATCTGCATCATTCCAATCAATCTCAAATGTCCCACCTATGGCCAAACATAATATTGGCAACAGGGATTTTCTGTTAAAATATTGTTAGACAATAAATGTGCTACCTTCTATTTAACAATATTTGTTGATTTTCCTTATCTTTTTTACCAAATGCTAGTACATGGTACTGATGCAATAGAAAGAATATAGTTTGCATTTACACGTGCGCGCACCTAACGTATGTATAATTTGGCGATACCAAAAAATGCTACTTTTGCTTAAAAACATTTTAATAAGTGAAAAAGAGAAATTGAGCTGATCTAATTTAGGTCATTACAAAGTAAGAAAAGCTAATTAAATGTTTAGGTTATCTTTTATAGCTATTTAGCATCCTTAAAGAAGTTCTGTCAACTTCTTAGGTTAAATCCGTGACGTGATTCCCTGACAAGACGCAAATAACCGTTTCTAATCAATTAATTGAAAGCGATATGCATACATACGATGGAATCTAGCGGAATGGACGTGCGTCCAACATTCTTTACATGATTACCATGTTTATGTTACGGTCGCCTAGGGCATTTGTTCCAAATTTCATGGCGTGGTAACTGCTTTTCGGCACGTTCGCCAGGGTTTTTTTTTAGCAGTGTGATCAACTGGGAGGGAGGTTCCTAAAGATCTTCAGGGAGAACGACGAAAAGGCAAACCCTCGTCGGGTTTTTCCCGATCGCACACGACGAAATTTGTCTAATTTGTTCTTCCTTTTGACAGCGAGTACTAAAGTAGAAAGACCAAAGGGTCAATTTTTTTTTTTTAATCGTAGATCCGGAAGTAATTTCATAAATTCTGTATTGAAGTCTAACTATTTATTTCGCTAAAGTTATATTTATTGAACAATTTAACTACCCCATTTAATGCAAGTCCATTCGTGATGATTATGCGTCGTCTTCGGTTAAAAGACCAGACCAGCCACGTAAGCATTTCCACGTCCATTCGAGAGTCAAAATTCGTCCTCAGAACAAAAAGGCGTTACCGAAAAGTAAATAAATAAAAAATAAGAAAAAAGAAGCGAGATAAACAAAATAATAAAAAAGTAAATAAAAACTGAGATAAATAGTAAAAATGGCGTACCTGATGAGCTCCTTCTGGAGCGCGCCCCCCTGCTTGGTCCGCCGGTGCGACGTCGCCCCGAATCCGGTCGTCACGCCGTAGCTGTCCGTCCCCTTGCACATGCTCTCCATGATCCACTCCGCGCTGGCCTCGACCCCGGGCCTCGCCGACTCGCACAGCTCCACCGTCAGCCCCGCGCCCCTCGCCGCGGCCGCCACCTGCGCCACGGTCAGGGTCTCCCCGCCGAGCCGCAGCACCGGCCGCCGGTACTCCCTGACCATCCGCTTCACCTCCTCGAGGTGGCTCCCGGCCAGCGACTCCGCCGCGGCCCCCCAGCCCAGCGGATCATCCCTCGGCTTCGCGGAGCCGTTGCCGCAGGGCAAAGCGTGACCGTTCCCGTTCCCGCGTGCCGCCCCCGCCGCCGCCGCCACCACAGCCGCCGCCGCTACTTCCATCTCCGCCGGCCGCGATCGGAGGTTCGGATTTCCCGAGAAAGCGAGGGAGAATGGCGAGGGAGAACTGGCTGTGGGGAGAGAGAGGGAGAGATCGGTTCACCAGCTTTGTGCTGGGAGGGATGGAGGGGGGTTTAAATAGGTACGGAGAGGAGAGTGGGTGGGTAACGTAACGAAGAGGAGGAGGAGGAGGAGGAGGAGCGTTGGGTGAGCGAGAGGGAGAGGGGGAGATGAGCGCGCGCGTGTTAGTTGAGGGGGAACGCCGGCCGTCGGATCTTCATGGGATCGGAGGGGCGGAGAGGGGGACACGTGGGATGAGGGGGAGGGAGGGGTATTGTGGGGCCGGGGGAGGGACGGACGGACACGAGAGACGCGTGAGGGGAAGGAAGGGAGGGAGAGAGGGGGAGGTTGGTAGCGTGTATGGTGTAGATACGAGTGACGACACCTCTTTCTCTCCCGCTTATTGTTGTTGTTGTTGTTGCTGCTGTTACTGTGGTGGTGGCGGTTACTAGTGACTACGGTGGTGGCCGCCTGTCTACTTGTGCCGCCACGCTGGAGGGGCCACGTCTCTCGGTTCGAAAGCGACGGATTTCCGAGTCTTGTATGGCGGTACCGCATGCCCGGTCGGGGAACGCCGGCAGTCCCGACGGGTCGCTTTAGGGCTTGCGAGTACATGTGCATGGGGGACGATCGGAAGGCTCCAGAGCTAACATTGAATAATACGGTGTCAGTCTTTTTAATTTCGGTGTTTTCGTACCAAAAGTAGGCTTTTTTCGCGTCAGAATGCGGGTTAGATGCGCTCCCGAGTTTGGAAAAGGGCTCGAGTCCCGCGTCGGACGAAAGATTATTATTCTAACTGATTTTTCTGATTCGGTGGGTTACGAATTAGGGGTACGATTATAGAAATATATTACTTTTGGGGAAAGTATTTTATCGTGTTCATAAATGAAAGTATAATATTCGTTTTGTGTGACTGCCGATGTTAGCATTTCGGAAGTAGGGTGGAATTTTAGTTGGTTCCAGGCGTAAGTCTCTTTTGTCCATGCACAGGCTCATGTCTCTTTTGTCCAGTTGCATGTTGCTGCGGGAGATGGTTTGCTGGAATAGTAAAAAATAGGGAAAAAATCTGAAGAACTCTCAAATTATATTTATTGCCATATATTTACGCTGAATTTTTTTTTTTTTTTTTTTTGGCAACATGAAACACTTTAAACTATATCCATTGTGGCATATTTATTGAGAATCTTTTTTTAACATAAAAAATCTCAAATTTATACTTATGTGACATATTCATCATACATTAAAATTTTGTAAAATGAATGTTCTACCAAAATAGAGCCACATTACATTATTTTCTTTTTAACATTTAGAGGGTAAATGCGTCACGTGGATACAAGTTTATGATTTTTTGTGTCATAGAGAAAAAATTGAGGTAAATGTGTTATTGTGGACATAATTTGGATTTTTGGTGGCTTTTGCTCTAAAAAAAATAAAATGATGAAAATAAAGAAACTCATTTAAAAATCATGTCTTATGAAAGGAAATGTTAGACATACTAAAAAATATTACTAAAATTTACTTCTGAAGTGACGTGTCATGTCTCGATTAGGTTTTCAAACAAGTGTGGCTCAATTCTGGATTTGTTCTCTTTTTTAAATGCCCAGCAAAAAATTGTCACGTAAGGTAGTGTGTTTGTTTACGAAAAATTAATGATTCGAAAAATATTTTCATAAAGATAATTGTTTATTTCTCTTAGAAAAATTAGTTAATGAAAGATAATTTCATGATCGTTAACAATGCATTCCTAAACATTTTCTTTGATAATAAAAATAATTTTCTCCAGTTGATTTTTTTTTTTTTTTAAGTTATACATACAAATATTTTTAGGAATGTGTTTTTCAAATCATTAATTTTCCATGTAACAAACGTATCGTAAAGATTTTACCAACCTTTTTTAGTACAGGTAGCATTTGCCTTGTGAAAGCAAGTAAGTAGGCTTATAACAAAAGGAAAAGAAGGAGAAAACAAGTAGGTTAAAAGGAAAGGCAAGCAAATGCAAAAAACAGAAGATTTTCTAGAAACACTATGGGACAACAATTAAGTTGGGACATTGACAGAGTTAACATTCCTTTTTATTTACTAGAATCACTTCTCCATGCTACGGTCGACATTTGGAAATTTTAGTTCCACAAGAAACTAACAAAGAGTCCGATTGATTCTACATGTCACAATATTTTTCTAACGGGTTTTAGGTGGTCGATATCGAATAAAAGTCAAATTGCAAATTTCAGAAGGTCTGAAAAGAAGAGAAGAAGAAAGTGTGAAAAGTTATACTAAATGCATATATCATCATATGATGTGTATCCAATTCACCTGATCAACGAAATAAATGCCAAAAAGATTGAAGATATGTATAAATATTTCAAGGAAACCACAAGAATAAACCCCAAGGCAAAAGTAGAGACAAACTAAAGGCTAAAAAGAGAAATTTATGCGGTGTAGGAGGCCAAAAATGTAATTAACAGGACCTTGGGAACTTTAAAGAGAGTTTGATTGTTTCCGTAGATTCCGACATTCGGGTGTCCATCAAGGTCCCATATTCTTTTTTTTTTTTTTCCGATTTTGCTTATTGAACCCCTTCGTTCACTTTTTTGATCATCCAGCGGTCACGATCAATTTTCAGTCTTCCCTAGTTTCGAAACCGAGGCATAAGCTTTAGAGATCTTAAGACGGCACAACGTAATTTGATGAAAGATTTTTGTAATATCCTTTCACAAGAGAACTTGAGATCAAGATCATGCAATTACCGGGTACTACTTCTGCTAAGAGAGTAGTTATGTTGCGGCTGGGCAGCAGCGACGCAATGGTGCACATTTTACACATTCATAGAAGAATTAAGATATAATTCTAAAATTTTCAATTGTACCAACTGAGTCATCAAAATTTTTGATGATTTGTCAATATAATTCATCTAATCAATTTTGACTAGAAATCATTCATATAGATGTTTGTTATCTTATATATTACATGATCGGAGTTGACATGAATAATTTTGTAATTTTCTCAAATTCTTTTGAATTTTTTTTACTTTTTCCTTTTCTTTCCTTTCCTTTCTTTATTTTTTCCCAACCGTGGGCCGGTGAGGTTGCTGGTTGACCATTGCCGTCCATAGGTGGTCTAAATGAGGGTGTCATAGCCCTCACCAGCCACGGGCATGGGCCTTCACGCATGGCGTCCGTCCCCTGCCCAAGATCATCCAGTGCATTTAAATCAGACTATTTTGACACTAGTTTCATATCAAATGTATCTCGAATTGAAGGCTCCATTTCCAATTGAACTCCTAACTCAGATCCAAAGTCAGATCGGAGTCCTGAAGGGTTGTCGGGAAATATATTCCATCTAAATTAATCAAACCTCGAAGCATGCCGAGACTCTTCTTAAATTTCCTCTTTTTATACTTCCAATGTCGGAATCATCTATCTATCAACGAAAGCTCCAAGGAATTGATTTTCACCGAAATACAACCTCAAAAATCTCAAATCCCCATAAAAGCGGATCTGTGAATTCATTACAACGCCTCCCCATTTGGCATTAATTCAGAACTAGCACGCAAAGCAGGTCACCAAAGGATCATCAACCTAATAATCATTAATATCTCATCACGTGCATGTATATCAAGTTGCACAGTTTGGTTTTGATTAATTAATTAATCAAATGAGATCATCAAAGATTAACTTTTTTATTTTTTGGGTAGAAAATGAAAATGAGAATGTGTGTTTAATGGGGTGGATGGGGCTGGTGTGGCATTCACTCTCACCTAACCCGCTCCAAGCCCGACACGTGCACACCTTCTCTTACATGCATTAAACCAACCACGCGATCGGGGCAGAAACGTAAGCGTACGAAGGTGGCTAGGAACGATCCCCTCTTTATATCCACTTAATTCGATGAATTGACTATAGTCGACCTTGGATCGACAATTGCGATATGAAAGTACGCAGTATATTTATTGATATGTCCCCACTCCCTAGCAAGAGAAAAATTGAAAAAAAGGACAGAAGAATGAAAGGAAAGCTATAAGGTAATTGTTCGAAAGTCCTAAAAATCTATTATATGGCGGCTAATTCAGCCGTAAATCTTTTAATCGAACTAATTTAGTCATTAAGTATTGTATGATTATATCAAGTTAATTTTTCCGATCAATTTTATTTGAAAATCACCGATGGATAATTTTTGTCTTTTTTCTTAAAAAATTAAATTTGTACTTTTTTTTTCTTTTGCCCGTGGTTGATAATCAGCCATGATTGGCAATCGGCCAATAGGTGAGGATCCTCCTCATTAAATTTGGCGAGGGCTGTCCTCGCCCAAGTTGCAAGGGTCGAGCCCTCGTTGGCCCTCATTCATTATTGGTCATTGGCCATGGCTGAGTATTGGCCATAGGCCAAAAAAGAAAAAAGAAAACTTTTAAAAAAAGAAATGAAAGGATAAAAAAAAAGGAAAAATTCATAATATTTTTTAAATGAAAAAATTATCCATGTCAACACCATTTATGCCACATTGGACAGTCAATGGCCAGCTGACATTTACGTTAGTGATTTTTGGTTAAAATTGGCCGAAATGATTGAATTATCAAATTATTGAAATGTCTAGATTTAAATTGACACAATCGATAGATTTATGATTGAATTGGTTTCCACAAAGAGGTTTAGGGCTTTTTGGACAATTTTTCCAACAAACCATAGTAGTGCCATCATTTTGTAGTATTTTAGTAAGTGTATGAAATTATATATATATACTCGACATATTAATCCTTAATTATGTGGGTGTCCTCAGTAGTACGGTCAAGCCATTTTAAAAAATATGGCCAGATACAATAACCATATATTTCAACATCAAACGAGGAGCGTTATGTTTTTTGAGCTTCGTCTCGAAATGTACACAAGCTCATCTCATATTTCGATACAGTATTATTATTGCCCTAAACGTTAGGCAATCACGTTTGAATTATACGAAGCCATAGCACTCAAATTAAAATGTTTTGCAAACTAAAACCGTACGTAGAAAAAGATGGGGCACGAAATAACCATATCAAGTGTGTCGGATTGATGTAAAGCTATTGGGATTATCCCGTCGGGAATTTCTTATTTTCTAAGGTGAATCTATCAAATTGGGGGAAAAGTACAAAAAATGTCCTAAATTTATTACATTTATGCCAATTCTATTATAAACTTTTTAATTTAATCAATTTAGTCATAAAATTTTTACATTTGTGTCGATTGAATCTATTCAACTAATTTAGCTGAAAATCAATGACGTGGATGTCAACCATCTTACGTGACATGGTTGACATAGGATAGTTGGCATTGACGTTAACATTTTTTAATAATTTTTTGTTTTTTTCCTTTGGTTTTTTTCTCTTGGATTTTGTTGGACGAGGAGGCCCTTGCCAAATCTGACAAGGTGGCTGGGCCATCGTGACCTCGCTCTTTGTTGGTGGGACCAAGGAGGCACTTTGCACCCTTGCTTGTAGCTGATGAGGCTGCAATGGCCTCACCTAGGGCCTTTGCGACTTGCCAACTTTGGACAAGGCAGCCCTCAATGGTGAGGTCACCAGCTAACATGAAAGGAAAAAAAAAAGGAAAAAAAAAAGAAAATTAATTTTTTTTTTTTAAAGTTGTAGAATTTGTCAATGTTAGTGTTGGTTGTATCATGTAAAACGGCCGATACTCACATCAGTAATTTTTGGCCAAAATTAGGGTGGATGAACTCAATTGGCACAGATACAAAAGATTTACGATTACATCAGTCTAATTGAAAGATTTATAACTGAGTTAATACTAATGCAATATGTTTATGACTTTTTTTGGTACTTTCCATGTCAAACTTGCTCATCCATTTTAGAATTGCGTTACGTTATAGGAGGATAATTTTCTAAACTTAAGGTAAGCACATAACTTTTTAATCCTAAGACCTTAAACCATCGAGGAACGACACTAATTACATCGCATGCATCCGGACACTGTCCTTTCGTGATCGACGACGAGTGATTACTCCTTCCTACGCAATTGACGTGGCGGCAGAGTCGAGATTTTCTGCATTTTATTAGCTGTATGTAACGCACATAATACTCTCCTTTGCTTAGATCGAAGGTCAACCTGCACGGGAGCTCGGTGCTTCAGCTTGTTGAAGTTACGTGCATGCACATGCATGGGTCACCCGTTACGAGCTACTAGTCCGAAGGAACGAACGAGGTCATCAGGATGATGATTCGTCGCCTCTCCGGACAACGCCGCCCCTCGGTTAGGTCAAGAGAAACGTGGTACGGGAGAGACACCAAACATGGGTTGGGATCCGGGGTAGATGCGAAGGTGCGGCCTTCGGACCGTGCATGCCCGTTGGTACTAGTCGTTGTCGTCGTTTAACGTTCCAACAGGGGAGAGCACTTGTTCTCTTCCTTAGGGAGTAAGCATTGATGGAGTGTCTCTGACTCTCTAGGGCGGGCGATAATTGCGATATCCCGTGTCGTGTTGACGTGGCGGCTTGGGGAACCAGATGAGGAAGTGGTTTTTCTGTTCGTGAGATGAAGAGACGCGCGATTAGTTTCGTGATGTCGCGTTTTTTGTTGCACATGAGCCGAAACGATAGCTTTAACTTAAGGAAAATGATGGATGCTCAGAATACGACAAATCGAAACTATGTCTTGCTCAAAGTTGCATCGTACTGATTACATCTTTGCCCACTGGTTTTTGAAGAAAAATTATTCAAAAAATCATAAAATTTACTGTATTGTGACTAATTCACTTATAAACTTTTCAATTTGGCCAATTAGGCATAACCAATTTGACAATTTTCAAATGAAATCCTTCCGGCCAATTTTGGTCACAACTTCCTCAGGTGGCCGTGGACGATCCTATATGATATAGTTAGCGTTGATATGAACTATTTTTGTTATTTTTATAAAAATTTGTGAAGCTTTTTATTCTTTTCTTTTCTTGTTGTTCATCTTCCCGAATAGTGGGGGCAAAAAAGAAAAAAAAGAAAGAAAAAAAAAAAATAAAAAATTTAGAAACTTTAGAAAAATTGTAAAAGTAGTTTAGTTAGCCGTGTCACATAGGATAGTTGGCTTCCACATCAAAGATTTTCCACCGAAAGGATTATATTGAAAAATTATAAAAAATTAGAACTAAATTGGCCGATGATAAAAACTTTGGTAAAAGTGTCAAGTACACGAATATTGACATACAAAATGATATCAAAAATTATGATCAATGATCGAACATGGCTTGTTAGTTAGATGTTCATTTACAGTTTATCATATCACATAATATATTGATGTAGACCTACATCAATATGACTTGAATTTGCTTCTGCCAAATGATGCATGGTGGAACAATGCTTGGTTCGGAATATTCGTCACCATCGACGGAATTGCGAACTTAGGGTTTTCACCCTAGATATATGTTGTTGACTTTTTTTCGCCCACTTTTCTAGAGTTATGTACTCCAGGTTTTCGGACTTCAACGAGAACTTTGTTACTTTAATGAATTCTCATCTATTGAGAAAAGAACGCACTAACATATTATTGTGTCGGGTGTTTAAATATGATCGGCTTATTTGATAATCTGTTAAAAATTTAGGGTGATTACACCAAATTAATCTTTGTTTTGTAAAAAATCTCAAATAGGTACTCACAACACATTTACCATAAGTTAATTTTTCCTTTCATGAGAATTAGATTGGTGTAAATATGTTATAGATGCAAGTTTGACTTTTTTGTGAGAGGAAAATTAATTTAGAATAAATGTGTTATGTGATCCATGATTTGACACCGTTATACTATTAACCATATTATTTATCACGTCATTTCTAAAACGTAGCAGAGAACACACTGAAAAAAAGGTCAATTCTCATTGCTTATGGTATCGGCCTCTTTATTCAGTTCTAAATCTCTAGAACTCCAAATATTTCTGACATGCCTATCAAGAAACCTTATGTCGACTTTTCAATCTCTATGTGAGAGCTCAATCGGCAGACATTTGAAAATGACGGTATAAAAGCCTTTACAAGTTCATTTCAGAGAGAGACTCCAAAATAATTTGCAGCTAATGTAGATGAGAAAATTGTCAAGAAGTCCTAAATCTATTATATTTTTGCCAATTTAGTTATAAAATTTTCAATTTTATTAATTGAATTCTAAACCTTTTCATACATTACCAATAGAGTGTATTTGATTAATTAACTAGAAATTATTGACATGGACGATGGGTCATTTTGCTTGGCGTGGTTGGTATTGATGTGGACAATTTCATAATTTTTTAAAAAAAATTATAAATCTTTATTGTTTTCTTTTATTTTTTTCCCCAAAGTCTGATGAGGGTATCAGCCAACCCTTGTTGGCCATAGGCAAGAGCCGTTTGTGGGCAAGGGTGTGGTGGCCTTCGCTAGATTTGGGTGAGGGCAGGGACCTTTGCCTAGGCCCTTGCCTAGTAGTTGATGTTGACCCTTACTGAACTTGGTAGGAAAAAAAGGAAAAGAAAGAAAAATGAAAATAGAAAAAATCATTTAAAAAAATTATAAAAAATTATCTACATTAGTGCTAGCCATTCTATGTGGCATTATTGACGTTAATGTTAGCGATTTCCGATTAAATTTGACCAGATTGACTTAATTGACATAACGTGAAAAAGATTTAGCATTCAATTGGTAAAATGAAAAACTTTAAGATTTAATTAGCAATAGTGTAGTAAGTTAAGAACTTTTTGGATAATTTTCCCAATGCAAACTCCTCTCTCTTTATGTGAGAGATCTCATGAACTTATCGTAACTATAACAATCAAGAGGTTATGAAAGTTATCTATGTCTATTTATTTGTATACATCTAAAAACTTAAATTATTAGAACAGTTGATAGCAATTAGCTAGAAATTTCACATCTTTTCCAAAAGAAGAATCACCGCAGCTCAAGAATATCTCCCTTTTTGTTTCCTTCCTTTGATCTGGGCGCAATGATTCCTGTAGTACGATGAAACTAATCTCGCGAGCTCAATTGAAGCTGTTCTTGTCAACCCGAAATCACGCCTTAGCAAAAAAGCTAGAATTTGTCGACGTCAAGGAACTTTGTCAGCACCGGCTTGTCAAAATGTGCTTTGGCATGTTCTTTCGCGTCTGGACAGGAACGAGACGAGAAGGAGACAGAGACAAGCAAGTTTGCAGTTCGGTATGGAGTGTAAGAGAGAGAGAGAGAGGGACGGAGATTTGGTAGAGGTCACGAGGTCAACCTACCGACCACGTGCCATCAAACCCCAACTCCCTCTCAAGGCCTCGTGCGTCGTGGGATTTGCTATCTTGATTGTTATCTTTCGTTCAGACATGTGTTCTTGTTTTCGGGCCACCGGTCAAGCGGGTCAGGAAGGCCCGGACCGACCGGAGAGTAACTGGGAATCGAAGAATGTCCCAAAAAAGAGAGGTAGAATAGTGAAAAATAATTGATTTACCCTCTAAAGATCCCCCTAGAGTCATAGCCAGCTACAGGCCGAACTCCGTGGATTATAATTTGAAAGGGCGATGGATAAACAAAACACGATGCTTCGAAAGTTCAAACTTGGAAGAGTGGTTCATGACAGATTGAACAGTGAGGGTAATTGATTTCGAATGAGTTCTAAAATAGGAACTGGGAACCAAATTTGTTAGTTTCCAGACCTTCAGTTCTTAACCTGGTCCATTTTGATCTACTCAGTAGCTAGCTCATTTTATATTTTTGATAAAAAAATCAAATTCTTATTTTAAAATATAAAAGTCACACGACTTTACCACAAAAAATACATTTGTTTGGTTAAGTAATTTTATCGTTGTTTCTCCATGTTTATTTTTCAAGTACTTTTTCTTCTCTTCCAAAATAGGCTTCGAAACTGATTTGGAGCCATTAACCCCCGCTTTCAAAGTAGAAAACAAGCAAAATGTGAGGAAGAAACCTTTCAACCGATACTTATTGATCTCATAACTCCTTTTAGATAAAAGTAATTAGGTTCGAACTAGATTGAACTGAACTGAACTACGTCGTCTCATTCCCTAGGGAAAAATGCATGCGAATTACCCCGCAAGCAAGAAGAGGCACCTTGTGAATCCATCTCAATTTTGACTGAGAGATAAATCGAGTAGACCCACTGATGGGCCATCGATCCGATGGGGGTGGGGATGAGTGATATATGGTTGCGCGGGCCGCTGCATGGAGGCCCCTCTGGCACTTAAAGCTCAAGCGGCCGGGGTGGCGAGTCGAGACCGGGCTGTACCAAAGCGCGCGCGCACGCTCACACGCACTCTCTCTCTCTCCCCTTGGGTTTCGCACCATATGAATTGGGCCTTACGACCAAAAAAGAATTGGGCTTGATGGGCCTTCTGTAGCCGGCCTCGTGGCTCTCCTCTTCTTGTTCTTCTACCCAGCCCGTTGCAAGCAAGCACGGCCCAAAGCCCACTTTCAAAAACTCCCCACGAAAAACCCGTCGCCAAACCCAAATTCCTTTTTTTCCAGGCACGAATCGTCGCCGTCGCCGCCGCCGCTTCTCACCGTACGAGTTCGAGCTCCGAAAGAGGAGCACCGCAGTCGTTCCGACGAGGATGGCCGGCGGAGCGAGCGCGACGGCGCCCTCGACGTACTCGCCGTCGCCGAGCCAGAAGAAGAAGAAGCCGCCGCTCTTCAAGGATGGCGACCTCGACTGGGTCCGCCCCGACGGCCGCGAATTTCACCAGTGCAGGCCCGCTTGTAAGCCAACGTGTTTATTGTATATTTCTGGCGTCGCTGGAGCGCGGCGGTGCCGCCTCTTTCTGTTCTTTTGTGGAGTTGCTGGTTGCTGTTCTCACATGGGTTTTGCTTTATTCCATTGATTTTTGATGGGAGGCGCTGGTTTGAGTTGGGAAATATGTGGAATCTGGTTTAAAGCTTTATGCTGTTGTGATGAACTGGTGCGAAGGAGCGATGGGGCAGAGGTCGAACACACACAGGGAGGAGAGAGAGAGAGAGAGAGAGAGAGAGAGAGAGAGAGAGAGAGAGAGAGAGAGAGAGAGAGAGAGAGAGAGAGAGAGGGAAGATGGGAAGAGAGAAACTAGGGAGGAGAGACAGAAAGGAGAGATGGATTCTACATATTTACGTTGGACAGTGATTTGAATGCTTGGATTATAATGATTGTGCTCTTATAATCGAACTCGTAAAATGGAGATAACCGGACTAAGCATGACTTGGTTCCTCAAGTGGCTTGTTGCTGTGCTGTGCGCAACTTCTCGGTTGGCAATTTTACGAGGTAGGCTTCGTGTGAGTTGTCTTGGGCTTATTTCGTAGCTTTGAGGTTTACCTCAGCTGATGCATGGGACTCAATCACAGAATCTCCAATTGAATTGGACAATGATCCTGTCTCGATCTTCCAATTGTCGGAAATACTGTTTTTTTTTTTTTTTTTTTTTTTTTGTATATCCCACTTAAAGCTCAATCATAGAATTGCCAAATGAATTGGACATGGATGAAAGACTAGATCTCGAGTCCAGCTTAGAGAAGAACACTCGAGCTTCCCATCACATTAATCGTTATAGGAATAGGAAATTTGTCCTTAGAAATCAATGCATGTAATTCTCCAAAATCTGCATAATCTGTTTTTACCAGTCAAAGCATTTAATTGTCAATCGGCAAGCATGTATAAATATTAACGACCTTTTGACAATTGAGATGGGATTCAGGTCTTATTTCTTTGAGAATTCTATGGCTGAGGTCAATGTTTTTGCTGAGGTGAAGCCCAGCTATTAAGGAGGGCCTAGACAGCACACACGAACCCTAGTTAGTGAATGGCTCAGGTAAGAAGTGTATAACAATGCAATTAGGCCCATGAGAAACAAAGTTTGCCTATTACTATGCCTCCTTTCCATGAGATGGTTGTAAGAGAACATAGCTCATGGCAATGGATCTGTCTGGATAATTGACAAAAGAGTCTATTTAGAGTCTTCTCTCCTTTTAGTTTCCACCACTAATTTCCATTTTCTCCTCTTTATAGCCTTCATTAGCCCTTTAGGTTGTAACTCATACGGTCATGCCTCCATCTCCACCTCTGTTGAGATAGTGTTAAATTGCTTAGATTGCATTTCTGACTGGGGTAGCATGGCACCTGCAACAAATGCTAGTTCCCTTTTTGCTTCAATATTGGTTGTTTTCTGGCTAGTTTGGCTATTTGGTGTACTTTTTTTGTTGAATGGATGATTGACAGTGAATTTAGACTGGTGGGAACGCTATCTAGGTTTAGATGCAGGGTACTGAAGATAGGGATTTTGTATAAGTGGTTTATTTTTCTTCTTCATGGCTTCTAGCCTTCTTCTCAGAATTTGGCTTATCCAAATGCTCGGGAAAGGTCATTTATTGTAGATTTTCCGCAGTTGTTTCAGTTCATCTTTGAGTCCGCTTATGAAGCTAGACTCAAGAGTATTTCTCAGGTCACCAATGATTCAGTTCTGACATGAGGAATTAAATATCGTCGAATTTTTCTTTATGCTTTCTACTGCCCCAGTCTATTGCAACTTATTTAACTCATCTAGCTTTGGGCTAATTTTCAGAACTTGCAGTTTAACTTCTGGAAATGTATCTCATGAGATTTTTTAACTTGCAGTTTTCAGAACTGGCGCAGTTAATGCTGCTGCTGGATCTGCTTATGCTGAATTTGGCAATACCAAAGTCATAGTGTCAGTGTGAGTTATATTTCAACTTAAAGCAATGTACATTTGGTAATCTTCAGAATGTTGATAAGATTAGACGCTGATGGCTGAATCTACTAAAAGGACCTGCATTTGACCTTATTATTTCTTTCCTATGTGCCTGCTTCTGCATGTAGTTTTTTGTCAGTTGCATGTTTTTTACGCTCTTTTTATCTAGTCATTCATAAAATGATGGTGCATCTTTTGAGCGGGTGCATCGTAGTGATTTATGGTGGGAGTATAATACACCTGATAACTATGATGTCGCACGTGATAATGATGATGTCGTTCAGCTTGTGAAGTGAAAGAAATAAGAAGGGCTATATTTTCTTTGTTATAATAGAGGCACACTCTCAGCTGCAGGGACACTGATAAAAGTTGCATGTCAAATAAGATGATTCCTGGAGTTGCCTTCAATATTGATATGTGCTTCAAGGGAATGCTGCAATTCCACTTGCCAAAAGATAATAAAGAATCCTATTTGCTAACTCATGGTTCCTGCTAGTTGATTGAATCATATACTACTTTGTCATGTAGGTTATGACATCCTTTTATCCTACATCTCTGATGACATCATTTGACCCTTTTTTATTTGTTGGTTTTTAAGAATCTTGTCAATCCTTAAGACTCTTGGTGGAATGAGAACTTAACATCTGTGTTGGTCTTGTTTCAGATTTGGCCCCAGAGAAAGTAAAAAGGCAATGATGTACAGTGACATGGGCCGATTGAACTGTAATGTCAATTATACGACTTTTGCCACTGCAGTTAGGGGACAGGTTGATATTATGACGTGCACAAATCTTGCGTAATTCCCACACGCCTTCAATTTCTCTTATCTAATTAACAAGAAGTTTTATTAGGTTTTGGATCAGAAAGAGTCCTCGTCGATGCTTCATAAAGCTTTGGAGGGTGTAATTAGGTTGGAAACTTTTCCGAAGACAACTGTTGATGTATTTGCGCTGGTTTTGGAATCTGGCGGGAGTGAGTTATCCTTTCCTGTTAATTGAATGCTAATAACAGAACTTGAACAAATGGAGACGAGTATTGGAAACTTCTTTTGCATTCTCATGCATATTATGTGGCTTATACCACATCACTGCTTGCAGCCTTATCCTGACCATCTTGTCTTTGTTTCTAGGTGATTTGCCTGTGGTAATATCTTGTGCTAGTCTTGCCTTGGCAGATGCTGGAATTATGCTCCATGATCTTGTGACTGCTGTTTCTGTGGTATGCATCTTATTAGTTGATAAATTTATTTCTTTACTGAAGCTTTTCACTTCAGATGTAATGCATAATACGTGCCGATTGGAAAACAATGCTTATAAACAAGAGTAGGAGAGACTGCATAAAGGAACTTCAACTAATAAGTGCTTTGTGATTGTAAAATAAAGCAAAAGTAGTATCTGGGGTCTGGTGATAAGGAAAATCTAACCATGACTGAACTTTGAGGAGCAGCACCTAGGTACTTGAAAACCTTAGGTTTCTTTAGGTTATTTGGTTACTCTTTTTCCCATTTGATCTTATTAATTGTTATGTCTTCGGGTCTTCGGATTGTTTTTTAATTAGCGTGAAGTCTCCTAGGATGTAGTCATTATTGACTGAATGACATGATCTCTTTTTGTTCATCAGTGGATTTTCCACAACATGAGCTTATTTAAGTCTCCCCTTGTTCCTTTCTCTGCTGTGTTTGTTTCATGGCCAGTCTTGTTTGGGTCCAAATCTTGTCATCGATCCGATATCAGAAGAAGAAAGCTACCAAGATGGAAGTCTGATGATAACTTGCATGCCTTCTCGTTATGAAGTCACCCAGCTAACCATCACCGGAGAATGGTCAAGTGCAAGGATAAATGAGGTAAGAGAGTCTGAACTGGACAAATTGGTCAACCCCGAAGATCAACCAACCCCAAAGGGTATAAAAATCTTTAGGAATAATTTGACATTAGGATAAATGAGGTAGCTTGTTCTTTGAATTGAATGGACAATTTTCCATACATGAAGAAACTAAAATTTCTGAATTCCTTTCTGGGCCATTTCCTATGAATGAAACCAGTCAAAAGCAAACTGGAAGCACATAAACCCATGAAAGCTTATGAGAACTTCTATGTAAGGTAGAATTTATTACTGCATTACTCGGCTGCTTTTCTTAGCTACTTGTGGTGAGTTCTTTGGCTTTGAGACGTATTTTGGTTTATTGGACTGCTTGTACATGTTAGCAGCTGCTCTCATTTGTTTTTATGAATGTGTAGCAGCAATTGCAAAGAGTTTGCAAGAAAGCATATGTTTTATGTAAAATCTCTATCATTCAGGTTTCTGGTTTCCTGCATTGGCAAGCATGATAAGCATTTCGAAACTGAACCTTTATGTTCGGCTCCCTAAAATATTCTTTGGATCTGGAGTCTTGCTTGTACTTGTGCAGTCGTGCTTTAGCAATTCTCGTTACCCGAACTTTAGCCTTTATGATTTTCGTAAAAACTCCATTTTGTTCTGGCGATCATGGAAATGGAAAGTCATTAAACACTGACGTTGCATTTACAACAGGCTATGCAGCTTTGCCTTGATGCCTGCTCAAAGCTCGGGAAGGTCATGAGATCATGCTTGAAAGAAGCTGCTTCCGCATCCGAGGAGAGTTGAAACCTTCTTTGTATTTTAGCGTCACTCATTTACATTATTTTTGTCTGTTTGTTATTCCATAGTTTGTAGAGATCGCAAGCCTTCTTTTTCAAGACGAAAAAGATGTCGAGATGCTAATTTCTTTCAATAGAAAATTTTGGTCGGGTTAGCGGAGCATGCATGTAATCTACCTGTTCCCTGGCTTCCTAGTTCTTGAGCTATATATATATTTGAACAACATGAGTCGAGACCAGGAGCTGTTGATTTTAATTATTACATCCTTGTTGCCATTAAAGCTTGTGATGGTACAACGAGAGGGCTCGAACTTTTACTTTTGTTTTCTACGTCGATTGCGCATTTTGATTTTTGTTATTTTAAATCCTACACAATTGAAACTTTCATAATATGCAAATGGTGACATCTAGGTTCACATATAATTTTTTTTTTCATAATTCTTTTTGGAGATTTTGACAGAAAATATTAAAAAAAAGCAATTCATATTTAAACTTAAATTCTAAACAAAAAAGATATTAGGCACATCTAGCTTATAGAGCATTTTGAGATAGCTAGTAATGGGGAGTTGACCCACGCATGGTGTAACATATTAATTTTTGAAATTCGACACTTTGATAATAATTTTGCAAATGCGCATGTCGGGAGAGATAGATATGCTACCTCAGTAGCAAACAAAAAATATAATTAAAAATAGTCTGCCCCTGGAAAAAAATAAAAATAAAATATGGGATTGATTCAGCCCGCTTTTTATGCTTGTGTCACGGCCGAAAGAAGACCGATCCAAGAGGTTCCCAAGGGACGGCCGTGACTCATCTGTGGAGGACCTTTTGCTTTCACTTGGATTCCCATCAAGTCTTCTCCCCAAAGTTTCTAAGGGCGGGTAACACCGTCATTACGCTTGATTCTAGAAGACTATCCTTTATTTATGTTGGTAGCTAGTAGTTGTCATTTATGTCGGTAGTTGAGGCGGTGCGATCTCGTCCGCCGGTTAAATTCTAGATCAACGGATGTAATTCGAGGGCCTCGAGTATAAGAAGGGGTGCCCTCCCCCTCATTTATATCCATCCAACTATTTTAGTAATATCAAAGCTCATTTCTTTCCAGAGCTCCTCTCTCTAAACTTTCTCTCTCTACGATTCGGGTGAGCGAGCGAGTGAGCGTTTGATCGAGCAAGGCTTGGCTTGGGTGATCCAAAAGAGCCTGAGTCGCCGCGCAGTCAGGATCCTAATCGATCGGCCCGTGACAAGTGGTATCAGAGCAAAAGAGAGATTCGTTTCGAGAGATCAAGGAGCGCCAATTGTTCTAGAGAATGTCGAGCCAAGAAGCTGTCATGGATGGAGAGGCCGCGCAAGTCAAGGAGACTCGCGGCAAAGCAAAGAAGAGAGATGCCTCGGTGGATGTTGTAGCTGCGTTCGATGAGAAGATCGGGAAAGTCTGAAGTGCCGTGCTCGAACTCATGGAAGGTCTTGACGATGTGCGAGACTGGATCATGGAGGTTGAGACCTCGCTCCGTACTTCATGACCGGCCTCACCGAAGCTATAGCCCCGTTGCACGACAAGGACGAAGCCCTTGAAGCATCGATTGATGTGTTGAAGGGGCGCGTCCAAGTGATTGAAGAAGAAAGTCCGTGTAGGGAGGAGGTCGAAGCCATGAAGGCGGAGATCCAAGAGCTCAAGACCGAGCTCGCCCTATGCAAACTTAGCATCACCAACGGTGCGGTGCTTACTCAAGCGGTGCCCAAAATTGAGGTGCCAAAACCCAAAGGCGACCGATTCGCCAAGGAGGTGGATAACTTTGTCTGGAGCATGGAGCAATACTTTGGCACCGTCAACATACAAGACGAGTTGATCAAGGTACGAACTGCTTTGATGTTCCTGTCTGATACCGCAATGCTTTGGTGGTGCAATAGGTGTGACGAGACAAGGTGCGGTGCCAATCTTGTGGACACATGGGATGAAATGGGATGACTTTGTAAGGGAGTTCCGGGACTATTTCTTCCCCGAGTTTGCTCAACAAGAAGCCCGTAGCAAGCTCCATCGCCTCGAGCAAAGAGGTGCGATCCGAGAGTACGTGAAGGAGTTCACGGAGCTCAAAGTTCATGGAGCTCAAACTCCAAATTCGCAACCTAAGCGAAGAGGAGGCTCTCGGAGCATTCAAGGATGGATTGAAGCCGTGAGCACTACTTGAACTCAAACGAAGGGATGTGACGAGTCTCGCGAGAGCACTTAGTGTGGCCGAGTCTCTCGTCGACCTCACCAAAGCCGAACCAAGGAGTCGAGCAAGGGATTGGAGGTCGGATCGATCCGAGGACGAAGGAAGAAACACTCCCCGAGACGCGCATGATCAAAACGGCTGAGTCAAGACGTGGGGAGAAGGGTCTTCCAAGCCGGCCTTCCAAAGGGGTCGACCACAATTGGACTATACGACGAGTAAGTTCGATCAACCCCCGCATTCTCCTTGCTTCATTTGCAAAGTCTGGACCCAAAAGTGCCCGAAGAAGGGTCGAATCAATGCCCTACTTGCCATCGAAGAGGAGAAGGAGTCCAAAGAAGACAAACGGCAAATCCGGCTTGGAGCGGTGAAGATGATCAACTTCGTCCAAGCTCGATTGCCGACCAAAGAAAAAGAAGCTGTGTCGGACTTGGAAATGTTCTTCGTGGAAGTCAATGTGTGTGGCCAAACGCTATATGCCTTGGTTGACATGGGTGCGTCGAACATGTTCATGTCAACTGAAGTGGCGAAGGCCTTGAAACTACTCGTGGAGCCAACCGGGAATTCCTTCAAGCCTATCAATTTGGAAGGCGTCCATGTTGTAGGATCGACTTTGGATGTGGACGTCAAAATTGGTGGATGGAAAGGCAAAATGGCAATCGAGGTAATCCCTCTCGATGATTATGATCTCATTCTAGGTATGCAATTCTTCAATAGTGTGAGAGCCATGATTGACATGAGGACCAAATGCATTATGATCCTCGACCCAAAATGCCCGTCGATGATCCCCATGATCAAAGGGTCGGTCGACACCAAGACCATCGCGACGATCTGATGCCTCGACAAGAGCTTGAAGTCCGTGAAGCGCTTGAACAAGCTGGCCGAGGTGAAGCCGAAGGTAGAGTTGGATCCTACTCCAACACATGCCATGCCAATTCAAGTACTCTTCCCTGAGGCTGGGTACACGCTGCATGCTCTGACCAAGCTGAAGATGGAGCCGTGCGCCAAGTCCGAGCTGATAATGGAAGGGTGTGGTCCCTCGTTCGTGAGCGTCCGCACCAAACAAAATCAAAAGAAGAGAGCCCGTGCTCGTGCGAAGAAGGCCGCCCGTCAAGCTGGGAGTGACGAGGAGTCTTCTCCCCGAAGTTTCTAAGGGCGGGCGACACCGTCATTATGCCTGATTCTAGAAGACTCTATCCTTTATTTATGTCGGTAGCTAGTAGTTGTCATTTATATCGGTAGTTGAGGCGGTGCGATCTCGTCCGCCGGTTAAATTATAGATCAATGGATGTAATCCGATGGCTTCAAGTATAAGAAGGGGTGCCCTCCCCCTCATTTGTATCCATCCAACTATTTCAGTAATATCAAAGCTCATTTCTTTCCAGAGCTCCTCTCTCTAAACTTTCTCTCTCTACGATTCGGGTGAGCGAGCGAGTGAGCATTTGATTGAGCAAGGTTTGGCTTGGGTGATCCATAAGAGCCCGAGTCGCCGCACGGTCACGATCCCAATCGATCGGCCCATGACACTTGTCTCGATTCATATTGTTTTTCTCTTTTCTCTTGACTGAAATTTAACAAAGGAATTTAAATAATTGCTTATGACACCATTCAAAAATTAAAAAAAGAAAATAGTGAAGAACCAACGGCTCAATCGAAGAAGAGCCTATCGAATGCACTTAGTTATTTTTTCAACATATAGTTTTGGAATGACACTTGATGAATCGAAATCTTTATTTTTTTTAATGCTTCGAATTATTTTTTTCCCAAGAATATAACATCGTGGTGATAAGGGCACGGTGCAGCCCCTGTTGCGAGGATCAAATGCCAGCAAACAAAGGGGTCGAATTCCTCCTGTGAAAGCTATGTCCACCCTTCAGCTATTAAGGTTGACCCCAAGTAAAGCGCATTAGGAAAAAACAAAAGGGAAATTTCAAAAGTGATTATTGTCGTTTTCCCCCCATGGCAAAATGCCGGGATGGTAGGTTAGGCGATCCTCGCTCAATTTTACCATAGAGGATTTTACGGTTATGATGAAATATTCTATTTGAGTCTACGTCCAAAAAGATGAGTTTGTCAATGACAAGTTGCCAACTATTAAAGTGCAAGTGCGTATAAAAAGCCAAAGGCTCGTCTCAACCCTGTTATGTTCCTTAATATATGAAAATAACTTAATTCTTCTTTCCCTTGCTCAAGCTTGCAAGCGTTGTGCTTACTCTTACCTAGGTCAAGTGAGAGCCGACATTGGTCTCGTCGGCTCACGGCCGATATCAGTGGCGACCCCCCTCTCTTAATGTTTTCTTCTTTTTTTCCTTTTAATTTTTTTGTCAAGATTGAATTTTTTATGATTTTTTATTTTTCAAGTTTCCAAATTTACGGTTGACGTGGCACGTCGTCGGCATTACAAGGCCACCACATCAGCCTCAACTTGCCACTTCAACTGGTTAATAGAAACTTTCATGTTTTGATTCGATGTTTGAGATTATTATATTTCTTTCTTCCTTTTCTTTTTCTTTTTTTGCTTGTTCAGGTTGGAACAATTCTTTTAGGCCCCACATGCATGACAGATTTCGAAATTTCGTACAAAGAAAAAGCGTATAAAAAAAAGAAACAAAGAAATACTGTCGGATAGAAAGAGAATATTAAGCTAAATTTTTAGTCTTCAAGGCCCTAATATTTAAAAACCCGATTTTTGTGTGTATATTAAATGCACAATATCGGTCTAGATTCTCAAAACCATATGGTACACTAGCTTAAGGTTGGATGAATTTAGGCTGTTTCGTGAAAAATGATAGTTTTGGAAAATATTTTTTAAAAATAATAACTTGTATTGCTTTAAATAATTAATTAATGAAAAATATTTTGCTTATCATCAACAATTTATATTTAAATATTTTTAAGGATAATGAATTTTTTGTTCATTAATTTTGTAAATAATACAATCAATTATTTTTAGGAAAATATTTTTCAAATCATTCGTTATAAAACAAACCGAATCAAATTGCAGAAGTTTTCGTGGACCGAGTTCTATCATGCTAACAAAAAAAGGGGGAGCTTTTCAAGATTCAAGGTGAAATAAACATATACCATGGCGGGGTGCATGCGGGACGGATAGCATTCGATTTGCCAACGCCGGCGCACGTTTGACTTTTACTTTTTGGGCAATGAGAGCCTGGACGGTTGATCAAGCTGACGAGAGCTCGCGGAAGGGTTTTTCCTTTTTCCATTGGTTGCGCTGTCCGTTCCTGCCGAAGCAAGCAAGCCATGGTCATGAAACAATATCAATATATTTTGTTCTTATCGTTATAGCTATGATCGTCACTCTTGCAGCCTCGACTGCAGCTGGAGTCGAATCTGGTGTTGGTTCAGCGCCTGAAGTTGCTGCTTGCGGCCCTGCATATCCCACAAGACAATCATGTCATCAGTGGGTTGTTGCAGCGCGAGCAGAAGGTCGAGGTCCGGACGGTAATCTCTCTCCCTGAATTCTGGGAATGCTTAACACTTGCCCGTGTGCGAAGATCTGGTCGTGGTTGATAGTCCGTGCTTCATGTTTTTCCATGGTATTTGCTGACGTATCGTCGCGCAATCCTGAGGTTTTTCTCTGTCATATGCCTCCAAGCATTTATGGACATTGCCTGCTTGTTTGTGCGTGTGAAACGTGAATTTCATGTTTGGAAGCGATTGCTCACGCTGAAGTGAAAATACAGAGTAGCGGACGAATCCCTCCCGGCAGAACTCCAAAGAATGAAGAAAGATGGATTGACTGGCCGGACATCGACTGAGGATGTCCCGATCCACAGCTCAGCCTTGAAGAATACCAACCACAGGATCGGAGGATCCTTGAAATCCAAAGTCCTGCACAGGGTATTCTCGGAGGACTATGAGAGGGTGAAGAATTACATCTTCGATCCAAGGGGCCAAACCATTCATAGATGGAACAGGATCTTCTTAATGGCTTGCGTGATCTCTCTGTTTGTTGACCCGCTTTTCCTTTTAGTGCCGTCGCTCGACAGCAACAATATGTGCATGGAAGACGATTTTAGGGCCAAGGTTGTCCTAACGACTCTAAGATCAGTGCTTGATGCCTTTTATGCAGCTCAGATTATTTTTCGGTTTAAGACGGCTTATGTCGCACCTTCTTCTCGGGTGTTTGGGAGAGGAGAACTGGTCATAGACTCAAAAAAGATCGCATTGAGATACTTGTCTAGAGGCTTCCTCATCGACCTTTTTGCGGCTATTCCTCTTCCTCAGGTACTATCAATATGTTAAAGTACAGCGGTTAATTTCCATGAAGTAATAGTTGGCATTGAATTGTTGAAGAATTTTGATTCTAGGTGTTAGTTTGGGCTATAATTCCTAATCTCGGGGGTTCAGTCACGATACAAACGAGAAACGTGCTCCTCTTCATCATCTTCATCCAGAATGTGCCGAGGATTTTTCTTCTACTGCCATTGCGGTTGGAAATTATTAATGCTAGCGGTGCGTTAACAGAGAAAGCATGGGCCGGGGCTGCATACAACTTGTTGATCTACATGTTGTACGCGCATGTAAATCTCAGTAAAACCTCTTTTTTTTTTTGTCAATTGAATTCATAAGAAAAACAGCACCAGCTCTTTTTCTACTTGTAATCTTCATCCTGATTGTGCTGCACGAAAGAGCGATCTGACAGGTTGCAGGAGCTTGCTGGTACCTCACTTTTGTTCAGAGACTAGAGTCTTGCTGGGGAATCATTTGTGAACAAGAACCTTTGTGCCGGTACGATTTCTTCGACTGTCACCATGTTCACAACCCCAGTAGGTACAGCTGGCTGGGTTCAACCAATGCGACAACTCTGTGTGAGCCAAGTAGCGCTAATGCCCCTGTTCAATGGGGTATATACAATATTTCTCTGGGTAGCACATTCGCGAGCTGCGAGTTCTTCAGCAAGTTCTTCTTCGGTTACTGGTGGGGTCTGAACAACTTGAGGTATGCACATGGCATCCATACTGATACGAGTGCCCATCATGAACCAGTTGGTCGGTGTATGATAATTTACACATGAACTTAGCTTCAAGAAATTGATTGTGTCCTATATTTAGTGCATATTTGAGATGCCCAATGCCTCTGATTCCTGGGAAAATGTGGGACTAAAGGTTGATACCTTTCAACTCTATGTTTTCATTGACAAAAAAGAAGTAAAAAGTATGCATTTGCAGTAAGCGTAAATCCTACGTTCAGCACCAACTATGAGATTGAATGGTTGTATCTTTCATCACTGACAAGGCCCTGTTCTGATCTATGTGAACAGTGATATAGGGCAGAACCTTACACCGAGCACTTACGTCGGTGAACTACTCTTTGTAAACATCTTAGCCACTCACGGACTACTTTTGTTCGCACTCCTCATTGGCAATATGCAAGTAAGCTCTATCAACACTGTCTTTATGTCTTTCCCTTGTTTGTCTTTATCTTAATAAGCAACATCATAAGTAGATTCTGGCAGCTTCCATTTATCTAACTGTATTTTACCTCTGAAATCAATCAAAGCATCTTGAGCTCAATGTTTTCTATTCCCGGAAAGCAATTTGTTAAGAGGGTTTATTCCGTGCCTTTCTTATTTCAATGATATTGCCTTCATCACTAGCAATGATAGATCAACAACAGTATTGTTTTCACACGGTTTGTGAAGTTCCTGATTTCTAAGAATCAAGAATACTCAGTGATCTTATCATACCATAATCTATGATCTTGATAAAATATGCTTTTACCTTTAATCGCCAGCGATACCTCCACTCCACAACCATTCGGATAGACCAATGGATGATCCAGAGGACAGATACAGAGCGATGGATGCATCATAGACATCTACCGCCAAAGCTGAGACAATCCATTCGGATGTATGACCAGTATAAGTGGGCAGCAACGCGAGGTGTCGATGAAGAAGCCCTTCTCAGAGACATTCCAATGGACCTACATAGAGAGATCAAGCGGCATCTTTGCTTTGACCTAGTTCGACGTGTAAGAACGCTAATCATTTCTGCTATTTATCTGCCCTGTTGTGAAGAGCTTTCTGTAGTTTGATTCTTAAAAGGCTCATTGAAGATATACCAAGAGGACATTTACATCCACCAGGGCCCCAACAACTGGCTTGAAATTTGTCATGCACTAGAGGACTTGTGTTTCATGGATAACTATAGTCAATAAAAAGGTTTGAATAAGGGTGTGACTATGACTACACATATGATCAACGACAAGCACTATAAGATCCAGTTGATCATCAGATGCCCTCTCGAAGGAATTTCTGATCGTTTGTTCTACTGTAGCCAATTGAAAACAATGAAGGCATATCAGTAGTTAATTAGGTTCTTGCGTTGTAGCATCTGCTATGAGCAATCAGCTAATTTCTTTGTTTCTTTTCTAAGGCATGAAGTTCGGTATATTCCATGTAATCAAACTAAGTTACAAGTGAAAATTATCTTGTTTAGAAGATTTGGAAGAGTGTAGGGATTTTTTTTTCTCCTTGAGAATTGAATCTTCTTTATCTTAAACTGAATTAAACAGGTGCCGCTATTCAATCAAATGGATGAGAGGACCCTGGATGCAATATGCAAGAGGCTGAAACCTGTCTTGTGCACGCAAAACATGTACTTAGTACGTGAAGGCGATCTAACTGAAGATATGTTCTTCATAATCCGGGGCCACCTCGAATCCTGGACAACCAATGACAGCCGCACGGTTTTCTTCAACTCGGTTCAACTGGGCCCCGGCGACTTCTGTGGTGAAGAACTGCTAACATGGGCCCTGGACCCAAGTCAAGGCGTGATCTTGCCCACATCCACGCGCACAGTCAAGGCGTTGAAAGAAGTGGAAGCATTCTCTCTCGCGGCCAATGACTTAAAGTTCGTGGCATTGCAATTTAGAAGGCTGCACAGCAAAGAAATGAGGCACAAGTTCAGGTTCTACTCGCACCAGTGGCGCACATGGGCTGCGTGCTTCATTCAATCTGAGTGGCACCGTCATAAGAAGTTGAAGGAGGAGGCTAAGCTGAGAGACAGCAAGGATGCCGCAGCAGGTAAATCGACTTCTTCAAGGTCGTTCTGGGACAGTTACGCAAGGGAGCTGATAGAGATCACCCGAAGGGATGAGAATAATCCAGTGGAGTCGGCTTCTGATGCTGTGAACATGGTGCACAAGCCAGTGGACCTGAATTTCTTGTAGACTATCAAGACGCGCGGTGAAGCCTTGCACTTTTTGTGCGTCTCTTGAGCAGAGAACTAAGGTGTGCTTCAATTTTAGTATACTGGTGTATGATTATAGGGATGGAATGTTACTGATCTGGAACGACATTATGTAGCATATTAGATCAGCAAGAGTCCAAGCTAAAAGAGTTCCAACAAGGAACAAATCCACAGTAGATCAACATTATTGTTCCTGGTTGGAAATGCGAACGTCCTAGTTTATCTGATCTCATGGTGCTGGCCAGAATGGAAACCGATCTTCATGCTCGTCAAGAAAGGCAGAAAATAATCCATTACATGTTACGAACTCATTTGCTTAAAGGACAACGATCTGGTAGCCCAACTCTTTAATCCACGCCCAAAAGAAAAAGAGATTAATGTTCGAGAATGTCTCGAGTTTGAGGAGATTTCCTATCTGAGATGTCTGGCATTTATCCCGTGGACATCCGAATTTGGAAATTAAAAAGAAAATCCAAATTGGACCACGTTGTGGAACAAAAGAAGAAATTTTCCTAATTAGAGTTGTATTCCTAGTTTGATTCGGCTATAGATTTTTGTTTGTTTTTGCTCATAACCGAGCAGTGCAGCTTTCGACCATAACAATCAATTGTGTGACATGCATGTGAATTACATCTTGAATAAATTGCAAGTACTTTAAAACCAACAACTCTTGTGGCAAGACTTGTAAGTTACTTTGTGAATTGAGAGATTGTTTCACGAGAGATTGTGAGGGGTAGATTGTGTGTGGGTTAAGGCTTGAAATTGGGGGCTGAAATACATTGAGAGTGTTGTATTTGAGTTATTCGAATGCGGTTATAATCTTTGCTTATCGTTTGATGTATAGTGGAATACTTGTTGCTCTACCCGAGAAAGGTCACACCGACCAAACCATATAAATCCAATAACCAATTTATTTCAATTTAGTTTATTTTATTGTTCGATCTTTTGTTTTTTTCACAACAATTGTTATCGAAGTTAGGATTGGCTAAGTTTAAACGAATCATGGTAATAGAAGAAGGAAAAGATAGTACTAATGGGAATGATTTTGATTTTAAAAGATGCACACTAAGGATTATTTTACTAGAGAAATATGATCTTACCCACGTCTGTGAAGAAATTAGATTCAATGAAGCAACCCAATTGAGATTTGCTAGATAGACACGTGTGGGTGCTTCAGTTAACATTAGCTTGTATTGTTACGTTTAACATCTTAAAAAACAAGAATAATGCGGGACTAATGATCGCCTCGTCGAACATCTATGAGAAGGCATTTGCAATCAACAAGGTCTACATGATACAACAAAGGTGTGTTGGTTATTGAATATATAAGTGAATTCAAGATATTCATGAGTCAATGGAGTTCGATTGAGATTGATTTTGATAGTAAATTACGTGTTTTGATCTATTATTTTCATTGCACGATAGTTGGAATGCTACTGTAGCTGATATCAATAATTCCTTTGGGTCAATTAACTCGGCGTTTGATGAGATTCGTGATTTGATTCTAAGTGAAGACATCCAGTAGAATATGGTAAATTCATATCTGCTGGTTTAATAGATAAAGGCAGAGGAAGAACTAGTGCCCATGCTAGAAAGAGTATTGCGAGCTTGAATAGACATAGCGAGTCTAGAACTGGTGTTGATGTTTATTAGAATTATAACAAGAGGTCGAGATATCTTCCAATGAATTGCCTTAAATCGAACACTAATAAAGTTAAGAAAATTAGAGTTGAGTTTACTGAAGGTATTGCTACAATAGTTGATAGTGCCTTGGTAATGATGGTCTAAGTAGCACCCCCACGCGACATCGACACGAGACATGACACGTCATTTCTAAAAAATAGAGAATTCGATACATTGGAACACGTTATATATTAAATAAATATTTTTATTTTTAATTAATTTGATTCAAATTCACAAATAAATAAATAATAAAAAAAGAGCTTACAATGAATTTACACCGATAATATTAATAAATCTATTCATATGAAATTTGAAAGACATTCATAGTTAATGCATACCCATATTTGGGAACATGTTTCTAACTTTAACAAAAATTATTGATAAAACTAATAATTGACAAAAGATTAGAATCAAGTTATTTAAATAAATCTATGATCGTCTATAATAATCAAAATTTATTATTATTTAACATTCAGTATTTATATTTTTCGAAAACCACTTTTTAGCCCATTTATTTATTTTTCTAAAAAAAATAGCATTGTCACCCAAAATCTATCTCCCTCCCTTGTTTCTCCCCAACCGACCCGACCCGACCCCACTCCACTCCAACCACCCCTCAGTTTCTTTCCCTCGTTTCTCCCCCATCACCTATTATTTCCCTTGTTTCTGTCTCCCCCTAACCCCCGGGGCCCCCCTCTCCACCCCGGTTTCTTTCCCTCGTTTCTGTCATTTCCTTTTTTGAAAATTAAAGTCATCCCCCATCCCCTCTCTTTCTTCTTGCTAAAATCCTAACCACGACCTCCTCCTCCTCCTCCTCCTCGCACGATCCTCTCCACTCTCTCTCGGTCGTCTCATTGCAATTGCTTGTCGCCTTGCCTCCAGCCCTTCCTCCTTCACAGCCGCAACCTCGCCACTGGCCTTCCATTGCAGCATCACAATCACGGTCCTTTGAGTCGCCTTAGTCTTTGCTTTTCCTCTGGCCTTCCCTTGCCATCCTGGCCTCGCCTCCACTCCCTTGCCCTCGCCTTCACCCTCCATCATCTTCTTCAATGATCTTCTCTCTTGGACACACATGTCGGAACACATCAAGAAAAGTTGACCATGTGTTGAAAAATCCGACATGTGTTGACCACATATCCGAGCGTGTCGAACACGTCAACATGTGTCAGACAAGACACAGAAGCTCTGGCAATGTGTCTATGCTTCATAGATGATGGTTATGTTTTATCTATAACTAAGGGTTCGTCGTTTGATGGATGGGTTATGAATTTGGTTGTTCGTTTCATGTTATACCACAATAGAATTGATTTACTTCTTATCAATGTATGAATAGTAGTACAACACAGTTTGAGAACAAAGTTTAGTGCGATGTTGTGAGTTTGATAGATATTAGAATCATAATATATGATGAAATTGTGAGGACAATGACTAGAAGCATGTTCCAGAATTGAAGAAGAACACAATTTCCTTGAGTGCTTTGAATTCCATTGGATGTTAGGATACTTCAAGAGGTGGAGTTCTCAAGATTGTTCAAGATACCTTGATGATAATGAAAGGAACGAAGCACATTAGCTTGTATGAGCTTGAAGGGAGATAGTGACATACGTTGAATGTGTCCATTTAAGAGTTTGAATTGTGGAATATGATTGGTTGTGCTCAAATGTTTGATTCCGGAAAAAATGTGGTCAAGTAACGCTATTGATTATCATGTTCTTAGAATATTTGATTGCCCATTTTGTGCTTAAGTAAGTGATGGTAAACTCAATGGGAGGGCAATAAAATGAATATTCCTAAGTTATAGGTGAGCGGGACTATTGGTTATGGTGTACAAAATTAAATTCATCAGTTGTCAATAGAGGAGTTACATTGGACGAGTCTCCAAGACTTCTAGATATGAATAATTGTGGCAATGTTTTTAATGACCTAGTTCGATGAGGGCAGGAAATGATCGTTGGGGGCTAGAGAAGGATTGGACAAAGAAAAGCTTTTGACAGGCTTCTAGGATGGTGAAAGAGGGCAAGAATAAACGAACTATGCAGTGAATAGGAGGAGAGCAATTCTAGAATATATATGCAAAAATTGGAATTAACTCACGGAGGCGCTTTTTGACATAATGATAAGTTTTACTTTGCAACTCCAAAGTTAAGTGAGCATAAGCTAGAACACTATCAGGATGGATGACCTCTTGGGAAAGTGTATGCATGTATGGCAAAAGATAAAACCATGAGGCTTGGCACGGAACAGGCCAAAGTAGACAATATCTCGAGTGAGTTAGTCTAAGGATGTCACAATATGGTATCGGAGTGGAACCCTCTCTAGTGAATGTATGGTTTGGGGACGAACCATGCAAAAGTTGGTGGGCTCGTAACGACTCGATCGAATGAGGAGAGGAGTGGTCACGGGGGCTAGAGAGGGCTCGGATAAGGAGTGACTTTTGACAAGCTTCTAGGATGGCGAAGATGTCATGAATGAATCGAACTGTGCATCGAATAGGGGGAAAGTAATTCTGAAATATATATGTGAAAATTGGAACTAACTCAAAGAGGTGCCTTTTGACGTAACGACAAGCTTTACACTAAAACTCCAAAGTCAAGCAAGACCAAATTAGAGCACTATCAGGATAGGTGACCTATTGGAAAAGTGTCTGCTTGTACGCCAAAGTATAAAATTATGAGGCTCGGCATGGGATAGCCAAAGCGAACGATACCTCAAATGAATTAATCCAGAAATGTTACAATGTTTATTTGGATCTCAACAGTGTTCAACACAAGGTGAAGTTGCAACAAAAAATTCTTAAGGTAGCGGCTACTTACATGGTGATTAGCAAAAATAGTGCATATAAAGTAGTAGAGGCTATAGAGCTAAACTGTTGAGTTTGATAATGTGTATTTTTTTATATCTTTACAGATATGGATGTAATTGTGGTTTTGCTTTATCTGTGATAGATGAGATTTTTATGGAGTGGTTAAAGTTGTAGTTATAATTGGTGTTCCGATGAGATTCATGATTATAGTGAAGTGCCTAAACGAGACTAGGAGTGAAGTTTGATTCCAATGAAACAATTGTGACTCAACTCAAACATTGAGCCAAGTGGAAATTATTAGAATATATCTCAAGTTTGAAACCATTAGCAGACGTCTACATTCACATAAGAGATTTCTTGCTTGGGATGTTCGGCCAACTTGCGAATTTGAAATTTTGTATTAAGAGGTAGATTTTTGGTTGGTTTTGTTGAGGAAATTTCCCAAATTGATTTTGAAGAATGATGAAACTTACATGGAGTGAAGATTTTGATGTTAATGATAAGTATTTTTTAGGTGGAAAATTAGTGGGATATGATCAGACGATATCAATTGGAACTAGAGTCATTGCTTAATTTTTTCCTTCATTATATATTATGTCAAACGGCTAGAAAGGAGATAATATTATCATGGAATGGCTAGTGGCGATTGGCTGGATTTCCTGCCTTATATATAAAGAGTTTCAAAGGAAGGTATCTCTCGAAAATTTGAATTTCCTAGAATGTTATACTTGAGGCAAAACATTCTTTCCAAGTTGAAGCACTCGAGTTATGGAAACTCAACCTGCTGTATGGGCAATAGAATCTATGGGAAGCTTTATTCTCGATGTCCTTGAAACGATTAGATTTTCTAAGCAAGATTCAAGCCAACGAGTAGATTGGTGGATAATCATCTAGGAGATATATCCAATGATCAGCTTGGATAGCGAGGAGTATAAAAGAAGGTCTCGAAATTGAAAGAAAAAACAATATACGAGAGAATCAAAGTTTTTAGTTCCAAAGTCTAGAAAGTGTTTTCCGATCAAATACATTCATCTATGTGAGCAACATTGTGTAATCATTTAGAGATTGAGAGTGTGTGAGGAGTTATTCACACAAGCTTGGGTATTCACTGCTAAGATTTTGTAACCTCTGGTTGGTTCTTAATAGTAGAATCTAGCCAATAAGCTGTTAGCGTGAGAGAATGGACGTAGGTTTGCAAAAATTGAACCACTATAATATTTTGTGTGTAATTCTCTATCCTTACTCTCTTTATTTTTAATTGCAATAGAATTGCACTTCGATAAGATCTGACCACTACACTCTCTGCCATCAGAAGTCGTATCTTTGCAATATTAGTTTAAATTCTTTTAATTTCCACAGTATCACTTATTCACCCCCTCTAGGTGATAATCTTAGCCATAACAGGTGAATTACACGTGAATGACATCTCAAAGAAATTGCAAGTATCTTAGAGCCATTAAGTTTTGTGGTAAGATTATAAGATTCCTTCGTGATATTGATGATTTTTTTTTTGTGAGAAATTATAATGGTTAAATATTATGTGAGTTATGGGATATAACTAGGAGTTATGAAATATTGATTAGACAGTTTCAATTGGACGGTCACATTAGCACTACATCGGCAATTTCATTGACCTTTACCACATTACTTTCAAGACAATGACAAGAGATGGATTTTACATATTTAGGCTGAACGATGATTTGAATGCTTGGATCATGATGATATGCTCTTATGTCGAAGTCGTAAAATGGAGATAACCGGACTAAGCATGACCTGATTCCTCGAGTGCCTTGTTGCCACGCTGTGCGCAGCTTCTCGATTGGCAATTTTACGAGGTAGGCTTCGTGTGAGTTGTCCTGGGGTTCGTTCGTAGCTTTGAGGTTCACCTAAGCTGAGACACCGGACTCGGTCACGGAATCCCTAAATGAATTGGACAACGATCCTGTCTCTATCGTCAAGTTGTCGGAAAATACTGTTTTTGGTATATCCCAGTTAAAGCTGAATTGTAGAATTGCCAGATGAATTGGACGTTGATAAAACACTAGATCTGTCCAGTTTAAAGAACACTTGAACCTCTTATAACGTTAAACATGATAGGAATAGGAAATTTGTCTTTGAAAATCAATGCATGTAATCCTCCAAATCTGCTTACTCAGCCTAATCCGTTTTTACTAGTCAAAGCATTTAATTGTCGATGAGCAAGCATGTACATACCACCTTTTGACAATTGAGATGGGATACAGGTCTAATTTATTTAAGAAGTCTATGACCGAGCTTAATGTTTTTGTTGAGGTGAAGCCCAGCTATTAAGAAGGGCCGAGACAACACACACGAACCCTAGTTAGTGAATGGCTTAGCTAATAAGTGTATAACACTGCAATTAGGCCCATGAGAAACAAAGTTTGCCTATCACTATACCTTCTTTTCATGAGATGGTTATAAGAGAGTAGAGCTCATGGCAATGCATTTATCTGGATAATGACGCGAGTCTATTTAGAGTCTTCTCTCCTTTTAGTTTCCATCACTAATTTCTGTTTTCTCCTCTTTATAGCCTTCATTTGCCCTTTAGGTTGTAATGCATATGGTCATGCCTCCATCTCCACCTCTGCTGAGGTAGTGCTAAATTTCTTAGATTGCATTTCTGACTTGGGAATCACGGCACCTGCAACAAATGCTAGATCCCTATTTGGTTCAATTTTGGTCGTTTTCTGGCTAGTTTGGCTATTTGATGTACTTTTTATGTTGAATAGATGATTGACAGTGAATTTGGACTGGTGGGAACTGTATATAGGTTTAAATGTAGGGTAGTGAAGATAGGGATTTTGTATGAGTGGTTTATTTTTCTTGTTCATGGCTTCTAGCCTTCTTCTCACAATTTGGCTTATCCAAATGCCCGGGAAAGGTCATTTATTGTAGATTTTCCGCAGTTGTTTCAGTTCATCGTTGAGTCCGCTTATGAAGCTAGACTCAAAAGTATTTCTCAGGTCACCATGATTCAGTTCTAACATGAGGAATTAAATCTTGTTGAATTTTTCTTTATGGTTTCTACTGCCCAGTCTATTGCAACTTATTTAACTCATCTAGCTTTGGGCTAATTTTCAGAACTTGCAGTTTAACTTCTAGAAATGTTGTAAGAGTTTTCCTAATATGGACTACATTAATTGATATTGTAATTTACTGTTTTACAGGATTGGTCTAAGATGAAATAGAATGTTTCTTAAATAGTCTAATATGGAGCTGGCTAGTGTAGGTTGAGTTAAACATGGCCCATAATAAGAGGGATTGGTTGGAAACTCTATAAAAAGTGCTAAGCTATTGTTGTAAAAATATGGCTACGAACTTGGTAGAACAATGAAGACGGATACTAAGAGTACTCAGATCGGACTTTAAGGCGTGATATCACTTTCTTTAAGGATTTATTTGCCCCACAAGGTTGCTAATGGTCACCGGCAAATTTCCTCCAGGATACAACAAAGTCTCGGTTGAGAATACTAGATAGCAATTATAGTATTTCTCCAGGATCTCTCTAGGAAACAATAGAAAGTATTGGCTGTAGTTTTTCACAAAGAAGACTCGAAAATGACCACACATATCTTCTGAAAAATGACAAGTATATATATGAAACAGTCTTGCAACTCTTCGTGAAAATTCCCAAAGAAAATTGAACAAACACGTCTTTTAGAAATTGTTCGGATAAACAATTGTGACTCTTCGGAAGAAGTCGAAAACCGAACAATTGCGACCTTTTGGGAAAAGTTGCAAACTGAATAAATAATTTTCCAAAGGTTGTCTTGAAAAGACACAAACAAAATTTGGAATAATAATTTTATTTATTTATTTATTTATTTTAATAGAATTTCGAATTTTCATTTTATATATTTTATTTCCGAAATTTTTAAAATAAAAGATAACATTAATAAAAAAAAATAAAAAATAAAAACGAATAAATGACAAAGGGATAAGTGCTAATTAAAATCGCGCAATTATTCGCGCACCCGCACGCGGGTATGGTGGGGTCTAGCCCCACCCAATCACTTCTTGAGATACACAAGGAAACCTTTCACTTATATATTGCGCCACTTCCTCCCACTTTTCCTATGTGAGACAAGGAAAAACACTTAGTTTTTTTTTGACAAACAAGCCTCCAACAATCCCCCACTTTGTTTGTAAAACCAAAGATTTCAAAATTAAAAATTTTAAAAACCATACAGCCAAAGTTTCAGTAAGATTAATATACATACATAAAGGTCTCTTTCGAGTTAAACTTTTACTTAGTGCAAGTATCTCAAAGCTCTATCAAAGTGACAAGTAGCTCGGCTTTAAACTTGTACTTTTATGTAATAGAACCGGACATACCACACATATACTAACCTCTTGCTTCAGCGAGAAGTTCTATATTACTCCGCACTATTATGGCCTTGTGCTTGATCCTGTTTCATGAGCTCTCTAGAAAGCAATCCTAACTTTCGTAAGAAGCGGCACCACTTCTAAGCTCATATAGGTGAAGTATCTACCATGTGTTTCTGTTACTATCAACACACTACAAACTTGTATCATACTTCATTAAGAATTCAATTCAGCCTACAAAACGTAACGGACGATACTGACTTCTCATATCAGGGCTACGTCAGTATCAAACAATCACATTCAATAACTTGTTTTTACCCATTAAACCTTGTAACTAGTGATGTTCTAGAAAAGCTCGGGTTACCATTATTGGTGATTTCAATTAAAGGGTTTCAGCCCCATTTCTTGTGAGGTCGTTATTACCATATGTCTTGGTAAAGCCTTCGTCAAAGGATCGGCAAGATTTTTGCTTGACCTCACATAGACAATTGTTATGGTACCATCTTTAATCAATTGTCTCACATATTCATGTCTTAGACTAATGTGTCTAGACTTACCATTATAGGTGCTACTATAGGCTCTTGCCAAAGTGGCCCGACTATCACAAAGTGGATAGAAATAGGAGGCATAGGACTAGGCCATAATTTGATATCCAACAACAAATTCCTAATCCATTCAGCCTCTTTCCCAGCTGCCGCCAAAGCAATAAATTCAGATTCCATTGTTGAGTGAGTTATACATGTCTGTTTCTTGCTCGCCCAAGATACAGCACCTCCAGCTAGTGTGAAGATCCATCCAGAAGTGGAACGCTCATCTCCCACACTTGTAATCCAACTAGCATCGGTGTATCCTTCTAATACAGCCGGGTAATTATTGTAGAACAAACATAATTTTTTAGTTCTCTTAAGATAACCAAAAATTCTAGTAATAGCTCTCCAATGTTCTATACTTGGATTACTAGTATACCTACTCAACTTGTATACAGAATAAGCAATATCAGGTCTAGTACAATGCATCGCATACATTAAAGACCTTATAGCACTTGCATATTCTAGTTGTGCCACCACTCTACCAGTAGTATAATTTAATTTAATACTGGAATCAAATGGAGTACTTATTTATTTAAAACCAAGATGTTGAAATTTATCTAATAACTTTTCAACATAACTACATTGGCTTAAAGAATAACCCCCACTATTCTTCTTAACTTTAATACCTAAGATAGTATCTACTTCACTTAAATCCTTCATTTTAAACATGGAAGTTAGATACTTTTTAGTCTCATTAATTCCAGTCATATTCGTTCCAAAGATAAGCATATCATCAACATACAAGCACACTAAGACACCATAGTCTTTAGTGAATTTAGAGTATATACACCTATCGGCACTACTATTGATGAAACCATTTGACAATATGACCGAATTAAACTTTTCATGCCACTGCTTAGGAGCTTGCTTGAGTCCATAAAGAGACTTAATCAATTTACATATTTTTCTTTCATTTCCAGGAAGAACAAATCCCTCCGGTTGTTCCATGTAAATCTCCTCATTTAAGTCTCCATTTAAGAAAGCGGTCTTAACATCCATTTGATGAACACAAAGATCATAAATAGAAGCTAGAGCAAAAAGAACTCGAATAGAAGTTATACGTGCAACAGGAGCATATGTATCAAAATAATCTATTCCTTCTTTTTGTCTATATCCCTTAGCTACAAGTCTAGCTTTAAAAGCTTGAATAGAACCATCAGAATGATATTTTCTTCTAAAAACCCATTTGCACCCAATAGGTTTCAATCCTTTTGGTAAATCTACTAATACCCAAGTATTATTGAACATAATTGAGTCCATTTCATCATTTACACTTCTTTCCAAAAAGAAGCATCTCTAGAAGACATAGCATCATCAAAGCTTTTAGGATCATCTTCTAAATTTAATACTAAAGGGTATTTATTTATCGCATTATTATCTTCATCTCCTTCCACAAGAAAAACATGAGTAATAAAATCAGGACCTAAGTCTTTTATTTTCCTAGCTCTAATACTTCTCCTTGGTTCAATCATGTCTTTAGAATCATTCGTTTCTTTCTCTTGAGAATCACTTTGAGTTTCCATAGATCTTGAATCATTTTCAATAATTTCAGAACTTGTAAAACATTTATTCTCAAAGAATTCAACGTCTCTCGATTCTACTATGACATTAGACTCTAAATCAAGAAGCTTATAAGCTTTACTATTTTTCAGCATACCCAATGAAAACACTTTTGATAGCTCTGGGACCGAGCTTTGTCCTCTTAGGATCTGGAGCTCGGTAGTATGCCAAACACCCCCACACTTTAAGATATGACAAATTTGGCTTTCTACCTTTCCATATTTCATAAGGGGTTATGTCATTTTTATTAGAAGGTATTCTATTATGAATATAGCATGCAGTAAGTAATGCTTCTCCCCAAAGATTAATTTGTAGCTTTGAATTTGAAAGCATACAATTAATCATTTCTCCAAGAGATCGATTTTTCCTTTCAGCTAAACCATTTTGTTGTGGAGTATATGGTGCTGAAACTTGATGAATAATACCATGTTCTTCACAAAATGAAGAGAATTCATTTAAGAAATATTCTCCACCTCTATCTGATCGTAGAACTTTAATTTTCTTTTCTAATTGATTCTCTACTTCAGCCTTATATTTCTTAAACATGGTAACGCTTCATCCTTCAATCTCATGAGATAAACATATAAGAACCTACTGCAATCATCCAAAAAGGTAATAAAATACCTTTTACCTTCGCGTGTTAGCATACCATTAAATTCACATATATCACTATGAACCAAATCCAATAAATTCGAATTTCTTTTAACACTAGGAAATGGCTTCTTAGTAAGTTTTGACTTAGCACATATTTCACATTTATCAAATTCGCCATTAAAATTTATCAAGTCTAATTTTCTCATATTCTTCAAATAGCGCATATTTATATGTGCCAACCTACTATGCCATAAAGTTGAAGACTCGACAATATAAACAGAACTAGAAATATTATTATTGATACTCAGTTGATACATGCCATCATTGGCATAACCCTTCCCAACAAACAGCCCATTTTTCGACAGGATAACTTTGTCGGATTCAAACAAAACCCGAAACCCCCTCTTACAAAGTAAATCAATAGAAACTAGGTTCTTCCTAATTTCGGGTATAAATAACACATTAAGAAGAGTTATCTTCTTTCCAGAAGTGAAGTATATCTCCACCATGCCTTTTCCAGCAACCTTTGCAAGAGCATTATTCGCCATCAGGATCTCTTGAACATTTGAGTCAACAGTCTCTTCAAATTGCTTGAACATGTACTTGTCCTTGCACACATGGACTGTTGCTCCAGAATCTAACCACCAACCGGATTGGACGGTGGTAGAATTGATTTCAGAAACCATAGCCATCGCATTATTGATTTCAGAAATTTCCATGTTCGAAAACATGTTTGAAATCATGGCTACATAATTTTCTTCAACCAGATTTGCATCTGCTTTCACCATCGGAATGTTCTTGTCCTTTGAAATGCTCTTGCGGTGAATGCAATCCTTGGCGTAATGTCCTTGTTTGCCACAAACAAAACAACAACCTTTTTGCTTCTTTTGTGTTCTCTTGAATTTATGCCCCCCGTTTTTTACTTTGAAGTTCTGGCCGAGTTTCCGTTTTTTATCCACAGCGTTCACCTTGAATTGTACAAAACAGAATTATCACGTAAACGTGATTCTTCCTCAATGCGAAGATGTTTCTGTATTTGCTCCAAAGTGAAGTCCTCCGACTTGTGAATCAGCCTTTTTCCATAGTCTTTCCAACTTGGAGGCAATTTCGCAATAATTGCTCCAACTTGAAAAGCTTCGGAATATTAATCTTGAGGGCACGAATCTTATTCACAATCACTTGCAATTCATGGACTTGTTCCGGTAAGGGTTTAGTATCAATAAACTTGAAATCAAAATACTTTGCGATTAGATATTTGTTGGTACCTTGCTCCTCCGCTTTGTACTTGAATTCCAGTGCATTCCAAATTTCTCTGGCCGACTTCATTTCAGTGAATAAGTCGTACAGACGATCGGAGAGTGTGTTCAGAATGTGTCCTCGACAAAGTAATTCATCCTCCACACGTTTCTTCTTTTCCTTATTAACCCTCTCAATGGCTTCCGCACTTGGCTGTCCTCCATCGGAAGTAGGCTTAGGATCTTCTATAGGCGCCAAGTTAGGATCCAAGTATGTAGGAAATCTTCAGAGCAGTAAGTAAGAACATCATCTTGTCCCTCCAGCGAGCAAAATTGTTCCCATCGAACCGGTCTAGTTTGACCATATCTTGATTCATAACTTTGATTGTCTCCGACTCCATTGTAGTAAAATAAATCCTTAAAATTGTTGTAAAAATATGGCTACGAACTTGGTAGAACAATGAAGACAGATACTAAGAGTACTCAGATCGGACTTTGAGGCGTGATATCACTTTCTTTAAGAATTTATTTGCCCCACAAGGTTGCTAATGGTCACCGGCAAATTTCCTCCAAGATACAACAAAGTTTCGGTTGAGAATACTAGATAGAAATTCTAGTATTTCTCCAGGATCTCTCTAGGAAACAATAGAAAGTATTGGCTGTAGTTTTTCACAAAGAAGACTCGAAAATGACCACACATATCTTCTGAAAAATGACAAGTATATATATGAAACAGTCTTGCAACTCTTCGTGAAAATTCCCAAAGAAAATTGAACAAACACGTCTTTTAGAAATTGTTCGGATAAACAATTACGACTCTTCGGAAGAAGTCGAAAACCGAACAATTGTGACCTTTCGGGAAAAGTTGCAAACCGAATAAATAATTTTCCAAAGGTTGTCTTGAAAAGACACAAACAAAATTCGAAATAATAATTTTATTTATTTATTTATTTATTTTAATAGAATTTCGAATTTTCATTTTATATATTTTATTTCCGAAATTTTTAAAATAAAAGATAACATTAATAACAAAAAATAAAAAATAAAAACGAATAAATGACAAAGGGATAAGTGCTAATTAAACCGTGGGCGCGCAGAGTGCTAAGTGCGCCAGAATCGCGCAATTATTCGCACACCCGCACGTGGGTATGACCCCACCCAATCACTTCTTGAGATACACAAGGAAACCTTTCACTTATATATTGCGTCACTTCCTCCCACTTTTCCTATGTGGGACAAGGAAAAACACTTAGTTTGTTTTTGACAAACAAACCTCCAACAGCTATTCTACCCACGTAGTGAAAAAAATTAACATTAGGATAAATGAGGTAGCCTATTCTTTGAATTGAATGGACATTCTACACATGAAAAAACTCAAATTTCCGAATTCCTTTCCGGGCCATTTCCTATGAATGAAACCAGCCAAAAGCAAACTGGAAGCACATAAACCCACGAGAGCTTATGAGAACTTCTATGCAAGGTAAAATTCATTACCGCATTACTAGGTTGCTTTTCTTAGCTACTTCCACCAAGTCCTTTGGCTTTCAGCGCTATTTCGGTTTATTGGACAGCTTGCACATATTAGCAGCTGCTCTCGTTTGTTATTGTTAGTTAGTAGCAACAATTGCAAAGGGTTTGCAAGCAAGCATATGTTTATGTAAAATCACTATCATTCAGGTCTTCGATTCCTGCATTGGCAAATATGATAAGGATTTCGAACCTGAACTTTTTTATCTGGTTCCTCTAAATATTCTTTCGATTTGGAGTCTTGCTTGTACTTAGGCAGTCGTGCTTTTGCAGTTCTCTTTACCCCAACTTTAGCCTTTATGATTTTCGTATAAACTCCACTTTGTTTTTGGCAATCGTGAAAATGGAAAGTCATTGAGCACTGACGTTGCATTTACAACAGGCTATGCAGCTTTGCCATGATGCCTGCTCAAAGCTTGGGAAGGTCATGAGATCATGCTTGAAAGAAGCTGCTTCTGCATCCGAGGGGACTTGAACCTTTCTTTTCGCTTCACTGTTTTACATTGTCTTTGTCTGTTTATTCTCGCATGGTTCCGTAGAAATCGCAAGCCAGGTCATCGAATATATTCTTTTTCAAGACGAAAAAGATGTCGATATGCTAATATCTTTCGATAGAAAATTTTGGTCGGGTCACCAGAGCATGCATGTAATCTACCTTCTCCCTGGCTTCCCAGTTCTTGAGCTAAATATATCTGAACTCCACGACTCAAGACCATGAGCTGTTGATCTAATCGTTACATCCTTTGTAGCCGTTCAAGTTTGTAATGGTACAACGAGAGAACTCATCTTCATCTTCTGATGGTAGCTTCTGATGGTAGCTTCTACAGGAAGTGTTTTGTATGAACTATTGCTTTCGATTTTTACCTCGATTGTGCATTTTGATTTTTTTTTTTGCTTTTTTTAAATCATAGACATTCGAAACTTTCACAATATGCAAATGGTGACATCTTGGTTCACGTATAATGTTCTTTTTTTCATAATTCTTTTTGTAGATTTTGACAGAAAATATAAAAAAAAGTAATTCCTATTTAAACTTAAATTCTAAACAAACAAGATATCAGGCACATCTAGCTTATAGAGCATTTTGAGATAGGTACTATTGGGGAGTTGACCCACGCAAGGTATAACATATTGATCTTTGAAATTCGACGCTTAGATAATAATTTTGCATATGCGCATGTCGGGGGAGATAGATATGCTACCTCAGTAGCAAACGAAAAATATAATTAAAAATAGTCTGCCCCCGGAAAAATATAAAATTAAAAAATGGAATCGATACATTACATACATACCTATGGTCTCATTCAGCCCGCTCATCATGCTCGTCTCCATTCATATTATTTTTCTCTTTTCTCTTGACTGAAATTAAACTAAGGAACTTAAATAATTGTTTATGACATCATTCAAAAAAATTAAAAAAAGAAAATAATGAAGAACCAACGGCTCAATTGAACAAGAGCCTACCAAACGCACTCAATAATTTTTTTTTTTTAATATATAGTTTTGAAATGACACTTGATGAATCAAAATCTTTATTTTTTTTAATACCTCGAATTAATTTTTTCCCCAAGAATATAACATCGTGGCGATAAAGGTGCGGTGCAGGCGCTCTTCCGAGGATCATATGCCAGCAAACAAAGGGATCGAATTCCTCCTGTGAAGCTATGTCCACCTTAATTTATTAAGAGTGACCCCAAGGAAAGCGCATTAGTAGGAAAAAAAGAAAAAAAACAAAAGGGAAATTTCGAAAATGATTATCGTTCCCCCCTACAAGCGAAATGCTAGGAAGGCGGGTTTGTCGGTCCTCGCTCGAGTTTTACTATGTTGGATCTACGGGTATGTCGAAATGTCCTATTTGAATCATAATTGACGAGTCTGACGTCCAAAAAGATGAGTTTGTCATCAAGAAGCCGCCAACTACTAAGGTGGAGGCGTGTATAAAAAGCTAAAGGCCTGTCTCGGCCTTAAGATTCCTTACTATATGAAAATGACTGAATCCTTCTCTCCCTTGCTAGAGCTTGCAAGTGTCGTGCTTAACCTTATCTAGGTCAAGTGAGTGCTGACATTAGTTTTGTCGGATCACAGCCGATATTAGCGGCGACTTCTCTCTCTCTCTCTCAATCTTTTCTATTTTTCATTTTTTTTTTTGATTTTTTTTTGAATATTGATTTTTTTTTTTTATGTTTTTTCTTTTTCAAGTTTCCAAATTGCAGCGTGGGCATCGTCGGCATTACATGGCCGCCGCATCAGCCTTAACTTGCCACATCAACTCATTGATAGAAACTTTCATGGTTGGATTCCGCGATTGAGATTATTATATTTCTTTCTTCTTCTTCTTTTTTAAAAATTCCTTTTTTTTTTTTTTGCTTGTTCAGGTTGGAACAATTCTTTTAGACCCCACACATGCACGAGAGATTTCGAAATTTCGTAAAAGAAAAAGCAAATTAAAAAAAAAAGAAATAAAGAAATACTGTGGGATAGGAAGAGAATATTAAGCTAAATTTTTTATTTGCGGAATCAAAATCCTCGACGCCCTAATATTTAAAAACCTCATTTTTATGTGTAAATTAAATGCACGATACAAGTCTAGATTCTCCAACCCATCTTGTACGACATCTTACGCTTGGATGCATTTAGGCTCAAATTTCATTTATTTCTTGAAAAATTAAAAAGTTGAAAAATATTTTCTCAAAAATAGTCGCTCGTATTACTTTAAATAATTAACTAATGAAAAATATTTTTATTATCAGCAGTAATTTATATTTAAACATTTTCAAGGATAATAAAAATAGTTTCTCGTTTATTAATTTCGTACGCGATGCAAGCTTTTGTTTTTGAGAAACCAACGGAGTCAAGTTGCGGAATTTTTGGTGGACCGAGTTCTATCATGCTAATAAAAAAATAGGGAAGCTTTTCAAGATTCAAGGTGAAATAAACAAATACCATGGCGGGGTGCATGCGGGACAGATAACATTCGATTTGCCAACGCCTTCGCACGTTTGACTTTTACTTTCTGGGCAATGAGAGCCCGGACAGTTCATCAAGCTGACGAGAACTCGCGGAAAGGTTTTTCTTTTTTCCACTGCTTTCGCTGTCCGTTCCTGCCGAAGCAAGCAAGCCATGGTCATGAAACGATATCAATACATTTTGTTCTTATTGTCATAGCTAATATCGTCACTCTTGCAGCCTCGACTGCAGCTGGAGTCGAATCTCGTGTTGGTTCAGCGCCTCAAGTTGCCGCTTGCGGCCCTGCATATCCCCCAAGAACAATCATGTCATCAGTGGGTTGTTGCAGCACGAGCAGAAGGTCGAGGTCCGGACGGTAATCTCTCACCCTGAATTCTGGGATTGTTTAACACTTGCCCGTGTGCGAACGTCTGGTCGCGGCTGATAGTCCGTGCATCGTGTTTTTCCACGGTATTTGCTGATGCATCGTCGCACAATCCTGAGGTTTTTCTGTGTCATATGCCTCCAGGCATTGATGGACATTGCCTGCTTGTTTGTGTGTGTGAAATATGAATTTCATGTTTGGAAGCGATTGCTCACGCTGAAGTGAAAATACAGAGTAGCAGATGAATCACTGCCGGCAGTGCTCCAAAGAACAGAGAAAGACGGATTGACTGGCTGGGCATCGACCGAGGATGTCCCGATCCACAGCTCAGCCTTGAAGAATACCAACCACAGGATCGGAGGATCCTTGAAATCCAAAGTCCTGCACAGGGTATTCTCGGAGGACTATGAGAGGGTGAAGAATTACATCTTCGATCCAAGGGGCCAAACCATTCATAGATGGAACAGGATCTTCTTAATGGCTTGCGTGATCTCTCTGTTTGTTGACCCGCTTTTCCTTTTAGTGCCGTCGCTCGACAGCAACAATATGTGCATGGAAGACGATTTTAGGGCCAAGGTTGTCCTAACGACTCTAAGATCAGTGCTTGATGCCTTTTATGCAGCTCAGATTATTTTTCGGTTTAAGACGGCTTATGTCGCACCTTCTTCTCGGGTGTTTGGGAGAGGAGAACTGGTCATAGACTCAAAAAAGATCGCATTGAGATACTTGTCTAGAGGCTTCCTCATCGACCTTTTTGCGGCTATTCCTCTTCCTCAGGTACTATCAATATGTTAAAGTACAGCGGTTAATTTCCATGAAGTAATAGTTGGCATTGAATTGTTGAAGAATTTTGATTCTAGGTGTTAGTTTGGGCTATAATTCCTAATCTCGGGGGTTCAGTCACGATACAAACGAGAAACGTGCTCCTCTTCATCATCTTCATCCAGAATGTGCCGAGGATTTTTCTTCTACTGCCATTGCGGTTGGAAATTATTAATGCTAGCGGTGCGTTAACAGAGAAAGCATGGGCCGGGGCTGCATACAACTTGTTGATCTACATGTTGTACGCGCATGTAAATCTCAGTAAAACCCTTTTTTTTCAATTGAATTCATGCCTGCTGTTTTTCTACTTGTAATTTTTCATCCTGATTGGGCGGCACGTAAGAGCGATCTGACAGATTGCAGGAGTTTGCTGGTACCTTAATTTTGTTCAGAGACTAGAGTCTTGCTGGGGAATCATCTGTGATCAAGAAGAAACTTTGTGCCGGTACGATTTCTTCGACTGTCACCATGTTCATGACCCCGGTAGGTCCAGCTGGCTAAGTTCAACCAATGCGACAACTTTGTGTGAGCCAAGTAGTGCCGATACCCCTGTTCAATGGGGTATATACAATACTATTCTGGGCAGCTCATTCGCTAGCTGCGAGTTCTTCAGCAAGTACTTCTTTGGTTACTGGTGGGGTCTGAACAACTTGAGGTATGCACATGGCGTCCATACCAATATGAGGGCTCATTATGAACCATTGATTGGTGGATGACAATTTGCATATGAGCTTAGCTTCAAGAAATTGATTGCGTCCTATATTTAGTGCATATTTGAGATGCTCCATGCCTCTGATTCCTGGGAAAATGTGGGACTAAAGGTTGACATCATTCAACTTTATGTTCTCATTGACAAAAAAGAAGTAGAAAGCATGCATTTGCAATAAGTGTAAATCCTACGTTCAGCACCAACATATCAGATTGAATGGTTGTCTTTCATCACTGACAAGGCCCTGTCCTGATTCATGTGAACAGTGATATAGGGCAGAACCTTACTCCGAGCACTTATGTCGGTGAACTACTCTTTGTAAACATCTTCGCCGCTCACGGACTACTTTTGTTTGCACTCCTCATTGGCAATATGCAAGTAAGCTCTATCAACACTGTCTTTATGTCTTTCCTTTGTTTGTTTTCATCTTAATAAGCAACATCATAAGTAGATTCTGGCAGCTTCCATTTATCTTACTGTATTTTACCTCTGAAATCAATCAAAGCATCTTGAGATCAATGTTTTCTATCCCCGGAAAGAAATTTGTTAAGAGGGTTCATTCCATGGCTTTCTTATTTCAATGATACTGCCTTCATCACTGGCAATGACAGATCAACAACAGTATCGTTTTCACACGGTTTGTGAAGTTCCTGATTTCTAGGAATCCAGAATACTCAGTGATCTTATCATACCATAATCTATGACCTTGATAAAATACACTTTTACCTTTAATTGCCAGCGATACCTCCACTCCACGACCATTCGGATAGACCAATGGATGATCCAGAGGGCAGATACAGAGCAATGGATGCATCATAGACATCTACCGCCAAAGCTGAGACAATCTGTTCGGATCTATGACCAGTATAAGTGGGCAGCAACGCGAGGCGTCGATGAAGAAGCCCTTCTCCGTGACCTTCCAATGGACCTATGTAGAGAGATCAAGCGGCATCTTTGCTTTGACCTAGTTCGACGTGTAAGCATGCTAATCATTTCTGCCGTTTATCTGTCCTGTTGTGAAGAGCTTTCTGTAGTTTGATCCTTAAAAGGCTCGTTTAAGATATCCCAAGAGGACCTTTACATCCACCAGGGCCCCAACAACTGGCTTGAAATTTGTCGTGCACTAGAGGACTTGTGTTTCATGGATAACTATAGTCGATAAAAAGGTTTGAATAAGGGTGTGACCATGACTACACATATGATCAATGACAAGCGTGCGACTATAAGATCCACTTGATCATCAGATGCCCTCTCGAAGGAATTTCTGATTGTTTGTTCTACTGTAGCCAATTGAAAACAATGAAGGCATATTAGTAGTACATTAGGTTCTTGCATTAGGGCATCTGATATGAGCAATCAGCTATTCTTTGTTTCTTTTCCAAGGCATGAAGTTCGGTATATTCCAGGAAATCATACAAAGTTGCAAGTGAAAATTATCTTGTTTAGAAGATTTGGAAGAGTGCTGGGATTCTTTTTCTCCTTGAGAATTGACTCTTCTTTATCTAAAACTGAATTAAACAGGTACCGCTATTCAATCAAATGGATGAGAGGACCCTGGATGCAATATGCGAGAGGCTGAAACCCATCTTGTGCACGCAAAACATGTACTTAGTACGTGAAGGCGATCTAACTGAAGATATGTTCTTCATAATCCGGGGTCACCTCGAATCCTGGACAACCAACGACAGCCGCACGGGATTCTTCAACTCGGTTCGACTGGGCCCCGGCGACTTCTGTGGTGAAGAACTGCTAACATGGGCCCTGGACCCGAGTCAAGGTGTGATCTTACCCACGTCCACGCGCACAGTCAAGGCGTTGAAAGAAGTGGAAGCATTCTCTCTCGCAGCCAATGACTTAAAGTTCGTGGCATTGCAATTTAGAAGGCTACACAGCAAAGAAATGAGGCACAAGTTCAGGTTCTACTCGCACCAGTGGCGTACATGGGCTGCGTGCTTCATTCAATCTGAGTGGCGCCGTCATAAGAAGTCGAAGGAGGAGGCTAAGCTGAGATACAACAAGGATGCTGCGGCAGGTAAATCGACTTCTTCAAGGTCGTTCTGGGACAGATACGCAAGGGAGCTGATAGAGATCACCCGAAGGGATGAGAATAATCCAGTGGAGTCGGCTTCTGATGCTGTGAACATGGTACAAAAGCCAGTGGACCTGGATTTTCTGTAGACTATCAAGACGCGCAGCGAAGCCTTGCACTTTCTGTGTGTCTCTTGATCAGAGAACTGAGGTGTGCTTCAATTTTAGTATACTGATGTATGTTTATAGGGATGGTTTGTTACTGATCTGGAACGACATTATGTAGTATATTAGATCAGCAAGAGTCCAAGCTAGAAGGGTTCCAACAAGGAACAAATCCACAATAGACCAACATTATTGTTCCTGGTTGGAAATGCAAACGTCGTAGTTTTGCATCTGATCTCATGGTGCTGGCCAGAATGGAAACCCATCTTTATGCTGTCGAGAAAGGCAGAAAATAATCCATTACATGTTGGGAAAACGATCTGGTAGCCGAACTCTTTAATCCACGCCCAAAAGAAAAAGAAATTAATGTTAGAAAATGTCTCGAGTTTGAGGAGATTTCCTATCTGAGATGTCTGGCATTTGTCCCGTGGATTTCCGAATTTGGAAATTAAAAAGAAAATCCAAATTGGACCAAGTTACGGAACAAAAACGCTTTTTCGAGCTTCGTCTCGAAATGTACAGATGCTCATCTCATATTTCGATAGACTATTATTATTGCCCTAAACGTTAGACAATCATCTTTCGATTTTATGAAGCCACAGCACTCAAATTAAAATGTTTTGCAAACTAAAATCGTACATAGAAAAAAATGGAGCGAGAAATAATCATATCGGGTGTGTCGGATGGATGCAAAGCTATTGGGATTATCCCGTCGAGAACTTCTTATTTCCTAAAGTGAATCTGTCAAACTAAGGAAAAGTAAAAAAAAAGTTTTAAATTTATTATATTTGTGCCAATTCTATCCTAATCCAATTTAATCAATTTAGTTATAAACTTTTTGTATTTCTGTCAATTAAGTTTATTCGACTAATTTAACCAATATCTTGTAATAATTTTTTTTTTGTTTTTTTCCTTCCGTTTTTTCCTCTTGGATTTTGTTGGGTGAGGCAGCCCTTGCCAAATCTGACAAGGTGGCTGGGCCATCATGACCTCGCTCTTTGTCAACGGAACCATGAAGGCACTTCACGCCCTCGCTTGTAGTTGATGAGGCCGCAATGGCCTCACCTAGGGTCTTTGCAACTTGCCAGTTTTGGGCGAGGCAGCCCTCGCTGGTGAGGTCACTAGCTGACATGAAAGGAAAAAAAAAAAGGAAAGGAAAAAAAGAAAGAAATTTTTTTTAAAAATCGTTTTTTTTAAATTGTAAAATTTGTCCATGTCATTGTTGGTCGTACAATGTAAGAAGGCCTACACTCACGTCAGCAATTTCCTACCAAAATTGGGGTAAATGAACTCAATTAGCACAAATATAAAAGATTTATAACAAGTTGATACTAATGCAACACGTTTATGACTTTTTTTGTACTTTTCATGTCAAACTTGATCATCCATTTAGAATTCCGTTACGTTATAGGAGGATAATTTTCTAAACTTAAGGTAAGCACATAACTTTCTAATCCTAAGACCTTAAACTATCAAGGAACGACACTAATTACGTCGCATACATCCGGACACTGTCCTTTCAAATTCCTAATCAAAGTTGTATTCCTAGTTTGAGTCGGCTATAGATTTTGGCTTGTTTTTGCTCATAACCAAACAGTGCAGCTTTCAACCATAACAATCAATTGTGTGACATGCATGTGAATTACATCCTGAATAAATTGCAAGTACTTTAAAACCAACAACTCTTGTGGCAAGATTTGTGAGTTACTTTGTGAATTGAGAGATTGTTTCGCGAGAGATTGTGAAGGCTAGATAGTGTGTGAGTTAAGGCTAGTAATTGGGGGCTGAAAGACATTGGGAGTGTTGTGTTTGAGTGATTCAAATGCAATTATAATCTTTGCTTATCATTTGATGTATAGTGGAATACTTGTTGCTTTACCCGAGAAGTAGGTCACACCGACCAAACCACATAAATCCAATAACCAATTTATTTCAATTTAGTTTATTTTATTGTTCAATCCTTTGTTTTTTTCACAACAATTGTTATCGAAGCTAGGATTGGCTGAGTTTAGGCAAATCGATGGTAACAAAAGAAGGAAAAATGAGAAATTGATAGGACTAATGGGAATCATTTTGACTTTGAAAGATGCACACTAAGGATTATTTTACTAGAGAAATATGATTTTACCCATCTCTATGAAGAAATTGGAGTCAATGAAGCAACCTGATTGAGATTTGCTAGATAGACACTTGTGGGTATTTCAGTTATTGTGTTAAACATCTTAAAAATGAAGTACTGCGGGACTGATGAATGCCCCGTCGAACATATATGAGAAGTCATTTGCAATCAATAAGGTCTACATAATACAAAAAAGGTGTGTTGCTTGTTGAATATAGCAATGAATTCAATATACTCATAATTCAATGGAGTTCGATTGAGATTGACTTTGATAGTAAGTTACATGCTTTGATCTATTATTTTCATTGCTTAATAGTCGGAATGCTACTGTAGCTACTATCAATAATCCCTTTGGGTCAAATAACTCAACTTTTGATGAGATTCGTGATTTGATTCTAAGTGAAGACATCCATTAGAATATGGTAAACCTACATCTGCTGGTTTAATAGATAAAGGCAGAGGAAGAACTAGTGCCCGTGCTAGAAAGAGTATTGCAAGCCTGAATAGATGTAGTGAGTCTAAGACTAGTGTTGATGTTTATTTGAATTGTAACAAGAGCTCGAGACATCTTCAAAGGAATTGCCTTAAATCAAAGACTAATAAAGGTGAGAAAATTAGAGTTAAGTTTACTGATGGTGTTGCTAAAATAGCTCATAGTGCCTTGATAATGATGGTTATGTTTATCTATAACTAAGGGTTTGTCGTTTGATGGATGGGTTATGAAGTTGCTTGTTCGTTTCATGTTATACCACAACAGGACCGATTTACTACTTATCAATGCATAAATAGTGGTACAACACAGTTTGGGAATAAAGTTTAGTGCGATGTTGTGATTTTGATAGATATTAGAATCAAAATATACGATAATATTGTGAAGACATTGACTGGAGACATGTTCCAGAACTGAAGAACAACACAATTTTCTCGAGTGCTTTGGATTCCACTAGATGTTAGGATACTTCAAGTGGTGGAGTTCTCAAGATTGTTCGAGATACCTTGGTGATAATAAAAGAAATGAAACACATTAGCTTGTATAAGCTTTAAGGATAATAATGATAGGTGTTGAATGTGTCCATTTAAGAGTTTGAATTGTGGAATATGATCAGTTGCGTTTGAGTGTTTGATTCCCGAAAAAATGTGGTCAAGTAATGCTATTAATTATCATGTTTCTTAAAATATTTGATTGCCGGTTTCATGCTTGAATAAGTGATGGTAAACTTGATGGGAGGGCAAGAAAATGAATATTCCTAGGTTATAGATTCATTAGTTGTGAATAGAGGAGTTACATTGGATGAGTCTCCAGTACTTTTGGATATGAGTAATTGTGGGAATGTTTGTAATGACCTGGTCTGATGAGGGCAAAGAGTGGTTGTTGGGGCCAGAGAGAGCTTGGACAAGGAATGGCTCTTGACAGGCTTCTTGGATGGTGAAGGGGGCAAGAATGTACCGAACTGTGTGCTAAATAGGGGGAGAGAAATTCTAGAATATATATGTAAAAACTGGAATTAACTCATGGAGGTGCCTTTTTTGACGTAATGATAAGTTTTATTTTGGAACTCCAAAGTTAAGTGAGCTTAGGCTAGAGCACTACCAAGATGGGTGGCCTCCTAGGAAAATGTGTGCCTAAATGGCAAAGGATAAAACCGTGAGGCTTGGTATGAAATAAACCAAAGTGGACAATACCTTGAGTGAGTTAGTCTAGAGTTGTCACAATATAGTGTCAAAGCACGACCCTTTCTAGTGGGTGTATGGTTTGGGGACAAACCATGCGGAAATTAGTGAACCTATAACGACCTGATCGGATGAGGGTAGAGAGTGGTCACCGTGGCTAGAGAGGACCTGGATAAGGAGTGACTTTTGGCAAGCTTTTAGAATGGCGAAAAGGGCAATAATGAATCGAATCGTGCACCAAACAGGAGGAGAGTAATTTTGGAATATATATGTGAAAATCGGAATTAATTCACGGAGGTGTCTTTTGCATAATGACAAGCTTTACTTTGGAACTGTAAAATTAAGTGAGCCTAAGCTAGAGCATTACCAGGATGGGTAGTATAAAATCGTGAGGCTCAACATGGGACAAACCAAAGTGAACAATACCTCAAGTGAGTTAATCTAGGGATTTCACAATATTTATTTGGATCTCAACAGTGTTCAACACAAGGTGAAGTTGCAACAAAATATTCTTAAGATAGTAGGTACTTACATAGTGATTAGCACAAATAGTGCATATAGAGTGGTGGAGGCAGTAGAGCTAAGCTGCTGAGTTTGACAATGTGTTTTATTTATATCTTGACATATATGGATGTAATGGTGGTTTTGCTTTATCTATGATAAATGAGATTCTTGTGGAGTGGTTAAAGTTGTAGTTATAGTTGGTGCTTCGATAAGATTCATGATTATAGTGAGACTAGTGGTGAAGGTGAAGTTTGATTCCAATGAAACCATTGTGATTCGACAAAAACATTGAGCCAAGTGGAAATTGTTAGAATATATCTCGAGTTTGAGCCCGTTAGCAAAAGTTTGAACTCACATAAGAGATTTCCCACTTGGGATGTTCGGCCGACTTGCTAATTTGGAACTTTATATTAAGAGGTGGATTTTTGGTTGGTTTTTGCCCATTAGTGGACCAAGGAGTAAATAGTGCATTCTACTCGTGAATTACATCCCAAAGAAATTGCAAGTATCTTAAAGCCATTAAGTTTTGTGGTAAGATTATAAAATTCCTTTGTGAAATTGAGAGCTTTTTTCTTCTTTTTTTCACGAGAAATTGTGAGAGTTAAATATTATGTGAGTTATAGGATGTAATTAGGAGTTATGAAATATTGAGAGTAATGGAGTGACTAAATGTAATTATAATCTTCGATGCATCACATGATATATAGTGGAATCATGTGTTGTTTTTCTTGTAAAGTATGTCTCATTGACTGAACTACATAAATTTGGTATCTGATATATTTTTTTGTTCAATTTATTTTATTGTTTGGTTGCTTGTTCTTCGCAACAATTAGTGATTAGACAGTGTCAACTAGACGGTTACATTAGCACTACATCAGCAATTTCGTTGACCTTCTCCACATTACTTTAAAGACAATAACAGGAGGAAAGCAAAGTACAAACTTGGGGTGGGCACAACTTTTATCTGCTGATGTATGACCTTCAAGGAGAAAGGGAGAGGAACCTCCCTTACATGCCCAGGGACGGTGGTTAAGGTTTCCAAAGTCTTCGAAATGTATCCTGGGCAGTCAAGTCAACTCCTAGGATTTTGACAAAAAAAAAATCCTGGAATCCCTCTTCTTTTTCCACGGGGAAAGATTTATGCTATGCCTTACCCCCTCGCTTTCACACCTCGCCCTAGTTTTCGGCAAATTCTTAATGTCGAAGCCCTTCTTGTTGTTCATCAAATTTGCAGGCCAAGCGAGTGGTGTGTACCGTCTGCCTGCCCTCCTATTCTACGTGATGTGCATCAGGAACGGCGGAGTTTCATCAAAAGAAAGCATTGGAGTGAGGATTGGTAATAAAATTGTGAAGGTGTAGAACTCATCTGCTGATACCTTAGTGATTTATAACTTGGGAGGTGCAACCTGTTGTGCCTCCATCTCAGTGCAAGAAGAGAAATTATAAGCAATAGTCAGATGAATACCTTTCAGCCTGGCACGATTCTTTTTCGTCTTTCGTACCCACATGGCTGTTGTCCTTTTTCAGTCCTTGCGCGCGGAAAACGGAAAAAAAAAATGGAAAACAGTTAGAAAATATTATCAGTCCAGATATTATGTTGGTAGAATGGAAGTTTTCGATTAAAGGAAGGAACAAACAATTTTCCGGAGAGTTTTATATTGATTATGAATAGATATATTCGATGTTCTAACGTCTCCACATGTTTGACTTTAACTTTGGGCTGCGGAACGTTGGAGAGTTCATAAAGCTTCCTCCTTTTTTTCTTTCCTTTTTTCCCCATTAAAGTAATTATTAGCGTTTCTTTATGTTGTCATGCCTTATGAAAGCAAGCAGGCAATAAGATATTATTTCCTTTGGGCCGAACAGAAGATGTTACTGTAAGTTATTATTGTTAATCTTGCGGTTTTAAATGCAGAGGCAGTAATCATCTGTGGGTTCCGCACTTGTGTCTGCAAGCACAGTAATCTTGGCCATCTTGTATCAGAGACTTGTCTCGCGGAAATAATTCATGCTGAATATGATGAACTATCGCAGGATAAGGGCAAGATTTGGAAGGTAAACTCTATTTTCTTGAATTTCTGGGTAAGTTTTGATTAGGATCTGCTCAAACATCTGCTGACAACTGAGTTCCATAAATTACGTTATGCTTCTCAAGAAAATTTAATGATACGAAGATGCAGCGGGAAAGTTTTCCATCGAGCTTCCATCCTCCGACATTTAGCATCATCACCTGTTAGTGAGGGTGTGCGCGGTGCGTGTGATAAACATGTGGATTAATTGCTTTCTAACAGTCTTCCGTTGAAATTACAGAGTAGGAGATAAATCCCTTCTGGAAGAAATCCCAAGAATTCAAAGAGGTGAGATATCAAATGAGGAGGCTGGGCGCCATGACTCAGGCCTGAAAACTGCCAACCGAAGGACTGGAAAATCCTTGAAAGCAAAAGTTTTGCGCAGAGTATTCTCTGAGGACTATGAGAGGGTGAAGAGCAATATCTTCGATCCAAGAGGCCAAACCGTTCGAAGATGGAACAGAATCTTTTTGATGGCTTGCTTGGTCTCCCTGTTTGTGGACCCCCTTTTCTTCTTTGTGCCATCTATTGACGGCAACAGTATGTGCTTAGAAGATGCATCAGCCCTCAAAATTTTCCTAACGATCATAAGATCGGTGGTTGATGCCTTCTACATAGCTCAGATTTTCGTGCGGTTCAAAACAGCTTACGTTGCACCCTCATCCCGGGTTTTCGGGAGAGGAGAACTGGTTATAGACTCGAAAAAGATCGCATTAAGATACTTGTCCAGAGGCTTTTGGATCGACCTCTTTGCGGCAATCCCACTTCCTCAGGTACTATCTATAAGTTAAGCATGGCCATTAATTACCATGAAGCAATAGCTGGTATTGATTGTCGTTGAATTTTCATTCTAGCTGTTAATTTGGGTGATAATTCCTAACTTCGTGGGTTCAACGACGGCTCAAAGGAAGAACAACATCCTGTTCATTATCTTCTTCCAGTCCCTGCCAAGATTCTGTCTTATATTTCCACTCCGGTCGGAGATAATTAATGCTAGCAGCGGATTAACAGGGACAGCATGGGCAGGCGCTGCATACAACTTTATGCTCTTCATGTTGGCAAGCCACGTAAGTCTCCCTTGCTAACTGTATTCAGTTAATGTAAAAGGTACCAGCGGGAGAACAATTTCCTCATTTTCTCGAACTCTGGAAATTGACTTACCATGTTTTAAAAGGTGATTTCACATATTTAGATTGCTGGAGCTTGCTGGTATCTGCTAGCTATCAGGCGACAAGCATTTTGCTGGAGAAGCGTCTGTGATCAGGAAAAACCACTGTGCAGATATGATTTCCTTGATTGCCGCCATGTTCATGACCCGGGTAGGGACACCTGGTATAATATGGCCAATTTAACAGATCTCTGTGTAAACACCAATTCTAACACCCCGGTTCAATGGGGTGTATACTATAATTTTGTGACGGAATCAATTGGCAGCTGCAAATTCTTCAGCAAGTACTTCTTCTGTTTGTGGTGGGGTCTAAACAACTTGAGGTATGGACATGGATATTCGGTTTACCATTTAATCCAAACAACACCTTGATCTTAGAAAGTGCAGGAAAATCCTAGTTCTACTCCACTAACTAATTTGTTTTTCATAGCTGATAATAACGCTGTATTCTATCCATGTGAACAGCGATGTAGCGCAGAACCTTGTGCCAGCCACTTATATTGGAGACGAACTTTTCCTTATCGTGGTCGCGACTACTGGACTAGTTTTGTTAGCACTGCTCATTGGAAATATGCTAGTAAGCTCCATCAACATTTGCTAAAGAATTTCTCACTGCCCTCTTTCAACCAATTATATTCTGATTCTTTGAAACAATCCAAGCATCTTGAGCCTACTCAGTGTTTTGAAAAATATTGCCTTCATCTCTAGCAATGACAGTTCAACATTGATTTTGTGCGCTTTCTGAAGCAGTTACTTTATCAAACAGCCAAGGATTCCCACTAGTCTTCTAATCATTTTTGTGAAATATGCCTTCACTTGTTCTTGTTAGCGGTACATCCAATTTACAACCATCCGGTTAGAGCAATGGAGGATCAAGAGAATAGGCACAGAGCAGTGGATGCATCATAGACATCTACCTCCAGAGCTAAGACAATCTATTCGGACGTATGACCAATATAAGTGGGTGACAACGCGAGGCGTTGATGAAGAAGTCCTTCTCCAAGGCCTCCCAAAGGACCTGCGCAGAGAGATCAATCGCCATATCTGCTTTGATCTAGTTCGACGTGTAAGTACACTAATAACAAGCACTTCCAAATTTGAAAGTGAAAGCCAATTTTCTTAAGAGATTCAGAAGTGACTAGGGATTTTCTTCCCCTTATGAGATAGACTGTTTTTCATCTATAATGAATAAATCAGGTGCCACTGTTCAACCAAATGGACGAGAGGACGCTAGATGCAATATGCGAGAGGCTGAAACCTGTCTTGTGCACACAAGACATGTTCTTAATATGTCAAGGCGACCCAATTCGGGACATGTTCTTCATAATCCGGGGCCATCTTGATTCCTGGACGACCGATGGGGGCCAAAACGGTCTCAACTCGTGCCGTCTGGGGCCCAGTGACTTCTGTGGCGAGGAACTCCTAACGTGGGCCCTGGACTTACGGCCGAATATCGTCCTGCCCTCGTCCACACGCACTGTCAAGGCAGTGAAAGAAGTGGAAGCATTCTCCCTCGCAGCTGAGGACTTGAAGTTCGTGGCAACGCAATTCAGAAGCCTACATAGCAGAGAACTGAGGCACAAGTTCAGGTTCTACTCGCACCAGTGGCGCACATGGGCTGCATGTTTCATTCAATCTGTGTGGCGCCGTCATAAGAAGTTGAAGGAGGAAACCAAATCGAGAGAGTCCAAGGCTGGTCTGGCGAACGGCAACTTGAAACCTTTGAGGTCATTCTGGGACGTATACGCAACGAAGCTGATAGATAGCACCAGAAGGGATGAGAGTAATCAAGCTGGGTCGGCTTCCAATGCGGCGAATACAGTGCAAAAGCCGGTGGACCTGGATTTTTCTGTAGATTACTAGGAAATATTGACTGCAATACTACCCTAATCAAACTAGGATTCACCTCGAAGCCCTGCACTTTTTGTGTGCATTATAGAGCTTCGCTGTAGATCTCAGTGATGTGTACTCTCCTTCAGTTTTACTATACATCGGTGTACAATTTTACATATAGACTGTTGGTGCTCTCACTAGAACACTATGAAATCCATCAGAATCAACATAGACACGTCACATGGTGGATTCTTATTGAAAACTGACAATTTTGGTTCAGTTAGCCACAACCTTGTGGTCACCCAGTGGGCAGAGTATGCATCATAGCTTCTTGTAAATGGTAATCAAATTTCTTTTTCCTTCCCTTGTCCTCAGTTTGTAAATAATATGTATGTGCCTTAAAGAATAACATAAGCAACACACATTAGAGAAATATTGGCAGAATAGAAAACGATCATACTGGCTGACCAACTCTTTAGTTATTTATAGGAAAAGAGAAAAGTTGGATGACGTGACACAAATTGTATATCAGATGAGCACATGTCCATCAAACTTAAGAACATCACTAAGAGTTAGCTGGGCCAGTAAACATTTGACAGGAGAGATATGACTGGAAGATGTCATTGACCGAATGATATTATAAAGATCAGTGCATTGGTGATGAGTAATTAGAATTCAGTGAAGTCACTTGGAAGTTGACCGCCCGTGAAACTCTAAATTTTAAGAAAAGAGATTTGGATTTTATTTTGTGATAAACGAAGCATGCTGACACAAGATGATCTTTTAGCACGCCTTAGTGGGGAAAAATGAAAAGTAAGACTTGGGGATGCATCTCTCAGTTTATTTGCTGTGAGGTTGACTTTTGACCGTGCCGGTTCATTGTTGCAAATTAATTTTTCATGATTGCTTACCGTGATATTGCATCCTCTTTTTAGAAGAAATTTATTTTTTCCATCTCTCATGCCATGCCTGCCGATAGCTACCTGGTTCGATCTAATATAAGTCATACTATGCCGAGGCATGTGGATCCAATATAGTTGACTGTCTTTTATTATAATATTTTCTTCAAACTTGGCATTGATTCATGCTCGTGTCTTCTATTCTATGTAGATAATGAAGGAGAATCATTCCCAACCTTATTAGTGAGAAAGGAGTAGGAAAAATGTGTATCTAGTTCAAGTCGCATTCAGTTAGATATAAGCCTGGTTTACAAGCCACTGTGACATGTGAATGTGAACTGGGTTATCTTCAATCTTGCTTAAGTCAACTCTTTTCTTTTTCTTGACTCAGTTTTAACTGAGGAAAGAAGCAACATATTATCATGACGCAATACGATTAAATGACATCAGGACCGACGGTTGGACATTAAATACACAATTTGGCATGTTTCTATTAGCCAATCCCAGAAAAGTCAACAGAATGCATCAGAACTGTCTGATGTGATGTTTCGGCAGACGCACAATCCAACCAAACCTTTGTTTTGACTTTTTTGCACTATTTTAACAGCCTACGGAACGAATGCATACTCTTAATGTAATGAAGGTGCCGTGAACTGCCACCAAGCGATCAATATGACTCGAGGTCTACTTCGTTTTAGCTAATTACAGATGCTAATGAGTACACATAATTATTGGACAAACAACTTTGAGGAACAATTAAGAGGTCTAAGACTTGACTCAGTTCTGTGTGGCAACTTACGACGTTCGGGTGTAATATTTTTCTGTAGTGAAAAAGGAAAACATCAGCATCACCTTGCACTAGATCCAGAGGAGCATATGTCAAGATTATGAAAATAGTAATGCAGATGTATCTGACTTTGGTTAAATCCTAGTATCTCTAGACTTTGATGCAAGAGCAGTCATCCTTCTTTCATTTTTCCATAGACCTTTATCAACTCCTTCAGGTACAGCACAAGGAACGAAAATGAAATAGCAGCTTTGCTGGTTCAGGTGGAACAATTCCTTTTGCTCTCGGCTCATAAATGGATCATGATATGTAAAACGCTCATGGCATTTGTAATTCTCCCTGAACCTCGTAGCTCAGAAAAGAAAAAAGAAAAAAAACCAATCAAATCCCCCCATATTTTTCTTCCTGAATGAAATCTTTCATGGCCCAAGAAGAGTTAGAACAAGCTAGATGATGTGTGCAATGACAGATGCATTCGATGTGCTAACGTCTGCCCAGTTTGACTATGTTTTCTTTCTAATTCTTTCGCTATCATGTCTGGCGAACCAAACAAGCAAAGAAATATTATTATCATTATTGTCCTTCTTGAGAATATATATGCAGATTGGAGCATTTACCTTTTATGCTAGTTCGCCACTCGTCTCTGCAGTGGCTTGAGGCCTCATTTTACCACAAGAACAAACGCTAATTCGTAGGAACAATTGGCAGGGACTACAAAAATGGCCAGTGGCAATAGAAGGTCCAGATTTGTAAGGTAAAAAGCTCGCTTTTCTTGAATTTCTGGGAAACTTCTTTTGCTTTAACTTTTTAAAAGATTTTATGACCAATGATAGTTCAATGTTCCATGTTTCTTAACAAGAAACTAGTGCATGACATACCAAAACGCTTTCAATTAAATGTTCATTACCTATCTGTGACTGCGAGCATGGGAGCGTGCACAACATCTGAGTTGCACGTTTGGAGTCATAATTCTGATAGGCATAAAATACAGAGTAGGAGATGAATCCACTTGTGTGGGACTGCCGACAGTGAAGCAGAACGGCTCGAGCGACCTATATCCAGATGAGGACTCCTTGAGCCAAAACTTGGCCTTGATCAAGAGTACCAGCCAGAAGGCAGGTGAATACTTGAAATCCAAAGTTCTGTGCAGAGTTTTCTCTGAGGACTATGAGAAAGTGACGAATAAGATCTTCGATCCAAGAGGTCAAACTGTTCGAGGATGGAACAGAATCTTCTTGGCAGCTTGCCTGTTCTGTCTATTTGTGGACCCTCTTTTCCTTTTAGTGCCATCGGTCAGTGACAATTATCTGTGCTTGTATGATGGAATTGGCCTCAAGATCCTCCTGACAGTCGTAAGATCAATAGCAGATGTCTTTTACATTATTCAAATTGTTGTTCAGTTTAACACGGCTTTCGTTGCGCCATCTTCTCGTGTGTTTGGAAGAGGAGAGCTTGTGATAGATCATAGAAAGATTGCATTAAGGTACTTGCGCAGCCGCTTCTGGATCGATCTCTATGTGGCACTCCCTCTTCCTCAGGTTCCATCCTTTTGTTTAAGTATAACGACAGCAGTCAATTACCAGGCAGCAATCGCTGGAACTAATCATAATTTGTCCTTTCAGGTATTAATTTGGGCAATAATTCCTAGCCTTGCGGGTTCGACCACGACAAAAACAAAGAATGTGCTCCTGTTGGTCATCTTCTTGCAGTACATACCAAGACTTTATCTTATACTTCCCTCCGGTTGCAAATTAGTAATGCTGGTGGTGGATTAGCGAAGAAAGCATGGGAAGGGGCTGCATTCAACCTGATGCTCTACCTGTTGGCCTGCCAAGTAAGTGTAGCAAGGCCTACTTTTTAAATTCATCTTCTTAAACAAGGAATGAGACTTTTCCTATGTGTCCAAAACAAATTTCAGTAATGTTTGAAGTCAATTGATGATGAGCATATGTCATTGCTTCCTTTAGTCCAAGAGCAGATGCATTTAAATGGGCAAATTTCTTGGTGCTTTCAACTTGCTCATGGAAACAATTCAGATTTAACAAAGCCATACAGAGTTTGATCCGCATTGTCATTCAATTTTTCTATTTGTACTTGAGTTTTTCCATTAATAGGTCTGTGACATACTTTTTTGGTTCATTGTCTCCATCTTTCAGGAGATAAATTTATTGTCTCCTTCTGCTCCTCTTGTTTCATAAAAGGTTATGTAATTACAGTCCTCATTTGGCTGCATGAAAGACCAATTTGTTCGTTTCCATGTTTCATTGATAGGTTTCAGGAACTTGCTATTATCTTCTATCAATTGGGCGACAAGAGTCTTGCTGGAGGATGGTCTGTGATCAAGAAAATCCTTCATGTCAATACAGTTTCTTTGACTGTCACTATGCAGAAGACCCTATTAGGGTCACCTGGTATGGGTCGACCAATGTCACAACTCTGTGTAATGGAACTGATACTAGCAGCCCCATTCAATTTGGCATATTTGCCACTGCTGTGACTCTCTCTTTAGGAAGCTGCAAATTCTCTAGCAAGTACTTTTACATTCTGTGGTGGGGTCTGAACAACTTGAGGTATGCTCAGTACTACCAATTTACTATAACCGCTGGATGATTTGCAATCTTTAGAATGGTTATTGGTCATTGCTTTAAGTTTGAACAATGAAAATTAACAATGCAACGGCTGATTAACCATACAGGAAGTCAATACTATTGAGAAAATTGTCTTTTGCACCTTGTACGAACTAAGCAAGAATTGTTTGTTTTTCATCTTATAGCTTCTGAATTTTTGAGATCCCTGGATATCTCTACTTCCTATTATAATTCAATCTTCTTTAATATAATGTATTATTTTTCCTTTTCAATGACAGAGAGAATTATGAATGCATGATTTTGCAGTAGTGCGAATTCACTGACTAGTAATGATGCTGTGTGATTTTTGTCCATCACTGACAAGGCTCTCTTCTCATTCGTGTCAACAGCTGCGTAGGCCAGAACCTTATGTATACAGCAAGCACTTATGTTGCAGAGTTACTTTTTATAATTGCCGTTTCGACTCTCGGATTTACTTTATTTGGCCTGCTCGTTGGAAATATGCAAGTAAGCAACCGAATCATCTTGAGTTCACTCAGGTGGTGGTCTAGTTAGGGATTCATTCCATGTCTTTTTTTCATTTGATATTGTTGCCTTACATTACCATGTAACTATAATTTGATAGTGGAAGGCTTTTTGCGTGGTTTCTGAAGCTATCATTATTACTGAGAGTTAGGTTTCTCAGTTCTTTTTAAGCACACAAACTGTCATCGTGGTGAAACATTGTTTCATTTTTTTATTTGTAGCAATACCTTCAAACTGCGAACAGCCAAATAGAGAAATGGAGACTCAAGAGGACAGATACAGAGCAATGGATGCACCATAGACATCTACCTCCGGAACTGAGACAGTCCATTCGGATGTACGACCAATACAAGTGGATGGCAACTCAAGGTGTTGACGAACAATCTTTTCTCAAGGACTTCCCAATGGACATCCACAGAAATATCAAGCGCCATCTTTGCTTTGATCTAGTTCGACACGTAAGCTGTCTAATCACATGTGCTTCTTTGCATCAGTTGTTGCAGTATAATTTTCCATTGTGGAAGCAGCTAGTGAAGATCTTTCCTAGAGAAAACCAACTCTTCATCTACATCTTTAATAAACAGGTGCCCCTTTTCAATCAAATGGATGAGAGGACGCTAGATGCGATATGTGATAAGCTGAAGCGTGTTTTGTGCACAGCGAACATGTACTTAGTACGTGAAGGTGATCCAGTCCAAGAAATGTTCTTCCTGTTCCGGGGGCACCTTGATTCCTGGACAACTGATGGAGGACGTGTAGGATTCTTCAACTCAAGTCGTCTAATCCCCGGTGACTTTTGCGGTGAAGAGCTGCTAACATGGGCCCTTGACCCACGCCCAAGCATCGTCCTACCCACCTCCACCCGCACGGTCAAAGCCGTGACAGAAGTGGAAGCATTTTCTCTTGCCGCTGAGGACCTAAAATTTGTCACATCGCAATTCAGAAGACTACACAGCAAAGAACTGAGGCACAAGTTTAGGTTCTACTCGCACCAGTGGCGTACATGGGCTGCATGTTTCATTCAATCTGCATGGCGCCGTTACAAAAAGATGAAGGAGGAAGCTAAGCTAAGAGATAGTGAAGATGGTGTGAATGGTGAGTCGAGACCTTTAAGGTCGTTTTGGGACGTGTACGCGACGGAGCTGATAGAGAGAACCAGAAGGGATGAGAATCAACAAGCGGAGTCAACTTCTGATGCTGTGAACACAATACAGAAACCAGTGGACCTGGATTTTGCTGTAGAATATTAGGACTTGATGATGGCAATGTCACAAAGCATCCAGGCCTTGCACTTTTGTGTATATTATACAGCTTTACCATAGATATAGCTAAGGTAATCTACTTCAGATGTAACAGGCAGGGCTATCGATGTACAATATCATGAACAGACAGCTGCTACAAAGAATACTATTGGACAAGTGATGTGGAAGCTATAACAGTTTCAATATGGAAAAGTAATAACATACAGAGAGAATCAAGATTGAAAATTTGCACAACCCAGTATCATACGGCATGCAGGTTTAGCATTTTTTTATGGTAAGAACAGTGGGTTATGGAATGAGTGCTTGTTACCTCATCCAATTTCTATCTCAAAACTGAGTATCAGAAAATGCTCTAGGCGTTTGCCCTCTCTTCTGTTGAACTTCCGAGGTCTAGCAGATTCTTGACAACAAAAAGGTCAAAAATCTAACACCCGTTCAAGCCAGGAGAGGAGACAGGCACTTTCACACTCCACAAAAGGATGATCTCACCTAGATTGGCATTTGCTCACTCAGATTCTGCACACATCACACAAATATTCTGTCCTTTCACCTCCACACCAGATCTTCCACGAATAGAGCAATTTCGTGGGGACTGCAAACACTGTCAAATCTTGGATGCGATCATGCATTGCCCCTTTCGCCTGAATCATCGTCGACGCTGCCCTTGTCTTGCTTGCACTGCAAGGGACTCGTTATGTCAGCCAAATAGGATCCCATTTAAGCGGATTGCCACAGCTCATTTTCCCATCGCAACTCAACACTGCTGAACACGCTTCATCCAGTTACTGCAACATCGCCATTATTTGTCGTTGAGTCTCTTTGCACGTTATCTCTTCTCGTTGAAGGTATAGTCAGTTTTGGATTTCTCTAGTTCCAAGCATTATTAGATTAAAATCCATTTGAATGCCTTGCTTGATTCTTGATTTTGTTGGAGAAATTTGATTGTTGACAAAGCAGTAGTTTATATTTCTTTGATGTTTTGGTGTGTGATAACAATCGACATTTTAAGGTATTATTTGTCACCATTATTAGTGTTGCCAGATTTAAAACAAATATACCTTCAGTATATATACCAAAGCCATGGAGAAATGAGTTTGCCAATTACTCAATTTTTCTCTTGAAATTTCTCCTTGAATGTGTTATCAAACTTGTCAAGAGACGGCGAAAGAATGCTGTGAAGAAGAGACAATTATTGTTCCGAAGAATAATGTATGATTTGGTCTCATATATAGATAGCCAATCATCACGTTTCTTGCAAGTAGGTACCTTATCCCCACCGTCACTACCTTTCATGATCAATCATCATCACTTTTCATAATCAACCCTCACTTCTCTTCATGTTTATAATCACTTCTTTTCATATCCAACGGTCGTTTCATTTTTTGATAACAAACTATTTCAACAATCCCCCCACTTAGTTTGTTATATGTACTAATTACATAATTTCGTACATACAAAAAGGTATATGTTAAGATTTGAACCTTTAAAAAAAAAAAAAATTTAAACCTTCAATCAGTGTACACAGTGCTTATTGTTACCCATTAAACTAACATTTCATCAATCCTCCTAACCGGCATTTTCACACTCATCCTTCTAACTTTCCATGAGAACTAACATTATGCCCCAATACTCAATCACTGTCAAGATACAATAGCTTGTTGTTACCCATTTAACTTTATTAAAGACCTTCTTGTCATGACATTACACACATTGTTAAATTATGATAGTTTGGATATGTGAGTATACTTAGAATTTTGGATAGGCGCGTTAAACGAGATTACTCTCATGAGTTAAAGGTCATATATGTTGCATCGCATTAAGTCTTTTTTGCAAAATAAAATAAAATAAAATCAAGGGTTAATGCCCTAAAAAGTCCCAAACTGATACATTTATAATAAATTTATCCTAAACTAATTTTTTGATTGCTAAAAACCCTAAAATTGATACATTTTGACAATTTTACCTTAAATGACTACAAAAAAAATCCAAATCAATATACTTGTGATGAATTTACCAAAACTAATTTGTTTGACCACTAAAAATTCGAAATCGGTACATTTGTAATAAATATACTCTCTGATAAATTGGATTAATACCACAAAAATAGCACAATTGTGACAATTTGAGAGTAAAATTCCAAACTAATATATCAATCAACTGTCACGTGTCATCCGACTTAGCAATTTGACTATAAACTTTTAAGGAAACTAACAAAGGATAAATTTATTACAAATGTACTAATTTGAAGTAAATTTGTGAAAGGTGTATTAATTTGGAGTTTTTTGTGGTAAAAAAATAGTTTTTGGTAAACTTATTACGGGTGTACTAATTTGGGATTTTTCATTATATTAACTCTAAACTCAATTATATATTTATATTATAAATTATGCGTCATGTCGTAGATTCTAATCGAATTTCATGTCATATTAATCAATATCCCGTGTTTAATTCCTGCCCAAAATAGGATAAAGTCAAACATAAAAGGAATATAACTCGGAACAAAAACATCCTATAAAGGAGGTGAGATAAAGGTAGATATGATTTCTTATATCAATAGCATAAAAGTCATTTCTATTGAATAACAAATTTATTAAATTAAAAGAATTAAAATAACAGTTAAATATAAAATAATATTTGGATTCTAATTAAAAAAAGAGATGTTGTGTTAGAATCATACTAATTACATTGTTAGGAAAATTAGAATTCTTGTAAATAGATAAATACATTTGCAGAACATTTAAATTGTATCATTTTTAAAATAAAATAAAAAAATTCATAATAAGGGCGCGTTTGGTAACATTTCGTTTAAAAATTGTTAGGGAAATAAAAAAAAAAAAAAAAAAGTGTTTCTGTTTCGGGGAACAATTTTTGAACAAAAAAACGCGTTTAGTAAACTTGTTCCAAGAATAAAAAATGAACGTAAACGCATTTGGTAAATTTGTGTTCTTTTTTTGTTTCTTTTAAATTTTTAATAATTTTCTTTTTTTTTTTTTTTTTCTTTTCTTTCTTTCTTTTTTTCTTCTTTTCTTCTTTTGGCCGGTCGCCGGCCTCGGCCATGGCCGACCGGCCGACGAGGGCCGACGGCCGGCGGCCTTGTCCAGCCACGGAGAGGCGGCGAGGCTCGCCGAGATCCGGCGAGCTCGAGCTCATGCCTGAGCCCGAGCTCACGCCTTGCCTCGCCAGGGGCCGGTGACGCTCGGCCTCGCCGGGGGCCGACGATGCTCCGGCGAGGTCGCCGGCCCTCGACGGCATCGCCAGCCCTCGACAGCCAGTCGCCGGCCATGGCCGAGGCTAGTAACCGGCCAAAGAAAAAAGAAAAAAAAAAAAAGAAAAAAAAAGAGAAGAAAAAGAGAGAAGAGAGAAATTTTGTTCTTAAATTCTGTTCAAGAAACAAGAAATATGTTTTTTCTTGTTACTTGTTTATCTTCCAAATGTGTTCTTGGAAACAAAAAAATAGATTTAGAACAAAAACGCAAACAAACGCGTTTCTGTTCTTTTTTTGTTCCCTGGAACAAAAAGAATAGAAATTTTGTTTATAAACAGAAATAAATAAGGTTAACAAACAGGGCCTAATTAGCCCAGTCAAAATCAAATCGCGATTGATAAGGTCTGAGAAAACCTAAGGCAAGCATGAGTGTCGTCTTGTAAGGAGGGCCATGTGCGCCTGTTTGTCAATTCGTCAAACCCCCACCAGAAATTCGCCTCCCGAGGGTCGCAACACCTACGAAAGGACGATGTGTCAGCTCTCGTAGATTCATCAGTCGAAATTGCAATTTGATTCCATTGACCAAAAAAAAAACAATAAAAATAAAAATTCCGAGATAGCAAGCAACCCTCATAGAAATCCTGAATCTCTATTCCCAGCCAACCGGCCAATAACCGCCGGCACAACGCCTCTCCGCCTCAGAAAATCACCGAGGAAGAGTCAGAGTCGTGCACGCATCTTACCGATTGAGCTCCCAAGATCCACGCGCTTCCGTGCGAGAGCAGTCAGCTAGGAATGATCCTTTGGTTTGCGGTTTGGACTCGGAATTATTATATCGTTCCATCCCACGTTGACCCACATGGCATCTGTGATTCTCCCAAGCCCTCGTAAAATAGAAAAAAGGCACAAAAGCAAGAGAATTTTTTGAAACTTTCTTCTCAATATCTTATTTTATCACGTCTGGAAAGCAAGCAAATGTCGAGATTATTATCACTCTTGCACGTTGAGCCGTCCTTTTCTGTCGGTTGTTTCGATCCAGACGGCTTAATTTGAACCTGAATTACACAAAACCTCACGTTATGGCGCTGTCCAACCCACGGGTCCTCAAGCCACAGGAACAATTTGGGAAGAATCACAATGAGCTCTCGCAAGTCAAAGTCAAGATCTGTGGTGGTGAGCTACCTCACATCTTCAATTTCACTTTTCTGGGGTGCAAGTTACTTTTTTGCAACCGTTCAAACAACTGGTGACAATTAATAGTTCAGTTCTTTTATGGTTCTCTGCAGATTTAATGATTTACGTAGGAATACGATGAATATGCTTGCAATTCCTAAGTTTTTAGAGAAACCTCTAGTCTAGATTAATGTACATTACTTAAATGAGGGCACCCTTGCTTGTGTGAAACATCTTAATTACGTGTTTGATGTTCATGACTATAACCGAAATAAAATGCAGAGTAGGAGATGAATTTCTTTCTTTCAGGCTCCCAACAGAGAAGCAAGCTGAGGCGAGCGGCCTAATTTCAAATGAGGATGCCACACATCATAATTTAGGTTTGAAGAATATCGACAAGGTTGGAAAATCCTTGAAATCCATATTGTCAGTTAGTTCATGTCCACGCCACATATGATTATCCTTGTTTTAGCTACTTGGATTCTTCTCTAGGTCAAGGATACCTTATTTCATGGCCTTCACTATTCTATTCACTCTACCTTCAAGTTAAGAGCTTATTTTGATGCTGACTAGGCATGAACCCTTAATTGTTTCCCAAGTAACATCGACATCGATACGCAATACGCGATAGGATATGACATGTCGACACGTCATTTATAAAAAAATAAATAAAGAATTCCGACATGTCGATACACGTTGTATATTAAATGTATATTTTTATATATACATGATAAATTATGATTTTTATGATTATTTTAATCAAATTAATTTGATTCAAATTCACAAATAAATAAATAAGCCTAGAATGATATTACATTAAAAACATTAATCCACCATTTATTAGTATCATTAATTATTTTGATTTGATAAATTCAATTCCATTCCAATAAGAACAAAAAAAAGCAAGGGATCCACATTTTGTACTTATCAAATTGTGTCGAAAGAGAAATGAAAAAAAAAACAAACTTGAGAGTGAATTATGTGTCTAGGAAATGAAAGTGGGAGGAAAAGACAAGACAAATTTTTCTTCTTTCCCTCATTTTTATTTTTTTTTTATTTTTTTACATATTTACATTTTGACATCTTATTTATTGAAAATTTTAAAAATTGACCGCATGTATGTTGAAATTTTGAACTTGCATGTCAAATTCTAAACTCAAGTATTAAGAGAGTTAACCAGGTGTTGGAATTACGTATTGGAATTTTGAATTCGCTTGTCAAAATTTCATACTCGAGTATCGGATAGTGTCGGAAAAATTGATCAGGTGTTAGATTTTTCGACACGTGTTAACTGAGTATCAAAAAGTGTTGGAGAGTGTTGGACATGTGTCGAATTGCTCGATATGACACGAAGACTTCCGAAGAGTGTTAGTGATTCATATTTTGTTGCTCCTCTATAACCTGTTCTGTTTTTTTTTTTTTTTTTTTTTTTTTTTTTTTTGGTAAAGCTCTATAACCTGTTGTTTCTTTTTAGGTATAGGCTAGCGACGCTTGCTGTTGTAAGGAAGTAGATTAACACACTCTTGCTAATACGATTATTGGCAATTCTATGTCGCGATGTTTACTAGAAGAGATGAGAGTTTGTCAAAACGGTGGGACAGTGATTTAATGCGACAAGTAGAGTGCTATTTAAATAGCACATAACGATGTTTTCTATTAATGCATCAAACACTGAAAAAGACGGTAATTTTATATGATATTACGTCTTCATGTCATCATTCATTTTGTCTTAAACTTCATCAATTGATTAGACTGTTGTTGATGTCTTCACTAATCCACCTAGGTTTTCTTCTTTTTCATTTTTTATTTTTCCAAACATCAGTTAGACTTATTCTACGCCACCTTGAGCTTGATAGGATGTTGGAAATAAAAATGAGATTCTTCATATCTCCCTTGATTCTCGATTTCTCTCATAAAAGGGCATACATCTCCTTCATTGTGCATATCCTTGATTGACGGTATTAATTGTAATAGATATTGTAATATTGTGTAACCTTAAATAGTCATATCATAAAACCTATAAATAACCTCATGTACTTTTCATTATGAAATACATAGGTATTGTACAAATCTCATCCGCATATTCCTATATGAGGTCGTCACACCCAGACTCCAACAAAAATAGGGACTCATCCTTCTACTTGAAAGACGTAGTCTCAAATATAATCAACATTAACTTGTGTGTACATATCCAAACTCAATTGAATCCAACAGCTATCCGTAGATATTTTGAACTTGGGAATGCCTAAAATCAAACGATGTAGCTATTCGAGCCTACAATCACCTAAACAACATAGCTATTCAAGCCTACAATCACGTAATCTAGGAAATATGAAACAAGGTTAATTCAACTTGATGAGGTTTCCATGGCGAGTTGGGAGAAACCCTTTCTTTTCTTCTTTCTTTCCTTTCTTCTCATTTTCTTTCTTCTTTTCCCTATGTACTTACACCTTTTCTTTTACAACTCTTCCTTTTTTTTCTTCTTCATCTATTTTTACAAAAACCCCGTACATTTTGACCAAGTTAAAGGAAAGCCAATATTATAATATGCCTTCTTTATACGAAATGTGGTTCTTGAAATTTGAATACCTTAACTTCAAACAAATGAGAGTATTTGTGTCTTACCTCTTTAAGTTCTCATGTGACCTCAGTCAATAAATGAAAGCTCATATAGCATTCTTACCGCTTGGCTTCTCAGTAGATCAATAATAAATTACATTATGACATGTTCCCACTTCCATTTAGGTACCTCAAAAGCTTGCAGCCATCCACCCATTAATGCCCAATTTTCATTTGTTTATGAGATAGACATGGATTGACAAATTGTACAATATCATTCTTCAATTGAATTCTACCAGAAGTATTCTCTTCAATCCCCATACATTTTTGTGCCTCGCAAGAATTGAGAATCAAGTTATGAGCTTTTTGCAATATTTCCTTTTTCAACTCCGAATCATCAGGGATCCACAACCAATCGGGAAACCATAAAAAAAATCTGCTTGTCCCTGCAATTCCTCTTGAAAGAGAGGTGTGCCTTCTATTCCTTCTCTGATTTGCCTTAGCTAGGAATTTTCATTCTATCTAGAGTTGATTCTCTCAATCAAGATAGGTTGTATTAAGAGATTAGATAATTGAGCACTAAACTAATAAACCAATACTTCCAAATCTACTTTCTTATATCTTCAAAATAGACTTTTGAGTAGTGAATAAGTTTGTGAATTTTTCCCAAGACTTACAACTTAAAGCATCTGTTACTACGTTTGTCTTGCTTGGATGGTAATTGATAGAATAGGATCGTTATTTTAGACAGTGTCTATAAGCGGCATGTCTAACTAGTGCCCACTAGTTTTAGATACTGTGCTAGGTCACAACTTACTACTTCCACAATCCTTAATCCACAAAGTTGATTATAAAATTAAAGTCCATATGCACAAGCAATCTACTCTCTTCTTATTTAACCACTTAATCACTAGTCTACCTTATCACTCCGTTATATATGTCGCCTTTATAAATTGGACGAAAATGCATTCTTTGTCATTCTCCAAATTGACAGCCACACTTCTACTTAATTCATTCATTTGGGGATGCAAATCAATCACCATTTGACAAACTTCAACTCAATCAGTTTTAGTGATAGGCTGGTGGCACTCATCCCTTACTTCCCGCGAGTGAAGACTTAGATCATAATGATCCTTTTTATCTCTTTATCAAAATTGCACCTGTAGATACTTAAGATATATTCTCAGTATCAAAAGTAATAACTCACTTGTCTTCGTTACTCTTACAAAGCGAAGCATATTTCTCTTAATCAGAATTGAAGATCACTTGGACCCAAAGTGAAACATATATCTTAGTACCTAACAAAAGACTAAAGTGTTATAAACTAACACATAACACTGAACTCTATAATATTGGCTTTCAATTTGACCAGTCAAGAGTGGTGGTGCCCAAATTGGAAAAAAGAAATGTTGAAAAGTCGAAGAGAGGAAAAGTGAGCTCAACTTATGCCATGGACAGAGAGCAAGCGCGGAGAGAGAAAAGAAGCAAAGGAAAAGAAGGAAAAAAAAAAGAGAGAGAGAGAAGAAGAAGCAAGAAAAAAGAGGGTACTCACCACGGACACCTCGCCAAGCCAATTTAATTCGGTATCGCAATGCTTGGTAAGGATTTAAGCGCTTCATTTTTCCAATTGGAGTAGTTTTCAGAGCTAGGTCATATATTCGAAATTTTGTGAAAATCAAGCCATGAAGTCCGATTTTTGAGTTGCTAAGCTTTGGAATTTCATGCAAATTGTGGATTTGGCATCGTATAGCAGTGGGCAATGACTTGAGTTGTTTTAGAGCAGTGTTTGGTTAATGTGAGAATATTAGGTTTCGCGAGCAAGTTCCACGTTGCATTTACGTTTGAATAGTCTCTTCAAGTGAGTGATTTGTTGTCATTTAGGAGTCGTTTTGTTACCATTTAAGCTTAGTATAGCCATTTCATAGTTGAGGTAGAATTTTACTTGGTTTTCAAGTCAATTCTCATTTAATTGATATGATTACGAGATCGCTCGTTCGAGTAAGTTTTGTTGTTTGGTTTTGCAAGTAAGTGGTGCTATCTCTTCTTTGAATTTGTAAACTCAAGTCTCGAAAGCGATAACCATTTGATATATTGTAAGTTATTAAAAGCATGCTTGTTACATAATATTTGGGATCGAGTACTACGATTTGGTATCTATGAATGGTTTGCCAAATGTTATAGAAAAGTTGTCGCGAAAGATATTTGTTAATTCGTGAACCTGTTTTATGAAATGAATTTTGAAAAGGTTTATGAAACGTGTTGTAATTTATGAAATAGTTTCTGGATGTGGTTTGGGGATTTATTGGACAAGAGGTTTATACTCAATATCATTGTAGACGCATTGAGTGGTTTGTAAGTATATATACTAAATTAGGATGTCCTTGTGGGCTTGCTATTAACAACATAATTTGAGACCTGCCAAGAGGAGAGCTTGGTCAAATTCTCACGAGGTATCACACGTGATCATGGTTAGATATCTAAGCCCGAGATTGACCAATGGAATAGACCATTAGTTTGTGATTTTGATGATATTGATCAATAGAATAGACCATTAAGGTGAGTTGTTGAGATTAATTAATGGACTAAACTATTGATGTTTATTATGATATTATCGATTTAACAAATGTTTTCTTACATGTTTATTGTTAGGTCAAAGCGATATACCTCATTATTATCTTGTATGTGTATTACATGCTGGAATTGAGATAAGTGAGTTTTGAATATTGTTTTGTAAAGTACATAGTGGGTGTTGGATCTGCTTAAAAGAAATATGCACTACTTATTGAGTTGTGGTTGCTCACTCTTTTCCTTCCCAAATTTTTCAGGTTTCTCAATTAGCAGTTGATAGTATGAGAGCGCTATCAACAGTAATTATTGGGAGCTAGACTTTTGGGTATAGTTTGAGATTACGTCCTTCATATAGAAGGACGGCTCTGTCATTACCCCTATCCATGTAGGATTTGGGGCGTGACAACTTCAACGAGAATAGAGGAAATGACACAACTGCCCTCTTATCTGAAGGATGTGACCTCAAACATGACAATAATTAACTAGTTATCAAATATACATCTACCTCTATGTATATGATAAAGAGTAATCTGATTGAGTGATCGGAGTTTCAAAATCCATCAAAAAGAGTATATGCACATAACTCGACTAAACCCAACAACTATCTATAGACATATAAATCTATCTTGTCTCTTACCAAAAATCTAGCTACCAAAAGATCCCAACATAGCGCTCTCATCCTACTTGCCACTAACCGAAAAACTTGGAAATGTCCAAAATCAAACAATGTAGCAATTCAAGCCGGTGATCTCATAATCCGGGCACTACAAAATGAAATTAATCCGGTGACGTCTCCATGGTGTGTAGCGAGAAACCCTTTCTTTTCTTCTTTCTCTCTTTCATTTTCTTTCTTTTTTGCCCTCCATAATTTCTTTTTATAAATCTTCTTTTTCTTTTCCTTTTTTATTTATTTTAAAAAAGGCCACCTCTTTTGACCAAGTCAAAAGAAATCCAATATTGCAGAGATAATGAAGGAGAGTCACGCCTAACCTTATTCGTTAGAGAGGACATTATACATATAGTTCAAATCACACTCAGTCCGAGATAAGCCCGGTTTCCAAGCACTCGTGACATCTGAATGTGAACTGGGTGACCTTCATTATTGCCAAAGTCAACTCTTTGCTTTTTTTTTTCGACTTAGTTTTAACTGAGGAATGAAGCAACATCTTATTATGATGCAATACGATTAAATGACATCAGGACCGACAGTTGACTTTAAATACACGTAATCTGGCCTGCTTCTATTAGCCATCCAGCCAATCCCAGCAGTCCCCAGAATGCACTACAACTATCTAAAGTAATATTTTGCCAGACACACGATTGAACCAAAGCTTTGTTTTAAAAGCCTACGGAAGGAAAGCAAACTTTTGATGCAATGAAGGTACAGGGAATTGCCACCAAGCGATCAACATGACTCAAGGCCTACTTCGTTTCAGCAAATTACAGATGCCAATAAGTACACACAATTATCAGACAAAAAGCTTTTAGTAAGTATTAAAAGGTCTAATGCTTGATTGCATTCTGCGTGGCAACTTACCACATCGGGTGTAGTATTCTTCTGAAGTGAAAAAAGGAAAACATCAGCATCATCTGGCGCTAGATCCATAGGAGCACACGTCAAGATTATGATAACGGTTATGCAGATGCATCTTACTTGGTTAATTTCTAGCATCTCTAGACTTTGATGCAAGAGCTGTAATCCTCTTTTCATTTTTTGATTCGGTACAAGAAACGGAAAATGAAAATAGCAGTTTTGCTCTTTCAGCTGGAACCACTCCTTTTGCTTTTGGCATGCGGTTGGAATCATTATATATTACATTAAACCATCATGGCCTGTCATTATTCCAGATTCTTGTACCTAGGGGAAAAAAAGGATAAAAAAAACCAAGAGAATTTCTCATGTTTGAGTATGCTTTCTTTTTCATTCTTTCAATATCTTATCTGACGAAGCAAGGAAGCACAGAAATATTATCTTCATTATTATCGTTCTTGAGATTATATATTCTCTGCAGTTGGTGGAGGCCTCATTCTACCACGAACTGAATACAGATTCAGAGGAACGATTGGCAGAGGGTGCAAAAACGGCCTGTGGCGGTAGAAATTCGATGTCCAAAATTGCAAGGTAAAGCTCTCTTTTCTTGAATTTCTGGGAAACTTAAGTGCTTTTAGCTTTTCAAAAGATCTTATGACAAATGATAGTTCAATCATCTGTGACTGTGCGTGTGTGCGAAAAATCTGAATTGCATGTTTGGAGGCATAACTCTGATAGGCATAAAATACAGAGAAGGACATGAATTCGTTTCCGTGGGACTGCCAACAGCGAAGCAAGACAGCCTGAGCAACCTAAATCCGAATGAGGACTCCCTGAGCCAAAACTTGGCCTTGTTTAAGAGTACCAGCCGGAAGGCTGGTAAATACTTGAAATCCAAAGTTCTGCACAGAGTATTCTCTGAGGACTATGAGAAGGCGAAGAATAAGATTTTCGATCCAAGAGGTCTGACCATTCATCTGTGGAACAGAATCTTCTTGGCAGCTTGCCTGATCGGTCTATTTGTGGACCCTCTTTTCTTTTACGTGCCGTCGGTCGATGACAATTATCTGTGCTTTTATTATGCATATGGCCTCAAGATCCTCTTGACAGTCATGAGATCGATAGCAGATGTCTTTTACATTATTCAAGTCATTGTTCAGTTTAACACGGCTTTCGTTGCACCCTCTTCCCGGGTGTTTGGAAGAGGAGAGCTTGTGATAGATTATCGAAAGATTGCGTTAAGATACTTGCGGAGCCGCTTCTGGATTGATCTGTACGTAGCGCTCCCTCTTCCTCAGGTTACATCCTTTCGTTTAATTATAATTTCAACAGTTAATTACCATGAAGCAAACGCCGGAACTAATTGAAATCTGTCCTTTTAGATATTGATCTGGGCAATAATTCCTACCCTTCCTGGTTCAGCCACGACAAAAACGAAGAACCTGTCCCTATTGGTCATCTTCTTTCAGTACATACCAAGAATTTTTCTTATTCTTCCACTTCGGTCGCAAATTAGTAATGCTGGTGGTGGATTAGCAAAGAAAGCATGGGAAGGGGCTGCGTTCAACCTGATGCTCTACCTGCTGGCCAGTCATGTAAGTGTAGCAAGGCCTTCTTTTTCGATTCAGTTTTCCCAAACAAGGAATTAGACTTTTCCTATGTGTCCAAAACAAGTTTTGGCGACGTTTTAACTTCATTGACAACAAGCAAATTTCACTGCTGTCTTAAATCCAAGAGAAGATACATTTAAACAGACAATTTCTTTGTATTTTGAGCTTGTCCATGGAGCAATTCAGATTTAACAAATAGGGACATACACGCTGTTTTGATCCATATAGTCTGGCCATTGTTATATTTGTACTTGAGTGTCCATTAATAGGTCTGTGACATGCTTTTTTTATCCTTTCTCTCCATCATTTCAGGAGATAAAGTTACGGTCTTGTTCTGCTCTTCTTTTGTTTATTGAAAAGGTTATGTAATCAGGGTCCTCATTAGGCTGCATGAAAGAGCAATTTATTTGTTTCCATTGTACATTGATAGGTTACTGGAGCCTTCTGGTATCTTCTATCATTTGGGAGACAAATGTCTTGCTGGAGGATGGTCTGTGATCAAGAAAGTCCACCATGCCAGTACAGTTTCTTTGAATGTCGCTACGCTCAAGACCCTGGTAGGGTCACCTGGTATGGGTCGACCAATGTCACAACTCTGTGTAATGGAAGCGATACTAGTAGCCCCATTCAATTTGGCATATATTTCAATGCTGTGACTAATTCCATTGGAAGCCGCAAATTCTTCAGCAAGTACTTTTACAGTTTGTGGTGGGGTTTGAACAACTTGAGGTATTCTCAGTTCTACTTATTTAGTGGGCCTGCGGGAAAATTTGCCATTTTAGAATGGTTACTGGTCATTGCTTTAAGTTTGAACAATGAGTATTAATAATTCGCCAGTTGATTAAAGCATACAGGAATGTCAACACTGTTAGAATGTTTTCTTGTATATCCAAAAGGAACTTCGCAAGAACTGTTTGTTTTTTGTCTTGCAGCTACTGCAATTTTGAGATCCTGCATGTCTCTACTTCCTAAAAAATGAATCTTTAATCCAATGTAGTCGTTTTGTTTTTCAATGACAGAAAGAAGTATGAATGCATGATTTTGCAGAATTGTGAATTCACTAACTAGTATTGATGCTGAGTGCTTTCTGTCCATCACTGACAAGACTCTCTTCTGATCGATGTGTACAGCTGCATGGGGCAAAACCTTGAATTTACATCAAGCACTTATGTTGCAGAATTACTCTTCACAATCGCGGTCGCTATTATTGGACTTATTTTATTTACCCTGGTCATCGGAAATATGCAAGTAAGCAATTCAAGCATCTTGAGTTTACTCAGATGGTGGTCTAGTTCGGGGATTCATTCCGTGCCTTTCTTAATTCGATAATGTTGCTTTCACTACTTTGTAAATATAGTTCGATAGTGGTAGCTTTTTGCGTGGTTTCTGAAGTGATCATTATTACTAAAAATTAGGTTTATCAGTTACATTTATGCACAGATCCTGTCATGATGGTGAAATATTGTTTAACTTTTTACCGATAGCAATACCTTCAAACTACGAACAACCAGTTAGAGCAATGGAGGCTCAAGAGGACAGATACAGAGCAATGGATGCACCATAGACATATACCTCCCGAGCTGAGGGAGTCTATTCGGATGTACGACCAATACAAGTGGGTGGCAACTCGAGGTGTTGATGAAGAATCCCTTCTCAGGGACTTCCCGATGGACTTGCGCAGAAATATCAAGCGCCATCTTTGCTTTGATCTAGTTCGACGCGTAAGCTGTCTAATCACATATGCTTCTTTGAATCGGTTGTTGCAGTATAGTTTTCATTTTGGAAGCAGCTAGTGATTTTCTTTCCCAGAGAGAACCGACTCTTCTTCATCTACATCTGGAATTAACAGGTGCCACTTTTCAATCAAATGGATGAGAGGACGCTTGACGCGATATGTGAGAGGCTGAAGCCTGTTTTGTGCACGGGAAACATGTACTTAGTACGCGAAGGTGATCCAGTCCGAGAGATGTTCTTCCTGTTCCGAGGGCACCTTGACTCCTGGACAACCGACGGTGGACGCATGGGATTTTACAACTCAAGTCGTCTATTCCCCGGTGACTTCTGCAACGAAGAACTGCTAACATGGGCCCTTGACCCACGCCCAAGCATTGTCCTCCCCTCTTCCACCCGCACAGTGAAAGCTGTGAAAGAAGTGGAAGCGTATTCTCTTGCTGCTGAGGACCTAAAGTTTGTTGCATCGCAATTCAGAAGACTGCACAGCAGAGAACTGAGGCACAAGTTTAGGTTCTACTCACACCAGTGGCGTACGTGGGCCGCATGTCTTATTCAATGCTCATGGCGCCGTCATAAAATGTTGAAGGAGGAAGCTAAGCTAAGAGAGAGAGAAGATGGTGTGAATGGTAAGTTGAGACCTTTAAGGTCGTTTTGGGACGTGTATGCGACAGAGCTGATAGAGAGCACCAGAAGGGATGAGAAAAAACAAGCAGGGTCAACTTCTGATGCACTGAACCCAATACAGAAACCAGTGGACCTGGATTTTGCTGAGGAATATTAGGACTTGCTGATGGCAATCACAAAGCATCGAGGCCTTGCCCTTTTATGTAAATTATACAGCTTCACCATAGATCTGAGTAATGTAATCTACTTCAGTCGTACAAGGTACGGGCATCGATGTACCATATTAGGAGCAGATAGTTCTATAAAGAACATTACTGAACAAGTGGCGTGGATGTCATCACGGTTTCAATATGAAAAAAAAATGACATACGCAGAGGATCAGGATTGAAGACGTATACTTTTGTTTCAATTTGCACAACCCAGTAGTCATTCAGTAAGTTTTTAGCATTTTCGAAATTAAGAACATGGATATGGAATTGGATGCTTGTTACCTCATCCATTTTCTTTCTATCTTATGACTGAGGTTCAGAAAAGGTTAGTCTTTTGCATTCTCTTCTGTTACAGAACCTACAAGCTCCAGCATATTCTTGACAACGTTAAAATCAAAAGAGAAAAAACAGAACATGGGAAATTGAATGTGTTTTTTTGTGAGCTCCTGAGGGATCTGTGTGTTCTTGCCGGACAAGAAAACAACTCATCGGGATTAGGATAGAGATATCTCGATCGACAAAACTTGACATCCTCATTTTTGTACCGACAAAGGGATGGTGTGTCAGCTCTCGTAAATTCATCAGTCGAAATTTCACTTAATCCCAGTAACCACAAAAAAGGAAAATTCCTAAACAACCATCAAAATCCTGAATCTCTCTCACCACCCAACCAGCCAACAACCACGAGTGAAAATCACTAGGGAAGAATCATAGTCGTGCACGTTTAACTTACCGTTTCAGCTCCTAAGATATCTACGTTGTTGTGAGAGAGGTGACAGCTAGAGAATCCTTTTCTCTTGGGTCGCAGTTTTGACTCTGGAATTATTATATCGTTCCATATTTCATTGACCCAAACGGCATTTATGATTTTCGCAATCTCGTACACTGGAAAAAGGGACAAAAGCAGGCAGGAGTTTCTTGACACCTTCTCAATAACTTACTTTATCATGTCTGGAAAGCCGGCAACTACTTTTACTCTTGCACATGGAGTCGTCCCTTTTTGTTGGCTCTTTGAAGTCAGACGGCTTGACTTGAGCCTGCATCACGCAAAGCATATCGTTCAGGCATTGTCCAAGTACGGGTTGAATCCTCGAGTCACGAGAACAATTTGCAGAGAATCTCAATGAGCTTTCGCAAGTCAAGGTCAGGATTTGTGAGGTGAGCTAGCTCTCGTTTCTTCAATCTCTGGGTGCAAGTCATTATTTTGCAACTGCTCAGGCAACTGGTGACAATTAATTGTTCAGTTCTTTTATGGTACTCTGCAAACTATAGTGATTCACATAAGAATTTGATGAACATGCATGCAATTCTCAGTTTCTTAGCAGTGAAACCTTTAGTCCAGGCATTACCCGTTTGATGATCATAACTTCAACGGAAATAAAATGCAGAGTAGGAGATGAATCCCTTCCTGTCAGACTCCCAACAGTTAAGCAAGGCAGGGTGAGCAGCCTAAATTCAAATGAGGATGCCACACATCGTAATTTAGGCTTGAAGAATACCGACAAATCTTCGAAATCCAAAGTTTTGTCCAATGTGTTCTCTGAGGACTACGACAAGGTGAAGAATAGGATTTTTGACCCAAGAGGTCAAGCCATTTGTAGGTGGAACAAAGCTTTCTTGACAGCTTGCCTGGTCTGTCTATTTGTGGATCCTCTTTTCTTTCACGTGCTGTCGGTCGATGGCGACCATCTGTGCTTATACGACGGAATAGGACTCAAGATCCTCCTAACAATTGTCAGATCTGTGGTTGATGCATTTTACATTGTTCAGATTATTGTTCGGTTTAATACAGCATTTGTTGCGCCCTCTTCCCGAGTGTTTGGGAGAGGTGAACTTGTGATAGACTCTACAAAGATTGCACTCAGATACTTGAGTGACCGCTGTTGCATTGACCTCTTTACAGCACTCCCTCTTCCCCAGGTACCGTCTACAGGTTAAGTGCAGCGGTCAATCAATTATCGCAGAGAAATAGTCGGCACTGATTTACAATTTTCATTTCAGATGTTAATTTGGGCAATAATCCCAAACATCAGCGGTTCAACCACGACAAAAACGAAAAACGTGCTCCTGTTCATCATTATCTTGCAGTACCTGCTAAGACTCTTTCTCATTCTTCCCCTCCGGTTGGAAATTAGTAATGCCGGTGGTGGATTAGCAAAGAAAGCGTGGGCCCGTGCTGCATTTAACTTGATGCTCTACCTCTTGGCGAGCCATGTAAGTGTATAGAGAATTAATTTTTCCACTCGAGTTCCCACATTTAAAATGAAATTATATGCTTATATAGCAATTCTCTTTTCACGTTGACAGGTTTCAGGAGCCTGTTGGTACCTCCTCTCTGTTGGGAGACTAGAATCTTGCTGGAGGATGGCCTGCAATCAAGAAAAACCATCTTGCCAGTACGACTTCTTCGACTGTCGCCGTGTCCAGGACCCTGCAAGGGTTTCCTGGTACGGGTCAACCAATGTAACAAGTTTGTGCAACGGAAGCAGTACCAATAGTCCCATTGAATTTGGCATTTATGCTGTTGCCGTGACTAATTCTCTTGCAAGCTGCAAATTCTTCAGCAAGTTCTTGTACTGCTTGTGGTGGGGTATAAACAACCTGAGGTATGCACTGGGTTGTTGACCCCATTTTCATTGCGTCTGCACCACATCTATCGATACTCTACTTTCGGGGAATGAGCAGTGTACATTCCCCAGAAGCATACAGGAATATCAATGCTGATGTGAAAATCATCTTTTCCCAGGAACTTCGCTGGACAACTTGACTTTTGTCCTATAGCTGGTGCATGTTTGAGACTAAACTGATGCGTGATTGATGTTATAGTGCTTAATTTATGAACGAAATTAACATTAGCAATTTTTTTTTTTCACTGACAAGGCTCTCTTCTGATCCACATGAACAGTTCCATAGGGCAGAACTTTGAATTTGTGGCAACCACTTACGTTGCGGAACTTATTTTTTGCATTGCGGTTGCAATTCTTGGGCTGCTTTTGCTCGCACTGCTCATTGGAAATATGCAAGTGAGCTCTGTTGTTCATTTTGCTGTACTTTTGGTGTTAATTTCATAGTTTGCTTAAATCAATAATGATGTCTACATCATCACTAGCAACCGATAATAGGGACTATGAGTGAGGAGTCATCAGTAGTCTTTTGATCACCCAACCCATCGTCATGGTAAAACATAGTTTCATCACTTTCTATTGGTAGGAGTACCTTCAAGCAGCAAACAACCGAATCGAGCAGTGGAGGCTCAAGAAGACAGATACAGAGCAATGGATGCATTACAGACATCTGCCTCCACAGCTGAGACAATCTGTTCGGACATATTACCAATCTAAGTGGGTGGCAACTCAAGACATTGACGAAGAAGCTCTTCTCAGAGAGTTCCCAGTGGACTTGCACAGAAATGTCAAGGGCCATCTTTGCCTTGATCTAGTTCGACGTGTAAGCTGTGGAATCCGATTTGTTCTTTTTTTTCATTTTGGTTGTTTACATGTGATTTCTTTAAAGATGTGAAGTGAGTAGCAGGATTTTCTTCTGCGATGCATTGATTTTTATTCTTATTCACTTGTGTCCAAACTTAACAGGTCCCGCTTTTCAATCAAATGGATGAAAGGATGCTAGATGCGATATGCGAGAGGCTGAAACCTGTTCTGTGCACTGGGAACATGTACTTAGTATGCGAAGGAGATCTGATTCAAGACATGTTCTTTATAATCCGGGGGCACCTCGATTCCTCAACAACCAATGGTGGCCGCACGGGGTTCTTCAACTCATGCCGTCTGGGGCCAGGGGACTTCTGCGGCGAGGAGCTGCTGACATGGGCCCTGGACCCACGCCCAAGCATCGTCCTGCCCTCATCCACGCGGACTGTCAAGGCCCTGAAAGAAGTGGAAGCATTCTCTCTAGCTTCCGAGGACTTGAAGTTTGTGGCATCGCAGTTTAGGAGGCTGCACAGCAAAGAGCTGAGGCACAAGTTCAGGTTCTACTCGCAGCAGTGGCGTACATGGGCCGCATGCTTTATCCAATCCGCATGGCGCCATTATAGGAAGTTGAAGGAGGAGGCTGAGCTGAGAGAGGATAGTGACGGTCAGGCGGGCCAAATGAAGCGTTCAAGGTCATTTTGGGATGTGTACGCGAGGGAACTGATAAAAAGCACCAGGAGGGATGAGAAGAGACAAGCAGGGTCGGGTTTGGAAGCTGTGAACATGAAACAGAAGCCGGACGACCTCGATTTTGGGCAGGATTTTGAGATTGAGGACTTGATGACAGCGTCATAATAAAAGCCACAGAATTTCGCATCAAGCTCTCTTGCAGTCCTGTCTATAAGCACGGAGCCAAGTAAAGCTTAACCATGTACGGTTACCTTAACAGATTGTTGTTGTTTGTTGCTGCAAAGGAACATTTCGAATTTATTGGAATGGTTTAGCTATACCGGTTTCGCTTCGCCACACAACCTTGTTATTCAGTATGCAGAAGAGTTCTTTTTCTAGTTAAAGGTAATCAACAACATGTATGCTTTCATGAGATTTTGAAGACGAATCTTTGAAGGATATTATTTAATCATTCATTTCATTTAGTTTGTGGAGAACAGTGACAAGCAATGCAAATTATTTTTTTCCTTGGTATTTATGTATTCAACTTTTTCGTGGATGCGCAATGTTGAATAAGCAGTCAAGAATCATCACCGCGAAAATCATGTGACCTCCTGTTTGTCATCCCCCTCACGAACACAGAATGATGCAACTTGGTCATCCTGTTCTTGCTTTTGTGTCATTTTCAAAAAGAAGTGCAAAATTTGAAATAGACATGCAAGACACTGGGGGAGGCTGATGCTTGTTTTGGGACCCGATCTACATTCTCTGCTTTGGAGTTTTTCTTGTTGATGGCGACAAAGGCCCTCATTCAAGTTGAAATGGAGAAATGTTGGAGAAGCTTCTGGGGTTGTGCCCCTCAGTCAAACATATCCAACCTCTCTTTGTTGAACTTGGGGCTGCTATTTGCTTAATGCTCACCCCAGCAAAGTCAATTCTACTTGATCTCTATGACTGCCGTGTACACAGTTGATTCTTCGCAACCCAAAAGGAAAAGAAAGAAAGAAAGAGAGTCATTATGTTAACCATGGACTCATTCAAATTCTTTTTCCTACTACTTTTGGTTGTCTTTATTTGATGAAAATCTGAAGAGACTGTTAATTCCTATTATAGGCTAAGTTTTAACCTTGTTTGTTTTTCTTTTGGTTACAAAATAACCACAAAAAAAAGTTACCCAAGGAGTAAAAAGTAAGAACGTTGGCAACACCATAAGTGAAATAGGAGTAAATCTAGGTGTATTGAGTTTCAATAAAACTTCCTGCATCATTTAAGATTCTATTTTGGGAATCATTTGTAACATACCTTGCTTTATCTTTACCCTTAAAATTGTCTTAGCCTTCAAAGATACTCTTGCAACAATGAGGGTGGGTTAGAGATGACCCTTCTCAAATTGATTAAAACTCTCATGATCTTCTATATGGGTTTTTCAATCGCCGGTCGATCATTCACTTATTTAAAATCAACCTTCAATTTTTGTGTCCACCTCTAAGTTTAACTGAGTCACGTTTGTTAAAAGGTGGTGGTGACTTTTGCAATTCGGTGAATCACGCTAAATTTAAACTTTCGTGCGCACGTGGCACGTGTAAGAATTCTGGTTTCTATGAAATAAACAAAACAAGAATAGCTTAATAGTGGGGTATAGTTTTGGAGAGAGCTTGTCCCTGAACCTCATCAAAAAGTCTTTGGTAATTGCACAAACGTCAATTGATAATGGAAAAGAAGATGGAAGAACCAAGACGGAGGCTAAGATGTTCCTGTGGCGGTCGTTCTCTTCTTGTTCGGACATATTCTACGATGGCTTGATCTTGTTTCTTTCTCCAAATAGTTTATTCCCGGATGCTAATTCTCTGGGCATGTCAAATTTGGCAGTCTGTACATGTCACCGTCCATGCATCTTCGGTTTTGACTGCAAGTTTTCTTGATCATTATTCGTCTTGAACTGGTCCGAGCTCGCTTGGGCTCTTCTTTAGACACGTCCGTCATCTTCTAGGCGTCAAGAACTCCAAAACTAGTCCAAAGAGAGAGATTCGTGACCTGTTCGTTGCTGTACAGCCAAAGAGCTTGAGACTTTAGCTTCTTATATGTATAAGAACTAACGCTTTGCTTTGAGTTCTTCGCTTTGTAAGTCGTTTCATCTCGTTGGTAATGAACATACTGCATATACAAGACAGAGAAGGGCGATAATTGTATATGTGAGTGTCATTTTCTCCGAACTTGCTTTACTCTTGTTCTTTTTCCTAAATTCACTTGGTCAATGCAAATGGCTTCATTACAAAGGTTCAAAGCTTAATCCGGACTGGCATCTTTAAGAGGGAACACAGGAAACATTATCTCTCTTTTAAGCAGGGCCTGACAAATACAGATCTCATGCTTCTATATTATTGGGATTCTAGATTAACAAGTGTTGGTAATTGGATTGTGTTGGTCATTCAGGTTACTGATTTGTTTATTCATGACTGACTTTCTTCACACTGAAAATGCATATTCTTTTCATGAGAAGATGATCTCTGGATGCATGCCATGTCCTTTTCATTTTGTCCAATTCTTGTTTGCTCAAGTTTGTGCTCGAACTCTTGTCTAGAGTTGAAGTCCTGTCACAAATAGAAGGATTTTTCGTGTGCTTTGATGTGGCCTAGAATGTTAAAAGTCCCAGAAGTTCATGTCTGAGTTGAAGTCTCGCTGTTCCATTTCTTCATTTGATTCTCAGTGAAGAAAGGTCAAATGCTCATTTCATATTTATAGAGTATAAACTTTACTCAGCAAGCACTGATACAAAAGGGGTTATTCAGAATGTCATTGTGTTTCTTGTATTTGTCCGTTGCAGATCAAACCCCTCAATTGAGTTGAGACCAAGGAAACTGGTTGGATCTGCAGTAAGCAATGGGTTTACATAATCCAAGATCGATAAGGTCTGTCAATCCATAGGTGTTGAATTTTCTTCTTAAGTCAAAATTTCGTGTTTCCGTGCAATTTTTATCCAATCACAAGCTGTATCTTTGTCATCTCACTGATATGTATTACTTCAATCACTCTTGAAACTTAACTATTGTCGTCTCATGAACTGGCAGAGTTCGGGATGAAGTTGAATTGTCAGAGCTTCCAACTATAAGCCAAGATGGATCCATTAGGCTCTTACACAACAATGCGAGGAAGCAAACATATGAACCAAGTTTCATGGAGAGAGATGACAAGGTGTCACAGAAATCCCCTCCCTCCTTGAGAGCGAAAATACTCTGCAGAGTCTTCTCCGAGGATTATGAGAGAGGGAAAAGAAAAATTCTGGATCCTCGTGGGAAGACGATGCAGCGGTGGAACAGAGTTTTCTTGGTGGCGTGCTTAGTTTCACTGTTTGTCGATCCTCTGTTCTTTTACTTGCAAGTAGTGTGGGAGGAACAGTGCATAGACATTGGAGTGCCCCTTGAAGTCATCCTCACCGCCATCCGGTCACTGGTTGACATCTTTTACATGATTCAGATTTACATTCGGTTCCATACGGCTTATGTGGCGCCTTCTTCCCGTGTTTTCGGGAGAGGAGAACTTGTAATTGATCCTTCAAAGATTGCGCAAAGGTACTTAAGGAGAGGTTTTTGGATCGACTTCATCGCCGCGCTCCCACTTCCTCAGGTATGTCACGCTATCCTCTTTTGCACAAGTTTGCAATGCCAAGCCAACTGTGGTTGATTCTCTTCAATAAGTGACATGATTTTTCTTCTGTATATAGGTGTTGATATGGGTGATCATCCCAAATCTTAAGGGTTCAACAATCACCAATACAAAAAATGTGCTTCGCTTCATTATTATTTTCCAGTACCTCCCGAGACTCTTTCTCATCGTTCCTCTGTCGTCACAAATTGTGAGGGCCACAGGTGTTGTCACAGAACAAGCTTGGGCTGGAGCTGCGTATAATCTGATTCTTTACATGCTCGCGAGCCATGTGAGTCCTTAACAAACTAATTCTTGGGATGAGACATTATCTTTCACTAAGTTTGTTCAGCTTCTTAATAGGTTTTGGGAGCCTGCTGGTACCTCCTGTCCATCGAAAGGCAAGAAGCATGTTGGAAATCCGTGTGCAACAGAGAGAATCCATCTTGCAATTATCAATTCTTTGATTGTCACAAAGTCGATGATCCTACCAGGAATGCCTGGTTTCAGTCAAGCAACGTCACAGAATTATGCAGACCAAGTAGTGGGTATTACAACTTTGGAATATACGGTGATGCACAGACGCACGCTTTGAGTGCTTTGCCATTTTTGAAGTACTTTTACTGCCTCTGGTGGGGCTTGAAGAACCTGAGGTGATCCCCCCGTACTTTCTTTTGCTCGTTACAAGGTTGGCTTTAGAAGCTAAATGCTTATTCACTAGACCTTGTTAACCCATCTCTAAGACATATGAACAATGACTTTTGTGGAGAGAAAAGCCATTGTTATCTACCTTAAGATCTTGAATTCCAGGTAGAGTCAAAAAGACTCTCCGTCAGATTTGCAGCCACATGTCACCAATTGTTAACCATATTTCTTGGATCAAATTAAGCTGGTCCTGCGCTGTCTGTTAAGCCTTTTTATCTCTGGAATGTGCAGTTCCTTGGGGCAAAACTTGTCGACGAGCACATACATTGGAGAAATCTTATTTGCCATCATTATTGCCACTCTTGGCTTGGTGCTCTTCGCGCAGCTCATTGGCAATATGCAAGTATGTATTGCATTTCACTATCGCTGCTGCAAGTTTTTACATGAATACTACATAAGTGGTGATTGATCAGTGAGTGGTGATTATCTGGCAGAGATACCTCCAATCGACAACAGTCCGGTTGGAGGAATGGAGGGTAAAGAGGAATGACACCGAAAGATGGATGCACCACAGGCAACTGCCACCAGAGCTGAGGCAGTCTATTAGAAAATACGATCAGTACAAGTGGGTCGCCACTAGGGGAGTTGACGAAGAAGCTATCCTGAGAGGCCTTCCTATGGATCTGCGGAGAGACATCAAGCGACACCTCTGCCTCGATCTAGTCCGACGTGTAAGTTCTCCTTTTATCTTTGTCGCCAACATTTGTGACACTGCTGATCTTTTAGTCTAGCGATAGCATGTAAATACAGAATTCAGTTTTTCCACTGATCAGACCAATCAAGTAAGATTAACTTAGAAAGTTTCAATCATGATTTGGTTATTGACATCAATCTTGGAATTGCTATACTTGTGGTAAGACCTGCCATAAAAAAAAAAAAAATTGTCTTGAATATGTTCGAGAACCGCATCACTTGCTGAGCGCAGGAAAACCGCAGTACCAAACTCAATCAGATTTGAGCTGCAACTTACCTATGTTGTCCTCAAGTGGTTCATAAAGCAAGCAACCACTTTATCAGCCTCAAGACATCCTGCAGGAAGATATTAGATGAGCAAAGATTAATGATTCTATAGTATATAATTCGAACAAGCAAGGTTTTCGTTGCAATTGATGGTTATTTGGTCATACTTATTTTTCTTTTTTGTTATATGCAGGTACATCTGTTTGATCAGACGGATGAAAGGACACTCGATGCGATTTGTGAAAGGCTCAAACCCGCCTTGTGCACTGAAGGAACGTTCTTAGTTCGTGAAGGTGACCCGGTCAATGAGATGCTCTTCATCATCCGAGGCCACCTCGACTCTTACACTACCAATGGGGGCCGCACCGGGTTCTTCAACTCGTGCCGCATCGGTCCGGGAGATTTCTGTGGTGAAGAACTGCTCACATGGGCCCTGGACCCAAGCCCCAGCATTATCTTACCATCATCGACCCGCTCGGTCAAAACCCTCTCCGAAGTGGAGGCTTTTGCGCTAAGGGCAGATGACTTGAAATTTGTGGCGTCGCAGTTCCGGAGACTTCACAGCAAGCAACTTAGGCACAAGTTTAGGTTCTACTCACACCATTGGCGAACATGGGCTGCATGCTTCATACAAGCGGCGTGGACGCGATTCAAGCGGCGCAAAGAAATCATCGAGCTCAGGGCTAGAGAAAGTTCCATTGTTTTTTCCGAAGTCCGGACTCTGTCTTCTAAGTCCAGATGGGGCGCGTACGACACAGAAATGGGCTCTAGCTCTAGAAGGAGCTTTCATAAGCACTCGGGATCGGGTTCTAGCATCGTCAGTACGTTGCAGAAGCCGGCAGAGCCAGACTTTTCAGTCGACGTGGGTTGAATTGTTAACTGATCTTTATGTGGCTCAATTCGGAATTCGCGTGACGGAGTATGTATAGATTTTTTTTTAGCCTATTCTTTGTTTCTTTGGGTCAATGAGATCAGAATTCGATGTTTAATTTTTTATCCAGTCTCGTTCTTGAAATCTTGAGTGTAGATTGAGGACATTGACTTTGTAACAGTTTTGAACAGTCAAAGCATCATACAGTAAATTAGATTGATCAGTTGCAGATCAATCGGTTGATTAGAGAAATTAGTCATTTCGAGTTGCTGATTCAGTTCTGACAGACAGCCCCATGGCTTCCCTTGCCATTTTGTTGGATAGAAAAGATTGGAGTATTCTTCAATGGCAAATGCATTGGCTCATCTAAGGACAGACAAAGATAGATGAACTTGATATAGGATTCTGTCTCCTATTTTGTGTGGCTCAACGTTCCTACGCGACGAAAATCTTCTTGAATAAGATCATATCCCCGTCGACGTACCTTCGGTTAGAACTCATTTTCATTTCTAAATTGTTAAAGAGCCTGACCAATTAAGCCCTTAAGAAAAGTTTGGTACATGTAAACAAAGGCCATGACAAACTCTGTTTACAAGCATCGTAACGAATGGATGTATGAAGTTAAAGAACAAATAATAAGTCGCCTAAGTAAATAACCATGGCCCGGCCTTAACAATGCAGCCATTTGCTGTGAAAGTTTAGTATAATGGTTGTGTAGGACTAAGGGTGCGTTTGGAATTAACTTTGCAAAGAGCTTTGGGCTTCTAAAGATACTTGGGCTAAAGCTGGGGTGTTTGGGAACAACTTTGAAATTCCCATTAGGCCAAAGCTGGCCTTCTCAAGGCTGAAAGCCCAAGGCGGTGTGAGGGTGCCTTGGGCTTTCAGCTTTCTCGGCATACAAGTGGCACTATTCATTTTTTTATTTTCTTCCAAAACTATCCTCACTTACTCTCGATTTTTCCGGTTTTGCCCTCGTCATTGTACTATTCATCTTCTTCTCCGTTGAAGGCCGACGTGTTGCTTGAAGCTGTGAGCAGCCACCGACGGCTCGGCATGGTCGCGGTGGCCTAGGCGACCGTCACCGAGGAGTGATGCAACCGCCGCCCTGTCTGGGTTGCGGCGATCGCGGTGGGTTGCAACGAGGTTTGGGTCGCCAACCTCGCCGCGACCCAGATCTGGGGGCGGCGAGGTCCTCCCGCGACCTCACCGCCCCAGATCTTGGTCACGGCAGTCGCCGGAGGTCGCGGCGAGGTCATCCAACGTCCGGTCATCCGACGTCCGGCAACCCTCGCCAATGGTCTTCAGTGGTCACCTAATGTCTGGCGACCCTCACCGATGGTCTTCAGTGGTCGCCGACGTCCAGCGACCCTCGCCGATGGTCTTCAGTGGTCGCCCGACATCCATCGGCCACCTGCCCTTGCCAATCAATTTTTTTTTTATTTTTCTTTTGATAATTTTTTTTATCACCAAAGCCCTTTGTAAATGTAATTCCCACAAACACCATTTTACTCAAAGGTACTTCAAATGAGCTTTCAAACTACAATTTACCAAACACACTTAACTCAAAGGTCTTTGTATTTTCATTTTGGAAAATACCTTTAACTCAAAGGTTTTTGTATTTTTCTAAAGACTTTCCCCAAAAGCCTTCCCAAACGCACCCTAACTAGGAAGACTTCCTTTCCCATCCTAGGGCAGTTGATTTATATATATGCATCAAATTTAGGCCATGTCAATTGTATATTATACAATATTATAGGATAAGAACACCATAAATGCCATAATTTTTGTACGGTACTCATTTGAAGGATGTAACTTTTTTTTTCTTACTTGTGTGTCACATTTTCAAAAATCTTTCACTTGAATACCATCGACGATTTATCTCGCCAGAAAATTCGATATTTTCCGTTGGCAAAATGAAATCAGCAAATGAAAAGTTAAACAACGTTTTTAAAGATTTATTTGCAAAACCCTAATTAAATTTAAGAAAACTGGGGCAAAATTTTGTCCAAGTTGCAAAAGTTGGTGAAGAACCCTAACTCTACTTCCAACCTGAAATCGGGGTTCCTAGAGCAAGAGAGGGAGAGGGAAAGGGAGAGGGGCATCAGTTGGTGAAGGATCCCTACTCAAAAAGAGATTCCCTTGCACGTTCTTTCTTAGGAGTCATCATCGTCATTTCTTTATTCCGTCTACCAACGGATTTTGGGGTATCAGAGGAAGCGCAAGGACCAAGGAGAGCAACAACGGACGACGGAGGAGGAGCGGCGTCGAAGTCGTCGGACTACGCTTCCAAAGCCAAAGCAAGTAAAATAGAGCGAGAGACAGCGATGGAGGGAGAGGAAAAGGCTTTGAAATTTCATTTCTATGGAGTCTACGATTTCCAAAGAGGAAAAAGTGAAAGATTTAGTTTTTCTAAAAAAACGCCATCAATTTTTTAGCTCTAACCATATAGAACGAAAAATTTCCCACATGAAACTTCAATTTCCTCTAAAAAGTCGGGTCAAATTCAAAAATATGATTTAAAAAGCCACTTACAATGAATAATTATTGAATAGAAACTCAAGTAAATGATTTACATCAATGTGACACTGAAGTGAATAAAAAAAAAAAAGAAGTTATAACAACCAAGTAAGCAGTATACAAAAATTATGTCACTTCTAATATTTTTATCTCTAATATTACAACATTTGTTAAACATACTAAAATCTTAATTTATGTTAGATAATTTAATCAACATCAAATCTCATAAAGTGTTAATTCGCATAAAAATCAATGGCTCTCGACCATTAGGAGCTCACTGTCATTTGTATTGGCTCCAAATATTAGATTTTATGTAATCCTTGGAAAACCCTTCATCTAGCCTGCCTCCTAAGCCCAGATTCTGCGTAGACTTTTCTCGGATTTTACATCAGCCATTACGCAACAAGACAGTCAAAGCTTTTGAATTCAATTCATGGCGAATCTCTTTCCCTCATCTTTGGATTTCTGCTTCTTTAACGCCATTGATTTCGAGCATTGCTTCCCCCAAAGAGACTGAGTTTGCGGGCTTCAAGATCTTATCAGATTTCCTATTAAGGGTGCGAGGGTAAGTTGACAAATTGGACCCATTCTAGAGTATTATAGGCCTTTAGCATATACAGTCACTTATGGCACACCAGTAGAACTATGGTGATAGTTTCGTACACCTACTGATGAACTAAATAACTATGATTCAAACTGAACAATCTGAAATAATGACATCAGAGGGACAATTTCGTTGATCGCCCATCCTCGCCTTTTCTCATTTGTATCTTGAGAAAAGGTTTTTAGTAAAGACAGTCTTCTGATACTCAACAGGGTCCACCCATCCTCATCTTAATCATGTTTCCAAATGAATTCCCCCACTAGGCAAGCAGCTTTGTTTGGTAGGAGCTCAGTCATCAAGTGAGGTCCCACTTTGACTATCAGCCTGGTTTTGCTCCTTTTGAAAATCGAAGTCAGGTACCAAAGGAAGTTAAAAAAAAAAAAAAAAAATCTGTGTTCGCATTATCATGAAAGCAGCAGCTGACTTGACTTTCTAACTGAATTATAAGGTCATTAATACATAATTTCTATGATATATACCCAAAACCGTCCTTCAGCGGAAGTATAAGTTGTCGTGTCTTCTGGCACTTTCTTGCTCTCTTCCCTCCGCAGTTCAAATCAGTAAAGGGGCTTTTCCTTCTTTATTCCCCCCATTGAATATGACAATCGGACTGACTATTATTAAATAATAATCTTTCGTGGATTAAATCATCCTGTTCCTCGCAATCATGCACTTGACAACCCAATCTAACATGATTAGCCTAATGAAATTGTCTTTCTGGCAAGATAACTTGGTCAGGGCTCTCAAACTTGACCACTCATTTGCCCATTCTGAGCCGTTCCTCGTTGCTAGGAAAGAATTTGGTCAAGGGCGTTAGGCCATTATGATGACCAGGAAAGTTTTAGCGGGAGAAGACTCGGATCTTGATCATAGCCACGTTAGCTCAAGCAAACTTTCGCTCGATGCAATCATTTGTTCAAGATGGTCAAAAGGCAGGAATGAGTTACATTTTCTTGCGCGCATGAATGAAGGCATATATGCACCTTTTGCAATTCGTGGGGATAATTAAGTGGGATGGGTTCGGCTTGTGCACCTCGAGCGATTTTAATGTACTCTCGATTTACATTAGCCCACTAGCCGTTAGATCATGTGAAGTTCCTCTTCAGCTCTCTTCAGCTCTCTTCAGCTCTAGTACGTGCTGCACATCGGTCAAAGTCCTCACCACTCCCTCATGCATTCGAATCTAAACCATTCCTCTTCCAGCTATACCATAAGCACTTCCATCCCCTATAAGCATGCTGCCTCCATCCATCGAGTAGTAGGTAGTAAATCAACTTCCTACAGTGGGTCATGTGACAAGAACATCCGGAATCCAAAACCCACTCATGGCCCGATGAACTCACGGTGATCGCTTACAGACACTCAGCATCATCGGAACTATTACCTGCTGGGGAAGTCACACTGCTCTCTACAGACTCCATTTCAACACCTCTTCCCTTGTTCTTCAAACAGTAAATCATGTGGTGCCCCTAACATCCATAGTTCCATAACTTCCGACAACTCTTCACATATAACGTCCCCTCTACCCCACTCAAACAGTGAAAGTTCCGTCAAACACGTCTAGGTGTGCCTTAGAGAACATACTCTCAAGAATTGTTGATATTTCTAGGTTACTTATATATCTAAATATTATGTGAAAAGATATTTCAAGAAGGGTGTAGAAATATTTAGGAAGATAATTTCTCAAGGATTCTAGAGAGAGATAGTAATAACTAGATATTTTAGGAGGTAGAACCACCTCCTTAGCCCTATAAGTAGGCAATTGCGGCCATTAAAGTAAATGGGATGTGAGAGGCTTGACTATGATAACTAAGGGTGTGAGAGAGTGCTTGTCAACTAAGTGTATGTGCGTAAGTTCTCCTAACCGATATTGTTAAAGACTGCCTCTAGTAATAAGAATGTGTTTTCGTTAAGTGAGCCTCGTGTATCTTCCTCAATAATTGGTATCAAAGTTGTGCATCTAAGTTCATTACGCCTAAAATTAAAACATACTCACCAGTAAATTTCTCCAACTCGAACTTCATAGAAGCCATTGCGAAATTGCATATAGATATTTCTAGAACAATCGGTATCAACAACTCAAAGTTCTGCTACCAATTTGTTAGGCAAAAAGGTGGAATCGTGGAACCAACATAAAAATCGAGTAGGAAATAAACGCATAAATAATCTTAATATATAGGATTAGCTAATTTGGCTAGGCATGCTACTTCATAGGGTGAGATTAATGGAATGTTTCACTAAATCAACAAGAGGAGATTATAATTACTCGGCACAACTCTCAAATGTTTCTCAGTCCATAATGTCAAAAGTATGTGTTCGTGTGTCCGCTTAAAGTGGACCCACCCAACATATGAAGTCTTCTGAAGAAAAGCCGGTCAAGTTCAAACATTTGACCATAGCTTGATTGAACATTCGAAGTGTTTGCCGCCATGTCCATGGTTAGACGTTCAGCCAATCTCGGCCGATCGTCTCACCTTGCCTTTGGACATCCAAAATCCATGATTCAGACCCAAGACAGCCTCATTGCAATTCGCCGCTTATTCTAGCCATCTGCCACTTGATTTAGAACATCCGAAATATCCTCTCGCGCACTTTAAACTATATCACTTGGTGGTTTGGATGTCCTCAAATTCCAATCCGAGTCGATTGCAAACCAAATCGAATCTAAACTTCAAGCCGTATGTCAAGAAATCACCGGCCACCCTTGCAAAGAAGATGAACAGTAGCAATGAGGGCCAAAATCGAAAAATTGAAGAATCGGTGAGGGTAGTTTTGGAAGAAGAAATCATTTAACCTTAGTTTCAGCATTCTGCAAAATGCTACTTCGAAAGTTTAGTCCCCACTTATTTTAGGCTTTCAGTATTCCTAAGACTAGCATTTGGCCGAAAGTTACTTTGAAAGTATTGTCAAACACCCCAGCATTTCCTTGAGAAATTTTAAATGCTAAAAGTCCATTAAAAAATCTGAACCAAACACACCCTATGAAGCTTTCAAAAGATTTAAAAGCTATGTATACCAATCATTTCCTTTGAACTTTAGACCAAAATTTTAGCCTAGAATTACAAAGATATAGTCAGAAAATGTTCAGAAAAATAATCGTCGAGAATCAAAGTTGAAGGATCAAAATTGATCGGGGCTCGAACAAGTAAGTGATCGAATATGTGGTTTCTCCTTAAACATAAATCTTTCGACTGTGCGCATGACCGTATGACATCACTATTTTCCCTAATTGTTATCAAAGTGACGTCACCTTTGTTTCTTAAGTCAAATGGGAGAGAGAAGTGATTGGAAGCTAACAAAATAGAGAAAAGAACACCAAAAATTCTAAATTATGTTCATCATGACACATTTACCCTAAACTTTTTTTATAACAGTAAACATTTCAAATTTATACTCAAGTGACATATTTATCCTCATTTGTCAAGGTTTCTCAATAAGCACGGTGAAATATCTATCTAGATGAATAACAAAAGGAAAAAAATATTAACATAGCACCCCCATAGCTTAAGGGAAATAAAAATGATGTCATTTTGGTTGGAAAATCATTTAACTAAATTTTAATGAAAAATAAATGTATCATACAAATACAAATTTAAGGTTTTTGATGTCACAAAAAAAAGCTTCAAATAAGTGTGTTACAAGAAAGACAGCTTGGGATAGAAAAACCTAAAATGAGATCTTTTCGGATGAAAAAATTAGATTTTGATTTCTTTTAGGCCCTTCATAATCACGTGCATGCTTCATGAGGACTTTAGTCTTGGAATAAAAGCGGTCAAATGATGTTTTTTTTTCTTTTTTTTGCCACGAGAGTCAAAGGGTGTTTAATTGGGCTCTCTTTATAACATACAAGAAGGCATATGTTCAGATACCTTCACCATCATGAATGTCGAAGAAACTTAAAGCCAGAAGTCAAATGAACGACTAAAAAAGAGATTATTTTGCACCAACCTTTCTAAGGTTCCATTCATTTGAAGAAAAACTATTTTTTAAAATTATTTTCTGACTTTTTGATATTGAATAATGAAAATTAATTGACTTATGAAAAATATCTTCCATAAATTGAAGACAACAAGTTTAGATTGGGGAAAATAATTTTCCTTTCTAGCAAGAAGAAAATCACTTTCCCCAAATCATTAAACAAACGAAAACCAACTATTTTCCTTGAAAATAATTTTCATAAAAGATATTTTACTTTAAAATAAGTTATCGGTGAAACAACGTACCATAAGTATTCAACACATTTCATTGGTTCGAGGGGTCAAATTCTTGGTCATTTTGCTTTTATATAAGTGGAGCGAGGCCATAACTTTGTCGGAGGGAATTACGAACACCAAACCCTAGAATCATAATGAAACCGTTTCAGTGATGAATTCCGTCCACGGTCGTTGTACTATGGTGGTATGTGTCTACTATGAGGTCATGGACCTTTTTCTCTCAATGGCTAGCCTCCAAACTTTAACACTTCGCACTCGATGCTCAACTTACCATTTTCTAACCATTATTTATGTCAACATGCTCAAAAAGATCAACGACTATGACTGAAATATGATGAAATCTAATCAATTAAGCTAAAAGTATAGTGATTGTTTATGCAATGACAAATTTAGACCATGTCGGTTTTTCGAAGGACTGTTGTTAGGGCATTCCAGTGTCCGAAACACAAACTGCGCTGATAGCAAAATAACTAGGGATGGTTTTTGCAACCCGTGTCCAGGTGCATGACTCACAAAATTTGAATAATAGTCAAAGTCTGAGTTTATCTCAGCAATGACGTCTGTTAACCCGAATTATCAATGTGAACGGGATGACATAATGTGAATCGTCGGCTCTAAATATATTAATATATATAATGCCTTTTTATTTACTTCTTTAAAGATAAGAGCGAATCACCCTGCATTGGGATGCACAGGAGAAATCCTGAAACCTTAAATTAGGGAGATGATCGAGAGGGAGTGTAAATCCAAACCTGTCAATATTTTCAATTTAACATATGTTCATTTCAAAAGTTTAAATCCATGGGTTATAAGTCAATTAAGATAAATTATTTGTTTCACACTACATCAAATCCCGGTGTAGGACTTCTCTAATACAACTCACATGCACTTCAATGATCTCCCCTCACTTATGATCTCCAGTGTTAGACAGCCCCTTGATCCAAGCATCCCCTCAAATTTCCACATTGTTGCAACACAACTACAACTATGCACAACAACCATATCATTTGATAACTCATAACAACATTGTTGTATCCCAACACCCACCTTCACTTATGGTCTTGATCTCGCGTTACTAGAGCAAACAGTATTAGGAGCTCGCCAATCAACTACCGGCTCTAATACCATTTGTTGGAATATACAACATAAAGTCCGATACCTATAATTGGGGGAATCGTCGAAAGGAAGCTTAAGTTTGAGCTAGTCAATATTTTCAGTTGAACTCACTTTCACTTAAAAATTTAAATCAATAAGTCATGAATAAATTAATATATATATTAACTACTCCACCTCACCAAATATATAATATGAGACTTTTCTAAGATCACTCGTACATGCAGCTCAATACAGGACTCACGAAACCAAGGCCTGAAAGGTGTCAATCTCATTTAAATCGAATTTAGTAAAAGAAGGAAAAATGGAGAAAAGCATGAGACTAGGAGACAAGTCCTTTTGTCAAGGGTTCTCAAAGATCATTCAACAAAGTTCACAGAATACTGTTCTCAGATTCAATGAGCTTTATTGACGAGAATCTATGAGACAAGTCGTTTGTCAAGGGTTTTCAAAGATCATCATTTCCGCGGTCCTTCTCAGCCCATCTTCCCCGTTTACCGTCATCACTATCACTCCCTCTCTATGATATTTCCTTGGTTTTAACCAATCAAATTCCTTTTAGACAATAGCCATTAATGATGACCTTCATCATAAGCAACGAAAAATGTGATCACATATGCATCTGATGTTCAAAGCATGAATCATGGGGTTTGATTCGCTTGAAGGACAGAATTGACTCGGTGTGGAGGCAAAGTTGTAGAGAATTCCACTCCTTGATGAGCCCACGATTTTTTTTAAATGTGAGCTGATGTTTCCAAGTGCTCCTTTTTCCAGTCTTTGGAAAGATCTGGTGGCTTCATGACAGCATTTGCTTGCAAAGCATTTCATCGGTCTTTAGATAATCGCGTCTCCACATTCATACTTCTTAATTATCAAAAAAGAAAATTAAACATTTAAAAGGATGGTCATTTGCAATAACTAGTGATGATTGCAAGCATGTTAATATATCCAGTTAGATTTACATTCACTCAAAAACTTAAACTAATAAATAATAGACAATTAGGATATATTAACTACCCCACACCATATTTATTGTCCAATGTGAGACTATTTGTAACACAACTCACATGCATATCTCAACAACCTTACCTCTCTTGTCATTGAGGCAACTTTTTTGGACAGCCTTTTGTTTGATTACACATAATTGTTATAGAGGAATCTAATGGAAAACATGAAGTTACTGGAAAATAGGGAAAATTATCAAAATAGTCCTAAACATATTACAATTATGCCGATTCAATCTGAAACTTATTTTTTTTTGTCAATCGAGTCCTAAATCTTTTGAAATTGTACTAATTTAATCCTTCCGGCAGGTGCTGACGTGGACACCGGCAACAATATTTTAATATTATTATATTTTTCGAATTTTTTTACTAAATTTTTAATCTTTTCTCTTCTTTTTCTTTTCCTTTTTTTTCCTCTCTTTTTATTTTTTGCTCTCCTCCCTCCTTCTTCCGGTGACTGGCCAGAGGGGAGGGCCGGTCACCGAACTGAGGCTGCCAACTAGGCCCAACTGGGGCGAGCTTGCCCCACCGTCACCAAGTGAGGGCCACCCAGCCACCGGCAAGGCAAGCCCTTGCCCGATCGGGCGAGGGCGAGCCCCCTCATCAGATCCACTGGTGAGGGATTAGCAAGCTCGCCCTCCTGGCAAACTGAACATCCTCGAAGTTCCGACCCCACAGCACCATAGAGCCACGAAGAGACTTCTAACATTCACCTTCACCATCTCGACAATCGTTCTGCTGACCATGACCTAGGCCTCCTCATCGGAGCCCTCATCCGGGAGTTGAAGACCAAGGAATCAGAGTCGCGGTTGTCACGCCACACGAACATCTTCTGATGGTCAATTAAATTGCGACGTCTCAGGATACGTCGCCAACCCAATCTTTTTATCTTTCAATTAAACGCAAGTTGAAGCATAATATAAACAACACCTAGTCAATTATCATGGTAGTGATAGTAAAACACATCAAATATTTCCAAAGGCACAATCTTTATTTATTACTTGTTAACCCTAGGAAGTTTAACAATTACAAGCCCATTCCAAAGTGCGACTTCCTATCGACCAACTCAAAACCTGCTGGGGTCAAGATTAACCTAAACTTCGCTAACCAGCAAGGCCAGCTAAAAAGTGTCGTATTTCGCGCCCACCACAACCGTACCTAGCAATTCTCCATGCTACGGCCCTTAAAATAATTAACAACAACGGAATGAGATATTAATCTCAATGAATCAACTTCCTAAACCTCGATTAGGAAGCTAATTCGCCCCGAAGGTAGCCTAAACACACAACGGCATGCCATCTTACCTCATATTGACACATGCCTGCATATTAGTACATCTCACATGATAATATTAGTACAACACGCATAAATAATAATCAGAACGCATTCGAAACATTTTAGGCGCATTGTCAACACACGTGGTCCAATTATTACTACCCTTCAAACCACAGCCAACACAAGAGTCGGCGGTCTTCCAACATGAACGGGCATCATCCTGCCCTATTGGACATGGTATCGTCTAGAACCCCCGCCTAGACAGCATTCCATAAAAGAGCATCAGTCCGGCCTCAACCACGACTTGACATCCAAACCACCGCCGAGCATCCGATAAAAATCAGGCATCGCCCCCAAACTCCTATTGGGTGACGGATTCAATTAAATGACCACTCAAGCATACTAACAATCAAGCCAATTCTTATTTCCATTAATTAACCAAGAATAAAAGAGTTCATTTTCAAATAATCAACTTTGACAATTTTTCACACTTAAAAATCCTAGTAAAATATTCGTACGTGGCCATAAATTTCAAATCAACCCATCAAACTTTGCATACTTCCATTTTAAAATCTCATTATTTTATTTAGCATGTAAAACTTGGCGTCCAAACCCGACACCTCAAAATTCTCTATTTTCTTGCCCATAAAACCCTTTTTTGAAAATAATAAATAAAATCTATAATTGAGCAATCAATAGCATAGCATCACAAGCTCAAACAATTGAAATTAGGTACAATCTCATCCAAAAAAAGGAGCATAAAATGTTACTTAATGGTTAATCCGTCATTAATTACACTAATCGCGATTAGTTAGGCTAATCGTAATTAATTAGGCTAATTACAATTAATTAAGCTAAAATCGATTAATTAACCTAACTATAATTAAATAAGAAATAATCGTTGTTAATTAAAATAATCACGATTAATTAAACAAATTACGATTAAATAAAAATAGATCATGAATAATCAAATAAATCACGATTAATTTAACTAAACTCGATTGATTAATCTAAACATGATTAATTAATCTAATCATACTTACTGAAATTAATTGCACTTAAATTTAATCTAAACCATTCTTAATCGCAATTAAGGATAAATTAAAATTAACTAATACTAACCACCATTAATCTTAAATTAACATAACCCATAAACGCAATTAACACCCTAATCCACAATTAGGAAGTTAACTCGTAGATTTCCGGCGACGGCGAGCTCGCGGCGATGGCAGTGCGATGGCATCAAGAACGTGACACTCGTGGCTCCAATAGAGAATCGACGTTGCGGCAGCGGCTCAAGCTCACGGCTTGAGCTTGGGTGTTCAGTGGTGGCAGCAACTTGGGAGCTCGGCGGTGGAGATGGCAGTGCGGGTGTAGTGGTGCGGGTGGTGATGAACGGTGGTGAGAGGTGGCGGATGTTGTTGGTGAAAGATGATGATGGTGGTGAAGATGGGATGGGGTGGCGTGGTGGTGGTGGTATTCACGGCAATGGTGATGAAAGAAAAGAAATAAAGGAGGAGGAGGACACGAAGAGGAAGGAAAGGAAGACCAAGGAAGAACAAAGAAAAAGGGAGAAGGGCTGTTGGTGGCTTCTGCTGAAGGGGGGGGGGGGGTGTGCAAATGGACGCATGAGAGAGAAGAAAGAGAAAAATAAAGGGAAAAGAAGGATTTTTGCCCAAAATCCTATCAATCTTCACACCAACCCCCCTACAACCCTCATTGCCAAGCATATTTTCCCCAAAATATCTTCTTATATCCAATTTCCTTTAAAACAAAATTATGGGCCCATAAATCACCATTTTGCCACTGGATCCGAATTTTTCCTTTTCCAGTCCCCAATTTTTGTCCGATAATTCATTTCCCAAAAATTTCAAACTTGTCGATAATTCAACGGACGATAAGGCGATGTCTAATAATTTAATCTCAAAACTCTTGAAAGTTTGATACCAGAAATTGAATTAAATTTCATAGTTAAAAATCGATCGAACGCGACTTTAGTACCACCTAAACTATCGAGTGGCTTTTAGGAATTCTCACACGGTTGACCCATGGTCAATAATATTCGATCCATGTTTATACCTTTTCAAATCGTGAACGACCCTCAAGTGTCATGTAATCGCAAGGGTTCAATTACGTACTATGAATATAAGATCAATTGAAAATTCGGTTTATCGTCGTTCGACATGAATATCATAATCGTACGGAATCACCCATGAACTGACCACGTACTTTCGTCAAATCAATTTATATCCGTTCGCTAATTGACTTGTAAAAATATAGTATTGACCATTGTCGATCCTTATGGTCGAGCAATCGAAGCCTAATCGAATTTTTTGGTTTTTCATGTTTTAACCATTTACGACATCACCAATAGATTAGTTAACTCGTGAGTAATCAATTCAAAGTACAATAATCATAAGTGTGTTGATGAAATAAACATTTCATATATTTCGAAATGGGTCAAATTTCGAAATATCACAGTAGTCGGTCAGATCCAGCTCGGCCCAGTCGATCCGGGCAATCTGCAGTGTGACCCAGCATCAGGACTCGTGCTTCGCGAGCATATCCTCCCTCAACAGCTTCGCCGAGCCCGACCCAAAAGCGATCTTCGAGCTCTGCCTAGGCATGTGTAAATGAGGTGTACAGTGCTTCCGTGTTCATGCGAGACCAGGTCAAGAGCTCGAACGACACACACTCCAAGGGCACTCTCGGGATTGCGCGGGGCAGCTGGAGGACGCGAAGAGCTGGCTTGCCGACTCGGTGGTGGCCATGGACGTAGGGCCGGGAGAGAAGGCCTTGACGGATACTCAAGATCAGCAACATCCAGACATAGGTAACCGTGGCCATGACAAATCAAGAAACGTGCCTGGACGGGTTGCGGGCGAGGGCGAGCTCGTCGATCCCTTGCCAATGGATCCGACGAGGGGGCTCACCCTCACCTAACGACAGCGGGGCAAGCTCGCCCCATTCAGGCCTGGCCGGTCGCCGAAAGAAGGAGGGAGGAGAGCAAAAAACAAAAAGAGAGAAATAAAAGGGAAAAAAAAGATTAAAAAATTAATTAAAAAATTCTTAAAAAATAAAACAATTTTAAAATATTGTCGCCGGCGCCGGCCAACGTCCATGTCACCACCGGCCTGCCAAATTTGGTCGAAATGACTAAATTGACATAATTGCAAAAGGTTTAAAACTCGGTTGATCAAAAAAATAAGTTTATAGCTGAATCGGCACAATTATAATAGGTTTATGAATTTTTTTGGTAATTTTTCCATGGAAAATAGGAGGGATCGGGCTATTAAAACACATCTCCTGATATTTGTCTAATCATAAGAAGTTTGTGAGGGAAAAACTTCGAAAGTACCTATCTCATAACCGAGGCAACTTTTTTTTACGATTTTTGTTTGATTATGCATAACTTTTTGAGAACTATAATGGAAAACATGAAGTTACTAGAGGAATCAAGCTATTAAAGAAGGTCACCTCATACTTGTCCTATTGCAAGGAGTTTGTGAGGATCAAATCACCTAATTTACTTTTAATTTTTTTCATTTAGATATTATTACAACTTTAAAAGGTTTGGAGTGCAAGTTGAGAACCATAATTCATTCTAAAAGAAGAACTTTCCATTCTAAGCAAGTTTGTCTCATTTCGGTCAAATCTTAATCTTCTACTTTTACGAGCTTTCAAATAATCCAATTTTATAATCATTTTGATTCTATTAGTACTTCAAAACGTTTAGGGCACAAGTCGAGAGCCATGGCTCATTCCAAATGAAGAACTTCTCCCATTTTAAGCATGTTTGTCTTCTCTGTGTCAAATGCTTGATCCAGTACTTTTAGGAGCATTCAAATCATCTAATTTATTTGTAATTGTGTTTTTGATTATATTAGTAATTGAGAAAATTTAGATTGCAAGTGGAGGGCCATAACTTCGTTCTAAAGGGAAAACTCTCATTCAAAAAAAGTTTGGCTCCTTTTAAGCCAAATGCTTGATCTTGTGGTTTTTGGAGCTTCCAAATCATCTTATTACTTATAATCGTGTTCATTTTGACTCTCTCTCATGTGAGCTCAGGGTTATGTTTGCTCTCCCTCAATTTAGGTTTTCTTCTATGTCAATATATCTCGACTTGAGTCTTCAATGCCCACTTTCATCCCCTTCCCTAATCTTTTCTCCATACTAAACCATGAAGGTTGCCCTTGAAACTACGTTGCTACATCATAACGCTCATTGCCTTGAAATTGCGTGCCAATGAGTTATGAGCTAGAACATATTAATTACTTCATACAATGCCAATTCTCTAATATGAGACTTCTTCTTACACACGTGGATCTCAACTTGATGCTACTTAAGAGCAATTACTTATATTTTGATGAAAGGTGCCCCATAACACTTAATAAGAAGTATTAATTGTGATCTGTAAGTTGTGCTCTTATTTATAACATACTAAAAAAAGAACACGTTTTCCATATTTTTTGTCAGTAACATATTCTCAATATTCAAAGTTATTAAATGCGTATTGGAAATTGTTCTTTATATCTTCAAGTCCTTATCAAGTGCCATTAGGGAACTTGGGGAGAAGTGTTAAAAATATCCTAGACATTTTACATTTGTGCCAATTTAGTCCTAAACATTTTTACTTTATGTCGATTCTGTCCTTTCCGGCCAATTCTAGCTGGATTTTGCTAATTGAGCGCCGACCGACTGACGTGGCCTAATCGACACTAACATTGAACAACTTTTAATATTTTTGAATTTCTTTTTCTTTTTCTTTTTCTTTTTCTTTTTCTTTTTTTTCTTTTTTTCTTCTCCTCCTCCTTCCTCTAGCCGGTCACCGGACCTCGTCGAGCTAGCGTGCCTCGACCTCACTCGCCTAGCGCAAGGCCAACTCGAGGCCGCTAGGGCGGCCTCACACCGGCTAGTGTGGCTCACCCTCACCGGATCTAGCAAGGTCGAGCCTCAACCATGGCCAACAAGGCTCGACCCTTGCTAGCCTAGCACAAGGCTGGCTTGGGCAGCCTCGCACTTATGGCCACTGGCGAGGTGGCCGACAAGGTTGACCTTGACCTCGCCGGCCGAGGAAGGAAGAGGAGAAGAAAAAAAGAAAAAGAATAAGAATAAGAATAAAAAAATTCAAAAATATTATATATTATTAAAAGTTGTCCCACGTCGGCACCGATCGGGCCACGTCGGACGATGCCCAATCAGCAAAATCAAACCAAAATTGGCCAAAAAGAACTAAATTGATACAAAGTAAAATAGTTTAAGACTAAAATGGCACCAAAAAAAGGTTTAAAACTAAATTAACACAAATACAAAAGGTTTATGATTTTTTTAACACTTCTCCTGGGAACTTGTTAACAAGTTTATTTATACTATTGTTGAGGTGAACATGTGAGTGTGTTAAGAAAAAGAAGCACAACAAAAAGATGGGCTAAGGCGACAAAATTTTGTTAACGCCTCCCATTCATGACGTTTGCTCCGTTGCCTTTGGTTTGTGCCATAAATTTTCTTGTGGTCGCTTTTGCCAAAGGCAACAAACAATACCATTTGTCAGTTTTGTAAACAAAATGGAAAAAAGATAGTATCGCTCAAAGCAGACAATACTTATCTTGTTGTTACCATAGACCAGCCAAAGGGACAAAATCTCATCATGTTTGTCGAGACTACGACGATAACTTTTGTCGCCATAAGTTAATATTTAGGTCAAATTGGCAAGGCGATGAAAAATATAATGCCGTTGGGAAATTTTTATCGCGTTAGGTTTAGTTTTCACGCTTGGCATGCCAACGAATATTTTCACTTTCGTCGCATTAGACATTGTTTTTTCTAAAGATTAGAATATAAGTAAAAAAAAATCATATTTAACTACTTCAAATGTGAATAAGCTTGATGGACAATCTCATATTACGTTATTAAATCCAGGGAAAGTCCTCTTGGGGTATTTGTTTCTCCACATGTTACACTAGATTGTGTCGACCTCATTCCGGTGTATAGACTCGGCTGCAGCAAAAGGCATAATTTAGATTTAAAAGCTTTTCATCATTAACTATGTATGCTTAGATATTTAACCATGCTTAAATACTTAACTAAACAAAAAATTTAAATAAAAAAAAAAGGCGTGCTCAATAATGCGAGGCGAGCATGGAGACGATGGCTAGTCACATCCACATTCATGAACCCAAATTAGAGCTGGTCGTGGTGGCTGTCGTGACTGTAGTGTTGGGTGGTCTTAACTATTTTTTATCTCAAGAGCTAATTTAAAGGATGAAGTTTTCTCTCACAATTGTAAATTGACTATCAGCCCCATTTCACAATGGAGAAGGAGATTTCTAGCATTGAGGGCAGGTGTCAAAAAGTAATTGGCGATCTTTTATCTTTTAGGCCTCAAGAAAAAAACTCTTTATGTATCTTTTAGGCCCCAAGAAAAAAACTCTATATCCTTACCTTCTTCCTTTCTCCCCTGGCTTTTGTCTCTTCTTTCTTAATTGTTTAGTTGGAAGTACTTGTCTTGGAATACTTCAACGCAAAAAGTGCATGCGAAAAAGTTGGTACTAAGGTCATACAGTTCACAACGTATGACGTGGATATAAGCTATAGTAATAGCATATTATCATAACTCTCCTCGGTGTTATCACTTCTATTTCGATTTGATACTTAGGACTCAAAACAGTGTGAGGATCCTAAGGTATATGCTGATTTTGGGGCGAGCATTTGACAAATCTTGGGTGAGGGAACGTCAATAGAGACGCGCAAAGTACATTTGACGTGGGCAGATTTGCGTCTTTCAATTCTCTTTCCGATTCAATCCGAACGTCGTATTGCTCGTTGACGTCGATTCATGGGGGAAGAGCAAAAGACTGGTGGCGCGAGACAAGTACGTGACATAAATTTTCGGTGGACAAAGCAGAAGTCGGTGCCGCAGCTGTTGTTCTTTTGTGCTGTTCTTTTTGGCCGGGAATGCGCGTCAAACGTGTCATATGAGTCGAAAGTTGCTGGTGACCCTTCATTGATAAATGATTGAGAATGAAGCACAGCATAAGTGAAGGAGGAGTGGAGAAAGGGAATTTCCTTCAATGTCACTTTCGGTGACAGAAAATGACGATTCGTTATTGCAACTTTCCGTGGTTAGTAGTAAGTTTCGATACTTTCTTGTGTTGGCAATACATATTTGAGGGATCTTAATGAGTATGCTTGATATTCTCATCCTTTAACATCGGCAGATTAGTCGTGTAATTTCCTATGATGTAACTATGATAACATTTGAGAAGTAAAAAGGAAAATAAGTGATGCTTTCTAACTATAGAATTGAATTTCATATTGAAATACTCGATGTTGCCATATAATTATGATATAGTTTAGTATCAAACATAAAGAGAAAAAGCTTCAAGGTTGACGCGGTTGGTCAATGGATTGAGAAATTTCAATTTTAAGAGTTGGAGATCATCTAAAAATATATATTGGCGATAAAATGGTCTTTTTACAATTGGAAGATTTCTACGTTGGAGATGACCTAATAATTCTCACATGGATGGTCATCGAACTTGGACACAGATTGGTGATGTGATTGATGGATGAAAGGGATGTCTACCTTATCTTTTTTTCTTTTTTCTTTTTTTTAGGGCGAAGGATGTCTACCTTATCGATAAGGAGGTCTAGATCCATTTCCAAGCCAGTCTTTTTCTTTCTTTTCTTTTTTCTTTTTCTTTTCGTGACGCCTCAAACCAGGGATTGGACTTGGAGATATAGGTATTTTCTGAAAAATCGTCACACTAAATCTCATTAATTAAAGGTCCGCGGATATCCTAAGTGATCTATATCTTATATGTAAATATTTTGCCAATTTATGAGTTGGTGGATATATGATGTACCTTGGTAGAGCAAACATGTTTGAATATGAATAACATAACCTTTATTAAGATTAGTCCACAAATTTAATTTTTTAAATGAGTATCTTAAAACCCCGTGTTTAAGCATTGAGCATCACGAGGTTTTAATTAAAACGAGCACCATACGTCTCATGTTATGACCCGGGTCTTTTTTTTTTCTGGTTGGAAATCTGACGAGTCGATAACCGAAAATTATAATCACTGATAGCACTAATCTCCCACCATGCATCATGAAATGGAACGTCAACCCCAGCAAATTTAATTCAAAAGTATGATGATGAAGAAAAGAAATAATAAAAGAAGCACTTCAATATAGTTTTCTGCGTAGGAATCCACTTTCCCACGTGGACACTAATTTAAGCAAATACAAGAGGGATTAACTCCGGGGTAATCTGACTTCGGGCATCTATATGTACATTAGGGCAAGGGAGTTCACCTTAAATAGGTAGAGACAAAACCGATGAAATGCCTCATTTACAATCTCATGAATTGTGTTATATGGGAATCAAAATCCTAGTGGTCGATCGCTCATATACGAAATTATTTGTACTTAGCAGTACTGAGAGTTGAATTTATGTGGTACACTAATGTATGTCAAAAATCCATTCAATCTTCTGCATAGTAACTCAAAACCTATGATTAAATTAAGTGAAAATAGTGTGTAGTTTGACTAATGTATTGTAATATCAAAAAAACATCTGTCTGCAACAACTTATGAGCAAAAATTATACGATCCTTCATATCGATATTTGAATATGTCAAAAAGATCCAAATATTCTATGCTAAACAAAATTTGAAGAGTGAGTTTCATGATATTCACAAAAGGATAAAAACTTGAAAGTAGAAGTGTATCTAGTTATTAGATTGGCTGCTTTTGAATTGGTTGATACCTAAAACATGCATCTAAAACTTCAAATTTCACATCATGTTCTCCCTAATTTATGCCTTCATTATCGTCTGCCAAAAGGAAAAGTGGGGAGAGAAAATCACAAAGACCCAAAAGTGAATGGTGCCAAAATGACTGACCTTGATCTCCCCAAATAAATTAAAGGGGGTTCTCAGATTGTCTGACCATGCATGTCACGATAAGGGGAGGCAAAAAGGCCCTTCTCTCGCATTAAATGGCTCTCTCTTTTCATGTTTTGGCTATCCCTCCTCTTTCTTGATACTTCTCTGCTTTCTGCAACACAATCCCGTGTATTTGCAAAGGGATTGTAGTGGAAGAACCCATCATTGTTTCAGCATTTGAACTTAGCCTGTTTGGGCTATTGTTGTAGGCAGGTGTCTTTTCCCCATTGGCCAGTGTGGGCAGGTGTCTTTTCCCCGTTACTCGAGTATATCTTATCTAGTCGAGCTGAGTATGTCGAGCCCCAATTTGTCAATACTCGAACTCAAAAAGTTTACATGCCTAGTCGAGATTCATCATTATATTTTATAATTGTAAAAACGGGCATGAAATACTTGGCGATCACACAAAGATACCTATCTATGGGCAAATGCAGGAAAAAGATTTGAGCTTTCTATGCTTCATCAAAGTCCATTTACAAGTCGATTGTAATCAAATCGAGCATGTATTTATTTCATTAAAAATAAATAATTTAAAAAATATTCTCCTAAAAATTATCGTTCACATCGCTTCCAAGGATAAATATTACAAAGGTGGATAGATGAAAAATGTTTGCATTGTTCATGAAAAATAAATGTAAATAATTGTCCATAATGATAATATTTTTCGTTAATTAATTATTTCAAATGATTTAAGAGATCATTTTTATCATTCAATTTTCATGAAATAAATAAAACATAAATATCATAATTCTATATTCTAGTCAAGGTTGAGGAGGCAATCAATACTCGAGCAAACCAAAGGTGAGTTTCGAGCAAGGGAGTCTAGTTGGCATCTAGTTAAATACATAATCTGCTCAACCGCATTTAGACACGTGTGCCGACAGCTTTTTCCATTTTTGGAAATACCCAAATCGAATTTTTCCTTAATCAGAAGTGATGCTAATAATTTGATTTTCACGTACCATCCCGGCATTTGCGTTTTAATCAAATGTGACTTTTACACCATGTACTTTTTCGATTGTCGCCAGTTACACGATGAGTGGAGACTGGACCAATGTAAATGGCTTGACATTACTTTCCATGGAGGATAAGGGGGCACGTGTCAAAAGCAAGGAGTGACAATGTCATCTCAATTCTCCCACCGACAATTAGCCTATGCATAATAGACATGATCTGAGACCCTAAAACTTAGAAGATTTTTGTTTTTTTTTTTCTGTACTTGTGAACGACTGCTCTCAAGTACCTAGTAGGCTAGCACCATCTGTCCCCCAAAAAGAAAAAATTGTACCTATAACACGATTTGAATATGAGGTTGGGATGGAAGCCAAACACAAATATGATAAATAGCTGAGAGACCACGTGTATATAATATCTTATAATTATTTTATGTTAGTTAACAAAGAGAGAGTACACATGCAAAGAAAATGAAATCTTACCGCATCAAGCTCTCCGATTCTACAGGAATTGATGTGCATGTTGCATCATCTGTCTCTTGTCCTTAACATCATTAACTATCTCGATGTTCTTGAACTTTTAGGGGCGGCACTAATTCTAAACCATCTTGCGTAGAAAGATGGAGCGGACTAGGTCAAGATTGACTGATTAGAAAGAAAAGGAGATAGGAGAGAGGGTTTCAGATAGATAGTTATCTTCAATGGGTATTATAGCCAATTGAACTTTAAAAAAAATGTGAATTAAGCCATTTAAGATATGGAATTCGCACCCCCTATATTTAGGCACTAAACCACTTCTTCATCAAAATGTTTAAATAGGTCATTACTAGATTTCACGCTTCAACCAAAGGTCAAATTCTATACCACGCATGAGGAAAAGTTGCCACATGCCTTCCTCTAGCATTTTACGACATTTTGGCAGTGATGTGACAAGTTTCTATGGTATTTGTTGCACATCCAAAGCAACCAATAAAAACTAGCATTTTCACCAAGCTAGATACAAATTAAAAGTAGTTGTTCAAACGGGAAGCAAAAACTCAATGGTTCATTGCATGATCTACGAAGATAATGTCCGTGACTTTAACATCATGTTAATAAAGATAAAGCAGATGCATAGATCATACGTAGAATTACCTCCCTCTGAAATGTCGGGCTCCTCTACATTCGAGAGGTGCAATGATATCGTACTCTCTCTTTCTTCTTTATTTCTTTGTCCCTTTCTTATTCCCGAGCGGCGTGATCCCCGATGGCGATCACCACGACACTGTCACGCCGTCTGTCGTTGCTCTGTCATCACTCCACCCCTCCTCCATCCCCTTTGTATACCCTCTTATCACAGTCCCAATCATGATCATCAGGGCCAACATCCTCAGATAGAGAGAGAGAGAGAGAGAGAGAGAGAGAGAGAGAGAGAGAGAGAGAGACTTTCAAAGGGTTTTTTGGTATGGTGTGTGAATTCTCATGAAGCGTGGAGATACTTTAGTCAATTTGGAGCAGTTAGGTCATCCCTAACTGAAGAGGATTCCGAACCCACGTTAAACTTATGATGTTATGTTCGATGTTTAATCTCACAGTAGCTGAGCGTAGATAAGGTGACTGTAGCAGATGCCAGACCATCCAAAATGGTATCCATCACTTTGGGAGAATTCAGCATAAAAAAACAAATTTACACAGTGCAACACCACCGCCCACTACGTCTGACATGGGATGTTACAGGGGCGCACGCAGACAAGGAAAGGATTGTAGATAAGGTAACGTAGACAGCATTCGGCGGGAGGATAGTGAAGCCAAGTAAGCAACATACTGCAATATACATAATCATGCAGGATATATTACCTGTACCATTTATATAAACTCAGAGAGAGAGAGAGAGAGATTTATGCAGGCGGACATATAGTCCAAAACATGCGTTATATCAAAAAGTTAAATACATCAAATGGAAAACTTTGACCAAAGGACCGACGAAAGGATTTGGAATTGAAGCATGGGATAAGTTTAGCCTCTTGCAAGGCTCTAAGCTACAACAGTTTGGTCAATCCTTCATTTAAAATTAAGAAAAAATGAGGGAGAAAAGAAGAAGAAGAAGAACCAAGTGTTGTCGGAAGAGAAGGCAAAGCATCAGAGAGTGGGGATGGGGGACAACATGGTTTGGTCCAACCGAGAGAGAACGAGAATGTGGAGAGAGATGGAGAGGACCTCTTTGTCCTTTCATGCTACCAATAGGTGTATAAAACATAAAATAACACCAATTCTTTCCTATTCTTTTCTCAGGTTATATATATCAGATGTTCCCTATTCATCCAACAAGGGTCTCTGACTATGACCGCAGAGTGAGAGACAAGGGCGGTTGAGTGAGGGCATAGCAATGCAATACATAATTGGAAAAATATTAGATAATATGAATAATAAGAATGGTTGGAAATTTATTGAAAAATATGTAAAAATAAGATTAATTGTCTGAGGCATGCAAATGCTATCGTTAAGATAATTCTATCCCTCGAAGAACAAAACTCAGTGCAATAAGCTCTAGCAGCTATTTTCTCAAGATATAACAGACATTCTTCTTTATTCCTCATAGGATAATAAAAGGAATATGTGTATAATCCAGTAAAGAAAATATGAGAAGGAAACAAAAATTCTCTTTTTGGATTGAAATTTAATTTTTATATTCAAACAAGAGGGAGAGAGAGAGAGAGAGTCTAGTAATCATTAAAATGATGACCGTTGTGAAGTAGTCATAAAATAATGGAGAGTTTGTGAAGAAATAAATCAAATGTTACATAAGCAATTACAAAATCACTATACAACCGTTAACTTTCAAAGATATGTCAAAGAACTTTCCAAAATATTTCAAAGATGTTCAAATATCCAACATGATCATGCACATTCGAGTAAAGGAAAGCACAAATTCAATCACATAATATCATGATGAATGCACAAAGTTAGTCACAATTTGAACGTCAAATGGGGGCAAGCTAGCATACTTCAAATTCTTTACACAAAAGAACAGAAGTACTTGTTTCAAATTGTGATTGAGCTCGAAATTAATCACCACCCATACATCAAACTAGCTAGACTCCGCATCGTCGCCTCTTAACCCCGATACAAACTTCAAAATTAGTATAGAAACCAATTCCCCAAATTGGGAGAAAATATTTTGTGGTTTATTTCCACCGAGCCATCATCTTACATGGCATGCATTTTTCTGATTTCATCCAATTATCACTCGACGCGTGTTTTGATGTGGAATCAACTAAAACAAATAAAAAATCTGCCTTTTTTCTTTCTTCCTCTTCCGTCGTAGCCACTGCTCCGACCACTCATCGATCACAGCCACCGCCCGCCACAACCTCCGTCCATGAGCCCTCCACCCCACCATGGACAAAAGGAGCAATTTTTTGGTCGATTTTTGTGTTTCTTTTTTTGGTCACCCCCTCCTACGTTGTCTTCCAGTTCTCTTCCGTGGCTTTTTTCGGTCGATCGTCTAGGGCTTCTTTGATTGTGGAAGAGATTGACAAAGGAGACCAATTTTTTCTTGGGTTAATATCATGAAAATCTCTAAATTGATATACCTATAATAAATTTACCCCAAACTAATATGTTTATAATAAATTTACCATTTGTTAATTTCTGTCAAATTTTATCATCAAATTGCTGAGTTTAATGACATATAACAGTTGACAGATGCATCAATTTTTGGTTTTAGCTTACGTTTGTCACAGGTCTATCTACTTGAGATTTTTCGTATATTAATCTAATCTAATAAAAACTAACAGAGGGCACATTTATCACAAACGTACTGATTTGAGATTTTGTTATGGTTAAAAGATTAATTTGGGATAAATTTATTACAAGTATATTCATTTGAATTTTTTCATGGTATTAACCTTTTTTTTTTTCTTAGGAGTTTTTGTAGGTTGATTTTCGGAGTTGGATGAACGGTGAAATGGAGAGCATCATCATCCAATTTTATTACGATTCTTCCTAGGGATGGGAGATGAATGGTGAAAGGGAGAGACAAGAGAGAGGTGGGTCCTGTAGTGACCCATGAAGAAGAAGACTCCCCCAACAAGTTTTTTATGATTTTTGTGTGGGTAGTTTTCTTCCTCGTTTGATTTCGGAGGTTTTAGCCCTTCATTTTTGGCAAGACCCAATCCGTGGCCGCCGCTGCTCCATGATCGCCACAGATTTCTGGGTTTGTGGATGGTGGCTTGTTCATAAATCGCACGGAGGTCGGCCATGGACGCGTAAGGCTTAGGAAGAGGAAGCCGAAGCCCAACAGAGGAAGATGAAGCCGCCGAAGACGAACAGATGCACAGAGCCAAAGACAAGCAGACGCATAGAGAAAGATGAAGCTGTGTTGGCCTTGATGGGGCGCCGACGACGATGGGGGAGGTGCGGAGTTCAAGCTTAGAGGTGGCTAATGGCTATGGAGGAGGATGAACCAAAAGATGTTGGTCGGAGCAAATTTTCAAATTTTTTATTCCTCATCGGAGTACATGTCAAGTGATACTTAGATAAAAGAAAAAGTGCATGTCTCATGAGGTGATGATCCGATGAGAAGAAACCACTTGATATTTTTTTCCCGAAATCGGCTTTTTCCTTAAGATAAATTAAAAGAAGATCCCATATTCTCTTCCATTAAAAGCCTCTAGACCACATATGGAATATGCATGCGTGCGGTGATCTGAGTCAAAGAGATAGGAGAGCCTCAAGTTAGACCTAGCTAGAACAATAATAGAAGCAAGTGATTAGTGTGTTCCAGCCAAACACACGCTATTCATGATGACGGAAATTGTGGTTGCATCAGATGTGCAAGTTGACCTTGTTTTGTGCCGGGGCATATCGTCCGATAGTGGCAATGCTTGTTGTCTACCTCTTAAAAAGAAAATATCATTAGTTACGTCGAGGATGATGTATCGGTTGGTCTTAGATATCTCTCGCCTTAAAAGCTAGTTTAAAAGGTAAGGTGTTCTCTCTCACACTTATAAATTGGTCCTTATGGGATAATCCCAACAATCTTATCTTCACACATGGGGCTTCAATCGGCGTGCAACAATCTCACCCTCATGCATCGAAGTTGAGTCAGAGTTGCAACAATCTTTTTTATATCAGTGTTGGGTGGTCTTAAGCATCTCTTACCCCAAAAGCTAATTCAAAATGTGAGATTTTTCCTCACACTTATATATTGACTACTTACCCATTTCACAATTAATATATGATAACGAGTCTCTCTTATAAAGTGTCAATGCCTTGCCAACATATATTGCCAGGGAATTTCAGATAAACTGCTTCATGGGACTTGACTAGAGCCATGTTGGACAAGAAAGGACGCAGGAATGTACTGTTCATCGCCGCAGTGAATTGTGCTGTTCATAACAAAGCAAGGAGTTGGTAAGAAAAGAGAGCTCAACTAACATGTTTCTTGAGATAAGGAAAGACTATGGACATCAGGGTTGTTATGTTTAAGCGAGCATCTTGACTTGGTTTGGCTAATCTAGGAAAAGTGACCTTAAATGAATGCTCAATTTGGGGTCCAAACTTGAGTAAATTGAAAAATATTCCATACAAAATGACCATGCGAAAATATAATAGTTAACATAATTTCCTTATTCGCCCTTTTAAAGTACGATAACTCATACCATCTAAATCTCTTTTTGTGAAAGAAATATCGTTTTGAGTATGGACGCACAATGAAAAAAACTCACAACTTCAAGCCAATCATATCTACTGAATTTTGGAGTACGTATTTATAACGTCAACCCCCAGGGGTCGAATATTCTCATACCAACATGCATTTTGCAGACGACATGTGAGATGCTTATCCAACTATGCTTCCGTTAGTTTGGACCGTTCTAGCGCCATGACACAGTGGACACCCTAAGTAGAAAACATGCGACGGTACCAGCGCCGGTGCGAGCGTGTTTTGAAGAAAAATAAAGTAATGTGAAAGGGCCGTGCCTCTGTCACTGTTACATGTGAAAGTTGCAGACGATGGTAGAGCGAACTTACGTTTGGGCCCGTTATATAAACACTCCACCACCCACCATCCACATTCAAACTATCAAACCTGGGGTCACCAAAAACACAAACAGAGAGAGAGAGAGAGAGAGAGAGAGGAAAGTTGAGAGATGGAAAAGGAGACGAAACAATCGAAATTCAAAAGGATTTGCGTGTTTTGCGGGAGTAGCCAAGGCAAGAAGAGCAGTTACACAGATGCCGCCTTGGAACTTGGAAGGGAGCTGGTAATGCAAACGCCTCTCTCTCTCTCTCTCTCTCTCTTTCTCTGTAATTCTTTAGTCCTTGTGATTCCACCACTCGAGCTCATATCGGTAGTCCCTTCCGTTTATTGTCTCTGTCGCTTCTTCGTCCTCAAATTCCTGTACCCTTTATTCTTTTCGTCTCCGTCGCATTCGTTTAGGTTCTCATTGATTTGATGGAAGTGACGTTCTGATATGATGATGGCTCAAATTGCGCTTCACTAGAATGACGGATGGAGTTCTCTTAATGGCATTGATGGCCCCCCTCCATCTTAATTGCATAGCCTTAGGCGACTCAGCTAATAAACGGGACTCTTTTATCATATCATGGAAAGTCTCTGTTTCTGCACACCCGCCAGCATAGCTCGTCCAACTAGAAAGTTAATAATGTGTACGCACGGTTGCTTCCCAGGATGAGAGGCTGAGAGCAGATTCTTGAATTTCCTGTTTGTGTGATCTGTGAAAAACAAGAATCCTTCTGTTGCAAACGTTAATGAGGTTTCTATTTTGGGTGATGCATGTTGAAGGTTTCGAGGAACATTGACCTGGTGTACGGCGGCGGTAGCATCGGTCTGATGGGCCTTGTTTCTAGAGCCGTCTACAATGGCGGTCGACATGTCATTGGGTAATTGATCATCTGCTTCTAGTACTCGCTTTCCACCACTCTAAAGCTTTCTTCTTTCCTATGTGTTAATTTGAAGTTCAGGGTTCGCTGATATTTTTCTCCCTGCCTCGCTCTCTCTCTCTCTCTGTTTCCTTGTCGTTTTCCTGACTGCAGAGTGATTCCCAAGACCCTCATGCCTAGAGAGGTATCATCTGCTACTACCATCACGATTTTATCTCCTCCTTTTTTTTACCGACGAATGAAACAATTAGATGAAAGTGACCAAACAGATCAGAAACAGAGAGAGGGACAGACAGACAGAGACCACGGCATCATCTGCCTCTCTTTTTCATACGGTCTGTTTTTCGAGATGGTTTAGTCCAAGTCCTCGTCAACTTGTGGGCAGCTACACCAGTTGTTACATGAATTTCCAGCCTCTCCTTTGTTATCCCTAAAACCGGAACTTTGCTCACTTGTCTCTTTTGATGTTTCTTGCGTTATGCCATTGCATCAAAGCTGTTTAAACAGCTTTATCAGAAGGCTTCCAAAGGGCCTCTGATTGGCTCTGAAAAATGTGGTCTTTTTGGAATCCTAACGAAACTTCAACCAGACCTGACCTGGAAGGGGGCTTCTGAGTTTTGTTCGGTTCTCTTGCTCGGTTTGTCCGTCTCCGATGGTTCTTTTATACCCACTTGTTTAGATTCTTCATTGCACACAGTGTCCAACATTCCTTTTGCGAGTCCATCTCAGCTTTTGTACGTTCTCTCTCTCTCTCGTGCTTTCCTTTTCTCTTGTCATGCCCTTTTTGGTCTTGGGCTCTCAAGTACTGATCAGACAAATTAGACGCTAGTTTGAGCCCACCACAGGCTCAATCTCATCATTGCTCTCTCCCTCCTTGTCAAGACACTTTCAGACAGCTCTCCTCAGTGTGTTGTTGTGGAACTGAGTGTTTTTGGCGTGATGAATTGGCAGCTTACTGGAGAGACGGTGGGGGAAGTGAAGCCAGTGGCGAACATGCACCAGAGGAAAGCAGAGATGGCTAGACATTCAGATGCTTTCATTGCTTTGCCCGGTTTGTTCCTATCTTTCACCACACGCTAAAGTATCAAACTCATGTCTGCTGTGATTCGACTTTGCACTCGGATTCGAGAACATTCAATTATGTAACCCTTGTCTAAGCCGAACTAGAAAGAGCGACAAACATAAGTAGTGGCAATGCAAGGTCGGGACACTCTCTCTCTAGGTTTTCTTCTGGAAGATGATTTACTTCGAGAAGCAAACCGATGCGCAAAATGATCTCCATGTTCTACTGGTCTCAAGTAAACCAGGTGCATCCAACCAGCAAAATTTATCTGAAAAAACAGATGGGGTTGGAGTAGGCGATCCCACTCGATCGAACCTTTTACACTCCTAAATCAACTTTTTTTTCCTTTTCCTAAAAAGAAGCGTAGATCAATCATGAAAGCAAGTAGTCCCAATTAGAGATGACACGCAGCAATTGCAAAAATCCTGGAGGAGTGAAATTGCATGTAATGAAACGCCAACGAATTGGAGGGAAGTTCTTAAAAGAAAAAGGAATCGAAAGAGGTTGAACAATGACCAAGAAGAGGCTAAGCCCAATATCACAAATTAATGGCCCGAAAACTAGCATGACCAGCAAAGAAAAAAGCACAGAACCTAACGATGGTCCGAGTTACTGACAGAGCCCGGCTCTGTTTTTGCTGTTTCTCTCTCTGTCTGTGAAGGTGGGTACGGGACTCTGGAAGAGCTTCTGGAAGTGATAACGTGGGCTCAACTCGGCATCCACGACAAGCCCGTAACGCTTCGAATCTCTCTCTCTCTCTCTCTCTCTCTCTCTCTCTCTCTCTCCCTCCGTTGGGTTTTGCTCTGTTTCTATGGCGGTCGATGAGATAACAGGAAGGGGTAAACGAATGTTGCAGGTGGGATTGCTGAACGTGGACGGGTACTACAACTCCTTGCTGTCGTTCATAGACAAGGCGGTGGAGGAAGGCTTCATCAGCCCCAGCGCTCGCCACATCATCGTCTCTTCTCCTTCGGCTAAGGACTTGGTCAAGAAGATGGAGGTATTAAATGCATCCCCCTCCCTTCTCTTTCTTGTGAACCGGGGGCATGCATGCTCTTCTTGTTCGTTTTTTCATATCCGTTCGGGGGATTCTGTTTCAGGAGTACTTTCCACGCCATGAAAGGGTGGCTTCCAAGCTGAACTGGGAGACTGAACAACTGGGACACACCCCAAAATGCGACATCTCCAGATGAGAAAGACCTGACAACACGTCTGCCCACTCCTCCTCTTTGTTCGTTTTCCTAACGGGGCTGTGGAATCTAACTTTGAAATTCTGAACACTTCCGACTCGGGAGGCAGATCCTCTCTTCCTCTCTAACATGGAGGAAGAGACGGTACATCTGCTGGAGTTTCTTATGTGGAAAAAAGGAGAGAGGGATGGATTTGTGAACCGTGAATTGTAATCATATTCTCCACCATCGTTCTTCATTCTCATTCCTCTTTGTCTGCAAATCTTGGAATCGGTTGAGGGTGTTTCTTCCAAAGATCCACCTGGTGAGGTCAGATTACAGGTCAAATTCCTTCGATAACTATAGCAGGGCTGAAGGGGGATCAGATTTCAGTTCAATAAGGATCGAAAGAAAGATCGAAGTCGAGTTGATCGGTTAATTCGATAACAAACAATGATTAAAACCCGAATTAGTTGTAGTTTTGGTATTATCCGACTAAACCCATTTCCATATTGTTCGATTGGTCATTTTCAAAAAATCGAGTAGATGAAAAAGATCTTGAACTCGAAACAGTCATCTGTTATCAATTTACATTTGGTAAAAATGTTCGTTGAGTATTAATCATATAATAATGTAGTTACATTTGCCCTCCGTTAATATCCGTAATAGTTTCATATCGATAATAGGTACAATATAAACGAGTTGTATTAACAATTAATTCCAAGCATTTGTTAAATATGTTTAATGGAAGAATATTTGATTTTCAAGTTTTGATTACATGCATTTGGAGAATTAGTCAGTATATAGGAAATTACTATTTTCCTAGATTTAGTAGTTGTTTTACAAGTATTTTTTAGATGTGCCTTTTAACAAAATCCTCCCCAAGATGGCATCTCCTATAGTTAAATTGTTATTGTTAAAATTTTAAGGTTTTTCAAAATTTGTAAAGAAAATCATCATTTCTCTCTTTTATTTCAACAAAGGTTCGAATTTAGTTAGCTTGATCTACATTCATATTATGTACACTTAAAAAAGTTTTAACTTAAAAGGGCATTTCAAAATCTCTATTAAGTCCCATGGATGATTGCAAAGCATAGTGATGCACACAAATAAAGTGAATCAATTTCGAGGGTGAATCTTGAAATCAACCCTAGAAGGGTCAATCCGAAACGTTTGTCCCATTATTAGCCGGAATCGACTTTGTGGTCCAAAAAACAACCTCATAGATATATACATTCATTTTCCATGCTCCTGAATGAAATTATGAATCCTATGTTTGACCAACTATTCCAATCTTAACTCATAAACTATTCACATTTAAGCTATCACTAAAGTCTCGGCTCATGCATCATTTATGATCGCCACTCATTCATTCATTTATGATCTACTCATCAGAATATAAATTCTTCCCTCACAAATAAAACATCAAATTTCTTGGATTTCTTGAAACATTTGGTTAGTCACATCGGATCAATTAAGTCCCTTTTAATCCCAATTAAAGTCATGCAAAGAAGAAAGAGAGAGTGTGTGCACCCGCGTGTGTGAATGGGAGATGAATTTGAAGGTGCGCGAGCGATTTGCCCGAAATATCAGTGTCCGGACCAGAATTCATGCACGGAAGGCACGGAAAATTATTGGGTGCACGATCTTTTTGATCGATTCGAGATTCGAATTCAGCGAATTTAGAAATCCCACCCCCTCACCCCCAAAAGATAAAAATAAAAGAAATCCAGCCTCAAATGAATACCACGTAACGTGCCCGAAACATGGCCATTGTCGCGTCAAACAGATCTGGAAAATTAAAAATAATAACAATTTAATTATTTTTCTCAACGAATTTGAAAAAAAAAAAGAAAAAGAGATGGAGATCACGTGAATTTAGACCGACCCCTCAAAAAGGCGTTGACCGCGACCAGATCGGGGCAGCCTCGTGCGGCACGCGATGCGCGGTGTCTGTAAATGTCGAACCGACAGCGATGAGGCGCGGGCGCACGGTAAGATCCGGTGAGCTCGCCCTCTTCCTACGACCGCTCTCTTCTTCTCTTCCTGTTACAAAAAAAACCTAAATCCCCATTTGCAGACACCAGCTGATTCCTCTGAATCTCTCTCTCCATCTCTCTCTAACCTCCTCGCTTTCTCTCTCCTCTCTTTCTCTCCCTTCCTCCCTCCCTATCTCTATCTGGCTTTGGGGGTAGCAACGGCTTCCGACCTCCCGGCATTGGCGATGCGGTGATCTCCGCCCCCGTCCAGCCATGTGACCATGTCAAAGAAGGTTCGGGTTCCCCCCCTACCCGCCGCGGGTGCATGCTTTTGTCGATCCCCCTTTATCGTTTGCGTTTTCAGGGCATCTTGAGCTTTTTGCCTTTCTTGATTGATTCCTCTGCTGCGTTTTTCGCCCGCATTGCTGGTGAGTTTTCGTGGGTTCGTCGATTGTTTCCGTACGGTCGTGTTTCTCGAGTTGCATTGCGGGGTTCGTTCGCTAGGACGTGGACGCTGGGTACGCGGCGTGATGTGGGGAAAGATTTGATTTTTCTACCTTGTTGCGGTCTGTTCTCCGTTTCGACGTTCTGAAGATTGACGAATTAGGAGGCCAATGTGGTTTTTTCGGTTTTTCCTAGGTATAAGACGTCGTGGTTCTTGATGGGTCTGATGCGTTTGTCTTGAACTTGACCACAATGCTTGAAATGCGGACTTGGTTCTTTTTCTTTTTCCCCTTGGCTCTTGAAAGGGATTTGAGTCTGTTTTATTTGTTAATCGCACTAGGCCCATTTCTTTTCTTTTTTTCCTTTTTTTTTTTTTCGATTCGTCGTTTGAAATTTTGAAATTTAAATATGAAGAGGGTTGTTAAGAAAGACAAAGCTGATGTTGATTTTTCAAAACTGCTGAAAGGGACGTGGTTTTAAATTGAATATGATTTTGTGTCTTTATGTGGAATGCTGGGAGCTAATTAGATATATGTCTTGTAAGATGAGAAGTCCTTTTCTGTGAAATTCTCATCTTAAATTTGGAACGACTTTACATGTAGGAACCATGACTGTGTGTTTGCATCTTAATCTTTCCGCACAGGAAGGGCCGTAAGGAATTTCTCTTTTTAAGTTCATGTGCCCATTAGTGCAAGATGTATTAAAACTAACACCTTTACTGTTTGAAGCTACAGAAGAAAAAATGAATATGTATACCTTCCATATCATTTTTATTGGTAAACAATATTGTATGAGACAAAGGAATAGACGAGATAAATTTGGTTTGGTGGAGCCTACAAAGAGAATGCACCAAGCTTCACAATAGGAGGAAATCAAAGTTCAGGGCACAAACAGTAATGCCGCATTAACCCAAGCACAAAACTCTTCTACACTACTTTCATCAAAACTCGAATGGCCATCCTGTCACTTTGTATTTTTCTCTATTTTGCCCGGAAAAAAGGGGAAGAACATTGTACTTTTCTCTTCTCATTTAGCACCGACACTTCATCATCTAGAGGCCAAATGCCCCCTCGCTGTTTGCTGGGGCTTTTACCCCAAGAGAGAGAGTAATCAATTGGCACATTTGGCACATCTACTTGGCCTTGATACTAGTCCTTATATCTGGCCAATTTCCATGATCCCAAGACATATCTTGAACAGTGAATACGAGCCACATACTAAACAAATCTTCCCTTTGATGGGCATTTTGCCATAGATGGCTCTGACCTGCTTAGAAAAAAGTACAGAAACTGCTTGCTAACAACTTTTGGATCAGAACTAACCCTTTCTTCCATTGGAGGAGCAATTAGTGAATAAACAATTTTTAAAGTCAAGATTTGACTTCCCAGGAGTAGACAAGTATGAAAAAAAAATCGAAAAAAAAAAAAAAAGATAAAAGAAAGCAGCCAACACCAACACAAGCATAATCCATGAACTTAAATACTGATCCAGAATTAACGAAGCATTTGTTGGGCCACGTGGATGATTATAGAAGAGCTGCAAAAAGACAAGCAAACAGCTTGAAGTAGGAGCAGTTGACATGATAATAGAACAAGATAAAGGCCTGACATCTTTTACACTGTCTTGTTAGGAACAACTAGAGTGTAAAAGAACATATGCTGTGCCAAATCAATGGAATAGGTAAACTGGAACATAAAACACAGAGAAATAAACAGGGTATCTGGTTTAGCAGTATGGGCAACACTGAGTAGTTTTGTGGTCTGTGAACCCAACCTCAAAATTATTGTGCAACTACTCATAACCCCTGAAAGGTCATTCTCTTGTGAGTTGCGTCTCTATAATTATGATTAGCATGCTTTCTGTACTTATGGAAGTCAAACTATATCTGATTAAGACATTTACTGCTCAAATATACGTATTGACTAGCATCTCAGTTTGTCTGATTTGCTGAAAATCAGAGCTATCGATTCTTCTTGATCCAAAAGATATCTTCTATGGTAAATGCACTTCATACCATCTCAACCATGGAATCACATCTGTTCCTTAGGAAAGTTATTTCTGGTCATGCCTAGAACATTCAGTCATTCAGTCATTGAAATGTCCTTTTGGGTAATTCAATCTCAAAGGAATCTTGGAACACTGCATCACTTTGTCTTATGTGGGGCAGTTGAAGAGAACGTGACAAAGGATTGTCTGAGAGAAATGAAGCTTCTGATGCTACTGTTACGTAATCTTCTATCTGTCTTTGGTGATTCTGCTTTGGCTCTGTTTTGTTTTAGTTTTTATTTGTGTTTCTTTTTCTATCTCTAATCTTGTACATTTCCACTGTTTCTTTCTCAATGAAATCCTATTTTATTTATCGAAAGAGAAAAGTGGATGTAGCCATGGTTCTTTTGAATAACTTACAGTTCCTTCAGATGAACAGGATCATGCTAACTGGGTGATCTTCTCTCTTCATTTTGTTCTTTTTTCTAATTGGCATCCTTGCAGAAGATTGACTTTGTGGGCTCATGGATATTTGATGACAATGTCAATGGTACCTCCGATGAATTTTTTGACAATGTCCTCAAACAAATTGATTTCCCATTGGAAGATGTAGAAGGTAATATTCTCTCAGATGACTGGGATGCTAGCTTCCGACTCCTTGAACTGCCATCTTCGGATGTTTTGGAAGGATTTCCATCTAGTTATTGTGGGAAAAAATGCGAAGACATTTCTGCCCCAGACAGAAGCCTTTCAAGGGTGAGTTTCTTATGCTGTCTCTTTCATGATGATAAATTCAGAATGTCACATTTTTTAAGTATGTAAATACCTACCGTAATGTCATCATGCTAGATGGAAAAGTTTGAAAGTGTGCTGAATTTTACCATGAGGACTTTTTTAGAGAGAGAGAGCACATGCACTGTGTCACTCCCCAATGATCGAACCCACTTTGTCATTTCAGAGTCCAGCCCGTTTTTGTTGTCAAAATCACACAAGGGCAAAGTGAGCAAAGTGCTATTTGACTCAAATAGCACTTCTGGAATTAATAATCGATGTTGAGACTCCTGCTGTAGAGCCTGATTGGATGACTTATACTCTTGGCATCAGCCTTCAGCCATGAGTTTGAGTTTGTTGTCACTTTTTTGGATGCGATGCATAGAGGCTGTAGCTGCTGAAATTGATATATCAATGGCTTCGTAAGTATTTAAAAACAGCTATGGAGAAGAACATGTTATTATTCTATTTTACATACTTGGATAATTTCAAGAGTTTCGCCATTAAATTAAAAAGGCAAAAGCATAAGCAAGATGATAAACAGAGTGGAACCCTGTTTCCTGCTTTTAAATTTATCCTGCACATCTGAGTCTGTCACTGCTGTTGGGTTCAGTTGGCTATTTGCGTGGGACCCACACATACCAGACTGGTATGTCTCGACTCAGGCTGATGCAACTAAGAATTGAATGAGAAATGCAATTATTTTCTCCTTTCTCCCTTCCTTTACCAAGGAGAGAAAATATGCTAGATCATTGCTGTATTAGAGATTTCCAATGACTTGAAACAGTTGATTTGCTTGCTTTGGATTACTTAAGGTCGGCATGCTTAATGAAGTTAATTAGAACTATCTATATTCCATGGAAGCTAGATTGTTTGTCGCAGAATGAATTCATTAGTGGCCTTTTAGACCTTAAAAGTACAAAATGTCCTGTCAATCAGTTTGCCAAACAATGACTTGATAGTTATATTCCTGGAGTATATGACAGAGAATTGGACACCGAACTGGTGAGGTGCATACATGACTTGTTAGAGTGCAATAGGCTTTCCAATTCCCTCTGCTGTGATTCTTCTGTTCTCTTTAAACTAGGAAGGAGCTACTGAAACCTGCTACACTGGGATCTTAAAGTGATTTTGTTGCACCGTTCTTTACAACAACCAAAAAAGAAAGCTACTGTTGAAGAAAGATCTATGATTTTGTTTACATTTTCCTCATTGTGATTGTCCTTTTTGCCTAGAATGAGGATAAAGCTAAAGTAAAAGCATCGCCCAGCTATACTGAGACAAACTCAAACAGAAGTATTTGCCACCATCAGACTTCTAATGACAAAGATTCTAGCCTCGAGAACAGCAGCTCTGGTTCAATTGAGAACTCACTTCTCTTCAGCTCCAAATCTTTAATCCCTGTGAAGCGTCCTCGGAGCAAGCGGTTACGCCCACAGACGCCGAAGACTAGGTTCAACTTTCCTTTTGTTTCCTCTGCTAGCAGTGCTTCTGGTATATACCATCCTTTGGCAGCTTCCGGGTCATCCTCAGAAGGCCGCCATAATAAAAAAAGTTCCGGCAAAAGAAAGGGGAAGGAAAGGAATTTACATTTGCTCTCTGGTGCAGAAGAGATGAACTTGGCTTCACAAAATCCGAGTGCAACCAGGAAATGCATGCATTGCGAGGTCACAAAGACCCCACAATGGAGAGAAGGGCCAAAGGGACCCAAGACCCTTTGCAATGCATGTGGGGTTCGCTACAGGTCCGGTCGCCTCTTCCCGGAGTACCGTCCAGCAGCAAGTCCAACATTCATCTCGTCATTGCATTCTAATTCTCATAGGAAGGTAATCGAAATGAGGAAGAATGCAGATCATGAGTCTGGGTTTGCATCCATGAACAACTTGAGGCACCCTCAGGTTAGAATGTCTGATGGGGGTGTACCTGTTTGATTCGATTTGGACTGGAAAGGAGAACAGTTTTTTTTCTGAGTTTAGGTGGATCTTGTTTTGTTCTCCAATTCCTTGGTTCTTTATATTCAGGCTAATTGGTTTTTCTGTAGATGGATGCAATAAGTAGGATGAGGTAATAGTACTGATTTAGGGAGATGGGAAGGGTTGCGCTTAGTCGGCGAAGTCGTGAAACTTTTAACCGTTTCTGTGCACTTCGAAGCTGATTGAATTCCCTGAACCTGGATACTCGATGAGTTTGCCATACTTAGCCATTGATAGAATGATTCTTTGTAATAGACTGATTTTCTCTCCTCTCTCTCTTGATTTCTCTCTTTATTCTTTGGTAGAATTTGCAGTTGCTCTCTTTCTCAAAATTGCCACTGGCAGTAACACTGGGATTTTCACGTAAGTTCCATTTGGAGAATAGGCCTATGCAGATTTAGAAATCGAGACAGTTTATCCTGGTCAGTCATTAACAGGAGTCGAATATGATTGAACCAAACAGGTGGTTAGTCGAGTGTTTTAAGATTTTGTTTTGTAAGTCGGTGGTCACATAAGGGTCTATTTGTTTTGTGGAAAATTGGTCATTTTCGGAAAATATTTTTTTCAGAAGTCATTTTCTAGGAAAATGATAATATTTTTTGATTTTCGGTTAAAACCTGAAAATGTTTCGGAAAATATTTTCTAATGTTCGGTAAGGAAAATATTTTCTAAGATTTTACCACTTAGGCATGCATCCGATCTATAAATCTATTAAATATGAATTTGCCTTTACCAGGTAAATTTATTCCGTATCTTTGTTCTCTCATTGTCACTAAACGCTCATCTCCTCTAAAAAATGATCGTACAGATTTTAAAAAGAAGCAAAAGAGAAAAGAAGCAAAGTATGTACAGCCTAATGAGAATGTTCTAGTTGAGTAACCTATTTTCTCTCTACGTTTTTTGTGTTCTAATAAACAAAAGAAAAAAAAAAACAAATCATGTAGAGTGTTTTGCTTGAGTAATGTACAATTGTAGGGTAGAATAAATAAAGAAAATGATAAGTAAGAGTACAAAGCGCGAGCTTGAGATCGACGAGCTCGAGGTTCGCCTGGTAACGGCCGATGACTAGCCAAGAAAGGAGAAGATGAGAAAAAAAAAAAATGAAAATTAAAAATAATTCGAATTAAAAAAGAAAAATAAAATTAAAAAATAATTCGAACCAAAAAAAAAAAAAGGAGGAAATGAGAATTTGTAGAGATATGAGATAAGAGAGATCAAAAAGTAGAAAACATTTTTTCTTAGTTTAGAAGATTTTTTTCCTTTCAGGAAAAAAAATTTTCCTAAGGATTTCATTTTCCACGCAACAAACAGAGCCTAAATTCTTGGTCTCTGGGAACCCTAGTCTGCGAAGGATGGTTAGGGTGATAGGTGTGCCGTTGCACACAGTGAGACTGCAATGACGGGCTTGCCCAAAGATGGGTGCTTCATTGACACTTTCAAATTGAACATTCCAATGGCGGCAGTTGAGACTTGTCTTTTGCCATTGGAAAGATTTATGATTAAAATGCCTTCTTGCTTTGCACCAAGGAAAAGAACATATGATCGAAGGAAGGCAATAAGAGACATCGATGAAGAAAGTTTAAATGAAAGACCTTCAATGAATCGCCATTGGTAATCGTAGCCTTCTTTGCTTTGCTATCGAGATTTGAGAACTGATTCGAGCCATGAGTTCTCTCGTTCACGATGTATGGTAGTTAGGAGTGCAAAGAGTTTTTTTATACCATTTGTCTCACTAGGAAATCATAGCCGATGGTCCGATGTGCCTTTGGAAAGGTGACGGTGCCATTGGAGTGGCTGGCATCTCCGGCCGAAACCCTTAGGAGACGAGTTTTGCCCCCCTTTGAATTGATCATTCTCTCCTGCATCTATCCAATTTTGCCAAACCCTAGGAGACCAAAGTTTATGGCACAACTTTAAAAATCTCTTCAAAGACTCGTCGATTACATCGGATTTACACTGGCTATTGATTAGCTAGGACCGACCGACCCAAACCAAACACAGGCCCTTGTTTTCGGCCAATTCTAAGAATTCCATAATGTCACATTCAATTGAAATAAGTATCCCAAAAGTTCTAAAAACTTGTGATTAAAGCGTAATCGAGCTCTTAACGTTACTTTTCGTGGTCCCTGTGGCCCATTGGGTGAGCCCGTCTATGCATTCTCTTCTTAAGCCCAGGCCTGCCCACTACATTATGTGCTCTGAGCCGCTTAATAGCTTCTTATGACAGGCTCTTTTGCTAATGCGCTTTCTTTCTCTAGGGTACTTGCTAAGCTAACTTAAAAGACGAATAATTCATCTTATAAAGTAATAGTTACCCATTACACATGTCAGTAGTAGCAGTGCACTGATAAATACAAAACTTCCCTCTATGATTATTCTTAATAGGAACTTTGCTGGCCCTGGCTCACAAAATTCTTCCTAATATGCTTATGTTCTTTTTGTAATTCAAAGCATCTTAGACTATAATTTTATACCGACTTTGATAGATTGCACAGACATAAACCATTGAGGAGAGTTGCATTTGGTAATATTAAATTTGATAATGTGCTCTAAAGGGGGCAAAAGAATCCCTGAAGTTGACGCATTTGGTCGGGGCATCAGCGGGTTAATATCGCCCGCTCAAATTTCCTCCAATGCACACAAACCGCCCAATCAAAACAGTTCACGGTTTCCATTGATTTCGGGGCCGGATCTCTTAAATCGTGCCCTTCGTTTCACAAAAAGAAAAAAAAAAAAAAAAAGGATGTGCAGGACAAAAAAAAAAAAAAAAAAAAATCGAAAGCCATATGCGCAGAAAATGAGAGAACAACGCGGAGGAATCCCAAGGAAACCTCATCGTTTGACCACGAATCCCCAGCGGCGACGACGATGACGCACTGCGGGACGACAGAGAGACGGAGAGCACGAGACGGAAGACACCGAGACCGCCGGCCGCGGCCGTCGGGCCGGCGCGATGGCCGCCTCGTCCGGCGCGCGGGCTCTCTCTCTCTCTCTCTCTCGTGAAAAATATTAATGGGGGAGAGAACGTGGGGAAGAGTCCATATCACGAGGGACCATGCAAAGAGACAGGCTCGTTCGCTCCTTCACGTGCACGACATTTGACGATAAGGAAAAGGACCATGGAACAGCAGGATTTCAAGGAGTTTTTATTATCGGATAGTTCATGTTTTTGTTCGGATGTCGATGGACGCGACTTGCTGGTGGCGCTGGCCCTCTCGATTTCCAGTCGGCAACTTGAAAATTAGCTTTTGCACCAATCCGTGCGGGGCATTATGCTCTTTCTCTTTTCTTTTCTCTTTTCTTCTTTTCTCGAGTCGGACCGACAACCTTCTTCTGGTACCATACGTGGCTCGTTCTCATCGAGAATAATTATTTCTCTTTTTTTTTTTTTCATAGTCCAAAGTTCAGGCACATGCTTGATTATCGAACCAGTTTGCATGTAGTTAGTGAAAGTTGAATAGGGACGGCCTTCAATTGATGAGATGGGGAGTCCTTGACTTCTGATCAACTATGTTGATCTTGGGGGTTATTCAGCGTATCATCACGCGTTAGTGATCAATTAACTTGTTTTACGACATGTTGATTATCATATTATTAAACGCTATTACTATCATGTTCACTTCTCCCGTTGACAACGAGCCAATCACGTCATGGATAACCAAACACCTAATCATGACGCATGAGTTTTATACATAAATGCCAATTGTTAAGCATTATTACTATCTTGCTCACTATCCTCATCTTATACTACATGCTAATTACCATATTATTAAGTGCTATTACTGTCGCGTTCACTTCTCTCGTCGACAACGCACCGATCACGTCATGGATGGCCAAGCACCTAATCATGATCCATGAGTTTTATTAATAATTGCTAATTGTTAAGGGCGATAAATAGACAAGTCGGATCAGGTCGTCAATATGTCCACCCATTCAACTCATTTGGACAACCTTATTTTTGTATTGACTCGTATTTTATTCATCGTAACCCATACTTGTCCATTTAACATATGACAGCCTATTTTGGTTTCTTCAAATTTTATTGATTATAAAAGCAATAATTTTACGAAAACCAGCTTAGCGAAACTTGGAAAAAAGAATAGATAGAAGTGTTCTACCAAATCAAATAGAATTTTCCAAAACTCAAATGATGAACAAACCAGGTGCCACTAGTGGAGACCATTGGCTGGCACTAGTGCCCTAGTCGAACCCACCGATATCTTTGTCGCCTACCGGTCCAAGAGGATGGTTCCAAACGCGGAATCAGTTCAACACTCATCTATTCCAATAAATTGGAAATAGTACCGAATTAGTCGTCATGAGAACCATCAATTCCAAGCCGATCCGTTTTGGCTCCGGGCGGTTTCTAAATCTTTTGCACACCCCTACTATATTCCACAAGGGAAAATTGCACCAGGTCAGAACAAGGCCGTCGGGCCGGTGGGGCCCGGCGTCCCTTGCCAGTCCTAAACACCAAGGCCATCTAACGTCTATTTTTTATCAATTAGGACTCTCCTCTCGCCTCCAATCGTCCCCCTCTTCACCTAATTTTCTAGCTTTCCCCCACCTTCTTCTTCATCTTCCTTTTTTTTTAGTGGTGCATTAACGAACCATTAGGACTCTATACAAAAGAAAAGGGAAAACCAGAGAAAAACGCATTGAATGTCAACACCCTATCCCCATCTTCGAATGGCATGCTCTGTTTTTCCAAAGAGAGACGGAGGAGCGCGCAAGATTTCTTTCTCGATGCGCTCGAAAAGGGGGCCGTCTTTCCAAAGCTTTGCCCCCCATCTCTGACAAAAGCCTCGCTCCTGGCACACCGATCAGTTGTAGAACAGGCCGAGGTTGACCATCCTATGGCGATCTAGGGATCATAAAAACACGCCATTAAAGAGCCAAAACCTCCCCTGTTAAAACTCTCCCCAATAAGGAAGAAAACAGAGAGAGACAGGGGTCGGTCCCTCTCCCTACCTATAAGAAACTCTGCAAAAGTAGGAAAAAGAAGAAAGAAAAAGGTGTTGTTAGGACACCATAAATGTGCAATTTAAAACTGTGGGCCGGCCGGGTTGAGGGCGATAATCAAGAATCTGCGACGATGCAACCTTTCTATCTCCGTCGAAGAGCGCAGCAGGGGAGAAAAGGAAGAGGAGGAAGAAGATGATGATGGTGATGACGAAAGTGAAGAAGCTGGGTCCGACATTCTTTAGGTACAGGAAAGAGACCACTCGAAGTCGATGAGGAAACATGGGCAGCTGGCGTTTCGGGACTTGTCGGGTCGAGATGCCTTAAACAGGAACAGGGGAAATTATGGGACTACGTCGTGGAATTGACACCAGGGCAAAGGTGGTGGCCTTATAACCACGAGTCCTTGTCTAGCCTCGTTTGGATCGGGCTATAAGAGGGTGGTCGGGAGAGAATACAGATTTGTTTCGTAGTAAACTCTTAATTAGTATCCGAATAAAGCAGCGGTACTTAACCTTATGGCGAATTGTAGTTGGGTAAGGCAAGGTCAACTCTCGATGAGCCTACTTTCACAAGACGTGCGTTCATACAGCCATAATAGACATTTCACACACAAATGCTGAACTTTCCAATTCGTTCACGCAAGATGAATAAAATCGGTGCTCTATTACCGTCGATGGTGACGCAGTTTAAGGACATTATGCAAGAGCCGAATTTCTTGAACATGTTTGACATGTCGCGCGGCACGGTTTGTCTCGAGAACGTGGCGGAGCGAGAGTGGCCGGCGACCGCGAGTCAGCAGCGCGTGGGTCGGTGAGTCAGCCGGATGAGCTCGGCCGAGTCAGCGCCGTGTCAGCCTGTCGCGAAACATGCAGGCGGAGCGACGTTGGCCGCAGGAGCCGAGGACATGACGACACAGATTCCTGAGGCCCTGTCCCCACCGCCACCACCACCCTGCACGGGAGCGGGCCCCACCTCTTTTCCCCCCCCAACCACATATAACCTCTGTGCTGTCCCCTCCCTCTCCGTCGCCGTCGTCTTCTCCACTGAGCCGCCGCTGCGATGCCGACGCGTGGACGTGGCAGGGCGGGCCCCACGCCTCGTGTCCCCTCTTCCTCCTTCGTCATCTTCTTCTTTTGCCTCTGGAACTGCTGCTGCTGCTGCTGCTGTGCTGCTGCTGCTGCTGCTGCTGTGCCGTCTGCTCTCCTATTCTTCGCTCTTTGCTCCGAATCCGACGTACCCGAAGGGCGAGTCCTCGTGAGAATATCAAGCAGTCGCGATTCTGATTCAATGCTTGTTCAGAAAACCCTAAACTAATGCTTATTCATATCGCATTTAACGCACCCGTATAATATTTACCTCAAACTTATATTTACGTTTGTGCCATATTTTATTCAAGACTAGTAAACATGTCACAATTGCCTCAAAAAAAATATATTAAATTTATAACAATTTGGAGTAGATGTGATATGTGTATATAAGTTTGGGGAAAATATGACAGATCTACAAATTTAGAATTTTTTATTATATAAAAATTAGTTCAAAGGTAAATGTAGCGTAGATGTACCAATTTAAGAATTTTTGTCAAATAAAAATCAATTTGGATGAAATGTGGCATAGATATCCAGCTTGATTTTTTTTTGTGGTATTAGCCCTATTCAAAATAGGAGACATAGACTCGCTCGGTCGAATGGAAAGGTTCGTACTACCTCACGCACCTTAAAAAAAAGAGAGCTGATTTGTCTTTTGATGTACGGTTAGTTGGGATGACCCAATCGGCTGAGCTTCTAAACTAATTTAATTTAGCGCGTGTTCGTGATGCTTTGTCTGTGTTCATAACTAAATGACTGAATTCCTTTCTAAAAAGATTCCCTATAATTAGGTGGATGGAATCTTTTTTGAAAAATCACATGAACGAAGGAGGCCAAAGCGAAGAAGCCGAGACCCCTAAATATCGTCACATCATGTCGAGAAAACGAAAGGGGAGGGACTGGCAGTGGTCCGTGCCCGTCCAAAAGAAGCTTTTTAAAGGCCGAATTCGAGTAAAATGTACGGACTCGATTTTGGACCTTGAATCAAAGAAAAGGGATATGCGAAATTCTGTCACAAAAAAGAAAAAAAGGATTTGGTGGGTGCACGATGACGTCATCGTACCATCCTCTGCTTTGGCAATTCTAGAGAGAGAGAAAGGGGTGAGTAGGTCTGCAGCGATGGTAGGAGTGGGGGTAGGACAGATGAACAGCAGAGAGGCCCAGCAGTGCGACGTCATCATCCCTTTCTTTTTCCGTCATTTCTTTTTTTTTTTTTTTCTTTGGACCTGACAAGAAGGGGGTCCCCCATCTGGGTCACCTCGTAGTGTCGTGTTCTGGAAGAAAAAAGGGGAGTGAAATCTGATCCCAAAAAAAGAGAAAATCATAATCTCATCGAAATGGCCAAATCCGCGTACATTCATTGCGTGAAGAATAAATAATTCGAGAATGGTGTTGCTTTGAAAATATTTTTTATTCATTTTTTCGTCAAATAAACGGAGTATTTAAAATGATTCTCAGGATCCATGTTCGCCCAAGTCCGAACTTTATTATTCTTTTGTGCGGTCCGCTCCATGTGAGCAATGTTCATTTCTCTTGCCCTCTGAACTAATGTTGAATAATAATAATAATAATAATAATTCCGACGGGATTATTGATGCTTAGTCCATGTGATGAGTCCATGTGAAATACAGCTTTGTGCCATCTCCGGCTCAGCAACACTCCAAGATTTACTAGAAGAACGCATGGGAGAGATGGCTGGGCGGCGGTTGCCGTCGCCTGGCCACCGCCGGAGACAGCCGCATGGGCCTTCGTGATGGGTTACGAGAGGTTCGTGCCGCGTAGGGCTCGGAGACCGGATCTAATGTGTTGCTCAGATCTACTCAAAACATAAAATTTACATTGAAATGCTTGGATAGGAAGGGTGGGCTTGTGAGTTGTGCGTGAGCTCAAGTGAATAAAGTCTCATATAATCAAAGTAAATATAGTCGAACTTAGTGTTTATTAGCCAGAATGTTGGCATTTTTAATGCATTGAACTCCATAATCGCTCAACTATCGTGAGTCGCTTTGAGTGGGCATTGTGAGAGGACTGTCCGATGAGTCCATTGATGTATTCCTCCCATTGATGTATTCCTCTTTCCCCTATAAACATTAAAAAAAGAAGAAGAAAGGGATCGAAAACTCGTGTTACACGATAATGCATAATTTATATATTGTATCAGCCATTTTTAACACAAATAGCAATCCAAATAATCCTTCATCTGTTTTGCACGACTAAGTGTTTCGTGAATGATGACTCAAGTGACCATGAAGCGTGATTGGTTTAGGGCATTTTTGGTAATATTCAAATTTCTCTCTATTCTCGGGAACGGAAAAATAACAAAAATTCATTTGGTAATGGCTATTAATTTTTTCATTTCCCAAAATAAATCATAGTTAGGGAATAGATCTAAAATAGAAATGAAAAGTAGAAAAAAAAGTTAATTCTTTATTTTGGGGAACAATTTCTAAAGCCAAGACAATTTTTCTTTTCTTTTCTTCTTCTTCATCCTCTAGCTTATCGTCAAGCCTCGACAATGGCTGGTGACCTCATCATGGCTAGGGGAAGTCGGCCTCACCAGGGGCTGACAAGGCTCCCTCGAGGACCGCAGGGTCGCCGACTCTCGTCTCGGGCGATGGTCAACCATCATCGAGGCTTGGTGACCAACTAGAGGAGGAAGAAAAAGAGAAAAAAAATAGAAAAGGGAAAAATAGGAAAAAAAGAGAGAAAATAAAAATTTTATACAGTTACCTAACGCATTTGAATGCTTAGAAACTCATTCAATGAATAAATTCAGAAAATAATTATTTCTAAATAGAAATTGTTTTATGAGAACAAAATGGCTTTCAAATGCACCCTTTATGGTCTCATGCCTGTCTATCTTCCACAAAGTCACACCTTATAGATGAATTTCTAGCCGAGTTATCCTTTTAGCATGGCTACTTCATATGGAGAGACCTACAGATTATCGACACGTCAACGAGGCTACAACGATGAGACCGACGATCCTAGACCGTGAGATTTCAACCAATGCCGAGTATAGTTTTGATTTGACCAAACATTCCAAGACGAATGTACCACTTTTAATGACAACACCAAAGAGGGGCGGGCTATCGGCACCGGTACATTGCATTTTTCCACATTTATTGCAGGAAAAGTGAAAGACGACAATTGAAGAAACCGAGAGTTAGAGGCGTTTTTCCTTCAAGGAGACGATAGTTAGGAAGAGTGAGATGTCTAAAAGATGGACGTCAATTACTAAAATTGCTTTTTTAGCTATGGTTTTGGCCTTCCATCGACCTTCCTTCAATGGCAGAAAAGCACAAATAAATGCAATTTCTCAAATTAAATGCTTTTTCTTGCTACCTCTTTTCTTCTGAATTTTCATAATGAAAGGCGTGCATGTATCTACTTGGCCTGATGCAATGTTTCGGCATCAATTTTTCTTGATGTTGTTTTTCCACCCAACGAAATCATATCATCTTGACTTTTGTATTTCTTCAGAAAAATACTAATTAATAAAATTTCACAGAACATGTACTTTTCGAGCAACCGATTATGAAATTTTCGCACTTGTCGAATCATAAAATCAATGTTATTATAGCATCTAGACAAACAAAGTTTATGATTTCGTATGCAGAGTTTTTCTCGTGTTGTGTCGAGAATTGTTAATTATAATTCTAAGTATTTGATGAGTTTTTTCTTTTTTTAATGTGTTTGGTAAGCTTTTTGGGACACAGCTTGAGAATCAGTCAGTCACCAAACCAAGAAGCTTCTCTTATCTCAATGTTCAAATGTTTTTTAGGTGTTCCTAAAAGCTTACCATCTCCCCATTTCAAAAACACATCATTGCATACCCAATATAAACGTATTTTCTCTCTTTTCGAATGATGTTCAAATCAATTATGTTGAAATATCGTGAATATTCATTTTTTGCAATTTGATTTAACTTGGGTTGATGGGTTGTCGCTCCAAAAATGTCGAAAAATCCTCTCCTTTTGTTCATTGTCATATTGACCTTTGTAGCATCGCATGATTTAAAGAAAGTGAACGAAATAATCGGTAAATCGCGAGAATAATCTAATGTTAAAATACATTAGAATAGCTAATCAAACTGACTCACCCAAATCCCTATAACCCAAAGATTTTTAAAAAAAAAAATTATCTCTATGTTTCGCCCTCTTTTTAAAAACACAGCATTAAGTGAAAAGTAACATTATTCAGGCTTTAAAGCATAGCTTATGGGTTTACTATTATTAAAAAATAATAATTGTGAGTCAAAAAATTAAGGGTTGAATTGTTTTCCTTTTTTCTTTTTTTCTTGCGGTTATGAAAGTAAAAAGTAAATGGGACAAACAGGACACTAACTGAAGACTCTGGCCTATTAAGGGCGAGGACAACAGGACACTGCTGATCTGCGACAAACTTCGAGTTAATTAAAAGAACAGACCTTACAGTTGTCTTCAATTGCCCATTAATGTTGTCTGGCCCATTGACCCCATTTCTGCACCCTATCCTATTTCTTTCTTTCTTTTCCTTTTTTGGGGCAGCCAATAAAAGAATGGTAAAAAAATAATCTCGCCGATGGGTTTTGAAAAGCAATAATTACCGAATCAATCATAAGTTTATTGCATCGACGTTAACTCAGTCCTAAAATTTTCCAATTTCATCAATATAATCATCAATTCTTGCATTAAATTTTAATGTGTGGTGTCCAATCTTCACCGACCGTCTCACATGACACATTAACATAATGATGTCCTGTGTGGTGATTACCGGCAGCAATTGTCTGAAATGAGTGCATCAGAATTTCGTGTGAACATTTAGGACTATATAAGCAAAATTAGAAACTTTGATATTAAATTGATATCTATGTAATAGATTAATGACTGAATCAATAATTTTCTCATTTTCAAGGCCCGGGCTAAAATATTTTTAGCAAAGGATTTTAAGTTTTGTAAATTAATTACATTTTATATGGAGAAAATAGTGCATTAAGCATCGTAAATTCCATTTATCTTTTTCTCACCCACTATTATGAAACGCTCCTTAATTAATTTGTTTAAGAAAATTAAAATTTAAAAAAAAAATGGCGACTTAAGCCGCGTGAAAATTTCCCCTGGTACTATAATTCAAGACTATGGCCACCGCATCCGGGCATGGACGTACTATGCACGTCAGTTATCTACACCAAACAAGATAACGCTTACCCGCATCAAAGAAAGTTAGTCATGTTCTAAGAAACGTTTTTGGTTACAGAAATTCAATTTTCTATGACTAATAACGACTTTATTTCAATAATAAGTTAAGAGATATATAATTTTTTCTGTCACAGCTAATGTACGGACGTTGGATCACTCAAATTTTTAGGGGAACAAGCATATGTGATTGTCTCATGGCATGTTTGATGGGAGTTTGAATTGAAACTAAAGCGACCTCATTGGCCATGAAAAGAGAAGTTTTCTCGTGTTGCTGGCAAGATCGTGAAACTTGTGGCGTCCTAATTGAAAATTAAGTCTGCTTTGGATTAGGTAATTGAGAAGAAAAATTATTTGTGCAAATGATTTTGACAATGATTTTGACAATGGAACAAGCGAAGAAGGCGGCTAATAGACAAAGTGTAAATTTAGAGACCTCCAATGTGAAATGTTTTCAATTGAGAACCATGGATTTAGAATTCGATTGATCGCGTATAATGTGACTAGGCTCGATAATCCCTATCACGTTTTTATGGACGTGTCAATTCGATTCATTATTGGATTATTTCCATGTGATTTTAGGTTGGTTAGAGAAAGTTTCCCAAAAAATCATGAGAGACTATCAATCAAATCACGAAAACTCTTTTGTCTTGAAATCGTAGAGACTCGTAAGTGAGTGACTAAGATGTAAAGGATGAGCTAATTCAACATTAGTCCCGTTTAAAGGTAGTGTTGGAAGGTGGTCGTAATAACCAGTCTTATCCTAAATCCATCCCATTAACTTTTATTACTCGCGAGATCGGTCCTATGTAATCTGTTAGAGATTTTTTTTTTTTTTGTGGATAAAAACTTACCTAACATTTAGTATGTAACATACCACTTTGATTTTGCAAAGATAACTATTTATTCAAAACTTAGGCATTGCAAATCTAAGATCTATGATCATTGAAAATCCTAAGATATGATATTACCAAGAGGCTAGATTTTAAACATTGATGGATGTTGTTGGAAAGTATTAGATTAGCATGAGATCTGTTCCTTGGACTCACAAAAATTTATAGTTAGATTCAATTGTTGTCTTTTCTTTCGTTAACAGAATTGGGTAGTTTGGTGAGTACCGAAAGCCATCCTAAACCCTCATACAAGTAAACAAGCATGTACATTTACTAAACAATACGAGGACTATAAAAATAATCAAATATGCAACCGACCCAATTCAATACGAGAGCCGATAGAAGCCGATCCAGTCGATCCTCTTTCAATGCCGGTTCCTTTGGTGAATCAACCTTGTTCCTAAGTTCCTTAAATCCAAAATGAGTAAAAAAAAAAACGATTTGGTGCCTGATTCGATCATAGATAGTTGGCTGGTTCCAGAATTGAACCGGCTTTTATAAACTCGTTTGAGTAAATTAGAATATATCTTCAGTAATATCAAAAAATCGGCCGGTTCAGTTCTAGACGTACCCATTAGTTCCTGTCTTAAAAATTATCGAAGCCGAGTGAAGTTGACTACAGTTATTAGGACTGGAGACAAAAGCCATCCTGAATTTCTTCCCCTGTCTCTTCCTTCTTGCCCCCCTCCATTTTTACCATTCTCTTTTTTACCATTTCCACGCCTGCTCTGATTTCGGAGCGACCCCCTGTTTTCACAGACGCAATCTCTCTCTCTCTCTCTCTGTAACCTCTGAACGCGAAAGAGGGGAAAAACTCGCGATATCACGGGACACAGCGACGCGATATAGCGGGCGGCATCGTCTCGTCTCGTTTCGTCTCGTCTAGTTGGATCATCGGACGGGGGGGCATAATAAAATATCAGTTGGAGATGAGGCAATGAAATTCTCCCCCGGTTAATAAACTAATGATGGGTCTTTTGGCTTTTGATAGAGGACGTCTCTGTTTGTTCGGTTCCTGTTCTTGAGAGAGAGAGAGAGAGACGGAGAGACGAAAGTGGATTTACTCGTCCATGAAGATCTGAGAGAGAGAGAGAGAGGCAGAGAAGAGAGAGAAGGGAGCAAGCAAAAGGCAGGTAAAGAGAGGGGGAGAGAGAGAAGTCGAGTTTTAATAAATGGTGGGTGTTGGTTTCTTTTGGAGTTTAGCGAAGTGCCAAAAGGCATCAAACCAGATACAGACCAACCCAAAACTCTCTCCCCTCCTCTCTCTCTCTCTCTCTGCATCAGATGGGTTTTTTGTATTTCGCTACTGAAGTTAGCAGCAGCTGTTGGTGCTGCTGCTGCGCTCTGATCGCCCATTAACTCTCTCTCTCTCTCTCTCTCTCTCTCTGTCTGAGCCTGTGACTTGTCACGGGCTCAGTGGGCTTGCAGAAAGTTTTCGTTTTTTTAAGTGGAGACGCGAGTTTTACCCTCTGTTGCCAGCCATAAAAATACCATCTTTGATGCCTTCTGAGGTTCCCCTGTGCCCTGAACCTGTTCTATTCCGCCCCGTTTGGTCCCCTCAGAAAAATGAGTGATTTTGCCCCCGCCCTCCCTCGTCTTCACCCTAGCCTTTCGTTTTTCCCTCTGAAACAGTGAGGGGAGATCGTCTCTCTTTCTATACATGCACGTTGGGGACCTTGCGGATGCTTCTTGTTCCATCCCTTTGATGGTTTTGCTGTTGTCCTGAACGAGTCGTGAGGTATGGACGAATTCTTGGTTCTTCTCGGCTCTTCTGACATCCGGCAATTCGGCCAAAGGAAAAAGCTCTCGTTTTTTTCTTCACTTATCTTGCATTCTGATTTCATATGGGTTGATGTTTACCCTCGAATTTCCTCAGGTCGTGAGTTTTTCCTTCGGCAAATCGATCTTGATCCTCGTTCTCCAGCTCGCTGTCAAGACCAAAGCATAAAGAACGAAAGCGGAAATAAAAAAGAAAAAAAAAAAGCAAGAAATGACGGTGTTGAAGGAGCCAGAGAGGAGCTTGGATCCGCAGCTCTGGCACGCGTGCGCAGGAGGCATGGTCCAGATGCCTCCACTGAACTCCAGGGTCTTCTACTTCCCTCAGGGCCACGCCGAGCACGCTTCCTCCGCCGTCGATTTCGCCGGCTCCTCCGGCGGCGTCCCTCCCCTCATCCTCTGCCGCGTGTCCTCCGTCAAGTTCTTGGCCGATCACGAATCCGACGAGGTCTTCGCCAAGCTCAGGCTCGTCCCCCTGCCCAACACCGAGCTCGATTTCGAGGACGACAGGGCCTTGGAGGCGGCGGCAGCCGGATCCGACAACCCCGAGAAGCCGGCCTCCTTTGCCAAGACGCTTACTCAATCCGACGCCAACAATGGCGGCGGCTTCTCGGTGCCGCGCTACTGCGCCGAGACGATTTTCCCAAGGCTCGACTACTCGGCTGATCCTCCGGTTCAGACCGTGATCGCCAAGGATGTGCATGGCGAGACCTGGAAGTTCCGGCATATCTACAGGGGGACTCCTCGTCGGCACTTGCTGACCACTGGATGGAGCACTTTCGTGAACCAGAAGAAGCTTGTCGCCGGCGACTCGATCGTGTTCCTCAGGGCCGAGAACGGAGATCTCTGCGTCGGGATTCGGCGCGCCAAGAGAGGAATCGGCGGGGAATCTCAGGCTGCGTGGAGTTCCGGCGGGGGCGGGAGTTGTGTTCCGCAGTTCGGCGGGTTCTCGATGCTGCTGAGGGAGGAAGAGAACAAATTGATGCGGAATGCCGCGAATGCGGGTTGTGACGGCGGATTCAGAGGAGGGAAGGGGAGGGTGAGGCCCCAGTCCGTGATCGAGGCCGCCGCCCTGGCCGCGAGCGGGCAGCCGTTCGAGGTGGTGTACTATCCGAGGGCGAGCACGCCGGAGTTTTGCGTCAAGGCGTCGTTGGTGAAGGCGGCGATGAGGATACAGTGGTGTTCGGGGATGAGGTTCAAGATGGCTTTCGAGACCGAGGACTCGTCGCGGATAAGTTGGTTCATGGGGACCATTTCCTCTGTTCAGGTCGCGGATCCCATCCGCTGGCCGAATTCGCCGTGGCGGCTCCTTCAGGTAATGCAGTCCTGCTGACCTTTACACGGCTAAATGATCCTGATCATAGTTGATATGCATTTCATGGTATATACGTAATTCCGACCGAGTATGATAGCCAATGGATTGAGGGTTAGAGAATGAATACGGTAAAGAATGTTTGTCTTCTGAGTTGAACTTGTATCGCCTCAAGTCGTTCAGGTGTATTTTGGCCTTTAGGAACATTTATTTGCCTGGACCACCGTCTCCTGCCAATGCCATTATGTGGCTTTAATCCGCGCCTTTAGATGGCATGTCCCTTCATTGGTGTCGGGCCGTTTTGCTTGTCCTTCGACGCACTAAATTTTTGCTGCTGTCAATGGGGGTTTCTGAAGCTTTTGCCCCACTCATTCAGTGTCAAGGATTCAACAGTATACTTGCTTTGGAATCCCTGAGAAATTAATACTCAACCGTTTTGAGGTAAAATCGCAGTAATTGTTAGGCGTTGGGAATTGATGAATCGTTTATTTATGCTGAAACAAAGATGCATGTTTCGAATGGAGTAGTATGAACATGTGGTGGCTATTGATGATTGACAGCATTAAGCATCAGGTGCAAAAAGTTTTATCTTTTTTCGGTTTTGTTTGGCTTAGAACGGTGTCTTCTGTACCATGCCGGTTCTTTTTAAACTCATCCGGTTGGAGTACCATTGCAGGTGACTTGGGATGAACCGGACTTACTACAAAATGTGAAGCGTGTCAGCCCGTGGCTGGTCGAATTGGTATCAAACATCCCGGCTATCCACATGTCGCCCTTCTCTCCCCCGAGGAAGAAGTTGCGCCTGCCACATTACCCGGATTTTCCGCTCGACGGGAACTTCCTTGTCCCCTCGTTCTCAGGCAATCTCCACGGGCCCACAGGCCTATTGTGTTGTCTATCTGATAATGCTCCTGCAGGCATACAGGGAGCCAGGCAAGCTCAATTTGGAATACCCTTAACCGATCATCACCTCAACAACAGATTGCGGTTAGGGTTACTGTCGTCCAATTTACATCGTTTCGATCCACATTCTAGAAGTTCCAACAGCATCACGAAAGACAACATGCAGGGGAGGGAAAGTTTGTCGTGCTTGCTTACAATGGGGAACTGTAGTCAGAGTTCAGAGAAATCTGGTGACGAGAAGAAGCATAAGTTCCTGCTGTTCGGACAACCTATACTGACGGAGCAGCAGATCTCACGTGGTCGCTCTGGTGGCGATGTTGTCTCCTGATGTTGTCGGTGGCAAAGGTTCAACAGACGGAAACACGGGCAAACCGAAGTTCCTCTCTGATGGCGTGGGGTCCACGCTCAAGCAGGCTGGTGCTGGCTTCCTGTGGCGCCATGGCTTCGAAACCTCTGAACTCGGACTAGAAACGGGTCACTGCAAGGTCTTTATGGAGTCAGAGGATGTGGGAAGGACCCTCGATCTCTCGATTCTTGGTTCGTATGAGGAGCTTTACAGGAAGCTTGGTAACATGTTTGGAATAGAGAGATCGGAGATGCCTAGCCATGTTCTCTACCGAGATGCTGCCGGTACCGTCAAACGGACGGGAGATGAACCTTTCAGGTTTGGTAATCAGACTTACTTGGCCAAACTGTCCATCTTGGCGAAAGATTTAGTCTTTGCTATCTGCAATTCCGCAACATCAGTGATGATGCTTCTCTAAAGCTTGAGTTTTCATTGATGATTATTTTTTTTTGGTTCCTTTGCTTGGCAGCGACTTTATGAGAACGGCGAAGAGACTGACCATCTTCATGGATTCGGCGGGTCATAGCATTGGAAGGTAAGCATGAATGATTTGATCTTCTTTGATGACCAGTTATCCAATTCCCGTTGCTTGTACACATCTCTTGCACCCTAGATTAGAGTTTTCGACTTATATTCCAGAGTCGCTACCGGGCGAAACCGAGAATGTCGGTATTTAAATCGAAAGCAGTCCATTGTTCTTGGACTAAGAAGCTTATGAACTTCTGCTGCCTGCAGGACATTGCTCACCGGGAGGAGGAACGCCGAAAATGGATTCGACTCAACCACTAAGGCGGGTCCATTGAGCACTTACGCGTAGACCTTGAGCTCGCGCAGCCCCCCACTTCCCCTCCCAAAAAAAAAAAGAAGAAGAACACTTTTGATTTTTATTCGCGCTCGCGGTAATGCAAAGACAAGCGAAAACGACTCTTATTTGTAATGATGTGTTAGGAAAAGTGTGGTGGATCTTGATGATGTTGTTTCGTGTTTCCCGGGTTCTGCAAAAGGTGGTTTGTGTATGGATCCTGACTTGGAAAATAAGAGCAGGGCGTGTCGTGTTATCTCTTCATATCATGTCGTGAGAAATGTAAACGTCCGGATTCGAAGGATCTTCAATTTTCAACGGATTTGATTGATGATACAAGGATATATATACCTTGCAGACGCAAGAAATATTGAAGTCACGGATTTTTCGAACTATCACGTCTCATCCAAGTTGATCATTTTTCATCGCCTGTATGCGAGTTCCGATGATACGATACCTCAGTAATAACAATAATGTGGTGGAGAGCCCCTGATGAAGTAGTTCCAATGTGACATGAAGCTACCCATCTCAGCAGGATCAACGGATGCAATCAATGTTGCCGACTGCACAGTGTTCTATTTTCAGGACTTAGCTGAAAGAAGATGGTACTGAGAAACAGCGATTGCGATGGGGGACCTGTTTTTTAAGGCTCTTGCACGGTTCTGAAAACGCCTCTTTGCTCGCAGCATTATTGAGTTCCCCCCAACCCTCTTTTCCTTCCCTTAAGAGCTGCACGGGGGGGATGGCTCACCCCCATCCCCCCTATTCGAGGACGATGCAACCTTGCCTAATTCGGGCATTAATAATGGTGTCCCATTAATGGAGCTTGTGGCTCTGAATAATGCCCGCGTCGAGACGGTACGTTTCGCTTTTTGGACTTAAGGTGAAATTCCATGTGTTGTCATTGTTAATCCCGGCTTCTGTTGCGATTTTCACGTTTCTGCACAGTGCGTCTTCATTTGATTTCTATCTGACATCAATCTCATGAACTCGAAAATCGGCTATTGATTGTCATTTGACTAGGGTCTTGATTGTTTGCTTTGGGATTCTCGGAAAAACTTAAGAGGAATTTAAAGCATTGGTATAATAGAGGGTTTTCTAATTGTACTATAGTTAATATCTACATGTGAAACTTAAGTTCAATATTTGCTAGATCCAGTTCCTCATGATTAATAAAAGTCATGAGAAAATCAAAATCACGATCCCTTGCCAATTTTCTGGTTCCGATGTGAATGCTCTGTAATTTTGATCGAACTAAGAAGAAGGCATCAATCTAGTGGGCGAAAAGTTAATAACATATACGATAACGCCGCTAAAGAGGAAACTTGTAAGGTTGGTATAGCATTTGGGATTTCGCATTTAAAAAGTACAATTCTCATTCTGCCTATTATGGAGTTCAAACTATCTCATGATGAATATATTGTGCGCCGTACGAAACTTCATAATACATTCCTCTTATCGCAATATCTCATCGGAAAGAGAATAAATTCAACCCCAGATTTTTGACCATAATTAGGCCTCAAAAGTGTCTTCGATTTTCAAATAAAATATTCCGGCTCCCCCGTACGCAATAATCACAAAGATTTCCACAAGAAAAAATCGATCAAAATGCGGCTATCAAAGATTCGGTCGAAACAACCTTTACAGACTCGAAGGCGTACGTGGAATCTTCCGATTCAATTTCGGAAAAAAGGGGGGCGCTGCTCGGCTTTTGCAACCGCCGGTAGCCGGTCGATTTTGACGTAATTCCTCCGCTAAAAAACCGTCCCTCGTTGTCGACTAATCATGCGAAACAGGGAGGAATTTTGCTTTTCCACTTAGGAACACCAACTTAGTAGGGACAGAGGAGATTTTTAAAACAAAAATATTTAATAATAAAAAATAATAATAATAATTTAAGAGGAAAAACAGCGGAGCAAAAAGGCATCCGCACGTGGGAGTGGGGTCCTTTCTGGAAGAACGAAAAGGGACCGGTTGACCCTCTTGAAGTGACCCGAAGCGCCTGTCCACGTGCGGTCACACCCCCCCGAAGACGCCGCCGTTTCGGTGCGCGGGCCTGCCCCCCACCCCCTTGTCTTCCGGGTCGGGTCGGGCCCGGTTCAGGGTCGGGTTTTTATTGGGGGGAGGCGGGGTTTGATTTGACTCCATCTCAATCCCGTCGCACCACCACTTCGGGCAAGAACATGCGGTCAAAGCGACGCATGATTCCGGTTCCCACCCATGTCCACGTCAAATCCGCCTTTTGATCCGCATTTCCAATATGAGATCCGGGCTGTCGCGTTCGTGATGATTACACGCTCCGCATCGGATCTCGGCCGAGCCCGTACCAGAGTCAATCAGCTCTCGAATCGCACGAACCAAGTGGGGCTTGCGATATCCTTTCGTGCTAACGTGACCACTTTCATTTCAAGCGAGATCAGTGATATTGAAACCGATCTACAAAATTAAGATTCTATTATTGAGTGATACTTACGATCAGATTGTAAGTGGACATTTCGTCAACTGAGTTATATTCAAGACTCAACTCGCATTATTTAACAAATCAATTTCATAAATTGTTTTTAGTATGTTCGAAGATTTTATATAACTTTTTCTTTGTTAATTTTGAAAACCTGTGGTTATGTCGGCGTGGTTTTAGAATCACGCATTTGGATCCGCACAGCATAATAACAGTGCATTTAATTCTGGGTTGAATAAGAGGGATATTGGAACCAACTTGTAGGACAGATTGGTCCACTCCAACGATCTCTTTGCGTAAGATAGCCAAAAGGAGTTAGATCTGACCTGCTCAAGATGGACCATCCTCGGTATTGGCCATATCTAGATGCAAATCCGGATTATTTATTAGGCATATGGAGTGCAGATTTTCGTCTTTCTCTCGCGCGATGTCAAACCTTGCTCACGTGCAACAACTAGCGATCTTAGCAGCCCTAAACATTTCATCCTTTCAAGCCGATCGAGTTCTAAAAACTGTTCATGGAAACACGCAATCGAGTTCTACCTCATCGCGGGCCCGATGCGACTTATTTCGAGTGCCAAACCTCATATATTAGAATCGTTCATGACCCGGATAAAATGTTTAGGGCTCGGTGGTCGGCGAACCGAGAGAACTCTTCGACACGGTACAATAATAGATGCTTGTTGTGAGGGAGAAGGTCATGGTCAAAGTTTTGGGACTTGGACCGAACTAAAATCAAGAGGCTTGCGGACGACTCCCCAAGCTTTTTGATGTTTCCTTCCTGTCTAAAAACTCCTTTCTTTCCCAATCCCAAAGTCAAGAAAAAACCAATGGGAGAGACAAGGGACAAGCGGGCATCTTGACACGCACAGTGCAATTTCGCAACATCTTTCAATGCCTGTGTCCTGTCGCTTTGACAAAAAAATCGCGCTAGATCCAAGAAAAACCAGCAAGGAAAACAGCTTTTCGTCCCCATCAAGCAAAGCCCTCCCCCGCCAAAAGCTTATGGCCATGCATCGTTTCCTTTTTCTTCTCCCCTTCTCTGTAAGGCCACGGTGCATGTGTCGTGTTGTATCGTGTTGAGGTGATCTCGAAAACTACATTGATGAGAAAGATGTTAGGAGGCAAGTCCATCGTTGCGGAAGATGAGGGTCTTCTGAAGGTTTTGATTTCGTACATCGAATTTCAACTTACAGATATATATGCAAAATGTCACGGATATTTGACAAGATTCGTTTGAAGAAAAATCATTTCTAAATAAGAGTAACATCCACCCTTTGTTTTGTGGAAACTTTTGGTCTATCCTATGGTCAGAAATTACTCGATAAGTCTCGATCGATGCTTAATTGAGTTTCTTAAAATGTAGGTGTTTAAGTGTTAATTGTTCTCCAATTTGGGTTGGCGAAAATTTTCTCCAACTAACCTTTGAGGATTACAAGAGGTGTATCGTTGTCATTATTCTTTTGTTTTTTTCCTTGTTGAAGCTTGGTCACCTAGAAGTGTATTTTTCAAAAGAAACCCATCAATGGAGACTTCGATTGGAGGAAAACTTAGCCATAATCATGTTCATCGAATGAGATATTTTCGGATTTATTCAAATTTAGACTCATGACATGTTACCTAAAAATGCATTATAAACTATAGATTAATCTTTTGCTACACACGTCCTATGAAGATTGAGGAGGACATTTTGCTCTAGCTATTGACGAGAAAACATAGTAAGGAAGAAAGAAATTATTAAAAGATGAGTTCGAGAAACGCAATATTTATATGTCGAAAGAGATAACATATCTTCAATACCAACTTCGTCGCGCACTCAAAATCATAATTTGTTCTTGTTTTTGAGCTAATGCTAGACATTATCAACCGTTGAAATTCATCAATGGAGATGGAACGGCATACGTAATGAATACTTTCCTCCATCCACGTCGTTGCGTAATCATGTATCGCGTGGACCGAATGATGGCCCGCCGAATACCGTCCTCGATGGTCGGCGCACGCTATTGACGCGGGCCGTCCGATCCGATCCGACGGGACGCCGACTCGACGCCGGGGCCACGTCAGCCTCGGGGCGTGGTGGAGGTGGGAGGGAGGGGGTGGGGGAGAGGGAATTGTCGTTTTGCGGTGGGGGAGGGGGGGTGGAAGTCCGACCCCGGAGGCCGCAGAAACGACAGAGATTCGGTAACGTGGCGTAGAGGGCCGCTCGTGCGGGGGGGAAGAGGATCGGTGGGGCCCGCGCCGGTCCCTCTCTCTCTCTCTCTCTTCCGTCCCCATCAGCAGCAGCTCCGTCCGAGCTAACAACATCCCACGTGGACGCGGTCGGGGTTACGTGTACGGCCCGGATTGACCCGATGGGGCTGTCCGAGAAATCGCGATTTCCCCCACCTCCGTGCTCCGCGAGGACCGCGCTTTTCGCCGAGTCGGGCGTCGTTGTTTTCTCTCTCTGTTTCTTTTTTTTTTTTTTTTTTTTTTTTTTTTGGTTTGGGGTTTGGGGTTTTTTAACCGCGGCGGTCAAACGAAGGCGAACGAGACGGTCGCGGTACTTTGCGGTTTTATCGCGAGAATTTCGAGCTTTTCGTTGCCCGGGCTACTCGCGAGACGGGTCATGCATGGTAACAAGGGATGCTTCTTTTTTAAGTTTGTTTATTTTCCTTCTTTTCTGTTTTTTTTTTTCCTTTTAATACATTATGTTAATATCCTGAAAAACCTTAAATTAATATAATTTTGAACATCAAACTAATAAATCTATGACAAATTTACTCTCTATTAGCTTCCCTTAAATTTCATTATCAAATTACTAAATTTGATAATTGACAAGTATAAAGGGTTTTATCCTTCATTCTCATAATTGTATCCGTTTGCGATTTTTTATGATATTAATTCAATTTGATAAAAATTAACGGATGGAAAATTTATCATAAATTTACTTGTTTTGAGTTTTTGGTGATAAAAAATTGCTTTGGATAATATTTGCCATGATTATACTATCTAAAAAATTTTCGTGATAAAAAAGATAATTTTTAATAAATTTATCACAAATGTATCAACTTAGGGTTTTTTCGTGATATTATTTGAAATTGCAAAGTTTGTTATTAAATTGGTAGTCCTTTAGGTCTGTTAGGTTTTTTTTTTTCCAGCTACTTCACTTCTTTGTTTGTTTAAGATTCAATAAAAGCCAACGCTAATTTTCTTTTATTTCTCGAAAATTTAAGATATCGTTTAAAATTATAAAGTTAGAAAAGGAATTGACATGTGTATTCACTCGTTTGTATATCGTGATATGTTTGTGCATCCAAAAATTTAAAAGGCAAATCAAAATTCACGAGCCACGCTGAATTAAGTGAGAGACAGGAAAAATCAATTCGCGCAAATTCAATACTCTTTTACACGTGATCTTCCGATCTTTCCATCCTTTAGAAAAGGGAGAAAGTAACTTTAAAGACGGTCGGTTCACAAAAGTAAATAGGTGGGCATTGATTTGATTAATCTCGGGTAAATTCACTTAATGTAATGATTATACCATCCAATCTACGATCTAAGGGCTTGATTTGGGAGGGATTATTCCAAGTGGAGGGGCTCTTAACGTTGCGATTAGCATATTTAATATGCAAAACGTGTCGAAGATTCGATTTCCGTGTGAACCTGGCAAGGTACGCGTTGGACTTGGTTAGCCGAAGTCTAGTTGTTTTCTTATTTATATGATTTCGTTTGAATTTGGGAATCCATTAAGGTCATAGAAAATAGGTGAAAGTACCAACATCGTCTTTTAGGATAAGAATTCGGTGATAGCATGATTACAACTAATAAGACAGAAAATTATTTCTCGATCTTGCACTTGGAATCAATCATCTTGAGTTTTCGATCGACAAGATATCGACTTTGACCGAACATTTCTATGTTCGGAATCTTTAATTTTGGCCGAATAACTTCCATTCAGATTTAGTATTTCTCGTGCATCTTATGCATTCACACCGACATCCTTCCTGTCGAGACTATTTTTGACTACCATTTTTCGGATGACAAAGCCGATGTCGGGTTCAATATGCCCGAAATTTACCATCATGACATTAGGCAGCTTATCTCGCCAGCGAATTGGATGTGCTCTTGCTAGATTCCTTTAAATATACTTACAGACTGTATTTAGAGATCGGAATAAAATTCAAAATGGGATAAGATTTATCATATCCTACATTTGGTACATGCTCAAGACAGGATAAAATCGGATATAAGGGAAATATAGACCGAATAAAATTATCTCATGAGAAAGATGGGATAAAAGTGGAAAGAATTTCTAATCTTCGTAAAAGGAAAGTTATTTTTCTCAAATAATAAACTTCTTAAATTAACAAATTTAAAATCATTTTTCAACATAAATAATATTTAAATTCTAATATAAGAAATTCAAAATAACAAAATAAAATTTTTGTTTTTAAATTTAATCTTATTTTTATTCATATATTCAAATTTAATTTTCTCTTATGATATAAATTCAATATATAAATATATTTATTACATATTTTAGGTATTTTGGTATTTTAGGTATATTAGTACAGTTTTCTATTTAATAAAATTTTAATAAAGAATGATGGAATGGGAAGAAAGAAATAAAAAAAAGGAATTAATTAAAAAAGAGTGGAAAATAAAATTAAAAAAAAAGCAAATAAAAATAAAGTAGCCAAGAATGTCGCAAAAAATTTCTACCATCTCCATTTATAAAAAATTTGTGGTTTATTTATATTGATATATAAATATCTAATTTCAACGTAATTGGATCGCATATAACAAAATCTATTAAATTACATATCATATTCTATCCAGTTTTATTATGATTAGAAATCTAAACAAGCAAACATAGTCATAAAAGTGAGCATGGTTCTGGTGTAAAACCGGAACCGAAGAACCAGACTGATAGTTTTTGATTCTACAGAGGGATGGATAGGTTCTCAATTCCTTTTTTTTTTTTTTTTCGTTTTTTTGGAACCACTGATTTCCCCTTTGGTTCCCAATTCCTATAGGAACCAGAATAGGAGCTGAACTCAAGAACCGGAACCCCGAATTCTAAAAAAGTCAAATCACTAATTTGACTTTATTCTTCCCTTTTGTCCTTCTCGTTCATCTCTATCGACAACAGGAGAGAACCCTTTTCTCGTTCATCTGTCAACAAGTGTAGCTTGTTTTTATTTTCAGCCGTTTATAGAGCATGACTTGGATCCCCAAATACTTGTGAACTACGTTAGTCAGCAAGAACGCCTACCTTAGAATGAATCTTGATGTTTGCCAAGTTGACATCCTAACCATACAATCTTAGAGGGAACCTCACTTCAAAAAGGTAGTAATATAAGTTTACTCAAAAGTTCAACATTGGCATAACTAGTATGAGCTAGTCTATGGTGCCACAATTCTTCAGAAGCTTTAGAGTGACTTGAAGTAAGAGCAGCAGCAAAAAGAGCTTCAACTTACTCACTTTCCAGAACATATAGATGGCTGGCATTGGTCCTGAGGTAGTCAATCTTTTCTTTCTTTAATGAAATCATTGAGTTCGTTTCTGGTGTTTTAGTCACCTTTCAATGAATCCCTTAATGTTGTGCGAGGAATTGCCCTATTGATTAATGGGAAGCGGGCTAGTCCCCAAAAATGCCCTTCCCCAAACGGACCCCAATGAGGCACGCAAGTTTTGCTTTTCGTAGGGTGTAGCCATTTTACAACAGGCTAATTAAGGAACGTTGTACTCTTGAAGATCATCATCGTTCATGTGCTTACTACATGCATGTGTAGAGCTATGAACTGTTTCCAGTTTTTGTTTTTCCCTTTCTTTGTTTCTGGAGGGTCTGCTACCATAGTGATTCGGATGTACGTGTGAGTATAAAATTTAATAACCGAAACATCTTACTCCTTCCATATATTGTAACCCTTAATTTCTTGAAAGAAAATTACAAGTTCTTACCTGTGATGCTCTAATGCTTTGTATTTTCTTTGTTGAAACTTGTGCCCTTGCAAGGTACAGTTTACTTGGAATGATTCAATTTTCAAGATAGTGATTCTGTACAATACAAGAACAATCAATGCATTGAAAACTATAAAGTTTCCTTAATACTATCCAATAAGTACATATGGACACTTGTTAATAAAATCCTTACTCATTTTTTTATTGTTGTTATTTTTGTTTTGCTTAACTAAAAATGAAAAAAAAAAAAAAAAAAAAAAATTAGACCCCATAACTTGCTCCAAATTCTAACAAGTAGATTATAAATTCCAACAAATGAAGAGCCTGTAATCGAGAATAGGCTCTAGATTTCAGACAGAACTTGTAAGAAACTTAAAACCATTCACTCCTTAGGAAACTTAAAACCATTCGCTCCTTAGATACTAGAACCCGGTCGGTGGATTGTGGATGACTCGATTCGAAATACCATCTATGGAGACAACTTTCTTCAGCTTTGGGAGAACGAGAACGAGATACATTGACAATTTATGCCTAGGCTGCAAATCCACCAGACTTTCTACCGAGGTCGACGGGGCCTGAACTAGTAGTCATCGAGCAAAATCAAACAAAAAGTTCTGAGATCGACACCTGTACGACAACCACGCATAGGGCATCGCCCAGCAAAGTATTCACCTGGCAAACTAGGAGAGCAATGTGAGGTTAAGGATCATAACGACACGCAGCCACAGAACGATGCCTCAGAATGTAGTAGTTGAACAATTTTTTTATATGCAATGCAGCACCATTAGATTCTCAGTTTTCCAATAACAGGAGTTTGCTCCCAAGTTCACACATTCAGTCACAGAAGTTGAAAAGTCAACGGCAGTAGAGATGCACTGTCCGTGCAAATGTAGTATACGGAACCAGACTACAGCTTTTAGGCATCCCCGGTCCCCCAGTTCCAAGGATTTCCATGTGATTTATTGACCTGCAGTGAAAAAGCAAGCATTGGACTAGTTAGACGATAAAATCAGCAAGTCACTCAACACTCTAATCCCTCAAAAACGGGTTTTGAAGCTAATATAAAAGTGAAATGCTATGTAACAATGCTAAACATTAAGCAAATATCCATGGATAAGCCTGAGAGGAAACAGAGATTAGAGTTTCAGGGAATACAACAAAAAACCATCAGAAGAAACCAATACTTCACATGCCAATTCAAACTGGCATAGACATGCTGACAAACATGAGGAAAACAACATCTGACCTAAATTAATATTCTCAGTGAAATCAAAGCTTACACTACTTTCCTGCCCATCTATGGTCCAGAAGGTAAAATTTCCAAATCAAACAGGAACAGACCACGTGACTATCTGACAAAGTTAACAACCGTATGTTGAACATAAATTACGCTTGATCTTGAAAGTCTCTGTCAACATACATCCACTTTTTATTTTATCAGAGTTACTCCGGGGAAGAAGGCTTTGCACAGCACCTAAGGTACCTTTTCCCACAAAGAACTCCTCTCAGTGGTTTTTATCTAGAATAATCACATGAAGAGCACAAGTTGCAGATGTTCTTCACATAGCCTCAGCGCATTTTGAAGTAATAAAACTTTGATGTTTACTATGAACGTATATAAACTAAATTTGTTCCATGCACTCTGACCTTAAATCAATCAACTTGCGATCAAATGGTTCAAAATGCCTTGTTCCATGCACTCTGACCTTAAATCAATCAACTTGCGATCAAATGGTTCAAAATGCCTTGTTCCATGCACTCTGACCTTAAATCAATCAAATTGGGATCAAAAGGTTCAGAACCAGTCAACCCCTGGCATAGGAAGGATCCAATTAAAACATCTAATGCACAATAGCTTCACACTTTTAGAATTTGATATTCCTTCTTGATATTCTAATACACATAAAAATAAGAATTCAAATAAATCATTTCTACTTCAACATTCAATTCTCGATTAGCATATCTTGTCTTCATTGGAAGATATCCAGAAAAAGAGCAAATGCATGTTCTACTAAATCCATGTAACATCCACCACCTCCCTCTGAAGAGATGATAACATTGGTTTACTAATAAAAGCAGAATCCCAGGCATCAGTCAAAATCAATTCCATACAAATATAATTGATGAAAGGTTCTACTAAATCTTCTTACAGTAAAATCTTTTAGGAAATATTTTTCCTCAGAACCCAAAAAGGCGAAGCACGAGCAGAAATTGCGACAACATCTTTGAAAGTATCAAGAGAGTCTTGCTAAGAGCACAAATCATAAGCGATCCACATTTTAGAATTCATAATCTTCATTTTATTAGGATACACATAGAACAGGAATTTGCATTTACCATTACTACTTGGCATCTAAAGAATGGTGAGGATCTTTATTGACAGACACAGGTTTGCAAGGTACTTAGGTCTTCTATATATTTTTCATCTTCTCTTTATAAAGTGGATTTGCCTCTTTGCAGTCAATTGAAAGTTGAGCAATTTACTGTGATAAGCGCCTTTGTCATGTTCTTGTGCATCATGCATAGTTTAGCATGATCTAAATTCGTAGTAAACCTCATTCCAATACATCAGTTGAACTCATCTCGATTCCAACTAAAGTGGTGGAAACGAAATTTGATACGAAATTACATCATACCAATTGCGAAAAATCACATAACATTCAAGAATGCGTCAGTTGAACTCGCCTTGATACCAGCTGAAGCAGTGGAAACAAAATTTGATAAGAATATACATTAGATTCAACAAGCGTGCTTCAAATTTGCTAGGAGGGTAATAAACACATATTCCAAAATAAGACATCCCAAAGATGAAATAGCAACAATAACTTAAACTCCCACAAAAGATAATCGAAGATAAAACAACAAAATATTAGTATGCTAAGTATTAGTCGCAAGTCATATTTCGATACGATTTTGAAGGGGACACCCATGTCATTCCCACATCAAAAAAAGTCTAATGGAGCAAATATAACTATAGGTTAAGGCTCTCGACTTGGTACATGATTCAAATACACGCAGCATAATATTGCATACATGACCTCAGACATCTCCGATTGACACTCCACGTTACTAATACTCATTCCTACTCATCACATCCTTATTACTGCAATTGCTTTGACACAGGCATTTTTCGCAAGTATGTGAGAAATTGTGTTCAATCATTAACAGCAAAAACTAATGAAAGATTATAATGGAAGGCGTGCTGAATTTCCAAAAGCAAGTCTTTCTCCAGAAACAAAAAACTGAAATTTCTGTTTTTTCAAGCTCTTGCATCAAAAGGAGGTCATCCTTTCATCATTCTCGTAAAGATGACGTCGTCATTCTTGTTTGGAGAAATTCCTACATACCAGAGATCTCTAAACATATTTTTTTCTTATCAGATCATGACATATTCTCTCCACAACAACTACTCGAAGGACAATCCAACCACATAGATTTCAAGTAGGCAGTTCTCTATGTCGCTCAGAAGTCGACTAGCAAACAGAAGCACCACGGCATCAACCCTTCTTTATTATCATCCAAGCTCTATCGAGGGTGCATTTAAACAGGTATAGAGAGATGCCTCGCCTCCATAGTTTACTCTATCTCTCCGTCACAACGTACTATTAAGGAGGAGGCGAGCTGCCTCCATAAATCGATACCACTCCACGACCAACCAATCCAGTGATCAACACAAGCAGCACCAAACACCTCCTTCCATTCCAAATAAAAAGAAATCGCAATCTTTAAGAACGAACATGCAGTACATAATAGCGCCGGCGGAAGCATACATCCATAAAATGAATTACCCCTTAATCAAGTCAATGATTCACTCAATTAGCAGCACAAACCACTAAAAAAACGATCCCAATTCAGAAAGAAAACAAACGTACACGCAGTATAGCGGCAAACATCATCCTCGAACAACGACCGCCGACCTAATCACACGCTACTGCTATAGCTCCTAAAAATACCTAAAAGAAAAAGACGAAAGCTTGAAACTTCCATAAAGAATCGAGAGGGAATTTTACCGTAGTAGAGGGACACGGGGAGGATGATGTTTGGGGAAGGGAGATCAGTTGTAGTAGAGCTCGAGGCCCATGCCGTCGTGGATCTCGTAGTCCTTGAGGGTGATGTGGTCCTTGTAGATGTTGTACCACTTCTGGATTCGGATCTTGTCGGCGCGGGTGCCCGTCTGGGCGGCCACCAGCTTCTTCAGGTCGCCGATGGTGTCGTCCTCGTTGCACTTCACCCTCACCTTCTTCCCCAGCCGGTCGTTCAGCACCACCTCGATCATCTTCGCTGCTGCTCCGAAGAAACCCTAATTCCTCTCTCTCTCTCTCTCTCTTCCTCCTTCGCTGCGTTCGATGATATGGCTAAAGCAGGTGGGGGAGACGAATCGTTTACCGCTATTTATTGAGTCAAAAGTGAATGGAAAAAAAAAATTTAAGAAAAAAGAAAAGATGTGAGGCGGCCGAGAAAATATTGCATACTCTACCTAACAGTGCCACACGTCAATTTTGCTCTGATCCATTCACGCGTCGACATCTGTCCTCGGGGGCCCGCCACGTCTTCTCTCTTCTCTCCATCTTCTGCTCCTCAACTCAGCGCTTCTTTATCCCCCTGTTTCCTGACTCGACGACTCTCTCTCCCAAATAACGCTTGGTCTCCGACGACGGCGACGCTCAAGAAAATACAAAAACTCAGCTGGTAATCACCGGATAATCAGATCCAAAGCCGATTCTGCGCGTGGCGAGGGCCGCCTCGTGATTATCGGCGGACGCATTCGAATCGGAGCAGCAGGGGCCCGAGGAATTCGCCGAGAGGTTCGCATCTCGGCGCGCTCGTCGTCGTCGTCGTCGTCGCCGCCGCCGCCGAAGACCCAATCGGAGGGCGGGTAGGGGCGGTCGCGGCCGGGGTTCCGGCGGGCGGAGCGCCGGCTAGGGTTTGGGGCGGGCGTCGCTGGGGCCCTCCCGGCGGCGGGGCCGCCTGCAGGTTCTGCTGCTTGAGGAGGCGTTTTTGAATGTCGAGCAGGGAGGGGCGCCCCTTTTTCTTCTTCGTCTCTGACGATGCTTTCCCCATCTTCTTCCTCTCTTTCTCTCTCTTCTTTCTCTCTCTGCGCCCCCCTCTCTCTCAGAAGGTGGAGAGAAGAGAGACCAGACGTGGCGGGCCCGACGACAGGTGTCGAAGCGTGAATGGATCAGAGCAAAATTGACGTGGAATTCGTTAGGATACAATATTTTCTCGGCGGCCAGCCGACCCTAAAGAATTCTATTCGTGTTAGGACTCTCTTTTCACTTTTTCTTTTCTCTTTTTTTTTTTTTTTTTACTTCTTCATCAAGTAATTCTTTTTTTATCTTATTCTTTTTTGGTCGAATAACTTTATTTAATTACTAATCAGAAAACCGATATATTGAATATTCTCATTACTATCGAGTAATTCACGGAATCTCTAGCGGATTTTTTTTTTTTTTTTTTTTTGGTTATCAAAACTTTTGATTTCTTGCGCATTAAAATTTAAATTTAATTCTCTGTTGTCATGTCGTAATGTAAATTTTAATTTTTTTAAAGTAGATTCTACGGATGCTTATGATGTTTATGATTTAAGATGTCTTTTCGAATTGTTTTTATTTAAATTAAGACGTGCTCCTATATTCCCCCTATGACACAAACACGATGAGACATGATACAGGCTATCATATTCGGAATTTGATCATTCAACACACGAAAAAGTTACTTTTTCAAGATGATTGATGGATGCACTTCGACTTGAATCTGATACCCTTTCCTAAAGAAAGCATTTTTTGTGGAGGCTATGCAATATGACGCAACATCTTATCTATAAAAATTAACAATGTGCCAACCATGTGAACAGTTTGGTTAGGAAACTTATTTAATTCTAATCAAATTACACATCTTCGATGATCACATCTAACATTATATCCAAAAATGTAAAAAAAAAAAAAAAGAAAAAAGAAGAAGAAGAAGAAGCAAAAACTCATTCGTTAATTATATACCGAACAAGATAAATACTAAATACAATCAATCTCAAGGTGGAAAAAATTCGTCAAAACAACTAAATTTGTTACTTTTCTTTAACGCCGTGATTAGATTGATTTATTAGAGCTGAGTCTAAATAATAATAACTCTCAATGATGCTTATCAAATTCTGCAATTCAAAAGGTTAAATCCATTTTTCAAAACCCACATGCTGAATTTTATAAATTCTATAAAAACTCTTCGTAGGAGAGCAATTTCTTGATAATACATTTTGATTCGACACACCTTCATTTCTTTTCGAGTACCCAATTTATTGAAAATAGAACTCTAAACGATGCTTTAACAGAGATGTGAACACTCATTAGAAAACAGAGAGAAAAAAGGTTTTATATGACTACTCTCTTGGTGGTTCTTGACTCCATCCCGCGTGATCAGCTGAAGAAGAATGTCTGTGTGCTTAGCATTTAATAAAAGAAAAAGGCCATTTTTCAAAGGAATGATAAAGAGAAGAAGCACGTGACCACTTGCGTGAAGGCACGTGCTTCTCAAGGCCCAAACACCATCACCAAAATCAAAGTTCGAAATGAATGAATAAAACTAATGGCGCTTTATTTACTGTCATGGTGTCAATTACTGATGAAAGAAAATTAGTTAGTGAATTGAAAGGAAAAAATTAGCTGAGAACACATGTTGAATAGATAAAGAACTAAATTGCTTAGAAGAAAGAAGAACGAAATGTTCTCATCCAAATAAGTTTTAAGTTCTATTTATTTTGCAAAAATGAATTATTAAGAAAATATTTTTCTTAAAATAATGGTCTGCATCGCATGTAAAAAAAAATGTGTGAAAAATATTTGTGTCGTCCATGAAGGCATTTAATAATCGATTATTGTTAATAATGAAAATACTATTCATCGAATAATTACTTCAAGTAATACAAGCATTCGTTTTTAGAAAAATATTTTTTAAATCATTCATTTTAAACAAAGTAAACGAAGCCTTAATAAAATGTTTAGACGGGAGATTACACGTTCAATATAGTTTCGAACTAACAAAACACTTCCATGGATTTGAATCCATAAATCATCTGTAATCAGATTAAGTGATCATGTGCACCTTCCGCGTAGACTCCTGTGATCATCAACCACAACAAATCTAGTTTGTGTGGACTTGGATCCCAAGTGTCTTGAGTGGCTCCCCAAGCAATAACAAAAGTGTCTAATATGTATGTGCCCTCGAAGAAATAATTTCATGGCATTCTCATATCGAAATATAAATCATTTTCTTAATCAATTACGGAATTAAAAAAAGTCATATCACCTCAATTTCCTTTTTCTTTTAGGATTTCGGGTGGAATAACAAATTTTACAAAAATTCATATGGAAAAGAAGTGACAGGTGCCGGACGCAGGAGCGACGCGCCTCAATTGGAAGAAGAAGAAGAAGGACAACAACAGCAACGATCGAACTCCCCACTTTCCAACTTCCGTAATTTCCCCTGCCACCTCCTCCAACTTCCAACTTCCAACTTCCATCTTTCCAATTCCACCAACTTCCCCTGCCTCCCTCCCCCTCCCTCCCTCCGATCTCTTCTCCGCCCCGCCGTCTCCCTCGATCCACGCTCTCCGATCGAGTATTCGATCCGCCGCCGGCGAACACCGCCCCCCCCGGCGGACTTAGGGTTCCCGTTTCTCCGCCGGCCGCGTCGGGTACCAGGTTCGAATTCGCCGCAGCTTGATCTGGGTCCGTTCAAAATCTGAGCTTTTCCCGGCTTTCTATCGCCGCGGGTTCGTTTGGTGATTTATAGCTTAATGGGTAGTTTTCTTTGGGTCTGATTCGGCGCTAGATTTCCCGTTTGCGGGAATGTTTGGGTGGGGTGGAGTTGATTGGTTTTTGGGTTAGCTTTGGGGGTTTGAGATTGGATGTGAATCGCCTCGTCGAATGTTTTGATAGGATTCGTGCCGAGGCAAGGACAGCTATGATTTGAGGGTTGGGGTGGAGAGATGAACGTGGGCCATGCCTCGGTTCACCCAGTGGAGGATCCCCCTATGACGGAGGGCGCAAATGGGGCAAGAGTCAGGATGAAGGATGTACAGGGTATGCCCGCTACGCTCGGTGGGCTCGCCTTGCGCTTTTTCCAGTTTGTGTTCGCAGCTGCCGCGCTCTGTGTTATGGTCACTACCAGTGATTTCCCCTCTGTGACGGCCTTCTGGTATTACTTCGCAACCTGCATCTGAATAGTCTTTAGAATCATTATCCATTTCTATTTGTATGTCAATCGTGTATATATGCTTGTTGACGTGGGCTTTTCTGTTATGGCCAGTGCTTATTGAATTATTCGAGAAAATTGTTAGTTTTGGTTTGTCGACGAGTCTCTAAGAGTTTGAATTTTGCTGCTCATGGAAGGAAAGCGTGGGTGTTAGGGCAAGGGCAATACTTGACAGAAAGAGCACATTGGCATGTTTTTTAAACTTGGAATGGTTAATATTTTACTCTTATACGATCTCTTCTTCATAACTTCATACTTAGTGAGGGATACGCACAATCTGTGAAGTTCGAGTTGCAGTTGCTATAAAAAGCATAAAAATAGATAAACTCAAGAGATTTTTTGAGAAAGAACCAGGCTTATAGAATGCATATGAAGAAACCGTAAAGCACATTGTTTTCTATTGTGGTCTTTGTGCGACAACTAGGAAAAAATGGAATTCATCGTTCTAAACTCAAATTAAGTTAAGAGACTTCCATCACAGACGTTGCAATGTATGAGTGTTATTAAATCTTGGATCCAGTATTTTGCTCTCTGTGCCAGGATGGTCATTCTCTTTCCAGGTCCCTTGGTCTAGTACCGGCAGACTCTCGGTTTCAAGGAATATATTTATTTGTGACATCATGAGTTATTGGCATAGTTTACTAGGTCGGATCAACAGCAGAGGCTATAAGGTAGTTTTCTTGGTATTTTTCAGCCTTAGGTCTAGTTTGGTAAATTTGATTAAAGATAATGAGGATAGAATGGAAGGAATTGGAAGATATAAAAGGAATTGGAGTTGTAGTTATCTATATTACCACATTTGTTAACATCTTAGTTGAATATAGAATCGAATTCTATATATTTGAATTACTGTAAATCTATGCAAATGAGTAAATATAAAAATATACCTACCATTCAAATTTTTTTCTCGAAACAAAGTTGCAAATTCTTTTTTTTTTTTTTTAACCCCAAAACAAGCTTGCAAATTGAAGCCTCAGCTCTGTTTATAAAATTACCATGATGGTTACATTTTTCTCATTCATTCTCACCTTTCCTCATATTAGTGAAAAAGAGGTAATGGAGCACTTTTCATTCCAATTCTCGATTTCCATTCCCCCCCATTCCAAGCTAGAAAATTTCGTTAGTAAAGGTAACAAGGATCTCATTCCCTATCCACTGGCTCTATTCTCGGTAACCAAATGGGGCCTTTTACGCTAAGTAACTTCCAAAAGTTTTGGAACTAATTGCCATGGAATGCATCTACTGGACCTTGCCACCCTTATCCTTTACTAGCACCATCATGCATGATCTTCGTTATTCTTTTAAGATAGTTTACACTATGCTCCCTTTGATTCTATGCATATATTTATTTAGTTTATTTGGATCAAGGTTTTTGTTTGTGTCAGTACGACAAAAAGGAATGTAACATACTTATCTGAAATTGTATCTTTGTTGTCATGGGAACATTGAGATTGCAATGTTGATGATTGGGTTGGGCTAACATAGTCTGGCTTGAACGTGTTTAACTGTCATGCATAGCTGATTAGATCATAAAGAGTCTTTTGAGAAATAATTGATCGTTTCATAACCTATACCTGGGTTGCATATGCTCAACCTTCACTGAGCCTTTGATTGGTTCTTGTGCTTATAAGGCTTTGAGAATTTTGTGAGAGATGCCTGCATCCAATGTTATAAATTTTCTATGTCTACTAATTTACTTTATTCTGGTACTTGTTGGTGGGTTGACTAAATAATATTCGTTACCTGGCCCTATTCATCTGTTTATAACTTTATCCACTTAAGTTTTTTTTATCTGTTGTATCAGCTATCTTGTAGCAGCTTCCGGCTTGCAGAGCATATGGAGTTTTTCATTGGCTGTTGTGGACATATATGCCCTTCTAGTGGGGCGCTCGCTGCAGAATTATCGAGTGGTGCTGTTCTTTGCCATGGGTGATGGGGTAAGATATGTATACCAAGTAGTTTCATGGACAAATGCAGAGGATCCTCTTTTGATCTGATATATGCATTTTACTTTCTTTATGCTTTCCCTTAAGATGAATTCTTATTGTCCACTAATGTTGGGGTGCAATAACATTAGTGCATTTCAAGTAGTTTCCTTCCCACCTGCTGACATCTTGTTTGCCTTTATTGAATGCGAAATTTGTGGTAGAATACTTGCAGATGCAATTCATTCCACGGTTAGGTTTACTGCCCTTGATTTTATCTGTCAGATGACCATAAGTTGTCTCGTTCCTGCTGCCCCGTTCCCTCTCTTCTTCTCTCCTCTCCTCCTCTTTCCTGCATACTTGTTTCTTAGGATATAGCTTAAGTGGATGATCTCTCTCTCTCTCTCTCCCCCCACTCTCTCCCTCCCTCTCCCCCCCTGTGCGTGTTTCTTTTTCTTTGGTTGCGTTGGGGGAGGACAGAGAGCAGATCATATACTTGCAATGTGATTATAGGTTAGCTTAATTGTAAGGCTGTAGTTGTTACCACTAGAGGAAATGTTAATATGTTGTTGAACTGACATTGTAAGTGTCTGAAAGGGAACTGACTGTGAGGAACTGAACGTAGCATTTATCCCATCTATCCCAGAGGATGTTTCAAAGTTACTTTACAAACATTAGTCTGCTGGTTGTCTTGGGACATTAGTTTGCTTGAGTGACTTCTTCTTCTTCTTTTTTTAAGTGTTTGTATTGGATGATGAAGTAGAAATCTTGAAACTCATATATTGGAATCAGTTTTGGCGTCCCAAACCTCCTGTGGAGCAATTTATGGCTTCAACACATAAGGAGGCTCAGTTGAATGTCTTTACCTCCATTGGTTGGAACATAGAGAAAATCTGATTCCTAGTTCAACCTCCAAAATTAGGTCATTTTCAGCAATCCTTGCAGGAGCTTCAGGCTTGACTTGAGTTCCACTATTTTTCTTTTCTGGCCAAGGATAAACACTTGATTTTCAAAGAAATAATTCATAGGATTAGGTTTTTAGTATTCTGAGTTCCTCAATGTAAGAATCCTCTTGGGAGTTTGTCACCTTTAAGTCATTATTCTTTTGAAAATCGTTGATATGTTATCGTTGATGGAAAGTCGTTCAACCTAGTAAAGATGTGTTTTGCATAAGCATGTGACTTTTTGACCTCGTTAAAGGTCTAAGAGTAAGTCGAAATTTGACAGAGCCAATGAATGGAGTTGCCCTATTCCATTAAGAAAGTTAAAACCTAGATTGCATTTCTCATATGACAATCTTAATTTGCAATTGCACCTTTTTATATCATGTTTGCTGCTGGTCAAATGTTTGATGTCTAGATTCTGAATGTTGAGTTTGTGTTTGTCATAATCATACTATAGGTAACTTGTCTTCAGAGAGAATTCTAAGATTGTTTGCATTTGTGTGCATTTGTGTAACACTTGCAGATCACTTCCACTCTCACATTTGCAGCAGCATGTGCATCGGCAGGCATTACAGTCCTCATCAACAATGATCTCTCTAGCTGTTCCCAGAACCACTGCGTGCAATTTGAAACTGCCACGGCGATGGCGTTCATTAGTTGGTTTGTTGCTTTGCCGTCTTTTATTTTCAATTTTTGGTCACTGGCGTCCCGATGAAGATGTAGCAAGGCAGGACTAAGGGGGGAATCAGCTGGAAAATCCACCTCGGCTTTAAAGAGCCTTTCTAATGTGCCATAATTTTTTTTTTTCCCTCGATACCTCAAAGGCATGGATTTGCTCGAGTGGTGTCTTGTGTGAATAGGACTGTAAAGTAGGGCAAGGTGAGTCTTGACGATGTAGTGTGAATTGGTCGGATGAGCCTCATAACAGCACTCGACACTGGGAGGGTTTTCTTTTTGCTTTCTATTGGATTCGCAAATGCTGGTTTTATTTACTTATGTAGGTGTGAAGGCATTGTGTAACAGAATGGCGGCAGGATACAAAGGTCTTAATGCACACTGAGTTTTGATGATATATGTTTATATTAGATGCAACCCCTACATTTGCGATACAGGACGGAGGAACATGCTGTGTTGTTCCGCTCCCTAAGCCTGAAAGAAATTTTGATTCCCTCACACGATTATAATGCCCTTGGAGCTGCGTAAGGCATATAATCGACACAACCTAATCTACCGTACTCTGTTAATCAAGGACATTATTGTTCCACATTGAAAACATGAAGGTTCAGACATCGTGGAGGATGTCCTTTGATGGGTGAGAAATGAGGGCGTTTATAAAATTGCGAATACTAAGTACCTCAAGGAAAACTTGGACCCGAAAACTTCAGGCATGTCGGGCACCCATAGGGATAGAAAAGCTCACGTGCTGCCTTCGTGAATAGTCTTTAGTAAGACTGAGAAATCTACATCAGGAGAGGAGCTACCAAGCTGCTAAACCCCGAAATATGCGTAAGCCTCACATCGTTACACACCCTTCCGTCGCTTGTTGCTTTCTGAAGGGAACTGACGAATTCTCCTTCTCAATCATCCGATCAAACGGAAGCAGATTCTCTGCTTCTCAAAAAGAAAGCAAGCACTGCTGCCAGCCCATTGCATGGGCCTTTTAGCGGTGACGGGCGCAAACAAGGTTGATGCATCTTACTCCTGTCTTGGTTTTATCATTAGTTGAGGCGAATTCGAAGTTGTTCAAATTGCATAAAATATCGAGCCGATTAATTGATTCTTTATGACGTACTTGATTTATTTTTTGGCAGATGAGAAATGGAACGAAGCCTCTACGAACAAATTCTGGGAGTTACGACTGAAACTCTAAAGCTCGTATTGTTATGAGTCAAGAATGGGACAGTGTAATTCAAATCACTACTCGCAAACCCAAAATGTTCATCACTTACTGACAGGAGAAAAAGGGGATGGCGCAGCTGCTGAATCTGCAAAAGGTGCCGCATCTTCAAAACAGAAGCTAATTTAACCTATTCCATATGCAGCTCAGAAAGAGAACTGGACAACTACATCATCAGAAGAAAGCAAAATTGGGGGAGAGAGAGAGAGAGAGTATATCAGAAGAGAGGGGCACTAATGTAACAAGGTGAGAAGACAAAAATACAAACCTAAGACAATAGGAGCCATAACACTGTTCACAAATTCCTAATTTTCCCAGAACACCACTCAGATCTCAAGTTCTTTCAATTTCTGTACTACCTCAGATTCTTGCTGCTGCTTGGCAGTTGCACTCTTCCTCTCGTCCATAACGGGGAGAGACGCATCACTTGAAACAAGAGAATTGAGAAGAGGAGGTTCTTTGTAAACTGTAGGAGGAATATCCTTCCGGGCCGGTGGTGCAGCGAACACAGGCACAGCTTGTCTGGTACAGACAGGTGGGGCGACTCCCACAGGTGATGCCTGCATGATTGGAGGCTGCAACCTCACTGAAGGCTGTGGATGGAGAGGAGCAGCATATACTGGTGATACGGTTCTTATTGTCACTGGAGGTGCAATACCACGGCATGCTGCTCTAAACTGCAGAATGGGGACGTAAGGAGCAGCTCCAGCAGCTGGGAACTTCTGTGGGTGGGCTCCACGAGATTCTGCAGAAGGAGACCTTGGAACTGGCAATGGCTTATCATTTGTGGACGTTGGTGAAGGTCTGACTCGAGAAGTTGTTTTTTGGAATAGAGGAAGGATCTTTGATGCGGTGACAGGTGGAAGTTGTGGGCTAGTTGATCTTAGATTTTGAATCTGAAACTTCTTTGCGAACGGTATCGTGCCGCTGGGGGAGTTAGCCAATGCTACCTTCTCCTTCAAACGATAGTTTTGTAAAGCTCGTGCAATTGTTATCTGCTCCAGCTCATCATTGTTCTCTGGCTCAGATGATGTACTAGCAGTTTCTTTCGACACTGCATAAAAATTGAAAAGTCAATACCATTCAAATATCAGAGATGAAGTCATCCACACATGCAGCTGCGATGGATGTTACTCTAAAAGACTTGGACATATGGAACCATATCAGGTGGGAGACTAGCGCTCTAACAAAAATATAGGAATTGACACTATTACAAGAAGGGAAAGAAGTTGGTGAACTTCCACTCGAGGAAAGATGAGACGCAACCTATAAAGAAACATGCTTGATGCAAAATGAAGATTAGGATCTGTGACAGAAAAAACCGCAGATATTTTCATACAACATGAAGGACTCATGTGGAAATGCTAACAGCTTTTTGCCTGCATTCACCACATTTAAGCGTCCTATGTGCCTTAAGCTAGATAAATCACTGAAGGTGGGTTAGCTAAAACTATTTCCAGTAACTGCCATCACTTCAATCTAAAACAACCCATCTTAACCCCAAATAAAGTGTACTCAAACTAGGTTCTGTCATCACTTCAGTCCAAAATAACACCTCTCTCAACCACAAACAGAGTGTAACGCAGGTTTTTTTTTTTTTTTTTTTTTTAAACAGATAAATGCAACACAACTCTACTCCCCATTCTTATGGCCCTTGAACACTTGTGCTTCAGCCATAAAGATGATGTTGTAAGACAACGTAACAATCATGATAAACTAAGATACACAGAAATTGGGAATATGACGCCACACACAACACTATTTAATTTTAAATCTTCTTAGGAAACCCATGGAATCTGCCTTTCACTAAGAAAGATTCAACAGGATAGAAAAGAAAAAAACCAGAGGCAGTGTTTAGACCTTTTCTTTTACCAGCATAGCATGCAATTATCACATGATATTTAAAACTTTAACCAGATAAAATTTAGAATAGCTTACATTGCTTCAGAGACGACCAAGCTGCCATTGCTGAATTCTTTTCTGCTTGTTTCTTCGTCTTGGCAGGTTCTCCAGTGAAAATGATTCCAGCTAACTCTACCATGCCTGTAAACACAGGCAGGTGGCCTAGGCCTGATCGAAATGTTGAGTAATGTGGCAATGGAGCTCCAACTCTCTGTGCAATCTCCTGTAAGAGGTTTTTATAAACCCCCGTCTCATCCTAACAATGGAAAACACCAATGAATTAAGAAAGGAACACCTGTCCTGCAATAATGGATATCCTCACAAGTAGAGGTGATCAACAAGCAGGTGGCCTGCCCAAGCCCGTAGAAGCCCACAAGGTAGATGGACGGACTTGGGCAAAGGCCTTACATAAGAAAGACTTGCCCGAAAATTGCTTTATAAATTTTTTAGTATGGGGAGGCTTTGGGAGCATATTAGGAGAGACCTTCGGGCCGGCCTGAGCCTACCTAGCAATGACCTCTACTAAGAAGTCTAATCCTAAACAAAATACTAATGATGCTGACAAAAAGCACACAGAAGGTGTGGCCACCTAAGAGTAATTACCATTGAACCACATAACAACAAATGCATCATTTGATTATCCGACTCTATGTTTGAGAATGTAGAAAGAAAAGAACACAAATTGCCTATGAAACTGTAATGCTCGGATAAAGAAAAGAAACTCAAATGTAATATGAAATTCGGAACCATCAGAAAGCAGAAACCACAATGCTCACAGTTCTCCAAGAATCCTCACCCCCAACTCTGTTCAGTTATCATCCTAGGCTCTTTATTGCGCCGGCTCCTAAATCTCCCCCAAAACATGAACCAGCAAGACCCCTATCTTGAATTTGCCCAATTTAACTCTCGCAAACATCTTAAAAGTAATGCTCGGTGAAGCATTGTGATGGTCATCAGCATGATTGGCTAATAAGCAAGAATCAAGTACTCTTGATACTTTTACTCTTCATAAAATCAGAAATTTCTTAGTTTAGCTCCAAAGTTCAGGTCCGCTCGATCGAGATGATACAGAAGCCAGAAGAAAAGCAGAAAGAAATCGACTTTACTCGGATCCATTTTCCCAATGACCGAGTCCACCAGCAAACATCGTGATAGAAGCTGAAATTGCCTAAAACACACGCGCACATACACCGTGGATTCAACACTCGAGCACGTCAGAGACGCACGAGCCGCCATAACCGGCGCGTCAAAACGGCGCTACGGACGGTTCGAGACCTAATAATCAGAGAGAAACCGACATCTAGTAGAGGTACTCGAAAACGGAATGCTCGCACCGGCAGAAACCAAAAGCATCGCCCGAATCGAACATCGCAGCCGCCACACAGAAGCGCATTGAAGCGGGGAAACAGCGAAAAACGGGGCGATCGGGAAGGAGAGAGAGCTCACGAGGATTCGGGCGGCGAGGGAGTGGGAAGGGCCGCGCGTGGCGAGGGAGTGGAGGGCGACCTCGGCGGCGGAGTGCTCGGCCTGGCGGAGGGTGGAGCAGTAGCTGGGGCTCTCGAAGGTCTCGCCGTTGAAGTTCACGACGGCCTTGAACCGGGGCGCGTGGTCGGGGCCCTCCCGGATGCACGCGTAGGAGGGCAGGTTGAAGCAGCTCCGCTGCGCCAGCTCCTGCAGCTGGTTCTTGTACATGCCTCCTCCCCCTTCCTCCCCACCGCCGCCGCCGCTTCTTCTCGGAGTCGAGTCAATTCCTCTCCCGCTCACGAGCTCCGATCCCGGCTCGAGAGCATCCGGCCGCGAGCGAATCGAGGCACCGGTCCCGGTCCCGGCGAACGGCGGGGCGAAGGCTCGCCGGAGATCGGGGGGTTTCCGGCCTAGGGTTTTGCGCTGCTCGCGCCGGTCGTAGGGCCGAAGGAGACGCGTTCGATCCTCTTCGGGGCCGAGAGAGCGAAGACTGAAGACCAGAAGCGGAACGAAGGAGAGAGAGAGAGAGAGAGGGAGATGGGAGAAATTATGAATGGGGTCTTTTTTTTTTTTTTTTTTTGTAATTTCTTAATTTCGAGACTTTAATATATGTGTGTGTATATATATATATTATATGTGTCTGTGGGTGCTTTTAGTTTTGTGGATGGGAAGTCAACGGAAAGTTCGGCTGCATGGATGCGATCTTTTCCGTAAATTTTCTCACAGCTTTTTATTTATTTAATTAATTAAATATATTTTCGTCTCTCCTTTTTTCCTCCTCCGCTCATTTTTATTTATTTATTTTATTTATTTTATTTCGGACATGAAATTCGATGGGATTTGACGGGTCATGCTTCATAAAATATCGTCCTCGACCTTAGACTAAAAAACGCACGGATGTGCATATGGTACCTAATATCGCTTCCTATATTGAAATTCGATCGAGATTTTCTACACCGACAATTATGAAAAATTATATCTTTTTTCATTTTATTAGTGGAAAAGAGCAAAAGTCTACAATTTGTTGCATCGATATGTTGAAGGCTGGGATTACTTTTTCAAATAACAAAGTATGTGATTCGATACAAACCACAAAAGATTGCGTAAATTTCACGTTACCATCTATGAAAGGCATTTGGCTAACAATGACATTTTCACTCTTTTCGAATATGATGCGGATTGCTTGGTCAAGTCTAGACATGCCCGAATAGTCTTTTATTTTGTGCTTTTTAATTAATTCAAATCGTGTGTAATAGACACTCTTGAACTTTTTTTTAACCCTATAATACCTAAATATTTCACAACATTATAATTTCGACACGTCGGTATACATATCATTTTCTTCTTCTTCTTCTTCTTTTATAATTTTTGATGCACGGATAATGTCTTATATTGTGACAAGAAAGCAAAAAGTGGTGTTTTGTTTTCACCAAAGTATAAAACAAAATGGACTCTCAATTTACGCATGATTTTCCCCCACAATTCTAATTTAGGTTGATAAAAATCGGATGATGAATTGTAGTGAAACTTCAAAAATTTCTCTCAAAAATCATGATACCCAGAAATAGTGCAATTGCTCATAAAAGTCTCAAGACCCTTTGTCATGATGGGCAATTTTATGATGAAAGAGATTTAAGGTATTTACAATCAAGGCATTACATATTTTTATGTTAGCAACATATATGATGAATTGACGACAACCCTAAAAGTTTTGTGCACCAACATCAACTCAATTCATCATCGTGACAATGAGAAAGTATCATACTAATTTCCACAACACTAACATAATCATTCCTTTTTTTTTTCAAAGTCATTTTCAAGTATCTTATACATGGCTTGTGGGAATTTCCATTTTATAACTAGGCTTAGGCAAGAGTCTTTACATTCAAAACAAACAAAGAACACTTTAGACTCCAATATCTTAATCAAATTGTTTATAAATATTAACTAATTTCATGGCTAATTTAATCTAACTCGCTACCTTTAAAAGTTTGTTCTCGACATTAGGAAATTGAGCTTCTTTATACACGAAACACCTTAATCTTTAGAAATGTATAATCAACCACTTCAAAGTTGGCCCAAATCATTTTTAACATGATGGAAAACCAAAATGCGAGTTCTGAAAAGGATTTTAAACCAAACCATTTTTCATTAATGCCAGAAAAGTTAGTCACGAAAGAGATATCGTCAATGAAATAGAAATCTGTAACCCCATGCGCGGGCTGATGTGAAATGATGAGAAGACCCTCCTCTTTCTAGTCGGACTTTCACTGGTTATTCAATGCGATGTGAAGTTCTTTTAAATTTTTTTTTTTTTTTTTTTTTTTTTGGGGGGAGGTGGCTTTAGTAGTCAATTAGGCATTAAATGAGAATGAACAGCAACAAATTAAAGCGGGGGGAGCAGAGCTTTTTAAAATTTTCAACCTCCAGATATGATGAAAACTTTGACCGACAAAAATTACGAGAATGCCACTGCTGGGGGGGGTTTATTCATTGAAACTTCCGTTCGACTGAAAAAGACCAAAGTGCCTCCCCCGGGGGGCAGATCAGATCGGAAGGCAGCCGCGGCTTGCGACTTTAGGAATAGTGAGATCTGCTCTTAGTCTTCTCCCTCCATTAAAAGCAAAGATTCCCTGACCCAACGCCCATTTTTAATCAATGACAATGAGGCAAACGTGTGCTGCTCCCACATAGCCCTTGTAGAGAGAGAGAGAGAGAAGGAGAGGAAGTGATTAATGACATGGAGGAAATGCGCGTTTCTTATGGATGCACATTGATGTGAAATCTGGCATATTGTCCGAGTTTTATTTAAGAGGGAGGCGGTGAACAACGTTGAAGTTTGCTTTGCTTTCGCGCGCTCACGCATTCCGATGCACATTTTCGGTTACGATTTGATTTTCTCTCGATAGGTATCCCGTAATCATCGCATGGTGATCTGATTTCTCTCGATAGGTATCTCGTAATCATCGCAGGGTGTTAAACATCGTTATGTAATGTTGATGCATTCATTTCACGCGGGTCGGATTTCGTTCTCATTTTCTTTTTCTATGGTTAGGCAAAATTTAGTATTTATTTCCTAGGCTCTCTTGTCTTGGTCTAACCATATATACAAAGGGAATATTTAGAAAGGAAAAATGATTATGTGACTTTTCAATCTATTATAAGAATAACCGTTTGCTTTGAATTATAAAAAATTAACTAATAAATTATTGTGGGGTCTACTCTTTTATAAAAAGAGAAAGAGAGGAAGTGATGAATAATATGGAGAAAATGCAGGATTTTAATCGATGTGCTTTGATGTGAAACGCGACATATTGTATTTAAGGGGACAATGAACGCTTTGCTTTCACGCATTTTGATGTTTATTTTCGGTTACAATTTAAATTTTCTTGACAAGTGTCACGTAATTACTGCACCGTGATAACATTGTCATCTACCGATGATGCGTTCATTTCACGCGAAAGGGATTCTCTTTTTTTTTTTAGGGTCGTCGAGGAAGTTTTGCTAGTCACTTTCCAGGCTCTCCCATCGTGGTCAAATCCTACATATAAAGGGAACATTTGCAAAGTTAGCACCCGCCCTTCAAATTATACGAGGTCCCCCTAACGAAGATTTGATTATCGCAACTATTCCCTCCTCGACGAGAGCAAATGAAATTACAGTAGCGAAGAAATCAAACTAAGAGTAGCGTGGAGCTTGGACGATTATGCTACTTGGTTAGTGACCACAAAACCATCACTCCATCTCCATCTAATCCTGAATTCAGTGAATTAGGCGATGGATGGAGTAACACTAGTATTTGCATTATCGGGATTGATCAAATTAAGACAATCGCGCTGGGAAAAACTTGCGCAGTTCCTGTCATGCCGTGAACTCCATACAAACCTAGGCCAAATCTCGACTTTTTTTTTTTATCACATCATCCACAGAACGAGCCAATTCCCTCCATTTTCATCTTCAATGAAAGAGGATAGGCTTCACTTGAAAGAATAGACCGAGCCTGTAAGCTAACCCATTGGGCTTCTGTCAGCAGACAATCTGGCCCATAAACGTGTCAGCACCAGGACTGCCTTGGTCCTTTTCATCCTTTGGTAGTAAGCTTGCTTAGACCGAGCCCATTGCATTTTACGTACATAACAACTAATCTAAACCTGAAAAGGACAAAAAAAAAGAATAAACTCGAGGATTGTGATATAATTCTCGAGATCGTGCCCTAAAATGAAAGAGGCATTGCTAATCAAATTTAATTCCAATCATCAATGGTAAAGGCGTTTTAAAATCAATCTATCGTAGGGCTCCACGTGATAATGTGACATTGACCCAATGAGACTATATTATCAAATATTATCCAACCCGATGGCATTGGGTTTAGATCGAATACCATTGAACACTTGTCTATTTGGCAATCGCAATGGTGCTGCCACTATTTAAAAAGTCGTGCACGCACCAATCCTCAAAACAATTCGACCATTATAGAGCATTACACATTATCCAGGTGTCAAGTTTCATAACAATGGAAACCTGTTCATATGCATCACCAATTGCCACTACTTGTCTATTGCGACCTAACAACCTATCAAGAGAAATGCCTACACAAGGTAGAAGAGTTCATTTAGGGAAGTCGTCGGACTTTCTAAAATCGTAGTTTGGACCCCGGCACTCTTCTCCTCTTCCAATCACCGTCTTTGAGCATTGGAGTGTAAGAATTTTCCTAATGTGAACTATATTAATTGATATTGTAATTTACTGTTTTATGAGGTTGGTCTAAGGTGAGATAAAATGTTTTTTAATTAGTCTAATATGGGGCTGGTTAGTGTGAGCCGAGTTAAGCCTGACTCATAATGAGAGGGCCTGATTGGAAATTATAAATAGTACTCAAGTCTCTCCTCTAACCCTAATTCTCACAAGTATCATTACAAAATGAGCGTTTATTTAACGCTAAAGGGTGAAGGAACCGTCTCATTAAGCTAGTGATACAAAGGGTAATAAAAGAGAAGGACTTGTGCTTGCATCATCGTTTTTCCGCTTTCATTTCAAGAACAATGGATTTCAAAACATGTGTGTTAATCTTTCTACATAATCATCTATACTCTTGTTCTGGTTATAGAAATCATGGGATTGCACGTTTTGCCTCTCACATGGAGCACCAACCCAAGTCCTAAATCATTTGGATGACTTAATCCGGATTTTGCATTGCCGATCAATTTGGGAAGTGGGGATGTTGATCGGCAAGCAAGTCTCGATTTAGTAGCAACAAGTTTCCAGCTTTGGGAACAATTTAGGATTGAGATCAAACTACAGCCATCACAATCGTCACCACGCAGATGGTACGCACTTGTTTATCACTAGATCAAAGTAGTTAGGCGCAAAAAGTGCTTATTTTGTATCACGAGACAAGAGGTAAAAAAAAAAAAAATCACGTAAATGCAAATTACCTTTAATCAGGTAACTGCAACTTACATATATATATATATATATATACATATAACATATAACATTCGCGCGAAGGAACAAAGGCAAAGAACTCTTATCATCTACACTTTCGGACATTATAAACTGCAATTATCCAAAAATCTTTGCCAAAAAGCAAAGAGGACCGCAATTCCTCCGAGAATCGCGCGTGAAGTTCAAAACAAAGAGGTCACTTCAACGCTATTTACGAGAAACCAGTTCATTTATGTACATCATCCATTTCCCATCATCCAAAACACGAAGGAATATTTCTTTTCCCCCTAAAAAATTTGAAGCTGCCATTTATCCATCCAAATTCCAAACACACTCAAACGACCCGTCGACTTCACGAATAAGCCAAAAATATTACCGTAAGTGGAAAAAGAACGACATAAAAATTTTCGGGGAAATTCGAAAATCGGAGAGTAACCGCGAACTTGACTCTTTGACCGGCGAGGATCGTTCTAAACAAAAAAGAAGAACATAAAAGACGAGGGAGGGGCACGTTCGGCATTTCGCAGCGGGGAAATGCTTCCGGGGAAGAGTCGCTGTCGCTCCAACCGCGGCCCCTGCTTTCGCCGGTGGGGGGGCCCCACCTGCCGCATCGAATCGGAAACCCCCGCCACGAACATCGGTGGGAGGAGCGAGGCGTCCCATGTCCCCGGTTTAATTACCGTTATGCCCTCGCCACGTCCTTCCGAAAATTCCAAAAGTGCGAAGAACGAGAAATCGAAGGAGACTCTCTTTGCTCGTCAATTTTCAGAGTCGGAAATTAGAGCCCGTCATGCCATGTCCACTAAAAATCCATTAAAAAAAAACCCACCCAAAAAGTTGAAAATTAGAAATTCAAAAAAAAAAAAAAAGAAGAAGGAAAATAATCCCCTCCGAAATTCAATCCTGGAAGCCGGTTTTAGCCCAGATGGCGTTCCGGACCCTGCTCAAGTCCCTCCCCTTCAGCGTCACCGAGGACGACGACGCCATCCTCCTCGTCCTAGCCACCAGCTCGTGCGGCGGCACCCACCCCCTCATCCTCCTCCTCCCCCCATTCCCGCCGCGGCCCTCGTCCTCTTCCTCTCCCTCGTCGCCGTCGCCGTCCTCGTCGAAGAAGTCGTTCTCCAGGCTGTCCCGCCGCCGGTTCTCCCTGTACTCCTCCGGCAGGATCTTCGACCAGTCCGGCACGTTCACCGGCAGCGACGCCGCCCCCGCCCCCCCAGCGCGTCTCGCGGCGGTCTGCTTCTTGGGGATCCGGGTGGTGGTGCTGGTGGGAGCGGATCGGTCGCGCAGATCGGGGGAGCAGGAGCGGGGGGAGTTGTAGAAGAGGTCGGACTCGTCGAGTTCGAAGGAGGAGGGGGAGGGGCCGCGGGACATGGAGGCGGCGAGGTCGGCATCGAGGAACCGGTAGCTCGGCCGGAAAATGTAGTTTCTGGCGGTCGCCATTGAAGAAGAATCTGAAGAAGATATAAAGCGAGAGAGCAAGAGCCGAGAGAGCAAGCGGAGTTCAGTTACTGTATCTCGTTTATCCTCGTCGTTCGGGGGATTTTCCTATGGTTGCATGGCCGTTTCGATGAGACTGAGGAATGCGTTTCGTCGTTCCGGTTTTGGTTTTTCGAGTTTCTTAAGGAACGATCCGGGAGGTGGTTTTTTTATAGAGTTTTTTGGAGTTCGAGCGGATAAGGCCGGCCGGCTTCATTTTTTTTTTTTTTTTTTCTGATTTTGGTTTTCCTCTTTATCCTCCTGGTCACCGCGAAATTACAGGGATGCCCTGCAGCTGGGGCTGCCACGTCGGATTTTCGCTTTATCCACAATCGATGCGGGGCCCGATCGATGTGACGTGGTGGCATGGTAGAGGTCGCGCGGCGAGAGGGTGTTCGGGATGTTCGGAAGTGGTCCCGCCGCCCATCTCAGCGTGAAGGAGGCTTAAAGGCATTTCGTGAGGCTGAGGCCGGAGCCCTCGTGAAATAAAGCGAATTTTTCACACATCCTCAAATTGGAAATCGATTGAGATGCATGTGTCGCTGTTTTTTCTTTTAATCAGCTATAATTGATATGTGTGTCCCAAAGGAGGCTACTTCTAATTTTTTTGGCATTTTTCGGCCCATCGATTTTTTTTTTTCCATTAGTTCATTTTATACAATCAATTTGTACAAATGAATTTCATCTTTGTAGAAATTAGATCCGTCAAAATAGCTATCATAAAAGAATCAATTATGTCTAGTAAATGAATTATAAATGAGTTTGAGCATAAAAATAGAAGGGAAAAAAAGTAACTTGTTATCTTTGCATAGAAATAATGTTTTGTCACATTCAAACGAACTATCATTTTCTACATGAAAAGAAAAACTCGTGAATGTAATGATAGATTAGGGCGCGTGCGGGGCCAACCTGACTACGCGATTGAATCTCTATCCATCTTCCTTCGGACGATAATCACATTATCTTCTCGAACAGCTGGGGCCAGGTAAAAAGACAAAACAAAAAAGTAAATGCGGGGGAGGGAGGGCATTTTGGGAAGAGGAATCTGTCTCGCCCGGTTGCGACCGCAGCGGGCGACCAATAATCGAACGGGGACAGAAGAGCCGGGCGAGGGGAGTTTCACCTGACCGACGTCTGGGAATGTGGGACAGGATAGGCCTCTGCCGTCGCGACGCGTGTCGCCCCCACGGGTCCCCGGATCGGCCCTCTGAGAAAGTTCTCGAGACACGAGAGAGGGCGGGGGGCGTGATGGCACGTGAAGGAGGGCCCCACACCGCCTGATCCATTATTGGGGTAATGCAATGAAAAGACAAAAGAGGGTGTGGCACGTGGCGGATTTGGATTGGGAAGAGGAAAACCGGGTCCATGACGCCGCGTCCCAAAGTTTTTTTCTTTTTTTTCGACCTCTCTCTTTCCGTGCCGCGTGCCTTTTGTTATGGGAGCGCCTGGGAGTGGGGAGGGGGAAGAAGAAAGGCATGGGCCGCCGTCCTCGTGATCCGACTGCCGCCAGAGGCGGCTGTCGACCGAGCGCGATTGTCGGGAATGAACAACCGCTTCGATGATCCTTAACCATGGTGAAATCAATATGAATGGCAGTTTTTCGCAAATGGTGTGGAGACCATCGTGATGGAGAGCGAAGATAGCTGGAGATGTAAATGACACCTATGCTTTTTAACCTCGTAAACAAGCGGTAGAAAGGGAGATGTGGAGAATTCAATTCCCCATTTTCGGGAAATATTAGGTGTTGGAACGTTTAATTTCAAGTGTGAGATTTAACTTTTATAAAGATAAAATAAAAATTTAAAAATTAAAGTAGGATAGAAAAAAAAAAACACGAAAATTATTATTGATCTAATTTAGTCGTTCCAAACCATAATGACTTTAAAGCGAGGCATTGATTGTGTTGCCGTGAACAAGGGGAGATGGCGTTGTTGCTCACTGGTAAATGATGTGCAATGGTTGGTAGTTTGGCAGTCTAGGGATTCGTTAATCTTTGCCGTCAAAAAATTTGATTTTCTTTTTGGGTTTTTTAATTATTAAATCTTAGGTCCGCCGAATACTCAATAGGTTAGGAACCTAGAATGATTCTCTATCCAATTTTATATCTAGTGTTTAACAGATAAAAAGGCAGCGCATAAGTCCACCGAACAAAGATGGTGTATTTGAAAAGATCAAAGGGGTTTCTTATTCAATAATATCCCATTACACCCCAATTATTTCTTAAGCCCCCCCTTTAGAGAAGACTCAAGTAACGTTTCGATCGAGGAAAAATGACACAAATAATTTATGATCTTTGAATTTTTAATTTGTTCAATATGGCCTTTGAATTTTAACCAAATTTATAATGTGGTCTATGAGCTTCTACTTTGTTTAATGTGATATTTGAATTTTTGATACATGTTCAATTTTTTTCTATGGATTAGATAGTTTAGGAATCATATTGAATCCATGGATATAATAATTTATGAACAAAATTAAATGTTTATCAAAAGTTTATGGATTGTATTAAATAAAATCAAAGCTCATAAATTACACTGTGCATTTGGTTAAAGTTCAAGAATCATATTATATATTTGGACAAAGTTTATAAACTATTTTTGTAATTATTCCTTTGGATAATGAAAGTCAATAAGGGTGATGCGAGACACATAAGTTAATTTACATTCTTGTTTTAGGGATTATAACTTAGCCAACAATCATTTAGATGTAATTCTAGTTCACCAGTTTACTTAAACGAGTAATTTTAACTCTAGAATTATCGACAATCATAATCGTAATTGGCTATGTAAAGGATTAGAGCTCGACGACACTGGTTTCAAATGAAAATAACTATTTTTCTTATAGATTCTACCTTCCGTAATTTTTACTTCAATGCAGCCACATCACATGGCTCCTACAAAGATCGAAGCAACGCAATCTTCGTTTGCTTCATCTCACCTAATAGTGATGCTAAGCGCGAAAAGGACTAGGAGCGATTTAGCGACAACGGAGTACCGTCGGCAAGAATTATTTATTCGTGATCATGTGATGCGAAAGCGAGTCGATCAAGGCACTCGTGGCTCGACTTGAGAATCTACATGATTACTTATCTGAAGCATAGAGACGCGTGGGGGGGGGCGGGGCGGGGGGCGAAGCTATTTGTAGGGTTTCGCTATCTTTGCCCAAAAGGGAAGATGCTTTCCAAAGTTTTCATGGCCCGTACAAACCATTGCAGTATTCTGCCACGCAGATGCTGCAGACTGATTTGTGATGATGACTCTCTTGTTGGTGGGTCTTCCTTTTCCGTCGGGATCAAGGGCTTAATCAGCGTCGCGACGACATCAGTTTGGCATTAACACAAGCACCTGTCGCTCGCTGAAGCAGGAGCATCAGGGAGAGACGGGAGGTAAATTTATCTAGTTGAAGGTTGCGCCTCGATGCTGATCGAAGATGCCTCATCTCTCTCCCACATTATTGCAAGCCGGTTTTGGAATATCCTTCGTTTCTCATAGCTGTCCGACTCCCAATCTGTTTTCTCTGGACATTAAAGTCTCTTCGTGGTGCCTGCAACTGCTAGCTGCTCGAGCATCTTTCATCTAGTGGTGATGGTGCTTTGATTCTCATGTGAAGTTTTTCTTTTGGAAACTTGGGCAAGTAGTTTTAAGTTCTACATGAAACCTGAAATCTACTGGTTGAACTATTTTATTATTTTTTGGAATTGGCAACCTATCTTGTGTACCTTAAAAAGTGGAATCTACCATATTACGAGTTTACCTGAGAATAAACCAAAATTTTTTTTTCTGTTTTATTTGTAATTAAGCAAATTGAAAATAAATGCAATAACAAAAATAAAAGTTTCCCTTTTATCAGTAGCAACAATCCATAAAAAGATGAATATGCAAAATAAAATAAACACTAAAAAGTTCAAAGCATGCAATATAAAATCTAAATTAGAGAACTCCAATCCTAAAATCATCCATGAATAATTGGAATAATGTCATGTATAGTAGATATAGACTGTACCAATAAATCGGTAAGACCATTTAAAAAATTATTAATTTCCCAATTACTTAATTTCCATTTGTTTAGTTATGGTTATGGGTACACTTCTTACTAGTGCCTCTGCTAAAATCCATCATCTATTTGTATCTATTATATTATATAAAAAGAAGCAAGTCTTTGTCTTTAAGAATATGTATTTATGTGCTGAATTTTACCTATAACTAATTCTTGAAATATTCCAGTTCCGCCAGAAAAAAAAATAAGAAAACAGAAATCCTACGTCCTTTTGTATTTTCTTACTAACGATTGAATGAGAATATCTTTTGATTTACAATAAATCGCGCAATTTACTTGTGCATCAATTCAATACGAAAAGAAAAAGATTAAAGTCAAATCTATCCTAATTAAACAATAACGAATATTCCTCTTCCCCATTTAACTGCAAGAAAGTGACAATCGAACTTTGATGATCTTGAGATATGATGCCCCCAGATTAGTTTGCTCTTTGACCCCATCTTCTTTCTTCACTCAAATAGTTAAAAGAATTATTCTAATTTTTTTAAAATTATTTTCTTATTTGTTTTTTCTTCTTTTTGCACTTTTACATTTTTCTCCATCTGAAGCTTTAGTATGCTTTTCTGGTCTCGTCTACAAAATGGACACACACACACACTCTCTCTCTCTCTCTCTATTTACTTTACGTGATAACTATCTAAATTAATAAACTATTAAGTACAATCAAAGGACCAATGAAAGGGAAAATTACAAAAAATGTCATAAACCTATCACAATTATGCCAAGTTAGTCACCAATCTTATTTTTAGCCAATTGGGTCCAAAATCTTTTACATTTGTGTCCATTCAGTTCATTTGACAAATTTTGGCTAACCGGTATTGATGTAGATGCTGGTTATCCTTCGTGGCGTTGCTGATGTTAATGTGGATAATTTTGATAATATTTTAATTTTTTAAATATTTTAATTTTTCTTTATTTTCTTTGTCTTTATTTTTTTCTTCCACTCCTTCTTCCTCTAGCCGGTCCTTGGCTTGGTGACTGGCAAGAGGCGAGAATTGGCGAGATCAACCTTGCTAGTGATAGTGAGGGCTTGCTTTGCCCAAGCCATTGCCCTCGTGGCCTCATGCAAGGACTCGAGCCTTGCCAAGGGCTAGGCTAGGCTTGCCTGAGGCTGGTTAGGTCCCTCATTGGCCCTATTATGGCTGATCATCATCGGTGATCAATTAGAGGAAGAAGGAAGGGAAGAGAAAAATAAGAAAAGAGAAAGAAATGGAAAAAAAAAAGGAAAAAGAAAAGAAAAAAGACAAAATTCAAACAAATATTACTAAAAATTGTTCGCGTTAGCGTTGGTGGTGTATGTAGGACAACTAATGTCTACGTCAGTGCTAGCCAGCTAAATTGGTTGGATGGATTGAATTTGCACAAATACAAAAGCTTTATAACTTAATTGACACAATCGTAATAGGTTTATATTTTTTTTGGTAATTTCCCCCAATTAAGAGAAATATACAAATTACTATAATATAAATATATCTCTAACATCCCTATCAAACTTTGGATGATTTGAAAGATGTCAACTTGAGTTTGGAGAATAGATTCATAAAACACCCAAGTGGATGTGTTTTAGTAAAGACGTCAACGATCTACTTAGCAAATGAAACAGAGACAAGTCGAATGATGCCACGAAGAACATAATGTCGGATGAAATCACAATCTATTTCAATGTTCTTGGTGTGTTTATGGAAAACATCATTATGTGCAATTTGGATAACACTTTGGCTGTCGTAATAAATGATTGTTTCGCTATGATGCTGCATTCCCATGTCTTCAAGTGACCATTGAACTATAATAATTTTGGTGTCGTATTAGCAAGAGCTCGATATTTTGTTCCTATACTAAAGTGAGCGGCAGTGCTTTGTTTATTGGTACGCCATGAAATAAGTGAGCCGCCCAAAAAGAAATGGTAGCTCGTAGAGGAGTGACAATTTTGTGGGTCACCGACCTAGTCAACATTAGAATAAACTGTCAAATCCAAGTTAGAATGAGTAGAAATGTGAAGGCCATGAAATAATGTACCCTTGACATAACGAAGAATTTGAAGGGCTATAGCTAAATGAGTCATATAAGGAGCGGTCATGTACTGACTAACAATGTGAACATCATAAGCGATGTTAGAATGGGTAATAGTGAGGCATATAAGATTGCTAACCAACTGTTGATAAAGTATTGGATATAAAAGAAGAGTTCCATTATTGTCATTAAATTTGGCATTGGACTCAATAGGAATAGAAGCAATCTTGTTATGAGTGAGGCCAAGTTGAGAATAAGATCAGAGGCATATCTTGCTTGAGAGAGATAATAACTAGTGTCAGACACAAACTGCAAGCGTAGAAAATAGCTGAGTTGTGCAAGATCTTTCATTTCAAACTATCGACTGAGATAATGCTAGAGTTTTGTAATGCCATTCCAATCATCACTAGTAATAACCACATCATCCGCATATAAAAGCAACATAATGTACCAAAGATGTATGTGCCTAGCAAAGAGAGCATGATCATAAGGCTTGCAATTAAAACCAAGATATTTCATGGTTGAGCTGAATTTGGAATGCCATACATGGGGAGCTTGCTTCAATCCATACAATACTTAATGTAATTGGCACACTTTCTTATTTGAATGAGTGTATACATGAGGAGGTACCATATAAAAGACAAAGGAAATAGAAGTACTAGATTCCCGAATTGTGGAACGATAAATGTATTAGGTAAGAACAATGTGGACGCGGAAATGTTTCCTATAAGGCTGACTTGCATTTGAGAATTGTAGGTGCATGTCAAAGGACGGATTTTGATCAAAACATGTTAGAATTTGATGTGATTTGATTGCAACAAGCGGAGTCAAAATACCATGAACTAGAAGTACCTGAAGCCACGAACAAAACATAAAAGACAGAGGAGCTAGGAGTACTAGGTTCTGAAGAGTGGAATGAAAATCCTCTAATGAGAGAGCGAAAAACAATACATTGAGAGAAGCCTCTAGAGTAGTAGCATTGGCAGATTGATATACATGTGAATCTCGGCTTCGGGGTTGATTGTCCTGCTCAATAGGTTGATTAGGTCATAATCGATAACAACGGGATGCCATATGACCACTTCATTACAAAGCTTACAAAATTTATCAATTGTATGCACTTTATTGTGTTAAACACAATAATAAATATGAAAAAATCAGTACCTGGAGAGTCAATATGGAGACAAATAAGGCCAAAAATGAACTTAGAATGCCAAAATACCTTAGGAACTAGTTAGAAAGTGATCAAACTAATAGAAATGCGATGGGATTGATTTGGTTGGTTTAATCTGAACTGATCAATGACAGTCAACAGCCAGTTAATGGTCAAAGATGACATGGCGCTGTTGTGGTGGATGACGTCAGCATGCGTGAAGGACAGTTGGCGCACGCAGGTGTGCATAGTGGAGGTGCGTCCGATGCCCGGTTGGAGGCAAAAATTTGCCATATGCCTTGGCAGAGGGGTGGTAAGTCATGGATTTGGTGTTGGTTTTTTCGAAATACGCAGTGTAAGGCGTCCAAATCACCACTAAACAACGGCAAGATTAGAGCTTGACAGCTCTGGTCTCAATTGAAAATAAATATTTTTTGTATAGATTTTACTTTGCGTAATTTTCACTTCCCTGTACCCACATCACATGTCTCCTACGAAGGTTGAAGCAATGTATTCTTCGTTTGCTTCATCTCACCAAAGAGTGATGCTAAGCGTGAAAAAGAATAGTTTATAAGAGCGGTTTAGCAACGCGACGTGGTGTCATTAGTGCCCGAAGAATTATTCATTCGTAATCATGTGATGCGAAGGTGAATCGATCAAGGCACTTGTGTCTCGACTTGAGAATCTGCATGATTACTTATTCGAAAAGTAGAGACGACTGGCTGTGAAGCTGCTTCTAGGGTTTCGCTATCTTTGCCGAAAGGGAAAGATGCTTTCAAAGCTTCGGGGCCCGTACGAACCATGCATTATTCTGCCACGCAGATGCTTCGGACTGATTTATGATGATGACTCTCCTGGTGGGTCTTCCTTTTCAGTCAGGATCGGGACTTAAACAGCGTCCCGACGACATTACTTTGGCATTAACACAAGCACCTGTCGCTCGCTGAAGGAGAAGCACTACGAGAGAGAGGGAGGTAAAATGATCTATTAGAGGTTGCGTCTCGATGCTGATCAGGAGATGCTTTATCTCTCTCCCACATTATTGCGAGCCGGTTTTAACAGGTCCTTCGTTTCTCATAGCTGTCAACTCCCCATCTGTTTTATCTGGACAGTAAAGTCTATTCATGGTGCCTGCAACTGGTAGCTGCTCGAGCATCTTTCATCAAGCGGTGATGGAGCTTTTTTGATTCCCATGTGAAAGTTTCTCTTTTGGAAACTACGTCTAGCGGTAAGCGGTTTTAGGTTCCACTTGAAACCTGAAATCTACCCGTTGAACTGATTTCTCATTTTTTGTAATGTGTAACCTATCATGCATACACTAGAAACCAAAATCTACTCGCCACAGTTTTGGGAACCTGTCACCTAGACAATTGTGTCTAGGTCAACACTACGATGGAAAAGAAGTCTCATGCCATCTCTAACTAGGGCAAATGCAATACTGATATTGGTGATCCACGACCAAAACAAACAATAATGGATAAGGCCTTCCGAAATCAGAGTTTACTCTTATCTGCAGATCCACAAACCAGTGTGCTTAGTCTTAATTTTTGAAAGAATTATGAAATGACTTGGCGCAAGACAAAATGAGACAAAAAGGAAGAGAGCGAGGGTCACATATGAGAGATAATTGTCCAAATCAATTGTCCAGAATCAGCATTGGAACGGTCACTTGGCATTAGTTGGTACAGTACAGCTGCCCTTCCTCTTAAGGCAAGCGCAATCGCATGTCTTAATGAACGGCAAATTGCAGCGCAGTAGAAAGAAACGAGACAACCTCGATAATCTCCAAACTCTCTCCGAGTTCAAAAATGGACATTGCTGGGACGGAGACGAAGCTGGTGTTCCTGTTGGCCGTGGGCTGCAAGAACAGCTGGTTTAACCCCTTCCTCCTCCGCGTGCACACAATTGTCTTACTGAAATCTAATTTAGAGAGAGTTTGAGAGCCATAAATGTGTTCGGTAAGGACAATATGGATGTGGAAATGTTTCCTATATGGCTAACTTGCTTCAGAGAATTGTAGGTACATGTGAAAGGACGGATTTTGATTCAAACATCTAAGAATTTGATGTCATTTGATTGCAGCAAGGGAAGTTAAAATACCATGAATTAAAATTGCCTGAAGCCACAAACACAGCATAAAAGATAGATAAGAATATCAAATTCTAGAAGAGTGGAACAAAAATCCTCTAATGAGAAAGTGACGGACAATACATTAAGAGAAGCCTCTATAGTAGCAGCATTGGCAGATGGATGTACATGTGAATCTCGGCTTTGAAGTTGATTGTTCAGCTAGGTGGGTTGCTTAGGTTGTATTGATAACAATGTGATGCCATATGACCACTTTGATAACAATGCTTACAAAATTTATCCATTATAGGCATGTTACTGTGTTAAACACAATAGATTGGACAAAAAAAAAAAAAAATGAAGAAACCAATACCTAAAGAACCGATATGGAGAAAATAAGACAAAAAATGGACTTAGAATGCGCAAACACCTTAGGAACTGATAAGAAAATGCTTGTACCGGTTAGGATTGCGACGAAGCTAGGTAGTCTAATTTGAACTAGTTAATGGTCAACGGTTAGGGATGACGAGACACTATCGTGGTAGATGACGTCAGCAAGTCCGGAGGATGGTTGGCGTGTGCAGGCGCGTCCTGTGGCAGTTGGAGGAAAAAATTTACCGTATGCCTTCGCAAAGGGCGGTGAGTCATTGGTTGGTGTTGGCTTTTCAAAATACACGGCGGAAGGTGTCCAGATCATTACTAAATAGCGGCGAGCTCCTTGGTTCGAGACACGACAGTGCGTGAGGTGGCTTTCGATGTCCGTTGGCTATGAAACTTTAGGTTTTGGTTTGTCTAAGGGCAACAAGTCTGATGGTAATATCTATTTTCCAAAATGAATAGCAAAAGTGTGTCAAACGGGAAAAACTTAAAAAAATCTTAAATCTAATGCATTGGTACCAATTCATTCCAAAATCCCTTTTAGCATTGATACTAATTTAGTCTATCCACCCAATTTAGGTTGGAAATTGCTAATGTGGATGTGGGTGGTTATGTGCCATGATCGGGCGATGTTGACAAATTTTATAATTATTTAATATTTTCAAGAATTTTTTATTTTTTTCTTTATCCTTTGGCTTGGCAAGCCTTGCTTTGTTTGGGTGAGGGTTGTTGTGCCCTCATTGGCCACACGCCCTTGCCCAGATCCTAAACCCTAAACTCTTGCCTAGATTGAAGTGAGGGATGAAACCCTTGCTTGTTGGTTGGCAAGGGCCTTTGCGCCCTAGTTGGCCATAGGCGAGGGTGCAGAGGCCCTCACCAACCAACTAGTGAGGGTGTCAATCCTCATCGGTCAAAGGGTAAAGAAAAAGAAAGAACAAAAAAGAGAAAAAAAAGAAAAAAAATATTTTTTTAAATATTAAAAAATATAAAATTTGTCAATGTTAGCGTCGGTCGTACCATGTAGCACCGTCGGCGCCCATGTCAATAATTTCTAGCTTAAATTGATCGGATAGACTGGAATCGATACTAATGTGAAAAGAATTAGGATTAAATTAGTCAAATTGAAAAATTTATGACTAAATTTGTATAAATATAATAGGTTTAGGATTTTTTGGTACTTTTCCGTGTGTTGAACAACCACTAAAGGCTTCGGTTTGGTAGGGTTACCGAGAGAAGTACGGCTGTTGCGGCTTGCATCATGATGTCCACTGTGAATAAACGAGGCCGATGCGGTTGGCATTACTACATAAACTCGATGAATGCTTCCTCAGAAAACAATGACTTTGATACCAAATTGAGAATGATAAAGCGGAAGAGAGAATTTGGAGTTTGTGTATTACTTTAATCTAGTGAAGAGGACATGAGCCTATTTATAGGTTTTATATGAAAACTAACTAAAGTAATAAAACGTTAAGTATAATCAATGAGGGCCAATCAAAGGAAATATATAGAATCATATAGTACTCTAAATATATCTATAGCACACATTATGGACGTTGGCACTGAATCAGGACCCTTCAATTTGAAAGAACATGTCCTGATCACCGTTTTGCCAATTCCAGGATCAATGACATGCACATTGTCACGCTTGTCATGATAATTATGCCAATTTCACTTGTCTCTGCCCTCTCTTGTTCAGTGTTGAGCAGTGTGACCCAACTCTGAGGAATCGCTACAAATATGAAATACACTTCTCGATTTTGTGAGGATAAATCTTTTCACAATGCTGAATCCCTATATATATATAAAGTATTCTAGAAAATCTGGTGAATATTTAATTAATTTTTGTAAATATTGCATTCACATGTGAAAATTGGACGAGGGATTCACATTTTTTTCCATTTGACTTTCTCCAAATGCAGGAATTAACTCAGCTTTCTCAAGTATAACAATGGCAAACAAGTACTTCAAGAAAATTAAAATGAGTGTAGTTTAGCTTAAGATAAGCGTTTTGAGTCACGACCCTAAATTCATTACTTGGTTTCTTCTTCTCTAACATCAAATTGTCAAATGCCAATTTTTTCCTGTGAGATTAATGCTTTTTCAAGATTATAGAATGTGAAGAGAGTTAGTTATTGTCCTCAATTTTTCTTTTGGGGAAATTTCATGTTAGGGTTTAAAATGGGACATTTTTCTTAAAAAAAAAATGCCTAGAGTGGATATTGTCCCATATAAGGCCATGAAATGGCTAATTTAGTCTCTAATAAGGACTCTTGTTCATTGGCTGACCAAATTTCTGTCGAGCAACAAGCCTACGTGTCTCACGTGCATAAATGCACGGAAAATGCACATGATATGCACAAGCTTGATGGTCTACAAAGTTTGGTCAACCGATGAGCTACAGATATTTGATATTAAATTGGCAATTTTAGGGTTGACACGTTATGCTTTAGGCTCTCTTTTGAAAAAATGACCAAATTTCAAATTTTTATTTGAAAATCTTCCTTTTCCTTTTGAGACTTAAAAATGGCATTGATTAAGTATAATTTATAAGAAAGTATTCAACCTTGACGAATTGGTTACTCTTATAAAAAAGATAATTACTATCTAAAAAGTAGTAAAATGCTGATTAGGAGAACAAAATTTTGTGTCATCTCCGGATCCTTATTTTGAGGAATATATGTTCGCTAAAAATGCAAATGGATTTGCAAATTAGACCATGTGGTGTAAAAAAGATCACCTCAGGACGACGTTATTCTCTTCGAATTTACATATTTTTGCTTGGATAAGACTATTTTAGACCTATTCAGCTTCAGCCGCATTACAGTGACCATGTACTCCATCGTACAGGAGTACCCTTAAACATACAATAGTAGAAGTAATGATGATAAGAGAAGGTAATGCTTTCTTGTCAGTTTTGCTCCTTAGGAATTTTCTGACCATCCCATTCCCATTCCCAAAAAGGACAATGATTATGATAACATGTTCTGGGAACGATGATGGTCGTCGCACTTATCATGATAACCATGCCAATTTCACTTGTCTTTGTCCTCTCTTGTTCAGTGTTGAGGAGCTATGGAGAAAATATTGGGTGGTCCGAAAGTGCCATGTCAGCGTGGTCCCTGACCACTCACGCGGTGCCACGTGAAAGCGTGGGCCCACTTAATTCTTCTGCCTTCTTCCCCTCTCTCTCCTTCCCTCCGATCCCTAGCCTTCTTTCCCCTCTCCTAGCCTGCGCACGGTTTCTCTTTTCTTAGTCTACACGCCTCCTCTGCAATGCATCTATTACGGCATGGAAAAAGGAAAGGGAAGCAGACGATTTTCGTTCCTCTCCGGTAGCTGCGAAGCCCAAAATTCATATTATCCCATCAAAAAGTCCTAAAAGCAAGATAACAAATGAAACCATAATACTAACAAACAGCTGCCCTACTTGACCAGCATTAATGGCAAGAAATACAAATCTCACTTACATCAAGCAAAATGAGTATCTTAGAAAAACATAAGCTCTGCCTCATTGGGTAAAGTATTCTATACGGTTGACCGTGCAAAGAATCGTAGTAGAAGTACCGTTAGGGCTCGGGCATACAGAATCCTATCAAACCCCGAACGAAATATGGAACAAGCATTTTGCTAGTGGCGAGCAATTCGATTCATCTCATCTCAATCATAAACTCATGACAACTTGACCAAAGGCAAAAAGCTCCCAATTCTCCCACATAAGCACATCAAACATGCATAACCCTCCATCCAAGCCACCCAAACCTCAAATCCCCAACACCGTGCAGGGTGATACGATCCCAAAGAACGGAATTTCAGAGAGCCTAACCTCGTATGGATTGGTCTAGATAAGGGGCCGACCGAGCCGCTTGACGATTTCCTTCTTGTGCTCAAGGGCCTTCTTGGAGGCCTCCCGGTTCGGGTCGAGGTGGCGGAGCCCCGCGAACACGACAAGGTAGCTCAGCACCAAGTTGATAGCGTACGGCACCAGCTTCTCCAGCAACCTTGCCTCCGAGCCTTCCGTGTGTAGGGGTCTCGCTCGGCGGGCGACGCTCGCCGATGTTGAGGGGAGCTCTAAGAGGCCTGCGAAAATTTGAGATTCTAAATTTTGAAAGGAAAGAAATGGAGAGGGACAGAGGAATGGGCTTCTCTTTCCTTCGGTTGAGAAAGAAAGAGAAAAGTTTAAGCCGCAATAAATGCGCTGCACAGGAGAGAGAGCGAGCAGGCTAGGAGGAGAGAGGGCGTGGGCAAGCTAGGAAGAGGAGAGATATGGGAAGAAGGAGAAAATATTCAGTGGTATGTGCGCGCCACGTCATCCGCTGATGTGGCGCGCACGTTCCACTCAGCTTTCGACACCTGTCATGTGGGACCCGCTGGAAAATTAAAGGATCCGCTCAGCTCGGATCGGCTCGGCTCGGCTCGTTGGCAGAAACAATGTCAGGTCAATAAATGCTTTAACGCTCCCGCCCAAAAAATTTCTCACTCCTCAATTGAATTTACTGGCTTTTCTCTCTCTTCTCGCAAGCGAACAAACAGAGAACGACCGTCCGTTTCCTTCTCCGCGCATCCGGCTCCGGCTCCGCCTCTGCCTCCCAAAAGCCTCGCCGGTCGTCGCCTCCTTCAAGAGCCTCGCCAGTCGCAGTCGGGTCCTCACCCCCTCCGCCTCCGGCTGTTCCCAACGCGGAGATCGAGCACAAGGTTTGTGCTCGCGTTGGTTTCTCGGCAACTTCTGGACCTCCGACGAACGCGTCATCAGCTCCGACTCCGAGTAGCCCGAGCTCTTTGGACTCTATGTCCTCGAGGTCGATGGTCGGGACGTGAGGGCCTCGTGCTTCTTCTCCTCCCCCGCCTCCCAAAAGCATCGCCGGTCATCTGCCGCAGGCACATTGCCCCCACATTGCCCCCTGAGAGCCCCGCTGATCGCAGCTGGGTCCCGAGCCCCCTCTGCCTCCGCCTCCGCCTTCGACTATTTTCAACGCGGAGATCGAGCACAGGAGGAGAAGAGAAGAGAAGGACAAAACCACCCCCTTCCCTCCCCTCCCGTCCCCTAAACTCCTCTCGCGGTTCCGGACAGCTTCATCGATGCCTTCGATAGTTGTGTCCGATTCAGCTCAACCCCGGAGAACTCCAAAAGCAAGAGCAAAGAGAAGAAGATGAAGGCGAAGGTCCAGCTCGAGACCGATGGCGGCTTCGCGTCTTCGGCGGCGTCGGACAAGAAGCACAAGAAGGAAAAGAAGAGCGGCAGCAAAGGCTCCGAATCCAAGCAGCCGAAGCTCCCGGAGGATGCGAAGAAGGAGAAGAAGAGGAAGGCGCTGGAGCTGCGCGAGGACGACTAGGAAGACAAGAGCGAGACCAGCTCCGAGCTGTTTGACCCCGAGAACTTGAAGGGGAAGAAGAAGAAAAAGAAGAAGGCGAGGTTGAGCGACGGCGATAATGAGGTGGCTCAGGAGGAGAAACCCCAACGCTGTGTTGAATTTCAGGATCTCGGACAGCTTGAGGTTGAAGTGGAAGGACAATGGTATCGAGGCGCTGTTTCCCATTCAGGCCACGACGTTTGATATCGTCCACGATGGGACTGATTTGGTCGGCCGTGCCTGCACTGGTCAGGTATGAAAACTTTTTATTTGAATTTCGTAGGATTGACATGTTGATGGTTGCGTGCTTGTTTGAAATCTGCAAATTAACTGACAATTTAGAGAAGTGAATGGTCTGGACGTTGGAGTCAGAGAAGTGAATGGTCTGGACGTTGGAGTAATGATAGTGTGTGATGTGGAAAAGGGTCACGAAGCTGACATATATGAAAAGAGAAGCAGGTTTTATCTGCTCTATGAGTAGTGAATGGTTGATGTATGAGCTTGGTGAATGTTGTTTTAATTAACAGCACGACAAAGCAATTATGGTGTAGAGTGTAGCAAAGTGCACTTGGTTTGTGAAATGTCTTTTGTGCATTTCTGGTCCTAAATCCCTGTATTTCAGCCCCTGATTGTCATTGCAAAAGTCAAATTCCGACCGATCTTTTCAGGCATTTGAACCTACAGCTGGTAATTCGACCAAAAAACCTACAGCTAAATAAATCTTCTAGTTTGTAGCAGAGCCATCTGTACATTAGTTCATTGGTGTTATTTGACATATAAAAACCAAAAGTGGCGTGAAGACTGTTTGGCCGCAGTTGCATTTCAAGTTTTTTAAAGATGATTGGCTGCTAGGAACATGAGTTTTCGAACTGGTTGCTCATTTCTGTAGTTGATGGGTTTTAATTTTTTAGCACTGATTATCACCTTGTTCACTGTGTGAATTGTACCAGGGCAAAACTCTAGCTTTTGTCTTGCCCATTTTGGAATCTCTGACGAATGGGCCTGGAAAAACCTCAAGGAAGACAGGGTGTGGTAGGCCACCAAGTGTTTTGGTGCTTTTACCTACTAGGGAATTGGCCAAGCAGGTATTGGAATCAAGCTTATAGAAATAATCTCATCTTTTTACGGAGATAGATGTCCGACATCGTTTACTCTATTATTTTTGGTGTTGTCTGATTTTGAAGTTAATGGTGGAGCAGTGGGCTTAACATCATGTTGTTTGTATGGTGGAGCTCCTTATCATGCTCAGGAGAGCCAATTGAGGAGAGGGGTCGATATAATGATTGGAACACCTGGCCGTGTGAAAGTAACTCATTGAATTAGAAGCTTATTTGGTAAGTATTCACGCAAATCATTGCGGGTCCTAGGAAGTGTTGGCGAGCCTATCAATCCAAGTGCATGGAGGTACTGAGTTTTATCCTAACTTTCTAATGTAGATAATGTTTCACTAGATCCATAAACCCGTGTACATTTCTTCAGGTGGTTTTTCAATGTAGTCGGGGATTCAGAGTGCCCTATATCTGACACTTGGTGGCAAACTGAAACTGGCGGCTTCATGGTACATTTTGTTATTCGTTTGGGTTTATCATGTTAGAATTTTTTACAAAGAATGCCCACAATATCCACTTAATGGTCTCAGTCTGACTCCAGTGATGCTTACCTTCCCTGCAGATCACACCATTACCTGGTGCCTGGCCACAGAAACCTGGATCTGCTACTTTTCCTTTCTTTGGGGTTCAGGTCTCTAAACTCTTTCATTCCCTTTGACTTTTGAACAACTTAAGAGCCTTTCACAAGGTGTCTCTCCGACTAATTTCCACATTTGTTTTGTGCAGCCTGTCATAGTGGATGAAAAGGTGGTTGAAATTGAAGGCGAGTGTAGTGGATACCTGTGCATTAAAAGTTCCTGGCCTGGGGCATTTCGTACACTCTATGGTGATCATGAGCGATACGAAACAACATACTTCAAACCATTCCCAGGATACTATTTTACTGGTGATGGCTGCAGCAGGTTAGTTGATACAACTATTAAATTATTGCTTGAGGTACTTGCATTATGCCTGGGTTCTTACTGGGGATGTTTATACAATTCCTTAACTTGAATGATAATCTTGCGCTTATATATCTTTGGAAGGTGTAGTTATGGTTATATTTTTGCAGCATAAGCTGTACAATTTGATTTCCTTATTTTTTAATTCGCTCAACCCATTCAGGGACAAGGATGGTTACCACTGGATGACTGGTAGAGTTGATGATGTCATCAATGTCAGGTCCTACATGAATTTCTCAAGATCTTCTCTTTTGGTACCTTCATTCAAACATTTTTTATGTGCTCATACAATGTGGCTTTGTTTTTGTTGAGAAACTTCCAAAGACCAATTCTTTTCCTTCTTAAAGCACCCAGTGCCTTGAATTCTGGACTAGTTATCTGATGATGCTTCACTTGCCTCTGCAGTGGACACCGGATTGGAACAGCAGAAGTTGAATCTGCTCTTGTCTCGCATCCCAAATGTGCGGAAGCTGCGGTTGTTGGTGTTGAGCATGAGGTACTTTAGAGAGGACTAAATTGATGATAAAATTTTCATTGCACTTGCTTTAAATGCTAACAAATCAACAAATCATGTTTTTGTCTCTAGGTGAAAGGACAAGGCATTTATGCCTTTGTCACTCTGGTGGAAGGTGAACCTTACAGCGAAGAACTGAGAAAAGGCCTCATACTCACCGTGAGGAAACAGGTATGCATCCCATTAACAGTCATTTCTTTATTTGAAAACTAATTGCTCTTGCTTTCTTAAACTCCCCAAAGTGAATTAGACAACATGCAAGTTCTTGACAGAGTAACCTCTTAATGTGATGATAATTGTGATGGATCTCATTTTCTTTCCACATGCTAGTCCCACTCAAAACAAATATTGTTGAGCCTCTTGTTTGCTTACTCCTCTGAATCTGTCCTTGGGCTTTGCAAACAGTGCTTAATCCGTTCCGTAATTACCATGGGGCACTATGCTTAAGATCTCACTCATACTTCTCATTTGATTATTAGATGCCTCTAATTTCTTATTGATTCCCTGGTGACATCTAATGATTTTGATCTATCTGAAAGTTATTTGCATATTCTGATTAACAATGAACATATTCATCGCATGGAGCTCTATCTCCTTTTACTTACATGAGAGGTGTAATGAGAATGATCAAACAGTGGGACACATGCTAAATGGCCTCTTTTGGCTGATGGATCACGATGAACTCGCCGCATCTAATGCTTTGCCGATATCTTTTCTTTTTGGTTTCTCTCTTTCTTCTGAGCCAAAGACAACTATATTATCAGTAGGATCTGTAATCCTCGCATAACATTTACTACAGTAGCAAATATAGCGCCAGGTTCCATTTTATGTTCCTGGGCCATTTTGGCCTTCCTGTGCTATTATTGGCTTCATCAGGCTTCAAAATAAATTCGTTTTTCGTCCATGAACTAATAAACAGGTGAAATCTATTCTATAGCCCATCTTGTTTAACTTGTGATAGGAAATTCATAAACATAACTTTCGACTAGGCAATCTGATTCATCTTCTGTACGACTTCTAGATAGGAGCATTTGCTCCGGGATCAACGGTTGAGGAAGGGGATACTCTGGGATTGGCAGCAATTTTGTGAGCTATACCTTTCTGTCAAGGAAAATTCTTTTGTACAGATATGAAGTTGTGAGAAGCATCCACATCTTACTGGAAGCTGGTGCATGGAGGCCTTTTCAATCTCTCTCACCAAAATTCTTTGACTTAGCCGGTCTTGGTCCATCTCTTCAGGTTTTGCATAATGCGAGTTTGTACAAAATCCCTTGTCTTGAGCTCATAGATATCCCTGAGGAATGTATTATTTGCTCCTGGATCGAGATGAATCGGCTGTTAAATTCTGGAGTTTGCAGAAGTTTTTCAGTCTTGAGCTCGAGGCTTTTGTCCCGAGTACTTAAGAACAGTCCTGACACTCAGAAATATGATAAAGAACAGAATTCAGTAGCCTTGGAGGTCCCAGAGACTACGCCAGGAACAATGTAGTATCCAAATGCAAGCTGCAAAGAGAAGCCAGGCACCTCTTCCTTCACAGGTAGATGGAGCTTGCTTTTTGTAAGGATTCTTCATTGTGATGATATTACAGGTCAAAGGTTAGATTTGTTGGAATTTTGTATAAATTGGTGCCAGTGCTATAGCTTGTTCAAACCTTCACTGGATTTCTTCCAGAAAGCAGATTGTTGGGTAGAAGTGCACTTGGTGTCTTCTGATGTGACTTTCACATTTAGTTCTTTAGCTTTATACTAATAATATCCTGGTTGATCCTCTTCATTTTTGCATTACAACCATAATGAAGTTATGGAAACTGGTCAAAGGAAAAAGACTTGATGGTTGCTGCTTTAGTGGCTCTTATTTGTAAACGATTTTTTGCTTGAGATTTAATCCTCACTAGCATTACTACACTATTATTCTTGACCTAGCAATTATGATCAACATGCTTTACTAGAGTTACTTTCCTTGAAATATTCCAAGTGGTACCGCATATGTTTCTGGTTTGCTCAAGGACTCGTGGGTTCATCCTTTTAATTTCACATGCATGTTTGCTTCTGAAGGTGAATGATGATCGGATAATTCTTGACAAGACAGTTGCTGATCAAGTGTCTTTGTGGAAGAGCAGCAAAGGGTTCACTGATGCATTGGTTCTGGACCATGTTTGTTCAGGAGAAACATGTGCTTATCATCAAATTGGCGATGTCTTCGTTTGTGAGAAGACTGGAAATGTTCATGGTAAAATACTTTAATTGCTAACAATGACAAGTCTCTTTAGTATATCCAATTTATATGTGTCGTGCAGGAATGTCTTTCCTATTATGGATCCTGCCAATGAGCTCTTGGTTTGCAAAATATCTGGACACTGTTTAAATAGGTTGCTGTCAGCTGCTGAAATGGAGACTGATGCCATGAGTAGAACGTCTTCTTTCAACACTCCAATTTCTTAAAACAGAGTTGTTCTTTTATCTATCTAGGCAGGATCACAAAATTAACAGCTAGCATGACTCATTCTCGTAGAGTAAAATCTTTGAGGTAACTGATTTTTTTGCTTTTTCACATGAAAAATTTCAGGAGCAGCAGGAAGGTGGTGTGACAGATGAAGCTGAACCATTCATGGGACCTGGTCGATTTGGTAACTAGTTAACCGTTTCCTCTCTTTTTTCGTTAGCTATGATTGACACGTGCCTCACACTTCATGCTTGTGTCTCGCAGCACGAGCTTATGTCTTGGGATATAATTGCGCTGATGAAAGAGAATTAGATGCTGTGTTGAGGTTCTGCTGAGTTTTGGGGATGGAATGTATATGCCTTGATCCTCCTCTCAAGGTAGTTCATAGCTATTTGAGGGGTCTTGCCTTGAGTTAGATGTGTTAATTGCTGTCATTTGTCTTATTGTACTTGATTGAGATAATTTAGTTGTCTCATTTTATGGTTTTCCATTTCCAGCGGATTCCACTAGGGAAATGGCAATGTCCTAAGTGCCGCTCGAAAAGTGATTGAGATCTTGATAGTTTGAAGCGAGCTCGGACAAAAATTTGTGGGTCAAGATCCAAGACATTGTCTAGCACGGAAAAAGTATCTCCAATGCTTGGTGGCTCCCATTTTCCAAGCAAGAGGTCTTTGAGTGGAGGGAATTCTGTTGTAACACCTGAAGTTCAGCCATTGGAAGGTAAGGCAGATCTGTCCCCAGGAGAGGACCCATGCACCATCAAGCCTGGTTGCCCATCCCTGGGTGGTTCTACGGATGGAACCTCTTCCTCTAAGAAAAAATGATGATGAACAGAAGGTAGATGTACCTCCAGCAAAAGCACCTTCAACCAGAAGGTTAGCTTCTCCTTCTGTGCCTGCTTCATCTCATTCTCAACTGGTGAGTTCAGAACAATATGATGAAGCATCAGAGAAAAATTCTCAATGTTCTGATGGATTCAATAGTCCAGATGGTCAAGCTGCTCTCGGAACTGGTGCTAGTAAAGAGAGAGCTAAGAAGAGAAAGCTTGTGCAGAAAAATGACATTGAGAAGAAACGCATGACTGACAATGGAAAGCAAATTATTGCTACTTCTAAGAGCAGGAATGATGATGGCAAGCAAATTATTTCTGCTTCTAAGAGCAGGAATGATGATGGCAAGCAAATTATTGCTACTTTTAAGAGACATGGGTTGAAGAAGAAAGCTGTATTACCTGAAATAGGTAATTCACAATTAAGAAAGAGAACAATTGTAAACAAGGGTTCACGGTCTGCCATGGAAGAAATGGAGCAAAAGAAGGTTCAAATGGTCCAAATAAACAAAAGGTAGATACTTTTACATTGGCCTTTTCATTACTGACATATTACGTATAGACATATATAAGATACTTCCTCGCATTCAGCTACATTTAGCAAATCTATGGGACTTACAATTTTTTTTTTCCTTTGCTTTCTAAGATATGAACCTCTACAATATATTGAGTGGACGCAGTTTGGTGTTTGGTCCTCTTCCATGGTGTGTTTGTTTTCTAAAGATATCTAGAAGCCCTGGATATATTTTGGTTGGTAGTTCTAAGTTGATGGTTTCCACGTGCAAAGGCACAGGGAAAGTCCTTTTAATTGAGGCTTGATGATATATTAAAAATTGATTTTGTGGTGCAGAAGGTTTCTGGAGAGTTGAAAAGCCCACCGGTAAAGCCAAAGAAAAGAGACCGTCATGTGAATGATACACCAATGTGCATAAGCGGCACCGCCAGAGTGAATTTCAGCAGGTAAATCTACTTATGACCAACTTTGTTGTTTGATTCTGGTGATCGATCTTAGAATCCATCTTAATTCATTTGACACTTTTCTGCTTTTCAGGTTGATCGGGTTTTGGGCTATCGTGTTAGAGGTAATGATGCAAGTTCATTGTTTTATGTTTCTGTATGTATTGTAGACATTCTTAATTCTGTTAGTTTACTTGTTCCAGAGAAGCAGGACAGACATCGACATAGTACTTCCGGCAAAATCAACTTAGATGCAGGAGATGGGTGGACTTGCTGATGACAGACAAGCTGATATAAGCATTGACAGTGATAGCAAACTGCACAATCTGAATGTTTTTCAGTGGTTATTCTCTTATCGGCTGAAATTTTAATGGTAAAGCTGGAGGAAGAGTCGAAAACTGTAAAGCTTGGTTGACGACATTTTATCTTTCTTCTATTGAGGTTGAAAGACATGTTTTGAGCAGGTTCGTCAATGTAGACCTGCTGTGTATAAAGTTTACTTACCAGGTTTAGTTCAAATCCTTTACTGTTCCTTTTCAAGTGCTGAACGTATTCTCCTTTGTTTTTATCCTCTAATTTTGCAGGAGGAGCCCCATATCTAGTGCAGCAGCTATTATTTACATTATCACTCAGCTCTTTGATGAGAAGAAGTCTCCCCAAGGTTTTAGTTTCCCCAATTCTATTCAATTTAAACAACTAAAGACATATTGGTGCATATGTAAATGGCATTTGAGACAGCACGTGCATATAAATAATCGAATGTTTGTGCAGATATATCACTTGCTACTGGAGTCATCGAGGGGATGATTACGAACTCCTCCAAGGATCTGTATCCTCACATTTTGAAGATAAATACCAAGCTGGTATGCCAAGAAAGAGGATCTAAAGAATTTCTGCAGCTTTTAAGTGTGTGTAGATATACAAACAAAATCGACATTAGTTAACTTTCAGTTAGTTTTGGAAATTAGAACAATCTTGAATTTTTAATTATTGTTATAAAGAATATGGTGGTTCTTAATTCTCACTCTTTGTATTGTTGAAAGATATCTTGAAAAGTTTGTTATTCAAACATCGAAATGCTGTGTTCAAGTTATTTTTTGGCCCCCGACTACGTAATACCAGTGTCATAGAAAATACACTGCTTCGATTTCGCATGATAATGTGGGCGAGAAGACGCAACATTGTTCAACTCTGACGAGATGTTGGTTTAATAAGTTATGAGTCCGTTCACTTTGGTCCTTTAAGCTCTCAATTCAGCAGGTTAAATCTTATTAGTAGTCTCCATACCCGTTCCTTCCTTTGATTGGTCATCATAGTAAAACTCAATTTCACCAAGTATGTTTCTGTGCCTGAAGAGATAAAACTCTACACTCTGTAGTCTCAGTCCCGATTTCGATTAATATTAATCTATAAGAAATTATGCACAAATCAGGCAAACTATATGCGCCTTTCCCCTTTGTCCTTTTGAAAGCTTGGCAAAGTTTTAACAATGGCTTTTCATGATTGCTGGTATAAAATTCATCACACTACAACTAGCAAATGAACCCTTATTGACATAGAAAAATTGTGATATTTTGATGATACAATATATATGATACAAGCTTTTAGTCTCATACAGAAGAACCTTATAAAAGCTTCTAAAAGCTTGGAGAGATAGAACAAGGCAATCGAAGAAAAGAAAGGTAAATGCACCAGTTGACTTGATCTAAGGGTGATGTATTGGACAGAGCCACTCAGCAACCTCACTCTGGTTAAACGCCCGCACTAACTCATCTTTATGCTAATCTAGCACTTGCAACATTTGAGTAAGATGAATGTACATCAACTAACACTATAATCTCATTTTCTATAACACAAGCTTTACACAGAGGTGTCTTAATTTGTCTAATCGTCCCTATCTTTGCGGTTTCATTGCTGACTGTCAATGCTCAAAGTCTACAAGAAAAGAATTTAAGCCACCATCTGCAAAGCACCTAACGCTTCCAGTCCCATGAAAGAATTGTGATTTCCATAGATTGTCACTCCCTTGCCTTGAATTTACGGATAGTGTCACTCTCGGGATGACCCGAAACAGTCTCCTCAAACGAGACTTCCTGCATCAAGATGAAGGGTCACGTCCTCATGTATTCTGCAATAAAAACCATCCTCAACCACTGAACATGTATCATTGCTTTTTGGAATGGACAGTAGCACAAATTAATTCTCATCTCTAGAGGTGAACATAGGTGCACATATCATATTGTATTTATTTGTACGGTAAGTAGTATCAAACACTACTACATCTCCAAAGCTATCATAGTCCAACTTGGATATACCATCAGACCAAAAAACATTGGTCAGCCTCTGATCCTCATCCAATTGAAATGTGTAAGAAAAATTGCTTCCATTTGATTGTAAGCAATTAAAATGGTTGATGAGCCTTTGACAATCACCTGCATCAATCAGATTCCTTCTTTTTGATTGTAAGAAATTTTGACAATCACGCAATGTAAAGCCAATGTTATTTGATCCACCCGCTTCATCACAAAGATAAGAATATGCTTTTGTAGCCCTTATACCAGCTCCAGTCATAGAAGTCAAAATACCTTTGCTAGTGTCTGTAATGTGCCGATATGAGCGTATAAGATGTTTTTGCTTATCTTCAATGAAAGGATGATTATGAACATCTTCAAACTTGGTAACTTCCCAGACTCCATTTTCGATTTTAAATTTAATGCAAGCCTGACATCCTGTTCTCTTCACTGTCCTATAAATATTTCTTTGTTCATGAGGTGGGATTGGTGGAGAGTGTCCTTCACAATTGCATACAAATGTGCATCTTCGCAGTACTCCTTTACTATTGTTCGCTTTTTGCCCTTTTCGCACTCCAAATCCTTTGCAAATTGCATATGCATTGTATGTATTATAGGCTTCATTCTCATTAGCAAACACCATACCAATTCTAAATTCAAATTCTTCATTAACATTGTGTGCAATGATATTATCATTTGAAGCCTCTACAATTTGAGGAAAATATCTAATCATTTAAAGAAGAAAAATGAAGTAAATACAAATTTAATTCTAAAAAGATGAAGTCATACCCATTTCGCCCGAGAATAGTTCCACTTTTACTGGAAGTGAATGTCAAACACGAGTTTTGGTGCCCACCAACATTAAGTTCTTCATAATTACAACCTCATAATCACTTGCAAAAATCTTTTAGCCAACATATTCTGGTAACATAAACAACAATTATCCATTAGCAAATAATAACTAAAATTGAAAGTGAAATAAAAATAAAAGCAACAATTATTAGTCTAGATTACTAACAGCAGGAGCATTATTCAACCTTACCAAGAATAGGGCAACATAGGAACTAGATTGTCGAAAAGGTTGAGTGCACTCCAAGAACAAAGGTAAACGCAAAAGCCCCAAGGTTTTCTTGTCTGAAACTTATGCATCAACAACAATAACAACTGCAATCATAAAGAATCGAGGCTTTTGCCTTTACCCTAAAACAGAGTACTAAAGCAATGAGCATGATGAAAATTCCTGATGCCAACGCAGTATTCTCAATCTTGTCTCTCCAAAGTAACTACAAGAAATTGCATAGAGCCATTTGCATATAAAAGTTGTTCGATTACATGGAAACTCCTGTAAAGGCAACCAAAATAAAACGAAATCCATTGATTCAAAATGCATCAGAATAGCCAATACCAATTAGAAAAAAATATAAGGTGCTTGGCATGTTTGATTCAAAATTGTACCTTACAATGCTTGGAAGATGAAAAATAAGTAGGGAATGCATTACATGAACAAAATAACACCAATTGCAAATCAACCATGACAAACCAGGAGGGGCAAGCTATCATATTCATATTCCGAAAGTGCTGAACAGCATTTAATAATTGTTCAAAGAACATCTTGTAAGGTAATCGTTGCCTAAACTAAAGCACAAGCACTTATAAACAACATAATTGAGTAAAACAAGGCATTGGCCTCTTCTATGACATATGTGCAAAGTCAAGTGCACATTAATCTTCACAATCAAGAGGGGATGCAACCTTCACAAGAATCTCTTCCATTTGTTCTTTCAACAGACTTGGAGCTTTTACCTAAAACCGAACAATAACCACTTTTATCATAGTGTATATCTATAGAAGAGTAAGCATAAGGATAGCAGATGAGATAAGCACTGATACCATTTTTGGACTTGAATATCCATGCCTTCTCGATGTTGCAAATGTCAGAGAACTCCTTAAGTAATTGAGATTGGGAAGCTTAGTCTTCTTCAGTTGCGATGTCCATCCCTAAGTGCACCACCATGTGAGGGACAACCTGAGAAACATCCACAGCAAACAAGGTTATAAATTTCTTATTGCAAATGAAAGCAAAGAAAAGAAAATACATTAGAATAAATAGCATACTGAAACCATGTGAGGGACTTCTATTACACTCTCATACTGATACATTATCACTAAAGGCAGCAGAAAGGAGAGAATTTCTTTCACGTCAACCACCAAACTGACTTTCATTTGGACTCGTGAAACCAGTCTAGAGTATAATTAAATAGCATGAAAACCTAGTAAATCTTACACAAACATATTACTCTTATGTTGCTAATTAAATTGGAGGACCAACTAACAAATGTATAAAATCATAAACAAAGAATAAAAAGATCAATTTCACTTCCAGCAATTATACCACATTGTTTTTTTATTTATCAAACAGCACTTTGTAAGAGAAAGTTCTAGTCTTTAAAATATTTAATAAATTAAAAGCAGAAGTACATGAAAGGACATGACAACACTCCAATATTCAGATACAGAAAACAATATAACACTGCAAAATCTTTACTAGCTTATTAAGGATAAGAGTTCCCTTGACAGCTCTACCATCATTGAATAGACGGCGCTGGATCAGCAAAGGCTGCAAGAGAAGTGTAAAGAGCAAAAAGTTCAACACGTACCGTGCGACAATCAAGCACCAGCACAAAAAAGAAAATCCCATCAACTACTGGTTCACAAATGCCCTCCCTAGGTATCTGCTCATCGTCGCCACAGCCAGCAAATCTCTAGGATAAAAAAAAATGACCAAATCAGAGGCAAATAGCATCTAGAATAGCTATCAATACAAACTTCTAGGAAATTAACTTAAAACTACAGAAATGAGAGACGGGATGAAAATGTATTCAGTCATATGACTTCTCAACAAGTTTTCCATAAATAATGCACAATAGAAGGGAGAAGAAAGCAACAAATTCTTGTGGGCCCCATGGCACTGAATATATCTCAAAGAACTCCCCAAAAGGGGCGACACCTTAGTTTAATTCTATTCTTCTACTTGGTACTATTTGGAACATCTCCATTTAAATGAGGGGAAAGAAAGGCCTAAAGCAAGATATTGTACTTTCAGAATATTTGTTACTAACAATATCAACAAAGGCATGCAACACAAAGGTGACTGTTCAAGGAAATTGATCACTAGTAGTATCGACTAACAATGCTTTGTTGTAGTAAAAACTCACCAAACTATGATCCGCAACACCTAAGCTACAAATTCACATTGTGTACAGCTTAGATCTGCATTTCATTCATGTTTATTTATGGGATTGCATCCCATAACCAAACTACTACTATTAGTAGACGGTCCAATAATTCATCGTACCCAGGCAGCATCATCCTATTGCCAAATATAGTATTGCCATTACAGTGTAGTGTCATCACTAAACTATCTAAAGACATAATGCACAATTAACCATAAATGACATCATTACATACTATCAGTTTTCCTTTTTTATTTGTCATAATTATTTGTTGGAGATCAGTTTTTCTTGCATAGCAAGAGGAAGATACCACTAAGATGATACTCATATCCACAGGTCACAAACCTTAAAAGCAGAAGCAATCACACCTCTTCCCTTGAAAATATTTTCAGGACACTTCAAAGCTATGTCCTCGGATACAAATCCAGTCCCATTAGTATGTTTTTGGCGGAATGGAAATGCAGTCTTTCATTGTAGGTTTTTGGTAGGCCCAAGAGATTCAACAAAAAGCAACAGCAAAACATCTTAGAATCTCTTCCCTTTCTTGTTTCAACAGACTTGGAGCCTTTACCTATAACTGAACAATAACCACTTTTATCATAGTGTATATCTATGAAAGAGTAAGCATAAGAATAGCAGATGAGATAAGCACCGATACCATTTTCAGACTTGAATATCCATGCCTTGTCGATATTGCAAACGTCAGTGAACTCTTTTAAGTAATTGAGACTGGGAAGCTTAGTCTTCTTCACTTGCAATGTCCATTCGTAAGTGCACCACCATGTGAGGGACAGCCTAAGAAACATCCGCAGCGAACAAAGTTATGATTTTTTTAGTGCAAATGGAAGCAAAGAAAAGAAAGTACATTAGAATATAGTAAAATCCAATATGCAATCCAAAACTATTGTCAGATTAGTACCAATAAAAAAGAGTGGTAGTTCTCAACCTCAACTATTAATGAGGAATGAGAAAACTCAGAACCCCAACATCTCCTGTGGCATTAAACAACTCTCGTTGCAAAAATCAATGGATCCTGCAACCTTCCAACTCTCGTTGCAAGGTTCCATTAAACCAAAAAAGAAAACAAAAAATGAAAAGAAACACAAGGCGTGGCGGCAAATGATGATCGAATGAATCCACTTTCGTTCTCCTTAGCTACTCGCGCATTCACTGGCAACAGAACAACCCCAGAACAACCCATCTTCGTTCTCCCTAGCTACTGGCGCATTCACCGGCAACAGAACAACCCCAAAACAACCCATCTTCGTTCTCCCTAGCTACTGGCGCATTCACCAGCAACAGAACAACTCAACAAGATGCAGAAACAACCCATTCGGGATTTCGACTGTGCATTCCGAAACCAGCCCATGAGAGGGGAGGAAGAAGGAAACTCACCGGTCGAGAGAGGAACGCACAGACCCCACCCAGGTCCACAGCAAGCGGGAATCCTTCTCCAGCTCACGCCTCTCCTTCTTCTCCGCACTGTCGACCCCGCCCAGGTTCGCCGAGATCTCCCTTGTGACTGAGCAGCCTAGCGTCAGGGACAACGCTGAGTCAGCGGCGGGGAGCCTGGTGCTGCTCGGGAAAGAGATTGAGGCCGCCTCCCTCCTGCTGGAGGCCAATGGCTTCGCGGCGGAGGCCGGCAGGAATCCTTCTCCAGCCCGCGCCTCTCTTTCTTCTCGCGACCGAGCGGGCCAACGTTAGGGACAACACCCGTTCAGCGGTGGAGAGCCTAGTGCCGCTCGGGAACAAGACCGAGGCCGCCTCCCTCCTGCCGAGGGCCAATGGCTTCGCGGCGGAGGCCGGCGGGACGGGGAGGACGAGCAGATGTTGGAGACGGAGGATGCTAGAGTCAGATGAGGCTTTTGGGGGAGGGAGCCGGAGCCGAACACAAACCTTCAGCTCGATCTCTGAGGGAACAGTCGGAGCTGGAGGGAGTCGGGACCTGACTGCGACTGGTGAGGCTCCGACGTGCTAGAAGACTGGTGAGCTTTTGAGGAGGCCGAGCTGGACTCGAAGGCGGAAGTGGAAGCGGAGAAGGAAATGCGGGTCTTGTTCTGCGTTTGTTCTCCTACGAGGGAAGGAGAGAGAAAGTGAGAGAGAGAGAAAAAATTGCAAAAAAAAGGATTGAGGAGAGAGAATGGTTTTTGGGCGGGAGCGTGTCTTTTCTTCTGCTAGCGAGTGTCTTTTCTTCTGCCGCACAGGAGCGTGTCTTTTCATCTGCCAGCAAGCCGAGCCGAGCCGAGCCGAGCGAGTCTTTTAATTTTCCAGAGGGTCCCACATGTCATGTGTCGAAAGCTGAGTGGAACGTGCGCGCCACATCAGCGGATGACGTGGCGCGCACATACCACTGAATATTTTCTCGGGAAGAAGGCAGAAGACACCAAGTGGGCTCACCCCTCCACATGGCACCTCATGAGTGGCCGGGGACCACGCTGACATGGCGCTCTCGGACCCCTAATATTTTCTCGGAGGAGCTGTGACCTAACAAATCACTATAGATATGCTTCTCGACTAGTCAACTGTTTTTCGAGGCTAAATCTTCTTGCAATGCTGAATCTTATATATGCAGAGTATTCTAAAGAATTTGGTGAATACTGCATCAAATTTTATAAATATTCCATTTACATTTGAATATTGGTGAGGGATTCACATTTTTTTCCGTTCTCTTTTTGACTTTTTCCAAATGCGGGAAATTAAATCAGCTCTCTCAAGTATAATAACAATAATAAATAAGTACTTCAACCAAAATTGAAACTGAGTGTAGTTCAGCCTAAAATAAGCATTTTGAGTCATCACCCTAAATTTTCTACCTAGTTTTTTTCTCCTCTAACCTCAAATAGTCAAATGCCAGATTTTTCCTATGAGATTAATGCTTATTCGAGACCATAGGGTGTGATGAGAGTTAGTTATTGTCCCCAATTTTTCTTTTTGGGAAACTTCAAATTAGGATAAAAAATAGGATATTTTTGCCAAAAAAAAAAAGGCGTACAGTGTATATTACCTCACATAAGATATCAAGTGGCCAACTTAGTCTCTAATTAGACCTCCTCTTGTTTATTGGCCAGCCAAATCTTTGCAGGGTAACAAGGCTGTGTGTCTCATGTGCATAAATGCACGAAAGATGAGATATGCACATGAGATGCATGGGCTCGATGATCTGCAAAGTTCAGTTGGCCCATGAACTTGAGATCTTATGTGAGATTAAACTAACAACTTCAAGGCTTTATTCGAGATAAGTTCCAATTTAAACCATCTTTTGAGAAAATTACCCAACTTCAAACCCATATTTTAAAAATTTCCTATTCTTTTTTAGACTAAAAAAAGACATTGATTAAGTATAATTTATAAGGAAATATTCAACCTTAACAAATTAATTAATCTTATCAAAAAGATAATTACTATCTAAAAATTTTTAAAACGCCGATTAGGAGAAACAAATTTTGTGCCATCTCCAAACTCTTATTTTGAGGAATATATATCTTTGCTAAAAAATGAAAGTGGATTTGCAAATTAGGCAATGTGGTGTCCAAAAGGTCACCTTACAATGAAGTTATTATTCTGCAAAATTATATATTTTTGCTCAAACAAGGCTATTTCCACACTTATTTAGCTTCCGAACTCTTATTTTGAGGAATATATATCTTTGCTAAAAAATGAAAGTGGATTTGCAAATTAGGCAATGTGGTGTCAAGAAAGTCACCTTACGACGAAGTTATTATTCTCCAAATTATATATTTTTGCTCAAACAAGGCTATTTCCACACTTATTTAGCTTTCGGTTTATCCAAGAAAATGAAATAGGATGTACTCATGTACTCCCTGAAATGTGATTTTTGCTCATTTTTCAAAGCGCGGCTTCAGAGTCTTACTTTTGCCCTTAGGTCTTATCAAATGCATCGAGTTGACATAACCATCCACTTAAGTTTTTGGCTCGAGTCTTAGTTAACCAGTCTGCAAAATTAGAGAAATAGGTCGCGGATCCGGACCTCAGCCTGAGAGGCGATACCATACAGCTAGAAATGGAAAAATCTCTAAAAGAAAATGAATACCAGAAAGAACCAAAAGTAAAACGGTCGAGCTAAAACGTTAGCACGATAAATCCGGGGTTAAAGCAACTTCAATAGTTCTCTTGTTAAGATATAGTTTGCTATGTCACAGGTTCACTCGCATCTTGGTCCAGAAGCCAGGCAAGGGCTTTGGACACTCTCGAAACTTTTTCAAAAGAAGCAGCAGCCGAAGCATTCCCCATTGTTTGGTGGGATAATGACATAAAATATTCTTAAATTTTGACTCAAAAGTCTATTATATAAACAAATTAAAAATTTCATTAAATTTCATTTTGTATCATTTTCTCTTATTAATTAAAGAAGTATAGTTTTCGAATTCTAGCTCTGAAAAGCCCAAAGTGCTAGAGTAATGGACTATAATTTTTAGCTAACTAAGGTCTACACACTGCACAGAAACAGAGAGCCATCAATTAGGTTGAGCCACCTGTTTCATAGCCTCATTTTCCATCTATTTCATAGAAAATTTACCCGCCAGACAATATTTTCCTCAGTTGTCGACGTTTGGATCAATTAGAACAATGAATCAACAAATTTTTTTTTTAATAATTGATGGGAAAACTCATGCTTAAATTTAGTAAAAAGTCATATTCTTTTAAAAATACAGTTTATTCCTAAGATACCCATGCTTAGGTTCTCAAGTCCCCTGAACTCGGGCTGGGGACCATGGCATCCGGGCTGGGGACCACAGCATCTGGGCTCGGGACCCTAGGGTGTAGGCGTGTGGCCCCAGCGGCCGAGCCCCAAACCCCCAAGTCTCAAGCGCAGGACCCCGGGGTTTACATCTAGTCCACAGCCGTGCCCTAGTCCCTCGAGGAGGGGACCGATTTTCCCTAAGCGGGGCATTGAAATCATAATATTTCTTCATCAGTGAAGATCGCTTTCCCATAGTTGTAATAGACGATTCAGCAAATCTAGGCTTAGAAATCGAACGAACCGCATTCATCGAGAAAAGAAGTGACGAGTGGAGGAGGGCAAGCCGCAGCATCAAGAGGAAGACAGAGCATGGACGGGCAGTCGTGCTGTGACTAGTCAAGTAGCATGGGACGTGAATTCTCTTTCGGCGTCTTGACAATGCTCGAGATATTTTGCTTGTAGGGTTTCTCTGAACCTTCCCAAGCCGATTGCTTCTTGGCAAGTGGCAACGAAAGAAACATCTCCTCCGCTCGTTGTCATGCAAAATGGGTTCGTAATACTCGATCGTGTTCCTACCCTTTTCGGGAAACAAGAGGTCTACCGACAGATAACGTAGTTACGTGGCTGGCCATTTAGCCGTCAATGTTGTTCGTGGTCTCTTCCGTTCTTCAGATACTCTCCTTTGTCTGTTCCTTGAGCTCGCGTTCCTCGATATGAAGACTCCCTCTCGCTCCAATCATCAAGGCCATCTTTGCTTATAAATTCTTAGAGCAAGTTCATACCATCGTAACATCATCTTCACCATCCTTTCTCTTCTCTTTATATCTTGCCACAGCCGAAGCAAACATAGAGACAGTGAGCGAGTGAGGGAGAGAATTGCCCTATTTTATGCCCCCAACGAGCGACATCATGCACCGAATTATGGTCCGTCGTCGATTGGTGACTAAGGCGATGGTCCTGCATTCGAAGGCCGGCGCCGGGGTTGAGGTCGCGCTTTCGCTGCTGGAGCAGCCGTCAAAGTCCTCTGTCTCTCCTAAACTAGAGACAATCCGAGAGGGGAGAGCTGAAGGGTTCGATGAAGACGGCCAGTGCTGCTGAGTCGTGAGCTTGTAGTTGTGCCGACATCGTGTAGTGTTCTAATCGATTAGATACCGCATAAGTGAAGTTTTTGAGAAATTTACTTCTTTTTTTCTGTGAATTGAGCAGCCTCGGTTAGCGTTAGGAAGGAAATGGTCTTCTTGCATTATATTGTGACCTTAAATTTCCAATGTTGATGAACCTTTTGCTCTGTCTGTCCGTATGTATATATAAGCACAGGGTTGCTTCTTTTACTGATGGACAAAAGAAGGTTTTGTTTACTCAATCGCGACATTAATCGTTCATCCAGCTATGCCTTGATTACACGCTCCGATCTCGTCTTCGGGAGGGTAAAAGCGAAGCGGGTCGGCCTCAAATAGGCCCAGTTGAGACTGAGTCAAGCCCTACCCATCCTGGAATAATTGCACACGAGACTTTGGTTCATGGGCAGTGAGTGAATTTAGGTTCGGCTTAGGGTCGAACTCTCGACCTGGCCCCAACTCAATGTTCATCTCCAGTCCAAATCCTGATGCAGATCTCGGTAGCCCAGTTGCAGAACCATGGCTACTTCGTGGAGCATACGATGATGATTGCAATCTCCGTCCTGATTGCCCAAAAATAAGGAGAGAGCATGCCATAATCTTTGCATTTTGAGGGAAATTGGGTTTGATTAGATAGGTTGATGGAACACGGGCCTTGTTGTGGGGATCTCCTCAAGAGGGCTGACGAGGGCTCGTGACCCTTGTTGTTACTGATGACCTCGCTAGCTAAATAGAGGGCGCGTGAGCCTTTGTTTAGATCTGGACCAAACGAGGGTTGCCAGCCCTCAATCAGAAATACCAAAAAAGAGAGCAAAAAATAGGAAATAAAAAAGCAAAAAAGAGAATTATAAAATATTATTAAAACATTATTTTAAAATGTCAACGCCAACACGAGTCGTGCCACGTAATAAAATCGGCATTCACCTTAATAATTTCATGCCAAAATTAACTAGATGAATTCGATTAGTAAATTATTAAAAGTTTTAGTATTAAGTTGACAAAATAATAATAAGTTAAGAATTTTTTGGATAATTTTCTCGTATCGACTGCAAGAAAAGAAATCGCTGGAAAACAGCACCGAGATCACTCAAATCTCGACGATTCCCATGTGCTTTTTAGTCTTCGAAGCGGAGCTCATAATTCAGAAAAAAACAGAGCATGCGGTTAGAGGTCGTACATCAACCGGTCACCTCGTGCTACACGAACAAAACGTTATAGAACGAAAACTCAAATCATGGAGGCTCGAGGAAATCGACTTATTGGACGTGCAAGTCAAAGAATCGAGAGAGAGCTCAAATAATTGAAAAGTAAAGTTACTGGCTCATAATTTCAAATTATATCAACATCTTACTCAATTGGCAGAGAAAAAAGAGATGTCTAGCTACAACGAACTTCATTTGATTATTCGTATGCACCAACCAATTACGAAATTCCATCTATAGTCTTGACTCACATCCTAACTTGTTGGATAGTTAGATTCGTCTCGACTCGACTTTTCTTAAATCAGCTTCTGTTAATTCAAGGGTTTTCCTAGGTTCTCGTGGATCAACGTCACTACCCTTAATTTACCAAGACATTGACACATCATTAGTGATTTGCAAAGTGCAAACGTTACCATCGAAGGATGGGATTAAACATTAAACATGCGACTTAAAATAGTCGTCGAAACCACCGACCATTTTGGAGTCCATCCAGGGGAAGAAAAAACATACAATAAGTTCGCTTGGGGGCTGCATGATTGTGTTATTTTTTTCTGTTTATAAACAGAAATTTTGTTTTTTGTTAGGAACAAAAAAAAAAAAAAGAAAACGCGTTTGTTTGTGTTTTTGTTCAAAATCAATTTTTGTTTAGGAACGAAAAAAAGTAAACGAGAAAAAAAAAATTGTTTTCTTGTTCGAAACACTTTTCAAGAAACACTTTTTTTCTTTTTCTTTTCTTCTTCTTCTTCTTTTCTTCTTCTTTCTTCTTTGGCCGGTCGCCGGCCTCGGCCATGGCCGACGACCGGTATCGAGGGCCGGCGACGCCGTCGAGGGTCGGCGACCTCGCCGGAGTGTCGCCGGCCCCGGCGAGCTAGAGCTCCCCGACCAAGGCGAGGCCGAGTGTGTCGCGGGCGAGGCTCGCCTCGCCATGCGCGGGCGAGCTTCGCCTCGCCGGCGAGGCCGAGTGTCGGACATGGGCGAGGCTCGGGCTCGCCGGGCTCGCGAGCTCGGGCTCCGGATCCGGCGATGCCGAGGCTCGCCGGCCGCCGGGTGACACTTGGCGTCGCCGGATGCGGGCGAGCTCGAGCTCGCTAGCCATGGCGCCGAGTCACGGCGAGGCTCGCCGGCCCCGAAGGTCACGGCGAGGCCGGCGTCGCCGGCACGGGCGAGGTTTGGCCTCGCCATGGATGGGCGAAGCTCGAGCTCGCCCATATCCGGCGACGCCGAGTGTTGCCCGCCGGCGGCGGCGAGGCTCGGCCTCGCCGGATTTGGGCGAACTCGAGCTCGCCCTAGCCAAGGCGAGGCCAAGTCTCGCCCGCGTCGGCGACGCTCGGCCTCATCGGGGCCGGCGAGCCTCACCGTGGGCTGGGCGAGGCTGCCGGCCCTGTCGCCAAAAGAAGGAAAAAAAAAAAAAAGAAGGAAAAAAGGAAAAATAAAATAAAAACATTAAAAAGTTAAAAAAAACAAAAAAAAGAATAAAATATACCAAACATGTTTCTATTCATTTTTTATTAGAACAAGTTTACCAAATGTATTCTTTTGTTCAAAAAGCTGTTGTTAGGAATGAAATAGTTTTTTCTATTTACATTCGGAACGATTTTGAACGTAAAACACAAACAAACAGCCCCTTGGCGTCTCGACACTTGGCCGTCTCTAAGCCATATCTTCAATTTACATTATTTCCTTTTCCCCCCTTTTTATTTATAATTGGAGAGAGAAAGAAACGTTAATTAAAAAAGAATGTAAATTTCTGAAAAATCATATATTATTTTGATGGTTGGTGGTCGCTGTCAAATTCAGCCTTGCATTCCGAAAGACCCCCCCTTAAAAAAATGATTTTAGACATTAGGGTTTTATATACAGTCTAAATTGGTCGGCTGTGGCTGATTAATTTCCATCACATTGAGGCGCATTAACTCTTATTTTATACGATTCCAGTCAAGAAAAAGGTGCATTCTATACGAGCCGTAGGCTCATAGGCTCTCTCTCTCTCTCTCTCTCTCTCTCCCAGTCTCTCTCTTTGGCTGATCAATGAATGGATTCTCTTGTTATTGTTTTTTTCACGAATAGATAAATAAGTCAACATTGAGGTGGATGTCACTCCATCGCTTCAAGAAAATTATTGCAGTCGATTCCAGAACTTTCCAACATCGTAATTTTATGAATTAGCATAAGGGTTCGTGTGTTCCCTCGGTCATTTTGATTCATAGACTAAATAGTTATGACCTTCACATTTATATATTATTAAATTTACATAAAGGTCATGTAGCGATCTACGTTTTCTAATCAGGTCTTTGTATTGTTAACTTTTCATATTAAGTATACTTGCACAAATTTTCTACTCAAGTCCCTCCGTCACGAGACCTGCCCAAATCCACCTAATGTAGTTGTCAACGAGATTGATGCGTAACATGGAAGTATTGTCTACAGGGACGTCTCTTGTATATACTTGAAGGGTAGGAGATGTCATAATTTTTGGGTTAATACCATGAAAACCTTAAACTAGTACATCTATTATAAATTTATTCAAAACTAATTTTTTAACTATCGAAAACCTCAAATTCGTACATCTGTGATAAATTTACCATAAATTAGTTTGTATTAAATTTTACTATCAAATTACTGAGTTTGAAGATACATGACAGTTGATAGGTGTACAAATTTGGCGTTTTACTTTCTATTTGTCACAAGTGTATTAATTTGTGATTTTTCATAGTATTAATCAAATTTAATGAAAACTAACAAATGGGGTTTCTCCGGATCCCCGTAAATTTCATTCGAAGGAGGAACAACATAAATCATGGATCAACTAAGCCCTCTCATGTGGTGCCTCCGACGCTGACATTGATATTTTTATATAATATATATTTTTTATATAATTTTATGTTTTTATTTTCTTTTCCTTTCTTCACTTTTTTTGGGGTCTAAGGATTGGCAAGGGTTGCTCGCTTAGGAGGGGGCTACGACACCCTCGCTAACCATGGTGATGGCTCGCGAGCCCTTGCCTAGATTTGACGAGGTCGTGCCTTGGGCCAATGAGAGTAGCTCAAAAAAAAAAAAAAAAGTGAAGAAAGGAAAGAAAAAAAAAAGGAAAAAACATGATTTTTTTAAATTAAAAATTTAAGAATATCATTAAAAAATTATCCATGACAGCGTCGGCAGCGCCATTTAGAATGACCAATATTTACATCAATAATTTTTTACCAAAATTAACCGGATAGACTCAATTGGTACATATGTGAAAGATTTAGGAACGAAGTAACTCAATTGAAAGATTTATGAATGAACTGGTATACTAATTAATAATTTTAGAAATTTTTTGCCCCTTTTCCCATGAAAAGGGCAACGACGGATATACGACATTTGGGAAAGTGGGGAACGAAAATTCCGGTGGAAAGTTCTCAGATTTTCCTTCATTTTCCATTCAAACATCATGAATGATACAATGCCAAATCGACCCAAATTCAAGAAACAATTTCATATTACAAGTGGCTGTCATGGACGTAAGGAGTGGAATATAAACAATCGAAATGGAAGAAAATGGAATCAACGACCTTATTATTTTATTTGTTCTTCAAAGGGGGTGATGATGCAGAAGATAAGGCCGTGACGCCGAAGGGCCAAGGAATACTCAACTCTATCAAGAGGGTTTAGGTGTGAAGTACAGATAAGTTCATCTGGCAACCCTCTGATCATTGCAATTATTGGAAGAATATTTTATTCATTTATATATCATTTCGAAAACCGATTCATGTTTGTCTGCATTATCTGTTGGGATCGCTTTATGATTAAATTGGGACGATATTCCCCAATTCCTACCTGTCTGGTCTGGAATTGAACCAACATTGGTTCCCCAAAGTTTTGTTGGCCTTTAGTCTTTTGACAACCTTGCCATCTGGACCACCTTGCCAGCTCCTTTGTGATCGCACGCATAATTCAACCAAGTACAGTGGGGCAAAGAACAACTAATTAGAAAATATTGATCGTGTAAGGTAGATATATTGAGCGATTTCAAAATCCTAGACAACAGAATACCGTGTAATTTGGCGTTGTAGACAATTTGAATGTATCTTTACCAACAGCAAAAAACACCACGCAGATCCTCCAATCCAATGTCAAGAAAGAAGGACGATTTTATGGTAGAGCAGTCTCATGATTTCGGGAAGTTTACTCGCAATTCTATAAATTAACTCGGGAGAGAAAGAGTCGTGACAATCTTGTACATAAAGATTGTGCAGGAATTATATATGTGGAAACTTATCGGAATGGGGGCCTCATTTGATAATTTCAAAAGTAGCAAGGGTGGTTATCCTTTAGAAAACATGGTTCTGTGGGGCCACCTAAAAAAGACCTAAAGAATTGGTGAAAGAACATAATTAGCATCTATTTGAATATAAGCAGAATATACTTTTATGATACATCAAGCTATCGACAATCTTATGCATGTTTCTGAGATACAGATAATGCTTCAAGTTACTAACACATTGGAAGATGTTCATTCGGTGGTAAACCCGTGTGACGTGTTTATAATCTGAGGCCTCATGTCCATGACATTAATATGGTTGACAAGCCCTTATGTCGAAACGGTCATTTAGTTACATGTGTCGATCAATTTGTCTTTTTATATATATATACATATATATATATATATATTTTTTTTTTCCCTTACCTTTTGTTATTGCAATGTCTTGGTGACAATATGCATTATCAAGGAAAATTACTTATTGACTCAAAGCAATTCAGCTAACTTGATTTCTATATAATATTTCTATGTCCACATTCAATGTTTAGTTATGTACCTTTAAAGCCTAAAAACGTAATTACCTAACACGAGTATCATCAATTTTTAGCTTGGCAATATTTTTTTGAGCCAATCAGACTAATTTTGATTCTCTAAGTCATGTCATCTTTTAAATTTCGTGCTTCAAGTATTCTTTCGAATCCAGTCATCTAATTCATTTGATTTTAGCTTGAAATCCTCTTACTATTACCATCTTCTCAATCTCGTCCCAAGACTTATTTTCGCAATCTTATTCTCTAACTCGATGTTTTGCTGTCAAATCACGTCATCTCTCGATACTTACTCTGTCGAATTGCTCATGGGACACAGCGTTGACAAATTGTCGACTTTGTGAGCTCGTCTATATGAGCACATCATATCTCCACGATCTATCCACTTCAATAAATTTAAAGAGCTGGTGATGGGAGGACTCGATTGAAAATCGAGGAATTGGAGGTCTAGTGTTAATGCAAAAGAAAAAAGAAGGGGCAAATTCCAAAAGCCGATCGGAGTCGGAGGACCGAAACGAGACTTAAAACGATAACTTTTGTTTTTCACCAACAGTCATCCACAGAAATCATTGAATTCTTTAAAGGAGAAGTGGTTGAGAGCTTAAGGTCATCATGCTTTTGAATATTTTTCTAGACATTAGTAAGTGGACACTGGATGGAGATGGTTTGGCTCGTTAATTCAAATCTACATTATATCCTCACATATGCCAAGTTCCTAACAAAAAAAGATAGCAAAAAAAAAAAAAAATTATAAAAAAAGACGAGACAAAACAGAAAAAAGAGAAAGCTATGGCCAAAAATAATAAAAAGTGAAGGCATCTATGATAGCCGTTGAAGGACAAAGGTGGGACCAATGCCAACATAAGAAAATCGAAATCAAACGACATGGGCGGCCAAAAACTAAGCTTAATCATGTCATTAGCCACACATAATCCCTCCCTTCTTTATTCCCCAAGTCCCCTCTCCTTTCAATCTTAAATACCCTCTTTTCGCCCTACACTTTCCCTCACTTCCACTCTCTAATCAACAAGCCTAGGCAAAACCCACCCCAGCTTTCTCTCGTTCAATCCGTTCCCCAATCTTCCACACCACAGGAGGAAGAAGTCAGTCTCCGATGGCAAAGGACGTCGAGGCGGAGCCAGCCGAGTTTGCCGCCAAGGACTACCATGACCCGCCCCCGGCACCGCTCTTCGACGCCGAGGAGCTGACAAAGTGGTCCTTCTACAGGGCCCTCATCGCGGAGTTCATCGCCACGCTGCTCTTCCTGTACATCACGGTGCTGACGGTGATCGGGTACAAGAGCCAGACCGATGCCGCCCACAACGGCACCGACTGCGACGGCGTCGGTATTCTCGGCATCGCCTGGGCCTTTGGCGGCATGATCTTCATCCTTGTTTACTGCACTGCAGGCATCTCCGGTACGACATAATCATCTGACTCCTAATGAAACCGGATAAATTAGCAGTTTATCAGAGAAAACAAAGAAACTAAATAGCTAATAGCGGTGGATTATTTTAACTAATTAAAGTATGATTAGCAAACTCCTGAGGGTGCTGTTGCATACTGGTAACAAAACGTTCATGCCGGAGGATGAAATTAAGGAGGACGGTACACTGCATGAGACTTAGGCGGCCGCGAACGATTTGATCTGGAACCAGTTTAGATAATAATCTCTCATGAATGTTGCTGACTATGCTCAGGAGGGCACATCAACCCAGCGGTGACGTTCGGGCTGTTCTTGGCGCGCAAGGTGTCGCTCATCCGGGCGGTGTTGTACATGGTCGCGCAGTGCTTGGGCGCCATCTGCGGTTGTGGGTTGGTGAAGGCCTTCCAGAAGGCATACTACACCAGGTACGGCGGTGGAGCCAACGAGGTGCAAACCGGCTACAGCAAGGGGACTGCTCTCGGCGCAGAGATCATCGGCACTTTCGTCCTGGTCTACACCGTCTTCTCTGCCACCGACCCCAAGAGAAACGCCAGAGACTCCCATGTCCCCGTAAGCGCCCTGTTAACCCTTTTTTGAGCCGTCATCGGCCATGTCCACTGTTTCTATGTTTGCGCTAACACGATCTCAGAAAAGTGTCTTCGTGTGATTTGAGTGAAACTGATGGTCTTTTTTCCTCTGTTGCTGGGTTGGTGAAATTGAAGGTGTTGGCACCACTTCCAATCGGGTTTGCTGTGTTCATGGTTCACTTGGCCACAATCCCGATCACCGGCACCGGCATTAACCCGGCCAGAAGTTTTGGTGCTGCAGTCATGTACGGCCATGACAAGGCCTGGGATGACCAGGTAATTCAATTTCATCTGCACCTACCACCGTAACTTTTCTTCTTGGTCCCTTGATTTTGTTGGTCAGGACAACTAATCTTATTAATCATGTCAATCTTGTTTGGTTTACTCAGTGGATCTTCTGGGTTGGACCTTTCCTTGGGGCAGCAGCCGCTGCATTCTACTACCAGTTCGTCCTCAGAGCAGCTGCCATCAAAGCCCTTGGATCCTTCAGGAGCAATGCTTAAATCATTAGCTCCCGTGTTGAGTTCTTCTAAAAAATGATGAAGAGGGGAAACCATGAAAAAAGAAAAAAGAAAAAAAAAAGAATAACAGTGAAGGGGGATAAAGCACGTATCTTTTAGATCCTTTGCATGATCTCTAGCCGTTTCTTTATCCCTTTCCTGGGTTTGAGATGTAGCAAGAAATGGGCTGCAAGGAGAAAGAAAACTGTAAATAAAAATTCAATGGGGGGCAAGAGTCAAGAGTCAAGAGAGTGTGGTTTGGAAGTACCCATCTTCTGGTTTTCTTTTTCAAGCTTTGCTTTGTATGTATTTTATTAGAGGGTGTTGTTGTCTGCTTCTGCTGTTAAGTTTCTGTTATCCTTCTTATCTATTCTTCTTTACCCAATTGGCGTGCTTGGTGTTAATTCTATTCATATAGAGTGAATTTATGTTTTCTATCAACCATATTAATTCACCCATTCAGAGATCTTTCTTACGCACCGCTTCTCTCGTGATATACGTAATTAATTCTTTGGAAATAAGGAATGTTATTTGATTATGAACGCAAAACAAATGAATTCATCAACACGTAATGATCATCTTCTTTTGTGCCTGCGTTAAATGCTTCATCCGCATCAAGGAACTTCATGGGATCCAAAGAAACTGTCCCAAGAAAGCATCAAACTCGTGGGCACAATCCAAGAAAAAGAAGCAAAAGCTTCCTTGTAAGCAGCTCTGCTGTGGCCTTGTCGTCATCATGTAATCAATGAAAGTAGCCTCGTCTTTAAGCACGGTCTCACCCTCGTTCCCTGTAAACAAAACTCTAGATTCGAACAACGAGATGGGTTTTATTAACATCATAACCTCATTTGATGCCAGGCGGGATAGGGTGACGGTCCTTAAAGAAATCAAAGGGGGTTTGCCTTTTTGTGGTGGTGGGTTTGGAGAATAATGAGATAGAATATGCCTTTGGGTTATTCCCATCATTCAATCAGCCGTTGGGGGAAAGCATTGGAGGAGATAATTATGGACGAAAAAACTTAGAAAACCAGAAAGAAAAAAAATGAAAACGAAATGAGTTAGGTCAACAGAAAACTAGGGATTCCTCCTCTTGTTTTAATCAGAAGAAGGGTGGATGGTCCTCTTTTTCTTTAATAATGAAAGAGCAGGAATTATTAAACCTTATCTCGTCCTTATCTTGAGGGGGTGTTTTCAATTGTCATTTTACAGCGAGCTGATTAGGTGAGGATTTAGTTGTCTGCTGATGCATAATCGGGATTAGTTTAATTAGTGGATGGAGAACTTTTGCTTTTCGAATATTTCTCTCTTTTTTTTTTAATCGCACAGCTATGACTCCAATTCGGGCAAGTAAACTCAGGCAAGTAAACTTAGGTTTCAAGTTCTTATAGCTAAAGATAAGTGCAAGGTGCCTTCTTTGCTGATAGTAGTGAATTGGAAATAGGACACCCAGCTTTTCCTTTCCCCTTGCTTTGGGAGGGCACTGGAAAGTGCTTAGTTACTATATATTATGTTAATACACAAGATCATAGATAAATAAACCTTGGGTTAAATCCAACTCAGCCTTGAAAGGAGGTATCAATTTCATGCCAGTTTGTGACTTTCTGGTCCGGGAAATAATACTCAAATGCTGCCCATACCGATGAAAAGACAGCTTACAGCTCTAGACAAGGAAAAAGGGAGAAACCCTAAAAAGAAGATACCCCATCTTTATCACATGAACATGAGCTGTGAATCTAAAGCCATCTTTATGTCGAGTCCATTTTCCGAGAAAATTCTGGAAAGAAAAGGATGGATGGAGTAACTTTCTGGCAATCAGAAAATTCGAGATGCAAAATTTTTCACCCATAAGACAAGGGGCACACATCAACGCACCAGCACCATATTTTCCGAACAGAGACTTTTGAGCTGCATGTGTCACCGTCTTTCGGCATCGTCGGCGTTTGTCGAGATTATCAGATCCACGCATTAAGGCTTCTCCAAGCAGAAGAAATAGGATGAGTGTTGATGAACAATTTGGCGGAGAAGGAAGAAAGGGAAGGGGGTGGCGGGGGCGGCGGGGGCGGCGCAAAAATCTAGCTTGAAAGCCTACCCACAGCCGTAAAATAGATATCAGCCCATGCACTGCCACATGGGCATCCATGTATTTTCTCGTGCTATATACTTTGGCATTGTTCGACGGTCACATCAGATTTGTTTAGATTTGGTATTAGAAAGATTTGATAAAAAAAATTGCGAAAGTGAAGGAACTTGATTAGATAAATAAAAAATATAGAGAGTTGATCAAAACAAGTTATAAATTTAAATGCAAGTAGAATCTTTCCTTTTGAAAAACCAACTTCTCTTATCTCTAGTGAAGAATAAACTCTCTTATGTTTTTCTGAATTAGTTACTAGTCGTTGTTTTAATTGTATTGTTCTAAAGAAAATGGCAGCACTGAATGAACTTGAATGATGCATCGTGTTACTTGAGCAAACCATTTTTTTTTTCATTAGGGATCCGTTTATTTCACAAAAAAATATTTTTCTTATTTTTCGACATTTGTTTCACTTACGGAAAATGTTTTCCTAATAAAGCCTAAATTCATGAAAATCATTTCTCTTTTGAAAGAATTAGAAAACATTTTCCAAAATGTTTTCTTAGTCTTAGGCTCCTTGATTAATAAAACATTTATTCTTAACCATTTTTAAAATCTAGCTTTCCAGAAGGAAGTCCTTCGAGGTCTAGGAAGACCTAAGCAACTTTTATTTAACTTTGTTATCAACACCTTAAATTTACTAATTAGTGTATGAAACTACCAACTTTTATTTAGTGAATAACCAACTTTATTCTCGTTTAAGTAAAGCAATAGAAAATTTTATTTTATTTTTGCAAAAAAAGTCAAATAAATTGTTGTAGCTAACTCAAATGAAAGTTTTTAATCCATGACTACTTAAATTAATGTTGGTAATTTCATCTGAGGTTGATAATCTTTAACTATAATAGAGTAAAGGTTTAAAAAGTAGGTGAAAGATAAAAGTTTGGTAGTTAAAACAAAAATAAGTTTGGTAAATAACACAAATGGGAGTTAGTAATTCAAAACTAATTGGTAACTTAATCAGAGAAAAGATAGTGATTCATTCTAATTAAGGTGAGTAATTCTAAAAAAAAAATTGATAAACCTAAAGTTTTGCTAAGAAATCCAAAAAAAAAAAAAAAAAAAGTTCATAAACGAGTAGAAGAGTTGGTAAATTAAAAAAAAGAAGAAAAAAGACATGTTATTAGTTAATTTCTCAAGTGAAAGTTAGTAACTCAACTAAGTAGTATTTTGATGGGAGATAGTTGGTGAGTCATGCCAATTAGGTTGGTAATCTCTAAAAAAACATAATAAAAAAATAGAAATTGTATAGAGTCGGAAAATTATCCAAAAAGTCTTAAACTTATTGCATTTTTGTCAATTCAGTCTTAAACCTTTTAACTTTGCCAATTCAGTTTTAAAACTTTTCACTTCTTGTTAATTGAGTCTATTTGGCCAATTTTGGTAGGAAAATGCTGACGTGGATGTTGATGTTGCCACGTAAGACTGTTGGCGCTGACGTGGATAATTTTTAATGATATTTTAATATTTTTTTTGAATTTTAAATATTTTTTTCTTTTTTCTTTCTTTTCTTTTTGGCTTTCTTCTTTGCCTTTTCCGTGGCCGGCCAACCATAGGCGACGACTGGCCACCGACCACAGCCAGTTGACCACAAGCAACGACCAACCACTAACCACAGCCGATCGGCTAGCCTCACTTGCCATAAGTCAAGCCTGGTTGGGCGAGGGCGAGCCTCGGTGAGGGGCGCCTTCGCCTAGGCACGGCTCGGGAAGGGTCGCTTGGGTGAGTCTGACCTATGCCTAGGCTAGGGCGGCCTCGCCAAGCGTCGAGTGGGCAACGGCAATGTCGAGCGAAGGCCAGCCTTACTAGATTTGGTCTAGGCGAGGCCAACACTCTCCTAGGCAAGGGCGAGCCTCGGCGAGGGCTCCTCTCGCTAGATCTAGTGAGGCCACCTTGGCCTGGGCGCAGGTCAGCCTCGCCCAGGCAACCCTTGCTGGGCCACGCCTGGGGGAGGGCTCTCCTTGGCGAGGCGAGCCCTCGCCTGGCTGGGCCTCACCTGTGGCGGGCGAGGCCAGTCGATTGGTTGTGAGCGGTGGCTGGCCTTTGCTTGTGGTCGGCCGGCCACCTGGAAAAGGCAAAGAAGAAAGCCAAAAAGAAAAGAAAAAAAAATAATAAAAATAATAAAAATTCAAAAATAAAATAAAATATTATTAAAAATTATTCACGTTAGCCGTGGTCCTACGTGACACTGTCGGCATCCACGTTAGCATATTATAGCCAAAATTGACCAAATGGACTCAATTGGTAAGAAGTGAAAATGTTTAGCTGAATTGGCAAAGTTAAAAAGTTTATGATCGAATTGACAAAAGTGTAATAGGTTTATTACTTTTTGGATAATGTTTCCATGTAGAGTCATAAATTGAGACAAATATAAATATATAACTCAGTAGAAAGGATTATAAATTAGAAAACAACCAAACGTCAATAAGTAACGCAAAAAAAAAAGTCGGTAATCCAAACTAGTTGGTCATATAATCTGACAATAGTTAGTCAATCACTTTAATATAGGTTGGTACTTTCATATGAGAGGTAGTAGCTACGAAACATTGATAAGTTATGCAAATAGAAATCGCTACAAACTTTTCTAAAAAGTTGGTAATTACATAAAACTGTCACCAAATTACCAACAAGTTACTCAAAATAAAATTATATGTATCAATAGGTTTTAGATACTTACCAACAATTATTGTAATTTACTAGTACGGAAAAAATCCATAATTTTTTGGCACAGAACATTGGAATTGTTGCTGGGAAGTCCATATGATTTTCAGCAATCATGATGGTTATGCACCCAAGCTATTAGAACAAAGTAGTCTTCTTTTGTGTTTCCCAACAAAATTTAAGGTATTATTCAATTTAAAAAAAAAAAAAAAATATATATATTTATATATTGATTAAGGATGTGTTTGTTTTAGAGAAAATTTCATGATAAAGAAAAATAATTTTCAAGAAATCATTTTTTTTGTTAAATGATTTCTCTTTTCAGATCAAGGAATTCATTTTCCTAACTTTAAGTATATATATTTTCTTTGGCCATGAATGATTTTCATTGACGTATCATTTGTAACAAACCAAATGTGTGAAAGTTTAGAAAATTGATTTGCAAAAACTTTTTTCACTTAAATAAACGCACCAAAAGTAAATCTTTACTTATGTATTTACATTCGGGTGCTATGAAAGTTTCAGAAATTTTCTCATTATACAAAAGTCAAAGTTCCACAATATTTAGATCAAATAAAATAAAAAAAAAATGTAAAAGTCATTGCAAACAAACGATCGAGATGCTAGCCTTCCAAATTAGCAGTTGCCTCTCGAGTCTTGATTTTGGCTGGGACAAGCAATGCGTGGAGAAGTAGGAGGGAGATGGGCCGTCTATCAAGCCCAAATACAAAACCAGAGGATTTGTGGTAGTCTGAGGCCCAAAAGAGGAGTGACATTTCTCCGTTTAACTCATTAAACTTTTGTTACTTCTAGGCCCAGATCTTCCTAAATTGTTCCCATTGTCTAAATATTTGAAATTAATATAAAAAATTCGAATTTTCAAGTAGCCAATAATTTCAACAACTTAAAAAGAAAAAAAGGATTAAAGTCAATATAAATCACCCAGTTATGTCACATATCATCATTTCGCCGTTCATTACCTAGTCTTTTGAATATATGTAGAATTTTTAAAACAATCAAGTTGGTTAGATTAGTGGTAGACAGATCACTAGACGCCGCAGGAGAACTGTGGAAGAACTCGTCATGCATCGAATGACCGTAGCATATCTCACATAGAAAGACTTCCTAACAAATAACATTTTTAGTGGGCTTGTGGTGACAAGCTTGTTTCTTTCGAATGCATCGTATGACTGTGGTATATCTCACATAGAAAGACTTCCTAATAACTAGCATTTTTAAGATGCGTTTGGTTGGATTTTAGGGAAAGCCATTGGGAAAATGCAAAAGACTTTAGGTTGAAGGGGCTTTTTAGAATGCAAATTATGTTTGTTAAATTATAATCTGAAGATCCATTGTGAAGTATCTTGAGCAAAATAGTGTTTGGAGAGATTATAACAAGATTTTTCTTCGGTATCTAATACTTAAATTCGGTGGATTCAATTAACGAAAAAAACGTGCAGCATCTCGGAACAATGTCCCTCCCCTCCACTCTTCATCCCATCGCCAGCGACCCAGCTCTTCACGCCCAGCCAGCAACCACCAACGTCCAGCCCCATGGCCACTGCAGCTCCAACACCGCCAGCATCCCTTCTTCTTTCCTCATGTCCCTCTCCTTCACATGGTTCCTTTCTTTTCGTTTTGTTGCTGCAAGCCAACAACCCTAGCATCTTACGCCATCCCTACCACCACATCCAGCAGCTCCATCTTTGTGCCTGCAGCCTCACCAACATCCAGCTGTCCACCGTAGCTCCACTCGCCAGTAGCCTCGCCAAGAACTTGCAACCGACCAATCCCCAAGCCGAGCTCTCCTCCTTGGGTTGAGAGCTTGAGGGGACCGTAACCGCCACCGTTGAGCCTTCGTGCAAGCCGTGGTTGTCTTGTGTTTTCGTCGTTGTCGCGTCGCTGTCGCCGCGAGTCCGCCGTTGTCAAAAACCGTGAGTTAACTCCATAATTTTTTATTAGGCCGTTAATTACGCTTAGGGGTGGTTAGATTAGTCTTGATGAGGATTAGTTTTAGTTAATCCTAGATTAGTGTTAATTAAGCTTGGTTAGGTTAGTTAATCATGGTTAGGTTAAGTAATCATGGTTATGTTAGGTAATCATGGTTAGGTTAATTAATCATGATTAGGTTAATTAAGTTGGATTAGCTTAATTAATCACAATTTAATTAATTAATCGTAATTAGTGTAATTAGTGACGGATTAGGCGTTATGTAGAATTTTACGCTCGTTTTTTGGATGGAATTATGCGTGATTTTGATGACTTATATGTATTATGATATGCAACTGATTGCTTGATGATAGTTATTGATTTTTAATACAAAACTTGGTTTTATGGGCAATTAAACAGAAAAATGAGAGGTGTCGGGTTTTGACGCCAACTTTTATGTACTAGATAAAACCGTGAAGTTTTAAAATGGGAGTGTCCTAAGTTTGACGGTTCGATACGCACGATTATTTTATCGGGATTTTTAATAGGAAGAAAAATTGATCAAGTTCATTATTTGAAAACAAAGCATTTGAAATCAAAGTATGATGTTTTTGGCTAAATATGTACTTGTATGGTTACTTAATGAAATCCGTCATCCGACGAGAGTTAGGGGCGATGCCCGATTGAGTTTGGATGCCCTCAAGTCAACAAGATGCCGTTCGCGGATAGATTTTGGAACGAAGCTTCTTTGTGGAATGCCGTCTAGGCGGGGATGCTAGACATTGCTGTGCCCGATGGGGCGGGACGATACCCGGTCATGCCGAATGACAGCCGGATTTTGTGTTGGTGGTGGCCGAGGGGTTGTAATAATCGGAATATGCTTGAATGATTGTGATGCTTTGTGCTTGATTATGGGGTATAACTGTTAGGCATGGTATGGGACGTGCCAAAATGGTTTTGCCTTATAATCGGGACCCATGTGAATGTTTGGAGGGTGAGAATTATGTGGTCTGGTTATTAATTATGCTTGTTGTATTTATAACGGCATATGTGATGTGCTAACCCGCAAGGGTGTGCCAAGGCGATGTGAGTTTGTTTGTGGTGCCTGTTTAGGCTGCCTTTGAGGCGAATTTGCGTCCTAATCAAGGCTTAGGGTTTAACTCGCTAAGATTTATCTCACCTTGTCATGGTTAAACTTTTTCAGGTCCTTAGTATGGAGACCCGTCCAGTCCGATTCGGGGTTCCATGGGAGATGGAGGTAGATAATACCTTCTACCCTATCCACGGGACCAACTGATTCCGTGAGTTGCTTGTGACTATGGTTTGGGTCGATGAAGGTTTCGTGAATATGGTACCCCATTGCTTTGAGGCTTGGTATATTACGAAACCGAATGGTGATCGGGAGGTCCCCATGCATGGTTTTGACGGGCCGCTAGTAGGAAGTGAGGTTGAGCAGGACACTGACCCTATGGATATAGACATCCCAGGCGGTGTTGTGTTAGATCCAGATACCGAGTTGAAAGGGCCTGGGGATCCATGTTCACTTGGTGACTTGCCCGACCTCTTGGCTAGACCTGGGTTTGGATATTAGGGTGGAGGTTGTAAGAGCTTGTGGGAGTTGTACAGTTGGAAGTTAGCCCCAACCTGGACCCCTTTTGTTAGTTGGTTGCACAAGAGTTCAGGCTTGTATATATACGAACTTTTCGGGTTAACTTGGTATATATATAAATCATAGTTGTGAAAAATCGTTGTTGTGTGTTTTTACTATCCCTATGTTTGTTTATTGATCGGGGGTTTATTTAATTCACTTCTACATGCGTTTAATTAAAAGATAAAAAGAATGGGTTGGCGACGCGTCCTAGAATGTCGCATTTTTAATTGACCGCCGAGGGATGTGCGCGTACTCAGGGTTTGGGGCATGACATATGTTATAATATAAGTCAATGTGAACTTTTTTGGCCTTCTTAAAACTATACCGGGTTTTATATGCTCTTACCCATCTCGTGTGTTCCAGTGGGCTTCTGTTGATAAGTATATTTATATCTTTGTCTTCTCTCAGTTTACTCTATTTATAAAAGAAGTAAACTCCATGTCCATTTTCGTATGAATGTCCATTACATCTTGAGGAAAAATGTGTAGTGAGAGAATGATTTCGAAAAATGCGATCATTGCTAGTGAGGTCTCCCTAATCTACAATGGACCCCAAATCTACGATTATCCACCCTTTCATCCATGGACCAACATTTTGGTACTAGACCGGCTGATTCAATCAGCTCAACTAGGCACCGATCAATCGTTCGGTCCGATCTAGACCACCACTTGAATCGGCAGTGGATTCAGTCGGATCTAAGCATGTAAGAAAGAGATTTCGATCCCTACCTCCTTGGTTCCCCAATCGAATGCTCAACTGACTCAGCCAACAACTTTGTCACCATACTTTGATAGACTAGACCAGGCCCGCCAAAAGAATAGGCCCGGTGTTGGATATGCTGGGCCAGGCCCGCTCTGCTCGGGAGAAAAGTTCGGTTCGGGCCCAGCTCCGCACCGAAATGCATCATCCAATCCCACCCAAGCAATCAATCATCAGGGCCTCCTAAAAGCCCAAACGGCAGCACGAGCTTCTCGTTGGCTTGCAGCAAAAGTCAACCTGAAGTTCTTCTCTTTCTTCTCCTCCCCCTCCCCCTGCTTCCTCTCTCCTCCATTGGTTTACAGCAACAGAGAAACTTGAGAAGACGAAGAGAGAGAGAGAGAGAGGGGCGCAGGCGCGGTTTGATCCCGAACTTGGATGTCTGGCATGGAGAGGCTTCATAGAATGTTCGCCGGCGCCGAAGGTGCTTTGGGCCACCCGCCCCCCAACTCCCCGACCCTCGATTCCTCCGAGCAGGTCTACATCTCCTCCCTCGCCCTCCTCAAGATGCTCAAGCACGGTATAGTTTTCCCTCTCTCTCTCTTCGTCTTTCGCTTGCGGTCGCTCGATTCGACAGTTCGACGTGAAAAAAAAAACCCTAATCGGTAATGCCGGTTGCTTTTCTCTACCGCTGCCGGAGGGTCGGTTAGGGTTTCTTGCCGCGTGGTTTTTGTTGGGCCTCCATTTTTAGTGTCAAGGGATCGGGAAAGTTTGTGTCTTTGGAGTCGAATTTGAGCTTTCGGATCGGTTCTGTGGTTTTGCGTGTTGTTAGATATTAGTTGTGGTGTGATGGTTCTTGGCTGGTGTCTTGCTATCTCCAAATTGGGACTTGGATTTGACCGACCAGGGAGGGCTAGGGTTCCCATGGAAGTGATGGGTTTGATGCTTGGGGAGTTTGTGGACGAGTACACCGTCCGAGTCGTCGATGTGTTTTCTATGCAACTAAGAAAAATTTGAACGACTTAGTCAGAACCGGTGAAGCCTTGTTGAAGAAGCCAGTTTCAAGAGTGAACTTGGAGATTGGCGGACATAAAGCCCGTAATCCAAAGACTAATGAAGAGGCTTTTACAAGGTATGGAATTGTAATTTTTGATGTCGTTAAGAAGTTTGACGGTCGCATGCATAGTTCGGGTTACTAAATGCAATTCCTTCTTTTCTCTCAGGTTTGCGAAACTACTCTCAAATGAGAGACGCCTACGTCTTGCGAGGTCGCCTCATGGACATAATTACACAAATTGGAAACAATCGTAGTCACCAAATGCTACAATTTGTACAAAGAACATATTGAAGTTCGTGAAGATTGATTCCTAGGGGACAAGTCATTCATTCTTTGATTATTTTCATATTTTCCATTCTTCCTGAATAAATTCCAAGCGCCAAATTGCTGCGTTGGATGTAACCTTTAGTCTAATTCTTCCTAATTATTGTTTTGTATCATATTGTTAGTCTGAGCTTGTAAAACACGATCGAATTGTCAATAACAATCTCAATTACCTTACCCTTTGGTTGGATATGTTACGAAAAACAAGTGAACGAGCAATAATTGAAAAAACAAAAAAACAAAAAGTTAAATTGAACATCATAAATTGGCTTGGTGATGTGACCTACTCCCAGAGAGATTAACGTAGGTTGCTACCATAGATCGAATAATACAACAAAGATTACAATCATATTCAAGTTACTCAAACATTCAATATATTCCTAACTCTAATCATACAAAGTGAGTCATACAGTGTTTAACCCTTCATAATTTTTCATGAATTAATGTCTCGATCTCATAATGAAGTTTAGAAATCTTATAACAAGATTTGTCTTCGGTATCTAATACTTAAATTCAATGGATTCAATTAACGAAAAAAACGTGCAGCATCTCGGAACAATGTACCACTCATTTTTTGCGCCCAAAGCCACAAGAAAAGTTCTCTTGACCCAAACCAAAAGACCCCGCAAACTCAATAAATATAAAGTATGCGAGTCCTTCTTTGATCCAACCGAGGAAACCTCTTTCTTGTTAAACTCAGAAGAGTTGACCCCCAACAGGAAGTTGACTTATCGAAATTGGCAACAATTTGCACTTTCCTTTTGAGTTTTCCGTACATTTTAGATCAACTTAAACTCGAAAAATATTTTAATAATATATGAGATGAGATTAGCAAGAAGTCTCTAACCCAAGTTGAAAATCTACTCATAAACCCTCCCTATAAACACAGTTTTTGAATTTTACTTTCCCATGAAGATATCATATTTTATGAAAAATCATTACATATAGTTTGTAAAATGTTCATTCTGTAAAAAGAGATCAATCTGCTGATTACAAGCCTCGCAAGAGAGTGAGTCAATTAATTCAAATTCTATTTAATGTACGCATCACCAGCTAAAAAAGTTTAGAATTTGCAGAGTGCATAGGATGATGCTAGATATCAATTGAACATGGCAAGGTCTACTTTGAATATCAAAACACATAAAGTGTTGGGCTATGCAACTATAAGTCCAAATGCCAGACCTAAAAAGTTTAGAGATCTAATTTGGTTTCTTTCCGAACGTTGGATGATAAAATTGCTAATTACCCATTCTGAAGGGAACTAAAATAGGAAAATTAGAATGAAACCAGTATATAAGCGCCGCGTAGCTAAATAGGACGTGATTTAAAATTGACAAACATATGAGGTTATTTGTCAATATTACTAAGAACATGCAAAGTTAAAAATATTAAATTATACTCCAAATTCTCAGTCAACCAAGCATTGCAATTTGATATCGTATTCAATGGGAAAAAATGTAAATTGATTAGATAAGAATGAAATGTCTCGAATCAAAAAGATGCTTTCTCATCCATAAATTGTAAAAATCAAAACCTTTGGATTTTCTTCTTCGAAATAGATGCAAACATTTTGTTTAATTCTTTTTTAGAAAGTGTGATCTTTCTTTAAATTTTAAGTGGATTACAAAATAGTTACATCTAGAATAATTATTTTCCATATTAAATATATTTAAAATTGATCTATAAGTTACGAAAAAATATTTTTAGTTATTTCATTTGTCATTTATTACTATAAACATTCACTTAATATTATGATGTTAGATCTTACCTTGTATGCCTTAAAGATTAATTAAATTATGTTATTTATTTCTTCATATTATTTTTCTTGTAATAAATTGTGATTTTCTTCATTGACATTATTTATTCAACTCATAAGGCAATCTATATGTTATTTATGTAATTTTTTCTATTCATAAAAAGTATTATCTAAAATTTTTTAGATAGATTACTCATTTTGATATAATGTATCATTAGTTTAGATTTGTCAAGATTACTCATTTTTCATCGCAACTATCAATGATTAACATACTACAGTGTTAGGTTAGATCATTCACAATTCTATAAATGTGTGCGTCAAGCAATGTGGAATTCCAAGGGAAACCGATATTAGGTACAATGAAGATGAATAAAAGTTGCATAGATAATCTATGAGGAATGTGGTGCGATGAACCGATCTTGATGGAAAAATTGAATGGGAACTTGTGTCTTTTTAGTATGAATAGTGTCAAATGCACAAATTCTTGAAATATGATTGTTAGCCTATGCATACTTACTAAAGATGGAATACAACTTGGTTTTCAAAATTTAAAATCAAACTCATATATCTTTTTTTTTTTTTCTTTTTTTTTTTAATTTTCAGGTTACTTGTAGCTAACGGGAAGGGTCTCATCAAAGGACATTCGTTGCTTTCATTGCTTTTTGGGAAAATGTCAAATAAGGACCAAAAGTGAACCTATTTTCTTAAATAAGGATTCGAAGTGGCTAATAAGTCTCAAATAATGACTCGAACTTGCCAGCCGGCCAAAATGTTCACCGGCCGGCGAGAGTGTGACATTTCTGATGGTTGGAATATGGGCAATTTTGTCCAAAAAAAATATAGATAGAAATTAACGAACCCTAAAAACCACCTCCCAAACTCTTCACGTTCTTTTGACCTAAAAAGAAAAATTCTTCATGTTCTCACGTTTTTCTTCTTCTGCTCTTCCTCTTCTCCGTTCTTTGTCCTCTCTCGCTTGGAGCACGGAAATTTTATGTTAATGGAACACGAATTGAAACACAACAAGAAACCGTACCTTCATTTCTTCACATCTTCTTTTTTGGAATAAGTGCAGCAGAAATCCTAAAACTTATCACGAAAATGTAATTGAATCCTAAAACTTGCGAAAAGTACAATTAAGTCATAAAACTTATCAAAATATTTCAATTGAGTCCTAAAATTGACGCCATTAGCCTTTTCCGTTAAAAATGCTAATGTGACATTTTAAATAATTTTTTTTTATTTTCCACGTGGATTTTTAATTATTTTTTATTCATTTAAAAAAATCGATTAAAAAATTAAAAAATTAGATTTATTCATTTTATCTTATTTTCACCAAAAACTAAAAAAGAAAAAAGAAAAAAATTGTTTTAAAAAAAGAAAATCAGCGGCTCGCCGCCGCCGCCGCCACTGCCACTGCCCATCGCTAGAGGGGCCGGGCGACAGTTGCTGGCCCTCGCCGGCCCCAGGCGAGGGTCAACGAGGCCTCGCCTCGGGGCGGGCAACGGTCGTCGGCCCTCGCCGGGGGGCGGCGAGGCCCGCCGAGATCCGGCGACCCTCGCCGGCCTCGAGCAAGGGTCGACGAGGCCTCGCCCACGGCGGGCAACGGTCATCGGCCCTCGCCTAGGGCTGGCGAGGGCCGGCCACCCCCGGGGCCGGCAACCGTCACCCGAGGCCCCTCCGGCGATGGGCAACGGCGGTGAGCCGCTGATTTTTTTTTTAAAATAATTTTTTCTTTTTTTCTTTTTTAGTTTTTGGTGAAAATAAGATAAAATGAATAAATATAATTTTTTAGTTTTTAAATCTAATTTTAAAAAAATGAATGAAAATAATTAAAAATCCACATGGAAAATAAAAATTATTTAAAATGCCACGTCAGCATTTTTAACGAGGAAAAAGGCTAACAACGTCGATTTTAGGACTTGATTGAAACATTTTGACAAGTTTTAGGATTTAATTGCATTTTCGTGACAAGTTTTAGGATTTATGCTGCACTTATCCCTTCTTTTTTTGTTTTCTATCTTCGTTTCTTTCCAACGAAGAAGACAAATCTTGAGTAAAGCCACCTTTTCGTTATTGAGATACTCGTGTGTAACACGAGAGCCTCAATTCTTCATTATCTTTTCCTAGGTTCACCATACACTTTGATTCACACTCCCATTCAACCGAGGTTAGTTTCATTCAAATTGAGAGGGAGGGAGGGAGGGCACGTACCTTTGGAACTCAGGGAGACAGGGATCTTGTTCCATCAATAGAGAATTTGGGTTCTCCAAACGAGAAGGGACAAAGAACGTAAAAGATGAAGAGCAGAAGAAGAAGAACATGAAGAGTTTGGGGGTTTTGTTTTTAGGGTTTGTTAATTTCTATCTATAATATTTTGGGACAAAATTGCCCATATTCCGGCTACCGGAAATGTCACATGCTCGCCGGCTAGTGAACATTTTGGCTGGCCAGTGGATTCAAATCCTTATTTGAAACTCGTTAGCTAATTCGGGTTTTTATTTAGAATAACGGTCACTTCGGGTCCTTATTTGAGAAAGTAGGCTCACTTTGAGTCTTTATTTGAGATTTTCCATTGCTTTTTTATCCATATCATTTAATTACCATTGAACTTTCGTCCATCTTTGAATCACCAAAAGCCTCCACCATCGACCCTCTCGTTGCTTGATTGGAGATGAATAAGTTATTCTCTGACAGGATGACCTGTCATCTCGCATCTATATCGGTTCTGCCTAACAATTCTCCCATGAAGTCAGGGAAAAAAAAACGACCCAGAAGGACAGCTTCACACGTGATTCAAATCTCGTATTAATTAATTAACTTTGAAAGCATGCGAAGACACGGGGATGGGTTCGCTTCACCGGTCAAAAGCAGAAGAGCAAAAAACTGCTTGATTTAAAGCCAGGGTTTCGACGTGTTCATCGAATATAACCCCAAGAGGAAGGAGCCTACAAATTACACTTGCATTAATTACTATTTCCTTTCACGTGTGAAACCCTAAATTGGAACTAGTCAACCGATTTGCGTTGGAGTAGTTACCACTCAGAACCTAGCCGTTCTTTTTTTAGTCAAAACTTAAACATTCGCCATTCATTCTGACATAATAAGTAGATGGGTTTGTCCAAAGAAATAGCCATGTTATTTCTTTTTCTATTTTAATCAATCTACATTTAGATAAAACCCAATGTATATGAGAGATGAAAGAAAAGAATCACCTTAGTTACCTCATTATTCTAATGGCCATTTTAAATCCTAGTGTGCTCCTTTCCTTGCCTATACATCTCTCAAATTACCATAACATATCTCCATTTGCAGGGCATAACATTGTTTTACATTGCTAGTTTTGTAGAGAGCAATTCCGGATTACTAGAAAGATATTTTCAATTCGAATTTCTTGAGCCATTGCCAACGCGTTATCTATTCAAATAAGGTTCATCATCGTGTATATCAAACAAAGATGGTTGATTTAATTTATTGCGGAAGACATGAATCGGAAAGAAGCCATTATAATATATATATAGAAGAATTTGGAAAAACCATTCAAAAGTGACGTATTATCTTCATCACGAATAAATATTCTTGCTCCCTAACTGTGGCCCCATCAAGCCTTTCTTTGAATTTTCAAACCTAAAAGTCTCCCGAATTTTGAAAGTCTCAACAACTATTCTTCACTCCGCATGGTGACTAGAAAGGCCTCTTAGCCTCAAGCAATTAATGTTTTGCATCAGCTTTGAAATTGTACTTTTCAATTATTTTCTTGGAAGTGGTCCAACCTATGACGATTCCAAGCAAGATCGTACGTTCCATTTCGGTCAATTTTGGAACGAAACATAGCCTATAAATACGTGCCTCTTATACAGACTAAGGCCATCACCGAACTATCTCATTTCCAGCTTCTCCACAATACAAGCACATTTGCAATTCAATATTTTCCTCAAAGCCCCTCTCTCTGTTTCTCACTCTAGGAAATAAGAAGAGCACATACTTTGTCTGAATTTTGGTCCGCTGGTATCCATTTCTTCTCTGCTTATCGCAGAATAAGGTGTCCATTTCCATGGAAAGGGCAACGAGCTTGCTACTTCAACCTCCGACTTACGGAAATCTCATAACTATTCTTAGCATCGATGGTGGAGGGATAAGAGGGCTGATTCCGGGAACCATTCTCGCTTTCTTAGAGTCTGAGCTTCAGGTTTGTACTTGAACAAAGCTCACTTTTTTGACGCATGCGTGCCCCATGCAACCTGTGATTTCTAATTAGAGAACATATATATCTTTGTGGACTGTGCAGAAACTAGATGGTGAAGACGCAAGGATCGCAGATTATTTTGATGTTATTGCTGGAACAAGCACCGGAGGTCTAGTCACCGCCATGTTAACTAGCCCTGACGAGAACAACCGCCCCTTATTCGCCGCAAAAGATATTAAGGATTTCTACCTCGATAACTGCCCAAAAATCTTCCCTCAAGACAGGTTAGCTCAGCTGGCTGATTCAAATTTATCAAGGCCATATTAGGTGTTGCATTTATGAATGATTGTTTGTCTATGGTAATAACTCTTCTTACATAACTTCTATCTTTTTTCGAAACTACACAGTTGCCCGTTTGCTCCTGCTACGAAGATGATCAAAGCTGTGACGGGACCAAAATATGATGGAAAATACCTTCATAAGCTTGTCAAAGAGAAACTCGGAAACAGACGATTGCATCAAACATTAACAAATGTTGTGATCCCAACATTCGACATCAAGAGTCTTCAGCCAACCATCTTTTCTAGCTACGAGGTTCATCTTTCTTGTCCCTAAAATATAACTCGCTTTTTTTAAATATTGTTTCTTGCGTGTTACATGTAGAAAAGTAATTAAATAGATATGTTTTTTAATTCTGGATAAATAAGCAGGTAAAGAGAAAGCCAAGCATAAACGCCTTGCTCTCGGATATATGCATCTCAACCTCAGCAGCACCAACTTATCTCCCAGCTCATTACTTTGAGACCGAGGACTCCACGGGAAAAATTAGAGAATTCAACCTCATAGATGGCGGCGTAGCTGCGAACAACCCGGTATGCAAAGCTAATTTTCCCTATTGCTGTTTAATGTGGATCGTGACTTGACGACACATAGTATTAAATCACTAATTTGACGTTGCTCAAAATAGACCTTGGTTGCGATGGGGGAAGTGACGAAGGAGATCATGGGAGGAAGCTCGGATTTCTTCCCCATAAAGCCGATGGATTACAGAAGGTTTCTGGTGATATCACTCGGGACCGGATCGCAAAAAGTCGAAGGGAAGTACGACGCAAGGGAAGCTGCCAAATGGGGAGTGCTGGGCTGGTTGAGTAGCAATGGTGGGAGCCCGTTGGTCGATGTGTTCATGCAAGCGAGCGCCGATATGGTCGATTTCCACCTCTCTGCGGTCTTCCAGGCATTACACCTTGAAGCCAACTACCTCCGAATCCAGGTATAATAGAATTAAGATTCTCGAATTTCACTTGCATAACATTGACCTTGATGTCCTTGTCGAGGATTTCCTAGCTATAGCCGACACACTGTATATTGATTCTCGTAAATGAAACTTACAGGACGACACATTAAGCGGTTCAGTGGCATCTGTCGATATCGCTACAAAAAAGAATTTGAACGACTTAGTCAAAACCGGTGAAGCACTATTGAAGAAGCCGGTTGCGAAGGTGGATTTGGAGACTGGTCAATACAATGCATGTAAACTGGAGACAAATGAAGAGGCTCTTAGAAGGTATTGAACTATTAGAACAATGAAATCAAATTCTTTCATGTATTTAAAGGTTTAGGGTTTATTAGTTGTCCGGTCGAGGTTACTTAAGTGCGATTATCCAATTTGGTTTCAGGTTTGCCAAGCTCCTTTCAAATGAGAGACAACTTCGTCATGCGAGGTCGCCACATGGACATAATCCCACGAATTTGAAACGATGCTAGTCGTGGAATATTTCTACAGTCTTGAAGATTCTTAGGGGACACGTCATCCATTCTTTGATTGTTTTTGTGTATAGGCATTTTATGGACTTCTTTTATTCTTTCCATTCTTCTCCATTAAATTCCGAAGGGAAGTTTGCTGCATCATTGGATGTAACTTTTTTCAATATTATACTTTCAGATGATTTTTTTTTGTGTATGTTTTTAACTGGTCTGAGCTTGTACAGCATGATCAAATGAATAAAAGTTCTCATTGCCTCAAGCTTGTGACCTGGTACCACAAAGTCATCAGTTCGTTTCTGATTGATTCTTTGTAAATTCTAGAAGTGGAAAGAAATGCAAATAAAAGTTCATAAAAAAAAAAAAAGAATCTTTTATTAGAGGTAAGAGAACTTGGTAAATTAGAAAGAGGGTTAATAACCTGAAAAACCCCCAAATTGATACACGTGTGACAAATTTACTCCAAACTAATTATTTGACTACAAAAAATCATAAACCGGTATACTTTTGACAAATTTACTCTAAATGATCACAAAAAACCCAAACTAATACACTTATGAGAAATTTTTCCCAAATTAATTTGTTCGACTGCCAAAAACCCCAAACTGGTATATTTATGACAAATATACATTCCATTAAATTAGATTAATACCGCAAAAAATCACAAAAATTGTGTAACTATGACAAACGGAAAATAAAATTCCAAACCGGTACACTAGTCAACTATAAAGTGTTATCCAATTTAGCAATTTGACAGTAAAACTTTTAGTAGGGTAAATTTATTAATAGTATACTAGCTTGAGGTAAATTTGTCAAAGGTGTATCGGTTTAGGGTTTTTGTGGTTAAAGAATTAGTTTTTGGTAAATTTGTCACACGTGTATCAGTTTGGAGTTTTCAAGATATTTTTTTTTTTTGGTGAAGGGTAAGAATATATTGAGCTTTAGCCAATAGTTACAAAAGATCCGGCGCCACAAAACTTGCATTCACCAAGACAACAAGTCAGAGTGAGTGAAAGGAAGCCGAATGCAAAAGAGGACCGCAAGAGCAGGCCTAAGGAAGCGAAACAGCCGAATAAGGCAAAAAGCAGCGGGAGGCCACGAAAGGCCAGATGAACCACAATCTATGCACACATCCGGCAGCAACAAAAGTGAAGAACCATCAAGGAAGCAACCGTGCAGATGAAGAGTATCCAGACAACTAACACCAGGCTAGGGCCCTGCAGAAGTAGAAGAGTCCCCAGCTGAAAAAATGATCGGATTAATACTTCAACTACGCTGCAGCCTCCGGTTTCTATAAGTATCATCCATACTCCTGTAGGTGGTGGCATTGTCTCTGATGACCTTGATGAGTTGATTCTTCACCGTTGGAATGGATAAACGTTGTTCTCTAAAGAGGATGTCATTCCTGTGCTTCCAAATGAAATAACAAAGAGCACCAAAAGAGAAACGAGTAATGCACTTATAAAAGTCTTTGCCCATAAGGAAAGTGGCAGCCCAATTGAGATTCTCAACCCACAAATTGTTTCGCCACGGAAGATTGCATCTGTAGGCCCAAAAGAAGGCGATGCCAGTAGAGATGCGGCAGCCAAAAAATAGGTGGTCTATAGAATCCGGTACCTCGTTGCAGAAGGGACACAAGGCACTACCTATCCTACCATAAGATAATAATAGAGCTTGGGTAGGAAAGGCCTGTGAGTTGGCAATAAAAAGGTTAAATTGGTTTGGAGTGATGGAGTTGTTGCCCAAATGAATGTGTGCTAGGAGAGGTCTTCCTCCTCCTAATCAAATCCCCACCGAGGCCACCATAAAGAGATGGGAGGTGTTTCCCTTCTAGCCGAAACGATCGGAAATATAGGGGACAAGTCCAAGACTCCCTTAATCATAGCTCCATAATGTTAAAAATATCTAGATCCCGTTTGCCTAGGATAAGAAATCTTTATGGTGCAAATCGGAAAGTACAAGTTCAAACAGGGTGCCCTTCTTCAAAAAGGTCGAGCAACCATCCCCAGGTGGTCAAAAAGCCGACACTATTGTGAGTTGGAGGATCTTCTTGGAAGAAGATCCTCCAACTCAAAAACTCGCCCTTTTAAGAAGGTCGAGTGAATCCATTTGCACCATAAAGATTTCTTATTGGGAGAATCGGATATGGATGGCCTTGCTTCGGATCCCAAGGCCCCCTCGTCTTTTGGGCAACAAATGTCCTGATAACCTTTGCAACCCCTCTTCCCAAAGGGCCTTTCCATAGGAACTCTAAGTATTTGTTCAATTTGATCCAACCAAGTAAGATAAAAACATTTGGCCTATCTTGGATGGCATGGCGGACTTATTCACCGATCGAAGGAGAGGAGCGATGGGTCCAAGATTGTATCCCAAGTGATGGTCTTGACTAACACGCAGCAACCCCTTCCCATCTTAGAAGTTTCTCATCTCTTCTAGAAAACCAAGGGTAAGGAGAATTTGGTTTCTTAAAGAAGGTGGAAGGTAGAAACACTTCCCTTACATGTTTGGAACCAATGGCCTCGGAAAAGATTTGGAGACCTTTTGACTAGGAGGAGTCGGACGACTAGGAATACGTCTCCGCAAAGAATAAGTGTGAAAGGCAGTCGCTTTGCATGTGAGTTTTCAGGGTATTAACTCTTAGAAAAATGAAAAATGTTGGTGACTAACTTAAATAAGAGTTAGATAACACAACACTTATTGGTAAATTAATAGTAGAAAAAAGATCAAAATGCAAGTAAGTTTACAAAAAAAAAAAAAAAAAAATTGTTAGCCAGCAAATCAAATAAATAGTTAGCAATTTAGATGGAAAAAATTTGGAAAGTCACATTAAAATTTTTTAAATTTTATGGAACAACTGGTAATTTAAAGACATTGATAAGGATGATGAATAAAAGTGGGTAAAACATAACGATTTCTTTGTTTTAGAGATGAGACAAGTTGGTAGCTTAAAAAAAAAAAAAAATATTGGTAACTAACTCAAATAAAACTTTGTAATGAAAACCAATGTAATAAGAAATGCAAGGACAAGTCAATAAGAAAAATAAGAAAACTTGGTCGTTTACAAACTTTCAAAAATTGTTGGTAAGTTCATAAATATGTCAATATGTTACCATCAAATTACCGAGAAATCAGGTAATCAGTGGTTTTGTTTTTGCAGTAGTTTTTTTGACACTTAATCACTATTTCAAAATTAGACTGGCATGAAAAAAGAAAAAAAAAAAAAAAAAAAGGATCCGTCTGTTTTCGAAAATAGCATAGTTAAATCGTCCATTTTCGTTCCATCTTGAATGGAAACAAAAGCTTTTGATTCGCCCTAGAGGCCAATACACGTAAGAGTTTCGGCAGAGCCACCACCTACAATCATCACGTGCAAAGTATAATAACAGTCAAGCTCCTCACGAACTCTGTAGACTGGCGGATGCAGCGGATACCATCAAATAACCTAACACAACACCTTCTATTGTTCTTATGATTCTCGGTCGTGAATGATGAGCAGACCAGACCGGACCACCCTTCAAGTCTCCTGTGTCTGATCCCACCTCTTCCCGCATCCATTCTGCTTTTTGCCTAACGAGTTCATTTATCCATTAAGGGGGAATATAAAATCCCAGAAGCAACGTTTAGAAACGTGATTCAATTCTTAAGTTTTACATTGACTATGCTATTTAGGAAAGCCTGCAACGCTGGGACCACGACAAACTTAAATGGTCAAAAATGGAAGAGCAAGAAGTACCGCCGATTAGGGTTCCACGCGTTTGTTATGCCGCCAATAAAGAGTGATGTTTGAATACGCAGACCATGAGATTAAATTTATTAGATCGAATTGATCGTATTACAAAAATCTACTGGAACCACTAAAAAATAGTACTTTTCATGTATTATGATTAATTTTGTTCATCATATGATCTTTAGGTTTAGATTTATAATATACTCTCCCAAATAATGATGCCATTTCTTATTGGAATTCAACACACCATCTTTTGCTTGTGTGACAAGTAGTTTTGACTATGTTTGGTATTGGCGACCCCACCGACTTATTGCAAACACGTTAGTTATATCAATTCCAGGTTAACACCCCATAACAGTATTTTTGGGTGATTCTTGAAGGAATCACTAAATAAGTATTAGGACCAAAACATAAACAAGATTTTATGTATGTCTCGGCATGTGAATTGTTTGAAAATTTTGAAAAGGAGTATCATCAATGTCATTGAACATCAAGGAATGTGTATGCAAATATATTTGTCCCTTTGCCGTTTCTCTGTGCTCAAGTAAGCAGAGTTTCGACCCCAGAAAGAACAAAAAAGAGAGATATTCATATTCATTGTATAAGCTAATCCTTGGCTATAATCCGGTTATCGAAAGGACAGTAAGATCCCAACAAATCATAGCAAATCGATTGAATTTGGAAGCAATATAATAAAGAAGATAGCAGACATTATGACAAAAGCTAAATTACTCAGAAGCGAAATTAGTTGAAGCTCATTAAGGACGAGTAGAGAAGCCGTTGGAGCACTTTCGACATGAAAGGTGATAGAATGACATATAAATCAGACAGGATGTAAAATAATGCACTTCCTTTATTTTCCCCCTTTAATTTCAAAGGCGTGAATTGAACTTATCAACGGGTCTTGGTTCGAAACCTGCGAACTTCATTTTCAATCTTCCGGTGAGTTCTCATTTCATCCTCTCTTATCTGTAAGCCGAGAGTTTTACGCACAGCATTTCATGGCACCAATTCACTCCCCTGCTGGACGATGCATCAGGATTTAGGGTTGGCTGCTTCCAAAATGGTCCCCGTGCCTTTCGTTTACTTTTCAGACCTACAAGTCTCTCCTGGGGCGTTGAAAGTCTCAACGACAGTTCTCACTTGCATGGTGACCGCTCAAACTCATCATCGGCTAGGTACTTCCCAAGAAAAAATTTATGATTCAGCCTTTGAAATTCGGACTTTTCAATGGTTTTCTTGGATTGAAGAGTCAGCAGTCCAACTTAAAACAGTTCCGAACAAGGTCTTACGCGCGATTTCGGTCAAATTTTGAATTAAGCATAGCCTATAAGTACTTGCTTCTTATCAAGATCAAGGCCATAGAGCTCGCATTTCCAGCTTCCTCTGCAAGCATCATATTTGGAATTCAACACAGTTGCAATTCAATCCTTTTCCTCAAAGCCTCTCTCTCTCTCTCTCTCTCTCTCTCTCACCCTCACCCTTCCTCCCTCCCTCCCTCCCTCCCTCCCTCCCCCTCCCCCATTCACATGATCGTATCCATGGAAAGGACAAGGAGCTTGCCTCTTCAGCCTCCAACTTACGGAAACCTCATTACAATTCTCAGTATTGATGGTGGAGGGATAAGAGGGCTTATACCAGGAACCATCCTCGCTTTCTTAGAGTCTGAACTTCAGGTATAATTACATATACATCAGTCATTTGCTAAGGCTTTTGCACTTTCTTTGTAAGAAACGCTTTGCTGCGTGCTTTAATCACTTGCAGTTCACCTTTTCATGCTTGCATGTCCCATGCAAATTTTGATTCCTAACTAGAGAACATATCTTTGTCGACTGGTGCAGAAACTAGATGGTGAAGATGCGAGAATAGCAGATTATTTCGATGTTATTGCTGGAACGAGCACTGGTGGTCTTGTCACGGCCATGTTAACCGCCCCCGATGAAAACAACCGCCCCTTGTTTGCTGCAAAAGACATTAAGGATTTTTACCTTGATAATTGCCCTGAAATCTTTCCTCAAGACAGGTGCCCTAAATTTCCAAGCCTATATAGGTGTCATATTTACAAAGCAATGTTTTCTCGAATGACTCTCTAACATAATGTCTTTTTAAATTGAAAACTACAGTTGTCCTTTTGCGCCTGCTACGAAGATGATTAAAGCTGTGACTGGCCCAAAATATGATGGAAAATACCTGCATAAGCTCGTGAAAGAGAAACTCGGGAACGCAAGATTGCACCAGACATTGACTAACGTTGTTATCCCAACGTTCGACATCAAGAGTCTTCAGCCAACGATCTTTTCTAGCTACGAGGTTCATCTTCTTGTCCCTAACATGCCATTTTTTCTAATTTTTATATTTCCTTTGTCTTTATTAATTATGACATATAGGTAATCAACTAACTATTGTTTTTTTCGGAAAATGAGTAGGTTAAGAAAAGGCCGACTCTAGACGCCTTGCTCTCAGACATATGCATCTCAACCTCAGCAGCACCAACTTATCTCCCGGCTCATTATTTCGAAACCCAAGACTCCACAGGAAAACTGAGAGAATTCAACCTCATAGATGGCGGCGTAGCTGCAAACAATCCGGTATGAAAGAACTATATTTTGGCAGACCTGACTAAACAAAAAGTGTTTGTATAATTTCTAACTTCACATCATTCATCATGCAGACGTTAGTTGCAATGGGCGAAGTGACGAAGGAGATCATGGGAGGAAGTTCAGATTTCTTCCCTATAAAGCCGATGGATTACAGAAGATTTCTGGTGATATCGCTCGGGACTGGTTCGCGAAATTCTGAAGGAAAGTACGATGCAAGTGAAGCGGCCAAGTGGGGACTGTTGAACTGGTTGAGCTGCAACGGCGGGAGCCCGTTGATTGATGTGTTCATGCAAGCGAGTGCCGATATGGTCGACTTCCACCTTTCTGCGGTCTTCCAGGCCCTGCACCTTGAAGCCAACTACCTCCGGATTCAGGTATTCTTATTGCACCTTTGAATGATTAAAGAAAATTAACACTTTGAAGAACTTGAGTTGACTCGCTAACCAAAATCGGAATGGCAGGACGATAACTTAAGCGGGGCCATGGCATCCGTGGATATAGCAACGAAGAAGAACCTGAACGATTTAGTCAGAACTGGCGAAGCACTATTGAAGAAGCCGGTTTCAAAGGTAGATCTGGAAAAGGGTAGATGCGAGGCATGTAACTCGGAGACTAATGAAGAGGCTCTCAGAAGGTATTGAACTATCTGAACGATGTCATGAGTTCTTGAGTTATTAAAAGTTACAGGGCAATGTATAATCATCGAGGTCACTAAATGCAATTCTAAATTGTGGTTTCAGGTTTGCGAAAATGCTCTCGAATGAGCGACAACTTCGTCTTGCTAGGTCACCTCATGGACATAACCCCGCAAATTTGAAGCGATCTAATCTGTCTAGTCAATAGACGGCAATTTGTGAAGACTAATCCTAAGGGATAACTCATTTATTCTTCGATTGTTTCATTCTTTCCATTCTTACTGAATGAAATTCCAAGCATCAATTTTCGCGTTGGATTTAAATTAATCTAATTGTCCTCGATGATTAGTTTTGTATGTATTGACTGTTGTGACTTTAAACACCATCTATATGAATAAAAATCTCACTGTTATGGACTGTGGCCGGAGAGTGTTGAGATCCTCTCTAATCCATGTCGAAAATCTAGGCATAAACTTGCCTATATAAAGCATGGTTTTTTGAATTTTATAATCATGCTAACACATTTTTATTTGAAATTTTATATAGTATACTGCGTAATATGTCTGCTGCACAGCCCACATCCTTCAACATTGATAATGATAGTTACGGTTCGGAAAATTGACTACTAATTACTAGTGATGGATGTGATATTTGACGCAGATTGTGTATTCAAAATTTGTCATTTTTAGTTAATGAAACTTTATATATATAGGGTTTTATAAAGAGCTATATCAAAAGGTATGTTTTCGTTGCGCTCGCTTGTTCAGTATTGAGTGGAAAGCACACAGAATTGTGTACAAAAAATACGATGGTGATGATGAAAGGAATTCAATTTGCACTGAAGTCACATTTTCGCAAAAGCCTGAAAGGAATTCAATTTCTACCAGTGCATAGTTAATCCTTTTCCTTCATGAACTTTCTAATAAGAGCAAGTCACTGAGACACACATCGTATTTCTATTGAAGAAGTAGATATAAATTAATGCAAAGTCCATCCATGTATCATGTAGTATGTATATGAATGAATACCATATACTCTCTAAAGTCTCCCAAAATAAATTGACAGATTTCATGTGATATGATTAGATGAATTGATCGTATCCACTATCGTATCGAGATGACTAACATGATTTTCACAACTTACCCACTCTAATAAATTCCGTTTGGGATAGACTATAAATTCGTATATGGCATTGGAAATTAATAAATGTACACATAATAAGAACACTGAGTAAAAGTGCCAAAATACTCGGTTTCAATTATGATTAAAATAAATTAACTTTGTTGATTTTATGCGAGACTAGATTGCGTTTTTGTGGTATTTAATACTGTGTAACGACTTGTCAACAGTACAAAATGAAAAATATATGACATATATATATGTATGTACAAATCTCCAAATGATTAAATATAAAAGAAATGGAGTAGGTACCATCAAATGAAAAGGGAAATATTGAAGTAGTTGAGGGTAGGAAGGGAAGGGTACTCTCTGCTTTGTGGGGTCTTTAAAAAGTCAACCATCCAAGTTTCATTTACTAGATTGAAGTGATTATCGGTAGAAGAAGATGATTAATTATAAGGTCACACGAGATTATGGAAGAAATAGGAAGTTATAAGAGATATGTCCCCATCATGTCTTTTGTTTTTCTCGTCACTATTTCATCCAGGTGGTAGTTTTGGAGGGAGACCAAACTCATTTTACCATTTATATATTGGACTACAGGCAATATGCACACTATTCATGTGACTGTAGTTTGGTGGTTATGCTCGAAAAGAAAGTGCACAACTTTGTTTTTATTAGTTAAAAAGAAAGTGGATAGTTACATTCAAGAAGTGAGCGGCTATTTAGAGGTGCGATAACGAAGGGGAGTTCTACCGAAGTTAATATTAATCAGCAGAAAAACTACCTCATCGAATGCATGAAATTGCCCTTTTGATTTTCTTTTAATATGAATGACAAATCTTGGGGTTTATTTTTTGATAATTTTGGGTGTGGATATCAAATATAAAAGTTCTCTTTATAATAGTGTAGTAATAATAGTAGAGATAGTGTATGAGATTAATTTAGGTTGCCTCACTTGACAAAAGACAAATGTTATAGTAGAGATAGTCAATGTGAACTTTTTTGGTCTTCTTAAAACCATACTGAGTTTTATATGCTCTTACCCATCTTGTGTGTTCAGGTGAGCTTCTGTCAATAAGCATATTTACATCTTTGTCTTCTCTCACTTTACTCTACTTATAAAAGAAGTAAACTCCATGTCCACTTTCGTATGAAAGTCCATTACATCTTAAGGAAAAAGGGGTAGTGAGACAATGATTTCAAAAAATACGATCACTGCTATCGAGCTCTCCTTAACCTACAATGGACCTCTCCCAGATCTACGATTATCCACCCTTTCATCCATGGACCAACGTTTTGGTACTAGACCGGCCGATTCAATCAGCTCAACTAGGCACCGGTCGGTCGTCCGGTCCGATCTAGACCACCACTTGAATTGGCAGCGGATTCAGCCGGATCTAAGCATGTAAGAAAGAGATTCCGATCCCTACCCCCTTGGTTCCCCAACCGGATGCTCGACCGACTCAACCAACAACTTTCTCGCATACTTTGATAGACTGGACCAGGCCAGCCAAAAGAATAGGCCCGATGGTCGGGCCCCATGCCGGATATGCTGGGCCAGGCCCGCTCGGTTCGGGAAGAAAAGTTCGATTCGGGCCCAGTTGTGCATCGTCCGAGCCCGCCCAAGCAAATCAGCAGCAGGGCCTTCCAAAAGCCCAAACGGCTAGCTTGCAGCAAACGCCATCCGAAAGTTTGTCTCCTTCTTCTCCTCCCCCTCCTCCTGCTTCCTCTCTCCTCCCCTGAGCTGAACAGCCGGTCCTGCCGTCCTTTTGGCGGTCCATTCATTTCATTGGAGATTTGTTCGTGCTCTGGCCACATCCTTTTTGTCCGACTGTGGATCATTTTGAAGATAAATACAAAAAGGTTGGTTTCTCAAACTCGAACCCGATGAAGCAAGATTAGCGTATCTAATCGAGGCTAGGATTCAAGTTTAGAACTATGAAATATACTTAGATCTAATGATGATGAGCTCATTTGATGATTTGCTAATATTGAAGTTCATTGAAGTTGAACTTGATGTTGTTTGAATGTGATGTATGTTAATCTGCAATTTTCGTGCATTGGTACCTAAGTTATTGTTTGGCCTGAAATGAGGACTTAAGGTGAGTTTATTTGATCTCGATTCCTTCTAGGTTTAAAAAATAGATGTCGAGACCTTCAATTTGATAGCTCGCGCCCCCCAAATGAAGATCATTTGGCCCTCAAAAAATACCTTAGAATTTGGTCAATTCTGCAGTAGTTTAGTTTGGTTTGGGGTTTTGTTTTTACTCCGATTTTTTTTTTTAAATTTTCGTACTGATTTTTGTGATCGATTTCTGGAGAAGTTTTCTTCATGAGATTTATTCCAAATCATCTCTAGTATAACATATATTTTTTCTGAATTTTTTAGAGTTGTTTTGGTCGGTCAAAATTGCCTAGAACTGAGCTTAGGTCGGTTTGCCCTGCACCTAACCCGAATTAAATATGTGTGAAATTGAGCTCATAAATGAACTAATTGGACTTCATGATCTTCATAAGATGTGAAATGTATGTCGTGTGCATCTCAATGATGTAGAGTCGCATGATTTGCTCGTCATTTAGTATGTCATTTACATGTTTGAATACATTAAGGTTCTGCTGCAATTAGGATATTTCATATTATGCATCTGTTTTGCCATTTTCATCAAAGTTTGTGTGATCTCAATTAGATTTTAAGGTCTTAAGGAAAAAAAATTTTCATTATGCATTTTATATGTCAAAATTTTCATTAGATTTTTGCATGTCATTGGATGATCAAAATCGAGCATGTTTTGTGATGTTGAAGTTAGATTAAGAGCATATCACTTGTACACTTAATCACACTTGTTTGGATCTCTTAAAGATCAAATCTCGCATTGATGCCGTCTTGACCTATGAAGTGTGCATTACAAGCTTCGTGTCCATATGTGGCTTCTCATGATCGAGTATCATTTGGTATGTGAACATTATGCCTAAATTAGACTAGTTGCATTGAAAAATGTCAAGTATGTCATTTTAATTCTAAGTCATTTTGCATTGTCAATGACTTGTGTGATTCTTTTGTGTCTCGACTTAGGGTTAGATGTTTACCCCAATCATTGTCATGCATTGTTTAAATGATTTGAGAAATCATAAATGCATATTATGTTTTAGTTTGCTAATAATTGATATATACCTTCACAAACCTCGATTTTTAAGCATCGAAATGATCTCGATTAAACCCAGACCTTCTAGAAAGTCGTAAGGCAAGTTAAGACCTTTCAAATGCTGCTGTTTTCACAGAATTTGCTTATCGTTAGACCTACTTTCCATTTTTTCTAAACTAGATTAGAATTCTGACCTATGAGTAAATTCGAAACCCCTGCTTTACCTCTGTTTAGGCAGACTTTTACTATTTTTGTATGAATTTTTCGGCAGGGATTCTTGAGTCAGACCCTTAATGGACTTTTATTGTCATCCTTTTATTTTCGTTGTGGTGAAATTTCATGATTTTTAGACCATGTTTGATAAGATAAATCTCAATTACAATAGCATAATGTCCCTCTGTTTTGTCAATTTTTTTATGCAATAATGTGCATTATTAGATTTTTCTAAATTCGTGCTTAGCTTTTATTAAAAAAATTTCTTCACAAAAGTTGTTCTTTATGATATTACACACATTGTGTAATTTTCTTAAGGATAAATCATAAATGGGCCCTTTTCATTTTTGTTGATTCGATTGGTCTTGTCTGAAATATTCTAGTTGTAGCTCTTTGTTGTAATTGCCTATCTAGATTTTTTAGGATAACTTGCATGTAAAATTAAGACTTATCGTCTTCATGAAACTTGTTTCAAATTCCTTGATCTTCGTTGTGAAAATTTTTTGATAAATAAAAATAATCTTTTGGTAGTATTTTTACTAAATTGGTTTGTAATGTTGACTTTACGCATCAAATTAAATTTGGTACATGTGATGCTTCCGACATTAAATGCTTAGAATTTTTCAAATGCTTGATGTGACATTGGAAAAGTCAAGGTTTAGACTATTTTTAAAATGTCTACGATGTTTGTGAGTGCATGATATATAAGCTTCAGACTAGCCTTAACAATTAAATGCATTCCATAATCAAGATGTTCTTTTGTCTAAATGTTTTAGAATCTTTTTAAACTTTTGATTTGACATTGTGATTGTCATTTGTCGGATCGTATTAAAAATGTCTGTGATACCTGTGAATTCATAATATGTGAGCCCTAGACTAGCCTTAGCAATTAAATGCGTTCTATAGCCAAGACATCCCTTTGTCTCAAAAAACTCATTTGCCATTATCGACATTTCAAATTCATTTTTGAAGCATCACACGAACCACAAACATGCATAAAACTATGTCATTCGTTAGAAATGCTTGTGATTGTGATTGTCGTATGTCCATTGAATAAGTGACCCGCCGACAGTTCATTCAAATTGATTGATTATTTGAGAAATAAGGCCTAAGAGCCTACCTGCATGTTTAATTTGTGCTGATGTCTGTAGATGTTTGATGTATGTTAGGTGCGATGCCTGATTCCGTAGGTAGATCTTGAGTCTCACTTAGAACATGATTTAGGGATTTACAAGTGTTAGTAGCCATGCGGGAACACAAGTGGTCACTAATGGCTATGGGTTATAAAAAATAAATTGGGGTAGGCATCTAGAGAGACCGATGCATGAATTGCAAAAGCCGATCCCAAGGCCCTAATTGTTCACTTGTGTGTCTGATTTCATTTGATTGGTCATTCTTGATTGTTTGTTGTTGTGCTTTTGACCGTTTTGTTGTAAATAATTGTTTCTTTCCACTGTATGTACTTAGTTCCAATTCTTCAGTTAAAATTAGATTAGGTCCTTGGAGGTGGAGAATCATCAAGACACAAAGACAATAGAAGGTCGATGTCCATTCCGACCATATTATTGTACCCATTTTCCCGATATATGTTTTGGGCTCTTTATTTATATAAATACCAGATGAATTGCAAGTTCTTTTCTTTTCGTTTATTTCCTTTGAGCTTTAGGGTTGCATGTTAAAATTACTGCTTTCCTTATTGCTTACTTGATTGTTTACTTCCTATCTCACATTTAAATTTCAATTAGGTGTATTCTTTTCTCTTTTCTAGAAATATAATTGCATGAAAATGACCATTCACACATCATCACTCAATTTAGGTTCTTTTTTTTTTTTTTTGGGGGTCGAAAATAGGACTTTCATTTCATTCTGGAAAACGAGAATTACATGGAAAGGACAAGTTGAAATCGGAGCATAAAATATTCCAAAGGGGTTGCAGGGGTTCACACTTCCAAGTTGAGGGGAGGGTTTTTAAGCGGAAAGATTTTGCTATCCAATCTGTAGCGTAATTTGCATTTCTCGAACAATAAACTACCCTTACGTGAGGCATTTGGGCTAGTATCTGTCGGCATTCTTGGACCAAATCTTTCATAGCCCATGGGTTGTCTATCTGGCCCAGTAGTGCATCCACAACCGTGTGGCAGTCAGTTTCACAAAGTAAAGTCTTCTTCGGTTCGTGTACTTTCCCCTTGTGCGTCTCCTCCCTCTGTTTCAGCAGTCGTAAGCCATGGAGCATCACTAGGGTTTCCACCTGCACTGGTGAAGCAGCATGGACGTCTTTGGCGAAGCCCTCAATGATTACGCCCATGGAATCACGCAAAATACCAGCAATCGAGCTCAAAGGTTCTCTTTCCGCCCACGAACAATCAACATTCAGCTTCAGATCTCTGCCTTCCGGTGCTGTCCAGTTCATAGGTGAGTTCGGTGTTGTTTCTTTTTCGTTTCTGTTGCACTGATTCCACCTTTTGAAGCTTCGATTTTGTGCTAGGGCGGTCTCGATGATGGCCTCTAGTTGTGGCTTTTTGGCTCGGAAGATGTAGTTGTTTCGGTGTTTCCAGATCTGCCAGAGCACCTCCACCACTAACCCTGCGTCTGGTGAGTGTTTCTTTGCTTCAAAAAATTCCGCCAACCACTTGTCCATTCTAGTTATTGAGCGTATACTGGTGCTGAGATTTAAGTTTGGATTTGACCATACGCTGGTGATTTTTTTGCAGAAGAAAAATACATGCTCGACTGTCTCAGGGCGTTTGGAGCAGAGCGGACATAGCGGATCAGGTAAGATACTTCTATGATAGAGTTTCTCTTTAGTTGGAATAGCATCCTAACATAGACTCCACAGAAATACCTTTAATTTGGGGGGAATTGATAGGCGCCATAGTCTTGTCCATAGGGTTCAAGGTGGCTGGTATGATGTTGATGCTCTGTTTCTGGCTTGCTGAATGGTGTTGTCATACACACTATTATAGCCACTTTTGACTGTGTAACTCCCTTTGCTATTTCCTTTCCAAATCAATTTATCTGTTTTAGACTGCATAGTGATAGGTATTGACAAGATATCATTAATAATTCTTCTTTCGAAAAGTTGTTGCAATAGCGGTTCCTTCCACTCCCTTTTTTCCTCATCAACTAATTCCGCCACCATTTTAGGATCTTTTTTATTCACGGGGCCTCCTAGCACACCCTGTGATAACCAGGGATCTTGTCGGATATTAATGGATTTCCCATCGCCTACAGTCGATTGTATTCCTAGTTCAATGGCATCCCGTCCCATGAGGATACTTTGCCATCCTCAAGATGGTCTTTGGCCTCTTTTTGCTTTCCATAAGTTTCCATTAAGGAAGTAGATATCTCTCAGGATCTGTCCCCATAATGCTGAGGGTGATTAAGATAGTCGCCACGCTTGCTTTCCCAACAATGCTTTGTTTAAGGTGATTAAATCTTTAAAACCTAAACCTCCCCTGTCTTTTCTGGACTTTAGAACCTCCCATTTCTTCCAGTGCATGCCTTTCTTAGCTTCGTTTTGCTTCCACCAGAATGCTGCAATTCTTTATTCAATAGCTCGACAGACCGAGATAGGTATCTTAAAGATGGACATTGCATATTGTGGCAACGCTTGCACAACAGTTTTAATCAATATTTCTTTCCCTGCTTTAGACAGAAATTTCTCTTTCCATCCCTCTAGCTTCATGTTCACTCTTGCTAGAACCCATGCAAACATTTCTTTTTTAGTTTGACCCCAATCGAATGGTATCCCTATGTATTTCCCAGTCTTTTCAATGCTTGGCACTCGCATTTCTTGGGCCATGTTTTCCTTCAAAGCTGGTGGATAGCCATTACTAAAGAAAATGCCTGACTTGTTTAGATTAATTGCCTACTAGGGGTGAGCGGTTCCCGGTTCTTTACAGATTCCGTATGGAACCTAAAACGTACCCTCAGGTACAGGTTCCTCATTTTTTGGAACCTGGAACCTACTCGTCAGAACCAAAAAACTGGAACCTACCCTGTCACAGGTTTCAGGGTTGATTCCAGGTTCCTACAGGTTTTTTTTTTTTTTTTGTCATTTTTTTGGTTTCATTTTCAGGGTAAACTATGCAACAATTGCTCAGTTCCACCATTGGGTAAGATCATAAGGAAAAGCTATGTCTGATGTTATAAGCCAGCATTGTGATATTCCAAACCACTCTTAAGTTTACAAGCAAACTTAGTTTTGCTATATCAAATTAAAAAAAAAAAAAAAAAAAAAAAAAAAAGGTACCGATAGCATACCTAAAAAAATTCAGATGTTGAACTCACATCCATCTCCTTCTCCGACGAATCCAATTGCAAGCATTTGGGGACTTCACAGCTGTAGTCCCCACTTCTATTTGGCGATGCCAAGTCCTCCCTTTGCACAACATTGAGCACGAATCCATCAGGAACCCTTTTTGCCTGTAAAAGATCAGCAGTGTTCCATCAAGTATGTCATTGGAATCTTCTGCTTTCATGGTACAAAGGTTAAAGTAGGAAAAAAGAACACAGCATACCTAAAAGAATTCCAAATCCCACGGCGGATGATTTCCAAGCTAGCAACGATTGCAATCAAGGCCTGGAAACTCTCAATAAGTGAATTTATTGAGTCATCCATCTAGTTTTTGGATACCAGACGACTGGTATTATCCAAATCAGCAAACACATCGACATCATATTTAGCCTCATCCTCATTGACAAATCTTGTGTTCAGGCCATAGACTCCTGCTTGCAGCTGTTTGCAGAATTACACCATAGAGAAGTTAACATTTAAAAGTACAGAAAAAAAAAAATACCAGAAGTTAAAACATGATGCCAAGTTCAGTTTCAACTTCAAGCAAAAGACTACAGACTAAAATCGTCAGAGCTAAATGACTACATATATCTCTGGTAGTCTACGTACTACGGCATGTTTAAATTACTCTGAAAGGACCACTACTATACCAACATGACAGAAAGGACAGAACTACAACTTCAAGCATAAGACCACAGACTGAAATCATCACAGCTAAATAACTACATATATCTTTGGTAGTGTACTTACTAAGGCATGTTCAAAATACTCCTAGAAGACCTCTACTATGCCAACATGACAGAAAGAACAGAGCTGTGCATGTGAAAAAGGAAAATTCATGAGACCTAAGAGGCACATATACCAGCGCCTCCCTTGCAATACTGGTATACTTTATCAAAAGTCTAAAATAGTTGCTCACATTTGTGGTCTTCTGCTGATAAGTTTCCTGCATTTCTACTACTATTTTGGCACACCTGAGCGCCAATGCATGGCCTGCAGGTGAAAAACAAAAAGTGTCACGGAAAAGATCAGACTGACGGGGAATGAGTATAAGGAGTTGAATAACCTAAAACCTAATATTTTTCAGAGCAGTATCATGTTTCTCTGCAGCTACCACAAATTTTATCTCCTTTCCATGTTCCACACTAGTTACAAAGTGGAGCTGCATAACAACAATACGTTTTGGCCAAAAAGAGAAGGATTAATACCATAATTACTAAGAGACTAACACAACAAAACAAGTAGTCAAAAGCCCATCTATGAGTTCAGTCTTTGAAATTAGGCCCTTAAAGACAACAATAGAACCAAGTCATTGTATGTGCACTGTCATAAAGTATAAACTGATAAAAAAAAGGGATAAGTGCACTAGGAGTCCTAAAACTTATCACGAAAGTGCATTTGAGTCCTAAAACTTGCAAAAAATGCATTTCAGTCCTAAAACTTGTCAAAATGTTTCAAACGAGTCCTAAAATTGATGCCGTCTAATTTCTTAACGGATTAATCCAAGATCTTAATCCCCCCATTGAAACCAATTAATCCGAGATCTTAATCCCCAATACATTTCTTCCTGTCGCCACAGTTGATCGATGCTTTCTTTTATCTGCTGCATTTCTTTTTTGCTGGATTCTCTGTTTTTGTTGTTTGTGATGTCCGTTAGTCGCCTTTTAAGTCCCTTTATCTGATATGCTGCATTAGAGAACTTCTGTTTACTCCAAGTTGCTAAATCCTCCTTGACTTGGTGAATTTTCTATGAAAAGCTACTATGATTTGCAGCCCAACTATCCATAATGATAATCCTGCACTCTTTTTCTTCTAGCCAATATGCTCCGAATCTGAATTCTCTCTTCCTTTTGCCATGAACAGGATGTAATGAGAGCAGAAGGGGGTTGTGATCCGATCCCACCGCTGGTAACGCCATAACTTCAGCATTTAGAAAGGTACCTCGCCATTTCATTGTACATACAGCTCTATCTAAGCGCTTTTTCACATGTTCTTCTCCTTCTCTATTGTTGGTCCACATGTACATGCATCATTTACTATCCATGTCCATTAAAGAGCAATCATTTAGCATGTCCTGAAAGTTTGCAATGCGGTGGTAGTCTGCTTCCCTTTTGCCTTCTTTCTTCCAATTATACAGTATGTCATTAAAGTCTCTTATACATATCCATGGAAATGAATTAGATGCATGAAAGCAATGAAGTTGTTGCCATAATTGTAATATCTCTTGGAAATTTGTTGGTGCATGTAGGAACGTTATCCTTATAAGCTGTCCACTTGTAGGATCCTCACATTCCGTATCAATAAAATGATGTAAGCTACATTTAACTCACTTGAAACTCCTCTCTCCACATTAATGCTAATCCACCCGCAATTCCTATTGGCTGTACCAAGAAAGACTTGTGGTAATTAAGTCTCCTTCTCGCCCTTTCCACCATTGTTTCCTTGTTTTTTGTTTCCATCAAGAACACCACACTAGGCCTTTCAAGAGCCACTAAGACTCTAAGCTCCTGGAACGTCAGGGGGTTGCCCAGCCCCTAACAGTTCCAGCTCAAAATCTTCATAATGTCCCCGGTGGCTTATTAGGGTTAGCCACCAAAGCCCATTATTTCCCTTCTTTCACTAGCTGAACAGGTGTCTCTAGTAACTCCATCTCATTGATTAATAACATACTCGACTCTTCAACCTTCTTCTGTTTTTTTGCTCTTAGAAGTTTGGAACCCTTCTTGTTACTTCCTTCCATTTCAAGTAGCCCTGCATCAGTAGAATCTAGCAAGTATAGTGGTTGTTTCCCTTTCCCTGTTTTAACTGCCGATTTCTTTCTATCTTCTTCTCTGTGCTCAGTTGATGATGGGTTTTCTGTCCTTTTTTTACTTCGAGCAGGGCCAGCAACTGTCTCAGGTTCTCTGCTACCAACAATTTGAAGAGTAGTTGACTAGATGGGGGTTTCAAGTACATACTCCTCTTCCTCTTGAGTAGAGATAATTTTGCCATAGAAAGCTTCCCAATGAGGACTCATTTCCCGTACCTCTAGAAAGCTTCCCAATGAGGACTCATTTCCCGTACCTCCGCTTTGAGCCAAGGCCCATATTTCCCTGCCCTGTTTTCTACCCATTCAGTTTTCTCATAGGGAATTTCTTCACAAAACAAGGCGTAGTGCCCTAGTCTTCCACAGGAATAGCAATAATGAGGGAGGCGTTCATATTTAAACTCCACCCATATCTGTTTTTCTCCGATCTTCACTAAAGCCCCTGTTTTTAGGGGTATCGATAGTGGAAGTTCAACTTTTGCTTTCCCTGTTTTGTTTAGCATATTTCCTCTAGCTTTTAATTGAATTTCCTTCACTTTTCCCACTTTTTCAGCAACATCAGCGAATGCTTCTTCTAAAATCCATCCAGGAGGCAGTCCAATAATATGGACCCAAAAATCATAGTGCAAGAAGTTATAACGGTGTTCCGGTATATTAGGTGAGCATTGCTTGAGGACTAGCAAGTTGCTTGCAAAAGACCATGGGCTAAATTTTATTACCCGTTCTTTGTCCGCTTCAATTTCAAATACAAAAGAGAAGAACCCAGGTTCTTTTTGGGAAATTTCCACTGATTCTACTTTCCACGCCTTTTTCATCGTGTTGCAAAAAGCATGAAAGTTGACATTCGGTTTCGATAATAATTTACCAAAGAGAGTATGCTTGCATTCAATAATTTTATTCGTTGGGGCTTCCTCCCTAATAGCAACCACGTCATCATCAGACCATAAATGCCCTAAACTCTTGCATAGAGCAGCAATACGAAGCCGATTTTCCTCCTTATTGTCCATTCTACCTTGCTATTGCAGAATCAGAACTTGGTGGGGACATACCTGTTTTGTCTGTTTTCCTGGGTTTTGGTCGAAGGGAGCTCCAGCAACAAGATGGAGGGGATCTTAGTCGCTTTGAAGGATGGAGCATTACGGTTCTCCATTTATCAGTCCGTGACTAGGATTTCTAAAGAAACGAAGATGGAGTAGAAGCATCAGGCAGCCCTCCAGCAATCGCGGGCTCTTTGGGGGAATTTTCATGCTTTAGGGTTTGTATATGGGGTTTCGGGTGTTGCGTTTGTAATGGGTATTCTATCTTTGAGAGAGTGGGCGGGGTGGGTTCTTCATTTTGGGAGAGATGGAGACTGGAATCATGGGTTTTTAGGGTTTGGTTTGGCTATCACCTTGGGGGATAGGGAAGAAACTCCATTGAAGGAGAGAAACCTCTACCGAACGAGAGAGAAAAATATCTGCTAACTACTCAGTTTAGGTTCAATGATCTCAAAAAAGTAAAAAGAAATGCATGGACACTTTAGATAATACGACATACCATTAGATGCCAAAATGGTGTTAATATAAATATTAATGTAATTGAAGTCCCAAACCTAGATATCCAATTACGTAGAAATCGAGGGACAACTCCCGACCCTCGATTGGGCTTTCTAGCCAACCCCCAAAAATGAAACTAATTGTGACTCCTATCTTTATTAGGTTGTCTTAAACAACTAGACAAGTTAATAAATAAACTCGTCGTGAGGGGTATGAGTCTTAATGAAGCTCATCATGATTTAACATACTTGATGTGGTAGTAACTCAATGAATGAAGTGATGCCATCCTTATAGGTGAAGAGTACTGTTGAGAGGGCTATCATGGTAAAAATGCCTCAAAATTCGATATCCATACTCGATCTCTTCTTTCAAGGTGTGTCACTCGTGTGGGTATGGATCACGACACCTCTTGTTGTCATGCTGGATACGAGCTTGGGAGAGCTTGTGACCATGAACGACGAAACTTACAAGGGTTTGTATTGAAAGGTGCGGTGATGATGTCTTTTGGGACTCGAACTGTGAGGGGACTCTCATGGTCAAGTATCCCTAAACTTGATCTTCAACTGTTTCACTTTGGGTCCCAAGGTCGGGTTGCAACAGGTCTCATCGCAAACTATTGAAAAAATTACTAAAAAAGTTCTAAACCTATTACGTTTGTATCAATTTAGTCATAAAATTTTCAATTATACCAATTGAGTTTTAAATTTTTTGACAATGACTAATATAGTTCATCTAGCCAATTTTGGCTTGAATTGCTAATATGAACGCCGAATGTTTTACATGGTACAATTGGCGTTGACGCGAACACAATTTAATATTTTTCTAATTTTCTAATTTTTTATTTTATTTTCTTTTTTACAACTCTGGGCTGGCAACATGTTCCACTAACCATGGCCGGCCATTTTAGCCCTCCCTAGCCAACAGGTGAAGGTTATGACCATCTCTTGGATCTAGGCAAAGGCTCTACACCCTCGCTTGTGACTGGTGAGGGGCGGAGGCACCCTTGCTTGTGGCTGGCAACATCATCAACATATAGTTAGAAAAAAGGAGTAAGGAATGAGAAGGAAAAATTAAAAAAATAAATTTGACGTACATATAGTAATTTCACGAAACCCTTACTTGTGGCTAGTTGTGCCCCGTAGCTCACTAGCGTCCACATCAATGATTTCTAGCTAAAGCTTACCGGATATATTACATTAACAAATTGTCAAAAATTTAGGACTCAATGACACAATTAAAAAGTTTATGATTAAATTAACATAAATGTAATAGATTTAATCATCACTTGTAATTCTTGATTCTATTTACAAAATTGAGAATGAACTTAAAAGATTCAAAAAGAGTCACGGTTGGTAAAGTTCAAGATTTTTCACATCACAAAAAAAAGTTTGGAGTAAATCTGTCATTTTGAACAAAGTTTGGGGTTTTTCGTAGTTTTTTCCCTTTTTATAATGGACTACATGCATTTAAAACTATATCAAAGATTGAATCAAATTGTAGTGACACATGATCAAATTGGGTTAAACATGTCAAAATTGGAAAAGTACGGCTAAAAAACCAATTTAATCTTGCAAGACCGGATCACAACAAATTCCACAGGATATGGATGATCGATTTCAGGGTAAATAGGTTCTAGAACCTACTTTGTTACTATCGGTTCCCAATTTCTAGCACCTAAAACCTACCCCATTTTTTCAGTTCAGTTTTAGGATCTACTTGAGAACCGTCTTTCTCTAGTTCCTTTTTTTTTTCAACAAAATAATATGGGTAACAAAACAATTCAAAGTAAATGATGAACGAAAGTGAGCAACCAAGGGTGAGTCACGAGCGTGCAAAGGTTACAAGGATCAAAGGAGTCAATAAAAGAGCACGGGTTGCGAGGCTTGAATTAGCGACGGCGAGCCGTGAGTGAGCAAGGAAGAGGGTGAGTTGTGAGTGAGAGAGAGAGAGGTGTGAAATGTCTTAGTGAGGTTGGAAAGAATAAAGTAAAAGAGAAAAATAAAGAAAAATATGGCGAGAGAAAAATTAGGGTTTCCAGCCTTTATGAAACCGTTTCCAAATTCGGTCCAATCTCAGGATGGCTCTTCACTCATAATCAGGAACTATATTGGTTTCCACCTGTTCAAAAAGATCTGGAATCGGGTATTGAATCGGTTTTCAGGGTCATCCAATTCTGCTCCCAAATAGAATTGGTCTGATAGCACATGTAGGGGTGTGAAATGCGTTTGATTCCATCTACAACAAAGGAGTTCGGAGAGAGATTTCCGAACGCGTTCTAACTTTTCCGATGATTCATGGACACCCATCAAGAACCATCCATTCCAAAAGCGTGATTTGCAAGATGAATCGGGTGGATGGAACGGAAGGAGACGAAAAAACTCTCTACGTCGAGGCAAAAATGTAGAATGTGCATGTTCTGCCTGCACACATGCTTGTCAAGTGACTTAGGCGACACAACACCGAATTAAACGAGATTTTGCACAGCTGGGTGATTGGAGAGAGACCGAAATTCGTGACCTGTGCGCATCTTCTTACCAAAACAACAAAACATACACTCACCCGCAATCTTCAAAAACACATGACTACGACATCCCTTTTGCGTCGCTGGCATGCTCCTGTCATCCTCCTTTTTCCTCGCATTCACGTTAAACTCACTCTCTCTCTCGAAATTCCAATTTGAGGGAAAAAGAGGAAGAGAGAAAAACGCGTCTCTTTCGACCTTGTCGACAGAAGGGCAAACCCCCACCCATCCAGGCTTGAGGGACAAAATGAGTGGGCCTCAGTTCCGCAACCATCGCCTTGGTGCGCCTAATTGGATCGATTATATATACCAAGCTCGACCGCTTAGTTCGGGAATCTCTTCCTATATTTTACGTTTCATTTCAAAGTCCTTACTCCCTTGGTTTCTCCCACAACATGCCAATTTCAACACACGCATGAGTCGCAACAAATTTTACGATCTAAATTTCGAAGAATTTCGGTCAGCAATCAACATTTTTCCATAGTCAAATGGAACAAATTGCACTTAAAATTCGAGGAGCTATGATCTATCATATTTGTGACCATCGATTCAATACAATCACAACCGTCGAAAGATCGATCGTATGAAACAAAAATCATCACCAAAATCCGGTGCGGAAAATTTGGCCATCCATTTTTTTTTTAAAAAAATTCTACCTCTCTTGAGTCTTGTCAAATCTAAGGGCAGTTTAGCAACTTACCAAATAGTAATAATTTTTATTCTTTTATTCCTAGAAATAAATTTAAAACAGAAATCCGTTTTTGTGAGTTTTTTTATTTCTAGTGATAGATTTGAAACAGAACTAAGGAGTAAAAAAAAATTTATTTCTTTGTTTTCAAGAACAATTCCAAAATCAAACCAACTCAAATTTCGTTCTTTTCTTCTTCTTCCTTCTCTCTTCTTCTTCCATCACCACCGCCACCGGTTGTCGACAATTGATTGGGCAAGGTCCAATGAGCTCACCGGAGGCTCGCCGATCTAGCGAAGTTGAGCCTCAATGGTGGCCAGGCGGCCCTCGCCTAGCCTGTCTGAGCCACCAACAAGCCTCGCCTAGCTACTAGGGACCCTTCGGCAAAGTCGCTGGCCTTCATCCGGCTAGTTGCCGATCATCTTAAGGCCGGCAATCGGCCAAAGGTTGAAAAAAAGAAGAGAAAAAAAATTAATAAAATTATTTAAAAATTAAAATAAAATAATTTGGATTAGAAATTTTGAAAACGATATTAAACGTAATTCTATATTGAGAATATAAATTTTAGATAATTACAAAAAACCTTCAAATACTTAGAAATTATTTTCAAAAATAGAATAAAAAAGAATCATACATGATGAGAAATTATTTTTGAGAATAAAAAAATTATCAAACGCACTATAAGTGAACTCTAAGTAATTAGATCCAAATCGCCCCCGCCACTTCGATCTCGTGTGCTGCCCCCACCCTAAACTCCCTGCGCTCGCTACGCGTCGCGATCTCATTGGGCGCCGTCCCCTCCGTAGACCCCACACTCACTCTCTCTCCTCTCTTTCCTCGTCCCCGGAGGTCGCCTCTCTTTCAAAAAAAAAAAAAACACTCTTTTTCTCTGCTTCGCTTCCTTACTTCCTCAGATCTGCATCCTCTGTTCCTCGTTATCTTCGAAATCTTCCCCATCTCTCTCTCTCTCTCTGCAACCACATTCTCTCTCTACTGCGAAGATCCGCCGCCACCCTCCTCGCCGAGCCCGCCGAACCCCTCCTCCTTCGCCCGCCGCCGCCGCCGCCGCCCCATGGCGAAGCTCTGCCTCCACGCCCTCCTCGCCCTCCTCGTCCTCCGCCTCGCCCTCTCCGCGGATCCGCCCCAGATCCCGCCGTCCCATTCACCCGAGCCCGCCGACGGCGCCCCCGCCGACCTCCGGAGCTCCCCTGAGCTTCCCCCGCCCGTCGGCTCCCCGCCGCCTCCGACACCTCGTCCCCGCCGTCGCCTCCCCCGTCGGGCTCGCCCCCGCCCCCACTCCTGCCCTCACCGCCGCGCCGCCGACGACGCCGGCCCCGTCCCCGGTGAACTCCACCGGCAGTCTCCACTCGGCCGTCTCCGACGAAGATGCGGGGGGCGGCGCCGGCGGGTCCTCCGGCGGCGGGCTGAGCAGCACGAAGAAGGCCGGGATCGTGGCGGGGGCGATCGTGTTCGCGGGGGTAGTGCTGCTGGGAGCGATGGTGTACAAGAAGAGGAAGGACAACATAAGGCGGGCGCAGTACAGCTCCGCGGCCCGGAGGGAGATCCTCTAGAGAAGCCCTCCATACCATACGATTCGTCGGTGCTTTAGGTATTATAATTCATTGATCGTGATTTCTGATTAGTTAAACTGGGTTTTGCCATATGATATGTTATGATCAAGATTTGATATTGATATTGATATTGATATTTGATTGATTCGTCACTGTCGATCGAGTTGCAATAAAAAGAGTCGGTTTTGAAGAATTAGCTTGAAATCTCTGTATGTTCGGACGTACTGTGCCGCCATTGCAGAGCATTTGAATACGTATTTTTACTGAATCTGAACTCCCTAGTGATCGACAGGCGACGCGGGGTCAATGCACTTTCTGGCCGCTTGTCAATGGCGTCGCAGCGATTTCTTGATGATGCAAATCTTAATCATGCAAGTTGTCTTTTTTTTTTATGATGTCTTAAGCTAAAAATGGATATCTTGCTGTCGCTTCTGATGATGATTTGAATAAGCTTAGGAAAGCTAAAGACCGATTTGGCCCTAGAATTATAGTTCAAAAGTCTGGGGAAGTGGTTATAAATATAAAAGTAAAGATTATTCCGAAAAAGGGAGGAAACAAAGAGAAGGGGAGGTGGACGCCAGGCAACGGGAGCTGTGGGGGCGGCGGCCGTGGCGGCAGCGGCAGCGGCGGCTGATGACGGTCCAACGACCCTCAGTGGCGGCTGTGACATCGCCTCTGCCGTCTTTAGTTATCGACAGGCGTCCACTCATGGATCGAGAGAGGGTTTGATAGAGATAGTCGGGCAAGCTTGGTTTTGACTTGCCCGTTGGGTTCATGTTCCGTCTCCGTGCCTGTCCCGGCAGGCGGCCGGAGGGTGGTTGACCCGCCGCCCCCACGACTGAATGAGGATTAGCTGGATCTACGCAAGGCAGCTTTGCATTGATTCTGCGTGCATCGAGCGCGTGTGAGAGAGAAAGGAGGGTTGGCCTTGCGTCGCCATAAGTCCGGCGAGGGGTCGCGGCCCTAGCTGACCCCATTGGCAGTGTCGACACGTGCGTCCGTGGCCCACCAGTCCATCCTCGGTTGAAGTCCCTTTTTTTTTTTCAAATTTTTTCCTTTTAAAAAAGAGATTTAACTTCATACGTTCTAAATTTTTAGATTTGTAAATTAACCCATGTTGGCAACCACAAGACTGGCATGCAAGCGTTTAAGTTTTTATACTCAACTTGATCACGTCAAAGGAAATAGGTGGAATTTTCAGAGACCCCGCTGCCATCGTCCTCTAGTACAAAATACTGACGGAGTTATGCTATTTAGAAGGGAAGGAGAAAAACTCAAGTTATAATTGTCTTTGGCGTTTCTATATTATTTGGTTAATCAGACATAACCATTCCGTTCAACAATCACTGGTAAAAAAAAAAAAAAATTCCGCGGCCGTGACCCCAACTATAGGATTAGAACACCCATGAGCCAGAACAACATCAAAGTCTAGAGGAGAACCAATCCGCCCAAACAAGTTTTCCGGCAACCGCGATTAGTCCTTCTCTTGGGAAAGTGCAGGAGTTTGCTGCAAGCAACCGAGACAACGCATTGTCGATCTTTCATTTCCATGTGTAATCGTATACGGTGTGCGTCGTTTGGGGAAATGAAACAATTCCATGTCGTACGAACGAACGAACGAACGGAGGCTACCGGGAATCTGACTTGAGTCGGCATGTAATTTCTTGCTGCATATGTCGTTCCTCGTTGCTTCAACTCCATTGATGTGGCCCCGGACTGGTTATTTCGGTCTGGTGACCATAAAATGGGTCTAATCGCGGCGGAATCATGGTTCTGGGGTATTGACCCGGCTGGGGAACTGCCTGCGAAAAGTGTGACTGTGCTGAACGGGCGTTCCGTCTTCTCCACCTCAGGAACTCCACGATGATGGAGCTCACACTCATTGCGATCCCAAAACCAGCAAATGTCGCAAAGAGGACCGCTAAGATTGCTTGCAGCCGAACCTGCAAGAACCCAAGATATGACGAGCGTGTTAATGATGAACTTAAGACTATATGACTGTAGAGTTGGGGTATCAAGGAAAAGCCATTCCTTCATGTCCACTTCGAAAACTCTGATGACAAAACAAAAGCCAAAGACAGGCACAAGCAAAACACAGATTGAGTGAGATCCTCTTACCAAGGTGTAAAACATGTGAGCAAAGAGAACCACCATGGAGAACTGGAATGATGCGTAGATCCAAACGTATCGGCTTTTCACTAAACGCAGAGATCAAAGAGATTTCGGTCAGAAAATCCTTTACTACAATCTGAACACTTCATGAAAGCAAACACAGATTAAGGAAATCTTTCGGTGCGAGACGAGCTTCTCGTGTATCTTGGGGAACTTACCCATAGTCGATGAAGTCATGGATGACAGAAGACCCAAGAGACAAGAAAATGGCAGCGATATAGCGATTGCATTGGTACCCATTTTTCCAACCTACGTGAAAGGGGGGGAAAGCCAACACTAATATGAGATTCCGGTGAGTAGGAGAAGGCTTCATGTAAGCTAATAATCTTTACCAGTAGCTGCTCGAGGAAACAAAAGTAGGCAAGCATGCTGACGATGACGAGCACAGGAACTTCCTGCCACATGCTGATAAAGATAATGCCAGTGAATCGTAATGTCAACTGCTCTATGGACAAAGGATACATTTCCAAGGAAAAGAAGGTTACAAAGAGTACTGACTGGTATCCATGGAGTTCCATCGGCTGAACTCTACTGGCTCCAGTATTCCACGTTGGAATACTTTGAATACGTAACAGGGTGACTGGCAGATTCTGAACTTCTTGTTTGCACACATCGCAGGTTTTGTTACCTTTGATGCTAAACCATTTGATGGCGCATTCTTTGTGGGCGAGAGCCATTTCGCCTTTGCAGCTGCATTCCATCTTAAGGGTCTCACCTCCTTCACATAACTCAACCAGACAAATTCTGCAAACGGCCTCATCCTCCGCTATGTCTTCGCCATCATCATCATTTTCTGAGTCAATAAATTCTCGATTAAAATACTGATAAGCACCATCAGAAGTTCTGCGTTAACTGCCAAAGTAGTAACTTCTACTTTCTATGCGGAAAAAGGAGGAAGACATCCAATGACATCTTTGTTGTTTCATAGGAAGAGAAATATATCGGCAAAGTGAAAATCTAAAGATGAAGTGACTAGAAACTAAAAGGTTCCTCTTTTGAAGCCTATCTCCTCCAAAAATAGGCACCTTTCTGGAATATTGTGAGCACTGTAAATTTGGTAACCATACACAATACAAGTTCAAAAATCTAGCCAATATCATAAATAAAAAACAAGAACAATCTAATATTAAACTCAAGCAGTTTACTGCCCATGGAGTTCAGGAAATGAATTTATTGAGATGAAGAATACCAGGATCGGTTGTTGATGTATTGGACTCAGCACTTCCTTCTACTACACGTGGAGTAGAAGGTATCACGCGGAAGAAAGAATCCATCCTTTTAATGCTTCTTTCTTTGTTGAGAGGGACTGAGAGAGATCGAGATATCTGTTTCTGCACTCCTTTTCTCTGCAATAGGATATTCCAACATCAGTATGCAGTTAAAAATGAAATTTCTTTGAACAGTATGCTTTAAGATCAATATACTTGGCCACGTCTTTTAAGTTCAATTTCCTATTGATGAAAGAGTTTAGGAGTGATTATTAGGGTGAATTATAATAAAGCCTATTTCGCTCTCAGAATTAACAAAATTGGTGATTGCAATTTCATTGATCAGTCAAAGAAATACCATTTTCAATAGTTACAACAACGCACTACTAGATCTGTAAACGGTCAGTCGCTTGTATAAGGCTTACATTTGGATGCGGAGCAGCACAGGCAATTTGATCTTGTGTAGATTCCCGACTTGAATTAGTTACTGGAGTAACTGGCAGCGACGAAGTTCTCCTGATTCGTGGAGTGAACATCCTCGTAAGTGACGACGACCGTGAGATAGAAGCCTTTTCTTGCGAAACGTTTGGCGACGCTCCTTCCACCATGTTGGCAGCTTTCTCAATATCACTGAGGGACTCCGATACAAGAAGCTTAATCTTGGCAAAAGACTTTTGAAAGGTGATTTGCTTCTAGAAGAAGAGGGACCGGGCGATCCGTTAACTCTTGCCCTGCTAGAACTGGAATTCGGCGTCAAGAGGAAATTCACTCTCTTGGGCGTGGGGCTCGGCGTTATCGGCATTGCTATCACGTGAGCATCTCGAGAAGCTACATTCTTTCGCGAAGGTATGTCGAGGAAGAGGTTTTGTCGCCTCCAGTGAGGAGCTTGCGGGGCTTGTTCACCTGTTCTCGCCGCATTATCGACCTAAAAGAAGGAAGGCGCCGTTATACACAAGCAAAGAACGTTGCAACGGGCAACGTCGTCATCTGTTCAAACCACGCTAGTCGGCGTTTTCTGTTGCTCGGAATTAGCACATCGATCTAAGAAAAGCAGCTTTACTCTACCCAGATACAATAATCTAATTAAAATCTCCTGGCTCAAGTAGAACTATATTGTAAATCATCACAGCAGAACACCATCCAAAAATCTCAGGTATCATAATAAGCAGCAACTTCTAGTATTTGATGCAACTGAGCAGGAACCGTTCGCTGACAAAACCTTATCTTAAAGTCAAGCGGAACCAAGGAAGCAAGGAGAGGATCATGATCTCTAATGCCAGACAAAGCCTGGTCCACTGAACGTTCACAAATGGGTCAGCGGATTTAAGCAAAATCCATTTACACGCACAGCAAGGCCTATTCAAATTCAGTGACGATGATAACTGATTCTGCAGAGAGCTCCGCGCGTTCGTTTGACAAGCAAGAAGAAAGAACGAAGAGAAAGATGGGTTTACTACCGTGGGCGGAGGAGGCAGAGCGACGGTCACTTCATGCGAGATGGCATCGGCTTCTGCTTTATCCGCGGCCCTGTCGGGAGCTTCCATCGTTATGCGTGTCCCAAGCTCGCTCCCGACCAAAAGAAAGCACGAGAGAGAGAAAAACAGAGAGAGAGAGAGGAAAAGGGTAAAGCCGGAAAGGAGGGAGGAAGTTATGGAAGTATGGAGGAAGCAGGGGGAAGGAACAGAGTGGATGTAAATGCAAGGCTTGCAAGTGAAGCGTCGCAATTTATGGGCAAAGGTGGCAAAGGTGGTGGAGAGTGTGGCCTACCCCGAGACGCGCAGACGGAGACGAGGAGCGAAAGTGAGAGAGATGCATTGCCGCCTCAGTCCCACCGCGCGCGGACTTGATAGCATTTAGAATGTGAGATGATTAGATAATAGTCTTTAATCTATCGTTAAAATAACGATCCGTTTTGAATCATAAAAAATTAAATAATAAATAATTATGAATTATTATAGATCCATTAATTTAAGAATCCGTGGCTCACACTAGCTCAAATATTGTTATGTTAATAAAATTCATTAAAAAAAATACTTTTTGAAATTATGATCATGGCATGATTCATCTATTCTTCAATTTGATGGGCAGTGAAAAGAGCAGATCTCAATAGTTAAAGCCTTTAGATCAAGAGCGGATAAGGCCCTTTTGTGTTAAGTTTTGTTTACACTTTGATTCATGCTCTGATATGCAATTTGATGATGGTTGGGGAGAGAATGGATATGGATAGTTAAAACCCTTGATTTAAGAGTGGATAGCATAGAACGGTTCGTGTAAATATTTCTTTTCGTCGCTACTATGTGCTTAAATTTCCCCTTTTTGGTTTGCACCTTGTGTATGTAAATTTAATTACTTGTCGGTCCGAAGACAAGTTTTTAAGTTTAATCAAGGAGGCTTTTATTTTTTATTTTTAAAAATCTTATTGTAAAGGGGCGAATTTAAAATTTTCGCAAAAGATTTTGTATAATGTAGTACTGATTCTATAGGAACGTGTCCCATTAATGAGTGCCTAAAGTTTATTTAATTTGAAATTATTGGACTTTTAAAGTATTAATTCGTATGACACAGGATAGCCAGCACTTTAGGACTTGCAAGATTTCTCTAGTTGATTTTCTTTGACGGGTGTCTCGAAAGAACCTTAAGAAAATTGCATTATAATGACCTCGTCATGTCATGTTACAAGGACGAAGGTCGAAACGTTTTTTTCTAAGTCAACGCGCTTCCCCCATTTCTCTTCCATTGGTTTTGGAGAAAAAAAAGGATTTTTTTCTTAAAAATTGGGTGATACCCAAGTCACTCATGCTTTCTCATAAGTTACACATAAAATATCGCACAAGTAAGTTTTCACTAATCGAGTCAAATCAAGTCGGTCAAACTTACCATATAATTTGTTGAATAGAGGGGGCAACCTTCAGAAAAACCAAGATTGATTGAGTTATAATAACGTGTCAAGCCCTAGCTGATTGAATGACTCCATCTTGAGTTGTGAATTGTGTCGACTCAATTTTGAAATTGGTGGGGTATCTATGTGTCTCACAATGCACCCCAATCAATCGATTTTAATTCACGTCTCCTCCTACAATCAAATACTTCCAACGGGATCTTTCTAGCGGCCTCAAGGATAGTACTTTATTTGAATTCCACCTACAACACTCTTCATGAAATACACATTGACGTCAAGTCTTAACTAATCAGACTAAATCCTTGAGATAAAGAACATTTAGTATTATTAGACATTTACGCAAAAATTGGTTGGATATATCATATCATCTTGTTTGTCTATTAATGAGAAAAGATAAAGGAAATCCCAGCATCTTTCATACGACATAATGTAACTCAGAGGATTGGTTCTCACTTCTCACCACATTTCGAAATTGTAGTTCAAATTGGGAAAAGGGGGTGATAGGATCCGCCTTAGTAGTTGGTCCACAGTGACAAAAATGGTGGACATAGCTGGGCCTTTTTTCTTTTGTCCTATTTATTTGGTCCTCCCCGTTATTGCTTTCTTTCTTTCTTTCTGAATTACCCCGAAAAAGTGGTCAAGATTCGACTAAGGATCTTGTGAGGTTAAGATTTTCTGGGAATCTTTGAAGTCTTCCCACTATATTATTTTTATCGTCAAAACATTTCATTAATTATTTTTTTTTATGGATAAGTCTATTTCGCAAAGAATTGAGGATTTCTGCATCATCTTATAGTGGGTCACATAATTGCTGAGCACAATAAGAATCCTTGTCTATTGGATGTTATTCCTAGCATAATTAAGTTCCCTTATCATCGAACTTCACATGAAGTGCTCAAAACCTATTGTGAAATAGTTTCATCATCTAACGACACACTTCACACTTTTTTTCTGACCGGACTGAAGAGCTATACTTGAGCAAAAATCGATGTTGATTATCATAAGAGAGAGATATTAGTCTTAAGTAAAGGTAATCCCCGAGGAAGATTGGGGTAAGATCCAAAGGAGAATGTTGGCGCTCCTCCTGTAGTGGTAGGCGGGAAGTCAATGATTGAACGGAATCACCATGATGGCTTCTTTTTAATCATGTCTACAGAAAAAAGATGGTCGGGGCCTCTCCTCAACCGGCGTGGAATTCACAGCCACATGATGGGTCATGTCGACAATTTAGCCAAATATATTAATATGGTCACCGCGTTATGCGCCTGTTTCCAATTAATTACTCGGGGAAAATGGCAGGGGACACACGGTCCAATCCAAAACCAGGTTTCAAAAGCTTGAGTACGTCCGTTTGATCTATCCGAATCGGAGTGAGATCACGCCCCCATTACGCCGGATTAGGACATGGAGGGTTTCGGTGGATAGAAGGGAGAAAGCTAAAGAGCCTGTATTGGCTTAAGAAAAGACAAGAAAAAAGCAGAGCTGATGAATCCGGGGCTTTTTGACAGGTCCAGCTTTATGATTCTTGTTTTGAATGTTTCAACAATTCTGTGGGTAGCAAGGTAGGCACAAAGAGATTTTTGTGGATAAACTGGCCTACCCTGTCGATTGATATCTCCCACAGGACAGAATGTTGCACCACCTTCCAGGCTACCGCGACAATGGTTTCTACTCACTGCTTGACCTCGCTTTTTAGTTTTAGCCACCACTTCGGCGATTCCAGACATCTGATGTGTTACCAACTTGAGAAAACGCGTTGATGGAACAGTCGCGAAGAATTTAGTCAAAAGTCGCCGAATTAGTGGTAGTTCATAGAGACAGAACAGCACGGACATTTGATACGCTTAAGATCCTACGAGCGCACGGATACATGATAACACCCTTTTGAAGCTCCTTAAATAAAATACACAGTAGGTTTTGTCAATGATGCCTTGTGTTATTAATTTAACGTCTTATAGAAATCTAGAACTGTCGAAGGTTAAAGCAAAATTTCAGTCACCCACTTCAAGTTTATCACTTGTTTAGATCGAGCTGCCTTGGAGTTAAACCAATCACAACCGTTGCGACGGCGGATCCTGCACTATGTACTGGCTTTAATGATACTTGATATATGGATGCAGTACAATGGATCCCACAAAAATTAATGGCCTTGTCAATATCTACCCACCTACCCACGAACTAGGTACAATGAACTGATTAATATCTAACCATGTACTTGGTACAATGAACTGATTAATATCTAACCATGTACTTGGTACAATAAACTGATTCTCCCATAACATTGCCCGATCAAGCAAACATAGAACAAGAAACTTTTGAAGTCTCTTAGGACGTTTAATAGGTCACTCAGTCACACACATGCAAAGAGATCCACCTCAAATATGTTAAGAGAGTCGCAAAATTCAAGATGTAAAACTCTAACCGGTTGCAAAGCAAGAGAAAAATGAAGGGAAAAAGGAGGAATAACCTAAGATCAACTCTCTATCTGAAGGGGTAAAGCCCTCTTTGGTTAGAACAATTCTATGTGACTAATGTCTAGTAAAGACCCGCCAAGAAAAAAAGCACCTTGTGAAGCCTATTACGCTTCGACCCAAAAAAAGCCTTTTATGCCAAAGCTGCTTGCAAGATGACATATTTATGTGGAGAGGGCAGTTCCTCATCTCTCCAGAAGCATAACCAGTTCACAGTGTGGGGTATGTGGGAAAAGATCGACAGCCATGGCTTTTACTGGATGGAAAGGCTCTGAGTTAGGCATGGACTTTACCCTGTGCCGTGCAAGGCCAGCACTGCTCATGTTTCTCCAAGCCCGGTTATCTTTTTTCCCTTTCTCGTTATTCTCAGGACTGGGGGTGCAGAGCTCAATAGCATTTGCCACTAAGCTTTCAGGATTGCAGGAGATATATCTACATACAAGCAAGGCAGATAGAAACCTCAGGATTCCATTCAGGAAGAGATATCAAATGAACTCAGTGATGATAAAACTTCTTTGCATGGGGACTCACACAAACTTTCGGAGATGTGGATGAGTTCTCAGAGCTTTGATGACCTGCAGTACCAAAAATAGGGAAGGAAGAAGCAAGCAACCATATTAGAAGACAAAAAATCGAGGATGCAAAGATCTCAATGACGAATCAACTTTTTTAGGTGTCTCCAAAAGATTCTTGACTAATGATTATATACAAGAAAGATTTATCACAACATGTGCCTACTCCAATTAACTGAGAGTTTTAACGCAAAATGTAAGGCAGAAATCCAAGCCGAAGCATATTCTTCCATTACTTCATATCAAGGTACAAATTCAGAATGTACAGGACAGCATTAGCAACATGGAAGATCTGGTATGACAGTTCACCAGTCAATCTTTATATCCCAGATGGTTGAAATAAGGTGGTCATACTAAATAAATGGTTTATGGCCTATCAATTTACATATCCTATAGAGATCTGTGTAAAATTTCATTTTAAGAGTTCGTAAATCACTCACAATTGGATGGAGCCCCATACGAGGAGGATCAACAATGGCAACAACTTTCTTAAACTGCTGTGCTGAAGTATTTCCCGATCCTGATGTGGAACTCTTTTCTTCTGGGCATTCCGATACTTGTTCCTTGATTCCTAAAGAACCAGATGCCTCCTGGTTGATTTCAGGACAGTTATTTGTAACATTTTCAGTTTCCAGCATCTTATCTGCAACAGCACTTTCACTTTCAGCGGAGATAGCTTCTTTGTGACTTTGTGATGCACTTGTAACCTCATCTAGATTCTGCGGTATAGAATGCAGGTACTCCTTCAAAAGAGATCCCATGACATCCTCAGCCTGAATAATAAAGGAGTCATAAAAATGAGAGAATTCACAGTAAGTACCTGGTTGTGAACTAGGACAAATTGATTACTTAAAAAAATGATTGCACCACAATAATCACTGTTTTTATTAAATAGCAACCACTACCCAGGGAAATGAATAGTTCACAGTAGTTCAATAGCGACCATGAAAAGCTTCATGTGCCATTACTCCTATAATGGACCTCTAGAATAACATAGAAACTATGAAAGACCAAGAAATGGAAAGAACAAGCTGCATGTCTAACCTTTGCACAGACAAATTTACAGTTTCTTATGCCATTAATCTCTGCATTTCTTTGAGCATCCGAAACAGCAGAAGCATTCATTTCAATGCCTATCACCTGTATGGTATGAAGGCAACACAAAGCTCAATCGCTTGAGTGAAATGTCAATGTCAAATTCACCATATGTAACTCAAAATTGCCACATATGGTCAAGATATACTCAACTAGTTAAGCCTTTAAAAACTATTCTCTAATGAAATAATAATGGCAAAACCATACCGACATAAAAATGAGATTTTTTATCTTATGCCTAATATTACTCAGAGCAATGTTAAGAAAAGGATTGGACATTTACCATACCGACACGATGTGCCAGCGTGAGACCAATTGTCCCAGTACCACAGCATACATCAAAAAGCAGTGTATCCTGATCCAGACCAGCCCAATCACCAGCAAGTGAATAAAGCTTCTCAGCAGCAAGGGTGTTAACCTGCAGACCAATAGACATCAAGGAAAAATGGGATGACAGGAAAAATACCTGATTCAGTAGTTTCAGATAGGAAGATAGATCTAAGTTCTTACCTGGAAGAAAGCTGTTGGTGATATACAAAACTGGAGATTGCTTATGTAATCATGAATCCTTGCTTCTTTACCATCCTTTGTCGATCCTGCTAAAGCGCCATTATTTGGCTGAGGAATGGGCAGCAAGCGCAGTGGAGCATCAGCTGGTGCTGCATTTGATATTCCTTGGTGATCCTGCATATATATATATATCCTTGACATACTAAGAGAGAATTTGTGCCGTTGCTAGAATTATCCAAGAATTTTACCAATTATTATCTACCATGCTATATTCTGCACTGTTCTGCAGAAAATATTGAAAATGCCTAGAAAAAGACTGGCATCTGACAAATGAAATTCAAATAACTAGAAAGCAGAGGAAGTCGCTAACCTAAATGTTGAATGGTTGATAGCAAGTAAGCTATAAATTTTTTCTCCTGAGACCGAACGACTAGATGACATCTGATCTCATCTAATTTTTTTTTTTTAAAAAAAAAACCATGAACTAATGAATCTGACCTGAACAACCACAGCTGTTAGTGGCATTGATGGTGCACTTTCTGCAGCTCCAGCCACAAATGCTTGAACCAGCCTCTCAAATTCACTGCTGACGGTGGCATCATCAACGCCAACTGAACAAACCTACATATTCATGCAAAGAGGGGACAAAGGAAGCATGAGCTAAAACACTTCTAAGGCAAGCACATAAAATGATGGGGATCGTATCCAGTCCAGACTATTGTCACAGCAAATGAGGATAAGAGCTGTTGGGTTTGCAAGAGAGGTTGAACCATGCCTTTTTCCATGGACACTAATAAACAATGACAACCAAGATTTTGAGTTCAGCTACATTAATTGCCAAACCTGAAGAATAAGCATGACTTCCGCTATGCTGCTCTCACTATTTTCAGTATCACTGCTTTTCCTGTTTGTCCTTCCTTCTCGAACCTGAAAGGAAGGATCGCAGCAGATGTTAATTAAGCTAATGCCATGTGAGATCAAACAGTCTGCAACAATTTCTTCGGAGAACCAACATAGCTGCACCAATGGTAAAGTCAACTCAATTCATCTAAGTGCCTGTGATTGAGAATATCAAAGGATTAACCTTATGATTTTCTTCATCAAACATGAACAAATCTTCTAATACCTAACAAACCAAAATCAGCAGACCATACCGTCAATTGACGCCAGAACCCAGTATTGTTGAATCTATTCCAAATTGGTAAGCCTGAGCATTGCAGAAACTCCTGAAAGATCGAAGCATACTTGCATGCAATTCTAGACACATTTGGGCAGTCAATTGGCTCTTCAACTGCAGTCACCCCTTCCCTGGAATTATTTCATTGTCAGCATGTGTATCAGTTGCATTAAATGCCTACAGCTGAGAAATCAAGCAAAAATACCTGAAGTTTCCAAGCATGAAACCTACAGTTGGTTTCCCTTGGAGTGAATATCCAACTGAAAACTCACACTTATTGCGGTATCCATCAGTAAGGGGGGATTCCATTATACCTTCTAGTTCACATGGAAGACCACCTGCAAAAGAAGAAGCGTGTTGCAATCAAAATTCATTCTTCCCTCCTCTTCCTCTGTAGCAAGATATGAGAGAAAACAATATAGTGGACAGTTCTCTCTATAAATTTTACTCAGCAGTTTAAATGTACAATTCCCCAAGTATGAAAGTTAGTTCCTCGCTGATGACATAGTGTAATTATTTCGGAAAGTAGGACAATCACCTCTTTCTTTCGACTTGAGAATCCAATCTGGAAGTGAAACACCACTAGGACAAGCTTTGCGTGCGTTTCTGGTCTGACAAAGATGGACATAGCTTTTATTTCACCTAGAGAAAATGAGTACTTTGGGCAACACAGGATGCATCCAATAACGAGAAAAAAAAAGCATAGATACAGACATGAAACTAACCAGTTTTTTCAGCATTTGCATTAGAGCATTTACTTTGTGTACCAACTGATCAACATAAGACATATGGGCAAGGGGAGTCACAACGTCACGAGCACTTCTTGCCCTCGTAGATGAACCACCAAGTGCTGGAGAACTGTTGTTAGAGCAGTCGTTCTTTAATCCATCTGAGACAGAATTCTCCTCAGCTTCATCATTAACAGATTCTCTTTGGGGCACCACCACTCCTTGTTTTGCTTTGTTCTCAAATGATCGTGGAATAACATCTGCAACTTTTATTTTCTTGCTGCCAATAGATTTTCCTTCAAGGCCCTGGTACAACTTGCTTCAGGGTTACTTATCTATTCCCAGAAAAGACATTCAAATACAAACAAAGATACCAATTCCTTCTGCAAGAAAGCTGGAGATACCTCAACTGCAGTTTTTAATTGCTCTGCATCTACAAAAGTAACAAAACCAACAACCATGCCTTTCTTTTTCTTTGCAGATTTATGAACGATTCCCTGACAAAAGAATGAGTTCCATCAGGCACACTCCGACCACAATAGATGTACTTATGTTTTCAGAAAGAACAGAAATGCTGAAAATAGCAACACCATTACACAGCTAACAAGTGATCAAGCAGATGAAGAGGGCCGAGGAAGTGAAAGAAGACTGTCACATAAGCAGAATCAAAAAGTGGAAAATGATCAAAATGATAGAAGCTCCACCATTGCATTGTTCTGGCAAAGGAAAACCAAGTTCATGCCAGCTTTTGTTGTGGTGAGCTTTTTAAGCTTGGCTGTATTCTACCGCAAATATTTGAAAAATGTGACTAATACACAAATGACGAAGATAACACTGCTTTCGCAGCCTTAACAAAATTCATCATCCCAATCTCGTCCCATAGATGCTATTTCATTGCATTCTACATCTACTTCAAAACCAACAATAGATTGCCTGTACCCTTCAGACGCAGCTAAAACAATCTGAATTCCCAGAACAGACAAAAGAAGTTTGAAAATTATAAACAGGAAAACCCACCACAAGCACAAGACTGATGCTTTTAGCAGGAACATACATTTTCAGCCTCGTATCTCCGACAATCACAGTCAAGCAAGGTACGTTCATCCACTGGGAAAGTGAGGAATACTAAATTCATTCTTCCTTACGATGCCGACCACTGAGATTATGCAGCAGACCATTCACAACCAGTTCTAAGGGTCCCCAAATTAATCCAACGCACACCATTTTCTAAGAGAGACTACAATCAGCAAAAAAGCAAATTCTCCATTTTTAACCAAGTAAATCCTGCAAGACATTCTTCCTTTCTCTTGCCGCAAGACTTGAACTTTACCAGCGCATACACTCCAAAACCAGAGGGTGTCACAATCAGTTTAGAAGTAACTTCACGATAGAAAGAGCAATTTGAAACTGCATATGAAACCAAAGACCAAGTCCAAATGCGAGCAAAGTAAAAGAACAAAGGCGACTAATTTTCTCTCACCTGCTCATCGAGAAACTTCTTCAGGTGATCGGAAGTCCACTTCCTGGGCAAATGCACTACGCACTTACTCAACTTCCCGTCACCCCCGTCGTCATCGGCCATCATCTCCGTCATCAACACGTCCTCCGAAGCGTCGTCGCCGTCGCCGTCGCCGTCGCCGCCGCGGCGCTGCCGCTCGTCCTCGTCCGCCGCCCTCCGCGCCTTCTTCGCCCTCTCCGAAGTGGGGTCCCACGTGCCGTCGGGCCGCAGCCTGAGCTCCTCCTCGCTGTGCGCGTACCGGCACGCGGCGCCGTGGCTGCAGGACCCGGAGTCGCGCCTGAAGTAGGAGCAGAGGCTGGTCTTCGACAGCGGGTGAAGCGGCGGGGGATCGGGGCCGTCGCCTTCGGCCTCCCTCTTGCGTTTCTGGCCCGAAACCGCCTCGTCCGCCTCGTCGTCGCCATCGGCCGCGGCGGCGGGGGCGGGGGCGGAGGAATGAGGATCGGGCGGCGTTCGGGGGTCGGGCTGAGGGGCGGAATCGCCGCCGTCGAGCGGCGGCGGCGGCGGAGGGTTTTCGCCGTCGGTGGGGTTCAGGAGGGGTTTGGGCGTCGCCATTTCGTCGTTGGGAGGTGCCGCCATGAGAGTTGGGAGTTTTGCCTTCAATCTCTGCCACTGGGTGGTCCTACGAATTCGAGGACCCGAGACCATTCTCTCATTTTGGGCCTGGACGCACCCGACCCGACCCGACCCGACCGACGATTATTTTATATATATTTTTATACAAGACAATGAAATGAAATTGGAGAATGGAGTAAAAAGAAAATGCAAGAATGAGAATAAAACGATTCAGCAGTGAAATAGTTTTGCACCCATTTGAGAATGGAAGCATGGTTTTCGATGAGTAGAAACGACATGTCCATTCGACCAATGTATATTTTTATATTGAAATAATCATATTATCATATTATGAAAATTCGATTTTTTATGCAGACCAAAAGATGGACACCGATTTCTACTAGTTGGGAACTGGACTAGAAGTGGGGTTCCAAATATGATTGATTTGATTTGTACTGGAATCAATAGTCAGAGGGCCAATCCGGATTTTAAATCGGGAGTCGATCCATTTTATTGTAACCATCACAAATTTGTTTGTAATGGCAAGCAAAAGAATAGAAAGTATGATCTTAGTTACTATAGGCAACAAATTTAAATTGTTTTAGGATGGGAAAGATTAGTTGAAATTTAGATTTTATGAGGAATTTAAAGGATAATGGATTTTTAAATTGATCCTTTGAAATAGTCATTTTGTTTATTGTTTAGTATTTTGTTGTTGTCATTAACTTCACTAGCAAATGTGTCTTCTCATTGTGTGCGGAAGAAATTGACAATTCAAATACTGAACTTGATATGAAATTGGCAATTCAAAGACTGAACTTGATATGAGATATCTAAATCATTTAGAAAGAAATTGTCGATAGATGTACACAACATAGAAATTGTACACATGGAAAGACAAAATGATTTCAAAATATAAAATCCTTTTAAGAAAATAAATGTAGGATAGAAAATATCCAAATTCTAATGTCGAAACTGTACTAGATAAAATACAATTACGATTGTACGAAGCCGTCATAGATGCACCCTATGTAAAATAAGGCTGCGTTTGTTTTTATTCTTTATTTCTGTTTTTAAACAATTTTTCTGTTTTTTTGTTCATAGGAACAAAAAAGGAAGCAATGCATTTAGTTGCGTTTTGTTCCAAAAGTATTTTTGTTCGAAATACATCTGGGCAGAAACAATAAACAAAAAAAAAAAGTTGTTTCTTGTTTTAGAATACATTTTAGGAACACATTTTCTCTCTCTTCTATTTTCTTCTTTTTTTCTTCTTTTTTTCTTTCTTTTTTTCTTTGGCCGGTCACCGGCCTCGGCCATGGCCGGCGACCCGTCGAGGGCCGGCAACCTTGCCGGAGCGTCACCGCCCCGGTGAGCCCCCGGGCGAGGCCGCCGGCCCTCTCGTCGGTGGCCGCCGGCCATGGCCGAGGCCGCGATCGGCCAAAAGAAGAAAAAAGAAAGAAAGAAAAAGAAAAAAGAAAAAAGGAAAAATAAATAAGAAAAATAAGAAAGAAAATAGAAAAATTAAAATAAAATAATTAAAAAATTAAAAGAAATAAAAAAATTATATAATTTACCAAACGTGTTTCTATTCTTTTTATATATCTGGAAGCATTTACCAAACGTGTTTTTTTGTTCAAAAATTGTTCCTTAGAAACATAAATACTTTTTTTCTATTTTGTTTAAGAACAATTTTTAAACGAAATGTTACCAAACGCACCCTAAGTAACTAAACAAATTTGAAAGAAAAAAAAAAAATGATTAAGGGGCTGCATGTTTATGTTCTTTTTTTTTTTTTTGTTTATGAACAGAAATTTTGTTTTTTTGTTCCAGGAAAAAAAAAGAACGTAAACACGTTTATTTGCGATTTTGTTCAAAATCTATTTTTTGTTAGGAACGAAAAAGAACGGAAATGAGAAACAAAAAAAGTTGTTTCTTGTTAGGAAAACACTTTTGAAGAAACACTTCTCTTCACTTTTCTTCTTCTTTTCTTCTTCTTTTCTTCTTCTTTTCTTCTTTTTTTCTTTGGCCGGTCGTTGGCCTCGGCCATGGCGGCGACCGGCCGTCGAGGGCCGGCGACGCCGTCGAGGGTTGACAACCTCGCCGGAGCGTCGCCGGCCCGGCGAGGCCAAGCTCGCCTAGCCAAGGCGAGGCTCGGGCTCGCCCACGCCGGCGAGGCCGAGCCTCGCCAAGGGCCGACGACGCTCGGCCTCACCGGGCCGGCGAGCCTCGCCGTGGCTGGGCGAGGCTGCTTGCCCCGTCGGTGAGTCGCCGGAGGCCGGCGACCGACCAAAAGAAGAAAAAAAGAAAAAATAAAGGAAAAATAAAATAAAAACATTAAAAAATTAAAAGAAACAAAAAAAAGAATAAAATATATCAAACATGTTTTATTCATTTTTTATTCCGGAAAAAGTTTTACCAAACGCGTTTTTTGTTCAAAACTGTTTAGGAATAGAAATAGTTTTTTCTATTTTGTTAAAAACAATTTTGAACGAAAAATCAAAAACAAAATGCCCCTAAGATCTCCTAACAGCATGAAGCTCTCTTTATTCAATTTAATAGTATTGATTTCAACCACAGAAATTATTGAAATTTCTCGGGCAAAATTTTGGGCTGAAAGTGGCAGGTATACTTTACCGTATAAAGAGATTTATTTAGCTCAACATCCCTCGGTATCTAAATATAGTATTCCTAAGTTTTAATCAATAATTAATTTTTTATGCACTCGTGAAGCTCGCGTGTTAATTAATATAAAAGATTTCACAAAAGAATCTTCTTCATAGGAGAAAAAGACTCTGGTTTACAATAAGAACATCCGAAAGTATTAAAAAAATATATATATATATATTAATAAATATTTGGGAAGTAGCTTGTTTTGAAGATACATCTAATTCGGGGAAAAAAAGAAGAAGAAATCTCTCAGCTACGCAAGGAACGAGAATTTTTACAGGTACAGCGACAGAAAGATTAATCATGCAGAAGCAGATACAAGATGGCTTGAAGTCCAAAAAGATTTCTATTACAAAACCCAGTCTCCCATCAAACAACCCATAATTGTGTTCATAACTAATCCGTTTGGCGTTAAACCCGCGAGCGGTTATTTTCGACACAAGCAACTGAGAGTCGGGCTGAAGCATGAGCAGCGGCAAAGTTGGTCTCCAGGCGAGATCTTGCCGGACGTACGATCGAGGTGGGCCAGGAATATAAAAACGATACATTTGAAGATAGTTTTACGTCGCTTTAGTCGTGGACTCTCCCGAGTCTTCGCCGCCATTGTTCACCTTAATTTCCAGGAGCCGCTCCACCGGTTGCCGGCAAATCGGGCACCTATTCGTCTGGAACCTGAGGACCTTAGCACAGCCGCTGCACATACACTGCAGCAAAAGGAAATGGAGAACAGATGTGATTGGCAAGCAGGCAGATGTTCTCCAGTCTAGTTTTTCAGAATCTAGGAAGAGACTAAAGTTCAGTAAGACCAGAAGTATGCAAGAATCATAAGATAATGCTCTCTCTTTCCCAACGATGTGGGGGAGGGTTCAAGATGAACAAAAATAAACCTACACAGCTCAATCAGACTCTTCATCAACTGAATTCACATTAAACACACCATTCGGCTCATCAAAAATGATTCTTGCAAATTGCGTCTACACCATGTTCTTGCAAATTTGGCATTCCTTGTTCTCAGGTATCAATCAAATCCGAATTGTATGAGCTCCAGAGATTAGGGGAGATGAGTATCTAACCAGTTTCTGGGAAGCTCCAAGTCTCTGGTATCAGGCACTAGAGAATAAACCAGTTGCCAAGAAGATTTTAATTTTATGCAAGAGACCAATATAAGTATTGCAAACAGACTCTAGTCTCCGACAATGGTACAAGTCGTAAGCATGTTCTTTTAATCTACACAGAGAAAGTACTAGCTAGATCATACCATGTGTCTGCAAGGGAGAACTGTCGTATCCCGTGGTTCTGACAAACAGATGACGCACTCTTTCCCAGAGTCATTACCATCGAAATCCCCCTCCCCCTCGACTGTGTTTCCGATACCATATATCTCCTGTAGCTGATACCTCATGCCATTCACCCAGAGGATCTGTTTCACCACACGTGCCTTGTATTCGTCTTTCCCTTTCTCAATCACTGCTTGGGTTATCTGAGAATTTCTGACTGAACTACTATCCATCCCTGTAGCACTCACTGGGCATGCTTCGGCCTTCACCACAAGAGGATAAATCTCAAAATCACCATCTTCTACTACACCCATTTCCTCAAGTATTGAGGAGTCAACACCTGTCCCGGAAGGTTGTCGAAACTTCTGGCCAAGACCTTGCTCAAATTCTATTATGACAGGTTTAAGTAGGCTCTCCCTTGTCCCGATTAAGTTACAGTCTTCAGTTTCTTTAGCGAAGAAAACAAGAGTGATGCTGTTGAAGAGAAGAAAGATACATAAATACCAAAGACAAACTCCATAAAAGTGCAATACTTTATAATGGTCTAATTTCTCAATGGCTTAGTAAACGTATTTCTGGGTCCAAGCCAAGCAGATGACAATGGTGGTCGTCAGGGGTAAAGTGTTAATGAGCTGACAATTAGCTTGGAATTCGTGAACAAAGATAAATCCAGTATCCAATACAAGTGAAGATGATTATTCTGTGGCTACGCTTAGGCTGAAAGAGTAGACTCATGAACAACTTCAAGCAGATTATAGTGTGCATAGAGTTGCTGCATTAGGACTGAAAAGTTATTGGGAACCTTCCATTAGGTAGAAAGCTGCTCAAGTCATTCAATAAGTTTTCAGATGCAAATACCGATGAACAAGAAGAGTTTAAGTTTGGAGTAACTTCAAAAATTTATATTAGCTGATACCTAACTTACAAGATTCCATGTTGACATTTTCAAGTTTGACAGGTCCACCAATCCACAAAGATCTATGTTCCTACTCAGAATTCAGATGGCCTAAACAGGCAAACTAACCTTACTTCATCAGCCAATATTCACCTCAACTACAACATTTTAGAATACTGATTAAGCATACCTTCCAGGAGCAGTGGCATCGAAAGCGAAAGAAATAAGATACTTTCCAGGATTATCCTCATCTGGTTCGACGCGAAGTGTCTCCTTCTTGATGTTAACATCATTCCTTATAGTGACTGCCTTCTGGTGCTCAACATAGGGGGTAACAGGAGCAGGAACGGGCCCATATGGGTACTGCCCACCGGCCAAGTTCGGGTAAGGCGGTCCGTAAGGACCAGGCATAGGTTGCTGTGGATAGTATCCATGGTACGGATAGGAACCCGGCGGATTCGGATGGGGGTACTGTGATGGATACGGGGTGGCGGCCGCGAACACGTATCGATTACCAGCACTCTGAGGTGAAGGAGGCAGGGGAGGCGGCGGAGGAGGAGGCAGGTGGCTCCGCCGCCTTCGACGCCCCGAGCTGCTGCTCACCATGTTTCCCATTCTCGTTTCTCAAGCCCTCTACTTCTCTATCCTGACATTAAAACATCTAGACATGAGATTCCGAAACTCAAGAAGAACACGAAAAATCTGAAATTTGAGGTGGGGGGGCAAGAAAAGAAAACGAAACGACAAAAAGAGACGAGGTAACCAACGCGCCAAAACGAATTATCCGAACAGGGTTGTCGGCATCAAAGGCTGAATTTTCATGGAAAAAGAAACACGACCCGGAAAAGGAACCAATCAAACATGAAAAAGAAAAGGCACAAAATTGCTGATGCGGTTTCTGCTTTTCCCCAAACAAAGATCAACCCTCCAATGCGTACGAAAAAAGTATCAGGGGAAAGGAAAAATTCTCACCTCAGGAAGAAGCGATGGCTTCCCTACAAGGTGCCCCAAATTCAAGAAAGCACACAGAGAGAAAGAGAGAGAGAGAGAGAGAGAGAGAGGAGGAATATATTCAAAACCAATGAAGGGCACAAAGTGGGATCGGTTGGACAGGATTGGCATGGGGGATAGTGGGTCGAGGAAAGTTTCTGGTTTGATGAGAGCACTACCGTTGAACAGTTCCCTCATTCGTTGCGGGGGGGGCCAACTTTTATATGGACGCAGCAGCTACACCCTCGAAGACAATCAATCCAAAGAATGCCACCATAACCATCAAGAAACGATCTTTTCAACAGGCAACCCGACAGGGGAGAGGAACCCTCCTCAGACCTTGAAGAAAAACAAGAAAAGAACAGAAAAAGAGCATCTTTGCCTCTTCCTTCAGTGCCTCGTGTCCTCCTGATCGGCTGTAGATGCTGCAACAGAACGGGAGCAGGAACCGCTTCGCCGCACCGTCCTCCACCTCCCCCACCCACCCCGCCACGTCAGCTTCGTCCGCAAAGGTCTTGCTCGCTGGGCTTCGGCCCGCGGCCCGCGGCCCTGCTTACTCGGGGTTTCTTTGCTGGGCTTGCGTTGTGGTGTTTGGTTGCACGTGGATATCCTCTAGGAGTGATCGAGTTGGGTCGAGACAATCATGGTACTAAGGACGAGCATGGTTTCGGAATAAAATTTAAAACCGAAGAACTAAATCAGTGGAATCTGTCCAGATTCTAATGATATGTAGGTTAAGTTTCAGATTTCAAAAATTGAAGAATCCGTTTCAATAAATAGGTTCTAGATATATGGAAAATTTTTATGTTTTTATTGATCTATATATTCACACAATTCTACGGTATTTCATGACATCCGATGATGAGTATATAATTTGAATACACTAGTCTAAGCTTTTCTTTTATAATTGAAACTTTTATTTTGTTAAAGTTTCATATTCTTCGTGTGGTTAAATATAAATTATGATTCAATGCAATGTTTCATTTAATAATATAAATGGAATCTGGGTAGACCCTAGAACCTATAACATGATAGTTTTTAGGTTTCAGGATATGTAGAGTGGGTATCAAGTTTTAAAAATAAGGAACCTATTTTAACGGGTAAGTTTTAAGTTCCGGGTAGAACCTATATGGAACTTTAGAACCGCTCACCCCTACGTAATACAAATTCAAGCTTGACTCATCTTGCATTCTTGATACTCGCAATCAATTCGAGCTCTTTGGTTATAAAAAAAATTATTCAAGCTCCACTGGACTCAACTCTATTACAATCGAATAATTAATAAACTAAAGCTTCATAAGGTTGAATGGTTTCCATGATTTGTAAATGCAGGTAGTATATTATGAAGTTTCGAGAATTTTTTTTTTTTGTGCCTCTTTTTGTATCTATTACGTGTTCTAGACAAAATAATAAAATTCCAATAAGGCTAGTGAGTTTTTAGGGCTGATAGCTTAGGAAGCTCGAGGTCGACATCAAGAGACATCTTAAGTAGCTCGATCCCTACCCTCACTCGGAATCAGTTGAGTCGATCTCAGGTGCTAATTGCATCGAGCCTGAGCTATTTGCGAGTAGTTTGAACTTGATTTCGTTGGTGAAACCTTTCCAATATGGTAAGTGTGATCTTGACGACGAAAAGGCCATTTGCCCATTTAAAATACTACGTTAATAAGACAGGCACAAGTATGGAGAAAGGAGGAAGATGTTGGGAGGACTCGGGGTCAGAGAGAGGAGGGAGTGGTGGCAAAAGCTAATAACTGTCTATCGTTGGTTCAATAATGTTAAAAGTTAAGTGTAATAAAAATTCTAAAACTTCTTGTGAAGATGAAATCAAGTTGTGTAACTTTGGAAAAGTGCGATGAGAACCTAAAATCTATCAAATTAGTGCAATTAGGTCTTTCCATTAGTTTCGTCTTTTTTGGCTAAAGAAATATATTGATTTGGATTTTTTATTATCATTTTCTCTTTTCTATGCGGCTGTTACGTTGACGAAGCCCGCAACGACGAAGAAAATAACGCTATGTTCCTTCTCTTTCGGACCGGCCATGCTTTCGCATGGTCGACCCTATTCCGAAATTGAATCCAGTTTTAACCACCATTTCGGTGTGCGTCTTATTTCGGCCCAGCCGCTCTCATAGATGGCCTGAAGCTCTCAAGAAGACACTTCAATTTTGTTTGCACTGCTTTTCTGCCAAGAATGTCACTGTGACAGCAGATACAATTCGTCTGGTGGGAAGAGGTGAGATCGGACTCTCTATCCCCCATCGAAAGCGTATTCATTCTATGACACTGGGAAGGACACCGCGCTTATTACTCCCGGTTTGGAGTTAGGGTGAGAGGTAAGGATACCGCGCTCATGTACAGAAGCTTCTACTGCTAAACTTTTCGTCACTCCTTTGCAAGGGTCACCGAATGCGTTGATAGACACGTCGACCATACAACTCTTCGATCCCATGCACGCCTGCACGAGTTCGCGAGAACGAATGAGGAAGGATGGACATATCACAATCAAGGAGGTAATAACAGCTAAGACGTGGTTCATGCTAAAAGAGTTGTGGAGTAATACCTTCTGAACTACGGCAAGTGCCCTTTTGCTGCTGCATTTTCCATGGCCGAAGCTCCCACAAGTTCCTTGCGGAGTTCCGAAGCTGGCGAACTTGATCGAGGATATGACTTGATTAGGACGTGGGCACTCCAGTGACAATGTTGGCCGCGATGTTTTTCCTGTTTTGGACTCTGATTCTGGGTTCCACATGTCGACAGGTGATGGGTGGGACTCGCTCACATGTGAGCATAAGCTTTGAATCTGTCTCGTGGCAAAAGATATTTGAGTGGGATCGCCACCAACTTCCTCGAACATTACAAGAATGTTGCCGCTTGGTTTTAACCATGAGCGCGGAACGTGGTACCTGTGAGAGTGGGCTCAAGATTACTCCTTGAAATGGTATCCTCAAAACCTTCTGAACGCATGACTTTCGGTTACTTACAGCTTTTGTGATGGCTTCCCGCAGCTCTTTAGGCATTTGCTTGAACTGTAGGCTCCTCTGTAATTGCAAGAGTCAGTGCAGCCACTACCAGGAGCGACGTTGGTTGGCCAATACCGTCCGATGCTTTGTCCATTCACCCACGCCTCACCCTTTCCCATTCCAGAAAAGTCGATGGCTACCGGGTCTTTGCCAGCAGGAGCAGCAAAAGTGGTCTGGAGAATTAAGTAACACCATGGTAAGTGCCTAAATAGTATAGGTATTGCCTGAGACACCTTCAAGTAAGGAGCTGTTTAAGGAGCTGTTTAGGTTTAGATTGGTGTTAAAATAATCCCACTCTGCTTCAATTTTACTTATGTTTCTACAAATAAAGAAGTATTTGATTATGCCAAATATTTCCCTTGCAGATAATGACTTGCCTAGATGGAAACGGATGGTTACCTTGTACCACGTCAAGGGTTGATTCTTTGGCAAACTAGGTTGCGTAGTCCACATAGAAGAACTTCCACTGGGTAGACCTTGATCTTCACCTTTAAGTCCTATCTGCACTCAACACACACACAAAGTTGCAATGCACCCACGTTAGCTTTATTAAAGGTCAGCCGGTCAGGTGATCACAAGAGAGGTTTTCTTGAGCATGTCAGAATGAAATTCGACATAAATTGCAGTTACCAATATGTTCTCTTTGGCCATCGTCACACTTACTAATGATAGAACTCGTCTACTAGCAAGAAAGAAACCTCACCTGATATGTCCACTGCTGTGAAGACAGATCTATTATGCTGCCATTGGCTGAACTTTTCAGCTTCACTGGACCAGTTATACCAGCACCTGTTTGGTCATAAAAAGCTCCATAGTTCTGGAAGAAAATGTGGTTTCGTTATTAAAGATATAGCTGAAAAATAAGGGAGTTTATTAATCAGACAAGAATAACTACAATAGCATAGTACAATGCATGGTATCGTCACTTTGAAAATGGATGTTCTCAAAGTAATAAATTAGAAAGACCATACCTGAAGTCCGACAGTCAAGCTCAGGAGATCAATTGTGTTCTTCCCTGGTAGAAGCGTGACGGGAATGTCAACAGCAATCTTGGAATTGCCACTGTTGCCTGCTTTACTGCCTGTAGAATTGTAACTGATTGAGTGTTCTGGTCAACTAATCTACATCAGAAAAAGAAGTTTTTTCTACTTCTACATATACAATAAGAGAAATGTACAGAGCACACTCTCCATCAAACCATTCCTTTACCTTTCAATTGTCGGGTACTTCTATTTTGATAAGCAACACTAAAAACTAAAATAGAAAATTATCCAGCATGAGCTGTGTATGATAGGTTTGGCTCAGTTTAGATGTCATTTGGTAAACGGAGGATGTGCATATGACTAAGCAAGAATCAAGGTTATAAAACAAAATAGTAGAATAATTTTCACTTGCCATCTCATTGTAAAATTTGGAAAACAGAGCATACTAAAAAGAAATAGAATTCAATTGGATAATTGGGGCTTCCTTTGTGACCAGGAAGAGCTCAATACATGTCCTGTCATAAGGACCCAAAGTGCAAAAAAAAAGTTTTTCATTTGTACCACTGCCATTCCACCTTGTCAAGAAGAATTCATGTATAAGGATTACCTGCAAGCTTCTTATTGACAAAAGCATGAAGAGCATGGCCAAGTGATTCAATATGAAGAACTCCTTGAGATCCATCGTCAAGGAAGAGGTTATCCCCAGGGATATTAGTGCTGCCAAAAACAGAACCACAGTAAGATTGGACCAAACATATTGGGACACCTTACCAGTCAAATTGGACAGCAGTGGCTGTATGGAAAAGCAGCTAATGAGCTGCTCGTGTACCTTAGTGAATACCACAAGTAGTCACTGCTGTCAGCTGTAGTGTTTATTTGCTCCAACAGCCCGGGCTTCACAAATGAATCATTCTTTGAAATACCCACTGGTTCATTGATCCAACTCCAGTCCGCATTGACTGTAGCGGAGGAATCCACCACCTCACTCAAAGATTCATATAAGAAGGTAGGAATCATAGACATAGAATTAATCTGTAATAAAAAAAAAAAAAGTTGGAGCTCCTCGATATTTTTATCATAATAAAGGAATACAATATATCCTTCAATCCAAAACAGCCAGTGACATCATGGATTCTCTACTATGACAAGAGATGTAGCAGGAGAACAAGTTCACAAGAAAAACCTTCGCAGTATTAAGTGCGACATTCTTGCAGTCTGGTAAAATGCTCACAGACCATCCAGGCAATTGATAAGATTTTCCATTGAAAGTAACAGTTGTGTTGGAGCTGCCCCCATTGGCAAGAAAAGCAGCACATAATCCTGCATCTGTTTTATAGACTGTTGCCTGGAAAAAAAGTTATAACAGATTGATTTTTCTTTCTCTAACATGTGGATCACATAGCATAATCTTTAGCTGAACGATAGAGAAGATTGAAGATTGTATATCAAGTATTGCCATCTAGAAGAACTGAAAGGAAAAAAAATGTATACTCATTAAGTTCCAATGAACACAATTTAGAAGAAGAATGATAGATGGGGCGGACATCTTTGGACTGACATGATATTATATACCTAAAGAATACAATTATCATCCATGATGAAGACTGAACAGTAACTGGACAGAAATAGTAGTCAAAATGAAGCTAAGTTATTGAGTCCCCAAATTTGGAAAATATAGCTAAATTATTTTACGCCATGACAAGTCACAAGGTCAGCAGCAGAATTGACAGCACAAACGTCTATATTTAGAGCACCTGCAACAAGGTGTAATGATGGATTGATGCTTTGCAATTTGCATCTGTTATACTCTGTTCATAAAATTGAATAGTGCTTGACGGCAATAATTTTCTACCAAGAGCTATACCCAGTAAATGCTCTGCTTTACTACTTACAAGTCTCTGTCTATTATTTTAAATGGAAGGGAAAGAAATCTGAAGTTGGTGCACAATGTCGGGGAACTCATAAGAGAAAAACAAACTGACACACCAAAAAAACTGGGAAATCTTAAAGCATTTTGGTCAAAATAACTTAAAAAAGTTATGTCAAGGAAACTAAGTTCTTCAAAAAGATCTGGAGATAAATGATTTCAGGGTGGTTTTACCTCCAAGTTTGAACCAAGGGAAGTATACGCTGGATCTGTGGCTACAAGTGCATCTTCACAAAGCTTGATAGCCTTATGCACGTCCCTCAGATGGCCCCACTTAGGTTGCCTAACAAGCCCTACAGAAATACCGACACATTATGTGGCAGTGCAGAGTTTAGCCATTTATAGAACATCATAATAACTGATTGGCTCAGTGATATATTTCTCCAAAATGACTGCTTTACTATCAATTTCACTTCCTCCATTCCAGCAAGAAGCATGTATTCAGAAAGAATGAGCTTACCATACTCGTCTATTGGAGCATCATAGTCATAACTTGTAGCAATAAAAGGTCCACCAGTAGTTCGGCCGAAGTTAGTCCCCCCATGATACTGTTTTTACATGAATGAAAGAAATGTGCTTTGATGTCAGCATCGTCTCCAGTGAAAGAAATGGCTCGTTTATGACAATGATAAACATCGACTAGCCGATGCTTCCAAGCTCATAAATTCTATAATTTGTACCATATAGTAGTTCTGCAATGTTCCACCTCGCTGGAAAAATCGAGCCACTGCAAATGCAAGGTCTTCAGCAGGACGATATGGAGCAGCCCCGCCAAAGGAAAGGAACCTAATTTTTGGGGGAAAAAAAAAGAAGGGAAGAAAATGTTCGCATAGAGAGTAATGTCAAATAAAAGCTGAGGGTGATTCAATAAGACGATCTATATTTAAAGGAACATGACATCTACTCTAATAGCTAACTTATAGACAAATAGAAGGTAAAGCTACTTACCATCCACTCCAGTTCTCTGTCCACATTTTGGGCTTAGCGTTTGAATTAGGTGTAAATTGGTCACAATAAAATCCATTGCAAGTATTAATCTGCAAAGAATAATAAGGAGCTTAGCGAGAAGTTAGAATATTAAATGGCCAACACGATCCTTTTCCCCCTCTAAGTAAGGTATAAAGTAAGATCCGGTACAATCCACCAAAGAAACAAATATTGAAGATATAGAGCTCATCCCAGACCGCTCCTCATATAAAGTAAGGTCATAAAAGATCAAGTTTAACCTAAGGTCATAAATAATGGAAGTGACCCAAATAACCAAGGACAGCTACAGCGGCAATTAAGATCTCTTTGAACTAGACGACCGAATCCTAGATTAATTAAGGAATTTTCCAAAGTAATTTAGTCGAGAAAACTCACAATGGGATCGGGAGCATCCGCCTGCTGGCACATTACCCAGGGGACCCCTGTATCTAAAGATGTGGCCATGGTTGCTGCCCAGTTGACATAGGGCTTGGCACCGGACCCAAAATGCGAAGCAACATTTCCATACTCATTCTCAATCTGGCACAAAACAGTATACGTCTCTTTAATCATTGAGGGGGCAAAAAAAAAAAAAAAAGAGTGAGAGGCGAAGAAGATGATTGTTCATCATAACAAATTTTACCTGAGATAGAATGATGGGACCGCCTTGGGACGCATACAGCTTTTCCTGCTTCATCAAGTCCACGATTTTGGCCGTGAATCGCTGCATCTCTGTCTGAAACAGAGCATTTCTTTTTCCTCATTAATTCGGAATAAACAACAACTATGGAAAGTGAAAAGTGGAGAGAAGAGAGCATGGAAAAAGGGACCTTGAACGGCCCATTGTTGGTTCGGAATTGGATTCCTGGTACGAAATGCAACCACAGAGGAAAGCCGCTGATTGAAGTTGAACAATCCAAGAAAAGAAAATATCAGCGACAAGCTCCAAAGATCAAACGCGACACGACAAACATTCATCTTCCGAGTCGAGGAAATAAATAACTAATTATGGACAACCACTCTGCTCACTCACTCACCCGTAGTTCCATTCCGCGCATACATAGGGCCCGATGCGCAGATGAACTAAGAGACCCGCCTCGGCCACTGTCTTGACGAACTTAACCAAATCTTTCCTCCCTTCGAAATCGAACTGCCGAAAGCGTCACAGCTCAAGTCAGTCTCAAGAACTTCAAGAACCACAAAAGACTGAAAAAAAAAATCTATTGGGTACTTTTAAAGGATGGAGCTGAAAATGGCATGACGATCGAATTCCCACAAATTTAATCACCGAAATAGATTAGTTGCAACGATAAACAGACGAAATCACAAGAACGGGCCATGAAGAAGAAGAAGAAGAAGAAGAAGCGGATAGACCTGATTTCGCACTGGCTCATGGATGTTCCAGAAAACGTAGGTCTCGATCACGTCCAGCCCTCCGTCCTTCGATTTCTGTATCAGGTCCGGCCACATCTGCAGCAGCCCAAAGAAACTCATTCAAAGCGCGCCCGTCTCGGCTCTCGCCTTCTCTCTCATGCACGACGCGCGTTCCATCGTCACGGACGGCGGTTCCGGTCACACGTCACAGAGAGACAGAGAGAGACGGAGGGAGACAGAGGAGTAGTACCTCGGGAGTGCTGCGAGGGTAGTGAATGGAGCCGGAGACCAACACCCGGCGCTTCCCGTCGACCACCAGCGCGCGGTGGTCGTACGTCACGTTCGCGGCCAGCGACGACGACGCCGCGAGGGCGCCGACGAGCGCCAGCGCGAGCCCCAGCAGAAATCCCTTCCCTCCCGCTGCCGCCATTTTCCTCTCCCCTCCCCACGATCCTTCCGCGGCGAGAAACGGACAGATTCCCTCCAACCCTCCCTCCCTTCTTATACACACACTCCGCAGCTCCCAAAAGCAGTTCCGCAAAGCAACAACGGGTCGAAGTTTTCGGTACCCTTTTCCTCAAAAGCAAACAAACAGCGAGCTCGAGCTTTACTTCCGCGAAATGCTTCCGGGGTTCTTCCGGAAATGGAGGGCCGTCTTCTTCTTGCTTCCTTCCTTCCTTTGCTTCTATGCTTCTTGGCCGGCGCGAGGGATGAGTCGAAGCGAAGAGAGGAGGTAGAAAGAAGGAAGGGAATCGAGAGAGAGGATTAAGCTTGTAAGATACCGACGACGGAGAGGACACGCACACTCCACGCCACGCCACGCCTCGCCACGCCACGCCCCTGGCCGTCGTCGTCGTCTTCGTCTCCTGCTGCTGCTGCTTCTCCTCCCTTCTCGGCGTCTTGTTGGAGAGGGAATAAATTCGACTTGAATGCTCCTTTGGCCCGGCGCGATCCTTAGCTTCGACTGATGGCGACCACCGGAGGAGGCTGCTGCTATATCGTACGGTGAACAGTGGGACGGGCAAGTTTGATTATTGCATGACAACAAAAAATAAAAAAATAAAAATCAATTATTGTTGTTATAATAATAATAATAATAATTATTGAACATTATATAACCCATTATTTTTTTATTTTTTATTATTAGCCCTTACAATTGCATTCCTGATTTTAATTTGCTGATATCACATATCTTGTGGGAAAAACACAATTAAAATTATTTTACAAATATAACAATTTACAATATTAGTGATAGCAATCTATAATATTAGTACAAATTGTGGAAGTTCGACTCAATCAATGGGGTTGGCACAGATTATAGAAGATTGCTAGATTATGGGAGGGAATTGACACAAATCGTTAAAGATCGGTTCAATCAGTGGGATTATAACAGATTATAGAAGATTACTGTATCGTGGGAGATGTGCTTTATCATATATATTTAATTCCACGAATGTGTTCCTTATTTTTATGTGTTCCTTGTGCTCGTAATGGGTACAATATTTTTTTTTTATCTCATACTTGAAATACATTTTTGTTGTTTTACATCTAGGTGATTCCGAGATATGAACGAGAACCTTGGATGAAGCCTTTTGGGGGACGGTCCCCCCCAATGATCACCAATCGTAATGTTAGTGGATTTGGAGTCGAAAAGTTCACATGGATTTTTATCAATTTAATGATTAGGTTCATGATTGTCAATAGTATATGAAAAAACTTTAAGGTCGATGCTCGTTCGATAAGAATTATTTATAATTCAAATAATATAATGAATTCACATGAACCTATATATCTAGATTAATTCAATTTTAAAGATCTAGAGCATAATATTAGAAAATTCGATTCTCAATCTCATAAAGTACCACAAATAAAATTTGAAAAAGTAAATTCGCTCCGACGATCATATGGGACTTAATTGAGAAAAAAAATCATACTACTTTTGAAATATTGAGAAGGTGAAGAGGAAATATTAATCTCTAAATCAAGAAAATCTTGATAATTACACAAGAATCTACATGTTAATATATTTTCAAAGATTTTGGTCCCGAACTAAATAGAAGTCAAAAAATGCGACGAGGTACGGCGCGTGAACGGGACGTGCTTGGCCCGTGCACGCGTGGTCACGAGCATAATCTCGACTAAATAGGAAACGCGGGATCAAAATCAAATCAAACGTTTGTCCGTGCATGGCGCAGAAAGAGGAAGTGGGTTGTCCGCGGTGGACATTAGTGACCAATGCCACGTCCTGTCACCGACAGTAGACGGTACGGGTGCCTCCCACCAACTGTCCCTCAAATCGAATTTTTTTTTTTTTCAGACCAAAAATAAATAAATAAATTTCCTTTTCCAAATTAAGAGAAATGAATAATAACAATTATTATATGATTGATTCGAGACGAGTTCATCAATCACGGGGTGAGGTTGTGTTGAGTTCCCCAGACCTCGTTTCTCCCCTCCACGCGTCATCCCCTGCTCATAAGGCCCAGATGATGCACCTACCTCATTATATCTCATGCACGTCAGAAGTCCAAAGTAACACGGCTTATCACCGGATTGAGCATGACTCATGAAATTTAACGAAAAGAATATGGACACGTATGCGAAATGAACTGAAACAAAACCTAATTTCGAAATCATGTTAGATGACCCTATTAGAAAAACTTAAATTGATATAGCATATGAATTTTAAAATTAAGCATTTCGAATTTAAGGAAATGAAAATTAGTGTTTCGAGCTAGATTTCCTGAATGAATCTTAAAGTCAAGTATTATCTATTGTTTCAACGATGCGGCGTAATGGGTTTTGAATTTAAGGGAAAAGAAAGTCAGTATGTCGAGTTTGATTTCGTGAATGAATGAGTGGACTCCAACCCATGTGTTGTCTCTTTTTGGACTAAATGTTAAGGGCTCCATATGGACCAACGATTGTTTCTACTTTCCAGTGGTCCTTCTTTGTAGATGACGAAGGCTCTCCCTAGGTGTAACTTGTCCAATGTGATTGGCCAAATTTCAAATCGGCGACCACTTGAAGAGTCAAAGTTTTCACATCTACATCTCGATTAATGTGTAATCTAAATCCTCCATGTGTCCACAGGTCGATCAATCGTGGGTTAGATGTCACATGTCTGTCATTTTTTTCCAAGACACTACTTTGACATTGACATCGATGTTGATATCCGATTCGTGATGATTGTGTTTTAGTTTACTAATGAGGAGTCTCATTAGAAAAGGGTCATTGCATATAAAGACATAACAGGCAAGCATGTTAATTACAAATGCGATTGACCAAGTGCAATGTTAGGCACCCTAAGGTTTATTGTTCGAAATTGGTAAATGGAGAGATTAAACCCCGACATTTTTTTATAGAAAAAAGCTGGTCATATTCCACGCTTAATTAAAATTTGTCGAATTATTTTGTGGTCTGGTCTCATCGAATCTAACACTATACATAAGAGAGGGACTTCTTTGTCAAAATCATTTTGTTTTTGTCTCCAAAGGAGATAGTAGCTCCTTTCAAAGTGTATTTAAAATATTAAATTTTATGTATGCAATTAGTTAAATCGTATGCTTTTCAATTGGTGCGTTCAAGTCCTAAATCCTTTTGGAAAATGTAATCACATCCCTCGGATGAATTGGTACAATTTTTTTTCTTATGGTGTGTTTGATAACATTTATGTTCCGGAACAATTTTTTTTAAGAAATAATTATTTTCTATTTCTACTCACTAAAATTTTTTTGAGTAAAATAATACATTTAATAACTGTACAAAATCTATATTCCCATAATAGAAAAATAAAATGAAGCATTTGGTACAACCTACAAAATTTTTGTGACGTTAAATTTATTTTAATTTTTAATTTTTTTAGGTATTTATTTTTTATTTTATTTTTTTTCTCTCTTCTTCTTCCTTCTCTAGCCCGCTCCTAAGGGGGCGGCAATTGGCGAGGAAGAAGAAGAAAAGAGAAAAAGGAAGAGAAATAAAATGATTTATTTTTAGAAATTGTTATCGAGAACAAGAATCTATTTTTTTTACTTTTTGTTTCTATTCAAAATCTATTCCTCGACCATTTTTTTATTTTGGGAAATAGAAAAATTAACTAACATTATCAAACGGATTTTCTGTTTTTATTCTATTTCAGGAAACAAAAGAACAAAATAACGAAAGAACAAAGAAACATGAATATTACCATGCGGTACCTACTAGTATCCGGAAGCTATCTACTCAACAGCCTTAAATTGCATTTTTAATATAAGATTAGGATTGAATTGCACTTTACATGTAATTTTTGCACTTTTCATGGATACATATCGTTTACAGATGGTCTTCCCATGCTAACTTCAGCTATATTTGGAACATAGCTGGAATTTAAGAATCAAGAAAGTTTACTACGATTTAACCCAGTTCAATTTGAGCTTTACCCAACTCCTGTTCAGACAAGGACCCAGTAAGTTTTAATCGAAATTCTTCGGGATGCAGAGTTTAAGAACCGGACAATCTTCTGCGATTACAAGCCCAAAACTTCAACGAATTGAATACGACCCAAAATGGGCTCATCATTAGATGATTGTTTGGAAACATGGTCATAATCCAAGTGAAAAATGGGCCTTCAAGTGGATCAAATTGAACTCCTTCAGCCTACGTTCTGCGCATCCTGGTCTTTCGTTTTATTTATAAATCGGATAATGCAGGAACACGAGCCTAGAAACCCGGTAACCTAATGAGTCACTACTAGCCTGTTAAGGCTATTTAGGAGCCAAGTGAGTAATTTTGGCCAGGAATTGCAGATGCGGACACTGCCGGACAGTCTACCGGACACTAGAGCTCCATGAACCGGCTAAATTCAGGTGTTTCACCTATTTAAGTGGCCAAGACCTAAAGCAGTTTGCACATAGTTAAAGAGATCTAAACATGCGGCATCCAATTCATAAGTCTCGGGGTTCATTTTTCACTCGAGCCATGATCATCTAAGAGGTATTGAACACGCACAAGTCTAACCAATAGTCCATTCTTAAAATTTGGGAGAGCAAAAAGTGAAGAAAGAGAGAACAACGTATCAGTTTTGGGGAAAACTTCATGATGAAGAAATATATTTTTTCTGGAAAATCATTTTTAAGGAAAATTAATAGTTTTATTTTGTTTAGTGATACTTGACAGAATTTTTATTTTTATTTTTAATGTTTGGATCTTATTTAGAAAATAATTTCAATCTTATGACTTTATCTTTGACAAAAAAATCTTCTTAAATATTTATTATTATTATTGTTAGTCTTTGGGCTTCAATGACGACCAATGACAAGCCACGAGCAAGGCTCGACCTTGCCAGGATATAGCGAGATCTAGCCTCCCCTACCCGCGCTTGTGATTGGTCATTGGCCGTCACCAAGGCCTAGTGGCTGACGAAGGGAGAAGGAAAAAGAAAAAAAGAAAAGGAAAAATCAAATATTGAAAAATTTGAGAGGAGCAATTTGAGAAAGTGTTTTCACCTTTTTAGATTTAGAAATTAACCTTCCTAACTTTATGATGAATAATTTCATTGACCAAAAAATGTTTTCGGTTAACTAGTTATTTTGGGCAAATTAAAGGGATGAAAGTCCAACGAACTAATTTCCGGAACACTTTCACTGATATAAACACATCCTTAATATTTTTGACTCTTCATTCACAAAAAAATTCTAAAATCTTAATTCTACCCATTTTCCTAAGTCGTTATTCCTATCAAATAGAGTACACGCTAGATTTTTAGTTTGAAAAATGCTTATGTGACTATTTTTAATTTACTGTGAGAATAACAATATATTTTGAGAAAAAATAAATAACAAACAATTAGAAATTATTGTGGAGTTTATCCCTTCAATAATATATGACTTATCATAATAACTCCAAGTCTATCATGCTAGCAAAGCTTTTTCAGTTTCGATAGAAGCCTAATTTCGCAGATGGGATAAGAACCCAATTAAAAAACAACTTGGCTCTACTTGCTGGTCTGTCAATTTTCAGGTACCTCGTCGCTGGTGAATTTGTGATCCCAAAACGCATGCACGATGCATAATTACATCTTGATTAGCGACTTGGGATCTCGATATCCGGACGGCGCAAGTGCTCCCACCGCAGATGGCTAATCACTAATCACCAACTAATCCGGATTACGCCTCGTCGGCTGATCCCGACAACCTTTTTTTCCGCACGTCGCCTTCATCGCAAAAGTCAGCTCACACCGCTCAGCGGTGAGGGGGCAACGTTCATCTTGGTGTCGAGCCCGACTCAAAGACAACGATCTCCTCGAGCGAAATCTCAGATTTCATTTTCAACCTGAAATGCATTGCGGAACTTCCCTCACCTAAAATGGTATCCGCAGTTGCAGCTTCTGCATAAATTGCACTGCTGATCTTTCCCTCCCATGCATCAGCCTTCGAACGTTCGTTTCTCCAAGAGCCACTTTCGATTCTTCTTTAGCACGAAACGGAGACGAAACGGAAGCCGCACGTAATATAAGACCAGACAAAGGGAAGGAAAAGAGCATGAACATGAACGGCATCGTTGTATTTCCACTTGTGATCTTCCTTATCGTCACTAAGACCTTGGCCCAGACGTCGGAAGGCCCTCCAAGCCTCACCAAGATCCTCCAAGATGCAGGCGACTTCTCGAACTTCCTCCGGCTGCTCAAGGTCACCCACATGGCCAGCCAAATCTCCACTGAGCTCCAGAACTCGGGCGACGGCCTCACCATCTTGGTCCCGCCCGATTCCGCCTTCTCGAGCCTCAAGTCCGGGGCTCTGAACAGCCTCGGCGACAAGCAACTGGTGCAGCTGATCCAGTTCCACGTCATCCCGCAGTTTCTCACCAAGTCCTTGTTTGGGACTGTGAGCAACCCGCTGAGGACGATGGCCGATGGTAACAACGACGGGGCGTTCCCATTGAATATCACCACCGGCAACAGTGAGCTCAAGGTGTCCACTGGCATCGTTGAGGCGACAGTGGGCGAATCGTTGTACGCGGATAACCAGCTGGCAGTTTACCGGGTTGACCATGTTCTTCTTCCTCCAAGCATCTTTCCGCCACCTTCGGCGCCGGCGCCGGAGAAGCCTGAGAAGAAGCAGCCCGCCCCTTTGACGACCTCGTCTGCACTGAAGAAAATGGTTGATAGCCAGATTTGGCTGACCACCGGATTAGCTGCTATGCTATTGCTTCTTGGTTTTCTCTGATTCATGCAATAAGATGGACACGCCTTTTTGAGTTTGTAACAAAGCTTCTTGTTCCATAATAAAATCATGTAATCACCATGAGAAATGTGAGCTGGATGATGAATTCTTCTTCATAATTCTTGCAATATGATCTGGTATTATTTCCACGAAATCCACGATTCTACAAAGACCGAACACTAAACAGAACAATACTGTTTCTGCGATGGATAGAGACTCTCTGGTTTAGAGGGTAACTGCAGTGCAGTGCAGTCATCGTAACGCGACCATAGATGTACCTAGGTTTAGAGATTTAAATCGAACTCCTCTCTCTAGCCCCATTTGCATAGCCCCCCCATTTTGCCTCGATCGTTGCTCGCTCACTGCTGCCTTTGCTGCTTGTTGACGCTGCAGCGCAGCCACCGTTGTCGCTCGCATGGCCTTCACTTGTTGTGGCTAAGGTCGCTCAGCCTCAGACGACCCAGTTCCAAGGTCATGCTGCTAATCTGTCAGCTAAATGGACGTAACAATAGAAGGGTACAGTAGGAGTACTCCTCACCTTTCGTATCGGATTTGAGTTAAAAATTAACATTATCAGAGGAGACAGTTTATATGATGATTGCGGACAGTTTATATGATAATTGCGGACAGGAAATATTATAGGTAGACAAGAGAATCAGTAACTTCACATCAAACAGCATTGAATATATGTAAACCATGTCGGAATTTAATTGATGACAAAACCTGAGAACATAATAACTTCAAAATAGAATCAAACGTACATAGATATACCGAAATTTAATCGACGACAAGAATGTAAATATGCAACGCGTAGAATTTAATTGATAATGAGGCACTTAGGATATACAACAAAGATGCAAGCGGAAATTTAATTGACGATGTGAGTTTAGAAACTGTAACTACTGTGTAGGAATTAAAAGATAATTGAAATACAACATGTTTGTTTATTTGTGCGCGAGGAACCTCTGAAGAGTATAATGTGGCTATTTAAAGACTACAATCAACTTTATCAACGAAGGTTACAAAGGGAAGTTATAAATAGAGGCTATAAATGGTCACTATAGAATGTCATTACAGGTTGTATTGATTCCATTGCCTTGACGGTTTCTTCAACTTCACTATGTTGAAAGTCGTTTTATTCCACTACGTTAATAGCTAATTTTTTTTTATAGTTGTATTCGAGATTGCAACTCCACTTTTTGTTGATTCCTTCAAATAGTCAATTCATCAAGTTGTTGAACCTTCAAGTTGTCAATATTTTTGTTCATAAATAACTAAAATTTTCTTTTATTGACTAAGTCTACTACTTGTCCATATAACCAAAATTGGTCATTTTTTGGTACAAACAATGCCCTCTTTAAAAGAATGGAATGATCCGTCAATCATTCAATTCTTTTAAATTAGATAATCAAAAGTCATTATGTGCCCCTTGTCATTGGCAAATTTATTTTTTCTTGTACAAATTCATCATATGACTCATAATGAAAAGCATGTTTTGTGTAAAGTTTTCATGTGGCCCTCTATCTTTGTCCTTAAGTAATCGCTCATACTTGGGACACTTTTGTTACCAATTGGAATAAATCAACATAATTTGGCCTTTGAATTTTTCTCTAAGATTGAGTTTCAATCCACCGAAAGCCAAATTTTTGAATTCTTTCTTTGAGAGTAAAGTAAGGCATCTATTCCTAGCCCTCTTGAATCGAGCAACAAACTGATCGGTTGATTGATTATCATATTGATAAATTCTGCCAAATTAGCAATCGATACTTCCGATATGGTTCTATAAATTGAGAATGGAATTGTCTTTCCATCTCAGCCCAAGTATGGGTAGGAGATAAATTCTCCTTCACCGTTGATAAGGACTATTATGTTTTTAGGATTTAACTTCATGATATAATCAATGGTGATAAAAGCGACATGTATAAAATATAGACTGCGTGGTGATGTAGAAGATCTCATTAATCTATGGCAAAATTGATCAAAATTTAGATGACTACTACTTTAAAGTGAAAAAATCATAGCTTTTGATAAAGAAAGAGGGAATAACCTAAGTTTCAAGAATTCATTTGTTCCTAGGTCTCCACAATGGGCAATAAATTTGAAAGTGCTAGTATGAACACCTAGAGGGGAGGTGAATAGGTGTAAAAACAGATTCTGTAAAATGCAGTGAAAACTTTTTACTTTTAACCTGAGTCTGAATAACAACAGACTTTTGAAACTGAGTCTGAAGAACAACAGACTTTGAGAGAGTTCAGACTTTAGCAGTTAAATAGAATTACGAACAAAATAAAGGAGTTCATGGAATAGAACAAGAACACAAAGTTTATAGTGGTTCGGCTTAGATCAAACCTACGTCCACTCTCCCACGCTAACAGCTTTCTAGCTGGATTCCACTATGCAATCAACAAGAGATTACAACTTTGAGTGCAAACACTTAGTAGTAGATCGCACTATCTCACTAAATCACTCTTTTGGTATTTCTCTCACAATCACAAACATTTAAGCTCACAAGAGACAAGTGTATGAACAAAGGTTGCTCAGACTTTGGAATTATAAATTCTACACTCCGTCTCTTACTTGCTCATCGGTCCTTGATCTCCTTAAATACTCATCCACTTCCAAACTAGCCGTTGAACAGTATCTCGAGAATCGTCTTCCAATCTACCCATTGGACAGATTTGTATCAAGAAGATTTAGTAACCGTTGAGTGACAAAAGTAGAATCCCAAATTGATTCTGATCGTCCATACAAATAGAATCTTAGTTTCCATAAGTAGAGCTTCTTCATATAGAAAGTTCTTGTCTTCAAGATCTAATTGTCAATCAATTAGATTAAGTCAATCAAATCAATCTTGATGTAGAATCCAAACCAGATCACTAGCCGTTATATGTTTGGGACTTGTGTTACATTCTGTCGAATCTGGATGTAAAGTCTGAGTGCAATAGACTTTACAATCTGAGTCTGAATGCGTAAGTCTGAATAGATTTAGCTTCAGCATAAAGTTTGTCTTCTGGTTCTTCATTCACGTTCAGTTTGGAATTTGTCAGAGTGGACAAACTTCTGATGTAGAACAGACTTTGACACTAAAGTCTGGTAGTTTTCAAATTTTGACACAGAAGTCTAGAAATCTTTATAATGAACTTTGGACATATGTTACGTTCAGTCTTCTGGTTCTTCCAAGTATAGACTCAACAATTAAACACGTTAGTAGCCTTTGACTTATTTTGTCATCTTCAAAATATCGTAAGGGATTTCCCTAGCAATCTCCTCCCTTTTGATGATGACAAAATAATCTCTGAATATGCAGATTTGTAAACATACTTTTAAAAATATTAATTTAAATCAAAGGATATCAGAAGATAGCAAATAGATTGAGCATAACAATATATAGAAAAACAATTGCAGCTCAATATTATACAATAAATAATATCAACCAATCAACACATATGCATATTCATATCTTCTCCCCATTTTTGTCATAATTAAAAAGCGATAATAATGGAAAAAGTATCACATAGAGAATATAAAATGATAACAAATACCTTGCATAAAACACAATTTCCAAAAAATCAGTTTTTATAAAGTAAATTGAATATTTAAAGATATGTAATATAGCTCACTTTGATCATATATATCATCAAATATTCAATAAAAATCACGGATGCATCATAAAATTCACGTGCCCTTTTTGTCATAATAAAATGATAATATCAATAAAAGATTTATTAATAACAAAAGATAATAAAAGATGCACTAATCGAATTTTGTAGAACTTAACAAGTTCTGTCACATTTACCTTTTCCTTCTTTCCATAATAATTAATATCACGATCGATTCAAAATTTTTTTTCCATAATTAATCAAAGCTCCTCCTCAATTTGTTGCCTTTTTGAATTTGATCATGAATCTTTCCATTTCTTTTGGATTTACTTTCTCTCCCTTTTGTACGTCACATAAGGGATTTCTTCAATAATTTGCAAAACTTTGCACAAGGAAGAGAATCTTTGAGCTTCCTTCCTCTGATTTTACGAATCAAGCTTGCCATCTTCGCATGAGATACATTTTTGATTGCACCATGATTTGCGTAGATTCGCAATCATTCTTCCCCTTATTGAATTTCCTGCAATCAACTTATTTCCTTTTTGGTATCCATCAATTTGGATCCTTCTATTTCGTTAGAGCAAAATATAAAATCTCCATAGATAATCAAATATTCTTTCCTAACTTATCATAATATATTATTCAAGGAAAGAATATTATGTATAATAATATCTTGAAACATAAATTCTCACTTAGTCAAAGCACGATGAAATCAAAGAGAATAAGATCCTTGAATACTTAAGAAAAAATATTTTGCATAATAAATTAATATCACGTAAAACAGATTTTTATTTGGCAAAATACGATAAAGTCTAAGAGTATAAAATCAAAATAAACTTAGTTGTCTCTAAGCAAGATAAAAAAAATAATAATAATCACACGATTCTTTCTTCAAATCATAGAATACGGTTATAATAAAATCTAAATCAATCAAGGATATGTCGAAGATGAGAATTATGTGCCCAAATCAAATTAAAAAATTTACCTTCCTTACCAAACTCTCTTTCTTCCTTCTTCTTTATATCTTGCAAAAACAACTCATATTTTCTTTGGTACCCATTTTTTCTTGGATCCATGAGAGTTAGTAGAATATGATGTTTTTACCAACTCTTTTTCAATAGGTCTCCAGACTTTAGGATATTTTTTCTCAAAGTGTTCCAAATCTTCACAATTTGAACACTCGAAGCCATTTCGACCAACAAGTTTTGTAAATATCCTTTGAAAATGCTTCTTGTACGCAAGTCTAGGAGGTCTTTGTCTAAGTCTCTCGTTGACTTTAGGAAAATCTATTAGAGAATCACTTTCTTTATTAAAACCAAGTCCCGACTTATTATAGTAAGGTACTTATATAGAAAGGATATGCTCTAATGTTTTTGAACCATTTGAAAATTTTGTCGAAATATTTAAAAATTCATTTTTTAAAGAATCATTTTCTTTGACAAGTAAATCTCGACTTTCTTTTGTTTGTAGAATTTTTTTTTGCAAAATTTCAAACTTTTCTTTTCGAGAAAGATCCTGTTGCCTACGCCAAGAATTCTCCTTTTTAAGTTCGGAGATCCTTTTAAGAGAAGATTTGAGATTTAAGCAAAGTTCATTTATATACTTAAGAACTTTATTAGAAATTTCTGAATGACTTACCTCGATTTCCTTATCAGATTCTGAGTCAGTGTTTGAGTCAGACTCTGATTCTGAGTCTGATTCTAATTCCGATTCCAAATTTGAGTCTGAGTTTGAATGTGCCATTAAGCATATATTTCCTTATTCATCATCCTTATTCATCATCTTCTTTCATTGTTCTTTTCAGCCCATTCTGGTTGTATTGTCTTCTTCCATCAAATTTCCTTCCTTTTCTACTAAGCCTTTTGAATTTCTTGATCATAAAAGCAAGTTCTTCGTCGTCCAAGTCATTTTCTAAGTCTGTTTCATCAAAAACAGTGTTAGATATTAAAGCGATGGACTTCTTATCTTTTGGATCTTCTTAATTGATTTGCTCCACTTCGTAGGATTGAAGAATGCCAATCAATTCATCAACGAATAGTGGCATAATCCTCTGAGTCTCCCGGATTGAGGTCTTGACATAGTTCCAATCTTGTGAGAGATCTCGCAAGAGTTTGTTGACCTTCATTGGGGAAGAAATTGGCTGACCTTGATATGCTAAACCATTTACAATTTCTGTAAAACGGCTGAACATATCTCCAATCAACTCTCCTTGCTTCATCTTGAAGGATTCATATTGGCCAATTAGGAAGTTTACTTTTGTCTCTTTTACACGATCAATCCCTTCATATGTAACATGAAGTCTATTCCAAACTTCTTTTGCTGTTTCACATAAAGAGATTCTGTTATATTTAGCAAGAAACAAAGCACAATATAAAGAATAAATGGCTTTTGCATCAAGAGCTTCTCTTTTGGACATCTCCGTCCGAGACATAGGAGCGAGGGATTTGATTTCTTTGTCTTTGCCACTCTTGTTTGATGTAGACGCAGCAGTGGGGTTGATTCCTTTTTCCACAACATCCCATTGTAAGGGATCTCTGGATTTTAGAAATGCTTTCATTTTGTTCTTCCACACGTTATATTCATTTCCATCAAAATATAGTGGCCTGGTGTTGCTTTATCCTTCCATAAGTCCTGGTGCCAAGATACTAGCTGTCGCGACCTCTTTTTTTCGACGCCCGCAATCGGGTACGAGCGCCTTAGGAGGCTAATGGCTCGGCTGAAATTAATTAAGCCCGGACTCTCCCAAGTCCACAAATTCACGACTTAATGGTTCAAGTTTTTAACTTGCAAATTAATTTTAAAACGGAGTCGCCACTAATCGGTTTGGGGTGGGTCGATTAGAAACCCAAGCGAAGTATCGGGAGAAATACTCGCTCTGCGCAACCGAGAGAAATTAGGATCGGGGACTTGATTACATTAGTTAATCACTAATGCCCTTTCGGTACCTAATTTTGTTTAAACCTTGAGATTTTTTTTTTTATGCTTGAGGGATTTTCCATGCATTTGTGGAGAAAAACATTTTTGGGACCTTTTTCTATTTTTTGGAAAATAAAAGGGATTTTTTTGGTTTTTTTTGGTATTTTTGGAAAATACAAGTTATTTTGCTTTTAATGAATTTTTTTGCCTTTTTTTGGATTTTTGGCATTTTTTGGAAAATATGAAATTTTTTTGATTTTTTTGATTTTTCAGAAAATAAAATATTTTTAAATATTTTTAATGTTTTTTTAGAAAATAAATTATTTTGATTTTTCTTGATTTTTAGAAAATAAAACATTTTTCAACATTTTTAATTACTTTTTGAAAATAAAACATTTTTGATTTTTTTGATTTTTTTGAAATAAAATATTTATTTTTTATTTATTTATTTAAAATATTATTTTATATTAAAATAATATAAAAAATGACCCGGGTCGGATCCACGGGTTGGGTCCGACCCGGGTCGACGACCCAAAACACGGACGGGCCCGACTCAGATTTTTTCCTTTCTTTTTTTTTATTTGAAACGGCGTCGTGGCCCAAGAGCCCGTTTTCGAAAAGAACCGGGCCGACCCGATGACCCGGTTCGGCGAAACCCTACCCGGATCATCGACCCGGATTCCCGCCGAAACCCTACCGGATCCGACCCGAACCCCGACCCGACTCGCAGCTCGCCCCTCTCCTTGCCCGTGTCTTCGCGGCACCGATGAGGGTGGCCGAGGAGCTATTGGGCGGTCGACGACGACGATGATGGCGACGACGGGCTCGAGGACAGCAGCTGGCCGCCCGGGGATGGTGTTGCGTTGAACAGCAGGCCGTTCGACGAGGGCGACGTCGCGGTAGAGCGGCAGCAAGTGAGGCTCGCGTCGGGGGAATCGGCGGATGCGACTAGAGTCTCGGGTAGGGGAAGCGACAGCGACAACGCAATCGGCAATGGGCGGGCGGCGACCGGGGTTTCGGTGGAAAAGCAACGGCGGCCGGTGGTTGATACTGTCTCGCGAGAGGGAGCACGGCGCGGGGCGTTGCTGGTCGGCGTCGGGGCGTGATGGGGGCGAGCAAAGCAACGATTGAATGGCGATGGTGCGGGGAAGCGGATGGCGACGACGATGGCCTATCGCTTCGGCGGAGGGCGCTCGACTACCGAGATCCGGCCTTCACGCCCTTGGATCTTCAAATCCGGACCTCGACCCGGCTCCCTACCCGGCTCGACCCTCTCTCTCCGGATTCGCTTGTCGTCGGCCTCCCGAAGTCTCTCGGAGGGAGGTCGTTCGAGTTCGCGACCGGATTTCTCTCGCGTGCTCACTCTTTGATCTCCCGAAGTCTCTCAAGGGAAATCTCCGAGTTCGCCGTGCTCTCGCCATCGTCGGAAGAAGCCTATTTATAGGCAAGGGGCGAGCGGTCGACGGAGCTACGACCGCCGATCTTTGCAAGCCGAACGGCCTTCGCCGGCCAAACCGGCGTCCCATCCGCCACCTGTCCGCCAGCTGCCCTCCACGCGCGTCGCCGTCCGTCCGTTCATCCGGCGTCGTGCCCTCTGCGCGTGCACTTTGCGAGAGGCGACAGAGGAAGAAGATGACCGAAAAGGGCCGGGCCGGGAGGAGGAGGAGGAAAATGGGCCGTAGGGGCCTATGCGGAGGGAAGAGAGGGAGAGAAAAATGGGCTTTGGCTTATGTTTTTCTTGCTTTTTTTGTTTGCTTTTTCATTTATTTATCACAAAAATAAAACCTAATTAATTAAAATGAAACTTTTAGGCGTCAACAGCTGCCCCTCTTTGAAGGTGAGCTCGCAGAGGTTGCATTCAAAGACAAACTGATGCCTAAATTTTGTCCATATATGCATAGCAGATTATATTTTATTTGGGAGTTATTATCCTATGTAAAAAGAGCAATATAACATTACATATATTAAGACAGATAAGAAGATACCGTAGTTACTTACCGGGAGTGAGTGAGATAGGGTGTGAACCCCGAGTTTGGCAAGTATCAATGCATCATCTTACCTGGTGATATGAAGAGATTGTTTTTCCAGGGCTCGAACCATTCTTCGGTTGCCTGTTAAAACAGTCAATGACTTGTCTAGGACCCGAACCTTTCTTCGGTCGCCTTGACGGGAAATTGCTCCTCCAGGACCCGAACCATTCTTCGGTCGCCTTGACGGGAAATTGCTCCTCCAAGATCGGAACCATTCTTCGGTCGCCTGTTGGAGCGATTAGTGGTTTGTCTCAGACCCGAACCATTCTTCTGTCGCCGTGACGGGAAATTGCTTCTCTAGGACCCGAACCATTCTTCGGTCGCCTGTTGGAGCAATTACTGGTTTGTCTCAGACCCGAACCATTTTTCGGTCGCCGTGACGGGAAATTGCTTCTCCAGGACCCGAACCATTCTTCGGTCGCCTGTTAAAACAATCAATGATTTGTCTAGGACCCGAACCTTTCTTCGGTCGCCTTGACGGGAAATTGCTCCTCCAGGACCCGAACCATTCTTCGGTCGCCTGTTGGAGCAATTAGTGGTTTGTCTCGAACCCGAACCATTCTTCGGTCGCCGTGACTGGAAATTGCTTCTCCAGGACCCGAACCATTCTTCGGTCGCCTGTTAAAACAATCAATGATTTGTCTAGGACCCGAACCTTTCTTCGGTCGCCTTGACGGGAAATTGCTTCTCCAGGACCCGAACCATTCTTCGATCGCCTGTTAAAACAATCAATGATTTGTCTAGGACCGAACCTTTCTTTGGTCGCCTTGACGGGAAATTGCTCCTCCAGGACCCGAACCATTCTTCGGTCGCTTGTTGGAGCAATTAGTGGTTTGTCTCGGACCCGAACCATTCTTCGGTCGCCGTGACGGGAAATTGCTTCTCCAGGACCCGAACCATTCTTCGGTCGCCTGTTAAAACAATCAATGATTTGTCTAGGACCCGAACCTTTCTTCGGTCGCCTTGACGGGAAATTGCTCCTCCAGGACCCGAACCATTCTTCGGTCGCCTGTTGGAGCAATTAGTGGTTTGTCTCGGACCCGAACCATTCTTCGGTCGCCGTGACGGGAAATTGCTCCTCTAGGGCCCGAACCTTTCTTCGGTCGTCTGTTGGAGCAATCAATGGTTTGTCTCGGACCCGAACCATTCTTCAGTTGCCGTGACGGGAAATTGCTTTTCGGGACCCGAACCATTCTTTGGTCGCCTGTTAAAACAATCAATGATTTGTCTAGGACCCGAACCTTTCTTCGGTCGCCTTGACGGGAGATGCACCGACCTTTCTCAGGGCATCTGTTTGCTGGGGGTGCCTGACCTCAATCAAGGACACCGGTTGGTACCCAACCTTTCTCGGGAGATGCGCCGATCTTTATCAGGGCATCGATTTGTTGGGTGTCTGACTTCTATCGAAGACACCAGTTGGTACCCGACCTTTCTCGGGAGATGCACCGACCTTTCTCAGGGCATCGACTTGTGGGGTGTCTGACTTCTGTCAAAGACACTGGTAGGAACTCGACCTTTCTCGAGAGGATGCGCCGACCTTTCTCAGGGAATCGATTTGTGGAGGATACCTGGACATTCACAGGCATATCAAAGAGTACCTGGATATTCACAAGTACTAACTTGAAGGATATTTGGGCCTTTGCAGGCGTCGAAAGGGTACTTGGATGATCACAAGTTCAATCTCTTGGAGGATACCTGGACGTTCACAGGTATCGAAGGGGTACCTAAGATATTCGTGAAGGTCTCTCATCTCCTAGTATGTGGGAATATCGAGGACGTGCCTTACATATTCATGAAGGTCTCTCACCTCCTGGTAATTGGAATATCAAGGACGTACCTCGCATATTTGTGAAGGTCTCCCACCTTCTGGTAATGAGAATATCGAGGACGTACCTGGGATATTCGTGAAAGTCTCTCACTTCCAGGTAATTGAGAATATCGAGGGCGTACCTGAGATATTCGTGAAGACCTCCTGCCTAAGATATTCGTGAAGGTCTCTCACCTCCTGGTAAAAGGGAATATTGAGGACGTGCCTCGCATATACATGAAGGTCTCCCACCTTCGGTAATTGGGAATATCGAGGGCGTGCCCCGCATATTCGTGAAGGTCTCCCACCTTCTGGTGATTGGGGAATATCGAGGACGTACCTCTCATATTCGTGAAGGTCTCCCACCTTCTGGTAATGAGAATATTGAGGACGTACCTGAGATATTCATGAAGGTTTCTCACCTCCCGGTAACATAAACTTGAATGTAGCACGAGGCTTACCCGGATGGCCGCAGCATTTAAAAGGGTGGAACACTGGATAGCCACAGTGTACAAAAATCTTGGAATACTTGGATGAACACAAGTATTTAATGATACAACCCGAGACCACTCGGTTGGTCCAAGTGTAAGAAAGCATACCGGGTAGGCGCGGGCACACAAAAAGTGGAATGCTTGAACAGTTTTGCTATTATTTGGGGACAACTTGGGCAAGCCGAGTGTCATGAAAAGGAAGTACCGGACAACGGTGGGTACTTGACGATATGGGGATACCTAGACAGCAGTAGGTATTCCAAGAGATACTTGGTCAGTCACAAGTATCAATACTCTGGGGACAACTCGAATAGGTCGAGTGTTAGGAAAAAGGAGTATCCGACGGTGACCGGTACTCAAAGACAATAGGGATGCTAAGACAGCAGTAAGCATCGAAACTCAAGGGACAACTCGAATAGGTCGAGTGTCAAGAAGAGAGTACCTAGACACTGGGAGGTACCTAAAAATAAAGGGATACCTGGACAGTCACAAGTATCAATACTCCGAGGACAACTCGGATAGGTCGAGTGTCGTTAAGAGGGAGTACCCGGCAAGTGGTGGGTACTCAAAGACAATGGGATATCTTGAGACAATTGCAAGCACCCAAACTCAAGGGACGACTCGAATAGGTCGAGTGTCAAGAAGAGAGTACCTGGACAATGATAGGTACTTTAAGACAAATGGGGATAGGGATATGCTTACCTGGCAATATCTCTGATCTCTGAGAGTATGTCTGCTATTTGCACAATATGCATACATGATTGTATATGCAGTAAATTCATGAGTTTAAATGTGATTCATGCATGATAATTTTGTCAGTTTTGGCATCATCCGAATTCCACTGGGGAAAATTTGAAAGACAACCTTCATTCCAAATGTAGATGTCTTGAGCATGCCAGATGAGGGACTTTCAATCTGAAATGACTTTCCACTCTTTCTCATGGAAAAGGCTATCCTGACCATTTGATGCAGGATTTATAAGGACCACACTTCTCACTGTCATCATGTCAGCAGGGGTCTGAGTATTCTCGCAAGTGGTACGACTTTACCAATGTGAGAGGTCTTTGTTGAAATTGTGATGAAGACTTGGTCAATAGCTCATCAAATGGGACCGTCGAGGTCAAGGCTCATGAGCGAAGTGCCACACGATCATCTCCAGGTTTGCAAGTCAAGAGTCCTGCGAAAAAAGATAGAATAGTCTTGCTCGTACTTCTTCGAGCGATGCTTATAGACATATGAAATCCTACGTTAATTGAAGTGCCCCTAGTCTGAAGAGACTTTTACAATGGGATGTAATGTAGGCTTGATTCATGTGTAAAAGGGTGAGAGCTGGTGATTGCCTTGGCATTTGTCACCAGTCTTTCTTCTCACTGTCAAATGGAGGTTCTATGGATCACAAAGCAACATTTTCTTGGCTGCATTTTTGGTCGGGGGGCATTGGCCTTGCTTTTACCGGGCACACTTTGCTTTTTCATGCCCCTATTTTTATTCCAGTTCTTCATTTATGGGCATTGACCTTGCTTTTACCAGGTACACTGCTTTTTTATGCCCATGTTTTTTATTCTTGTTGCTTGAGAGCTGATCTTGACAAGTTTAATCGAAGCACCGTTATTAGACTCTTGAGTCTTCATCTTCAACCGGTGCTCAGGCTATGACAATAACTTTTGCTTTGTCTCGATGTGAGGGTAAAACTATAGACTTACTTGGGTTGTACAATGAATACAAGTGCGTAAAGAAAGAATTGCTCTTCATGACTCTAGGGCACTTAAATTAACACGAGTGTTCATATGCAATAAAGACACTCGAAGATTGATGCAAGTGCAAGCAAGAAAATTTCTATCCCCTTTTTCACCTTGTGATGCTGCTTCGCTTCTAATCTGCCCCGGTGTAGGGGTTGTTCTTGACGGGGATAAGACAGAAATTTCATCAGTGTATGGGGCTCAATGGGGTGAGCAATGAAATGCCTCTCACTGTTTTGGTTATCGTACCATTCGCGAGAGAACTTTTACCCTGCAGCCATGGAATCTTCTGCACTCATCTCGCAAGTGTATAAACGGGGGGAATTGTGTGTATGATATGGCTTGCCTTTCATCATTCTGACGTGCCTCATCCAGCATGCTTAATTAATCTTGTATTCTTCATTTAGCTGTCTGTTCTAATAATTCTCAGCAGAATCAATGATCTAGACAGACAAAATCATCATGCAAAAATCCATTTGGAAAAGGCATGCAGCATTTTAAACATGAGAGAGTTTGTACTCTCAAAACAAATGAATGGTTTTTGCTCAAAAAGGCCTTGTTGGCAGCTTTAAGGATTAGCAAAATGGTGTTTTCAAATATGTTAAATTTTGGATATCAAAAGAGTTATTTACAAAGGGTTATTCACAAATGAGTGTCAATAGATTGCTCCTATTGGTTAGGGACATGACATATGAATGATCAGCCAGGGATTGGGAATCGATCGGGAATTTCTACTCTTGCCTTTTGCGAGAGGAGAAGCTGAAAATGGATCAATCAACGGGGCCGAAGGATCTCTGTCATTTGTTTTGGCAATACTTGAGACGCCATTTTGCTTGGGAGAGTTTGTCATGCCTCTCATTGATTTGTTTATTTTTGCTTTTGACGGTCGGGTGATCCCGCAACAAACAAGAGAGAATGTGTTAGTCATGAACTCTTTCAAGAGTCGAATTAGCTGGAAGCGATACAACTTTACCCTTCACCGGTCTGCAAATGATTGGGTGAACTGAAGTGAGATGGGGACACGAAGTCCTATGTCCCTTGCTTTGTTAAGTAAATTATTCTCTCGAATTGGCTCTGGATGACACGTCTTTCTTTACACGAAGTCGGGTGATTTCGATACGGGTCATTCTCATGGATCTCACTTGGCCAATATTGACCATCAAGTTTGGTTTTTGATTCCCAATGTTTCCTGTCAATAGGGAAAATACGTCAAAAGCGAATTCAAAGAGTGGGGAGTATTGGAAACGATACCAAATTACTCTTCTCTAAAGCTTGTATGTGCTAGCTCCTAAAGATATTTGAATGTCGATGATGGCCTCTTTATCTTGGCATAGTTTGACATTTCCTTCAATTGGCCTTCCTCATTTGTGACCATGCATGCATGATTGCTGGTCATTGATTCATCTTCAACGCCTTCCTTCTGTGGAATTTTTCTTCTGTCTTTGACTATAGCAGCATTGAGCACAGTCATGTACTTCAAGCTTCTACGAAATCTTGTGCTTCTGGGCTTGTTGAAGCTGGAAGTCCCGTTGATGAAACCGCGGCATCTAGTTGCTCAGGCATGTTGTGGGGAAAAGATGTTGCTACGACTTGAGAAGGAGTTGGGCAAGAGCAAGGTGGAGTGTACAGAGCTCCTGGAGACGGCTTGATTTCAACCGTATGCCTGTACCTATTACGTCCTATCTTTTGTTTCCTGTAAATAGAAGAGAGAGGACATCATTTCCAAAATTATATTCAGAAAATAAAGCTTACCTTCTTTGAAGTGGGATGATCTTTTTTGTTTGTCCCCGCTTTCTCGAGTTTGGTCTGTTCACATGATGTGCTAGTCACACTAAATCAAAGGGGATGATGTTCTGAAACATAAAGTGAGGGGGTTAGAAAGACAAACGTGCTTAAATTTATCATCTTGTTTTGACAAAACCTTTTGGGTGATGAAATATTTTTTATTTTCAAAATATGTTTTTTTTTTTTTTTTTTTTTTTTTTTTTTTTTTAAGAAAAAGCATGAGGAAGCCTAGCCCTCGGTATTCTCCTTGGATGATATTTTCTTTCATGGTTGGATAACATCACTGGGCTGGTTTGGAGCACCGCCTCATGCTCTTAAAACAAAATATTAGAACTGTACAATAGAGTACTTGGAATGGAAAATACAATAGTAGCACACTAGACAAGATAAGAAACATGAAATTACAAGTAAAACTCATGAGAACTCCTATGTAAAGGAGCGCTTTGATAGTGCTGGTCTTGAAGCTAAGCGTCTTTGAATTCCTCGCCTTCGCAGACTCGAAGTATTCACATGCGATGACTACCTCGTTGAAGCTACGGAAGTGTAACCCATGCAGCCAACTGCGATGCTTGCAGGACAAAGCTTCTATGAATTGTTTTATTAACTCCTCCTCAGCCAGTTGAGGGTGGGTTTGCATCATGAAAGCCCTCCTCCTTCCTGCGTATGCTCGGATATCCTCCATTGGTCTTCTTCAAGTAAGCCAAACTCTCGCAAGGCGTTCAATTCCAATCTGGTTTTGGTACCGATGCAAGAATGTGGAAGTCAGCTCGCTCCAATCCTTTATGAGGTGAATATTTGCTGTGCGAGAACCATTGTAGTGCAGATCCCGTAAGAGTTTCTTGGAACGCCCGAGTTGTAAATAACATCGGCCATAATCTATCGACTCATTTCAGCATGAAGATATCGCAAGTGAGCCACGGGGCAAGTCGTGCCGTTGTACTGCGGAAATTGGGTATCCACATTTCTATGGGGGTCATGATCCTATGGGGGCAAGACGAGCTTGATATGTCTTGGTTAGGTCACTTTGGTTTTCCCACTTTGCATATTCATCGTAGTGGTGAATTTTCCTGTTTCGGGGAAGTTGGACTCTACCGAGATTACCCCATTGCTTTCCTCTCGGGTCAAAATTTCCGAATGAGGATGAAGTATTGAAGCTATCCTCTCGGTTAGAGGACGAGCTTAGTACTTCATTAGGATCGTAGCGGATAAAGACGTATGTTTCCTCTTCTGACGGGCCTTCATCCCCGGGTGAGAGTAGGAAACAGTTATACGATGAATCGTCAGTTTCATTGTCGAAGTAACGTTGGAAATCCTTGGGGCTGTATTCTAAAGATGGGAAGTCTTCAGGGTTGTACTCTAGGGGATTGTAGCCTTCAAAGCTGTATTCTTGGAAATGCTCGGAGCTTTGGTGCGGTGGCTCGTCGGCAGATCTTTGAATTGATTTGCCTAGGCTTTCTTCTCTTGGCTTCTGGTCTAGACCTTTTGAGTAAGGCTCTTCGTTTTGCCAGCTCGGTTCTGTCAAGGGAAGTGAGAGACATTGGAGCCTCACTGTCTGATTCACTTTCCAGGTTGATAGGGGTTGGTATTCTTTGGACCTTAGCTCTTGGAGTAAGCTTGGGGAGCTGTCTTGTCATGCCCCGGTCTTGAACAGCTCCGTGTCTTTGATCTCGTACACGGGTTCCTTGCCTTTCCTAGTGGGAAACTTTTCAGTAATTTGATGTTGCTCGCCGCCCATTTATCATGCAAGGTTTCATTGACATCTTCTTCTCCTATCTCGCCGACTAACGGCTCCTCGTGCTCTACGATCATCGGTTCTTCATAGGGCAAGGCGATGTTAGGGCCGATGTCAATATTATATTCCTGGTGGAAAGCATGGATTAATTCCCTCAAGGTTTTAAGGGGACTAATCTTCCTGACAATGTACCATCGCAAGGCGGGGCCAATCAAGCTTGACCGGTATGATTGAATCATCCTTCGGGCCGGGTAGGCCTCGCAAGTAGGTCTCGGGCGAGAGGTATCAGCATACCTTTCGCATTCAGGTGCTTTGAGCTCTTCAGGGATTTCAATGCCGGCGTAATTGGACAAGTCCATGGGATTCTGCCCCTGCAGCTGGCTTAACTTTTTCATGATATTTTCAAGCTGTCCATGATACTGGCTATTTCCTGGCAAATTCGCAGGTGTCATGACGGTGCTTAAAGCAAACTATGGAGTTGGGCTCGTTTGAGTGGATTCCATTTGCCTCGAGAGTTGTCGAAGGACAATGGACATCCGTCCTACGCCATCTTCAATGTTGGCGAGGCGATTTTGTACATCATTCTGATCGGCCCCTATCACATGAGGCCATTCGCGAGTGGCTGATAGTTGGCGATTCATGATTACCTGTTTTTGTGAAAACAATGAATGAGCGCAGAGCAGATGAAGATTGACCCATGGCAACGATCTATCTATTTTTATTTATCGAAAGAGGATTTTACAGACTTCTAGTATCTAGAACTTGAAATGACATAACAAAGTACTAGATATTAAAGAAAAGTCCCTAAAAAAGGGGACAAAGCTTTCACAAAATAAACACTAAGGAAGACAACGGCTGCTAGCTTATATGCGATGGGGAGCCTTGTTCCCGCAAATGTTGCTTGCTTTCTTGACCGGCTCCGAGATATGTATTCGATCTATTCCCAAATCCCTTTGCGTAATCTCCGCTTGCTCGTGTGGGCTGCTTTCCGATTGAGCGAGGGACCGATGGCTTCCACCTTGTCGGGATGTGATGATTGTGGATGTAGTCCACGAGGCGTGGTGGGCTCTTTCTTCTCCCTCAAGCCCTTCGGGTACCACGATCCTTTTGCGATGGCATTTATCCCGGGTTTCCTCGGCGATAGAAATTTCAAATGCGTAGTCACGGTTTGTGTTGAAAAGAACTGGAGGGATCATCCTCTTGAAAGGCGGTGGGATCTCCGAAGGGCTCCATATTGTCGTGCCACCCGATATGGGTAGTAGGGAATGGCGCCGGTGAGGCCAAGCAACGGGATTGGGCGGCAACGTTTGTAAGCGAAGCGAGCTCTCTTTTCATGGAACCAACCAAAGCACACCATTGGAATGCCTCAGGAGCTGGGTCTCTTAGGAAGTTTATCCAATTTAAACAGCTTTGATTGGGAATGTATGGTCCTAAAACCATAAATTTTTGTAAAGGACTCTCAAAAGTATTTGTTTCAGACGATCGCATGAAGTCTCGGAATTCACTTAGGTGGGAAAAGAACCAGACTTGTAAAATTTCAGGAGAGACCCGCATGATTTTTCTCGTGTTATCTTTAAAACGATTAAAGGATAGGAATGTTTCAGTTAAAATCATGTTGACGTAATTTTGCCCCCTCAAGACCTGATCAACTATCCATGCCATCTTAGGACTTATGACATTTCTTTGATGGGGGAAAATGATGAATCCGAAAAAGGCCAGGAGGAAAATTTCACTTTTTTGGGTCATAGGCTGATTTTGAAAACAAGCATTCATAAATTCTAGTGGGCAGGCATTATGGTTGTTTTCAAGAATTTGCCTCATAACATGAACTTCAGTTCTTAAAAGTCGCGCTAATCCACGCAACGGGATGATGCCTCGTTGATGGTCGACAAGCTTATTCTCGAGAGGCATTCCGGTGATGATACCGTATTCTTCCGAGTTGGGGTTAGCTCAAATCTACCAAATATGAAAGTAGTCGTCTTTGGGCACCGAAATGTGCCATGGCTTGTATGATTTCGGGCGAACAAAGTGATTCGGATCAACGATAGGAGATGACCGACTTTGACCTTCACACGCTCTTGGGCAACCGATCTAATTGACCCCACCATCCGAAGAGCTCCGCCTTGGGAGTAGGAATGAACTGGATATCGTCTTTCCCCATCGCATATAAACCGGGACTTGAAAAACTTATCCTAAATTGCCATGGGCCAAATAAAAAGACGAGTAATGTGATAAAGAAATCACTTTGCTTTTAAAGAAAAATGGCAAGCACAAAGACATGCGCATGAGACGTGCGGCTCGATTTCTAACCGAGAAGGATTGGTGAGATTAAAAGGATATCCGCCCGTCGCAGTCTCGCGTTAGCGCATACCCTCCTAACCTCGGCTAAGAAATTCGGGAAAAGAAAGGCAACCTCTACATCGCAGTCTCGCGTTCGAGGTCGTATCTTTCTTAACACCATCCTAGAAATCCTATGGCGGCCCGGGTCCGGCGGCCGGGTTGTGTGTGCCATGTGTAGTGCTAAAACAAGTAAATCATGCACAATAGTTTATAATCACAAGATAATTTATTTTAAGCAAAATTAAAATAAATTTCTAAGCTTTTGACCTGCATAAAGAAAAAAACCTAAGTTAGTAAATAATTTAAACAAGACAAAAATGGCCTAAGTCCTCAAACGTCCCCCGGAGTCGCCAAGTCAAGTCGCGACCTCTTTTTTTTTCGACGCCCGCAATCGGGTACGAGCGCCTAAGGAGGCTAATGGCTCGGCTGAAATTAATTAAGCCCGGACTCTCCCAAGTCCACAAATTCACGACTTAATGGTTCAAGTTTTTAACCTGCAAATTAATTTTAAAACGGAGTCGCCACTAATCGGTTTGGGGTGGGTCGATTAGAAACCCAAGCGAAGTATCGGGAGAAATACTCGCTCTGCGCAAGAACCAGAGAAATTAGGATCGAGGACTTGATTACACTAGTTAATCACTAATGCCCTTTCGGTACCTAATTTTGTTTAAACCTTGAGATTTTTTTTTATGCTTGAGGGATTTTCCATGCATTTGTGGAGAAAAACATTTTTGGGACCTTTTTCTATTTTTTGGAAAATAAAAGGGATTTTTTTGGTTTTTTTTGGTATTTTTGGAAAATACAAGTTATTTTGCTTTTAATGAATTTTTTTGCCTTTTTTGGATTTTTGGCATTTTTTTGGAAAATATGAAATTTTTTTGATTTTTTTGATTTTTCAGAAAATAAAATATTTTTTAAATATTTTTAATGTTTTTTTAGAAAATAAATTATTTTGATTTTTCTTGATTTTTTAGAAAATAAAACATTTTTCAACATTTTTAATTACTTTTTGAAAATAAAACATTTTTGATTTTTTTGATTTTTTTGAAATAAAATATTTATTATTTATTTATTTATTTAAAATATTATTTTATATTAAAATAATATAAAAACTGACCCGGTCGGATCCACGGGTTGGGTCCGACCCGGTCGACGACCCAAAACACGGACGGGCCCGACTCAGATTTTTTTTCCTTTTTTTTTTTTTTATTTGAAACGGCGTCGTGGCCCAAGAGCCCGTTTTCGAAAAGAACCGGGCCGACCCGATGACCCGGTTCGGCGAAACCCTACCCGGATCATTGACCCGGATTCCCGCCGAAACCCTACCCGGATCCGACCCGAACCCCGACCCGACTCGCAGCCGCCCCTCTCCTTGCCCGTGTCTTCGCGGCACTGATGAGGGTGGCTGAGGAGCTATTGGGCGGTCAGACGACGACGATGATGGCGACGACGGGCTCGAGGACAGCAGCTGGCTGCCTGACGGGGATGGTGTTGCGTTGAACAGCAGGCCGTTCGACGAGGGCGACGTCGCGGTAGAGCAGCAGCAAGTGAGGCTCGCGTCGGGGGGAATCGGCGGATGCGACTAGAGTCTCAGGTAGGGGAAGCGACAGCGACAACGCAATCGGCGATGGGCGGGCGGCGACCGGGGTTTGGTGGAAAAGCAACGGCGGCCGGTGGTTGATACCTGTCGCAGAGGGAGCACGGCGTGGGGGCGTTGCTGGTCGGCGTCGGGGCTGTGATGGGCGCGGCGAGCAAAGCAACGATTGAATGGCGATGGTGCAGGGGGGAAGCGGATGGCGACGACGATGGCCTATCGCTTCGGCGGAGGGCGCTCGACTACCAGATCTGGCCTTCACGCCCTTGGATCTTCAAATCTGGACCTCGACCCCGGCTCCCTACCCAGCTCGACCCTCTCTCTCCGGATTCGCTTGTCGTCGGCCTCCCCCGAAGTCTCTCGGAGGGAGGTCGTTCGAGTTCGCGACCGGATTTCTCTCGCGTGCTCACTCTTTGATCTCCCTGAAGTCTCTCAAGGGAAATCTCCGAGTTCGCCGTGCTCTCTGCCATCGTCGGAAGAAGCCTATTTATAGGCAAGGGGGCGAGCGGTCGACGGAGCTACGACCGCTGATCTTTGCAAGCCGAACGGCCTTCGCCGGCCGAACCGGCGTCCCATCCGCCACCTGTCCGCCAGCTGCCCTCCACGCGCGTCGCCGTCCGTCCGTTCATCCGGCGTCGCGCCCTCTGCGCGTGCACTGCAGAGGCAGACAGAGGAAGAAGATGACCGAAGAGGGCCGGGCTGGAGGAGGAGGAAAATGGGCTGTAGGGGCCTATGCGGAGGGAAGAGAGGGAGAGAAAAATGGGTTGCTGGCTTCTGTTTTTCTTGCTTTTTTTGTTTGCTTTTTCATTTATTTATCACAAAAATAAAACCTAATTAATTAAAATGAAACTTTTTTAGGCGTCAACACTAGCCATAGAAGATCTTTAACTTAAAAGTAAAAACACTTTTATAAATCGAGCACTTGGCTCTGATACCAATTGAAAGTGCTAGTATGAACACCTAGAGGGGGGTGAATAGGTGTAAAATGGATTTTGCAAAATGTAGTGAAAACATTTACTTTTAACCTGAGTCCGAATAACAATAGACTTTTGAAATTAAGTCTGAAAAATAACAGACTTTGAGCGAGTTCAAACTTCAGCAATTAAATAGAACTACGAACAAAATAAAGGAGTTCAGGGAAAATAATAAGAACACAAAGTTTATAGTGGTTCGGCTTAGATCAAGCCTACGTCCACTCTCCCACGCTAACAGTCTTCTAGCTGGATTCCACTATGCAATCAACAAGAGATTACAACTTTGAGTGCAAACACTTAGTAGTAGATCGCACTATCTCACTAAATCACTCTTTTGGTATTTCTCTTATGATCACAAACGTTTAAGCTCACAAGAGATAAGTGTATGAACAAAGGTTGCTCAAACTTTAGAATTATAAATTCTACGCTCCGTCTCTTACTTGCTCATCGGTCCTTGATCTCCTTAAATACTTATCCACTTCCAAACTAGCCGTTAAATAGTATCTCGAGGATCGTCTTCCAATCTATCCATTGGACAGATTTGTATTAAAAAGATTTGGTAACCGTTGAGTGACAAAAGTAGAATCCCAAATTGATTCTGATCATCCATACAAACAGAATCTTGGTTTCCATAAATAGAGCTTCTTCGTATAGAAAGTTCTTATCTTCAAGATCTAATTGTCAATCAATTAGATTGAGTCAATCAAATCAATCTTGATGTAGAATCCAAACCAGATCACTAGCCGTTATATGTTTGGGGCTTGTGTTACATTCTGTCGAATCTGGATGTAAAGTCTGAGTGCAATAGACTTTACAATCTGAGTCTGAATGCGTAAGTCTGAATAGATTTAGCTTCAGCATAAAGTCTGTCTTCTGGTTCTTCATTCACGTTCAATCTGGAATTTGTCAGAGTGGACAAACTTCTGATGTAGAACAGACTTTGACACTAAAGTCTGGTAGTCTTTAGACTTTGACACAGAAGTTTGGAAATCTTCAGAATGAACTTTGGACATGTGTTACGTTCAGTCTTTTGGTTCTTCCAAATATAGACTTTGATAATATCATTTACATATTCTATCATCTGTATAGTCTGTTACCCAACAATTAAATACGTTAGTAAACTTTGATTTATTTTGTAATCTTCAAAAACATCATAAGGGATTTCCTTAACAAAATTGACCAATGTGTTCAATGGCACACTGGTCATCTTCAGCGAAGGTAGGAGTTTTAAATTTTCTTGGGTCAAGTATAGTTTCAACCCATTCAAAATGTGGTTTCCTATATAGTGGCATGACCATTCCTTTGTCTTTATCTAATTGTTGTAATAAGAGTTTAGCCACTTTATTAGGATTCACAAGTTGACACCCATCTTGCCCTATAGGTTTAGGGTAGATAGGTCGATAGACTTGACCTTCTTGCCCCTAGGCTTAGGGTAGGTAGGATTTTCAAAGCTTTGTAAAATTTTCACTGGTGATGGGATCAATTGGCCTAAATTATTTATGTCATTTAATTGATTTAGAGTTGGAGGAACATACCTGGAAGCCGTCGTCGTGTTCGGTTGGATCGATATGGATTGATTGAATTTCTTAGGCTTGGAGATAATATCATTGATCATATTGATGACCATCGACTTGATCACATTAGAAATGTGTCTTACTATGTGATTTGTCATCTTATTATATTCTTCCTTAATCAACCTTTTCATGATAGCAACCAAAGTAAGGTTCAGTGCTAACTCCCTCGTCTCCTTGTTCATAAAGTGCTGCGGAATTTCGATGTTACCCCCTTGGCCTGGCTCTATTGTCGGAGTGGTTGGATCCTTGTTCTTGCCAAAAAGATGTATCATTGGAATTTGGATATGCGGTAAAATATCTCTAATTGAAAGTCATTCTTAGAAGTGACAGGTTTTGTGGCATCGAAATTTAATCAATGATGAGACACCCAAGATATATAACAAAGATATATGTCGGAATTTAATTGACGACTTGAATTTGCACACTACAGTTAAAAAACATGCCGGAATCTAATTAACGACGCAAGTTTGAAAATTATAATTACTGTGTAGGAATTGAAAGATAACATATTCATTTCTTTGTGGGTGGAGAGACTCCGAAGGGTACGATGTGATAATTTAAAAATTACAATCGATGGTTATCAATGGATGTTACAAAGGGAGGTTACATATAGAGGTTATAAAAGAGGGTTACAAATAGATGTTTCAAACAATTACCGAACGGTTAGATTGACTCCACTATTTTGACGATTCCCTTGACTCTACTATCTCAACGATTACTTTATTTCATCATCTTGACGGTTACTTATTTGACGGTTGCATCTATGATTGTTGACTTCACTTTTTCTCGATTCCTTCAAGTTGCCGATTCTTCAAGTTGTCAATAATTTATTCATAAATGACGAAACTCTAGCCTCACCCATTAAGTTTGTTACTTGTCCACAATAATTATATTTGGTAAATTTGTGGTGCGGACGTCTTCCTCTTGTTCTACAGTTTTAGCTTCTTAAATCTGGTAACCGAAACTTCTTCCTCATGAATTAATGAATCCACTGAACATTCCACATCCAATCGATTATCACAGCCAATAAATTTGGCTTTGTAAAAGGCGCAAATGACCCTCGAAACCATCCTATCATTAAAGTATGCTAAAAACCAATTCAAATCTGGAACATTCGACCTATGAACCATGGGGAGAAATATGCTACCAAAAGCGGGTACGGTCGAGATTCCGTGCACGAAGTGAGGAGGGGGTGAAACACTAAATCAAGCGAGATGCAATGTCAACCGAGCCTTTCCTTGAGGAAGAAAGCAAGGTGATGGAGGAGGCAATTGTCAACTGAGATGCAAAGTCAACTTTAACCGGAAATCATCCACTCGTCCAGTTGGCTCGCGGAGGTGGGGGCCCCGAGACAGGAGCAAACCTTACCCAAATTAGTTTGCGAGGTTGAGAGGATCCCATCCAATTAGGTGTCGAATGTCGATTGTTGTTGTCTCCACCTCAGAGATCACAAGCCATCATTAACATGATAGATTGATATATCTTATTTCTTCCAATTTTGTGGTGATAGATCTCAGCAACCTTTCAAATCACTACACTGTGCAAAGGATGATGTTATTTGTGTTATTTATCCGGAATCCAAAAATCAGTAGTAAGCTATTTGAAGAGACATATAATTAGACGAGTTGTGTGATCTTGATAGATTTCATACGGTGAAATTGAGATGTCTCATGAAATTAAATGGTTGACTCTTAATCATGCATTTTAAGTGATACAAATATATTATATGCCTTATTGATTAGTTGTCTTACGGCTTATATTTTCAGAACCAAAGATTTACCTACCATGAAATCGGAGCATAAATTATGAATTCGAATTCCTTTGGCCCATGGTTTTTAGGGAAAAAAAGATTTAATGACAGGAACTTTCGCATTTTCTTCGTTGTTTGTGTAAGTTAAGTAAATTTTGATTCAAGAGTCAAACTGGAAATGATCTAAAAGTGAGACCAACCTTGGTTTTTTCCATTTGTGCGAATGAAAAATTTAATTATATATTGATGTTACAGAAAAATTAGACAGGGATGTCGCTTAACCTTATGAAATCATGACCAAAAACCTTATGAAGCCGGTTTTACCTCTATGGTCATGTCAACGGGAGTTTTTGTAGCATTTAGCACGTGTAACTATTTCTTTTTGTCGAAAGTGCATTTGAACTTGACACAATGCATTTTTAATAAGTTGTTGCACATTTTCTAGTTAGTGCATTGAAAATCGAGAAGTTTCCATAACCAATTTCTAAGCTATTCGTTAATAATATCTCCCAAGATATTCATTAATAACATCTGGTACTTCGTTTTCCTGAAACCTCCTAACTCTGGATTATCAATCCTGGACATAAATTTCAACATCCACTTGAAATGCATCCTCTGTTCTTTTTCCCCTAACAATAAGCAAACGATCCTCAATTTCACCAAAACGGGGCCAAAGAACCATCACTCATAATCAACAAGGATATCTCATCTATCTTCCGACCAAATTAAACCCCAAACATCTCTAAAGCAGCATCGAAAAGAAAACAGTCCGGAAGTCTCTAGCTCAAAAACTGTAACCCCGTACCTAATTCCAGTTGTCTCTGATTACATCAATTCTTATGTCTTAACACTCCATTCGCACCTCCAAAATAAATAGATCGGCCCTTCATCTCCCCTTACCATCGAATCCAATCCCAAAAACACTTGCTCAAACACCATCAAATCCTTCGCAAAGTCTTTTTCTTACAAAAAACAAACGAAAGCAACAATGAAGCACCAGTTCATTGTTCTGGCACTCTTATTCCTCATCAACACAGCCCCGACCTCAGCTCAGCCAGCAGCGTCCCCAGCAGCCCCACTGGTCTTGCCGCCGCCACCCATGGCCCTGGCACCCGTGTCCCCGGCACCGGAGTCCCCTTCCCCGCCGCCGCCACCCCAAGCCCACCTCTTGAAGATCCTCCAGAAGGCGGGTGGCTTCACCGTCCTGATCAAGCTCCTCCGCGGCACCCACGTGTCCGACCAGGTGGACTCGGAGCTCTCCGACCTCAACGACGGCATCACCTTCTTCGCGCCGGACGATGCCGCCTTCTCAGCCCTCAAGGCTGGGACCCTCAACTCCCTCTCGAACGAGCAGCAGGTCCAACTCCTGCAGTTCCACATGGTGCCCACCTATTTGACCATGTCCCAGTTCCAGACGGTGAGCAACCCTCTCATGACCAGGGCCGGCGGCGTGGGCGGCAAGGAGTTCCCGCTCAATATCACCACGAAGGGCGACAAAGTCAGCGTCTTCACCGGGGTCGACGGAGCTTCGGTGACGAAGACACTGTTCACGGACGGCAAGCTCGCGGTGTACCAGGTGGACAAGGTGCTCCTCCCCGTCAGCATCTTCTCGAAGGGAGAAGACTCCGCGCAGGGGCCGGCTCCACCGACGAAGAAGCCAGCCGAGCTGAGTGTCTCGGGCTCGAGCGAAGTCCGGAAGGTGAAGACTGGGGACGTCGTTCGCCTAGTCGTGGGCGTCGGGGTCGCCGGAGTCGTCGCTTCGCTCGGTTTGTGATCTGAAAATGGTGATTCCGGGTTTTTTCAGTTAATCGGTTTGTAGCTCCTTTTGGTTTCCCAGTGCACAACGTGTTGATATGGGGTCAAGAGACGATCTCTCTCTTGAAACTGGATTTCTTTCTTTCTTTCTTTCTTTCTTTCTTTCTTTCTATTGTTTAAATGTCTCTCCTTTTGTTTCTTCCTTTTGGGTATTTGTGACAATCGTTTTGCGATTCGAATGTAATAAATATCTTCTCTTTTAACCTGTTTCGAGTTTCCATATGGTATCATTGTGGATATTTGGAGTCATATTGCATGATATCTGCATATTGAAATGGCATATTCTATGTATTAAAGTAAAAATATTCTAAAACTAAAGAACCTTGTAGCCGGGCCAGGGAACTTCTTAATTAAGAAGTTTGTCGACGATGCACTAAGTAACGTCCCCTTTTCACGGCTTTAATTGCTGCGAGAAAGCTATACCAAACCCACTTTGCTATATGTTCTATTAACATACAGCAATCTAGGCCCTACCAACCCTTTATTGAATTTGAGCCTTGTGCAAGCAAGGATGAAAACAAGACAGGTTTGAGAGGGTGAATCTTGTGTCAAATATGTCCCATTAAAAATGTGTTGTTATTTGGAACCTGGCCCGAACCTGTTACGAGTTTCAAACACGAAATCCTGAATCCTAACTTGCTAAAGTAGTCAGGTGCCCACGACTACCATAGTGCTAATATTTCGCATCAAACAAATGATAAACCACGTTAGATTTGTAAATACAGCCACTCATTCACATCTCACACGTTGGAGATCTCTAATTAGGAAACCTACGGGAACGACAAAATAGAAGAAATTGAAAAAAAATAATAATTAAGATCAATGTCTTAAGAATAAAAAAATCTAAGAATCCTAAAAATGAGAAGTCAGACTTAACGATCTTGCTACTCCAAGTGTTAGATTACAATTGATTATGTTTAGGGGTTCACAAAATTATGCAAACAGCCTCAAGGTTTTAGCAACAGCATTTGGGTCTTTAGAGAAATGATTGATCATGTTCATGTTTCTAATTCTACTAGTCAGGTATATCTAAGAAACGTTTTAAATGCTAGCAGAATTCAAATAATTATGAATATTTTCTAAAAATTACCTAGAAACCACGAAGGAAAAATAAGGGCATTTCAATATTTTATAGATATCTATATATATAGTAGGTAGCTGGTTTCCAAACTAAAAATCCCCAAGCCAAGACACCTTGAGGTCTTAAAAGGAATCGAACCCGTGGGGTGCCCCATTATATCAGCCTTCTGGCCCGATGTTCTTGCCTGCACTGATCAGTTACATCCGACTTGAACTTGGGACCATCCTTTCGATAATTCAAAATAAAGAATTTAGTTTAAATTTTAATAACTTATGAAAAATTATAGGCAATGTAACATGCCAATATTTGAATATTTCGAATGATTTCGGGTTAAGAAAATATGAAAAGAGTTCCACAAAATGTCCCGAAAATCATAAGTCATAAGTCGCTCAAGACCGGCATCAAATAAGCTGGAAAACACCCATCGCTCTCTCTTTCCGACCAACACCAGCTTCGCCACCCATCCCGACCACCTCTCTCTTTCTCTTTCTCTCTCTCTCTAAAGGGATCACCGTCGACAGCAAACCTCATCAAAAAACACAATTTTAATGTTGCGAATTTCGAAACGGAGCCTATGTAAAATTTTCTAAGTCCTAGATGACCCAAACTTCTCTTTTGATATTAAGAAATTTTACTAGAAGTTTTCTATCGTGAGACAAATAGATACTTAAACAAGTCTATCGTCCAAAACATTAGTCCTAATCGTTTTAATACCCAGCTGAAACTGGTTACCCTTCTCCCTAAGAAAATTGACAAAAATTTCTGGGAAAATCTAGATTCATTGTTGAAAATAATTCAAGTGATTTGGGCCCCACAAAGCCTGCCAAGTAAGCTTCTCGTTTAGTCGATTCCAACATTCAATGCTCTTCCCTCCCTTTCTGCGCTGCAACGGTGAGTTCGACTGATCTCCTTCAGAGATCGCAACTCCTTGAAAACACATTATATGCTTCTTCTCCGAAGATGCTTTTCGTTTTTGAGTTCGTTTTGAAATGCAACACGAGCAAACGTTATCTAGTGTCACAACAAGAAAGGACAAATACCTACTGACGGGGTCAAGCTTCGTCTCTCACGTGAATTCCGCCGCCTCGCCTGCTCCTTCCATGGAAGAACCCACCGAAGGAGAAAACCTACCGAGCTCTTGGTGCACCAAGAACGGCCTGCTTTCGCTCCCGACTCCTAGAAAATCTCTGGTCATGCTGTTCTCAACTCCCTCTGGACTTGCATGGAGCTTCCGGCTCTCTGTTTGGCCTGCGCTGCTCTCGACTCGACTTGATGGGTACTGTCTGAACAACACGCGGGGACTGTTCCTGGTTTGTGGAGTGTAGGGGTTGAAGTCGGAAGCTGTAGATAGTGATGATCGGAATAATGATGAGGATGAAGATGATGAGGTCAACACAGTATTATTATTGATCAGAAGTGATGCCGAATTATTGGTTCTGGTCGATCCCAGTTGGGCTGCTTTTTGCAGGAGAGCAGTTGCTGACAAGTGACCTGTGCTTGCTCGGGGACTTGGGTGATTATTAGAGTACAGAGACCCAATCGTCTGATCTGACATGTTGGTCTTGATGCTCTCTTCTTGTTTTATCAGAGATGCTTCTGATGATGCTGGTGTTGAGTAGTTTTTGAGCATGCCAATGGGCGCCTGTGATGCTTGAACAAAATCAGGCAATAAGCTCCCGGAACTTGGTGTGGTTAAGTATGAATCGCTGCCGCTTGCCATTAGGTCAAGAGGGTTCAAATTGGGGTCTACATGGTTCATCCAAATTGGAACCTGGCTTGATGACCTTTGGCCATCAAATTGATCCGGCATTGGAATTGAAAGGTTCGTGGCATTGGCAGTGCGGTTGGTCATGGTCCCGTTGATCAATTCATTGCCAAAGTTCAGATTAGTGTTTGCAAGTGAAGTAAAACGAGCGCCTTCTTCTGTTAGAGCATCGCAAAAGGCTCTGTGGGTGATAAAGCTATCTTTCCTGTTTGAATTGACAAGACAAAAAAAATGGGAAGAATCCACATCAAATTGTATACTTCCAAAAAGAAGCAAGAACAACAATGTTTGTACATCACCCCACTCGAAACTGGGTGCCACTTTTTGCTGCAAATCTAATTTCGAGAAGCCATTCTCTTGCCATGCATAGATCATAAATGCATACCAGTCATGTGAATCTTTCCACCCAGAAAAAGTAAAACAACAGCTATCCACTGACGAACTGATCACCAGGTTAATGCAAATAGGCCTCGGATCAACCTAGAATGTGTTCAAACTGCCATCTATAATTCGGAGTCGTGGCCAGGTTCCCGGGTAAGTTCGAAAGAATCCCGAATATTTCAAATAGAGAACCCAAGAAGTGTATTGAGGAAAAAAGAGAAAAGAAAGGACCTTGAAAAGAGGGTTCCGCAGTCGCATTTATACTCTCTAGTCCCACAAATCTTGCTATGAGCCTTCCAATCCGACTGAACCGCATACTTCTTTGAGCACTTCTCGCACTTCCACTTCTTCTCGCCATGCTTCCGGCTGTAGTGCTTCTTGATCCCTGTCAAGTCGCCGAGTGCTCTCGACGGATCGTGGTGCACACAAGTCTCCTCTGGGCATATGTACACTTTCCTTCGGACCAGCTCTTTGTTTGTCCTCTGCTTGAGCTTCCAGGGAAGATTGTGTCCTCTCCTGTGAAGCTGCAAATTCTGATCTCTCTGGAAGCCCTTGTTGCATATCTCGCAAATGAACCGGTTTGTCGCCATGAGCGATTTCGGCGATAGAGCAATGACTTCAGCATCCGGGTCTGGTCGAATCCAACAAATTCCACAGTAAACAACAGTTTGTACAGCGAAAAACAAGCAAACGGAAGGTCAAACGAAGTAATTCTTTCGGGTACTATTCATGCTTGCCTGGTGTTCCCGGTAAGCTTCTCTTCTTCTTGGAGGGGTTTGAGCTAGGGTTAGGGTTTGTGAGCGAGCTGGGATCTTGACGAACAAACCCACTGATTGTGGAGGGAAGAGAGAGACCATCTCCGGACATCATCTGATCAGATGTTAGATTGCCGAGAAGTGAAAGAGGCTGTTTCCTAAATTTGGTTGAGAAGGGAAGATGGACTGAGCAAGAAAGCTCAAACAGAGATAACCAATATCTAAGCAAGAGCAACTACAAAAGCTTGAGCTGATGCAGATTTCTAAACTAGATAGATTCAAGAACAAAGTCTCGAATCCTTATTGTGTATGTATCTCACTCTCTGTAAGTGTAACTGGGGACTCGATCTAAGAAAACAAAGAGAGAATATTCTCTCTCTCTCTCTTTCTCTCTCTTTCTCACCCTACCTCCCTTATCTTACACGGCTCCTCTTAGTCGGTCAGCCACAGACTCAGCTGGACCACCCCTCCCTCTCCCCCTTTCTCTCTCTATATGTTTTTTTTTCCCGAAATCTTCTCTTCCGTATACGCCATTTTGATTTCCATCGCCTTCTGTATTTTTTATTTCTTTATGCGTTCAACCCTGCGGGTAGTCAATCGGTTTGTATGCAAGAAACGAAAGAGATAGGATAATAGGCTTTTCCCCTTTCGTAATTGTGAGATCCAGACAGAAAAGAAAGCTGACTTTCGACTTTCACTGCTACTATTCATCAGGTAAAAAATGATTACCTTATTATTCTCTCTCTCACTCTCTCTCTCTCTCTCTATGTAGTCCCGTGAGGCTTGACTGAACAGAAAGAGGGGTCCCGCCAGGCTCGGGTACAGCGGGACTGAGAGAGAGAGAGAGATTAAAAAAGAGAAAAAAGTTTGAAAAACACAAAAGAGACAAGAGATGACTGATACCTCTGCTTGACGTGTCGACGACCTCCTCAACCACAGCCACGTTCCTCTAGAAAACCAAAAGGAAAAGAAAAAAAATTCCCTCTTGCTTAGGTAATTTGTACTCCTTCCAGCATTTTTCGAGTACGTTTTTTATTTTCTCTAAAGTATGGTTCAGATGTCTGCGAAGGATCGGTCCTCTTTGGATTTCGAAATATTTCGAAATAATTGCCACAGAACTACCCTCTTCACATTTCAAAACCTACAATATGAGGATGGTTTTTGTAAATCTTATGGAGTTATTTCTCAAGACATAGATGGGTGCGTTCGGTTTGGCAAAAGTTAAAATAAGGGATCACTTCTTTAGAGTAAGTTCTGGAGAAATGGGAGCAAGACGGTAGCGTAACCGCCTTGTGTACACCAATATTTTCCCAAGATAATCGGGTGACTTGTTTACCCGGTTGCTTGGGAAAATCATTAGTCCCACTTGGTGGGTTTGCTAGCTAGGGGTGGGCAACGAAAACTGCCCGAACCGGAAACCGGCCAGTTTTGGGCGGTTCCCATGGTTGACGGTCCGGTTCCCGGTTCCTAATCTTGGAATTGGTGGCCGGTCGGTCCGGTTCCCGGTTCCAAGGTGGGAACTGGACCGAACCGGACCAACCGGACTGAACCAAATTTTTTTAAATATAATTTATATACATAGAATTAATAAAATATATAAACATGATAACTTATTGCAACCAAAATTACAATTTGAGATAGCAACCTCTTGTGTGGCCAAGAGACCATTAAAACCCTTTTTGTTACTCTTTTATTTATAGAAAAAATCTCATTATTAGTTTCATCTTCTACTCGATGTGAGATTAAGGCTCTAAGAGACCCACAAGGCACTTCAAGCCTCCAAGAGTCTCACATCGACTAAACATTCAAATAGCAGAAGAGAGATTGTCTATAAAATCTAAGCCAAGCACAACCTTTAGCCAAATTGTTCATGGCCTTCATGGTTAAAGTTAAGTGTGAAACATACGAAGTGTGACTCACACAAGTAAAGTTTGAATATTTTGCATGTGGAAACATGTGTGATTAGTTTTGTTGAATCGCCCGAGAACCGAATTGGATTAATTGGTCCGGAGTGCGGTCACTCTTTAGTGCAAAAAAGTAGAGCCAATTTTGTTGGACCGGACTGGATCGGAACCGATGGTCCGGTCCGGTTCCCGGTCCTAAGGCCAAACGGTCCAGTCCACGGTTCGCAATTTTGGGAACCGGTGCTCTTGGTTCCAAGGTGGAACCGAACCGAACCAGGAACCGATCACCCCTATTGCTAGCCACTGAGTGAGATTTCTCCTATTAGAAAAGAAACTCATTAATTAATATTATTTGCCAGGTTTGTTGAGAATTTCGTGAATATCACTTTGTGGGGATTTTTAAATTAGAAAAAAATAAATCAACAAAACAAAAATATGAAATGGAAAAGACACTAAAGAAAAACATCATCAATATACAATAATTTTAATTCAATGTAAAAAAAAACGATTCAAACGGCTTTATTACAAGACAGATAAATGTGCGATTTCTATTAGCAACATAACCAACGTAAAACATTTTTTACACTTGCAATCGTGAAAATAAAGTAAGTCCATGGAGCATTGCAAGCCAAGTGAAATAAGTCCTAGCCTTTCACTTGTACAAGTGACTTCGACTCGAAATAGTTTGTATACGATTAGTGAGATTTGAATGAGTGACTTTTTGTTTGTGAGATAGAAATTTCTCGATACCCCAATTACACTAACAATGAAAAGAGAGACTAATATGTATTGTAATGAGAAAATGAAAGAATTTTTGTTGTCATGTATGTTAATATATCGATTTTTTTGGTATTTTTTGCAGCCTTTTTTGGATAGAGTATTTTACTAAATTTATTTCTCAATGATTACCCCACGCATTCCTAAACTTTCCCGTTACAAATTACCCATGAAAGAACATTCGTGGTCTAAAATTGACTGTCATCCTCTAACAAGGAGAGTACCGTTATAAGCAACGTCCTAAGTTTTGTCCTAATGAAAGTCAACTTCATGAGCAGAAACTATGGACAGGATTACATGTTCTTGTATTGACTTATTTTGAAAAGATTTAAACGTTAAATGTCGTCACGTGAACGTTGATTTGTTTTCAATTACATACTCTTAAATTCACATGTTTTCATGGCCGAGTATGCAGCTTTCTAGGGTTATCTGCGTCGAGTTTTTCTTTTCTTTCAATCTGCCATTGATTATAATCCTGAAATGAATAAATGCTTTTCGTGATTAGATTGTATATTCAAAAGATAAATAACGAGTGTAAAGAAAAATTTGAATCGGTGTCCCACAGAAGTACGCCGCTCGAAACAAAGGGAGGTTCCAATTATCTATGTAGCGAAGCAGGAGCGAATGTTTGGAATCAAGCGGTTGGAATTTCCCTTTCGGAGCACATGCATGTCGATTATTGCCATGGACATGAGCGGAGACCACGTACCAATCGAAAACCCTAATTCCTTTCTTTATATCGACAAAAAAAGATCCAACTTCAATTTGTTGTGGGGAAAAAAAGATTATGGAAAATCTCATCTGGTGGGTGCTGCTGTATCATATCATATGTAGCGTGGAATTATCTCTATGGGCGTTTGCGTGGAAGAATATTGCGTGTTCTCATTCATTTTGGATCCCCATGTTTGAACTTTATTACCCCGTTTGAATTCACAAGAAGGTCTAACCAAAGTGAGGCGTTTAAGGATTGGAGTAGCGGAAGGGCCAGGGCCCCATATCAACCACGACAGTTTTTTTTTTTCGCCAACAACCACGACAGTTTATTCAACACGAAGTTGTAAGATGTCGCAGAGAGAGAGAGAGAGAGAGAGAGAGAGAGAGAGAGAGAGGAACGGATGGCTGGCATGCGAAGGCGGTGAAGGTCCCGCAACCTTGGATGGCGAAGGCAATGACACGACGGAGGAGGTGATGACGTGACAAATAAGGCTTAGCTCCGAGGAAAAGGAGGAAGAAAAGCGAAAAGGAAAAGACTGAAAAAAAGTGGAAAAGAAGTTTATAAATATATATATATATATATATATATATATATATATATGTTGAAAATTTGTTTGTAAAACAAATTAAGTGTGTTTCCTTGTCCCACGTAAGAAATGTGGAAGGAGATGGGCCACTTAAGAAGTGTGAGGTTTCTTTAGTGTATTTAAAGAAAAGATTGAGTGTGGGTTAGACCTCACCATACCAGGCGTACCAGCGGTATAATTAGTACTAACCCCTTTGTTTTTATTTTATTCCGTACAGTTATCTTATTAACTTTAATTAGTTCAAATTTTGTTTTTGTTTATTGAGAATATTTTGGAAATTATGAAAATTCTAAATTTTATTTATTAAAAAAAAAAAATTTTAAATTTTTTTATTATTCTGAATGTTTATATTTGTGTCTTTTCAAGATAACTTTTGGAAATGATACTCGTTCAGTTTGCAGGCTTTCCTGGAGGGTTCCATTTGTTCATTTTTCAACTTCTTCCAAATGAACACCTTTGTTCATTTTGCAATTTCATGAAATATTCGTTTACTTTGCAATTTTTCATGAAGAATTGCATATGTTCTTTAAGACCGATTTATATATATATGTCAGTTTTCCAAATGAACGATGATGAGATTTTTCGAGTTTTCTTCCCAAAACTACAATCATATTTTCAATTGTTTCTTAAAGAGACTCTAGAAAAATACTAGAATTGCTATCTAGTAATAGTATTTTCATTTTGAGATTTTGTTGTATCCTAATTGGTGACTATTAGCAATTTTGTAGGGTAAATAAATCTTTAAAGAAAATAATACCATGCCTCAAAATCCGACTTGATTACTTTATTGATTCGAAACCATAATTTCCAACGATATATAAATATATTCTTTCCATGTATAAGGTAAATTATCCTCTCCAATTTATCCTCCATGATAGGACCACAGACAGCTCATTTAGTTCCAATCCAGATGGGCTCTATCTTTTCTTTCATCTTTTTAGCTTTCCTTTCTTCTTCCCCCCACCCAAGTCCTATTCTGAGAGAGAGAGAGAGAGAGAGATGCCGTAGTAGGTTGAGGTCGGCGGTTGTTAGTCATTGTTGGCGACGGTGGTGGTGGCAGCTTTGGCTCTAATCGTGGCTTGACGATATGTTGATGTGCGGGCTAAGCCAATGTGTGTACATTACATGAGGGTAAATTGCATGTGCCAATCTACCCCAACAATTACTCTAGGATTGAGTTCGGTAGTCCGGTTTGAATCTAGATAAGATAACAAATTATCACATTCGATATTTCGTGACGTTCTTTGGCCTGAATAAACTCAGATACATTTGGATAAAATACCAAATGAGAAATTTGGCTTTGGGGTGGGATAAACCTGGACTGGATATAAAATTTTACAAAATAACAAGATGAGTGACTCATCATATATTGCTATGTCGGTGGCATCGTGAGGACACTACCAAGAGATCATCATCACTTTTGACCACTGCACGATCATTGTCGCTTTCGACCAGGCCAATCGTCACTCCTGGTTGGCAATCGTGTTCCGACGAGTGAGGGTGAAAAGGGGTCTAAAGACAATGTCGTGCTAGGTTTGCATAGATCATCCTTTCCACCCCAATTGCATATGTCCTTCACATCGAGCTCGCCCTTTCAAGCGTGACTTGCGAGCTGCCTATTCACCTATTGGTTGACGAAGAATGGCCAGCACACCATTGCCTTCCCTAATCGAAAGCTTTACTATCTTAACATCGGAAACGACACATCCCCTGAATCGACTGTAAGATGTTCTCGTGGAACTACGTGATCATTCACGATACACCAAATCACCAAGGAAGATTCACTATATATGGAAAGGTATCGAAGCAACTAGCTATCGCTGTTCCTTTTGTGAGAATTGAATCATGTTACGCCATTCCCATTCGTCGTCGGCTCGCACGATCACGGGCACACTTGAATCACGAACGATCTCTCGATGATAATTGGGCCCGACCCCGCGTGTGGGGCCTTTAACTTGGTCTCTTCGATACTTCATTCTGTCGGGCCTAAGAAAAAAGTAGAAAGAACATCAGATCTGAAAAACGGGAGATGCGTACGGGCACATGATTCACGTAGGTCCCTCCTTTCATTCATCGACAAAGAGGTGCTATTCAGCTCGTGACATTCAATTCCATTTGTCTGAATCCCCCTCATCGCTCGACGAATCCGAAGAAAGAATCGTGTTAGGCAAAGGTCTGAATTATAATGTAATCATCTCGATTCCTTCCAAAAATGCTATGATTAAGTTTCTTGAACTCACTACATGTTGCTCTTCCTTCGAAAGCTCCTTTCATCACCAGCATGTGTATGTTCTAAGAGCTTTGAGCAGATTGGCAAGATGAGCGCCTCTTTCGCATGAATTTCTATAGCGTCGTTGCATGGGGGCAGGAGTTGACATTGGGATGGGCATCCTCTCCAGTTGAAATTAACTAGAACACCCCTAGACTTATAAAAGAGTAATCACCACAAAGACCTGAAAACCTAATCTCTCTTCTCCCTCTCCCCCCTTGCCTCCGCCTATGCCGTGCTCACCTCACCTTCGTGCCTCGCCGCCATTGTCATTTCGCTCCCCACTACCCCATCATTTTGCGCCATGAACTCATCCACTGCTCTATGTCTATGCGTGTCTTTGTTTATAAATGAAAATAAAGAGCTCCTGCGATGGTCGGGACCGCCATGAGACGGGTAAGCGACTTTCGAATCTAAGATTGCTTGAGGCTTAGCGTGGGGGTGGATTGTGGAATCGGGGAAGAAGGGCTACAGGTGAAAATTAAAGAGGTAAGAAAAAGAAGAAGCGAAGATTGAATCCGAGTCATTCGTGTCATCCTTTCCAAGATAAGTTGACGGTGTCAATTAACCTCCTGAGGATCTCAATCATTAACATTACAGGTTCGATAATGGTGGTTCTCCCAGTTTTTTGGAATTTTATGAAATTGGATTGGCAGTGGCGTGCGACCTTTTATGCATTTACCTTCTTTATATGCATCACAGCTGGAAACTGGTCCAGACAATAATGCAAGCACCACACAAGGTAGAGAGTTCTTATCTATCGCGTGATGAATAAAGTTGAGCGGTTAGGTTTTATATTCCGTGTCATTGAGTAAATCGTTTTTGGCACATATAATCATTTCATTTACTCTTATTACAGATTGATCACAATTCTGAATAATTTGTTAACAGGGGAAAGATCAAGGGTTTTCAATAGCAAAATTTGTCCAAATGCTCCACCCGGATACAAACTCTTTTAAAGAATTAAGTCGCCAGAACATTAATGCGGAAATAAATAAGATATGATTAACTATATGACTATGCAACCTAGATTATCTTTCCGAAAGAGAAAAGGACAGGTTTTCCCTCCTAGGATCATTTTCAGAAGTCGATTTCAATCGACATGAACTATGCGACTTATGATGTTGAGCGACCTTTTCTATTTTCCAATTTTTACTTTTTTGAGTTCCTGCTGTGATGCAGTCAATCGCAAGTCTCCAGGAACTAAGTCCACCCACAGTCACGTCAACAATCCCATACTCCTTCGGCTAGAAAAAAATTGAGAAATGAGCACAGAGTGGACGGCATCGCATTGGATCCTAACGTGATCTTCCTCCTCCGCAACATGACACGTAAATCGATCGGAACAAGGAGTCGACCAAGTAGCATGCGATGCATGTAACCTTGGATATCATCGCCTTGTAGTTATCGAAGATCCTTTGCAAGTGACCTTCTCTTTCCAAATCATGTCTCTCTTAATGAAAAGAGAAAGTAAGATGTTTTTCTTTTCTTTTCTTTTCTTTTCTTTTTTTCCAAGAGAAAGACCACCCTAATTATGTAAATTTGCACCTATGAAACGTACAAGCGCGACAAAAAAAAAAAAAAAAAAAAAAAAAATCGTATAAGACGTGCGGCACCAATCTCCACATCGAATGGGAGAGGCCTCCTTTTTTTTTTGGTCGAAGGGAGAGGCCTCCTTGAATGATTACATTTTAGTAATTTTACACCTATAAAATTATATAAGACATACTTCATTTTCTAATGGTCATCCTTGTGTGGTTACATTTTAGTATTTTGTTTTGAAGTCTTGACCTTGTATATGAATCGAGTAGGATTATTACAAATAATATCAAAACAAAATGCTCTCTCTGGAGCCGTCAATAGTGTCGAGCTCCTTGCAAGCTAACAAGTCTCTCACAAATCGGTGGTAGCAACGACAATAATAAAGTGGATAATATTAGGCCCAAATGAGCGACCAAAGATGGGGATAGATTAGCATTTCAAGAAAACACAAACTAATTTTGTAGAACCAATCCCGGCAAAATTTATGCTTCTACGAGGAAAGTAAACTAGCAATATAAACAACAGAAATTAAAAAAATTGATGGAAAGAAAAATTGCAAAAGAGATTCATAAAGGTTCAGCTTAGGTGTGCTTACTCTTTTCTTCTTGCTATAGTTGCCCAATTAGGCCAAATTCCACCAGTTATGCCAGGAATACAAATACCGCATTGTTACAAGTGCAGAATCTATTGTCGTGGACAACCCAACTTCTGTCTACAGCAATATCGCTGTAGACTAATTAATTATTGGATCCTCAATTAATTGTTATCAGCACAGTAGGTCCTCTCGCACACTTCTTCTAAGAGTTCACAAAGAGTCTCGAACACTTTATCTACCACATAGGCAAATGCTTTCACCGTGAGTACAATCACTCCTCTCGTGCGTAAACAAATTGGTTTGTCACTCTTACTAACTCTTAAAAACGACATGCAAATGGGCTTTACAAGCTTACAAAAGAGACGGACTCAAAAGTCTCTCAACAATGCTTGATTTCTCTTGTTTTCGTGCTTGTCAATTGGCCATCTTCTGGCCGACTTTTCTCCTCTCTATAGAGGTCCAATTTCAAACGTTGCAATTGAATCTGTAGATGTTATATCATCTAATCTTATGTAAAAATCTCAGCAAAATCCTTAAAAAAACACACGCAGAACCTTGCTTCAATCTGGAGCATTAACAAGATCTCTATACTAATGGTAGGTTTTGATCACACCGCATCACCAATTTCCCAGGGAATTAGTCCATGATTCTTGGCATATATGATCTGAAAATCATATTTTATCTGATTACATGGAACACTTTGCAAGCCGCATAAGCCATGTGCAATGTTGTGACCCCTTCTATTAGAATAAAAATTTTATTCTAGGAAAAATAAAAGAAAAAAGAGAAATCCCTGTCATAAACCAATTAAATTCAGGTCAATTCCCATGCATTCCAATTCTCAAGTTGGCCATATTACCCTCTGTTCAATCTACATCTGACTTCGGACCGGTAAAACCAATGCCCTATCGTCCATGGGAATATAGACAATATATATCCTCATCTCAATAGAACTTTCTGCTTAAAAAATTGGCAAAATACCACGTAATTTCGTTGCCACCTAATGCATGATTTCATACATGTAGAATATCCGGTTCAATCCCGGTCTGAAAGTATCTCGACTCAGTCAATTGGCCGAAATTCTTCCAACATCAGAAAAGAAACAAATCAAGGAATAATACAGGAAAAATGAATGATTTCATGCAGATAAATGCTAAAAACCGTAGTCATTAGTCTACGTGGAGCGGCGACGCCACGACATCTGAACACGTCCTAGCTCGAATCTCCTCCACCTAAGCTGTCACTCTCTTTTCTTACTAAGCAAATCGAGATCTTAAGCTTGATCACAGGCCGTGGTGCATGAAGCTCACGTAGAGGAGGAGCAGGATGCGGACGAACTGGGGTTGCTGTCTCCATTGACATTTCCTAAACGTGCACGTAAACATTGATCCGTCCTCTCGTTTCCCGTTTGGTCGCTTCCTGTTTAATTATCTGGAACGTTGTCCTCATCTGCATGAAAACGAAGGACCCCACGGAGTACGACGCGTTGACGCTGAGCTTTCGCGTTATAGCTCCCGCCAGCTATTCACAATCGGTATCATCGGCGGCTAATCCGCTTCGTCATCATCAATGATAAGAATCTCCACGGGCTACCACGGTTGGCGACCAGTAGTCTCCAATGGATCGTTGGGTGGACGCTGCGCAGCCAGCGAGAAGCTTTCCAGCTGCTTTTCCTCCTGGCTTCAGGTTTCATCCCACGGACGAAGAGCTCCTTGTCTATTACTTGAAGAATAAGGTGGCCTCACGCCTGCTCCCGGCAGAGGTGATCGCTGACATCGATCTCTATCAGTACAATCCATGGGAGCTACCAAGTCCGTGTGCTGGGAAACTCCATTTTCTTTGGTTATTTATAGCCTTTAGGGCATTTATTTTTCGGAACCGATGTTTTCGCATTTGCTTCACAGAGAAGGCATTTTTTGGGGAAGGCGAGTGGTACTTTTTCAGCCCAAGGAACCGAAAGTACCCGAATGGAGGGAGGCCGAACAGGGCAGCAGGCTCAGGTTACTGGAAAGCTACTGGGATTGACAAGCCAATACTCACATCTGGCGGGATGAAGAGCATCGGAGTGAAGAAGGCTTTGGTGTTCCACATTGGACGGCCTCCGAAGGGGATGAAGACGGAATGGAGCATGGACGAGTACAGGCTGATCGATGCCACCGTCCGACCGCCCAGATCGAAAGGTTCAATGAGAGTGAGTGGGATAATTGTAATTCGAAATAGGGGGTTTCATCACTTGTTTGAACTGTACTTCACAATGCAATCCACTCCAAACCCACAAATCGGGATGAACTATCTTTCCCCGATCTAAAGACAGTCTCGATTTGGTGTCGTTGCTGCATTCTATGCAGGAACAGAACACCTAGTGTAACCTGTGGTCAGGTCTGATCGGGGTGACGAGTACTTTGGCAGGCACACTGAGGCAGGCAGAATGCCTGGGCTGTTTGCGAGATTCCTCGAGTGTCTAGTATCTAGATGTGCTGGAGGTATCATATCAGATATGGTCGAGTATAATGAAGCCATCTCCAACTGTTAATAATGGTGCACTAGTTGTCCCTCTACGTTTCTTAGCGAAGTCCCTGTATTTCTGTAATCTAAGGTGACATCGTTACCTTAACTAGCGTGTAAAGAGTCGAATCTGAAATAATCGCCTCTTACTACTGCAGTTGGATGATTGGGTACTCTGCCGAGTGAGACAGAAAGAGAAAGTTCCGAGAAACGCTGGCAGCCACCATGGAGACTTCAGCAGTAGCACAAAGGCAGCACCATCTTACCCCCAAAAGAATGGTGAAGCGCTTCCTGTGCACACCGGCCTCTGCAAAGATGTCGCCATGGAAAACCCCTTCCAAGATTGCTTAGTAATGGCTTCCCTACTCTCGGGTCAAGTCCTCTGTCCCATGAATTCAGTCTCTAGTATAAGCTCTCAAGTGCCCAACAACAACGACACCTTAAGGTCTGTGTATGAAGAAAGTCCCGACAAACTAAACTCTTATAGCACAGGTTCTTCCATGGACAACAATGTCAACATATTTACAACGGAACTTGTAGAGGAAAAAGGGTTCAAGGATCAGCAGGAAAAAATGCTGGGTGTGGATGCTAGTGATATCTACAACTACACTCAAAGCCAATGCAACGAAAACGTATATAACTTTGCCAGATGTGATTCTATCCTTAACTTTCAGGGGCTTAATGACTTGGCCAAGCTCTAAGTTATGGCAATGACACGGAAAGAATGAGAATCTGTGCTGTTTTTAGTGGTCCTGCAGGATCTGCAGAATCTGCTTGGCGTGTATAGATTTCAGAGTACCAGTTAGAGAATAAAACGGACTCGGTCCCAAGAAACACTGCAAGTCTTAAGAGTTTCTGCACTTGGGAGCGGGCTATAAATACTTGTTTATATGTATATTAACTGAATCACAACTTTTGATGTCTCGATGTATCATAGGTTCACAAAGTTCATGCTAACAAGTAAGAAATGCAATGACAAGAACTCTCCTGAAGCAATTTACATCATAAATTGTAATCAACCTCAATGTTAGCTTGTCTTCATGCTTCTCATGCAGAAAAAAGTGCCATCACCAAAGGTGCTACATATGCTGTGAACCAATTCAGCATAAGTTAACATGACTGCATCGCCCGCTTCCTTAGAAACGACAGACATCATAGCCAGTGATAACAATCAGAATCGCTCTTTCATATAGTGGCTTCAACTGAAAATTTACTGCACAAAATCCATATGCCCCACAAAGCCAGAGGTCTGTTACTTGAATGGTGAGATCCTGTATTTGGTAAACCCGGAAGTAGAATATGCAAAAGATATGGCAGCGTATGGTCTTCTGTGACAAATATACCACAACTCTAATTAGTAAGCTTGTCTTCATAAACATATATTATACGTGTGAGATCAAACAACCTGCTATCCTTGTCCTCTTAAATCATCTCAGTACACTGCAAGAGACAAACCGAGATGTCAATACAAGATCCTGAACTTTGTCCCTCTGAGTGTGTGTGTGTGTGTGTGTGTGTGTGTGAGAGAGAGAGAGAGAGAGAGCATGAAGCTTACTTATATAAATAAGAAACAATGCCCAGGATAACGCAAAGGAGAATAATGTCGATGCAGAAGTTCCGGCTGGATCTTATCTTTATTTATAAAAGGAAACATAGCAACTAATGAGAACAAGGCCCCTCTGTCGACATGATAGAAACTAGTAACTAGAATTGGTCTGTAAGAGATTATCAGCATCAATCACCTTGAACAGGGTCTCCTTAAGTCTGACATTCGTATTTTTAAGATCAGATGCTGCTCTGTCCACCTAAATGGAACGAGAAAGCATATTCACTATTTGAGTAGTTCCAAAACAGGAGGTTTAACGTGAAGCAACAAAGTTCTCACCTTAGTATCGATTTCATCCACTAAAGGAACTTGTCTATCCAACTCCTGAACATAAAAACAGAATTAGTCTCTTCATCGATTCGTTTTCCCAAAAACCAGTTCCACTATTTATATGTTCAACTAAACAACCTCATTCATATCATGGGCCAGATCCTTCAGCGTATCTAATCCTTCTGATATCACATCAAGACCTTCATCCTGTGGAAAGACCGAAACATCAAAACAAAGAACAAGGGCAGGCCACAGACTTCAAGATATTTGTAACTGATTCAAGAAGAAACTAAGGAAGCAGTCTTACATGCCTGTTTCATCTTGCGCATTTCATATTCATGCCTAAACTGGCTTGCTTCTTCAGTTTGTTGGAAGAAACCATCCTGTAAATGTCCATCTGAACAGGCACGGAATGAAAGCAACTATGAGAAACCACTGCGGTAGGTAGCAATTGGGATAGAATAAATTGCATCATGCTCTAACAACCTGAAGAGTCAAACTTGATGTTCTCACGAGATGTCGAAGCGGACCATCCTCCAGATTGTTTGTGCGGTGCAATGGTCCCATCAGGTATGGCTTGAACCCTTTCTTGTAGTGCAAGAACCAGATCATTCCGAGTCATTTGGTCATCTTTAGACAGCCCTTTAACCTAATAAGAGAGTATTACGAATATAACTTATGATTACCACCAAGTTTTATCCATGTTGATGATGATACATACGGCAAGAAATGAACTCCGAAGAAATTGAAACCCATATGCATTGTCCCTCGATCACTATCATCATGCCACAACGCCAGGTATGAGCACCACAAAGAAAGCTATTAGAACGGTTGTCCTTTTCATTTCTATTTCGTCGCCATTACTGGGGAGTGGCAGAAGGTGTTATAAGTGCCTATGTCCTGTCGTTGTGCATTCTGATTCAGACAGATCAGAGGCATTGTAAATAATTTCAATGTGTTTTCTGCAAGTGAGGACTTGAGCTGAGGAACATCCGAGCAAGCATGGTCAACGTTTAATTCACACAGAAAATAACAATGTTATTCTTGCCGCTTTCACTCTGACATTCGATAGCTAGAGCTTTTTTACATGGGGATTTATTGAAGAAAGGATGACGAAAAGGAAACCAAGCACGTCCCATGTTAAATTGCAACAACACTGGACCAAGAGGGAAGTGAACCAACCTAGACATACAGTCACTATACGATCAAACATCAAGCATACGGATTTCATCCAGGCACATAAGTGTAGACCCTTTTTACCAGGTCGGCATATGAAACACGAATTGCTGAACTATGACCATATTGCAGATTCGGGGCATAAAACTACAAATTCACAGTAATGCTGGAGGTACTAATAAATCCTTCTCATGACTGATGTCACAATTCATGCCATAATCCTCTGATTAGTTCCATTAACAGTAGGATCCCAGAAAGAAGTGGGTGGTTTTTTTAATCAAAATATCCAAGTAAGTGATATGCCTAATTCTAGAAGAACGCATTCTCAGTCTCATCCTCAAGCGCAAAAGCATTCGTATAAGCTGCAGGAAATTACCTTCTTTTGAGCCAACTTGTACAGCTTTGCGATCTCCTCCATCAGTCGGGCCTTCGTCCTCCGGACCTCTGCGTTCAGTGCCGCCGAGGAAGCCCTGTTCGTCTCCACTGCCGCCCTCTGGGATTTCTGTCCATATTCACAGACGTAAACCGAAAAATGAAACACCCTTTACTCGACCCAGTTGATCTTTTCCAGACATAACTGCCATAAAAGCACGCATTGCCAGCTCGAGTACAATCGTCCTCGAAGAATTCTATGAACATTTACCATGCTGAAAATACGGTTTTCTTAAACAGCGTCGGACGTAAAACTACGCTAACCCATTCTACGTCTTTCCCGAAATCACGTGATCCGTGTTCCGGCAGTTCAACATGTCAATGTCCAGATATCGTCTTTCACGCATGAGGGTCAGCTCGGACACGACGAAGCGGCGCATTAAAAGCAAGGAACACACAATACCTCGAGGGCGGCATCGAGGTCAGATTCGACCGCGGAGTAGAGGCGGGCGAAGGCGTCGTCGCCGTGGGCATTGCGGTCGCGCTGCTTCTCGACGTCATACTTGTCGTACTTCTTGCAAATGGCGTCGACCCTGAACCGGATGTCGATGACGCTCATCTTCTTCTCCTTCTTCTTCTCCTTCTCCTTCTTCTTCTTCCCTAAGCTTTGTCCGTGGGAATGGAGGATAGAAGACGCGAAGCCCACGGGTGGCGCGACCTGTGGAAAGCTCTCGCGACGGACGCTGGTGTTTCCATGGGGTGGCGAAACGAGGGATCGACCGCGAAGAGCGGGCTGCGGACGGAAGGAGAGGCCTAACCGCCGCTTTTCTTGGCGGGTTCGGCTCCCGACCGTTCGTTTCAATTGGCGGTTGTTTTACTTCCATCAACCCAAATTTACCATTTCAAGGTCAAATTTGTGACTAAAAAAAGGAGCAATTAAGAAATATATGGAAAATAAAGGAAGACTTATTAATTTGACAGAGGATTTGAGAAAAAAAGTGAGTTTCTAGATGATTTGGTAATAACAAATTTAGAATGATCCGGTTGATATAATTGCGAATCTTACATTACGACAACCGATAAATTAGACAAGGGTCAAAAGATCTTGCATGTTTTCTTAAATTAATAGGGATACTAGACACCTTTTCTTAATTGTTTTTTCATATTAATTTCAATTTTGCACTTCACTTATCCTTCAAGGAAATAAATATGTTTCCTAGTTAAATAGATTAATGCGGTCAAATTGATGGATTTAAAGGCGTAATTATGTATGGATGAGAGATGCAACTTTAGATCCAAATGTAAAATGTGAGGATGTTAGTTGTAAATTTAAATGTGACGGGGGTTATTGATATGGAGAGTGAAGTTTAGGATGTCATTTTTTATTGGGAAAGGCTAATGCTATTGCCGGGCAATGAAGCCAAGACCCACAAGAAACACCCTTCGGTCTCTTTCCTCTCTCACGCATTGAGTCACCATCTCCTCATTGACCCGCCACCAGCCCCGCCGGCCCTCGACAGCGACGTCACCGTTCCTTGCCCGATCAACGCCGGATCATGGCCAGAGAATCCACCGCTGCTCGTGTCTCTCTTTAGTCATGCCATCAAGGCACGGTCCGGGCCAACCACCATCGTCGATCTCTACTTCGAAGCTGATCGCGGTAGTCGAAGATGGGGTCAACCTAAAATCTACTGGCAATAAACGATGTTGAGCGTGTTTATTAACAAATTGTTTATTATACGCTGCACTCTTCCAGGATAATTATGTTTAATGCACGTGAACATAAATTATGTGAAATGTACTAAGAAAGTGGATCACATTTTATGAAAGTAAAATTATGCTTTGTTAAAGATGATACTATACCTTCCAAGTACAAACAGAACTCCTTTGTTAGAAGAAGAGATCCGGGATGCGACACAAGTTAAGATAACTTTTGCTCTTTTGGATAATCAAGGGGCACGAAAGTGAAGACCTAATTATTAAAGGCCCATGAAACATCATGCAAACCTTTTAACTAAAAATCTGTTATTTTTAGATTAAGTTAAGAGTTACACCGTAAAAAAGAAAAAAAAAAAAAAAGGACTTATTGTCTTTCCAAAGTAAAACAATGGTATGAGAATTGTCAAAAAATTAAAACTAAATTGGCTAAATTAAAATGTTTATGATTGAATTGTTATATGTATAATACTTTTAAAATAATATTCCCAATCTTTGAAAACATGGCATATTACAGCACAGTATATGATAATATAACTTAGATTTAGACCCAAAGTTTAACAAATTTTGATTCACATTCATTGTGTTTGTATAAACACGTATTACATCAATTCCGTGCTTGATTGAACTTCTATATGAGGTGCAATTTGCTATAAATTCTTGATGTGGAATTGTTAAAGTGTTTCCATAGCAACTGCAATGGCATCGAAATTGTATATATTTATCCTATGTCAATTCGACATCTTTCAAGTCGTCTATGTACTTCCAAAATTTACAAATAAAAAAGCTGTGTTTTTTTTTTTTTTTTTTCATTTTTTAGCTAGCTCCATCCGATATGTTACTTATCAAGATAAACAAGATAGTGGCTGAATTTTTTTTTTTAATGATGTATCAAATATTATAATTTTTTTAAAAAAATAAAAGAATTAGATTGCGCTCAATGTATATCCACTCATCTCTCTAGTACAGATTTGTATCTCCACTCATCTCACTGATTCAGATAAGAATTTATATAACAGGGGAGAATATCATTAGAAATGCCCAAGATACCTACGACTTCAGAATTAGATGGATTGCATTGGTCATCAATCTAATTCTCAAATCACAATTCATGAGTTTATTACCTCATATGTATTAACAGCTATACAATTTATTATATCAAGTGTTTATTTATATTTTAATATCTTATTGATGATTATAATTAGATAAAAATCAAGCATATAAAATGTGATTATATAATACGAATATGCAATTATGTTAATTATCACTTCAATTGCCACTTATTAGTGTAATTACCCATATATATTACTGAGATACTACGATTTAAATATTAAATTCATCTATTAATTAACACTCAATTGATCATCATGATCTAAATTTAAACATATCATTGGAATTATCAAAGTGAATACCAAGTAATAAATAATTAATAGTATGATTGAAGTAATAATTACATAACAAGGCAAGCATTAATTAATATAATTAGCCATCGAGATAACAATCACATCGAGAATAATGCAACACTTAATCCTGAAAATTCATATAATTGTAAGTAATAGTAAGCAAGTAATATAATGCTAATCATTATATTCCGATTGCTCTAATTAAAGAAACATGTAATCTCATGATAACATAATCGTTATCACATCAATTAATTACTTATTATTAAATTCTTTTATTTACTAATCATCTATATTACATGATTAAGTCGAATTAATAACAATAATAACAAAGCGGTGTCATCAGTGATTCATTAAGTAATTGATATAATCAAACCTGTCTACAATTAAAGTAAGTTTTCATCACAATATATAATCTAATATTGGTAAAATGGACAGAACAAAACGTGATGGCAATCCGACTCGTTTAGTCTCTTTAGCAGAAGAAAATGCACAAGCGTCACCTGTGATAAGAGACCAACTTGAAGAAACTGAAGCGATGATCAATTTGCTCTGTTCCCCAGCAGCGACACCAATAAAGTTTCAACAAAAACCCATTTCAGGAGGAGGGAAGAGAGCATGGAAACATCATCCGCAGATCAGAAGGAGGAAAAAAATTCAGTCTTTACGGTTAAGTTCGAAAAAGCTTGATTTTTTGACGATTTGCGGTGGTCAAATGCAGAAAAGAGTCATCGAAAAGGACGTGATGCGGTGCGTTGCTGATATGGTCCGGCGTTCGAAACCCCCCATTAGCCTAACGCCAAAAATGGGATTTTGCTCCTCCCTGGAGCTTATCCATCGAAAACGAAACGACAAAGTCAAAAAAGTTCCTTTTCCGGTCTGCGCTTTCCAAACGGCGTATCAGATCAGGAACATAGTATGGCAATTTGCCCACTTTTGCGACATCAGATCAGGAGCAGGGTATGGCAATTTGCTCACATCGCATTCGATGGAAACTTGACGAAGGAAAAGAGCAATTGAACCAAATCACTCGTTGCCGGGATCGATTACACTAAGAAAAAGACCCCTCTTTTTCATCAAACGCCAAACAGATCAGCTCAAAGAGATTCGGAAACACCAAAGTTCTACCGCAAAGTTTTCTACAGTAAGAGAACAGAGAACAGACAAAACCGCGCTCGTGTCTTTCAGTTAACAGCAGGCCCCCAGTCAGTGTCATCATGGACCTCGCTAAACATGGCGATCGAATTCCGGATTACGCTAATCAGGGTTAAGAGGGCGGCGATCGTGACCTGGAGGGGGGTGGCTCAGGCGCCGGGGCCGGACTTGTAGCGGTAGAGCTTGCCGAAGACGTGGAGGGCGGTGACGAAGCCGATGAAGCAGAGGCTCATGACGAGCACCACCGTCGGCGAGATCTTGAGCCCCGGGGCGTCGTCGGTGTAGAACCGCAGCATGTTGCTCCCCCCGCCGCCGCCGCTGCCGAGGCCTCCGGAGCCGCCCCCCGCAGCAGCGCCGCCGCCTCCACCTCCGAGCCTCCGTCGGCGCATGCCGGCGGCCGCGGCGGCGGAGCCGCGGGGGGCCATCATGCCCGGGCGGGAGGTGACGGAGGACGCCGACTGGGACTGGGACGAGCCTCTAGCCATGGATGTCGCGATCGAGATCGAGATCGAGATCGAGAGAGAGCGGGAGAGAAGGGTCGGATTGGATGCGCGAGATTTGATGAGCCGTCGAGGTGGTTGCGACTTTGTCGACGAGAGAGTGACCGACAGACAGAGCGAAACGACTAACGAGGTTTTGGGGCGGACGGTGATAAATGATGTCAGCGGGGGGCAACTTGGGCATTTTACAATGAGTTTTTTTTTAATCCATCTTGTTGATACACATCACTTCATTTATGAGATAAGAACAGGATAATTACAAACGTGCGAGTTCTTGAGAAGATTTCTTTGTTCCGTTAACTTCGCATAATTGATAGGAAATGCTCCACGCCCAAGTTTGAAGCCAGCAATTTCAAGAAAATGGCACAAAGGAAATCGAGGGCGAGTGACTGAAAGTCCCTTTTAAAGAATCAAGTTCGTTATGTATATTGTAATTGCATGTGTATAGTTGTAACTACATGTACCTAATTGCTAAATCATAGTACATGCAACATTTCTAAATATGCAATGAAATATGCAGACGAGAAACATCGTTCATCTAATAGATTGAAACGCTTTAAATGTAAGGTGATCGACTAAATGTGTTAAAATCTTTTGTCCACAGGGTCGAAATTATTTTCTTTCCTTTATTAAAATTTGTTTCATGCAAGCTGATGAAAGCCCAATAATAGAAGTTAATCAGCATGTACATTTGGAAAATATTTTCCATTTTGCAAGTACTTCTTTCTCCCCTCTAGGAATGCGGGTACAAGACCTTCCATACACGTACTTAATGCCATAAATAAACATACAAATATGTATATCATGGCCTAAGGATTTCATTCTTTTCCGGTAAACTAAATTAAATTTCAGATCTTCAACGTTATCTTTAAGCATTAGAAAGGTAAATGCGTACTTAAACTAGAGCTATGAAATTAACCAGCAAGAAGACTATGCATACAACGATAGTTGTCCGGTACAGCATTATGACGAAAGGGATGCAAGCAAAAACAAAGCCAAGTCAAATTAGCTCAAGAAAGGCGGTAGACCAGAGGAAACAATGAAAATCCGGACAGATCATTGATCAGATCTCTTCCCAACTATATATTAGCTGCACTGCATCTCGTCGGCTCGGGCTGGGGCGAAGGTGCTGAGGGCGGAGCTTGGCGGGGGAACTCGGGGGCATCGATCTGGTACACGAAGTGGGAGACTGTTGCCGACGCGATGATGACGCCCAGACAGACGAGTGCGTAGCAATGTCGGACCAGTTTCCCCAGCAACGCCGGCACCAGCGGAGCCTCCATTCGCACGTCTCTCTCCTTTCGTCGTTCTCCCCGTTGCGTACTGTAACTCGACGGGCCGAGGTGACTGAGCTTCTGGTGCTGCGGTGCGGACATGTTTGTTTATATGCGACGACGACGGAAAAAGTTAGAACGGACTTTTATCCGCACGAACTTCGAGGGACGAAACAGTGGGCACCGTCGGTAAGGCAGTCTTTTTCCGAGGCGCTGGGTCGGGCCTGCTGCTCGCATTGCTCATCAGTTTGCGATCCTTCTTATCCAGCAGAAAGCGACCGTCGGTCTGCTGCTATTCCGGTTTTCCTTCTTGAGATAACACTGACGACAAAATGCAATCGATTTGGAATCGTCAAGATCGATAAGGGTGGTGCTCTCCAAAGTCCAGCCAGGTACCCCTATAGCTTTTGCACTTGACCTAATCTACACAATGAAATGGCAAAATGTAACGACCCGATCCGATGAGGATGGGGAGTGATTGTCGAGATTAGAGGATTTGGATAAGGAATGGCTCTTTGCAAGCTTCTAAGATGGCCAAGGGGGTAAGAATGAACCGAATTATACAAATAAGGAAAAGGGATTTTGAGATACATATATGAAAATTGGAAGTAATTCATGAATGCGCATTTTGATGTAATGGCAAATTCTGCTTTAAAATTTCAAAGTTAATTGAGCATGAGTTAAAGCACTATCAAGATAGGTGACCTAGTGCTTGCCTATATACCAAAGGACAAAATCGTAGGGCTCGCTTTGTATGGGACAAGTTAAATTAGATGATATTTCGAGTGAATTAATTCAAGAATGCCACACAAAGTCTTTCTCGACCCCGAGAAAATTTGAAGGAAGAAGAGGGAGGATCGAGCATTGTGCAGAAAGGCAGAAGACAGGTGCTCTGCTAACTAATGCTAAGTTGAAATGATTTGATGGAGTAATTGATCAACCGACGAAAAAAAGAACATCACAGTAGCATCACGTGTGCGAATAGCTTATTTCTCTTCTTCTGTAGCATCAGCAAGCAGAGCCCAATGAATCTTAGCTCCGGCCAGGAAGTGTTGGAAAAAAAAATGAAAGGAGGTCTAAGAAGTACAGTGATAGTAACTGCAACTTTATTACTCAAGTTTAGTTTGTTTGTCCCTATAATTCACCAATTTACAAGCCTGAATTTTAAGGTACGAACGGTAAACTCTGATCCTCGAGTCTTAGTAACCTGTTGTTATCTGTCGATCCTTAAAGATTCACCAAGCTATGACCTCCTATTCGAATTGGTTAGCCCGAGTCTTCACTCGCAAATCTCGACTTGATCCATCACCAGCCACTTTGGTGGTCAAAATTTGTACCATTTATACCTGGAAAACTCCCTCAACTAGCCCACCTTTTAGTCTCAAATGAAAAGTCTTTCGGAACGATGTCTATCTCATGCTGCACCCGCGATGTTGGCTGAGGAATGGAAGTCAATTGGACTGCTCTTTCACGGTCGGCCGCACCTTGTTCCGTGTTGGGACTATGGTGGGAAGATGAGCCTTCGCCTTGGCAGAGATGGGTCGGGGACGGAGATTCGTTGTCGCGCTGATCCACATCGAAGTTGGATAGCCTCGGGGATGAGTGCATGCTGTCCATTTCGCTGCGGTAGTGGCGCAAGAGGTGCACGGGGGACATGTGATGCGAAGGCGTGCCCGGCCTGCTGGACATGGGCGTCACGGAGCCTTTGTTTTGCTTGATGTTCTTCTTGGCAGAACGATGCCAGTTCCGCAAGGCCGTGGCAACTCTCTCGTTGAATATGGTAGGCTTCATCGTCGACCCCATCTGTTTCAATCCAAGCATTTGTAAACTTAAACCTACGACTCCAAAATTTTCAACCCGAAAACTGCGAGATCAACAATGCCGTTTCATTACCTGCGTCACGAGGGCATATAGAGGAAGCGTGACATAGCTGCACAGAATCTGAATGAGGACCCTGAAATTAATAAGGAGAAGATCACCAGCTGGGTTAGTCTTGCCAAGAACAAGAAAGTGAGTAAAATCAAGATCCTAGGACTTTCTATGATGATGATGTTACTAACCCCATTGAGATTCTGATTATTCTATCTTCTCTGTGCTCATGAAAGCAAGATTTCATTCCGAATTCATACTGAAAAGATGGAAAGGAGTCGCATTAATTCGATCGGAGAGGCTAACTGAACAGCGAAATTCTTGGCCCATCTGTCTCTCGCATTGAAAAAGAATCAGAAATGTTCTTACCGAAGTCCAAACAAAGAAGGCAAGCTGAAAAGCATTCTGCAGATAATAAAGGTTGAGAGACAGTGAGATTTTCTAAGTCCAGCTTCAGAGAAAATAACCGGGATCGCCGTGCACACACGCACGCGCCAGTAAGATACTCACGACGTTACCTGAAAGAGAACGAAATTGATGAGGTAGAGGACGAGGCGTGGCCGGTTGAACCAGAAGAGGTCGTCGCCGGGTTTGACGACCGGCACGCCCTTCACGACCTGCCCCCTCTCTTGGAACCGGAGCCCCATTTTGGTTATTATCACCTGCAGCTTGGTCCCGACCAGAAGTATGATCTGCAGGTCCAACCATCGACCGCTCAATTTCACTAACGAAGCACAAAGACATTGCCTTTTCGGTATCAATATCAAAGTCAGAACTTACAATCAGTGGGATGAAGGGGAGCCACAGATAAGAATACCAGCCTGATCGTGGCAAAAGAAAAGCATAGTTAGAATCAGTGCAATATCCGGGCACGCGGCATCGATAAATTCGCAATTTCTTTGTGATCATCGAATTTTTCCATACCGTGGGTATTGAAGAGCAGGAACAGAACCGCGAAAAACCATATCGGAGGGCTGAAAATCGAAGAAGCCAACATGACCGGTCAGTCGAGTAGTGTATACGACGTTCCAGGGCAGATTTAGAAGATAGAAGGGGTAATTCATTAGTAGCCAAAAGATTTCCAGCACCAACCTGATCCCTACAACCACCTTAAAGTCCTCTTCTAGAGATCTCTTTATGTATTTCTGAAAATCGAACTTCACGTGGCTTTGGGGAGCCAAATGTGCCTGAAAAAGGGAATTAATTAACGCAAATGGTCCATGAACTTTAAATCACTATTCAATTAATGAATTTTAATTCAATATGCAATGTGGTCCCTAAACTTTTGATATATATTTAACTTAATTCCCGAACTATGTTCAATTATCAATGTTATCATTCTATTAATTTAAGTTTGGGAATAATATATTACGTAACCCGTTTGAACTAATCATTTAATTAACCATAATTTAGAATGTGTGCACTCAAATAAAATAAATTAATTAGAGAAAGAATTTAAAAAAAAAAAAAAAAGGACTTACCGTGATAAAGCCGTGTCTCAAAGTCAAGTAATCGACTTTTGGAACAGATCTCACAAATTGTCTGAAGAAACAAACCTGCCAAAAATATTATATGAGTAACGAATAAATAAATTAAATAAATTCTGGAAAAGTCTGGATGACGAGTTCTCATCTATATGAACTCGAACGTCCTCCTTCTAAAAACGCCAAAAGTTTTAAAAGAAAATTGAAATTAGAATTCAAGATAAAAGGCCAAAAACACATTCAACGATGAAGAGAACAAGTGGCCGATGAGGAAGTCAAACCTTTTGAAAAGGTCAAGACGTCACTAAAGTCGGGCAATATCTTGGGAAGTACGTGTCAAATGCATGAGTTGGAATACAAAGACCGTTGATTTGCCCTTTCGTATATATTTCATAATCAACGGTACGCGAAATAATTAAAATAATGGAAGAAATGAAATGGGAATTTTCTACGTCGTTGAAGTTAACATGGGCCTTGAAGGTAGGATCTATTTTATTTTTCTTAGATTAAATACCACTGAAAATTTCATATTAATACACTCATAATATATTTACTCATAACTATTTTTCATGTTCTAAAAAAACGTCAAATTAGAACACTTGTCCTGTAATCACCTTAAATTGAATTTCAGGTCACAAAAAATTTCAAATCGGTACAAACATGCCATACTTAACCCGAATTAATTTTGGGGTCACAAGAAATCTCAATGGCATGGCTAAAATATGAATTGAGATCGAGAATTAGGGCAAAATTAATTGAAATCAATTCCGTTTGGAAAGGTGAAAAGAGGAAAAAAAATATAAAAAAAAAATAAAAAGCGAAAGAGGAGCTGGCGCTTACGATCCAGATGAGGACGGGGGTCTTGGTCCAGAAGCTCATGTGCCTTCGCCCGAACGACGTCTCCCTCGCGAACCTGAACCTCTCCGGATCTGCGTCCAAACATGCAAATCGACGCAACGTGTTATACTTGCGTGCACACATGTCGTTCGACGGCTATAACGAAAGGAAGAAGAAAGATGTCGCATGACGTGGCGGACCGGACCGGACCGAACCGATCGCCACCCGTCTTGCGACGAGCCGATGGGCGTTCGACACGTGCGCATTCGCGACACGGCGTTTGCTAAGCGATGTATGAGTGGACTGACCGTGCGAGAACTGGTACTCGACGGTCCGGGTCTCCTTCTCCCACGCCTTCCAGCTCCTCATCTGTGACCAGAAGAAGTCATTAGAGAGTTCTTTCGATCTCGTCAAGGTTCAGAGATGGCGACAGGAACGCGTTCTGAATGTACGAGGAAACCGGGGAGGCGCGGTGTCGGGGGTTGCGCGACGTACCTTGGCTCGGCCGAGGGCCATGGTGAGAATGCAGGAGAGGATGTGGAAGACGGCCAGGACGAAGATGAAGATGTGGAGCTGGTGGATCCCGTCCGCCGATACGAACGGCACTTGGCCCTGAGGATTCAAAATCATCGTACTTCAGTACCATAACAAAACAAAAACAAAAAAAATCATCGTAAAAATCTGTAAAGTTCATCGATTTCGAACTAAGCTAAAGACGATCGAGTCTGTTCGGCGACGCGATTCGTGGGCATTTTCGACAATTCATTTTAAGAACACGCCTCTTCAGACCTATGATGTGGATAAGCTCTATATTCCTTTGTCAAAATAAGTTTTTCTTTGGGATATATACAAACATATAAATAGCTTAGAAAAATGCATCTCCGCGATTCTTGAGATGAGAAGTTGCGGACAAAACTCTCCAAAAACCTATTGTAGGAAGACTTAATCAGTTTTAAACTTTTGAAAATTTATTAATATAGTCATTCCAGCAAAATATCCCAATAATAAATTTAGGAAAATTGACATTTTCAAAAATTTTAAGGCTAAATTGACACAAAAAATATTTATAACTAAATTGACAAATCATCGAGAGATTTAGAACTATATTGGCACAATTAAAATATTTATGATTGAATTGAAGACTTTTTGGACAATTATTTCAGAATTTGTGATACAAAAAAAAAATTATTATTAAGAGAAAGAGTCAGCTTTTGTCTCGAGGAGATCTGCAAGCAAAGCACATGCACTGCATGCTGACGTCACCAATGGACACAAGCCACGAAATCCAATGATTGACCCAAAATGATGTTTTAGTTCGAATCATCATGGGTTTCTCTCTGTATGTTAAAAAAATGAATTTCGTTGGCTGAACAATAGAAAATCATCTGCAAATTTTAAATTATATTCGCGAGGTGATGAAAATGACACCGTATCACCTTCGGGAGTAAAATCCTTGAATATATCGAGTCGATACAAGGAGAGCGTGTTCCTGAGGTCGAATTCGCCAAAATTTGTCCTGTATATAACCACTTGATGTAAGTTTCTGGATTGGGTTTACCTTAGCTGCACATTTATCGTAGGTGGCGCCGGCGAGAACTCGGCGCACGCCGCCGCCGGGGAAGTCGGAGAGAGCGAGCAGTTTACGGCCTTCGGATTCGTTATCGGGCGGCTCTTGGGACTTGCTCTTCGGTTGCCCATGGGGCTTGCCGCATGGATGCCACGTGGCGCCCACCTCCTTCGAGATGCATATGTTCGTTATCAGACCTTGCCCCACCGTGAGAAGCAGCGATATGAACCCCAGAAGCATAAGCTCTACAACGAAAATTTGAAAGTTAACATTAATTTTAAAATTAATATAGAGGGGAAACAAAAAATAAAAAATGAGGAACGAGTTAGCCATCCGATCCGATGCAAGTGGATCAGATAGTTTGCATGCCTAAGGGAAAAATGTTGGCAAAATGAAATTTGATGAATATCGGATGCGCGATCCACATTAACCCTTTTTCTTACATATTCCATATTTGTTAGTGTCGATGTAAGTAGAAATTAATATTCGTTAGAAAAGAATAAAAAATAGAAAAAAAAGTATAGACACGACAAGGATCGTGGATATTGAACGATACATGTCGATGGAACAATTTGTATGTTTGGTACTGTTGGAATTTTGGTTTTTTTTTTTTTTTTTTTTGTGACAATTATATGTCTCATGTTCCCTCGTTACCCCCCAACCAAAAAAAGTGGGTAATTGAATTGAAATTCACCTGATTTGATCTTCTCGAGTGCCTCATAAAGAGCTGTCTTGTGCTTCTTCTTCAACCACTGCCAAGAAACAAGCCAAAGGGTTTCATTTCATCACAATGAATTTCATCAAGCACCTTGGAAGGGAGTATGATACCGTGCAATGCGTAATTATATCGAACCCTTCTTCCTTTGGGGTGTGACGTGAGATGGCGGCGATGGAAGAAGGGAACGTACCTGTCCGATGAGGTGGATGATGTGCTCGATGATGATGGAGACCAGAACGAGGACGAAGCAGACCACGGCGACCGCCCACGTCGGCGTCTGCTCCAGCGATCTCCCTCCATTGTCCCCTGCCATTCTTTTCTCCCTCCTTTCTCCTCCCTCTTGGCTACAGAAACACGTTCGTCGATCTAGATACCTTAGCAGAAAAGCTACTGAGGCACGCTCTGGGAATTCCCTCTCGCAGAGGTCGAAGATGCCTCGACGAACATACAGAGAGAGAGAGAGAGAGAGAGAGAGAGAGAGAGTGGTGGTAACTGGTAAGGTACAGAATGCAGAGGAGGGTATATGGATGGATGGAGTGCGAGGACCGGCGGGGTGTTTTATACGCAGTTAGGGTTCGGGGAAAGACGGGAGGGGGAAGGCGTAGAAGATGACTTTTGACTCTGTACGCGTCATATATTCGGTAGAGAGAGAGAGAGAGAGCGAGAGATGTTGACTTGATCGGAATGTAATAAAAAATGCAAAAAGAAGAAGACAGGAGAGAGTATATTTTTGACAGCTCGAGATGAGTCGAATCGTCCGAATAATTCAGGCGGGCGAGTCAACCCGTCGCTCTCCCTCAACGACGTCCACGAGATCGTCCCTTCCCTTTGCCGGAAAGGTAACGGCGAACGGCATCTCCTGGTCGGAATCGCTCCTCGGAAATTCACACCTAATTGCTTCCTCCCGAAGTACTCCAAAACTTACGAGACGCGGTTAGCAAGCAAAAATGGATGATTTTTTTCTGGACGCGGCCAACGAGATTATAGTATCAATCCACACAAGGGAGAGGACGCGGCCAACAAGATTATTGCATGGTCTGTCCCAATTTTAGAAAAGAGTAAGAGAATTAGGCATTGATTCACGCGCCATTATTTATGTACCATGAAAGTTTCCGATGTTTCGGGACGGAGAAAGTCCAAGCGCGTAAGCCATGACATTTACATGGACTAAAAAAGGATAACGAAATAAATAATATATTGAAATTTTACTATATATGCAATATGTCCTAAACTTTAATTATGTTGTATGTGGTCCCGCACTTTAGATCAATATACAATATCATCTCTAAACTCTAATTTGTTCTATGTAGTCCATGTAATTTTGGTATGTGTTTAATATAGTCCATCGATTCTATGAAATGTTCAATGTTTTTTTATCAAGTCAAGTTTAACAAACAAATTTATCACGAGTATATCAATTTAAGGTGTTATGTAGTCAAAAAATCAATTTGGGATAAATTTGTTACAGGTATACTAGTTTGAGATTTTTCACGAGATTTTTTTTTTTTTTTTTTTTAGTTGATAATGATTTGCACTAGTCCATAAGTGTTTATTTTTTTATCCTACTATTTATGGCTTTTCAAAATTGGTGACTTTTAACTAATAAAGTGGGGCCTAAAGAATAAATTTTATATTAAAATATAGGGAAGCCCCTTCTTCCTGGCCACTTAATCAGGATTCTTGACTGAATAATTGGGGCTCAGATAGCGGGCCTGCAATAATTGTCCATTTCTCTCCTTGATGATTATTATATGCTTTGTCTATTTGTGTGGTATTCTCATTCTCCTGACCTGACCCGGTCTTGGTCCGACTATATGACTCATTACGGCAGATGAGTGCCTTTTTGCTCGTAAGAAATTTGCCTTTGATCGTAATTATTCTTTACATGGGTTTGAATTATGTTTAAAGTTCTTTTACTGAATCTTGCAAAGAAATTTGCGTACCGAAATCTCCTCCCTTAATAAAGGGAGATCCCAATATCACTGCACATAATGATAGAATAATTATCGACCCAAAAAAAAAAAAAGATGGTAGAATATTTAATTTGGCTTGTTCCACGGAGACTTCGGCCTGAGGAATAGATTACTCATGTGATCCATACCGCTACCTAATCTGGCAACACTATAAAAGACGATTTAATGTTTTGTTTAGGATAATATAGATAAGCCATGCGTGGCACATGTACACGTAGAGAAACATAACTTAGAATAGGAAAACTGACGTTTTTATTTTTCCAAAGTGAGTATGCGACTTGGTCATTTCAAAGGTCGGCGAAATCTTATATACCATATTCACTACAAACGTGGAGGTTTATAAATTAATCACCTATAGTTTAGATCTATTCTTTATATAGTTCTTCATATTCCACCAGCACCTATGGATATATATATATATAAATATATATTAGATGAGCTGGTTATGTGAATATACTCTATCTACTTGCCACTCTGTAGATCTTATGAACCAAAAAACTTTCTAAAACTTGAAGGTTTATGAAACCGATTTATGGTGCCTGGAGATTAAAAGATGATCCCTTACATGAGGCTAAGGTAGTCGTATGTTAATGGGATAGCATACTTATGTCAGGCATTCGTTAATTGATTTATAGCCACTTCATGGTACAAATCAGGGTCAACGAGTTTAAGCTACTGGTATTGTTCTAAGCCGATAACACACCAGTATACCAACGAGAAGGAAGCCATTCATGATGTCCGAAATGAACCTTTTAGATAACACTTCAGTACATATTTTTTCACGTCTTCCTAAATCCTTTCCCTCCCCTTCTCAATATTTGGGGTCATCTAAAGTTTAAGAATGATATCGTTAGCTTGATAAGATGAGTCGGCTATGTGAGTATGTTCTCTACTTGTTATTCTATGGATCCAATAAATTAGAAAATTTATAAAACTTGAAAATTCATGACATCAATTCACGGTATCAGTAATTTAAAAAGCAGTATCCTGAGGCGGCCATGAGTTTATAGGATAACATGCCTGTCTTAGGCATTCATGGATCTGTATGTAAAGTTATTACATACGTAGACCACACTCTATAAATCAATATCATCGTAGTCATCAATAATTCATTGTGGAGCCTACATATTCAATGATGGCAATGATCTTTACCATCTAAGTTCATATAACATTTTCCCTTTTTTTATATGATGACGTATCTCAAGATTTTAACACCAGTCCGTTTTGTTTTGCATCGCACCCAATCAAATCTCAAACCTAGCCATCTCTCCTATCTTTCTGCTTTGTTGCCGACCACTTCGCCGCTAGCAGATTCGCCATCGCCACCTCTAGACTAGCGCGATTGCCGCCACACTATCCGCCAGCCGCGTCTCAACATCGTCGTCTCTAGATGTTGGAAATGTCTCCATCGCCTTTGAGATCCGGCCAAGACTCAACAGTGACCACTTGAATCGGCGGAGCCACCTCTTCTGGAGCCCCCTCATTGATACTTAGAACTTAGTGGAAGGCAACAAGCCGGAGCTGGTTGGCGACCTCAAAGCTTTATCGCCGCGGCGGTGATGGCATAGTGTGTGAAGGCCACCGTCGACGGTAATGCACCCACATAAGTGACAAAGACCGCAGGGGCCAGGCGTAGTATTGCGCAACCAGAGAGAGAAGAGGCAGAATTTAGGGTTTGAGGAGTGTTGTCTTAGCACATATGCATCAAATCTGGAAATATATTCATAGCATACGAATTTAGATTACCTACTCGTGGCAATTCGTATCACTACAATGTGCCATAATTCTATTGCAAAAAGCTAGACTTTGATTTTCAAATTCCTCAATATCATGCCCTTTCGTGCTTGTCAAGGGCAACTTCAACGAAAAAGCTTCTTCTATTTATAAGCCCATTGAATAATGTTGGTCTCATTATATTCTACCACTAGGCTATGACATGACAAAGAATAAATATTACCAGGACAAATTTACTATACGCATATGCGCACTTTGTGTTTGTGATTGGTTACCTCCTCAAAATCACTCATAAAATGAGTTTATATATACACTTTTCACACAGCCCCATTCTCTATATAAAAATAATAAATCGATATAATCAGTGTGTATAATCTCAATAATGCGCCGATACCTAAAGAAAACATATTTATTCACAAAGGGCAATTGGATGTGTATATATTTGTATCATCCATGAGAATAGGGAAATTTAAATATGTTGATATGTAAAATACTTGAATAACGTCATCACTATATTTAATATATAAATATAAATATATCTTAGATCACTACAAACATTTTTTTGCAGTTGGCTGCACGGGGGCAGCCCTTGATGACCATAGGATTAGGGAATAGAAGATTCGATCGGAGGTGTTATTATGTTTGAATATTTTCTCTGCACTTTTACAGCTGACTCTTGAAATACTTTTTTCAAAAAGAAGATGTTATCTTATCGATATGGCACGAATTTAAAGGACTAAAGTCAGCCCAGTCTTTAATTTCAAGTTGAATGGCCATTCGACAACCCTCTTCTTTTTGCTTTTCTGTAACTATTTTTATTACTTCTTTTTTTCGTTTTAATACCTGTCTATTAGATTTTTTTTTTTTATTTTAAAGGCCTTTTGATGATTATAGGAAACATTTGTATCCTACAATGGTTGTTTTTTAATGAACACAAGTAAGAATTCGTAATCTTTTACGGCGTGCTTAAAAAAAGAGTGACTTTTCATAAAATAAACTCCAAACATTTCAGTATTTAAAGTCCTTTCAATAACAGCCTTTAGTTATTTTTACCTCAATCAAAGAAAAAATTTAAAAAATAACTCACGGTATTTTTAAATTACCTAGTGTTCTTCCTCGCACGTAATAATTTTAAATGAAGCACCATAAAAAAATTTGCTCTCTCCAAGTTTCAGTTTCGCCACTGGAATACTTTCTCTTTCGTTTCTAGATATTTTGAAACGAGTTTTGCCCATAACTAATGATCAATCTTTATCTTTAATTGGAAAATAGAAAAATTCTTTTACTTGCACTTTATATTTAGAGAACCCTATATTTTTTGAAATTTGGTTCTTAGCAAATTAAAATCCGTGCAAAAACCCAAATAGAAGGGAGCAAATAAAGCAGTAGGGATATGTCAGAAAATTGCACTTTTTTTTTTCTTTCGCCTTGTGAATTGGAATTATTTATGAACAAATGGGCAAAATAAAGATATATCACTTCCATTTAACTATACTCTAATTAACTAAGCTTATCAATGTGAGACCTAACAACTTAGGACATATTCAAATCTTGCCTAATGATACTTTGATATATCTTTCACTTGTAACCCTCGTCTACTTAAGTTATATAAGCCTTATTTTTCAAGGAATTTTCTTGTCTAGTTTCAAGTTGTCATTTGAAATGAATTGCTTCATTAAGTATAAATGAAAGCGATTAACCGTAATGTCAAATTTTACAACTACCGCCAATGAACCCTACCTAAGAGTGATCCAATGAGTTTGAGAGGCGAAACTAGATATGATATAGAACATGGAGTGAATTTTTCTGTGACATGGAAACATCTTCTATGTAATTTAAATGTTTAGAACTAATTGGTAAATGATAAAAACTAAACATCCTTCAAACATGCGAGACTTGAGATGCGTGCTGGAGAGATGGGAATGGGGTTAGTGTTAAAATTTGACATTGACCTGACTATATTTAATTTAATGGGATCCAATGTTTTCCTTCTTCGCTTATCTTGGTCAGGTTGCATCTAGTGGACAAATGGGTACGTCCAATATTCTAGTTTTCATTCAATGTGATGACATTTTACATGTAGGGATTCGGTCAGAATAATGACCAAAGCGACATGTGGCCCGAATATCGTTCGGATTCGTTGAACGAGCTTACCACGTTTAAGAACTATTAACCATCGATAGTTATTCCAATTTATCTTCTACTTAACTTACTCGAGATGAAGAAAAACAGACATCTTTTCCATTGTGCAACGAACAGTATCAAAAACTATAATATATATGTCAGGATTGGGTCAGAATATTGACCAATTGACCGAGTATTACTATGTTGTTTAAGAACGATCGACCGTCGATAGCTACCGATGCCTTTTACTAGGGTAGGCCTCAACTGCAATCTTCGCATACCGTGTCCGACCCTTGATTTGGACAAGAGGTTTTTATTTTATCATTTTTCTGGTCGTGTCCTTTTACCTTGGAACACCAATCATTCCGTGATCCGGGAAAGGACGAGGATGGTTTTCTTTTTCTTTGGGGTCCCAAAAAAACAATGGTTGGCATTGATCCGTTCCTAATACACGATTCGGATCGAGACTTTTAGATCGGTAATGCCAAATTAGGAGATACTGAAAGAAGTTTTCAACTTGACAATGCTGAGTTGGGGTAGCAATCAGCCGGCCGGGTAGATCGAGTTGATTTGGTTGAGATGATTTTTGTTTCATAGAGTTCCTTTTAATTGGAACTTCGTTTATCCCTATTGGAAACATACCCTGCATTCGTTGGAAGCATACGGGATTGTTTTTCACTTGACTAATTTTGCCAACACGCCAAGCTTGACGCTAGAACACTTGCTTGAACGAAATGAATGTACATTTGTCACATGTGGTGCTGACATGGCTTATGTGGCACCGGGCGAACGATGAATATAGCAACATGAGTCGGACTCGAACAGTCGAAACTACTAGCAAGGACTCACCACCGGCGTCCTCGGCCAGCCATGCCTCGACTCATCTAATGATTCGTGGTCGTTTGCTTCAATTATTGGTTAAGCAGAGTGCAATTTGTCAAATTAAACACTCGAATTCAATTCAGAACGCCCATGTGGACCATACTTTCCGGCGGGCAACGCTTCCCGTCAAAACTAGTTTTTCTTTTTTTTGGCGAGGACAAAACTAGTTAGATGAAAACGAAAATGTGTATAGGCTTACCCTAAACTGCAATCTCAGAATCGTCGCCCAACGAACTTGAATTTTTGTGTTCTTGAAATTGAACAAAGTAGATGGTCTGGATCTTCCCGGTCAATAAACAACAAATATAACAAATTCTAAGCCTTTGATGGTCCGAAAAAACGTATATTTGGAAAAACATGTTCAATGTTCCAAGACTCAAAGCATGGCTAAAAAATAGCTTTTTATGTGACTTTTAAACAAATGTTTTAAACCAAATCATTCGTGCGTTGAACGCATTTGATATTTCCAACGCGAAGAAATGATTAACAAATTTATGTTATTTAAAAAATCGATTGATGAACGTGAAGTTTCAAATCATAAGTTAGAAGGTAAATAGCCCAGATCTTCAACTGTATTTGAAGCCAAAAACCACGAGTGGAGCGTTTCCTTGGCATTCTCAAAGTGCGAAATCATCCTCCACTTGACACATTCACCATGGAAAAAGGGTTAATGTACTAAACCTACTTTGTTTCATGTCTCTAACTTGTCTGCGATTATATCATGAACTCATGATAGTCAGTTTTTCACCAAAAAAGAAAAGAATTATGCAATTGCACGATACATACTTCATTAGTTCTTGCGTTTGGGATCACGTTTTGAACATGAGGTGGAAATTACTTTGACGTATGTTACCGGCAAAAGTTTATAGACTAGGTGGATGTGATCCTCAAACAAGGGATTGATTTCGACCGTCCGCCTCTACAATGACCGGGGACCTGAACTCGTCCAGCGTTGACTTGGGACCGGCTCACAAGTTCACATATGCGGCTGTCGTCATTTTGGTCCTTGGCTCAATCACCATGAACCCAAGTTCCCAGGGAAAAAGGACTTGGTTTCGACATGGTCGGTCCAGAGACTAGCCTTGTTGTGCTAGTGCCGTTGCGGTATGACATTTGGGAAACATGCACCAGAACGTTGGTTCGGTCGCCCCAACACCCTGGTGTAGCCTCCAGAATAAAGGGTCCTCCGGCTGGGGGACTTAAGATCAATCCGAAAGTAAGTTCGTTGTGGTCCTTGGTTCGACCACTGTGGACTCAAGTTCAGCCCTCAGGGCCTGAGCTCCAACCGTCAAGGCTCGAAGTTCAGCCATTGGCTTGTCATTGTAGCAATTAATGTTGTGTTTTCTTTTTCTTCTTTTGAAAAGGAAGTTACTGCGATTCTTTCAAAATGACTCGTTCAATACAAGGAGGTATGGGAAAATAAAGAAACAACGCCTACAATTGTAGTTCCAAGGGCCCATTTGAGAAGACCATTCGCCGTTTCATTGGCGTCTCTCCTAGTGCAGGAGATCTTCCAAAAAGGATTTCTGATAAACAGATTCCTGGAAATGATTGCAGCCACACACTACAGGGGAAAGCTATGCGCGTTGGTGATAGTTTCAACGAGCGACTGAGAGTTGCTTTCGAAGTGGACCTGTTTCAAATTTCTTTTGCCAAGGTAACTAGGTTCCAGACGATTCTGCTGAACGGACAGTCTCGTAGACAATACAATGAAGCTTCTTCCTCGTCATAATCTCGCACTTTTTCCTGCATGGGAGAACCTCGACACCTATAATTTAGCAACAAAAGTATTCGTGGACAATGTGGCCGAGTTACTTGTTGCACGCGATAAGTGAGACTTGAATGTAGGCCACTTCTTGAGCTGGAAATTCCATGATGCTCAGACAACCATTAACCCAATGAGACTGGCTTAATTAAAAAAAGGAGAATCCATGTTTGCACAAATTAGGTGAACCATCACGAGTTTATGTTATCGCGTGCAAGTAATTTCATGTCTTCCCAATTTTATTTGGAATTTGGCTCGTGTTCGGTCCTTTCAAACGTAATGCAGAAGGCCTGCCATACCCTTCAAAGGAAAATTAAGAACTTGACTTCAAGTATATCTATACAAGCGCATGATCTACTGTCGTAAAAGAGATGGCATCCAGAAGTGAGACAAACATAAGAGTTTGTCGGGGAAAAAGAATGGAAAATCTGGAGTCTTCAGAGTTGAAAATCTACCGGGGTTTCACATGGTCCACTCCTCGGACATCGCACGTCAGAAAGACCAGTTGCTGTCAGTGACCAAAGGCCCAGGAGGTGCAACTGAACTAAGAGGCTAGGGTGACTAGCCTGTGTTGTCTGCTGTTTGATTTAGCAGCAGACCCACTTACTTAAATACCAGCAAAGACCGGAGATTTCTGCTCAAGCCAAGGAGATCCTTGACCGAAGTAAATCTCTGGCAAGGGTGAACTCCGGTCTGGTCACTCCAATAGACTCTCCAATAGACTCTCCCTCCCCCTCGTCTCTCGAGAATGCTTTCCAGGAAAAGTTTTGGTATATTCTTAAACGAAAGTAGGCTCCCCGTGGGATTCATCGGATCTAAGGATTCGGGCATATCCGCCCCCATCGCATCGATAATAGTTTGATCTTGAGCTCACCTACTCGTTTTGGACTTCATGCCATAATTTTCCATCGTCCTCTCAATTCTCTTATTGATAATTTTGTCATTGTTCTAAGTACGTATTCATTTTTCCTCGAACTTTTCTCTTTTTGACTCTAATAGCAAACAAAACAAGAATATTTCCATGCATCCTCTCGCACGTATATAGAAACTCAGCAATTTAAAAATTCATTAAATATCTTGCGAACCCAATAAACCATTTGAGTAAAGGTCTTTGGCATATGTAGATAGTCCTGATCCGGAATAGTCCACACACAATTGGTGAATTTTAAACCCATAATCTCTAATTTCTGATATTGAATTATCCATACACGCAAACTAATTAGGCGAATCTCGGGGGTTTGAAAATTATTGAGGAAATGTGTTTGTCAGGGGTCGAGTCCTGGTCTATTCCAGGCTGCGTTTTACTCCGTTGCTTCTTCCGTCGTTCCATTTCGTATAGTCCACGTTAGAAGACGCAGGTCCCCGCCAGGCAGCGCGGTAGAGGTCCATGGTCGGTTGAAGTCCGCGATCTCTTAAGTTCGATGACGCGGTCCTGGTCCTCTCGCACACCATGCGAAGCTTCTCGCCGGTCGCAGTCAGAATGATGACAGGCCGGTGCAATTGCTGTTGGACATGGACTTCTAAATCCAGGGGGACCAAGTGCAGGGATTCCGTCAAGCAAGAGAGGTGGAGTTAAGAGGGGACCTTCACAGGCAATTAATTCTAGACCAACAAACCCGAACCCGGTCCTCTTTTGGGTCTGCCTCTGGTCGCTCTGAGCTTGCTTTCCATGCGTCCTGCGAGACGAGCATAACCATGGAGATACCGGAGTTGTTTTGCATCTTCATTTGAAGGAAAATCATTGAGACCTGTATCTGCTTGATGAATAAAAATGGGATCGTGTTAGGGACGTTCCCTTAAACGGGATCCGATCAAGAAAAATCGAGGGGGAGCTAATGATTTCATGGACCGCACCGGATCTGATTCGTGGGGCCAATGGCGAAGACTCATTGATAGAATAAAATCGAGGTATTAGGACTTTCTGCCCTAACCACAAAGGCCTGGGGCTTCCGGAAAGAAGCTGTCCATGTTCGTCATAGATGGTGTAAACAAAAGAGACATGCAGACATAATAAATATTAGGGGCAAACATTGGTCTTGATCCAACCCAAGAACCAGATCGGATTGGAACGGACTAAATCGGTAAGTTACGGGTGGTTCCCAGTTTCAAAAATAGTCTGGATCGACAAAGCAGCTAGGATTTCTCAAATATTTTTAATTCTTTATCATGAAGCAAATTGCTTTTTTTCTTCTTTTACTGTTGGAAACTTCCACTTAATGAGAATAGAAGAATCAAAAGAAGAAAAAGAAGAAATCACTGACCCTAGAATCGTACCAAACCCTTCAATCTGGTCCAGTTCAGTTCTAGAACTAGATGGGCCGGTTTTTGGTTCCACAAATTAGGAACCGATTTTACCCGCTTTGGTTGCAAGTTTTAACATGTGAACTAATCCATTTTGGAACCGATTACCCTTACTAAATCTACCTGTCTTTGAAGTCAATTGAATAAAGTGTCTTCCACCAAAAAAAAAAAAAAATGCAAGTGTCTACCCAAGAAATCAAATTGGCTTGTAGCAACCTTATATTCTGAAATGAAGTAAGATGGACAAAAAGTTACATGAAATTACTCTCAAGCGAAGAAATAAATCCATTTTATGTCATTCCATCTCTTCTCCCTCCATCTATCTATACAAACCATCAATTTTTGAAAATCCTCTCTCTTCTTCTTGAATCTCTTCTATCATATTACTTCATATTTTTATTTAAATAGTGTTTCAGTTTCACCAGGAAACTTTATCTCAATTGATAGCTTTTTATAATGATGTGTAAAAAAAAAAAAATAGTTTGAAAGCCCGGCCCTATTCGAAATACCTCGGCCCGAAATGGATGGGCCGGTCTTGGGGCCCTTTTTACCTGGTTTCGGGTGGACCAAGATAATAGACAATAAAACAAAGTTTTGTTTCGAAAGAAAAATCTTCCACCTCAAAACATCGTGATTATAAACTATTTAAAATTGTTAAGGTAGATATTATCTAGATAACAAATAACCGTACTAAATTGATTCTATGAATAACCATCCAACCTATAACATTTCCAATTGCAATCAAAAGCTGAAAAAAGTTTACAACATAGAACATATTCAAAAATATATTTCCTTGAAGAAATTAGCATAACAGATCAAACTTTCTGATATTAGATATATCGAATTTCATGCATGAAAGAATTTTATCATATCAAATAAGTTTCTTGTTGCCTGTACCTTACGAGACAGCAATTTTTCAATTATATTAAATAAAAATCAAATGTCGATTAAATACATCGAGCGGTAATTAAATTTGCCACTTCGCTTGCGTGAGATTAATAAAACTAAACCCTTAAATAGAAAGGAAAAACCATTAGTCATAAAAGGAAAATATAATTTGGAACAATTTTTCCTCCAACAATTTCACACGAGTAGAGATGCAAAACACTACAACGAAAAATGATGAAGTTACTTTAACTTTAACTTTGATTTTGATAAAAGTTATTGTGATAGTAACAATAGGTGACATTTAAAATGAAAAAAAATTTTCATCGTTGAAAAACACATAATTTATTTTTTTAAGTTACTGAATGATAAAAAATAAAAAATTATCTCTTAATTTTCTTTAGGATCAACCGTTTCCAAAGTAGATAGGTTCCAGGGGAACCTACTCTATCGAGACTAGTTTCTAATAGTTTGAAATTTAGAACCTATCTTGTAGACTTTGGAATCATCTTTGGAACTAACCCTATCGATTTGGCCCGATCCTAGGATTTACCTAGGAATAAGCCAATTTTTCTTATTTTTTTTATTCATTGAAGGAACAAATTATCGTAAAACATCTCCTCGGTTATAATCGAGACAAATAATAGTTATAGCAAAATAGAAGAGCAATAAAATAGCAAGAAGTAAGGTACAAAACAAAGAGAAATAAAACAATTGGGAAGTATCCAACTCATCCATTAGACAAGCAAAATGAAAGTTAAAGTAACAATAGAAATTCCAATTCACCAAAAGTAACAATCCATGAAAGATGAAAAAATTACAAAATCTTTAGCTAAGTTATCGTGAAGTTTTGAAAGCCATCGACAATTTGAAAGAATTGAATTCTTCAAGAGAGGTGGAGATCAAACAATGCATGTCCTCAAAAAAGTTTACTTAATGTGCTTGCATTCATCGAGTTGGAGACAGATTGGCCACCACTAGAAGTTGCAGAACACACCATTCAAATGGGAAGCGATTGTGACTTTCAGTATCGTAGGACAAATAAGCTCATCTCAAAAGTGCAGGAACTTTCGTTGAATGAGCACGAAAGACATGCAAGTCAAGGGTGAGTAGTTTTAGGGTGGCTAGGAATCAAATTTGAGGTGATTCTAGACTTGGAATCCGAAACCTATAGATCAGTTCCTAATTTTTGGAATGAGAAATCTACCATGCAGACCCTAGAACCGGATCAAAATCAGTCCAGTCCAGTTCCAAGATTTACCCTAAACCAGTGCTCACCCCTAATTTTGTTTATAAATGTGGAAATTAGGTACTTATATATAGCCCAAAGGAGCGCAATGCTGTCACGAACCCAGCCCACTTTCGGACGGGGCCCACAGGAGCGCGAGAACCTGTTTCCGCCATTTTCACCCAAATTTCAATTTTCAAAGCACAAAGCATCAACTCCTCCATTCCTTCATCCTTCATCAATCGCGATCCTCAATCCCATCATCCTCTCTCTCTCTCTCTCTCTCTCACATCCGCTTCGGCCGCTTCTCGCCATGGATGTTCAGCCCGCGCAGGTTCCAGGTACGCCCTCTCTTCGTCCTTCTTCCGCCATGTTTGCTTCTTTTCGCTCCGGTCACGTTGGTCTTACCGTATGAAGCAGGGAAGCCTCAGCCGCCGAGACAAAAACCCGGCCGGAAAACGAACGGGCCGTCGAAGGCCGTCGCCGCCAGAGATCCTCCGATCTCCAGGTGGGTTTCTTCCCGCTGCGACTCTTGAGGTTGTAAATTCGATTCGTTCTTTATGAGTCATCCCTGCTGGGGGCTCTCTGTTTATTCCAGGCAGAAGCGTGTGTTCGGTACGTCGCGGTGCACCAACGTTCCGGCGAAACCGGCGACGGAGAAACAACCCGCTGCGAAACCTGGGACAGGGGTTGGCCGGAAACGGGTCCAGTCGGCGCCGAAAAGCCCACCCACCGTCGGTGCTGCTCTAGCATCGGCTGCAGAGAAAACGTCTCCGGAGAGAGAGAAGCCTGAGCCGAGGAAGAAGAGCGTTTGCTTCGAAGAGGAATCGCCTGAGAATTTGGTGGATGCGCCGGCAGAGAAGACGTCTCCTGAGAGAGCGGACTTCAAGCCGAAGAAGAAGAGCGTTTGCTTTGAAGAGAAATCGCCTAAGAATTCGGGCGATGCGCCCGTGGAGAAAGCGTCTTCGGAGAGAGCGAACCCTAAGCCGAAGAAGAAGAGCGTTTGCTTCGAAGAGAAATCGCCTAAGAATTTGGGCGATGAGAATGCGGTCGGGCCACGGACCCCGGTCCAAGCGCCTTTTGCTGCCGTGGCAAAGCCGAGGAGGTCCGGGACGCCCTATTACACGGCCGAGAATTGCAGCAAGTGCAGGTTTGATCGGCTGGAGACCGCGTCGTACTGGCTCGGCCAGATCAAGCTGGCAGAGCCTGTCGGGAAGCATTTCGTTTCGGCGAATTTCTTTCGGATGGCTCTGGAATGCAAGGCTGAGGTACACATTTTACCATGAAGAAAACTGTATAATTCATGCATGTTCTAAGAACATTGGCGTTAGAGATCGTTCGTGTATACACTATAATCATGGGGCATAGCAGCCGCAGGAAACAAGTCTGTTTAGCTGATAGCAATCATGTAAAAGCAGCTAATGAAGGACTTCTAATCTGTTAAACTGCAACTGATGGTAAATCATCTCTGCTGATGGAGGCAAATGAGTTCATGGAGGTTTCATTTATCTGTAGAGTGGCAATACTCAGGTTTCATTTCAATTTGTGCTCTGCAGTAGATGGATGCTTGATATTTTAAATTTCTGGGCAAACATATAGTATTTGGTCTAAAAGCTTAACGATTTCAAGCACTTATAACCTAAAATGTGAATTTGAAGTAGTCATAATTTTGGTTCTTTCATGTTCATGATGCCCTCTTCATCGGTTTCTGATTTAGTCCTTTCCTTCGTGCTCTGCATCTGTCAGCCCATCCGGAACCTGCGCATGGAGCTGAAGCGTTATCTGTCACGGCACCTGCACTTATCGGAGGAGGAAGAGTGGAAAAACTTGTCTCTCGGCTACGGAATCCTGAAGGATGAGCCCAATTCAGGTCCCCAAAATCCAGATAGCAGGGAAGCCAGTGTGAGGCTGAGCATCGAAAGCAACCGTGATGATGATCGAGAACATCAGGATACAGAGGACGAGCTCATCGACTTGAAGGAGGAATAAGTGGATCAGTCTTGAGATTGCAATAGCATCTAGTCGGTCGGTCTTTTGTGTATTTGGTTCGAATTAAGCAATCTTTTGCTTTCTGGGTTTTGTCCAAGAATCGATATATACAGATATATGTTAGTTTTTGCGCCAGAACTTTCGAGCGATGATGAGATGTCTGAAATATGAGATGCTAGTGCAACTGAAGTGAACTATGGCACAGTGTAGTTAAATAACAGACAGTTCAGACTTCAGATGTTTGTCTTTGGGATATACACTTGGTTTGATGCAATGCAAGCATTGTCTATGCCGAGAACTGAAACTGGCAGGCCCTTCATTGAAGAATCGTGAATTTTTGCATAGCCCAAACATCATAGTTGAGATCTTTCATTGGGTCTGGATTTTCATTTTTTGGTAAATAAAAGTAAGCACTATACAAATTAACATCTAAAATCTATTATCCCTACTTTATCACTTAACAATATATGAATCAACTCTCTAAAAGGATTGGCAACCCAATTGGTAGGACTTCTTCCCAAAAGTTATGTTGTACTATTAACTCAAAATAAGAGTTCAACATTCCTCTAATGTTTTCCAGCATAGCAGGTCCAATGCTATCCACCATGGTCTCTTTGTTGATAGGTTCAATAATAACTTTCGAGTCCATCTCGATGATAAGCTCAACATTAGGTTAGATTTTTCGACCAAAAAAAAAAACATTAATTTAGATTTTACTCATCTAAAATGGGAAAAAAAGTCACGGAAAAAAAATTTGTATCATAAAAAAGAGAAAATGGATTACATGCAATAAAGAATACTGACGGCAATCGTAATTTCATTATATTTGTACTTGATTTATATTAGCTCTTGAAATATTAAAAAAGAATAAAATATTGCTAGCATAAAAAATAATTGCGCATGAATTATCTAGAGATCAAAATTGCATGTGATTGTTATGAGTTTTATCAGTTAGTTTTCAGTTTTGATATAAATGAATTCTTTTTGAACCAAAAAAAAAAATTATCTTTACCGTGTTCGATAGTAAACTAATATGAGATTAGTTTTTTTATCTGCGAAAGGAAAAAGAAGATTTGGACAGGAATTAAAAAGAAAAAGACAAGGAAAATGGAAAAACTCCTTTTGGGGGCTTTTGTTCTTTAATCGGTTTTCAGAAGCTCCGTAAAAAGAGAAAAATGAAAATGAAAAAGAAAAGCGAGGCTCCATTTTTGAATCCGACTTAGGGGCTGCTGCTGCTTCTCCGGAGCTCTCCAACCAGAGCGCTCGACCGGCGACGACGGCGGCGGCGGCGGCGACGGCGACGACGACGGCGGCGGCGGCGAGAACCTCGTGTCGTCACCGATGACTTGAACGAGCAAAGCCTCGCTCGCTCTCTCGCGGTCAGAAGATGGAAGGAGGCGGCCGAGACAAAGCATCGCCGCCGCAGGCGACGGCGAAGCCGAGCAAGTTCGCCGTGTACCAGAACCCGGCCTTGGCGGCGGCCCTCGCAGCCAACAGCCTCGTGCCTTCGAAGCTCGCCCTCCTCTCCGCCTTCTTCTTCTCCTCCGCCAGCGCCTTCGCCTTCCTCTCCTTCTCTTCCAGGTACGGGCCGCGCCCCCGTTGGAGGCGTTTTGCCGTCTATTTTCCTGATTCGTGATCCGGATTTCGGAAGCTAGAGGACGGCTGACAGTCTTCGTGAGCCTGCACGTTTGCATTTCCGACCGGGAATCGTGTCCTGTTGTGTGCTTCAGTTGGTCAGGTTTCGCTCGTTGCATTGGGGTTTAGGTCAATGGCGCTGATTTGCTATCTCGCTGTAGTACGACTGATTTTTTTTTTCCTTTTGGTGCTTGAAATTGCTGTGGCTTCGTCTGCACTTGGTAGAGAGAAATGATGAATTTTTGGGACGGTTTAGGGTTTTTGAGCGGGGTTTTAGAGGGGCAGCTTAGCTCCAGGATTTTGAAACTGATGGACATTACGGTCTGATGGTTTCCCTTTGCAGTGCAAGTAGTATTTCCTTGACATTATACGTGCCTGCATAGGTATTGAAACTACTGAAGAGTACAAGTTTGTGCTTTGATTGGGGAAAGTGAATCCCGGTGCAAATATAATTTGCCTTGGCAATTGTTGGGGCATTATGAAGCTGATTTATTTCTCTTACTAAATTGAGGGCATTTGAACCTGATCTGAACAAAACTAGATGATGATTTTCAAAGCAACAAGAGTGCGAAATGAAGTAGAAATATCATTGACGATGTCTCTAGCTTACACCACCCTAGCTGGCACCCGTGTCCTTCAGCTATCGAGACATTGAGTTTCTCTCTTTGGACTGGGGACTGCTGCAAATGAAACACCCGGGATCCAGCGCTTTTGCCTTTGCCCCTTTCTCCTTGGGATCCGCCATAACCATACTCAATTTCATCCCTTGTGTAAGGCCGAAGCTGGTTGGTCCAGGGGCAATGAAATTATTGGACAGAATGAACTATCATGAAATCCATTTTATGTTGAGCTATTTGTTTGATTGCCAGCCAGAGAATGCATATTAGTATTAAGGTTTGATGCTTTATTTCCAGTGAGAAATGTGCATTCTTGTCCAATGTCAGTAGCCATCCTTCTCCTTTCAATTTCTGTGGTTGACTAGTTACTTCCTTGAATTTGTGAAGGGAGGATGGGTTTATTGACTATCTGAAGCTCAAAAATCTGTCTGAGGAGACAGCTTGTAAGTCATTCTGTTTGAGCCTTTTGTCTTATATTTGTTTAATATGCATGCTGATTTTTGGTGCTTTTGGATAATACCGTTTCCCCTCTCCAGATTTTCTTGCCAAGATCCTGCAGACTGCTGTGGCTTTACTTTTTCTGGGGGCTGTGCTTGCGCTCTTTAAAGCAATATCTCTGCATATATCCAAAAAAAGAGGAGTGCCTTTTGTATCCCCCTCTACTGGAACCAAGGATCAACCTACTCTTTCAACACGCCAGTTAGCACTTTTGGGGTTAAAGCCGAGGGCCAATCAGGTTGGGTCTGAACCATCAAAGAAGCCTCCCAAATCCAAAACCCATTCAACACCTAGTTCGGAGCTTCTTGTCCCACTTCATCAAACTATCACCAGTTCAAATCGTTCATCTCGAATTAGCATGGATAAATTAAATTCTAGCGGAGGAAATAAGGGTAGACCAATCAACACCCCATCCAAATCGCCAGGTTCTTCTTCTTTGTATCTTGTGCCTGGAGCTGTCTCACCGCTACCTTCCTCTCAACACTCACCTGGCCCTGATTCTGTTGTCTCAAGTCCATGGTTGAGTAATCGAGCATCTCCTATGAAGGACATCAGATCAGAAGAGAAACTTGAACAGTTTTTGGCAGAAGTTGATGAGAAGATCTCTGAATCAGCTGGGAAATTGGCGACTCCACCTCCTACGATCAAGGTTTTGGCATAACAAGTCCAAACACTGTAGTCAGTTCGGCTAATAATTCTGGAACTACAAGAAGCACTCCTCTGAGGCCAGTGAGGATGTCTCCTGGCTCTCAAAAATTCAGCACACCTCCCAAGAAAGGAGAGGGTGACCTTCCTTCACCAATGTCATTGGAAGAGGCAGTTGAAGCTTTTGAACACCTCGGTATCTACCCTGAAATTGAGTTGTGGCGTGACCGTCTCAGGCAGTGGTTTTCTTCAGTTTTGCTCAACCCTCTGCTTAAAAAGATCGAAAGCAGTCACGTTCAGGTCTGTCATCCTTACAGTCCATTTTGCTAACAACTATATCAAGAAGAATTATGATTATATTGTTTATTTTAAAGCTTATAAGTTATCCCTGGGACCATAAAGAACTTCAATGTCCATTTGAATGAAAAGGTAGTTCACTGCAGTTTCAATTATAGTGTATGTTTTGTCTATGCTCACAGGATGTATATTTAGCAGTAAGATTGTCCATATATGTACCAAAAGAGATGATTTTTCAGTTTATGTTGGCAATGAGTGAGTGATGTGCATTTTCAACAACAAATTTGGGAGATTCCAGATACCGACAAGGTGCTCTTGTAACATATGTGATTAGACTGGGGCCTTGGGGATGTGTTGGTGAGCTTTACTAGGCTTTCACATGTTATGTTTAATGGGTTAGTCTTCATATCTGGCTGTGGAGATTTTAGTGGTCTTTTTGGTTGAGTTTGACCTCTTGAGATTGCTTTGAACAAAATGAAATGAATAATAATAGATATCCACTGGGAAAAATGTAGGAAAATGGAAAGGAAATGATGTTACCTCACTTCTTAATGGCATAAGGTTTACCATAGTTGGGCACAGCATCATTTTACCCATTCTTACAATTTTCCCGGTTCACCCTAGATATAACAGGCTGGTTGCAGTTATCCCAAATTTTGGCTACCGATCAGAATGTGATGGCTAGAGTTAGGCGCCAAAACTCATTAGGCCCACTCATCACCACCTAAATAAATAATCCTCATGATTATATGATTATCCTAAAATCCCATTCAATCACTTGGTCATCCACAAAATTTAATCTTAAGAATGCTATTAAAATTTAAGGTCGGAGCCCAATTCAGATGAATTAACCACTCAATAACGACAATATTTCCTTCTGAAATCGCAATGAAATCATGAGTGGTCTAGTGACAAAGTTTCTGAATATTTTTCCACTGTCTGTTAACATTTTAAGCATATTCTAAGAATTTATTCACTTTGAGGGACAAATTGAGACAAACCCCGAATAGCAGGAGCAAAAATTTACCTAGCTTCACCATCCTTTAGACATAGCTTTAGCTATCCTGATTTTAGTTGATGCTGATTTTAGGTGATGGAAGGTGCAGCGAAGTTTGGAGTTTCGATCACAGTCAGTCAAGTGGGAGAAGTATGTGTATCTGGGACTTCTACTGTCTCTCAGATTGACAGGAGTAAAGAATGGTCACCTGCTTATACTCTGGATGAAGATGGACTTCTTCACCAGCTACGCGCTACTCTTGTTCAAGCTCTTGATGCTGCCACGTGTAAGTATCATCCTAATTGCTCTTATACAATTCTGCAAACTCAAGCTCCTGAGTGTTACCATGTAGGATTAGTGCATTAAAAAAGCCCTTACTGTCACCTGTCTTTCACCAAATTATAATATAACTACACTTCTTGGTCCTATTTTATTGTTGTAGAAAAATTTAAGCTGGGTTCATACTTTCTTTTCCTTTCTATTGTTTAAGAGAGTGCTGTGAAGCCAAATCACTAAGGTGGCTCATTATGTTTTGTACTTATTGTATCATCGATTTTTGCATTAAAAAAGCCCTGACTTTTACCTGTCTCTAACCAAATTATAAAATAATTATGCTTCTTTCTTCTAGGTTTTATTGTTGGAGAAATTTAAGCTGGGTTTCTCTTCCTTTCTGTTAAGAGAGTGCTGTGAAGCCAAATCACTAACGTGGCTTTTTAAGTTTTGTACTTATTGTATCATTGATTTCCGCATTACATTTGTTTTGCGGGTGAGAGAATAGCATGCAATTTGTTGTGTTAATTAAAATGGCTAAATCCATCTGTTTCTACTAGCTTTATTTGGTTATTTATTTATTTTTTATGTTGTTTGTGCAGCAAAGCAGCTTGTAGCCAATTTGCAACAACCTCCTCTGCAAAATCCGTTGATTCCTCTGATGCAGGAGTGTGTCGATGCTGTCACTGAGCATCAGAGGCTTCAGGCATTGCTAAAGGGAGAATTGATTAAAGGTGTGCTACCCCAGAGCAGTGTTCGTGCTGATTACGTGGTACAGAGAATACGAGGTATGCAGATTTTTTTTCCAAAGGAATATTGCCTTTCATGGACTCTGCTTGATAAGAAGAAGAGAATATTTTTACCTTTTAATGGCCAGATCCTGGACTTTACAGCTTAGACTTGGTGTCTTTCCCTCTTGAACAGAGCTTGCTGTGGGAACCTGCGTGAAGAACTATGATTTTCTCGGAAGTGGAGAGGTTTATGATCAGATGAAAAAGAAGTGGACTCCTGATGTCCCCACCGATTCTCATCTGCTCCTGTATCTATTCTGTGCATTCTTGGAGCACCCGAAGTGGATGCTACATGTTGATCCCACATCTTACACTGGAGCACAGTCCAGCAAAAATCCCCTGTTTTTGGGAGTTTTGCCTCCAAAAGAGAGGTTTCCAGAGAAGTATGTTGCTGCCGTATCAGCTGTCCCTTCTGTTCTTCATCCAGGAGCTTGTATCCTGGTTGTAGGAAAACAAAATCCTCCTGTCTTTGCCTTGTATTGGGATAAGAAGCTGCAATTCTCTCTTCAGGTAAGCTCAAGATATCTTGGTCTGCAATTTAAATATCCAGAAGGGTTGACTATCTAGGGTAAATGCAATTTTGACATTATTGCTAGGATTTTCTGGAGTATGATGGTTGAAACAATAGCAAAGCACACGGTAGGATGAGTGTCTAATTATTGACTGGTGTAAAAGCACTGAATGCTTTGGGAAGACAAATCACAGGCACTCACTGATCTCGTTGTATCAATGCGAAATCTATGGTGCCACTAATGAAACAGGGGAACGTTACTCTTGACTATTGGGCTGAGTTGACACATTACTAGAGTCAAGGTTTTGCACGCCTAATCCACCAATGTGTTTGTAAGCCTGCCGAATTTTGTAAATGGCATAATCCTATTGCCTGCCGTGAAAACTTTCTGCATACGTATTGTCCTCCTTCACATGATGTAATGAAGAGAATACTTTTGGCTTTTATTTGCAGGGAAGGACAGCAATGTGGGATTCTATCTTGCTCCTATGCCACAGGATAAATGTCGGGTATGGAGGCATAGTTCGTGGCATGCATCTGGGTTCGTCAGCCTTGAGCCTCCTCTCTGTTTTCAATGCTGATAATGAGAACTGAGATCTTGTTTCGGGAATCACTAGAGAAACAGTTTTGCAAATGTGCCGGCATCATGTCAGGATCACACATTCGATTCAGAGCTCGCCGGTCTTCAAAAATGGTTTCTTGTGAATGAGCCGCCACATTTGCACAGTTTTGGTCCGACCGTATTAGTGGTCCAATGCGAATTGGATTACCTCCCGCTGTAGGGTATTGTAATTTAGCATGCTAACAACTCGGTGTAACTTTCAGGCAACATTTCTTCGCTGCTTTGGTTAGAACCTTAAAACCTTCATTGATTGTCGGAACTTCTGGGAAATGTTTTCTTGATACAACGCCGAAAGCAAACCTGCGATGGAATCTTTGGACACAATGTTAGTATCGCATCAATGTTCTGGTCCTACGTACCTTGTGTGTCTTAACCATATAATTCTCGTTGACAAAAAGAACATTGCTAACGCAACAGTCAACAATAAATAACTTAGTGCTTGTGGCTCTCGTTTCAAGTCATTAATTTCTATTAGCAACTTGTTTTATTTATGCCGTTATCAAAGATGGTACATGACCGAATAAGATATTAAACTAATTTCCCGGAAAGACTCGGTTAAGCGTGTCAATTTCAAGTTAGTCAAGTTCGAGTGAATCATATTCTCCTAGTACATAAAATATTCGCGTCTCTCTCTCATTTTCACTATAAAGATTTCACTATAATCTAATTGATCTCAGAGTTCCTCCTTATGTCCAAACTATCGTGATTTATGAATATGACAAAAAATATTTCAAAACTATGGTGAAGTGTTTCGATTTAGGGATATGATAATATATACGCTAAAAACTATATAGCTTCTTAAACCCCTCATTTTCGCAATTAGGGCTCGATTGTCACGAATAACTCTCTCTCTCTCTCTCTTCCCCATTTGCGGCGCCTATCACACTTCAGTTAACTCAACTTCCCACCGGTGCATGCGCCGTTCGGAAGGTCCTAGTGACGACGTCGACTCGAACGAAGCAAAACGTCGAGCACTGTGAACGCCTCTTCTAGACACGCCGCTGCCGCCGCCTCGGTCTTGATCCACATTCGATCGGGCCCGTCGTCGGCGATTCCGGCGATCGAGAAATAAAGGGGGGGCGGGGTTCCCACCACCGTTCGCGGGCGGCGGCGGCGGCATGAACAACGGCGAGGGGAGGCGGCTGGCCGGGCAGGCGGAGGAGGAGGACGACGAGGACGACGTCGACGAGTGCGGCCTCGAGGCGTGGGAGCGGGCCTACGCCGACGAGCGGTCCTGGGAGTCTCTTCAGGAGGACGAGTCCGGCCTGCTCCGCTCGATCGACAACAAGGCCCTCTACCATGCCCAGTACCGGAGGCGCCTGCGCTCCCTCGCTTCGACCAATGCGGCTTCTCGGATTCAGAAGGGCCTGATCCGGTACCTCTGCATCGTCATCGACCTCTCCAGGGTAAATGATCCCGTGCTGCTTCTTCGAGGGCCATTTATACGATGACGAAATTTGGCTTTTTTTCTTTTTTAGCTGAAGAGCATTGCAGTGCAGCATTTAATTGCCAGTATCAAATTGTAAAGGAAACTGAATCTTTCTCATTCATGTCAATGCATTCCCATAGTGAATTAGGACTGGTTGGTTGATTGATCTAAGAAACAAACTATTACCCTTGATATGTAGCTGCCAGTTTTTAAAATTTTGCATTTCTCACATGGCTGGGAAACCCGAGCACTACTAAAAATGTGTCCTTTATGCTGTAGATGGCACTGGGTCATTGAATTTTGTTTTGTTGTCCGCGTTTTGTGATTCTCTTGAAAAGTCATGAATTAAAAATTTCTGTGTAGGCTGCCTCGGAGACGGATTTTCGACCGAGCCGTATGGCCGTCGTTGCGAAGAATGTCGAGGCTTTTATCCGGGAATTCTTTGACCAGAATCCACTCAGTCAAATAGGTTTAGTTACCATAAAAGATGGGGTTGCTAATTGCTTGACGGATCTCGGTGGAAGTCCTGAATCCCATATTAAAGCTCTGATGGGCAAGTTGGAGTGCTCGGGCGATTCCTCGTTGCAGAATGCCTTAGATCTTGTTTGTGGATATCTGGAACAGATTCCATCGTACGGTCATCGGGAAGTGCTGATATTGAATTCAGCCCTAAGCACTTGTGACCCTGGAGATATTATGGAGACCATTCAGAAATGCAAAAAGTCAAAAGTCAGGTGTTCTGTTATTGGTCTTTCTGCTGAAATTTTCATATGCAAACACATCTGCCAGGAAACCGGGGGACTATACTCTGTTGCGGTGGATGAGGTAAGTTAATCTAAGTATTTCTCCATTCTGACTGATTCCACAGCACTTGGCTAATCGTTTTAGAACAAGAAACATGATAGACAAGGAAGTGGGGAGATTCATTGGTGTTCCATTTTTGCGCATGGGTTAATGAGACGCAATGCTTTCTTGGATCATTGCTCATAAAATTGTGACTCCCATCTATTAGTTCGGTTGTCTCATGAAAATAATAGATGGATACTTATGTAAGACATTTTATCTTTATTTACTCATGCAGTCTCACTTTAAGGAGTTGATCCTGGAGCATGCACCTCCTCCTCCAGCAATAGCAGAGTTTGCAATTGCTAATTTGATCAAGATGGGTTTCCCCCAAAGAGCAGCAGAAAATGTAATTTCAATTTGTTTGTGCCATAAAGAGGCTAGGGGCGGAGGATACACTTGCCCAAGATGCAAAGCAAGAGTATGTGAACTACCTACAGAATGTCGTATTTGTGGGCTCACCCTTGTTTCTTCTCCCCATTTGGCGAGGTCGTATCATCATCTGTTTCCTATTGCACCTTTTGACGAGGTTACTCCCGTACGCCTCAGTAGTTCTCAGCACAAGCTACCCAAATCTTGCTTTGGATGTCGACAAAGTCTTCTTAATCCTGGTTAGTAATCTCATGACCACCCCAGTCCTGATTACTTGCGAATTTAATAAGCATGGGATCACATTACCTTCCACTAGATCAGCACAGTATTTTATTAGTTGTTGGGGTCCTGAAATCTGCTCTAGTGCTTGTCTCTCATCATTAAGTGCTGAGGTGTATTCTGTAGGGTGTCTGCTTTTCCTTTTTATTCTGCTTGAATCAAAGTAGAAACTTGAGGAAAGCTGTTTAGACTTGCAAAGATATTCATGACATGACAGAGGTAGGACATAAGTAAGAGAGTTTACTTTCACCTTCATGACATGAGGCCTGTCCGCCATGGATCTCAGCAATATCTTATGCCAGGGGGACAGAGAAGATGGCCCTGTAGTTATTCCTTTTGAGGTGTGATTGACTGAGTTTTTGATATTCATGACCTGAGGTAGGCGGGACATTAGGAAAATATTTACTTCCTCCTTTCATAAGGCCTGTCCACTGTGGACCTTAATATCTCATGCTGGGGGATAGAGAAAATAGCCCTGTAGTAAATTCTTCTGGCTGATTGACCGAGGTCTTGATATTGAGGTGCATTTTCCTTCAGTGCGTAATATTGATGTGCATGATTAAGCAAAATCTGACACTTGTGGACTCTATATTGAAGGTGTGAAAGAAAGAGACTTTGTGCTTATGTCTGCCTTGAAGCATGCCTTTTATTATAGGTTTGTTAGAGCTAGAGAAGGTCCTAATCTGTGCAAATCGAATAGCATAGCATGAAAGGATAATTTATCCCTCTACTTCACTATTTACTTGGTTAAGAGGAGCTCCCCAAATTTGTGTGTCAGAAGATTAAGAACTATATAGTGAGGAACAGATGGATTGGATTGCCTGGGGACTATAAGTATGTCCCGAGTGGTGCTTATCTGGTCGCATAGAGATGGAAGAGAAGGCATGCTAACATGCACATGTAAGCTGGCATGTTGGTACGGCATGGTGATGAAAGACATGGAAGGGGTTGCCACTATTTTATCACATCAGGCACTGGCCTGTTCTCTTTAGATGACTACTCTCCTAGAACATACATTGGGGTCATGTTTCTTTGATCTTATCTGAGGGGCCATATGCTATTTTTATTTTGTTCAACCTAGATCTGTTTTCCTGCAATCATGTGATACTACCAGCTTATGCCTTAAGATTTGATCTTCACAAACGATTAATCTGATCATGTTCACTAATGATGATCCTTGGTTGTATGTGAGCCTGTTTTATGTTGGTTTATGATCTTTCAATGTTCCCTGACTCTTTTCTTATTCTTTGATGTCTTTGGACATGGAGCTAATCATAGATGTTATGTTCTGTATGTACGCTGCTTCTTATCAGGAAATAGGCCCAGCCTTTCTGTTGAATGCCCAAGATGCAAACAGTTTTTCTGCATTGACTGTGATATTTATATTCACGAAAGTTTGCATAACTGCCCCGGTTGTGAGAGCTTCAGACATTTCAAGACTGTCAGCTCTAGTGAAGAATAGCTACACTGCTGGAAGTTAAATTTTTGGTCCTCTCAGGGCCGACTTGCAGAATTTTCCTTATTTCCGAGGAATTAACACGTGTTTCATAGATATAGCAAGTGCGAGTGCCTTCACGCAATGTATCTGGGATTATTGGCCTGTTCAGAGTAGTTGCAATGGCCTCAGCTTCCAGAAGTAAGGCATCAGTCATGGATTGAATTATTGATCCTTCTTCCAGAAGTAAGGTATATTAAATGTTCTCCATCCTGTAGTCTGTAACTCATGTTATAGAGAAGAATAATGCGGATATTCACAAATGCAGATGAAAGGAAGTGTTTTAATTCCTTTGCCGGCAATGATTTGTCCTATGCATCTATTTCATGGTCATGCTGATGATTTAATTCATGTATACAGTTTCCTTTCTTTTCCTTTCACTTCTCTGGTGATTGTTTAAATCCTCTCTCTTACTTGAATGTCACACCTCCTAAACATTGTCTTTGGAAAACAAATATTGGAGCATGAATTTTTCTCCTTAGTTTCCTTATGACTAGGAAGCGCGTCTTATGGGAGTGCGAATCTTCGGTCTGTGAAGAGGATGATTCATGGATCAGGGGCTGGGAAGGGAAAATTTGTCTGTGAGAGCTCAGAACCAAGTTAGAGCAGCGAAGGAGAGGATTGCTTATCATGTCACAAGTGCAACATATGTAATGAAGTTCTCCATTTGCTACATTGGGAATTTTCCCTGCCGGCAAGTCAGATACAAGCATTGCAACTGGGAGTACCAGGCCTGGAACGGAATTCGACCATGACATCGAGCCGAATTGAATGGCATAGATGATGTGCACTGGGTCTTTTATGATTTTCGGCTGTATCAAATCAGACTCGAATGCCAAAAGAGACCTAATTTCTGTAAGTGTAAGGAAAAAGTTCCACAGATGAAATGGGTGTGGATGGTAATTTCTAGCAAAGGAGAAGCGAATACCATCCGAAATAAGATTTGCCGAACGGAGCGCAAAGTAGAGAGCTCGAGCAACTTTGGATCTGCATTTGAGAAAGCGACAACCCATCATCTTGCCCAACCTATCACATTTCCCTACCCCGCAAACCATTCTGATTTTAGAATTCGTTGTCGTTGATCGGTTCATGTCTTCGGTTTGACGAACACGAAAAATTGAATATCTCGACTAGACAACTGCATAAATCAAAAGCCCCAATTAAAGTTCCGCTTGTTTGAAGGAAAATTATTGTCGAGAATTTGTTGTTGGACTTTGTGATGTTCGGATGGCGGAAAATTAATCGATCCACAGAAAATGCTTTCCACGGATTGAAAACAATAAGTTTAAATTGTGATAGAAACAACAAGCTAAGACTAGGGGAAAACAACTTCCCTTCTAGTAAGAAGAAAATCACTTTTCTTAAATCACCAAATAAATGAAAAATAACTATTTTCCTTGAAAATGATTTTCATGAAAGGCATTTTTTTCTATCATGAAGTTTTTAGTAAAATAAATGCTCAACCTAAACTACTAGTTTCTTATAAGTATACTCTAATCACGTTAGTTTCTTAATGATACGGTTGAAGAATTGTAAAGTGACATCAAATATTAGTACCTCATGGCTAATTTCACATATGGTCGCTACTCAGATTATCAGACAAGATTCTTCTACATTTGTAATTTGGGTTTCAGTCAACTTAAAATCATTTACTACTCTTGTCTGCAAAAGACAATTACTTGATCTTAGCATTCCTCAACGAAATTTTAATCAAACATTTGATGAATATGGTTCAAATATAATATTTATTATGTTAAACACTTGAAGTGTTCGACGTGTAAATCCCATTCAGTATTTAAAAAGAATGAACTCAAAGAAAGGAAAAATTCAACTTAAACACATTAACACAATCCGGATCTCTTCTTACATAGTCAGTTCATTGAGCACATTCTAGGGACAAAAGCACCGAATTTTGTAAACTCAAAGAAAGCATAAATTACCTAAACACATACCAAACTTTTTTCGCAATAGATGCAATTTGACGATTATTCAATCAATTTTAGGGTGGAAATCGACAAAACATCCTATCCTCTCAACAGATATGACACTATGCCGTTAGGCATCCCGTCAACCTTAATTAATAAAAATTACATTGGAAAATCGGTAAAAAAGAAAAAAGAAGAATGCATGGAGTAGGTGATGCTTTGCTCCACCGGCTCTCACCTAAAGATTTATCCAATTGCTCTAGATCTTATTTTTCACTGTCTTTTCAAGAGCTAATGCGCCACCCTACGTAGCGCTGCACTAGTATTATCCAATATCCACCACGCCGCAAAATGGCTGCATTACATGTATTGGGCTATTCGATCATGCCGCAGACAAATTGCTTCAATTTCAAGGAGGGACCGCTTTGAGTCTTTGAGATCCCACGTACGAAACCTATATTTTCGATTCGAAGTCCCAACCAAAACTCAGTAATCCATGTATGAACTATGAAGTTACACTTGATCTTTCGAAAGAACCTGGGTCCTAGAATAGTCTCCATTTCAAGCCCAGAGCTTGAAATCATCAGGTCCTGGAGCTTCAGGACCATTTCAACTCTACAAGTTTCTGTTTGGAGATTCACAAAATACAGAAGTTTCGAATAAATATAATTGCTACTGGAAATTTTAGTTGGCTAATTATAATATTCAACCTCGAATAACTGGAAATGCGTGGATCAATTTTGTATAAATCACATCGGCTTTCGAGCGGGGGCCGGCCAGTACAGACATCATGGTTGGTTCTATCCCTTCATAGCGAAATCAAATTTTGTATAATTTTTATCTCCGACAGGACTCCCGACCGAAACGAATGAACAAACAAAAACGAGAAAACCAAAAACATTCCTCAGAATCGAAGAAAAGCCCATCACAGATTTCGACTCAGGATGCACTTTGCAACCCTAAATCTTCACATGCAAAAAAAAGTATGGAGCGATTTTTACAGAAGCCCATAGAAAGTGGAAACGAAAGAAGAAGAAGAAGAAGAAGAAGAAGAGGAGAGGAGGAAGAAGAAGAAGAAGAAGAAGAAGAGATCAGCAGGGATGGCACTGGCCGTGGCAAACCCACAAGATCTTCGGTGGTGGTGGGGAGCGAATCTCGAGAGCTAAGCGGCTTTTGCTGTACAGGGTCCGAAGCTGCTGCTGCTGCTGCTGCCGACAGCCAGCTCGCTCAACAGATCGGCCAGATCTCCGGAGAGATCGCCACCTTCCGGGATCAAACCACGCTGCGTCGCCGCCTCAGCCGCCGTCTCGCGACCCGTCTCGCCGAGCGCGCCCGACCCCCGACCGGATCGGGACCTCATCCTCTTCATAGCCCTCGTCCGGCGATCGTGATCCACCATCCTGCGTCATCGGATCAAACCCCACAGTCTTAGGACAAAAAGAAGAAGAAGAAGAAGAAGAAGAACCGAGCTTTATCTCCTAAAATGACTAAAGATTCAGGACGAGAGAGGGAGAGAGTACTCTTGGGAGAGAGAGAGGGCGCGGGTGATCCCGGAAACGCAGAGGGGGAGGCCGGAGGAGCTGTTGAGATTCAGCATGGTTTGCATTTTTTTTTCCCTTCTTCCCTTTTGTTTTGCAGGAAGGGAGGAGAAACGGGGAGAGGAACGAAGGAAGAAGAAGAGGAAGACGTGGGAATAGGGTTTCCTTCTCGAGGGATCACGCTCGTCCCAGGAGGAGGAGGAGGAAGGAGGGAATAGGTGTGGGGTAGAACTGTGGAAGAGGACAACGCAGGGTGGAAAAGGCGTCTCCTTTCGCTCTCGCCTGCATTAAAAGCCCCAACCGAAGCGTGGCAGCAGCTGAGCTTTTTTTACTGGTTTTTCTCTAGTCTCGGGTCCGGTGGAGAAAAGGACAATCAAATCATTGCTTTTCGTTCGGCACTTTAAAGTGGATCCTCAGCTTCATGATTCGATCCAACCCTCCAGAGATTTGATCAGATTAATCCTCTTTGCTACTCGATCCGAATCAATTTGGGTTTTGATAAACTGATATGGCAATTGGCAATCCAATTAGGCTGTGCAGCCGCCAGTACGATGGGGAGAGAAGGGAAGAGTTTGGGGGGGGCAACCCACTTATGACGCAAGGACCGACAGCCCTCTTTGGTCCTCGGTGACTGGCAACATTGTCTGGCAAGAGTAAGAGTCGACTGGCCCTACCCCCAATGAGGGTCAATCTTCCTCATGGAGATTCCGGTGACTCTCAGCCATCCCTCGTTAATGATTGACACAACATCTCTCTCTTTCTCTCTGCACTTTGCATTTTCAAGTCCGATTACGCTCGCAAATGTAGGTGCCATGGTTCAGTTGGATTGCTATGTTAGCCAAATCGATTCAAATCAAAGAAAGGACCAAATCGATGGTTTTGGTCGCGAAGAATCATTATGTGACATTAACCATTACGTTTTGACCGAGGGAAATTTATAGAACATAAGATATCTAGTAGGGGGTGGGGTAGGTTAAGAATCCAATTGGAGGAAGCCTTTTGTTGGCGAGTTTTTACAATCCAATCTACCACTTGATTGGCTTCATAAGGGCAATGGGACATTTGAATGTAGCGTAATTGGGCCAAGCGCTTCTTAGAATCTTCAATCAAAGTCGTAAGATCCCATGGGCTTTGCATTGTGCAAGATTGACTTCTACAAGAACTAGGGCTTCGATGGCTAGAGGAGATGAGGCTTTGACTGATTTAGAAAATCCATCAACCAAATTACCAGTTGAATTTTGACAAACACCAATGGTTGCTCCTTCAGAAGCCGATTCTAGTAGAAAGCCATCAATATTTAGCTTCAGCGATCCTTATTCCAACGGAGAACACGCTCCAGGTAGGTGGTCTTGCTTTCTCCCTTTAACAAGTGATCGGGGTTCCATCTCACGCAATTTCTATTCATTGCAGCATCGACAATAAGTTTGGTTCTAGCTATCGTCGTTGGAAGATAAATGCATTTTGAGCTCTTTATATATTCCATGGAACTCCAGTGACTTGCTCTCTAGACTATAAGTCGGTTTCACTTCGAAAATTTGCAGAATCCACCTCTCTATTCCGGTTATATTTCGATGTGAGAACTCAATTCTCAGTTCGACCAAAACAAAGTTTAAATGATCAAATCAAAATATCACTAAAAGTTCAAGCATTGATTTCAACGTTACCCCCCATACTTCTCGTAATTACCAAAACGACATTTTCTAGGTGGTATCTAGGTACATAGTAAAGAATGAAACCATTACCCATTAGGCGACTGACTAAACAATATGAGCTATCAAATTTGATATGTCTTTAAACACAAATAATTAACAGCTCAAATCACTAACATCGTTCAATTCATGACGTACTTGCTTTATAATTAGATCCTTCTTTTGAGGTGAATCACAAATTCCTTGACCATTGCCTTCGTGCTTGGATTGGAACGGGTAGATTTAGTCGAGTGAATAGATAGAGTTGGACATAGCCCCTGATCAAACCTAACTTTGTAACTCAAGCTTGTTCTCTATAAACATGATTTACATAACATTCTCAAGTCGAGTTGGTTTTCTCATATCGTCTATGACCTACTAATATGTGGGGGAAAGTACAAAAAAATTCTAAATCTATTACATTTGTACCAATTTAATCTTAAACATTTCAATTGGATCAATATAATCTTAAACATTTTGCATACGTGTCAATTGAGTTGATCCGGGCAATTTGGACTAAAAATCGCTAATATAAATGTCAACTGTCCTACATGGCACAACTAGTGATTATATAAACAAATTTTACAATTTTAATGTCTTTTTTATGATTTTTTTAATTATTTCTTTTCTTTTCTTTTCTTTTTTCCTTTTTATTTTTTTGTTATGGCCGGTGAGCCTACATCAACTTCAGTTGTGTCATGTAGGACGATCAATGTCCATGTTACCGATTTTTAGCTAAAATTGGCCAATTAGACTTAACTAACATAGATGCAAAAGATTTAGGACTAAATTAATACTAATGCAATAAGTGTAGGGCTTTTTTTATGCTTCTTATGTTACATTCTCTTCGTATTTCCAATTGGTGAGTTCACTAATACATAATAGTGCCTTATTGAAAGGATATACGACATTCAATATTACTAGTAACTTTCGATTGTTGGGCCATCAAATTAAATGTAGATCCATGTCAAACCTCATTATAGCTTGCATTCCTATTTTGCCTTCCAACTCGAAATTTAATTATAATGCACACGAGTTAAGAAGGATCGAGAAGTCAAACTGCCATCCCTAGATAGTATTAAGAGGATCGAGCATATTTTGACACCCCTCCCACATCAAAGGCTTGGTAGTTCAAAAAATTTGATGACCGCTATATTATTTTGCTGTTGTACGTGGATGATATGCTCATTGCAAGGTCCAGCATGTTAGTAGTCTTTTGTTTCTTCTAGCCACTTCAAGTATTAGTCTTTAATGCCTGGTTCACTTGGAAATGGTTGACTTGAATTGTGTAGACCAGCAATCTACAACCTTGGGTTCCTGCCGCGTTCCCTGATGTTAAGCAAGGACGAACTTGTCGTTCAAGCTAAAGATGGTCTGATCAAGGAGATCGACTGTCAATGCTGGATCAAGAGATATTCCATACGGTCCAGGTGCCGACCGCAGTTATTGAATCATACGCCAGCAAGCGCTTCCCCTAACGAGAACCACATCTAAAGTGAACGTGCTGGCCTTGTTAGTAGTAAAAAGTTGATTCTGCAATTGTACCACCCAAAAAGGACAAAGCTGTTTCTCTTTACTTTCTCGTCTCACCTCGACAAAAAGGAAAGACAAAAAAAATTAGTCTCGTACCTCCTTCTGCACCCCAAAATGAACCGAAAAATGGCAGTGACTACTCAAAACTGATTAGGATTAGTGTTGAAATTAGGTCGTGGTTATGAAAGATTAAGAGCGACATGTCCTTGACTGCTTCTTCAGCTAAGCAAAGCTTATCAACCGTAAGAATACCTAGCTGAATAGCAAAAGTGAGATTAGACCAAAGTGAATGAAGTATCATATGAAGTTTGCATGGATGGGTTAAGTAACATATAGTTCGGGATTCGTTCTTGTAAACATTGGCTCTTTTAGAATAGGCGTGCTTGACTTCGAAAGATCTTGGCTATTCTGTGCGCTTTAACTACTTTAAAATATAAGCCCACTTATATCCCTATTTTCCCTTATATTACTTTACTTCTAAAAATGCACCTTTGGATTTGAAACTACTACTCGGGATGGAAATCAGGTCCAGATCAATTCAAGAACCTGAGCAAACAGGCCTGATTGACCGTTTCAAGGTTGGGAGAACTGATTTGGTTCCTCGTTCCAAGGCCAAAGCAGTTGATTCTGCCTAGGAACCGGTTTAATCACTCTGATTCCCACGTTGAACCAGCGATCGAGGCCAGCTCCCGAGTAAAACCGGTCGAACAATTGGAGTGGGAACATGCCCTGTACTCCAATAATATGGATAAACAATGGCTAGTGTAAGTTGATGGGTTAATAAGTGGCGTTAGTATCACCCTTAGGGACCAATATACGTTTGATCTCTCAAATAGTGATCGCATCCTCTACTGAAACGATTTCAAAGTGGTATCTTGTCACTACTTCCTACCAAAGCTTGAGAAGTAACTAGAGAGAAGTGGCCAAAGCCTGTACCTGTGTGTCTAATTGCTATTTATAGGTAGTTCCATCAGTTGGCTGTTAGGTAATGATCGATAAGTGGTGGCTTTTTTGAGTGACAAGTGGATTTGATGGGTTAATATGTGGCGTTAGTATCATCTTAAGGGATCAATGTATGCTTGATCTCTCAGATAGTGATTGCACCTTTTAATGAGATGATTTCAAAGTGGTGTATTGTCAAATGACTCCTATCGAAGAACTTGGGTCTTAGAATTATGATCCATTACTATAGTCTATCCATCGAGCTTAATGAAACACGTGCCAAGGGTCAATTAGCCGGTCAAAACCGCCAGGATCTTCGGTTATTAAGTCATTTTTTGTATCTCTGGATGATAGATGAATTAAATGAGCATGATATAACATGTATGAACAAATACGGGACAACGGAGCCTCCCCCAGACCTTTTGGTCATGAAGGCCATAATGCACTTATGACCAAGCACGGCCATAAAACTTATTCAGGCACATACTAAGCCGACAACTACAGGAGTTAGGTGAGCCCACACACTTGCCTCTCACGTCCATATCTGTCCTAAATTTCCCCAGGCCTTTTGGCCCTCGACCATTTGTTTCTATTGAGGTCCCCACTTCATTTGCAAATATACCCACGTGTACTTCCATGATCAACAAAAAATAATTTCTCCATTTCCCTCTATTCACTTGGCATCGTTTTCAACAATTAAAAATGATTCCCTGATCAGCAAAATTCGAATATAACGAATGAAGTGGGGGAGCAAAGCTTGAGGAGTAACTAGAGGGAAGAAGTGGCCAAAGTTCATACCAGTCAGCTTAAATTACTATTTTTAGGTAGCTTCTTCACTGGCCTGTCGGGTAATAATTGATAAGTGGTGGCCTCTTTGGGTGATAAGTGGATTAGATGAATTAACAAGTGGCGTTAGTATCACCCTTAGGGACCAATGTATGCTTGATCTTACAAATAGTGATTGCATCCTCTAATGAGACGTTCAAAGTGGCGTCTTGTCATATGACTCCTACCAAAACTTGAGCAGTAACTAGAGAGAAGAAGTGGCAGAGTTTGTACCTGTGTGCTCAAATTGCTATTAATAGGTAGCTCCTTAAGTGGGTTGTTAGGTAATAATTGATAAGTGATGGCTTTTTTGAGCGACAAGTGAATTAGATGGGTTGATAAGTAGCGTTGATATCATCCTTAGGGACAAATGTACGCTTGATCTCTTAGATAGTGATCATACCTTCTAATGAGATGATCTTAAAGTGGTGTCTTGTCAAGTGACTTTTACTGAAACTTGAGGAGTAACTAAAAAGAGTAGGCTAGAGCCCATACCTGTGTGCTTAATTTCTATTTATGGGTAGTTCCTTTAGTTAGCCGTCATGTAATGATCAATATATGGTGGCCTTTCTGAGTGACAAGTGGATTAGATGGGTTAACAAGTGGCGTTAGTATCACCCTCCAGGACTAACGTACCTTTGATCTCTCAAATAGTGATTGCACCCTTAATGAGACGATTTCAAAGTGGTGTCTTGTCCAGTGACTCCGACCAAACAACTCGAGCGTTAGAATCACAATCCATTACAATAGTCTACCCATCGAGATGAACGAAACGCATGTCAAGGGTCAACTAGTTGGTCGAAACTGCCACGGTCATGCGTTATTAAGTCATTATTTCTATCTGTGGATGAGAGATGAAATGAATCGGCATGATGTAACAATTACGAACCGATACGGGACAATGGAACCTCCCCATGCCACGTTTTGGGGGCACGCCATGCAATTTTAGCTTGAAGGCCATGAAGACCATGATGCATTTTATGAATAAGCACGGCCGTAAAGATTATTGAGGCACATATGCTCAGCCGACAACAGTAGAAGGAGCTAGGTGAGGCCCGACTTGTTTCTCACGTCCATATCTGTCCTAAATTCCCCCAGAGCTTTTGGCCCTCGACCATTCGTTTCTATTGAGGTCCCCGAGTGCCCCACTCCATTTGCAAATATACCCACGTGTGCTTCCAGGATCAACAAAATATAATTTTCCCAGTTCCCTCTATTAATTTGGCATCATTTAGGAAAAAAAAAAAAATGTTTCCATGATCGGCAAAAGTCTAACAGAAGACTAACCAATTTCCTTCTAAACAAATTGTGCATTTCGCCGTCAAATTTTGCTCATGGAGTAGCGAAGCCTCGTCATAGCCATTGATCATTTAAATTTTACATAGACTCTTTACGTAAGGTTCACATGATCAATGATCAAAATAGACTCGATTCAATGGACCTGGCCGTAGAAGAGTTCTACCCCCCGCATTTGGAGGCTTTGGAAATCCTTGACTGTATTATCCTAGCCCACTATGGCTTTTCTAGGGCGAAACTAGGTAGAGATCTTTCATGACATGTTTGCATTGGGCCTAGAATGTGAAAGATGTTTGATTCATGGATGTCGATACTTTGAAGTGTTTCCTTCTTTTAAGCTCGTGATCTTTTTATTCGAATTATAAGGTTGACTCTCGCTTATCTTCAGCTTTTAAGAGACATGATGATATGGGAGCTAGAATATGCCTCGGGATCGAATTAAACTCCTTATCTTCGTTCTTTTCTTACAATCTTCCATTTTATTTTTTTTCATGTTGGCAACATAACTAAGTTTACCCAACATGGACATTCTTTCTCCTACATATCTATTAAAATATCAAATCCAAAAGTCTAAGTGATCGTATGGAAGGAAACTACAGATGAAAATCAAACTCTAGGCATGGAGGGACAACACCTTACAGATGGATTAGTATAAAATTCGAGAGAAGGACCAGAAATGATATTACGTGAAAAAATTTGATTCAATTGGTTAATATTCTGATAGAGGCCTTTTTATTTTGGAATTATATGAGTCAAATTTTCAAGCTTGCACTCGATTTGATTAAGTGTTCGAACTCGGAACTCTAAAATAACCAAGTCGAGCTGTGGAATTACCAAGTCAAGCCTGAATAGCTCACAAGTAACTAGACTCGCCTACATTTCTAGTTAAACCTACTTAATACCAACACCCTTGTATCTCTAACCAAATCCACTCAATACAGTCACCTTTATATAGTATTGGAGGATCAAATTAAGCATTTAGAGGCTTCTAAGAAATTAAAAACGGAAAGAATTTGTAGTTATATACTGATGATGGAAGTTGATCCTTTCTTCTAATAATTTATTTATTTTTCCTGATTAAACCAAAAAAAAAAAAAAAAATTTACCAACCAATACCAACGTGACCCCGTCCAAAAGACAAACCTGATATTTCTCTCGCAGGAGGAAATGAACCAAAAAAAATCTGCTAACGGTGTCTCGCAACGGAAGGCTCCACCAGTCTCCTCAAAAACATGCATGGCCGACACCTGCCCCCGCCACCCTCACCCTCACCTTCTCTCTTCCCCTTTCCTCCTCTTATACTCTCCTCGCTTCACCCCGGATCACTGCACTTCACCGCCTTCTTAGCAGAACTGATCAGGTCCCTGGAAGTGATCTCCGTCCGCCATGAAGACAACGTCACTGGCCCTCCTCCTGCTCTCGCTCCTCGTCCTCTCGAACGTTCTGCGCGCGTCCTCCGTGCCTTACCGCGAGGAGGAAGGGGAGGAAGAGGGGGAGGAGGAGGAGAGAGGATGGCGGAGGGGAGAGAGAGGGGAGGAGGAGAGGGAATGGGGGAGGAGGGAGAGAGGGGAGGAGGAGAGGGAGAGGAGGAGGCGAGAGAGAGGCGGAGGGGAAGCGGAGGACTTCTTCCTCCTGCATGACTCGGAGCACGTGTTCCAGACTGAGGCTGGCGAGATGAAGGTCGTGAGGAGCTTCGGCGGCCGGATCGTCGATCGGCCCATGCACATAGGCTTCATCACCATGGAGCCCCAGACCCTCTTCGTCCCTCAGTACCTCGATTCCAATCTGATCCTCTTCGTCCGCCGAGGTAAAATGGCCAAGACCCGGGTCATGCATGTATTGGATTGATCTTTTCGTTGATTTGAACTGGTACATATTTGGCCTAGATTCGGATAATTCGGAGTTGAAAATGGGGCAAATGATAAGAATTGTTAAGGAGGTTATTGCGTGTGAGGTTGAACAGTGTGAGAACTTTGTTGTTAGACAAACCCTATCCGTCGTGAGTTCAAGCAGTCAGAAAACTCGCCAATGATGTATATATGTAACATGCTCTATGCTATTTGTAATGCGATTTGCAGGAGAGGCTACAATTGGTGCAATCCTCAATGATGAGCTGGTGGAGAGGCGGTTGAAGATCGGGGACATATACCGGGTCCCTGCCGGGTCAGCATTCTACTTGGTGAACATTGGGGAAGGTCAGAGGCTTCACATCATCACCAGCATCGACACTTCTGAGAGCTTGGGGTTGAGGACTTTCCAGGTGTGTGTTGTATAAATTTGCATGGTCTAAGTGACATTAAATTACTAATTTCTTGGAAAATCCATGTTTGACCCAAGTAAGATTTTTTTATGCAAAGCTTCTCTAGAAAGTGGAATGATTCCTTGAGAACTCTGATGGGTGCTCTTTAAGAATGACTGTTGTCATGTGGTGATCACGCTGTTCTCGTGTTCATCTTAGTCACCGAGCATTTGGGTCGATATCGTGATCGTTCGACCTATAAACTCAAGAGCAAATGTTATGAGAATTGGACCGGAGATGATCCCCATTGCCATCCCCAACCCAACCCCAAACCCTATCATGTAATCACATATTGCTAAATTTTGCAATGATTAAAATGATTTTTCCTCCATTAACAAATCACTTACGGAAACATGTCTTAAGATCTAAACAATGCCCAAGAAACGGGACAATTTATTAGGTTAAATCATTACCCTATTCTCATCCATTAAGCCATGGGTTTAGGTAGCTGGGTGATGTTATGAATTCTGTCCTTTTTTGCAGTCATTCTTCATTGGTGGAGGAAGCTACCCGACCTCTGTACTCACCGGTTTCGAACCCGAAACGCTTGCAACCGCTTTTAACGTGAGTATACCTCGTTGCAGTAATCGAAAAACAGCGGATTGTGCAGGGGTCTTACAAAGCTGACAAATGCATCCTCTGTTTGATGCCTTCACAGGTTTCCATAGATGAAGTAACGGATATACTGACCAGGCAGCAAGAGGGCCCTATTATGTACATAAATGATGACACTCGTCAACCACCGAGCTTATGGTCTAAGTTCTTGCAGCTGAAAGAACAAGATAGGCTCCAACACCTAAAGAAAATGGTGGAGTTCCACGGAGAATCCAAGGACGGGGAGGATGTAGAAGAAGAAGAAAAAGCGTGGTCGTGGATTAAGTTCTTGACCTCGGTCTTCACGAGGGATGACAGGAGGGATGACCGTAGAAGGGAAGGCAGGAGGGATGACCGAAGATGGAGAACTGGCAAAGGACCGGACTCCTACAATCTGTACGAACGACGGCCCGACTTCCGCAACGACTATGGATGGAGTGTCGCCCTTGACGAGTCCGATTATAAACCTCTCAAGCACTCAGGCGTGGGAGTTTACCTCGTCAATCTAACGGCGGTAATCAGCTTAATTCCTTTGATAATATGATTGCATTAGGCATGGTTGCTCATAGGACGAAAATTAACTTGTAAAAATATCGACTGTCTCTAATTCAAGTAAGCTTCTATTGATTGTTTGCTTGATCAACATTAGATGTTTCACATCACGTGTATGTGCTGATCTTAACTTTTCATCCATGATCTCTTTGAAAACATTTTGCATCCTCAGGGATCAATGATGGCGCCTCATGTAAACCCGAGGGCCACAGAGTATGGGATCGTGCTCAGAGGATCGGGCACAATCCAGATTGGGTACCCTAATGGGTCGTCGGCGGTGAATGCGAAAGTGCAAGAGGGAGACGTGTTCATGGTGCCGAGGTACTTCCCGTTCTGCCAGATCTCGTCTAGGAGTGGGCCGCTCGAGTTCTTCGGGTTCACTACCTCAGCCAGGAGGAACAGGCCCCAGTTCCTGGTGGGCCGAAACTCAGTCCTCCAGACGCTGCTTGGGCCCGAACTCGCTGCCGCATTCGGGGTAAGCAACGAGACGACCATAAGGCGGTTCCTCGATGCTCAGCGCGAGGCCGTCATATTGCCTTCAGCATCGGCAGCGCCGCCGTATGACTTAGCAGCGAAGAAGCAGCAGCCAGAGGAGGAGAGGGTTAAACACGAAAGGATCGAGAAAGTGACGGAGGACCTTTGGCAGTGAGACGGTCATGGGTTCCTTTTGGAGGAGTTTATGTGTAGGCTTCAGTTTTTCTGGTCATGCTTTTTTGGGAGGTTTGAGCAGCGTCTATTAGCCTGTTCTTTTGGGTTCATTTTGGACATGACTTTCGTCTGTCTTGTGCAATAAAATCGCCGTCTCTTTTCGACTGATCTTGCCTGTGTCTTAACTTTCCTTGTGCTGAATGTGTCCCTAAAATTCTGCAGTGATAAATATGACACGAGAGTGCGAATATTGTTTGGTGTTACACGGTCCGGGCCGGGACCTCGTGGCGCTTAGCTAGCTGATTCACCAGGCCAGACTTTCTTATCATTGCTCGTATTATGAAAAGTGTCATTATAATCAAGCATCTCGTGTCTCCAGTAGGGCATGCATGGCTCACCGTGGCAAACGGAGGAGCGGCGGCATCAGCCTTTGATTAGCTTGTGAGCGGGTGGCAAATCCCACCTACCTCGACGTTTTCAGGTGGAAATGCCGTGACATATTAATGTGTTTCACTCTGGAAAAGGAAAAAACAAATTGAAAAATGTAAGTATTATAGTGGAGATAAAGTAGATCAGGTCAGGAGTCTCCACATTATAGCTAATATAATGTAGACATAGACAGATATAATTTTTTAATAGAGTGAAGCTCTTTTACGCACCTTAGCCAAGACAATATGAATATCGTTGACTTGTTTTGAAACCGTTTTGGTTGCGGTCCATGCGGTCCATCCAAATACAATATATTGTTATTAGGAAGATGCCTTGAGGCGTCTTATCGCCAAATTTTTGCCCTTTTTGTTGCACTAATCTTCCATTGAAGTTTCTCATGCTATCCTCCTAATGAATAACTAATTCCCATGTTGTGTAAGGATACCGCGCCATATGTTGCCTATCCATTCACACTGGAAGAATAGATGTGTTCTGTTTTCTATTGTTGGAATTCAAGTCGGCGGAAGACGACTTACCTGATTCCGATGCGCAAACAGCAAATGGCCCCGGAACGAACGTTGAATTGCGAATAAATCACGAACAACACTACCTCACGTTAGTCTGGATGTAATCACAAGGAAAACACCCGATTTCCACGGCGTAAATGTCGATTGTTCTTGCAAAATTGAAATGGAACGCCTTGATCTTCTTTGATGGAAATGGAGAGGAAATTTGGTGCAAATGAATGGCCAACCATGCCAACGGTTTTGTTCGGGAGGCTTTTATATGTCTCCCGTTGTACCCCTCCATTAGTGACTTTCCGTCGTACCGTATCAAGTCCAAATGGTGCGGTCCAATCGCACCCCATCATGGACGTACTAGCTAGCTAGCTAAAGTACAACATCTCCCACTCGGACATGATGGGCTTGATAGCATTCTATCAAGAATATAATGCATTCAACATTCATCAATTTTACAAAACAATTCATACTGGCAAATAAGCCGTGCGACCAGTGAGTACACCTGCACTTGGGAGCTCAAATTATGCACCTGTTAGGGATGACATAATGGCTACAACCCCGAAAACAAATAAACAATCGATGTCTCACAAAGGTGCCCTGACATATTTTGTTACATCAGTCCAAGTATACCTATCCCTTAAATGCTATACTTGACTATTCTCAAAACACCATGTATTTACAATTACATCCGCAACCACATAGGGCGATATAATTGGTCAACCAGTAAATACATGTGGTAGATGTAAAACAACAATAGTCTTCATTCGCACTTATGTCTCTCTTAATTTCAGAACAACTGCTTTCCTAGACATGTCCCATAGGCCATATCTATTCATGACCGCCCGTAACATGCTAAAGTAGCAACATTGATCTTTCACTTCGAAAACATAGTCAGAAGTAACATAGGGCACAAAATTGAGGTAAATTATAAATTACCTTAAGGGCTTACACGATGAGTAAATAGGGATAATTTTACTCATTTTCCCTCATTGGTCGTACAATGCACATGTAGTATGAATTACATGCTATAGTGGATTACTCTTTCTATAAGAACGTATGTCATTTATTAACCATATCTACTATACGGATCTTAGCCTAAACATAGTCACGTGCCTCTCACATATTCATGTTTAGCCCGAGTGCTATATCAGCTCGCTTCTTATAGTGCCCAATTAAGTACTCGCATCCGGCATCTTTCAGGCATACATGATTGTGGGAATATCATGTTCGGTCTTATTATAAACCAATCACAGACCTCATCTTGACTCCAATCAAGGCGACATATTTAATGTACCAAACTTGCTCTTCAGCATTTATTTGTACATAACGTCTCATCTCAACGTGCTAACTACAGTACTTGAGGCGATTGCTCGTGTGAGTGAGCCAATCATTACCTGATGACATACTTTTCAATAATATATGTGTGTTTGTGCTAGTCTCATAGTGGATTTGTACTTATTGATAAAACATCGATCACTAATAAACAAACAAGCACAATACATCTGTCCACAAATACATAAACCAATGATCCTCTACAATAACAGATATCACATTCTACGCAATCCTAGTGACATCCTATGGGTCAAGAACATGTCTCTAGGAATAGCCTTCGTAAATGGATCAGCAACCATTCTATTGGTTGAGATGTATTGCAGGATCACTTCTTTATGCGCTATAATATCTCTGATGAAGTTATTCTTTATGTCAATGTGCTTTGTCCTTCCATGATACTTGGGATCTTTCACATAGGCAATGGCTGCTTGACTATCGCAATAAACTATCACCGCTCTTGGAACTTCAAAGGTGACGGTGGCTAAATTTTCCAAGAAACGTTTTAGCCATACCGCTTCTTGCACCTTTGTGCAGAACATGCAATAAATTCTGCCTCCATCGTTGATAAGGCCGTGCATGTCTGTTTCTTGTTATTCCAAGAAATCGCACCTCCATTGAGCAAGAACGCATATCCAGAAGTCGATTTACGCTCATTCAGGTCTCCACCCCAATCGGCATCTAAATAACCCAATAGGCGTAAATCATTCCCTTGGTAACAAAGTCGATAGTCCATGGTACCCTTCAAGTATCTCAGGATCCTCTTCATTGCTTTCCAGTGTGCTTGACTAGGATTTGATTGATATCGGCTCACCAATCCCACGGCATAACATATGTCGGGTCGAGTACACATCATAGCATACATCAAACTTCCGATCGCACTAGCGTAAGGAACAGTTTTCATTACTTTGATTTCTTCTAGAGTCTTAGGACACATCTCAGTACTTAGGCCTTCACCTTGCATGACAGGGGTATCAATGGGATTACAATGTTGCATATTGAAACGCTCAAGAATCTTCATAATATAAGACTCTTGTGATAAAATAAGGAGTTTCCTTGATCGATCTCTTTCGATCTTAACTCCTAATATATAAGCAGCTTCTCCCATGTCCTTCATCTCAAAATTGGAGGACAACCATTCTTTTATAGTGATAACCAAAACCTTGTCATTTCCAGCCAACAGAATATCGTCCACATAAAGTGATAAAATCACAAATTTATCTTTGGACCGCTTGACATATACACAGTGATCTTCTTCGATCATCGTGAAACCAAAAGTTATTATTGCTCGATGAAAACAAAGATACCACTGTTTAGATGATTGCTTAAGGCCATATATTGAGCGATTAAGCTTACAAACTTTATGCTCTTGACATTTAGCTATGAAACCTATTGGTTGTTTCATATAGATTTCCTCATCTAATTCTCCATTGAGAAATGCCGTCTTTACATCCATTTGATGTAATTCAAGATCCAAATGTGCAACGATGGCTAGAATAAAGCGTATTGAGGCAAACCTTACAACTGGTGAAAAAGTTTCTTCATAATCTATACTCTCTTGTTGAGTATAACCTTTTGCCACAAGGCGAGCCTTATACTTTTCAATGGATCCATCCGCCCTTCGCTTAATCTTGAAGACCCATTTGTTTCCAATGGCCTTACGATTGGGTGGTAGATCAACCAAGTCCCAGACATGGTTTGCCCTCATTGACTCCATCTTATCTTCCAAAGCTTTTCTCCATTCTTTCTTATCAGGGGATGAGAGAGCCTCTTGAACAGTCTTAGGCTCGGCATCATCATTTTGAGCAATTATAAATGCTTCCCCTTCAATCTCAAAACGACGACGATGAATACTTTTACGATTACTTTTACGCAATTGAATTTCTCTTGAATTCAATTCATCAGGCGATGCAACACTCCCACTAGGTCTTGTATGTTGAGGTAAATCTTCATTTCCCTCTACAACATCAGTGGCTGTGTTATCAGGATCTTCCATCTCATATAATTGGAAGTCCTTATCAATCTCACCTCTACTAGAAAAATTGTTCTCCAAGAACGTGACATCTTGTGACTCCATTTCGGTCACACTTCCATCAGCTTGTTCACCTATGAACACGTACCCTTTGGAGTGTTCGGAATATCTTATAAAGATACATTTCTTCCCTCTAGGACCTAATTTGTCATGTTTATGGGAAGAATCATGAACATAAGCTGCACATCCCCATGGACGTAGACTACTCAAGTCTGGTTTCCTACCAGTCCATAATTCATAAAGGGTGGAAGTGACTGATTTTGAGGGCACACGGTTAAGTATATAGGCAGCAGTCAATAACGCATCTCCCTAATAGGAGATAGGTAAATTTGCTTGCGCCATCATAGACCTAACCATTTCCAATATGGTTCTATTCCTTCTCTCAACTACCCCATTTTGTTGTGGAGTACCAGGAATAGTCAATTGTCTTACAATTCCCTTTTCATCACAAAGAGCCTTGAATTGCTCTGATAGATACTCACGTCCACGATCGGTTCTCAATGCCTTTATTGTTTTGTTCATCGATTCTCTACCATCGCTATATATCGTCTAAAGCAGTCCAATGCTTCTGACTTGTGGGAGATCAGAAAGACATAACCGAAACGTGTGAAGTCATCTATGAAAGTGATGAAATATGAGGCTCCATGCCTCGCCCTCACATTCAAAGGACCACAAATATCATAATGTATGAGATGCAATGGAAATTCAGCTCTAGTCCTTTTACCGAATGGTTTTCTAGTTGTTTTTCCCGCCAGACAATGTTCATATACGGATAGACTAACATTAGTGAATGACCCTAAAAGGCCTTCTCTAGCTAATCTTTGCATTCTTTGCAATCCAATGTGACCTAATCTAGCATGCCAAGTACTTGCATCAATCTCAACATTGTTAGAAGACGCAATTAAAGAAAAACAACCATCAACATTAACATTGTACTGATCATAGTCAATGTCTAACACCATAAAACCATTCGATACATGACTGAACCATAATAAACTGTTCCATACATAATGTCAACACAATCACCATAGAAATTCAATACATAACCTAAGCTAAAAAGAACAACTACAGAGACCAAGTTTTGTCGAATATCTGGAGCATAAAGGACATCATGCAGAATAGGTTTCGACCACCACGTAAGATTAATTTACATGTGCCGATACCCTTCACTTCAACTCTTGAGTTATTCCCAACATATATCCATCTTCTTCCAGGCGGTATCCGACGATACTCCATGAATGCTTCTCGGTCTCTAGCTACATGGTCCGTTGCTCCTGAGTCTACAGTCCACATTGGATGAGATTCAGCAAGCATTACAGTACTAGAAACAAAAGCATTACTCAAAGTAATGGAGTAATATGGTACCTTTTTCGGCTCAGTGCATTCACGAGCAAAATGACCAACTTGCCACAATTGTGGCACTCCATCTTGGCCTTGTCCTTCTTCCCACCACGCTTCTTGCGTCGGAAGGTTTTAGCCTTCTTGGGTCCCTGATCAGTCATCTTCCCTTTATTGTTGAACTGAAGATTCCTCTTGCGCTTGAAGCCCGAAGCCTTGCGCGAACTCGATTAAGCAACATAAGCATGGGTAGAGGATCTTGCAGCCTCTAGGCGCTCATCCTCTAATTTCAAATGACGCGCAATATCATCAAAAGTGACAATATTCTCATTATGCGTCATATTGATCTTCATATACTCCCAATTGTCAGGAAGAGACCTTATAACAGCTTGAACTTGCTGTTCATCAGTAAGGGAGTGACCTGCCGATTTCAGCTCACGGATCATGTTTGACATCTCCCGAAGATGCTGCATCATCGTTACATTTGGGCGCTTTCGGAATGTGTCAAACTTGATGGTGAGTCTCCTCGGCTTAGTGGCGAGATGTACCCCCAAACTTATCTTTCAAGGCAACTCACATAGCTTGAGCTTTGTCATAACTCTCAAACTCACACATGAGATCATCTTGCATACAGCTCAGCAACGTGATGCGAGCAATGCTATTTTTTTTTCCAAGCTTGATAAGCTTCCGGATCTCTCCTGTGTTGAGCTGAAGTTCCATGCTCAGGTTCATCCATGGCATGATTGAGAGTTTCCAAAACCTCTTGCTCCTCAAGGATGTACTGAACTTTTCGGTGCCAAATATCATAATTGTCACCGTTCAACTTCTCACCCTTATTGAGGTCAACAACAATGGTCTTGGATGCCGAAGTCATAATCAATCGCTATAACACATTGACATAATAAACGCAGAATCAATACTAACACACTATACGGAGTAACACACATTTAATTTGCAGCAAAGACAAACTAAATTAATGATAATTCAACAAAAGACACAAAAGCAAAAGTTCACTATGTTCCCAATCAACTTCTATGTACAATTGTTCTATTATCATTAATTAGTTTAATTTGCACAAATTTTGAGTTCTAGGTGAGAACTTCTTTCAATTCTACCAACCTACGAACTCCCACTAGGAAAAATAATTACATAACCTTATGTAATTTCTACATTTTTCCTTAACACAAGAACATAGCATGATAATAATCAACGTATAAACAACAATCATGCTTCAACTATAATTAAAATTGCAATTCAACATGTAATGGATTTCCTACCATTGTTCTTATTTTCTAGCAACTAGAAAATTGCAAGTATATTAAAAAAAAAAAAAAAAAAATATATATTAAAATATATATATATAGATCATATCATTGAACCAAGCTCTACACAGCATATATAACATCATTTGCACACAAGCTAGCTACTGTATTTCCCTAATCATAAGAAAATACAAGCTACAAATAAATAAACTGCATTAAACCCAAAAAAATACGCGTACATAGGGTTTCCTAGGCATTTTCATACCTTTATAAAATTCAAAAGTATAAAATAATTATACCACTGTGTAGAGGACACTCACACGAACCAAACGAGACAAACAACGCTCCAATCGGAGCTCGCACGTGCCCCCACGCGCCGCCTGAGTGCGCGGCGCATGTGACGCACGCGCCAGCGAGCCGAACGGCTCCTGGCCGGTCCGACCGGTCCAACCGGTGAACGGTCCGACCGCCGGACCGGTTGACCGGTCCGACCGTTGACCGGTCAACGATCGGGTCGGGTCGGGTCGGATCACGGGTCGGGTCGCCGGTCGGGTCGGGTCTCCGGCCAGCCAACTATCTCCGGCGCTAACGTCATCCCGGCGGTTACCGACCGTTGGATGACGTCACAGTGACGTCACCACGCGCCGGTTCGCCGACCGGCGCGTACCGGTTCGCCGGCGGGCGGGCGGGCGTCGCGCACGTGCCAGTTCGCCGATCGGCGCGTGTGGCGCACGCGCTCGCTTCGCCAGCGCTTTTAGGCGCATGGCGCCCACGCGTAGCGGCTTCTGGCCGCGCGTGTGGGTGCGTTCGGCTTTGCCCGGTGGCGCTCGACCCATCTCCAGACTCGTCTCGACGAGCTCTTTCACCCGGTATATTCAAAAATTAATTTTGACCAAAAAATTGTTTCGAAAAATGGCCGAAACCTCACGGATCACGCGACGCCGAACCCGTTCTTCGCTCCGGTTCAATTTCGAGTTTTTCATATGGCAATTCCGACTATCAGAGATCCAAACAGTGTAGAATACAATCTCTTGATCTCAATATCAAATGGTAAATGAGAAAACTCGATGAAAAACAAGGCATAAATCACGATCGGGCTCTGATACCAATGTTGGAATTCAAGTCGGCGGAAGACGACTTACCTGATTCCGATGCGCAAACAGCAAATGTCCCCAGAACGAACGTTGAATTGCGAATAAATCACGAACAACACTACCTCACGTTAGTCTGGATGCAATCACAAGGAAAACACCCGATTTCCACGGCGTAAATGTCGATTGTTCTTGCAAAATTGAAATGGAACGCCTTGATCTTCTTTGATGGAAATGGAGAGGAAATTTGGTGCAAATGAATGGCCAACCATGCCAACGGTTGTGTTCGGGAGGCTTTTATACGTCTCCCGTCATACCCCTCCATTAGTGACTTTCCATCGTACCGTATCAAGTCCAAATGGTGCGGTCCAATTGCACCCCATCATGGACGTACTAGCTAGCTAGCTAAAGTACAACATCTATATCAGCCCTGCATAAGTTACATTAGGTATCAATGAAGTCATCCATTGGGTTACAATCACTGTTGTTTGCTGTCGGTAGTCTATTGCGACAAATTGTCCAATCAGTAAAATTATATTTGCTAATGCTGCTACTCCAAATTATGTTATCCATTCCACAACCAGACTCCCACGTCCAAGTTCGTCATATATATCTTGGCTTGAGTACCTTGAGCTAGAGATAATCGAGGTTAGAATAGGTTGCAATTTAAGAAGACATCGTCAACTTCAAGCCATATTTCCCCCTAATGTTGAGCTGTTTAATTGAAGTACCTCTGCATTTGTGTTGTCAACCCAAATATTTCAAAGGGAAGAGGATGGATGATTGATGAGGTTCAATTCGTGCGGCCTAACAAAACTTTGTTCCATATGTTTAGATCGAGTGATCCTAATCCTCCTTCTCTTTTAAGTTATCAAATTACTTACAATACAGCCTTGTGTGATCTATGATCTAGTGTAGTACCAGCCCATAGGGAATGTCAAATCCTCTTCTCAACCTTGTATAAAGGAACATATAAAATGTCGAATTGATTAATTCAAGTAATTGTTTGATGAAACCGCACGTAAATTATTGTTTGGGTTTAATGCGCTTGGTGTATATATATTTCATACTTTCCAGCATGTTAATTGTTTTGTTATCTGTATTCATATATTTATATACGAATTGACATATATTCTTAAGGCATCATGATATATAATTTGATTCTCATACCTTAATGACAATTTTATCATGAAAGTGATTAAATCTTAACATTTAGATATAATCAAATAATGAAATAATTATTCTATATTATAATTTAAAAAATTCAATTATGAATGGATTTTTAGTCACCAAGTGGCCAAACCTTAAGGCCTCTTGAATTTTTGAAGTTTTAACATATTCTATTCAATTATCCATGATCATTTGATGCTATAACTAAAATTGACATGTTATACTTATTGATGTCATAGATATATTGAAGTTCATTTATTATAAGAACTTAGGGATTTACCTAAAGGTTAATCAATTGCTTATTATTTATTGACGTAATAGTTGTAATTAATATCTCTTGTTAAATTTGTTTGTAAATTCAAAGATAGCAAATAAATTTTAATGGAGTTTATTTATATTATTAGATAAAATTTATTAGTAGCATTATGAATTTAATGTATATTGTAGGATAACCTAAAAGAGAACTATGATGTACATGTATTGTTTAATTTGAATATGATTATGTCATATTCTCAAAGCATACATGTTTCTTTTTATTTGTATGTTTCGTCTGTTCCTTTATCAAATCAATGAATTTCTCTAATTGAATATTTAGGAATAATTCAATGACCATATTGAATGAATTAAAAGCTCAAAGGTGACATTATACGTTCGGCTAAATTTTGGTCACTATTTGTGTCATTTTTTAGGTTGAAAGTGTAATGCAAATGCTGAAAGCCAAAGTCCTTTAGGAAAATGCAAATTATATTTGGTAAAAACTTTGTGCAAAGTGACTTTGGGTTCAAGTTGTGTTTGGCAAAAAAAAAAGACTTTGGCTGTATTTTTTTAATTAAAAAACACCTAGACCCTTCATTGAAGTTGGCAAAGGGCTTAAGCTGCTGATGAGCCAAATTTGACTCGAGCGGCCATCAACTAAGGTTGCCCGACCTCAAGCGACCTAGGCAATCACTGGCTTGGTTTAGCAATGTCGTCAGCCTTTTGGCCTTAGCTGGGCAGATCTAGCCTCGTTAGCCCTCGCACAAAGAAGATATAGAATAATAATTGGGGCCAAAATTGAAAAATGAAAGAATTTGTAATGATAGTTATGGAAGAAAAAAAAATTATAACTCTATTTCAACATTCCTCAAATGCTGAAGCCTTCTGAATGCTAGCATTTGGCCAAAAACTAGGGGTATGCAACAAGAATCGCCTCAACCGGAAACCACTCGAATGGCTCAAACTGATTGGTTTGGTCAAATTCTTAGGGATCTCGGTCTAGTTCCTGGTTCCTACAAGTGGAACCAGGTTTTGGACGGTCTGCTTCCTAGTTCCAAGGGAGGAACTAGACTGAACCGGACTGATTACTTTTTATTTATTTTTTTATTTCTTAAAAGTAAACCTAACCTAAGCCAAGCTAGCAGTAAGCCTCATTGCCTAAAATTGTTAAAGAAAAGTAGCTGTATTGTCCTCAAAAGTCATCATTTAGTTACTTCACCTCACTTGCCAACTATTTTCTATTTGTTTTCACTTCTCATTCACCTGGGGATTTGAGCCTTCCTTTCCCCACCCCCGAAATCCCCCCCTCTCTCTGCACCCTATTGCAAACAGTAACAATGGTGGACTAGGAGATCAATCGCCGCCATCACCGGCAAGTGAATGAGACAATCCTGAACACGATAATCCAGCTCCACTTCGAGAAGACCCTTGATAAGAAATGTGTGATCAACTAGTAGAAGAATGAGCTCCACCGCCTCTTCCTCCTCTTCTTCATCTTCCTTGCCCTCCTTTTCAATGCCTTCTCTCAGTTGTTGTCCCTCCTCCAATTTCGCCTCGCCAAGCCCCAATCTCCCTTGCCCCCCTCTTCTTTTACATCTTTGTCGCCTAGACCCTCCACACCATCAACGGCTTCAAGTACCAATGGCGATGTCACAAGATCAGTTCCATAAGATTTTCGGGAAATTGGATTGAATTGGTCTGGTCCTCGGTTTTGAAAACGGAACCAATTCCTTGATAGAATTAGACCGGACCGAGAACTGATCATCTTTACTAAAAACCCTTGAGAAGGCTTGTTAAACACTCCAACATCTCTCTAAGGGGCTTTTAAGGTCAAAAGCTTTGGAAACTGAACGAAATGCACCTTAAATAATAGAGACCGCCCAAATCGGGAATAGTTCAAATTGAAGTGGAACCGGCTAGTTTGGTTTGATTCCTAGGAATATCATTCCAATTCCCAATTCTTAAAAGTGGAATTGGTGTCCGGGTACCCAGTTTCAATGAGGAATTGAGAACCGGTCCTTCCGGTCTAATATTTAGTTCTACTTTGGAATCCGGCTAGATCAGGAACAATCACCCCTATTAAATAATAGACAGTGTCAAAAAGAGCGATGGCCGGAGTCACGTGCGGAGCGCGTGCCTTATTTCCTCCTTGACCATCTCATTAGCGGCCATTTTGATCTACAGGCGCGAGAGGCTTTGGGAACGAAAACGAGCGATCTTTGCATCGGCCGCTTTGGAATCGTCAGCCATGAGAAGGAATCGGTGCGCGGTGGTCGTAGTGGCGTGGGTTCTCCTTTTCGGCATAGCGAGTCGTGCTGCTGAAGCCGAGGTCCTCACTCTAACGGCCGACACTTTCTCCGACAAGGTGATTGATGCTCGCAAAACCCTAAGTCGTCCAATCGCGTACCGGCTTGCGGTTTCCCTGTTCCGCTCCATGAATGTTTTTAGTAGAGCCTACTGTTTCCGGTGATAATATATGCAATCTCGAGGGCGTTTAACGGCTTCCCCTTTTGGGTTGAGCGGGCGCGGCTGCTTGAATCGATCTCAATTTGCGGGTTCCTGTGATTCGCCTGTGTATCGCGGGATTTCGGTGTCTTGGACGTTCTGTCCGATGCTGATGTTCGATCTGGTTGGTTGGTTAGGTTCATCGATAGATCGCGCCGCTTCGCATGACGTTCAGTTTAATAGCGTTTGTTTTGCAAACCCCCCCGTAAATAAGGGGAAGAGGAGGAGGGTTAAGTTGGGTTTAGTCAGAATGTCTAATTTGGTGGTTGGGTTTTGTCCAGTTCAAGTAATGATGCCTTAGAGTTTGCCGTTTTGATGTCCGAATTGATGTTGGAGACTAGATGATGAAATTGGTCCCGAAGAATTAAGTTGGGAAATCTGCTGCATGATAAGTTCATCTGTAAGATATTTGAGGATTTCATTTGTGCTGTACTTATGCATTTTATTCTGTCCAGATTAAGGAGAAGGACACTGCTTGGTTCGTGAAGTTTTGTGTTCCGTGGTGCAAGCACTGGTAACTAGCCCCTCTGTGTCAAGATTTTCGCTGAAAGTTTGCTGTGCTATATTTTCCCTTGCCTTTCTAGTGATTGTTATTGTTTCGATGGCTTTTAGTAAAAATCTGGGGTCGCTGTGGGAGGACCTTGGCAAGGAGATGGAAGGTGAAGATGAAATAGAGATCGGAGAGGTTGATTGTGGAACCAATAAGCCAGTCTGTTCCAAAGTTCACATTCATTCTTATCCTACTTTTAAGGTATTCTACGATGGAGAAGAAGTTGCAAAATATCAAGGTAACGATCAAATGCCATGTTTTGACAGCTTACCAGAACTTTCAGAGAATCTGGATGCTTATGATCCTTGTTGTACAACTTAAATTTACAATTTTTCTTTTCTAGGAAGCAATCATCTGTAGAACTTTCCCTGTGCTAAATTTGTGTAGAGCATTATGTTGGCCATTGGAATTCCTTTGATAATGGTAGATACTTAACCCATGAACAGGATAATTGTAGTTCAGTTTTAGATTTGTGGAAGTTAAATCTTGATAGATGACGTGTCATTGGTATAAAAATAGTGTATGTGGACTCAAAATAGTGCATGGCCTGTACTCAAACTTGGGTTGGAATATGAGTCTAATGTCTGAGATCTGCTAATACCATGTTTTGTATATATGTGCTCCATCTGTGTGGGTGTTCCTTAAATGCCTTGGAGGGAGATTGTATTTCCATGTTAAAGGGCAAATCAAATTCTTAAATGAAGAGCCAAAGCAGTATATACATGCAATCTGAGAAAGTTGTAGGACTCAGAGAACAAACTGCAAGTATAGTATCAAGTATCTGTGTTAGTATTGGAGATACTGTATGTAGGCTGATAAGTGGGTTTTTCCAGATACATTTCCATCTATAGAGCTGGCTCAGCATTTTGTTTCTGAAGCTTGTCGAGTAGGCTTCTGCTTTGGTCATATATGTGTAGACCATCATATGAGCATTTATATTCACATCAAGTTTTCAGTCATAGTTAGTAAAAGAAGTCGAGGGTCTGTAGATAGTGACTATTTCTCTCCTCTAAAATATGGCTGAGTTCAAGTTACAATTACAGTTGAAGAATCGACAGGAGAGACTGAAAAGTGAACTGAGGAAACATAACTAGTAGTTGATTTCTTTTGGAGGAAAAAGACATTGTTTGCATCCAACATATCACCTAAATCCTGCCTTCTACCCTCACTAAACTGACAGCTGTGATGTGAGGGAAGAGCTAACCATTTCTTGGAATCCCGTGACAGGTCCAAGAAATGCTGAGTCACTTAAAACATTTGTTCTAGAAGAAGCAGAGAAGGCAGCAGCCAAGGCTCAGCTTGGTGATGAGAAGGATTTATGATTAGAAGGTAAATCACAGAGCAATGGTCAAGAGAGTATTTTTTGCATGTTCAAATTGTTGGAATGCTTCAGCTGTTGAACTTGCATGGAAATTACTGAAGTTTTGTTTTTCCCCCTCACTTTTTTTGAAGAAGGTTTTCATGTTACAGATTACAGTCCCTACATATTCTACCTTACATCGAACTTTGATTAAACTGCTGATTCTTTGCAGTCATTGAGTCATTACAACTTACAACTGGGGGAGACCACTTGCCATCGGTGAACAGAAAGATATTTTGGAGTACTGACACCAGCAGAGCAATTATTATGTACTCTTTTTGATATGTTGCCTTCGTTTTCCCTTTTAGTGTGACGGGCATTACAGTTGATAGCTTGCGGAGAATGTATAGGATAGGGATATTGAGGCTATTTTATATCTGACTAGTCACATTAAGTCTTTTTTTCATTCATTGTATCCTCTGATGTTACCATTGTTAATCTGATACTAGTTTACGATGAAAAATTATTGTATCTGTACTAGCAATTCCTTTCATCTTTTAATCATTTTCACATTTGAATTCTGAATCTTTGTTAGCTCGGTGGACTCCCGGTAAATTCTGCAACTGCATTTGTGGTTCCAAGAAAGTCTTGTGCTGATAGATCTCATTTAAAGCATATTGTTTTTTCTTCTAACTCAAAAAGCTGATCCTGTTGAGGAGGCAGCTAGCTTCACATCTCATGTTATCATTATGAACTGCCCTGGTCAGATCATAAATGATTATGCCCTGACCTTGATCGCCATCCTGAGTAATATAGTCTGGCCGGGAGCCCTTCAAGGAGCTTAAGTTTCTGGTCAGGCCAGTGGGTTCGTGGAGATTGTCCCCACAAAACTCTGAACTTTCTCTGAGTATCTTCCATTGGGTCGATTTGCTGTTATGAACATAAGTGATCAAGAGTGTTGAGAAGAAGAAGGATCCTACTAGAGCAAAGGTCACCGAGTCTGCAGCTGAGGAGTGTTCAAAATAGAGGTTTATCCAGGTATGCTTAGCCCCGAATGTTCTGAAAATAGGAATAGATACAGGGGGACTTGGTATTTTCCTCAGTTTTCTTGGGGCTTGGTTTGCTTATGGTCAATGTGCTGTAAATTTCTGCCTCCTTTTAGCTGCCATTGCCAGAATAGGGTGTCTCTTAGGACATAGAAGTCTCTAGTGTTGTATTGGCCCATTGTGTCACCTGAAGTGGCCCAAATTGTGTGGTGTGGATATGCCCAGACATAAATTTGAGTGGGTCTTATGGGAAGTAAAGGGCTTTTCGTCTGGATGTTGCCTACTGCCACATATTAACGATACAACCACGCGAAGAGGAGGGAGAGTGAGATCTTTTTAAGAGGAATGAAAGAGACCGATGGTAGAAAAAGCCGCCTTAGATGTTCTGCATTTCCAGTCCTTAACTGTGAAACTAGAGGAGTTAAAAAGATGTGTAACCGGAGGTTCAATGCAGAGCGGTTCTCCGAAATACAATTTTGTTTCCCCTCTAGAGGCTTGAAAAGAATGTTTAATATACACTAATTTGGTTTTTTCTTCCTAGCGAGAATTTCCTTAAGTTGAGGTGTAGCAGAGGAGATTAAACTTACCACATCACGCATTTCTGCAAATCTTTGATGCCGACAAAGGAACTCGTCCTAAATAAAACCATCACAATTTAAGCCAAAAGAAATCTTAACGAGGTGAATTTTATGGGAATCTCATTTATGGTTTTGCTGGAATTCTTATGACAGGATGGAGCCAATTGTGGATGATATCTATTTAGCTTATAAAATTAGAAGCACAACAAATACTAATAGAAAGATCCGCTGAACTAGGTAGAGACAGATCGTATCTATATAAAGAGCGTGTAGCATGTATTATTTAACTTTCTTTCATTTTGAATTTACGAAAAATGTGTATGGGACTTCAAAGCAACATAATTAATAGAGGATCCGCGTCAGATTTTGTTGATTTGATAAAAGTATAACAGAAAAGATCAATCAATCTTGCCATTACTTCAGGATTATGTTACTGTCGCAGGATTAACTCGATCATCGCTCAAGATTAATATCACATGTGTCATTAGCAGCACAGGAAAAAATTAGAACTGTGTTAAAAATCTGCACGGTATGTGGAAAAATAGATGGATGCTCTGTGTAAATGAAATTAATTTCTCAGAGACAAAAAAATTAAGGGAAGCTCACTCCCTACACGGAGCCCTTATTTGGTTTAACATGAGGTACTTGAAAATGGATGTATCAAATCACATATTATCGCTGTATTGAACCATAAACTATTGATGGTTTTGCTTTGCGGACACGGAAAATCGATGATCAATATCCAAGGTCGCTATCGGACGTGCCGATAAAGCAAGAATATCTACAAATGTAACATCCGCAAATCTCTCCGAACCTGCAATAAGTTAACGGTGGAAAGTTAGATCAATCATCCAATTTGCACATGGGGCTGATATTTAGTCGGATTAAGACAAAAGTAGTTAAGCTCAAATGATCTGGAAACTCATACCTTGGAGACGAGTCTTGTGAATGGCTTATTATGGTGAATCGTTGATCCGACTTTTCAGTTTTGGAGGACGTGATCATGCATCTCCTATTGAAATTGGGAGTGTTTTTCATGCCTTTGATGAAACAATGGATAACAATTTAAATGCATCTAAGGTTTCTTGAGAAAAAGATTATAGGAGATGATGGAACTTCGTAGATGAGGATAGTGGTAAGATTGTCTCTCTAAGTGTAATGAGATATTGAGGCGTGAAGCATCAAAGGACGAGAGCTGTATATAAAGGCAAAGAATTGGCCACTCTCTTCATTAGTGGATTCACTTGCATATTTTGCATTCAATGTATTCCCATACCAAGAAATATGATAAATGGTAAGTTAGGTAGGAATTGTATAATCCACTAATTTGACAATGCCTATCCTTTGGTCGGTACTTGACTTCTAAGGAATATTCGTGTATTGAAACATAGATTAATAACTATTTTTCTTGACTGAAACAGCAGAAGCGACAATTTGATGATCGATATTCAATGTCATTGTTTGATGCACTAATAAAATGCTATGCAGCTAAAAGCCATAAATCGTTAATACTACTCATAAGTACTAGCTTAGTCAATTATCAACCAAGCTCCTTGATCTCCCTTTTATTATGAATAAAAGGATGGAGAAAAAATACTTTCCGAAAGTGTGTAGCGACAAATTTACACGAAAGATAGCATGTTGTACTAATATAACGAATTGGTAGCGAAAGAAAACTACACATCTTTTTGAGCAAACAAAAACTACAAATATCTTATGTTCGAGACCTATTGAGTTATCCTTATTTGAGATTTAATATTTTGATTGGCCATAATGTTTTTCTAAAGGATGTCAAAGGTGTTTGTTATTTTATGTTTGCAGATTGATCAAAATGAGGAGAGTACGAGAGATTGAGCTTTTGAGAATAGTGTGCGCAACGAAAGCTTTGTGAATTTCATTTATGTCAAGATTAATATTGCACTCTTAAATCAGTGTGTTCTAAGGCTTAATAAGCGTATAATTTGACTCTATTTGGGATTTAATTTGCGAAGGGTTTGAATAGATAGAGATACTAGTACTTTGAGAACTATGCGATCAGTGAGAAAAAATGGGTCTATTGATGTCTTTTAGGGCATGAATGATGACATTTTTAGCTAGAAATTGATTTTTGGAATAGAAATTGATTTTTGAATTTCTATTCCTGAGTGAGTTTTTGAGTAATAATACACGTTTGATAACGATATAAAATTTATAGTCTCGGAATAAAAATTCATTTGATAACAACACAAATTTAATCTCTTCCGAGCGGCAGCGGATGGCAAGGGGTGGAGGTAGCAACGGGCAATGGCGAGTGGGTGGCTGACTAATACACAGGACAAGAAATGAAAATAGCTTTTATTTTCCATTTTCGTTATAAACATAGAAAAGTAGAAAATTTTTTACTTCTTGATTTTATTCCAAAACTTTTTTGGACTAAAAATTCATTTTTAAAATAGAAAAATAAAATTGAATTACCAAATGGATTTCCATCCCAAACTTATTTATGAAATAAAAAATAATTTTGAAACAAAACTATAATTATCATTTGCGTCCTTGAGTACCAAAATAATTATGGGTTAATACCCTGAAAAACTCCAAACTGGTACATTTGTAACAAATTTACCTCCAAACTATTTTTTTTTACCACCAAAAACCTCAAACTGGTATATCTTTAACAAATTTACCCCAAACTGGTACACTTGTGACAAATTTACCCTATATTAGTTTTCGTTAAATTTTACTGTCAAATTATTAAGTTAAATGATATGTGACAGTTGACCGGTATATCAATTTAGGATTTTATGCTCCATTTGTCACAGTTTACAATTTTTGTGATTTTTTTGTTGTATTAATTCAATTTAACAAATTTACCAGTTTGGGGTTTTTTGCGGTCGAATAAATTAGTTTGGGGTAAATTTGTCATAAATGTACTAGTTTATGGTTTTTTATGGTCGATCGAGATAAATTTGTCACAGGTGTATCAATTTAGAGTTTTTTATGGTCAAAAAAATAGTTTAAGGTAAATTTACATATGTCCCAATTTGGAGTTTTTCAAGTTATTAACCCAATAATTATTCCTTATACAAAAACAATTCCCAAGCAATAGAGAATTGAGGGTTAGACATTAAGCAATACATGTATACTTTTTTGGCCAGTCAGTAAATGTATGAATGGGTCACATGTTATGGCACTATTATTCATGATTTGATTGCTAAAGTTTTGGAAAGAAGATGCCATCAAATACAAATTCAGCTAGTTTAAGCAAAAAATACAGCTTATGCTACCATCGAACATAATTGTAGGGTTAGGATGCGGACTAAGATACTTGCCCTAAATACAATCATCGCTATTTATGCCAAATGTAATCTAAACGAATAAATTCTATGGGAATCTTATTTATGGTTCTATAGCAATGTTCGTAACAGGATGGAGCCAATTGTGGAAGATATCGTATGAATCTATTTAGCTCAACTGGGTTTCTCGAACTTTCCTTGCCCACGATCCAGACTGAGCCTGCTCAAGTTTGGCTTCGGACTGAGGGAGAATACGTCAGTATTGGCTATACCACGTATGATGGCCTAAGGTGATTGGACTGTCATGTCAGAATTTTCAGGCTAAAATTGGTGGGAAAGATTATATTAGAAAATCATCAAAGGTTGAGTATGAAATTGGTCAAATAAGAAAGTTTAATACTGAACTGGCCATGTTTAATGGGTTTAGGATTGATTGGATAATTTTCCCCACGATTGCACGAATGCTTTGCCTCTATAATCACTTCTCCATTCAAGTACTTTAATAGCAAGTGAAAGATTTTTTGTTGATAGATTTTTATATTTTAACTTTATAGTTGTAAGAAATTTTTTTATTGTCGATAGGGTCATAAAAGAAGTATACATAAGGCCACTAGTCGGGACAATATGGTTGGATTGAGAACATGAATACAAGTTTTGACGGATGATTCGAAAAATGATTATATATCACTGTACCAGATATTATTTGATTCTCGGCAACAAAAGAGCCTAGGCGTATGTTGATGGAAAAAGTGAAAAAGTGTTCAATGTATAGGAGTGTGCATGATCTGGGTGAGCGGTTCCTGGCCTAAAACCGAGAACCGCCTGCTAAGGACCGGTTCCAAAAAATTGGAATCGGGAACTACCCGTTGTTGCATGGATCCACCCAAGAACTAGACCGCCAGTCGGGTCCGATTCCCAGGTGGATCCATGGAATCGGTCTCACCAATAATAATATCGTTTTCCAAATTTCGCCGTGAGTACTTTTTATATTGAGTAATATTTTTCTTTAAACCGAACTTGCTTAATTAATGATACCATTTTTCTTTATTTTATTGGAAAACACTACCAAATAAGAGAAATAGGTTTTTTTCCTATTTTTGAATCATTTCAGTTGAAATCTAAAATATTTTTTAAGTTCAAGATTTTGGATGATTGTTATATGTAGATCATCTTTTCCTTTATCCTCTAGCAATGCTCAATCTCTTACAACATTTGCTTTACTGAATTTTTTTTTGTAGAAACAATTCCATCGGTACTCCACATATTCTTGAACATAGTGTTATATGTAAGTCCTGAAAGTATCATTTGAAGGAGCCATTTGTTGAGTTGTTGAAAGGCAGCTTACACACTTTACTAAATTCTTATTAAAACATGGAAACCATGAGAGGATATGAAGCCCTAAAATTTAGATTTACTAATTAGTAATTTCGAAATTTATTTTAATATTAAAAATCAATATATTATTATAATATAATCGATCCGGTTCGGGTGGGCGGATCGGCCCATGGAACCGGGAACCGGACCGGAACCCACCGATTCCCATAAATTGGAACCATGAACCAGACCAGTTCCCTCAAGAACCACCGGTTCCAGGCGGTCCGGGCAGGTCCCGGTTCTTTTGCACACCCCTAGTATACACATACAAGAAAATATATGAAGACTTGAATCGAGATCTTCATAATACGCACAATAGTTCGTATGGGTAAATTATTCCCCGACTTCGAAAAGATAGTTGTAGCGAAATGTAAATTAGACGGTCCTATTATAGCAAAACTTTTCCAATTATTTGAACTCAAAATAATGGGTTAAGTCTACGCAACAAATGGCATTAAATTAGACAGTTTATGTGATGGCATGTTATTCAAGGCTTTCAAAGTATCATTTTCTACATGTCGAAAGATATCCAAAGCAGACAAAAGATGGAAGATTCGTCTTTTGGTTTTCTCGATCAGTCAGAACTTCATTCACACGGCTGCAAAAGTGGGCAATCCAAGGCCCTGCTTCAAGCTCAACAACAAGAACCAGCAGTCACAAACTCCATCAGCAAGAGCAGCAATACTCCTACAAGCCTAATAGCAGTTACAACGATTAAGATAAAAGTTAAAAAAAAATTAGAATCAATTGTATCCGAGATCTGAACATACTATAGGAAAATAAATGGATGTTCCGTGTGACAAAAGTTTATTTCTTGGCGAGGAAAAGAAAAGAAAAAACAAGGGAAGCTCACACCCTACAACGAACCCTTATACGATTTGCTGCGTGATTGTTGAAAATTAATGCGTCAAACATAGATTATTAATGTATCAGACCATAAACTATTGAAGATTTTTCTCGATCGAATTGCAGATGCAGAAATTCGATGATCGTTGGATGTGTCGATAAAGCAAAGATTATCCAATAAAGTGATATCCACAAGTATCACCCAACCTGCAATAGGTCAGAAACGGAAAGTTAAATCAATCATCCAATTTGCATGTGGGAGTGATATTTAGTCCAGGAAAACATTCCAAATAAGGGCCTGAAGTGCTATTATTTTCTTAAATAAGAGCATGAGGTGGATATTACTTTAAATAAGAACCTGAAGTGTCCTCATCATCCAATTTGCATGAGGGAGTGATATTTAGTCCAGGAAAACATTCCAAATAAGGGTCTGAAGTGCTATTATTTTCTTAAATAAGAGCATGAGGTGGATATTACTTTAAATAAGAACTTGAAATGTCATCATTTTCTCAAATAAAGATTTGAAGTGAACTTTATTTCAAATAAGAGCCTGAAATAGTCATATATGTTTTAAATAAGGACCTAAACTCATTATTTGGTGAAAGACAATTTTGACTTTTAAATTTGTTCCTTATTTCTTTCTTATTTTTGTTTTTTTTTTTTCCAAACTAAAAAAAAATTAAACTAAAAAAAAAAAAGAACACACTGGAGGGAGGGCTCCCTCCCACCTGTGACCACTGCCCTATCGCCTATGGGGTGGCAACAATGGCCGATGGGGTTGTGCCGGCGCGTAGGTGAGGACTAATGACCCTTGCCCGAATCTAGGAGAGGGTCACTGTCCTCTCCTGTTTGTAGTGAGATCTTGCTGGCCCTCGCCTTTAGTCAGCAAGGGTCACCAATCTTTCGCCCAGGCATCGGCGACCTCGCTAGCTATCGCTACCACCCCATTGACATTTTTATTTGGGGGGGAGGGGGCATAGGCAGGAGGGCTCTGTTTTTGTTTTTCTTTTTTAATTATTTTTTAATTTTTAAGCCAATTTAATTTTAATTTCAATTGTATTTGTATGAAAATATCCTTGATGGGCTAGGCTTTTTTACTGGCTAGCGAGCCAGCAAGGTTAAACTCTTATTTGAAATAACCATAATCACTTTAGACCTTATTTGAGATTGATATAGTCACTTCATATATTTATTTGAAACAATATCCACTTCAAGCCCTTATTTAAGAAAATAAATGCACTTCGGGCCCTTAATTGGAGTTTTCCTTTTGGTTAGATAAAGAAAAAAATAATTAATTTAAAATGATGTTGCTTTTGGAAAAATATACCTTGAAGACGAAGTCTTGCAAATAGCTTATTTTGATAAATTGCTGATCCAATTTTTCAGTTTTAAAGGGCGCGATTATGCATCTCTCATTCAAATTAGGAGAGTTCTTAATGAATTTGATATAACCATGGATAACAATATAGATGCATCAATAGGTTTCTTGAGGAAAAGACTGTAGGAGTCGATGAAACTTCGTAAATGAGGATTGGTAAGATTATGGCTCAAGAGTAATAAGATATTGAGACATGGAGCATCAACAAATGAGAGCTGTATATAAAGGCGAAGAATTAGCCACTCTCTTCATTAGTGCATACACTTGCATATTGTGCATTCAATGTATTCCCATACCAATAAATATGATAAATGGTAGGTTAGGTAGAAATCGTATAATCCACTAATGTGACAATGCCCATCCTTTGCTTAGTACTTTTTTTTTTTGGTCAAACTTTGCTTAGTACTTGACTTCTAAGGAATATTCGATGAATTGAGACATATTAATAATTGTTTCGCTTGATTGAAACAACGGACACAACAATTTGATGATCAATATTCAATGTCAATATTGGATGTGCCAATAAAATGCTATGCAACTAAAAGCCGTAAATTGTTAATGCTACTATATAAGTACTATCCTAGTCAATTAGGAGGATTTCTCACATCAATCAAGCTCCTTCATCTCACTTATGTTATGAGCAAAAGGATGGAGAAAAAAAAATACTTTTCGAAAGTGTCTATCGACAAATTTATGCGAAGATAGCATGTAGTACTAATATAATGAATTAGTAGCAAAAGAAAATTATACATCTTTTTGGGCAACCAAAAACTAAAAATATCTTCTAATCGAGACCGAATTAGTTATCCCTTTCTGAGATTTGATATTTTCACTGGCCATAATATTTTTTATAAAGGATGTCAAAGGAGTTTGGCATTTTTTGTCTGCAGATTGATCGAATTGAGGGGAGTAGGGGAAATTGAGCTTCTCCAAAATCAATGTTTCATATACTACTTTTGATTTTCCTTCCTAGCGAGAATTTCCTTGAGATGTAGCAGGAGATTACACTTACCACATCAGGCATTCCTGCAAATCTACGATGATCTGAGCCTTAAAGATTTTAACCGTAAGATCACAAAAGAATATATCCCTATCCTTCACTGTGAACCTTTGAAACATTTGTGTTGGACCGGCGTTTTCAAGATATTTGATCCATCCTGAGCAATCATACAAATCATGTCACATTTCCTTTGTATGGCGAATTCAGTCTAGTTTTGAGCCTCGATCCTGACATATTCAAAGGTGCTAGTAACAACTATTAAAGGCACGGCTCAAGGATCTGCAAGCCTCTAAACGTGGTGGGTACAAGCATTCCAAGCAAGTTTGGAAATCGAGGTCCCCTATGAGACTTAAAAGCTCCTCACTGTTATGCTTAGATGCTGAAAGTCTAGATTTAAAATCTTATTTACTGGCAAGAGAAAACTATACATCTTTTTAAGCAAATGAAAACTAACATTATCATTTTGGTTGAGACAAATGCGGTTATCTCTATTTGGGATTTAACGGTTTCTTCAGCCATAATGTTCTTCTGAAAGATGTCGAAGGTGTTTGATATTATGTGTTTGCAAATGGATTGAATTGAGGAGAATAGGGAAAATTGAGCTTCTGAGATCAGTGTGCACAAAGAAAGTTCTGTCAATTTCACTTGCATTAAGATTAATATTATCTTATGAGATCAGTGTTACACTCTGAGGTTAATAAACGCATAGTTTGATATTTTTTGAGAATCAATTTGGGAAGGATTCAGATCATTAAGGACATTATTACTTTAAAAACTATGCCATCACTGCAAAAGATAGGGTTGTTGATGTCTTTTCGAGTACCAAAGTAATTGTTCATCATATAGAAGCAATTCCAAAGTGATAGAAAATTGACGCTAGATAATAAAAATTACATATGTACTTTTTTGGCCAGACAGCAAATGTATGAATGAGTCACATGCTATGACAATGTTATTCATGATTTGAGTCCTGGAATTTTGAAAGGAAGATGCCGGCATGTACAAATTCAGCTAATTTAAGTATAAAATACAGCTCATGCTGCAATGGACCATAGTTGTTGGGTTAGGATGCCGACAAAGAAATTCGTCCTAAATAAAACCATCACAATTTTAGTCAATGAAATCTTAGAGCAAAGGTATTTCTTCTTCTCCTTCAATAAAGTCGTCGTTAATTTTCCATGTCTGGAAAATTCCTCAATCTTTTAACATGAGTTGGATCTTGGGAGAATCTCATAAGCTGCATAACAAGAATCTATACACTCATGCCATTGCACCTGTGGAGCTTCTTCAGGATTGAATTTAGTGTTTTTTTGGGCATCCTATGGTCATTTCCTTTGACTTAAAGCTTTCAATTGAAGTTTCTGCACGCTTCTGAAGTAAACACTCACCAACTCATTCTCTTCTACTTTAAATGAAATAGTAGGTGGTGCCCAATCGGATTGTAAAGATGGAAAAAACCATACAAAATCGTGACGTTGCGTCTATTGCGGGACTAACCTGTGCAGACAGTGATCAGCTCCATGCAGGATGCCTCGATACATGTCCTCCAATTTTCTACGTGAATGACACATCCCTGGCAAGTTATACCCATTTTTAGACAACTTAAGTTTATAACACTGGATTTTACTGGTTTGTCCGTACTTATGCTTCCCTGTGATGATTATCAGTGTTTACCATTTAAAAATATTTGGCGCTGCATTCTGAGATTATTAGCTGTGTTGAGAAATGGAATAGCTCAGAAGAAGCACCTCAGGTATTCAATGTGTCTTATCTTTCTACCATCCTTATAATTAAGTTCTATCTGGGGGTTTGCAGCACCTAGCTTAAGTAAAGGCACATTCTTGTTGATCATCATTCTCTGTGTTCAGTTAGCAGATTACTCGTAGACTTCCTCTTTGCATGTTGTGATAGTGGAAGTATTTGATGTAATTCTCAACAAGCTGTATTGATCCGAAAAGCACAACAAAATTTGCATTGTCATTGTCATGTTAACTTATACAAGATTCTAAAGTTTTGGTGTATCCATGCCTCTCAATACAAACGAGACATGATGAATAATTACTGGAACTGCATTTTATGGGGATTGCTATTAAAAATAGCTTCTTGGAAGTTCCTTGTACCGATCGTGGTATCCACTTGAAGGCAAAGGAATATTTTCTGGATTGTACACAAAACTGATGAGGTTCAACAAGTTTGTTGATTTCATAAAAAATTTCAGAAGCCAACATATTTCTCCATCAAGATCTTTTTTTTTTTCTTTTGAAACTAGTTGAATGGTGCCTCATATATTACAGAATGACATTTTGTTTTTTGACTTGTGTAGTGCCATCTTAGTTTCTGAAATAGCACACTTCTAGGAGGAGAGGGCACCTCTTTAGAATTGACAAACGGTTCGCCTTTATCAGATAATTCCTGTTTTCTTCTTCTTCTTTTCAATTTCATCCAGTTGCCTCCAGTACAGATGGCAATGGTGATACCAAGAAAGCAAGAGTTCTAGCCTCAGCATTAATTGGGTTGATTTAGGATAAGATTCATTGTGCTGAAAAAGTCTGGACAACAAGTACATGCAGCGTTTTGAATTTGTTCCTCGACGTAGTGGTTCAAATGCCTTTAACTGGTGAGAATGGGGCTGATACTGGAAGATATGACAGGTTGCACACACCTTTGATGGTGGCCAAATGCGGTTCTCATTGCACGCAATAGAAAGGCAGCTTCGCTGATGCTTCAACGACTGCTATACTACTTCACTCCCAGCGCAGATAACGACATGATTAGGTACATTCTAGTCTTCTAAAAAGTCATCATGTCATCATTGTCTCTATAAGATCCGGAGGAGTCTGGGAATTGACTACTAATCACATAGAAGAGATCTGAAGAAGTTTGGGAATCGATTACTAATCACGTAGATTTTCTTTATCTGCAGCTACGTCCTTGGTGACAAGTCAATACTGAAAGATGTCGGAATCCAAGGGATGGACGATGAGGAAGCTTTGCCACCTCCTCCAGAGATTAAGGATTAAGGACAAGATACCAGCCCAGAAGAACACACTTGAAGTTTACTTCATCTACAAAAACCTGGGAGGGGTCCAGTTCTGCTCTCAGATGAAAGTCGGGCTCTTATTGACCCTAGAACAGGGTTGCCCAAATAAACATTTTCAGCTTCATATTTCTTTCTTCTGTAAAATTCAGAGTGGTATATAGCCGGTTATTTGGCATCATAGTAAAAAGAACAATGGAGAAGAATGAAGGGCATACATTCCCATACCAATCGCAACAAGGAAACTACAGGTTGGACCATCAGCAAAAGCGGGCAGGTCTTCACTTTTTTTGTCATTATCATGTTCAACAAAGTCATCGAGGACACATTGTCATCCTCCAACAAAAGCAAGGAAATCTGATAATTTGCAATTCGGCAAGTGCCCACCTAAGCGAGATGCACAAGTTCATCAAGCACAGCACTAGACAGAGCTTTTTATATATGATAACAGCACTAGGCACAGCTTTTAGCATATCATATCCCTCAATTCTGCCACCATATGTCTTCACTGCCAACATTTAAGAGAAGAAACTGTTTACTTTCAGAAAATCGCCATACGTTTGCTCATTAAGATCAACCTGAGCCTCTAGACTAGTAAACAAGGGCAAAGGAAATTGAAGCATGACAAAATCACATTAATCTATTTACACCAGTAGCTCAGGCAAAACAAGTGTCTCCCCTAATATGTATTCTATCTACTGTGTTTTCTACCCCTATCACTTCCAGATGATTCAGAAGAAGAGCTTGAACTTCCCGAGTCATCATCTGAGTTTGATGATGCTTGCTGCTGCTGCTGCTGCTGCTGCTGCATGATGAGACGTGGCATGTTCTTCAAATACTCACGCAAGTTCTCAGTTATGCCACCAAGTCCAATGGATGTGAAGAAGTTGATGGAGAACCTTGTGTTCTTTGGATTGTCTTTAGGGAAAATTGATTCAAAAGAGTCCCGCATCAATGGATCATTCAGGCGTTCATTCAGCAAACGGATCCCCAGATGCTCTGACAGTTCCTACAAGAGGGAAAGTGATGTCAATGAAAGCCTATCTCAGGGAACGATAATTAAGTTAGCACTCAAAGGTATTTAATTTGAGATTATAATGAGTACTAACTGACATTTGCCAACAAACAGAGCAAATACTAAAAGGAGCACCAGAAAACATAACAATCTTTGTGGTGCATCTATCTAGAACTTAGATGGAAACCACGATCAGGATTGCATACATTCCGCCCAGCATAAATATTCTTGGATACAACAAGGAAACATGCCACATAAGCTTATTTCATGGGCCATAAACATACTTTGCCAACATCAAAGAGGTGAGACCTGACCATCAGTAATTTCTCCCCACCAAAGCAAGTATATAACAAATAGTCTCTTTAGAGCATTCACAAGTTGTTTCTACCATTGTAATTTTAGTAAAAGAAACCAATAGTAAGTCTGAAATTTTATCAGTTGGGTTTTCACTAACCTGAAAGAGAATTTTGATGAATATTCGTGATGATGAAGTGGTGTCCTCCTCAGTCAAACGTATGTACGCCAAGACGTTTAGTCGTATCATCGTATCAAATTAGGCTACGTTTAGTCGTCCGAATTTCTAATCAAGATACGACTAGATAATATAAGATATTAAATCCAGGGGATTTTGATATATCTTATTTACTATTTGGTGATTAGAGTAATAAAGTCGAATATATTCATATCATATTATGTACATTGTTTGATATAAATTACATTAGTAAAAATGAACAAAAAATTTTACAAACGGAGATGGTAAAAAATCTATCGCAATACTCTTACTTACTTTATTTTATTTGGTTTTTTTTTTCCTTTCTTTTATTAATTAATATCCTTTTTATTTTTTCTTCCCCTCCCATCATACTCCAATAAAATTTTATTAAACATTAAATTGAACTAATAAAACCAAAATACTAAACTATCTAAAATATATAATAAATATAAATATATATTTATATCTATATTTGAACTAATTTTATAAAATATAATTAAATTCGAATATATAAAAATAAAAACTATGTTAGAGCATTGGTGCCAAGTAAGTGCGCAAAAAACTTTGCCACATTTCTTAGCTTGTTTGTTTCCAGACGGTGAATCATTGAGTATTGCTGAACAAAGCACTTCTCCAAGTTCTCTTGGTAGACTTTATTGATCATGCAAAACCGCTGTGCCAGCAGACCATAGTAGCGGAGGTAAGTTCTCTCTTGACTGCAGCACTCCAACCTCATTATACATAATTCCATCAGCACGGCCCAAAGAAAAAGACAGTAAGTAAAGAAGACAACTAGTTCCAAGGACAGCAAATGAAGCAGCTGATGGACTAAAATAGGAATTCTAAAAGTCCATGATACACATAAAGGAAGAAGGAAAAAAGTTGAAAAGAATCTTTATATGAACTTCTCTAACAAATTAGCATGAGAAACTACAAGCAACAAATATATCATTACGATTAGCATCATTGATGAAAGTTGCAATCAAAGATATTAACCGAATCCACCATCTAGCTTAGAATAAGCTTAGCACCCCCTTTAAAAGTTCTCACCCCTGTTGGCCTTTAAACCAGTCAAATTTTAGAAATCTCTGTACTCCGCGGAAACTCAACCCCAGACGCTTGGTCACACAACCAAGCAAAACTTCACTAATGCAGCATTATGCGCCATCTACCATACTAATTGCAGAAACAGTGAAACATTAAATGCTTCCAAATAAAAGGATTCTACTTTTAAGCAATACAAATTTTCATCTACTCCATATCTACTCAAAACTCATGTGGCACAAGTAACGTGCAAGAAAGTCTTCGATTAACCATACATGTTAGTACAAAATTGATCACTTCATAGTGGGAGCATATGAAATACAAAGACAAATTAAGAAAAGCAAAAGCACCATTTTTGCATCCATGCAAAAAAAATTGGATATAGAGATTTACAATTGCCGCAGTTTCAAAGTCGGTGCAATACACAGAGGCCACGCCGGTCTATCCTCGTTTACAGATGAATCATAACATGCAAAGGAATCAGCTCTAAAAGTTCAGGCCTAAAAGCAAGTTCAAAAGTACTATTGTCCTCATCTAGCTACACAGCTTGTTTGGGGACAAAATCAGCCATATTTACTAATATTATCAATATCACCAGACCTGAGTAATCAACCTTCTTAGAAATCAAGGGCAAGAAATAAGATAGGTATTCAAATTCGGCTGCAACAAATGAAATGTTGTCTCACCTCTTGTCCAGCTTCCGGTTTAATTTTTAATAGTTCATGCCCTGCTTCCTCGAAATCGACACTGGACATAATCGTTAGATATATCGTTCTCCGGAGATTAACAAGACTCGTCTCTGTCTCATCTTTAATTTCCATCTGTTCATCCTCTTCTTCGTCAAATTCCTCAGCAGATCCGTCTTCTGAGACTTCTTCAGAATCTTTTTCCTCCTCAAACTCGTCGCCAAGTATGGTTTTCTTCAATTCTTCATAACGCTTCTCATTCTCCACGAACTGCAGATCAGGCTTGAATATGTCTGGTCCAGAAACAAGTATGACATAAAACAAAAATCAGACACTGGAATATGCGGATTAGGGATAATAAGTAGCTCCATGTAATTGGATAGGCAAACAGATACCAAGAGTAATTTCTGGATCGATGTCCTCCTGGAGTGATAGCTCATGTGTTAGTTAATCTTCTTGCTCAACAAGGTCCAATTCTGGACGAACGGCGGACTGCATGTACACAAGGAAATCTAAGTTATGATAGTAAGAAGGCTTAACATGCATGTTCGAGCAACCTCTCCATACCAAAAATCATACTTTCTCACCCTAATAAGAGAGATTGGAGTTACTGACCTGAAACTTAGCTTTTCTAATGGCAAAGAGGCCTTCAATCAGAAACTGAACTCGCTTAGCTATTTCACCTTCATGAAGAATTCCACGAAACCGTTGAAAGATACCTGAAGAAATTATCAGAATTAAGAGGCCATGACATGAGATATTCTTGAGGAAAACATAAAAGCAAGGATTTCCAGCATCACTACCAGGTCACGCACACTAAATGGTAAAAATTATCTTCTTAACTACATACAAGTATAAGTTAGGTTGATACAACATGTCCATAAAAAGCCTTAGGATATAGCATGCAACACTTCATTTGATAGATGATGCAAGCTCAATCATGAGATAACACTTCCATCTCTTTTATGATCTTCAAGTCTGATCCAATAAATTCATATGCAACCAGTAAACAGAACTCACCAACAGATTACTAACAATGTAAAAACAAACTGAAGCTATCAACTAACCCAATAAAAAAAACTGTGATTACAAAGACAATACAGGACAATCTTGCTACAATGATGATACATGCACACAAGAAAAACAGAAGAGCAACAAGCTGGATTACGTATAAACTTCGCCCCATATACCTACCATGTAGACCTTTAGGTGATAGGTCGTGCAATATGGAACCACACTCAGTGACGAAACCAACAGCAACCTCCACACTGTCGTCAGTAGGAATTTCCAGCAGAACAGTGAGCCAGCTCCAAAGCAACTATTTCATGAGCCACTTGTTGGTTGACTAGATGTGCCAAGAATTTAACAGCAACAAGTAATGGAGGCTGCCCAGAACACAACCAAACAAAATTAAAATCAGAAGTTTGAATAACCAAAGAGATGCTCGTGAACTAAGAAATCTGAACCTAAAGGCGTGCGGTCGTACCTTGTCATTCCGCTTAAAAGCTCTCTTGAGTTGCGAGAGAATCCTCCTCAGTAGAAGGTTGCCAACCTCTGGAAACTTTGAGTTGATGACAGAAACTAATGCAGCAAAAACATCCGTGAACCCCGGAGAAGCCATTTGCAACTTCATACACGAACAGCAAAACAGACCTCTTCCATGGATGAGATTCTCAGCAAAAAGTTCAGGAATAATATGCTTGAGGTTCGTTGCATTGACCTTATTGACCAATCCGTTTATACTCTTCCTCAGAGCATCCCACGTCAACCTTTGATTCTCAATGCTGCTTTTGTCTTTGACATCTTTCATCATCATGGCCAACTTAAAAGCGGGATGTACATTCCTCCAGTTCTGCCCAAGTTTGAAGAATCATTATTCATATGGCCTTGCTGCGATGATGCTTGTTCTGGTCTCTCACTATCAGCCTTTCTGCCATCCATTCCCTGTTTCTCGCCGACTCTTCCCTTTCCCTCTTTCTCGTTCTGCTTCAGGTCACTATCATACCTCCGTCTTCTTTCCCGTCCATCTCTCCTCCCATAGTCTTCCCTTACTCGCTGAGATCGTTTTCCCATGTGTTGCTGCCGGAAAGGTCACCACAGCCTGAGAAGATGGAAAAGAGAATGGTACTCGCTAGAGTGATCTATTCTCACGGTGACAAATCCAAAATAAAAGAACGAATTTCTGACAGCAAAAACACCCAAAAGATCAAGCTGGCAAATCACTAACTTACAACTAATCCATGCAACATGGCAAAATCAGGTGCGGTAATGAAAGGTAAGCTGGTAGGAGTGAGATCATGGATGGAACATGATGGTTTTATGTGATGGGCTTAAGGCCCGTCCGCCCATGTTGGGCCTGAAAGCCCGGCCCACAATATTAGGGCCCATGGATGAAGGGGCACGATTCCTATTTGGAGGGAACGTATATAAGGGAGGAAAGAGAGGGATAACACACCCTTTGGCATAACGTACGTTCCTCTCCCTCTCTCCCTCCAAAAGAAATGACAAACGCTTACGGCGACGCCATCTTCCCTTCAAGGCCAATCGACACCATCGGATCGAACAGGATCGGTTTTCTCTTCCTCTTATCAGCATCGGTGTCTAATCTGTGGCTAACAAGGTACGCTCGAATCCGTGGTGTGCTTTAGGATCGGTGATACGTGTTATTCCCGGGTTTCGTCTTCCGCATTGATTTAGGGGTTCGATTTAGTGTCGAATCCGGTTTTCGGGGATCAGTTATTCCCAACATTGGTATCAGAGCCCTAGTTCACGTTTTCCCGACCTGTTTTGACGTTTTTTGATTGATTTTTCGCAAAAGCAATTCGGCCGTACGGATCGGGGCGAGAAATCCCGACACCCGAGCGTTGTTCGGCCATTTTTCTGAGTTTTCGTAATTCGAAATCAATTTCTGAAGACATAGAGTGAAAGGGCTCGTCGAGACGAGTCCGGCGACATGTCGTGCGCCGCCGGGAGACTCCGCACGCGCCCACACGCGCGGCCAGAAGGCGCTACGCGTGGGCGCGACGCGCCCGGAAGCGCTGGCTCGCCCAGTGCGTGCGGCGCACGCGCCGGTAGGCGAACCGGCATGTGCGTGCCGGCGACCGGCGAACCGGCACCCGCCGGTCGGCGAACCGACGCGTGCTGACGTCACGATAACCGCCGGGATGACGTCATCGCTGACAACCGTTGGACGGCCGGTAACCGGCCGGCGACCCGACTCGACGTCGACCCGACTCGCGGACGCCTGGCACGCGCGCGGCACGTGCCGGATGACGTCTGCGTGACGTCAGCCCGCGCACGCGCGCGGCACGTGCGGTCGGTTCGTCCGACCCGGCCTGACCGGTTAGTCCGGCCCGACCGGTCCGACGACTTGACCGTTGACCGTTGACTTTGACCGTTGACCCGAAAAAAAAAAAAAAAAAAAAAAAAAAAAAAAAAAAAAAAAAAAGAATTTGTTTCTTTTTCAATTATGTCTGTGTGGGTTAGAGGTAATCCATTTTTTATTCTGCATTTGTTGCATGAATCATGGAAAATTATGTATTTTCCATTTTGTTTAATTGTGGATTATAAGTGATCCATTTGAGTTCGCATTCGTTGCGGGAACTATGATGCGTTATGCACGGATACCTGCAATCCCGAGAACGGATGAAGGAAGAGCTAGACTGAAAAGGCTGACGAAAGAGTTAGCTGATTATCGGTGGCTTGATGGTGATTTAGTATCACACATGGTCAAGATCAATCAGATGATACAGGAAATCATCTGGAATGGTTATCTTATGCCGGACTTTGAGAAGGTGCCGGCTTTGATGAACACTCTTCCACCTGAATAGCAAGCAGTGTTAGATCGGCTATGGGAGGTCAACGTGGTCCCGGATTACGGGAGACTAGTGGAAGCTTTTGTAAGAGAGTACTATAGGATTGAGTTGGCCAAAACTTCAACCCTTAGATTGAGCGCCACATGGCGCAGAGTGAATGCGCCTTGGTGGCGACATGAAAGCTCTCCAAAAGTTTTCCCATGGTTGGCAAATGTGCCTTCAGTTTTCTCAGATACTTTGACTGATAGATTAGAAGGGACTTTCCCTATTTATTTCTTAGATTAATTATGAGATGTTTTGTGGGTGTAAATATCTCTTTCCATGTTGATATTTTTCCCTGTATATATTGCTTAGTGTAATATATAATGTATTATGTGAAAGTATTATTATTCTATTGGATGTTAGATATTAGTTGCTTTTTGTTATTGCTGGTTCTTTGTGGGTAATTAGCTGTAGGTAGTTATAGAAGTTTTTGTAACTTTATAGAATTTGTTTTGCATAAGACAATTATATTAATGATAGTTTTAAGTTAGGATTTTGAAGGATGATTGGAAACATAGTGACCTTTTTGATTCTGAAACCTTACTTAAAATTATTCATTAATATGATGGGTCTCGTGCAAATAGGGATGTATAAATGATAGGCATTAATTATTCGTGCATGTATGTCCGATGTGTTGGATCGATGTTTTCAGCAACTAAGAACGTAATTGCTGATATGAATGGCAACAATTTTGAAATATTGAATATGAAGATTCAATATGTGCTGGAAAAGCAAGAAGCACTAAAAGCTCTTGACCATGTTATGGAAGATCTTGAGGATGCTGTGCGCCACCTTGAGCTGGTAGAGGACCGTTTAACGGCATGTGAGCTGAAAATAGAAATTTACAATACTGGTTCTAGCTCAGAAAGGGCTTTGAGCTCTAAGCGCAAGCGTATTGATTCGTTCAATATGTGGGAATGCAAAGGATCAAGTCCTTATTGCAAGAGATCAAGAGTTAACCAACACAAGAGAGGAAAACGTCCTCAAGTGAAGAAAATGTCAAGGGTGAGGTGTTACAATTGTGACAATAAAGGTTACTATGCTCGCGATTTGTCGTGAGCCAAAGAAGGTAAACACCTCTTGTACATTTGAGAACTTTACTTTTGTGTCAAGTTCTGTATTATTAGCTGAATCCAATCCTTTGTGGATTGTAAATTCAGGAGCAACAGACGATGTAGCGAAGGATAGAGGATCCTTCGTGGAATTCGACGAATACCAACCTGGAACTAAGTGGATCTATGTGGGAAACAATTCCAGAGCTGAAGTTAAAGGGATTGGCACCCGCCAACTGAACATGTGTGGTGGGCGCACCTTGTTCCTACATGATGTTCTAAATGCTCTGGAGATTCGTCGAAATTTAAGTGTCTCTTTTGATGTTGGTTAAGCTTAGTTTTAGTGTGAACTTCCATAATAACGGTGTAGATTTGTATTTGAATACAAACTACTATGATTGTGGTCACTTTCTAGATGGTTTTATTGTACTAAATGTTGACTGTGGTGATGTCAATATATGTTATTCCCTTGTTTCACGTCTTCTATTTCATATGATAATGATGTGAATGTGTGGCATGCTAGACTTGGTCATATTGGCCAATAATGTATTAATAGACTAGCCAAAGAGGGCTTGTTGGGCAACATTGAAAAAGTCGATTTGCCCATATGTGAGCATTGCCTAGTAGGGAAAATGACAAGGAAACCATTTGGAAAAAGTAAAAGAGCTGAATTTCCTCTGCATTTAATCTATTCGACGTACGTGGTTAAATGACTGTGAGAAGAAGGCATTGGGCTGTTTATTTCATCACTTTTATAGATGATTATACTCGATTCGGATATGTCTTTTTGATTTCTCATAAATCTGAAGCATTATGTTGTTTCAAAAGGTTTATGAACTTGGAAGAAAATCAATTAGACAAGAAAATAAAAGTATTGAGATCCGATCGAGGTCGAGAATATTTATCTGATGAGTTCATAAAATAATGTGATGAAAAGGAATATAAATACAGTTGTCTATTCCATATATTCCTCAACAAAATGGTGTTGCGAGAGAAGAAACGAACCCCGCTGGAAATGGTTAGGTCCATGATGGCGCATGCTAACTTACATATCACTTTTTGGAGTGATGTGTTGTTAATCGTTGTTGCCTATATACTTAACCGGGTGCCTTCCAAATCAGTTAGTTCCACTCCATATGAGTTATGGACAGGTAGAAAACCGGACTTAAGTTTTCTTAAGCCATGGGGTTGTGCTGCCTATACTCATGAGTCTTCTCATAAGTTTGGGAAATTGGGTCCTAAAGGAAAGAAGAGTATTTTAATGAGATACTCCGAACACTCGAAAAGGTATGTGTTCGTAGGTGAGCAGGAAAGTGGGAGTATAACTGAATTTGAATCACGGGATGTCACATTCTTAGTGGATGAATTTCCTAAGAAGGGCGAAATAGGGAAGATTACCCCTATTTGAAACCTTGGATCAAGATAATGATATTAATGGAGTTCATCCAAGTGGGAGTAATATGAGAAGTGATGAATTGAATTCAACTCATTCTCAATTACAACCACATGATGAGATGATATCGTCATTATCTAATCCGAGTAGAAGCATAATGGGGAATGATGTGCTAAGTGTACAATCTCCCATATAGCGAACAAGTCGCCAAAGTATTCCCCGTCGACGTCTTGACATTGAAAGGGAAACTTTTATGATTGCTCTGCAAGATGAGGATGAGCCAAGAAATATTAATGAGGCTCTGAATTGCCCTAGTTAAGAAAAATGGATTTATGCAATGAAAGAGGAGATGGAGTCAATGAAGTCAAACCAAGTTTGGAAACTGGTTGATCTTCTAGAAGGACACAAAGCTATTGGGAACAAGTGGGTTCTCAAAATAAAGTGAAAGGCTGATGGCTCGATAGAAAGGCATAAGGCTCGCCTTGTGGCGAAGAGGTATAATCAACATAAAGGAATTGATTATGAAGATACATTTTCTCCTGTAGTGAAATTTACCTCGATTCGCATTATTCTGGTAATAGTGGCTAGTATGGATCTTGAGTTACATCAAATGGATGTAAAGACTGCTTTCCTCAATGGAGAATTAGAGGAAGAAATATATATGGAACAACCTGCTGGTTTCATAGTGAAAGGCCAAGAAGAAAAGGTATGTCGACTTTAGGGGTCGATATATGGCCATAAGCAGTCGTCAAGACAATGGTATATACGTTTTCATAATGCCATAATGGCATATGACTTTACAATGATAGACGATGATCATTGTGTATATATCAAAAGATCCAAGGATCAATTTGTGATCATATCATTATATGTTGATGATATACTAATTGCCGGAAGCAATATGGAGCTTGTCAATCTTGTCAAAAGTTGGTTGTCTTCCAACTTTGAGATGAATGATATGGGATTGTAAACCCATAGACACTCCTATTGCAAAAGGTGAAGGATTGAGCCATAGACTGTGTCCAAGGACTCCACAAGAGAAAGAACAAATGAAACATGTTCCTTATGCTAGTGCTGTTGAAAGCTTGATGTACGCTATGATGTGTACAAGACCCGGCATATGTTTTGCAGTTGGAATGATGAGTAGATACCAATCCAATCCAGGTCAAGCACGTTGGAAAGCCGTTAAAAGAATACTGAGGTATTTAAAGGGGACTGCTGATTATACGTTGAGTTATTATGAAAAGGATCTGCAACTCAAAGGCTATTTTAATGCTAATTGGAGAGGAGATTTAGATGAAATAAAATCTACCTCTGGGTTTGTTTTATTACCGAATAATGGCACCATATGTTGGAGCAGTAAGAAACAAAAGTGTATAGCCTTGTCCACGATGGAAACTGAGTTCGTGGCATTATCAGCAGCAATAAAAGAAGATGTTTGGCTTAAGAGATTATTGGATCATTTAGGTATTATTTGAAGTGCTGCAGATTCATTATTGGTTAACTGTGATAGCCAAGCAGCAAAAGCGTACACCAAAGATCCAAAATATCATGGCAAGACCAAACACATAGATACCAAGTATACTTTTGTCAAGGATATGATTGCACGAAAAGATGTGAACTTAGAGTACATACTACGCATAGAATGGTAGCAGATCCTATGACAAAGCCAATATCTAGAGATGTGTTTTGTGGCCATATGAAATCTCTAGGATTGCGTAGAGGCTAATGTACTGAATATTGTAATTTCCCTAAGTGTTCACATTTGATGAATTTGTGTTTTCATCATTAATGCCTATGAATCTTTATTTGATCTTTATGTATCTTAATACTCAGTGCATTACTTTAGGTTGAGAAAGTATGTCGGACAGCTATAAGATTAGCCCACTCACATGGGTAATCGCCTCTATTTACTGTGTGATAAATAGAGATGAGACTGTTTTAAGCTTATTATCTAGGTGATAATCGAGAGCTAAAGCTTAAAATACGTATGTCGCCTTAACTGGGTGTTAAGATGAGGACATAATACTTACTATGTCCGAAAGTAAAATACCCCACATATTTTACTTTATCTGTCTATGATGCCAGATGTGAGTTCTGATAAATTTTGTGAATGAGTAGATACGTGAACTCAAGTTAGACATTGGGTATGTCTGAACTATCATCTGTACGGTGTTGAAGGTGTAGACATACGCTCCATGGGAAATGAGTTAATACCGTAATACGTATTTCATACTACGTATGCATGAGACGACCAATAAGAGTGACAAAAGTTTGATCTCAATTTTTGTGTCGTGTGAGACTCTTGAGGAAAAGAGTTCCTCAATTTTTTGTCCCCTCATGACTCTTACTTATTCTCAAGATTTCTATTTAGTGTTTGTTATCTTACGATGTTGCCAATGGTCATGAGTGATTCTATCTAATGGGACATTTCTAGAAAAGCAAGCTGAACTGAAATTGAGAGTTTGAAGGAAAGAGGGAGATCGAATTTGGAGAATCACATTGTAGTTTTGTATTCACCGGTTAACCAATTATGACTGTCTTTGTGATAATCATAATTGTGAATACGATATATATATATATATATATATATATATATCATTGTTTAAAAGAGATCAAGAGAGATATAAATGTGATCAATCGATCTAGGGTACTGCATACTAAATCTACTCGAGTGTGATGCCCATTATGAGCTGCTATATATTCCTAACGGATGTATAGCAACGAGCTCTCAAAGTATGCTGGTCGCACGGATTATTCACCGGTATGAATGTTGAAGAGAGGTAAAGAGAATTCTGTTCGGCCCACCATGTGCGAGTGGGAGATGATGGTTTTATGTGATGGGCTTAAGGCCCGTCCGCCCATGTTGGGCCTGAAAGCCCGGCCCACAATATTAGGGCCCATGGATGAAGGGGCACGATTCATGTTTGGAGGGAACGTATATAAGGGAGGAAAGAGAGGGAGAACACACCATTTGGCATAACGTACGTTCCTCTCCCTCTCTCCCTCCAAAAGAAATGACAAACGCTTACGGCGATGCCATCTTCCCTTCAAGGCCAATCGACGCCATCGGATCGAACAGGATCGGTTTTCTCTTCCTCTTATCAGCATCGGTGTCTAATCTGTGGTTAACAAGGTACGCTCGAATCCGTGGTGTGCTTTAGGATCGGTGATACGTGTTATTCCCGGGCTTCGTCTTCCGCATTGATTTAGGGGTTCGATTTAGTGTCGAATCCGGTTTTTGGGGATCAGTTATTCCCAACAAAACAAACTTCCAAATCACCACCAACTAAGCATGCGAGTTAGAACAACTCTGGCCACTACCATCAGGACGATTGAAAGGGAAATTTGACCCAAAACGTATGCATATTTTTAAAGAGTCGATACTTGCAGAGAATTTGAGGGAAAAAGAAAAAACAGAGGCAACATCACGGAAACGAGAAAATCAAAGACAGACCACTTTCCACCATCGATTCTGTCCGAGCAACCATGTCATGCAATTACGAAGGAAGGGTAGGGGCGGGAAGAAGCTGGGTTTTCATCACATTACCGCAGTCGTATCCAACCCACAAAAGTAAAACAGAAATCTTCAATGGCGGAGAGAATTTCCCATACCTGCGACCCTGTGACGCGATGGATAGAGGCAAGTGAGGCGAGATACGACGAAAGCGAGCGACTTTCCAGAGACCCTCTTGGAGTTTTGTTGCACCGAGCGAACAGGGAGAAGATCACTTCTTCTTTTTTTGGGTGTGTCGTGTGTTCCGGAGCGCTTACCGTCCCGGGTTGCCTCCTCTTCAAGATCACTCTTCCTTTTTTTATTAACCTGTGAAGAATTCTTCCTAGTCAAGCGGTAGTCAAAGGTTTCCCTTTTAGGAAAGTATGGGATATATCTTTGCATGGCGGAACAGATTGATTGCAAATTTGTTTCCTCTTTTATTATTTCACCATGTATTTAACTAATATGAGTTATTGTATCTTTCCTCATAATGGCCGAGATTTGCACATGATCATTCGTTGATTTTCAAATTTACTTTTAGTTTAAGCTATCCATGTCTTATGCAAATGCCAAGTTCAGCCATGTAGAAGGAATCACGGGCTTGGTCGAATTTTATACTTCAACGGGCTTTGTCTAGATAATTTAATTCGGCTCAAAGTAATGCAATTTATGGGGGGCTATTATTATTAATGCTATTAATCTCCTACTATGTAAATGCAACTTACTAAAATCTTTTGTTTAGGGGCCGGGGTCAATCCCTAATTTTTCTATATATATGTCATCCTAGTTTTTGTTAATCTTAGTATATTGGGACACTCCTAATGCTAAGCTTGAGTTTATACATGCACATTACATTTGTTACATTTAAATCCTCTCGTTCAATTTTCTAGTTTCACATCCAAATTTCAATTGAAATCCTCGGAACCGCGTTGAGCTTGGGAGAGGATGTTAGAAAACTATTGGCATATTCCAAGATTTCTTCGGATCATAGGAAACTGCTTTTGCAGTTGGGAAGCGAATAAGGTTATTGATTAAAACCGGGTCCATGGAGTTTATCAGCCATCCTTTTACAATGAAGGCTGAGGAAGGTCACCATTAATGTATCCTAGCTTATCTTTACCGTGATATACATCTTTACCACCTAAGACCATAAGCCATAATTAATTCCATCCAATTTGACTGCAATCTATGATGAAGATGGATCATTCTGCAGTGTTGAGGTTGAGAACTGATTCTGAGTCAACATCTGAGTTAATTTAGTTGTAAAATTTTCCAAAAGTGCGTCTATTGTAGAAATCTCCCCTTGATTTTGATGGGGAATCACTGCTCGTGGAGGATTTTGATCTACCATGGGTCGGTGCATAGGCATGAATGAAAAATAGTAGTGAATCTCTTGGGATGATGAGCTAGTCGACAGGGCAACCACATGAAATTGGTGCGGCCACGGCAATCTCCGAGTGTTTAAGGATCTAGTCAATACGGCGAATGGTCGATGTGGCAATTTGGATCATGGCAAAGAAATCTGGTTGGCATGGCGATTTGTGTCGCTGCAATCGTCGAAGATGGAGTTTCTAGACGACACAACAACAACATATGTCACGGTGGTTTGATCAAGGTAGACGGAACGGCAGCGGCATAAGGATTGTGTGGCGGCGGCAACCATGTCTGTTGAATTGCAGTTGTGACAACGGTGATGATCTGATGTGGGTGAGTCACAATGATGGTGGTGACACAGAGTTTAGGGTTTTTTGAGTCCCTAGATCCATCACTCTGATACCATGTTAACAATCTAAACAAATCAAGAAGAAGGAAAAACACAAGAATTAACAAGGTTTGGCAATGTGTCTACATCCTCGGGTAAGCCTCCCCAACCCTCTTTCTATTTATTTTTTTTCTATTTAATCATCAAGTATGTATAGATCCATATATATATACAATTAGACGGACTTCTTCAACAAGTCAAGCCACTACAGAGTAGGAAAATAGAATCCTCTACAAATCAGAAGGAAAATAAAATCCCCTACAAATTAGGGGGTTCCAGCTCACGCCAACACGTGGGACCGATATTTAGTCATATTAAGACAAAAATAGTTAAGCTAAAATGATTTGGAAACTCATACCTTGGAGACAAGTCTCGTGAATGGATTGTTCTAGTAAATCGCTAATCCGACTTTTCAGTTTTTGAGGTCATGATTACGCATCTCCTGCTAAAATTGGGAGTGTCTTTCATGAATTTGATGAAACAATGGATAACAATTTAGATGCATCAATAGGTTCTTTGGGGAAAATATTATAAGAGTTGACGGAACTTCGTTAGTGAGGATAATGGTAAAATTGTGGCTCGAGAGTAAATAAAAAATGGAGGCGTGAAGCCTCAGAGGACGAGAGCTATATATAAAGGCAAAGAATTGGCCACTCTCTTCATCAGTGGATACACTTTGCATATTTTGCATTCAATGTATTCCCCTAGTAAGAAATATGATACATGGTAGGTTCGGTAGGAATTGTATAATCCACTAATTTGGCAATGCCTATACTTTGCCCAGTACTTAGACTTCTAAGGAATATTCGATGTATGGAAACACAGATTAATAATTATTTTGCTTGACTGAAACAGCGGAAGCGGCAATTTGATGATCGATATTCAATTTCATTATTGAATGCGCTAATAAAATGCTATGTAGCTAAAAGCCATAAATCATTTAATACTACTCTATAAGTACTAGCTTAGTCAATTATTAATCAAGCTCCGTAATCTCACTTTTATCATGAATAAATGGATGGAGAAAAATACTTTCCAAAAGTGTTTAGTGACAAATTACATGAAAGATTGCATGTAGTACTAATATAATGAATTAAGAACAAATAAAACTACACATCTTTTTGAACAAACGAAAACTAAAAATTTCTTCTGATTAAAGACCTATTCAATATTTTTCTAAAGAATGTCAAAGGTGTTTGCTATTTTGTGTTTGTGGATTGATCGAAATGTGAAGAGTAGGGGAGATTAAGGCCCTGTTTGTTTAAATCTGTTTCTATTTCTCGGAACACAAATTTTTGTTCTTTTGTTCTAGGGAACAAAAAAAGAACAGAAAGACGTTTGTTTACATTTTTGTTCACGGAAACAAAATATCAATTTTTTTGTTCACGGGAACAGATTTGGAACAGAAAACAAAAAGTAAAAAAAAAAAAAAAAAACTTGTTTCTTATTCCCAAGAACAATTCCGAGAAGCACTATTTTTTTTCTCCTTTTTCTTCTTCTTTTTTCTTCTTTTTTTTTTCTTTGGCAGGTCACTAGCCTCGGCCATGGTCGGCAACCTCACTGGAGCGTCGCCGGCCCTCGGCGAGTTTTGGCCTCGCCTTGGCTGTGCGAGCTCAAGCTCACCTGGCGGTGGCCCGGCGAGGCCGAACCTCACCGGTGGCTGGGCGAGCTTGGCCTCGCCGGATTTGGGCGAGGCGAGGCTCGAGCTCACCTCGGCCTTGGTCGGCGAGGCTCGAGCTCACCTCGGCCTCGCCAATGAAAGGTCGGCGAGTCTCACCGTGGCGGGCGAGGCCGCCGGCCCTCTTCAACTAGTAGCCGGCCATGGCCGAGGCCGGCAACCAACCAATAGGAAGAAAAAAAAAAGAAAAAAATTAAAATTAAAATTAAAATAAAATAAAAAGAAAGAAAAAAAAAATTATACAAGTTTACTAAACGTGTTTTGTTCTTTTTCTATTCTAGGAACATAAATTTCATACAGATTACAAACGTGTTCTTCTGTTCAAAAATTGTTTTCGAAACAGAAATAATTTTTCTATTTCTATTTTCTGAAATAATTTTTAACAAAAACGTTACCATACGTGCCCTAAGCTTTTGAGATCAGTATGCACATTGCACAACGAAAGCTTTGTGAATTTCACTTTTGTTAAGATCAATATTGCATTTAATAAACGTATAATTTGATTCTATTTGAGATTTAATTTTCGAAGCACTAGTAATTTGAGAACAATGCGATCAGTGGAAAAAAAAAAATAGGGCTGTTGATGTTTTTTACAGTAACAAAATAATTATTCATCATATACTTCCCAAGCAATAGAGAATTTGAGGGCTAGGCATTAAATATTACACATATACTTTTTGGCCAGACATTGAATGTACGAATGGGTCACATGTTATGGCACTATTATTATTCATGATTTGATTGCCGAAATTTTGGAAAGAAGATGCCATCAAATACAATTTCGGCTAATTTAAGCAAAAAATACGGCTCATGCTACAACCGAACATAATTGTAGGGTTAGGATGCCGACTAAGATACTTGCCCTAAGTACAATCATCACTATTTAAGCTAAATGTAGTCTAAACGAATTAAATTTTATGGGAATCTCATTTATTTTATGAACCAATTTAGCTCATAAAATTAGTAGCACAGTAAATACGGACAAATTAACCATAATTAGCTTGCTGGCTAAGAAACTTGCCTCAAATGGAGTCACTAAAAAAGACACGACGGTGTCCTGGGCTTGCTATGTTCACGATTGTTGGGAAAATTGTTTCGGCAGTTTAAAAAGAAAGAAAAATTTGTTTTGCTGTCAAAATTTATAATCTGATTTACATTCTTAAAATTTATGAAAATTTATCTGAATTTTTTTACTGTTATTTATTCTAAATAAGTCGAAGTGTGCGTAACTCATGAGATTTAAAGGGAGAAAAGAACAGCTCAAGTACCAAAACTTGACACAATAAGACACTTAAGTGTCAAAAGTTAGGAAAGTAACACTTAAATGTCACTTTTTTTTTTTAAAATGAAGCACTTGAGTATCACTTCCATTGAACCCCGCTAGAAATATTACGTGGCAAATTTTTATTAATTTTGCTCACCTATGTAACTCACCGGAGGACTGACTTAGCAAAGAAATGCAAAAACAATGTCATTTTGGCGTGAATTTGAATCTTAATATATAAATTAATTAAATTAAATTAAAAACCAAATATATATATATATAAAGGGGGAGAAGGAGGAAGAGGAGTAAGAAGATCAACAGTTAGAGGTGGCCAAGGGCTCAGCCCTCGCTGTCGCCGCCTCCCCGCCATCGCGGGAAGGACCTACAATGGTAGGGGGAGGGTCAGCCGGCACCAAGCCCTTGCCAAGGGCCGGTGACCACGCCGACGGTGGGGAGGGCCTACAAGCCCTTACTCAGATCCGGTTCCTTCCTTTTAAAAAAAAATTGATTTTAAATTTAATTTAATTAATTTTATATTAATTATTTATCCATGTTAGCAACAAAATAATGTTGTTTTTGCATTTATTTAGCTACGTCAATGTATAAAACGACATCATTTTGCATTTGCCTCACCGAAAAATCACCATGTTAATATTTTGGCATGAGTTTCTTACCGTTGGCACTTAACTACTTCATATTTTAGTACTTAAATATCACTTTCCTAACTTTTGATACTTAAGTGTCCCCCCGTATTAAGTTTTGACAATTCAAGTGTCCTTCTCAATTTAAAGGTATACCTCCATATAACCGTACACTATTCGAAGTAATCTGAAATCAATTCAACGTTGACCATGTCTGGCCAGACAACTCGAATTGGCCACACAAAATTTTTGCGCCTTAGGCTGTTTTTTTTTTCCTGAATGCGCATACTCTAGTTTTTGTCCTATCGCAATGATTCACCAATTTCACCTCATGTTCCATTGCTTTTATTCCACCATCTGTAATGTAAATTCTCACAGTTCTAGACCTTGCTGGGCGTAATACTCGTGCCAATCATCTTTTGCTGTAACCTCCATGGATACAAGTACATCAAAATGGATTGGATTTGTCTGGAGCCCGTTCGGATACCCAAATTCAAGAGTAAGAATTGTGTGCCTCTTTAATGAATTCAAATTTAGACTTATGTCTCTCCTAATTTATAAAATTTATAGAATATTATAAAGCTCTTTTGTCATTAAAAAACAAACTGAAGCGTTTGTACAATACATATTGTGTTCGGAGAAGAAAGAAAAGGCACTTGCTGAACTCTGATGGCCCGGGTTCCCTGTCTCTCACTCCGCAAATTCATCCCTCATTGTTCATGATAAACATGGGCGCGAGATGGACGTAGCAAGTTCCCGACCTTACTAAATCCTAAATCGACGTAAACGAAGAGCACGTTTCGAGAAGCAAAGACGGGTTCCGGTTCAACTACTATAAACCCAGTAGGGTCTGGGACGAGTTTAATACTTCAAAGTTGGGAAATCCAATACTCAAACATGATATGTTTAACTACCGAATTGCCTCTCGTTTCATCTTTATTTCTTAGGCGATTGAGTAAATATACATAACATTATTAACCCTATTGAAATTTTAGGGGTATTTACTTTATTTTGATTATAAAAATTTATGAATGCTAAGAACAAAATTTGATATTTTTAACGCTTTCGATAAATGAACTCCGTTTCACACCTAACTTCTAACTATTAGAAAACCTCAAATTTTTATGATGGTTTATTTTTTAAGTTTTTTTCAATCTTATGTTTTAGATTTGATAAACTTCTAATTGAGGATACACTATCTTTGGGTGGATATCGTTTATTATATAATTATAAACATATTTATGTTGCCTTGAAAAAAATGTAATATTATTATCTATTGCAAAACATTATGGTGTGTTGTAGGTACGCGATGGGAATCCAACTATTTTAATGGGAGGTTTAGGATATTTTATTTTCTGTAATAAATTTGAGAAGGGTTTGAAGAGTAGTAGGAAACAATTCCATCCCCATTTCAAATTTCATCCTCTTTTTTTTTTTATTGGTAGGGATCGATCCCAGATTCAATTGGTTCCAGGCCTAGAACTTCCCCTGAAACTTACCCTATTTGTTTTTAAGCTTATCGTGTTTTTCCAGTCCGATTTCAGCATCTAATTGGAACTTCTTTTTTCTTTTGTTACTTTTATTGTTTTTATTTTTATAACAAAATAATATGAGCAACAAAATGTTTCAAAGAATGGCTTACCGGTCCCGCCGTCTCTTGCGCTCGTTTCCGAAGTACTCTACTTCCTATGGAAGACGAGAAACGGTGCCATTTTTAGAGGCAAATCACCAGACCCACAAGCGACAATTAATGAAGCAAATGTCTTGCATGAAAATATCAAAACGTGGAACACGAATCAAAAGAAAAAGCTAGAACGAAAAGGGATCTCACCTGCTATCTGGACGCCGCCGGAGAAGGGAGCTCTTAAGCTCAATGTGGACGCAGCCTTTGTTGTTGGCTTTACCGAGTGTGCAATCGTCGATATGTGTCGAGATGCCTCAGGGGAAGCTCACGGGAGGATTCGCTCATCTGACTAGGGCTTAATCGCCTCTTCAGGCGGAAGGCCTTGCGCTGCTTAAAGGCGTGCGCTTTATGAAAGATTGGAGTAGAGAGAACACGGGGAGAGAAGTCTTCGTGGAAGGGGAATCTGACGACCTTTCTTTAGTTCAATTAGTCATAAGTGGAGACCAACCTCCTTAGGATGTTGAAGTACCTATCAAAAGATTGTCGGGCCCCGCTTTGTTGCATGCCTTTTTTTTATGTTTAGCCCACTACTCGAGGTCACAAAATAAAGCAGCGGATTAGGTCGGTAAAGCCCAATTTCGCAGAGCTCTTTGTCACCGCCCAAAGGAAAGCACATCCAATAGGTTCCTACAGGACAGGCGCGACACCTCCGACCCTCAGCTTGTATCCCCGAGATTTAGAGTATTCTCAAGTCTTCTCTAATATTCTTGGGGGCGGGTGATATGGTATCTGTACTCATATTATAAATGCGAGTAGCTGGTAGTTAATAATAAATGCGGGTAATTGGGAAGGTGCAATTTCTAACGTTAGATCTAAATAAGATCTACGGATACGATTTGCCTTATACTTGTATATAAGAGGGTCTCATCCCTCATTGTAAAGTATCTCATTCTCAAATGAATACAATCTAGAGCTTCTTTTTTTAAAAGTTTCTCTCTACAATTCTTGTGAGTAGAGTGTTGAAAGGCTGTTTCACGGGTCAAGAGTAATTGATCGGCCCGTGACATCTTCCTCAGTGCTAGGTTTTTAGCCCTCCTCAACCCTTTCAGCCCGTGACATCTTCCTCAGTGCTAGGTTTCTAGTCCTTCTCAACCCTTTTTGGATGTTTTGTATGTTTTTATGTTGAAGCCCATTTGAATTGTTCCTTTATTTTATCTACTTAAACGAAATGGATTTTTGATTAAAAGAACGAAAGGTTTCAAAGTAAAAGATAAATGAAAGTGAGCAAGTGAAGGTAGGCTAGGAACTAGCGAGGGTTGTGAGGCTTGAACGAGAGGGGAGGAGCCACGAGCAAGCAAGGAGAAGAGTAAGTCGTGAGCAAGAGAGAGTCATGAAGTGTCTAATTAAGGTTGAAGAGAACCGAGGAAAAAAAAAAAGGAGAGAAAAAAATATCAAGAAAAAAACCAAAGGTTTTTAAACTTTATTATTGAATTATTGTTTAAAGGAAACCTAAAATTGGACCAATTTTTAAGGCGGTCCGGTCTAATTCCAACACAGCATTGGCAAAGTGTGGATTTTGAGCCAAACCTCTCTCTATACTATATATATATATACTATCGCAGTTTGCTAGAGAAGAAAGGTTGAAGGCGGTCGGGAGATATGGCGAAGGATCGCGAGAGGAAGAGGCCCAACATCCTTGTCACGGGCACGCCCGGAACGGGGAAGACGACGACGGCCACCGCCCTCGCCGACGCCACCCAGCTCCGCCACGTCGGCATCGGCGACCTGGTCAAGGACAAGGGCCTGCACGACGGCTGGGACGACGAGCTCGAGTGCCACGTCATCAACGAGGACCTGGTGAGAGCAACGGAAACCCTAGAGATTTTTTGCTGCCGCCGTTTCGCTTGCTGCGTGTTGGGTTGCTTGTTTCGGGGTGATGTGCCGGTTATTTTGAGAAGCTCGCGCGGGCGATTGATTTGATTCTCTGCGGAGCTGCTGCTGGGTTTATCTGAATTTTCTGTCTTCAATGAAGAAAAACCTGTGGAGGGGCGTAGAAAGCGGGGGATTTCAGTTTAATTACGGTAGAGATGATATTATGAATTGAGAACCTTCAATTGGAGGATTCGTGAATGTCAATCTTTCTTATAGAAGTCGGAAGGACGGTAAATTTTGAATCTTTTCACGGCGATCAGCTGTGCGGCTGTTCAATGGTGGGCTGCAAAGTGTTTCTAGTTTGTGGGTGTCGCCGCACCAGCCAAAACGATCTTTAAGGATTCGTCATTGGTTGTGGAGATACGGTTCTTGATGATGACCCACTAACTTTATAATCGATGAGCCTCCCAGCACATCGTTTTGTTCAAATAATTTCGGATGCTGTCTGAGCTGAAGTGGTCATGAGTAGCACAATAGGGTTCGGCACTTACAGTGAGAGCCACCAGGATTTTGTCAGCACAGTCGCATTATGCATTGGAATACAATTGTGTTGTATCTGGTTAAGATGTTCTTGCCCTATTGTGTATATTGAGAGGAGGATTCAATTTTCAATCAAGTGCAAATGAACTAGTAGTGAAACCTTTTTTAAAGTTGCCTGTGTCCTTTATAGAATGTAACTTCTTCTATGTCATCATATCCTCTCGCTTGCTTGGTCTCCTTGAACATCTTTAGTGATCTACTGCAGTAAATGACTTGTCAAAGTTGTAGTCGATATGGGAGGCTCATTCCATAATATTGATGTTAGGTATGTGATGAGCTCGAGGATGCGATGGAACAAGGTGGGAACATTGTTGATTACCATGGGTGCGACTTCTTCCCCGAGCGATGGTTTGATCTCGTCGTCGTGCTTCAAACGGAAAACTCTATCCTCTATGATCGCTTGAGTAAGAGGTAGTGCTCACTTGATTTACTTAAGTCTATCTTAATTGATATATCTGCATAACTTTATCACTTAATGTCACTCTCATATGTCAGAGGATACACTGGGTCGAAGCTCTCGAACAATGTAGAATGTGAAATATTCCAAGTACTGTTGGAGGAGGCAAAAGAAAGCTACCCTCAAGACATCGTTTTGGCATTGAAGAGTGACACCGTGGACGACATAGACAGGAATGTGGCCTCCTTGACAGAGTGGGTTAGGCAGTGGCATCCCACATCCTGATGCCAATTTTAAGAAGCTTTCCTCTGTCCTCTGCTTCTGCGTTTTTTAACTTATGAATTTCAAACGCATTACTCTTTTTCTTTACTCTTTTTCTTCCCCTTCAAAATCTCAGTTGACATATCAATTTTGGTGAACCATGGCCGGTTATGATGACTGTGTTTGAAAGACATGAGACCGGGGCTAATATGGTTCTGTATTGTATTCAGACAGGTGGTTTGTCGGTTGTGAAATTAGGTTGAATGTGAGATCATTTTCTTTCAGCACAGCAATCAGAGTTCTTACAATCTTAGTTGAATTCATGCTGCCATTACCTCAAAAGGGGGAAAAAAATCTTATGTTTCTTCAGCGTGAGGAATTTTCTTCAGCTGATGCACGTGAATTATCACTTTCAATTTTCAGGTCTCACCTTTCAAGCAAAAGGGGCGGAACTTGATAACTAATGCTAGTGCAGCAATTTGCATGGACTAGGAGATGTGATTTGCGTTAGTGGCCTTGAGAATACAAGGGAATTTTAATATAACTACCTAATAGAGCTAAAAATTGCAAAATAGATGACACTATGGACAACTAACTATACTTTGAGTGAAGTGCACATGCAAGACCTGAACGTTGCTGGAATTAAGGTTTTTAAAGTTTTGCATATGATTCCCAAAGATAATGGGTCTAAACTTTGCCTGCTAGTGAAAGAGCTCATATAGAAATATTACGGGAGCTGTAAATATTATTCAACATTCGGCAATGCTCATCGATTTAGCTTGGACTTGATGAAGTAAATGTGATTTACCCGAATGAATTTCGGATGTAGGGTGAAATATGAAACAGGTCAGATGACATTGCAGAGGATTCAAGCTGTTTGGTAGGGACGCAATTGAACAAAATGAGAAAGCGAGAGCCCCATCAAGAGAAGGATGTGTGTTTTGTGTTTTTTCTTATGCAGGGATATTAAAGAGGAGGATTCGAATGAGATTTTGCCATTAGCTCGTCCTAGATTTTTTTCTTTCCGAAGGAGAGAAAAGTGCGCTTATCTGCAGCCAATAGTAACTGGTTCGCGACAAGATCGAAGGCAGGTTACGCATTACTTTCATAGGACAGGATATGTCATATTCAATCACGTATCATCCTTGAGTCCCCAAATCCGATAAATAAAAGCCTCGGCGTATTTCACTTCCAATCCAATCCTAAGAATTCAAGCAACTGAAGACCACCTGGGACACCATCTTGGTCGAGTTCGCACGGCACCACTTCTGAGCGAAGATCAGACAACCCATGGCGATCATGCCAGAACTTCAACTGGGCCAAATCAATTTTCTGTAACTCAATGTTAATGAGTTTGTAATGTAGTCCCATACATTTTCTTGGAGTTGTATAATAGCACAACAAAAAGAGAAAGGAGCACCAGAGAAGTAAAATTAAAGAGAACCAAGAAGTTCCTCGTCCTCCTTCCCTCGTACTCCCACGACGTGTGACGTGTCTACCCACTCAAATTTTGCCGCTCTTTACATTTGCTTCAGACTCAAATCTCCTCGCAGCCTACTACTCTCACGTTCCCTCTTCTAAGCTGCTCTACTTGGCTTGCTCGACAACCTTTTATCATCACCTTCATTTTTTTCTTCATTGGCCATATCCCTTTGGGCTTCTATACTTCCATTGACTTCTTGTCGTCCTATTTGCACGTCTGATTTTCCATTCGGGGAACCGCTCGGGCTATGATCAAGTTTCCCCATACCATTATCTCGGGTCTCTGGAATAAGGTTAATTTCATTAGTATTAGTAGATAAGTGTCCAGGAGAGGACGGATTACCGGAGCCGGGAGGAGGAAGGAAGACACCAGTTCCAGGAACTGGGGGATGAGGTGGTGGATGGCGTGAAGGAGCTGCCGTCCACCCGGCCGAAGCAGCTGCGATTGGTACTGGGGCTTGGAAAGGTATAGCCGTCACAACAGGCTGTGGCATTAGGAGGGGCTGCATACCATTTGGTGCTGGTATTGGTGGATGAATGGGAGGTGGCAATGCATTAGCCGTTGCAGCGGATGCGAATTGCTTTGATCCTGCAGGATGAGGAACATTGTTGAAAGATCGTTGGGATGATGGGACCCAATGAGAAGGCTGAACTATGGTAGGTGGCGAAAAGCGATTTTCGCCAGGTGTGGGTTTCTTTGGCTGACATTTTGTGAAGGTGATGAGTATCCTTTGTTTGCGAAGGGACGGAATTGCATGCCTAGCAAAATCTGATGATTTTCCTTGCATCACAAGGAGGGACCTGCAGTAAATTTTCAGAAGATTCTCAAATTTGTGAGATACCATTAAGCATAATCTTTGTCTAGAGCAAAACGATGAGCAACAAGAACGGACATGATGTGATAAAATAAGAAAACGTGAACCATTTAATAACTTCGATGCTAATCAGCCCCTTCCGACCACACATAGGAGCTCAAACGTGATTTATATCCAAACACATTCCTACTACAGCTGGGGAGAGAGAGAGAGAGAGAGAGTCAACTGCTTACCCAGGTGCCAGAGACAGCTTGAGAGCGCCTTTGTAATCCCCTGGTTGGTTTATTGTAATGACCTTCCCAAAGGTCATGTCACATTCTGTTAAAAACAGAACACAAACTGGACGCCCATACCAATGAGGCCAAGTATGAGGCTGTGAATGGTCAACCTGCATGAAGCAAATATTTTTCATAACATGACCACTTGTTCAAAAAAAAAAAAAAAAGGGGTAATTACCTCATTAAAGAAATCAATGATGCAGGAGTCTGGCTTCACTGTCATGATCTGCATGCCAACTACACGTTCGATAACATCTTGCAGTAAGGCAGGTATAGTTCTGTCTGCAAAGATTGAGCACAAAGAAGCCAAATGACACATCTTATTTTTTTGGACAAATAAAATCCTCGAGAATTGAATAAGATCTTCAGATAAGTAGATATGCCTCTAGATATTCCGACATTCTCTACTTCAACAGGTGCATCGGCAACTGGCACGCCTAGTTGAATCATCTCTCTGCCATGTCCCTTCATGGGTCTCTTCGAGACTACATACATATGACCTGCTTCTCATCGAAAAAGAAATTTGCAATCATAAGGGAGCTTGCTTATACATGTAGTTAGAAATGTGACAAAGAATCTCCAATGACACTTCAAAGAAAACTCTGCCTCCTAAAAGTTAAGTCAACAGAAATGACTAAACTTGAAGGAACCCTGATTTCTATTTTCCATATCACATGGGAGAAAACAACTACAATCAATACTTTCACTAAGCCTATGATTGTTAAACCAGGTAATGCACTGATTACAGAAGGAAGGCAATCACTGGAGAAAAGTGGAAGTGTGAATCTCATTAACGAAACAAGTTCAGAATTTTAGTTTCTATTCCAATTCATATTTTAAAGAAAGATGAAAGCGGAAGTCAATTCCTGGCCCTTCGAGGAAGACATAAATCGACATCCTTCATTTTTGAAGACCTCCCCCCAATACAAATGACCGAAGCAAATAAAGCACGAGGATTGCTTATTCTACAGTCTCAGAAAACAACCAAATCTGCAGCATTCCTATAGATTAATTTTCCTACTTCAGTACTAACTCAAATAATTTTATTTTTAACGTTAATCAAGAGACCCGACATCCCTCTTCAAGTTTGCAATCAGTTGTTCTTACCATTCCAGGTTCTTTTTTTTAATTTTTACAGGTAATTCGTTTTAACTAAAAAACTTAAATAAATAAATTCTTCAGAGCTCGAAACTATGATGCTAGATGATGATAGTTCATTAATCTGATTATCCATGAGACAAAGTGCTTTTTGCGGCAGTATAAAGAAAATACACTCTTTTGGAAAGACACTATTTTACCAATCAAATCACAAGTATCTAATATATATATATATATTTTGGTGACCCGGGAACCACCGTACAGCCGGCAGCCAGCGGCATAAACCCGGAGCAGACTGAGCCACCACCACAGACCCAGCTGCGGGTGAGTCCCGCGAATGCAACGCCTCTGGGATTCGAACTCCTCCCCTTCGTGAGGGGGAGAGAGCCTGAAGCCAGCTGTGCCACCACGGGCGGTGGTACAAGTATTTAATATATTCATACCTAACGATTTTACACAAAGTGGTGACGAAAGGTCTAACTTGTACAAATGTTTCCATTTTGAAACAATATTCTTCTCCCTAAAGCCAATCCCATTTAGTGGGAAAGAGCTTGATCTGTTGTTATTGTCGTTGCTCTCACAAATATTAACAAACGTGTCAACAATAATGCTACTGGAAAGTCTCGAAATATCTCAAAGTAATTTCACTTGTTAACTTAGGATTCGGAAGTGCAATTAAAGGGAAGTAAACTGCAAGAAGCTGGATTTTGTTTATAGGTTTCATTGCTGACACATTTTAAATGATATAAATAGAAATGATGAATGACTCTTGAGGAACCATTTAAGGGGAAACTTAAAGCAAAAAGAAAACTATAATCCACTTGACTTTTCCTCAAATCAGACAGAAATGCATTGAGAATCCTAAACGCAAACCATCATCATTGTGGTGTGGTGTTTTCTCATTAACTTTCTTATTATAAAAAATGAAGGATTTTATTGAAAAGAAATGCTAGTACATTAGAAATGTACAAAGGAAGAGAGAGAAAGAAAATAGTCAACAACTCAAACATAGAGTAAGCACAGCCATAGCAAGATGACTAGAAACAAAATGAAGAATACAAGGCAGTAGCAACAGAAGCTTCATTTGCCTCACACTCTTTTGTTAGGTACTCCAATCCTACACTAGCATCAAATATTAACTGGATAAAATCCACAGTAGAAATAACTTCCGTAGCAAGATAACCTCTTTGAGGGTTGATAGTCCCACACATAAGTAGTTCGACTAACTTAGTTGCCATAACTAAATACTCTAATATGAAAATCATTTAGTTTTACTGCTCACAACCATAGAGAATGTTTAACGAAATGTCAAACAGCGTCCTCCAATAGGTTTGGTATATGCAAAAGGAGCATCATAGGAAAAAACACAAGTTCAGATTTTAAGAATGGAAATAGCACTCTATTCTAAGAGATAATAATGACAACACACAGGTGCTTGTAAAATTAAATGATGCTAAATTTTCATATAAACTTGCCTTGATATTGTCCTTTTCTTCCTGCTGCCCTTAAATCATTTGCCAATGAAACGAGTTTCTTGACTTCTTTGTCATCCAACAGTGATTCATATAGCTTGAGTCCATCAACCACATTGACCTACACATTAAAAGTATCGGAAATTACAAGTAGTCGGAATGAATATAACATTTTCCTTGTAAAACCCTTCATGCTGGAAAAGAAAGGTTAATGAAATAACAATTGAGGACTAAACAGAGAGTTACCGTCCGTCCTTCAATCAACTCATCCGCGACAAAAGTTTTAGGAACAGCATCAACACCCTGCTTCATGTTCATGTTTTGGTCTGGAAGAACATTAAAAGAACACGTATTATATAAAGAATTAGTTTTATATAAAATATGAAAGCCTGAACCATTATTATGGATCTCATTGGACGTTGGGGGGGAGAATCAGTCAGAAAGACTTACACGGGACAAGAAGTAGAGAAGGATGTGGAAGAAGAAGATGCAAAGTGACATTAGACAAGTCATGATAAGAGACATCAATCGGCATAATACACTAAGTAACAATTCTTACTAAAGCCCAGAGTATGCCTAAAGAACTCATAGTTTTGCCCTATTTCAAGTGCAATCTATCCCCCAAGCCCTCAAACTAACAAGTAAATATATCATAATCGATATTAACAAGAGGGCTACCTCTAGAGGGTGTTGTAGAACTATGACTTGTCATCTCAGCTTCAGATTTAGCATCGTCACATGGAACTATCACTGTACTACCTGAATCTTTCAAGCTAATATTAGCAAAAGATTTTGTTACAGGACCTGCCCAGGAAATGAAAAACAGGGCACTGTCACCAGAATGTTCTCCCAGGTTGTGTAATGATTAGTGATCCAATCACTGAGGTAATAAATTCAACATGGAAGACAAAGAGCAAGTAGTCACAGTGACAAAGACAGACAAACGATGCCAGGAGAAGAACTGGATTACAGTAAGGAGAGAGACCAATTTCATACAAGTGAAGGAAGAAAATGAGGATCAATCAGACCTCTAAGTGTCTCCATTTAAAAAGAGTGGCATGTAGAATTTCTGGTATCATATATGGTCACAACCAGAAAAAGTATATCGTTTAATGTGCATATATGCATCAACACAAAGACTAAACTCCCATGGGAGAATGAAGAAACTTTTCCTCGATTCCACCCTCTTCATTTTTCCTTGCCTCAAAGGAAGCCTCTCTGGAAAATTTTAACTTGAACCATGTTCCAGATTCCATTTTAACAAGATATAGCAGCTTGCATTAAAACAAAGAGAATGCAAAGCAAGTTGCAGATTCATCCATTTCCAGTGGTAAACTATGTGTTGGGTGGGTCAAATAAACTTGCATTATTACTTAAGGCAAAAGCTGCACCTCATCATTCATCGAGGCAAGTATTTTAAGTGCCTTCATGACACACCAGCATACCATGTAATAAACTGAAGTGCCCTTTTCATGCCACAGTTTTACCGCTTAGTATTATGACGTGGTACCACTTACCCAATCAAGTGATCTCTTTTCCAGTGTAAGTTAAAAGAATACAACAAATTAGAACACTTCGTTAGCATGTAATACCAATTCGACATTTCACCCGGTATAAAACACAAAGGAGCAGGAAGCTGGGCAAATCAGGCTGAACAGTTCTGTTGGTACTATTTAAAAAGTGCATTATGAATAAATATAAGTATAAAGCATAGGCATGACAAACACTGAAAGAAAAATAAAGTTAAAAACCATGAAAGGCCGCATACAGTTAGTATGCATTTATTCAAGCAATGAAGCTAAATGAGAGCGCTAGACATTAAAAGTAATGTTGCCATCGAACACCCGAAATATTGAAACCACAAAAACTTGAAAAGCACATTCAGCATTCAAGACCTAGGACGTCGATCTACCATACAAATTTGACAAGGACTCATAATACTTCCATTATCTAGAATGAGAACGCCAAGCAGAAATGCACACTCGTGAATTAAAGAAAAGATGTGTGCCTACAACAACTGCAGGTTAGATAGGTTCAACCTACCAAGAAAGGAGCTTTCCTACAATTTTGAATGACAACCAAGCAAGGAAGTGTTCTAAAGGCAAAAGAAATCCCTCACACTAGAAATCAGCTCCTTCAACATCGAAACAATGCAACCAAATCAACTGACATGACTACTCCATCCAGTATGCTCAATGTAAGCTGTTAATGGAAATGAGAAAAAAAGGTACATGATAAAGCAGTCGTTTTACCAAATCACTATCAATACTGCACTTGCTAAAACAGATCTGAAGGCCCAACTCTCCTAATTTCATGATCAATAAAGAAGCTCGCATGCTTCCTAGGAGGCAACACAGCATCTCCCCATGAATGGATTATCAAATGAGAGTTTTTTAAACTAATGCAATGTACGGAAATCAAAGCTCACAAGATCAATAGAAAAATTTGAAGCACGCTACACCAAATTAATCGCCTGCGTTACCTTTCTCTTCCTCCACATTTGCCATGGCCGCATCGACAGGCTTGACAACATCCTTCCTCTCTTCGCATTTCTCATTCCCTTTCTCGCCCTTCTCTGCGGCGTTGGCCGCCGAATCGCTAACGCTAGTCTCTACGCCGGAATTGTGGCCTTCTCGGCCACTCTCGCTCCTCGGCCCCGGCCTATACCCGGAGCCGGATCTCCTATAATCCTTGCCACCTACTTTGACTGGATCGAAATGCCTGTGCTGATGATGCTGCTGCTGCTGGTGCTGCTGCTGCTGCTGCAGATGCTGCCGCCGCCATGCGGCCTGCTTCAACGTCTGCATGACCTCCGTGACGGGGAAGTACTGCTGCATATAGAGCACGGTGTTCCAGTTGCACCGCCGCTGCTGGATGCAGCCGAACACGGTGTCGTACTCCCCGGGCTCGCTGCTGATCGCGCGCAGGTGTTGGCAGAGCCCGTCGATGATCGCGTTTGCGGCCGCGAACTCCCCGCGCAGCCACGAGATGCGAACCCGTCGCGCTCGTCCACGAACCACTGCTGCTGCTGCTGCTGCTGCGGCGGGGGCGGCCGGTGGCCGTACTGGTGGAGGTGGCCGAAGACGTCCCCGGACGCGACGGCGGCGGCGGCGGCGCCCTGAATCTTGTCCTTGACGTCCGGCGCGGCCACATTCCCCGACGGCATTGCCATGGGAAGAATATATTCCCTGCGCGGGCGGGCGGGCGGGCGAGGCGGCGGGAGGCGGCTGGGGGCTGGCGGCCCAGATCTGGGCGGGGCTCCACGCGGATCGGCGGGGGCACGCGGAATTCGGGCGGATCGCGTGGGGATTAGGCGGTGGGCATGGCGGGGATCGGGGCGGGGGATCGACCGGGCCGGACCGAGTTCGAGCTCGCGGGTCGGGCGAGGAACGGCGGGGAGGTGGTGGGGGAGGTCGAAGGTGAGCCTCCTTCCTTTTTTTTTTTTTTTTTTTTTTTTTTTTTTTTGGTTGGTGTTCCTCTCGTTCTTTCTTCTCTGCCTTGCCTTTCTCGGTTCGTTTGTTTTTGTCTGGTTAGGACTGGGGGGCTCTCGGTGGGGTTTTTGAGTGATCCGATGGGGACTACCTGGAGCTGGAGTGAAGAAAACGATTCTCCAAATGGAAGGGGTTAAAACGGGGGCAAGTTAAGAGAGAGAGAGAGAGAGAGAGAGAGAGAGAAAGAAGGGGGAGAGGTGCGTGCCGTCGCGGCGATCTAGAGAGAGAAAGGAGGGGGGAGATGAGAGAGGGTGGGGGAGGGTCTAAAGAGGCTAGTGAAATATATCAGTAGGGAAGCGGTCCATGGTTTCGGCTATCCTAAGGAAAAAACAAGAAAGTCGTGGGCTCTTTTGCGTGCTGCCTTGCCTTCCTCTTCTTCTTCTTCTTCTTCTTCTTCTTCTTCTTCTTCTTCTTCCCTTCCCTTGTCTTGGGTTTGAATCTTGGCCGACTTCTGCTGCGGCGATTGCCTTGTCTCGGGGGTTGAGTCTCGGCCGAGTTCTCTGCTGACCACCTGGGGAGTTAACCAGATCGAGATCCCTAGTTCGATTCGATCTAGGAGTTCGAACCATATCATATACGATAGCATTTTGATCATTTATATGCTCTAAGTAGGAATGAGTAATCCTACAACAGGTTGCCTAATTCTTAGAACTTGGAAACTGCTGTATCCTAGGAACTTAGAACTTACTTTATTACAGGTTTTTGAGTCTCTTCCAGAATCTACCCAAATTTCATATGTACTCTCAATTGAACAATTACAACGAATTATCACACCAAATTACGACTCATATTTTGGCACACGAAAAATAAGAAATATTAATAAAATAAAAGTTTCAATCATGGATATTGTCGAAAATGAAAATTCAAACTAATTGTTTTAAATTACACACTCATTATGATAGGAAAGCAGTCCATGGTTTTGGCTATCCTAAGGAAAAAAAAAGTCATGGGCTTTCCTGCGTGCCGTCTTGCCTTCCTCCTCTTCTTCTTCTTCCTTCCTTCCCTTGTCTTGGGTTTGAATCTTGGCCGAGTTCTATTGCGGCGATTGCCTTGTCTTGGGGGTTGAGTCTCGGCCGAGTTCTATGCTGACCACTCGGGGAATTAACTAGATCAAGATCCCTAGTTCGGTTCGATTTGGCAATTCGAACCATATCATATACAATCGTGTTTCGATCATTTACATGCTCTAAGCAAAGATAAGTAGTCCTACAACAGGTTGCATAATTCTTAGAACTTGGAACCTGAAACCTGGTGTAACTTACTCTATTATGGGTTTTTGGGTCTCTTCCAAAGTCTACCCAAACTTCATATGTACTCTTAATCGAACGATTACAATGAATTATCACATCCAATTACAACTCATATTTTGGCACACAAAAAATAAGAAACATTAATAAAATAAAAGTTTCAATCATGGATATCGTTAAAAATGAAAATTCAAATAAGTAGTTTTAAATTACACACTCATTATTAGACGCTGTGAAATGCTACAGGACTATGCGAAAATATAGAACAAAAAAAACATAAAGATTTGTTCGAGGTTCTAGATTCCAAATTCCCCATTTTACCTTGAACTTACCCATCGGAATAGATTTTCCAATTTTTAGAACCTATAACCTAGAGCCCGACCATTTCTCATCGGTTTGGTTCTTAGGTTTAGTAGAATCATGCCCATCTCTAACTCTAAATAATTATCTAATTTACCACCTGTCTTCACACCGTATAGCTTTGGTAGTTCCGCTTGCTCCTTTACATGTAGTTTTGGTTTAGAGTTCATCTACTGGGTAAAATTCCGATTTCCCGATCGTTCATCGACGCGACAGCATTACCACTGAATATGACTCCTTTGACAGCTAGATATCTTGGACAAAAATTATCCTTTTCATGGTTAAAGCAACTTATAGATTTTCACGGGAGTAATTTGGGTCATTTTGGGGGCTAATGTAGCCTTTAAACTGAGTCGTTTGTTAGCTATGACTTTTGGGTCTCTATGACAAGTGAAACATCATTAACTGTGTTTCCAACTGGATGGAACCTTTGATCACAGCCGATAATTTTGAACCATATTTACGAAAGTGACACGGCGCCTATGAATAAAATCTTTCACACGGCTCGGCATATTAAGTACATAGCATCTGTACTAAACCTTTTTCTTGTGGTTTTTCAACTAAATGAGTATGATATGCGGAAAAAAAAATCTTTAGTCTCAAAGGGTTTCGACGAATAATTCATATCTCTAGAAAATCGAAGCTAAATTAGGGAAATGATTTTTTTTTTTTTATATACGAGATAGTGCTCTCAGGCGTGCACATGATCTATCGAAATTAATCTTTCCCCAAGTATATAAACAGGAACGATTTTACGAACCAACTCAAACAATTTCTACAACAAAGCAAAAAGTAAAAGCATATATACTATGGCTTTGACATCAATTCCAACCCAACAGTTTATAATCTGATCCTATCTTTTTTCTTTTTGTGGTCAGAAAAATCCTATCTTGTTGATTCGGCTGCATCTATACTAAGATGCTTATATACCTTTCATGTGTTGACACGGAACTTGGGTTAATTGTACGTTGTTACAATTATATTTAAAAGATTCCGGTCTAAGTTGACTAGACCCTACCACGAGTTTAATGACAACAGTTAGCAACGGCAACTTTAAACGATGCTAGAATCGAATTACTTATCTTAAAAACTGGTACATTGGAATACTTATCAGAGCACAAGCCACCCAGGCGAAGAAGCCAAGACTAAAAAAATGTCTTGAAAAAGTAATATTCTCGCTTTAGTTAACTTAATTAGTGCTTTAGGGGGCCACCAAGGAGTGCTGTTTGGAGAAAATCATGGAGACAGTTATGGGAATCAAAATATTGTGAATTTTTGTTGATTTTTAAAGAATAATCTTTCTAGTTTCTACATGGAATTCAGTTTTATTAACTCAAATGACCATGATTTGAGCATCTTCACGTAACTAGAAAATTCAAGATAAAATTCAAAAATTCAAAGAAAAAAAAAAGAAAGAACAGGAACAAAGGGAATCAAATAATAGACAAAACTGCCAAATCAATGGTGAATAACCAAAAATTGAATAGACTTTTGAACCCTCTCGAGTGTGCCTCCTTCTCAATTCACCAGCTCCATTAACACCCAATGCAGATGCAACCGGAGCAGCAGCGGCAGCAGCTACGACGGAGCTTATGCAGACAAGGCCTCCAGCTCCGCTCGATCCTCTTGCACTCGCTCTGGATCACCGTGGTCGGTGTCTTCCTCTTTCGCCTCGCCACCGCCAACACTCAGAACATCATTTATGTGAAGATATTCGCCATCTCTGGTGTCGCGTTAGCAACAGTCCCCTGGATGATACAGCTTCTAGTCGCAACAGCTATCATCTTGCTCTATAATGCAGGAGGCCGCAATCTCCTGTGGATCGTGCAATCAGGACTCGAGGAGGAGAAACCATGTGGCGAAGGCTCGACAAGAGGAAGAGTTTTGATTCAGACGTGCAGCGGTACTGAACAGCCAAGGGTTCATTGGCCTCCAAGGTATAAAATGTACGACGGCTCTCGCATGCTGGTGCGAGTTGATGGGAGAACTGCTGGTCCTCAACTGCAGAGAAACAGAACTGTTTGACCCAAATGTAGTTCCCGTGTTTTCATGCTTGCCATCGAACAGCAAGTCGAGGTGATCCGACCAGGGTATGTAGCAAGAAGCGACATCTTGTTAAGCTTAAATCTTTGTGAATAATTAGATGTAGATGATGTTTTTCGAAGCAGATTGTATATTTACTCCTGTCTCTCCAGAAAGAAAGAACTGCATTGCCCCCATTTACCGGATTATGCTCATTTCTGAGCAAAGAAAGTCTCACGTAAGATCAGCGTTACACCGTCAACCAGTGCTCATTCCCTGCAATGTATAAACAGGTTAAAGCAAAACACGATTGATCCAAGGATGCAACTCTAACTTAACCTCAATAAATCACAACTGGTAATCCGGCAGGGAGGCTATAGAATACACATATATGTGAGAGGAAATAAACCGAGTCCGCGTGGAGCAACTCAACCAGACAATTATCGATGGTACCTATGTTTCTTTTGCCACAATGGTCCAGAGAAATCGGGGAAGTGATGGTGATATGAATAAATAGAACATCAAAATTTGCACAGAAGTAAACACTGCTTCAGCAGTTCAAATCAGAGGAACTTGAACTACTCAGCCAACTTCAAAAACAAGAGAACAAATTCTAATTTATCTATCGATATCTCCATCTGAACTCAGCAAGAGTGCTATCCTATGACAGCCTAAGACGAGAGTCAAAAGACATGAAATCTGCAATTTCATCTTTCAAAGAAAACCCCGTATATCTTATATGTACATGGTAATTCTCCCTTGTATCGTAAGCTGATAGTCAATCACTCAGTGGCGACGTCAATGAGAAGAATGTCTTCCTGCTCTGCCATCTTCTCATCCCTCTGAGTTAGATCAGCTTCAGGATTATTGGTAAGGGGGCCTTGTGGGGTTCCGAAAAGTGTAGTGAATATCTGTCTGTGGCATTCATGGCAGAAGTATAAATAGGTAAAATGACCCTGATATGGGAGCTTATGAACTGCAGCCCCTGGCAGGACGCGGTGCACAAAATCAGTCATTGCTGGTGGAACCACTTTATCATCCATTCCCTAATGAGCAGCAAACAATTGAAAAATATAAGAGGAAAAAAAAAGGAAAAGTCATATAAGAACCATTGCTCGGAAGTACTAATTATAAGAATCAAATGTTGTTATATTCTACAAGTCTGCTTATTTAAATAGTTTTCCCCCTTCCTGTGATTATCAATGACAAATGATGTATGATCCTACCAGTAATCTCTTCCAAGGGTATGACAAAGTCTCCTTTAAAATTTAACTATTAACCCAGGCATAAGAATCGAGTAAATATAAAGCTTCAATAGAGAATGCAATCACTAGATATTGCCAACAGAAAGACCCGAATAAATGAACATTGAATGCATTTCCGTAAACTTATTAAGGCCATGAGGACATAATATGTTCAAGGTATGCATGACAAACCTGCCATATATGTATTGGCCCAAGATAGCCTGTGTATTCCGGCTCTTTTTCGCTGAGTAGAGAAATCAGCCATTTGAGCCAATTCAAAACACCTTTACCTCGACGTTTCTTCTGTAACTTGAGATCTGCCAAGCTAAAACCCCAGTCTGACACCTGTAATGCAGCTTCTTCAACAAAAGGTTTCGCATGCCCCTGCCTAATTGATTCTTCGACATCCCTTTGCCAGAACTCCTCGTATAATGGATCTTCTATCAATGCTCTGTCCTAAATAATTTGGCAGAATTCAATTGATAACACCAAATTGTTTGGCATCATGGAACATTGAAATCAGGGAGAGATCATGACTGGACTAACGCCAGTGACTAAGAGTATTATGAAAGATAAATAAACAGCTAAAGCTGATGGTATGACAAATTATCAAGTTCTGCATGCAATTCCATTATTTATTCCAGAACTCTATAATCATGTTCCCACCTCACAATTTGAATGGGCTATTGGAAAACCATGGGGCCAAAGTGCAATAGTGGAAAAGTGACAGATCATAGTCAACTCTTTGCCTGTAAAATGACATCCAACCTAAATCCTCACAGATCATCACCACTGAAAAGAATTTATAATAGTTTTCCATCAAAAGTCAGTCTCTTAATCAAATGCTGAATGTTTCTGAGCCATGATGAAGAATTATGTGATCGATGACTATAATCTAGTCACACCCAAAAGCTACCAATTCGTAATAATTGCAATATGAAAATTTAAAGCAGTAACAGAAGTTTCTACTGAGGGAAAACCAAAGAAAATTTGCAAAAAAAAACAATCAGTTGTCAGAACCAAGTGACTTACCCTATTTTCAAGTGATAATGACAGCCACTTATCAATCTGACCATGCCTTCCAGACAAAAAGCTCCGATGATAAAAAAAAGAAAGAAATCTCGGCAATCTTCTTGCTAAAAAGAAAAGGAATTTTCTTCTACGTGTCCACTGGTTCCAGGTTCTATATCTCTCCTCCCTGGTCATTAGAGGGTCATATGGATTGACCATGGGGGCAAACATGGCAGCTCCTGCATATCAGGTAAAAGGGAATTGATAGTACTTTTCAGCAAACGCACCAAGGGTAGTCCATCAGTTTTCCTAAAGATCTGCAATCTTCTCAAAACTAGTGCTTATCCAAGAACCCACGTTTTGATAGGAGTTAGAGAGTTGAAAAAGAAAAAGTGGGGAAGACATGACAAAAAGAATGAAGAAGGAAATGATGTACCTGCAACTCTGCCAGGAATGTACCTCAGTGATGCCCACGCATGCATACTTCCACTGGAATATCCCAACACCCAGAACTTGTCATTGACTCCTAAGGCATTTGCTAAAAGAGAAATATCCCTTGCTGACGATTCAAGGTTTCTACGCGGATGAGGATCACTCTCACCAAAACCAGGCAGATCATATGTTATTAATCGAATGCCAAACTCCTCCAGTAATGAAGACTTAAGTCCCGGTATACCTATTAAATTCAAATAATCCGAAATCTAAGGGCTACTAAAGAGATTCCAAAATAACTAGAAAAGAATTGAAATGACATGAGTGCAGAAACTGAAGAATCCCACCTGCGAGTCGAGAGGAGAGAAATGGGTGTGGAAATATTATTGTAAACCTAGCTTTGTCAGGTGGAATACCATGCTCTTTATAAGCTATGTATCTGCCATCTGGAAGCAATATGCGGCTAGCACTTGGAGGATGTATGAATACCTTCTTTGCCAAAGGCACAGAAGCTTTAGGTTTGATATATACACTCAATGCTGCAATTTGTTGACCATAAGACTACAATTACCAAAGGAACACTAAAACAGAAAGAAAACGGTACAAGAAAGTAGTCTAATCAGAAATGCTCTCAGGACAGTGAGTCCATGCCAAAAGAATGTGGGTGAGATCAATTTGCATCATGAAGAAACAGTTTGCAAGCACTTGCAGAACATTCCTCAAACCATACTGAGACTACTCTTGCTTTATCATGACACATTTCCAACTCAAGTGTTCTCACTGGAGTAAATACAATCCCATCGATAAGTTGGTACTAGCATTTGTAACCCGGTAACTCACTTTAAGCGTCCCTTTGACATAGGTGCAATTCAGTCCACTTTTCCACACAGGAACATTAAATCTTAAAAGCTGAACTTCCAATTAATTTATTGTCCGGTTGCAAACATCCCATTTCCTAACATTCTTAAAATGGAAGAGAAAGTTATGTTCGTCTGATACTCCAATTCACTAATTTCGTTCTTCCAAGAAAAGTGAAATCTTTGCCAGTTGTGCCTTGGGAGTGTGCCATTTGTAATCTTGCCCATGGCATCTATCTCCTCAAAAGTTCAATGAAAAAAAGGTAAGTACATATGTAGTGTACCTAATTTCATGTTCCTGCATATAGATTTCATGACAAACTCAACGAACGTACTGAAAAGGAAGATTGTTTCAGCTGCACATTATTCAGTCTCCGGTCACTCGTTTCACCTCTCCGCATTATGATTCTTAAGACTGAAGTGAATGAAGAAAAGACTGAACAAAGCCAATATCTCAAGAGACCACGCTAGCAACGTACACCACTAACAATCAAAAGCCTGGGAGAGCAATGAGAGGAGAGTCAACGCTTGAACAAAAGATTGCCCCATGATTACATTTACGACCATTCACTAACTCGGCAAGAGATTTCGATTGAATGGATCCGAATTCATCAACAACAAAGCCAAAAAGGACTGAAAGAAGAGTCAAGCGATCGAATTCTCCAATTTCTCATTCTCAGAAAGATCAAACAATAGTCAAAAACGGTCATAAGGGGTCGACGACACCGATACACAGATGTGACGATGCATTTCTCAATCAAACAATTTCCTCGCTCGAACCAGGAACCCGGAGAGAGAATCACCAACCAACCTGCGACGGCGAAGAGGGAGACGAACAGCACGACCGACCAGACGTGCGTCGGGTCCTTGTCCTCGGGCAAGTACTCGTTCAGGCGCTTCAGCCTCGCGAACGCCCTCCCGCACGGGCCCCGGAGCCTGCCCGCGACATACGAGTCCCTCCCGAAGTACCTGGCGAGGAAGGAGTTCTCGTTGCCGAGGGTCTGCCGCACGATGTCCCGGCAGCCCCTGGCCAGCTCCACGCACATCTCCGCCGCCCCTCTCGCGAACTCCCTCGCGTGGTCCATGGTGCCCCCGACCCCTCCGGCGCTGCCGTCCCGGAACGCGCCGGCGGCCGAACTCGTCGCCCCCTCCCTCCCTCTCTCTCTCTCTCTCTCTCTCTCTACTCCCCGGTCCTCCCCTCCCTCACTCCCCCGACCCAGTTCAGTTCGAAGCAAACCCAGAACCCATCTCAGTCAAAGAGAACGAGGGCAGGGCTGGATCTGCCAATCTGGCAACGGTGTAGGCGGTGGTTGAGTTGGCCTGGAAAGGCTGGAAAGGAGGAGGAAACGGGCCGAGAAAGGGGGAGCGAGTCAAGCAGAGAGGGAGCAGCGTCTTTATGGGGATTGGAAAGGGAGGCGCACTCCGAGAGAGAGAGTTGAGAGTTGAGAGTTGCTATCGAGGAGCACTGCTGCGTAACCGCTTCTTCTCCGCCATGAACGGCATTGTCAAAGCTTTCGGGAGAAGGTCTTCCTTTATTTTTCTATCGTTTTACTGGAGCTTTTTCCTTTCCCGGTTTTGGAATTTTCTTGAGTGGGACGCGTCCTTGATTCTCTGTCGATCCACCGGCCACTGAATTCCACTCAAAAAGATGTGCAATGAGAAAATCAGATCTTGATTTCTATAATTTCACATACTGTAACTTTCATTTTTATATTTTTGTGTTTTTTTTTTTTTTCAATTGAGCATAGTTCTAAGGTAAAATCGGAAGCTATTTCACATTCTAAAAGTTGGAAATTTATGTTCTAGATTTCATAATAAGCATGTAAATTGATATCACTAGATGGAATTCAAGTAGGCTCTAGAACCGATCTAAAACTTAATGAGATAGGTTTCAGATTTCAATATATATAATAGGTTTTAGATTTCAAATTAAAAAAGTGGCTCAAACGGGTTGGTTCCAAGTTTTAAAGTGAAATCTGGACCAATCTCGAAACCGCTCACCTTTGTTTCGGATTTCAAATTAAAGAAGTGGCTCAAACGGATTGATTCCAAGTTTTAAAGTGGAATATGGACCAATCTCGGAACCGCTCACCTTTGTTTTAGATTTCAAATTAAAGAAGTGGCTCAATCGAGTTGATTCCAAGTTTTAAAGTGGAATTTGGACCAATCTCGGAATCGCTCACCTTTAAATATAGCTATAAAAGCGATTTTCTCACATGGCACTCAATTAATCCTGAACTTTAGCCAAAGTACACCAATTTTGTAAAAAGAAATGAAAATTTTCATAAATTAAATATTTAAAATAAAAAAATTTCTAACTTGATGCAAATTTCAGTAAATTTGAACATATTTTGGACGTATTATGCAAAAAATATTAAAAAAAAAAAAACTCAAGGAGCACCATTTAATATGAGCAATTATTTGGTGATAATTAGAGGTGAGCGGTTTCAGATTTCATACATGTTTTTACCTAAAACTTAGAATCTACCTGTTAAAATAAGTTTATCATTTTAAAACATACCATGTATAACATAGAACCTATAACCTATCTCGTTTAAAATAAGTTTATCATTTTAAAACATACCATGTATAACATAGAACCTATAACCTATCTCGTTTGGGATCGGTTTCAGGATCTACCTAAGTTTCACATATATAATTTATTGAACAATTGCAATAAATTAAAACATTTAATGAGCACCACATGTTGCTATAATTCATTAATTATAAATTTGTCTTTAAAAAGTTAAGAGTCTCAATCATAAAATTGAAGCTCGGATTGGTATTTCCAAATTATACATCATATCATCGAACGGTATGAAATATTACAAGATTGCGCGAAGATATAAACTAATAAAAACATTATAACTTATTCCAGACTCTAAGTTACAAGTTATAAGTTTTTAGTAGAAAGAACTTTTAACCTACCTATCAAAATGAGTTTCTCATTTTTTGAAAGGGTCAATTCCATAAAAAAAACACAAACTTAAGGTGTTATCCCAAATCTAGTTCGAACTTTATTTTGTCTAAAAAAGCACGAACTTTAGGTGTTGCCCCAAATCGCCCGAACTTTATTTTGTCTAAAAAAAAAAGCATGAACTTTAGGTGTTGTCCAAATCTAACCCGAATTTTATTTTGTCTAAAAAAAAAGCACAAACTTTCACTTGTGTCCCAAATCGGCCCTCCGTTAACCCTCATTCCACGGGCATCCGACGTGACATTTCCACGTCAAAGAATAATATCCAACACAAAGCAAAACGATGCTCCATTCGAGTGTTTGGAGGAAGTATTAAATTTAAGTCTCGCCCTCTAATAAGGTGAACTTTGCAAATGATTCTCATGGAAAAAATAATTCAGCAACTTCAGTTTCAGGGGACGGGGCACATAGCGAGGGCCATTAGATCAATTAACAATTGGCAAGCTGTTTGCAAAGTCAGAAGCTGGGTTGGAAGCAGAAGATTACATTATCTTAAAGCGAGATATTAAAAGTATGTGCATTTTGTAGTTAAATAAAGATGTGAAGCCTATTTGTAATAGACTTATTTTATTTTGTCTCAAATAAAGTTCGGGTCAGATTTGGACCAACACCTAAAGTTTGTGCTTTTTTTTTTAGACAAAATAAAGTTCGGGCCAGATTTGGGACAACACCTAAAGTTCGTGCTTTTTTTTTTAGACAAAATAAAGTTCGGGCAAGATTTGGGACAACACCTAAAGTTCGTGAATTTTTATGAAATTGGCCCCTTTTATTTTTAAACCTAGAACCTATGATACTTTGAAACTTGAAATTTATAAGTTCTCACCCGTCCATTATTGGGTTTTACGTACTATTCTGAAACCTTGTTCCCTAGGTTCATCCCTAGTGAAGATGGTCCGATTTAAAAGCTCACAATCAAAATCGGATCCCGTGCGCCACCTTACGTAGAATCACTATATAAAAAAATATTTTCATTAGTCATTTGTATCTGATGGGTGTGTTAATAATTATCACTGCCTTGGCACGAGAAAGTGCGTGGGATTAATTAATTTTATTACAAAAAAAGAAATAAATTTACTCTGTTGTCGCAGACCGGGAAAAAAGACCGAACGGAATTATGGTCGCGGGGGAGGCGGACTGCGTGTGGGCCACGGAGCCGTTGCGTGAGGTCTGGTGCACTGGCAGTGGCAGGGTGGGCGGGTCAGGATGACGTGGCCGCTGAGGATCTTTACGGCCATCACTTCGCCACGTGGTGACGATCGTGCGGGAGGGGGCAGCGAAATTGTCGCGCCGGCGCAACTGTTTGAGTAACGGCCGTCAGCGTCGGCAAGCGGTCGTTAGAAACGGAATACGAGCGTTTCTCCTAGAGATTGAAGGGCTTCAATGGTTAATCCAGTTTTTGGAGCCACTCTGTCAATGTTTCGGAATTTATCGGGACCGAACAGTTCTTTTTTCTCTTTTCTTTTTGTGTTTTAATTAAACAAAATAAAAGTGAACGCAATAACCAAAATTTGCATTTATCGGTAATAATACATATTGAATACGTAAAATAAAAAAAATAAAAATCTCAATACACACAATCACGATTTATTAGTTTATAGTCCAATTCTTCGATTTCATATTAAGTTCTTATTTAATATTTATAAATCGAGAATCAAACCACATAGTATTTATTCCAACGGGGAGCCGGATTGGTAAATCTAAAACCGGACTGGTTTTTTATGGCCGATTCTATAGTGATCTATGCTCACTCCCTAATTTCTCGTCTCCGCGCCAACTGCTGCGGTCAATGACGAGTCGTCCTGAATCCTGATTTGCTGACTTTGACGGAGGATAGGGTTGGCCGAGGACAGACGCGATGGGGTCCCACTTTCTTCCTTATTCCACCCTCCTTATTTTTCCTCTCTCTCTCTCTCTCTCTCTCTCTCTCTCTAATCACTTTTGGTTGGAATAATGATGCGAGCACGTTGACTGATGACTATTGTAATTGTACTGCAATGGGTACATCTCTCTTTTTCGTTAAACCACCTTAGATTGAATAGTCCGTAGACCTAAATAATTGGACAAAGCATATGAATACATTTTGATAGCGAGGTGAATTGAACATATGCTGCATCTTTGATCCTTGCAGATAAATTTATTTCTTAACAACAAATTATTACTTACGAGATTTGAACATCTTAAAAAATTGAGAATAGCCTATTACCATTTACCAGCCATCACCAACCTCATTCATCCCCTATAGACATTACCATACTACTCACTTCGTTCGAAGGTCACTTTTGGTCCGCGACTTTTCTTCCGTAGTTATCCGTTCATTTACATGCATGCGCCCCCACACATTTCTGTTTAGCAATGGTAATTGTATAATCCAATCCGCATTTCGGGATGCTGCAAAAACTTTTCAAGCGGAGAAAATCAATACCAGCGGTCGAGAGCAATCGATCTGATGAACGATCCCGACCCATCGTCATCATTTCCGAAATTGTCCCATTCTCAAGTGCGTTCACCAACTTCAATCGGAGAAGAAAGGAAGTCAAACCTATCATTCCTAATTCTTTGCGAGCTAATGTCGCCATCGCTCGTCTTGCCATGAGAAGTGGGTCCACGAATGCTTCCCATCCCATTATCAAAATGCTTGGAGTGGGACGAAGGGCACATCGTATCGTCACGTCCGTGGCGGTAACGAGTGTAATAATTCAGTCCGAGACAGCTCGAGCAAATAATCACACACGAGAGTACGCACGGCACATGGGCTCTCCCGTCCTTTAGCCCCGAGTGGCCTCAATAATGGGTGGTCCATCCCTACCTAACCACCGCAGCTTTCGCACCATCGGGTGAATATTCTGCCAAAATTATGCGCACACCGCCAGCAAAAGCAATCCGCATGCTTGCAGAGTGCCAAGTTATCCAAATCAAACAACTAGGACAACAACTGGAGCAGCTTCCTCAGGTTTGCTCACATGCCGCCTTTCGTGGCCGAAGTTTCGCCCAGAACCAGGTATGTTTTCTAGGCCAAAGTGACGATGAGATCAGTCACGACCTTCGGACCTACTCGTGATTGCACACGCAACACATGCATTATAATCGCAGTGTATCGATGGGGAAGAGTTCAGGGAAAACTAAAAGGCAAAGCCCTGTTTAGCACCTCCCTTTTTAGGCATCGGCTCTTGACATGCGAGAATAATGGATAAGAGAAAAGATTAACAGGTGAAGGGAAATAGTTTGAGACGAAAGATATTTCCGGCATAATCCACCTTCTGGAAGCAGATTTTACCACCACAAACACCTTTCAATTTCTCTGTCGCTAGTCTCATACCTAAATCCATTGCATATAACTCCGATCCACTCCACATATTACCTTGAAGTACATCCAGAATCTGAAGAGGAAACTGACGTTTCCTTTCCCATCTCTTTTCTTCCTAACTTGGATTTACCAAAACTAGATATAGGTACTAACAAAAACTGTATGTCATACCATTCACCTTTTACTAGTGTACCTGTGATTGCAAAAGTAGCTAAGAAATTGAAAACTAAGGCAACTTGCAGTTTCTAGAATTTACAATTCAGCCCATCAACATATCAGCAGTGAAGTATAACGCCTTCTGCCCATGTCCTATTCACAATTTCGGATCTTCCCATGCCAATGTTTCCTCGACATTCAGAGAAACCTAAGATCTATGGATTCTATACATTCTTTTTCACGTAGCATCAGTACCTTCGGCGGCCATCACGAATAATATTCCGCTCATTCCAGATTGGGCAGGAGCATGTTGCTTTCTTATTCTTCCACTCAGCTCCACAGGTATAGCAGAACTCATGTCCACATCTACAATTTATTAAGGCAATCAATTGCAATCCAAATTTCGGAATTAAACAACTAAGTTGGCAAGACAGAATTATACAATTAGAAAATCATAGAAAAAATTGGACAGCACAAAATTTAACGAGTGGAAAGATCTATAACATGTCCCGGGCAGTATACCAGAAGAAGTCCTAGTTGTTTCTGGCCAACTCCAAAAGCAGTCCAGCCCGCAGGTGAGCTATGAACTCAGACAAAAGATCTAGGGCAACCCACACCAACAGACCTAACTAAAAATGTGAAGTTCACCCAAGGACCAAAACACGAACTGAAAATCTCAAGTTCATTCTGAGATGAGATTTCCAAATTAAAGTGTGCAGAAAACATCCTAACGAAGAATAGAGCCCAGCTGACTGAGAGTAGGATCACATATCAAGTGTCAACGGTGAGAAAGGCAAATGAGGTTAAAGAACAGGGAAAAACCTGCACGTGATGTGATAGCAACCTTCAGCCAGTTCAACCAGATTTTTGCACTTCACACACTCACGCCACAGTCTCTTCCTTGCGAGAGACTTCAGCTGTGCATCTCCAGCAGTTGCAGTAGCATTCGACGTCTGGTACTCATAGCAGGTCATGTTATAATGCCAGGGGACTTTGCAGTCAACACAGAAGAAGAATTGGCATTTCATGCAATTTCTAGCTCCACTACGTTCAGCTCCAACAAAAGCACTTCTGGCATATTCTAAAACCTCTTGTTTTGACATTAAAGTGGAACACCTGGGATTTGGACAGTAGACTCTCTCTGTCACAGGAACAGATGCTTCTTTCATCCGTTGGCTCATAATTGAAATAACGTTTGGTTCCAGAAACCCACCACAGCTATCAATCTTCACCTCAGAGTTACAACCATCATGAGGACATTTAATCATCACTCCATCCAGCAACTTTGCTTCCACATGCCTCTTCATGCAAGTAAAGCAATACCTATGCAGACATTCCTCAACTGAAAACATTTCAGTGACACTTTTATTCTTCAAAACATATAACACAAGTTTCCTTCAAGCTCTTCCCATGGTTAGTCTCCTCAGGCCATGAGATCTGAGAAACAATAGCATCTCTTGCTAGTTTATATGCATATTTAGTATCATTTGGCCCCACCAGGGTTGCACCAAAATGCGTTAACTTCTTTTGGAGCATGGTAGCCTCATTCAATGGTGCAGCAATCTTGCTTTGTCCGGGCAATTGGATGCCTCTGACCTGTCGTAATTGCTGATTATCAGGATTGATTACATAAAGAAAAAATGAAAAATAAAAACATGTAACCAAAGTTTCAGTAGTACATTCAATTTCTGAAGTATGTGGATAACGATAGGAGTTATAAATGAAAAATAGCATGAGAATGACACCTCCAATGTACAAACCAGAAGAGGACAACTGCAGAGCATCATGAGCAAAATAATGAAAATGCCATCTGAAACTTGAGGAGCAAACAACATCAATATATATTTGCAATTTTGCATCGAAGTGAACTTTAAAGAGCACACAATCAACATCGACGAAGCCAATTAAAACTTTCTATTTTTCCCTCTACAGGTGGCTGCAAAAACAGATGGGGTTGTATAAAGTGAAGATAATTTACAAGGTTTGCGAATTGAAAGTAGAAGCAAACCCTTGGTCAAAGCATCACTTGATCAAAATCCAATGATAGACAAGTCATACCTACCAGCAAATTCTAATAGCAATTTAATGTACATCAAAAAAGAGAACTGATGTACTTAAAAGATCGAACAAAAAATTTCATGCCATATGGTTGTTGCTATTTACTCCAAATAAACAATTTCATCAGAAGTAACTTTCTGGTAAGTAGATCAATAGTAACTCCCTTGACATAAAAAGATAGAGCACCACAGTATCAGATGGGCAATTAGGTTATATTTGCGGAATATTGGTGACAGAAGTGTTTTGGTTCTCTGTAGTGAAATGAGTCATCATCATATATAGAATGGAGCAAATGCTTCTAATGCTGCCGGGAAGAGCTGATGCAACCATATGGACCTAGAGGCTATCATTGCTCTCCTTAGAGGAACAGATGTCAGTTTCTCACCATAAGATATCCCATTTCAAAAACAAAGTAATTTTAACTAACCATCTTAAAGTGATGAAGGGAGCAATGAGGCACCAAGCTTTATGACATTAGCCAGTTGAGATAGTTCCATACTTATAGATATTTGTCTAGCATATTCGCATTCCACCAAAAAGAATAACATTTCAGAGTATCATTACTAAGGGAAGAACTAGAAACTGTCTAGAGGAAAAGTAAGGTAATTGTGCAGAATTAGCTCTAACGATTCACCAAGAAATGCATCGCATTTGGGAATACTTCTTCTTCGGATGGAGGATACTAAACAACTCATGCCAAAACTCCAATTTCTGAAACCAGAAAGATCACTCTGTTTACAACCCCTGCTTTTTTTTCCTTTGCAACATAGGGCGAAAAAACTATGGTCGGATAAAAAAAGAAAGTCCCTCATCAACCAAACAGTAACAATTTACCAACTTAATTATTAGCAACTTTTAATACCTTGCTTAATGCCTACTACTGTACAAAAAACTAGTCAGCATCACCAGACCATTTCCCTTTCCCTAAAAATCGAGCCTAAGTAATCAAGCATATTACAAGTTAGAACAATGCATCAGATACTCAAACCAGTCAAGATGAACCGACAGCTTAGTGAATGCACCAAAACTATGAGCAAAACGCGATTTTTCATGGGAAAAGACAGACTCCAATGCCAAGAGTTGTCGAAACTTACGTAGTTATACAGCCTAACATCGCCGATCAATACGTTAACCCTCTTCAAATCCAGGCAAACCGCAGCATGAAGCCCTTGGACTAAGGCCTCAATCTCAGCTTCCAAGTCGCTGACCAAGACGTCGTTGATCAAAGGCTTCTTCAGCTCGATGATCACGTTGTCCTTGAAATCGCACACGGCCACCCCAAGCCCGGCCACCACGACCTTCTCGTCCTTAATCCACTCCTCGCTCACCAAACCCTTGACGTGAACCCTGAAACACTCGCCACTACTCGCGGACGACAACGACGACGATGCAGCAGAGGAGGCGCAACCGGCCTGGAACGGCTTGTGATAATCGTCGCCGTAGTTTCGCCACTCTTCCTCAGGGATGCCGACGATCTCGGCGGCGAACCTCATGTCGTGAACCCGACGGTCCAAGTCCCGCCTCATCCTCTGGAACTCCGCCTCGCAGTGCTCGCGATCCTGGCGCTCCTGCGCGTACCTCTCCATCTCTTCCAGCATCAGAGCGGTCGCCACCGACCGGCCGTCGCCGTCGTCTCCGACCAACCAGGCGCCGTCCGCGGCCGCCGGGGGGGACCCCGACGCCGAGGGGCGGGAAGGCGAGAGGGAAGCGCGTACGGCTTCCATCATCTGGAGTTGGAAGGCATAGTCAGCGTCGGAGTCAAGGGCTCGGGACGCGACGAGCTCCCGGCGCTGCTCGGCGACGGCGGCCTCGAGGTCGCCGCCTTCCATTTTCTCGAGCCGGCGAAAGACTTTCCTGCGTTTTCTCGCGGGGCGGATTGCGGGAAAGTGTGCGGGAGAGTAGCAGTGTATTTTCTCGGAGGTGGAGGGAAGATCGCGTTTTCGTCGCCTCTGTTACAAACGGAAGAGAGGAGTAGCGTTCTCCCTGAGGAGGCAAATGGATGTTGTTTGATTGAATAAAACATGGAACTTTAAAATGCACATTTTTTCATGGGAAAATTCTAAATAAGTATCCGAAGTTGACTAATTTTCTTAAATAAAGACCTGAAATGAATTTTGTATCAAATAAAGACTTAAACCGCTATCTTAAATAAGAACCCAAAGTAATTAAATCACATGAGCTTACTGATCAGTCAAATATTTGCCGGTTAACAAGCATGTGACATTTCCGACAACGCAATTTTGTCCAAAAAAAATATAGGGAAAATTAATAAATCCTAAAACAAAAACAAAAAAACCCTAAGTTTTCTACGGTCTCCTCATTCTTTGTACCCATCCTCTGCAAAGTCAAAAACCCAAATTCTCCCCATTCCTTGTACCCATCCTTCGCAAAGTTGAAAACCCAAATTCTCCGCCGGTTAGGCACGAATTCAAAAACAAGAAGAAAACCAAATGCTTCTTATTTTGTTTGCGGAGACCCAAATTCTTTGCCGATCGAGCAAGGTGAGGAGCAACGAGAATCGAGTCGTGATAATGACCGTGTAGCGATTTGGTTGAGGAGCAGCGGGGAGAAGAAAGAAGAAAACGTAAACATCTAAATAAATAATCTAAACTTAATTAATTTAGAATTTTCCCTTTTTTTCAAATCACAAATTTCTAACAAAATTGCCTCTATTTTAATCGCCGAAAAATGTCGGCCGGCGAACTAAGGTCCTCAATAGAGATTAATTTGATCATTTTGGGTTCTTATTTGACACAAAATTCACTTCGAGTTCTTATTTAAAATAATGGGTCCACTCCGGGTCCTTATTTGACACAAAATTCATTTTGGGTTCTTATTTAAGGAAATATATTCACTTCGGGTTCTTATTTGAAATTTTTCCTTTTTTTTTTTTAAAAAATAGTTTTTTTTTTCTCCTCCTCAATTTTTCACCCTCCTTTTAAAGCAAAATGGGAGAAATGATCAAAATACCTTCTCGCCTATGTTAATCTACTTCACACCAAGCTGAAAGCCAATATGTGTCGAAGCCAATAGGTTTTGATTGAATAAAAAAGAGAACTTTAAAATGCCCATTTTTCTTTAAAAAAATAGTTTTTTTTTCCTCCTCCTCAATTCCCACCCTCTTTTTCAAGCAAAATGGGAGGAATTATCAATATACTTTCTCACCTACGTTAAACTACTTCACACGAAGCTGAAAGACAACATGTGTCGAAGCCAATAGGTTTTGATTGAATAAAAAAGAGAACTTTAAAATGCACAGTTTTCTTAAAAAAAAGTTTTTTTTTCCTCCTCCTCAATTTCCACCCTCCTTTTCAAGCAAAATGGGAGAAATTATCGATATACCTTGGCGCCTACGTTAATCTACTTCACACGAAGCCGATAGCCAACATGTGTTGAAGCCAATAGGTTTTGATTGAATAAAAAAGGAACTTTAAAATGCACTTTTTTCCAAAAGACTAAATTTTTTTCTCCTCCTCAATTTCCACCCTCTTTCCAAGCAAAATGAGAGAAATTATCAAAATATCTTCTTGCCTACGTTAATCCACTTCACATGGAGCCGATAGCCAACATGCGTTGGGAGTGCCTGAAACGAGCTCTCCCTACATAACAGCAACTAAAGAGTTCATCTTTGTTAGTTTGGGATTTTGCGGGTTGACGAAAAAAGGAAAAAAAAAATACATATATATGACTGCACATGCATACACATTACTACGTCAGAGTAAAGAAAAATTCCTACCTTTTTTTTTAAGATTTGGAACTTTTTCTTTTTTTCTTTTCCATATATCTTCAATTAATGTCCATTCTTTCGAAATGTAAACTGGGTTAGTTAGACTAGAACCGCATTCAAATTTTAGATATATTATTCTCTCTCCAGGTTTATCGCATGATCTCTTTGCTCTTTGAAACTTTAACCAACAATTACTTTTTTATTTATTTGATGATTCGAAATTTTCATATTGACGAACTGCCAAAAAAGAAAGAAAAAGAAAAGGGTTTTATAACCGAGGAAGTCTCATTTGGGCAGTTTTGCGTTATTTTAATCCAAATTCAAGATCAAATGAATCACAGCCTTTAATTTTGTGTAATGTAAGTTAATCATATAATTCTTTCGGAATGTAAATTTGGTTGGTTAGACTATAACTACATTCAAATTTGGTTTGGATATATTATTCTCGATTTAGATGTATCAATGGAATGTCTTTGCTATTTGAAATTTTAACCAACTTTGAAATTTTAATTAACAATTATTTTTCATTATTTGATGATTCGATTTTTTTTTTATGATATAGGGAAGTCCCGTTCGGAGTAAACCCTGGGGAAATTTTTCGTAACGATGAATCGTCCGAAAAGAAAAGTAAATGAAAGTTCAAAAAAGTCAACTTGCCCATGAAATTCCACACGTTTCTAGTTTTTCCAGTCTGGCTGGTGACGTACTTTCACAGTTCAACAGGAAAAGAAGAGAAATGACGAAATAATGGTGGGAAATTTACCGTGAGAGTTACGGCCCTTTTCAGGCCACAAATTTCTTCGAAGAAACCTGAGAACTCTTTTATCCGGTTTCCACTCTCAGCTTGTTTACCCCCTTCTTTTTACTTTTCTTTTTGGTGCTATGAATCTTCTCTTTTTGTAGTAATTTTTCTGAAAAGTTCTATTAATTTTTTTCCCTTGATGTCTACAAAGTTTTTTTTTGGTAAAAGTTAATAATATATAGAAAGGAAAAAGCCAATATACACAAACCGACGCTAAGAACTTTCACTCATAATGCAAATAAGTAGAATGAGTGGAAGAGAGCTGGTGCAAAAGAAAAAGCAACACCAAGGAAGCTAACGACAACAAAGCAACAAGCCGAGGCACAAAGCAACACGGCACAAGACGCACACACACTCTAGCTAATTAAGAATAACAGTGCTTCCGTAAAAAATAAGAGGGTCAAAACCCCAAGCTCTTTGAAGCCTTCTGTTCCTGGGAGAGTCCGGAACCTTGTTGTAAGTCAGCAATTTTATCCTCGACGACTTTAATGAGATAATCCTTCATAGCAGCAACTAGTGCTTCACCTCGAAAGATAATAGCATTCATTTTCTTCCAAATCTCCAAAGGAATAATGGGCAATGGAATGGAAGAAATCATTGCCAGAGAGAAATCTCAAGGCCCAACTGATATTTTCCGCCTAAGGTCTATTGCGCCAAGGAAGATTACATCTCCCCGCCCAAAAAAAAAAAAGCAAGAGTCGTAGTTGATGTCTACAAAGTTGTTATATAGCGAGTGTGTAAACAATTTACAAGATGTCTAAACATCTTTATTGTAAGACCAAAAAAATGTTGGATGTTCTATTAATAGCACCTATAAAATTAAACATTTTTTACACTTGCAATAGTGAATGAAAATATTCATCAATGAACACAATTGTCAAAATAAAGAGTCGAATACCTAATTTACATAATCTAAAACTTTAATAAATTATGCTCAAGCCATGGCAATCTTAGTTAACTCAAAAATCAAAATTATAATCATTTTGTGAGTAACTAAAGATGGATTTTATTTAAAAATTTTAAGTATATTGAATTTTTTTAATTATATTTTTTTTTACCTCGATGCTTTTTCCTTTTTGTATTGCCACACTTTTTCTCCGTACTAGCCAACTTTCAATTTTTTTATTTTTTTGATTATTCTTTAAAGTCTCATCATATTAGATTAAAATACACGTGTGGGCTGCTAATATGATTTTTATTGCATGAAGAATTGGTGAAATTGATGTCGCAAGTACTTTGCAATAAAATTGAGTTTTATATTTAAATAGTTATACAAAGAATTTAATGGTCCAAGCGGGAATTTTCATTTTCTTTACAAAAAAAAATAATGATTGATATTTTAGAATTTTCTATCAAGATTTGTTTCAAATTTGTTCCACCATTTGCCCATTCCCATTGAGTGGGAATTAATGATCCACAAGGCACCGTTATTCCCTCTTAATAACGGTGTCGTTCTCTTAGCAACATCTCGAAAAGAAATATCTGGCTACAATTGTCGCCAGCAACGGACGATTCGTCCATTTTCTGGAAGTACTTCAATCAATATTCAGTGTCAAATCAATTACAGCCGTTGATTTCATGGGCTTTTCCCATAAAATCAACCATTGCGATTCATCCGATCTAATTTTTTTTTTTTGTCGGTCATATTCTACGCCTATTCTAACGTTTACTCGACTTTTTTGTCCCGCTCCTCAGCTGGGCGTGGGAGTCGAAAACCACTCCCGAAATTAATTCGTCCCCACCCCAACCCCTAGAAGGTGGGGATTCGAACCCCTCACCTCTCCATTTCATATTAGAAAAGTAGCCACTGGGGTAAACCCCAGTGGTTCATCCGATCTAATTAACCGGGCTTTAGAGAAGAAATTTTCATGTCCTCTCTCTCACAAACAATGCATCTTCCACCGGAGTATCCCACACTTTTATCATCTTCTCCTAACACGCTAAAGGTGTGTTTATTTTAGGCAAAATTTCATAATAAAAGAAAATACTTTTCGAAGAAATTGTTTTTTTTAGGAAAATCGTTTTAAAAATGTGTATTTTCTTTAACTAAAAATGATTTTCAGTTGACTGATCACTTTCAGCAAACCGAAAAATGAAAGTTTAGAAAATTAATTCGAAAAAATTGTATTACTTAAACAAATGTACCCTTAAACATACCTTGCCATAGATGCTTGCATAATGCACTACTAATAAGCACAATCATCATTGCTTGTAAAGCGCACTAAAGAATTACTCTTAGAATTCATTTGTTTAATAAAAAACTGTTTCGGTAAATTATTTTCCGACTTTCCAATATTTTGATGAGTAAAAAGTTAATTGGTCTACAAAAAACTTTTTCAATGGAAAGAAAAAAATAATAAATTGCGGGAAAACAACTTCCCATTATGCAAGAAGCAAATCATTTTCCCTAAACCACTAGATAAATGAAAACTAATTATTTTCTTCTAAAATGATTTTCATAAAAAAAATTTCATTTATTATGAAACTTTTAGCTCAATTTCTTTCACGAAAAATTAATAAGTTGAAAAGTCTGAAAATGATTTGTTATAAACTTGAAATAATTAACCAAGGAAAGATGTTTCATCAGCAATATTGTAGACCATAAAAGTTCTTTTTGTTCATTCTTTTTGTAAGCAATACAAATAACTACTTTTCAGAAATTGTTTTTTAAATCCAACTAATGTCCACATGACAAACAGCGTATAGACATTCCACACTTTGGGATCGAAGAAAGGCACATCCTCTTTCATCTGAATGCGTTATCACGGTTCATGTAGGCAATGAATCTTCAAGTCAATCAACCCAACACCCCTCCAGCTACGTTATATCTGCAACATACAGTGGCAATGAGTTTTCTGCTCAACAATGTTTTATTACCAAGCACTTACTCAAACACTAGATTAATATCGAATATCAGATACATGATTAAATGACATCGCATGCATTGAATATTGACTGCTATTTGTACACGGCGAGAACTAAGTGCCGCAATTGACAAAGCGCTACATAGTGGGAGCCACCTCTTAAATGTGAAGTGAAGTGCCACGTGATAAGACCCACCTCTTGAATTCTAGGAAGACGCCACTAGAATCCTACTTGTGCTACCATCTATTTATATCAAGTGGACTAGCTACATAACACGTATCATTGGTATCATTTGTGTCCTGCCATCCTATATTAGCATTTCTAGGTCTTAGAAGAGGTGGTGGATTACTTGCTTAACCGGCGATTTGCTCGGCAGCGTTAAGGCAGGCCTTGGAAGTAGGAACAGTGCTTGCATGTTTGCTCGTAGGGAGATAAGAAATCGAGGTTCCGGGACATCGAAGCGCACGGTGAGAGGACAGTGTATTCGGGGCATTACAGAAATGGTATCAGAGCTGAGCGAAAGCTAAGATGTTTCAATTTGGTATTAGAGCTTAGTGAATTTCGGAGTATTACGCGGGGAGAATGCATGAAGAGATGTCATGCATGCTTACCCGTGGGCTTGTGAGTAAGCTTCTGCCTTTAGCTTGGGCCATCTTGATATAAGCTAAGGCCCGCTCATTCGTTTATCATTGTCATGTCGAGAGCAACTGAGTGAATTAATTAGAGAGAGAGAGAGATCATATTGAAGGAGAATCACAGTGGAGAAAATTGAATAGTGTTCAAAGTGGAATGTCCCTCCACGAAGCTTCGCAGCTCATGCAAGTGGTCCATCCCCTCTCTCAAGTATTTGTAGACCACATCTCATGTTCCACACACAAATTGGATCAATTGTGTAAAGTGTATACTTTGTGCCTGTGAATGGGCCGACATCACGTGCATCGCAATAGATGGAATCTTACAGCTGAGTGCCACTGGGATCAACTGTTACACTGTGAGAGCCATCTCTTGAACTCAAGAATCACTTGCAGCGTCAAATGTGTGCGTTGATAAGATCAGATGCATGGTGTAGTATCGACGAATGGTACCTGTGTAATCTATGGTTTTTTTTAGTATTTCTGTTCTCTGAAATAGGTGGCAAATTCTTGCTCAGTCGGTGATTTTCCCACTCAGCGTTGAGTCGGTCTTTGCAGGCTGGCTTAGATTTGGAGATAGAAGATCGAAGTGTGTTGTAAGGGAATTTCAAATCTGGTTTTAGAGTCAAGTGAATCTTGGGATGTTACATGAACTTTCTCAGGTGTTGTTATAACCGGTGTCCAACAGAGTTGCTGGTCTGTAGCACCTCGCCTTACCATCCATACAGGATAAAACGCAAGTTGGTTTGCATACTGTTTCCATACGTTTGTCTACCTGCGCATTTGAGCGACCGTCGCAACGGCCTGGACAGGTCCTTGTCGTAGCCACATAACAAACATGGTAAGAAGACCAATCTCGGCCACCCGCTTTTCCTCTTCAACTGAAATGAAAGGAAACTTCGTTGCCCATTTGAGGTCGCAAGTTAAAAGACCAAATGAGTATGGACAGAAGTGGATGGTTGGAGGAAAGATTGGGAGATACTCGACCAACTTAGGCAGTTTATCCTGGTTTTTCCTTTATCCACCCAATATTGATCAAAGGTATTCGCTGTTTGCAACTCTCCCAATTTGCCAAAACTTTGAAGCACACCTGTTTCAATCATCTAAAGTAGTGCAGTGAACAATAGTTCAAGTCTGATGACCCCAGCTCTATCAGTTGCCCTGATTTCTTGGTGATCGATGAATTATTAGAACTCACAAGGCCGAGAATTTGCAGCCCTTATAGCTTGCCAAAAATGGCCACATCCTCTAACGAACAACCATCAAGACACAAAGCGCGTAAGTTATTCAAGAACTAAAACGGTGAAGGTGAAAGAGTGAGACATATCTCAATAAGATTTAAGAGTACATTTTTTTTTTTCCATAGAATCGAAATATAAATATGAGACTTTAAGATAATTATTGTCTGTGAACAGCAAAACAATGTCCAGCTCAAGGCCAATCTAATCATTTGGGAAGCTCTTTCATGTCAATATAGCGAAAGCATATCACCCTACAAATTTTGAGCTTGTCCTTGGACAACTGTGCTACCAACTTATCTGTATCTTTCAACATGAGAAGAAGATGTTCTCTAGAAGCAACCAAAGCAACAAACTCATGAACCAAGTCATGTAGCTTGAAACCATCAGCATCTCCATTATCTAACAAAAGGGAGGAGACTTGAAGAGTACAACTTAGGGAGCTAAACCTATCTCTAGTTCTTCCATGGTGCTATTTTCTTGAAATAACTCCAAACCTATGTCATACCTGGCCAAATTTTCAAGAGAAGACCTAAAGACCTCATAAACAACACAGAGTCGTAACAATGACTTCACCTCCTTGCCTTATAAATGATCATAACCTATTAAACATCTTATTTATCACCTCACTAACTCCTTTATTTTTAGACATCTCTATTTATTTTAAGAAATCCTTCCATTTAGATAAAACAAAGTCTTTAGAATGTGCAAGTTCTTATAATGGCAAAACCTTTTGAGGACATTGGATTATCTGAATGGAAGGATGTTTTGAAACAAATTGAGATGTCTAAAAACGAAGTAATTGGTGTGGTGATAAATAAGACGTTGCAATTGAGTTATGATCATTTATAAGGCAAGGAGGTGAAGTCATTGTTATGACTCTGTGTTGTTTATGAGGTCTTCAGGTCCTTTCTTGAAAATTTGGCCAGGTATGACATAGGTTTGGAGTTATTTCAAGAAAATAGCACCATGGAAGAACTAGAGATAGGTTTAGCTCCCTAAGTTGTACTCTTCAAGTCTCCTCCCTTTTGTTAGATAATGGAGATGCTGATGGTTTCAAGCTACATGACTTGGTTCATGAGTTTGTTGCTTTGGTTGCTTCTAGAGAACATCTTCTTCTCATGTTGAAAGATACAGATAAGTTGGTAGCACAGTTGTCCAAGGACAAGCTCAAAATTTGTAGGGTGATATGCTTTTGCTATATTGACATGAAAGAGCTTCCCAAATGATTAGATTGGCCATGAGCTGGACATTGTTTTGCTGTTCACAGACAATAATTATCTTAAAGTCTCATATTTATATTTCGATTCTATAAGAAATTCATGCTCTTAATTCTTACTGAGATACCTCTCACTCTTTTGCCTTCATCGTTTCGGTTCTTGAATAACTTATGCTCCATGTATCGATGGTTGTTCATTAGAGGATGTAGCCATTCTTGGTAAGCTAAAAGGGCTGCAAATTCTCGGCCTTTGAGTACTAAAAATTCATCGATTGCCAAGGAATCAGGGCAACTAGCAGAGCTGAGGTTGTCAGACTTGAACTATTGTTCACTACACTACTTTGAATGATCTTGCAGCAAAATCCTCATCGCCACCTAACAACCAGAACCCATGATCAAATAATACCATCAGAACGTTAATCAAAGCCCAAATGACCTCAACCAGAAAAGTTGCGAAACCATTCATGTATCATAGAGACCCACCAAAGGAAATCTGTTGATGAACTTCGCAAAATAAATGAACCGAACTCAAATATGATGAAAAGAAATGTCCAGATGCCCACCTCTTCTTCTTGCCTTCGGTATCAACCTTGTCCCCATCTTCAAGTGCTCTTCAACTTTTCCTCCTTCTTCCTCTGTTCTTTCCGTTGCCTAAGAGGGAAGATGCACCCGTTTGTTTTGACAGGATTGCATCCCTGCCAAACATATATAGCAGAGAGAGAGAGAGAGAGAGAGAGAAAGGCGGTCTTCCGGCAATAACAGACGAATCCGGGAAGCGATGCACTTTTACCAGCTCAATGGAGATTTGAATGCAATAAACAATTGTTGGGTGGTCCCGCAAAGAAAGAGAATGCAAGAGGAAAAGCAACCTCCGTCTTGTTCCTAGTGCTACAATCCGTCAAAGGTTGAAAAAAACAAGTAATAAACAAATCAGACTAAAGTGAACGTTCAATTAAATTGGAATTAAATAATACACACTAAGTGAAAGTTATATGAACTCGTAACCCTAGACCGGACCTTTCACAATTACCTAAGATTCTTCATGTCGTTGGAAATCTTTTCCATAGACAACTTCGAGCCTCAGCTCTTGATGGAAACCCTTGCTGTCATCAATCAGTCAGTAATCTTTTCGTATAATCTCTCAGCAAACATTAAAGTGACCCACATCAACCTTCAGGTCCTTGGTTGTCTACAACCCTTGGTTTCTCTTAAGTATCAAGTGTTATGTCGTGATCTTCTTTGATGTCATCGTATGTTGTCGCATGAACAAGAAGTTTGCTTTGGTTTTTGAACGTGTTCTCTTCCCGGGAAACGGACCCCATATGGAGGGGGTGACTTTCAGTTCAGAGCTACTCGCATTACTGTTGTGAAAATTTCATGAATGTAATCCCCTAAATTAAAAGTTCGGAAGAAATTCCTTTTCAGTTTATTTCATAAATATATTGGCAAACTTCATCGATTATCACCACCTGCAATTCCTTTAATTAACAAAATCAAAAGATGGGACGAAATCTACTATGGTATGGGACATGAACCGGTATTTAGTTGTTGATATCATGAAAGGTATGGTGAAAAAGAAATCAGGATAAGTGGGATAATATCCAAAAATAGTTTAATTGTGAATTTCAAGTATGTTTTAGTTGAAAAGAATCTACATACTAATTTTAGATCAGTTGAATTAAATAGAATTAGAAAAATGGTGTTACCTCACATTGATCAAAGAGATTGTGTCCCTAGCCACCGTTCTTATTATAACACTTTCACTGTAGTGCCTTCATTTTAATGCCTTCTACAATTCATCACCCTATAAATAACCGTCTCTTCTCATCCAAAGAGGTATTGCTTGGTTCCTAGATCATGAGATATACTTTCCTTGAGTGTGGATTACCGCCCTTGTGGATGTTTTATCTTTTATTTCAATAAACTTTTAACTTTTTATGTGATTATTTATTTACTAATTTAATTTCCATATTATTTAAATATCAGCACATACCCCACTTATGTGTGGATTATCGCCTTTGTGGTCGGTCGTTACTTTTCAATTTAATTTCCATATATATTTCCTTATGAAAAAGTTGAAGTAAGTCGCCATAAAAATTGAACTTACTTGTGGGTTTCCGTAGACGACTAAGGCGTGTTTAATGGGAAACCGTCGAGTACGTTGATTGATGTTTGGTTCCAATCAATATGAAGTCCACAACGGGATTATGGAGAATTATACTTTTCAATCGAAAATCATTTCAAATTGCTACTAAATAAAATTACCATTGTCTAAGAAACCTCTTCGGATACAATGCTAACAGTGGCAACTTCAAATGTAACTGGAATCAAGAAAAAAGGACAAATGAATTTGCTGTGGAATATCAAAATTTAATATTGTACATGTGTCCGTAAATATATATATTTCTAGTACATGTGTTGGTGCCTGAACTATGCTTGTATGATGATTTTCTTACACCAGCAATGTACAAAACAAAAGTCTTAATTTAAAAGATTATCGCCTTCCTAACATTTTAGGGGCAACAAAAAGACAATATGGGGGCAATCAAGTGAAAAACGTTGACACATCGCATAAAAGTTCAAGATGTCATATATTAATATCAGTTAATAAAACCTAATAAAAAAATTGTGAAAGGAAAGGAAAGGAAATGAATTAGCTAATAGGAAGAATCATAGCACCACCTAAGAGTGAGCGGTTCCAAATTCTATAAAGGTTCCATCTAGAACCTGAAACCTACCCATTAGAATAGGTTCCCCATTTTTAAAACCTGAAACTTACTCTGCATATCCTAGAATTTGGAATCTACCCTGTCAAGGTTTCAGAGTCGATTCCAAATCTATCCAAGTTCAACTGATATTATTAATTGAACGATTATAGTGAATTAAAACATTTAATATCCACCACTTGCTGTTACAATTCACTGACCATAAGGACATATAGAAAATATGAACATTAATAAAGTAAAAATCTCAGTCATAAAATGGAAGTTCTAATTAATGCTTTTAAATTATACACTCATTATCGAACGACATGAAATATCGTAAGATTGCATGAAGACATGAACCCAGAAAAACATTAAAACTTGTTCAGGTCCTAGGTTACAAGTTACATGTTACAAGTTCTTCCAATTAAGAATCTAGAATTTATCTGTTGAAATAAGTTCGTCATTTTTTGGAACCCGGAATCTACCATGCGTACTTTAGAACCTAGAACCTAGAAGTTCCCACCCGTTCGGTTCTTAGGTTCCACGTTCTACCCTTGAACTATACTCACCCCTAACACCACCTAAATATAAAATGTTTCTAAGATTAGCTTCCAAATATGATGTCATAGGGAAATCAAGCAACTTGTGTAACTAATGGATCTTTTAAATCTAGATGAAACGTGAAAAAAAAACTAGAAGATCCAAATATGAAAAATATTTAATTTGATGCAAAAAAAAATGAGAATAAATTATATCCTTTCAGACGAATTCTATTGGTAAATCGGCCTGTGTTATTTTAGGGAAATTCCATATGTGATCCCTCACCAATGGAAAGGACATGGTATTGATTATGGAAGGGCAATAACGGAATACTCAGTAGGAAGAGCTACAAGAAAGGATTAATTTTTAAATACATAACCCGGGTAATATTTTTTGTACACAACCTAAATCCATTACCGTTGGTATAGATAATTTGTCAGATTATTAAACTACACCTACCTATATTAATGGTGATGGAGATGGATTGCGTAACAATTGGGCTGCATATACCGCGTATCATATAAAAATGGCATGCGAAATGCTAGAATTTCCATAATTGCTAATTTGCAACACTAGAACACATCAAAACTTATGGTTTCTTTTGTTGAATGGAGCAAGCACGATATTTCACTTAGAAGCAAAATGAGTGGAGAACATAAGGAAAGTAATCCTCAAAAGGAGAAAGACCTGACCCTCACATAAGAAGTCCAAATGACAATCATCATTGTGAGCCCAACGTGAATTTATGCAAAATTAGATAATCGTGTAGATAGATATAGATACAAATAGATCACGAGTCCGCCAACGTTTATCACCAATAGGTCAACCTGAAACATTCCTTACGATACCCATGTCACGGATTAATCACTTGGTACTAAAGCTCAACGTACGTCCGTTTACACGTAACATTGATCTATCTAGCTTAGCCGTTTGATTTTTTAGCAAAGTACTATTTCATTCAAGCTTTGAGCTTTTCAAAGCTCATCCAGCTTCCGCCATTACTGCATCGAAAGCAACTCATTCCTCGATCCCACCCAATCCAATTCACATCCAGACGAGACCGGACCCAGGAGGACGACAGATAGTCAAAAAAAGAAGCGGAGACAGACACTGAAGTCAAGCAGAGCAGATGTCCTCCGCATTATTTTTCGCTCTCCGATTCTGACATCTCGGGCTGCCTCCCCCCGCTTTGGAATCTCGTACTCTGTCCTCCTCTCGTTCTCGAGTCAGCAGTCCTCGCCAGATCGCGCTGCCCGCTCAGGCACGCCCGAATCTTTGTTGCTGGATCTTGTCTGGGCAGAAGAGCAAGAAGGGAAGCGGAGGAAGTGCAAATCCTCTCCGGAATCGGTGCGCTCACGCTTCACTGAAATCCCGAAATGCTTTGCGGGGGGAGAAAACGTGATATATTAAAAGAAAAGAAATGCGACGGGCGGAAAAGGAGCGACTTGTATCGACCCCATCATCGGACAATTATTTCCTTATTATAATCCGAATTCTTGATATTCTCGAAATCTTGTCTGAACAGCCAGGGCAATCATGACGGAATATCTCGAGAACTGCCCACTCGCATTATAAGCGAAAAACATTAATGCGCTTCTGGAACGACCTGCAGGGGGATAAGAGTACGTAAAGCAAAAGTCCAGGCTGCACAAAACGCCTGTAACGTCACTCGTTGTCCCTGCTTTTTCTCTTATCTCCAAAACCCGGAAAGAGCTCGGAAGGATAGAGAATCGACGGCCAATCTCTAGATAATAGATTTCGGGAGAACTTTTTCAAGCTTTAATTTTGAATTACTTCAGCATAACATCTACAGTTTTTGCTTGCTATTTCGCTATAACAACTAATTCGAAATTTCATTTCTTGAATCACTAAACGTGAACAAAAATCACGTGTGATTGACTCGTGCATTCACATATTATTGTTGAACCCATAGAAGGATGCCTAGCATTTAATAAGGTATGAATCACCCCTAGTAGAATTTTTAGTTTGAGATTGACAAATTTGAAATTTCGTTCCCTAGATCATGAAACGTAAACAACGGTCACATATAATTGGCTCGTGCATTCACATACTATTGTTAAACCCATAAAAGGATGCCTAGCATTTGACAAGGTGATAGCATTTTTCTTTTATTTTTGGACAAGGTGATAGCATTTGACAAGGTATGAATCACCCTTAGTAGAATTTTCGATTTGAGACTACAAATTTTATATATGTGCAATGCCCTTTAAGCAAGTTTATCATTCTTACCCCATTATGATGTTAGTGGGTTACTCAAAATAGAGAGTACACCTAAGTACAAACTCGTCTTTCAATGACTAATAAAGATTTTTCCAAGATAAAGAGTAGGCTGGAGAACAGAACTTGCGACTTTGGACTTGCAAATCGAGTTTTGGACCACTTGATCGGCCACCACCACTGGAGTCACACCGTACAAATACAATCTCTTAGAAAAAGGAAAATCGAAATTTCATTCTCTCATTAAATTAAACAAGGAAAGATTAAAGATTTTAAAAGAAAAAGGCAAAACCCCCAAGAAAAATTGGAGATGATTTTAGACTAATCTCATCCCTTAACACACCACACAGAGGACCAATTTCCTTTTAAGACAATGGATTCATTCATTCTGGAACAGAAGGAACCCCCTAATGCCCTCTGGCCACTTCTTAAACTAATTGCATACATTTCAACTTGGAAAACCTTGTTGAGTTCCTACATCAGAGGGCTATTAAGAAGGCCATGCCATGGGGAGCTGAGCCCATTGCTCCAGCCGCTTCCTCTTGCAGAATCAAGATCACCCATCATGTTCCCTCCATCTGCATAATTGGCATTGAGCTGCCATGGGAATCCCCACAAGATCCTGTTCTCACCTTCCCCGCCGGAGCACAGCTCTTGCTTCATCGTCGTCATCGTCACCGCCGCCGTCGTCTGGGGGCCGCTCATTTCTTGATCGTACCCGAGTCCCATCTCTCCTGCGCCGCAGCCATTCTCCATCAGGTCTCCGGCGTTTGCGCCCCCATGGCCGTAATAGAAATTCTGGAAATTGCCCTGATGGCTCTCGATAAACCCGTGCCGGAGCGAATCGAGGAAACCGCCGTGGTTGCCCATAACATCGCTTGGGTGGATGTTGGGTTTTCCTAGAATTGGAAGGTCATGGTCATCGAGCCCGAATTGCCCGTTGGCCTGCTTCTGGAGCCTGGCGAATGCGAGCGTGAGATCGCTCGAGTCGAAAGTACTCAACCCGGGGAGTCCATTGAGGACCGAATTGGCACTGGATGTGAGGAGCTGCTGGTCTTGGGCTCTCTTCGAGGAAGAAGAGGAGGAGGAGGACGACCTCCGGTTCTTCCTACAGCCGCCGCCGACGGGGACGTTCCTGAGGGTCCCGCCTTTGGTCCAGTACCTCCGGCAGGACTTGCAGAAGTAGCGGGGCTGAGAGAGGCTGTAGTTGTTGTAGTAGCAGAACTTGGTGTTGGTGGAGTCGCATCTCGGGCACTTTAGGGCTTGCTCCGGCTGAGGCCTGGGCTTCTTGTTGTCCTGCTGGGGTTTCGTGCAGACCAGCATGCTTTCAAGCGAACCGGACATTTCCTGCTCAAGAAAAACACGGTTTTTAAGCACCACTGAATTGACTCATGTCTCCTGTCAATAGAATAGTTCGAACACCAAGCAGATTAAGGGAAAGAAAAGTTTGAATTTTGAGCAAATGGGCGAAGCTTGTTGAATCAGTCGACTCATCCAAATTCATTTCAGTGAAGTAAAGTTTCTATCCGAAACCCAAATCGGGCTCTGAGGGGAAAATCTCGCGGCTAGTTCTCGAAATGAACAGCAAAGTGCTTGCTCTCCTCGGAAGAAAGAGAAAGAACAGCAACACCCCCATCATCATCATCATCAAAACAGTGCATAAGAAAACGCTAAAGAACAACACAATCACCATCATCATCATCATCATCAAAAGGGTGCATAAGAAAACGCTTCTTCCATCCTCACCTGATGTTGCACACCTGAAGACTCCATCCATGCAACAACACGCCAATCTCAGCTGTAACAGCAAGTTCGTCACCTTGATCTGTCGGGAACGAGAGAGAGAGAGAGCGAGAGAGCGAGAGAGCGGTGTGGCGCAGTTGTTCGAAGTGTGCGAAACAAGACAACTCGTCCCTATATATAAAGCAATCCAGCCAGAGGAGAGAGAGGGAGACACACAGATAGAGAGAGAGCATAGAGAATTCCAGGCGGGATTCAGATATTAGAAGGGCTGTGGGGCCCACCGTGTTCCTCCGCTTGCGTGGATTCAACTATCGAAAGGGCCCCACCCCACCCCTCCCCTCCCCTCCCCTTTCCCTCTCCCACATCGGACAAGTTTACTTACTTGCTCTAGAGTCTTAGTAGATTGGATTCAGACACTATGAGATCATCCCCCGGGATATTTTCGGCACAATCGCTTTCCATATCGACTCGTTTTTCCTGAGTTTATAAACGAAGTTGACAGACGAATAATGAAATCGATCATCCCGACCGTCACTTTTCCATGTAAAATCACGTCTTATACAGCGAAAGTATTTCTTAACACTCAGCTAGCGTAAGGGTATGTACGTAGAGGCGCACATAGCAAGGAAGCATATAATGACAAGATGGGTGAAGCCAAATTCAAGGAACATCATCAGGATTCAGAATTGCGAGCATATTCCGATTCCATCATTTCGTGATTTTTATTCAAATCTAATTCCCAACCTCACCCAATATCCCATCGACATGTTGCAAGAGAAAAAGTACATATAAACTCAGATACCATCAAGATTTATGGATAAGTTGAAGATTTGCACTTATTATGGTGCGTAAAAGTTAGGTACAAACACTTTCGCAATAGCACGATAGCTAGAATCAGGATCATGTTTTTCTCGAACCCTAATCAATTATTTACAAATGCACAGACGTCATTCGTGTTTATTCTTAATCTTGGCTTCCTTCCGTCATGCACGATAAGTTCAAATTTTTTGTCTTTACACAAAGAGTCACCCCCACAATCTCCTCGTGTTCCGAAACAAAATCCACGACTTTATTTAAACAAATAAAATAATGCGCTGTCGAGATTTGTGATAGGGAGTTTTTCAATTAAAAAACGATGGAGGGAAATAAATAGAAAAAGGGAAAAAAATAATAATAATAAAAAGAAGATTTCGAATGGGGGAAAGAGGTAGGTGTGAGGTCTGAGGAGGCACCTACACATCCTTTGGTGGCTTTTTCGGTGGGCCACACGGCAATCGAGCATGCTTGTCGACCGATCGATTCGGTTCTGACGTTGAAGGTCCTGCTGAATCCTGATCATGTGGACTCGTTGCAGCAATGGGAGCCACTGTTTCGAAAGCGAAAGGCGTGTTGTTTTGAAATTAGATTAATATTATTAAAATTTTCCGAATTAATTTTATCTTAAACTAATTTTTTAGACATCATAAATTTCAAATATATACACTTATCACAAATATATTCTCCATTAATTTCCGTTAAATTAAACTGTTAAATTACTAGTTTGGAGTTTCGTCTTCTGTTTGTCAAAGGTCTACATATTTCATAATATTAATTCAATTTAACGAAAACTAATAGAGAATAAATTTGTCATAAATTTATTAGTTTGGAATTTTTTTATAATCAAAATATTAGTTTGAAGTAAATTTGTCATAGATATATCGGTTTTAGATTTTTGATGGTATTAATCCTTCAAAATTTGATAAAATAATTAAATATTAAACTATATCTTCAATTAATAACTTAAGTTTTTAAAATAGTTAGTGGCGATTTTACCAATTCTCACATGATATCAAAGCGAAAGATCTTAAATTGAAATTTTATTAGATCCCATTTATTTCTCCAATTAAAAATGTCTGGTAATCGAATAATCAGACGTTCATGGTAAAAAATTCGCTTTGTAGATCGATCTTGGTAGGGCCCGCCGTGGAAAATTTCTCGATTTTCTTTTTCTTAGGTTTTGGTGGCTGTGCTTCTATGGTCCCTCCAAGGAACGTATGCTTTCCCATCTGTCTCATTCAATCTCCCGCACTTGGACCGAGTGCCATCGCCATCACTATAATTGCCGCGAGCCATAACATAGCAATTAGAACAGAGTTTACGTACGTCCGAAGTAAATGACAAGTGGGTGCTGTTGGAATTGTCGTTGAATTCGGATTGCTCATGTTAGAAAAGGAAGGAGACATATCTCCGACTTGACGATTTGCATGTTTTTAGTACACATCCTCTAAATTTCAATGCAAACAAGTTTATGTCTGGCCAAAATCAAGATTCAAGCAAGCGATGCTGCTATTTAGTTGTCTCAGAGCATCGATTTCTTCGTCTTCTAGCTCCGCGGCCTAAAAGAACCACAGTGACATTTTAGGAAAATCTTCGGACTTTCGTTATAGTATCTCAAAGATTGAAAAGTTCGCCATTGTTAAATAGCTATGGGCCCACCTGCCGCTCGGCTTGTTCATTTTTTTTTTTTTTTTTACCGCGAGATGCTAGATGATTATGTGGCCAATCGTGATGATTAAGATCCAAGAAGTCATTTAGATGACGCCTCGGGTTATGTATTCCAACCTCATAAAGTTTAAGGGTCAAGATGTACCGAAAGAAATACTCTTGACATATCTAGAAGAAATCTTTAGAAAGGATAAAATGCAAGTATGTAATAACTTGCTTTTAATCATACGCTATTAATGAAATTCCATCAATCTCAATTCAATCATACTTCATCATTGATGCGGTATATTTATTAATTTCTATGCAAAGTTTTTCACAATAGAGGCGCCACATGGAGAGAGATATAGCAATTTTACGTCGCGGATTTAATCTTCTACTTACATCCACCATGCAAACAGGAACTAGTTTCATGCTAAGCATCTAAAAACTAGTAGATTGTGCATTTGATAGCCTTCAAACAAGATCACCTTTGAAAATTGAATGATCATAGCATGTTTCATAGAAGTAAGCACATGCTCATCTTTCAATAAACAGACGTGTGATTGCATCCAAGCAAAAGGATTGATGCCTAATCTTTGATTTACACATCATCGTCAATAATAAGTACATGTCAGGATCTTTATTTGTAATTACGGTTTTGCCTTTTGCTAGTTTGCCCTCAAGTTCGGTTCCTCAACACTATTATCATATACAGATAACAAAAACGTGCTGAATGAGCTCAGATTTGACACTTGTGAAAATGAGCACTTTAATAAGTGCGAGATGCCGGAACTTCTTGAACGAGAATAGATCTAATGTCGGAGCCACTTTGAACATCATCAATACTAGAGATGATATACTTATTCACTAAAACTCCTAGATCTAAGATCAAGAGATAAACTTTTCACATTCATAAGATCGGGAAGTAAAACTCCCAAATTTAGATTTGGAATGGGAGAGTAAAGCACCCTATACTGATAGGGTCCCGGGGTTTCTCTCTCTCTCTCCAATTTGGTAATGTCCGACTAACGTTTCTGAACAACGAAATTCGCAAATTGCATTATCTTATGGGCCAGATCCCTTGGAACAGCGGGATCTCCAATGCACCAACCCGAATTCCAATTCCAAGAACCCTCATCATGTCGTTGGACTTGGAACCACAATAAGCAAGCAATCATTGATCCGTCTTTGGATTCTAGCGGGGCACCGCGATGTCCGCCCTTCACCATCGACCCCGATTCAAGAAAAGATAAACTCCGGAATGATTGCATAATTAACAACGGCCCGGTTCGATCCACAGCGAGAACAGGGACGTTCAACGTCGGTACATTCCAAGCGACGACTGTACTTTTGTGAGTGGTGGCAGCATATGATGTTTGCAGAGACATCGTGGTGGCTCGCTGATTGGGACTGTGGGGGCAGATGGGGCATGTCCCTTTGACCGGTCAAACTGGTGTCAGTCAAAGCGACTAGTTCCTTGAAGTGATGTCTAAAGCAAAAGCGGCATCTGGAACCGTGCCCTAGGGACAGATGAAGCATCTTATTCTTCTCTCAGAGAGAGAGAGAGAGAGAGAGAGAGAGAGAGAGAGAGAGAGAGTGCGCGCGCGTGATAGGCGTTTTCTATATGTTGGCTAGACGAGAGAATCCATGATAGCCATGCAATAATGTGGCCCTATAAAAGCGATTTGGTAGGCTAAATCCCATCGCCAGAACAGTGAGAAAACATCGAATCAATCATCGGGTTTTGCTTAGCCCACCAGGAATTTGTTTGAATGGTCGGGGGTACAAGAATGTCAGGAAAGCGAAGGGGCATGATGTAAAACGACGGCCCCCACGTCTTATCTTGTTTTCAGCTGTGTTTATAGTACTGCTGCCGACGACCGTGATGCCTTACCCATGAATCCAATAGAACGCAAGTTGCAAGGCTTGTGCACACATGAAATGCGTACTGGTCCAGCGCCAGAGCTAAGTCATTGCACAATGAAAAGAAACTGTACAAAATAGCAATGTAAACCGATGTATGTATCGTGTCAATTACTACTATACACTACTACGTATGAATACTGATGGTAGATGTCGCACGAACAAGCATAGCATTATTGTTGTACGACTTTTATGGTGCAATTTTGTTTAATAGTTGTGTGATCGATGCCGGGGGTTGCTATAGGACCCTTGATTCTATTGGAAATGGTTTGGGTTGCCTTGAAACAACGGCTAAGCATTGAGCATGAGCAGGGCATGCTTCACTAGGTGATGTGTTTGTACTTGAATTGAAGGATCAGCAAGGGTCATGGCCCAACCTATGAAAGGGGTGACTTGAAAAGACAATTCACGATCGAGAGTAGCTCAATGATTTTATTTATGCTTATATTCGACCCATATGACCATGCTGTGATTAGGCTCCTACTAGAACAAATGCATGACTCGTGCATGTGGCTTGGCCGAGCCCAAGATCCAACTAGTCATACGACTAGAAGTGAGGGTGAGTCAGCAAGACTGAGTATGACTCGTAGATGACCGAGCAAGCCATGAGCATGGGCTGGATGTGCATGCATCAAGCTATCAGTGTGGCCGGGTGATTTGGCATGCGAGCCGAGGACCAGGCGAGCGAGCCAAGCGTTCGATATGTTGTTGCTTTGGTTTCGGGCAGTGGCATGGCGGGTGAAAATGGAAAACAACGGCTAGTTGTGACTGTTGGGAGCGATCTTTGACTGAATCAAATTCGGGACCGTCTTTGACATGTAGAATGGCCTGATTGGCCGAGCTGCATCTCTCGCTGTTGGTGTCTTTTCATGTAATCCGTATCTGGCTGCGTCCAAACATGCATCGGGACATATCTGTAGATGATGAGACTTGTACTGTGGGTTTGAATATCAGCAAAAGTTGGAAATTCCCCTGCAAATGCAGAGCCATGCTGTCAGACACTTGGTGTGCATAATGAAATTCGCGTGTTTCTTGTTCGTGTGCCTATTGGAACTTGGTTCCGGATCCTTTGCTGGGCGTTTCCGGTTTAGTTTAACCTATGGGACTTGAACAAGGTTCTAATTTTGTGCCTAAGACTTCGTTTATTTTGCAGAAATGATGATTTGATAAAAAAAGAATTTACTAAAAAATGATTATTTATATCACTTACAAACATGAATAAACCAAAAATATTTTAGTCGACTATAAAAATAATTAGATATAAATTGTTGTTAATAATAAAACTATAATGACAAATTGTCAAGATTAAAACCATTGACTTTAATTTGACACCAAATCAAACCATCATATATTTGAAAGGGTTTACCTATCAAGAAAAGAACCTATGACACATATCAAATTAAATTTTCAATAACATGGTTTGTATTTACTTGCCAATCACATTAATTACTTGAAAAGAATGAAACTTAACAAAATAAAAAAGAACATTGGGACAAACAAGGTACGAACATTGCAAAACTTACCAAAGATTACTTCTCCCAATGTAAAATCATACCCTTTACAATAGCAAAATAAATTGAAAGAGACCGGATGTTTATCCGACCGTCGTACGAAAAATCAAGATACTTTTTTGCTTGGTAGAGGAAAAAGGTGAAAAGATATTCTAAAATCAAATGAAATAAAACATTATCAACTAATGAAAACAACGACATATAAATACTATTCTTATATTTAATCCAATGTGAAGTGCCGATGATGTATAGATGGAAGATTTGCTATCTAGGAAAAATGCCAAACATTCCATCCATTGCCTCAATATAATTTTCTTAACTTTTTTGGGTGGAAAATACAGTTTTCTTTGTTCTCTTGCCACTTAGTATCCTTTTTATTTGATTTTACTAATATCTCCTCCATCTATGATCACGAGACTCTGCACCAACAGCAGAGACTCCATATTCCATCACTCTCTCGACTATTGGTTGTGTGCAACTAACTGGAATTTGTTAGATGAAATTAAGTGGAAAATAAATAATAAGGAAGGCAAAGAAGGGGCTCAACAGATTCAAACTCGAATCTCTCACTCTCATATGACGTAAAAACAAATATTTTTGTGGGCCGTCGCCATTCATTCTAAATTCGTAAGCAGTTGAATAAAAATATAGATTAATCTTTTTGATATTTTGATACCCTACACAAATAAATAAGATTTTTTAGTATTATGGTGCGGCTAAGAGATTCAAATATGGAACATGTCTTCAAATTATGTGGACATAACGATTCTGATTTGACTATCGAAAAGGCAAAGCACACAAGAGGAACTTGGGAATCCTCCCATTATTCTTAAATCATTTCAATTTCATTTTAGACAAAATCAATAACTCGTACACCCGATCCTTAACTCGATTTCATTTCCATTTAGGGAAACGAAGTGCCTCCTTTTGATAATGGGAGCTTGATGAGATCACGATGGAGCTCGATTTTCCCATCCGTATCTGCTTCGTATCTCGCCCCAGATCGGGCCAAAAACATGGTGGCTAGCCTTAGCCTTAGCACATCACGAGACAAATCATTGATTATTAATGCTGTTTTGTCCCGAAAAACGTTTTATATAATATCATTTCCTTCCTCGTTAAGGACATCGGTCGGGGTGCGGAGGGGAATCTTCGAGGGCTGCGCACCTACCGCCCTAGCAAAAGCGTAGGGTGGGTAGTTGGAACGGAAAGACGCAAGCGCCGCAAGGTGGTGGAGGAGGCAGGAGTGGGGCCCGCGTGGGGCGGCCCTGGTCGGTGGCCGGCGGGACCCGCGCCCCACCCCCCGGCGATTCCCCCGACGCCACCCGACAGCGCGACACGTGGCGACAGGCGAACGCGGGCCAATGAGGGACGGGCGATATTTCGTCGTGGATTTCGAGGGAGCCGAGGAGTGGAGACTAAGTTATTCTTTTAATAATCTCGTTTCTTTGATTTATATATTAATGTCCCCCTCTTCTTTTCATCGGGTTTCGTAAATTTGTCTGTCTTTTTTGGGGTTGGGGGATTCGTGGGGCCCCAATCCTTACCTTCTTCGCCCTCGTCGCGAAGCAAAGCATCATCGTCCGTTCTGGGCGACACGGTCGCTGATTCGCACGTCGCGATGCGTGGTTTTTGCTTGCTTCCCCCCTTTTTTCTCTCTCCTCGGTTCGAGAAATCTTCCATTTTGCTGTTACCGAAGATGGTCCCTACCACCGGTTTTGTGTTGGTAACGCGAAAAGCAAACCGAAAAAGAAGAAGAAGGGGATTAAGATTAAGAAAAATTAGGCAAATTCCAAAAGCAGACTTAAGGGGACTGAGCAGACTTAAGGGGACTGAGATATCGCAGTATAAGATTTTTTTGATTAATTAATTATGTCTGTACTCTGGACTGAGATATTGCTACGTATGATTTTTTTTTTGATTAATTAATTGTGTCTGTACTCTGGACTGAGATATTGCTACGTATGATTTTTTTTTGATTAATTAATTATGTCTGTACTTTGTTTGAAATGTCATGTATAGCCATTGTAATCCCGCCTCCGTTGGCTCAAATTTTGCGATATACCTTTTGTTGGTTCCCACTCGATTTAAAATATTGCATCCGCAACCTCGCGATCCTAAATTTGATTTGAAATAGCGAGATGCAAGAAATTTCATAAAGGGATTGGTTAATATCTAGGTGGGATGCTCTGATTCATGGCAAAAATAATACAAATGGTTCATGAACTTTAGCTTGATATGTAATATTGTCCCTGAATTTTTAATTTGTTCAAGACGTGAACTGTACTTAATATGCAATGTGGTCCTTCAATTTTTAATTTATTTAATATGATTCGTGAACTATTGGTACATAATCAAAATAATATGAAAGTATTCAATGTTGTCATTTTATTAATTCAAATTTAAAGGTAGTATTAAATATTTTCATATAGTTCAAAGACTAAGTTAAATGTGTATCAAAAGTTAAGGGACTACTTAGAAGAAATTTAAAATTTAGTGACCAAGTTACACATTGATCTAAAGTTCATAAATTACATTGAACAATTTAAAAATTAATGAATTATATTGCATATCAAGTTAAGATTTATGAATCATTTGTGTCTTTTTCTCTCATTCATCTTATCATCCACTCTCATATCTAAGGAAGGACTAAGAAGATATATGTCACACGATATTTGATATTACAACATCAGTTTCCAAGCGTTCTTAATGACACATTTTGCACGATCATAACCGCACAATCAATATCATCACCTTGGAATTTAAAACACTCCATAATATAGCTTTTCTGTCATAAACTTTTCCCTCGTCTACTATGAAAGTTCCGTTAGGTCGATGTCACTTCGGAGAAAAAAGTGTCCATCACGTTATGATATCGAAATACTTTGTACATGAATAGCTAACTAAACTGAGGGGCGACGTCGTTTTTAAGGAGCACTCAGAAGTCGAAATTTGCATTTTGCAACAGTAGAGCGAGCGACGATCGTGCGACACGCCGGGTCGTGAGGCACGCGAGTAGAGGGAGAACCCACGTCGTGTTTTTGGGCGCCTTTGGCAACGGACGCGAGTTTGTATCCATTCGAGGATAAGGACGGACAGTGGCCCTGAAACGGCCCGCTCTCCCATTCCCACGAAACCGTCGCCTCGGACACTCCGCTAAGCTCCAATCTGATCCACGCATGTGACATCTCGACCCCCCCTCATCAATGCCCGCACCCATAATGGCCCGTACCCAATTTTGCGTGTTTCAAACGTTAGGATTGTCTTAATGGTCACCCTTCTTATATGAGAATGGAGAGATGGAGAGTTCGATTTCCCATTTCTTCAAAAGGTTGGAGGTGAGGACGTTTAGTTGGAGGTGTGAGATTCGAATATGCATGCTAAAAAATCCGAGAGTGAGTTAAAAGTTAAAGTAGGATAGATAAAAAAAATAATAAATTTTTTGTGTGTGTTTGTCTTCCTTTAGTTTGAAACCCACCCATGCATTTCACTTGGAGCCACCTTGAGTTGGGAGTGAGCAGTTCGGGTTCTGTACATGTTTAAGTTGGAACTTATCTAGGTTCTTATTTTTTTTAAACTTGAAATCTATCTTACATACTTTGGAACTTAGCCAGGGTTGATTTTAGAGTCTACCCATGTTTCATATGTATTATTAATTGATCGATTGCAGTAAATTATCACCTTTAATGATAATCACTTACTGCTGTAATTCACTAACAATAACTTATATTTAGATACACGAAAAATATAAAATATTAATGAAGTAAAAGTTTTGGGGATAAAATGAAAGTTCAGACTAGTAGTTTCAGATTATATACTTATCATCGAACTCCATGGAATATCATAAAATTGCTCGAGTACATAGATCAAGAAAAACACAAAAATTTGTTCTAGATTCCACCAACCTAGAACCTGAAATTTACTTATCGAAACATGTTCCTCATTTTTTTAAATTTGGAATCTATCCTGCATATCTTGGGACTCGGAACTTGGAAATCAAAGAAGTTCCCATTAGTTCAGTTATCAAGTTCTAGGTTTTACCCTCAAAACATGCTCACCCCTATATTTGAGAACAACAAATTTGTTTGCTTGGAAATTTACTGGTGCGCGTGGGACACGGACATTGCTAATATGAACGAGAGCTCATCAAGTGGTTGAAGAGCCCCAAACATCCCATCTAAACAGTAAATGCATATTGGGCACCCGGCTTCATTAAGGAGATAGATGTCATCACTAGAAAGTCGGTCGAGCTCCTGTAAAATCTCACACATCGCTCTCCTCAAGAAGGTCGTGTGATGGATAACCCCCCTCGATGCCAATACTCGAAAAGCTTTAGATAAAAAAGCAAAGGGCTGAGTCGGGCAATGCCCTCGCCCACCGGGCCCTTGCAAGTGAAGAAGCCGAGATGGGCCGAAACCGGCTGGCGCAGCGGCCCAACTCGTCCGGTCAATAATGGCTTTTGGATCGTCCCTCATTATTGCATTCAATCCTGGGCGGGGGTGGGGGTTGTTGGGTTCTAGGGTATAAAAAAATGGAGGTCCAAGGAAGGACCACCTGACAAACAATGGAATCCACGATTGCCGAAATTCAACACGTTCACGTCGCCATCGCTTCCCAGTCACCAACCCAAGACCCGAATCCCCCCTTCGGGGGTCCCAACCGACCACCTCGAAAATCACGTCTGTGGTCAGAGACTCAGAGTCGTCGCTTCACCTTCCATCCACCTTCCACTTCATTTTCCCTTCATTTTCGTTCATTTCTTTTTGGTCAAACCTTTTTTTCGTTTTCAAAGTGGTTTTATTTTTCTTTTCCCAGTCGAAAGTATAATAATACCTAATAAGTGCTTTTTACAAATCGCCTTTTTTTTTTTTATAACAAAAACACTCGAGAAACGTATGCTTACGTGTATTTACGATTCGCCGGCGATTACTCATCACTCGTGGGATGTGATGTAAGATTAAAAACGTCGTTATCTATGCTTACTTGAAAAATTTGAATATTTTATTATTAAAAAATTAAGTATGCATTTCATTAAGAATGAATAATTCGAAAGATATATTTTAAAGAATAATCATTTGTATTACTTATAAAAATGAATAAACTGAAAATATTTCCATTACTCACAAAAATAATTAGATATAAATTGTTATTTGTTTATAAAAATAGTTTTTTTGTTGACTAATTATTTCAAATACTTAATTTTAAAATTTTTTAAAATAATTTAGAGAAAATATCAAATAAGGACCCAAAGTGAGCCTATTTTCTCAAATAAGGACCCGAAGTGGCCGTTATGCCTTAAATAAGGATCGGAGTGGCTTACAAGTCTCAAATAAGGACTTGAACTTGCCGGTCGGCCATAATGTTCATCGGCCAGCGAGCATGTAACATTTATAGTGGCTGAAATATGGGCAATTTTGTCAAAAAAAATATAGATATAAATTAACAAACCCTAAAAATAAAACCCCCAAACTCTTCACATTCTTTTGACCTAAAAAAACTCTTCACGTTCTCACGTTTTTCTTCTTCTACTCTTCATCTTCTCTGTTCTTTGTCCTCTCTCGTTTGGAGCACCGAAATTTTCTATTAATGGAATATGAATTGAAACACAACAAGAAACCCCTACCTTCATTTCTTCACATCTTCTTATTTTTTTTTTTTTTGTCTTCATTTCTTTCCAACAAATAAGACAAATCTTGAGTAAAGCCACATTTTTGTTATTGAGACACTCATGTGTAACACGAGGGCCTCGATTCTTCGTTATCTTTAGACCTGAACTCGCTGGCCTACCAAAATGTTCACCAATCGGCGTGTTACACATGAGTGTCTCAATAACGAAAATGTGGCTTTACTCAAGATTTGTCTTATTTGTTGGAAAGAAACAAAGACAAAAAAAAACAAAAGAAGAAGATGTGAAGAAACGAAGGTAGAGGTTTCTTGTTGTGTTTCAATTTGTATTTCATTAATAGAAAATTTCGGTGCTCCAAGCAAGAGAGGACAAAGAATAGAGAAGATGAAGAGTAGAAGAAGAAAAATGTGAGAAGAGTTTTTTTTTAGGTCAAAAGAACGTGAAGAGTTTGGGGATTTTGTTTTTAGGGTTTGTTAATTTATATCTATATTTTTTTTTGACAAAATTGCCCATATTTCAGCCACTATAAATGTTACATGCTCACTGGCTGATGAACATTATGGCCGACCGGTAAGTTTAGGTCCTTATTTAATCAGATGTCTTTATTTAAGATAATGGCACTTTGAAAGTCTTATTTTGAAAAAATGTTCGCTTTGTATTTTTATTTGAGATTTTCTCAATTTTCTATTCTCTTCCCGTGCACGCCCAAAAAATGATATTTAAATCTTGGGAAAATAATTACTCCTGTGGAGCTTTGGAAATGTGGGCTGTCCACCTTTCGGATTTATCCTGAAAAACTGGACTTTTTAAATCCACGTTCGCTCCCCGTCTCTCTCCCTCCCCACCAACAACAGAAGAGCGAAGCGGCAGAAGAAGAAGAAGAAGAAGAAGCTCCATTCCAATGGCGGCTTCCACGGCAGGATCCTCTCTCTCCCTTCGATCCCGAATCTCCTCCCCCGAATCCCCTCGCCTCAGTCCCCGACCGCGCGCGGCCCTCGTCGCCGGCGGGCGGGGCCGCCCGAGGCCGCCGCGCGCCGCGTCGCTCTCGATGGCGGCGGCTCCGAAGGAGGAGGGGGAGGGCGGCGGCGGCGGCGGCGGGATCGGCGCGAGGAACGGCGCGTCGCGGGCTCTGGAACTGAGCCGGGCCTTCGAGGGCTCGGGCGGCAAGAATGTCCAGAGGGACGCGCAGTTGCTGCCCAGTATGGAATCGAGACATTCCCCTCTCTATTTCGTCGTTCGCGATTGGAGTTCGCTTTGATTATGGCTATAAAGCAACTCACTTTATCGTTTTTTTTTTTGCTCTTTTTCTGGTTCCGGTGTTCGTCGAAAGGGCCCTTGTCTTCGATACAGAGCTCCAATCCCAGCTCCGACGGATCTCGCCTCCGGGTTGCGTACCAGGTACGTATCCGTCCACGCGTCGTCGATGTAATCCAAAGTCCAGCTCATTTTTCGTTAGTTTATCGGCTCGGTTTGAATGTCTTTTCAGTCAGTAATAGCTAATGAATTAGCCACGTAATGCAGGGAGTCCGCGGCGCGTACAGCGAGTCCGCGGCGGAGAAGGCTTATCCGAACTGCGAAGCCGTGCCGTGCGAACAATTCGACACCGCTTTCCAGGTGCGTCTTTCGTAGATTTTTTTTTTTTGGGAAATAGAGCACGTTTTTTTGGAAATAGCTCGCCGGTTACTGCGATGCTGATGGCGTGCGGAGGGGCTGGTGTTAGTTGATGTAGAGAGGAAATTATGATGAACTGTTTTCTGAACCAATAATGAAGAATTCTGCGTACAGATTCGTCTTGAAACAGGAAATGGCGCAGAAATGGTGTTGGGGATGGGTGGGTTATGGTTATGCTTTTTCCTTGGGCCTCTCCGGTTTGACTTTTTCAAGAAAGATTACTTTTTTACGCCAAGATGCCATTTCAAATCAACGACAGGTAGATATCATTAGGAACTTTCCATCAAAAGTCTTCCCGGTAGATAAAAATTAACTCTTTGAAAGGGTCTTCTGGTTTTGTTGGTGCTCGAAACGGGTTCTTACAAACAATGTAAAATTTGAATTAGATGAATATCTAATAGAGGACTAGACAGATTTCCCCATGGTGGGATGCTCGTGTGGTGTTGCTAGTTTAATCCCATGCACTAGTGCGGATTTTGAATTAACCCAAGAGAATCCTGATGGATTTGCTTGGTGCCAGGGGTTGGGGCTCTCCTGGCCCCTCTTAGGGATTTTACCCACACAATCCTACAATTGGCACAAATAAGGACTGCGCAGGCTTACCCTGCAGCCATCAGAAAATGAAAGAACTTGACAGATTTTGCAGATTTAGGTGTCTCTTACTTGTCGTGGTATAATATTGCACGAGAGTTGGTAAACCTTTGTGAACAGCCGGGGTCATGGACCAGAAACACCGTTAGTCTTGTGTATAGATTCCTCAGTTTTTTCCTTCTTCTATTTCAGGCTGTTGAAAAATGGCTAGTGGACAGAGCAGTTCTTCCAATTGAGAATTCATTAGGTGGAAGCATTCACCGAAATTATGACCTTTTAATCCGGCACAGGTTGCATATAGTTGGGGAGGTGAAGCTTGCTGTAAAGCATTGCTTATTAGCTAATCATGGTGTTGAAATTGGAGATTTGAGGCGGGTTCTTAGCCATCCACAGGTACTAATGCGTCACTTACTGATTGGCTTCTCCTACTTTTACGTGAAAATCAACTTCTATATGCATTTTCTATTTTCAGGCTCTTGCACAGTGTGAGCACACTCTGACGAAGATGGGCCTAGTCAGAGAAGAAGTAGACGATACTGCTGGTGCTGCAAAGGTACAGCTTGTACTTTTCACTAAAGCTACTTATTGTGGCTAAGTCTTCCCTCATGCATATAGGGTTGATGTTTGTTATTGGGTTTTCCTTTTCATTCTAGAAAGTATCCATAAAAGTTGAGTGTGTGAAAGTATCGGCCTAGATCTCAATTTATAAAACATGAAAAGCGTATCCATGATTGTATTGTGTTGAATGATGAACTGGAAAATTTGTCTTTGTAGAGTCTTTTATATAGAATTGCAATATGAGTGATTTGATTTTCAATCAACTTGCAAATCCTTTTATGGCGAACTTAATTGGAACAGATATAAAATGCATTATCCTAATCCAGTCACGATATTGTCTCACGACTGCTCTGCTGAAATTTTTCATGCACCATAGCTTATGATGCACTTCGGTCAGGTTTACTTTAGGAATCTTGGAGTACGTGACTAGAGCAGTTTAGGATATCCATCAATATTTGTCATGGATTTCAACATGTTTAGCAGTTTTAATAACTTGAAATGCATGGGCGTTTGCTTGTTCTAACTGGTTTGTAGTTGCTCTAAAATTGCAGCATGTTGCTTTCCACAATCTAAAAGATGCAGGGGCCGTTGCTAGCGCTGCTGCAGCCAATATCTATGACTTGAATATTCTTGCTAGAGACATTCAGGTTTTTATCATACTTTTATGTGTTATTACTTGGTATGATTGCTGAAATATCTCAAGTACATTCTGTAATGTTTCGCCTTAATCAATAGGATGATTCTGATAATGTTACTCGATTCCTTATGCTGGCGAGGGAACCCATTATTCCTGGCACCGATAGGCCCTTCAAGGTCAGTCACCAGAAACTATATTTACGTACTCTTTTTTTCCTATGAGCAGTATGGACTATACATTTTTCAATGTTCACTTTGCCACCCCAACTTCTACTAAGTACTAATGATATCCCTGATGGTCTGATGGCCTGTCAGACAAGTATAGTTTTCTCACTGGAGGAGGGTCCGGGAGTCCTTTTTAAGGCCCTTGCTGTTTTTGCACTACGGCAAGTCAACCTTACAAAGGTAGTCTTCATTTTCCTTTCCAGAAGTACCATCTACTTATTGGGATTAACCTGTGATGTGGCTTGGACAGATTGAAAGTCGTCCCTTGAGGAAGCAAACTGTGCGAACACCTGATGATAGCAGCAATGGTGCTCCGAAGTAAGTTTCTTAGGGTCTTAAGCTGCATTTACTATTGAAAAGACAGACCTTGTAAATTTATGGCTGTTTAACTCTCTTCTCGTTGTTGTGGTACTGTGACCACAGCAGATACTTCGACTACCACTTCTATGTTGATTTTGAAGCATCCATGGCTGATGTAGATGCACAGAATGCCTTGAGGCACCTTAATGTATGCGTAATTATTTTCCTTCCCAAGTCTAATACATTTCTTCTCTCATCTTTTTATGCTTTAATACAATTCCTTCCTTGGCAGGAGTTTGCTACATCACTGAGAGTTCTGGGAAGTTATCCAGTCGATACTAGCATGATTTGAGAGGGCCACTACCCTGATACGTGTAAGATTTAACAATTGAACTCTAATGAATTCCTTTTCCCTCGGTTTTTGGTGTCAAATGATTGATGTGTTTGGTTCAACTTCTCTCTACTTGCTAGTTCACCTGTCCCATGAACTCTTTGGTTAGACACGATTTGAAGATCCATATGAATTCTACTCCACCAAGTTGAGTGTGTGTGGGAGTCAATTTTAGATGTGGCAAAGGTGTGGCAATTAGTTATGTAACTAGGTAGGGGGGCCCCCTGTCGTTTTAGTGATCATACCGTGCAATAGCACTAAAAGTTTGACGTTTCGGTTGCCTTCTTTTGGGATTCGGCTGTATTTTTCTTTGCAAAACTGCTTCTTTCTATGTGTGCACAGCACCTCAATACTTTTACCCTCTAGCAATATTTAGATAGTAAAATACATTCCCTCTTTTGCAGGCTGTTGGAGGCTCTTGTGAGACGCGAGAAGTGGTCAAGCCTTAGTTTTGATTCGGAGGAATCTCATTCCTTCTATGAATTTGTTAGGACAAAGGCTGCGTTTATTGTTTATTGTTTTTGTTTTAAGTTTGTCCACATTCTACCAGGTTATTAAATTGAGCAAGAAAATGTTCATAGGTCTTTTGTCATTGTGTGACTTCGAAACGTCAATAAGAATAAGATTATTTATTCTTTGCAATTGCTGGCTCCCATCCCAACTGCATTTTCAAGAAAATTTCTAGCTGGGAAGTTGACAGGAAAGATTCCAATGCTGAGGGTGGATTCCACCAACTAATATGTGCTTAGCCAAGAAGAAAATGACACCCTTACCCTCTCTCTCTCTCTCTCTCACTCTTAAGTCAGCGCAAATGAGACCATGCTAATGCTACAACTAGAAATTGGATTCATACTGAGAAAACAGAGAGAAATCGGATTCAGTGAACTAGGATGTAAAGCTGAATGTACGTCCTTTATTCCCTGTGATGGAGAGCTCCCATTTGAGAACTGTTTGCGCCGCCCCAAATCCACGGCAGGTGACAAAGGCTCAGAGAGGTTTTGGAGCAAAAATCCGGATGGCTTTCTAATAAGATGTTCAAGTGTAACCTCATTTGCCTTCTGAAGCTGTAGCCATTGTACTGGGACTAGTGTGAGTCCGTCTATAGGTTTATAGCTTTTGTAGACCATCTTCATTGCCAAGTAATAAACGTCATATCAAACTTTCTCTGAATTAACACATCATGAATATAACGATTACGGCAACAATTTTGACTTGCGAAAGACGATGTAACAAAGTTACAGGCTAAAACATCGTTCCCAACCGGAAGCATGACCCCTTCACCCAAGGAGCAACGGTAAGAAGTAAAAACCACTGTTTTAGAGAGGCGCAAGTAGGTACATATATGAAGAGTTGAGGTCTGGTACCCATTGAAGTAACACTAGAAACCCCTGAATGCTACTGACATAACACCCCCATGCTACATACACTCCAGGCCCCAAAAAAGAAGAAAAAACTCATTTGCTGGTCATTGAGAAGAGCATTAGGGATAGAGCTAGAATGTCATGAATGCCCAAGTCGATCTGAACATCCTTCGGATTTCAAAAACACTAAAAACATCTCTCAGATTCTTTGCAAGAACCCACCTTTGGAGAAATTTTCTCCATTTTTCCTGAGCTGATGAGACACCCAGATGTCTTTGCAGGCAAGCCTTGTCACTCTGGTATTCCGTTCTTTCTGCAGCCTCTCTCTCTTTTTCCCCCAGTCAGCATCAACACTTAGCATCAGCGGTCATCAGATCTTTGATCAGCTGAAGAATCTCTTTTCTTAATTCAGTAACAGAAGGTGGAGTAACTTGCTCCTCAACAGAAGAAAACCATAGATCCTTTTCATTGCTCAATTTAGCAGTTTCATACCAGCAACATATCGCTCTTGCAGTAGCTATAACATACAACCCACAATCATAGCCATTTAGCTGCTGTGGTGAGCTACACATTGAATGAATTTGGCGTCGGATGCTGAATTTGGGCCATTTATAAATCCAACTAAGACTTCATAGAGTCGCCTGGCGTATCGACCATTCATCCCTCCTGAGCTGTCGTGATGCACAAATACACTGGCATCTCTATCAAAGACCAGCAAGCTCCAATGAGAACCACCATCTGCTAGGCCCACATTTTCATTGTCGTTGACCGGGAAAATTACAAGTTTCTTACCAGGCAAATCTAGAGGCTCTACGAAATCTTTAAGTCCCTCAACTTCAGGGCAGTTTGCTATCCAAAAAGCAATTGAAGGTGGAACCAGTAAAATATCCGGAGAAGGATAGCATGAAGAAAGATAGCTGAAATAGAACTCAATGATACGGTCATTGAGAAAGCATGGACCACTAAGTATGTCCAGATCTGACCGTCTGAGCACAACGTCTTTGTAGCTGAGAATCTTTTCATCACCTGAGGATCTTCCCATGTCGTGGATCTTGACTGAGACTTTGAAATCAATATGCTACAAAGGCAGTTAGGCTGCTGTCGATGAATGTAGATTTATCAGGCACACAGAACCAAAAATGAACGAATGTAGACCTGCCACTTCATTCGAAAAGACAATTTTAGGCAGCTAGTGAACTAAAACTATAGTCGCGAAAGTGCCAAACAAGTATAGAAAGAATTTCTACCAATGACTGAAAGGCCTAAACTGGCGAACAGACGATTGTAATCTTTTAGCTTCTCGCAGTGTTAACTAATATTGAAGTTACTCAAGCTCTGCAGTAATGCCTGATTATCAGAAGATAAAGGGATCTCCTTTTCGAATTTTAATTTGGGTGAATTTGTCCTTCATTTTGCCATGGCTACTCCAACAATGAAACACGATTCTAACGGACACCTCAGTAAAAATGCACCCAGTACAGGAAGTTTCAAATCATTCTCGGAACTGCAGTCCTTTTATAGCAATCGTATTCCCAATCATGGCAAAGAAGAGACCTAAAAGTCACACCTTTTCCAGTTTAAGTATAAACTAGTTTCCTAGAGTGACCCATGACAACCTTAGTAGTCTTAGTTCCAATCCTGAAAACTCGAACTCTGTCATCTGACTTCAGTGGCTTCTTCTAGTTCAAATGATGCAACTGTCTCTAACTCAACACTCCTTTTGATACTATCAATTAGGACCCAATTACCAAATATAATTCCGGGTACCGAAAAGCTAAATACTTCAGCCACTTTTGCATGGTTTCTTCACTCACCTATCGATTTGTTAACCAAAAACACCCACATGCCCTTCTTTAAACTCTGGACAAAGAACAACTTTCGCCCGAATTTGTACCATGGGAGAGTCGGTCAGGATTTTCCCACGTCAAAGAATGAAGAAATCTTCTTACCCAATTTCCCACAGGACATCTAACCTAAGTTCACACTTACGATCACTAGCCTAACTCTTGATGCCTTCCAAAGAACGCAGATGAATCCGGGTCACAAAACCACAGACGCAGGTGGGGATAGCATCAAGAACCGCTATGCTCTTCGAAGGTGAAAAACCTATCAAGAGCCAACAAACTCGCCCCGCTCATCGAACTCGTTCTCCAAAACCGCCCAACTAGAGATTTCTTCCGTGAAGCAAGCAATGAGGTAGTAAACAGCAGCAAGCAGCAAACGATGCTCCCAAGAAGTAACACCAGTCGACAATCTTTCCATGGCGAGAACCGGCAAACGACCCTCAGAATACGAAGACGGCGAATCGGGATAGAGACTTACCGGGACGGCGCGGCGTTACCGGAAAGTGCCAGACGCTCGCAAGAATCCAACTTCTCCGTTCAGGTTCTGGTTCGCTCGTCAAGCGGAGAAGCGGTTCCGCAGGGAAGATGAAGTCGGGATTTCACGGGCCAAAAAGCAGAATATGGGAATTTTCCAGCTCTCGATGGTAATTTTTCAGGTTTTACATTATTTATTTTAAAATTAATATCACGAAACATTCAAATCAATACAATTATAAAAAAAATTACTAAAAATTATTTTTTAACCATAAAAAATTTCAAAATAATAATATAATAAATTTTACTCAAATTAGTTGAAATCTCAAATTATTACATTTATAATAAATTTATTATCCATTAATTTTGGTTAAAATTTATTGTTAAATTGCTATAAATTTAGGATTTAGCCACATGTTTAGTGGTTTTTGATAGTTAGAAAATTAGTTAAGGTGTATTAATTTTGGATTTTTATAATAAAAAATTAATTTTAGATAAATTTATAATGTGTATTAAATTCCTGATATTAACTCACGATTTATTTTTGTGTTGGGCCATATAACCGAACCGGTTCGGCTTGGCCCACTCCAGCATTGACCAACGCCTAACCGTTGACTCCCGATCTTGGATGATTGGCCAATCACCACCGCCGTCGTGCCTTCGAAGCGAGAAAACAATCTTTAGTTCGTTCTTCCGTACCGCAGCAGGAAGAAAAAAAGGGGTCCCCCCCCCAAATTGCAGTTGCGGCATTTACAGTGCGTCACTCAGTCGGTCGCTCACGTGGCTTCCTCTTCCTCCCGCTCCGCTCGAGACGATGCCCACGCGACGATCGCGGATTCCTCGTCGCTCCGAATCCACGCGGCGGTTCCTCCCTTCCCCTCGCCTGCCGCAGCCCGAAGCACGACGGCGCCGCTGATCGCCGCCGGCCGTCCGACCGACCGACCGAGCCGTCCCGTCCCGTCTCGGATCTGCCGCGATTCCGTGGATCCGCGGCGCAATCAATCTACGCGCGTACTCTGCGATCTCTCTCTCTCTCTCTGTCTGCCGGAGTGTGTCCAGTGTTTGGTGTCTTCGGAAATGGAGGAGTTCATGGAGAAACTGCCGGCCATGGATCTGATGCGCTCGGAGCGGATGAGCTTCGTCCAATTCATCATCCCCGTCGAGTCCGCCCACCGCGCCGTCTCCTATCTCGGCGAGCTCGGCCTCGTCCAGTTCCGCGACGTGAGTGTGCTTCCCTCCGATCCGCACTTTGACTCGTCCGATTTATATCGGAATTAGCATTGGTAGAAGTTTTTTTTTTCCTTTCCGTTTTTTTTTGGCTGTGGAGATATTTACATCGAGTGGAAGAGAATGCCGAACCTTGTGAATTTTTTAAGTTTCTGTCGTTCCCGTGGAGTTTGCTGATGGGATGATCGGGTTAGGCTCGATGGTCCTGTCCTGTGGTTCGCATGCTACTTGTGAAATGGTCAGCTGAAAGCTGTGTTGGATGTCAATGAGTAGATTTGTGCTGTTGTTCAATGTAAGGGAAGACAACTGAGTCTATGCTTTTTGCTGCTTGTATAAGTCCAAAGTTTGTGAGCCACAAGGAAGCGCGGCGGTCATGCGGATATGTTTGTACTCTTTTTTTCTTTTTTTTTTGATTTTATGTCTAGTTCAGTTTATTCCCACCGTGAACAGGGAACTTCTGGGTTTCATAATTGATGTGGAATTTAGATATCGTTTGACTCTTGAGGCAAGGTTTGTAGTGGTAATTATATGTGGTCATCCTCTGTAATTTTGTCCAGGGATTTATGAATGTGTTTACTTTCTCACTTTTTTGACCTTATGGATTGTTCATAATCATTAGGTCTTTGGATAACTGTTAACACTCTTTTGTCCTTTGCAGTTAAATGCTGAGAAAAGCCCTTTCCAGAGAACATTTGTTAGTCAGGTACCTTTGCAGCAATAGACGAAGCTTATTTTGCACAAGTGATGCTTATTGAGGCATCATCTTGCCTATCATTGCTCATTTTGGTAATGTAATTTCGCAATGTGGGTGGTATTACAAATTTGTGGAAACTCAGATAAGACAAATTGTAGTTTGCACCTTATTTTAGATGGAAGAAATTTCTCATTGGTCATTCCTTTTTTGAAAAATGGAACATGTAATAGGTTCGGGCTTGTCATAGTTAACAACATAGGCAATGCTTCTTTCTAGGATTCGGCCTGTTTACAATCATATTTAATCGCATTCATATGCATAAGGACCTAAAATATTAAGATAACAATTATGATTTCATAACATACATTTATGAATATCCAGGCTCTCCTCAGTGTTTGGCCCCCGAAAAAATAGTCTCTACTTCGTACATTTAATATGGCAAGTTGTGTTCCCAAAAAACATGCATTTTCTAAATTTGGTTTTGGCTTGTAGTTTTACCTTTTGAATGGTTTTGGAGATGTCAGAAATCATATCCGCAGATTCATATCATGTGATTTTTCTAATTAGGTGAAACGTTGTGGGGAGATGTTGAGGAAATTGCGGTTTTTTAGAGATCAAGTTGGTAAAGCTGGTATAAAGTCTCCTGAGAATCCCGTTGTGCAACCAGATGTTGTGTTGGAGGAACTTGAGGTCCTTCTTGGCTTACTGCTTTCCTCCCCTCTTCAACAACTGTCCATTTGTTATTTCCATCTTACTTGATTCCGATTTCTCAAGCGACATCTATTGTGCCAGATCTGTCCTGTCTAATTTTTATATTCCTTTGTTGCCAGATTCAGCTTGCTGAGCATGAACATGAGCTAATCGAAATGAACTCTAATAGTGAGCGTCTCAGACAATCTTACAATGAGCTCCTGGAATTTAAGATGGTATTGCAAGAGGTTAGTCTCATTTTTACAGTCTTATAATATAGTGGAGATATTTCATTTCCTTTCCTGAGTGGCTTTTCTCCCTTATTGATGTACCTATATATTGGAGAATTTGATTTGTCACATCCTCCTTCACTTCTGTTTCCAGTTTCCACCCATTATTCTCCTTTTACATTTCAATGGGCATGTGCCATCACTGTTTTGTCAAAGAATGATTACTCAGTATTATGGTGCAAATCCTAGCAGTACTAGCTTATCTTGCTTCTCTGCTGTGTTCATAAAGATGATCCAAGATGGAAATACTGCTCATATCAGAGTAGTAATGATGATCATATGAATCTGCGTATGTGTGTGTGGGTGGATGGTTTCTTTATTGTCAGTATTATATGCAGATTTAATATAAAACATTGTTTGTAGAGGAAATGATGGTCTTTTCTGTGGGAAAGCAAACTTACTTACCACTGTGGTCAATCAATCCAAGCTTTGGCATAGGACCCCTTTAGCCCTCTAATTTCCAGGTTTTTATTTGTAAGACCTCTTGATGAAGTAGACATAACGTGTATTAGATAACGGATTTATAAATGGGTTGCTTTATTTGAGAGTCGTGGGATTTTAGTTGCTTTGCATGGTTTGTCTAATTGTGAAGTATATACACCATAACAAAACGGCTGTCAAGACTCAAAATTTCGTTTGCAGATTCCAACTTTGAGACTTCTTCCTTTGCATTAATATATATTTCTTGGGCGATGCTGCCAGGCAGGCAGCTTTCTTTTTTCAGGAAAGAACCATCCTGTCACAGAAGAGAGAGAATTGGATGAAACCGCATACTCAAATGACTATGTTGAGACTGCTTCCTTACTTGAAAAGGTACTTTGTGCAAGTGGCTTCTTGCAAAACTTTTTCCTGCTGGATGATTCACCTTGGATTACATTTTTCTTTTCCCTAGGAGATGAGAACAGGAACATCCGAACAATCTGGTTTGAACTATATCGCCGGGATTATTTGCCAGACCAAAGTACTTATATTTGAGAGGATGCTTTTTCGTGCAACAAGGGGCAATATGCTTTTCAACCAGGCACCAGCTAATGAAGGCATCATGGACCCTGTAACATCTGAAATGGTTCCTTTCTTTCCAACTCCTCTTGAGATTGGTGATTTTTTTTTCTTTTTTTCCCTATTGTTTTAGTATCTTGGAGTTACCATTTTTTTTCCCGTTACACTTAAAATATCTATACCTTTCAAGCTGCTTGGTGGTGTTCATGCTTAAAAATAGAGACGAAAACTTAAGCTGTTCCGTAGAGCTGTTTCTTCAGAAAACTTTTCTGTTCTAGTAGGAGAAAGCTGATATCTCTCTGACTTCATTTTTGCAGGTTGAGAAAGTAGTTTTTATGGTTTATTTCTCTGGAGAGCAAGCAAGGAAGAAGATTAAAAAAATTTGCGAAGCATTTGGTGTGAACTGTTATCCTGTTCCAGATGATATTACCAAACAAAGGCAAACGACTAGAGAAGTGAGTGCACTAATGATGTCAAGAATATATCTTTCTCTTGCATGATGCAGATATCTTGAATTAAAGTAAATATTGGTTTACTAGAATTCTGAACTACTAGTATGATCATCCTTTCGAAGTTTTCTCCATTGATGCATGATATGCTGATAAATCGACTTTTATAGCCAACTATATTCTGAAAAACATCATATGGATGTCATTCATTGGGAATGCAATTAACTAGATATCCATAGCCTCGTGGCTGCGTAATAACATATGCTCTGTCTCGCACTAACAAAGCCCTTTCTATTTTGCCTGAAACTTGAGGTTTCTGTTTTAGGTTGTGTCACGTCTTTCTGAACTGGAAGCAACCCTGGATGTGGGGATACGTCATCGAAATTCAGCCCTTAGTTCCATAAGCCTCCATTTGCTAAAATGGACAGATTTGGTGAGATATGTTTCTTCCCCCCTTATTCAAACCATCAAAAGGTTCATTAGCTGAGGTTTTGTTTTCCTTTTTCCCTTTCTAGTAATCAATGACTTTATTTTTGATTCTTTCTCAGGTAAGAAGGGAGAAAGCAGTATATGATACATTGAATATGCTAAATTTTGATGTTACGAAAAAGTGTCTTGTTGGAGAGGGATGGTGCCCAATCTTTGCCAAAGCTAAGGTGATTAACATGATTTATGCTTCCTTCTATCCTCATCTTATCTAGTTTTCTTAGGCTCGATTCTAATTTTGATTGGAAACTTCAGGGATTGAGAATTATAAGGATGTTTTCTATCCTTGCAGATCCAGGAGGTTCTGCAGCGTGCAACTTATGATAGTAATTCACAAGTGGGCATCATATTTCATACAATGGATGCAGTAGATTCACCACCAACCTTTTTCAGAACCAATAAGTTTACAAATGCGTATCAGGAAGTTGTTGATGCATATGGGTGAGCTGAATCCTGCTTACATCTTTAAGCATATAGGGGCATTTAGGCACTTCATGATTTTGTATAGATCTGTGACCGTACTAAATTATAACACAACAATTTTTGTATGTGAATTTAAACATGTAGATACATACATTTGAGAGGTTCATTATCGTTTAATTTTTTCCTAAGTTAGGTAAGTAGATTAACTTGCAGTGCAAATTCCAAGTGTTTGCACTTTGAATTGCTGAATGGGTTATTTCTTGTCCTCTTCTGCTTTAAACTGCTTTGAACTATTAAAGCTTTGTCAGAAAATTTGAATGAGTTGGTTATATGTCCCATTCAGCTTATATAATTTTTCGACTTTTGAAAGGACAAACTGTTTTATTTCACTGATGTCAGTTTCTTTTCTTTTGCAGAGTTGGGAGGTATCAAGAAGCAAATCCTGCAGTTTACACCGTCATTACATTTCCATTTCTTTTTGCGGTGATGTTTGGGGATTGGGGTCACGGGATATGCTTGTTGTTGGGAGCTTTAGTCCTCATTGCTCGGGAAAGTAAGTTCAGTAATAAGGTATGTTTGTATCTCTAGCTTTTTTAAAGTGATTGAATTTGTGGAATCTCTCCCTCTCCCTCCCTCTCTCACACACACAAATACACAAACACGTGTACACACGCGTACATACGTACAACATATGCACACGCGCATGTGCGTAGACACACACAGAGGAGCTGCATAATTAGTATACATGCTTGGTTCTATGCTGATTCGATGAATTTCTCAATGTGGATTGCTTTTCTGACAGAAACTGGGCAGCTTTATGGAGATGTTATTTGGCGGACGCTATGTTCTCCTTTTGATGTCCCTATTTTCAATTTACTGTGGGTTGATTTACAATGAATTCTTCTCTGTACCATTTCACATATTTGGTCGGTCTGCTTACAAATGTCGGGATACAACTTGCAGGTTTGGCTTTATCTATTTAATAGTTCTCTATCTATGATGAACTGTTTTTACTTGTTTCTGAGGACTTGGGCAGCTCAATTGTTTGATCCAAGGTGTACCTTTTAAAATTTTACTCACTGGTTCTCATTTATAGTATAGTTCCATTGCTAGCATTCGCATGCTTACATCAGAAGAAGCAGATTGAAGAAGTTTTTTCCCTCAGTTTTTCCACAATTTCAATTTTATAGATTTTTTTTTTTTTCCTTTGTTAGCACTTAACTATTGACCGAACCGACTATCAGTCAAGAATCATAATGTGTGTTGGGATATTCATAGTAGTCCTAGTTATTAACATATCGATTTAGCTGTTAATTGGTTTGGCTCTTTGCTTTTGGATTTAAGATGTGCAACTTCTTTTATGTTTTTCATATTGATCCCTTAAAATATATCCGAAGCATTAATGTTAGCACCTCAAGTCGGCCCAGATTCTTATGAATTTTTCATGATTTGAAATGTTATTTCTGTTTTGGCATGAAATTCAAACCTGGCATGTTAGCATGTTAGTTTCTTGATGAATGGACTCCAGTTGAACTGTTTGTGTTTTTTCTGAAAAATGTTGCTGAAGTTATTGAACTTAGTTGTAGTCTGCTTGCTGTGTGCTAGTTTTGGATGCCAGAGACGTGGTTGTGGGTTGCTTTAAATTGTTTTACAGAGTACTATCTTCAAGCTGGTGATGGGATGTGACCTTCAGCTCATATTACACTGATGCAAATTAATGGCAGGGGTGTCAAAATTTGCAAGTGCTAGTTAAAACATAATGAAAAGATACAGCATTTTTTCAAGTCTAGGCAACCCATCAGAAACGTATGTTATAACGATTGATTTTCTTCTTGTCAATGTAGGATAATTTTGATATAGATTTTAGAGGTATATATTTCTTTATATTAGCACTTTTTTTTAATGAAAAAAGGGTGCCTGAAATTGTACGTGTATTGCAGGTGTCTCTCTATTGTTAAAAGAGACCAACAAACTCATGTGCTCTAAATGAAACATTGCGTATTGGGCAGACCAAATTTAAATGTTAGCTGTCATTTATGAGTCAGCCCGCTCTTGATTTCATCATAAATTTTTTTACTTAGGACCATTTCAAATATTTGGGGGTTCTCGCTTTTTTTGTTGCATTTGTGTATGACCAGACTACATGATTTCTTTGGTTCTGATTTCTTTGGTTCTGTCTTACATGTAGTCTCGTAACTTACTCATTCTACTTGCTTTGACCAGTGATGCACATTCAGTTGGTTTAATTAAATACCAAGATCCTTATCCATTCGGTGTAGATCCCAGTTGGCGTGGAAGTCGTTCTGAACTTCCTTTCTTGAACTCACTCAAGATGAAGATGTCCATTCTGTTGGGTGTGGCGCAAATGAATTTAGGGATCATCTTGAGTTATTTCAATGCAAGATATTTTGAAAGTTCTCTGGATATCAGGTGTGTGTTCCCTCCTCAAAAAATTCGTCTCCTTTTCTCCAGAGTTTATGCTGATATCACACTTTCATGTGAGAGTATGCTATGGGTGTATCACTTAGCTTAGCTTATCTAGATATCAAGCATGAGAGTACTGAACTAACTTTTATTTTTATTTTAGGTATCAGTTTGTGCCACAGATGATCTTTCTCAACAGCCTTTTTGGATATCTATCACTTCTTATTATTATCAAGTGGTGCACTGGTTCTCAAGCCGATCTCTACCACGTTATGATTTACATGTTTCTGAGTCCTACTGACAATCTTGGAGAGAACCAACTGTTTTGGGGCCAGCGGCCACTTCAGGTATAATTTACTTGCTTTGTACTATATTGATGCGTATCATTTATTCTTGTCTTCCTTATTTTCATCAATTATCTGAAACTTTGCAGATCCTTCTATTGCTTTTGGCTCTTATTGCTGTCCCATGGATGCTCTTTCCTAAACCTTTTATATTGAAAAGGCTTCACATTGAGGTACATTACTGTCTCCTTTTTCCCTTTTTTAGTCAATTATTTCTGTTTCTGTCTCATTTCAGCTACCCTAAAGATAGAGACAACTTCCTTTCAGTTAATTTGATAGAAAGAACTAGTTGGTTCATGGATTAATCAAATTATTATATTCTTTTGTCCATCTATAAGCTTTTCTCTTAAGAACTCAAGTTTTGTGAGTGAAGTGTATGTCTTTATTTAGCTGCTTTAATAATCAACTAATAATATGTTTGAGCATATCACACTGTGGGTGAAGAGGGAAAACATAATTCAGTCTAATGATTTTTATTTTTATTTTTTAAAAAATTTTACATGCATGTACAGCACAAAAAACAGTTCCGGTGGATTTTCCTTGTACTCCCAATCCCATCTTATCCCTTTAAAGCCTAACAAATGTTGATTTCTAAGCAATACATTGATTGTGGGAAAGTAGATGCATCTTTTTTTGATGAAAGAGTGATAGCGTCTCTCCTCTGAAACAGTTTGAAGAAGAGTCACTAATAAATTAGATATTTCTTTATTTAATGGATTTTTTTTTTCTTGTCATGCCTTCAGCGGTTCCAAGGTCGTACTTATGGGGTGCTTGGTATTTCTGAGATGGATGTCGAAGCAGAGCCTGATTCTGCCCGCGCCCAGCAACATCATGAGGATTTTAATTTCAGCGAGGTTTTTGTGCATCAAATGATACACTCTATAGAATTTGTTTTAGGTGCTGTTTCCAATACAGCTTCTTATCTCCGTCTTTGGGCTTTGAGGTACGCCCATTTGCCTTTTCCTTTATTTTGATCCCTCCATCGATATCGTGGTCCTAAAATGATGACTGTGGCTGGCTGCTTTTATAGCTTGGCCCACTCGGAATTGTCGACGGTCTTCTATGAGAAAGTGCTCCTACTTGCCTGGGGGTAAGTTGGCTTTAATTTCAGGCCTTCGCATTACTGCAGTGATGTTTAAAAAAGAATGAGTTTACTTATTTTGTGGTTTAGTGTGTCTTTGTTCATGATGATTTAGATTTTTGAACATTCATGTCAAAGGAATGCATGCTGCCTGAGTCTTGTTGTCCTGTGGCTCAGTTAGCTAACCTTTTTAGTGCTCCAGAATTAGAATAGTTTGGTTCGTTACATAACATACGGGGGCACTTGGCAATATCATAAGTTGTAAAGTGGGTTATGATCTTATATTTTAAGAAAAGCTAGTAATTTGGTTCTTTCGTTTCCACTGTTAACTTATGTAAATCTAGAGTAACATTTCGATAAAGCAAGTGCAATTTGATTGCTTTAGAATTAGCTTAGTCCTATATTATAGTCATGATCCTTTTATTTTATGAACTAGAATGAGATACTCATGTTTACATCAAGTCATCGGGAGATGCACCTGTCCATATTGTTTGATTGAGAAGCTTAGCTTGGTGGGTGCACCCGTCAATGAATGTTGAGTAACAAATATAATTAATTTTATTCTAAAGATGGAGTTGTGTATATTATTGGTAATTTTTGGCAACATAATTGGCAATATCTTAACTTTCATTAAGTATTTTCTTCAGTGAAATACACTTAATAATGTTTATTATTTTCAGCACTTAATATGGTTATCAAATAGACCCTTAGTGCATCTTTTGAAGGATTGCAAAGAATTAAAATTGAGGAGCTAACTACTGATTAGTCATGTTCGCTCTAATTATATCTGGTCTTAGTGGTGGCAAATAGGGCTGGGCGGCTGGCCTGGCCATGTAATCTTTTTGTTAGTGGCTGCTAGTTCTATAACTGTGCTCAGCCCGGCCCACAGCCCATTAAAGTAAAAAGGCAGTCCAGGCTGGACATGGTCCACCATTTTCGAGCCCTCTGGTATCAATGTTGGTTTATCACGTGCACATTTACTTGTTTGTCCATGAACCTGGTCATCGCTTCTTAATGCATATTGGTTTAGAAAAGGTCATAACGATGAAGTAGGCTACTTTTTTTTTTTTTTTCAAACACCTTTTGGGTAGTGGCTACCACATGTATGATGATGCGCGATGAAGTAATTATGATTTTGGTTATTGCAGGTATGATAATGTGATCATTCGGTTGGTGGGTCTCGCCGTCTTTGCTTTTGCGACTGCCTTCATTCTTCTAATGATGGAGACCCTGAGCGCCTTCCTTCATGCCTTGCGTCTTCATTGGGTAGAATTCCAAAATAAGTTCTACCATGGTGATGGTTACAAATTCAAACCTTTCTCCTTTGCATTGTTAAACGATGATGACGAGTAATCACAAACCTGTTATTCCAATTTTTAGACGTAGGATATATAGACAGGAAGGATACAACTAACAAAAGAAGAAGCAGAGAATGCACAAAAAAATAATGGTATTCCTGAGGTGCTTTTTGGGTTTATAACACAATGCTTGATACATAGTACATTTGGGGAAGGTAGTCTCAGTTTCTTTCAACCTGTCCGTATATACAAGGGTCACTTGGAGGAAGTCTATTTCGTTCATCTTTTTTATAATTTTTCCTTTGATTAGGATCATCACTTGTAAAGAGGGAACCATGGAGCTATTGTACCATACTAATTTTGGTGTTGAGTCCCCTCGAAGTCAGATTTGTAAATTTTACTTGGAAGCTGGCTTGGAGTTTAAGAAAATGAGCAATTTTTATTTCAATCGTTTGCAACACTAGTAATTTCCAGCACGCTGGGGAGTGTCTATCTTTCTGAGAACTGTTGACAGTCTACACTGAGTAGAAATTTTGATGCGGAAGAGAATGGAGGATTGCCCTTTAATTTCTAGTTGTTTTACTAGTTTTTTCTCCATATTCTATCTCCTACGTTGTTAGGGAGCTGGTTTATTATTTCTTATTTATTAGAAATTTTCTATTTACTAGGATAAGAGTTTTACAGGCTTTAGCGCCATAAATAACGACTTTGCAAGTTTTGTTACAGGAATTGTCTCTTTCTATCTTCTGAGCTCTTCATTTTGTGTCATTTGTGTTTCTTTAACCTTTGTTGACATTTCGATGTATCTGCAACATTTTTGCACTTGTTCGTGCAAACAAAACTCAAGTGATGAAGTTTGGATGAAATTGCAGTCGTAAATGCTTGAATTGAATTAAGTTTAGTAGTGCAGGTTACCTTCTATCAGGAGAATAGGGACTGAACCTATTGCATTTTTACAAAGCAGCAACGGTGAGATGGCCGTTCATTCCGTTCGTTGGACCATTATTGACAACATGGTCTCTAAAGTGCTTTTGAATCTGTGTTAATTTCTTGGTAGAGGGCGAGAATTGTAGGTACCAACCAAAGCTTTCGGGCAATTTGAATATTAGATTGATTGCACTAGGTACATAAATCTCACCATCTCTAATGGAAACCCATAGAGACTATTGACTGTTCGATTCTTTCATTGTCACCGGGGCATTTTGAACAATCTTTTTTACTTCACCTTGTTAAAACATACCAACAATCAACTGAATCCAAAACAGTCCATGCAATTGGGTTCTTTTTCAATTCTATAACATGCCCACCTCTAATCAATGTCTTAAATCATGCATTTTAATTGTATTTTCATCAATATCCACAGCGTCATACTTAGCATTGTTGGCCAACTGCACCCTACCACTATTTGTGCATCGATAAGCAATAAATTAACTCTTGTTTAGTGCAGTGTGCAAATAAGAGCTAGAATCCATAACCCGCCAATTTGACTCCTTGATAAATAAAACATGACCATCACCATTGAGACAATATCAATTGTTGTAGTAATGTTGTTGTTAGACTCAACTCTAATTTTCTCGCCCTTCTCGTTCTTTAACTTAAGACAGTCTTTATGAGATGTCCATCTTGCCACAATTTCAATTAACAGCAATAACAACCCTAGAGTAACTACGAGTACTCACATTCACCCTAACTTTTGCTAACAAGAGTACTAGTTTTTCTACCTTTGCCACTAAAATAATAGGCACATATTCACCCGATTCTCTCTACACATGTTTTTCACTCAAAATCAAATTTTGAACCCCATGAAATGTTAGGTAGTAAGAGTAGTGTTCCAACTATTAGGTAACAATGGTAATAAAATCAAAGCACGTGACTTACCAAAAAATAAAAAATAAAAAATCAAAGCATGTACGTCTTCATCGAAATTAATCTCAACCAAATTCAATTGTTTAATGATTACATTGAATTCATTGATATTCTTAACATCCGATTTACATTGGCGCAACTTTAAATAAAACAGGCATTGCATTAAATAGAACTTATCGATTATAGAGGACTTCTTATACATGTTTGACAATGTATTCATTATTCCCACAATGGTCTTTTCTTTCATAATGTTTAACACAGCATTACGAGCTTAGCTCGATCACACTCAATGCTTATCCGTCTAGCAAATCCCTATCAACTTGCTTCATTGACTCTCGCTTCTCCTAAATGGAGGTAAATGCATATTGTTTTGGTACAAATAATGCTTAATTGAATCTTCCAAAAAAACAAAACCTTCCCATCAAACTCATCGATTTTCACCTTTCCCTCTTCTGTCACCTTCTATTTTGCTCTACTTAGCCAAACCTACTTTGATATCTAGTCTAGCAAAAGACAAATGCTCAAACACATTAACGATTACATCCGACTTACATTCTATTCGTTATTGTGTTTGAGCATTTGTCTTTCGCTAGACTAGAAATTATGTGATTCAGTTGATGGAACTTGCTATGAAAAACAACAAAAATTTCATTACAGATTAAGCAATACAATAGAAAATATAATCATATCCAGAGTCATTCAAACACTCTCAATATTTCCAAGAAAATTGTTAGAAAATTCCTAAATAAACTTTTTATTGGTGTCAATTTAGTTATCAATCTTTTGAATTGGTACCAAATCAGTCCCTCAGGAAAATTTTGGTCGGATTTTGCCGATGTGGACACTAGTTAGCTTATATGGTACGACCGACGCCTGATGTGAATAATTTTTAATAATATTTTAATATTTTAATTTTTATTTACCTATCTTTTTTTTTTTTTTCTCCTACCTCTTCTTCTTCCTCGAGGGTAGCCTCATGTTGGGCTAGTGAGGGTCAAGCTTCGCCTAGCCATTGGCAAAGCTTGAGCCCTAGCTAGAGGCTACTAGGTTGAAGGCTGCGACATCTCGGCTGCCGGTAAGGGCTCAAGTCTCGGCATGGTTGGATGAAGCTCGACCCTCGCCAGCCTAGCGTGAGGCCACCTTTGCGACCCACAATGAGCCTTGCTAGTGGCCTGTGAGGGTTATCAGAGATCGGCAAGCGGCCGCCATTGCGGCCGTTGGCGAGATCCCTTGCTGGCCCTTGCCTTTAGCTGATCACCAAGGTCTAACTAGAGGAAGAAGAAAGGAAAGGGGGAAAAAAGAGAGAAAAAGAAGAAAAGAAGAAAATAAAAAATATGAAAAGAATAAAAATATTATTAAAAGTTGTCTACGTTAGTATCGACTGTATCATGTAAGTCAGTTGGTGTCCACATTAGTAAAATTCAGCTAGAATTAGTTGGAAAGATTAAATTGGCACCAGATCAAAAGGTGTAGAACTAAAGTTGCCCAACCACGGCGAGGTCGAGCCTTGACTCCCCCAAGGCTGGTGAGGTCACTAGCTAAAGAAGGAAGAATAAGGGAGGAGAAAAAGAAAAGGAAAAAAAAAATCTCAAAAAATTATTAAAAAACTAAAAAAATTCTACATCACAAAAAATTTAAAGCTCATATCAAACTTAGTCCCGTTCTTTTTTTGATTCCAAGTAAGGAAATTTTATATAGTTATCAAACACGTTTTTATGCTAAGAAGCTCGTTTAGAGAATAAAATTGGAAAAAAACTATTTTTGAATAGAATTTGTTTTCACAAACAAGAAATGTTACCAAATGCACTCTTAGTGTACAAGCAAAAGTTATGAACAAGGAATATGGATTAGAACCATAATTGTGATGACAACATGATGCCATCTGAATTGGATTCAATTAGACTTTGGTCTTCAAATTAAATGATGATCGAAAAAAAGCCCCCAAGGGGAAGGGGGGGGGGAGAGGCTTGTTATAGTGTTTTATGGCTCGTCTTGTGCATATATCGAGTGATTTAATGACTATAATGATATGGTATACTGTGTATGAATTGGGACACATGAAGATCCCATTTACCTATTCAATAAGAAATATGTCACGTTATTTCAGAAACTGAAATTTGTACATGAATTAGCCCTTGATAATTAGCTCCATTGTAGGGGTATCAAAATTGAACCGGAAAACCGAACCCAATTTTCATGCATTTTTGGTTTAATTCGGGTTTTGGTTTGGATAATAAAAAACGGTCGTTTTTTTTATTCCAGTTTGGTTTAACTAAACTAAACTAAAAATCGTCCGTCTTCTAATATTGCCATTTACACAATCTTTCTCCTTTTCCACCAAATCTCTTTTCAATATTTCAAAAAAAGAAAATAAAAAAAATGAATTGATTAGAATAAAGTTTTCAGTTTGGATTACATTCGATTTGGAGTGCAGTTTGGTTTAAAGTTAATGCACATCCCGACGGTTTGGTTAGGTTCAGGTGGTTCGGGTTTCTTGAAAATCCGAATGAAACCAAACCATTGACACCTCTACTTGATTGTTTAGAATAAGCTTTTCAATGCTTAAAGTAATTCAAGAAGAATTGGGAGAAATTGTTGTTATTTCCTAGAAAGTATTCACTAAGTTGTGTCTTTGGATTAATCTCAATTAGTTCTTTCGCACCATCCTTTTCCCTATGGGGAAAATTGTCAAAAAAGTCTCAAATCTATACGGCTGCCAATTCAGTCGTAAACCTTTCAATTGAGCCAATTCAATCTTAAATATTTTAAGGGCTTTTCAATTTAGTCATAAACTTACTATTTAGATAGTCGACAAGTATTTAAAAGGTTTAAAACTAAATTGACACAATTGAAGTGTTTAGGACAAAATTGTCACAATTAAAAAGTTCGGAAATAAATTGATAACTAAATGATAAGTTTAGAATTTTTTCGACAATTGTCTCTTTTTGGGTGCGTTTGGGAATTGCCTTCCCAAAGCCCCTTGGGAGTTGAAACCCAAAGTACTTGGTGTTTGGCAAATTTTTTTGAGCCCCCTTTGCCAAATGCAAGCCTTCAAAAAGGCTGAAAGCCCAAGGCAGCTTAGGGGCTGCCTTGGGCTTTCTCAGCATGCTGGCCTTGGAGGCTACTGGAAAAATTCTCCCGAAATTATTCTTGCTAATCTTTTGTTTTTCTGGTTTTGCCCCAAATAACTGTTCATCTTCATATTCTCCCCTTTTCTCCGTTGAACAGGACCACCATCTGCACATGATTGTTGGCGAAGAATATGTGGTGCGGCGAAGGGCAAAAAACAGGCGGTCCTGCTAGGGTCGCACGACCCTCTAGCGAGGGTCATCGGGCAGAGGTTGTGGTGTAGCGAGGGTCACCACGACCGAGATCGTGCGGCCTCGGCAAGTCGCACGACCGTCCAGTGAAGGTTGCCACAACCCGAATCTTGCGATTGGGGTCATTGTGACCCGGATCTCGCAATGCGACCTCCGCATGGAGGTTGCGGCACGGCGGGTTGCACGAACCTCACCAGACGGTTGTGCGACATCATCGGAGTGCTTGCCCTTCACCGGACCGCCTATCCTTTACTGGCGATTGTTATCTCTTTGCCAATGGGTGCCGGCTAGCTCTGTTTTTTTTTTAATAATAATTTTTTTTTGCAAATTTAATTTCTCTGAACACTATTTTGCGGATTTTTACAAATATAATTTACCAAATATAATTTGCATTTTGAAAAATTCCTTTAACTTAAAGACCTTTGCATTTCCCTAAAAATTTTCCTCAAAAGCCTCTCCAAGCGCATCCTTCTTGTACCATCTTCCTCTTTCTACAACTTAAAAGAGTACAAATTTTATCACTTGGAGCACTGGCAAATAGATCAAGCTAATGTAGCCTGTTTAATTACATTAAAGATGACCAGCCACAGAATAATTCAATAGTGAAATTTAATCTTTATTCAAATAAATGAAAATACAATCATTTACGCGACGAGTAAGTTCTCTCATTATTGACACTCACAAAAATATGGTAAAGAAATAGTTCTATATGACCTATTAAAGTATATTACTTATCTCAAAATTTGGGGAGCTCATGTTGAACGGAGAAATATGTTAGAAATTCAGATCCTGAAAGAGCGGTACCCAAGTGGTTCGAATCAAACTCGCCAAGAAATCTACGTTTGGAATTGACAGATGAAAATGTAAGTGTGATTTGTTTTAAATGGAGTTGTGATTTTATATTTTGTAATGAGTTTAAAAGTTTTTTGGTTATGTTGAAGAAATAGGATTATATATTCTTTTTAATTTTCTAATAATTGAAAGCAAGAAACTGATTTACCAGATTGAATTGCTTAAATAACCTAAATTATACTTTTGATTACAATAATCTGTCGACAAATAAAATATATCCTTAGTTTCTTGCATTTTGCTAAGTTTTAAATTAAGTAAGAGCTTTTCAATATTTGAGAGGACGCAATACTCTTCTTTACTTCTTTTTTTTTTTTTTTTTTTGACATTTAATCTAATAAAATATGGAAATTTGGGAAACACGTGTAAATTATATCTTTGAGAATAAATTTAAAATATTTGTCTCTTTATTCATATCTTGAAATTTAAAAATTTGTCTCTTTATTCATATCTCGAAATTTAATCAAATTATATATATTTATTAGAGATAATACATCAATGAGCGAATTCTTGTTAGTCCAATGTGGACCACGTGACAAATTCATATTGAGCGTCTTGCCACTAGCAATAACATAAGCAAAACCAAGGGCACGTGACGAGTGAATGAGATATCATTCTCTCACGGCTCCGGCTTTAACTGTAAATCTTTTCATGGAAGAAATCCTCAATTTAGGGAGGGGGCATTCACATTAACATCATTTTTCTGTCGAAGTAGACATGAAATATACAGGGCTAATCCAAGCATGCATGGACAGCGCATTCAAGGCCTCATTTTGTTTTCGACAACATCATCAGTCATCGGAAGACTCGAACTAGAACTTCCATCTTTTCCCTTGTACAACTTTGCGCATACGAGATAATACCCGAAATTCGCCATCCCAAGCCCGGCAAGCAACCAATACATACAATCCAACCTCCCGTCGTTCAAATTCTCCGGCAACCACCCAGTGCTCCTCCGAACCAGATCAACCACGACAGTGCTCAGATAATATGCAGTCCCGATGGTCGCTGCAACCATCGCCGTCGCGCTGTTGCTCAAGTTCGCTGGGAATTCTTGGAAGTACAACGACACTTGTCCCGGGAAATGGAATGCCTGGCCGATTCCGATCAGAATCAGCGGAGGGAATAGCCACAGTGCAGACATTGGGACAGTGGGGTTGTTGACATTTTGGAGATGGTGGAGATGGGCTGTCCGGAGCCTGCGCGACTCGATTAGTGCCGATACAATCAAGCCGAGCACAATCAGGAGATGACCCACACCAATCCTGTGGAATACCGTTGGGGGCGAACCGGTCAGTTTTTTCCACAGTGGGAGTCGGGAGCGCAGGCGGTCTATCAAAGCGAGGGAGACCAAGGCGGAGATCATGATTGTGACGAGGACCGAAGCGGCGGGAATCATGAAATGGGGTCCGAAGTGGCGGTCCATGGTTAGGGCTTGGAGGACTGTCATACTGTTCTGGACAGCGATTGGGGTGCTCAAGAAGATGGCGCTTGACCACAGTGGTAACATTTTGACCACACATTTTAGGTCCTCCACTTGTTGCACTGTGCATAGCCTCCAAGGTTTGGCGATGGAGTTGTCGGACTTGGTGTCTCCGTCAATTTTCACAGCCGCCCGATTCAAGAACCTGTGAAAGGAGAAAGGAATCGATTCCAGATCACTCTTATTGTGAATTATCTGTAACATCATGTCTCTTGACACTTTTGATTTCGCCTATATGTTTGTATCGTAGCTGCCTAGCTGGATGCCCTCATTCGAAAGGACATGTGCACGTTTATTGGGCTAATCGTATACATCCACCTTTCTTGTTGGGCTTTATTTAATGACCAAGAAGTCCAAGTTCTACCTTAGCTGGCTCGAGTCCAAGTCTTGGTGGTTCGTTCTGATTTCAGACTGTTTGCACAGACGATGAACCAAACCGCTAGGTGCCTATTTGAACACACATCCTTGTTCCTTAACCATTACAAAGGCATTTGGTAATTATTTTATTTTCGATTTTTTTTACTCAGAATTGATTTTTTTTATTCTATTCTCTGGACAAGTTTCTAAACATTTCAACATGTTTAATAACTGTTAAAATTTTCTATTCTCAAAATAAAAATGCGTTTATAAGATCTTAAATTCTTTTATGATTTAGATTTTTTTTTAATTTTTAATAATTTTATTACATTTTTCTCTTTTTTTTTTTCCTTTTCTTCTTCTCCTTCATCATTTAGCCGATCGTTGGTCTCGACCAGGTTGACAACCTTGTCGAAGCATTGCCAACCCTCGACGACGCCAAGTCTCTCACAGTGGTTGGGCGAAGTCAAGTTCGCCCAACCGTCGGTGAGGTCAAGCCTCGCTAGGGGCTAGCGAGGCTGCTAGCTCTTGTCTAGCCAATCATTGAGGCCGACAGCTAGCTAAAGGAAGAAGAAGAACATAAGGAAAAGAAGAAAAGAAAAGAGAAAACAAAAATGAGCTTGATTCTAGAGTTATTCCTTAAAACAAAGAAATAATTTTATTTTTTTTATTCCTTAATTCTATTCAAAATCTATTTCTGGTAACAAAAAAAAATTACTTAACCGATTTCCGTTCTTTTGTTGTTTTAGAGAACAAAAAAATCAAATCAGATACTGTTTGGCCGATTACCAAATATGGCCTAAATAAACCCAAAGAAATTATCTCTAGACATTGTGATTATTGGTCCTATCTATGTGGGAAGATAAAATATTCATCAATCATTGCCATGTATATTGTTGTAGATACCTGAAATTCTTTCCAGCTGGTACGTCCACCTCCTTATCCTGTCCATGTGGGCCGTAATAGAACTCGTCAGTCGTCAGTGGGAGCTGAAGCTTCCGTTTCCGAATACTAGCAACGAGGACACGAGCTAAGCTCAGTATTGGACTCCCCTGAGGTGTCTCGTGGCGATAATATCGATTTCCCGCGATGAACACCACGAGCCCAATGAGGTTCCCAGCGACACATAACCAAAATCCCAGGGACCAACTCACACTGTCCTCGATGTACACGATCAGCGTACCGCTTAGGACAAAACCGGCGTATTGTGCAAAGAAGAGCCAGTTGAAGAAAGTTGATTGATCCTTTTGGCTTTCGAACTGGTTCGCCCCGAATGTTGCTATGGTGAACCTCACTCCGGACACTCCGAGTGTTGCTAGAGCTATCCCTGCGTAGAGCACAGCGAATTGAAGGTTCGATGGGGCTTTGCATGAACTTGATTTGTTGTTTCCGCACAGCTTAGGTCTCAACGAATTAAGCGTTGCCGTTAAGGATACAATAACTATACCCTGCAAGCGGCAAGTTGGTCAAAAAAGAAATGCTATCGATCAGTCAGTTGTGAGAAAACCCATTTTAAGAAACTCATTAGAGACAAGATTCTCAGTAAGACATATCTGAAAGAGAGGCCAAGAGATGTGTGCTCTTCAGTAATCTCAATGTTTCCAACATTAAAAAGAATAAAGATTCCTTTGGGAAAGAGGTTGTCTTATAATGTTACCGAGAATTTCTTTATATTCTTTTCTGTTTTAATGTTCTAGGTAGTTCGTTATGAAAATGACGTGATAACGTGCGAATTCTTGAGCATTATATTACTTGCAATTAGCTGATTATTATCAAAGACAGTATAATTCGGCAATCAAAAGAGGCTGTGAACAGCAAGATTGTGAGGTTGAGATGTTATCAAACCATTGAGGCTATGAAGGAAGAAATGGAAGCGATTAAGAAGCATCCGAGGATGGAGTCAGCTATGATAGCACTGAGGACCGGGAGGAGACAGAAGCAGCCATTGACCACGTTGTAAGTCTGTGCCGCATCGATTCGGTTCATGTGGAACTCTTGGATCAAATACACAATCAAGTTTGCCATCCATCCAGTTCCCGCCGACATCAACAAGGCCATCGCGCCTGTTCATCACGGCAAACGTGATTAGGACATTCACCCGAATGAAACTCGTTTTACTCAGAGAGAGAGAGAGAGAGAGAGAGAGAGAGACCTATGATGAATGGGAATGTATTCCAACCAGCTCGTTTACTCTCAGCATCGCAGAGTTTTAGCTCGGCCTCTCCGATGTTGCCTGTGATGCATTTTGCTTTGCTGGGGGCTGAGCTTTCCATCTCTAACTCTTTGAGTCTACTTGTTGGGTAATAGAAGAGCCTGTGTATTTACTTATAGTGGAGATGCCCATATTGGTGTCAACAGCTGTTTTTATTATCTTACACACGAAGATCCCTTCTCTTTAGTTCAACTGGAGAAAGTACTGAAAATGAAAGGCATTACTACATTACTGCAACTGCTATATACTATTACACCAACAACAACAGCGACAATCAATCAATCAATCAATCATTTTTTATCCGACTAAGAAAGCATGACTATATGAATCCCTGTCAAAACAACATGTGGCCTCACTAGATACCAATAGCTCCGAGCTGATGACTCGAGCCACCGTAACCAACATCTAAAAGTATGGGAAAAGGACAAAGTGAGCCTCTTGGGATGGTCTAAGATAGGTGTGAACTCTCATTATTGTATACGTGATTATCTCACTAACCAACTTTTAGAATTTTTCGGTACAACTATAACTGTGTTATGGTTATGCCATTTTGTATCGAAGCACGTTACCTTTTTGAGATTGTTGTGTGGCTATTATTAGGGGCACGTGTAAATTGAAATCCTAAAACTTGTTCGGAAAATGGGATCAAATTTTAAATTTATTCAATCAAAATTTTTAAAAATTATCAAAATGGTGCAATTGACTTTTGCCATTAGGTTCATCTAAAGTCATCGACACCGATGACCCCTGTCGGCACGCTACTACCTGCTTTAACCCTTAAGTCCCCTCAACCTTTTTTTTTTGGGTTGCTTTTCAGCCTTATTCTTGAACTTTTTAATCTAATTGTATTAATGTTAGAAGCAAAAATAGCATTTTCTTTGCCATTGTTGTACTCTTCATTATCATCATGGCCACGTAGTAAAGATGAGCACTTTCCGCCGCTGGAACTAGACAAACTAATGAAAGCACTTAATTGCACAAATAGGACAAGTTTAGTACCTAATTACACAATTGAAAATTTTAGCATATAATTGCATTTTCGTAAAAAAATTAGGGTTTCAGTACACTTATCTCTTTTACCATTACCATTTTAATAATGTTATTTTTGTTATTACTGCTATTGCAAAGATAACAAAGTAATGTTATCAATTATTATTAATTCAAATTTCTAGGAAAGTTGCTCTTACTTTCCTTCTAGGGAAAAATATTAATGAAAACTTCCAATAACTAGCAATAATAATAAAACTATGATTATCATCAGTATCACTATTATCGTTAATTATTTATGCTTTACTTTTGTAAATAAACATATTAATTTTTTTTTGGGTATTACTGTCCTCATAAAATAATTTATAAAAATTTCAAAAACTACAGCATGTAAAAGCTTCTAGAGGCAGCTTTTCTGCAATGTGCTTTGAAAGTACTTCAGCTTGGATGCTATTGCCGTAAGATTTTGACTGAAACGCCTCGAATGGTCAAAGCACCCCATTTCAGAGTCGTGGAAATTCCGGCAAAGTCGTACTAAACGCACAATTACCATGCGGTCATTATTATTAACCAAATGCTGGACTTGAGCATTGGAGAGTGCGTCCCAACGACCATGCCAAGGGGCTCGCCGGGTAATAGTTATTAAGCATATATCTTTAAGACAATAGGCTTATGGGCACAAGTATGCGTCATGATTTACCAATGTTATAATCGCTATTGTAATGATGATTTCCTTTTAACAAATGAACGATGCACTGGAGTGAAAATACGAAGTGAAGTTGAAATCTCAAAATACCCTTAAAATGATTTCCCTGGTTAATGACTTGTTCAGCTTTTGGTGCAATCTAGATGGTAGCAATTGTGATTGTGGCTGATATATCCCGTCTTTTTGAATAGTGATTGTACAATGTTATTGTTGGTGCAGTGTCGTGGTTGAATTATATTCCACTGAGATGCAGAGTCGTGGTTTAATGATGTTCCACTAAGGTTTCTCTTAAGGGGCTAATCATCATTAAGGAGGGCAACTTGTCCAATCAATTCCGAACTTAATGTACAAATTCCAATTCAGACTTACATTTTTTAATTTTTCCAATTTAGTCATAAACATTTCTGAGAAATTCTATTATAGTCATTTTAATCAATTTTTACTTAAAATTGCTGACATGATGGTATGTTACGGAGGACGGCTAGCGATGATTTGTTCACAACGTCAATGATTTTTGGTGAAAATTGATTGGAATGACTATATACTCACTTTAGTGCCAAAATTTTTCGCTAACTCATTTAAGTGCCAAATCGGAGAAAAAAATGATTACTTAAGTGCTTTTGACAAGAAATTTCGGCCAAATTGATTACGTGATGTTTATAATTAAAATTTCAATATAACAACATATTTTATAAAAAAAAACTCTAGTCCACGTGGACGTCCAAATTGGCATTGAAGTAATCACTTTTTAATAACAACTGGCACTTAAATAATCATTTTTAATAATAACCGTCACTTAAGTAATCACTTTTAATAATAATTGACACTCAAATGATTCATATTTACAATTTTTGACACTTAAATAATCACTCGTCAATTTGTCTACACGATATCATATGAGGGTTATATGTTGATTAGGCACACCGATGAGCCACGTAGACTAAAAAATTAATAAAATATGGTTACATTGGATTTTTGACGATCCAGATTGGAATTGACACTTAAATGATTATTTTAAAAAAAAAAAAGCTACTTTAGTAATCTCAAAAAAAAAAAAAATTGTAACATTAAAGTGATCACCATCCATAACTTTTTTGGTATTTTTAGTATCATTCTCTCTCATTTTCTCTATCCAAAGCCACCACTGAACCCATTTCAAGAAAACCAAAAGTCAATGTTTTGATGAAGGATTTTTTACTATTTGGGTCAACAACAGATTTTGGTGAATCAAACGGAACAAGCGGTCAACCACAATAAATGAATAGAAGAATGAAAGAATTGAACAGTAAATTTATGTGGTTTGATCAGTATAACTATCTTGGGAGAACAGCATGAAATTTCACTATAAAAATGGTTTAGTAGAAAGTACAACCACATCCGAGTCACTCAAATACTATACGTATTTTTTAGCCTCTAATTATACCATGTAAGCTCATGGTGCTTTAGTTTGTCAGAATTTACACCCAAGAGTTTCACAATTTTTAGTCTCACGCAATTTCAAGCAAAATTATTACTATCAAGAAAATATTCACTAATCTTATCACAAGATTACTTGATTTCAAACACTAATTATTCAGAATGTAACCCACAAGATAGTCGCACCATGGATGCGGCACCAACAACTTCTGCTAGATATCACTAGTAAAAGTCCCACTCCAATAGAAAAACAATGCGAGACAAAAGAAGAAAGCATAATTATATAAACCCATGCAGAAAACCTCTGATCAATCGGCTCAACTTCAATATGAAAATGATCAATTTTCTTGTCTTCCCACCTACTCGCACCTGTTACAGAGTCCCAGTTAGGCCTGGACTTCCATTTTCAGTCTCTTTCCAGTCAAGTCCCATACTTTGCCACACATCATGGGCTTTGCATCTTCTCCGACCAAATAAAAGAAGGGCTTTGCACATTCATGTAGCCGAGCTTATGCACGCTTGATTTGGGTCCGGACTAAACGGGCTTAAACTCAAAATATGTTCTATTAAATCTTCACCTTGACTCTATTTATTAGCTGTTGACACCCGAAATTTTTTGTCGACGTTTTAAACATTCATTTTGTAAGAAAAAAAAAGAAAGAGAAAAAGAATAAAGAGCCAAAAAGATTAAAAAAAATGATGAATGAATGAATGAAAACATAAAAAAAAAAAAACAAAACAAAAAGAAAAAAGATGAAATGAAAATGAAAAGAAAACAAGAAAAAAAAGTAAAGGAAACAATAAAAGAAAAAAAAAGAAGAAAAAAAAATAAAAAAGGGGGTTTTAGCTCGCACGGGGATTCTCTGGTGGAAGGGGGGAATTCTCGCTCACGAACTTTGTGGCGACATTTTCTCTCTCTATCGGACTCTCTCTAGAGGGGACGCTCTCGAGGGTGACGATCTTTCTTAGTAACTGCTCGAGGGAGCTTCCATGGCAGATCTTGTAACCCTAGCCTCACTCACTGTCTACCGGAGGGAGCTTCCGCCTCCGTCTCCAGCGGTCCTCCATCGAGCTCCCGGCTTCGCTCTGTTCGATTCTTGAAATCTCCAGCGCGCGGCAAATCCCCTGGCCGAACAGAGCTTCCCTTTCCTTCGTCCCTCTCTCTCGGATTCTCTCTCTGGTTCGCTTGATCGCAGCGACATCGGCGAAGACGGTGGCGGTTACAGCAACAGCAACGACACCAGCGGTTCTTTGCTCGCTGGATCTGGTTCTCTGCTTGCTGGATCTGACTCGATCCCAAGCCGACGGCGGCCGCGGCAACGACGGCAGCAAATCTGGTTCGACGGATCTCTCTTGGTTTAGGGCAAGGATCGGCAACATCGGCCGCGACGATGACGACGACAATGACGGCGAGCTCTCTGCCCGCTCGGCTCTCGGTTCTCAAGTGCAGAGGCTCGCCGGAACCGAATCTCTCTGGATCGAGCTCACCAGATCGGTGAGTTCTCTTTCCCTCTCTCGATCCGTTAGGGTTTTGGTTTCCGTTCTCTCCCTCAATCCGTTCGGGTCTTGGATTCTGACCTTCCCCTCTCTCGTTCGTTTTCTCTGGTAATCGCTCTCTCGGTTGGATCCAACACGCTCATTGCGAATCGCGCCCTTTCGGAGCTCAAGATACAGTGGTTCGGTCCACGCCGAGTTGGAAGCCTCGGTTCAGCTCTTTGTTTTTGGCTCGATCAGGTTCTTTCTATTGATTACTTCTTCTCTTTTGATTTTGTACTTATATCCGCTTTCTATCTCCGAAGTTGCATGCCTTCATTAGCTTCTTTCGCCAAATCACTTTAGCTTGCGTGTCGTTCATGATAATTGCTGTGTTTGTGATGTTCTGTTTGGTGCCATTTGCTCCATAACCTGGAAATGGCCTCCACATGTTTGATAAAATTCCTAAACTAGATCAGTGTGTGTTTCGATTCAGATTCTTATTGAGAGCTTCCCTTTGCTTGATCGATACATTAGTTTTGTTGTATAGACCTTACTTGTATTTCGTTTCCTCTCATTTCAGAACTTAGTAGCTAGCCATTTTAGGATTTGTTATTGAAATTCTCGGATTACATACATATCCAGTGCAAATGACCTGATACGAGTTGGTTGCTGTGGTTTTCTGTGTTTGATGCCTTCATGAGAGCTGAAGATGGTTCGTCTAGCTTTCCAACGAGCTATAATACACCCCGATCCGATATCATTAGCCACATGAAATCTTCTTTGAAAGTCTACTCCAGAATCTGGAAAATTGTTCTGGTCTGTGCGGTTGTTTCTGTTACTGATCTGACCTCTTCGCTAAATGTCTTCGTTTGAGCTAAAAAATGATTTCAATTGTGTTCGTGACCTTCTAAGGATTCATAGGAGACTTCTCAATCTTTCTAATGACATATTATATGCATGATTTGGTTGTCATTTGCCTAGTCAAATGAATGTTACTGCATCAATGTCTGATTCTGGAAATTTGTAGATCCTCAAGACTTAGTTTTTGCTATGGAAAATTTGAGGTCATAAACTTCGAAATCTTGAGTTGACGTGTTCTAGACAATCGATCTGCATTTGATAAGCTTCGATTTGATACATTAAAGGGATCAAATGGAAGTCATTTGTTAGCTCAAATCCATCTCGAAAGTTTGTGCACTATGCTGGAAATCTGATTTGAGATACTGCTGTCATGATTGTTGGACATGCTTGCTGTTTGACAATTTTATATTGAATTTTGTGCTTGGATTCGAAGGTCCTAAGCTACAACATATGATTCTTTTAGATCTTTTGGACTTGATTTGATTAGGGAGATGCTGTCTTTTCTGTGGCTAGTTGTTGTTAGTCTTGAAGTGAGATAGTAGATGCATCTAATTGCCTTCAATATGTTGTAGAATGCCTGCATTACATATTGCTATGCTCTATTCCGGATTGACTTGTTCTTTTTTTTTTTTTAGAAATTCATGTGTTAAGAATCTTGAGATGCTTCCTCATGAAATTTATTCCTCATATGCTGATTCATCTACCATAAAGATTGCAGGATGAGATAACCGTTGAATGTGCATTTATTGTGCCTATATTGAATGCCCTGTTTCTGTGATGGATGATTTGGTCGATGTATGTGCATGCTTTCTTGAATCTTTTAGAATATGATGCATACTAAATTTGATGATATGTAGCATGTCTCATTTGAAGGTCATCTACTATGTAAAAACCATGCATCAAGTCGATATACCACAACTGAAATTGTCATGCATTTTGCTTCTTAGTTCCAAGTCACTTTGCAATGTTAATGACTTATGTGACTTCTTTGCATTCTGATTTAGGGTTAAATGTTTACCCATACCTTTTTCGCATTCAACCTTATGTCATGTGCAGGTTTCACATTTTTGTACATTGTCTAGGTGGTCTTACGAACCTTTAAACATGCCTTGTATTTTGTCCTGTTTGTGATTTGATTTTGCTGGATTCATGTTCATGTCTAATGCCTATGTCTGTTCGTTGTAATAATGATTTCTATGCGTTGTCTTAGTCATATAAGATGAGGCAAGGGATTCTTATTTCTTAGACTAGGTTTAGAATAGGATCTTGAACATGGATAAAGCGTGAAGATGGTGGAGGTTGATGTCCATTCTGACCATTATCATGTACCATTCGTTTTTCCCGATGTTGGGAATAACCGATCCCCGAAACCCGGATTCGACACTAAATCGAACCCCTAAATCCATGCGGAAGACGAAGCCCGGGAATAACACGTATCACCGATCCTAAAGCACACCACGGATTCGAGCGTACCTTGTTAGCCACAGATTAGACACCGACGCCGATAGAGGAAGAGAAACTTGGCCCTGTTCGATCCGATGAGCCTTGAAGGGAAGAAGAACGTGCCTTATACTTACTGTTTCTTCTTTTTCTTTTTGGAGAGAGAGAGAGAGCGCGTGGGAGAAGACGTACGTTTGTTTTCTGTTTCCAACCGGTGTCATCTCTCTCTCTCTCCTCCCTTTTATACCTTCCCCCATCCACGGGCCCTATTCCCGTGGGCCGGGCCTTTGGGCCCAGCATGGGCGGACGGGCCTTAAGCCCATCACCAATTAAAACCATCATCTCCCACTCGCACATGGTGGGCTGAAACATGATTCTCTTTACCTCTCTTCAACATTCATACCGGTGAATAATCCGTGCGACCAGCATACTTTGAGAGCTCGTTGTTATACATCTGTTAGGAATATATAGCAACTCATAATGGGCGTCACACTCCGAGTAGATTTAGTATGTAGTACCCTAGATCGATCGATCACATTTATATCTCTCTTAATCTCTTTTAAACAATGATATATATATATATATTGTATTCACAATTATGATTATCCCAAAGACAATCATAATTGGTTAACCGGTGAATACAAAACTACAATGTGATTCTCCAAAATCGATCTTCCTCTTTCCTTCAAACTCCCAATTTCAGTTCAGCTTGCTTTTCTAGAAATGCCCCATTAGATCGAATCAAACTCATGACCATTGGCAACATCCTAAGATAGCAAACACAAAATAGAAATTTTGAGAATAAGTAAGAGTCATAAGGGGACTAAAAAATTGAGGAACTCTTTTCCTCAAGAGTCTCACATGACATAAAAAGTTGATATCAAACTTTTGCCACTCTTATTGGTCGTCTCATGCATACGTAGTATGAAATACGTATTACGGTAATAACTCCTTTCTTATGGAGTGTATGTCTACACCTTCAATACCGTACAGATGATAGTTCAGACATACCCAATGTCTAACTTGAGTTCATGTATCTACTCATTCACAAAATTCATCAAAACTCACATCTGGCATCATAGACAGATAAAGTAAAATATGTGGGGTATTTTACTTTCGGACATAGTAAGTATTATGTCCTCATCTTAACACCCAGTTAAGGCGACATACGTATTTTAAGCTTGAGCTCTCGATTATCACCTAGATAATAAGCTTAAAAACAGTCTCATCTCTATTTATCACACAGTAAATAGAGGCGATTACCCGTGTGAGTGGGCTAATCTTATATCTGTCCGACATACTTCCTCAACTTAAAATAATGCACTGAGCATTAAGATGCATAAAGATCAAACAAAGATTCATAGGCATTAATGATGAAAACATAAATTCATCAAATGTGAACACTTAGGGAAATAACAATATTCAGTACATCAGCCTCTACGCAATCCTAGAGATTTCATATGGCCACAAAACACATCTCTAGGTATTGGCTTTGTCATAGGATCTGCTACCATTCTATGCGTAGTATGTACTCTAAGTTCACATCCTTTCGTGCAATTATATCTTTGACAAGATTATACTTGGTATCTATATGTTTGGTCTTGCCATGATATTCTGGATCTTTGGTGTGCGCTTTTGCTGCTTGGCTATCACAGTTAACCAACAATGAATCTGCAGCACTTCCAATAACACCTAAATGATCCAAAAATCTCTTAAGCCAAACATCTTCTTATACCTGCTGCTGATAATGCCACGAACACAACTTCCATCGTGGACAAGGCTATACACGTTTGTTTCTTACTGCTCCAACATATGGTGCCATTATTCGGTAAGAAAACAAATCTAGAGGTAGATTTCCTTTCATCTAAATCTTCTCTCCAATCAGCATAAGAATAGCCTTAGAGTCGCAGATCCTTTTCTTAATAACTCAGCATATAATCAGCAGTCCCCTTTAGATACCTCAGTATTCTTTTAACGGCTTTCCAATGTGCTTGACCTTGATTGGATTGGTAACTACTAACCATTCCAACTGCAAAACATATGTTAGGTCTTGTACACATCATAGCGTACATAAAGCTTCTAGCATAAACATGTTTCATTTGTTCCTTCTCTTGTGGAGTCCTTGGACACAGTCTATGGCTCAATCATTCACCTTTTGCAATAGAAGTGTCTATGGGTTTACAATCTTGCATACAAAATCGTTCAAGAACTTTATTTATATATGTTTCTTGCGAAAGAGATGACGATCTCTTCGAACGATCTCTTGAAATCTTAACTCCAAGAATGTATGCAGCCTCACCCATATTCTTCATCTCAAAGTTGGAAGACAACCAACTCTCCATATTGCTTCCGGCAATCAGTATATCATCAACATATAATGATATGATCACAAATTGGTCCTTGGATCTTTTGATATATACACAATGATCCTCATCTATAATTGTAAAGTCATATGCCATTATGGCATTATGAAAACGCATATATCATTGTCTTGATGATGCTTAAGGCCATATATCGACCTCAAAAGTCGACATACCTTTTCTTCTTGGCCTTTCACTATGAAACCAGCAGGTTGTTCCATATATATTTCTTCCTCTAATTCTCCATTGAGGAAAGCAGTCTTTACATCCATTTGATGTAACTCAAGATCCATACTAGCCACTATTGCTAGAATAATGCGAATCGAGGTAAATTTCACTACAGGAGAAAATGTATCTTCATAATCAATTCCTTCCTATTGATTATACCCCTTCGCCACAAGGTGAGCCTTATGCCTCTCTATTGAGCCATCAGCCTTTCACTTTATTTTGAGAACCCACTTGTTCCCAATAGCTCTGCGTCCTTTTGGAAGATCAACCAGTTCCCAGACTTGGTTTGACTTCTTGACTCTATTTCCTCTTTCATTGCATGAATCCATTTTTCCTTATTAGGGCAATTCAGAGCTTCATTAATATTTCTTGGCTCATCCTTATCTTGCGGAGCAATCATAAAAGTTTCCCCTTCAATGTTAAAATGTCGACGGGGAATACTTTGGCGACTTGTTCACCGTATGAGAGATTGTACACTTAGCACATCATTCCCCATTATGCTCCCACTTGGATTAGATAATGATGATGTCGTCTCATCATGTGGTTGCAATTGAGAATGAGTTGAATTCAATTCATCACTTCTCATATTACTCCCACTTGGACAAACTCCACTAATATCATTATCTTGATCCAAGGTTTCAAATAGGGAGTAATCTTCTCCTATTTCGCCCTTTTTAGGAAATTCATCCACTAAGAATGTGACATCTCGTGATTCAAATTCAGTTATACTCCCACTTTCCTGCTCACCTATGAACACATACCCTTTCGAGTGTTCGGAGCATCTCATGAAAATACTCTTATTTCCTTTGGGACCCAATTTCCCAAACTTGTGAGAGGACTCATGAGTATAGGCAGTACAAACCCATGGCTTAAGAAAACTTAAATCCGGTTTTGCTGCTTGTCCATAACTCATATGGAGTGGTAAGATCTGATTTGGAAGGCATCCGGTTAAGTATATAGGTAGCAGTTAACAACACATCACTCCTAAAAGTGATAGGTAAGTTAGCATGCGCCATCATGAACCTAACCATTTCCAGTAGGGTTCTGTTTCTTCTCTCTGCAACACCATTTTGTTGATGAGTATATGGAATAGACAACTGTCTTTCTATTCCCTTTTCATCACATAATTTTCTGAACTCGTCAGATAAATATTCTCGATCTCGATCGGATCTCAATACTTTTATTTTCTTGTCTAATTGATTTTCTTCCAAGTTTATAAACCTTTTGAAACAACTAAATGCTTCAGATTTATGAGAGATCAAATAGACATTTCCGAATCGAGTATAATCATCTATAAAAGTAATGAAATAAACAGCCCCATGCCTTCCTCTCACATTCATTGAATCACAGACGTCAGAATGGATTAAATGCAGAGGAAATTCAGCTCTTTTATCTTTTCCAAATGGTTTCCTTGTCGTTTTCCCTACTAGGCAATGCTCACATATGGGCAAATCGACTTTTTCAATGTTGCCCAACAAGCCCTCTTTGGCTAGTCTATTCATACGTTATTGGCCAATATGACCAAGTCTAGCATGCCACACATTCACATCATTATCATATGAAGTAGAAGACGTGAAACAAGGGAATAACATATATTGACATCACCACAATCAACATTTAGTACAATAAAACCATCTAGAAAGTGACCACAATCATAGTAGTTTGTATCCAAATACAAATCTACATCGTTATTACGGAAGTTCACACTAAAACCAAGTTTAACCAACATCAAAACAGACACTTAAATTTCGACGAATCTCCAGAGCATTTAGAACATCATGTAGGAACAAGGTGCGCCCACCACACATGTTCAGTTGGCAGGTGCCAATCCCTTTAACTTCAGCTCTGGAGTTGTTTCCCACATAGATCCACTTAGTTCCAATTGGTATTCGTCGAAATTCCACGAAGGATCCTCTATCCTTCGCTACATCGTCTGTTGCTCCTAAATCTACAGTTCACAAAGGATTGGATTCAGCTAATAATACAGAACTTGACACAAAAGTAAAGTTCTCAAATGTACAAGAGGTGTTTACCTTCTTTGGCTCACGACAGTCGCGAGCATAGTGACCTTTCTTGTCACAATTGTAACACCTCACCCTTGACATTTTCTTCACTTGAGGACGTTTTCCTCTCTTGTGTTGGTTAACTCTTGATCTCTTGCAATAAGGACTTGATCCTTTGCATTCCCACATATTGAACGAATCAATACGCTTGCGCTTAGAGCTCAAAGCCCTTTCTGAGCTAGAACCAGCATTGTAAATTTCTATTTTCAGCTCACATGCCGTTAAGCGGTCCTCTACCAGCTCAAGGTGGCGCACAGCATCCTCAAGATCTTCCATAACATGATCAAGAGCTTCTAGTGCTTCTTGCTTTTCCATCACATATTGAATCTTCATATTCAATATTTCACAATTGTTGCCGTTCATATTAGCAATTACGTTCTTAGTTGCTGAAAACATCGATCCGAACACATCGATATACATGCATGAATAATTAATGCCTATCATTTATGCATCCCTATTTGCACTGAGACCCATCATATTAATGAATAATTTCAAGTAAGGTTTCAGAATCAAAAGGTCACTATGTTTCCAATCATCCTCCAAATCCTAACTTAAAACTATCATTAATATAATTGTCTTATGCAAAACAAATTCTATGAAGTTACAAAAACTTCTATAACTACCCATAGCTAACTACCCACAGCAATTAGCAATTAACAGAAAGCAACAGATAATTGACATCCAATGAGATAATAATGCTTTCAACTAATACAACAATCCATTACACTAAGTAATATATCCAAAAAGAAATATCAACATAGAAAGAGATATTCAACACTCAAAAACATCTCAAACTAATCTAAGAAATAAATAGGGAAAGTTCCTTCTAATCTATCAGTCAAAGTATCGAGAAAAGCGAAGGCACATTTGCCAACCATGGGAAAACTTTTGGAGAGCTTTCATGTCGCCACCAAGGCGCATTCACTCGCGCCATGTGGCGCTCAATCTAAGGGTTGAAGTTTTGGCCAACTCAATCCTATAGTACTCTCTTACAAAAACTTCCACTAGCCCCCTGTAATCCGGGACCACGTTGACCTCCCATAGCCGATCTAACACTGCTTGCCATTCAGGTGGAAGAGTGTTCATCAAAGCCGGCACCTTCTCAAAATCCGGCATAAGATAACCATTCTAGATGATTTCATGTATCATCTGATTGACCCTGACCACATGTGATACTAAATCACCGTCATGCTACCGATAATCAGCTAACTCTATCATCAGCCTTTTAAGTCTTGCACTTCCCTCGTCCATTCTCGGGATTACAGGTATCCTTACATAACGCATCATAGTTCCTGCAACAAATGAAGAACTAAAAATGGATTACTTATAATCCATAATCTATATAAGGGAAAATACATAATTTTCCATATTTCATGCAACAAATGCAGAATAAATAATGGATTACATATAACCCATATAGGCAAGATTGAAAAAGAAACAAATTCCTTTTTTTTTTGGGGGGGGTCAACGGTCAACGGTCAAAGTCAACGGTCAACGGTTCATCGGGTCGGGTCGACGGGCGCGCGGGTCGGACCGGCTGGCCGATCGGACGAACCGACCGGCATGTGTCGCGCGCGTGCGCGGGCTGACGTCACACAGACGTCAGCCGGCGCGTGCGCGGCACGCGCCAGGCTTCCGGGCAATGTCGGGTCGGTCGGGTTGCCGGCCGGTGACCGCCCGGCCAACCGTCTCGGCGCTGACGTCATCGATGACGTCATCCCAGCGGTTACCGACCGTTGGGTGACGTCAGCACGCGTCGGTCCGTCGACCGGCGCGTGCCGGTTCGCCAGCCGGCGGCGCGCACGTGCCGGTTCGCCGACCGACACGTGCGCCGCATGCGCTGGGCGAGCCAGCGCTTCCGGGCGCGTCGCGCCCACGCGCAGTGCCTTCTGGCCGCGCGTGTGGGCGCGTGTGGTGTCTCTCGGCGGCGCACGACATGTCGCCGGACTCGTCTCGACGAGCCCTTTCACGCTATGCCTTTAGAAATCGATTTCGAATCACAGAAAACTCGAAAAAATGGACGAACAGCGCTCGGGTGTCGGGATTTCTTGCCCCTATCCGTATGGCCGAATTACTTTCGCGAAAAATCAATCAAAAAACATCAAACAAGTCGGGAAAAACGTGAACTAGGGCTCTGATACCAATGTTGGGAATAATCGATCCTCGAAACCCGGATTCGACACTAAATCGAACCCCTAAATCCATGTGGAAGACGAAGCCCGGGAATAACACGTATCACCGATCCTAAAGCACACCACGATTCGAGCGTACCTTGTTAGCCACAGATTAGACACCGACGCCGATAGAGGAAGAGAAACTTGGTCCCGTTCGATCCGATGACGCCTTGAAGGGAAGAAGAACGTGCCTTATACTTACTTGTTGTTTCTTTTTTTCTTTTTGGAGAGAGAGAGAGCGCGCGGGAGAAGACGTACGTTCGTTTTCTGTTTCCAACCGGTGTCATCTCTCTCTCTCTCCTCCCTTTTATACCTTCCCCCATCCACGGGCCCTATTCCCGTGGGCCGAGCCTTTTGGGCCCAGCATGGGCGGACGGGCTTTAAGCCCATCACCAATTAAAACCATCACCCGACATATGTCTCGGGTTCCATGCATTATATAAAACCCGACGAGTAGCGGGTTTCTTTTCTTTCCCAATTGTTTTCTCTTTTATATTTTTAGAATTGCATGATTAGGTTTAACTGCTTTTCTTGATTGTTTACTTCATGTCCTGCAATTTCATTTTCATTGTTTGATTTCCTTTCATTTCTTAGGAATAGAATAGAATGAAAGTAATCCGCCACGCATGATCATTTAGTATAGAATTGACGATTCTGAAAATATAAAAAGAAATGCATGAACATGTTAGGAAAAACATAACATACTGTTTAGGTACTGAAAGGGCGCTAATAGCAATATTAGCGTAACCCAAGTCCCCGAACCTAGATATCTGGTTGCGTAGGAATCGAGGGAACACTCTCGACCCTCGATTGGGTTTCTAGCCGACCCCCAAAATGAGGCTAGTGGCGACTCCTGTCTATTTTTAGGTTGTTAAATACCTAGATCGTATAAATAAATCCGCTGTCGTGTAGGGTATGAGTTTGGGAGAGCTCGCGATCTCGTGAGGAAACTCTCGTGATCAAAGTACCCCTAAACCCGACCTTTCCCACCTTGGACTTTTTGAGGGCGGCGAGATCGGGTCACGACATTAGCCAACACTATTACCATGTTGGAATCTAAACTCGGCTACTACTCTCTCATATATCCTCAAGGGCTCCTCAATTGCCACAAATCCAAATCCAAGCCACTTTTGATTTTTACCATGACCATGGATTTTATTAGGAAGCCGACTCAATCTGCATCTTAAGCTGCTTCACATCTTAGACACAATCTCCTCTGTCTTAGATAAAGCAAAACCAATGTTGCCTACATAACTATTAGGAAATCGAACACCCACTTTATGAAACTCAATAGCTACAACAACCAATGGCTTTACGGGCTCCACTTGGCTACAAGCATCACAATTGTGTCGATTATCGCAATAGTACTCACCATCCAAGGAGTTTCTATTTGCAATTCTATTTTGAGCTACACATCATCCAGATCCATGTAAACATTGTCACAACCACTCTTATTGGAGAATAAGCATTGCCCATTTCTCGGAGTAAGTACATAAACATGAATTACAAGTTTTGGCCTTTGGTCAATTGAGGACTTAAGATGTTATTTTGCTCAACTGAGGATTTCAAGTTTTAAAAAAGCCACAATCAAACCTTAAGCTTGTCAAACCTAGAATTTAGGCATAGGAAGTGACACTTGGTAGATAACTCAATATTCCACGTGGAAGTCACGTCAAATTTTCAATATTTGAATTCCACCAATGGCAAGCTTGAGATCAATTCAGACATAAATAAAACCTTAAGATTGTATTTGGTCGTTTAGACTTTTTTATCATATAGGATAAAAGCCTCATTTGATTCAGCATTCCCAAGGGGCTTTGAGCCCCTAAAGCCCTTTGGGAAAAATAATAGGTGTTTAGTTTAGCATTCTAAGGTCTCATTGGCCAAATGCTTGCTTTTGAAATGCTAAAAGCCCAAAGGAGGTGGGGACCTACTTTGGGCATTTAGCATTTTCAGAATGCTACTCTTCTCAATTAATGAATTTTGGTTAGTTGCCTATTTTACCCTCAAAATATTATGAAAAGTCCAATTTTACCCATTTACAAAACAAAATCCTAACTCTCTCTCTTTGGAACGCTTTCCTCTGTTCTGCTCTCAACTCCATCACGCGACGACCAATCTCTCTTCTTCGTCTCTCTCTCTCTTTGCGATTCACTCGACAACTTTCGTCTTTGGGCAAGAAGGGTTCCTCTTTGGTGGTACTCTCTGCTCTCAACTCCATCAGGCAAAAAGTATGCAGTAACAACTAATGTGCTATTTTTCTCAGATCCTTGCCTTTTGCTCTTGCGTAGGTAGAACATCCCTGTAACTCTTGCGAGGGAAGAATTTCGTTTGACGAAGACCTGATAAAGGCCGAAGTTTGTTGCGACGAGCGAGCGAATCCAATATCTGGATCTTCTACCCTCTTAACCCGCTACGAGCGAGCAAATTCGAGTTCTGGATCTTCTACCCTCTTGACTCTTTCTCGCCCCTTATCAGATCCGTTCTCTACGTGGTTTTTCGAGATATCCTTTATTGGGTTTTTCTATTTTTGGGTTGCATTTGTATCCGTGAATGCTTTCTCTCTTGTACGCGTTGGGGTTGTGATTTTTTTCTTGGGGATGTTGAATTTTTTATTCCTGATGATTGATTTTTGAGGTTAGAAAGTGCAAAGAGTGAACTTTGTCAAAATGCCACGGTGGGTGTGATGGTTTGTGTTGTGGGTGTTAAGTAATTGTAATGAATAATGTTCGATTTAGTCCTTTTTCTTTTGTGGGGCTTTGCATAAGTCATTACTGGTTGATGAATTTCTCTCTATCTCTGGCCGATAGTGGAGTAGTTGTGCAGAAACTCGTTAATCTTTGAGGAGGTTTTCATTGAATTATTGTAAATAGGTCAAGTTTCATGTATGTTTATGCCCTTTTTGAGATAAGGCAGTTCTATTAGGAAGCTACAGTATAGGTCAAACGTTTAGTAATTATTATGAATAAGTCAGGGTTCGTCTTCCTATTTTTGTGTGCTATTCTCAAATTGTCAAATGTGAATTGACGGAATACACTCGTTTGTTTATATTATTCATTCGGATTGGTTCATGGTTGATCTTGTTTGTTTGTGTCTTTTAAATTTGTTCATAACACTTTACTAGTAGATGAGTTCATCAAAGGAAAAGGCATTTTGGAGCTCGGAAGATGTAGAAACCTTTTATAAGTTGTGCATCGAACAAATTGAAAAAGACAATCGTCTTGCAAACAACAAAAGAGATAGATGGACAATCATAATTAGTATGTTTGAGGAGCTAACGGGCAAAAAGTATGATAATGAAAGAAAAAAGAAGAGTAAGTGAGATAATGAAGAGTAAGTGAGATAACCTCAAAAAAGAATGGAAAAAATAGAGGTCATTGCTAGTAAGTGAGATAACCTCAAAGAAGAATGGAAAAAATAGAGGTCATTGCTTTACAATAAAACTGGACTAGGATGGGATTCAATGAAAAAACCATTGATGCAAGTGACGAATGGTGGGAGAGTAAAATTCAGGTTTTCCTCACTTCTTTTTTTACTTTCATGTTAAACTAACCTTTAATGATACAACTTATGCAAATGCTTCATTATAATAGGCCAATCCAAAGTTTAAGGCTTTTAGGATGAAATGCATATATCTTGATCTTGAAGTAAAGTTAGATATGATGTTCAAAGATACAGTTGCTATTGGAGGAATCACATGGAATCGTGCACAAGGTTTATGTATTGATAATGATGTGGAGGCCACACAACTTGGTATTGATGATGTTGTAGGGTCTACTGATGAAAACTTGGAGAATCATGTGGATAAAATCGTTGTTGAACCAACTGGAACTCAAACCCGTAAAAGAGCCGCGCGAACTTTAAAGATGCAAGCTCGAGCAAAGAAAGATAAGAAATTGAGCACAAGAGAGGAGGTCAGAACACAAATTAACAGGCTGCTTACATTTCTTTAGAGTAGGAGCACTATCGGTGCTGCATCTAAAGCAACCAATTTAGTCGGTCCTTATAAGGACCTCATAGAGATATTGGAAGACAAAGATTTATACTTTTTTGCAATTTCTCATTTAAAGGAAAAGAGAGACAATATGCAAGTTTTCATGAGCTTAAAGGATGATGCAAAGAAAGTAAAGTATCCCAAATATAAGTTGAGAAGAGAATCAAGTCTTCATAGATAGGATGTTAGCATTTTATTGTTTTCATGTTTGAAACTTAGTCATTCCACTTTGTTTCTATCTATGGATTTTTATTTGCAGTCATTGTGAACCTAATTTCAATTAATGTTTGATGTTAAAATTGTTTTCATTTGGTGTTATCTTAATGTGATAGTTTGCATATATTCGATGGTTAATACATTGTTTCTCTTTATATTTTGTTACTTGAAGCAGTTATAGATGATTCACATACAAGGAAAAATCATGAGCAAGAGGAAAATGAATTATGGGATCTTGTCTTAGTCACTCAAGTTGCAATTCTTTATCAAGCGACCAACCTTTGCAAACAACCTTGCATGATCTCGACATATACAAGTTATGTATGGTTAAAAGAGTTGATTGGTGAAGATGCTAATCCGATAAGGTACTACAATATGTTTAGAATACATAATATTATATTTAACAATTTAAAGCATGATTTAGTAACACGTTATGGCTTTCGAGGATCTAGGAATACCGATATTAAAGAAATGGTTGGTATGTTTATTCATATTTTAGGACATGGTATAAGTAATAGGTTAGTACAAAAGTGTTTTCAACGCTCTGGGGAAACCATAAGTAGGCATTTTAGCTTAGTTTTAGATAAAGTATGTGATATGGGAAAAGATTTGATCTAACTAACTGATCGATAATATAGAAAAGTTCCAAAGAAGATTAAGAAAGATCGACAATTTTATCCATATTTTAATAATTGCATTGGAGCTATTAACGGTACACATATTCAAGCGATATCAAATTCATTTTATTGGTTGAAAATGAACAACAACTCAAAACGTGTTAGCCATGTGTAATTTTAATATGGAATTTGTCTATGTTTGGGTCGGTTGGGAGGGACAAGCTCATGATACATGTATTTTTTATGAAGCTATTAGAAGATGTGATGCACATTTTCCCCATCCTCCTCCAAGTATGTTATTTAATGGTTTAGATACATCCATATATCTAATTGGCATATGTTGATTAAATTTACAATATATTTATATAGATAAATATTACTTAGTAGATGCTAGATATCCAAATCCGATTGGTTATTTGGGGCCATATAAAGAAGTTAGATATCATTTGCTAGAGTTTCGAAAATGTCCTTCACCTACGAGATATCGAGAAGTGTTCGACCATGCTCATTCCTGATTACGCTCGACAATTAAGCGAGCCTTTGGTGTATTAAAACAGAAGTGGGGGATTTTAACTCATATGCTAAGTTATCCATATGAAAAGCAAATGCAAATTGTCGTAGCGGCAATGACTTTGCACAATTATATACGAAGAAATAACGTGACTAATACGAATTTTGAACAAGCAAAATTGGATCCTAATTATGGATATTCAATTGACTATGATGATACAAATGGAGAGTTGGATGCTTCAAATTCGTATGTATCTCCGGATATGACACGTTTACGTGATGAAATAGCCATGAGTTTACAAAGCCGTAGAGGTTTGTAATACTAAGTATAATGTATTTCTTTTTTCCGAACATATACGACCATGTTTACTATCATGAAATGACTCTCTTTCTAGTCAAATTTGTATGAGAGAAACTTGGTTTTATTTTTCTTAATGATGACCTCCTTTTTTATATGCGGTGCTTACTCAAAAAAATTAACATCCACAATTGGCCACTTCACCATCTACTAAATAAGTTCACCTTTTTTTCTATGTCATTTTTTTCTTCTGACAATCAATAGCCCAACTTTTTATCAATACACTAGAATGATCATTAATTAACGAAGATGATTAATACTATAATAATTAAAAAAAATATTCAAAGTTGAAAACAAACCTAAAAGAGCCCTAGGCCAAAAGCTGAGCTTTGTATCTAATTTATAATCAAATTCTTTTAATATAATTTTTAAATAAATTTACTAATATGTATCTTTTACATTACTCTCAACGTGAAAATGTAAAAGGTTAGTCATTGCTTCTTTTTTACAATTTTAAAAATACTAAAACTAAAAAACTTAATTTGATCACACCAAAAGGTTTTTCAAATATATGTTTACCAAACAGTCTTGCATTTTCCTAAAACACTTTTCAGTTATAGTTTACCAAATAGTCTTGCATTTCCTCAAAACTCTTTGGGCTAAAGGCCTTTGCATTTGGCTAAAGGCTTTTCCCAAATGCTGAACCAAACGGGGCCAAAGTTGAATAGGCTATAAATTGAATTGTATAAGATGGGATTTTTAAGATCTTAGGTGATATTTAATAAATACAAGGATATCCAAGTTGGATTGAATGTTGACCTTTTAGATGGATTTAAAGTTGGCATAATGTCTCTTACTACCAGCAACCTGTCGGCATAATGATTTTAGCCCCCGGTAATCCCACCTCGCTCTTCTCTCCGCCCTTCACCTCCTTCTCCTCTCTATCCATGATAGATCGAGTGTCGACTGCTCATATCTTTAAACACTGTGAACATCCAAGCTACTCAAGCATCACCATCATTTAAAATGTTCAACAACCATCGAACCCTCCTCCATCTTCGTCGTCGGCATGCAATCTTTAACAACCACTAGCCCGATTGCCACCCCTATTGTTGAGGCTTAGTGGACGAGTGTGTGGCAGATGACGATACGACTGCTTGTGCTATGAAGGCGCATGAGACAAAGGGAGATGGCGACCATTGTTCTAGATCTTGCCATGGAGAGGGATGATGACAAAAGGGGACGACTACTGGAGCTCTAAATCGGGCCGTGGAACTCCTTCGTTGTCGAGAAAGAGTCGAGCTCGTGAGCCTCGTTGGTGGCAATGAGAGGAAGCTTGGTCGAAGGTTATATACGGTGGTGCAGGCAACCGGGGTAGGGGGCAAGGAAGAATGATGAGTGTTGACATATCATATCCACCTTTGTTCCACCTCCACATGAGATTATTTTATCTTGGTAATAGTCTCTTATATTTGGATTTATTCTATCTTGGACAACAATGAGACATGAAAGATGATAAAATTTATTCTATCCTGACTTTTATCCTTGTTACCAAACATAGTCTAAGTTCATTTTATGAACAATCGATACATAATTTTTGCATAATTTAGATAGAGAATACTATTTGTTTATGGCATCCATTACTGGTTTTAGTGTGACTAGGTTAGTTGGCAAGTATTTGGATTTTTCCATCTCTCAAAAAGCAAGAAATGTTGTGTGTTCTACATTGATTTCTTCAGTCACAGAGTCTGTTTTTAATTACTATATGCAATGAGCTCAACTTCCCTCCAAAGTCCTCAGTTGTCTTGATAAATCAGTAAGGACTTGCTATGGGGTTACACTAAACAAAAATGAGAGATTAACCATGGCATAACCGGAGGCGGTTCAGCCTGAAAAGAGCGAACGAGTGAAATATCGTTGTCCAGCCAAGCCAAATTGAAAGCTTGTCTTTCTTTGTGGTCTTTATCCTAGCCCCTCAAAGGCTGGAATCATATCAATCTACAAGAAAAAGACAACGCTTTGTCTTGCGAACCCAACAGCAATAGCTGTCTTTCCTTTGGCATATTTTCAAGGAGCGAAGTTTTGAAACTTCTTTCCTAAGATGAATACCAGCAATACTGCTAGGAGGTGTTATCCTGAAGAGAATTTTGCATAAACAACTCGAAATTAGGTCAAATAAAGAGCAAGCGAATAAATAGCTCCAAATGAACCCCTCCTCCTCTTGGTACTCTCTAATTGAATAGGAATTGTTGTGGGTAATCTTGGAAGGGCTGTTGCTGGTAGACCTGTTAGAGATAACAATGGTCCCTCCTCATTCTTGAGTTTCCGTAGTTGTGGGTTTGAGAATATTTGACTGTTGATGAAGATTTGAGCAATAGTTTATAGTTTTTTGATCATTTAATATGTGATAACAATCACTATCCTTAAAGTATTATTGCTCCAACTATTGTTATTGCCGGGTTTAAAACAAATATACTTTCGAGAAATATACCAAAACCACAAAAAAAAAAAAAGAGTTTTGCAATTACTTAATTTTCCCATTGGAATTTCACCTTAAATGTATTGTCAAATTTGTGTGAGAAAATAAAAGAAGATAGAATGTTGTGAAGAAGAGAGTTATGAAGAAAAAAAAGACGTTAAAAATAATTAGTGATTTGATCTTATTTACATACAACCGAACAACACATTTATTGGGAATAGACCTTTTATTAAAACTATCATAACTTTTTATGATCAACTAGTACTCTTTTTTTTTCATGTCAATAATCACTTCTTTTCATATCCAACGATCTCTCTGGGCATCAATCTTTTTGTTATTGGCTGCTAGTCCTAGAAAGCCCTTTGGTCCCAAAACTAAATGATGAAAATGGATCAAATGACCAAATAGTTCAGAAAAATAGGACCAGCATCAACTATGCTCAAGTTGACCCAGCCCGCTAAAGTAAAAAGGCTGTTACAGGCTGGGCACGGTCCAAGATTTTCTAACCCTCCATGGTCTCATTGTTAGTTTATCACATGCACATCTACTTGTATGTCCATAAACCTGGTCATCGTGTCTGAATGCATATAGGTTCAGAAATGGTCATACAATGAAATAGGTTACCCCTTTCTTCCTCTTTTTTTTTCATCTTTTTGGTAGCGGGCTACCACGTGTATGATGATGCGCGATGAAGTAATTATGGTTTTGGTTATTGCAAGTATGATAATGGGATCATTCGGTTGGTGGGTCTCGCCATTTTTGTTTTTGCAACTGCCTTCGTTCTTCTAATGATGGAGAACCTGAGCACCTTCCTTCATGCCCTGCGTCTTCATTAGGTAGAATTCCAAAATAAGTTCTACCATGGTGATAGTTACAATTTCAAACCTTTCTCTTTTGCATAGTTAATCGACGATGACGAGTAATCACAAACCTATTATCCCAATTTTGAGACTTAGGATATGTAGAGAGGAAGGATATTAACTAACAAAACGAGAAGCGGAGAATGCACTGAAAAATAACGATATCCCTGAGGTGCTTTTATGATACGTTGTACATTTGGAGAAGGCAGTCTCGGTTTTTTTCAATCTATCAGTATATATAAGGGTCACTTGGAGAAAGTCTATTTTATTCATCTTTTGCTACAAATTTTTCTTTAACTCACTTGTAAAGAGGAAACCATGGAGCTATTGTACCATACCAATTTTAGTGTTTGAATCCCCTTGACTTCAGAATTGTAACTTTTACTGTGAAGCTAGATTGGAGTTTGAGAAAAATAAGCAATTTTTATTTCAATTGTTTGCAATACTAGTAATTACTAGCAGGATGGGGAGTGTCCATCCTTGTGAGAACTATTGACAGTCTATACATAATAGAAATTCTAATGCGGAAGAGAATGGTTGATTGCCCTTTTAAATTTGAGTTGTTTTAGTAGTTTTCTCCCCATATCTTATCTCCCACATTGTTAGAGAGTTGGTTTTTTATTTCTTATTTATTAGAATTTTTCTATTTATTAGGATTAGAGTTTTACAGGTTGTAGCGCTATGAATAACGACTTGATTTTCTTAGCTCTTCGTTTTGTGTCATTTGATTTTCTTCAACCTTTATCCGATGCACCAATGTCTTTGCAACATTTTTGCACTTGTGCCCGCAAATAAATCTCAAGTGATGAAGTTTGAATGAAATTGAAGTCGTAAATGCTTGAATTGGATTAAGTTTTTTAGTGCATGGGCACCTTCTATCTCTAGAGAATAGGGACTGAACCTATTGCAGTTTTACAAAGCAGCAGCAGTGAGATTGCCGTTCATTTCGTTCGCTAGACCATTCTTGACAACATGGTCTCTAAAGTGTTTTTGAATATGTGGTAATTTCTTGGCAGAGGGCGTGCATTGCATGTACCAACCAGAGCTTTTGGGCAATCTGAATATCAGATTGATTACGCTTAAAGGTACATGAATCTCACCATCTCTAATGGAAACTGATGGAGACTACTCGACACCGGGGCATCTTGAATAGCCTTTTTTACTCCACATTTTTTAAGCATCCCAACAATCAACTAAATCCAAAACAGTCTATGCAATCAGATTCTTTTTCAATTCTCGAAGATACCCCACCCTAATCAATGTCTTCGATCAAGTATTCTAATTCTATTTTTATCAATGTCCACAACATTATTACCTAGCATTGTTGGCCAACTACACTCTACCACTCTCTATGTATCGATAAATAGTAAATTAGCACATATTTAGTATAGCATGAAAATAGCTAAAATCCATAACCCATCAGTGAAACGATGACTTCTCAATCATAAACGAAACATGACCATCACCATTCGACACACTATTAATTATTGTAGCTATTTCATTGGTGACTCAACTCTAATTCTATTTTCCTTATTGTTTTTTAACTTAAGACAATCCTTCAGAGATGTCCATCTTGCCACAATTTCAACTAACAACACTACATACCCTAGACTAACTACAACTACTTTGTTTACCCTACTTTTGCTAACACAAATACTAGTTGCTCATCTACCTTCGCCACTAAAACAATAGCCACATATTCTCCCGGTTCTATCCTACGGATGTTTTTCACTCATAACCAAATTTTGAACTTCATCAAATGTTAAGCTTCTTGATTCATATGTATTATTTAAAGCAGTAAGAGTAGGGCTCCAACTATTAGGTAATGATGGTAATAAAATCAAAGCACATACCTTTTCATTGAAATTAATATCAACAAAACTCAATTTTCTAACGATCAAATTGAATTAATTGATATACTCAACATTTGACTTACATTTGTGCAACTATTCATATTAAGTAAACCTTATTGATCGCAAAGGGCTTCTTTTACATGTTTGACAATGTTTTTTATCAATCCCACAATGGTCATTTCTTTCATAATATTTAACACGACATTTTGAGCCAATCTTAGTCAGAAAACAACCAACGCTTGTTTGTCCAGCCAATCCCAATTAACTTGCTTCATTGACTCTCGCTTCTCTCTAGATAGAGGTAAGTGCAGATTCTTTTGATACATATAATGCTCAATCTACGTTTTCCAATAAACCAAAACCTTCCCAACAAATTCATTGATTTTCACTTTTCCCTTTTTCGTCGCCTTTTATTTTGTTCAACTCAACCAAGCCTGACTCTCATATCTACTCTAGCGAAAGACAAATGCTCAACACTCAATGAATAGAATAAGGAAATAAATTAGATACCGGCCTTACGTGGTTCGGTTGATGGAACCTACTTCACGAGCAAAGCAACACAAATTTCATTACAAATCAAGCAACGTAACAAAGATGATAATCATATCTTGAATCATTGAAACACCCTCAGTATTCCATAATATCGAATTATTCCAAATAGATACAAGGTTTCAATCTCACAAATGAATCTACAAACCTTATCACAGGATTTATTGGCTTGAAGATCCATTTCTTGGATGACATTAATGAAAAAGACCTGTTTCTTATGACTATAATATTTGGATCAAAAATAGGAAACCCTTCTAGGAAACCTACTCTAATTAACCAGTCAAACTCAAAAACTTACTTTAGTCTGATTTTCTTCACAAATTCAAATTCGAGACATATTCTCAACTTGTGCAGATGTTAAAATTTTCTTGCTTGTTATTAAAACCACTTCTCCTTTCTCAGTTTTTCTTCTTTAACTAAATTACTGACATGTCCTCTCTTGGATATTACACATACAACATCATCATTTTTTACCGGCTTAAACATTTTATGATTAATGTCGGACTTCATGTGCAATGAGTGGTCGATAAGTAAATAACTCCTGAGGGATATTATTCGAGACATGCGTTGCCGGCTAGCTCTCCTTTTTGTTTTTCTTTTTTTTTCCTTTTTTTAATAATAATATTTTATTTGCAAATTTAATTTCTCCGAACACTATTTTGCGGATTTTTACAAATATAATTTACCAAATACAATTTGCATTTTGAAAAATTCCTTTAACTTAAAGACCTTTGCATTTCCCTAAAAATTTTCCCCAAAAGCCTCTCCAACTCACCCTTCCTGTACCATCTTCCTCTTTCTAAGACCTTTGCATTTCCCTAAAAATTTTGTCAAAAGCCTCTCCAAGCGCATCCTTCTTGTACCATCTTCCTCTTTCTACTACTTAAAAGAGTACAAATTTTATCACTTGGAGCACTGGCAAATAGATCAAGCTAATGTAGCCTGTTTAATTACATTAAAGATGACCAGCCACAGAATAATTCAATAGTGAAATTTAATCTTTATTCAAATAAATGAAAATACAATCATTTACGCGACGAGTAAGTTCTCTCATTATTGACACTCACAAAAATATGGTAAAGAAATAGTTCTATATGACCTATTAAAGTATATTACTTATCTCAAAATTTGGGGAGCTCATGTTGAACGGAGAAATATGTTAGAAATTCAGATCCTGAAAGAGCGGTACCCAAGTGGTTCGAATCAAACTCGCCAAGAAATCTACGTTTGGAATTGACAGATAAAAATGTAAGTGTGATTTGTTTTAAATGGAGTTGTGATTTTATATTTTGTAATGAGTTTAAAAGTTTTTTGGTTATGTTGAAGAAATAGGATTATATATTCTTTTTAATTTTCTAATAATTGAAAGCAAGAAACTAATTTACCAGATTGAATTGCTTAAATAACCTAAATTATACTTTTGATTACAATAATCTGTCGACAAATAAAATATATCCTTAGTTTCTTGCATTTTGCTAAGTTTTAAATTAAGTAAGAGCTTTTCAATATTTGAGAGGACGTAATACTCTTCTTTCCTTCTTCTTTTTTTTTTTTTTTTTGACATTTAATCTAATAAAATATGGAAATTTGGGAAACACGTGTAAATTATATCTTTGAGAATAAATTTAAAATATTTGTCTCTTTATTCATATCTTGAAATTTAAAAATTTGTCTCTTTATTCATATCTCGAAATTTAATCAAATTATATATATTTATTAGAGATAATACATCAATGAGCGAATTCTTGTTAGTCCAATGTGGACCACGTGACAAATTCATATTGAGCGTCTTGCCACTAGCAATAACATAAGCAAAACCAAGTGCACGTGACGAGTGAATGAGATATCATTCTCTCACGGCTCCGGCTTTAACTGTAAGTCTTTTCATGGAAGAAATCCTCAATTTAGGGAGGGGGCATTCACATTAACATCATTTTTCTGTCGAAGTAGACATGAAATATATAGGGCTAATCCAAGCATGCATGGACAACGCATTCAAGGCCTCATTTTGTTTTCGCCAACATCATCAGTCATCGGAAGACTCGAACTAGAACTTCCATCTTTTCCCTTGTACAACTTTGCGCATACGAGATAATACCCGAAATTCGCCATCCCAAGCCCGGCAAGCAACCAATACATACAATCCAACCTCCCGTCGTTCAAATTCTCCGGCAACCACCCAGTGCTCCTCCGAACCAGATCAACCACAACAGTGCTCAGATAATATGCAGTCCCGATGGTCGCTGCAACCATCGCCGTCGCGCTGTTGCTCAAGTTCGCCGGGAATTCTTGGAAGTACAACGACACTTGTCCCGGAAAATGGAATGCTTCGCCGATTCCGATCAGAATCAGCTGAGGGAAAAGCCACAGTGCAGACATTGGGACAGTGGGATTGTTGACATTTTGGAGATGGTGGAGATGGGCTGTCCGGAGCCTGCGTGACTCGATTAGTGCCGATACAATCAAGCCGAGCACATTCAGGAGATGACCCACACCAATCCTGTGGAATACCGTTGGGGCCGAACCGGTCAGTTTTTTCCACAGTGGGAGTCGGGAGCGCAGGCGATCTATCAAAGCGAGGGAGACCAAGGCGGAGATCATGATTGTGACGAGGACCGAAGCGGCGGGAATCATGAAATTGGGTCCTAAGTGGCGGTCCATGGTTAGGGCTTGGAGGACTGTCATACTGTTCTGGACAGCGATTGGGGTGCTCAAGAAGATGGCGCTTGACCACAGTGGTATCATTTTGACCACACATTTTAGGTCCTCCACTTGTTGCACTGTGCATAGCCTCCAAGGTTTGGCGATGGAGTTGTCGGACTTGGTGTCTCCATCAATTTTCACAGCGGCCCGATTCAAGAACCTGTGAAAGGAGAAAGGAATCGATTGCAGATCACTCTTATTGAGAATTATCTGTAACATCATGTCTCTTGACACTTTTGATTTCGCCTCTATGTTTGTATCGTAGCTGCCTAGCTAGATGCCCTCATTCGAAAGGACACGTGCACGTTTATTGGGCTAATCGTATGCATCCACCTTTCTTGTTGGGCTTTATTTAATGACCAAGAAGTCCAAGTCCTGGTGGGTCGTTCTGATTTCAGACTGTTTGCACAGACGATGAACCAAACCGCCAGGTGCCTATTTGAACACGCATCCTTGTTCCTTAACCATTAAAAAGGCATTTGTAATTATTTTATTTTCGAATTTTTTTTACTTAGAATTGATTTTTTTTTTTTTAATTCTGTTCTCTGGACTAGTTTCTAAGCATTTCAAAATGTTTAATAACTGTCAAAAAATTATATTCTCAAAATAAAAATGCGTTGATAAGATCTTAAATTCTTTATGATTTAGATTTACTTTTAATTTTTAATAATTTTATTACTTTTTTTCTCTTTCTTCTTCTCCTTCATCATTTAGCCGATCGTTGGTCTCGGCCAAGCTGACAACCTTGTCGGAGCATTGCCAACCCTCGACGACACCAAGTCTCTCACAGTGGCTGGGCGAAGTCAAGTTTGCCTAGCCGTCGGTGAGGTCAAGCCTCGCCAAGGGCCAGCAAGGCCATTAGCTCTTGTCTAGCCAATCGTTGAGGCTGACAGCTAGCTAAAGGAAGAAGAAGAACATAAGGAAAAGAAGAAAAGAAAAGAGAAAACAAAAATGAGCTTGATTCTAGAGTTATTCCTGAAAACAAAGAAATAACTTTCTTTTTTTATTCCTTAATTCTATTCAAAATCTATTTCTGGTAACAAAAAAAAATTACTTAACTTATTTCCGTTCTTTTGTTGTTTTAGAGGACAAAAAAATCAAATCAGATACTGTTTGGCCGATTACCAAATATGGCCTAAATAAACCCAAAGAAATTATCTCTAGACATTGTGATTATTGGTCCTATCTATGTGGGAAGATAAAATATTCATTAATCATTGCCATGTATATTGTTGTAGATACCTGAAATTCTTTCCAGATGGTACGTCCACCTCCTTATCCTGTCCATGTGGGCCGTAATAGAACTCGTCAGTCGTCAGTGGGAGCTGAAGCTTCCGTTTCCGAATACTAGCAACGAGGACACGAGCTAAGCTCAGTATTGGACTCCCCTGAGGTGTCTCGTGGCGATAATATCGATTTCCCGCGATGAACACCACGAGCCCAATGAGGTTCCCAGCGACACATAACCAAAATCCCAGGGACCAACTCACACTGTCCTCGATGTACACGATCAGCGTACCGCTTAGGACAAAACCGGCGTATTGTGCAAAGAAGAGCCAGTTGAAGAAAGTTGATTGACCCTTTTGGCTTTCGAACTGGTTCGCCCCGAATGTTGCTATGGTGAACCTCACTCCGGACACTCCGAGTGTTGCTAGAGCTATCCCTGCGTAGAGCACAGCGAATTGAAGGTTCGATGGGGCTTTGCATGAACTTGATTTGTTGTTTCCGCACAGCTTAGGTCTCAACGAATTAAGCGTTGCCGTTAAGGATACAATAACTATACCCTGCAAGCGGCAAGTTGGTCAAAAAAGAAATGCTATCGATCAGTCAGTTGTGAGAAAACCCATTTTAAGAAACTCATTAGAGACAAGATTCTCAGTAAGACATATCTGAAAGAGAGGCCAAGAGATGTGTGCTCTTCAGTAATCTCAATGTTTCCAACATTAAAAAGAATAAAGATTCCTTTGGGAAAGAGGTTGTCTTATAATGTTACCGAGAATTTCTTTATATTCTTTTCTGTTTTAATGTTCTAGGTAGTTCGTTATGAAAATGACGTGATAACGTGCGAATTCTTGAGCATTATATTACTTGCAATTAGCTGATTATTATCAAAGACAGTATAATTCGGCAATCAAAAGAGGCTGTGAACAGCAAGATTGTGAGGTTGAGATGTTATCAAACCATTGAGGCTATGAAGGAAGAAATGGAAGCGATTAAGAAGCATCCGAGGATGGAGTCAGCTATGATAGCACTGAGGACCGGGAGGAGACAGAAGCAGCCATTGACCACGTTGTAAGTCTGTGCCGCATCGATTCGGTTCATGTGGAACTCTTGGATCAAATACACAATCAAGTTTGCCATCCATCCAGTTCCCGCCGACATCAACAAGGCCATCGCGCCTGTTCATCACGGCAAACGTGATCAGGACATTCACCCGAATGAAACTCGTTTTACTCAGAGAGAGAGAGAGAGAGAGAGACCTATGATGAATGGGAATGTATTCCAACCAGCTCGTTTACTCTCAGTATCGCAGAGTTTTAGCTCGGCCTCTCCGATGTTGCCTGTGATGCATTTTGCTTTGCTGGGGGCTGAGCTTTCCATCTCTAACTCTTTGAGTCTACTTGTTGGGTAATAGAAGAGCCTGTGTATTTACTTATAGTGGAGATGCCCATATTGGTGTCGACAGCTGTTTTTATTATCTTACACACGAAGATCCCTTCTCTTTAATTCAACTGGAGAAAGTACTGAAAATGAAAGGCATTACTACATTACTGCAACTGCTATATACTATTACACCAACAACAACAGCGACAATCAATCAATCAATCAATCATTTTTTATCCGACTAAGAAAGCATGACTATATGAATCCCTGTCAAAACAACATCCCTGTCAAAACAACATGTGGCCTCACTAGATACCAATAGCTCCGAGCTGATGACTCGAGCCACCGTAACCAACATCTAAAAGTATGGGAAAAGGACAAAGTGAGCCTCTTGGGATGGTCTAAGATAGGTGTGAACTCTCATTATTGTATACGTGATTATCTCACTAAGCAACTTTTAGAATTTTTTCGGTACAACTATAACTGTGTTATGGTTATGCCATTTTGTATCGAAGCACGTTACCTTTTTGAGATTGTTGTGTGGCTATTATTAGGGGCACGTGTAAATTGAAATCCTAAAACTTGTTCGGAAAATGGGATCAAATTTTAAATTTATTCAATCAAAATTTTTAAAAATTATCAAAATGGTGCAATTGACTTTTGCCATTAGGTTCATCTAAAGTCATCGACACCGATGACCCCTGTCGGCACGCTACTACCTGCTTTAACCCTTAAGTCCCCTCAACCTTTTTTTTTGGGTTGCTTTTCAGCCTTATTCTTGAACTTTTTAATCTAATTGTATTAATGTTAGAAGCAAAAATAGCATTTTCTTTGCCATTGTTGTACTCTTCATTATCATCATGGCCACGTAGTAAAGATGAGCACTTTCCGTCGCTCGAACTAGACAAACTAATGAAAGCACTTAATTGCACAAATAGGACAAGTTTAGTACCTAATTACACAATTGAAAATTTTAGCATATAATTGCATTTTCGTAAAAAAATTAGGGTTTCAGTACACTTATCTCTTTTACCATTACCATTTTAATAATGTTATTTTTGTTATTACTGCTATTGCAAAGATAACAAAGTAATATTATTAATTATTATTAATTCAAATTTCTAGGAAAGTTGCTCTTACTTTCCTTCTAGGGAAAATATTAATGAAAACTTCCAATAACTAGCAATAATAATAAAACTATGATTATCATCAGTATCACTATTATCGTTAATTATTTATGCTTTACTTTTGTAAATAAACATATTAATTTTTTTTTTGGGTATTACTGTCCTCATAAAATAATTTATAAAAATTTCAAAAACTACAGCATGTAAAAGCTTCTAGAGGCAGCTTTTCTGCAATGTGCTTTGAAAGTACTTCAGCTTGGATGCTATTGCCGTAAGATTTTGACTGAAACGCCTCGAATGGTCAAAGCACCCCATTTCAGAGTCGTGGAAATTCCGGCAAAGTCGTACTAAACGCACAATTACCATGCGGTCATTATTATTAACCAAATGCTGGACTTGAGCATTGGAGAGTGCGTCCCAACGACCATGCCAAGGGGCTCGCCGGGTAATAGTTATTAAGCATATATCTTTAAGACAATAGGCTTATGGGCACAAGTATGCGTCATGATTTACCAATGTTATAATCGCTATTGTAATGATGATTTCCTTTTTTAACAAATGAACGATGCACTGGAGTGAAAATACGAAGTGAAGTTGAAATCTCAAAATACCCTTAAAATGATTTCCCTGGTTAATGACTTGTTCAGCTTTTGGTGCAATCTAGATGGTAGCAATTGTGATTGTGGCTGATACATCCCGTCTTTTTGAATATTGATTGTACAATGTTATTGTTGGTGCAGTGTCGTGGTTGAATTATATTCCACTGAGATGCAGAGTCGTGGTTTAATGATGTTCCACTGAGGTTTCTCTTAAGGGGCTAATCATCATTAAGGAGGGCAACTTGTCCAATCAATTCCGAACTTAATGTACAAATTCCAATTCAAACTTAAATTTTTCAATTTTTCCATTTTAGTTATAAACATTTCTGAGAAATTCTATTATAGTCATTTTAATCAATTTTTACTTAAAATTACTGACATGATGGTATGTTACGTAGGACGGCTAGCGATGATTTGTTCACAACGTCAATGATTTTTGGTGAAAATTAATTGAAATGACTATATACTCACTTTAATGCCAAAAGTTTTCGCTAACTCACTTAAGTGCCAAATCGGAGAAAAAATGATTACTTAAGTGCCTTCGACAAGAAATTTTGGCCAAATTGATTACGTGATATTTATAATTAAAATTTCAATATAACAACATATTTTATAAAAAAAAACTCTAGTCCATGTGGACGTCCAAATTGGCACTGAAGTAATCACTTTTTAATAACAACTAGCACTTAAATAATCATTTTTTAATAATGACTGTCACTTAAGTAATCACTTTTAATAATAATTGACACTCAAATGATTCATATTTACAATTTTTGACACTTAAATAATCACTCGTCAATTTGTCTACACGATATCATATGAGGGTTATATGTTGATTAGGCATGCCGATGAGCCACGTAGACTAAAAAATTAATAAAATATGGTTACATTGGATTTTTGACGATCTAGATTGGAATTGACACTTAAATGATTAATTTTTTTTTTTAAAAAGCTACTTTAGTAATCTCAAAAAAAAAAAAAAAAATTGTAACATTAAAGTGATCACCATCCATAACTTTTGGTATTTTTAGTATCATTCTCTCTCATTTTCTCTATCCAAAGCCACCACTAAACCCATTTCAAGAAAACCAAAAGTCAATGTTTTGGTGAAGGATTTTTTACTATTTGGGTCAACAACAAATTTTGGTGAATCAAACGGAACAAGCGGTCAACCACAATAAATGAATAGAAGAATGAAAGAATTGAACAGTAAATTTATGTGGTTTGATCGGTATAACTAACTCGGGAGAGCAGCATGAAATTTCACTATAAAAATGGTTTATTAGAAAGTACAACCACATCCGAGTCACTCAAATACTATATGTATTTTTTTGCCTCTAATTATACCATGTAATTTAACGGTGCTTTAGTTTGTCAGAATTTACACCCAAGAGTTTCACAATTTTTAGTCTCACGCAATTTCAAGCAAAATTATTACTATCAAGAAAATATTCACTAATCTTATCACAAGATTACTTGATTTCAAACACTAATTATTCAGAATGTAACCCACAAGATAGTCGCACCATGGATGCGGCACCAACAACTTCTGCTCGCAAGATATCACTAGTAAAAGTCCCACTCCAATAGAAAAACAATGCGAGACAAAAGAAGAAAGCATAATTATATAAACCCATGCAGAAAACCTCTGATCAATCGGGTCAACTTCAATATGAAAATGATCAATTTTCTTGTCTTCCCACCTACTCGCACCTGTTACAGAGTCCCAGTTAGGCCTGGACTTCCATTTTCAGTCTCTTTCCAGTCAAGTCCCATACTTTGCCACACATCATGGGCTTTGCATCTTCTCCGACCAAATAAAAGAAGGGCTTTGCACATTCATGTAGCCGAGCTTATGCACGCTTGATTTGGGTCCAGACTAAACGGGCTTAAACTCAAAATATGTTCTATTAAATCTTCACCTTGACTCTATATATTAGCCAACACTATTACCATGTTGAAATCTAAACTCGGCTACTACTCTCTCATATCTCCTCAAGGGCTCCTCAATTGCCACAAATCCAAATCCAAGCCACTTTTGATTTTCACCATGACCATGGATTTTATTAGGATGCCGACTCAACCTGCATCTTAAGCTGCTTCACATCTTAGACACAATTTCCTCTGTCTTAGATAAAGCAAACCAATGTTGCCTACATAACTATTAGGAAATCGAACGCCCACTTTATCAAACTCAATCGCTACAACAACCAATGGCTTTACGGGCTCCACTTGGCTACAAGCATCACAATTGTGTCGATTATCGCACTAGTACTCACCATCCAAGGAGTTTCTATTTGCAATTCTATTTTGAGCTACACATCATCCAGATCCATGTAAACATTGTCACAACCACTCTTATTGGAGAATAAGTATTGCCCATTTCTCGGAGTAAGTACATAAATATGACTTACAGGTTTTGGCCTTTGGTCAATCGAGGACTTAAGATGTTATTTTGCTCAACTGAGGATTTCAAGTTTTAAAAAAGCCACAATCAGGCCTTGAGCTTGTCGTACTTGGAATTTAGGCATAGGAAGTGACACTTGGTAGATAACTCAATATTCCACGTGGAAGTCACATCAAATTTTCAATATTTGAATTCCACCAATGGCAAGCTTGAGATCAATTCAGACATAAATAAAACCTTAAGATTGTGTTTGGTCATCTAGACTTTTTTTATCAGATAAGATAAAAGCCCCGTTTGGTTCAGCATTACCAAGGGGCTTTGAGCCCCCCAAAGCCCCTTGGGAAAAATAATAGGTGTTTGGTTCAGTATTCTGATGTCTCATTGGCCAAATGCTTGCCTTTGAAATGCTGAAAGTCCAAAGTAGGTGGGGATCTGCTTTGGGCATTTAGCAATTTCAGGATGCTACTCCTCTCGATTAATGAATTTTGGCTAGTTGCCTATTTTACCCTCAAAATATTATGAAAAGTCCAATTTTACCCATTTACAAAACAAACCCTAACTCTCTCTCTCTCTGGAACGCTTTCCTCCGTTTTGCTCTTAACTCCATCACGCGACGGCCTCTCTCTCTCTCTCTCTCTGTGATTCACTTGACAACTTTCGTCTTGGGCGAGAAAGGTTCATCTTCGGTGGTACTCTCTGCTTTCAACTCAATCGGGTAAAAAGTATGTAGCAACAACTAATGTGCTATTTTTCTCAAATCCTTGCCTTATGCTCTTGCGTAGGTAGAACATCCCTGCAACTCCTGCAAGGGAAGAATTTCGTTTGATGAAGACCTGATAAAGGCCGAAGTTTGTCGCGATGAGCAAGCGAATCCGACTTCTGGATCTTCTACCCTCTTGACCTGCGACGAGCAAGCGAATTTGAGTTCTGAATCTTCTACCCTTTTGGGTTTCTCTATTTTTGGGTTTCTCACCCCTCATTAGATCTGTTTTCTGCGTGGTTCTTCGAGGTATCCTTTCTTGGGTTTCTCTATTTTTTGGGTTGCATTTGTATCCGTGAATGCTTTCTCTCTTGTACGCGTTGGGGTTGTGATTTTGCCTTGAGGATGTTGAATTTTTTATTCTCGATGATCGATTTTTGAGGTTAGAAAGTGCAAGGAGTGAACTTTGTCGAAATGCCATGGTGGGTGTGATAGTTTGTGTTGTGGGTGTTAAGTAAATGCAATGGAAAAGGTTTGGTTTAGTCCTTTTTTCTTTTGTGGGGCTTTGCATAAGTCATTGTTGGTTGAGGAATTTCTCTCTACCTTTGGCCGATAGTGGAGTAGTTGTGCAGAAATTCATTAATCTTTGAGAGGGTTTTTATTGAATTATTGTGAATAGGTCAGGTTTCATGTATGTTTATGCCCTTTTTGAGATGAGGCAGTTCTATTAAGAAGCTGCAATAGAGGTCAAATGTTTAGTAATTATTGTGAATAGGTTAGGGTTCGTCTTCCTATTTTTGTGTGCTATTCTCAAATTGTCAAATGTAAATTGACGGAATATACTCGTTTGTTTATATTCTTCATTCGGATTGGTTTATGGTTGATCTTGTTTGTTTGTGTCTCTTAAATTTGTTCATGTCACTTTATTAGTAGATGAGTTCATCAAAGAAAAATGCATTTTGGAGCTCGGAAGATGTAGAAACCTTTTGTAAGTTGTGCATCGAACAAATTGAAAGATGCAATCGTCCTGCAAACAACAAAAGAGATGGATGAACAATTATAATTAGTAAGTTTGAGGAGCTAACATGCAAAAAGTATGATAAACAACAAATGAAGAGTAAGTGGGATAACCTCAAGGAAGAATGGAAAAGATGGAGGTCATTGATTTACAATGAAACTAGATTATGATGTAATTCAAGGAAGAAAACCATCGATGCGAGTGACGAATGGTGGGAAAGTAAAATTCAGGTTTTCCTCACTTCTTTTTTTACTTTCATGTTAAGCTAACATTTAATGATACAACTTATGCAAATGCTTCATTATAACAGGCCAATCCAAAGTTTAAGGCTTTTAGGATGAGAGGCATACATCCTGATCTTAAAGTAAAATTAGATATGATGTTCAGAGATACAGTTGTTACTGGAGGAATCACATGAAATCTTGCATAAAATTTATGTATTGATAATGATGTGGAAGCTACACAATCTGGTATCGATGATATTGTAGGGCCTACTGATGAAAACTTGGGGGATCATGTGGATGAAACTGTTGTTGAACCAACTGGAACTCAAACCTGTAAAAGAGCCGCGCAGACTTCAAAGATGCAAGCTTGAGCAAAGAAAGATAAGAAATTGAGCACAAGAGAGGAGCTTGAAACACAAATTAACAGGCTGCTTACAGTTATTGAGAGTAGGAGCACTACCAGTGCTGCATTTAAAGAAACCAATTCAGTTGGTCCTTATGAGGGCCTCATAGAGATATTAGATTCCATACCTGAGATTGTGGAAGGCAAAGACTTGTGCTTTTTTGTAATTTCTCATTTAAAGGAAAAGATAAACAATAGGCAAGTTTTCATGAGTTTAAAGGATAATGTAAAGAAAGTAAAGTATCTCAAATATAAACTGAGAAGAGAATCAAGTCTTTGTAGATAGGATGTTAGCATCTTATTGTTTTCATGTTTGAAGCTTAGTCATTCCACTTTGTTTCTATCTATGGATTTTTATTGCAGTCCTTGTAAACCTAATTTCAATTAATGTTTGATGTTAGAATTGTTTTCATTTGGTGTTCTCTTAATGTGATAGTTTGCATATATGCGATGGTTAATACATTGTTTCTCTTTATATTTTTGTTACTTGAAGCAGTTATGAATAATTTACATATAAGGGAAAATCATGAGCAAGAGGAAAATGAATTATGGAATCTTGTTTTAGTCGTTTAAGCTGCAATTCTTTACCAAACGACCAACCATGACCTCAACATATACATGTTATGTATGGTTAAAAGAGCTGATTGGCGAAAATGCTAATCTGATAAGGTGCTACAATATGTTTAGAATGTATAAGATTGTATTTTAACAATTTAACGCATGATTTGGTAACACGTTATGGCCTTCAAGGATCTAGGAATACTGATGTTAGAAAAATGCTTGGTATGTTTCTTTATATTCTAGGACATGTTATAGGTAATAGGTTAGCACAATAGCGTTTTTAATGCTCCGGGGAAACCAAAAGTAGACATTTTAGCTTAGTTTTAGATAAAGTATGTGATATGAGAAAAGATTTGATCCAACCAACTGATTGACAATATAGACTAGTTCCAAAAAAGATCAAGAAAGATCAACGATTTTATCCATATTTTAAGGATTGCATTGAAGCTATTGACAGTACACATATTCCAGCGATTGTACCTACGTATGATCAAATTCATTTTATTGGTAAAAAATGAACAACAACTCAAACGTGTTAGCCATATGTAATTTTAATATTAAATTTGTCTATGTTTGGGACGGTTGAGAGGGACAAACTCATGATACCCTTATCTTTTATGAAGCTATTGGAAGATGTGATAAACATTTTCCCTATCCTCCTCCAGGTATGTTATTTAATGGTTTTGATACATCTATATATCTAATTGACATATGTTGATTAAATTTACAATATATTTATATAGGTAAATATTACTTAGTAGATGCTGGATATCCAAATCCGATTGGTTATTTGGGGCTATATAAAAAAGTTAGATATCATTTGCCAGAGTTTTAAGAACATTCACCTACGGGATATTGAGAAGTGTTCAACCATGTTCATTCCTCGCTACACTCAACAATTGAGCAAGCCTTTGGTGTATTAAAACAAAAGTGGCGGATTTTAACTCATATGTCAAGTTATCCATATGAAAAGAAAATGCAAATTGTTATAGCGTTAATGACTTTGCATAATTATATATGAAAAAGTAACGTGACTGATACGGATTTTGAACAAGCAGAATTGGATCCCAATTATGGATATTCAGTTAACCATGATGATGCAAATGAAAGAGTGATTCATATGCATCTCCGGATATGGCATGTTTACGTGATGAAATAGCCATGAGTTTACAAAGCCGTAGAGGTTTGTAATATTAAGTATAATATATTTCTTTTTTCGGGACATATATGACCAAGTTTACTATCATGAAATGACTCTCTTTCTAGTCAAATTTGTATAAGAAGAACTTGGTTTTATTTTTCTTAATGAGGACCTCACTTTTTATATGTGGTGCTTACTCAAAAAAATTAGCATCTACAATTAATTGCTTCACCATCCACTGAATAAGTTCACCTTTTTTTCTGTATCATTTTTTTTCTTCTGACAATCAATAGCCCAACTTTTTATCAATACACTAGAATGATCATTAATTAACGAAGATGATTAATACTACAATAATTAAAAAAATTATTCAAAATTGAAAACAAACCTAAAAGAGCCTTAAGCCAAAAGTTGAGTTTTGCATCTAATCTATAATCAAATTCTTTTAATATAATTTTTAAATAAATTTACTAATATGTATCTTTTACATTGCTCTCAACGTGAAAATGTAAAAGGTTATAGTCATTGTTTCTTTTTTTGCAATTTTAAATATACTAAAACTAAAAAATTTAATTTGATCACACTAAAGAGTTTTTCAAATATACGTTTACCAAACAGTCTTGCATTTTCCTAAAGCACTTTTCAGTTATAATTTATCAAACAATCTTGCATTTCCTCAAAGCTCTTTGGGCTAAAGGCATTTGATTTGGATAAAAGCTTTTCCCAAATGCTGAACCAAACGAGGCCAAAGTTGAATAGGCTATAAATTGAATTGTATAAGATGGGATTTTTAAGATCTTATGTGATGTTTAGTAAATACAAGGATATCCAAGTTGGATTTAATGTTGACCTTTTAGATAGATTTAAAGTTGGCATAATGTCTCTCGTTGCCGGCAACCTGCCGGCACAATGATTTTAGCCCCCGGTAATCCCACCTCACTCTTCTCTCCACCCTTCACCTCCTTCTCCTCTCTGTCCATAATAGGTTGAGTGTCGACTGCTCATATCTTTGAACCATCGCAAACATCCAAGCTACTTGAGCATCACCATCATTTAAAATGTTTAACAACCATCGAACCCTCCTCCATCTTCATCGTCGGCATACAATCTTCAAAAACCACTAGCCCGATTACCACCCCTATTGTTAAGGCTTAGTGGACGAATGTGCGGCAAATGACGATACGGCTGCTCGTGCTATGAAGGCGCATGAGACAAAGGGGGATGACGACCATTATTTTAGATCTTGCCATGGAGAGGGATGATGACAAAGGGGGACAACTACTAGAGCTCTAAATTAGGCAGTGGAACTCCTTCATTGTCGAGAAAGAGTCGAGCTCGTGAGCCTTGTTGGTGGCAATGAGAGGAAGCTTGGTTGAAGGTTATAGGCGATGGTGCAGGTAGCCAGGGTAAGGGGTAGAGAAGAATGGCGTGTGGACATATCATATCCACATTTATTCCACCTCCACATGAGATTATTTTATCTTGGTAATAAGTCTCTTATATTTGGATTTATTCTATCTTGGACAACAATGAGACATGAAAGATGATAAAATTTATTCTATCCTGACTTTTATCATTGTTACCAAACATAGTCTAAATTCATTTTATGAACAATTGATACATAATTTTTGCATAATTTAGATAGAAAATCTATTTGTTTATGGCATTCATTACTGGTTTTCGTGTGACTAGGTTAGTTGGAAAGTACTTTGATTTTTCCATCTCTCAAAAAGCAAGAAATGTTGCACGTTCTGCATTGGTTTCTTCAGTCACAGAATTTGTTTCTAATTACTATATGCAATGCGCTCAACGACCCTCTAAAGTCCTCAGTTGCCTTGATAAATCAGTAAGGACTTGCTATGGGGCTACGCTAAACAAAAATGGGCAGAAGTCCAGCACAAGTGCCATAACTTGGCACGGGGGGACACTTAAGTGCCATAACTTCAAAACGGTACACTTAAGTGCCACTTTTTTTTTCTAGTGGGACACTTAAGTGCCACCTCCGGCGACCCTTGCCGGAAATCCTACGTGGCAATATTTTATTATTATTTTTTGCCTACGTGGCTCGCCGGAGAGCTGAGTCGGCTCTAACTCACCAGAAACGACGTCGTCTCGCATAATAAAAGCCCCAAATCTTCCAAAACGACGTCGTCTCCCCAAATGCCCCAAATCTAAAACCCTAAATCGGCCAAAATCCCTATTGAAGTGCTCGAATTGAAGTCTCGAACCCTAATTTTCATTTGCCCAAAATTCCTTCGTCGAATCTTGGAAATGGAGAGCAGGACTCGCAGCAGCGCCTCAATTTCCTCTCACCGAAGCGAAGGAGAAGGCCAGCGTTTCTGTTTTTGTGGGTTACCGAGTCCAAGAAGAACATCGTGGACTCAAATCAATCCTGGGAGAAGATTTTATGGATGCGCCCGATATAAAGAAGCGTCGAAGTGCAAATACTTCAAATGGATCGATGAGAAGTTCTCTGACCGAGCCACAAAGGTGATATTGGATCTACTTCATAAAAGACAGCAATCTCCATCTGTGTTCGTGGACGACTTGGACGATGTTGACTCAATGCAAGCTCAAGTGTCTTCAGTTAAACTTTTCAAGAATGAAGTCTCAATGCACGCTCAAGCATCTTCAACTAAACCTTTCAAGAATGAAGTTTCAATGATGAAAATTGAACGAAAGTGTTACCAAGCGTGTATTATGGTGTTGTTTTGTTGTCTATTGTACTTTATGATGAAATGTAAAGTACTTGAAAATGAGAAAAAGTTTCTCCGACTGCCATAGTTAAAAATGGTGTTGTTCTGGATTAAACGTAGGGTTTTTTCTGTTTGAAAGATGCAAAGAAGTTTGTGTTGTTCCACAAGATCATTGTGGCTTTGTTGTTGTTTGTGCTGTCGTATGGACTTGCCATAAGTTTACCATCATCTTCTCTGTTTTGATGCAGAATCATCTTCTCTGTTTTGATGCAGACCAACATATACACAAGACAAACATGAGTGATTACCCGAGTGCCATAAGTTGTATTTAGTAATCACGTAAGTGCTAGTCGCGATGAAAAAAGGATCACTTAAGTGTCAAGTTATTGTTAAAGTGATCGGTTAAGTGTCACTTGTAGTTAAAAGTGAACAGTTAAGTACCAAGTTTTTTTAGAATAGGATCAGTTAAGTGCCAATTTTTTTGTGGGTTTTTTGTAAAAATTGCGCCAGTCACCAGCACCGGCGGCACCACCAACCATCACCACTAGCCACACTACACACTAGGCACTCCAGCCACCACCATGCTGGTGGTGTTGCTGCACAAGATACTAGTGCAAGCTGAGCCTTGCACTAGTTTGCACTAGTACACATGGTGTAAGATGTGCAAACTGCACACTTGTACCAGGTGTAGGTGCAGCTGCTTAAGCCTATAACCCCCACCACAAATCGATAATCACCAGGCATCACCACCAGCCACACCAGCACCCCAGCCACCACATTAGCACCCCAACAACAAACCGACTACCACCAAACATCACCATCCACCATCACCGGATACACCAAAGCACTCTAGCTATCACCACGAACACCAACAAGCGGCAACAAGTAAAAGCAGAATCCATGATAAACAACAACATAAATTGACAAGCAAGGTGCAAGATCATTTCATTGATATTTCATCAAGTCTCGAGTCGACAACATCAATGAATGACAAACTAAAGAAAAAAACAAAAGATAACCATCCATAGACTTTCTATATGCACGACAACATCAACGTTTACATAACTGTTTTGACTCCTAAGCTCCACAAATCCTATCACATCTCATCTCATCTCATCAATCAATATGCACGACACCCCCTGTTCGTGCTCCTTTCGATGGGCCTTTCACTTGATTCATAATTCTGGCACTCTTTCTAACTGGACGTGCAACTGGAGCTGGAGCTGGAGCTGGGTTCTTTCTCTTATTTTTTGTTGGCACAGTTGATGTTAATGTTTTCTTTTTTGTTGGTGCAGCCGTTGATTCTTGAGTTGGGCCTGAGATAAGAACTTCTGAACTTCTCTCAGGCTACAAAAAAACAATAAATTGTTAGCAAAAATCTACAGCATAAATTAAATTAAATGCAGCCAATAAAACTTACATTGAGAATGACTGTTCCAGTACGCTAATCTGTATAAAGGCCATAGCCATATTGTCTTAACCTCTTCCCAAGTGCCCCTCTTGTTTGAATAGGGCGTCACTTTCAGGAACTTGTGATTTGTTGCCCCTTTTTCCGCTTTCTTGGGCCCTTTAACTACAGCCGGGGCTTCTTCGACCAATTGTCTTTGGGCGTCTTCTAGATGGCCTTTGTGTACCCGCCCTTCACCTGGCCTTGTTCTAGTTGTCCTTCCGTGTAGCCCTTCAACTTCGGTGACACCTCCTTCGTTGGGCCTTCGGTGGTACTGGTGGTGGTAATTGTGGTGCCCCTTCCAGTGATTCTTCTGATGGCTCCTGTGATGATCCTTGAGGTGGCTCCTGTGATGGCCCTTCGGTTGGCGTTGAGTTCCAACTTGCTTTCTTCGAACCCGAGAAAGAGGCCAAAAGATACCATAAATATAATATCGAGACATATAATAATAAAAACTTAATACAAATTGGTTGAATTTACCACTGGGTATTTCTTTTCGCCGCTGAAGAACGATCGATCGCACCGGCCGTGATGTTGCTTGGGCTAATCCTTCAGCTGGCCTTGATCTTTGCTTGGGTCAATCCTTGCTGGCCGTGATCTTTGCTTGGGCCAATCCTTCACCGGGCTGTGTTCTACCTTGCCTTCTTCGAACATGCTGTTCGGTTTCATGACTTGCGAGGTTCTTCTTGTGACCTAACAAACACATTACATACAAGGCCAAACAGAATATTATGTACATTTTTATGATAAACGACAAGAAAGCAATATAAACATAAAATAAATTTCATGACTTACCGGGGTTCTACTTGTTGATCGAAGAACAGTCGACTCACTTGGCCCCGCGTGTGTGCATTTCTCCAACCTGTCTCTTCACTAGGCCCTTCACCTTGCCTCAACGGTTGTTGTTGCTTCCTCAATTGACAACCTTTAATATTGTGGCCTGTTAGGCGACAATAAGAGCACGTGATCTTTGCACCCTGCCTGCTCATTCTTTGCTGACCCGAGACCTCTCCCTCCGCCATTCTTCGTCTTCGTTTTGTCCTTCCAATTTTCTTCTTCAGTGGCAAAGGTTGAGGTGCTTCATGATCCGTGGGCTCCCAAAACTTGCTACTTCTAATTGGCTGCATCATGAACTGATAGGAAGTAAGATATTTTGATTTATGGTACCAATCATCGATGTAATCATCTGTATTGTCGCCCTTCAACTGGATGGCACATATGGCATGTGCACATGGAATTCCACTTACTTGCCATGCTCTACATGAACACTTCCTACTTCCTAGATTGACAACATACTTATCTCGCACCCTTCATTATCTCATATCCGTCATCTCCATTCCAAATGGGATGACAATGCGTACTTGCAACCAAGTTCTCATCCAATTTCTTCACAATCCTAGGACCATATTGTCTTGTCCACTTTGCAGCCTCATCTTTTTGTTTCTGCAGCCGAGTCATAACCGCAACTCGTATATCTTCAAGCATTAAGATGACTGGTTTGCATCTGGCATCTATTGTCTTCGAATTAAATACTTCACAAATGTTGTTGTCGACGTTATCGCACTTGAACTCCTCACTGAAGAATGCCCTGCACCAATGCTTCGGTTCTAGTTGAAATAGGGTAGCACAACCTTCCTTTGTCAACTGAAGCAGTCCTTCTTTGGCTATTCTAAAGTCAGCCATGTTTGCACTCTTTGCTAATTGCCAAAATTGCAATTGTAGCTTATCCCCTTTATAGTTCTTTGCCCAATTTCCGTATATGTGCCGCGCACACATTCGATGTTCAGCATGGGGCAACAACTCGGCTACTGCCGGAACCAATCCCTGCAATAATTCAAAGTAAGAAATACTAGAGCAAATTACATGTTCATATTACAAAGCAAAGCAAACTATTGACTAAATTTTTCAAAAAGCAAGCATTACCTTTTGTTGGTCGCTCATGAATGCCCACCCTTCCCCGTTTGTTATCTCCAAGTCAGCCATCAGATTTTTCAAGAACCAGGACCAATTGTCCTTATTCTCAATCTTTACAATAGCCCAAGCTAGTGGGAACATTTGGTTATTCGCATCTCTTCCAATCGCTGCCAACAATTCTCCCTTGCACAAGCCCTTCAAGAAACAGCCGTCCAATCCTATAATCCGTCTACAACCAGCTAAAAATCCTCGTCCGCATGCATCAAAGCACACATAGAACTTATCAAACTTGGTCCCATGATCAGGAAGCGGTCTCTCAATCACCTCTACATACACTCTACTTGTAGGGTTTTGCAGCCTACACTCCCAAGCATACTCCCACACCTGTCCATATTCCTTAGCATACTGACCAATAAGTATCTTTATCACCTTTTGCTTTGCTCTTTTACACTAATTCCTAGATACATTGATGCCTACACGCTCCTTCACCAGCATCCTAAAGTTAGCAAGTTTCAAGTTGGGCATCACCTTGATCGGATCGAAGAAGTGCTTGGACAACCATGCACTTGTTACCCTTTGTTTTGAAAATTAATGGAACAAGTGTGTTCCTCTTGGTAGGCTCTAATCTGAAAAGACCCACTCTTCTTAACAAACGCACCGTAAATTTTCCATGGACAATTTTGCTGCGAACACCTAGCTCTTACAAATTTCTTGGTATTTCTAATGAAATCAACATTTCTTTGTGCAGCAATGGAGTTCTTCAGTATAGCTTCCCTAAATTGTATCGCATCATGGAATTTCATACCTACTGACAAAGTAGGAGACGCAACAGATGGATCATAGGAAGGAAACTTACTTTTCCTTCTACGCACAGCTCGTTGATCTTCTTCAACTTCGTCCGGGAAGTTGCGGTGTCGATGCTTTCTTCATAATCTGTCTCCGGGACTGGCCAGCAACACCAACATCTGCGGGGCATTCGTCTCTGTTTGGATGAACAGCTACATGCAAAGTTGCAAATCTATCTGACAAAAAGTCCCTTTGTTTTTCCTTGACTGTATAAGCTCCTCATCGTCGGCGTCACTTAAGATTAACAAATTTTCAGCTTCAGCAGCCAACCCTTCATCGTCATCGTCATCATCACCGTCACTGGATTCAGCTACTTCCCAATCTAATTCAGTGATGGTGACATCACCCATGTCATAATCGCTCTGGTGAATAGCATCTGCGCTCCTCTCCTCCCCATCCTGTCCATCATGACCTACTTCATCCCTAACCTCAGTACTAGCTTGAATACCATCTCCCCCTTCTCCTACTTGGGTGTTATCTCTGTTATCATCTTCGTCCTCACTATCACTATTGTTTTCAACAAACACTTTCGCCTCTTCGCCATGAAGATAATTATATAAGACATCCCTAAAACCATTATCATCTTCCAAAACTCTCAAACCATCTCTCAAGCCTTTCCCAGAACACAAGACAAGTAACTTTTGTACTCTACAAGGCAAAAATGTCACTATATCCCTAACAAATCCAACATAAGATGCCTTCTTTATATCTACAAAGATAGTACCCTCATTCCCCCTCATACTCCCACTCATCCTCCCCAATCACAAAATCTCCACCGTAGTAAACGATGACAGCAACATAGTCTTTATGCGCCATTTCTGCAACAAAAGAGGACAAATATACAATTAACTTTTGGGACCACATTCACAAAGAACAGACAATTGCAAGTGGAGGTCCATACACTCTTTATTAAAGAAAAGAAAAGAAGAAGAGAGGGAAGATGCGGTCAGACGACAGCTGCAACTTGAAAACAAGAGGCCTCAGGACAAGGACAAATAAAAATAAAGATGGGACCCGACAATTTGCTTTGATTATGCCGTCGCATTCCTTTAAAATATGGAGAGATTCCTCAGCATGGGTCCCTAACAATGCAATTTATTAAAAAAATCCAGAAGTCCCCATCCCCACAACCTTCGATTCGAACATGTCCAAAGTCCAATACTCGAACCCTAACAATCACCAATCATCGCACATTTCACATCCGACCACTACAAATTACTTGCGCACATCACAATTCAACACCCTGAATGAATCACACATCACAGTGGATGAGGCGACGTCGAGCCTTACACCGAGCCCTACACCGAGCCTATATTTCAATGCCGCTCCTAAACTGTCAATCCGAACCCCCCAATAGGATTATAGCACCACATTTGAGCCATAAATCTCACATCAAGCCTGACCTTTCCCAGCCGACCCCCAAATTTGAAGTCCAAGCCCTAATAAACGAGTTGGAGCCCTAATTTCACCACAGGGGAGAGGAAGAAGAGAAAAAACCTGAGCAAATCGACGACGGCGAGCGATGACGGCGAGCGACGACGGCGAGCGACGACGGCGAGCGATGACGACGAGCGACGACGGCGAGCGACGAAGGCAAGCAACGACGGTGAGCGATCACCTGCGAACGGCGAGCTGTGAACGGCGATGGATGGAGAGGACGTCAGACCTAGTGTGAACTGACGAAAGGTTAAAATCCAAATAAACCAAACGACGTCGTTTAACACTAAAGAAAAACAACGTCGTTTAGTTTGGCCAAATGCACAGTGGATGGGGCGACGTCGTTTTCCTCCTCCACGTGTGCTTTTTTTTAAAAAAAAAATTGCCACATCAGTTAAGCATGTCGCCGGAAAATGCCACGTATGCATTTTGGCCGGTTTTTGGCCGGATTGGCACTTAAGTGTTCCATTTTACTCCGATGATGGCACTTAAGTGTACCATTTTAAAGTTATGGCACTTAAGTGTCCCTCCGTGCCAAGTTATGGCACTCCGGTGTCCTTACCTCAACAAAAATGAGAGATCAACCATGGCATAACCGGATACGGTTCAGCCCGAGAAGAGCGAAGGAGCAAAATATCGTTGTTTAGCCAAGCTAAATTGAAAGCTTGTCTTTCTTTGTGGTCTTTATCATAGCCCCTCAAAGGCTAGAACCATACCAATCTACAAGAAAATGACACCACTTTGTCTCGCGAATCCAACAGTAAGAGCTGTCTTTCCTTTGGCATATTTTCAAAGAGCGAAATTTTGAAACTTCTTTCCTAAGATGAATACCGGTAATGTTGCTATGAAGTGTTATCCTTAATAGAATTTTGGGTAAACAACTCGAAATTGGGTCAAATAAAGAGCAAGTGAATAAATGGCTCCAAATGAACCCCTCCTCCTCCTGATACTCTGTAATTGAATATGAATTGTTGTGGGTAATCTTGGAAGGGCTGTTGCTGGTGGACCTGTTAAAGATAACAATAGTCCCTCCTCATTCTTGAGTTTCCGTAGTTGTGAGTTTGAGAATATTTGACTGTTGATGAATATATGAGCAATAGTTTATAATTTTTTTTATCATTTAATGTGTGATGACAATCACTATCCTTAAGGTATCATTTGCTCCAAGTATTGTTACTTCCATGTTTAAAACAAATATACTTTCGAGAAATATACCAAAACCATAGAAAAATGAGTTTTATAATTACTTAATTTTTCTATTGGAATTTCACTTTAAATGTATTGTCAAATTTGTGTGAGAAAATAAAAGAAGATAAAATGTTATGAAGAAGAGAGTTATGAAGAAAAAAAAGACGTTAAAAATAATGGGTAATTTGATCTTATTTACATACAACCGAACAACACATTTATTAGGAATAGGCCTTTTATAATAACTATCATAACTTTTTATGATCAACTAGTATTTTTTTTCATGTCAATAATCACTTCTTTTCATATCCAATGATCTCTTTGGGCATCAATCTTTTTGTTATTGGCCGCCAATCCTAGAAATCCCTTTGGTTGCAAAACTAAATGATGAAAATGAATCAAATGACCAAATAATTCAGAAAAATAGGACCGGCATCAACTGTGCTCAGGCTAGCTCGGCCCCCTAAAGTAAAAAGGTTGTTACATGCTGGGCACGGTCCAAGATTTTCTAACCCTCCATGGTCTCATTATCGGTTTATCACATGCACATCTACTTGTATGTCCATAAACCTGGTCATTGTGTCTGAATGCATATAGGTTCAGAAAGGGTCTTACAATGAAGTAGGTTACCCCTTTCTTCCTCTTCTTTTTCATCTTTTTGGTAGCGGGCTACCATGTGTATGATGATGCGCGATGAAGTAATTATGGTTTTGGTTATTGCAGGTATGATAATGGGATCATTTGTTTGGTGGGTCTCGTCGTTTTTTTTTTTTTTTTGCAATTGCCTTCATTCTTCTAATGATGGAGACCCCAAGCGCCTTCCTTCATGCCTTGCGTCTTCATTAGGTAGAATTCCAAAATAAGTTCTACCATGGTGATGGTTACAATTTCAAACATTTCTCATTTGCATTGTTAATTGATGATGATAAGTAATCACAAACCTATTATCCCAATTTAGAGACTTAGGATATGTGGAGAGGAAGGATATTAACTAACAAAACGAGAAGCAGAGAATGCACTAAAAAATAACGATACCCCCAATGTGCTTTTTAGGTTTGGGATAAGTGCATTGGAAGTCCTAAAATTTGTGATAAAAATGCAATTAAGTCTTAAAACTTTCAAAAATTACAATTAAGTCATAAAACTTGTTACAAAATACAATTAAGTCCTAAAACTTGTCAAAGTGGTTCAATATAAGTCATTCCATTGATTGCGCATTTTGAAAATTTTAGAACTCGGTTGCACTTTGGAGATAAGTTTTAGGACTTTATTGCACATTTTGAAAGTTTTAGGACTTTATTGAACTTTCATGACAAATTTTAGGACTTAATTGCACTTTTTGAAAGTTTTTGGATTCAATTGCATTTTCATGATAAGTTTTAAAACTTCTAATGCACTTCCCTTTAGGTTTTATAACATAGTGCATGATACGTTGTACATTTGGGGAAGGCAGTCTCGGTTTTTTTCAATCTGTCGGTATATATAAGGGTCACTTGGAGGAAGTCTATTTCATTTATCTTTTGCTACAAATTTTTTCTTTGACTAACTTGTAAAGAGGAAACCATGGAGCTATTATACCATACCAATTTTGGTGTTTGAATCCCCTCGACTTCAGAATTGTAACTTTTACTCTGAAGCTAGCTTGGAGTTTGAGAAAAATAAGCAATTTTTATTTCAATTGTTTGCAATACTAGTAATTACCAGTAGGATGGGGAGTGTCCATGCTTGTGAGAACTATTGATAGTCTACACAAAATTAAATTCTGATACGGAAGAGAATGGTAGATTGCCCTTTTAAATTTGAGTTATTTTAGTAGTTTTCTCCCCATATCTTATCTCCCACATTGTTAGGGATCTGGGTTTTTTTATTTATTATTTATTAGAATTTTTCTATTTATTAGGATTAGAGTTTTACAGGTTGTAGCGCTATGAATAACGACTTGATTTTCTGAGCTCTTCGTTTTGTGTCATTTGATTTTCTTCAACCTTTATCCAATGCACCAATGTCTCTGCAACATTTTTGCACTTGTGCCCGAAAATAAATCTCGAGTGATGAAGTTTGAATGAAATCAAAGTCGTAAATGCTTGAATTCAATTAATTTTTTAGTGCACGGGTACCTTCAATCTCTAGAGAATAGGGATTGAACCTATTGCAGTTTTACGAAGCAGCAGCGGTGAGATGGCCGTTCATTTCATTCGCTAGACCATTATTGACAACATGGTCTCTAAAGTGCTTTTGAATATGTGGTAATTTCTTAGCAGAGAGCGTGCATTGCAGGTACCAACCAGAGCTTGTGGGCAATCCGAATCTCAGATTGATTGCGCTTAAAGGTACATGAATCTCACCATCTCTAATGGAAACTAATGGAGACTACTTGACACCGGGGCGTCTTGAACAACCTTTTTTACTCCACCTTTTTGAAGCATCCCAACAATCAACTAAATCCAAAACAATAGATTCTTTTTCAATTCTCGAAGATATCCCACCCTAATCAATGTCTTTGATCATGCATTCTAATTCTATTTTCATCAATGTCCACAACATTATCACTTAGCATTGTTGGCCAACTACACTCTACCACTCTTTGGGTATCGATAAATAGTAAATTAGCACCTATTTAGTATAGCATGAAAATAGCTAAAATTCAAATCTATCAATGAAACGATGACTTCTCAATCATAAACAAAACATGACAATCACCATTCGACACACTATTAATTATTGTAGCTATGTCATTGGCGACTCAACTCTAATTCTCTTTTCCTTATTGTTCTTTAACTTAAGACAATCGTTTAGAGATGTCCATCTTGCCACAATTTCAACTAACAACACTACATACCCTAGACTAACTATGACTACTTTGTTTGCCCTACTTTTGCTAACACAAATACTAGTTTCTCATCTACCTTTGCCACTAAAATGATAGGCACATATTCTCCCGGTTCTATCCTACCGATGTTTTTCACTCATAATCAAATTTTGAACTTCATCAAATGTTAAGCTTCTTGATTCATATGTATTATTTAAAGCATTAAGAGTAGGGCTCCAACTATTAGGTAATGATGGTAATAAAATCAAAGCACATACCTTTTCATTGAAATTAATATCAACAAAATTCAATTTTATGACGATCAAATTGAATTCATTGATATACTCAACATCTGACTTACATTTGTGCAACTTTTCATATTAAGTAAACCTTATTGATCGCAAATGGCTTCTTTTACATGTTTGACAATGTTTTTATCAATCCCACAATGGTCATTTCTTTCATAATATTTAACATGACATTTTGAGCCAATCTTAGTCAAAAAACAGCCAACGCTTGTTTGTCCAGCCAATCCCAGTCAACTTGCTTCATTGACTCTTGCTTCTCTCTAGATAAAGGTAAGTGCATATTCTTTTGATACAGATAATGCTAAACCTACGTTTTCAAAAAACCAAACCTTCCCAACAAATTCATTGATTTTCACTTTTCCCTTTTTCGTTGCCTTTTATTTTGTTCAACTCAACCAAGCCTCACTCTCATATCTAGTCTAACAAAAGACAAATGCTCAACACTCAATGAATAGAATAAGGAAATAAATTAGATACCGGCCTTACGTGGTTTGGTTGATGGAACCTACTTCACGAGCAAAGCAACACAGATTTCATTACAAATCAAGCAACGTAACAAAGGTTATAATCATATCTTGAATCATTGAAACACCCTCAGTATTCCCTAATATCGAATTATTCCAAATAGATACAAGGTTTCAATCTCACAAGTGAATCTACAAATCTTATCATAGGATTTATTGGCTTGAAGATCCATTTCTTGGATGACATTCATGAAAAAGACCTACTTCTTATGACTATAATATTTGGATCAAAAATAGGAAACCCTTCTAGCAAACCTACTTTAATCAACCAGTCAAACTCAAAAATTTACTTTAGTTTTATTTTCTTCACAAATTCAAATTCGAGACATATTCTCAACTTGTGCAGATGTTGAAATTTTCTCGCTTGTTATTAAAACCACTTCACCATTTTCTCAGTTTTTCTTCTTTAACTAAGTCACTGACATGTCCTCTCTTGGATATTTCACATACAACATCATCATTTTTTACCGGCTTAAACATTTTATGATTAATGTCGGACTTCATGTGCAACGAGTGGTCGATAAATAAATAACTCCTGAGGGATATTATTCGAGACATGCGTTGCCGTTCTAATGGTTAATACGCTCTCACATCAAAAGGCTCAACTTTTACAAAGTGTACCGCGGAGCGACATTACTTTATAATGAACGGTTGAGAAATCAATTATTCCCGAGAGAGAGGCATTGCGTTGCTCATCTATTGGTTGAGATGCTCCCACATCAACATGCTGAACTTTTACACGTTGTACTGCGGAGAGATATCACTTCACGACGACTGTTCGATGATTCAATTCGCAATGAATGGACAAGAAATTAAGGATTCGTGAAAGATATATTCGAGGCAATGCACTGCTGGCCAGAAGTTGCGATGCTCCCCATCAAAATGCTCGACTTTCACATACCGTACAAGCAAAAGGCATGCGCAAGGAACATGGATTAGAACCATTATCGTGAAGATAAGACGATGGCATCTAAATTGGATTCGATTACACTTTGGTATTCAAATTAAATGATGACCAAAGAAAGGGGGGGGGGACTTGATATGATATTCCATGGCTCATTTCGTGCATATATTAACTAATTTGGTGACTAGAATAATATGGTATACTGTGAATGAATTGGGACACATGAAGATCCCATTCACCTATCCAATAAGAAATTTGTCACGAAATTCATACATGAATTAGCCTTTGATTATTAGCTTGATTATTTAGAATAAGTTTTTCAATGCTTAGAGTCATTCAAGAAGAACTGGGAGACATTGTTGTTAATTCCCATAAAGTATTCATTAAGTCGTGTCTTTAGATCAAAATCTCAATTAGTTCTTCACACCATCCTTTTCCTATAGGAAAAATTATCTAGAGAGTCCAAACTTATTACATGATAGTCGATTCAGTTTTAAACTTTTCAATTATGCTAAATCTCAGTTAATCCTCTCTTTATGTATTTTTTTGACATTTCAACCAATAAAATTAGAAGTTTGTGAATGGAAAATACGTTATATATGGAGAATAAATTTGAAACTTTTTCTTTCTTTTCTCATGTTTTGAAATTTAAAATCAATAAGAAACAAAAAAAATTGGAGATTAGAAATCGATAAGCGAACGCGGGCGTTGTTATAAAGTTATCTTAAGTGTCTTGTCACATGACAATCACAGTAACAAAATCAAGTGTCTCGTGATGGGCAAATAAGCGAACATTCTCTCACAGCTTCAGCTTTAATTTTATATATCAGATAGAACGAACACGTACTTTTATTGAAAAGTTCTTCAATTAAGAAGCGGACATTCAAATTAACAACACTTTTCTGTCAAAGTAGACATGAAGTACGCGTAGAATAATCCAAGCATGCATGGACAAACGCATTCGGGACTTCAATTATTTTTCACCAGCATCATCAGTCATCGGAAGACTCGAACTAGAACTCTCGTCTTTTCCCTTGTACAATGTTGCGCATACGAGATAATACCCAAAATTCACCATTCCAGCTCCAGCAAGCAACCAATACATACGATCCAACCTCCCATTGTTCAAGTTCTCCGGCAACCACCCGGTGCTCCTCCGAACCAGATCGACCAACACAGTGCTCAAATAAAACGAAATCCCAATGATCGCTGAGACCATCGCAGTGGCACTGTTGCTTAAGTTCACTGGGAATTCTCGGAAGTACAACGACACTTGCCCTGGAAAATGGAATGCTTCTCCAATTCCGACTAGAATCAGCTGAGGAGATAGCCACAGTGCAGACATTGGGACTGTGGGAGTGTCGACATTTTGGAGATGGGTTGTTGTCCTTAGCCTGAATGACTCGATTAGTGCCGCTACAATCAAGCTGAGCACACTCAGGAGATGACCTACACCAATCCTGAGAAATACCGTTGGAGGCAAACCAGTAATCTTTTTCCACAGAGGGAATGTGGATCGAAAGCGATCAATCAAAGCAAGAGAGACCGAGGCGGAGAGCATGATCATGACAAGGAATGAACTGGCTGGGATCATGAAATGGGGTCCTAAGTGGCGATCCATGGTTAGGGCTTGGAGGACTGTCATGCTGATTTGGACAGCGATTGGGGTGCTCAAGAAGATGGCGGATGACCACAGTGGTAACATTTTGATCACACATTTTAGGTCCTCCACATGTTGCACTGAGCATAGCCTCCAAGGTTCGGCAATTGAAGTTGTCGGACTTGGTGTCTCCATCAATTTTCACAGCGGCACGATTCAAGAACCTGAGAAAGAGAAAAGGAATCGACTCCCATCACTTTTAATTTGAATTACTTGTAAAGCCTGGTTTCACTGATCAATATTCATTCGCATCCGCAAATGAATGAGGATAATAAAACGAGCATACGAGCATCGCTTGATGTTCTTATACAAAAGGACGTGCATGTTTATTGGGCTATTCCTATATATCCAGCTTTCTTCTTGTTTTTAATATAATGACCAAGAAGTCCAAGTTCGACCTTAGCTGGCTCGAGTCTAGGCCTAGGTGGCTGTGGTTCAGATCTCAGATTGTTGGCACTTGATAGATGGAGAATCAAGCTGGTGCCGTGTGCCAAATTTACCCACCCATCTTTTCTCCTTAACCACTAAATTAACTAAATGAATTATGCCTAGGCATCTTGATTGTTGGTCCTATTTATTAGGAAAGATAAAACATTCATCAATGAATGCCATGTATATTCTGGTGTCATTTAGGCGAAGAAGCCAGTGAACAATTTATGTATGAACAGTATTAATTACGCATTGTTGTTTGTAGGTACCTGAAGTTCTTTTTAGGCGGTATGTCCACCTCCTTATTCCGTTCATGTTGGCCGTAATAGAACTCATCAGTATTCAGAGGGAGCTGAAGCTTTCGTTTCCTAAAGCTAGCAACGACAACACGAGCCAAGCTCAGTAATGGACTCCCCTGAGGGGTCTCATGGCAATAATACCGATTTCCCGCAACGAAAAGCAAGCCCAAAGCCCAAACAGATAACCAAAATCCCAAGGCCCAGCTCACATTGTCCTCAATATACACGATCAGCGTGCTGCTTAGGGCGTAAGTGGCGTATGCTGCAAAGAAGAACCAGTTGAAGAAAGTCGATTGATCCTTGTGGCTTTCAAACTGGTTCGCACCAAATGTTGCCATGGTGAACCTGACTCCGGATGCTCCAAGTGTTGCTAGAACTACCCCTGTGTAGAGCACAAAGAATTGGAGGTACGATGGGGCTTTGCATGAGCTTGATTTGTTTCCACACGGCTCGGGTCTTAACGAATTAAGCGTCGCTGTTAAGGATAAAAGAACTATACCCTGCAAGTGGCAAGTTGGCCAAAAGAAAATGCTATTGATCAGTAATGAGCAAACCCACTTTGATAATTCATTGAGACGAGATTTTTAGGAGGACTTTTCTACAAGAGATCCCTAGAGGTATGTGCTCTTCACTTATATCAATGTCTCCGACGTTGAAAATGAGCAAATATTGCTTAGGAGGCAGGTTGTTACAGTTACTGAGAATTTCTTTCTTATTCATTTCGTTTTTAGTGCTCTTGATCAGTTCACTATCGAAACCATGTGATAATCTACAAACTCTAAGTATTATATTACTTGCAATTAGCCCACTATTATCAAACACCGTCTAATTTAGCAATTAAAAGAGAAGCCGTCAACAGCAAGATTGTGAGGTTGGGATGCTATCATACCATTGAAGCTACGAAGGAAGAAATGGAGGCGACCAAGAAGCATCCTAGGACGGAGTCGGCTATGACTGCACCGAGGATCGGGAGGAGGGAGAAACAGCCATTGATCACGTTGGAAATCTGTGCTGCATCAATTTGGTTCACGTTGAACTCTTTGATTAAGTACACAATGAAGTTCGCCATCCATCCAGTTCCACCCATGCTCCACAAGGCCGACGAGCCTAGTTCATCACAGCAGACACGTTTCAGACGTTCATACGAATAAAGCTAGTTTTAGTCAGAGAGAGAGGGAGAGACCTATGATGAATGGGAATGTAATCCAACCGGATCGTCTACTCTCAGCATTGCAGAGTTTTAGTTCGGCCTCTCCGTTGTTGCCTGTGACGCATTTGGCTTTGCTTGAGCCCGACCTTTCCATCCTTATTTCTTGAGTGAACTTGTTTGGTAATGGGAGGGGCTCTGTGTCTACTTATAGTGGAGATGGCATGCCCATATTGGTGTCAACAGCTATTCCCACCATGAGCAAAGGTATTATTGCTGAGAGGATAGTTCACACCATGGGAAAATCTACATCCAACATTCGAACCACGTGACCTCAAAAGCCCATCCAGACACTCTGCGTTTGCCATAAGTGTATGCCCAAGAGAATAGTTTGTACAAAAGTGGTGACGCATCATTTTTACACTAATCCACTCTATAAGCGACACGTGTCATATTTAGCCCCACCCGTCAAAGAATTTGACCTTAGCATGTCTACCTCCTTTCTCCTCTTCATTCAATGTGCCATGAGAAGGTCCCACCTGCACCGCAAAAAAGTGGCACTCTCTCTCTCTTCTTTCCTATACCCTCTTTTTCTCTCTGGCTTATGCTGCTTTGACTTCAATACTAAAACCACCGAGAAAAACTCCCTCGCGATGGTTTTCTTTTAATTTCGTCCTCCGTTATCTTCAGTCTCCGACCACCTGTCTGTCTAGTTATCATCTTCGTCCAGTTAGGTTTTCATTTTCCTCTAATCCTTGCATATGCTCAAGGTCTGAATTCCTATTCCCACTACTCAAGTTTGATTCGTAGTTTTGCACTGTCCACGGTTATCAACGCGCTTTAGGGTTTGCCTTAGGGGGCTTCCATGGTTTCCACCATGACCAAGCTCTCGCTCTCGTTCTCTATCGCTCTCTCCTAATATTGCATAGGAAAGAAGAGAGAGTGCTTCGTTCTTTGCAGTGCAAGTGGCAAAGTAATGAAAGTGATGAATAAGCAAATAGTTTAAGTGATCGAACATGGACCAACAATTTCAACATCAACAAGATCTCTTGTTCAAGCAGTTGGAGAAGAATAACCACCAGCTCCACCTGCTCTTACAAGTGAATATATCTAGAGAAGACTTGCACTAAAAACTAATGCCGAGTATTTATTATACTATGCATTGTCTTTATTTGAAATTTAAGAGTATTTCTTCTTGTATGACACTTAAAGAAAATTGGAATCAGCTTCAAAGTTACATTTGAAGGAATCAATGAAGTAAGGGAAATGAAGTTGAACATCTTGCTTGATGATTTTGAGACATTTAAAATGGAGCCAAATGAAGACATCAAAGAGATGTCTATGCATTACAATGACATCACGCATGGACTTGCTGAACATGACAAGATCTATACAAATGAAGAACTTGCAACCAGTTCTTCGAGCACTACCAAAATAATGGGTTCATGTGAAGACATCCCCAAAAGAAATATGGAATAAAATCTACTCCAATGTTAATTTACATCCCGAAAAAAAGAGTGTTCTTAACGTAGTGAGTATGCCAAATAGAACATCATCCCTTTTGAATATTGGCTGTTACACTTCTATCCTCTCGAGCGGGAATTTTCACTCAAAGGTGAAAAATGTTTGAAGCTCGGAACTTGAAGTAATGTTGGTCGCATCTAGCAAGGTTTGATGCTCTTCACCAACGCGCATCGATCTGACTTATTCTATTACTTCAATTATTGACTAAGAAAAGAAGTTGAGCTTGATTTCAATCAATCGCTCCGACTGAGTGCTCTTTTACTTATATCAATCCTTGTGTCAATCGAATCCTCGCCTAGGTGATTCATGTTTGCATCGATTGATACGATGACTAAGGACATCTTATGCGTGCATGAGAAAAGACATGTCATGTGTTCACGTGGATGAACCGAATGGGAGTGCGCGTTATCATGTTTCTCATCGCCAATGATGATGTCCGTAGGCAGAAACCACACCGTGGAGCAGAGATTAGGTCGTGCAGCATTTTCCTTCTGTTTTTGTAATGTCCATCTTTCAAATCAACATCGTGATTTGGACTTTGACTTTGGCGCCCACTCCAGAGGAGGGACACGACATGGAACTCATTTAAAAATAACAGGCTAAAGGGGCGTCGACCTGCCTCCAAGAATTTTCTGGAGTATTTTCACACGGAGAAAGGCAATAGGTAGAGCAATACAACATAATTTGACATCAGGGTGCACTACAGCCAAAAAATTTGTTTGTCATTTCATCAACATTTTGGAAGCTTAAACCATATGATGGATGGAGATTACAAACCTATAAGGCACGCCATAACCATGTAATTAAGCAAACACTTTGGTTAGATGTGAAGGGATCGGCACTGCAGGATATCGATCTTACCCTTCTATCATGGTTTGATAAGTTGATGGATTTGGAAGATATTTAGGTCGTAACCAGAGCTCAGAAGTCTACAACATGAGATAGAGATGGATGGATATGTATATATATATATATATATACACGGCCTTTGATACAATTGACAATTTTTTTCCTTTCGGAGGAAACCCCATGACGACTGTACAATATATCCAGTTATTAGTGTGAATTACAAAATGTTTTGTTGTGTATTAATAAGAATCTTAAATGCATTCTTGACTAGACTTTCAAACTCTTTGTTTATTAAAAAATGAAACTTGTTTTTAGAAACTTGTAACTTGATAAATTCTCTAAGAGTATTCATAAACAAAACCATTGAGGAAAAAAATTGGGCATGATTAGGGTTCTTTGGTTTTGATATGACAAACTTATCCCCAACTAGCCGTAGTAACAAACTGCATGAATCTTTTTAAAGATATAAGGAAATATAGCATGATCTGCATATCATATGGACTAAACCCATTTTGATCATTAGTAATATGAGCCCACAAATTGATCCACATGATTAATGTCAAGATGTTTTAGTCCACATAGTGTACGAATCGTAGTTTATCCATTTGTTTTCCAGGACAATTATTAATTTACAGAATATTTTTTGTCATTTTGATCGTTTTCACTGTTTGGAAAAATATATGAAAAATGTGTTCATTATTAACAAGAATCTATGCTTTGACATTTTTTATTGACGATGAAACATTTTTTATTAACGATGAAACATTTTTTATTAACTCATTTCTTAAGAGAATAAAAGATCAAAGTTAGAGAAATCTCTTTTAAATTATTAATTTTCTGCGAAATGAAAATGTGCTTTTTTTTTTCCCTCTATTAGTCTTGAATTTGTTTAAGATAAATACTAATTTGAGAGGCAGGCAAAATACAACTAAACGACACTATTTATCTGAGTTAGACGTGAAATATACATAGACTAATCCTCAGACTAACTCAATTCGAACATCATTTTGTTCACCGTCAACTTCAGTCATTCCAGATTCGAACTCCAGATAGCCATCCCGACCCCAGCACACAACCAATACATGCAATCCGACTTCCCATTGTTCAAATTCTTCGGCAACCATCCGGTGCTCCTCCAGACCCGATCAACGAACACGGTACTCAAATAATACGAAATCCCCATTGATCGCCTCGACCATCGCAGTTGCGCTCTGCCTAAGTTCGCCAGAGCAGAAGTCCAAAGAAACTTGTCGTGGAAGATGAAACGCTTCATCCATACCTACCAGAATCAGATGAGGAAATAGCCACAGCATAGACATTTCACCTGTGGTGCTGTTGACATTTTTTAGCCTAAGTGATTCAACTATTGCTGATACAGTCATCCCAAGCTCGCTAAGATGATGACCTCCACCAATTCTGGGAAATACTGTTGGAGGTAAACTGGTCAGCTTTTGCCGTACCGGAAATGGAAAGCGAAAGCGATTGATCAAAGCGAGAGAGACCAAGGCAGAGATCATGATCATTTCGAGGACTGAACCGGTGGGGATCGTGAAATGGGGTCCTAAGCGGCAGTCCTTGGAGGGCCTTGACGGCTGTCATGCTGTTTTGGACAGCGATTGGGGTGCTTAGGAATATGACACTGGACTACAGTTGTAAAATGTTGATCACCGTGTTTAGGTCCTCCACTTGTTGCACCGCGAATAGCCTCCAAGGTTTCGGATCAACATCTCGTTGAACTTGGTGTTGCCAACTGTTTCCCCAGCAGCGTGGTTGAAGAATTTGTAAAAGGGATAGAATGGGCTCGCATCACGGTTTAAATAGTGCATTTCCTTTGACATCTTATGCCATGATGGCTGCATTTTCCTGATCAGTATCGCATCATATCCATGAGATGCTCTCATGTGAAATGACTTGCACACATTTATTGATATTTTGTATGCAGCCAGCTTTCTTTGTTTTTTAAGGAAGAAGTCCAAAGTTTGTACTTAGCTAGGTAAACATCAGAACGCCTCACGGGCTATGTAAAATTCGAGTCTAAGTCAAGGTGAGTTGCTCAAATATCGGATTGTTTGCTCTTGATGGACGAGGAGTTAATATTAGTGTCGCTTGCCTATTCTACACACGTATCTCTGTTCTTTAAACCTCCAAACAAACCTAATTAGATCATGTCTAGCTACCGTGATTGTCGGTTCAGTCTTATCTATCAGGGAAGACATAACATTCATCAGTCAATGCCATGTATATTGTTGCATCATGTAGTGGAGATGTCTTATCAAACATTTCATTTTATGTAGAAATAGTTCTTCCACCTCTAGCTTGTACGTACCTGAAGTTCTTTTTTGGTACGTCCACCTCCCTGTTCTGTCCAAGTTGGCTGTACTAGTGCCCATCCGTGTCGGCTGTAATAGCACTCATCACTACACAGGGGGAGAGGGAGCTTCCGTTTTCGAAGACTAGCGACGAGAACACGACCTAAGTTCAGTGGCGACAATACCAGTTTCCCACGTGGAAGGTTCAGACCAGCGAATCGCGCGACGAAGAACTAGTTGAAGAAAAGTGGATTGATCCTTTTGGCTCTCAATCCGGGAAAAGAAAAGGAATCATGTTGCAGTCGTGAACTTCGCTCCGGACGGTCCAAGGGTAGCTAGAACAATTCCTGTGCGAGGCACGCTGAACTGAAAGTTTGATGAGGCTTTGCACGAGCTTGAGTTGCTTTCGCACGGCTCGGGTCTCAACGAACTAAGTGTTGCTGTTAAGGATGAAAGAATAACACCTGCAGGTGGCAAGTTGGCCGAAGCAAAAATGATAAACCACTGATCAATAAGCTCTTCTGGACGCAGTTCAAGAATTCAATGAGAACAAGATACCCAGTAAGACTTATTTGCAAGGGCCCGAGGACCCCTAACACTGAAAAAGGATAAAGATTCCTTGGAAAGCGGGTTTTTTTAGTTTGATCCTGAATGTTCCTTTTGGTTGATGTTCTTGATCAGTTCGCTGTGAAAAATATGTAATTATTTACAAAATCTTCATGAAAAAGGACTTACAAATTCTGATTATCATATTATCTGCAATTATCCCAATAGTATCAGGCTTTGTAATAGAGGAAAAAAAGCCATAATACCTTTAATTAATGCAATCACCACGGGAATGGCAATGATGTAGTAGTCCATGTCATCAATTTTGTTTGCATATTTAGCCGAAGGACCAATGTAAGCAAAAAAAAAACATAAAATTCAAGGACTCAATTGGGAAAAAATAACATGTGGGTTAAATCGCCAAGAATTCTAAATCGACACATTTGCACCATATGTACCCCCAAATTAATTTTCATACCATAAAATATTAGGGATATGAGCAGATTTTTGAAATTCAATGGAGCTTTTAGTGTAATAGCTGGGCCCAACAAAAACCGAGCCAGCGTTTTCTAAAGCCCGGGCCCCAACCCACTCTCATTCTCTTTTAACAGATGATGTAGATGAGCATAAAAGGGGGAAAAAAGGAAAAAAGAAAATTTAGCAGTAACGAAACAGAGGAAGGGAAAAGAGAGGAGATAGAAAGCTTGCACACACACATTACGGGGACCTCATCAAACCTGATGTAGCCCAAAGTCGACTACTTAGACGATAGGATCGGGAGAATGACTTACACGCATGGAAACTTAGGGTGCGTTGGGCAACTTGCCAAACAACGAAAATTTTTATTTTTTTGCTTCCAAGATTAGATTTAAAACAAAAATCCGTTTGGTAAATTTTTTGTTTCCGAGAATAGATTTGGAGTATAATTGAGAAGTTAAAAAAAGTTGATTATTTGTTCCCAATAACAATTCTAGAATCGAGCCAACTCATTTTTTCTCTTTTCTCTTTTTTTCTTCTTGTTTTTCTTCCTTCTCTCTTCTTCTTCCACTGTTGTCGCCGCTATCGCCATCGTTGTTCATCACCGCCAATTGCCGCTGACCAGTCGGACGAGGTCTAGCGACCTCACCGAGGCCCGAGCCTTGTCGAGCGAGACTTGGTTGAGCCATGGTTGGGCAAGGCTCAACCTCGGCCAAATCTGGTGAGGCCGAGCTTGCCTAGTCGTCGACAGGGGTTGACCTCGCCAGGCACCATGAGGTCGAACTCACTACAAGGGCAATGCCGACCTCATGGTGGGCTGGCGAGGCGCAACCTCGCCAAGGGCTAGCAATGCTCCGGTGAGGACAGAGACCAACCAACGGTTGAAGAAGAAGAAGAAGAAGAAAAGAAAAATGGGAAAAAATGATAAAGTTATTAAAAAATTAAAAGAAAATGGTTTGGAATAGAAATTTTGAGGACGATGCTAAACACAATTCTTTTCCGGGAATAAAACATTTCATTTGGTTAGCAAATACCTTAAAATACTTAGAAATTGTTCTTGAGAACGAAATCAAAAAGAATCATTTATAATCAGAAATTGTTTCCGGGAGTATAATGATTATCAAATGCACCATTAGTCATCAAAGTGGAGCAAGAATTTTTGTTCTGCACAAGCTCGGGAAAATGGGTATAATTTTGTCGATTTAGATCAAAATGACCTGATTCTAAAGCCAAAAGAACGGAGACTCGAAGATCTACAACTTTCATGTTTTGAGTTTTCTCAAATAAGCATTATAGACTTGTCGAATTCTAATAAAAGTGGGCGAAATGAGAATGGACAAAATGAAGAAAAGGATGGAAACTTCAATGATTGTTAGGCCTCCAAGGAAGTTGAAATGGCATCAATTCTTTGAGCTTGACGGGTACAAATTTTCGAGAATGCAGGCTTTAAATGTCTCGATTCTTCAAGGACGGAGTGAAAACTCTTCTAGGTCTTTCAAAGGGTTTGGACTCTTCAGAGTTCAAGATAACTGCATTAAGCAAGTTTTCATTAATCAAATTCGGTCTACAATTTACAAAAGTTCAACAACCCTTTATAGAAATACAGAAGAAGAGCAAAAGACTAAAGTCAAACCTATAAACTATAAGTTACATTGAAACTAGAAGCTATTAAATGTACAATATTTCCAGTGCTTGTAGTTCTCCCAAAAAGTCTTGATGTAAGCTTTGATACATGGGAAATGATAAGTCTTTTTGACAAAGTCAAAGATGAGGCCTTATCGATGAAGGGCTTTTCAATGAAAGTGTTGTCAATCTTAAATGCTCGCAAATTTTCTTGGTTAAACGAGTTGGTCTTGAATACAGGCTACATCAAAATTGGATAAGTTTCATTTCGCACCGCTCGGTAAATAATCAAACTCATTATTCGTCTAATTGAAGTAATTTTTGAAGTAAAGTTATAAATTTGAAGTAATGAGAGTTTTGAACTATGAAATTTGATTAATGAGTTGTTAAGCTGTGAAAATGATAATTTAGTTGTGGATTTGACAAAAATCAAATTTGAATTATGCTTTGAATATTCACTATCAAGAGTTTCTTCGTTAGAGCGTAGAAGTCATACTATGGGCAAATAAGCTTAGTTTAATCAAGTAGTAGTTATGGTAGTTTGTTACTTGATTTTGATAATATTTTTCAATTAATTGATAGGAATACAAGTTCGTCAACTCGACTAGCTTTCGTGGGTTAGTTTTTAGCTTTCCCAGGTAATTGATAAATGTCTTTTCTTTAGTTTTGTAAAAATCATGTCTATCACATGGTTTGATAATCCTTTAAAAAGAAACAATGGTGCTTGGGCCTTATTAAATGCATAAAATTAGATGGAGCATTCATTACCATTTTAGCCATTTGAATTGGCAAAAAATCCTTTGATTATAGGTTGAGCCAATTGCCTACAATTGATTTGCAAAACCTTTTACGAAAGAATTATGAAAAGTTTCTAATTTATGAATATAGACTATAAAAGGTAGTCTATTATAAATTGAATCATAAAAAGTTATATGTTTTGGTTAGTAAACCTGACTTTTTTAGATGAAATTTAGATTTGATTTGTGGGTTATTAGAAAATGGTGTTAGTGGATTACGCTCTTGTCGTTATGATTAGAACCCATTAAGATGTAAGTATGCATACTGTTATAAGAATGTTTTTCTGAACCAAACCATTACTTGATAGAAGTGGAGACCTAATCAAAGAGGAAACTTGGTCAAGTGTGACCAAGGGGGTATTAAGCATTAAATTGGTTGATAGAATGGAACTTTGATTTGATTTAATAGATTGATCAATGGAATAAATTATTGATCGTTGATTTGTTATTATTGATTGATTCGATATGTAAAAAGCTTTGTTGAAAAGATATAACCCGCTTTTGATAATTTACGTATATCATACACTGGGTTTAGAATTGATGAGTGTGATATCTTTTTATAAAGATGTATAGTGAATATTCAATCTGTTTAGAAAAGATGAACTACTCACCAAACTTTAGTTGCTTATTCTATTTATCTTACATAATTTTTAGGTTTTTTAGTTAGCCACAAGTAGGACGAGAGCGTTTATGTTACCAATAGGACACTTTGATAGTGAAATTTTGGGTATGAGTTGCTTATATCTAAGATGAACTTATGAGTTTGGTTGTTAAATAAAGATGTGCATATCCTTTTGCTGGATTATAACTCTAATCTTGAAACTAGATGACTTTCTTATCAAATATATGGATGTATATATTTTGATAACAAGTTGATCATGGTTATACTTAAGATTGCATCTTTCGAATAGGAGGACAGTCATGTCATTGCCAATGTTCTTGTAGAGGTGGAGTGTGACACTTAGGGCAAAATTAGAGATTTTCCAAGATTTTGGTGATTTCTTTGTGACCCAAAAATTAATTTATGTAAATGTGATATGATTATACTAGTTTGAGATTTTTTGTAACATAAGAATTAGTTTAAGGTAAATATAACTCATGTGTACCAATTTGAAATTTTTGATAGTATTAACCTTAAACATTTTGCAAAGTTCAAGGACCAATGGTACCCTTATCCCTTTAAAGAATGCATGGCCCTTTATTGAGGATTTCATATTTTAAAAATGTAACAGTCTTGAACTCACCGTTAGTGGAATTTAAGTGTCAAAAACAACACGTGGTGGATGGCCAAATGTTACACATGGGAGCCTCATCGGATTTTTGACACTTTTTTTTTTTTTGGTCGAAAATAGAATATGCATTCAATTAAGGAGTCTTACAAGACAACGATGGATAAAATTCCGAACATAAAATTTCCCTGAGAGGTAAAGGGGGGGTCTTCAACCAATTTAGAGGAAGCTTCTTGGCTCTATGATTCCGTGCCAACCAATCTGTTGCTCTATTTGCTTTGTGAGGACAGTATACCATCGTAGTGTTTTTGCATATAGATAACTCTTCTCTACAATGTTGGACAATTTCTTTTAAGTTCCACGAGGGCTCAGCCCGGCCCATCACGAAGTCCACGACCAAGGAACTGTCACTTTCGCACTTCTAGTGAACTACTTGACTTTCGGATCTCTCCACGTGCCAATTCTGCATCTCTTTTAAGTAGAAAATCCCGTGCAAGACAGACTCGGCCTCCGCTTGTGGTGCCGAAGAAGCCCTAGATTCGGCAGCGAAGCCCTCAACGACTTGCCTAGCTGCATCGCGTACAATTCCGGCGACAGAGCAAGTAAACTCACCTGGAACCCATGACGCATCAACATTCATCTTCATCTCCCATCTATTCAGTGGATTCCAGAGAACCGGTAAGTTGCGATTTAGGGTTTTTGCTTTCGATTTCATCTTCCATCTGCTGAAAGTAATGCTTTGGTTTTGTGCTAGCTCCAGTAGATCCGCTAGTTTTGGGCGGTTTGCTCTGAAAATCCAATTGTTCCAGGCCTTCCAGATCTGCCAAAGAACCAAGCCGATGAACTCCCGTGCAGGTAGGTCCCTTCGTGAGTCGAATACCTCCATCAACCACTGATCAAAGCGCTTTATGTGTCGTGTGATATTTGCGTCCTGTAATCGGTGGTCCTCCCATATTTGTTTAGTCCATTTGCATAATAGAAACAGATGTTCTGTGGTTTCGATTCTCGAGTAACACAGCGGGCATAACGGGTCGGTTGTGATTTTTCTTTTGTAGAGATTTTCTCTCGTGGGAATAGCATTCTGACAAAGACTCCAGAGGAAAGTTCTAATTTTTGGGGGTGCTGAGAGGCTCCAGATCTGAGTCCATATGGTTCTTGGGGGCTTGAAAGAACAGGATGCCCTGTTTTGGTTAGTGCTTATAGTTTACGGGTAAGCTCTGTTGTATCCACTCTTTCTTGAATACTTCCCCTGCATTTGTTTCTTGTCCGGACTAAAGTGTCGGTTTAGGGTTTTGACTCAAGGGGATCGCTAAGATCTCATTAGCTATGTTTGCATCAAAAAGCTGTTGAATTTTTTGTTGATCCCAAGCTTGAGGGTTTGCTTTGATCAACCCTGAGACCATAGTAGGTTCTTGGTGATTTGCTTGTCCCCCAATAACTCCCTGTGCTAACCATTTGTCTTCCCTTATTTTAATAGATTTTCCATCCCCCACTGACCATTTTATATCTGCTTCTATTGTGTCTCATCCAAGCATCAAGCTCTGCCAGCCCCATGATGATCGTTGACCCTTACGAGCTGTCCACAGATCGCCATGTGGGAAATAGACTCCTTTCAGTACTTTGCTCCATAGGGCAGTTGGAGAATTGGATAATCTCCATGCTTGTTTACCAAGCATTGCACGATTAAAGGTAAGCAGATCTTTAAACCCCAACCCTCCTTCATCCTTTCGAGTTTTCAAAACTTCCCAGTTTTTCCAATGCGTCCCTTGCTGAGCATCTCCTTTCTGCCACCAAAATGATGCTATTCGTCTTTCTATTGCACGACGGGTGGACACTGGTAACTTGAAGATGGACATTGCATAAGTTGGTATGGCCTGCACCACACTTTTGATCAGAACCTCCTTCCCTGCTTTGGTAAGTAGTTTTTCTTTCCAGCCCTCTAGCTTTGAATTTACTCTGGCTAATATCCATGCAAACAATTCTTTCTTTGATTGTCCCCATTCCGTAGGAATACCTAAATATTTGCATGTCTTTTCAAAAACAGGGACTCTCAGTTCTTGGGCCATGTTTCTTCTTAGTGGTAAGGGACAATTGTTGCTAAAATATACCCCTGACTTGTTTAAATTGACAGCTTGTCCGGATGCATAGCAATACTGGTTAAGTGTAAGTGTCAAACTCTGACATTCCACTAAAGTTCCATCCAAAAAAAAAGATAACATCGTCGGCAAAAAGTAAGTGAGATAGCTTAGGACAAAACCTGCTGTATGCCTTTGATGCTGCCTTCTGCAATTGCTTTTTTCATCAGCCATGTTAATACATTTGAGATTAAGATGAATAAATATGGCGAAAGGGGGTCGCCTTGCCTGAGGCCTCTCGAGGGGTTGAAAAAAGGGGTGGGTTCTCCATTAATCTTCACACTTTGAATGTCACCGTTGATATGCATTGCATGATAAGGGACACCCACTTGGCATAAAACCCATTTTCAGCATACAATCCTATACAAAATCCCATTCAATTCTGTCATATGCTTTCTGCGTGTCAAGTTTTAATACTGCCTGATATTTTTTCTTTCTCTTTGTGATGCGTAGCTGATGCAACACTTCCTGCACCATTAAGATATTGTCCTATATCTGTCTGCCTTGAACAAAGGCGCTTTTCTCCGGTTCTATAATATCCGGCAGCCACTTCTTTAATCAGTTTGCTAATATCTTTGAGATAATTTTATAACTGAAATTGCATAAACTGATGGGTCTAAATTGGCCAATTGTCTCAGGATTGTTTACTTTGGGAATCAAGGAAATATGTGTTTGATTAAGGAGAGGATCCATAGTACCTGTGTTGAAAAAGTTCTGCACTAACTGGAACAGGTTAGGCTTTAGAATTTCCCATGATTTTTTATAGAAAAACCCGTTGAAACCGTCACAGCCGGGAGCTTTTAAAGCTCCTAATTGAAAGACTGCTACATGAACTTCCTCCATCGCGGGATTAGCCACCAGATATTCATTGATGTTCTCGTTGACAAGAGAAAGGCACTGGTTAAGGACAGGCTAGTAGTTTCTCGGCCCTTCTGTTTTATATAAATTTTTGTAAAAGGATTGAATATGATTTCTGAGTGCTACAGAATCACGACACCAATTGTTGTCTTCCATTTGCAGCATTGTTATATTATTTCTCTGCCTCCTCTGTACAATTGTTGCATGAAAGAATCGGGTATTTTTATCACCCCATTATAGCCATTTTATACGTGACCTCATGCCCTAAAATTGTTCTTCATGTTTCCTCAGTGTGTCTATCTGGTGTATAATACTTTGAACCTCCTTCCTGCTTGTAGACTGGTCTGATTGATTGGTTATCTCTGTTAAAGTTTGAGTGAGCTCTTTTATCCTCCTAGATGCATTGGCAAACTTCTCTTTGCTCCACTTTATCAATCCTTTTGAAGTCTCCTTTAGTTTCTCTGAGAAATTGGCCTATTGAAGAGCTGTTTGGCTCCAGGTTTGATGAATAAATTCATGATACTCTTCGTGTTTCGTCCAGAAAGCCTCCATCTTGAAATCTCTTTTCCTTTTCTTTTTTCCAAGGTATAGCCGAAGGACAAGAGGGCTGTGATCCGAGCCGATGGCTGGAAGAGCTTGGATTTCTACTTCATGAAAGGTGATTCTCCATTCCAAAGAACATAACACCCTGTCTAGTCGTTTTTTGACAAGATTCTCCCCTTCCCTGTTATTTGCCCATGTGTAAGCACACCCATGACTATCAATGTCCATTAAAGATGACTCATTTAGCGTATCTCTGAAGGCTGCAATTCTATTATTATCAGCTTCTCTTTTCCCCACCTTCTCTCGTACATATAATATCTCATTAAAATCTCACATGCATATCCAAGCAATAGAATTATGAGGTTTAAGAGTCTTCAATTTTTGCCATAATGTCAGCCTCTCTACAAAGTTCGTAGAGGCATGAATAAATGTTATCCGCATGATATGTCTCGCTATCCGGATCGAGTGCATTCCACATTGATAAACTACTTGGAGCTGTTTTCACCCGCAATGTCACTCCCTCATTCCACATTAAAGCTAATCTCCCTGCTATGCCTATCGGATTCTCTAGGAATAAATGCTGGAATTGTAGTTTTTTGCACACACTTTCCACCATCGTTGCTTTGTTTTTTGTTTCCATTAGAAAAACTAAACTGGGCCTTTCAAGAGCAATTAAAGCTCGTAGTTCCTGGATTGTCAAGGGGTTGCCCAGCCCCTGACAATTCCAGCTAATGATTTTCATGTCGTTGTTGGTGGCTTATTAGGGCTAGCCACCAAAGCCCACTCTGTTCCATCTTTGATCAACTTAACGAGAGTCTCTAAAAGGTTCGTATCATCTATGAGAAGAGGAATTGGCTCAGATACACACTTCTGCTTTTTTGTTTTCTGCACCTTCATATTCTTTTTACTGCTTTTTCCAAGTTTCAAGGAAGTCTGTTTGGGAGATTCAGGGCATATTATCTGTTTGCCATGATCTTTGGTTTCCTTCTTACTTGCTACAATTTCTTCCATTGGCTCTCGTTCATTAGAACTTTCTGGTCTCTTTTTGCTGCAGACTGCAATTCGCATATCAGGGGCTTGCTCTCTAACTGTGATTTCCTTTCCACTAGTTGGGGAAGATGATATAGGTATAGTCTCTTCCACTATAAGTTCTTCTTCTATTTTTCCATAAAAAGCTTCCCAATAAGGGCTGTGCTCGCATGCTTCTGCTTTCAACCAGGGTCCATATGGTCCTATTTTGTTGACTGCCCATGGTGATTGCACATAAGGAATTTCTGCACAATCTGTGGCATAATGGCCAATTCTTCCACAGGAGTAGCAATAATGAGGTAAGGGCTCGTATTTGAATTCCACCCACAGCCATTTATTACCGATATCCAAGATAGCCCCTAATTTCAGTGGATTAGTTAGGTCGATTTCCACTCTTACTCTTCCTCCTTTTTGCTTAAAATTCCCTGTTGAATCTAGTTGGATTTCCAGGACCTGACCTAGCTTTCTTCCTAGATCGTGGAACACTGTTTATACCCTCCAACCAGGGGGAATACCTCCTATTTGCACCCAAAATGTTGATCTGGAAAAATCATAGCAATGTTCTGGGATTTCAAGCTCGCACTATTTTAGGACCAGCAAATTGCTAGCATAAGACCAAGGTGCAGTCTTCATAACTCTCTCTTTTTCCTCCTCCGATTGAAAGACAAAGGTAAAGAGACCTAGTTCTTTTTGTACACACGTTACAGCTTCAGTTTTCCATGCTTTCTTCATTGTAGAGATAAATGCTGGATAATTCACGTTGGGCTTAGAGTATAGTTTACCCAGAAGAGTACGTTTGCAATCATCCATTTTTTGTGGAGGTACCTCATAACATACTTCAACCACATCATCCTCAGACCATAGATGTCCAAGACTTTTACATAATGCTGCCACTCGCAGCTCATTTTCTTCCTTATTGTCCATGCACTCTTACTGTAGGGATGGAGGTTTTCAAAAAAAGAAATTCAGAGATGCAGGCCTAAGATGAGGGAGGGCTTGAAGGGAGCTCGATATAAAACAACTCAGTGAACAGATTCAAAGAAGTAAAGGTAAGGTTTACAAAAACTGCAAGTCACATATCAGTGGTTCAATTCTTTCTGCTCCTGTTCAGGACATTACTTCCAAGAGAAACTACTGTATGTTAGTACCCATTTCTAATAATATCAGATTTCCACAGCAAACTGAGACGACCATGAAACCCTTTGGAAGAACGGGTAGGCGCAGCAAAAAATACACTCAGATCCAAAAAACCAGAGTCACGATCCACAACAACATCAAGTCCAGAAACCCAGAGGCGGAGCCAAAAAACGAGACAACGCCTAGACAGCGTAGATTCCACTCAGATCTGCTAACATCCATGAGCCCAGGCAAGCATTTAGGAAAATGAAGTCGAAATCCGACCTTTCTATGGCGTCATTTGCGAGATCTCCAGTATCGAAGCAACCTTAACTCACCAGGGAAGCTACTGTTCTATTGGGCGAGCAGACAACGCAATGCTCTGTATAACCAAGATTGGAGAAAACATTTTTTGGGTTTTTCTATCTTTGGTTTCATAGTGTAAAACAAAAGAGAAAGGAAAAGGGGTTGCAGAAGAACAAAGGGGATCTAGGGTTTGTAAAGAGGGGCGCTACCAAGGAGGTAGAGAGGAGCTCGCATAGACGAGAGAACAAAACCCGATTTCCGACACTTGAATTCCAACAATTGCAAGCTAGAGACTCAATTGGAAAATTTCTAAAATCTTAAGTACTCATTCGATCAATAACCAATACTTATTTTTGGCATAGCATGGATAGAGAATATTGTTCGTCTATCCATTCTTGGCTTTCCCGTGATTAGATCATATGTTAAGTATTTGGGTTTTTCCATCTCCAAAAACGGAAGAAATGCAGGTAAGTTTAAAGGGCAATAGATTAATTTGGTGTAATTAAGTTCCCGAATATATTAAACTTCTAATTCCATGCTTTGTTTGGGTGTCTAATCAACCCTAACTGACTAAAGGCGGCTGCAAAAGGTAAAATAATTCCTTGTTAAATTGATACTAAGTTGTGATCGGTAGGGTTTGGGAGAATCATGTTAAGTCTTTGACTTCGTAGTTCATTAGTTTTCGTTTGAGTGATTCACCTTTGAAAAGTCCGTGAAAAATCATTTCAATGATTGCTTCAAACTCTAAATAAATGCGAACGTGTTATGTTTAGATGAAGTTGAATTTTATATTTTGTAATCTCATTGCAAGTTTAAAAGTTCAATGGTAACGTTAAGGTAACAGGATCATATATTCTGTTTAATTTTCTTACAATCGAAAGCAGGACATCCATTGACCAATTTGCGCTGCTTAAGCCTTTAATCAACTACATTATACTTTAAATTAGCAATAATCTGCCAAGTAATAAAATATATCATTCATTGCATTTTGCTAAGTTTTGAATTAAATGAATTTTTTTATTGCAAGAGTTTTTCTATAATTGAGCGATACAATACTTCTCTTTATGTACTTTTTTACATTTAAACTAATAATATATAGAGATTTGGAAATAGCAAACAAACTATATCTTTACGAATAAATTTGAAAATTTCATAGTTTGATTAAACTCATTAAGAGATAAAATTTTTGACATGATAAATAAATAAATAAGCTGATGCTTATTAGTCGAACATAGGCCACATGGCAAAATTATACTGAGTGTCTTGCCATGTGGCAATTACAGAAACAAAGTTAAATGCCAAATGGCAAGCAAAGGAGCGAACTTTCTCTCGCAGCTCTTGCTTTTTAACTTAGATATAATAGATATGCATGCACAAACACATATTTTTATTGAGAAAGTCTTCCACGAAGAAGCGGGCATTCAAATTAACAGCATTTTTGTCTAACTAGGCAAGAAATGAAAATAGACTAATCCCAGCGCCAGCATGCATGGACAAACGTATTTAGGACCTCATTCTTTTTCGCCAGCATCATCCCTCAATGGAAGATTCGAACTAGAACTCCCATCTTTTCCCTTGTACAACTTTGCGCATACGAGATAATACCCGAAATTTGCCATCCCAACCCCAGCAAGCAACCAATACATACAATCCAACCTCCCGTCGTTCAAGTTGTCCGGCAACCACCCCGTGCTCCTTCGAACCAGATCGACCAACACGGTGCTCAAATAAAAAGATATCCCAATCACTGCCGACACCATTGCGGTCGCGCTGTTGCTTAAGTTCGCCGGGAATTCTTGGAAGTACAGCAACACTTGTCCCGGAAAATGGAATGCTTCTCCAATCCCTACCAGAATCAGTTGAGGAAATAGCCACAGCACAGACATCGGGACTGTATGATTGTAAACGTTCTGAAGATGGTGGAGATGGGATGTCCTGAGCCTGCGTGACTCTATTAGTGCCGACACAATCATGCCGAGCACAGTCAGGAGATGACCCGTACCGATCCTGTGAAATACTGTTGGAGGTGAACCGGTCATCTTTTTCCACAGCGGGAATGAGGATCGAAAGCGATCAATCAAAGCGAGAGAGACCAAGGTGGAGATCAGGACCATGACGATGATTGAACCGGCCGGGATCGTGAAATGGGGTCCTAGGTGGCGGTCCATGGTTAAGGCTTGGAGGACTGTCATGCTGCTTTGGACAGCGATCGGAATGCTCAAGAAGATGGTGCTTGACCACAGTGGTAACACTTTGATCACGGATTTTAGGTCCTCCACTTGCTGCACCGTGCACAGCCTCCAAGGCTTGGCGATGGAGTTGTCGGACTTGGTGTCCCCATGAGTTTTCACAGCAGCACGATTCAAGAACCTGCGAAACGGAAAAGGAATCGACTGCCGTCACTTGTAGTCGTGAATTACCTGTAACATCATATCTCCTGATAGCTTGATTACACCAATCGATATTCATTTGCATCCGAAGATGAACAAGCGATAGTAAAGCAAGCACATGAGTGTAACTTGATGTTCTCATACAAAAGGACATGCACACGTTTATTGGGCTATTCGTATACATCCAACTTTCTTCCCGTTTTTTACGTAATGACTAGGAAGTCCAAGTTTCATTAACTGGCTCGAGTCCAAGCCTAGGCGGGCGGTTCATATTTCAGACTGTTTGCACTTGAAAGATGAGGAATCAAACTGGTGTTATATGCCTAAGTTACACACACATCTCTGCTCCTTAACCACTAAATCAACCCAGTGAGATTACGGCTAGGCATCGTGATCGTCGGTCCTATCTATTTGGGAAGATAAAGCATTCATCGATTGATGGCACGTATACTGTCGCGTCATTTAAAGGAAGAAGTCTTAGCACAATGTAGAAATAGTATTAAACTCCGCACTCTCGCTTGTAGGTACCTGAAGTTCATTTTAGGAGGTACGTCCACCTCCTTATTCTGTCCATCTCGGCCGTAATAGAACTCATTGCTGTTCGGTGTGAGCTGAAGCTTCCGTTTCCGTAAACTAGAAACAAGGACACGAGCTAAGCTCAGTAATGGACTCCCCTGAGGTGTCTCGTGGCGATAATACCGATTTCCGGCAACAAGAACCGCGAGCCCAATGAAGTTTGCAGCAAAACATAGCCAAAACCCAAAGGCCCAACTCACGCTGTCCTCGACATAAATGATCAGCGTGCTGCTTAGGACGTAACCGGCGTATTGTGCAAAGAAGAACCAATTGAAGAAAGTCGATTGATCCTTTTGGCTTTCGAACTGGTTCGCCCCTAATGTTGCCACAGTGAACCTCACTCCGGACGCCCCGAGTGTCGCTAGGACTATCCCTGTGTAGAGCACGCCGAGTTGAAGGTTAGATGGGGCTTTGCACGAGCTTGATCCGTTTCCACACGGCTCGGGCCGCAATGAATTAAGCGTCGCCGTCAAGGATAAAAGAACTATACCCTGCAAGCGGCAAGTTGGCCAAAAATAATGCTACTGATCGGTCATGAGCAAACCCACTTTAAAAATTCATCAGAGACAAGATTCTCAGGAAGACTTATTTGCTAGAGAGCACTGGAGATGTGTGTGCCCTTCAGCAATCTCAATGTTTTCAATGTTGGAAAACAATAAAGATTGCTGGAGTGACAGTTTGTTAGTGAGATTTTTATTATTATTTCGTTTCTTATTTAATGTTCTTGATCAGTTCACTATGAAAACCATGTGACGGTAGGTGGGTTTGTTTGAGTAAAAGAATATTCCCAACTTTGATGTGTTTGATTTGCTGACAATGAGAAAAATCATTTATGTTAAAAAAAAAAATACATACTTAAAGTTATAAAAAAAATGACTTTCCTTATCTGGAAAAGAAGAACATTCTCCTAGAAAATGATTTTTCAGAAAATATTCTCTCTTATCACAAAATTTCCTCTAAAACAAACACACTCTAGTATTATATTACTTGCAATTAGCCCACTATTATCAAACACCGTCTAATTTAGCAGTTGAAAGAGAAGCTGTGAACAGCAAGATCGCGAGGTTGAGATGCCATCATACCATCGAGGCTACGAAGGAAGAAATGGAGGCGACCAAGAAGCATCCCAGGACGGAGTCGGCTATGACCGCGCCAAGAATCGGGAGGAGACAGAAGCAGCCATTGATCACGTTGAAAAGCTGCGCTGCATCGATCCGGTTCACATCGAACTCTTTGATCAAGTACACAATCAAGTTCGCCATCCATCCGGTTACGCCCACGCTCAACAAGGCCGCCGCTCCTGGTCCATCATGGCAGCCGACACAGTTCAGACGTTCGCCCGAATCAAACTAGTTTTACTCAGGGGGAGAGAGAGAGAGAGAGAGAGAGACCTGTGATGAACGGGAATGTAGCCCAACCAGCTCGTTTACTCTCGGCATTGCAGGGTTTTAGTTCGGCCTCTCTGCTGCTGCCGGCGATGCATTTGGCTTGGCCTGAGCCCGAGCTTTCCATCTTCAACTCTGAGTGAACTTGTCGGGTTATCCCAGAGAGCCTCTGTGCTTACTAATAGCGGGGTTGCCCGTACTGGTTTCGACAGCCCTTTATGGTTCCCAAAAGGACAGTTCACGACGTTAGAAAATCTATTATTGACAAAGGACAAGTTTGACTCGCGTTCACCGACAAAGGACAAGTTTGACACCCCCACCAATCAGTACTCATCCAACCAGCAAGGCTTACCTATCTCGTTGAGACAAAAAAAAAATAGCCTTACAAGATGCCGGATACTCCGGTTAGATCATCTCTTTTAATATTACCTTGACCGATCATCCAAGAGCACCCCAAAAAAAAACAAAAAGGCACAGTAAGCCCCTTGGAATGGTCAAGATACGTCTACGATAGAATAATAAATCACGTGTATTTGATAGTTCCAACTTTTAAAATGGTCCACTAGTAATTCGAATCTTTTTAGATTTCATTTGTTTCTCCAGTCAAATCTCTACACTTAATACTAAGTAAAAATACTAGATTGAGTGTGAGGGAAAATGTAAAACAATTGATTGTGGTCTTTGATCTAAACTCTATCTCTTTATCGTTATTATGCTGCTTGAGCCATAAAACTAAGCAAAACCAAGAAAGCGAAGAAATGAATAGCCAGTCAGTTCTCATCCAAACTAAGAAAGCTTGCCTATCTTGGTGACATGGTCTTACAAGATATCGGATGCTCCGGTTAGATTATCTCATTTAAACTACCATAGCCAATCATCTGAATGCAAGAAAAAAATGGCATGGTAATTCCCTTGGGATGGTCCAAGATACGTCTAAACGCCAGCTCGTTATCATCATTACGTTGCCCACCCCGCAAAACTAAGCAAAATGAAGCAAGTGACGATTTGAAGAACCGATCCCGGGACTTCGCTAGCAGTACTAGGCCATGCACTGTCCTTTTCTGCAATCTTGCATCCTTCATGCCGGAACCCTACCATTTACGTAAGTGGCCCTTCTTATGGGCCTTTTGGCAAGAGGGGAGCGGGACTGCTAATTAATTGCTCAAGTGGCCCTTCTCATGGGGCTTTCTATCAGTTTGGTCCCTCTCCGATGTAAAAGGCTCGCAATCGTTGCAGCAATTCCACATGGACAAAGACTTAATCTATCTTGTAAATAAACTTAACCTTTTCTACTCTGGTTATCGAATTTGACCATAACTTTATTTTTCAATATTTTTTTATGTTTTTATCTCATTTTCACTGTTCAGTGGATTCCAGTGCAACTTTTTCTACGCTGATAGTTTCGTTCGGTCTATAGTTTAGTTTAATATCAAATTAATCTTCTATTTACCTTTATCACGCCTTAAAAATAAGAGATATTACCTGAGATTGTTGCTTTAAAGAGTTCTATTTTGTCTCCGTTTTCATAGTAGGAAATTATACTATGCAACAAATGGATGGATATAAATGAGAATTTTTTATTGAAATTGGCTCATTCTATATAAGGATCGTTCATGGCTACTTTGATCCGAGAGGATCTTCCATCGTGTAAATTCACACGGTCAGACTATAGAAAGAAGGTCGTTCTTTCTTCATATCGAAAGATTCAGAGATATTAAAAATAAAAACTAAAAATTTAAAATAAAATAAAATAAAAGACCTTCCCTTGTCGTTGCATGGGAAATAATCTATGACCATTGGGAGTAATTTGCAATACCATTGGCTCGGGAAAAGTATCAAAAAAATTATAAATCTATAGCATTGGTATAAATTTAGTTATAAATATTTCAATCGAAATAATTTAATTAGAAATCTTTTCACATTGGTATCAATTCAATCCATTCGGCTAAATTTGACTGGGTGGCGTTGACATAGACGCCGGCCAACCAAAGAACACCGACGTGACAATTTTTATTAATTTTTTTCTTTTTCTTTTTCTCTTTTTCCTCCTTGGATTCTTTATAGCGGCTGAAGAGCCTCTTTGGCAAGGCTTCATGGCCCTCGCCCAATGACCAGCAAGCCATCAGAGGCTTACCAGCCACTATCGGAGAAGAAAGCCAAGAGGAGGAAGAGGAAAAAGAAAAGGAAAAATGAAAAATGAAAAATATTATTTTAAAAAAAAGAAGAAAAGGAAAAATACAAAAAAAAAAAAAAGCAAAAAAAAAAAATTGAAATTGTCATGTTAGCATTCCTCGACTGGCCGGCTTCCGTGTCAACGCCAGCCAACCAAATGTGGTTGGATAAACTAAATTGGTGCCAATATGAAAATATTTAAAATTAAATTGATTCAATGAAAAAGTTTAGAAATGAATTGGTACAAATACCAATGCTACAGATTTATGACTTTTTTGGTACATTTATCCCATTGGCTCTATATGATGGACATATATAACATTGGATAGGATAACGTATTATCCTAGACAACTCAAAATCTGGATATGTACATATATAATCCAGATTAAAAAATAATTCCTACCTTCCGGTGGGATATAATCCGGATTTGTCTAGATATTGCATGTTGCATGACCACCTCCGACACCGCATCCAGTTCACCTCCACCTCTAGTTCCGCCATTTAGTCGCTTGCCGCCATCCTCCACAACCTCCTCATTGCCAAATCCTACCGCCTCTATCATCAGTGCCAATCATCGCAACACCATCATCGTCCTAATGGACAACATCATCAAGAGCCTCCGCTCGCCTACCAGGTTCATCAAAGATGCTTCGAAAACCCCCTTCGAGGCCTCTCTTTCTCGCGGACTGAGCCGCCAACGCCTATGGACGCAATTCTTTTCCTATGAATTGGGTTGTTTCACCTCCTCAATTCTTTTTTAGACCTTTTCTACTTGAATGAAATCCCTATATTTCAGACCCAAAAAAAGGAAGAAAAAAAAAATCCTGAAGGACGAGAGGGTTGAATTGGTGGAGGATGCGAGGCAGTCACGGCAGGGATCGCGAGGGTAAGAACAAAGTGGAGGCCTTCCGGAAGATTTTGGGAGTCGGGGTTTTGGTAAATTTGTTAGACTTCCCGACGGTTTCGTGCATGGAATTTCAACTCCATGCCAAGCGCACCTAATATGTGACGACATTTTTCATGATCAGAAGGATTTTTAATTTGAGTTTATCTTAATCAACGCAGCCTAAAAAGAGGAATGTCTGATGCACGGCTGAAAAAAATAAAAAAAACCATGGGAATAATTATCAATTTCCTAAATCATCATATGGATTCAATCTTAAACTCATCAATTTTGTTAATGTAGTCAAAAACATTAGTACGTAATTTTATTACACAAGACGCATTTTGAGTAAAATTGTCTACATCAACATGTCACATAGGACCTTCGCAAGACTCCACGTCACCAATTATGTTGTCCAAATAGCATTTTTGAAACACGGTCATGGAAATGGAGGCTTATCAATTGGAAAATGTTTTTTTTTTTTTTTTTTTTTTTTTTAAAAAGAGAAAGGAAAAAACAAGACAAAACTACAGATCATGAAAATTTCAAGCAAAGGGGTGCTTTCACAAACCTCACACTGCCACTTCCTTGCGATATTCACTGCAACAGTGAACCTAAAACACTAGTCCCTCCATTGCCACGGCAAGCTGCTTCATAAGAGGCCATTAACAACATAGCGCGTGTTTAACGGATAACTGACATCTTAGGATCCTAAAACCATATTCCAAACAAATCGTAGAAGTATGTTTTGAATAAGCCTATAGCGCATATCGTCCATGCATTTCTAAAGGAGAAATTACTTTTAAAAAATCTTAAATTTATTGTACATATGTCAATTCAGTCTTGAACATTTTGATGATTTTTCAATGTAATCATTCCAGTCAATTTTGATTTAAAATCTCTAACACCGGCCATCTTACATAATACGGTCAAAGCTAATGTAGAGAATTTTTGTAATTTTTGTAATTTTTGAGAAAAATTTAGTTTCTTTTTTCATTTAGCCGGCCATTATGCAAGCCCTCGCCCAGCCCCTCGCTAAATCAAACAAGGGCTCAACCCTCGTGGCCTATTCCTAGGAAAAGGGCCATGACCCTCATCGAGCACAATAAAAAAATAAAACAAAATTTAATTTTTTTTTAAAGCGCCAACCGTATTACAAAAGACGATCGACGTCCAAAATTGGTCGAAAATAACTACATTGACAAATTGTGAAAATGTTGCGAACTAAGTTGGTCAAATTAAAAGATTTATAAATGAGTTAGCATTCCTATGATAACAACTTCTTCTTTTTTGGTAATTTTCCTATTTTTACGCGTAGCATCCTTTGTGATGAGTCTTGGCCACGCTATTTTCCCAATAACAAATTAGTCGATGATGCGATTCTTCAATTCGCAATCTCCTTTCTTTCATGCCAATGTCAAGATGGTCTAAGGGTGCGTTCGGGAGTAGTTTTGAGAAGCTACTTTGAAGCCCCAAAGATCTTTGGGCCAAGGCAGGGGTGTTTGGCAAAAAATTTTCAAAACCCATTTGCAAAATGTCAGCCTTCTCGGCATGCTGAGGAGGGGCTAAATAAAAACTTTTCTTTCCAAATTATCCTCGTTGGTTTTTCGTTTTTCTGGTTTTGCCCTCACTATTCATCATCTTCTTCTTCTTCTTCCGCGAGCGGTCACCGGCGAAGGGCAGGCAGTCATCGGCGACCATCGCCCAGACAACCGTCGTCGGGGGGTGGCGCATCCGACGCCGGGGGGTGGCGCGACTGCCATGCCATCTGGGGTGGCAAGGTTGCGGAGGACTTTGCCGCCCCCGATCTGGGTCACACGACCTCACGGCCCCCGGATCTAGGTCGCGGCTACATCACGCGACCTCCCGCGACCTCACCGCCCCAAATCTAGGTCACAGCGGGGTCGTCGGAGGTCAAGGCGACGTCGCGTGACCTCGCCGCCCCAGATTCGGGGTTGTCGGAGGTCACGGCGGTGTCGCACAACCTTGCCGCCCCAGATCTGGGGTCGCTAGAGGTCACGGTAGCGTCGTGCGACCTTACCGCCCCAAATCCGAGGGCAGCGGGGTCACCGAAGGTTGCCCGACCCCAAGCAACCTTTGTCGGTGGTCTTCGGGGGTCACTCGACCCCGGGCAACCCTCCCCAGTCGTCTTCGAGGCTACTTGAGTCAGATGTCGGCTGCCGGCGACAAATTTTGATCGCTGGCGGCCACCGCCCTTGTCGGTCAGTTTTTTTTTTTTTCTTTTGATAATTTTTTTTATCACAAAAGTCATTTGTAAATATAATTCCCCCAAATACTATTTTGCTCAAAGATACTTCACAATGGACTTTTAAATTATAATTTACCAAACACAATTTGTATTCTGAAAAGTCTCTTGAACCTAAAGTCATTTGTATTTTCCCAATGACTTTCCCAAAAGTCAACCAAACGCACCCTAAAACAGGATAATTTGCTTCGCATTTCAGCAATAGTAGAGGATACCTACATAATGCGGGTGTTTCTTAGTTTGACTTTGATTTTGAATTTAGGGATATTGCATAGCAACAAATGAAACTTAAGTAGATCTCGAAAGCAACAAATGAAACTACATTGATTATATGATTGGATGATTCTGCCGTGAAATCTTGTAACAAATGTATTTGGTAAAGGAACGAATGGGTTTTTTATCTTGAGATTAAGATGGATGGTTATAACATAACGACAATAATAATGCATCGACGGTGTTTTCTGCTTGAAGTGGATCTAAGATTTTTTCTGGTCGAAATCATTTCCGGGGATTTTGGGAGTTTACAGGCCATGAAAGTTTCCTCCCAAGCGGGGGATGTTCGTGATTGTTTCTCTTCAGCACCACCATGGCCTCTTGTCGCTTCTTGATGTAAAAGGCCCTAGTTTGATGGACGATGGTAGGTTCAATTCCAATTAAATAAGAAGCGAAACGAAATAAAAAAAAAGAAAATTCTTTAACATACTGAGCATCTCGCTCAGTCTAATTAGCTACGTCATGGATACCGAGCATTTGACCGTTTGGATTCGGATTGAAATTTAATAAGGTAAAACGAGATTGGAAAATTTTCAAATATCCTTCAAATCGAGAAAAGTAACAAGAAAAGTTATAAACTTATTGTATTTATACCAATTAGGTTGGTAATTGCTAAAGTAAACCCCAACCATCCTACATTATACGATTTAGGGGTGTCCAAAAACCCAACCCAACCCAACCTGACCTGAACATGACCCAAACACGAAACAAGTTGAGTACATGTTTCAGGTCTTAAAATTGTTCGGGTAATTGTTATGAAACAAGAAAACAAACATGTTTTGGGTTGAGTTAGGATCGAAATATTGTTCGGCCCGAACACATTATTCATTATTGTTCACCCAAAGTTCACTTTTCAAAGTCATCCAAACCCAAACCGAAACAAACACTTTTCATTTTCAGTTTTGATTCCCCACCGCCCCCAAACATTCTAGGGTTCATCTCGATTTGATCTCATTGGTGAAGGACCGAAGCTGGGCCGGTCAAGCGCTCTTCTCTCTTGCGCAACCGCGAGAATGCACGTGGGGAGTTTCAGCCCCGGGGTTCCTCTCGATCTAATCTTGCTCTCGAACGATGAAGGTCTCTCGGTGTCATTCCGAATCTATTTCCTCCGGATGCTCCAAATGTGGCTGGTGCTCGAGCTGATAATAGTGAGAATTCTTGATCTCTCTCAATTTGAAAATGATTTGAATTGATGTCCTTTCATTGATTTCTCATAAATTTCATTGATTTCTCCTAAAGATTTCATTTCAATTGGAATTTGGTTATTCACCATGTACGAGGATCCCCGCTAACGGTGCGGGTTCGGATCTGTCCACTTCGTGGTAGTAGGTTAGTCCTCAAGCAATGCCAGCAAACCGGCGGATTCTCTGCGCCATTCATCGTTCCGAGCACTGATTAGCTCTATATCACGGAAAGAGTGACTTGAGAAGAGAGTGAACGCTGAAGAACAAGAGCCAGCCTGCGGGTACTATTATATGCAAATGCCACCACCCATGCCATCTCCTCAGAGGGATTTTGGGTGGGACTTCTTCAACCCCTTCTATGGCATGAGGCCGGACGTCATGACTCGTGACTCATGACTCATGAGTGGGTACCGTACAGGCAGACCTCTGAGGATGATCTGAGGGTTGTGAGGGAACAGGAAGGAATACCAGAGCTGGAAGAAGAGGAAGAAGCTGAAGAGAATGGGGTTGAAGAAGAGAAAAAGGTGGTGGTTGTTGAAGAGAATGTTGTGAGTGGAGGGGAGGCGAAGGAAGATAGTGGTTCGGTTGAAATGGTGAAGGCGGTAGGCGGTGGCGGCTGTTTGGGCCAGGGCGAGCACAAGGTCTTAACAGTGATTGACATGCCTGAGAAGGGTAGAGAGTTCTTGGAAGCATTGAAGGACATTGAAGACCATTTCATAAGGGCTTATGATTCTGGCAAGGATGTCTCTAGGATGTTGGAAGCTTAACAGAGAGCATCTGCAATCTGGATTAGAGGAAATAAAAGGTGAGATTGGGGTTTTCTGCTTTGGTAGATTTTGCTGTCACATTACAATATTATTGAATCAAATCTTACTTCAATCCCCAAGTACCCATTTTGTCTCTTACTGAACTATTAGCAGAACGCAGCTTGAAAATCATTTCATGAATAAAGTCACATTGTTTGCATTCATTTCAGACTAATTTCTTAGTTCATTTTTATTTGGTAAGTGTTGAGGGAACTTGCTGTGTAATCCTTTCTCTGTCGTGATCTTGGATTCTCATGTTCATATTAACGGATTTGCTAGTTTTGCTGGTTCAGTCGTGACCTAGGTAATTCAACTTTAGTTTTCCTTTTTCCTTCCAGTGATTTGGATTTCTTAACCCATCTAAAAAGTTGGTATTTTTCATCTAATCTTGAAAAGTCCTATCCTAGCTGCCAAAAGGTTCTTGTTTCACTTGCCTGGATAAATTGCAAAAATTGGCGACATCTTATGTGTGTTATGATTTCACTTTTGTTGGTGGTCCCTTTCTTGTCGCCGGTGCATTCTTTCTTCTCCTCTCAATAAAGGTCATCGGTGGGGCTTATCTCGTCCCAGAAGCTAATTAGGACCACAATGCTGTCTTAGAGTTTTTCCTAGGCTTTGATTTGTGCTTGCTCCGGACTGACCTTAGGAGAACCTAATTTTACTCTGGTGGAGCCAACCCATTTCAATGCAAACCAGAGGGAGAGGACAGAGGAGAGACAATTTAGAAGTTGCTTTCTCTTTCAATATATTGCAGGGGACATTGTTTTAACATTTACCTCCCGCCTAAAGAGAGCTACACCTTAGCTAATTAAATGCACGCACGCAAAGCAGCAGAGAACGCGAAAGCAGAAGCTGGGTTTAACTAACCCTAGAGAAAAAGGGAGGTGAAAAAAAAAAAAAGAGGAAAATCCAGAAACCCGACCCGACCCAACCCGAATTTTTGATGAGGGTCTAATGTGTTTCGGGTTGGTTCGGGTCGGGTCATAGTATGTGACCCTTATGTTGCGGGTCGGGTCGGGTAACATCAAAACCCAACCCGATCGATTGACACCCCTAATACGATTGGCACCAACATGGATTTTTTTTATGGTTTGTAATAATTTTTTATAATTTCTTTTTTTATTTTTTCTTTCTTTTTTTCTTTCCCTTTTCTTTTTTTCCCCATGGCTGCCGACTAAAAGAAAAGGGAATAAAAGGAAAAAATATTATAAAAAATATCCAAGCGTCGGCTATGCCAAGAAGGATGGCCAGTGTCACGCCAAAGATTTCCTCCCTAAATTGATCGGATGGATCGAATTAGTACTAACATAAAAAGATTTAGAACTAAAGTAGCTCAAATGAAAGGTTAAAAATTAAATTGATACCGATCCAATATGCTTCTAACCTGTTTTTGGTACTTTTCCTTTCCAAATCATAGAAAATCCCACTATATGTTCAATGCAATCTAAAATATGATTAAAAATATTTGATTTTTTTTTTTTAAATCCCACTTGACCAGCACAAATCTTCCGGGAATCTCTAGATCTCCCCCTTGATCTCCTCACAAACGTCCATCCGATTCGTTTCATTCACAGCCAGCTTCATCAAATCCATCAACATCTCCAGCTCTAGGCCGTAGTCCTCGCTTTAACTTCACCACGTCGAAGGCAATATGGACGCCAGAGAAGACAAGCCTCGGGTCGCCAAGGGCATCACGGAGTGATTGAAGCAGCAAGCATGCCGATCTTGCGGACGAGGCAGGCCGGTGCAGAGCTGAAAGGTAGAGCGGTGCCTCGCGGGAGCCTGCGTTGACGCCGACGGTCCGGGGTGGTGACGAGAGATCCACCGGCGAGCAAGTGACTGACAAGGGAGAGTCATTATTCTTCGGGAGTGGGACCATTACGAGCGGCAATCTTTCTCGTGTGCTTGCGTATGCCGTGTTTGATAAAATACTCTTTTGGCTCAGCTCATCGTGCGCGTCAATTTTATTAAACCTGCGACCAATAAATTGAGGGAGTGGTTCGCTTGGGGTCCCCGAACGAGACACGTCGTGGTCGTGACTCGCGAGAGAATCTTCCAAAATCTCAACGCGTTCACACTTGCATAGGGAAATTGTCCGGGAGACACGATGCGACATGCGATGGGAGCCAAATTGACCCCGGCTTTGCCGCTATTTTTACCGAATTGCCATAACGTATATCAAAGGCCGGTTATATGATTAAGGAGCAAATCCAACTTTATTTGGAAGGAAATAATGAATTTTCGTTCAGTAATTTTTTTTTTGCATAAATGAAGGCAATTAAAAGCGCTTCAAAATCTTCTAATATAAGAGTTGGAAGAGTAAAGTTGCCAAGGCATAAATGATTTTTAAAATTTGATTCACTACATTACTTCAAGCTTGATATGTATTTTCATTTCTAGACAATGTGTAGAAAACATGTTCCCTCCCAAGTGACATTAGATGAGCTCATATAAGTTTGAATATGAAAGCATTTGAGTTTGAAAAACTATATTAAAGATGGTAAAAGGAGTCTCTTAAAAAAAATAAAAGAGCAAATGTATTAATGAATAAAAGGTAAGGTAAATTAATTTGGGCCATTCATAGTAAAAAAGCTAAATGAAAGAATTCTTCAAAAAGACAGTCATATCAATCACTGGAAATGGCCTTTTGGGGAGTTCCCTTCTATGTCCACTTTTGTAATTATCCCAACAATCCATGCAACCCACTTTGGTAATTAATCCGAGCCGACCAGGGCAACCCAGTCATTTTCGCCATTTCTGGCCGTCCCCCTTCTTAATTCCATTTCCAAAACTCTTGTCCTCGTCCCGGATTTCATGCTCCATCCGGTTCGACCCGTTTTTAGATGGCAGCGTCCGCGTGGGGGCCACGCGATTCGGAGCCCCTAGTTTTCCCTTTTTACCGGTCTGCCAGGTTACACGTCGCTTCCGGGGGAGGGGGGCCAATCAGGACCGCCCGCGCTTGTCGCTTTAGAATCGCCCTCGGCCGTCCATCCTCTCACCCTATCGCAAACCGCAGGATACAGTTCAGCATCCAACGGCTCAAGACTTTTCTCCCGTCCCGAGGGCCCCGCCTCTCTTTATTTAACAACCTCTTTCCCCTCCCCACTCGTTTGACTCCGACCTGCGTGTGCTCCCTCTCGTTCTGCCATACTCCTGAGCCAGGATTCGGATAGGGTTTTGCGGGGATCCATTTCTCGATTCAAGGTACGCCCGATTCCGCCGTCGATTTTTTAGCATTTCGCGTTTCGATCTGTTTCTCGATCGCGGTTCTCGCTCGCCGATCGGTGGAGTTTGCGTTCGTTTGTGGCCGGATTTGTGCGTATCGTCGCGTCGAGTGTCGTCGATCTGAGACTCTGCGTGGTTTGGATTGCTCGCGACAGGGGAAGAATCATGGGGAAGTCCTACCCGACCGTGAGCGAGGAGTACAAGAAGGCTGTCGAGAAATGCAAGAAGAAGCTGAGGGGCCTCATCGCTGAGAAGGGCTGCGCTCCGCTCATGCTCCGTATCGCGTACGATCTCTCTCTCTTTCTCTCTTTGACTGGCGATCTCATGGACTCGGAGAGGATTGTGGATAATGGTGCGAGGATTTGTGTGACGTTGGGTGTTTATGTGGGTGTGTGTGTGTGTGTGTGTGTGTGTCGTGCAGGTGGCACTCCGCCGGTACCTTCGATGTGAAGACGAAGACCGGAGGCCCGTTCGGGACCATGAAGCACGCCGCGGAGCTCAGCCACGAGGCCAACAACGGGCTCGACATTGCCGTCAGGCTCTTGCAGCCGATCAAGGATCAGTTCCCCGTCATCACTTATGCTGATTTCTACCAGGTCTGTTTCTTTGTTCTGTTTTTAACCATGCGGAGATAGGGAAGAGCGGGCCTTGCGATCGGGTTGTTTTGATGGGCTTTAAAGCATTCATATGCAGAGGTCGACGGCCATTTTGTGCCGAATAATATGCATTTATGACCTTGACTTGATGATGTTGTTCAATGTGATACAGCTGGCTGGCGTCGTTGCTGTGGAAATTACTGGTGGACCTGAAGTTGCTTTTCACCCCGGAAGAGAGGTCGGTGATCTTGTTTGCTTTCTTTTTATCGTAGCAGGATCTATGTTTTCCTATATGATCTATATACACACAGATGTGATATGATTTATGTTTCCAAGAGTTGCAATGTCGATGTGTCTAGAAGCAGAAGAGGGTTGATGAAGATCAGTGCAATTCTACTATATATCAAGCAGAAAATAGTTATTATATTAACCAAAACACGTTTGGTCGTTACATGGTATCTGGTTTGATGCCTTCTCTCATTAGGCATGTTCAAATTATTTACAACTGTTGTTCTTTTGCCCCTTTAACCTGATCACTTGGATCTTATGTTTCTTTCATGGAATTGCGGGTGATATATTGACGTTCTGATGGTGAAGTAAAACCATTCACTTGTTTTTAGGTTCTTTCTTTCAGGAAACTTCACTATATATATGTATGTACGTATGTATATGTATATATATATATATGTATGTATGTATGTATTCTTCAGCTCGCTTTAAAGCTACACTGTTGTGTGTTTTGGTTTGCTGAACTTGGTAGTGCAAGCCTGGGCACTTGTGCTCCCTCTTCATAATAGCATATAAGTGCTGTAATGATCCCCGAGAATTTCCAAGAGATCTACCGATATGCTTTGAGATAATGTAAGCCATGTGAGGCCTCTCCTTATGGATTTCTGATCAGATGCTGTGCTGCGATTTGTGCTCTGTCAATGGCCTAGAAGCTTTTGCTTTCTCTCGGTTCACATCTTTTATACATTCTTCACAATTTGCCATAATGTCTTTTGGCTTTAATCGTGATGCTTGTTACTTTGTTATTTATCTGGCATATTTTCACATTTATCCACCAAATCCAGGACAAACCACAACCACCTCCCGAGGGCCGTCTTCCTGATGCTACCAAGGGTTAGTTTTATGTCTAGCATTTCCATTATTTTGTCTTCATGCTTGTAGATTCTTGATTGAATGTTAATCTATCGTCGTGTCTTCGACATTTCTTGCAGGCTCTGACCACTTGAGACAAGTGTTTGGTGTTCAGATGGGCCTTTCTGACAAGGATACTGTGGCCCTCTCTGGTGGCCATACCCTGGTTTGTTCTCAAACCTTAGATCCTCTCTTGAATTCTGATTTTGTTAAGTAGGATACTATTTGTAGCAAGTTGCAGTTATATGTCATCCTATTTGCCTACAAATTATATTGGTTTTATTCTCCTTTGTGGTGATATGCTCTGTAAGTTCTGATGTAATTATCCAATTATTGCATTGAGTTCATTCCTTTGCTCTTTTGGTGGCACTCAATAACAGGGAAGGTGCCACAAGGAGAGGTCCGGATTTGAGGGACCCTGGACCACAAATCCTCTCATATTCGACAACTCATACTTCAAGTGAGGCTCATAATCTTCCCTTTTTAATCCATTGTCAGATAAAGTAAGTGCTGACTTCATGCTCATGCGGTGAGTGTTTGAATCTTTGACTAGGGAATTGTTGAGCGGAGAGAAGGAAGGACTTCTTCAGCTGCCAACTGATAAGGCTCTTCTTGATGACCCCGTTTTCCGCCCTCTTGTTGACAAATATGCTGTGGTGTGTGTTTTTCTCTTGTCGAGAATTGCTGTGCTGTTGTATGCTGGAGCTCATTGAACTTTCCTTTTGATTTAGGATGAAGATGCCTTCTTTGAAGACTATGCTGAAGCCCATCTGAAGCTCTCTGAGCTAGGGTAATCTTTAAATTTTGATGGTCATTCTACACTTGCTGTATACTTTAGTCGATTTCTTTGGCCAATGTTGTCATTGAACTCTGACTTCTTTCGCAGGTTTGGTAATGCCTAAGAAGTTGAAGTTGAAAGGTTGTGGGTGACGCCACAATCTAATGTCAAATGCTTTTTGGTTTTAGAATGGAATGTTCTAGTCGGTTATTAGTTCAGAAAATCGGATGCTTATGTTCCTTTTGTTGAACATATTGAGGATTGGGAATTTGGGGACTGGATTCTGTGAAAGTCATCCTTCATATAAATAAAAGCACATTCCGCATACCTCGTGCTCCGTTTCTTTTCCTTGATTTGTCAGCCTATGATCACATTTGGAGCAATCGATGTAGTAGTAGTAAATATCATGTGGATGTGTTTTTCAAGATTTAATACATGCACGAAGCTGCATTAGCATCGTTACTTTGTACATTTGGGACATGCAACCGACAGCTGTGTCTCCCATATTGTGGGTGCTTGCTATGATTACACAAAATTCTAATCCTTAGTAAGTGAACCCTTGTCTAAGCCAGACGGTCTGGGACATGCAACCGACAACTGTGTCTACCATATGTATGGGTGCATACCATGATGACACAAAATTCCAATCCTCAGTAAGTGAACCCTTGTCTAAGCCGTACGGTCGAGCAGGTTTTATGATCATTCATGTTATGAACCCGGCAATCCTTGGGGGGAAGTTTAGGCGTTTCATCATCTAATTTTTGTGAACCGACAGTCCCCTCAGTTTACCAGAATACTTTCCCTGTGCTACTTATTCAGGACTCCATTCGTATCTTTGGGTCCTTTCTCTTATGTTGAGGAAACTTCCTTCTCCTTAAGCGAGCGTGAGGGAAAAAATGAGTAAGTGCTGTTCAAGCAATTTAGGGTTCTTATGGTGAACAATGTTTTGCCGAAAAAAACCCTGACGATGAGGTCCAACCCAGAAGGTTTCTCTGCTCTTCTCCAAAACGAAACAGAAGCTAAACCTTGGATTATTTACAGGTTCTCTCATGCCTGGTTGAAAAGATTAGGCATGAGATAATGAGCTAGTATGTATTAGAATGATGGTCTAACAATTTGATTTATCATATCTGTTAATGGGGAGAGAAATGTGATTAACCGGTGGCAGCGAGGGGTGAGCTGTTTTAAAGTGAGCAAATTCAGGCTTACAATTTAAAACCTATCAATTTTGGGACTGACTCTTGGTTTTTAGAACTTGAAACCAACTTTATAGACCCTAAAAAGGCTTTTTTGGAACTTACAGCCTACCTTATAGACCTTGAAGTGAAGCTGGTCCGGTCCAGTTTCAATGTTTATCTATGAACCGATCAATTCATTTTTCTCATTTCATATTTTTATTTATTGGCAAGACAAACTTTAGCAAAACATCCCTAATTTACAATGGAGACAAATAGCAGTTATAACAACAAAAAAATAAAGCGACAAAATGGCGAGAAGTAGGGTGGAAAACAAACAAAAATATAAAGCAATAGGAAAAAAATGTCCAACTCACTCCTTAATCAAGCAAAATGAAGGTTAACATCCGCCAATAGCAATCCATAAATGATGAAAAAACTATGTTTTTCAGAGCTGCATTATTATGGTGTAAATCATCAATAGCTCTGATAGCTTAAAAGAATGGATATCTTTGAAGGAGGATGTATATCCCGAAAAGTTTGTTCAATGCGCCAGCATTCACCAAGTTAAAGATAGATTAGAGGTTACTGAACTTACCTTGTCAAGATCGGCTTATATCATGTAGGAGTGAATGGTTTCGAAGTGAGTAAGTTCCAGACTTAAAATTTACCTTGTCAATAGAGGTGGCAAAATTGGTCTTAGATTCATATATAACCCATTTATGATTGGGTCACTTATTTTTTGAAAAAACTAGTTAAATGGGTTTAAAAATTGAAAACTTAAGATAAATGTGTTTTAATTGGGTCTTAAATGGGTTGGACTTAGAACCCATTTTCAACCAAAGCCTCACAATCTCTCTCTTCCCTCTTTAACTTTACAAAAATATTTTTTTACTAAAAATCAACATTATAATTATTTTTTTATATTTCAATTTTCTTTTCTTTTTTTTTTTTTTTCATTTTTTTCCTTTCTTCTTCCTTCCTTAGCTTATGGCTGGCACAGCAACGGCCGGCGACCGGCCAAGTGAGGCTCGAGCTCACCGGCCTCAATCGAGGCTCAAGCCTTGAGCTCGCCGGCATCAAGCAAGCTCGAGCTCACCGGATCTAGCGAGGCTAAGGCCTCGCCAACGTCTAGCAAGCCTCAAGCTCGCCGACGTCAAGTGAGCTCGACAAGCTCAAGGCTCGTCTATGGCTGGTCGCCGGCTGTCGTCGTGGCTGGTGGTCGACCGTAGAAGAAGAAAAACAAAAAACAAAAAAGAGAAAAATTAAAAATTATATTCTTAAAAAATTAAAAATAATGTAAAATTCGATTTTTTAAAATTAAAAATTCTATTTAAAAAATGAATTTTACAAAAAATTATAAAAATTGTCCATTAAATTTATATTGCATAAAAATATTTTAGCAATATCATTTTTTTTTTAAAAATCATAAGAAATAATTTTTTTAGATTTAGTTAAATGGATCGGGTATAAATTGGGTATGAGTTGGATTGGATATAGGTCAAAAACTTTACATTAAGATAAATGAGTCATAAATGGGTTAAATGAATTAATTTGAATCGGGCCATCTATGACCCTACCCGATTCACCCGTTTAACGGGTCTACTTGTCAAGACCGGTTCTTAGTTTAGAACCTTTTTTGTAAGTCTTTGAATTGAAGCAAAATCAACTAGATAAGGTCGGTCCAGTTCAATTTCGGGATCTATCATGGACCAATGCACACCTCTATTGACAACGATGTTTTAAAAATGTACTAGAGTACGGACCCACCACAACTCCTATTTACCATTCGACTAGTTTTGCCATTTAAATCTAGAGCAAACAGTTGGTGTCAACATGTCAGAATCACTGCATGATCCTGTCAACATCAAAACATATTATCAAGCGAAATAATTAACTAATAACAAAAACTGATTAATCTATGTTTAGATTTTCCTTTTCTTTTTCGGGTAATTTGTTTAAGCCATAACAACATTTGCTTGCCCTAATTAAACTACCCGGTGAAGAAAATTTGCGGAGGAAATTAATTGCAGAAAGTGCTCATCAAGGCTACCTTAGTCGATAGGGTCTCAGCTTCAATATGATCAAACATGATTCAATCTTGTGTTTCAATGACCAAGATTCGTACGATTTGCGATTTTAATTTACTCGAGAAAATTCTTTGTTTGAGTCCGAGTCCAAATTAAGTGCAACCATCGCTGTTAGATTTTAGCGAGATCTTCATAATCAATGATTACAATTAACACGGTTGATCATAGATCGGTCCTAGAAGTAATTCGTCCAACTCATCCTTCTTATTCCCCTCATTTTGTCTTTTCCTTTTGAAAGCCGGTTCAGTTATTAAAAAATGATATGTCGAAATTATTCTTTCGCAGCTGGGTTACAGGACGTCTCTATTTTATTTTATCATATGTTATTGCAATATATAATTGCAGAAAGAGCAGCGACCGCCCACCCAACTCCAAATTTTTTAAAATATTATTAAAGAAAAACCTCCAAATTTGACTCGGTCCTCCGGACATGGAGTCAGGTCAATCTGCTCTTATTTTCAGCGTCAACGGCCCTTCCCCCCCGACCGACACGCTCTTCTTTGGATATGTATGAACCATTTAAAAACTAAGTGATGCTCCACCAAAAAAAAAAAAAAAAATAGAGAGAGAAAGAAAACTAAGTGATGCGTCGAACAATGATTATTTCTTGCACATGACCCACTTATTTAAAGGGTTACTTATTGATAAACCGATCTTAATAAGTCTACCATTTCTCCATAGGATTTATTTCTAAATATCAATGCATAAATGTGCGGTTTGGTTTTTACTTGATGAATTAGATACTTTTCTTGTGTGGTTGAACTATTGAAGATTTGCCTGAGTCATGATATACTTTTTTCATGTGGTTTAGATGTGATAAGTATCGTGACTAAATTGCAATGTTTTCCACCTAATTATGTTAGGGTTAATACCCTAAAAAATGCAAAATTGGTACACATATAATAAATTTACCCCAAATTAATTTTTTAACCACCAAAAATCTCAAACTTACAATAAACAGGTATACTTGTGATTAAATTTACCCTCTATTAGTTCCCGTTATATTTTACTGTCAAATTATTAAATTGAATGACACGTGATAGTTAATTGGTGTACCAATTTATGATTTTATTCTTTGTTTATTATAGTTATACAAATTTTTGTGATTTTTTTGTGATATTAATATAATTTAACAGATGATATATTTATTACAAATGTACCAGTTTGGAGTTTTTGGCGATTGAAAAAATTAGTTTTAGATAAATTTATCACAAATGTATCAGTTTATGGTTTTTTATGATCAATCGAGATAAATTTATCATGGGTGTATTAGTTTAGAATTTTCATGGTTAAAAAATTAGTTTGAGATGAATTTGTTACGAGATGTACCAATTTTGAATTTTTTAAAGTATTAACCCTTAATGTTAATTGGGAGGCACGATGGCCAACTTAGGTAAAACCTCATCTGATGTACATAAAGAGGCTGTGAACATTGGTGGTAGTTAATCTTAGTGATATTTCAAACATGACTGAATATTGATTTACATTGTGTGTGTATATAAAGTCATGGTTAAGTAATAATACTCTCGATCCTAACAAAATTAAAGAAATCCTTTTTTTTATTTTTCTATACCCATTCTTTATTTTATCGGTTCATGATCTAGGGATTGGATCTCTATGCTTATTCCAATAGAAAGTGAAACTTTCAAATGATTATTCATCTACTATATATTCGTGTAAATAGGGCAAGAAAGTTCTATGGGCAATTGATCGTGCATTTCGAGAGTATCTCGATGTCTTATAAAGGAATGCATTCAACATTTAGCTTTTGCTCTTAAATTTACATCTTCATAACACAATATGGCCAAATCACAAAAAGTTTATATTAGGCCTACAGAGCAATCGCATGACGTCCTAAAAATGGCAACGCGTCTACTGCATCATCGGCTTGTCCTGAAATTGATCGGATTTTGACAAAGTCTCATAAAATGGAATGATCGGAATTACCGACGTACGTGGTAGTGCAGGGATGATGCACCATGTCAATCCCTAGCGTGACCAAAGGACATCAAATTTCAATCAACGCAATTATGAATTGCACCGAAAGGTGCAGCCAATGCGTTGCCAAATTGATGTGGCTCACGAACCTTGACTTGACCAGGTAGTGCTTGAGAAGATTTTCGCTGCTGCCTTTGACAATTCCAAGGGTGGCGTGGTCTCTCCTTGCACTCGGTCTACTTCTTGGTTCTGTCTAGGAGATGTGACGTGAGAATCATGACGTGAAACCACTCTCCCATCTATAACTTAAACTTTTAAAACGTGAATAATAACTTCACACATATTTTTTTAGGTACTAAAGCATAAGACTATTGATTTCAAATCTCTTTAAATCCTTCTCTCCAAACGAAAAATTATTGAAATTTAAATATTAAATTACGCATCCATCTATAATAATTTAAGAACTTTATTATTTCGAAACAACCGTCCGGCATAATAAAAAGTAGAGCAAAAGCCCAATTTACATCTCTAGAAGCTAGGATTTGATCGACTCTTACGAGAGTCGAAAGTCAGATCGTTCACTTCCTCTCTCTCAATTATCTCTTACAAACACCCAGGTTTCATCATGCTCTTCGCCGCCGGCGGAAACCAATTATAAAACAAGATAAACAAACAGACATGTCGTGACAGACCACACAGAAGTAGTCAAAAGCTAGGTCGCCCCTTCAATAACTCTTCTGACTGAAATCAACACGATGCATGCCGAAGTGCTGAATCTAGGAAAGTCAAAGGAGAAGCGGGCGAGGCTCGTCAATTTTGGGTCGCGAAGAGACTGTATTAAAATATGGAAGCTTCATTCTCTCCTCCCCCCCTCTAATTTCGGCATTGCCCCTTTCCCAAAGCATGTTTTGAACCTCTTACCCGGTCAGAAGTTTCGGCCCCGCAAAAAGGCATTCCAACTCGTGCAGAAACGTGACGTATGGAACACTATCTGTACCCCTTTCCTGTAATCCACTTCCCTCTGGACTCTAGCCAGCCAGCCCCAACCACCAGTCTCGCCAGTGACCGTTGACCGTTGACCGTCCCCCCGAGGGAGCATCTTCGCCGGCAACCCTTTTCACATGCTAGCAAGTAGTATCCTCCCACGCTAGTTTTGCAAAATGATAATTAGGTTCTCGTTGCCAAGGTTTAAGAAAGGTTAATGAGATAGCCGGGGCTGGATCTAGGGCAAAATGATTATTTTAGTACTAAAAATTTTTGGACGGACGGATATTCGAGTTCCATGGCCTTTAACATGTGGCCGGTAAAGTGACTTGGGTGCCGAGAACTCTAACTTGGCGTTACTTTAGGAATCCTAAGAAATTACTTAGATTCACTTGAATGGATGATCTTAATGGGGAAAAAAAACCAAAAGTGGAAGGTTTTAAGTAAAGTTTCGGTATTGAATTGATTGTTCTCAAGGTTTTGACATGGTTCGGGACTTGATTTTTGCTTAGAGATACTTCTTAAGTCCTAAGGGCGAGGTCACAAGTTGATATTCATTTCTCTCTTGTGAGCATATATACCAACCCTACTTTGGAGAGTTCATTATAGCAACTGAAGTATCATCCGATAAAATTAACCGAACTAGCCTTTACATTACCATTTTTATATTAGAGTTAGGTGTATACTTTTCATATGGTGCATAATGATTACCAATCTTTTACTTTCCGTCTAAAAATTTGAAAATGGAAGGAAAGTTATAAATTGACATATGATAGTCTGTATATCTTGAAAAATTCTAGGCGTTTTTCACCAAATAAAAGTGAAGGTGTAAGACCCATAAAAAGATTCATAAGTGAAAAGCTGCAAAGACAAATTTGAATATTTTAACAGAATGAAAGAGACTGATTTCGGACGACATGATGCTACGACAGTGATTAGATATTCTCAAGCAAGATATTTATCAAAAATAGAAAAAATAAAGAAACGACAAGAAAAGAAATCTGGATTTGAGATGCGTTTTTGAGACGATGACTCGCCAAACACCAACGAAAGAATCAAATCAAATAATTTATTATATACAAAAGCATATAAAATTATACATATACATATATCTATATATATATGGATCACAAATTTACGAAATTAAAATAATGGAAGCCGAGGTCAAAGCTCGTGTTCCATCTGCCACCGCCCCTAATTATCATTAAGCTTCAAGCTAATTTAATTTATTCAAAAAAAAAAAGAAAGGAAGAGTGTGCGTGGGGGCCCGCCGGAAACGATCGAATCGAATTTGGGCCGTCGATCCCAGGCGGCTGGAACGTCGGCCCTCCGATCGATTCCCCCCCACCCGGGACGCGTCCTCGCGCGTTTTCGCCCCTCCTTCGTCCGGACCTCTCCGAACCAGATAGTCTCCTCCTCCTTACTTAAACTCTCCCTCCACCCGCTCCACAACGATCTCCATCGCCATTACATTTCTAGAGAAGAGAAGAGAGAGAGAGGAGAGAGAAGAGAAGAGAGAGAGAGAAGAGAGAAGAGAAGAGAGAGAAAGATAGGGAGAGTGCCGAGGCTTGAGGTCATGGCTGACGCCGCTGCTCAGAACGGCCAGTTCAGCGACTTCCCGGCGGTCCCGACCCACGGCGGCCAGTTCATCCAGTACGACATCTTCGGCAACCACTTCGAGATCACGGCCAAGTACCGGCCGCCGATCATGCCGATCGGCCGCGGCGCGTACGGCATCGTCTGGTACGTCCCCCCCCCCCCCCAATCGCCGTCGGTGGACTCCGCGTGTGTTTTTCGGTTCGGTTCGGTTTCGGTTTTTTTTTTTTCTTTTTTTTGGGCTTTTTTAACGGATTTCTCCCGCTGATTTGGATGTGGTCCAGCTCTGTTCTGAACTCGGAGACGAACGAGATGGTGGCGATCAAGAAGATAGCGAACGCGTTCGACAACCACATGGACGCCAAGCGGACGCTCCGCGAGATCAAGCTGCTCCGCCATCTGGACCACGAGAACGTGAGTTTGTCTCTCTCTCTCGTTGAGACCGATTGGCGCTGATTTTTTGTTTTTCTTGAAGAACTCTGAAATTTCGATTGCTTCTCGTATCGAAGCAATCGGTTCGCTTGTTGATGATCAGCTGATTGCAATGGAGCGGATGTTTCCGTACAGTAACTTAATCAAGCTCCCTTACAGTAATAATTCAAGCCCATGCTTATCTGCAATAACAGGACAACTATGGTTTTAAATAGTATCATAATTGTCGGTTTAGGATTAAAAATCCGAATTAAACTGTTGTAAGTTAATTATTTCATGTACAGCTAATCAAGATGATACTGTTTAACAATTTCGTGTTTGCAAGGACTGGCCCTTGGGCCATTATCCAGATTCCATAATTGAAATGTGCTCAAGAATAGTAGTTTGGTGATGAGTTGTTATCGTTAGTCTTGCGGCATCCTGTGGGCGGAATAGTACGTTGTGGGGTCTCAATTATGGAGTGGGTCAACGCATTGATTGCAACTGTATTGGATGACTCGGCCAATCGCATGTAGTCTTCAATTGAGATATTAAAATTACAAATTTGTTCTTTGCGGTGGCAACAGTGGTTAAACGGTGGATTTTTATGCATGAAAACAGGTTATTGGAATTAGAGATGTGATTCCTCCTCCCCTACGGCGAGAATTTACTGATGTCTACATTGCTATGGAACTCATGGACACTGATCTGCACCAAATTATTCGTTCAAACCAAGGCTTGTCGGAAGAGCACTGTCAGGTATTAGTCTTCACGACATGCTAGTAGCCCCTGCCTATGTTCTGGGCGTTGACTAAGTTTCTCAATTAGATTTTGAAAGGTTGAAAAGTCTTAAAACTATGTGTTCCTTTTGTTGCAGTACTTCTTGTATCAGATTCTACGTGGACTGAAGTATATCCACTCTGCGAATGTTATTCATAGAGACTTGAAACCCAGCAATCTTTTGCTGAATGCCAATTGTGACCTGAAGATCATTGACTTTGGCCTGGCACGGCCAACTGCAGAGAATGAATTTATGACTGAATATGTGGTCACCAGATGGTACAGGGCACCAGAATTGCTGTTGAACTCTTCAGATTATACTGCTGCTATAGATGTGTGGTCTGTCGGTTGCATATTTATGGAGCTTATGAACAGAAAGCCTTTGTTCCCTGGGAGGGATCATGTGCATCAGATGCGTTTGCTTGTAGAGGTAAAAAAACATTCATATTCACTAATACAATTTGGAGTACTTCCATGTTTAGGTTCACTATGGCTGAATAACACCACACAACATTGGTGCATCTTCAAATGCATGTGCAACAACCACGACGACAACAACTAAGCCTTATCCCACTAAATGGAGAATGTAGATGCTAGAAAATGTCAAACAGCCTTATATAATGGTTTGGAGTGCCTTCCTTGAAGATGCAATGTCTTTCAGGATCAATTCCCAGAACTATCACAATTTGCTTTTTAGCTCCTCCGCTGATTTGAATAAAAAAGGAAGTTGGAAAATTATATGTTTTTTAACAGCAAGGAGCTACTTTCTTTCCTTTCTTTTCAGCATTCTTTCGTGTAAAATAACGCAAATGTAGCAATCATAACTCTGTGGTGTCTTATTCAAATGACTGAACGATTGTTTTGCTTTCGGATTTTTCAGCTTCTTGGTACACCAGCTGATTCCGATCTTGGGTTTGTGCGAAATGAGGATGCACGCCGATACATAAGACAGCTTCCTCAGCATCCCCGTCAACCATTGGCTAGTGTTTTTCCTCATGTTCACCCTTCGGCCATCGATCTGGTTGAGAAGATGCTGACATTTGACCCAACAAAGAGAATCACAGGTAATGTTCGTGTTTCTCACCTCTATTCTTGGCCTCTGCCAATTCTGATATGCAAGGAACTTGAACATTCACCCTAGATAGTGCGATGTCCATCCCATAACTCAACCAGATTATCGAAGCTTGGCCTAGTTAAGCAAAATTGGATTATGTTAATAATGGTTGGTGTCTGGAGTGAGAGACAGCCATATCAAACAAAGCGATCCTGGTCAACAGTGACAGAATTTTACATTCATATAAAATGCTGTTGAATGGTCCATCCATCCATTTGGTTTGTTCAAACAGATAGGGAAGCACGAGTATGTTTAAGTTCATTCCTAAGTTTACTTTACTTATTTTATGCAATATGTCGATTCTGTGTTTCAAGGACAAAAACTAAGCATTCGTAGGGTTTTTGCCTGTTTAAGCTCTGTCATGATCTATTATATGATTTATGGAGGCAAGATTTCAATCAAAGAACTTTCTTACAGCAGATCTACCTTCAATACTTCTTCTGTTAAATTATTCACTTATGGGTCAACTCATCTTTTGGCAGTTGAAGGAGCACTCGCCCATCCTTATCTTACGAGATTACACGACATAGCTGATGAACCTGTGTGCGCACAACCATTTTCTTTTGAGTTTGAGCAACAGCCCTTGGGAGAAGAGCAGATGAAGGACATGATATATCAGGAGGCTATAGCGCTCAATCCAGAGCTTGCTTGATGCTGTTTAAAGTTTCTATGGTGGATGAGGAACTGCGAACTAAAGTGGAAACAGTGCAGCGCAACGAAATGAAGAGTTGCACATATTCACAGAGGCAACCGATCTCGTTGATTTATTTTTCCGTGGAGTAAGTACCACGAATACTGATTTGGGGGAGCTTTGCTCCACCTGTCGAATAAGCCTTCTTGATTCCTTTAAACGCCTTTTGCTTTTGCAGTCGGTGCTTCTTGGCATTCTTTTATTAGCTTGTATTTCACTCAACGTGTTTAATATCATTTTGTTGTAACATTACCACAGTTTGTAAATTTGTACTGCAAGATGTATTAGTAAGAAGAACTGTATTTTTTATTTTTTTTGTTCATTGAACCGTGCTTCAGTTTATGAATGCTAATCTGTATGTAACGCGCAGAGCACAGAGCGTTAGAGCTTTTATCTGTGCCTTCACAACTTCTGCTTTATTATAAATCCCTTCGTTCCCAAAAGATTTCTTAAATCTCATTGCAAGAATTGCTAGCTAGGTAGGTTGTTGTGTTCACCTTTGCATTCTCACGGTAAAGCCTCCGACGTGGTTGATGGATTCCTGCCTACCTGGTTTTTAATGGCACTCCATACCATATATTATAAGGTCGGCGACTCTGTGTTTTCGAACCTTGAGTGGTACCCCGATTATTGCTAGAAAGTTGTCGGCAAAAGAAGCCAACCAGCTGCTGGATGAGTGCCTCATCTGTGGTGGTATAGCTTTTTCTATTATTGGGTACCAAAACGGGCTTAAAGCTGAGGCCCACAATTAATGAGTTAACCTATGCTGGGGAGTGATCATACACGAACAAATTCGAGCGTTTGCGTAGATGATTGGGCTAGTGATTTCACAGGCCTACGCTCCACCACAAGGTACTAAATTCTTCCTGGTTAAATCCCCTCTTCTCCTAGGGTGCAAGACGCAGACAATGGTTTCCGGACTAGTGCCGAGGCCGATCGCCATGCTCTTGCCGACCCCGAATCTGAGCTTCTGCAACTTCGTTGGTTGCTTCCAGGCATGGGAGCGGCTGCTGTCATTTTTCGTGGCGATGGGAGCACTATTCAGATTGCCCATAACGATGTATTTCACGGGTGAATTAAGCATATCGAGATAGATTTTTGTTTCACGTGATAATATATTTGCTGCAGGATCATCCATTAGTTTCACTTATGCAGATTGATTGATTAGGCTGCCGTTATCTTAACCCGATATTCTTACATGATTGTCGCATGACTTCTATGAAAAGGATGGCTACTTTTACATCTCGATTTGGCGAACATAAATTATAAAACAAATTTCCATATTCTTTCACATTCATAACTTGGATATCGTGATTGTTCGATCACACCACATTATAGCTAGGAATGAAAAAATTATCAAAAAGACCTAAATCAATTACAATAATGCCAATTCAGTCATAAACATATTCTTTTGCCATTTCAGTTCTAAACATTTTACAAATGTGCTAATTCAGTTTGTTCAGCCAATTTGAACGGCTCTTGCCCAGCTCTAGGAAAAAGGAAAAAAGAAGAGAAAAAAAGAAAATAAAAAATTAATTAAAAAAATTCGAAAAAAATTCGAAAAAAATAAAATATTATTAAAATTTATTCACATCAGCATCAACAGGAAGACCAGCATCCACTAAGCCCTTGTTAACCAAAATTGACTAGATGTAATTAATTGACACAATTGCAAAATATCTATGACTGAATTGGCCAAAAAAAAAGTTTTTGATTGAATTAGCACAATTGTAATAGGTTTTAGACTTTTTTGGTAATTCTCCCGCTAGGAACATATGGTGAAATTTTCATCTGCATCAAATCCCTTTATTTCTGCTTAATTTAAGGAGAATAATTTCTTTCAACGAGCTTCACTTTTGCAGCATGACCATTTTAATTAGTGAAATCAATATTAGTATAAGAGAAAAATACTCAAGATTATTTTGCTTTTTCCCTTACATTTTTTTACAAGTACGTTAGATTGGCTTGCGCATACAGCGTCTAATTAATGTCATTCTCTAAAGAGGTTGGCACCTCACCGCTATGTCAATTAGGCGGTCCCGCTTTATTTCCCAGTTTACTTTCCTTCTTCCTTCCAAAGCAACACAGCAACAAGCGCACGACTCTCTATCTTCTTCCTGCTTGAGCCGTCGCCCGCCATTGCCACCACACCTTCGCCATAGATTTAACTTTTACCAGGCAATTTATGACATTAGGACATAAGGCAGTGACGAGCGACTAAAGCTCGACATGTCGCCTATCGGCATACGCAACTTGTTGACTAATTGAGCTCCATTAAATTTTGATTTGGCGTTATTAATGTGTCAATGATCTCAATGTTTCACATTACCTCCTACGTCGAGAGGATTCACTTCACGGATTAGAATTTAGAACATTAGAAGCTGCCCAACTGCTTATGAAAAATCATCTATAAGAGAGGCTTTGTAAATTTTTGTGCAAGTATATAACTTTGTGGAGCAGCTCCTGATGCTAATCATGTTCGTATGCCGGAGAATATCGCGCCCAGAATGCGCTCGTAATGCAGTAGCACCTTGCTGCACTTTTCGACTTTGGACAATCCAACGATTCATTGAAAAGCAAAGTGAGAGTTTCCCGGTTACACGGTTAGATCGACGGGAGAAGTTAACAGGTCTCTCCTTTAATAGCACAGTACAGCGAAACTTGCATAAGATTTTATTGATTGTCATCATATCAGATAGACATCGGAAACTTCACTTGCTGAGACAAAAAAGATCGCATCAAGCCGCAAGTCCCGTTTGGCAATCATACTTTACTCCTCTACTTCATTACTCTACGCCTTCATATTCCTGCAACAAAACTTCAGATTAATTCTCATTCTGTGTTGACCACCCACATAACCGCATGAGTTAGTCTATCTAAATTGCTGTCTTAAAAACTAAAAAGGAAAGAGGCAATGTCAAATTTGTCATCGCCGTATTAGGAGTACCAACTGTGTCCTTTCGCAGATCATATAAATGTTCTCTAGCATGTAGTCGATAGCTTTTTCCCTTGTGCTCAGATTTGATATAAAAACGTATGTTCTAACACACAAGGCAGAATAAGTCATGATCAAAAACTCCTTCCTCCAACTGAGCATTGGAGTACACATGACATTTTGCGAGGGCTCAGAGTAATATATGTGCTTGACTAAGTCCAGAAGCTAATTGAAGAAATTTATTGAAGGGAAAAATAGCATTTTTGAGAAAAGAAACAAAACCCAGATTAGTTAACTGAAAAACAGGTGCATGGATGTATTAAAAGAAAAGGCTTACCGGCTTAGGGCAGTCAGCATACGGGTTATATATGGTGAAAGAGGCACGCCTCAGTAGTAGAGCGACCCTGAAATTGCCAAATTTCACAGAGAAATTAGGTTTCCTTTCTAAATCAGACCAGAAAAATATAAACTCTTCAGAAATTTTTTATAAAAAAAATCCTAATTAAGGAGATGATGAACATTTACAGACCCTGCCACCAATTCCCTCTTGAAGCACTGTCCAGGTTGCTTCCGTTCGATTCATCCTCCACGCCATCTTTCTTGAGCTGAAAGATCAAAAACAAAAATTTAGAAAAGCATGCCAAGAATAAGTTTCATATCCAGCAAGCATTGATGCTATGTACCGGATGAAAAAGCAAAATGAGGAATTAGTTTCTTACCATGGAGTGAGATTCGGTGGTCCCAGCGGTGGTTCTTGGGGAATAATTCTCTTGTCCACCATAGTAGATGGATGAGCTCAGATAGCATGGCTCAGCTGCTTCACTCTGGTATATGGCACTCTTGGCCTTGCTAGTTGCATTATTCCCATCACCCTTAAAGCTTTGACCTCTACTCGCTCCTAAGTTGGCCAGATGGATGAGGAATATAAAGGACATGAGAACAAATGAGAAAGGTCAAACAAAGAAGAAAGCTGATTTTTACCATCGAGTCGATAACGACAACATGCCTGATATCACGGCAGAACAAATGATTCGTGCACAGGCATAGCGACTTGTCTTGATATTCACACGATAAAACCGTTTTACGAATATTTTAGTACATGCAATCCCGCCGATGCGAATTAATTGGGCTAATTCAAACCATGCGCACAATTTCTTACATGATTAAAAGAAGTAGAATGACAATTGAAGACTCCAAAAACTTTGTCATTTTGGTAGCTGTGCTGTGTTTGACAGACCTGGATTTCCATATTTGCAACCGCCGGCTTGATTTCCTGAATCCGGGTTTCTGGGGGAGCCCATAAATGTCTCGGAACGAGAATGTTTGTTAGTCCCCGCTAGGACCTGATAATTTAGGAGGAAACATAAGGAGAACCAAGTAATCAGCATTTATTCCATGAACATATTAGCTCTAAAACTAAATACAGACATCATTAGACTAAAATAAAGTACATATAAAGATCCTAATCATGCATCAAACGTAATAAAGGACAGCTCGGTCAAAGACTCCACTGGAAAGATCAGCACTGCAACTCAGATCGCTCGCATCCAAGCTTAGTCTAAGGTTGATTCCTAGGGAACATGTTGAAAGATTGGATCACTTTAGCTTTGCATACCAAGGAAAAGGTTCAAAAGTAAAAATTCTTATGAACGACGCATATTTTTAATAGATAGTGGCGCGACTCTGCCACGACCATCCTTATCAAACTCCGAGTTCATGTGAATCTAGAGCATCATAGCCGCCACATTAAAGCACTCAAGTTTTTATGGCTCCTCCTTAAAACTCTTAGAGAGAGAGAGAGAGAGTTACCGTGGACGGTGGAGGGAAAATAGAGCCGAAGCTCCCGGAAGAAGGAGAAAATGAGTCTTTGGGACCAAAGAGATGATCCAAACTGTTGCTAGCGTTGGTGTTGTTAGGTGAGGAAGAAGAAGAGTTGCCCACTTGCCTCCTGCTCTTGTCCATTATTCTCTCGACTTGACTCAACAGAGCTCAGTCAGAAAAACAAAAAAAAACGACCCCTCTAAACACTCGACACAACGAACTAAACCACTACTCCTTCGGTTCAAAAAGACGAGAATTTTAAGATTAGATTTGGGTTTGTGTTGGGTAGACACAAGGCCGTGACAGAAAAACACACGCAGAGAGACAGACTCGAAGATCCAGAAAAGGAGGGGGCAGCGGATAAGATTTGCAGGAGAGAAACAAACGGATAACTAGCAACTGCTCAGAGACGGCACGTGAAGATTGCAGGGCGAGGAGGGGAGGGAGAGGGGAGAGAGAGAGAGATTGGTGATGAAAACGGTCTACGTTCGAAGCTACTTATATAGATTGGGCGGTTGAAATGGGGACGAGGGTGACGTTCCCATGTGCTCTCATTCAATTCGATTCTCGTTTCCGAAAATCAATGCATGCATCCAAAACATGCAAACCCAACCCGTCTCAATCATCGAACAGTGCGGGACTTCATGTGAGATCGGCATGGCATAGCGGTTCAAATGAAGCGGGCTTGCATGAATCCGGTGCATAGACATCGGCATCATATTATCTCCACGCGTGCGCATTGCCTTCCTCCAAGTGGACATGTTGGGTTCCCGACCACTGATTTGCCTAAGCGTGATTCGTCACTGTGTTTGACCTATATCGCATGTTGTTGCTCGTGGCATATTTTGAATCAAAGAAAAAGAGGGTTTGGAATCATTTTCCAAGATGACCATTCACATCAACATGGTCATCTTTAAAAAAGATTCACAACACTCGTTTATCAATACTTGTCAAATAAGATAGCTACGCGGCGGATTCTCTAACCCTCATCATAGATCAAAGAATTAAAGTCCTTTAATGTCATTTGTAAGATCAAATAAAAATTTCAATAACAACCCACTTAAATTGAAAGAAGCACTTGTTAAAAAAAGATTCGTATCTTAATATTAAAATGTTAGCACAATGATCTCAAAACAAGTTGTTTCGATCTAGTGGTGATCAACAGTAAAACCGAGAGATCCTCGCCCGAAAGCATTGTCTTCCCCGTAAAAGATTAATGTAAATGCAAGAAGCACACGAATCATCTATCATACCTTAGGTATAAAAGCAGTGGGAGGAAAAGGAAAATTTAATGTGGTCTAGGAAATTGTGTTTATATACAGATTCTTTCGCCAAGGAAAGCTTCAATGCATTTCAATAATTTGTTCCGGAATTTGGAATGCGTTATGCACTTGATACAGACAAGGACATGGGGGAAATGAATGTCATTGGAAAATGACGTGATGGCGAGAAATAAATGTCCCATACGGCACTTTGGTCAAATTTGTCCTGTTGGAGTCGTATACGTGGCCCTCAATAAATTGTGTGCTCAGGAGCATGAACAAGGGGTCCTCTCTGTGCAGGTTTCTCTCCTAGCTTTTTAGTTATGGGAGCATTCAGTGCCGTGTTCCGAAAGCTTTTTGACTAAAAGTGATGGGTGAATTCCGTGGACCGAGGGCTCCGCTGTTAACGGATGCCTTGTTTTGTTTTATAATACGTGATCGATGCGTCGAAACATTGGTGGTAAGTATGTTTTCCGCGAATCTCTCGGGATACCCATCACTAGCAAGCCTCCCCGTGTAAAAAGGTTGGATGATTTTGTTTCTAGATTATGCGCGACGGCTCGATTGCTTTCACGGAAAGTTTTCTTCCCGAAAGAAAGAAGAATTAAACTACTCGTGATGTAGGTCGGCCGAATCAAGTCGTAGTTCCACAAGACACACTTCTTGTATTGAAAATTCGCGCTTGATGCGATAGTGATCCCCACGTGCATTCATCGACCGTCAGTCCAATCTGCTGTTTGAACGAATATTGGGAAAAGCTTTATAGACTTTTTAGGGTTTGGAGGGAAGATAGATAAGGTAAGGCTATGTAGGACAAAGCAAACTTGATAACTAGATGCTTAAAAGAGGGATTCTTTTCAAGATCACGGCCTAAAGAAAATCGAGGGTTAAAAAACCATTTTACCATGGCCGCTTACCACGTTTAATTTGTGGACATGACTCAAACACACGACAAGAATCAACTCGAAACTGACACGAACCACTCCGTGTTTAAACTCATTTTCAATTAAGAAATGGTTTTTTATTATTAGGTTAATCCGAAGTGCGCCGAAAGATACGGATAAGCGGGACGGAGGAATAAGGGCACGATATCGATTAGCAGCCTCAGATACAGTGTGATCTCAAGGAAGTAAATTTGAATCTGTACGCCAAAATCTAGAGATCGGAAAATCTTGGTCTGTGATGCGATATCCTTTTGACTCCCCCCGCGGATCGCGGCTCACATTCTTGATCTGCATCGCCAAGAAGATCAAGAAAGATCAAGAAAAAGATACCCAGGATTGACCAGAGCGTCGCCGCTATCCTCTTCTTCGTCCCTATCATATCTCGAAAAATCGAAGACGGAATATATACATCCCCTTCGAAAGAGACGGCGGGAGGGAATGTCAGCGTGCGTTCGTGCGTGCCTCATCCCCTTCGCGTTTTGTCCGACTATGGCGAGTGCGTAAAATCGGGAAGCTTGTCGAGCGAGGGATTTTCATGGCACTTTAAGGTCGACGCATTGGAAAACGTTGCAAAAAAGAAATGTCATCTTTATCGTTTATCTTTACTTTAATTGAAAGATCATAAAGATCTGCTAAAACAAGAGTAGATTCATGTCCTCCTTTTCTCTTTATTCGGATGCAAATTGCATGTGCTACGATGCCAGTATATGTCAAAGTATAGGGGAAAGTTCGTATCGAATTTCATTAAATTTGCTGGTAGAGATCACAAGCTTATGCGTGTGAGAGAAATTGGACACTTTAAATGAGGAATATAATATAGTATTTGAAGATTTGATCAATTTCATATGAGCATTAGAATGATAGATTTCGATTTTACTATGAATGTTAAAAAAGGGGCGAGTTTCTGATTCCATTCCTCTTGTTCCTATTCTCCGAATATATAAACTCGGAAATTATTGCTCAAAAAGTAAGTGAGTCTAAGGGGTGTTTGATTAGACTTTTGGGAAAAAATTTTGAGAAAATGTAAAGGATTTTAAGTTAAAAGGGATTTTCCAAAATACAAATTGTATTTATTAAATTGTAATATAAAAGTCCATTGTGATGTATTTTTGAGCAAAATAGTATTTGGAGGGTTTATATTTTTAAACAACTTTTGTAATGAAAAAAGAAAAAAAATTCATCAAAAGGAAAATAAAAAAGTTGGCCAACGAGGGCCGCTGGCCGCTAGCGATCGAAATATGTCACTGGTAGCCGACATCTAAGGTTGCAAGACCTCAGGTAGCCCTCAAAGACAACTGGCGAGGTTGCCTTGGGTCGTGCGACCTCCGACGAGGGCCTTCTAGTTGCGTGACCTCAAGCGGCCCTTCACGAAGGTCGTGGCAACCCATATTTCGGTCACTAAGAGGTCGCGTGACCTCGCCAAGACCGACGACCCAGATCTAGGTCGTCGCTACTCACCAAGGTTGCGCAACTGCCCGATGACGGTCGTTGGGGTGGCCACGATCTCGCCGACCTCTCTCTAGCCCATCGCCAACCCATCGCAACCGCAATGCACAACTCAACAGAGAAGAAGATGAATAGTGAATCATGAGGGCAAAATGGAAAAATAAAAATTGAGTGGGGATAGTTTTGGAACAAAATTTTTATACTTAACCCTAAGAAGCCTTCCAAAAATGCTGAAAGCCCCAGGCAACCTAGGACCTTGCCTTAGGCTTTCAGCCTTTCAAAGGCAAACATTTCCCCAATGTGAGTTTCAAAAATTTAACCTAACATCCAATATTTAGCCAAATGGGCTTTGGATATCCAAAACTCCTTCACAAAGCAGGTTCAAACACACCCTAAATCACCAACATTGACAAATTCTTCCCAACTTGGCCCAAACAAGATACCCTCCCTCGTCCAATAGAGTGATAAGAGAAACTCATGCTAGGCAAGCCCTGTGGTCAAGCCTATAACCCAAAAGGAGCCAAACAATCTTAGAATGAAAAGTTATTTCATTAGAATAATGTTATGGCTCTCACCTTTTACTTTAATCTTTCCTAAGGACGAGTACCATATAAATGAACACAATTATAATTAATTAGATGATTTGCAAGAAACTCACCCTCGGATTCACTCACTCCCACGATTAGTGGTTAAAATAAACTATCACGACTTATGTATCTAGGAAATAGTTGCTTCAATTTGAATTTTCCCTATATACATCACATCTAGTAATTTCATTCTGGATTTATCGGTAATTATCTAGACTATTATTAGAATGGCGATTTTATCCACTATGGAGTAATCTTGAACATGTGATCTTAACAAAGAAGAGAGAGCGTCGAATGTTTATGACTAGGCTTGGGGAGTTTACGAAGTCTCATGAAATAATCTTCGTTGAAGTTTGAGGTTAAAAACCTACTTGGTTTACCTTATTTTTGGTAGCGTAGATTTGACTTAACTCATTTTCTTCTCTAGATTTATCTATACTTCCAATCATTTTCAATTGTTTATACTATATTAACAATAATAAAATGATAATAACGACGACGACTGCTTTAGTATGAAACTTTAGTATACTGTACAAGCTCAGCAATGGGGGGGAATCAACCTTCATATCAGCTTTATGTAGGTTCGTTTTGGATAAGGATGGAATAGTTGCAAATGCCAGGAATGTTTCTTGAGGGTGTGAGGTACCTTTTTACCCTTACGAAGCTAAGCTTCGTCTAGGACCAATTAGGCGGGCCAGAGTTAAAGATACTTCCACACATTATTCGAGCCTTCTTGAATTTACTCCTACTATCTCGAGACTCAAATTCGAATGGATTAAGATACTTTCACACATTGTTCGAAACTCTTGAATTTACTCTTTCTATCTCGAGACTCAAATTCGTGTCATAGCTGGAAAAATTGTCGAATCTCCAAATACACATATGCCGTATGCTCCCTTTTCTTATTGACATATTCTTTTGACCAATTTATTATTTTTTGCCTCGTGGTTTTATTCGGTTATTCGGATAAGCCTAAATAACTGTCTGGGAGTTTCTTATTGATTTTGTCAACATAGTGGTCAGGGGCTTACCCTCGTCCTCGTCCTTTTGTATATATTATCATTCCTTCCTTGTTTGATAAACCAAAACAATATGCGAAAATCTCTCTTCTGCTGTGCTAATCTTTGCTTGTTTGGCATTATCCATTGTTCCTTTTCTATCCAAATCACGGCAAACACTAACTAGAAAATTTGTTGAGTCCTTGAGGACAGCTGCAATCTTACCTTCTGCACTTACTGAAATGCGAAAATTACCCTAGAGGACAATACTTGCACGTTAGGTAATCTTGATTCCTCAATTTCTAATGGTAGTCATTCTCGAAAAACAATATCCTTAGTCTATAATTACCGATGGAGCTTGCGCAATTAGTTAGTAGGATCAAAGGAGTAATGCTATTTATTATTGGATAAGATGAGGTCAGATTAAATAAAGATGTGATTTCTAATATATAGATACACATATATACAAGCTTAATAAATACCTATCATTAAAGTGGATTGAATGTGGACGTGATGGCTCTTGACAATCTCCTAATGTAATGGCTCTTGCTGCCAGCAAATTCCACCTCAGTCTCCCTGCCGTCCTCCATCTCCTCTTCCTCTCCACTCATGCCAGATTGAATGTCAATTGTTCAGGTCTCCGAGCCCCCACGAATGACCGGCTAGAGGTGAGTTTGACCTCGCTGGTCACTGGCAAAGCTTGCCAACGCCGGCCACTAGCAAGGGCGAACCTCACTATTGTTGGCCGAGGTCGACCTCACCATAGCTAGGTGAGACTCAAACTCACCAAGCAACAGCGAGGGCAAGCTTCACCAAAAGCCAATGAGGTTGACCTCACATGGTTCACGCGGCCCTCGGATCTGGTGAGTCATCGAGGCCCAGCAACCGGCTAGAGAAGGAAGAAGGGAGGGAAAAAAATAAAGTGTTATTAAAAATTATCTACGTCAACGCTAGCCATGTTATGTAGGTTGGTTGGCATTCACGCTAGCAATTTCTAATCAAAATTAACCAGATGGACTCAATTAGCAAAACGTAAAAAAGTTTAAGACTCAATTAACATAATAAAAAAGTATAAATTGAATTGGTAAAAATGTAATTGGTTTAGGAATTTTTAGATGATTTTCAAAAAAAAAAAAAAAAAAAAAACCTAAATTCCATGATGAATATGATGTCTTCCTAGCAATATGGGGGAGAGAAAAGTTACTTCGCACATTTTTTTTCTTCATCCGCCAAGTCTTTAAATCCACGAATCTCTCGGTTCGTGCACCTAAATTCTTAGCGGTAGAGTCCTGAATTATAATTGATGATGCATGAAAGGTAAAATAAATTTATTTAGAGTTATGAAACCACCTAAAAATTTCGAGTTTGTGTCTTGGCAAAGCAACTTATGATATCTACTACTCTCTTGATATGCATAATAATCTCAGAATAATCATTGCATCAATTATCTGATTTGGACGCTTACAAATGGGGAGAATTATAAAAAAAAATCCCAAACATATTGTAATTGTGCCAATTCAATCGTAAATTTTTATTTTTATTTTTTGCCAAAATTCTAAACCTTTTGCATTTGTGTTAGTTCAATCCATCCAAGTTAATTTTGGTCAGCCAGCACTAACGCGACATTTTTAAAGCCAAAATCTGATTGGAAAAAAATGAAGAAAATAAAAGAAAAAAGGAAAAAAAAAGAAGTAATTATAAAGAAATCAAAAATATTAAAACTATTTTAGCCAAAATTATTGGATGGACACAATCAAAAGGTTTAGAATGATTGACACAATTTATTTGACTTTTTTATAATTTCCCCCTTACAAATGCAATAACGAAAATCTTGTGAAGGATCTCTTAATATTAAAATCAAAATGGATTTGACATCACTCAACATCATCTAAAATCGAAATCGAAATTTGAAGAGTTGAAATAGTCGACAAAATTTGTGCAATTTTCAGCAAACAAATCTATATACCACTTACAACTTAAGATATAGATATGCAAAATATCTAACTTCTTCATATGCACGTTATGCAACCTCTTGATATGCATAATTCATATAGTGAACCTTCCACATGTAGCATAACTTGTATACGCTTCTGTGGCTACACATAGTTTCACAATAGGACAACTAGATTTATTTTTAAAATACATTTAGATTAAGAATAAGTACATTTTCTCTTGCCAAGACAATAGAATTAAAATGTGCAAATGCAAACTTCTTTTCTTTTTAACTCCTTGTTTGCTATATAAATTACCGAACATGGGTAAAAAAGAACTACAAAGCACATAGGTAAAAAATGCATATTTGAATATGCAAAATTATAACTCAAAAATTAGAAACATAAATTAAGAATAATGCATGGGTTTCTACCCGAGCCCGAATGGAGAGAGACGATGCAGCTTATGGGCCTAAGAATGAAGAGACAAGGGAGGGAGAATTGGGCCTGATAGAGAGCCTAACAATACCCGAAAAGAGACAGGATCGGGATCAATCATGCGAAGCAAAACGATGCAGCCTGCAGATGAAGGACACCAATGAAATACCCGATTCCAGCAGGGTACCTGCTGTACTGGCTGGACGGATAAAAGGGCGTGTTCTCCACCTCCCGTTGATGATCTGCCATTCCATTCCCGTGCAGAAGAGGAACAATCTAACCCCCGAGAAGGCGAAGAAGAGCACCATCTGGCCGCTCCAGCAAGAACCGCTTAAAGCAAACCGGGCGACTCCTGCCGGTATCGTCTCCCTGTCTCTCTCTTCGATCTGCAATTGTTGTTCGTCGTCGAGTGTCCTACTCATGGATGGGCGTGAATCTCCGTTTACATCGTATCCTCGTCCTGCATTTCCATCTGTCGATCGTGCTTGCCAATCGATCCTTCATGACGAGATACGATGGTCATGAAATCAGGTCCGATGGGGACTCAGATTTTAGTTGAATCTTATGTGTCACTGTGTGGAGGAGTTGTGCTCTGTTATTTATAAACATTTCGGCAGGTAGCTAAATAATACAGAGTTCTTCGTCTTATGGGATGCTAACAGCTAAAGTACAGGGGGCTCTGTAGCATTATAATGTTTACAAGTTAAGCAATGAAGTAACGTCATGAGTGATTTTTGTGGTTTGTGATATAACTTCATCAAACAATGGATAGAATTATCCTATCCGGGCTGTCAAATGTGTCCTAAACACTCACAACTTTAGGGATGAGTTTTGGACTTTTGAAGGCCTTTGTGTCAAAGTTGAGATGTTTGGCAAGAAAAAAAAAATTCAAATGTTTTTGAGTCAAAAGCCTCTTAACCCAATACAAATCCCACTAGCTTTGGGTTTGAGCATTTATTTTAATGCTAATGATTTTTTTTTCTAATTTTGCTCTTACTAAGATTTTGAAATTACAATTTTACCCTCACCAAGATCGGCAGCATGCAACATCACTAGTGAAGTCAAATCTAATCGCCAAAGAGCTACATCTAGCACCAATGATCCTCGCTTGGGGTCATACGATCTCAAGGTGATCTCAAACGAGGATCGCTAGTGCTAGATCTAGTTCACTGGCATTAGATTTAGCTTGCTAACAATCAAATTTAAGCTTATCCAAGTTGTGATGGCCTATCACTTTAGTTGTGTCGCTAATCCGATTGGCATCCATTAATCATTACCGATTATCAAGATTCAATTTTCTTCTTTTTATTTATTCAAAAAAATATAATTAAAATCATTTACAAATATAATTCTTTCCAAAGAGCATTTATATCAAAGTCATTCCTAATGCACTTTTTAATTATACTTTACCATTTCCTAAAAACTTTCTAATCTAAAGTCAATGTAAAGGCTTTTTCCAAACGCACCCTTAATAGTCCGTGGACTATTTGAGATACACACAAGTATAAAGACTATAGGAGTATAATGTCAAAGGAAGAGGGACATGGTTGGATCATCACTACATAAACATTATTAATTCTAGGTAGTACGAAATTAGGTCAAAACAGCAAAATTAACATTACATTTGATTAACGGTCATTACATTACAGGTTAACTGCATTGACTATCTATTACGGTGTTTGCTTGCATTACTAACTATTACAGCTAAATTCCTATGGCAGCCAAAGCTGCAGTAGTTATCAAATGAATTCCCCTCTGTATAATAGCCATTACAAACAGGTTGTAATGGATATTTCCAAAATAACCTTCTCTATCTTTTTTTTTTCACTCACCATTTAATTATAACATTACTTTAATTTACTTTGACTTTAAATGCATATTATATCATTACTAGACGAAATATTAAATTATAGATCAACAAAATAATAATAATTATGTTATCTTGATGAGACATAGCTACCTATTATGTTAATATTATCCCTAATATAATTATCATATTATTTGCTCCCTATTTAGTGCGGTTATCTAAATTTTCATGAATTGATATTAAATTATTCATAATATAGCTATCTTCTTAATTTCTTATTATATTGATTAATGCTAAAATTTCTGGTTTAATTGTTGTTTAAAACATAATATTAAAAATCTAATAAATAATATTTATCCGTATATGGTAACATACTCTATGATTAAAATTGAATCATAATCATAAATTACTTGTTAAACTATAGGCAAAAATTTAAGGGTTTTTCGTCGTATTAATAGTAAACAAACATCATATGTAATAGATTATGCATTTCATAATTCATGTGAAATACTAAAGTCGTAAGTCGCAATTGACCATTAAACCGGTGATTATGGTGTCCCGCCTCATTCAAATTTTAAAGGATATTTCAGGAATTTCGATGCCGTGCATGCACCTCCCTTGGTACATATTTCAATCGTGATTTGAAACGGTCCAACGTGTTATCCAGTTTTATTACATTACACAAGCGCAACAAGCTGCTGCATTCCCGGTCGGGCGGCCGCGTTGACTCTCTGACTCGAGTCCCGCAAAACGACGCCGCGTCACCGATTCCAGTATGCACTAGTGGGCCCGGCCTGGCTGGATATCTCCCAACGACGACGACGACAACAATAACGACAGAAAAGAAGAAGAAGAAGAAGACTGGCCTCTCCTCCTCCTCCTCCCTCCGCCGCCGGTTGATCAATTGCCGTTCCGTTCCCGCCGCGACCGACGAACCGCTGCGGAGATCGAACCGGGCGGACGCGGATACGATCTCGCCGCTCCCCGATACGGACCCCGCGCAGCGCAGCGCGATTCCAGCGATTCTCCGCCGGTATCGTCTTCGCTTTCTCTCTCGTTCGTCTGCAATTTGCTGTTGCGGTCGTAGCGTGTCTTCTGTCGGTTGTCTGGTGTGTGCGTGCGCATGGCGGAGAATTCGTTGACTGCGACGCGCGTGCTGTTCGTTGCGGGGAGTTTCCCGATTCTCCTGATTGCCGAATCGCGCGCAGAATCCGTCTGTGTTGTGCCCGCGTCCCTGCGTTTTGTAATTCGATGATTCTGCTCGCCGATTGATCCTCCCCTGTAAAACGCTGGCGGTCTTGGGTTGGGATTTGATGTGAATGCAGATTTTAGTTGACTTAATATATGTAGGCGTGCATGTATGTCGGAAAGGTTGTTTTTTTTTTTTTTTTTTTTTTGGGGGGGGGGGGGCGGTACTTTGAGAAGATAACAGCGCCTGGCTAATAAGAGGGAGTCCTTAGTTTCATTATATGCTAGTTGCTAAAGTATGGGAGTATGGGGATTGTATGCCGCGAACCAAATGATGTAATTGCATTGATACCGATGACGGTAGGAGCTGTGCGTCCTTAGTTAATAGCCTCGTCTCATGAACACGCACTTTTTGACCGTCGCAACTTGCCAACACTCTGTGCCTATGTATGCCGAAATGCCGGGAATACGCCCAGTGAGCTACTTTGGAAGTCATGTTTATCTCTAGACCGCATTGGAACTTCATTTTTTTTTTTCTTTTAATTTGATTTCTTCCTCCTACTTGTGACAGAAGTTTTGGTGTACATGAGCCATGAAGGCATCATGACAGCCATTAGTTGGAGACAGCTGTTGCTTTCACAAGGCTAAGTCAGTACATCATTTCTCCGGTTCCACTCATGGATGAGTTTTAGTGCTTTCAGTGAATTCCATAATCCAATCTGGTCACTTATGTGGCCTTTATATCTTCTACTAAACAAGATTCTCAAGCCAGAAGAAGACGACGATAGTGTCGAAGTTCAAAGATCGGGTGAGGGACACCCGAGTTTGGTGGAGGATGGGAAATTCCATAAGGAAGCATTGCCTCGAGCACAATTTATTGAAGTTAGTGTCTGGTTCTGATAAACGATCTGTACTGTTTGGTTTTCTGAAGCCAGATCCATAAATTTATTCCTTCATAGTAAAACATATTACAGGTGCCATATGTAAATCAGCTTTCTTCATGGGATTGCGGGCTTGCTTGTATATCGATGGTTTTGAGAACTATTGGCATTAAAACTTGCAGTGTTGACGCGTTGGCTGACCTGTGCTGTACAAACAGGTATCCCCTATTGCTCCAATTTTCACATCATTCCGTATGTGTTATGATATATTTATAATAATTTGGATTGATCTCACTTTTACAGCATATGGACAGTTGATCTGGCATACCTATTGCAAAAGTTCTCTGTTAAGTTTTCCTACTACACCGTGACATTAGGTGCAAATCCAGGTTACTCAGATGAAACATTTTACAAGGTAATCATTTTTTTGGATATTAACATTTCCACACGTTAGTACAACTTGCGAGTTGTGAAAGTGATGTTTTTGTTTTTAGTCAGATATTGTACTTTGTAAATTTTGTACTGTTGATATATTTCTATTAAGCATGTTTCACTGTCAATTGTACAACAACAAAAATGAAGCCTTTTTGTCACGGGATTGGTTTGACCACATGCGTGCTTTTGCGCCATTGTGTTCTGTCCTGTGCTATATCCTCCTTAATATTAAATTACGTGTTGAGTATCGTACTGTGTTCTGAGAAATATTAAGCCAAAAGCTATGTCTAAAGAGGAATTATCTGCTCTTGAGGATCCTTCCTTGTATGGTATCAAAACCGGTTCTTTAGTTATCTGTCTTATCAACATGATCGTCTAGCTATGATTTCCCAATGGAAGTTTTTAACTGCTTTACTTTTTACTCTATTTATTTACAGGACCAGTTGCCCACAGATGTAGTTCGAGTGAATAAACTCTTTCGTGAGGCTATAGAAGCAGGAATTTCTATACAGGTAAACTCAGTGATTGCAAGATTGATTGCCAACTTATTACAACATTCTATGTTTGTATCATTTTTATTAACTTGCTCGAACATCACCAGGATCTTACCATCCTTGAGTGAGTTGATGAACCCTCTCTTTTAACAGTGCAGATCAATCAGTGAAGAACAAATTTCTTTGTTAATTTTGTCTGGAAAATATGTTGCAATTGCATTGGTTGATCAACATAAATTAAGGTAAATCGCTGTAAAATTTATTCCTTTTGAATTTATCGCCATTTGCTAGCTTTCCTTCCAACTGTCTTCTCATCATGAATAGGTCATGCAAAATCTGCCATTACTTTTTCAATAGGTTTTTTAAATTTGTGCTTCTTGCCTAGTAACTAGCACACTTTCCACTTATGCTTATTTGTTTCCTCATTAACTTATTTCTACAGACCAACTTTTTCTCTGAGATCTGGAGATTAATGTGCTTGTTCTGAATTATTTACTGCAGTGGATCATGGGTAGAGGATGTTTGTGCTTCTGGCTTGGGGGATAGTGGGCCTGGCTATACAGGTAACTTTATCACTTTTCTTGCGCAGGTGTGATACTTAGAGTTATATTTTAGTATTACAGAATTTCTGCAAAAGATGACCGTTGTTAGGAGCACTTTGTTCAATTTGAGATTATTTATACCTTTAAGATTGTCAAGTACTTCTATGCGACAGCCGTGTTGCTGATTAGATTTGTGTATTTCCTTGTTCGAGAGGATATATGAGAGCTACTTGCTGAAAGAATGGACCTCTTGTTTTGGGTCAGTCAGTTCGTGCATTTCTATGTTTTGACTAGATCAGACACATCATATGTCAGTTTGAATTTAGTAATGGGAACAAGAAACTGTTGAAGTCAATTGTTGAGCTGCTTTTAGAATTTGTAATGTTGATTTCACATAAAAGAAGCCATTGCAGGACTAGCTGTCAAGGTGGAAAAACTTTTCACTTCCATAATCTTATTTCTGTCTTTAATTGATTAGTTCCCTCCTCACTTAAACATGTTTCTCATGACAAACCAATTATGAATTCCAAATATGGCGCGTGTCAATTCATGGATCTCATGTCTCACTTTAGGTCACTACATTGTGATATGCGGCTATGATGCAGACGAAGATGAGTTCGAGATAAGAGATCCTGCCAGTTCTAGGTATCTCTCTTAATTCTTCAGTTCTCCAGTTTCTTCCTGATGGAAAAAGAGTCACGCAATATCTTGGAGATTAGTTACTATTTTTCTTCTTCTATGTGATTAGTTCATTGAGTGATCGGAAAGCATATCCTGGAAATCAGTGATAATTCATTAGTTTAGCCTCCAGCATCAGCCACAAATAAGCAATCTCTTGGGGAAAAAAAAATTGTAGCATATAAAATCTAGATTAACTTCTACGGCACGCTAGGTGGCTATGATATGGTAACAAATGTCAACAGAAGTTCACATATAATCTCCTAACAGAAATAATTATTTGCTAGGAGCGTCTATGAAATCCTTGAGCACATCTGTGCAGGCTTGTGCCTGTGACAAATGCATTGATGTATCTTGTGTGCGTCTACAAATTCATGTGCCTGTGACATATGCTCTGATGCGTCTTGTATGCATCTGTGCATGCATATACCTGTGAAATATGCTTTGATCCATTTCCATTGCAATCTTTTGCTTTCTTGTGTAAATGACTTTGTTGATTATTTCACTTAAAAGTCCATCTTTGTTGTGCACGACTTAAAGGCTGCTCCTGTTAGTAAAAAAGGCTGAAATCTATAGCAACCTTGTTGATTGGATTCTTTGCCTTGGAAAATAACAGTTTAGCATGTCCGCCTGTACTATTTGCATGGATTGATCTTGAGAATATCTTTATTGAGATTTGGGGTGTTCTTGTTTTCAAGATCTTCTTTCTTAAACACTTGGAATTGGTTATTACACGGGTGTCTAGTGTACATTGGGAGAATAAACTTTTGTTTTCTTTCCTTAAAGGGAGAATAAATTCGGTTAATTGTGCAGGAAGCAAGATAAAGTTACATCAAGATGCTTAGGTGAAGCCCGCAAATCATTTGGCACAGATGAGGATATTCTTTTGGTAATCAATCATTTTTGCCATGGATTTTACATTTTCAGTATGTTGGCTATGAAGTAGATTATCGATTGAGCTTGGAGATTTGACATTCTCAGTACGTTGTTCATGATTAATAGCTGTGCTCTTACTTGTTAAATATTCATAGTTATAGAAAAATTATTTAAGGAACTTGGCTTGCATTCTGGCAACGTCACCAGCTATGCCCAGTCACTATCCTCGAGTTAAGTTGTCTAAATACATAAGTCAAGTTGGCTTGCTTAAGTGGCTTTGCCTCTTGCATAGAGAGGAAATAAGTAGAATTGATGAGTAGAGTGAGAGGATACTTGTGGTGACTGTACAATTGGCTGGACACAAAAAAGTAGCATTTCTATTATGATTTACCAAAGCATTGGAACAATGAACGAGTAGTGGAAATTGGAAAGTGAAAGGAAATGACTTTTGGCAGTCTAGGCTATGCATATTTTGCAGTAGGTCGTTATCATAAGTGACTGAATTCCATGATGATTCAGGAAGGGTAATTTGATCACAGACCTAGTCAGGTTAAATCCTTAAACTAACACATCTCTCTTAAATATAATTCAACATTTTTGAATGCTCTAAACGTACTTGGAGTTTCTTCCAGACTTTGGCTAGTACTACAAATTAAATGATTTATTCAGCAATGTCTTAAAATTATTATGTCAGAGAATTTTGTACTTCTTAAGCCAAAAAAAAAAAAAAAAAAAAAAAAAGAATATTCATATGCAAATTCCTAACAAGCTGAGGGAGTGCTATGTTTTGATTGGACCGGAATGGAATGTCCTTTCTACTACCTCTTCGCTTTTACTTTCTCCTTTTTCTGGTGTTGAGAGCAGTTTCACCCACGATACTCGGCACTGAAGTGCTAATGATTTGTGTCTGGCATGTGGTCCATAGAAACCGTTGAAAACTGGTTGACTTTCACTTTGTATTGTGATCTCTCCACATATATTCAATGAAAATTTTGGCAATTGAGTTGCGTGCCATGAGCTTTTGGCTAATGGCTGCATTAAATTACAAATTGTCAAACCATTGTCCCAGATAATTTTTCTTCTTGCTTCTACGGAGCACTTCTGGATCTTCAGTCATTTTTAATAAGTAACTCCTACATTAGATTGCTTTAAACATTTTTTGCTGGGTATCGCACCTTTTGTGGCTTCATGTATCGCCTGAACCAACAGAATGGTTGAAGCAACAGAAATGTTTAACCAACAGAATGGCCCCTTAATTTAGATTTTACATGCAGATATCCTTGGAATAGAGCAAGAAGTGCAATATCTCTCCTGGAAAACTTCATTCTGGCGGTCCTTGTAGCTGGAGTATAAGGGGTGTAATCAGGTGCACCCGCTATGCTAAACCCGACTGTTGATAATGAGTATTACAGTGGAATTACATATACAGCAATAACTCTGGAGTTCACGTGTACATCACATGCATTCATTTGTATATGTGTATTCAATTGCTGCTTGTACATCGTTGTTTATATCGACTTCTTCACCTTTACTCGGTGATCCTGTGTACTTGTAATGGACAAAATTGAGTAAAGAAAACTTTGGATTACTTTTCACCTTTCCGACCAGTGCATGTTATGTTATGTTGATCTAGCGAACCTGCTAAATACAGAAGCTGGTCCAATGGTTCAAAATGTGGTCTAGCGAAGGGAAGAGTAGGCATGTGTCATAAGGCAGTCGTTTGGGATCAAGACCGTGCGGTGATTTAGGCTCTCTTGGATCGTTGGGATCATTGGGCGCGCCTAAGCCAGGCCTTTGGATCATTGGAGCGCCTAAATCAAGCCTTTTTTGGTATCGATCGAGAAAATGGAACTTTGATACTTTGATTATGAAATAATTAAATGAATATAATGAGGGGAGGACACCGCTTCTTATACTAGTGGCCCTCGGACTACAATCATTAATTATCCTTCGATTTCTAACCTATAATCTACCAACACTTCTTATACTAGTGGCCCTCGGATTACAACCATTAATTGTCCTTCGATCCAATGGACGAGATCGTATTTTCTAACCTATAATCTACCGACATTTATGTTGAGAGATTTCTAAATCCTCTGCATAATTACCGTCTCGCCCATCCTTGGGAACATTCTGGAAGCTCTTGTGGGAATCTTGGGTCACATCTTCCTCGATCATGCACGGTCCCTCGATTGCGGAAATCTTGTAACCGTGACACATAAATGATGGTATTTTAGAGTGATCCTCATCTTAATCTTTATTTCCTGCGTGTGTTCTATGGAGGCCGATGAGTCAAATTCGCGAAGTGGATCAGAATCCTCTAAATTCACTTTTCTATAGTTAGGTAAAGTCGTTCTCTCAAGATTTAGACGCAACATCAATAAGGAAATCTGACGACTCAGTTGGCATATAATTTTTTCTGATTCTTTTCCCTTTTTCCCCTAATTCTTCTTTCCCTTTTTGCACTTAGTTCCACTCCAACGCAACCATTTGTTTACTTATAAAAATGAATGAACGAAAAAAAAAAATATATATTTTTACTGTTCACCGAAATATTTAGATATAAAATAATATTGATAATAAAAATATTTTTTATTGACTAATTAATTTAAGCAATCATTTAAAAATAAATAAATTAAATCGACGGACTCCTGGCTGCAAAGAGTAGTGGCATAATCTTTTGCCGGTAAACAATGAACATCTTCTGCAGAGACACGCGACATCCGCTTCTGCCACCACAGCAATTGCCACCATTTGCTATATATCTAGAGACAAGAAAAGGAATGAATAATAAAAAATAAAACCATTTATTTATACGTGATCCCATGACTCATACAGGCAAAAGTAACATTTGCCTACTCTATAAGCATCATTATTCAATATGTCAGGTATTTCAATTCATGAATGGTCTTAAACACTTTTTTTTTTTTCTTTTTTCTTTTTTCTTTTATTTTGAAAAAGTACAATCAATATATTTCATAGAAAATTGCGTCCTCCTGTTTTTGGTCCCCTGTAGTCACGAGAAATGTAGCGACGGATAAACCGAGAGTTTGAGGATGCTTGCTTGCCTTGGAGTGGTAGCACCTCCTCGAAAGTAGCCCGACCGTTTGACCGTTTGACCGGTTGACCGCGCCATCACCTTTCTTCTGATTGGCTGCGCTGGCGGCCGTGCATGTGAAGTGGGCCGTGCGTTGCCAAAGCAGAAGAAATAATTTCTTTTTTCCTCTCTTTTGTGTAGCCTTTTGAACCATGCAAGTGCAGCAGTAGCTCATAGGTATCCGATGCTCTTTTGGTCTTCGACAGGTGTCGAGTCGTGTATTTTTCCCAAGACCATGCCGGTCGCGATTATAATATTCGGTCTTATAATTTGATGGGAATGTTCTGTGTTTCAGTTCCGAAAGAAATTTCATGGTAAATGATTGTAGCTAAGAAGAAAATAGAGAGATGTGTTTGGATGGATGGAATTTACAACAAGATGTTTAGATTTTAGATTGGATATTCTAATCTTGTATCAAAGCATGTGTCAATAGCTTGAATTTTATACTTTCCTTTTAACTCGGTGCTCGTCTTTTGGATTCACAATAGTCGACTCATACGAGATATGAATCGTGCCCATTTTACAAAAAACCTAAGCCCGGTCATACATGCATAAGGGGTCGAGTTACACACGATGGAGGGTTAATTATAATATGTGGTGGTAATATTTTTATATGCATATTATCTATATCCACCTAATGATTTAAATTTTTAGATTGGATCTTTTAACAATAATGAAAATTAACTGATTAACTTTTTTTTCCTTGCAATTCAAGCTTGTAGCATGTGCATCGTCTAAATATTTTTCGCGTTTTACAAAAAGATATAGCGTTAACTTTGATTAAATAAATAAATAAAAACCAAAAGAGGTTTTAGATTGCAGCTTTGCCGAACCAAACAGTAAACACCTCCCCGACCTTGGAATAATGGAGTATGTGTATATCTATTGTTCTTGAAGAAATGAAGCTGTCTTCTTGCGGAAAAGAAGATATTAGCATCTAGGTCCTATGGACTATATCTTCAATGTATGCCATGCCACTTCACATGTATCCTTAGATTAGGTGGATCCTACAATTCTTGTCCCATAGCGACGGGTGGTTCCAACATCCTCAAAAGACCGTTCCTCGACGAGTTAATAATTAATTAATAACAAAGAAAAATATATCTCTTTTATCTGCCGAAGACATGTCAAACGTTGCAATGTTTTCGACACCTTGTTTATGAAGCAACCAGCTAAAAATGAATCATCATCAGGCGCATTAAGATTAAGAAACATTTCCTTTTGAGGGATCAAGGAAAGGATGGTTAGGAACTCTTTCACATCACAGTGACTTGCAATTATTTACTTAGATTCAATGAGTAAAAATTGATGAGCTACTGATTCCGCTAGTTTTTCTTTTTTCAAACTTTGTCCTATATCTTCATTGAAATTTATTTTTGTCAATTGGATTCAAATTTCATGCAATGAGCGTCGTTTTCCCATCAAATTGACCCCTCTTAAGTCAATTTTGTTGGGACTCTCTTCCTCTCTCTAAAGTAATCAATTAATCCATGTGAGGATAAGGGCAAATGATAGTCACACATTTGCAGCTAGACTTTATCGTGATCTAGCTACTCCTTGCGCTTTGTCAAAGCCCTCCTTGCTCGGAGCATGTAGTGGGTGAGCCCACCAACATCCGACCATTTCACCAAGAAAATTTACTACTTTTTAAATAATAAATGAACCTAATCATTGAGTTCTAATCTTAATTATTCAATTAGGTCTACTCTATTAGAATACCTAAATATCAAATCACACATTTATCTAACAAATTTTCGCTTCTTTAACAACGAGCAATAATCTCGCGAAATCTCGTATGCCTACTAATTTGACCTAATCACCCTTCTCCACACGCGACCGTGACCACGGTGATGGGTCCGCCATTGCCCTCAAAGCAACCATGGCGGAGGTGGCCACGGCCGAGTCAGATCGACCGCAACAGAAGCCTGTCTAATTCACCTCTCTCTTTGGATTCTCAGGTGCCTGGCAAAGCTTAAAGAATGACCCTGCCAGCAAAGTCTGGGCAGGGTCTTGCTGGCAGGGGTCAGGTTTCTCCGGACGAGAGCAGCCCGCTTTTGCTCATCACCTCGAGAAAATCTCGCAGGGAAGAAACAGTAAAGAACGACCTTAGCCAAGCAAAAGGGGGCCCCCACCACCCTTTCCAGGAGCAGATGTGAACACGGCGACGCGTCCAGCATCACGACGAGGGATCGATGGGTCGTCGCATTGGACCATTCGGGGGAGGAGAGATCTTCGTGCGCCTCGTCGTCTTGCGATCGCATGCCGAAACAAGAAGCCCCGACCGTTTCTGGGTTTTGAATTTTTTCGAATGACTTGGAACAGTTCGGGGACGAGGGCAGACGATAGGAAAGTCCCCACCACCGTCACCACTCACCGCCACGACAAGACAAAGCAAGATGCGGCAACGAACGCATCTGTCTCGGGATGTTTTGAAAGCGACTGTCGAGTTTTTGGAATCCCTTCGCTTTTGCTTTCGGCGGGAAAATTCAAAGCCTCGTTCGGTCCGTGACAGCCAATATAATGTTTTTTTTCTATTTTGGTTATGATCTAGCATGCCATTAGAATATCCACCTTCCGTGGATTATGTTATTGTTTTCTTTTGTTAAGGAGGGTTGCTTTGCATATTTTATTACAAGTATGGTCCAATTAGGTTATGTGTTTCGTATTAGTTTGTCCTTTTATTTTTATGATGGTTCGTAATTTCTGTCCTGAGTTTTCTTTTGGGTCTTGAAGAGAATATATCTTGATTGAATAAGTTGACATCTAAATCGGAATTGTATCTAAGAAGGCTTACGAAGTAATTGAAGAGATAAGATAAGGGCGGTGTTTGGTAGCTCATATAATATATTAATTATCCCTTCTTAGGTTAATGACTACCTTGGACAAGATATTTGAATTAGGATGAATAAAGCCTCGAATAATACCAAACAAGATGACAAAAATATTGATGTAAACAAAAATCTAAGAAAAGAAAAAAAAAATGTTTGTTTTTCTAGGGACAAAGAAAGTTCTTCGTGCTTAAGGAACTCTACCATCAACGTTGCTTATAGTTGCCAAGTGGTGGTCACCCGAGATACACACTCTCTCTCTCCGAGGGGGTCTCAATGTCCAACCACCTAACACCAATGACCATTGAGCTATGGTCACACTACCTTGGCGGGGTCGATGGGGGATCTTCCCTCAACTATCCTTGCCCCCCCCCCCGTACTTAGAGGACTTTTGTCAAGGGTGAACCATCAGCCACCACGATAGAGGTGACCACTACAACGATGGTTGCCATGGGAAAATCATCGCGATTTATCAAACACTTTATAGAATTAAATTCAGTAGTATCCACTACAATCCCAATATTTTATCAAAAGAATGATGAGATAACTTCAAATTCAAAAATTTCAAGGGACATGACAGAAATATAGATTGAATTTTGATCTAATGTGCAACATCACCCTCGAACTTTCAATTTGTTTAATGTGATCTATAAACTTTTGGTAGATATTCAATTTAGTCCATAAGCTAAATTGAAATGATCATCTTATTTGAATATAAGTTGGATATCTTATGTGGATAACCCACGCGTAATGTTATTTTTGTCCCGCCGTTTAAATTTACCAGATTGGAAGCAAAATCGATAAATTCCAATAACTCCAATTAATGGAATGACAAAATTAAATATTTTCTATAATATAGGAATAGAATTGATCACGTACTAAAATTCTAAAGATCCATCAAACAAATAAAAAGTTCGGGGACGACATCGCATAATATGCTAAAGTTTTCAGAAATCATATCGAACAAATTAAAAATTTAAGAACGACATCATACACATCAAGTAAGTTCAAGATCAATTCGTGTCGTTTTTCATCCGACCCGATCATATCTTATCTCGATTAATTTGTGGAGCGACGGAACGCGAGGATATCATCACCGGTGGCACGCGCCGTAAAACGAGAAGGGAAGAGAAAGAGGATTAGCAAGTAAAATGACAAAAACTAGCTTGCCCGAGAGGGTTGGGAGAGAGGGACTGGGGAGGCTACACCCTTCACCTCATCAAAAGAGAGAGAGAGAGACCCCACCACATGTACCCATCAAATCAAAACATTAATCTCCCCAAAAGACAACAACAGCGGAAAATTCGAAAAAGCTAAAGACGAAGAAACTTCCCGCCCTTTTGACTAACGGTACTGTCCTTTTCCGCAGGTCATGCCTCCCCTCCCCCTCCTTCCTCCCTCCGGCGGGCCCCACCCGCTCACCCCCTTTTCCCCCCTCCCCATTCAATCCCCGCCCTCCCTTTTTGGCGGGAATTCCCTTATCCAATCCGGTTAATTGCAGGGCCTCGGGTCCGGCGCCCCGATTGGCGGGTCCCGATCCGCGAGAGTTTAACGGCCCCGGCCCGGCCTGGCTCTTTCGCCCCTTGACGGCGCGGGCGACGGCCGTTTAGGATTTCGGACGTGGCGGGGAGTGCGGCCGCCACGTCATCGGAGGTTCACGGATCCTCGTGCGGGCCCGGATACGGAGGCTTTGCACGCGCGCACGGACGGCGGTGATTCGATCGCTTGCCTGGGTTCACGGGGTTTTGATGATACCCCACGGACTGGATAATTTCTCTCTTCGAGCTCCTCTTTCTTAAGAGAGAAAAAGCCACAAAAAAAATCTAAAATTTGCCGACCCTCACACATTTATCCGAAATATTTTTTTGCAGCACCGTACAAGTGTCACATCATATAAATTTGAGGTTTTTAATGTTACAAAAAAAAATCGAAATAAAAATTTGTTACAGTTGACAATAATTTGGATTTTTTGTGGCTTTTACCATTCTTTAGATGCTCCTTCTTTATTTTCCTATTTCGCCTACCGGTGCTTGTCCACACATATTTTATTTTAAACGCTCTAATGCAGATAATTTTTTGGAAGTACATGCATCCAACCATTTCATGTCAGCTTCCAAAATAAATGGAAAATTCAATTTCAAATTCGCTCCAAACATCTCCAATTTTTCACTTAAAAAATATATATATATGGGTTACTTGTTCATTTTTATTTGGCGCAATTAGGAACGAAACCAAGGGTGTGTTTGTTTCATGAAAAACGTAACATTTTTGGAAAATATTTTCTTTGAAACATTTTTACAAGAAAACGGTTAGTTTTCCTTTGTTTGGTGATATGTGATTGAGAATATTTTCTAGTGTTTGGATTGCATTTGAAAAATGATTGAAGGTGTAGAAGACGCCAACGAAGAGGAAGAGGAGGGAGCGAAGCCAACGGGAGCGCAGGAGGGGCTAGGGTTGGAGGAGGCGGCGGTGACGAAAGGGAGGGGGCAAAGGAGAAGGAGAGAGGGGAGGAGTTAGGGTTTACATTCACAGGCAAAGAAAAAAAGAGAAAAAAAAAAAAAAACAAGAAAGAAAATAAAAGATATAATAATAACAAATTCAAAATTTTTAATTAGAAATTCTTTTTAATAATACATTTTCATTAAGCAATAACCTTAAAATATTTTGGAAAACGTTTTCCGGTTCTTTTAAAGGGGAAATCGTTTTCCTAAATTTAAGCTTTAGAATGAAAACATTTTCTGTTGACTAGGAAAACATTTTCCGTTGACTCATTCTTTTAAATGAATTAAACGCTGGAAAATGAGGAAAACGTTTTATCGGAAAGTGTTTTTCGCAAAACAAACACACCCCAAGTTAAAATACTTAAAAAGTAGCTCGAGCTCCGTATAAGAATAAAGCACCACCATGACGATTTATTTCACTTTGCTTGCCACTAATCACCGTACCTTGTAAACTTCTTTATTGGATTGAATGATTCCAAAGTGGGATGTACCGTTCGAACTGTTGAAAGAATGATTTCACTTGTACTAGGAGTTCTTTGCTATATACTATGTCCATAAAAGGCAAAGTTATTGTAATTTGCAAATGGATTCATGATATCTTGGGAAAAAAGATATATAGCCGTTGCAAATAACAAATGCTAAAAAGCAATAAAAAGCTTCGTGGTCCACCCATGATCGAATCTCCTTGGCTGCATTTTCTACATTTTTCTTAAATAAGATGAAAAATCCGTTCTAGTCGGGATTCAATCGACAGTTTAGAGCATTTACAAAGATATCATGTAGTGTTCAGCCGTGATCATACAATTTACTTGAATGTCGATCTTGAATCATCCTGCTTGAACTCCCGGGCTTTGCGGTGTCAAAACAATGTAGGAGATTACTTAGAAAAAATGTAGGGTCGATTGTTTGATAAAGCTATTTGAATTTTATGTTATGAAAAAATTATAAGGTGACTTTAAAAGTTAGGAAAAATTACAGAAATCCTTTGAACTTTCAGGAGGGTCCACGTTTGTCCTCGAGCTTTCAAATCTTGCACAAAACCCTTATGAACTTTCATTTTGTGACAGCTGTCGACCTTTTGTCTATTTTTCCTTTTGCACTCGCCTGATACGTGATTTTTCAAGGGCAAAATTGAAACTCTTCTTCTTTTTAGTTAAATTGCTCCTTCGCCTTGAATAGTCCAAAACAAATTAAAACTCGTATAATAATTACAGAAATATGAAAATAAACGTAACAATCATTACAAAAAAAATTAGGAATAATGATTATATTAAAAATAATGAAGCGGTTAACTTCATAATTATTTTTCTAGTTTTATCTCGACTATTTTAAGATTACCATTGAAATGCAATCGCCTCTAAGTTGTCCTGTAGTTCCTTCCATGTCCAAAAGTTGTGTGTTCGACTTGACCTTATCTATCATAGCTGGAAAAGCAAAAAGAAAAGAAAAAAAAAGAGTCGATCTTATCGATTGTCCATACCATTCGTCCTTCTGTCAGATTTCTCCGATTTACTTATAGATACGCTTGACGCATCCAATGCATGGGGTTTCTTTGATATTGGAATATGCTTGTTAAATATATAATGATGTTTTGGCAAGTTCTAGACCGACTAAAAAGATATGCTCAAAGTGCTAAAAAGAAAAATGAAAAAAAAGAGATCGAACCGCTTTAATGACTACAATGGGAAATGCCAACTTCGTTAGGGGCCGTCGTAGTTTCTTAATTAAACTACACAGACGAGCTAAATTATTTTAGAAGTGTAAAAGATAAGTATGATCAAATAAAAAGAAAAATATATATAGTAATCCTCTGATCGCTGCACAGAGGATTACTGGAATTATTAGTCTAGGGAAGTAATTTTATTTAAAAAAAAAAAAAGTCTATAGCATGGCATCATTGGAATCGAATAGTCTAATAAAACAATTTTATAGTCAAAGAGGCAATCATGTAAAGTTAGGTTGGTGGCTGGCGTGAAATCGCGGTATGATAATTTCTGAAATTCAAATATATTTTTATCGGGTCATCTCATGTCCGGACATTCAAGTAATGGGAAATCTTAGCTTAAAATTATCTCAATCATTATTAGCTTTTATGAACTATACGTAACAGGAAAAAGAAGGAGGAGGGGGAAATTTCGGACGTTTAACGGGACCATTTAAGCAGGTCCACAATGGATAATGAGATGTCATGGTCAAAGATGTCCCAATGATTATGTCTCCTAGCTTTAATTAATGACATAAAGCGCGATGACTAAAGCAGTAATCAATCAGGACGATGGATGCGCTAGCGTTTGATATGAAGGAATTCCAAAGGATCGATTTGAGTTTTTCTTATAGAAATCTGCTAATAATTTTATTGGGTTTTTGAGTACGAATCATTAATGCGAATGTTCATTTGGAAATTCTCGATTTATTTAACAAACCTATGGTTCTAGAATAATGAGTGAAGCTATGTGCAGGGTTTTCTCTCTCTCTCTCTCTCTCTCTTTTTTTTTTTTTAATGTATGCGGGTTCGATCTCTCCTAAAACGAGTTGTTTTGGAGAGAAATTCTTCTCTTTGCTTAATGTGGGGGAGACTTCAAAAGCTCAATGTGATCTCCGTGCCTACAAATGTTCTTGCCCTAATTTTCTCTTTTTTGAATTAGAGTTAATTTGTTGCATGCCAAACAAGGAAAAATGATATAAATAATTCATGAATTTTGGGCTCATTATGCAATGTGATCTATAAACTTTTCATTTGCTTAGCGTGATTTGAATTGTGAACTAATGTACAACGCCGTCCCTTTAAATTTTTAATTTGCTCAATATGATTATGAAGTGTAAACCAATGCGTAACATGATCTCTAAACTTTTAATTTGTTTAATGTGGTTCTTAATTTTTTTTGTACATGTTCAATTAATAGAATGATAACATTGACATTTTTCATATAATTCAAGGATTAAATTAAACGCATACCAAAAGTCCAATGATTATATTAATTAAATTAAAAACTTTAAAGATCACGTTACACATTAAGGTTAAAGTTCAGGGATCATATTAAAACGAATTAAAAGTCAATGAATCATAATGCATGTTAAACCACAGTTCAAAAACGATTTGTATCATTATCTCGTCCGGACAACGGTCAATAGTTGTTGCTAGTTAGAAGATGCTCGGTCATCGATCATTGGCATTGAGAATGTATGATTTCAATCACCTAATAAAGTCCCCCCATGGCACAAACAATCCTCGAGCCCAACAAGCCCTTCCTCTGTTTCTTATTCCCTCACTACTTGTCCACGATAATCGATCGTCGCTCGCTGCCATCTCTTTTTATCGTAGGTCGCTTCCGTTATTTGTCATCGTGTCAAGCCACCACCTACGATCACAAAAGCTCCCTTATCCGAGTGCATGCGTTGCTTGGCAAGGGGTGAGTCAAAGAACGTCGAAGACTACTGGAGACTCGCATATGATGTATTTATACACACACATATAGAGGCGTTAAGGCAGCGACTATGGAGCAATGACGGTACCATAGTTCCAGCAATAGTGGTGGGAATTATGGAACAATCGGTGGGTACCCTAATGCCAGTAGCATTGGCGGTGGCTCGACGGTGATGGCGGTGGCGTGGTTTTCTCTTATAGAGAGAGATGCCTTGCATACAGCATTAAGGGCCATGACCCCGGCGACCCTGCACATTGCAGGGGTCACAGCCCTAGCGGTTGCGAATTGCATCTTTCTCTCCAATTTTCTTTTCTATTATTTGCCTTCTATTTTTCCTTGGACAAAAGAGTATGACTAGTCCAACATACACGTAAGGTGCACATGGATCATGACCGACGGCTTTTTCCACCAGCATTCAGTCGTGGAGTTTATTTATTCAGCCAAAAATAAAGTATAATGGGTATTTTTTAAAATTATGTATCACGATAGGAAGCCAACTAATTTAGCGTGAAAAATTAGGTTGAATCTCTGGGGCGACTAGTTTTAACAGAAATTACAAAAAGAAGTTGTGAATTGATTATCCAAAAAGGCCCTATCTTAATGATCAAACATCCCCACACTCTTGTTTTCTTCCCCAGATGCAACAACTCACGACAGAGAAATCATTCAAAAACTATATAATGATGCAATTAAGAAAAAGAAATAAAAATTCGTGCGAAGCCACGTTTTGAGTCGGGACCATTTGGCGACTAACCAAAGCTAGAGCTGAATTTGCTATGATACTTAACTTTTGGAAAGAGAAAAGGCATTTCTAGAAACACAGTTTAATTTTCAATATTGACCAATTGACAAAAAGAGATTAGTCATGCACATATGCCTCTCCACGTCTCAAATTTTGGCCCGATTTCGAAGGAAAGTTGGACTGACCAGAGCTTGACCGATGAGATGCAAGCGTGAAACGCGTTTTGTGCCTCGAAACCGATTTCTGTTCGTCAAATCAATCTTTCGACACCACCATTCGAATTTGACAGTAAATTTTTTTGTAACTCATAATTTCTTTTAACTTTTTAAATAATTTTATTTCCTTTTATTTTTCTTTTTTTTTTTTTTCCTTATCTTATTCTTCCTCTAGCCGGTGAGGTTGCCAGTCATTGTCTAGCCAACAACCACTTTTTGGTCCTAAACTGTTTCAAATCTATTACCGGGAATGAAAAAGTTATTAAACGGATTTTTGTTTATTTTTATTTATTTATTTATTGTTAAGGGGAAAAAATAGAATCATGCACTATTTGGCATGTAACCAAATAGGTCTTTAGAATTTTAGATTCATCCTTAGAGGTCTCAAAATTGAACGAAACTTTTCATACCTCTAAGTTATAGTTTATGACAATTTTTGGAAGTGTCACACTCTTGAAAATATATCCAATTCGTCTATCTAGGCCTCAGGCCCCGGTATGGTCAAAAGCTCGGGTCCTTGTCTGCGTAATTTTACTTGAAAATATTGAGCTTGTTGGGAAGCTCTCGAACTGAGCTTTTCAACACTGCAACGATCACGTGAATTGGATATTAGACGGAGAAATTACAGGCTTCTCACTTTATGGAGTAAGTTCCCAACACCCTTGCATCAAATTTCAGCTAGAAAAGCATGTTAGGAGGTTACAAAGCCCATTTAGAATCATAGATTTGAAAGTACATTATTATGCTGCTCATTTGGATAGTCAAAAATGCATATTCTTATATTGCCATAACGTCGAAATATAATTTTGAAGTTTAGAATACATCACTATGTTGGCTGTTTAAGTAATTGAAAAAGAAGAAGAGAAAAAGCCACAAAAAAACCAAAATTTTGCTTAGAGCGACACATTTGTTCTAAACTATTTTTGTGACACAAAAAATCATAAACTTTACTCACTATGATGCATTTACCTCGGACTTTTTATATGACACTAAAAATCCCAAACTTTTATCTGTGTAATACATTTACTCCAGATTATTTTTTTGTAATACCAAAACCCCCATATTTTATTTCATGACATCAAATTTTTAAGATAAATGTTTCACATATATACAAATTTGGGGTTTTTTTTTGTGTCATTAAAAAGAGTTTGAGATTTTGGGTGCTACAAAAAACAAGTTTAGAGTAAATATGTCACATGAGTACAAGTATTATAGTGGCAGAATTTGGAATTTTTATTGATTTTTATCTAGACACGTAACTGAAAGCTTGAGTCGTAGGATACGTGGTTTATTTTTACAAAATTCAGCTATAAATTATGCATGTCACCAGAGCATCGAAATGATTGCTTGGAATCTTAGATCCGAAATAGGCTATTGCAATGCTGATTGTGTTGAAATAGCACCAGAATGCCTGCTATTGTTTATGAAGATATAAACCGTGCAGTCTGAAGGGAATATAAGACGAAAGATACATTCCTCAGCTGCATTAGAATACACCCTTTTGCCTGTGAGCCAACCCATAGTTCATGCATCGGAGGGATGGAGCTAGTGTACAGGATACGTCAGGAGAATGGTTAAGAAAGTCAAAAAGCCAATGGGCATCGCGATTTCATCAATCCATCAATCCATCCTTCGATGAATTGTGGTCGACGATTATCGCCTCTGAAAGCGGGCGCAACTACCGTATTGGTCAATATTAGCGATAAAGATGAGATTTTTGACCTCCCTTTCTCTTCTTTTTAGCCGTCTTACATTATATTATTGGAACAGAAAAGAATAGCAGTCTCATCCTCTCGTAGTTCATCAAATGAATGAACTGGACACCCAATTCAAAGGCGTCCTCCTCTTTAATATGATAAAATGTGCATCTTTATTTCTTGGACTAAGTGCACCGAAAATCTTAAAATATATCACAAATGTGTGATTGAGTCATCAAATTTATAAAAAATGCAATTAAGTTATTTCGTTAGATAGGCTCTTGAAAAATACTGACATGGTTCTTTTAATTTTTTTTAATCACACATGACGATAATGTGGCCAAAATGATGTTATTTTGATTAATTTTTTTATAGAAAAATAAGCTAACTAAAAAAAACACACACATGCAAAGAAAAGAAATGGGAAAAGCTAGGCTAGGTTTGTAGCCCTCACTGCCGATGCCCCACCATCGCTAGGAAGGGCCAACAATGGTGGGGGATGGCCGGCCGGTAGGCGACGAGGCTGCAAGCCCTTAACTCTGTTTTTTAGGTTAATTTTTAGTTTAATTTATATAAATCTTAGATAAAAATTCATATTTGGGTCAAAATGACGTTGTTTTGACCTTATACTTAATGTTTTAGCCATGTTATCGCCACATAGGAGAAATAAAATAATAAAAAGAGCCATGTCGACATTTTTTTGTTGTTGTTGACTTCCATGTCAACATATTTTGTTAGCCAAGTTAGACAAAATTAATAAAATGACCCGATTGCATCAATTTGATGAGTTTTATGAGATTGCACTTTTTGTAAATTTTTAAACTTGATTGTATTTTTGTGACTAATTTTAGGATTTTCAGTGCACTTATTATTTATTTCTTTCTCTCTAATTTTCTAGGGTATAATTGACACTAGACTTCAAATATTTTAAATCCTCGCTTTATCCTTTTTAGGAACCAATTGCAATCGAAAGAAGTTGCATTTAATGGGGAGACAAACTCCGTTTTTTCTTTCACTTTTTCCTTATTTCTTTACAATTTATACAAAAAACTCACGTTGTGTTCATCACAAAGAGTTAATTGCTTTTAACAATTAGGGAAAAATGTTATTGAAACCCTATATTATGCATACCGTGACACATTTATTTTGATCTTTTTTGCATACAAAATCTCAAACTATACTTATTGTGACAAATTTATCATGAATTTTTTCTTATGATATAAAAGCTATAAATTTATACTTATGTGACACATTTACCTTTTATCAATATTTTATTTGATGACTGATGCAAATTTGGGATTTTTTTGTGTCATAGGTTTTTAATGTTACGGAAAAAAAAATCGGGATAAATGTGTTACGGTGATCAAAATTTAGGTTTTCTTGTGATTTTTTATTAATTTTTTTTTATAAATATATGGCTTTTGCCCTGTAAATTACTCATGTTTAAGATTATTGAAAATTGCTAAGGATGGTTATTTTAATCTAGAATCATCAACACTCAAAGAAAAAAGGAAATTCGTAACCAAATTTATCGCACTATTTTCCTTAAAAAAAAAAAAAAAAAGATTCCTTCAAATTAAAAAAAAAAAACAATTTCTGAAATAACCCAAAAAGAGAGACACCGGGGAAACCTCAATAAGAGCAGCTTGTCTTCCACATTCGCTACCTCCTCCACCTTTCTCTCTCCCTCCCTCCCTCCCTCGGTCCCCCACTCTCTCTCTCTCTCTACCGTTCATCCTTTTCCTTCTCTTTTGATGGGTCCCCCATCATCTCCCCTGTACTACCCCCCCACTGCAGAGACACTCTCCTTATAATATCTCCTCCTCCCATCCACTCACCACTCCACTCTCTCTCCTCCATTCTCTCTCTCTCTCTCTAGCTTGCTCGCTCTGGGCTTTGCATGGCGCAGTCCTTCGACGACGCCGACTTCTGGGTCCCCATGAAGCATCTCCCCCACCGCGACCCGTGCATGGGCAGAGACAAGCTCGGGCTGGGCGCGAGCGGCGTCCTCGCCGTCAACCGGCGCGGCTTCGAGGCCGGCGGGCTCGACCGGAGCCTGAGCAACTTCCCCAGCGAGTTCCCCTACGAGATCGACTCGCCGGTGGAGTCCGTCCTGAGCTCGACCGAGACGGAGAGCAGCGACGAGGAGGACCCTTGGGCCGGGCTGGCCCGAGCGCTGTCTCAGTCCCCCTTTTACGAGCCCCACGCTCAGAAGCTGCCCGTTCCCGGCTTCGCTCACCACAAGCCCGAGGTGAGAAAAAAACGAACGAAAGTAAGAAAGAGGAAAGAGACAAGGATGGGAGTGCTCCGTTTCGTCGCTCACTGCTTTTGAGGAGATTTTTGAAAGCAAAATCTACAATAAACGCATTGAAATCGTCTAAAGGATGGGTTCATCCTGTTCTGGTTTGCTTTTCCTTTTTGACTTTACAGGAAAACTGAGCTGTAACATGGGTTTTTTCTTTTCCTCTTTTTTTTTTTTTTGACTCAGAAATTATGGGCCATGAACGGTTCACCCAAGTCCACACTGAGTGGAATCGGCAGCTGGTCGAGTCGCAGCCTGTTCTCAGCGAACGAAAGCCCGAAGAACGTCTCGCAGATTCCATCTCCAACCACGCCGTTCGGGACTGAGAGCGAGACTTGGGATCTCGTATACGCTGCAGCTATGGAGGTGGCGAGGTTGAACATGTCATGTCAGGAAGCGAAGTACGGCGCTCACCAGCAAAACAGAGGACTCGGCTCCGGAAGAATCGCTAACTCAGGGCTCCACTCGAGTCACCACCGAGTCGCTCACGTTCTGACTCAGCCAACTCAGGTATGGTGACTATACTCTGGTCATCTATGCTTTAACGCAGAGAATGAGTTTTTCGACCCTTTACTGATGCCGATATGCCCCTTTTTTTTCATGGTTATTGTTTCGTAGCATCCTCGACATGCAAGAGAGGACCGAGTGCTGAAACGACAAGCCTCTCTTCCGGTCTGGGCTAGAACAATGGAGGGCTGGTCCGAGAACCAGCAACAGCAACAACAGCTACAATTACAGATTCAGAGCAGAGTGAAAAATGCAGGGCTTGTGAATGGAAGATGCGGGCGAAGCCAGGGATTCCCCCCATCCGCATGGACTTCGCACAACGGTGCGGGCGTGAGAGCTCCTCCGTTCGTCGCCGGATCCGGGTTGAAGCGCGAGTGCGCCGGCACCGGCGTCTTCCTCCCTCGGAGATACGGGGATTTTCCGGAATCTCGCAAGAAATCAGGTATAGGGTCAAACCGACTCTTGAGGTTCTTGCGGTTTGCGGGTACTTTTCTTTCTTTGTTCATTTCGGCTGATTCCGGGGCTTTTCCGCTGCGGGTCTCTGGTTCTCAGGCGGCTCGACGACGACGGTGGTCGTCCCTCCGAAGGTCGTGCAGGCTCTGCAGCTGAACGTGGACGACGTGAGCGGTACAGCTCAGCCGTACTTGAGTGACGCTTTTGCCCCAGACCATGGTACGCTGTTGTCATTTATGGATTCCGGATTATGAATTCTTTCACGCGGACATTGATTGCTGTCCGTGCTGCTGCTGCTGATGTTACGAGGGCATTATTGATTGCAGCCGCGTTAATGGCGAGACGGAATGCGCTCCTGTCGAAGCAGAGGAGTTTAAACCACGAAGTACGCCTCCCCCAGGAGTGGACATACTGAAGAATGAAAGAAGAACAAGAAGAAGAACAAGAAGATCAAGAATTTGTTAGTTTTTGCGAAACAAATAGGGCCCATGAAAGGTCTCGACTAGGGAAAAAATGGTACTTGATTTTCTTGGTTTTTTTCCATAAGGGGGCAACAAAAAAAAAGAAATGATGTTAGGGAATCAAGTGGAAGTTAGTGGTAGGAAGATAGGAGTTAGAAATAAGTTTTTTTAAGTATATATATAATTTCCAGCTTTTAAGGAGATTGCTACAGTATTTAGGAATTGAATTAGGGGGAAAATAGCTGCGGGGGAGGGGGGAGGTTTCCTTGTAATAAGAGCGGGGGCAACATCAAGAAAAGGTTTTTGATGTCCTCTTGGGATTTCTTTGGAGGGTTTTTAGCTCAAGATGTGAATTTTTTTTTCGGGGTGGGGAAGACGCTTTTACTTCCCCCCCTTTTTTTTTGGTTGTAGCGTGATGGTTGTAGATGAGGGTGTCCACAACCACCACGGTCCATCCTCCTTCCCCGTCCTTGTGTAATATCTTTTGCCTAGGTGATGTTGATGATCATAAGAAAGCATAGAGCATATTATATTATATTATATAATAACAAGGATCTAAGTTTTGTGCTGGAACATGGGTGAAACTGTTCTTTTTGGGAGATGAGATTCAATCCCTCTGGCTTCCAAGAATCGACGTGGGTCGGACGGCAACAAGTTTTTTATTTTTTGTTAATGGGTTTTATCCAAGATTCGGAAATAAATTATTGGCATGAGAAGATGGGGGAACCCGACGACAAAGGACAAAACTTGGAAAGAAGAGAAGAAAAAAAAGATTAATTAATCAATCGAGGGCATTACTGTTGGCATTAACATGCGTCCTTTGTTAAGGGGCCCTGTACATTGCTTAATCGGCGCCTTTATCAATACTCATTAGGGAGATTGAAAAAGGCAAAAAAGAGAATGGGAGGGAAAAGGAGAGGGAGAGCAGGTTTTTGCTTCAGAGGGAAGCATTGAATAGGGGGCGTGACGTGGACGGGGCGTGAATCTTTCGCCGTACGTTCCCTCCCCCCTTGCGTGATTTCAGTCCCCGGTGGGCCCCCGCCCAAAGGCTGCCCTGCACACACAAAGTGGTGGCGACTTGCTCGCCCGTCCTCCCCCCGCTCCTTTTTCCGTCTCCGTTTTTTTTTTTTTTTTTTTTTTGTCGTTTTCTGGTGTGTCGGTTTTGGTGCCAAAAAAAAAAAAAGAAGAAGAAAAAATTTGCGGATTTTCCTTCCTTGCCCCCCCCCGGTTCTTCCCTCTTTGACTCGGTCAAAACCCCTGTCTCAAGTTTTCGGTTCGAACCGTTCGCTTTGGGTTTGAACGTTTTTGCGCATCTTCGGCTTTCGTACGAAGAGATTTCAAATTCGACCCCCCTTTCAAAATTCAAAGTGATGTTCCGCGAACCTGTTGGTTCCGATCTGGGCAAAGATTTCAAATCGGATGCCAGACTTTAGGGACTAAAAAAAGGACCTCCCATTTAAACGAAATTGACAAAATTCACTTCGGGCCAATAGCAAAATCCCGATTCGAATTCGAAACCCCAATTCATTATTGGTTTGGTTCGAATTCAATTTGCCAACATCGTTTTCATACTATTACCAGTGCAGACCTTTCATAGCAACCCGATTCGGGAACCCTCGAGGCAATAGAATAGAAGGTGTGCCGCCGGAGAACCGGCGAGTAAGCCTTCGCCGGACTCTTTTGGCCCATTGATTCTCTTGATGCCTGCTGTTCCAAGACATGCAACGGTCGGACTATTGTTCTGGTGGAGGGTGATTCCTCGGGCGGCGGACCCAACCAACTTTGAGAATCCTCCTTCCTCGGTTGTTGGTTCCAGTTCAATTTCAAAAATTTGTCTAGCGGAAACATAAATAATTAGGCAACCATTCGTGTTTGATTTGTCTATTTCGAGTTAAACGGTAAGGAAAAAATATCAAGCACCGGGTCCGTGAGATTAACTTAGCGATGAATAATTTAACGTCTTGTATAAATTATGGATTGGACGCACGACACGTGCTCAACTCGTCACACGACTAGTAAAGATTCCCTCGTTTGGCCCTATTTACGCGAGATATTTCATGTGTTCGAAGTTGTTCCATCCAATATAGCTTAATTTATCATAGAATTTTAAAATTAGGGCAAAGCTGAAGACGACTTTAAATTCAACATGTCACTTTCAATTTGAGTGCTCAAAATTAAATAAAATGTTGATTCTATAGTCCTGTACTTAGTTTATTACACATGCGATTTAGTTAATGATACGAATTTAAAGAAGGAAGGCAGGAAGGAAGAGTACCTGCATGGAGTTTTGGTGTGGTTAGTGATGATAATTGTCTAAAATTGCTTATTGACATAGTGATATAAGTAGGCTTTTGTAGTTTTGCAAAACTCGATATTCAATTTTATTTTTTCTCAAAACTTTTGAGAGCTTGGTATTCTTCCAATATAAATATTCAAACCTGCATGTTCTCTTGTTATCATTTCATTATCAATCACTTTGTCATTTATCTACCTCAATATCCCCTGTTGGCTTATTGGAAAGAGAGGATTCATGTACGTTTCACGTCATTAATAATTTCATTTTAATTTCCATGACTATTATCGGTCTTAAATTGTTACTTGATATTTTCATTGATCAGTATAATCTCGATATGATAATGCATTGGATCTTACTCTTGTGCTTGTTAAGGGGGTTGCGAGGGCGAGGGCTCGATGCGGATCCACGTAGAGCGATGGTCGAATTGCGAGAAAATCTGCCATTTTGGAGATCATTACAGGATGGCAAAATTCTCTGTACGTAGTACCACAGTTGTTGAGCACATTCAATTTGCTAGTCCCCCTTCCTCATAAGGGAAGCGTGAAAAAGTACTTTGAAAGTTCTTGCTCAGTAATCATAGCAGAAAAAAAAAGAAAAGAAAGAAACAAAAATCTTCATACATCGAGCTCGGTCGCAATAAATGCGATCAATATTACTAAAATTAAAACTTTAAAATTTCGAAAGAATTAACATTATGAAAATCTTAAATTAATGTATCGGTGATAAATTTATACCGAATTAATTTTTCAACTACAAAAAATTTCATACTGTTATATTTGTGATACAATTATCATTTATTAATTTCCGTTAAATTGGATTAATATTAAAAGAATTACAAATGGAAACTCAAAAGTGAATTATCTGGTAACTGCCACGTATCATCTAATTTAGTAATTTGATAGTAAAATTTAACGGAAATAAAAGAGTGCTAAATTTGTCACGGATATATCAATTTATATTTTAATTTGAGGTACTAAGGTTTTTCGTGATATTAACCTAATTTTTAAAGCTATCCGTTGACACCTTATTTGATAAAATTTCCAGGAATCATAGCCAGCAGTTTCAGGTAACATGGGGCTATGATCTGACAGCACCACCCGGTGGTTGGCTTCAACAGATCCAAAGCAAAAGATGGTTTTGTCAGGGACGGGCGATTCGGATTTGGAACGACGATGCATCCCACATCAGAAGCGGCTCTTTCTTTTGTTTTGTAACGCATTTTCAAATACTCAGTTCTATAGAGACATCATCCGGCAGAGGCACATGCGAGAACCGTGGAAGATTGGAAACTCGATTATTTTAAGTTCTCCCGTCGCTAAATCTTTGTCTTAATCGCCGGATTTAGATCCCTCCTTATTCTATAGCGTTTGAGCAAAAAGACCTTGATCATTGGTCCATGCCAAGTTGGCCAGCCATGTGATTTTGGGACTGTGGATGTTGCTAATGATGTCCTCATTCGTTGTCTGCCTGAGAAAACTCCATTCCTAATGGATAGGATCAAGTATTATCGTCATGTTTCAAAACCTATATTTTATTGTGATGCATGTCCCCAACTTTAAAAGATCTAATCTGCCCGGATACACACCTACAATTTACGACCAAACCCCTCTCCCATTCTCTTCCTCTGTTGTTTCTCTCTCCTCATAGTAGGGATGGAGAGCCACTACTAGATGCCACAGCCTGACCTCGATCCTAATGTTAACCATGACCATGGGTGAAGGCAGCCTCATCTGGACCATGGATGTTGCTAATGATGTCCTCATTCATTGTTTGCCTGAGCAAACTCCATTTGAAATATGGATAGAACAATATAGGGGGTAATCGCAAAGAATACTGTCGACTTAGCCTGTGTGGATCGAACACCGTCGTCATGTTTTGAAACCTAATATTGTACTATTATGCATCTTCCCAACCTAAAAAGAATCTGTTTGTCCTTCTAGACGCCCTAATCTACAAAACAAGGATGGAGAGCCGCCCCGTAGCATCGAGCCACTACTAGATGCTACAGCCCAACCTTGATCCCGATGTGGCCACAGCCATGGGCGAGGCTGCCTTTGCTTGTGGCTGGCGGGGCTAGCCTTGCTTGTGCCGGGATGGCCTCTCTTGGATCTAGGTAAGGCTAGGCAAGGGCCGCAGTCAATGACCTCATTGGCTATAGTGAAAAAAATAAAAAGAAGGAAGAGAGAAGAAAAGAAAAAAGAAAATACAAAAAATTTGGAAATTTTTTTTAAAATGGTAAATGTCAGTCCTAGTCATGTCATATAAAATCGCCGACGTCAACGTCAGTAATTTCCTACTAAAATTGACCAAATCGACTATATTAGCAAATTTTCAAAATTTTAGATTAAATTGGTCAAATTGAAGGGTTTAAGACTGAATTGGCACAAAATCAATATGTTTAAGATTTTTAGGGTAATTATCCCTTTAACAAACCGTTGGGAGATGATTTTTAGCCTTCGAAATTTTCTTGTGTCCTTTTTGGCAGCTATATAGAATTTGCCACTCGCAATGAAGGGTTATGTTGGGCTCTTTCTGTGCCGGCCCAAGGTAGGAAAATACTGTTCATTTTAAGCTCATTAGCCTCCCAACGAGGCCCGCTGGCCCGGTTTCAAATGGGTACAAGGATGAACAGTATTCGTTCACACGGCCTTCTAGTTCAGGGTACGCTTGTTAAGTCAAACGTAAAGAAAAACAGCTCCATGACCAGATCTAGCCAAACGGACAACGTCGGCGGCGGCAGCCATGGACGGGGATCGGCGTTGCTTGCGAGTCTTGCTCATCCATGGCTGGTGAGGCTTCTGTCCATGGCCGCGACAAGAAAAAAGAGAGGGGGAGGTGGCTCGACCGAGGTTTGCAACCGCTCATTGTCTAGGTCTCTTGGCTCCGATGACCATACCCCACCCTCGTCGAATCAGGTCATTACATAGACAATGTTAGAGTATGATGTGGATAAAATCTAGCCTATATGGATACCCACGTGGACGTCCTTATTGAAATGGTTTTATCCATGTCACGTTACAATGTCGTTTGACGGTTAGGTCGATTGAATTTAATGTGATTTAGTGTTGGAGGCATTTGATTAGAAAATTTGAGAAAGTACAAGAATTTGATTGGACAAATAAAAAATAAAGAGACTCGAGTAGAAAAAACCACGATAGTATAGAGACGAAGGGTAAAACTTTTCTGACCTAAACAACAGGTTTGATCAACCACAACCTCCCTGGATAGGGCAAGCATCTTCTCCATCAGATGTCTGCAATCTCTACCCCTTTGAATCCACTCAAAGCTACCGAGTCAGCTGCATTACTGTCAGCGCAACCAGCCAAGAAAGGCTAATAATAATAGCCTTTCGAAATAGAAGCAAGATCTCTTGTAGTGACTCCCCATCCCCCTAAAAAAATGATCATAGGATCATCTGCAAAATTCACACAAGTTAGCTGAATTTCTTAGCATATAAGAGGGAAGCTTCCGTCTCTTTTCAGCTGCATACTGGTTTAGCATCTTTGAGAAATTTCCCATGGCAATGAGATAGAGGCAGGGCGACAAAGGATCACCGTGCCTCAATCCTTTTGATCCTTTGAAGATGCCCTCTAATCCACCATTAAGGGAGATGGGAGGGAGTTCTACCCTTTTGAATCCACTCAAAAGCTACCGAATCAGCTGCATAACCGTCGGTGCATCCTGTGGAGGAGTTCGGTATTTTGAGGATTCAGTTTGAGTCCAGTGAGGGCTAGGAGCCTTTGAAATAGAAGCAAAATCTCTTGAAGTGAGTCCTTATCCCCCTTAAAAAAAGATCATAAGATCATCTGCATAGTTCAAATGAGCTAGTTGAATTTTTGAGCACCAAGAGCGAAACTTTAGTCCCTTTCCCTCCTTTCAAAAAATCCCTCTTATCCACCATTGAGGGGGATGGAGAAATATGGTGTAGAGGTACAGACTTCTATCCAAGCAATAAGCTGCTCAGGAACTTTGTAGTTCTAAAACTCCAATAACAAAAATCCCATTGTGCGAAGTCAAATGCGTTCACAGCATCAGCTTTAATTATCCCTTGAGGTGAAATGCCTGCCTTACTGTAATTTTTGACCAATCTATGGGCCAAAAGAACATTATCAGAGGTATTTCTCCCCTCAACAAAAGTTGCCTGTTTGTGATTGAGAAAGTGTGGCAAATCTGCTTAAGCCTGTTGGATAAAATCTATGTGATGAACTTACAAGTGATATTGCAGCACGAAATAGGACCTCTTTTTGAAGTATCCATTTTAAACTAAATGTTGGTGTTGGAATTGATATATCTTTGAGACATTTGATAATGCATTTGTTTCACCAAAAATTTCATAATAAAAGAAACTATTTTCTATGCAAATTATTTTTAAGGAAAATAATTAGTTTTTCATTTGTTTGGTGGTTTGGGAAAGGTAATTACCTTTTTGCTAAGATGAGAAGTCATTTTCTCCCAACCTAATTTTATATTTATCAGTTCAAGAAAAATATTTTCTGTAGATCAATTAATTTTCCGTTATTCATACATCAAGAGGACGGAAAATAATTCCATGGGGACAATTTTCCTTCAAACAAATGGATGTTTAGGAACCAAAGTGATAACAATTGTATTAACCTTCCAGAGAAGTCTCAAAGTTCTAAAGACCTCCATGATCGCAGCAGAAAAATCCTCCCAAACACAAAACCATAAGCTGACTAACTGAAAGACGCTACAAAACCATTTGGTCCGGGAGACTTGTCCCCATTCTTGAACCATAACGCTTGCTTATTCTCCTCTGGAGCAACAGTTTTTGTAAGAACATCAGTTCGACCATCAAAGAGCTTTAAATCTAATAGATCCCGTAATTCAGCCAAATCACCATCCAGATTGTCAGGAGCACCAAGTAATCAGTTGAAAAAATTCACAGCCATTTCAGCAAATGTCTTGTGACCCTTTACTTTTCTTCCATCCACAGTATAGATAAATCTAACAGAATTCTTGGAATTTCAAGCTTTGACTCACTCGAGATTTTTGCTTAAGGAAAGATGTTTCAGCTTCTCGAGCTTCCAGAGTTTTAGCCCTACCATCAAACTCTTTGGACAACAGACGGGTTATAAATAACCTCAAACGGGTTCCTCCGTTTAGCCAAAGTACGTGTACAGATAGGTAAATCCTAAAGAGAGCTATTTATACGTTTCAGTCCCATCCCAAGTGAATTCCCACAATACCTCACATTGATTTTCTCCGTTACTTATTCGACATTTTGAGTTTACATGATGATGCATGTCTTCCGGTTGACCAGGAATCTCTAGTCATGACAGTGGCTCGGCAAATCCAACAATCACAGAAAATAGCAACCAAATTCACGTGTCTGTCCTAATTTTCCACTGAATGTCAGTTACGTACTTCAGGATTTATGAGACTGGTTCGGCACATTGCCCGAGTAATAATTGCAAATCTAAATGCGTGGCCATGCACCTGGACACGAGGGTCTTCTAATTACATTTTCTCAGCTCAATAGCTCTCTCCTGACACTTTGGACCACCTTTCTCGTTCCACGTTTGGTGACGTCGGACTGCAACATTACCAGGAATGCTACGACCACTTTTGGTGACGTCGGACTGCAACATTACCAGGAATGCTACGACCACTTTCTGCTGTCAAAAAAATAATTATGGATGATGTGATGGAACGCGGAATGGTAATGGTACCAATCAAGCACGAAAATAAGAGTTGTTTTTCAAATCCTTGAAATGTGATCAGCTTCATCTAGTACACCTAATCTACACATACTTGCCTGAGCTGAGAAAATATCATATAAAACTTAGTTTATGGGTCATGTTGTGGACACAATCGATTGCAGTCCAAGGTGTTAGAGGTCTGAAAAGTGAATAGAGTTTGATGTGTGGTAGTTGGCCTGAAGGCTAAAATTCTAGTGGAAACATATGCACAGGACAGAGGTGATCATTGGATGGGTTTAGGCCTAATGTGTTGTCCAAACACATCAATCACATATTATTTATATAGTACCTTTTGAGTAAAGCCACGCCTAGGCTAAAGATGGGCAATTCGGGCTTTCTCTTGTAAGAGCTGTTGTAAATTATAATTTATTTTCTCTAAAATTATCTAGAAACTACTAATTTAATCATGATTGATAGCGGCATCCATGTTGAGGATTGTTTAAAATTATTGAGAATGGCGATTGCTAGCTGAACCTAGAAGACTCACGTGGGAATAAGCTAAGTCAATTACTCATCAAAGCTGAAGCCAACTGCTTGGGCAGAAAAAGTCTCTAGAGGAAAAGATGAAGAGTCCAAGTTGAACTTGAAGACTCCAAGAAGTATCAAAGAAAATCCTAGAACAAGCTAGAGAAGTGTACGTGCATGGGAAATCTTGAAAATAAGTCAACAATGGCTGCTTAACCATGAAGAAAGAATGATCAAGGACGTGGGCAGCAAGAGTACCTGGAGAAGAAGAAAATGAGTGTCTTCCAGCTATACTATGGCGGTGAGAAATCAAAATTGTCATGCTCGTAGTCGGTGAAAATTGCCAATAAATAGGCTTGTAGTTAGTCATTTGAGAGTGTGTGGGGGTGAATCCTCCACCGTGAGAGGTCTTGGACCTCCGTCGTGGCTCATGTGGGGAGTGGGCATCAATACCTCCATCAAACTATTTTGTTCAACTAATGAAACTATTTTCCATATCCCATGATCTATATCTTTCATTTATCCTACCTTGTTCTTTGTCCATCTGCTACAAACTATATCGTACATTTACACAACATCACTAATCAAAAACTACAATCAATACCAAAACCATGTTTCCGCACACACACATCCAAATTTTTAACAAGAGCATTGCCCAAAGCAGCCTAACTTGAGCCTGGGCTGGCCTCCCTCTAATGTACGAGCAATAGTATCCACGTTCCTTTTTTTAACCATTGGCCAGAATAGTATCTATAATTCAGTTGTTAAGACTTTGGTGCCTTAATATACATATATTTGAATTGATGTCCTTTTGGAAAAAAACAAATAAATTGTGGCCTTCGGAAACATCCCAAGGAGGGATCTCAGATCAACGGAATGGATTTTTAGCTACGCCGGCGCTTCTTGTTTTCGTTGTTGTCCGCTTCTCAAGTCTGTGTAATCATGCTTAATCTCCTTAATTATCCAATTTTGGAATGGTCTGTCTACCTTCAACCATTTTTTTATCTCAACACCCGAGTCTTATGGCAATTTCTTTAAGTGTCTGAACAACTAATTTATGCTATGGATGCATATATATGCATATTAATGCAGCAGACTGGACCTTCTTCTTCGTCTTCTTCTTCTTCTTCTTTTTTTTTTTTTTTAATCTGCATATATATTGGAGGCTATTGAACTGATGATCTGTCGAGCACATCGGTCTCTCTCATGCTCCAGTACTAAATCAGTTTCACATGTTACTGATAATCAAATCTTTAGCCCCATCTATCAATCGCATGGACCCACGTTGGACCCACGTGAACACATCAACCATGAAGCTGAATTTCATATTTGCATATCCAACCTTCAAGTTCCAATCCTATAAATGCAAGAAGAAGAGAGCCGTAAGAAAGAAGCATCAAAATAAGAATTGATCTGTCCATGGGGTACTTAGGAAGTCAGTCTCATTCCCAGCTCAAGAAAGAGATTGGTCATCGCAAAATTGTGCTGTTTCCATTCCCCCTTCAAGGCCACATCAACTCAATGCTTCAGCTTGCAAGCATTCTTCATTCCCAGGGATTTAAGATTTCCATTGTGCACAACCAATACAACTCTCCCAATCCTAGCAACTTCCCTCACTTCACCTTCAACTCATTCCCTGATAGTTTGCTAGAAACTGAGTACCCCTCCGAATCCGATCTCCTAGCTTTCATAGTGCGGCTTAACGTTAGTTGCGTCGTCCCATTTCGGGAGTGCATGCAAAAGGTCTTGTCTGATGACTCCGCGGATCACGTCGCTTGCTTGATAACCGATAACGTTTGGTATTTTACTCAAGCAATTGCGGATGAGCTTAAGATCCAGAGGATTGTGTTGAGGTGTACTAGTATCTCTTCAATTTTTGCTTTCTCTGCCTTGTCTTCCCTGAGAGAAAAGGGTTGCCTCCCAATAAAAGGTGTGCCTTCTAGCTAAATTAAGACCAACCTTGTATTATCTCTGTAAAAAAATAAATTATGTGCTTGTTTTACTTCCATCATTCTCTACTCAAAATTTACTGCAAACATTTTTCTCGGATATTCAATGGAACAGCATGCCTTTGAAACTTTCATATATACTGCATTGTGGGCTGCTTTCTTTGTCCAGCACTAAGCAAAAAATTTGTGCTCTCCACCTTAGATTAGACGTAGACATGAAGTTTATTTTGGACTTCAGCCGACTGATGACCGTGGCTTTAGTCAAAAGAATTAACAGAGTCCCAAAATGGTTCAATAATCAACAGCCAACACCGAGGTATCCTCAATAGCTGAGTTTTCGATAGAAAATGATAAATAGTCCTCTTTACAAATTTGCTGCCGTATTTCATGTTATGTAGAATGTACATATGATTCATTCTTTTCTGATTTTGCAAAACTTATCAAAAGCATTGATGATAGATGTAGTTTGATTTGTCATCAGCTTATTTGCGTGGAAGTCTAACTGATGACAGTGCTCTTTGTGCCATGCGTATGGTGTCCCTGTGAGACTAATATTTGTGCTACTTGCATCTCATTTCTAGTACCAGAAAACGTTCGACCCCATCTGGTTCTGCGTGAAATATCCAAGTTTCAATAGCAAAGGGAAAAGTAGGACTATAGGCCTGCCATGTTTTTCAACTCAGGAAAGAACAATGACTGCTTCCTTTTTGTTTCTCTGTTAGATTCCGAATTAGACAAGGCTGTTCCGGAAGTTCCACCTCTCAAAATGAAAGACCTTCCAGTTATCCTCTCAAAGAACCCCGAGGATCTCCAACAGATATTAGCAGATATGGGCAGAGAGACTGGGGCCGCCTCTGGACTTATCTGCAATTCCTCTGAAGAACTTGAGGGGACCAAACTTGCCCAAGCTCGGCAAGCCATTCCCATTCCTATCTTCGTGATCGGTCCATTTCACAAGTACTTTCCAGCCTCTGGGAGCAGCTTGCTGGCGCAAGACATGAGCTCGATCTCCTGGCTGAACAAGCAAAGGCCCAAGTCAGTCATCTATGTGAGCCTGGGAAGCATTGCATCCATCGATGAGGCCAAGTTCCAAGAAATAGCATGGGGGCTAGCAAATAGCGAGCAGCCCTTTTTGTGGGTCGTCAGGCCTGGATCAATTTGTGGATCAGACTGGCTCGAACATTTGCCAAGCACGTTCCTAGAGATGTTAAATGGAAGGGGTCATATTGTGAAATGGGCACCGCAGCAAGAAGTGCTGGCTAATCAGGCCATCGGCGGATTTTGGACTCATTGTGGTTGGAACTCGACGTTGGAAAGCGTTTGTGAAGGTGTGCCCATGATTTGTATGCCCTCTTTTGGGGATCAAAAGGTGAATGCAAGATATGTGAGTGACTTTTGGAGTGTCGGGTTGCATTTGGAGGATAAGCTGGAGAGAGGCGAGATAGAGCATGCCATCAGAAGATTAATGGCGGATCCAGAAGGCAAAGCTATTAGGGACAGAGCAGTGAGTTTGAAGGACAAGGTGGATCAGTGTTTTAAAGAAGGGGGTTCCTCATATAGGTCTCTTGACAGCCTTACTGGTTACTTATCATCATTGTAGGACCCTGATTTTTGAGGTTAAACTCCTACTAGGAATTTTTCTTCCAATTCTTGCTTCCATTTCCTTTTGTTTTCTTGAAGATTATTGTAACCTTCAGTTTTTCATCAGTTTATGTACTGAATTGAAATTTGTTAGCTTTCCCTTTGATAGATCTCTAGTATTTACAATAGTTCATCGCTTCCTTTTCTGCTTTATGCTTCGCAGTTTTCTGTCCATGTAAGTGCATGGCCCAAACATTCAGCAGCTAAATCAATCTTTTACCTGGCGATTATGACTAACATAAAATTCAGTGAATCTATGCGTTTTGTCATAACTCTCTGGTAGCTTTAAGAATCAAATTTCTTCATTTTTGAAACCAATTCTTACAGTTTGCGCTTTACACTTCTTACTGCATCTAACGTGCTTTGCTAAAAGAGAAAATTATTGTTTTCTTGAGCGTGTCCTTCAAGCAAGCTCAATGCAAGCAATCAAGGCCACTGTAAGATGATCATTAGGTGAAAGTACCTATAACTATTGCAGAACTAAACCACGATTTAGTATCCTGTTGCACAAATTTATATGGTGTATTAGTGAGAAAGAGCATTGCAAAGGACGAGATAGCAGCATTAAAAGCGATTTGTCTCTTTGGATGACTTTGGACTAAGAATGAGAGGATGTATCTGTTGCTGATATCCGAGTTTGTAGGGCGTTTTCTGATTTGCGTGGCATGTGACCTTTCTTGGGCAGATCTAATAGTAAGACAAGAACGTCAAACAACAAACATTCTTGTTGAGTATGGGTGGGGGTCGATCCTCAATTCTAACAGAGTGAGATTTTGAAAAGAACTAATCAAACTTTTACTGCAAGACAGGGTTACCCTGTCCAAAAGTAATTAAAATCAATAGAAAGATGCGTAGCCATACTATCAATAATAAGAGATATTCCTCCCCTTAACAAAAAGCTGCCTGGTCATGACTGATAAAGCGTGGCAAAATTTGCTTAAGCCCATTGGCTAAAATCCTTGTGATGCACTTACAAGTGATGTTGCAGCAAGATATAGGACGGTATTGGCGCATTTTTGAGACATTTGACAATTAGGAACCAAACTGATAGCAGTCGTATTCACCTTCCTGATAAGTTCTGAACCTGTAAAGAACTCCATGATGGCAGCAGATAAATCTTCCCCAACAATACTCCATTCTGACAAGTAAATATACGGCATAAAATCATTTGGTCGAGGAGACCTGTCCCCATTCATGGACCATAACACTTGCTTGAAATTTAATAGATTCTGTAATTTCAGACAAATCAACATTCAGATTGTCAGGAGCACCAAATAATGACTTGAAAAAGTTCGCAGCCACTTCAGCAAAACTCTTGAGAGTTTTTAACTTTGACTACTTTATGAAAGCAACCGGTATTTTGATCACCTAGTTTCAATCAGTTCACTGGAATTGATTAGGGAAGATTCATTAGATTCTTGAGCTTCTAGAGTTCAGCATCAGCATCAAACTTTCTAGACAAAAGATGGGCTATAACTCACCTCGAACGGCTTCCCTCATTTAGCCACAGCATGTATACTACCTCGGATGAGCTTTTTCATGTCCGTTCTTAGTGCTATTTCTGTGAAGCTTGGATCATAATTAGCCAAAAAAACCAATGAAGGAATAAATATATTATAAGGATTAGTAAATTTTTCTTCTTCCTTTATTGTTATTATTATTATTATTTTTATGACAAGAAAGCTCACTTTAGATAAAGTAAACGTTAAAAAGAGCTACTCATACTGTTTCTTGTCCCATTCCCAGTGACTTGACATGATACCTCATATGATTTTCTCAATTATTTCTGTGACAGTTCGAGTTTACGTGATGATACATGTTTTTCAGTTGACAAAAAGAAGCTCAAGTCAGTAGAGTAGCTCAGCAAATACAACAATCACAGAAGATAAATTATCAAGTTACCAAATTCATGTCACCGACCTAATTTTCCGCTGAATATTCGTTCTGTACTTCCGGATTAATGAGGGCGGTTGGGCATTTGTGTTGGGGAGTAATTACAAATTTCCAAATGCCCCTGCACTTGGTCATGATATCGTCTACTTACATCTCGTCTAACCTTAATAAATCTCTCTTGGCACTTTGGACCACCTTCCTCTTTCCCACGTTTGGTCTACCTTGTTTCATGGTACTGCAACATTACTAGGACTTCTCCTATGACTTTGTACGAGAATTCTTGTTTTTCCTCAAGTTCTTCAAATCTGCTCGGTCGGACTGGGTTCGAGCTAAAGATGGGTTGGCTAGGCTTTCTTGTGCAAGAGCATCATTGTCCATACTAACTATTTACCTCTCAAGTCTCTTAGGTCTAGGCAGGCTCGAGTGGGCCGCTTGCCCATTGATCATCTCTGGTACTTGAGCAATAGATCTGCTCTGTGTAATTATGCTTGCTCTCCTAATTTACATGCTTTTGGTACGGTCTGTCTGCCTTCAACACTAATCTCCTGGCATTTTCTTTTTAGTGTCTAAACAACGAATTTATACTGTACGTACATGTATGGACGCAACTTTTAACGATATAATCCTATACTTTTGAATTGAATTCCAATTAAATCCTCTCTATGAAGACAGGCTTGATATTGTTAATGTGGCAGTCCAGTTATTATTAGTCATATTATGTGGCACGTAAGCTATTTGACATGGACAAATTTACGAAAAACACGCTGTTTTACTTAACTTTTCTACTGGAGGAAGATTGTTCGTCTTCTTCTTCATGGTGGGTGCAATCAACATGGTCAGAATCTTGTACCCATTTGGCGGGAAAAGTGCAAAAAAATTCTAAACTTTTGCTTTTATGCCGATTTAGTCTTAAATCTTTTTTTGGTGCCGATTCAGTCCTAAACCTTTTTAAGTTGTGCTAATTCAGTCTTTTCCGGCCAATTTTGGCCGGATTTTGCTAACTGGACGTCGGCTGGCTGACGTGGCCTAATCGGCGTTGACGTGGACAATTTTTAATAATATTATAATATTATAATATTTTTTATATTTTTATATTTTAATTTTTGTCTTTTTCCTAGCCGATGGTCAAGGTCCGGCGAGGCCACATCAACCCAGTGCTTCAACTTGCAAGCATTCTTCATTCCCAAGGATTCAACATTTGCATAGTGCACACCCAGCGCAACCCCCCCAATCCTCACAACTTCCCTCACTTCAACTTCAACTCATTCCTGATGGCCTGCTAGAAACCGAGGATGCCTTGGAACCCGATGTCCTAGCTTTCATAATGCGCCTCAATGTTAGTCGTGTCGTCCCATTTCGGAAGTGATTGCAAAAGGACTTGCATGATGACTCACAGGATCGCGTATCTTGCTTGATAACTGATGATGTTTGGCATTTTTCTCAAGCAGTCACGGACGAGCTTAAGATCCCGAGGATCATGTTGAGGTGTACTGGTATCTCTTCAATTTCTGCTTTCTCTGCCTTGTCCACTCTGAGAGTAAAGGGCTGCCTCCCGATAAAAGGTGTGCCTTCCAGCTAAATTCTTCAAACTCTAGAGACAGACGGTGTACATGTATTTTGTACAAATATGACCAACCTTGTATGCTTCTTTTACCTACGTATTTCTCCACTTAAATCTTACTGCTTTTCAAACGTCTTTCTTGGATATTCAAGTGGAACAGAATGCCTTTGTTACATCCGATGTTGTCTTAGCGCTACATATCCAAGTTGTAATAGCGAAGGGAAAGTAGGACTATAGGCCTTCCTTGTTTTTCAACTCGAGAGAGTATTGACTGCTTCCTTTTGGTTTCTCTGTCAGATTCCGAACTAGACAAGGCTGTTCCCGAAGTTCCACCTCTCAAAATGAAAGACCTCCCAATTACAGTACAAGAAACCCCGAGGATCTCCACTATTCATTACCAAACATGGGCAGAGCGACCATGGCCTCCTCTGGACTCATCTGCAATTCCTCTGAAGAAGCCGAGGGGACAAAACTTGCCCAAGCTTGGTGTTGAATATCAGAGTCGCACAGCTCTGGTAACATTCTCACAAGAGAAGCCCTTTAAGGAATGAGATGAATATACTACTTGCTGAAAAATATTTTCACTTTTCGTTTTGAAACGATTACAAGACTCGTTTTTATATAGGCTTAAAGTACAACTCTTGACATTCCTTAAATATATGAAAAGACATGTCTAAATAAATAGTAATAAAGACAACATGTCTAAATAAATAGTAATAAGGACACTTTAATATGTGTGTCGAAATGGCTTCCATTGGAAACTGAACAACCTTTCGACCAAAACACGAAAAGTCACGAGAGATAGGCGGTGATATATTCAATACTTGGCACACCATTCCCATTCCTATCCTTGTGATCGGTCCATTTCACAAGTATTCCAGCCTCTTTGAGCAGCCTGCTGGCACAAGATGCTAGCTTGATCTCTCGGCTGAACAAGCAAAGGCCCAAGTCAATCATTGATGTGAGCCTGGGAAGCATTGCATCCATTGATGAGGCCAAGTTCCTAGAAATAGCATGGGGGCTAGCAAATAGTGAGCAGCCCTTTTTGTGGGTCGTCAGGCCTGGATCAATTTGTGGATCAGACTGGCTCGAACATTTGCCAAGCACGTTCCTAGAGATGTTAAATGGAAGGGATCATATTTTGAAATGGGCACCACAGGAAGAAGTGCTGGCTCATCAGGCCATCAGCGGATTTTGGACTCATTGTGGTTGGAACTCGACATTGGTAAGCATTTGTGAAGGTGTGCCGATGATTTGTATGCCATCCTTTGGGGATCAAAAAGTGAACATAAGATATATGAGCGACTTTTGGAGGGTCGGGTTGCAATTGGAGTATAAGCTGGAAAGTGGCGAGACAGAGCGTGCCATTAGAAAATTACTGGCGGATCCAGAAGGCGAAGCTATTAGAGACAGAGCAGTGCGTTTGTAGGAAAAGATACATCAGTGTTTTAGGGTTGGGGGGAGGTACCGCATATAGGTCTCGGTAGCTTTACTGGTTACCTATCATCATTGTAGGACTCTGCTTAAAGGTTAAACTCCTACTAGGAATTGTCTTTCAATTCCTGTCCTGAGTCTGCTCGTTTCGTGATTTTTAGTACCTTCATATTGTTGGGAAACTTTGAATCTTGAAGATTAATATAACCTTCATATTGTTAGCTTGTCCTTTGATAGATCCCTTGTACTTATAAGAGTTTATAGTTTCCTTTCCGACTTCATCCTTTCCAAGTTTTCTGTCCATGTAAGCGCATGACCATAGATTCAGCTGCTAAGTCTATCCTTTACCTGGTGATTATAACTAACATTTAATATAGAGAATCTATGTGTTTAATTATAACTTTCTGTTAGCTTTAGGAATCGGACTTCTCCATTCCTGGAACCCACTTCTTATAGTTACGTGCTCTGAACTTTCAATTGCATTTGTAGTACTGTCTTTGTTGAACAGAAAATGTTGTTTTCTTCAGCGTGTCCTTCAAGCAAGTTCAATGCAAGCAATTAAGGCTACTGGAAATGATCTCTTGGTGAAATCACCTACAAAAGATTCACGAAGCTCGACTTCAATGCAGTATTGGGTAGCACAAATTTTCACGCTGTACTGGGGAGAAAGAGCATTGCGAATGACGGGACAGCGGCAAGAAAAGCAATTGGTCGCCAAAGGAGAGGAAGTATCCGTTGCTTACATCTGAGTTTGTAGCACGTTTTTCGTTATTTTTTTGTTTTTCGTTCTAAACCTGTCTCAGGATTACGTGGATCTAATAGTAAGACAAGAACATCAAACAACCTGTTGCGATGGGGCAAGCGATCGAACAATAATATAAACAAAAAAGAAAATAAATCGGACACCAGATTTACGTGGTTAAGTCGTAAAGACCTACGTCCACGGAGAGAGCAATAGCGAATTTTACTATAGATCAAGCGATATAAGGGGATTACATACTCAAATCACTCAAACACTCTTTCGGTGTTTCTCAAACCCCAATTTAACCCCAAACCCAACTCACGGCACAAAATTACCGGGTGTTCAAGCTCCAAAATTCAACGCTCTACATACACTTGGTTCGCATACATACGAAATCTCGTATCTCTTCAAGCTTCTCGCGGAGGACTTGTGGCTCCGTTGATCATTGAACGTGCGGCTACGTAAGTAGGGTTCGGCGGCAATGTGTGTGTGCCCAGAGTCAACACTTTGACTCTGGGCACACCTATTTTCATTTCACGTACAGAGGCTTCATACCAAAGGATTTCGGCAGAGCATGGGGCTTCGGCAGCTTCACTCCAAAGAGGAAAAATTCCTCTTTTAATTATTTCCTCTTTTGTAAATCCGTCAAAAGTATAGTGAATCTCAAACTCGAGTCATAAATTAACAATTTCCACCTGGGCTTGACGTTTGAGCCAAGTCGCAATCGCTTCGCAAAAATTCAAATTCTGCTGCTACTTTTCCATAGCCTCTGATAGGCTCAACCGCCACAGATATTATCCAAGTCCAAGCCTCGCTTGAACTTTGTCATAACCGATAACCTTATCAGAATACCAATTCCACATGCACCTTTAACTGATTTGCAATGATTTTCTGACACAACCTCCTCAACCGCAGATAAAGCAAAACTATTGTTGCATCCATATCTATCAAGAGTTCGAATACGTATCTTGTCAATATCAGCAATTACAGCAACCGTTGGCTCTATAGGCTCCACCTCGCTACAAGCACCGTCTGTGTTGATTACTTTGCTAGTACTCGTACTCGCTACCCTAGGAGTTCCTGGTTGCAACTTCACCTCAAGCTAAACACCGTTTAGATCCGTATTAACACTGCCACAAACACTCCTAGCCAGAAGTATCGGAGACTTGTCAAGGGTAACTTCTCTGCTGTCAATAGGTGAATTTATATCTGGGCACCACAACTGATTGCCCCACTCACCTTGTGCATAGCCATGGAATATGCACCTTGCCCTCCAATCAAGCTTACCATCACTCACTTGAAAATAACACGGGCAACTAAACATTCTAATAATAGAATAACCAGCAACGTTATCTGACCACACTTCTTCAGGAGTCTGATATCTAATCGCAGTCGATGGGGATCTATTCACCAGGCAGCTTACAGTATTAAGCATATCAGCTAGGATTCTCCTAGCAATACTAGCACTAGAGATAATTTTTCGGGCCGTCTCTAGTAATGTTCTTCTCGTCAATTCTGCAAATTGTTGTGATTTATTTGCATTAGTACGGTGTTTCACTATGCTATCTTTCATGTAAAATTTATTTGCCAGCTTTGAGCAAAACTCCATGCTATTGTCAGTCTGCACATGCTTGATCGACTTACCAGTCTCCATCTCGATCAAAGCTCTTGACTGCGAGATCCTGACACCAGCATCAAATTTGTGCCTTGGCACAAACACCCAGGTCTTCCTCGAGCAGTCAATAGACTCTCGAATAGATGTATCCGACGTCTCTACAGCGAAATTTGTCACTGTCTCACCTTGAAGTTTATACAGGCCTCCATGCTTGATTCCTTTTATTATCACCAAGGCACCTCGAACAACCTTCAGAACTTCACCTTTTGAAGAATACTTGCAACTAGCTGAATCTAGGGCACCCAAGGAAATTAAGTTCTTTTTCAATTCTGGAACATGCCTCACTTCAGTCAATGTCCTCACGATACCATTATGCATTCTGATTTTAACATCACCAACACCCACAACATCGCACTCAGCGTTGTTCCCTAACTGGACTTTACCACTACATGTGCATTGATAAGTGATAAACTAGTTTCTATTTGGTGTGACATGAAAAGAACAACCAAAATCTATAATCCATCCATCAAACGATGAATCATTAGTGACAGACAAGACATAATCGGCATTATCTGCTATAGCTGCAACATTATCTGCAGAATCAACTATAATTCCCTTACCCTTCTCATTCTTCAACTTAAGACAATCCCTTCTAAGATGTCCCCTCTTGCCACAGCTCCAATAGACAACATTAGTAGTCCTAGACTGACTACGTTTGTTCATATTAGTACTACCATTACCCACACGTGTTCTAGATCTTCCTTTATTTTCACCTACTAAAGCAACAGATATAGGTTCGCCAGATTCTCTTCTACGAATGTCCTCGCTTAGAATCAAATCTCGAACCCCATCAAACGTCAAACTTGTTGATCCAGAGGAATTACTAACAGCAGTAACGGTAGTATTCTAACTATTAGGCAATGAGGATAACATAATTAAAGCACGTATCTCATATTCAAAATTAATCTCAACTGAACTCAATTGATTAACAATCACATTAAATTCATTGATATGATTTGCAACTGACGCAACTTCTCTCATCTTCAAATTAAACAGACGTCGCATCAAACAGACCTTATTGATCGTAGAGGGCTTCTCGTACATATCCGACAGGGCTTGCATCAAATCAGCAGTGGTCTTCTCCTTCAGGATGTTAAATGCGACGTTACGAGCCAACGTCAGTCGAATAACACCATAGCTCGTCTATCTAGCAAATTCCAATCAGCTTGCTTTATCGTCTTTGGTTTCTCCCCATATAAAGGCAAGTGCAGATTCATCTGGTAAAGATAATCTTCAATCTGCATCTTCCAGAAACTAAAATCATTCCCATCAAATCTGTTGATTCTCACTTTTACTTCTTCTGTTGCCATCGATTCGCTTCAACTTAGCCAAACCTAGCTCTGATATAACTTGTTGCGATAGGGCGAGCGATCGAACAATAATATAGACAAAAGAAGAAAATAAATCGGACATCAGATTTACATGGTTAAGTTGTAAAGACTTATGTCCATAGGGAGAGCAGCAACGAATTTCACTATAGATCAAGCGATATAAGGAGATTACACACTAAAGTCACTCAAACACTCTCTCGGTGTTTCCTAAACCTCAATTTAACCCCAAACCCAACTCACGGCATAACATTACCGCGTGTTCAAGCTCCAAAATACAATGCTCTACGTACACCTGGTTCTCGTACATACGAAATCGCGTATCTCTTCAAGCTTCTCGCGGAGGACTTGCGGCTCCGTTGATCGTTGAACGTGCGGCTACGTAAGTAGGGTTTGACGGCAATTTTCAGAAGCCCGAAAGAAGACCTGCAAAGATTTGCTTTTATACGTGGGGTGTGCAGGACGTGTGCAGGGGACTCCATCTTTACGCCAAAGAAGGAAATCGTGCACCCAACCTTGGGCCCACCTACGCTCCTTGCTTCGCTGAACGTGTGTGTGCCCTGAGTTAACACTTTGACTTTGGGCCCACCTATTTTCAATTCACATACTGAGGCTTCATGCCAAAGGATTTCGGCAGAGCATGGGGCTTCGGCAGCTTCACTCCAAAGAGGAAAAATTCCTCTTTTAATTATTTCCTCTTTTATAAATCCGTCAAAAGTCTAGTGAATCTCAAACTCGAGTCATAAATTAACACAACTAATGCTAATTGACCACGGCTTGGGATCGATCCCCACTCCTAACAGAGTATGCAGGGTGAGGTCTTGAAAAGGAGTTTGCCCATCAAATTTTTACTGAAACACAGGATTAACCTGTCAACAGGTCATCAAAATCCATAGCATGCGTAGCCGTCACTGATCATATATTATTGCCTCAACATCGAATGCTCAATCACCATTAGATTACAAGGTTCGAAATGACAACGCAATTATGCGACTAGGAATGCGACGATGGGGCTTCTTATTTGATGTACTCCATCAGCCCATGTTACAGAGGCAGAAAGCATGAAGCTATCCAACTTCCCCTTCAACCGTTATGCTGAAAGCCAGTTCCTGTCCAACGCTTGAGAATGTCAAGACATTGGGTACAACTGGGACCTTGATCCCACTTGTTGTTTTAATGACAGAGTCGTATGTCAATTGAGTTCATTCATCACCATTCTCGCCTGGATCTGGGCCTCAGGTCCTTGCCCAGCCCAATCAGCGTTTTTGCCGGACAATGTTGAAAAAAGAAAGAAAGAAAGAAAAGAAACGAATAAATTTTTAAAAAAAATATATTATTGAAAATTATCAATATTAGCGCCGGTTGTGTCATGTAGGATGGCTGGCATTTACATCAGCGATTTCCCGTCAAAATCAACCAGATAGACTCAATTGACAAAATTTGTAGAGATTTCGGATTGAATTGGTAAAAGTATAATAAATTTTAGACTTTTTGGATAATTTTCCCGAGCCATTACGATTAAACCTCTTGCTTTTGCATTTCTTTAGGTGCTTCTTGAAGTCGACCTTCCATTTCTTCGTGGATTGCATTGTCGTGTGCTTTGAATTTAGATTTCTAGGGTCTCCAAGAGCTTCAAGTATATTTGGAACACTTTTCGGCCTTTTTTTTTTTTTTTTTTTTTTTTTGTTATTTTATTGAGAGTCCAAAAGAATAGTTTAACCTTTTATTGGAAAAAAATATAGTGCAATCTTGTTAAATGTTTCAACTTACTCAAGTCTAAAATTGTTTCGTCGAGTTCCAAGACATTTGCACTTCCTTGTCAGAAACTCAATTTGAAGTATCAAAATTGAGAAAATCCTTGTTAAATGTAATGGATTAGGTGACCATTCATCAACCACCCCTTTATCTCCTTTTCCACTTGATATTTCTCAATGAATATGTCACATTCTAAATCCTATATGGATGAGAGAGTAACACAGCTGTCCTTTTTTAAAAGGACATGACCTCATACTATACCCCGAATATACAGTTCCCAATAGTTCCCGCGATAATACTCTTGCTCTATCGATCACTAACCGAGGCATCTGAAAAATATGATAAGAAGAAATGAATAAGTTATCACAGCTCAATGAGTATTAAATTTCTTCTAAGTGAGTCAAGCAATCACTATGCACATTTAAAACACAAATATAACTCACTTACATATTTCTAGAAATTTAACAAACCTTCAAGAATAAAATGCAATATTTTTCACTTTAATGTAATATGTTCAAAGTAGAAATATTCAAGATAACAATAACTAAACATCAATGGTCCATCAATGGTCCAGCCCATTAAAAATACACATCAATGGTCCATTCCATTGACCAATTTCATAAAAACACACGTCAATGGTCCATTCCATTGGTTAATCTCATGCCACACATTAATGGTCTATCTTATTGATCCATCTCATATTTCCCTACATTGATGGTTCATCCATCGAGCAATCTTTTGTTTAATATCAAACTATGGTCAGACATAACGTATGAGGACAAGGCAACCGAGATTTCCCTCTTGGTTAGGTCTTCATCTATTATTAGCTCGTAGCTTAGGTTATAAGGATATCTTAGACTAGTATGCATATACCCATAAACCCCTTATTGGGCTCACAACGATATTGGACACCCAATCTCATCCACCAATACTAGAAATCCATTTTATAAACAATCTCACATATCAAAATACATTCCACAAATCAATCACCAATAGCTTTCACAACTCAACTCATCCACCAGAAATCTTTTTGTAAAACATTACCAAATCGTTTAAAGACTCATCTCATGAATCAGTTTTATAAACTAAATCATATTTCTCAACTACTTTCATCAAACATAGTATATATTTTCACCAAACGTTTCTCATACCATTCACAAATATCAAATCGTAATAAATGCTCTATCCAAATTTTATGCAACAAATATGCTTATTCATAACTTATAAAATATCAAATCTTTATCATTTTGAAGACATGAGTTTATAAATTCTTAGAAGAAATAGTATCAGTCACTTAGGAAAGCCAAAAACCAACCTATGATAGTTATTTCAGCCCATGCACTCAAATTCTTAACAAATTATCGAAAAACGATATCAAAAAATGGAGTAAAACAATATTTTAATGAATGACTTGACCACACTATGCCTATTCGTTGATAAAACGATGCCTACGCGCCAACAAAAAGCTTGACCATAGCGGAAACCTAATGATGTCCACTATGTGTAGCTTGCGTGTTAAACTTCTTCGCAATATAACTTCCTTCACATAAGTGTGTTTCAGGCAATCGTATAGTTCATAAAAAGCTCTTTCGATATACTACAAGAACAATAGTTATTTCAGCCCATGCACTCAAATTCCTAACAAATTATCAAAAAATGATAGCAAAAAACGGAGTAAAATGATATTTTAATGAATGACTTGACCACACTATGCCTACTCGTCGATAAAACGATGCCTACACGCCAACAAAAAGCTCGACCATAGCGGAAACCTAATGATGTCCACTATGTGTAGCTCGCGTGTTAAACTTCTTCACGACATAACTTCCTCCACATAAGTGTGTTTCAGGCAAGCATATAGTTCATAAAAAGCTCTTTCGATATACTACAAGAACCCACACACACACACACGCACACATGCACGCACGCACGCATGCATGCACAGCCACTTGAAAACTTCCCATTCGGATACAACAAGTCAAAATTTACCTAAATCTGAATTTCAAGCCCCAATTTCAACAATTCCTTTGAATAGAAGATTAAAGGCTTCTATCACTTATTGGCATTACAAAATGGTGTTGATTCCACTTGATGAGTCCTCCAGATCGCGAGCGCACCAAAATTTTCCCCTTTTCCCCTTTTCCCTTTCTCTTCCTCGAGCTCCCCCTCACTCTCCTTTTTGTCTTTGTTCTGTCCGCCCCTCATGTTGCAACGTAAGTCATATAGAAAAAGAAAATGAAGATGAGCTGGACTTAGCTTTGGGTTGAACTAATTGGGCTGGGTTTAGCTTTTATAAGAGACATGAGTTGAGTTTTGGAGGCCCATATGGTTGGTAAGGTTTATAAAATAGAACACTCCAAAAGTCTTAATTTCGAAGGAGCTCACGCGTGAAACTCATATGATATTAAGGGCTCTTGAACTTGGTATATTCGATATCATAGAATTCTAGTTTACTGCCCCCAAAAAACAACAATTGCATGCATACCTTAATTGCCCCGTCCCCTAAAATAAAAAAATAATTGCATGCATACCTTAATAGCCCCGTCAACCCCCCAAAAAAAAAAATAATAATAATAATTGCATGCATACCTTAATGTCACCGAGACATTAAGATCGTAGACGCATTTCGTACCCTAGACAAAGTAATTAAAGCCTGTAATATCTGGCGGTCATTCTACACCAATATTGTCTTGCATTAGGCCAGGCTTTTAATCTCAATAAATCAGGAATATATTTCAGTAAAAGCTGCCTAGTGAATTTGAAAAGAAATATGTCTTTAGAGTTGAGAGTTCCAGAAATTGAGAAAACAAAGAAGTATTTAGGAATTCTCTCGGATTGGGGAGTCTCGAAGAGAGATATGTTCGCCTAGATTCTTGCCAGAGTTAATATGAAGTTGAAAAGCTGAAAGGATAACTTGCTGTCAAAAGCAGGGAAGGAAATATTGATTAAATCAATGGTACGGGCCATTCCTCAATATGCAATGTCCATTTTCCAAATCTCGATTTCAATTTGCATATCTATTGAGAAGAAAATTGCCAATTTTTGGTGGAGAAATAGTACCAAAACTGCTAGGGTTCATTGGAAAAAATGGGAAACTTTGAAACTAAGGAAGGATGAGGGGGGTCTTGGCTTCAAAGATTTACTAGCTTTTAATAAAGCTATGTTAGGGAAGCAAGCTTGGCGTATTTCATAGCACCCTCAGTCCCTTTTAAGCCAAGTGATGAAGGGTCTTTATTATCCACAATGTGAGTTTTGGAAAGCTATAAAAGGTTCCCGACCTTCGTGGGGATGGCAAAGCATTATCCTGGGTAGAGACTTTATATCTCCACAAGTTATGTGGTCGGTTGGGAATGGAAAGAAAATTTCGATTAGAGAGGATAAATGGTTGAAGAGTGGAACTATTGGCGGCCCAGCAACAAGAAATGAGCCAGTTAAAGTGGGCGCATTAATAGAACAAGGGACTGGAAAATGGAATGAACTAATGGTAAGGTCATTATTTGATGATCAAAGAGTGAAGGAAATCCTTCCAACTCCTATTGGACTACCTACTACAGAAGATAAATTGGTTAAAATTAACAACAAGTCAGGGTCCTATATAGTGAAATGCGGTTATTTCACCACTAGGGATAGATAAGCCAGCACACATACAACAATAGCAACTTCATCTCACCAAACGAAACCAGAACTCTGGACATATATCTGGCATTCTGGAACTCTACCCAAAGTTAAACTATTTTTCTGGAATGCATGTCAAAATGCATTGCCTACACTGGACAACTTGCACAGGAGAAGAATAGTACTTGACCCATTATGCCCTATCTGCAAACAGGAAGCCGAAACCATTGAATATACTTTGCTGCTCTGCCCTTGGACAGCTCGGATATGGAGCACTATCCCCCTACAAATCACAATTTCAAGAATCGCGTTAACACGACTTGATGAATGGTTGTATATGTTAAAAGAAGACCAACGAAGCACTCTCAAGTTCGATCAAACTGCTACAACCCAATGGTGTATTTATAAAGATAGGAACCAGTTCATTTTCGGACAATGTCCCTTGGACCCGCAACAAACGCTGTTCAAGGCCATAGCTTTACATGAAGACTTTGTCACTTAGAACCGAAAATCAAAAGGAGAGAAGGAAAGCGAGGCCCGAACTTACAAATGGCAACCCCCGACCTCGGATATGCTGAAAATTAACATCGATGCCTCCTTTGCTCGGAATGAAGATGCGGCATTAGATTCCAAGGAGAATAGGGGAGCGGACGAACACAATATATCCATCGCCTGCATCTGCCGAGACTCCAGGGGTCGACTTATCGATGGCTTCTCCAAGCTGGTGGCGGCATCCTCGGCGGAATAGGCGGAGGCCCTTGCTCTTCTTGAAACCCTAGAGTTCCTCTCCACCAGATCTAATATGAGTTTGCAAGTACATTCTGACTGCTTACAGCTCGTGCAAGGAGTTCTGTCTTCGACAGAGTTAAATTGGGAAGTGGAGGCTATCGTGGACTGGGTCAAGATTAAGCTAAAGGAATTTCCAAGCCTTTCTTTGGCCCATTGCAGCAGGGAATCCAATAGAACAATATATTGGCTTGCAAAAGCCCAAAGATCTAACTGCCTTCCTAGTAATTGGATAGCTAATCCCCCGCCTGCCTTCTTTGATTTATTATGCGTTGATGCTTTTGATGTATTTCCTCCAAACTTGGCTAAGTGAATCAATAGTAATCGTATTTTCGACAAAAAAAAAAAACCTTCAAAAGATGGTCTTCTGGAGCTCGTCACTGGATTTGAGGGGTGGCTGCAATAAAACAAGCTTTTAAAGACATACGTACGTATATATATCCCACTTTATCTTTTATCTTTTCTTGTTTACAAAAAAATAACCAACTCTTTTTAATCGATACGGTTAATTGAGTTTGATTGATGTGATCAGCATGATTAACAACAACTACGGAATAGACAATTGCAAAGCTAATTTATAGGATGACTATGATGCGTGGTTATCGACAATCATACAGTACAATTATTGCTGAACGATGGAGTGCCATTGATCAAGGATGATTGGTCAATAAGAGTGATTTAAGCCATTGAACAACAACCATATGGCATGGCGTTCGTAAAGAAGACTTATCTATGGCTACATGGATTCGACATTGACAAGTAGCCGAGAGGTGTTGAGTGAAACTCATCGACAGAGCAGGCAAGGGGTAGCCATCTTAAAATTTGGCTGCGTTGGGACCAAGAGGAGGAAACGAGAGGAGAAATATCGATTAAAGGTAAGGATACCAAGCGATGTTGATTAGTCTAGTGGTCTAGGAAATCTAGATCCTTGGGAGAACAACTGTAACCATTATGAAGTAATAATTCCTAGTGAACGATTGTAATTAGTGGGTTATATAAACGACGAGGGTAATCATAGAAGGGGATCCCAAACACGCATTCTCAGTATACTTTTCTCAATTTATTAGTTGTCTTTTCATTTTTTTATCATCGTCTCTAGTGTTTTATTATTAATTCGCTGTTCATCTTCGTTATCAACAGAGTAGATTCCTATTTAAATCTCACTTTCATTAAAAAATCAAAAAACAACCTTTGGTGAAAGATTGTCCACTGTTTGGGTAAAACCCTCTGTCTGATTGTTTTGAATCACTTGTAACCATCTCCACGTTATTTTATTTGACAAAATTAACCGCATGTATTAAGGATCTTTTGCGGCATATGCTTAATCTATTAGAAACAAATATTTTGTGTCCATCTCATAAATAGGAAAAAAATATAACAGTTTCCAACTAGTGGGGTTCACGTATTTTATATAGAAAAGCCACGAAATTCAAAAGTGTATCGTTGACGGAAAAAGGATATTATTGGTGCTAGTAAGCACTATAATTTTTCCAATGAATCACTTGAGTGTAATGACTTATGAAAATTTTTTATGAAAAAATTCATCATAAGTGCTATGATACTCAGATCTTTAGCACTTGTGGTGAACGTTTTTCGAAAGTTATAATACTCACGTGATTGATTGAAAATTTGTGACATTCAAGCGAACAAAACTCGAGTGATTGATTAAAAAATCATGATAATTAAATGAGTACTATATGAAAGTCATGCCATTTATCATTTAGTAATTTTTTAGGCCTTAAATATATATCCTATTGCTGGTAACAATACGATTGCGAATGTTTTGTATTGGAGTTGTCTTTCTTCTTATACGGCAAATGAACTTTCTGGTGGCTTTAAAATCAAACTTCTCCAAGGACTTGAACCAACCCATTGTATCAAACTCGATGCTTTAATCACATAGAGCATACATCTCTGAAAATAATGTTACCTCAAACACGTCTCTCAAGTTGGCTTTGAGAATGTAGAGTGCGTGACCTTACTCCAATGCCAGTTGTAGGGTATTTAGAGACACCATTTTAATATCACTTGTAGGGTATGCGAAAGGATTGTAGTGACAACACGAGAGAATTGTAATGAACAACATAAGACACACTTGTTATACCAAACTGCATATAAGTGTAACATTAAAAAATCATCTCACATAGCAATTACAAAATATTTTTCATGCCACACTCAAAGCACTTGAAGCAATGCTTGCTTATACATAGGTTAGCCTCCAGCTTGTCAGGCTCGCTTGATGCCGGCGAGCTCGAGCCTCTAGCCTTGCTGAATCTGGCTAGCTCAAGCTCGCCGGATCTAGCGAGGCTCAGGTGAGCCACACATCAGTGAGGCCTCAGCCTTGGCGGATGCGCTGAGCCTTGAGCTTGCCTATGATGGGCAAGCTCGAGCCTCGCCTGGTGGGTCACCAGCCATTGCCGTGTTGGCCACCAATTAAGGAAGGAGGAAGAAGAAAGCAAAAAAAAAAAAAAAAAAAAAAAAAAAAAAAAAAGAAAAAGAAAAGAAAAGAAAATTGAAATATAAAAAATAAATATAATTTCGACTTTTAAAAAAATATATTTTTATAAAATTAAAGAGGGAAGAGAGAGATTGTGAGGCTTTAGTTGAAAATGAGTTCTAAGTCTAATCCATTTAAGACCCATTTATCTTAAACCTTCAATTTTCAAACCTATTTATCTATTTTCTTTAAAAAATAAGTGACTCATACATGATCTATTTATGATTTAAATGGGTTATATATGGGCCTAAGACCTATTTTGTCATCTCTAATGGAGAGGTGTTGAATCTTCAACAGAGAATCCCTGGAAGCAAAGCTCCTACGATGATCCAACAAGACCCGCAACCTCAATATGCAGCAGGGAAGCCTACTCGTTTAGTCACATTAATGAGCAATATTGTGAAACGATTGGACCCGGGCAATGAAACCAGTCGTTGTCTGTGGAGGGCCTTGGACCGAACAATGGTCGCAACTGGGGACCGAACTACTCACTCCTTAAATAGTTGTCGGTTTCTTCCTGATGTATATGGGGTGTGGAGTTGCGTCTTTGCATTAACTCCTTATTGGGTGGATAGAAACAGGTCGTCCTCAAAATCAGTAGCGATTGCAGAGATAGCAGAGCGACCCATCGAATTCGGGTAGAGAGAAGATTCGGGACCGGACTGCGGAGATAGGAGAGCGACCCATTAAATTCAGGTACAGATAGAGGTGTTAAACAGGTGGATCAGGTCGAGTTTGGGTTGGGTCATTAATGATCCGACCCATATTGACCTATTAACCCATTTATGACCCATTTATATTTAATGTAAATTTTCCGACTCATACCCAACCCATTTAATTAAACTTAAAAAAACTTATTTCTTATATATATGTTTAAAAAAATGGTATTGCTAAAATAGTTTTATATAACACAAATTTAATGGAAATTTTTTTATAATTTTTAAAATAATTATTTTAAAAAATCGAATTTTAATTTTTTTAAAATTAAAATTTTAAAATTTTAAAATTAAAATTTTTTATTTTTAAATAAAATTTTAATTTTTTTTATTTTTTAAATATTTTTCTTTTTTTAATTTTCTTTTTGGCTTCTTCGGACACGGCCGGCGGTGACCAACCACAGGCGAGCCTTGAGCTCGTCCCTTGCTGGATCTGGCGAGGTTCGAGCCTCGCCGACGCCGCAAGCTCGAGCTCGCCCGACGAGGCTCGCCGGCCGGTCGTCGCCTGGCCATCACCGTGTCGGCGACTAGTGGAAGAAGAAAAAAAAAAAAGGAGAGAAAAAAGAAAAGAAAATTAAAATAAAAAATAATTATAATTTCGGTTTTTATAAAAAAATATTTTTGTAAAGTTAAATAGAAAAGAGAGAATCTCTCTCTCTAAATGAGTTCATTTTTAATGGGCTGATAAATGGGTCTTAAATGGGTGCTCTCGGACCCATTTAAGACCCATATATCTCAGCCTATTTATTTTTAAAACCCATTATGGGTGTTTTGGGAAATAAGTCTTGACCCATTTAACTAGAAATTGGTCCATAAATGGGTTAATGACCCATTTTGACACCTCTAGGCACAAAGAAGGTTTGAGACCGGTTACAACCTCTAAAGTCGAACGGGCTAAAAACAGTTAGATCTCAGCTGAAACTACAGAAAATGCTAAGCAAATCGTGACAATTGAACTGGTAATGACTAGCATATACAAGAGAGAGAGAGAGAGAGAGAGAGAGAGAGAGAGTCCAGATCAAGTCTAGTCCTAGAGAAATAGTGTTCGGACCGATTGGGGCGTTGCTTGATGTCTTCATGGTCGTGGAAACTCCTTCGATCCCCGTTCAGTTTTACTGATCAAGAAGTCCGAAGAGATACAGTGACGGGAGACTGTCAAGAGTCTGAAAAAGAGAGTTACCAAGTTATCATCTTACCACGCTCTCATCTCTGAAAAATTCGCTCACCTCGTGTCCCACCTTGTACCAATATGAAAAGAAAGTCCTATCGACACACACACACAAAAGACACGACACACAACAGCAGAAAGCAGAAAACAAGTTTGCTCATGGAGGATCCGAGAATTAGTCCGGTGAAGCCGAGATTGGGCCGTGAAATCATCCTCTTCCTACTTCCCTTGCAGGGCCACATAACTCCAATGCTTCAGCTTGCGAACATCCTCTACTCTCGAGGCTTCTCCATCACCATAGTCCACACCCACTTCAACTCTCCTAAATCCTCCAACTACCCTCACTTCAACTTCCAACCGATCCCGGACGGCTTGCTAGAGGGCCAGGCCTCGACCGTGGACTTCATAGCTCTCTTGATGCTGATGAACGTTACTTGCGTGGGGCCGTTCCGAGACTGCTTGTCTAAGCTGTTGTCTGATGCTTCGAAGGATCGGATTCCGTGCTGCTTGATAACAGATCCGGTGTGGCACTTCACTCAGGCGGTTGCCGACGAGCTTAACTTCCCAAGGATGGTGCTGCGGACTAGCAGCATCTCGTCGTTTCTCGCTTTTTGCGCATTGCCGCTCATGCAAGAGAAGGGTTACCTCCCGATTCAAGGTAAACTTCTCCCACGTTTCCCTCACATGAATCCCTAGATGTATGAACCTAGTTCTCTTGTGATGCGTACAAGATTTTTGGGGTCAATTTATTAGGAATAGGATTACATAGTTATGGTTGTCGCATGTGACCGAGTTTAAATGACTATATAGCAAATTGGCGGGCCATAGATCTATTAAGCTTTCTGCAGATAATGAAATCTCAAGCCAGAGCGCGATTCTTTCTGATGCATGGACTTGTCTCACAGAATCTTTCAGGCTGTAGAATTTCTGCTGATTAAGCCTTCAAATCATCAGTCTATAGTGTTTGAGCAAGCATAGGAGGGTTCTCTTCACATACAAATCATTTCCCCTGTTTGAGAAAGAAACAACCCATATTATTTTGTGTCGTAGAAATCGGATGGTCATTTTCCTTGGACCCAGACCAAACATAATTAACATCGTCTTAATACTCCCACAGCTTTTGAATCAACTTGAATCCGTGCAATCAGATTGTCCCCTCTGCTTGTCAGATTTCTGTGCAAGCCCTTGTGTTGTCTAACCCATTCAGCTGTCAGGCATCGCATCCCACCTGACATATCTACTGCTAATCAAGAAATTGTTGAACATGGACAAAACAATTTTCATTTACCCTTTTGCTCGAATTGGTTTTGGCACCTTGGTCTGTTGCCGTTGGGCGTAAATATTTTATGAGATAATGGGAATCATGATGAGACACTTTGATAGATTACAGAATTATCGTATTCTTAAAATTTCATTTCCACGTGAATCAAGATCTCCCGCATCTTACCTTTATGTCGTTATCTCTAGCATTACTTTCTGCAATTTTGTGAAGAGGTAAGATGCTTTTCGGCTTGTGGACCTTGTCGTCGTCCTGGGAGATGGAGAGTGCCACGTCAAAAATGTTGTGAAAGACTGTAGGAAGCAGACATGCGTACGCTTGAAACAGCTCTGATGTGTCTCCGAGTTTGATCGTTTTCTGCATTTCATTCCTCACAGATTCCCGGTTAGAGGAAGCAGTGCCCGAACTTCCTCCGCTCAAAGTGAAAGACCTTCACGTCATCAACTCCAAAGACCCCGAGGATGTCCTCAGGCTCATCATCGCCATGGCCGAAACGATGCGGGCCTCTTCAGGCCTCATCTTCAACTCCTTCGAAGAGCTCGAACCGACCAAACTGGCTGAATGTTGTCGGCGCTTCCCTGTCCCGATCTTCACGGTTGGCCCAATCCACAAGCTCTCCGCAGCGTCATCAGGCAGCTTGTTTCCTCAAGATAGGAGCTGCATTTCGTGGCTTGACAAGCAAGAAAGGCCCAAATCAGTCCTCTATGTGAGCTTCGGGAGCCTCTCAATAGTCAGCGAGGCCCAATTCCTGGAAATAGCCTGGGGACTTGCGAACAGCGGCCATCACTTCCTTTGGGTGGTCCGGCCCGGGTCAGTCCGTGGCTCGGAATGGCTTGAGGTGCTACCAAGTGGGTTCCTAGAGGGCCTGGACGGGAGGGGCCACATCGTGAAGTGGGCCCCGCAGCATGGAGTCCTGGCCCACCCCGCTGTCGGTGGGTTCTTGACGCACAACGGGTGGAACTCGACGCTAGAGGCCATCTGCGAGGGTGTGCCGATGATGTGCATGCCATTCCACGGGGACCAGAGGGTGAACGCAAGGTATGTAAACAACGAGTGGAGAGTCGGGCTGCATTTGGAATACAAGGTGGAGAGGAAAGAGATTGAGGATGCGATTAGGAAATTGATGGCGAGCGATGAGGGAGAGATGAGGGAGAAAATTAAGGCTTTGAAGAGGAAGGCAGACGAGAGTCTCCAGGATGGTGGCTCTTCATTCCGGTCTCTTCAGAAATTGACCGAGTACTTGGTCTCGTTCTAGGAAATTTTTAGCTTCTCTATTGCTATTTTTGAATAACGATCTTGATGGGATTTTTGGAATGTTGATTCATCGTAGGGGGCAATTGAACTTCGGTTGGTGAAGAATTGACTTCTTGATTGAATGCACTATTCTCGTTTTCTCACTCCACTCATGGATATTTATTGACATGATCTTAGTCCTTTTATAAATATGCCTGTCGGTAACATATTTTGTTGCAATTGACTCATTGTGTTTGTTCACACGATTGGATAGTCTTAGGGAAACCAAATTCCTTCGTACGTGATCAGGACCTTGTGTATAAAGTAACGGCACCAAATAATGACTTGAAAAAGTTCACAGCCACTTCAGCAAAACTCTTGAGAGTTTATAACTTTGACTACTTTATGAAAGTAACCAGTCTTTTGATCACCTAGTTTCAACCAGTTCACTGGAATTGATTAGGGAAAGATTCATTAGATTCTTGAGCTTCTAGAGTTCAGCATCAGCACCAAACTTTTTAGACAAAAGATGGGTTATATAACTCACCTCGAACGGGTTCCCTCATTTAGCCACAGCATGTATACTATCTCGAACGAGCTTTTCCATGTCTGCTCTTAGTGCTATTTCTGTGAAACTTGGATCGAAAAAAGCCAAACAAACCAATGAAGTAATAAATAAATTACAAGGATTAGTAATTTTTTTTTGTTTTATATGATGAGAAAGCTCACTTTAGATACGTAAACCCTAAAAAGAGCTATTCATACTATTTCTTGTCCCATTCCCAGCGACTTGACATGATAACTCATACGATTTTGGGAGTGCTTGCAAAAGGACTTGCGTGATGACTCGCAGGATCGCGTAGCTTGCTTGATAATCGATGATGTTTGGCATTTTTCTCAAGCAGTCGCGGACGAGCTTAAGATCCCGAGGATGGTGTTAAGGTGTACTGGTATCTCTTCAATTTCTGCTTTCTCTGCGTTGTCCACTCTGAGAGAAAAGGGTTGCCTCCCAATAAAAGGTGTGCCTTCCAGCTAAATTCTTCAGACTCTAGAGACAAAGGGTGTGTATGTATTTTGTACAAATATGACCAATCTTGTATGCTTCTTTTATTTCCATATTTCTTAAATTTTACTGCTTTTCAAACATCTTTCTTGGATACTCAAGTGGAACAGAATGCCTTTGTTCCATCCGATGTTGTCTTAGCGTTACATATCTAAGTTGTTATAGCGAAGGGAAAAGTAGGACTATAGGCCTTCCTTGTTTTTCAACTGGAGAGAGTATTGACCGCTTCCTTTTGGTTTCTCTGTCAGATTCCGAACTAGACAAGGCTGTTCCCGAAGTTCCACCTCTCAAAATGAAAGACCTTCCAGTTGTCAGCACAAGAAACCCCAAAGATCTCCACTATTTATTACCAAACATGGGCAGAGCGACCATGGGCTTCTCTGGACTCATCTGCAATTCCTCTGAAGAAGTCGAGGGGACAAAACTTGCCAAAGCTCGGCACACCATTCCCATTCCTATCTTTGTGATCGGTCCATTTCACAAGTAAACCAGCCTCTTTGAGCAGCTTGCTGGTACAAGACGCTAGCTCGATCTCCTGGCTGAACAAGCAAAGGCCCAAGTCAGTCATCTATGTGAGCCTGGGAAGCATTGCATCCATGGATGAGGCCATTCATAGAAGAAGCTTGGGGGCTAGCAAATCTATTTGTGGGTCGTCCAGCCTGGATCAGTTTGCAAAGTGGACTGGCTCGAGCAATGGCCTAGCTCGTTCCTAGAGATGTTAATTGGAAGGGATCATATTGTGAAATGGGCACCGCAGCAAGAAGTGCTGACTTATCGGGCCATCAGTGGATTTTGGACTCATTGTGGTTGGAACTCGATGTTGGAAAGCATTTGTGAAGGTGTGCCGATGATTTGTATGCCATCTTGGGGATCAAAAAGGTGAACAGAAGATATGTGAGTGACTTTTGGAGGGTCGGGTTGCATTTGGAGTATAAGCTGGAGAGCAGCGAGATAGAGCGTGCCGTTAGAAAATTACTGGTGGATCCAGAAGGCGAAGCTATTAGAGACAGAGCAGTGCGTTTGTAGGATAAGTTACATCAGTGTTTTAAGGAAGGGGGTTCCGCATATAGGTCTCTTGACAGCTTTACTGGTTACCTATCATCATTGTAGGACTCTGCTTAAAGGTTAAACTCCTACCAGGAATTGTCTTTCAATTCCTGTCCCGAGTCTGTTCATTTCGTGACTTTAGTACCTTCATATTGTTGGGAAACTTTGAATCTTGAAGATTAATATAACTTTTAGAGTTACATCATTTTATGTACTGAATGATAAGAATGAAATTTTTAGCTTGTCCTTTTATAGATCCCTAGTACTTAGAGTTTATAGTTTCCTTTCCTATTTCATCCTTTCCAAGTTTTATTGTCCATGTAAGCGCATGACCAAAAGATTCAGCTGCTAAATCAATCCTTTACCTAGTGATTATCACTAACATTTAATATAGCGAATCTATGTGTTTAATTATAACTTACTGTTAGCTTTAGGAATCGGACTTCTCCATTCCTGGAACGCACTTCTTATAGTTACGTGCTCTGAACTTTCAATTGCATATATAGTACTGTCTTTGTTGAACAGAAAATGTTATTTTCTTCAGCGTGTCCTTCAAGCCAGCTCAGTGCAAGCAATTAAGGCCACTGGAAATGACCTCTCGGTGAAATCACCTAGAAAAGATTCATGAAGCTCGACTTCAATGCAGTATCGGGTAGCACAAATTTTCACGCTGTACTAGGGAGAAAGAGCATTGTGAAGGATGGGACAGCAACAAGAAAAGCAATTGGTCGCCAGAGGAGAGGAAGTATCCGTTGCTTACATCCGAGTTTGTAGCACGTTTTTCATTATTTTTCAGTTTTTTCGGTCTAAACCTGTCTCGGGATCACGTGGATCTAACAGTAAGACAAGAACATCAAACCACTAATGCTAATTGACCACGGCTCGTGGTCGATCCCCACTCCTAACAGAGAATGCAGGGTGAGGTCTTGACAAGAAGTTTGCCCATCATATTTTTACCGAAATACAGGATTAACCTGTCAACAAGTCATCAAAATCCATAGCATGCGTAGCCGTACTATCACTGATCATGTATTATTGCCTCAACATCGAATACTCAATCACAATTAGATTACAAAGTTCGAAATGACAACGCAACTATGCGACCAGGAATGCGACGATGGGGCTTCTTACTTGATGTACCCCCATCAGCCTATGTTACAGAGGCAGAAAGCATGAAGCTGTCCAACTTCCCTTCAACCGTTACGCTGAAAGCCAGTTCCTGTCCAACACTCGAGAATGTCAAGACACTGGGTATGACTGTGACCTTGATCCCACTTGGAGTTTTAACGACACAAGTTTTAACAACAGAGGTGTATGTCAGTTGAGTTCATTCGTCACCATTCTCGCCTGGATCTGGGCCTTAGGCCTTGCCTAGCCCAATCGCTAGTTGCAAAAAGAAAATAAAAGAAAAGAATAAAAAATAAAAAAGAAAAAATAAATTAAAAATTATCAATATTAATGCCAGTTATGCCATGTAAGACAACCGGCATTTACATTAACAATCTTCTGTCAAAATTAGCCGGATAAACTCAATTGATAAAATGTGAAGAGATTTCGGACTGAATTGATAAAAGTGCAATAAATTTAGAATTTTTTGGATAATTTTCCTGAGCCATTGCGATAAAACCCCTTGCTTTTGCATTTCTTTAGGTGCTTTGTGAAGTTGACCTTCCATTTCTTCGTGGATTGCATTGTCGTGCGCTTTGGATCTAGATTTCTAGGGTCTCCAAGAGCTTCAAGTATATTTGGAAGACTTTTTGGCTTTTTTTTTTTTGGGTATATTATTGATAGCCCAAAAGAATAGTTTAACCTTTTATTGGAAGGAAAATATAGTGCGATCTTGTTAAATGTTTTAACTTACTAAAGTCTTAAATTGTTTTCTTCGAGTTCCAAGACAGATCGCACTTTGCCTTTCCTTATTAGAAACTCAATTTTAATTATCAAAATTGAGAAAATCCTTCCATTTAATATAATGGATTAGGTGACCATTCATCAATCACACCTTTTATCTCCTTTTCCACTTGACATTTCTCAATGAATATATCATACCCCAAATCCCATATGGATGAGGGAGTAACACGGCCGTCTTTTTTTCAAAGAACACAACCTTAAATTATACCCAAAATATCTAGCTTCAAATAATCCCCACGATAATTCTCTCGCTCTATCGGTTGCTAACCAAGGTATTTGAAAAACATGATAGAAATAAATGAATGAGTTATCATGGCCTAGTGAATAACACAATTTTTCTAAATGAATTGAGCAATCACTATGCACATTTAAAACATAAATATAATTCACTTACATATTCCTAGAAATTTAAAAAACCTTCAAGACCAAAATGCAATATTTTTTACTTTCACACAGAGCAGAAATATTCAAGATAATAACAAGCAAATACCATAATAACAGGCAAATACCAATGGTTCAACTCATTGATCAATCTTATAAAAATACACATAAATGGTCCATTCCATTGACTGGTCTCATAAAAACATATGTCAATGATCTATTCAATTGGTTAATCTCATGCCACATATTACATGGTCTATCTCATTGATTCATCTCATATAAAACCACAGGTCGATGGTCCATTTGCCGACCAATCTTTTGCTTAATATCAAACTATAGTCATAACACAATGTTTGGTGACAAGGCGATCAAGATTCCCCCCTTGGTTAGGTCTTCACTTATTATTAGCTCATGGCTCGGCCTACAAGAATATCTTATACTAGTATGCGTATACTCACAAACCCCTTATTGGGCTCATAGAAATATTGAGCACCCAACCTCATCCACCAATACAAGAAATTCAATTTAACAATCTCACATTTCAAATTACATTTCACAAATCAATCACCAATAGCTTTCGCAATTCAACTCATTCGCCAGAACTACTTTTCATAAAACATTCTTAAGTCATTTCAAGACTTGTCTCATAAACCAATTTACCGAATCAAATCAAATGTATGTCATAAAGCATTTCACAAATCGGTATATTATATATATATTTCTCAACTACGTTCATCAAATAGAATATATATTTTCACCAAACATCTCACATCATATACAATTATCAAAACGTAGTAAATGCTTGATCCAAATTTTATGCAACAAACTTGCTTATTTATAATTAATAAATTATCAAATCGTTATCATTTGGAAGACATGACTTTACAAATTTTTAAAAGAAATAGTATCACTCATCCGGGAAAACCAAAAACCCATTTGCAATGGTTACTCAAGCCCATGCACTCAAATTTCTAACAAATAATAAAAAAAAAGATATAAAAAAACCAAATAAAACGATATTTTAATGAATAACTTGACCACACTATGCCCATTCATTGATAAAATGACGCTTATGCACTAACAAAAAGCTCGACCACAGCAGAAACCTAATGATGTCCATTATGCGTAGCTTGCGTGCTAAATTTTTTCGCGACATAACTTTCTCCACATAAGTCTGTTTCAAGCAAGTGTATAGTCCATAGAAAGCCTTTTTGATATATTACAAAAATCGGAACTCAAGCGCCCCAAAAACCTCGCCAAAAATGGTTGAAATTCAGCTTAAATTTTAGTATTCATTACCTGACTAGCATGTGCAACGAAATTGAAAATTTCGTACAAAATAAACTGTAGGCTCAAATTCAGATCCGTAAAATGTTATAGCTTTACAAGGTCCTGAACTATCATTTATGTACATGTATATATATACCAGACTTGGTGTACCTCTACTTGTCCGAAAATACAAGACAAAATGGTGGGATGTATTCAAATATCATGAACAAGGATCCGAAGCTGCGGTTAAAACTTGGTTAAATAGCCAAAAAATTCAGATAACTACAGTTCCATCAAATACATCGTTTTTACAGGAAAAATCCACGGCAAGTGCAGCACTATATATATATATATATATATATATATGCTGTCCGAAAACTTCAAATCAAATGCAGCAAGTCAGAATTTACCTAAATTCAAATTTTAAGCCCTAATTTTGATGATTCCTTCAAATAGATGATTAAAGACTTCAGTCATACTGGCGTTGCAAAATGGTGTTGATTTGGCTTGATGAGTAGTCCGAATTGTGAGCGGGCCAAAATTTTTCCCTTTTTCCTTTTTGCCTTTTTCTTCCACGAGCTCCCCCTCACTCTCCTTTTTGTCTTTGTTCTGTCCGCCCCTCATGTTGCAACATGAGTCACATAGAGAAAGAAAATGAAGATGGGCAATGCTCCGCATTGGGTTGAATTAATTGGGCTGGGTTTGGCTTTTATAAGAGATATGAGTTGAGTTTTGGAGATCCATATGGTGGTCAGGTTTATAAGCATCGAGCGCACCAAAGTTCCTAATTTCGATGGAGGTCACACATGAAACTTACACAATATTAAGGGCTCCTGAACTTGGTACATTCGAGATCATAGAAAATTCTAGTTTACTACCACGTCCTCCCCCTCCCCCACCAAAAAAAAAAAAAAAAAAAAAAACCAACATAGTTGCATGCATACCTTAATGTCACTGAGACGTTAAGATCGTAGGCACATTTCGTACCTAGACAAACTAATTAAAGCCTGTAAACTTCAAACGATGGTCTTATGGAGCTCGTCGCTGGATTTGAGGGATGGCGGCAACACATTAAGCTTTTAAAGACATACACCCACTTTATGTTTTATCCGTTCTTGTTTACCAAAAAAAAAAAAAAAAAAAAAAAACCAACTCTATTTAGTTGATAAGCAGTGGGTTTAGTCGATTGATTGAGTTTGATTAATGCGATTAGCATGGTTAACAACTATAGAATAGACAATTGCAAAGCTAATTCATGGGATGAGTATGATGCATGGTTATCGATAATTATACAGTACAATTACTGCTGAATGATGGAGTGCAATTGATCAAGGAAGATTGGTTGATGAGAGGGACTTAAGCCATTGAACAACAACTATATGGCGCGACGTCTGTAAAGAAGACTTATCTATGGCTACATGGATTTGACATTGACAAGACTCATTGACGGCACAGGCAAGGGGTTAGCCATCTTAAAATTTGGCCGTGTTGGGACCAAGAGGAGAAAATGAGAGGAGAAATATCGATTAAAATGTAAGGGTACCAAACGATGGTTGATTAGCCTAACGGTCTAGGAAATGTAGATTTTCGGGAGAACAATTGTAACCATACTTAAAATAATAGTTGCTAGTGAACGGTTGTAATTAGTGGGTTATATAAATGAGGTATGCAATCATAGAAGGGGATCCCAAACATGCAGTCTCATATACTTTTCTCAGTTTATTAATTGTGTTTTCATTTTTGATCATCGTCTCCAGTACTGTTCATCTTCGTTATCAACCAAGTAGATTCCTATTTAAAACTCACTTTTATTAAAAAATCAAAAATCAATCTCTGGTGAAAGATCGTCCACTGTTTGGGTAAAACCCCACTTTCGTGTAGTCTCTCTCATAATAATATTTAGGTACAAATTTTTTGTCTCTATCTGACTGTTTTGAATCACTTGTAACCATCTACACGTCATTTTATTTGACAAAAGCAACCGCATGTATTAAGGATCTTTTGCGGCATATACTTAATCTATTAGAAACAAATATTTTGTGTCCATCTCATAAATAGGAAACAAATATAACAGTTTCCAACCAGTGAGGTTCGCCTATTTTATATAGAAAAGCCACCAAATTCAAAGGCAAAATGATATTATTGGTGCTAGTAAGCACCATAATTTTTCCAATGAATTACTTGAGTGCCATGACCTTTAAATTGATAACTTGAGTGCAATAACTTATGAAAAAATTCACCACAAGTGTATCACAAGTGCAAGCACTTCTGGTGAACGTTTTTCAAAAGTTATGATACCCATGTGATTGATTGAAAATTTGTGATATTCAAGCAAACAAAACTCAAGTAATTGATTAAAAAATTATGGCAATCAAGTGAGTACCATATGAAAGTTATGCTATTTGTAATGTCCTTATTATCAATTATTTAGAAATTTTTCAGACCTTAAATATATATCCTATTGCTAGTAACTATACGATTGCAAATGTTTTGTCTTGAAGTCGTCTTTCTTTTTATATGGCAAATGAACTTTCTGGTGGCTTTAAAATCATACTTTTTTGAGGACTCAAACCAACTTGTTATATCAAACTCGATGCTTTAATCACATAGAGCATACATCTCTAAAAATAATGTTACCTCAAACACGTCTCTCAAGCTGACTTTGAGAAAATAGAGTGCGCGACCTTACTTTGACACCAATTATAGGATATTTAGTGTCGCGACCTCTTTTTTTCGGCGCCCACAATCGGGTACGAGCGCCTAAGAAGGCTAATGGTTCGGCTGAAATCGGTTAAGCCCGGACTCTCCCAAGTCCACCAATTCGCGACTTTAATAGTCTAAGTTTTTAACCTGCAAGTTGATTTTTAAAATGGAGTCGCCACTAATCAATTTGGGGTAGGTTGATTAGAAACCCAAGCGAAGTATCGGGAGAAATACTCGTTCCTGCGCAACCAGAGAAATTAAGATCGGGGACTTGATTACACTAGTTAATCACTAATGCCCTTTCGGTACCTAATCTTGTTTAAACCTTGAAGTTTTTTTTTGGATGTTTGAGGGATTTTCCATGCAATTTGGGAAAGAAAAACATTTTTGAGTCTTTTTCTAATTGTTTTTGGCATAAAAGGGATTTTTTGGTTTTTTTGGTATTTTTGGAAAAATACAAGTCTTTTTGGCTTTTTCTGAATTTTTTTGGCTTTTTCATGAATTTTTGACCTTTTTTGGATTTTTGGCATTTTTTGGAAAATATAGAATTTTTTTGATTTTTTTGGAAAATAAAATATTTTTTAATATTTTTTAATGTTTTTTAGAAAATAAAGTATTTTTGATTTTTCTTGATTTTTTTAGAAAATAAAACATTTTTTTAATTATTTTTCGGTTTTCTGGAAATTAAAAATTTTTAAATATTTTTCGAAAATAAATTATTTTTGATTTTTTTGAAATAAATTATTTATTTATTTTTTATTTAAAAATCATAAAAACTGACCCGGGTCGGATCCGCGGGTTGGGTCCGACCCGGCCGGCGACCCCCACGAGATGGCCCGCATCGCGGGCCCGACTCGGATTTTTTGCCTTTTTTTTTTTTTTTTTAAACGACGCTTGGCCGAGTGTTTTGGGGCCCGGCTCGGCCCGACAACCCGGGTTCCTAGCGGAACCCTACCCGGATCCGACCTGGTTTTTGACCCGACTTGCGGCCCGCCCCTCGAAACGCACGAAACCCTACCAGCTTCGTGGCCGGGTCCGCTCCGACGACCCGAAGTCGTGACCGAAAAATCGAGAACCCTAGGGTTCTCGATTCGCTGCGCTGGAGAAGGGAAGGTTGAGGCGCTGTGGTGGCGACGGCGATGACGGCGACGATGGCGGCAACAAAGGTGGCGACGACGAATGGACTACGAGGAGGGGTGATGGCGACGACGATGGCGACGGAGGCGGTATGCTACCGCTCACAAAGAACGGCGCGCGACGAAGCGGCGACGACGGCGCGAGCCCCTTTTCCTCCGATTTCTCCCTCTCTCTCTACCCTCTCCTCCGGCGAGCCTTCGGATCTAGGCTTGCTCAACCTCGGCTACCCTTCTGAAGTCTCTCAGCAGGAAGGTCGAAGCTTTGCAGCCTTCGATCGTTCTCGGCGTCTCTGTTTCTCTGTGCCTCCCTTCGCTGCTGGGATCGACGGCCTATTTATAGGCCGAGGGGTGGCCGGTCGACGGAGTTCAACCGTCGGTCGCCACGGCCTTCGCCGGCCGAACCGGCGTCCTATCCAACGCCAGCTGCCCCCCTTCTCCGCGTCCCATCGTCGCTGCTCCTCCTCTCTGTTCCGGCGTTGCGCCCCCCTGCGCGTGCTGCAGAGGCGCGAGGAAGAAGAAGGTCTCGCGGGGGCTGGGCTGAGGCGGAGATGGGCCTTCGGGGCCCATGCGAGGGCCGCTTCGCTTTTCTTGTTTTTTTCGTTTTTTTTTCCGTTTTTCGTTTTTCGTTTTTTCATTTATTTATCATCCGAATAAAATAAAAACAAAAATAAAACCTAATTAATTAAAATGAAATTTTAGGCGTCAACATTTAGAGACTTTATTTTAATGCTCTTTGTAAGGTATCCAGAAGGGTTGTAGTGACAACACAAGAGAATTGTAATAAACAACTTAAGACGCACTTACTATACCAAATTGCGATATAAGTATAACATTAAAAAAATCATCTCACATAGCTATTACAATATATTTTTCACGCCACACTCAAAATACTCAAAGCAATACTTACTTATGCATAGGCACACTCTCAACTATTCTGTTTGTCTCTCACACTCAGAGGAGTAACCCTCTCACTATGTCTACTTAGGCGCGTTGCCTCTCTCTTTGAAGCTCGCCTTTGCATCTGGTGATTTCCTCTATTCTGAAGTTCTCACGGCTGGAGGCTTTCGTGAAGCTCATCCCTTTTGCTCTCAAGCTCTCTGGCAGCGTGTGGCTTTCCCTGAAACTCACCTTTGCCATGGTGGCTCGAGGCCCTCTCTGGCCTGAGGCTCTTTGGCCTGACTCTCTTGCTTTGCCAAATGCCTCAGCTATAGGTTATAGGCTAAGATTTACTGTTCAAATGTGGGCTCATCATTGCTTCTCTTGCATTTGAATGTGAAGGCCAACTTGGACTTCTCCTCTTCTGCTGACTTTTGTCGTTTTCTTTTTCTGACTGATTGTCAGAGTTATTCAAGAAGCAATCCAAGTCCAATATGGACTTTGCAACCTGGCGCCTACTTCTTGGCCGCTGATGCAGAGGTGTCCAGTCTCCAACAAAGAATCCCTGGAAGCAAAGCTCCTACGATGATCCAACAAGACACACAACCTCAACATGCAGCAGGGAAGCCAATTCGTTTAGTCACGTTAAGGAGCAATTTGGTGAAACGATTGGGACCCCGGCAATGAAAGCAATCGTTGTCTGTGGAAGGCTTTGGACCAAACAATGTCAGCAACTGGCAACTGTACTACTCACTCCTTAAATAGTTCAGTTTTTTCCTGATGTATATGTGGTGTGGAGTTGCGTCTCTGCATTAACTCCTTATATTGTGTGCTTAGAAACAGTTGATGTCATCCTCAAAGTCGGTAGCGATTGTAGAGCGACTGTCGAATGGGCTAGAACCGGTTAGATCTCAGCTGAAACGACAGAAAATGCTAAGCAACTTATGACAATCGAAACGGTAATGACCCGCATATGCGATGCCTTTTCACTATCTTGTGGAGAAATCTTATACGGTTAAAGATTAATCAGCAATCTCATTATGTACTTCGCATGCAAAAAGTCTAGTCCTAGAGAAATAGTGTGAGGACCAATTGCGGCATTGCTTGATGTCCTCATGGTCGTGGCAACTCCTTCAATCCCCGGTCAATTTAACCAATCAAGAAATCCGAAGAGATGCGGTAAGGGGAGACTGTGTAGTGTCTAAAGAAAAAAGTTACCAAGTTATCATCTTACTACGCTCTCATCTGAAAATATGGCCCAGTCTCCTGTCCCACAAAACTCCCTTGTGCCAGTATAAAAAGAAAGTCATATCGACACGCACGCACACATACACACACAAGACACGGCACACACCAGCAAAAAGCAGAAAACAAGTTTGTTCATGGAGGATCCGAGAATTAGTCCGGTGAAGCCGAGATCGGGCCGTGAAATCGTCCTCTTCCCACTTCCCTTGCAAGGCCACATAACTCCGATGCTTCAGCTTGCAAACATCCTCTACTCTCGAGGCTTCTCCATCACCATAGTCCACACCCACTTCAACTCTCCTAAATCCTCCAACTACCCTCACTTCAACTTCCAACCGATCCCGGACGGCTTGCTAGAGGGCCAGGCCTCGACCGTGGACTTCATAGCTCTCTTGACGCTGATGAACGTTACTTGCGTGGGGCCGTTCCGAGACTGCTTGTCTAAGCTGTTGTCTGATGCTTCGAAGGATCGGATTCCGTGCTGCTTGATAACAGATCCGGTGTGGCACTTCACTCAGGCGGTTGCCGACGAGCTTAACTTCCCAAGGATAGTGCTGCGGACTAGCAGCATCTCGTCTTTTCTCGCTTTTTGCGCAATGCCGCTCATGCGAGAGAAGGGTTACCTCCCGCTCCAAGGTAAGCTTCTCCCACATCTCCCCACATAAATCCCTAGAAAAGTGAACTTAGTCCTCTTATTATGTGTACTAGATTTAACTGTCATTTGTGACTGAGTTTAAATGACTATATGGCAAATTGGAAGGCCACGGATCTATTATTCTTCTGCAGACTATGAAATTTCAAACCAGAGCATGATTCTTTCTGATGTACGAGTGGTCTCTCAGATCTTTCAGTTTGCAGAATATCCGCTGATTAATTCTTCAGTCATCATTATTTAAGTGTTTGAGCAAGCATAGGATGGTTACCTTCGCATGCACTTGAATGTCCAAGTCACAATTATTTCCCCTGTTGAAGAATGAAGAAAACACAAATCATTTGATTCATGAAGATTTGGATGGTCATTTTCCATGGGACCTAGAAGAAACATTATGAACATTGTCCTGATGCTCCACTGCTTTAGGATCAACTTGAATTCGTGCAATCAGTCTGTCCCCTCTGCTTGTCGGATTTCGGTGCAAGCCCTTGTGTTGTCTGACTCATTTACGTACTGAGGCATCGCATCAAACCTGACATATCCACGGTTGTTTTGGCTGGTGTTGTTGTGTTTGTTCTGTTCTTTTTTCAAGGCTCCCTTTCTACTCATTCTGCTTTTGCATCATAAGTTAAAGTTTTTGATGCCGATTTTTTGTATAGCTAGCTCTCTCTTAATATATTCTTACCTTTACAAAAAAAAAAAATTTCATACGCCCTTGTGCTCGAATTGGCTTTAGCACCTCGGTTTGTCGCCATTGGGCATAGATATTTTATTAGATAACGGGAATCGTGAAGAGACGTTGATAAATTACAGTGTTATCGTATCGTTAAAATTCATTTCCCCGTGAATCAAGATCTTTGGTATTTGGGTGGAATCTCATACTTGTTTGATTGTCATCATAAACTGTTATGGTCTTTCTTATTTATGTCGTTATCTGTGGCATTACTGTTTGCAATTTTGTGAAGAAATAAGATGCTTTTCGGCTTGTGGGGCCTGTGGTCGTGGGAAACGGAGAGAGCCCCGTCCAAAATAATTTTTTAACCTAAACTTGGAATCAGCTTCTGCTATTGTAAATTTTCCATGTCGCCTTGCCGACGTGAATTTGTTATTGATGTGGAAATGCCTTGTCAAGTTGGGACTGGATCACGGGGTATATTTGAGAATATATTAAAAGTTGATGATTTTTTAGACAAAACAAAATTAAGGATAAATTTGAGATTAAATCTAAAGTTTGGGATTTCTTTTTAAGACAAAAAAAGAGTTTGGAATAGATTTGCGATTGGACCTAAAGTTAATAATTTTTTCTGATACCAAAAAAGGTTTGGGATAGAATTAAGATTGAACTTAAAATTTGAAGTTTTATTTATTTATTTATAGAATTAGGCCCGTAGATCGGTAGCTCTTGTTTTATAGGAAGCAGACTAATGTACAATTAAACAGCTCTGATGTGTCCCCGAGGTTTCATCGTTTTCTGCATTTCATTCCACACAGACTCCCGGCTAGAGGAAGCAGTGCCCGAACTTCCTCCGCTCAAAGTGAAAGACCTGCACGTCGTCAACTCAAAAGACCCCGAGGATGTCCTCAGGCTCATCATCGCCATGGCCGAAACGATGCGGGCCTCTTCCGGCCTCATCTTCAACTCCTTCGAAGAGCTTGAACCAACCAAACTGGCCGAATGTCGCCGACGCTTCCCCGTCCCAATCTTCACGGTCGGCCCATTCCACAAGCAGTCCGTACAGACATCAACCAGTTTGTTGCCTCAAGATAGGAGCTCTATTTCGTGGCTTGACAAGCAAGAAAAGCCCAAATCTGTCCTCTACGTGAGCTTCGGGAGCCTCTCTATGGTCAGCGACGCCCAATTCCTGGAAATAGCCTCGGGGCTTGCGAACAGTGGCCGGCCTTTCCTTTGGGTGGTCCGGCCCGGGTCGGTCCGTGGCTCAGAATGGCTTGAGGCCCTGCCGAGTGGGTTCCTAGAGGGCCTGGATGGGAGGGGCCACATCGTGAAGTGGGCCCCGCAGCATGAGGTCCTGGCCCACCCCGCTGTTGGCGGATTCTGGACGCACAATGGGTGGAACTCGACCCTAGAGGCCATCTGCGAAGGCGTGCCGTTGATGTGCATGCCGTTCTTCGGCGACCAGAGGGTGAACGCGAGGTATGTATGCAACGAGTGGAGAGTGGGGTTGCATCTGGAATACAAGGTGGAGAGGAAAGAGATTGAGGATTCAATCAAGAGATTGATGGTGAGCGATGAGGGAGACGAGATGAGGGAGAAGATGAAGTCTTTGAAGAGGGAGGCGGACGAGTGTCTCCAGGATGGTGGTTCTTCATACCGGTCCCTTCAGAAATTGACCGAGTACTTAGTCTCATTCTAGGAAATTCTTAGATTCTCTGTTTCTATCTTTGAATAACGATCTTGATGGGATTTTCGAAATGTTGATTCATCACGGGGGCAATTGAACTTTAGTTGGTGAAGATTTGATCATTGACTTCTTGATTGGACACTAAATGCACTGTTCTTGTCCCTTCGCTCCATTCTTGGATTTTTATTGACATGATCTTAGTCCTTTAATAAAAATGTCCGTCGGTAACATATTTTATTGCAATTAACTCATTGTGTTTGTTCACAAGATTGGACCATCTTTGGTAAACCAAATGGCAAATTCCTCAGTACATGATCACCTCACCTAACTTTCATCACTGAGGGCCGCTCTCAAACGCCAACGTAGATCGTGTTTATCTTCCTTGTTCATGACCCTGTGAATAGAGGATAGTAAAACCTGTGGATAGGAGAGAGTGAGAGACGCTCCCGATTAAGTCTAGTGCTAGAGAAATAGTGTTCGGATCAACTGGGATGTCGCCTGATGTCCTCGTGGTCGTGGAAACTCCTTCCAAGGATCAAGAAAGCCGAAGAGATGCAATGAAGTGAGACTAGGAAGCGGAAGAAAAGAGTTACCAAATTATCATCTTGCCACGCTCTTATTTATGAGAGAATGATAGGTCTCGTGTCTTTCTTAACTTAATCATGTATCAATTAAGAAAAATGATTGTGTGATAATTTTTAATGTACTGTAAAATAACAATTTATTTTGGATTACAAAAAACCAAATTACAAATAATTATAGATTATCGTAGGATCCATTTTTTCAAGAATTTGTGACTTGCAATAGATTATTATTCTCACAATATCTCAAGAATTGATATGCTAGCAAAACCCATCAATTAAATAGTCACAACGTAACTTTTATATTTCCCCTTATGCCATTGTATAAAGAAAGTCATATCAACACGCACACAAGACATACAACACCCCAGAAAAAAAGCAGCAAACGAATTTGTCCATGGAGGATCCAGTGAAGCCGAAATCAAGCCACAAAATCATAATCTTCCCACTTCCTTTGCAAGTCCACATAACTCCAATGCTTCAGCTTGCCAGCATCCTCTACTCTCAAGGCATCTCCATCACCATAGTCCACAGTCCACACTCACTTCAACCCTCCTAAATCCTCCGACCACCCTCACTTCACCTTCCTACCGATCCCGACTGGCTTGTTAGAGGGCCAGGCGTCAACCGTGGACTTAATAGCTCTCGATAAGCTATTGAACGTCACTTGCGTGGAACCATTCCGGGACTGCTTGGCCAAGCTGTTGTCTGAAGCCTCAAAGGATCGGATTCCGTGCTGCTTGGTAACGGATCCGTTGTGGGACTTCACTCGGGTGATTGCCGACGAGCTTCACATCCCAAGGATGGTGCTGCGGACTAGCAGCATCTCCTCTTTTCTCGCTTTCTGCGCATTGCCGTTCATGCAAGAGAAGGGTTACCTCCCACTCTAAGGTAAGGTTCTTCCGTATTTCCGCCACATAAATTCCTAAATATCTGAACTTAGTTCTTTTATGAAGTGTGCCGGATATTACTACGCGTCATATGTAACTTGACTTTAAATGGCTATACAACAAATTGGAAGGCCATAGATTTATTATTTTCCTGCAGATAATGCAATTTCAAGCCAGAGTCCAATATTTTCTTTGAAAACGACTTCGAAAGAATATATTTTCTTTTATGAAAGTTTTTTACCTACTGCTGATGCATGTGAGGCCTGACATGGACTCCACCTAATGGGAGGATAAATATAAAGTAGGGTTCGCTCAATCAAAGCATGCAAGAACGGCGTACCCCTTAAGTCATTATCTTTGCCATTGCTGTTCGTCATTTTGTGAAGAAATAAGATGCTTTTTGGCTTGTTAGACCTTGCGATCGTGGGAGATGGAAAGTGCCGCGTCCTTAGCTGATTTGTGAAAAACTACATGGCAATAATTGCTTTGTATATGAAAAGAAAAAATAGAGAAGAAAAACAACTGATAATTTTTATGTGGAAAGCCTTTCCCAAAATCAAGAAGAGAAAAACCACAGTGTCACAGAAGGCAATCTCTTCACTAGCAATATTAGTGTTATAAGCTTTAGGGTTACAAGCTTCAACATCACAACTATAAAAGATTTTGCCCCGATATATGGAGGGAGGAATTTAATTATGATAGAAACTACATGTATGCCATTAACAACAATAAAAACCCCATTATCTAATTTAGCATGACAAGATAGGTGACCTACAGGGAAGTACTTGTTGCCAACATACTATTTCTACACTTGAACATTATTTTCCTCTATCAAATTTCACAACTCCATCAATCTCTCACTTGGTGGCTGTTCTTCAAAAAACAACAATAATCTTTCATAGTCTGTCTTTATAAGCTGATTTCTCCTAGTGCGGCCCCTCTCATCACTTACCATGGAGGCCAACCGAGGCAATGCATAGTCTTAGTTTCTCAGTGGTAACAACCTTTGTTAACATATTTGCCAAATTTTTTGCACCAAAGAATTTTCTTCAATGACAATGTCTCATCATCTATCAACTGACAAATTTGATGATATTTTAACTCAATAGGTTTTGTCTTTGAATGAAATATAGGATTTTTGCAAGACAAATAGTACTATGTCATTGAAAAGAACATTGTTATCTTGCTTCTTGCCAATCTCCTTAAAAAAAAATTTCAACCAATTTATCTCTTTACTAGCTTCAAATATAACAACATATTCTACCTTAGTGGTTGATAGAGACGCATATGTCTAAAATTGCAGTGCCACCTAAGATAAAAACGTAACCCTAGGTGCTCTTCCTATGATCTAAGTCACCACCAAAACTTGCATCAATAAAGTCTTGTAAAGTTATGCCACTTTTTATAAAACATAATGACATATTTGAAGTGCTTCTCAGGTATCTTAATAACTACTTTACAGATTTTGAATGCTTTATTCCCGGATTTGCCATTTTGAATATCTATCTTACAACTCTCATTGCATGAGCTATGTTTGGTCTGGTACACACCATAGCGTACATTAAACTACTAACAACCAATGCATAAGATACCTTAGCCATATCTCTCGCTCTTCATTTGTCTTTGGTAACTACTTCTTTGAGAGCTTGAAAAATGAGTGCTTCTGGGCTTTGTATTCTGAACTCTAATTCTGTCTAACACTTTTTCGATGTACTTTTCTTGAGATAACTTTAAAATTCATTTGGATCTATTCCGCGTGATTCTCATCTCAAGAATCTGATCCACTAAGCCCAAGTCTATCATCTCAAACTCTTTTGACAATTTCTACTTCAATAAGTTCATCTCCTTCATATTGGATCCTACAATTAACATATCATCCACATACAACAGCAATATAATATAGCAGTCATCAAATTTCTTGAAATAATAATAGTGATTTATATCACTTCTAGTGAACTTGTTGTCACACGTAAAAGTGTCAAATTTCTTGTACCATACTAGGAGCCTGTTTCAAGCCATATATTTTTCTTTAGTTTGCAGACATAATTTTCTTTTCTAGAAACTTGAAAAATTTTGGTTATATCATATAGATATCCTCCTCCAAATTACCATGGAGTAATGCAGTCTCAATATCTAATTGCTCTAGATATAAATTTTCAGTAACAACAATACTCAATATTAGCTTGATAGCAATTAATTTTACAACTAAAGAAAAAATCTATGTGTAGTCAATTCCTTTCTTTTGCTGAAAACCTTTTACTACTAGCCCTGCTTTATACCTCTTATTGCCATTGGATTCTTCTTTGATTTGATATACCCACTTGTTCTACAATGCCTTCTTCCCATCTGGTAACCGAGTTAACATCCAAGTTCTGTTCTTTTCAAGTGAATCCAACTCATCCTGCATCATTAACTCCCACTTAACATAATCTTTAGCCTACACTGCTTTAGAAAAATTTTCTGGTTTGCCATCGTTAGCCAAAAGCAAATAATGCAATGACGAAGAATAGGTGTAGATGTTCTATTAGATTTTCTTAAAGTGGGTTCAGGTGTGCGTGCTTTTTGTTTTGATTTTTTTATTAGAGTCTACAATAATAGTTTCATGAATTTTAACCAGAATACTCTCAAAAACCCCCCTAATTCAATCTCTCTATTCTCCATTGTTTGTTTCTTTACACTAGATTCTACCACAGATTTATCCTTATACAACATGTTTTCATTGAATGTAACATTAGCGGTTCTTATTATTTTTCTATATTGTTCATCCTGAAACCGATAGTCAAAATAATCAGAACCATATCCAATGAAAAAAAATCTTTTAACTTTTGCATCAAGCTTATCTCTATTTTTAGAATCTATGTGAACATACAAAAGACAACATAAAAACTTTCAAATGAGAGAGATTTAACTTCTTTCCACTCTATTCTTCTTTTGGTAGCTTAAAATCAAGTGGAACTGAAGGTCCTCTATTAATCAGATATTACTCATGTGCCCAAGCCTATGGTGCCATAATTTGGAATGGCTTTTGACTTAGCAACTGCTGCGATTTCTCTTATGCTTTCGGTTATGTATAACGTTCTTGACTTTATCCCCTGTGTTACAACCAAACCACCTTTAACTATTTTCCAAAGTTATCCCCAAAAATAGTTTGTATCCTGTGCTATCTAATTGACTTATAGAGATCAAATTTCTCTGAAGTCCTGGAACATATCTAGCATCATGCAACTTCCATTAATATCCATTAGTAGATTTTATGTAATCATCACCCCTTCTCATAATATCCAAAGGTTTATCATCAACAAAATAAACCTTTCCAAACTTTCTAGCAACAAAATTGTGCATTAATTCTTTGCATGAAGTAGAATGAAATGACACACTTGTGTCAAGAATTCAAGACTCAATTGGACTGTCAATGCTCAAAATTAAGGCATCACTATTTTGTGTTTCTTCAAGAGTTGCGTTCACAAATTTCTCTTCATCTTGATTTCGATCTTGATGTTGAGTTTTCTTTTTGGGGGTTCTACAATCTTTTCAGATGGCCCTTCTTTTTGCAATTCTAGCAAATAATTTCACCACATGGTCAAGATCTGCTTCTCCCTCTAGACTTAAATTTACCACGGTATTGGTTTTGCTCTCATTGATTGCTTCTCCCTCTGCCTTTGGTATTTAAGGTAGCATCCAAAAATTCACACGATTCTCTTTTGCGAATATCCTCGCTAATAAATCAAATCTTGGATTGCTTATAGCTTCGACATTTTCTTACCGAACAAATTGCTCATTGTAGTCACTGTTGCACTCTAGCTTTCAGGTGGAGAAGATAATAAAATTAAAATTTTTACATCGTAATTGAATTTGATATCTACTAAACTCAACTGATTCATGATCATGTTGAATTCATTAATATGATTTTTCATGGAAGCACCTTCGTCCATCTTCAAATTGAAAATATGACGCATCAAATATACCTTGTTTGATGCAGAAGGCTTCTCGTACATGTTGGACAACACCGCCATCAAATCCATTATTGTCATCTCATTGGCAATGTTGAAAGAAACGTTATGTGTCAATATGAGAAGAATCAAACCCAAAGCTTGCCGATCTAACAATTCCCGCTTTGCTTGCTGCATAGAATCTGGCTTCTCTCCAGAAAGAGGCTGATGCAAGTCCTTCTGATGTAGCATATCCTCAATCTGCATCTTCTAGAAACCAAAATCCTTGCCATCAAATCGATCGATCTTCATCTTCCCTTCGTTCGTATTTGCTCCCATTATTTTGCCAAAACCAGGCTCTTATACCAGTTGTTAGGAACACGAATATATGAAGAGAAAAAATAGAGAAGAAAAAAAATGAGAATTTTTATGTGGAAAACCTTTCCCAAAATCAGGAAGGGAAAAACCACGGTACTGCACTAGGCAATCTCTCCACTATTAGTATCAATGTTACAAGTCCTAGGGTTACAAACTTCAACATCACAACTATAAAATATATTACCCCCATATTGCAGGAATCTAGGGCATACATAATTATGACATAAATTACGTGTATGCCATTGGCAATAGTAAAAGCCATATAATATGTTTTAGCATGACAATATGGGCGACTTACTAGGAAGTGCCTACCCCAACAAATTGTTTCTACACTTGAACATTATTTTCCTTTATTAGGCTCCACAACTCCATCAAGCTTTTATGTTTTAGGAAGTAGATAAATGTATACTTCAAACAGCTTTAATGTGCCTTCAAGTTTTACTGTTTTCAACATTTCATTCCTCATAGATTCCCAGTTAGAGGAGGCAATGCCTGAACTTCCTTCGCTCAAAGTGAAAGAGTTTTATGTCTTCCTAAGTAGTACTGACATTGACACGCGACACATAACATGATATGACATGACACGCTAACACGTCGTTTCTAAAAAAATAAAGAATTCTGACATATTAGGACGCGTTGTATAATAAAATATACATTTTTATATATACATAATAAATTATCATTTTTATGATTATTTCAATCAAATTAATTTGATTCAAATTCACAATAAATAAATAATAAATAAAGCTTGGAATGAATTTACACTAAAAATATCAATTCATTATTTATTAATATCATTCATTGTTTTAATTTGATAAATTCAATTTCATTCTAATAATCCATAAAACTTGGAAAAAAATAAGTAATTCATATTTTGAACTCACTTGTCGATGTGTTGAAAGAGAAAAGAAAAAAGAAACTTAGAGAGTGAATTGTGTATCACAAGAAGTGAGAGCTTGAAGAGAAGAGAATATTATGTTTTTTCTTCTTTCCTTATCTATCATTTTTATTATTATTTTAAAATTTTTCACTTATATACATTTTAACCCATCATTTATTGAAAATTTTTAAAATTTACCTAGCGTGTTGGAATCACGTGTTAAAAACTCGCATGTCAAAATTTTGACTTAAGTGTCAAAAAGTGTCGGGAAAGTTGAACAAGTGTCGGATTTTTCCGACACGTGTTGATCGAGTGTCAAATGGTATCCGAGAGTGTTGAAGAGTGTGAGATACGTGTCGGAGTGTCGGACAAGACATGAAGACTCCCGGAGAGTGTTGGTGCTTTTTAGACGTCTTCAACACAAAATACCCCGAGGATGTCCTCATGCTTATCATTGCCATGGCCGAAACCATCCAGGCCTCTTTCGGGATCATCTTCAACTCCTTCGAAGAGCTTGAACTAACAAAATTAGCCGAATGTCGCCGGCACTTCCCTGTCCCGATCTTCACGGTCGACCCATTCCACAAGCTCTTCGCAGCGTCATCAAGCAGCTTGTTGCCTCAAGATAGGAGCTGCATTTCGTGGCTTGACAAGCAAGAAAAGCCCAAATCGGTCCTCTACGTGAGCTTCAGGAGCCTCTCAATAGTTAGCGAGGCCCAATTCCCGGAAATAGCCTGGGGACTAGCGAACAGCGGCCAGCCCTTCCTTTGGGTGGTGCAGCCCGGGTCGGTTTGCGGGTTGGAATGGCTCGAGGCCCTACCTGGCGGGTTTCTAGATGGCCTGGACGGGAGGGGCCACATTGTGAAGTGGGCCCCGTAGCATGAGGTCCTAGTCCACCCCGGTTGGCGGTATCTGGACGCACACCAAGTGGAACTCGACACTGGAGGTTGTTTGCAAGGGCGTGCCGATGATGTGCATGCTGTTCTTTGGGTACTAGAGGGTGAACTCGAGGTACATAAGCAATGAGTGGAGAGTCGGGTTGCATTTGGAATACAAGGTGGAGAGGAGAGAGATTGAGGATGCGATTAGGAGATTAATGGTGAGTGATGATGGAGAGGAGATGAGGGAGAAAATGAATGCTTTTGAAGAGGAAGGCGGATGAGTGTCTCCAAGATGGTGGTTCTTCGTACCGGTCTTTTCAGAAATAGACTGAGTACTTAGTCTCATTTTAGGACATTTTTAGCTTCTTTATTGCTATCCTAAAATAACAATCTTGATGGGATTTTGGAATGTTGATTCATCATTGGGGGCAATTGAACTGCGGTTGGTAAAGACTTGATCAATGACTTATTGATTGGATACTAAATGCACTATTCTTGTCCCTTCACTCCATTCATGTATTTTATTGACATGATCGTGATCCTTTTATAAAGACGTGTGTCGGTTGACATATTTTGTTGCAATTAACTCATTGTGTTTATTCACAAGATTGGATAGTATTAGGTATACCAAGTTCCTTCGTACATGATTAGGACCTTGTGTATGAAGTACGGCAAAACCAGACGACAGGAGAGTGTGAGACAGATTCCAGATCAAGTCTAGGGCTAGAGAAATAATGCTTGGGTTGATGGACAACAGGGACATTGCTTGAGCCCTCTTGGTCGTGGAAATTCCTTTCGACCACTGTTTGTGTAAACCGATCAAGAAAGCCGAAGCGATGTGATGAAGCGAGACTGTGAAGTGTCTATAGAAGAGAGTTACTAAGATATCATCTCGCCACACTTTCACTGAGAGAATGACTGATCTCGTGTCTATCTTAACTTAATCATGCATCAATTAAATAGTCACAACATAACTTTTTATGTTTCCCCTTATGCCATTGTAGAAACAAAGTCATATCAATAGCCACACACAAGGCACACCATACACCAGGAAAAAGCAGGAAACAACTATGTTCATGGAGGATCGGAGAATTAGTCCGGTGAAGTCGAGATCAGACCACAAAATCTTACTCTTTCCAGTTCCCTAGCAAGGACACATAACTCCAATGCTTCAGCTTGCCAACTTCCTCTTCTCTCAAGGCCTCTCCATCATCATAGTCCACACCGACTTCAAATCTCCTACATCCTCCGACTACGCTCAGTTTGCCTTCCAACCGATCCCGGATGGTTTGCTAGAGGGCCAGGCCTCGACCCTAAACTTAATAGCTCTAAGAATGCTGATGAATGTTACTTGCGCGGGGGCCAAGACTGGTAGGCCAAACTGTTGTTCGATGCTTCTAATGATTGGACTCTGTGCTGCTTGATGACTGATGCGCAATGGCACTTCACTCAGGCGGTTGCCGACGAGCTTAACATCCCAAGCATGGTGTTGTGAACTAGCAGCATGTCATCTTTGCTTGCTTTCTGTGCATTGCCGCTCATGCGGAGAAGGGTTACCTCCTACTCCAAGGTAAGCGTCTTTGTTGGTATTTGCGGAAGTTAGGTGTTTGTGTGTGTGAAATATGGCAAGGGATCCACAAAGGAACAAAGACCAAGAGACCAGGGAATAATGTTGAGGGAGTAATGTTTACAAGGCTAGGTTATGGGAGTAGAAAGGGATAGTTCATGGAAAGTGATTTACAAGGTTTGAGGCGTGAGAAGAGGTTTTTGAACTTGGTTTGTTCAATTTTAGAGATTCCGCAGAAGCATGATTTTGTTATATAGTTTTTAATTTAATGCGCAAGCGTGTGTTGGACATGTTTGGTAAAAAAATTGACAAGAGGACAAGGGGATATAGGCAATGGAAGATAGTTTCATTAATTTATGGAAAATGGAATAGTAATGTAGTTGGAGAAGTAATGGTGGAAGAGTACAAGAGATGGAGGCTATATGAGCTCTACTCCTCACGCCAACTTACACGAGCGACTCATTGCCATTAATGGGCAAGTTGCACCGACTAAGTCACGGCCAGAGATTTTTCTGTATCTCTTAGCCTCAGCTAGCTCTACCATAGAGCTTGGTGAACCGACTTTCAAGGCAATATCTTTGTTATTTGCAGGGATGGTTTTGCGGACTTTCCTACGCAAGTCTAGTGGATTCCAGACATTTCTTTAGCCAGCTTGCTTGCTTTCATTCGGCTTGACGAAGAAATATGTTTTTAGATTTTGTTGATAATGGATCACCGATTCCCCATATTCTTCCACATTTCCCCAACACAGACCCCTAGATATATGAACTTAGCTCTCTTAGGACACGTACGTATTTCACTATGTGTCTCGTGTTAAAATTGGAAGATTTGTCTGCAGATAATGCAATTTCAAGCCAGGGAATAATTCTTTCTGATGTATAAGTTGTATCTCAGAGTCTTCGTTTCGTTGATAATATGCTGATTAAGCCTTCAGTCACTAGCCTATAAGGGTATGCGAGGATGGTTATCTTCACTTAACTCTAATGTCCTAGGAATAACTATCTTCCTGTTGAAGAAAATAAAAATACAAACTATTGCCATCATCATCTTTTTGGTAGAAGCAAAGCCCTAGACGCCCTAGACGCCAAGGATCGGACTGATCTTTGTAGCACGTCATGTGCCCACTGGTTCACCGAAAGTTAAGGAAACTAACTATTGGTCAGGAGAGAGCCCGTGAGACTAAATTGATGCCTTCTTTATGCAAAATTTGCTAACCAATCAGTGACATTCATTTTATATCACTCCATGGCTTTCCAATCAACTTGAATCTGTACAGTCAGATTGTCTCTCTCTGTTTGTGTTGAAACCCAGCAAGTTGTCGGAAAAATAAGGAGACTATAAGTGCGATAACTTACATACAAAGCTCACACTTGAGTGCCTTGACTCCTTAAAAAAAGCTTAATTGAGTGTCATAACTTTCAATTAATCGCTTAAAATGATTTTTTTTTTGAAGTCATAGCACACAAGTGATAAAAAAAAAAATTATAGCACTCAAGTAGGCAACGAATGAAAATTATGATACGTGGTGTCTTTTTTGCAGTTGTCAAGTATCTAATCACCCTAGATATTTCTATTGCTAATCAAAAAATGGTTAAACATGGATAAAACAATTTTCATAAACCTTTGGATGTGCATCCATCCCCGTCCAATCTAGAAACCGGACCAGATTGAATTGAATCGGTTGGTTTTAGGTAGTTCTTGGGAGGATTGGTCTAGTTCTCGGTCTCGAAAATTTGGAATCAAGAATAACTGGTCTAGTTCCTAGTTTCACATAAGGAACCAGATTGACCGAACTGCTCAAATCCGATGGATGCACTAACCAAGATTCCCTAATTTTTTTTTTTTTTATATTCTAAGTAACCCTAGTTAGTAGCTTTTTATTTCTTTTAACGGTGGGATACTCCCACTTGTAAGAAATAGAAGAAAAAGAAGAAATCACCGGCTTCAAAACTAACCTTGGAACCAAACTGGACCAAATGGGCCGGTTCCTAATTGCACAAACTAGTAATGACCTTGCGTGGTCCAATTCTAAGCCCAATGTGGAATCGACCCACCCTTGGAACTAGTCTCCCCCATATGCACCCTCATGCTCAAATTGGCTTCATCGTATTGTTTTATTTCTATGCAAATTATTGATGCATTTGTTTCACGAAAAATCAATGCTTTGGAATTTAAAAAAAAAAAAAAAGGTTGTTTGTATTACTTAAAAAAATGAATGAAAAATATTTTTATTGTCCAAGAAATTATTTAGATGTAAATCTTTGTCGATAATGAAATATCATTTGTTGACTAATTATTTTTTAAATACATTTTTAAATTATTTATTTTTTGGAAAATAGACAGAGACTCACATTTCCAGGTGGAACATGATATATGAGTCGCTTGGAATATATGATCCTTGAGTTGCCCTAAAAGTCTGCATACCTCATTTTGATAGTGGGTCCAACCAATCCAACCATAAGTTATTATATAAAATATTTAATTAACAATATTCGTCCCATACGGCATCCCCCTCAAAGCATCTTGTCATTATCTCTAGCATTACTGTTTGCCATTATTAACAGATAAGATGCTTTTGGGCTTGTGGACATTTGTGGTCGTGGGAGACCGAGAGGGCCGTATTAAAACGATATTTTCGTAGAAAAATGACATAAATAATTTTTCAATTTTAACTTAATGTGTAATATAATTCATAAAATTTTAATTTATTTAATATGATCTTTAAATTTGTGGTACATTTTTAAATCAGTTTTCGGATTATACGAGTATGTTTAATATTGTATTTAAATTTAAATTAATGAAATGATAACATTTGATATTTTTATATAATTTAAGGACTAGTTTGAATATTTATTAAAAATTCAAAGACTACATTAAATAAATTAAAAATTTAGAGACAACAATGCACGTTAGACTAAAATTCATAAATATATTGAAACAATTAAAAATTTAGGAACCACATTATATATTGAGCTAAAATTCATAGATCATTTGTGTCATTAGCATTTTTTTTTTCATTTAACCTGAATCTAGATCACCTTAATTCATTTGTGTGAAAAACTGTAGAACAATAGCTTGGCGAGTCACCGGTTAATCATTTTCTGCATTTCATTCCTCACAGATTCCCGCTTAGAAGAAGCAGTGCCTGAACTTCCTCCGCTCAAAGTGAAAAGAAATTCACGTCATCAACACAAAAGACCCTGAGGCCGACCTTAGGCTCATCATCACCATGGCTGAAACCAACCAGGCCTCTTCAGGCCTCATCCTCGACTCCTTTGAAGAGCTTGAACTGACCAAACTGGCTGAATGTCGCCGATGCTTCGCCGTCCCTATCTTCACAGTTGGCCCATTCCACAATCACTCTGTAGCATCGTCAAGCAGCTTGTTGCCTCAAGATAGGAGCTCCATTTCGTGGCTTGACAATCAAAACAAGCTTAATTCGGTCCTCTACATGAGCTTCGGGCGCCTCTCAAGAATTGGCGAGGCCCAATTCCTGGACATACCCCGGCAGCTCGCGAACAGAAGGGGCCACATTGTGAGGTGAGCCCCGCCGCTTGGGGTCCTGACCCACCCCGCAGTTGGCAAGTTTGGGTGCACATTGGGTGGAACTTGACGCCAGAGACTGTCCACGAGACCGTGCCAATGAAATGATGCGCATGCCCTTCTTCGGTGACCATAGGGTGAACGGGTTGCATTTGGAATACAAAGTGGAGAGGAGAGGGATTGAGGATGCGATTAGGAGATTTGGGGGAGAGGAGATGAGAGAGAAATTGAAGGCTTAGAAGAGGATGGTGGACGAGTGCCTCCCGGACGTTGGTTCTTCATATCGGTCTCTTCAGGAAATGACTGAGTACTTGGTTTAATTCTAGGAAACTTTTAGCTTCTCCATTGAAATGACAATCTTGATGGGATTTACGGCCGGGGGCAATTGAACTACAGTTGGCGTAGTATTGACTTGTTGATCGGAAACTAAATTGGACCACTCTTGTCACTCTCTCAACATTGGGGGATTTTAATTGACAGGATCAGTCCTTTAATCTACTGTCTAGTGGAACATATTTTGTTACAATTTGACTCACTGCATTCGTTCATAAAATTGAATGGTCTTAGGAAAATCAAATTCGTTCACGCGTGATCGCTCCAATCATGGAGTTTAAATTCCCTATTTTTTTTTTTCTATTTAGGCTTACTTCTAAAAAAAGTATTGTCCAAGCAATACATTAGCCTATAAATCTAAACTCTAACATTTGTATATGAATTGAGAGTCATGTGTATAATATATTGTTTTGCTCCATTGCCATGCATTTGAACATTCATACAATTTAACATATTTCACTGATATTTGAAATATTGCGTGTATCTTATACATATCTTTCCATATAATTCTAGGGCTTAATGACTGCCATTTCTTGTGTATTGTATTCCAGTAAAATATAGAATTCATTCTTTTGCATATGACTTATGAAAACAAATACAATGAAGAGACTGTATTCGAAATGATCGACCAGCAGTAAAAATATATGAGCATCAAGTAGGAATAAAATCGTCAATGATTTTCTGTTAAGGGGAAAGAGAAGGCAGCTTATTCTGGAAATCACAGTGGAAGACCTTGAAAAGTTACAATGGTGTGGCCGTAATGCCTAGGAAAGTGTCTTTCCCCTATAATTAAATGAAACAAAAGATTGTCTCTATTAATGTTCCCGTCTATTTACGATGTATCGATAAAGTAATCTATGGTTTTTTAATACAAACTTTGAATCTCACAGCTAAATATACTAACGATTATGAGATTGAGACATTAAAAGAAACACCGATGCGTATGTCACTTGAACTTTTGGAATTCTAAGAATTCTCCACTTCAATAACAGAAGAAATTTTGACCAAAAAAAAAAAATAATAATAACAGAAGAAATCACAAGACAACGGTGGACTTCAGCCACTCGGTTTCATGGACCTTATATCCTCAATCAAGCGGTCCAGATTATCCCACGAGGACCCACCTTCGCTCGCGGCGTCCCTCGCCCTCCTCGCCAACTCGCCGGCCGCCGCCGCGAATTCTTCCTGCCTCTCCCCCATCACCTCGTTCACCATCCTCTCCACCACCTCCCTGTCGCACACGTCCTTCATGTCGAGCCCCACCTTCCACGCGTGGCTCACCAGCCGGCTGTTCACCTGCTGGTCCGCGAAGACCGGCCAACACACCATCGGCTTCCCGGCGACCACGCTCTCCAGCGTGGAGTTCCACCCGCTGTGCGTCAGGAACGCTGCGATGGCGCCGTGGTGCAGGACCTCCTCTTGTGGGGCCCACCCCACGATGCACCCCCTCTCCGCCGCCGCCTCCCTCAGCTCCTCCGGGACGGCGCCGCTGCTGCCTTCGGCGAGGGAGTCCGGCCGCACGACCCACAGGAAGCGCCTCCCGCTGTTCACGAGGCCGTACCAGAACTCCGTGAAGTCGTGTCTGGTGAGAGTCGTGATGCTCCCGAAGCTCACGTAGATGACCGACTTCGGTGGTTGCTTGTCGAGCCAAGCGATACAACTACGGTCGACTTTCCAGAGACTGTTGCCTGCTGACGATGGTGGTGGTGACGACGGCGACGACGATGAGAGTCTGGATTTCAGGTGCGAGTGGAGAGGGCCGATTGTGTAGAGGTTCGGGAACTGGGTTCGAATCTGGGAAAGGGCGGGGCCCTCCAGTTGGTCGAAGCTGTTGAGGATGAGGGCTCGGGCTCCGGTGGTCTGGAGGGTCTGAGTCGTCACGTACTGGAGGAGCTGGTGGGAGAGGTCGGCGACTCGGCAGAAACTCGGCAGGTCTCGGCACCGGAGGATGTCCTCCATGCCCGGCACGCTCGTCACGTCACGGTCCATGTCTTCGTCTCCTACAAAATAATAGAAGTCCAATTGCTTGATGAAATTCTTCAATGAGTTTCACTCCAACTTCTTATTTATTTCGTACCCTTTGAACACCATACCTTAATTTCGACCAAAAAAATAAAATACCTTACTGTTTGGTCAAGCTTTTCTCAAAATTGAACAGAATCAAGAGGTTCAGGGAATACTGAAGTGGGAACATTACCTTTGATGGGAACTTCGCCACTCTCAATCATGCGCGGAATACAGAAACAAGCCCAGAAGGAACTTGCGCTTATCGTCCGGAACGCGATGACTGGAACTCCAAGGTCTCCAGCGAAATCAATGGTGAAGGTCAGGATCCCGTCAGCAATGATACAGGTCACGGGCCGATCTGGAGCTGACACCAACTCTTCAAACAGCTGCTTGGTTATGCTCTTGACGTAATTGAATGTCGTCATGAAGTGGTCCGGGGGCCTTGGGTGGTCTATCGGGAAGCCATCCGATATGATCTTGAATCGGAAGTCCGGGAAGGCAGCAAAATGGGCTTGGATGTGGGCATGCTGGAGGAGGCGATGGTGGATGTTTTCGGAGTTGATGAAGGTGATGCGGAGGCCGGAGATGGCAAGAAGCTCGGCGAGCTTGAGCATGGAGTTCACATGGCCTTGAGCAGCTAAAGGAAAGATGATGACATGAGGAGGAGGAACAGGCGGTGGATCCATTGCCGTCTTTTGATCCTCTGATTGGATTCGTGTTCCACTTTGCTAGTGGAATGGTTAGCACTTATACCCTTACTCTTTTCTGACAGAACGGTTTGTTTTATAGTCGTCATCCTCTTACTACTGAGACGTGACGCATACGAACACTGCTGTAATGGGGTCTACTCTCCTTTCGCTGAGCCGACGCATTGTGCTTTTTTCTCTAGAGGGTTAGCTCTTCTTACGATTCTAATATTAAATGAGGTAAATGGTGGGTGGGTCCAATACTCTTTCTTAAAATGGAAAATGACACAAATAATCTTTAAATGTTGGTTCAACGTGCACTGTCATTCGTGAATTTTTAAATAATTAACTATTTAGTAAATGTTCAACAAATTATAAGAAAATAGTTGATGTGATCCTCCCGTTAGTTCACGTTGTAAGTAGTTTGCTCATACTTATACACTCTTGGGGCCAAATGGAATAAATTGGGAAAATTTTGGCCATTGAATATTTTTCCAAGATTAAATGTTAATCTACTGAAAACCAAATTTGTGAATTCTTTCTCTGAGAATGAAGTAATGCATCTATTTGTAACCCACTTGAATCAATCAACAAACTAATTGAGTGACTCATTGTCATATTCATAGATTCTAGCCAAATTAGAAATCGATATCTCAAGTATCATTCTATAAAAGTGAAAATGAAATTGTCTTTCCATCTCAACCCAAATGCGATTTGAATTAGGAGATAAATTCACATACTAAGTAAAGGCAGTTTCTAATAAAGACACATGGAACAACCTAAGTCTAAGGAATTCTTTTATTTCTACCTCTCCACATTAGGCAATAAATGACAATTGATTGGTCATCTTCGCTAGTGAAAATAGTGAAGTCAAGAGTTTTGAATTCTCTTGGTTAAGGTGTAGTGTTAACCCAATTAGGATGTGGCTTCTTATACTGACTTGACCATTCCTCTATCGGTACCTAATTGTTGCAACACAAGTTCAACCACTTGACCTAGGATTCATAAGTTGACATTTATCTCGCCTCCTAGTTTCAGGGTAGATAGATCGATAAACTTGGCCTTTCTATGCTCCTACGTTTAGGGTAGATAAGATTTTTAGGCTTTTATAAAAATCCTCACCGATAGTGGAATCACTTGGCCTAAATTATTTCCACCGTTCAATTGATTAAGAGTTGGAGGAACATACACGAAAGCCATTATGTTTTGTTGAATCGGTATGGACTCATTGAATGTCTTGAGCCTTGACATGACATCATTGATTGCATTGACGACTATCGACCTAACCATGTTAGAAATATGTCTTGCTATGTGATTCTTCGTCTTATTCTATTGTTCTCTTCATGGTAACCACCAAAGTAAGCTTCCGTGCTAACTCCCTCATCTGCTTCGCTATAAAGTGCCACGGGATTTTGATGTTGCCTTCTTGGCTTGACTCTATTGCTGGAGCAATTGAGGTCTTGGATTGGGTAGTTGTATTGCTAGGGTTGTTGTCCATAGCATGATCAGGTTCTAGATGATTCCTTGTTTTTGGCATCGTAGTTCCTCAATTGACCACTCTTCCCATCGGGCATACAAAAAAGATGTGCTGGAATTTGACTCCACAACGAAATATCTTTCATCAAAAAGAGGAAACGGTTTTGTGGCGATTTTGGACAAGAAATATTATATATAGATAATAGAATGATAACTTCATTATTCAAGGAACTGAACATACACAAATTGTGTCGAAATTTAATCGACGACAAAGCTTGAAAACATAATTAACTTAAATGGAACCAAAAGTACACATATTACGTCAAAATTTAGTTGATGACAAAGCTTGAGAACGTGAAGATACAATGCTAGAATTTAATGGATAATGAAGCATCCGGAATATATGGCAGAGATACATGTTGAAGTTTGATTGATGACACGGATATAGAAACTATAGTTAAGAAACACATTGAAATGTAAACAAAGTTTATGACTAAAGTGCAGGAATGGAAAGATAACATGTTTGTTTATTTGTGTGCCACGAGCTCCAAAGAGTACTGTTTAGAGTTACAATTGATGGTTGTCAACAGTGAAAAGGCTAGTACTAACACCTAGAGGGGGGTGAATAGGTGTAACAAAAATTCTTGCAAGATTCATAAGTAATAAATGCTTGTAGAAAATCACAAACGAATTCAGACTTTAACAATTTTAAACTTGAACAAACAAATTGAGCTACTAATCAAAATAAAGAAGTTGAGGGAAGAGAATAAGAATATAAGGTTTATAGTGGTTTGGCTTAGATCAAGTCTACGTCCACTCTCCCGTGCTGATAACTTATTAGCTGGATTTCACTAAGAATTCAAAAGAGATTTTACAGTCTTGCGATCTTGACTTCACAGTGAAAAGTCTCTACTGATCTCTCACAAAGTCTCACTAAGAGTTTCTCTCTTTTGTATACAACTTTGAGCTCAATGAAAAAGTAATGAACTAGAAAGCTTCAGACTTTAAATTTTTCTTTCATGCACTATATCGAACATCTAGAGAGTCCTCCTTAAATACTCCTTCATGCCTTCACGACCGTTGGCACTTTCCAAATGAATTATTTCAATCTACCCATTAAACAAAATCAATCAAGGAGATCTCGAATCGTTAGATGATTTGTGATGAAAGCTCGTCAATCATGTTCGCCCATACAATCAGGATCTTGGTTTCATAAGTAGAACCTTCCAAGTTTGCTTACTTTCAAAATATTTGATTATCGGAATTGTTTCCAATTAAGATAGTCAATCATATAGGTGCTGGATATCTGTAAGCCATACGAATCGAATCTTTGAAGAAATAAAGATAATTTGGCATTTGGATAAGTCTTCATTCTTCAGTCTGAAAACTGTCAGTGTGGGCAGATTTTGAACCTAAAATCTAGTAGTATTCAAACTTTGATGTTAGAGTCTGGATGTCTTCAAACTAGATTTTCTGGAAATATTTTGTCAACTTCAAAATAGTAAATGAGTTTTTTCCAACAAACAGAGGTCATAAACGGAAGTTGCAAATGGGGATTGCAAATACATATTGCAAATGATTATCGAATAGTCACAATGACTCAACTATCTGACGATTTCTTTGACTTTACTATCTTAATGGTTGCTTTATTTCATTAAGAAACACACAATGTGAAGAAACCCATTGCAAATATAGTTAAGAAACACACTAAAATTTAAGCGGAGTTTATAACTAAAGTGTAGGAATATAAAGATAACTTATATTTTTATTTGTGTGCCAAGGGCTTCAGAGAGTACTATTTAAAGTTACAATTGACAATTGTCAACAGAGGTCACAAACAAAAGTTGCAAAGGGAGATTGCAAATAGAAATTACAAATGATTATCAAACAGTTATAATGACTCAACTACCTTGATGATTTCTTCAATGCCACTATCTTAATGGTAGCTTTATTTCATTACATTGACAGTTGCATCCGAGATTGTTGACTCCACTTTTTGTTAATTTTTTCAAATTATTGATAATTTTGTCATAAATGACCAAACTTTACTCTTATCAATCTAATCATCACATGTTGATAATAATTGCAAAATTAGCCATATTTTAAAATATAAACACGAGGTGATGGTTTTTTCTTTTATCTTGGATGCAAGGTGATATTAAATGATGGGTTTTTGTACTTGGGCCCTCGAATAGGAAGGATCATCGACATGTATATTATATTATTATAGCCTTCGATCGTCGATTTTCTCAAATTTACAATAATGATGACGATGACAAGGACAGCGATGGTACTATTATCATCATCATCATCATTATTATTATTATTATTATTATTATTATTATTATTATTATTATTATTATTATTATTATTATTTATGAAAAAGATTAAAAGTCACGCTACCTAGTAGATCACTATATCACCTACCTTTTGTAAGTTACCAAGATACATACCTTAATAATAATATTAATAATAATAATCTTATTTAGGGAAAAGGTTACAAAGATCGGTTTCTTTACAATCACCTTTTCTTTGAGAGTGATGCATGTAATATATTTGATCCGCTACATTGCCATTCAATTGAACAATTTATGCAGTTTATGGAATTTCACTGGTATTTAGAATATCTTGTGTATCTTATATATAACTTTTTATATAATTCTATGGTCTAACGATTGTCATTTCTTGTATATTGTGTTACAATAAAATATAGAATTTCTTTTATTTTTTTTTTTTTTATCTTAAACGAACAAATCCAATGAAGAGATGATATGCGAAATGATCGATCACAATATCGATAGATGAGCATCAAGTTGTAAGAATGAAATTGATGATGATTTTATGATAGAGTGAAAGAGAAAGTACGTATTCTGGCGATCACAATGGAAGACCTTGAAAAGTTCAATGGTGTGGCCTCGGAGCCCAAGAAAGTGCCATTTCTTTATAATTAAATGGAAATAAAGATTGTCTCCATTAGTATTCGCGCGTCTATTTACCACGACAATATGATCTAAATATATCAACGATTATGAGATCGAGACATTAAAAGAAACACCGATAAGTATCCATTGGTGTATGTTATTTGAACTTTTGGAATTCTAATAATCCTCTGCTTCAAGAACAGAAGAAATCACAAGACAACGTTGGACTTCAGCTACTGGGCTTCATGGACCTTATATCCTCAATCAAGCGGTCCAGATTATCCCACGAGGACCCACCTTCGCTCGCGGCGTCCCTCGCCCTCCTCGCCACTCGCCGGCCGCCGCCGCGAATTCCTCCTTCCTCTCCCCCATCACCTCGTTCACCATCCTCTCCACCACCTCCCTGTCGCACATGTCCTTCATGTCGAGCCCTGCCTTCCAAGCGTGGCTCACCAGCCGGCTGTTCACCTGCTGGTCCGCGAAGAACGGCCAACACACCATCGGCTTCCCAGCGACCACGCTCTCCAGCGTGGAGTTCCATCCGCTGTGCGTCAGGAACGCTGCGATGGGGCCGTGGCGCAGGACCTCCTCCTGTGGGGCCCACCCCACGATGCACCCCCTCTCCGCCGCCGCCTCCCTCAGCTCCTCCGGGACGGCGCCGTCGCCGCCTTCGGCGAGGGAGTCCGGCCGCACGACCCACAGGAAGCGCCTCCCGCTGTTCACGAGGCCGTACCAGAACTCCGTGAAGTCGTGTCTGTTGAGAGTCGTGATGCTCCCGAAGCTCACGTAGATGACCGACTTCGGTGGTTGCTTGTCGAGCCAGGCGATACAACTCCGGTCGACTTCCCAGAGACTGTTGCTTGCTGACGATGGTGGTGGTGACGACGGCGACGACGATGAGAGTCTGGATTTCAGGTGCGAGTGGAGAGGGCCGATTGTGTAGAGGTTGGGGAATTGGGTTCGAATCTGGGAAAGGGCGGGGCCCTCCAGTTGGTCGAAGCTGTTGAGGATGAGGGCTCGGGCTCCGGTGGTCTGGAGGGTCTGCGTCGTCACGTACTGGAGGTTCCAGTCAGAGAGGTCGGCAACTCGACAGAAACTCGGCAGGTCTCGGCACCGGAGGATGTCCTCCATGCCCGGCACGCTCGTCACGTCACGGTCCATGTCTTCGTCTCCTATAAAATAATATAAGTGCAGTTGCTCGATGAAATTCCTCAATGAGTTTCACTCCAATTTGTTATTTATTTTGCACCCTCTGAACACCACACCTTACTTTTAGGTCAAGCTTTTCTCAAAGTAGAACAGAATCAAGAGGTTCAGGGAATGCTTGAGTGGGAACATTACCTTTGATGGGGAGGTCTCCACTCTCAATCATGCGCGGAATACAGAAATAAGCCCAGAAGCAACTAGCGCTTATCGTCCGGAACGCGATGACTGGAACTCCGAGGTCTCCAGCGAAATCAATGGTGAAGCTCAGGATTCCATCAACAATGATACAGGTCACGGGCCGGTCCGGAGCTGATACCAGCTCTTCAAGCAGCTGCTTGGTTATGCTCTTGACGTAATTGAATGTGGTCATGGCGTGGTCGCCGGCCCTTGGGTGGTCTATCGGGAAGCCATCCGATATGACCTTGAATCGGAAGTCCGGGTAGGCAGCGAAACGGGCTTGAATGTCGGCATGTTGGAGGAGGCGATGGTGGATGTGTTCGGAGTTGATGAAGGTGATGCGGAGGCCGGAGAGGGCGAGAAGCTCGGCGAGCTTGAGCATGGAGTTCACATGGCCTTGAGCAGCTAAAGGAAAGATGACGACATGAGGAGGAGCAACAGCCGATGGATCCATTGCCGTTTTTTGGGATGCTATGATTGGATTCGTGTTCCCCTTTTATAGTGAAATAGTCGCTTCCTTACCCTCTCTTTGGAAGTGGAGATGAGTTCTGGAAAGAATATTATTTTCTTCACTTTCAAGTGACCACTGCAAGACAACCGCAGGACAAGGTCCGCGAGAAAATTTGGGAAAATTATCAAAAATATGTTGGGAAATGCGTAGCAAATTCTCTAAAGTGGGATTTCTCTAACACAATTCTTAATATTGAACAATTTGACAATTCGTCTAGATTTAAGTAAAGCCCGACACCCATACTTGTGGTTGACAACCTTATCGGCTTATAGTTGAAAAAGAAAAAAGAAAGGAAAGAAAAAACAGAAGAAAAATTAAAAAGAAATTGCAAAAATTGATTATGTCAATGATTTCTAAACAAAATTGACTAGAAGGATTACAATGGTAAATCATCAAAAGGTTTATAATTGAATTGGCCAAATTGAAATATTTATTATTGAATTGTTCGCCATACAAATAAATTTTAAATTTTTTTGGAAATTTTCCCTGCTGTCTTGTTGAGCTTTTTCTTTCATGTTAATAGGATAGTTATGAAATTTGCAGCTAATGTATCGATTGCCTAAAGTTATCATGGCTTCCACAAGGATACAGAATGGCCGTTAGAGAATCATTCTCCGATCAAAACCGCTAATGCAAATACATTCAACAAATGACAGTTCTGTCCATTTTGGAGTGAAAAGAGTGATCCATGGAGTCGTGACGATGTCTAGAAAATTGTTGAGAAAACTACGAAACTCAGTCATGTATGCTTTTGAAAAATTGCCGCCGCAGGTGAAAAACATTCATCAACCCAGGATGGAGGCCGAAGGGTTCGATTCCGTCAACTTTTCCTGCGAGATAATGACCTGATCATTACCACCCATGACACAGAATCATAAAACCGATTCCGCTGGGCGATTCTTATCGGCTTTCTCGCCCTTTTTTCTGACAAATTCTTTGTTTTTAAGCCGCCGTCCTTATACGACGCCACATGCTGCGGCGTGTTCTTGTCCTCTGAGTTCAACCCCAACGTGTGACAGGCTGCCCTCAGATTCCTGGTGTGCAGCTTGATTAGGCGAAAGCTTAAAGTTGATTGAGATCTGCGTTAGGCCAGAGACTTTCTTCAAGATGTGAATTCTGTTCTGATGCAGGCCTTAGTCCCCTCGAAACAATAATAATCGTGAAACCTCTGTGATGTTGGAGAACTGATCTTCCTTGGCAAGGCAGCATATTGACGGATCAACATGGGATCATCATGGTATGGCCATGCATCTGCTTGATTTTGTCGATTTTGCATCGATTGCTGATGGAAATTGGAATGTTACGTAGCAGCAAGTTCAAGAACATGAAAGAGAATCAGGGTCTGGTCATCTTGCGTAATCAATGATGTTTATTTTTGGTAAGGTACGTAATCGATGGTGTTCCCTGCTTTTGTCTTAAGAATCTTTTGTAGTTCCAAAATAGGGAATGCAAGTTTTTTATTTATTTTAATTCAACCATAGTTTTTTTTTTTTTTTTTTTGAATAAACACTCGAGTATGATCACGTGATATTCAAAATAAAAAATATAAGAAAATTAGGGAAAAAATTATAATGTTTGCCCTAAAGTTCATCAAGCTCTAAGCATTTGAAAAATAGCAATAAAATCCTCAAGGTTATGTACCTGGTCCAGTTTCCTCCTTCCAGCAATAATTTACGAAGTTTTGTCAGTATTGATATGCCGGAAAGCCAATTTGGCCTTTCAGTAAGATTTCATGCGGTGCCCTTTTCTCGGAGTTTAAACCCAACAGGTCAAGGGCGGCCCTGAGTTTACTCGGCAGTTTTATTACTTGACTGTATAGACCACGAAAACACCTTTTCTATTTTTTTTTGGTAAAGACGAAAACACCTTAACTATTTTTTTTTGGTAAAGACGAACTATTGATATCGCATCACACGTGAAAAAAGTGTCTAACTTTATTTCCGTATTGTAACATGGAGTTTTTTTTTGGTCAGATTCTTAACATGGATCGACGGACCCTAATTCTACAGAAAAACACCTTAATTATAAAGTGAGAGATGCTCACTGTGCCTGATGAATTTTGCTATAACTTTATCATGTATCATTGAAGCAATGCAATGAATAGTTGCTGTTGGAAGACACCGCTGTAGTGGTCTCTACTCTCCTTTCTCTGAACTAACGCGTTGTTTCTTATTTTCCTGTGGTTTTATTGTTGTTTGTTTGAAAGAAAATTATTTTTGGGAATTTATTTTTTGGACTTTTAGTGTTTGGATGAGGGAAAACTAATCCGATCTACCGAAAATATTTTCCATGGACTGAAAATAATAAATTTTTATTGGGACAAAATGATTTTCTCTTCTAGTAAGAAAGGGAGACTTAATCGTCTCTAAACATTTTAGTGAAAAATTTTCATCATCCACGAAAATTTTTGGGTATAAATTGTTATAAAAAATGAAAACATTTTTCATTGACTAATTATTTCAAGTAATACAACTGATCAATTCTTAGAAAATATTGTCAAAATCATTTATTTTTTTTTTTATAAAACAAACGAAGCTTAAGAAAAGTTTGTTGTGGATGCTTAGGAGGTACTACATGCTAATGGCCTTAAAAGCTTTGACATCTTCAGTTAAGAATGTAATTTGTGTACATCGAAGGGAAATTGTCCAATCAATTTAAAATTATTGTATGGTATGGATGCCAATTCAATCCTAGCTTTTTTAATTTTGTCAATCTAATCTTAGATTTTTTGCAAAATTTCGATGTAATCCCTCAAGTCAATTTTTACTAGAAATCATTGATGTAAGAGTGTGCCACATAGAATGGTCTACAATGATTAAATCATCATGTTAGTGATTTTCTAACGAAAATTGATTGGAATAACTATATTTGAATTTTGTGCAAAGATTTATGATTAAATTGGCAAAATTAAAAAGTTTAGGATTGAATTGGCATTTGTACAATAAATCTAAAGTTGATTGGGTTTAAGTGGCATTGTTGTTGTGTGGTCACCTCTCAAAGATTGAAGGTTAGAACATATGAGGATATCAACACACCACTATGCGGAGGCAAGGATCCTTCCCTTCTAGTTTCATGATTTATCTGTTTTAATTTTCTCCCAAATTTCCTTTCACCATAAAAGTCTGGTGGTAACTTAAATCATCTTTTGTGCACCAGATTTTAAATCCGCCTTCTGAATCCGACCAAATACTTCCTCGTCACTCGGCTGCAAGGGACTACACCGAGTATGAATTGAATCCGAGATCTCACGCCGATTGAAACGCATAGTTTTGATACTTTCTCTCTCTTTATTCTAGCCACCACTAGAGGCAGCTACATTTCCTTACATCTCGAGTAAGTGTATTTCAATAATCATTCGAATTCGTGATTCAATTTTGATGAGCTGCCCTGTTCTTGATATCCGGGATCAACCTCTCCAGATGGCGATACGACAAGCCTCCGAAGCCCGAACTGGTTCTGGCAAGCTTCGCCATCTTCTCTGCAGAATCTCTGATCTCACCGTCGTCCCGCCTCTCCGGATCCATCAGATCTCTCACTGCCCTCTCGTCCGCAACTCTGTTGCACATGCCTTTCGCGTCTGCCTTGTTCCGCCACACCTGGCCCACGAACCTGCTGTTCAGCAGCTGGTCGGCGAAGCATGGCCAGCAGACCATGGGGATGCCGGCGGCTACGGCCTATAGGGTCGAGTTTCACCCGCCGTGGCTCAGGAAGCAGACGATGGTCCAGTGCGCCAGGACCTTGTCTTGCGGTGCCCACTCCTCTAGATACCTGTTGGGAACACGCGACGCGATGGTGAGCTATTTTCAGAAGCGATGCATTGATTTTTAGCAGAGAACCGCCAGCTCGGTATGACAATGGCGCAAAGTATCTGTCACTAAAGTTTCATATGATGAGAAAGCTTGGGTAGATTCCTCATGAGAAGATCGAAAATTCAACGGCACCCTCTCTCGCTCGTCGCCTCCGTGAGCTCAGCAAGGATCCGGTCACTGCCGTCTTGCTCGGCCACCGAGTTTGGCCTCAAGACCCACAAGAATCTCACCCCACTGTTGACCAAACCGTACCAGAGCTCCATGACCTGGTCCCTAGTGATCACCGCAATGCTCCCGAAGCTCACGTAAACCACCGACTTCGGCGGCTGATTGTCGAGCCAACCCATGCAACTTCTATCCTCTCTCAAGATCCCATTATTTCTCGAGACCAGCACATTGGCTCTGGCCGCCGTTAGTCTCAATTTGAGATGGACGTGGAAGGGTCCGATGGCATATAGTTCAGGGAATGAGCCTCTCCATCACGGTATCGATAAATGAGCATCAAGTAGTGAGAATGAAATTGACGATGATTTTATGATAGAGTGACAGAGAAAGCAACATATTCTGGCGATCGTAATGGAAATCTTGAAAAGTTCAATGGTGTAGCCTTACTGCCAAGGAAAGTGTCTTTCCCCTATAATGAAATGAAAATAAAGATTGCCTCCGTTAATATTTGCGTCTATTTACCACGACAATATGATCCAAATATATTAACGATTATGAGATTGAGACATTAAAAGAAACACCGATAAGTATCCATTGGTGTATGTTATTTGAACTTCTGGAATTCTAGGAATCCTGTACTTCAATAACGGAAGAAATCACAAGACAACGTTGGACTTCAGCTACTGGGCTTCATGGACCTTATATCTTCAATCAAGCGGTCCAGATTATCCCACGAGGACCCACCTTCGCTCGCGGCGTCCCTCGCCCTCCTCGCCAACTCGCCGGCCGCCGCCGCGAATTCCTCCTTCCTCTCCCCCATCACCTCGTTCACCATCCTCTCCACCACCTCCCTGTCGCACACGTCCTTCATGTCGAGCCCTGCCTTCCAAGCGTGGCTCACCAGCCGGCTGTTCAACTGCTGGTCCGCGAAGAACGGCCAACACACCATCGGCTTCCCGGCGACCACGCTCTCCAGCGTCGAGTTCCATCCGCTGTGCGTCAGGAACGCTGCGATGGCGCCGTGGCGCAGGACCTCCTCCTGTGGGGCCCACCCAACGATGCACCCCCTCTCCGCCGCCGCCTCCCTCAGCTCCTCCGGGACGGCGCTGCCGCTGCCTTCGGGTAGGGAGTCCGACCGCAAGACCCACAGGAAGCGCCTCCCGCTGTTCACGAGGCCGTACCAGAACTCCGTGAAGTCGTGTCTGTTGAGAGTCGTGATGCTCCCGAAGCTCACGTAGACGACCGACTTCGGTGGTTGCTTGTCGAGCCAGGCGATACAACTCCGGTCGACTTCCCAGAGACTGTTGCTTGCTGACGATGGTGGTGGTGACGACGGCGACGACGATGAGAGTCTGGATTTCAGGTGCGAGTGGAGAGGGCCGATTGTGTAGAGGTTGGGGAATTGGGTTCGAATCTGGGAAAGGGCGGGGCCCTCCAGTTGGTCGAAGCTGTTGAGGATGAGGGCTCGGGCTCCGGTGGTCTGGAGGGTCTGCGTCGTCACGTACTGGAGGTTCCAGTCAGAGAGGTCGGCAACTCGACAGAAACTCGGCAGGTCTCGGCACCGGAGGATGTCCTCCATGCCCGGCACGCTCGTCACGTCACGGTCCATGTCTTCGTCTCCTATAAAATAATATAAGTGCAGTTGCTCGATGAAATTCCTCAATGAGTTTCACTCCAATTTGTTATTTATTTTGCACCCTCTGAACACCACACCTTACTTTTAGGTCAAGCTTTTCTCAAAGTTGAACAGAATCAAGAGGTTCAGGGAATGCTTGAGTGGGAACATTACCTTTGATGGGGAGGTCTCCACTCTCAATCATGCGCGGAATACAGAAATAAGCCCAGAAGCAACTAGCGCTTATCGTCCGGAACGCGATGACTGGAACTCCGAGGTCTCCAGCGAAATCAATGGTGAAGCTCAGGATTCCATCAACAATGATACAGGTCACGGGCCGGTCCGGAGCTGATACCAGCTCTTCAAGCAGCTGCTTGGTTATGCTCTTGACGTAATTGAATGTGGTCATGGCGTGGTCGCCGGCCCTTGGGTGGTCTATCGGGAAGCCATCCGATATGACCTTGAATCGGAAGTCCGGGTAGGCAGCGAAACGGGCTTGAATGTCGGCATGTTGGAGGAGGCGATGGTGGATGTGTTCGGAGTTGATGAAGGTGATGCGGAGGCCGGAGAGGGCGAGAAGCTCGGCGAGCTTGAGCATGGAGTTCACATGGCCTTGAGCAGCTAAAGGAAAGATGACGACATGAGGAGGAGGAGGAGCAGGCGGTGGATCCATTGCGGTCTTTTGGATCCTATGATTGGATTCGTGTTCCCCTTTTTCTAGTGAAATAGTCGCCTCCTTACCCTCTTTTTGAAGTGGAGATGAGTTCTGGAAAGAAATGTTGGGAAGCGCACAGCAAGTCGCTCAGTGTTAATGTTTGAATGTGTGGGAGTAGAAGTTAGATACCTTCACATGGAAAGATGGCCAAGAGGAATCTGAGTTTGAGCCCATTCATATTTTTAGTTGGACTTATTTTCACTTAAAAAATCTTAAATTAGAGAATTGTATATCAATTTGGATATATTAACTACTTTACATTATGTCAATTATTTGATATGAAATTTTTCTAACACGACTTACTTACATGTACATCCTAACAAAAAAATTATAAACTTATCATATGATGCCAATTAAGTTTTAAGCATTTTTATTTGATCAATTTATTCATAAACATTTCGATAATTTGCCAAGATAGTATTTTTGACAAATTTTTATCGTAAATTATTGAGGTAGATGTTGATTGTCTTAGATAGCATAACTTGCATTTACATGGATAATTTTTAAGAATTTTTAAAATTTTCAACATTTTTTCTTTTTTTCTTTTTTCCATTTATGGGCTAGCGTCGGCCATAGGTGAGGGCCGCAAGCCCCTCGCCCTCACCTAGATTCAGGTAAGGCTCAATGCCATGACCTCACTCGTGACTCACAACTTTGCGAGAGTTGAAAAACAAAAAGAAAGGAAAGGAAAAAGAAAAGAATAAAAATTAAAAATTCAGAAAAAATTAAAAAGAAATTGCAAAAATTGTTCCCATCAAACATTTTTAACTAAAATTGACTGGAATGATTATGATAGTAAATCGTCAAAAGGTTTACAACTGAATCGATCGAATTAAAATGTTTAGTATTGAATTGTTCGCTATACAAGAAATTGTGAATTTTTGCTTGCAAATTTTCCTTGCCTGTCTTGTTGAGCTCTCTCTTTCGCGTTCACAAGATAGTTATGATAGTGAATTTATCAATCGCCTAAAGTTATCAGGGCACTGATAAAGGTACCGAACGAATGGGCATTAGGGAATAATTTTCCGAGAAAAACCGCTAATGTAAATACATGGAATGAGTGTAATAGAAATCCTTAAACTTGTCACGAAAATGCAATTAAATTCTAAAACTTGTAACAAGTGCAATCAAATCCTAAAACTTGTCAAATTGTTTCAATCGAGTCTAAAATTAACATCGTCAGCCTTTTTAACTGAAAATGCTGAGATGGCGTGGACATGATGTTTAAAATGATTTTTTTTTCCGTGTGGCTTTTTTTAAATTGTTATATATTTAAATTAGATTTAAAAATTAGAAAAGAAAAGCTAAAATTTATTTTAAAAAAACAAAACAGTTTAAAAAGAAAAAGAAAAAAAATGGCCGGCTTCCTTTGCCGCCACCCATCACCGGCCCCTTCGACAATGGGCGGCGGCGACGACGGTGGGGGAGGAGAGGCTAATTTTATCTTTTTTTTTAACAGTTTTTAAAAAAAAAATTAACTTTTCTTTTTAGTTTTTAAATCTATTTTAAAAAAATTGAATAAAAAATAATTTAAAAAGCCACGTGGAAAATAAAAAAATTATTTAAAATGCCACATCCGCACCACGTCAGCATTTTCCATTAAAAATGTTGACGATGTTAATTTTATGACTCGATTGATATAATTTAACAAGTTTTAAGACTTGATTGTATTTTTTGTAAATTTTAAAACTCAATTACATTTCATAATAAGTTTTAGCACTTCTATTACACTTATCCCTGAATACATTTGACAAATGACAGTCTCGTCTATTATGGAGTGAAAATAGTGATTCGATGGGGTCGTGATGATGTCTTGAAAATAGTTGAGAAAACCATGAAAGTCACGCGTGCGAAAAATCGCCACCAGTGAAAAACATTCAGGGCGCGCATGACAAAATTTCTGTTTCAGAAATTGATTTTTGGCCAGAAATTGATTTCTCAATTTCTATTCCAGACAAGTTTCGAAAAAAAACCTGTTTGATAACGACTAAAATTTCTATTTCGAATGTAAACCGTTTGATAACGAGAATAAAATTTCTATTTCTAGGAATAGAAATTGATTAGATAACAACATAGGAAATCCTCAAATACAAAATAATAGTCAAAATAATACTAAAACAACATAGGACATCCTCAAATACAAAATAATAGTGGAAAATAATAAGTTGAAAATACAATTTCATGGAATTTCCTATTACATGTACTTACATTTCCTATTACGTAATATTTTCTTTCGAAAAATAAACAACGTGGCAAAAAAAAAAATCAATTGAAATTCAATTGTAGTGAATATGTCGTTATGTTTTTGCCGAAATTGATTTCACATTAATCAAATAAGTCTAATGATAGCCATGATTATAATAGTCTAATCTCCTAAAAAAAATCCTAACTTCAAGTCTAATTCCAATTTCTTTCCAAATTTTGTTAAAAAAATCCTCACCATGTTCAAAAATCATCACCAATTTTTTTTCAAAATTATCAACACTAGGATTATTTAAAAATTTATTATCAAAATCTGTATTTTCATCAACACTCTTACAAAAACAACAAACTCCTTATTAGATCTCCTTTCCTTCTAAAAGAAAAATCGGATGAAATCCTAATGATTTGACCCCTTTTTACCGCCTTAATATGAAGTTTATGATTAAAAAAAAGGTAGCTAGATAGAGCTGTTGTCTAGCATACTATGGAAGAGTAGGTAAAGAAAGATTCGTTAGATATGAATATGGCAAGTTGACTATTGCCATGCGTGAAATCTCTTGCGTGAAACAAATGAAGCCTTGTTCATTCAATTCTCACCATCTGGCCCAATAGTTAAGATTTTCAATCAATATTGATTGAAATGATTATATTAAAAAATCATTAAAATATTTTCGACTAAATTAACTATTTCTATTTCTATTTCAATATTAGTGATCTAAAATATTTTGGACTAAATTGAAAAGTTGAGAAAAAAAATTTCTATTTCTATTTCTATTTCAGAAATTGAAAAATTAAAAATTTCAGCTTCTAATTTTTCAATTTTTCTATTTCTGGAATAGAAATCTGTTTCGAGAAATAGAAAAATCAAATGCGTTAAAACGGTTTACATTCCAAACGCTCCTAACAGAGAAACAGAAGAAATCGAGAAACATAAATTTTATCCTACGCGCCCTAATCAACCCAGGATAGAGGCCGAAGGGTTCGATTCCGTCAACTTTTCCTGCGAGACAATGACCTGATCGCGACCACTCCATAACACTGAATCATAAAACCGATTCCGCCAGGCGATTCGTATCGGCTTTCTCGTCCTTTTTCTGACAAAATTTGTTTTTTTTTTTAAAGCCATCATGCTTCTACGACACCACATGCTGCGGCGTGTTCTTGTCCTCTGAGTTCAACCGCGACGTGTGACAAGCTGCCCCCGAATTCCTAGTGGGGGCTTGGTTGAAGGGAACGCGCGCAGCTTGATTAGGCAAAAGCTTAAAGTTGATTGAGGTCTGCGTTAGGCCAGAGACTTTCTGCCCTCGGATTCCTAGTGTGGGGTTGAAGGGAGCGCGCGCAGCTTGATTAGGCAAAAGCTTAAAGTTGATTGAGGTCTGCGTTAGGCCAGAGACTTTCTTCAAGATGTGAATTCTGTTCTGATGCAGGCCTTAGTCCCCTCAAAACAACAATAATCATGAAACCTCTGTGATGTTAGGGAGCTGATCTTCCTTGGCAAGGTAGCATATTGACGGATCAACATGGGATCATCATGGTATGGCCATGCAATTGCTTGATTTCGTCGATTTTGCATCGATTACTGATGGAAATTGGAAGGTTATGTAGCAGCAAGTTCAAGAACACGAAAGAGAATCGGGGTCTGGTCATCTTGAGTAATCGATGTTCCGATGCTTTTGTCTTAAGAATCTTTTGTAGCTCCAAAGTAAGGAATGCAAGTTTTTTTTTTTTTTGTATAAACACTCAAGTATCGATGATCACGTGATATTCAAAATAAAAAAATACGAGAAAATTAGGGGGAAAATTGTAATGTTTGCCCTAAAGTTCATCAAGCTCTAAGCATTTGAAAAAATGCAATAAAATCCTCAAGGTTCTGTACCTGGTCCAGTTTTCTCCTTGGAGCAATAATTTACCAAGTTTTGTCGGTATTGATATGCCGGAAAGCCAATTTGGCCTTTTAGTACGATTTCAGCATATGAGCCCATGTGCGAAAGGTAGGTAGACATTTGGAAGTTCTTTTTCCCAAGAGAATTCAGACATGTATGAAAACGAAGCTAAAAGATGAATATGCATTCCCAAAATCCTATGAAAACTGAGTGTGCGCATGACCAGACATCACGAGGAAGTTTGGGAGCAAATGAGGAATATAATTTAGGAGAAAATGCCCCCGTTTCAAGATGTTCCCTCCATTTCCATTTTACAAAAATTTCAAAATCTTACTTGTTTTCGTTATCCTTTATTGCCTTCCCTTTTCCAAATAAAGCACCAGAATGGGTGATAGATGACTAGTCGAGATTTTCTTATGTAGAGTAAGAGTACATGATCCACCAAATCTGACCATCCAAGCTGCTTTCAATATTTGATTCCAAACTCTAGTCAGTTTCTTTACAATCGTTTTTTCTTGTCAGGGTGACGTATATAATATATTTGATCCGCTGTATTGCCATTCAATCTAATGATTTATGTGATTTATCGAACTTCATTGACATTCAAAAACTTTTAATCTAAGATGGTTATGAAATTTGTAACTTGTATATATGGCTGAAAGTTATCGAGACACCGAAGAAAGGGTACTAAAGGATTTAGATAATCCTTGTCCAAAAAATCGCTAATGCGGAGTGAAAGAGTGATTCTATAAATTTGCGGGGTCATGTTTAGAAAGTTATTGAGAAAATTATGGTGTGACAAATGATCGATAAGAACTCTTGGGAGTCATTAGCCTATTATCCCGACATACTTTTGATCTCTCGAGCAAGAGTGTGGATGACACGGGACTCCTAGATCGCTTTGGCTATGCACAATGACTATCTGGAAGGGGCTAGCTTTTTCAAGCTCCATCCATCCTATACAAGGAGCTGCTCGCTTTCTCTCGGTCCCTGGTGGCTTATGTAGTGATCGGCATTCCTAGCGCCCCTCCTTGCCCACTCTACTGGAGAATCCAAAGGATATGCTTTTAAAAAATCACCGCCGCCAATCAAATATTAATCGATTCAGGATAAAGGCCGAGGGGCTCGATTCTGCCAAACGATTCTCATCCGCTGCCTTGCTCTTTTCTTCGGACGATTTGTTATTGAGTCGCGGTCCTCTACAATGCCCCGCGATGCGGTGCCCTTGTCCTGATGTTTAAACCCGGCAGGTCAAGGGCGGCCCTGAGATTACTCGGCAGTTTTATTACTTGACTATATAGACCACGAAAACACTTTTACTATTGACATCGCATCACCCGTGAAAAAGGTGTCCAACCTTATTTCCGTATTGGGTCTGTGTCTTTCTTAACATGGAATTTTTTTTTTTTTTGGGTTAGATTCTTAATATGGATCGACGAACCCTAATTTTACAGAAAAAACACCTTAATTATAAAGTGAGAAATGCTCAATCTGCCTAATGAATTTTGCTAAAACTTTATCATTTATCATTGAAGCAATGCAATGAATGATTGCTGTCGTGAGACACCGCTGCAGTGGTCTCTATTCTCCTTTCTCTGGCCTAACGCGTTGTTTCTTACTTTGTTGGGGGTTTTACTGTTGTTTGTTTGAAAGAAAATTATTTTTGGGAATTTATTTTTTGACTTTTGGTGTTTAGACAAGGGAAAACTAATCCGATCTACCAAAAACATTTTCCATGGATTGAAAATAATAAGTTTTTATTGGAAAAAATGATTTTCTCTTCTACCAAGAAAGGGGGCCTTAATCTTCTCCAAATATTTTAGTGAAAAATTTTCATCGTCTATAAAAATTTTTGGGTATGAATTGTCGTAAAAAACGAAAACATTTTTCATTAGCTAATTATTTCAAGTAATACAACCAATCAATTCTTGGAAAATATTTTCCAAGTCATTTTTTTTTTTTATAAAACAAAATGGAGCTTAAGAAAAGTTTGTTGTGGATGCTTAAGAGGTACTACATGCTAATGGCCTTAACAATTTGACATCTTTAGTTAAAATGTAATTTGTGTACATAGAAGGGAAATTGTCCAATCAATTTTAAACATATTGTATAAATGTCAATTTAGTCATAAATTCTTTATTTTTGTCAATTTAATCCTAAAATTTTGTGCAAAATTTCGATGTAATCCCTCAAGTCAATTTTTACCTAAAATTGTTGATGTGATAATATGTCATATACGACAGTCTACGATGATTAGATCATCATGTTAGCGATTTTCCGATAAAAATTGATTGGAATAGGGAAAAGTGTTAAAAAGTCATAAACCTTTTGCATTTGTGTCAATTTAGTCATAAACTTTTTTACTTATGCCAATCAATCATTTTCGACTAATTTTGGTCAGATTTTGCTTACTAGGCACCGGCTGGCTGATGTGGAATGTCAAAATTGACGTTAACAACTTTTAATAATATTTTAATATTTTTTTTTGAATTTTCTTTTTTCCTTTTTCCTTCTCTCCTCCTTCCTCCAGCCAATCGCCGGACCCTAGCGACTGGCCAAAGGTGACGGTTGGCGAGCCCTAGTGGTCGTGAGCTCGGCTCACCAGAGGTTGGGCGAGGCTCGACATCACCACCCAGGTGGCGAGGGCAGCCTTGTGTCGGGCTGGCAAGGCTCGACCTCCCCCTCGCCCTCGCAGCCACTAGCGAGAGCTCAAACCTTGCTAGTGGTCAGCGAAGTCAATCTCTACCTCGCCATCCGTCGCCTTTGGTTGGTTGCCGAGGTTCGACGACCGGCTGAAGGAAGGAGGAGGAGAAGGAAAACAGAAAAAAGAAAAAAATGAAAATGAAAATGACAAATTTAAAAATTATTAAAATATTATTAAAAATTATTCACGTCAATGCCAATCATGTCAAGTTAGCTAGTCGGTGCCCAATCAGCAAAATCCGGCCAAAATTAGCCAGAAATTACTGAATTGGCACCAATAAATGATTTATGGTTAAATTAGCACAAATACAAAATGTTTATGACTTTTTTTTAACACTTTTCCTAATTGGAATAACTATATTTGAATTTGGTGTAGAGGTTTATGATTAAATTGAAGTTTATGATTGAATTGGTATCTATACAATAAATTAGGTTGATTGGGTTTAAGTGGCATTGTTGTCGTGCAGTCACCTCTCAAAGATTAAATGTTAGAGCATATGAGGAGATCAACACACCACTATGCAGAGGCAAGCATTCTTCCTTTCCAGTTTAGTGGAGGCAAGCATTCTTCCCTTCCAATTTCATGATTTCTTCGTCTTAATTTTCTCCCAAATTTCTTTTCACTATAAAGGTCTGGTGGTAACCTGAATCATCCTTTGTGCACCAGATTAAATCCGCCTTCTCAATCCGATCAAATATAAGTCATCCACACTAGAAGATTCACAAGGAAATACTTCCTCATCACTCGGCCGCAAGGGACTACACCGAGTATGAATTGAATTCGAGATCTCACACTTATGAAATGCATAGTTTTGATAATTTCTCTCTTTATTCTAGCCACCACTAAAGGCAGCTACATTTCCTTATGTCTTGAGTAAGTATATTTCAATAATCATTTGAATTTGTGATTCAATTTTGATGAGTTGCTGTGTTCTGGAAATCCAGGATCAACCTCTCCAAATGGTGATACGACAAGCCTCCGAAGCCCGAATTGGTTCTGGCATGCTTCGCCATCTTCTCTGCAGAATCTCTGATCTCACCGTCGTCCCTCCTCTCCGGATCCATCAGATCTCTTACCGCCCTCTCGACCACAACCCTGTCGCATGCGTCTTTTGCGTCCCCCATTCCGCCACACCTAATCCACGAACCTGCTTTTCAGCTGCTGGTCGGCGAAGTATGGCCAGTAGATCATGGGGATGCCAGTGGCCACGGCCTCTAGGGTCGAGTTCCACCCGCCGTGGCTCGGGAAGCAACCGATGGCCAGGTGCGCCAGGGCCTCGTCTGGCGGTGCCCACTCCACTAGATACCTGTTGGGGGCATGCAACGCGATGGTGAGCTATTTTCAGAAGCGATGCATTGATTTTTAGCAAAGAAACACTAGCTCGGCATGACAATGGCGCAAAGTATCTATTGTAAGAAGATGAAGAAGAAGCAAAGAGATTGAAGAACTCGAGAATGGAGAGAAGATTTTTTTATATTCTATTGTCTTCAATAATTGTATTGATGTACATCCTCTATAATTATAATACAAGAGTATGAATAAACAAGGAAATTAAATATCCTATAAATCAATCTATTCTAGATTTAGTTCTAATTGATCTGTACAAATCGGATCAGAATCAATTAAATATTCTGTCAATGATAATATTTCATTTGCACGAGTATTCCCTAAAGGAAATGGATTGCGTGACTGTTTGGCAAGGGGGCATATGTGGCATTGTGCATAGGGAAAGAAAGTACTATGACCCATCCTTAAGTGCAAAATGAATTTTTTTTTTATTGGTAGTCAAATTACACAATGATTTCTTATTGAAAGGTGTACTAGAAAAACTGAAATTACTTGGGAAAAGTGTCCAGAAATAAAGGCCTTCGTAAAGACTACCCAAGCCCATCACCCCGCAGTCGAAGGGGCCCGAAAGAAGCATGTGTCAAGCATCGAAAAATACCCGGCATGAATTCTCCTTGCATACTCTTGAGACAGAAATAAGATTAAACTGGAATTCGGGACATAAAGAACATTCTCAAGTGTAATTTGAGTACTAATCTTTACTGTTCCTGTCACATTCACATGTGTGATACTTTCATTGGGTAATTGCACGGTAACAGGAAGAGTTAATTCCTCATTTAGACTTGTAAATAATCCCTTATCACAAATAATGTGATCGCTTGCACCCGAATCAATAATCCATGCCTTTCTTGAAATTGAATTAATGAGGCTATGTGAGATACCTGAGAAACTTCCTCCTTTGTTAGAGGTTTCCAATTTCTGTAGAGCATGCATCAATTATTGATATTGACCATAAGAGATAGGTTGGTCAAGCATTTTGCCCGGTAGGTCCGGTCACTTGATAAGCAGCTGATATTTTTTCTCCTTTTCTCCGTGTCTTCCATGTAATTTCCAACAGCTGTCAATCATATGGTTAGAACGTTTGCAATAATCGCAAAACATTTTACCCTTTGCCTTAAAATTCGGTCGGAAATTCTTTGACGATGTGGCAAGAATCTGGCCGTCCACTCCTTTAGTCGCGGGATCATATCCACTGTCGGATTCATCCGCGCCTTCAAACATAAGAAGATCGTCCGATCCGCGAGCGATCCGGCTCGTCCGATCCGCGCATTGAATCTCGGCCGTTGATGCTGTCCCTTTTAAAGGAGCGTGCGACGTCTCCTCCTCCGAACCCTAATCCGCCTCTTCTCTCTCGATTTAGGGTTTTTGCGGATCCTGTTCCTACGGATCCGTCTCTTCGTTCGCCGCGGGCTGCAAGAGCAATGCTGTCGCTGTTCCTTGCATGCTCCGGTGATGCGAGACGTTGGCTTTCCTCCCCGCATGACAGCCTAACCGGTAGATTCGTCCGATCGGAGGAACAGGGTCCATGGCCAAGATCCGTGAGCGAAAGGTAATGTAATTTTCGTTCAAAATCAATAAAAAACGCGTAGCCTTTTCCCTCTCTTTGATGGAACGATACTGTTTTAATGTCGATTCTGGTCCCTCGAGCTTTTCTTCGACGGCTTCTAGTTCGTTCCATAAAGACGATAGCTTGTTGAAACAAGCCGTGACCGTCATATTCCCCTGTTTTAAATTGCTCAATTCCTGCATGAGCGAAAATTTTTTTGCAAGGTCGAGTTTGCCGTACATTTCTTTGATATTCTCCCACATCCTTTGAGCGTCTTCTGTGGGTGGAAGTCCGGCCGCGACTTCTGGAGAAATGCAATTGCCGATCCAGGTTCGGACGAGCTGATTGCACTTCCTCCAGTGTCGTGCCAGGCGCTCGTCTGAAGGAACAGCGATGGTTCCATCGAGGAATCCATCTATGTCCTTAGTCATCGGCGCGCGCCGGAATCCCTGCGACCATCTGGAGTAGTTTTCGTGTCCGGTAAGTTGCTGGTTGATTAACTTCGTTCAGGTCCGTCGGCGGTGGAAACGAACAGGGGGTCGCCGGATTCTGGCTGTCCGGTGAAGATCGATCCCGGAAACAAAGCAAAAATCCGGGTGAGAAACTCGGGTAGGGATTTGCTCCCATACCTGGATTCAAACCGATTCCATAACCCGCATTGAAATTGGTCGGGTATGTATTTCCTCCATTGCTCGAACCGTTGGATACATCTGGCTGCCTCGCATTTGCTCCACCTGACCCGTCGGTCACGCTTGCCCCGCTTACGGTTGGTGGGCTGCCGTCGGGTTGGCCAGAGGTCTATGTCCCTTGAAAAAATGGCGATGATGCATTCTGGTTAGGCCCAAACAGCCACGGATTTGACTGCATCTGAAACAGTGGCCACCGGTAAGGATGACCCGCCATTGGTTGGCCGGAATGGGCTGAGCCGAGTGGGGTTGCCCTGCACTGACTCGAGCCAAAAATTACGATTTTCTTGAGTTTGAACAGGTTGTTCGTGAGGTCCGGTGACATCGATAGAGGAGACAGTGTCCCGGCTTTCTGTGATTTGCGCGGGATCTTCATGCTGCGGATGTTCACCAGAAACTGAAGGCAAATTGTTTGCCATAGTGAAAAAGATTTTGACAGAAAGCGATGAGGTGAAGAATGCGGAAGCAACAGAATCCTCTACCGCTCTGATACCATGTAAGAAGATGAAGAAGAAGCAAAGAGATTGAAGAACTCGAGAATGGAGAGAAGATTTTTGTATATTCTATTGTCTTCAATAATTGTATTGATGTACATCCTCTGTAATTATAATACAAGAGTATGAATAAACAAGGAAATTAAATATCCTATAAATCAATATATTCTAGATTTAGTTTTAATTGATCTCGTACAAATCGGATCGAATCAATTAAATATTCTGTCAAGCTGCATATCTTCCAACATCTATCACTAAAGTTTCAGATGATGAGAAAGCTTGGGTAGATTCCTAATGAGAAGATAGAAAATTCAACAGTACCCTCTCTCGCTCGTTGCCTCCGCGAGCTCGGTGGGAATTTGGTCACTGCCATCATGCTCGGCCACCACCGAGTCCGGCCTCAAGACTTACAAGAATCTCACCCCACTGCTGACCAAACCGTACCAATGCTCCATGACCTGGTCCCTAGTGACCACTTAGGTAGCTCTGACACGCGACACGGACATGTGACATGACATGACACGATACATCGACACGTCATTTATTAAAAATAGAGAATTCCGACAAGTTTCAACACGTTATATATTAAATAAATATTTTTATTTTTAATTAATTTAATTCAAATTCACAAATAAATAAATAAATAAATAAATAAATAACTTACAATAAATTTACACTAATAATATTAATAAATCTATTCATAGAAAATTTAAAAACATATTCATAATTAATATGTGCCCATATTTGAAAATATATTTTTTATTTTAACAAAAATTATTCCCCTCAAACCCTCCCTCCTCATTTCTCTCTCCTCATTTCTCTCTTCCCCTCTTCCCCCACGCCACCACCCCAAAATCCCCCCTTCGACACTGCGGCTCTATCCCTACTCTCTATCTCCCCCTCCCCTTCCCCCTACGCCCCCACCTGCTCCTTGCGCCCCCATCAATCATCCCCAGTCCTCTCGGTTTCTTCCCCTTCTCTCCTCTCTCTCTCCCCCTCCCTTCCCCTATGCCATCACCTGCTCCCCCGCAAGGTTGCGCCCCCATCAATTGCCCCCATCCCCCTCGATTTCTTGCCGTTCTTTCCTCTCTCTCTCCCCCTCCCCCTCCCTTTCCCCTCCCTTTTCCCCCACGCCACCACCCCGCTCCCGCGCCCCCATCAATCCCCTCCATCCCCGTTCTTCCCCCGCTCTCTCTCCCCCTCCCCAAACCCCACGTCACCACCCGCCGCCGCTCCTTGCCCCCATCAATCACCCCTCGTTTCTTCCCCGCTATCTCTCTCTCCCTCCCCTTCCCCCACACCACAACCAACTCCCCCGCCCCCTCGTTTCTTCCTCCTCATTGCACGATCTTCTCAGCTCTTTCGATCGCCTCATCATAGTCGCCGCCTCCAGCCCTTCCTCCTTCGCAGCAGCTCGTAGCCTCATTGCCGGCCCTCCATCACAGCGTCGCCCCAGTTTATGCTCTTCCTCTCGCCGTCGCGGCCTCACCTCCACATCCTCGGCCTCACCTCCACCCACCATCATCTTCTTCAACAATCTCTCTCTCGGACACGCGTGTCAAAGCGTGTTGAGAAAAGTTGACCACGTGTCGGATTTTCCGACACGTGTTGACTGTGTGTCCGAACGTGTCCGAGCGTGTCCAAACATTGTGGACACGACATGAAAGCTTTGGCAACGTGTCCGTGCTTCATAGGTGATCACCACAATGCTCCCGAAGCTCTCGAAGCTCACATAAACGACCAACTTCAGCAGCTAGTCGTCGAGCCAACCCATGCAGCTTCTATCCTCTCTCAAGATCCCATTATTTCTCGAGATGAGCACATTGGCTCTGGCCACCATTAGTCTCAATTTGAGATAGATGTGGAGGGGTCCGATGGCATATAGTTCAGGGAATGAGCCATGGTTGCGGATGTGAGTAAGGATTGACAATTCAAGCTCTTCAAAGGTGTTGAAGATGAGTGCATTGGCTCTCGTGTTCTGCTGGCTCTCGCTGACAATGAACTGGAGAGTGGCCTTGGTCACATCAATGGAGTGATAGATGTTGGATGCAAAACGTGCAACCCAAGATCTCCATAACTAGAACAAGAGCACAGATAATTGGGTAGAAAGATTAATGTACATGTTTTGGAATCTATCGTTCTTGATGCGGAAGCGAAAAAGCGATGATTCACGCGCAAGTCCTTCTCCTCTATTGCCCTTTGTATCACTGGTTTAATAAGATGGCCCCTCACCTTTTAGCGCTAGGCAAACGCTTTTTATATGAGGATACTTGTGAGAATTAGGGTTAGAGAAATGACTTAAGCATTATTTATAGAGTTTTCAACCAGACCCTCTCATTATGGACCAGGCTCAACTTAGCCTACACTAGCCAGCCCTATATTAGACTAATTAAGAAATATTCTATCTCACCTTAGGCCAACCCCGTAAAACGGTAAATTACAATATCATTTAATGTAGTCTACATTAGGAAAACTCTTACAAATGAAGCTTGGAAGATCCCACCGTAGTAGGAACTTTTCCATCCCAGGACGTTCTTCACTAGCTCGTCCAAGTCATTGCCCGGAAGAATTTCAAATTGAGTTAGATTCATGTGTCTTTACATATAGTTTCACATCTTCATTATTAAACAAATCTGAGTGATACCTTTATATGGAAGCTCCCTAGCTTCAATAAGCTCAGGAATACAAAGATTGACCCAAAAACAGGCAACACAAGTAGTCCTGAACAAAAATTATGATATTTTCCACCTTAGAACATATATTAACTCATATATCATTTTCGATCATTTCAATAATAATTACTATTATGATTTTTCTTTAGAGTTCGGTCACTTAATAGATCCACTTACTTCTATTATGTTAATATTAATTACTACTGTTGGAATTTTGGTTCTTTTTGAAACCTTTATTGGAAAAAAGGTCACACTCTTTTTTTTTTATCTTAGCCAATGCGGAATCGATGACCTATGTAATGTATAAAGTAAGTAGAATTCTTTGGATTTTTAGAAAAGAAAAAAAGAAACAACTTTGCTGACAATTCCATATTTTTCGCGAAATCAACAGTGAAAGTCAGCAGCCCATCCGCCAAGATGCACATGACCAGCGACTTCGACGCGGACCTCAGTTGGCCTGAAAGCAGCATCTCCCCGAATACCAGCCTTGTCAATGCTTTCGTTGAGTGGAACAGCACTCAAGCCTCGAAACCGCAGTGCGGGTGGTCCTCCGGCAACCTGTCCGTTATCGTGGCAAACTGGAAGCCTGGGTACTGCCCGAAACGGGACTCGACATCGGAGGACCGGAGCAGGCGGCTCTGGATGTAGTCGGAGTTGAGGAAGGTGACGTTGAGATCCACGAGGCAGAGAAGCTCGACGAGCTTGAGCATGGCGCTTGCGTGGCTTTGCACTGGGAATGGGAAGACGAGTACGTGCGGGCGGGACGGTGTCGGGTTCATCTTTCGTTATCCTTCTTTATGCAAAAACTAGGGTTGCCTCTGTTTTCCAAATGTTTCTAACACTTCGTTTTCTTTAATAGCGAAAGGTTTCCGTCATATATACATGCAAGAGCGATGACCATGTAGCCATCGGCCGCGAACCAAGCGCTTATGGTGGAAACTCGGGTTATTTTCCAAAACATGCATTCCTGAACGGAGTCTTCTAGAGATGGCAAAACGAACGCAGATATTTAGTGCAACCAGCGCAGACGTAGGTCTTGAATATAATCGAATTCGATGAGAAGTTTCGGGATTGATCATCGTGAAAACGTCACGAATGACTTGTCATTGACTTATTAAAAATGTGATTTTAATCTAATTTGCCAAAATGAAGAAACTGACTCTAAATAATGTAAGATGAGATATAAATAGTGTCGAGCGATTGAGAGCGTTGAAGTTATGGATAGACGATGCTATTAGAAGCTAGGGTTTGCAAGTACTAATGCTTGAGCACTCTTAAAAGGACCTGAGCAATTTGCGATCCTTCACCAGGTTAGCAGTTAAATAAGCGTTCGCTAATGTCAAGATCTCCCGCCGGTGTCGAGATTCGACTGATGTTAACATCCAAACCCTAATGGCCACACTTGATTTGCACGAGACGCCTCTTCTGGAGATATAGTCATCTACGAGATGCGATTCATGTACTGCGTCAAGACTCGTCAAGACCTGTCATAATTAGAAAGCTTGATGCAGATATGAACTAAAAGCCCTTGAAGGAGTACTTGAAAATCATCACATCATGTGACAACCATTTAAAAATGAATCTTACTTATGAATAACATCAAAACGCATTACTTATCCGACACGAGATTAAAATGTCACAAAAGACATTTTCCTAGATAATTAGGTTGATTTTCACACACTAAATCTTGATCTTCATCGTCAGACAATAACTAAATTCAATTTTATAATGATTCAAGTCTTTGGTATCCCCTTCTACCCATTTAAAATTCTTTTTTTCCCTTCAAATTTCGGTGAACCCATGAAAATCAAGCTGCCTTTTTACTACTTCATAACGAGTTCGACAGCGAGCCCAGTCCACTCAGTCCCCAAGTTCAGCCTCACGGCGGCCCATTCAACTCCCTCGCCCTCCTGTCTTCCTCCGTCATCTCTTACACGTGGAAACATTCGGACTCAACCTCAGCTCGGAATCCCGAAGGAGCCCGTGGAAAGAGATCGGATAGACACCTCTTACTTCGCACCGATTACTTGTCACCGCCCGGAAGCGCCATGAAACCACCGCACTCCCTCTCGCCGTCCGTATAAATTCCTGCTCCCTGACGTTCCTTCGTCCAAAGCCCCCTTGAAAAGCACCCAGACCCACCGAAGCATACGATCACCGCTTCAAGAATTTCGTCGAACACCATGTCGCTGATCCCGAGCTTCTTCGGCGGGCGTCATGGCGGCGTCTTCGACCCCTTCTCCCGCGACATATGGGACCCCTTCGAGGGCTTCGGCCTCGCCGCGGCCGTCCAGCCCCCGTCCGGCGGGGACCGGGAGGCCGCGGCCATAGCGAACGCGCGGATCGACTGGAAGGAGACGCCGGAGGGGCACGTGTTCAAGGTGGACCTGCCGGGGCTGAAGAAGGAGGAGGTGAAGGTGGAGGTGGAGGACGGGAGGGTGCTGCAGATCAGCGGGGAGAGGCGGAGGGAGCAGGAGGAGAAGACGGACAAGTGGCACCGCGTGGAGCGGAGCAGCGGGCGGTTCGCGCGGCGGTTCAGGCTGCCGGAGAACGTGAGGCTGGAGGAGGTCCGGGCCAACATGGAGAACGGGGTGCTGACGGTGGTGGTTCCCAAGGCGGAGGAGAAGAAGTCCGAGGTCAAGGCCATCGACGTCGCCGGCGGAGAGTTGGAGAGGGAGAGGGCGGAGTGAGCTGAAGCTGACGAAGGAGGCGCGAGGAGAGAAGAGAAGGTGGGGTTCTGGTAAATAAGGCCAACGTCATGGCTGTGTTCCTTTGTTTGTTTTGGTTTTCCTTCTTGCTTTTTTATCTTTTCCGGGGTGTAATATCGTAGATGAAGATGAAGATGAAGATGGAAGGTTTTGATGTAAGGGTTTTTACTTTTTTTTTGGCTAAAAGATGTAAAGAGGGGTTTTGTGAATCGCCACAGTGCGACTATATGACATAAGTGACAAATATAATGTGGAGTGGAGCAATACTTATAAAGCGAATAGCAATCGTTAGCTCAGGATTAGTCTCTGATGGACCGAGGAAAGGGGAAAGATTTTGGCTCAAATACTACCCCTATAAGAACGCACTTTTCGAAGTCTTTAGAATTTTTTTTTTCATCATTTTTCATTCGAAAATTTTTACTTAAATTTTGGAATTTTTAAAAAAAATTATAGATTATTTTCAAAATTCAAAATTGTATATTTCGGTATCGAGGTGCCCATGCCTAGATCCCTAATCGGACTTGAGACTTTAATGCGGTTCTTCAATTGGGGCCCGATCCTTGATCGGACTTGAGACTTTAATGCGGTTCTTCAATTGGGACTGGGATCGGACTTGAGACTTTGATGCGGTTCTTCGATTGGGACTTGAGACTTTAATGCGGTTCTTCGATTGTTCATTAATACTCAAATTAGAAAAATATTTTTCAGTTTATTTTTAGATTTTGGCCATAAAAATCATAAAAATATTGTTATTTTTTGAGAAATATTTTTCTAGAAAAATGTTATATTTTTCGTGGACTTAAAAGTATAATTAATTTCCCCGACATTTACCCAACGGTAGTGGTGGAATTACCAATTACTAACTAAGCGTAAGTGAGACATATGATCTATCCATCCATAACCAAAAGGTATGATCGGTCGGACTTACAAAATGAAAATAAAACGGCGACCAAGAAGCTCCTTCAACCAAGGATTTTCCAATAAAAACAAAAAAGAATAACGGGGAAGGAATCCTTGAGGTCAGCCTTCGTCGGCGGAGAATTAATCCACTGCATCACGAGCGCGACATTAGAGCGGACCGCTTCTTTCTTTTGCTTTTTTTTTTTTTGTTTTTCTTTTCCTTTTAGCAAATTTTTTTTAAGCGACTCTAATTTGTGGTCACGTATTGCCACGTGGCCTTTCATACTTTTTATTTTTATTTTTATAAAGACAAGTCAGTACTTTCATCACACGGATCAGACGGAACTAATAGAGGTACATGATTATATTTTTTTAAAAAAAATTAAAAATTCTGTTGTATTTTCATAATAAGCTTTGCAACTTTTACTATTTTTCATTTTTACATGACATTGACGTAACACATTCAAGGACTGCAGTGCATGAACATCTAGGCAAAGACTGCAGTGCATGGTATAAAGAAATTCTGGGAGGGATGCGGTGCGTGGTATAACAAAGACTGCAGTGCATGGTATAAAGAAATTTTGGGAGGCAAGTAAATGCCGTATTTTTTAAACTATGGAAGAAAATATTTTAGATAAACATTTAGGTGTTAACAAAAATCAAGTGGCTTGCATTATTAGTTAGGTCATCAACTTTTTGTTTGTTTACTCCCTGTCCATGTCGCATGTTGATTTGCGGACTCGGTCAATAAAAAGTTATTTGTTTACTCCCTGTCCATGTCATATGTCAATTTGCGGGACTTGGTCAGTGATTTTTATAGAAGAAAATATTGAAATCATATTAAGAGATTAATCATTGATTTGTGGACCGGTCAATAAAAAGTTATTTATTTACTCCCTGTCCATGTCATATGTTGATTTGTGGGTCTTGAACAGTGATTTTTATAGAAGAAAATATTGAAATCATATTAAAAAATTAATCAATGGACGTGCAAACGAAATTGAACTGGGGTTGAGCAATCCAAAAATCAGTTTTGAAGTTTTTGTTCCAATTTTATATTTGTCTTGATCTCTAATATTAAATTAGCGTTTTTTTTTGTCTAAATCCGGGCGGAAATACGGATTTTGTGTGTGTAATTTTCCCTTTTTTTGGTCCTTTCTTCCCTGTTTTGGTCGAATCCTTTTTCTGTTCAATTGTCAAAGCATAGGTAAGCTAGCTCGGAGCACATCTGTTAGGCTGACGCGGCCACAGCCTCGAAGTAGGTCCCGCCAAAGTGACGCAATACCCCACCTCCAATCATGAACCAACTCGCCTGAGTCACGACTCACCGCCAGCTCGGACATCCGAAAACCCGGTTCAGCCCTCGAGAGTCCATCAAAATTACCAAGAATGCCTGTCCTTATTCCTGCCATCTTCTCGCCTGGAATATCTCTGGCCGATCCTCCGTTGCCACTCTGAACTCTCTTCCATTTCTCCGCGTGACGGACAGAAGCTTCCGGAGCTGCTTCTCCCATGGCTTCATCGCTCGCCTCCTTCGCCGCCTCTTCGTCGTCGTCGTCGTCTTGGCTCGCTCTCCGCCGCTCGAGAGCCTTCTCCGATCACCTCGCTCCTCCGCCATGTCCGCCTCTCGGAACACCTCGCGCTCGTCCGCTCGACTGCAAATTCCCCCATCTCAGCATCGGGTTCTGGCGAGATAGGTGAGCGACGTGTTCTTTTAGCGTTCGTGCTGTTTTTTTCCCGCTTAGGAACTGGTTAGGATTAGATTGAGATGCGAATCCGCAGCTGCGGGGACCTCGGTAGTTCTTCTGCTTTTCTTTGTCCCTGGATTTGGAGTACTTTGCGGCCGATGAACTTGACTGATCGTCGGGGCTCTTGATCGGGAGTGTCGATTGTCTGCGTCTCGGAATATAGTTTGACGAAGGAAATCCGGTTGATATCTCCTGTATCTTTTTGTCTGATCGCTCGTTTTCTACGAGCATCTGCGATCATCGCATTAAATTGCGTCGAGGAAATTGTGATCGAACGGTTGCCTGAACTCTAGTTGTAGTGTTCTCTCTGGCACTTATCTAAAGCGAGGATAGAACGATCCTGCAGAAAAAAGGCTGATATACACGGCTTCCAGAGAAGCAGAGAAGTATTTTGCTGTTGTTGTTGCGCTCGTTTTGTTCGGCTTATTTATTCTTCGTATTCATTTGGATTATTATGCAGAAACATTGTCCATGCTTCTGCTAATGGCACGAATGCTGTGGATGTCACCTCAATGGTAAGTAACTGGAAAACAATACGAAAGTATTGGACATTTGAACCATGAAACACAGTTGTCTCTTTCTATATTAGGTTTTGGTGCCCATTGGATCCTTTAATTTTGTTATAAAATTTGTGGAGAAGTGGCCTTCCATCTAAATTTACTTCAATTGTTAATAGTGCTTAACTGCCAATTAAAACCAGTGTTTTTTTCCCTGTCTTTGTTGAGTAATGAATGCCTTCATAGTGGCCATTTTCTCTTCCATTGCTAATTGTTGGCAATAAACGAGCATCTTTCAATTGTGATGTTGAAAATCAATGTCTGGATGGGACCATCCTTTCTTTATATATTGGAAATCTGTAGCTTGGTTGACATATTGCGAAGGCATTTTGTCTTTTATTTTTCTTTTCTGTTTACCAACTATTTTCTGCAACATGCATCTGCTGCTTACGTTATTCAGTTGCAAGATGGAGAAGCTGGTCTTCTGCTGTGGTCATTCCCACAACTTCACTGAGATTTACTATATCGCACTCATCAGTCCTTCCACATTTTTTGTCCCCTCTTATGTAGATGAAGTACAAATAGCAGCCTAAATGTGATGTTCTGTCGTGATTTAGCCCTTCACTTGTTCAAACATTTTCTTTGATAGGTATCTCAATAATGCGATAATGAGATTTTTTAAATTGTTCTTCAAAGTATGAAGTGCTATTAAAGCTACTTCACCTAACTAGACAGTAGTTTCAATAGAAGCATGGGTGTCATTTATAGTTGGTTGAGAGTACAAAAAATGTCTCCACATGTATCTTTTCTGATGACATGACGCAAGTGCAATTTTTTCTACAGTCTGATGACAGTGCTGATTATATTCCCATGCCAGTGGTGCTGATTGATCAAAATTCAGATTCAGATGCAACTATAGTGCAACTCAGCTTTGGAGATCGCCTTGGGGCTCTTATTGACACGGTGAAGTGGCTTTTTATAAAGATTTTGTTGCCAAATCTTTCCTAAAAGTAGCAAGGGTATTGGTTTCAGTTTCAGGAATATTAGACTTGGAAACTAGTCATAATCTCCATGATGAAGTTCTGAAAGCATGGTTGTTCTTAAACATCCACTCATTAGGAGGCAAAAGGCTTTTCTGGTTTTGTTTTTGTTCTTGATTATTCTTGCCCTTGGTGGCTGCCATATTATTTTTTCCAACACTTGGTAAATATAGTTGGGGAATTCAGGTATGGAACATGAATTTGAAGATTCATATTCCAAACAGAAAATTGGATCCAATTTCATATGGTAAATTCCAGGGCACATGTAGAAATATTTTGCTTTTGCAGTAAGAAAATGTGCCCTTTTTGTTGGATGCATCGCATGGCTAGTTTTGCCTCTTCTTTGTTACTCTTTCTGGTTGTGTTTGCGGTGCTGCAATAGCTTCACTGGTGTAGAGGCTGCCTTTGTTTAAGTTACAGGTTGCTTCAGTTGCATGCATGTGCTGCCAATGCTCATTCCAGCAACAATTCTCTCAGCTTTTCGCCTTTTTTTCTGAGTGACTGGATATGTATGCTTGTCTGTCAAAATTGTGTACATCCTACCATATATATGAACCAAGAAAGAAGAATATGAAGGAAAAGAATGATGGCTAATATACCATTCCTATTGCCTTTTGGCGAATTGTTCTAATTAGGACTTTTTCTGTGTTATTCCACATTCCCGAATTGACTTGGTTAGCCATTTAACTTTTGTTTTAGGAACCAAATCATTCAAAATTTTCTTTTAAGCCCCTTTTATGCTCAAGACTCAAACCAGACTGCATAGCATAAACTTGTGAGCATAGTGTCTTGTATCTTGGGTTGCACCGTCCAAATGGTCGAGTTATTTGAATAAAATAGCAATGAATCATCTAAATTGGTTGCTTTCCTTTGAGTTATTATTTTGGATATGAATGTGTAATTTCTTACGGTTGGAAATGATTAGAGTACATCCATTGAGTTCTGGAATAAATCTACCTGTAGAGAAGTTCTTAATGGCATAGGTATCTGGGTAGAGTTTTGCTTCCTTGTGTATTTTCTGATGAGATTAGATTAATGATTTATGTGTACAGATGAGAGCATTGAAGGATTTAGGATTGGATGTATCAAAGGGAAGTGTTACCACGGAGGGAGCTGTCAAGCAAACAAAATTCTACATAACAAGACTGTAAGAGACTTCATCTATACCAGCCACCTTGATGTATTTTCTGACAAAAAATTGTTTGTCTCTATGGAATTGTTGATCCATGTCCTCTATGCCTATTCTCTCATATGTAATTCTCTGTGGTTCAATGTTATTTATGTTTTTGCGTTGAGGATCAACTTTTCAGTATTGTTAGCTGAATAAGTTGTTGCACTTGCAGTGGTTGTGACTACTTGTCTGTTATCATCCATGCTTTAAAGATTTCATTTGTAGAAACTCTAGAACGCAATGGACTATTGTCCCCTGTGCCAGTGTTCTCTGGCTTTCTGCCATGTCGTTGCAAGCATTTGTCTTCTCTTCTGGCAGCCACCATCTAAGAGTACTATCCTTCAAAAGAAAGAACTGAAATTAGCTAGTGGTATACATTTGTTCCTACAACTTTTTGCTTTTGTACTCCTATTCAACAGTTGGGTAGCATGGAGATCAGCGATAGAGTAACTTGTAACCTGGAAAAATAGACCTCCTAGCCTAAAGATATTTTCATTTCTTATTCTAGCTTCTTCGTGTTGGGTCATTTAAAAGGAGACAGGTAGAAGGGCTTTCAAATATTTGTCTTTCATTCTAGCTTTTACTTGTTGGGCCGTTCCAACAGAGATAACTAGAAGGGCTTGTGTAGGCACTTGAGAGGATAAGTTGCCATCCTCTTGATCATCTTGGTCCCAAGTTGGCAAGCTTATTTGACATGCATTCTATGACACCCCCAAGTCCCGCATGAAGTTGGACTGTTGGAGGGAGATGGTTGAGTGACACACAAGTAGCAGCCCAGCCCTAATGATCACCAACTTGAGTGCCCCTTTTGGGGAGGTTTGACCTGGCCATTAGATCAGGGTAGGTCGTTACGCATTCCTCTTCGAGTTGTGGCCCAGTTCTCTGACAGACAGTTTTTGCATGGATTGCAATTGTGTTTGTGTGGTAATGGGACATTGCCTAACAATCAGCAGAGTTACCTCTAGCATGTTGCAATAAAAGAAGGCTATTAGTAAATTCCTTTGGTACAGTGTAAACTATATATTTGATGGCCGAATTTCTCGACATTTAGAAAATTTTGGCTCACATTAATGGCCAGCAGTCATACATTTACCATGTCCTGTTGTGGTTAGATAAGCTCTGTGAGTGGACAAGCTAGGCAAAGGGGCCTATTTCCGCCCATATTTTTCCACCCCGCAAAAGAAGCAAGCGTCACATTTAAGGACCTGAGAAGGCTTTAAACATCATTGTTTAGGTCTATTCTCAAGAATATGAGTGCATCTTTGTTTTCATTTTCTATCTTCTTGAATATTGGTTGAGTCAGTGATAATGAAAATTCTCAATAAAAATTGAAAATTGTAAGAACATGCTCATCGGTATCCATCAGAATCATGAGAAGTTGTACTTCGGTTGTATCTAAACCCTCTTGTTCTCATTTTAATAAAAAACTCAAAATAAAGAAATTGTATTCTGTTTGTAGGTTTAATTTTGCAAAACAACTTACCTGCTTTTGCTGGAAATTGCGTCGAAGATAATATCAGAGATTTGTTGTGACCTATTATCACAGTCAGACTTGATTTGAAACAAAATTGTTGGATCTTCAACCAAACAGGCACTAAGTTTCTCTGTGGACTCAATTTTAGCTGTGTTTGTCTTTCGAATATTTTCTCCCTTTGTGCATGCAAAGATAGGTAAATTTTAGTATCACATTATGGGAAGCAGTCACTTATCAAAAACAAATGAAAAGGGGTAAGCAGTCATTTATATAATTTTGTTCTTCAGGGACACTGGCCGCAAAGTTGACGATCCAGAGCTGTTGGAGAGGATCCGCCTTACGATTATCAACAATCTTTTGAAGTATCATCCAGTATGAATTTGGATTCTTGCTTCATAGTGTTTATTAAACTGGGTTCTTTGGTGAGAATATCATAAATATTTTCTAGAGGACATTAATTCTGGTTGTGAATTTCTTGTTCTCCTTACTATTTAATCTGTAGGAGTCCAGTGCACAACTTGCATTGGGTGAGGCATTTGGAATACAAGCTCCAGAGAAGAAGGTGATGTGCTTTTTAGATTTCTGCAAATTACATTATCTTGGTTTGCGTCAATTTTACTTTCACTTCTTCGCTCATTCATAGTGATAGAAAGTCCTATAAAAAAACTTAAAGCTTTTAGGTTGAGGGAGTTTTGTGTATATAAGGCCAGTGTAAGACCTATCAACAAGTAATCTGGGTGGTTAGTTAAGCACATAAAATAGGATTAGCCAATTGTGTGAAGGTATGAGGAATTATCTCTTTTGTAACTGCTGGGGGACATGCTTTTTTTTGATATTTCGCTGTTCGCCACCAACTGGAACCCACTTGCTTTAGAAATTTGTGAGAGTCCATGATTCCTTTGGCATAAGTTTAAATTTTCTCTTGATTTCCTGCATACAAGCTTATGTCTCATCATCAGTGCATAATTTATTCATTTTCCTATTCCCATAGAGGAAGTTAGTAAGTTTGGCACCATTACTAAGCCAGCATTGCGAAAACACTATAATATGCTACTGGTAGGAGTTGTTCACAGAACAAGAAAAATATTCTGGAGAGAAGAAAAAGGGAAAAAGTTTTTCTCACTTGGGTTGATCCAGGTCATTCATTCCTCTCTTTTCTTCCTTTCTCTTCTGTTCTTTTTTTTTTTTTTGGGGGGGGGTGTCCCCATACCTGGTTTTAAAATCTTGGTGAAATTGCTGATGAATTTCAAATGATAAATATGTAATAGAGATAAAATGGTTTTCTACTTTGTCAAACTCTATCTTTTTCTTTTTCGGGAAACATGAACATCATTCAATCAACTTTGAAATTATGTAGGAACATTGAGAGAAATATCTAAAACACTTCTTGAAGAATCCATTAGATCTAAGCAACATAGACTGATTACCTGTCGTGTCAAACTATTCTTGCTTCAATTGGTCCACAATTTTGTTGGGAGTCCGGCTTTTAGTTTGGATTGCTGGGTTTGCATTTGCGAGTGGTTTTTAGGTAATTTTGAGGTCTTTAAATATTACACATTCCAATGATGCTGATCATTAGAAATGCTTAATCATTTTTTCCTTCTTAGGTTCTTACTCTTTTTTAATCCTTACCATACACGTTCTTCTGATAACTGTTGCTTCTGCACCTTGTGTGACTGTGTTAGGAAAGATGTGCTTGGACGACCATATAGAAGAAACATATCTTGGTTGAGAAGTAATTGCCCTATGACGACAGGCCATACATCCAATTTAGCTTTGAGTGATAGATCATTCTAGTTGTAAATCATGCAGTCATCTAACAGCTTAAACTTACACGTAAATCTGCAGTAGTCTGATACTTTCTGCATGTGGAACAAGATTCATCAAAACTGACATTTCCCCACGGATAGCTGCAAAAATTTCCGTGTTCAAACAGCAGGAAGAGGAAAAAAGATGCCATTTCTGTTTTTCAGGCAAATAAAATCTCTCCGTGCTCAAAAATGATTTGTTTTAACATTTTTCTCATGATAAATCTATTTCAAAAGTTCCCCTTCCTTGTCCTGGTTTGGCATGAAAGATATTTCATTTATTGCTTCATGGTACTTCCTGTTTAGGGAACTAGTAGTTTGGCCATTTCACATTCGGAGCTGTGCTATGACCGAGTATAATCTGATGTGCTAAGATTTTCTACTCCAACTGATAGAAATTTTGCACTTGTGCTGTGAAGTTATCTATAATGAGTGGCATTCTTTATCTTATAACAGCTTGATGTTGACATCACTACTCGCATTCAAGTGAAGGAAGATGGACCGAAGAGGAGGTATGCATTTTCATCAGACCATCTTTGTATAGCCAAATACTAGATTCCTTGGATTTTGGTAAATTACACATCATTGTATTCAAGAGAGGTTATTAATAGATTGCTTATGCAAATTTATCCTGCTTTGGACCAGCTTGCTTTACGTAGAGACAGCAGATCGACCTGGATTGCTTGTAGACATCATCAAAAATCTTGCTGACATTAATATCAATGTCGAATCGGCAGAGATTGATACAGAAGTATGATAGATTAGCCTTTTTCTCGTATCACTTCTGTTTGCAGCTCTATACATGTTCAAGTTGTTTGTATATTATGGTCCCATTTAAAAGGTGTTCTCACTTACAGGGGTTGGTGGCTAAAGATAAATTTTATGTGAGCTATGGAGGAGCAGCACTGAATAGCTCATTGTCTCAGGTAATTGATGACGACTTAAAAAATCTTGCTTTCATAGCATCTCATAAGACTGTATGCTCACATATTCTGTTGAATTTATGTCAAATGTAGTGATTTGGGCGGAATAGATGGTTGTTAAATTCCTATTCTGGATTGTAAAATCATAAGATCATGAGTTAAGAATAATATAACACAATGATTTGAAAGTGCTTATTCAGTATTCTCCTCTTCAAGAGTACAGAAAGAAGCTAATTTATAGGGCATAGAAATCAACACCCAGACCAACTACATGACAAATTCTCCGATGTGCCCCCCTCAAACACAATCTGGTGTACGAGCACACCAATTAAGCACAAATTATATCTTCAGTGCTGTGTATTGAATCTCGAAAACCAGAAAGCGGCTACAGTTGTGGATCTGAAACATAACCATGAGTCTATATCTTTAGAAGGATCTTCTTGGGCTCCTATCTTAACTGATGAAAACATGGGAGCGATTCTTCTGATCTCATGGGCTAAATTTGATATAATTATCATATAGATTAAAATTTTAAAATAATATATTCTTTTGAAATTTTAAGTTCATGAACTAAAATATATAGACCTTACTGATATTCTATTTCTAGAATTAATGTGGGTTTTTAAATTATTCATGAGTTTTATGTTATTAAAACCATTATTCAATAAAAATAATTATGTTTTATACCATGTAGGATCAAAATTTTGACTATCATCTTTGGGAGCACGTTGTATAAAGACCTTATCTATGAAGTCTGTTATTTGTACTCACAGGTTTTGCTTGCATTATTATTCTAAAATTGCAGGTGCTAGTTAATTGCTTGCGATACTACCTTCGAATGCCAGAAACGGATGTTGATAGTTACTAACAACTGGACCAAGAAATTGTGATGTAAACAAAAATGTAACCATTCTTCTAGCACAAACTCTATTGTCTTGGATCAACAAATATACATTTTCATCAGTGTCAAGTTCGATCTGGAAGAGACGTGGCAAAACTTTTCCACCATGAGAAAGCAGTAGATAGATATGTGGTGTCAATTTCTAAAGGGCCATTTGTGCGTCATCCGCTGTATTCTCATGGCGCATTCTCTTTCCCAGGAGGTAATTGATCCACATCATCTTGTGTGATTCTATTTCATTCAGTCAGAAAGGATGAATATCATTTGCTTGGTTATCGTTACTTCACTTCTTATGCTTTTGACGTCTCTCCCACATTTGATTGGAATTCCTACATCTACCCAAATAAAATCTACTTATATATTGGCTTGTTTTTCTTCACATATTATTTTCTTGAAGCACAATGGCCGCTGCTGTCACCGAAATTTGACCTTATTGTGTTTATGATCCAGTCAATGGATGCATTGACCAGCATGGTAAACAATTGAATCGATATAAGTACGATGAACTCGTAATATTATCATGGAATCTTTCTCATCATTACATTAAGGTAGTGACTTTTACTCGAAAAAAAGAAAAATTGCCTGACTTATTTGTACTCGTTCAATCTATTTCTTAATCAGTATGTTTGAACTTCAAACATCTTTTCCAGAAGTCTTCCGTCCACTAATATTGACGGGTGGAAGAAATTGTGTACATCTTTTGCTTAGTGTGACGACCTCTTGCCTAATAAAAGTTCTAATGTAAGCAAGGTTTGTGGCCAGTGACTAGACACAAGCAGTCATACCTGCTACCAGCGTTGCTTTATCTGCTATCTATTGTGGAAGCACTGATCCTGCCATATGCACTGCTTGAATTCAGTTGCCCAAAAAAATTTGCTTGAATACCTTGGAATTGCAATGGAACTTAGTTGACAGCAAAGCCCTAGGACTGTCCCACCTTTTCTAATGATCATTTTTGTGCATCCTAAAGTCACTACTCTATTCCGTAAAGGGTGGGCACTAGGCAAATGCTAGAGTTATCTGTATTTGTTTTCTCCACAAAGGACTCCAGCATAATTTGCAGTGTAGCTCAACATGTGGGATGAGTTGTTGGCGGATCAGAGTGAGACAAAACGATGTCGATGATAATAATATACTTTGTCAGTAGGAGTTGGAGAGCCATACAAAAGAGAGTGGCTTTCTTCAATTTGCCTTTTTAATACACTTCAAGCATCGAATATATGGTATGAGACAAGAACACATCGATATATTTTAGGAAGTGGCCACATAAAAGGCGGCCAAAAGTGAGCCTGAGTAACAGTTGGTGCCATGTTCAAGTGAACTACTTCCTTCTTTTCAAATGAAAGAGTTCTGTTTTTTAAGAGGAAAAGACAGAATAATGGCGTTCTATTATCCAGGAAACAATCTGCCGTGCTTGTCCTGACGTAGAAATCCTCAAATGTGCAGTTTGCATGTCTTGATTCTTGCGGAGAAACAACTCAAATCCCAGCTCGTGGCAATTCTTGCTTCTCCCCTAAGGAAGGGCAAACAGATGTCCCCCAAATTTCAGATTTTGTTCGTGACGTTCCTCCATGTCCATCTTATTAGGGGTTCTGACCCTGATCCTATCCAAGACTTCTGTATACCCAGCAGAGAAGAATCTGCGACCACCGTCCAGTGCAAGAACTCATCGCTAGTCACGGTAGAAGACTTCATGTTTTCTGGGATAAAGTTCCCAGGAAAGTTCAGCCAAACAGGATTATCAGCCACATCGGTGAATGCAAACATCTTCCTGGGGCTAAACACGCTCGGTATGTCCTTTGTAAGGGCGGATTTCGATGTCAACGGGATTAATGTCCCGCATCTTCATCCCAGAGCAACCGAGGTAGCTTTCGTGGTGGAGGGAAGGGTTTATTCAGGGTTCGTCGACACTCAGAACAAGGTCTTTGCCAGAGTTCTAGACAAAGGTGAGGTGATGGTTTTTCCGAGAGGTCTAGTCCACTTCCAAATGAACGTGGGAGATAAGCCTGCCACTATTCTGGGGAGCTTCAACAGCCAGAACCCTGGACTGCTGAGAATTCCATCTGCCATTTTTGGGTCCGGCATCAGGGACGATCTCTTGGAGAAGGCTTTTGGGTTGAGCTCTGAGGACATGGCTAAGTTGAAGAGAAGGTTTGCTCCACCTACATAGGGTTGAAGTGGTGCTATTTTCCAAATTTCGAATAAGAGGTTAAGATTGCTTGTATCTGTCAATCAGACTGTAGTATTATGTATTTAATAAAATGAAGTGATCGAATCAAGGGTTCCGAACATGAAAATTCATTGCATGTTCTTGGATTCCCTTTATGTTCTTGACTCGATATGGAACAAATGCAGTCATAAGTACAGATTGTTCACCACCCTTAATGACTTCACATTTTCTTCAACAAGACTCTTTCTTCCGGTTGGTAAGATTAAAGATGAGTCGACATGATTGAGTACGAGGGGAAAAAGGCTGGAGGGTAACTCATTTTGTCACTCCGAATGTGCTGTACTGAAAAAAGCCATCATATCTGCTCATGTCAAAGCCATCATGTCTCCTTTACTAAATTGAAAAGGTAAAGGCAAACCTTCCGCATGCGTCTATCGCGTCCCTTGATTGCTGCTCTCACCTGTGAGAAAAATAATGTGCATCATGACAAGAACATGGATCACAATTAGTGAGAGATCTCTTCTGCTTCTTGTAGTTATGTTCCTTCTGATCTCTAGTGGTCCAAGTTAGTCGCCTTGAAAGTGGGATCCTATGCCCTAAAGCATTTTCCCATGGATATTGCTCTCTCTCTCTCTCTCTCTCTCTCTCTCTCAGTGAAAAAGTAAAGCTTCAACTCTAACTAATTTTTCATCCACGAAGGAGTGGTCCAAGTTAGTTACCTAATCCCTAATTTGTGCTCCTTTTATGATCCATCCATCGAGGAGTGGTTGGCTTTTCCTACAGTTCTATGAATGGCAACCTAATGCTGGATGACATTTTTCAAACTTGGAGAAAGAATTCAATGTCTCGTGACTGACGACTATGGAGACTTTATAAGAGTTCTTCTATGTGGAATAAATTAATTAATATTATAATTTATTGTTTTATGGGTTGGTCTAATGATGTGAAATATAAAGATTTTTAATTAGTCTAATATGAAATTGATTTGTGTGAACTAAGTAAGAACCAGCCAATGATGAGAGAGCCTATGACTTAAAACTCTAAAAGTGATGCTCAAGTTTCTCCTCTAAACCTAATGATACACAAATAATGAGCATTTAGTAAATGTTGAGGGTGAGGGGCAATCTCATTGAGTTAGTGATACAGAGAGCAATAGAGGAGGAAGACTTGAGTTTCGGATTATCGCTACTCCGCATTAAGAATCATGTATTCCAAATAAGGTGCATAAATTTCTTTTTCTCCATTAATGCATTTTAGATTCTATTATAGAGATTTTGGGTGCTGTTTTGATGGCTTACAGACTTGTCTACATAATACTAACATACCCGATTTCTTTCATTGTGGTGAGGTCACATTCAAGGACCGAAACAGTGTTTGTGCATTGGACCTGTGTAGTTTATCTTATGAGACCTAATACCATTCAAATAACAAGTTGGAGAAGCTTGGTCCGATCTAGATTTTGACATGCCCTATGACACTCTTCACCTGACATGTGCATCTGGGCAAGGATATCCGCTTGTGAGAAGACGAGCATGGCAAGCAGACGCAGAGCAGCAATCACATAACAAACGTGATGAAAACCGTCAACGATGAACATCACATTCGAATTTACATAGATGAAACTCAAAGAAACACACCATCATTCGTAGAAGAAGTTCTACAAACCCGAAAACTAGTTCCTACTCAAATACTTGAACTAAATTTCCAACGCTTAGAGCAAAGCATTTAGCATTTCGTTCCAAGTATCGGGCACGCCTGGGAGGCACCAGTGGCTGCAATCAGATGAGAAGCCTTTCGGATTCTGCCTCTCCTGCTGGTTCATCGCTCTTCTGTACACTGAAGGATGCCCGTCTCTCCTTAGTGCAGACATTGCCGTTATGTCCTGCAAATACACAGGGAATCTCATCCTCCTCACCACTTGTTGCAGCACGACCAGCTGCTCAGGGACATGCCGGTGGCTGAAGTATGCCAGAGGTTGCTTCTGATTGTAGCATTTCCACCCATTTTCCCTAGCCACACAAGGGGACAAGTCAAAAGGATGCTCTCATTATAAAGAAGATTGTATTTTACTTCGGACCCTAAGTTTTAATACATTATAAGGTCATGCAGTGCTTTTACTAACAAAAACCAAACTCTGCCTCTCTCTGTGTCTACAAAAAGCAATTCCTCCTCGTCTTCTTTGATGCCGATTCAGGACAAAGCTCTACTACTTTGAACTAGGACACGAATAAACAGATAGGCTTCTCTTTTTGGAGTTTTCCCTTAGGATATTTTAAAGTCTAAAAGCAAGTGCAAGTACCTGTTGTGCCTAGGTGACATGCTTCTGAAAATGACTCTGGTTCTCCGAGGATCTAGATTCAAGTCCACCCATTTGGCCCATGTAGTGAGTCCTTTTTCATAAGCCACCATTGGATTTATGTTCGTGAACATGGATCTTCCCTCCATGTAGTAATCCCACCTGAAATTGATGGTTCCACATTCTAAAATCAGCAGAATAAACTTTTTTGGCTCTACAAACGTCATGTTGGCAACATAACGATGCTTCTGATATGGTCTTCGAGAAAGGGGAATGAATTCGCTTTTCAATCTTCGGAAGACTAAAACAGAAAAAAGGTAAGAGGCAGGTATTCATCTTACGAACTCCATTTGTCCGAGTGAGTCCACCAGTGAGCAGAATCGAACAAGAGGATGTCAACTCCTCTCCAATACTTGGCATTCTCCTCAATCAAATCCAAGTGCAAGATTCTCTTGTTTTGAGGCCCTTTGGTCAGCTCCACAAGCAGTGGAGCCCAGGAAAATTCTATCGACGTCTCGAAATCCTGCCAAGAAAGTTATGCGCATTAAAGAAAAAATTCAAGTGGCATTGAGTTTTCTAGTAATAGAAGCATCGACAGATGAATAAAAGTTATACAGCACAACAAGGTCAAGTAACAAATTTGAGCTTTTTTAGATGAGTTGGTTGATCATTATTCCACCATAGCTTTCAATCTTTTAGGTAAGACCGACTGCTTGCACTAGTATTATCACAGAAAGAAGTTTGGGAAGTGGGTAAAAATCAACTTCCCAATGTCAAGGTCTCTCACCATTGCATGAAAAGCCATGGAAGGGCCGTTGTAAGACACTGTTTTCCGGCCGGTCGGAATCACGCCTTGCACTAAGCACACAAGAGACTCCCACTGATTCCTCATTATGGAATCGCCCACCAGCATTATTCTCTTCCTTCTCATCTTTGCCAGAAATTTCAGTGCATCAAACCTGAAAGACAACACTCCCAAAGACTATAAAGGCCTTCATATGGTTCAGGCAAAGCAAGAACAAAGTCATAATATTTCCCAGGTTTTTCTTCTTCTTTATCAGAAAGAGGATGTGATGATGGTAATGATACCTAGGCAGTGAGCATGCCTGGGGCTTCCACCTCCACTTCTGGTAATCCGAATCGGGTCGTCCGTTTCTCTGGCAAGTCACGGTGCTGCTGAGGTAAGGGCAGTTGGAATCGTAGAGAGGGTACGATTCGTCCACCACCCACTTCCCGGTCGACATGTCGCAGCTCTGCCTCCGAGCATCGTGCCTCGACTGGACCATGTCCACTCCATCCTCTTCGTCCGGCCACGAGCTGTCTTCTTCCTCCACCAGGTCGTTCACGAAGTGCGTGGACTCGCAGCGCTCCAAGTGGGCGAGACGGGCGATGCAGAAGAAGAGGAGGATCGAGAAGAGCTTGGGTCTCATCACTTCGGCCATTGGAGAGCTGAAGAAGTTTCCCCCTTGAAAGGAGTAGCGAAGTGAAACGTCCACTTAAAAAGGGAAGGTTGACTGCAACATTTTCCATCAAGGCATGATTTGCGGTCTCGCGAGGTCCCACATCTCCTTTCCTTCCTCCCTCTCTCCCTCTTTCCATCTCATGATTTCCATGATATCTTGTAATGATGATCTCCAGCACTGTCCTATGTCGACCGTGATCAAGGACTGGAACCGTGTGGGCCGTTCACCGATGTCACTCCTTCGAAAGGGAGACGAAGGAGGACGATGAATGAGCAAGACTTCGTACGTACGTCGACCTGCTGCTAGCTTTGTTCCTCGGCGAATCGACCGTAGAGCAAGCGATGGCATAAGATGCTCTCCTCTCTTATTCGTACAGGAGTTGGTGCGGTCGAAAGGTGAAAATTGAAAAGCAAATGACCGTCTCGCCCCGTGAATTGCGGACGAGGGGCGCTTCTCTCTTCACTTCACGTGAACCTTCGCTTTTGACGGACGAAATCGGAGCACTTCCTTTTTCTTTCTTTCTATTTATTTAAGGCTGAAAACAACACCACACCCAACAACAATCCCCCCTCTTCTGCTTTTTATCTTCTTGAATTGGAACGACATAACTACCGAGATTACGGCAGTGGCCAACCTCTCCACTTTGGAAGGGGATTCCCCACCTCGGGGCTAGGGCGGAGGACATGTGAGCGAGGGAGAGTGGGGTATCACGACCTGTACATAGTACATAACACAGGCAGTGACTTGTACAATAGATACAGGATAAGGCCGGACTAGGAAAAAGAAAGAATTGGAACGACTTTGAAATTCGAGGTCTGTTTGTTAACTTGCCTAATTGTAATTGATTCTATTTTTTTTTTTTTTTTGTTATTGAGAATAAAAAAAGAATAAAAATCCGTTTGATAAATTTTTTGCTCTCGAAAATGAATTTGTTCTCAAGAATAGATTTATAATATAATCAAAAAATTAAAAAGAAATTGCTTTTTTGTTTTCGGAAATAATTCCATAATCAAGCGCGACTTATTTTTCTTTTTTTTTTTTTTTTCTTTTCTTCCTTCCTTCCAACTGCTCACTGGCCACTGTCAAATCTCGCCTAGCCGATCGCCACAACCCTTGGCCTCGCACATTTGGCAAGGTCCAACGAGCTCGCCGAACCTCGCTAAGTCAATCACCGGCTACTATGGCTGACAGTCAGCCACTGTCGGTTGGCAATTGGCCATAAAGAAGGAGGAATAAGGAGAGAAAAGAGAAAAATAAGAAAAATATAACAAAAGTATTAAAAAATTTAAAGAAACAAAAAGAAATTGAGAGTTCTACTAAGCGTATTTTTATTCCAAGATTAAAAACTTTGGACATGTATCAATCGCCTTCAAATGATCGAAATTATTTTGGGAACAAAATAAAAAAATAATCATTTCTAAATGAAAATTGTTCCTGACAACATAATAGTTATCAAACATATCATTGGTCTCTTGATTTTGTAATGGTGAAAAAGGCCTCTTCGATTTAGTCAACTTTGACAAATATATATATATATATATATAGTCAACAAATCAAGCCACAAATTTAACACTCGACCTAAGAATCCTTAAGCGAACCACATGGCGCCACTTCAGGCAAAAGAGGCCTCAAAAGATCTGAACATGATCCTTGTTCTGATATTATGCGAAATTAATATTTAAATATTTTAGTAGTGATTGCAATAACCCGCTCAAGTGTACCGCTTGCAAGTTAGAAGTAGGGACCTTTTTTGACACTTCCTGAACCGTATTGGAGGAGCTCTGTACAAAAAATAAATAAATAAATCCAACGCTGATATGGATTGGAGAACGTGCATCGAATTGTATTAATTTCATAAATATGGATACAATCCTTGTATTTGAACCTTATTGTTCATTCAAAGATTTTCCATCCGTAATATTGAATTTGAAAAAGTAGCGAAACTATTTCAGATTTATTTGGATAAACGTCAGTTTCCACCCATAATGGATCCATACAAAAGTCCAATCTGTTGACTTGGATAGATTTCAGATTTGATTCATATGTCAGCCTCGATTTAGGTTATGTTTGACTAATTTTCTTCGTTGTCGTTTTAGTTTAGTTACTTAACAATTCAAGACAAATTGTCCTATGTTAATTGGAAAGTTATGTCAAGCTCGCATGGATGACAATTTCTCGCTTTACCCTCAAACTACAGCTGAAAATATTCTAGTTGCACCATATAAATTTGCTACTAAAAATGAATTTTGATGGCATTTACTTGTAAGCTAAGACCTTGTTTAGTAACCGGTCAAATAGTTTTTGATTTTAATTCTTTTATTTCCTGAAACAAAAAAAGAATAGAAATCTATTTGGTAAACTTTTTTGTTCCGCAAATAAATTTAGAACAGAGTCAAAAAGAATAAAAACAAAAAAATTACTTCATTATTCTGGAAAACGACTTTAGAATCAAGACTACTTTCTTTTTTTTCTCTCTTCTTTTCTTCTTTTTCGTTCTTCTTTTTCTTCCTTCTTTTCTTTTCTTCTTCTTTTTCCTTTCATTGGTACTGGCTAAATGAGGGTTGGTGGCCTTGTCGAAACCTCGCCAATAGTTGGGCAAGGCTCGACCTCACTAGGCCACCACAAGGTCGGCATCGCCTGGCCATGGTGAGGTCAAGCTTCGCGGTGGCCCAGCGAGGTCGAGCCTTGCCGGTCGCTAGGTAAGCTTAGGCTCGGGCTAGCAACGCTCCAGCAAGGTCATCGACCCTCGTCTGACTGGTCGCCAACCATGACCAAGGTCGGCGACCAATTAAAGGAAGAAGAAGAAAGAAAAAAAAAAGAGAATAGAATTGTTAAAAAAGTTATAAAAATTTTAAGTCATAAAAGAAATTGAGGATCATATCAAATGTATTTCTACATTAAGAATATAAATTTTGGACAGTTATCAAAATGTCTTCAAATGCTCAAAAACTCGTTGAAAGAATAGAATAAAAAAAAAAAATTTCTAAGCATAAATTGTTTTAAAAAATGTAATAGTTACTAAACGAACTGTAAAGAGTTTTCACCATCTACAAGCTCATATAGGCTAAATAGTTTATCGAGTATCTACTATCTACCTTCATTTTGCTCAAATTGGACAGCAGAAAAGATTCTCCTGCGTTATTGAGATGCATCTCCTCCGAATTCGGTAGTAGGTAGAATTGAGCCTTGCTTCCTTCATTCGATTTTGCATCTTTGAGAGTCAAAATGTTTAGATTTGAAAACCAACCTACTCGGTTTATGACGAGATTTTCCAAATTCTCTTGAGGATTGCAACAATTATCCAAGGCTTAGAGAACAGTGATTGAACCGCACGGGCCCAAGCTCAGACCGAAGTGTGGTTTTGGGCCAAGCGAGTCCATCTCCTTGCAAATATACTGCTAAAGAAGCTGTGTACATCTTGACCGCCGCCCGCCCATCGCCGCCTCCACTCGTTGTGGCAGTCAAAACCCATGAGCAAGCGAAGCTCAAAGTCAGCGGCCTCTGGTATGAGCCGTGATAGTCCTGGAGCCGAGGTGGTCACGACCTCTCGTTTGAGCCACCTCCAATTGTAATCCATCGTTCGACAGCGTTTAGATCTAGGTTGATTTACGTTCTTTCCACTAATCGTTGAGTTGAATCTAACTCCGAGTTTTTCCTCTTCGTTTTATGTCAAGCTCTCGCGATGTCGTCGATGAACATCGAGCTGGAGTCGTCAATATCAGTCTTCGTTTCTCGGTGATACCTGCGACCGAGACCTTCGCTGTGTTAGTCTTCTATCCTATTTTCTTTGATGTGTGTACATATGGTGGACTGAAATGGCTACTTGAGGGAGGAATTGATGACCGATCGTAGATGGATGTAGTTCGGCGATTGGAAATTATCGCCGATAATGTGCCGTGATGGTTGGAGTACAGAACCGATGGAGAAATCCGGTGATTGAGTCGGGTGAAAATCCGGCGAAGAGTTGATCTGAAGAGAATATACTCTCGGCCGGTTCTCGGCGAAGGACAGTGGTTCTCGGTGAGGGAGGGGAAAGATGCAGTAAAACGGAAAGAATTAGAAAAGAAAATAAAAAGAAAGAAAAAGGAAATAAAAAGCATAGTAATAATATATATAATATGGGTTGGATGTATTGTGAAGTCGTGCTGGAGGTCGGCTGGATCACAAGGGTTGTAAAAGGTCTTATTGGACAGAAAATGTAAATGACGAGAAAAGTTTAGGTAATGAGACTGAAGATAATTAAGTTCAATCATATAAAAGGTAGTGGAATGTAAAGGGCATGCTGATAATTGGGTTCCCCATCAAATTCAGCCACCATGTTCCGTGCTTTCGGCGAATTTTCCCTCCAGACTTTTGCATTCGGTCAACTTTGACTCGTGACGCTGACTAGAAGAAACGTCTCTTCCACGAGCTTTACCTGCACTTGCCACCAATGCTTCAACAGCCTCAATCAACAGGAGGAATAAACTTCCTTGATCCTATGTTGCTCATCTCTAATTTTGGAGTGGGGCACCATTTCTATTGTCGCATTCCATCTGGATTACTTCATACTGTGGAATCAATTTGTCTTACCTCTTTGTTTTTTTTCTGCAATCCAATCCAAAAGTTTCTAGCATTTGCCGTCGATCCTTGTTACAATTTAAGGCCATCCTTCTTAATCTCGTTGGCCTACGTTCTTCGCCTCTAATATGGAAATTGTTGGTTCCGTTGTGTCCTCGCTCGTGGTAGAAGGCGGAAAATTTGTTTATCGTTCAATCAGTTCCAAGATCAGGAGCTGCTGGCATGGAGAAACGATGGGAGATGCCGCTGATTCTCACATAAAGGTGGCGGAGCTTATTCCCTGCCCTTCGATTAGAGACCACACGACCGCATCACAAACAATGGCTCGTATTCTACAATTGTTACACGATGATAAAGCACGGAGAATTGGAATATGGGGAATGGGAGGAGTAGGCAAAAGCTACCTGGTGAAGAACCTAAACAACAAGCTCAGCAGCACTTCGTCATCACGGAAACCTTTCAGCTTGATTATCTGGGCGACTGTTTCAAAAACTACCTCATCCCAAGAGCGGGATCTGAAGAATCTGCAGAAGAAAATAGCCAGTCGGTTGAACTTGAAGGAGGAGGAAACCATGGAAAGGACAGCTATACAACTTTTGGAAAGGCTTAGAAGGGAAAAGTTTCTTCTCATTCTTGATGATGTATGGGAAGCCATCAACTTGGATCTTGTTGGTATCCCGCGACCCGAAAGCCATTCGGGGTCTAAGATTCTACTGACGGCTCGGTCTTTGCATGTTTGTCGAACAATGATGACTGATGTCGAAGTTAAGGTAGAAGTCCTGATGGATGAAGAAGCATGGGAATTATTCAAGGAACACGCTGGAGAAGTAGCTGATTTGCAGAGCATCAAACCATTAGCGGGAACTGTCTGCAAAGAATGTGGAAAGCTGCCACTGGCTCTCATAACCGTGGGTTCGGCGATGAGACGGAAGGAGCGGGTTGGCCTGTGGGAGAATGCCATAGATGAGTTGAGAATGTCAAGGCCTTCTATTGACGGTATAGAGCCCAACTTGTATAGCTCATTGAAGTTGAGCTATGACTCGCTGCAGAATGAAAAACTCAAATCTTGTTTTCTGTATTGTTGCCTATATCCAGATGACTACTCCATTCTCATAAGCGAACTTGTCGAATGCTGGTGGGCCGAAGGTCTGATCGATGATCAACTTACCTATAATGCCGCATTAAACGGGGGAATTGCCTTGATTGAGAGTTTGAAAGACTCATGTTTGTTGGAGACCGGAGATTCAGATGATAGCGTAAAGATGCACGGTGTGGTTCGTGATGTTGCGATATGGATCGCAACATGCGCAAATCCAGAATCCAAGTTTCTTGTTCGAGCTAACGTCAGAATGACTAGACTTTCAGAGTTCGAGTTGCAAAGAGATCTGGAAAGGGTTTCTTTAATGAGGAATAGCATAAAGGCGTTGTCTGATAAGGAAATGGAATGTCCAAAAATGATAACTATTTTCCTTCAATACAACTCCTCCCTACAAAATATTCCAGAGAACTTTCTGCGAGGATTCGGAGCTTTGAAAGTAATGAATTTGGGAGGAACCCAAGTAAGGTCATTACCCGTTTCTCTCCTCCATCTACGAGATCTTCGCGCTCTGCTCCTGAGGAGTTGCAACCATCTTGAAGAATTGCCTCCGTTGGGAAGTCTTACCAAACTCAGTATACTTGATCTCCATGATACAAGTATCAAGCAATTGCCAGAAGGGATGGATCAACTAACAAACCTAAGGAAGTTAGATCTATCATACACGCTCAACTTGGAATTCGTTCTAGCAGAAACAGTATCTAAGCTGACTTCCTTGGAATTCTTAAACATGATGGAAAGTGGTTACCGCTGGCTCATCAAGCCCAGACCTCCAATGTCCTATTTCGAGATCTACTTGCAAGAGTGCCACATGGAGCAAAGGGCGACCGTGGAGGATTTACAGTCATTGCAAAGGTTGTCTGTCCTATATCTACGCTTGTATGATACAGTGACAGCGTTCGGAGAATGCGATGTTTATTGGATCCAAAGGCTGAAAACATTTTGCTGCTCGATGGGTCTGACGTATTTAGCGCCTGATACACCGAGACCAACGGAAAAAGACCTCTCAGGAGACAGTATAGAATGGTTCATATCTCACGCAACTTCTCTAGCTTTTGATAATTGTTGCAATCTTCATGAGATTCTGGAAAACATCGTCATAAACCGAGTGGATTGTTTTACTAATATAAAGATACTGACTCTCAAAGATGCCATGCTGAACGAAGGCAGCAATGCTCGGCTCGACCTACTACCAAATTTGGAAGAGCTTTATCTTGATAACATTGGGAAGATGAAGAGCATATCGGTATTAGCTGATCGCTTGGGATTGATCTTTCCTAGATTGGAAGCTTTGGTGGTAACTGGATGTGACGAATTGGAGAAACTGTTCTTCTTGGGGGATCGGATCACAAGCCTACCCAAATTGAGCAAAATCAAGGTAGACACTTGCGTCCGTCTAAATGAACTCTTCCAATACGTCCTTGGAAGCGCGAAGGGACATGCTGCTGTTCCTAACTTGCAAACGGCACGTTTGAGCGGGCTACCCCAATTACAATGCCTCTGTAGGAGAGAAGAGTCGTGGCAGAGTCTTGAGCAACTCGAAGTCGTGCGTTGTCCTTTGCTCAAAAGGTTGCCATTCAGGACCATAAACGGCAACTCGATAAAAGAGATTAGAGGTGATGCACATTGGTGGAGTGAAGTTCATTGGGATACTGATGATATCAAGTTGCATTTTGACAGGCATTTCAAAGAAATGCTTGATTTACAGGCCAGCCTTGGCAGGTGAATTGGTCAGAAAAAGGTCGGTTTCTCATGCTCCTTTGTATTAGAAAATTGCTGACTGACGTATCGGATGCGAATCTGGGAAAACTACTCTGTTTCAGTTGTCGCGAAGTCATGTTTAGGCCTCCATGTTCGAAGACTGCCTGTATATGGACGTTGTTTCCTGCGCAGATTTCTGTGGATAAGAGTTTTTTTGGCATCTAGCTGCTTCCTCGTGCTCTACTGATAGACTTCCTGTGTTTTGCAAATTCGGGAAGGCGTTGCTCACTGTCACATCCCCTTGGGGACAAATGAGTTGTCCCTCGCAAGTTATTTTAGCCAGTAACTCCTTAGTATGTCACCAATAGGTTTTGAAAACTACAACCATTTATTTATTCCAAAATTACCCACCATTTTAATTATCCACTCGACCCTTATTTTTGTGTTTTACCGACATTTTAAAGTTGGGAACAACATGAACAGTCAATATATAATGTGATATCATTAAATGAAGTCCTTAAACATTAAATCAATGCGCAATGTACTCATTGAACTTTTAATTTGTTTAATATGATCTATGGATTTTTGGTATGTATTTAATATAATCCCCAAATTATGTGAAAATGTTTGATGCTATCCTTCAATTAATTAAAGATTAGAGACAACTAGTCCAATGACTAACTTGAACATGTTTCAAAAATTCAAGAACTATATTGGACAATTTAAAAATTCAAAGATGATATTATATATCAAGGTAAAGTTCATGGAGCACATCAAATAAATTAAAAGTTTAGGGACCACATGGCACATTAAGATAAAGTTCAAGAACCATTTGTGTCTTCTCCATAAAGTTAATAATTGTTGTCATAATTTACCGTGATTTACTCTTGGAGCTCATCAACGTGCTAAAATTACTCACTTCTTTTTTTATGCCAACTTATCTTTGATTCAAGTAGCAATTAACTTTAAATATATGTACTCGCATTTGAGTCACAAACCAGCTTGTATATCGTTGTACCAACAATCTACGAACACTTATTTTCGGAACTTAGGAGCATCAATTGTCAAATTTACTAGCTCTTATGTAGAAATACCAATTCTTATGCAATAATAGCTTGTTCCACGGCAGGATTAACCGCATGTCACCAATGTTCCTTCCTTTTTTTTTTTTTTTTTTTGCCAAAAGCAATGTTATTTGGATAGTTTGAGAAATACTAGCTCTTAACTATGAAGCATCGACACTCTCCGAGAGTCATCATGTCGTGTTGGACACTTCGACACATATCCGACACTCTTTGACACTCTCGGACACTCGGTCAACATGTGTTGGAAAATCCGACACTTAATCAACTTTCCTGACACTTTTCGACACTCAAGTCGGAATCCCGACATGTGAATTTTTGACACGTGAGGTCAATTTTAAATTTTTCAATAAATGAGGGGTCAAAATGTATATATATGAAAAAATAAAATAATAATAATAATAAATGTTAAACAAGAAAAGAAGAAAAACATAATATTCTCTACTTTTTGGACTCTCACTTTTTGTGATACATAATTCACCCCCAAAGTTTTTTTTTTTTTCACTTCTCTTCCGATACATCTAACATGCGAGTCTAAAATGTGAATTGCTTATTTTTTTCTCCAAGTTTTATGAACTATTGGAATGAAGTTAAATTTGTCAAATTGAAATAATATATGATATTAATAAATGGTGGATTAATATTTTTGGTGTAAATTCATTGTAGGTTTTTTTCATTATTTATTTATTTATTTATGAATTTGAATCAAATTAATTTGATTAAAATAATCATAAAAATAATAACTTATTATGTATATATAACAATTCTGACAAATTGTTCTATTTTAATTGGAAAGTTATGCCAAACTCGCATGGATGACAATTTCTCACTTTACCCTCAAACTACGGTTGAAAATATTCTAGTAGCACAATATAAACTTTCTGCTAGAAATGAATTTTGATGGCATTTACTCGTAGGCTAAGACTTTGTTTAGTAACCGGCCAAATAGTATTTGATTCTATTCTTTTATTCCCTATAACAAAAAACGAATAGAAATCTATTTGATAACTTTTTTTGTTTCCGCAAATAGATTTGAAACAGAATCAAAAGAAAAAAAAAAAAAGTGTCTTCTTTATTCCAAAGAATAACTTCAGAATCAAGACCACTTTCTTTTTTTCTCTTCTTTTCTTCTTTTCTTTTCTTCTTTTTTTTTTTCCTTTCATTAGTACCGGCTAAATGAGGGCCAATGACCTTGTCAGAGCCTCATCGGCAGTTGGGCAATGCTCGACCTCGCTAGGCCACCATGAGGTTGGCATTGCCTGGCCATGGTGAGGTCGAGCTTCGTAGTGGCCTAGCGAGATGAAGCCTCGCCGGTGGCTAGGCGAGCTTGGGCTCGGGCTCGGGCTCGGGTTGACAAGGCTCAACCTTGTTGGGGGCCAATGACACTTCGGTGAGATCACTGGCCCTCGTTTGGTTGGTCGCCAACCGGCGACCAATTAAAGGAAGAAGAAGGGAAAAAGAAGAAGAAAATATCATAAACTTGTTAAAAAAATTTAAGTCACAAAAGAATTTGAGAGTCATATTAAATGTATTTCTATCTTAGGAATATAAATTTCGATCATTTATCAAATGCCTTTAAATGTTTAAAAACTCGTCGAGAGAATAGAATAAAAAAAAAAATCATTTCTGAGTAGAAATTGTTCTCAGAAATAAAATTGTTACTAAACAAAACCGTAAAGAGTTTTCAACATCTACAAGCTCATATAGGCTAAATAGGGGAAAAGTGCCAAAAAAGTCCTAAACCTTTTGTCTTTGTATCGATTTAGTCCTAAATCTTTTTACGTTGTGCCAATTCAGTCCTTTCCGATCAATTTTGGCCGGATTTTGCTGATCGGACGCCGGCCGGCTACGTGGCCTAATCGACGCCGACATGGACAACTTTTAATAATATTTTAATATTTTTGATTTTTGATTTTGATTTTCTTTTTCTTTTTTTCTTCTCCTCTTCTTTCTCCGGTCGGTCGCCGAACCACGGCGACCGGCCACCTTGCCGTGTGGCCGCGAGGGTGGCCTCGCGCCGGGTGGCTAGGCTCGCCCATGGCCGACGAGGGCGAGGCTCGCTCGCCTAGCACGAGGCCGCCGTCAAGGCCCGGGCGCGAGACTCGCCCTCGCCGGATCCGGAGAGGGTCGAGCCTCGCCCATGGCGGCGAGGGTGAGCCCCCCCGCCGCCTGGCGCAAGGCTAGCTACATCCTTGCGCCGAGCTGGCGGGGCTCGCCCTCGCCTCCCAAGCCTCGAGGGTGGCCTCGCAGCCACTAGCGAGGTGGCCAGCGAGGTCGACCTTGACCTCACCGCCATCACCTCGGCCGATTGCCGAGGTCTAGCGACCGGCTGGAGGAAGAAGAGGAGAAGAAAAAAATAAAAAGAAAAAAAGAAAAGAATAAAAATATTAAAAAATTATTAAAAGTTGTTCATGTTAGATCGATCAGGCCATGTCAGTTGGCCGACGTCCAGTCAGCAAAATCCGACCAAAATTGGGCAGAAATGATTGAATTGGCACAACGTAAAAATGTTTAGGACTAAATGGCACCAAAAAAAGGTTTAGGATTAAATCGGTACAAAGATAAAAGGTTCATGACTTTTTTGGCACTTTTCTTGGCTAAATAGTCTATGGAGTATCTAGTATCTACTATCCACCTTCATCTTGCTAAATTTGGACAGTAGGAAAGATTCTCCAGCGTTATTGAGATGCATCTCCTCCGAATTCAGTAGTAGTTAGAACCGAGCCTTGCTTCCTTCATTCGATGTTGCATCTGTGAGAGTCAAAATGTTTAGATTTGAAAACCAATCTACTCAGTTTATGACGAGATTTTCCAAATTCTCTTGAGGATTGCAACAATTATCCAAGGCTTAGAGAACACTGATTGAACAGCACAGGCCCAAGCTCATACCGAAGTGTGGTTTTGGGCCTTGCGAGTCAATCTCCTTTCAAACAATCTGCTAAAGAAGCTGTGTACATCTTGGCCACCGCCCGTCGCCGCCTCCACTCGTTGTGGCGATCAAAACCCATGAGCAAGCGAAGCTCAAAGTCATCACCACCACCGCAGCGGCCTCTGGTATGAGCCGTGATAGTCCTGGAGCCGAGGTGGTCACGACCTCTCGTTTGAGCCACCTCCAATTGTAATCCATCGTTCGACAGCGTTTAGATCTAGGTTGATTTACGTTCTTTCCACTGATCGTTGAGTTGAATCTAACTCCGAGTTTTTCCTCTTCGTTTTATGTCAAGCTCTCGCGATGTCGTCGATGAACATCGAGCTGGAGTCGTCGATCTCAGTCTTTGTTTCTCGGTGATACCTGCGACCGAGACCTTCACCGTGTTAGTCTTCTATCCTATTTTCTTTGATGTGTGTACATTTTGGTGGGCTGAAATGGCTACTTGAGGGAGGAATTTATGACCGATGGTAGATGGATGTAGTTCAGCGATTGGAAATTATCGCAATGAGATTGAAGATAATTAAGTTCAATCATATAGAAGGTAGTGGAATGTAAAACACTGGAAATTAAAAAAGAAAAAGAAAAAAAAGAACATTAATATTTTCATTCTTCTGTGATAAAAATGAAACCTTAAAACAACGGTGGAAACCGAACCGTTCTTTCCTTACTGAAGGGGACGCTGACAATTGGGGGTCTCCATCAAATTCTCCCATCATCCGTGCTTTCGGCGAATTATCCATCCAGACTTTTGCATTCGACCAACTTTGAGTCGTGACACTGACTAGAAGAAACCGTGTTTGTAGTATTATGTTTCCATGGCCATCTCTTCCACGAGCTTTACCTGCACCTACCACCAAGGCTTCTCGAGAGTATCAATCAACAGGAGGACTAAACTTCCTTGATCCTTTGTTGCTCATCTCTATTTTCGAAGTGGGGCACCATTTCGATCGTTGTGTTCCATCTTGATTACTTCATATGTGGTATCAATTCGTCTTACCTTTTTGTTTTGTTTTGTTTTGTTTTTTTTTTTTTTTTTTCTGCAATCCAATTCAAAAGTTTCTAGCATTTGCAGTCGATCATTGTTACAATTTAAGGCCATCCTTGATAATCTCGTTGGCCTGCGTTCTTTGCCTCTGATATGGAAATTGTTGCTTCCGTTGTGTCCTCACTCATGGTAGAAGGCGGAAAATTTGTTTATCGTTCAATCAGTTCCAAGATCAGGACTTGCTGGCATGGAGAAACAATGGGAGATGCCGCTGATTCTCACATGAAGGTGGCGGAGCTTATTCCCTGCCCTTCAATTAGACACCACACAACTGCATCGCAAACAATGGCTCGTATTCTAAAATTGTTACATGATGATAAAGTACAGCGACTTGGGATATGGGGAATGGGTGGAGTAGGCAAGAGCTACCTGGTGAAGAACCTAAACAACAAGCTCAGCAGCCCTTCATCATCAGGGAAACCTTTCAGCTTGATTATCTGGGTGACTGTTTCGAAAGCTACCTCATCCCAAGAGCTGGATCTGAAGAATCTGCAGAACAAAATAGCCAATAGGTTCAACGTGAAGGAGGAGGAAACCGTGGAAAGGACAGCTATACAACTTTCGAAAAGGCTTAGAAAGGAAAAGTTTCTTCTCATTCTTGATGATGTGTGGGAAGCCATCAACTTGGATCATGTTGGTATCCCACGACCCCAAAAAAAATCGGGGTCCAAGATTATACTGACATCGCGATCTTTGGATGTTTGTCGAACAATGATGACCGATGTCGAAGTTAAGGTAGAGGTCTTGACTGATGAAGAAGCATGGGAATTATTTAAGGATCAAGTTGGAGAAGAAGCTGATTTGCAGAACATCAAACCATTAGCGAAAACTGTCTGCAATGAATGTGGAAGGCTGCCACTGGCTCTCATCACCGTGGGTTCAGCGATGAGACGGAAGAAGAAGGTTGGCCTGTGGGAGGATGCTATAAATGAGTTGAGAATGTCAAGACCTTCTATTCACGGTATAGAGCCCAACTTGTACAGCTCGTTAAAGTTGAGCTATGACTCGCTGCAGAACAAAATGCTCAAATCTTGTTTTCTGTATTGTTGCCTGTATCCGGAGGACTACTCCATTCTCATAAGCGAACTTGCTGAATGCTGGTGGGCTGAAGGTCTGATCGGCAAGCAACTTCCCTATCATGCCGCTTTAAACAGGGGAATTGCCTTGATTGAGAGTTTGAAAGACTCCTGTTTACTGGAGACTGGTGATTCAGATAATAGCATAAAGATGCACGACGTGGTTCGTGATGTTGCGATATGGATCTCAACATGTGCAGGTCCAGAATCCAAGTTTCTTGTTCGAGCTAACATCGGAATGACTGAAATTTCAGAGTTTGAGTTGCGAAGTAATCTGGAAAGGGTCTCTTTTGTGAGAAATGGTATAGAGACATTGTCTGATCAGGAGATGGAATGTCCGAACGTGATATCTTTATTTCTCCAGTGCAATTCCTTCCTACACAATATTCCAGAGAACTTTCTGCGGGGATTCAGAGCAGTGAAAGTAATGAATTTAGGGGGAACCCAAATAAGGACATTGCCCATTTCTCTCCTCCATCTGCAAGATCTTCGCGCTCTTCTTCTGAGGGGTTGTAACCATCTTGAGGAATTGCCTCCGTTGGGATGTCTTACCAAACTCGACATACTTGATCTCCATGATACAAGTATCAAGCACCTCCCAGAAGGGATGGATCAACTAACAAATTTAAGGAAGTTAGATCTATCATACACACTCAACTTGGAATTCGTACGACCAGAAACGGTTTCTAATCTGACTTCCCTGGAATTCTTAGACATGACAGGAAGTAGTTACCGGTGGCTCGTCAAGCAAAGACCTCCATTGCTCTCCTTTGAGATTTACTTCCAAGAGGGCCACACGGAGCATAGGGCAACCCTGGAAGATTTACAGTATTTGCAAAGGTTATCCGTCCTACATCTATCCTTGCATGATACAGTGAAGTCCTTTGAAGAAAGCGACGTTTATTGGATCGGGAGGCTGAAAACATTTCAATGCTCAATGGGTCTGACATATTCACCGCGTGATATACAAAGACTAACAAGATCCAGCGAGAAGGCTCAAATTGGAAGAGACCTCTCAGGAGACAGTTTAGAATGGTTCATGTCTCACGCAACTTCTCTAGCCTTCGATAATTGTTGCAACCTTCATGAGATTCTGGAAAATGTCGTCATAAACCGAGTGGAATGTTTTACTAATATGAAGATATTGACTCTCAAAGATGCCATGCTGAACGAAGGAAGCAATGCTCAGTTTGACCTACTTCCGAATTTGGAAGAGTTGTATCTTGATAACATTGGGAAGATAAAGAGCATGTCAATATTAGCTGATCGCTTGGGATTGAGCTTTCTTAGATTAAAAACTTTGGTGGTAACTGGATGCTACGAATTGGAGAATCTTTTCTACTTGGGGGGTCGGATCACAAGCCTGCCCAAATTGAGCGAAATCAAGGTAGACACTTGTGCCCATCTGAAAGAACTCTTCCGGCACATCGCAGGAAGCGCAAAAGAACATGCTGCTGTTCCTAAATTGCGGGCAGCACGTTTGAACGGACTACCCCGATTGCAATGCCTCTGTAGGAGAGAGGAGTCCTGGCAGAGTCTGGTGGAACTCGAAGTCGTGCGTTGTCCTTCGCTCAAGAAGTTGCCATTCAGGACCATGAACGGCAACTCGATAAAGGAGATAAGAGGCGATGCACATTGGTGGAGTAAAGTTCAGTGGGATACTGATGATATAAAGTTGTGTCTTGACCAGCATTTTGTTAAAATAATATAAAATTGATTGTTGAAGATTTGAGCATGTTGGTTGCTGAGCTCTAGATTTGGTCGTTAGTATTTTTCAAAATGCCTTGATCTATAATGGGTGTCAAGAGAAGAAAGAAAACGAATCGGTGAAGCATGATTCTTGGTAGGCGCTTGAAGAAGATCAAAGACAAGAAGGCTACAAGCATTTAATGAAGAAAACCTCATGCAGCATGAAGACAAAGAAGGCTGGAAATACTCATTGAAAAGTTCTCCACGCTTGTCTTCATGTAATCATTGTGCCTACTCATTTGGCTCTATTTATGTGCTTGTATCACTTTGTGGACTTTCTTATTTATTCTCATTTAATGTTTGTCGCACATCTAATTACTTTAAAAGGTTATGGACTTCAAATTTAAGATACACCAAAACAAAAAGCATTTGCATTTGAATTACTTCTCCCTCCTGTCTTCATTTGTGCCTCGTTCCAAATTTCCAGGTTAGCTATTATTTTTTGGTTCCAACACATTTCAAAGAAATGCTTGATTTACAGGCCAGCCTTCACAGGTAATTCAGTCGGACAAAGGTCGGTGTCTTGTGTTCCTTTCTATCAGAAAACTGCTGACTGACGTATCGTGCAAATCTAGGAGAAGCATTTTGTTTCAGTTGTTACTAACTCATGTTTAGGCCTCTAGGTTCGAAGACTTGGTCTGTCTATAGATGTAGTTTGCTCACGCAATTTTTCTGTGGATAAGAGTTTTTTTTTGGCACGTGGCTGCTTCCTCTTGCTCTGCCCATAGAGTTCCTTTGTTTTGCAAATTTGGGAAAGCGTTGCTAACTGTCAAATCCCGTCGGTCACAAATGAGTTGTCACCGGCAAGTTTTTTGAGCCAATAACTCCTAGTATGTCACCAATAGGTTTTGAAAAGTACAACCATTTATTTATTCCAAAATTACCCACCGTTTTAATGATCTACTCAACCCTTATTTTTGTGTTTTACCAAGGTATTAACGTTAAATATAATAACATAAATAGTCCATAAACTTTGACTCAATGTATAAAGTGATCATTAAACTTTTAATTCATTCAATAAGGTCCATGAACTTTAACTTAATATACAATGTAGTCTTTAAACTTTTAATTTATTCAATTTGATAATTGAATTTTAGGTATATGTTTAATATAATCCCTAAATTACAATATTGTCATTCCATTAATTCAATATCAGAGATTACTTATATAGTCGAGTGACTAATTTGACCATATTTCAAAAGTTCGAGAATTCATGTTGAAAAAATTAAAAGTTCAGAGATAACATTACATATTGAGGTAAAGTTCATAGAGCAAATTCAATAAATTAAAAGTTCAAGGATCACATTGCACATTAAACCAAAGTTTTGGAACCATCTATGTCGTTTCCCTTAACATTATTAGTTGTTGTCATAATCTACCACGATTTATTTTTGGAGCTTATCAATGTGCTAAAATTACTCACTTTTATACAAAATTACCAACCGTAATTTAAGTGTTTTTGCCAACTTATCTTTGATTCAATTAGCAACTAATTTTAAATGTTTGTACTCACATTTGAATCGAAACCAACTAGTATATTGTCGTTCCAACAATCTAAGAACGCTTATTTTCATAACTTAAGAGCATTAAGTGTCAAATTTGCTAGCTCTTATGTAGAATTACCAATTCTTATGTCCCTTTTTTTTTGGGGAGGGGAGGGGTGGGGGGGGGAACCTATGTTTTTGGATAGTTTGAAAAGTACTAACTCTTACACATGTTACCAACCTTTAAAAGATATTATCAACTCATTGGAAGTGAACTTAAATAGTTTGTAAGTGGTCAACAAACATTGGTAAGTGATGATGCTCGTCCAGCCATAGTGAGGTCGAACTTGCCAATCTCAAGCGAGGCTTGCCCTCACTAGTGGCTGGCAAGGGCAAGCTTCGCCAAAGGTTTGCCTTAGGCCAATGCCCTGTGACCGGCTAGGGGAGGAAGAAGAATGGGGAAAAAAGAAAAAAGAAATAAAGGAAAAAGGAAATAAAAAATAAATAAATTCAAAAAAGATCAAAATACTATTAAAATTTGTTCACTTTAGCGCCAGTTGTCCTACAGAAAATGCCCGGAGTCCACGTCAATGATTTTTGATCAAAAATAGCTGGATGGACTTAATTATCAAAATATAAAAATATTTAGAACTCAATTGGTAAATTTAAAATGTTTAAAAATTGAATTAGCAAAAGTGTAATATATTTAGGATTTTTTGAATAATTTTTCATGTTTTTGAGTCTAACGAACAAATTTTTATTATATCATCTCAAAAAGTACCAATTGTTCCAATAGCTTCCCAACTGATTAAAGTATTGACCAATGTTATACGCACAACAATTTTGAAAGTTTGTTGACCATTCCAACACTATTATTGGTTTCGGCCAAAAAAAGAACACTATTATTGATAGAGCTTAAGCTATTCTATAAAATTATCAGCTCTCATTTGAGTCAATTATCAATATGTATTTGATTATTTTCAAATAACAAACTATTTAAAATGATTTATCAATAATTATCTGCACATCTAACCAACTTATGAAGCTACTAATTCTTATACGGAATTGTCACTTTTATTTAAGTTCACTTACCAACGTTTATTGATCACTTCAAAAGTATGTGTTATGATAATTTACCAATATATGTTTGGGAGTTGATCTAAAGTTACCAACTTTAGACAATCACACAATATTTAACAATATTTACTGGACTTAATAGCCCCATCTGCCGATTGTATTGATGCCATTTTCCTACTTGGATCTTTGATAGCCTTCTTGTTTTATAATTCTATGGATAATGCAATTGCCTAGAAATTAGAAGGGCAAATTGTTGAGAACCTAGAAAGATTTATTACTTCTTCTACTGGGCAATAAACAACCTAATGAAATCGGAATAAAATTGTTTACAAACTATAATCTAACTAAAAAATTAAAAGTACATGGAAGGTAACCATAGAGGAAGATGATCGAACTCATGCTCTTCTTTAGTCCATGCAATCTACGAAACAATGATGACAACGGTTGATAATTGACATCTTTGAGTTCACACTCACCTTCTTCATCCATCGTCCATTTCGCCCGACTCTATCAAGTCCACATTTATGTTACTAATTCTCATGTGAAATTGCCAATTCTTATTTGAGTCAATTACCAATGTTTATTAGATTGTTTCAATATAACCAACTATTCTTAATAATTTATAGATTTTTATTTTCGTAGATTACCAACTTGTTAAAGCCACCACCTCTTATATAGGAAATTACCGACTCATAAGTCATATGTGACTTTAGTTACCACATTAATTTGATTGTTTCAAGAGTGATAGCTCTTCTGGTGACCTACCGGTAATTATATGCTGAGCAAAGTGAACAATTCCTCAGGAAGGTGTTGAACTTGTACAAAATAATAACTATTCCATCAATTTTCAAATATGTATTTGTGCGGCTTAAGTCACCATTTTTTTTATTAAATTATGTCTCGAGTTTGAGCGTTTATAAAACGTAATTCGCTGGACTCTTGAAGCTGCATAAAAGAAAAAATAAAATAGAATATATATAAAAAAAGGCAGCAAAGTTTTTTTTTTTCGTTGTAGAGCAGGCCGAATAAGCCGAAGGTGTTATCTTCGGAAGCCTGCAGAAGCCGAAGACGTTAGCTTCGTGGGGCCCAAACGCGTGCACACATATTCCACGTAAAAACCAGAAGTGGTGGGGCCCAAGGTCAAAAGTTTGACCTTGGGCACACACACGCGTTGATCAAGAAACAGAAAGAAGTAGCCTCTCTCTCCCACGTGAAGTTAATTTGAGGTGGGCCCCAGGTAAAAGTATTTGACCTTTTTAGGCACACGAATTCTTTTTTTTGGTGTGGCTTGCGTGAGCATAAAAAGAAGCCGCCGAAGCAAGAAGTCGCTTGAGTGAAAACCTTACGAAGCCGCACGTCACGTTTGTTGAAGCCGCAAGTCGCGAGAAGCTTTGAAGAGATACACGAAGCCGTAGGTAGAGCATTTTGTTTTGAGCTTGAACCCGCGGTAATTTTGTGCCGTGAGTTGTTTACTTATAAACATTTTGGGTTTGTGGTTAAATTTAGGTGTGAGAAACAATTGAGCGTGTGAGTGATTGTAAATTCTAATTCTCCGATTATAGTGGATTATTTGCTGCTGGTTCTCCCCATGGACGCAGGTACCGATACTCGAACCGAATGATGTAAATTTTGGTGTCCTTATTTTTCTCGTTTACTCTCTGGCGATTTCGTGTTGACGTAAATTGCAAGATTCTGTCGATTTTTTTTTTTTTTGATACCCAGGAAATCCCATACAGCCGGCAGCCGGCGGGTAAACCCTGAAGCGACGCTAGCGGAGGACCCACCACCCTGACATCGCGCTTAAGATCCCGTGCGACCAACGGGATTCTCCGTCCTAGGTAGACATCATGAGACCGCTTATCCAACTGAGCCACCATAGGCGGTGGTGCAAAATCCTGTCGTTTCCGTGTATTATATCCCAACAATTGGTATCAGAGCTTGGGGTTGGATTTCTTGATTGTGATTTGGAGCTTTTGCTTGTCTGATTATTATTTAGAAATTCTGTTATTGCAATTATGTCTGAGAGGAAATCTGAAATTGAAAAGTTTAATGGGAACAATAACTTTGTGTTATGGAGTATTAAGATGCGGGCATTATTGACAACACAAGGTTTGGCCAAGGCACTGGATGGTAAAGATGAGTTGCCTATCATAATGAAAGCTTCTGAAAGGGTAGAGCTAATGGAAAAAGCAAAGAGTATAATCCTGTTAAATTTGATGAATGAGGTCTTAATAGAGGTTGTTGAGGAAAAGGATGCCGCAACGTTATGGGAAAAACTTCAAGCACTCTATATGAAGAAAGGTTTGAACAATCGCTTATACATGTTGAAGAAGATGTTTCAATTTAGATATACTGAAGTTACGTCTATCAGAACCCACATAGATGAATTTAATAAACTCATGTTGGATCTGAAGAACGTCGGTAAGATACTTGATGATGAAGAACAAGGCATGATGTTATTAGCCTCTGATGATGTTGTTAGCCTCTTTACCAGAATCATGAGAGCACTTTACTAATTTGCCGTTGCAGGGGCGTACTACTATTACCTCAAAAGAGGTAAAGTCCGCCTTATTCTCTAAGGAGTGGCAGAGAAAGTTCGTCTTATTCTCTAAGGAGTGGCAGAGAAAGTTACGAGATGACGGTCTAGCGAAAAGAGCAGCGCAAGCACTGACGATTCGGGGTAGAGAACAACATCGAGGGCCTAGTAGCAGCAGAGGTAAAAGCAGATCAAAATCACATCATAGAAAGTCCAAGGGACACCTAAAGTGCTTTGAATGTCATGAGGAGGGGCACATCAGGAGAGATTGTCCAAAGTGGAGAAATAAAGTTGATAGGCAGAATAAACGTTGCCCAGGGGAGTAATAGTGATGCAAAAGTTGTCTTATGTGTGACCGCTACTTCGTCAAAAGACGAATGGATGCTAGATTTGGGGCGTTCTTATCATATGACACCTCATAAGAACTGGTTTACTACTTACCAAGTTACAGATGATGGTAGGGTTCTTTTGGGGAATAATGCAGTCTGTAAGACTGTGGGAATAGGGACAATTCGGATTTGGATGCACAATGGGGTGGTGCACACATTAACAGATGTGAGGCATGTACCGAAGCTCAAGAAGAATCTTATTTCTCTGGGAACACTCGATGACATCGGGTGTAGGTACACCGTTGAAGGTGGATTACTGAAGATCTCTCGAGGTGCCATGACAGTGATGAAAGGAAAGAAAATGAATACTCTCTATCATTTACTGGGAGAGACCGTGACCGGAACCGCTGCAGTTTCATCAGGTGAGTCAGACTCTAACTTGACTCAATTATAGCATATGCGTTTGGGGCACATAAGTGAGGCAGGTATGACGATACTGAGTGAAAGAGGGTTAAGTGAAGCAGGTATGACGATGCTGAGTGAAAATGGGGCTGTTGAAAGGTCAGAAGACTGGGAAGTTGGATTTATGTGAGCACTGCATCTATGAGAAGCAGCACTGAGTTAAGTTTACTACAGCTATTCATTTGACCAAATGACTAGTTGAATATATTCATTCAGACGTCTAGGGCCCGTCTTCGGTTCCTTCGAAAGGAGGTGCCCAATATATGCTGACATTTATCAACGATTATTCCAGGAAGGTATGGGTATACTTTCTTAAGCACAAATATGAAGTGTTTGATTGGTTCAAGAAATTTAAGATGTTGATTGAGAAGCAGTCAGATAAACAAATTAAATGCCTAAGAACCGATAATGTCATGGAGTTATGTGGTAAAGATTTTACTGAGTTCTGCGAGAAAAAAGGTATTGTGAGACACCGCACAGTACCTGGGACACCACAGCAGAATGGCGTGGCAGAACGGAAGAATAGAACTTTGCTTGAGCGAGCTCGATGCATGCTTTCCCATGCAGGACTTGGCAAGGAATTTTGGGCTGAAGCAATAAACATAGCATGTTACCTGGTTAATCGATCTCCATCATCTACTATCGAATAGAAGACCCCTGAGGAAATATGGTCGGAGAAACCTGTTGATTACTCCGGATTACGTATATTCGGATGTCCTGCGTATGCTCATGTGAGTGATGGTAAGCTTGAGCCAAGGGCGAAGAAGTGTATATTTCTGGGTTATGCACATGGGGTGAAAGGCTACCGGCTGTGGTGTACTGATCCCAGATCACCTGATTTTTTAATCAGCAGAGATGTAATCTTCGACGAGACTGCAATGCTTTAAAAGAGGAGTTCTGTATAGAGAAGACAGATCATGGTGTCATTAGTGAGGTAGAACTTTAGGTGAAGACTTCGGAGACCTCGAAAGTAATAGAAGTTGAGACTGCAGATGAAGCCGCAGTTCCTGAAGTCGGTGATAGTGAATAACCAATGAAGTCGCAGCATACTATAGCTGCAAATAAACAGAGAAGGCAGATTAAATTACTGATACGTTATGGTTATATAGATATTGCTTATGCATTGACTGTAGGTGATGAGTTGGAGATAGATGAGCCTTCGTCTTACTCTGAGGCGATGGTTAGTTCGGAGTCGTCGCAGTGGTTAGGGGTTATGAGTGAAGAGATGAAATCACTCTATCGAAATCAGACATGGGAGCTGGTCAAAGTACCCAAGAGCCAAAAGATTGTCGGAAGTAAATGGATTTTTAAACGGAAAGAGGGCAATCTTGGTGTTGAGGCAGCAAGGTATAAGGTAAGACTTGTGGCAAAGTGATATACATAGCATGAGGGCATTGATTACAATGATGTGTTCTCTCCTGTAGTAAGACATACTTCTATTCGTGTTTTACTTGCCTTAGTTGCTTCGTAGGATCTCGAGTTAGAGTAGCTAGATATAAAAACCGCGTTTCTTCATGATGAGTTAGAGGAGCAGATTTACATGAGGCAACCAGAGGGATTTGCTATTATAGGTAAGAAAGATCATGTTTGCTTGTTAAAGAAATCTTTGTATGGGTTAAAACAATCTTCTAGGCAGTGATATAAACGTTTTGATACTTTCATGGCTAGTCAAGACTATACAAAAAGTCAGATGGATAGCTACGTTTACTATAGGAGATTGGAGAATAGTTCTTTGATCTATCTACTTTTATATGTTGATAATATGCTGATAGCAGCTAAGAATATGTCTGATATTGATGTGCTGAAGAAGCGTTTAAATGTTGAATTTGAGATGAAAGATTTAGGTGCTACAAAGAAAATTTTGGGTATGGAGATTTTGTGTGACAAGATTGCAGGAGTTTTAAGTCTATCTCAAAAGAAATACATTGAAAAGATCGTGACACATTTTAATATGCAGTCAGCAAAATCTGTAAGTACACTTTTAGCGAAACACTTTAAACTTTCAGATAAATTATCACCATAGAATAAGGAAGAGGAGAAACATATGTCCCGTGTTTCTTATTCTAGTGCCGTAGGTAGTATTATGTATGCTATGGTGTGCATTAGACCTGATATTTCACAAGTTATGAGCGTGTTTAGTCGTTATATGAAACGTTCTGGTAAAACTTATTGGGAAGCTGTGAAGTGGATTCTCAGATATTTGAAGGGGACAACAGACGTGGGTATAGTGTACCGGAGGGATATCAATGGTAGTGAGACCACTGGTTTTGTGGATTCGGATCACGCCGGTAACTTGAATGATTGCAGATCTTTAGCAGTGTACGTGTTTACGTTAGCGAGTGGTGTAGTTAGTTGGAAAGCGTCCTTACAGAATCACATTGCCTTGTCTTCGACTGAAGCAGAGTACATGGCACTAACTTTTATAGCGAAGGAGGCGATATGGTTACAAAGTTTGCTTTCGGACTTTGGATTAAAACAGAAAAGTATGGATATACACTGTGATAACCAAAGTGCGATATATTTGGCGTATAATCCAGTTTATCACGAGCGAACGAAGCATATCAACATCAGGTACCACTTCATCCGAGATGTCTTAGCTAAGGGTATTGTTATTGTTAAAAAGATTGTTACAGTAGATAACTCGGCAGACATGATGACTAAGTCTGTTCCTTTGGCGAAACTTAAGCTTTGCTTGAGCTCTATTGGCATCTATGGAGAGTAAGCGCTCGTCGGGGTGTTTGGAGAGCAACATTGATAATAGGCACTATAACTTGGTTTCAAACATCGAGTCAAGGTGGAAATTGTTAAATTATATCTCGAGTTTGAGTGTTTACAAAACGCAATTCGCTGGACTTTTGAAGCTGCATAAAAGAGGAAATAAAATAGAACATATATATATATATATAAGGGCAGCAAAGTTTTGTTTTTTCGTTGCAGAGGAGGCCAAATAAGCCAAAGATGTTATCTTCGGAAGCCTGCAGAAGCCGAAGATGTTAGCTTAGTGGGGCCCAAATGTGCACACACATATTCCACGTAAAAACCAGAAGTGGTGGGGCCCAAGGTCAAAAGTTTGACCTTGGGCACACACGCACGCGTTGATCAAGAAACGGAAAGAAGTAGCGTCTCTCTCCCACGTGAAGTTAATTTGAGGTGGGCCCTAGGTAAAAGTATTTGACCTTTTTGGGCACACGAATTCTTTTTTTTGGTGTGGCTTGCGTGAGCGTAAAAGGAAGCCGCCGAAGCAAGAAGTCGCTTGAGTGAAAACCCTACGAAGCCTGCACGTCACATTTGTTGAAGCCGCAAGTCGTAAGAAGCTTTGAAGAGATACACGAAGCTGTAGGTAGAGCGTTTTGTTTTGAGCTTGAACGCGCGGTAATTTTGTGCCGTGAGTTATTTATTTATAAACACTTTGGGTTTGGGATTAAATCTAGATGTGAGAAATACTTGAGCATATGAGTGATTGTAAACTCTGATTCTCCGATTATAATGGATTTTTTGCTGCTAGCTCTTCCTGTGGACTTAGGTATCAATACTCGGACCGAACTATGTAAATTTCTGGTATCCTTATTTTTCTTGTTTATTTCTCTGGCGATTTCGCGTTGACGTAAATTGCAAGATCCTGTCATTTCCGTGTATTATATCCCAACATTTCTTGAGGAAAAAATTATTCAATCAGTCTCGAATATACTGTATGAATGTCAATTTAATTATAAAATTTTTAATTTGATCAATCAATTTAAATATTTTCATTATTTTCCAACATAGTTTATCCAACCTAAATTGCCTCAAAATTACTAAAGGTGCGCGTGACAAAATTTCTAAAACAGAAATTGATTTCTGACCAGAAACTGAGGGCGCGCATGACAATCATTCTGTTCCAGAAATAATTTTTGGAATAGAAATAGATTTTTTTATTTCTATTTCTGGACGAGTTTCTGACCAAAAAAATCTGTTTGATAACGATACAAAATTTCTGTTTCAAAAATAGAAATTCGTTTAATAATAGTATAAAATTTCTATTTCTTAAAACAAAATTTTCTTTTTTTGGAGCAAATGAGATGTCCATTCTTACAAATTTCATATGTCAAATACAAAGTAAGATTTTTTTTTTTTTTTTTTTTTAGTAAAGTCTCCCTTTTTAAAAAAAAAATACAAATTAAGAGTTGTTATATCAAATTTTTTAAATTTTCACACAAAATTCTTTAGCATCCACCTAGATAGGCAATCACGGTCAAACAATATACTTATCAATAGTCTCCATACAATAGAAAAAAAGAGATCAATATGCATTACTCTTGAGCATGATAGAAGGTTCCCAAAATTCTAGTAGAATGAAGGTGGGCAACCATATTCTAATCCCCTTCATGCTAGTGTGTCACGTCGATTGCCACCACGGTTTACGATATCGAGCAATTGTTTTAGAAAGAAACACAAATAAGTGTATTGGGCAATTTGCGGCAAATTTTACAAAATCGGCGAATTTTACGAAGTGTAATAGCGGACCATTACAAATAAGGGAAATCCTCAAGTAGAACATCATATTACAAGAATTGAGATAGGAATCATCAAATACAGTATCACATTACAAAAGCAAAGATTGAAAATCCCCAAATACAAAATAATAGAAATATATTACAAAAGTTGAAAACACGATTTCATGAAATTTCCGGCATATTATGATCCATTGCCATTTTATTGACAATACTTTTTCTAAGCACATTCATCTTAGTAGAAAATTTTATGGAGAAATTATTTCGAAGAAATTATTTCGATTTTGCATTAGAAATAGAGAAGTAGAAAATTTCTATTTCTAATTTTCTTTCAAATCTATTTACGGAATAGAAATCTATTTCAGAAATAGAAAAATGGAATAGGTTTATCAAACGGATTTCTATTCTAGAAACAGATCTGGAATAGAAAAATTATTTCTGGAACAGAAATTTTGATTTGTCATGCACCCCTTGATTTCTCAATTTCTATTTCAGAAATTGAAAAGTTAAAAATTTTAGTTTCTGATTTCTTCTTCAAATGTATTTATGGAATAGAAATTTGTTCTAGAAATAGAAAAATCAAATTGCGTTACCAAACGGATTTCTGTTCCAAACTTATTCTGATGAACAAAGAAATAGAGAAATAGAGAAGTATAAATTTTATTATGCGCGCCCTAACATGTTAGTCCAATTTGTTGGCCATCATACGTGTCACAACCGGTGATTTGAAATGGGCAGCCTATAATCAAAATGACATCGTTTTTGAGTAATTTTTTGAGTTCTTTGGGTTTTTTCAAATCTTTTTCTCGCTTTTTTGTTTTCTTTTCTTTCTATTTTTATCCTTTACCATCCATCCGGCCCAAATCCAAATGTTCACTTGGCCTAAAATCCTTCCACTTGGGCTTGGGCTTTACCCGGTCAGGTTCAGTGACTCCCCACTCTTTCCTAAACCGAAACTACAAAACCTCTCTCCGCGGGACGCTCTCGTCTAAAACCCAAAACCCCGCCGCGTTCGCCCGTCGCCGCCGGCGCCTCCCGCCGCTCCTCCGATTCTTCCCCCGCATCACCCCCCTCCTCCCTCCCTCCTCTCTCTCTCTCTCTCCGCCATCGTCATCGCCGATTTGGGCTCGGGCCTCCGGCGTCGATGGCGGCCCACGGCAACTTCGGCGGCCTGCACGACGTCGCCCTGAAGCCGCGCCTGCTCTCGAAGCTCCTGCGGGAGCGCGTCCCGGACGATTCGCGTCCCTTCTCGGACCCCTCGGAGCTCGCGAGCGTGGTCGCCACGCTCAGGGTCCACAAGCTGCTGTCCGAGTCGGCCGAGGAGTCCGCGGACAAGAAGGTGGTCGAGAGCTGGAAGAAGGCGGTGGACGCTTGGGTCGACCGGCTGATGCTCCTGGTCTCCAGCGACGTGGTACCGATCTCCCGCCTTGTCTTGGCTCTGCCGTTATCGAAGCTCATACTTTTGTTTGACTACAGTTCCTTTTTTTTCACTTTTCTGTTTCCCCTGTTGGAATGCTGTTGTGGTTTAGACTGGTAGAATGGAACATCCTTTTTTTCTTTTGGTTTTCGTGTTGCTTGCTTCTAAGGATATTAATGAATTGTGAATTGCATGCTGTATGCTGGCTCATTCAGAATGAGGTTCTATGGCTGTCCTTCTGTTGTGCAGATAAAAAGAAAAAAGAAGTATTGTGGCCAGGTTGCAAGGGAAGTGAGGATGAATATGAATGCTTACTGCTTAATTAGGTTGAATGTACTTCGTTTATTAGGCTATTCTTCCTTTTTGGAGGAATCGGTGCTCTTTTCTGCTGTCTTGGGCAATCTGTTGCGATCTGGTGAAGAAATTTTTGAGTGCTTACATGTAAAGTAGAAGATGGGATCTGTTGGATTTTGTGGATTAGGTCTACCCTTGGCGGAACACAGGCTTTGTTTATGAAAGCTGACTAAACCCTTTTACGATGGCTTTGCAATTACTTTTTTGGAACTTTGGAATTTTGGTCTCATATTAATGTATCTGAGCATGTGATTCTCTTCTAGCCAGACAAATGTTGGGCAGGAGTCTGTTTGCTGGGCATAACTTGCCAGGACTGCAGCTCTCACCGTTTCTTGGCATCTTATTCTTCCTGGTTTCAGAAACTTCATGTGCATGTTCAGGTATGTGAATTTTATTGTGGTTATACCTTTATTTTCTTCTCTTTCTTCATCTTCGGCTGAGTGACATACTGGTTGACTGACTGTGTTTGGTGTTTTCTTGATGTAAAACCAACAAACTAGGCATTGATACCTTGTTGCTTTTTGGTGGTTGCTTGTTAAACTATTAAATGTGTAGAGATTAAGTATCTCTCTGGAAGCTTTAATCTTTTGCTTTTGGAAAGTGCTGAGTAACTTCTTTTCCATGATAAAACCAAATTGAAAGAAAACGCAAGGCAGAAGGAAAGCACATAAAGGTGTTAGAAGGATGTCTCCAAGTGATGCTGAGTGTTGTAATGAATTGTGCACTTCAGAATGTGTATCACTCTGCACAAGTAGCAATACCAACAAGTGTAATCTTTTGAAAGGTTCTTGCAATTATTGTTGTGCTTTTTGTTAAATGCGAGTTCATTACTTCTGGACTTTTACCTTCCACAGCATACTAGTAGCAATTGCATGGCAGATTTCCATTCTAGTTAATTTGGCTATGAAAATTTTAGTGTCATACCATGTTTGTTAAAGACAGAAGACTCAATCCAACTGCAAGCAAAGGTTGACTATTACCAATGTAATTTGCCACATAGCACCCATATATGAGAAAATCCAAGCTTTTCATATTAGTTTGATTGCATTCTAGTCAGTAATAATTGATGATCAGATGCTAGGCTTAGAAAATGATAAGAAGTGCGTACTATTGTTATTGGAGTTTAAAAACCCTCTTCCTTTCATCTTTTTGATAGGCACTGGGGGTTTCCAACTTTGTGAGAGTGGCATATATTGCCTCACTTTCGGACTTATTTACAAGGTGAGCTGTCTTCTGTTTTTCCTTTGGCCTTCTACTTATGGAATTAAAAAATCCAGCTCATCCACTACGTCTTGTCGATGCCTAAGAAAGCGTGGCACTGTAGTGTGGGTAAGAATCAAATAATTGCAGATTTTGTGTTACTCGACATCATTGAAGAGTTCATTATAATTATAAACGAATCTGGATCTACTTCGTCTGCTACTTCACATGTCTCATATATTATTTCTTGATTATCAAGAATGTCAATGAAGGATTTGTAAAGAAGATCTTTTTATATACAATTAGCTTCTCATAAAGAGCATCAAGTATGTGCAAGACTTATGCTAAATTAACTGCAATAAAAAGATCCAAAATTTCAGAAACAATTTGTAATTTCAATGAATAGCTGTCTTGATTGCTACTGGGGTGACTAATGGTGTATCTGCATTTTGAACTAAAAAAGAGTTCTCATGCTGTTGCCTAGAAGGCATGTGTGCAGGTGTATGCATAATCAAACTTAGATGGAGACAGCATAGTTGCTGATGACGATGATGATGTTGTCATTTGATAAATATGGTGCTTAGTCACATCTTCTCAGTTCTGTTGACCAGTGGCTTCATGATCCTTGTGTTTTTCCTAAATAGAACAATTGATGATTAGCTTCGTTTTAAAAGTGATGAGATTTGAGTTTCCATCTGAGGTTATTGGATATCGAAAACCTCAATCGATGGAAGATTTTATGAGATTAACTGATCATTTTCCATCAAAATTGCAGAAAAAGCAAAACGAAAAGGCAATGAGAAAGTGACGGCTGATAATTACTCCCTTCAAGCATTTTTAATTATATCTTACTTCAAGCAACACCTATGCCACCATCTGTTAGTTGACCTTGAACAATGCAAGAGCCTTAGGTTCCTGTTTACCTGATTCATGGTTTAGTCATTGCGTGCTTTATTTTCCTGGACTAGGTTAGGTCAGTTTCCCAATGTGAAGAAAGATGGTGTTAGTTTTTCTGGGAAGCTAATTCAACCATTTTTGAAGCTTTTAAATGGAGATGGATCGGAGGCTCTTTGGGTTAGTAATTCTCTCCTTTTGCTTTTTCTTCAATGTCAACCTAAAAATTCTATTATACTTTGCTTTTGTTTTTAAACTCTGCAAATTGAAAGGTGGAGAAAGGCCTTTGTGCTTGTGGATGCGATTGTTAGATTGAACCAAGAGTTTGTAAATGTTGCAATTGCTGTTTAAAGCATTGTGATTTAAGCCTATGATAAGTGCTCACAACAACAGCAATTTTGAAAAGTTATCTCTTCTACCCAGGGCACAATTTGGTGCTTTATGTCCAGCTTCTTGATTCATCCTTAAACCTGGAAATACCCAATGCGGTAACTCGCACTATGCCAATGATATAAAATATACTTTGAGAACCTTTTATGCTTATGAAATGGAACTTTTGAACTGATTGTTTTTTCAATTGAAGAAGATCTTACATTGTTGGGATTGCAACTTCTGATGTGATGCTTTTATATAATGCAACACTTTGCGTGTAAGCATGCCCGAAACATGTCATTCTTTCCAAATGTTAATTTTGTCTATAGAATGAAGGCAAAATTGTCCCAACATTTTGGTTCTTGTAATCAGCTAACAGAACTTTTGGTGGGTCTGTATGTGATGATCCTTATGGTTCTAAATTATTGCAGTTTGCTTGTGTAATAGTACTCTTAGCAATTTATCCATCTCTCACATCTTGGCTGCAACATACATAATCTTGGGGAAAGTAAACTACATTTTCGCCCTTGATGCTATGCAATGCAAGTGGCTAGTGGTTATGTATCAGCTTTCCCTTGACCATCCCTTAACATAATTGCAAAGTTACCTGTGCTGGGGATCTTTGTAAAAATTACAACGTAACTTCTTCAGAACTTGGGAAGTACATAGACTGCTGTTGTAATTGAACTCGTGTTGTTTAGTGCAAATCAAATTTTGGTATTCCTGCCATGTGCATGCCATTTTGTACATAGCATATTAGCAGTCTATGATGACAAAACTCCCTCTCTCTCTCTTTCTCTGAGAGCTTTGAACACGTTCTTCAACATGTTTACAGTTTTCTGCATAAGGGCAGACACTTTATTTTTGGCAACAATTTATTGTGTTTATCTGCTGGAAGTTTTAGCCTTCTTTTTGGATTTCTAAATGCTAATGATATTCTGATGTTTGCAGGATGGTGGAGTTAACATGTTGTGCAGCATATTATGTTACTTTCCATCTGCCATCCATCGCCACCATTATGACAGTGTGAGTTTCTGAGTATACTTTAGCCACAGTCATTTCTTTCAGGCGTGCTCATATGCCAAGCATGTGAGCAGTCATGTTTGCCTTCTGGCTTGAAATTTAACAGCTCCGAATTAAATTAAACATTTAAATATTTAAAAATTTGTGAAAAGAAATTCTTGAAAAATTATTTGAATGACAGAGATTTGCTGCTCTGCTGCTGTTGCACATTCTTTATTGGTTCCTTCTATCATACTGAAATGGGAGATTAAAGATGTATATAAAAGCACTTGAGAACGTAAGAATCACTTAAACTAAAGATACTTGTGACATTTAGATAATAACCTGTGGTCCAAACATCAACCATAAAAAGAGTAGTAAGGTAATGCAAGGTGAAGCTAATTGTCAGATTTATCAAAAGACGCAGTAGTTTGCCGTAGTGGGCTAGACCTCCCAAGTGGGTTAATTTATTGTTCACTTATGCATTCTATGACATACTCCTCTGCATTTTGCAGGTTGAGACAACTATTGCTTTAAAGATAATGTCAGGGAAGTGCAGTACTTGCTTGTTAAAAGTAAGTGTGCTTCTCTTTTCTGGCTCTTTGTTTCTTGTGTCAGATTGATTGGCAAGTGTCCGAGCACATGATGGGTTGTTCTGAAGTATATCCTTTCTTAATGTATTTCTGCTGCTGACCTTTCAGAAGCTTGCTCACTGCTTAGCAATTCTTCCCCAATCAAAAGGAGATGAGGAGACTTGGTCTTTACTGATGCAGAAGATCCTTCTTTTAATTAATAGCCATCTGAATGATGCCTTTCAATGCTTAGAGGAAGGTTAGTGAAAGATGCATATATACATACTTATATAATGTGGTGTTAGTGCAGGAAATCTGGTGTTGACTTTTTGTTTTTTTTGCATGTTGCAGAAACCAATAGTACCAAAGTTGTCAACTTACTGGTTCCACCAGGAAAAGATCCACCAACACCATTAGGATGTTGCAACTCTTCTGACAAAGCAGCTGCTGAGGCCACAAAAAGACCAAATAGATTGCTAACATCCAGTGTGTCTGCTTTTATGCTTTGTGGTTGTGAGATGCTTATAAATCCCTATCCTGTTCAGGTAGTGACTATCTTCTATGCATCTTTGTCAACTTCATTATGAGAGAGAAAAACCTAGGTTTAATCTTTTAAGTGCAATCTTAGAACTATTGATGGTTGAAAATATATCACAAATATTCTTTCTTGCTTTTGTTGATTTTGACCTATATTTTTTGTGAGAACAGGTGAATATTCCTGTTAAAGCAGTGTTAGCCCTTATAGAGAGAGTGCTAATGGTGGATGGCTCTGTCTCTCAAAGCTTGTTGCCCTTTGTCACAGCCATGCAACAAGAGTCTCTTTGTTCAGAGCTTCCAATGTTTCACTCCGATGCTTTGGATCTGTTAATTGCATTGACGAAAGTCATGCGCAGGTAATCCGTTTCTGGCTATTGTGCTTCTACAGTATTTTTGTGGACCACGTAATCATTTTACCTAAGGTAGATTTTTTAAAATGCTTAAACAGTGATTTTGTCTCCAGAACATGTAATATGATTTATTGTATGTGCATCTACTACTTTGGTGCACAGTTTGTTTTTCCTCCACATAAGAATAGACTAAAAATTGGATAATGGGCATGGCAAGGATGTAACTGAGCCATCACGGAGAACATCACTGGGTTGTCAATTGATTTGGCTTGTGTTAGGTGAGAATTGGGATTGTACCAAGAAACAGTTTTGAGTTTTTGGAGGACGAGAATAACAAGGCGCTTGATATTAGGTGGCACTTTTCTCAACTTAACTGTATGGTTGCTTTAAGTGCTGCTTGTCCTTCATGCACTTGTTTCTGCAAAATTGGACAGAGGTTTTACAATGATTTTATATAGTTGTCTTGCACTGTATTTGTCCATTTTCCTAATGTCCCTCATTGGTCTCTTTGTTTTCTGGTTTTTAATGAAGTCAAGTCTTCATTCTTGTGCAGTCAAATGTTGCCTCATGCTGCATATATTGTCCGACTTATCATGAGATATTTCAAGAACTGCTCATTGCCAGAGTTAAGGGTAAAGGTCTACTCAATCATAAAAACTTTGCTGATGTCCATGGGCATAGGTAAGATACTTGTTTTAGGACTTACATGCTTTTCCTTTTATGGCTGTTTAGTTAAAGTCAGTTTATTTTTCGGGTTGGGTTATAAAGTAAGTATCTCGTTACCCTGCTTCCCCTGAAAGCATTGGCCTGGAAAGAAAGTTCAAATATCAAATATAGAACTTCTGAATCAGTTAACTTGGCCTCTCTCTGTACCACTTGGAACTTAAATTTTCTTGAAGGAAAATGCGAACTGAATTCTGAGTTTCGGTGTAAATGGTGCCATCATGCTTGTCAGTATGTAAGGAAGGAACCTGTTTGATCATTAACGACAGAGAGTTCCATCTCTGTGCATATGTGCACACAAACCCAGAGGGATTGCATGGGGTGTTTGGTCTGGCTTTAAACCGAAACAAAAGGCCCTTTTGGCTATCTGGACAAAAGCTAAAAGTAAAAACCAACCCAAATTTTAAGGAGTCAATCAAATGCCAATTCAGCATCAGTTGACTTTGTGACTTTTGCAGCTCAATCTGCTAAAGATTGCTTCTGTGGAATACCTACATATCGGTTAATATTAGTGATGCAAGTTAATTATGGCTTTCATCCAAAAGGATTGATTTAAAAGTTCTGCAGCACTTCAACATTCAATCCTTGTTTTGTGGTGTTGCCAATTACTTGGGAGGTCCTTGACACTAATAACAGTTAGTTGTTTGTTCTGCCTCTTCTCTATTCCACCTTTTGGTTCTATTATTCCATCTCATTGGTTTCTATTGATATAGTTCTATTATAGACTCTGATTTTCTTTTCTTATGTTCATATCTCTACCTCTGCTCTACTGTTAATTGCCTCGAAATAATTTCTTAACAGGTATAGCAAAATTCCTGACACAGGAAGTAATCAAGAATGTTTTCATTGATTTGAATCCTGAACATCAAGATGGCCTTGCTTTTCCCATCACACCGTCAAAGGGCAATGAAGTGTTGTACCCAAATAAGAAAAAAAGGAAGCATGCTTCTGCAGCTAGATCTTTAGAGGATAACCATGAAACAGGCTTTGGAGAAGCACCCAAGAATCATCTGGTGGTACCTGCCAATGTTAAGATAGCTGCACTGGAGGCATTAGAGGTTCTTCTTACTGTGGTAAGTGCTGCATAAATGTGCACTGTTGTCCACATGGAGAACTCTGTCCTCATCATTTGCCATAGAGATAAATTGCTGGGTAAACTGTTTGGATATATCATTGTAATGATGTTGGATGAGTTTCTTTTCAACTATAAATTCTGAATATTTAACCTCTTAAGAAGAAACTTATTTCGTTAACTTAGAAAATATGTTTTGGGGATACAGATAAATGGAATAAATTCTGGAAAATTTTGTTCTTGTACCATATGAAGTTCAAAGGGGGTCATGTGAAATTTCCACATTATTTTTGTGTCAAACTCTGAGCTTTTTCAACAAAAATATCAAGAGAAAGTATCTCACCTTCCATCAGGGAGGCATGCATTTTTGTTGTTGATCTTGTTAATTTATGACTGTCTGTCTTATTTCCATAACTTGCTTTTGACATGTCGGTTGCAGGGTGGTGCTCTGAGGTCCGACTCTTGGAGGAAAAATGTGGATACACTCTTGATTTCAGTAGCAACAAATTCAATTCATGATGGATGGAACATTGAGGAAAATAGCATCTGTATGCCCAAGGAACAAATACATATGGTGGAGAAATTGCAACTTGCTGCCTTGAGGGCACTATTGGCATCACTTCTTTCCCAATCTCATGTACGGTCCTCAAATATAGCCAGAAGTCTTGAGCTCTTTCAAAGCGGTAATTCTCATTGGCAGCCTTTCTGTGATTATATATGATTGGCTATAGTGACATAAGTAGCAGTGGCAGAACTATATTCATATGCAGAGGAAACTACATCTTTGTCTAATATTGTGCTCAATGTTAGATTAGTGAGATTTTCGCTTTTGATACAATTGGTTAATTGAAAAGTATTCCTTAAATTTTGTCAAGAGGAGTCTTTCTGTAGAGCCATGAGGGCAATAAGTTTGTTCAGAAAAGCATGTTAAAAAATATTGGTGATAGTGTGCAAAAATGAAGGAATTCCTTTCTTCTCTTTAGATCATAACGGTGGTATGATAAGTAATAAGGCATATCATGGCTGGAGCTTATTTGGTCAAAATATCCAGTGATATTATCTGTCGATTTTAAGTTTTACCTCCATCTCGGGAAGTAAATCAAGTTGCAAATGAGTATTCTTCCGACGGAAGCTTTCTGTGAGGTACCATGGTCACTTTTCCTTCCAGTGAGGTTGCATGGCTGACTTTCCCTTTATTGTCTGTTTACCTCATTATGGAACTATAGTTCATTACTCAGATGTTTGATGGTGAAATTACTGTTGGATTCGATGCATATGCAGCAAATGCAACACATTAAAATTGTTTTTTCTATTTCTAGTCAATTGTTCCTCTTTGATGAAGTCTGTCTTTTTGCATTTTCCTTTTAATTCTCACCTGAATCCTTTCTTTTCGTCCTTTTGTGGTCCATGATAGAAAAAGGTCAATTCAGAGTCATTTGTTAACTTCTTAGGACATGTGCAGTGGACTTTGTGATGTGCTGCATGAATGGCGAAATACTTACTAAGGGGTTTGAGAAGGATAGATTAGATTGTGGTGATTTGAGATAACTTATTTGATGAAAATAGTCGTTTACAAAACGACCTGCTAACACGTTTCTTCAAGATTCCTCAACAATATCCATCAACTCAAACTAATTAACATCCATCTGTCCTGCACTCAGCTCATAGACAGAAGCAATCGCGGTTCCTTCTGCTAGTTTTTCTGTCCTCACTGGCTAGACATATCCTTGCAATATCTTATTTCATCATCATGAGATGCAGATTGCCACGACCTTACTAGTGCAATCACTGCTCACCACCCATTGAATTGCTTCTCTTATGAATGTTCTATTATAATTTACATGGACTCAGGATATTGTTTTCTGCAGGAAGACAGGAAACAGGGACAAAGGTAGCTGAATTTTGTGCACATGCTCTTTTAGCTTTGGAAGTACTTATTCATCCTCGGGCACTTCCTCTGGAAGATTACTCCCCTGCAACCACCGACTCCTTTGGGGGATTTTCCCGCAAATTCGCAGAAAATGTGCACTCTGGTGGCCAGCCTGCAGTTGCTTTTTCACAAAGGACCGAGCTTACTCTGCCTGATTCGTATGATGATGAGCTGCATAGCAAGTGGCTTCAAAATCAGAAAAACCTGAGACTCCATTAGATGACCAGGTTAAGAAAGTTAAGTACAGTGATAAGCGTGGTGACTTGTCCCAAGCAATTAGCATGGAAAAGGAACATGACAACTTATTAGATAAAAGCACTACTGAGAAAAGTAGGATATCGCCTCTTGAAGTAGATGCGAATGACATGGAAATGGAAGACAGGAATCCTAATAATGTGGAATCACCCAAGCATGAAGAGACAATTAGGAAATTTAAAGAAACTCTGCAACAGGAACCTGTGCTGATTCCTTGTATAGCAACTACTTCTAAAGATGCTGAGAGAGATTCCAAAACAGAGTCACTGAGCAGTGTCACTGCAGATCATGGAAGTAGGGAAGTCGGATTAGAGGGGAATGATGTTGTGACTCAAGGTGATGGCAATTCTGCTTCAGGTGAAAAGGTTATGCTGGGGACTTCACATTCTGGAAAGGGCAAGGAGATAATTGTTAATCCTGATGACGAATCATCTATGGACGTTTTTCCCGATATTATTGACGTAGAACCAGATTCAGATGAGGAGTAAGTAACTCACGTGATGAAGGGATGGAGAGGCATATTTTTCAATGCATAAAAGGCAGAACAGAAACATAAGAGTCCATTGTTTTATTAATTAAGCAATCAATTTGAGTTTTGTCTCGCAGTTGTAATTAATCTTATGTCAATGTCTGTTTCAGCTTTATATCCTATCCTATTGTGGTGAATGAGCATTCTTGATTGTGTTTCATCCGTACCCATCTTCACATATTCGTATGATATAGATAAAAAGTGGAACGATATGCATTTGATTGATCCTTTGGCAAGAAGAACGAACTGGATTATTCTCATTAACAGGATTATGTGCAGACCGGTTTCCATGAACTTTGGCATCTGCTGAGCAGGTTCGCAACAAATGTCGCTGCTGTGTGCAAAGGTGAGTATCGTGTTTTCTCTTTTGGGTGTAATGGAAAATGGAAGGTAAAAGAACATGACAGATTACGACTCTAGGCCTCATAGCACCCACTTCGTCTCCTAAAAGCAGCACTTCTAAACAACCACAGGAAGTCTCAAGTGTATAACGAAGTCCGGCCCCGGGGGAAAAGCTAAGGGTGTGCATGGTCCGGGTGGGTGGTTCCCGACTTAAAACCTGGAACCGCCCGCTAAGAACCGGTTCCGAAAAATTGGAATCGGGAACTATCCACTAGTTGCATGAATCCATTCGGGAACTGGACTGCCTCGGTATGGTTCTCGGGTGGATCTATAGAACCAGTCCAACCTCCGCACCTTCCCCTTTTCACCCTCCCCACATCTACCTATTCTAGCTCTCTTGACCATGGTAGCTCTATTCTCCTCAAGTACTAGTGCCACGGCGGCGGTGGTTGCGACCCTCGCGCCGATTTCATCCCAACCACCACTACCATCTTCGCCACTTCCTCTGCCGTCTCTCGCTCCTCTCTCGAGATTGACAATGAGGAGGACAATGGAGACGATGAGCCATTCTTAGACTTGGAGTTTTCCTTGTCCCCGAAAATGAGGATGATGGGGGAGGCTTGAGGAGGGGGAGGAGGAAGAGGGGGAGGTAGAAGCGGGACAAGCCCAACAACGAAGAGGACGATAGTAACAGTGAATGTGGAGGTGGCGATGAGGATGGTGACGACGCGGAGAGAGAGTTCAAGTTCGAGGGGGGAAAAGAGAATCAATTCACTGTTTCGCCGAGTTCGGATAAGGACTCGAAGGGAGATGAGTAGATCCGGAGGTGAATTGGAGAGGAAGAGGGAGCTCGGAGAGATTTTGAACTAAGAGAGACGAGATGGAGTAAGGGAGTAGTAAATTAAGACAAGATAATGATTGAGTCCTAAATTTTAGATTTGCTAATTTCGAATTTTTTTTAATATTAAAAATTAATATATTATTATAATATAACTTGTCCGATTCGGGTGGGTGGGTGGACGGATCAACCCATGGAACCGGGAACCGGACCAGTACCTACCGATTCCCTTAAGAACCACTGGTTCCGGTTCCGGGCGATTCGGGTGGGTCCCATTTCTTTCACACCCTAAGAAAAGCTACATTTGCCAGCAGCCAGTCGGCACACATGTTTCCTTGGCGAGCCACGTGTCGAATTCTGACCACTTTTCACATACAATTCCATGTGCCGAAAGATCCCCAGGGTTCCTTTTCTATGCTCCATCAGTGCGAACCTTATGCCAATGAGTTGCAGCAGCTACCAGTTCCCAAGCATTCGATTCTTCGCAGGTTTCGTAAAGGGCTCATGGTGCATTTTGCCCGTTTCTGTCTCCACATCTCTCGAGCGTGCGCAAATAGCATTACTTATCTGGTTATATGAAAGGAGAGGCCATCTAGATCTCCCCTTTCGCCGTTGTCTTAAACCGTTACATGCACTCCGCGTCTGTCCCTCGAGCTGTGAAATAAACGTCACTTCTTTCTGAGCCTTGTGCTCAGTGCCATTACCTGAAAAAAAGAAGGAAATGAGGAGGATGTTCATCGAAGACAGGCGCGATTTGTTACGGGGATCCAATTATACAAAGCCCTGACAAGATGGCATTCGTGATCGTTGTCGACCTATGCGGACATGAGCTGCCCATGATCCGGTTGGACTAGGTGGGTTGCGTTTGGATCGCTGGACATTAGTCACAATCTTCCAAGCTGGAATTTCAAAGTGGGGTGGGGAACGATGTCCTGACGCTGAGCTGTGAGAAGCTTAACTATAGAGCCGAACCCCGCTAAAGCCCGCGGACGCAAAGCCCTTCCTTCGAACGGGCCTGTATCACCTCCTCAATCTCTTTTAGAACTAGTACGTACTGAGGCCCTGGTCACGGGCATGTTTGATTTTCCAATATAAATGAAACCACTCCTTTTAGACAAAAAAAAAAAAACTATAGAGCCGAACCCAAAATTTCCCTTAAAATGGTCCTGTTAGCTAGTGTGTATCATCTTACGAGAATAGAGTATGGTGTAGATCAACCGGAAGAGGTATGCATAAAAGTATTTGCCCCGAGGAGGAATCCTCGAATTCCGTCCCCTTCCTAGACGATATTTACGAACAGACCAAGAAAAATTGATGCTTACGGGTTAATTCCCCAAAGAACTTCCAACTTTAGGTCTAATTTCGATTCTATCCCAAATATTTCTTTTGTTTGAAAAAAAATCCATAATTTTCACTATAATCCTAAATCTGCCAATGCGTCCAAAAATTGTCATTAGTTTCTTCGAGATTATTAAAATCAGGAAGTTATTGTTCCATATGAAAGTAAGGTTGTTGATGAAGACGTAGGTCTAAATAATGAACATTTGGCCGTAATATGGGACTAAAATGAAAGTTGAGAATTTTTTTTTAGACAAAAATAAAAAGCCTGAGGCAGAATAGGAATTACATCTAAAATTTAGGTCGTTATGGAATTATGCCCAAATTAGAACCCAGTGATAAATAATAATAAAAAAACCAATGAATTTGGTCAATTTTTTTTTTTTTTCAGTCTGTAATAAATTTGGTCAAATTGAGTAGAGATGCGTGCATCCTTTTGCCCCATTCTTTCGGGTGCGGGTTTGCTGCATCCACTAACGTATCCATCTGTTGTTTCTTCCATCGGATTTCATCACGTATTCAATCTATTTGACATCCTACCTTACCTGATTATTCCCCTGCAAAAAAAAAAATCAACTCTCCCCCAAACACACTCTCTCTCTCTCTCTCTCTCTCTCTCAACTCCCCATTTTTTCTGGCGATTTCACACGAGTGTATATTGAATTTAGTAGTGATGGTCAACGTAAAATGAATGGGAAGCCCGCAATGGAGTGCCGGGCTGCTCTAATTTGACTGAGGAACTATATATATACTTTTGTTGTTCCCGCTGACTTGCGATAGGAGTGTGCAGAATTTGACGATGCTGGAGTATCATTATACTTCCAGACTGCCAAGTGAGACTCGACCGTGGTAGGTGGAAAGTTGGCCAAAAGAGTCTCTTACAAGAACAAAAGGATGCCAGCTTCCGTCCTCCCTCTTTTCAGATTATCTTGGTTACGTGGGATGGTGGACTTCTTGTATTGCTGAGGAATGATGCTGTGGAGTCCGTGAATCATCATACATCTGTCACTTCCCAAAGGTCGAATCGACCTCCGATATCTCGCGCCGTTCCACTTCGAAACCCGACAAGATTTCGAGAAAATTCACATAACATCTCGTGGTTGGATGCCATGTAGGAAACGGTGAAGAAATTTTTTAAAGTTAGGAGGATGTAAAGGTCTTGATTTTTGTGGAAAAATCCCAGTGCGGAATATAGAATTTCGAAACTACTGTTGTAGGATGATCGCGTGATGAATCATTGGTAGGCCCGCGTGGAACCCTAGCTGGGACCTTTTGCAGCAGAATTTGGTTCGACCGCAATTATTTTTTTGCATGTTAGGGTTTTGGGAAAAGGGCTACTCAGGCATTTAAGAGGTCGCAAGTATGGTTGGCGACTTTGATTTCCTGATTCATAGGCATCCACAATTAATGCTTAAAAAAACCGGTGGCTTACTTACTTCCCGCATCGATTGGTTTATTAATTTAATACGAAGCTGGCTTTCTTTGAACTTAAATTCAAGATTGTCAATAGTATTCTTTTGACTCTTGTCAGTGCTCCCGTTTCACTCGTGGGAGTATCGCTGGCGCAATGCTGACCAAAGTAGACGAGGACATCAATTCTTGAGTCCTACATTAGACGGGTGATGCCTTGGCGATAATTCATAAATCAATTTCACGTCGACTAATGGGGACTTTATCGAGGATTTTATAAGTCAACATCGACCTTCAAATGTCATCTTTTTATGTTATTGTTTATAGTACGTCCTTTTTAGGGCTTTAGAATTGCAGTGCAAGAATGTTTGAACATAATTTAAAAAAAAAAAAAGAAACAATTTTCAGACTCTTTGACTGAATTGTTGCGTTTTTATTTTCATTTTTTTGTCTTTTGTGTTTTTCTGGCATGAGGATTAAATCGATCATTTAGTATACATAGCGCAAAAAATGATAAGTCAAAGCGCGATACATCCGATGAAAGACATCGATTTTCACGTTGTACCATTTCTTGGCTCGTACAAATAGCGACAAGTTGAAATATGTTATGCATGGCGTGCCCGTCAAAGTCATTTTTGTCTTCTTTCTTCTATTTTTTTTTATTTTCTCTTTAATTATTTTGTCATGATGTCTTGCTTGTCGCCATGAAACTCGAAGTTTGATCACGAACGTGACACACCGCCTACCAATTACTCGACCGTATCCCCATGGCCGTGGGAAACCATTCATTGGTCAACCAATCGCAAAGGCTTTGCAGTCTATTTTCTTGCCTACTATTTCATTATTAACCGGAAAATTTTCTTCCTGAAAAATTAGGTATCATCCCTTTTTTTGTTACGGGCGGCGCTATTTTCGCATCTTCTATTTTTCAAATTAAAATACACCCTTTTTACTGTTAAATTTGCCATTCGACTACCAAATTTGATTTGATATTTATAATTAATGTTCTCTCTCTCTCCTATCATATTCTTGCTAACTTTCCGAAGTAAATTGGTGAACTTATTTCCTATGTCCTTTTTAATAAGTAAAAATAAGAAGATGTCTTTATTCCAAGTAAAATCTTGTTACAAAGATGAACATTTTTTTCCTTTTTCACAACCATAAATTCACTAATATGTTGAAGATATAACGTCGTTAATTATATTTGTTAGAAAATTGCTTATTTATTATTTTTTTTCTGAGCTTCAATTAATTTCGATGGATGTCTAAATCTAGTAGTGGATTTATTGAAATTCAAACTTATTTATCTAGTAAAATAAACTAAGGGCATGGTTCACTCACAACTTCATGGCTGAACAACAACAACAAAATATTGTCTTGATCTTTTTATTTCCTTAAACCAAACCATATTATCATCATTGCAACGATTGACCTAATGATAAATAGGATTTACTCCTAAGAAGTCCGTGGCTCCCCAGTCACAAGTTTAAATCCCCCACCATTCCTCAGTCTTTGGAAGCCTCAATTCGTCCATGATGTGGATTTGACCATGCTGCATTGCTCAATAACCATCGTTCTATTCCATTAACATTATAAAGAAGGTAATACTGGGCCCATTTAAAATTGAATAAATAGTTATAATTCAAATCAAACATTTCATTTTTAAATATAAAACTTTTAATAATGACTGAGAATTCGCTGACGTCCCCTTATTATCCTAGTCCACGTAAGAATTTAATGCAGTTAAAAAATTTCTGCCTAAAAATAAAACTCTTAAAATCTTTTATAATATATATATGACCAAAAAAAACTCTAAAAAAAAATAAAAATTTCCAATTTCCAACAGCCAATTCAAACAGTCGTTTCTGGGCCCCACTCCCCCACGGTTACCTCTCCTCCTTCCCCCTCTTGCATATATATAAACACCAAAACCACTCTCCATTTCCTCTCGTGCACTCTCTGTCCTTTTCCTCCTCCCTTCATTAATTTTCTCTTCCGAGATCTGATTTTCCCTCACTTTCCCGAGAAAAAAATCCCCCGATCTCCCGCCGGGAATTCCCCCCCGGCCGTTCGCTTCCGGCGCGCGCTCCGGCGATCGCTCGCTCGCTCGCTAGCCGGTTCTTCTCTCGCTCGTTCCACCGGAGATGGCGGGCGAATGGATACTGACGTTGACCGCGCAGACGCCGACGAACATCGCGGTGATCAAGTACTGGGGGAAGCGGGACGAGTCCCTCATCTTGCCCGTGAACGACAGCATCAGCGTGACCCTGGATCCCGGGCACCTCTGCACCACCACCACCGTCGCCGTCAGCCCCGCCTTCGAGCAGGACCGCATGTGGCTCAATGGCAAGGTACGACGATTCCTCGCCCCCTCGTGTCTTTCGTGGGGTTTCGTTTGGCGTTTGGTGGGCCGAGACACCGTGTGAAGGGGAGTGAGATTCACGTTGGTCAGAGATTGCATGGTCAATGAAATGGCGTGGTCCGTAGAAATGAGCGTCGTTCGGGCTTATAGCTAGCAGAAGGAAGAATTGACGAGGAAAAGAGACGTGCTTGATTTAGCTGAGATCCAACTGAGCTGTTGCGGAATGAATTGTATCAGATTTGATAGGAGTTTGGGTTGTTCATGTGAAATGAGTAGCTGGGAAAACTGTATTTCTCGCTTAGTGAAGTGCGTTATCATTGATTTATCTTCCAGACAATTGTGGCTATCCAGTTGACAAATAAAATTAGATTTTTTATGTTAATACAACATTGCCTTTGCTTTTTTCTTTTTAATCTCCTGTTTAATTTCTCTCATGTTTCTTCAACTTTTCCATTTATGGCGCATAACAACATTTCTGGTTATTTCAGGAGATATCACTTTCTGGAGATAGATTTCAGAGTTGTTTGAGAGAAATTCGAGCCCGTGCTACTGACGTTGAGAATAAGGAAAAAGGAATTAAAATTTCAAAGAAAGATTGGGAGAAACTGCACCTCCACATTTCTTCCTTTAACAATTTCCCCACTGCTGCTGGTTTAGCTTCCTCAGCTGCAGGCTTGGCCTGTTTAGGTAACAGATCTTTTTCTCAGTTACCCTTAATATAACTTGTAGGTTGAAGCGTTTATTCCGCCCATACTGTGGATAGCTGGATGATGCCTATTTCAAGTACTTTGTCAATTTGCTACTTTTTTTCCCCTTCTCCCTATTAACTCAGAACATGAATAATACAGTAGGTCAATCTTTGTCATCCATGGGATACTTCCATAAGTCAATTTCCCAACTGGTCAAATTTTGTGATGTACTAAAAAGTGGTCTGTAGCAGGACGTTACGCTTCAGTTGAATTTAACCCTTCACCGACCCAAACAATTTGTATCGACCTCTCCTGCAGAGTTGGAGTTTCAAAGAGCGAGAATATGGATAGAACACCGTCTAACAAAAGACGAGGCAACATGGCTATTATCCGACAAACTGGAATGAAAAGCACAAATCTTGTTCTAACAAATACCATATGTGGATGCTTATTTGTGTGCTGCTGCATGTTTGCGTTGGGCATATATACACATGCTCAGTTAATTTACAGCATTAAAATTAGGTATAAGTTTCTCAAATATCCATACAAAAGACAGAATCATATAGGTTAAGAAGCATGCGGGTAGATAACAGAACTGAAGAAAAGACAGAGTAATTGTAATATTTAGAAATTGTCAGGTGCATAAAACTGGGAAAAGGAAAAGAACAAGATATTTTGGTGGATTTATATTTTACATCGAGGATATACAAGAATGCCCATGATACAGATCAAAACTAGAAAGGATCTCTAGAAGTATCATTGCGCCTTAGACTTATATCTAGTTGATTTATACTGGACCTTTTATATTCCCATATGCTGAATTTATGGTTCCCACTTAATTTATTTTATTGGCGACATTGTTTCCTTGCCTCAAGATTATGTTATGACATCTTTTCTTTTATTAGGAAAAGAATGGACAGTTTTAAAATTTGTAATTTCGTCTCTTTTGCAGTGTTTGCTCTTGGAAAGTTAATGAATGTTCAAGAAGATCATAGCCAACTTTCTGCTATTGCTAGGTAGTGTGTGCCCTTCTATCTGCATGTTCAAATATTTCAATTGGTGGGTTGGGCAGTAGCTTGGTGCATTTCTAAACAAATTGTTCTTTCTACATCATAGGCAAGGTTCCGGTAGTGCTTGTCGCAGCTTATATGGTGGATTCGTAAAGTGGATAATGGGAAAAGTGAGTAGTTCAAAAGTCATGCCTTACCATCCATTAAAGCTTGCTATGCCATTATTCTCTGCAGCTCTGATTATTAATATCTTGCAATTTTTAAGGAGGAAAATGGAAGCGACAGCCTTGCTGTTCAGCTGGCAGATGAAAAACACTGGGATGAACTTGTTATTATCATTGCTGTGGTATGTTCCTCTTTATTATACTAGTGATGTTTTTGCGACCCACCAGTTTGATTTTTTAAGATGCAGAGAATAAGCTTTTAGCCTTAAAGGGCAAAAAAAGGCAGCCAAGAGGCTATTAGTCATATCTTGTTTTTTCAATTGAGACTTGCAACCCCTTCCGTTTCGTCACCTATAATTTGATTGTTGGTCTGGATTTGTTCTTCCTTGGCATGTCGACTGATTGAGCCTTGTATGTTTAAGATAGAATTCTCTATCACTACTGCCTTGATGTAGTTCGAGTTACCTTTGTCGTTTCTTTCCTTCTTCGAGTGTAAGTTGATCTTTATTTAATTTTTTCTTCTATGATCATTCACAATGTTTTCTTAACTGCTTGGCGCCCTGTATTTGTTATGTATAATCTTCCCCAATAAGATTACTTCCCTTGTTAATTTACTTGTATTTTTCTTTTATGCAGTTCTGCTTCTTTTGAGGACCTGTCACTTCTGCTTGTTATGTATTTTTTTCGACAATTTTGATATTGCTGTTTATTCAGGTTTCAGTTGCCCTCCGCATGGTCTTGTGCGTTGGTTCTTAAGTGTAACTTGGCCTTTTCTGTACAGTACATGTGGTGTGCTTTATTAGCTAGTTTTGTATGGCTGAAATGGAAAGTTAATAGGTGATTTTCTATCTCTCTTTTAACATTGTTTTATTACGGTTTTCCCAACCAACAGTGAGATTTTCTATTAGAGTATTTATAGACAGTTTTATTCCTGTGATGAGTGACTATATCTTTGTCATATGCCCTATCATCGGCTTAGTATGAGCTTAAAATGATCCTACAACCTTCATTTGCCCAACACTTACAGAAGACACATGAATTTTGTTGCTTCATGATTCATGTGCGTCCTCAATCTTATGTAGTCTCTGCATGGAAATGTCAGGTAAGTTCCCGGCAAAAGGAAACAAGTAGCACCTCAGGAATGCGTGAAAGTGTTGAAACAAGTTTGCTTTTGCAACATAGAGCGAAGGTATCTCTTCTTCTATTTCAATGAAGTGGTCATTAATTGTCCATATCTGGAAAATTCCTCAAGCTTTTAACATTAGTTGGATGGTTGGGGAATTTCATAAGCTGCATATAAAAAATTTATGAATTCTCATGCCATTCCATCTGTGTAGTTTCTTCGAGAATGAATTTTGTGTTTTTTCCAGGCATCCTATAGTCATTTCCTTTGGCTTGAAGCTTTCAATTGAAGTAAACACTCACCAACTCATTCTCCACTGTTTTAAATGAAATAGGAGGTGGTGCCCAAGCGCATTCTAAAGATGGAAGAAGCCATTCAGAATCGCGACTTTGCATCTTTTGCAGCACTAGCCTGTGCTGACAGTAATCAGTTCCATGCAGTGTGCCTCGATACATCTCCTCCAATTTTCTACATGAATGACACATCCCACAGGCAAGTTATACCCATTTTCTAGATAACTTAAGTTCATACTACTGGTTTTTATCGGTTTGTCAGTACTTCGGCGTCCCTGTGATAACTGTCTGTGTTGTTTTCCACTTAATAATATTTGGTACTATGTTCCAGGATAATTAACTGTGTTGAGAAATGGAATCGCTCAGAAGAAGCACCTCAGGTATTTAAATTGTCTTAACTTTCTACCATCATGATATCTAAAATCTGTCTGGGGGTTTGCAGCACCTAGCTTAAGTTGAGGCACATTATTGTTGATCATCATTCCATTCGTGATTACTTAGCAGATTAACTTGGACACTTCCTCTTTGCATGTTGAGATAGTAGAAGTATTTGATGTAATTTAACCGTCTGTATTTATCTATCAGAAAAGAACAAGGAAATGGGCATCATCATTGTCATGGTAACTCATGCAAAATTCTAAAGTTTGTTGGATACATTCTTGTCAATACAAAGAAAACATGATAAATGTTTCCTGGAACTACTTTCTATGGAGATTGCTGTTAAAAATAGCTTCTTGGAAGTTCCTCCTACTGATCATGGCATACACTTGAAGACAGGAATATTTTCTGGTGTGTACCAAAAACTGATGAGGCTCAACCAGTTTGCTCATCTCATAAAAGATTTTAAAAGATTACTTAATCAAATATTATACTTCTGAATCTAGTTGAATGGTGCCTCATATTTTACAGAATGGCGTTATATATTTTGACTGAAGCCAATACATTACTCGATCAAGATTTGTACTTCTGAATCCAAGTTGAATGGTGCCTCATATTTTACAGAATGACGTTATATATTTTGACTTGTAATGCCATTTCAGTTTCTGAAATAGCATACTTTTAGGAGGACACGGCACCTCTTTAGATCTGATAAATAGTTCATCTTTATCAGATAATTCCTTTTCTTTTCATAATTTCATCCCTTTGCCTCTGGTACTGATATGCAGTAATACCTACAAAGCGAGAGTTCTAGCTGCACTTTTAATTGGGTTGATTTTGGAAAAGATTCAATGTACTGAAAGGTCTGGAATAGTGAAAGTATATACAGCATTTTTAATTTGTTCCTCAGCATAGTAGTTGAAATGCCTTTAATCGGTGAGAAAGTGGCTAATACTGGAAGATATGACAGGTTGCATACACTTTTGATGCGGGGCCAAATGCAGTTCTTATCGCACGCAATAGAAAGGCAGCTTCACTGTTGATTCAGCGACTGCTATACTTCTTCCCTCCCAATGCAGAAACCAACATGAACAGGTACACTACAGTGTCATTGTGTCATCGTTCTCTATGAAATATTCAAAGAAGTTTGGGAATTGATTACTGATCACGTGGATGTTCTTTATCTGCAGTTACGTTCTTGGTGACAAGTCAATCCTGAAAGATGCTGGAATCCAAGGGATAGATGATGTGGAAGCTTTGCCACCACCTCCGGAGATCAAGGATAAGATTCCCGCCCAGAAGAACAGAGGTGAAGTTAGTTACTTCATCTGCACAAGACCTGGGAGGGGTCCGGTTGTGCTCTCAGGTGAGAGTCAGGCTCTTATTGACCCTAAAACGGGGTTGCCCAAATAAACAGTTTCAGCTTCATGTCTATTTCATCTGTAAACTTCAAAGTACCTTTTCTTTTGGCATAAAGGAAGGCCCTCAAAATAATTGAGAAGCCACTCTCTCCGTTTCTTTTTGAATTTTTGTACTTTTAGTGTGGACTTGGTATCACAAGCTCATCTGTTTTGTAGCCTTATCTTCAACGAGGCAAATATTCAACTTACATCATCAATGAAATACCACTGTTGAATTCTCAAATGCAGTCTTCGCCAAAAATTAGTCAGGACGTTCATAGGTGTGTAGTTTGGATTAAGACCGCTGCTTCACATTTGACAGATCGTGGGTTTCATTTTGTGACCACATCTAGTTTTGGTATCCAGAGCCTGCACCATTCTTGGTCAGCTGTTCTTTTTTGGGAAAATTTAAATTAAGGACTTGAAATGCATTCATTTTCTCAATTGAAGATTTGGAGTGGATTCCATCTTAAATAAGTGCCTAAAGCGTCTTCATTTTCTCAAATAAAGGTATAAGGTAACCATGTCAATCTTGAAGAATGATCTGACCTCATTGGCTGATCAAGAAGATTTTCGTCCTTTTTTTTTTTTTTTTTTTTTTTTTCCTTTCCATAAAAAGGAAAAACTTAAAAAAGAAAAGAAAAGATAAGACTTAAAAAAGAAAAGAAAAGAAAAAACCCACACTTTTCGCCTAGAGTTGCCGCCCCATTGCTGGGGGCATCGATGATGGCCGGTAGGGCAGTGATCACCTAAATAGCATCGACACCAACACTCAACACACGAAACAACACGATACTTTGACACGTCATTTTTTAAAAAATAGAGAATTCCAACATGTTGAGATATGTATATTAAATGCAATACATGATAAATTATCATTTTTATGATTATTAAATTAAAATTCACATAATAATAATAATAATAATAATAATAATAATAATAATAATAATAATAATAATAATAATAATAATAATAATAATAGCCTAAAATGAATTTACAATATTAATTCACTATTTATTAATATTATTAATTATTTTAATTTGACAAATTCAACTCAATTCCATTAATCCATAACTTGGAGGAAAAAATAAACAAATAATCCATGTTTTGGTCTCGCGTGTTAATGTTGGAGTAGAAGATAAAAAAAAAAAAAAAAAAACTTGGAAGTAAATTGTGTGTCATGGAAAATGAAAGTTAGAAGAGGAGAAAATTGGGCTTTTCTTCTTTCTCCATTTATTATTTTTATTATTTTTATTTTGACCTATTATTTATTAAAAAAATTTAAAATTAACTTTGTTCGTATCGGAATCACTTATTGAAATTCCAAACTCACATGTCCGAATTCCCGACTCATGTTTCGAAGAGTGTTGGAAGAATTGACCAGATGTCGAATTTTTCGATACTTGTTGACCGAGTGTCGGAGTATCTAATATGACACAAAAGCTTTCGAAAAATGTCGGTACTTCCTAGATGACCACATGCATATGGCTTAAGGTTGTTGTTGTTGTTCTTCTTCTTCTTCTTTTTAAGTTTTAACTTTGTTGTCCCTCTTTTTCAGTTTGTCTTTGTTATGGAAAGAAAAAAAGGAAAGGAAAAAAAAAAGAGTACATAACGAAAATTCCCTTGGCCAGTTGGTGAAGTTAGATCCTTTTTTGAGATTGACATAGGGCCCGTTTGGTTCGACTTTTGGGGAATGCATTTGCAGAAATGCAAATACCTTTGGGTGAAAGGGGTTTTCCGAAATGCAAATGTCGTTTGGTAAAATTTGCATTGAGAAACAACTTTGGCCAAAATACCGTTTGGTAAAATTTGCATTTGTAATTAACTTTTATTAAATTAAAAAAGCAAAAATATGTTTATATTTTTTTTTGAAGTCCGGCCACCGGACCGCCGAATCCGGTGGCCAAACCGCCTGAATAAAAAATATAAAAATATAAAATATAAAATATATTTATTAAACATAAAAAATATATAAAAAATAGATATGTTTATATAAATATATATTTATATAAAAAAATCGGAGAAAAAAATAGATATGTTTATATTTATAAGTATATATTTATTTATTTATTTATTAAACATAAAATATATTTATATAAAAAGTAGATATGTTTATATCTATATAAAATATATATAACATATATATAAAATAGCCTGAATAAAAAATATGTTTATATATTTTTTATATAAACATATTTTTATATAAAAAATATAAAAATATAAACATAAAAATATATATATAAAAGATAGATATGTTTATATATATATTTATATAAAAACAATCACAGAAAAATAGATATGTTTATATTTATAAATATATATTTATTTATTAAATATAAACAATTATAGAAAAAATAGATATGTTTATATCTATATAAAATATATATAAAATATATATAAAATATAAAAAAATAAATGTTTAAAATTATATAAAAATAGATATGTTTATATAAATATATATTTATATAAAAACAATCGGATATAAAAAATAGATATGTTTATATATAAATATATATTATATATATATATATATATAATATATTTTTATAAATATATATTTATTAAACATAAAATATAAAAATAGATATGTTTATATTTTTTTATATAAAAAATAAACATAAAATATATGTTTCTATTTTTATATAAAATATAAACATATTTATTTTTATTTTATTTTTATTCGGAAGGTCGATCGGCTTCTCCAGGAGAGATGAACAATATCGAAGTTGCATTCGAAGATGCAACTTTCCAAAGGACCTCAAGAGCTGTATTGGGCTAAAGGCCCTTAGAGTCACTTGAAGATACAATTGCATCTCACCAAAGTCGTGCACAAAAAGAACCAAACACCTTTGCATTTGGCCAAGGGACTTTAGAGCCCAAATGAGCATTCCAAATGTTGAACCAAACAGGGCCATAGTCACTACAGATTCTTATTTAAAATAAGGTCTACTTTATGCTTATACTTGAATTTTTCTCCTGTTTTTCTTGAACGGAGCTTCTATGAATACACTTCACATTGCAAAACACTCATGCTTTATAAATGAGCTAGCAATCCATAACTGATTCCTAAGACCTTTTTTCACCCTATTTTGATTTTAGTTCAAGAGTTGTCACTATTAAGCTGCTCAAACTATGCATCACCAACCGCAAGTCCATTCTCTTGCAGATGAAGGATGTGTTTGTTTGGAGGTACATGATAAAGAACCATACTATTCAGAAGATCATATACTAGGAAAATGGTTATTTTTCCTTATTTGTTGACACGTGATAGAAATTTTTTTTTGGTGTTTGGATCTCATTTGGAAAATAATTTTAAGATCATGACTTCATACAATGCTAAAAAAAATTAGAAATTTTAAATTATTTTATTTTTTTCTTTTTCTCTTTGTTTCTCCCTACACCATTTGCTAGGCCTCAACAATGACCAGCAACAGCCATGGGTGAGCTCGTGGCTCAAGCTCATCGAGATCGGGCTAGCCACGAGCCTGAGCTTGCTCGGATTTGGCAAGCCCATTCTCTTTAGGATCGACCGAGCTCAAGCTCGCTAAAGATTGGCCGAGTTGCGAGCTCCCTTGGATCTGGCGAGCCCCAAGCTCGCCGATCCACATCATGGCAAGTCACCGGGTTGCTAATCATCATCAAAACACGCAACCATAGGAGGAAGAATGATAGAGAAAAAGAAAGAAAAGAGAAAAGAGAAAAGAGAAAAAAAGAAAAGAAAATTAAAAGAGAAGAAAAAACAGAAATAATAATGATTTGATTTTTAAAAAAAAAAAAAAAATAATTCAATTTTCAATTTTTTATTAAAAATATATTTTTATAAGAGTAAGCATTTCATTAATCAAGAATCCAAGCCTAAGCATTAGGGACTTATGCATGGTCTTTGAGGACTTGAGCTTAAGGGTGGGGACTTTTGCTCGTAGGGACTTATGCATGGTCTTTGAGGACTCGAGCTTAAGGGTGGGGACTTTTGCTCGAGTGTTGAGGACCTGAGCATGACCTCTAAAGACCTGATTTTGGTTGCCAGAGCATTACTACAGACCCCAGGGGTTCAAGCAAAGGCCTTGATGGACTCAAGTGTGGACACCAGGGGCCAAGCCTAAGCATCAAGGTCCCAAGCCCGACCTTGATGGACCCAAGCCTGGCGATCGAGATACCTTGTCCTAACTATCGGGACTTGAGAACCAACATTGCTATTTCCATGCTCAAGTGTAGGATTTTTGGTCCAAATGCCAATTCCTGATCATATTTTTAAAAAAATTCTCCAATTATTTCAAAGAGAAAATCATTTAGTTGAATTTAAGTTTTGCTGAAAAAAAAACCTTTCCCGTTGATTCGGAAAACAATTTCCATCGACTCGTTTTCCTAAATGAACCAAATGCCGGAAAATGAGGAAAATGCTTTTCCAAAAAATGTAATCTGTAGACCCAAAGTGGTGATATTAGCTTCCCGATTTAATGTTTAGGTACGATGATCCCTGAGCGTTAGCAGAGTAACATAACCAATTAAAGTTCTAAAGAAGCATTTTCTAGTACCGCTACATATGAAGCTTCCTCCAGCAGCAACTACTTTGTTACAGGTTTTCGGGGTAATCCACTTTGTTTTGTTTGCCTAACGGAAGCGTAATTGTGAATTTTCATCCAAAAGCACAACAAAAGATAGTTGCCTCGCATGCCAGCATCCACCGAATTTGACTCAGTATGCTGTTTATAATGACACAAGAAGAGTATGAGCACAGATTACCACCGCATCAAAATCCTTGCCTATCTGAGTGCGACTGCCCTATCAATCTAAAAAATTTATTTACAACGCAGTAATCAACACTTACATCTGCAAAAGGCAGATTAATATACAACATACAGAAAGAATCTGGTAAAAGCACATGCTTAAGCATCAAGCTACCTTCAGACTGTTAGAAGCAGCATCCTTTCGCAGCCAGAAATTTACGAGGAAGGAGTCCATTATAATCTACATGAGAGAGAAGTGAGGAAACCAATTTTCCAAACATGTGACAGATGGAAGCAATGAAAAACTTTACCTGAATTAAATGTGCCGCAACACAAGGAAGAACCAGCAGACCAGATTCACCAAATGCACCACCGAGCTGCTCAACGACAGCCACCAATACCGGTAGAGTTTTCTGCAAAGTGTGGTCAAAGCTTCAGTAGTGTCATCCTTGAGGAAGTAACCCTTGCATTATCCAGCTTACAAATTCAAATCCGAACACGAAAAGTATACGCACTGTGTTCCTTAAAAAAAATTACAGGGGTACAGGTTACTAATAGCCGATTCCTTAAGTGAACAATCAAAACTCAAGGTTAAACAGACGAAGACACTCGTCCTGATGGACATTTTCCTCCAACTTGCCACAAAATTCATGCCATTTGTAGTTCCAATTTCTTATAAGCGTGCATCCAACAGGAATAATCTCCAACCAAACGCCATGGGATTTTGTTCAAAGATTCAACAAAATGGCTGCCACTGCTAGAGGATGTCCATATGGTTTTATAATGTCCAATCAAATGCCATGGGACTTTCCTTCTTTCTTTCTTTTTTCCTTTTCCTTTGTTGTTTTTAGCTTTTCTCATGTCTCTGCAGAGTTGGAACTGGTGCAGAATGACAATACCAAATGGAAAATTTATTCTAACTGAAGCTATCATCTTTTAAAGGAATAAACAATGGTGGGATAGAAATGTCACATTCTCAACAAGAATAGAAAATAATTGGCACAAAATAAAATCCAAGAATTTCCTAAATATCGAACATTAGACTTCGTATATGTTCTTAAGCAAGAAACTTATATGTTCTCAATGATATTCTATCTCTCCATCTAACAGACTTGTATAGTTCCTCTATTTCCTTAACTCAGATTGAGTGTGTATTACTCTCTTGCTTTTGACTTGGGCTACTCAGACTGCACAAGAAAAGATGTTAACTAAATACACACGATATATTACCTGGCTTGCCACGAGAAGAGCAGCATTTGCATTTTCTTTCTTTGCAAAAGCAGATTGACTACCACCAGTGACAATTGAGAGACATTGTATAGCAAAAGCGTTAAATGCTAATAGGATGAGATGAAGAACTCTGCATTCACATATAACAGTTGAGTCATATCTCAATGCAGTTAAATCACAATAATGAACCTTATTGAAAATTACACTAGTGAACTTGGCATATAGAAGCAGCCACCAGGAGACAACTGTGATGTTTTGGCTTCCTATTATGGTGGCCAGACCAATGAACTTCAGACAGAGACACATCAATTGCAAAATCTAGAGAAGATGGAAAGCAAGGTAATCATATGAACATTTTTTTATTAGTAATCTATGTTCAGGTAGCATATATGTTATAGCATCTAAAAAAGAACTCGAATGTTTTCAAATATTGACTTACCAATGGGTACTCGGCTACACTCTTTGGAGAAGCTTAAGAGCAGAGAAAAAGGGAACAAATTCCAGATTGGCTAATCAGAAAAGTACTACAGTGAATCAGGCCACTGGTAGATACATCTTTGCACTTTGACAACATAAAAAAGTAGTTTCACGTGTAAAAAGCAGCAAGTTTGTCATCTTAAAAAGGTAATCTTACTATAGATACTTTAATGGTACCCACTCCATAGTAACTACACTCATTAATCTGGAAATTCTGATATTAGTGCAAAGTGGTAAATAGCTGGATATTTGGCATTATACAAAAGTAGTAAAAGACATATTGGACAAGAATGAAGTTCATACGTTCCCGTCCCAATTGCAACAAGAAACATAGCTGGTTGGACCATCAGCAAAAGTGACCTTGACCTGCTCACCTGTATCCATGGTACCTGCAAAAAACCATCTGGTGAGATACATCCAAACTGGGACTGACTCATGAACAAGGACTTCACTTTAAGACAACATAAAGTTCAACAAAGTCATCGAGGACACATTATTGTCCTCCAACGAAAGCATGAAATCTGGTAATTGGCCATTTCGGTGCCCACCTAAGTAAGATGCACAAATTTATCAAGCACAGCACTAGACAGGGTTTTTAACATATCACATCCATCTAATCTGCCACCATGTCTCTTTGCTGCCAACATTTAACATTAGAAACTGCTGTCTTTCAGCAAATTGCTATATATCTTTGCTCATTACTGCAGATCAACTAGAGTGCTTCTAGAGTAGTTAAAAAGGTAAAAGGAAGAGCCAGGAAGGATAGGAAAGCAGTATGTCATCACTGAATCACATGCACGAGATCAACTAAAATAGTTGGCATCCTCATCACCGACAACCTCCGTACACCAAATCACTAGATCATATGACCAATCTTTTGCCCCGCAAGAGTAAGCACAACATACTAAGGTAGCTAAAGGCACTTTGCAAAAACAGATTTGCATAATTTATCAACCATTTGACCGGAAAATCATTCTCTAGTTATATCACATAATTTACAGAGCACAAAATCAGTGGCCTTGAAAAACCTAAACAGGTAAGTTCCCTATTTGACAATTCCAGTCGGTCTTTTAGACTAGTAACAAAACCCTCATAGAGCTCTATCTCTTCTCTGACAAGAAAACAGATAGCTTCACTTCCCAACACCAATTGTACATCTTACTAGCCATTTTAACGAGTTGAGAATTTGGCTGATGGAGGCATATTTGTCTATTTCCTTTATTATGTTATGAATGGCGGCAATAAGGATGGTATTGTAGTTTTGACCTTTTGGCTTTATTATATATAATAGCTTGGCGTCACATTGATCTAACTAAGCATTTAGTCAATTTTTTGTCTCTTAACATGGTACCAGAGTGAGGGCGGAATTGAGAACCTATTCCCAATCTCTTCTCTACGCAACCTTTCTTTTCTCTCTCTCCTAGCCCTCACCCTCTCCCACTGCAGTTCCTTCTCAACTTCTCCTTAGCTCTCTTTTAGTGTAGGGCCACACTTATGAGGTGATTCTTTGAATCTAGAGTCTGCCCTAAACTTCACCTATATGACATAAACTTAAACTTCTTTGCAATCTGAGATAGGTGGTTCAACCTATTTTGCAATTTCTAGGATCTTTTAGTTTGAGATTGTTTCTGCCTTGCCACAGGTCTACAATTCTCTCATTTGTGAAGAGCAAAGAACTGTAATGCATGGACCACCATCTTTTTTTTTTTTAGATTCTTTAGGAAAAATCAAAATTATCAACTTTTTTCAGGTTTTCAAAAACCATGCAAAAATTGATTTTTGCCTTCCCTTATCTGATTTGGCTGATTTTTTTGGAGGACAACTTCAGCCTACTACCAGAGGACTTCAATCCAACTTTTGGCCTTTTCTAGCCGTGGGTTACAGGACATATCAATGACATTTCTGTGTAACCATCTACATGAGGTACTACTCAGGACAAGTGAATCTTGAATGAATCTTTGGTAATGTCTTATTTGCTTTAACTAGATGCAGCCAAATATTGCAAAAAGATATTTGCTTCTTGATACTACGGCTTGGATTTAGTTGGCTGCAAGGGGTAACTATGATTAAATCAGGAATGATGCACAGGTGTATGAACTTTGAAAAAGGGTTCATGACACCACTTGTAAGGAGATGACTATAATTCAAAATTATACTGAGCTTCGGAATTTCTGGTAAGAGCTAGATAATTATGTCAACTATCAAACAACCAATGCTGCAAACATTATTGCCTACAAGAAGCATATGGACAAAATCAGAGTTTATGATTTCTTAGCAAGATTGAAAATTGAAATGATCAGATACATGTTCGAGTCCTCAGCCGATCTCCATTCCCTACTCTGGAACAGTCCTATGCCCTGGTTAACTCTGAAGAAAGGCACAAGAAGGCAATGCTCCATCCCTCTACTGTTGATCTTTCTACTCTACAAGCTAGTGCTGACAATATTGCCAAAGTTAATTCCTTCTCTCGATTTGATAATACCTCTAAGGAGGTTGTGATGTATGATTATTGTTATTAGAAAATTTATATAATAAATCACGCTTTCATCTTACAGCTTAACCTTTTAGAACCATTGGTAATGGTCCCACAAAATCTCACATGGTATCAGAACAGGAGATCATGAATTTAAATCTTTCCAAGTTCCTATTTGCCTCCTCAATTACATATTTCTACCCTTTAGGCTTAAGCTAAAGACCAGCTTACGTGTGAGGAGTGTTAGAATATTTGAATAATAAACCACGCCTTCACCTAACAGCTTAAGCTTTTAGAATAGTTGGTAGTGGTCCCACAAAATCTCACGATTGTCATAAGCCATATCACACTAAGGCTACCTGCTGAAAGTTACATGGAAAACCTGCAAATTTTGAGGCAAAAAGGGCACAAAGAAAGGGAAAAAGAAAAAGACAAACCATCCTGAAACTGTTCCTGTTGCACCTAATACTAATATAGGTTTATCCCAAGAAGAACTTCAGGCATTTCGACATCTATGGAAAGCTTCTTCTGCTGTTGCCTCCTCCACAGTTGCCAATTCGTCTTCCCCTTTTGCTACAAACCTGGCCACTTCAAGTATTCTCTCTAGGGGGTTACAAATCTTCTATTGTTTTCAGCCCATGGATCATTGATACAAGGGTTACAAATCAATTGGCAGGTTGTAGCCTCTTTCATCAATACACCCCTATTTTCGGCAAAGACAAGGTTCACATAGCTGGTGGAACCCTCTCTTCCATTGCTGGATAACCCTTGTCTTTTGTTTTATATATTCCATCATTCTCTACTAATCTACTTTCTATTAGTATTCTGACTAGAGGCTTAAACTTTAAAGTAACCCTTTTTTCCTTCTTATTGTGTTTTCCGGGATCTGGTAACGAAGGAGATTAAATATGGCAGATCAGATTGCGGTCTTTATCTACTCGAGGGTAGTGGGAATTCTACTTCTACTTCATCTTCTATGCCTCATTAAGTTAATTCGGCATTGACAGATATTCATCATTAGCACTATAGATTAAGTCATCCCCCTTTAGGAACTTTAGAAAAAGTTTTTCCTAGTCTCATTTCTGCTTGTAATAAATATAAGTTTTTTTGTACAGCATGCATTTTGGCTAAACAAACTCATCCAACATATCCACATTCAAATAATAAAAGTTGTTTCCCTTTTCATGCAATTCATACTGATGTGTGGGTTCTTCCTGGCGTACCTCTATTCCCAGTTATCCATGGTTTGTCACTTTTATCAATTGTCATTGTCATACAACTTGGATTTATTTGTTGAAATATAAGAGTGACGTTTTTCACTGTTTTCAAATCTTCCACAGAATGGTTCTTACTTAGCTCAATGGCACAGAGCACACTAAAGATCAGTTTCAACGGTATCTCTTTGATGATAACAATATTCATCAAACCAGTTGTGTTGGTACCACTGCACAAAATAGTATCATCGAAAGAAAAAATAGACATTTGTTGGAGGTCACTAGGTTTCTTATGTTTGCCCATCATGTCCCAGCTTGGTATTAGAGTGATGTTCTCTTAACCACTACCTATTTAATCAATCAGATAGTAACTAGATATCTCAATTTCCACACACCTAATAATGTTTTACAGGGATCATCGACTTTTATTCTTTCCCAAAAAACTTTTGGTTGTATTTGTTATGCTGGAACACCACCTCTAATAGTAAGTTGGAATCCCTTGGTCTCCTTCCACCTATCAATTTAAGCTGTCTTGCTCAGAATCTCCCTAGATCACAACATGAATCAACCCTGTCGAGAGATCCCTTAAAACATGGCTTACATTCGATCTCATGCAGATTTAGCTCTAAGTACGTAACTTAAAAGTAGATATTAGCTGAATACATAACTGGCCTCAGTTAGTACAAGCTGTAGAAATTTATGTTAGTCTTATTGATAGAAGATAGGAATAATTATACCGAAAGTTCTAAAACTTATCATGAAAATGTACTTGAGTTCTAAAACTTTCCAGAAATGCAATTGAGTCCTAAAACTTTTAAAAAGTGCAATCAAGTTCTTTCATTAACTCCGTCCAACTTAAACAAAAAATGCTAATAAGTTTAAGGACTTGATGATTGCACCAACTTAACAGGTTTTAGGACTTGATTGCACTTTTTGAAAGTTTTAGGATTCGATTGTACTTTTTTGACAAGTTTTAGGACTTCCAATACATTTATTTTTGGAAAATATGAGCTTCATGATCACATTGTTTTTTCCCTGTCTCTGTTTCTCATAATTAGAGATATGAAACAGCTGAAATAAAGAAGCTGGTATAGCCAAAGTAAAGGAACAAAGCCAGATACTTTATGGAGTATCCAAGAATTTCAGATATATCACATGCTTGAAAAGCTTTTAGTAACCACAGTCTAGACATGGACCATGATGCGTTCTTTTGTTTCTAATATTTGCCCAAAAAAGAGTTATGGCCCTTTAGATCCTTAAGTAAACTTAGAAACCACACTGTCTACTTCTTGTTATCAGAAAATTAAAGCAAGGAAAATTAGGGGTTCTTACTAAACTGAGAAAAACCGCACTGATCCTTGAGAAAAGCTTCCGGTTGTTATCAACAAAATCTGCCAAGCCTGAGATATAACTTTTATTCAGCATTGTAGTAAATGCAAGGTACTTTATCCACACATATTTATTCAGATCTCAGCATTATTCACAGGCAATTTTTCCCTATGACAAGTGAAGTGACTCAATTCAGCTTATAAACTGACAGTTTCTCAAAATCCACCAAGTTCACCATAATCTCTAGAATAACTCTAAACAATGATTGTTGACACATACCTCTCAAAGATTCTCGCAATATCTGTAGGGCCAAAGAAAGCATGATGTTAGATTGTGTAAATAAAAAGCAATAAAGATAATAACCATTTCCTGTCATTTCATGAAAAAGTAATGAAACAAATACAGAATCTTCATATTGCTGCATGAAGACTTCCAGAAAGAAACATGTAGCAGGAGAAAAAGCTTAATGGTAATCAAAAGGTAGGATTAAAGGGAAGAGTGCAACAAGTAACTCATCAACACCACAAAGATAAGATAGATAAACTTAAAGGTGACATAATTAGATGAACTTAAAGGTGACATAATTAGATGACACATTCCATTGACCATACTTCCAGTCAAATTGAAGAAACCGTTATTCCCTTTGAACTCTTCGCCCAAAGGGATACATTCAAAGTACATATAGTAGTAATATTGATAAGCAAATCATGAAGAGATCATATAACAGCCAAAAAGGTGTCTGCCTATCTGGTAACTGCCAGTGCTCTTGAATAAAAAACTAATCATCCAATTGATTTATATACTGTTAGGTAGCAAATTACCAGAAATATATGCAAGCACTACTTAGAGAAGATATTGAATTTTTACAACATTCAACACTTTTTTTTATGGCAGCAAACATAAAGATTAGATCATTTGATTGGAAACAGAACATCAAGCATTAAGTACTCCCAGCTAAAAAATTAAGCATTAGCCCTATTTTTTCTGTTGCTAATTGGTATATTTTCAGGTAATCAGTAACCAGGAAGATCTTCAGCTTTTGACAGCCTGTTTGGACCTGATCTATATTCATGGGGTAATATACTAGTTCCAATAATAAAGGCATCAACGAACTCTGCATATAAAAAAAAATTGCAAGGATCATATACCTTCCCCAGTATTAATGGAATAAGAAGTGTGAGAACTAGACTTTTGAACAATTGCTTAGTCGGAACAGTGACTCCAACTCCATCAGCAATGAACTTGGAGATAGAAAATGGCACCTAGAAAGATACTAATCCCATCAGATTGTTGTACAGGTATAACAGTGTTGAATTTAAGTCGAAAATACGCGATCATGTTAAATAAAAAAAAAAAGCAAATAGATACTTCTAAGTATTCAGAAAATTATCATGCATCCACTGCCATGCATGTGAAAATATGTAAGTTTCATATCTAAAAAGCAGGACCAAGCTTGCTCTACAAAAGTAAATTACATGCAAAATTCAAGACCAGTTGTTAAAAGCAGCCATCTCTTAGGATCTAATGCTGCATAATTATAATAAAAAACAAAATCACAATCATTGATTGCCACAACCAAAGTGTAAAGCATGAGGAGCACTACAAATCTTCATTCAAGTAAAAACCAAAGAAAAGCTTCTGGGTATTTTCAATAACATGAAGAAGTTGCATCAATGCAGCTCTTGAAGAGAAAACAGTAAAAAATCATAAAAGCAGAGAAAAAGATGCCAAGTAATAGAAAGATCAGGCAACATCTTGCCCAACTCTCTTCTTCTAAGATATGATCTGACGATATATGACAAAAACAATATTATAACTCACAAGTAGAATCCCCAACAGATTTGATATCACCGTCATTGCAAGAGCAAGAGCAGAATTCCCTCCAGCAAGCTGCAGTCACAACCTTCCATTGATGGCAAAATTATCATCAATAGCAACAACTTTGAAAGAAAAGAATAGTAGGCATGCCTGTGTAAGAGCCACTCCACTTGATAATGTAGTAGGCATACAGCTAAATAGTGCCAATCCTGCAGGATCAAAACAGATCATCGTAGCATTGAAGAGAAATTCTCTTTAAATTGATTATAAGCTCTGAAGTATAATAGTAGTAAGTCAAAGCAAACATAACTCTCGCTTTTTGACAATCATGTACAGCATAAAGTCCCCAACAAAAGCCAAATTCGATTTCTTTTTTAATCAGTGGAATCAACGTCATCTTAATTTGCTTAATACCATGAGGTGCAGCAGAGACAGTTTCAAATACAGGAAAGGAAAGGCATGACAGAAATGTAGCCCAAAAGAGAGATAACGAACATCTATGTGCATTTAAAAGTGTGCAAAAGTTTGCACATCCGTAACTTGATATTGAATGTATAAGCAGATATTGATGATGGAATCTATAATATTCCAGTAAACAGGCTAGGAAAAAAGTCTTCCTGGCACAACATGAAATAAGATACATACATATTAAAAAGGTATAGAGTGTCCACAAATCAATTCACAGAGAGAGAGAGAGAGAGAGAGAGTGATCAATTCCCAACCTGTAACAAATTCTTGAGGCTGAAGCTGGATTTGCAAAATTAGCTTTGAAAAATATGGAGTGAACAAGAGAATTGATCCCTGCATAGTGAAGATGCATAACAGTTAAAACTCACTATAGCACAAAAACTATATTCAATTTAGGTCAGCTGTCAAGCAAGTAGAGTCAATGGAGACTAGTCAAGAATGAGGTAACAGCCAGACTAAAATTCCCCTCTTTATGCATGCCGTAGCTGTATCTCATATGCAAATTAAAAGAGCTTGGAAAGATGCAGTTCACATAAGATGGCTGTGATCACAGCCACATAATATCTATGTTAAATAAAACAAATTGACGTGTTCTGAAAAAGTAAATTTTATACTATGATAAATGATATACCATATCAAATATCTCACAATGTTTACAATCAACATACAATATACACAAGCCCGCAAAAGAAACTCGGAGTCATACAAGCCCAAACATTCCGACGGGCCATGCCTCTGCAGCCGCACCAATTTCTCCACTCCGCAATGTCAATCCTAGAGCATGGAGGATGCTTTACATACAGATGGCATCACAGAAAAAAAAAAAAAAAGAACAATATGTAATGAGAATGAAGGTTCACTTCCATACCTGATATAATAAAGATCCCAAAGGTACTGAATTTCGATAAATAGTATCTATCTGCAAGGCAACCAGGAGTAGGATTTGCAAGTCCTAGGGCGACTCCACCTATAAGAGCTGTGACATGAGATGAAATTGCATTAATATATCATCACTGCAAACATTTCATACAGATAGAAAGCCAAGGTACTGTTGTCAGACTAAAATCATTATTGACTCTCAAGAAAGGGTTATAGCAGATAACAAGATCACTAACAGGAAAACAATCTTGGTTCAAGCTGTCAAAGCTCTCTCAATTTAGCTATGTGTTAAACTACTATGACGAATGGGTCAGGCTCAAGATCATGGATAGTTGCCAACCCCATATCGACGTTACAGGCAAAGGATTACATAATCACTGGCCTCCATATCGGAGGGAACGGTCTATGAATATGATGAGTGGAAGCTCCGCCTCTAACAAGAAACTAAAGAGATTGCTAATGACATCCCAATGTAAACTGTGGTCAAGCCCGTGAATTTGCAATCTTTGCACCAACCAAGATACATGCCATCAAACGGACATCATTACCTAACGGAAGAAAATTATCCGCAACAAACTTTGAGAATGGGTTTCCCGCCTTTACCTTCCCAGGAATTTTGGGAGCATAATCATTTCCACCTTCCTGAAAACATCCAAAAAAATCTTTATCTATCAATTTAAAACAGGGCTCCAACCCATTTTTATCGCGAACACATCCTTTACAGACATAATATCCAACAGTCATTTCCTTTATAAATTCCACAAGCCGGAACCTAAAACACCACTTCTAACTGAATGCAGAACGTAATGCATTCTCGAAACGTTTCTCCCTCAACCCCGTCGTGCATTCTCATTGACTTCTCAGAACGCGCGCGCGGAGCTCCCAGTTACGGCGAACCGGTCCGAGCAAAGAGCCGAACTGACCTGACCCGGTGACGCGCCGGAGGCTCTAATGGGTGGCGAAATCGAGCGGTGCGGACCGATGTTGACGGGGCGAACGGAGAGACGATCGCCATGCGAGGAGAGCCGCGCGTTCCGGGGACGGAGCCGGACCATCGCGGAGGTTGCGGGGGAGAGGATTAGGGTTTGAAGCGTTCCCGCCATGGCGATTCGACCTCTGAAACGTTGCACTCCGCTCTTATCAATTTTCTGAAACGGACCGGTTGATGGTTTCCCCCCCTCTTTTTTATGCCTGAAGTTCCTCTCTTTCTTTTGTTTGCCAGAGGAACCTCTACTCCACCGGAGTCATTTCCAATGTTAATGTTTGGAGTAGGCATGTGGAGGGAAATATTTTAGTTTTTTGACCCAAAAAAAGTATTTATAATTTGCCTATCAGTAAAACCATATGGAAAAAACCAACGGTCGACTTTCGCTCAAAATTCATAATTATCTATTCTAACTAATTTTGGTTTAAAATTACCTATATTGAGTGGGATAGCCTTGTGATAAGAATTGCTAGCCGACTAGAGAATTGCGCAACACATACCATCCTCGGTCTGGTAATCTTGAGTGATGTGGCATTTAGCAATTTCTATCTACATTTGGATGGAAGCATCTTAAAATTGAGATTGAAAATCAAGTTATGGACTAAATTGTATTATTAGCTCAATATTTCTTTTTATCTTTCATTCCACATCAGCATCATGTACCTCCGGCACTTCGACAACATATATATTTCGATGAAAGGATGGAATTTGTTCTAAAATTGGGATCTTTGACGGAGTTTGGAGACTAAGGCCCAAACAGGTCAAATAATGTCTAATTCTATTATTTTGTTTGGGAATCCATTTAGTAACTTTTTTATTCATAAGAATAGATTTGGAACATAATCAAGAAGTAAAAAAATAAAAATCACTTCTTTGTTTCTGGTAATAACTTCATAGTCATACCCATTTTCTTTTTCTTCCTATTTTTTTTTTCTTGTTTCGTTTTCTTCTTCTCATTCTTCATTTGGGCAGCAATGTGCCTAAGCCTCCCTAGCGAATGGGCGAGGCTCAGCCTCACCTCAGTTAGGCAAGCTTGGTCTTGCCCAAATATGGTGAGAACGAGTGTGCCCAGCCATTAGCAAAACTTGACCTCACCAAATCTAAGTAGAAATTATTTTCAGGAGCAGAATAATTACCAGACTATAAGTATTACAATTAAATAGTGTTGTAGTACATGAACCAATTTTGCAATTTCCTCGAAAAAAGAAAGGGATAATGTTACAAATCATATCAAAATTCTAACTTAATATGTAATATGATACTTGAATTTTAAATTTGTTCAATATGGTTTACGAACTTTAACTTAATGTGCAATACCATCTCCAAAATTTAATTTGTTCAATTCAATCTAGTCTTCATATTATATTAAACTATTCAATATTGTCATTCTATTACAATCCAATAACTAAATTGAATATGTACAAAAAGTTCAATAATTATATGAAACAAATTAAAAGTTAAAAAATGACATTACATATATATTAGGTTAATGCTTAAGGATCATATTAAATAAATTTAAAATTTATGGACCACATTATATATTAGACTAAAGTTTAGAAACCATCATATGATTTACCAAAAAAAAAAAAGAGTTAATATATTGAAAAATTCCAAATTGATACACATATGATAAATTTATCATAAATTAATTTTTTTCACTACTAAAAATCCTAAACTACTATATTTTTGACAAATTTATTAAATTGATACATTTGTAATAAATTTATTCTTTATTAATTTCAGTTAAATTTTACTATCAAATTACTAAGTTGGATAACATTGCTGCCTCTTGTAAGATAGTTAATTAGTTTACAAGTTTAAAATTTTATTCTCCGTTTGTTATAACTATACAATTACAGTTTTAATCCAATTTAACTGATGATATATTTATTATAAATATACTAGTTTGAGATTTTTTGCAATCGAACAAATTAATTTAAGTTAAATTTGTATTAATTTAGGATTTTTTGTGGCCATTTAAGATAAATTTTTAGATATATAAGCCTAATTTTTGGTAGTTAAAAACTCAATTTGAAATAAATTTGTTACATGTTCATTAATTTGGGGTTTTCAGGTTATTAACCTTAAATGAAAAAGAGTTCTGGAGCACAGTCGAGCTTCGACTCGGTCGAGATAGGAAGCGAAGCAACCGCAGAACGGAAAATGGCAGCGATGGCGGCTCGCCTGCATCTCCTCCATCCCCGACCTTCTCCAGGCCTTCTCTTCTGTTCCTGAAACCTTCGCTATCTCCGCGTAGCTCGCGCATTCGCAAGGTCTCCACTTTTCCTCGTCTCTGCTCCAGCGCAGATCAATCGCCGCAGGTCTCTCTCTCTCTCTCTCTCTGGCTGTGAATCGATGCGTTTGGCGGTTCCTGTTGTGTGTGATTTTATGCTCATCCGTCTCTCCGGGCGGGGTTTGCTTGTGATCAGAGCGCTTCCTCGTCGGCTGCGTCGGGCGGGTCGATCGTCGGGGACCTCTTGGATTATCTCAACGAGTCCTGGACTCAGTTTCATGCCACGGGTAACTTAGAATTCTGTCGTTTGTGGTCCGCTCTTTGGATTAAGGTGGTTGAGCTTGATTATAATGTTGGTTCGTTAGTGTTTGTTCGAAATGTGTTTATATGTCTGCCTTGAGAGAGTTTGAAAGCTGCGGTGCTTTTCACTGCGGTTCCTTTCTCGTGTGGGAGCTCCTCCTATCGGTGCTTAGTTGTCGTTAAACTCGTGTAAAGTACTTGCAAATGACGACGTGTAAGCTTTAGGTGTTTTTGCTATTTTTGATGTTTTGGAAGACTGAATTTGCTTCCTGAAATTTCTCAAATGGTCATGATTCTGATGCCGCCATTCCTACATGATAAATCAATCTATACGAGGCAATTGGTATAGAAAGCTTTGAGTTTGCTAGGTATGTGATCCTCAGATTCCCTGAAGATATTCAATTAGTCAAATTGTTGAAATGGATACTTTCCCAAAGAAAGAGTTGATATGTTATGCCAGAAGTTTGCAATTTGGATAACTATTTAATATTTGATGTTGGAGGTTCTGCTTATTTGCCATTCTCTCCATCAAACTTGTGCGGGTCTAATTAAAAGAAGGTGAAAAGTGTATGAAGCCATCCATATTCTGTACCCAGCACATAAATGGGACTCCTTTGTATGATATGCTTAAAATATGGATGGTACTGCAACAAGGCCACTATCCTCACAATTAAATCAATTTCCTTTGGTTCGAGGTCAAACCCTTGCTTTGGGCACGTAGCAGCTGGTCTTAAAATCTGGTGTGTATTATATTAGGCCATGTGGTTTGCTATTAGTGTCTTGATATTTTCTTGCTCATGAATTTCTTACTAACAAATTCAAGGTATTGAGGCTTAACTCACAATCTGAAGAGTTAGAGAACTTTGCCAATGCTGACGCAATGGCTTCCCTCATTCACAACTCTTCAATTTCCATTCTAACTATTCAAGTGCAGGAACATCATAGTCTATCACTGTACTAACAGTATTCAACAGAAGTTGAATGATTTTCCTTGACTTTTTGGAGAATTCTTGCATAAATTGTAAAAAATTCATAATTGTGGAAATTTTGAACTTCCTTCTTTGGACTTTTCCAATTATAAACATACTAAAAGATTGTCCTTACCAAAAAAAAAACATACTAAAAGATTGTCAAGTAGAGCCACTTTGAGATACTCTGAAAAAACATTGGTTATTTGGATCTAGTAGCCAAACCATTGATGGAAGCTTTTTCATTATTATTAAAAAACAATAATCGTGCTGTTGTACTAGCAGTCATAGTTGTATTATTAGTAGTCATGGTATTGTTAAGTAAAAATTAGCTTCTTTGATGTGCTTTAATTTAATCCTGTCATGAGGACCAAATGGTAGAGAGTGGCTTTTATTATTTTTTACTCTGATTTTGATATTGAGCATATTTGATCTGCTTTCCAAGAATTTGTTCTATGCCATAAGCATGATCTTCCGATTGTATCTAGTGAGGTTCATCTCATCCTAGTTGTTTACATGATCAGCTATTGAGAGGGGAAAGAGTTAGGCTTTCTGACAACTTTCTCTGTGTGGTGAATGTGAAGCAATTGTTCTGAGGCAAGAATTTAAAAAAAGAAAAATAGTTGTGAATTATAGACAGGCCCTTCCTGCGCAAGCACCGTTAGATGAACTGCTGTAAGTCCCTTCCACTGGGTAATTGGAACTTGTTATATAGCAGAGTTTTAACATGTAATAACCACAATCTGTACTATGATTGCACTGACGCTTCATGCACAGGGATAGTTACAAAAGATTTCATTGAAACCTCTGGTGAGAATGGTCTTGATGGTACTTAACCAGTATTGAGGCTATAGTCTTGTTTTTTATTGACATATATAATTTGCACAACTAAATGTGCTTTTCCATGACGTTCTGATGATGCTTTTTACCTTTGTCTTTCCAGCTGAAGCAAAAAGACAATTAATCAATGCTGGATATCATTTGCTGAATGAAAATGATGAATGGAACCTAAAGCCTGGAGGACGCTATTTCTTTACCCGGAATATGTCTTGTTTGATTGCTTTTGCTGTAGGAGAAAGGTCAGTGAAGAAATTTTGATTTAATTATGATATTGTTGGTAGAGGGAATCAGCTGGTGTAGAGGCAGGCTTGCAATAAACTTATACACTTGATGGTGGTTCTGTGAAGTGCCAGTAAGATATCATCAGGACATATTGCCTGGTTGAAGTCTTGGAAAATAGCACTAGGCAGCAGAATAAGTACTGAAATGGACGTAATTTATTTTAACCAGTGCTTTTTGAAGCTTCAGTCCATCTTGAAGTAAGATTTTCATGTGCTTTCTCCTGTTGATATTTCCTCCATTAGGGATCACATTGGCAAACTTTTAAGTTTTTTATTTTCTTTTCTTCGTAAATTTGCAAAAGTTACTGGCCACTTTGTTTCCACTACTGGCAACAAATTTTCCATTTCATTGTTTTTGATAACTATGCTATTTTGGTTTTAGTTTGCAGATATGATGTTGGCAGTGGTTTTCATGTTATTGCTGCTCACACAGACAGCCCATGCTTAAAACTGAAGCCAAAATCTGCATCAACCAAGTCTAATTATCTCATGGTCAATGTGCAGACTTATGGTGGTGGTTTATGGCATACTTGGTTTGACAGAGATCTGAGTGTTGCAGGAAGGGTCATAGTGAGAGATAGCGATGGTTCCTTTTTGCACAAACTTGTCAAAATTAAAAGACCTCTTTTACGTGTGCCCACTTTAGCCATACACCTTGATCGGTATGTTTGGCTTCCTTGAATAATTAATATGAGTATAGACCCTAATTATCTGTAGGGTCTTCTCTTGTTGTTATGTTACTCTGCTTTGGTCTATATTTGTGTGCTTGACACATATTGGGGTTCTTTTTTTGTTTGTTTCTGATATATATCTTAGCTGGTCACTTGGTGACAAATCCATATCCTCACTGACAGTGTGCTGGGATATTATTCTTTTTCTTCTGATGGTTTAGCACAGTAAACAAGGACGGTTTTAAGCCTAACCTGGAAACGCACCTCATTCCACTGCTTTCCACAAAACCCGATGAAATATCTGCAGAGTCAAAAGTTTCCTCAAAGCCTGTTCATCATCCCCTGCTTTTGCAGGTAACTGTCTCTATTTGCAATTTTGGAGAGAAACTGCAAAATAGTAGATTCTACAAGGGTATGCATACAAATGATTTTTATGCTAATATCCTTCTTTAGTACCTAAATTATGGTGGGGCAAAGCAAAAGAGTGACTGATTATATTCTCACATGTCCTATACGAAATATGGGTGGCAAAATCTATTCCCACTTTTTCCAGAAGATTGGTGATAGTCAATTCAGATGATTATCTACTGGAATCCATGCTGTCTTCTTTATGTGCTTTCTTTTTCTCTCTTCTTCCTTTTCTCTGTTTATGTCATGTATATTTTTTTTCATTTGATATGTCTGACACATGATCATCGGTTTTACCTGCTTGCTTGTTGGAGCTGTCTCCAAATCTTGGGTTTTGGGAGAGTGCTTAGAATTCCTTATGTCAACTATTTAACATTTTATTTTTCTCTTCCAGATATTGTCCGATGAACTTGGATGCTGTGTGGATGATATCATGAGTATTGAGTTGAATCTTTGTGATACCCAACCTAGCTGCCTTGGGGGTGGAAATAATGAGTTCATCTTTTCAGGAAGATTGGATAATCTTGCTTCGAGCTATTGTGCATTGAGAGCTCTAATTGACTCTTGTAGATTACCTGCAGATTTATCAACTGAACATGCCATTCGAATGGTTGCTTTGTTCGACAATGAAGAGGTAAAGTTGGTCCTTTTGCTTTGTATATATATCCTTCAGTTAACATATTCTTGTCTCCATTTGATACTCCCCAACTCCTCTTACCTAAATGAAAATAGGCAGACAAAAGAAAAGGTGTCCACCTGCTTCTGCATCTGATAAGCGAGTTTAAGAATTCAGATGGTCCTTTTGCTTTGCTGTTTTAGCCATTGATACGACAATCTTAGTCACATTGATGATATTTTAGGAAGAACACTGTTCAAGTTTCCTCTGATTTATCAGAATATTGTTATGATTGAGGGAAAATAAGAAGATTTAGACTGCTTTGCTGCCAGAGACTCTGTTAATACATGTACATTTCAAGATCAGTAGAAAGCTATGTGCCATGTTTACAGATAAAAAAGGGATAAGTAAGTGCTGTTTGTAATGGACTTATATTCTAATCTGTCCCCAATGCAAAGGAAGAGAACATCCAGATTCACTGTATAGATATATTCTGTAGTTTTGTCTTCACTCTGACCTGTTTCAAATAAGAGCTAAATAATTAGCAAGATAATACTTAAACCAATTATATTGTTAAGTAGCTCAGAAATTTTTTCGTTATTCTCTGATTCACATCAGCAGCACCAAATACACTCATGCAGGGAGAGTGTAGTTGATGGATCAGCTTTTATGCATTGATCTGGCTGTGCTAATTTGAATGTAGCAGTAAAGCTGTTAACTCTTGATCAGGTGGGTTCAGATTCCTTTCAAGGTGCTGGTGCACCGACCATGTTTCAGGCCATGAGACGCATCATCGATTCCTTGGCTCATAACTATGTTGGGGAGAATGCTTTTGAGCGTGCGATATGGAAATCATTTCTTGGTACGTTTTGTTTTTAAAATACTAGTGTTGCATCATCTTATTTATTTTCATACTTGTTGATTATGTATCAAATTACATCTACGTTATGCAAATTTATGCTGACATGGAATTTAAAGAGATTTTCTTGTCCTGTAGATTAGCTTGGAGGCCAGCTTGTACATATTATATATTATGTGTGTGTGTGTGTGTGTGTGTGGCCAAAGAAAAAATCTAAATGGTTTTGGCTTCTAATAATTGCAAAGGGTAGCGATAGGCAATGGACACTTGTGATGATAATGTGGCACAACTACAAAGCTCAATTTTCTGACTTTTCTTATAATATTGTAGATATTGAAGGGTTCAATTTGGGTTAACAGCAAACAATAATAAGCTTCTTTCCTTTTTACATGTGTACATTTCTTCTGGTATTTCTTAGAGTCATTTTGAGGAGTTCCTGTGATCTCCTAACTGAATACACAGCTAATAAACTTGCCATGTTATCGTGTTCTATCTCCATAATACCATGATGTGTACTTTCATAACTGCTGACATATAGGATTATGCAGTTTCCGCAGACATGGCTCATGGAGTTCACCCAAATTTTACGGACAAGCATGAGGAACACCATCGACCTGAAATGCAGAAGGGGCTAGTGATTAAGCACAATGCCAATCAGCGTTATGCCACGAGTGGAATAACCGCTTTTCTTTTCAAAGAAGTGGGCAAAATCCATAACTTGCCAACACAGGTAGGTTCAGTTTTAACACTGAGATACGTCTCTTGAAACTTAACCTTCTTTATAGTTTGATCAAGGAACTCTCTATCAAAAAGGCCTTTGGGAAATTCAGTTGTCATCTCCAAATTACAGTGAAGCAAGATATTGCCATGTAGCCTGCAGTCGCTAATTAAAAAAGATTCTTGGTTGTTCTGATCATTTGCGTAACCTAGAACCACTATTCCTTATATGTTGGTATTGATGGTCTATGATAGTTGGTTCAGCTTTCATCAATTTTATCCTAACTCTACTTTTCATTTCTGTGGACCAAGGAGAAAGCGAGGACCTTATGCTTAAGATGATTTTGCTGCAAGAGAAGCTAGGAGATAAAACTTTTTAAAATATTAAAATATGACCTTTTGTAACTATCACATCGGCTACTGTGCAAATACCATGTTGGCCTGCTTTAATATTTTCTCTCCTTTCCTCTCTTCCAATGCATATCCTAGGATTAACTGTCCATCTCACATTTGTGTCTTCTCTGCTGAAATCCGGCAATGATTAACAAGTGCATTATACATGTCATCCTTATCTTCCACAAGTTTCTAAGGATTTCATATTCTGGAGGTTTTGGCCATTTTTATGTGGTTCCTTGAAAGCTACTGTGGTTTCACCTCTATTTCTTGCTGTACATCTCTTCATCAATCTCTCATACACACACAAACACACATACACATATGTAAATGTGTGTGTATCCAATAATTGTCTCCAATAATTGTCTCAATATATTCATTACAAATGTAGTTTTGAAATCAAGCTCTCTGGAATTGGTTAGACAAAAATAATGCTATACGGATATCATTGTTTATGCAGGTTTAGGACAGAGTTACCAATGCGACATGTCAATTTCTTTTTAGATTATTTCTGTCAGAAGTTTCTAGTTGTGCCATGCTTTATACAGGAGACCTAACAGAATTTTTCACATGACTATTCTGGGTGTAGGAATTTGCAGTTAGAAATGACATGGGCTGTGGATCCACAATAGGTCCGATACTGGCATCTGGAGTTGGTATCCGCACTGTTGATTGTGGCATTGCTCAACTTTCCATGCACAGGTATCGAATTGACCTTGTGTAATTAATTGTGATGGTCCTGTGGTCTGTATTCAACACATATTCTGTAGCTTCTTGTTAAATAGGCAAGTAAGTTACAAATCGCCGTGCTTAATTTAAGAAGAGAAAAGAAAAACGTAACTCAGTATTTTTCAACAGCTGTATCTCTATGCCAATATTCTTTTCTAATCTTCATGTAAATCTCTTAAAATTTAAGCCCTGCTTCGTTTTGAGTCTGTGAGTCCAGCATCTATTCATGCATAGGGTCTATGCAAATCAGGCTCAAGAGCACCTTTGATGGGCCATCTTCAACATAGGAACACCAGGGATCTGTGTGATATGTTGATTTATTTTCACCTTCCAGCAGGGACGCATATTTATAACTTTTTTCCTATTCTCTTTCCTGGGTGGGTTGCTGTTTATTCATGACAGATGTTTTTTTTTCCCTGTGAATGTTTGAAAGTGTGGAACTGTTGTCGTGATGTCTGTTTTTTACATTTGCAGCGTGAGAGAAGTATGTGGGAAGGAAGATATTGACATCGCGTACCAGCATTTCAAGGCATTTTATCAAAGCTTTTCGCATGTAGACAGTAAGCTGACTATTGACTATTAGTAAGTCCGCAAATATCTGTCTGAATGATTTCTTTAATCCCTCGGGGTCTTCTGTGTGCCTAAAAATTGTAACCGAGAGAGAGAGAGAGAGAGAGAGAGAGAGAGGAGGAGGGGGTGCCCAGGCATCTGAGAGAATTGTGAATGGGTGTGTTGGAATTTCAAAGCAGGAATTTCAAAATTGTAACCGAGAGAGAGAGAGAGAGAGAGAGAGAGAGAGAGAGAGGAGGAGGGGTGCCCAGGCATCTGAGAGAATTGTGAATGGGTGTGTTGGAATTTCAAAGCAGGAACCTCGTTACTCTTTGAAATATCGACTCCAGTATGAGCGGGGAGGACATTCCTCGTCTGATTCAATTCATATTTTCGGGGTTCACTGCAACGGAATAGGTCAGAAATTTGGTTTGCTGTTTGCATTGAGTGTACTTTCCAGCTTTTTTACTTATGCAACTACTTATATATCGGATCTTTCTGGCACTCATTTTCTTGGGCTCAGTAGCTACTCATGAAAGGTGCCTGGAGTTCGCATCTCTTGGTGAACTTGCTCTTTGTACGTGAACAAAGCAGATCAACAAGATCAACACACCACCCCTCTCACACCCCCAAAAAAAAAAAAAAAAAAAAAAAAAAAAGGCCAGAGAGATCGTTACGGAGCATAAAGCTAGTGATATTGTTCCAACGGGTTCCATCTCCTCAACTTAGCAGTTTAATAGAAAGGAAATTGAGAAAATGGGTTGTCTTTTTCAAGCACATGAAGCAAGTCTCATTTTCTGTTTGATCACTTAAGAGGTGACAACTGACAAAGAAAACGTACGTGCATAGGTATCCAGCGTACTTCTGTATTTCACTTGATGGGGATTTTTTTTTTTTTTTCGGTCGGACTTGATGGGGATTTATAAGGTTTGAAAATAGCGCAATCAGCAAGAATATAGCAGTTTTCTGAAGGTTATCAAATGAATTGAGACATTCTCATTGTTAATTTACTTTTCATGATTATCATACATACCATGATACCCAAAGTTCCAAATTCTTTGTAGTGACTAGCATATATACCTTCACCATCCACTTTTAGTGATATATTGTCAAGTTTTTGGAGAACCTGATTTTTTCCAAAACTCGAACACAAAATTAGTTGGGACGCATATGATAGGTTGGTTATACTGTGTTAATTATGCAATAATCGAATTTGGAACACCCTGAGTGTGTGGGGCATGTGACGGCATAAGGAAAACCAAATAGGCCTATTGGTAATGTTAGCCTACAAATCCAAGGAGCATGGACAGGTTCTTAAAATAGGTTTTTAGGGTGTTTTGGAGGGAGCTACGCTTCTGATTTTGTAGTTTTGCGCAGTTCACTTTTAGTCCCATTATGTATTGCCACAAATTTAATTCGCGTACCATTTTCCGACAGTAATTTGTGGATGAGTATTATGTAAAACTCTATGATAAAATTGTCTAAAAAGTCCTAAATTTGTTGCACTTTTGTTAATATAATTTTAAACCTTTCAATTTTATCATTTGAGTCTTAAACATTTTTTACAGTTTTGCTAATTGAATTTATCCGGTCAATTTTGACCAAAAATTGCTAACGTAGACACTAGTCATCTTACGTGGTATTATCAACGTTGGCATGAACAACTTTTAATAATATTTTAATATATTTTCGAATTTTTATTTATTTATTTACTTTTTTTCACTTACCTTCTTCTTCCTCTAATCGGTCGCGAGCCCTTGGCGATCGACCCAGGCGAGGGCCACCGTGGTCGACCTCGGGTGAGCCTCACCCGCCCTTGGCAAGGCTTGATCTTGTCATCATTGGGCAAGGTTGGCCTTGCCATGGCTGGGGGAGGCTCGACCTTGCCTTGCCACTCGAGCCTTGCCTAGCCATGGTGAGGCTAGCCTCGCCTAGCCACGGAAGGTCAAGCCTCACTAGGGGCGAGCAAGGCTGGCCTAAGGACAATGAGGTTGACCTTATCGGCCTTCGCTTCTAACGATCACCAACTAGAGGAGGAAGAAGGGAAGGGAAAAAAAGAAAGAAAGAAAATAAACGAATGAAAAATAAATAAAAATGCAGAACATATTAAAATATTATTAAAATTTTCCATATTAGCACTGATTATGCTATGTAAGACGGTTGACATCCATATTAGCAATTTTCGGCTAAAATTGGGGACTCAATTGGTAAAACGTGAATATATTTAGAACTTAATTTGTAAAATTGAAAACTTTAAGACTTTTTGAACAAAATTTCCTAAATTTTACAAAGCATCTTTTGAATGATTCTACCAGACACCAAAGCTTATGGTCAAAGGGCTTTGGGAGTTTAAGGGCCTGTTTAGTAACCGGCCAAACATGACCTAATTTTATTCTTTTGTCACTTGGAGTAAATATATATATAAATCCGTTTGTTAACTTTTTTGTTCTTGAGAATAGATTTGGGGCAGAATCAAGAAGTAAAAAAAAAGTTGCTTCTTAATAACTCTAGATCAAGTCTATTTTCTTTTTTTCCCTCTTTTTTTCTTCTTCTTTTTTTTTTTTTTTTTTTTTCTTTTCCTTCTTCCTTACTAGATCTAGTGAGGCTAGGCTTGACCACTAAAGGCGAGGCTCGACCTTGCCTGATTTGGGTGAGGTTGAGGTCGCCTCGCCACCGAGAAGGCTTGGCCTTGCCGCGAGTCGAGGATGCTCCAATGTGGTTGTCGACCCTTGTTTGATTGGTCATCGGCGATGGCTAGGCTGGCGACCGGCCAAAGAGGAAGAAGGTGAAGAAGAAAAGGAAAAAATAGAAAAATATAATAAAATTATTTTAAAAATTAAAAGAAATTCTAATTCACAAAAGAATTTAAGGAGATAAAGTACACCTCAAGTGCCAAAAATTAGGAAAGTGACACTTAAGTGCCACTTTTTTTAAAAAGTGGGACACTTGCGAATCTCATCGGAAATCTTACGTGACAATTTTCTATTATTTTTCTCTCTATGTGGCTGGCTCGTCGGAGAGCTGATTCAGCAAACAACCACAAAAATGACGTCGTTTTGGTGTGGATTTGAATTTTAATATAAAAATTAGTAAAATTAAATTATAAAAAATTAATTTAAAAAAAAAAAAAAAAAAAGCCAAGGGAGTGGCTAGTGACCTTGGCTGACCGTCGGCAAGGACCCGCAAGCCCTCGCCCAGATTTGGGGGAGGGTTGCGACCCTCACCCAGATCCGACGAGGGTTGCCGATCCTCGCCCGGTCGGCCAAGGGCCGTCATTGCCGATGATCCTAGCCCCAGATCTGGGGTGAGGGTTGCGGCCCCCCTCAAGACCCTCACCCCAGATCCGCCGAGGGTTGGCGGTCCTCACCCGGCCAGGTCAAGGGCTGTTGCCCGCTGAGGCAATGTCATTTTGCACTTACTTCGCTAAAAAATCGCCATGTTAGCATTTTAGTCGGATTTTCTCACTGTTGGCACTTAAGTGATCCATTTTGCTCTGATTTTGGCACTTAAGTGTCACATTCCTAATTTTTGGCATTTAAGTGTCCATCCGTGCCAAGTTTTGGTACTCTAGGTGTCTGACACCTGTATTTAAGGTATTACCAAACAATCTCGCGAATAGAAATTTTGAACAGTTAACAACACCTTTAAAATATAAATTGTTCTCGGGAATAAAATAGTTACCAAATAAAACCTTCTAAAATTTTCTTAAACTTACCCTGAATAATCACATAGGACACATCAATTTGATTCCTTAGCTAATAAGTAAGCATGGGCGATTCGGAAAATAGTTCTCGGTATGCATCGATTCGATTTCTCCCACTCAATTAAGAGAAATAAATCAGGTTGGGCAGTGGCCGCTCTTGATCACTGTCCATTTGCCAGCTCCATATATTCGCACAATTCTTCAACACCGGTAAATGCCTGCACTGCTATCAAACGATTTATTATTTCTTTGACTTGATCACACAAATAAAATAACTTAATTTAGTAACTGTTACCCCAAAATTTATCTCACGACTAAACATCTTTTACCAAAAATTATTTTTTGACTTTCATTAAAGAAGACAGGTTTTGTGATGATTTTGAGCAATAAATATCACATGTAGATAGAAAAAAATCGACAATTTTGCTTCAAATAAAATTGTACAAACACAAATCTTACCGGAATTTAATTGATGACAAATTTTGGAAAATACATCTATTTCCATGGAACCAAACATAAATAAGTTGTGTTGAAATTTAATTGACGATGTAATACCTAAGTTGCGTGAAGATTAAAGTTGCATCTTATCGAGATCAACTTTTCATGCCATTAAGTTTGGTACGGTAATTAAAACGAAGTCATCAATTATTCCCAGTTTATCCAGCATAAAAATCCTAGCGAATGTGGGTGCAATGCTTTCAATACGGAGGTAAGGATGAGCCGCCGGTTGGAAATAAAGAAAATAGAAGGTGTCCACACAGATTATATGACAAAGAATACTTATAGGACTACGATCTCGTCGGTCTTCCTTTCACCACTGGGGAAGCCGCCGTGGAATTTAAACTGTTTTTTTTTGTATTGCTTTGGTAACATAACGATGACAATACAAGCCACAAAATATATGTAGACAACTCCGTCTTTGGCGATAGCGATGGAGGTAGGCTGATTAAGAGTATGGTGATGGTGATTTTTTGTTTTTTGGCTGGTCTGTCGAAAGGAAGGCCGGCGAGATCTATAAAAGCACGAGTTCCATTCATGTCGGAATGGACTGAGTCAATTTCAAATGAAAAGGACCCCATGGAGCTTATTGATTAGCATTTTCCTTTTCTTTTTATTTCCTTATTCTTTCGCCACGGGACGTTCTAGCAAAGTACTGGTTGGGTCGCATCGTTTGGGTCGCACGTTACCTAAGATCACATGTCCTTAGGTGTCGTCTGACTTGGGGTTGCATGACTCAAGCGATGTGACCTATGCCATTGTGTCCATTGGGTCACATGACCCAAGCTTCACTTGAGGCCGCCTTGATCATGCTTGGGTCGGATGAGGTAGAAACATTTTCAAAATTGCGAAAGTTGAGCGAGGGCAAAATTACTCTTGTTTATCTACTTAATTTTAATTGTGCACTCATGCATGGATATTATAATGGTTAAAAGGTCACATGGATCTCTTAGGTAACAAACCAATCAACTTGGGATACCGAAAGAGCACTAGCTAGAGAATTAGTGAATCAATTCCCCAATAAAATATGAGATATTTTCCCGTATCGAACTTGGCTCATAACCAGCCTTAAAAGTCTAGTTAGTGGCTACTTCTTGTAATAAATCATACTAAATCATTGAAAATCCAAATGTCATGCTACTTGAGGATTTGAGAGAATCCGAACCATTTGGGAACTGTCGGTCCACTATCAGCGTTACCTCTAAATGTGTCTTCCCCCGTCAGGAGCGTCATGACATTGGCGAGAGAAAAATGAGAAGGACAACTTCAAATAAGAGTCAGTTGCCACCAATTTCTTATATCCAGACCTCTATATAAACCCAAAAATTCCTCATCTCCCTCTCCACGATCCCTCATACATCACCGAGTCTCGTCCCAAGTGTAGTTCTTGCCCCTTTTCCGACGATAATATGAGGATAAATTTGTGAAACTTTCCAAAGCAGCTTTCCAATGATTCTCCCCAGCACCAAAGCTTACGGTCAAAGAGATTTGGGACTTTAGATTTTCTAAGTGCGTTTATTTCGTGAAAGATAAAAAATTAAAAATATTTTTCTAAAAACATTTGCTTATACTAATAAAAAATGAATGAACGAGAAATATTCTTATTGTCTAGATAATATATATAGACATAAATTGTTACCAATAATGAAAATATTTTTTATTGACAGATTATTTCAAACGGTACGTGTGATTATTTCTAAAAGAATAGTTTTTAAATTATTTGTTTTTCTCTAAACAAATGGAGCCTCAACCTAAATCATTACATGAGCTGCATTCTTACCTAATAATAAGCAAGCACGGGCGATACTGAAGATATTTCTTGGCATGCGTCCGTTTTTTCTACTCAATTAAAAGAAATAAATCAGGTTGGGCAGTGGCCGATCTGGGCTTTGGCCGATGATTTTAAGATGGCAAAATAGATCAATTTAGGTTCATTTCGAGTGAGAGCTAAGACTTTTCTTCTTGTCTGCCTTACGTGACGGGCTGTAATGATTTTAGCAAAAGTTTGTACTTTTTATCAACATACTTCCGTATCTTTTCTAACTTAAGTTTTTATGTTTTTTTTTTATATATAATCAAATTCTTTTACTTTCACAAATTTTTTAACCAAATTCATGGCCATAATGCATTGCTAGAGTATGATGTGCATAAATGTAGTCAACGTGGGTACTTATATGGACGCCACGGCGTGAAGAAAGTTGGAATATGTTGCGGATACCATTTAGCCAATGTATCGTTCATGTGGACGTCTATTATAATCTTTTTTTTAATCTACGTCACTCTTTGTAATCCCCATGTCAGCTGAATTTGGTGACAGAGAGATTTGATTAAATTTTTTGTGAAAATAAAAATATTTAATCGGTGATAATAAAAGACAGAGATTTGATTTAGAAAAATGCGTAAATATAGGGGTGAAAGGTAAAACTCATCCTTGTTTTATCTACGCGATGCGTAATATTTATTTATTGTCAGTCGATTTCTCCGTTTCCCATTCCATCTTTACGCACTTTAAGAATAGTATAATCATATAAACAATGCTGATGTTGCTTTCCAGATAAAAGTCATTTTTCCATGGCTTAGATGAGATATTGGTAAATAATCAATTGCAACACTTGGTTGGACCAAATAACCGTTTAATTTATTAACAAATGTATTTCCAGATCGAAGTCCTTTTTCCATGGCTTAAATGAGATATTGGTAAATAATCAATTGCGACACTTGCTTGGACTAAATAAAAGCATAATTTATTAACAAATGTATAAACAATGCTGATGCTGCTGCTTTCCGATTGAAATCCGTTTTCCATGGCTTAAGTGAGATATTGATAAATAATCTATTACAACACTTGCTTGGACGAAATAAAAGCTTAATTCATTGACAAATGTATAAACAACGTTGATGCCGCTTTTTGGATCCAAGTCTTTTTTCCATGGCTTAGGTGAGATATTGGTCAATAATCAATTGCAACACTTGCTTGGACCAAATAGAAGCTTAATTTATTAACGAATGTATAAACAATGCCTGGGCTGCTGCTTTTCTGATCGAAATTCGATTTCCATGGCTTAGATGAGATTTGCTTGGACTAAATAAAAGCCTAATTTACTAACAAATGTATAAACAATGTTGATGTTGCTTTTTGAATTGAAGTCCTTTTTCGATGGCTTAGATGAGATATTGGTAAATAATCAATTGCAACACTTGCTTGGACCAAATAAAAGTTTAATTTATTAATAAATGTATTTCTGGATCGAAGTCCTTTTTCCATGGCCTAGATGAGATATTGGTAAATGATCGATTACAAGACTTGCTTGGACCAAACAAAAGCTTAATTTATTAACAAAAGTATAAACAATAATGATGCTGCTGCTTTCCGGATAGAAACCCATTTTCCATGGCTAGTGAGATATTGGTAAATAATCTATTACAACACTTGCTTGGACCAAACAAAAGCTTAATTTATCAACAAAAGCATAAACAATAATGATGCTGCTGCTTTCCGGATAGAAACCCATTTTCCATGGCTAGTGAGATATTGGTAAATAATCTATTACAACACTTGCTTGGACCAAACAAAAGCTTAATTATTAACAAATGCGTAAACGATGTTGATGTTGCTTTCCGCATCCAAGTCCTTGTTCCATGGCTTCGATTAGATATTGGTAACTAATCAATTACAGCACTTGCTTGGACCAAATAAAAGCTTAATTTACTAATAAATGTATAAACAATGTTGATGCTACTGCTTTTTGAATCGAAATCCCAATTCCATGTCTTAGATGAGATACTGATAAAAAAATCAGTTACAAGATTTGCTTGGTACTAAATAAAAGCTTAATTTATTGACAAATGTATAAACAGTGCTGATGCTGCTGCTTTCCAGATCGAAACCCATTTTCCATGTCTTAGATGAGATATTGGTAAATATACTATTACAACATTTGCTTGGACGAAAAGCTTGTTAATGTTGCTTTTCGGATCCAAGTCCTTTTTCCACGGCTTAGATGATATATTGGTCAATAATCAATCACAAAACTTGCTTGGACCAAATAAAAGCTTAATTTATCAACAAATATGTAAACAATGCCGTTGATGTCGCTTTCCAGATTCAAGTTCTTTTTCCATCGCTTAGCTTAGTTATTGGTAAGTAATCAATCACATCACTTGCTTGGACCAAATAAAAGCTTAATTTATTAACAAATGTATAAACAATGTTGATGTTACTTTTCGGATCCAGCTCCTTTTTCCATGGCTTAGATGAGACATTGGTAAATAATCAATTACAGCACTTGCTTGGACAAAATAAAAGCTTAATTTACTAACAAATGTATAAACAATACTGATGCTACTGCTTTCATAATCGAAGTCCCTTTTCCATGTCTTAGATGAGATATTGATAAAAAAAAAAAAAAAATCAATTACAAGACTTGCTTGGACCAAATAAAAGCTTAATTTATTAACAAATGTACGAACAATGCTGATGCTGCTGCTTTTCGGATCAAAATCAGTTTTTCATGGCTTCGATGAGGTATTGGTAAATAATCTAGGGCAACACTTGCTTGGACCAAATAAAAGCTTAATTTATTAACAAATGTCTAAACAAAGTTGATGTCACTTTTCGGATCCAAGTCCTTTTTCCATGGCTTAAATTATATTGGTAAATAATCAATCACATCACTTGCTTGGACCAAATAAAAGCTTAATTTATTAACAAATGCATAAACAGTGTTGATGTTGCTTCCCAGATTCAAGTCCTTTTTTCCATGGCTTAAACTATAATAGTAAATAATCAATCACATCACTTGCTTGGACCAAATAAAAGCTTAATTTATTAACAAATGCATAAACAGTGTTGATGTTGCTTCCCAGATTCAAGTCCTTTTCTCCATGGCTTAAACTATAATAGTAAATAATCAATCACATCACTTGCTTGGACCAAATAAAAGCTTAATTTATTAACAAATGTCTAAACAAAGTTGATGTTGCATTTCGGATCCAAGTCCTTTTTCCATGGCTTAGATGAGACATTGGCAAATAGTCAATTACAGGGACATAATAAAAGCTTAATTTACTAACAAATATATAAACAATACTGATGCTACTGCTTTCTGAATCGAAGTCCCTTTTCCATGTCTTAGATGAGATATTGATTAAGAAAAAAAAATCAATTACAAGACTTGCTTGGACCAAATAAAAGCTTAATTTATTAACAAATGTATAAACAATGCTGATCCTGCTGCTTTCCAGATTCAAGTCCTTTTTCCATGGCTTAGATGAGACATTGGTAAATAATCAATTACAGCACTTGCTTGGACAAGACCAAAGCTTAATTTACTGACAAATGTATAAACACTACTGATGCTACTGCTTTCTGAATCGAAGTGCCTTTTCCATGTCTTAGAGGAGATATTGATACAAAAAAAAAAAAAAAAAAAAATCAATTACAAGATTTGCTTGGACCAAATAAAAGCTTAATCTATTAACAAATGTATAAACAATGCTGAAGCTGCTACTTTCCGGATCGACATCCGTTTTCCATGGCTTAGATGATATATTGGTCAATAATCTAGTACAATACTTGCTTGGACCAAATAAAAGCTTAATTTATTAACAAATGTATAAACAGTGTTGATGTTGCTTTCCAGATTCAAGTCCTTTTTCCATGGCTAAGATTATACTGGTAAATAATCAATCACATCACTTGCTTGGACCAAATAATACCTTAAAGTTGATGTTGCTTTGTCCTTTTCCATGGTTTAGATGAGATATTTTTAAATAATCAATTACAACACTTGCTTGGACAAAATAAAAGCTTAATTTACTAACAAATGTATAAACAATACTGATGCTGCTGCTTTATGAATCGAAGTCCCTTTTCCATGTCTCAGATGAGATATTGATAAAAAAAATCTATTAACAAATTTATAAACGATGCTGATGCTGCTGCTTTCCGGATCGAAATCCGTTTTGCATGGCTTAGATGATATATTGGTCAATAATCTAGTACAATACTTGCTTGGACCAAATAAAAGCTTAATTTATTAACAAATGTATAAACAGTGTTGATGTTGCTTTCCAAATTCAAGTCCTTTTTCCATGGCTTAGATTATACTGGTAAATAATCAATCACATCACTTGCTTGGACCAAATAATACCTTAAAGTTGATGTTTCTTTGTCCTTTTCCATGGTTTAGATAAGATATTTTTAAATAATCAATTACAGCACTTGCTTGGACAAAATAAAAGCTTAATTTACTAACAAAAGTATAAACAATACTGATGCTGCTGCTTTCTGAATCGAAGTCCCTTTTCCATGTCTCAGATGAGATATTGATAAAAAAAAATCAATTACAAGGCGTGCTTGGAACAAATAAAAGCTTAAGTTATTAACAAATGTATAAACAATGCCACCAACTACTGCTTTTCGAATAGAAGTCTGTTTTCCTGCTGCACTTTGACTTTCATGCGATATTAGTAAATAATCAATTGCGCCACTTGCCTGCAAGAAGAGCATCATGCATGATTTGCACGCCACCGATCGGTGGCTCTCTCTATAAGAAGTGCCCATGGAAGGGTCTCTACGGCACAAACCCCTTCGCTTTTCTCGAGCTAACTTCTTCTTGTTCTCTGTCCGGAAAGGTGAAGAAAAACCTTCAAAAGCTTCAATCTTCGTTCTTTCAGGTAATGCTTACAACTAGGTTCATCACACGATGTGCTCGTCCCCGGATTCTTTTTCAGATCGCAGTTCTTCTCTAATACTATTCCTCAATAGGTGCAGAATGGGAAGCATTGAGAGAGCTGATCACTGCACGTCCGCTGTTGGAGCACTCAAGAAGTTGCTCTCCGGGCCGTCTGAGAAACTCAGGATTTGCGTCACTGGGGCGGCTGGTCGCATGGGCTCCAACATTTGTTGGCTTCTGAAGAGGGAGGGACACTACGTTATTGCCTATGATTGGAGCAAGAACGAGCTGAATGGCCCGTGTGTCTTCTGGGATGAATATCACCCCGTCGACCTGACGGTCCTGGACGACTGCTTGAAGGTGACTAGGGGAGTTGACCTTGTCTTTAACTTCGCCACCTCCACGGGACGCCTGGGTTTCAGGGAGTTGGAACCCTCGGTGATCAAGGATAACAACACCACAATTGGCAACAACATGGCTGAGGCAGCGAGAATCAGCGGTGTGGAGAGGTGACTTGTCTTTGATGTATTGTAGTGCCTGATTCAACGCCATTAATGAATTTCTTTTCTTAGACGGAGCTATTGCACTAACACAGGCTAATTATGGTCTGTGCAGGTACTTTCATGCCTCCATTGCTTATATTTATGCAGAACTCGGACAGTTGGAGGCTGTTGCCCGCCTCGCTGAGGTATGTTTTTGTTGTTATCTTTTTGTTGTCACGTGCTCTAACTTCATCGATGTTATGCAATTGAATGAGAATAATTTTTGCTCAATTGGCCTTCAGCATCAATATCCCATTGGCTTTGAAAAGCCTGAGACGGAGGTGTTGATCAAGCGCTACCACAAGCAATTCGGATTTCCTGGCCGAATTGGGAGGTTCTATTGCATTTATACTCCCTTTGGAACATGGGAAGGTGAGCATTTAATCGAACGAGTTGGCTACAAAAATGCATCTTCTGCTCCCTTTCCATCACTCATTTCGGGGGTGCCACAATGTGTAGGTGGAAACAGGGAAGCTTCCACCGACAAGTTTGGGATGTTGGGGGATGGACCGCACACTCGCTATGCTGAAGGCGTGCTGAGGCAACTCTTCCAACTGTCTCGTTTGTGAGCTCAAACTTGTCAGTTCATATGCGCTTTTGTTCTCACTAGTTTTGGTTTCGGTTGTTATCCATGTGCAGTTTGATGAAGTCGGACTGCCGTGAGCCTGTATACATTGGAAGTTTGAACACGCGTGACCTTGTGATCCCTGGAAGCGATGATCACAAGAAACTCGGGTGCACAGGGGTGCTGAAGGTACTACTCATTCAGCAGAATGGAAATTTATTCGTGAATGGTCCTTTCTTGCCCCGAACCCCATTACGAGTTGAACTCGAATCACATTTCTTTGTGAGATTAAATTGTTCCTATTCATTACTTGGTTGTAGAATTGTCTGAGAATGCCGTGCTTCTGGATCAAAGAACAGATCGGGAAGGTGAAAACGCAGGGGAATGATTCGTCGACTGCCGGGTCAGCTGAAATGGTGGGCACTGATGGCCCTGTTGACTGTGGCTCGCTTCGAACTGCCAATGGCGAAGAGTGAAAGCTCTCGCATTCTCGCATCACCGGATGGAGAAGTCAAGAGTTTTCTGTGGTGTAGGGCATGGATTTATCGTTTACAGGTCGTGGTCTGGTCTTCAGCTTCATAGGTTGAGTAACGTTTTGGAGTTTGGGTTTTGCTGCGAAGAATAAATCTGGGTTGTCGCATCTTTATTTCGAATATCATGTTGGGTTTAAAACTATGGGACGATGGTTTCCTATTTTTTAAAGGTATTATGTTGTGGAACAGGTTTTATTTACATGATCATCATGAGCTCTCGCGTCTTTTAATTGAATCTAGTCTGTCTCTCTCTCTCTGACTTGGATCTCTGATTTGAATGGGGGAAGACTCGTGAATCTCTTTGAGATCCATGCATATATTCCCTCGTAATTTACGAGTTGAACTTGTCATAGAATGTTCTTTCAACTAAATTTCAGGTCGGTTGCCTGGTGAAATTGTTTGACGCTAGGAGCATCGACGAAGGGCTTTTTTGGCTTCTTTTTTTCCCCCTTAAGCATACGTGTTAAAACAATAAATTCTTTTTGGACTCGTCGTGGGAGTTTGTATTTTACTACTGTAATTATTCGATTCAAATCATGACCATAGAGATCGTGAGTTGTTCGGGCTCGGATTGATATTTTTTTTTTTTTTTTTTCCCTTGCCCCCTTAAATTATTCGGTTCTAAATTATAGTATCGTTTTTATCTTCTTTTGGGTGGGTCTAAAATGCAACAATTTCTAATAAAGTTTCCATTTGTTATGGCGTGGTATGTCGGGATGAGATAGGATGCTCTTACTTTTCAACCTAGTTTTGTCCTCTCGTCATAAGGTCATCGGAAGGTTCTTCCCAGGAGTTTTTTTTCTAGATTCGAGATCTTATTTTCAAGAGGGGATGATACAATAAAAGAAGTCATCCTACGATTTCGTTTTGCTTTACACGTTTGCCCTTTGAGGTTTAAAAGAAAAATGTTTATTTCTAGAATTTCTAGTTCTTGTAATTTTATTTTATTTTTGGTAAAATAGTTCTTGTAATTTTCTTAACATTTGAAGTGATCTTGTTAATTTTTTTCCTCATATCTTGAACATTTCAGAACATATGCAAATAAAATTATATATAAGTTCATGTTCCCATGCCTGAAATTCAGCTTTGTTTAAAGACAAAACATTTGAAGCGTTTCAGAATATCCATGCTTACAGAATTATATACAAATTTTCACTTGTGTTTTTTGAATATTTAAGCTGTGGTTTTTCGTTTTTTCAATAAAGTAATAAGTATTTAATTCTTCATTTTGCACGCCTTTTTTTAAGTCAATGGTCGTCGGCACGGTCCCCACCCATGTGGGTGACCGTATGTTTGTCCGTCTGTCCAATGCCTTTGCTTGCAATCAGGAGCGCTTCTTCGTCGGCTGCGTAGAGCAGTTCGATTGTTGGAGATCTCTTGGATTATCTCAATGAGTCCTGGACTCAGTTTCATGCTACAGGTACTGCAAATTCTGTAGTTTGTGTGGTTTTGCTCTTTGGTTTAAGGTAGTTGAGCTTGATTATGATGTTTAGTTTGTCAGCGTTTGTTCCAAATGTGTTTAGCTTGTACTATGTCTGGCTTTCATGATGTTTGAAAGATCCTTTCTGGTTTCGTCGAGAGCTTGGGAAAGAGCTCGAAATGTTCAATGATTTTCATTACAGTTGCTTTCTCCTGTAGGAGCTCCTCCAATCGGTGCTTAGCTGTTGTTTAAGCACGCGTATGTATAAGGCTTTCGTATAAGCTTTAAGCAGATGTTGTTCTTTCGCATGTACATTTTCTCGGGTGGTTGTAACTCGGATGCTGCGTTTCCTAATTAATAGCTGATATCTGGGCTTCTGCTTGTTTGCTAGTCTCTACATCAAACTCAGCATGCATGCGTTTCTAGTTTAAAGCCGACGAAAAACTGTCCGAAGCCATCCATATCTAGTATCCGGGCACATGAATGGAAGTCCTTTGTCCCGTATGCTCAATATATGGACAGTACAGCAACAAGACTGCATATCCTCGCGATGAAATCAATTTCATTTTGATCAAGGTCAAACCCTTGCTTCGGGCAAGTAGCTGTTGGTCTTAGAAATCTGGTGTGTAATAGGTATTGTGGTATGCTTTCTTAATAACAAGTTCAAGGTATCAAGGTTTAACTCATGACCTGAAGACTGAAGAGTAGGAGTCCATTGTAAATGCAGATTTAACCCAAGCTGCAACGGCTTCTTTCATTCACAATTGTTCGATCACTGTTCTAACAATTCTAGTGCCAGAACATCATCATCTATTAATGGGTAAACAGTATCAAACAAAAGTTAAATAATTTTCCTCGAGTTTTTGGAGAATTCTTGCATTGATTGTATAATTCACTATGTGAGAAATTGTAAAAAAATTCAACTAGAGCCACTTTGAATAAACATTGGTTATTTGGATCTCGTAGAGGATGCCATACTAATTATGTACATTGGAATAAAAGTAACTGGCCAAACCAGTGGAGGAAAGCTTTCTAATTATCATTCTTGTTTTGTGATATAGTCCTCCTATACTAGCAGTAGCAGTTGTATTATTAGTGGCCATGGTATTGTTTAGTAGAAATTAGCTACTTTGATACTCTTTCACTAATTTAATCCTGTCGTAGACCAGACCAAACGATAGAGAGTAACTTGCATTGTTTATTACTCTGATTGTAATTTCAGGCATATTTGAATGCTTTCCAAGAATTTGTTCTATGCCATAAGCATGATGGTCCGATTGCATCTAGTGGAGGTTCATCTCATCCTAGTTATTTAAATAATGAGCTTTTGAGAGGGGAAGGAGTTTTAGACTTTCTGATAACTTGCTTTGCGTGGTGAGAAAAGTAGATCTGAATAATTAATAGGCCCTTCATGTGCGAGCTTAGTCAGAGAACGGGACTTGATGGGACATCACCGGTATTGATGTTCTAGTCTTGTTTGTTATGGACATTGAAACTTCCGATGACGCTTTTGACCTTTGTGTTTCCAGCTGAAGCAAAATAGACAATTAATCGATGCTGAATTTCATTTTGCTGAATGAAAATGATGAATGGAAAGTAAGGCCTGCAGGACAGTACTTCTTTACATGGAATTTGTCGTGTTTAATTGCTTTTTCTGTAGAAGAAAGGTCAGTTAAGAACTTCTTGATTTAAATGTCATATCTTTGGTAAAGCGAATGGGCTGGTGTAGATTCCGGCTTGCAATAATCTTTACTTGACCTAAGGAGTGACAACTGACCAAGAAAAAGTACATGCATAGGTATCTATAAATTTTTTTGTATTTCTCACTTGATGGGAGGATTCTATGGTTTGAAAATAGCGTAATCAGCAAGAAAATAGCAATTCTCTTATGGTCAACAAATGGATCGAGGCATTATCATTTATTAATTTATTTTTCATGATCGTCATACACCCCCTTAGTAAATTACAACGGTCAAAATTCTTTCAGTGACTCCCATGTCTGCCTTCACCTTCCACTTTTAGTGACATGTCATGTTTTGGAGAACCTGAAGTTTTCCAAAACTCAAACGCAAAATTAGTTGGACTATATATCAAGTATGATTGGTTGTTTATACTGTATTAGTTATGCAATCTTTGGATAAAATATTCTTTAAAAGACAGATGCATAAATATTCTTTCGAAAAAAAATTCTTTAAACAACGGTGATAACTTTAAGTGAAAAAACCAGCACGCTGTGTGTGTACAAATCCATGGAGCAACGGGACAATGACCTTTAGAGCCCGAAAGGAGTTTCGGAAAAATGGTTCACAAATGCACCCATATGTCTTGTCACAAGTGTAGCTCTTGTCCTATTTTCGGACGATAATATGAGATGAGTTTAGGAAACTTTACAAAGCAACTTTTCGAATGATTTCACCAAACGCCAAACCTTACAGTCAAAGGGCTCTGGGAGTTTTTAATTTGTAAATTTCTCTCAAACTTAGCCCGAATCATTTCATAAGCATCGATTCCATCTCTCCCACTCAATTAAGAGAAATAAATCAGGTTGCGCCGGGGCTGCTCTCGATCACAGTCCGCTTTCCCGCTCAACCGTTCTAAAAGACGCTGATTGCGTTTCGCTCTTTATCTTGGCTACTCCGAAATCTTTCATTCTTCTACCCAAAAGGAGATTTCGACTTGTTCTACCACTGAAGCTTCCAGACAAGAGAGAAAACGTGATCCTCCGTCGTGGGTGGGTTGGGGGCGACAGGAAACTGCGCTTTGGACGTATTTGCGTTTTATAAAGTGTGCTTGGTCCAACACGCCAAGCTTCTTTACTTGCGTTTCCTTTCCTTTTCTTTTATTTCCCTTTTCATTGACCACATCTGTTTTATAGTATGATCGAATGAAAGGACCCCATGGCATGGCCCCACGGGACGTTCTTAACTTGCCAGTCGTGTACCATAACTGTTGATAAAGACTCGGGGATATTCTTTTGCTGCATTTCATTCTATTGCTGCTGCTGCTATTATTATTATTATTATTATTATTATTATTATTATTATTATGCTTCTGCTACTGGTTGTACCAATGTTTGACATATTCGGTTATATGTGCAGTTTAAATTTCCTAAATTTTTCTGAAACTTAACCTAAATCATGAGACGCATCAATTTGATTCGTTCGCTGATAAGTATGTTGGGGACAATGCTTTCGAACGGGGGATACAGAAATCATTCGTCGGTAGTTATTATGCATCAATTTCTCCTTGATTAGAAGAAATAAATCAGGTTGGGCAGTGGCCGCTTTGGCTTTGGTCTATCATTGAAAATGTTAGAATAAACCAATTTAGGCTCCTGTTCGAGCTAGAGCTAAATCACTTCTTTTCTTTTCTTTTTTCTTTGTCTGTCTTGCGTGACGATCTGTGATAACATTAGGAAAAGTTTTGATAGGTTTTCTGATGGAAGATTATTATTATTATTATTATTTGGGGTCTAACTTTTACTTTTATATATTTTCTTACCAAATCCATCTTATTGCCGTAGTTCACGAGTTCATAATGTAATGCTGGAGTAATGCTTCGAAACATATTCCCTGGCCGTGTTAATTGCACCGACTAAATTAATACATATATTAAGACACGAAGATTCACCTTTGTAAAGCATATCTATCTCCTTTTCTGTCCTTCCTTTTTCCCCCCTTTTTCTTTTGAGGTACTTTGATCCTCCCCGGAAGCCACGTTTGCTGCCACTTGTGATGGTTCGCTTGAAAGGTGACAACTGACAAAGGAAAAGTACAGGCATAGTTATTTTGTGAATTGCTGTAGTTTGATTCCGAGGTTCGACAATATTGTAATCAATAAAAACAATGGCAGTTTTCTTATGGTTAACAACTGAATCGAGACGTTCTCATTGGTAATGTACTTTTCATGATCATCATATATCCCCTTAGCGATGCCCTACGTTCATAATTCTTTCTTCTGACTAGCATGCATACCTAACTTCACCATCCACTTTTAGTGATGTCTCGTGTTTTGGAATACCTGAAATTTTCCAAAGCTCAAACACAAAATTAGTTGAGATATGTATATCAAATATGATTGGTTAGTTATATTGTATCAGTTATGCAATCGTTGAATAAAATATTCTCTAAGCAGCGATGCACAAATATTCTCTAAATAATTATTAGACCTGTCAAAATGGGACATAAACCCATTTCTTAACTCAGAAATGATAAGCTAAGTTATTTGTTGGTTAGTTATTTGCATTATGAGTAGGGTCAGAATGGTAGAGTCTAAAATAATAAGGATGTTAAAATGAGTTTACAATTTACTTAGAGATAATCTATCTCTTTGACTATCTCTTCACTCTCTATCTCTCACTCGATCTTGTGCTCGCTTAATACTCATTCTCACTTTAATTTGGGTATGAATTTTCCTAAATTTAGTTAGATATGAAAGTATTTTAGAAATATAAATTGGGTCGGAACCACTTTCTCAAAGCTTCCTGGCCTCTAAAAGCACTTGGATAAATACAAATGCGTTTGACAAATTTTTTTGGAGATTTTTGGGAAATTTAATTGCATTTTCGAAGGTCTGGAGATGCTTTGAGCATTTCCGGAATGCCAATACCAATTTTTTTATCCTAGTTTTTCCCCGCTCAACTTTCAATAATTTTAGAAATTCTCAACTCACACGACTGGGCGTCTTCCGGGGAGGCCTGGGTGGCGTGATCCCAAGCAAGGAAATGCCCGTGACCACGTGGCCTGAGCGGACGAAGAGAGAGAGCACTCGGTTCTTCATCGCAGGCAGTGTGTGCGATAAAATATTGGCTGGGGCCGAGATCTTTTTGGAATCACCTAAACCATTGGTCCACGACGCACGAGGCACCACCCAAAAGCGAAAAAGCAAAAAAAGAAAAATGAGAAAAAAAGAAATTACGATCGCCATAATCTGAGTCAGCACCTCCACCGCCATCGCCTAAGTTTGGAAAGGGAGGATGGATGGACGGTGCTGATTTTAAGTTAGGAGTTGGTGGATTTCGTAAAGACAGAGAAGACCGTTTGGCTTAGAATGCAACTTGCGGAGGCCTGAGAAAGTTTTTGCGGTGGATGGCCAGCCTCAAAAGAATAGGAAATTAAATCAAGCTAAGTTTTCTCAGATCAATGAAAAGTAGTAAAATATAGCAATTTACCTCCTCCCGACAAGATGATCACAAAACAAGAATACACAATGCATCAATTTCCATGAAAAAAATCTCTCTCTCCTACCAAGGGAATATTTGGCCCAACGTATTTCATAGTTTTCTAGTAGTAACGAGGTTTTGGCATTGAACGTGTTGGGACTCCATCTCCATTGAAGTTTCCACACGAATTGATTAATATCCATCCATTGTGCCATTAAAAGCGAAGATCGAGGTGCATCGGTTAATCTTATTCATGATTGAGGATCGCTTAATCTTTATATGTTATTGAATTTATAGAATTTACTTAAATATTTCTATATTTAATCCAACCAAACTTACTTAATGTTTTCTTTCAACATTAATTCATTAATTCCTTAAGCTTTAACGTTTTCCTCCATCGCCATAATCTTAGGTGACCTCGGTCGAGATTCTGGCCGCCCTAGGGTTGGGATGCGTTGGCCCTATAATGATGATATTCTTCTACGATAGCGGGGAGAATGCGCGGGTAATCGGGGCATAAAGAAAAGCAAATAAAGCCCGTTGTTCAGTCAGTTAGGGCACCGGTGACAATGACACGGTGCTTGTTTGAAATTTGCGCAACCCTCATTTTCCTCTCTCTCCTTTTGCTTCCCCATGACTTGTTCCGTCTGCTGCCCACCTCAACCTACGTGGCACGCTTCTCTCTCTCTCTCTCTCTCGCTCTAGCATCAACCTCGGGGACAATAGTTTCATGTATGGATTTAGAGGTAGGTAAAATTTTAAAAGTAAAAGTTAGAGTATAAATATAGTAGGATTGACAAAAAGAAAAAGCGGAAGTCCCATTAAGATTAAACTTATTGAAGCAATGATGACAATTTTATTTCTAATTGAGATCCATATGGATATATAAGATTGTTTTTAAGCTCTATGTATTTCACGAAAGATGAATAGTTTATAAAATATATTCCTAATAAGCCAACAAAAATATTTACATCATTCATGAAAATATTTTTTACCAACAAATTATTTCAAGAAATATAAGTGATCATTTATCAAAATCATTTATTTTTCGCGAAATAAGTGAAGTTTTAGAAAAAAATCGATCATCTTCATGGCATTTTATTTTTTCAAAGGTTTATAAGGCTTTTTGACCTACTTCAATGTAGCACGGGTGGATCACTCGCACGATTCCACTATTTTTAAACACCTAAGTAGAAGAGGAAATCTATCCATTTTGAATTAAAGATAGTTTATATGATTCGAGTTCTAATAATGGAAATAAATTTACATATATTGACAATTCTTTAGACTTCATTAATAGATAGTGAGAGGACTATCATTGCTTAAAAGATAATCTAGACGACCCTGCCCAACTTGATTTATTTCTTCTAATTAAGTAGGAGAAATTGATGAATACCAACTACCAAGGACTGATTTCCGTATCGCCCGTTCAAAAGCATTGTCTGCAACATACTTATCTAAGGAGTCAAATTGATGCGTATTATGTAATGATTTAGGTCAAGTTTGAGGAAAAATTTAGAAAGTTTAAACACCCAAAGCCCTTTGACCGTAAAGCTTTGGGGTTTCGTAGAATCATTCGAAAGCGGCCTTGTAAAGTTATCCCTAACGTTATCCTATTATATTTTTGTGTCTTCATCTAACAACACAGGATCCGATTCTAGGCATTTCTTGTTCGTATTTTTGGCACCAAGATTAACACCACCTGAAAATGCAGCCAAAACAAAAAATAAAATGAAATAGAATAAAATGCAGCAAAGGAATATCCCGAGTCTTTACCAAAAAAAAATGGTGGACAACTAGCAAGTTGCAAACCACCATACGTACCAAGAACGTCCCGAGGCGCGATGGGGTCCTTTTCATTTGATAAGACTATAAAATAGATCTGGCCATTAAAACGGGAACAGAAGGAAAGGAAAAACGCAAATAAAGAAGCTCTATGGGTTGTTCTTTTTATGCTAAAAGGACACGGTGAAAGCCCACTTCGTCATTCGATACAAAGCATACCCCAATATGAACAATAATGGGCGGTCATAACTGCAAGGATTTCTGGAAATATAATGTATGAATGTAGTTCTCCCTCAACTTTTAGCGGGGACGACATGTGATTCTTCCTTAGACTTTTCTCCCCCCCAATTAAATTATTCATTTGGGGTGGTTCTTCCTCAGCTTTTTCTCCCTAAATTAAATTATTCAATTGGGGAAGGGGGGTTTCTTCCTTAGCTTTTTCTTATCCCAAATGATTTTGATCTTGGCCTAGGGTCCCACCAGGCGGGACCGAGGGGCTGATTTTGATCTCGGCCTAGGGTTTGATCTTGACCTAGGGTCCCACCAGGCAGGACCAAGGGCTGATTTTGAATTTGATCTCAGCCTAGGGTCCCACCAAGTGGGACCAAGGGGCTGATTTTGATTTTGATCTCGGCCTAGGGTCCCACGGGCTGATTTTGATTTTGATCTCGGCCTAGGGTCCCACCAGGTGAGACTGAGGAGGCGGGACCAAGGGCTGATTTTGATTTTGATCTCGGCCTAGGGTCCCACCAGGCGGGACTGAGGAGGCAGGACTGACGGTTGATTTTGATCTCGGCCTAAGATCCCACCAGGCGGGACCGAGGATTTAGGATTTTCGTGATCAAAAAGTTAATTTATGATAAATTTATTACATATCAGTTTGATATTTTTCGTGATATTAACTCTCGAATAAATTACACTTTCAATTTTGTAGTTTTGAACAGTTTTACTTTTAGTCCTATTTGGTTTGCCGCAAATGGAGTTCTTGTACTGTGTTCCGACCACAATTTAAGTTTCAGTTCGTGAAACGTTACAAAGCAGTGTTTGACTGCAGCTGAAAGTAGCTGGGTATTTGCTTCGACATTTAGGCTTTGAAAATGTCGAATTTGAGGCGAAGAGCTTTCCAATTAATTTTATCAAATACGAAAAGTTATAACTTGAAAGTTTAAAACTTTCTTTAAGTTTTCTCAAACTTACCTTAAGTCATTTTTAGAAAATTTCATTTAAAAACCCAATGAAATTTATCAATTGAGCATTTGCCATTGAGATGTGGCGCTTACATGCACATGTTCTGCATGGAAGTTAGACATTAAATCCATGCACCTCTTGTGAAGTTCTAATATAAAACTAGTCCCCGCAAAAATTTTCATATAGAACTACTTTGATCTTATTTTTTTATGAAATCGAATAGAACTGTCGAATCAAGGCCAACTATTGATATCATGATGTCTGCATTCACGAGTCCATTAAGATTAAATTTATTGAAGCAATGATGACAATCTTATATCTAATTGAATCTATATGGATATACACGGTCACTTTTAGGCTCCATGTATTTTGAGGAAAATGAATAATTTACAAAATATCTTCCTAAGAATGATTGCTTATATCGTCTACAAAAAAAAAAAAACGAAAAAATATTTATATTGTTCATGAAAATATTTAAGTATAAATTGCCATCGAATGAAATTTTTTTCATCGATAAATTATTTCAAGTAATAAAAGTGATCATTTTAAGGGTATTAATTTTCAAATTATTTATGTTCTGCAAAATAAACGAAATTTTAAAAAAGTTGGTCATCTTCATGACATTTTACTCTTTCATAGGCTTAGAAGGCTTGCCGGCTTACTTGAATATAGTGCGGGTGGATCACTCCCGCGATTCCACCACTTTTAGACATCTATTTATTTGACCAAAAAAAAAAAAAACAGCTATTTAGAAGAGGAAATTTATCCATTTTGAATTACAGAAAGTTTATATGATTGGAATTCTAATAATGGAAATAAATTTACGTCATATTGATAATTCTTCAAACTTCATTAATAGATAGTAAGAGGATTATCATTGCTACAAAAACAATCGAGATGACCTACCCAACCTGATTTATTTTTTCCAATTAAGTAAGAGAAATTGATGCATACGAACTACTAAGGACTGAATTCCATATCGCTTGTTCAAAAAGCCTTGTCCCCTACATACTTAGTCATGGAGTCGAATTGATGCGTTTCATGTATTAATTTAGGGTAAATTTGAGAAAAAAACTTTAGAAAGTTTAAACACCCAAAGCCCTTCGGACGCTAAACCTTTAGGGTTAGGTAGAATGATTCGAAAGCTTCTTTGGAAAGTCATCTCAAATTATCTTAAAAAAGGGTATACAAATTACATATGTGCGAAACTACAAAATCAAAAGCTTAGTTTCCTAAAAATAAAAAAAAAAAAAAAAAAACCCAAAAATCTCTTGGGAGAACTGTGTTGCGTGGAGCCCGTCAACTCTATCAAATTTAGTGGGGCCCACCGTGGCTCGTCCTCCCTCAATATTTTTTGTTATCTGTTACACTCTGATTCTCATTTCTTTTTGACTTTTGCTCAGTAAATTAGGGATCAAACTCGAAACTAAATATCCTCACCCATCCAATCCCTTATTATCCATAATATTTTTGTTTTCATCTCAAAGCAAGATTCTCTGGTTGCCAAATGCTCTGGCTAGGAAGAAAAACTTATATGAAAGGCAAGTCTTACCTAATCCCACTTGTAACCTCTCTGCAATTGATGATCCGAATCAATGGAACATATTTTTCCTCCTGTGCTCATGGGCGATGCAGACATGGATAGATCCTGCCTTGAGAGTAGATGTATCACCCCAAGGCCTGACAATATTTGAAGCATGGTTACTGGTTAGCAGATTTTAAGCACAGCTCAATCAATTTCGAGGTTGCTAATATGGAAAGCAAGAAATAACTTCACCTTTCGAGCGATTGACCCCAAATTAAAGTGTAGTTTACCTTAAAATTGGGTTGTAAATCCCTCCGGTCCTATGGGACCTTTTGAACTGTTTCCGCGGACTTTTCTCTAGTAATGAAATTCGGTGTTTTCTGATCCCAAAAAAAAAAAAAAAAAAAAAAAAATCTAACAACGCGGAATCCGTCCCTAGGCATTTCTTGTTCGTATTCTTATCACCGAGAGAAATTGACACCGCCTGAAAATGCAGCCAAAAAAAAAAAGAATAATAGAATAAAATGCAGCAAAAAAATATTCCGGAGTCTTTACCAACAGAAATGGCGGACGAACTGGCAAGTTGCAAACCACCAAAAAAGGGCACGGTGATAGCCGACTTCGTCTTTGGATACAAAGCATACCCGAATGTGAACAATAATGGGTAGTCGTAACTCGTAAGTGCGTGGATTTCTGAAAATTCAATGTACGAATGGGGTTCTCACTTAGCTTTTTATCTCCTAATTGAATGGAAAAAAAACGTCACACGGTGATAGCCGACTTCCCCAATTGATTCGAAAAAAACGACACCCCAATTGAATCATTTAATTTTGTTTTTTTTTTTTTGGGGGGGGGGGTGGGTGGATAGTTGAAAGTCACCAGAGAGGAAAGACAAACAAAACAAAAGGAAACAATTATGGCGTGGCGTGTGGGAGGCGTTTTCCTTATGGACATGTTTTGACTAATGAGCAGTAATTTACACGAGTTCGCCATAATATGCTCCCTTTTCCCCCTTTTCTCTTACAAATCTGTGGACCCTACGATTCACGCACCGGAAAAACATTATCTAAAGGGGCCTAAGTAATAATTTCTTCATCGCCATGTACATATTCTCATGGGGGTGGGGGAGTTCTTGGGAGGGTACTTCGTTTTCTCCTCCTTTCTTAATCTCTGACCTACTTTTTTTCTAGTCTCTGATCTGATTCCATGATATATAGGTCTTTTTCTGAGGATGGGATGAACAAAACAATTATGGTGTGGTGTGTGGGAGGAAGTTTCCTTTTGGACATGTTTTGACTAATGAGCAATAATTTACACGAGTTCGCCATAAGATGCCCCCATTTTCTCTTACAAATATGTGGACGTCTCTTTTTCTAAGCTACGATTCATGCAGCGAAAAAACATTATCTAAAGGGTCTAAGTAATAATTTCTTCATCGCCGTGTACATATTCTCATGGGGTTGGGGGAGTTCTTGGGGGGCCACGTCGTTATCTCCTCCATTCTTAATCTCGAACCTACTTCTTTTCTAGTCTCTGATCTGATTCCATGATCTAGAATCATAACAGAGACTAGGAAAAAAGTAGGTCTCGGTCTCTGACATGGGTCTTTTGCCGAGGATTGGATGATGGTCCCCCCCCTTAGAAATTGAGACATCGTTGGGGTATGCATTGGATCCAACGGCGAAGTCTGCCTTCGCCATGTTCTTTCAGTACAACAAACCACGGCGCTTCTTTATTTTCGTTTTTCCTTTTCTTTTATTCCCTTTTCGTCGGTCACATCTATTTTAAAGTATTATCAAATGAAAAGGAACTCGTCATGCCACGGGACGTTCTTGGTACGTATAGTGGCTTGTAACTTGCTAGTTGTCCACCATTTCTGTTGGTAAAGGCTTGGGGATATTCTTTTGCTGCATATTATTATTATTACTACGAATTTTTTTTTTTTTTTTTTTTTTTTTTGCTGCATTTTCAGGTGGTGTTAATCTCTCTCGGTGCCAAGAATACGAGCAGAAATGCCTAGGGTCGGATTCTGTGTTGTTAGATGAAAACCAAAATGAAGACATCCTCTGCCGTCAGAATTGACAACATGCAACCAGTACGTACCGAGAACGTCCCGTGGCGAAAGAACAAAGAAATAAAAGAACACGGAAAACGCAAGTAAAGAACCTTTACCAGCAGAAATGGTGACCAGCCCCTAGTCTTGTTTACGTTGATAATTACTATAAAATAGACGTAGAAAATTCCATCTTTAAGCGAGTCAACGACAGCCCTAAGAGGCTCACGGCCCTCGCCTGTGGCTGATGAAGGCATTTTGGCCCTCGCCCAAACCAAGCGAGGGGATCAATGCTTGTAAAAGAAAATTTACATCAAAAAATAAAATGCTTATGTAAAAAAAATATGTTCAAATGCGAAAGCAATTAGAAAAAAAGAAGAAGTTACTACTTGAATGAGTGAAAACATTTTCGATGTTCTTGAATTGTAAACCAGATGAAAATAAAATGAATTTAATTTAATTTCTTTCTTGACCTCAAAGCAATTGTCTTTTGTATAAGCCCATAACCAAGTCGACATTACGATCCTTGGAAATGATCTCTTAGATTGATAAAGTGTATTCATTGAGAATATTTCCGAAAGCCTTGAACACGTGTGGTGTTAGGTATTCAGAGCGATTAGATTGTATTCCCACAATAATGGATTGGAGCGAAAGCTCTTTTCTTCGAGAGTTCGTGAGAAGATCTATGGTGTTTCTGCTTGGCTTCTTTCAGCAAAACTCTTTGAAATTAACCAAGGTCATCTTGTTGAAAAAATAATTTCTCTAAAGGAATTTGACAACTTATGGTGTTTACTAAAGTTGGATGACAATTTCGCGTCAACCAATAACACTTCAAGTTTTCAATATCAAATCAAACTAGTTTGTAACCTTCTCGTATTGATTGTGCCAAGTATGCTTCTGCTACTGGTTCCAATCTTTGACATATTCGGTTATATGTGCAGTTTAAATTTCCTAAATTTTCTCAAACCTAACCTAAATCACTACACGAGGCGCATCAATTTGATTCCTTTGCTGATAAGTATGTTGGGGACAATGCTTTTGAACGGGTGATACAGAAATCATTCGTAGGTAGTTCTTATGCATCAATTTCTCCTTAATTAGAAGAAATAAATCAGGTTGGGCAGTGGCCGCTTTGGCTTCAGGTTGGGCAGTAGTTTAAAATTGTGGAATAAACCAATTTAGGCGCCAGTTCGAGCGAAAGCTAAATCACTTCTTTTGCTCTTTTTCTTCCTGTTTGTCTTACGTGACTGGCTGTGATAACATTAGGAAAAGTCTTTATATGTTTTCTAATTGAAGATCTTATATCTTTTATTTATTTATTTATTTATTATTATTATTATTATTTTTTTTTTTTTTTTATGTCTAACTTTTACTTTTATATATTTTCTTACCAAATCCCTCTCATTACCGTATTCCGTTGACGAGGTCATAATGCAATGCTGGAGATGTGCTTCGAAACATATTCCCTAGAAAGTAGATCCCATTCTAATTGCACCGTACAAAATAATACATACATTAAGATATGAAGATTTCTTTTTCACAGGTACAAAAGAAATTTTTCATCATTTTATATACACGATGTGGGTAAAATTTTGTTAATCTGGCCAAAGTCATGCTCACTTGAACGTCTATATTGAAGAAATCTTATCCATGTCGGCTGGATTTGGTCTTGGAGAAATTTGATTAAAAAAATAGTGAAAATGAAAAGATCTGATCAGTTATAATGAAAGCACAGAGATTTGATTTAGAGAATGAAAAAATACAGGGGATGAAAGTAACATTCATCCTTGTTTCATCAAAGTGATGCGTAGTATCTTTTTAATGACAGCGGATTTCTATGTGTTAAACAAGAAACCCAAGTTTTATTCATCGAAATATGAAATACACATCGTACGTGGCAGAATAATTTGGCTTTTGACTTTAAAGGCCCTTGGGCAAATATAAATACCATTTGGTAAATTTTTTGGAGAGCATTATGAAGATGCAATTGTATTAACTAAAGGTCAAGGCAAAGGTCCAGGAGTGCTTTAAGCTTTGACCATTCTTGGAATGTAAATATAATTTCTTCTTCTTTCAACTTTGCCCTCACTTAATTTCATAATTTTGTAAACGTTCTCACTTGAGGCGAGGCCTGGGTCGGCTGATCCCAAGCGATGTGCACGTGGATGATGTCAATAATAAAGTTGCGACTCGACAAAGTGGACTTTTCGTTTGCTCAAAAAAAAAAAAAAAGATGGACTTTTTAGGAGGTGTTAATCTTGGTGCTCTGGACCAAAGGAAAGCCGAGAGACAGATTATGGCGATGGTGATTGTTGTCTTCTCGTTCTTTGTACAATTTTCAAATCCAAAAAGACGAAACGCGCTTTGTCATGGCATTCCCCGCTAGCCCCATTTAGGTTGACGTTCACCCGTTTCGCTTTGTCATGGCATTCCCCGCTAGCCCCATTTAGGTTGACGTTCACCTGGATTTTCCACGCGAAGGACCTCGCGCGGTTTAAATAAAGGGTCTCTCCCTTGGTGGTGCAAACGATTTATTTTTCGCCCCCCATTTTCCCATCTTTGCCACCTTCTTCTTCTTCTCTTCTCTGTCCAAGAAGGTTGGGGAAAAAAAATTTCAAGAGCTTCAACTCTTTCAATTTTTCTTACTTATATTGGTTCATCAAAGGTTATGCTCATTTCAGAATTCTGTTTTAGACTGCAGTTTAGTCTCTAATACTGTTTTTCACTAACCGCAGAATGGGAAACATGGACGGAACCAATGACAACACGGACAACCGTGAGGCCCTCGAGAAGAAGCTCTTTTTACCGTCTCAGAAACTCAGGATTTCCGTCATTGGGGCAGCTGGTCCCATGGGCTCCTCCATTTGTAAGATTCTGAAGAGAAAGGGGTACACTGTTATTGCCTTCGATTGGACAAAGAACGAGCACAGGGCCAAGGCTGAGTTTTGGGATGAATATCACGTGGTCGACCTGATGGCCATGGACGACTGCTTGAGGGTGACAAGGGGAGTCGACTACGTCATTAACTTCGCCTCCTCTACGCGAGGCCTGGCTTTCAGTGAGTCCAACCCCTCGGAGATCATGCGTGACAATGCCTTAATTGGCAGTAGGATACTCTGGGCAGTGGGGATCAGCGGTGTGCAGAGGTGACCTATCTTGTCTTTGATGTGTTGTGGAACTTGATTCGATGCGATTTATGAGTTTCTTTTCTTAGACTGAGCAATTGCACTAGCACTGGCTATTTGTGGTCCGTGCAGGTACTTTCATGCCTCCATTAAGTTTATCTATCTGGGGAGCTACTTGGGCATCGATACCTGGCACAATGAGGTATGTTTTCTTTTTCTTCTTGTGTGCTCTGACGCTCTGCTTTGTCGATGTTATGCAATTGAATGAGATTAATTTCTGTTTGCCTTCAGGCCCAATATGACTTTGAAAAGCTTGGCGTGGAGTTATTCCAGGAACACCAATTTGAATGCCGAATTGGGATGTTTGATTGCATATATGGTCCTCTGGGAGAATGGCGTGGTGAGCGTTTTCATTGCACAAGATGGCCCCATAAATTTTCCTTGTGCCCCCTTTCCATCGCTCATTTTGGTGCCCGTGACGTGTAGGTGGAAGGGGGAAAGCTCCGGGTACTTTTTGCCTGGAGGCAAGCGCTTCCCCGGACGAGTGCGAGATGTACGGAGATGGAGACATCAATACATATGCTGAAGATGTCGTGAGGTAACTCTATCAACTGGCTTAAATTCAAACTTGTCATTTCATATGTTGGTAATGATGCTTTTGTTCTTAATAGTTAGGTTTCCGTTGTTATCTGTGTACAGATTGATGGAGTCGGACTCCCGCGAGCCTGAATATATCGGAATGTTGGACTTGCGTGAGCTTGGAGACGTCGGAAGTGGCGAGATCGTGAGCAAGAACGAGAGTTCGGAGATGGGTCTCAGTTTTGAGAACGAGAATCTCCCGATTCCCCACATTCCCGGCCCAGAGGGCATCTTCGGACCCAACTCAGAGGGCACGCTGATTGAAGAGGAACTCTGGTGCTCCGGGGTCCTGAAGCTGAAGGTACTACGCACTCAGCAAAATTGAAATTTATTAGTTGATCGTCCCTTTCGCCCCAAACCTTCTAACGGGTTGAACTCGCAATAACAATTCTTTGTGAGATTAAATTGTTTTTATACATTAATTAGTTGTAGGATTGATTGGAATGCCACGCTTCCGGATCAAAGAACGGATTGAGAAGGTGGGATCATCCGAAGTGGTGCGCACTAAAGCCTCTGTTGAGTTCGATTCGCTTTGAACTGCCGATAACAAAGAGAGAGAGTGGGCAAGGATCTATCATTTACAGGTTGTGGTCGAGTCTTCGTCTTAATAGGTTTTGTAATGTTTTGTGCTTGATGAGTTGGTCGTGAAGATGATATCGGGTTTGTCATGTTTTTCGAGGTATATAATTGCGGACCAGGCTTTACATGTATGATCGTCATGAGATCTCCCGGCTTTTATGGGATTTAATCTCTTTCTGGCTCGGATCTCCTTCTTTGAATGGGGAAGTCTCGTGATTCTCCTGATATTTGTGCACATGTCCCTTTGAGTTGGAAGAGAACCTCGTAATTATGAGTTGAACTTGTCATATAATGTTCTTTCTTGGAAACAAATTTAAGCTCCTTTTCCCTTGTTTTTATTTTTATTTTTTTTCCCTTCTTATGCATACATGTAAAATGACAATTTCTTTTTGGAGGTTGTTGTGGGTGTTTTATTCTACTACGGTAGATTATTCGGTTGGATCGATGTTCTTTCTTTCTTTTCTTCCTTTTTTTTTTTTTTTTTGCCTAAATCATCCGGTTCTAAATTGGGCATGGTTCGCCGCTAATCACGTTATTATAGTTTTCTCTCCTTTGGGGCAAATTTATGGTTCTGAAATGGAATGGTATCCGCGCGAGTTTCCATGTTATTTCTGGGGGTCGTGCCTCGATGTCATGATGACAATGCCCCCACTTTCAACGAAAATTTCTGGCTTTTGTCTCTCGTCATTGGCTTATCGGACGAAATCTTCCCAGGAATATACAATATATTCTGGATCTTATTTTCAAGAGGGAAAATACAACAAAATAAGTCATTCTACGATTTCGTCATGCTCCGAGGTTTTAAATTGTGGAATTTCTAGTTCTTGTAATTTTCTTAATGTTTGGAGTGATCTTTTTAATTTTTTTCCTCATAACTTGAACATTTCAGAACATATGCAAATAAAATTATATTCAAGTTCATGTGCCCATGCCTCGAATTCAGCTTTGTTTAAAGACAAATCATTAAATATTTAAGTTATGCTTTTTATTTTTTCGAGAAGTTAATAAGTATTTTATTCTTCATTTCGCACGCTTTTCGTAAGTCAAAAGTTGTTGCTATGGTCCCCACCCATGGGGGTAATTCTATGTTTGTCCGTCTGTCCGACGCCTTTGCTTGCAATCAGAGCGCTTCTTCGTCGGCTGCGTCGAGCGGTTCGATTGTCGGAGATCTCTGGGATTATCTCAAAGGGTCGTGGACTTAGTTTCATGCTGCAGGTACTTAAAATTCATTAGTTTGTGTGGTCTTGCGCTTTGGTTTAAGTTAGTTGAGCTTGATTATGATGTTTAGTTTGCCAGTGCTTGTTCGAAGTGTGTTTAGCTTGTACTATGTCTGCCTGGATTCTCTCTGGTTTATTAGAGAGCTTGGGAAGAGTTCGAAGGCTGCAATTCTTTTCATCACGGTTCCTTTCTCGTGTAGGAACTCCTCCAATTGGTGCTTAGTTGTTGTTTAAACACGCGTATGTATATGGCTTTCGCGAAGCTTTGAGCGGATGTCATTGTTTTGGATGTATATTTTCTCGGGTGGTTGTAAATCGGATGCTGCGATTCCTACACGACGCATCAATCTATACAGAGCAATCAGTCTAGACAGTTTGGAGTTTGCTAGGTGTATGACCCACCAATTCTTCAAAGATATTCAATTAACTGAAACTAGTTACATTGTTGAAATGAGTACATTTCAGTTGGTACGTCCTGAAAAAAGATCTGATACATGATGCCAGAAATTTGGAGTTTGGATCAGTACTTAGTAACTGACATTTGGGCTTCTGCTTATTTGCTAGTCTCTACATCAAACTCAGCATCTATGCGGTTCTAATTTAAAGAAGGTGGAAAACTGTCTAAAGCCATCCATATGTAGTATCCGGTACATGAATGGAAGTCCTTTGTCTGGTATGCTCAATATATGGATAGTACTGTGACACGGCCTCATAATCTCTCGATTAAATCAATTTTCTTTTGATCAAGGTCAAACCCTTGCTTCAGGCAAGTAGCGGTTGATCTTAGGAATCTGCTGTGTATTAGCTATTTTGGTATGCCATTAGTGTCTTGATATATTCTTGCTCTTGAATTTCTTACTAACAAGTTCAAGGTATCAAGGTTTAACTCAACCTGAAGAGTCAGAGTACATTGCAAATGCAGATTTAACACGAACTGGAATGGCTTGTTTCATTCACAATTCTTCAGTTACTGTCCTAACCATTCTAGTGCCAGAACATCATCATCTATTACTGGGTAAACAGTTTCAAACAGTAGTTAAATAATTTTCCTCGACTTTTTGGAGAGTTCTCGCATTAATTGTAATAATTCACTATCTGAGAAATTTTAAAAAATTCAACTACAGACACTTTGAGATACTCTGAATAAACATTGGTTATTTAGATCTCACAGAGGATGCCATACAAATTATGTACAATGGATTATAAGTAGCAAAACCAGTAGAGGAAGGCTTTCTCATTATTATCCTTGTTTTGTGATATAATCCTGCTGTACTAGCAGTAGCAGTTGTATTATTATTGGCCATGGTATTGCTTATCAGAAATTAGCTACTGTGGTATTCTTTCACTAATTTAATCCTGTTTATTACTCTGATTGTAATTTCAGGCATATTTGATTGCTTTCCAAGAATTTGTTCTATGCCATAAGCTTGGTGGTCCGATTGCATCTAATAGAGGTTCATCTCATCCTAGTTATTTAAATAATGAGTTTTTGAGAGGGGAAGGAGTTTTAGACTTTCTGATAGCTTGCTCTGCATATTGAGAAAAGTAGATCTGAATAACGATAGGCCCTTCATGTGCAAGCTTTGTTAGATAAACCGCCACAAGTCCCTTCCACAGGATAAGTGGAACATGTTATATAGCAGAGTTTAAAATGTACTCACCACATTCTGGAGTATGGATGCACTGAGGGTCCATGCGCAGGTTTAGTTGTGTAAGATTTCATTGAAACTACTGGTGAGATTGGTTTTGACAGGACATGGGCTACGGTCTTGTTTTTTATGGACATGCCCAATTTGTATTTTGTACAACAAAATTGTGCTTTAGATAACATTCCAATGATGCTCTTCACCTTTGTGTTTCCGGCTGAAGCAAAAAGACAATTAAAGGATGCTCAATTTCATTTTCTGAATGAAAATGATGAATGGAACCTAAGGCCTGGAGGACACTACTTCTTTACACGGAATATATTTTGTTTAATTGCTTTTTCTGTAGAAGAAAGGTCAGTTAAGAACTTGTCAATTTAAGTATCATATCTTTGCTAGAGGGAATGCGCTGGTGTAGATTCCGGCTTGCAATAATCTTATATACCTGATGTTGATTCTGTGAAGTGCCAGTGAAACATCATCAGGACATCTTGCCTGGTTAATGTCCTAGGATTTAGTGCTAGGCAGCTGACTCGGTGCTGAAACTGAAGCTATGATTGTAACTAGTTCTCTTTAAAGCTTCAATCCATGTCGAGATAAGATTGTCATGTGCTTTCTCTTGTTGATATTTTCTTTTCGTTAGGAATCAAATTTACAAACCTTCAAGTTTTTTCTTCTTCTATATCTGGGAAAGCAATTGGCCCCATTTTTGGTAATTATAGGCAGCAAATATTCCATTTCATTATTTTAATTAACCATACCTTTTTGGTTTTAGATGTTGGCAGTGGTTTTCATGTTATTGCTGCTCACACAGACAGCCCATGCTTAAAATAAAAGCCAAAATCTGCATCAACTAAGTCTAATTATGTCACAGTCAATGTGTAGATTATAGTGGTGGCTTATGGCATACATGGTTTAGGTGAGATCCGAGTGTTGGAGGAAGGGTTCTTGTGAGAGATAGTGATTGTTCTTTCTGCACAAACTCGTCAAAATTAAAATACCTCTTTTTTGAGTACCCACTATAGTCATACACCTTGAGCAGTACGTTTGGCTTCCTCGCATAATATTACAACAGTAGTTATGAAGCTCACCAACTCGGAAGATATTCTTGTTTGGTCTGTTTGAGTTTGAGTTTTGGTTGAATCTGTTAGGGCAGATGGCTTATTTTTCTTCCTCCTCTTCTGTTGCTTGACCTCATTTGTATGTGGTATTTTGTATAACTGAAGTCTGCTCTTGGCTTTCCAGATCACAAAGGATGACTTATGTTACTTAAATAAAAACTTGTCATATGATGCTTGCATGCATTTACTTTTTTTCTGGATTCACTCCTCAGAGTGTGTACTATTATTATTGACTTGGGGTTAACGATACAATCCGATTGACTGAACCTTGAGTTTGTTGAGGAACGTTTGTTAGTATTTAGCATCAGGTCTTTCTTCTTTTAATGATAACTTTTAGTTTTTGTCTTTTTAAAAATAATGTGAAAATTCTTAGAGGAAGAATCGAGCCCTTTCGTCATAGATTACGTGGTAGACTCAGAGGTTGGCACATAAAAAATATGTAGAGAAGTCATAGCACCTGTTACTTGATTGCATTTCTTGAAAAGAGTATAGGACTTGATTGTATTGAGTGAAAGGTTTAGGAGCCGCAGCACTGTCAATAGGCAAGTACGTAACAAATTGCGGTGCTTAGTTCAAGAGGAAAAAGGAAAAGCATGACTCAATATTTTTTAACAGCGTGCCAAAAGAATAATTTTCCGTTCTTCATGTGAATCTCTCAATAATGAGCCCTGATTCGTTGTTTAAAGTCTGCGAGTCGGGCACCTTTTCATGCATAAGTCTATGCAAATTATGCTCAAGAGCTCCTTTGATTGGCCGTCTTCAACATAGGAACACCAGGGATCTGTGTGATGTGTTGATTTATTTTCAACTCCCAGCAGAGACTCATAAATATAACTCTTTTTTATTTTTCTCTTTCCCGGGTGGGCTGCTGTTTGCTCATGACAGAAGCCTTTTCTTCCCGGTGATTGTCGAAAAGTCTGAAACGGTTGTCATGACTCTCTCTCTCTCTCTCTCTCTCTCTCTTACATTTGCAGCGTGAGAGAAGTATATGGCAAGGAAGATACTGACATCGCGTGCCAGCTTTTCAAGGCATTTTATCAAAGCATTTCGCATTGTTAAAGTATTGATCCAATTTCTAGAGTTTTCTAGTATAAACATTTGCTAGAGAAGTCTAGAAAAATCCAACAAAATATCTACTGCTTGGGCGGCAAGGAAGTGTCTTGTGTCCACTAAAATTGTATAAGAAAAATCTGTAACAATTATCTCTGCAAATGATGGATATGGTCGATTAAACAGAGCACAGAGCTCTCAAGCAGAGCTGGTAAAGTATAAAAAAGACCGAAAAAATCCGACTAAGTGGGTGATGTAAGCCTATAAATAGGCTAGGGGTCATCTAAAATGAGCTGAGCCGACCACCTAGCAAATCTCCTTTCCTTTCTTCTAAAATGCCAATTAATAATAGAAGCCTTTCTTTCTCCAGGCGTCTTTGATTGGACTTTTAAGAAAAAATTTGGGAAAAATGCAAGAATTTTAAATTAAACGGATTTTTTGAAAATGCAATTGTGTTTGTTAAATTATAATATGAAAGTTCATTGTGAAGCACTTTTGAACAAAATAATGTTTAGAGAGATTATATTTACAAAGGGCTTTTGTGATTAAAAAAAAAGAAAACAACTTGTCAAAAGAAAAATAAAAAAAGTTGGCTGGTGAAGGTAGGCAGCAATTGACGATTGAAATCTATTAGTAGCAGCCGACGTCTGAGGTTGCATGACCTCAAATGACCCCTATAGACAACTAGGGAGGGTCGCCTAGGGTCAAGTGACCCTTAGTGAGGGCTGCTTGAGGTCACGTGACCTTGGTGAGGGCCGCTTGAGGTTGTTCAGAGGTCATGCGACCCAAATTTAGGTTGTGGCCATGCAACTTGTGGTGGGTTGCCGTGACTCACCGAGGTCACGTTATTAGCTAGTGATGGTTGCTAGGGTAGCCGCGACAACGCCGGCCTCTCTCCAACTTATCGCCGACCCATCTCAGCCAAGCGCAACCAGGCCAACTCAATGGAGAAGAAGATGAACAAAGAATCACGAGGGCAAAAATGGAAAATCAACAATTGAGGAAGGATAGTTTTGGAACAAAATTTTTATACTAAACCCTAAAGAGCACCTTTCAAGAATGTTGAAAACCCAAGATAGCTTAATACCTGGCTTGGGTTTCAGCCTTTCAAAGGCAAACTTTCCTTAACGTGGGTTTTAAAATTTTTATAAAACTTTCAATATTTGGCCAAATGGGCTTTGTTCCCTTGTGCTCTCTTGCTATATTTCTCATACACAAGTAGCCACTTGAACACCCGCTTCCGCAAAAACCGACACGCATGTAGACAGTAAGCTGACTATTAACTATTAGTATCTTCAAATATCTGTCTGAATTATTTCTTTAATCCCTTGGGGCCTTCTGTGTGGCTAAATTGCAACTGAGAGAGAGGTGTGTTGAGGAGTGGGTGCCCAGGCATCTTTACACATATTCGGAAAAAGTGGAAATTTCTTTCTTAGATAATTGCGGATGGGTGAGTTGGAATTTCGAGGCAGGAATTTGTTACTCTTTGAGATATCTACACCAAAATGAGCAGGAGGACATTCCTCATCTGATTCTATCCATTTTTTATGGGTTCGCCGCATCGGAATAGGTCAGAGTTTGGTGTTACATCTGCAACTACTTATATACTCTGATTCTCTTTGCGCGCTCATTTTCTGGGCTCAGTAACTTACTCATGAAAGATTTGCGCGAGTTCATTTTTTATCCGTTGAACTTGCTTTATCCACATGAACAAAGCAGATAACAAGATCAGCCCACAAACACGCACATGCACGAAAAGCCAGAGAGATCGTTGCGGAGCATAATGGTAGGGATATCATTCCATAGGATTGCATTTCCTCAACTTGGCAGTTTTTTTTTTTTTTTTTTGGGTCTGACGACTTGGCAGTTTGATGGAAAGGAAATGAAGGGATCAGCGGTCCTCTTCAACAAGCAAATGAAGCAGTCCTATTTTCTGCTGGTTCACTGAGAGGTGACCACCGACAAAGAGAAATGTACATGCAAAGTTATCTAGTGAACTTCTGCATTTTCGCTTGATGGGAGGACTCTTAAGGTTTGAAAAGCGCAACCACCAAGAAAATAGCAATTTTCTTATGGTTATCAACCATAAATCCCCCTAGTGAAATTCAACGGTTAAAGTTGTTTCTAGTGTCTAGCATATGGTCCATAACCTTCCACTGATTATGTAGGAGAGCCTGTTCTTTTTTTCTAAAATTCAAATGCAAAATTAATATGGATGCATATCAAGTAATGATTGGTTGGTTATATTATGTCAGTTATGTCTTGTACTATTTTCTGGTGATAATTTAACTGTGAGTTTATAAAACTTTACAAAGTAGCTTTCGACTTTAGCTAACGTAGCTAGGAAGCTTTGAAAAAGGCAGGATTTGATCTGAAGAGCTTTAGAATAATTTTAACATTCACTGTCATAGGACTTCGGGAGTTCAAAACTTTCTAAAGTTCTCTCCAATTTACCCTTGGTCATTTCTTTAAATTTTCATTGAAAAACTTGATGGTGATTATCGATGGAGTACTTGCCATGGATCTGTGGCGCTTATGTACATTGTTCCAAATGAATAAACTAATCCATATATCATTTTATATCTAAAATCCAAACCCTTTACCCAATAAAGGGGTCTAACATTTGTTATAGAATATTTGATTTCAGTTATAACTATTTCGCATCACTTATAACTAGAGGGTTTGAGGTTGGTGAACCTAACATAGCAACCCACTAAGATACTGGCAGTTAGAAGGTCTTTCTAAATAAGATACATTACACAAACTATTCAAATGTTCATTCACAATGTATATCAAAGTTTGTGACCTTGTGAAGGACAGATTGCTCATACTGATAAGCCAAGCTCTAGTAATTTTTCCACATCATTAAGTAGCTCTTTTCTTATGAAAAAGTAAGTTCTATCTTTTCGATAATTATAATTTTGTCAATGTTTACATACTTTTCGAGGTGAATTCTAGAATTCCAAAATTGGCCAGTAACTTCTCTTATTCTATAAGCAAAACCATAAACCCATTACTACTCCAGTAATGTTCGTGAGTTTTGAGTAACTTCTTAACAAAAAAGTAAAATTCATGAAATCAGTTTCTAGCAAGTTCTTCTTAAAAGTCATCTCTTTCCATCTAAACTCACTTCAAAATCGGACATCAGTTTCCAGTCAATTCACATTTACCTGAACGCCAAGATGATCCAAGAATAAAAATCTGTGCATATAGTGCAGCTTGCATGGAGGTTTAATGAAGTCAACCATTGTTTATGTAGCTCAACCGCAGCTGCTGACACCACACTCTGCACACACACCGGCACATAGCCGCCCGCCCCTGCGCACCTGGAGCACCCGCGCAGTGCGCGCGGAGACAGACTCCTTGGAAATGCAGAAAAGAAGAGGAGAAATTAGGTCGGGATGGCACGGCAAGAAGAATTTGCAACATCTAACTCAAGATATTATCTCGCTTCCGCACCCATCTACCTTAATCACGTACACTCTTTCATCCTAGGTCCTTGGTCGTGCAGCACAGACATTGTCAATCAGATAAAGATACAAAAAAGGTAGGATAACATGAACCACTGAAATTTAGTGCAAAAGGACGCCCAACCACAGCGTCCTGAACTACCAGGCAAACTAGAAACAACGTCCGGTCAACAAGATCGAACCAGAAAGACATAAGCGAATGACACGGGCAGGATATGAATCGTATGGTTCCTAGCAAGCCATTTCACGTCTTCACATTTCTTTAATTGAATTTTGCATGAAGGATGGAGTTGGGAAATATGCTAAAAATATCATGACGCGTATGGGATCGATGCATGCAAAGAATCATTGGTCATCGTCGTGCTTGATGGATGGTATACTAAATATCTCAAAAGTCAAGGTGGAAAGTGAAGCTGCTGAAATCGAGTTCAATAATGAATTTAGGACTTTAAGAATGATGTCACAACGATCCTTCAAATATGAAGTCTAACTGAATCATGTTAGTGATAATCCAATTGTCTATTGCGAAAATTCAAAAAATAAGGAATTTTTGTTCTTCATGATTTTTCACAATAATAGGGATAAAAACATACATTTATCTATAGTAATACCATTGAAAATAATTGTTGTAGAAGCCAAAAGGATGAAGAAATCAGATTTCTTTCCCATCATCCACTTTTCTTAATGTATTTTATCTGATGGAGGATAGAATCCGGCATTCATTCTCTTGGATGGAGAGAGAACTAAATTCTATCCATACAAACCATTAATGGGTACCTTCCATCAAAACATATTCTATCTTCACATATTTTCATAAGAATCGTGACTTTCTTATAAGGATTATAAATTTTCATGAGAATTGCAACTTTTTATAGATTTATATTACATTTAAATAATTATCAAGCTATTAATTAATAATATTATGTGGGTCTCAATAATTCTTACAAATCAATCTCTCAGTGCGTGTTTTCTGTTTCTCCAGAGCGGTTCCTATCAAGCAACAATGTCTAAAACTCCACCGCAGGAACCAAGATTTTTTCTCTCTCTTCGTACGGCCTTTCGCATTCAACAACCAGTCAATCCCAAACATCGACCATCTCTCTCTCTTCTCTCTCTCTCTCACATGAGCACATTCACATACACAAGCTCCGTTCTTGAATTCGCTCGAGATCGCACAAGCACAGCACCCTCTCGACATTCGCCGAGAACAAGAAAAGAGATCATCGACTTCAATTACGATAGCGACGGCAAATGTTGTTCAAGAACGGCGGGGGTGGACTGAGGGAGCTGAGGCCACTGGTTCACCTGCTGATCCCGCTCTGCGTCCACTGGGTGGCCAAGGAGATGCCGGAGTCGGTGCTCGTCGACGTCCTGATCGACGCCCTGTGCCCCGGCGACACCACTTGCTCCGAAGTCATCTACTTCAACGGCCTCGAACAGACGGTAATTATTGCTAGCCCCTCGTTTTCTTTCTCTGTTACTCTCTCATTTAGTTTTTGCTGACAGACTTTAGTAAAAATATCCTTTTTGGGAAAGTTTTCAGGTGACGTCAGCTACCTATTTGGATATGCATTTATTTATTAAATTGAGAACTTTTATACTTCATACGTTTTATAGAAGCAAAAAAATTTTAGGCTGTCGATACGTTTACGAGGACTATGTTATTATGGATAATATTTTTCTTATCCTTAAAAAAAAAAAAAAAAAAAAAAAAAAATTGCCTCCCGCTTTCTTGTTCTGTAAAATTGTAATTTTCCTGTGTAAGTAAACTACAAACGACTTGCATGGTCTCTGCATTACCTGATGCAACTGAAGCTTGGATCAGTCCTTGTCTATGTCAGCTCAATATCTAAAAATTTTAGCACAGAACAATTCGATAAGAAATAATTTTTCTAGTACATATAATATGCCTTTTCATTTATCTGTTCCTCTAGCACATTCCTGGTACTGCTCAAAGTAAATTTCGTTAGCAGCTTATGAAGCAACAGATTACTTGAACGGCAGCTTTTCCCCGCCTTTGACTGAGCGGTGCTCTTCAATTCGAGATTTCTTTTCTGACAAATTGGTTGGATCGATCACATATGTCATCTGCCAATAATTGCCATAAACTGGTTAAGTAGATTGCCGCTCAACATATTTCGGTAGCAGCAAGAAGCAGCAATGCAATATGTTGGCTGCGGATAAAGAATCTAGTGAAAGAGGGTCATGTTGTGTTTCTCTCAGAAACTTCTTTAAGTATGTTTATGATGGCCATGGTGGACATTCTACACATTCACTAGTTTCCTAGAATGTCTACTGGGAAATACGGTTACATATAAAGAATGCTTCGGCAAGGTAAGATCCAATTTGGTGCCACATTGTGAAAAGGCTTAGCAGGACGGTGATCATTTTGATGGACTAAATTCATGAATTAGAGAACCCTGCCAGGCAAAGATAACTTATGATTTTCTTTTCTTTTCTAGTTTAGATCGTTGGAGTTTTCAAGATGTTTTCAATCCCAATCCTCGGTCAGCTTTCAGATGAGTATGGACGAAAACCGGTGCTCCTTGCAATCATAGCAACGTCCATATTTCCCTTTGGTGAGACTCGCTTGAAAGTAGCTTCCGAAAATTTGTGAGTGACGTGTGTGATTGTATGTCTGTGCATCTGCCGACATGTTTTTCAAGCATTACTTTCTGCCCTTCTTTCCGATTCATTCAAGTCTAATGCACTTCAGAACAGACTCTGATTATTGGTTCTCTCTTATTTACTGTTGTTGCCCAAGTTGAGCTGCTCAGGATTGATTATTGTATTCATGATGCATGTTCAAACTAGGAACAAGCCCCAGAATTAATAAGTTCTTTCATGTTCATATTGTTTTATTCTTCATAAGTTCCTGTAAAGGTCATAAAATGATTCATCCATCATGCCTTCTCTTGTCTGTACCGCTGAATTGACTTGCTTCCCTTTATCCCTTTTGATCTATTGCAAGAGAAATGGCAGATACATGTTCTACAAAGAGGAAAAGCTTTTTAATCTTATAAAGGAACTAAACCAGGCCCATGCTTTGGTTGTCCCTTATGTATGTGATCACATCAAGTAGGCTTGTTCTCTGGTAATTATATTATAATTCGCTTCAATGTAGTTCTCATTAGTAGCAAGTTCATCCTTTTCTTTGTTCTCTTGTTTTAGCTATGCTGGCCTGGAGTCAGTCGAGGGGATTTGTATATGCCTATTATGTGCTCAGAACTATATCCAACATTCTCAGTCAGGGCAGTATATTATGTGTTTCCGTTGCTTATGCGGTGAGCATTTTCCTGCACTGGAATAAATTGCGAGTCATAAATTCCAGACTATAACCAAAAAGTTCCTTTCCTCTTAGTAGGCAGATGTCGTTGAATCTGGTAAGAGGGCTTTCGCGTTTAGCTGGATTACAGGTCTTCTTTCTGCTTCTCATGTCCTGGGAAACTTGTTAGCACGTTTTCTCCCAGAGAAGTACATATTTGATGTAAGCATTTGATGAAATTTTAAAAGCATCTCTATCCTTTCAATTTTCGGGTCCTCATGCTGATGAAATTTCTCCTTACAGGTTACAATAGCTCTCTTGCTCTGTCCCCCGATATACATGTATGTGTTTCTGCGTGAGACAGTTGCGTATGCCCCAAGGCAGGATGAAGAGTCAACATGGCAGACTAGGATTTTTAGGGGTGTGTCCAAACGGTACAGGTCAATGAGAGATGCTGCAATAATAGTTATAAGGAGGTATTTATATTTGGTTATTCTTGTGGTCTTGTAGATAGCATCTCAGAAAGAGTTCAATTCTTTTACATCACGCGCATTTTGATAAGAATAGGATCCTGTTTATACTGTATTTATCTGCCTAAAGAATTCCTTGTCACTCTTCAGTCAAACACTCAGAGGCATCTCCATTGTTTCCTTCTTCTACCAGTTGGGAATGACTGGCATCAGCAACGTATTACTGGTATTTTTTTTCTTTAGCCACTACTGGTATATTAATATTTCTCTGAAATTTTGTTGCCTCTACTGCTGGTTCCTCAGAAATACACACGACATGATTATAGGCCAATTTGATCTTCTGTGAAGAGCAGGAGTTTCAAGACGATTAAGCAGGGGTTGCCAGAACATTTAAATGTGTGGAAAGTGTGACATCATAAATTAGAACTTGAATATGTGGAAATCCTTACATTGTCACATCGATATAATTTTTATAATGCTTGTCATCTCATATGTCTTCTTCGTATGAGGCTGCAAAATGGTACTCCTGCTCCCCAAATCTCTTGATATAATTTCTGATACTGCCGCAAAGACTATATTGATATGGACTAGGAAAGATCACTGACCCCAGTAGGACTTAAGTGATGGAATTAGTGTTGTCCAGTCCATCAGTTTTCCTGTTTCTCATACTCATAGCTGCAGCTTTTATTCAATATACATGCCTGACACTTCGAAAACTAACTTTTCAGTACTATCTGGAGGCAGCTTTTGGTTTTACTAAGAATCAATTTTCAGAGATTCTAATAGTGGTGGAAGCAGGTTCAATTGTTTCACAGGTTTGTCATCAGTAGACCGTGTATGTTTTCTTTGCAAGGTGTTATATTTTCATTTGATGATTAATTAATAGAGATTGAGCACTAGGCATCTTTATGTCGCTATTCTTTCTTTATTCCATCTTCATGCTATGGGTAATTAGTAAAACATGATTATGGTATGTAATAATGTAAGTGCATGGAAGTAAGGTAAAAAGGAAAGTACAAGGAAGGTTCAGATACATCAGGAATGAATGCATCATACATAGCCTGAAAATGATCAGAAGTGATTTTGCTTTTACTGGGTGAAGTTTGGATGCACAGGGTTGCTCTTGTAGCCAGTCTTTTGGAGAACCTAGCGATTGCCTTTGTACATATCACTAAGGAAGAGTGATTGAAGAGTTTGAGATGAAGGTTGGAAGCTGGAATGTAAAAATCATCCCTGCCCATGCATGCAGGGTGGGGAGAGAGAGAGAGAGAGAGAGAGAGAGAGAGAGAGATTTGTCACAAAGCTGATTAGAGAACCCGCAGCAAGTAGAAAGAGAGAAAGAAGGAAGAGAGAAGGAATAGAGAGAAGGAGGAGAAGGAGAACGTAAAAGAAACAAAGAGAGGGCTGTAGTTTTCTATGTAACAGAAACCCTACACCCATTGTGTTTATATTAAATATAAATTGTATATGACCATAATACCATTATGTAAGTAAAAGAAAAATAAAACTCTAAAAATTAAAAATAACTCAATTAAAGTAATTTAACACTCCCCCTCAAGCTGGAGCATATAGGTCACCCATGCTCAGCTTTGAACAACCAGCAACAAAAGCAGGACGAAAGGAGTAGCAACCAACTTCTGCTTCACAACATCACGAACAAAGTGACAGTCAACTTCTATATGCTTAGTTCGCTCTTGAAAAACAGGATTCCCAACACTATAAATAGCTGCTTGATTATCACACATCATATCAATAGATTGATTAATAGAAAATTCAAGCTCTTGGAGAAGAGATTTCAACCACAACAGTTCGGCCACAGTATGTGCCATAGCACGTTATTCAGCCTTCGCACTAAACCTAGCAATAATAGTTTGTTTCTTGCTTCTCCAAGTAACTAAATTACCACTAATAAAGGTGCAATACCCAGTCGTACATCGTCGATCATACGTTGACCTAGCCCAATCAGCATCTGAATAGCCAATAAAAGTAGAAAAACCATTAGGTTTATAAATTAGTCTCTTACTAAGAGAGCTTTTAAGATATCGAAGAATGCGACAGACAACATCCCAATGAGCCTTCTTAGGTGACTCCATAAACTAACTCACCACACCAACAGCAAAAGAAATATCAGGACATGTAACAGTAAGATAAATTAGTTTCCCAACTAGACGTCGACATTGTTGCTTGTCTTCAATTTCATTTCCATCGTCAACTCCAAACTTTTGATTTGGATCCATAGGAGTATCAACTTGCTTGGAAGCTAGTGTACCGGTCTCAGACAAAAGATCAAGAACATACTTTCGCTGAGACAAATTAATATCTTTTTTACTTCGTAAAACTTCAATACCCATAAAATATTTAAGGGTTCCCCAGTCTTTAATATGAAATTGCTGCTGAAGAAAGGACTTGACCTCAAAAATGCCGGTCACATGACTACCAGAGACAATTATATCAGCCACATATACCACACCAGAAGTATATTATTCTCTCTCATCCAATCACTATAGTCTTTAGAATTTTAGCGGGAAGGTCTGTAGTAAGATAATGAAGTTTTCGTTTGGCAATAATATAGACCTTTTGAGCTTGGGCCCATAACAAGTAATTGAAAGATCCATTTAATTTAATAGTGGTAATTTGAACATTGACACTATCTGTAGAAGTCTTAGTATCACTCATGATGATAGTCTCAATATAAATATATTTACTACTTAATCAAGAATGCTGAAACTTTAGTGCAAGAAACAAAACATCAACACTAATGTATAATCAAATGTAATTGGCTCCATCAATTAACCAAAGGGAACCTAGCAAGATCAGTCAATCATAATCAATGAAGTACTTTGATTCTTGTATCCGTTGATCGGTAAGTGTTATAATCCATGTTCACAAATCGAACCTGATGAATCTGATATCTTCTGATCTCATACGTATCAAGACTCAAAGAGAAAACCAATAAAAATTGCAGCTTTAGGTGGCTGCGCACCAGAGAAGAAGTAGGGTTACTAGGGGACTCTCAAACTAGCAATGGGATCAAGTAATCAGGTAGTTAGATTTGCTCTAATACCATGTCACAAGGCTGATCTGAGAACCCGCAGCAAGTAGAAAGAGAGAAAGAAGGAAGAGAGAAGGAATAGAGAGAAGGAGGAGAAGGAGAACGTAAAAGAAACAAAGAGAGGGCTGTAGTTTTCTGTGTAATAGAAACCCTACACCTATTGTGTTTATATTAAATATAAATTGTATATGACCATAATACCCTTATGTAATTATAAGAAAAATAAAACTCTAAAAATTAAAAATAACCCTTAACAAGATTTATATGCTGCATTCCTTTAACAATGCATTTGTGCCATGTAACAATCATAGGAAAATTTAAGATGCTTGTTAAAGGTCCTACAAAATTTCTCTTTGGTCTCAATTATCATCAATTTGAATGGCCTCTTTTGCAGAACCACATCCCACGTCATTCATTTACCATTTCATGGTTTGCCCAACGCTTTCCTGATTATTTGGTACAAAATCACCTCCTAATCAATCATTTATCTAATTTATGTTCTTCATTTTGCAGCTTTTGGTTCTCCCTCTTGTAAATCCTCTGGTTGGAGAAAAAGTAGTACTCTGCATAGGCTTACTAGCATCAATTGCTTATGTAAGTTGTAATTCATCAGATAACTACAGTTCCCTGCAGTCAAAGATAATTGTGGATGGATAATCATGGGAATTGCCTTTTGCTTCACAGGCATTGTTCTATGGCTTGGCTTGGGCATCTTGGGTATGTATCTCTATCTACCTAGAATGGTTCTTCAGGTCTGTTAGAGAAAAAAGAACAATCTCATGAATATTGAAGCAACAGACATATTTAGCATGTTATTATGCAGCATGGTCGGTAGAGATTTCTCATGAAGATATTACTATTCAACAGAGGGGATGGGACACTAGTAAAAAGACTTTCAACCTCCTTCACAGTATAAAAGATACAAATGAGGCTCACTTCCCAACACTAGTTGTTCTTCAGCAACTTTGAAAATGCTGATTTCTTTAGGAGAAGAGATAATTGGTGGAGACACTCTTCAATCTCTTCTCCTTCTCCTGGTTTTAGGAGTTGTTCATAGCATGAAAATCAAGTAGATGTCTTTAAAATCCCAGAGATAATATACGAAGATAAATTAAAGAGGACACCATTATGGTGATTAAGTGAGAGTAAAGGAACTCTAGTTTTCTATCCACTTAACTCCAAAATTATGAGTTCTGGTATTTCTCTAGGCTTCACAATACAATAACTGTGGCTATGCATATTGCAGGTAGCATACTTGAGTGCCTCTTTCGGAGTTATTTATGCTCTCGTTGATCCTGCTGTAAGTAACTATCCTCATCATTTCCTCCCATTAGAGAGTGACTGTTATTCTAATGAGTTGTCCTTTTTGTTACTGTTGATACTGGTGATTTTTATCGACTTTAACATATGAATGTGAAGACCTATGCTATCATTTCACAAGCATCAAGATCAGCCGATCAGGTTAGCATAATTATTTAATTATCTATTTTTTGTTTATATGCACTATGCATCAGAGAATTGTAGTTACTGCCAAACTCTGAAAAGCCCATGATGTTGACTTTGATCCCTCTGAGAATATAAACAGAAGATTCGGATCTGCATGTGTTACCATAAGTAAACGAGTTTGTTTTACCACGGGCATGGTCAAAGGTAAACTGGCTTAAGTTTGCTATGATTGACATTGGAAACATTTTTCTGGCATCAAATTTGTAGGCACTTATGGATTGCCAGAATGTTCACATTTCAGAGCCAAATTATCTGTGCCAGCAACAGTGACATTGTCTTATGCTTATCTGTGCAAAACTTGAGCTTGTCCTGTGAACTAAAATGCATACTTAAATGTGCCAGAATGGTTCATACATTTTTATTTTTGTATAGCTTCTTTCAGAAGTATGCTGAGAGATATTAAAATAAATTTTGGGGTAAATAATCTACTAGCCCAGCACTTTTCTACAAAGAACTTGGCCTTCATCCTCCTTAAGCCATCATTCTTTGTTACTCTTCACGAAAACAACATACACACAGGTGATAGGCTGTTAGCTATCTTGACTGATGCTATATCATTGATGTTACATGATGAAGTGCTTGTGAATTCATCTGATCTTGTTGGACTTTTTCTCACTTGAGAATACTGTGCATCAGAGGTAATTTTCCCTTCACTGCAGCTTGTGAGCAGATTCTTGATGATGACCTTTTGTGACATGGAGCAAACTAGTAGGATGACAAAAACACTTAGTGTTAGTCGTCTTATTCAAAATTAGAAACATCTATGAAAGCCCTTCCAGAGTAACACTTATTAGAGGATGAGACTATCAAAATTTGACGTTCAGGGACTAAATGAAGTCGTAGAAAAGTTTTGAGGCATAAAATGTGCTTTAAAGTTTGCATAATATGTGATTTACTTAGTGTTGCTTGCATTTCACAGAGAGAGAGAGAGAGAGAGAGAGAGAGAGAGAGAGAGAGAGAGCTGCCTAGAAAGCCCATTACTTGCTGTAGAAAGATCAGACAATTTAAGTCCATGCTCCCTATAAACCCTCACCAATTGAAGTAGCATTTTGAATAGCATTGAGGATTAAAACTGCCTGGTGTAACCGATTAAGCCAGTTATCCAGACTGGAATTGATGGAAATGATTAGTTAGGAAATTTGAACCAAGACATCATCAAACTATCTTCATACTGAATCTCTGTCTAAGCATTCTATAGAATCTGATTTTCATGAATCGGTTTTCTACTAGTGGCACTCATGCTATGTTTAGAAATAAAGTACATCTAAACACATGAAGTGTGATGGAATTGTCCCATGCCAAGTAGATGTGCTTTTTTCTTGATTGTACTTTCATATTATCTGGGCTCTATGCAAGAAACCGTGCTATGCGTAGCGTCATGAAGGTCTTACCCTTTTGAACTCATTACAAGTGACACCGATTTCTATTTTACCTGCAGGGAAAGGCGCAAGGATTCATAGCTGGTATACAAGCAATAGCCAGTTTTTTATCACCCCTTGCCATGAGTCCATTGACCGGTGAGTTACCTGGTTTTATCTTCATTTGGCATATTGAAGCCACATAAATTTCTAATCGACTGTGCTATTTTTGATGCACGTATTTCCTCAGCTTGGTTCCTATCAGATAATGCCCCCTTCAACTGCAAGGGCTTCAGCATTGTATGTGCCTCTGTGTGCATGGTGAGAGAAAAGAAAAAAAAAAAAAAACTCTTATGAAGCCCCAGTTTGTCATCCAGTAATAGAGTTTTGATTACATTATTTCTCAGAACGAGTTACATGTTCAGGTTCTGTCTTTCGTCTACGCTTGTTTGCTTAAACCAGAAGATTGGTCAAGCCAGAACTCAGATCAGGACAACATAGAAGACCAAGAAGCACCCTTACTTTGCAGCAGTAGTGGATAAATATACAAATCATCCAATTTTTCATGTGGTCGTGAAATTTGATCGAAGGTGTCGCTGTTGCATGTTCCTCGGATAAGCTCTTGGAGAAGTGATTATGTTTTCGAGGAGTTGCATCTGACAAAGTTGTAAATATAGGAGAGTTTGGGAGCTGAATCTTAGTTAGATAAGCAGCTTAAGGTTACTTCTCCAGCTTTTTCCCTTAGGAGGTCTTGCTATGAAATTTCACTTTATCAAATGTATCGGTAAAGTACTTCCTCGTTATTGTATTAATTATAACAATCAGCAGTCCAGCTAACTGCTAAATCTTACTATATCTTGATCGCCACCAGATAATTTAATTAAAGTTAAATCAGTCTTTTTGCTTCTGTTCTAGTTATTTTGTGCTGTGATGGATATAAAGATCCATGAATTAGTCATTGTCAAGAAGAACATTCTCAAGAGTCCAAATACTAATTGTTTCGCCGGAATTTCTCCCACCATGAAATATCTTTTACCAAAAGTCGTTCTTTTGCCTTTGGACAAAGGTTACAAGTCTTGTGACAATTCTGAATAGAAAATATCTAGGCAAATCAGGGAATCAACGATTTCGTTGTGAAAAAAACTTTGTAAATGCAAACCGTGTCAAAATTTAATCAACAATAACACTTAGAAAGTATAGTACTTACAAATGTAAAACTCTACTTGAATTTAATTAACGACAAAACCGATATACACTATGATATCACGCTAGAATTTAATCGATGATGCAAATCTTAAGTGCAAAGGGAATTTAAAGTACCGTGCAGGAAAGCTAAAGAAAACCGAAAGATAACATTTAATTTGATTTGTGCACTGAGGAAAGGGGGCTCTCTAATGGACGATTGGCGGCATTTATAATGGTTTTAAAGTAACCATCTTCTAACAGTAACTTCTATAAGTTGTTTCCATGTTCCCATATCTTTTAGGGGTGAGCATGGTTCTAGAGTAGAACCATGAATCACAATGGTGGAAACCTATCCGGTTTCAAGTTTTAGGACATGCAGGTAGGTTTTAGGTTTCAAAAATTAGGGAACCGGTTTCAAGGGTAAGTTACAGGTTCTAAGCTTTGGAAATTGGAACTTGGAACAAGTTGTTGTATTTTTCTTGTTCTATGCTTTCAAGTAATCTTGCAATGTTCTATGGATGTGTAATTTGAAACCAAAAGTTTGAACTTGCATTTCCAACGATAAAATTTTATTTTACTAATGTTTCATATTTTTCATGTGTCTAAATTTAAATTATGGTCAATGTATTATAACAGCAAATGGTGATAATCAAATATAACGATTTATCACAATCATTCAATTAAGAATATAGGTGGAAACTTGATAGATTTGGAACCCATGATAAGGTAGGTTTCAAGTTATAAAGTATGCATGGTAAATTCTAATTATGCAAGATAGGTTTTAGGTTCTAAAAAAATGAGGAATTTACTTGGATGGGTAGGTTTCAAGTTCCAGATAGAGCTTGTAAGGAACGTGAAACCTACCCGGAACCTAAAAACACTCAACCCTAACATCTACACAAGTTTCGTACTCATGTTCTCAAACGGATGGCCTTGCCGTATGTGATTTGCTCCATGATTACCCATCTTTTTCCTCAAGCCATAGTCTTCTGTCTTGGTCAAAAACCTTTGGTTTCTTCTCTGTTCCTCGTTTCATCGCCCTTCATGGCGTCCAATCCTCTACAGTACTCTTCCGCGGATTATATCACCAATTTCGATAGCTTAAAGAGAGATGAGCATTTTGATAATTGCTACTTTCGCCTTCTGACCCTGACTGAGAAGTACCATGAGCGTCTCATCCTTAGGATCTCATGTCGATTACTCTTTTAGACATTTGCTATGGTTGGTGGAAACTTTTGGCGTTAAAATGAGGGCCGTACATAACTTTTTACATTTTTACTGTACTTCTCCTAATTTATTTATTTTTACTAACTTTTCAAGGTGAATTTAAATTCCAGAATTGGCTAGTGACTTCTCTTATATCATAAGCAAGTACAAACTCAAGAGTTTGTAAGTGTTAAGTTACTTCTCAACATAAGAAGTAAATTTTACAAAATCAGTTTCTAGCTAGTTCTTAAAATCGGGGCAGCAGTTTCCAGTCAATTCATTCTTGTCTGATCCTAAGGTTCTTTTTTTGTGCATGAGGCCAGGGATGCTCGAATTCACCTGGTGCAAATGATAAGGTAGCAAACGAAAAACAAAGGCGGCTTGCATTGCACTCCAACCAGTCAAACCAGTATTTACATATTTCAGCTGGCTTGGAGCTTTCATGGAGTCAACCATTGTTTATGTCGCTCAACCCCACCTGTACACCACGCTCTCCACGCACGCCCAGCACGTAGCCGCACGCCCCCGCCCACACGGAAACACCTGCAGCATGCGCGGAACACGTTCCTTGTAAACATAGAAAAGAAGAAAAGAAATTAGCTGGCGACGGCGTGGCAAGAAGAATTCGCAATGTCAAACTTGAGATATCAACTGGCTTGCGTGCGCGTGCGAACTCACTTCCTCACCCATCTACCTTAAACACGCACCCTCTCGCATCCTAGTCCTAGGTCCCCACAGCATCCTAAGGTCCTTGATGGTGTAGCTTTTGGTCTTCCGCATTTTGGCTAAAGCACTGACTGGATCGATCCGATAAGTTATAAAAAGCAAAATAACATGGACCGCTAAATCAAGTGCAAAAGGACACCCGACCACAGCATCCTGAACTACCGGGCAACTAGAAACAACGTTCGGTCAACCAGGTCGAACCAAAAAGACATAAGTGAATGACACGGGTAGGGGGATGAATCGTGCTGTTCCTAGCAAGCCCATCCGATGTCGTTGTCCATCTCTTGAATTGAATCATTTAAGGGATGGAGGTGGGAGATATCCTAAAATTACCATGAACATGTACGGGATGGATCCATACAAAGAAACATGGCGGTCGTCGTTGTCACGCTTGATGGATGATACAACGACTACCCTCGTGGTAGAAAGTGGAGCCGCTGAAATCTAGTTGGGTAACGAATTTAGGATATTAAGAATGATGGCACGACGGTTCAAATTTGATTTAGCATATGTTTCGGGTGCAGATCACTAAAGAAGCCTCATACTCGGTCCTTCAAATATGAAGTCCTCACAGAATCAATCTCTGTGCGTGTTTCTGTTTCTCCAGAGGGGTTCCCATCGAGCAACAATGTCTGAAACTCCACTGCAGGGACTAAGATTCTCGCTCTCTTTGCGTTCCCACAAGCGCCCATCTCTTACGGCCTTTCGCGTTCAACAACCAGTCAACCCGAAACATCAACCAACTTCTCTGCTCCTCTTTCTCTCTCTCTCTCTCTCTCTCTCTCTCACTCACAAGCTCCACTCCTAAATTCGCTGGAGACCACCCCCCCAAGCACAACACTCTCTCGACGTCCGTCCGAAGCAAAGAACATCACCAACTTCAGTCACGACAGCGACGGCGGCGAAAGAATGTTGTTCAAGAACGCCGGGGATGGACTGAGGGCGCTGAGGCCGCTGGTTCACCTGCTGGTCCCGCTCTGCGTCCACTGGATCGCCGAGGAGATGACGGTGTCGGTGCTCGTTGACGTCCTGATCGACGCCCTGTGCCCCGGCGACACCACTTGCTCCGAAGTCATCTACTTCAATGGCCTCGAACAGACGGTAATTATCACTCGCCTCCCGTTTCCTCTCTCTGTCATTCTTTCCGTTGGTTCTTGCTGAGAGACGTTGGTAAAGATATTCCCTGTGGGCCTTCCATGCACCGGGATGACGTACCGCCGACACAATATTCCCTCCGGTGAAGTTTTCGGGTGACGTCAGCTACTATGTTGGACATGCATTTATTTATTAAATTGCGAATTTTTGTACTTCAGTATTTACCTCTCCTTTTTTGTCCTTTCTGGATTAGAAGAAGCACTCCCTACATTTTTTTTTTAAGTTTTGTTTTTTGGCATTATCGATAAGTTTACGAGGACCATATTATTATGGGTGACATTTTTCTTCTCCTAAAAAGGGGAAAATCGCCTCCTGCTTCCTTGTTTTTAACTACAACTTGCACGGTCTCTGCATTACCTGATGCAACTAAAGCTTGGATCAGTCAATGTCTATGTCAGCTCAATACCTAAATGTTTTTAGCACAGAACAATTCCGGAAGAAATAATTTTTCTAGTGAATATAATATGCCTGTTCGTTTATCGGTTCCTCTAGCACATTCCTGGTACTGCTCAAAGTAAGTTTCCTTAGCAGCATATGAAGCAACAGATTACTTGAATGCCAGCTCCCGCCTTGACAGGGCGGTGCTCTTCAATTCGAGGTTTGTGTTCTGATAAATTGGTTAGATCAATCTCGTATGTCATCTGCCAATAATTCCCCTAAATGGTTTAAGTAGACTGCGGATAAAGGTTCAAGTGAATGAGGGTCACCCTGTGTTTCGCACAGAGACTTCTTTAAGCGCATTTATAATGGCCATGTTGGACATTCACTAGTTTCCTAGAATGTTCCACATTTGGAAAAGGCTTAGCAGGACGGTGTACATTTCGGCTAACTGATTTCACAAGTTAAAGAACACTGCCAGGCAAAGACGACTTATATTTTTCCTTTCTTTTCTAGTTTAGATCGCTGGAGTTTTCAAGATGTTTTCAATTCCAATCCTCGGTCAGCTTGCAGATGAGTATGGACGAAAACCGGTGCTCCTTGTAATCATATCAACGTCCGTATTTCCCTTCGGTGAGACTCACATGACGGTAGCTTCTGAAAATTTGTGAATGACGTGTGTGATTATGTGTTCGTGCATCTGCCGACATGTCTTTCAAGCATTGCTTCTCCCCTTCTTTCCGATTCATTCAAGTCTAATGCACTTCAGATCAGACTCAGACTACTGATTCTCTCTTATTTACTGTTATTGCCCAATTTGAGCTGCTCAGGATTGATTACAGTGTGTATGTTCCATGTTCAAACTAGGAACAAGATCTGGAATTAACAAGTTCTTTCATGTTCCTGTTGTTTTTTTCTTCATAAGTTCCTGTAGTGGTCATAAATTGATTCATCCATAATGCCCTATCTGATCTATGCCGCTGAATTGACTTATTTCCCTTTAAAATTCCTTTTGAACTATTGCAAGAGAAAAGGCTGATATATGTACTACAAAGAGGAAAACCTACTTAATCTTATAAAGGAACTATACCAGGCCCATGCTTTCGTTGCTCCCTCATGTATGTGATCACAAGTAGGATTGTTCTCTGGTAATTTAATTATATGATTAACTTCAATGCAGTTCTCATCAATAGTGAGTTCATCCTTTTCTTTGTTCTCTTGTTTCAGCTATGCTGGCCTGGGATCAGTCGAGGGGATTTGTATATGCCTATTATGTGCTCAGAACTATATCATACATTCTCAGCCAGGGTAGTATATTCTGCATTTCCGTTGCTTATGCGGTGAGCATTTTCCTGAACTGGAAGAAATCTTAAGTCATAAATACCAGACTATAACCAAAAAGTTCCTTTCTTCTTAGTAGGCAGATGTCGTTGAAACTGGTAAGAGGGCTTCTGCGTTTAGCTGGATTACAGGTCTTTATTCTGCTTCTCATGTCCTGGGAAACTTGTTAGCACGTTTTCTTCCAGAAAAGTACATATTTGATGTAAGCAGTTGATGAAATTTTAATGGCATCTCTGTTTTATCCTTTCACTTCTCTGGTCCTCTTGCTAATGAAATTTCTACTTACAGGTTTCAATAGCTCTCTTGCTCTGTTGCCCGATATATATCTACTTCTTTCTGCGTGAGACAGTTAATTATGGCCCAAGGCAAGACCAAGAATCAACATGGTTGACTAGGATTTTTAGGGGTGTGTCCAAACGGTACAGGTCAATGAGAGATGCTGCAATAATAGTTATAAGAAGGTATTTATGTTTGCTTATTCTTGCAGTCTTGTAAATTGCATCTCAGAAGGACTTCAATGCTTTTACATCATGCGCATTTACATAAGAATAGGATCCTGTTTATCTTGTATTTATCTGCCTAATGACTTCCTTGTCACTCCAGTCAAACACTCAGGGGTATCTCCGTTGTTTCCTTCTTCTACCAGTTGGGAATGACGGGCATCAGCAACGTATTACTGGTACTGCTTTTCTCTAGCCACTACTGGTATATTAATATTTCTCTGAAACTTTGTTGCCTCTACTGCCGGTTCCTCAGAAGTACACACATGACATGATTATAGGCGAATTCAATCTTCCGTGAAGACCAGGAGTTTCAAGACGATTAAACAGGGGTTTCCAGCACATTTGAATTTGTGGAAAGTGTGACATTATAAATTAGAACTTGAATATGTGGAAATCCTTATATCATCACATCGATATAATCTTCTTGATGCTTGTCACCTCATATTACTTTTTAATATGAGGTTGCAAAATGGTACTCCTGCTTCCCAAATCTCTTGATATAATTTATTGATAGTGCTGCAAAGACCATATGGTATGAACTAATTAAAGAGAGAGGCAGAGCCTGGAGTTCTGTACTTTGTTGGAAATATCACTTAGCCCGGTGGGACTTTGGTGATGGAATTAGTGGTATCCAGTTTGTCTGTGTTCCTGTTTTTCAAAGTCATAGATGCTTGGCACTTACAAAACTACCTTTTCAGTACTATCTGGAGGCAGCTTTTGGATTTACTAAGAACCAATATTCAGAGATTCTAATTGTGGTGGAAGCTGGTTCAATAGTTTCACAGGTTTGTCATCAGTAGACTGTGTATGTTTTCTATGCAAGTTATATTTTCATTTGATATTAATCAATACAAACTGAGCACTAGGCATCTTTATGTCGCTGTTCTTTCTTTCTTCCCTCTTCATGCTATGGGTAATTAGAATAACAGATTATGCTACGTAATAATGTAAGTACAGTGAAGTAAAGTAAAAAAGGAGAGTACTGGTAAGGTTCAGATATATCAGAAACGGATGGCGTCATACATAGCCAGCAAATGATCACAAGTTATTTTGGTGGGTGGACGCACAGGATTGTTTTTTTACATTTCAGTAGGAAGACTGATTAAAGAGTTAGAGATGAAAGTTGGAAATTGGAATGTAAAAATCATCCCTACCCACACATGCAGGGTGGAGAGAGAGATATTCATATGGTGCATTCCTTGAACAATGCATTTCTGCCATGTGTCAATCAAAGCAAAACTTAAGATGCATGTTAGAGGTCCTGCAATTCTTTGGTCTCAATAAGCATTAGTTTGAATGTGTCTTTTGCAGAATCACATCCCATGTCATTCATTTACCATTTCATTGTTTGACCAACGATTTGCTGATTATTTGGTACAAAATCACCTCCTAATCAATCTTCTGTTTCGTTTATGTCCTTCATTTTGCAGATTTTGGTTCTCCCTCTTGTAAATCCTCTGGTTGGAGAAAAAGTAATACTCTGCGTAGGCTTACTTGCATCGATTGCTTATGTAAGTTGTACTTCCTCAGATGGCTACAGTTCCCTGCAGTCAACAATTATGGTGGATGGATAATAATGGGAATTTCCTTTTCCTTCACAGGCATTGTTCTATGGCTTGGCTTGGGCATCATGGGTATGTATCTCTATTTACCCAGAATGGATCTTCAGTTCTGTCACAGAAAAAGAACAATCTCATGCCTATTGAAGCAATAGATATACTCTAGCGTGTTATTATGCAGCATGGTCAGTAGAGATCCAGAAATAATTTCTCGTGAAGATTTTACTAATGACATAGGGGAAGGGACACTAATACACATATAGCAAGCAAAGCAGCAAGACCTTCAACAACCATGACAGGATAAAAGATATAAATGAGGGTCATTGCCTAACTCTAGTTGTTTTTCAGCAAATGTGGAATGCTAATGGCTTCTTCAGGAGAAGAGGATATTGTTGGAGTAACTCTTCAACCTCTTCTCCTTCTTTCGGTTCGAAGAAGTTGCTAATAGCATGAAAATCAAGGAGGACGACTTTGGAAACCCCAAGGAAAATATAAAAAAAGAAAAAAGGACACCCGTTATGGGTGATTGAGTGAGAATGAAGGAACTTCAGTTTTCTATTCACCTAAGTCCAAAGTCATGAGTTCTGGTGATTCTCTAGGCTTCATAATGTAATAACTGTGGCAATGCATATTGCAGGTGGCATACTTAAGTGCCTCTTTCGGAGTTATTTATGCCCTTGTTGATCCTGCTGTAAGTAACTATCCTCATCATTTCCTCCCTGAGAGAGTGGCTTTCATTCTAATGTGTTGTCCTTTTTGTTGCTCTTGCAATTGGTGATGTTTAACAACTTTTACATCTGAATGTGAAGACCTATGCCATAATTTCAAAAGCATCAAGCTCGGCCGATCAGGTTAGCATAGATATTCTGTTATCTATTCTGTTTCAATGCACCATGCATGATGAACTTGTAGAACGGCCAAACTCTGCAACCCAAGGATGTTGACTTTGATCCTTCTATGACATCTGTTTCTGAGAATACAAACCAAAGATTCAGATATGCATGTGTTAGCATAAACAAAGGAGTTTGTCATTGCTATGGGAGTGGTCATAGGTAAACTGGTTTGGGCTTGCTATGATTGACAATGGAAACATTTCTTGGTGTCAAATTTGGAGGTTCCTATGGATTGCTGGAATGTTCACAATTCAATGCTAAATAATCAGTGCTAAGGACAGTGACATTAGCTCATTCTTATACATGCATAACTTGAACTTATTTTGTGAACTGAAATACAAGCTTAAACAGCTCAGTTAGTTGATACATTCTTTTTATAGCTTTGCTCAAAAGTTCTGTCAAGAGACATTAAAATAAATTTGGATGAAATCTACTTGCCTGGCACTTTACTATGAAGGACTTGTCCTGTCCTTCTTAAGTCATTGTTCTTTAATACTCATGAAAACAAGCTACACACAGGTCATATGCTGTAGGCCAAACTGTCAATGTTGTCATGTCATGGATGTTATATGATGAAATCAGTCTAAAGTCATCTGATCTTGTTGGACATTTTCTCACTTGAAAATACCATGCATCGAGAGTTGATTTTTCCTTCAGTGCAGCTTGTGAGTGGATTCTTGATAAATGACATTTTGTGGTGTGGAACAACTAGGTAGGATGACAAGAATGCTTTGTGTTGGTCATTTTATTCGAAATAAAAACATCTTTGAATGCCCTTGAACAATGCAGAAACTAGACATAACAACAAATGTTAGAGGATGAGACTATTGGAATTTGACATTTGGGGGCTAAAATAAAGTTCCTAAAAAAAGTTTCAGGCATAAGAATGTGCTTTAAAGTTTGCATGATTATGTGATCTACTTAGCGTCACTTGCATTTCATGGAGAGAGCTGGCAAGAAGCCCATTACTAGCTCTAGAAAGATCAGACGATTTAAAAGACTATGCTCCCTAAAAAGCTTCACTAACTGAAGTAGCATGAATAGCAATGAGGTTGAAAATTTCCTGATATAATTGATTAAGCAAGTCAATCTGACTAGAAGGGATGGAAAATATTAGTCAGGTTATAGAAGTTAAGGCATCATCACAACCTTCACACTCGATCTATGTCCAAGCATTCTATAGTATCTGATTTTCTTGAATCCCTTTTCTACTAATTGCGCTCAAGCAATGTTTGGAGAATAAAAGGTGCATCTAAACATCTGAAGCGTGACGGTGTAGTCCCCTACCAGTCATGCGTTTTTCTTGATTTGTTCAGTCTAAAGTTTCATATTATGTGGGCTTTGTGCAAGAATTGTCGCTATGTGTAGCGTCATGAAGGCCTTACCCCTTTGAACTCATCACAAGTGATTAAAAGATGCCTGTTTCAATTGGCCTGCAGGGAAAGGCGCAAGGATTCATAGCTGGTATACAAGCAATAGCCAGTTTTTTATCTCCCCTTGCCATGAGTCCCTTGACCGGTGAGTTGCCTGCTTTTATCTTCATTTGGCATTTTGAAACCGTATTTTCTCTAACCGACCATGCTAATCTTTATACATTGTATTTTCTCAGCTTGGTTCCTTTCAGATAATGCCCCCTTCAACTGCAAGGGCTTTAGTATTGTATGTGCCTCTGTATGCATGGTGAGGGGAAAAAAGACAAAAAAAAACTCTTATGATGCCCCAGTTTTTAACCCAGCAATAGAGTTTTGATTACTTTATTTCTCAAAACAATTTACATGTTCAGGTTCTGTCTTTCGTGTTCGCTTGTCTGCTTAAACCGGAAGATTGGTCAAGCCAGAACTCAGATCAGGACAACATAGAAGACCAGGAAGCACCATTGCTTTGCAGCAGTACTGGATAAACTACAAAGCATCTAACTTTTCACCTAGTTGTGAAATTTCACCGTTGGTGTCGCTGTTGCATGTACCTCGGATAGGTTCTTGGAGAAGTGACACTGTTTTCAAGGCATTGCATCTGACACAGTTGTAAATGAAGGAGAGTTTGGGAGCTGAATCTTACATAAGCAGCTCAAGGTCACTTCTCCAGCATTTGCCCGTAGAAGAAGATCTTGCTATGAAATTTCACTTTATTAAATGTATCGATATCGTATTTCCTCATTATTGTATTAATTATAACAATCGGCAGTCCAGCTAGCTACTAAATTATACTTATATCTTGAAGGCCATCAGATGAAGTCAAATCAGTCCTTTTCAGTTCAGTTCTAGTTATATTGTGCTGCGATGGATACATAAAGATTCAAGAATCAGTCATTGTCAAGAATAACAGTCCAAACACTTACTTGTCAGTGCAGCTGTGAACTAGATCAATTCCATCTGCATAATCTTATGGAAAGACCAGTGCTGTACAAGCACGCCAAAAAGATTCATTTCGCTCGAAGACAAGAACACGAGACTCGAGACAGCTTAGAATCCGTTGCCATGTTAGACGGAGAAAGTTGTCCATAGAACTGGCGCAACAGATGTTGATGACAGGTGTTGAGCCAGCTGAAAGGAAAATCAAATGTAATCAATTTAAGATCATATGGAAAGAGGAATTGAAGGTAAAAGTGCAGGCAGAGAGGATCAGCGTAAGCTGATGGCATTCACACCGAATCCCCCTGTTTTGTTCCGTTGACTTTTAGCATGCGGATGTGAGATTTGGTGTGGTTGTTCGGACTTGTTGGCAATTCTTTTGGTTGCTTGGACGGTGTCTTCTGATGTGATAGGATCTTGGGAGTTTGTGGTAAACCAAGGATTCCCCAAAACCATATTATCATGCATTCCTATGTAACTGATGAACCTGTTCAAATTCCAAAGGGAAAATTTGATTTCCTCGTTTGAAGTACTGAGGATGATTTCTTAGAGTGCATATATTTCACAGAAAACTCAATATTCGAAAATTATTTTTTCAAAAAATAATTACTTGCATCACTTCTAAAAATTAATAAGTGAAATATATTTTCATCATTTACGAAAATGGTTTAGTATGAATTGTTGTCGGTGATGAAAATTTTTTTCATTTATTTATTTTTCTAAGCGATATAACCAATCATTTTTCAGAAAATGTTTTTCAACTCTTGAATTATGTTGAAACAAATGCATCCTTAAATTGTGATTTTAATTCTTCTTTCAAGTAAAAAATAATGCAGGGGTGCAACAGCTGCTCATGATTTTCTCAAAGTCCGCAATATTAAAACTTTAAGATAAGTGTGCCTTAAGAGCTTTAAATTAGTGTATATACGGAATATCCACAATTCAGTCTTAAAACTTTTAAAATATGTGGTAGAACCGTAGAAGTTCAATTTCTTTTTTTGAGTGTTGCAATCGAGTAGGCAAATTTTTGACATGATACGGGCACCCAAGGCCGCGGGGCATGCGTGATGGTGCCATGTGAGAATGCGTGTGGCACTATCTTGAATGGGAACTTTCATCTTTTTCTTTTATATTTTTAAAAGAGTTAGATTTAAAATTTTTAAAAAACTTTATGATTCGATTGCTCCCATAAAAATGTTCATTGCCGGTGATTCGTACAATCAGGTATTTAGACTTGTAGAATTTGGGGGAAGGGACAAATTCAAGGGGGTAATTTTCATTTTCATATTAAGATCTAATCCGTCTCATGTTGGTCAAGTTCATAAAATAATGAAATATCTGAAATGGTCTTACATACGGCGTTATTATAATTCAAATATAAAATTGTTTTAGGAATCACCATCACTCTTTTCTTAGGTCAATTGGGAACCTAATACTCTAGGTGATATGGGGGATGTCAACTAATTAATTAATTCGCCTGCGAAAAACTAAATATCTAAGTTTGAGATTGATTATGCAGGGGAAAGGATTCAATGCGAAATCAAACGTACTTCATGTGTGCGTACAGCGTGCGAATACGAAACAACCAATGGGGACGGATCCGATACCAACAAGGTCAAATCGGCGTGAATCCGATGCCGAATAAATACGCCTCGTGCATGCGAAACGTGTGCTATTAACTAACGGGGACGAATCTAATCGCTCTAAGACAGCATTCAGTCTCATCGTATCAGTGTACGGTCGGTATCGACATGCAAACGTCGCCAACCCACGTTCAATTTCATGGAACTTTACCACGATAGCGGATGATTCGAAGTCAGCTTATAGCTTCAGAGCAGCGTTTGAGGTCATAGTAGCATCCAAGTTCGTGGAGCATGGTGATTGCAGAAAAAACGTATATTTTCATGCATCTGACATGTTTATTAATGCATGTTGCGTAATTGTACCATTGACGTTCATAATCATGGCATGCTTAATTCAAATTAAGGGTGAGCAAAAGATACCATCCAGACTAATTGAATTGGCTGGTTTTAGGCAATTTCCAATGGTACCGGTCTGATTCTCGATTCTAAGTTTTTGAAGCCGATAATCTTCGATTCCATTTCTAGGGGGACTTGTCCGAAAGCGGCGGCGAATGATGACGTGGCCAACGGAGGGCGGGGCAAGTGTGCCTCACGCGCGGGTGGGCTGTGTGTGGAATTGCCTATTAAATTGCTAGAGGGAGGAGAGATGAGGCTGAAACTTCATCTTTTGTACATAACAACGAAGTCTTTTTCAAAAGACAAATACATAACGTAAAAAAAAAAAAATCACCACTAAAAGAGGAATAAAAATAAATCACTTACTCCACTAACACCTAAAAACTAGGACAACTAACACACAAATTAGCTAAACGTGACTCCACTAACTTTAATAACTGAAAAACCAAATCAACAAAAGTGCAAAAAGAAATAATTATTATTTCAACAATCCCTCCCTTAAACTAATGTTTACTAACATTCAGTTTAAAGTCTTGACTATTTTCAACATGCAAACACCTAGTAACCTTCTGAGCTTCACAAATGACTCCATCTTGAGGGCCTTGGTGAATATATTAGCAATTTGATCTTCACTCCCGCAGTAAATTAGATCAATTGTTCTATCATTGCTAAGATCTCTTAAGAAATAAAATTTCGTATCAATGTGCTTGCTTCTTCCATGTAGCACAGGATTCTTGGAGAGTTTAATTGCTGAGTTGTTGTCACAAAAAATTTTAGTAGCTCCTGATTGTTTTAATTGCAGCTCCTCAAGAATTCTCCTTAGCCAAATAACTTGATAAGCACTAGCTGTTGTAACAACAAATTCAGTTTATGTACTTGACAATGTGACAATTGGTTACTTCTTGGATGACCACGAAATAGCACCCGTCACAAACATAAAAGCATAACCCGAAGTGCTCCTCCTATCATCTTGATCTCCTGCATAGTCACTATCAATAAATCCCAATAAATTGGACATTTCACCCTTTTTGTAAAATAGCCTAAAGTCTATAGTTCCTTGCAAGTAACGAAGGATTCTCTTACTAACCAAAAAAAAAGAACGAAAGGTTCTCTTGGTAGCTAACAAATGCATTTTTGTAGGATTCTTCATATATTTACTGATTAAACTCACACAATACATTATGTCTGGTCTTATTGCAGTTAGATACATCAAACTGCCCACAATTTGTTTATAAAGTGTGCTGTCAACCTTCCTCCCTTCATGATCTTTGAATAGCTTTAAGCCAAACTCAACTTGAGTGTTTACAGGATTACAATCATTCATCTAAAACCTGTCCAAAATTTCTCTCACATATTTCTTTTGAGAAATAAAGATCCCATCATTTGATTGTACCACTTCTATGCCAAGGAAGTAATGCATCATATCAAGATTAGACATTTCAAATTCATCCATTATAGATTTCTTGAATTCTTCAAACATGGCATCACAATTCCTAATAAATATAAGATTGTCAACACACAAGCAGACAATGAGCATTTTCCCTTTATCTCCAATCTTGACAAAAGCGTATGCTCATAAGGACATTTTGGAAAACCAACTTTAAGAAAATAAGTTTCAATACGACTATACCAAGCATGATGGGCTTGTTTTAGCCCATAAAGAGCTTTCTTCAATCTATAAACTTTATGCTCATTTCTAATCTTGATATAACCAAGGGATTGCTCGACAAATACATGTTCATCCAAGTACCCATGCAAGAATGCCGATTTGACATCTAGCTGGAAAATAGGCCAAGAATTCTGTGCCGCCAATGCAACCACAAATCTGATCGTGTCATGTCTCGCAACTGGAGAAAATTTTTTTGTATAATCAATCACATATTACTGCTTATATCCCTTGGCTACCAAACGTGCTTTGTATTTGTCAACTTCACAATTTTCTTTCAGTTTTGTTTTAAAGATGCACTTTACACCAATGGTTTTTTGTCCATCCGGAAGATCGGAAAGCTCCCAAATATCATTTCTTTCAATAGAATTAATTTCATCATTCATCGCTTTTTGCCATTTTTCTTCTTCGATAGCACTCTTAAAAGTTGTAGGATCATAGTCTAAAAACAAGGCAAAGTGAGTAATTGAACTTCCAATTCTAGTTACTTCATAATCTTCCATCCAAGCAGGCCTTCTTCTAACACGGCAAAGAGATTGAGCTTCTTCTTCATTGACTTCAACGACTGTTGGTGAAATTCCAGCAATCGTAGAAGTTGTATTTGATGAATTTTTGGTTATACAAGGTGTTGAAATTTGCTCATGTTCAGCATCATTGTCATAAAGGACTTGGGTAGACTACTGCCTATTCCAATCTCAAGTGTTCTCTTCATAAAAAATAACACCCCTGCTAGTCACAATCTTCTTTGTTAGTGGTTGAATAATTTATATGCTTTTGATGCTTCACTTACACCAAGAAAGACACATTTTTCAACATTGTCATTTAGTTTCTTCCTTTTTTCATCCGGGACATGGGCATATGCGATGCATCCAAAGATTCTGAAGTAATCTACATCCAGTCTTCTCCCACTTCAAGCCTTTTCTGATGTCATATTTTGAACAGCAAAAGTTGGACTTCTATTCAAAACATGAATATTCCAATTTACTGCTTCTAGCCAGAAAGCTTTTGGAACTCTTTCTCTTGCCAATAAAGTCTTTGGAACTCTTCCTCTTGCCAATAAACTTCTCACCATGTTGAGAATGGTTCTATTTTTCCTCTCAGATACACCATTTTGTTGTGGTGTATATACGGTTGTAAGCTCTCTTCGAATGCCATGCTCTGCACAAAAAGCTTCAAATTCTTTTGAGCAATATCCACCACCACGATCTGTTCAAAGGGTTTTAATGGTCTTTCCTAGTTCATTTTCCACACAAGCTTTGAAGCTTTTAAATGTGGAGAAAGCTTATGATTTTTCTTGTAAAATATAAACTCAAGTTTTTTCTGGAAAAATCATCAATGAAGGTAATTAAGTATCTTTTACCTCCATTAGAAAATGGGTTTATAGGACCGCAAATGTCCGAATGCACCAGCTGCAAAACATCTTTTGCTCTCCATGACTTCTCTTTTGAAAATTGAGAACGATGTTGTTTGCTAACAACACATTCTTCGCAGACTTGGGAATGAATAGTAATTTGAGGAAGACCTGTCACCATGTTTTTTTGTTGGAGAGTCTTCAATCCACCAAAACTCAAGTAACCATAGAAAAAATGCCACAGCCATGAGAGATCTTTCTTTTCAGCCATCAAACAAGATTGAATATTTTCAATCTTTAATGGAAACAATCTATTTGAACTTGATGGTTTTATTAGTGATGGGCTTACGGCCCGTCCGCCCAAGTTGGGCCCAAAAAGCCTGGCCCACGGGAATACGGCCCGTGGATGGAGGGACATATAAAAGGGAGGAGAGAGAGAGAACGTACCGGTTGAAAACAGAAAACGTACGTACGCATCCCTTTTTTTCTCTCTCTCTCTCACTTTCTCTCCCAGCGCGAAGGCGAATTTGCTTCACCGGATCGAACAGGACCAAGTTTCTCTTCCTCTATCGGCGTTGGTGTTTAATCTGTGGCTTAAAAGATACGCTCGAATCCGTGGTGTGCTTTAGGATCGGTGATACGTGTTGTTTTTCCGGGCTCGTCTTCCGCATTGATTTAGGGGTTCGATTTAGTGTCGAATCCGTTTTCGGGATCCGTTATTCCCAACATTGGTATCGAGCCCTAGTTCATGTTTTCTGACCTGTTTGATGTTTTTTGATTGATTTTTCGCGAAAGTAATTCGGCCGTACGGATCGGGCGAGAAATCCCGACACCCGAGCGCCTGTTCGCCCATTTTTCCGAGTTTTCGTAAGTCAAAATAAAATTCTGATGGCATAGGGAGAAAGGGGTCGTCGAGATGAGTCTGGCGATATGTCAAACGCCGCCGGGAGACGCCGTACGCGCCCGGAAGCGCTGGCTCGCCCAGCGCGTGCGACACACGCGCCGGTCGGCGAACCGGCACGTGCTGCCGCCGGCCGGCGAACCGGCACGCGCTGATCAGCGGACCAACGCGTGCTGACGTCAGCATGACGTCACCCAACGGTCAGTAACCGCTGGGGTGACGTCATCGATGACATCAGCACGACGACGGTTGGCCGGGCGGTCACCGGCCGGCGACCCGACCGGCGACCCGACCCGACACGAACCGCGGACGCCCGGCACGCGCGCGGCACGTGCCGTCGGTTCGCCCGAACCGGTCCGACCGGTCCGACAACCGTTGACCTTAGCGTTGACCCGTTGACCGTTGACCGACGACCGTTGACCGTTGACCAAAAAAAAAAAAGGAGGAAAAGAATGTGTTTCTTTTTCAATTAAGTCTATGTGGATTATTTGTAATCCCTTATTTGTTTTGCATTTGTTGCAGGAACAGTTCTGCATTTATTGCACGAACAATGCCTCCCCTGAGGTTGCGCACACCTATTTGCGCAGTTACCGATGAACAAAAGGATAGGCTGTCTAAATTGATAGCTGAGCTGACTGATCATCGATGGGAGAGTGGTGACTTAATTGATCACGTCCTGGAAGTCAACGGGAAAATTCAACAGGTCATATGGAATGGTCGTCATATGCCACAGTCAGAGATGGTGTGATTTTTTATAAACACTCTTCCACCTGAATGGCAAGATGTGTTGAATCGCATATGAGATGTCAACGGAGCTGCTTCATATAAGAAAATTGTGATGGATTTTGTAAATGAATATTATTGCATTGTTACAAGGGAAAAGATCAAGAAATTGAACAAAAGAGGATCTTTCCGGTTCGTGTCTTTGGTTTGGTGTTAGATGTAGTGGTTGTTTTCTTAGTTAAGTGTGCTTTGTGGACATCTTATGTAATGCTTACTACCCGATTGTTGTTGATGTAGCAACCTATATGTTAGTTGTATTATATGAAAGCATTATTATATTGTATGTCAATTATCTCGTTGCTTTTCTGTTATTGGTTCTTTGTGGGTAGTTAGTCAGGTAGTTATAGAAGTTTTTGTAACTTCATAGAATTTATTTTGCATAAGACAATTATATTAATGATAGTTTTAAGTTAGGATTTTGGAGGATGATTAGAAACATAGTGACCTTTTGATTGAAGCCTTACTTGAAATTATTCATTAATATGATGGGTCTATGCAAATAGGGATGCATAAATGATAGGCATTAATAATTCGTAGATATATGTCGATGTGTTCGGATCAATGGCTTCACCACGAAGAGCATAGTTGCCGAGCTGAACAAAGGTGAAAAGCTCAATGGTGACAACTATGAGATATGGCACATGAAAATCCAATATGTCTTTGGAAGAGCAAGAGGCACTTGAGGCTCTTAACCTAACCATGGTAGAACCCGAAGAAGGAAATACTTGCACAAAGCACAAAAGAGATAAGGAAGCTTTTGCTGCATGGAAACGAAAGAACTCTCTTGCTCGCATCACGTTGCTGAGTAGCATGGAAAATGACGTCATGCGAGAGTTTAGGCGTTTTGACAATGCCAAGGAAATGTGGGAGGCATTGGCAGCTAGATTTGGTCATACTTCGGTGACCAGAGGCCGAGACTGACTCACTATTAGGTTTGACTCCTATAAGAAGCCTCATGGTCGACTATGAAGCAACATCTTAGAAAGATGTCAAACATGATAAATGAGCTGAAAGATGCTGGCCATGTCCTCACGGATGAGCAAGCAGTGCAAGCGGTGATTCGTTCCTTGCCTCGAGTTGGGAGCATATGAAGGTGCACGACCCATAATGAAAATATCAAATCTTTTGAGGATGCAAAGTGCGCCATCTTGAGCTGGAAGAGGACCGCCTCTTGGCGACTAAGCCGGATGCTGAACTCTATCATGCTAGTTCTAGCTCAAATGGAGCTTCGAGCTCCAAGCGCAAACGTCCTAACTGGCTTGATAAAGGAAAAGGCAAGGAAGAAGGTCCTTCAGGGAAGAAACCTAAATTTAACCAACATGGAAGAGGAAAGCGTCCTCGCATGAAAAAGCTTGCAAGGGTGAAATGCTACAACTGTGACAAGAAGGGTCACTATGCTCGCGACTGTCGTGAGCCAAAGAAGGAGCGATAGACCATGTAGCGAAGGATAGAGGATCCTTCGTGGAATTCCGACGAGTACCAACTGGAACTAAGTGAATCTATGTGGGAAACAACTCCAGAGCTGAAGTGAAAGGAATTGGCACATGCCAACTGAATATGCGTGGTGGACGCACTTTGTTCTTACATGATGTATTGTATGCTCCGGAGATTCGTCGGAATTTAGTGTCTGTCTTAGTGTTGGTTAAATTAGGTTTTAATATGAACTTCTGTAGTAGAGGTGTGAATTTGTTTTTGGATACAAATTACTATGGTTATGGTTATTTTTTGGATGGTTTCGTTGTATTAGATATTGATTATGTTAATGCAAATGTTTGTTATTCCCTTCTCACGTCTCCTAATAAATATGATAATGATGTGAAAGTGTGGCATGCAAGACTTGGTCACATTGGCCAACAACGTATAAATAGACTAGCCAAAGAGGGCTTATTGGGCAACATTGAAAAAGTCGATTTGCCCATATTTAAGCATTGCCTAGAAGGGAAAACGACAAGGAAACCATTTGGAAAAGGAAAAAGAGCTGAATTTCCTCTGCATTTAATCTATTCGATGTCTCGTGGTCCAATGAATGTGAAAGGAAGGCATGGGGCTGTTTATTTCATCACTTTTATAGATGATTACACTCGATTCGGAGATGTCTATTTGATTTCTCATAAATCTGAAGCAATAAGTTGTTTCAAAATGTTTATGAACCTGGTAGAGAATCAATTAGACAAGAAAATAAAAGCATTAAGATCCGATCGAGGTCGTGAATATTTATCTGATGAGTTCAGAAAATTATGTGATGAAAAAGGAATAGAAAGACAGTTGTCTATTCCATATACTCCTCAACAAAATGGTGTTGCGGAGAGAAGAAACAGAACCCTACTGGAAATGGTTAGGTCCATGATGGCGCATGTTAACTTACCTATTACCTTTTGGAGTGATGCGTTGTTAATCGCTGCCTATATACTTAACCGTGTGCCTTCCAAATCAGTTACTTTCACTCCATATGAGTTATGGACAGGTAGAAAACCGGACTTAAGTTTTCTTAAGCCATGGGGTTGTGCTGCCTATACTCATGAGTCCTCTCACAAGTTTGGGAAATTGGGTCCCAGAGGAAAGAAGAGTATTTTCATAGGATACTCCGAACACTCGAAAGGGTATGTGTTCATAGGTGAGCAGGAAAGTGGGAGTATAACTGAATTTGAATCACGGGATGTCACATTCTTAGAGGATGAATTTCCTAAGAATGGTGAAATAGGGGAAGATTACTCCCTATTTGAAACCTTGGATCAAGATAATGATATTAGTGGAGTTCGTCTAAGTGGGAGTAATATGAGAAGTGATTAATTCAATTCAACTCATTCTCAATTACAACCACATGATAAGACGACATCATCATTATCTAATCCTAGTGGGAGCATAATGAGGAATGATGTACAAAGTGTACAATCTCTCATACGGCGAACAAGTCGCCAAAGTATTCCCCGTCGACGTTTTGGCATTGAAGGGGAAACTTTTATGGTTGCTCCACAAGATGAGGATGAGCCAAGAAATATTAATGAGGCTCGAATTGCCCTAGTAAGGAAAAATGGATTCATGCAATGGAAGAGGAAATGGATTCAATGAAATCAAACCAAGTCGGGAACGGTTGATCTTCCAAAAGGACGTAGAGCTATTGGGAACAAGTGGGTTCTCAAAATAAAGCGAAAGGCTGATGGCTCGATAGAAAGGCATAAGGCTCGCCTTGTGGCGAAGGGGTATAATCAACGGAAGGAATTGATTATGAAGATACGTTTTCTCTGTAGTGAGATTTACCTCGATTCGCATTATTCGGCAATAGTAGCTAGTATGGATCTTGAGTTACATCAGATGAATGTAAAGACTGCTTTCCTCAATGGAGAATTAGAGGAAGAAATATATGGAACAACCTGTTGGTTTCATAGTGAAAGGCCAAGAAGATAATGTATGTCGACTTTTGAGGTCGATATATGGTCTTAAGCAGTCATCAAGACAATGGTATATACGTTTTCATAATGCCATAATGGCATATGATTTTACGATGATTGATGAGGATCATTGTGTATATATCAAAAGATCCAAGGATCAATTTGTGATCATATCATTATATGTTGATGATATACTGATTGCCGGAAGCAATATGGAGTTTGTTAATACTTGTCAAGAGTTGGTTGTCTTCCAACTTTGAGATGAAGGATATGGGTGAGGCTGCATACATTCTTGGAGTTAAGATTTCAAGAGATCGTTCGAAGAGATCGTTATCTCTTTCACAAGAAACCTATATAAATAAGGTTCTTGAACGATTTCATATGCAAGATTGTAAACCTATAGACACTCCTATTGCAAAAGGTGAAGGATTGAGCCATAGACTGTGTCCAAGGACTCCATAAGAGAAGAAACAAATGAAACATGTTCCTTATGCTAGTGCAGTTGGGAGCTTGATGTACGCTATGATGTGTACAAGACCCGACATATGTTTTGCAGTTGGAATGGTGAGTAGATACCAATCCAATCCAGGTCCAGCACATTGGAAGGCCATTAAAGAGATGCGAGGTATCTCGAAGGGCTGCTGATTTCAAGTTGAATTACCAAGGAAAGGATCTGCGACTTGAAGGCTATTCATATGCTTATTGGGGAGGAGATTTAGATGAAAGAAAATCTACCTCAGGATTTGCTTTCTTACTGAACAATGGCGCCATATCATGGAGCAGTAAGAAGCAAACGTGTATAGCCTTGTCCACGATGGAAGCTGAGTTCGTGGCATTATCGCGAGCGGTACAAGAAGGAGTTTGGCTTAAGAGATTTTTGGATCATTTAGGTGTTAATGAGAAAGTTGCGAATCCATTGTTGGTTAAGTGTGATAGCCAAGCAGCTATAGCGTACACCAAAGATCCAAAATATCATGGCAAGACCAAACATATAGATACCAAGTATAACTTTGTCAAGGATATGGTTGCACGAAAGGATGTGAACTTACAGTACATATCTACGCATAGAATGGTAGCAGATCCTATGACAAAGCCAATACCTAGAGATGTGTTTTGTGGTCATGTAAAATCTCTAGGATTGCGTAGAGTCGATGTCTTGGATTGTAATTTCCCGAGTTGTTCACATTTATGAACTAGTGTTGTTTCATTATTAATGCCTATGAATCTTTGTTTGATCTTTATGCATCTTAATACTCAGTGTATTACTTTAAGTTGAGGAAGTATGTCGGACAGATAAAAGATTAGCCCACTCACACGGGTAATCGTCTCTATTTACTGTGTGATAAATAGAGATGGGACTGTATTTAAGCTTATTATCTAGGTGATAATCGAGAGCTCAAGCTTAAAATACGCATGTCGCCTTAACTAAGTGTTAAGATGAGGACATAATACTTGTGATGTCCGAAAGTAAAATACCCCACATTTTTTTTACTTTATCCGTCTAAGATGCCGATGTGAGTTCGATGAATTTTGTGAATGAGTAGATACGTGAACTCAAGTTAGACATTGGGTATGTCGAACTATCATCTGTACGGTATTGAAAGGTGTAGACATACGCTCCATGGGAAAGGAGTTAATACCGTAATACGTATTTCATACTACGTATGCATAAGCCGACCAATAAGAGTGGCAAAAAGTTTGATCTCAACTTTTATGACGTGTGAGACTCTTGAGGAAAAGAGTTCCTCAAATTTTAGTGCCCTCATGACTTTTACTTATTCTCAAGGTTTCTATTTAGTGTTTGCTATCTTAGGATGTTGCCAATGGTCATGAGTTGATTCGATCTAATGGGACATTTCTAGAAAAGCAAGCTGAACTGAAATTGAGAGTTTGAAGGAAAGAGGAAGATCGATTTTGGGGAATCACATTGTAGTTTTGTATTCACCGGTCGACCAATTATGACTGTCTTTGGGATAATTATAATTGTGAATACAATATATATATATCATGTTTAAAAGAGATCAAGAGAGATATAAAATGTGATCGATCGATCTAGGGTACTGCATACTAAATCTACTCAAAGCGTGACGCCCATTATGAGCTGCTATATATTCCTAACAGATGTATAGCAACGAGCTCTCAAAGTATGCTGGTTGCACGGATTATTCACTGGTATGAATGTTGAAGAGAGGTAAAGAGAATCCTGTTCAGCCCACCATGTGCGAGTGGGAGATGATAGTTTTATTAGTGATGGGCTTAAGGCCCGTCCGCCCAAGTTGGGCCCAAAAAGCCTGGCCCACGGGAATATGGCCCGTGGATGGAGGGACATATAAAAGGGAGGAGAGAGAGAGAACGTACCGGTTGAAAACAGAAAACGTACGTACGCATCCCTTTTTTCTCTCTCTCTCTCACTTTCTCTCCCAAAGCGCGAAGGCGAATTTGCTTCACCGGATCGAACGGGACCAAGTTTCTCTTCCTCTATCGGCGTCGGTGTTTAATCTCGTGGCTTAAAAGGTACGCTCGAATCCGTGGTGTGCTTTAGGATCGGTGATACGTGTTGTTTTTCCCGGGCTCGTCTTCCGCATTGATTTAGGGGTTCGATTTAGTGTCGAATCCGCTTTTCGGGGATCCATTATTCCCAACAGAACTCATACGAATAACTGCAATAGCACCTCTAACAGAATCATAAATTTCACAAGCACCCCTCTAAATAGCAATTACATAACCATTTTCTTGTAATTGGTCAACACTCAATAGGTTACTTATGTTCAACACATTAGAGATTGTTTCCACAAAACCATTCTTGGTTCTTATCTCAATATTACATTTTCCCATCACTTTTACAGTAGAATGATCCCAAAAACTCATAGTGGAATGAAAATCTTCATTTAAATGAGAAAAAGAAGACTTACTTCCACTCATGTGATTACTGCAGCCTGTATCCACGTACCAAATATCTGACTCGAGCTTCTTTTCATCTTGAACAGCCATCAACAACGTTTCTACTTCTTTTTCTTCAACAAAATTTGAACTTTCTGCCTTTTCTTTATTATTAGGCATCCTAGTATAACATTCATATGCATAATGACCAAATTTATGACATCTAAAACACTCTACCTTGGATTTGTTAGGATCTCATCCTCTGCCTTTGCTTTGAAATTAGTCATTATTGGTTTTGAAATTTCTGCTAACATCTCTATTTCCTCGATCTTTCTTTCTTCTACCTTTACTTCTACCCCTTCCTCTAAAATTGTTGGAATGAGTGTTGGTAGAAGCTTTCAACGCTTGCTCATCTACTGTTGAACTTCTTTTCATCTTTTGTTCATGGACCAATAAGGAGCTTTGCAATTCATCAAGAGAGAGCACATCTATGTTTTTCGACTCTTCAATTGAGCAAACAACATAATTAAACTTTGGTGTCAAGGAACGCAAAATCTTTTCCACAATGGTGACGTCGTCCATCTTCTTGCCATGGAATCACATCTTGTTGCTAATCTCCATTGTTCTGGCACAATAACTAGTGACAGATTCTCCATCCTTCATCGTTAGTGTCTCAAAATCTCTTCTCAAGGCTTGAAGTTATGCACGCTTCACCCTAACAGAGCCTTGATATTTCTTCTTCATAGAATCCCAAATATCCTTGGAAGTTTCTTTGCAAAGAATAGTCTCCAAGATGGGACGATCAATAGCTTGAAAGAGATAATTTTTTGCCTTCAGGTCCTTCAACTTTCAAGCTTCCAATTCTGTTTTCTGGGGATTTGTCAAAGCCGTGTCTGCCGATGGCTCTTAAATTCCAGATTCGACAACTAACCAATACTCCTTTAACCGTACAAAATTCTCCATTAGCATGCTCCAATGGTCATCAAATCGTGGAATTACTGGTTGAACAAAATTGTTGGTGGCCATTGGAAATATTTCTGCTGCAATTATCTCATGAAAGTATCTCACACTTGTAAACCTTCTTTATCTTTTTTTTTTAAAAACTCTCTCATGCTTCTCTTAGGATCTGATATCATTGTTAAATTGTTAAAGGGAGGATAGATGAGGCTGAAACTTCATCTTTCGTACAGAACAACGAAGTCTTTTTCAAAAGACAAATACATAACGTAAAAAAAAAAAAAAAAAAAAAAAAAAACCACTAAAAGATGACTCATAACTACCCATGTTCTGCATAAAGCACTTACTCCACTAACACTTAAAAACTAGGACAATTAACACACAAATTAGTTAAATGTGACTCCACTAACTTCAATAACTAAAAAACCAAATCAGCAAAACGTGCAAAATGAAATAACTATTATTTCAACATTGCCCACTTGGACTACCTAGACTAGATTGATTTTTTTTTTTTTATATAATTTATTACAAATCTGAAAAAACTAAAAGCCCTAATCCTTGTTCCTTCCCAAATGCTTGGCCCTTCACAATGTATTGCATCAACTAGCACCTTCTATCAACAATCCAGAAAAGATACGCAACAATAATTCATATACCATACATACTTGTGAAGAAAAAGTTTCACTGTTGCGAGGTTAAGTAATGAGCTCCCAAATTCAACGGAGAGAAAAAAGTGAAAAGCACCGGTTCTATGGGCCCATCTAGAAACCAAACTAGATCAGTTCCAAGACCAAATGGTTTGGCTCTTGATTTCTTTGTGAGAACCAGACCGCTCGAGAATCGATCATCCATAATTCAAATACTAACATTTTTGTTAAGTGACGAGCTATTTCATACTTTTGACATTCACTGGGAATCATCATTTCAAGGGCAACATTCAATGCATAAATGGCAAATTCTTGAAAACCATCTTTCAATAAATTCTATAATAGTTCAAAATAATTATAAAAAAAAAAAAATAATTATATGCATTGAGCACGGTTCATTAACCGACGGTCCTTGGTGGTCTCTACCTCTTCAGTTGGCCTAACCCTCGGCGAATGAACCTAAAGTTGGCTTATTTTAAAGGGTTTTCAATAGATGCAGGGGCTTCAACGTATTCTCCTCAACCCCTAAACTTCAAATTTCAATTCAGCAGCATAACAACAACACTTCAATGATGCAAATAATAACTACACTAATTTCAACCGTGAAAACGACCTAGGGCGCAAATGATAATCATTATATTTCAAAAATCAATTTCTATTATTCCCCCGATGAGTTTTTGTGCAAAAATACACGTTTTAAACGAAACAAAATTTTTGTTCTAGGAGTAAAATTTCTCCCTCTCAAGCGGCAGTGGTGGCGGCAGTGGCCAGTGACCATCAACCAACAGTTGGGGGGTGACTAGCTAGTAGTAAGAGTGAGCAATGACAAAAATTTTATTTCTCATTTATATTTCAAAAAAAAAATATAAAATTTTTACTTCTTATTTCTGTTTCAAACTTATGACTAATTTTTTTTTTTTTTTATAAATAAAAAATGTAAAATTGTGTTAACAAACGGATTTCTATTACAAACCTATTTCTTGGAATAGAAAAATAAATGTTATTATGTGCAACCTTAATTTTAGCAAATCATGGCTATTTTATAAGTTAATCTTGACAGAATGACGACCTACTTTTTAATAGAATTTTATTGCTACTTCAATAGCATCCGGACGAGCTCGCAAAACGTTCTTTCCAACGGCTTGATTGCGAGAGGCAAAGCCAACCTTGCATAGGGCCAAGCTTGCTCCGCGCGACGCGGTTTTTCATTTGTTCTTTGGACTTCTATTGGCTCTACCTTTGACTCTCGATCCAATTTTGACCGTCAGTTTCTCTCTCTCATCTAGCATTTGATTGACCTTGACTTTTGAACCCAAGGGAGCTCACGACCCAAAATTTCTAGAAATGGACAGCCGAGATGAAAGTGTCGAATAATTTCCCTCAAGAGAACTCCAATTTAAGTGATTCTCAAAGCACTGGAAATCTCTCCACTAAATCAATGTCATCTCATCGCCCAGCTCGTGAAATCCCGATTTCCCCAATCGCATCGGGATCGGACGGTCATGAACTGTCCCTATCATGCAACCTAGTTGATCAAATTGGTGTCATTAGAAAGTCTTCACAGAGCACGAACCCATTGTACCATTTGACAGAATTTTTGGCGAGATTGACTTCCGGTTAAAATTTGGTCAAAATCTCAAATTAAAAAGGGTAAAATCTATCAAAAACCACAAATTTTGTTAATTGTGACATATTTTTCCTAAAATTGTACAATATGACACCAAAAATTTCAAATTTTAATTCATGTGATATATTTGCCCCAAAAATTTGGGATTCTGGAATTTTTTTTTTATTTTAAGTTTTTGATGTCTCAAAGTTTGTGATAAATTTATCATACAAGTATAATTTTAGAGTTCAAAATTTTGGATAAAAATATCACACGATACAAATTTAAAATCTTTTATATAAAAAAGATTCGAAATAAATGTGTAGGTAAAGTTTGAAATTTTTAATGTTTTTTTCCTATTAAAAAATTTTGTGTCCACGCCACCCATTCCATAACATCCCAAGCCAGGACATAGTACTTTTTGGGCATGGTCTATGTATCAGGTCATCCACTCTCCATCGCATCTAAAATCAGATTCGGAAATAAAGGCAAAAAGAGAAAGTAGGAAACAACCGGTTCACCAACCTACCCAATCCACACGGAAGTTAGGACAAAGATGCCGGTTGGTACTCCCACGGGCGGTTACGGGCAACCCTGCCTGTACTTCGGTACTGCAAATTGAGAGGCCTTGTACTGCTGCCGCCTCTAACTTGACGATGTTCTCGTACTGCCCGAAATCTTAGGCAGAGTTCCAAAGGTCGGATCTTCTTCCCCACTAATCTTATCATGAATTCGATTCGAATGCCTCTTTTGGATATTGCGTACATTTCGTAATAAATGAGAACAAAATGATATTTCTCATAATGCCGTTTTTTTTTTATTCGCACATGCTTATGTGTCACATTTGATATGCATATCTAAGTATTTACAGATATATGTCGCATGATGAATCTTAAGGCATTAGATGGCATATATATCTGATCATGACATTTGCGGCTTGCAAAGTCCCTTTGGTCGGACCAACCCGTTGAGACCCACTCGAGCGCCCTATGTCCACTTGTGTCATGGAAAAATTATGATTTTAATATTATGAATCGACCTGAATAAGGAATTTCAAGTGAGTACGCGGCTCGAATCGAAAGGTGAATCATGAACGTGACACTGACATGGATCCCACAAATTGCCCCTGACAATTGGAATCGCACTTTGTCCATTTGCCAATCAAGATCAGGTTAGGAGAGGGTGTTCGAAACGTTACGAAAACTGAATCGACGGGTCGATATGATGGTGGTGGGCATGGGGCTTGAACCGTTGACCCCACACGCGACCTTCCATACCGACCGCCCTTTTCTTCCCCATTGATCCCTTTATAAGGACCACCACACGCCCCAATTCCAGCACTCAAACGCCACACAAAAAAAGAAGCATAACTTCAACGAGCGAATCTCCCTTTTTCTCTGGTTCATCTTTCGTTCTTCAGTCTCAGAACCATGGCTCAGGTATCATCTCATGTCTGCAATCTGTTGACGAATGTTTCGATCATCGTTGGCGTTCTTGTTTTTGGGAGTTGGGTTGGATCGCTTTTTCCTGTTCTGTATGTAAATGGGTCAATTCGCGTTGCCCAAAGATGAGTTTTTTTCAGAGGAAAGCATTTTTGTTTTTTTGGGTGTGTGTGCCTGAGGCATGCTTTCTTTTGTGACCGAGAAGTTAAAATGTCTTCTTTGTAGGAGCTTGCACTTTTTGATTGCTTGTTTTGGTGATGATGCATATGCACTTAGACTGGTTGAAATTGGACCGAATTTTTTAGATGAGTCTGTGTGATTTGGATAGCTGTCAATGCAACGGAGCACTTAAGGTATTCTGAAAGCATTGATGTTTAATCCTGAACGTCGGTTATTTAAAAATTGGAATGATTGTGAAATGAGTCTATGCTTGAGTAATTGAGGATGTGTTTTGTGTTCTGTAATTGAATAAACATGGCGAAGTCTTCAAATTTTTCCTCGCTTGTTAAAATCCTGTTGGGTGGGCTGCAGAAGTTTTGAATCCCAGCATTATCCCCATCTCCTTTTGTCTGATAGAAAAAGTGGAAAATGAGACGTGAGAGACCTGTTCCCTTGATCTGTAGGGTTGTCGTCCTGTCTGTGCTTCCAGAGAGGCGGTTGTGACATTTCACCTTTGGTTAAATTCTCATACCAGTGTGGACGTCGAATTTTAAGATTCGAGTCACTCAACTTCTCCATGAAATGCCATTTAAAGACCTTTCTTTGGGTTATCTATCCAACAAAATTCTAAGATCATTTAGATTACTAAGAGATGGAAGTACTTATAACTATCCCAACATATGCAACTATTTTGACATGAATTATCTATCCACCAAAATTTTAAGATCATTTAGATTACTAAGAGATGGAAGTACTTGTAAGTATCCCAACTGATGCAACTATTTTGACATGAATTTGAATCCCGCCGAGGCAACAATGAAGCAGGAGTGTCATTCCCAAAAACAATGTCATTCCTGAACAAACAGGAATGCTTCTTAAAAAGCTAATTTTGGGGATAATCTATCTTCTACTGAGGCTTCATGGAGGAGCTCAGCTGATTACACTAATATGAATGTCGATCTGGTTGTGCTTGGTTGTTCAAAATAGTAAAGTACTGACTTTTGAGTGACCCATGTGAAGAATCTGAGCACATAAGTTCAGTTGGTGTTTGTGAATTCCAAAGTCTGTACTGATCTTTTCTTTCCTTACATCTGGATTTTTTTATTCTCGAATTCTCCCTCTTTACATTAGGAGTTCTTATAGGTAAAAGGAAATCATTTTATTGTTTTCCTCATTTTTGGTTTCTGATACTCTGTTTTACTCCCACAGACTGTTGTTCTCAAGGTTCGTATGTCATGTCAAGGCTGCGCAGGAGCTGTCAGAAGGGTGCTGGAAAAAACGGAAGGTTTGCTAATCGTGCATGCTCTGTTTGTTTCCTGTTTACTGCTTGACCATCTGTCCTCGTTTAGTCACATAAGCAGGACATTATGGTTGTTTTGGACTGTATCACTTCAATGGAATGTGAAGCTTGTTCTTCAAGTCTACTTTTCACAAGCATTATTAAAATACCTTAGAATTTGCTTTTCCTCCAACTAGCGCTTGGTTGTCAAAAGCAACAAATAAAGAATGTGCAATCTCCCAATTGTTGGCATTTACAAAATTGTTTACTTTCTGGCTTGGCAACATATTTTTTTTCCAAATTTCTTTGCATGTCCCCTGCTTTGCCAGATATAAGGTTGTTCAAAAGGATCTGGGTTGATTAATTTTGTTTGATAAAATTAGGAGTTCTCGTCGAATTGTGCTTAAGAGAGATATATATCAGTTGGATTTGCCCATATTTTTCAAAATGGTTTTGAAGAACAATTAGACTGCAGAAACATGATAAATATGACATCGTTGATAGCATTCTTAATTTTCCTTTTTCTCTCTTCGTTCTTACATCTGTCTGCTAGAAATCTTCACTTGCTGAAAATAATGTGGTGGTAAAATTGATCGGTATTTACCTACTCTGACACTGGAACTGCCAAACATTGCAAATTTAGGTGTGGAATCATTTGACATCGATCTGAAGGAACAGAAGGTGACAGTCAAGGGCAATCTGCAGCCCGATGCTGTCCTGCAAACCGTCTCAAAGTCCGGAAAACAAACTGCTTTCTGGGAAGCGGAAGCCCCAGCCCAACCCGAAGTGAAGCCCACCGAAGATGTAAAGCCAGCCGAAGATGTGAAGCCTACCGAAGATGTGAAGCCTGCCGAAGATGTGAAGCCGGCTGAAGAGTTGAAGAAGCCCACCGAAGAGGTGAAGCCCGCTGAAGCAGTGGCCACCGCCTAATCTCTTCGCTCCATTCGCTTTAATGGTGCTAGTGATTTATAAATATGCTCTATCTGAGTGAGCTCAGACTCTAGTTCACATTAGCTCAGTTATTAAGTGTGGTATCTGCTTGAATGTTAATTTAGAAAATAACTCCTTGTGATTATGTGCTGCCTTAAAGCATGGATGGCACTTGTGGTGTTCGACGGCTTTTACTAAAGTATGACCAATGAATTGTTTTACGATTGACTAGTTAAGTATGTGCTAGTGATTATTTCCATTTGGCTGAAATCGTTTGTTGGGTGGACATGGAAATTTAGCTGCTCCTAAAAAATAAGTTTGTGGCCATAGCAGTAGGTCATGAAGCTTAAAAGACTATTCTCTTGATTTATATGGAATTTGGAAGGGTTTAAGCAAATCATGTCTCCATAGATGATCAAAATTGATGGATCACTTCACAATCATTCGGGGGAAGAGAGCCTTGACCGAAAGTAAAGCAAGGGATGACTAGTTGCAAGTACCATTTATCTTGCTTTGTCATGCGGCAATCTATCTGCGAGCATTCATGAAGACAAAGCATCTTTTTTGGCATGGATAGGTCATTGTCCACTATTTCCATGTGTTACTACTTCATTGATCTGCCTTCGAATCTTCAACCCTACAATTTCAAATAAATAAATAAAAATCAGTTTTGCATTGCATGATGAAAGGTAAAGCTCCTGAAGAGAAGAATAAGAAAATGCTTCTTCTTTTTTTTTTTTTTTTTTTTGCCTTGATGGTTTAACTAGAGAAGGAAAAACAAAAGATGGCTTGGTTTGTTGTTCCTGCTGCTGCTGAATGGAATGATGGATACATGATGTAAAAGAGAAGATGCTCTGTTTACTGTAGGCAAATGGTCCAAGAAAAGGCCAAACTCATTTTAATTCTCCTTCTGATATCTAAGAGTGTCTCCAGAGCATGGATGGCTAGGGATTCTCGAGAGGGTACTGAATCATTGCATGTTTATTCAAGCTAGAAGCGGCATAGATCATGAACTAAATCAACGGGATGACGAAGTTGGGTTTGAACATTTTTGAGATGCTGATCCCACAAGGCAACAAGATTGATCATTGCAGCTTGATCTAAAAGGAGAGGCCATGTGCTTCCATGATGCAGATCATCTCTTTTGCCTAAATAATCATTTCGATTTAAGTGCAAAATTGTAAGAATGGGGCACGAAAAAGTAAGGAGTGGTTCCTCCCTCTCCCCCACATTCCCTCAATGCATTCCATTTTTAGGGTTGGTTGACAAACCACATTAATAAGGTCCTTTTATGAATCAGTCTTGTACATCCTCTTTTCTATAGCTAGCGTAATGTCGGTTCATTGCCTGGGTCTAAAACTGTATTTGTTGTGTTATTCAAAATATTGACGTTGAGATTAAAATTTGCTAGAGTGAAAATATCCATAAGATTACACAAAGTAATTAATTCTATCAATCAAGTTCTCCGATAGAGTTCACGTGTATTTATTTCAAAATGGATCCAAACCCCGGGTATATCTTCCGATTAAAAGATAGTATGTTATATAAAATTGCGATATTTGTTAAATCAAAATATGAGAACATAAAATAAGAATGTGAATTCCCCTTCTTGATAGCTTTCCTCCATTTGTCATAATCTTCACTTTTTCGCCATCGGTCTGGCGCGGGAAATGGAATCTTCTCTCTTCTCTATAAGCTTCTCTCCATTTATAGGGGATTAGTGGCGATTTCTCTAAGATCATTTCCCAATTTCATATATTTTAGTTTTTTTAATGCAAATTCTCTTTAATATTTTTGGTAATTATTAAATGTCTACCCTTTTATTTTGGCAAGAGGATATGGGTATCTCATTGTCCATGACAATGTATCACAAAGAAAATTATTTGATATTGTAACAAGATGTTAGAGAGCACCGATTATTTTCGGAAGTTTCCACCACGCTCTGACACGTGCTCAAGTCTTCCAACATACTCCGACACGCGAGTCTAGAATTTTGACATGTAATTCCAACATACATAGAGTCAATTTTGAATATTTTCAATAAATAATGGGTCATAATATAAATATGAAAAATAATAATAAAGAATATTGTGTTAACATATTATGTCGTGTTGTGTGTCGATATCAGTGCTACTTAGCCAATATGCAATACTATTTTTTTTTTAAATCGCATAATATCTTACCAAGAATGCATATCGAAATGTTCACACAGTGCTTCCTTTTTATCTGGAAAAATACCATTGCCAACAGTGGATCGTTAACATATTTTGCATTTATTAATGCTTAAACTTAATTATTTTCCCGACTTCGCAATTTTTTATCGGGTCCCCCGTGCGCGCTTGGCTGTTTATACATATGTTTATATACATTTATAGTATGCACATAAAAATCAGAGAATAACCCAAATATGCTCATTGAAATGTATAACACATTCTCTAATATATGCACCATATGACATTTTATACATCTAATTTTTCTCTTTAGTACCACGAGATGTACGTTCTCTTTCTCATGCTTTGTTTTGTCAATGCAAGTCTCCTCCGTAAATGATGAGCTATCTTTGATTTAGTATCAAAACTTTGATTCACCATGAGGATAATTATCCAAAAAATTCTAAACACATTGTATGGTGGCCAACTTAATTCTAAACATTTTAATTGTGCCAAATTATTCATATACTTTTTGACAATTTATGAATTTATCTCTAAATCTTTTAATTAAGTCAATTGACTTTTAAAGTATTGTCAATTTAGTCAACAACTTATTATTTCAATAATTGATTGAAATGAGTATATTGATAAATTGTCAAAAGGTTTATAATTACATTGACAAATTGTTAAAAAATTTAGGACAAAATTGATATAATTGAAATGTTTAGGATTAAATCGGCAAATCATCGAAAGATTTAGAGCTAAATTGACATAATTAAAAATTAAGAACTAAATTAACTATCGTACAATAAATTTATAATTTTTTTGGACTATTTTCCCCGTCAACCTTGCAAACAACACGTTCTGGCGTCATGATCCCAAGTTGATTGACATTATCGAGAGTCCTAAAGATCGAAGCCCCCACCTGTCCTAAAAAGTTTCTTTTAGAGGGACGTGGACAAGACTAGGAACGGAGGAGATAAGAAGGGCAGTGGGTCTCCCGACTTTCCTCCATTCAGGATTGGCATCCGAGGCATGCTTGTAGCCCAATGTGATTTGACTCGTGGTGCATCGAATGAGCTGTGAAAGTATGAGAAAACAAGCTTAGGATTTTGCTCGATTACATCCTGGTTTAGTTTGATTTTCCCTAGTAGTACTCTACCGAATTATCCGCCCTGCTATCCGCCTGCACCAAGTCCTTGTAATCAATCGGCCTTGGAGAGTAGGGTGGCTTTGTACATCTTAGCAATGCCCAATTGACCCCAGCAAAGAACTGATGGTGCTTGATGGCCGGGGCCCCATCGTGGACCCCATCCGCCTCCCCGGGTCCTTGATCAGGAGCTGCGCCATCAGGTCCTTCGCCGGCCCCGGCACCGATGGCTCCTTGGGGAACTCGAGGGCCCGGGCCACGATGTTGGCCAGGGTCAGCTCGTTGTCGATCCCCTTGAAGGGCGTCACCCCGTAGAACATCTCGAAGATGAAGACCCCCAGCGTCCACCAGTCCACCGCGTTGCCGTGCCCCTCCCCCAGCACGATCTCCGGCGCCAGGTACTCGTGCGTCCCGACAAAGGACATCGACCGGATGTCGATCGGCTCGGCCACAATCTCAAGGGTTCCCCGGGCGCTGGGCTTCTTCTTGCGCCGGCGCTTTGGGTGGAAGCACGGCACGGCGGGGACTATGCAATTGGGGATGATGCATGACGAGTTGGCGAACGGAGGGGGCTCGGCTGGGTTGTCCATGGCAGGGTCCGCAGCCTGCGGGCCCTGATCGGAGACGAGCTGAGCCGTCATCGATGCAGGGTTGTCGCTCTTGAGTGAAAGGTCGAAGTCCGTGAGCATTATGTGGCCGTCGCACCGGACAAGGACGTTTTCGGGTTTGAGGTCGCGGTAGATGATCCCCATCATGTGTAGGTACTCCAGTGCAACCACCACTTCCGACGCATAAAACCTATCAAATAAGAACGAATTAGAAACTCCAAAATTGACCATCAAAACCATAAATAATTTGTACTAAGAGCATGCTGCCGAGACAAGGGAGTACGTAATTCTAGGACTACAAATTACAAAAGATGTCTGCCATGTTAGAGAAGCTCAATCAAGAGGAGAGAACGAGGGCAAGGACAATTAATCACGGAACGGGGGTGGTCCATGGGGGTACATCATGGCGTTCGAGCAGGCCAGGGGGAGATTTGAATCGCGGGGCCCGTTCGATTACGTTTTGCTTTCTTTATGGCGTGTCGATTTGAGAGGAGAAAGGAGGGGAATGATGTAAGAAGAATCCCCGTAATCATGCTCCCACCAACAGTAAAATAAAAAGTGGAAAAAGTGGGATACTCTAGGGACGTGACAAAAGAAAAATTTCCAACTTTATAAGGACTAATAAAGAAATCAGAGTTCGATCACGAGACTGTAGTGGAACTAGAATAATATTTATATGTATTGTACTGTCTAGAGAGAGAGAGAGAGAGAGGAGGGAGGGAGGGGGGTTAAGAGCAAAGAGTACTAATGTTTTGTCTTCATGTGTTTTTCCACGCAATGCAAAGTCAGTGCATGGCATAATTAATAATTCAAATCTGTAATATTTGATGATTTGAGTGGGCCTCGCACAATCCAACCACCCAAAAAATAAAAAAATAAACTTCAAATCTTCCTAATGCTAATGCACAAATTTTCTCTTTTTGGGAGGTTTGAAAAAGCTCCTTAGAAGGGAAATTTCTTTTCTTCTAATATCAAAGGTTAAGTTTACTTATTTTGCCAGATCAAAGCTTAAGTAGATCAATTATTGAACGTGCAGTGTCTTGGTTTTCTTGAGAGACATTTAAGTCATTTTACAAGTCACCACATTTTTCCGCTCATCTAATTGAAATACTATAAGATCTTGATTGAAAAAATATATTTTTTTTTGGTAAAGACAGTGAAGTGCGAATCATTCGTACTTCGTCATTTATGGTATGTGATTAACGAAAGGATTTTATCAATTTTAATTCACGGTCTTCCTCGTGTAATGAATAATTAATGCATTAAATATTAAAATTTCCATAATAAGCATGGTTAAAGAGTGCCCTAGGAGGGGCACATGAACAAAACCCTCAACACAATTCCTTTAAAACACTAAAAAAATCTTTCCAGGATCTTGGTAAATCCATGACATTTCGAACTTGGTATTTTTAGATACATCAAATATGGAAAATTCCTCTCTTTCGATAAAAGGAAAACCTCTCTTTTAAAAGCAAAACTTTAGGGGGCAAAAGCTTGGTACTAGCATGAAGATAATTGTGTCCGAAAGATTCGCCCGGAACTGGTAATAGAGCAGTGATCATTGCAGAAGAAGAGGAAGCTGACCTTGGGACGTGCTTTTATCAGATGGGTGGAGCATTTATCATGATGCACAGTGCACGACAGACACGACTGAATACGTTGTTGGCTCATGCCCGTAATAAAAATCCGTTCCCATGTTCCGAGCCCGACAAAAACCGATCGGCTCCCCACATGTCCCCATCGCTCATCCTCACGAAATTTTTTTAATTTGTGGACCTACCCTTTGATTATTCATCACGCTATTTCGCAATAATGCCAAGAAAGAGAAACTCAATTTCAAACTGGAAAAAAAAGTCGTGACGTAGTTTCGTTTCTTGGGGATAGTGTTGGGTGTTTAGACTTATTGGAGAGGCCAAGAGAGTATGTCAACGTGAACTGTATAGGGAATTGGACGTACCGGACGGCCGACTCGCTGAACCGCCTCTCCGGTTGCCGTTGCCGGAGGACGTGGAGGTCCCCGCCGGGGCAGAACTCAGTCAGCAGGCAAGACCACCTCGGACAGTCCAGCGTTGCGTAGAGAGTGGGCAAGAAGGGGTGGTCCAGCATTTCCAGGATCTCCCTCTCTATCCTCGCCCGGCCTTCCTTGTTCCTGCCCGCCAGCTCCTTCTTGTCCATCACCTTCGCGGCGAACATGCACTCGCCGCCGCCCTTCAGCTCCACCAGGTAGACGCTCCCGATGTCGCCGCTCCCGAGCCGGTACATGAACCGGAGGTCGCTGAGGCTGAGCTTGGAGCCGTCGCGGGCCTTCCTCACACGCCGGATCGCGTCCCACCGCGGGTCGTCGGAGGGCGCATGGGGCTTGGCAAACGAGGTGAAGTCGCTCGAGGCGGTCCACGTCGTCTCGGACCCTGAGCTTGGACTGCGCTTCACGGTGTCGACCACCGTTGTGGTGGAATTGAAGCTGAGGCTCCGTAGGTCGTCGGCCGAGTCGTCGACAAACGGTTGGTTTATGACGGCCGGGGCGTTGACCAGGGAGGGCGAAGCAGTGGCCATAGGCGGTGGTGAGGCCACCCCCCAGTGGATATATGGGACTTTGTTTTGTGAGAGGGAGAGAGATTACAATTGAATTGAATTGAGTTGAATTGAATTGTGTTGAGAGTGAGTGAGAATTCAAAGGATAAGAGGTTTTTGAAGAGAGGGGGGAATAGGAATGTTTGGGCCGGCAAAATCAAGCTATGCCATGTGGCTTGCTTTTGTGTGGCCAGGACCCACTTGTGGGCCCAATAGCTGGATACTAATTCTAGCTAGATATCTTTATTCCATGCCCCAATATAATTTAACATTTAATTTTTAGTCATTTGCCTTTTCTTTATTTGCCTTTTCTTCTGGAGTGGGCCAAGTGGGGGCGCCCTAAATTTGGACAATTATACTTCAATGCTATTGAAATTGAAATCTCACCATCAAGCATCGCATATCTAGGATACTGTGCGGGCATTAGGGTTGAAACATTCGTTAATTCTTTTTTTTTTTTTTTAAGGCGGTTTGAAGGCAAAGACAAGATCATATGATTGTTGTCATTAGATGTAGTCCAGCCAAGATTTTGTGGATTAGTTTATGCAACATTTGACTGGCACTGTTGTGTTGTGTCCGGAAAAAGGAAGGTTAAGGCATGGCATCCCTTTTCCATTCTATCTACGCATAATCTCTTTTGATACCGTTTGGATTCTTCCGAGATAGCTGCTTATACCAAAGAAAAAAGATGATTATTTACGATATGCCTTCCGACTGTTTCTAGCCTCCGGCCGGAAAGATGTAAGAAATAATAATGCCAAGATTCTGTTTATTATAGGAATGACTTGACCCACTAAGCTCATAGACTAGATAAAATGCAAGCTACCATGGAACTATATTTATTTGGTGGTATAAGGAATCGAAACCGTATCGTGTGGCTTACCCGAATTTTCTCTCAATATTTAAAAGAATTTATAGTGAGGCATTAGATAAGGATGCTCAAGATTCATGACAATTATATACAAAGCCCCTAAAAGTCTTATTTTGAGTAAGCTCTCTGATTTTCTAGGAATAGTTTAATTAGATTTTCTTTTGCTGAATTGATGCTACAAGATACTGTTGGTTTTTTCCTTTTAGCTCGGACAAAGTACACCTCAACAGTCAAAACTTGGCACGGGGACACTTAAATGCCAAAAGTTTGGAAAGTAACGCTTAAGTGCCAAAATTGGAGCAAAATTGATTACTTAAGTGCCACTCGGCCAAAATCCTATCAAAATACCGACGTGGCGATTTTCCGGCGAAAGAAGTACAAAATGACGCCATTTTGCGAGCTAACGTGGTAAAAAAATTAATATAAAAATTAATAAAATTAAATGTAAAACTAAATTTATTTAAAACATTTAAAAATATTAAAAATATATTAAAAATAAAAAAAATTAATAAAAGGGTGGCAAGCCCTCAGCCGCCTGCCCCTTTTTTTTGAATTTTTATTTTATTTTTAAATGTTTTAAATAAATTTAATTAATTTTTATATTAATTTTTTTTACCACATCAGCACTTCAAAATTGTGCCATTTTTGTATTGTTTAGTCACGTCAGCATGCAAAACGATATCGTTTTGCACTTGCTTTGCCGGAAAATCGCCACATCGGCATTTTGGCCGGATTGGCACTTAAGTGTCACTTTCCAAACTTTTAGCACTTAAGTGTCCCTCCGTGCCACGTTTTTTAGTGTCCGTACCTCCTTTTAGCTCTTTCCCCCTTTATTTCTTTTCATCATTTTTATGCAATTCCCTGCTCGTTCTTCGGATTTGCCTCTCTTCCTTCTCTATCATTTGGTTTGCAAGACATAATCATTGGTTTGATGCACCTGAAAATGAAGGGAGTGGGCTTATTCGATTAATTAATTTGTGAGAATTTGTGTAAATATGTTCCAAAAGTGTAAAAATGCAGTTTCTCTTCTTAGTAAATTTCATGATGTTAGGTTTTGTTCCAAACCCTAAAGTAGTCATGCATCCTAGGAATTTCGAGGCACTTGTTCATCTAAATCCTTTCATTCAGAGATTTCTCGACTTCGTTGAGTTTTTCCTTTATCTTGCACTCGAACTTTGACGAAAATTTTATTTCCAAGTAGATATGGGTGAATTAAAGTGTTATTTGATTCAGTAAAGTTATAAACATTCGTCGAATGTTCTATTTCATTTCCTAATGTGGATGATGCCAAGTTTTATGTGCTTCGAGATTGGTTCATGTTTGGTGCAAGCTAACATGTTATTCTTTTTGTCATTTTGTTTCGATGAAACGGTAGTCTAGGAACTAACGGGATGGATAGACGCATGACTTCATACCCTCTAACTGTAATAATCTTGGTAGTATAATATATTACGAGTGAAAAAAAAAAAAAAAAAAAAACTATTTTGTGTTCACCAAAAAGAAAATTACATCTAGAGGCGAAAATTTACAAATAGGAAAAGGGAAATCTAGTTCAAGTGTAGGACCGTGGATTACATAAACAATCAAATTAATAAAAAGATTACAAGACATTAGACACATAAAAAAATTCTTCATTTAAAAAATGTTTCTAACACCCACCTCAAACTCAAGATGATAACAGTCACTAGACTCCAATGACCATGAGAGGGCATATGTCCAAAGGCTAGCTTGTGTTGTTGCGCATTATCACAATCTCTTTGTATGCATCCACTGATGAGAGCGCATCGTTGTCATTTTGATTAATAGAAATAGTCCTCCTACAATCATAAAAAATACTACTATGTTAAAGTATGTTACATTGCTTGTTTATAGAGTTCATGTACTTTTTATATACATACGGTCTCCTTCCATTTATGAACTTAAGATACTTGATAGGGGAACTAGATTTGGTAACTACTGTCTAATTCTAGGACAATAGATTTGCGAATTAGTCGAAGTTGAAGCAATACGCTAAGCAATGACCTATGAATCATTGAGGATTGCCCTAGTAACCACCCTTTCCACATGGGAAGAGGGAGGTAGGAAATTCGATTCCTAATCAATCCTAGTAGTATTGCTATGCACTTGCCACAATGTGGAACGTATGCATTAGAATTCTGCTGCTCTAAATTTTTTTATGATATGAGTAAAAAAAAAACGAAAAGGAATCTGATGGTTAACAAGCAGTTCCTATTCTAAGGCTAAGAGATGGTCGTATGTGTGGGATAACATACTTGCCACATATTCTATTTTTGTTTTCCCTTACTTGTATTATAGGCAAATTTTTTGGTATCAGAGCCATGGCATTTTTCAGCACATTTTTAGTTTAAAGTTCATATCCAATATAGAAAGGGAGATTTCAATACTAGGACATAATCCTCCAAAATTTCCACCCCTTTCATTAGCCTCCCATTAGAACTTCGTATTTCTGATGTCTCAAAAAATTGACTATCTTTATGAGGTCTCCTACCTCAATGATGACAGCAAAATTTCCGAAACTCACCTTCCACTTATGAATCCGTATTCTATTTTTGCTAAGTCATTCTCTTTTTCATCTATCCACTCTATTAAGCAGCTTATTAAGCATACTCCTAAAGAAGTTAAAGAGTTTGTCTAGTCCTCAAAATTTAACTAGAATTCTATCTTAACTACCCAGCAATAACAAATTGTCACCCTTCAAATCCTTTCTGACTTTCCACGACAATGGATACAACAGGGTTATATGCATTTTTACTTTGGTGCCATTAGACTTACTTTATCCCTTCATGGAAGGAAGGGCTCACCTGTGGTTGCTCGTATGACTCTCTTAGACAGCTGTTTTTAAACTACTAGCATACTTGTATTGGCACCATTCAAACCACCTTCAATGCAGGAATAGTGTTTGTCATGTTGTTTCCCAACTTCAATATGTCTCTCTTAGGGCCCGTTTGGTTCGGCTTTTGGGGAATGCATTTGTCAAAATACAAATACCTTTGGGTGAATGAGGTTTTCCGAAATGCAAATATCTTTTGGTAAAATTTGCATTGAGATACAACTTTGGCCAAAATACCGTTTGGTAAAATTTGCATCTATAAAGGACTTTTATTAAATTAAAAAAACAAAAAAAAAAACATTTGTATTTCTTTTTTTGAAGTTCGGCCACCAGACCGCCGGATCTGGCAGCCGGATGGCCGGATCTGGCGGCGTGACCCCGGCGACGGTCACCTGAGGTCGCGCGACCTCGGTGATCGCCGCCCGAGGTTGCGCGACCTCGGCGACCGCCTGGGTCACGCGACCCAGGCGTTGCCTGAGGTCCAGTGACGGTCGCTGGGGTCAGGGGACCCTTAGGCGGCAGTCGCCGACACACGCGACCCCTTGGCCGGCGGTCATCGGCCTCCGGTCAACTTCTTCCGGTGGTATGCGGTGGTTTTGGAGAAGATGAACAGTACTGGGATTTGCATTCCAGAGATGCAACTTCCCAAAGGACCTCCGGAGCTGCATTGGGCTAAAGGCCCTTAGAGCCACTTGGAGATGCAATTGCATCTCGCTAAAGTTGCCCAAAATAACGAATCAAACACATTTGCATTTCACCAAGGGACTTTAGAGTCCCAAGGGGCTTTCCAAATGCCCAACCAAACAGGGCCTTTTAAATCCACGACTTCTTTCAACCCTTAAGGTTTAGCTATGGATTACTAAAGCACCTCAGACTCCAAATTTTATTGTCGTTATCTTGCATTACCAAATGGTTTATCAACCAAAATCACGCCATTGACCTCAACTTCCCTGATATGAAGATGCCTTGTTCATCTTGGTGGATAATGACCAAAACTCCTGTATCCATGTGCTCAGACAAATTCCTCGAGATCAGCTAATTAAGTTACACCAAGACACATCAATAACTAATTATGAAAATATCCACCAGAACTCCAGGCCTATCCAATCCACAAAGTCCTAGTTCACCTAGAAAAAAAGATGGCACATTTGTCATTAAATTTAGTAAGGAAAAAGAAGAAACCATTTCTTCTATCTTTCCTACTATTCTTATGATGCAACCCTGTGCAGCCCATGTTCCAGCTATCAATGGCCACCTAGATTCAAAATCCATAATTGAATCTTTTAACCCAAAGGGATGTCCTCTTCACTACTATAAAGACCCTTGTACAGGACATTGCTTTTGGGATCTTGATTGTCAGTGTTCCTTTTGTACAAATCCTCCAGATGAAGAAGAAGACGACAAGTCATCCAGAAGAAAGAAACAATCAAAAGATAAATTTTACCAAAGGTACCTTGATGGAGATTACTGTTGGATCTCTTGATGAAGATAGAGGAAAATATCAATTTATGATTTCATATAGACCACATTGATCACACCCTCCTACGAAACTCCCTGAACCATGTGAACCCCCTCCACCTCCTCAATCACCATCCAAAAAGAAACCTCACCCCATATATCACCTTTCTATAAACCCATCTACTAATGGGTTAAAAAGAATTCATTCTCTCTAGAAGTACCCAAAGCACTTCAACCCCCATGTTCCCAAAAACCAAAACCACCACCTCTCCTTTCATCCTTTGTATGTTCCAATCCTAAAACTTTCCACTTTTGGAAAGATCTTATACAAGTGTCCTATTTTCAGCATTAGAAAAATTTACAAATGCTCACAATTGGTTCTGTTATATCCCTAAAGTCCCGAATCCCATAGATAATGATGACCATGGAAGACAAAAGTAAGTCAACACTACTGAAGCTATCCTGGATCGGTAGTCAGAATATGCTTAGGCCTAGAATAATGTTCTCAAGACAATTGGCACCAAGCTTTCAACTGTTTGGGCTCGTCAGAATCATATTGACCAAAAAGTTGATCAAACAGCTTTGATCACAAATAAATTGCTTGAGACATTTCAGAAGAAAGTCCAGCAGATGGAATATGGTAAATATGTCTCTCATCATTATTTGGAAGACTAGACGGCTGAAATGGAAAAACTAAGGAGACAAATTAAGCTCTTGCAAGATGGAAAATTTGTTCTTCATCCAGATCCATTGTCCTAGCCTTGGCAAATGATTCCAATGAAAGTGGGCCCCTCTAAAGCTACATCAATTGCCTCAATTATTGACGAAGCTCCGAAGCAAGATCAAAGGGATATTGTCACGCTTCGAAATCGTATCAGAGAAATAAAAAAGCAAAGAAAAATTAGTGAATAAAAGAAGCCAACTCCTAAACCTTTTTTGGAGGCCTCCTTTGCTCATATGGTTTTAAATCCACTTGAGGCTTTCTTGCGAGATTAAAGCAGACAAAAGATACCAACTATTGCTACATTTGATTCTACTAAGCAAACTACCTCTAAATCAGCCTAAAAAGAATTCCTTTCCTCTACAAATACTTCAATCTTTGAGCCACAAACACTAGTGTCCCGTGTGCCTATTATCTTTATGGCTAATCCCCCTAAAGTAGAAATGGACTCAAATTCATCCAAGCTAGAAGTAGTACACCTTCATGACTCAAAATCTGAACAGAAGTCTTCGACCTCAAAATACTACTTTATACTCGATGATATTTCATATTTCAAAGGGCTAGATAGATTATAAGAGTTTCATGCTTGGCTCAACACCAAGGCACTTTTTGTTGAAAATCGGTATGAAATACAATCATGAGCAGATTTACTAGAAGCTTAAAAGATTGGGAAAGAACTATTTCTAATCAGGATCAAATGACATTTCTACTTCAGACAGATTTTTGTTATGTGATCCGGGTTAACCACCATTTCTTTATTGGGAAACCAGAAGATTTTCTTAAGCTCAAAAGAATAGAATTTTTTGAAAGAAAATACCGCTCTTTGTGGAAAAAGCATTTGAATAGGCATTTCCAAGAAATGCTTAAATTATTCTATGCCCTCAAAGCTGACCCTAATTTGAAGCAGGTCTTTTGGGCTTCCATTCCAAAAAAATGGACAAATTGTGGAAAGATTCATTCAAAGTAAATAGAAGACTGTTGCCAATGTTCCTCTTGGAGAACTCTAGCAGGAGACACATCTTGCCCTCGATGATTTTTGCATCTGTAGGAAGGCTTTCAAAAGTTATCTCAAGAGTAACAAAGAACTTGATTGGGCTTGTCAAAAACCTGAGTTAAGAATCAAGTGATCAAAGAAAAACTCCTGTGATGATCATTCTTGTGGGGATCAATGCAAAAAATGAAGACATTTTAAAAGATTCTCCTTAGAACATATGAAGAAAAGGCGCAAATAGCAATTTTTACCGAAAAGACACTCCAAATGAAGCTCTTCTAGAAGGCATAGAAAATCCGATAGGTGTTACATTTGTAACAAGAAGGACCACTTTGCCAAGAATTATCCAAAGGTTAAAGGAAGAAATCCCATTTAATTTAGAAGATAGAGAAGTAAACTGGAGTATCACTCTAAGATGATGATGTTGAATCAGTCTTCTCCCTAGAAGATGAACCAACCAAACACACAGTGTGTGCCATCTAGACGTGGTCACAAAATAGTGACACTGAAAGCTCGTCAGAAGAACCTAAAGAAGAGGTATTCTTCTTCTCTAAACCCCCCACAATCTAATATATTTGTACTTATACTCCTTTTATCCTTCCATATTTCCCTGTAAAAATATATCCATCTAAGTATGATAAGCCTATTTCTCTTATTGCCCTCATCAACACTAGAGCCAATACTTCTATTCTTGATGTAAAGATACTTTCAAAAAATATTGGACGTCATACACCTGATATTTTAACTTTGCTTCTGGAGATAACTTTATTATAAGAGTTCAAAGCAAACATATCACTATACAGTTTTTTCCCCAATGTTCGGTCATCACCAAAATCCTTAGTTCGAGTTCACTAGATAAAGATATCATTATTGGTCGGAATGTTCTTACACAAATTCCTAAACTTACAATTGTGACTAATGGATTACAATTCAAAGGGCAGTTCTAGGAATTTTGTAGACATCCGAAGATATTTCACTATTCAAATGATCATTTTAGCTCCCATCTTACAGGTCCTTCTAAGAGCATGCGCATACTTTCACTTAGATTTTGTCCAAAAATACTCTAACCCTTCATGGAAAAATCATAATTTCTTCATCAATCTTCATTTCATGAAAACGAAAATGTCAATCTCATCAAAGCTAGTCACTCTGGAATGAACCCAGAACATTTGCTTTTAGCACAAAAAGAATGCTCGAATTTGCTTCATCAAGGATTAGTCGAGTCCTCATACTCTCAATGGGCTTGTGAAGCATTCTATGTCAACAAGCGAGCGGAACAGAATAGAGAAAAATTGAGACTGGTTATCAATTATCAGCCTCTTAACCAATTCCTACAAGATGATAAATTTCTCCTACCACATCGTAATTCTTTATTCTCCAGCTTCACCCAAGTTAAGGTCTATTCCAAATTTGACCTTAAAGGTGGATTTTGGCAGTTAGAAATTCACCCTGAAGATAGGTACAAAATTGGATTTTGTATTCCAAATCAATATTTCCAGTAGATGATGCTCCCTTTTGACCTCAAAACAGCTCGTTCGTTGTTTCAAAAGGCTATGTGCAAAATTTTTCAACCTATTTTGACCAATGCTCAAATTTACACTGACAAGGATTCTCATTGTAAATTGGTAGCCCAATTTGCAAACTTGGTGCAAAAGCATGGCATCATGTTATCCCAAAAGATTATTATTGCCCATAAAGAAATCGAGTTTCTTGGGATGCATCTCAAAGATGGAACTTATTATCTCGATCCTCATATGGCTGAAGAATTACAAAAGTTTCCTAATGGAAACCTTTCTGACAAGCAAGTTCAACAATTCCTTGGGATTGTCAATTATCTTAGGGACTTTATCCCAAAAATCACAAAGCTTGTAAGTCCCCTACAACAAATGCTCAAGAAAGATGCTCCTCCAAGGAGACCATAGCAATTTAAGTCTGTATGCAAACTTAAGGAAATTCCGCAGCATCTCCCTCCTTTGCCAATCCCTTCTAACGGGAAAAGGGTCTTGCAAATAGATGGCAGTGATAAATATTGGGCTGCTGTTCTTCTTAAATAAATTGATGGAAAGCCACGAATTTGTGATCATAATAATGGAAGATTCATGCAAGCAAAAATGCATTACTACTCTACGTTTCAAGAAATTTTGGCAATAAAATATGGCATCAAAAAATTTGAATTCCATCTTGTAGGATATCATTTCCTTGTAGAAATGGACATGTCCTCATTCTATGAAATGCTGAAGTTTAAGCAGAAGCAAATTCTACATTCACAGCTTCTTAGATGAGTAGAATGGTTTTCAACATATTCTTTTGAGACCAAATATATTGCAAGAAAAAAAAAATACTTGCTGATTTTCGATCCAAACCAAAAGAAATTATAGCTACCATATCCATAAATATGTATGTGGTAAGAAATTCAAGATGCGGTTTCAAGGCCGGAGAGATAAAGCCCAAATGGCCTTTGTATTCATATCCACCAAAGATCCTTGAGCTAATTCAATACAATGTTCTTGTTGAATATCTTGGAAGACTTATGTGGCAATATCATTTCCATATTTTTAGTAAATATGGTGGTCTTCTCCTTAGGCTAGATGGACTACATCCAAAATATCCATTTATTCATCCTCCCACTTTCTTCCTAGAAGAGGAATTCCCAGAGAAACTCAAATGATTTTATCGGTATTTGTTTAATCTTTATACTATTGCCATTGAGTTTCCAACAGTTAAGATGCCTCTTATTATCAGCAGAATTATCCAAGGAGAAGTCAAGTATAAATATTTTGGAGAAATGCTTAGTTAGTTTAAATCATTAGGTGCATGGAAGAATATTTTTCAAACCCAACTTAGGGCATGTAGGCTGAACCCAAAACTTTAGATAATTGTTTTATTTTTCAGGCCATGGGTATTTGTTCGACCCAGTGGAGATATGTGTAAACTCCAATAGATGTTGGAGTATTCACATATAAACCCAACCTGTTATGAACAGGAATTTTACAACACTTCCTTGTAGAATCTTAGTATATCCTTGATAGTATTAAGAATTATAGAGGATATCGTGCCAACGCCATCAAGTTATTCTGCCAGAAGCATGGCCAACATAAAATGGTCGTATTTCTTAAAATCATTGTGATGACTATCGTGCAACCCATCCAACGATTGATGCTTGCCTAAGAAACTACTATGGAATAAATGTATCGGACACTTCTAAGTCACCAAAAAATTCACAGGATCTAGTTTCATCATCATCACAAGACCTATGGGGAGGATCACTTCATAAAATCCTTTTGTCATGGTGAATTGTAGCTTGCACTCAAACTATGTCTTAACAAAAAAAGTCCATCGCTTTAGCTTAGGTACCTACCCCAACCTTGCATTCCAACAAGTTCCACTAATCCTAACAAGCTCTCACCAGTCATCCAAAAGACAAAGACTGTCTGAATTAAATACGGAATGTACTCCAAAAATTGAAATAGAGAAGCTCCTCAAAGCACTTAGATAGCAATATAAAAATAATCTAGGGAAAAGTATTACTAATATTCCATCTAGCTCTAACCAGTCCCTAGAAGCCACATACACTCACCATTTCGAAGCTCTCGAAGTTGAAAGACTCATTAGAAAATACATCAGACAGAAAGACAGGGATGACTCTGATAGCTCAGATGATGATGAGATGATCCATAAGTATGATTTCTAAAGCATTTTGAATTAACGTGAAAAAGCCTCTGGGATAAGAAGACTAAAGCACCAAAGAAAAAAGAAATTTGAACCAAACACGTAAAGAGAAAGAAAACTTGGCTTGGAAACACTATTTAGCACTATTCAGCACTATGCATGTACTATTTGGTACTATTTGATACTATTTGGAACTGTAGTAGAAGTGAAAGATGTAAGATAAGAATATGCTTAAAGCAAGATCTTCGTTTGTCAGTACAAAAGTCAAATAATTGGCCATTATCGGCCACTAAGAGTCTGTAAATTTGTCTTCGATGCTTGCATATATAAGGTGGTGCTTGTAAATGTTAAAAGGCAGAACACACCCTAACTAAAAATAATATTGTGTGGTTTGCTATGAGTCCTTAAAACCTCTCTCCTCTCTTCCTTTCTGTCTAGTATAATTCTTTAAAATTAGAAATATTTTGATCAATCCTAATAGTGTACTCTATGCTTGCCACAATGTGAAACTTGTGTATCAGAATTCTACTACCATAAAATTTTCTATGATACGAGTCAAAAAACGAAAAAGAATTTGATGACTAACAGGTAATCCCTATTCTAAAGCTAAAGGAAGACCGCGTGTATGGGCACAAATTCTGTTTTTGTTTTCCCTGGCTTGTATCATGGGCAAATTTTCCAGTTTAAGAGGTAGGGGTGATGACGTTTAGTTTCAGACGTGGGTTCGACTTTTATACTCTACAAAGAGGTAGGGTAGAAGTGTAAAAGTGAGTTGAAAGTTAAAGTAGGACGAACGAAAAAAATAAAAATAAAAAATAAAAAAGATATAGGGAAAGGGTTTTTTTTTAAGATGCTTGAATGATATGCAATTAGAAGTTGTATTTGAAAGAGAGCTTGAATATATGTTCTCATGTTCTTTGTGGGGAAAGTGTTTAAAAAGTCTTAAATTTATTATATTGGTATCAATTCAATTATAAATCTTTTGCAATTGTACAAATTGAGTTCATTTAGCTAATTTTGGCTAAAAATCATCGACATGGACGATGGTCATCCGACATGGCATGGTTGACGCTGATATAAACAAATTCTAATAATTTTTAAAAAATAAATTATTATTTATTATTTATTATTTATTATTTATTATTTATTTCTTTTTTTTTTTTTTTTTTATACTTTCATGCGAGCGTCACGTCCCTCACTAGTGAAGTCGTGACCCTCACTGGCAGTTGGCGAGGGCCAACATGAAAGGAAAAAAAACAAAAAGATAATAAAAAATAAAAGAAAAGAAAAATATCAAAATTATAAAAAAAAAAAAAAAAAAATTATTTAAAATTTACACATCAATGTGGTTGCGTAGAACGGTCGGTGTCAACATCAGCAATTTCCAACCAAATTCTGGCCCAAATTGGCAAAATAGATAAAAATGCAAAAGATTTAAGACTAAATTTGTTCCATCGAAACATTTAAAACTAAATCGATATCAATACAATTTAGAATTATTTTTTGTACTTTCCCTCTATTTTTTGGGGTGATTTTATTTAAGTTCCGCTTGTTTTACCAAAAAAACAAGTGATTTGGTATAAAAAATTCAAAATTTTTTTCCTTATGTATATACTTGTTAACTATGTATATTTACTCAGCCACCTAATAAATACAAAGAAAACAAAGGAAATAGTCATATATATAATACCTTATAGGCTTTTTAGTAATTGACCCTAAACAGGACCCGTTTTCTAAACTTGCTACCCGTTTACGTCCAATTAGACGTTGGGCAAGTCGGGTACCGTATTGTTCCCGTCTCGTTTCCAACTATTGTTTTTTTTTGGTTAATAGAGAGAATTCTTAAATTTTGCAATACTAACAAACTAATTTTATAACTGACGATTAGAGTGAGAGAAAAATCCGCGGATGATCAATCTCCCAAAGTATATAAAGTGATTAGGCAAAAACTCAGTTTGGTACCATAACAAGGATCACGTGTCTACATATACACTTGCTGTGCCACGTCGCTCTCTAAGTTGGTTTTGGAAATCCGTATTTCGCTCGTCAAAAATGCAAGTCGCCAGGTGACTCTAAGTGACAATCATCATACCGGCCTTTTTCTACTTGGTTTTTCCTTTCTTCAAAGCAATCTATCTTTGGTCCTAAGCATGACCTTAAAAGGCTTCCTGTTTCAATGGACTCCCCTTCGGGTGAAAAGGGGTAAGTCCTGCAGGGCTCTCCGCCACAAACCCTCCCTCGGGAGGGTGAGGATCCCACCTTGGATTCCCGCGATGCCTTCCCCAGGGCTGTCTAGGCGCGGTACAGGAAAATGAAGGGAGGTGCCCCGAAAGGGGCGCCGCCACAGCCATCTCTATCAACTGTTAAAAGAATGATCGCTTGTAATAAATAGTTAATTGAAAATATTTTTATAATCGATAATAATTTATATTTAGACATTTTCGTAAAAGATGAAAATTCTCTTCCTTGATAATTAGTTAATGGAAAATGATCGCTTGTAAGCGATATAAACAATTATTTTTAGGATTTTTTAATATATTTTTTATGAAATAAGTCAAGTCTAAATTATTGCAAATGTAATTAACCCAATGCACTAGACTAATTTTCTGCATTTTTTATTAATAGACTAATTTTATTAAGAGTAGCCCATAGAGATCGCACCAGATTGATTTAATAACTTTATCAATTAGATTCAAATTGGTTTTTCTGGGTTAATACCACGAATAACCCTAAAATGGTCTATCTATGCTAAATTTACCTAAAACTAATTTTTTGACAATCGAAAATTCCAAACCGATATACATATGACGACTATATCATTCATTGTGGTCCTCAAATCAATACACCTATCACATGTTGTCTAATGTAAAACTTTGATGATAAAATTTAACAAAAACTAATAAATGATAAATTTGTTATAGATATACTAATTTTTGGTCTTTAGTAGTCGTAAAATTAAGGGAAAATGCCACAAAAAACTCTACACTTTGCCCAATGTAACATATTTCCCACAAACTATTTTTTGTGACATCAAAAATCTTAAAATTGTATTCATGTAACACATTTAGCTTATATTTTTTTTCTATAAACTTTTACTTATGTGATACATTTATAACAATTCCAAAAATTTTATGCGACAATGACTAATGGGAGCTTGTCGAAATATCAATGGAACTTGCTGGAATACCAAGTTATGTCACATGGATACAACTTTAGGGTTTTTGATATCACAAGAAAAAAAATTAAGATAAATATATATCATGCTGTATAAGGTTGAGTTGAATGTGTCACATAAATACAAATTCGAAATTTTTGATGTCACAAAAAAAATTTATGGTAAATGTGTTATAATGGACATAATTTAGGATTTTTTGTGATTTTTATTGTAAAATTAATTTTTCATAAATTTTTCATAAATATATTAATTTTGATTTTTTATTATATTAATCTTTTCTTTTTGTTCGTAAGATTGAAATGGGTTTTAATTAGGTGTAAAACCAAGCGTTTTATTCACTCCTAGAAGAACGAGAAGCATGATAATAGTTTGACATGCCATCGCAACTAAAAGCTCTCATGCTAGTTCTTGGGAACAAAAGTGCTGTTTGGTAGTCATGATGGCATCTATTGACTATTCATTTCACCGAAGCAGTCTTGACCCTTTGACCTCTCAAACCTAGAAAAGGCGGGATTGCTGTAGAGTGCACGTGCTCATTCAAAAGGCCATCATGAGATTTGTACAGTCAAAAGCATTTGACGTTCCTGAGAATCCAGCTCAAGAAGAGACTCATACTTTCCACTATATTCCGAGAGAAGTCTCTCGAAGGAGATGAGTAAAAGGAGGCGAAAATGTCATGAGAATTTTAATTTTGCAATCATGATGATAATGTAGGTATAACCAGGCTATATCTTAGGCAGCGTTTTAGTAAGATTTAACTAAAGAAGGATGGGATTAATATCTTCAATATAATGATCATACTATTAACTCACCAATTAGAAATATGGATTAAGAAAATTTTGATAACATTGTTTGTTAAATATTCAACTCCTCTGTTATATGTTTGTAAAAGATTTCCATGAAATTGAAAACTTGTTTTCATTGCTTCTTATCAAAGAATATTGTTTGAAAATTGACACAACAGCTATAAATTAAGTCCATAAAATTCCTCAAATTAGAAAAGCTTATATCTCTATCTTGTGCACTGTCTTGTAAATTCACTTGCAAATTCATTTATGAATGATCGATATATTTTGACAGCTAATCAATCAAGATATATCTATGCAAGGATAGCGCTTGAAGAAAACATTCACTAGTATTCACTTAAGTCGAGAGATGTAATTGGATGTAAAGGAGCGTGTCATGAAAATAATATCTAAGGTTTGGTTAATTGTCTCCATCGCTCTCAATAAATTGACTGTCTTATCGTCACAACCACGACTAGGTAGAAACCCCAGCTGATCACCCATAATATCATCATCCGACGTAAGATACTCCATTTCAATATCCCGTCTTCGTTCTTGTCACTGCCATCCTCATCCTTATCTACGTCTTCAAACTCATCTTTAATTGGGTGGGGATCCCCCAAACCATCATTCTCGTGGTTAGAGATGATCACTTCTTCTGGATCTTCTTCATCACCCTCTTCTTCTTCATCAGTTAACTTTTCACATCCATCAAGAACAATGCTCTCCGAGATCGAATCACCTCTCATCTCCCCCTCATTAGTCCCAATCGTCAGATGATCGATCCCTAGGGTGAAAGGTCCGCATCTGGGAGGAAAATCGCGAAGACCTTGGATCCGGTGCCGCTTGACATTGATTTCGGTTGAAGAATGTCCGTGGCTTCTTTTCTCCATTGCATGGATAGCTAGTGTTAACACTATACTGAACAAGAGAATTCACGAGAGTAGGGGGGCTCACAGTCTCCATTTTTACTGCTTTTAATTACAATCTCGTTGGTGACTCTTTCTCGTCCCCGAAAGTCCTCCTATATTTCAGTTAAGAGAAGTGTTTGAAACAGTTTATGGACCACCGCTACAAAATGTGTTGGATGAGTTGGGCCCATGATGTCAGAGTGAATGCTTCCAATATGACAGAACGAGTTGAACTTTTCTTTTTAGTCTTCGTAATTTTGCCCCTTAATGCACTCAACACATTCATGTCGCTTGAATCAAGAGATGAGTATATTGTCCTTGATCAAACGTGCTATTCTTTCTTTTGATGTGTGACCTAAACGTTCATGTTATAGAAAAAGAAGATTTCCCATTTGGCAAAGACCTTTCTAGGATGGGAGATTGAACAGAACACTAGGTAATACGAGATTCTACTAATCTAATTACTCGAAGTGCTTTCAGATGGCATTCTTTCCTTGAAGCCCCTCCGGCATCGAATCTAGCTCAATCAAGCTAAAGTGGCCATGACCTAACGCTGGAGTGTGAATTAATAAGGTTGCGCCACTGCACCATTATTAGACCAATGCCCATGCAAGAAGCTTACGGCGAGCTCGAGCTCGAGCTGTTGCCATGTTGGGTGAGCTCTATGCCACTCGAGCTTGCGATGGCTACGCAAGCTTTGTCTGGGAGTCTGGCATATCGGGCCACCTCCGTGGCCCTGGAGGTGTGCCCAACCTTGACCGAAATTTGAGGCCGCGACCCTCGCCGACCTTTGATGCGAAGTCAGTGAAGCGTCGCCACAGCCTTCAAGCGAGTGCTTAGAAAAAGAGGGGTAGATAAAGTTTTAATACTGTAGCTGCTTGGTAGCTGACTGTCGCAAGAGTTTCCATGCCTTTTTTTTTTTTTTTTTTTTTGCACATTATGTATCACATAATCCTGTCAATTTAAATACTCTTAGACTTCATAAGCATTGAAAAATTAATAAACTCGTGACATTCGAATCAAATTGTTGCACACCCCCCACCCTCCCCTCTAAGGAAATTCAACCCTCCTTTTGTTCTTGAATAAGTGAACACTCCTTAGAGACTCACTGCCAAGGAGTGGACAGGCAAAACCTTCACCCTTTCTTTTACCCATGTTGGCCAATTTGTTCTAGCTTCAACAGCCATACTTTTGACGAAGTCCGTAAGTAACAACAGCACCATAAAGAAAGGTAACATAAATTAGACTCAAAGTGCAAAGCAGCAGGAGGTCACTGCACCTGTACATTATCTTTATAAGCATAAACATAGTTGGCTCCGGGAAATAAAAGTTTCAACAGATCTCACAATAGAAAAAAAGTCCAGCCTTTAAAAATGCACTCTAATTCCAGTGCAACTCATGATGCCGCATAATTTTGTTGATCACGGAAAGCGCGGCCAGGTACAATTAGCTCTCCTTCGATTTGACAGGAGCATTTGCAAGATCGTAGATCTCTTTCTTGCTCTTTACCCAACTGGTCTTCTTAGCATAATAATCGATTTTGTCCAAGTCTTCAGCAATCCCCATATATCCATAAAGAAGTGTCTCGTCTTGGTCATTTCCCTGCATTCCTGGCGCTTCATTTTTATTGCCTTCGCCATGATCTGTAGTTCTCTTCTCAAATTCGACCCTCCCACGTTTATTCTCAGCAAAATACTCGTGCAGTTTACCGGCATTTCCAAGTCCAGAGAACGTGTTTAGGAACTTCACCACAATGACACTTTGGTCGGCAGGCTTCCCAAGACAAACCACCATTTTACCCTCTGCGAAACCTTTACCTGCCATAAGATGAAGAACAAACCAAGCAACATTATCATCATAGAAGCAATATCCCACTTTTAGAGAATGAACACTGCATATTGGGTCTTAACCTCAGGCACATCCCACAATGATGAATTAGGAATGATCAGAAGATCTGAGACAGCCCAAGGGAAATGCTATATGTAGTGCTTTCTTAAATTCATTTAAATGCTGCATTTATACAAATCTTAAAAGGCCAACTTTTTTTCTTGAAGGAGGTCACAAAGAATGAGGAAAATTTTTAAGAAGTCCTCTTCAGAAGCATTAGCATGTTCTCATCTACACAAGCACAAACCTCTCAAAAATGTTTCGATCCTTTCCCTTGGGATTACTCTCTGGTCTTTAGGATCATCCACTGCCATAGAAATGTTGTGTATGACAACAAGGGGAGGCCACAAAATCAAGTCCTCCTTCTGAGTCAATGCAATGTCATCAGGCAACGGTTCTGGAACCCAATTTATCGGGTCTGCAGTCACAAGACTCCACCCAAGCAAAACACAGATTGCCCTGTGCAGTCCAAGATGCTGAGCTCTTAGCCCTACCTTCCGAGACATGAGGGCATGCTTTGCCAAGTTCTGAGTACCTTGGAACTCCTTGGAAGAGCTGTTGTAGGATAGTGATATGAAATTCATCAGTACACTGTATAATAGCATATTGTAATACCAGCATGAGGAAATTATTTGTTCTACAAATAAGGGGCAGATCTTATTCAATAAAGACATTAACCCATCCTGGAAAGAAAATTATCTTTTAAAGTTCAAAAAAGCACTAAAAACCAAAAGGAGGAACAAGGCCGAAAGTCGTCAAGACAAAGGTGACCGAGAACCAGTGACTATAAACCAGTATAATGAACCATATAAACTAAGCTTCTGCTGTGTAGTAGGAGACATTCAGTAGTAGCATCTCCCTTAATAGCAGCTTCCCTAGAACACCTCATTGTTATCCAAGTATTGCAGAAAAAATGTGAACCTTCAAATGACAATTTCAAATACATCATGTTGCGTCAGAAAAATACACTAATTGTAGCGCATCAGAATGCACTCAATAGACCTGTAAATCAGACTAGAAAAGCAGACCTCAAAGAGACCTGACAGAAATCGGTGAGTGAAGTGTACAAAATTGAGTTCATGTGGGTGGGTGAATGGGTGTATGAGGGTGTTTGTAAAACTATAATTTCAAATTGAAGCTACCTTAACTTTTAAAACAGCACCTTTTGGGTGTGTTTATGTGCGCTGGTGTGCTTGCATACATGTGTGTGCATCTCCAATTGCGTGCATAGGCACATACATGCTACATGATAAGTGTGAAGAGAGCACACAGCTTCTCTAACATACAAGTTCAGGATGTCACAATATAGATAAATCATTGTCCAGATGTTAAACAAAATGAGTTAATACATAGCTCATATCAGCTAAACATATAAATACTTTTAACAGCATGACCACTGGAAGTAAAATGCTTGGCTAAAATACAATAAACTGAGAACTAGAATGGCATAAAAAGCTTTTCCAAGTAGATATGTCGATTCTAGGGATTGAAATGCAGAAAACAAAATGATGATGTGAGTATCAATTGAAGAAAACCTCCGGATGCTGTAATTACACACTCAAATTTCCCAGTTTGAGCAGGAAGCTGAAAAATCATAAAGTCCTCAAGCATGTTTGATCTAGATATGGATTACGCATCAAGTAGAATAACATACACCACCAGCAGATCTACTAAGATTTGAGTTCCGCTGCCAAGCTAAAGGTACTTCAAGCTTGTCAACACTGATTCTTGACCATAGAAGCTCATAAGCATGTACCCTTACCATCCAAACCAAGCAAAACAGAGGTATGCAACTCATTTAACATTCCCTCTGCTCTATGTTCGAGAATGACTAGTCCAACAATTGCATAATCATAGCTAAAGAGAGAACTATGCCCCCTTGAACTGTCACCTTAACTGTAATTGTAAAGATGAGAGGGCCCAAACTGGGTGAGTAAGTCTGACAGAAAAATCAGAGAACTCTGATTCCAAACAAAAACCTTTTCAATTTTGCTCTTATGCAGTATCACACCTCCAACCCAGATCTAAACTGCTCACTTGCCACTGAGCTGAATACCCAATACAAGATAAAAAGCATTTAACTGAGCTCAAAAACTCCAATCGGCGTGCTAATTTATCCTTGTTGAAATTAACTGCTACATCAGCTAGTTTCTTTTATATGATATGCTGCCCAAAGCATTTTGGTTCCACTCCAAACAGCTTGCAGACAATTTAGCTGGCAAGAAAATGGATATAGTTTTCCACTAGCATATGAAAGCATGGAACTGAAGCAAAACTAACTTCATGCTTGTCAACATACAAAACTGTGCCCAGACAGCATGTCACAAGTGACCCACTTTCCTGATGGCATGGCATAAGAGACTCAGATGGGGACCAGAACCAAAAAATCTTCCTGACTACAACAGCGTCAATGTCTCCTCTGCATATAGGTTAACTTAAAAATATACCACTACAGTATGAAGTCACAACAACCATTGTCAATGTCAGAAAGCATATAGCACCAGCCCTAGAGAAGTTCATTTTCCTTTTAAGGATGCCAGAGTCAGTGACAATGCCATCTAAACTGCCATTGCAAAAGAAGCTCAGCCAATTGACTTAAGAAACCATATTATCCTAAGCATAGCCTAAGCATCAGTAAGATATTCGCTTACGGCTGACATGGCTTGAAACACAATCGCATAATTCTTAGACAATCAATCAAAATATAAAGCAAGTACTCCACCTTCAAATAAGAAAAATTGGATAGGAAAACAGACCTCCTGCCACATACAACACAGAATAAACTTCCAGCTTTTCCTTGAGCCAGGTATCGTCTTTGAACCCTTGAGTTAGTGTTAAGCTTTTTTGAATAAATTAAGAAGGCATCGTGCACTGATTTCTCAAATTCCTCTGATTCCTCGGGAAATTCAGATACTAGAGCACTTTCTGGTTCTTCTAATCCATCACCATCATTTGAATGCTGACCCTCATTGGATTCATCATATCTCTTCCTAATTCTCTGGTTTTTGTGAAATCGCTTCTTGTAACCGAAATGTTGTGACTTGTACTGTTTCAAAGGCTGGAATTTATGATAACCCTTCAAGTATCCATGTCCATGTTCAGATAATCTCACTGGATCCACTTGTTGATGCTCCAACCCATTTTGATATGACCAACAACCATCTGAAAAATCATCTTGATGATACTTTTGTCTATAATATGCCATTTCACTCGATCTCTCTTCATCAGAATTATATGTTACACCACTAGGTGAGTATAACTCGGTCCTATAATCTTCCCCAACCAACTCTTCGCTGTTATCTAGATCCTCAAACTCACATAAGTTTCTGTTTGCAGGCATTGCACCTCTATGAGCATAGTCACCAAATTCTTCCTCTATATCATACATTCTTCTTTTCGGTATCCTATTATAAGGCTCATAGCTGCAGCCTTCTTCCACTTTCTGTCTCTTCACTCTTGCGGCAGCTCTATGCATGCCTCTATCATACTTGGACATGGAGTCATCAAAATAGATCTCTTTTGGGTTCAATGAGTCATCATTTCTTCTAATATCATATCCTGGTCTAACTTTTGAGATCTGATTAACTTGCTTTGCGCCAATACGTAGAAAGGCTGACTCTTGCGATGTTCTGCTCTTATGAATGGTGTGGGTAGAACCATAATCAGAACGTGTCCAATCTTGATGCGAAACATCTGATCCTTTAAAACTCTTTGGAACAGTTAACTCCTCCATGGTGGCATGATTCCATGCACTTCTCCTCTCGAAATTCCTATAATCATCAGCATTTTCTTCATCATTGTCTACAGACCGAACAATACTTGGTCCTGTCACCTTTCTAGCATGATCATTTATTTCACCATGGCTGTACTGTACTTGATCATTTACTTGGTCATGAACAGGTATTGTTTCATGCAAATTATCAATCTCATGAGCAAGTCTTTGTGGCTTGACATCAAAATAGTTCTCCCGCTCATCCCCGAGGGTGTCATAAGCATGCTGCCTGGGGATGTGCATATTCCTCAGTCCCATATCAGATTCTCTTCCAGAATCAATAAGCATTCTCTGGTAATGGGCACCTCCATATGAGGTTTCTGCATATTTCTGCCTCTCTGAATTTTTATTCGTAGGTTTCGAGGGCTCTCTAACCCCATGAGAGTATATAACTTCTCTCCGTGAATGATTGCCTGATGACCTCCCAAAATCATTGTGAAAACTTGATTCTTTAGAATAAGCTGCAGGCAGAGCTGCACGAGCAACAGCTCTTGGATTAAATCTTGCATCGCTTTGCTGGTGAGGTTTAAGATGTTCCGACTTATTAAAGTGAATGCGATCTTGGCACCGATATCTTTCACTTTCATACCAGCGCATATCACTGTCCTGTAATGCTGACTCCCTCTCCCTTGCACAAATTTCACAATAAGGCTCCCGTACAACACCATCTTTCATGGCTACTGCTTTTCTATCCACCATTGCATATTCCCGAGCAGAAGTTGGGTTCTTACTTTGACTAGAATCTCTTCCCTCTATCAATCTACGAGTCGCATAATCATTAGATTGTCCATGCATCGGTCTACTATCATCTGTGTCACCATCAGAATCCCCAATGAACTCACCGATTCAACTTCCCTTTGTTTAACCTTATCATTGGAAGGCCTTCTCTTGACATGTCCTGAAGTCGCCAATCTCGAATCAACCCAACCATCTCTAGGGCCATGCGAGGGCAAATGAGAACTCCTTCTTTTCGGCGAACTTCTTCCCCCATCCCCCGAAGGCTCATCCAATCCCGGAGGGTTCAAACTCCTACGATCATCGCCGCCGCTGTGTGATCCCTCCAGACCACCGCGCTGCGAAACAGCGCGCGGTTCAGAACTCACCACAGGCTTACCTTTTTTGGCTTTCTCCAGCGGAGATAATTTCTCACAGTCCCGAGGCTTTTTCGATTGCATCTTCCCTTAAACTCAAACACCTCAAAATACACTATTTTCCCGATCCTCGCTCAAAAAAAAAAAAAAAACCCTCGCTCCCTAATCAGGACGAAGCGAAAACCAAAACCCCCCAAGACTCAAATTCTCAAAACTCGCACCAAGCGAGGGGTCGCGATAGCAGCACACGCCCGCGATCGCCAGAAACCCTAGGCGCGCCCACCTAACAATCACCGGCTCACGATCCCGAAAGAGGGCTCGGCCGATCGATCGCGGCGCGGCGATGCCGAATAGATCGCGACGGCTGAGCAATTGGTACAATTCCTCAGTCTCTTTTTTTCAGATTCAGACCTGATCGAGTGGAGACAGCGAAGGATCGTCCGTCGCCGTCGCCGTCGCCGTCGTCGATCGCGTGGACGGATCGGCTGCGACGTGGGAGAGGCTCTTCTCGGGGCGCGAGCGATGGAGGGCGTCCGACTCGGAAGCACCACAATGAGAAGCAGGAGCAGGAGCAGCAGCAGCAGCAGCAGCAGCGAGGCCAAGATCGTATTTTTAGTACTTGTCTTTCTTTTCTCGAAGGAGAGGTCTCTTTTGCTTTTTTAAAAGAGAGCGATGATGGTGATGGTGATGGTGATGGTGATGATGGCGAGATGAAGAGACGCGACTGCCAACTGTTGTTCATTTGCGTTTTGGAGACGGTGGGCTTGCCCTTTGCCATAGGGCTCACTTCAGTAGCTAATTCGTTGTCGACGTGATTTGCGGTAATAACGAAGTATCATATAACTTTTACAGGACGCTTATTGCAGAACTGTAGCTTTATCCGGACCACTTGACTGTTTTTATTTCTATAAAATGTTTATTTAAATACCATATCTTTCGATTGATCACTCGAATATCATAATTTATTAATATTATTTATCCAGATATTGAAAAAATTCTATGTGGTAAGGCACTCATGCGAATGATTTCGAAAATATAGGACACCTATATAATCGATTAAAATTGTACGGTGCTTAAGTGATCAAGAAAAAAATTATGATATTTAAGTAATTAATAAAATTATAATAATTAAGTGAGCGTTGTACGAAAGTTGCGATACTTTCAGGGTTCTTTTTTTGATTTTGTGAATATGAGAGATTATCCTTCTGATTATAAAAAAATCTTGAGGATTAATTACGATGTATTGATTTTCATACACCCGCTATGAGCGTGCTCAACTTAGTTTTCATTTTTGTTCAACATTATAAACCGACGATAAAATTCATAACTCAATAGCACGGGGAATAAAATAAGAATGGACAGAATTTTTCTCCGTTTGCTGCTTTACGAAATTTATTTTTAAAGGAAAACATATGAACATTCTGTCATGTCTTTTCCTTTGAATAACCAAAAAGAAACGCATTTTTTTCCAATTAAAAATTATGAGATAAATTTATTGAAAGTCTTAAAACTTATCATAAATATGTAATTGATTCTAAAATTTACAATATTTTCACGTTATAAAACTTGTCAGATTGATTCAATTGAGTATTTTCATTCGAGAGATTTATGATGTTGAATATGTCATCGGGGGGAGCTTTTCCAATAGTAGACGAAAATGCAAGAGGCCTCTCATGCTTGTTTGTCATTGTAGAGATGGTTTTTCAGAAGACTCGACTCACACCCCTCGGTGCGGCTGTGCCTTGTTTTGATTGGAACTCGCTAAAATCCCGAAGTGACGATCTAGTCTCGTATGACCAAACCGTCCGGAGTCCGTGGGGAAGTAACCTTTCAAAATGACATATCATTGTCTCAGCTTCATGCCGAAGCAATCGCATGTGGAATATTTATTAGTTTTCTATAAAGTTCATATGATTCGATTGACTTGTCTTTGAAGCAAAGAGCTAGCAAGATTTGTCTTGCCTTCCATCTCAATTTTCCACTAATTTCGCATGCAAGCCGACTTATTAGGTTATTTTATTTTTGAAAAGTCTAGAAAAAAAAGAACTCTTTTTTTTCTTTTTGTAAAATGTTTTATGCTATATAGCGTTCCTTGCACATGATGCCACTGTTAAAGAAGTTAATTCTTTTTAGTTTTAGAAATAGATATGCACTGTTGAAACGCCTTGTTGTAATGTATTAGTATTATTTAGATTATTATTTTGTATTTCAGGATTTTCTATGTTGTCATTTAATCAATTTCTATTCCTAGAAGTAGAAATTTTATTTTGTTATCAAACGGATTTCTATTCCAGAAATAGAAATTTTGAGTCATTATCAAATGGGTTTCTTTGCTCAAAAACTTGTACAGGAAATAGAAATTGAGAAATCAATTTCTAGAACAGAAATTTTGTCATGCACTCCCTAGCTACTATTTTAGACTTTGGCCTGCTTTTTCCTACCAAATAAGTAAATAAATGAGAGAATGTTATAGAGCGTATCTTGTAGATATCGATAATTCAAGTGACATTAATTCCAAAGTGAAGTTGTTTTTTTTTTTTTTTTTGGACTAATATCAACAACACATAGCACTAAGAGTTTTCATTGAATATTGAATCTATCAAATTATGGTGCGTTTGGTAACAATTCTATTCCCGGAAATAATTTTTAATCAAATGATTTTTATTTATTTTATTTTTGGGAATAATTTCTGAACAAAAGAATGCGCTTGGTAATTATTCGAAATTTCTATTCTCGGGATAGAAATACGTTTGATAGAATTCCTAAATTCTTTTGTTTCTTTTAATTTTTTTTAATACTTCTATCATATTTTTCTTAATTTTCTCTTTTCTCTTTTTCTTTTTTCTTTTTCTTCTTCCTCCCTCTTCTTTGTAGCTAGTCGCCAACCACGGCGGTGGCTGATGACCGGTTGGGCAAGGTCCAGTGAGCTTGCCAGAGTCTCACCAAGCTAGAGCGAGGTCTAGCAAGCTTGCCCAGCCAAGGCGAGCCTCGGCCTCGCTAGATTTGGGCGAAGCTGAGTCTCGCCCAGGCAACAAGAGGTCGGCCTCTCCTTAGCTTGGCGAGGTTGAGCCTCGCTGTGGCTCGATGTCGCTAGGGCCAACGACTCTCCGGCAAGGTCGCTGGCCAAAAGGAAGAAGAAGAAAGGGGAAGAGAAGAAGAGAAAATAAAAGAAAAAAGGAGAAGAGAAAAAAAAAAGAATTGATTTTAGGGATTGTTCTCGGAAACAATAAGTTACTTTTCTCTATTTCTTGATTTTGTTCCAAATCTATTCTCAAGAACAAAAATTTTACCAAACGAATTTTGGTTTTTTTTTTTTTTGTTATGAGGAATAAAAGAACAGAAATAATTGTTCCCAAGCTACCAAATATGGCCTTACTAACTATTCTTTCTTTATCATGTACAAGATTATAGATTGTAGAGCAAATGTTATATATAATAGAAAGAAAAAAAAAACACACCTTCCGTTTTTCATGCTAACAAATTGATAAAAAGAAAAAGCTAATAAAGAGCACTCGTTAAAAAAATGCATTATGTTTTTCGTGTTAGGCATGAGACCTATTCCTAAATCTGTCACATCTCGAAGTGTCAAAAATGGGTTGATGACCTAATTTTCAACCCATCTCTTACGAAGTGGGTTAGGTATGGATTAGCAAAATGGATTGTCGTGGGTTTGGTTTGTAAAACTCAATTAAATGTGGGTTTTTAATGGGTCTACACTTTTACCCAATCCAACCTAACTGCAATCTTCCGCTCCCCTGGCTCCACGTGCTTCTTCGTCCACTCTTTCCTCCTCTTCTTCTTCCACTTTGCCCTCCTCTTCCATAGTGGCCGCCGCCTCTCCCACCATTACTGCCTCCCCCTTCAGCCGAGGAAGTTGCTGCATCCATGGTCGATGTGCTTTCGCTACTGTATTCGTTAATGCTGACTGAATCCATAGCCAACGCTGATCTTCTCAAATAAGCTGTCTTTGCTTCGTTTCACTTTGAATTCATCGTCATTTCCTTCTTCTTCTTCTTCGCCAAGAAGCATTTCCTGACTTTTGGCCGATGCGCCTCCGTTGATTGTACTTGTGCGAAACCCAGCGTGCGTACCTTGGAATTCATGGTTGTGTTAGGCTCAATGGCACTAAACCATGAAATTTATATTTTGAAAATAATCATAATAATGAGACACAATAGTAATTATATTTACCTTGATTGCGTGAACTTTTTTTTTTTTTTTTTAATTTGAAGAAGGAAAATATCAAAATGCATGGAATATTAGATAGAGTAAAACAAATGTAGTAAAAAGAATAAGTACGTAAATATGGGTGTTAATGGGCTTTAAATGAGTGGGTACAAGACTTGACTCATCCATTTGATGGCCCTTGTCACATTGCACCACCAGATCAGAGCTGATACATGTATCATGTTGTCTATGATTATAAAATCATATATGTTGCCAAATAGATGACATAGGTGTCTTGGAGATTCAACCCTTCTGGTTCAAGCAACTTTCTGGTTCCGCCTCAAGATGACTTACCGAACTAGCTTCCCAGATTGGAAAATGGACCCAGTTGGTCGTATACTAAATTGACAGTTCAACAGTCCTAGCTGTAAGAAACGGTAACAACAAATTCCCATGATCTTCCTTCTTTGTAAGAGTTTCGAGGCTAATCAGCAAGATGCCATTTTCTCTGAAAGTATAATTATAGGAGTGATCCGTGAACTTTTTCTGGTGTCGTTTAAAGAGTTACCTCACCAGGACGGGGTGTTTCTACTTGTTGAGGCCTCCATGGCCTGTCGTCTAGCAAGATGGATTCCACGGGATGCGTTTCTTATTTATACATGCCGGTGTTTGCACACTTAATACCCCCTCATTGGAATAGTATCTTTTCGAGCCCCGTTCCCTGCTATACCCTGTTGGGGTTTAATGTCTGTGGGATCTTGACGTTCATACGACTTCTAGATGAAGCAGTTGAAGATCTACTTAGGGCTATCCTTTGAATCCCTTATCTTATGAGGATGTCCCTGGTTCCTATGTTTTTTGAGATGTGGAAGCTGCCTCTACTCCCACTATTTAACGTCTCTAAAGAATTGGGACCTAGGTCTCGACTGACCTGACTCCTCCTTTCCAGGAGTGGAGGGGCCCTTCATTGGCCTAGGGGTAGTTTTACCACGAGGTGGATTTGGTGTTGAATGTAATTCATGAATTATTCCTTTTTTCAATCTAATTTTTAAAGTTTTAAAAAAATCCACTCAATATAATCCTTTCATACCGGGGACGTGCATTTTTTGGGGCATGGACTGTTACATCAACGTTTATTAGGGTAAAATAATAATGTGTCTTATCACATCGTTTTTCCATGTGGGCAAATTTTTTTTCGTTTCTTTTTGGGCCAAATGAATGAGAGAGCTATGCAATGGAACTTGCATGGATTAAGGTCCCGTTAGGTTTAGCTTCAAAGGAATACCTTTGAGAAAATGCAAATATCTTTGGGATAAAAAGTTTTGTGGAATGCAAATAACGTTTGGTGAATTGTAATTTTAAAGTGTATTATGAAACAACTTTGGCTAAAATGCTATTTGGTAAAAATTGCATTTGTAAATGAGTTTTACTAAATTAAAAAAAAAAGATTTTTGTAATTTTTTTTTTTTAAATCCAGTGGCCGACTAGCTAGATCTGGCCGTCGGACAGCCAGATTTGGCCCCTGAATGGCCTCACCTAAGGTGCCTTGGGTCACGTGAGCGACCCAAGGCAACAGTTGCTTGGGGTCCCGCGACCTCAGGCGGTCGCCTGGGTTGTGCAATTTAGGCCATCAATTGCTTGGGTCGTGCGACCTAGTTGTCGCTTGAGGTCTAACGACGGTTCGTTGGAGTCGAGTGACCCTCGGGCGAAGGTCGCTAACGTGTGTGACCACCTGGCCGGCGATCTTTGGCCTCCGATCGGCTTTCCATTCGTTGGTATTTGGAGAAGATGAACAAAAACTAAGGCCAACACTTGCATTTCATTCTCAAAGTATCTTGGGGTTTGTTTTAAACTAAATGCCCTTAGAGCCATTTGGAGATGTAATTGTATTTTTCTAGTGCAAAAACACGAATCAAATGGGTTTGCATTTGGAAAAAAGACTTTAGAGTCCCAAAGCCCATTACAAATGCCGAAACCAAACGGGGCCTAACTTAAGTCAATGGGGTTAGAATTTTCAAGGGAAAGATCTCTCTTAAGTAGATTTTTGAAAGTTCAAGAATTAGATTGAATAGAGAACAAATTCAGAAACCAATTAAACATAGGAGAGAAGTTAGGGACCAATAATGTCATTATTCTGTTTTCGGAGACAGCAAGGTTTGCTTTGCTGATTGTTGATATTGTCTTCGATTTGTCCATACAAATGTGTAAAGAATTAAACTACATCAAAGAACGGTTCTGGCACAAGAAATTCTGGCGTCAGTTCGTAGTCTGCTATTCTCAAAACCAGTAGCTGGCTCTGCAGATGGCAGAGCAGGATTCTATATTCTCATTGCTTTCTCTTGGAATGTTTTGAAAGGGAAGCAAGCTTTCTGCAAATTCGGAAGCAGAGGATTGAAGCAAAAGGGAAAAAAGCATGCAGTGAGGGCACATAAAAAGGGACCACCAAAAGAGAAAATGAGCCCTTTGCTTCGAACGAATCCGAAAACAATCGAATTGCCATGTTACCGTTGCACAGAATGAAGAACCACGGGAGCGTCAATGGCAGCGGGAGGCCATCCATGGATGAAGACCAGGTCAACGAAGATGGGGACATCTCAAGGCTGGCCATATCGACTTTGCAGGCTCGGGAAGAAGAGATCGCGAGGAAGAAGATGGAGGTGAAGGAGAGAGTGGAACTCCAACTGGGGCGTGCTGAGGAAGCGACGAGGCGGTTAGCTCAGATTTGGGAGGTCAGCGCTTGATAAGCTCTCCATAATCAAAGTTTTATTTGCACTCATTCATCTTCTGTTGCACCAAATTACACATGCCACCCAATATATGTAGCTAGAAAACGACCAAACATCTCTACAGTCTCGTCTGTAAGTAGATGAAGTTGCATGTCTTGGATAATTAGGTTGCACTAGTAAAGAACTCAGAGCTAGCTATGAAGCATTGTTTGCCGACAACTTTGTCTCGATGATCTGTTAGGAGCTGGAAGAGCTAGCAGACCCCTTGAGGAAGGAAGTTGCAACTGTTCGCAAGAAGATTGACGTGGTCATCCGTGAGCTGAAGCCGCTCGGACAGAGTTGCCACAGAAAGGTTAAACTTTCAACTCTCCAATCTATAGTCTAGTCTTGGCACGAACTTTTCTATCATGGTAATGCCGTTCTACATTGTTCGCCATGGATAAAGCACTATCAATTGCTTCGACAAATACGGGGACTGTTGGACCATTTTGCGCGAGCATCGATACTAACTTCAGTTTGTCACGTGGGTTTTCTGATCCAATCAGGAAAAGGAGTACAGAGAAGCCATGGAAGCTTTCAATGAGAAGAGCAAGGAGAAGGCTCAACTGATGGCCACATTAATGGAGGTATCTTCCGTTCAAACCCTTCAACATCTTCTCCGTTTTGTTTCTCCTCCTCCTCTATGGCCAAGCACCGCATGCGCAGTCGGCAATTTGCATAACCTCGGTGTATCCTCACAACTGTTTGCGGCTTGTTTGGTTGTGATCTCTTGTATCAGCTTCTATCTGAGAGTGAGCAGTTGAGGATGAAGAAGCTTGAGGAGCTGAGCAAGAATGCAGAGTCCGTGCATTGACAATCAGAAATATGATGATGCTTCCTGATAGGAGTGATCAAGCTGTGCTTATTTAAGTGCTTCAATATGGTCGTTTTTATTTGATTTCACAAGTGTGTATTTGAACGTTTTTCCTTAATGAGTGGATATTTAGAGAGCGAATGATTGTGTATGAACATAAAGCATTTGAGTTGTGTAATTCGGGGTCCATTTATTTGGAAGTAAACTATTTCTAGGAAATAACTTTTTCACTTTCTAGTATTTGGATGATAGAAAATTAATCGATTTATGAAAATCGTTTTTCATAAGTTGTAAACAACAAATTTAGATCAAGGAAAAATGGTTTCTCCAATAGGAAGGAGTACACTTCCCCTAAACAAATGAATTTGAACGCTTCTTAAATATACAAACAAAATTATTATTTTTTCAATAATATCATGTGAACTGACTTGAAAAATTAGAGAGCTTTATCCAAAACTTTCATCAACTTTGAAGGTAATACATGTTTATGCTCAATATTTCAATATTACATAATGCCCTCTAAACTTTCATTTTGTTATGCCCGTTAACCCTCCATTATTTTTTATGTTAGCATGTGCAATATACATGATTTTCAAAGGGTAAAAAACTATTTTCAACTAATTTTTTTTAAAGGAATTTCTCTTTTTACTCTCAATTACTATATAAAACGAAGAGGCTAGAGAGAGGGGAAAATCTAGATCAACTTAAATAATGTCAGTAACGAATAATAAATATTAAATAAATAACATTTTTTTGAAAGAATTTGGTGAATTATAGCCACTTTGACAGAGGAACTAAACACGACAAATTAGGAAAAAAGGTACGAATAATAAAAAGGTCATATAACAAAATTGATGCAAAAAATGATAAGTAAAAAAAATTAAAAATTATGTGTACTGAGGGATAATTTTTTCAAGAAATAATATTTAACTGATCACAACTGAACAATAAATATTTTTTTTCAAGGAATATTTAAGTGTCTAAGTTTAAACTCGTTAAAACTCTTGATGCATTTGTCGCCCTACAACTGCATAAGACAAATGTTGCCATGAAGGCAAACAAACCAAGGCATGATTTCAGGTTGAACTGGCCGTACTAGTTGATTTTCAGGCTTGTTAATGTAAAGACCAGTACTAACCGTGCGTAAATCGATTTTTAACTGGTTTCAAGATTGTTTCTCAAGTATAACCCATTTTGAACCTATTCAAAACCAAACTGTCTCGAAATGCGGGAAAAAAGGGGAAAAGAAATTAGAATGGTTTTAGGTCCGGTGAAGAATCACTAGGAACATCATATGGTTTGCCGTAAAAGTTGTTGGAAAAATATTATATGATATAAAAATAGAAAAATATTATATAATATAAAAAAGAAAAATATTATGTTTTAAAAAATGATATTCGTCGAAAGCCTATTAGAAAAGATGATAAAACAAGATCAATTGTATGAGACTTGCAAGTGTCATGGTCAAGAGGTTTTGGTAGCTAAAGGATTGTGCATTTTCGAGGAGGACCTCTCAAGATCGCCAAAATTTCTCGTAAGAGAGCTTCCAGAACGTTCCAAGGGTGGGCAATCCAAGGTCTAGAACTTTCTTCCCATTAGTGTTGGTAGTTGGTAGGTTGGGCGGTAAGAGGGGTGCCCTCCCTCTTATTTGTATCCATCCAACCATTAAGTAATCAAAGGTTCATTTCTCTCTTCCAGAGCTTCTTTCTAGAAACTTTCTCTCTTTACGATTTGGGTGAATGAGCAAGTGAGCGATCGATTTGATTTGGTTGAGCGAGCGAGTGAATGATCGATTCGGTTTAGACGCCTCGACGATCCAAGCGATCTAAAAGAGCCTAAGTCGCTGCATGGTCATGATCCCAATCAATATGCCTGTGACACAAGCATCATCCTAAAGAATAATTCATTTTTCGGAGTACGAAATTCAGTGGATAAGACTCTAATGACTATTCTCCAAAAATATAATAAACTTTTTTTTTTATGCTCTGCACTAAATATTATAAAAACATGAACTAAATATTAGAAAAAACATGAATGGCACCTTGTGTATAACCCAGTAAAAAAATAAAATATTTATAAAGAAAGAAACATTAATTTATACATCAATATCACTTTTCCAAATATGTTCAAAGTAACAATTTGCAAGTAAAAGAAAAAGAGAGAGCCATATTTCAAAAATAAATTAATAATATAATCTTTATAAAATAATGAAAATTTTATGAATGAGTAAATTAAACGTTATAAGTCGTTATAAAATCGTAACAAAAATCACGATTTTCATGGCGGTTATAACTTTCATCAAATATTTTAAACCTACCGTAAATAAAAGTGCCCACAAAGCGCCTTTACTTGGGTTCTTCATGGACTCTCGCCCAAAAGGGAAGAAGAAGAGAAAAGCCCATACACGCGACCCAAACCAAGAACCGAAGTAGGGTAACAGTAACTTCTCCCGTTCGTTCCACGGCGCCGCCGACATGGTACGTTCGATTCCGTCGCTGGGTATCGCGTCTAGCGATTCGTATTGGCTTGATGAACGATGGGTTTTTCTCTTTATTGACGGAAATGAATTCGTTCGGAGCGTGCAGCCTCGGCCGGGTAACGGGCTCGGGCGGCTTTCGTGACTTCTCCTTCTGCCCACGCGAGACTCAATAACCTCGCCGGTCGACTGCTCAGCCGAGCTCCGTCGGACGTTCGAGACCGTTTGCTTTCGTTCGGCGCACAGCTGAGTCCGTGCTCCGTCCAGATTCCCCTGCCCAATTGCTTCCCCCAACAGGTTCCCCATCTTCCTCTCTCTGGGTTCCAGCGCGTGACGGGACCTTCTATGCCCCGTTCGATAGTATGATCGCCAGCTGATTGTGCGTTTATAAGTTCTTTGATTGTTCAGTCTGTATGGTTTGTGTAGGTAACTCCAATTTGGACATTTGCTGGCTGTCCTGAACTATTTCTTAGTGAGAATTTTATCTGTAGCTGGTTCGCGATGGAAAAGTTGGTGGATTGATTAGTTGTAAGAATTTTCTAGTGACCAATATGGTGGATTGTCAGAACATTCTCGAATTAGCGAGCTTTTTTCAGACGGGTGCTTGATATGAAATCCATTATCCCCTCTCCCGTTCATGTTTTCCCTGTCTCCAAGCAGTGTCTGATTCGTCGAGCTCTTTCTGTTCGGTCTCCTCTGTCTTCTCACCTTCTTTGCTTCAATTTTCAGTGCTCTTATTCAATGGCAGGTGTCTTTTGTTGTTGCTGATATCCAATGGCGCTTTTGAGTTCCCTGTGTTTTTCTCCCCTTTGTTGTTCCATCTTCAGTTAAAGCTATAAGCAACTTTCTCAGCAGTTACCGAAATATGGGTCATGTATTTTCTGTTTTTTCAGATTGATGTTGTTTTGCAATTGGAGGGAGCCATTTTCTCTTTTGGTTAAGATAACAATTTCATAATATTGTGCTCTCTTTTTTGTGTTTAGTGACAGCAATGAGCAAAAGGAAGCGGCCCGACTCGAATGTTCTTCCTTCTCAGTCCATGACTGAGCAAGAGAAGATTCTCTATACTCTAATCCAGAGTAAGCAAGACTCAGGCATCTGGTCGAGAGACATGAAGCGGGAGACCAGCCTCCCTGACAATGTCGTCGATAAGTCCCTCAAGTCTCTTCTCAGCAAAGGTCTGATCAAGGAGGTGGTCAATGTCCAGTTCAAGGGGCGGAAGCACTACCTTGCCTCCGAGTTCGAGCCCTCCGCAGAGCTCACCGGCGGGAAGTGGTACAACGACCAAGGGAGGCTCGAGTCGGAGTTCATCAACTTCCTCAAGGACCAGTGCCTGAAGCACATCAGGAATCTAAAGATTGCGACAGTGGACATGGTCACAGACGCCATCCAGCGGTCCCGGGTCCTGAAGGTCGAGTACTCAAGCCACGAGATTGGGGATATTGTGAGGGCATTGGTTCTGGACAACGATGTGATTGAAATGAGGAGCAACGGACTTGGGGAGTTTGCTTCCATCCCGACTGGCAGGATGTGTTATAAGTGTAGTAGGTCGCCTGATGCCGCGAAGGAACCAAGAGTTGGGGCGATGGCTTCCATACCTTGTGGGGTGTGCCCACGGATAGCCCATTGTACGCCTGGTGGCATCATTTCGCCGACGACTTGCGAGTATTATAGTAAGTGGTTGGATTTTTGAGTGACGAACCTCTTCTTTGGACATAATATTTTGGATAGTTTCGGATATACATCAGTGTTCTCCGATCCAAAACGGCTTTTTATCTGTTGAAAATGATTTATGTGTGTGGCCTGTTAGCAAACATTTCATTGCATTACTTTCTTATCGCATCCAAACGTTGTTGGTTATTTTGACTGGTCTGCGGCTACTTTTTTTCCTTCAATTGTGAGCTCCTTCTTATGTATAAACCAAGACGTGGAAGTGTGTCAATTGAAAGAAAAGAAAAACAACTTGCTCTTTGTTCGTTCATAATTTATTAGCGCAAGCTAGTTGTACATAATTACAAGTCAGTTTGTTTAAAGGAAGAGAATTCCTATGGCCATGGGGATTGTCTTTTGATGTTGGTTGATGTTTTATGTGGAGGGGTGTTTTACCTTGATGATTACCCTGGTTTTCAGTGTCGATCGAGATAGCCCGATGCGTAAAATGAAAATTGCGATACAGTAGAGGCTTTTCTTATTCGTTCCGTGTAGTCGACATAACATGGGAGTATTTAGTTTTCTAGGATAACATGAATAGTATTATTTTAAGAGCAGCTCAAGTTTCAAAAGCTCTCTTGTTCGTTTGTCATTAGATTAGAAAAATAATATAAATGGTCCTTGAACTTTGGGCCAATCTATAATATAGCCCTTTGAATTTTAAATTTGTTCAATATGATACTTAAATTTTAGTTTAATGTGTACTCTCGTTCCTGAATTTTTAAATTGTTCAGTAAGGTCTTGAGACTTTTGATACATGTTACATTTTGTCTAGACTTGAATTAATGAAAGGACTATATTAAATATTTCCATATAGTTCATAAACTATTTTGACAAAAAAAAAATAGTTCATAAACTAAATTGAATATACATAAAATGTTCAAAGATTATATTGAACAAATGAAAAATTTATAGACTATATTTCATAGATCACATTACATGTCAATTAAAAGTTCAAAGACCGTTTTTTTTCCTTTTGTCAATAAACCGAAGCTATAAGCTTTTAACTTTTTTTTTTTTGGTCGGTCCTACTCTATTCCTACTCTAACGTTCACTCTCAGACTTTTGCCTTGATTTCTTGTAGGGTGTGGGAGTGAAACCCATTCCTGAAACGAAATCGTCCCCACCCCAATCCCCTGAAAAGGTGGGGATTTGAACCCCCATTTCCCTCTTCCATGTTGGAAGGGTGGCCATTGGGGCAAACCCAGGTGGTTTATAAGCTTTTAACTTTACTGATCTTCTTTGAGCCCCGACCAATATTAAAGCAATCGGTACCTTAGCATTCTCTTAAGCCACCTTGCTTCTCCATCTTAAGGCAAGTCAATAAGTGAAAATTATTCGGCCAAAAAAAGAAGAAGAAAGATTTAAAATAGAAATACATAAATAGAAATAAATAACCTTTTTCGTTGCTTATCCTCATCTGGCTGCGTGCAAACATGATGTACGATATTCACATCGATGCTTTCAATTCAATTGTTTATCTCACGAAAGAATAGAGCATGATAAATGGAAAATAGCATGAAAGGAAGATATTTAAGAAGGTATATCAAACTAATTTTTATTATGGGAACATAAATATATCAAACCGTATCTATATTTAGAAACTCATTCAAGGAATACAAAAAATATTAGTTTCTAGCTGGAAATTATTTTTAGAAACAAAATGATTATTAAGCATGTGCTTAGCTTTTCTTTACTTTCTTTTTATCTTTTTACGAAGTGCAAGAAAACAGGGCAGCTATCTGTTGGAGAAAGAATCTAATTTAGTCTGAAGATTGATTTCCAATCTAGATTTCTATCTTGCGATTGATTCTATATGATTTACTTTAGGAAAAATAATATTGTGTAAATATTTTCTAATTTATTTATTGTACTACAAATACAACCATATACTTGTACAATTGAAGAAAAGAGAAATACAAAATAAATTCCTCTTCATTATGCACAACTCCTGTCATGGTATCAGAGCCTTGCTCTTGATCTGCCTTCCGCAAATATTTTTTGAATTGCCTTCAATTGTTTTTCTGGTTTGTTGCTGCAAATCACTACCTGCAAAACGAAATTAGCACGTCGAAAGGAATTCAATGTTACATCCAACATGTAGAACCCAGACGGCAAAGAAATTCAACATCAAAATTCGATTCTACCTACATCTGAAGATATATTCGACCAGGTCTCGGAAAAAGTTGAGCAAACTGCTCAACACCCAGCTGCTCCAATCACGAGTTGGTTCTCGACTTCAATTCAATGGCCGTATATGCCATGGCTTCTAGTTTAGGGGCCATGGGCTGTCGGAACTAGTCAATGGACTTTGGGATCCGGTCAACAGTGGGCTAATTATGGCCCACAACAATAGCCAAACCCAACTGGAGATCCATATTTCGCCTCCCCAGGTCACAGACCTGAATTTGTTTCGGGTGGAGAATTTTCCACCTGGGTTCGTGCCGCTCCTTTTTCTGACCATTGTTGGTCGTTCAGAATTTGGCAACCCACTTTATACTTCACCAGTTGATGGGCTGGAATTGAGGTTAATCATGCAAGTCCGGACCATTATTTGACTTGGGCAAGGGACTTCCAACGGGCTCTCGTCACAAAAGACAATGATGGATTCCTTGACCGATCCGTCCCTCTTCCGGTCGACAACCGCATGCAACGCCATTGGCAGAGGTGCAATCACTTAGTACGGACTTGGATTTGGAATTACGTGACAGTAGAGGTCACCGCCAGACTTCCTCCTACAAAAGATGCAAAAACGATGTGGGAAAACATTAGGGAAATGTATAGGAAGCTTGATTGGGTTAAAGTTTTTTCATTGACCCAAGCCCTCATGGAATTAAAGCAAGGGAACCTCTTGGTTACCGCTTGCTTTAACCGCCTATCAACCCTTTGGAACGAACTTGAAGCCGTGGAGGAGCAGCTCGAAGGCCCAGAGTCAACAATAAGGCAGTATAGAGAGATTAAGGAAAGAGAGAAAGCAACTCGCTTCCTATTAGCCTTAAATGATAGTTGGATACCTTTTCGCTTGTAGATCCTTGCCATGGAGCCGGTGCCACTGCTCGGCCGCATCTTTCAACTTCTTGTCCAAGAAGAAAACCAGGGCCTTGCGACCATCGGACAAGAAAGGGGAGGAGAAAGCATGGTGCTTGCAGCGTCGGCGAAGAGCTCGAGCCACCATCATGGCGGATTTCGTGCGCCATAGCAAGCGGGTAGCTCTGGGTCGGGCTCGAGAGGAAACGCTTGAGCGACAGAAGAGGAGGAGGAAGACTTCTTTGCAAAACCTAGCAAATACCGATTCAACGGTCAAGATCAAAAGCACGGATCGGATGGCATTCGTGCAATCCGAATTAACAATGGGGATTACAGGCGTGGAAATGGATTTGACGATCCTTATCCTTCGTGATTCGACGGTCCAGATTAAAGCCGTCCACGCGGATCTGACGGCTACTATTCGCTGCCCTATGGAGCCGAATCAAATGGCCCTTATGGCGTTGCGTCATCACATAAAGGGGGAGGACAAAATTTTAAATTTAAGGGTAAGTACTGTGAATATTGCCGTCATCCGCATTACACTATTGAAACATGTTGGAAATTACATGGTAAGCCCACTGATAAAGAAAAGAAAGGGAAAGAATTTTCTGCACATGGAAATGACAGCTCATTAGCCACTTACCCAGGATTAGTGTGAGCAAATTATGAAGGCACTAAATCAGATGAAGACAGTTGACAAGAGTGCCAATTTTTCAGGTACTTCATTATGCGAAACTAAGAATATTTTAGTTGATGCGTGAATTATTGATACGGGCGCTAGTGACCACATAATTTGCAATGAATGTTTATTTTATGATGTTCATACAAAGCCTAAATCCTCTATATCTGTTTGGCTTCCAAATGGAATTGTCACTAATGTCAGAAAAATTAGGATTGTATACCTTAGCAAAAACAATGTCCTAAGGAATGTGCTATACATTCCTGAGTTCGAATTTAATCTCATATGTGTTTCCAAAGTTTGTGAGGATAATCATTGTTGAGCCAATTTCAATTTTGAAAATTGTTCCTCTCAGGACCTTTTGATTGAGAAACTGATGGGCTTGGGTAGAATGAAACAAGGGCTCTATTTTTGGGTCAACTTTCCTGGAAATTATGATTTATCCATATCTTGTAATGCTATTGCTAGAAATAAAATTTCCCTTTCTCATAAGCGTCTAGGTCATAGTGCTTGTTTTCCTTGTCCTGACTATAAGATATGCCTTTTGGCAAAACAAACACAAGCACCATTTCCAAGTAGCATATCTCGTGTCACTAGTGCTTTCTCATTAATTCATATGGACATTTGGGGTCCTTATCATACACCATATCGTGATGGATCCTTTTTTTTTTCTACGCGCGGACCCTTGAAGTGTTATAACTTGGCACAAAGGGACACTTAAGTGTCATAACTTATGAAAGTGACACTTAAATGCCAAAATCGGAGAGAAATAAATCACTTACGTGCCATTCCGGCCAAAATCCGGCAAAAACGCCGACGTGTCAATTTTCCGACGAAGTGAGTGCAAAACGGCGTCGTTTTGGTGTTGATGTGGTAAAAAATTTAATATAAAAATTAATTAAATTTAATTTAAAACTAAACTTATTTAAAACATTTAAAAATTAAAATAAAAATATTTAAAAAATTTAAAAAATAATTAAATTAAAATTAAAATTAAAATTATTTAACACATTTAAAAATAAAAAAAATTTAATATTAAAATTTTTGATAAAATAATTTTTTTTTAAAAAAAAATTTATAAAAAGGGAGGCAGCAGGGAGGCGACGGTGGTGGCTGAGCCCTCAGCCACCTCCCCATTTTCTTTTCTTTTTTATATTATTTTATATTATTTTTAAATTTGTAAATTTTTTTATAAATTTTTCAAAAAATTTTAATATTAAAATTTTTTATTTCTAAATAGTTTTTATTTTTTTTATTGTTGACGATATTTTTATTCTAAATGGCCTGAAAGATTTGAAAAATTTCATACTTGGCTAAACGCCCAAGCTCTTACAAATCATGATAAGTATGATGTTCTTTTTGGATTTGTTATAAGATTTATAGGTAGCCTCAAAGATTGGTGGCAATTGATGACAGAGTAAGATCAAGTTCAATTTCTGTTCTTAGCAAATTTTGGCCATGGAATTGCTCACCTATACCATTTTTTCATTGGCAAACCTTCTAACCTCTATGAGCTCAAGGGAAGAGAGTTTTTTGAAAGAAAATAATGTTCTTTTCAGAAAAGGCATCTCAACAAACATTATTTGGAAATGCTCAAGTTCTTCTATGGTCTTAGAGCTGATGCAAACCTAAAATAGATTTTTCTAACTTCAATTCCCAAAGAGCCATCTCAGCAAGTCAAAAGATCTTTTCTCTTTAAACAAATGAGAATTGTGGACATTCTTTTGGGAGAAATACAACAAGAGATCCATTTGTGCCTTGATGATTTGTGTTTAAGACGCAAAATGGTGAAAACCTACCTCACAAACAACAAAGAGCTTGATGGAGTTTGTTCGCATCAAAAGTTGAAGGTTAAATATTCCAAAAAAGAGTGTGATGGCTCCTATGAGAAGTCTTCCATAAAGAAGAAGCACTTCAAGAGGTATTGGGTGGGAAAATCCAAGCACGAATCTAAGCATTTCCGGAGAAGAAGAAATGATGATTTTTGTGAAGAAGGAAAGATCGCTCAAATTGCCAAAAATCAACTTGATGCTTCATCTACAATCAAAAGGGTTATTTCGCCAAAAATTGCCCTTAGGCGAAAAAATGTCAAATCCATTTTATATGTCACACAAAAATTGAAATTGATTTTGACTCAGATTCTGAAGACCTTTTCCATATATCCATCTTTTCCTCATAACAAGATCCTAGTATATTTTCAAGTCAAGTCCACTGTCCTCATTTTCTTGAAAAAATCTTCATCTCTAAGTTTGCTAAATCAATCAAAGTCATTGCTCTTATAAATACTAATGCAAGTTCTCTAATTCTAGACACAAAAGTTCTTCCTGAAAAATATTGGACTTTTTATGTTGGATATTTCAATTCTGCCTCAAGAGATACTTTTTCTACAAATGTAAGAACCATCCTAATAACTATTCAGTTTTTCCTCTGATGCTCCATAACCACTAAGATCTTTGGCTCCACGCGTTTAATCCTTTTATAGGCCATGAATTAGGGTTTTAATTTTTCCAAATCAATATCCACGAAGATTTCTTTTCCAAACACAATATTTACTTTTCCGATCGCAATATTTGCTTTTGATACGATTTGGGATTGCAAGAGGATTTTTCTCAAATTTCAAATCCTGCAAAGTTGAGCTCGCAATATTTTTTGTCACGCCTGCCCTATCCGAAGATATAAAAAAAATTCATCATATCCTAGAAAAATTCAAATTCCTATTTTCACGAGATAATTTTCGATCATTAAAAAAAATGGCTTGGGCCAATTTGCTCGCTTTGTGGGATTAGTTCAGCCTGTCAAGTTAAAGCTTAGTACCACTAATTCAAACCCATCCACCACCGGTCCAATAAATAAATGCAAAAAATGCAAATTAAAAATAAATGTACCTAAATCTATATGCTATGCAATTAATATTTTTTCAAGGATAAAATTAACCCCTAATTTTTAATGTGATAAATGATTAAACGAGTCGTCAAAATTTAGGTGTCAACACTAGGTCTGGTTGGATAGTTCTCAGCTCTTGTTGGAAAAGGTGCTTCCAATAAGTGGGGGGATAGAATCAATTAAGGACAGTCAGGAGGTTCCTATCACTTTCATTTTCAATGTTCTAGCCGAGCGTAAATATTCTGGTTAGGTTGGCAATGAACCTTCTGGTTCAAAACTCAATAGCTAATAATATTTATTAGTTAAATACCGTAACAACCATCGTAGTTTATCAGGGAAGTCATATTCCTTTTAGTTTAGAGGATGTATGAATAAATACCTGGAATTTAATCTAAAGGAATAAAGAATTGAGCCTCCATGATGTCTGAATAGATTCGTATGGCAATGCCACATAATTGTTCTCTAGATTTTCAGTAAAGCTGTCATTCTAGATTTATTCAATAATCTCCTGGGGGTATTCCAAACTTGGCCAGTCTCGTATCCTCTCAATCTTATACTTTTCGTTATGATGAAAAATATGGAAAGCATGCCTCATGATGTACATATTGATTTATGTGGGTGCCTTTGATCTAAATAGAAGATTAGCAAGCACATTCTTTTTTCCAGCAATGTGTTTGGTTTAAAAAAATATTTTGAAAACCATTTAGCCCATCGAAGCAGTTGGGAATTTGAAATCTGCTTCTATTTGAACTTGGTCATTTGAGAAAAAAGATGCCATGTCTAGTTCTATGAGGAAGTGATGGTTCCATATTTTTTATTTAATTTTTTGCCGCCAAAGTGGAGTGATAATGTATTTCAGCCTAAAAAAACTTTTCACTTTTGTAAGCGCAGTAGTGTTGCTCACCATCAATTTTTTCAAACAACATGGCTATCCAATATTCGTCACTGGCATTAGTCTGGAGGATTTTCTTTCCCGTAGGTGGAATTTGCAACGGGAGAAGAGTTTGCATGATCTCATTATTGCTTTAGTATGAAATTTTCCCCAAGGTGGGGGATTTTTCTTCAATATTGATAATGGAATCAGTAATTTTACAATATTGGGAACAAAATCTTTGAGATAATTAATTATCCCAAGAAATTGCTAAATTTGCCTTGCTGTGAAGTTTTCTTTTGGAAATTTTAGCAATTTTTTAGTAATGTGTGGCCTCAGATAGTATGTACCTTTGTTAAGGTGTATACCAAAAAATTCAATTTATATCTGGGTAATATTCATCTTTCTCTAAAAGAGCATAATCCCATACTTTTTCCAATATCTGCAAACTGCTCAAGAAGTTGGCAGTGAGATTTTTCATCAGGGTTATAGAGCATGATATCATCAATGTAAACTGCTACATTTGATAAGATTGGCTGAAAAATTCGACACATTGTCTTTTGGAATAAGGATGGGGCTACCTTGAGGCCAAAATGAAGAACTTTTCATTGAAATGCTGGTTTGGAATACAGAACTATGTCTTGGATTTATCTTTAGGATGAATGCCTAATTGCCAAAATCTAGCTTTGTGATCAAATTTGGAATGAATATGGGCTTTGGATAATCCCAAAAAAAAAAAAAAAAAAAAAAAATCTAAGGTATTGGGAATTTGTTGTCTTGGAGAAAAATTTGAGGGGCTGATAATTTATCACTAGTTGCATTTTCCCTCTGTTTTGCTCAGCTCGTTTGTTAACAAAAAAAGCTTCATGAGCCTATCGAGAATTTGGAATATCAATAAGGCTTTGTTGGAGCAGCTCTGAGCACTTTTTTTTAGCAGAAACAAGATGTTCTGGATTCATTTCCATGTGACTCCTCTTGATCGGATTTATATCTTCATTTTTTTTTTTAAAAGAGAGATGGAAAAAGAATTCTGGATTTTTCCAAGAGGGATGAGAACATTTATGAGAGAATTCAAAATGGGATTCTGAACAAAATTCTAACAAATTTTGCATGATCTTATCTAACAGACTCATTTGAATAGAGAAAAGCCATTGAATATTGACAAATTCATGGAACTCATTTGAATGGAGAAAAGCCATTGAATATTGACAAATTCATGGAATTTGTCTTTATACTTGAGGCATTTTTCAGGAATGATGCGAAGTTTCGAAATTTGAGTCATGATGTCTTAACCAATGATCAGATCTTTATTGGGGAGAGGTATACATAATATGCTATATATCTTAATGAATTACAAAATATATGATGCATCCTTGATTTCTCCAAAATATTTAGAAGGAATCTTTAATACGTCCATTCACACTCAAGTTGGTAAGACTGACTTGAGTTTGGAAATAATTGCGCGGGACCACCCGAGTTTGTAAAACTTTTGGATGGACAATGCCACGAAAAGTTAGTGCAGTCAACATTAGCTTTTCCAATAGATCATGTCAATATGCAATAGCATCGTCTGAAAAGTAAGCATTGTCCTAATGAGTCCTTTAGTAAACAATGCGAACATATGATAACTAACACCGTTTGAAAGCTAGTGCCACTTAGTTTTGCTTATAGGTAGATGATACCGACTCCAATTGAAATTGAGTGCGATTTGGATTAGCCTTCAAAATAGCAAAACATTCTTTAAAAAGCATGCAATGAACGACATCTCTTGATGTCAATTGCATGACAAGGATCCAAATTAAGTTGTGTTGGGACCAAAGTGACAAGGTTGATATAGTTTATGGCGAGGCCTAGAGGACTTGTTTGGCGCCTTTGCTAGAGAGAACTGATGAAGACAGATGCATGTTATGAACAGGTGTATTGACTTGGCAGGGGTATTCGGGTGTGTACCGAGTACATTCAAAATTTTCGCAAACTTTCCTAGCTATGAAAAATTTAGAAAAATAATGGAACAAATGAATTACTTAATTCGAAATTACAACCTTGGCCTATTTATAACCATCAAACAAAATCACAGAAAATTCGGTATAATATTCCATTATGAATTTATAAGCACATCTGAACGATATACATATTATGGTAGTTATTTAAATGATTTGCAAAACATATGATATATCAAAGATATTTTCTCAATGTCTAAACGATATATTTTTAACGATTCACAGTCCACAAAGCTTCACAATCGCATCCTCCACCTCCTCAATCTCTTCATCTCCCTTATTCCCGATGCCTACACTCACTTCCTTGACTTTATTCCTCACACACTCCCCACCTTCCTCCCCCACAACAGCCTTGATCGCCTTCGCAATTTCCTCTCTCTCGAGCTCTCCACTCTCATTCCTCATCACCTCCAATCCAAACCCGAAGTCCTCGACCAGCCTCGCGTTGAACGGCTGGTCGAGATGCATCGGCATCACAATGATCGGGACTCCGAACGTCATGCTCTCCATGACCGAATTCCATCCGCAGTGACTCACAAATCCACCACAACTTGGCTGTGCTGGAATCCTCATTTGTGGTGCCCACCCCTCTATCACTAGTCCTCTATCTCTCACCCTTTCAAGAAATCCCTTGGGAAGTGCCTCTTCAAGCTTGATGTTCTCTTCCACCGGAAATTTTACCACCCAAATGAAGTTGACATTGCTAAGCTCTAACCCATAGGCTATCTCTTTTCTTTCCACCTCCATAAGGAAGTAATCCGTGCCAAAGGACACGAATGTGGTCGACGATCTTTCATTTTGATCAAGCCACTCAGTAATGTGATCCCCATCCTCTTGGGTAGGTTCTTCAACTAGAGGGCAGACCGGCACGACTTTCTTCCCCAAAAGATCACTTGGGTGGTCAATGTATTTGCCCTCCAATTCCCTAAAGGTCTTCATAGGGATTAGGTCCGACGATTGGTCGTTGTATTGCACGATCCTTTCCAATTCCCTAAAGGTCTTCATAGCTATCCAGTAGTCTTTGAGACAAATCGCCTTGAATGGATACTCATCACCCGGCCTCTTGATGGAGTGGAATAGGTATTAGTTTATCCCTGCTGCCACGCTCGAGAAGCCAATTGTGGGGATGCCGCGGGACCTTGCGACTTCGGGCGCCCACAGGAGGAGATAATCAAAGACAGGCAAGTGGATCTGGTGATCGTCGATGATGTTGGAGAGGTTAGGACCAGCCATGTCGAAGGCCGTCCTGAGTTTCGGCATGAGGCGAGGCGGTATGCCCCAAGTCGTGTGGTATTGAGGAGGGAGATCAGTAAAGATGGGACGTGGAGCTCCACCAGCTCAATGGTAGAACAATATTCATGAGGGATTTTGATGGAACTAAGGTTGACAGGAGTTGAACATAGCAGGATGAGGAAGTTCCTTTTCGAGAGATTTTTGGCTAGCTCTAGAAATGGAGCTTTGTGACGGTTGGCACCTAAATTTTTGCATAAAAATGGGTTAATTTTTACCCAAAAAAATTAAATTAAAATTGCATAACATATAGTTTTAGGAGCATTTATTTTATTTGCACGAGCATTATTTTTTTTTTGATATTCAAGGATATGACGGGAGATTTTTCATATATTTAGGTGATATACACCAAGGGATGTATTTTTGGCAGAAAGGAAAGTTTTGGATGGAATTTTAAAAGAGAATATTACGCGTGAATGCATATATTTCAATGATATATTCATGAGGCTACGCATGAACAAAATTGATTTTCTTGTGCATTGAAAAAGGAAATAAAATATTCCACCAAAATCTAAATTTCTCCCCTATAAAAGGGTTGCTCGTGTATGGAGAGGGGGGGTCTTTCTTGGAAGGAAAAAAAATATTGTCATTTTTTCGGGGGCTTTTTCTCGAGTTTTAGGTCAAAAAAAATTTTCAACACTGAAATGAAAGAATGAGCTTTTTTTGGTTTTATTTCAGATTTTTGAGGCTTTCGAGGTTTTTCCATTTGTTCCTTGGAGAAACTCAAAGCACAAAGGAGAAAGCCTTTTCTTTTGCTTTCCTTTTGGTTCCTTCGTTGGGGGGCTCCAAAAGTCAGAAAAAAGAGAAAAGTGAAGACTGCAGCCTCGTTTGGTTCTGCATTCCCAAGGGGCTTTGAGCCCTCAAAGCCCCTTGGGAAAAAAATTAGGCTGTTTGGTTAAGCATTTGAAGGCTCCTTAGCAAAATGCTTGCCTTTGAAATGCTGAAAGCCCAAAGCAGGTGGGGACCTGCTTTGGGCATTTCAGCATTTTCGGCATGCTGGTCCTCTTATTAATGAATTTTTTCCGATTGCTTATTTTACCCTCAAAATTTTATTAAAAGTCCAATTTTACCCAATACAAAATAAATCCTCACTCTTTCAACGCTTTCCTCTGTTCTCACGTGACGCTCTCTTCTTCATCTCTCTCTCTCCCTGCAACTCGCACCACTCCATCACGCGACGGCTCTCTTCTTCATCTCTCTCTCCCTGCAACTTGCACCACTCCATCATGCAATGGCTCTCTTCTTCATCTCTCTCCCTACAACTCGTGCGAGGGAAGAATTTCGTTTGACAAAGACCTGATAAAGGCCAAAGTTTGTCGCGATGAGCGAGCGAATCCAAGATCTGGATCTTCTACCCTCTTGACGAGTGAGCGAATCCAAGATCCGAGGTTGGTTTTGTTTCTCTTTGATTGTTTTCTTCTGTTTCAAGTTGGTTGGTGTTGATTCATTGTTTGTTTGAATGGTCATTAGTTTGTTGTTATGTTCCACATGCCGTTGTTGCGGATTTGCCGTGAGATTTGTTATGTTCCTGGTGGCGGCTCGCCAGGAGGCGGTTCTGCTGTGACGCTGCGGGGTTTCCGGTTAAAGCTCTCAGCTTTCGGCTAAAGCTGGTGGCTTTCGAGATGGATTTCTCTTTTTTCAGCTTTTTCTGTTCTGGGTCCGCATTAGGGTAGGTTGGGTTGCGGTGTTGTGGCTTTGTTGAATTTGGGTCGTGTGGGTGCGGTAAAGGGAATGTGTGGTCATTGCGATCGGCTGTGGTTGTGGAGTTCGTTCTGTAGGGATGCGAATCGTTGGCGACAAGGTTGATGTCGTCTTGATGGCGATGCACACTGTGGAATTTGGGTGGAGGATGCGAAATGGGGGTTTGGTTGAGTAGTGTTTTAGCTTGAGGAAACTAGTTGGTGATGAGACGAAGCTTGAGCAGATCAATTGTTCGCCTTTGTGCTCGGTGATCTGGTTCGGCTGAAGTTTTTTCTAATGTGTGTGCTAAATGGTTTGATGATAGTCAAAAGGTGGATGTTGTAAGACGGATGAGGTTATTGGGAGGGATGATATGGTAGTGATTTGTCTTTTGTTTATGCTTTGCACCGATGGGTTTATTTTTTGTTTTTAAGTAAGAGTCCCTTCTATGTGCACATTTCCTTTAGTTCACTTGCTATATGTTGTCATTGGATTGAGGTAGTTGCCCTATAACATTTAATGTTCAATAGGTAAAACTATTAAATGCTCATGAGCTTGGTCTTACTTCACCATCCAATACACATTAGTGACAAACAAGACACTCACTTGCCCTGTAGTTTCTTCATTATTTGGACGACCTAGTGTTATTGCTGAAAGCCAATTGTAATCAAGGATTTTTTATGCAAATATAATGTTTTTGCATGTCATTATTTTTTCTCAATGTTAGTTTTCTTTTCTTTAAGTGAATATCTTTTAGTTTTTTTAATAAGAGAGGGCTTGAGTGGGTTTTTGACTAATAAAAAGTAAGAAATCTAGCAATTTGTTTTTGAGGGGAATTGTTGGAGAGAAAAATTGTGTGCTATTCTTAAATTGTCAAATGTGAATTGACGGAATACACTTGTTTGTACTCGTTTGTTTATATTCTTCATTCAGATTGGTTCATGGTTGATCTTGTTTATTTGTGTCTCTTAAATTTGTTCATGTCACTTTACTAGTAGATGAGTTCATAAAAGAAAAATGCATTTTGGAGCTCGGAAGATGTAGAAACTTTTTGTAAGTTGTGCATCAAACAAATTGAAAAAAGGTAATCGTCTTGCAAACAACAAAAGAGATGATGGACAGTCATAATTAGTAAGTTTGAGGAGCTAACAGGCAAAAAGTATGATAAACAAAAAATGAAGAGTAAGTGGGATAACCTCAAGGAAGAATGGAAAAGATGGAGGTCATTGTTTTACAATGAAATTGGACTAGGATGGGATTCAAGGAAGAAAACCATTGATGTGAGTGACGAATGGTGAAGAGTAAAATTTAAATTTTCTTCACTTCTTTTTTTACTTTCATGTTAAGCTCACATTTAATGATACAACTTATGCAAATGCTTCATTATAACAGGCTAATCCAAATTTTAAGGCTTTTAAGATGAAAGTCATACATCTTGATCTTGAAGTAAAGTTAAATATGATGTTCAGAGATACAGTTGCTACTGGAGGAATCACATGGAATTCTGCATAAGGTTTATGTGTTGATAATGATGTGGAGACCACACAACTTGGAATCGATGATGTTGTAGGGTCTACTGATGAAAACTTGGAGGATCATGTGGATGAAACCGTTGTTGAAAAACTGGAACTCAAACTCGTAAGAGAGCCACGTAGACTTCAAAGATGCAAGCTCGAGGAAAGAAAGATAAGAAATTGAACATAAGAAAGGAGCTCGGAACACAAATTAATAGGTTGCTTACAGTTGTTGAGAGTAGGAGCACTACCGGTGTTGCATCCAAAGCAACCAGTTTAGTTGGTCCTTATGAGGACCTCATAGAAATACTGGATTCCATACCTGAGATTGTGGAAGACGAAAACTTGTACTTTTTTGCAATTTCTCATTTAAAGGAAAATATAGACAATAGGCAAGTTTTCATGAGCTTAAAGGATGATGCAAATAAAGTAAAGTATATTAAATATGAGTTGAGAAGAGAATCAAGTCTTCGTAGATAGGATGTTAGCATCTTATTGTTTTCATGTTTGAAGCTTAGTCATTCCACTTTGTTTCTATCTATGGATCTTTATTTGTAGTCCTTGTGAACCTAATTTCAATTAATGTTTGATGTTAGAATTGTTTTCATTTGGTGTTCTCTTAATGTGATAGTTTACATAAATGCAATGGGTAATACATTGTTTCTCTTTATATTTTGTTATTTGAAGCAGTTATGGATGATTCACATACAAGGGGAAAATCATGAGCAAGAGGAAAATGAATTATGGGATCTTGTCTCAGTCATTCAAGCTGTAATTCTTTATCAAGCGACCAACCTTTGTAAACAATCTTGCATGACCTCAACATATACATGTTATGTATATTTAAAAGAGTTGATTGGCAAAGATGCTAATCCGATAATGTGCTACAATATGTTTAGAATGCATAAAATTGTATTTAACAATTTAACGCATGATTTAGTAACACGTTGTGGCCTTTAAGGATCTAGGAATACTGATGTTAGAGAAATGGTTGGTATGTTTCTTCATATTCTAGGACATGGTATAGGTAATAGATTAGCATAAGAGCATTTTCAATGCTCCGGGGAAACTATAAGTAGGCACTTCAGCTTAGTTTTAGATAAAGTATGTGATATGGGAAAAGATTTGATCCAACCAATTGATCCACAATATAGAAAAGTTCTAGAGAAGATTAAGAAAGATCAACGATTTTATCCATATTTTAAGGATTGCATTGGAGTTATTGACAGTACACATATTCCAGCGGTCGTACCTTCGTATGATCAAATTCGTTTTATTAGTAAAAAAGGAACAAATTTGTAATTTTAATATGGAAATTGCCTATGTTTGGGTCGGTTAGGAGGGACAAGCTCATGATACCCATATCTTTTATAAAGCTATTGGAAGACGTAATGCACATTTTCCCCATCCTCCTCCGGTTATGTTATTCAATGGTTTAAATACATCCATATATCTAATTGGTATGTGTTGATTAAATTTACAATATATTTATATAGGTAAATATTATTTAGTAGATGCTAGATATCCAAATCCGACTAGTTATTACCATTGAAATGGACCTAGACTTAGAACCAGGAAAGACAAAATCAATTTTCTGCAGGTATGCCTTCCCACATTGGGCGAACAACTATCAAGCCCTTTAGGGACAGCCTTTTAGCAGAAAATCATTTTGCCATTTAGTTTAGAGCTTAGAGACACCCAGATAGAACTAGGATGATAACATTTCTAACTATCCGAGCTGCATTTCTCAGAGGATCCTACTAGGCTGGAGAAGAAGAAAAGTTTAGAAAGTCATAGAGAATTACACAAAGCACTCACTTTACTTCAAGGGGCTCTACCTAACACATTACATCCTCCTCGCCTTTTATAGGCAATTAGAGGTTACAAACAAGCAAAGACCAAAATACACGGGTCCTGAACAAACAAAGGCTTTCGAAAATTTCGGTAGGTAATTATTTGCACGGTATGAACATTGACAGTGAATAGTGATTTCCTTAGCCTACTGCTACAGTAAAAGTGAATAGTAACTTGCTATAGTAACCTTGTACGAACATTAGTTCAACGGTCTCGTCCGTCACGAGCATTGTAACTGTAGTCCGAGTCTAAGCTGTGTTTCATTGCTAGAAGATGTGCATCATATTTATGTTCGAGCGCCTTAAGATCTCTGGTATGAGAATTTGGTTAAGCTAATAGGATGAGAATGCTTCTTCTTGAGGATATGTTGTAGATGCCAGTTCTTGTTCCCAATCTGTGTTGTCATCTGTTGTGTCGGCAGGAAGACTTGGCTGGGGCCAATTGGATGGCTGTGCATAGAAGGATGTGTCTATACCTTGAGATAAGGACAAAGGTCCTTGATCATAGGGGTCTTGGGAAAGAAGACCTCCCCATGTAGCATAGGGGTCTTGAGAGGACTGTGCAATGTCATTTTGGTCTGCCATTTGGTGATCTTGTGATGATGCGGCTTGTCTGAATTCTTCGAGTGCTTCTTTGGTTTCTGGTGCGAGGTTATAATGATCCCATGCTATGGGTACATCATAATTCCATGTATTAGGAGGAATGGTCTCGTTCTTTTGGCACAAAATTCTCTGGAGTTCTCGATATTGGCGTTCACAACAACCAACAGGACCTGGATAAGATTTGTAGACTTGAGCATCCTTGTTGTCTAGCCGAGGTTTATAGGATGTGGTACCTATATTCTAAGGGGCATCGATAATGTGGCCATTATTGGTGAAAAAATGCCATGGACGTCTAAAGAACAGAATAGTGTGAACTTCAGGGTTTGTCTGTGTGGTTCTCACTTCTTTCTCGAGGAGCCATTTCCAATGAGTTGGAGGATAAAACCAATTAAGGAAATCTAAAAGATTTTTGTCATTTTTATTTTTAATCTTACCTCTGACAAGTCCAAATATCCTGGTGAGGTTAGCAATGAATCTTCTGGTTGGAATTTCAATAGCTATTAAGTACTTATTTGTTAAGTACCATAATAACCATCGAAGCTGATCAAGAAAATGATATTCTTTCCAGATTAGAGGGTATATGAATGGATAATCTGCATTTAATCCAAAAGGATAGAGAATCGAACATCCATCAAACCTGAACAAATCTGCGTGGCATTGCCACATGAGTTTATCCAGATTTTCAGTGAGACTGTCATTCTGGATGTATTCAATGATTTCTTGGGGATACTTCCAACTTGGCCAATCTTTAATCTTCTCGATCTTATATTTTTCATCATATTGACGCATATGAAAAGCACGTCTCATGACATACATGTTGATTTTAACTGGTGCTTTTGGTCTTGAGAGGAAGTCAGCAAGCACATTTTTGTCTCCAACAATATGCTTGGTCTCAAAAGAATATTTTGAAAACCATTCAGCTCATCGCAACAACTGGGAATTTGGAACCTGCTTCTGTTTGAACTTGGTCATCTGAGGAAAGATGCCATATCCAGTTTAACTAGGAAGTGATGGCCAATAAGATGGAATTCGACCTTTTTTATTCCATTTTTTACTGCCAAAATTTCTTTAAAAGTGAAATGATAATGCATTTCTGCTTGAGAAAATTTTCCACTTTTATATGCACACAAATGTCTCTTACCATCAATTTCTTCGAATAAGACGGCAGCCCAATATTCATCACTAGCATCAGTCTGGAGAATTTGTTTTCCTGTTGATGGAATTTGCAGTGGAGGAAGAGATTGCATGAGTTCTTTGAGTTCAGCAACTGCATTGGTCTGAGACTTTCCCCATGGTGGGGAATTCTTTTTCAACATTGTCTGCAATGGGATTAGCAGTTTTACAATGTATGGAACAAAATCCCTAAGATAATTAATTATCTTAAGAAATTGCTGAACTTTCTTTCTTGTAAAGTTTTCTTCAGGAAACTTCAGCAATTCCTGAGTTATATTTGGCCCTGGATAGTATGTCCCTTTGTTAAGGTGCATACCAAGAAATTCAATTTCTGTCTGGGCGATATTCATATTTTTTTGGGAAAGCATAATACCATACTTTTTCACAATCTCAGCGAATTGCTCGAGGAATTGATAGTGTGACTGCTCATCGGGACTATGAAGCAAGATATCATCAATATAAACTGCTGCGCTTGCCAGAATTGGCTGGAAAATTCGGCACATTGCCTTTTGAAAGAGGGATGGAGCAACTTTTAGGCCGAAAGGAAGAACTTTCCATTGTAAATACTGGTTTGGGATACAGAACCCTGTTTTGGGTCTATCTTCAGGATGAATGCCTAATTGCCAAAATCTAGTTTTGAGGTCAAATTTGGAATAAATTTAGGCTTTGGATAATCCAGCAAAAAGAGAGTTTCTGGAGGGTAAAGGGAATTTATCATCTTGGAGAAAAACATTAAGTGGCTGGTAATTAATTACCAGTCTCATTTTTCCTCTAATTTGCTTAGCACGCTTGTTGACATAAGAAGCTTCACAAGCTTATTGAGAGTGTGAAACCTCAATAAGGCCTTGTTGCAATAATTTTGAGCATTCTCTTTGAGCCAAAATCAGGTGTTCTGGATTCATTCCCATATAACTCGCCTTGGTTGGATTAATATCTTCATTTTTCTTGAAAAGGAGGCGAACAAAAAATTCTGGGTTTTTCCATAAAGGATGGGAACATTTCTGAGCAAATTTAGAATGAGATTCTGAACAGGATTCCAGCGACTTTTGCATGATCGGATCTAGCAAAGTCATTTCAATGGAGAAAAGTCTTTGAATATTGACAAATTTAGAGAATTGGTTTTATATTTAAGATCTTTTCCATGGATGATGCAAAATTGAGAAATTTGAGTCATGATATCCCAACCAATGGTCAAATCTTTGTTGGGAAGACTAAAGCCAAATATTTTTGTGGTTATGGAGCACTGTGGGAAGAACTGAACAGTTATGAGAGTAGAAAGTATCTCCTGAGGCAAAGTTGAAATACCAGACACAAGAAGTCCAATATTCTTCAGGAAGAACTTTAGTGTCTAAGATTGAGGAAGCAGCTCCAGTGTCTATGAGGGTAATGACAATGATTGGTTTAGCAAACTTTGAAGTGAATGTTTTTACTGGAAAATGAGGACAATGAGTTTGACTTGAAAATATGTAGTGCTTTCTTCTGAAAGATTGAGAGATATGTGAAAGATATCTTCAGGATCTGAATCTGAATCAGTATTACTGGGAGTTTGATAACAAGGAATAACACAAAGAGTTTATTCACATGGTTCTTCATCCGCAGAAAATAAAGATTCGATATCATCATTTCCAAGAGAAATACCAGTTTCATTCTCTATATGATGTATAAAATGATTCTGACCTTTTTTCGCTTGGGGACAATTTTTTGCAAAATGTCCTTTTTTGTTGTAGATGAAGCATCGTTTTGACTTTTTATGGCCTGAGCGATTTTTCCTTTTTCGCAGATATTGCTATTTCTTCTTTCTTCTAAAGTGCTTAGAGCCATGCTTGGATTTGTTTATCCAAATCTTCTTGAAATGCTTCTTTTTTTCTAAAAGATTTTCCACAAGAACCGTCACAATCTTTCTTGGAGCATTTGATTTTTAAATTTTGTTAAGAACATGCCCTGTCAAGTTCTCTGTTGTCATGGACATAAGACTGGATCATCTGACGCTTCATACACAAGTCTTCTAAGCACAAATGGATTTCTTGTTGGAGTTCTTCTAACGTAACATCCTAGATTCTCCTTTGTCTAGAGAGAAAATTTCTCTCCACTGGTTGAGATAATTCTTTAGGAATGAAAGTTAGGAAAACATGCTTCAAATTTGCATTAGCTCCGACTTGGTAAAAGAGTTGAAGCATTTCTCGATAATGCTTATCAAGATGTTTTTTCTGAAGAGAACATCACCTTCTTTCAAAAAATTCTCTTCTTCTGAGTTCCACGAGATCAACGGGTTTTCCCACAAAGAAGTGGTACATAAGGGTGATGGCATACTGAAAACTTGGTGCAAATAAAAAGTGAAGTTGATCTTGTTCTGACACAGATGCCCACCAAAGTTTGAGGCTACCTGTGAATCTTGTGACAAAGTTAAAAAGAACATTATACTTGTTCTGATTGGTAATGGCTTGGGTGTTTAGCCAAGTATGAAATTCTTCAAGTCTGGCGGACCATTTACGATAAGGAATATCATCAATAGTGAAGAACTGTTTTGATGAAGTGATGATATTTTGAGAGGAATTGTTTGGCTGAACAACTTCTGGTTCAGAATGATCTGAATCCATGTCATAGTTTGGGGGATTAGCCATGAACACGGATGAGGTTACTGGTGCTATGGGAAGAGAGTCAATGGTAGGGATTGAAAAGGAGGATGAAGACACAAGAGATACCGAATTTGATTCAGTATCAAAGATGTTCGGGAAGGCTGGTTATGTTGGAAATAGAATCTAATCTGTTGGAATGATAGGATCAATCTGTTGTGGAGGCTGTGTAGAATTAGGCTGGGGTTCCTGATTACCTAAATCTCTGAGAAAAGATTCTAATGAATTTGACAACATTAATTGTTCTGGCCTTTCTCTTATAACCAGCGAGGATTCCCCTTTCTTCTTTTCTTTCCCTTTTTCTTTCCTTAATCAATCTAATTCTCTTAGACGATTTCTCATCTCAGCCACATTTGTCTTTTGTGTGACAGGAATATCTGGAAGAGTGGCAAAGATAGATGTTTGAGGTGGCGAAGGTAGAGAAGGAAGAATTTCTGTTCGCAGAGTGGAAGGGAATGGATTGATTTTTCCTAGGTTGAGTTTTCCTTCTTCAAGGATTTGCATTTGCCTTTTGAGCTTATCTATCTCAACCTTATGACTTTCAAGATAATGATAGCCCAAATTTTGTCCAGATTCTAAGGCATGAAGCCTCTTCTGGAAATCTAAAACCATATTCTTGGTGGTTTCATCATATCTTCGTAAGTCTTGTTGCACATTCCTAATCTTGGAATCAATTGCTTTGAAAGCATTGTTATGTGCAAGAAGAGTCTTTGATTGCCAATTTAGAACAACTTTAGCAACATGAGTTCTTTTCTGTCTTCCATGTTCATCCACATCAGTAGGGACATGTATCTTTGGAACATGCCGATATTTGCTTTGTGGATCAATAAACTCTTCTAGTGCAGAAAACGAGAGTTTAGAATTTTCCCAAACAGGAGGAGAAAAGTTTGTTTCATAGAACATAGCGATGGTAGAGCTAGATGGTGTTTCTTCCGGAACTTCAAGTGGGTATGAGTGTTTCTTTGCCCACTTAACAATTGGCTTATAGAACGGGGAAATAGCTAGTTTTTTCTAAGGTGGAGATGGAGGAGGTGATGATGGTTCTGGTGATACAGGAGGAGAAACATTGACCTCTGGTGGTGGAGTCAGTGCATAGGAAACCATAAACTAAAATTTATCACATTCTCCAAGAGTATCAATGGAAGAATCTCCATTTAAGTGCCTTTGATACATAGGGTCTTTTGGCCTTTTGTGCTTCCTACGAGATGGAGGGTTTTCAAATGGATCTACCTCGTCAGGGGAGTTTATACAATAAGAACATTGATAGAATGGATCCCAAAAACAATGACCATACTATTCTTTGTAGTAATGGACAGGATGCCCATCACTTTTAAAATATTTAACAAGCCTTTTGGGGTCTGGCTCAGAAATTGACTCAAGAACACATGATTCAATCATGAAGAGGGTTTGAAAGATAGAAGGACTTTATTCTTTTCCTTGCCAAATTTGATGGAAATAGTGTCATCTCTCTTTCTGACAAATTCAGAATCTGAAGACTGGAAAGGCTTATTGCTTTGGTGCAATTTTTCCTAGTTGGTGATCCATGTTTCTGGAAGGAGGGTAGCCAATTTTTCTTTTGGGATTTGTCTGGGAACATGAATGCAAGAAGCCTGGTCATTCTGCATGGAAATGAATAGGGCATCTTTATTTCCATTGTGGAAATTTAAATCAAGAGCATGGTTCTGCACTTGATAAACCATTTGGTAGTGCAGTGTTGCTGCTATTGAATCAGCAGTCTGAGGGGCTCCAGTGAGCTGAATATGAACTTTTAGAAAAGAGAGTAACTGAGGGTCTGAAAGAGCAATATTAAAATTTGGATACAACGTCACAAAGACTGTTCCAGCATTTAAAGTGGTTTGAACAGTACCTATGTAGGCATGCTGGTATTCTAAAAACTTGGTATCCAATAAAGCAATTCTTGCCACAACTGGCAAATGAAAAGTAATAGCAAGACGAACAGCCCTATAATGCACATGGGAGTATCCTTGCTGAGTCCATTGTCTAAGGAATTCTGGAGGGATCTGAAGAGTAACAAAGTACTCATTTTCAATGGCAGGAATAGGATGTTGGTCGAATTTAAAGGATTGAACATACTCTTTCACTTCCTTCGGAGTTTGGCGAATGAGTTATCGAATAGAGCGGATAGGAGAAAATGATGAAGTGGGTTTAGCAAATGCAGAATAAGGGTTCATCAACGGGAGTTGGGTTTCAGAGATCTTGGTTTCATCACTAAGAGAGACTTCATAAAGATAGTCTATCTTAGAAGCATTTGAAATTTGGAAATTTGAAGAAGTTGAAGAAGAAGGAGTAGTAACTAGTGAGACAGGTGCTTTGAGTATTTCTGGTTGATCTGACATGATGTGAAGAGTTCTTCTCAACACTAGATTCACCTACTAAGCGCATGGAACGGATTTTGCTAAAAACGAAACCATGGCTCTGATATCATTTGTTAGAGTTTCGAGAAGGTCCTTCACCTACAGGATATCGAGAAGTGCCCATTCCTCGCTACGCTCGACAATTGAGTGAGCCTTTAGTGTATTAAAATAGAAGTGGGGGATTTTAACTCATATGCCAAGTTATCCATAGGAAAAGCAAGTCCAAATTGTTGTAGCGACAATGACTTTGCACAATTATATACGGAGAAATAACATGATTGATACGGATTTTGAACAAGCAGAATTTGATCCCAATTATGGATATTCAGTTAACCATGATGATGCAAATGAAGGGGTGGGTGCTTCAAATTTGTATGCATCTCCGGACATGGCATGTTTACATGATGAAATAGCCATAAGTTTACAAAGTCGTTGAGGTTTGTAATACTAAGTATAACGTATTTATTTTTTCCGGACATATATGACCATGTTTATTATCATGAAATGACTCTTTCTAGTCAAATTTGTATGAGAGGAACTTGATTTTATTTTTCTTAATGAGGACCTTCCTTTTCATATGCGGTGCTTACTAAAAAAAAAAATTAGCATCCATAATCGGTCGCTTCACCATCCACCAAATAAGTTTACCTTTTTTTTTTATGTATCATTTTATCTTCTGACAATCAATAGCCCAATTTTTTTATCAATACACTAGAATGATCATTAATTAACGAAGATGTTTAATACTACAATAATTAAAAATAAAATTATTCAAAGTTGAAAACAAACCTAAAAGAACCCTAGGCCAAAAGTTGAGCTTTGCATCTAATATATAATTAAATTCTTTTAATATAATTTTTAAATAAATTTACTAATATGTATCTTTTACATTACTCTCAACATGAAAATGGAAAAGATTATATAGTCATTGTTTCTTTTTTGTAATTTTAAAAATACTAAAACTAAAAAACTTAATTTGGTCACACCAAAGGACTTTTCAAATATATGTTTACTAAATAGTTTTGCATTTTCTTAAAGCACTTTTCAGTTTATGTTTACAAAACAGTCTTGCATTTCCTTAAAGCTCTTTGGGCTAAAGGCCTTTGCATTTGGGAAAAGCCTTTTCCCAAATGTTGAACCAAACGGGGCCTGTGACAGAGAGAAGGGATGTGAGAGGGACTTGAGGTGAGAGGGAGAAAAATGAAAAAAAAAAAAAAAAAAAAAGAAGAGCTATAAAGGCATCTTCTTTGAGCAAGCAGCCCCACGCCCTGCCAGCCTCCGTTCGCCACACCTCCGCCTCCATCCTCCAGTCACCGCTGCACCCGCTACGCTTGACCCGCAGCTAAGCCTTCGTCTATTTGTGCCCCTTATCCTTGCTGCACCTCACCGGTTGCCATTGCCCCCTGTGCCTTCCGCGCTTGCCTGCTCCACTTCTGCTCTCCCTCTGCTGCAACCCAGCCACGACGCTGCATTCTGGCACCCTTATGCCGCTCATGTCCGGTCGCTAGCTCTCTATCGGCCTCTGCTCCGCCTTGCTTGCAGCAAATCCCGAGTCCTCTCTGCCGCACCTGCCTCCACCACCTGCGATGCCACAGCTTGCGCCTTCGCTAGCCTCCACCTCATCTCGCTTGTAGTCGTGCCGGCCTGTGACTTGTTGCTGCTCGTGAGATCCCAACAAAGCTGCTGCTGTCCCTGCTCTGTTTGTGGTTTGCTTGCCTAACGCCACTCCTCAGCCGCTACCCAACGCTGCCATAGTCGCCAACCTGCTATTGCCTTGTTCGGCTTCCACTGTTGCTACCGCCAGCGAAGCCCTTCGTCGGTGCCCTGAACGTCAGTAGCCGGTTGAGCCACACCTAGCTCTGCCTCAGGTTTGACGCCCAACGGCCCATTCTCCGAGCGACCTTACTAGTAACTGTAACCCGAGCTGCTTCTCCCCGACGCCACCCGGAGCCAAACCCCCTGCACAACAACTACTGTTTGCAACCGACAGTGACCCATGAATCCCCACGCCAGCCTCTGCCATTTTGCTTGTTACAGGAGTTTCCCTTTCACCTATTGTCACCGGTTTGCCCACCACCGGTCCTCACCAGAACGCCGGTGACCAGCCGCCCGAGCACAAGCCTTGCTTGAAAGAAAGAAAAGAAAAAAAAAAAAAGAAAAATCAAATTAGGTAGTTTTTTATTTACTTTATTTTATTTATTTTATTATTTTTCTTCTTTAGTAGAATTATTCCTTGATATAAGATTGAAATTTCGACATGAAATAGCCTCTCAAATTAGGGATTGACAGTCTGATTTTCGCGTCCGAAATCCGACTCGTAATTGCTTGAAAAATTGCCAATCCGATCTTACGCTGGAGATTCGATTTGTGGTTTATTTAAAATCGACCAACCTTATCTCATGCGCAAAATATAATTCGTCAATTTTTGGATATCAATCTTATCTTGCTCTGATTTGCCGTTGTTTGGTTTGAATCGGTTTTATTTTCGTAAAAGAAAAAAATCCAAAAAATTGAGTTAGATTAGGTTTATCGTTTTAGGGTTATTTTGCATGTTTAGAATAGGAAATTTAGTTATTTCGAATTTTTGAAATAAAAAAAACATTAATTTAGGATGTTAGTTTTTTTTTTTTTTTTTAAAAAATTTAAATTGCATGTTTAATCATGTGACAATTTCAATTTCGAATTTCATAAAAGGAAAAAAGAAAAACTAGAATTAAGGCATTCTTTGCACGTCATTGCATATTAGGGTAAGATTGCATGTTTAATTTTATTTTCTAATTAATTATAGGTTTAGACAATTTAGATAGGTTGCATTTTAGGATCATTTGGTTAGGGTAATGTTCTAGTTTAAATTAGGATTTGGCTTAACCTAATTCCTAATACAAATTGGATGATATCTTAATCTAGCTTGATAATTTTCACATTTTTCTAATTTCGAATTTCATGAAAAATACAAAAAATGTCTTAGGATAAATTAGTTTCATTATCTAGAATAGATTGCATGCTTTTTTAAGAAAATAAAAAAATGTCATATGCATGTCATATAGAATTAGATTCATGAAACGCATGTTATTTAATGATTGTGGTTAGGTCCATTTAGCTAGAAATTGCTCGTCATTAGGTCAGATTGCATTGCATAAAGCATGACATTCATCAAACAAGTGGAAATAAAAATTGAGTGATTGCGTGTTAATTAGAAATCATATCTAGAATTGTTGATATGAATTTTGAATTAATATTGCAGATGCTTTCGTTACTACAATGTAAGTCCCGTAATTTATTCATTGTTTTCTTAGGTGTTAAATTGGTGGTTTGCACATCCGCATAATAACCTCACATGTTAGAAGATTAATTAAAATCAATTCAACCTGCTTGCCAGACATTTTTTTTTTCAAAATAAAAATGAAAGGTACCGAAATGGCGTTAGAGAAATCTAACGTAATCAAGTCCCCGAACTCACAATCTCTGGTTCGTAGGAATAAAGTAAATCTCCCGTTACTTTACTTGGGTTTCTAATCGACCCATCGAAAATAGAATGGTGGTAACTTCTAATTGAAAATTTACATCCATTAACCAAACCCTAGATGGTTTACTCAAAAATTTGGTCGCGACAGTGACCATGAGCAAGCCATGGAAGCATGAGAACCCTAATGGATCTTCTTGTCGTAGCCATGCTCGATATAATTTTTCGCTTTTGTGTGACTCTCTCGGCTCATTATTGTTGGCTCTAAGGGTTTGATTTCAAATGGTTATTTATAGAAGAATGCCGCATTTGATCATCTGTCATGGGTTTTTTTTCTTTTTCCTTTTACATTTCTTCCTCCACATATATATGACACATCAGATCGAGACACTTTTGTCTCTGTCCAACCGAGTCCAAGTTGGATTTGGCATTTACGAAATGACAAATGCGGGAGAGATTTGATCGTCACTCGTGATTCTGGGAGAAATATGACATTTTATGAAGTTTGTAAGCTTCTTCATGCCATCGGAGAGAGGACAGCATTTATAAAATATCCAATGATTTCCAGACACTTTGATTTGATGGGTTCCCACTCCTGCAATCGCATCAGATGAATTAGTAATGGAACTCAATAATTGTCCTAGATAATAATGGTAAATAAATTCTAATCCACCACTAAGGACATGAGATTAGACTCAACAATGGGATAAATTATTTTGTACCGTGTCAATTTTTACAGTGAGCACAAGTTTTTGCCCCCGAACTAGAAAGAAGCTAGCTTCCTACGTAACTTGATCACAGTCCATCCAAGGCGATTTACCATATATGTAATAGCCACTTGCATATAGTCGAATTTACATAGGAGCTCATGATGCATACAAACCCAATTCACATGTTCCGTCAATAAAGATGTGAGCTTCACATTTCACATGAGACTTCCTTGATTTGACCATGCAGTTGAGCTGGGTACATATACATAGGAAGTAGCCAATGCCACCTTCGTCGGAGGAAGAGGCTAGACAGCTTGCACTTTTTTTTTTTCGTTGAAGTGTATCGTATTCCTTTTGAAATGGCGTTGAGAGTCAGATATTCTTGATGGGTTCAACCAATTTTCATCAACGTAGTGGAGGTGATATATGTGTATAAATGCTTGATCTTATGAATTAATAAAGAAAGGGAGCAAAGCTTGCTCTTACGTGCGTGTGTATATATATATATCTAAGACATTATGATACATTTTAAAAAGAGTTATAGAAAATGAATAAGCTTAAAGTAGTAAAGTTCATAACTATCATTAACATTCTAATTAATTATATTAGTATATAATTTTGAAAGATCAATGAATTTTTTCTCCACATGGGGCATGGTGTCCCATGGGGTGTCGGTGCCCCGTTAGGACATGTCCCAGCCACCCTACACCCTGCGTAGGGCCAAGGTCACCTCAAGAGGCGTGGATAAGGATATGATCCCAAGCCCCACAATAGGCTAATGTGGAGTGAGTTTATTGAGTGGGGCAATATTGCCATCTCCATTTATAAGATGCTGACGCTAGAATTTTGCCCTCAAATCTAACATACATAGCCCATCTAAGTTTTAATTTGCATTGGTCATATGTGCATTCCATAACAATTGATAATTTAATTCATCATTAATAATGCAATTCAACTCCCAATTGAAATCGTTATCATTTCGTCATCCTACATTTATCTTTTTTGCCAAACTTCTTCTACAGTTTTAAACTAGGGACATCGTAGTTTTGAGGCTTCGGACCAACAACAAAAGTTTTGCCCGACGGAGGCACGGAAGCCAATCAATGCCACAACCGCCAAATTTCCAATCCCCTTAATCCTAATTTCTCGACTCATCAAGCTTCCAAACGGGCCTAGGCTTAATTAGTACAAGATATAGGAAGAGCACTCGCTGTCGCTCTTTCTCCTTTTTAACTTCCGCCAACTCTCTCTCTCTCCTTATTTTGTCGTTCATTTTTCACTTTCCCTCAAGCTTCAAGACACACATCGCTCCCTCTCCTCTTCCTCTTCATGATGGATGTAATATAATTGTGCAAATTAACAATGCATGGTCACATAGATAAATAAATTTAGGATTTCTAACATGAACAAGATTGCATGTCCAAATGTTTTCAAAAAGAGAGAATGAACCAAACTCAGGCATTAAATAGACTTTAGCGTAACATAAAATCCCCTCATTTGAATCTCTAGAAGTACTAGAACAAATCTTTTTAATTAATAAAAAAAACCTGAGTTATCATCGGTAGGGTTCAGGATGACCCCTACTTAATGTACGTATCACATCGCACTGGGGCCCGTTGGTACCTGTATGGCAATTCGTCAAATTTGCTCGCAAATCTCGCCTCGGGAGGGTCTCCATGTCGGCCACCATCAAATCTGGGCTTGAAAAGGTCTACCAGCGTGGAAGTCGGGGAGAGGTCATTTTCTTAACTTCACGTGGACGGCTCTACAATATCCCATTAGAAGATTCCATCAAGAGCCGGGTGGTTAGATGGTAACTCGTACCACTGTATTGAAACTATATATTAATACCAGGCGTTGCTTAATGATTGCGCTTTTAGGACAAGTAAATCAATGATATTAAAACCAAATTCTATAGTTCAAATTCTTATAATCCTTTCAGCATTTATGAATTTATAGGATCACCGAGTATGCACTGAATGCTGGAGATTTGCATTATGATGCTGCACTCTGTGACAGGCTAGATTAAATGCAATTGTAATTTATGACCACTCGTACGTTGTCTGTTATACTTCCACTTCTTGGTAAGAAAAGATCGTTGTTTGACAAAGGTAAACAGATACAAGATCTAGAAATAATCGTAAATTCTTTAGTACACGCATACGTTCTGCAGTCTAAACAAAAGTAATTAACACCAAATTATTGCAAATACAACTACGCAGCATTGCAAGGACTACGATAGACGCACCCCATACCCATTCACGTATACATTCACATGCCTATAATGTGGCTTCATTTTGACGAATGTTATTCTTCACCTCACACAAAGTTGGACCAATGCATCAGCCACTTCATCTAATTCTGCCTCTCCTTTCTTCCTAATACTGTCACTCATTTCTTTTGCCTTCTTCCTCATGCTATCTCCATCTTTCTCCACCACCACATCTTTGATCACCTTCGCTATCTCTGACCTCTCAAGCTCTCCACTCTCATTTCTCTTCACCTCCAATCCAAGCCCAATCAGCTCAACCAACCGAGCATTCATCGGCTGATCAAGTTGCATTGGCATCACGATGATCGGGACCCCGGACTTTATGCTCTCCATGATGGAGCCCCATCCACAATGACTCACAAACCCACCGATGCTTGGATGCTCCAGAATCTTTCCTTGTGGTGCCCATCCATCTATCACCGATCCCCTATCTCTTACTCTTTCCAAGAAGCCCCCAGGCAATGCCTCTTCAAGCTCAATGCTCTCACCTATAGGAAACCTAATGACACTACTGAGCGCCAATCCATGAGCAATCTCTTCTCTTTCTTTCTCAGTGAGAAAATATTCAGTACCAAATGACACTAAAACTGTAGATAGTTTCTCTCTCTTGTCAAGCCACTCAATGATGCTATCTCCTTCTTCTATATTGCTAGGGTCTTCCACAAGTGGACCAACAGGCACCACTTTTTTCCCTATGTAACTTGAGAGAAAATCTATGTACTTCCCTTCCAACTCTCTAAAGGTCTTCATCAAGATGAAGTTGGAGGACCTCTCAATACATTGTGGAACCCTATCCTTCTCACCGTCTCGAGAGTCTTCTGCTACCTTAATGAATTTCGCCAGCTCGTAATCATGGAGAAAAATTTCTCCAAACGGGTACTCCTTACAGGTGTTCTTGAGCATATGGAGTATAAATGAAAGCGACCCTGCACCAGTAATGAAGAAGACGACCGACGGCACGCCGTGAGATTTTGCTACTTCTGGTGCCCATGGATGGAGAAAGTCGTAGACGAGCAAATCGGGGTTGAGACTCTTGACGATATTGTTGAAGCCGGAGCTCGCCATGTCAAAGGCCGATATGAGGGTTTCCATGAGGTGGGGAGGCAAGCCTTTGGTTGTGTGATAATGGGGAGGGAGGTCAGGCAAAGAAGGGATGTGAAGCTCGACAAGTTCAATGGAGGATGAATAATTCTTGGAAATCTTGGGTTTGATGGAGCTAAGGTTGACTGGAGTGGAACACAAGTGAATGTGGAAGTTTCTCGCGGAAAGCCTCTTTGCTAGCTCTAAAAATGGTGATATGTGGCCATGAGCAAGCCATGGCAACATCAAAACTTTAATGGGTCTCTGAATATTGTCCATCCAGATCTCAAGTCTCTCTCTTGTTTCTTTTCGCTTAACTGTCTATCTCTAATGGGTATATATAGCAGTGGAGAGAAAACAGACGATACAGGCCAAACCACACTGTCTGACTGAGGTTGGAGAGAGAGAGAGAGAGTCGTGAAATGTGTGAGTGGGGTTGGAGAGAACAGAGAGAGAAAGAGAGATGCCAAGAGAAAAACTAACATTTTTAGGTTTTATAAAACCGGCTTTGAATTCAATTCAATCAATCCGGTGTCTAGGTGATTCTTCACTCAAAACTGAGAATCAAACCATTTCAAATGAGACAAAAATTTATATCCAAATATTTTCATGATGATAAAAATATTATTTTTGTTCATTCATTTTGGTAAGCAATACAAGTAATAGAAAAATATTTTTCAAATCAATCATTTTCTGCAAAACAAACAGAACCTTAATTAGGTTTAGTTGGTTTGGTGAATCGAAATAAAATGAAGAAAGCAGTTTGATTTCGTGGATTTTTTGCCCCTACCATTCCATTAATGGATAAAAGGTGCATTTGGGAACCACTTTGCGAATGAGCTTTGGGCTCTAAAGGCCCTTGAGCAAATTTGAGTAATGTCTAACAATTTTTTTCTAAAGATTTCTCTTAAAAGTTAAATCAAACGCATCGGATAAAGTGAACCACCGCAGGACCTAACATAGGAGAGGGACAGTACAATGTAACTTGTTACAAATGAAATATCAGGGCACCAAAACTAAGGCGAGGGACAATACCATGTGCCCTGTTACTTCACCATAGTTTTGACAGTTCATGAAGAATGGAGTGGTCCAAGGAGGGGCGGCTAGCAGACAAACTTACTCTCGCCCTTCAACATTAGTAGGTAATTCGGTGGTAGACTCTACTGCTACCTAGAGAAAACAAAAGATAGATTATTGAAACTTCATGATGTAGAGTGATAACAGAAGATAAAGCTCGTATAAAACAATCTGCAGCACGCTTCCAGAGTTCAGAGAGAACTCTCTCCGGGTTATTCACAAACTCCAACTTCAAGAGATGAATTATAGCAAACTCAAACCATGCGTGGAGACCTTAAGTAGGGAAACAATCAAAATATTTAAACGAGGAAATTCTAACTGATTAACAACTATTGCCCTTATTCAAATAAAATCAAGCCAAGATTCAAGAAATAATAAAGATAAGGAAATAAAGGTGAAATTCCCTATCTAAATTATAAACGAAAAACCATCAACAAATCAACAATTTTAATCCACAGCTAACTTCGATTATTGCGTCCAGCGGCATATTCTCTCTATTTTAAGGAACCCTCTTGAATTTCTATCCAAAAATCATCAACAAATAAAAAATTCTTGATTGCCCTCCGCATTATATTCCCTCTGTCGGAAAATAAAAATCGACCTCGAGATCTAGAATGTCGGATCATTCCATTAAGCAATTGTCTTTCAATCCACATAAGGTTTGGATGAACATCCAAATGGCCATCGACTTTTCCTTGCTTCGAGAAAATGGATCACCCTATTTTTGCAAGTGAACCGTCAACTAAATCAAATCGATTTCGGGAGAAATTAGTGCCATGATGCTATTCTTGCTCATGTCTTGTTCTCAACCCCTACCATAAGTTTACTCTTATGCTTTAGGATGCATTTCTTTGATGGAAAATAAATTATTTGAAATTCTTAAAAACGATTGTTTGTATCATTTACAAATTTATCCAGAGTTATGTCGTATTTGGCTTTCATTAGACCAAGCGGCTCTGCAAATTTGTCTAGAGGTCGCCTCTGATCCTGTTTTATGGTCTGTTGAGATGCCTTGAGACAAGTCCCGAAGGCCCGCATCCCTTGATCTTTATTAGCAGGACGGTTCCTCCCGTGACCCTCCGAACTAGACATGGCTCCAAACTAGGAGAACTAGTTTTGAAGACAGACGATACAGTGCAAACCACAAAATCACACATTTGATGAACACAATTAACCAAATGGATAACAAAAACAATTCTAATATGCCAAGTATCTGTTCGATATTAGTTTTCTGTGGGGTTTCGGCTGCTAAAAAGGATAATTAGTTTTATATGGTGTTTATCCAGCACTTTAGCGTTGCAACACACCCATAGTTACAGCAACTTCCAGCAGCCTTTGAGAAGTTGCTCCACCCAGCTTTTTGGTACCGCGGTCTTTGTATTACCAATCGTACATGTCACGAAACAACCACACCACGACCAAGCTGTAATTTAATCACCAATTATCCAAACACGCTCTAAGAGATTGTGATACAGTTTGGACAGATATTCTATAATATATGCTTTTATTTTCCTTTTAGCTCCTTTTATTGTGAAAAATCAGTGAGGTGAAAAATGTTTTCCTAATTTTGATTTTTTTAATCAATTAGGCGTTTAAGCTAATAAAAAAAAAATACTTCCATCACTTATATTTAAGTGTAAAAGACTTTCATTTATAAGGAAAACATTTTTGGTGAACTCATTTTTCCAAATGATATAAATGATTAAGAAGCAGAAAATCTTTTTGAATGGTTGATTTTTTGCTAAACAAACGGAGTTAAGATTTGTTTCCTTTCTTGACAAATAAAGCTTTAATATCATCCTTTTGAAAGGGCTTTCCTAGTATAATATTTTTTGGCCCACCATTAAAATAACAGTGTGTTGTGAGTTACAAATTTTTAAAATAGACCCCGCCATAATTTTTAATTATTTGTTATTTGTCTTTTTGTGGTTCAAAATGGATTGTTTTTTTTTTTTTTTGGAAGTAGTTCAGAATGGATTGTTAATCTCATAGTAGATTAAAAACATTCGTATAAGCATTTCTCCTTTCCAAGTTGTTGAATTGCGCAAGTGCAAGCTCAAGTGGGATGCAAATTGGTATCTATTTGCATTGCGTTAGTTGGTATCGTATAGTAGCTTAGATCGTTGGAAAGCAATGTGTTGTATGGAGTCATGGACCTTTGGGCCTTTGTTCTTGTTTAATGTAGGTTATAAAACGGGCCATCGATCCATATTTCAACTCGGCTTTAATGGTTTCAGTGATATATGGATTGCCTAGGATTTAGAATAAGTAGGAATGGGTCAAATAAACCAAAGACCAACTGATGATCGGTTCAATTTAAGTTTAGAAAGAACCCACTTTCAACCTGTCTAATCGAAGAGTAATCTAAGGGCATCTTGCTCTCACACTCTCTAATATAATAATAAATATAATAATAAAGAAAATCAGCTGTATTACTTTCTTCAATAACATGTAGGACCAAAACATACATACATATTGAGATATTAAATATAAATCACATTGTTTTTTTATTGTCCAAATTTCTTAGAATAAATACTCGAACACTCGATTACAGGAATGCAAATGATAAAAGGAAGAAAATGAGTCAAAGTTATAAAAAAAAAAAAAAAAAATCGCGTATATAAAGCCGAAGTAATGATGATCTTGATCTTTAACTTACACTTCAAAAATGAGATAAGATCCTTATTCTTCAGATTTTTGGGCCTATTGGGCTGTGGTTGCGCACCATGACCACTTCTTGTTTTCCTTCTTTATCAGGCGCGGAACATAAGTAGATGTGGATGTCTCTATCGGCGAATCGCTTGGAAAGCTCGAGGAATGGAAAGATGCGGCCATGAGCAAGCCATGGAAGCATGAGAATGCTTGTGAACGGGCCTCTCTGCGGGCTCATTTCTTGCTTTTTTCTAGTTCACCTTCTTGGGTGTTTGCTCTAGGGTTAGTTTTTGAACGTTCAGCAAGTGTGCATAGGTAAGTGCATGCGGCTGTGCGTGCATGAAACGTGGCCAAGAGGTGGAGGACGGAAGCGGAAACCTTGCGTTGATGGACATGCGTGGAAGCAGGTCTAAAGAGTTTAGTGTCAATATTATGAAGTGGGTAACGACCTAGTAATGTCAGATACGCTAAAATTGACTGACAAACCTGATATATTAAATAGCGTGACAAATTAGAATTAGGGCTCAGTAATATCTTTATTTGTGTTTTTGAATACCAACATAGCAAGACTAAATTATGCATGACCTTTTGTTGTTGGTAATATTAACTCAAGGCAACATTAAAAAAAGTTGTATAATTTCAGAAAAAAAAATAGGATTTGATTCTGCCCTCCTAGGTGGGGACGTACGTATATATTGCAATCCAAAAACAAAGCTACTCTAGGAAAAAACATCGCGACAAAAAATTTGACCTTCAGCATACATGATTGTTGAAGCTACAACATAAACCCAACGAACAGTCAAAGGCTACCAGTCGCTACTCCACAAAGCTTCACGATCGCGTGCTCCACTTCATCAATCTCTTCATCTCCTTTGTTCCTAATGCCGATGCTCACTTCTTTGACCTTTTTCCTCACCCGCTCCCCACCTTCCTCCACCACAACAGCCTTGATCACTTTTGCAATCTCCTCCCTCTCGAGCTCCCCGCTCTCATTCCTCAGCACCTCCAATCCGACCCCAACGTCCTCGATGATCCTCGCGTTGAGAGGCTGGTCAAGATGCATTGGCACCGCGATGATCGGGATGCCGAACTTCATGCTCTCCATGACCGAACTCCATCCACAGTGACTTACAAATCCACCAATGCTTGGATGTGCTAGAATCCTAGCTTGTGGTGCCCATTCCTCTATCACTAGTCCTCTGTTTCTCACCCTTTCAAGAAATCCCTTAGGAAGTGCTTCTTCAAGCTTGATGTGCTCTTCCACAGGAAATTTAACCGCCCAAATGAAGTTGACATTGCTAAACTCCAACCCATAGGCTATCTCTTCTCTTTCCTTCTCCGTGAGGAAGTACTCCGTGCCAAAGGACACGAATATGGTTGACGTTCTTTCTCTTTTATCAAGCCACTCAATTATGTGATTCCCATCCTCTTGGACAGGGTCTTGAACCAGTGGGCCGACAGGCACGACTTTCTTCCCCAAAAGATCACTTAGGTAGTTAATGTATTTGCCCTCCAATTCCGTAAAGGTCTTCAGGAAGTTCAGGCCCGACGAATGGTCAATGCAACGCATGACCCTTTCTACGTCGCTCATGCCACTCCCCGATGCTTGTTCCATTTGGTCCCTATACTTTGCCATCCAATGGTCTTGAAGATGAATCTCCTTGAAAGGATACTCATCGCCCGGCCTCTTGATGGAGTGGAATATGAATGAACTCGCCCCTGCTGCCGTGCTCGTGAAGTTGACCGCCGGGATGCCGTGTGACCTTGTGACTTCCAGCGCCCACGGGAGGACATAATCGAAGATAAGCAAATCAGGTTGGCGATCAGCGATGATGTCAGAGAGGTTAGGGCCTGCCATGTCGAAGGCCGTCTTCAGTTTTGAAATGAGGTGAGGCGGCAACCCCCTAGTTGTGTGGTATTGAGGAGGGAGACCAGGCAAAGATGGGACATGGAGCTCCACGAGCTCAACGGTGGCGCAATATTCAGGAGGAATTTTGATGGAACTAAGGTTGACAGGACTTGAACATAGGAAGATGTGGAAGTTCCTTTTCGAGAGCTTTTTGGCTAGCTCTAGATATGGACCTATGTGACCATGAGCAAGCCAGGGAAGCATGAGAACCCTAATGGTCCTTCTTTTCGTAGCCATGCTCGATGTGATTTTTCTCGCGTGTGCGACTCTCTTAGCTAATTATTGTTCGCTCTAAGCTTTTGATCATTTTGGATTCAGATGGCAATTTATAGAAGAATGTTAATTTGATCATCTCTTATGGGTTCCTCCTCTCTCTTTAATATTTATTTTTGTCTTTGCCCACAAAAAAAAAAAAAAAAAAAAAACTGACTCCAAGGAGGATTTAGTGGCATTTACGTAATGGCATATGCAGGAGAGAGATGGGATCGTCACCCGTGATTCCAGGAGAAATATGATATTTCAATGTTTGTAAACTTCTCACGTCACGTGAGATAAGACGGTATTTATATGAAGTATTCAATGACTTCCAAACGCTGATTTGACGGATTTCCAATGGTAGAATCACAAAAGATGGATTACATATTGTGGCACCTCCAGTATGTCATGACTAACGCATTTATAAGTCTTTTAACTTTTTTAAGCATGCAAAAGCCCAGGACATATAAAAATTTAAAGAAACACATGCGGAATTGCAAACTTGGCAATCTCATTTCATTTCTTACTTTTATATATATATATATATATTAGGTGACAGGGTCGGGATACATTAGGAGACAAGCAAAAAGTACCACTACTCCATACTATGCCCAAAAGTTCCAGTAGCTGCATCATCCCAACCTAGATACTACTTATGTACTATGTCATTTGTCTCCCACCCATGATACGTCCAAAATCATGGCTTGGTCTTCCCAAAATGCTATTAATCTAAGAAACAATGATCAACCACAAGTTAACATAAAGCTCAACAAGCAAACTACTAACCTATCTATATCACGTAAGTCAATAATAGCACATACAAGAAAGTTTAAATATAAAGGACAGAAGATCGTTATGATATCAATTTGTCTAAGAACTTTTCTCAAAATCATGATAGCAAATAGGAAAGGTTTCCTTTGAAAATAGGGAAACTTCAATTAAATCTAGAAATGCACTTAATTATTTTTAATGTGAATTAATTGCCACCATCTTCCGGAGAACTCCATTATCCCCCAAGGTATCTTGCACCCATCCGGCATTGAAAAGATATATGGGGGAACTATGTTATACCCCCTAGGCATCCGGAGGAACCCATTTATCCCTCTAGGCATCCCTACTACCACCTGGAGCATCATCGTCTCAAGAACAGATGACATTCCCAAATCACACACTCATCATATGGTTTAGCAATTCCATAATTCAACTTATAAAGGACATCTACCAGGTAAAATGCACATGAATAGTTCAATATCCACCATAGACTATTTTTGGTAAACTAGAGAAGGGATACAAACATTTAGTAGGCAATACCAATTCAAAAGACAGGTTACAAAACGAGAGTTTCCAAAATCTACAAAAAAAAAAAAGGGCAGCTCGCCCGTCGATAGAAATTGGGGGCATTGGCCAAGTAAATTAGTTCAAAATATTACGAAACTTTAACACGACGTGGATGAGAGACTCCAAGGAATGTTTTTTGTGAAGAACTTGTGGTCCGATTTAGATTGTACAAGTCCCAATAATTTCTGAAGTTCGGATCAAAACAGGGCACAAAGCTAGATTGCAACAGGTTAAGGAAATCGCATTTTGGATGCCTAAATGAACTCCAAAAATCATGGAAAAATTTCATGTTGTAGATGTCTAAAATTTTTATGAAGGATACTAGTCCATATTTTTTTATCAAAAATCTTGTAAAAAATGGAAACTAAGCAAAGGTTTGGAAATGACTTATAAAAACAATTTCGAACCCGCATAATTTTTGAAATATATTTTGTACATACAAAGTCTGAAAAATATGAAATTAAAATATGTCGTAGAACAAGGCAAAATGCACAACTTTTGTGAAGAAAGTCCCATCAAATTTGTAACACAAAGACTTGCACAAAATTAGCAAAATTTGGCCTACTGTAAATAGACCCGAAAATTGTCGTAACCTCAGATTCGTCGACAACTCATGTTAGTTAAGCTCAAATCAATGCACACTTCAATATCCAGTGTTCCAACAATATATTAATATACTCAATGTACTAAAATATTAACACTACTTGCAACACATATTTTCTGAAACCGTTGATAAACGCGATTAAACACAAAAACAACTGAGGTGACTAAAATTCGAGTAAATCAACCTCCACATATCGACCCACATAGCATAAATGAGAAGTAGTTCACTTGCTCTAGTCCAAAGCAAGTGTTGACGTGGGTTGACGTGGTCTCGGGAGTCCCGAATGTGCTGACTCACGGCTGGCTTCCGGTGAGTCGTGGCAGGCCGAGGGAGTACAGTGGGCGGTGCAAGCAGAATGAGGCATGTTGCCGGCGGTAGGACGGCATCGAGTTGCGGTTGTTACGCGGCAGAATGAGGGAACGGTGATGGTGAAGAAGGTAATGAAGTGGCGTGGTTAAAAGAAAGAAGAAGGATGCTGAATGAGGTCGTGAGGTGAAGGGGAAAGTGTTGGTTTCATATTCCTTCCCCCACTGCCTTGCATGCCCGAACTTGGGATTAATTGCCATCTGTGGTCGACGGTGGTTATTCCATGAAGAAGCCAGCTGGCAGAGGAGGGGACTTGGCTGATTTGCGCTTAATTTGTCTTGGTTAATTGCCACGTTTTTGTATGAGGGAGCGGCCGGTGGCTTGGTGGCGTGATCGAAGGGTGAACAGTGGGGTGGCGCACGGTCGTGGTGGTGACGGTGAGGTGTTGTGGTGCGGCGGAGACATGGCGGTGAGGCACGTTATTACGCAGTGAGTCAGTGTGACAGTGGTGAGCTTGGTGGCAGCAATGACGGGCTTGGTATCCAAGAGTGCATGGTTCCAGTGAGCGAGGACCTGGATGTCACACATATGGAATTCAATGATTGTCATAAAAGAATGATGGTAAATAGATTTTACTTCACCGCTAAAGACGCGGCATTAGACTTAATCAAGGCAACTTACCTCTTGGGAACTTTTGGTGCATGTGACAAGTTTCACAAGGGAGATATTTGATTGGACGATACAATTGATACAATTGAGTTCTCCTATATATTGTATCCAACAATAATTATGTTTGAGAAATATTCAATAACTTCCATACACTAATTTAAAGGGTTTCCAAATGTAAAATCGCAAAAGATAGATTACACTTAGGAATTCAATGATTGTCGTAAAAGAAAAAGGGTAGATAGATTCTATTACACTGCTAATCTAGGCGACTTGCCTCTTGGAAACTTCTAGTTCATGTGACAAGCTTCACATGGTAGATATTTGATTGGACGATACAACTGAGTTGACTCATATATATTGTATCCAACACTAACTCTGTTCGAGAAACATTCAATGACTTCCACACAATGATTTAACGGGTTTCTAATCTTAAAATCACAAAAGATGGATTACACATGAAATTCAATGATTGTCGTTAAAGAAAAATGGTAAATAGATTTTACTTCACTGCTAAAGACGTGACATTAGACTTAATCAAGATGACTTGCCTCTTAGGAACTTCTTGTACATGTGACAAGCTTCACATGGGAGAGATATCTGATAATAATTTGCCAATTTAATTCTAAAAGATAATTTTGGCCAAACCTCGCTAATGTGACAGTCCAGTCAGCGTTAGTCATCTTACGCGGTAGAGCCATTGCAAGGACAATCGGAGCTAATGTTGACAATTTTTATAATTTTCGGACTTTTTTTCCCATTCTTTTCTTTCTCTTTAATCTTTTTTCCTTATTTCCTTCTGCCAATCGCTAGGCTCAACGATGGCCAGCCCTCACTAAAGGCCAGTGAGGTCGTTGAGGGCATCCCGGCCCTCAGCCTTGTTGACAGCCAGCGACCTCCGCTGCAGGCAAATAAGGAAAATAGGTAAAAGAGAAAGGAAAGAATCGTGCACTATCGGCGTTTTACTAGACATGATCAGCATTTTACTAGACATAATCAGAGCATAATTCGGTGTTCCGCACATTTTGCGCTATCGGCCTTATACAATTTGTCTGGAACAATGTCATCCTCAGTGTAGATCGGACCATGCGTGTGTCACGTTCGTTTCGCTATGGACACGTCTATCATGCTCTTCCTGTTCTTCGGGACGAAATTGCATGTGCTCTTCTGCTAGTTATAATGGACAAAGTGACAGGCTATAGATGATTAGCTAGGAGAGGCGAGAAGCACTGATATTCTCATCACCGGTTTCTGAGGGCGGCGTGCACTTCTCCCATATAATATCTTATCTTGAAGAAGAGGGCCAAGAGCTTCCTGATACATGTGGTAAATGGGAGAGTGAAACCACACGATAAACAATTACTGAAGTCACAATCTCCAGGACTGATGCAATCCGTATTCAAAACCAACTCATTCAAACAAGACGATCAGCACACATTCAAGTTCGACAAAACTCTCATCGATAAGCCTATGATTGATAAACCTCATCGGCAAATGAAGATCCTCATCCTTGATTGTGCCATAAAAATTTCGTCATTCCCATACGTCAAAGCTTGCATCGAGGTATTTTGGCCCAATCTGCAATATAGTCCCTGAACTTTTAATTTGTTCAATATGATTCTTGAACTTTAGTTTAATATGCAATATCGTCTTTGAACTTTTAAATTGTTCAATGCGGTCTCCAGACTTTTGGTACATGTTACATTTAATCTCTAAACTATATGAAAATATTCGGTGTTGTCTCTAAACTTGAATTAATGAAAGAGCTATATTAAACATTTCCATATAATTCATAGACTAAAATGAACATACATAAAAAGTTGAGAGATTATATTGAACAAATTAAAAATTCATGAACTTTATTGAATAAATTAAAAGTTTAGAGGTCACATTGCATATCGAGTGAAAGTTCAAAGACCATTTTTATCATTTTGTCAATAAACTCAAGCTATTAGCTTTCAAGTTTATCGATCTTCTTTTACCCCCAGCCAATCTTAAAGCCACCGGTATCTTAGCATTCTCTTTACACAGCATTGCTTCTCCATCTAAGAGAGAATCAATAAATGAATTTTTTTTTTTTAGCCAAAAAGACATAAATTTAAGGGGGAGTCAATAAGTGAAAATTATCCAGCCAAAGAGAAATACATTTAAAACAAAAATGAAAAGCAGGAATTTCTACTTTTCTATTTCTGAAACATTAATAAATAAATAAAAAAAACTCTTTTCATCGTTTGCCCTCGCTGCCCGCCCGCCAAAGTTGATGTACGATTTTCTATTTCTAAGACATAAATAGAAATAAAAAAAATTCATCGCTTGCCCTTACCGGAGACCTGCCGACATTGATGTATGATTTCTACATCGATGCTTTCAATTCAATTGATTAAAGATATTTGATCTCACAAAAGAGTAGAGCACTATAAATGGAAAAGAGCATGGAAGGAAGATATTTAAGAAGGCTTATCCAACGAATTTTTGTTATGGGAATAGAAATATTGTTGTCAAATGTGTATCTACGCTTAGAAACTCATTCAAGGAATAAAAATAAAAATATTTATTTCTAACTAAAAATTACTTTTAGAAATAGAATGATTTATATCCATGTGCTTTGCTTTTCCGTAGTTATTTTTTATTTTATATCTTTTTTATGAAGTGCAAGAAAACAGGACAGCTATCATCATCAATTGGGCACTAAAATCCTATGATTCTCTTCACCCCAATCCCTCTTCCTACACACTTGCAAGAGCTCGTCCACAGCCCCATCAACATCTTGTTCACCTTTCCTTCTCACGATCCTCCTCATCGCTCTCGCTCTCTCCCCCGCTTTGTCGATGATCACGTTCCTTATGATCCTCACCACCTCCACGCTCTGGATCGTCCCTGTCTCATCCCTCCTTGCCTCCGCGTTGACGCCCATCTCCTCTATTTAACGTCGGAGGCATAGCAACGATACCATTTTGTCGGGATAATATTTTGAAGGTGAAACGCTTGCAACTCACTCAAAAAAGAAAAAGAGATAGATAGGCTTTTCATTTGATTCTCCTTATTTCACCTTATCGAAAATAATTACAGGACTCCCCTATTTATAAACTTGTTGTATGACTTTTGCTCTTCCTATTAAATGACTCACTAGTGTTTTGAGGAGATAAGATCCTAGGAACTTACAAAACATTGATTATACCTAGAAACATGAATAGACATGACATGGGAATACAAATGGACTTCTCAAAAGTAATGCTACAATGATGACTCTTCTTCAATGCATATATCAAGTAGTCTTCAATATCAAGTCTAGAATATCAGCAACGCGCTAACCAATTAACCTCGGCAACTCCTCCATTGTTTTCGATAACTCAATAATGACAATGTTTATGATTTGGTTTAATTTCTAATAATCCTCTTTAGACCAAATTCTCTTTCATCGATCATTCCAAGCATACTCTTGAACTTCCGAAAAGCATCGACCTAAGTTTAGTAAAAATATCTGTTGCTTGATCTCCCGTCTTCATATGCAACACTTCAACCTCATTCTCTTTAACCTATTCTCGAATAAAGTTATATTGAACATTGATATGTTTGTCTCATTCATGAAGAGATGGATTTTTCACCAATGCAATAATAGAAACATTATCAACAAAAATCTCAGTTGCTTTCTTCTACTCCATAAGAATATATTTGAGTAGTCTTCTCAACCATATTGCATGACAAACACATGAGGATGCAGCTATATATTCAGCTTCACATGCCGATAGAATGACATTGGGTTGCTTCTTTGATGATCATGTGAAAACAATGTCATATAAGAAAAATACAAAGCCTGTAGTGCTCTTTCAATCATCGATATCTCCACCATAATCACTATCCGAATAAGCTTTAAGTTGGAAGGATTTGGAGTGATAGTAGTATAAGCCATGAGAAGTAGTACCTTTGATGTACCGAAGTATCCTTTTTGCAACTTTAAGATGAGATGACTTCGGCTTCTTCATATATTGAATCACAATTCCAACACTATACATAATATCCGGTCTCATGCACATCAAAGTATCCTTTTTGCAACTTTAAGATGAGATGACTTCGGCTTCTTCATATATTGACTCACAATTCCAACACTATACATAATATCCGGTCTCATGCATGTCAAGTATCTCAAACTCTCAATTAGGCTTCTATAATATATCAAATCAACATCAACACCATCATCAAACTTTGAAAGCTTGGTTCGGCACTCCATTAATGTATTTACTAGAGTACAGTTCTTCATGTTGAATTCTTCAAGGATATTTTTTGCATATCCTTTTTAGGAAATAAAAATCCCTTCGACACTTTGCTTCACTTTGATGCCAAGGAAATAATTCATGAGACCATTATCAGTTATCTCAAATTCCTTCTCCATTGATGCCTTAAAAGCATCAATCATTATCGGATTATTTATTGTAAAAACAAGGTCATTGACATATAAATAGGTGAGTAGAACATTACTTTTTTCTTGCTTCAAATAGAGTGCATGCTTGTATGGACATTGAGAGAATCCATTCACCTTGAAATATGCATTGATTTTGGAATTACATGCTCTCTGTGCTTTTTTAAGCCCATATAGAGCTTTCTTCAATTTAGCACTTTGTCTTTATGACCTTTCACAACAAACACCTTGGGTGGTTCAACATAAATTTCTTCTTCAAGGGTGCCGTTAAAAAAATACTGATTTGATATTTATTTGATAAATTCGCCAATCATTTTGAGCAACAATGGAAATAATCAATCCAATCATTTCCATGCGTATGACAGGATTGAAAACTTCATCATAGTCAATTCCAGCTTTTTGCTTGTATCCCTTTGCAACTAATCTACCCTTGTATCTTGTCACTTCTCCTTTTTCATTCTTCTTGGCCTTGTACACCCATTTGACACCAATTGCTTTCTTTTCTTGTGAGAGATTAGCAAGCTTCCATGTTTGATTCTTCTCAATGGCTTCAATTTCTTCATTCATGGCTTTCCTCCATTCTTCTTCTTTAGCAACATTACCATAGACTAGTGGTTCACAATCTGCAAGAAGACATACAAGGTGAAGCTCATCGGTAGCTTCATAAATGTCAAACAATGTCCTTAATTTTAGCATTAGCAGTTCATCAACACCATTTGAAGAAGTCGATGATGATGAATTTGAAGAAGATATTGGAGAATAAGGTGTAGAATGATCCTTCAACTCCGTTTGATCAGAACCACCATGAGCAACTGCTTCATCTGTTTGGTTGTCTTTCCACGTGCCATTTTCATCAAACTTGACATCTTTGCTTATGTACACTTTCAAAGTGTTATGATTAAATTATCGATGTGCTTTGGATGAGGAGTCATACCCAATAAAGACGAGTTTTTTGCTCTTATTTTCTAGCTTCAATCTTTTTTAGTCCGGGACATGAGCATAGGCAATGCTCTCGGAAATCCTCAAGTGTGAAACACTCGGTGTTCTCTCTGTCCACGCTTTTTATGGGGTCATGCCTTTAAGTCCCACATATACTTTTTATTTTGAAGATAAACCACACACGAAACAATTTTAGCCCAAAGCTCCTTTGGCTAATTTTTGCTCTTCAACATGCTCCGAACCATGTCAAGAATGGTTCTATTTTTCTGTTCATCTACGCCATTTTGTTGAGGAGAATACGAAGCTGTCAAGAAACACCGAATACTATGATCCACATAAAATTTATTGAATATGGCTAAGGCAAATTCTCTGCCACAATCGGTCCTCAAAGCTTTGATAAAATAGCTGCTCTCCTTTTCAGCTAGGTTTTTGAATTTTTCGAAAGTATCAATCACTTCTGTTTTTTCTTTCAAAAAATACACCCAAGTTTTTCAAGTAAAATCATCAATACAAGTAATAAAATATCGATGATTACCATATGAGTGACGAGTGATTATGCCACACACATCAGAATGAATCAACTCAAGTGACTTCTTTGCTCGATAAGTCGCTTCCTTTGAAAAGCTAGTTCTGGAATGCTTATTGATAACACATCCTTCACATAATTGATTGGGGTGATATATATGTGATAAGCCATAAACCATCTTCTTATGGGAAAGCAAATTGAGTCTACCAAAATTGAGGTGGTCGAACCTCAAATGTCACAACCATGAAGGATCATCCACACATGCCTTTAAACATAGAGACATATCATTCTTTACATTGAGAATAAACATCATGTTCTTCGACATCTTCACATTTGCAATCAGTTTATTATTCCTATCTCTTAGCACAAGAGTAAGATCTTTCATATGAATAGCATAGCCTTTCTCCAGAAACTGTTCCAAACTCAAAATATTGCTTGACATTTTTGGAACATAATAAACATTAGTAATAAATTGACATGCATCATTCTTCAAAGGAATCAAAATTGTACCTTTGCCTTCAACAAAATTTTTATCTCATCTAACTTGGCAAACATCTCCTTTCTCCCACATGTGATTGCTTGCACCAATATTCAAATACTACGTATCATTTTTTATCTCCTTCATCTTCTTTGAATGCCAATAAAAGAACTTGATTGGCATCATTCACCAAATTCACCTTTTCATATGCTTCGCCACTTTCTTTGTTCCCATAGTTAAAAGCATAATGGCCAAGTTTATTGCAATGATAATATCGAATTTTAGATTTATCATACCATTGGCCTGTCGAGTTCTTGCCTCTTCCACGAACATCTCTTCGATACTGGTATATACCGTCACTTTGAGTAGCATCTCCTCTGATTTGTCCATGACCTCTTCCTTAAGAGCGACCTTGGCCTTGACCATGATCAAGATTTGTCCCGCGAGTTTGCACGGGATCTCTTCTTTGCTCCTTCTCATCTCGGATGGTCAATCGCGTTTGGAGAACTTCCTCCACCGGTTTAACCTTTTTTCTTTTGAACTTTTCTTCATGGGCTTGTAATGAACCCAAAAAGTCATCAATCGTCATGGCATCTAAGCCATTAGATTCTTCAATTGCAACACCAATGTGGTCATACTTCTTGTGTAAGAACCGAAGCATTTTCTCGACAACATGAACATCTAAAACGTCTTCTCCATTTCTTTTCATTTGGTTGACGATCGCCAAAACTCTTGTGAAATAATCAGCAATCAATTCAGATCTTTCATATGAATCACCTTGAACTCGGCTCTCAAAGTTTAAAGGTGAATCTTTTGAACTTTCTAAACTCCTTAGTGTGTGTTGTGAAGAATCTCCCATGCCTCCTTAGCAGTAATGGTGTTCAAAAGTTTTTTAAATATGGAATCATCTAAAGCTCGATAGATGATTGACAGGGCATATTGATCTTTTGTTTGAATCTTCTCCAAGGCATTCCTCTGATTTTGGTAGAAGGTGGCTTCATCCTTTGGCTCATCATTGTTGTGATATAATACGTGGAAACGTCAGGATCTTGCAATTTACGTCAACGCGAAATCACCCTAGAGAAGTTAACGAGAAAAATAAGAACACCAGAAATTTACGTGGTTCGGTCCGAGTATCGGTACCTACATCCACGGGGGGAGCCAGCAGCAAATAATCCACTAAAATCGGAGAATCAGAGTTTACAATCGCTCAATCGCTCAAGTGTTTCCCACACCTAGATTTAACCCCAACCCCAAAGTGTATAAATAACAATTCGCTTGGGAATAAACTCACAGCACAAATTGCCACGCGCTCAAGTCGCGCGCCAATAAAAAATCTCTAGCTTCTCTTCGGCGAAGGTGCGGCTTCTTACTCCTTCGCGCGGCTCCTGGATCCTCGCGGCTACGCAGGTTTTTTTTTCAGCAGTGAAACGCACGAAGAGAAGACCTTTCCCTTTTATACGTGTGGGCCCAAAAAGTCAAATTCTTGACTTGGGCCCACCATCACTTTCAATTTGACGTGGAGACTTCACGCGGCAGAATGGAAGCCTTTCTTCGGATGTGTGTGCGCTCGCCCAAGGTCAAGGGTTTGACCTTGGGCCCCACCACTCTGGCTTTTACGTGGAATACGTGTGTCGTGATTTGTGCCCCCACGAAGCTAACGTCTTCGTCTTCCGCTGCGACGAGGAAAGAAAACTTTTCTGCCCTTATATATATATATATATATATATATATATATATATATATATATATATATTCTATTTTATTTCCTCTTTTGTGCACCTTCAAGAGTCTAGCGAAAACTCGAGACATAATTTAACAATTCTCCACCTTGGCTCGATGTTTGAAGCCAAGTTATAGTGCTCATCATCCATGCTGCTCTCCCAACGCCCCGACGGGCATTCACTCTCCACAGACGCCAATAGCGCTCAAGCAGAGCTTGAGCTTCGCTAAAGGAACAGACTTAGTCATCATGTCTGCCGGGTTATCTGCTGTAGCAATCTTTTTAACATTAACAATACCCTTAGCTAAAACATCTCGGATGAAGTGGTACCTGATGTTGATATGCTTCGTTTGCTCGTGATAAACTGGATTATACGCCAAATATATCGCACCTTGGTTATCGCAGTGTATATCCACATTTTTCTACTCTAACCCAAAGTCCGAGAGCAAACTTTGTAACCATATCGCCTCCTTCGCTACAAAGGTTAGTGCCATGTACTCTGCCTCAGTTGAAGACAAAGCAATGTGATCCTGTAAGGACGCTTTCCAATTAACTGCACCACCTGCTAGCGTAAACACGTACCCTGCTAAAGATCTGCAATCATCCAAGTCACCGGCGTGATCCGAATCCACAAAACCAGTGGTCTCACTGCCATTACTGTTCTTTCGGTACACTATACCCATGTCTGTTGTCCCCTTGAAATATCTGAGGATCCACTTCACAGCTTCCCAATGAGCTTTACCAGGACGCTTCATATAGCGACTAACCACGCTCACAGCTTGTGAAATATCAGGCCTAGTGCACACCATAGCATACATAATACTACCCACGGTACTAGAATAAGGAACGCGGGACATATGCTCCTCCTCTTCCTCAGTCTGCGGTGATAATTTATCTGAAAGTTTAAAATGCTTCGCTAAAGGCGTACTTACAGATTTTGCTGACTGCATATTAAAATGTGCCACAATCTTCTCAATGTATTTCTTTTGAGATAGACGTAAAACTCCTGCAGTCCTGTCACGCAAAATCTCCATACCCAAAATTTTCTTTGCAGCACCTAAATCTTTCATCTCAAATTCAGCATTTAACTGCCTCTTCAGCACATCAATATCAAACATATTCTTAGCTGCTATCAGCATATCATCAACATATAAGAATAGATAAATCAAAGAACCATCATCCAATCTCCTATAGTAAACACAGCTATCCATCTGACTTTTCAAGTAGTCTTGACTAGCCATGAAAGCATCAAAACGTTTATACCACTGCCTAGGAGACTGTTTCAGACCATACAAAGATTTCTTTAACAAGCAAACATGATCTTCCTTACCCGGAATAGAAAATCCCTCTGGTTGCCTCATGTAAATCTGCTCCTCCAACTCACCGTGAAGAAACGCAGTTTTCACATCTAGCCGCTCTAACTTGAGATCCTGCGAAGCAACTAAGGCAAGTAAAACACGAATAGAAGTATGTCTTACCATAGGAGAGAACACCTCATTGTAGTCAATGCCCTCACGTTGTGTATACCCCTTCGCCACAAATCTCGCCTTATACCTCGCTGTCTCTACACCGGGAATGCCCTCTTTCCTTTTAAAGACCTATTTACTTCCGACAATCTTTTGGCTCTTAGGTACTTTGACCAACTCCCATGTTTGATTTCGATGGAGTGATTCCATCTCTTCACTCATAGCCCCTAGCCACTGTGACGACTCCGGACTAGCCATCGCCTCAGAGTAAGACGAAGGCTCATCTGTCTCCACCTCATCACCCACAGTTAATGCATAAGCAACATCTATATAACCATAACGTACCGGTGGTTTAATTTGCCTTCTCTCTCTATCTGCAGCTATAGTCTGCTGCGGCTTTGCTGGTTGTTCACTATCACCGACTTCAGGAACTGCGGCTTCATCTGCAGTCTCAACCTCTGTTACCTTCGAGGTCTTCGGAGTCTCCACCTGAAGCTCCACCTCACTTATGACACCATGATCTGTCTTCTCTGCTGGTTGTGTCTCAGAACTCCTCTGTTGAAGCATTGCAGTCTCATCGAAAATCACATCTCTGCTGATTAGAAAACCGGGTGATCTGGGATCGGTGCACCACAGCCGGTAGCCTTTCACCCCATGTGCATAACCCAGAAATATGCACTTCTTTGCCCTCGGCTCAAGCTTACCATCACTCGTATGAGCATACGCAGGACATCCGAATATACGTAATCTGGAATAATCAACAGGTTTCCCCGACCATACTTCCTCAGGAGTCTTCCACTCGATAGCAGACGATGGAGATCGATTTACCAGGTAACACGACATATTCATTGCTTCAGCCCAAAATTCCTTGCCAAGTCCCGCATGCATCGAGCTCGCTCAAGCAAAGTTTTGTTTTTCCGTTCTGCCACGCCATTCTGCTGTGGTGTCCCAGGTACTGTGCGGTGTCTTACAATACCTTTTTTCTCGCAGAACTCGGTAAAATCTTTACCACAGAACTCCATGCCATTATCAGTTCTCAGGCACTTGATTTGCTTATCTGACTGCTTCTCAATCAATGCCTTAAATTTCTTGAACCGATCAAACACATCATATTTGTGCTTCAGAAAGTATACCCATACCTTCCTCGAATAATCGTCGATAAAAGTCAGCATATATCGGGCACCTCCTTTTGAAGGAATCGAGGACGGACCCCAGACGTCTGAATGAATTTATTCTACTAGTCGTTTGGTCGAATGAATAGCTATAGTAAACTTAACTCGGTGCTGCTTCCCATAGATGCAATGCTCACATAAGTCCAGCTTTCCTGTCTTCTGACCACTCAACAACCCCCTTTCACTCAGCATCGTCATACCTGCTTCACTCATGTACCCCAAACGCATATGCCATAATTGAGTCAAGTTAGAGTCTAACTCACCTGATGAAACTGTAGCGGTTCCGGTCACGGTCTCTCCCAGTAGATGATAGAGAGTATTCACTTTCTTCCCTTTCATCACTGTCATGGCACCTCGAGAGATCTTTAGTACTCCACCTTCAGCGGTGTACCTACACCCGATATCATCGAGTGTCCCCAGAGAAATAAGGTTCTTCTTGAGCTCCGGTACATGCCTCACATCTGTCAATGTGCGAATCCGAATTGTCCCTATCCCCACAGCCTTACAGACTGCATTATTCCCCAAAAGAACCCTACCACCATCTGCAGCTTGGTAAGTAGTAAACCAGTTCTTATGAGGCGTCATATGATAAGAACACCCCGAATCTAGCACCCATTCGTCTCCTAACGAAGTAGCAGTCACACATAAAACAGCTTATGCATACTAGTGCTCCCCTCAGCAACGTTTGCCACACTACTTGTGGCATTCTGCTTATCAACTTTATTCCTCCGCTTTGGACAATCTCTCCTGATGTGCCCCTCCTCGTGACACTCAAAGCACTTCACGCGTCCCTTGGACTTTCTATTGCGTGATTTTGATCTGCTTTTACCTCTGCTACTACTAAGCTCTCGATGTTGTTCTCTACCCCGGATCGTCAGTGCTTGCGCTGCTCCTTTCGCCAGACCGTCATCTCGCAACTTTCTTTGCCACTCCTTAGAGAATAAGGCGGACTTTACCTCCTCTGAGGTAATAGTAGTACGCCCCTGCAACAGTGAATCAGTAAAGTGCTCCCATGACTCTGGTAAAGAGGCTAACAACATCATGCCCTGCTCTTCATCATCAAGAATCTTACCAACGTTCTTCAGATCCAACATGAGTTTATTAAATTCATCTAGGTGGGTTCTGATAGACGTACCTTCAGTATATCTAAACTGAAACATCTTCTTCAGCATATATAAGCGATTGTTCAAACCTTTCTTCACATAGAGTGCTTGAAGCTTTGCCCATAACGCTGCGGCATCCTTTTCCTCAGCAACCTCTATTAAGACCTCATCCGTCAAATTTAACAGGATTATACTCTTTGCTTTTTCAATCAGCTCTACCCTCTCAGAGGCTTTCATTATAATCGGCAACTCATCCTCACCATCTAGTGCCTTGGCCAAACCTTGTGTTGTCAATAAAGCCATATTTATGCTCCATAACACAAAGTTGTTGCTCCCGTTAAACTTCTCAATTTCAAATTTCCTCTCAGACATAATTGCAATAACAGAATTTCCAGATAATAATTAGACAAGCAAAAGCCCCAAATCACAATCAAGAAATCCAACCCCAAGCTCTGATACCAATTGTTGTGATATAATACGCGGAAACGTCATGATCTTGCAATTTACGTCAACGCGAAATCACCCCAGAGAAGTTAACGAGAAAAATAAGAACACCAGAAATTTACGTGGTTCGGTCCGAGTATCGGTACCTACATCCACGGGGGGAGCCAGCAGCAAATAATCCACTAAAATCGGAGAATCGAGTTTCTGATCGCAATCAATCGTTCAAGTGTTTCCCACACCTAGATTTAACCCCAAACCCAAAATGTGTAAATAACAATTCGCTTGGGAATAAACTCACACCACAAATTGCCACGTGCTCAAGTCGCACGCCAAAAAAAAATCTCCAGCTTCTCTTCGACGAAGGTGCGGTTACTCCTTCGCGCGGCTCCTGGATCCTCGCGGCTACGTAGGTTTTTTTTCAGCAGTGAAACGCACGAAGAGACCTTTCCCTTTTATACGTGTGGGCCCAAAAAGTCAAATTCTTGACTTGGGCCCACCATCACTTTCAATTTGACGTGGAGACTTCACGCGGCAGAATGGAGGCCTTTCTTCGGATGTGTGTGCGCTCGCCCAAGGTCAAAGGTTTGACCTTGGGCCCCACCACTTTGGCTTTTACGTGGAATACGTGTGTCTGTGATTTGTGCCCCCACGAAGCTAACGTCTTCGTCTTCCGCTGCGACGAGGAAAGAAAACTTTTCTGCCCTTATATATATATATTCTATTTTATTTCCTCTTTTGTGCACCTTCAAGAGTCTAGCGAAAACTCGAGACATAATTTAACAATCATAGCCAATGTTAACAAGTTCCCACACACTGTAGACACCAAGTAGAGCTTTCATTCTAACGGTCCCGTTACCATTATTATCTTTGGTAAGACGAGGGTATTAAAGAGGAAGGTGATTATTTATTGAGGTCATGATCACAAACCGTGAGCTATGATACCAATTTGTCGAACGTCAGAGGCACAACTATGATACCCCTTTGTGGGGATAAAATTTGAAGGTGAAATGCTTGCAACTCACTCAAAGAAAAGAAGGAGATAGATAGGCTTTTCGTTTGATTCTCCTTATTTCACTTCTTGAAAACAATTATAAGACTCCCTTATTTATAAACTTGTTACATGACTTTTGCTCTTTCTATTAAATGACTCATTAGTGTTCCGAGGAAATATGATCTTATGAACTTACAAAATATTGATTTTACCTAGAAACATGAACAGACACGAAATAGAAATACAAACAGACTTTTCAAAGTAATGCTGCAATGATGACTCTTTTTATATCGAGCAGTCTTCGGTATCAAGTCTAGAATATTGACAACGCACTAACCGATTAACCTCAGCAACTCCTCCATTGTTATCGATAACTCGGTAACGGCAACATTTATGAATTAATTTCTAACAACCTCCACCACCCTCGCATTCGTGGGCTGGTCCAAATGCATCAGCATCACTTAGATTGGGACCCTGAACCTCATGCTCACTATCACCCAGCTCCATCCGCAATGGCTCACGAATCCGCCAACGCTCGAATGTTGTAGTTTCGCCGCTTCGGCCACCCTTCTAGGACCAGGCCTCGTCCCATGCCTCTCTTGAGGAAACCTTCTGGCAAGTGGGATCCACCGTTTGCCGCTGCGTCTCTATCTCTGTCGTGAAATTTCACCACCCAGACGAAGTTCACCTGCTGGCTTCCAAACTGTGAGCTATCTCCGTCATTTCTTGCTTCGAGAGGAAGTACTCGCTCCCGAACGACACGAAGACCGTCGACTTCTCTTTCTTGTTGTCGAACCAGTCCAAAGTTTCAGATTTTTTGCAAGCGGGCCGACTGGGACCACCCTCTTATCTATCAAGAACGATAGGTAGTCAATCTACTTTCCCTCGATTTCTCTTATGCTCTTGATCATGATCATGTCCCTGGAAAGTTGATAGCACTGGAACACTCGATCGCGATCTTTGATCCTGTTAGCAGAACTCTCTAGCAAGTTGGCAAACTTATCGACCTCATGATCATGAAGATAGATCTTGGGGTACGGGAACTTGTTGCCGGGCTTCATGTCAGCATGGCTGACAAAAGCACACATCATCGTGCTCGTACACAAGAACTCAACCGCCGGGATCCCCAGCGACGAGGCAATTGCTGGTGCCCAAGGTTGGAGGAAATCAGAAACGACCTAAACTGGGTCGAGCCACTTCAAGATATTGGCGAAGCCAGGGCTCAACAAGTCGAAGGCCTTCTTGAAGGTCGGCATGAGTTGTGGAGGCAGTGTTTTCATGGTGTGGTTGCGAGGCGGAAGTTTCAGCAGCAAAGGAAGATGAAGCTCAACAAGCTTTATCTTGCTGAAGTATCTGGTGCCTACAAGCTTTGGCTTGATAGAGGCAAGGTTCACGGGCGTGGAACAGAAGTAGATGTGGATGCCTCTATTGGCTAATCGCTTGGAGAGCTCGAGGAGGGGAGAGATGTGACCGTGAGCAAGCCATGGAAGCATGAGAATGCTCATTAATGCGTCTCTCTCGGTCCTCATTTCTTGCTCTTTTTCTAGTTCACTTCGCTTACGGGTTGGTTTTTGATAATGAACTGGAATCGGAATGTTCGATAAAAGTGCGTAGGTTATATAGGAAGAGGACGGCGATTCAGAGGCTGTTTTCGCATGAGGATGTACGTGCATGAAACGTAGCCGAGAGGTGGCGGACGGAAGCCGCCGATGGGCATGCGTGGAAGCAGGTGTAAAGGGCTTAGTGTCACTTGTTCGCTTGTTTTTCGTTTTTTAGAAAAACTCCAAATAAAAGTGTAAAATGTTTTCATTTTCTCTGAGAACAATCTAAAGTGGACTTTATACAAATAAGAGTATGAAGTGATAATGATTGTTTCAAATAAAAATCTAAAGTGGTCATGGTCATTTCAAATAAGGACTTGACCTCGTCGGTCGTCAATCGGCTAAATATTCCGATCGGTTAGAGGCGTTCTCGTCCAATTACAATTTTAATATCAAATTATTTTTTATTCTTTTCTTTTCTTTCCTTTTTTCACTTTTCTGTTATTTTTTTTCCTAGCAAGGCTAGCGTCCACCGACGAGAGCTCGGTGACCCTCGCTAGCTACTAGTAAGGGTTGGCAAGGGCCTGCTTGCGAGGGTTGGCCTTGCCCAAGTACGATGAGGGCTCGGTGATCCTCGACGGCTACTGGCAAGCCCTCACTTGGGGATAGCAAGGGTAGCCACACCTAGGGCGAGGGTCGCCTTGCCAAGGCGAGGCCGCCCCTTGCTGACTACTGGGTGAGGCCAAACTTCACTAGGTCTGGCAAGGGTGGCCTTGCTTGTGGCAAGTGAGGGTGGCCCTCGATAGATCAGGCAAGGGCAACCCTCACCCAGTCTTTCCGGCATCGGTCAACCAACCACCAGCAAAGAAGAAAGCAAAATCAGAAAAAAGAAAAAAAAAAGAAAAGAAAAGAAAGAAAAATGGAAAAAAAAAATTTGAAAAATAAATGACTAAAATGCCCTTCACCAGCCAAAAAGTGAGGCCATTATTTAAATTAAACTAGTCATTTTAAGCTTTTTATTTGAAATAAGATCCATTTTAGGTCCTTATTTGAAAAAATTGTGGTACTTCAAATCCTTATTTAAAACAAAATCAATTCCAAGCCTTTATTTTAGAAAATTGAGATATTTCAAGCCCTTATTTTGATTTTTTTTTTTTTTTTTTACCTTTTGTGCCGTTTGGAATTGTTGTATTTCCAAGGTAATATCAGGACAATGACGTACCCGAGATGACAAAAGATAGTGAAGGTCATCCGGAAGGACCTGATGCTAGATATGCTATAATTAAACTACAAAACTGCATATTGGCTAACGTGACGTGTTGTAACTGAGGCTTAATAATTAGATATCCGACACGTGCAAAGCGCAGGCATGCCTAGATTTGCCATTTGAATTATCGAGTAGCAAAACTAAATTATCGATAGTGTTCTGGTGTCGGTGCTTTGGTGTAAATTCCACAACAAAGTAGAGAGAGAGAGAGAGAGAGAGAGAGAGAGAGAGAGAGAGAGAGAGAGAGAGTATTTTTTAAGTAAATTCGACAACAAAATATGGCTCTTTCCGTCGTTCCTAGTCGGTAGGAACTTCCTTTGACCAATTATCAATTGTTAAGATACAACCATGGACATCCCCACATTTTTTTTCGGATTGTATTTCCCGCACCCCTAGTTGGAGGAAACATTCATCGAACATGCATTTAATTGGTAGATTACTTGTTAGGTGACTAGTAATGTAATGTTCATAATAATGGTAAATTACAAATTAAGGACACATCCACGTACAAATATGAGTTAATTAACCGATCACAAAACTGCTCGAAAATAAGTTTTCTAGTTTGTACGAGCATTAGGTCAATCGACTTGTATCTAAATTTGAATAGGTTCATTTGCGGTGCTGAGTAGGCCTAGGTGCACCCAAATGTTTGTTATCTGACCTATATTATATATTTAACTCATTGTAAATAGAGAAGAAGAAAAGGCAAGGTTTAAAGTAAGCGTAAAGTTCAATCTATCACCACCTTCAAAAGGACCCAATCATCATAAAATGGACAGGAAAGTACTTTCAATGTAAAGGCAACAATTTAAGCGTTATTGCCAAAACTTTAAGGCAGCCCTCCATAAGATGTTGCAGTTATAGTGGCTTTTTAAGGTCGTTTCATAGCATACCAAATAAGTTCACTTATGGAGAATGTGAAGTTTGCTAGGGAATTAGTTTCCGAACTTTGATTTTCAATCGGATGTTGGGTGAAAGCATATTACCGTACTTTATTAGAGAATCAAGATTGAAACCTTCTTTTTTCTTTTAATTTAGAAAGTTCTGTATGTCCTAGTTCGATGACCGGCAACTATCGACATAATATTTTTGACAACATTTTCTTTTTGTACGAACATAAACTAATGTGGTTGTCGAGCAAGTGGTATCCAATCTGAGAGTGATTAATGTCACCTTCATGTGCAAGCGTTTCTTGATGGATATAAAATGTTCTGCATGTCCAAGTTTGATGGCCGGCAACTATTGACATAATATTTTTGACAACATTTTCTTTTTGTATGAATATAAATCATTGTGGTTGTCGAGCAAGTGGTATCCAATCTGAGAGTGATTAAAGTCACCTTCATGTGCAAGCGTCTCTTGATGGATATAGAAAGTTCTGTCTGTCCAAGTTCGATGGCCCGCAACTATTGACATAATATTTTTGACAACAATTTCATTTTGTACCAAAAAAATCACCGTGGTTGTCAAGCAAATGTATCCACTTTGAGACTTTAATGTCACCTTTAGGTACAGCCGGGTCTTGATGGATATCGAAAAGAAGGGATATAGTGTGTCATTGAGATTTTAGATGAAAAGTCATCATTATCGTTGTATTAAAAAGAATTCGATTCTTTCTCTCATAGATGGGACGTATGGATTGTATATTGAAAACAAGCTACTCTAGGAAAATCATCGAAGTAAACATGTGACCTCAGCATAACAGAAGTTCTGTATGTCCAAGTTCAATGACTGGCAATTATCGACATAATATATTGGACAACATTTTCTTTTTGTACGAATACAGGCTGCTGTGGTTGTCGAGCAAGTGGCATCCAATGTGAGAGTGATTAATGTCACCATCATGTGGCATCCAATGTGAGAGTGATTAATGTCACCATCATGTGCGATCGTGTCCCGATGGATATAGAAAGTTTTGTATGTCCAAGTTCGATGGCCGGCAACTATTGACATAATATTTTTGACAAAATTTTCTTTTTGTACGAATATAAATCACTGTGGTTGTTGAGCAAGTGGTGTCCAATTAGAGATTTTAATGTCACCTTTAGTTACAGCTATGTCTCGATGGATATCGAAAAGGGATATGATGTATCATTGAGATTTTAAATAAAAAGTTAATTACTATGATTGTATTAAAAAGAATTTGATTCTTTCTCTCATAGATGGGCTCCCCACCGCCAAGAATCATTGAATAATCTAAGGGATCCGGTTACAAGACCTAACAAAACTCAACGAACAGTCAAACGTTATATGTTCCTATTGCATTGTTCATGTTAAACTTAGAAAACGAGAATAATGGGATGAGTGGATTGCTTAAGTTCAATATTCCAATCATGGGTATTTATTGGGGTCGAACAGGATAAAAAGATATTCAATATAAGTTTCATATTATGAATTTAGACACAAATTTTGCCACGTACAGATATACATAATATACTAGAAATCTTAATGTATGATGCAGCCAGAGCCGGAAAGGCGACAACGGTGATGAGGATGGATGCGAAGAAGAAGGGGGACCAAGGGAGGGACAGAGAAAGGGACTCGTATGGGAGGGGAAGAGAGTTGTAGAAGAGATGGGGTCGTGAGGAAGGACTTTGAATGAGTTCTATGTTAAAGAAAAGGGAAGAGAGAGAAGAGGTAATAAATTCTGCATTTAATGTTGCGTGTATCAGTTGTTTCAACTAGGGAGAAAAAGAAAAGAGAGGTCGCATTTTAAGTGAGCCACGTAGGTTTACGCGCCAAGTGAGCAAGTGATGTGGTAATTTGAAATAATTAAATGTTTTCTCGGACGATACAATTGAGTTGACTCATATGCATCGTATCCAACACTAACTCTATTCAAGAAACATTTAATGATCCCACACACTGATTTGATGAGTTTTCAATCGTACAATCGCAAAAGATGGATTACACACAAAATTCAATGATCTTCGCAAAAGAAGAATGGTAGATAGATTATACTCCGTCGCTAAAGATGCGACATTAGACTTAATCAAGACAACTTGCCTCTTGAGAACTTCTAGTGCATGTGACAAGCTTCACATGTGAGATATCTAATTGGACGATACAATTGAGTTAACTAACATGCATCGTATCCAACGCTAGCTCTGTTCGAGAAATATTCAATGACTTCCGTGCACTGATTTGACAAGTTTCCAATTGTAGAATCGCAAAAAATAGAGTACACATGGAGTTCAATGATTGTCGTAAAAGAAGAATGGTAAATAGATTCTACTCTACCTCTAAGAACACAACATTAGACTTAATTAAGGCGATGTGCCTCTTGGGAATTTCTGGTGCATGTGACAAGCATCACATAGGAGATAACTGATTGGACAATACAATTGAGTTAACTTATATATATTGTATCCAATACTAACTTTGTTTGCGAAATATTGAATGACTTCCACACATTGTCATAAATTGCAAAAGATGGATTATACATGGAATTTGATGATTGTCATAAAAAAAGAATATTGAAAAGACTCTACTCCACCACTGAAGACACGACATTAGACTTAATCAAGGTAATTTGCCATTTAGGAACTTCTGGTGCATATGACAAACTTCATGTATGGGATATTCGATTGGATAATAGAATTGAGTTGACTCATATACATTATATCCAACTCTAACGCGGTTCTAGAAATATTCAATGACTTCCATACACTAATTTGACGGATTTCTAATCGTAGAATTGCAAAAGATGGATTACACATTGAATTCAATGATCATTATAAAAGAAGAATGGTAGATAGATTCTACTCCACTACTAAAGACGCGACATTAGACTTAATCAAAGCGACTTGCCTCTTGGGAACTTTTGGTGCATGTGACAAGCTTCACATGGGAGATATCTGATTCGACGATACAATTGAGTTGACTCATATACATCGTATCCAACACTAACTCTGTTTAAAAAATATTTAATGACTTCCACACATTGATTTGATGGGTTTTCAATTATAAAATTGCAAAAGATAGATTACACATGAAATCCAATGATTATTGTAAAAGAAGAATGGTAAATAGATTCTACTCCACCACTAAAGACACGATATTAAACTTAATAAAGGCAATTGGCCTCTTGGGAACTTCTGGTGCATGTGACGAGTTTCACATGGGGGATATTTGATTGAATGATACAATTGAGTTGACTCATGTTCATAGTATCCAACACTAGCTCTATTCGAGAAATACTTAGTGGTTCCGCACACTAATTTGACAGGTTTCTAATTGTAGAATCGCAAAAAATGGATTACACATGCATTGCGACCTAACCCCTCACAGGGAAAGAGACTATTAGGTCAAGGGGTATTGTCAACTTTAGGCTGATGGCCTTTCATTGACTTGGACTCTTCTAAATCCATACCTTGCATGACATCAGTCGTGCAAGTTTTTAAATTAATTAAGCTTGTGCAAATTTTGACTGAAGAGTTGCCACTAACCATTTTGGGGTTAGCCAATAAGATATGGGGGGTATCTTACTTTTTGCGTAACCAATGATTCTAGACTCGAATCCTAAGACTAATGTCCTTTCAATGCTTAACTCGATCATGCTAACTAACACCATATATTGGCCCATCCAAAAGAAATCGAAAACCTGTCCTAATCATTGTAGAATAGGGAAATAACATCAAAGATATTGAAAAGTGCAACCAAATAAAATCACAAAGAAAACATGTAGGCATCATAATATTGTCTCTAAAAAGAAAAAGACAATCCAAAACAAAGAATCTTATTGTAAAGCCCTAGAGACTCATCCAATTTCAGATTTTTAATTTTTGGGATATTCCATTTTTTTGAAATTTTTTTTTCCTTAGAATTTTTCAAATTTGTTAATGATTATCGAATTTTTTTATTATTTTCTAGATTTTCTTATTTTTTTAATGTTTTCTGAATTTTCAAAATTTTTATTATTTCCTAAAGCTTTTTAAAATTTTTTATCATTTTCTGAATTTTTATTTTCAAATTTTTTAATATTTTAGTTTTTCAGTTTATTATTAATAATATTTTTTAATATTAACATATAAGAAATTTGGACTGGGTCAAGAGACTCAACCCAACTAAACCGACCGAACCCTATCAGATCGGATTAGGTTAAAAGACCAGGCTTACCCTAAAGCCCATTGGGAATTAATTAAATAAGCCCATGAACACTTTTCTTCTTTTTTAATTTTTTTCTTTGGCCCAAATTCTTAAAGAACCAAGCCCACAACAAAACAGCCCCTAGCCCACTCTTGATTTTTTCTAGCCTTTTTCATTTTTCTTCGATTTTTTTTTCCCTTTTCCCTTTCTTTTAATTTATTTTATTCTTTTTCTCTTTTTAGTTTTTTTTTTTCCCTATTTTATCCTTTTCTTCCATCGTCTTCAACCTTAGCCCATCTCCTTCTTGAAGGTGTCTTCAACTTGCAACTTAGCCATATCGGAGATATCAGCGTCACATCAACCTCCACACGTGTCGTGTCCAGCATACACATCACTGCTAGACAACCACCAACCGCCGGTCACCTGTCCTGACCGACGTCCACCAACTCCGGCCGCTCATTTCGGCGATCTCAAAATTTAATGAAATAAAAAGATACATATTCTAAGGCTACGTATGACAATGTTTATTGACTAGAGAGGATTTTTTTTTTTTTTTCAGAAATAGTTTTCTACATTTCTATTTCATTAGAACAATTTCGAATAAAAAACGCATTCGGTAACTATATAAAAATTCTACTCTTGGAATAGAAAAAGAATACAAAATGTGTTTGGTAACGCAATAGTTTCTGTTTTGTATTTATTCTTTTTTTATTCTTGCTTACGGATCGCCGCCGTTAACCGTCGGTAGCCGCCGCCCGCCACCACCTACCGTTACCGCTGCACGACCGCCGATGGCAACTAGAGACGACAGCAATGGGCGGGCGAGCAGCGGCGACGGGCGGCGGTGAGTGGCGGTCGGCAGTGATTCCGGGTGGTTGGAGGTGGCCACAGCAAGAGAAAGAATAAAAGAAAAAAAAATTAGCTTATTTCTAGAATTTATTCCAGGTAACAAGAATAACATTTTTTTTTTGTTTATGGTTTCTGCTCCAAATCTATTTTTGGGCTAACAACAACTTGGCGTTACCAAACAGATTTCTGTTCCCTTTTTGTTTCGAGGAACAAAAGAACAGAAATTCGGAGGAATATAAAGGTTATCATGCGCTGCCTAAATTTCTAAAACCAGCCATCCATCAGACAAACAAGCACAAAAATGTTAATATGAGGAAAGAATTGCCTAACTGGGTAGCCTTGAACCACTGGCTCTGCTGTCGAGGGAGAGGTTTCCAACAAAGGGAATAGACATCCGACAATGGTGTAGAGTCGGTGATGAGTTACATGAAAACCCAGAAAAAACACCGGACTCAATCATGCGCTGATAATGTGTGAACAATCAATCATTAGACAGAAATCTAACATCGATTTTCGGAACTTCATTCAGGCAAATCATCGAACACACAGTATGCACTATTGCCTATGGATTTCAAAAGCAACTTCATTACCGCGCTCCATTTAGACAAGATGCATTCAACGTCCAACTCAACATAAATGACTACAGAACAGCCTCATCTTCGACTAAATTCATCGGGCATTCAACGCTCAAACAAAAATTTACAGAACGTAATAAAGCCAAGCGGGAGCCCACTCGGTTCGAGGATGGGTCTTAGTCATCATGCAGTCACTGGCGAAGCTTTCAACGGACGACGAACAGCTTTCTTTCACATCCAAGGATCAGGCCTGCGACTTCCGCTCAGTTGTGGCCAGAGTGAAGATCGGCGGTCGCGCAAGAGGTTCTCCAATGGCGCCGAAGCTTCCTCCTCTCGCCGAAGCTCTTCCCGCTCAAAGGAGATGCCACGAGCTTCCACGAGTCTCCGTTGCGAAGCCCTACGAACAGAGCGTGTCTGGTACTCTTTGAGGACGAGGCCAGCGACGGCGGTGAATGGTTATGAGCGGATGGCGTTTAGGAGGTGGCTGGATTTCATAGGAGAGATTGTAGGTGAACGGGCAGAGGGACCATCGGGAGGACTGTGAGGCGACTGGGAGAAGAGATGAACGGAGAGAAGGTGAGATCTTTGCTTCGTCTCCGGAGAGCTTCCTCTGGAGCCAACCTTCAAACTCTCAAAAACCAGTGAGACCTCCGTCAAAATGGTCGGACGCCCCCTATTTCATGAACAAGCATTGATTGAGCATGCTTTCCTTCTCTCTCCCTATGAAATTGTTTCCGCCAAGAGAAAAAGACCCGGCATGCTCCTTCCGCCTCGCAATCTTTGGGGTGTCAACAGCATAGAATTCAATGATTGTCGCTAAAGAATAATAGTAGATAGATTCTAATCTGCCGCGAAAGACGTGACATTAGACTTAATCAAGGCGACTTGTCTCTTGGGAACTTCTAGTGCATGTGACGAGCTTCACATAAGAGATATCTAATTGGACGATGCAATTGAGTTGACTCATATATATCGTATCCAAGACTAATTCTATTCAAGAAATATTCAATGACTTTCGCACACTAATTTAACAGGTTTCCAATTGTATAATCACAAAAGATGGATTACACATGGAATTCAATGATTGCCGTAAAAGGAGAATGGTAGATAGATTTTATTCAACTGCTAAAGACGCAACATTAGATTTAATCAAGACGACTTGCCTCTTGGAAACTTCTAGTGCATATGACAAGCTTCACTTGGGAGATATCCGATTGAATGATACAATTGAGTTGACTCATGTACATTGTATCCAACACTAACTCTACTCGAGAAAGAAGCTAGATAGCTTGCACTTAGAAGAGTGATATCTTTCTTTCGGAGTGCCGCCGAGAATCAACTTATGGTATACGAGTTGTTCAAAAGTGCTCGTCATTGTTGACAGGTTCAATCAATTATCGTCAATGTGGTGAAAGTGATATATGTGTATAAAAACTTGCTCTTATTAAAAAAGAAGAGGGAGGGAGCAATCTTTCTTTCGGAGTGCTGCCAAGAATCAACTTATGGTATACGAGTTGTTCAAAAGTGCTCGTCATTGTTGATAGGTTCAATCAATTATTGTCAATGTGGTGAAAGTGATATATGTAGAGAGAGAGAGAGAGAGGATAAGGCTTGCTCATACGTATATATCAAAGCACGGTTTGAACTTATAAGTGCAAAATGAAAAATCTTGATCCTGAAAATTTTTACAATCCTAATTGAGATTTTTTAAATTTATTTTTTTGATGTACCACGAAGTACAAACCAGTTGTTTATCTATACTATGCCGTATCAAGCCAACATTCAAATTTTGATGTCCACCTCCTAAATTATCACTATAATTTCTAGCTAGTATGCAAGAATGAAATTTTCTTAATACAATTACGCTATTTATCCTCTTTGCTTTCTCATGTTAATGTGAGTTTGTAATATAATAAGATTTCCATCGGCCTTGAGGACATTTGTAGTTACAATCCAACGTCTATTGCTAAACGTTTTGATTTTACTAGCAGAATGTCATACCATCCTTTTTCAATGTTGCCGAAATCAACAAAACCTTTACATGATCAAAAACTGGAAGTTTTCCAACTTGGAATGAAAATCGTTCCCCGCATGGCTCTGGCTAGTAATTTAAACCCCCCGTGTACATCCTCGTCTTTGATGAGTACGCCACCGGTGTCAGAGTACATTACCGGTGTCAGAAATCTGATTCCAGCTCTTGGGCATGTGCCGCCGGCTATGGCAAAGGGGCGAAAGCGCGAAGTGGGATAGAACGGGGAGAGAAATTAACATTTTACCCCTAGCAAATATGAAGCATTTGGTAGTATCACATCATTCAAATCTTTAAGAATAGGCCGCTCAACAATAATTTCATAGACTTATTTTTTAAACTTTGAGTCGTATAAATGAAATAATTACACATACAAATTGAAATTTCCGAGAATCTAAAAATAATTACACATATAAAATTATCAAAAAAATTCCTAAACTTATATAATGTTCGTATTAATTAAGTCCAATTAACAACAGTTGTTCTACATGGTAGGGCCAGAGCAAGGATGATCGGCGTTAACGTGAACAATTTTTGTAATTTTCTGATTTTTTTCCCTTTATTTTCTTTCTCTTTAATCTTTTTTCTTATTTCCCTTTGCCAATTGCTAGCCTTGACGATGGTTGGCCCTCGCCAAAGGCTAGTGAGGTCATTGTGGGCATCTTGGCCCTCACCCTCGCTGGCAGCCAGCTACCTCTACCGTAGGGATATAGGAAAATAGATAAAAGAGAAAGGAAATAAAATTAAAAAAAAAATGGTATAAATCCTCCATGTTAGCATTAGCTATATCACCTAAGACAATTAGCACTGAATGAGCTGTCATGTTAGCAATTTCTAGCTTAAATTAACCAAATCATCAAAAGGTTTTGTATTAAATTAGCAAAACATCAAAGATTCAAAACTTAATTGGCACTATTAAAATATTTAAAATTAAATTGGTATGAAGGCAATAAATTTAGGACTAAATTGACCAAATTGATAGATTTATAAAGACTTGTTCATGTAGGTCTTTTAATCATTAACAATCTTTCTGGCGTGAATATTACCTGAAACATAAACACTTTTTTGCATTTATCAAGAATGATATAACATTAGAATGTTTTGCCAACTTCAAAATATATTAGGAGGTCTTCTCAACAATGCTAAAAAAAAATCTGTTAGAATCGACCTTTGTTTTGCTTTTACACATCCGATGATTGATTCTTTGCGCATGTTATTGACATGGGCACAGTTATCTTACAATATGCCAAGTTGCTCTTGCCCGAGGTTGATTACTTTAGTCTGTCATCCATGATCAGCAGTTTACTAGACATCATCAGAGCATAATTCGGTGTTCCGCACAATTGTGCACTATCGGCCTTGTAAGAGATGTCCGGAACAATGTCATCCTCAGTGTAGATCGGCCCACGCATGCATCATGTTCATTTCGATATGGACATGTTTATCATGCTCTTCCTGTTCTTCAGGACGAATTTGCATGTGCTCTTCTGGTAGTTATAATGGACAAAGTCACAGGCTACAGATAATTAGCTAGGAGAGGCGAGAAGTACTGATATTCTCATCACCTGTTTCTAAGGGCGGTGTGCACTTTTCCTAGAAAACTAAATGTTTTCTAGGATAACATGAACAATATCATTTTTAGAGCAGTTCAAATTTCAAAAGCTCACTCTCATTCTCTTGTTAATGGAAAAATGACATAAATGGTTCTTAAACTTTGATCTAATTTATAATATAATCTTTGAACTTTTAAATTGTTTAATGCAGTCTCGGGACTTTTGGTCCAATCTATATGAAATGTTCAGTATTGTCCCTAAATTTGAACTAATGAAAGGATTATATTGAACATTTCTGTATAATTCATAGACTAATTTGAACATATATAAAAGAGTTTAGAGATTATATTTGAACCAATTAAAAATTCATGGACTCTATTGAACAAATTAAAAGTTTAAAGATCACATTACATATCGAATGAAAGTTCAAGAACCATATCCCTTTATCAATAAACTCAAGCTATTAGCTTTCAAGTTTACCGATCTTTCTTTTAGCCCCAGCCAATCTTAAAGCCATCAGTATGTTAGCATTCTCTTTACACCATCTTGCTTCTCCATCTAAGGGCGAGTCAATAAGTGAATTATTCAGCCAAAAAGAAATAGATTTAAAATAGAAATAAGAAGCAGAATTTTCTACTTTTCTATTTATTTCTTAAACATAAACAAAAGTAAAAAAAATTTTCATCGCTTGTCCTCGCCGGCCGCCTGCCAACGTTGATGTATGATTTCCATATCGACACTTTCAATTCAACTGATTAAAGATGTATGATTTCCATATCGACACTTTCAATTCAACTAATTAAAGATGTTTTATCTCACAAATGCACGATAAATAAAAAAAAAGGCATGAAAGAGAGATATTTAAGAAGGCCTATCAAACGAATTTTTATTATGAGAACCTTCTTGTCTACGATGTCTCCCTTCGAGGTTCGATGGTAGTTGCTGTCACATTTAGATTATCATATAGTCAAGGTAACCTTCAGGAAATAAAAATGAAAATATTTATTTCTAGCTAGAAATTGTTTTTAGAAATGGAATGATTATTATCCACGTGCTTAGCTTTTCTTTAGTTTATTTTATCTTATGGACGAAGTGCACGAAAACAGGACAGCTATCATCATCAGTTGGGTACTAAAATCTTATGATTCTCTTCACACCAATCCCTCTTCCTGCACACTCGCAATAGCTCGTCCACAGCCCCATCAACCTCTTCATCACCTTTCCTTCTCATTATCCCCCTCATCTCTGTCGCTCTCTGCCTCACTCTCCCCCCCGCTTTGTCAACGATGACGTTCCTTATGCTCCTCGCCACCTCCGCGCTCCGGATCGTCCCCGTCTCGTCCCTCCTCGCCTCCATGCCGACGCCCACCTCCTCCACCACCCTCGCGTTCACAGGCTGGTCGAGGTGCATCGGCATCGCAATGATGGGGACCCCGAACCTCATGCTCTCCATCACCGAGCTCCATCCACAATGGCTCACGAACCCGCCGACACTGGAGTGTTGTAGTATCGCCGCTTGTGGCGCCCACCCTTCTAGGACCAGGCCTCGTCCCGCAACTCTCTTGAGGAAACCTTCTGGGAAGTAGGATTCGCCGTTGGCGGCTGCGTCTCTCTCTCCGTCGTGAAACCTCACCACCCAGACGAAGTTCACCTTGCTGGCTTCCAAGCCGTGAGCTATCTTTGTCATCTCTTGCTTCGAGAGGAAGTACTCGCTCCCGAACGACACGAAGACGGTCGACTTCTCTTCCTTGTTGTCGAGCCAGTCCAGAATTTCGGATTTTTTGCAATCTTCAAACGCAGTATCCTCCACAAGCGGGCCAACTGGGACCACACTCTTATCTATTAAGAACGACAGGTAGTCAATATACTTTCCCTCTATTTCTCTTATGCTCTTGATCATGATCATGTCCCTGGAACGTTCATAGCACTGAAACACTCGATCGCGATCTTTGATCCCGTTGGCAGAACACTCTAGCAAGTTGGCAAACTGATCGACCTCATGATCGTGAAGATAGATCCCGGGGTACGGGAACTTGTTGCCGGGCTTCATGTTAGCATGGTTGACAAAAGCGCACATCGTTGCACTTGTGCACAAGAACTCGACGGCCGGGATGCCCATTGATGAGGCAATGGCTGGCGCCCAAGGCTGGAGGAAATCGTAAACGACCAAAGCCGGGTCAAGCAGCTTCAAGATATCGGCAAAGCCAGGGCTCGACATGTCGAAGGCCTTCTTGAGGGTCGGCATGAGGTGTGGAGGTAGTGTTTTTGTGGTGTGGTTGCGAGGCGGAAGTTCAGGCAGCGAAGGAAGATGAAGCTCGACGAGTTCAATCTTGCTGAAGTATGTGGTGCCTACGAGTTTTGGCTTGATAGAGGCAAGGTTCACGGGCGAGGAACAGAAGTAGATGTGGATGCCTCTATCGACGAATCGCTTGGAAAGCTCGAGGAAGGGAGAGATGTGGCCGTGAGCAAGCCATGGGAGCATGAGAATGCTCGTGAATGCGTCTCTCTCTGGGCTCATTTCTTGCTCTTTTCTAGTTCACTTTGTTTCTGGGTTGGTTTTTGATGATAAAGAACTGGAATCGGAACGATCGACAAGCGTGCGTAGGTTATAAGGGAGGAGGACGGTGATTCAGAGCTGTTTCCGCATGAGGATGTACGTGCATGAAACGTGGCCGCGAGGTGGAGGACGGAAGCCGAAACGATGTGCCGATGGGCATGCGTGGAAGCAGGGGCCAAGGGCTTAGTGTCATTTGCCTGCTCATCTTTTACTTTTTTTGAACCTTTTGTGCCGTTTTGAATTGTCGTATTTCCATAATAATATGAGGATAATGATGCATATTCGAGATGACAAAAGATAGCGAGGTCATCCGGAGGGACCTGTTGCTAGATGGGTTGTAATGGGACTACAAAACTACATATTGGATAACGTGACGTGTTGTAATTGGGGCTTAGTAATAACTAGATACTCGGTACGTGCAGCGCGCAGGCATGCCTAGATTTGCACTTTGAATTATTAAAGAGTGACAAAATTGTCCAAAAATATCCAAATCCACTGGATGACGGTGAATTCAATCCTAAATATTTTATTTTTGTTAATTCAATCATAAAATTTTTGATAACTTATTAATTCGGTTATAAACTTTTTAATTAGACCAATTTGTCCCAAACCCTTAAACGAATTGCTAATTTAGTCATTCCGACTGATTTTGACCGGACATCACTGACGTGATAACTTACTTAGCGCCAACCATCCTACGTGGCACGACCAGCGCTGATATAAACATATTTTAAATTTTTAAAAAGGTTTCCAAATTTTTTATTAAATAGTAACAAATATTATAGCTCGATCAATCATTCATTAAAAGATACATCACTACAAATGATGGAGATACATAATTTAAATAATGGAAGATCCAATATTTAAAAATTGTATAAACAATGATTGGAAAAGTAGAAATAAGACCCAATATAATTTGATCATTGTGAGAAAATCCAAAATCTTTGTAGATATAGCCGATCATTAGTTCCCAACCATGGGACAAATGGAATCCGATACATAAATCAATTCATAAATAGAAAAAGCTTTTATTGTGTCACTTAAGTTATATAGGAACTCTTGAACCCAAGAGTTAAGAATAGTAAGTTCTTCATTACCCATAATAGAATAACCACTTAAAACAATGAAAGATGTTATATTTGTTGATAAGCACAAAATCATATGGATATGATCCTCATTATGCATTTTGATCAATTGGATAATTTCTTTGTGGATTTTTTATTTTATTTTTCCATTTCTTTCTATTAATTTTTCACTCTTTTTACAAAGGGTCGATGGGGCCATCAGTCGCTAGTCAAGAGCTGGCGACCTTTGCTAGCCTTTAGGCGAGGGCCATGAAGCCCTTGTTAGTCGCGAGAAAGGGTCACAGCCCTTGTTGTGGCCGGTGAGGGTGCCATGAGCCCTTGCAAGCCACAATGAGGGTGTCATGGCCCTCGCTCGCCCTCACTGTGGAGGCAAGGGGTGCAACACCCCTGCCTCCTTATATCTGGCGAGGGCATTACAACCCTCGCTGGTGTTGCCGTCACAACGCAATGTCCTTACGCAATTTTTTGGACAATTTTGTCCTTAAGTAGCAAAACTAAATTATCGATAGTGTTTGGGTGTCGGTACTTGGTGTTAATCCAAAGCAAAGTAGAGAGAGAGAGAGAGAGAGAGAGAGAGAGAGAGAGAGAGAGAGAGAGAGAGAGAGAGAGAGAGAGAGAGAGAGAGAGAGAGAGAGAGAGAGAGTGTGTTAGGGTTTGGATTTGAGTATTTTTTGAGTAAATATAACAACAAAATAGGGCTCCTTCCGTCATTCCTAGTTGGCAGGGAGAGAGAGAGAGAGAGAGAGAGTGAGTGAATGTTAGGGTTTGGATTTAGTATTTTTGGTAAATATAACAACAAAATAGGGCTCCTTCCGTCATTCCTAGTTGGCAGGGAGAGAGAGAGAGAGAGAGAGTGAGTGAATGTTAGGGTTTGGATTTGAGTATTTTTTGAGTAAATATAACAACAAAATAGGGCTCCTTCCGTCATTCCTAGTTGGCAGGAACTTCCTCCGACCATTCATCAATTGTTAAGGTACAAATATGGACATCCCCACATTTATTTTTAGGACTATATTTCCCGCATGAGGACACATTCACCGAACAAGCATTTAATTGGTAGATTACTTTTTAGGAGACACTAAAAATGTGATGTTCGTAACAAATGGTATATAATGAACTCACTCACAACTATGAGTGAGTTCGCCAATTGAAGCACTGATTGGAAAGAAGTTCTCTAATACATTCGAGTATTAAGTCAATCGACCCAAATTTAAGACTCGTTTATTTTGCAAAAAATGAGTTGTTTGAAATAAATTTTCCAAAAAATGATCGCTTATATCGTTTATAAAAATGAATGATTTTTTTATTATTTTTTATACAAATGTTTTTTTTTTTTTATGACCCAGGGAAAATTTATACAAATGTTCAAACACAAATTATTATCAATAATGTAAATACTTTCTATTGATTAATTATTTCAAGTGATACATGTGATCATTTTTAAGAAAATATTTTTTTTTTAAAGTTGCTCATTTTATGCGAAACAAACAAAGCCTAAATTTGAATAGATGCATTTGCAATGTTGAGGGTAGGTTTGGTTCAACTTTAAATGCAAATGTTAAAAGCCAAAATTCTTTAGAGAAATGCAAATGACATTTGGTAAAAACTCTTTGCAAAATGACTTTGAGTTCAAGTGGTGTTTGGCATAAAAACTTTTGTAATGGGCTTTGAATATATTTTTTATATTTTTTTTTTATTAAAATGGAACCCAAACCTTTTGTTAGAGCCAATGAAGGGCCATGACCACTGCCAGCCATTAGCTAAGGTCACCCGACCTCAATAAACCTCTAGCAAGAGTCACATGACCTAGGCAAAGGCTGCCTGAGGTCTCAAGACCTCGGGTGACCCCAAGTGAGGGTCGCGCAACCCAAGCGACCCCTGGCAAAGGTTACTAGGGTCAGGCGACCCTAGCCAGTGCTTCATCGACCCTTCGTCAGCCAGATTTGGCTTTGCTATCTACCCTCATGTGAAGAATATGATCAATTGCAAAGAGGGGTGAAACCAGAAAAATATAAAATTGGTGAGTTGTTTTGAGAATAATTTTTTTTTTTAATCCTAGTTTCGGTATTCCGCAAATGCTACTTCAGAAGGCTGGGTGGGAGTAGTATTGGACTTTCAATATTCTCGATGATTGAAAGTTATATTAAAATGCTTGACAAACACTCCAGCATTTCTCCAAAGGGCCTAGGAGGCTAAAATCCATTTGGAAAGCTGAATCAAATGCACCCTGAGTAGACCTAGGTGCATCCAAATATTTGTTGTCTAACCTATTATATACATTTTACTCATTGTAAATAGAAGAAGAAAAGGCAAGGTTTAAAGTATGCGTAAAGTTCAATCTATCACCTCCTTGTAAAGGCAACAATTTAAGCATTATTGCCAAAACTTTAAGACAACCCTCCATAAGATGTTGCAATTGTAGTTGTTGTTTAAGGTCCTTTCATAGTACACTAAATAAATTCACTTATGGAGAATGTGAAAGTTTGCTAGGGGATTAGTTTCCAAAACTTTGATTTTCACTCGGACGATGGGTGTAAGCGTATTACCGTATTTTATTCATTTAATTTGTCCATCCAATTTTTTTCAGGTTAGGGAATCAAGATTGAAACCTTTTTTTTTATTATTATTCAGAAAGTTCTGTATGTCCAAGTTCAACGGCCGGCAATTATTAACATAATATTTTTGACAACATTTTCTTTTTGTATGAATATAAATCATTGTGGTTGTCGAGCATGTGGTATCCAATCTGAGAGTGATTAACGTCACCTTCATGTGCAACCTTGTCTTGATCGATTTGGAAAAGAGTGGGTATAATGTATTGTTGAGATTTTGAATAAAAAGTTATCACTATGTTTGACCAAAAAGAATTCGGTTCTCTCTCCTAGATGGGACGTTCGAAAATGAACTGTCAATCAAAAAACAAGCTACTCTAGGAAAAACATCGAGATAAACATTTACAGAATTATGAAAGCTACTGTGCAATCTTTTAATGCTACTCTCTCTCTCTCTCTCTCCCCGCAATCATCGAATAATCTAAGGGATCTGATTACAAGACCTAACAAAACTCAACGAACTACTCCATTGTTCATGTTAAAACTTAGAAAACGAGAATAATGGAATGATTGGATTGCTTAACTTCAATATTCCAATCAAGGGTATTTATAAACGTCGAACAGATGAAAAAGACATTTAATGTAAGTTTCATCGTCATCTATCCATTTTTCCTATGTGTATCCTTTAGCCACAAGCCTTGCTTTGTTTCTGATCACTTTACCTTTTTTTCATCTATCTTGTTTTTGAAAACTCACTTTGTTCCAATCACATATTTGCCTTTGGGTTTAAGAATCAACTCCCATACATCATTAATGCTGAATTGTCTGAGTTCTTCCTGCATAGCTTTTATCAAGCTTTCATCAGACAAGGCTTCTTCTACTCATTTTGGTTCTATTTCAGAAATAAGTACTACAGCACTGGAATCTTCTTTTTCTTTGGATTTGGTGCGGATTCCTTCATCCAATTTGTCAATGATGAGATTTTTGGGATGACTTGATTTATGCTTCCAGTTGTTGATATTTTGTTGATCATCTGCTTCTTTGATTCTTCAAGTTCTACTTGTTGCTGCACTTCAAAAGATTGAATTTCATTGGGGGAAGTAGACTTTGCTGAGTCTAGAACTGGTTCAGACTCTTTAAGTTGAGTCTGATCTGGTTGAATTTGCATACTGTCTTGAAATCTGATGTTCATTGATTCTTCTACAGATTGAGTCTTCTTATTAAAGACCATGTAAGCTTTACTTGACATTGAATAGCCAAGAAAAATTCATTCATCCAATCTTTCTTCAATTTTTTCAAATCGATCATTTGTATTTTTCAGGACAAAACACTTACAGCCAAAGACGTGAAAGTAGGAAATATTAGGCTTCTTCCCTTTATATACTTCATAAGTAGTCTTCTCTAGAATAAGCCTTAAAAACACCATGTTGATTATATAATAGGCCATAGAAACTGCTTCTGTCCAAAATCAAGAAGATTTGTTTTTCCTTTCTACAACTTCATTTTGTTCTGGAGTATATGGAGAAGAGAAAACATGTTGAAAGCCAAATTCATTACAGAAGTTTACAAAATCCTGATTTTCAAACTCACCTCTATGATCTGTTCTTATGCTTGAAATAATAGAACCTTTCTCATTATGAACTTTCTTGGCAAACTTTGAAAATAAAGAAAAAGTTTCAGACTTATTTTCCAAAAAGAATACCCAAGAGAAACGTGAATGATCATCCACAATTACTAGACAATATTTCTTTCCACCAATACTCTGAGTTTTTATTGGTCCAAAAAGATCCATATGGAGAATCTGCAAAACCCAACTGGTAGAAATCTGATTTACTGGTTTAAAACAACTTCTGACCTATTTTCCCAAGATATAGGGAGTACACAACTTAGACTTCTGATAAGTCAAATTAGGAAGCCCTTGAACCAGCTTCTTAGAAGAAATTTTGGTAATCAGTTTCATGTTTATATGACTGAGCTTTCGATGCCAGAGATTTGCTTTATCTTGTATTGATATGAGGCACTGAGAATTTTCTCGATTTACGTCTAAAAGATATATATTGCCATGTCTTCACCCAGTAAAGGATTGAGAGAAATCTTGATTTATTCCAGAACAAGCACCTTCTTGAAAGTTTATTCTGAAACATGTATCACAAAATTGACTTATACTCAGAAGATTGTAGTTTAAGCCTTTTACCAGGGAAACATTGTTGATAGTCAGATTTCCAATCTTCACTGTTCCATATCCTATAATCTTCCCTTTATTGTTTCCACCAAAGGAAACATTTCCTCCTTTTGATCTTTCAAGCTTCACGAAGCAACTTGAGTCTCCTATCATATGCCTAGAACAACCATTATCTAAATACCATTTAATTTTTCTTTTAATAGTGACCTGCAATCAAAAGAAAAACTCAAACTTTTTTTGGTACTCAGATTTTCTTGGGTCCAGGAGAGTTAGTATTAAAAACAGCATTTGCCCAATCCTTCTTAACTAGTCTCCAAACCATGGGACATTCATTCTCAAAATGCCCTGAGCTGTTACACTTAGAACATCTGAGAGCGCTTCGGCCAACAGGTTTTACAAACACTTTTTGAAAATGATTTTTGTAAAATGCCTTTGCAGGTTTCATGCCTTCATGACCGTTGGCACTTTCCAAAAGAATTCTTCCAATCTACCTGTTGGATAGAATCAATTAAGGAGATCTCGAGTCATTAAAAATGAAAGACCGTCAATCATGTTCGTACATACAATCAGGATCTTGATTTCCATAAGTAGAACCTTCCAAGTTTGTTCGCCTTCAACAAGATCTTCATATTTGAATAGATTCCAATAAGAACAATCAATGAAGTAGATGCTATATCCAGCCATAAGGACTTCCAAAAACCATACAAATCAAATTCTTGAAGATAAACCGGCATCTAGATAAGTCTTCATTCTTTGGTCTGGAAACTGTCAGTGAGGGCAGACTTTGAGATTAAAGTCTGACGGCCTTCTGACTTTGACAATAGCCTGGAATTCTTCATTCTATAACAATTGAGTCTGCAAGTCTTAAGACTAGACTTTTGGAAATGTTTTATCACTTCAAAATAATAAAGGAGTTTTCTCCCACATAAGTCTTTCTTTTACTTTAGGAAAATCAATTAAATGAATAGTTTATATTCATACCCAAACCAAATTTATTAAAATAGGGTATTTGAGCTGTAAGAATTTTCTCCAGTTTTTTTGATCCTTTGGAAAATCTTTTTGAAATATCTTAAATCTCCCTTTTTAAAATGACATTTTCTTTTGAGAGAGAATCTGAATTTTCTTTCAAATCATCAAAGCTTCTTTTCAGATTTTCAAACTTTTCTTTTCAGGAACCTTCCTATTGCCTAAGCTTAGAATTTTCCTTTTTCAGTTCGGAAATTCTTTTAAAAGGGAATTTAAGGTTGAGGCAAAGTTCATATATATACATAGAAACTTTAACAAGAATTTCTGAATGACTAACCTCGATTTCTTTGTTAAAATCTGAATTAGTGTCTATTTCTAATTCTGAATCTGACTCTGAATGAGCCATCAAATATATGTTTGCAAATTCCTCTTCACTTTCTCCATATTCGGTATCACTCCAGGTTTCTACTTTAAGAGCTTTCTTGTATTTTTCAAACTTCCATTTCTTCTTTTTCAACAAGGGACAGTTTGGTCTGATATGTCCATTTTTTCTTACACTCAAAGCATATTATATCCTTACTAATTCAACATCTTCCGTTGGTCCTTCTGGAAATTCTGCATGCTTTGCTTCTTCCAATTCAACCTTCTTCCCTTTCTGTTTAGTTTTCTGAATTTTTTTTATCATAAGGGCCAGCTCCTCATCATCCATATCATCGTCTAAATCTGTAACATTAAAATCAACGTTAGACTTTAATGCAATTGATTTCTTACCTTTTGGATCTTCCTCATCATTGATCTGCTCCACTTTGTACGACTAAAGTGTGCCTATTAGTTCGTCAATTGATAGAGGCATAATCCTTTGAGTTTCTCTAATTGAAGTCTTCGCATGATTCCAATCTTTTGAAAGTCCACGCAGTAATTTGTTGACTTTCATTAGTTCAAAAATTGGTTGTCCTTGATAAGCTAGGCCATTCACAATTTCTGTAAAACGACCGAACATATCACAAATAGATTCTCCAGGCTTCATCATAAATGATTCATATTGTCCAAGTAGAATATTTATCTTTGTCTCCTTCACACGATCAGTCCTTTCATAAGTGACACAAAGTTTGTCCCAAACTTTTTTGTTGTTTCACAAGAAGAGATTTGGTTATATTCAGTGGGAGACAAAGTACAGTATAAGGAGTAAATTGCTTTTGTATCAAGAGCCTGTCTCTTGGTAATTTCAGCTTGTGTTGATTCATCAGCATCAATCACTTCTTTCCCTTTGTCTGAAGTTGATGTTGCCTTTGGATTAATTCATTTTTCAACAACATCCCACTCCAAAGGATCTCTTGATCTGAGGAATGCCTTCATTTTGTTCTTTCACACATTATACTCATTTCCATCGAAATAAGGAGGTCTGGTATTGTTCTGTCATTCAATTAATCCTAGAGCCAAAATACTAGCTATAGAAGATCTTTAGCTTAGAAGTAAAACACTTCAACAAAGTAAGCACACGAGCTCTAATACCAATTGAAAGAGCTAGTATAAACACATAGAGAGGGGATGAATAGGTGTAAAAACAAATTATTCTAAAGATGCAGTGAAAATATTTTTCTTTCAAACTAAGTCTATTAATCAATAAACTGAGTCTATTAATCAATGGAAATTCAGACTCAAATAAGATATAGTGTAACTTAGAAAAATATCTTAGCGAATAAATTAAAAGAGTTCAGGGAAGAGAAAATGAACACAAGATTTATAGTGGTTCGGCTTAAATTAAACCTACATCCACTCTCCCACGCTGATAGCCTTTTGGCTGGTTTTCACTATGAATTGAAAGAGAATTACAGCAATTTATCACTAACTGCTCGGTAGAGAGTTTATATTTCTCTCACTAAATCACTCATTGGTGTTTTTCTCTCTTTCGAACACACGTTTGAGCACTAATGAGGAAGAACAAGTGATTTGAAAACTTCAAACTCTAGGATTCTAGCTTTCACGCATCACCTTGAATGACTTGAAAAACCTCCTTAAATACTCCTCCATGCCTTTATGACCGTTGGCACTTCTCAAAGGAATTCTTCCAATCAACCCGTTGAACAGAATCAATTAAGGAGATCTTGAGTCGATTGAAGATCAAGATGAAAGTCCGATGATCCTGATCGCCCATACAATCAAGATCTAGGTTTCCATAAGTAGATTCTTTCCAAATAAACTTGTCTTCCAAATTGATGTTATCATTCTTGATTGATTTCAATAATAATATCCAAAGAAGGTAAGTAAGATTTCCATCTAGAAAGCCATATATATCTTGTTCGTACTGAATCCTTGAAGAAAGAATAATAATTATGATTTTGATTATATCTTCAATCTTCACTTGAGTTCAATCTGGATCTTCGTCAGAGTAGGGCAGACTTCTTATATAGGATAGAATTTGAGAGAATTCCACAGAAGTCTAGTATACCTCAAGAAGTCTAGTATACCTCATAATAGAAAAGTTTTGTCAACTTCAAAATCTAGCAAGAGTTTTCTCAACAAAGATCATTATTTGACAAAGGTAAACATATGCAAGATCCAAAAATAATCGTAAAGTCTTTAGTACACGCATACATATAGCACGGGTTTTTCTTCGGTCTCATTACTATTATAGGATCTCATAGAATGCAACTATTTCAATAAAAGTAATTAACGCCAAATTATTGCAAATACTACAGCACAGCATTGCAATGACTACGATAGACGCACCCCATACCCATTCACATACACATTCACATGCCTATAATGTGGCTTCATTCTGACGAATGTTATTCTTCACCTCACACAAAGTTGGTCCAATGCATCAGCCACTTCATCTAATTCCGCCTCTCCTTTCTTCCTAATACTGTCACTCATTTCTTTTGCCTTCTTCCTCATGCTATCTCCATCTCTCTCCATCACCACATCTTTGATCACCTTCGCTATCTCTGCCCTCTCCAGCTCTCCGCTCTTATTTCTCTTCACCTCCAATCCAACCCCAACCTGCTCAACCAACCGAGCATTCATTGGCTGTTCGAGTTGTATTGGCATCGCGATGATCGGGACCCCAGACTTCATGCTCTCCATGACGGAGCCCCATCCACAATGACTCACAAACCCACCGATGCTTGGATGCTCCAGAATCTTTCCTTGCGGTGCCCATCTATCTATCACCGATCCTCTATCTCTTACTCTTTCCAAGAAGCCCCCAGGCAATGCCTCTTCAAGCTCAATGCTCTCTCCTACAGGAAACCTAATGACCCAAAGGAAGTTGACATTACTGAGTTCCAATCCATGAGCAATCTCTTCTCTTTCTTTCTCAGTGAGAAAATATTCAGTACCAAATGACACGAAAACTGTAGATAGTTTATCCCTCTTGTCAAGCCACTCAATGATGCTATCTCCATCTTCTATATTGCTAGGGTCTTCCACAAGTGGACCAACAGGCACCACTTTTTTCCCCGAGTAACTTGAGAGATAATCTATGTACTTCCCTTCCAGCTCTCTAAAGGTCTTCATCAAGATGAAGTTGGAGGACCTCTCAACACATTGTGGAACCCTATACTTCCCACCATCCCGAGAGTCTTCTGCTGCCTTAATGATTTTCGCCAGCTCGTAATCATGGAGAAAAATTTCTCCAAACGGGAACTCATTGCAGGTGTTCTTGAGCTTATGGAGCATAAATGACAACGACCCTGCACCAGTAGTGAAGAAGACGACCGACGGCACGCCGTGAGATTTTGCTACTTCTGGTGCCCATGGATGGAGAAAGTCGTAGACGAGCAAATCGGGGCTGAGACTCTTGACGATATTGTTGAAGCCGGGGCTCGCCATGTCAAAGGCCAACATGAGGGTTTTCATGAGGTGGGGAGGCAAGCCTTTGGTTGTGTGATAATGGGGAGGGAGGTCAGGCAAAGAAGGGATGTGAAGCTCGACAAGTTCAATGGAGGATGAATATTTCTTGGAAATCTTGGGTTTGATGGAGCTGAGGTTGACTGGAGTGGAACACAAATGAATGTGGAAGTTTCTCGCGGAAAGCCTCTTTGCTAGCTCTAAAAATGGTGATATGTGGCCATGAGCAAGCCATGGCAACATCAAAACTTTAATGGGTCTCTGCATATTGTCCATCCAGATCTCAAGTCTCTCTCTTGTTTCTTTTCGCTTAACTGTCTATCTCTAATGGGTATATATAGCAGTGGAGAGAAAACAGACGATACAGGCCAAACCACACTGTCTGACTGAGGTTGGAGAGAGAGAGAGAGTCGTGAAATGTCTGACTAAGGTTGGAGAGAACAGAGAGAGAAAGAGGGATGCCAAAAGAAAAACTAACATTTTTAGGCATTATAAAACCGGCTTTGAATTCGATTCGATTGATCCGGTTCCTAGGTGGTTCTTTACTCGGAGAATCAAACAATTTCCAATGAGGTAACAATTTATATCTAAATATTTTCATGATGATAAAAATATTTTTTTTGTTCATTACAAATGATAGGAAAATATTTTTCAAATCAATTATTTTCCGTAAAATAAACAAAACCTTAATTAGGTTTAGTTGGTTTGGTGGATCGAAATAGAATGAAGTAAGCATTTTGATTTCGTGGATTTTTAGTCCCTACCATTCCATTAAAAGGTTTATTTGGGAACCATTTTCCGAGTGAGCTTTGGGCTCTAAAGGCCCTTAAGCAAATTTGAGTAACATTTGACTAATCTTTTCCAAATATTTCTCTTAAAAGTTCAATCAAACGCATCAGATAAAGTGAACGATCGTAGGACCTAACTTAGGAGAGGGACGTTACAAGGTGACTTGTTACAAGTGAAATATCACGGGACCACCTTAGGAGAGGGACACTACCATGTGACTTGTTACTTCACCGTAGGTTTGACAGTTCATGAAGAATGGAGTGGTCCAAGGTGGGGCGGCTAGCAGACAAATCTAATCTCGCCCTTCAACATCAATAGGTAATTCGGTAGCAGACTCTACTGCCACCTAGGGAAAACAAAAGATAGGTGATTGAAACTTCATGACGTAGAGTGAAAACAGACGATAAAGCTTGGATAAAACAATCCACAGCACGCTTCCAGAGTTTAGAGAGAACTCTCATTAAGTTATTCACAAATTCAATCTTCAAGAGATGAATTATAGCAAACTCAAGACATGCGTGTAGACCTTAGGTAGGGAAGCAATCAAAATATTTAAACTAGGATGTTCTAATTGATTAATAACTACTGCCTTTTTCGAATAAAATCAAGCCAAGATTCAAGAAATGACAAAGATAAGGAAATAAAGGTGAAATCACCCTTTCTAAATTATAAACGAAAAAATCATCAACATATTAAAAATTAAATCCAATGCTAACTTCGATTATTGCGTCCAGCAGCATATTCTCTCTATTTTAAGGAACCCCCCTTGAATTTCTATCCAAAAATCATCAACAAATCAAAAGTTCTCGATTGCCCTCCGCATTATATTCCCTCTGTCGGGAAAAAAAAAATCGGCCTCAACTTCTAAGATGTTGGATCATTCCGTTAAGCAATTATCTTTCAATCCATATAAGGTTTGGATCAACATCCACACGGCCATCAACTTTTCCTTGCTTCGAGAAGATGGATCACCTTGGTTTTGCAAGTGAATTGTCAACTAAATCAAATCAATTTCGGGAGAAATTAGTGCCGTGATGCTATTCTTGCTCATGTCTTGTTGTCAACCCCTGCCATAAGTTTACTCTTATCCCTTAAGATGCATTTCTTTTATGAAAAATAAATGAGTTGAAATTCTTTAAAATGATCATTTGTATCATTTGCAAATTTGTGTAGAGTTAGTACCATTTGGGTTTCCCTTAGATCAAGCCGCTTTGCAAATTTGTCTAGAGGTCGCCTCTATCCAGTTTTATGGTCTGTTTAGATGCTTTGAGATGAGTCCCCAAGGGCCGCATCCCCTGATCTTCATTAGCAGGACGGTTCCTCCCGTGACCCTCCAAACTAGACATGGCTCCGAACTAGGAAAGCTAGTTTTGAAGACAGACGACACGGTCCAAACCACAAAATCACACATTGGATGAACACGATTAACCAAATGGATAACAAAAAAAATTATAATATGCCAAGTATCTGTTCGATATTAATTTTCTGCGGGACCAACTTAGGAGAGGGACACTACCATGTGACTTGTCAGTTCGCCATAGTTTTGACAGTTCATGAAGAATGGAGTGGTCCAAGGTGGGGCGGCTAGCAGACAAATCTAATCTCGCCCTTCAACATCAGTAGGTAATTCGGTAGCAGACTCTACTGCCACCTAGGGAAAACAAAAGATAGGTGATTGAAACTTTATGATGTAAAGTGAAAACAGACGATAAAGCTCGGATAAAACAATCCACAGCACGCTTCCAGAGTTTAGAGAGAACTCTCATTAAGTTATTCACAAATTCAATCTTCAAGAGATGAATTATAGCAAACTCAAGGCATGCGTGTAGACCTTAGGTAGGGAAGCAATCAAAATATTTAAACTAGGATGTTCTAATTGATTAATAACTACTGCCTTTTTCGAATAAAATCAAGCCAAGATTCAAGAAATGACAAAGATAAGGAAATAAAGGTGAAATCACCCTTTCTAAATTATAAACGAAAAAATCATCAACATATTAAAAATTAAATCCAAAGCTAACTTCAATTATTGTGTCCAGCAGCATATTCTCTCTATTTTAAGGAATCCCCCTTGAATTTCTATCCAAAAATCATCAACAAATCAAAAGTTCTCGATTGCCCTCCGCATTATATTCCCTCTGTCGGGAAAAAAAAAATCGACCTCAACATCTAAGATGTTGGATCATTCCGTTAAGCAATTATCTTTCAATCCATATAAGGTTTGGATCAACATCCACACGGCCATCGACTTTTCCTTGCTTCGAGAAGATGGATCACCTTGGTTTTGCAAGTGAATTGTCAACTAAATCAAATCAATTTCGGGAGAAATTAGTGCCGTGATGCTATTCTTGCTCATGTCTTGTTGTCAACCCCTGCCATAAGTTTACTCTTATCCCTTAAGATGCATTTCTTTTATGGAAAATAAATGAGTTGAAATTCTTTAAAATGATCATTTGTATCATTTGCAAATTTGTGTAGAGTTAGTACCATTTGGGTTTCCCTTAGATCAAGCCGCTTTGCAAATTTGTCTAGAGGTCGCCTCTATCCAGTTTTATGGTCTGTTTAGATGCTTTGAGATGAGTCCCCAAGGGCCGCATCCCCTGATCTTCATTAGCAGGACGGTTCCTCCCGTGACCCTCCAAACTAGACATGGCTCCGAACTAGGAAAGCTAGTTTTGAAGACAGACGACACGGTCCAAACCACAAAATCACACATTGGATGAACACGATTAACCAAATGGAGAACAAAAAAAATTATAATATGCCAAGTATCTGTTCGATATTAATTTTCTGCGGGACCAACTTAGGAGAGGGACACTACCATGTGACTTGTCAGTTCGCCATAGTTTTGACAGTTCATGAAGAATGGAGTGGTCCAAGGTGGGGCGGCTAGCAGACAAATCTAATCTCGCCCTTCAACATCAGTAGGTAATTCGGGAGCAGACTCTACTGCCACCTAGGGAAAACAAAAGATAGGTGATTGAAACTTTATGATGTAAAGTGAAAACAGACGATAAAGCTCGGATAAAACAATCCACAGCACGCTTCCAGAGTTTAGAGAGAACTCTCTTTGGGTTATTCACAAATTCAATCTTCAAGAGATGAATTATAGCAAACTCAAGCCATGCGTGGAGACCTTAAGTAGGGAAGCAATCAAAATATTTAAACTAGGAAATTCTAACTGATTAACAACTATTGCCCTTATTCGAATAAAATCAAGCCAAGATTCAAGAAATGACACGGATAGGGAAATAAAGGCGAAATCCCCCTTTCTAAATTATAAACGAAAAAATCATCAACATATTAAAAATTAAATCCAAAGCTAACTTCGATTATTGCGTCCAGCGGCATATTCTCTCTGACAGAAAGTGTAGATATTGACAGAGAGCGAAACAAGATTGTGGAAAAAGGTTTTTTTCTTCTGTGTCGTATACATTTACATCGGTATATTTATAATGTAAGTGACAAAAGAATAAAACATGAAACAATCTGGCTGCCTGCGGTGGCGATTGGATAAGTCTTGTGATCCTCTTAGGAAGATAGGAGTTCGAATCCCGTGGCGGCAAAGACGGGATCTTAAGTGCGGCGTCGAGGTGGTGGGTCATCCGCTAGCGTCGCCCAGGGGTTTCTCCGTTCTCCGGGCGCATTGGCTGTCCATGTGTTGAGTACGGTGCGCGGGTTCCCTAAGTCATCAAAAAATAAATAAATAAAATAAAAAATAAAACAGGAAGCAATAATAAATGAATCACCATTTTCCTATTTTCCTAATTACCAAAACTAATCCACGACTAATTGTATCATAGTCGATAGAATCGGGATCTTCAAGTTATACAGGATATATTTCCAACACTCCCCCTCAAGCTGGTGGCCTGTAAATGTCAAGGATACCCAGCTTGCTCAATAGATACTTATGTTGTCTCTGACATAATGCTTTAGTGAAAATGTCTGCAGGTTGTTCCGTTGTTCCAATTCCTTTTGTCACAAGAACTCCATCTTTGATTTTGTCCCGAGTGAAGTGACAATCTACTTTTATGTGTTTTGTTCTTTCATGAAAAACTAGATTTGCCGCTAATTTAAGTGCAGCATCATTATCACAAAACAATTCACTTGGTCCACTAACCTGTACTCCAAGGTCCAAGAGTAGTCCTCGTATCCAGACTATTTCACAGGTAGCCTTTGCTATGGCCCGATACTCTGATTCTGCAGATGATAGTAATACAGTTGATTGCTTCTTTCTCTTTCAAGAGATTAGTGATTTTCCTAGTTTTATGCAAAAACCAGTAATAGATCTTCTGGTCATTGGACAAGTAGCATAATCTATGTCACAAAAAACTGTCATTTTCATATTGCAGTCTCGAGATAGAAGTATACCAAGGCTTGGACATCCCTTCAAATATTTGACCACCTTCAACGCAGCATTCATATGTGATTGCTTTGGCATATGCATGAACTGACTGAGTACTTGTACTGCATAAGATATGTCAAGTTTGTCATTGTAAGATATATCAATTTTCCGACAAGTCGCTGATATTCAGAAGGATCTCTGAGCAGTAGATCATATCCATGCGTTGTCAACTTGACATTCTGCTCAACTAGAATGACTGCTGGTTTACATCCTGATAACCTTGCTTCAGAAATAATCTCCAAGATGAACTTCCTCTGACTGAGGCAAATTCCTTCATTGGATCGAGCAATCTCGATACCAAGAAAATATTTTGGTGGTCCCAAATCTTTGATATAAAAAGTGGAGTGCAAATACTTTTTGAACTTGGCAACTTTAGAATCATTATTTCCCATGACAAGTATGTCATCGACATATATCAACAAATAAATTGATGAATCCTTTGTAGTTCATGTAAACAAGGCATAATCATACTTAGAATGCTCAAAACCTGCATTGGTTATTGCAGTAGTGAATTTGGTATACCACTATCTAGATGCCTGTTTTAAACCGTATAAGGATTTACGAAGACGACATACCCAAGACTCCCCCTGTCTACGTAATCCTTGAGGAATTTCCATGTAGATTTCTTCATCAAGATCACCATGTAGAAAGGCATCATGTAATCCATCTGTTGAAGGTTCCAATTCCGTATGGCTGCAACGGTCAAGAAGGAACGTACAATGACTTCTTTAGCTACCGGAGAAAACGTCTCATGATAGTCAAAGCCTTCATTTTGAGTGAATCCCTTAGCTACTAATTGAGCTTTATAGCGCTCAACAGAACCATCTGCCTTGAATTTGATCTTATAAACCCACTTACAACCAATTGGTTTCCGACGTGGGGGCAAGGAAACGATATCCCAGGTATGATTCTCCATTAGAGCAATAAGCTCAGACTCCATCACATTTCGCCATCTTGGATCTCATGCTACTTCAGCGAATGAAGATGGTTCATGTTCTTCTGATATACGATCGATACAACACATGTGTCCTAGCAATAATTGATTAAATGACACATATGAGGTAATGGGATATTGTGTACTTGAAGAACTTGTTGTGGAACATATGTAGTCCTGGGTCCATGTAGGCGGTCGAGTATGCCATCCAGAACGTCGAGGCCACTCGATAATATTTGTTGATGGATCCGAGGACTCAGAAATAACTGGTGAATTAATTGTTGCTGAAGGAGACTGAGAGATATCTTTAGATGAACTTGGCGATGCTGCTTCTGTGGGTGTAGATTCCATCGGTATAGACAGAGATGGCCCTGATGATATAGATGATCTTGGTTCGATAAGAAAGCCTGGAGTCGAAGATAAATATTCTTCTGACAAAAAATATCTGTCATGCCCTGATGGTAAAGAGGGCTGTGATGGAGAGACCATTTTTTCAAATGGAAACACATCTTCATGAAATACAATATCTCTGCTAATGAAGAAATTCCCTGTAGAAATCTCCATAACTCGATATCCTTTCTGAAGAGGGGGGTAGCCCATGATAACACACTGAGTGGCCCGAGGACCCATTTTGTCTCGAGGACCCACATTTGTTGCATAACATAGACAACCAAAAACTTTAAGATGATCATTATCAGGCTGTTTGTTGTAAAGCATCTCAAAAGGGGTCCTACCATTAAGAATTCAAGTTGGCATGCGATTAATCAAGTAGGCAGCTATGACCACACAATCTCCCCAAAAATCTTCTGGAATAGAAGCTTGGTATTTAAGAGCACGAGCTACCTCTAATAGGTGCCTATGTTTGCGCTCTACAACTCCATTTTGTTGTGGAGTGTAAGTGCAGGAGCTTTCATGAAGTATGCCATAAGATGATAATAATATGTTGCAATCAGAAGTAAAAAATTCACACCCGTTGTCTGTACGAATTCGTTGTACAGATTTGCCAAACTGATTTCTAATTATGGAAAGAAAATTTGACAAATTGCCAAAAGTTTGGCTTTTCGATTGCATAAGATATACCCAGGTGGCACGAGTGTAATCATCAACAATTGTGAGGAAGAATCGAGATCCATCACGGTGAGGGGTATGATAAGGTCCCCAAATGTCCATATGAAGCAATGAAAAAGGCTTTGCTGCTCGAGATGTACTTTTTGGAAATGATGCTCGAGATTGTTTAGCTAAAGGACATATTGGGCATTTTGGATGAGGAAAAAATGCACTGTGACCTAATCGTTAATGAGAAATGAGATTTTTATTTTTATTGATGGCATTACAAGAAACATGCTTATTCAATAATTCTAAATCTCCTTGGAAATTGTTCCAGAAATAGAGTCCCTATGCCATACTACCCAAGCCCATCACTCTGCCAGTCGAATGGTCCTGAAAGAGACAATTGTCTGAATTGAATATGGCATGGCAAGAGTTATCCTCACATACTCTTGACACAGAAAGTAGATTAAATTCAAATTCTGGGATATATAAGACATTTCTGAGGATAAAATTTTGACCAAGACGTACGGTGCCGATTATGGTAACATTTGTGATGTTCCCATTTGGAAGACGCACTGTGACAGGTGATTCTAGCATTTTATATATATGAGAAAATAGATTTTTGTTGCATACTATGTGGTCACTAGCGCCTGAATCGATTATCCATACATCAATTGAAAATGAATTCTTATTGTAAAGGAAAGTACCTGAGAATCCCGCACCCTTATCACTAGTCTTGAGCTGATCTAGCATATGTACAATATTGCGATATTGTTCTTGGGTGATCATTTGATGAGGTGATCCACCGGCCCTTTGTGTAGAAATTTGAGAAACTGTGGATTCTCTCATTTTGTCCTTGTCATTAGGTTTTTCATGCAGCTTCCAACACATTTCAACAGTATGGTGCGGACGTTTACAGTAGTCACGATATTTATTTTTAAATCGTGAATTTTGTCCACTAACCTTTCTTGCTGATGTGGCATTTCGCAGCCCATAGGATTTCTCATAAAATGGCGTTGACGTGGCACGATTCCAACCGTCTGATTCTGTTGAAGCCGCGGACAGATGGTGACCATTCGATCCAGTGGACAAATGGTGACCATCCGTTCCAGCGCGTCCATCTCGTCTGTCGATTCCAGCGCTGAGATCCCAGCCGTTCGATCCAGTGCTTTTATCTGAGCCGTCCGTTTTGGATCGATGATCCCAGCCATCCATTCCAGATCCATGACCTGGACGCTCTATTTGCGACACTTTAGGGTTTCCTTCGTGTCTTCTTGCCACAGCCACAATCCTCTCCAGATCTGAGGCTGTTCCGCCGGAGGCTTTCTCGCCGGAGGAGAGAACGGTAAGGCTCATGCCCTCTCCCACCCGAGCATGTTCTGTAGCGGCCATTCTGTGATGTTCTTCTTGGAATACCAACTAATAGATGCGGCCGAGCGGCGGTGGAGGGTCCATCGCGAGGATCTGTGACCGAAAAGCTGAGAACGACTCGTTGAGAATCAGTAGGAACCTTGTAGCTTTTTCTCTCTCTCGAATTTCTTTGTACTGCTTCAATGTAGCTTCGGGTCCTTCTAAGCGTTCCTCAGCTGATTCCAATTCGTTCCATAGGGAGGAGAGACGGTTGAAGCTAGCGGTAACCGAGATGTTCCCTTGCTTCAACTCGGTCAGTGATTGGGTAATCGTGAAGAGTCGTGCTCGATCGAGCCAACCATACATCTCTTTGATATTGTCCCAGATTTGCTTCGAATCTTCAGTGGGTGGTAATCCAGCAGCAACGTCGGGAGCAAGGGTGTTACCGATCCAGGTGCGGACTAGCTAGTTGCACCGCCGCCAGTGTCACTGGAGACGCTCGTCGGTCGGAAACGGAACAACTCCGTCAATGAAGCGATCTTTGTCTTTCGTTACAAGAGCACGCCGGAGATATCGAGCCCATGAGGAGTAGTTCCCTAGTCCAGTGAGTTGGAGGGTGATGAGGCGTAGTTTGGGGCCGTCCGCTGGTGATGTGTATAGGGGGTCGCTAGGTTCTGGCCGGCCTCCGCCGCCAATTGGAAAAACCAACGGCACGTACCCGAGTTGAAAAGTCAGGTAGGGATTCGTCCCTTGACCCGACACAGATCCGGGTCCCTGACCCAGCACAGATCCAGGTCCTTGGCTCGGGTTTGTCTGGCCTGATTCCTCGATGGGACTAGCCATGGACAGCGCAAGTCCAGAAGGATATTGGGCCAGCCATGGATACCAATTAACTGGAGGGAACGTCGAAGGCCACTAAGATGGTCCGGGAATTTGACCGAATGCAGGAATAGGCCTTGAGGAATCGTAAGTTTCTTCTGGTCTTTGAACAGAAGATCATTCCTCACCAAAGAGAATGACCGGATCTGATGAGGTTGGTGTCTGCTCTGTTGAGGGAATCTCAACGTTCTTGTTCTTTGTCATGATATCAACAAATTGCTGAATTCCTAATCGATCTACTGGTTTGTTTTGCAGGACAAGGATGCGCAACAACAGTCTAGAAAAAGAACGAAGGCAATTCTAAATGTGCGGAAGCTAGGTCAGGAGTATCTGCTTTGATACCATGACAGAAAGTGTAGATATTGACAGAGAGCGAAACAAGATTGTGGAAAAAGGTTTTTTTCTTCTATGTGTCGTATACATTTACATCGGTATATTTATAATGTAAGTGACAAAAGAATAAAACAGGAAACAATAATAAATGAATCACCATTTTCCTATTTTCCTAATTACCAAAACTAATCCACAACTAATTGTATCATAGTCGATAGAATCGGGATCTTCAAGATATACAGGATATATTTCCAACACTCTCTATTTTAAGGAACCCCTCTTGAATTTCTATCCAAAAATCATCAACAAATCAAAAATTCTTGATTGCCCTCCGCATTATATTCCCTCTGCCGGGAAAAAAAATCGACCTCGAGATCTAAAATGTTGGATCATTCCGTTAAGCAATTATCTTTCAATCCACATAAGGTTTGGATCAACATCCACACGGCCATCGACTTTTCCTTGCTTCGAGAAGATGGATCACCTTGGTTTTGCAAGTGAATTGTCAACTAAATAAATTGATTTCGGGAGATATTAGTGCCATGATGCTATTCTTGCTCATGTCTTGTTGTCAACCCCTGCCATGTTTACTCTTATCCCTTTAGATGCATTTCTTTGATGGAAAATAAATGAGTTGAAATTCTTTAAAATGATCATTTGTATCATTTGCAAATTTGTCTAGAGTTAGTTCCATTTGGGTTTCCCTTAGATCAAGCCACTTGGCAAATTTGTCTAGAGGTCGCCTCTATCCTGTTTTATGGTCTGTTGAGATGCCTTGAGATGAGTCCCCAAGGGCCGCATCCCCTGATCTTCATTAGCAGGACGGTTCCTCCCGTGACCCTCCAAACTAGACATGGCTCCGAACTAGGAAAGCTAGTTTTGAAGACAGACGACACGGTCCAAACCACAAAATCACACATTTGTTGAACACGATTAACCAAATGGATAACAAAAACAATTCTAATATACCAAGTATCTGTTCGATATTAATTTTCTGCGGGACCAACTTAGGAGAGGGACACTACCATGTGACTTGTCAGTTCACCATAGTTTTGACAGTTCATGAAGAATGGAGTGGTCCAAGGTGGGGCGGCTAGCAGACAAATCTAATCTCGCCCTTCTACATCAGTAGGTAATTCGGTAGCAGACTCTACTGCCACCTAGGGAAAACAAAAGATAGGTGATTGAAACTTTATGATGTAAAGTGAAAACAGACGATAAAGCTCGGATAAAACAATCCACAGCACGCTTCCAGAGTTTAGAGAGAACTCTCTTTGGGTTATTCACAAATTCAATCTTCAAGAGATGAATTATAGCAAACTCAAGCCATAAGTGGAGACCTTAAGTAGGGAAGCAATCAAAATATTTAAACTAGGAAATTCTAACTGATTAACAACTATTGCCCTTATTCGAATAAAATCAAGCCAAGATTCAAGAAATAATAAAGATAAGGAAATAAAGGTGAAATTCCCTATCTAAATTATAAACGAAAAACCATCAACAAATCAAAATTTTAATCCACAGCTAACTTCGATTATTGCGTCCAGCGGCATATTCTCTCTATTTTAAGGAACCCCTCTTGAATTTCTATCCAAAAATCATCAACAAATAAAAAATTCTTGATTGCCCTCTGCATTATATTCCCTCTGTCGGGAAAAAAAATCGACCTCGAGATCTAAAATGTTGGATCATTCCGTTAAGCAATTATCTTTCAATCCACATAAGGTTTGGATCAACATCCACACGGCCATCGACTTTTTCTTGCTTCGAGAAGATGGATCACCTTGGTTTCGCAAGTGAATTGTCAACTAAATTAAATCGATTTCGGGAAAAATTAGTGCCATGATGCTATTCTTGCTCATGTCTTGTTGTCAACCCCTGCCATGTTTACTCTTATCCCTTAAGATGCATTTCTTTGATGGAAAATAAATGAGTTGAAATTCTTAAAAATGATCATTTGTATCATTTGCAAATTTGTCTAGAGTTAGGCCCAGTTGGGTTTCCCTTAGACCAAGTCACTCTGCAAATTTGTCTAGAGGTCGCCTCTATCCTGTTTTATGGTCTGTTGAGATGCCTTGAGATGAGTCCCCAAGGGCGGCATCCCCTGATCTTCATTAGCAGGACGGTTCCTCCCGTGACCCTCCAAACCAGACTTGGCTCCGAACTAGGAAAGCTGATTTTGAAGACAAACGACACGGTCCAAACCACAAATCACACATTTGATGAACACGATTAACCAAATGGGTAACAAAAACAATTCTGATATGCCAAGTATCTGTACGATATTAGTTTTCTGCGGGGTTTCGACTACTAAAAAGGGTAATTAGTTTTAAAGGTGTTTATCCAGCACTTTAGCGCTACAACGCATCCACAGTTACAGCAACTTCCAGCAGCTTTTGAGAAGTTGCTCCACCTAGCTCTTAGGTACCGCGGTCGTTGTATTACCAATCAATCGTACACGTCACAAAATAACCACACGGCAACCAAGCTATAATTTAATCACCAATTATCCAAACGAGCTTTAAGAGATTGTGACAGTTTGGATAGATATTCTATAATATATGCTTTTATTTTCCTTTTAAGCTCCTTTAATTGCAAAAATTCAGTAAGTTGAAAAAAGTTTTCCTAATTTTGATTTTTTTACTCAATTAAGCATATGAGCTAATAAAAAAAAAATACTTCCACCACTTATATTTAAGTGTAAAAGACTTTCATTAATAAGGAAAACATTTTCGGTGAACTCATTTTATAAATAATATAAACGATTGAAGTGGAAAATCTTTTTAAATGGTTGATTTTCTGCTAAACAAATGGAGTAAAGATTTGTTTCTTTTCTGGAAAAAAGCTAAGAAAAACCCTGAACTTTGCCCAAAGTGACACATTTACCCCAAACTTTTTTTTGTGACACAAAAAACCCTGAACTTTTGGTATGTGACACATTTACCCCAAAATTATAGGGCATTGTTGAGCGAGGGCCGCCCTCGCCGGCGTCGGGCGAGGACAACCCTCGCCAAATCTAGCGAGGGGTGCCATCACCGGTGTCGGGCGAGGGGTGCCCTCGCCAGATCTGTCAAGGGAGGCCCTCGCTCGTGCCCTTGATGGGGGTAAATGTGTCGCGGTTTGAAAAGTTTGGGGTAAATGTGTCACTTTGGGCGAAAGTTGAGGTTTTTCATGGCTTTTTCCCTTTTTCTTGAAAAATAAATCTTTAATATCATCCTTTTGAAAGGGCTTTCCTAGCATCATATCTTTTGGGCCACTATGAAAATAACGGTGTTTTATGAATAAAAAATTCTTGAAGTAGACCCCATCATAATTTTAAATTATTTATTTTTTATCTTTTTATGATTCAGAATAGAATGTTAATCTTATAGTAGATTAAAAACATTCATATAAGCATTTTTCCTTTCAAAGTTGTTGAATTGTGCATGTGCAAGCTTAAGTAGCTTAGATCGTCAGAAAGCCATGTGTTGTATGGAGTCATGGACCTTTGGGCCTTTGTTCTTGTTTAATGTAGGTGATAAAACGGGCCATTGATCCATATTTCAAATCGACTTTAATGGCTTCAGTGATATATGGATTGCCTAGGATTTAGAAAAAATAGGAATGGGTCTAATAAACCAAAGACCAACTAATGGTAGGTTCAATTTATGTTTGGAAAGAACCCACTTTCAACCTGTCTAATAGAAGAGTAACAATACTTGGGGCATCTTGCTCTTGCACTCTCTAATATAATAATAAAGAAAATCAGCCGTATTAGTTTCTTCAATAACATGTAGGACCAAAACATGCATGCATACATATTGAGATATTAAATGTAAATCACATTGTTTTTCTATAGTCCAAATTTCTTATAATAAATATTTGAATACTCAATTATAGGAATGCAAATGATAAAAGGAAGAAAATGAGTCAATGTTATAAGAAAATTTCGTGTATATTAAGCCGTAGTAATGGTTTTCATTTGCAGTAACAATGGTGGCAAAAACTCATAAGTGGACACGCTCCCCTCCCCCTCCCCCGGGGAGCATTTTGTACCGAACCCATCACCACCAAAGAGAAAAGAAAAAATACAAATGCTCATGAATCAAAGCATGTAAGGTATAATGAATTGGTCAATGCAGATAAGGAAAAACAACTTAAGGATGATAACGACAGATTCCTACGTAAATATTCTCTGATCATAGGTTGCATGGCCTCATAATTTGTTGATCACATTTTCTCCCCTTTTTAGTTTGCTGCATAGCTTTCACTGCCGCGTGGAACCATCCATATCACAAAGTTACTCAATGTCTAAGGAAGTTATTTAACCTGGACACGAGATTGTAAGGAGATCGTTCTACCCATTCTCTATCCCTCCCAAAAAAAAAAAAAAAAAGACAAGCACTCTCATTTCGAATTTCACACACCAGGTGATGTCATAAACTAAAAGTACTCCAGCGGCTCCTCTATCGTAAGATCTAATGATGGATCTGAAAGAATTCCTGTCCTACATGTAATGAAAAAAAAAAACATTAAAACGAGTTGTCGTGACCAAAAATTCGAGGGGAATCATTCAAAGAAAAGGCTAATGGTTACTAAGTCCGAAGACTTGGCACGGACCCTCCCAAGTCCTACCAATCGCGACTTGATACTAAGAAATTAATCCATTTAAATATGCAATTATACTCAATTTGGAGCCGCCACTAACCAATTAGGATTGATTAGAAACCCAAGTAAAGTATGGGAGAATACTTTACTTTTGCGAACTAAATATTCAATAAGTCCAGAGACATGGTTACGCTAGATTAATCTAACGCCCTTTCGGTACCTTTTCATTTTAATTTCAAAAAATATTTTGCACTCAGTCTTGATTAATTTTAACCTAAGCTACTAACATGCAAAGGGTGGTCATGCGGGTGCACAATCAATAAAATAACATTCAATCAACCGAAGTGATAAATTGTAAGAAATTCTAAACTACAACTTCATTAAGGTCCATTCTCTAAAGAAAAACTTACAAAAATGCTAATAAAAATGCATGCCCTAAACATGATTTCTAAATGACATGACACCTAATTTTTCTTTTTCTTTAAAAAATGTTTATTATATGCAATTTTAATTTAAATTTGATATGCATGAGTTTTACTTTAATGACATGTGAGATGCAATTCATATGACATAATTTGAATCATTACAATATGTGTGCAATCTAATTTACATAATCCTAAATATGCATGTGCTACATGATATGGGATGGATGACATGACAATTCTATATACATGTTCTTTTTATGATTTTTTAATACATATATGCAACCTACACTAAACAATGATGACATAAAATGGGATTAATTATGAACTAACCTATTAACTAACTAAGTAAATGACCTTTTGTGTTTTCTTCTTTTTAAAATGATTTAATAATTCTTATTAAAAAAAACAACATAATGATGCAATACTAATCTTTGGCTTTTTTTTATTAAAAAAACTACACGACGGGAATATTAAAACATTAACCTATGACCCACTAACTAAAGCGCAACATGTGGTGTGCACATTATGAAATCTATATAACCTAAATAACATTTTTTGTTCTTTTTTTGCTTTGGTTTTATTAAAGGAAAATTATCCTAATTCTATATGAATCTTAAAAATTAAAATGCGTTGCTTTAAACATGAAATGTGCATGGACCTAAATACCTATGATGCATGATATGTGATGAGCAAATAATGATAACGCACCAAAATACGTGTCCTATTGAAAATCCATCAATGTAAATCAATGACATATTATTTTAATGTGAATCAATGATGCAAAGCAATTCATGAATTTGCCATCAAAAGTCGAAATAATCAAAAATCTAACCCGGCGTCTCGCGGCTCAAATTTTTTTATTATTATGACTTAATATGACAAATTTCCTAATCGGATAATGATAAAAATAAATCGGAACAAATCAAGTTAGAATAAAAAACTATGAGTCCGAATACTCGAACTAAATTTAGCCTAAAAATTTTACCTATTCAAGGTACGGCTTTCTCGAGGGGAGGTGCCGGCACAAATGGTTGCCTACAATGGTGGTTCACTGAGGGTGATGGGTCCTGGTGGCCGGAGCTCCGATGAGATTAGGCGAGGTCCGGTGAAGGTAGACCTGTAACAAAACAGGGGATCGCTCGGGCAGTAGCTGATGGTGCAGCAAGGACAACAACAGGCTCGGATCAAGGGTAATGGCTCGTCGCTCGGGCGGAGGGCTCGGTTGGCAGGGCAGCAGTGGTGGTGAGCAGTGGCGTTGGGGGTCACTGCTGGGTAGAGCAAAGGAGCAGCAACGTCGCAGGCAGGGGCGGCAACTTCTGGTGTCGGGCGTAGCAGAGCAGCGATGGCAGAGATGCGCAGCAGCGGAGGCAGAGGGGTCGCAACAAGCTTCGAGGAAGACTGACGAAACAGCGGTGGCGTAAACATGGCGATGGAGGTGTACGGCGCTCGAGCAATCGCAAGTCGCCAATGCAAGGCATCAGGTGAAGGTCTGCTACAATCGGGAGCAAAGGAGGGAGCGTCGGTCGAGAGTGTTGCAACAGCGGGGGGTTGTGGTGATGCAACGAGCGGCGACGGCAAGGTGGCGCAAAGAACGAGCCGGCGAGCGAAGGGCCGATGGCGAGCGGCAACGGCAAGGTAGCACGAAGAACGCCGGTCGAGCGGAGAGAGCCCTTCGGGAAAGACGATTTGCTCTCTTTTTGCACACTTTTTCTTTTGACTTTTCTTCTTTTTCCCTCAAGAACCGAAGCCCATTTTTCTCCGTTTTCACCTTTTTGGCTTTTCTTTTTTTTTTCTTTGATAAAGAAAAAAAAAACCCCCTCAAACTGAGCCTCGCACTCTCTTTTTATAGAGGAAAAACTCAATTTTGTTTTTGCAAGTGAGATATTCACTCAACCACTCAACAAGAGAAATGGCTCCAAAATCACACAACCGCTAACAATTGTATATTGAAATGAGGAGATACGTTTAACAAGAAAAATACTTAATTATTCAATTTTTTCAAAATCTCCTTCCAAATATTTTATTTTATATGTTATTTATTATCCTCTATTTTTATTTTCTAAAAGATAAGTTTAATCCTAAATTAGATGTCAACAACTGCCCCTCTTTGAAGAGAAGCTCGTAAAGGTTTCCTTCAAAGATAAATAACACCTAAATTTAAACCATGCAAAATGAATATAAAATGACTATGCAAATGTTAATTGTAATGATTTTTTTTTTTAAGAATGCAATGTAAATGCAATGATTTGGTCAGGAACATAGATCTTAATATGTATATGCCCAATGCAAATGCAAAGAAGAACACGTACCTATTGTACTTGTCTGGGGATTTAGAAGAGTGTTATTAGGTGTGAAATGATTCCTATGTGATCTAACAAACATCTGGAACTCCCTTTAGATAATTGAAAAGCTCAAAATCTTTAGGGATCTGGAACTCTCATCAGATTCCAAGCACCTGGAAATTACATAAAGTACTTGAAATTTCAAAAATCTGATTCTTATGTCAAACATTTGAAAACATTTACTAAACATTTGGAAATCACATCAGATGTTTGAAAAGACAAACACTTGGAAGCCACATCAAGTGTTTAAAGATTCAAATATCTAGAATTCACCCTAGACATTTGAAAACATTTTATAAATTGGTACTTGGAATTCTCATCAAGTATTCAAAGATGACTGAACAAACTCAAGGCTTCGAAGACGCATCTTTTGGTCTTTGAGGAAAAATTCAATGAAGGCCCATGCATGATGGCTTTATCAAACTTCCACCCGAAAAAATTATTATTAAGACAATTTTCACTTATAGCGTGAATCTCTTGAACATGCTAAATGAGACAATTTTGGTGTAAAAAGGCTTTTTCACTCGCTCTCATTTAGGAGAGGTTATTTGTCCCAACCATTGATGCGGGAATATATCACTCAATCTTATCATCATCATGTTGACAAGAGTCCGAATTTTCTTGCAAGCAGTATGATATACCAATCTGAGGGGTCTTTACCAGGATCGTAATGTGAACTTGGTCAATGGCTCAGCAAAGGAAAATTTGATGGCTCAGAAAGGAATATTTTACGACTATCGTCTCTGGGTTTACAAGTCAAAAATCCTGCAAAATGAGAAATAATCTTGCTCGCACTTCTTTGAGCAATGCTTAAAACATATGAACCCCTATGTTAATTCAAGTGCCCTAATAAGAAGAGACTTTGTAAGGGACGTAATATAGGCTGGATTCATAGGTTGAGAAATGAAAGGATCATTAGGCTCAAAATATGTGTAAAGGGTAAGTGTTTATGATCATCTTGGCATTGCCACCAGTTTTCTTTTTCACCTTCGGGGATTGTCTTCATAAAGCGCCCCCATTGATTGTAAAAACTCAGCATTTGAATTCTCTGAGTATTGCTCCATTGGGATTTAATTTTTGCAATTGATAGTAATCTATCATGACTCTTTTTTTTATCTATGGGCATCGGCTTTGCTTTTACCAAGCACCCCGCTTTTTCATGCCCCTAGTTTTCATGCATTTTTCTTCCTTTTCATTGGCCTTGCTTTTGCTAGGCACACTGCTTTTTTCATGCCCCTTGGTTCTATTTTGAATGACCATATGGTACTTTTAACATTTGGACCTTTGGGAGGTTTTCATCTTCTGTCAACACTCCAGACTATATTGTTTGAATAATTGCTTTTGCATTGCCCCAGTGTGGGGATGATCACCAACTAGGTTTAAAGAAATAAAAATGCAGGCTCAAGTGGGCTATGCAAAAGATATAAGTGTATAGGATAGAGAAAAAAAATGCTCTTCGTCATCCTAAGGCACTTAAATTACCACATGAATTCAATGTAATAGCATGACTTGAAGATTGATGCAAGTGTGAGTAAGAAAATTTCTTTTCATTTTCCTCTCCTCCAATGTTGACTTACCTCCATTTGCCCCGATATGGGGTGGTCCTTGACAGAGGTAGCATGAAAGAAATTCTTCAAGTATTTAGGCTCAAAGAAGGGTTAAACAAGGGTTCACTCGTAGAGAAATAAACTGCCTCTCATCATTTTAGTTGTCGTACTTTTTGCAGGAAAACTCTTCACCTTGAAACACAAAGTGTTTCCTTACTCACCTCACAATGTGTAGACAATGGACTGTGTATAGGATAAGGCTTGCCTTTCACGCCTGTTCAAGTAACTCAACATCCTTCACTGAATTATCTATTTTGATAAATTTCAAGTGAAATTGGTGAATTGCATAATATCATGTGAAAGCATTCTATAATGATAAAGATGCCATGCTCTATTCTTGCATCTCGGATCATAAAGTCAAAGCTATTAGGTGTCCACGTCTTGCCCCCTCTTTGTAAGGGAGCTCATAGAGGTTCCTCATAAAGATAGAGGAAACCGTCTTTCACATCCGTTCTTTGCCCCTACAAAAATAAAACATGCATCATTATACACTAGAGATATGATCAACTTTGAGCGAGCCCCAATTTCGACCTCCTTGGTGCCTTCTGTGTCACTAAGATTTATGGTTATAGTTTGCCCAACAGTGATTGGTTTCGAATTTTCTTGTTGCTTCAAACTACATTGAATATCTGTTGAATCATTCTGCTCCTCCTAACTTAAACTTAATGCTTCATATTCATTAAAGCAAATGTGCGCAGGATTGCACTTGAAACATAAAGTAGATAATTAAAAAAACAAACAAGGTTAATTAGATGCATGCTGAAAAATCATTTTATTTTGAAAATTTTTAAAGGGAAAATGGAGAAGCCCAACCTTCAAAATTAGCTCCTTACCGTTTTCTTTTGGTAGGATTTCATCACAATGCTAGTTTGGTGTACTTCAACATGCCCTTAAAACATGAAAATCTCCATGTATTTTATTGGATGAAAAGCAAATTACATTATTGGAATGAGAGAAATCCTATAATTGAAAATCCTGACATGCAAATTAAGGAAAGCAATAAAAACTCCTGCGCAGAGGAATGTGCAAATAATTAAAATTCTCCTACTCTCAAGCTTCGTCGATGGAAAACACTAAATTCTCTTCGAACAATTCAGTCATTCCTTCGAGTGCGTCATCTTTTCCAGTGGATCGAATGTTGTCTACAACCGGCTTATCTACCTCTCCCCATCCGACAGGAATAACATTATAAACATCGATGTCAGCACCTGAAGGCTTAGAGTATTGAACGTAGCTATCAATCGCCCCTTGTTCCTTATGCATCATCTTCGCAGGCCCAGGGAATGTGGACCTAATATGGGGTATAGTGAAACCGGCTCGTCCTCGTCCTCTTCCTCTACAGGATCGTCCACCTCTACCACAATAGCCCAATCCAGTCATGTATGAATTCCACCCGGCCTCAATTGGTTGGCAAGTGCCCTGACCATGTCGACCTAAACCATTACCCGAGGCAAAGCCACTCCCCACTATGATCTTGCCTACCATGACCGCTAACTTTGATAATTCTGGAGTGGGTAAGGTAGTGCCTTGAGAAACGTGAATGGTCGAAACCAACTCAAATGCTTGAAAACTGAATTCTTCTTTACAATCTGGTTTAACATAAGGGATAGCCGTCTCGTGATAAATCTTGAACTCAACTTCTCCTCGGACTGTAATAAGCTTCCATTTCATCACAAACTTCACTTTTTGGTGAAAACTTGAAGAAACTGCCCCTGCTGCATGAATCCATGGACGACCTAACAAAAAGTTGAATGCTGTAGGTATGTCCAGGACCTAGAAAACTGCATTAAATAGCACTGGCCCTATTTACAAGTCTAAATCAACTTCCCCAACTACTTCTTTTTTGGTTCCGTCAAATGCTCGAATAGAGGTTTTAGCCGCGTGAATTTTCCCCAAATCATACCCAAGACGGTTTAGAGTTGCTAGAGAGCATACGTTTAAAGCCGATCCATTATCAATGAGTACACGGGACACCAAGGTATTTCGACACTTGGCTAAGATATAAAGGGCTTTGCCGTGTCCTCTTCCTTCATCTGAGATTTCATCATCTGAGAAAGCAATCTGGTCATTTAACAAAATGGCCCCCACAAATTCCTCCAACTTCTCAAGTTCAATGGACTCTAGGACATGTACTTCATTAAGGACTTTCATTAAGGACTTTTGATGTTTTTCCGATGTCAAAAGCAACTCTAATATGGAGACTTGTGCCGGCATTTTACGAAGTTGGTCCACTACGTTATACTCCCTTGCCTTAATTACAGCTAAGAATTCTTTAGCCTCCTCATTAGTGACTGGCTTGACAAGTTGTGAGTTGGCCTGAGCATAAGTGCATCCCAATCGAGTGACCACATCTATCTCCGCATCATAACACCATGGTACCGCCTTATCATTCGTGTATGCATAGGGTTGCGTAACACCGAGAATCAATTCTTCATCATTTGATGGTGGCACATCGTTAATGATTAATCCATCTTCATCCAACGCATCTTCCAATGGTGGCATGTCAAGAGCTAGGGAATCGTTAGCTTCAATATTCAAGCCAGTAAACTCATCCTCAAAATCAGAAAACTCATCCTCCAAATCAATAATGATTGGAGTGATAGTCGAAACTATGCTGGTATGATCTACGTAAACAATCATCCCCTTCTTGGACATTGTCTTAACTCTTTGCATCTTCTAAAACATGGTGGGCTCTTCTGCATTTGAATAACATCCAGGTCGAACTAAGCCATTATAAACATCATCTACATGCACTTTCAAGCTCTTCTTTCTACCGGCATTAAAACTGAAAATGGCATTCACAGCTTCTGGGTGGTCAAGAAGTGGGTTATTCTGGATGTTCGGTTGTACATCGTTGAATGAGACCACCTTGGCATCCAAAAGATTTTGGATTTTGTGTTGCAGCGTATAGCAATCATCAACAAAATGCCCTACCTCCCCCATATGGTAAGCACATGTCTTGGACGGATCATAGTTGGGGAAACGCTCGGGATTAGATCACTTAGGTTCCTTAGCGAGTAATCCTTTCTTCTGAAGGGTCGACAAGATCTTGGACAAGGGCTTAGGAAGTGGCGTAAATTGACACCTGGAAGAGTTTTTCTGCTGGCCAAAGAATGGTCGTGCTCCTCCCTATTGGGTGTTCGGGGTAGGGCGAGGTGGTTGAACATAAGTTGCATTAACCTCCGCTACAGGTTCCTTATCCTTCTTAGTTGAGATTCTCCTATACGAACTGGTTTGGTCAAACGCCCATCCATCACACAATGCTACTTCAATTCGCTTGCCAATGGGGATTAGCTGATTGAACGACTCAGCAGTCGATCCCAACATCTGATTTTGATATTCAGGCGGGAGTATCTTCATGAACAAATCCATCAACTCCTTTTCTGTCAGCTCCGGAGTAATTTGAGCAGCTACGATCCTCCATCTCGTGACATATGCCTTGAAAGATTCCGTCCTCTTCTTCTCAGTGCGAAGTAAATCTTCTCGAGATGGAGTGACATCAATATTATACTTATATTGCTTAACGAAAGCATCCGTCAAATCCTCCCAAGTCTCTAGCAGATTAATTTTCTTCATAATGTACCATTGCAGCGCCGGTCTTGCCAGGCTTGCTTGAAATTGTTGAATCATCAAGGGTATGTTATCAGCATATTGGGTCATCCTAACCACATAAGTCTGTAGATGGATCTTTGGGCAAGAGGTGCCATCATACTTTTCAAAGTCGGGCATTTTGAACTTCTTTGGTATCTTGATCTTTGCATAATAGGACAAATCAGTTGGGTCTTGGCTAAATGAACCCTGCAGCTGCTTAAGTTTCTCCTTAATTTTTGTCAAGCGTTTTTCTTGCTAAGTTTTCGGTACAGCCGAATGTATCACTTGTACCTCATCATCAACAACAATTTGAGGCGCATTAGTAATTTTAACCCTGGAGGTATCATCAGAGGTTGATGGCCCAACTACAAATGTATTCTTGCCTTTATCTCTCAAATCAGCCATGGGAGCATGTTGTGGTAACACCATTTCAACTTGCGGAGCTGGTGGGGCAATGTTTGCTTGGAGAGAATCGATTTGTTTAGAGAGCTGCTCAAGAACATTCAGGACTTGCTTCATCTCTGATTCGAGGGCAGCGACGCGAGTTTGTTCAGCAACACGCATTTGTTCAGTGTTATCAGCCATTGTTGCTCTAGAACAAGTACGGATTGGCGATCTTAGGTGAGCCGTGTTGTTACCTGTCAATGTAAAAAAAATATAGTAAGCATTATAACAAATGAGATTGGTCCATGACAACGGTCAATCGTTTATTTTATTAAGTGAAATCAAATTCCAAAGACATCAACTTAAAACGTTAAAATAACTCCCTAGGAAATTAAATTCCTAAAACATCAATCTAAGAAATTGAAATAACACCCTAAAGCCAGAATTAAACTCCTAAATCTAGCGACTCTTTTCCATATACAATTGGGAGATCACAGTCTTTTGAAACTTCTTGTTCTGCCGAACCAACTCAGAGATACGAGCCTCCTTCCTTTCCATCATTTCTTCAAGACATTCAATTTGTGCTTTATGAGTGGGCTTCATGGTCACTTCAGGTATCACGGGAAATAGAACTTGAGGGATCTCGTGATGGTGGATATAATAATCCGAGGCATGAAAAACCCTCTCTTTTCCTTTCAATCTTCTAAGCACCACTATCTTTTCTGGATGGCATTCCTTCCATGCATTTTCAAGGCGTTCGATCTCATCGAGGTATTTGTGATCCTTGCACACGAAGCGGGCTTGAAACAAATCCACTAGGAGAGGAGGTGGGATGTCTTGGAGTACTCAATACTGGCGGGCCACTCTATATGGATAGTAAAATGTCGCACCAGTAATTCCCATCAGCGGAATTGGATTATCTGTCTTGTGAGAGAAACGAGCCACGCTAACATGGAACCATTTAGCATACCATAGGAAGCCCCTAAGATCTGGATCTTTAAGAAAAGTTACCCAATTGGAAAATGATTTTCCGGTATACTTTTTCTCTAAGAAAGAAACCTCTTTATTGGGTGATTAGAATCATCAATTTCACCTCAACGCATGAAATGACCAAACTCCTTCACGTGAGAAAGAAACCAAATTTGTAAAAGTTCGGGAGAGGTATTCATGATTTTTCCTCCATTTTGTTTAAAACGGTTGAGGGATAAAAATGTCTCAGCTAAGATCATGTTTATAAAATTCATGCCAGCACATACTTGTCTGACCACCCATGCAATCAAAGGATCAACAGCATTTTTTTGATGAGGAAAGATTATAAGTCCAAAGAATGCTAAGATGAATATCCTACCCTTTTGGCGCATTGAAGATTGATTTAAAAAATGATCAGCCAGAAAGGAGAATGGGCATGCGTTACAATTAGCTTTCAAAACTTTATTAACCTTATCAATTTTAATTCTTAGAAATTGAGATAAAATTGTTGTGGGTTCTATAACAAGAGGTGGCCTAACAAGTTCAATCTCAAGGGGCATTCTTATGATAACACTATACTCTTCCAGTGTTGGAGTAAGCTCATTCTTACCAAAAATAAAAGTAGTCATCTCGGGACACCAAAAGTGTGATATAGCTTGCAAAACACCACTATGGACTCCAATATCCAAAAGGGGGATGAGCCGTCCTAGTATCGACTCCACATAATCTTGACCCTCTTTACTTAATTTATTCCACCACCCTTTGAGCTCAATCTTGGGAGTTAGAATGAATTGAATGTTGAATCTCCCCATTTTATATAGATTAAAACCCACGATCGACCTTTTTTCATGGACCAAAAGAAAGTGCGATAAAGTAAATAGATTGCATAATATAAGGTAAGAATACTTACTTCACAAAGGAAAATGGCAACCACATAGAAAGGCGCATAAGATGTGAGGCTTAACACCTAAACTACAAGGCTCAGCAAGTTAGAGCCAAGAGGATGGGTCGACTAGTCGCAGTCTCGGTACAAATGTTGGGTCCTCTTAGCTCTAGCTCAGTCAAAAGGAAATCCCATGATTACGCGATTTTGCGGACAAGGATAAACATTTTGACACCAAGAAAAATTTTCCGGGTTGAGAAAGGCAACATCTACATCGCGGTCTCGCGTTTAAGGTTGATTCATTTCTCAACACCATCCTAGAATCCTTAAATGCGGTCCAGGTCCGATAGCAGGTTGTGTGTGCAATGTGTACTGCTAAAATAATTTAAAAATCATGCACAACAATTTATAATGCAAGCAACACTTCAATGATAAGAAAAACATTCAATCTCAACACCTTCCTACAAAACAAAGAGTCAACAAGCACTACTCCCCATTATACCTCCCATATGCAAGAACATTTAACACCTCATGTTAGGAGCGTACCTCGTTTCCATGCTGCCAAACAAAATATTTTTAAAAAGAAATAGGCCTATGTCCACTATGAGTTTTAACTTTGTCCCCAGCGAAGTCGCCAAGCTGTCGCGACCAAAAATTCGAGGGGAATCATTCAAAGAAAATGCTAATGGATTACTAAGTCCGAAGACTTGGCACGAACCCTCCCAAGTCCTACCAATCGCGACTTGATACTAAGAAATTAATCCATTTAAACATGCAATTATACTCAATTTGGAGCCGCCACTAACCCATTAAGGTTGATTAAAAACCTAAGTAAAGTATGAGAGAATACTTTACTTTTGCGAACCAGAGATTCAATAAGTCCGAGGACATGGTTATGCTAGATTAATCTAACGCCCTTTCGGTACCTTTTTCATTTTAATTTCAAAAAATATTTTGCACGCAGTCTTGATTAATTTTAACCTAAGCTACTAACATGCAAAGGGTGGTCATGCGGGTGCACAATCAATAAAATAACATTCAATCAACCGAAGTGATAAATTGTAAGAAATTCTAAACTACAACTTCATTAAGGTCCATTCTCTAAAGAAAAACTTACAAAAATGCTAATAAAAATGCATGCCCTAAACATGATTTCTAAATGACATGACACCTAATTTTTCTTTTTCTTTAAAAAATGTTTATTATATGCAATCTTAATTTAAATTTGATATGCATGAGTTTTACTTTAATGACATGTGAGATGCAATTCATATGACATAATTTGAATCATTACAATATGTGTGCAATCTAATTTACATAATCCTAAATATGCATGTGCTACATGATATGGGATGGATGACATGACAATTCTATATACATGTTCTTTTTATGATTTTTTAATGATTTTTTTAATACATATATGCAACCTACACTAAATAATGATAACATAAAATGGGATTAATTATGAACTAACCTATTAACTAACTAAGTAAATGACCTTTGTGTTTTCTTCATTTTGAAATGACTTAATAATTCTTATTAAAAAAAGAACATAATGATGCAATACTAATCTTTGGCTTTTTTTTTTATTAAAAACACTACACGACGGGAATATTAAAACATTAACCTATGACCCACTAACTAAAGCGCAACATGTGGTGTGCACATTATGAAATCTATATAACCTAAATAACATTTTTTGTTCTTTTTTTGCTTTGGTTTTATTAAAGGAAAATTATCCTAATTCTATATGAATCTTAAAAATTAAAATGCGTTGCTTTAAACATGAAATGTGTATGGACCTAAATACCTATGATGCATGATATGTGATGAGCAAATAACGATAACGCACCAAAATATGTGTCCTATTGAAAATCCATCAATGTAAATCAATGACATATTATCTTAATGTGAATCAATGATGCAAAGCAATTCATGAATTTGCCATGAAAAGTCGAAATAATCAAAATCTAACCCGACGTCTCGCAGCTCAAAATTTTTTATTATTATGACTTAATATGACAAATTTCCTAATTGGATAACGATAAAAATAAATCAGAACAAATCAAGTTAGAATAAAAAAACTATTGAGTCCGAATACTCGAACTAAATTTAGCCTAAAAATTTTACCTATTCCAGGTACGGCTTTCTCGAGGGGTGGCGCCAGCACAAGTGGTTGCCTGCGATGGTGGTTCACTGAGGGTGATGGGTCCTGGTGGCCGGAGCTCCGACGAGATCAGGTGAGGTCCAGCGAAGATAGACCTGCAACAAAACAAAGGATCGCTCGGGCAGTAACTGATGGCGCAGCGAGGACAGCAGCAGGCTTGGATCAGGGGTAATGGCTCATCACTCAGGCGGAGGGCTCGGTTGGCAGGGCAGCAGTGGTGGTGAGCAGTGGCGTTGAGGGTCACTGCTAGGCGAAGTAGAGGAGTAGCAACATCGCAGGCAGGGGCGGTGACTTCTGGCGTCGGGCGTAGCAAAGCAGCGGTGGCGGAGATGCGCAGTAGCAGAGGCAAAAAGGTCACGGTGAGCTTTAGGGAAGACCGACGAAACAGCGGTGGCGTAAACAAGGCGGTGGAGGTGTGTGGCGCTCGGGCAGTCGCAAGTTGCTGGTGCGGGGCATCGGGTGAAGGTCTGCTGCAATCGAGAGCAGCGAAGGGAGCGTCAGTCGAGAGTGTTGCAGTAGCAGGGGGTCGCGGTGTTGCAGCAGGCGGCGATGGGGAGGTGGCGCAGAGAACGAGCCGACGAGTGAAGGGCCGGTGGCAAGCAGCGACGGCGAGGTAGCACGGAGAACGCCGGTCGAGCGGAGAGAGCCCTTCGGGGAAGACAACCTGTAGCGTTTCCTTCTCTCTCTCTCTCTCTCTCTCTCTCACCCGTCGTTTTCACTCTGCTCTCTTTCTGCACACTTTTTCTTTTGACTTTTCTTCTTTTTCCCTTAAGAAACGAAGCCCATTTTTCTCTATTTTCACCTTTTTGGCTTTTCTCTTGTTTTTTTCTTCGATGAAGAAAAAAAAAACCTTCCTCAAACTGAGCCTCGCACTCTCTATTTATAGAGGAAAAACTCAAGTTTGTTTTTGCAAGTGAGATATTCACTCAACCACTCAACAAGAAAAATGGCTCGAAAATCACACAATCGCTAACAATTGTATTTTGAAATGAGGAGATACGTTTAACAAGAAAAATACTTTATTATTCAAAAATTTTCAAAATCTCCCTCCATAACCAAATGCTTCATTATTCAATTTTTTCAAAATCTCCCTCCAAATGTTTTATTTTATATGTTATTTATTATCCTCTATTTTTATTTTCTAAAAGATAAGTTTAATCCTAAATTAGGTGTCAACACGAATTATGAAAATGCTTGTGTAACCATACAGACATTTATATAGTGCATTATCTCAAATTCAAGTGTTTCTAAATTCTTTCACAAACTCCGTACATATAAAAGTAAAAAATTGGAAATGTGAGAAATGGGTTCCATCTCAAGCACTCTCTGCTAGTCAAAATGGAGAGGGAGTAGGTGTCACTAGCTTCTCTCTGCATCTCTCTGTCTTTGACATGCTTAATGATACATGTTATATCAATCAAGTTGAAAGTTTTCCTATTGACCGCAAGGAAAATGTACATCATGTCCCTAAACAAGGACTGAGTTTCCCACAATGACATTTGTCCTATCATGATAAATCTAAGTGTAGGCCACAGACGACGGGTTTGAATTGCTAAAAAATACAGGCTCGACTTTGCAGGTTCATCCCACTTGAATTTGCTCAGATACTTGATATTTCAAAGATCATAATCAAATGAGGATCCAACCTCATTGGGATTGAAACTCCTCATCACAACCACAGGGAAATGGGTGGCTCCATACCTATTGATGGCCTTGATCACCACATTGGGATCGAACCTCCTCATCACAACCACAGTATACACCCTAATGACAACAGTCCCAAGACAGAGCGACGGGCCATTTATGTGAAAAATTGGCAAGACAACCAAATACACATTCTCAGAGTCTGGGTACTCGTATTGAGAGGCTTCGAACCTTGCAAAGAGCTCCCACATGGCGATGAAAGTACCATGTGTGAGCACAACCCATTTGCTCATGGCCATAGTGTCGGATGAGTACATTATAGCCCCAACACAGAAGCACCAACGATGAATGCGGAGCGGGATGAGGAAGCACCAAAAGCACTAGCGATGTGTCGAAGGCGGCAAATCTGAGCTCGGATGCGACAAGCAAGCTCTTGGGAGGGAGAGATTTTCGAAAGAGGGCTTTGTGCGGCTTGAGGGAGTGGCGACGGCGGAGGCGAAGAGGGAGGCGATGTGTCAAAGGTGGCGAATCTGAGCTCAAATGCGACTGGCGGGCTTCTGGGAGGGAGAGATTTTTGAAAGAGGGCTTCGTGCGGCTTGAGGGAGTGGCAACGGCAGAGGCGGAGACGCAAGCGACATGCCAAAGGCGGCGGACCTAAGCTCAGGATGCGATGGACAGGCTCCCGAGAGATTTTTGAAAGAGGGCTTCGTGCGGCCTGACAGAGTGACTCCAAGACGGCGGAGGCGTCGTGCCGGATGTGACCGGCAAGCTTTTGGGAAGGAGAGATTTTTCACAAAGAGATAGAGAGGGAGGGAGAGGGAGGGTGACTTCGTGCGCCCTGATGGAGAAGACAAAGAAGAGAGAGGGCGCTTCAAATGCGAAGGGCGGGAGAAGACATATAAAAGGATGCAGCGATTAATGAAGAGAGAGAAAGAGAAGGCAAAAATTAGGCTTAAAAAAAGTGCGACCTGGGCTCCACGTGGAGCCACGTGGCAAAACGTGTCACCTCCTGATTGGGCCGGCGCACGGTGACGTGGCGCACCCGGCCCATCCAATATTTTCTCATGACAAGCAGTAGTCGCTAGACAAAAAGCAAATTGGAGAAGCAGGTGGAGATGCTTCGGGTTGATTCTATTGATAGCCGACATTCTTATGATAAGTCCTTTTATTTTACCGAATCTCTCGCCCGCTGTTTAATTCAATCTGTGGATCAATATCGTTGGCCGGGACGTGCCCACATTATGCATTTATGCCCCACCACCTTCCACGTAGTTATATCATGAACATATTTTGACAGACATCTAAACATCTAAAAAAACCTGAAATGGTTGATAAATGAAAAAAAAAAAAAAGTTAATGTTTTTATCTTTGCAATATTTCCTAAGATCTGTATTTAAATTTTGTACGTCTTGTATCAAATAGAAGTTACTTTCACAAAATATTTCCTTTCTCTTTGCAGTATTCACAATATTAACATGAAATTTAAAACATGAATATTCATGTATGATGTCACAATAGATTCTCTTTGCATGGACTAAGTCGAATTGATCAGATAAGGCCGAAGCAATGAGTCTAATAAACCAAAGACCTACTTCAATTTAAGTTTGGAAAGAACCCACTTTCAGCCTGTATAATCGAAGAGCAATACTAAGGGCATCTTGCTCTCACACTCTCTAATATAATAATAAAGAAAATCAGCCGTGTTAGTTTCTTCAATAACTTGTAGGACCAAAACATACATACATATTGAGTTATTAAATATAAATCACCGTTTTTTTATAGTCCAAATTTCTTATAATAAATACTTGAACACACTCAATTATAGAAATGCAAATGATAAAAGGAAGAACGTGAGTCAATGTTATAAAACGAAATTTCGCGTATATAAAGCCGAAGTAATGATGCCCTTGATCTTTAACTTACACTTCAAAGATGAGATAAGATCCTTATTCTTCAGATTTTTGGGCCTATTGGGCTCTGGTTGCGCACCATGACTACTTCTTGTTTTCCTTCTTTATCAGGTGCAGAACATAAGTAGACGTGGATGTCTCTATCGGCGAATCGCTTGGAGAGCTCGAGGAATGGAGAGATGCGGCCATGAGCAAGCCATTGAAGCATGAGAATGCTTGTGAATGGGTCTCTCTGCGGGCTCATTTCTTGCTTTTTTCTAGTTCACTTTGTTTTTGGGTGTTTGCTCTAGGGTTGGTTTTTGAACGTTCAGCAAGTGTGCACAGGTTATATGGGAAGAGCACGGTGATTCAGAGGCTATCTTTGCATGCGGTTGTGCGCGCATGAAACGTGGCCAAGAGGTGGAGGACAGAAGCGGAAACATTGTGTTGATGGACATGCATAGAAGCAGGTCTAAAGGGCTTAGTATCAGTATCATAAAGCGGGTAACGACCCAATAATGTTGGATACGCTAAAATTGATTTACTACCCTGATGTATTAAACAACGTGACAAATTATAACTAGGGCTCAGTAATATCTTTATTAGTGATTTTGAATACCAACATGGCAAGACTAAATTATGCATGACCTTTTGTTGTCGGTAATATCAACTCAAGGCAACATTCGAAAAAGGTTGTAGGATTTCTTTCTGCCCTCATACGCGGGGACGTACGTATATATTGCAATCCAAAAACAAAGCTGCTCTAGGAAAAAAGCATCCCGGCAAAAAATTTGACCTTCAACATACATGATTATTGAAAGCTACAACATAAACTCAACAAACAGTCAAACGCTACCAGTCGCTACTCCGCAAAGCTTCACGATCGCATCCTCCACTTCATCAATCTCTTCATCTCCTTTGTTCCTAATGCCGATGCTCACTTCTTTGACCTTATTCCTCACACGCTCCCCACCTTCCTCCACCACAACGGCCTTGATCACCTTCGCAATCTCCTTCCTCTCGAGCTCTCCACTCTCATTCCTCATTACCTCCAATCCAACCCCAACGTCCTCAACGATCCTTGCGTCGAGTGGCTGGTCGAGATGCATCGGCATCGCGACGATCGGGACTCCGAACTTCATGCTCTCCATGACTGAACTCCATCCGCAGTGACTCACAAATCCACCAACGCTTCGATGTGCTAGAATCCTAGCTTGTGGTGCCCATCCCTCTATCACTAGTCCTCTATCTCTCACTCTTTCCAGAAATCCCCTAGGAAGTGCCTCTTCAAGCGTGATGTGCTCTTCCACAGGAAATTTAACCGCCCAAATGAAGTTGACACTGCTAAGCTCCAACCCATAGGCTATCTCTTCTTTTTCCTTCTCCGTGAGGAAGTACTCCGTGCCGAAGGACACGAATATGGTCGACGATCTTTCTTTTTTATCAAGCCACTCAGTTATGTGATCCCCATCCTCTTGGACAGGATCTTGAACCAGCGGGCCGACGGGCACTACTTTCTTCTCCAAAAGATCACTTAGGTAGTCGATGTATTTGCCCTCCAATTCCCTAAAGGTCTTCAGGAAAATTAGGCCCGACAATTGGTCAATGCACCGCATGACCCTTTCCATGTCGCTCATGCCACTCTCTGATGCTTGTTCCATTTGGTTCCTATACTTTGCCATCCAGTGATCTTGAAGACGAATCGCGTTGAAAGGATACTCATCGCCCGGCCTCTTGATGAAGTGGAATACAAATGAACTCGCCCCTGCTGCCACGCTCGCGAAGTTGACCGCCGGGATGCCGTGCGACCTCGCGACTTCCGGCGCCCACGGGAGGAGATAATCAAAGATAAGCATATTGGGTTGGTGATCAGAGATGATGTCGGAGAGGTTAGGGCCCGCCATGTCGAAGGCCATCTTCAGTTTCGGCATGAGGTGAGGCGGCAAGCCCCTAGTCGTGTGGTATTGAGGAGGGAGACCAGGCAAAGATGGGACATGGAGCTCCACGAGCTCAATAGCGGAGCAATATTCATGAGGGATTTTGATGGAACTAAGGTTGACAGGACTTGAACATAGGAAGATGTGGAAGTTCCTTTTCGAGAGCTTTTTGGCTAGCTCTAGAAACGGACCTATGTGACCATGAGCAAGCCATGGAAGCATGAGAACACTAATGGTTCTTCTTGTCGTAGCCATGCTCGATGTGATTTTTCGCGTGTGAGACTCTCTTAGCTAATTATTGTTCGCTCTAAGCTTTTGATCATTTTGGATTCAGATGGCAATTTATAGAAGAATGGCGTATTTGATCATCTGTCCCAGGTTCCTTCTTCTTTCTTTAATATTTCTCTCTGTCTTTGGCCAAACAAAAAGGCTAACTACTCCAATTAGGATTTGGTGGCATTTACGTAATGGCATATGCGGGAGAGAGATGGGATCGTCAGCCGTGATTCCATGAGAAATATGACATTTCTAAGTTTGTAAGCTTCTTCAAGTCAAGTGAGGGAAGACGACATTCGTATAATATTCAATGAACACTGATTTGACGAGTTTCCGCTCGTGGAATCCCAAAAGATGGCTTATAGATGGAATTCAATGATTGTCTTAAAAGAAAAACGGCAAATGAAACCTACTTCATCACTAAAGACGTGAGATTAGACTTAATCAAGGCGGCTTATCCCTTGAGAACTTATGGTACAAGCGAGAAGCTTCACGTGGAAAATATCTGATATGATGATACAGTTGAGTTGGCTCATATACATCATAACCAAACCCTAACTCTGCCCGAGAAAGAAGCTTGATAACTTGCACTTAGAAGAGTTCTATATTTCTTCTGGAGCGGCGTTGAAAATCAACTTGCATTATGCGACTTGTTCAAAAGTGTTTGTCATTGTTGACAGGTTCAACCAATTATCATCAACTTGGTAAAAGTGATATATGTGTATAAATGCTTGCTCTTATATAAAATAATAATAATAATAATAATAATAATAATAATAATAATAATAATAATAATAATAATAATAATAATAATAATAATAATAATAATAGCGATGATGATGATGAGGAGGAATAAGGCTTGCTCATATATACATATATACATATTATTTATATATATTTATATATAAATATAAAAGCGTGGTTTGATGTTATGAACGCAAAAAGAAAAACCTGATCCTAAAAATTTTACAATCTTAATAGAGAATTTTTAATATATATGTTTTTAAGGTACTACAAAGTACAAACCAGTTACCTACCTACACTATGCCATATAAAGGTAACATTCAAACTTTGATGTCCACCTCCTAAATTATTACTATAATTTCAAATGTAAGTTATACTATAACTTCTAGCTAGTATATAAGAATGAAATTTCCTAATTACAATTACGTTATTTATCTTCTTTATTTTCTTATGTTACCGTGAGTTTGTGGAAATGTAAAGATTAAGCTGTTGGGAGAGACTCCTCAATTTGTGCGTGCTACAAATTGTCATATAATGAGATTTTGCCAGCCTCGATGACCTAGGTGATTACGAATCCAACGTTTATTGCTAAACGTTTTCAATTTTACCAGCAGAATGTCATACCATTCTTGTTCAACGCAGTCGAATTCAACAATACCTTTTTCAAGGTCAAGAACAGGAAGCTCCCGAACTTGGAACGAAAATTATTCCACACATGGCCTCTGGTTAGTAATTTAAACCCGCCGAGTACATCCTGTGCTTCGATCAGAATGCTACCTGTGTCGGAAATCCGACTCCTGCTCTTGGGTATGTGCCGCCGGGGCTTTGGTAGTAGTAGTACATCATTTGAATCTTTAAAATTGGCCACTTAACAATAGTTTCAAAGACTTATTTCTTTTTTTAATTTGAGTTGTACAAATGAAATAATTACACAAACAAATTGAAACTTATGAGAATCTAAAAATAATTATGTGAGTGAAATTATCAAAAAAGTTATAAACCTATTGCACTTGTGCCAATTCAATCATAAACCTTTTAATTTGGCCTATTTTGTTGTATATCTTTTGACTATTTGATAATTTAGTTATAAACTTTTCAATTGTGCCAATTGAATTTTAAATTTTTTAACAATTTGTCAATTTAGCTCTTTCAACTAACTTTGGTCGGAAATAGCTAACGTGACTGTCTAGTCAATACCGATCATCCTAAGTGGCAAGGCCGGTGCATGAACGTTCGGCAAATGATGCAAACGATTTTTTTTTTTTTTTGAAATACCAAAAAAGGTTCTAGGCTTTGTTTGGCATCTCTTTGGAAGACTACGTAGAAAACCGAATAGGATAATAATAATGTAGTCTATTCTCGGACTCCATATTCAACCCGAGAGTTGCTTAACAATTAAAACTTGTAGGACAAATTAATCATGATATTATAATCAAACTATCTTCTTCTTCAAATTCTTATATTCCTTTCAATTTGTACAAAAACTTATAGGATAACTGATTCTACAACTCAATTTTAATGGTTTGCATCATGATGGTGCCACTTTTGAAAGGCTTGCAATTTATGACGGTACGTTGTAAATTCATTAGCATATGCATAATTCTGAACAGGGGTTCTTCCGCTGTCTCATTACTATTATAGAATCTAATTAAAATGCCACTACTACAATACAAATAATCAACAAGGTACTAAACATATTGAGAAAAACTTCACACCATTACGATGGCAAGGTTATCGTCAAGGGACCATAGACGCACACGATAGCCATACAAATGCCATTACATGGCTTCATTTTGACACATATTCTTCTTTATATCCCACACAAAGTTGGACTAAAGCATCAGCCACTTCATCTAATTCTCCCTCTCCTTTATTCCTAACACAGTCACCCATTTCTTTTGCCTTCCTCCTCACACCGTCTCCATCTTTCTCCACCACCACATCTTTGATAACCTTCGCAATCTCCAATCTCTCAAGCTCTCCGCTCTTATTTCTCTTCACCTCCAGTCCGACCCCGACATCCTCCACCATCCGTCCATTTATCGGCTGATCGAGTTGCATCGGTATTGCGATGATCGGGATCCCAGATTTCATGCTTTCCATGATGGAGCTCCATCCACAATGACTCACAAACCCACCAATGCTTGGATGCTCCAGAATCATTCCCTGCGGTGCCCATCCATCTATCACCAATCCCCTATCTCTCACTCTTTCAAAGAACCCCTCAGGCAATGCCTCTTCAAGCTCAATGCTCTCTCCTACGGGAAACCTAATGACCCAGATGAAGTTGACATTGCTAAGCTCCAATCCATAAGCAATCTCCTCTCTTTCTTTCTCATTGAGAAAATATTCAGTACCAAATGACACAAAAATAGTAGAAGATTTTTCTCTCTTGTCAAGCCACTCAATGATGCCATCTCCATCTTCTATGTTGCTAATGCTAGGGATTTCGACAAGTGGACCAACAGGTACCATAATTTTCCCCAAGAGACTTGAGAGATAGTCCATGTACTTCCCATCCAGCTCTCTAAAGGTTTTCAACAAGATAAAGTTGGAGGACCTTTCAACACATTGTAAAACCCTATCTTTGCTGTTCACGCTGCCTGCGGAGTCGTCTAACATGTCGATGAGTTTTGCCTGCTCGTAATCATGAAGACGAATTGCTTCAAAGGGGAACTCCATGCCAGTATTCTTGATCATATGGAACATAAAAGATAGTGTCCCCGCACCAACACTGAAGAAGAGGACTGATGGCAGGCCATGAGACATCGCTGCTTCTGCCGCCCACGGTTGGAGAAAGTCGTAAATGAGCAAATCGGGCCCCAGGCTCTTGACGATATCGGAGAAGCCGGGGCTCGCCATGTCGAAAGCCACTTTGAGGGTGTTCATGAGGTGAGGAGGCAGGCCTTTGGTTGTGTGATAATGGGGAGGGAGGTCAGGCAGAGATGGGAGGTGAAGCTCAACAAGTTCAACGGAGGATGAATATTTCTCGGAAATCTTGGGTTTGATGGAGCTAAGGTTGACAGGAGTGGAACAAAAGTAAATGTGGAAGTTTCTACCGGAAAGCCTCTTTGCTAGCTCTAGAAATGGTGATATGTGGCCATGAGCAAGCCATGGCAACATCAGAACTTTGATGGGTCTCTGCATATTGGCCATCCTGATCTCAGGTCTCTCCCTTAGCTATCTATCTCTGATGGTCATATAGGGCAGTGGAGAGAAAACACAAGGAGACCGCGTGATAGAGAAATTGACTGATATTGAGAAGTCGATGCAGGATGAGGAGGAGAAAGGTCGAGCCGCAACATGTATATAGAATGGGTGCTGGTGGCTTCAAGTTCTGTCTCTGTGGTCTGAAGAAGTTTATGCGCAAAGAAGAAACGAGAAATCTTGGGATGAAGAAAACAGAGAGATCTTGAGATGGAAAACTTCTTTTCTATATTTTTCTCTACTACTTTACAATCATACGAGTCAGCCTTTTTATATACAAAGACTCTCTGGAAACTGAAACTGTTTTACAGGTATTGAATCGAGTTGAAGAAAAGATAACTAACTAGCGAAGCGAGAAAACTAACTAACTTCCGGGCTGAAGTACACCGGACTAGCGCCGGCGAGGCTTGCCAAGACTTGCAGCATTATACAAAGTGTTCGAAACAGATACTCTTCTCATTCTTCTCAGCAGCATTTATACTCTCTGTTCCCTCTTCTTCATATGTTTTCTCTTTGTTGCTCTTGTGTATCTTACTTCCCCTGTTATTACTGATATCAGTATTACTTCCCCTGTTTTTACTGCTGTCAGTAATAGTATCAGTAGAGCTTCTGTCCTTGCTGTTCTTAACATCCCCCCTCAAATTGGAAATGGGTGAGAAACCAATTCCTAATTTGATTCGTAGCTGACAATGTGTAACCCGAGGAAGAGGTTTTGTGAAGATATCAGCAAGTTGATAGTTACTTGGAACATATTTCACTTGTAGTGATCCGGAGGAGACTTTTTCCCGAACAAAATGAAAGTCTATCTCAATGTGTTTGGTGCGAGCATGTAAGACAGGATTGATAGTAAGAGAAATAGCGGATTTATTGTCACAAAAGAGCTGTGTTGGACGAGTCAATGAGCATCCTATATCACGAAGGACAAAGCTTATCCAGGTAAGTTCAGCAAAGGTAGAAGCAAGAGCACGATACTCAGCTTCTGTAGAAGATCGACTGACTGTGGATTGTTTCTTGGCTGCCCAAGATAAGAGATTGGAGCCAAGGTATGTACAAAAGCGTTGTTGATCTTCTTGTTTCAACACATCTGCCTTGAGTCTGCATCAGAGAACCCATATAGGTGGAGAGAGCTTCGAGAGTGAATGAAGACTCCAAGACTTATAGTGCCTTTGACATATCTCAAAACTCTCTTGAGTTTATGTAAGTCTGCAATAGTGGGTTTCTGTAATTTCTGACACAACTGATTTGTAGCATATGCAATGTCAGGTCTTGTTAAAGTCAGATACTGAAGTCCACCTACTAAGCTTCGATACTCGACGGGATTGGAGAGAAGTAGAATCATTTATCGAACAGTTGGTTTTAGTGATATAGGAGTGGTAATTGGTTTGCGAGTCAAGCATATGAGCTCGAATAAGAAGATCTCGGCATATTTAGTCGGCAAAGAAACAGGTGATCGAAGTATTTTTAACCTCAATGCCAAGAAAGTAATGTAGTGAGCCAAGGTCTTTCATATAGAACTGAAGACTTAGAGCATGGATAAGGTTGGAAAGTAAGTGAGAGGAGCTTCCAGTCAGGATAATGTCATCAACATATAGTAGAAGAAGAATGGTTTCTGTATCATTATGATAGATGAATAAAGATGGGTCAGTTGAGCTGCAAAAGAACCCATATTCAAGCGAAAGTTCGAACTTGTCAAACCAGGCTCGAGGAGCTTGTCGAAGTCCATAGAGAGACTTCCGAGGAGGCGAGGTTTCTTGGGATCTTGAAAACCAGGGGGCTGCTCCATGTAAACTATCTCATTCAATGTGCCATGTAAGAATGCATTTTTGACATCTAGTTGATGGATTGGCCGAGTGTTTCATCATAGCTACGAGATAAAACTATACGAATTGTAGCATGTTTGATGATTTGGACTAAATGTTTCTGTAAAGTCAATGCCCTCTTCTTGATGAAATCCTTTAGCAACCAGGCGAGCCTTAAGTCTATCAAGGCTCCCATCAGCTGCAAGCTTTGTTTTAAAGACCCACTTGCAGCCAATGACATTCATTTGACCAGTTCGAGGGATTAATTCCCAAGTTTTGTTATGATAAAGTGCATCCATCTCTTCTGTCATTGCTTTATACCAGCCTTTATGTGCTAAGGCTGATTTAATTGTTTTTGGTTCAGTAGGTACTTCATATATAGCAAGACATGCATATCGAGGATTGGTCTTGATAATACCAGACTTAGACCTAGTCTGCATAGTGTGAGGAGGTAATGTACCTTGTGAATTTGTCTGATTATTTGAAGTGTGTTGTGCCATATCTGGTCCATCTGTTGTCTCAGTTATGGGAACAAGTAATTCAACTTGTTGTGAACTATTCTGAGTAGTGGTAGACACTTGATCCATAGGAACTTCAGCTGGAGAAACAGAAACTTCTTGTTCTATGTATTCAGGTGAGATCATTCCATTTGTTTGCTTAGTGTGGATTCTTGTTTCCAACTTGTATCTTTGAGAAGTTGAATGTTTCATGTGATCTGTAGTGGAGGAAGCTAGGAGGCCTCTTCTTCTGTCCACAACTTATACAAGTGTGTGTAGGGAGGATAGACATTTGCTAATTTCGAGAGAATGGGAAGAACTTCTCATCAAATACTACATGTCGACTAATGTAGACATGACCGGTAGTAGGGACGAGACATCGATATCCCTTATAGTAATCTTTGTATCCTAGAAAGACACGGGTTAGTGATCGTGGATCAAGCTTGTTACTGTGCATATGGTCGAAGACGGGGATAGCAAGCACAGCCAAAGGTTACGAGATGATCATATCTTGGCTCATGTTGATATAATTCTTTGAAGGAGACTGCATCTGTAATTTTGAGTAGGAAGAATGTTAACAATGTAGTTGGCTGTTGCAAATGCATCTACCCAAAATTTTAATGGAATTTTTGCATGGTATAGCATAGCCAAACCAAGTTCAACTATATGTCGATGTTTCCTTTCGGGTATTCCATTCTGCTCAGGTGTATATGGACAGGAGATATCTTTGTTGAATGCCACAATTCGTAAGTGAGTTCTGAATTTTTGGCTAATAAACTCTCCTCCACCATCACCTTTGGAAAGTCTTGATTTTACAGCTATGCTGATTTTCTACTAACTTTTGAAACATAAGAAAAGTACTATAGAAATCGACTTAACTTTAATGGATATATCCAACTGAACCGAGAGAAATTGTCAACAAAAATGACATAGTACTTGAAATTCTGAAAGGATTTAACTGGAGAAGGTCCCCAGATATCACAGTGAATTTGTTCTAGAGGTTTTGTAGTTGTAGAATTTGACAATGGAAAAGGCAGAGCAGTACTCTTGGCTATTTGGCAACTTCTACATACGGATCGTGGTTCTTTGTTGTCTTGAATCGGACTTCGATTCCTTAAATGCTTCAATATACTCGATTTGTATGAGCGGTCGTTGATGCGGATACTTTCGCAACAATTCTTTGTCTTTGAGTGAAGTAGACTTCTGCGCAGCATGAGGATCTACTCTGTACAACCCTCTAACCTTCCTTCCTAGCCTCATGGTTGTGTTGGTGATGCTGTCCTTGATATACACACCAGTTTTGTTAAAGATAAAGGAACAGGGGTAATCGTCAGTGAATTTTGATACTGATAGAAGATTTTTCTTAATCTCGGGAACAACTAGCACATCATTTAGAGGCAAAGCAGTAATTGCGGTATTCGTATTGCATTACCAATGTATTTGACAGGTAAACACAGACCATTGCCTATCATCATTTGTATCGGCATTGTTATTTTTAGAAAGACTATGAAGTATACCAGCATTAGAGGTAATATGCGCGGTTGCTCCAGTGTCGGATACCATCCTTGATCATTTGCATCCTCGATATGTAGTCTTTGCTAGTCTTTGTTGGTATCTCCTCGGCTTGATAGGAGTTATCAAACCGATACCAACAATGTAAAGCATCATGACCGGGCCTCTTCTGATTTGACACTCAAGTCGAGTGTGTTCTGCTGCTTTTTCCACCTGTACCTTTTTGTGAAGAGTTGAATTTGATGCGGGATATGACCTGGTATCAGAATACCTCTGTGCTGATACATTGTATGGTCTAAATCCTTGAACAGAACCCAAGCCAGAGGAGGTATTGAGTTGTTTGAACTGCTGATTTTCTTGTTCATAGTTTGAGTTATTATTTCTATAACTCATGTTTCTTCCAGGATAACCAAAGTTCCTGTATCGGCATTATATGTTCTACCTCTTCCATAATCTCTTCCTCCACGATTATTTGTTCTTGATCCTCTAAGAACAGATTACATTGTATATATTCTCTGTCACTTTCTTCTTTATGTATAGCTTCAGTTTTCCTCTGGCCATAGTAAGCTAGGTTAGGACTGAACTGATTTAAAGAGTAATTCTGTAACCTGGCTTCGAATCTTTCTAAGTGTGAGATTACTTCATCATACTCTGGTTGGGGTTTTAAGCAATAGATTGTGGTTTTAAAACTTTCATACTCAGATCCCAGGCCTTCAGAACTCCAAACGGTTTTGTGATTTCATCAATTGGTTTTCCTATGGCATTCAATTGATCACATATTGACTTGTACTCCACGAGATATGCTGATAATGCTTGTTCACGTTTCGACAAACTGCCGGTTTTCCTCTTAACTCGAACTCCTTAGCTACCGACTTTTGTGTAAACCGATTTAACGAGTTTGCCAAACTTCATAAGCGATATTCAAGCCAATTATCAAGCTGAGTATATTTTCTGACACAGCACCACTAATCCAGGAAGATACAAGTTGATCTGTTTTTATCCAGTCATTATAATCAGGATTAGGAACCTCAGAAGTTTGACCTCCTTCTTCGACCTGCAATGTCTTCACAGGTGGTGAAATTTCCCCATTCACAAAACCAAACAGATCTTGGCTCCTTAAGAACCTATAGAATTGAGCTTGCCACAGAAGGAAATTATCCTCAGCTAATTTGATGGTAACAAAATTCGAGATATTAACATGAATAGGAAATGGATATCTCAAACTTCTTGCTGCCATTCTATTCTTCCGATCTACGATCAACTCTAGTTGTAGACACAAATTCTCCGATTTGCGGATATCGCATTACAAGTATATTGCTGATGAAGATTTAGATGTGGATGAAAATACCAACTCACGAGATCTTCTTTGGAAGATCTTGAAATCTTCGAGAGATCAATGAAGCTTCGAATCTAACTTTGATCGATGTAGATTCAAGCGCCCGTACGAGCATCAAGATGATTTCTTCAAGATGATTTCGGAGATCAATGAAACTTCGAATCTAACTTTGATCGATGTAGATCCAACTACTTCGTATAGCATCACGATGATTTCTTCAGGATGCAGCTGCTCTGATACCATGAAGAAGTTTATGCGCAAAGAAGAAACGAGAAATCTTGGGATGAAGAAAACAGAGAGATCTTGAGATGGAAAACTTCTTTTCTATATTTTTTCTCTACTACTTTACAATCATACGAGTCAGCCTTTTTATATACAAAGACTCTCTGGAAACTGAAACTGTTTTACAGGTATTGAATCAGTTGAAGAAAAGATAACTAACTAACTGAAGCAGAAAACTAACTAACTTCAGAACTGAAGTACACCAGACTAACTGCCGCTGAGGCTTGCCAAGACTTGCAGCATTATACAAAGTGTTCGAAACAGATACTCTTCTCATTCTTCTCAGCAGCATTTATACTCTCTGTTCCCTCTTCTTCATATGTTTTCTCTTTGTTGCTCTTGTGTATCTTACTTCCCCTGTTATTACTGATATCAGTATTACTTCCCCTGTTTTTACTGCTGTCAGTAATAGTATCAGTAGAGCTTCTGTCCTTGCTGTTCTTAACATGGTCTAGGTGTTTCATTTGCTGTCTGGCTTGTCGCTTTTCAAAGGGAAAAGCCAAGTTGAATTTGGACTCCTATTTTGGCATTTTTGGATTTTTCATCATGGATGACGCAATGAACAAACGAGGCCCCAACTCCCTCCTACGAGTTCTTGAAATTTCATGGAGAGGAATACAAGGAGTGGCAGCGAACAAGTACAGACAAATCTAATAGATTGTCAGTCAAACCTGCGTGTCCTCTCGAGGAGCGAGGCCTCAAGACCAGTAGGTGATTGACCGAAGACTACTATCTTGCCGGAAAAGATAGAAAAGAAAAATTATCGGATTGCGTGGTTACGCAGCAAAAAATAGGCAATAAACAAGAATAAAGCAATTCTACTAAATAATACACACAAAAACGCAACCCACTCACATGCGTGATTCAGACAATTCTCCCAACACTATTCTAAAAATCAATCTTCAAGATCTGAGTCATTTCCTACAAATGACGCATCTTGATATGCGTGAAAACTTAACTAGGAAAAACAATCAAAATAATTTAACTTGGAAATTTTAACTATTTGATAACTGTTGCCTTTATTTAAATATGGGGATGAGAAAATAAAGTTCAAAAATGCCTATTTAAATTCTGTAGATGGGTGCCTATTAGAGACGGCAGATCTACCGATGCCAACCATCCAAGAAACTATTAGAAACGTGAATTTTTTAAGAGAAAAGGTATAGAAGAAAATATGTGAATTTTTATTCATTGTTGACACCTAAATTTTCCCCTTATATTTAGCAATTAATTGTATAGAAAATTAGGAATTAATTTTTTTAAAAAAGTAAAACAAGTAATTTTCATTCCATATGTTTTCATTCAAATGCTTTGCACGTAGATGTTAGGAGCATTCACATTACTATCACTAATTATTAAAATTCTAAAATAAATAAAAAATGAGAATTAAAAAAACAAAAACAAAAACAAAAAAGAGAGAGAGGACCGGGCTAGGCCTGGTCCTTTTCTGGTTTCCTCTCCTTCGTATCTCTTTTCACGTGGGCCAAGCCCAGCTTCATTCCCCTTTCTCCAAGCCCAGCCCGCGTGGGTCTTCTTCCCCCCTCGCGCTGTTTTTGCTTTCGCAGGAAAAGAAACGTACAAACCAAAGAGAGAGGCAGAGGATCGCGAGCTGCAGATGGCGGCGTGATCTGCGGGTCGGCAAGGACGTCGGTTGCCGGCCGTTAAAAGGAGAGAGGTCGAAAGAGAGAGGGGGGGTTTTCCTTTGTTCGTTTCGGAGAGAGAGATCTGAGGGAGATCGGGAGAGTTTTGAGCGAGTCAGCTCGAAAGGGTGGCTAGCCGTCGCCGGAGGTCCGTTCATTAGCTGCCGTCCTCTGCAGCCCTTCCCCCCGAACCAGGTAGGTCTCCCCTGAGCATGCGTTCCATTTTTGGGGGCCTCGGACCGGAGCTCGCGGCCAACCAGTTCGCACGAGTTTCGGTCCCGTTGGTCCTCCATGAGAACTTCTGTGTGTTCTAGTATGCGTGGTTAGGAGCTAAGTCCGTGCTAGGGTCTCTAGCAGGTCTGAGGTCCCTCGTTTCAGTAGCGGGTTATGGCCAAGGTCTGATGTTGTTGTTCATACTCATATCAAATGCATATGATACGTCTCTGAGTTCGTCCAGAATCCTGTTTGTATGTCTATATTCGAGCTTGGTCCGAACCCGTATCCTTAAATGAGCCTAGATTTCTTTGTTAGCCAATGCATCCTAAGTGTTTGATGAAATACCTCGGAGAAGGCCGAAAGCTAGTTCGCGTTTAAACTAGAGATCGACCTATCTTTACTTCTATAACTGTTGCCCCATGTATTCGCTGTGCTTTGGTGTGATTTTCGTGAAATGGCCGTGCACCGTCGAGTTGGCAAGGGTTTTCACTCGCACCGGAGAGAATTTTGGTGGCCGCCGGAGAAGGTGGCCGGCGGCGGTCGACGCCTGTTACTCCGGCCGGCGCTGGTGTGTGGTTTAGATTCGGTGGAAAGCCAGCTTCGGGCGTGCAGAAGGCAAGCACGAAGGAGAAGAAGACCAAAGGGGAGGAGGAAAAGAAAAGGAAAAAAGTGCAGAAAAAGTGAAAAAATAGGGAAAGAGGAAGACAAAAGTAGGCTTCGGGAAGGGGAGTCGTAGGGGAGGAGGTACAGGGAATAGGACAAAATAGGGAAAAGACAAAAAGAGAAAAAGAAAGAAAAAATAGAAAAGTTTCTTTTTAAATCCGACTGAGTCGGATCCGGGTTTGGGTCGGGTCATCGAGTCGGATCGGAATTATCCGGTTCGAACCCGTTTTCCTATAATATAATAATATTAAATATTAAATATATATTAAAAAATTTCAAAATTCAAAAATTTTCAGAGAATATTAAAAAATTCAAAAACCTTGAGGATATATTAAAAAAATTCGATTTTTTTAATTTCAAATATATTAAAAAATAAGAAAATTCAAAAATTCTTAGAAAGTTCCAAAATTCGGAAAAGTCTAAAAATTTTAGTAGTAATTAGAAAAATATCAAAAAAAAAAAAATCAAAAAGATTAAAAACTCTAGAATTTTTTGGAAAGTTTTGAACGTTCAATTTTTTTTTCTGAAAAATCCGAAAAGAATTCTATAAAAATTGAAAATTAAAATCCTCAAAAGGTTAAAATTAATCTTTTAGGTTGTTTTCTACTAAAAAGTGAATTTTTTTTTTCTTTTTCAATTTAGAATCATGCTTAAGGTTTACCAAGCCCTTAAGGCTCTACCTTAAGGTTTCAATTGTCCTTAGAGACAAATGCCCTTGATTACGTAATATTTATACATTGATTTTGGCTTCCTTTTAGTCTAGTTAGAATTATCATTTATATTTTCCTTAATGTTAAATCTTTGCTCTCCCATGCAATTTATGTAACGTTTTCTTTGGCTGTTAATTATTATTTTAATGATTACACACCCACATGATCACCTTACGTGTTAGTAAATTGGTCTAAAATTAGTCCAAATTGCTTGACAAAATTTATTTTTTAAAATGAACAAAATTAGGTACCGAAATAACATTAATTGATTAATTAGTATAATCAAGTCCCTAATCCTAAATCATCCGATTGCATAAGAATTGAGGTACATTCTCATGTCTTACTTGGTTTCTAGCCGATCCCAATAGATTGACGACTCATTATTATAAAATTCTTATGAAGCCCCACAAGATATGAACTTGGCAGAGTCTGCGCCTAATCATGGGCTGTAAGCCTATCTTTTAGGCAATATCACCTAAACCTACTCCCTCCTCCGAGAGCCAAGTCGCGACACTCATAAAGGGAAAAGCCACAATATCATATTAGCCAATCTCTCTAATAGCAGTATTAACGCTCCAAAATTAGAATGGGAAAAATCAAGGTACTGTCCTAGGCAATCTCTTAATTATCAATATCATATTAGCATTTCAATTACAGAAGATATTGTCTCAATATACAACAGAAATTAAGAGCATATAAATTTTTCCTTCCAAGAAACTTCCTGTTGTCTGAGCTTTGAATTCTCATTTTTTTAGTTCGGAGATCCTTTTAAGAGAAGATTTAAGATTGAGGCAAAGTTCATCTATATACATAAAGACTTTAACAGGAATTTCTGAGTTACTAACCTCTATTTCTTTGTCAGAGTCTGAATCGATATCTGTCTTTGATTCTGAGTCTGACTCTGAGTGAGCCATCAGACATATGTTTGCGAATTCTTCTTCGTTTTCTTCACATTCGGTGTCACTCCAGGTTTCTGCTTTAAGAGCTTTCTTGTACTTCTCGGATTTTCCTTTCTTCTTTTTCAACAAATGACAATTTGGTCTGATATGCCCATTTTTCTTACACTCGAAGCATATAACATCCTTGTTAGCTTCAATGTTCTCCGTTGGTCTCTTCTAAGAATTTTGCGTGCTTTGCTTCTTCCAATTTAATCTTATTTCCTTTCTATTTAGTTTTTTTAATTTCTTTATCATAAGGGTTAGCTCCTCATCATCCATATCATCATCCTAATCTATATTATCATAATCAATATTAGATTTTAAAGCAATTGATTTCTTACATTTTGAATCTTCCTCATCATTAATCTGCTCCACTCCATACGATTAAAGTGTGCCTATTAGTTCATCTATTAATAGAGGCATAATCCTTTGAGTCTCTCTGATTGAAGTCTTCACATGATTCCAGTCCTTTGAAAGTCCATGCAGTAGTTTATTGACTTTCATTGGTCCAAAAATTAGTTGGCCTTGATAAGCCAGGTCATTCACAATTTCTGTGAAGCGATTAAACATATCAGAAATAGATTCTCCAGACTTCATTCTAAAGGCTTCATATTGTCCAAGCAGAATGTTAATTTTTGTTTCCTTCACACAGTCAGTCCCCTCATAGGTAACATGTAGTCTGTCACAAACTTCTTTTGTTGTTTCACAAGAAGAAATTCAGTTATATTCTGTGGGAGACAAAGCACAATATAAAAAATAAATTATTTGTGCGTCAAGAGCCTGTCTCTTGGTAATTTCAGCTTGTACTGATTCATCAGCATCAATCACTTCTTTCCCTTTGTCTGAAGCCGATGTTACTTTAGAATTGATTCATTTTTCAACAACATCCCACTCCAGGGGATCTCTAGATCTGCGAAATGCCTTCATCTTATTTTTCCACACATTATATTCATTTCTATCTAAGTAAGGTGGTCTAGTATTGCTCTATCCTTCAACCAATCTTGGAGCCAAGATACTAACCATAGAAGATCTTTAACTTAAAAGTAAAAAACACTTCCAATAAAGTAAGCACACAAGCTCTAATACCAATTGAAAGGGCTAGTATAAACATCTAGAGGGGGGTGAATAGGTGTGAAAACAGATTTTGCGAAATGCAATAAAAATACTTTACTTTTAGATTGAGTTTGATGAATAACAGACTTTGAAGAAAACTTCAGACTTTAACAACTATTTAAAAACACATAAAGATATCACAGCAAATAAAGTAAAGGAGTTCAGGGAAGAGAAAAAAAACACATGATTTATAGTTGTTCGGCTTAGATCAAGCTTATGTCCACTCTCCCACACTAACAACCTTCTGACTGATTTCCACTAAGAATCGAAAAAGAGTGTTACTGTCTTATGATTTCGACTTCTCAGTGAAGAGATTCTACTGCTCTCACAAAGTAACTCTCTAAAGTTTTTTTTTTTTTTTTTTTTTTGGTGACCTAGGAAACCCCGAAAGCCAACAGCCGATGAGAAGAACCTAGGGTCAACATGGGGAAACCACCACCCCATGCCACCAGGTAAGTCACCAAGTAACTCCACCAACCCCCTTGCATTGCAAGGGCTTCGAACCTCTCACCTCTCCCTCAAAGGATCACTAAAGCCTACCCAGCGGAGCGACCACGGCCGGTGGTGTCACTCTCTAGAGTTTGTCTCTTCTTCGAATACAAATTTGAGCACTGTAAGAGGAAGAATAAGTAATTTGGAAGCTTCAGACTTTAGGATTCTTCTTTCATGCACACCCTCGAATGACTTGAGAAACTTCCTTAAATACTTATCTATGTCTTATTGACCGTTGGCACTTTCCAGAGAAGTTATTACAATCATCCCATTGGACAAAATCAATCAAATAGATCTCGAGCCGCTTGAAGATTGAGATAAAAGTCCAATGATCATGGTCGCCCATACAATCAGTATCTAGGTTTCCATAAGTAAATTCTTTCCAAATAAACTTGCCTTCCAAAATGATATTACCATTCTTGATTGATTTTGATAATGATATGAAATAAGATTTCCATCCAGAAAGCCATATATATCATGTTCGTACTAAAGCCTTGAAGGAAAAATAATTTTGAGTCTGATTATATCATCGTTCACTTGCGTTCAGTCTGCTGATTATATCTTCGTTCACTTGCGTTCAGTCTGGATCTCCATTAGAATGGAATAGACTTCTGATGTAAGATAGATTTTGAAAGAGTTACACAAAAGTCTCGTATTCCTCATAATGAAAAAAAGAATAGAACCAAAGGAGTTTTGTCAGCTTCAAAATCTAATAGGAGTTTTCTCCAATAGGACATGCATGGGAACAGGTCTAAAGGGCTTAATATCAGCATCATGAAGCGGGTAACGACCCAATAATGTTGGATAAGCTAAAATTGATTTACAACCCTAATGTATTAAACAATGTGACAAATTAAAACTGAGGCTCAGTAATATCTTTAGTTGTGATTTTGAATACCAACATAGCAAGACTAAATTATGCATGACATTTTGTTGTCAGTGTTTAAAAAAGTATTATAATACATAAAATAATTATTATTATTTGAAATACTTTACAAAACATTAGAAAATAAAAAGAAATGGCTGAGGCATGCAAACACTATCCTTAAAGATAATTCCGCCCCTCGAAGTACGTAACTCGGTGCGTAAGGTTTCAGCAGCTATCTTCCTAAGATACAACAGACCTTCCTCTATACTCCACACTGAATAATAGAAGGAAATAAAACAACTTTTGTGTATAACCTAGCAAAAAGAAAATGAAAGATATGAGAACATATTGTATCTTCACTGATTATGGTTTGAAGTTTAATTTATATTTAAACAAGAAAAAAAGAGTTGTTAGGAGATCATCATAAATCAATTGGTAATTAAAAGATGATTGTTATAAAATAATGAAGGGTTTATGAAGTAATAAATCAAAATTATAAAGCCGTTAGACGACCGTTATACAACCATTAGAAAGCCGTTATATGACCGTTAAAAAAGTTGTTACAAAAATAATGATTTTCATGACGATCATAATTTCTAATAAATATTTCAAAATTGCTGAAATATCTAATAATCCCCCATATATTTCAGAAAGTTTTGACCAGAAAAATATAATAATACTGGGTTATTGAAGAGTAATGCATCGAAACTGGTGCTTGTTAGACTATGAACCAATCCTAGAAAGAATAAAATATAATTCACGAAATCATTGATAAAGTTTGAAACTTCTATGAACTAAGAATTTCTTTTTATGAATTATAATTTTCACCAATCACATTACACTCCCACAAACTTTGTTGTTCAACACAGTTTTGCGCTAATAGGCCATGCGCGTGCTTGTTTATTCATAAGTGCTTTAGAGATTTTCACCAAAAATTCTCATAAGAGTGGCCCCCACTTCACACTTATATAGGTGATTCTATCAAGTGTATTATGCAGTTTAATACACCACCAATAATGGCTATGAACATTCATTATGAGCTTAGCTCAACCTTTTTTACCTTGCAATTTTGCACTATTTTCACCTTAGGATGGACAATAATTTTTAATAGTGCATTAGATCAACAAATGATTTGTTATTACCCATATGAACCTAATTCATGGGATCGCCAATCACATAGGTTAGGTTACTGTCATTGTTGATTTTCTTCAGTTAGCTTGTCCATTCCCCTCGAATTGGCCAAGATCCATTTCTGACTTCATATAATTAATGGACATAATTCCATCATTAAGCAGTTACTTTATCACGTCATCCCTCAATCGGACGCGTCAATTTTTACCATTGAAAATTTTATCTTTGCATGGATATTGCCTCTTGGCAATCATGATGTATGAACACAAAATGTGTCATTTTCCCAAAGGAATATCTGCTAAGAGTTTCTCAACTACTCAGCCTCATTTTCATATATGAGTTTAAGAAGAATTTTTTTTTCTTTTTCTAAAGAACTTGAATAGTTCTCAATTTATCAAAGAATAGTAAATATTTTCTTCTCCTTCACCCATTGGATAAAGCATTTTGTTTACACATATATGCCTGGTAGCACTTGAGTCTACCACCAATTCATTTCCATTTGCCAAAATATTGGCTTGGAAAATTATTACAATAATTACATCATCAAATCATCTACTTCAACCAAGTCAAAGTTTGGTTAGTAGGATTGTCATTTCCCCCACAAATTTTTTTTTTTTTTTTGGCTAATTTCAAAGTTACATCATCTCCACCAAGGGTAAACACACATATCTTATAGTAGATTTTGTCTCATCTAAATTCAAGATTCAGTTAACATCATTGTATATTTTTAATACAATGGAAAATCCACTATGTATGATGCCACAATTTATGGTTTCCCTCGTATATATCATTATACTACTCAAGGCAATGGAGTGATATACTCAGTCTACACATTGCATAAACTATATTAGGTGAGTGAGCCCAAGGCTTCTTACAATTAACTCCCAACCAAAACTTTTGGCCTTGCCCAACATATTCCACATACATAGCCCGCATTTATGAAAAATAAAGCGCCCGATAAATTCAATCTAAGTGTACCAATTAAACAGTATGAGCTACAGATTTCGCTCCGGCCAAGAAATGTTGAAGAGACGCATATTGATGTGCAAAATATCACCGGCCAATTAATATGCATCAAGTCATGACCAACAGCAGCTTTGAAAGCATTAGTGATACCTTTACACACTCACCATATTTTCTTTTTGAAATTTTGATGGCGTGGAATTACAAAATCACAACTGAACGCCACCAAAGAACAACACAAAGCAGAACCTAATTTACGAATAAATTGATACCAACATCTCTAACATGAATAATTCAGAGAGTAACCAATGTTCATCTGGGAGTTACTAAGATTATCCCTCTGACATTTCAAATCAAAGGCAAAGTTGCTCCCCTTCACTTTTTTTTATGATTTTAACACCCAAACTAATATTAGCTTCTCTCCAATCCTTCATATTGAATTTAGAAGTCATGAAACGTTTTATTTCATTCACAACATCAATGTATGTATCAAAAGTAAACATGGGGTCAACATATAAGCTAACAATTTTAAATTCACCAAACAAGAGAGAAACTATTTACGAAATTTTCAGTTTGTAATGCTCACATAACTACACCTTTGGACTGCACCACAGAAGTTGTTCAAGCCTAGCCTTAACAGAAGAAAAACACAAGGAAAAAGGGCCAACATGAAGTTTTTGACAAAACAAAGTTGAGATTAACACTAACACTGAGGTACCTACCCGAATGGGCCATCCATAAAAATTCTTAAATAGTATCTCATGTATCCGATAGGCATTTGGGAATATACGAAAGGGGAACACTGACAAAATACAAGAGAATCATTCACCAGACAAAGTCAGCATCTTCGATGCAAGTTCAATCTCCTGATCTTTATGCTTAGAAAAAGACCAATTCCTTGAAAAGTCCCAAAAGTAAATATTCTAGTATGTGGACTTGCACAAGCATGTGAACTATAAAGTAGTACATACTTATAAACGATCAACCTATTGTTACCTCGAGGAATTTGCTCCGGTTAAGAATTAGATTTAAGGGCAATCGCAGAAAGCATCTACTAAACCAATCAACAAGTCCTCTTATGAATTTGATCAATAAAGAAAAACAAGTCTTTAAGAAAAGAAAATTCTCAAAACGGTAATTGTCCACAATCAGCTGCTCTCCAACTGAGGCTTTATTTCATTTCGGGGACCTAACATAAGACTCGGAAAAGATCAAAGAGACTAAAGCATAGCCCATTCATTCACATAGACAAACACACACACACGTTTCTCCTAACTTGGAGGATCAACGACGTGTAAACTATGATTGTGATTTGTCCCAAAATAAAAATTAAATATATAAAAGAAAGATTAGCTTGATTTCTTTTTGTTTCCTTTCTAGTTTTCCTTTTCTTTATCCTTTTAACACATAGAATCACAATGCCGTTTTAAAGATTTTCTAAATGGGTAATTTGATCATTTGTAAGCACCCTACATAAAAAGTATAAAAACACAAATTCATAGAATACGCTTGACTCGATCAAATTAAATTTGAAGAGAACACACCAGACAAGAATTCACAAGAAACTCACGTGACATCAAATTTTAAAAAAACTGGAATGAAAGGATCACGACCTATGAATGCGTCCATCAACTTTAAGTGTCATGAACATAGCAAGGAGGCTTGCATTCACCTCAATCTGTTACATAATTTGCACCAAATTTAACCAAGCTGCTTATAAGCTACTGCTATGAATTAGTCAAGCCAGCAATAGCAATCATTATCCTATTTTAGGCTAAGAACTGTATAAAGCAAAGCTCGAAATTAGTTGAAATCACTTAATTTTTTAAATCAATAAAGATCATCAACAAAATAAGAGATAAAGTTGATGATTTCTCAAGAGGCCAAAACAGTATACCAATATGACAATTACGCCCTTGAGCTATTAATTCAAAGTTTCCAAAAACTATTTTACCTGACATTCAATAACCTTACCGAAACGACAAAAAACTCTTTTGTGTTGATACTCGGTAATGTTCCATGACAAACTGCCCACCAATACGCAATGCTTGTCCTTCATCATCTTCGATTCCTCATTCAATTCCAGTAGAGGTGGTAGCAACAATAGTTCCAGTTTGGGAATCCATAAGGCAATTATTCTTAAGATTGTTGGAAAAAGTATTATAATACGTAAAATAATAATAATTATTGGAAATACATTACAAAAGATTTGAAAATAAAAAAAAAATGTCTAAGGCGTGCAAACACTGTCCTTAAGGATAATTCCGCTCCTCGGAGTACGTAACTCGGTGCGTAAGGCTTCAACGGCTATCCTCCCAAGATACAATAGACCTTTCTCTATACTCTGCACTAAATATTAGAAGGAAACATAACAACTTTTGTGTATAACCCAGCAAAAAGAAAATGAAAGATATGAGAACATATTGTATCTTCACCGATTGTGGTTTGAAGTTTAATTTATATTTAAACAAGAAAAAGATCGTCATTAGGAGATCATCATGAATCAATTGGTAATTAAAAGATAACCATTATAAAATAATGAAGAGTTTATGAAGTAATAAAATCAAAAGTTATAAAGCTGTTAGACGACCGTTATAAAACTATTAAAAAGCCGTTATATGACCGTTAAAAAACCCATTACAAAAATAATGACTATCATGACGATCATAATTTCTAATAAATATTTCAAAACTACTAAAATATCTAACAGTCAAAAATATCAACTCAAGGCAACAATAGAAAAAAGTTGTAGGATTTCTTTCTGCCCTCATACGCGGGGACGTACGTATATATTGCAATCCAAAAACAAAGCTGCTCTAGGAAAAAAAAAACCTCACGGCAAAAATTTTGACCTTCAGCATACATGATTATTGAAAGCTACGACATAAACTCAAGGAACGGTCAAACGCTACCAGTCGCTACTCCGCAAAGCTTCACGATCGCATCCTCCACTTCATCAATCTCTTCATCTCCTTTGTTCCTAATGCCGATGCCCACTTCTTTGACCTTATTCCTCACACGCTCCCCACCTTCCTCCACCACAACGGCCTTGATCACCTTCGCAATCTCCTTCCTCTCGAGCTCTCCACTCTCATTCCTCATTACCTCCAATCCAACCCCAACGTCCTCAACGATCCTTGTGTCGAGTGGCTGGTCGAGATGCATCGGCATCGCGATGATCGGGACTCCGAACTTCATGCTCTCCATGACTGAACTCCATCCGCAGTGACTCACAAATCCACCAACGCTTCGATGTGCTAGAATCCTAGCTTGTGGTGCCCATCCCTCTATCACTAGTCCTCTATCTCTCACTCTTTCCAGAAATCCCCTAGGAAGTGCCTCTTCAAGCGTGATGTGCTCTTCCACAGGAAATTTAACCGCCCAAATGAAGTTGACACTGCTAAGCTCCAACCCATAGGCTATCTCTTCTCTTTCCTTCTCCGTGAGGAAGTACTCCGTGCCGAAGGACACGAATATGGTCGACGATCTTTCTTTTTTATCAAGCCACTCAGTTATGTGATCCCCATCCTCTTGGACAGGATCTTGAACCAGCGGGCCGACGGGCACTACTTTCTTCTCCAAAAGATCACTTAGGTAGTCGATGTATTTGCCCTCCAATTCCCTAAAGGTCTTCAGGAAAATTAGGCCCGACGATTGGTCAATGCACCGCATGACCCTTTCCATGTCGCTCATGCCACTCTCTGATGCTTGTTCCATTTGGTTCCTATACTTTGCCATCCAGTGGTCTTGAAGACGAATCGCCTTGAAAGAATACTCATCGCCCGGCCTCTTGATGGAGTGGAATACAAATGAACTCGCCCCTGCTGCCACGCTCGCGAAGTTGACCACCGGGATGCCGTGCGACCTCGCGACTTCCGGCGCCCACGGGAGGAGATAATCAAAGATAAGCATATTGGGTTGGCGATCAGAGATGATGTCGAAGAGGTTAGGGCCCGCCATGTCGAAGGCCATCTTCAGTTTCGGCATGAGGTGAGGCGGCAAGCCCCTAGTCGTGTGGTATTGAGGAGGGAGACCAGGCAAAGATGGGAGATGGAGCTCCACGAGCTCAATAGCGGAGCAATATTCATTAGGGATTTTGATGGAACTAAGGTTGACAGGACTTGAACATAGGAAGATGTGGAAGTTCCTTTTCGAGAGCTTTTTGGCTAGCTCTAGAAACGGACCTATGTGACCATGAGCAAGCCATGGAAGCATGAGAACACTAATCGTTCTTCTTGTCGTAGCCATGCTCGATGTGATTTTTCACGTGTGCGACTCTCTTAGCTAATTATTGTTCGCTCTAAGCTTTTGATCATTTTGGATTCAGATGGCAATAATTAACCTTTGGGTTAATTCCTAAGTTCTTATAATAAATGAACTTCAATATACCCATAACTCCAATAATGATATAAAACATATCAATTTCATATATAGCATCAATTAATCATGGGTAATTGAATAAAACAATTTACAATATCAAAAAATTCAAAAGACTTCAAGGTTTGGCCACTTTGGTGACTAACAAACAATTCATAATATGAATTTTTAATATTGCAAAATATAAATATTTACCAAATTGCACACAAGGATAAAACGTAATCAAAGCATAAGGGCAAAATCGTTAAAATATAATTCCATTAGGGCAAAATCATAAATTTATAATCCAAGGGCAAAATGGTAAATAATCAGCAAGGGCAGAATCGTAATTATAAACAAACAGGGGCAGAAAAAGAAAAGAAAAAAATTAAATTAAAAAACGGCGCCGCGGTACGTCAAGCACGTGCCGAGCACGCACCTAATCCGCCTCGGGCGCGTGCCGCGCACGCGCACATCCAACGCAACGCACGTGCCCGGCAACTGCCGCATGCGTGGGGTCCACGCGCGCTGCGGTTGAGCGCGCGTGAGAGCACGTGGCGCAGGGTCCACGCGCCTGCAACTACAGCGCACGCGTGAGGCCCACGCGCCTTCTTCCTCGCGCCCAGAATCGATTTTTCGCCGTTCCGCCGCGGTTTCGCCGCCCGTTTCTTCTCCGGCAGCCCATCCCAGACACAAATAAATAATGGGTTTTGAAGAGCATGCCGACACGACCACATGGCTTTAAGTTTCGGCAAAAATGACTAAGAAATTGGCCCCAAATCAAACCAAAGTTTCCCCAAAACGCAAACCCTAACCACCGCGACTTGCGCCGCCCGATTCGCCTCCGGCGAACAAAGATATACTGGAAAAACTCATGCCTAATGTTCCTCATGGCAGTGCGACCGTATGGGTCCTAAATCAAGCGGTGGATCACCGGATTTCCCCCGGAATCGGCGAGTTTCTTACTTGCCCTCAAAATTCCGAATTTTTCCATTTTCGTCCTTTTCCACTCGCGCACAGTAACTTTTCTTCGCCATTTTCGTCCATGAAGAACGTTCCATCATTCGGATTTTCTTTATCCATAATCATCCGAGAACATTTTAATAACAATAAATATTACGAACAGGATCGTTCAACGAATCATCAAACATAAATTATAATATTTCTTTAAACGGAAAAATCATGAGATCATAAACCAAATGCTCTGATACCAACTGTTAGAAATTCATATAATTCTCTAATGCGAAAATTCATAACAAATCAATGATCTTTGATCTTCATAATTTTCACAAATAGATGAAGACATACCTTTATCCATAGCGTTACCGTAGAACTTGAACCAAAAGAAGAAATCCGATTTCTCTCCCTTAACCCACTATACTTTAATGTATTTAATCGATGGATGAGAGAATACTCAATTCCTTTAGGTTATTATTGTTCGTTGTGGGTGGAGAGAGGACCGGACTCTATTTATACATTCGTTGAAAAGGTGCATTCCATCAAAGCGATATACCCTTTCATTTTATTAGAGTCGCAACTTCTCGTAACCAATAATTATTTATTTTATAGCAATTCAATAATTATTAAACCATATAATAAATCATATCATGTGGGTCACAATAATTCTTACAATTTATAGAAGAATGGCGTATTTGATCATCTGTCACGGGTTCCTTCTTCTTTCTTTAATATTTCTCTCTGTCTTCGGCCAAACAAAAAAGCTGACTACTCCAATTAGGATTTGGTGGCATTTACGTAATGGCATATGCGGGAGAGAGATGGGATCGTCAGCCGTGACTCCATGAGAAATATGACATTTCTAAGTTTGTAAGCTTCTTCAAGTCAAGTGAGCGAAGACGGCATTCGTATAATATTCAATGAACACTGATTTGACGAGTTTCCGCTCGTGGAATCCCAAAAGATGGCTTATAGATGGAATTCAATGATTGTCTTAAAAGAAAAATGGCAAATGAATCCTACTTCATCACTAAAGACGTGAGATTAGACTTAATCAAGGCGGCTTATCCCTTGAGAACTTATGGTACGGGCGAGAAGCTTCACGTGGAAAATATCTGATATGATGATACAGTTGAGTTGGCTCATATACATCATAACCAAACCCTAACTCTGCCCGAGAAAGAAGCTTGATAACTTGCACTTAGAAGAGTTCTATATTTCTTCTGGAGCGGCGTTGAAAATCAACTTGCATTATGCGACTTGTTCAAAAGTGCTTGTCATTGTTGACAGGTTCAACCAATTATCATCAACTTGGTAAAAGTTATATATGTGTATAAATGCTGGCTCTTATACAAAATAATAATAATAATAATAATAATAATAATAATAATAGCGATGATGATGATGAGGAGGAATAAGGCTTGCTCATATATAATATATACATATTATTTATATATATTTATATATAAATATAAAAGCGTGGTTTGATTTTATGAACGCAAAAAGAAAAACCTGATCCTAAAAATTTTACAATCTTAATAGAGAATTTTTAAAATATATATATGTTTTTAAGGTACTACAAAGTACAAACCAGTTACCTACCTACACTATGCCGTATAAAGGTAACATTCAAACTTTGATGTCCACCTCCTAAATTATTACTATAATTTCAAATGTAAGTTATTACTATAACTTCTAGCTAGCATATAAGAATGAAATTTCCTAATTACAATTACGTTATTTATCTTCTTTATTTTCTTATGTTACCGTGAGTTTGTGGAAATGTAAAGATTAAGCTGTTGGGAGAGACTCCTCAATTTGTGCGTGCTACAAATTGTCATATAATGAGATTTTGCCAGCCTCGATGACCTAGGTGGTTACGAATCCAACGTTTACTGCTAAACGTTTTCAATTTTACCAGCAGAATGTCATACCATTCTTGTTCAACGCTGTCGAATTCAACAATACCTTTTTCAAGGTCAAAAACAGGAAGCTTCCGAACTTGGAACGAAAATTATTCCACACATGGCCTCTGGTTAGTAATTTAAACCCGCCGAGTACATCCTGTGCTTCGATCAGAATGCTACCTGTGTCGGAAATCCGACTCCTGCTCTTGGGTACGTGCCGCCGGGGATTTGGTAGTAGTAGTACATCATTTGAATCTTTAAAATTGGCCACTTAACAATAGTTTCAAAGACTTATTTCTTTTTTTAATTCGAGTCGTACAAATGAAATAATTACACAAACAAATTGAAACTTATGAGAATCTAAAAATAAATATGTGAGTGAAATTATCAAAAAAGTTATAAACCTATTGCACTTGTGCCAATTCAATCATAAACCTTTTAATTTGGCCTATTTTGTTGTATATCTTTTGACTATTTGATAATTTAGTCATAAACTTTTTAACCGTACCAATTGAATTTTAAACTTTTTGACGATTTGTTAATTTAATTCTTCCAGCTAACTTTGGTCAAAAATAGGTAACATGATTGTCTAGTCAACACCAATCATCCTAAGTGGCAAGACCAGCGCATGAACATTCGGCAATGATGCAGATGATTTTTTTTTTTTTAAATACCAAAAAAGGTTATATATTAGGCTTTGACTAGCATATCTTTGGAAGACTACATAGAAAACCGAATAGGATAATAATAATTTCTTGGACCCCATATTCAACCCGAGAGTTGCTTAACAATTAAAACTTGCAGGACACATTAATCATGATATTATAATCAAACTATCTTCTTCTTCAAATTCTTATATTCCTTTCAATTTGTACAAAATATTATAGGATAACTGATTCTACAACTCAATTTTAATGATTTGCATCATGATGGTGCCACTTTTGAAAGGCTTGCAATTTATGATAGTACGTTGTAAATTCATCGGCATATGCATAATTCTGAACAGGGGTTCTTCCGCTGTCTCGTTACTATTATAGAATCTAATTAAAATGTGTCGCGACCTAATTTTCGGGTGAACCACCTAAAACTAGGTTAATGAACTACTAAGTCTAACTTAGCTCGGGCTCTCCTAAACCCATACCAAATCGCAACTTAAAGTTCAATTATTTAACATAGGAATGATTAATAACTAGGAGTCGCCACTAATCAGTTTATGGTAGGTCGATTAGACACCTAAGTAAAATAATGGGAGGATTATTTTACTCCTACGAACTAGAGACTATGGGTACGGGGACTTGTTCTACACTAGATTTCTTTAATGCCCTTTCGGTACCATTTCTTTTTTTTAATTTTCAAAAAAATATTTTTGCAAGCAGCTTTGATCCATTTTAACCTAAATCTTTATCATGCAAAAATGCTATCACACGAGTGCTCAAACATTCAATAAATAAATTGCATCACATAAGGCAAACAATTTTTTGGGTTTTCTTGAAATTATAATTTTTTTCATAAAAACATGCATTTTAACTACATGACCTAAACTATATGACTTGAAGAAATGCAATGCAATGACATACAAAATTATTTCAACTAAAAAGACATGTAACATGCAATTTAATATGCGAGCTATATGTCACGCGACATTTATTAAATGACCTAGTCTAATGATGAACAATTCTTAATATAATGAACTTAACAACAATCACTAAATGACGTGCATTTCATGAACTTAATTCTATATGACGTGCATATGATTTTTTTATCCTAAAAATGCAATCTGTTCTAAATAATGAAGTGAATTTAAAATGAAACTTGCAATTTTATCCTAAGATGCTATGACATACAAAGAATGCCCTAATTCTACATGACATATGCATGATGATTCTTTTGTGTTTTTATTTTTATAAAATTCGAAATTCACAATTTCCAAATAATTAAACGTGCAATTTAAATTAAAAAAAAAACTAACAACCTAAATGAAAGCACTTTTTTTGTTTTTATATTTTTCTAAATTCGAACTAAAATCCCTATTCTAGATATGCAAGATAACAAGAAATATTCCAAAACAAACTGAATCCTAATTCAAATATTTTTTGGATTTTTTTAGTGGTTCTCCAAAATAAGCAATTATTAAATAAACATTGTATTTAAACTAATCAAGGCATCCAATCAAATAAAGAATTACAATAATCGAAAAAATAACCTGTCATCTCACAGATCAAATTAACGATTACTATAACCCTGAATATCACGACAAGAAGTTCAAAATAATTAAAAATCTGATCCGAAATCTTACAGATCAAATTAATAATTATATTGATTTAACAATTAAGATACTATCAACAAACCCCCAAGAATTAATACAATTAAAAAAAATGACCCGACATCTTACGGGTCAAATTAATAATTACAATAATCTTAGGAATAACTCCTGCCGATAATGCCTACAATATCCATAACCTAAAAGTCACCTCACGATATTCAAACTTAAACAATAATAGCAAAACTAACTAAAAATAAAGTAAATAAACATAAAATAAAAAAAAATAAAATAATAAAAAAAAAAAAAAAAAAAAATGGGCAACCTAAGGAAAATTGGGGGCAGCAAATTCGTCGGTGGGCAAAGGTTGCTGTCGGTCGGAGCTCCGGCGAAAGGCAGCAACGGATGGAACGGCTTGGCAGGGGCGGATTGGGCGGCAGAAACACGTCGAGGCAGGAGCAGCTTCGCGGGTTGCTGCAAGGGCGTCGGCTCGGCGTCCGGTGGGGCTTCGAGCGAGGCGGTCGCGACTGAGGCGGATCGGCGATGGTGCAGGCGCGGCGAGAGGGAGGCGCGGCGATGCGAATCCGGCGCGACGGCAGCACTAGTGTGGCGACGACGCGAAGGCTCTGCAGGTGGAGCTTCGGGTTGGAGTCGGGTCAGAGTAGAGGGCACACAGCGGCTTCAGGGGGGCAACACCTCTCGATTGCGGATTGCAGGTCGTCGGGCACCGGGCGGTCGCGGAAAGAGGACGGTGACGAGTGGGCTGCTGCAGGGTGAGTTGCAGGTCGCGGGTGAGGCGCGGTGATGGGCAAGGACGCAGCAGGGGCTCGGTGAGGGAGATCGGCGCGGCGACGTCAGTGAGGGCGGTGGTGCGCGCGCGACGATCGGTCGCTCGGTTGACGAGGTGCGGTGACCGGCTTCGAACTCGAGCAGAGGCGCTGAGCAGATCTGGGCGGAGGAGGTTGAAGGGGTCCGGCCGCTGCTGCGAGCGAACAACAACAGGAGGGAGACAGCAACGGCGGCGTCGGACTCCGGTGGTACTGCTGGGCGTCGGTGCTGGGGTCGCGGGCCAGAGCAGGCGGCGGCGTCGGAGATCCGGTGAGACGATTCCGGCGTCGGCTGGTGCGGACGCGAGGCCTGCGCGGTCGAAGCCCCCCCTGCGAAGAAGACGACTTGGCTTTCTTTTTTTTTTTTTTTCTTTTTTCTCTCTCTCTCTCTCTCTCTCCCTCCCTCACGTCACTCTCCTGCTGACCTTTTCTCTCTCTGCAGTTTGTCAGGCAAAGAAAAGATAAAAAGCTCTTTTTTTTTACTGAAGATGGACGAGGAAGTTTTTCACTTCGACGAAGAGAAAAACCCTAGGAAAAAACCCCTTTCTCTTATCGTACACGGCTCCCTTTATAGGCAAATAAGATGTGATCTTCGTAGAATATTTCGAAAATTGCCTATAACCTCCGAATCACAAAATCATTTTATCTCACGAATTTTCTCCCCCGGATTTCATCATCTATTGATAAAGATAAAATTACAATGCGGGTTTCTCAATTTTAAAAAAATCATCATAATATCACATCAAATCTTAATTTTTTCACAAGATAATTGATAAAAAATAATGACGGGCTTGGGTTAATTTTCTCCTTTCGTGGGCCTAGCCCGACTTGCTGAACTAGAGCTCGGAAATATTAATTCGAACCCATCCACCACCGGTTCTAAAAAATAAAAAATAAAAAAAAATGCAAAACATGTAAATTAAAAATAAATGCACCTAAAAAATTATATGCTATGCAAATAAATTATAATATTTTTTCTTAGGGGTTAAAAATTAATCCCTAATTTTTATGCAATTAAATGACTAAATAGGTTGCTCAAAATTTAGGTGTCAACAAAATGCCACTACTACAATACAAATAATCAACAAGTCATTCCAATTCCACTTAACCAAAAAAAAAATAATAATCAACAAGTCACTAAACATATCGAGAAAAACTTCACAGCATTACGATGGCAAGGTTATTGTCAAGGGACCATAGACGCACACGATAGCCATACAAATGCCATTACATGGCTTCATTTTGACACATATTCTTCTTTATATCCCACACAAAGTTGGACTAAAGCATCAGCCACTTCATCTAATTCTCCCTCTCCCTTATTCCTAACACTGTCACCCATTTCTTTTGCCTTCCTCCTCACACCGTCTCCATCTTTCTCCACCACCACATCTTTGATAACCTTCGCTATCTCCGATCTCTCAAGCTCTCCGTTCTTATTTCTCTTCACCTCCAGTCCGACCCCAACATCCTTGACCATCCGTGCATTTAACGGCTGATCGAGTTGCATCGGTATTGCGATGATCGGGACCCCAGATTTCATGCTTTCCATGATGGAGCTCCATCCACAATGACTCACAAACCCACCAATGCTTGTATGCTCCAGAATCATTCCCTGTGGTGCCCATCCATCTATCACCAATCCCATATCTCTCACTCTTTCAAAGAACCCCTCAGGCAATGCCTCTTCAAGCTCAATGCTCTCTCCTACGGGAAACCTAATGACCCAAATGAAGTTGACATTGCTAAGCTCCAAACCATAAGCAATCTCCTCTCTTTCTTTCTCATTGAGAAAATATTCAGTACCAAATGACACAAAAATAGTAGAAGATTCTTCTCTCTTGTCAAGCCATTCAATGATGCCATTTCCATCTTCTATGTTGCTAGGGACTTCCACAAGTGGACCAACAGGCACCACAATTTTCCCCAAGAGACTTGAGAGATAGTCCATATACTTCCCATCCAGCTCTCTAAAGGTTTTCAACAAGATAAAGTCGGAGGACCTTTCAACACATTGTAAACACCTATCTTTGTTGCTCACGCTGCCTGTGGAGTCGTCTATCATGTCGATGAGTTTTGCCTGCTCGTAATCATGAAGACGAATTGCTTTGAAGGGGAACTCAATGCTGTTGTTCTGGATCATATGGAACATAAAAGATAGCATCCCCGCACCAACACTGAAGAAGACGACCGAAGGCAAGCCATGAGACTTCGCCGCTTCTGCCGCCCACGGTTGGAGAAAGTCGTGAATGAGCAAATCGGGGCCCAGGCTCTTGACAATATCGGAGAAGCCGGGGCTCGCCATGTCAAAAGCCACTTTGAGGGTGTTCATGAGGTGAGGAGGCAGGCCTTTGGTTGTGTGATAATGGGGAGGGAGGTCAGGCAGAGATGGGAGGTGAAGCTCGACAAGTTCAACGGAGGATGAATATTTCTCGGAAATCTTGGGTTTGATGGAGCTAAGGTTGACAGGAGTGGAACAAAAGTAAATGTGGAAATTTCTCGTGGAAAGCCTCTTTGCTAGCTCTAAATATGGTGATATGTGGCCGTGAGCAAGCCATGGCAACATCAGAACTTTGATGGGTCTCTGCATATTGGCCATCCTGATCTCAGGTCTCTCCCTTAGCTATCTATCTCTGATGGTTATATATGGCAGTGGAGAGAAAACACAAGGAGACCACGTGATGGAGAATTTGTCTGATCTCGAGAAATCGGTGCGGGATGAGGAGGAGAAAGGTCGAGCCGCAACATGTATTTAGAATGGGTGCTGGTGGCTTCAAGTTCTGTCTCTGTGGTCCAGGTGTTCAATTTGCTGTCTGGTTTGTCGCTTTTCAAAGGGAGAAGCCAAGTTGAATCTGGACTCCTATTTGGCATTTTTGGATTTTTCATCATGGATGACGCAACGAACAAACGACGCCCCAACTCCCTCTTACGAGTTCTTGAAATTTCATGAAGAGGAATACAAGGAGTGGCGGCGAACAAGTACAGACAAATCTAATGGATTGTCAGTCAAACCTGCGTGTCCTCTTCAAGAGCGAGGCCTCAAGACCAGTAGGTGATTGACCGAAGACTACCGTCGCGCCGACTAGGTCGAATCCAGGTTTGGGTCGGGTCAGCAAGTCGGATCAGCTTTATCCGGTCCAAACCCTTTTCCGCGAATATAATAATATTAAATATTAAAAATATATTAAAAATTCAAATTTTCAAAAAATGAAAAAAAATGTAAAATTTTAAACTTTAAAATTTAAAATTTAAATTTTTTTCCGAAAATTCAAAAACTTCAGAGAATATTAAAAAATCAAAAAATTTCCGGAAATATTAAAAATAAGAAAAATTCAAAAATTCTTAGAAAATTCCAAAATTCGGAAAAGTCTAAAAATCTCAATAGTTATTAGAAAAATAACAAAAAAATTCAAAAAGATTAAAAAAATCCATAATTTTTTGGAAAATTATAAAAATTCAATTTTTTTCTGAAAAATCCGAAAAAAAAAAAATCTAAAAAAATTAAAAATTAAAAATCCTCAAAAGGTTAGAATTAATCTTTTAGGTTGTTTTCTCCTAAAAAGTGGAAGTTTTTTTTTTTTTTTTTTCAATTTAGAATCATGCTTAAGGTTTATCAAGCCCTTAGAGCTCTACCTTAGGATTTCAATTGTCCTTAGAGACAAATGCCCTTGATTGTATGATATTGATATACTGTCGCGACCAATTTTTCGGATGAAAACCACCTAGGGTTTGGCTAATGGATTGTTAAACCTAGACTTAACTCGGGCTCTTCCAAGCCCATACCAATTCGCGACTTAAGTTTAAATTGCTTAACATGCAAATGATTTTCAATTAGGAGTCGCCACTAATCTATTTTTGGTGGGTCGATGAAACCTAAGTAAAGTAATGGGAGATTTACTTTACTCTTACGAACCAGAGATTATGAGTTCGGGGACTTGATTACGTTAGATTTCTTTAATGCCCTTTCGGTACCATTCTTTTATTTTCCAAAATGTTTTTGCAGGCAGCTTAAATTGATTTTAAATCTATTTCCCTAACATGTGAGGCGATCATGCGGGTGCGCAAATCACCAATTTAACACCCAAGAAAGTGATGAATAAATTGCAAAAACTTACCTCAAAACAACGGAAGCATCTGTAATGTTAATTCAAAATCCACATCAACAACCCTAGATATGATTTCTAATTAAATGCAATTTCTTTTTTTGTTTTCACTTAATTAATGGAAATCATGCAATATGCAATGCAATATTAACTAAATGACCTAGTTCTAATGACATGCAATTTCTAATTGAATGGACCTAGCAACAACCACTAAATGGCATGCATTTCATGAATCTAATCCTAATGACATGCACATAATATTGTGTTTTCTTAAAAAGAATGCAATCTATCGTAGGGATTAAAACTCATTTATCCTAAGTCATTTTTTGTATTTTTTTTTTATGAAATTCGAAATTAGAAAAATGTGAAAATTATCTAGCTAGATTAAGATTCTATCCAACTTATATTAAGGATTAGGTCAGGCTAAACCCTAATTTAAACCAAGATATTATCTTAACTTAGCAATCCCTAACCTAAGATGCAGTCTATCTAAATCAATCTAAACTTAAATGAAATATGCAATTTTAACCTAATGTGCAATGACGTACAAAGGATGCCATAATTTTACATGACATATGCATGATTATTTTTGTTTTTTTTTTTAATTAATTTCGAAATTAAAAATGTCAAATAATTAAACATGCAATTTAAGCTAATGAGACAAAAATCTAACATCCTAAATTTATGGTTTTTTTTATTTCGAAAATTCATGATAAATAAAATGCTTAGTCTAAATATGCAAATGATTCTAAAGCATGCAATATTCTAATGTAAACCTAATCTAGCTCAAACATATTTAAAGATAAATAAAGCAATCAAGATGAGCCAAGCACCAAGCCATTCATCAAACATACCATATATCGTTCAAATTAAGGAATAATATCTAAATCAAACTTGATTTTTCTCGCTAATAAAATTGATAAATTGATCTTAAGCCTTAAAAATCAAGATATCAATTTTATTCCCGCGTGATTAATTATTCCATCTAAAGCCTTATAGATAGAATAAAAAATCCATGTGCGGTTGCGAATTAGGCAATAAATCCTAAACGGAAATACATTCATAATTCAAATATGCACGTAAGATATTGAAAAGCATGTATTAGGCAATAAAATATCCAAATCAAATTTAGATAAGATAATTACCTAATTCCACAAATAATGTTACTGAATTTGAACCGAACGGGATCCGCTGGGTGACCGGCGATGTGTGGTGGTGCTCGGCAGTGTGGTGTGCACGGTCAAGGGGTGCAGCATGGTGGTAGCTCGATCAGGGAAAGGTTGTTGCTAGAGGTGCCGGAGGACAAGTATTGCTCGGAGATTCGCTGGGATTACCGGGGCGGTGACTAGATTCGATCAAGGAAGACCTGCACTAATAAAAATTCAAACGAAAGCAAAATAACTGGATCGGTGGAGGTCTCGGGCACGTCAAGGACGCCTGGAAAATCTGCAAGAAAGTCGTCAAGCGTGGCCATTGAACTTTGATTTTACCGATGAGTCACCAAATCAGGTGAGAACTCTCGATATACAAATCTCTCCGTGAGTCTAGGCCTCCAATGAAGACTTTGACCAAGCTCTTAGGCCACTTCTATGTCTCAAAAGGAATAAAAAATATGACGTCTTATGTGCATGCAATGAGCGATGAAACCGTGGGATAACACGCCAAAAAGCCTATAGGAACAATAAAAATCAGGACTTCACAGGATCGGTCTCCATCGTATGGAACCAAACACGTTGCCGCAACTTGATGTGACCCGACCACAATTGCTCGTCGTAGGAAACTCGCTGGAAAGACCCGCAAGAGACACCTTCACACAAATCTGAAATTTTAGATGGCTTGCTGGTGTCGTCAGCGACGTGATGAGCAGCGCGGCACACCGGAGCGGCAAGCTCATCCGTCGTCGGCTCGGGCTGTGGATAACAAACAGCAGCAACTTGGGCTTGCGGCAGCAGTGCGAGTGGTAAATCGGCAACAAGATCCCGCAACGTTGCGTTGGCGTGAAGCTTATGGCAAAAAACTTCGTCGAGTCGCCGAGATGTAGGGGCTCGGTAGCAGTCGTCTAAGGAAGAAGACGACCCACACCCTCTCTCTCTATCTCGTGTGTTCTCTCTGAAATTATCAATTTCCCAGCCACCACGATTTCTCCTTTTGACTTTTTCTCTCTAAAGCTCTCTCTGTGTGCCGTGTATTTGTTCTTTCAGAATTGTGTGTAGTGGCCATGTATGGAATTGTGTGGCTTCCCTTTCGTTGTCTGCGTGTACTCCACTAAATAGCCGATATCCTATGCTTCTCTTGGAAACTTGATCTCCAAAATATATTCTTCGGATCGTGTAGGTATTCAATGGAGCCCTAGCTTGCCAAGATAGATGTCTTTTTCTTTTTCACGAAAGCCCCCACAAGATATCATCACCGTTGCTGCCTCTCTCTTATTTCCTTCCCCAAATAGCTGGGCATGTATAATATATTGGGAATCCATGCCGATTGCTTTCTTTTCCTTGTTGCCTATCGAATATTTCGAAATATTCTACTATCGCAGGACAGAAAATAGCCTAATTGATGCAGTTTTCAGCTATGAGCTTTGTTCAAATTTTTATCATCGCAGGCTTAATCCAATCAATCCAATCAATCCAATTTAGAATCATTTACTCAAGTCTTCCGCCATCGGTCTGATGCAAATGCATAATGCAATTTTGATATTTTTGTTTAGGGGTTAAAAATTAATCCCCAATTTTATACAATAAATAACTAAATTGATTGCCAAAATTTAAGTGTCTAACAGATACGTTGATTTTGGCTTCATTTTAGTCCAATTAGGATTAGTATTTATCTTTTCCTTAATATTAAATAGTTGCTCTCCCATGTAATTTATGTAACGCTTTCCTTAGCTGCTAATTATTATTTTAATGATTGTGTACCTGCATGATCACCTTACGTGTTAGTAAATTAGTCTAAAATTAATCCAAATTGATTGACAAAATTTCTTTTTTAAAATGAATAACATTAAGTACCGAAATTGCACTAATTGATTCATTAGTATAATCAAGTCTTCGACTCTAGATTATCTAGTTGCGTAGAGAGTGAGGTATACTTTCATACTTCACTTGGTTTCTAGCGGACCTTAATAAGTTAGTGGCGAATCCTACACCTCCTAATGTTGCGTGAGGTATGAGTTTGGGAAAGCTCGCACCTAATCATTGGCCATAGGCTTATCTTTAAGGTAATACTGCCTAAACCTATTCCCTCTCCCGAGGGGTAGATCGTGCACTCATAAAGGGAAAAACCATATTGGCCAATCTCTCTAATATCAGTATTAACGTTCCAAAGTTAGGACGGGAAAAATCAAGTTGCTGCACTAGGCATTCTCTTAATTATCAATATCATGTTAGCATTTCAATTACAAAAGATATTACCTCAATATATAACAGAAATTAAAACCATATATAATTATAATAGAAATTACATGTATGCGATAAAAGTTCTTTTCTATATTTTAACATGAAAATTACAAAGATCTCATTAGTTAGTTTTATGCTTGAATATTACTTTCTTCTATCAGACTCCACAGTTTTATAGGAAACAATGGACATGTCAAGCCAAAACACGGAGAAAAAATAATGTCTGCTCTTGTAGATCATTCTTCTTCTTCATGCTTCATGCGAAACATCGACCAAGGCATTTACCGCTTCATCTAATTCTCTCTCTCCTTCATTTCCGATGCTATCGCTCATTTGTTTGGCCCTCTTCCTCACGCTCTCTCCATCTTTCTCCACTACCACACATTTGATCACCTTCGCTATCTCCTCTCTCTCTAGCTCTCCGCTCTTATTCCTCAAGACCTCTAATCCGACCCCGACCTCTTCGACGATCCGGGCATTCAAAGGCTGATCGAGTTGCATGGGCATAGCTATGATCGGTACCCCTGACTTCATGCTTTCCATGATAGAGCTCCATCCACAGTGACTCACAAACCCCCCAATGCTTGGATGCTCCAATATTTTTGTTTGCGGTGCCCATCCTTCTCTCACCAGTCCTCTATCTCCAACTCTTTCCAGGAACCCTGCAGGCAATGCCTCTTCAAGCTCCATGCTCTCTCCTACAGGGAACCTAATGACCCAAATGAAGTTGACATTACTAAGTTCCAATCCATAAGCAATCTCTTCTCTTTCTTTCACGGTGAGAAAATATTCTGTGCCACACGATACAAAGACACTTGAACATTCTTCTTTTTCGTCAAGCCACTTAATGATGTCATCATTGCCATCCTCTATACCAGGGTCTTGGACGAGTGGACCAACGGGGATGACCTTTTTACCCACAAGACTGGAGAGGTAGTCCAAATATTTCCCCTCCAGCTCTCTAAATGTCTTCATCAAGATGAATCCTGAAGATCTTCCGGCACATTGTAGAGCCCTATCTTTGTCCGTGATGCCACCTGCCGAGTTCTCAAACAATCGGTCGAATTTCCATTGCTCATAATCATGAAGGCGGACTGCCTCGAACGGGAACCCTTCGCCTACGTTTTGGACCGCGTGGAAAAAGAACGAAACCATGCCAGCGCCGACGCTCCAGAAGTTGACCGCGGGAACGTTATGCAATCGCGCGATTTCCGGAGCCCACGGTTGAAGAAAGTCGTAGACTATCAAATTTGGGTTCAACTTCTTGATGATGTTGGAGAAGCCGGGACTCGCCATGTCGAAGGCTGCTTTGAGGGTGTTCATGAGATGCGGCGGCAAGCCTTTGGTTGTGTGGTAGTGAGGAGGGAGGTCAGGCAAGGATGGGAGGTGAAGCTCAACAAGCTCAATGGAGGATGAATACTTCTCAGAGATCTTGGGCTTGATGGAACTAAGGTTGACTGGAGTGGAACACAAGTAAATATGGAAGTTTCTCTCGGAAAGCCTCTTCCCTAGTTCTAGGAATGGTGATATGTGACCATGAGCAAGCCATGGCAACATCAGAGCATGAACAGTGCTGTTCTCTCTGCGCATGATCTCTCCCCTCCGGCTCCCACTTCTCTCTTTGTGGATCCAACTTTGCACGCCCTCTCACTAGGGCGGTGGGGCAATATATTGCGGCAGCAGAGAGAGCTGAATAGGAGATAAGTCTGCGACGTGGCATGCTAGGTAGGCGAGTTTAGGAGAAGCTGGTGGCGTGGCACAGAATTCTTTTATTTGGTTATGACAAGTAGTAGTCACTAGACAAAAAGCAAATTGGAGAAGTAGGCGGAGATGCTATGGAGATGCTTCGGGTTGTTTCTATTGATGGCGACATTCTTGTGATGAGTCCTTTTATTTTACCGAATTTCTCGCCCCTTGTTTAACTCAATCTGTGGATCAATATCGTTGGCTGGGAGGTGCCCACATTATGCATTTATGCCCCCACCACCTTCGATGTAGTCGTATCGTGAACAAATTTTGAAAGACATCTGAACATCCAAAAAAACCTGAAATGATAGATAAGTGGAAAAAAAATTAATGCTTTTATCTTTACATGACCATCTAGATAACAATCTTCTTAGTTAGTAGTACCGAAAAGGCACTCATAGACATTAGCCTTATTAAGTCCTTAAACTAGAATATGAGATGAACCTCCCGTTTCTCATTTGATTTCTAGTTGACTTTAAATGGTCAATGGTGACTTAGTATAAAGTAACCATCATGCAAGGTATGGACTTTGGAAACTCCATGCCAAATCAATGGGCCACTTGATTAGCCTTTTTAGATAATATCTCTAAACCTATCTCTTTCCAAACAGCATCGGAAAATTTGGGTCACCACAATATAATATTTAGAAAATTTCATCTTTCATGAAACTGTCTCTACATTCACTAAAAAACTTATACATATTATCTCCTAGAATGTGATGTAGACGTGAAAAAATTGACACCTGTCGTGACCGATGCATGAGGTAGCATATGGGATTAGGATTAAAAACAATTCCTCTCTCTCTCTCTCGTGCACGCGAAATAGGGAAGCACGCGACATAGGGAAGAGGTCAAGGCCTCAAAAGTTGCTGCAGGCCTCCACTGGAGTGCTCACCATCGTAAATAGTTGTGCAATAGTAAATGTCATGCATATTTTACAAACAAATACGAGTTAGGATATTGTTGTATTCACGTCGCACGTCCGTAACATTAAGTATAAAAGATGTTAATAGCAAACTGGTGGACAGGTTAAGACGGAATTAGTTGCGTGAAAACTAATAAGAAATAAAATACTACCTAAAACCTCTATAAACCAAATTCTCAAGTTGGCGTCGTTGCTTGAAGCATTAGGAGATTTCCAATTCAAGAGTTGGAGGTTATTTGTTTAAATTTCACCATGAGTGCAAACTACTCTAGATTTGAGTTATCTACACAAACCAAAAATTTGACTTTAACCTATTCATAAGGCTTGCAGGGTGTTTCATGCCTTACAAGTAATTAAGTTTTATACGCACACTTAAAATTATTCTAATTGATGATGAAATGAGGGATTATTCTTAAACAATGAGATCGGATCTCTAATAATGAAGCACGCAACAACTCGAGAAACCAAAATAGAAAAATGACGGAAATAGAGGCTGCCTCTCGAGATAAGATGGGCCCAAACGAAGACTCTTTCACTTAAGGCCTTTTGTCGAACGGAAGACGTGGGGGCTAAGATCTCCCCTACATTCGTTCAACCGAAGACCACCTTAGAAAGTTTCTAAACTCGCAAGCAATCCTCTTCAATAGCAAAGTATAATTACACAAAGTCTGTAACACCAATCCATCCTTGACTAAATAGATGTTGCATATAAAAATTTTGTACAGGCCTTTCCATACAATCTAGACAAAACTTGGAGATAGGCTTATAATATGTACATGAAACTTTCTACCCCATGAGTTGATTTATTGAAAATCTGGGATGTGTTATCTAGATTGGAATTGCGAGATTGACTGTGCATGGTTCTACTTACGAGTACATATAATTACTACGGCGGTGAGTTGCAATGTTTACATTGTAATGCAATGTTCCATCTAATTTTTCATCTGATCCTACACGAATTTGCTATAGATCGAAGAATGCAAGTACACCCGCCCTTTTAAGATTCATTTTTTCTATATGTTTAAGCTTTTTTTCATAATAAGTCAAGACGCCTCGTTTGATTTATCTAAAGTTTGAACAGATTTTATATGCTGAAATCTAAGGTTTAGTCGTTGTTTGTTAGGCAAAGAAACGAATGTTCTCATTGACCAATTCTTTTCCTCTTCTTTTTTGTCTTGTTTACAATTTCAGATCAAGTTCATGCATTAATTTGATTTTTCATGCATATCTATACGATAATTGGTATTTTATTTCTTCATGCTTATCCATGCAATTACTTGCATGCTTCAGGGCATGGTGCCTGGTTTTTTATGGCCACCGCCTCATGTTTTCTTTCTTGGTAAGTATATTAATTTTTATTTATGCTAATAGATGATGTGATCTTTATGTATTTGTGTATACACGGATAAATTTATAAGCAAGTTCATTTTTCATGATGAATTTGTATTATTTATTTAGAATATGGTGGCACAAGCTTTCTTACAATAAATTTTTTAAATTTATGGCAGGTCCAATGCACCCTATGTGATAAGGATTTAACTTTTCAAGAGGGCAAGTCAGTGCTCTCATCCATGGACGACAAGGTGGATGAAACAACCTGAAATGATTCGCCACCGCCGCAGATTGGGACATTGCCTGCCTCAGGCGACCTCTGATTGGGTCGTCCGAGTCCAATGACCTCCGCCGTAGCAAGGGCCAAAGCAAAGATGAGGCGACTGACGGAATCTAGCGAAAACAAGACAGAGAAAGGCAGGGGCCGAGCGCGAGGTGTAAGTGGCGGCCTTGACATGACATGAGGGGCGGGGGGTCGAGCGGTGCGGTGGCGGACAGCCTTGTGGCAATGAACGGAAGAGAGAGAGAGAGAGAGAGAGAGGGAAAAAGTGGAAAGGAGAAAAGTCAAAAAAGAAAAACAATTAGGAAATACATTGGAGCTATGCATGTCCTTATCCTTATGATGAGGTGTCAACCTCTGAAAGAGAAATTTACCCTCTGAATTCAAAGGACCTCAATCTTTCTTATCACGCCTCAAACTTCCACGCTTTTAACTTAATATGCCGGTCATGATAAAGCAAATGGAAAATGTAAATGTCAACACAGGTTCGAGTACGCAAATATTTATGAACTTTTACCCTGTTAATAAGGAAGTAGTGAAGTAATGGTTTTTGGAATGATTTCTTCATGTTGATTTCCATGTGATTTCCTTGATTCTTCTAAGGCCTCGCAGCCACCTTTTTCTTGAACCTTAGAGCCAGATTGGTCTCAAGATTGGATTGGTACATCATCATCTTATAAAGTTGGTCAACCCTGACCTTTCCCAGCTGGCGTATTTGTAAAACCAGGACAAAGAAAACGTGCGAATCAGCAACGCGTAGCTTAGTTGAATAAATGACGAAGTCGTGCCTTCATTGTTTTGTTCTTTGATCATTAATCATTTCACAAGCCACCCCACATTTTAAAACATATAAATTACATATACAAAACCCAAGCCAACCTCTCCCTAGCTCAACCTTCCCAAGACATAGAATTTCTTCATATAACCATTACCCTCCATTTTACCTTCTTATAAAGTTCCCTACTGCATCACAGAAATCACCAATTCGATGGATCGCCACCGCACGCCGGGGCAGATGAAGCCCAACGATGAACGGATCATCAATGAGGCCAGATCGTCAAGCGGCGGAGATCCGTTATTTCCTCGCAAGTTTGATGATTTCTCCCTCCTCGAGAGCGGCCTTCATGGAAGGAGGCACGTCCACAATACAGGTGATGGAAATCATCACTTCAAGTATCGGCCAAAGCCCGGAAAATCCGTCGATCCACAGTTGCTAGCTGTGTTGGAGTCCTTCAGAGAACTATACGTTCGGAGGAAGGACTTGTTCAAGGAGCTGTTTCCGAAGTTTCACGACGAGTTCGCCAAGTTCTCGGAGAGGCTTGAGGAGTTTTTGTTTCGAGAGGAGAAGGAAAGACCGGGAGATAGATTGAAGCGGAGTCTGAGCGTCGGATCGCCAAGAATAACTTCTAGAGAGATAGGAGGCGGTGATCTGCCCTTGAAGCTCGAGAGGTTCAAAGTGAGGACGGTGGATTTGGACGACGATGAGCCACCAGCTGGCGGCAGCGGTGGCCGTGGCGGCGGTCAAGGTGGTGGGCAAGGAGGAAAGGGTGGTACAAAGCCTTCTGGTGGATCCAAATCCAAGTGATTGTATTTATTTATTTTCGTTTTGAATTGATGAAGAAGATTTTTATTTAGACACGTATCGTTAAATGGAAGCCCGGAATAAATGTATAATAATAGGTAAGAAATTTTTTCAGACAAAAAATGTTTTGGCATCTCGGTTGAATATTCACTGTGAAATAGATTGTCCTTTTTTTTCAATTAAAAAAGTGATAAAACAATTTCGTGCTCGGGCACAAGAAACATGGTTTGACTCGTTTATGACAGTAACGTCGCCGGTTCCTTCACCAGTTGCGACACGTTTCTGCACAAAACGTGCTATTATGAGGAATTGACATCATACCAATCAAATGACCAGAATAGTTGCTTTTTATAACATGGAAGGATAAGCAAGGACGACTTATAAAAAGCGTTTCGTTGGAGCTTTAGCAAGAAATTGTAAGAATTTACGAGGTGGATTCGACACGAAATTAGAGGCAGCCATATTAAAGGCATATTTCGTAACCATCTCAATAGTGTCAAATTCTGATTTTTTGTTCTCATAAGTAGTTTTGAAACAGAATCGTGTTTAGTAAAAATTTTGTTCCCCGGAACAAATTTCTAATTTTTTGTTCCAGAAATAGATTTAAAATAAAATCAAGAATAAAAAAAAATTTGATTCTTGTTCCCGATAACAAATCTAAAAATCAAGCCTTGTTTTCTTCTTCTTCCCTTTTCTCTTCTTCTTCTTCCCTTTTCTTCTTCTTCATCAACCGCCGCCGCCGTCCGCCATCCGCCACGCACCGCCGCCGGTCACCGGCAACTAGTCCAGCGAGCTTGCCAAGCCAAGGCGAGGTCCGGCAAGCTCACTGATGGCCAGGCAGGCCTTGCCCAACCCCGGTGAGGCTCGGCCGACGAGGGCTGGCGACGCTCCGGTGTGGTCGCCGGCCCTTGTCTGGCCGGTCGCCGATGACCGGCCACTTGAAGAAGAAGAGTAGGAGAGAGAAAGGAGAAAAAAAAAAAAAAAAAAAAAAAAGTAAAAAAGTAAAAAAAAAATTATTTAAAAATTAAAAGAAAATGATTTGAAGTAGAAATTTTGAGCACGGTACCAAATGCAATTCTATTCCAAAATCAGAAATTTTTTACAGTTACCAAACAACTTAAAATGTTTAGAAATTATTCTCAAGAACATAATCGTTACCAAACACGTTCTAAAAAGCCAAATCATCAACCCTTTTAGTGAAGAAAGTCTTTCATTTAATTCGCACGCAACATGGGTTCTAATGTCTTGTCCCATAAGCAAATGGTCATGAGTCTAAACCACCATAATCGTTGACCAAATTCTTAGTGAGTTATTGAGCAATTCTTAGTTAAATTTCGTTAGGTCCAACTAAACTGCCTGGGGAGTGAATTGGTTTTTCAAGTAAAGAAAAACTTCTTTCTATATAACCAATACCTTTTGGAAAAAAAACTTTGCTTGTATACGCAAGTGACTAACAACGTAAATAATGAGAGTTTAAAGAGTCTAGGGAAAGAGAAAGTATAAATGAGATTTATAGAGTTTCTATTTAGATTTGCCGACTCCTCTCTCCCAACTTTAACGGCCCCAATAAGTTGAGATCCACTAGTTTAGTCGAGAGTGCAAATACCGCCTTGTTACAATATGAAAACTACTATTACGCAAGGACCTACTTCTTCTACAACTGCCCCACTGTAGATAACAGAATTGTCGTAACCCTTCAAATGTTGTTTTTACACCTTATACACACAATACAATAGATTCACTACTCAAATTATACATTCACCTCCCAAGTGCTTACAAAGAGCCCTTCGCATACTTTCTAAATATAATCACTTATATCGTGTGTTTGAAATGTTTGATACTCTTGCTAACTCTTTGGATAAGTTCTTTATTGACTCTAAAGCAGCATTATAGAGATAGACAAGAACTACATAAAATTGCTTCGGTTTTGTTGGTTTTAAGCACTTGTCTACAGACACCGTTCTTCTCATCATTTGGTCGTCTTATATGCCTCCAAATTCAAACTTTCAGCTTGGATCTTTTAGTCGTATATCTACTGGTAAAAACCTCTCGGAAATTCCTTGGCAAGAACGTGTAAAACCTGCAATCAATTTGGTCAGTCGGGCATATATTCACATGGAATTAGTCCGTGCGATTTTTCCGTAATATACTTGGATATCCATATTTTATGATATGAGTGAGTCTTATAGTTTTACATTCTATGAGTAGGGTCTTCTGATTTTACAATCTAACAGTCGCGAATCTACAAAAGGAAAGTCTGGGTCGTCATGGTTCGTCATTCCGTTGCGTCTACACTTGCTTCTACTGTTTGCTTCTCCATTTCCAATTCTTAGCACTTTTCTCTTGGTATAAGTGTGGATTTGATTGCGAACGAATTCTTCACCAAAACATCCTCTGGTCATTTTTATATCCACATTGAAGAGAAAACGATGCGAATAATCTCTAACTTTTGGCCTAATGTACAATGCTATCCTTAAACTTTTAATTTGTTCAATCTGATATTTAAACTATTCATAAATGTTCAAATCTAAGCCATAAGCTTTCAAATTGTTCATCTAATTCCTAAACTTCTATAACAAAGTCAAGTTAATCCTCTGGTCCTATTTGCAAATTATTATAAGTACTCTATAACCCAAATTTTAGAATCTCCTTTTCATTTCAATCTATTTCCTAAATTAACAAAAAAAAAAAAATTATACTATTTTTTATTACCTTTTGGTTCTTCTTAAATATTACTATAGTTCCATCTAAGTATTATTTTGAAATTTTGATCTCTATAATAGTAAAATTATAACCTCATTTAGAATTATATCAAATTCACATTCCTTTTATTGTGAAATAAGTCTTTTTGTAAGAGTATTTAATGGCAATATTAATTTAGTTGTAGATTTCTCATACTTATATTAATCTAAATAATGTTCCTAACTTTTTAGATAGAATTTTTAAGTTTTGTTTTTCATGTTTTTTAATTAAATTCGGCAAATGCCACCAAAAAGCCTAAATTATGCCCACTGTGCCGCAAATAGCTCCAACTTTTTTTTTTGGGTCAACAAAAACCCTAAACTTACTTATGTGACACAAATACCCTCAACTTTTTTTGTGTCACGAAAAAATCCAAATTTATACATTCATACATACGAGACATATATACAATTTATTACAGTTCCATCCAGAGTATATCTGTCATACCAGAGTATATTTGTCATACTGGTTGTCACGACCTCAACTCCATCTCCAGGGTCCAGAGTGGTAGGGATTATTTTCATAACGTCCCAGACTCCTCGCCATCCTGATTCTTTTTATATTGTTAATAAGCAGATGCAGAAGCGTGAACAAATAAACTCCCTGGACAAGCAACGGCTGGAAGATTGGGACATACATCACACATAACACACTAATTTATATTATAATAGTATTTTTTACAAACCCTTTTTTTCTACGGGACATCTTTTATTTTTACATCACACTAAAGTTTCCGCATAGACCAAGAGAATTTCCTATCTCCTCTAGCATGACTGCAGTTCCAAAAACTGACATGGGACTTCCATCCCTACAAGATTGAAAAATGAAGGAATGAGACTTGGGAACTCAATAAGTAAAATTCCTAACTCTCTACTAGGAAAGCATCTCATCATCAAAGCCTAGCAAGTACAACACTCGCAAACAGTGTTGATGGCAGATCAATAACAAACCCATTGCTATCTCTCGACTATTTGCATGTGATCCACTTTCAACTTACCAAATAAGTTATTTCACTAGACAAGCTTATCAAACGGTACATAGTAACATGCACAATAAACTCATTAATCGTATTAAATGGTTCTTTCCATACTTTCAGGGGCTTCTAGCTTCAAGGTGTGTATTCGGCTTTAGGCCAAGCATCCCATACTCACAAGGGCTTCCAACTTCAAGCTAGGCATCCGACCTTAGGCCAAGCATCCCATACTCTCAGGAGCTTCCCATACTTTCAGGGGCTTCCTAGTTGAACCAGGGCATCCGGCCATCAAGCCAGGCATCACATACTTTCAAGGGCTGCCTGGTTCAATTAGGGCATCCGGCCATCAAGTTAGGCATATCATACTTTCAAGAGTTTCCCATACTTTCAGGGGCTTTCTGACTCAACCAAGGCATCCCATTCAATGAACCATACATCATCCCCAATGTTATATGGCGACGAGCACTTTTTCTTCTAAGTGCAGGGCTAATACCCTAAAAAAACCCCAAACTAGTACACCTTTGATAAGTACTAAAAATCCCAAACTGATATACATTTGACAAATTTATCCTAAACCGATATAGTTGTAACAAATTTATCATCTGTTAGTTTCCGTTAAATTTTACTATCAAATTACTAAGTTCAATGACACGTAACAATTAACTAGTGTACCAATTTAGGAATTTTATTCTCCGTTTGTTATAGTTATACAATTTTTGTGATTTTTCGTGATATTAATTTAATTTAACGGAGGATGTATTTGACACAAATGTACCAATTTGGGATTTTTGGCTGTCGAATAAATTAATTTGGGATAAATTTGTCACAACTATACCGATTTAGGATTTTTTATAATTAGTTAAGATAAATTTATTACAAGTGTACCAATTTGGAATTTTTCATGGTTAAAAAATTAGTTTTTGGTAAATTTGTCACAAGTGTACCAGTTTAGGATTTTTCATGGAATTAACACTCAAATGCATGCATGTACGCATTATACAAGCTAGTTCTTATCTTTTCTTTTAGCCGACACATGTATGGCTCGAAGGCATGCTCATTCGTTTGTGTGTCATGAGTTCTATACATCACTAATAAGTATGTCTGGAATAATTCTTGATTTATAACTTGAATTAATCACTTAGCGTTGATCCCTACACTGGTCAAGGCTTGGAAACAACACACCTCGAATGCCAATTCAAAACCTTGAGGTTTAAGTACACCTTGCTTTAGTGAAGATCCTAAGCTCGACAGACCTTGGCCTTGACTCGGTGTGAACATACTTCATGCCATGAATGGCCCTTGGTTCGTGGCTTGATTCAATCACCAGGTACAAGGTCCCCACACCGATTGAGACTTAGAATCGGCACGCTTTCATACCTCACCAAGACCTTGTGGGTTTGGGCGATCCCCGTTCTGATCAAGACTTGGAACGGCATGCCTCAATGTTGTTCTAAGATTTCATGGCCTTGGGCAATCCCAACGAGACTTGGGATCGGCACTTTTTAATGCCGATCCAAGGCCTTATGGCCTTGGGTGACCTTGTTTTGTGTTGAACTCAACCCGAACGAACCTCGAATTCATTCCGAAAGTGAACGACTCATGCACACATTCAAACACAATCATGAGCAAAACCATAAAAAAAGGTCCAACATCTTACGCAAGGCTTGATAGGTGAGCACCTAACTAGACTCAATAATGAAGTCTACCGCCCTAGAGGAGAAATAGGGATCTTACTTATCTAGATGAACCTCGAGAACTATCTTGAATGACTTGATGAGTGGCAATGGTGCGAGGTCGAGAGAAATAGAAAAATGGCATGTAAAGGGCAAGAGAGGAGAAAAGGGTTCAAGGTGAGAATGAATGGGGTAGTTCCCTCTATTTATAGGCTCAAACCTCATCATTACCTTTCCAAGTGGCCCAATCATCTTTCTTGAAGTGGCATGACTATAACATCGAGGTGGCACGCCTAGGGTCCTAGGAGAATACTTGACATCTTCTTATTGGACCACCTATTCCACGTCATCATGACTTAGTCTACTTGTTTTTTAAGGAAAATCTTATGGTAATGATGACTATATCTTCAATGGACACTTAAGCCAATGAGTCACCAACTTCTTTTTTAAGGTAAATCTTTTGGCCATCATCACAAAATCTTCAAGTAGACATCTAAGCCAATAACTCATCATCCTCATTAAATGCCTAGATTTGGTTAATCATGAGGCTTGGATATTTAGCACATGCCTAAATTAAAAAACTTACTTTATAAGTTTTGGCTTTCTAGAATATTCCACAAAGTTCTCTTCTAATTGGTCTACTTAAGCCCTTGAGTCCTTCACTTCTTTCTCAAGGAAAATCTTGAGCAATCATTACCAAATCTTCAAGGGACACCTAAGCGAGAGGACTCATCCTTGCATTTAATAAGGTAATCTAGAATCTTCTATTACCTCTTCTCTTGATAGGTCTATTTGTCCAAGAGTCATTTACTTAATTCGCAAGGCGAATCTTTGGTAATCATTATCAAATCTAGATATATCTACTTAAAGTGATGAGTCATCTTTCTTCAAGAAGAATCTAGGATATTCTAAAAAGTTATATTTTGTCCATTTCCATATAATATGGCAATCATGGGAAATAGGCCATTGAAAGTACAACCAAAACCGGGCAAGGGCTTTTTGTATATATCCCTAATCAACCATTCCGACACATCCAAGGTTCGTGGCAAAGCCACCCTTGGTGTGGTTGTCGTAGGCAAAATTGCCTACTTCAGCTAAGTTAATGACCTAGGGCATGGACTCAATGGCCGGCACTTGGGTCGACTTTGGCCAAGCATACTAAGCACGTGGCTGACTTAAAGTCTGGGGTAGGCCTAAGCGTAGAACCTAGCACACAGCAAGGTTCCTGGCCGGATCCAAGATCCATCATAAGGGGTTCATGGCCAGTCCACAACTGGTCCATGGCCAAGCATACCTAGTCCATGGTCGGCTCTCGATTGTTATGGGGTTGCGTAGGAGTAGTCGATCCGTGACCAACGTATGGTTGCACCAGATCGACTCATGGTCATTCACGGTCGGTACATGACCAAGCGGAATCACCCGCGATCGGAACATGACCGCTCTGGATCAATCCATGATCATCCATCGATTTGCAGTGGTAAGTGACCATCCAATGACCAACCCTTATGGTCGAGCAACCGTTCCATGACCAAATGGCTTGGGTCCACTTACATGGTCGGTGGATTGGTTCACAGCTAATCCCTTAATCAATCCATGGCCAATCCTTTGCCTCCCTTTGAGTCAAGCCAATCGGTCCATGGTCGATCCTCGGAACGATCCATGACCAATTCTAATCATCGGCATACCAAACTTATAGTCATTTCTCATGGGTTGGAAACCAGGATGTTACACTAGTAAAAGTTTAGAATTTTTTATGAGACAAAAAAGGTTTAGTGTAATTGTGCCACAATGGGTAAGTTTGAGGCTTTCGGTGACACAAAAGTTTTTTGAAATATTAGTGTCACAACAAGATAATTTTGGATTTTTGTGATATTGACCTAGTTAAAATTAGTTAAATTTGTAGATTAGGTCCGTAATAGTAGAAATATCAATCTTATATAACTTTAAATGAGTTTCTACTTCCACTATCATAGTGATCATAAGCTAACGTACACTTAATTGTAACTATCTAATATATATAAAGATTAAAAAAATGCAAAGAAGTTAGTAAAAAGATAGCCATGTCTCTGCTGGTTTAGGAAATGAATTAAAATAAAAAGACTCTAAAATCTAGGTAATAGTGTATTATGAAAAATTTTAACTTTTCTATGGAAAGTTGAGAAACTAGTTGAACAAATTAAAAGTTTAGAGACTAGATTGAACAATTAGTAATAGTTAAGGAGTACATTAAACAAATTAAAAGTTAGGATTTAGAGACTATTTTTTGTCATTTTCCCTTAATATGATATAGCTGCACACTTAATCAAATATATTAAATGCTCGAATACTTTTTCTTATCATCAAAGTCAATTTAGGGATGTTTTCGAACAGATTCAATGTCTATGTACGTAAAAGACAATTACATATGGACTTCGAGACATTTTTGTCCCTTTTTCTATTGTACTTAGTTCTCCATGGATGTTGTTCTCAACCCAGGACACAGGATTGAGTGTGATCGGATCACGTCAATCTTGCTGTGTTTATTGTCTTTGTTATATTCTTGTCTCACATTGGATTTTTTTGTTTTATTTGCATTATATACATTTGATCTCCTTCTACCAAATAATTTAAGTTTTTGAGATATATTATCACATAGTATCATAGCCCGACTTCCACATCCTCCATGCCTAAGGTTTATTTTGCCCATAGGTGGCTCCTCTTTCTTTAATTGCACATGCCTTCCTTGCCTTCTATATGGATTTAATCCAGTTTGCACATGAGGGAATGTGTTCAAATATCATTTCACATTTGTCGACCGAGATGGCAAGAGGGCTTGCCCATCTCCTTGTGGTCTTGAGTTCAAGTTTAGTTAAGAGCATTCCCAGAATAAAACTCAGAATGCACCAAATCAATGTGTGAGAGTGCCTCCTTAAAATCATCAGGAAAAGTGAGCTGGTCGAAGTACATGAAAGTTGGCTTGGACACCACTTAATCATACATATATAATGAAACATCAATTGACTACTGGAATTTGACTGCTTAAACTTTTGATGGTTCCATCGCACGAGCAACGTAAGTTACCTCTTACAAGACCAATTAGAGATTTATTGCTTTACCTGAACTGTTATTTTGTTGTATTATGATTTAGGTACGTGCTACGTGACCAATTCAACATTTTTTTTTTTTTTCACGAAATCTATGTTGCCTTGGGCTTCACCCCGAGCCTATTTAGATCGAGTTCTTTATTTGTCAAGCCCGTCTTGGTTCCTTAATGGCCCAAGATTTGCAAGAACGTTTCGTTCGTTGGGCAAGGCTTGGGCTAAAAAGCAGCTGTGGTCAGAGGCTCACATCCGTAGGCCGAAGAATATGTAGACTATCTTGTTAATGGAAGTGGAAAATGCTTGATAACTATAAATAAGCAAATAAAAATCTATATACTAGTGCAGTTGGAATGGTACATTCACCTAGAACATGGTAAAATGCGTCCTCTGTGTTATTTATGTGAAATGTGATAAATAAATCAACTTTCGTGAGAGAAAGTTATTTGACAACTCAAACAATTTAGTTGTGTTTGTCATCCGAGAGAATTATGTTTTGGGCCTTGTGTGGACATGCCCTCATATAGAAATTTTGTGTTAATGTATTATGTACTTAATTCCCGTTATATGTCATCAGAGATCCCTCACAAGATGAGACATTCATTTTACTTACGGCTACTTCATGCAGAAACTTGAATAGAGCTGAGCTAACGATCAATCTTTTGAGCATGGAATGTTTATGGCCCAGTGGGTTCAAGAGACACAAACGGCAAGCAACTATACGAGCACTTCGAGGCGGGTGCTAATAGTATTCACATCAAGTATTTACAAGGGGCTAATAATGTATGTGAATATGTATAGCAATTTCTATTGCATGTATATCGGGTCTTTCATCTCAAACACTCACTATATGTAACCACATCAAAGAGATAATGAAGAGAGTCCCAAAAAAGTTATAAATATATTGTATTAATATCAATTTAGTTCTAAATCTTTTAATTAGACCAGTTGAGTCCTAAATCTTTTCCATAATTTTATCTATTTTTTTTTCTTTTCTTTTCTTTCATTATGGATGGCTCACCATTGCCAACCACGGGCAAGTGCCTTTAAGCCCTCATCGGATCTAGCAATGTTGGCCCTTCCTTGCCCAAGCCACAAGGGTCGAGCCCCTGTGTCAAACAAGGGTGACCGCCAAAGCCTGTGAGGGTTGCCCCCATTGAATTTGGGCAAGGGCTTGATCCCCATGGCTAGGCTAGGTAGGTGAGGGCCACCTCGCCGAATCTAGCAAGGGCTCGCCTAGGCAAAGGTCATTGGTTAAGTAACATTGACATCGACACCCAACACGCGACACAACACGCAAACACATCATTTCTCAAAAAATAAAAAATTCTAACACATTAGGATAAGTTGTATATTAAATATATATTTTTATATATACATGATAAATTATCATTTTTGTGATTATTTCAATCAAATTAATTTGATTCAAATTCACAAATAAATAAATAATAAAAAAAGAGCCTAGAATGAATTTATACTAAAAACATTAATCCACCATTGTTAATATCATTCATTGTTTCAATTTGAAAAATTCAATTACATTCCATTCCAGTAATCTACAAAACTTGGAGGAAATAAAACAAGCAATTCATAATCCACTATTAAATTTAATATTTAACAACAAAAAAAAAAAAAACAATCCACATTTCACCATCAAATATAACAAGAACTGTTTCTTTCCCCTTTATTTTTTTACATATTTATAATTTAACCCATCAATTATTGAAGATATTTAAAATTAACCCCGTACATTTCGGAATCATATGTTGGAATTCCGAACTCACGTTTCAAAGTATGTTGAGAGAGTTGATCATGTGTCGGATTTTCCGACACCTTTTGATTGCGTGTCAAAACGTGTCAAAACGTGACGGACATATGTCAAAGTGTCCGACGTGACACAAAAGCTCCCAAAGAGTATTGAAGCTTCTTAGGTCATCAATGACCCTCTCCAACTATAATGAAATAGAAAATAAAAAAATTAAGGAAAAATATTAAAAATTTGTCAAATTTTATCCACGCTAGTGCTAGTCATACTTGTAAGATAACCGACATCTATATCAGCAATTTTCAGCCAAAATAGAATAAAATAAATTGGCAATTTGTCAAAAATAAATTGACATCCATGCTAGCACTAGTTTAGGACTGAGTTAATAATAATGCAATAGGTTTAGTGTTGTTTTGGTACTCTTCTCAAGAGATAAAAGAGCAACAAAATTCTTTAAATTTATACTTGAAAATGTGATTAAGCCCTAATACTTTTAGATGGTGCAATTAACTAATTAAGCATGCCATCTCCTTTGCTGCTCAAGATTGATGTTGTCGTTGGCACACTCAATGCAAAGTGTCGTCGCCACACCCCTACAACAGGTTCCATCGCTGCAGCTTATCGCACCTAGCTCACGAGTCCTTTCTCTCTCTGGTCACTAACACAGTTTTTAGTCGCTACCAAAAACCAACATCATTACTTTATCACGGGCCCAACTCAACTTTGAGGCCACTTCCGCTCCCCACCACCACCACCTTCAACTCTTGCTCACTTTGGCCGACCTCCAACGAAGGTCACTAGGGTTTAGCATGATTTCAAGGTAAACCCAAAATCAAGAAGAACTTGTCCGACTCCAGGTTCCAAGATATACAAAGTAAGTTTCAAGTTTCAAAAATTGGGGAACCTATTTCAATAGATATATTCCATATTCTAGGTAGGTAGAGCCCGAAACTTAAGACAAATTTTTAAGTTTTTTCTTAGTCTATGTCTATGTGCAATTCTACCAAAATCCACTATCATTACTTCATTGTAGCCCCAACTCAACTCCGATGCCACTTTTCACTCTCCACCGCCACCTTCGACACTTGCTCACTTAGGTCGACCTCCAATGGAGGTCACTAGGGGTGAGCATGGTTTCAAGGTTAAACCTAGAGCATAGGTGAACCTCTCTAATTCCAGGTTTCAAAATATATAGAGTAAGTTTAAGGTTTCAAAAATTGGGAAACTTATTTCGACAAGCATGTTTCATATTTTAAGGAGGTGAATCCTGGAATCTAGAACAAGTTTTTATGTAGCCTATATCTTCGTGCAATCTTGCAATATTTCATAACGTCCGATGATAAGTGTATAATCTGGAATCACTAGTCTAAAATTTTATTTTATAATTGAAACTTCTACTTCATTAATGTTTTATATTATTTATATATCTAAATAAATTATAATCAATGGATTGTAATAATAAGTGGAGGTCATTAAAAATAATAATTTATTACAATCATTCAATTAATGTTATAGGTAGAAGTTGAGCCAATAGAACTTGTGTAGACCCTAAAATTGACCCTAAAAGCTATGATAAAGTAAAAATGGGTTTCAGGTTTATTTAGAGTTGATTTCATCATGTTTCAAAAATGAGAACTTTTTCCAATGAATAGGTCTCAAGTTCCAGGTATAATCCATAAAGAATCTAGAACACTATTAGAGGTCATCGCCACCACTATCTTTGAGGTTACACAACTCGTGACCTCAAATCTAAGGACAAATGCTCAAATTTGCGGATATTCACACTGTTTAAGCTTGCGAAAACGGGAAAACAAAATATCAAAAGCCTTAGCTGAGCTCGGTCCCCTTCTGGCTATTCATAAGGTTGCGAAGTTAAAAGCAATCTGAACATTCACCCACTGATGTTGGACATGTGAGAGAATCTAAATAAGTAAATCATGTCCAACACGATCGTCATTCATTATGAGTAATTTCATGACAAATTCTCTCTCTCACAACCTAGTTTTCGAAATAATTTGATTCTTGAGTTGGTGGTGAACAAGAACGAAAATCCATTGGTATTGAGCAAAAGTCCAGTGGCCTTTTTGAGAAGATGCAAAAGTCACTGCAAAACTGCCTCTTAAACCAGAAGCTTGCGATGCATGATGTGAGAAAGCGCTCTCGGTCCGCCCTCTGTCAAACACTGTCGATCAGTTTTGGCCCAATCGAGAAGAACAGATGATGAGAAATGGCCATACAGGCGCGCGCACAGATCATTCCAACATAAGCATGTGAGACTGTTTTGTTCCTTGTTTGGTCGGGCAGGAAAGGACTGCTTGATAACTCCCTTGACCGACGAGAAAGGCCTCTCTGCAGCTGCTTCAGTTCTCGGGACCCGTCCAAATTCAGGAGCCTGAAAAAGTGAAAAGGGCCATAAATGACATCACAGTACCATTCAGCATAAGCTCGTTTCGGTAGACCCGCGTCATCAATGCAGCTTTGAATTGCAAGGGACTTTTCGGAACCCGACGTTTGAGTCACAGGGAGGCGCTCAAATCAGTAATGCTGGCTCTTATCTTACCATCCACCTACCTATTAATGATTCCCTATCTCTATCGCCAATTATGCGAGCCACCTACATGTTTAATCACCGACCAAAAAAAAAAAAAAAACCTAAATGCTTAATCCATACTTTAAAAGATAAAATTATTTTAAGGAAAGCCCTAGAGAGTGTCACCGGGACACTTGTTAAGAATTATTAGTTATACCTCGGGAATATCGACATCTCTATTGGAATTATTCTTAAAATGCGCTGATTTTCAAATTTTCAAATATATCGATATGTGTTTTAACAACTTTTAGTGTTTTAAACCTATAAACCTAGCAAACTTATTAAAAGACCCCGTTCTAATAGATATTGGTTGCTCGTTAAAACGAGACCTTGTTAAAAACACTCCTTGAGTGGTCTCTCTTTCCAAAATAAAACAGTGTTCCTCTTGCTTGCAGCCTGTTGGTTTTGCTAACCATATGCGAAAGTACATACTTACCACAAAACGAATGACAGATGCTTAATTAAAATATATTTTAAGTTTATTTTGCATAAATCATGCAGTCAGATAATCATTTTAATATTTTTGTTTTCAACTGTGCATACAAAAATTGATAGTATCACGTCATACTCAAACTTGAAAATATAATATTTGATTCTTTATCAGAGAAGACAATAAGAGTCATCGACAAGACCCTTTCATTTAATTACGTGGTCCTACTTAACTTAATTGATGTAGATTTAGAGTCGGTCCATTATGACAACATTCTATATCATAGAAAAGTTAAGTCATTGTACTTCGCAAGAAAAATAGGGATGTTATGTACTCTTTTCTCTTTTTTTCACCAAAAGATGTAAGTTGAAAATTGGCCTTTTTTTTGGGGGGGGGGCGGCAAGCCCCATTTTAATTTTATTAAAAGTAAATGCTATTTTTCAATACAGTGGCAGAATTCAAACAGGGCATGCCCGTAGGAAGCAACAAGTCGGCCATATTAGTAATGAGCTCCCTGTCGTCCCAATTAATGCTTTTTGCCTTCGTTTCTAAATAACAATGACATTTATCTGACATGGAAAAACTATCACGATAAGTTTTCTACCTAGAAAATAGATTTTTCTCGGATGGAAAAAATAAAAGCAAAATTCTCCTTTTGCACATATTTAAGTTGTCAAATCAACGTGTTTTCATAATTGTTAAAAGCCGTCAACTATACAACACTCTATTTTTCGAAGTACCTACTATCTATTACGTATAACGAAAATTTATAACTTGCAGTGCATCAAAAGTTGCGAAATCTATTAAGGGTCTTGTTACAAAGTGCCCCAAGAGCACCAATTGATGCTATTAAGAACTAATAAAAATTGCAAATCAATACTTTTTTCAAATTGAAAAAAAAAATACATATTCAAAAAGGACAGCGTGTTTCAAAATGAAATGGTTATATTTCTAAAGCACAATTAGTAATCTTTAAACACTGCCTTCGGGGCACTCTTTAATATTTTTATTTTCTTAATTATCTAATTTACTTAGCAAGTGATTTGGAGGCTCGCGAGTAACATATGTCACTCATTGGTTTTGACTTACCTATTTAATAACAAAAAAGATTACAATTTTTAATTTATAGACGGTTCTCGCTGCCCATATGATCAACGCTTTCAAATCAAGTATCCTCAAGCATTAAGCATAATGATGGGACTAAAAATTGCAGATATTATCAGCGTACGATATATTGAAGATCCGCATGATTTTTATTACGAAAGAAGGAAGAGTAACTTTTTCAACGGAAGCTTTGGGAGCCAATAAAATTTATGATAATTCTGATATGGGAAATGATACTCCTTTCTAGGTAACTGTCTAGATTGATTTGACTACTCCTATCATTTTAATTTATTTACTATTTTATTTTATTTATTTTTGCAAATTGTCGAGTGGTTGTTGAGCAGTCATGAGTCAAAAGAACTTATAGGGAGACAGCCTTAAATGACTTGGCTGATTAGCTCATCTAGAAAAATTGGCTTTTTAAGTCGCCTCAAAAGCAATTCAATGCATTAATGCCGTACAAAATGATTGTTGTTTGTTGGCTTGGAAAGCCAGGGGACCGATTAGCCTTGTCATGTGATGCGATGATCATGGGTCTCTCTCTATTTTCTTGAATGACAATGATTCTTGTTTGTTGGCTCGTAGGCATCATGTGGAAGAAGACCCCTCAATTTCTCATCCACAAGTCTTAATTTGGAAATATCCTTCCTAACTTAGGGATATAGCGATCTGTGTACACTCTATTTCAGCAATCGGGAAAATATTAACAATTGCACACTCTATTTCAAGTAAAATTGAAAATACAAACTATGTACTCTTCTTAGTCTTGCACGCTCTAATTCAGTCTCACTTTCTAGTTTTTCCAATTTGTTCTTTAAATCTTTGCATTAAATTTTAATATAATCATTCCAGTCAATTTTTGTTAAAAAAGATTGATGTGACGGCCAGCAATGACTGAACAACCATATCAACGGTTTTTTCAGTGAAAATCGATCAAAATAACAATATTGAAATTTAACACAAAGGTTTAATTAAATTGGAAAAATTAAATAATTTATAATTAAATTGGTACCTGTACAATAATTCAAAATTGATAGGAAAATTCTCTTGTATATACACACACATCTATAGGCCAAGCTAGCCAATCTAAAAAAATAACTCTTTCCTTTTTTGGAAATTTTTCTCCAAATTTGGCCTTTGAAGCAATGATGTGGATACATGCTATTTGAGTAATTGACCACCATTTGCACAGTTACCCACATGAGATGTTACATGTTAAATTGAAACTTTGTAAATTAATTAGTTTAATCAAAATTTTAAATGTACGCACTAGGAGGAGGTGTTTGGTGCTACACACGCCTTTCCAAAAGAAAATGCTGATATCCAATCACCAGGTATATGTTGGTATCTCTTTGTGCATTTTTAGTAAATAAAAATGAAAAAAAAAATCTTCTAAGATGCTTACGTTAATTAATTTTTTAATGACACGCTAATAACCATTTAGAAAGCCGAGATGTAAAGTTGGTATTCTCATATTTCAACTTCCCAATCCAAGTGAACATCGGATTTCATAGAGGACACTGACATATAGCTATAGTAACTAACAGGAAGGAAAAGGTCCATCCTCTAGTTTTATCAGTATAGTTTAGATAAATCGAACAGCCCCATGAAAAAAATGAATTACATAAAGCGCGAGAGATCGAACACGTGGCCTCCCGGCCTCTTGGCTCAAGCCCTAGGCTTGATCGTGGCCCGGAGAGTGTTCTTCATGACTACCGTGAACTCCAATTTGCCGGTGAAGTCGATCTTGCTTTCCGGCGGATAAGCACTCCACTCGAACTCTTGAACCATCCGTGCGAGCATCAGATTAACGTGACAAGTGGCCATCGCAAGTCCCGGGCATATCCTCCGCCCCACGCCGAACGGCAGCATTTTCACGCCAGTGACACCAGTGATATCGGCAACTTCGTTGCCTGAAATGTACCGATCCGGGTCGAATTTTTCTGGGTTTTTCCACAGCTTCGGGTCCTCTCCGACGGCGGGCAAGTAGATCTCCACATTTGCATCTGTGGGTATGTCATAGCCTGCAAGGAAAATTACGATATTAATTCATGCTAGCATATCCTAATTACATCAATATAGCGCTCCATCCATATATCGTACTAGTCTTCCGCGTAAAAGTTATATTTCCTTCTATTAAACAGCGAACTCGTTCACCAAAAATGTGTAGATTGAGTAATTAAGACGTATGCTCTAATGTTCCTAATTTTAAGTGGGACCAGTTCATATCTATCATATACGCCTACCTTTCTTAAGCCTAATTGTAACAACGATCTACGTATTATGAGAAAGTAATTAGTATATTCAATTAGTACATTCAATTAGCCCACTTTATATTAGAGGAATTTACCATGTCATAATTATTTACCGTGTCTTATTTCTACAGTGAGATCACATCCTAATCAGAATTCGTGTCGCTCATTTGCTATGATACGATAAGGTAAGTCATTTTAAACACCGAGCAAATTAGGTAAATCTCGAACTTACAAAATTTCTCTATAAACTACACGTTAATCAAAGACAATGAAATCAATTAAAATCATCACGGATCCCACATTATATCACAGACCCTAAATTTTGTTTGCATCATACCAAATCAGTCGCCCGGGCTCGTGAAGAAGCGTGCGCAGCATTCATCAATGTAGATAGCAACCTCACTTACGTACCTGCTAGCTTGGTCGGCTCATTCACTGCGTGAGTTAAAGAGAAGTAGGTGGGCGGGTGCTTTCGCAGGAGCTCTTTAACAACAGCATTCAAATACACCATCTTATCCACGTCTTTCTCGTCCACCTTCCGGTCGCCGACCGTCGATCTGATCTCCTCGTAGAGCTTGCTTTGCACGTGGGGGTTGGCGATCATCTGCGCGATCCCCCACTCGATCGCCGTCGCCGTCGTGTCGGTCCCCCCGTTCAGGAACTCGGAGCACAGCGTCACGAGCTCGGCGTTCGTGGGCCCCGACTTGCGCCCTTCGACCTTGAGGTCGAAGAGCGTGTCGAGGTATGAGAAGGACGTCGCCGACTTGTCCGACCCCGGGTTCTCGAGCGCCTTCCTGCGTTTCTCGATGAACGGGATCACGAAGTCGAGCTGCGCCTGCCGCACTTCCTGCGCCCGCCTCCGCTCCTTGGAGAAGAACAGGCTCAGCGCCGGGAGGTAGTCGTCGATCCGAGGGTCAAGGGTGATGAGCACCGTCTTCATCATGTCGTCCATCCGCTGGATGGTTTCCTCATCCATCTCGAGGCCGAAGCACATGGCCAGGAGGATGCAGAACGTGGCGAACCGCGCACTCTTGAGCACCCAGACGACGCCCCCGTTGGCCTTGGCCTCGGCCTGGATCCGGTCAATAAGCTTGTCCATCGCATCGTCCCGAATACCTTTAAACTCCTTGAGCCGGCTCGAGCTGAGCATGTTCTGCACCATGTTCCGCCGCAGCGACCGCCACACGGGACCGTAGAGGGCGGCGTTGACCGTGAACTTGTTGCAGCTGAAGACGGCCCGGGTGGGGTTCTCCCTGGGGCGGGTCATGAACAGCGCCCCACGCTCGATGAGGGCCTCGTGGACGAGCTTCGCATCGGCCAGGATGATCAAGGTCCGAGTCCCCATCCTCAGCGTGAAGATCGGGCCATACTTGGGCCTGAGATCCTCCACGTACATGAAGAACGGCTTCCCCGAGCGGGCAACCTGGAAGAGGTTGCCGACGATGGGCCAGCCGGGAGGTCCCGGGGGAAGGTTGAGGCCCTTCCCTCCCGCCTTACGCGAGAAGAAGAAGATGACCCCGGAAACCAACACCGCCAGGAGAGTGAAAATGAGGTGATAGTACGACGATAGATCCATTGTCGTCGATGGGGGGCTTGTGAGGGACAGAGAGTTCAGAGGAACGGAGGAGTATATAAAGGGGGGGAGAGCATGAAATTGCAGGTGAGGGTTCAATAAAAGCTCACGAGGCTCGAGCTACCCACCTTGAGAAAAAAGCATCATGTTCCCGGACGAGTACAAAAGCGAGGCAGATCATTGAGAGGCTCTGTGGAGTTCGAAGCGTAGGCGGGGGAGGCGATTAAATGGTGGTGGCGACAGCTAAGGCGCCATTAATGGGTTGCGATGAAATGCCACATCGAGTAGGTGAAGACAGGAGAGGGGAAGATGGAATGAGATGGGGATTGAGAGCCGAAATCTGTGGGACTGAGAGCGAGTTGAAAGAATGGCCCGAGGATCATCATCATCATCAATGAGACTTCCAGGGTTAGGTTATAGTTACAAGTTTACTGCATATTGCGGCCTTCAGGCCTTCTCAGTAAAAAGTGCCGCGCCCGCATTCACCTCCTTCCCTTCCCCATGAATACTTTCAAGAGGCCACCTTTGCTCAAGAAAGTGTTCCTATTTATCTTCAATTTTAAGATGAATCGAGGGAAATTTCGATGCCAAAATGACTGCAAATTTTCTTCCATTCAAGACTTAAATATAGCATGTATTTTCTTCTTTTTGGCAATGAGGTTGTTCCATCAAAATAGGCATATGAATATAATCGTTCGGCTCGTTTTTAGTACATGTCAGTGTTTTCTATTGTGTATATATATATAAGCAATGTTTAATCGTGCCTCATAATAAATATTTATTAACATTATTTTCATTGAAACAACGTGGTCATGTGAACCAATTAGATTTAACTTTTTTTCTTATTTTATGGTCCGTTGTTTTCACTTAGTATACTGAGTTCAAATCAACTTTTATCTTCGATTACGATTAGATTACAATTTAAAATAATATATATATATATATATTGATATTAAATATCAAAAAAATGGTTTGAGTATACAACAATTTATGTCTAAAAAATTTTGTAAACGATAAAAATGTACTTTTTCCCTAAAAATGACTGTTTATATCACTCGAAATATCTAGTAAATGAAAAACGTTTTTATTACAAAAAAATAATTTATGTATAAATATTTTTATGAATGATAAAAATATTTTTCGTTCATTCACAAGTAATTATTTTTAAGAAAACATTTTTCAAATCATTCTTTTTTAGTAAAACAAACGAAGCCAAATAGTTAATTTATTGGCCAATTTGCCACCCATGGAAGGAGGTATATAAAGTGTAAATTTTTTCACTCCTAAATTTAGAAGAGTCCTACATTAGTAGGTGGTTGTTTTAAGGATTAATACCACAAAAACTCGTACCAATACACTTGCAACAAATTTATCCAAAATTAATTTTTTTTACGAGAAATCACAAACTAGTAAATTTGTGACAAATTGACCCTTCTTTAGTTTTCGTTAAATTAAATTAATACCACAAAAACCACAGACTAAGACACCTATGACAAACAAAGAATAAATCCCAAATCAGTATACCAATGAAATTTAACGGCAAGTAACGGGAGATAAACTTATTACAAGCTATGAAGCACCGACACTCTTCAAGAGTCTTTGTGTCGTGTTGGACACTTCGACACGTGTCCGACACTCTCAGACACTCTTCGACACTCAGTCAACACATGTCGAAAAATCCAACACATGGTCAACTTTTTCGACACTCTCCAACACTTGAGTTGAAATTCTGACTTACGAGTTTCCGACAAGTGATTCCAATATCGAGGTCAATTTTAAAAATTTAATAAATGAGAAGTCAATATATATATATGTGTGTGTGTGTGTGTGTGTGTGTGTGTGTGAAAAAATAAAACACAATAATAAAAATAATAAATAGAGAAATAAGAAAAACCTAGTTTTCTCTTCTCTTCTAACTCCCACTTTCCATAACACACAATTCACCCTTTAAGTTTTTTTTCTCATCTTTCAACATATCTAACATGTGAGTCCAGAATATGGATTATTTGTTTTTTCTCTAAGTTTTATGAATCATTGAAATAGAGTTGAATTTGTCAAATTGAAACAATAAATGATATTAATAAATGGCGGATTAATATTTTTAATTTTTTAATTAATTATTTATTTATGAATTTGATTGAAATAATCATAAAATGATATAAAAATATATATTTAATATACAACGTGTCCTAACGTGTTGGAATTCTCTGTTTTTTTAGAAACGACGTGTCGGCGTGTCGTGTCGTGTCGTGTCGTGTGTCACGTGTCAGTGTCGGTGCTACGTAGATTACAAGTATACCAATTTGAGATTTTTTATGGTCAAAAAATTAATTTGGGATAAATTGATATCCATAAATTGATCACATGGATATCAATTTGGAGTTTTCCGTAATGTAACCCTTATTTTCATTTACGTACTAAAGAAAGTATGTTGCGTTGCTCAATATGGTGGTGACCGGTAATTCTTGTTGACAATGAACTTTTAGTATGCTATTGCCTCAGTAAATGGACAAGACGATTGCTACGGTACCTTTGAGTTCTATGCAAATCCAGAAGAAATAGTGGCGTATGTGATGAAATGAGATACAGACCGTGTTTGATAACTCAACCTGTGAAAATTTTAAGTTTAAACAGAGGCCATTATCATATCCTCAAGCTAAAATGAGACCTAAGAATTATAAAGAAATTATTATTGTTAGAGATATTTATCTTCTTGATTGATTATAATTGATTTCATATTGATTATAATTGATCTCATTTTAATATTGTAATATTTTATTATTTTAGATAGTTGTCTAGTACAGCCTTTAAATAGGCTCTTGTATCATCAGTATTACATACACTGAACTATACAGAAATTCATTTTTCCACTTTATTCTATCATGGTACAGAGCGAGGTTTTTTTTGAGAAAGTTGCCATTGCCGCAACACCTTTAAAATTCATCACCTGCCACGAAGAGAAGCCACACGCGCCACCACGCCCTACCACGCTACGAGACCACTGACGACCACTGATGCTATCGACTACAAGTGGAACTTTCGAAGACAATCCTTAGAATTTCCAATCGAAAACCACCATAGACAACTTCCACATTCTTCGGTGAGTCCAGAACAACAACGACCGTTGCCAGAAAGTTATCCATGCGCCCTCACGCGCCGCCCAAACCCTCTGCGCGTGAGATCCACACGCCACAGCAAAGACTATCGTCGGAAAGTCAGCCACACACCCTCACATGCCAGCCAAACCCTTTGCGCATGAGATCCACACGCCAAAGCTTCGCACGTGATTCATGCGTGCATTAGGTGACATCATCACTAACGTCATCCTCGCACGTGCTCCGTCCGTGCTCAAGTAGTGATGTTAGCACCACGTCATCCTCCATCGCCAACAGTCGTTGATTGTCGTTGACCAACGTTGACCCAACTGGTTCAAACCGGTTTGCGGGGTTCGGCTTGATTCAGACCAGTTCTCGGTGTTTTCTAATCAGTTTGGCGAAATTCCAACCAGTTCGCTTCTTTTTTAGACCGGTTCATCCAGTTTCCGATCGATTCGCTTGATTTTCCGACCGATTCAGCCAGATTCCGATTGTCTCTTAGGGTTTTCTGATCAGTTCGACTTGATTCTGACTAGTTCTTGGCATTTCCAGACCAATTCTTGAGGTATTTGGACATTCTCAATCTATTTTCAGCCTTATTTTCTTCATATCAACTCTATAAGTATTAGTTTTTCTCAAATTCATTAAAGAATTTGTTGAGTTTACTAGTATATTGCCTATCATGGACAAGTTAGAAGTTTCAATGCCCATTTAGACCATCCTAAATGGATCAAATTATATTTTATGGGCTCAAGAAATGTCTAATTTTCTAAGGGGACGTAAGCTTTGGCGTTATGTCACTTGTAGTTTCCGTGAGCCTAGTCAGGCCATTGAAGAGGATGATGATACATTTGCTGAATGATTGGAGGAGTGGGAGAGCAAGAATCACCAGATACTTATGTGGTTTCGAAACACTTGGATTCCATCTATCAAACTCCAGTTCGGTCATCTAAATACAGCAAAGGAAGCCTGACATCTTCTTGCTAGTCGTTATTCCACATCAGACATTACTCATCAATATCAACTGTTAGGGAACTTACATCGCATACATTAGGAGACAAGTCGATCTATTAATGACTTTCTTTCTTCGATGCATGCTATATGGGACCAGCTCACTTTATCTGAACTAACATGGAATTTGACTGCCGATGCTCATAAGTTTGCTGAATATTGTGATCGTATACGGGTTATGCAATTTCTGATGGCTCTCAATGATAAGTATGAACCTATGCGAGCCTCAGTTTTGCATCGGGATCCTTTACCTCATCTTGAGGTAGTTGTTTCAGAGCTATTAATTGAGGAAACTCGCCTTGCGACTTTAAAGGCACAATGTGCTACTCCACTGGTTTCCACTCCTACAGTTGCAGTGCTTGCCACTTCTGGCTCATCCTCATGGTGCAAACCTCGCCAACCTAGTCATCATGCATCAAATTGTTATCAATTACAATGTAAGCAACCTATAGGAATAAACAACCGATCCCGTTTTAGAGATTCGCCTGCACACCACCCATCCATTGCTGCTTCTACCATAGAGAATTCCTCTAACAGTTCGCCCATCACGCTATCTTTAGATGATCTTCAGTCAATAGTTCGTTCCATTCTTCAATAAACTGGTACTTCTAGCCCTTCTGCTCTGTGAGTCACTCTAGGTACTCCTGATTCATGGTTCTTTGATTCTGCGTGTTGTAATCACATGATTTCCCATTCCAATTTATTTAAGTCAAAATCATACACTTCACAAACACCTATTATTCACACAGCTGATAACTCTCAGATGATAATTAATCATATAGGGAACATTTCAACGTCCACCTTGTCCTTACCCGGTACATTTATGGTTCCCAAACTCTCTTTAAACTTGATATTTGTGGGTCAGCTATGTGAGCTTGGTTTTGACATTCATTTCTCTTCAAATGATTGTCGTGTACAAGATCCACGGACGAGACAGACAATTAGGACAGGCCGTAAAGTGGGACAGTTGTTTGAGCTTGTTTCTTTAAAGCTTCCCAACTCCTTCACTGGTTGTGCTGCCATAGTTTCATCTTAAACTTGGCATTCTCGTTTAGGTCATCTTTCTCTTTCTCAATTAAGTCATTTGCTTTCAAGTGGTCATCTAGGTTCCGTTGACAATAAAACCTTTGATTGTCTACCTTGTAAATTAGGAAAACATTATGCTTTACCGTTCAATATTAGTGAATCTATCTCATATGCTCCCTTTAATTTAATTCATTCGGATATTTGGGGACCATCTCCTACTCCCACTATGGGAGGTTCTCGTTATTTTGTGATTTTTGTTTATGATTATTCATGTTATACATGGCTTTATCTCATGAAAAATCGATCTGAGCTTACCTATATCTAGGGTAATTTTGTTGCCATGATCAAAACACATTTTTTCTCGAGATATCAAGGTTTTTCATACTGATAATGCCATGGAATATAAGGACAGAGAGTTCCTTAAAAAAATTTGTCAGAACGGTACTATTATTCATTGTTCTTGTCCAGGAACTTCCCAACAAAATGGTCAAGTAGAGCGTAAACACAAGCATATCCTAGATATTGTACGCACTCTTCTAATCTTAGCATTTTATCCAGAACGGTTTTGGGGAGAGGACTGCCATATTGCTATATACACTATTAATTCTATTCTGTCACCTATTATAAGTAACATTTCTCCATACAAGCGCTTGTATGACAGTATTCCTAATTACAGTCTACTTTGAGTTTTTGGTAGTGCATGTTTTGTGCATCTTCTTCCAAATGAACGCACGAAGTTAGAACCTCATGCTCGTCTCTGTTGTTTCCTTGGATATGGCATTGAGCATAAAGGGTATAGATGTTGGGACCCTATCTCCAATCAACTTTATGTGTCTTGTCATGTTACCTTCTGGGAACATAAAATGTTCTCATCTTTACGTTCTTTTGCATCTTCTCCCATTGTTCCAAATGTTTGTTTCTTCACCAATCCTTCTGTTGAACTGTTTCTAGAAGATGACACTCATGCATCTTCCTCTTCCTAATCTTGATGCAGGTATCTCTGAAAATCCCACTTCGGCAGCTCCTGATATGTCTGTGCCATCCGCGGATCCACCTTTAGAAGTTCCTTCTTCTTTTGTTCGTCATTCCACCCATATAAGTCAACCTTCTGTTCAGCTTCGTGATTTTCACTGTTATTCTACAATTGCCTCTTTTCACAAGCCTCGTACATATAGAGAAGCTCATACTAATCCTCTTTGGCAACAAGCAATGGTAGATGAGTTGCAAGCATTAGAACACTCTCATACTTGGGTTTGGTTGATTTGCCTCCCAAAAAGTCGACTATAGGTTGTAAATGGGTGTACAAAATCAAAACTAAGGAAATGGTACAGTGGAACACTATAAAGCTCGACTAGTAGCAAAAGGCTTTACCCAGGAGTATGGTATTGACTATGACGAGACGTTTGCTCCAGTTGCATGTCTTACTTTTATCCATAGCCTCCTTGTTGTCGCTGCTATTAAGTGATGGCCTATATTCCAAATGGATGTCAAAAATGCATTCCTTAATGGAAATCTCACTGAAGAAGTGTATATGAAGCCACCTCCTGGATATACTCATACTCTTAGTAAAGTTGTCGTCTACGCCAACCATTATATGGACTAAAACAGGCTCTTGTGCATGGTATTCCAAGTTTAGTTCTACTATAGAACACCTTGGATTTGCGTACAATCCCTATGATAATGCTATATTTGTTCAACGAACATCTCGTGGAAGTATTCTGCTACTGTTATATGTGGATGACATGGTTATTACTGGCGATGATCATGAAGGCATTACAAAACTACAGCTGTATTTGAGTCAATAGTTTGAAATGAAAGATCTCTGACGACTCAGTTATTTTAAAGGATTGGAGGTTGCTTCAGATTCCTCTGGTTATTATCTTTCTCAAGCGAAATATGCCACTGATCTTCTTTCTTGAGCTGGACTTACTAATAACAAGACCGCTACCACTCCCATTGGGAATAATGCCAAATTTGTTGAAAAAGATGGGACTCCTCTTCCAAACCCTACACTTTATTGACAGTTAGTGGGTAGTCCGATATATCTCACTGTTACCCACCTTGACATTGCTTATGCTGTTCATGTTGTGAGTCAATTCATGATTGCGTCACAAACAACTCACTTTGCTGCTGTTCTTCGAATTCTTCGCTACATCAAGGGTACCTTATTTCATAGTCTTCACTTTTCTGCTAACTCATCCTTAGAGTTAACAGCTTATTCTAATGCTTATTGGGTTGGTGATCCTCTTGATCGTCGCTCTACTACAGGCTATTGCTTCTTTCTTAGGGAAGTCCCTTATTTCCTAGCAAAGTAAGAAACAAACTACTGTCGCTCGATCGAGTATGGAAGTGGAATATCATGCCCTTGCCAATACAACTTCGGAATTATTATGGTTGCGGTGGTTATTAGAAGACATGGTAGTTTGTCATAATAGTGGAACAACCATTCATTGTGATAACCGAAGTGCCATCAAAATAGCTCATAATGATGTTTCCCATGAGCGTACCAAATATATTGAAATAGACTGTCATTTCATACACTTTCATGTGCTTCATGACGATGTTCGTCTCGTTCCCACCTCCTCAATTGATCAGACGGCTGCTGTTTTCACGAAGGCACATCCACCTAGGTGTTTTGAAGATCTTTGCTCCAAACTCTAGTTAACCTCTTCTATGTCACCTTGAGTTTGAGGGGAGATGTTAGAAATATTTATCTCCCTGATTAATTATAATTGATTTCATATTGATTATAATTGATCTCATTTTGATATTGTAATATTTTATTACTTTAGATAGTTGTCTAAAATAGTCTATAAATAAGCTCTCGTATCATCGATATTACGTATACTGAAATATACAGAAATTCATTTTTCCACTTTATTCTATCAATTGTATCAACGACCAGAAAAATTGCACATCAAGTAGAAATCGGCACCCAAAAACACCTGCTAGAGATCCCATGGAAACTAATTGTGGACATCGGGAACCGAAATGCAAAAATGACCAACGTCCGAGTGTTTCTTTATGTACTTTTTTTCGAAAAGCATATATGACTTCCTCGTAAAGAGGCTTTTTTGGATACGATCACGAGAGAGAAAAAAACAAGAGTTTGGCAGAAAGGAACCCGGGACTCGCATTTGTTTCACGCGCAAGAGGATAAACGTATCTTTACAACTTGGTGCAACCCTGGCAGGCATGTGCGAACTCAACGCCTTTATCTTATTGTGACCAAGCCAATAATTGAACGATAGAAATCTACTCAAGCAATGTGAGACTAGAAAAGTAAGGAAAACATACTTTTAGAAATGCTTTTTTTATAAAAAAAATCCTCACATATTTCAAAAAGGTTTATCTGTTGGTTTCGCCTTGATGGGCAATGCCATTAATCTCGTGTCTTTTGGACTATTAACAGATCTAAATAAATGAGACATAACTTATGGAACCAATGATGAAGCAGCTGACTTCTTTGAACCAATGATTCCTCTTGGAACCTAGAGTTTTCACTAATCACATTAACCCCACAAATTCCATTGTTCATTGCGGAGTTGTGCTAGTAGGTTATGTGCAATTTTTTGTTATTCAGAACTGCTCTAGAGATTTAGCCACCTACCCATAGCAACGGCGCTACTTCATACTCATATAGGTCATCCCATCAAGTCTGGTTATTTATGGGTATGTTTGTTTTGCAAAAAAATAAGCGTTTTGAAAAATATTTTCTAAAAATGATCGCTTGGATGACTTGAAATAATTAGTCAAAAATGTTTACATTATTAACCATAATTCATGTTTAAATTTTTTTTGGAAAATAAAAATATTTTTCATTCATTTATTTTTGTAAGCGTTACAAGCAATTATTTTTAGGAAAATATTATCTAAATCATTCATTTTTTGCAAAAAACAAAAAAATAGAATCAAGGCTTGTGACTAGCTAGGTTAAAATGCAACTGCGACGAGGGCTCATTTAGCTAGCAATTTGACCATTTCGAGCCTGGCCCCAGCTTATATTGAAGTTCAAATTGAGTATTAACGGGCACAAATAACTTGAGAAGCATATGGATACCTATAGGTCATCCAGGTAACTATCTTTGTAAAAGAAGTCTGAAGATGACATGTGGTCACTTCATCGTTGAAATGACTTGGGTGTTTCTCTTTAGCTCAATACACTGAACAAGCTGCCATGATGGGATCCACAGCGTTTATGTTGGATTAAACTGAACACCGATATGGTCTCAGAAAGAAACTCTAGGATGGCTGGCACGATAGAGAATACTTAGACAAGGATGTGGGGATTGCAAGGGTGAATCTAATATGCACTTGTAAGGATTTGCTACTTGAGTAAGGGAAAAAGTATTAAAAAAAAGTCTTAAACTTATTATATTTGTATAAATCAGTCATAAACTTTTTAATTGGATTAATTTAGTTTTAAATATTTTCACATTGTTACCAATTTAGTCCATTCAACTAATTTGGATTGGAAATCACTAACGTAGATTTTGGTTATCTTGCGTAACACAGACAACGCTGAAGTCGACATTTTTAAATAATATTTTGATTTTTTAAATTTTTTATAATTTTTTGTGAAAATTTTTATTTTTTATTTTTTCTTTCATTTCGGCCACTGAGGGCATAAAGGCCCTTGCCCACAGTTGGCAGCCGACAAGAACTTGCTAGCCCTGGCCAACCAAAATGAAGGGGAAAAGAACAAAAAGAAAAAAGAAAAAGTAAAGAACCAAAAAAGTATTTAAAATGTCAATTAATCATGTCACATAAGACAACAGATTTCCATATCAGTAATTTTTAGCTTAAATTGATCGAACACACTGAATTAGTATTAATGTGAAAAATTTTAAGACTAAATCAAGCTTAATATAAGACTCTTTTTTTTAATACTTTTCCCCTTGAGTAAGGCCTTAATAATGCAATTCAAGAGGGCCATAAAAAGATAATTGTCGACATTGCGGAAATTTTAAATGAATCTTATGTCACGACAAAAGCACACGAACCCGACTTACTCGAAGACATAACTCGACTTTTCCGTGACCGGCGAGAGATGAATATAGAAAATGCCTTTAGAGAGAACCGATGGGCCGATTGGCTTCGGCATCGGATCCGAATCTGATGCTTGTCCTTCTTTTCATCCGTAGGCCCTAGGGAATTAATGTGTTCTAAATTAGGTGTCTTCTATATTAGGTGATGAAGTAGCAACCAAATTTGTTCCAGGTAATTGATGCGTGTCCTTCTTTTGCCTCTTTCACAAAAATAAGGGATATGCGTATTACAAATTCTAAAATTTGTCATGAAAATATAATTGAATCCTAAATCTTTTAAAAAATATAATTGAGTTATGAAACTTGTCAAATTTGGGTGATCGAATCATTCCATTAACACCGTCAATTTGTTTAACGAAAAATGCCGACATGATATTCTTAAATTAATTAATTTATCCTACGTGACATTTTTATTACCTTTTTCTTTAAATAATATTTAAAGAATAGTAAAAAAAATTTAAAAGCTAATTTTTTTTTTTGAGTGACCAAGGATCTGCCGGAGCATGCCCTTGTTGACTTACGCCGATTTGGGGTCTCACGGGCCTCTGCGGTAGAGGACCAATAGCGACTATAAATCGGGGGAAATTGGCCTAGCAACCCACCGCCAGAGCCCCCGCTTTAATCACTAGCAACGCAAGGTTTCAAACCCTCGACCTCCATGCACTAGAAGGAGAGATCACAACCAACTGCGCTGCCCACTGATAGGTTAAAAAAAACTAAATTAATTCTTTAAAAAAATGGAAAAAAAGACCAAGTCATGGCTAGGCACTCCGTTGTCGCTGCCACAGTCAAAGGGGGTCGGCGAGGCAATGAAGCCAGACAGCCCTTGTCAACCCAAGCAAGGCCAATGTCGGCCCAAGTGAGGACTGGACAAGGCTCGCCCAGATCTAGGCGACGTCAGCCCTCAACTTTGGGCAGCGAGCCTCCCCCGCCAGCCCCAAGCAAGGGTCGGCAATCCTCATTAAGCCCAAGCGAGGACCAACGTTGCCCAAATCTAGGCAAGCCTTGCTTGGGCCTCAACCCAGGCGTCGCCCAAAATTGGGCAAGCCTCGCCAACCCTTGCCTAGCTAGTGAGGGCTGCCAACCCTCTGCCGCCGAGGGCCCACGAGGTTGCTGGCCCCCTTCGATAGTGGCAGTAATAGCAGTAGTGGTGCCTAGCCATTATCCCTACCCCTTCTTTTCTTTTCTTTCGGTTTTGTTTACTTTTTATTATTTTAGCTTTTTTAAAAGTTTTTTACAGTTATTTAAATAAGATTTAAAGCAAAAAGTAATAAAAATGTCACATAGGAAAAATGGATTAAGTTAGAAATCCTATATTAGCATTTTCCGTTAGACAAGTTAACGGTATTAATGGAAGAACTCGATTAAACTAATTTGACAAGTTTTAAGACTCAATTATACATTTTGAAAGTTTTATAATTTAATTGTATTTTCGCGACAAATTTTATGATTTGTAATGCACATATCCCAAAAATGAAGATGCCTTTTTATCATAGAAAATGAAGGATCGTTCTTCCATGTTTAGGAAACCACATTCATCCCACCCATAGAATTGTTCCAATCCTTCTCTAGCACACAACATACCACTACCCACAGGCTTCAAGATCTACATCTTCTGATTATTTTTCTAAGAAATATTTTTTAGTTATGGAAAATAAGGGAGACAATCCTCGTGCATGTCGAACTGAGACGCCGATTATTGTCTTACTCCTTTTACTTGTATTATTGAACTTACGAAAGAAATTTGTTTTTTCCTTCCCTCTGTTTCTGCCACAAAAAGAGGTTTATAGAAAAATCTCCCATTTCTTTATTTGGTGACAATATGGACAAAAAAAAAAAAAAATCGTACCACATGACTCCACTCATTAAGATTATGAGATGGGACTTCGTTTGGTTTGGCGTATAAGCCATCATCACTTGCATATTCTATCAAAATAAACAATAATGTTCAAATGAAAAATGTTGAAGAGTGACCCTTAACCACTTTATATATGGTCATTGAATATACTTTAGGAATATGGACATTTCTATTTGAAATATTATGCTTTCTTGATTCCAAACATATCGGTATGCCTTTTTCATTATGTTTGGTAATTTTAACTAGTGCCCTGAGATAATTGTTAGCACACCCTATTAAATAGGAAAAGCGTAACAAAATGGGGATGACTTAAAATGTTGTTCATTACGCTTTAATTTGACGTTGTTTAGCATTTAATAAAATTTTAGTTTCAAACTTTAGAAGTTAAAATAAAAGTCGATGAATTAATTGTAAGCTCCCATCAAGCGTGATTAGCCCGGTGGCTGTCACCCTTACCTATCTTTGATAAGAGCAATAATTCAAAAATAAGGAGTAGACCAGTTTCGTGAAGAGGTATGTCTGCCCCCTTGAGAGAGAGTCGTGGTGCGCAAGCATGTCGGTAAAGCTGCGGTAACGATCTCCCCTAATTTAAATTTTGTGTCACATGAACTACAAAATAATTATGATTCGAATTGAAATTTCATGTAAGTCACCTATAATAAAGTGTCACGGGTTGATTGCACCGACAATAGAGAAAAATGGAGTTTTAAAGCTTATAAACAGGTAGCAATTGAGATCTAAATCTTTTGTATAACATGCTTTATAGAGCGCAATAGAAAAAAAATTATGAATAGTATCTAAAGTTGTCTAAGTTACACTCAAAATTTATCTACATAACAACCTTAGATTGTACTTTTCTATATGAGTTTAGGACTTAATTGCACTTCTAATAAAAAAAACATTTTTTGAAAAATCTATCACACGGTTTAAAATTTTAAGGACTGGGATTGTACTTTTACTAAAGATTTAGAATTTGATTGCATCAATTAAAAGATTTATAAATTGATGGCATTCAAACTCTAAATTTTGGACTTATATGGCAACTTTCCCGCATCTTGCACTAGCATACATGGACACGGTGATTAGAATGGAACTTGCTAATATGATTATACTAGAGCTGACAAGGCTGGATATGACATGTTTGCAAGATACAAGATAAACTACGAATTAAAATTCGTATATATACATCATGATACGCTTAACTCTATATGTTGACACGAATTAATACTGTTTTCATTATAATTAAATTATTTGGCACTTAAAATCGAATTTAACATGCTTTAAGACGTCACGAATTGAAAGCACGATTACAAAACGCCATCACGAATTGCAAATCTTCGATTTTGTGCCCCCTGCTTCCAAATAATAGAATCCCAAAAACGAGGAAACAACAACAATTGCTACTGGGGCTCTTCAGTTGGTGGGCCTTGGGCCTCTCGAATAGTGGACCTTGGGCTTACAATTTTAAATCTGTCCAAGTATAAGTGAAACATAATCAAAAGAATCCATGAAAAATCATGCTTGATCGATATACAGTTCAAAAGGAACAACTCGCTAGAGCTTCAAGAACATTTCAAGTTGTGATTGTTCTATCTTTGCATCTATGAAGTGAATGAGCTTTGGAATGTGAATACTTTCCACGATACAAAATAACTTTGGGGAAACATTGTCTAAGTGTGCAACAGAAGCATCCTTCATTTTCGTCATAAGATATTTTTCTAACGTAAACTTTTCGACAAACTTAATGAGTATATATTTGTATGCCCAACATGTTAATTTGTTGATTCTATTAGAAACAGTTTCCATGTCGTGACTATTTTTCATTTCTTGTGTGCTATCTTACTGAGTTAATAACAAAAATAAATAAATTTAACTAGATGGAGAAAATGCCTAATTTAAATTTATTGTACTCTTAATTACGTGCTTGGATGATGTGTCGTGCCCAAAAATGATTTCTCGGGTAACCTTCAAATTAGGAAAATTTCCTAATATCATAACGTGCAATGGTCGACAGTCGATTTCATAGCAAGATACAATTCACAATCACATGAAAATTCAGCTAATCCTATCCACATGCTCAAATACAATCGTCGAATTGTTTCAGATTTAAATGAATATGGATAATACTTGGTGGGTGGATGCTATCCTCCGTCTGATTTTGATTTGATTTTGTTTTAACCTTATCCTAAAAAATCACAAAAAAGATATAGATAGGATTAGGATAGATAATGAAAAAGATTAGAGTAGATTTCAATAAATAACATTGCATATTAAGATAAGATTGCATGTTTAATTCGGTTATAGATAAACTTTTTAGAATTAATTAGAATAAATTTTATTGCTTTTTCTAGATAGATTGCATTCTAGGTTTGGTTTATCTAGTTGACATAACAGTCCAATTTAAATAAGGATTTAGCCTAGTTTAATTCCTAAAATGAGTTAGTAATATCTTAACCTAGAAAATTAAATTTTAATATTTCTATTCCAATTTTTAATCGAAATTACCAAAAATATAATCTTAAAATAAATTAGATTCTTTTCAATGATAGATTGCATGTTTAAATTGGGAAATTTAATTCATTTCGAATTTCATAAAAAAATACAAAACAATGTAATGTGCATGTTATATAGAATTAGTATCATAAAATGCAAGTCATTTAGTAATTACATGCTAGGGGTATTTAATTAAATTGCACATCATGTAGAGTAATTTTATTAGAGTAGTCACATGTCAATTTTGCCCGTTATTAGAAATTGCATGTTTAGGTCATTTAATTATATTTCATGTCATATTAGAAAGTGCGTGTCTAGATTCATTTACTTAGAAAATTTTATTCTATGCTAGAATCGTATATTAAATTGTCATTAGAATTAGTATACTCAAGTAGTTTTGTCGCGTGTCATGTTAGATTGATAGCATGCATTACATAAGCTTAATTTTCATTAAATAAGAGAAAACCTTAAAATTATCTAAGTGGAATTGTGTGTTAATTGAAATAATGTTTGGGTTGAGAACGTAATTTTAAATTAACCTTGCAGATGCTTACTTTGTTTGGTAAGTAAATTCCTTCCTCTCGCAATTTATTCATAATTTTGATTTTTGGATATCTTACTGATGATTGCATACTCATATAATCATCTCACGTGTTAATGGATATGTTTAAAATCAATTCAAGCTGCTTGCCAAACATTTTTTAAATAAAAGAGAAAATGTATCGAAAGGCCATTAGAGTAATCAAGTGTAATCAAATCCCGATACTTTAATTAGGTTTCTAATAGACCCACAAAAATATATTAGCGGTGACCCTGAAATGAAGTTGATTTGCATGTTTAAACTTAAACCTAAGATCATGACAGCTTGGTGACCACAAATCTTTTTTTTTTTTTTGGTGGGTCGATTAGAAAACAAATAAAACATCGGAAGCTATACTTTAGTCCTATGAACCATAGATTATGAATCCGAGGAATTGATTACACTAAATTACTCTAACGCGTTTTCGGTACCTTTTCTTTTTTATTTCAAAAATATTTGGGAGGCAACTTGAATTGTTGATCATGTGGGTGCACAATTATTAATGAAGCACCCAATAATCAAAAGTATTAAATATATTGCACAGATAGGAGTAATTTACTTACTCGGAAACAATGCAAGCATCTGCAAGGTCAATAAAAAAATCGCATTCTCAATGTAATTATGATCTCTAATAAATACACAATTCCATAAGGTTTTCTCTTATTTAATAAAAACTAAGCCATGTGCTATGCAGACTAATAATTTAATATGACATGCGACATATGACTTATTTGAATGTCCTAATTCTAACGACAACTAATATACTACTTATACAAGCATGAGATTTCTAAGGTGACATGCAATTTAGTTAAATGACCTAACGGGCAATTTCTAATGATCGACAAAATTTATGGGCAACTATCCTAGTATGACATGCAATTCTAATTAAATTACTATATATGATGTGCAATTTAATTAAATGAAGCTAGCATGCATTTTATGAACCTACTATATGTCATGCACATGATATTTTTGTATTTTTAATTAAAATTCGAAAGTAATTCATTACCCTAATTTAAACATGCATTCGATCCTTGAAAAGAATCTAATTTATTCTAAGATGATGTTTTTGGTTTTTTTTAATTAAAATTCAAAATTAGAAATTAGTGAAATTAGTTATCGTGATTAACATTTTATCTAGTTCCTTTTAGGGATTAAGTTAGGCCAAACCATATATTAAATTGAAATTTTATCTTGACTAAATAAAACAATCTATCTAGAAAAAGCTATCTAAACTTATTCTAATTGAAATAATATGCATCCTGTGAAAATATTCTAATTCTTTTTTTTTTTTTTTGGTCGGTTGTGAAAATATTCTAATTCATGGGGTTGAAAAGATTTTTGATATGACATTGTCGACCCAACATCTAATTGAAATCTCAACAAATTCAAGTTGTGCAATTAACGTCACTAAATTAAATCAAATAAGAGTTTTACCTAATTTGGAATATTGCTAATCGGACCGCGGATTGGGGTCAACGTCAACCCAGCCAAAGGGGCTCACGGCCGGCGGCGCTCACGGTGGGGCCTCCGGAAGGGGTGGCAGTTGCACCGACTGCTCTCAGTGAGGAATGAGCTCGGTGGCTTGGCTGCTGGTTGTTTGATCAATGTTCCTGGACTTTCACTATTTAAAAAAAAAAATGTTGGTCAAAGAATCAAGTATGAAGGAACTGGACGTCTCCAGACTCGTGGGCAACCAATACTGAATTGAACATGCAGGGAATCTGCCAGGTGTTGCAGGAATTCATGTGGAATTGCTGCCTTCGCTGGACAACCTGGAGCTGCTGAGACTTAACGGTGAACGTGATACTCGTGGCACGTCTGGACTGCAGCTCCTTCGACGGAGATCCCGGCAAAACGTCGCTGTTGTGGGGTGATCGCGACAATGGATCAATCGAGGATCGTCGATGGACGGGGGTTCTTGGTAAGGAGTGTCGAGCCTCGAGCGCCACTGAGTTGCGTTGAGATGCACGGCAGTGGACCGAGAAGTGGTTGGACGGCAACGCAGGAACGTCGCTATTGTTTGAACTGGTGCCGTCGGGATTTGCTCGGTAGACGCCAAGGCCGTTGGACACTCGCTGGACGTCTCGCCTGGGCTGCTGAAAATCCTTGGTTTGGTTCCAAGGGCTGCTGGAAGACCCCGGGGTCGCAGGTCGTGGCTGGCGGCTCGTGTATCACGGACAAGGGCTGGTGACCGCTGGGCGATTGTGGGAGTCGGTGAAACATTGCGCGAGTGGCCGTGAGGCCTGGCTGTCGGGAGATGGCCTGGAGATGAAGTACCTGAGCAGCGATGAAACCTCAATAGTATGTCTCACGATATTCCTCTATTTTCTCTCTGTTCTCCTTTCCTTTCTCTTACTTTTTTTCTCCATAAGAAGGGGGAGATGGGGGAGTGGGAGTTGGGATGAAAACGATTTAATTTCAGGTATGCATTTCGACTCTCATGCCTTATAAGAAAGCAGGATAAAAGTATGATATGAAAATTAGAGTATGAATAGAGTAAGATCGAAAAAAAAAAAAAACTTTTTCATTTACTATCTTATCCATTTTCTTTTAGCCAATAGTACTTGCTTTCACTTTAAAGTTAAGCTGCATTACAATATTACCCCATGTGGGGCTAATGGGAAGGTAAAAATTTGGACTAAATCCACTTTTGGCATTAATATATAAAGATGTCCAATGATTAGCAAAAAGAAACTTCAAGCAACTTATTCAAATGATAATAGGAATGTGCAAAAAAATATCAAATTGAGCCGGAAATCATCAAAACCGAACTGCGCTAGCCAATTCCAAACGATTCTCAATTCCATATATAGAATTGTCCGCCCGGACTACCTAGACCAAACTAATACATACATATGTATTTCAATTTTATATGGTTTCAAAACCCTAACTCCTAATTTCAGCTATCTCTCACGCTTCTCGCTCCTCGCTCCTCAATCCTCTCCTCACGCACGCTCTCTCTCAAAAAGCCTTAATTTCTCTCCTCTCTCGCGTCTCTCTCGCATCTCCCTCTCTCTGTTACATCCGCTTCTTCTCTTCTATTTGCTATTTGACGTCTATCTTCTTGCTCTGTTTTAAGGCCCCGCAAGGATGACGTCGTCGACCCGATCAAAGAAGGGAGCGCTGGCTCTGGCTTGATGTTGAGCTTGGATCCAACCAATTCCAAGTCGTGTTCGCCGTTAAAAAGCAACGACGTCTCACCCCTGGACTTTCAGGTGCGCCAACAACGGATCATCATCGACGCCGCTCGTTTCCATGAGTTCAAGCTCCAGGTGACTCTTGAGTCGTTGCTTCTTACTCATTTATTTGTTAAATAACCTTGCTTAAATTAGAATAGCGCACAGCAAGCAGTTCCTAGTTTTAGGTTCCAGAGTGGGAAATGTTCACCTTGAAACCAATTTCTCCAAGTTGAAAATGCAATGTTTGTGTTATACGGTTCTTATCCCTAAAATGCCCGTTTATTGTAGTGAAAATTGGCATCTAGTCTTTCTGGTGCATTCATTTCTTCTTTTTTTTAAATCGATGGAAGTTAAGTAAATAAAATAGAGTGTGATTTAGTAAAGAAAAACCCAGCTTAAAAGTACAATCCCAATTCTATCATGACGTCTTTTTGTCTCAAAAAATCTCCAACTTTATATGCTCACATGTCCAAAAATCGCAACTAATTTTTTTTTTTAAATTATCAAATATCAAAGCCAGTTAGGAGTCCATTATTAAAACATATATCTTCGTTAACAACCTGACATTCATATTGAACAATAGCAACCTTCTATTATTATTGATAATATTGAATAACTAATGGCGAATTCTATACAAGTGGGTACATTTGAGACGAGTGCAAGTTGATTTGGATTGAACTTAAAATTTGGATTTTATAGGGAATTAGCCCAATAAAATAGAGAAGTTCATCCCTCTTGGACCTGACCCGTGCTTATTTGGGCTGGACCCACGCTTGAGTCCATAAAAACAATCACTAGGGATTTTGAATGTGCACCATTTTCTTTGGCGAAGTAGCATGATTTGAAAGACAATTTTGGGCCTCATTCTACTCCATGGACTTGGGCCATGATATGATAGCGTTGTCTTTTCTTTTCTTTTCTTTTCTTTTTTGGTAAATTTTCCCATCTATCCACTGGCAGAGGTATTAAAATTGACACCTACTGACTCCCTTTCTTTCCCTCCTTTACGTGTTGGGATTTATTGGTCATAAATCGGGGGGAAAAGAATAGTAACATTTGAGCATGGTTCAACTTCTAACCCAAGAAGGATCGGATTCTTTGCATTAGACCTTCCATGACCTCTTCCTGAAAATGCACTCAACCGAACTCAGTTGAGGATCTTGCCACATTTGAAGATTCTTTCCGGGTTAAAATTGTCCAAACATTCCGCAAACCTTGACCTTTATTTTATAGGTAGACCAACCCACCGCAGACACTTTTAATATGATGAAAATAGCTCATGTACGTTTTCAAGTGGATTTATTACTGGAAATACTAGGATACTACAAATTCGAGGGTCGGAGAAGTCTGCCTCATAAGGTTTATCGTTTGGAGGTCATGTCTAGTTTCGGAGGTTGCCTACTGCTAGACAATCATACTACACATCTAACTTGTTATCGCAAAGATAGAGGGAAGTTTTGCCTAACCGAATTGTAACGAGGCATTTCGGAATTGGTGTTTCATAGCCCTGTAATTTAGGTGTAGAATTGCTCAGCTGCCATGGCGGCTTGGATATGTCACGTTGAATTTTTTCCGATATTAAACCTTCCAAAAACGTATCCAAAAGGGTTCTTTATGTAACCACGAAATTGCACTCAATTATTTTCATCAAATTGAAAGTATGTAAGTAGTCATTGGATCAAAAATAATCACACTACCAACAATGTTACGGTAATTTACCCTTTCGAGATGCTCCATCCTATCTCTTCTAATGATTTTTTCTCACTATCATATTCTCTTTGAAATGTTATTTGAAACCTTGTACGGTCTTTCCTTTCTGGTGATCTTCCCCAATGCTATGACCTTACACGTGATAACATATGTGGTTGATTTTTCTCCAGCATCTAAATATATTTTCACGTGTTGAGATTATCCATAGGTATCAGTCCCTGTCGCCTAGACTCGACTGAAGTAATTATTTGGACGTGGATGTCCAACCTTGTCTAGCAAAGTTAATTTGCCTTTAGTTAAATGATTAGGTTAATTTCAGCTACAAATAGCCAGTCTAGTAGCAAACATATTTAACGCTATTGCTCTTTTTGCCTATATGCATAAACATTCCACTTCATAGATAGGCCATGAGGAAATTGTTCAATTAATCATAAAACTATAGTACGGATGCCAATTCGGTCCTAAAATTTTTAATTTTACTAATATAGTCCTTAATTTTTGCTCAAAATTTGAATGTAGTCATTTTGGCTAATTTTTGTAAGAAATTGCTAATGTGGCAATATGGGACATAAAACAGCTAGCGATAACTGAATCACCATATTGGCGATTTCCGACAAAATCGATTGGAATAATAACGTTGGAATTTCACACAAATGTTCCAAACTAAATTGAAAAAATCGAAAGTTGATGACTAATTGGTAAATGTTCCAATAAATTGTTTTAGCAAAAAATGTAGTTATGTCAAATAATCAAAAAGAAAAAAAAAAGCATCAAAAACGCTAAACTATGCCTACTGCGACACGTTTAACCTAAACTTTTTTTGTGACACGAAAATTTTCAAATTTATACTTGTGTGGCGCATCTAGCTTAAACATTTTTTGTTAAACAAAAAACTATAAGTATTGTACACCGTGAAACATTTACTCCATATTATTTTTTTATAATACCAAAAACCCCAAGCTTGTACTCATTTAACATGTCTAAGGTTTCTCTTATTTAAATGTATTGCACAAATACAATGTAAAGGTTTTTTGTGTCACAAAAAAAATTTAAGGTACATGTGTCGGTATAAGTTTGCGATAAATACAAGTTTGGGGTTTTTTGTATTATAAAAAAAATTTGAGAAAATGTGTTACAATAGGTATAATTTAAAATTTTTAGTAGCTTTTTTCTAATCAAAATTAGAATGGTGATTAAGACTCATCAGTCATTTGGCCAATGAATAGTAAAGATCGTGACATGATGTAACCTTAGTGGCTTCTCCCACGAAAAAGAAACCCTAGTTAATTCAAGTAGGTCTTATGGTTAAATGTCAAGTCATTGGTCAGGCCAACACAAATCATTTAATGAGAAGACTTGCCTAGACCCGTTTCAGGAGACCGACACGTTTCTAGATCAACTCAATCCCATATTCACGAATGACATACGAGGATTGTTCTGAGACAAAAAGTTTTAGCTTAGACTGGCTAATTTTTCACAACATATTCCATTGAGATTCTTCATGCGTAAAAGATCATTGTACGCTGGCAACTTCAGGGAAACACACCAGGTGATGTGCGTTTGCATCTGATTCACGCCTCTCAGATATGTTGACATTTTCCAGGCAAATGACGGAATGCCAAAAACCATGAGAAAGAACTTCCAATTCAAAGAGTATTTCTCATTCTGTACTGTTCAACATATGCATGGGTAGGTTAGCACGTATGAACTGAAATCTTGCAACCAAAAGATGTAGATTGAAATCTGGGTGGGTGTTTTCAACCATCAAACATGAAGCCTCAGGCAAACAAGGCCATATTTTTATTTAGATCAGAAAATGTTTATACCAGCCAAGGTTTTTATGCCTTATTGAGAAGGATTGAAGTAGAAATATCAAGACTAAACTCAATTATGATGTTCCATATGAGCTTTCACATTATAATAACTTCTGAATAAGAGTTTCACGATATAAGATTTTTTTTCTCATCAACTGATAGGCTCAATTAATCAGAACTAAGAAAGGACTACACATTATGGATTTCGTGTCCACACACCACCTTGCATAAGACCAAATTGGAGATTCTCATACAACCGGGCTTCATCACTGATATAGACTATATACATTAATTGTAAGTTTGTAATAAACATTTCTTCAATGAACAATATAGTTTTGCAGCCATTATTAACTGCCGCTTTGGAGACTGTTTATCCAGTGAAAGGCAAGTATCTTGCATACTCCTCAAGTTACCAATAAACAGCATTTTCATGTCTTTATAGAAGAAATTAAATAAATGAACCAGAGTTTAATGAATATCAGAGAAATCATCCTAGAATAAATTCCTACCTAGTTAGTAGGTGCAAATAACCAAGCCAATCACAAAAAACTACCATCAGTTCCACATTCTCAGCAATCAAGTCAAACCAAAAGTACACCTGAAAAAGCTGAAATTGCTAATTGGCTAGACTTACAAGTTATTGCCCCTCCTGAGCTTCACTGACTCCACGACTCTCCAAAGAAATTAAAAAAGGGACTGAAATTTACCAAACTTACAAGTCATTGCTGTCCTAAAAGTTCCCATACACGAGACCCTCCAACCAATTGATCTTGCACCTTCACCACGATGTGAAGCCTGTGATTTCTGTTTTGGATCTTCCTCCAACTCTGATCAGGCTAACTTATTTTCTAGAAAATTCCATAAAAATTTCTAGGAATTGTGGAGTTGGTGAAAAAATAGATTCTGGCTCCTGGAAAAGTCCTCTCTTTGCTTCTTGTTCCATTCAGTGATCTTCCTAAAAGAATTCCTCACATTTTCCCACTTCTCTTGGCACTCACCGGCGCTCCGATTATACCCCAAACATGCCATTTTTGCCGATATTAACTCCCAAAATCCTTCCCTTAATAAACCGCATTCTTGAAAACCCGGTTCCAAGCTCGTTATCAGTTGAATCAAAGTTAATATCTCCGGCTCCGAGAATGAGCTTGTGTTTCGCTCTTCTTCTTTTGCAATATTCCGGTCCTTTGGTGGCGACAGGATTGCCAGTTCTTGCCCTGTGAACTTCCTCAGAGCTTCCATAAGTGCCGTGTCGCGAGCCTCGATCCAGACTCTTTGCTTGGCCCAGAGCTCACGCTCGCAGTCGAAACGTGCCGTCTCTTCCCTCTTCCATTCCATCTCTCTGCAAACCCTCTCTTGCTCTTTTAGCTCAATAGTCTTCAACATGTTCTCCATCCAAGCCTCTTGCTTCTCTATGATGTCCCTCATCTGTGAATCCACAAAGTGCTTCACCTTCTCCTTCCACCCCTTTTTACTCCTTTTTGAGCTATCGCTCTCGCTTACCAATCTCTTTTTCTTCTCTGAGGAATGACTGCTATTCATCATGAAAGCAATCGCGGAGAGATCTTCCTCGTTGTTTTCTGAGGAAGAGGCCGTTTCGAGCTCATGCGATGATGAGTTTGAGAAACTGAGGCTCATTTCACGTTGCAGAGCTTGATCTTGGAATGCATGACTACTAATATTGTTCGGTGCTGGGTAGAAATTAATGTTGGAGACAAGAGAAGAGTTATCCGAAGATGGCTTTCGGTTAGCTGTGGTCGATTCTCCGTAGATCGCTTCAAGTTGGCGAAAGAATCTGTAGTTCTTTCCATCCTGCCTTCCAGCTTTGCCTTCCTTAGTTTTCTTGTAGTACTTGTACAGGTTCTCAAACTTCTCTCTACACTTCTTGCCGCTTCTATTGTACCCATGTTCCTCAGACATTATCCTGTATTAAGAGAGAGAGGGAGAGGGAGAGGGAGGAGCAAGTTGAAACCTTGACACAAATTACAAACTGGGATGAGAGAAGAGATAATGAACAATAAGATAAACCCTAGAAGCTTGCTTCCAAATGTTTCCCTCATACACTTCTGCTTAAATTAATTACTGAAAAATGAGTATTTTAATAATGGATTCATACGAAAAATATAGTTTGGAGGTGCCTGTCCTAGTTTGAAGTAATAATATAATGTAAAGTCATGTGTCCTTGCTTGCTTCCAAGAGGCGAGCGGATTTTGATTTATATATGAAACATTTGCTCTACTTCGAAACACACAAAGAAATTTGTCGCTTGAGCTAAGAGCGTTGATTAATGGGTATGTTGGGTTCGGGCAAACAGTGAAACTTCCAGTCAAGAAAAGCTTTTTTCTCGGGATTCCATGTAGCGTACACAGAGGCCAAGGCTCATAGCAAAGAAAGAACATTAAAAAGGAAAAATTCAAGGAGAGCAGCTGAGGAGGAAGAGGGGTTGCAGAAGATCAGAAGATCTTTCTTTGAAAGGCAAATGAAATGGGTGAATAAGACACCTGAGACTCTCAGTTCAATGGCTTGTCTTTGTCAACCCCCTACCAGAGCATCGTCAGATGCACACACAGAGAGAGAGAGAGAGAGAGAGAGAGAAGCTTTTCACAGCAGCTTCTCACTTTTGAAACAGTGCTAAGATCAAGAAGATCAAGAAGAAGCAAAATCTTGATGCTTATTAGTAGGGTTTTTGAGCTTACTACTAGCAGTCCCTCTCTTTTTCTTCTTCCTGACCCAATTTATCGCACATAAGAAACTTCCGAAAATCAAAATGGGGTTTAATTAGTGGATTCCTGTTATAAATTTTTTTCGTTACCTGGAGACTTCGTCCCACAAGGGTCCTTTCTGATTGGCCTCCTTGAACTTGGGATCGAGGCGAGATCTGATCTCGAGAAGAGTGAGCGTCTCTTGCCTCGGCCATCTGCTGCTGCTGATGCCGCTTGTCCCAGCAGCTCCAATCATGTCGCTCCTGTAGCTCCCACACTCAAATATGTCGAAGGCACCAGTTAGAGCTGAAGGAGGTGGGGTGGCGGTAGCAAAAGGGTGAGCGGAGTGAGCGTTCGTGTTGGCGAGGGCTGTGCTCAACATATTGACGGTGGGCTCATAGTGTGAAGAAGATGGTGGAGAAGAAGGTGAGAAGCTGGTGTGAATAGTGGTTCGAGGTGGAGGGGCCGGTGGCAGCGGTGGTTCGAGGTGGAGGAGGGAGGAGAATTGGGTGGTTCGAGTGGCTATGAGCTGCCGGAGATCCGGCAGCCCGTACTGCTCGTCCATTGTTGTTTTCTGTCTCGGTTTAGGTTTTCAGAGCAGAGAGAGAGTGAGGGGGAGAGAGAGACAGAGAGAGAGTCAAATATTGCAGCTGAAAAGGAGATGGGGAGTGTCGATGAGCTTTTTTCTCAAGCGACAGGATCCGAGTCTACCGCACCTTTTTATCACGCTCTGATCACTTGTGTGTGTGGGGGTGTTTCGAGTGGGTGCGTGTGAGAGGGGAATAACAAGGAAAAAAATTAAGGTATATTCATAATATGTTTAATCAACAGTGTACTTTATTAACTAATGTTTCAGAGGCACTTGCTAACAAATCAATGAAAGAGGCATAGTGAATTACATTATTATAAAGAAAGGCACAATATGTGAGGTTTATAATATATTGGTTTCCTTTTCCTAAGGATGAGAATTTACTTAACCATCGCTTTTGCACTGCGATTTGTACCTTCATTTTAGGGATGAGTTTATAATAATTTCTTTACGATAGAAAGAGATAGTTTGTCATTATCAAATAATCATTTGTCCCAATAATATAATCTATTAACTAGCAAAGGTATGGTTTGATACATAAGTACTCTAAAGCCACTTTGTACAAGTTTTGGCCAAAAACCATAGCTGGGGAATTGATTGTAAATTAGAAGACAAAAAGGGCTTTCAAAGAGATACATGGTTACAACTTGTGCAAAAGAGGGTAAAGTTTGCACAAGGTTGAGTCAAGTGACATACTCACGTGCGAGTTTTAGCCACTAGTGTACTTTTCGCTGTCACTATAACAAATATCTAATCCTAACAAATATAGGATGATCATCTCTAATTCTTATGCATATCTTGATAATAAATGTATAATTGTATGTATATGTAGATTTGTTGGGGAGAAGGACAACAATTTACTGCTTGTATCTATTCAGGATCAATATATTACTCAAAACTCAACCAACTAATATCAAATTAACCCCAACAGGAGCCGATCACAATATTCTAGAAATATCAAGCCCAAATCAGTAAATATAGTGCTGAAAATCAAAGCAATGCAGAAATAACAACTGCAAATTATATGTGAAAATCCCAAACTGGAAAAATCACAGGGCCTCTAAAAGAATTTCCACTAATCACCACAAATAACAAGATAGGCAGTAGTTTATCTCTAGTCATACAGCTAGAGGCTCTTCACATTAGTGAAATAGCAATATGTCATTATGACAAAGGTCGATTAACAAAAATAAGTAAGAAACCTCTAACTGCTACTAGAGAAAATTGAGAGACAATTTGAAGAAGGGTTTCAACAACCAAAACCGATCAACTTGTGGATATTGAACTCACAAATAACATACTGAAATTTCAGTCAATTCCAACAAAATCTCATCTTCGAATCTGGATCACCCCTTCTCCTCTTCAAAGCAACATTTTATGCCTCTTTTCTATGCTATAGCAAATGCCCTTTTCTCGCTCTTAAATCAAGAGCATTTTTCGACCGAAAAAAATCAAGAACATTCAGCCACCAGGAGGCAAACCTAGCTATTGCGATCTTTCTAGAGGTGAACCACCAAAAGCAAAGTTAGTAAACTACCAAGCCAAAGACTTAGCAAGGACTCTTTCAAACCGATATCAATCTCAATTTTGGGGCTTTGATTTAATCAATTTAACATGCAATTCAATACAATTAGGAGTTGCCACTAATTAGTTATTGGTAGGTCGATTAGACACCTAAATAAAGTATGGAAGGGCACTTTACTTTTGCAAACCAACAATCCATGGATACGGGGACTTAGTTATCCTAAATTAATCTAATGCCCTTGTAGTACTTTTTCTCACTATTTCAAAAATATTTTGCAAGCAATCTTTAAATATTTTAAATTGTTTATATATGATTAAATGAATTATCAATCATAATTGTTATCACTTTATAGTCAACGAAGATATTTACTATCAATTTGCAATTGGCGAGAATAAATTTGGAGTTAAGGACTCCAGTAAGTTTTTGACTGACATTTTGAAGGAGTTCCATTATTATATCAATTTCAACGGGTCTTAAAGAAATTTTTATGATAAAATATGCTATAGTTAATAATGCTTTACAAAAAAAAGTGAATATTATAAAAGGACAAAAATCAATAGAAAATGAACAATTACTTATGATTTCAAACAAAAAATTAACGAAAAATATATACCTTGATTTTACTTCATCAAAAAAGATGAGATACATAAATATTTGATTAACATCTACTCGACCTGGCTACATTTGTCAATGATAACTAAAATTTCGGTGTTAATTCATCATAGGTGCTACTTCTCTGAGATATATTAAACAAATGGGTATGAGCTTGGACTCATTGAAGGAAAAATGTAACAATTAAATGAATGTTATAAAGGGATTAAGACAATACCGATCAACTTTTAGAGTGTCCAACGGAATCCATCAACACATAAAAATATTTTTAGTCATTTGTTGGCATTATGGTGATTTTTTTACTATATTAAGTTGTTTTTATTTAAATGATATTACCATTCCATACATTTTTTTCCGATAGTATGAGTATAGTCTACATCACAATTTAAGATATATTTTATTGAAACTTTATCGTAAGTTCTAAACGTTATATCAGGCTCCCTTTAATTCAGTATCATTTTTTTTTATTGAGATGTCACAATGCGGGGCCTGACAATATGTCTATATAAATAATTAAATTTCATAACGTAATTAGAAAATACTAACGAAAATCATGATATAACCACATTAAGACTTACAAAGTTGGGAAAAATAATTAAATCGAAGCATCAATAAATGCAAAGTATACTAGCAATTAACAGTTGGCTGCAAAATTTTCTCAAGAAAATGAAGGAATGTGTTAATATTCACATTCCAAATATAAATCAAGGGAAGTCTAATATGCATTTTTGGGGAAAGGAGTATTGTGAATTTCTTTCAAATACAAATTGAATATTGCATTTTTTTTTTTGCAAGATATCCAAAAATTTAGTTTACGATGAATTATTATTACATTGTCATGGATGAGGAGATATCCATCAAATATTGTCAACATAAAACGTTAGAAGTCAACTAATAAGAAAAAAAAATGGAGAAATTCCTTAAAAGAAAATATCGAAATATATGGAATTGGAAAATGATCTTTAAAAGATCACCTCTAATTCTTTATAAATAGAGAGGGCCAAATGAAGAAAAGAGAAAAAACTATTTTACTCTCAAGAAAATTCAAACATGTAATTTGCTCACCTTTAAGGCTCCAAGTCAATGGCACGAAAATGAAGACAGAGAGGGGAATTTACTTTCTTACGTTTCATGTTATATATAAATAATATATATATATATATATATATTATTTAACGTGTTCAAAATGTTACTTGTACTTATGTTGTGATTTAAAAATATTGATAAACCTATACGATGCTATTTGGATCCACTTTAAATAAAACTCCACGAAATCTCCAGCGTAGAATTTAATTGGTGCGAACTTTTTATTTCGCCACAGTTTTTCACTTATTATTTTTCTTTTATAATTCACATCGACAACAATATTTAGAATAATACAATTTTAGCCTCAAGGCCGTGCAATGTAGGAGGCATCTTGCTAGTTTTATGCATATCACGTCACTTTTGTGCATATTATTAGCACATTATGCTAGTAAAACTTTATTTTTCTCCACACCCAGTGTGTAAGAACTTCATAGGAATTTGTCAGGCATGTCTTGGTAGCTAGAAAAGGTAAAGCAAGATGTTTCCCCATCTAACAATGGATTCTAACATCATGAGTCTCCGTTACTCATAAAAAAAAGATGTCAAAAGGCGACCAATGAAAATAGTTTCTTTTCTTTTTTATAAATAGACGGATGAGAAATGGCGAACAGCATTTTGCGACTGCCCATGAGCATTATTATAGGAGTTGCATGTTTGCGACGAAATTAAAATATAAAAATAAAAAATAGAAAAAATAAAAACTAAAATTGTTGTAATTTTAAATTTTCTTTTTATTAGAATTTCAATATTATTTAAATTTAAATTTAATTTATTTGCACTATTTAATTATTATTTTAATTTTCTTAATTTAATCATTGGAACGAGCCTATCACCATCGCTCCATCACAAAACTAGTGGAAGCACACCGTTATAGAGGGCGATTACTATCATTTTTCACAGGCATTCATTAACGCATGGTAATTACTTTATTTAGCAATACACACACGTTAGGTGTTTTATAATTCTTGCTTTACTGCCAATGTTTTGTCATATATATTCTTAAAAAGTACAATTTACATTGAAACTCCCATAAAGCTCCATTTATTTCATGGAGAACGGACAATTTGAAAAATATTTTCTTAAAAACAATCGCTTGGGTCTCTTACAAAAATAAATGAACAAAAAATATTTCATCATCCACGAAATAATTAGATATAAATTGTTGTTGATTATGAAAATATTTTCAATTGGCTTATTATTTTAAATAATATAAGCAATTATTTTTAGTAAAATATTTTCAAAATTATTTATTTTTACAAAACAACGAAGCCTAAATACATTTTTTTTTCACAAACAGTGTTGGCAACAAAGCATCTATCTGGTGATACGAGGCCTACAACAATACTAATAGCATCAACTATAACAGCTACAAGACAACTAAGCTTTAGATCTTATCAATGTGTAGCCAGGCTTTTGGATTGACCTCAAATATTGTCTAAACACACTCATAATTTTTTTCTTTTTTTAAAAAAATTGTTCAATGTAATCTCTGAATCTTTGATAAATGTTTTATCTAATTCCTAGAATATATTAAAATATCCATTGCTGATTTAGTTTCCAATCCAGTTAAGTCTAAACAATGGAAAAAATATATATATATCGTTACAGGTAAACCATTCACGTAAGATATTCAACTCACATCTAAATATAGTAATTCATGTCATCAAATAACATGGATAATCATTTTTTTCCAAATTAAACAAATTAAAAGGATTATTATACTTTAATTTGAGCTGAATGTCTTATGTGGATAATCCACATGTAACATTTTTTCTTTGTCCGCCTTTCGAAAATACCGGATTGGAAGCTTAATCAGCAAATTCCATAACTTGAATTAATTGAAGAACATATAGAATGTTTTCATCTAGTCCAGTAAATTAAATTGAACACATCCAATTATTTAGGGACTACATTAAATAAATTAAAAATTCATGAACAACATTGTATATTGAATTAAAGTAAATGAATCGCATAGAACAAATTAAAAGTTTAAGAATGACATTGTATATTGGATCAAAGTTTATAAACCATTAGTGTCATTTTTCCTTCCTTAAATAGTTGACTCTCATGAGGAGGTCCGAGCTACTCCTACAATCAAAACCTATACTAAGTTTTGTCAAATATGAAAAAAGAAATGTACTGAGAGTTTTCCTTTCACAGGACAATCAAGGGAAACTTGGTTAGGAGAAAACTTTGCCAAAATGAAGAATGACAACGAAAAAGTATACCGTTCAAAATGCTAAAAAGCCCCGATTAGATCTCGAGTTCGCCCTAGGTGAAATTCAAATAGCGAAAACTCGACGTGACTCCCGCGTGGAATATCTAGGTCGTTCGGCATATGTCATTAACTCCTCTTTGTGCATTTTATCTAATTGTTAAACATAGATCGGGAAGACCAATCAAAGGAAAATAGAAACAAGAAGAACGGCTGAGATTTTCTTTTGAAGAGAAAATATAGAAGAGAGAAGAGGGAGAAAAAAAGGGAGGACTCGGACTTCGAAATCGCATGGGGTTGACATCAGCTGTTGAAGGAGGGGCTCCAACTTTAGGACTTTGGCAGTGCATTCCCCACGTAGCATTAAAAAGGGAAGAATCTCAGTCCTTCCCCCATCCTGACCTGAGCAAAGTCCCAGAACCTCCTCAGGTCTGATTGCTTATCTCAGAAGTTGCTGACAACTCTCCTTTCACTGTGTACACACGAGTGAATCCATAAAGACAAACCCTAGCCCACCTCTCTTTTCTTTTCTTTCCTTTTCATTTTTCAAATCCGATAAATTTAGAAAAAAAAATACATAAATGGTCTTTAAATTTTACCCCAACATATAATATGGTCTCTGAACTTTTACTTTATTCGATGTAGTCCATGAAATTTAACCTAATGTGCAATGTGATACCTAAATTTATAATTCGTTCAATGTAGTCCTTAAAATATTGGTACATATTTAATTTAACATGTTCAATATTATTCCTGATCTTAAATTAATGAAATGATTACATTGAACATCTTCATATAGTTCATGGACTACATTGAATATGGGCTAATAGTCCAAGGATCACATTAAACACATTAAAAGCTTATGGACCATATTGAATATTAAGTTGAAGTTCAGAAACCACATAAAACACATTAAAAGTTCAATGACCATATTGCATATTGGGTTAAATTCAAAAATCATTTGTGTTGTTATCCCATGGATTTAATATCGAAAATTTTCTCAAGAAAACATTAAACATATTCTCAAAGTTATATGTGATGCTTCCCTTTCCAACAGGAGGTGATCATAACATGAAGTGAAAGTTTACAGCACATCATTAAACAGTTCTTGGCATGAAATTATCCTATTTGGTCTTCGTCCAAAATCGGAAAAGAATCGACAGATTTGTGGGCCTACTCAAGTTCACGACCCTTACCAAGCCATCCAAATTTGAAATCTTTGGCTATTCTATTCAATAGCACGCGTTGTGACTATTATATAATATACTTCATAATCTCGTTTAAACCCCATGTGAGCTTGCAATAATCATGATGCCTCATTTTTATTGATTTAGGAACCTACAATTTTGTTGGGTGTTTTTTTTTCTTCATTCATTCCCTTTCACACCACCTCCTCCTCGTTAATTAAGATACAATAACAATATATATTAAATTCCTAGCTTTAATGACCAAAATGACCGAAGAACTCGAATGAGGATCCAATTCCGTTCCATTACTTTCATTCTCATTAATTAAATAAGCCCTTAGTTTCTTCAAATTTTGATGTATTGAACTAGCTTCAATTCTTTCAATCGGTAGGTCAAACGACTAGTTGATTAAAATCTTATTTGAATTTTTACGTGCGTATCCTTTAGGCTAGTGTCATGAGTCAATCGATCAGGGCCGTGACACTAGCGTGCTAGTGTCTACTTATCATTCTCTGAACTTTATGTCCAATCAATTATTCAAATAAAGCTAATGACGAGTCCACTTCTTAGGCGGAGGTACATTGACATACCACTAAGCAAAATCGTCACATCTCTTACAAGGATTGAGAGGAACTTTTCTCGTATAAGTCAGAATACAATGCACTCCTTCCATCCCGATCAATGAACACCTGAGCATCATGTCAAGCTCCTTTGATGTAGCATTGGGGAGGGGCACATGCACTCGATCCATCCGACAAAAACTCGTGGAAATGGCGATGGAGATCCTATGCCCATGAACGGAAGTTAGGGTTTGTCTTGCCCAAAAGGGAAACGCGGGCCCCACGCTCACAGCTGTATATCATATCATCATAATCTCTTCGTACGATAGGGTCCAAATCGGAAGTCGACGGCACTTGATGGATGGTTGGTAGAGACAGGCGGAGAGAGAGAGAGAGAGAGAGGGACAGGGATGGCGATGATATGATGATGGTGAATGATGATTCTGAGAGGGAAAATTTCAATAAAAGAGGAGGCACTTTTGTTCGTCATCATTAGATAATCTCGGTGTTGCCCAAAAGAAAGATCAAAAAGAAAGATGATGGGGGCCTTTTGATGTGTCACCTACCTGAATTTTGATTCGAAAGAGGGATTGGACAAGTCATCCCGTGGGACGGTCTGCGTTGCTTCGAGTTCTGTTCAGTTCTCTGTAGCTTGAAGTTGCCGACAGTTAAGGTCCAGGGAAAAGCCATGGAGAACCTGGGGACGACGCATCTGCCTCAGGAACAAATTCCGGCGGAGGCGGCGGTGGTTCGACGGCTGACAGGCGGCAGGTGGTGGTAGGACTTTGTAATATTGGAGCCTACGGATGAGACTTCCGCTATGGCATTCGGGGGGTCTTTTTTGTGGGAGTTTATCTTTGTATGGGAAGTAGCAGCTTCAGAAATAGAGATTGCAAAATGATACTACGTTAAAACCAAGAAAAAAGTTGCTAATACTATGGAAAAGTGGCAAAAATAGGATCTCTATTTTTACTCCAGAACAATATAAATACCTCTACTTTTTGAAAATATAATTACCCTTTATTTTGTAAAAATCTCTAAACTCTAGTCTCGCACCACCTAAGTGTAACACCTCAGAATGTCATACACGACACAAAATATTTTAATAAATTATTTATTTTTCTTTTAGGCACTAGAAAACACAAAATAATCACATCATTTGAGAAAAGAAATTGACAAGTTTAGGTCATTTGCATTTGCATATTTCCTTTAATGTTCCTCTTCAAAGTATTTTTACAAGCATGAAAAAAAAAAAGACGATTACAACGGACTAATCACGGGAAGAGAGTTGGGTCGACATCCATCACAACACCTCTACTCCTGCACCAAAAACATGCTTGTACAAAAGTCAAGCTAACTATCCTATTGATTGACAACCTCGCCCATTGAAAAAGTGCCATCACCAACGAAGCTAAAAGGGACCGTTGGACCCTCTTAAAGGTCCCATTGTCTCGTCATTATCATCAACGTACCCAGAGATGAATTGGGGGGAAGAAACTCAGGTAGTCTCACATTAACCCAAACCACGAAACTACACGTAACATGTACTATCTCAAACTCTGGTACAAGTACATATTGTTATTCCCATTCTACATACACGAGTACTCCAAAACATAGGGTAGGAGGTGGATCCATCGTACAAATCTAAAAAAAATAAAAGAGTGAGCTAATGTTCAGTAAATGAAATCTCTAAATCTAAGATAAAATCATCGTACCACTCAATCTGATATCAATAGAACGACAAAAATTCAATCTAAATCCAAAATGATTACGTATGGAAATTAAAGGGGTAATCTTCCCCTTCATGATATGCCAATGAAAACCATTGAAAAATGATACATAACAACATTTATCCCAACGTATGCAAATGATTTGACAAGTAACAGCAGTTCATCAATGTGCACATGTGAATATATATGTATGTATGTATGCATATTTAAATACGTGTATCACTTATTACTAGCAAATCATATTGACTAGCGAAGCGTCTCAAACACTTCTATAGCATCTTGACTCACGAGCCATTTCAACTCTAAAGCATCTCAAGCAATTCTAGGGCAATTTGACTACGGACATCTCAACTCCCGAGATATCCCAACTCATAAGGCATCCTGACACAATAGGCATCGTCACTACTAATATATCAGTGACACTAATATATCAGTGACGGGAAAATATAACATAATATTCATATATAATTATATAGTAGCAGTGTACATGACCACACTATAATCATATGATCTTCCTTGCATCTACAACAAATCAATACTGATTTCTTAACACTTTGCAATCGCGTTTTCAAGAATCGACATGTAGTACACAATATCTTCTCATGCAAATCATTTTTGAAAAACAATTGCCATGTTATGTCAATAATCACACACACAGAAAATAATAATAATGATTTGCTTACCTCTTTCATTTTTCATGTAATCAAAGATCATTTTATCAAAGGTCAGTAAAATCATCAAAAAGTCAACAAGTTATAAAATTGATAACTCAGAGAATCGACGACTTATAAATTGAAAACTCAGTGAATTGGCAACTTAACAATCGACGACTCAAAATTCAACAACGTAAAAAGTCAGCTAACACTTCGAGTGTGTTTGATAATTGCATTCCAAAGCCTCTTTGACAAATGCAATTATTGGTGGCAAATTTTTTGGATGACTTTAGGAATATGCAGTTGCATTTCTAAAGGGCTCTTGAGCCCCCTAAGATAGGTCTGGATGTGGTTTGAGTAATTCCAGAATGTAAGCATATTTTTTTCCACCAATTTTACCATCGATATAGTTTCATAATTGCAAACATGTCCTCGAAAACCCTCCCTTTACACAACGTTGCCGAGGAAAGCTTCAGGCAATGACAAGCGGCCTACGGCTAGATCTAGCCAATGACAAGTGGCCTACGGCTAGATCTGGCTGGCAACAGCCTAAGTTCTGCCAACAAAGGCTTGAGATTTGAAAAAAAAAAAATTAGCAAAAGTCATTTACAAAATATAGCGTCTTTTTCCGAATGGTATTTAAGTCAAAGTTATTTGTCAATGTGTTTTTAAAATTACACTTTGCGAAAAACTATTTGCATTTTGGAAGAACCCTTTCACCGAAAATTCTTAGCATTTTCCCAATGGCTTCCCCCAAAGTGTTTCCAAATGCACCATTAGTTGGTAAATTGATAACTTAATCAGAATTACAAATTTCACGCTTAGTTTTCATCATTTCCACATTAAAAAAAAAAATGCCATTACATCTTACAGAAATAATTAAATCTTAGGCATGTTATAAGCTTATCGATCCAATTCAAATGAACACAAAGATTCCACATACCATGATTGAAACTTACCGACACTTGACAACAAAGATCAAATAAAGATTAACAAAACAACCCTAAATCAACTAAGTCAAGAGTCTTAAGTAGATTTTTTTTTAACTTAGTCCTTAGAGTTTTTACTTACTCTAGGTCCTAAGCAAGACCTTAAAAGGCTTCCCGTTTCAATGGATTCCCCTTCGGGTAGCAAAGGGGTAAATCCCACAAGGCTCTCCGCCACAACCCCCCTTAGAGTTTTTACTTATTTTAAACAAAAATTCGGATAACTCAAAGCCTTAACCGCTTTCAAGGCAAAACAGACAAGAAAATTTTTAACAACTCTCCATCCCTTAACAAAACTACTTTAATAAATGAGGATAAAGTCCACAAATTCGCCTTGTAAACTTTTGAAAGATGGGATTTGAAACTTCTACAACACAAGCATAAGACTTTTGCTCACACTCAAAAATTTGGAGAGTGAGATTGAAAAAGAGAGTCAAAAGTTTGAAAAGTTTTAAGATGAGAATATATGGCCAAGAAGAATATATTTGGAACACTACATAAAGTTACAAATGATAAGAATAATTAATTAAGGTCAAAAGTAATTATGATAATTGGTTAAAAGCACAATGTGGAGAATGAAAGAGAGGTGTTCAAGTTCAAAGAGTGACACATGGCTAAATTCAAAGATATTTTGGTAAGTCATTAAGATATCTAGCATATCAACATATAAACAACGAAATTAAGATATGTTCTAAACATTGATAACACCAAAAAATATTTTTCAACTTACCAAACATTGAGCAAAAGTTGCCCAACCTTAGGAGATTCACAACTTAGTAAATTTCTAACCTGAAAATTATCCGGTCCACACTACAAAGCACATCAGTCTCTAACCACAATTACTATGGCAATATGTGTTTCATCGCCACTGTTTATAATCCACCTTTGTACAAATAATTATTAATTTAACCCTAACGAGAACACTTTCCAAGAACCACGGATACGGAAAATACTTTTCGGATCTTCCACGTACTACAACGTCTATAATCCAACCAAAATTTTCATCTTATGACATTTGTCATTTTCATTTCCTCCATACATACCCGAACTCTCTCAACCATGGTTTCTCACAACCCTCTCCTGTTGCTAGCCACCACCTTCGTGGTCTTGGAAAGCCTCGCCGGCACCACTTCTGGGGTCATGACCTCATGGGAGACTTCATTTTAAGGCACCCAATCTGCGAGAGAGAGAGAGGATCGGACAGGACAACGGAGCTACAGCCATGAATCTATCTATTTTATGCGGCTTCAAGCTTTGTTAATTAGGATTTGGATGTAAGTGGGGGTGTAAGAACACTGGGAGAGGGCATTTGTGGAGAGTGAAATGGCAATATTCTTGTAAATAAATTCACAAATTTACGGAAAACGCTTGGCTCACGGTACCGTCAACCAAGGAAAAAGACGGTCAAACATCAGCCAAGCATTTTCCATCTCCAAAGTGGGAAACTTGGTTAACAGGTTTTTTTCTTTTCATTATATGATAATGCATTTTCCATATAAAAAGTTATTTTCTTGTCCTATTTAAAGAAACAAATCAAAGTGATACTATTCAAACTATAAGAAAGATATGGAAAACTCAATTGCAATTTTTAAAATAGTGTATATTATTCTCCGGCCAAAGAAAATCGATCGAGAATCGTTTTTTTTTTAAACTTTAGCTTTGATTTATGTGATCCTAAAATTGATTTTGTAATGTTTTATGTCCATGCACATCTTCATCTACGAGACTTAGATCAATGGAATAATCTTTTTATTTACTAATTCATTATTCTTTTCTTGATTTTTTCTTTACTTCATTTGTTTTATGCATGATCGATATTACTGATCTTAATTTTAGGTAACTAGAGAGTCCTTTTTAAAGCAATTTAATTTGAGCGAAATGAATAAGAAGCCATTTCATTGCACAATGATTTCGTTATTAGTTGTAAAGTCAACATTTTAAGTGTTGTTTCATCTTTTAAATTTAATAAATTTATATAATGATATTAATGGTCTTTTTTTAGTAAGTGATAATATTTTTTACTTGTAATTATTTATATTTTGGTATCAAATTTAATTTTTCTTTCGTCGTAATCAAGAAAATTAGTTATGTGGGTCCTCTAATGATATTTTTGTCTCCCAATTTGAGCTTGTAATAAGGAAACATAGAAATTATAAATAAATAAATAAAAGCAATTGAGTCAAAATCGAAACCGGTTGAGTAGGTTCATAAGTTTCCTTCAAAACATTTTGTGGTTGGCCTTTGACCGTCAGACTGTCATTCTACAGAGGACGGTCAGGCTAGCGACGTCCCAAATTTACCGAGTCGAGGCGACAAACTTGTAGTTTTAAAAAGTATAGTTATTGTATTGGTCAGTCGGGGAGAACATGGGCAAGTTTTGGGATTTATCCTAATAGTTTCCCCTTTTTTTCTTCAAGAGAAATTCATCAAAACAGCAAGAGTCAAACTACGGCGTGTCTGAATAGTCTTTCACATTATTTTTCAATTTTTTGCTTAACCTAAAATATTACGGTGGACGTACTATGATTTTTTCCCCCTTTTCCTGTGGTTTTTTTTTCCTTTTCCCGTAAGTTTTTCCATAATTTTTTTTAAAATCTAAATAATATCTTTAATTTTTGTGGGAAAATAAATGTTGCTTTTTATTTTATTTTTTGAAAACCCATACTTATATGTATGTCCATCAGTGCTGCCATCTTTTATTAGGGTAATTAGTTCCCAATCCAATCTGATTCAGTCCAGTTTGGTCAAGTTCGACCTCATTCAAGAGTTAGGAATCGGACTAGGGGGACTAGTTCCCAGTTTTTGGAACCGGATTGGAGCAAGCCCGGTCCGGTTCCCGGATAGTCCAATGAAACCGGTGGACACCGAGCTTGTCAACCAAGCCAATGGTCCAAACGAGGAAGAAGTCAAAGAGGATGGCCGCATGAGGTTTGGGGTGGGAGGCAAACCATTTGGCGAGGGGGAGGCGAAGGGCGTAGAGGGTGAAGATGATAGGGACGTTGCCGAAGTGACCGATGTCGTAGACATTCTCGACACCCGGCAGGAGTTTCGGGTAGGGAGAGAAGGGGAGGACGAGGGTCTAGACGGAGGAGCGGACGGAGAGGAGAGGGTTAACGAGGGGCAAGTTCTTGGGAGTGACAAACATGGTGAGCATGAGTCCCCGAAGGGAGAACTGGTGGGGGAGGTCCAAGTGTGGAAGCATGTGGCCCTGCGCTGGGCAAGGGAATAGTATTACTTGTGGAGGTGGAGACCCATGAAGATGAAGAAGATGAAGAAGATGAAAAAAAGATGTTTATTTTGATTTCTCTATGAAAAAATCGATCCAGTCAAGGTGGTCCGGTCAATCCAATTCCCAATCTGGAATCAGGAACCGAATCGGCACCCCTGGAATCTCTCATAATCAGCCAATCTAGTTCAATCCGATCCGAGCTGTTCTCAATTCAAATGGTTCTCGTTGCACACCTGTATTCATTGGTGTATGCGGTGGACTGTTCTTTTTTAACGAGGGTGGTATAATCCTTCAAAAAGTGAGAGATCGATTCAAACCTTATAAATTTCTAATAAATTGTAACAAACCTTTAGAGAAGCAATTTGTGTAGTATGTTCAGCCCAAATTTTGCAATTTAGAACTTCTAAGGATCTTTCCATCCTAGGTCTGAATGTTGTCTACTGAATCGGATAATTGAACAAAGTTGCCACCAATCGTTTTTATTTGACATAGATAGGCAGTACACTTGGATTACATAAGTAATTATAGGGAAATAAGCTTATCAAAGTAACATGTGCACGGCGATATGTCTATATGCGCAGCCATCAGGTCGGAAGTTTAGGGGTCTTGTTACACATGTGGAAAGGGCCTACACTCTCATTACGTCACTTCCACACCATGACTCATCCATTAAGTCATATGCTGCATTTATTGTGCATTTATTAGAGCTCAATTGCAAACGAGTTGAAAAATATAATTTGTCCGGCAACGAATCAGACGAAATAGATGCTGGTCTTGAATACCAATGTGACCCCATTATGTGTCATAATGTCATTTGAACTACTGCAAGGATGGCATGCGATGTGGGACAAGATATATGCAAATTGCATATATAAATGACGTGCAGCATGACGTGACAATTAATTATGAAAAATGCGAATAGCATGAAAATCAAAATATTAAGTGTGAATGATGATGCAACTAATGATGCGATCATTCCGACTTGTTCAGTCTGCCCATGGTTGCGGGCGGACGAGGCGTCACCATGCAGCGCCGTCCATGCCTCGATTAGGGACGGCGGCGGAGGAGGAGGAGGAGGAGGATAATGGGGGATGCTGTTTCTTGATCGCCGCGGAGCACTCCCAACGCCAAACTGGGCCAAGGCCAGCTCGAATCGACCGGACGCAGGCCCAAACCCTCACGGATCGAGACCCAACGAAGGGAAAACGATTCTCGCAGCGTCTGTAGTTTTCATCGCCGAAGGAGAAGCAGCAGCCGCAGAAGGAGGAACGATGCTGGGGCTCGCCTGTGCGTCGCGCTTCCACCTCGCGTTCCCATTTCTCCCCTTCAAAGCCCCAACCTCGACCCGCGAGAACCCATCGAGATTCGCCGTTTCCGCCGACAACGGCAACGGCGGCGGCGACGGTCGGGATCAAGAGTCGGAGGGCGTGGAGCGGCGAGAGAAAGGATCCGTGGAGCGGCCGGCGGCGATGGCGACGGGGACGGCGACTTGAAGGGCGACCGGCGGCGGCGGCGGCGGCGGCCCATGTTCGATCTGGGGCTGGGGGATCTGCTGGACCGGGACCCGGACAACATCCTGGCCGTGGGGCTGACGGGTCTGCTGACGTGGGCGAGCGTGCAGGTGCTGTGGCAGCTCTGCTTCGTCTCGGTGGCCATCCTCGTGGCCGCCCTCAAGTACTCCTTCATCGCCGCGCTTCTGACTTTCATTCTCGTCACGCTCTTGTGACCGAGCGAGCAAAAGCGAAGTTCTGTACATGATGATGCTTTTTCCTCTCGTTCGCATCGAGACTTCGAGCCACTTGTGAAGTAGTGATGCTTGGGATTGTTGTAGCGCTTGCACGACAGGTCATCACAGGGTGGAACTTTAGTGCCATGGCTACAGGTCTTCTTACCTCCATCAGTGATCAGAGATGCAGTTTCAAATTGGCACACGCCCCACAATCATTTTGAGTTGTTTCGGAATCGAAATGGGAGTTCTTTTAACATCGTGTTTAAAGGCCGTGTATGTAAATTCACAATTTCCACAGCACAAATTCCTTAGCCTTGCACATAATTTTGGGGTAAGACATTGTTTATCCCTTTGCACGGCAAATTTGGAGAAGATATTTTACATGGGAATATATATCTTGTATAACCAATGGGGTTTACCCTAATGAGAAGAGGGGGGTGGAGATTTTGAATCTCCACATTCTCAAGAGTTGGGGCGGAGACGATTTACTTTTAGGTATAATTTCGACTCTCATGTTCTGTAAGAATACAGGGCAAAAGTCTAAAAGTAAGAGTTGAAATAGAAATAAAATAGGATTAAAAAAAAAAACTCAAGATGCATGAAAATATGACCCCATGCAAGATGAGAATTTTAGCGCCAAGGTAGAGATGTCAAAATGGGCCATACGCCTATCTCTTTTACTCATAATATCAAGATAAGATTGTATAGTCCATGTGAAAACGGGTTGAAGGAATCTAAGTTCCATCGGATTAGGTCTTAATGGGGATAATTTCGAGTTATGGTCAAATCACCGATCAATCTCAAATTCAAGAAGATATTTTATGTGGGGATATATAACTCGTGGCAATAATACATGGTGTAATCGATCAATCAATATCGAGATGCGTGGACATATATAGCACCAGGCAGGATGAGATTCTTAACGCATGTGTAGAGGCGTCAAAATGGACCATGCGCCTATCTTTTTGACTCGTATTGTTAGGATGAGGTTGTATATGGGTTGTTTAAACACGTAACAGAAATGTGAAAATGGGTTTAAAGAATCTAAGTTATATCGGATTGGGCCTTGACGGGCTCCTGAAGAACCAATTTTCGGGCCATTATGCCGTGCTTTCACAACGCAGAATCGGTGAAGAATTGGTTTTTCAATTGGAGCATTCGCGTTAGGAGGCAAAATTATTTTAGTATCAGGCCGAAGTTGAAGATGGGAGATTGAAGCGTACGCCTACAATACGTCCTTTTCAGCTTCCTAAAGTGCCGTATACATTTTCCCTGTTGTAAAATTAGTGGGCTTCAGTAAGTCAAATAAATTAAATTCAATAACCCATAGGTGCATGTACAGTAGTGATAATGGCAATGTCCAGTATCAGATCTTATGTTCGATCAATTGAGAAACAAAGTAAAAAAATAAGATAGAACATAACTAGAAATAATAAGGTTTGGATCTATAAGAAAATTGGCTGTGATAGTTGAATCTAGTAAAGATTATTGGAAAAAAAAAATCAGACAGAACTTATTTTGATGTCTTTAGCTATGTTTTTAACGCCGATCTTTCCAGGTATGCTTTCTTTTCTCCTAAGTTAGATCAAATTTTGCAGCACCAAGAGATGTGTTTTAGTAGCTTGAATTGTTAATTTTTTTAAGTAATTCCTTATTTATTAATTTTCTTTCATGCATAATTTGTTTTTAATTGATTAGCTCTTTCCTTTTTTCAATATACTATTTTCCAAATTTAAGGGAGAAAATTGCTATGAATTGGAGTTCAAATCGGGTTCAAGTCGGATTGGGTATGTGATGCTAAAATCGTGTTACACAAAAATAGATCAACTTGAATTGGACCCAAACCCGACCTAAATCCACCTGTCTGACAAATTGGGGCCAAGTCGAATTGAATATGACAAATTGGGGCCAAGTCGGATTGGATATGTGACGCTAAAATTATCCAGTGGAAGTAAAGATTGGCATTATTTCCACTCTTATTTTAGTAAAAACACTCCTTTTAGTTAATTAACTGAAATACCATTCTCACTCTCTCTTCAATTTATTGTTTCTTTGTTTTTTTTTTTCAATAAAGCTAACTAACAAAATTGATTTTGTTTCTACCATCCCTCCCCTCAATTTCAAACAAGAAGTCATGTCACTTTGGCTCCACAAGGCTGTTGAATTTTAATCTATGGCATCATATTTTTAATCACAAAAAATTTATGGAAAAATTAGAAATTATATATTTGACGATTTATAAATACACAATTAATTGCTTATTTTCAGTTAATTAACTGAAAGATGAATATTTTAGCCAAAATGAGAGTGAAAATAGCATCAACCTTTATTGTTGCACAGCATTACAATGACATTGTTACCATGGGGGGACTATAGACGCATCCCGTACCCATTTGCATACCTATAATGTGGATTGTTCGGTACATCTCGCACAAAGCTGGACCAATGCATCAACCACTTCATCTATTTCTTCCTCTCCTTTGTTCCAAATAATGTCACTCATTTCTTTTGTCTTCTTCCTCACACTGTCCCCATCTTTCTCCACCAACACATCTTTGATCACCTTCGCCATCTCCAATCTCTCAAGCTCTCCACTCTTATTTCTCTTCACCTCCAATCCGACCCCAACCTCCTCGACCATCCGAGCATTTAACGGCTGATCGTGTAGCATCGGCATTGCGATGATCGGGACCCCGGACTTCATGCTCTCCATAAGGGAGCCCCATCCACAATGACTCACAAACCCACCGATGCTTGGATGCTCCAGAATCTTTCCTTGCGGTGCCCATCCATCTATCACCAATCCCCTATCTCTTGCTCTTTCCAAGAACCCCTTAGGCAATGCCTCTTCAAGCTCGATGCTCTCTCCTACGGGAAACCTAATGACCCAAATGAAGTTGACATTACTGAGTTCCAATCCATTAGCAATCTCTTCTCTTTCTTTCTAAGTGAGAAAATATTCAGAACCAAATGACACAAAAATAGTAGACGATTGCTCTCTCTTGTCAAGCCACTCAATAATGCTATCTCCATCTTCCATGTTGTTAGGGTCTTCCACAAGTGGACCAACAGTTAACACTTTTTTCCCCGAGAGACTTGAGAGATAATCCATGTACTTCCCATCCATCTCTTTAAAGGTCTTCAACAAGATAAAGTTGGAGGACCTCTCAACACTTTGTAGAACCCTATCTTCGTCCTTCACGCGGGCTGTGGAATCGTCTGCTGCCTTCCCAATTTTTGCCAACTCGTAATCATGAAAACGAATTGCTTTGAACGGGTACTTACTGCTGGCGTTCTTGATCATATGGAACATAAAAGATATCGTCCTTGCACCAACAATGAAGAAGACGACCGTTGGCAGGCCGTGGGATTTCGCCACTTCTGCTGCCCACGGTTGGAATAAGTCGCAAATGAGCAAATCGGGGCCCAGGCTCTTGACGATATCGGAGAAACCGGGGCTTGCCATGTCAAAAGCCACTTTGAGGGTGTTCATGAGGTGAGGAGGCAAGAGATGGGAGGTGAAGCTCGACAAGTTCAATGGAGGATGAATATTTATCGGAAATCTTGGGTTTGATAGAGCTAAGGTTGACAGGAGTGGAACACAAGTAAATGTGGAAGTTTCTTGTGGAAAGCCTCTTCGCTAGCTCTAGAAATGGTGATATGTGGCCGTGAGCAAGCCATGGTAACATCAGAACTTTGATGGGTCTCTGCGTATTTTCCATCCTGATCTCTAGTCTCTCTTGTGTTTCTTGTTTCTTAGCTATCTATCTCTAATTAGTAGTATATATAGCAATTGAGAGAAGCCAGTGCAAGTTGAGGAGGAGAACCTCGAGTGGCAACTGTTGAAATAATAGTTGTTTTTTTCTTGCACGTTCAGCTGATTTGTTTTTGAGTTGTCATAATCTTTAGGAGTTAGTGGAGTCACATTTAGCTAATTTGTTTGTTAGTTGTCCTAGTTTTTAGGAGTTAGTGGAGTAATTGATTTACGCAGATCACGGGTTGTTATAGGTCCTAGTTTGATAGTATTTCTGTTATGTATTTGCCTATTTTAAAGCCGCAGAATTGGCCTATTTCTTGCGCGTACCAATTGAAGTATTTTGAAATGAACTTGAACTGAAGAAGAAATTCTTTCCCAGCGGAAGGGAAAAAATTCAAGAATTCTCTATTCTTTCTTCAGCATAGCATAGCTTAATAAAAAAAAATTCAAAACGTTCATTCAAGCCAAATTATGCGTATATGGAACATCTGTAAAACGAAATTTTTTTTGTATGCATAAAAAAGAATTTATGCGTGATGGTTCAATATGCTCATCAGCGCCTGACCCTGAGATGTGGATCATCCAAGGTACATTAGCATGGCGTACTTCTCCTATTCGAACCGGGTTTGAAACCAAACCTCTCCTCAGGAGGATAGATGGAGCGATTCAAGTGAGATCCAATGTAGATCCTTCAAAGTTCTGAATGAGATATGCTTCAGCCTCATCTCTCCACTCCTTTAGATATTCTACAGCAACGCAGGGTTAGAACGTGTGCTGTGACTTCCAGTTCTGCCTCCATTATGTTGAAGGAGTGGTTTTTTGTTGTTGTCTCTCATCGTTTCTCTGAAGGAAAAGCCAAGTTGAAGTGGGACTCCAATTTGGCATTATTGGATTTGTCATCGTGGATCACGCATATGCAACCGTGGCCAATTCGGATGTTTCTCATTGTACACTTCCATTCACTGGTGTATGTGGTTGATCGTCCATTTTTTGCGAGGGTCTTATAATCCTTCAAAAAGCGTGGGATTGGTTCAAGCCTGAAAATTTCTAATAAAATCGAAGAAACCTTTAAAAGAAAGCGACTTAGCCAGTCTATATAAAAATTCATCCCAAATTTTGCAATTTAGAGGTCGCCAATTCACACCCATATTCTAAGGATCTTTCCATCCTAGGTCCGAATGTCGTCTACTATATAGGATAATTGAATGGAGCTACCACCAAACGATTTTATTTAAACATAGATAGGCAGGACACTTGGAGTACTTAGGTAATTATAGGGAAATAAGCTACCCAAGTGACATTTGCAAGGCGATAGGTCTATATGTGTAGCCATCAGGTCAGAAGTTTAAGGGTTCAGTTACTCGTGTGAAAATGGCCTACATTCTCATAACATCGTTTCCAAAACACAACTCGTCAATTAGGTCGTATGTTGCATTTATTGTGCATTTCTCCAAGCTTATTCGCAAACGATTTGAAAAAATATAATTTGACCAGTAACTAATCGAGCAAATTAAATTGCAGTCTTGAATACTGATATGACCTCATTATGTGTAACAATGTAATTCGAACTACAATACGCACAACATGCGACATGAGATGAAGTACATGCAAATTACATGTACAAATGAAACCAAAATCAAACATGACATATACAAATGACAAGCAACATGATGACGTTATAATTGAATATGAAATGTGCGAATAGAATGAAAATTAAAATACGAAATGTGAATGACGAGGCAACACGCCTGAAGACAAACTGGGCCAAGGCCAGCTCGGATCGACCGCACGCTGGCCCAACCCAACAAAGGGAAAACGATTCTCGCGGCGTCTGTTGCTTCCATCGCCGAAGGAGAAGCAGCAGCCGCAGAAGGAGGAACGATGCTGGGGCTCGCTTGTGCGCCTCGCTTCCGCCCTCCGATTCTACGAATCCCGTCGCCTCCCCTCGCGACCGCCCGCCGCGACCTCGCGTTCCCATCTCCCCCTTTCAAAGCCCCAACCTCGACCCGCGAGAACCCATCGAGATTCGCCGTTTCCGCCGACAACGGCAACGGCGGCGGCGGCGGCGACGGTCGGGATCAAGAGTCGGAGGGCGTGGAGCGGCCAGAGAAAAGGTCCGATGGAGCGGCCGGCGGCGATGGCGATGGCGACGGGGACGGCGACTTGAAGGGCGACCGGCGGCGGCGGCCGCCCATGTTCTATCTGAGGCTGGGGGATCTGCTGGACCGGGACCCGGACAACATCCTGGCCGTGGGGCTGACGGGTCTGCTGACGTGGGCGAGCGTGCAGGTGCTGTGGCAGCTCTGCTTCGTCTCGGTGGCCATCCTCGTGGCCGCCCTCAAGTACTCCTTCATCGCCGCACTTCTGATTTTCATTCTCGTCACGCTTCTGTGAATTAGTGAGCAAAGCAAAACTGTGTATATGATATTTTTTTTTCTCTCGTTTGTATTGAAATCTCGAACCCCTGCTGAAGCGGGAGTCGATCTCTGCTAGTTTCTCTGCGACGCTTCAATGGAGAATGGAGAATGGGGAATGGGGAATGGTCTCGAAGCTTAATTAATGAAGTTGAATCGGCCATTAAAGATGGTCCGCAATGGAAAATGGGGATGTTCTCTGTTTCAGTGAACCAGTAGTGATGCTTGGGATTGTTGTAGTGCTTGTATGACAGGATCATTATCACAGAGTGGAACTTTAGTGCCATGGCTACGGGTCTTCTTACCTCCATCAGTGATCAGAGATGCAGTTTCAAATTGGCACATGCCCCACAATCATCAATAGTTGTTTCGGAATCGAAATGGAAGTTCTTTTGTCATCTTGTTCAAGGGTCTTGTGTATGTAATTCACAGTTTCCACGGCACAAATTCCGCAGTCTTGCACATAATTTCGAGGTAAGACAAATCAGTGCGCCATCGCAAATTCAAGTAAATATCTTATGTGGGGATATACCGTGTGGCAGTAATGCATGGTATAACTAGCCAATCAAAATCGACATGCATGGTCCTATGGCGCCAAGATGAGATTCTTAGTGTGCAGGTGAAGGTTAGATGTGATTGGTTCCAGATTGGGCTATGGAGGCTCCTACTGATAACTGCCTGCTAAGGACCAATTTGGAATTTCTTAGATCCATTAGAGAACTGGAACTGGTCGAAATGTCTCCACTTTAGAAGGGGCGTGAGATTTGAGAGCAAGGGATGAGATTGAAGGTTCGAGGTGATCAATAGTGAGAGCAACGAGGCCAAAGGTGATGTAGAATGAGAGTTAGAGAGGGATCAGCAAGGCTGTGGGCCACCAAGAGTGAGAGTGAGAGAGGGAGGTGAGGCCACGAGGTGAGTGAAGCAAGAAACTGATAGAAATGAAGAGAAAATTAGGTTTCCATCTAAAAAGTTAAAACTTAAAAAATAAAAGATAAATACTTATATATATGTACTAGTCCAAGTGGGTGGGACCTAAAACTGAGAATTGGATCAGCAGTCACTAGTTCTAGAAAATTAGAATCAAGAGCTAGATCGGTCCTCATGAGAACCGTCGGTTCTAAGCTGGTCCAGTTCGATTAATAAAGGTGTCAAAATGGGCCATGGACCTATCTTTTTTTTTTTACTCATATTATTAAGATGAGGTTGTACATGGGTGGTTTAAACATCGGACAGACCGTGTGAAAATGGGTTTAAACAATTTAAGTTGTATCGAATTGGATCTTAATGGGTTTCTGGAGAACTCATCATCGGCCCATTGTATGTACACCAGCCTTTCACAATGCATTTGGGTTAGTTTCAAGCCGTAGTTGAAGGTGGAGGATCGAAGCGTATGCCTACAGTCCGTCCTTATCAGCTTCCTAGAAAATACATTTTCCCCGTTGTAAAATTAGTGGGCTTAAGTAAGCTAAATAAATTAAATGCAATAATCAATAAGTACATGTACAGTACTGATGGTGGCAATGTCCTGTATCAGATCTTATGTTCGATCAATTGAGAAACAAAGTAAATTGATCAGATAGAACGTAACTAGAAATAATAAGATTTGGATCCGTAAGAAAATTGGCTATGATAGTTGAATCTAGTAAAGATTATTGGAAAAAAAAGAAAAGAAAAATCAGACAGAACTTATTTTGACGTCTTCAGCTATATTTTTAACACCGATCTTTCCAAGTATGGTTTCTTTTTTGCTACGTTACATCAAATTTTGCGGCACCAGGAGACGTGTTTTAGTAACTTGAATTGTTAATTTTTTTAGTAATTCCTTATTTACTAATTTTCTTTCAGGCTTAATTCGTTTCTAATTGATTAGTTTTTTTTTTTGTTTTTTTTTCCAATATGCTATTTTCCAAATTTAAGGGAGAAAATTGCTACGAGTTGGAGCTTGAAATGAGTCCAAGTCGGATTAGGTATGCGTCGCTAAAATTGTGTTATTAAAAATAAATCAACTTGGGTCAAACCCAAACCGGACCTAAATCCACCTATCTAACAAATTGGGGTTAAGTCAGATTGGATAATTGGAAGATATCGTAATTGATAAAGATTGGCATTATTGCCACACCTATTTTAGGTAAAACGCTCCTTTTTAGTTAGCTAATTGAAATACCATCCAGTTGTCACTTTGACTCCACAAGTTTGTTAATTTTAATTTACGGCATCATACTTTTAATCACAAATGCTAGATGGGAAAATTAGAAATTATATATTTGAAAATTTATAAATACAAAATTAATTGCTTATTTTTATTCAAATAGTTTGAACGAAACTATATTTTTTAAGTTGAAAATAAAAATCAAATCTAATTTTCTAAGCAAATTTTTTATCTTGTGGGTGTTTTCAAAATAAGTTTGTAGGTCCCTAAAGTTAAACATTCCTTATTTTGTGCTTTCTTTTGAGCTTTTCATGTCGTAATATGAATTGCACAATACGGGTTGAAAATCTAGTTACACATTCTTCAATTTCAAACTCATATCAGATTATTTCAGAGGAAAATTTAGACATATCTTAAAGTTTTGATTTACTTGCTATGATATTGAATTTACACAATATTAATTACTATCTTCACGATAGGAGTAGAAAAACAAGAAGTTCCATTTTTCTTTTCCTTTTTGTGCTTATCTTTTGTCAGTATTTCGATATAATCTATATATAAACATATTTTATGTTTGATCATGCTTTAACAAATTAACCTTTTTCATATATTTATCTTTTTTTCCATTTTTGATCAAAATTGGCGAGATTATTAAATTGAAATTTAACTTTCACCTTTGAAATGTAATTTCATTCAAATTATATAAAAATAATAGATAATTAATTGTGTACTCATAAATAAGCTGTCATAAATTTAAAAAAAAAATCAAATCTTCCATATAGCTTTTCTCTAAAATTAATGATCTTCTCTAAGCAAAATGATAATAGGATGTGGGATGCCGATGCGGGATAAAAATGATGTCTTATTGGGTGTAATGGACATTAGCCTAATAAAAATTTGGTAGAGAGAGAGAGAGAGGTATTTTAGTTAATTAACCGGAAAATGAATATTTTAGCCAAAATGAGAGTGAAAGTAGGCCAACCTTCATTGTCACACGACATTACAATGACAAGGTTACCGTACGGGGACTACAGACGCATCCCATATTCACATACCTATAATATGGATTGTTCTCTATATATCACACAAAGCTGGACCAATGCTTCAGCCACTTCATCTAATTCTTCCTCTCCTTTGTTCCTAATACTGTCACTCATTTCTTTTGTCTTCTTCCTCACACTGGCCCCATCTTTCTCCACCACCACATGTTTGATCACCTTCGCAATCTCCAATCTCTCAAGCTCTCCACTCTTATTTCTCTTCACCTCCAATTCGACCCCAACCTCCTCGACCATCCGGGCATTTAAGGGCTGATCGTGTTGCATCGGCATTGCGATGATCGGGACCCCGGACTTCATGCTTTCCATAATGGAGCCCCATCCACAATGACTCACAAACCCACCTATGCTTGGATGCTCCAGAATCTTTCCTTGCGGTGCCCATCCATCTATCACCAATCCCCTATCTCTTACTCTTTCCAGGAAACCCTTAGGCAATGCCTCTTTAAGCTCAACGCTCTCTTCTACAGGAAACCTAATGACCCAAATGAAGTTGACATTACTGAGCTCCAATCCATGAGCAATCTCTTCTCTTTCTTTCTCAGTGAGAAAATATTCAGTACCAAATGACACAAAAATAGTAGACGATTTCTCTCTCTTGTCAAGCCACTCAATGATGCTACCTCCATCTTCCGTGTTGCTAGGGTCTTCCACAAGTGGACCAACAGTTAACACTTTTTTCCCCAAGAGACTTGAGAGATAATCCATGTACTTCCCATCCATCTCTCTGAAGGTCTTCAACAAGATAAAGTTGGAGGACCTCTCGACACTTTGTAGAGCCCTATCTTTGTCATTCACACGGGCCGTGGAATCGTCTGCTGCCTTCCTGATTTTTGCCAGCTCGTAATCATGAAGACGAATTGCTTCGAACGGGAACTTATTGCCGGTGTTCTTGATCATATGGAACATAAAAGATATCGTCCCTGCCCCAACATTGAAGAAGACGACCGATGGCAGGCCATGAGATTTCGCCACTTCTGCTGCCCACGGTTGGAGAAATTCGTGGATGAGCAAATCAGGGCCCAGGCTTGTGACGATATCACCGAAGCCGGGGCTCGCCATGTCAAAAGCCACCTTCAGGGTATTCATAAGGTGAGGAGGCAAGCCTTTGGTTGTGTGATAGTGGGGAGGGAGGTCAGGCAGAGATGGGAGGTGAAGCTCGACAAGTTCAATGGAGGATGAATATCTCTCGGAAATCTTGGGTTTGATGGAGCTAAGGTTGACAGGAGTTGAACACAAGTAAATGTGGAAGTTTCTTGTGGAAAGCCTCTTTGCTAGCTCTAAGTATGGTGATACGTGGCCGTGAGCAAGCCATGGCAACATCAGAACTTTGATGGGCCTCTGCATATTATCCATCTTGATCTGAAGTCTCTCTGGCGTTTCTTCTTTCGAAGTTATCTGTCTCTAATGAGTAGTATATATAGCAATGGAGAGAAAACACAAGAAACCACGTGATAGAGAGAATTTGAGTGATTTTGAGAAGGCGCAGGATGATGAGGAGAAGCCTCGAGCGGCAACGTGGATTTAGAATGCGTGTTGTTGGCTTCAAGTTCTGCCTCTGTTATCTGGAAGGTGTGGTTAAGTTTGCTGCCTGTCTAGTCATCTTTCAAAGGAAAAAGCCACGAGTTGAAGTTGGACTCCAATTTGGCATTATTGGATTTGTCATCGTGGATGACGCGTATGTAACCGTGGCCACAGCTAAAACTCTGAGTTTTTGGAAAAAAAAAAACGTTTTGGCAAGATAAACAATTTATGATACAAAAAACTGATGGGGGCTGATCAAATGATACAAAGCAAAATTCATATTTAATAAGTCGTGGCTGATTCGAAACTAACACGACTTAATGGTTTTCGTTAGTTTAAAGATATATTCTCAACCTTCTAAAAAATTTTAGTTGTCGTACAAATTATAACACAAATCATAGACATAAATATGACCGAATTGGAATCATAGAGTAAAATATATGTTATGGGAAGTGCAATAAAAGTCTAATACTTGCAAAAGAGAAAAATTTAAGCATTCTAAACAATTGACAAGGTTACTAGTGGATCAAGACAAGTGTCACAAGACTAACTTGGGAGAGGAACAATATAACGTGACGCGTCACGTCACCAGCTTTAGTTAGATTTGTAACAATTAATGAAGATTGTGTTTTGTCATTTGGATTGTTTACCATGATAGAATTAGATAGGATATAATATAAAATTCAAGAATTATGCTATATTCTATATACAATTTGGTAAATCACACTAATAAAGCCAAACATTCATATCATGTTTTGTCTATTATTTGGTATAAATGGCGTATCAATGTAAATGAGCCTAAAATTCTACAAACGGAGATAACCTCCATCAATCAATCAATGATTATTGTATGATCTAAATCTTAAATAGCAAATGAGCACATTATAGCATTTTTTTTTTTTTTTTTTTGGTCACAATCTATTCTTACTTAATAAGAGTCTTACAATGCGAAATAGGACTAATGTCCGAACATAAAATATTCCATAAAGGCAATGGAGGAGTAATCCACCAGTTAAGCGGAAGCTTGTTTAAACGGAAGTTTCGTGCTATCCAGTCCGCGGCACCATTTTCTTCTCGGGTACAGCAGCTGACCATAACACTCTCGATTTGATCCAGTTCATGTCTGCAACGGAGGATATTTTCTTTTAAATTCCAGTGAATTTCGGCCCGGCCCAAGAGCTGTTCAACAGCAGGGGAACAATCACTTTCGCATATCCAGTGAAGGGGTTGACTTCGGAAGTCTCCCACGTGCCGCTTCTGTACTTCCTTTATATAAAAAAGACCGTGTAAGATGGCTTCGACTTCGGCCTCTTGAGATGAAGAAACCCTAGCTGTACAGGCGAAGCCCTCGAGTACTTGCCCTGACGAATTCCTCACGACACCAGCAACAGAGCACAGAAACTCGCCCGGTATCCAAGAAGCATCAACATTCATCTTCCGTTCACTTCGATCTGGAGGTTTCCATCTCCCAGGTATATTGCGATTAGGGTTTACTCGATTTTGGATCTTCTTTCCTCTGATCAAGGTAAGGTGCTGATCTTGTGCGATTTGCAGGAGATCTGCAGAATTTGGAACTTTTGCTCGGAAAATCCATCCGTTTCTTGCCTTCCAGATATGCCAGAGAACCAGACCGGTATATTCTCTTTCGGGTATGTCTGTGTTCGTTCGGAACGCTTCCATAATCCATTGTTCTGTCCATCTGATTTTACTTGTGGGACTGAGGCCTCCGAAAGTTGGATCTTCCCATATACCTTTTGTCCACTTACATAAAAAGAACAGGTGTTTGGTTGTTTCGACCTTCATATGACAAAGTGGGCATAATGGGTCATTAACAATATTTCGTTTATGTAGGTTTTCTCTCGTGGGAAGAGCGTTTTGACAGAGAGCCCAAAGGAAAGTTCTGATTTTTGGTGGCACAGCAAGGCTCCAGATTTTTGTCCATAAGGTGCGTGGTGGTCGAAACGAACAGGAGGCCGTATTGTGGTTGTGATTTGTAGTTATTGAAATTGCTTTGTTGTAGCCACTCTTGACAGAATATTTCCCCGAATTATTACCTGTCCAGAGTAGGTAATCTGGTTGCGGTTGTGGGCTCGGTGGGATAGCTAGAATTTCCTTGACGATACCCGCATTATAGAACCGTTGAATCTTCGTGCATTCCACTCTCGGCATCTGCATGTATTAGCTCAGATACCATCATAGGTTCTGTTGGATTAGTGTGGCCTCCAATTACCCCTTTCATTAACCACTTGTCTTCTCGAATGCGAATAGATTGACCATCCCCAACTGACCATTTGATGTTTTCTTTGATAGTGTCTCGGCCAATTAACAGACTCCTCCATCCCCATGAGGGGCGTTGGCCTGTGCTTGCTGTCCAGAGATCCCCTGTAGGGAAGTAGATTCCTTTCAACACTCTACTCCACAAGGCAGAAGGGGACGTTGAGAGCCGCCAGACTTGCTTGCCTAACATGGCATAATTAAAGGTAATCAAATCTTTGAAACCCATTCCTCCTTCATCCTTTCGAGTTTTCATTACCTCCCATTTTTTCCAATGAATTCCCCTCTTATGATCACCTTTTTTCCACCAGAATGATGCAATTCGTTGTTCTATTGCTCTGCAGATAGAGACTGGCAGCTTGAAGATGGACATAGCATGCATAGGTATGGACTGAACAACACTTTTGATCAACACCTCCTTCCCTGTCTTGGTAAGTAGTTTCTCCTTCCACCCTTCTAGCTTTGTGTTAACCCTGGCCAATATCCATGCAAACAGTTCTTTTTTTGATTGACCCTAGTCTGTAGGAATACCCAAATACTTCCCTATTTTTTCAAACACAGGGACCCTTAATTCTATGGCCATATTTCTCTTCAAAGGTAGGGGACAATTTGCACTAAAATACACCCCTGATTTGTTTAAATTGATTGCTTGTCCCGAAGCATAGCAGTATTGTTTAAGTATCAATGCCAGGTTTTGACATTCCAAAATAGTAGCATTCAGAAAAAATATAGCATCGTCTGCAAACAACAGATGTGAGAGTTGAGGACAAAACCTGTTAATCTGTATGCCTTGGATACTGCCATTTGTGATCGCTTTGTTCATCAACCAAGTTAGAACATTTGAAATCAAGATAAATAGATAAGGTGATAGGGGGTCGCCTTGTCTGATTCCTCTCGAAGGATGGAAGAAAGGGGTGGGTTCTCCATTGATCTTCACCTTTGAAAGACACCGTAGACACACACTGCATTATGAGTGTTACCCACTTTTCACAAAACCCCATATTCAACATGTAGTCCCTCAAGAAATCCCATTCGATTCTGTCATATACTTTCTGCATATCTAATTTAAGTATGGCCTGATGTTTTTTCGTCTTTTTTGTGATGCGCAGTTGGTGCAATACTTCTTGCACAATGAAGATATTGTCTTGTATCCGTCGCCTTGAACAAATGCACACTACTCCGGTTCAATAATGGATGGCAGCCACTTCTTTAATCTGTTTGCTAGAAGTTTTGAGATTACTTTATAACTGAAGTTGCATAAACTGATAGGTCTGTATTGGCTGATGTTTTCAGGGTTCTTCACTTTCGGGATTAAGGAAAGATGAGTCTGGTTGAGAAGGGGATCCATAAAACCTGTCTGAAAAAACTTCTGAACTAACTGTAACAGGTCAGTTTTCACAGTATCCCATGAATGTTGATAAAAAATGCCACTGAAGCCATCTAGGCCAGGTGCTTTGAGTGCTCCCATCTGAAAAACAGCATCCTGAATTTCCTCCATCAAAGGTACAGCCACCAAATCTTCATTAATGTGTTGTGTTATGGGTGATGGACACTGGTTGAGGACAGGTTGATACTGCCTTGGGCCCTCTGATTTATATAGCTATTTATAAAAGGATAGGATATGATTGCGAAGTATCATAGGATCTCTACACCAGTTTGAATTTTGTAATTGCAACATTGTTATTCTATTTCGCTGCCTCCTATGTATGGTTGATGCATGAAAAAAACTGGTATTCTGATCTCCCCATTGCATCCACTTAATACGTGACCTCATACCCTAGAATTGTTCCTCCTGTCTTCGCAGTTTCTCAATCTAGAAAATAATACTCTGTTTTTGCTTTTTGCTAGTGTGCTGGTCAGACTGATTAGTAAGCTCTGTTAGGGCCATATTTAGCTCTTTGATCTGCAACCTTGCATTGGCAAACTTCTCTTTGCTCCATTGTGCCAACACTTGTGATGTCTGCTTCAATTTTTCTGAAAGAGTGCATGGTTGGATATGTTTAGATTTCCATGTTTGTTGAATAACATCATAATACTCCTCATGCTCTGTCCAGAAAACCTCCATTTTGAAAGATCTACTTGTCTTCTTCTTCCCAGGATAGAGCCTAAGAACCGAGGATCGTGGTCGAACCAATAGCTGGAAATGCTTGCACTTCAGCTTCAGGAAAGGTAAGTCTCCACTCCAAAGTACATAGTACTCGATCTAGTCGTTTCTTCACGAGCTCCTCCCCATCTCTGTTATTTGCCCATGTAAATGCACACCCATGACTATCCATATCCATTAAAGAAAGTTCATTGATCATGTTTCTAAATGCTGCTATGCGACCGTTATCGCCTTCTTTTTTCCCAACTTTCTCCCATACATACAAAATCTCATTAAAATCTCCCATGCGGATCCACGGGCAGGAGTTATGGGGTTTAAGGTGTCCCAACATCTGCCATAAGGTCAGTCTCTCTCCAAAATTAGTAGATGCATGAATAAAAGTAATTTGCATATGTTGCCTGCTGTCTGGATCAGTACAATCCACATCAATATAGTGCTTTGAACTGGTTTTCACCTTTAAAGATACTTCCTCATTCCACAGAAGTGCTAAACCCCCCGCTATACCTGATGGATTCACTAGAAAAACATTCTGAAATTGTAATTTTTTGCAAACTTTTTCCACCATTGCTTCTTTATTCTTAGTCTCCATAAGAAAGAGTAAACTGGGCCTTTCTCTAGCCGTTAAGGCTTTTAGTTCTTGGATTGTCAGGGGGTTGCCCAGCCCCTGACAATTCCAACTCACTATTTTCATGGCGTCACTGATGGCTTATTAGGGCTAGCCACCAAAGCCCATGCTTGTCCTTCTTCAATCAAATTCACAGGGGTATCTAGAAGTTCAGTATCATCAATCAAAAGAGGGGTTTTCTCAGGTATGCACTTCTATTTTTTTGCCTTCTGAATCTTCATATTCTTCTTACTACATTTCCCAACTTTTGAGAGGACTTGTTTATGGTTTTCAGAGCTTTGCACCTATTTGCCATAGTCTCTGATTGTATTAACAGACCCTTCATTTGCTTGGGTTATCTCTTTACCATAGGAGCTGTCTATTCTTCGTTTGCTGCAAGTTACCATCTGCATATTATGAGTTGCCTCTTGAGTTGCAATATCCATACCACTAGCTGGGGAAGGTGTTACAGGTACAGTCTCTTCCACGAGAATTTCTTCTTCAATTTTGCCATAAAATGTTTCCCAATAAGGGCTGTGCTCACTTGCTTCTGCCTTCAACCAGGGCCCATATAGCCCCACTTTGTTGTTTCCCCAAGGTGATTGTGCATAGGGAATGTCAGTACAATCAGAAGCATAGTGCCCTATTTTCCCACAAGAATAGCAATAATGTGGAAGGCGCTCATACTTAAATTCCACCCAAAGCCATTTGGATCCAATATCTAGGATTTTCCCCGATTTCAGTGGCTCATTCAGGTCAACTTCTATTCTCACTCTTCCTCCATTCTGTTGATGGTTATCTGTTGTATCAAGGTGAACTTCTATAACTCGACCGATTCTACTTCCCAGATCTTTGAAGACTTGCTCCACTCTCCAGCCAGGAGGTATACTGCCAATACGCACCCAGAAAGCAGCTTTAGTAAACTCATAACAGTGCTCTGACACTTCCGGCTCGCACTGTTTTAACACTAGTAAGTTACTAGAATAAGACCAAGGTGATGACCTCATGATCCTCTCTTTTTCCTCCTCCGTTTGAAAGACAAAAGTAAATAGTCCAGGTTCTTTTTGTGAACAGGTTACAGTTTCAGTTTTCCATGCTTTTTTCATTGTGGTTAAAAAGGCTGGGTAATTGACATTGGGTTTGGAATAGAGCTTACCAAGGAGTGTACGTTTACATTCCTCCTTTTTGTGCGGAGATATTTCAGTGGATACTGCTACAATGTCCTCCTCAGACCAAAGGTAACCCAGATGTTTGCATAGTGCTGCCACTCGCAGTTCATTTTCTTCTTTACTCTCCATGGATACTAACTTGAAATATGACTAGATCAATCTACCTGCTCTGAATAATCGATAATGCTCATCTTCCTCAGGCACATAAAAGCAAACATTCAGTACTCCTTCACTACTGCCAGGACCAGAACTGATACACTCAACCAGTAGCAGATCAAAAACCGACATCCACTACTCCTCCACCACCTCCAAGAGCAGAAGAGTTAAGCAATCAACCAGAGGCGGAAAATCCAATAAATCGACTATTATCCCAAGCACCCAAAGTGAAATCAAAGACAGAACTGCTGAATCCAAACCTATTCAGACCTCGATGGCTAGATCGGCACAACCCATTGGTCGATAAGCTGCTCAGATGACTGGATCGGCGCAACCCATTGTTTGATTAGCTGCTCAGATTTCGACATAGCAACATCGGGAAATTTAGTTTGGTCTTCTTTTTTTTTTTTTTTTTTTTCGAATGGAAACTTAAAGGAGAAAGGCAGTAAAAATGGGGATGGTTATGGAAAAGCAGGAGGATCTTAGGGTTTGGAAAAAGGAAGCGCTACCATGGCGGTAGAGAAACGCTCGCACAAACGAGAGAAAACTGGGTCCACCACATTATAGCATTGACTATGACAAGAAATATGAATAGACTATGACAAGAAATATGAATAGGTTATAGCAACATCGACGAGGTGGATCGGTCAACAAATATTAGATCTAGTAAAAGAGAAAAAACATGATGATTCACCTTTACGATTCCAAAAGATATAATGTTTGATTCTATCTCCACTTTTGTGAAACTTCAACCTAAATCAAAGAGAAGAAGCTTCGACTCTCTTCCCTTTATTGCGGAGTTTTGATGTGAACCAATAGACAACGAAGGGTCATGAAGCTTCAAATGAATTAGAGCTACGGAGGAGAGGGTAGGCTTCTTTTTAGATTCACCTCACCGATCCCAATAGCTGTAAATGCCAATATGATCATCTAATGACTATTCATGATCAAATTAGTGTGATGACACTAGCATTTCTCAAATGACAACCACGCATGTGTTCCACTACATTGTAGTGTTGTAAGAGGAATTTATATCTTCAAATTCCTTCATCTAGGAAATCGTCAAGGAAGAGTTCAATTTGAGCGATCAACGTATCTAATTGGACCTACCTCTATTTAGTACAATTCACATATATCTCAATAATATATTTCCCCTCTCATATGTGAGTTTAGTATTAGGTCTGTTCTGATACCAATTTGTTGGAAGTGCACAGTAGAAACTCAACACTTTTGCCTTAGTAGATCACCGTGAGAGAACCTGAAAATATGCAGTTAAATCCACTTTTGCTGAAAAGTTTAAATCAATGAGTTGCGAGACTACTGTAATAATCATATCAATCATTCGATGTGGGAGATTTTTTAAACAAAACTCACATGCTAATCTTGACGTTTAATGCCACGGAAGATATTGTAATTAATGAATTGCCACTTCTAAGGTTGGCCATTGCATGAACAACAGGTGCACACCCCGACGAATACATGCATGACAATTGTCGGGGGAGTTTGCTCGTGCAAAGCCCTGTGTCATGCTGTTAATGAAACGATGAATTCAAAAACCGATATTAATATGATCAACTGGAAATCCCTTAGTTTCTTGGGGGCGCCGTTGTTTCTGATTTTCCGATCTATGCTGCACTCTCCGCCGAGGCTTTCGGGTAAGTCAACAAGTTCTTTGGGTTCTTGTATGTATAAAGCATTTTTATTCCATGTGGGCCGAAATATTATGTTTAGATTTCGATCGAACATATAAAAAATCTTATTTGTTTTGACATCTTGAATCTCTTGTGCCAAACTCAATGGTGGAATCTCATCTCCATCTCCATCCCCATCTTTTGATTGGATCACAAATGACTTACTTTTAAGGAAGGAATTTGTGTATGGCTCATCTAGTTGGGGAAAAATTCATTTCGCTCGAGAAAATTACGCAATCACTCTTAAACTATTCAATTTTGCCAATATAGTTCCAAATCTTTACGCAAAATTCTAATGTGATATTTAAACATATTGCATTAATACCAATTTAATCTTGAATCTTTTAAATTTGCCAATCTAATCCCAAACCTTTTCAAATTTTGCAAATTGAATCTATTGAGTCAAATTTGGTTAAAATCAATGACGTAAATATTGACCATCATACACGTCATGACCGATACTAATGTTGACAATTTTTACAATTTTTAAAAAATATATTTTTAATTTTTTTTCTTTTATTTTGGCCGATGAGGGTCAGCAAGCCATCGTAAGATTGGGCGAGCTGTTATTTGGTAATCAATAAAAAAAGTTACAAAAGTTTTGTTATTTGAGTTGGTTCTAGAAACCTGCCATAAAAGTGACAGCCCTAATTTTTTTTTCCTAAAAAACAGAGATAATTGCGTATAAAATAAAGCCATATGTTGCAGAGGTGTAAATCGAAATTTAAATGCCGCCGGAGATATTGTGATTAATGAACGGCCACCCACTTTTACGATCGTGGAAACTGGCCAAGAAATGCGTGACAGCTCAGGGGTCAGTCTGCTTGCGTGGAGCCACGTAATTCGTTGTCAAAGAAACGATGAGTTTTAAAAATCATATCACATCTTCATCTCCTTCTTTTGCTTAGATCATAAATGACTTATTGTAAGGGACTTATCTAGTTGGAGAAAAAATTAATTTGACATATTTGACTAAGAAATTATAATCTTTCTCTTCTCTCATCGGCAATTCTTAGTTTTGAAAAAAGGAAAATATATATCTTCAAGATTTCGGGGAAAAATTTCGGACTAGATTGACAAAATTGAAACACTTAGGAATGAATTAATATCCATACATATAGGATTATGATTGATTGAGTAATTATCACGGTTTTTTTTTTCTCCTCTTGTATTTGCAATTCTTACTTGCGAAAGAAAATATTTTAAGGACTTTTAATCTTTTCCAAACTTAGGAAATATATTTCTCTTGATGGTTCAATATTCGATCAAATTTGATTTTAGAGCGGGAGGCACTATACTCTAAACCGGGGTACTGGGTTAGCTTGTGGTTGAGTACAGTGCCCTAAGGCGTCTTAACTCAACAATGAGCCTTTCACCCACCCCACTCACCCTAGATGTGGAAAGCTACTATACCAGCGGTAACCATAATCATAATCCTAATGTGGTGTTTATCTTTATCACCGTAAGGCTCCCTAATTTCTTGTCTATCTTTATCTTTCTCACAGAGAGAGAATACGGAGGTGACATTGTGGGTCTTTCACCTCAGGGAGGTTCTCTCGCCTGTTTCTTCCCCTTGAGCCTTTTTAAGGACTTGCCCAATCCAAATATTTCCACTTCTTATGTGACTTAATGTACCACGTATTCACTAATAAGACCAAATTGCCGCTGATATCGGATGGAAGTTTAAAAGTGGCGAATAGTGATGAAAAAATCGGAAACAATGGCACCCACCAAAAAATCGAAATAGTTCGAGTGGATATAGATATGGTTTAGGTATTCGTCATTAACATGTCGTGCAGTTGTTGTTATGTATACCTTTGTCAATTTGGAGAATTGGAAAACTGCAAGGATACATGGCCAATTCTACTAAAGACATATAAGACAACTGCGGGATGAACTTGCCTGTTTAGGATCGAGTTTTACGTTGTTACCGAAAAAGGTGAATTGACAACTTTCATTTATATCAACTCAAGCTCTTTCGATCTCTTTCCGGAGGGTGTCGCTGTTTCTGATTCCCCCCCGGCGCGACTTCATTTCCTGGTAAAACCCAAGCTCTTGTTTTTTTTTTTTTTTCCCAAATGTCTGAAAAATCTCCATTCGATTTGTGATGGATCATTATTGTTGAGATCTCGTTCGAGCCTAGAATTTTCATCTCTATTTCATCTTATTTCTCCTGTCATTTTGAATTTTGAAGCACCTTTTTATGTCTCTTGTGCCAAAGGAGAATTTATTAATCCCATCTTCATCTTCATCTTTTGGTCTAGATCATGGATGACTGGATTCAACGATAACATCTGTGGAGTGGCTCATCTAGTTGAAGGAGGATTCAATTCGAAGGATTTCGGTAAGAGATTTCGGGAATTTTGTTATGGATCTCTTCTTTTAATAGCGTTCTTTATCCGAAAGAAATCCTTATGGGAATTATAAGAATATAAAAGAAATTATTTTGATCACGGTGTCTTCTTTTTCCTTTCTCGACATCACATGTGATTGATTACTTTCTCGACATCACATGTGATTGATTAAGTGGTGCAAGGAACGAAATTTGTCTTGATCCAATACACGTGTTCAAATCTTTCACATCGTTGATTATTAAAGTTATCTACTTATGATTTTTTCTTATATAAAGTGATCTCAAAGAATATTTCTGTTCCATCTGTACCTTTTGAGGAATCTCACATATATTATTTTATTGCAATGGTTTTTTATTGGTTCTCCAGTATGACAAAAGAGATCGTTCACGCGTTGGCTTTTAAGAATTTAGATGGGATTTATTTTCTTTCTACGGTAAATACTTCTACTTGATTGGTTATTTTTGGAATCACATGTTCTAATGCTTTACGCAGATTCATCTCTAGAAATTTCGAATCACAAATCACATAAATATCCCGTGGCTTTTAAGAATTTAGATGGGATTTATTTTCTTTCTACGGTAATAGATTAGTCAAGTTAATCTATGTGATCATTAATAACGTTCTAAAACTTTTGCATTTAATTTTGGTTCTAGGAATCCCACCATAAAAAGTGACAGCGGGGTCATTAGAATCCTCATCTTTTCCACAAAAATGAAGATATTATTATGAATAATTAAAAACAAATCTGAAATGAAGAGATATGGGTTGGAATTTAATGCCATGGAAGATGCTGTAATTAATGAATTGCGGACGGAGGTGCAACGGTGATGGGAAATCAGAAAAATTGAATTTCAAAGAGTTTGAGTTGACGTAAATATGATTTTGAAATTTGTCATTTTAGTGATTCTAAACTAGCGAGCTCATCTCGCAGTCATGTTGTTATCAAAAGAGATGAATCTCACAACCATACTCATATCAACTCAAACTCCTTTAATTTTCTTTTTTGGAGTGTCATTATTTCAGACTTATCGTTTGAGATCTCGTTCAAATTTAAGATACTCATCTCTAATTTATATTATTTTCTCTTGTTGTTTTGAATTTTAATTACTCTATAATTTTCTCATGCTAAAAGAGAATTCAATCTCATTTTCGACTCTATCAGTAGTCAGATCATTAATGAGTTGGTTCGACGATGGGATGTGTGGACGGCTCGTCTAATTGAAGAAGAATTAAATTCAATGGATTTCAGTAAGGGATTTTCAAGAATTCTGATGTGGATCTCTTCCTTTATTAATGTCCTCTATCTCTCGAAAGAAAAATGTTTTAGCGTCCATAGGAAGAAGGAAAAAAGAAATCAAGGAATATATTAAAACGTTGATTTGCTTTCGAAGTCATTCATTTAATAGAAGACAAAAAGAAACTGAGTAATTGTAATGAAGTCGTCCAATCTCGATTGTCTCCCTCGTGATCCATGTTTCTTAGGCTCAAGTACTACTTAATTAGAGCTCCTTTACTGTAAAGTGGTCTCGAAGTGGCACATTCATTTCGCTTTGTCGCGAATTGAATATATGTCCTTTGTTCCTATTTCTATTCCATCTTAAGCTGGACAGGCGTCCGACATTTATTATTTTATTCCAAAGTTTTTTTATTTGGTACTCCACTATTGACTAAGAATTGATTTTGACCATGTGGACAATGAAGTGATCAATGACGTTGGATTTAAAAAAAAATTATAGATGGGATATATTTTCTTTCAAGCGTGCGTACTTTCGTCTGTGGAAAGTTTTCCTAATCCATTTTCAAAATCGGATCGGATGATATAGGACGATTTAATAGCAATTTTCTTTAATTATCATTTTAGCATAATCTAACGGAAGAGTGCGAAAAATGAAAAATTCTTAAAATAAGAAAGTGAATACATCTATTATCCATAAATAATTTAAACTCATGGTAAAATGACGAGAAAGATTCAAACTCAACATCAGTGGACGAGATATTTATGTGATTCGTGATGCATTATATGTTTTTTTTTATTTTAAAATTATACGAAGTAAATTTTATTTTAAATTTTTTTCGATATCATGGGTGGGGTTTTTGCACGAGATATTTCGGACAAAAAACAAAGCGCTTTTCCTCGTAATGCGCGCGCCTAATGCTCATTATCTTTTGAATCCCAAAACCCGGAAGGAGCGACACGTGGCGGCCGAAAAGGCGCGGCCTCAATTACGAAACTACCCCTGTCTTTCCTCCCGCCCGCCAGGGCCAAAAAAGAGAAGACGGGGGCAAAATATCACCGAGGCTTTTTAGAGAGAGAGAGCGGGAGCGAAGAAGATCGAAAGGCGGCAGCGCGAAAACCATACGAAACATTTTGGAGCGAAGTCAGTCGCGGCAGCACCGCCCCCAAAAAGCAGGGCGACGCCTCCGCCTCCGCCGCCGCGCCGGCCGTCTTCCGTCGCCGCCGACGCCGCCGCACCGGCCGCGCCGTCCCACTCCTCTCTTCCTGGCTCCGGCTCTTCGCATCGGTTCGCCGCGCACAGGTACACAGCTCACTCTCTCCTTCCCGTTCCCCTTCTTCTTTCCTTTTTTTTTTTTTTAACGTTTCCTCCTCCGGTGAAGGATATCGAGTTCGATGCGCCAGTGGGCGGGGCTCGTAGCGCTAGGCGGTGGCTTCCGGTTCGATCGGCGCCCTCCCGCCTGGCGTTTTCCCCCGCGCTTGCATTGTCGGCTTGTCTTGGCCGAGGTCCCTGAGGACGCGAGGCGGAGGCGCGACGCGATCGGGCGATTGGAAGAAGCGCGTCGTCGTGGTAGCGAGACTTTCTCGTCTCCGGTTTTTCCTTCTTCTTCTTTTTTTTGCATTCGGCGTTGGTTAGTGCCGCGATGAAGTGACCGCGTCGAGGTTTCAGTTCTGTTTTTTTTTTTTTTTTTTTTTTTTTGGTGTGGTGGCGATGGGCTGGCTCTGATCGTTGATTTGAATTTGACTGAACTTTTGAGTTGTGATGCTTGTTTGTTCGTATAGGAGAGAACGAGGTTCGGAGATTGATAGTAATATCGGCTGTTCATGAATCACGTGGCGGTCTAGTGTCAGTGCAGTGGAAGATGAGCATCAAGACGGTGTCTTTTTGCTTCGACGGGAACCGTCCGGTTCTTTGGTTAGATTTAATTGACCGCAGTGGCACTAGTTGCTTGGCTGAGGCAATGCACCAGTCTTTCCGAGTTATCTAGCGTTCTGATTGTGTGAGACCCTTGTAAGGATTGTCGTTTCTAGAGTTCCTGAATGTTGTATCTAACTAGGTTTTGGCGATTGAAAAGAAATGAAGGACTTAACTTTAACAAGGCTTGGTGATATTTGCTTATGTTTATGGCCGTCATTTGTTAATGTGAGCCAGATGCCTTTTTTGTCATATATCTTTAGTGGCTTGGGTAAATATTCACCCTTTCTCTGGATAGGCTTGATGGGGAGGGGAAAGATAGTAACTGAGAATCCAAGGTGTGTTGAATCTTGGTAATAGTGGACCTCCATTTGGCCAAGCCCTTGTTCCTTGGATTGGTGTTCTCCTAGTAGGTGTTCTAGATGATATGAGTGCTATAACCAAGGTGCTTAATGTGAGTTTTATGTAGTTTGCATTAAAAAGCAATTGTCAGTGTTGTTAGCCTGGCGTCACTGCACCGAGTTATAGGATTTTTTTGCTTAGCATAAAGCTTGTAGCTAGGATAAAGATAAATAACTCTTGATGTAAAGTTTAGTCGTCTTTAACTTGCAAATACTTACCCTTTTTCGAAAACTACGTCAGGTTCTGAAAGGACTGCTTATCTTTGCGAACAATGGTCAGATGCTAGTTTATCCTCATCAATTGAGCATTTTGAAAGATAATCAAATGCTCTATTTTGAAAATAAATGCCGTATTATCCAAGTTCAGCAACTCTGCTTCATCATTATAAGAGGTCCTGTTGATTTGGAAATGACAAAACACTTTGTTAAGTCGTTCAGCCAATATTAGTTTGAAACCACTGTTCGTGTGTCCTAGGCATTGACTGTTGTCCCCACATGTCAAGGGTGCAGATGAGTGGTCCCATTTTGGCTTACGATGAGGGGGAAATACAGTTGCTGCTGAATCAAAACCTTATCTTTGCGTAGATGGTGCAAATGTTTTTAAGCCGTTATAGACAATGTAATTTAGCTGCAAGATGGTTCTCATTGGGTCCACTGTGGTTTATAGTGGTTATAGCTGTGTCCCTTATGGCAGATACAATATATCTCTGATCTTTAAAGTGCATGTGATTTGTCTTAACTGACTAAGCCAGTGTTCTAAAAAGGTACAAAGAATGAATAACGCATTGGAAGTTTTGTTTTTTGTATGATTAACACACCATCTAGGTGGATTACTTCCTCATGATCTAATGGCTGTGGATATTTGAGAGGTTGAAATTCTTTTGGCTAGGAAAAGAAGATAAAAGAGGGTTATGATTTAATGGCAATTCTCCTAAGCATGACTGTGGGAGTTACTGACCACCATTGAGCCAATTTAGTTATTCTATTACTGAATGGACGGAGTTAACCATATGAAATTGAGAATGTATAGTGCTTTTGTCTAGGTCATGAAAATGCTCCAATTTTTACTTGGAAGGCTTGTCCGTTGATTTATATCTATTTGTTTATACTTAAGTAGCGCAATGATCTATTCAAGCTTTATTCAGCTCAGGTCAAGAGTAATGGATATATATTTTTAATTATTTTGTGTTGAAGATTGTCTTCATCGACATTTCATCATCGAATATTGATAGGTCAGTTTGTCCAGGGGAGTACAAGTGCTTGTCAGTCATTGCCGCACATTCCATGCGGATAGCCAAAAAGGGAATCAGTTGGTGGTCTTTGATTATGCCATGATGGTGTTGTGTGTTGCTTAGTCTGCCACTTGAATGATACAGACTATCTGGCAAAAATTTGGTAAGGAAAGGGATTCTAGGATTGGAAGTGGTTCTCTATGCATTTGGTCAGAAAGGGTTTGCAAGCGTATTTATGGAATCAAGGAGCTTTTTTTCTGATGCCCACAAGGCTGTTTCTTGATTCGCTTTTTGTCTGCTCTCATGGATGAGTTTCTTCTGCATTCACTTCTTCAATGGATGTGTTGACCTTTCGCATTTTGGCATTGCCAAGATGGTTCTTGTATGGCTTCTGGCTACTATTATTGCCTCTATGGTTTGTACTATTTTTTTCCACTGAGTAGAGTGGAAATATTAACATCACAAGCAAATATCTTCTTTCTTGATAAATATTAAATAGGCTTTTCAATTATATTGAAGAGTGTTATGATGATATACCAATGCACCAATTCTTATCACACAAGGTTGGCCGACTGCTTTTGAAAATGGCCCTCACTTCTTTTAATGTAACTTCATTGTTCAGCAGTTAACCTACATGTATGAACAGTAGCATGGGAAACAGTAGTTGGCATCCGATAACCTTGTCATTCAATTAATTGCTCATGACACCTAATCTAAAGGTTCTTCTGTTTCTGTTTTTGCCTTTGTCTTGTTTACTCAGATGACTAGATTTGTGATGTGATCATGCTTGTCAAAGATACAATTTGAGAACAAAATGTGATTCTTCTTTCTTTATTAGGCTGGTTGACAAGGCAACTTAAGTATGGCTGAGTATAAATTATGGCCAAGTGGACAAATGCAAAAGAAAGCCACATGTGTTCTTTCTATCGTCCATAGTGTTGATTAATTAGTTTTGCGGTATATAGGATAACTACTAATTTCCTATGATAATTAAGAACCCAAGTTTTTTCTAGTGCGAATCCTTAACATTCACCGACAAATTTTTCCTCCTAAGCTGTATGCTATTACTTTTGTTTTATGGTAGCAAGGTTAGTTCAAGGTCCAATCATCTTCTTGAACATTTATTATGTTAAGAACCTTCAGATGTGCTTCACAGCCTGATTGTCCATTTGTCAGTGAACAATAATTGGATAAACTTGCATGCGTGGCACATTTTCTCATTTTCCTGGCACCTAAAGTATCATAGTGACTTCTTAAAATTCTCGCTTGTAACTTTGACTGTCCAGTAGGTATTTCAACTAATGCATTTTGATTTTGCCAGCTGATGAATTTCCTAATTATTCACAACGGGCTACTGATGGATGCATCTTGGAAAATTTGAAAAGGTATCTTGCAGGGAACTCGTCAATGAGCTCAAGGATCGGGAATCAACTGATGCTTTGCTAATATTTAGCAAGGATGGCATGAAATACACTTTCTGTTGGGGTCATTTAATGTTGAAGGCATGTATTCACGTGGCTTGCATTTGACACTCGACTTCGATTCAAAGTGAAGTATTTGGTGCAAGCAACTATTTCCCCAAGTATTATTACCTTGGTAGTTATAGTGGAAAAAATTTGCGACGGTTACTAGACACCTGTACTAGATATGAGGAATATAATAGCTATTTGTCGCAGTATTTATCAGAGCATATATGACCATTAGCTTCATGAATGTATTTGATGTTTATCGACTGACAGAATGGCAAATAGCATCCAAAGAGTGCTTAAATCTAAGCCATCGTACTTTAAGACGGCTTTAACTTCAGATCCACACCCTGTTTTTATGTAAATGGCATGGTAATAATATTATGGTGTGAGGAGGCTCTTTCTTTTGACATGTTGCAATTATAATTTTGTCTTTTTCCGAACCTCTTGAATTAACCAATTTACTATGTTGGTGGTGTCCTTCCAATGTCTCTAGTTTTTTTTTCTACATTTAGGTTGTTTCCGTCCCAACCTTAACCAATATGTTTTATGGGCGCATTTTTTTTTTCTTTCACTTAGGCAGATTAGCAGCCAAGGTTGTGGAAGATATAGTAGAAAAGTGCTGAGGAGGATCCAATGTAATATGTGGGTGAGGCTATGGAAGAGCAGATAAGTGCTTGGGATCTGGAGAATCTTACATAGTAGGTGGGTGAGGCTAAGTTTGATACATTGTTCTGTAGTACATGTTTTAAATGATCAAGGTTACAGATTAAATTTTTTATCATGTAAGATGATGTTGATTGAACCTTCAGTTTCTCTTTTTTTCTTTTCAGTGACTTCTCATTAACATCATGCTCATTTTGGGATGTAATAAAGATGATAAACATCCATCAAATAAGCTCTAAGTTTATCGATGAGGAGTTTTTAGTACAAGGTCAACTGAAGTGCATGAGATCTTATTTTCCTTTATATAGAACAATAGCGTCATGAAAGTCATTAAGGAGCTTACTTTATATGGGAAATAATATGGCCCAAGGGGTCCTACTTTTGTCTTGCAATTTCATGTTTCCCTTCCAAATCTTTCGTAGCATGTCCTTCATTCACTTGACACTGAAAGACATAATAAACGCACATTACAATGTTCTCATTATTAGATGAAGAGTTGCCGTAAAATTATATGAGCATATCAGAAAAAGCAATTAGTTTCTTTCAAAAACAATAGCCAAATGATTTCAGTTACATGCAATGTATAACACATATGCTTGGTTACTACGAGTTGCCATGTCCTGTGCAATACGTTCCTGCCTTGGCACGTCACAAGCAAAATCACTCTGTTCTCATGCTTCCTACACTTTGGTTAAGCATTGCAATCATATGTATTTATCTAGAAGTAAAAATATTAAAAAGGTGGCATGATGTATAATATAAAAAGCTTTTCTACACTTAATGGTCTTGCTTGTGTTAGGTGTGATCAAAACCTATCTTTATTAAGTGTGATTATCAAGTGGCGCCCAGGCACTCGTTAACAAGATCCATTTACTAATCGTAAATTTTCTGAGGAAGTTATCTTGTAGGATTTTTAATATTTTGTACTATAATAGGTTAATTTGTATATTTCCAAAAGAAGTATCCTGTATTTTACAATCTCATATGCTCATATGTTCCTGTCTTCCTTGTGTTAGGTGTTTTTGAGTGTTGGAAATCAAAACCCGTCTTTATTAAGTATGGTTATCAAGTGGCCCAGGGGCACTCGTTAACAAGGTACATTCCTTGAGGAACTAATCTAAAATTTTCTGAGTAACTGATCTTGTAGTATTCTTAATATTTTGTACTACAATAGGGTAATTTGTGTATTTTCCAAAAGAAGTATCCTGTATTTAGTATAATTAGAGGGAGATCTGCCAAATTATAGTAGAACTGATTGTCTTCCTATCTCTCATATACTGAACACTGGTACATTGGGCTAAACTGTGGTAATTTGTCATATAGTTGAAAGAACTTTGTTCTTTTGGTGCATAACTTTGGTAATTTGACTTATGTAACTTTAGCTACTATTCTTTAGTTTCTGTTTGCCATTTATTCCTTTCAGATATTGAAGAGAACATTGTTAAAAGTAGTATGATGAGTTGTTAGGAAGAAAATTTAAAAGCATTAGGATTTATTTCCTATGTCTAAGTTTTAGCATTTTTACCTATGAGTTTTATGGGCCAAAAAAGCAAGTTTTATATAACTAATATGATATCCTGTCACATGAACACTGTAACGGTGTATTTCGTGTGACTATGGTAATTTGTTTCATAAGAGAGTCAAAGATTATTTCTGGTTTCCATTAATGTTGGCATGTGAGGAATCTATATATAGATTTGATGTGTATATATATATATATATATTTTTTTTTTGAGGTCTCTGTTTATATGTTGATCATGTTGGAAATGGTTGTTAACATGGATAAAATCTCGGAACAGTTTGTGTAATTTACATATGAAAAGCTAATAGAGTTAATGCAAGATTTAGTTGCTGTTTCTGATTTCTCATTGCTCTCTTGTGAAAACCTTGTTTATCTCTGTTGTGGGCCCTGAATCATCATGATTAACAGTTTGGAGACGAAATAGTCCTCATATGTGATCTGAACTTTTCTGTCATTGAATAAATCTGGTTATAAATTGAGACAAGGCTTCTCTGCACAAGTAAAAAGATATTGCGGGGTTGTTTAATTGTAGCTGCTTTTTTAATTGTCTACTGATTTCAGATATCAGTCTTTCTTGCTTTTATTCTGCATGCTCTTTTTTCAATCTAGCTTAGAATTGAAGATTCATGTACTGGAGTATAATCCTTAAGTGGAACTTACTGTTTGTTGGTCCTCTGTAATTTTTGTACTTCTTTAAAGAATGTCGTCGCCTTTGTTGTACCTGACTGGAAGTTTGTTTGGGCTACTCATTGTTAACTCGGTGTATAATAGCAGAATGATTGACACTTCCAGTGACATTGCAGTTATACAAATTTTGACCCTAAAGATGAGAAAGTATTTATCTGTAAGAATAGCTTATGGATTTTTTTTTCTAGATAGTTGTATAGTATGGATCGAAATTAAATCATCAGATCATCATGGTTTTAACAGATAGAAGTTTGGCTAGCTGTGCTTTTATCAACCGGCATTTGACGATATTGTTTGCTGGTTGAGACGGGAGATGGAAAATGCGTTGGTATGTCAATCTCGAGCTTCAGGTAACTTCCATTGACCTTATGGCTGAAAATCAGTCATGTATAAATCATCATAACTTAGCAATGTGGATATCATTCTAGTTTGCATTCTTAGTGTTAGATCTGTTTATGAATTAATGACAGCCTGTGTGCTACAGAGATTTCAAATTCTAGTCATGTTTCTTGCATGACTTTTGTTGAAATATCACTTCCGAAGGTACATCGGGTGTAAGCTTAGGCCTTGTTTGTTTGTGTTCATTTTTTCTGGTCATGAACACAATTTCTATTTTTTTGTTCCGAGGAACAAAGAAAGAACAGAAACGTGTTTGTTTGCGTTTTTATTCAAAATCTATTTTTTGTTTCCGGGAACAAATTTGGAACAAAGAAACAAGAAACAAGAAACAAGTTTTTCTTATTTCTTGTTTCTGGAACACTTTTGGGAAATAATTTTTCTCTCTCCTATTTTTTTCATCTCTTTCTTTTCTTCTTTTTTCTTTGGCCGGTCCCTGGCCTCGGCTATGGCTGGTGACCGGCTGTCGAGGGCCGGCGACCTTGCCGGAGCGTTGCCGGCCCCCGGTGAGGCCGAGCTCACCCAGCCATCGGCGAGGCTTGGCCTCGCTAGGCCATCGCCAGGTCGGCGTCGCCTAGCGGTGGCCTGGCGAGCCTCGCCGTGGTTGGGCAAGGCCGCCGGCCCTCGTTGGCCGGTCGCTGGCCATGGCCGAGGCCGGCGACCGGCCAAAAGGAAGAAAAAAGAAAAAAGAAAAAAGAAAAAAGGAAAAATAAAATAAAAACATTAAAAAATTAAAAGAAACAAAAAAATTATACAAGTTTACCAAACGTGTTTATGTTCTTTTTCTATTTCAGGAACAAATTTACTAAACGCGCTCTTCTGTTCAAAAATTGTTCCCCAGAACAGAAATAGATGTTCTCTGGAACATTTTTTGAATAGAAACGTTATCAAACGCACCCTTATATGATGAGAAGTTTAGTTGCTACATATAACAACATAGAGAGGATAGTTGATTTTTTCCTTGGATAATTTGATCTTTTCCTTGATGTAATTGGAGGGAAGAAGCATTTTGAAAGTTTTCTGAGTATAGATTAAAATGTTGCAAACAAAGATGATGGTTGTGATCGACTGATGCTTTAAGAACGTGCGCTTTTGTTTAAGAAACAGGTCGGTGTGAATTTTGGATGGTTAGCAACCCGTATCAACTTCTCCGGGAAATCTGTACCATTGTAATTAGTATCATGGAAATAACCAGTGATGACAACTTTGGGATTAAATTATAAATGGCTCGTGAAATTTCCTTTATTTGCACCAGTCTAAGAAAAATAAGAATTACTTTCGCCATTGTCAAGAAGAAATGGAAATGGAAAGTCATCTAGGCTTGCTCATTTCAAAGCTCCAGCTAAGGAAATGTAAATGCGCTTAATAGGTGGCACATGGAATATGTATTGGAGATTATTTGAAGGTTTGGAGCTACTTAACGCTGCATGACCTGTTGAAAGCTGTTTTGTCATTGCATTGATACTTTCATGACATATAATGATGAATTTTTATGAACCGTCCCAGCACTGTCTATGGTGATACACCATACTTTTCGCATGTCACAATATAATTGCTTTCACAATTAACAGAGCTAGCTCTTGAAGAATGGCTCATTTGTGAGCAAGAATGAATAAATGACAGCAATTATATGTACAGGCTACACTGCACTGGTTATTCTCTGGTAGTTAGTTGAGATCTTCTCTGTGCCATGTGATGACCATGTCTCTCCCGTTGAAGGAAGATTGAACTTGAAATCTTACCCTTTGGCAGTTAGATGAAGAAAAGCTGCATTTTGTAAAGGAGAATACTGTTTTTTCCTGGCTTTATCAGCGCTATCTTGGCTTCTGTGAAAAAATCCTGTTAGTTGGCTAGAGGGCTCCTTTCATTGCTTGCTTTTCTTTTACTTTTTTTCTTCTCAATTTCTGGTCTTGGCCTTGCTTGCGGGGAAGTGCAACCTAGCCACCAGTGGTCGAGGTGCTCGGAATTTGCGGTCAAACCCTCTCACACAAACAAATCCTGCATTTGAACTTTCATTTGTCAAAAAATGGCTCTATCAAATAGATGTATGGTGGTGCAATCAAGTGAGGAAATTGATTGGAACCATAATTGTCTTTTTAACATTTTCTGTCACTTTTGAAGTATTATATCTGAAGTATGGGTTTCTTCTTTTGAATCGCTGTCTTCTTCCCACATATAGACAAGTACGGGGTAGACCTAGTTTGTTGCAATGACAAAGGGAATCCTCATTATTTTTAGATGGCACCTCCTATTGTATCTTATTATTCTAATAAAGAATTTTTTTTAAAACAGAATTTTACTTTTGCAGGTGAACAGGAAATCGATGATGATGATATTGATGGAATCATTGCTTACCTCTCCAGAAGCAATATTGAATTTCCTCAGTGGACAGGCCTAGAAGACATAATTTCTCGGTAAGAAACATTCTTTCTTGTTGCTGTTGAAAGTGCAAAAATGGGTTTGGTAATCTTTGTTTACCTTTGAATATTGTCGTAACAGAAGTTCCAAAGTATACGGTCCGTCTTCTCAAACTCCAAATAGAATCTCTAGGAACACATATTGGATTGATGCTTGATTCATGATCTGCGAACATCTGCATGATGAAGGTATCCGTGTTATTACTGCTGATAGGATTGAAATCTATGATATACTATTGAAAACTAGCTGCTTTTTCATTTAATTGTCTTGAATAAGTACAGGATGCGGAGCTTATTTACCTCATTTACTTGGAAGTATGTTCCATTTAATGGGAAGCTTCCTCTCATTGCTGTTCTGCAGGGTATCTATAAATGCATTGCTTGAATGTCAGCAAATTACCTTTTCCACACATTGCATCTTGCTTATAGGAAGAGCTAATAAGGTTGGAAAAATGTATTATCCCATGCTAAAAACGTTGGAAGGAATGTATTATCTCACCAGAAGTGTCCCTCTGACAGTTTGTGAATTTTCTTCTCGAATACTATTGCATGAAAAGCATGTCTTCTCCTCACACAGGTTTCCTGTCTTTTGATGTTCACAACCTTCTTGAGATTGTTGGACTGAGTTGGCAGTTTCACCTGTCGTGTGTTATCTTGGAATTGTAAGATTTAAGATAGAACAATCAACTTCTCAGGAAGAATGACTTGCATTTAGTCTATTTCATGTGGCCTAATTTCTATGGTAATAGGCAGTCACATGCAGATAACTCATTGTTTTACTTAAAGCTGTACACTTACCCGGTGTCCATATAGCGAGAAGGTAAGGGCTTGGGTCATCCAGTTCTCTCTTTTCCAGCTGTCGATATATAGAGTTGCTAGTCAGAAGTGATGCCTTGTATGCATATATTTGTAGTCTATATAAAGTCACAGAGAGAAGTTTTCTCAAAAAACAGGAAACAAACCCCTTGTAGGAGAGGATGATCATCAGGAAGTTCGTATCTGCAACATATAAAGGCAGTGAACCTTAGAGGTTTTCGTGGAAAGAACCCAGCAAAGAACTTAGAAGAGAAGATAAATGTGTCTTTTCATCAGAGGATTCTTCAATAAACTTTGGTAGTTCCTCTTTGTTCCAGTAAATAGAACAAGTTTTGAGACTTTGGGATAAGAGTCTTTATTCGAATGCAGGTAGTTATAAGTCTTAATGTTCCATCTTCCAGTAGCCATTATTTCCCACTTGTTCACAATATATATCTCATGCATCATGATTAAGTATGGTTATAAGAGTCTTTACAATCATAAAGAAGATTTTGTCCCATGCTTTTTAATAGTACATTGAGAAGAATTTGACTTACACTTGGTGCTCTGTCCGTAGTCTGCTCACATTCTTGAGTTTTCGAGCTGGAATAGAAGCAGTTTCTGGATTCAGAGCAACTAAGGCCTTGGACATGTCAGCTTCCTGGAGTTCCATGTTGTTCGCTTGCATAAATTGCTGAAGGTTTTCGGTGAACTCTTGGATATTCAATTTGATGGTGGGGATTTCTTCATCACCATCCTTCAATGCATCCTCAATGTCACTTTCCAATGCTACTGCACGCTCTTCATCTGGAGTGGCTGGCTCTTCAATGATGGGTTCACAGTTACGAACTTGAAACACTTCTTCATGTGAGTAGGGTGGAGGTAGGGACATGAGATTGATGACTGTTGGGGGCTTGCTTTCAGCCAAAGGAACTGTCGAAGAAACAAGATTCTTCTCTTCTGGTGCTGGAAGGGCAAGTCTCGCACTACAAAGGACAGGTGTGTCTTTAGTTTTATGATGACGTCCCTTTGAAACAGTGAAATGTTAGCTTAAGCTTTTGTTATATATTCTATCTTGTCCTGTGACCACTGTCACTCTCATTCTCACGCTGTGTATGTCTTTTCCCCTTAAATAGTTGCATCTAGTGACTATGTATAGTTGAGTTGTGTGAGTTAGTTGCCAAACTTGTTGGACTGTAAGGCTCGATAATAGATGTCATAGATTCTTTAATATTTAGGTGCGGTATCTAGTATCCTTTGAGGATTTTCTCTACCTTCAAGAGTTTGATAAGTAGCTCGTTATGCTTATTTTCTGGCTTAATGGTACCATAAATGTTGCATGGTAGAGATGATAAGCAGCAAACCTTGCAAAAGCACTAGCGAAGTGCCTGCACTCTCCTCTCATTGGACAAGCATTACAATTTGGTTTACTCTTGGTGCAGAAAACCTGCTTACAATCAAATATGAGAAACATCAAAATTCATCTGATTAATCTCATGGCAATACAGAGAGTTTATCCAAAGTACCTTTCCAAATGTGATTAGCTGGTAATGTAGCTCATAGCTGTAATGACACATGAATGACAGCCGTTAGAACTTGGAGTTAATATGATACACTAATGTATCTGAGGATAATATGCTAGGAACTTTAAGAAGTTAAAGGTAGAAAGTCTGGTACAGTGTTCGTTGATCAAGCTTGCACAATCTTGGCCACAGATATTTCTGAATTGTCTCCAGCACTGGGTACCTGATGATTTAATCGTCATTGTTAAATATATGAATAGTCTGAAGCTTTTCTTATGATAGTAGGCCAAAGGATTTACAGTTCCAAGAGGTGCAATTGCAGTGACTCTGGCAGTGGTTGAAGAGGCACCCATCCAAGTCGAACTGCTATACGTCCTACATTGGTGTCCACCTGCGGAAGATGATAAACAAAGCCAAAAGTCACCCTTAATTTTTTAATTTCCATCTTTTCACTAAGGTTATATAGGAAGTAGTTTCATGTAGTAACTCTTACTGGAAAGGCAAGATGATGAAGTGTTAAAAGCCTCACGCATTCTACACTTTTCAGTCCCAGCCCTCTTATGCTCAGTAAATAGTCCCTGCAATTTGACATATGTAGGTGTCAGATAACGCTTATGGCCAGTTTCATGCTGCATATTTGTGTGAAACCTTTTTGGTCTGCAGTGCACACGTGCTGTGTGATATTGCAGCTTGACGTGAATCTGTATGTGGGTTGGGTATGAATGTGTCAGATGCTAAATGTGAGGTCTGATTACGATGCTCATGCTGTTACATTAGCAATATATTAGATTGCTTACTTTGCTTTGTCAGGTGGGACATCTCTCAACCATTCAAGGTCAATGCTTCCATGTTCTTGGACCAAGCGGTTGAGGAATCCCTGCAAAATGTGCCATTGTCAAATACCATTCTCTTAACATTCTTCCTATTCTTTTTGGCCTTTTCTTTTTTCTTAAAGAGGATATCATGTATGCTGCTCTTAAAATCCATGTGCCGTTGAGTTTGATGGAAGTACCTTAATTCTTTCTGCGAGCATGTTGTTCATCCCTCTTTCTTTAATACAATTTGATATCTCACTAACACTGGCTTGCCTTATTGCTTCATAATCCAGCGAGTCCATCGCATCTCTGCTTGTTTCTTTTCTTATTCCATTAGGTTGCACGTCTCTCCTTAAAATATCCCAATCAATTTCATCGCTCTTCCCAATCTTAGCCTTTCCTCTTTTTGTTTTTACTGGCTCATGATTTGTCTCCTTATGTGGCTTAGCAGATGAAGACAACTGCTCCTCAATATGCGTCTTGGCAGGTTTATTTTCCAAATGGCTTTGATTAACAACTGTTGAGATTCCGTCCCTAACATCAGTAACTTGCTGAGGACTCAGTAACACATTCTGCACGTTATCACAATGCTTTCCAGAAAATGATTCCCCTAGAGTATCCACTTTTGTAGCCAAACTACCCTCCAAGTGAAAGATCTTTTCATCTGCATGTTGATGGGAGATGCAAGAAGGTTGGCTAATTGTGGGATCAGGGCCAGAGTTGGGACTCTGAGGGCATGCATAATTTGAACCCAAAGATGTGTGATAGCTCATCATCGGTATTTCTTGAGTGCGTAGTGACGATTGGTGGTTGACTGCGTATATATGTTGACTTTCCTCCTGTTGCTCCATCAGTTTGGCTATATGATTTGCTGGTTCTGCAGTGCTGAATTTAGATGCTGTTGGCCATGAACATATGCTTTCATCACCAAGCATGTCATCCTCTACTCTCGATATCCTGGAATCTGGATTAATTTGCAGGTGCTGTGGAATGAAAGCAACTGGTGGAAAATGCGGAGGCTGAGCAACCGAATTTATCAGCTGAGTGTACGATGAAGACCTTTTAATGCTATTGGTAGCATTGGATACTGAGTTTTGGTGGTTGTCTGCATTATCTTTTGATTGTTGATCCCCAGATCCCAATGTGCTCCTGCTTTGATGGGTGAATGGATCCCGGAAAAGGGCTTTATCCTTCTGGAAAGAAGAGTCGAACATTGAACGACGAATTTCTTCAGGTCTGTGGCCAATGACCAAATCTTCTGATTCAGAATTGGAGCCCGAATAGGATCTGATTCCTCCAATGCTTTCATTGATAGAGCAATCAAAAGATTCTTGGGAAGAGAGAACTTCCTCCTCCAAGCTATGAGTTTGTCCCCCTAACAAGTTCATGGTTTCTGTCCCTGGAATTTCTGCGGCTTGCCAAGACACTGTTGATTCAATGTCAGTCACTGAATTTTGGCTGGAGATTGGGTGCCTTTTTGCATGCAAACTGATGGTGTCGGTTGGGCTCAACATGATTATTTCTGGTTCCTTGGAGAATATGTTTGTGTTATCCTTGCTATAACCACTTCCAAGGCAAGTTGACTTCACTGGAAACCGCGCAGCCAGTGACATGAAGGCAGAGCTGCATTGTTGACAAAATCAGAGACATGGTCAGTTTTACTGGTGTGTTCTGTTGGCAATTGTTTGGAATTGTCCTAAAACTTATACTTACCTTGAAAGATGATCAGAGACATTCTGAGTCAGGAATACTCCAATCACCGAGTCAACAACTGATCCTTTCCATCGAGAAAAGCGTCTGTCACCTGTGAGAGGTAATATAGGCATGCTCAGTAGATCTTAATGCGGTTGTTTGGTCTGTCAATTGGTCTTTTTTTCATTTTAGTTGATGGGCAATAATTAGGGGAAAATTATGATGAAAGGGACTTCTGAAATATGGAGACTTTGTATATGACTGATACTCCAATGCAAAATTGATTTCAGCAGGACTCGCTTGTTCTTTAGTTCTGAACATAAATGCCTGGTCCATGATGCATGCTTTTTTACCAAGATGGTAATTTTGATCTTTGCATATCAACTTTGAGAGGGTCAAGATACTTCAGCGTTTTATAAATGATTGGTGTATATTTCAGATTGTATGCTCTTTGTTTTAAAATGATTTTGCTGGGTGAATGTAATCTATGTAATGCCTTTTGTTCTATCTCAAAATTGATCAGATGATACGGGGACGTCTCATAATGATTGGCAAGAACATTACAGCAGCAGCAGTGGTCTTTCTGCTGTGGTGCAACTAGAAGTGCCTATTAACATTTGTGCAAAGGATCAAGAATATACAGAAACTGTGCAAAGCACTTACCTTGAACGAGATGCATTCTGGCGATGAATGAATTTGCCCGTCCATGGAACACTTCCCTCTCTTCTTCCCACCATTTTTCCTTGTTCTTGTGATTTTCTTCAAGTCCACTTCCTTCCTTACCCATGAGAAGATTCCATACCCTGTTAGTTTCTGGGTCAAGGTCTACTTTTGGCCGTGGTTTGCGTTTCCTGCCTTCATAGGGAACAATCATGCCAGCTCCAGTATAGGGTACAATTGCATTTTGCTCTGCTTCCTTCAGTTTGCTGCCTTCTCCATTGAGATTGAGCACCTCCAATATGTATATGATCTCGTCAAGAGTGTTGAGGTAATTTTCCATAGATGAGCTTGGACCTGAATAGCATGAAGAGACTGATAATTATGGACTCTAGCAAAATATACTGGCCTTGCAAGCGATTACAGTTAGGGTTCCAGGAAATACCTCTTGTCACTGTACCAGTTCGTTGATTTTCATGGCGTGGATCCTTCTGCTTTTTCTGGAACTTCTCTGTGGAAGGACTCTGCTTGGTGGGAGCTGGAGTCTTCTTTGCTAAAGGATTTGCCTGCTGCTTTTTTGGTCTTCCTTTCTTTACTGGTGTAACAGTATGTTCTGGAGCTTTTTGGCTTTGATGATACTCCTGACAAGCTGGTTTGGGCATGTCTTTCACTTGCAATATGCTGGTTTCCTCCTCTCTCTGTACATGAGAATGCTGTTCAGCTGAAATTTGACACTTTCTCGGAACATTACCCCAAGTGTGAGAGGGAAGATTCCATCCGCTGGTAAGTTTCTGTGGCCTGTCTTTTTCATTTTGGAAAATGCTTCCAGAAGCAATACAGGGGTTCAACATCTCATCGTTCATCTGTAATGGTCTTCTACATGTGACTTGACCATATACACCTGCATGCACTGGGCTTGAAGAATCTAAGACCGCTGGAACACAAGATGAGAGACTGTTAATATCAAATGTTTTCTCTTCTTTCTTCCTTTTGTGGGTCTCTGAGTACGCCGAACTGAGAATGCTATTTCTGCTGAATTCACCGGTCTGGACCATTTGTTGCAGCCATGGGGGCATTGAATTTGCACGAGGAAGATATGTCTGCTCGTTGTTTTGATGATAAACCCTCTTTAGTCCCCTTGCCTCACTAGAGTTGGAAAAAGTTAACGGTGCTGATTGAGGCACTGCTTGCCTAGACATCTCAAGGTTGCGAAGCCCTGGAATGTTCACTTCTCTTGGTTCTGCAAATACAAATTGCTGCTCCTTGAGACGCTGTCCATCTTTTGAACCCATCTGGCAAGCAATGCCAATGGCTGTATCCATGTTTGCTCGAGTGGCTATTCTATGTTCCAGTTGGTCTGTTGTTCTGGCTGGCGAGCAGGTCGCCAGCCTTTGTAGCACTGGAAAAAATGCAGTGGGCCTTTGATTTGTTCCATGCAAACTCACATTTTCCGGTTGATTTATCATGGTTGATCTGTCATGGTGACCTATCTGCTGAGCTGATGTTATTCCTGATAGAATGTCTACTCTCCTGCTGAGTTCTGAGGCTTGTGAATCTACAGGCAAGCAAGAACCCTCCATATTCCTCGACTCCTCTGGTCCAGGTACTGTGCTTGCCTCAGATGTCTTTTCTAAGTCAAAATTCAAAGTTCTCCTGCAGGACTTTACAGCAGTTCCAGCATTGCCAACTGTGGTCTCCTGTGCAGCATCTGCCTGTTGACTTGCTGTTTCTTTCAGGCCTTTCTTGCGTATGTACTTCCGCTTTCCAGATGGATTCTCGTTTCCCTTTGGTTTTAGCTGAGCTTCAGGTTTTTTAGTCCTCTTTGGCTTTTCTCTAATCACCTTCGGTCTGTGCTTTTTTCGCTTGGGGGTTTTCTGCTGCGGTGTTGTATTAAGGTCAATGCCTTGGTTGCTTTCTACGATGGCATCCTTTTTCTGCTTGAAAGATTCCACAATATTCTCCAAGAGTTCGTCTGAATGGTTTGTTTCACTTGTCAACGAAAACAACTTTCCCTGCTTGTCCTTCTCTTGGATTGTGCTTTCGTATGGTGAGGATTCAAGTAACGCAGAAAGCTGGTTGTCTTGATATGGTGTTGCTGGTGCAAACAATAAGTTAGTCATGCTTGGTGGGGAACTGACTTCTGGTGGAGTGGAGTTTAGATCATAGGTCGGTCGCGAAGGCAAAGGGAATTCATCTGTAAAAGACAGTTCAATCGTCAGTGTTAGTGGATGCACAGTGGAATTCTTTTGAAGGAGTGATATTCTTAAGCTCATAAATACTAGGCACAAACAAGAAAGACAGCAACCAAACTTCATCCTACTGAGTCGGCTAAATGAACTTCTTATGGTATTTCACTATGTCTGCAGCAACATAGCATACACAACTTCAAAATTTTCATTGTCACCCAATTCTTGTTTACGAATTCTGAGGTAGCATAGCTTAAAACAGAAAAAAAAGGACGGTCGTATATGTTGGCACCAAGGATGCATAGCCAGCGGAAACTCTACTGTGGGGAGGATGCTACTCAGTCCAGAGGATGCAATTTTCTTCGGTTTCAGTTGATTTATGAAGGTAAGGATTCTTTTTGTATTCCTACCATATTTGGTCTAGAGCTATTTTTTTGGTCATCGCACATGGTGTCTTGACCTTATTTAAAAATAATAACTTGTTTTAGAATGATCTATTCTGTATTTCTTGATGTATTTCAGACATTGCATTCGTTGTAGTAACTATCTTGGTGGAGTGATTTATATGTTTCTCCACAGAAGCATATCCTGACGAAATACCTCAAAAAATTTAGCATTTTCAATCTGGGAGGAAAATCTACAGCACTGACAATTGGTAATCTTTAGTTGTGCTACTGAGAAAGAATCCAAAACAATCTTCATACTTACATTTGGTTGTCTGAGTAGATGTGTAATCTCTTCTGAATACACTTGTGCTTGCAGCATTCATCTGACTGCCAATCAAGTCATTTGTGGTGAAATCTCCACCACTGCTGGAAATCAGCTGGTAATTAGAAGACCAAGGTCTGTGAACCCCGTTGGCACCACTGCTTGAGGCTCCTTCAACTGATGGATCAAAAGCATAAGCATCGAGTCCCAGCAAATCCATTATTGGTCCACTATTCCAATCATTTCGATCCATATCGAAGATAGGCGTTGATTGTCCAGCAATCCGATTGATCAGCTGGTTTGTCCGGGCTAAATCTACGTCATACCTGAGGTAGCTCTGAATCTCCTCCGCTGGTGCTCTAAAGTTGAGATTTTGGACTGACCCACCATTACAGTGAGGCAGCTCCTGCATATAACCATGGCCATGGGGCAGGCCAGTAAATACAGGGTAATTCGTTCTGCCCTGCAGGCTCTCGATTTGATCAATCGGAGTCGCACGAGATCTTACTGGGATTGGTCTCTGTGGGGTGTGTACTTCCCAATTGCCAATTTCAAAGTCCCCTCCTTGCGGCATTGGGAACTCACCGCCTGAATTCCACCCGGAGTTCATCTGGCCTTCTCGTTATTCAATCCCTTGTACAATTCCTTTTCCAGTTGGCTGGAAATCTCAAATATCTTTATTTTCTTCTGGTGGCCAAATGCGGCTACCAAAAGGGAAAAAAGAAAGAAAAGAAAAACGCAAATTCTCCAGAATCCTAGTGTTTTGCTCTAAAAACCCGATCTTTTTTTCCTACCACATTTCCTCAATTCACCGTTCTTCCGAAATTCTGCTATCGAATTCTTGCTGAACCGCGACCTCCACTCAAAGTGCCGTGCACCCAGTGAAATTGTCAGCTGTTAGAGAAGCCTCCTCACCTGATTAAACCAAAATTGCACATCATCTCTTGCAACATTAATGGCCTGCCCAGATATTCCTCAACAACTAAATCCAGCTAACGATCCCCAGCTCTTAAAAGACGGTAAAAGCACAAAACAGAAATGGAAACAGATTGCAGAAAAAACCAGCAAGTATCTGAGAAAATGATGAAACTCCTGAATCAGCAGGAATTGGAACGAATTGATTAGCTCCTGAATGCCAGAAATCGATATCTGCGAAACAGTGGGAAAACGGGAAGGAAATCTCCTCGGAATCTTCAGAGATACGGGGGGGAACGGAGCGAAATGAATGAAGAAACAAGAGCAAGGAATGAAGAGAAAACAGCAGCCAGTGCACACGGTCAAATGTCCGAAGTAAATTCAAGGGGAATTAGGAGGAGACGGGAATGGGATTCAATTTCGAGCTCAGCTCACCGATCTGGTCGTGCCTTGGACGGCCGGCGCCGGGCGGTGGGTGCTTCAGGAACGAATCAACGCCCGGGAGCAGCCCAGTGAGTCTTCGCCGCGGTAAACAAGCTAGAGAGAGAGAAGAGAGAGAGAAGAAGGAGAGGAGAGAGAGAGAGAGAAGAGAGAATAGTCCAAATAGATTAGACAAATATATAGAAAAGAAATGCAATTTTTATATAAGAGGAGAGAGAGATGGGCAATGGGGGCACCTTTGGTATCTTCAGACTGGGTACACCAACCAGTTAATGACTTACAAAATCTGAAAATTACCTATCTGGCTGTAGCCAAGTTTCCTGACGGTAAGAAAAAAAAAGAAAAAAGAAAAAAAGAACCACCCAACCTTCACGCACCAGAATAGACCTGCTCTGGTCCTCTCCCAAAAAAAAAAAAAAAAAAAAAAATCCCCAAAAAATATATATATACCCAAAAAAAAAAAAGCGATTGACTCGTTAATTTTAGTAATTCTTATCAGCTGATATACAGTCATGGCACAGACATCTCAATGTGAGGTGACTCATTATCTGTATGAGTGATTCCATACGATCCTATCCATTCATTTGGTGTCATTGCGTTGTTTATTATCTTTTGACTATAACTATACTAAGAAATTTTGATAGTTTCCCTTTGTGCAAATTCTTTCCAAGTACTAATCTGCTACTTTTTGTAATGCGGCCAAAGTTTTGCCCAATATGCTTAGTTCCTAAGAAAAAGCTTTACTTGCAAATACTAAAAAGGAACTCTTATATTTTCTTGCAAATTCTTTGTTGTGTACTATTTTTTTATTATGAAAGTATTTTTTTTCATCTAATCCAAATATTAGTTTCGAAATCATACTATTGGGTACCTCTTCTTATATTCATACTCCCATTTAAAAAAGAGAAATCATAACCTCATCGAATTCGTCACGAACTCATGGCGAGCATGGTCCATTAAAATCAATTTGGCCACCTATCCTAGGACGTCATATCTTGGACCAGTAAATACTCACACTCTACTATCGAATATCATTTCTTTTTGGGGGTGCGACATTAAATGCGGGATCTTCCCAATTACGTCAGGACGGCAATGTAGCCCATATGCTGGCCAAACAACACGAGAGGCAGAACGCCAATGCCTCCCCCACCTAAAATCTCCAATTGGACAAATACCTTTTGATGAATGATTTGCACAGCAAGAAGGGGGGGCTCCTCAGTTCATTCTCCCTTTTATGGAAGTTAGGTCGTATGGTAACAATTAGCACGATAAAAGGAAAAATCAAATAAATAAAACAAAAAAATAAGTTGTGGGTAATTTCTTTTTTTCTTTTTTCTTGTAATTAAAGGGGTGTTTTTTTTTTTTTTTTGAGAACTTAACATACATGAATGCGAAAGTGCCTATATATGACAAAGTAACGTCCGTGGGCAAACTTTTTTTGTTCTTTTATGTCTCTCTGTTGGTGTGTTGGGAGATATGGTCCTTTTAAAGCTAGTAAAAAGTAAATGCCAAAGGGCCCCTCTCTTCGAGAAAAAACGCTTGCGTTTTGGCCCCTCGAGGGGTATTTCGGTAAAATCATGACGACCGGGGGGTGTTTTTCGTGCAACGCGTGTTCCTGCCGTCGTTTCCGCCTTGTCCGAAGCACCAGATTCGGCCAATGGCTGAGCGACCTTTTGTTTTTGGTCGCTTTAGCGGACTTTGAATAAAAGACCTTTTTTTTTTTTTAAAGAAATGATTTCTTTTTTTTGATAAAGGAGCCAATGAAGATATTTTAAGAAATTGCAGCAGAAAGAGGAAAAGGAAAAGAGAATTTAAAGAGAAAAACTAATTAATTATGTGAAAAAGGGGGCGTCCTCACGATCTTCATGCACGGAAATATTTTTTGCGTTCTACGAGGTGGAGGTGACTACGTCGCGCTTTGCATGACTGCGGCCGGACCCTAGTGCCACCTGTCGGCGGGGTCGGGTGGGTTTGAGTCGAAACAAGATATATTTGGGAAAGAAAAGGGGACAATCTTACAAAGAGCGTGTTTATTTCCCGAAAAATGAAGGATTTAATTTTTTTAAAAATAAATAATATAATTAATCAATCGAAAATGTTTTCATCATCGATAATAATTTATGTTAATTATTTTTATGAAAGATGAAAATATTTTTTATTTACTCATTTTTATAAAAGATAATATAATCGTTTTAATGAAAATATTTTCAAAATCATTTATTTTTCGCAAAAGAAACGGAGTCAAACAATTAGAAGTGTTTTTCCCCTGGGACATTGATACCTTGAATTTAATTTTTGTCTCACTGATACCCTACACTGGTGTTAATCGATTAAAAAATACCTCCCATCCATGTAGCAGTTGAAAATCTGAAGTGGTCGAACGCAACAGGTCTGTCCATTACCAAGTTACATCCATTTGTTTGGCATTGTTCGTGAATGTTGACGCATCGGGACTTTTAAGGGCCGTTCTAAAGAGAAACCTAACAAAAGGATTTTGAGTCACTGGTACAAAGGGTGGTACAAAGGGTACTAGTGATACGAAAAAAAAATAGGACATGGTCTATGGGGTTTAGGATTTTTTTATGAGATTATTCTCGAAAAAAGACTAAGTTTCCATCAAGATAAATTGATTCAACACAATTTATTATTAGGATAGTCACACAAATAATTCTTGAATTTTGATCATATGTGTAATGTGATTAATTAACTTTTAATTTATTTAATATGATCTTCCGACTTTGGCTCGATATGTAATATCGTCTATGAATTTTTAATTTATTCAATTCGGTCCCTTGTACTTTTGGTAAATGTTCAATCTAGGCAATGCATTATTATATTCTTGAATTCAATCTAGTCTTTGGATTATTTAGTTTAGGAGCTAAACATGTATCAAAAGTTCAGTGGTCACTCTAAACAAATTAAAAGTTTAGGGATGGCATTGTATGTTCAGTCAAAATTCAATAATCATTCATGCAATTTTTCCTTTACTATTTGAACGCTGGACTTCAGACTCAAGCTTGTCGAAGCGAACTTCTATCATTCCGTGACTTTAGCATTTAGTAGCTTCCATCAGGCACTCTTCGTCCACTTTCATAAGTTGTGGTACAAAAGGTAAAAGGCGATAAACATGGGGGTGTGTTGTGTGTTCCATGCGGCTTCTTCATGGTCCTCATGTGGGAAAACCTTAGGTTTTTGCCAGGCGCCCACTTTGCCCTTTTGCACGAAAGGGTCGGATCTAGCGCCGTTCTTTGGTGAGGTGGAGTAAAGAGTCCGAATTAGCATCATTCTGGAAAAAAAAATAAGAAAAAAAAGAAGAGAAAATGTCTAAATTTAGATTAAACTCATGCGCGATCGATGCGCGATTTCATGTGCTCGAGAGCTTAAGACTTGATCGTCAGAAATCAAGTTGCCATCGGTATGTCGGGTTCTAAAACCTTCAATGTGCTCTCGAAGGAAATTTGGAATTTAGCCTGTGAGGGGGTCGGCGCATTGGAACCCTTAGAAGGAGATCCCCGGGTTGATCACTTCCGTTCACACTTGGCTATATCAATTTGAGTTTCTAGAACACGCGACTATGCTTTATACTTTGATTAACTTAGCAATAGAGCGGGATAAGTACACTATCAGTGCCAAAAGTTGTGTACGACGCTCACTTTGGTGCCAAAAGTTTCTGTCGGATCACTTAAGTGCCAAAAATTTTGAAAAACGATCATTTCAGTGCCAACGCTGATGAAATTGGCTGGAAATCCGACGTGACACTTTTTTTTTAATTTTTGAAGTCGACGTAGCTTGTTGGAGAGTTGAGTCAGCATCCAAACACCAAAATGACGCTGTTTGACATCTTTCCCCAAACTTAGAAACCCTAATCCCCAAATTGAGAGAGAGAGAAAGCTCTTCTTTGTCTTCTTCTTCCTGGAAGACCCACACCAGCAACGGCACCGGCACGGCACCAGCAGCAGCATCGGCAGCGCACCAGCAGCGACACTAGCAACGCACCAGCAGCAGTAGCGCACCAGCGGCACCTTCGACCCATCTTCTTCCTCCTCCTCCTCTGCCCTCACCTTCGATTTTTCCTGCCACTTATTGCTTGAGTAACAATCTCAGTCTCTCCTCGCTCACCTGGTCGAGCAACTATAATGGTGGCTGAGCGACGGTGGCCCAGCGATGGCGGGCGAACGACGGTGGCTGATCGGCGGAAACCCTAATTTCAATTCCCATGTGAGCTAAATGGCATCATTTCCGTGAGGGTGTCCACGTATAACAGCAAAACGATGTCGTTTCTTGAGAAGGATGGAAAACGACGTCGTTTCAAAGACATTGCAATTTTTTTTTAAAAATATAAAAGCCACGTAATTAATCTGGCCAGAATTTCTCGTTGGTGGCACCAAAGTGATCGTTTTTTCTCCGATTTGGCACTTAAGTGATCCAATAGAAACTTTTGGCATCAAAATGAGTGCCGTACACAAGTTTTGGCACTGATAGTGTACTTATCCCAACAGAGCCAAAGGTTTTGAGCTCAATCTCTCACAGCCCGATTTCATCTGTCCATGTATAGGGTTTTCCTTCCAATACATGGGACTGCTAAAATTGTTTCAAACTCATATATTTCAGTTCGCATGTTTAAAGGAAAAATTATTTAAAAAATCCTAAATCTATTACACTTTTGTCAATTTAGTTTTAAATCTTTTCACTTATTACCAGTTGAGTCCATTTGGCCAATTTTGACAAGAAATTAATGACGTGACGCTTTTTAATAATTTTTTGAATTTTGAATTTTGAATTTTGAATTTTGAATTTTGAATTTTTTTTTCTTTTGGGTTTGGGGTTAGGGCCGGCGAGGGTTGCAGGCAGGCCAATCCTCGTTGGCCCTCGTCGGCCCTAACCCCAAATCCAAAAAAACGGAAGAAGAGAAAAGTAAAAAAAAATAGAAATTCAAAAAATTATTAAAATATTATTAAAAAGTGCCACATTAGCGCTGATTGGCCATATCAGCAATTTATGGTCAAAATTAGTCGGATGAACTCAATTGTCAAGAAGTAAAAATGTTTAAGACTGAATTGATAAAATTGAAAGGTTTATAACTAAATTGACAAATATATAACATGTTTAGGACTTTTTAGACAATTTTCTCATGTTTAAGCTTTCTTTCACTATCATATCAACCGCCTTATGTTGGACTATAACTTGTGTATTATATTTTTCTCTAACAATCTAAGTTTTTAAAACGACGGTTCTATTCTCAATTTTAGTTCAACTAAAAATAGTAGAGCCAACCGAGGTGTAGATCAAAATAGAAACCGAAAGCAATATCAATTTCACTTTTTTATTTTTTTTTTATTTTACTGATTTTACTAATGAATTCATATGTTAAATGTAAATATGATTTGACGCCAAAATTAGGCTAATCAAGTATTGCGAGTTACAGGGGCTAACTGTTTTCAAAGTCAAATTCGATTTTCTAATTTCTCGAATTACTCAAATTCAACTCAAACTTGATGAGAATGGAGTCGCCTCAACCAGTCAACAAGTCTCGAGCAGTCAATCTTTGAGTGGTTGCTACTTAACACCCTTTCACACGGATGGCACAAAAACTGGTAGGTATAGATAGTTCTTGTTTACGGAACACATAAAAAGAACCGCCATGGATATGCATAAAGTTTGCAATTCCATTTTGAAAGGGAGTGAAATTTGGGCTGACAATTTGTGACGTAACCGTATCATGTGAAAATTGAGGACATTGTCAAATCAATTCCAAATTTATTGTACGATTGCTAATTCAATATTAAACTAATTAATTTTGCCAACTTTTGTGCAAAATTTCAATGTAATCATTTTGATTAATTTCCATTGTAAATCACTTATGTGATGGTGTATTACATAGAACGGCCAGCAATGATTAAACTGTCATGTCTGTGATTTGTCGGCAAAAATTAACCAAAAAGACTATATTGAAATTTTATATAAAATTTTAGGAATAAATTAACAAAATTGAAAATTTTAAGACCTAATTGGTGTATGCGCAATAGCTTTAAGACTGATTGGCAACTCTCCCTGTCAAATTTAGATCCAATTCGAATTTGATACATTTATCATCCGTGATTATCTTTGCAATCCAAACATGATAAATTTATCAAACGAGTGGACATGACATGACATGACGGATCTAACACTTTTATCATGTAATCTCTAATATACAGAGAAACATGTAGTAATTGATTTAAACATTAGCTCATCTAGACGTCTTTGAACGTGTCGTGTGGATACGAATGATATGTTGGCATGTTTAACTAACGTGTCTAAACGTACCATGGGCGGGCCTAAAGATCAAACTTTCAGCGACTTGTTTATTATATGTCTACAAATTCCGTGCCGCGTCACGACACGAACATGATTAGCCTCAAACTATGGAACCAAAGTCGCACTAACGAAGGAGTGGAGTCATAATTAATATGGAATTATTACATCAGAGTGTGAGAAAAAAAGGGAAATATTGATTTTTTTTCTTGTCGAGTATGGGGGCCGCCAATATTCCAATTGCGTGACATGTGTAGTCTTTCTCTTTGTTTGATTTTCGAAAATTTTCCAGAATTATATGGTGTTCCTATCTAGAGAAAGCAAGATGCTAAAGCGCGTCGGAGGAAAGGGAAAAAAAAAAAACAATTTTTTATATATGTCATCAATGGGTAACTTTTGTGAATTTTCAAAAATTGTATCGATAAGTACGCATATCAATTTTTATTTGCCTTAACGCATTCCGAAGCACAACTTGCTAATAAAAACAGCAGAAGAGATCTAAAAAAAATGTCATCAACTTAAACTTGCTTAATAATTAAATTCGTACGGATCTAAACTTCACAACTTTCTATAATTTAGCCGGTGTTAGCTAAATTTAAAATACATTTGCCAACTGATAATGCAAGTCCTTTTGTCCAATTTGAAAAATCGAAACCCGGGCGTTTTAACGAAAGTGAATAAACACCAACAATCAACACACGATGCCTACAGAGATCGATTCTACTAGGTGCGATAATGACATTCTCGTTTTCAATTTTAAAAACACAACATGTCTTTAATAAATTAATCACCTCCCTTGTGCCTTTGATTGCGCTAGGGAAATGAATTTAGCTAGGCGTGCAAAAACTGGCTCATAACACTAGCTGATCTCGTTGCTATGCCAATGAGTAAGACGAATTAGACATGAATCCCGAATACCGATGATTGATAGAAAATAAAGAAGGAAAAAAAGAACAACACGAAATTGTGGATGAACTATCAAATTTAAAAGCAAAATTGAGTGAGAAGGTGAATAGGTGACAAGTTTCAAAAGCTTTAGGGATAAAGCCACCATTGTCCGAGGACCTTCGTAATATGTTGTATTTATCTGGACAATCAGGTTCTTGAATTATATATTTGTTTGTATAAATTAATCTTTTCGTCAAAGAGGAAGACTAAAATGTTGACATGGCCATTCATGTCAACGCCACGTCAGCGTCATAGCGGACTTATATAATTAGAAATCAGAAAATGAAAAATTACAAATCTGGGAGGGAGGGAGGGAGGGAGGGTGGCCTGTCAAGTGGTGGCAGAGTCGTTGTGCCATTGTCCAAGATTCATTGCCCCTTGCCGATAGCTCGTCCCTCGCCGCTAACATGAGATGACATTGAACAATTCATCCATTGATGGCAGGACTCGATCAACGCAAATAATTTCTAGGGCTTTTTTCATCTATTAGGGGCGAGGTGGGTATTGGGGTTTTTGTAGAAGCTTCAGTTGATTCAGCTTCTCTTATTTGTTCTATTTGTGGAGAGAGTTGGTGATGAAGAGCTTAGAGCAGTTGAAAATTGGGGAAAAGGTCCTGCAAATGTGGAGATCATAAATAGCATAGCTGTGCAATCGAATCGGTTCTATTCGAGAAACGTCCTAAAAATTGGTATGGTTCTTAGTTCCAATTTTATTGAAGCATCAATTGATTTGGCTTCTCTTCTTTGTTCTATTTGTGGAAGAGTTGGTGATGAAGAGCTCAAAGTAGTTGAAATCGGAGAAAAGGTCCTGCAAACATGGAGATCATAAATGGTAGGGTTGTGCAATCGGATCGATTCTATTCAAGAACTGGTTCGACCGTCCTAAAAATTGATTTGGTTATTGATTCCTAATTTGTGGAAGCATCAATTGATTCAACTTCTCTTCTTTATTCAATTTGTGGAGAGAGCTGGTGATGAAGAGCTTAGAGTAGTTGAAGATTGGGGGACAGGTCTTGCAAACGTGGAGATCATAAATAGTACGGTTGCACAATTGAAGCAGTTTTATTCGAGAATCGGATTTGACCATCCTAAAAGTTGGTATGGTTCTCGATTCTAAATTTGTTGAATCAATGTGAACCGGTCTGGTTCCCAGGCTAAGTGAAGAACTACTTAGGAATTGAATCCACCAATTCGAATTTGGGACTAGTTTTACAAAGTTCAAAAATTCTAATTTTTCTCTATCTCTTCCTTTTTTTTTGTCTGTTCTAACCAACCTTACTTAGACACTTCATCTATCTCTCTCTCTCTCTCTCCTCCTTGCTTACTCGCAACTTGCTGTCACTTGTTCAAGCCTCACAACCTCACTTGCTCTTGATTTGCCTTTACTTGCTTGCCCTCATTTTTCTTTTATTTTAAACCATTTCGTTATTCATATTATTTTGCTGTAAAAAAAGAAACCAAAAAAAGAAATAAAAGAAAAACAAGTTCCTAGATAGACTTTGGAATCAAACCAAAAAGCAGGGTAGGTTTTAGGGTCGATTTCAAGACAAACATGATAGGTTTGTGGTTCGAAAAATTGTGAATCGGTTTAGCAGGGTAGATTTCAGATTTTAGGTTTGAAATCCACTCACTTTAAAACCGATCACCATAGATAGGACTATAATTACTCGGTCGAAGATAAATGGGGGTGGTGTGCGGCTGCCTGAGCCAGATGAGGGTCCCAACCCCCTTGCTGGTGATGTTGCCCAACATTAAAGTCAGGGAGGCAAGACAAAAATTTCAATCATATACCATATCTATAACATTGGGTGAAGGGACTTCCTAAAAGTTGTTGTACTTGCATGTTTGCTAAAGTATGTGTTAAGAGTTGGGGTACCTCAAACCGCATGAGGCGATTTCCTAAAAAGTAGAGTTTTCGTGGTTATGAGTAGCTTATCGAATGCCTTATAAGCAGCACTTTCGCATTTTCATTTGAAACGCGGCACGGACGCATTAAATGGCATATATGATTTACAAATCATATGAGCCATTATCATTTCGATTATCAATTATGTAACTTTCAAACATGAAATCCACATGATTAATGATAGAGATAAGCATGATACACATGATAGATAGATCATCTAGTATATTTGTAACAAATTTATTCTTATTAGTTTCCGTTAAATTTTATTTTCAACTTATTAAATTGGATGATACATAATAGTTGACGGGTGTATCAATTTAAGATTTTACCTTTTGTATAGTTTGTGATTTTTCATGATATTAATTTAATTGAATGTAAATTAAAATAGGATAAATTTATCATAATTATATTAGTTTAAAATTTTTTATGGTTAGAAAATTAATTTAGAATAAATTTATCATTATGTGTATTAATTTGAGATGTTTAATGATTAAAAAAATTAACTTAAGATAAATTTATTACATAAATATTAATTAAGATGGATCATAATCATATTTGTACCTACTCGTACGGCTACAAGATGTCATTTTCAAATTCTTAATTTGAATTTGACAACTTCAGTCACGTGATACGACTATCAACTGTTACATCGTCAGAGTGGTTGTCGCAGAGACGGATTTAACGCTGTTCTAAGCTATATTTGAAAGAACGAAGAGACCGGCCGGCGGCTATATTTAATGGTTTTGTTAGGTGGGGTGGAGCTGTAAAGGGGTGATCGGTCGTTGTCAGTAACGTTGCTTCTTCCTCTCCCACTTAATCCTTCTGTTTTCTCCCAACTGGTTTCTCTGCATTTGCTTTAATTCTCTTTGGAAAATTCTATGGTCCGGTCCAACGGATGACCGGTTCCGAACGTAATTTGATTTCTTGGGTGGAAAGGAGAAAAAAATTCGAAGGAAATTTACGGAATGTAATTTCTGATATTACTTTTGATTGGATGCCTTGTACCCTGTGTAGAGTATCCTGTAAAAAGACAATGCATTCTACATTATTAAGTTCGAGAAAAGACCCATTATCGAACTGCCGATGATGTTTTTCTATACCTCAAAATTTCCACAAGCTTTAATATGTGAAATGATGGGAGGAAGCATATTTATGTTTAGTATTTAACTTTGAGATACTATTTTGTCTTGCTATCAGGGATGAGGGGAAACGGTGTCCAATTTGTACGCCTTCTTTTCTATTGACGCCATTAAGTATCGTAGACATTTAGATTATTCAAGTAAGTCATACATGAAGATCTCAATTGTTCTTCCACTGTAGTTTTTAAGTTATAAATATCTTGCCACACCATATTCTAACAATATAAGATTTGAGCATGTGAACATTAATTTGTTTGATGATCTCCAGTTCAATTTATCGTATCTCTTTAACTGAATTGTGGTTTTCTTTTCTTTAAGATAATGATATTACAAGTGTTAAAAATTTTGTACGACATATATTTGAGTGATGTAACTTTTTGTTCGATCACTTGAATGCTATAATTTTAAAAAAAAAAATCTGTTTACTTGGGTGTTATAATTTTTAATCGATTACTTTGATATCATAATGTTTAAAAAATGCTCACATAAGGGATACAAATCTGACGTAACATGACACTCATGGTGAATGTTTTTTAAAAATTTATGGTATTTAAGTGGTTGATTGAAAAATTATGTGACACCCAAAAAAAGTTATAGCGCTCAATTGAACGCCTTACGAAAGTAATGACATTCAAGTGATCGAAAAAAATGTTATAATACTCAAGTGAGTATCGTATGAAAATTATAACACTTGTAGTGTCTTTTTCCCTCTTTCTTTTATGTCTTGAATGTCTTCATTCCTTCTCCAATCGGCCATGCATTTCGAGTTTCTTCTTAATATGTATGCTAATTTCAATAATCCTTTGCCCACAAGTCATGTATATCGGGTTGCATGCTTTAGGTTGTTTCTCCCATCGTATTAGCCTTCATGTGATGGAGAGTGCTAAGCTATGAAAAATAATACAATTTATACTAAAAGAATATAGAAGCTTTTTTGTAGTCACCTTTTAATGGGATACCTGTTAGAAAAAGCAATGTGTTGGAACTTGCAATTTGTTGCAAAAAGGTGATAACATGTATCCTAATGTGTAGCCAGCACTTTGCGCCGGTAGATTATAATAAAAAGTTCTTGGCTTTGGTAATTGGACATACTAAACAATTCTTATTTAACTAATTTTTGCACGTCCATGCTAAGGAAAAGCTAATTTTAGGACGAGTTGTCCTTGAGGCACTATCTAATATCAAATCTTACATTAATAATTTGGAGGATGATTAGTTGCGGCATGCTTTCTCGTGTTTTTCTGCGTATAGGCATGGGACACGACAAACAACCATGTCAGCGGCACAGCTTATGGTGGTCCGACAAATTATTGGGTGCATCCGATGCAGTGAATCCAACATATAAAACACCTGCGTAGCGTGCGCGTGAAATCTTAAAGACTACTTTATAGAAAACATATGTATTGTCTTGATGCTTTTACTCCTGGCAAGAAGGAAAAGGTCTCGGGAGCCAAAATACAAAAGGAATTTACATGGAAAAAAGAGAATTTGACCTAACCGAGCAATGCTCTACCTTGGATTTGGTAATAAAAGAACATTTGTTTTATGTTGATTCTGAGTGTTTGAAACTCCCTGGGCATCCAGAACGATCTTTATTAGATGTAATAACGTTCCGTCACACACATGTTGAGTAATTATTAGTGATAAAAAGATCTATTTTCTAAAAGGTAATCTCGAAAGAATTAAATCAAAACCATCAGATCATACATTTGGTGATTTTCATCATATTTTACATCAAATTGTAAAAAGGAAAAGAAGAATTAGGCGGACTTGTGATTAAATGGTTCCTTGCATTTAATATTTTCGATGGTGACGCATCAATCGCAACTTATTTGAGACCATAAAATAAGAAAAGCAAGGCGATTGGATGGAAATGTGATTGAGGAACCCAGAGCTACAACAAAGTTCTCAAAAATAGCTCCGGCACTATTCATTATCATCTGACATGACACGTATCCATTCTAGCAAATACAATCAATCATTATAAAATCATTTTCAATGATGAATGATTTGACAGCATCTGCATCAAATCATCTACTCAAATGGATCAAGCTCACTTTTGAAAATGTATTCACACTATTATATTAGAGTTCGTACAGTATTTACTTTAATATTAAAATTTTTCAACAAATTATTTAAGTGCTAAATTGGACAAAGATGATTATTAAATGTGACCAATGACTAATTGTGACAAAGCATCTTATGTGGCTTTTTTAATAAAATGTTAAATCAGATGTGTCCTTTTTTATTTTAAAAAGATCCCCATGAATGATGGTCATTTAATGCCTAAATGACGTCACATACAAATCTCTCTCTCAAATAGAAAAATGTCTCTGTCTATTGACTTGGACTCTCTTTCTCTTGTTCATTGTCCAAACTCCATTGCTCTCTCTCTCAATTAGCGAGGGAAAAAAAATGAAGGCTTAGTGGTTGGAGGGAAAAAAATTGGGGCTCAATGCCAAATCTTGATTCTTACGTTCGTCTTAGCTCTGACACAAACTTGAGTTGCTTTGCTTATTCTCTTCTCCATTGCAAGATTCGGCTCTTAACTTTACCCTAGAATCGTTAGTTTGAATTAGGGTTTCAATGAGAGATGAATTTTAGGACAAATTACATAGGGTAAAAAGTAATAGCAGTCTCAAAACTTTTGTATGATACTCACTTTAGTACCAAGGCTTTTCATCGAATAACTTAAGTACAAAATTTGAAAAAAAAATGATTATTTAAGTGTCTCCAACAATAAATTCTGACAAAAAGTGCTACATGATTTTTTTTTAATAAAATGTTAAATGATATAGGAATTTTTTTTTTTTTTTATCAACAGGAAGTCCAACATGGACGATGAGGTGCCCATTCCATACATAACGACATCACACTTCTCTCTCTCTATCAGTGTCATCCTCTCCTATTCTCTCACTCAATTGGCTCGAGGAAAAATTAGGACTTAGCTTGGTGGTTGAAGGGAAAAAATTGGGGCTCGGTGTCAACCAAAGCTTGATTCTCACATTTTTTGACTTTGTTGACATGAAATTGAGCCACTTCTGCTTATTATCCTCTTCATTGGAAGATTCAGTGCTTAACTTTGCCCCAAATTATCAATTTGAATTAGGATTTCAAGGAGAAATGGAATTTTGGGACAAATTGAAAAGCATTCTCTAGGGTTTGAAACATAGGGATAGTTTGGAGCTTTTCATGCATAGTGACGTCATTTAAGGGCTTTTTCATTGAATTTTGCCATGTGGGATTTTTGTCAAGTTACGTTGGTTAGAAAAAGTGATAAAATATTGCTACATCGGATTTCCAACGTCTCAAGTTAGAGTTGACATTTAACCAATCATTTTTTTAAAATAGCAATTAAGAGATACAACGAAAAGTTTTGATATCAAAGTGAGTTCCGTACGAAGATTATGATACTTTTAATACTATTTTCTCAATTATAGGGCAAATTGGATTCCCCTCCATGTGTGACATTTGGTACAAGAAGGAAGTGTTAAGTTGATTTTCTTAATGGTAAAATATGCGAGGGTAAATCTTATTATTAAGGTAACATAGTAGAATTTTCATGATTGATAAGAGTTTAGATGACAAACTAAAACATTTTGGAATTGGAATTTTATGCTGCCAATAGAATTCATTATATCTTAGGATGTGGTGCATTTTAGAAGTTGCATCTCCCGCATCCAATGGCTTGTTGGTTTTCTTGGTTGAGAGGACACAAGGCCATCTATGCTGGAATGACGACGTTGAGAGAGTTGTGATGGTTTTAGAGCAAAGAACACCCCAAGTGTCATAATTTGACACGGGAGGACTCATAAGTGTCAAAACTTCCAACATTATATTTTTTTAAAATTGGACATTTAAGTGCCACTTCCGACGAGCTTGTTGGAAATTCGACATGACACCATTTTATTAATAAAACTGGTTTACGTGGTTCATCGGAATATCAATTTAGCAATCCTTATCCAAAATGACGTTGTCCTCCATGTTCACTTAAGTGCTAGTCGTGTTTAAAAAAATGATCACTTAAGTTTTAAGTTATAATGTAAGTGATCGCTTAAGCGCTACTCGTGGTTAAAAGTAAATACTTAAGTATTAAGTTTTGTAGAAAGTGATGACTTAAGTCAAAAAATGACATCATTTAGTGTTGTCTCGCATAGTCTATGAGGACGTGCCCCGTCTATGTGGATAATTTTTTTTTTAAAGAAATGCCACATCATTTAAAACTTTCGTCGGAAAAAAGCCACGTCAGCTATTTGGCTGTAAATTCTCGCTGTTGGCACTTAAGTATACATTTTGGAAGTTTTGGTACTTACATGTCGCCCCGCGTCAAGTTGTGGCACTTCGGGTGTCCTATTGTTGATGGCATTGTAAACAATGCACATAAGAAGATATAGAGGAGATAGGTAGTGGGTGACTAAGCTTGAGATTCCAATAGACATGGTGAATCACATGTGAATGGAATAGATGACATATATTCAGTGTTATAGAAGGGGATTTCGAATAGGGTTTGGGGCAGGAAATTTTTACTCTTAAGTTCGTTTGTAGACGGCCAAAAAAAGTTTATTCTTAGAAGCTTGCATCTTTTTGGAAAAGGCAAAAAGGTCTCCTCACTAGACTTAATAAAAAGTAAGCGACTTGAGGACCCACCTAAGCCTGCTTATGAAATGGGTGGATTTGGTTGAATTTTTTAGGTCTCTTGGGTGGACTTGGACAAATATTCCTAGCCCGCCCATATATTTATTAAAATAATTACAAAATATGTTTAATTAATAATTTTACTTACATATTTAATACTTATAAACACTAATAAGATGAATAAACCCAAGTTTCTAATGCAAAAAGAGGAAAATAGTGTAAAACTCATAGATAAAGTAATAACATATAATAACACAAATCCCTAAAGTTTATTTCTTTTTCTTTATTTCTATTTATTTTTAAGTTGAGAAATTTGAAAAGAAGAAGAAGAAGAAGAAAGGTGGTACGCTGGGTGAGCTTGGCTTCTCCCCCCCTTTTTTTATACCTTAGACGAGCTTGTACACTGGGGTCGAATATGGTTTCAGGATAAAACCTAGAACTTGAGAATCGAAATAGTGGGAACTTGTCCGGTTCTAAGTTTTAAGGTATGCAGGGTAGGTTCCAAGTTCCAAAAATTGATAAACCTATTTCGACAGGTTGATTTCAGGTTCTAGGTTGGTGGAACTTGGAATCTAGAATAAGTTTTTGTATTTTTCTTAGTCTATGAGTTCGTGTCATCTTGAGATATTTTATAACATTCCATGATGAATGTACAATTTGGAATCATTAGTTCGAGTTTACATTTTATGACTGAGATTTTTACTTTATTAATGTTTTATTATTTTTCTACGTCTAAATATAAGTTATGGTTAGTGGATTGTAGCAGCAAGTGGTGATTATGAAATGTGATAATTCATAGTAATCGTTAAATGTGGAACTTGGGCAAATCATGGGACTGACTTTGGAACCTGTAACAGGGGAGGTTCTAGGTTCTAGGATATGCATGATAGGTCCTAGGTTTCAAAAAATGAGGAACTTGTTTTAATAGGTTGGTTCCACGTTCTAGGTGGAATTTGTATGGAACTTGAAATGCTCACCCCTACTATGCACTTGCCCAATCCACAAGTACGGGCATGGGAGGGACCTTAGAAGGTTCGAGCTCACCTAATGAGTAGGCCTACTTGTTATTATGCCTTGTGCTTATCTCGTGTCACCACCTACTTGAATCTTCAACTCCATCTATCAAATCTAGGATGGTAATGTGTTGTGAACTCTATATGTGAGATCCACTTAAGCTCACATGCCTTTGACGAATCTCACTCATGGGGGTCGAGATGTTGTCGAGCTCCATCAATGGTGAGAAGTGAGGGAATGTGCGTGTGAGGGAATGTGCGTGTGAGAGAAAGAGGGGGGTTGGCACCACCAAGAGAGGTGGCTACGGGCACGGTTGGTAAGGGTATTGTTCTTTGATGTGATGGAGAAAACACTTAACTTATATTCCCATACTTTATATTCCTTCAAGAGAAATTTCTAAGTAAAAGCATTTTCTTTGTGCCAAGAGATGCATTGAATGCACTGCCTATTGAAATAGTCTATTATCATGAAAAATGTGATTGTTAGATATAAAGAAAGGTGATTATTGATCATGAAGAGTAGTGGTAGACCTTATTCCCAAAAGATGTATTGATTGGTTGTCTACGACCAAATCACACATTGTTCAACACACCTATTTAAGAACAACGACCTTCTCTTTTTCACAATATTCTTTGTTATTTTTATTTTCAATACACAAGACTGATAATATATTTAAGGTGAAATTCCTAGAGCAGAATTGAGTAATTGCCAAACTCATTTTTTCGTGGCTTTGGCATATATTCTGAAGGTATATTTATTCTAAATTCGATAGAAACAATAGTGGGGGTAAATAATACCTTAAAAATAGTGATCATTATCATGCATCAAAGTTTAATCAAAGAACTATGAACAATTGCTTTATTTCCATCGGCAATCAAATTTTTTCAACAATCATAAGGTATGATTGGTTGCATCAAGTGCTCGCAATCTTAATAGATTCGTATAATTGAAACTTTTGTTTCTATTTATATGCTCGAGTCATCTTCCTTGTGACATAATAAATTATCTCAGGTTGGCTATAGTTCTTTTGAATTTATGAACAAAAGTAGTATAATATCACGTGATAATATTAATAAGAAAATGATGATGAAAAGGATATGTCAAGGAGGAATTCTCAATACTTCATCAGATTGTCTATATGAAATGTTTCAGTCTTATACAAATCCCAAATACATTTGGAATACCTTGGAGGCCAAATACAATATTGGAAAACAATGGAAGGATAGATTTACTTTTGAATGATTAATAGAAAATCTGTCTCTAAGCAAGTGGAAGAACTTCAATCATATGTTGCTAAACTCAAAGACCTTATGGTTGATGTTTCTGAACCTCTTCAAGTTGCTATAATTATTTCAAAATTACCTTCAACGTATAATGATTATCGAAAGAAAATTTCCCACATGATTGAGAACCTAATTATGGATAATTTGACAAAACATATTTTAATTGAGGAAGATTCTTGAGATTGTGAGGTTAGTGCATTTGATTGAGAATGTCCACATGAGTATAGACAAAAAAAAAAGGGACCAAAAGAGTGGCATGAAAAAATTTGATTTAGTAGTATTATCATAAACAATTAAAATTTTCCATAGGATATAGAGTTATAATATGATTATATATAGATGATATGATGATTGTTGGTATAAAAATGCTAGGAATAAATGAAACTAAAAGGTATTTCTTTTCTTAGTTTAAAATGAAAGATTTGGTAGAAGTGAATATAATTTCAGGTATTAAAGTGATTAAACAAAGTTGGGGATATGCTTTAAGTTAAGACCACTATTTGAAGAAAATCATTCAATGATGTTAACATTTGGGAATTAAAGAGTCAAATGTAGCATATGATGTGTCAATTTAATTGATGGAAATACTGAGCAACCTTTAGCATAATTAAAATATGATAATGCAATTGGAAGTTTGATGTATGCTATGCATTGCACTAGGTTGGATATAGTGCCGGACACTTAGAGTGCCAAAACTTGGCACGGTGGGATACTTAAGTACAAAAAATTAGGAAAGTGATACTTAAATGCTAAAATTGGAGCAAAATGGATCACTTAAGTGCCAATAGCGAGAAAATTCAACCAAAATATTGACGTGGCAATTTTTTGGCGAGTTAAGTGCAAAACGACATCGTTTTGCACACTAACGAGGCTAGATAAGTGCAAAAATGACGTCGTTTTGCTGCTAATGTTGTAAATAATTAATATAAAATTAATTCAATTAAATTATAAAAAATTAAAAATTAAAAAGGGGGAAGGATGCGGCCGAGGGCTAAGCCCTCACCACCGGTGATAGTGGGAGGAAGGTTGGCGACGATGAGGGCCCGTGAGCTCTCGCCCAAATCTAGGGTGAGGGTCGCGGCCCTTCCCTAGATCCGGCGAGGGTCGGTGGCCCTCGCTCGGCCGGGCCAAGGGCCGTTGTTCGGTGGGGGTCACCTAGCGGGTGGCGGCCCTTGGCCGAGCTAGGTGAGGGCCACCGACCCCGGCCGAATCTAGGGGAGGGCCACGACCCTCGCCCTAGATCCGCGCGAGGGCCGGGGCCCGATGACCTTGGCCTACCCTCCCCCACCGTTGCCAGCCCTTCCCGGCGATGGTGGGGAGGCTGCGGCGGCGGCAAGAGCTTAGCCTTCAACCGCGTCCTCCCCCCCACCCCCTCCTCTTTAATTATTTTTTAAAATAATTTTTTAGAATTTAATTTAATTAATTTTATATATTAAAATATAAATCCGTGCCGAAACGATGTCGTTTTTTGCGTTTCTTTGCATAGTTAGCTCTTCGACTAGCCAAGTAGGTGAGCAAAAATAATAAAAAATTGTCACATGGGATTTCTGGCGAGGTTCATCGGAGGTGACACTTAAGTAGCATTTTCTTAACTTTTGGCATTTAAGTATCCTGTCATGCCAAATTTCGGCACTTGGGTTGTACTTCTTGTGTTTATTGTGTGTAAATTGTCAAAATTTGCGAGTAATCCTAGCACTATGCATTGGAAACTCATAAGTAGAATTCTTAGTTACTTAAAGAAAAGAATACATTATGGTCTACACGATGGAAGATAATTAGCAGTACTAGAAGGATATTCAAATGGTGATTGGATCACTAGCACTATTGATAACAAGTCGACATCTAGATGGGTTTTTAAGCTTGCAAATTGTGTAGTTTCTTGAGTATCAAAGAAGCAAACATGTATAACTCATTCAATGATATAATATAAATTTATATCACTATCGGTAACTTGTTAAGAGGCTGAATGGTTGTGGGATTTGCAAGTGGATATAAAGTTATGATTACAACTAATGGCAATCATATCTTTGCAATGTGATAGTAAGGGAACTATGTCTAGGACATGCAATAAAAAATGCAATGGAAAATCTAGATATTGGCTTATGACATGAGTATGTTTGATAATTAATTACTAATGGAGTTATTTTAGTAATTTATGTGCAGACAAGTAGTAACTTGATTTATCTAATGGGACTCTTAAGAAGTTTAATTAGCAACACTACCAAAGGAATGGGTCTTAGGCCAATTGAAAATAGTCAAGCATAGTAGAAACTCAACTTTACAATTTTTAACGAAATTGTTAAAATTCAATGCCTTATTGTATCTTAACATTAATAGAGGAGTGTCAGATACTCCAAGTGCTAAAACTTGGTACAGGTGAATATTTAAGTGCCAAAAATTTCAAAATGTATACTTAAGTGCCAAAATTAAAGAAGAAATGGACATTTAATTGCTGACGACGAGAAATTCTAGCTAAAATGCTGATGTGGCATTTTCCGGCGACATTTTTTTACTGAGATAGCAATAATTTTTTAAAAATGATCCGTGTGGTATTGACATGACTAGCTTATCCCCAAAACGATGTCGTTTTGCCCCAAAATTGATTTTTAATGTAAATATTAATTAATTAAATTTAAAAACTAAATTAAAAAAGGGTTGTAGTAAAGCTACAAGGGCTGTCACTGCTTTGCTGCAACCTTTTTCTAAATTTAGTTTAATTAATATTTATATTAGAAATCAATTTTTGGGGCAAAACAACATTGTTTTGCACCTTCATTGCTGAGTAGGCTTTCCGGTGACTCACGTAGTCCGCTTATATTATTAAAAATAAGCCAAGTTGGATTTTTAATTACCATCGTTGGAGTTGGCACTTAAGTGTCCTAATTTTCAAGAAAAGTGTCACTTAAGTGTACATTTTGGAAGTTTTATTACTTAAGTGTCCATCCATGTCAAGTTTTGATGCTCTTGGTATACTTTTGCCTTCATAGAGTATTGTGGCACAAGATTAGTACTCATAGAATGCAAAGATCATGAGGGTATTTTATTTCAAGGCACATGAACAATGACGCAAGGAATGATGTGTTTCTCTTTTTGAAGCATCAACTACAAGCTAAAAGATTTAATAATGATTGGTTATATTCATCACGTTGTCGCCAACACATGACACGTCAACGATGGTGGATGTTTGATCACGTCATATGCAATCTAAAACACCTCTTAAAAGTGGCATCATTGTAGAAGTGGATCCCACCATTGTCGACGTTGAAGCATCAACCGATTAAGGTTTCATCTTTCCCCCTTCGAGAAGGAAAAGCAGACAGAAATTCACTTCGGCAATTCCATGGCAGATTTTTTATTTTATTTTTTTTCCTGTGGTTTTTTAATCTTTTTTGTGAAACTTCTAATATGTTCCAGTATATCATTCTAACTTACCAAGTCACAATCCTTTCCCACTTGATTGTAAAATACTTGTACGACATTTGATGATATTATTGATATCAAAAGATGACCGACTTTCCATTATTATTGATAAGTGATAAAGTTAGTCGATGAGAACAGAATTTTTTGAAAACAAAAGTCATCAATAATAATAAAAAAAATTATTGGTGACAAGAAGGGAATCGACAACTTGTCAATAAAGTCCTCAACTATATACAATGAAAAAGTTATCCACGAGAGCAAGTTGATTGACAAAATCATCCATAACTAGCAATCACCACAAAAATAGAACTGGATGGTTATGTATATTGCCGCAAATTTAGGGATTTTTGTAACTTATAGTGGATAAGTGTTGCTAGATAATAAGAGATATGGATATTACAACTTCTTGTAATCGTCAATCGGATTAAAAAGTTAGTTCTTTATCAAATTTAGTGACCATTGTGCGTAACCATCTAGAAATGGTTATAATTACTGAAGTGTATTTACAATTAATGTATCCCGATCAATTAAAGAACTTAACATTCTTTTGAAAATTTATCTTTTATTTTTATTTTCATGCATTTTCATCACCGGCAACAATCATTCCCAATGTTGTACTTTTAAATTCCTCATCGTGTACTTTCATGTCCAAAATCAAGAGGACCCTTCACAACTTTTATCGATTTATATCTATCTATTGATATTCTCGGAAGATATTTTATCAATTTTTGCAAAATGGATATACGTTTACTGAACTATGATGACATGTCATAAAATTGCACGCTACCTTGTCATACCGAACAGGCACCGCTTTGCTTGATTTTTTATTTGGGAAGCTGATTTTGCTTGACATTAGTTAATGGTTGACGTTTCCTGTGTGCATCAGGAAAATTTCGACTACTGCAGGAATAATTTGTTACCCTCCTGAAAAAAGTTTCGAGACTAAATATATATTTTCAATCCAAGCCAATGTGGTCTAAAAAATGTTTCTAGTAATTGCGTATTCTATTAATTTTGTTTGTAGAAATTTCTGAGTAATAGAACTAATGAATCACACAATTGATTTTGCCAAAATACATTTCGCGAGAACGAGGATAAGATCATGCAGCTACGAAGCAGTCCTCCTCTATTGACTCTCGTCCCATCATGGAAAATCAAGTAATCATTCGACAGGAAGAACTAGAACCGTACACCACTATTTTACATTTTCTTTTATCAAGAAGAAGACAACTTTATCAATAATCAGACGCGCGGGCGCATTGACTTGGCTATTTGAAGGCCAAATGAAGCACCCAGTGCTCTATAAACCAATTAAGTTCAGTTAGTTATCTGACATGTATAGATGATCCTAATTTAAAGCAGTTTTTATGCAACTTGTGCTATTTAAATAGGTGACCTTTCCTAAACTGAAACTTCCCTGATGTCCAACCTAACTACACCAATGTAGGGGATTAATAAAAAGACAATTTACTGAGAGGCACCTATTTTAAAAAGGGTGTGTATACAAGATGAGGTTCCTACGTTGTTTCTAATCTTATCATACTTAATTCTATCTTCCGTCAAATTAAGTTCTCATGTCCATTTGACCCCGCCGGTCTACTTATTCACCATAATCATGCATGGGGCTCAAAACGATGTTGAGCTTCGTTAATGGTAAGGAAGCCCTAAATTTCAAGAGAGTATCATAATTCCATTCATTTAATATCCACGAGATCTCTTTGGAATTCCCCATCAAGTAAGGTTGGGGGAGTGGGGGACACTACTGATAGAGGTCGCTCGGGGGATTGATAAAGGGTTTTTGCCTTAACATGATAGAGAAAGCTTTTAATTTAATTCTAAAATTTATATTTTTCTAGGAGACTAATAGATTATTCCATGGAGAGCAATGCATTGCCTTACCTCGTCGAAATGGGGATAGAGGTGCTTTGGTTTGCCTGGAAGAATAGTTATTTCCCATCTCGTCATAACCCTTGCCATCCTTAGGTGATAGGAGGTGTTAGGATGCATGTAAATCTCTCAAAAGATAATTAATGTAATATAAAGTAATTAATATATCTTATTTGGCTTATAACTCGTTGGTTTAAACTTTTGAGTGAATGTGGGTTCACCTGGATATATTAACAAACTTAGACTTGAGCTCCTTCTTGGCGATCTCCCTAGATAAAATGTATGAGCTTTAGTTGCGCACTCCCAACAAATGGTATCAAAGCTGATAATACATTCAAGTTGAGATATTTTGATCCAAAAGGATGCCTACATTAAGGGGGAGTATGCTTAATACTGAGTTCACATGTGAATAAAAGATTGTCAAGATACACGTATGAGTCATTAGAAAAATCCCACATCGAAGAATCGGTGTGGTGTAGAGTAATTAATAAATTTTAGTTAGCTCATAACTAATTGGTTTGAGCTTTTGAGTAAAGATGTATCTAATTGAATACATTAACAAGCTTAGACTTCGACTTCCCCTTGACGATTTCTCCAAGTGAAAGATATTAGATTATCGTTGCACACTCCTAATCAAGGGAGATAGATGTATATTAATAACAAATTCTTTGTTTGAAAAGCAAGTTTGGGAATAGATATGTCTTATTTGGGTGAAAAAGAAACTATAAACAAATGTAGAGGTGTCTTAAAGAATACTTCCAAGCTGAGGTTGACTATCATTTTTTTTTGGGTAAAAGTTCATTATCTTACTTCCCTCAAATCTTCTGTGGGACCTCTTTACTAATAGATCTTTTACTTCAAGTTATTACCATGATACAAGGATTGAGGGAAATTTTTTCAAAAAGTAATAAACATAACGTACGACTGTTAATTCAGTCATAAACCTCTCAATTATACTAATTAAGTCATAAACCTATTGATAACTTGTTGATTTACTTTAAAATTTTCAATTATGTCAAATTAATCCCAAACCTTTGATGATTTGTCAATTTATTCCTTCCGACTAAATTTGATTAGAAATTGTATATGTAGGGACCTAGTCAGCATTAACCGTCTTACATGACACAGCATGTTCTGATGTGGACGATTTTTGTAATTTTATTTAAGTTTCTAATTTTTTTTATAATATTTTCCTTTTCCTTTTTATTCTTTTTCTTCTTCCCTTTGGCGACCTTTGCCAACCTTCAACATGGCCTGACGGAGGGAAAAAGAAAAAGGAAAGAAAAGTAAAAAAATAAGAAAGAAATTTAGAAAATTACAAAATTTGACTACGCCAAAATTGATTCATCTAAACATTATGATAGGTACTGATTGAGGTACCGGTTCACTCGAATCGAATCCAGGCAGACGTATACCTTAGTTGCTGCGACGGTAATGTCAGTTGCACTTTCATCATGGCGAGAGTGGAGTGCTTGCCATGCTAGGTAGAACGATCAATGCTTAGCAAATCGTTAAAAGAATTGAGACTAAATTGATAAATCATTGAAGGAATTAAAACTAAATTGAAATATTTGAAAGGTGTAATACTAAATTAGTAAGTCGTCGAAAGTTATAGGACTAAGTTGATACAATTGAAAAATTCAAGATTGAATTGATTACTGTATATTAGATTTATGATATTTTAGACAATTTTCTCAAGGAATGACGAAAGTCATATTCATGTGCACCCAAAAAAAAAACTCGATTTTGATTGAGGACAAACATGTCAACTTATTATGGAGGGTTTCCCTTTCGAGCGATATCCTTTTCGAAGTTAGAATCAATTGAGCAGTAAAAGTTAAAAAGATGGTGATAATGATTGATTATATCCATCAGATCGATATAATTGAAAAGGCATTGGTTGGCCATGATAGAGACTGCTTGCTGATGTCACATGCAAGTCGGAGGAGGGCGCGGCCTCCGAAACTGGCCGTCATAATAGGGAGTGGATCCCACGAATCGTCAACGTTGGAGTCTCCGCCAATTAAGGTTTGATTTTCTAGAAGGAAGAAATTTCTCCTTCGGCAATTCCGAGGCGGACCTTTTCCTCTGGCCGTGTGCTTTGGAGTCGCCCCAATTTTTTTTTTTTTTGCTTTTCTATTTCCCTTTCGGCAGAGTGATTTTTGGCTTGACCCAAGTCAAGGTCAACGCCTCCTATGTGAAAACGTATGTAAAATTCGTGGCCCCTTAAAAGGGTTTTCGAGACTTTTATTACCAAAAATTGTAGTCAGAGCCGACGGGGCAGGAAAAGCGGTTCCTAGCAATTGGATTTTTTATTAATTTTATTTTTGAAGCGATTTTCCAAATAGTAGAAGCATTGAATCGCACAACCGATTTTCCGTAAATCATTATGAGAACGAGAATTGGACCACACGAGACTATGAAAAAGTCTTCTTGTCCCTTTATAAAAAAATTGATAACGATAGTCACGGAAACAACATTTGAATTGATTGAGGATGAGTGGATGCATCTAGACAAGCCTGGACTCACGAAAAAATTGTTTGCACAAGCCGGCCCATATGTTATTCTTTTTCTGCCCTTTTTCCAAGGTATAAAAATGGGAGAAATGATTTCCATGTTTTTTTTCTCTTTTTTTCTAAGTCCAGCCTATAACGTTAAGCTAAACCCGTGGTCCCTATGCAATGGACCGACATGTGTATAGCGTGACTCGTGGGGCACCAAATTTTGGGTCGAATCAAAGCTTGACCTGGTTTAATTCGATAATGACAGAAGGAAAGGTAATAAAGTAATGAGAAAGGAAGATTATTCTATTTTGGCGAATATTTCTGTAGGTTAGATCGCATCGAGGCTATCAAAAAGAGAAATAGGGGGCGGCAATCTTGCGGGATGGCTAGGGTTGGATCCAATATTACAGAGAAGTTTTAACCCCAAAAAATTAAAAAAAAAAAAAAAGGAATTTGTTAAAGCAGAGAATATTATATCTTGGCGGTATCAAGATGATCTAAGCCATGGATACTTTGTTTCACATTTTGATAATTTAGTAAATGACATGTAGATATCATCCGTGTTAGAAGAAGAAAAGGAAATTACTAAGATGATATAGACAAGACAAGTGCGTGCTGACAAGATGATAGTACAGGTAGCTTTTGTGATTTGATTCCTGTAGACTTGAGTGCGATCGAGATGGTCAAAGATTCAAGATTACCTAAGCCAAGGGTACTTTGTTTCACATTTTGATAATTTAGTAAATGACATGTAGATATTATATATGTGTTAGAAGAAGGAAAGGAAATTACTAAGATGATACAGACACGACAAGCGCATGCTGACAAGACAATAGCACGGGCAGCTTCTACGATTTGATTCCCATTGACGTGAGTGCAATGGAATAGATAATTGTCATAGATTTGAAATCGATGATGGTAGCGAGCGGTCATGGAGGCAATGGAATAGATAATTGTCCGTGCTCGCTCAAGCAATGCAGAGTTTTGGGGGGTGGGGAAGGGAACTCCACGGAGTTAAAAGGCACGATTTCTCAAAGCAAAATCTGGTGGATTATTTCTAATAAAAAGTGTTGAGAGTGCGTAGTAGAAATATAAAACCTTCACCGAGAGAGATCACCAAAGAGAGGCTAAGTTTGAGCCTATTTGCATATTTGGTTGAACTTGCTTTTGCTCAAAAGTTTAAGTGAATGAATTACCGACAATTATGATGTATTAACTACTTTACACCATTAAGACTTTTTCAATGTGATTTGCATTTGCATGTGAGTTCCATGTCCGGTCTGATTTCCCTTAATTCAAATATCTTTATGCATCAACATATCTTAATCTTAACCTCTAATGCCCACCTTAATTCATGATCTCTTTCTCCAAGTCAAATCATGGGGTTGCCATCAAGACTGCATTGCTATGCATGATCTCAGTGTTAGGCTTGCATTTTTTTTTTTTTTTTTTTAATTCATGTATCCTTTTGCATCAACATGTCTCAACCTGAATCTCTAATGTTCACCTTCATTCGTGATCTCTTTCTCCAAACAGAACCATGAGACTGTCATCAAAATCGTATTGCCACACCACAATACCCATCTCCGTCATTGGTCTCTTTTGGCAAATCGAACCATGAAGGCTACTCAGAACCATGTCAGTCATGAGATTCATTCCTTGAGATATTCACCAAATGCCAATAGTCATTGGAAGTAAGCTATCATTCAACCATCAGCTCTGACACCAACTTAGAGAGATGATATTTTCACATGGGGACATTACTAATGAAGAACCCAAGTATGAGAACATCGATCTATTCAAATGGGCACACTTTCACTCAAAAGATTAAGATAATGAGTTATAAACCAATAAGAATATACTAATTACTTCACATAACATCAATTCTTCTAAGTAAATTTTTTTAATACAATTCACACATGCATCTCAACAAATTGGATGAGACTTAAAAAAAATGGAAATGTTAGAAATTTTCTTGACTACAAAAGGAGATTGCAATCATATATAAGTGTTTTTTTTTTTTTTTGGGTCAGCAATCATATATAAGTGTTTACCTCCATATTTCCTCAGCCATTTTCGTCCCTATTCAACCTATACCCTGGCTCGGTCACTTTCCGCACCCCTCTATGCGCTTGCGCTCCTACGACAAAGCTCAAATATAGTCGCTCCCCATCACGGGTAGAGGTCCAAAAAAGAAGAGAAAAAAAACTGGGATGAAGCTTGTTCGATAAAAATAGAAAATAAAACAAGTATCCAATTTTAAGTGGTGACCACATCGAGTGCAAAAAATGGAAAATGAGATGTTGTTTCCTATAAGTTGAGTATTAAAGTAATATTAGCTTCCTACCAAATACGAGATTGTGAACGTTCTTGGTAGGTTTTGGACTTTAAGAATGTAGTAGGTAAGATTTTGATTCCTGCTTACACGTATTTATCTATTGCACAAATTAAGCAATCTCATCATCACTTAAAAAATTAAGCATTTGTTTTACTTAATTGAATTTTTGAAATTCAAAACTGGTTACGGTCATGAAGCCTATTTAATAAAATAAGTGTTGAATAATTTTAATTTTCGATATTTATTGGAATTATCATACAAGATTTCTCCACCCACAGGCGTAAAGGTAGAACTCTCGAGGAATTTTCTACAAAGCCTGTTTTAGATTTGGGCCTTGTGGGCTTCTCTTTTAATTTTTGTTTGAAAGAATAAAATTTGGTCCATGGACAAATTGATTATGTAACCCAGCCTCTTCTTTGGGCTTATTGTATCTTACTTCATGTAAATTTCTTACTTGTACAATATAATACTTAGGCACTTTAAAGAAAAAGAAAATACAATGCGATGAAGAGAGTTCAATGGTGATCCATAAATCAGGGGCTCATGGCCATTGAAATTGTCAAACCTACACCCCATAACATTACCCCAAATTAATTTTTGTCTGACAAAAAAATCTCAAACCAGCATCCATGACGCATTTCCCTCGAATTGGTAGGTTGACCCAAATCCACCCTCCATCGGCAGCTTGGGGTTGGACGTGGTCAGATAGATTTGAGTAAGAGTGCCGGTCCAGGAATTTCAGGAGATAGATTGAGATTTCTTTTCAAATGAAAATTAGTTGATAGTAATGTACCATAGAAATTAATTTGAGATGATTTTTAATTGTATTAATCCTAAATCGGCGGCGAATGCAATGGGTTTATATTTCTACTAATAAAGCAAGGTAGAGAGTGATGTTTCGTATGCACACACGCGCACTGTCAACGTCTGGCCCTTTCTTTCCAAGGGATCTCCTACCGTCCACGACTCTACCAGAGGGAATGAGCTGTGCCAGAGCTGCCACGTTCACGTCGATATTCTCGATGCCCTTCTAACGGGCGCCCGCCGGCCCACACGAGCTTGACTTCGTTCATCACTGGCCAATGCTGAGCACACTCTTGGTAAAATAAGGACAGCGACTGTTTCTTCAAAGCTGGTGCAATGTCTCTTCCCTTCCCCCTTTAAGGTCGAACACCGTGGCTTTGTTTGGAAAGAGGCAAGGGTGGGAAAGTTGTCTGCAAAATCTCTTAAATTTATTGAGCTTTTATTAATTCGGTCCTAAATCTTTTAATTATATTAATTGAGTTCTAAATCTTTCATGATTGACCAATTGAGTCCGTTTGACCAATATTAGTTGAAAACTGCTAACATGGACGTTGATCGTTTTACATTATATGGATGATATTAACAATTTTTAATGTTTTATCAATTTTTATATATTTTTTCTTTTTTTCTTTTTCCCTTCCTTCTTCTTCCATATAATTGACCAAAGGCGCCCTTGGCAATGCCGCGGTCGATCTTGTTGGCCCTCGCCCGGCCGTTGTTGGTTATCACCTAGGCCTAACGACCAACTAGAGGAAGAAGGGAAGGAAAAAAAGAATATAAAAATATTTATTAAAAATTGTCTATGTTAATACGACGTGTCATGTAGAACGGTAGGTGTCCACATCAGAAATTTTTGATCAAAATTAATCGAATGAACTAATTGGCAAGACGTGAAATGGGGTACTTGACCCTTCTCAAACCCCAGGCAACTTAAAGGGGCGATAGTTTAGGGTCATGGGTTACGGGTTTTACGTGCGAAATCTTGTAGTATTTGGGATGGGATTGAGATTTGTCCTTCGAGTGATTTGAAACTCGAAAAAGAGAGCCGTTGTAATAAAATATAGCTGCTCTTACGAAGAATAGAAGGTCACCTCTATAAATATTATTCACCCGACATAGGGAAACCCAATACACCCCCCCAAAAAAAAAAAAAAAAAAAAAGAAAAAACAAAAAATGCCGAACTTAGATTCTTTCGCAACATTAGTTTCTACTGATTTTCATTATTTCTACACATTATACAAGGATTTTGAATTTTGTGATGGTATATAGATTTTCATGGTCATCGCCGTGCACTCAAGATATTACTATTTGTCTTGAGTTGGACAAATTTTCAAAAAAAAAAATTACATAGGTGAAGATAACAACTGTAGTGATAATGAGAACACGTTGGGATCGCCACGGTACTCGATAATTTAGTGGGATAGGTTTGGGATTTCATTTACGAAACCTTAAAGATTCTGGGAAAGATGGGACAAAAATCAAATGTCCCAAACTATCACAAATTCGTTTCGTCGCCACCCCTAAGGATCCTTCTTATGTCTTTCCTCTTTCCCTCGTTTCCTGGCACGGCATAGATATGCAAAAACGAAGGTTTCATATTATAGTAGATACAGATGCTTCGGGTTTAGTATCGAAACCAAAACGATTGTATGATTCCATATTTTTATAAAAGAGATGGCATAAATGGTCTTTGAATTTTTGTCAAATGTGTAATGCAGTCCCAATATAGCTCCAGACTTTTGATACATGTTTAATTTAGTTCGAAAACTATATGGAACATTCAACTTCAAAGACAACATTGAACATTTTCATATAACTCATGGACTAAATTAAACATGTACCAAAATCTAGGAACTACGTCGAATATTTTAAAAATTCAAGAATAACATTATATATTAGCTAAAGTTCGGGAATCATATTGCACATTTGGCTAAAATTTAGGGACCATTTGTATTATTTTCCCAATTTATAAGAATCAACAACAGCCGTTAAACATGAATATCCTCGAACCTATAAATCAGGCTATGATGTCCCCAAAAGTTGTCAAACTTTTATGATTGAATAATCGTAAAAAATAAGATTCAATTTCTTGGCATATGATCTACTTGATTAGAAATGATTAGACCTATCGAAATGGGTCTTAAACCCATAAATGACCTGTTTAAAAAATAAATGAGTCATATATTGATCACTTCAATTCTGTAGACCTTCCTTAAATGGGTTTAAAATTTTAAAGGTTAAATAAACGAGTTTAAATGGGCTGAGTTTATGGCCCATTTCCAACCTCAGGCTAGACTTGTCAAAATGGGTTTTAAATCCATAAATGATCTATTTAAAAAATAAATGAGTCATATATGGTTCATTTTAATTTTGTAGACCTTCCTTAAATGGGTTTACAATTTTAAAGGCCAAAATAAATGGATCTAAATGGGTTGAGTTTATGGCCCATTTCTGACTTAAGGCTCACACACGCACGAGCGCGCACGCACACACACTATTTCTTTTTTTCAGCCTTACAATTTTTTTTTAAAAATTGGAATTATAATTTTTAATAGTTATAATTATTTTTTCTTATTTCTTTCTTTCTTCTTCCTTCTTTCATCTTCCTCCGATGACTAGCAACCGGCCAGGCGAGGGATGAGTTGTTGATCTTGGGAGAGCTCGAGGTCGCCAATTGGGCGAGGCCTCTGCCTTGTTGACATTTGGCTAGGCTCAAGTTTCACCGATTTGGCGAGACTCAAGCTCACCGCCTTGAGCTCCCTTTTCAGCCTTAAAAAATATTTTTTAAAAAAATTGGAATTATAATTATAATAATTATAATTATTTTTCTTTTCTTCTTCTTCCTTCTTTCATCTTCCTTTGATGACTAGCGATCGGCCGGGCGAGGGACGAGCTGTTGGTCTCGGGCGAGCTTGAGGTTGCCGATTGGGCGAGGCCTCTACCTTGTTGACATTTGGCGAGGCTCAAGTTTCACCTAACCGGTGAGACTCGAGTTCACCGGCCTCGGGGAGTTGAGGTCACTAATCGAGCAAGGCCGAGGCTTTGTTGACGTTTGGCAAAGCTCAAGCGTCACTGATTGGGCGAGATTTGAGCTCACGGGCCTCCACCTCACCAGATTGGCGAAGCTTACTGGCCTTGGGCGAGCTCAAGGTCATTGATCGGGCGAGGCCTCAAGCTCGCCAATCTGGCAAGGACTCGAGCAAGTTCAACCTCACCGACATTTGGCGAGGTGGAGCCTCACCCAAGGTTGGCAAGGTTCGACTTGGTGGAATTAGTTGAAGCTCGTTTGTGGCCAATCATTGGCCATCGTCATGGCTGGGGATCGGCTGAAGAAGAAAGAAAAAGAAAAAAAGAAAAAAGAATTAAAAATAATCAAAATTTTAAAAATAAAAATTTAATTTATTTACAAATATAAAAATATTGTTATTTTCTTGGAAATTTTTTTTTCAAGAAACACACATAACCTCAATTATTTAAAAAATATCAAAAAATGTCCACTAAATTTGAAGTGCATGAAAAAATATTATTAATATCATTTTCTAGAAAATCATAAGAGACAAAATCTCCTAAATTTAATTAAATAGATTGTGTCAGGTATGAGTTGAGTATGAATTGAGTATGAATTGAGTATGAATTGGGTCGGGTATATGTCAATAAATTTGCTTTATGATAAATAGATTATAAACATGTTAAATGAGTTAATTTGGATTGGACTATTTATGACCTGGCCTGAACCCGATTCGACCTGCTCATTTAAAAGGTCTAGAAATGATCCAACCTTATAGTAGTGCAACTTTTTATTTTGTATCGTGTTCTTGATTTTTTTTTCCCTGAGCGTACTTATTCTTCCTCTTTTAAGCTTTGACAATGAAGTATCAACTGAAGTTCTGAGAGCAACGTTCATTAGACTAATGAAGGCAAGTCTGATGACTTTCTCTCCTTCTCTAAATTAATATTTTCCATAATTATTTGCAACTGTTTATTTCTGTAATTTCGTTTTTCGAGATTTGCATGGCAAAAAATAATAATAAATTCTTAGCTCATGTAATCTCCAGGAAAAGAAAAAGACGCTGGAGGTTACGCACACGTTTTTCAACTGAATTGATTGGTGCATGTGATTTTATTTATTATTATTTGAATATGGGAAAAAGAAAAAAGAGAAAAAGAATTCGAGTAAAATAAGGTGGTGGCTCGCGAGCAAAATAAATTAATAGAGAAAGATAGAAAATTTCAATAAAAACGAAATAACCCAGAAAAGATCTTTGAATTTTTAAACTGAACTCCATTATTAAATAATTGTGTAATCAAATAAGTAGAACGGAAAAAGGGTGCAATAAATTAACCCGAGATTAGAATATTAACCTACCGGCCAATCAGATTGCGACATAGCATGTGCGCACGTGGCATGAACCCTGTAGACGACAGACCAATCATTTTATGGGGTGCGGTGTTTTTAGTCTGGTTTGTTTGTTTTTTTCTTTTTTTTTAGCCTTAAACTCGCTAACCTTTTTACGGAAAATACTGAAAATATTAAAAAAATTAATTTTTTTTAACGTGCAAACATAAAAATGGTAGCATTAGATTAGAGTCACTCAAAGTTTGTTTTAATATCTTTTGTAAATCAGAAGTACCGTAGATTCAAATATGACTTATTAAGAGGTTTACGTGTTTTTTTTTTCCTTTTAAAAAGATGCCCAGGGAAAAGAACAAGATAAAAAAGAAGAAGAGATGAACCCGTTTTTTTTTTTACTTTTAAAAAGATGCCCAGGGAAAAGAACAAGATAACACAAAAAAGAAGAAGATGAACCTACCTTTTCATTAGCAGAAAAAAGCATAAAAATATGCTTTAAACTTTCCCAGTAAACACGTGAGCCACGGACGCGTGCCATTTGTTTTATTAGCAATGACGATGACTGGGCATGCCCTAATTTTCAAAAGATATTTCTCAATGCCAACCTCACTAGCAATCTTCTTATTCCCTTTGTTCCTTACTATTTCGGGATATTTATGCTGTGTGTTTTTTTTTTTCTGTTAAAGATAGTACTCATTTCATTAACTAGGGATAGAGTTTGTGACATGGTTTATGCTGTGTGTTTTTATTTTTTCTGTTAAAAATAGTACTCATTTCATTAACTAGGGATAGAGTTTGTGACATGGTTAAACGAAGCAAGTCTAAAAGAAATTGCGGGGAATTGGATAACTCATATGAAGGAAAAGTCTTTTTATAATGGACTTTACAATTCAATCTACTAAATGATTTACCTCTCTTGGATAATGGGCTATGTGGACAAACTGATACTAGCCCAATGAAATCTTGCAATATTCCACCCAAGCCTATATGTGCCATGAGTTTTGAATGGTTCAAATAACTGATATGCTATTACTTTCTAGTTGAATGTGCATATTGGTTGCCCCTTGTAGATCATGAAGATTTCTCATGTGGGAGAGACCTTCGACCAGAGCTTGTGTTTCCACTTCGATCACCGATGAAACTCGAAATGATTTCACATTGAAGTCTTGACACACTCCAGCAATTGATCCTTCCTTCTCTCCCTCTATCCAAAACCGATCCACAATGAATTTCAATACCCTTCTTGGCAACAAAATCCACTTTATAGTAGGGTTTCTGGTCCATCATTCTTACAGTTTGCCTCTCAATCCCACCTCATGAAACTTTCCTGTACAGCAAAGGCTTCATCCACAACCAACGTGGGATCCAATTTTCAAGATCGAAAGATGAATGTGTTTCTTGCTTTCTAAAGCGACCACAATACTTCAGCCATTAATTCTTTACTCGGTGAATTTTCCTTTGCTTCAAAATGTCGGTGAACCCACTAATCCATTCTCGTAATCCTGTTCTCCGTAATTTTCTTTTTCAGTTTGGGATCCGCCCAAATCGCTTCAGTCTAGGGGCATAAAAAGAACAAATGTTCTACTATTTCCGGAATTCAATGACACGATTGGTACATAAGGTTAGGTAAAGCCTTCCTTTTATAAAGATTTTCTTTTGTTGGGATTGCGTTTTGGCGTAAATTCCATAAGAATAGTCAAATTTTGGAGGCAGGAGTTTAATTTCCATAATTTTGTCCATAATGTACGAGGAACTTTGTATGCACAGGATGCTTGAGTTATGTTTTGTTGCCATGCTTCGGATATTAGCTTGTTATATGAACTCTTAATAGTAAAGTTCCCATCTTTACTTCCTTTCCACACGAACTTATCCTTTTTTGCATTTTTACTTGGTGGAATGGACATGATTTCATTCATTATATTCTCATAAAAAAGATTATTCAATTTCTGTTCATCATTCCAAACCATATCTTCTTGAATGATAAGCTCCCTCACAACTCTAGGATCCCCCTGATTTGCTGGTCCTCCTATCACTCCAGCTGATAGCCACTTTGTCTTCCCAAATGCTTATTGATTTTCCTTCACCCACGATCATTGTACGTCATTTACAATAGAATATCTGCCCATCAATAAGATTTGCCATTCTCATGAAGGCCTGGATCCCTTATCTGCATTCCACAAGTCCCCTCTTAGATAGTAGATACCTTTCTAAAGATGACTCCATAGGCTTGAAGGTGATTGTGAAAGCCTCCAAACTTGTTTGCCTATCATCACCTTGTTGAAAATTATTAAATCTCGAAATCCCAACCCTCCATTATCTTTTTACTTTGAGGTGCTCCCATTTTTTCTGTTGAAGTCCTCTTTGATTATTATTTTGTTTCCACCAAAAGGACGCGATATTTTTCTCAATGGCTTTACACACACTAATTGGGATCTTAAATATGGACATTGCTTATTGGGGCAAAGCTTGCACCACCATTTTGATTAGGACTTTATTTCTGGCCTTTGACATTAACTTCTCTTTCCAGCTTTCCAATTTCATGTTCGCTCTCGCTAGAATTCTGACAAATAGTTACTTTTTTTACTGCAATTTGAGGGTGTTACCATATATTTTCCTATCTTTTCAATAATTCATAGGCCATACTCCTTCGAAGATCTTGTGGACAACTAGCGTCGAAATAAATTTCAAAATTGTTTAAGTTAATTGCCTGTGGTGAAGTGAAGCAATATTGGTTCAAAATTGCATCCAAATTTTGACATTCTGAAATTTTTCGTCAAAGAAGAAAATAGCATTATCAGCAAACAACTAATGGGATAGTGTTGGACATAATCTATTGACCCAAATTCCTTTGATGCTTCCATTTTCTACTAAACCGTTCAAGTGATGAGGCAGGACATTGGCCAGACCTATGAATGGGTACAAAGATAGATGATCTCCTTGCCTAATCCCGCGAGTTGGCTGAAAGTACTCAAGGGGTTCCCCATTTTATTTCACACTAAACATAACTGAGGAGATGCACTTCATGATCATTGAGACCCACTTATCATAGAACCCCATTTTAGTCATCCATACCCCTAGAAAATCCCATTCCACCCAATCATATGACTATTGAGGCCCACTTAATTTTTTCGTGTTAGAATCCTGAGGCGTGAAGAGAATTTTATAGTTATGCTAATTTGAGGAAAATCTTTTCTCAGAGTCCGAATGATTTGGCACGTTTGAGTCAGATTGGGTTTGATTTATGGAGAAAAATTGTTCACGAAATAAGAAGGTCCCCTGAGAGTGTAAAGTATCACTTAATAAGTAAACGGATAGAGACTTAGAAGGAGCCAATGAAAATAATAGGTAATGCATATTAGCAGATGACGTTACCAGTAAATTACCATTAAAAAAAAGGGTCGTGTTTTTTTTATTTATTTATAATTTTTGTCTAAAAAGGAAAGTAAAATCTGTTTGATAAGAGCTTGTCCGAGTGAATGATCATTTGGGCTATGTTAATATAATAGCCTTATTGTGAGAATAACAACTTGTTATGAGCTTATGAGCTATAAATTCTTAAAAGAGTGGACCTCACAATAATTTATAATTATTTATTTTTGATTTTTTACGGTTCAAAATAGACTGTTATTCTTACAGTAAATTAAAGACCGTCACGCAATCATTTCTCTAATCATTTTATTGATAAATTCTCTAATGAAAGTTATATAGGTGAAATAACCGGGTGATATTGAGCATGATTGGGAACGCGACAAGTACACGGTAATTTAGGGGGCGGGTTTGAGATTCCATTTTAAATTTTTTTATAAAGTTTAGGACAGATTTGGGATAAAATCAACTCTCCCAAACCATCACAAAATCGTTTCGTTGCCACCCCTATACTTCCTGCTCTTGTTTTCCTTCTTTCCCTACTTTTATTGCAAGACATACATGTGCCAAAACAAGGGTTCATTTCGTAGTAGATAGAGATGCTATGGGGTTTGAATCGAAACCAGAAGCAACCCAAATAAGTCGATGAATTCTACAAGTTTTTAACTATTGACGATTCCGACCAAAAAAAGAAAAAAGAAAAAAGAAAAAACTATTGATGACAACCGTAGAACAGAATATCCTCGAACCCACATATCAAGTGATCGATGTACCCAAAAGTTGTCAAACACTCCAATTGTACTGTACTATTGATTAGATTAAGATGCGAACTTACGTAAATTTTTAAAATTTATAAATAAATAATTGTTAAAATTAGATTTAAGATACTTTGGTGATAAAGTCGTACGGTCACTAGCATCGGTTCCATGAATATGAAATGCTTGATTAAGGAAAAAGAAATTAAAGAGATGTTGGTGTAGCAAATAAGGGTGAGTATGGTTTCATGGTAGAACATGGAACCGAAGAACCGGATTAGTTCAAGTTTCAAGGCATGTAGGGTAGGCTTCAAGTTCAAAAAGTTGGGAATCTGTTTCGACGGGTAGGTTCCAGGTTCTCGGTAGGTAGAACCTGAAACCCATTTCCCGGTCTATGTTTTTGTGCTATCTTGTGGTATTCCATGATATCCGATGATAAATGTATAATCTGAAATCATTAGTCTAAGCTTTTATTTATGATTGAGACTTTGTTAATGTTGCATATTCTTTGTGTATCTAAGTATAGGTTGTGGTTTGTGAATTATAACAATAAGTAGTAGTAATTAAATGTGATGATTCATTACAATCCTTTAATTAATAATATATACAGAACCTAAGTAGACCCTATAACATGTGATAGAGTAGATTCCAGATTTCAGGTTATGCAGGGTAACTTTCAGATTCCAAAAAATAAGGAACTTGTACCAACAGGTAGGTTCCAGGTTTCAAGTGGAATTTGTATAGAATCTGAAACTCCTCATCCCTAATAGCAACTCATACTTAGTGAGGAAAGACCTAGTTATGCATTTTTTTTTCTCGATAAGCTCATTTATCATATGTTTAATAAGCACATCTGGCTTTTACAGCCGATTTATGAAACTAATGTAGAAAAATAGTTGGTGGCCTTTTTCCCTCCCATCCCAAACATAGCTAAATTGATGGCTTAAATTTATAATTTCCTCAAGGCACAGAGCCTCATGAGACTGTGGCCGTCAGATCGAAAAGTAACAGATCTCAATCGCTCAAGTTGAAATCTGTTGAATGATTGAGATATATCACATTTTAATCAAACGGTAATTGGAGGCACAGTGTCTTTTGAGGATCATGGACTCATCCAAATTGACAAAGCTTCTGTCTTATACTTACTACTGCTATTACGTTCTGAAAGCAACGTGCACCAGACTAATGAAAGCAAGTCTGACTTTTTTTCTCCATATCTAACTTAACATTTAGCCATTAATAATTTGAGAGTGTCTAATTATGTAATTTCCTTTTCCCCAGTATTCGCCTGCAAAAGAAGAAAAAAAAAATTGTAGTTCATAGAATCTCCAGAAAAAAAGAAAAAAAAAAAAAAAAAAGAGAGACTCTGGAGGTCACGTTTACGTTTGTCAACCGAATTAGTTGGTGCATTATGACTTATTTATCATTATTAGTACGGGAGAAAAAGAAAAAAAAAGAATTTGAGTAAAATAAGGTGGCACCCCGCGAGCAAAAAAAAAAAAAAATCCAATAAAATTGAAATGACTCAGAAAAGATCTTCGAATTTTTTAACTAAAATTCATTAATAAATAATTGTTTAATCAAGTAAGTACAGCGGAAAAAGTGCGAAAAAATTAATCTTGCCAACTTGTTTTAGAATACTAACCTGTAAGCCAATCAGATTACAGCGGGTCCCACCATTTTGTGCGCGCACGTGGCAAATGACCCAGTAGTAGACGACAGAGCAACCATTTCATGGTCCGCACTGTTCGGTTTTTAGTTTCTTTTAACATTAATCTTGCCAACTTTTTTTTTAATATAAAATAATGAAAATATCTAGAAACATCAATTTTTCAACATGAAAACATAGAAATGTCTTAACATTTATTTAGAGTAACTTCGAATTTGTTGTAAATATTTTCTATAACTTAAAATGTTATTGTAGATTCAAATAAGGTATAAGCCATTAAAGATAATTTTTTTTTTTTGGTGACTCGAGAACCACCGTGCAATGCAGGTAGCGGCGGCGTAGACCCGGCGGATCGAGCCACCACCACAGACCTAGCCGCGGGTGAATCGCGTGAATACGACGCCTCTGGGATTCAAACTCCTCCCCTTCGTGAGGGGGAGAGAGCCCGAAACCAGCTGCGCTATCGCGGACGGTGGTCATTAAAGATAATATTAATATCACGGAAAACCTTAAATTGGTACATTAGTAACGAATTTATTGTAAATTAATTTTTGAATCATTCAAAATCCTAAGATGATGTATATGTAACAAATTTACCTCAAATTAATTTTTGGGTTATCAAAAATCTCAAATGATACATGCATGATATATTTATCATTTATTAGTTTCTATCAAATTTTATGATAAAATTGTTAAACTAAATAACATAGTTGACTTCTTTCTTTATTTTTTCAATTAGCCATAATTTGAAAACAAATAAGGCTTTCTCTCACATAACCCTCTGATCTTTCTGCGTCTTCCTCTTCATCAAGCAATTTTTTAGCTAAAAATTAATTTATGGCCACTAACCCATTCAAATACGACTTCTTAAGAGACTACGTACTTAAAAAAAGCCCTCGGGGCTCTTTACTTACAAGCGTGAGGGATCTTTCCTTCTTGAAAAGGAAAAAGAGCAATATAAATAAATAAAAAAAGATGAACCTACCTTTCCATTAGCAAAAAGATACATCAAAATATGCTTTTATACTTTCCAAGCAAACACGCGTGACTGTGCACGCCCTAATTTTCAAAAGACACTTCTCAATGCCAACCTCAATAGCTACCTCCCTCATTATTCCTTTTATTCCTTGCTATTGCAAGATATTTATGTCATGTTAAATCGCATTAGAATCACGAGATGAGAAGAGAACCGTATGATTATACTAATTCAAGTGAAATCTTTTTTTTCTTTTTTCTCCTTTCAAAACCTGAATGATTTGGATTGTTGAATTAGATCCGTTTCGCATAAAATCCCCTTATTTGATTTATATAGAAAGGTTGTCCGTATGATGTCGTAACAAAGGTTCCCCGCAATCGAAAGAATCTAACATATTAATAAATGGATGGAGACTCAAAAGGAAATATTGGAAATAACAGGTAATGCGTATTGGAAGATGCTGTTAACAATAAAATTACCAAAAAAGTCGAGTTCTTATCGAGCATTTTCTGTTTAAAAGGGGAAATAAAATCACTCGACCTCGTAAAATACGGCAATAAATGAAAGGGCCAAATGAATTTAAATTATTGCAAGATAAGGAAGGTTGTCTGGAGATGGAATTTTAATTTAATGGCAATTTTAATCCTAGTTTGGGTAGCTAAGCCTGATAACTTTCCCACTACGATTCAAAGTTTCCCCTATAGATCCTTGGTAAATGTCGAGTTGGTACGCATCATGCGAATACAGCAGTTTACCTCGAAGTCTCGTGAGGCTAAATATCCCAATAATCCAAACATTCCATAAAGAGCTGTAATCAGCCTGTATTCATTGCAAACTCTCTTGTCTCCCTATTGTCAATGCCGTACTTCAATAATCGAAACATCCCGTACCTGTTCGTAAACTTTAAAGCCCCATGTGTAATTGGTCCTCATATGTCACAATTTCCCTCAATAATTGATAACATTGGCAACCTCATAGACGGTAACTTTTCTTAAATGTCCATAAGTTACATCCGCCGACATTTGTGCTCGTTTTGTCCTAGGGTTCGAATCACACACGAACCATTGGACCGGATCGTGGAATTTACCCCGTTTGGGAAAATCGAACTTGGACTTAAAATATCGACCCAAACTCACTTTTTTCCTTTTTTTAGTTATAAAAGTTAATGGCACGAAAAACTCCAAACTGGTATATCGGCGATAAATTTACCTCACACTTAATATTTTGACCACTAAAAATCCTAAATTGGTATATTTGTGATAAATTTCCCATCCGTTAATTTTTGTTAAATTGGATTAATATAACGAAAAATCACAAACTGTTATAAACACAAGGTAAAACCCAAAACCATAACACTCATAAATTGTTATGTGATATTTAACTTGACAATTTTGAACAGAAACTAACGAAGGGTAAATTTGTCGTAAGTATATCGGTTTGAGATTTTTTTGTAGAATTAACTCTTATTATAAATTTGGAAAAAATGATTTTCTCTTTTTTTTTTTGGGAAATAAAATAAATGAAGAAAAGGGAGGGGGGGAGGAGGAGGAACAATCCGGAATCTTTTCACGGCAGATGCCATTCTCGTTTCACTCGCTTGGCAAGCGTAACGCCGCGGGGGGGCCCCACCACGCGTCCGCACACGTACAGCTGGGGGTGCTTTGCTCGTACCAACCCCCCCATCTTCCCTAAATTGCTACGCCGTCACCAAACACCAACCCTTTCCAGGAAAAAAAAAAAAGAGAAAAAAAAGAAAAAGAAAAAGAAAAAAACTAAAAAAAACAGAAAAATCTAAAATAATAATAATTTTAATCACTCGCGACGAGAAAAGGTAACCCAAAAAAAGAAAAATTATAAAAATATAAAAGAATCCACCTGCCAAAGAATCCACCTGCCAATGCCGCAAAATTTTTCCCCTATATATATATTTTTTTTTTTTGTTTTTCGCCATTTTACACACTCGTTCATGGATATATGCATCTCTCTCCCTCTCTCTTCCTCCTCCGCCATTCGATGCTTGATTGAATCTCGTACGTCCGCCATGGAAGCTCTGGATTGAGCTCTTCTTCTTCTGCTGCTGCTGCTGCTGCTCTTGTCGATAGGCTCTTCTGATGCTCGGGGTACTGTGCGCGCGCCCCAAGCCTTGATCCTCGCCTCCTGCTTCTCCCACGCCTCCGCGGCCCACCACTGCGGCCGCCTGGCCCGGGTCTCCGCCGCCGCCGCCCGGCTCCAGCTCGCCGCCGACTCCCCGACCGGTGGCGCCGCCGCCACCACTCCAGCTCCTGCCGCCTCGGCGGCGCCGGCGCGTCGGCGTCGTGCGCCCACCCCTGCGGGGTCGCCTCCATATGGCACGCGATCCTCCCGTCCGGGGAGGGCGACCCCCCCCCGAGGAGGATGGACCAGCCCCGGCGGCCGGTGTTCCGCGGGGAGGGGTCGTGGAACGTGGCCTGGGACGCGCGGCCGGCGCGGTGGCTGCACAGGCCGGACTCCGCCTGGCTCCTGTTCGGCGTCTGCGCCTGCCTCGCGCCGGTCGACGCGGCGGAGCCGAGCCGCGAGGAGGTCGTCCCGGAGGCGAGGGTCGAGGATCGCGATTCCTTGGACGAGGCTAAGCGGAGCTCTCCTGATTACCGAGTGACAGGTCATTTCTGGATGAATCGTGCGTGCGTGTGTGTGTGGAGAATGATTGATTGCACTTGCGCGATGCGTGTCCTCTGTTTGCGTAAATTCTTTTGCTGCTTCTTGCTGGTGTATCCGCAGGCTACTTGTGGGACTTTGTGTTGTTATGATACCTCTACAATGGAACAGTAGCTCGCTGATTTTGTCGTTAGATTAAATTGATACGTTAATCTCATCGAAGTGTGATTTTCTGGGATTTGAAGTTTTCGTTTTGCGCTTTTGCTGAAATCGAATTTTTCTGTAATTGACGACTACGGTTGATCATGTTGGGTTGGTGGCTGATGTTTACGTTTGTATTCTAGATTCAAGTGTTCGACTACTTTGCACTGAGTCTTTGTTCTAATGGCTGACTGGAGTTTCATTTGCGTGTTTTGGATTGGAACTTAATTCTGGGACATCGAAAGTTGTTTGCAAAGTGATGTGCCAAATTCTTCGGTGGTTACTCATGCGAGTTAACTTTTCAGGTTTCGCCACACTCTAAGTAGATACTTTGTGATTGATTCTGTTGTTGTCCTGGGATTGCTGTCCTGAAATCATTCTTGGATGCTGAGCTTGATGTCAAGTAGACAGGACTAGGAAAATGGAAAATTCCTTTTCTCCTCATACATGTTTGCATATGTAAACATGGGGGTTGTTAATAGATGAAGGGATAGATTGTTCATTTCAATTCTCAAGTGGTGTGATTCTTAACCGTCCACCTTTATCTTGTGCTTCCAAATTGCCAGACTATATTGACTTGTGAATTCAGTTCAATCTGTATCTGATTGCGAAAGAATGATACAGGTGTGCTGGCGGATGGTCGATGCCTGTTCAGAGCAATAGCTCATTGTGCTTGCTTGAGAAAGGGAGAAGCAGCTCCAGATGACAATCATCAGAGAGAACTCGCTGATGAATTGAGAGCTCAAGTAAAATTGGCATTCTATGGTTTCTCGCTGGATATGAATTCTTCTACCAGAATTATCTTACGATATTTCAAAATTAGGGTTCTCTCATGATAGTACAATCCATCTGCCATGCAGGTTGTTGCCGAGCTCTTAAAGAGGCGGGAAGAAACAGAGTGGTAAGTTTTTGTTAGATGGGCATACACAATGAGTAGCTGATGGATTAAGGCATGATGTGGTTTTCATTTTATATGTCCAGGGCCATTGAAGGAGATTTCGATGCATATATTGAGAGAATCCAACAACCTTATGTATGGGGTGGAGAGCCGGAGCTGCTGATGGCTTCTCATGTCCTGAAGTAAGTTCTTTGGCCATTTGGCTTATTGATTTTGATATTTCATGTAGCAAGCAATTTTTTATTTTATTTTACTCTGACTGCTTGGCATACCTTAAGGCTGTCATGGTACAATCATAAGAGGATCTCTGTCATAGTAACTCTGACAAACTGAAGGACCATCTCTGTTCCAGATGATGTGAGATGATATGAGACTAGTCATTACTCTTGCATCCCTTTAGTATAGTAGTGCCTTAATTCTCTCAGTATTGAGGTTTGATTTTAAGCTTAGTCTTCATGTTTGAAGTCGTTTACTTGAAGAAGGTACCTAAGTTGTTGTGTATATGTTAATATGTTTTGGTCTGGATTTATGTGTACTCAAGTTTGTGTTTGCATTTACACATTCACATCATTGGCTCAGGACCCCTATCTCGGTCTTCATGGTGGATAGAAGCTCTGGCAATCTGGTCAACGTTGCAAAGTATGGTGAAGAGTATAGGAAGGATGAAGAGATTCCTATTAATGTCCTGTTTCATGGGTATGGTCACTATGACATACTGGAGTCCTTCCCCGGCCAAAGCTATTAGATAGCATGCATGTAGAATTTGAGTAAGAAACTTCCAATGACAATCCAGTTTTGTTAGATGAGTTATCTTGTGAAATAACAGCTGAAATTTCACATTAGGGTATTTTTCCATCCGTTTCGAAAAGTTTTTCCTCAGATCAGTTGATGCAACCATTGGTGGAGAAGATTACTAGCTTCTTTCTGTAGATCATATTTCATTAGTTTGATTGAAATTCCGACGATATCTTCTGTTGTTTCATGGTATGTGAATGTACCTTAACGAGCAGTTGTGCTCCAATAAATGGCTTAAAGATCAAATTCTGTGCTGTCATATCATTTTTCGAAGCGTAAGATCTCTGTCCATGAAGTTGTAGAGTAACCTGGTTTCTTTTGTTCCGCTCTCTCTCTCTCTTATTCGCGTTCCATAGACAGATTCTCTGATGCTTTATGTCTCCGCTTAAATTGGTTCTAACGTCATTTGGTGTTGCTGTGTAATCGAACGCGAGGCAGGTTTTCTTGATTCGCATTTTCTTCGGCACTTTGATTTCCATTTCTTGAGTGGCGGGGGACTCACCAAAGGTGGAGAAGTGGTTCTCTATCTTTCATGAGATTATAAATTTGAGCCACATCGCGAACGAGATGGCAAATGAGATATGAATGTTTGACCTTCGTCGCTTTCTGGAGACATTGATCGGGGTGAAAGCCCAAATCCCATTAAGCACGGCACATGCATAACACAAAGTTCTTCGTTGGCTCGATGTCAAAAGCATGGTTGGCTCGACTATCTGCGAATGCATTTACGTCTTGGTAAACCTGCTTAGTTTGTAGAATTCGAAGGTTTTGCGCTAGAGCTTTGAGAGGTCGGTCGATTCAGGAATGACCTTCTTTAGCCCCAAGTGCCATGACAACTGCAGTCCCCTCAGCAGAGGAATGACTCGAGAAATTAGCAGTACGTCTGCTGTTTCCCGAGCTATTCCCTTGATTAAACCGTCGGCAGAAACGAGTCCAGGCCCCGTTTTGGCATTGGGCTCCATCCCTCCCAGCCTTCCTTCTTTGGGCTATTTGACATTTAACAATTGAAACATCGGCCTAGTATTCCAAGACCAATTTATAGAATCGATTTATTTAACGAGTTGTCGGACTATGACTGCATCTTAAAGTAATGAGTGAGTCGCATTCAACACTTACCGGCAAACCTGTTACACCATTTAATAAATCAATTTTGTAAATTAGTCTTAGAGTGCGTTTGTTTGAGGAAAAAATTCATGAAAAAGATTTTTTTTTTTTTGGGGATATCATTTTTTAGGAAAATTTTTAATTTTTCTTTATTTGATGATATGTGACAGAAAACGTTTCTTAACGTTTGAATTTCATTTGAAAAATGATTTCACTATCATGATTTTATCTCATGAAAAAAAAAAAATCATTTTTTTTAAATTATAATTTTTTTAGTTTATATTCTTTCTTTTTCCTTTTTCCTCTTCACCAGTTGTTGGGCGTTGGCAATGGCTGCAATAGGGCACTGGCTTTGTCATCGAGGCTTGGCGAGGCCCGACTTGGCTAACCTCGGGTAAGGTCGAGTTTATTAAGCCTCGCCAAATCTCGACGAGCTCGAGCCTCGCTAGATCCTAGAGAGCACAAGCTCGCTTGAGGCTGGCTTGTGCCTATGATTGGTTTCCAAGGCCTGGCGATTGGCATAGGAGGAAGAAGGAAAAGAAAAAAGAAAAAGAAAGAAAAAAAGAGAAAAGAAAAAAAAAAAAAAAAAAAAAATCTAATTTAAAAAGAAAAGAAAAAAATAAAAATTAAAATTTCAAGATGAGCAATTTCGAAAAGTGTTTTCAACTTCTTAGATATATGAATTCACTTTCCCAATTTCATACATGAATATTTTTCTTGGTGGGAAATTGTTTTCGGTTGACTAATCTTTTTTGATGAATTAAAAGGTAAAGGTTCAGAAAACTAATTCTAAAAAAATAATTTTCCTTAAACAAACGCACCCTATTGAACTTAAGATTTCACTCTTGAAAATTTATTGGCATTTATATTGATATTTTCCGAATATTTTCCGATATATTTTCAGAAATGGAATAGTACTTATCATTACGGCTAACTCGACTATTGTTAAGAAGACGATTAATCAATAAAACCAAATTTAGGGTCCCGACATATTTTTCCCCTTCCCCCTATCAAAAAGAAAATTCATTTAGCTAGCGGAGTTTTAATTTGTTTGTGTCCATTGATCAAATTCAACGCGATGTAACCAACAAAGAATCAAAATAAAACAATTTTTTACTTAAAATCAGAATTAAAAGAATATTTACTCAAATACTTGTCACGTGACATTTCACTTTACCTTTGTAACTGGCCAAGTGACAAGACACATTGCATAATTCAACCAGATCTATCCATTTCATTTAGCATAACATATCCAACTAAGAATAAAACAGGTTCTTGAATTATTATTTTTATTTAAATGATATAGTTCCTTTCATTCAAGCAAATATAAGAACGATTAAAGTGAAAAGAGTCTTTTTTTTTTCCCGTAAAAGTACTGTCGATTTAATTCAGAATTTTTTTGCGAAAATGAATTGCAACTTAATAGACAAATTTCTTTTGAAATCCAGTTATTTAAGTATAGCTTTTATCTATTTAAACAAATATGTTCACAAGAAAATGGAAATGAGAATACAATTCGCTGAAATACTAATTGCTCCACCTCACATCACATCGCTGATGTGGGGCTTGTTTTAAGCTAAAACCTTACACATGTGAATGGTTACGAATTTAGAAATGGAGAGTAAATTGAAGAACTGACCTCAAGTTTTCTTAATAGTATGACATTTAATGATAATTTTTCACCAAAAAAAAAATGATAATTACCTTAATAAGATGGCAATATAAAAAAAAGAGGTGCGCGGAATTTATACAAAAATGAAACTCATATTGGAATAGTAGAACACACAATAGACTATTTGGGGGGAAAAAACCTCGTAATCAAAGATCAAGAAAAGACAAGCAGAACACTTGTAATAACAACATTCTTCTTTGAAGGTCAGTTTCCTTACAACAAGATCCACTCCATACTCAGGCTCTATGACCAACCTCAAAATTGGGGAGTGTCTATACTTGGGCGAGATTGAAAAGGAGAAGTTGGAAATTATGAGGGGCAAGGAGGACTTTCAGCTCGGCCATCGCGAAGTTCTGCCCTTGACATGTGCGAGGCCCGACCCCGAAGGGCATGTACGTGTACGGGAGCTCACACGCTCCGATGACTCTGTTTGTGAACCGCTCTGGGTTGAACCGGTTGGCGTCGGGCCCCCAGATCCTGGGGTCTTGGTGGAGGGTCGCCATGAGGGTCCAAACGATGACGCCTTTCGGGACTCGGATGTTCCCAAACTGCAAGTCTTCAAGAGCTTCTCTTGAGACAACGGCCACCGGTGGGTATAGACGTAGCGACTCGTTGATTACCATCGTCGACTGCAATCGATATCATGAGTACAGACTTAACTAGGAGTCAATGGTTGTTGACAATAGGAAAAGCTTATTTCATCGTGACTAGTCTAAGGTTTTCGTTGTCATTCTTTTTTCCAATCGAGAAACTCATTCAATACATGGCATCGTAAAAGAATTCATATTAGGTATGTGTTCACTGACCGTTTTCATCTTCTGAATCGTATTGGCATCGGGAAGTTGGCTACCATGCAACACCTGCACGACCTCCTTGCGCACTTTCGCTCGCCATCCCAGATTGGAGGCCAACGGCACCAACGTCCATGAGGTTGTGACGGCGGTCGTCTCATGCCCGGCTTGGTAAATGTTCTTGCAGTTATCCATGACGAATTGGTCGGTCGCTTCGCCGCGTCCCATCTTGCCGCTGTTTTTGGCGCCTTCCAGTATCATCTGAAGCAGGTCCTTCTCTAAGGTTGCTTCCTTTCATCCCTTGACTACCTTCAGGATTAAGGACCGAATCTCTCTCTCTAGCTTCCATATTTCCCTGTTGCTCTTGGTTGGCAAGTATCTAGAAGGAATTGCCATGTTTTCGTTAATTATTTTCATTTCTCTGAAATAATTAATTTCGTGCGGGAATAATAGATTCATGTGCTCTGTCACAAACTCTTAACTAAATAGGACCGCATGCATTGAATGATGAATAACCAATGAAAGATCGTCAAATCACTAAACAAGAGAATTTTAATAGGAGGTAGTGGCTAGTTAGGGCCTGTTTGTTTGTCTTCCTGGCTCGTGTTTATGAAGATAATTCCTGTTTTTTTTTTTTGTTTCCGGGAACAAAAAAAGAACATAAATACATTTGTTTGGGTTTTTGTTCAAAATCTACTTTTTGTTCTAGGGAACAAATTTAGAACAGAAACAAGAAAAAAAAAACTTGTTTCTTATTTCTAGAACACTTTTAAGAAACAATTTTCTCTCTTCTTGTTTTTTTCTTTTTTTTTCTTCTTCTTCTTTTTTCTCTGGCCGGTGGCCGTCGAGGGCCAGCGACCTCACCGGAGCATCGCCGGCCCCTGGTGAGGTCGGGCATCGCTAGCCCCTGGCGAGGTGAGGCTGACCTTGTGCTGGTTGGCAAGACTCGGCCTCGCCTTGGCTGGGCGAGCTTGAGCTCGCCCAGATTTGGCGAGGTTGAGCTCGCCTAGCCACTGGCTAGGCGAGCTTGGCCTCGTTGGGGGTTGATGAGCCTCGCCGATGAGCCTGGCCGGGCGAGGCGAGGCTGGCCCTCATCGGCCGGTTGCCGGCCATGGCCGAGGCCGACGATCGGCCAAAAGGAAGGAAAAAGAAAAAAGAAAAAAGGGAAAAGAAAAAAAAAAAAAAAAAAAGAAAAAAATAAAAAAATTAAAAGAAACAAAAAAATTATACAAGTTTACTAAATGTGTTCTTGTTTTTTTTTTTTCTATTTTAGGAACAAGTTTACCAAACGCTTTTTTCTGTTAAAAATTTATTATTTTTTTGGTAAAAAACAAATTGCTTTGGGTTAAGATGTTCTGTTAAAAAATTATTCCTTGGAACAGAAATAATTTTTTCTATTTCTGTTCCTGAAACAATTTTTGAATAAAAACGTTACCAAACGCATCATTAACTCCTACGTGAATTGAATAAATGAATGTTTCTTTCGAAAATTTAGCTTCGTTGACTTAAACAGAATTGATTGGCACAATTTTAAAAAATTGAATAAATTAAAGATAATCTCAATTCCCATAAAAGGATTCTTTTATCCATTAATTTATTTGAAAAATTACCTTTAATCCAGGGATCGTAGAGGTGAAGACTATCTTGGATACTGCTTCCTGGAGAGCCCTAAGCTTCAAGAAATTCTCTTGTCCCTTGGCATAGCTGCTCCCAAAGCATGCCTTCGAGATCACATCCCCGGAAAAGCTCCTCAAGTGGCTGTCAATTGAAGACTCCACCATCAAGTCTATCATACCGTACACAAGAGATTAATCACCGTAAGTGATCATCAAAACGGTGTTTACTTATTTGAAAGAGCACCTTGAACCCCAGCCTGTTTTGCTGAAATGAAAAATCATTTCATCAGGTGCATAATCACTTTCTTGGAATGCATTATGATTGCTTATGTTTCATCAAGTCAGACATGCGCCTGATGCCAGAGGGGGGAAAAGGGAGTCCAGCAAGAGAGCGAAAGGGAATTTCTCTCTAGCTACTTGTTTGGGCAATTCATCAAAACCACCTCAAAGTCCGCCGTCAACAAAGTCGATTCGTTGAAAAACCAAGCCAAAAACCGATAGCTCAGTCGGATCCGTTCTCGGCCACACATGGTGAGGAGTTCAAGTCGCGATTGGTGTAGCCTCCTACGCCAGCCAAGTCCCTGAAGGCGGTTTTTGGAGCTTTTTTTTTTTTTTTTCCCGATCTACCCAGCAATCGCGTTCGACAACTTTCCCTTCACAAGGTATGCCCAAGCTCCTCTATTCCCCTGTTTTGTCCAATCTGCCGATTAGGGCTCGCTAGCCTCAGTTCGAGCATGTTCCGGGCCTACTCATACCTTTGTCCGTATACCATTAGTGTTGTTTTATGGTCATGGTTGGTTCTAGTCTGAGTTTGCGCCCCAAATGCTTTCCGATTCTCCCCTCGACTGTTGTACCTTAGGTGTTCAATGAAATGTCTAAGTGAGGTTCGCACACCTGTTTGTCGGTTTCTGTGCAATGTGGGCATTCATCAACTGCTAGATGTGCTTCGTGGCTTTCTAATTTGATGAAACCAAGCGATCTCGATTGAACAACACTCTTCTCACAGATTCGAACCATGTCGTTTCTCACCCTCTCTCTTCAACCCGTCAAAGAATTCAACATCCTCTTCAAGACCTGTGAGTGGTTCTCGCCTACTCGAGCCCTCGTCACTCTCTCCACCTCCCGCCACACCCGCTTCTCCTACGCCAAGCCCTCCGCCACTTCCTCCTCCTCCTCCGATCCTAACTGCTCTTCCACCTCCGACTACATCAATGACGACCCCCTCGCCGCCTCCGGCAGCCTTGCGACAACCATAAAAACCTTGGTTTCCCCTAAAATCGCCCTTGGTGAGAAGGAGGTGGTGTGACGTCATTTGCTGAGGTTGTGGCTCAGCGCGCAGGTCTGGGTGGTGATGGGTGAGCGTCGGTGATGGGTGAAGCTGTGGCCGAGTAGTCCGTGTACAATGTGAAGCAGCGGGGGCGCAAAAGGGGGAAAGGAGAAGAAAAAAATGACGTGGAGGGAGAGGAGGAGAAATGTATCCATGGAAATGCCACGTGGACCTTTTTTTTTGGTTTAAAATGCCAACTCATATTAAAATTTTAACAATAAATTCCAAATACTTATTTTTATTGGAATTTTTTGCCGAAGGTACTTAAATGATCATTTTTTCTTAGATTTGACATTTAAATGATTCGATGAAAACTTTTGGTACTAAAGCGAGTCTCGTACTCAACTTTTAGCACTTTATACTTCTCTCATGTCGTGGTAACTTTTACTTTAAGATGAAAACACTACAAATGTCAAGCCAATTTTTTTTTTTTTTCAATTAGTTGAGGACCAGAACTTCTAGAAAACAATCACTTGAGTGTCAAAACATTTTAAAAACTTTCACCAAAGTGTCGGAAATCTGAGTGACATAATAGTTTTGAATGTTTTAAAAAATTTATGGCATTCAAATGATCGATTAAAAAGTCATATGACACTTAAAATATCGGAAAAAAATGTTATGGCCCTTGAGTAAGAGTTATACATAAGTTATGTCACTCAACTAATCGGAAAAAAATAGTTATAGCTATCAAGTGAGCATCATATGAATGTTATGATATTTATGGTGTCATTTTCCCATGTACTTTACTCAGCCCATTAGTATGCCATTTGCATTTTTATTCATTATTAACGGTAAGGAAAATATGGATTAAAATGCTCAATATAAAGAAGGGATTCGAGCAGGAATTGAAGTGGATAGAATATAGATTTTACCTTTGTATTTCATTGCTTGGAGATTACTTAATTGTATTGTTAATGAGATCTTTTACATGCTATCACGGTGATTAGTTTGGGGATTAAGACTTGGTTTGCAAAATAACGGGTTATATGTTCAATTCATAGCCTATCCTTACTTTCAGAATACCTTGATTAGTTTGCAAATGATAGGCCTAGGTTGAGATGTATCGTTGATTTTAGGCTCCCATTTGCATCGTGATGGAACTGCAGTGAGGGCCTCACTTAGTGGATGGTTGATGTTTCGTTGGCGCCTTAAACCGAGCATTTCAACAACAAGGGAAGCATGTCTCAACTCAATATAAACATTTTCTTGCTTTTAAAAAAAAAAGAGATATATGTACGGAAGCAGGTCTCAACTCAATATAAACATTTTCTTGCTTTAAAAAAAAACAAGGAGATATATGTAGGACTTGAAGTTCATGAGAAAATAAAAAGATGCACATCAAACTAGCGAATTCAATACTCCCTAAACATATACACGGTGAGACTTGTCAAGAATCACCTCAGAAGCGGAGGGATCTGCAAACCTCACGGAACTGGGGTTGCGAGGACTGGGATGTGGCAATTTTGATGTTTAATTCGGTTCAAGGAATATATACACACCAAAAATTTGAGGACTTAAAATGGTAAGGAAATTTCAATAGTTGCAAATGAAGCATATAAAGAACCGTATTTTCCTTGAGCTACCATTTTAATTGGTGAGTTAAAACCATGGACATTATTCACATTTATATTTTATTAATTTGGGTTAATACCACAAAAATCATAAAGTGGTACATCCGTGCCATATTTATCTTAAACTAATTTTTGTGTCACAAAAACTCCCGAATAGGTACACTTTTGCCATATTAAACCCAAGCTGGTGCACCTATGCCACTTTTACCAAATAAAGTTTACATCACAAAAACTCACAAATTAATACACTCATGTCACATGTACTCCCAAAATTAGTGCACTCGTGCCACATTAACCCCCTAAATATCCCAAATTTACTACAAGTTAGGATAAATGTGACATGAATATATCAGTTTGGGGGTAAATGTGGGATCGATGTACAAGTTTGAGATTTTTTGTGATACAAAAATTAATTTGGGATAAACGTGGTATGGGTGTACCACTTAAGGTATTATTCTCATTGAGACGGAAACAGTGAATGCATTAAGTGCTCACACTTAGTCAAGATTGCAAATCAATCCTTATGGTGGAACTAATTTCATCCGTTGAAAGGACAATATGATCCTTCATTTATCTGAATTTTGTATCTTTTATATCTTGATCCCCAACTTATGATTACATTTAAATGCTCCTGATTACATCTACTTTTGCTTATGAGGCTAACACCCTCACACGCCGGATCTTAACAATATGACATATAACTAATCAGCCAACTAGGCGACATTATTAAAAAAAGTGTGCAGAATTTATACGAATATCAAACTACAAAGGAATACAAGAACACAGAATTGACCATTTCGGGGAGGAAAAGAAAAACTAGTTACCAAAGCTCAAGAAAAGACAAGTAGAACACTAATAAGAGTACATCTTGAGCATTGTCTTTGAAGGTCAAAGTCTCCGTACAATAAGATCCACTCCAAATTCAGGCTCTATGACCAAAGTCAGAGCCGGAGAGTGTCTGTACTTGGGCGAGATTTCTAAGGAGAAGTTGGAAATTATGAGCGCAAGGAGGACTTTCAGCTGCATCATCGCGAAGTTCTGCCCTAGACACGAGCGAGGCCCGGCCCCAAAGGGCAAGTACGTGTGCGGGAGCTTACACGCATTGGGGACACCATTGGCGAACCGCTCTGGGTTGAAGCGGCCAGCGTCGGGCCCCCAGATCTCAGGGTCTTGGTGGAGGGTCACGGTGAGGATCCAAATGTTGACACCTTTCGGGACTTGGATGTTCCTAAACTTCATGTCTTCAAGCGTCTCTCTTGCAAAAAGGGCCACAGGTGGGTAAAGACGTAGCGTCTCATAAATCACCATCGTCAACTGCAATCAATAACATGAAGTCGGACTAATTTGTCAATGGTTGTTGATGATGAAAAGATTATTTATTTGTTAGGACCATTTGTTTGTTTTGACTATATAAGTTCTCCTCTCACATATATAACTATAAATCTGTGATTAAGAGTACAGCAATTTGTTTTGGATTCTACATTGTGTGTGGAAATCTCAAAATTGAGATATGCCATATACATGAAACTCCAAATTCTAAATGTTGGAATAGTTATAGCCTAATTGCAGTAAATATTGAAATTGTAACATTGTATGTGTTGATATATAAACGTCCTATTTGAATGAATTCCTTCTCTTTTCCAATCAAGAAACTCATTCCGCATATGCATTGTGAACAGTTCATGTTATATACGTTCTCACTAACCGTTTTCATCTTTCGAAGGGCATCAGCATCAGGAAATTGGCTGCCATGCAACACTTGCACGACCTCCTCGCGTACTTTGGCTTGCCATTCCGGGTTCGAGGCCAATAGCATCATCGTCCACGAGGCTGCGACGGCAGTCGTCTGGTAGCCGGCCAAGTAGAAGATCTTGCAGTTGTCCACGATGAAACGGTCCATCAGGTCGCCACGTCCCAGCTTGCCGCGTTTCTCAGCACCTTCCAGTATCATCTGAAGTAGGTCGTTCTCTGGGGCTATCTCCTTTCGTTCCTTCGCCACCTTTAGGATTATGGATCGAATCTCCTTCTCCAGCTTCCATATTTCCCTATTGCTCTTGGTTGGCAAGTATCTGGAAGGAATTACCATAATTCAATACTCAGAATATTATATTTCCTTTCAACTTGTGCACAAATAAAAGATCCTTTTCATTCCCATAAAAAAGAGTTTTTTATTTTTTATTCAGCAATTAATTCCCATAATTTACCTAAACCCAGGGATTGCAAAGAAGAAGGCTGTCTTGGATATCTCTTCTTCGAGATCTCTAAGCTTCTGAAAAACCTCTTGTCCCTTGGCAAAATTGCTCCCGAAGCATGCCTTTGCGATCACATCCCCAGAAAAGCTCCTCAAGTGGCTGTCGACCTCGATCTCAGCAACTCCTCCTTCCTTCTCGATCTTTTCACTCCATGAATTCACCAAAGTGATTGAAGACTCCACCATCAAGTTTATCATACCCTGCACAAGAGAATAAATGGAGTCCATTCCATATGCGAATATAGAGAGAGAGAGAAGAGAGAGAGAGAGAGAGAGAGAGAGAGAGAGAGAGAGAGAGAGAGAGAGAGAGAGAGAGTATGCGCTTTTGAGATCACCTTAACTTTGTCGACGTATAACTCTGGAGCAAGAATCTTTCTCTGGTGAGCCCAATGGGCACCATTGGAGCTCGAAATGCCTTGGCCAATCAAAGGACCTGTCACCTTCAGCTGGAGAGAAGACTTGCCAAAGTCTAGCGAGGTGCATGTGCTCATCTCCCTCACTGCCTCCACATCGTACACGTATAGAATCTGTATGTTCCCCACCGAGAACATGAACATACTCCCTAAATGCCCAAAAAAGATAGACTTAAATAAAATAGAATAGGAAAACCATGACTTTTTATAGCGTGGAGGAGAAAGAATGAAACGAGGTGCAAATACTTGGTGTGCCAAAATTTAGTACAGAGAAGTACTTTAGTGCCAAAAGTTTCATAAGATATACTTAAGTATCAAAATCGGAGAAAAATGGAATACTTATGTGCTAACGACGAGAGATTTTTGTCAAATTGTTGACGTGAAATTTTTTTGGCGAGATAAGTGTAAAACGATGTCATTTTTTGCGTTGATGTAGGTAGATAGGTGCAAAATGATGTCGTTTTGGAGCTAATGTGGCCCAAAAATTGAATTTTAATATAACCATTAATTAAAATAAATTAAAAAACTTTTAAAAAAGAATAGGTTTGGCGAGGGCCTCAACCAACACTGTTGCCACCCCACTATCGCCAACCTAGGCCGTTGCTGGCGGTGGGCTAGGGTCGTCAGCGATTGGCTAGGGGCTGGCAACCCCACCTGACCCTTGCCCCACCGTCAACGGCCTTTCCCGGCAACGGTGGGGCGGCGGCGACGGCGCGAGCTATGCAAGCCCTCGTTGATGCTTGCTGCAGATCTAACAAGGCCATTCTAGTCACAATTGGCAAATCTTTCATGCAATGAAAGGTGAGTGCAAGAAGCATAGTTCCGTAATGGATATGCGAATATCTCATTTGGGTTCACCGTTTGGGAAATTCTGGGGGAATTTGGAAAGTAACAAAGTACTCTTTTTTTAGTAAGTGGAATGGGATGATGATCAAATTGAGAAGACCACACATACTTTTTCACCTCTTTTGGAGTATGGAAGATAAGATGTTGTATAAAGAGGATGGGAGAAAATGAAGAAGGTTTAGCAAAAGCTAAAGAGGGGTTCATAAGTGGAAGCTCAGTTTTAGAGATTTTATTATCATTACTAAGAGAGACTTCATAAAGATAGTCGATCTTAAAAGCATTTGATACACGAAAGTCAGATGAAGAAGAAGACGGAGAAAGAGTAACGGGAGTATTGAGAGTTACTAGAGTAATATTAAAATCAACCATAACGAAAATGGTATCTTCTCAATACTGGATTTACCATCTAAGCGCATGGAACATATTAAGTTACAAATGGAACCAGGCTTTGATACCAGAGAGGGGATCTATGCTTAGAACTAGGGAAAACCAGGTTAGTTGCAGTAGGTATGCTATCCCACAGTAGGCGAACCTCATGTTCAAGCCCTTTAGGGATTGCCTTTTAGCTGCAGACTACCCAGTGATTTAGTTCAGAGTATAGAGACACTCAACGATGCCAAGATGACAACATTTCTAACTAACTGAGCTGCATTTCTCAAATGATCATACCAAGCTGGAGAGTAAGTTTTTAGAGAGAACACTTTACTTCAAGGGACTCTGTCAAAAAACATTGCATCCTCACTTTTTATAGGCTCCAAAAGGTCACATAAAACAATGATCATGCTCATGAGTCTTGAGATAAACATGAGCTCTAGGAATCCCGGTTGGCAATTATTTTAGGTGATATGAATAATGACTATGAACAGTGATTTGCGTACTGCTACAACGACTGGTGCTACAGTAACTTTGTCATAAGCCTATCTCCATCTGGAATTATAGTCATAGTTTGAACTATTTGCGCTATGATGTGTAATATGTTCTTCCATGTGGTGTAGTTCAAGACCAATGTCAGGAGCAAGAGGATTGTTTGGGCTATGAGCGAACTCTAATTTAATTTCTTTTTTATTTTAATTGATATTTATATTAAAATTCAATTTTGGGGCAAAATGACTTTGTTTTTGCTAAATCATTGCTGAGTTCACTTCTAGTGAGCCATGTACACCATATATTATTAAAAAAAATGCCACGTTAGATTTTAACTACTTTCATTGGACTAGGCACCGAAATGTCTCATTTTTTAAAAAAGGTGGTACTTAAGTGTACATTTTGGAACTTTTTGCATTAAAGTGTTCATCTATGCCAAGTATTGGCACTCTTGTTGTACTTTATCAGGAATGAGATTGAATTACCGTATTTTTGTCTCCAGCAATCTAGGGATGGGAAGAGCTCGGAGGAGCAGTCGTGCGTTAAGGCTTGCTCATCTTTTTGTGATGGTGGTTTCGAGGGTGTGGTGGAATGCGATCGAAGCATCTTTATCTTTATGTCACGGAGATTCCCAATGAGGAAAGAACCCGGAGGACCTCGGACGCCTTGTTCCCGGAGCTTCGATCGTAGCCTCTGTGGCCTCCATATCATGATGTCGAGAACCCGAATCACGGCGCCGAGGAACACGACCGTGAAGGCTGTGAAGACGAGCTTCAACACTTGCAGCTCCATCTCTCTCTCTCTCTCTCTCTCTCGGGTGAGTTAAGTGGGGTGGAGTTTGGATGGCTTTATGTTTGAGCGCGCGAGATCTGAATTTATAACGGCCTGATCTTTTTTTTAGATATACATAAATTGAAAAGAAAAAGAAAAGACAAAGTTAGTAAATTAGATGGTAAAAATGATGCTAGCTAAACCAATGGGTAGATGTCTGACCAATAAATAAATAGTGAGCAACCTTTTCTTTGCGCCCGCCTTTGTTGACCCGAATTAATATAAAGAACTGCTTCTTGGGTTCGATTTAAAAGTTAAAAAGATTATTCAAACAGTGCCAGATTAGAATAAGAGTGACATGAGATGATTGGTAGATCCGATGCAAGTTGTGAACATGAATCGTAAGGAAGTACGACATTGATTTTTCAGATGCACTTCGGACAAGTTTCCAATTTCAATTTCGCTAACTCTTCGATATGAAATATCCCGTGAAATCATCAAAAGGTATTCTGGACACCATTAGCAAAGTGTGGCTGCGTTTGTTGACCTAAATTAATGTAAAGACTTGCTTCTTGGGTTTGATTTAAAAGTTAAAAGATTATTAAAATGGTGCCAAATTAAAGTATTAAAAAAGTAACTTGAGATGATTGGTAGATCCTATTAAAATATGTCTTAAGTTTAAGCACGTAAAGGAAAGTCTTGACATGAATTATAGGGAAGCGTGGAGTCAACTTTTCATTTGCACTTCAGACAAGTTTCGAACTTCAATTTTGGTAATCCTTGGATATGGAATATCTAGTGGGATCATCGAAGGAAAATATAATAGGAAAGTTCATGTGTTGTCGGTTTCCAACGCTGTTATGCGGGAATTAGGGGGTAATTGATTCCATGCTCTATATAAATATATAATTATTTTGCCTAGAAGGTGAACGTGAAGTAGAAGGCACTGGTGACGGCACATCTATTTGTTTGGATTAAAATTCGTTGAGATTTTCATCTTGGCGCTACACCTCTTCTTGTCAATAGTCGGTTGAGTGATCGTAGGTGGAAACCAAGGTAGCAAGCTACCTGTGAAGGCTGTTCCCAGTAATCTCCTAACGAGACATCAAACAGAACTATTTTCCTTATTTTAACGTGCCGATACCCACACGCCTCACACCCCCTAATTAGTTGTGAATATTTTTCTTCTCCAACCAAGTAGGGAATACCAATGATTTTACACTAAAGAAGAGCTGAACGTTGGCAACTCTTCACTTCAAATCATTCTCATACCAAATTCCCTCTAGAGGGTCATTGAATGTGTTTCATCTTTGCATATGTCAAATAGCCAATTAAATTCTTGTGGTAAGAATTCGTGTATAATTCTTTCGTGAGATTGATAAATTATTTTGTGAAGAATTGTGGAGCTAAACACTGCATGTGTTATTGGGTGTAATTGAGACTTGGGAAACACTAAAAGCGGTTAAGTGACTTGAATGTGGTTATAATATTTGTGTATCACTTGATTTATAGTGGAATTTGTTACTGCTCTCCTCGTGGATATAAGTCACTATGACTGAACCACCTAAATATGGTATTTGATCTATTTTCCTTATTATGTCTATTTTATAATTCGATCACTCATTTTCCGCAACAGATCCAATCCCACTTTATGTAAGTGAATTTTAATCTAATAAAACCCAAAGCAGCCCAAGATTGCATTTCGCCTTTCCATGATCCGTAGACAAACCATGACTTTACTTGCAATAAGGTAAACAGAACCGATCCACGTCAACCAACGATCGCATTTCGGCGATATATGGATCCAGCAAACCATAACTTCTAATTAAACACAAGAGACAGAACTTACGAAGCACATCAAAGACTATGTCTTTCTTACTTGAGGATTTTCAAAATCTTGTCAAATTTCTATTAAATGAAATATGGAGCTCCTTTTTTTTTTTTTTTCTTTTCCAGTCAAGAAACTCATTCCATATATGCTTCTTAAATAGTTCATGTTGGGTATGAGTTCACTAACGTTTTCATCTTTCGAATCGTATCAGCATTGGGAAGTTGGCCGCCCCGCAACACTTCCATGACCTCCTCGCGTACTTTGGCTTGCCATCCTGGATTCAAGGTCAATAACATCAACGTCCACGAGGCTGCGACGGCAGTCGTCTTGTACCCTGCCAAGTAGATGTCCTTGCATATGTCCACGACGAAACGGTCTATCGTGTCCCCGCGCCCCAGCTCGCTGCTGCTTTTAGAGCCTCGGAGTATCATCTCAAGCAAGTCCTTCTCTGAGGTTGCTTCCTTTCGTTCCTTCACTACCTTCCGAATTGAGGACTGAATCTCTCTTTCAAGCTTCCATATTTCCCTGTTACTCTCGGTTGGCAAGTATCTAGAAGGAATGACCATGTTTTCATTAGCTATTTTCATTCTCTGAAATAATTAATTTCGTGTGGGAATAATACATTCATGTGCTCTGTTACAAACTCTCTAACTAAATAGGACCGCATGCATTGAATGATGAATAACCAATCAAAGATCGCCAAATCACTTAATAAGAGAGGTCTGGTAGGGTTTTTAGGCTCTTTTTTGTTTTGTAGAAAATGTTTTCTAGGAGAATGATAATATTTTATAGTATTTGGTTGAAACCTAAAAATGAACGAGCAAATATTTTTTCCGTTTGATATAAAAAAATGGATTTGATTTTCTCGGGAAAAATTACCAAAAAAATTAAATATTTGATTATTTTTATTTCCTTTTCTTCTTTTATTTTTTTCTTTTTCATTTTCTTCTTCCTTAGGTGGTTGTTGGCCATGGCGACAATTGACGACTGGCCACAGGTGAGAGACGAGCTCACTCGAGGTTGACGAGCTCGAGCCTTGCTAGATCAGCGAGCTCGAGACCTCGCAAGAGTTTGGTCTACCTAGCAGAAAAGGTGGAGGACAAGTCACGCAACTTGCCTAGTGAGGCTCAAGCCTTGCCAAATCCGGCAAGTTAGGCAAAACTCAAGCCTTGCTAGAGGTCACAAGAGCCTTGCCGGCTTGTCGCTGTTGCTAGTTTCTGGTCGAGGAAGAAGCAAAAAGAAAAAGAAAGAGAAAAGATAAATAATTAAAATTTTGATTTTTTAAATATAAAATAAAATAATAAAAAGGAAAAGGAAAAAGAAAAAGAAAAAGTAATTAAAATGAGGGCAGGAGGAGACGTGCTTGGTCTAGGTGAAGAAAGGGGATGGAAAATGATTTCCTCTTTTCAAAAAGAGGAAACAATCTTCCACACTTCCAAATGTGTTTTTTCTATGGAATGAAAACCTTTTTTTTTTTTTTTTCTTTTTTCAATCATTCATATCCATGATTGGACACTAGAAAATTCAGCAAATATTTTCTTAAAATTGTTTTCCGCAAAATGAATGGAGCCTTAATAGAAATAGCATTTCTCTGTTAGTAATTATTGTGTTAATGTTGTCTTACTTTACATAATGTGGAATTTTTAGTCCACAATAGAAGATTGCAACTTGTCACAGAGGATAAATGGATATTCCTTTTCAAAATATCTTTGTTAATTTAGATAAAATTCAACAGGCGCAATGTTGAATTATCTTTCAACGGGTGCACAAAATTAAAGATCCTTTTAATTTCCATAAGAACAAATTCTTTTATCTAGTAATTCATTTGAATAAATTACCTAAATGTAGGGATTGTAAAGGTGAACATTATCTTGGAGATTGCTTCTTGCAGAGCCTTGAAATTTGAGAAAATCTCGTCTCTCGACATAGTTGCTCCCTGTTGACATCATCAACTAGGTCTACATTCTGGTTGGAATTCTCAGAACGGATAGTTCTCTTTCCACGCGCTGCAGGGATGAATTATCCTCGTCGGTAGAGGAGCGATTCTCTTACTCCTTATTTTTGCCATCAACACCTCCTAGGAACGGAACACAATGATCCCACCAAGCGTGCCAAAAAAGTAGTTCGCTGGGAAGGATTCCATGTCGTTCTAGAAACAACTTATTCATATACTATGGGCAATCAAAATACTAGAAAAAATGGGATAGTTCGCTAGGAAGGATTCCATGTCGTTCTAGAAACAACTTATTCATATACTATGGGCAATCAAAATACTAGAAAAAATAGGATAAAAGTAAATATGCAGTTGAATGTAGTAGTGTGATAAAAGAAAAGGTAACTCGTTGAATGTGTCTTTGATTGTTGATTTTGGCAAAAGGTCCTCTACACGAACACCTCTTTGGCTATTTATAGTGAGATCCTATGAATACCTACTCTTTAGTGGTTACAGCTTCAATTTTGAATTATTCCGGAAGCTTCGACGATATAGTGATAACTGTTTTGCCTCATTTGCATTCCCGCCGGTGCCGATTCTTCAAAACTGCTTTTATTTTTATCTCGTTCCTCCTGACCGGTTTTTGGATGTCGCGCCTTTCGACACCTTTGCTGCCAACTACTATCTTCTTGGCTCATTGTCTGTGGGTTCTCATAAATTGGGCCTGACTACGCTCGCTTATTTCTGAAGCCCAGTAGTAAGCCATTTTTGGCGCCAACACTCCCAAAGCATGTCTTTGACATCACATCCCCAGAAAAGATCCTCATGTGGCCATCGATCTTGATCTCAGCAACTACTCCTTCCTTCTCAATCCTTTCACTCCACGAATTCACCAAAGTAATTGAAGACCCCGGCATCAAGTTTATCATATCCTTCAATACCGATTTAATGCCATTTGAGGTCAAAATGCCTTGGCCAAGCAAAGGAACCATCCTCTTTTGCTGCTGGTAAGAAGGCTTTCCAAAGTCCAACGAAGCGCACATGCCTATCTCCCTCATTGCCTCCAAATCGTACATGTTATGGTAGATGCAAAAATTATAACGAAATTGAAATTAAGAAAAATAAAAGAACACCAGATTTTACATGAAACCCTTGTAGAAAAAATCACAAGGAGAGGAGAAGTAAATATCACTATAGAAATCAATGATTATAAAATGTGGCTTTGAAATACTTGGACTCTTTCTGTCTCAATTTCTTATATATAGGCAAGAATGAAATCCAAAGTAAGAATTTGATCTCCCATTGTTGAAGTTGTACCGCCCTTAGGAAATCTTCTTCAACTAGAAAAACCATTCAATTAGGAAACTTATTCAAAATGGGAAACTTACTTGAATTAGGAAACTTTCTTTTTGGGCTCAAACTTAAGACATATCTAACAATCTCTACCTTGACTCGACGTTTGAGTCAAGTTACAATCGCTTGGCTTGAATTCCACATAAGCAACAAACAATCTTCATCTCCCATTAGAGTAAAACTTAGTTGCAGCAAATATTAACCAAATCCAAGCAATGCTTGAATTTGGCGATAGGTAAAGGCTTTGTTAACATATCAGCTGGATTGTTTTTTATACCAATCTTCAAGACCTTGATATAGCGATCAGCAAGAATGTCTCGAATAAAATGACATCACGCATCAATATTCTTTGTTTTCTTGTGATACATCTAATCTTTAGTAAGATTTATAGCACTTTGATTGTCACAATGGACAACAGTCACATCATGATCCACGCTGAGCTCTCTAAATAAGCCTCTTAGTCATATGGTCTCTTTAATTGCCTTTGCAATAGCCATATACTTTGCTTTTGTAGTAGACAAAGCTATTGTATGTTGTAAAGTAACTTTTTAATTGACCGCACAATCTCCAATAGTAAAGATGTACCTAGTCAAAGACCTCCTCTTATCAAGGTCACCAGCATAATCAATAAACATATCCTATCAAAATGTCATCAGTTTTCCCAAACTTTAAATCAAAATTATAAGTATTTTTCAAATATCTTAAAATCCACTTGATAGCTTCCTAATGAACTTTTCTTGGGCATAATAAATATCTACTTATCATACTAATATCATGTGAAATATCGGGGTCAAGTACAAACCATGGTATACATAATGCCAACAACTGCACTAGAGTATGGAATATGTGATATATATTTTATGTCCTCATTTATTTGTGGACGTAAATTAGCCGATAATCTAAAATGAGTAGCAAGAGGAGAATTTATTGGTTTGGCATCTTCTGTGCCAAAACGATCTAATACCTTCTCAATGTAGCTTTTTTGGGAGAGATAATTTTTTCCTTTTACGATCTCGTTGAATTTCCATGCCTAGGATTTTCTTCAATGCACCTAAATCCTTCATCTCGAAGTTAGCACTCATTTGTGCCTCGAACCAAAGCCTTTCGAAGGAACTTTTGCAGGCCCCTAAAGATCAAAGTAAATATATTCTAAAGTGCCCTTCATTGTGTAAATTCCTTTCTTGAAACTAATCATTTTCTAGTTTCCAAAGACACAATACTCATAGAAATCCAGTTTTCCAATTTTCGAGACCACACGGAAGACCTCTCTTATTCAACTCCTCCATCCCTTTAATACTCATATGGCCTAATCTCATATGCCATAATTTAGTGTTGTTTGCTTTTGTCATAATAGATGAGAGTGCAATTGAACCGGTAACTGTAGTGCCTTGCAGCTAATATTAGGTGCCACTTGTCAGTCTTTTCATCAATAGAAGTGAACCTCTCATAATGTTCATAACTCCACCTTTAGGTGTAAACTACCATTAGCATCAAGTGTACCCAGAGAGATGATGTTTTTCTTCAAATCAGGAACGTGTTTGACATTATCCAAAGTCCTGATACTGCCATCATACATCTTCATGTTGACAGTTCTAGTCCTAATTTTGACATTGTTTCCCATTAGAATAACTCCATCATTAAATTCTTGGTAAGTGGAGAACTAGTCATGATTAGGACACATGTGGTACCAAAAACTTGAATCAAGAATCCAGTTATCACTAAATTTGTCTTTATCATCTGCAACCAATAACCAATCTCTATTTTCTTTTTTAGCAACACCAGCTTGAGTAGGGTTTTTGTTTCCTTGATTTTGCTTGATCTGATAGTTCTGACTGTTTTGCCGATTTGTGTTTCCTTGATTTTGTTAATTCATATTATTTTCTCTGTGCTGTTTAGCCTTCAGTTTTAGATAATTTATCTTGATATGCTCTTGAGATTTACAATAGTTGCAAATCAATTTCCTATGCTTTGATTTTGATCTGGACTTGCCACTATTACTTCTTTCAACAGACCTTCCTTTAGCAATTGAACCAGCCCCATGATCATCACAGCCTTCAAAAGTCAATTATATATATAGTTTTTCAGTTATTTAGACGATTGGTCTTGACATCTTCAATATCAATAGTTTCTTTACTATTAATCATGGTTTCTCTAAAATTTTTATAAGAGGAAGGTAGTGAAACTAATAATAAAAGAGCCTGATCCTCATCTTCAATCTTAACATGAAACTTTTTAATTTAAAGATAATAGCATTGAATTCAGAAATGCGAGATTTAAGAGAAGCACCTTCAGCCATACGAAAAGTAAAGAGTCGTTACTTAAGCCTTAACCGATTGGTGAGGGATTTTGTCAAAAAAATACTCTCCAATTTATTCCAAAAACCTATAGTTGTTTTTTGATCTAGTACCTCCTACAAGACTTCATTCGTGAGACATAACTGAATAGCGGATAGAGCTCTTTCATCCAATTCTTCTCATGTTTCATCTGACATGCTTTCCGATTTCTTCCATTTCCCAAATAGAGTTTTCTTTAAACCCTTCTACATAAGAATAGCCAACATATGAACTTGCCATAGGTTTAAATTGCCGCTCCCATCAAATATCTCAATATCAAATCTCATTGTTGAACCTGAAGCCATAACCAAAAGATCAAGGAAAAAAAAACCTAAGGCTTTGATACCAGATTGTTATGACCGATGCGGAAACTATAATGAAATTAAAATTGAGAAGAATAAAGAACGCCATATTTTATGTGGAAACCCTTGCGTGAAAAAACTATGTGGAGAGCATAAGCAAAATCCACTATAAAAATCAATGATTACAAAAGGTGGCTTCGAAAAACTTAGACTATTTCTTTCTAAACTTCTTATATATAGGCAAGAATGAAATCCAAAGTAGGAAATCTCTTTTTAGGAAATTTTCTCCGACTAGAAAAACCGTTCAATTAGGAAATCTATTCAAAACAGGAAATATACTTTAATTATGAAACTTTCCTTTTCGGGTTCAAACCTGAGACATATCTAATGGTACACGTACAACGTCTGTAGGTTCCCTATCGAGAATTTGAACATACTCCCTGAATGAACACAAGAAATAAAAATTAAATAATCAATAACTTCTTAATTAAGCGATGATGAATCTCGTTACAACTGAGTGGGACATGATTAGTTAATTAATAACCATATTACTGTCTCCAGCGATCTAGAATGGGAAGAGTTTGGAGGAGCAGTTGTGCGTTACGGCTTGCTGATCTTCTTGTGATGGTGATATCGAGGGCGTGGTGGAATGTGACTGAAGCTTCTTAATCTCGCGGAGATTCCCGATGAGAAAAGAACCCGGAGGGCCTCGGATGCCCTGAGCTTCGACCGCAGCCTCTGTGGCATCCATATAACAATGTCGAGAACCTGAATCACGTCGCTGAGGAACACGACCGTGAAGGCTGTGAAGATGAGTTTCAACACTTGCAGCTCCAACTCTCTCTTTAGAGGGTGAGTTAAGTGGCGCTATACATACTCATGTTTATGGCTCTTGGCTTTTTGCTTGAGCATGCGAGACCTGAATTAATAAAGACCTGATCTTTTATTTAAATATACATGAATTGAAAAGAAATAAAAGGACAAAGTTAGTAAATTAGATGGGAAAAATGATGCTAGCTATAGTAATGAGTAGATATCCGTAAAATAATAATAATAATAATGAGTAGATGATTTCTTTGCACATGGCTTTATTGACCTGAATTAATATAGAGACCTGCTTCTTGGGTTCGATTTAACAATTAAAAGATCATTAAAACTGTGCCAAATTGAGGAAAAGTTTATTTTGCTGTCAAGAGCTGAGCAAAGTGAGGTCAATGTTTGGAAATGTTTGATTGTGTGAAAAAGTTTTCCGGAATCCATCAATAGCAACAAGAAAGAAAATAATACAAGATGAAAATTAGTGTGTACGATGATAGTGAACAGATATTGAAGATAGCCAATCAAAGTAGTAAAACACACAATGGTTTGTAGTGGTTCAACTTCATTTTCAAACCTATGTCCAATCCTAGAAAACAACCTCAACACAGGCTAGATTTACTAATAATCTGTAATGCAAGTTACGATATCGAAATGTTGCTTCTTTATGGTGATAGATTACATTATCAGAGTACAACTACTGCTCATATATTTGCCATTGCAAAGCAATACAATTGCTAGAAATATCAGATAACGAACAATGAAGCTTTCTTCTTTCAGACAATTATGACGAAGTGCAACAACAGTATTCCTTTTTTTTTTTTTTTTTTCCTCATCCAACCCTTTCAACCTTCGTTGATCCTCTTCACATAGAAGTCTTCAAACAACCTATTGGAGACTCTGAAGAAGATCAAGATAGCCATTTGAAAATACGTGGAGACTCTTGCCGGAATCGGGATTGCTTATACCATCGTTTTCTTTCGATATTTGCATGTTTCCGATAATAGAGCCTGCTGCAACTGTCACCTCATTGATATTTGGTATGACACGGAAAGCTGAAGTTGCTTTTTCGATTCTTTTCTAGTTCTTTTGCTAGGGTTCCAAGCTTGTAACGACTTATTTTATATACTGTCAATGGTCATATTTACATGAATTGAAGAGAAAAAAGGGAGTAAATTGGAGGGGAAAACGATGCTAGCAAAATTACTGAATAGAGAATTTCTTTCCGCACGGCTTTGTTGACCTGAATTAATATAAAGACCTGCTTATTGGGTTCGATTTAAAAATTAAAAGATTATTAATGCAGTGCCAAATTGAGGAAAATTTTATTTTGCCATCAAGGGCTGAGCAAATTGAGGTCAATGTTTGGATATGTTTGATTGTGTTTTTTTTTTTTTTTTATTATAAAGTTGAAGGTATAAACAAATAAGAAATAAAAGTTGATAACCGTGACGTCTATATGTCGCTAAGTAGTCTACATCCGGCAAAGCATTCATACATAACCCTATCCAGACATGTAAATAATAACAAAAAGCAAGGTGCATAAGGCCACTAGATTAATGCAGTGTCCCATGAATATGTTTTTTTTTTTTTTTTTTTTTTTAAAATTTTTTTATGAGAAAATGTTTGATTTTTAAAGTATTGACTATGAATATCGCGAGGACAGTAATGCGTTGAAGATTGCAAAAATCCTTTTTTTGATATTTAATGAGACATTTTTATCACAATAGAGTTGCGTTTTCGGGGAAAAGTATAAGAAAAGTTATAAACCGATTGTACTTGTGTCAATTAGTGTTAAATCTTTTAATTATGCAAATTTAGTTCAAAACCTTTTTACCTAATCCCAATTTAGTCATTTTAGTTAATTTTGACTAAATATTGCTGACGTGGACATCGGTCATGACATCGCAGACGGATCGGGGTTATTCTTCTTCTGAATAAGTTGTCTTTGGTCGACAATGCATTTTGACAAACTGACCACATAAAAATTCTAACCTTAGGAGCAAGTCTTAGATGCCAAATTTTTTTCCAGAGGAGATGAGGTGCTTGATAGGAAGATGAGGCCTGATGCTGGGTGCTAGTTGGAGTAGATTTCCTGATTGAAAGATACCCGCTCTTAACTGTGTATGTACCTTGGGTCGTGGATGTCCAAACCAGACGGTCAGAAGCGAGGTCTGCTCTAATTGGAATTTCCAGAATATCCTTTCCGTTGCCAACCAACCACCGAAGGTTAGGTAAGATCGCCTCCCTTCCTGATAGTAGGCTTTGCCAACCCTAGGAAGGCCGAGTGCGTTTGTCAGCCTTAAGAAAATCTTTGGTTGGGAAATACAAGGCCTTAAATAGTTTACTCCAGAGGGAGGAAGGTTGTTGTAATAAGCGCCATGCTTGTTTACCAAGCATTGCCTTGTTGAAGGCTACTAGATCTCTAAAACCCAATCCTCCTGAAGCCTTCGTATTTTTTAAAACCTCCCATTGCTTCCAATGTATACCTGACTTCCTACAGTCATTTTGTCACCATAAACGAGCTACCTTTTGCTCAATAGATTTACAAATGGATATAGGCAGTTTAAAAACAGACATAGAGTACTAAGGTATAGCCTGCATAACGGTCTTAATCGGGGTTTGCTTTCCACTCTTGGAAATAAGATTCTCCTTCCAACCTTCAAGCTTGTTGTTCACTCTACCTAAGAGCCAGCAAACATATCCTTTTTGGAATTTCCCCAATCGAAGGAATCCCTAAATATTTACTTGTACTATCTAGCACAGGTGTTGGAGAAAACTTCTCTACTTGTTTTGAAGCTGACAAAACGTTTCCATCAGTCTAGTCTGAAGATTAGAAGACTATTTCGTCAAAGTCTGAAGATCGTCAGACTCGAGACTTAAAGTCTGCCCTCATTGATTGTTTCTAGACCATCGAAGAAAAGACTTATCCAGATTTGTATAAGGATTTGATTCTAGCGGTTAAAGAAGATCTCACGGCTAGAGATAACATCTCAAGATCTCTTATTTGTTTATTAAATTAAATTGAGTAAGTTTGATCCATTGATTAGCAAATCGTACATAGAAGGTTCTACTTGTGGAAACCTAGATCCCGGTTGTATGGGCGAGCAAGATCAGTGGGCTATCCTCACATTCCTTAGGTAAACTCGAGATCTTCCTAATTGATTCTATCCAACGGGAATTTTGGTAGGAATTCCTTTGGAAGGTGCTAACGGTTATGAAGGCATGGAGGAGTATTTAAGGAAGACGTTCTAGTTACTCGAGTGTGCGCGCGATAGAAAAATTTCAAAATCTGAGTCTCCTTATTCTTTGTTGATTCAATTGTTGAGCGAAAGTTTGTACTCAAAAGAGAGTCTAGACATTTGTGAAGCTTTGAGGAGGTGTTGTAGAGTCTCTACACTGTGGAATCAATGACGTGATACCGTAACGACTCTTTTGATTCATAGTGAAATTCAGCCGGTGGATTGTCAGTGCGGGAGAGTGGACGTAGGCTTGGATTAAGCCGAACCACTATAAAACCTCGTGTTCTTTTTCTCTTCCCTGACCTATTTAATTCAATTCGTAACTTTATTTGCATAAGTGTGATTTAATTGCAGAGTCTATTGTTTATCAGACTCAGGTTAAAAGTAAGATCTTATTTTATATTTTGCAAAATTTGGTTTAAGCACCTATTCACCCCCCTCTAGGTGCATATACTAGCACTTTCAACAGGAACTCTCAATTCACTTGCTAAATTCTCCTTAAGGCGCAATGGGCAGTCTCTGCTAAAGAAGATGCCCGGTTTATTTCTATTTAGTTCCTGTCCCGTGGCTAGGCAGTATAGATTCAAAATGTTAGCCATATTTTGACATTCCTTAATAGTGCCATCTAAAAAGAAAATGGCATCATCAGCGAAAAACAAGTGAGAAAAAGTAGGGCACGACTTGTTTAGTTTGATACCCCTTAGGTTTCCCATATGAATTGCTTTGTGGATGAGTGTTGATAGGAGATTTGCCTGAATGATAAAAAAATAAGGGGATAAAGGGTCGTCTTGACGAAGACCTCGTGTAGGTTGGAAATACTGTAGCTGCTCTCTGTTGAATTTGATACTGATAGTCACTGTTGAGATACATTGGGAAATCCACTTGACCCAGGTAGGATGAAACCCTAGCTTAAGTAGATATGCCGTGAGGAAATCTCATTCAATTCTATCGTATGCCTTTTTCATGTCGACTCTTTCTGTCTCAATTTCTTATATATAGGCAAGAATGAAATCCAAAGTAAGAATTTGATCTCCCATTGTTGAAGTTGTACCGCCCTTAGGAAATCTTCTTCAACTAGAAAAACCATTCAATTAGGAAACTTATTCAAAATGGGAAACTTACTTGAATTAGGAAACTTTCTTTTTGGGCTCAAACTTAAGTCATATCTAACAATCTCTACCTTGACTCGACGTTTGAGTCAAGTTACAATAGCTTGGCTTGAATTCTACAGAAGCAACAAACAATCTTCATCTCCCATTAGAGTAAAACTTAGTTGCAGCAAATATTAACCAAATCCAAGCAATGCTTGAATTTGGCGATAGGTAAAGGCTTTGTTAACATATCAGCTAGATTGTTTTTATACCAATCTTCAAGACCTTGATAGAGCGATCAGCAAGAATGTCTCGAATAAAATAACATCACGCATCAATATTCTTTGTTTTCTCGTGATACATCTAATCTTTAGTAAGATTTATAGCACTTTGATTGTCACAATGGACAACAGTCACATCATGATCCACGTTGAGCTCTCTAAATAAGCCTCTTAGTCATATGGTCTCTTTAATTGCCTTTGCGATAGCCATATACTTTGCTTTTGTAGTAGACAAAGCTATTGTATGTTGTAAAGTAACTTTTTAATTGACCGCACAATCTCCAATAGTAAAGATGTACCTAGTCAAAGACCTCCTCTTATCAAGGTCACCAGCATAATCAATAAACATATCCTATCAAAATGTCATCAGTTTTCCCAAACTTTAAATCAAAATTATAAGTATTTTTCAAATATCTTAAAATCCACTTGATAGCTTCCTAATGAACTTTTCTTGGGCATAATAAATATCTACTTATCATACTAATATCATGTGAAATATCGGGGTCAAGTACAAACCATGGTATACATAATGCCAACAACTGCACTAGAGTATGGAATATGTGATATATATTTTATGTCCTCATTTATTTGTGGACGTAAATTAGCCGATAATCTAAAATGAGTAGCAAGAGGAGAATTTATTGGTTTGGCATCTTCTGTGCCAAAACAATCTAATACCTTCTCAATGTAGCTTTTTTGGGAGAGATAATTTTTTCCTTTTACGATCTCGTTGAATTTCCATGCCTAGCATTTTCTTCAATGCACCTAAATCCTTCATCTCGAATTTAGCACTCATTTGTGCCTCGAACCAAAGCCTTTCAAAGGAACTTTTGCAGGCCCCTAAAGATCAAAGTAAATATATTCTAAAGTGCCCTTCATTGTGTAAATTCCTTTCTTGAAACTAATCATTTTCTAGTTTCCAAAGACACAATACTCATAGAGATCCAGTTTTCCAATTTTCGAGACCACACGGAAGACCTCTCTTACTCAACTCCTCCATCCCTTTAATACTCATATGGCCTAATCTCATATGCCATAATTTAGTGTTGTTTGCTTTTGTCATAATAGATGAGACTGCAATTGAACCGGTAACTATAGTGCCTTGCAGCTAATATTAGGTGCCACTTGTCAGTCTTTTCATCAATAGAAGTGAACCTCTCATAATGTTCATAACTCCACCTTTAGCTGTAAACTACCATTAGCATCAAGTGTACCCAAAGAGATGATGTTTTTCTTCAAATTAGGAACGTGTTTGACATTATCCAAAGTCCTGATACTGCCATCATACATCTTGATGTTGACAGTTCTAGTCCTAATTTTGACATTGTTTCCCATTAGAATAACTCCATCATTAAATTCTTGGTAAGTGGAGAACTAGTCATGATTAGGACACATGTGGTACCAAAAACCTGAATCAAGAATCCAGTTATCACTAAATTTGTCTTTATCATCTGCAACCAATAACCAATCTCTATTTTCTTTTTAGCAACACCAGCTTGAGTAGGGTTTTTGTTTCCTTGATTTTGCCTAATCGATAGTTCGACTGTTTTGCCGATTTGTGTTTCCTTGATTTTGTTAATTCATATTATTTTCTCTATGCTATTTAGCCTTCAGTTTTAGATAATTTATCTTGATATGCTCTTGAGATTTACAATAGTTGCAAAGCAAATCCCTATGCCTTGATTTTGATCTGGACTGGCCACTATTACTTCTTTCAACAGACCTTCCTTTAGCAATTGAACCAGCCCCATGATCATCACAGCCTTCAAAAGTCAATTATATATATAGTTTTTCAGTTATTTAGATGATTGGTCTTGACATCTTCAATATCAATAGTTTCTTTACTATTAATCATGGTTTCTCTAAAATTTTTATAAGAGGAAGGTAGTGAAACTAATAATAAAAGAGCCTGATCCTCATCTTCAATCTTAACATGAAACTTTTTAATTTAAAGATAATAGCATTGAATTCAGAAATGCAAGATTTAAGAGAAGCACCTTCAGCCATACGAAAAGTAAAGAGTCGTTACTTAAGCCTTAACCGATTGGTGAGGGATTTTGTCAAAAAAATACTCTCCAATTTATTCCAAAAACCTATAGTTGTTTTCTGATCTAGTACCTCCTACAAGACTTCATTCATGAGACATAACTGAATAGCGGATAGAGCTCTTTCATCCAATTCTTCTCATGTTTCATCGACATGCTTTCCGATTTCTTCCATTTCCCAAATAGAGTTTTCTTTAAACCCTTCTACATAAGAATAGCCAACATATGAACTTGCCATAGGTTTAAATTGCCGCTCCAATCAAATATCTCAATATCAAATCTCATTGTTGAACCTGAAGCCATAACCAAAAGATCGAGGAAAAAAAAACCTAAGGCTTTGATACCAGATTGTTATGACCGATGTGAAAACTATAACGAAATTAAAATTGAGAAGAATAAAGAACGCCATATTTTATGTGGAAACCCTTGCGTGAAAAAACTATGTGGAGAGCATAAGCAAAATCCACTATAAAAATCAATGATTACAAAAGGTGGCTTCGAAAAACTTAGACTATTTCTTTCTAAACTTCTTATATATAGGCAAGAATGAAATCCAAAGTAGGAAATCTCTTTTTAGGAAATTTTCTCCGACTAGAAAAACCGTTCAATTAGGAAATCTATTCAAAACAGGAAATATACTTTAATTATGAAACTTTCCTTTTCGGGTTCAAATGTGAGACATATCTAATGGTACACGTACGTCTGTAGGTTCCCTATCGAGAATTTGAACATACCTCTGAATGAACACAAGAAATAAAAATTAAATAATCAATAACTTCTTAATTAAGCGATGATGAATCTCGTTACAACTGAGTGGGACATGATTAGTTAATTAATAACCATATTACTGTCTCCAGCGATCTAGGAATGGGAAGAGTTTGGAGGAGCAGTTGTGCGTTACGGCTTGCTGATCTTCTTGTGATGGTGACATCGAGGGCGTGGTGGAATGTGACTGAAGCTTCTTAATCTCGCGGAGATTCCCGATGAGAAAAGAACCCGGAGGGCCTCGGATGCCCTGAGCTTCGACCACAGCCTCTGTGGCATCCATATCACAATGTCGAGAACCTGAATCACGTCGCTGAGGAACACGGCCGTGAAGGCTGTGAAGATGAGTTTCAACACTTGCAGCTCCAACTCTCTCTTTAGAGGGTGAGTTAAGTGGCGCTATACATACTCATGTTTATGGCTCTTGGCTTTTTGCTTGAGCATGCGAGACCTGAATTAATAAAGACCTGATCTTTTATTTAAACATACATGAATTGAAAAGAAATAAAAGGACAAAGTTAGTAAATTAGATGGGAAAAATGATGCTAGCTATAATAATGAGTAGATATCCGTAAAAAAAAAAAAATAATAATGAGTAGATGATTTCTTTGCACATGGCTTTATTGACCTGAATTAATATAGAGACCTGCTTCTTGGGTTCGATTAAAAGATCATTAAAACTGTGCCAAATTGAGGAAAAGTTTATTTTGCTGTCAAGAGCTGAGCAAAGTGAGGTCAATGTTTGGAAATGTTTGATTGTGTGAAAAAGTTTTCCGGAATCCATCAATAGCAACAAGAAAGAAAATAATACAAGATGAAAATTAGTGTGTACGATGATAGTGAACAGATATTGAAGATAGCCAATCAAAGTAGTAAAACACACAATAGTTTGTAGTGGTTCAACTTCATTTTCAAACCTATGTCCAATCCTAGAAAACAACCTCAACACAGGCTAGATTTACTAATAATCTGTAATGCAAGTTACGATATCGAAATGTTGCTTCTTTATGGTGATAGATTACATTATCAGAGTACAACTACTGCTCATATATTTGCCATTGCAAAGCAATACAATTGCTAGAAATATCAGATAACGAACAATGAAGCTTTCTTCTTTCAGACAATTATGACGAAGTGCAACAACAGTATTCCTTTTTCTTTTTTTTTCCTCATCCAACCCTTTCAACCTTCGTTGATCCTCTTCACATAGAAGTCTTCAAACAACCTATTGGAGACTCTGAAGAAGATCAAGATAGCCATTTGAAAATACGTGGAGACTCTTGCCGGAATCGGGATTGCTTATACCATCGTTTTCTTTCGATATTTGCATGTTTCCGATAATAGAGCCTGCTGCAACTGTCACCTCATTGATATTTGGTATGACACGGAAAGCTAGAGTTGCTTTTTCGATTCTTTTCTAGTTCTTTTGCTAGGGTTCCAAGCTTGTAACGACTTATTTTATATACTGTCAACGGTCATATTTACATGAATTGAAGAGAAAAAAAGGGAGTAAATTGGAGGGGAAAACGATGCTAGCAAAATTACTGAATAGATAATTTCTTTCCGCGCGGCTTTGTTGACCTGAATTAATATAAAGACCTGCTTATTGGGTTCGATTTAAAAATTAAAAGATTATTAATGCAGTGCCAAATTGAGGAAAATTTTATTTTGCCATCAAGGGCTGAGCAAATTGAGGTCAATGTTTGGATATGTTTGATTGTGTTTTTTTTTTTTTTTTTATTATTATAAAGTTGAAGGTATAAACAAATAAGAAATAAAAGTTGATAACCGTGACGTCTATATGTCGCTAAGTAGTCTACATCCGGCAAAGCATTCATACATAACCCTATCCAGACATGTAAATAATAACAAAAAGCAAGGTGCATAAGGCCACTAGATTAATGCAGTGTCCCATAAATATGTTTTTTTTTAAAAATTTTTTTTATGAGAAAATGTTTGATTTTTAAAGTATTGACTATGAATATCGCGAGGACAGTAATGCGTTGAAGATTGCAAAAATCCTTTTTTTGATATTTAATGAGACATTTTTATCACAATAGAGTTGCGTTTTCGGGGGAAAAGTATAAGAAAAGTTATAAACCGATTGTATTTGTGTCAATTAGTGTTAAATCTTTTAATTATGCAAATTTAGTTCAAAACCTTTTTACCTGATCCAAATTTAGTCATTTTAGTTAATTTTGACTGAATATTATTGACATGGACATCGGTCATGACATCGCAGACGGGATCAGGGGTTATTCTTCTTCTGAATAAGTTGTCTTTGGTCGACAATGCATTTTGACAAACTGACCACATAAAAATTCTAACCTTAGGAGCAAGTCTTAGATGCCAAATTTTTTTCCAGAGGAGATGAGGTGCTTGATAGGAAGATGAGGCCTGATCTTTGGGTGCTAGTTGGAGTAGATTTCCTGATTGAAAGATACCCGCTCTTAACTGTGTATGTACCTTGGGTCGTGGATGTCCAAACCAGACGGTCAGAAGCGAGGTCTGCTCTAATTGGAATTTCCAGAATATCCTTTACTATTGAGGCGTTGAAGAATTGGTCCAGTAGGGGCTCATTCCAGGTATTTAAGTTATTCGCCAGTAGGTCTAAAACAAACTTAGGTTCCCCTCTTATTGCTGGGCCATAGAGTAGTCCCCTTGGTAGCCACCTAGCTTCTCGAATTTTGATCTGAGATCCGTTGCCAACCAACCATTGAAGGTTAGGTAAGATCGCCTCCCTTCTTGATAGTAGGCTTTGCCAACCCCAGGAAGGCCGAGTGCGTTTGTCAGCCTTAAGAAAATCTTTGGTTGGGAAATACAGGGCCTTAAACAGTTTACTCCAGAGGGAGGAAGGTTGTTGTAATAAGCGCCATGCTTGTTTACCAAGCATTGCCTTGTTGAAGGCTACTAGATCTCTAAAACCCAATCCTCCCGAAGCCTTCGTATTTTTAAAACCTCCCATTGCTTCCAATGTATACCGACTTCCTACGGTCATTTTGTCACCATAAACGAGCTACCTTTTGCTCAATAGATTTACAAATGGATATAGGCAGTTTAAAAACAGACATAGAGTACTAAGGTATAGCCTGCATAACGGTCTTAATCAGGGTTTGCTTTCCACTCTTGGAAATAAGATTCTCCTTCCAACCTTCAAGCTTGTTGTTCACTCTACCTAAGAGCCAGGCAAACATATCCTTTTTGGAATTTCCCCAATCAGAAGGAATCCCTAAATATTTACTTGTACTATCTAGCACAGGTGTTGGAGAAAACTTCTCTACTTGTTTTGAAGTTGACAAAACGTTTCCATCAGTCTAGTCTGAAGATTAGAAGACTATTTCTTCAAAGTCTGAAGATCGTCAGACTCGAGACTTAAAGTCTGCCCTCATTGACTGTTTCTAGACCATCGAAGAAAAGACTTATCCAGATTTGTATAAGGATTTGATTCTAGCGGTTAAAGAAGATCTCACGGCTGGAGATAACATCTCAAGATCTCTTATTCGTTTATTAAATTAAATCGAGTAAGTTTGATCCGTTGATTAGCAAATCGTACATGGAAGGTTCTACTTGTGGAAATCTAGATCCCGGTTGTATGGGCGAGCAAGATCAGTGGGCTATCCTCACATTCCTTAGGTAAACTCGAGATCTTCCTAATTGATTCTATCCAACGGGAATTTTGGTAGGAATTCCTTTGGAAGGTGCTAACGGTTATGAAGGCATGGAGGAGTATTTAAGGAAGACGTTCTAGTTACTCGAGTGTGCGCGCGATAGAAAAATTTCAAAATCCGAGTCTCCTTATTCTTTGTTGATTCAATTGTTGAGCGAAAGTTTGTACTCAAAAGAGAGTCTAGACATTTGTGAAGCTTTGAGGAGGTGTTGTAGAGTCTCTACACTGTGGAATCAATGACGTGATACTGTAACGACTCTTTTGATTCATAGTGAAATTCAGCCGGTGGATTGTCAGTGCGGGAGAGTGGACGTAGGCTTGGATTAAGCCGAACCACTATAAAACCTCGTGTTCTTTTTCTCTTCCCCTTGACCTATTTAATTCAATTCGTAACTTTATTTGCATAAGTGTGATTTAATTGCAGAGTCTATTGTTTATCAGACTCAGGTCAAAAGTAAGATCTTATTTTATATTTTGCAAAATTTGGTTTAAGCACCTATTCACCCCCCTCTAGGTGCACATACTAGCACTTTCAACAGGAACTCTCAATTCACTTGCTAAATTCTCCTTAAGGCGCAATGGGCAGTCTCTGCTAAAGAAGATGCCCGGTTTATTTCTATTTAGTTCCTGTCCCGTGGCTAGGCAGTATAGATTCAAAATGTTAGCCATATTTTGACATTCCTTAATAGTGCCATCTAAAAAGAAAATGGCATCATAGCGAAAAACAAGTGAGAAAAAGTAGGGCACGACTTGTTTAGTTTGATACCCCTTAGGTTTCCCATATGAATTGCTTTGTGGATGAGTGTTGATAGGAGATTTGCCTGAATGATAAAAAAATAAGGGGATAAAGGGTCGTCTTGACGAAAGGTTGGAAAAGCTGCTCTCTGTTGAATTTATAGTCACTGTTGAGATACATTGGGAAATCCACTTGACCCAGGTAGGATGAAACCCTAGCTTAAGTAGATATGCCGTGAGGAAATCTCATTCAATTCTATCGTATGCCTTTTTCATGTCCGTCTTTAAGACTGCCCAGAAATTTCTTTGTCTTCTGCAAGTCTTGAGCTAGTGGAGAATCTCTTGGACCATAAGGATGTTGCCCTGGATTTTCCGTCCAGAAACAAAGGCGGTTTATTCCAAGGATATAAGTTCGGGTAGTAGAGGTTTCAGTTGATTGGATAAGACTTTAAAGATGATTTTGTAGGCGTAATTACATAGGCTAATGGTATGGTACTGCTCTAGACTTTCTGGTGATGGAATCTTCGGAAGTCTTCGGTTATGCTCCTCTTTCACTATAAAATCAAAGTTATAAACAAATACGAGATAAAAATTGATATGACATGAAATGACATGTATAGTTCACTAGCTAATACCTAAGTAGTACCGATACGGACACGCAACATGTAATACGACACGACACGACACGACACATCAACACGTCATTTCTCAGAAAAAGAGAATTCCAACACGTTAGGACACGTTGTATATTAAATAGATATTTTTATATGATAAATTATTATATTTAAATTAATTTATTCAAATTCATAAATAAATAAATTATAAAAAAGAGCCTATAATGAATCTACACTAATAACATTAATAAATTTATTCATAAAAATTGGAAAGACATTTTTTGACTTTAAGAAAAGTTATCGATGAAATAAATAACTAAGAGAGATTAGAGTCAAAATAAATTTATGTTTTTCTACGGATCAAAATTTATCATTATTTAACATTTAGTGCTTTTATTTTTCAAAATAACTTTTTAACCCACCTATTTATTTATTTTTTAGTCTTACCATTTATTAATAAATTTATTTAATATTCAGTATTTTTTTGAGGCTAAATGGGTCCCATCCATTTATTTCACCCTTTGCTTCTTCCCCTACCCCATCCATTGCCAGTGCTTGTCACTTCCCAAAATTGAAGTCACGTTGCACGAGACTCCATCCTCCCCTCCCTCTAGAAAAGAAAAGAAAAGAAAATCACCCTAGACTTTCGTCCTCTGCTTTCTTCCCCCACCCCACCCATTGCCTGCGCCTGTCACTTCCCAAAATTGAAGTCAGGCTGCATGAGTCTCCATCATCCCCTCCCTCCAAAAAAGGAAAGAAAAGAAAATCACCTTGCACAAGGCTTTCGTGCTCCGCTTTCTTCCCTCACCCCACCCACCGCTTGCGCTTGTCACTTTCCAAAATTGAAGTCACGCTGCACGAGGCTCCATCTTCCCCTCCCTCCAAAAAAGAAAAGAAAAGAAAATCACCCTGCACAAGGCTTTCGTTTCTTCCTTCAGCAGCCTTCGCCTCCTCTCCTTGCTCTTCTTCCTAAAATTGAAAAAGCAACCTCAGTAAAGTAACAGCCCAAAAACCCTAGCAGTCACCTTCTCCTCTCCCTTGCTCGGTCTCTATCCCTTGATCTTTGCTCTCTCTCGGGCGCCTCATCATAATCGCTCGCCGCTGCCTCACCTTCGTTCCCTCCCCCCCTTTGCCATCGTAGCCTCGTGTCCAACCCTCCATCCTGGCATTGCGGTTCTCCATCTCGGCGTTGCAGTCGGCGGTCATAGCCTTCTTGATCGTCTTGGTCTTTGCTCTTTCTCTACCCTCCCTCGTTGTCGCTAGTGGCATCGCCTCCACTCTCTCACCCTTGCCTCCACCCTCCATCACCTTCTTCCCTTCGCACCTGCAAACCTGCCCACAAACCTCCGGACACGCGCATCGGAGTGTGTCGGAAAGAGTTGACCATGTGTCGGATTTTCCGACACGTATTGACTGCGTGTCTGAGCGTGTACGACCGTGTCCAAGCGTGTCCGACACTACACGGAGGCCCTTTGAATGTGTCCGTGCTTCATAGGCTAATACATAGTCAGCCCATTATATTAATGCATTGTCTAACTAATTCCAAAGAGATGATAAATACGTGACGGATTAGAAAATTCAAAAGGTGAATATATATGTGTATATATAATTTTTGTGAATGAGTAAAGGCACAAGGTGACCAGTCAAGTGACGTGTGAACAAGCTGATTAAGATCGATCAAGTACTTTTATAATCTCAAAGGGTTTCTTGCAAAACAATCTACATTTTCGAAACTAGCAAAATAGCATAGTTGGATTTTTCTTTCTGATTGTCGTGTTTTTTCTCTTTTACTGAGCCAAAGTTTCAATCTCATCGCCATCAATCCACCTTCTGCTCTCGCCTGGAGCATGTTTCTTCGGTCTACTTGGTTTCAAGCAGAAGGACCAACCGCCGAGAGAGATTATTGACCCAGGTTCAGTAAGATACCCTCTCATTTCCTCCCTAGTTCATTCCTTCGACGGTGTTGCTGGACGGTTCCACCAAGCGTCCAGCAATCGCGTTCGACAACTTTCCCTTCACAAGGTATGCCCAAGCTCCTCTATTCCCCTGTTTGGTCCAATCGGCGGATTAGGGCTCGCTACCCTCAGTTCGAGCATGTTCCGGGCCTACTCATACCATTAGTGTTGTTTTATGGTCATGGTTGGTTCTAGTCTGAGTTTGCGCCCCAAATGCTTTCCGATTCTCCCCTCGACTGTTGTACCTTAGGGGTTCAATGAAATGTCTAAGTGAGGTTCGCACACCTGTTTGTCGGTTTCTGCGCAATGTGGGCATTCATCAACTGCTAGATGTGCTTCGTGGCTTTCTAATTTGATGAAACCAAGCGATCTCGATTGAACAACACTCTTCTCACAGATTTGAACCATGTCGTTTCTCACCCTCTCTCTTCAACCCGTCAAAGAATTCAACATCCTCTTCAAGACCCGTGAGTGGTTCTCGCCTACTCGCGCCCTCGTCACTCTCTCCACCTCCCGCCACATCCGCTTCTCCTACGCCAAGCCCTCCTCCTCCTCCTCCTCCGACCCTAACTGCTCTTCCACCTCCGACTACATCAATGACGACCCCCTCGCCGCCTCCGGCAGCCTTGCGACAACCATCAAAGCCTTGGTTTCCCCTAAAATCGCCCTTGGTGAGAAGGAGGTGGCGTGACGTCATTTGCTGAGGTTGTGGCTCAGCGCGTAGGTCTGGGTGGTGATGGGTATTGGGTAAGCGTCGGTGATGGGTGAATCTGTGGCCGAGTAGTCCGTGTACAATGTGAAGCAGTGGGGAAAGGAGAAGAAAAAATGACGTGGAGGGAGAGGAGGAGAAATGTATCCATGGAAATGCCACGTGGACCTTTTTTTTTTTTTTTTTTTTTGGTTTAAAATGCCAACTTATATTAAAATTTTAACAATAAGTTCCAAATACTTATTTTTATCGGAATTTTTTGCCGAAGGTACTTAATTGATCGTTTTTTTCTTAGATTTGACATTTAAATGATTTGACGAAAACTTTTGATATTAAAGCAAGTCTCGTACTCAACTTTTGGCACTTCATACTTCTCTCATGTCGTGGTAACTTTTACTTTAGGATGAAAACACTACAAATGTCAAGCCATAACTTTTTTTTTCTTTTTCAATCAGCTGAGGACCAGAGCTTCTAGAAAACAATCACTTAAGTGTCAAAACTTTTTAAAAACTTTCACCAAAGTGTCAGAAATCTGAGTGGCATAACAGTTTTGAATGTTTTAAAAAAGTTATGGCATTCAAATGATCGATTAAAAAGTCATATAACACTTAAAATATCGGAAAAAAAATGTTAGGAGCCTTGAGTAAGAGTTATACATAAGTTATGGCACTCAACTAATCGGAAAAAAAATAGTTATAGCTATCAAGTGAGCATCGTATGGTGTCATTTTCCCCTTTTACTTTACTCAGCCATTTGCATTTTTATTCATTATTAACGGTAAGGAAAATATGGATTAAAATGCTCAATGTAAAGAAGGGATTCAAGCAGGAATTGAAGTGGATAGAATATAGATTTTACCTTTGTATTTCGTTGCTTGGAGATTACTTAGTTGTATTGTTAATGAGATCTTTTACATGCTATCACGGTGATTAGTTTGGGGATTAAGACTTGGTTTGCAAACTAACGGGTTATATGTTCAATTCATAGCCTATCCTTACTTTCGGAATACCTTGATTAGTTTGCAAATGATAGGCCTAGGTTGAGATGTATCGTTGATTTTAGGCTCCCATTTGCATCGTGATGGAACTGCAGTGATGGCCTCACCGAGTGGATGGTTGATGTTTCGTTGGCGCCTTAAACCGAGCATTTCAACAACAAGGGAAGCATGTCTCAACTCAATATAAACATTTTCTTGCTTTAAAAAAACAGGGAGACATATGTAGGACTTGAAGTTCATGAGAAAATAAAAATATGCACATCAAACTAGCGAATTCAATACTCCCTAAACATATACACGGTGAGATTTGTCAAGAATCACCTCAGAAGAGGAGGTATCTGCACACCTCACGGAACTAGGGTTGCGAGGACTGGGATGTGGCAATTTTGATGTTTAATTCGGTTCAAGGAATATATACACACCAAAAATTTGAGGACTGAAAATGGTAAGGAAATTTCAATAGTTGCAAATGAAGCATATAAAGAACCGTATTTTCCTTGAGCTACCATTTTAATTGGTGAGTTAAAACCATGGACATTATTCACATTTATATTTTATTAATTTGGGTAAATACCACAAAAATCATAAAGTGGTACATCCGTGCCATATTTATCTTAAACTAATTTTTTTGTCACAAAAACTCCCGAATAGGTACACTTTTGCCATATTAAACCCAAATTGGTGCACCTGTACCACTTTTACCAAATAAAGTTTACGTCACAAAAACTCACAAATTAATACACTCATGTCACATTTACTCCCAAAATTAGTGCACTCGTGCCACATTAACCCCCTAAATATCCCAAATTTACCACAAGTTAGGGTAAATGTGACATGAATATATCAATTTGGGGTAAATGTGGGATCGATGTACCAGTTTGAGGTTTTTTGTGATATAAAAATTAATTTGGGATAAATGTGGTACGGGTGTACCACTTAAGGTATTATTCTCATTGAGACGGAAACGGTGAATGTATTAAGTGCTCACACTTAGTCAAGATTGCAAATCAATCCTTATGGTGGAACTAATTTCATTCGTTGAAAGGACAATATGATCCTTCATTTATCTGAATTTTGTATCTTTTACATCTTGGTCCCCAACTTATGATTACATTTAAATGCTCCTGATTACATCTACTTTTGCTTATTAGGCTAACACCCTCACACGCCAGATCTTAACAATATGACATATAACTAACCAACCAACTAGACGTCATTATTAAAAAAGGTGTGCAGAATTTATACGAATATCAAACTACAAGAGCACAGAATTGACCATTTCGGGGAGAAAAAAAAAACACTAGTTACCAAAGCTCAAGAAAAGACAAGTAGAACACTAATAAGAGTACATCTAGAGCATTGTCTTTGAAGGTCAGAGTCTCCGTACAATAAGATCCACTCCAAATTCAGGCTCTATGACCAAAGTCAGAGCCGGAGAGTGTCTGTACTTGGGCGAGATTTCTAAGGAGAAGTTGGAAATTATGAGCGCAAGGAGGACTTTCAGCTGCATCATCGCGAAGTTCTGCCCTAGACACGAGCGAGGCCCGGCCCCAAAGGGCAAGTACGTGTGCGGGAGCTTACACGCTTTGGGGACACCATTGGCGAACCGCTCTGGGTTGAAGCGGCCAGCGTCGGGCCCCCAGATCTCAGGGTCTTGGTGGAGGGTCACGGTGAGGATCCAAATGTTGACACCTTTCGGGACTTGGATGTTCCTAAACTTCATGTCTTCAAGCGTCTCTCTTGCAAAAAGGGCCACAGGTGGGTAAAGACGTAGTGTCTCATAAATCACCATCGTCAACTGCAATCAATAACATGAAGTCGGACTAATTCGTCAATGGTTGTTGATGATGAAAAGATTATTTATTTGTTAGGACCATTTGTTTGTTTTGACTATATAAGTTCTCCTCTCACATATATAACTATAAATCTGTGATTAAGAGTACAGCAATTTGTTTTGGATTCTACATTGTGTGTGGAAATCTCAAAATTGAGATATGCCATATACATGAAACTCCAAATTCTAAATGTTGGAATAGTTATAGCCTAATTGCAGTAAATATCGAAATTGTAACATTGTCTGTGTTGATATATAAACGTCCTATTTGAATGAATTCCTTCTCTTTTCCAATCAAGAAACTCATTCCGCATATGCATTGTGAACAGTTCATGTTATATACGTTCTCACTAACCGTTTTCATCTTCCGAAGGGCATCAACATCAGGAAATTGGCCGCCACGCAACACTTGCACGACCTCCTCGCGTACTTTGGCTTGCCATTCTGGGTTTGAGGCCAATAGCATTAGCGTCCACGAGGCTGCGATGGCAGTCGTCTGGTAGCCGGCCAAGTAGAAGATCTTGCAGTTGTCCACGATGAAACGGTCCATCAGGTCGCCACGTCCCAGCTTGCCGTGTTTCTCAGCACCTTCTAGTATCATCTGAAGCAAGTCGTTCTCTGGGGCTATCTCCTTTCGTTCCTTCGCCACCTTTAAGATTATGGACCGAATCTCCCTCTCCAGCTTCCATATTTCCCTATTGCTCTTGGTTGGCAAGTATCTGGAAGGAATTACCATAATTCAATACTCACAATATTATATTTCCTTTCAACTTGTGCACAAATAAAAGATCCTTTTCATTCCCATAAAAAAAGAGTTTTTCTTTTTTTTATTCAGCAATTAATTCCCATAATTTACCTAAACCCAGGGATTGCAAAGAAGAAGGCTGTCTTGGAGATCTCTTCTTCGAGATCTCTAAGCTTCTGAAAAACCTCTTGTCCGTTGGCAAAATTGCTCCCGAAGCATGCCTTTGCGATCACATCCCCAGAAAAGCTCCTCAAGTGGCTGTCCACCTCGATCTCAGCAACTCCTCCTTCCTTCTCGATCTTCTCACTCCATGAATTCACCAAAGTGATTGAAGACTCCACCATCAAGTTTATCATACCCTGCACAAGAGAATAAAGGGAGTCCATGTGCGAATATAGAGAAGAGAGAGAAGAGAGAGAGAGAGAGAGAGAGAGAGAGAGAGAGAGTATGCGCTTTTGAGATCACCTTAACTTTGTCGACGTATAACTCTGGAGCAAGAATCTTTCTCTGGTGAGCCCAATGGGCACCATTGGAGCTCGAAATACCTTGGCCAATCAAAGGACCCGTCACCTTCAGCTGGAGAGAAGACTTGCCAAAGTCCAGCGAGGTGCACGTGCTCATCTCCCTCACTGCCTCCACATCGTACACGTACAGAATCTGTATGTTCCCCACCGAGAACATGAACACACTCCCTAAATGCCCAAAAAAGATAGACTTAAATAAAATAGAATAGGAAAACCATGACTTTTTATAGCGTGAAGGGGCAGGAATGAAACGAGGTGCGAACACTTGGTGTGCCAAAATTTGATACAGATAAAAACTTTAGTGCCAAAAGTTTCATAAAATATACTTAAGTACCAAAATTGGAGAAAAATATAACACTTGTGTGCTAACGACAAGAAATTTTTGTCAAATTGCTAATGTGACATTTTTTTGGTGAGATAGGTGTAAAATGATGTCATTTTTTGCGTTGATGTGGGTAGATAGGTGCAAAATGATGCCGTTTTGGAGCTAACGTGGCCCAAAAATTGAATTTTAATATAAAAATTAATTAAAATAAATTAAAAACTTTTTAAAAAAGAATAGGTTTGGCGAGGGCCTCAACCCTCATTGTTGCCATCCCACTATCGCCGACCTAGGCCATTGCTAGCGGTGGGCTAGGGTTGTCAGCAAATGTCCAGGTTCTAGCAACCCCACCGACCCTTGCCCCACTGTCAATGGCCTTTCCTGGCAATGGTGAGGCGGCGGTGGCAGCGCGGGCTATGCAAGCCCTCACCGATGCTTGCTGCAGATCTAACAAGGCCATTCTAGTCACAACTGGCAAATCTTTCCTGCAATGAAAGGTGAGTGCAAGATGCATAGTTTCGTAATGGATATGCGAATATCTCTTTTGGGTCCACCATTTGGGAAATTCTAGGGGAATTTGGAAAGTAACAAAGTACTCTTTTTTAGTAATTGGAATAGGATGATGATTAAACTGAGAAGACCACACATACTTTTTCACCTCTTTTGGAGTATGGCAGATAAGATGTTGTATAAAGAGGATGGGAGAAAATAAAGAAGGTTTAGCGAAAGCTGAAGAGGGGTTCATAAGTGGAAGCTCAGTTTTGGAGATTTTATTATCATCACTAAGAGAGATTTCATAAAGATAGTCGATCTTAGAAGCATTTGATACATGAAAGTTAGATAAAGAGGAGGAAGAAGAAGACGGAGAAAGAGTAACGGGAGTATTGAGAGTTACTAGAGTAATATTAAAATCAACCATAACGAAAAGGGTATCTTCTCAATACTGGATTTACCATTTAAGCACATGGAACATATTAAGTTACAAATGAAACCAGGCTCTGATACCAGAGAGGGGATCTATGCTTAGAACTAGGGAAAACCAGGTTAATTGCAGTAGATATGCAATCCCACAGTAGGCGAACCTCATGTTCAAGTCTTTTAGAGACTGCCTTTTGGCTGCAGACTACCCAGTAATTTAGTTCAGAGTATAGAGACACTCAACGATGCCAAGATGATAACATTTCTAACTAGCTGAGCTGCATTTCTCAAAGGATCATACCAAGCTGGAGAATAAGTTTTTAGAGAGAATTTTGGACAAACATACACTTTATTGCAAGGGACTCTGTCAAAAAACATTGCATTCTCCTTACCTTTTATAGGCTCCAAAAGGTCATGAATCCCCGTTGGCAATTAGTTTAGGTGATATGAATAATGACTATGAATAGTGATTTGCGTACTGCTATAACGACTGGTGCTATAGTAACTTTGTGACAAGCCTATCTCCATCCGGAGTTATAGTCATAGTATGAACTATTTGAGCTATGATTTGTAATTTGTTCTTCCATGTGGCGTAGTTCAAGACCAATGTCAAGAGCAAGAGGATTGTCTGGGCTATGAGCGAACTCTAATTTAATTTTTTTATTTATTTTAATTGATATTTATATTAAAATTCAATTTTGGGGCAAAATGACTTCGTTTTTGCCAAATCATCGTTGAGTTCACTTCCAGTGAGCCATGTACACCATATATTATTAAAAAGAAAAATGCCATGTTGGATTTTTAACTACTCTCGCTGGACTAAGCACCGAAATGTCTAACTTTTCAAAAAAGGTGGTACTTAAGTGTATATTTTGGAACTTTTTGCATTAAAGTGTTCATCTATGCCAAGTTTTGGCACTCTTATTGTACTTTATCAGGAATGAGACTGAATTACCGTATTTTTGTCTCCAGCAATCTAGGGATGGGAAGAGCTCGGAGGAGCAGTCGTGCGTTAAGGCTTGCTCATCTTCTTGTGATGGTGGTTTCGAGGGTGTGGTGGAATGCGATCGAAGCATCTTTATCTTTATGTCACGGAGGTTCCCAATGAGGAAAGAACCCGGAGGACCTCGGACGCCTTGTTCCCGGAGCTTCGATCGTAGCCTCTGTGGCCTCCATATCATGATGTCGAGAACCCGAATCACGGCACCGAGGAACACGACCGTGAAGGCTGTGAAGACGAGCTTCAACACTTGCAGCTCCATCTCTCTCTCTCTCTCTCTCTCTCGGGTGAGTTAAGTGGGGTGGAGTTTGGATGGCTTTATGATTGAGCGCGCGAGACCTGAATTTATAACGACCTGATCTTTTTTTAGATATACATAATTGAAAAGAAAAAGAAAAGAAAAAGTTAGTAAATTAGATGATAAAAATGATGCTACCTAACCAATGGGTAGATGTCTGACCAAGAAATAAATAATGAGCAGACCTTTTCTTTGCGCCCGGCTTTGTCGACCAGAATTAATATAAAGAACTGCTTCTTGGGTTCGATTTAAAAGTTAAAAAGATTATTCAAACAGTGCCAGATTATAATAAGAGTGACATGAGATGATTGGTAGATCCAATGAATGTTGCTAACATGAATCATAAGGAAGTACGGAATTGATTTTTCATATGCACTTCGGACAAGTTTCCAATTTCAATTTCGCTATCTCTCCTATATGAAATATCCCGTGAGATCATTGAAGGTATTCTGGACGCCATCAGCAAAGTGTGGCTGCGTTTGTTGACCTAAGTTAATGTGAAGACTTGCTTCTTTGGTTCAATTTAAAAGTTAAAAGATTATTAAAATGGTGCCAAATTAAAGTATTGAAAAAGTAACTTGAGACGATTGGTAGATCCCGTTAAAATATGTCTTAAATTTAAGTACGTAAAGGAAATTCTTGACATCAATCATAGGGAAGCGTGGAGTCAAATTTTCATTTGCACTTCGGACAAGATTCTAACTTCAATTTTGGTAATCCTTGGATATGGAATATCTAGTGGGATCATCGAAGGAAATTATAATAGGAAAGTTCTTGTGTTGACTTTTGAATAAAAGTTAAAGATATTCTGGAGCAAAGCTAGACACGTAGCTTTCCTTTTACAAGTTGTTGTCGGTTTCCACGTTGTTCTGCGGGAATTAGGGGTAGTTGATTCCATGCTCTATATAAATATATAATTATTTTGCCTAGGAGGTGAACGTGAAGTAGAAGGCACTGGTGACGGCTAGAGGTGTCAAAATGGATTATTGACTCATTTATAGTTAAATGAGTCATTAATGGGTCAAGTTTTATTTTCAAAGAACCCATAATGAGTTTTAAAAACAAAGAAGCTAAGATATATGGGTCTTAAATGGGTCTGCTCTCAGACCCATTTAAGACCCATTTATCAACCCATTAACAATGAACCCATTTACAAAGAGAGACTCTCTCTTCTCTATTTAATTTTAAAAATATTTTTTTTTTTATAAAAATCAAAATTATAATTATTTTTATATTTTTATTTTATTTTTTATTTTATTATTTTTTTTGTTCTTTCTTCTTCCTCCGATCGCTGGCACGGCGATGGCCGACAATCGGCCAGGCGAGCCTCGAGCTCGCCGACGTCGGGCGAGCTCGAGCTTGCTGGATCTGGTGAGGCGGAGGCCTTGCCAACACCCGGCGAGGCTCGAGCCTCGCCAGATCCGGCGAGGGGCGAGCTCGAGCTCACCCGACACCGGTGAGCCTCGAGCTCGCCGGATCCGGCAAGGCGTAAGCCTCATCGACGTCCGAAGAGGCTTGAGCCTCGCCAGATCCGGCGAGGGCGATCTTGAGCTCGCTCGACGCCGATGAGCCTCGAGCTCGCTACATCTGGCGAGGCGGAGGTCCGGTGAGGGGGGGAGCTCAAGGCTCACCTGTGGTCGGCCGCCCACCTCGTCGTGGCCGGCAGCCGACCAAAGAAGAAGAAGAAGAACAAAAAAGGAAAAAAAAAAAAAAAATTAAAAATTAAAAATTATATTTAAAAATAAAAAAACTAATTAAAAATTTAATTTTTTAAAAAAATAATTAAAATTCGATTTTTTAAAATGATTATTTTAAAAATTATAAAAATGTCCATTAAATTTGTGTTGTATAAAACTATTTTAGCAATACCATTTTTTTTAAACATATATATAAGAAATAAGCTTTTTTAAGTTTAGTTAAATGTTGTAAAAAAAAAAAAAAAAAAAAAGTTTAGTTAAATGGGTCGGGTATGAGTTGGGTATGGTTGGGTCCCGGATGGGTCGAAAAATTTACATTATGCATAAATGGGTCATAAATGGGTTAATGGGTCAATTTGGGTCGGACCATTAATGACCCGACCTACCCGTTTAACACCTCTAATGACGGCACATCTATTTGTTTGGATTAAAATTCGTTGAGATTTTCATCTTGGCGCTGCACCTCTTCTTGTCAACGGTCGGTTGAGTGATCGTAGGTGGAAACCAAGGTAGCAAGCTACTTGTGAAGGCTATTCCCAGTAATCTCCTAATGAGGCACCGAACATAACTATTTTCCTTATTTTAACGTACTGATACCCACACGCCTCACACCCCCTAATTAGTTGTGAATATATTTCTTCTCCAACCAAGTAGGGAATACCAACGATTTTACATTAAAGAAGAGCTGAACGTTGGCAACTCTTCGCTTCAAATCATTCTTATACCAAATTCCCTCTAGAGGGTCATTGAATGTGTTTCATCTTTGCATATGTCAGATAGCCAATTAAATTCTTGTGGTAAGAATTCGTGTATAATTCTTTCATGAGATTGATAAGTTATTTTGTAAAGAATTGTGGAGCTAAACACCACATGTGTTATTGGGTGTAAGTGGGGATTGGGAAACACTAAAAGTGCTTAAGTGACTTGAATGTGGTTATAATCTCTGTGTATCACTTGATTTATAGTGGATTTTGTTACTACTCTCCTCGTGGATATAAGTTACTACGACTGAACCACCTAAATATGATATTTGATCTATTTTCCTTATTATGTCTATTTTATAATTCGATCACTCGTTTTACGCAACAGACCCAATCCCACTTTATGTAAGATAACATGTCTTTTGTTTTCTTGTACTCTGAATTTTTCTTGTTGTAACTCAATCTTGTTAATTAGTAAAAATCCACAATTTTAGGGTCAACGTGAGTGTCTAAATTATGGAATGGGATCGAAGATTAAAACAGATACGGGAACAAAACCAAATTTCCACTAGGAGAAGTCTTGAAGTGAAGCAGGGGAATTTGCACCACCGAACATGTATTGGCGTCGTCCTTGCATGCTACTGGATACAGATATTTTACAAATGCAAATCTCAAGAAAAGGCATTATTAAAGATACGTGCCGGATTGAGAAATTTAGGTTTGACGGGTGGATCAAAGGATTTGTGATTAAATTTTCTTGTTCAATTATCCCTAGAACACTGATGCATTGTAGATCCGAAGATCTAGTGACCGAGTCTTATGTGCATAAGCATAACTTTACTTTAATGCGATTCTTTACTCTTTCGGCACACTTGTTTGCGCCGAAGCACATGACTTTGATATGCATGCATGTCGACGTTGGACTTTATTTGCTAATTCGGTCTTGTTCACTTACCACAAATGATCTGGCGAATATTGATGAGCGACTATTGTAACTCCGACATGCATATGTCATGGTTTAGAGGTTTTCAAGATCTAATGAATTGAGGAACTATCTAAGATGATCGGGCGAGTTTTGAGGTCTCTAAGTGCCTAGAGTTTCTTGAGTATTCTAGAATACTCTCAAGTGCAACGTGAAAAATATACATTATTCTAGAGTATTCTTGTAATTAATGCAGTAATCGGTAAATGGGGATGGAATCTCCACCATTAAATTAGAGGGGTTGATATATAAATAAGAGTCACCTCCCTCTCATTTGTATCATTTAAAATCTAGAGGTTTTATCTATACGAATTTTTTTCTCTAGAATCCTTGTGAATGTCGTGAGCAAGTAACACCAACATTGTTGGTGTGTGACATGATACGACATGATATGCCAATATGTCGTTTATAAAAAATAGAGAATTCCGACACGTTGGAACATGCTGGAACACATTGTATATTAAATGTAAATTTATATATATACATATGATAAATTATTATTTTTACGATTATTTTAATCAAATTAATTTGATTCAAATTCACAAAAAAATAAATTAATAAAATGGAGCCTAGAATGAATTTACACTGAAAACATTGATCTACTATTTATTAATATCATTCATTGTTTCAATTTATTAAATTCAACCTCATTCCAATAATCCATAAAACTATAATACTACAAAGTGACATGTGACGATTAGTAAATTTTGTTAAAATATGTCTTGAGTTTAAGCCTATAAACGTAAGTCCTAACATGAATCGTAGGAAAGCGCGGAGTCAAATTTTTGAGATGCACTTCGGACAAGGTTCGAACTTCAATTTTAGTAACTCTAGGATATGGAATATCCCATTGGATCATCGAAGGAAACAATCAGAGGAAAGTTCATATGATGACTTTTGAATAAAAATGAAAGATATTCTAGACAACATCAGCAAAGCGGGAGACGTAGCTTTCCTTTTACAAGTCCTCGATCGTTTCCAATGTTGGCCTACAGCATTCAGAGGGATATTGATCCCATGCTCCATATAAATATATAATTATTTTATCATGGAGGTGAGCGTGAAGCAAAAGGCATTGGTGGTGATCAATCTATTTGTTTGGATTAAAATTTGCGAGATTTTCATCCTCTCGCCAATTACATCTTTACATATGTGAGATAGCAAATTAAATTTTGTGGTAAGAATTCATGTATAATACTTTCGTGAGATTGAAAAATTATTTTGCGAGAAATTCTGGGGCTAAACACTATGTGCGTTATTTGGTGTAATTAGGGCTTGGCTAACACTGAAGGTGCTTGAGTGACTTAAGTGTGATTGTAATATAAGTAGCACAAATACCAACACGATGTCTATCAAAAAATAGAGAATTCTAATATATTGGGACACGTTGTATATTAGATATACATTAAGACCCCTAATATATCCCACCTTGCAGGCGTCGAACCTTACAAGTACATACGCATGTCCATGTCTCGTTATGTTGCCACTAACCTGTTCGTTCGTAATGTTTATTTTCAGCATCTTAATTGTTTTCCTTTCGTTAAGGAACCTGGGCCTTTCAAGTCTTTGAATTTGCCCAAGTGGATCAATTTGGCAAAGCCCGTATCATAAGTGTTCTTGAAAGAACAGAGGGTTAAATAAATGGATAAGGAAATATATTGGACTTCATGCAATACAGGCTCATTTTTCAAAAGACTCATAAGAGTCCATTGGACCTCAAGTGTCCTTTGGCCCATACCTCTTAAGTGAATTTTAATCCAGTAAAACCCAAAGCAGCCCAAGATTGCATTTCGCCTTTCCATGATCCGTAGACAAACCATGACTTCACTTGCAATAAGGTGAACAGAACCGATCCACGTCAACCAGCGATCGCATTTCGGCGATATATGGATCCAGCAAACCATAACTTCTAATTAAACACAAGAGACAGAACTTACGAAGCACATCAAAGACTATGTCTTTCTTACTTGAGGATTTTCAAAATCTTGTCAAATTTCTATTAAATGAAATATGGAGCTCTTTTTTTTTTTTCCTTTCCTTTTTATTCCAATTTTCGTGGGCTATATACATAAAAGATAAAGGCACAGCAAATGCTCACCAAATTATCACTCTATTTGTGATCATCTAATATTTGCGCAAGAGGGTGAAAACTTGGGAAAAAGATTTAACATTTCCCAATTTTTATGATAGCTTGCAGAAGAACATCACTGCCATTTGTATAAAACTTCTTTTTTTGGGCCGTCACTTATATACAAAATTTCAAAAGCTTAAATAGATGTATTACAAGTAAAGTAGGATACATTAATTGCTTCCCATTACATGACAGTCCTAACGTGGGATTTCTTTCGCTTAATAGTCTAACATCCTCACATGTAAAATTTAACAATGTGACAATTTAACTATGAGAACATACGAAATGTCATTGAAGAATATGGTGTGCAGAATTTATACTAATGTCAAACAACAGTTGGGATACAATAATTGACTATTTCGGGAAAAAAACTAGTAATCATAGTTCAAGAAGAGATAAGTAGAACACTAACAAGAGTTACTGATACGAATCCTTTTGTCAGTTGAGCAAATAAAATGCGATGCGCTGTTTTTTTTTTTTTTTTTGGCAACCCGGGAACCGCTGTAGAGCCGGTAGCTAGAGACGTAAACCCGGGGGAGCACTAGCACGGGAACCCATCACCCATGGCACCCCACTTAAGTCGCGCACCGTGATGAGGAGGGGAATCGAACCTTGGCTTTTCGTGTGGCCAATGTGCGCCATAACCAACTCACCCACCATGGGGTGGGTATGCGATGCGCTGTTATTATAAAGAGAAGAAGCACTTTCACATTTTCTTAACTTGAAATGTGGAAAAAGATTTTCTTTTGAAGGTTAGAATCTCCTTACTTTAAGATCCACTCCAAATTCAGGCTCTATGACCAACCTCAGAGCTGGGGAGTGTCTGTACTGGGGCGAGATTGACCAGGAGAAGTTGGAAATTATGACCAATGTGTTTTTTGTATCACTACTAAAGACCAAATGTGTTTTTTATTGTGTGAGTGACTTATGCACAAAGGAAAAGTTTCAAACTAAACAGTGTCGGTAAAAAATATTAGTTGGCCAAAGGGTTTCGTTTTCTTTTCTCTTTTCCAGTCAAGAAACTCATTCCATATATGCGTCGTAAATAGTTCATGTTAGGTATGAGTTCACTAACTGTTTTCATCTTCCGAATTGTATCAGCATCGGGAAATTGGCCGCCACGCAACACTTGCATGAACTCCTCGCGTACTTTGGCTTGCCATCCTGGATTCAAGGCCAATAACATCAACGTCCACGAGGCTGCGAGAGCAGTCGTCTTGTACCCTGCCAAGTAGATGTTCTTGCAGTCCACAACGAAACGGTCCGTCGTGTCCCCGCGCCCCAGCTCGCTGCTGCTTTTAGAGCCTTGAAGTATCATCTCAAGCAAGTCCTTCTCCGAGGTTGCGTCCTTTCGTTCCTTCACTACCTCCAGAATTAAGGACTGAATCTCTCTTTCAAGCTTCCATATTTCCCTGTTACTCTTGGTTGGCAAGTATCTAGAAGGAATGACCATGTTTTCATTAGCTATTTTCATTTTCTCAAATAATTAATTTCGTGTGGGAATAATACATTCATGTGCTCTGTTACAAACTCTCTAACTAAATAGGACCGCGTGCATTGATGATGAATAACCAATGATCGCCAAATCACTTAGTAAGAGAGGTCCAGTAGGGTTTTTAGGCCCCTTTTTGTTTTGTAGAAAATGTTTTCTAGGAAAATGATAGTATTTTATGGTATTTGGTTGAAACTTGAAAATGAACAAGAAAATATTTTTGCCATTTGATATAAAAAAAAGCTGATTTAATTTTCTTTGGAAAAATTACCAAAAAAAATCAAATATTTAATTATTATTTTATTTCCTTTTCTTCTTTTTATTTTTTTCTTTTTCATTTTCTTCTTCCTTGGGCATTCGTTGGCCACAGCAACAATCGACAATTGGCCACAAGTGAGAGATGGGCTCACTTGAGGTCGACGAGCTCGAGCCTTGCCAAATCAGCGAGCTTGAGGCCTCGCAAAAGTTTGGTCTACATAGCAGAAAAGGTGGAGGACAAGTCATGTGACTCACCTAGTGAGGCTCAAGCCTTGCCGGATCCAACAAGTTAGGCAAAACTCGAGCCTTGCTCGAGGTAACAAGAGCCTCGCCAACTTGTGGCAACCTTGGGCGAGCTCGTTTGTTGCCACATCACCGTTGTTGATTTCTGGTTGAGGAAGAAGCGAAAAGAAAAAGAAAGAAAAAGAGAAATAATTAACATTTTATTTTTAAAATAAAATAAAATAATAAAAAGGAAAAGGAAAATAAAAATAAAAAATAATTAAAATGAGGGCATGGAGGAGACATGCTTGGTCTAGGTGGAGAAAGGGGATGGAAAATGATTTCCTCTTTTCAAATAGAGGAAATAATCTTCTACACTTTCAATTGTGTTTTTTCTATTGAGTGAAAATGTTTTCCTTCACTCATTTATATCCATGACTAGACACTAGAAAATTCGGAAAACATTTTCCTAAAAGTTATTTTTGCAAAACAAACGAAGCCTTAATAGAAATTGATATGACTAGTATAAACACCTAGAGGGGGTGAATAGGTTTAAAAACAATTTATCGAGATACGAAAGCAATACTAGGCAAGCAATATAAAAGAAGTTCTTCAAGACAGATTATGATCAAAGTAAACAGAGAACATGGAAGAGAAAATTGAACACAAGGTTTATAGTGGTTCGGCTTGTTCCAAGCCTACGTCCACTCTTCCTCACTGACAGCCCACCGGCTGGATTTCACTATGAACAAAAGAGATGTTACAGCAATGCTTTCTCTTGATTCCACAGTGTAGATACTCTACCACACTTCCTTAAGGTATCTCAAACTATAGTTTCTCTTTTGCGTACAAAATGTCGCTCAGTAAATGAATTGACAAGGAACAAGGAGCTTCAGACTTTGAAATACTTCTATCTCGCACACCTCAAAACAACTGGAACATCTTCCTTATATACTCCTTTATGCCATCATACCCGTTGGCACTTACCAAAGGAATTCTTCCAACCTTCCCGTTGGACAGAATCAATTAGAAAGATTATTCAAGCTATTTAAAGGAACATGACGATAGCCCATCAATCCCCGCTCGCCCATACAATCAGGATTTCGGTTTCCATAAGTAGAACCTTCCAAGTATACTTCGCCAATCAACGGATCTTTAATCAATCTTGATTTGACTAAAGTAATCCATTGTGTCATATCCAGCCAAGAGATCTTCGTTAGTCGATAAGATTAAATCCTTAACGAAACACACAGTCTTTGATAGACCTTCTTCGACAAACTACAAACTGTCAATGAGAATAGACTTTGAGTCTTGAGAGTCTGGCAGTCCGAAGGTCTTCAGACTTTAAATAGTAAAGTCTGCAAATCTTCAGACTAGACTGAAGGAAACGTTTTGTCACTTCAAAATACTCCAGAAAGATTTCTCCAACAATCTCCCCTTTTTGATGGTGACAAAACTTTTCTGCATATTTGAACATCTTTGACCCGCAAAACCTTACTAAAGCAAATATAGATATCTCATCAAGGTTAATGGCTTAATGGTAACACTAGAATCTGCAATCACATAAAATGGGTTAGTCTTGCATGAGAGTAAAGCCATTCATAAGATATCAATAGTACTTAATATAAACAGTCAAATCAAAACCTAAATTCAGTCCATAGCCAGACACAAAGTTCAACAAAATCAACCACAAAAACAAACACACTCAAAAATTAAGTTCAAATATTTCAAAGCTCACATCTCTCCCCTTTTTTGTCATCAGAAAAAAAGTTTGAGATGGAATAGAGTCAGGATTGCTTGAGAACACGAACAAGCTGGAAATCTCCCATTGACTGGACGATGCCTTCCAGCTTTTTTAAATCTTCCTTCAGTTGAGCTACCTCTTCACTCTTAGCATTTGCTTGGATCTGAAGAGTAAGAGCTTGGATCTGATCATTTAAAGAAACTGAAGAAGCTTGTCCTGCATTTTGCAAGTTCTGAACTTCGCTTCCCAAATCATATATCTGACCCCGCATTTCCAAGAGAACATCAAGAATTCTGCGGAAATCTGCTGAATTATCGATCCGCGTCACCGGCGTCGGCACGATCGATGGAGTAAAGGCGGACGAAGGTACATCAAAGCATAGTCATGCGGATTTGGCGATGAAGCATCATGTCCCTCCTTAGGAAATTGAGAGGCATGAATGTCCTCTCGGATCTCGCTGGAGAGCGACCGACTCCCTTGCGGCAGCAGGATATGAGGATGTTTCTCTATTCTCACCATCTCCCCCGTTTCGATGCCTTCATGGTGGGGAAGAGTGATCCTCATGCTCTTGTTCCTCTGGATTTCTTCTTTCTTCTTCTTCTTCTTCAGACTGTTCTTCCTCTGCATCTCTTTCTTCAGCTTCTCTCTCCTCTACTTCTTTTTCTTCAGCTTCCTTCTCATCTGCTTCTTTTTCTTCTGCTTCCTTCTCCTGTCGTTCCATTGATTCTGGGACAGAACGACTCAGATTCTTTAATGCCATAGCAAAGATGGTGATGTCATCCTCATCATCTTCATCCTCAAGGATGAGAGCTCTTCTCTTTTTGGATGAAGCAACCATGGGCTCCTTCCATTTCCTTTTTGCTGCAGAAGAGACTTGATGAGGCTTGGCAGGGGTTGTCTCCTTGAATTTCTCCAACTCTTTGTCGAGTTCTTTCAGCCGCATTTTGGACACCATTTTCAATCCTACCACCATTTTATCACACGATCGAACACAGAGAATTTGTGGAGGTTGAACATTCAAATGTCTGAATAACTTTGACATAAGACTGGATAAGGAAGTTGACCCTTGTCCTTCACCACCGCTCTATACATGTGGAAAGAATGGTGTGAGGAAGAGAAAACTTTTTCCAAAGTAAGGATGGCATACATCAGCTTTGCCTCTGAGTTAGAAACATCAGTCTTTGAAGTAGATTTCGGTCTGAGACAATTTATCACAATCTTGCGAAGCAGAATGTTGAACGCACGCATCCTTGAGTAGGAAATCCTTCCCTTTGTCTTTCTGTCCCTAACAAGTTCCAACGTGGCACGAGCAATGGAGATATTGATAGGTTGATATCTTCCTCTCTCAACCCCAATCACATCAGCTAGCATATCTACATCCACCACAAAGTCTTTATCTCGGACACTAAAAGAGATTCTATTAGCATCCAAGAAGCTAAGATTCGAATAGAAGTATGCAGTTAGTTCAGCATAGGCTTCAAGTATCGAACAAAACTGTTCAAGTTGAAGAAGACGGAACTTTTCCCTCAATTTAATATTCACAGCATCAAGGAAATCAAAATCCACACTCCTAGGGTTTATCACCCCACGCTTTAACAATTTGGAATAAAGATCTCTTTGTTCCTTCGATCGGAACAAGTCTGTCATTTTTCCCCGAATCTTCGCCGCAACACCCATTCTCGGTTGAAATTGGCTGTACAATTTGTCATCATCATTCCCATCTATCGGATTTAGTCCTCCAAACCGCGGATCACTTGGAATGTTTGCCAGGGTTTCTTCTGCTATTCCCTTAGGAGCAATTCCCAAATGCTCCATATTTCGCAAAAAGATATACTCATTCCCATATCCCTTGTCCTTAAGAAACTCATCGATGTAGTTCAATGGAGTATCGGTCCTCTTTAAAGAACGGTAAAGCTTATAAATAAAATAGGGCTTTTGGGTTCTTACAGGATTAGCTTTTTCAACGACTTCTTCCTCTTCCCGATGACCAACACCCTGTGGACTAGTTGGTGGAGAATGACGCTGCTGAGAATGTTGTGGGCTCTATTGCTGACTTGGTAACTCATCTTCCTCGGTGAGATCAAAGTGAGCAGGCCCCTCACTCATATGCCGTGGTCCCCTGTTTGCAATCCTCGAAGACTTCCTTGAAGACGACATCTTTCAAAGTCTTGAAAGATTCCGAACTTGACTTTCCCAAGAAAGAAGACAACTTTTTCGAAGATTAAACAAGTGAAGACAACGGAAGAGGGAGATCGATGTTTTTTTTTTAGGGTTTCTAAACGAAGAGGAACTGACTGTATATAGGTCAGTCGAAGGGAGGCATACCGAGCGTCGCAAAGGAAAGTAAAAGATGCCCTTTTAAAAAACAATAACTGCCATTTTTAAAATCGATAACTGCCATTTTTAAAATATTAACTCCTTTTTGAAAAAGAGAAATTGCCCTTTATCACGGAAATTGAAAGTAGCAAAAATCAATTATAGATAGATGATCGTACCTTTCCGAGATGAAATATAAGAGAAAATAAAATAACTTACAGTTAAGAACCGTCTGAGTCTGAGAGTCATTAGACTTTAACTTCTTCAAGCTTAAGGATGTTGAGTCTGGAACGTATGATTTCAAATTGATTTTTCTGCAAAGGCTTTGTAAATATATCCGCCAGTTGGTTCGTTGAGTCGACAAACTAAATTGAAATTTCTCCATTTTGAACATGATCTCTAATGAAGTGATGTCGAATCTCTATATGCTTCGCTCTTGAGTGAAGGATTGGATTTTTGGTAAGATTGATAGCACTAGTGTTGTCACAGTTAATCTCGGTGCATGAATCTTCAATTCCAAAGTCTCTTAGCTGTAGTTTTATCCACAAAATTTGTGAACAACAACTTCCGAGAGATATATACTGTGCTTCTGTTGTAGAAAGGGCTACTGTATTTTGCTTTCTTGAGAACCAAGACACTGTCCTGCTTCCAAGTAGTTGACAAGTGCCTGAAGTGCTCTTTCTATCAACTCTGCAACCAGCTAGATCTGCGTCTGAGTATCCGAGAAGAGTAAAGTCTCCCCTTTAGGATACCAAAGACCTATGCTTGAAGTTGAAGCAATGTATTTGATGATATGCTTTGCATCACTTAGATGAGATTCTTTAGGGTCTGCTTGAAATCTAGCACAAATGCAAACACTGAACAGAATGTCAGGTCTAGAAGCAGTAAGATAAAGAAGTGAACCAATGATACTCTTGTATAGCTTTTGATCAACTTTCTTTCCTCCTTCATCTTTGTCTATCTTCAAGGAACTTGACATCGGTATATCAGTCTTTTTGCAATTTTCCAGTCCAAATTTTTTGACAAGATCATTAGCATATTTTTCTTGATGAATAAAAGTCCCTTCCTTCCATTGTTTCACTTGAAGTCCAAGAAAGAAGGTTAGTTCACCCATCATGCTCATTTCAAATTCATCCAGCATCGTCTTAGAGAATTTCTTGCACAAACTTTGATTAGAGGATCCAAAAATAATATCATCAACATATATTTGAACAAGCAGAAAACTTTTGCTTTCTTTTTTGATAAACAGGGTAGTGTCTACTTTACCTTTGACAAAGCCATTTTGAATTAAAAACTTACTCAGTCTGTCGTACCAAGCTCAAGGTGCTTGCTTTAAACCATACAACGCCTTTTTCAGTCTAAATACAGAGTCAGGTTTCCTTGGGTCTTCAAACCCAGGTGGTTGTTCCACATAGACTTCCTCATGAATAAATCCATTCAGGAAAGCACTCTTGACGTCCATTTGGAATAACCTGAAATCCTTGTAACAGGCAAAAGAAAGTAATAATCAAATTGCTTCTAACCTTGCTACTGGAGCGTAAGTCTCGTCATAGTCTATCCCTTCTTCTTGCGTATATCCCTTGGCTACGAGTCTTGCTTTGTTTCTTATGACTTTTCCTTCCTCGTTCATCTTGTTCCTGAAAACCCACTTAGCTCCAATAATAGATTTACCTTTTGGTTTAGGAGTTAACTCTCAGACATCGTTAATGCTGAATTGTCTGAGTTCTTCTTGCATAGCTTCAATCCAGCTTTCATCAGATAAAGCTTCTTCTATGCTTTTGGATTCTATTTCAGAAATAAGAGCCACAGCACTAGACTCTTTGCGCCTTTTGGATCTTGTGCGAATTCCTTCATTAATGTCGCCAATAATGAGATTTTTGGGATGACTCGAACTTATGCTTCCGATTCTTGGTTGATTCGTCAGTTGATGATCACTTCCTTCATTTGAATCTTCAATAACTACTTGTTGCTGGTCTTTCGAGTCCGAGCTGCTTCTTTAGACTCGTAGAGTCTGAAGCTGGTTCAGATTCTTCAAGATGAGTCTGAATAGATTCATTTTGAGAAGAATCCTGGAATTTGACATTCATTGATTCCTCCACGAATAAGTCTTCTTGTTATAGACTCGTAGGCTTTGCTTGAGGTAGAATATCCAAGGAAGATGCCTTCATCGATTTTTCCTCAAACTTGCTAACTCGATCATTTGGATTTTTCAAAATAAAGCATTTACAACCAAACACATGAAAGAAGGAAACAATAGGTTTCTTTCCTTTGAATAATTCATAGAGGGTCTTTTCTAGAATAGGCCTTAGAAAAACTCTATTGATAATATAATATGCTGTTGAAACTGCTTCAGCCCAAAATCGTAAAGAGATGTTACTTTCAATCAAAATAGTTCTAGCCATTTCTTGAAGCGATCTATTCTTTCTTTCCACAACTCCGTTTTGCTCGGAGTGTATGGAGAAGAGAACATGTGATGAAAACCAGATTCATCACAGAATTTTGTAAAATCTTGATTTTCAAATTCACCTCCATGGTCTGTTCTTATACTTGAGATAACATATCCTTTTTCATTTTGAACCTTTTTAGCAAACTTTTCAAAGTAAGAGAAAGTTTCAGACTTACTTGTCAGGAAATATACCCAAGTAAATCGTGAGTAGTCATTCACAATTACTAGGCGATATTTCTTACCCCTAATGCTCTGAGTTCTGGTTGGTCCAAACAGATCCATGTGCAGAAACTGCAATACACGATTAGTGGAAACTTGATTTATTGGTTTAAAGGAATTTCTTACTTGTTTTCCCAATACACATGGAGTACATAGATTGGACTTTTGGTATGATAATTTGGGTAACCCACGAACAAGCTTCTTTGCTGAAATTTTGGCTATATGCTTCATATTGATGTGCCCAAGCTTTCTGTGCCATAAGTTCGCTTCGTCTTGTAATGAGATTAGACATTGCGATTCATCTGGTTTCACGTCAAAGAGGTAAATGTTTCCATGCCTTCGACCCATAAATGACTGAGTAGTATCTTTACTAGTTCCTGAACAAATTCCTTCTTGAAAGTTTATTTTGAAACCAGTATCACACAGCTGACTAATACTGAGCAGATTGTAGTTGAGTCCTTCCACTAGGGAAACATTGCTTATCGTGAGGTTTCCAATTTTTATAGTTCCAAACCCCACAATTCTTCCTTTGTTGTTTCCTCTAAATAAGACTTTTCCACCACTTGCTTAAACGAGTTTTATGAAGTATTTTGAATCTCCTATCATATGTCTTGAGCATCCACTATCCAGATACCATTTTACCCTTTTCTTGATAGTGACCTGCATTTAAAAAGACTCAAGCTTTCTTTGGTACCCATACTTTTCTTGGGTCCATTGGTGTTAGTATGATTTGCGGTTTTCGCCCATACTTTTTTAACAGGTTTCCAAACCATAGGACATTCCTTTTCAAAATGATCTGCATTATTGCACCTTGAACATTTTAGAGCATTTCGACCTACTGGTTTCACAAAAACCTTTTTGAAATGATTTTTGTAAGCATCTCTTATGGGTCTTTGCTTAATTCTTTCTTTCACTTTAGGAAAATCAATTAGAGGAATGATTTCCACAGTCATTCCCAAACCAGATTTATTAAAATAAGGTTTTTGTACTGAAAGAATTTTCTCAAGTTTCTCGAATCCTATTGAAAATCTTTTTCAGATATTTGATATGTCATTTTTTAAGAATTCATTTTCTTTTAAAAGATTTTCTTCACTTTCTTTAAGAGTCGAAACATTCATGTCTAAACATTTCAACTTTTCTTTCAAAGCATTTTCCTGTTCTTTTAGTACGAGTTTTCCTTTTAAGTTCGGAAATCCTTTTAAGAGAAATCTTAAGACTAGAGCACATCTCATTAATGTATTTAGAAACTTTAACAGGGATTTTAAAGTTACTTACCTCAAACTCATTGTCTGAATCGAGTCTGTCTCGGAGTTTGAATGAATCCGATTGTGCCATCGACATATATTGGCATAGTCATCATCACTTTCTTCACACTCTGTATCACTCCAGGTTTCTGCTTTAAGAGCCTTTAGATACTTTTCAGCTTTTCCTTTCTTCTTCCTTAGAAGAGGACAGTTGGGTTTGATGTGTCCATTTTTCTTACATTCAAAGCAGACTATGTCTTTGCTTGATTCATCATCCTCAACAGACTTAGGCTGTTGCTTTTGAAAACTCTGTTTCTTTGGATTGAATCTTCTTCCTTTTCTGTTCAGCTTCTTGAATCTTCTTATCATGAGAGCAAGCTCCTCATCATCCATATCATCTTCAGAATCTGTAACATCAGAATCATCATTGGATTTTAATGCAATGGATTTCTTACCTTTAGGATCTTCATCTTCATTGATTCGTTCCACTTCATAAGACGGAAGAGTCCCAACCAACTCATCGACAGATAGTGGCATGATTCTTTGTGTCTCTCTTATTGAGGTCTTTATGTGATTCCAATCCTTGGAGAGTCCACGCAGTAGCTTGTTTACTTTCATGGGATCAGAAATTGGTTGACCTTGATTTTCAAGACCATTCACGATTTTCGTAAAACGACTAAACATGTCGGTTATAGATTCTCCCGATTTCATTTTGAAGGCTTCGTATTGACCAAGGAGAATGTTGATTCTGGTCTCTTTCACTCGATCAGTCCATTCATAAGTAATATGTAATCTATCCCAGACTTCTTTTGCTGTAACACAAGAAGATATTCTGTTATATTCAATAGGTGACAAAGCACAATATAAGGAATAAATTGCTTTTGCATCAAGAGCTTGTCTCTTGATTATCTCTTCCTGAGTCACTTCACTAGACTCAACAGTTACTTTTCCTCTCTCTGAGTCAGATGCAGCTTTAGGAGTAATTCCTTTTTTCTACAACATCCCATTCCAGAGGATCCTTCGATCTTAGGAACGCTTTCATCTTGTTTTTCCAGATGTTGTAATCCTTTCCATCAAAGTAAGGAGGTCCTGGTATTGCTTTGCCCTTCCACCAGCCCTGGAGCTAACATACTAGCCATGGATCTTTAACTCTGAAGTAAAACACTTCATACAAAGTGAGTACACAAGCTCTGATACCAATTGATATGACTAGTATAAACACCTAGAGAGGGGTGAATAGGTTTAAAAACAATTTATCGAGATACGAAAGCAATACTAGGCAAGCAATATAAAAGAAGTTCTTCAAGATAGATTATGATCAAAGTAAACAGAGAGCAGGAAGAGAAAATTGAACACAAGGTTTATAGTGGTTCGGCTTGTTCCAAGCCTACGTCCACTCTTCCTCACCGACAGCCCACCGGCTGGATTTCACTATGAACAAAAGAGATGTTATAGCAATGCTTTCTCTTGATTCCACAAAGTGTAGATACTCTACCACACTTCCTCAAGGTATCTCAAACTATAGTCTCTCTTTTGCGTACAAAATGTCGCTCGTAAATGAATTGACAAGGAACAAGGAGCTTCGGACTTTGAAATACTTCTATCTCGCACACCTCAAAACAACCGGAACATCTTCCTTATATACTCCTTTATGCCATCATACCCGTTGGCACTTACCAAAGGAATTCTTCCAATCTTCCCGTTGGACAGAATCAATTAGAAAGATTATTCAAGCTATTTAAAGGAACATGACGATAGTCCATCAATCCTGCTCGCCCATACAATCAGGATTTCGGTTTCCATAAGTAGAACATTCCAAGTATACTTCGCCAATCAACGGATCTTTAATCAATCTAGATTTGACTAAAGTAATCCATTGTGTCATATCCAGCCAAGAGATCTTCGTTAGTCGATAAGATCAAATCCTTAACGAAACACACAGTCCTGGATAGACCTTATTCGACAAACTACAAACTGTCAATGAGAATAGACTTTGAGTCTTGAGTCTGGCAGTCCGAAGGTCTTCAGACTTTAAATAGTAAAGTCTGCAAATCTTCAGACTAGACTGAAGGAAACGTTTTGTCAACTTCAAAATACTCCAGAAAGATTTCTCCAACAGAAATAACATTTCTCTTTCAGTAATTATTATGTTAATGTCATCTTACTTTACATAATGTGGAATTTTCAATCCATAATAGAAGATTCCAACTTGTCACATAGGATAAATGGATATTCCTTTTCAAAAGATCTTTGTTAATTTAGATAAAATTCAGCAGGCATAATGTTGAATTATCTTTCGACCGGTGCACAAAATTAAAGATCCTTTTAATTTCCATAAGAATAAATTCTTTGATGCAGTAATTCATTTGAATAAATTACCTAAATCTAGGGATTGTAAAGGTGAAGGCTATCTTGGACATGGCTTCTTGCAGAGCTCTAAGCTTCGAGAAAATCTTGTCTCTCGGCATAGTTGCTCCTTGTTGACATCATCAACTGGGTCTACATTCTGGCTGGAATTCTTAGAACGGATATTCTCTTTCCCACGTGCTGTAGAGATGAATTATTCTTGTTGGTAGAAGAGCGATTTTCCCGATTCCTTGTTTTTGCCATCAACACTTCCTAGGAATGAAACACAATGGTCATACGAAGCATGCCAAAAAGATGTTCGCCAGGAAGGGCTCTGTGTCGTTCTGAAAACGACTTATTTCTATACTACGGACAATCAAAATACAAGAAAAAGTACTAGAAAAATAAATATGCAATTGAATGTAAAAGTGCGGTAAAAGAAAAGTTAACTAATTGAATATGTATTCGATTGTTGATTTTGGCAAAAGGTCCTCTACACGAACACCTCTTGGGCTATTTATAGTGAGATCCTATAAATACCTGCTCTTTAGTGGTTACCTCTTCAATTTTGAATTATTTCGAAAGCTTCGGCGATATAGTGCTAATTGTTTTGCCTCATTTGCGTTCTCGCATTCTCCAAAACTGCTTTTATTCTTATCTCGTTCCTCCTGACCGGTTTTTGGATGTCGCGCCTTTCAACACCTTTGCTGCCAACTACTACCTTTTCGGCTTATTGTTTGCGAGTTCTCATAAATTGGGCCTAACTATGCTCGCTTATTTCTGAAGCCCAGTAAGCCAATTTTGGAGCCAGCACTCCCAAAGCATGCTTTTGAGATCACATCCCCAGAAAAGCTCCTCATGTCGCCATCAATCTTGATCTCAGCAACTCCTCCTTCCTTCTCAATCCATGAATTCACCAAAGTAATTGAAGACCCCACCATCGAGTTTATCATACCCAACAATGACTCGTGTTCCATCACCAAGAATTCCTCTTTTAAGGAGTAAGCTTGGGTCTCTGTGCAGAGAGAGAGAGCATGTGTTTAAGATCACCTTAACTTTGTCGGCGTACAACTCAGGAGCAAGAATCTTTCTCTGCTAAACCGATTTGGCGCCATTTGAGGTCAAATTGCTTTAGCCAAGCAAAGGACCCATCCCCTTCTGCTGGTAAAGAGGCTTTCCAAAGTCCAATGAAGCGCACATGCTTATCTCCCTCATCGCCTCCAAATTGTAAATGTTATGGTGGATGCGGAAACTATAACGAAATTGAAATTGAGAAAAATAAAATAACACTAGATTTTACATGGAAACCCTTGCTGGAAAAATCACAGGGAGAGGAGAAGTAAATATCACCATAAAATCAATGATTATAAAATGTGGCTCCAAAAAGCTTGGACTCTTTTTATCTCAACTTCTTATATATAGGCAAGAATGAAATCTAAAGTAGGAAACATTTTTTTAGGAAACTTTCTTCAACTAGAAAAACCATTCAATTAGGAAACCTATTCAAAATAGGAAATTTACTTGAATTAGGAAACTTTCCTTTTGGGCTCAAACTTAAGACATATGTAACAATCTCTACCTTGACTCGACGTTTGACTCAAGTTACAATCGCTTGGCTTGAATTCTACAGGGAACAAATTCAATTTCTTCATCATATGATTCGATATAAGTAAAGAGTAATCTTCACCTCCCATTAGAGTAAAATTCAGTTGCAGAAATATTAACTAAATCCAAGCAATGCTTGAATTTGGCGATAGGTAAAGGCTTCATTAACATATCAGCTGGATTATTTTCTATACTAACTTTCAAGACCTTAATATAGCAATCAATAAGAATGTCTCGAATAAAATGATATCGCACATCAATGTTCTTTGTTCTCTCATGATACATATGATCCTTAGTAAGATTTATAGCATTTTGACTGTCACAATGGACAATAGTCACACCATGATCCATGCTAAGCTCTCTAAATAAGCCTCTTAATCATATGGTCTCTTTAACTGCTTTTGCAATAGCCATATACTCTGCTTCTGTAGTAGACAAAGCTATTGTATGTTGTAAAGTAGCTTTTCAATTGACCACACAATCTCCAATAGTAAAGATGTACCCAATCAAAGGCCTCCTCTTATCAAGGTCACTAGCATAATCATAATTAACATATCCTGTCAGAATATCATCAGTTTTCCCAAACTTCGAACCAAAATTAGAAGTATTTTTCAAATATCTTAAAATCCATTTGATAGCATGCTAATTTCCATGCCTAGGATTTTCTTTGTTGCACCTAAATCTCAAATTCAACACTCAATTGTGCCTTGAACCAAAGCCTTTCAAAGGAACTTTCGTAGGCCTCCAAAGATCAGAGTGAATATAATCCACAGTGCCTTTCGTTGTGTAAATTCCTATCTTGAAACTGATCCTTTTTGTTTTCCAAGGACACAATGCTAACAGAAATCCAATTTTCCAATTTTCCAGACCACACAGAAGACCTCTCTTACTTAGCTCCTCCATCCCTATAATACTCATATGGCCTAATCTCATATGCCATAATCTAGGGTTGTCTACTTCTGTCATAGTAGATGAGACTGCAATTGAACCGATAACTATAGTGCCTTGTAGCTAAAACAAGGTGCCAGTTTTTAGTCCTTTCATCAATAGAAGCGAACTTCTCATAATGTTCATAACTCCACCTTTAGTTGTAAACTTACAACCATTAGCATCAAATGTACCCAAAGAGATGATGTTTTTCTTCAAATCAGGAACATGTCTCACATTATCCAAAGTCCTGATGCCACTGTCATACATCTTAATGTTGACAGTCCTGGTCCTAATTGCTTTGCATTTGACATTGTTTCCCATTAGAATAACTCCATCATTAAATTCTTTGTACGTGGAGAACTAGTCACGAATAGGGCACATGTGGTACCAACAACCTGAATTAAGAATCCAGCTTTCACTGAATTTGTCTTTTATCATTTGCAACCAATAATCAATCTCTGTTTTCATTTTCATCAACACTAGCTTGAACATGGTTTTTGTTTCCTTGATTTTGCCTGATATGGTAGTTCTGCTGTTTTGCCGATTTGCATTCCCTTGATTTTGCTAATTCATGTTATTTTCTCTTTGCTTTTTTGCCTTCAGTTTTAGATAATTTATCTTGATATGCTCTTGAGACTTACAATAGTTGCAAATCAAATCCTTATGCTTTGATTTTGATCTGGACTCGCCACTATTACTTCTTTCAATAGACCTTCTGCTAGCAACTAAACCAGCCCCATGATCATTATAGCCTTTAAAAGTCAATTCTCTATCTAGTTTTTTTGCTTATTTAGACGGCTAGTCTTGACATCTTTAATATCAATAGTTTCTCTACTAACAATCATGGTTTCTCTAAAAAAATTTAGAGAGGAAGGTAGTGAAACTAAGAATAAGAGAGCTTGATCTTCATTTTCAACCTTAACATGAATACTTTAATTTAGAGATAATAGCATTGAATTCAGAAATACGAGATTTAAGAGAAACACTTCAACCATACGAAGAGTGAAGAGTCGTTGCTTGAGCCTTAACCGAGTAGTGAGGGATTTTGTCAAAAAAATACTCTCCAATGTATTCCCAAAACCTATAGCCGTTTTCTGATCTAGTTCCTCCTGTAGAACTTCATTCGTGAGACATAACTAAATAACAGACAAAGCTCTTTCATCCAATTCTTCTCATGTTTCATTTAACGTGCTTTTCGATTTCTTCCATTTCCCAAATAGAGTTTTCTTCAAACCCTTATGCATATAAACAACCAACATACGAACTTGCCATAGGTTGAAACTGCCGCTCCCATCAAATATCTCAATATCAAATCTCGTTATTGAACTTGACGCCATAACTAGAAGATCGAGAAAAGAAAAAAAAAACCCAAGGCTTTGATACTAGATTGTTATGATAGATGCGAAAACTATAACGAAATTAAAACTGAGAAGAATAAAAGAACACCAAATTTTATGTGGAAACCCTTGCGTGAAAAAACCATGAGGAGAGGAGAAACAAAATCCATTATAGAAATCAAAGATTACAAAAGGTGGCTTTGAAACACTTAGACTATTTCTTTCTAAACTTCTTATATATAGGCAATAATCAAATCCAAAGTAGGAAACCTCTTTTTAGGAAATTTTCTCCAACTAGGAAAACCGTTCAATTAGGAAACATATTCAAAACAAGAAATATTATTTAATTATGAAATTTTCCTTTTCGGGCTCAAACTTGAGACATATCTAATGGTACAAACACAATGTCTGTAGGTTCCCTATCGAGAATATGAAATACTCCCTGAATGAACATAAAAAATACAAAATTAAATGATCAATAACTTCATAGTTAACCGATGATGAATCTCGTTACAACTGAGTGGGACATGATCAATTAATTAATAACCATATTACTGTCTCCAGCGATCTAGGAATGGGAAGAGTTTGGAGGAGCAGTTGTGCGTTACGGCTTGCTGATCTTCTTGTGATGGTGATTTCGAGGGCGTGGTGGAATGTGACTAAAGCTTCTTAATCTCGCGGAGATTCCCGATGAGAAAAGAACCCGGAGGGCCTCGGATGTCTTGAGCTTCGACCGCATCCTCTGCGGCGTCCATATCACAATGTCGAGAACCGGAATCACGCCGCTGAGGAACACGACCGTGAAGGCTGTGAAGATGAGTTTCAACACTTGCAGCTCCAACTCTCTCTTTAGAGGGTGAGTTAAGTGGCGCCGAGCTTAGATGGCTTTTGAATCTCTTATTTGTTAGAGAGGGAGAGAGGGAGAGAGGGAGAGAGGGAGAGATCTGTGATTAATGTAAAGTCCTCAATATATACAGATACATAATACATACTCATGTTTATGGCTCTTGGCTTTTTGCTTGAGCATGCGAGACCTGAATTAACAAAGACAGATCTTTTTATTTTTTTATAAAATATACATGAATTGAAAAGAAATAAAAGGACAAAGTTGGTAAATTAGATGGGAAAAGTGATGCTAGCTATAATAATGAGTAGATATCAGACCAAATAATAATAATAATAACGAGTAGATGATTTCTTTGCACATGGCTCTGTTGACCTGAATTAATATAGAGACCTGCTTCTTGGGTTTGATTTAAAAATTAAAAGATCATTAAAATAGTGCCAAATTGAGTAAAAGTTTATTTTGCCGGTCAAGAGCTGAGCGAAGTGAAGTCAATGTCTAGAAATGTTTGATTGTGTGAAAAACATTTCTGGAATCCATCAATAGTAACAAGAAAGAAAATAATACAAGATGAAAATTACTATGTGCGATGATAGTGAATAGATATTGAAGATAGCCAATCAAAGTAGTAAAACACACAATACTTTATAGTGGTCTAACTTTATTTTCAAACTTTACGTCCAATTCTAGATAACAGCCTCAACGCAGGCTAGATTTACTAGTAATCTGTAATGCAAGTTACAATAGCAAAATGTTGCTTCTTTATGATGATAGATTACATTATAGGAGTACAATTACTGCTCATATATTTGCAATTGTAAAGCAATACGATTGCGAGAAATATCAGATAACGAACAATGAAGCTTTCTTATTTTAGATAATTATGACGAAGTGCAACAATAGTATTCTTGTTTTCTTTTTTTTTCTCATCCAATCCTTTCAACCTTCGTTGATCCTCTTTACATAGAAGTCTTCAAACAACCTATTGGAGACTCTGAAGAAGATCAAGATAGTCGTTTGAAAATACGTGGAGACTCTTGCCGGAATCGGGATTGCTTATACCATCGTTTTCTTTCGATATTTGCACGTTTCCGATATTAAAGCCTGCTGCAACTGTCACCTCGTTGATGTTTGGTGTGACGCAGAAAGGTGCAGTTGCTTTTTGGATTCTTTTCTACTTTTTTGCTAGGGTTCCAAGCTTGTAACGGCTTATTTTATATTAGTACTAATATCCTAAAACATCTCAAATTAGTACATTGATGAGAAATTTATCTTAAATTAATTTTTTTAATCATAAAAAAAACTCAAAACTGATACAATTTTGACAAATTTACCTTAAGCTAATATATTTACAACAAATTTACTCTCTATTAATTTTCGTTAAAATTTATTATCAAATTACTAAATTGAATGACACGTGAAAATTGATTGGTGTATAAATTTGTAATTTTATTCTCTGTTTGTTATAGTTGTACAATTTTTGTGATTTTTTGTGATATTATTCTAATTTAATGGAGGGTATATTTATCACAAATGTATTCGTTTGATGTTTTTTAGGATATTAACCTTATATTTAATATCGATGGTCATATTTAGATGAATTGAAGAGAAAAAGTTAGTAAATTGGATGGGAAAAAAGATGCTAGCTAAATTAATGAATCGATAATTTCTTTCCGCACGGCTTTGTTGACCTGAATTAATATAAAGACTTGCTTATTGGGTTCGATTTAAAAATTAAAAGATTATTAAGGCAGTGGCAAATTGAGGAAAAGTTTATTTTGCCATCAAAGGCTGAGCAAATTGACGTCAATGTTTGGAAATGTTTGATTCTGTTTTTATTTTATTATTATTATTATAAAGTTGAAGCTATAAACAAATAAGAAATAAAACTTGATAACCGTGACGTCTATATGTCGCTGAGTAGTCTACATCCAGCAAAGCATTCATACATAACCCTATCCAGACATGTATATATTAACAAAAAGCAAGGTGCATAAGGCCACTAGATTAACGCAGTGTCTCAAAAATATGTTTTTCTTGAGAAAATGTTTGATTTTTAAAGTATTGACTGTGAATATTGCGAGGACAGTAAGTGCGTTGAGATTGCAATAAGTCCTTATTTTGATATTTAATAAGACATTTTATCACAACATAATTGCGTTTTTAGGGGAAAATGGTAAGAAAAGTTCTAAACTAATTGTATTTGTGTCAATTAGTGTTAAACTTTTTACTTGTACAAACTTAATTCAATACCTTTTGACCTAATCCAAATTTAGTCATTTTGGCTAATTTTGACCGAATATTATTGATGTGGACATTGGCCAACATACATGACACTACAGTCGCTGATGTTGATAATTTTTAATTATATTTTAATATTTTTGGATTTTCTTTTCATTATTTTTAGTCCCTTTATCCCTCCCTCTTGACTATGGCCAATGCCATGGCAAGGTGAGCTACACTTGCCTAGATGAGGGTTTATTTCTTCCTTTTGCCTATGGCCAATACCATGGCAAGGTGAGGTGGCCTGGCCTAGACAAGGGTCGTTTTCACTCACCACAGGCGAGGGCTAGTGTCGGCAAGGGCTCCCCCCCTCTCTCTCTCTCCCCGCCTCCCTGTCCCTCCCTCCCTCCCTCCCTCCCTCTTGACTATGTACAATGCCATGGCAAGGTGAGCTACACTTGCCTATACGAGGGTTTATTCTCCCTTTTGCTTGTGGCCAATACAATGGCAAGGTGAGGTGGCATTACCTAGACGAGGGTCATTTTCACTCACCATACGTGAGATCTAGCCAAGCGAGGGCTAGTGCCCTAGTGTCGGCAAGGGCTTCACCACCCCCACCCCCCCCGGGCGCTCTCTCTCTCTTCCTTTTGACTATGTCCAATACCATGGAGGGGTGAGTTACACTTGCCTAGACAAGGATTTATTCTTCCTTTTGACTATGGCCAATACCATGGCGGGTGGGTTACATTTGCCTAGATGAGGGTTTATTCTTCCTTTTGCCTGTGGTCAATACCATGGCAAGGTGAGGTAGCCTTGCCTAGATGAGGGTCGTTGTCACTCACCACATGTGAGGTTCTGGCCAAGCGAGGGCTAGTGCCAGCAAGGGCTCCCCTCGCTGGGCTTCGCCTTCTCTTGTGCGGCACCCAATGAGGCCGCCTTGGCCTTGGCAAGGGGAGCCCTCATTGGTGGGTGATGATGATCCTTGCCCAGGCAAGGCCAGCTCGCCCTGCCTTGGCTAGTGGTTGGCCATTGCTTGTAGCCATCATCGACAAAAGTAAGAAGAAAAGTAAAAAAAAAAAAAAATTTCAAAAAATAATAAATCATTATTGAAATTTATCCACGTCAGTGCCAATAGTGCTACGTAGGTCAGTCGGCACCCACATTAGTAATATTTGGCCAAAATTAACTGGAAGGATCAAATTGTCACTAGGTTAAAAGTTTATAACTTAATTGACACAATTAAAATGTTTAAAATTAAATTGACACAAATGCAATATGTTTAAGACTTTTTTTTACACTTTTTCCACATTTCTAGCGATGGAGTTAGGAATTTTTGTTAGTGGCAGTAACGAGGAAAAGAGAGCGTTTGAATATTCCCCAGTATTCATTCATGAGAGTTAAAGCTTTAACTGGAAAATGATGCATTTCATTTCTTCGACCTATAAACCATCCAAGATTAAAATTACTCATTACACCCACTCCAAGTGACCATCGAAGCAAGTATCTTTCAAATTTCCACCACATCTACTCCCAAAGTGACATCCAATTCCTCCCAAATTGATTCTTTTCTTGCAATTTATTTATATATAACCACCCAACGTGCATAGCACATTCCTGCGCTCTGGTAATCATGCCCACCTCTAAATTTGCCTTCTATAAACCCATTCACAATTTTCATAACTTCACCATTTTCAGAACAAAGTAACTGGGTGAGAATTCATGCGTCATGTAATATCTATCTATGTTAAATAAGTTGAACCAAGTCTAATACGTTTACAAAATTTTATCATTTATTTTTCGTTTTCAAACTAGAGTACAGCAAAATGACATGAGACAGTTTGTAAATCCAATTCCACTTTGTAAGACAGCACTTTGATTATTCTTCATGTCTTTTTTTTCCTCTTGTATCTGAAATTTCTTCTTGTTGTAAGTCAATCTTGTTAATTGGTAAAATTCCATAATTTTAGGGTCAACTTGAGTGTATAAATCATTGAATAGTGTCAAAGATTGAAACAGATTCAGCAGGGGCACTTTCCCCACTGAACATGTATTGGCGTGGTCCTTGCATGTTCCTCGATACAGATATTTACAAATGCAAATCTTAAGAAAAGGCATTATTAAAGATGCGTGCCGGATCGATAAATTTAGGTTTGATGAGTGGATCAAAGGATTTGTGATTAAGTTTTCTTATTTAGTCAATGCCTAGAACGCTGATGCATTGTAGATCTGAAGATCTATTGGCTGAGTATTATGTACATAAGCATAAGCTTACTTCGATACAATCCTTTACTCTTTCGGCACACTTTCCGCACCAAAGCACGTGACTTTGATATATGCATATCGATGTTGGACCTTGTTTGCTAATTCGGTCGTGTTCAGTGTTCAGAAGATAATCGATGAGCAACTATTGTATCTCTGATATGCATATGTCACGGCCAGAAGTTTTCAAGACCTAATGAATTAAGGAACTATCTAAGGTGACTGGCCGAGTCTTGAAGTCTCTAAGTGCCTAAATTTCTTGAGTACTCTAGAACACTCTTAAGGATAACATGAGAAATGTAACACTATTCTACAATATTTTTGTAATTAATGCGGATAGTTGGTAGATAGAGCGATGGAATCTCAACCATTAGATTAAGAGGAAATCTACGGTTGTAATCGGAGGGGTTCTTGTATAAGTAGGGGTCACCTCCCTCTTATTTGTATCATCTCACAAATAATAGAAATCCAAAGCCTATTTCTCTAAGAGTTTCCTAAGTTCACACGGGTAAGGAAACGTTAAAGTGGTACACCCGTGCCATATTTATCTTAAACTAATTTTTGCGTCACAAAAACTCCCGAATAGGTACACTTTTGCCATATTTAACCCAAATAGGTGCACCTATGCCACATTTACCCAAATAAAGTTTACGTCACAAAAACTCAAAAATTAATACACTCATACCACATCTACTCCCAAAATTAGAGCACTCATGCCACATTAACATCCTAAATATCCCAAATTTACCACAAGTTAGGGTAAATGTGACATGGATATATCAATTTGGGGTAAATGTGGGATTGATATACTAGTTTGAGGTTTTTTGTGACACAAAATTAATTTGGGATAAATGTGGTACGGGTGTACCACTTAAGGTATTATTCTCATTGAGATGGAAACAATGAATGCATTAAGTGCTTGCACTCAGTCAAGATTGCAAATCAATCCTTATGGTGGAACTAATTTCATCCATTGAAAGGACAATATGATAATTCATTTATCTGAATTTTGTATCTTTTACATCTTGGTTCCCAACTTATGATTACATTTAAATGCTCCCGATTATATCTACTTTTGCTTAATAGGCTAACACCCTCACACGCCGGATCTTAACAATATGACATATAACTAACCAACCAACTAGACGTCAATTTTAAAAAAGGTGTGCAGAATTTATACGAATATCAAACTACAAAGGAATAGAAGAACACAGAATTGACCATTTCGGGGAGAAAAAAAAAACTAGTTACCAAAGCTCAAGAAAAGACAAGTAGAACACTAATAAGAGAACATCTAGAGCATTGTCTTTGAAGGTCAGAGTCTCCGTACAATAAGATCCACTCCAAATTCAGGCTCTATGACCAAAGTCAGAGCCGGAGAGTGTCTGTACTTGGGCGAGATTTCTAAGGAGAAGTTGGAAATTATGAGCGCAAGGAGGACTTTCAGCTGCATCATCGCGAAGTTCTGCCCTAGACACGAGCGAGGCCCGGCCCCAAAGGGCAAGTACGTGTGCGGGAGCTTACACGCTTTGGGGACACCGTTGGCGAACCGCTCTGGGTTGAAGAGGCCAGCGTCGGGCCCCCAGATCTCAGGGTCTTGGTGGAGGGTCACGGTGAGGATCCAAATGTTGACACCTTTTGGGACTTGGATGTTCCTAAACTTCATGTCTTCAAGCGTCTCTCTCGCAAAAAGGGCCACAGGTGGGTAAAGACGTAGTGTCTCATAAATCACCATCGTCAACTGCAATAATAACATGAAGTCGAACTAATTTGTCAATGGTTGTTGATGATGAAAAGATTATTTATTTGTTAGGACCATTTGTTTGTTTTGACTATATAAGTTCTCCTCTCACATATATAACTATAAATTTGTAATTAAGAGTACAGGAATTTGTTTTGGATTTTACATTGTGTGCGGAAATCTCAAAATTGAGATACGCCATATACCTGAAACTCCAAATTCTAAATGTTGGAATAGTTATAGCCTAATTGCAGTAAATATCGAAATTGTAACATTGTCTGTGTTCATATATAAATGTCCTATTTGAATGGATTCCTTCTCTTTTCCAATCAAGAAACTCATTCCGCATATGCATTGTGAACAGTTCGTGTTATATACGTTCTCACTAACCGTTTTCATCTTCCGAAGGGCATCAGCATCAGGAAATTGGCCGCCACGCAACACTTGCACGACCTCCTCGCGTACTTTGGCTTGCCATTCCGGGTTCGAGGCCAATAGCATCATCGTCCACGAGGCTGCGACGGCAGTTGTCTGATAGCCGGCCAAGTAGAAGATCTTGCAGTTGTCCACGATGAAACGGTCCATTAGGTCGCCGCGTCCTAGCTTGCCGCGTTTCTCAGCACCTTCCAGTATCATCTGAAGCAGGTCGTTTTCTGGTGCTATCTCCTTTCGTTCCTTCGCCACCTTTAGGATTATGGACCGAATCTCCCTCTCCAGCTTCCATATTTCCCTATTGCTCTTTGTTGGCAAGTATCTGGAAGGAATTACCATAATTCAATACTCACAATATTATATTTCCTTTCAACTTGTGCACAAATAAAAGATCCTTTTCATTCCCATAAAAAAGAGTTTTTCCTTTTTTATTCAGCAATTACTTCCCATAATTTACCTAAAGCCAGGGATTGCAAAGAAGAAGGCTGTCTTGGAGATCTCTTCTTCGAGATCTCTAAGCTTCTGAAAAACCTCTTGTCCCTTGGCAAAATTGCTCCCGAAGCATGCCTTTGCGATCACATCCCCAGAAAAGCTCCTCAAGTGGCTGTCACCTCGATCTCAGCAACTCCTCCTTCCTTCTCGATCTTTTCACTCCATGAATTCACCAAAGCGATTGAAGACTCCACCATCAAGTTTATCATACCCTGCACAAGAGAATAAAGGGAGTCCATGTGTGAAGAGGAGGGAGGGAGGGAGGGAGGGAGGGAGGGAGGGAGAGAGAGAGAGAGAGAGAGAGAGAGAGAGGAGGGAGGGGAGGGAGGGAGGAGAGAGAGAGAGAGAGAGAGAAGGGAGGGAGGGAGGGAGGGAGGGAGGGAGGGAGAGAGAGAGAGAGAGTATGCGCTTTTGAGATCACCTTAACTCTGTCGACGTATAACTCTGGAGCAAGAATCTTTCTTTGGTGAGCCCAATGGGCACCATTGGAGCTCGAAATGCCTTGGCCAATCAAAGGACCCGTCACCTTCAGCTGGAGAGAAGACTTGCCAAAGTCCAGCGAGATGCATGTGCTCATCTCCCTCACTGCCTCCACATCGTACACGTACAGAATCTGTATGTTCCCCACCGAGAACATGAACATACTCCCTAAATGCCCAAAAAAGATAGACTTAAATAAAATAGAATAGGAAAACCATGACTTTTTATAGCGTGGAGGAGCAGGAATGAAATGAGGTGCGAACACTTGGTGTGCCAAAACTTAGTACAAAGAAATACTTTAGTGCCAAAAGTTTCACAAGATATACTTAAATATCAAAATTGGAGAAAAATGGAATACTTATATGCCAACGACAAGAAATATTTGTCAAATTACTGATGTGGCATTTTTCTGACGAGATAAGTGCAAAATGACATCGGTTTTTTTGCCAATGTGGGTAGATAGGTGCAAAATGACGACATTTTGCACCTAATGTGGCCCTAAAATTGAATTTTAATATAAATATTAATTAAAAAAAATTTTAAAAAAATTTAGAAAAAGAACAGGAGCAGGTTTGGCGAGGGCCTCAACCCTCACTGCCGCCACCCCACTATTGCTAACCTAGGTTGTCACTAGCAGTGGGCTAGGGTTGTCGGCGACTGTCCAAGGGTTGGCAACCCCACTTGACCCTTGGCCCATTGTCAACGGCCTTTCCTGGCTACGGTGGGGCGGCAGCGACGGCGTGGGCTATGCAAGCCCTCATTGATGCTTGTTGCAAATCTAACAAGGCCATTCTAGTCACAACTAGCAAATCTTTCCTACCATGAAAGTGAGTGCAAGATGCATAGTTTTGTAATGGATATGTGAATATCTCTTTTGGGTCCACCGTTTGGAAAATTTTGGGGGAATTTGGAGAGTAACAAAGTGCTCTTTTTTAGTAATTGGAATAGGATGCTGATCAAACTTAGAAAACTACACATACTTTTTCACCTCTTTTGGAGTATGGCATATAAGATGTCATATAAAGCGGATGGGAGAAAATGAAGAAGAAGGTTTAGCAAAAGCTGTGTAGGGGTTCATAAGTGGAAGCTCGGTTTTAGAGATTTTATTATCATCACTAACAGAGACTTCATAAAGACAGCTGATCTTAGAAGAATTTGATACACGAAAGTCAAATAAAGAGGAAGAAGATGAAGATGGAGAAAAAGTAATAGGAGTATTGAGAGTTACTAGAGTAATATCCAAATCAACCATAACGAAAAGGGTATCTTCTTAATACTGGATTTACCATCTAAGCGCATGGAACAGATCAAGTTACAAATGAAACCAGGCTCTGATACCAGAGAGGGGATCTATGCTTAGAACTAGGGAAAACCAGGTCAATTGCAGCAGGTATGCTATCCCACAGTAGGTGAACCTCATGTTCAAGCCCTTAAGGGACTACCTTTTGGCTACAAACTACCTAGAAATTTAGTTCAGGGTATAGAGACACTCAATGATGTCAAGATGATAACATTTCTAACTAACTGAGCTGCATTTCTCAAAGGATCATACCAAGCTAGAGAAGAAGAAGTTTTTAGAGAGAATTTTGGACAAGCACACACTTTACTTCAAGAGACTCTGTTCAAAAACATTACATCATCCTTGCCTTTTATAGGCTCCAAAACGTCACATAAAACAATGACCATGCTCACGAGTCTTGAGACAAACACGAGCTCTAGGAATCCCGGCTGGCAATTATTTTAGGTTATATGAATAATGATTATGAACAATGATTTGCATAATGCTATAGCGACTGGTGCTGCAGTAACTTTGTTACAAGCCTATCTCCATCCAGAGTTATAGTCATAGTCTAAACTATCTGAACTATGATGTGTAATCTGTTCTTCCATGTGACGTAGTTTAAGACCAATGTCAGGAGCAGGAGGATTGTTTGGGCTGTGAGTGAACCCTCATTTAATTTTTTTTATTTAATTGATATTTATATTAAAATTCAATTTTGGGGCAAAGTGACTTTGTTTTTGCCAAATCATCGCTGAGATATATTATTAAAAAATGCCATGTTGGATCTTTAACTACTTTTGCTGGATTAGGCATTGAAATGTCTCACTTTTAAAAAAAAGTGGTACTTAAGTGTACATTTTGGAACCTTTTGCATTAAAGTATTCATCTATGCCAAGTTTTGGTATTCTTGTTGTACTTTATCAGGAATGAGATTGAATTACCGTATTTTTGTCTCCAGCAATCTAGGGATGGGAAGAGCTCGGAGGAGCAGTCGTGCGTTAAGGCTTGCTCATCTTCTTGTGATGGTGGTTTCGAGGGTGTGGTGGAATGCGATCGAAGCATCTTTATCTTTATGTCACGGAGTTCCCAATGAGGAAAGAACCCGGAGGACCTCGGACGCCTTGTTCCCGGAGCTTCGATCGTAGCCTCTGTGGCCTCCATATCATGATGTCGAGAAACCGAATCACGGCGCCGAGGAACACGACCGTGAAGGCTGTGAAGACGAGCTTCAACACTTGCAGCTCCATCTCTCTCTCTCTCTCGGGTGAGTTAAGTGGGGTGGAGTTTGGATGGCTTTATGATTTAGAGCGCGAGACCTGAATTTATAACGACCTGATCTTTTTTTTTAGATATACATAATTGAAAAGAAAAAGAAAAGAAAAAATTAGTAAATTAGATGGTAAAAATGATGCTAGCTAACCAATGGGTAGATGTTTGACCAAGAAATAAATAATGAGCAGACCTTTTCTTTGCGCCCGCCTTTGTCGACCAGAATTAATATAAAGAACTGCTTCTTGGGTTTGATTTAAAAGTTACAAAGATTATTCAAACAGTGCCAGATTAGAATAAGAGTGACATGAGATGATTGGTAGATCCATTGAAAGTTGCTAACATGAATCGTAAGGAAGTACGGAGTTGATTGTTCAGATGCACTTCGGACAAGTTTCCAATTCCAATTTCGGTAACTCTCCGATATGACATATCCCATGAGATCATCGAAGGTATTCTGGACGCCATCAGCAAAGCATGGCCGTGTTTGTTGACCTAAATTAATGTAAAGACCTGCTTCTTGCATTTGATTTAAAAGTTAAAAGATTATTAAAACGGTGCCAAATTAAAGTACTGAAAAAGTAACTTGAGACGATTGGTAGATCCTGTTTAAATATAAAGCATGTAAAGGAAAGTCTTGACATGAATCATAGGGAAGCGCGGAGTCAAATTTTCATTTGCACTTCGGACAAGTTTTGAACATCAATTTTGGTAATTCTCGAATATGGAATATCTCGTGGGGTCATCGAAGGAAAATATAGCAGAAAAGTTCATGTGATGACTTTTGAAAAAAGTAAAAGATATTCTAGAGCAAAGCTAGATACATAGCTTTCCTTTTACAAGCTGTTGTCCGTTTCCAACGTTGGTTTACAGGAATTAGGGGGATATTGATTCCATGCTCTATATAAATATATAATTATTTTGCATAGGAGGTGAACGTGACGTAGAAGGCATTGGTGACGGCACATCTATTTGTTTGGATTAAAATTCGTTGAGATTTTCATCTTGGCGCTGCACCTCTTCTTGTCAACGGTCGGTTGAGTGATTGTAGGTGAAAACCAAGGTAACAAGCTATCTGTGAGTAATCTCCTAATGAGGCACCAAGCAGAACTATTTTGCTTATGCCCAATTTGAATTTTGAAGAAGGAACCATTTAACATGCCGATACCTACATGCTTCACACCCCCTAATTAGTTGTGAATATTTTTCTTCTCCAACCAAGCGGGAATACCAATGATTTTACACTAAAGAAGAGCTGAACGTTGGCAACTCTTCACTTCAAATCATTCTTATACCAAGTTCCCTCTAGAGGGTCATTGAATGTGTTTCATCTTTGCATATGTGAGATAGCCAATTAAATTCTTGTGGTAAGAATTCGTGTATAATTCTTTAATGAGATTGATAAATTATTTCGCAAAGAATTGTGGAGCTAAACATTGCATGTGTTATTGAGTGTAATTGGGGCTTGGGAAACACTAAAAGTGCTTAAGTGACTTGAATGTGGTTATAATCCCTATGTATCACTTGATTTATAGTGGAATTTGTTATTGCTCTTCCCGTGAATATAAGTTACTATGACTGAACCATGTAAATTTGGTATTTCATCTATTTTCCTTATTCTGTCTATTTTATAATTTGATCACTCATTTTCCGCAATAGATCGACACTCGAACCCCTAAAGTGCCAAAAATTGGCACAAAGGGACATTAAGTGTCAAAAATTAAGAAAGTGATACTTAAGTGTCAAAATCAGAGCAAAATGAATCATTTAAGTGCCAATCCGGCCAAAATGCTGACGTTGCGATTTTCCGGCAAAGTAAGTGCAAAACAGTGTCATTTTGGTGTTGATGTGATAAAAAAAATTAATATAAAAATTAATTAAATGAAATTTAAAACTAAATTTATTTAAAACAAAAATACAAAAATTTAAAATTTTAAAAAAAAGGGGGAGGCAGTTGGGGGTTGAGCCCTCGCCGCCGCCGCCTCCCCCACCGTCGGGAAGGGCCAACGACATAGGGGAGAGGGTCGGCCGGAGTCGCCGGGCCTTGGCTAGGGGCCAGCAACCCCGGCTGACGGTGGTGAGGGCCTGCGAGCCCTCGCCCCAAATCCTCTCTCCTCCATCGCCGGCCCTTCTCGGCGATGGCGGCAAGGGCTTAGCCTCAGCCACCTCCTTTTTTTTTTTTTTTTAAAATATATTTTTTAATTTTGTTTAATATTGATATTTTTATTTTTAAATGTTTTAAATAAATTTAATTTTATTAATTTTTATATTAATTTTTTCACGTTAGCATCAAAATGATGCCATTGTTTTGCAAAATGACGCCATTTTGCACTTATTTCGCCAGAAATTGCGCATGTCAGCATTTTGGCTGGATTTTGACCGGATTAGCACTTTAATGATCCATTTTGCTCTGATTTTGGCACTTAAGTCTCACTTTCGTATCTGTTTTTGTCTTCAATCCCATTCCATAATTTAGACACTCACATTGACCCTAAAATTGTGGATTATTACTAATTAACAAGATTGAGTTACAACAACAAGAAAAATTCAGAGTACAAGAAAACAAAAGACATGTTATCTTACATAAAGTGGGATTGGATCTGTTGCGGCAAAAGATCGCTTCAAGTGCCAAAAGTTGGCACAAATGGATGCATGTCGACGAGTCATGGCTCAAATGATGCATTGTAGATCCGAAGATCTAGTGGCCGAGTCTTTGTGCATAAGCATAACTTTACTTTGGTGTGATCCTTTACTCCTTCGGCACACTTGTCTGCGCCGAAGCACATGACTTTGATATGCATGCATGTCGATGATGGACCTTATTTGCTAATTCGGTCTTGCCGCAAATGATCAGGCGAATATTGATGGGCGACTATTGTAACTCCGACATGCAAATGTCATGGTTTAGAGGTTTTCAAGATCTAATGAATTGAGGAACTATCTAAGATGATTAGGCAAGTCTTGAGGTCTCTAAGTGTCTAGAGTTTCTTGAGTATTCTAGAATACTCTCAAGTGCAACATGAAAAATATACATTATTCTAGAGTATTCTTGTAATTAAAGCGGGTAATTGGTAAATAGGGGATGGAATCTCCACCGTTAGTTTAGAGGGGTTGATATATAAATAAGAGTCACCTCCCTCTCATTTGTATCATTTAAAATCTAGAGGTTTATCTCTACAAACTTTTTTCTCTATAATCCTTATGAATGTGGTGAGCTAAGTAACACCAATATTGACATACGACACAATACGACACGATATGCCAATATGTCGTTTATAAAAAAAAAATAGAGAATTTCGACACGTTGGGACATGTTGAAACACATTGTATATTAAATGTATACACACACACACACAACATAAATGATCATTTTTACGATCACACACACAACATAAATGATCATTTTTACGATTATTTTAATCAAATTAATTTGATTCAAATTCACAAAAAAAATAAATTAATAAAATGGATCCTAGAATGAATTTACACTGAAAATATTGATCCACTATTTATTAAATATTATTCATTGTTTCAATTTAATAAATTCAACTCCATTCTAATAATCCATAAAACTATAATACTGCAAAGTGAGATGTGACGATTAGTAAATTCTGTTAAGATATATCTTGAGTTTAAGCCCATAAACAAAAGTCCTAACATTAATCGTAGGGAAGCGCGGAGTAAATTTTTGAGATGCACTTCGGACAAGGTTCGAACTTCAATTTTGGTAACTCTAGGAAATGGAATATCCCATTGGATCATCGGAGGAAACTATAAGAGGAAAGTTCAAATGATGACTTTTGAATAAAAATAAAAGATATTCTAGATAACATCAGCAAAGCAGGAGACGTGGCTTTCCTTTTACAAGTCCTCGTTCGTTTCCAACGTTGGCCTGCAGAATTCAGAGGGATATTGATCCCATGCTCCATATAAATATATAATTATTTTGTCTTGGAGGTGAGCGTGAAGCGAAAGGCATTGGTGGTGAAACATCTATTTGTTTGGATTAAAATTTGCGAGATTTTCATCCTAGTGCCACATTTCTTCTCGCCAATTACATCTTTACATATGTGAGATAGCAAATTAAATTTTTGTGGTAAGAATTCATGTATAATACTTTTATGAGATTGAAAAATTATTTCGCGAGAAATTTTGGGGCTAAATACCGCGTGTATTATTTGGTGTAATTAGGGTTGGGTAACACTGAAGGTGCTTGAGTGACTCAAGTGTGATCGTAATCTAAGTGGCACCAATATCGATACGATGTTTATCAAAACATTGAGAATTCTAATATATTGAAACACATTATATATTAAATGTTTATAAAAAAATATGTCTCGAGTTTAAGTTCATAAACGAAAGTCCTAACATGAATCGTAGGGAAGCGCAGAGTCAAATTTTTGAGATGCAATTACGGACAAGGTTCGAACTTCAATTTTAGTAACTCCAGGATATGGAATATCTCGTTGGATCATCGAAGGAAATTATAAGTGGAAAGTTCATATGATGACTTTTGAATAAAAATAAAAGATATTCTAGACAAAATCAGTAAAGCAGGAGATGTAGCTTTCCTATTACAAGTCGTCGTTCGTTTCCGACATTGGCCTGCAGAATTCAGAGGGATATTGATCCCATGCTCCATATAAATATATCATTATTTTGTCTTGGAGGTGAGCGTGAAGCGAAAGGCATTGGTGGCGGTACATCTATTTGTTTGGATTAAAATTCGTGAGATTTTCATCCCAGTGCCGCATGTCTTCTCGCCAATTACATCTTTACATATGTGAGATAGCAAATTAAATTTTTGTGGTAAAAATTCATGTATAATACTTTTGTGAGATCGAGAAATTATTTCGCGGGAAATTCTGGGGCTAAACAGTGCGTGCGTTATTTGGTATAATTATAGCTTAGGTAATATTGAAGGTGCTTGAGTGACTCAAGTGTGATTGTAATCTAAATAGCACTAACACCGACACGATGTTTATAAAAACATAGAGAATTCTAACATATTAGGACACATTGTATATTAGATGTACATTTATATATAATAAATTATTTTTATGATTATTTTAATCAAATTAATTTGATTCAAATTTATAAATAAATAAATAATAAGAAAGAGCCTAAAATGAATTTACACTAAAAATATTAATTCGCCATTTGTTAATATCATTCATTATTTCAATTCGACAAATTCAACTTCATTCCAATAATCCATAAAACTATAGCAAAGTGACATGTGACAATTTGTAAATCCCGTTTGAAGATGTCTCAAGTTTAAGCCCATAAATGAAAGTCCTAACATGAATCGTAAGGAAGCTCTAAGTCAATTTTTGAGATGCACTTCGGACAAGGTTCAAACTTCAATTTCAGTAACTCTAGGATATGGGATATCCCGTTGGATCATCGAAGGAAACTACAAGAGGAAAGTTCATATGATGACTTTTGAATAAAAGTAAATGATATTCTGGACAACATCAGCGAAACAAGAGACGTAGATTTCCTTCTACAAGTTGTTGTTGATTTCCAACGTTGGCCGACAGAAATCAGAGGGATATTGATTCCATGCTCCATATAAGTATATAATTATTTTGTCTTGGAGGTGAGCGTGAAGCCGAAGGCATTGGTGACGGTACAAATAGAATTCATGAGATTCTCATCCTAGTGCTGATTAAATTTTTGTGGTAAGAATTTGTGTATGACACTTTTGTAAAATTGAGAAATTATTTTGTGAGGAATTGTGGGGTTAAACACTGTGTGCATTATTTGGTGTAATTGGGGCTTGGGAAACACTGAAAGTGCTTGAGTGACTCGATTATGGTTGTAATCTAAGTAGCATCATATTGACACATAACACCTGCAGACACAATGTTTTTCAAAAAATTGAGAATTTCGATATGTTAGGACACATTGTATATTAAATGTGTATATATATATATATAAATTATCATTTTATGATTATTTTAATCAAATTAATTTGATTCAAATCACAAATAAATAAATTATCATTTTTATGATTATTTTTAATCAAATTAATTTGACAAATTCAACCCCATTTCATTATTCCATAAAATTAGAATATTGCAAAGTAACTTGTGATGATTGCTAAATTTTATTAAAATATGTCTCGAGTTTAAGCTCATTAATGAAAGTCCTGACACGAATTGTAGGGAAGTACGGAATGGATTTTTTAGATGCACTTCAGACAAGTTTCGAGCTTCAATTTTGGTAACTCTAGGATATGGAATATCCGGTGGGATCATCGAAGGAAACTATAAGAGAAAACTTCATGTGATGACTTTTGAATAAAAGTAAAAGATATTCTAGACAACATTAGTAAAGCAAGAGACGTGGCTTTCCTTTTACAAGTTGTTGTCGGTTTCCAACGTTGGCCTGTAGAAATCAGAGGGATATTGATTCCATGCTCCATATAGATATATAATTATTCTGTCTTCCTTTTACAAGTTGTTGTCGATTTCCAACGTTGGCATGCAGAAATCAGAGGGACATTGATTCCACGCTTTATATAAATACATAATTATGTTGGCATGCAGAAATCAGAGGGACATTGATTCCATGCTTTATATATAAATACATAATTATGTTGTCTTGGAGGTGAGCGTGAACCAGAAGGCATTAATGACGGCACATCTATTTCTTTAGGACATTGATTCCACGCTTTATATAAATACATAATTATGTTGGCATGCAGAAATCAGAGGGACATTGATTCCATGCTTTCTATAAATACATAATTATGTTGTCTTGGAGGTGAGCGTGAACCAGAAGGCTTTAATGACGGCACATCTATTTCTTTGGATTAAAATTCGCTGAAATTTGCGTCCTAGTGCCGCATATCTTCTCATTAATTGTTGCCACCACCGCCTCCGAAGACGGCCCCTGCGAGTCATGTGCTTCTCTAGAGTTCTTCCAATTTACCCGTTTGACGGAATCAATTAAGGAGATCTCAAGTCATTTTATGATTGTGATGAAAGCCCGTCAATCATGTTCGCCCATACAATCAGGATCTTAGTTTCTATAAGTAGAACTTTCCAAGTTTGCTCGCCTTCCAAAAGATTTGATTATCGGAATTGATTCCAATAAGGATAATCAATCATGTAGGTGCTATATCCAGCCATAAGATCATCCATAAGCCATACAAATCGAATTCTTGAAGAAATAAAGATAATCTCGCATTTGGATAAGTCTTCATTCTTCAGTCTAGAAACTATCAGTGTGGACAGACTTTGAATCTAAAGTCCGGATGTCTTCAGACTAGACTTTCTGGAAATGTTTTGTCAACTTCAAAATAGTAAATGAATTTTCTCCAACAATCTCCCCCTTTTTTATGGTGACAAAACTTTCCTACAAATTTAAGAATTTTTGACATGCAAAACAACTCTTAGGCAACACATAATATCTTATAAAACTAAGTTGATTATGACCCGGATAGCATCGATTCTGCAACCACAGAAAACATGTTAATCCTGAAAAGATAAGACAATTAGCCATCCAACCACAATCAGTATTACCAAAGTAAGTTATTGCAGACGTCAAAAATTTCAGCAAAGATTCATGGTCAAACAACAATCAAGCAAAGGTCCAAAGTCCACACCAATAAAAACCAAACAAGGTCAAATGCAAGGTCAAATGTCAAATCTGCACACATTCTCCCCCTTTTTGTTAATAGCAAAAAGTGGAGAAGGATAAAAAGTGTAGTAAAATCAGGGTTGTTTAGGAATGTGAACGAGCTAGAAATTCCCCATAGACTGAATTGTCTCCTCCAACTTCTTCATGCTTTCCTTCAGCTTCTCAATATCCTCAGCCTTTGCAGTTTCTAGAACTTGAAGCTTAAAAGCCTGTACCTGCTCGTGAAGAGATGTTGAAGTAGATTGCAAAGCTGTTCGGAGGTTCTTCATCTCAAACTCCATGCCATATTGTTGAGCCTTTAACTCCGGAAAGAGTTTTAGCAGCCTTTGGAAGTCTGTAGATGGTTCTGTTAATGCACTAGGTCCAACCAAATTATTCCAGGAGTTGTGGGATTTAAGGGAACATTAGCACGTCGATCACCAAGACTTTGAGAGGATGCCTCGATCTTAGCTTCAAGAAATTGAGAGGCATAGACACCATTTGGATCGGCAGGAGATCTGCTAACATCTGTTGGAGAAAACTTTCTTATTGTTTTGAAGTTGACAAAACGTTTCCATTTGTCTAGTCTTAAGACTTCTAGACTCAAGTGTTAAAGTCTAACGAACTCCAGATTCTGTCGTCAAAGTCTAAAGACCGCAAGACTCAAGACTCAAGTCTACCCTCGCTGACAATTTCCAGATCGACGAAGAGAAGACTTATCATGATGCGAGTTTATTTTAAGGATTTAGTTTGTATGGTTTGTTGAAGATCTTACGGCTGAAGATAGCACATCATAATCAATTATTTGAATCAATTCGGATAATTAGATCTGTTGAATGGCGAAGTATACTTGGAAGGTTCTACTTATGGAAACCTAGATTCTGATTGTATGGGCGAGCAGGATTGGTGAGCTATTATCACATTCCTTAAATGACTCGAGATCTCATTGATTGATTCTGTCCAACGGGTAGATTGGAAGAACTTCTTTGGAAAATGCCAACGGTTGAAAAGGCATGGAGGAATATATAAGGAAGATGCTCAAGTTATTCGAGTGTGTGCATGAAAGAAAAATTCCAAAGTTTGAAACTCCTAGTTCTTTGCTATTTTAATCGCTGAGCTTTATTTGTACTCAAAAGAGAGATCAAACATTTGTGAGACCTTGAGGAAGTGTAGTAGAGTTTCTACATTGTGGAGTCAAGGACGTGAAACTGTAAAATCTCTTTTGGTTCTTAGTGAAATCCAACTAGTGGGCTGTCAGTGCGGGAGAGTTAACGTATGCTTGATCTAAATCGAACCACTATCAACCTTGTATTTCAATTCTCTTTCCTAAACTCCTTACTTTAATTCGTAGCTTTATATAACTACTTATAATCTTTTACATCTTCAATCTATTATTCTCGAAAGACGAGTTAACTTGTTAAGTCTTGCGAAAATTCTCTTGAATACCTATTCACCCCCTTCTAGGTGTATTTACTAGCCCTATCAATTGGTATCAAAGCTTGTGTGCTCGTTTTATTGAAGTGTTTTACTTTTGAGCTAAATATCTATGATTAGTATTTTGGCTCCAGGATTGGTTAAAGGCCAGAGCAACATCAAACCTCTTTACTTTGATGGAAATGAATACAACATATGGAAAAACAAGATGAATGCATTCCTAAGATCAAAAGATCCTCTAGAATGGGATGTGGTAGATAAATGAATCATTCCTAAAGCCGCATCAGTTTCCGAAAGAGGAAAAGAAGATTTAACTGCAGGCACACTTCAGTCATACGAAGTGGAGCAACTCAATGAGGAAGAAGATCCATAAGGTAAGAAGTCAATTGCTTTGAAATCTAACGATGATTATGATGCTACAAATTCTAAAGATGACATGGACGATGAAGAACTAGCACTCACGATAAAGATGTTCAGGAAACAGAACAGAAAGGGAATAAGATTTAACTGGAGGAAGCAAGGCACTCAAAAATTCAAGAACAAATCAACTGAGGATGATGAAACCAACAAAAATGTGATCTGTTTTGAATGTAAGAAAAATGAACACATCAGACCCAATTGTCTTTTGTTGAAGAAAAAGAATGGAAGAGCTGAGAAATACGGAAAGACTCTCAAAGCAGAGATATGGAGTGATACTGAATGTGAAAAAAGTGATGAAGATTATGCCAATATATATCTAAAGGCAAAATCAGAATCAAACTCAGACTCTGAGATAGATTTAGACTCAAACTTAGATAGTAAAATCGAGGTAAGCAATTTAAAAATTCCTACTAAAGTCTCGAAATACATTGATAAACTTTGTCTCAATCTCAAAACCTCTCTTAAAAAGATTTCCGGGCTAAAAATGGAGAATTCTACACTTAACCAACAGGAAATTTCTTGGAAAGAAAAGTTTGAAAATCTAGACAAAAGTTTTGTTGTTTTAAAAGAAAATGCAAACTCTCTTTCAAAAGAAAATACATTTTTGAAACAGGACATTTCAAATATCTCAAAAAGGTTTTCAATAGGATCTAAAAAGTTGGAAAAGATTCTTTCAGTACAAAGACCTTATTTCAACAAGTCAGGATTGGGAATGACCCCGGAAACTATTTATCTAATTGATCTTCCAAAAGTAAAGGAAAGAATCAAACAAAGACCTACAAAAAATTTTATAGAAATCATTTTCAAAAGTTTTTGTAAAACTTGTTGGCCGAAGTGCTCTCAAATGTTCAAAGTGCAACAGCTCAGAACATTTTGAAAAAGAATGACTTATGGTTTGGAGACATATTAAGAAGGATTAGGGAGAGACTGTGTTTAAAACTAACTCCTCTGGACCCAAAAAAATCTAGGTACCAAAGAAAACTTGAGTTCTTTTTGTAATTGTAGGTCACTATCAAGAAAAAGATTAAATGATATTTGAATAGTGGCTGTTCGAGACACATGACTGGAGATTCAAGTTGTTTTATAAAACTTGTGCAAATAAATGGTGGAAAAGTCTCTTTTGGTAGAAACAGTAAATGAAGAATTGTTGGGTGTGGAACTGTAAAGATTGGAAGTCTCACAATCAACAATGTCTCCTTGGTGGAAAGATTGAATTACAATTTACTCAGCATTAGCCAACTGTGCGATACTGGATTCCAAATCAATTTTCAAGAAGGAATTTGTTCGGGAACCAGTAAAGATCATTCTCAATCTTTCACTGGACGAAGACATGGGAATATTTATCTTCTGGATATAAAACCAGAGAGTTCTCAATGTCTAATATCAATTCAAGATGAAGCAAACCTTTGGCATAGAAAGCTTTGCCATATTAACATGAAGCAGATTGCTAAGATCTCCTCCAAGAAGCTTATTCGAGGATTGCCCAACCTGAAGTACCAAAAATCTAACTTATGCACACCATGTGTTTTGGGAAAACATGTTAGAAGTTCTTTTAAACCTATAAATCAAGTTTCTACTAATCGTGTTTTGCAATTTCTGCATATGGATCTCTTTGGACCAACCAAAACTCAAAGCATTGGTGATAAAAAATACTGCCTAGTAATCGTGGATGATTATTCTCAATTTACTTGGGTTTATTTTATGGCAAGTAAGTCTGAAACATTTTCTCACTTTTCAAAGTTTGCCAAGAAAGTTCAGAATGAGAAATGATATGCTATTTCAAGCATACGGACAGACCTTAGAGGTGAGTTTGAAAATCAAGACTTTGCTAAATTCTGTGATAAATCTGGTTTTCAGCATGTTTTCTCTTCTTCATACACTCCAGAACATAATTGAGTTGTGGAAAGAAAGAATGGATCTTTGCAGGAAATGGCAAGAACTCTTTTTATTGAAAGTAATATCTCATCTCATTTTTGGGCTGAAGCGGTTTTTACAGCTTGTTATATTATTAACAGAGTATTCTTAAGGCCTATTATGGAGAAAACTCCTTATGAGTCATTCAAAGGAAAGAAGCCAATTGTTTCTTATTCCAATGTGTTTGGTTGCAAGTGTTTTATTTTAAAGAATGCAAATGATAGAACTGGTAAGTTTGAAAAAAAATTAGACGAAGGAATTTTCCTTGGATACTCAACCTCAAGCAAAGCCTATAGAGTATTCAACAAGAAGAGTTAGTCTATAGAAGAATCTATGAATGTCAAGTTTCATGACTCAATACAGAATCAATTGAATCACGCTCAATTTGAAGAATTTGAACTTACTCCAAATCCTACAAAGTCTACTATCCCCGAAGTAATTCAGACTCCTGAAGTTCAACAACAAGATGAACCAGAAGATTCAATTGAAACAGAGGATCGGTAGAATCACAAACCAACCAGCAATTGGAAGCATAAGTCAAGTCATTCCAAGGAATTCATCATTGGCAACATCGATGAAGGAATTCAAACTAGATCTAAAAGGCGTGAAGAGTCTAGTGCTTTAGCACTTGTTTCTGAGATTGAACCCAAAACTGTAGTAGAAGCCTTGGCTGAAGGAAGTTGGATTGAAGTGCAAGAAGAGCTCAGACAGTTTAGCATTAATGATGTTTAGGAACTTATTCCTAAACCTAAATGTAAGTCTATTATTGGAACTAAATGGGTGTTCAGGAACAAGATGAATGAGAAAGGAAAAGTGATCAGGAACAAAGCAAGACTCGTAACCAAAGGATATACACAAGAAGAAGGGATAGACTATGATAAGACATATGCACCAGTAGCAAGGTTAGAAGTAATTAGATTATTACTTGCTTTTGCTTGCTATAAAAAAATTTTAGGTTATTCCAAATGGACGTGAAAAGTGTATTCCTAAATGGTTTTATCCAAGAAAAAATCTTTGTGGAACAACCACCTAGTTTTGAAAATCTAAGAAAGCCAGACTCAGTCTTCAGACTGAAAAAGGCTCTTTATGGATTAAAGCAAGCACTTCGAGCTTGGTATGACAAGTTAAGTAAATTTCTAATTCAAAATGGTTTTGATAAAAGTAAAGTAGATACTACCTTGTTCATTAAAAGAGAAGGGAAAGATTTTCTACTTGTTCAAATCTATATTGATGATATCATTTTTGGATCACCTAATGAAAATTTGTGCAAGAAATTTTCTAAGTCTATACAGGATAAATTTGAGATGAGCATGATGGTTGAGTTAACTATATTTCTCGGATTACAAGTCAAACAATTGAAGAAGGGAATTTTCATTGACCAAGAGAAATATGTGAAAGATCTCATCAAAAAGTTCGGTTTAGAGAATTGCAAAAAGACTGAGATACCTATGTCGAGTTCTTCAAAGCTAGATAAAGATGAAGAAGGAAAGAGTGTAGATCAGAAACTATACAAGAGCATAATTGGTTCACTTCTTTGTCTTACTGCATCTAAACCTAACATATTGTTTAGTGTTTGTATCTGTGCCAGATTCCAATCAAATCCCAAAGAATCTCACTTAACTGCTACAAAGCGCATCATCAAATACATTGCAACAACTCCAAAGTTAGGACTGTTGTATCCAAAAGAAAGAGACCTTACTCTCCTTGAATATTCAAACGCAGACTCAGTAGGTTGCAAAGTGGACAGGAAGAGTGTTTCTGGTACATGTCAACTGCTTGGTAACAAGCTGGTATCATGGTTTTCAAGAAAATAGAGTACTATAGCTCTTTCAACAGCTGAAGTAGAATATGTGGCTCTAAGGAGTTGCTGCTCTTAAATCTTGTGGAATTGAAGAATCATCCACCGAGATCAAATGTGACAACACTAGCACCATAAATCTCACAAAGAATCCAATTATGCATTCAAGGGCAAAGCATATAGAGATTCGATATCACTTTATTAGATATCATGTTCAGAATTGAGAAATTATGATTCAATTTATAGACTCAAAAAATCAACTAGCAGACATATTCACAAAGCCGCTGGAGAAAAGTCTATTTGAGTCTATTTGCACCAGACTAAACATCACATCTTTTATCGAGTAAAGTCTGCAAGTGTTCAAGACTCTAAGGTAAAGTCTAAAGGTATTCATATTCAGAATGACTAAGAGTTACGATTGTAAGTTATTTCGATTCCAGCATTTTAATTTTTAGATAAAAATTTGAAAAGGTACAGCTACTTTTTAATTGCTAATTGATTGATATATTTTTAGAAATTATCTTTTTCGAGTTTTCGAATTTTTAGCAGTTTTTTTTTCAAAAAGGCAGTTTTATTTTTCCTTTATGACGATTCGTTTACCTCGTTTTACTTGCTTTATATACTATTGAGATTCGTCTTCTCGGTTTTCACTCTCAAACCCTAGAATACAAAACTCCCACTTGCTTTCACTTTCACTCTCATTTATTCCAAAAAGTTTTCATCTTTTTCGAGAAAGTTTGAGAATTTCTCCCTTAAAGCGATGATGTCTTCAAGAAAGTCTTCGAGAATCGCAAGCAGGGGACCACGACAAATGCCCGAGGGTCCTACGCATTTTGATTTGACGGAGGAAGAAGACTCTTCTCAACCTCAACGACCAACTCAGCGACAACCTTCTCAACATCGTTAGTCTCCTCCACCAACTCAACTAGAAGAAGAAATTTTGGAAGAAGTTGAACCTGTAAGAACGCTGACACCTAAGATTGCTTTCAAGCTTTATTCTAAGTTGAAAGAAAGAGGTATTGATATGTCTTTGATCAATGAATATCTGAAAGAGAGAGGCTACAAGAATGAAACTCTATTTTTGCGTGATATGGAAAAGATGGGTATTGCAGAAAAAGGGTCGGCTAAAAAGGCCTTTGCTAATTTTCCAAGTGACCCGCATTATGGCACTGCTAATCAGCTACAAGGACAGGACGACGACGAGCGAATGTTTACCCATTTTCAGCCTAGGATGGGAGTGGCTGTTAATGCTGAAGGTAATGGAGCATGCATTTTCCGCTCTAAGAAGCACAAGAAAGTCTATTCAAAATTGCTAAAAAGAGGAGTGATGAACCTTAGAAGTGTTGACTTTGATTTTCTTGATTAAATGAAAGTAAATCTGCGAAATAAGTTTGCACTTCTGCAATTAGAGCATTTTTGTTCTGAATCTACGATTACTTATCCATAACTCATAGCCTACTTCTACTCGAATATATCTTTCTTGGATGCAAACAATTTCTCTTTCACAGTCAGGGATAAGGAGTTTTTGGTGGACATTGATACTTTAGTTGACTTAATTGGGGTGGAAAGAGTGTGTTTCCAACCAATTAGTGTGTCCGCTGCTCATGCTACACTAGCATTGGTAAAAGACAGGTTTGTTGAAGGCAAGATCTCCTACTCTAGGATGAATGCCTCCAACATCTTGCTGCACAAAATTATGATCAACTGCATCCGTCCAAAATCCACATCCAAGACTGATGTCTCTCGATCTGAAGCAAAATTGATGTATGCCATCAATGCTGGCTACAAATTCTTTCTACCTCACACCATCCTGTTTCATATGTATAGGACAGTGGTGAAAAACAAGGGACAACTCCCTTATTTTGCTCTTATCACACGCCTCTTCAGACATTTTAAAATTCACATCCCTGCACCTTTATGTTTGACAAACATTTCTCCAATGTTGATTGGATTTAAAATGGTCACCAAGATGCGTCTAAAAGAGCTTAACAAGGTGTTAGAGTGCATGAAGGAGAAGTCTCCCGCCAATGCGAAACAAGACTCTGCTGCGGCCAAAAGGAAAGGCAATGAGCCCATGGATGCTCCAGTAAAGAGGAAGAGAATTCTCATCTTGCAGGATGAAGAGAATCAGGATGACATGACTTTTTCAACCTTAAGGAACTTGAAGAGTTTTGTCAACTTTCAAGAGACAAGAGAAGAGCTAGAAGAAGGAGAAAAAGAGAGAGAAGAGACGGAGAAGGAAGATGAAGAATAGAGGCGGATAGAGGAAGAAAGAAGAGAAGAAGAAGAAGAAAGAAGAGAAGAAGAGAGAGAACGGGGTCAAGAAAACTCCTTTGAGCCAACTTTGACTGTATCCTTATCAAATGACTCTAAGATGGCAGGAACTGAAACTGCTAGAGCACATCACTCTAATGTTGAAATTGAACAAGAAGAAGAATTTACTACTCCACCCAAAGGCAAACAAACAGGGGGAGCTGTTAAACAACGAGGTATTTCTTCACCTATTTTTACTAGTGATGTGAGTCGTTCTGTAGCAGATCCAAAGGATATGTATGCCTCCCATTATCTAGAAGCATCCAATCCTAGTCATGGTGGACAAACTGCTGAAAATCCATCCATTTTTAAAACTCTTGGAATAGAATCGGCTGGACCTAGTGCTGCACTAGAACAAACAGCAGACTTTTTGAGACTACTAGACATTATGTTGGATTTAAGAAGACGGCAATATGCTATGGAGTATGAGATGAAGGATCTCAAGAAAGCTTTCATGGCCACTTCAGTGTCTTTGCAAGAACAGTTACTCGCCCTGAAGACTCAAGTGCAGACTAATGTGAAGGGTGAAGATTTACAGTCACTGAAGGAGAATTTTGCAAAGCTTGAGAAGACAGTGAATTCTAAGGGAAAATTCCAGCTTGTTCGCCTTCCAAAACAACCATGACTTTGACCCCACTATTTTCAAACAACTCTTTTTTTTGTTATCCACTTCTTTTTGCCGTTGACAAAAAGGGGGAGAAGTTTGATGCAAATTTGACTTTGGATCATTTTACTTTTGAACTTATCTTATGTTTGATTGTGGATTTAACTTTTGACTTTGGACAGTTTGACTGCTAAAATACTTTGATTTGATCTTTTGATGCTTGCAGGCAGTAACTTAGGCCTTGATAATGATTATGGAAGGAAAATTATCTTGCAGGACTAACATGTATTATGTGGTTGCAGAATCGATATTATCCATATCCTAATCTACTTATATTTTATGAGATATCTTGTATTGCTTAAGTTTTGTTTTGCATGACAAAAGTTTTCAAATCTGCAACAAAGTTTTGTCACTATAAAAAAGGAGGAGATTATTGGAGAAAACTTCCTTATTGCTTTAAAGTTGACAAAACGTTTCCATTTGTCTAGTTTGAAGACTTCTAGACTCAAGTGTTAAAGTCTGACAAACTCAACTCTATCGTCAAAGTCTGAAGACTGCAAGACTCAAGACTCAAGTCTACCCTTGCTGATAGTTTCCAGACCGACAAAGAGAAGACTTATCCAAATGCGAGTTTATCTTTAAGGATTCAATTCGTATGGTTTGTTGAAGATCTTACAGCTAGAGATAGCACATCCTAATCAATTATTTGAATCAATTCGGATAATTAGATTTGTTGAATGGCGAAGTATACTTGGAAGGTTCTACTTATGGAAACCTAGATCCTGATTATATGGGTGAGCATGATTGGTGGGCTATCATCACATTCCTTAAATGATTCGAGATCTCCTTGTTTGATTCTGTTCAATGGGTAAATTGGAAGAACTCCTTTGAAAAATGCCAACGGTTGAAAAGGCATGGAGGAGTATATAAGGAAGATGCTTAAGTTATTCGAGTGTGTGCGTGAAAGAAAAATTTCAAAGTCTGAAACTCTTAGTTCTTTGCTATTTCAATCGCTGAGCTTAATTTGTACTCAAAAGAGAGATCAAACACTTGTAAGACCTTGAGGAAGTGTATTAGAGTTTCTACACTGTGAAGTCAAGGATATAAGATTGTAAAATCTCTTTTGGTTCTTAGTGAAATCCAGCCAGTGGGCTGTCAGTGTGGGAGAGTGGACGTAGACTTGATCTAAGCCAAACCACTATAAATTTTATGTTTCAATTATCTTTCCCTAAACTCCTTACTTTAATTCGTAACTTTATATAATTACTTATAGTCTTTTACATCTTCAGTTTATTATTCTCGAAAGACGAGTTAACTTGTTAAGTCTTGCGAAAATTCTCTTGAACACCTATTCACCCCCCTCTAGGTGTATTTACTAACCCTATCAACATCATCACTAGTAAAAATAGGAGAAGAAGAAGTACTTATTTTCTCAGCAGCTCCCCCAGCTTCCATACGTACAGTTGGAGAAAAGAATTCTTCTTCTTGTTCTTTCTCAGCATCAGCGCCCAAGTAATGTTCTTTTTCTTTTACATCTCCTGCAGTTCCACTCCGAGTCTTCTCATAATCCTCTGACAAAGATACTGCAAATGTTGGTTCAAAAGAGTCATCTTCACCCTCTTATTCTTCTCTTTCTTTTCTTCTTTCTCTTTCTCTTTCTTTTGCTCTTCTTTCTTCGCTTCCTTCTCTTCTCTCTTCTCTTTGTTGGAGAAATCTTTCTGGAACATTTTGAAGCTGACAAAACGTTTCCATCAGTCTAGTCTGGAGAATTGCAGACTCTACTATTTAAAGTCTGAAGACCTCCGGACTGCCACACTCAAGACTCAAAGTCTATTCTCATTGACAGTTTGTAGTTTGTCGAAGAAGGTCTATCCAAGACTGTGTGTTTTGTTAAGGATTTGATTTTATCGACTGACGAAGATCTCTTGGCTGGATATGACATAACAGATTCCTTATTCAAATCAAGATTGATTAAGGATCCGATGATTGGCGAAGTATACTTGGAAGGTTCTACTTATGGAAACCGAGATCCCGATTGTATGGGCGAGCAGGATTGATGGGCTATCGACATGTTCCTTTAATAGCTCGAATGATCTTCGTAATTGATTCTATCCAACGGGAAGATTGGAAGAATTCCTTTGGTAAGTGCCAACGGGTATGATGGCATAAAGGAGTATATAAGGAAGACGTTCCAATTGTTCGAGTGTGTGCACGATAGAAGAATTCTAAAGTCTGAAGCTCCTTGTTCTTTGTCAATTCATTTACTGAGCGAAATCTTGTATGCAAAAGAGAGTCTATATTTTGAGATACCTTGAGGAAGTGTGATAGAATATCTACACTTTGTGGAATCAAGGGAACGCATTCTGTAACATCTCTTTTGTTCATAGTGAAATCCAGCCGGTGGGCTATCAGTGCGAAAGAGTGGACGTAGGCTTGGAATAAGCTGAACCACTATAAACCTTGTGTTCAATTTTCTTTTCCCTACTCTCTGTTTACTTTGATCATAATCTGTTTTGGAGAACTTCCTTTCTATTGTCTACCTAGTATTGCTTTCGTATCTCGGTAAATTGTTTTTTACACCTATTCACCCCCCTCTAGGTGTTTATACTAGCTATATCAATTGGTATCAGAGCTTGTGTACTCACTTTGTTTGAAGTGTTTTACTTCAGAGTTAAAGATCCATGGCTAGTATGTTAGCTCCAGGGCTGGTAGAAGGGCAAAGCAATACCAGTCCTCCTTACTTTGATGGAAAGGATTACAACATCTGGAAAAACAAGATGAAAGCGTTCTTAAGATCAAAGGATCCTCTGGAATGGGACGTTGTAGAAAAAGGAATCACTCCTAAAGCTGCATCTGTCTCAGAGAGAGGAAAAGTAACTGTTGAGTCTAGTGAAATGACTCAGGAAGAGATAATCAAGAGACAAGCTCTTGATGCAAAAGCAATTTATTCTTTATATTGTGCTTTGTCACCTACTGAATATAACAGAATATCTTCTTGTGTTATAGCAAAAGAAGTCTGGGATAGATTACATATTACCTATGAAGGAACCGATCGAGTGAAAGAGACCAGAATCAACATTCTCCTCGGTCAATACGAAGCCTTCAAAATGAAATCAGGAAAATCTATAACTGACATGTTTAGTCGTTTTACAGAAATCATGAATGGTCTTGAAAATCAAGGTCAACCAATTTCTAATCCTATGAAAGTAAACAAGCTACTACGTGGACTCTCCAAGGACTGGAATCACATAAAGACCTCAATAAGAGAGACACAAAGAATCATGCCACTATCTGTCGATGAGTTGGTTGGAACTCTTCAGTCTTATGAAGTGGAACGAATCAATGAAGACGAAGATCCTAAAGGTAAGAAATCCATTGCATTAAAATCCAATGATGATTCTGATGTTACAGATTCTGAAGAAGATATTCTACCTCAAGCAAAGCTTACAGAGTCTATAACAAGAAGACTCAATTTGTGGAGGAATCAATGAGTGTCAAATTCCAGGATTCTATGCAAAATGAATCTACTCAGACTCATATTGAAAAATCTGAACCTGCTTCAGACTCTACAAAGTCTAAAGAAGCAGCTCAGATTCTGAAAGACCAACAACAAGTGGTTATTGAAGATTCAAATGAAGGAAGTGATCATCAACCTGACAAATCAACCAAGAATCGGAAGCATAAGTCCGGTCATCCCAAAGATCTCATTATTGGCGATATTAATGAAGGAATTCGCACAAGATCCAAAAGGCGCGAAGAGTCTAGTGATGTGGCTCTTATTTCTGAAATAGAACCCAAAAGCATAGAAGAAGCTTTATCTGATGAAAGCTGAATTGAAGCTATGCAAGAAGAACTCAGACAATTCAGCATTAATGGTGTCTGGGAGTTGACTCCTAAACCAAAAGGTAAATCTATTATTGGAGCTAAATGGGTTTTCAGGAACAAGATGAACGAAAAAGGAAAAGTCATAAGAAACAAAGCAAGACTTGTGGCCAAGGGATATACGCAAGAAGAAGGGATAGACTGTGACAAGACTTACGCACAAAGTAGCAAGGTTAGAAGCAATTCGATTATTACTTGCTTTTGCTTGTTATAAGAATTTCAGGTTATTCCAAATGGATGTCAAAAGTGCTTTCCTGAATGGATTTATCCATGAGGAAGTCTATGTGGAACAACCACCTGGGTTTGAAGACCCAAGGAAACCAGACTCGTATTCGACTGAAAAAGGCCTTGTATGGTTTAAAGCAAGCACCTCGAGCTTGGTATGGCAAGCTGAGTAAGTTTTTAATTCAAAATGGCTTTGTTAAAGGTAAAGTAGACACTACTCTGTTTATCAAAAGAGAAAGTAAAAGTTTTCTACTTGTTCAAATATATGTTGATGATATTATTTTTGGATCCTCTAATGAAAATTTGTGCAAGAAATTCTCTAAGTCTATGCAGGATGAATTTGAAATGAGCATGATGGGTGAACTAACCTTCTTTCTTGGACTTCAAGTGAAACAATGGAAGGAAGGGACTTTTATTCATCAAGAAAAATATGCTAATAATCTTGTCAAAAAGTTTGGACTGGGAAATTGCAAAAAGACCGATATACCAATGTCAAGTTCCTTGAAGATAGACAAAGATGAAGGAGGAAAGAAAGTTGACCGAAGCTATACAGAGTATCATTGGTTCACTTCTTTATCTTACTTGTTTCTAGACCCGACATTTTGTTTAGTGTTTGCATTTGTGCTAGATTTCAAGCAGACCCTAAAGAATCTCATCTAAGTGCTACAAAGCGTATTATCAAATACATTGCTTCAACTTCAAGCATCGGTCTTTGGTATCCTAAAAAGGGAGACTTTACTCTTCTTGGATACTCAAACGCAGATCTAGCCGGTTGCAGAGTTGATAGAAAGAGCACTTCGGGCACTTGTCAACTACTTGGAAGGGACGGTGTCTTGGTTTTCAAGGAAGCAAAATACGGTAGCTCTTTCTACAGCGAAGCGAGTATGTAGCTCTCGGAAGTTGTTGTTCACAAATTCTGTGGATAAAACAACTGCTAAGAGACTTTGGAATTGAAGATTCATGCACGGAGATTAACTGTGACAACTCCAGTGCAATCAATCTTACCAAAAATCCAATCCTTCACTCAAGAGCGAAGCATATAGAGATTCGACATCACTTCATTAGAGATCATGTTCAAAATGGAGAAATTTCGATTCAGTTTGTTGACTCAAAGAACCAACTAGCGGATATATTTACAAAGCCTTTGGAGAAAAATCAATTTGAAATCATCCGTTCCAGACTCAACATCCTGAAGCTTGAAGAAGTTAAAGTCTAAAGACTCTCAGACTCAGACAAACAAGGTTCTTTGACTGTAAGTTATTTTATTTTCTCTCATATTAAATCTCGGAAAGGTACGATCATCTATCTCGTAATTGATTTTTGCTATCTTCAATTTCCGTGATAAGTGCAATTTTTCTTTTTCAAAAAGGAGTTAATATTTTTAAAATGGCAGTTATCTATTTTTTGAAAAAGGCAGTTATTTTTAAAAAAGGGCATCTTTTACTTTATATTGCGACGCTTGGTATGCCTCTCTTCGTCGACCTATATACGTCGGTTCCTCTTCGTTCAAAAACCCTAAAAAGCATCGATCTTCCACTCCTGTCTTCTTCACTTGTTTAATCTTCGAAAAGTTATCATCTTTCTTGGGAAAGTCAAGTTCGGAATCTTTCAAGACTGTGAAAGATGTCGTCTTCAAGAAAGTCTTCGAGGATTGCAAGCAGGGGACCACGGCAAATGAGTGAGGGGCCTACTCACTTTGATCTCACCGAGGAAGAGGAGTCACCCAGTTAGCAACAGAGCCCACAACATTCTCAGCAGCGTCATTCTCCACCAACTAGTCCACAAGGTGTTGGTCATCGAGAAGAGGAAGAAATCGTTGAAGGAGCTGATCCTGTAAGAACTCAAAAGCCCTCTTTTATTTATAAGCTTTATCGTGCTTTAAAGAGGATCAATACTCCATTGAACTACATCGATGAGTTTCTTAAGGACAAGGGATATGGGAATGAGTACATCTTTTTGCGAAATATGGAGCATTTGGGAATTGCTCCTAAGGGGATGGCAAAAGAAACCCTTGCAAACATTCCAAGTGATTCGCTTGTTGGAGGACTGAATCCGTTAGATGGGAATGATGACGACAAATTGTACAGCCAATTTCAACCGAGAATGGGTGTTGCGGCGAAAATTCGGGGAAAAAGGACAGACTTGTTCCGATCGAAGGAACAAAGGGATCTATACTCAAAATTGTTGAAGCGTGGGGTGATAAACCCTAGGAGTGTGGATTTTGATTTCCTTGATGCTATGAATATTAATTTGAGGGAAAAGTTCAGTTTTCTTCAACTTGAACAGTTCTGTTCTAACACTACAGAAGCCTATGCTGAACTAACTGCATATTTCTATTCGAATCTTAGCTTCTTGGATGCGAATAGAATCTCTTTTAGTGTCCGAGATCAGGACTTTGTGGTGGATGTAGATATGCTAGCTGATGTGATTGGGGTTGAGAGAGGAAGATATCAACCTATTATCAATGTCTCTATTGCTCGTGCCACATTGGAACTTGTTAAGAACAGAAAGACAGAGGGAAGGATTTCCTACTCAAGGATGCGTGCGTTCAACATTCTGCTTCACAAGATTGTGATAAATTGCCTCAGACCAAAATCTACTTCAAAGACTGATGTTTCAAACTCAGAGGCAAAGCTGATGTACGCCATCAATGCTGGAAAAAGTTTTCTCTTCCTCACACTATTTTGTTCCACATGTATAGAGAAAGTGGTGAAGGACAAGGGTCAACTTCCTTATCCAGGTCTTGTGTCAAAGTTATTCAAACATTTTAATGTTCAGCCTCCACAAATTCTCTGTGTTCGATCGTATGATAAAATGGTGGTAGGACTGAAAATGGTGTCCAAAATGCGTCTGAAAGAACTCGACAAGGCGTTGGAGAAATTTAAGGAGACAACCCTTGCCAAGCCTCATCAAGTCTCTTCGGCAGCAAAAAGAAAAGGGCAGGAGCCCATGGTTGCTCCATCCAAAAGGAGACTCATCATTAAGGATGAAGATGATGAGGATGACATCACCATTTCTGCTATGGCATTGAAGAACCTGAGTCGTTCTGTTCCAGAATCAATGGAACGACAGGAGAAGGAAGCAGAGGAGAAGGAAACAGAGGAGAAAGAAACAGAGGAGAGAGAAGCTGAAGAAAGAGATGCACAGGAAGAAAGGTTTGAAGAAGAAGAAGAAAAAGAAAGAGGAAATCCATAGGAAAGAGAGCATGAGGAACACTCTTCTCCACCCGAAGGCATGGAAACAGGGGGAGATGGTGAGAAAAGAGGAATGTCCTCATATCCCGCTACAGTGAAGGAGTCGCCCGCTCTCCGAGATCCAGAGGACATATATGCCTCTCAATTTCCTGAGGAGGGACATGATGCTTCATCGCCAAATCTGCGTGACTATGCTGATGTACCATCGTCTGCCTTTACTCCATCTGATCGTGTCGAAGCCAGTACGCAGACTGATAATTCAGCAGATTTCCGTAGAATTCTTGATGTTCTCTTGGAAATGCGGGGTCAGATATATGCTCTGGGAAGCGAAGTTCAGAACTTGCAGAATGCAGGACAAGCTTCTTTAGGTTCTTTGAACGATCAGATCCAAGCCCTTACTCTTCAGACTCAAGCAAATGCTAAGAGTGAAGAGGTGGCTCAACTGAAGGAAGATTTGAAAAAGCTGGAAGGCATTGTCCAGTCAATGGGAGATTTCCAGCTTGTTCGTGTTCCCAAGCAATCTTGACTCTATTCCTTTTCCATCTCAACCTTTTTTTTATGATGACAAAAAGGGGAGAGATGCGAGATTTGAAAACTTTGAACCTAAACTTTTAGTTTGTTTGTTTTGATGTTTGACTTTGTGTCCGGTTGTGGACTGAATTTGGAATTTAGATTTGATTGCTTATATTAAGTACTATTGATATCTTATGAATGGCTTTACTCTCATGCAAGACTAACCTATTTTCTGTGGTTGCAGATTCTAGTGTTATCATTAAGCCATTAATCTTTATGAGATATCCATATTTGCTTGAGTAATGTTTTGCAGGTCAAAGATATTCAAATCTGCAGGAAAGTTTTGTCACCATCAAAAAGGGGGAGATTGTTAGAGAAATCTTTCTGGAATATTTTGAAGCTGACAAAACGTTTCCATCAGTCTAGTCTGAAGAATTGCAGACTCTACTATTTAAAGTCTGAAAACCTCCGGACTGCCACACTCAAGACTCAAAGTCTATTCCCATTGACAGTTTGTAGTTTGTCGAAAAAGGTCTATCCAAGACTGTGTGTTTTGTTAAGGATTTGATCTTATCGACTGACGAAGATCTCTTGGCTGGATATGACATAACGGATTCCTTATTCGAATCAAGATTGATTAAGGATCCGATGATTGGCGAAGTATACTTGGAAGGTTCTACTTATGGAAACCGAGATCCTGATTGTATGGGCGAGCAGGATTGATGGGCTATCGACATGTTCCTTTAATAGCTCGAATGATCTTCGTAATTGATTCTGTCCAACGGGAAGATTGGAAGAATTCCTTTGGTAAGTGCCAACGGGTATAATGGCATAAAGGAGTATATAAGGAAGACGTTCCAATTGTTCGAGTGTGTGCACGATAGAAGAATTCTAAAGTCTGAAGCTCCTTGTTCTTTGTCAATTCATTTACTGAGCGAAATCTTGTATGCAAAAGAGAGTCTATATTTTGAGATACCTTGAGGAAGTGTGATAGAATATCTACACTGTGGAATCAAGGGAAAGTATTGCTGTAACATCTCTTTTGTTCATAGTGAAATCCAGCCGGTGGGCTGTCAGTACGAAAGAGTGGACGTAGGCTTGGAATAAGCTGAACCACTATAAACCTTGTGTTCAATTTTCTTTTCCCTACTCTCTGTTTACTTTGATCATAATCTGTTTTGGAGAACTTCCTTTCTATTGTCTGCCTAGTATTGCTTTCGTGTCTCGGTAAATTGTTTTTTACACCTATTCACCCCCCTCTAGGTGTTTATACTAGCTATATCACTCTTCCTTCACTTCTCTGCTCTGTCTCTTCTTGTCCTATGTCCTCTCTATTCTGCGGCTTCTCAAAACTAACAAAGCTCTGTAGATTTCTCAAGGCAAATGCGGAGAGTGTGAGATCATCCTCATCTTCTTCGTCCTACAAGATAATGGCTCTCCTCTTCTTGATAGGTGCACTCATAGGCTCCTTTGCCTTTCCTCTTCTTTGCGGCAAAGTCATGTTTTGCTTTGGTTGGGGACTTCTCCTTCAAGCACTCCAAAGCTTTGTTCAGTTCCTTCAATCTCATCTTTGATACCATTTTCAGCTCTATAACCATAAGAGAAATGGTTTGAACACATAGAGATGTTGGAAAACTGAATCTGAAAGTGTTTGAACAAATTGGAGACCAATGCTAAGTAAGGGAGTTGTCCCTTATCTTTCACAACAGTCCTCTACATGTGCATCAGGATTGTGTGTGGTAGTGAGAACTTCATCCCATTACTGATGACGAACATCAATTTTGCTTCAAAACGAGATACTAGAGGTTGACTTGGGTTAGATGCAATTGATCACAACCTTATGCAGCAAAATATTGGAGGCAGTCATTCTAGAATAAGTAATGTTGCCTTCAGAAAGTTTGTCATTTACAAGAAAACTTGTTACATGACCAACAGTCACATTTATTGGTTGGAAGCTCCCTCTTTCCACACCAATAACATCCGCCAATGTGTCCACATCCACCAAGTACTATTTCTCACCCATAGTAAAACGAAATCTATCCACTTCAAGGAATGACAAATTCAAATAGAAATATGTAGTTAATTCAGGGTAAGCGATAGAAGTCTTTGAGCAAAATCTTTCAAGTTGAAAGAGAGCAAATTTCTCCCTCAGGTTCACCTTCAAGAAATCTAGGAAATCAAAATCCACAGTTCAAGGGTTCATCACCCCTATCTTTAGCAATTTTGAATAAGTCTTTTTGTGGTCCTTAGAACGAAACACATCGTTCCTTCACCACGTACAGTAGCCGCAACGCCCATCCTAGGCTGAAAATTCTCATACATTATCTAATCATCATCCTTCACCTCAGGCTGATTAAAAGAACTAAACCACAGATCACTTAGAAAGTTAGCAAAAGTCCTGTATGCCAAACCTTAAGGCACAATGCCTAACCTTTCCATTAAACGAAGAAATATGGTCTCGTTTTTGTATCCTCGTTCTCGCAGAAACTCATCAATAAACATCATCACAATACCACCCTGCTTCAATTGATTGTAGAGTTTAAAGAGAAACTGGGGTTTTAAAGTTCTTACGGGTTCAACATCCATGATCTCTTCTTCTGTTTGTTGAAGCGGAGGATCTTGAGTCGCATGCTAACGCTGTTGAGAATGTTGTTGTTGTTGCTATTGAGGAGAATCTTCTTCCTCGGTTAAGTCAAAATGAGTAGGACCCTCTGCCATGTTCTGTGGTCCCCCGCTTACCATCCAAGACGACTTTCTTTGGAAAGACATTCTCACAGTCGAGGCGGATTTCTCGAACTCGTTCATTTGAAAAAGGTGAAAACTTTGTAGAGCAAACTTGAGAGTAAAAGTGAGAGAGTACGGATTTTGTGCTCTAGGGTTTGTGAATTCGTAAATGGAGAAGAAGAACTCAACGGTATATAAAGCAAGTGAATCGGGGTATATGAATCGTCATAGCAAAAATAAAACTGCATTTTTGAAAATAAAAACTGCCAAAAAAATTCAAAAATTCGAAAAATTTATTTCTTAAAATAAAATAGGCAAGCCACAATTCAAATACCAACATACCTTTTCAAAAGCTTCATGCTAAAATTAAATTACCTACATTAACTTACAGATGCAATTTCTGGAAATTCTGAGTCTGATCACCTTCAGACTTTAACCGATATAAGATATAATATTCAATCTAATACAAATAGACTCAAATAAACTTTTCTCCAGTGGCTTTATAAATATATCCGCCAACTGATTCTTCAAGTCAATGAATTGAATCATAACTTCTCCATTATGAACATGATCTCTTATAAAATGATGTCGAATCTCTATATGTTTTGCCCTTAAATGAAGAATTGGATTCTTTGTGAAATTAATTGCACTAGTGTTGTCGCATTTGATCTCGGTGCACGATTCTTCAATTCCAAAGTCTCTTAGCTATTGCCTTATCCCAAAATTTGAGAACAACAACTTCCAAAAGCCATATACTCTGCTTCTACTGTTGAAAGAGTTACAGTACTCTGCTTCTTTGAGAACCAAGACATCAGCTTGTTGCTCAACAGTTGACAAGTACTAGAAGTACTCTTTCTATCAACTCTACAACCTGCTAAATTTGCATCTGAATATCCAAGGAAAGTAAAGTCTCTTTATTTGGGATACCACAGACCTAACTTTGGAGTAGTTGCAACGTATTTGATGATGCGTTTTGCAGCACTTAAGTGAGATTCTTTGGGATCTGATTGGAATCTAGCACAAATGCAAACACTAAACAAAATGTCAGGTCTAGATGCATTAAGGTAAAGAAGCGAACCAATAATGCTCTTGTAGAGCTTCTGGAATACATTATTTCCTCCTTCATCTTTGTCCAACTTTGAAGAACTTGACATAGGTATCTCTATCTTTTTGCAATTCTCCAATCCAAACTTCTTGATGAGATCTTTTGCATACTTTTCTTGATGAACAAATATACATTTCTTTGATTGTTTAACTTGCAATTCCAAAAAGAAAGTTAACTCACCCATCATACTCATCTCGAATTTATCGTACATACATCTAGAGAAATTCTTGCATAGGTTTTTGTTAGGAGATCCAAAGATTATATCATCAACATAGATTTGAACCAGCAGGAAATCTTTACCTTCTCTTTTTTATAAATAAAGTAGTATTTACCTTTCCTTTTGTTAGGGAAATTCCTTATGATGTTTTGAAGATGACAAAATAAATCAAATGCTATTAACGTATTTAATGGTTAAGTAATAGATTATGCAGATGATATAACATGTAAAGGACATTGTCAAAATCTAAAGACTGCCAAAAGACTAAATGTAACACATGTCCAAAGTTTATTCTGAAGATTTCCAAACTTCTGTGTCAAAATCTGAAGACTACTAGACTTTAGTATCAAAGTCTATTCTACATCAGAAGTCTGCTCACTCTGACAAATTCCAGACTAAATGTGAATGAAGAACCAGAAGACAAACTCTATGCTGAAGCTGAACTTATTCAAACTGTGTCTAGACCTTAAAGCTAAATCTGTTCAGAAGCAGATTATGTTCAGACTTATGTCCAGATTGTAAAGTCTATTGCACTTAGACTCTACTTCAGACTTAGAAAATGTTAGGAGTAGCGTCCAAAGAGAAGTAACTGACGAATGGCTACTCATCCACCCTACAAATACCTCAACTAGTCCAACGAGAAGTTCCTCAAACAACACAACAACTATCTTTATTTTATCATATTTTAGCTATAGTTTTTCAATATTCCCATCATTGATTAAATTCTGGAATGTATCTCTATCTAATTCAACATTGTTGATTAAATTCTAGTGTTGTTCCACAAGTCTAGTCTCGTTGATTAAATTTCGACATTGTGTTTCCTATCCAGGAGTATCGCTATTGATTAGATTCCAACTCTACACCTAAAACAAGGTGTGTCATAAATTAAATTCCGGCATAATTTGAGTTCAAAGTATAAGCTATGTTGACACCTAAATTTTTGGGGTTGATTTTTGCTAAATTAAAAAAAAAAAAAAAAAAAAAAAAAAAACATGGCATATAGTTTAGAAACATTTTATTTTCATTTTTTTTTATACCGTCGGTGAAGGGAAGATTTTTTTACATGTTCCATTAAGATTTTTCACATATATTATCTTGTGCAAAAAGGGAATTTTCTGGATAGAATATGTGAAATGTAAAAAAGGGGAATATTGCGCGAGGTGGGTATATTTCAACGATATATTTAGGGATATCATGCGCAAACAAAAAGGAAAAAATATATACCACAAAGATACATTTTTAGACCTATATAATACCTCATGTGCAATTTGTTTAGGGGGTTCTTTTTCCGTCGGGGAAAAAGGCACAAAAAGCAAAAAGTGAAAAGTGAGGTAAGAAAGAAAAAAAAAAAAAAAAAAAAAGTCCCCCACGCGACTGTTCATCTTCCTCGCCAGGGGGAGGGGGAGTCTCCGCCGGCGCCATCGCCGTCCGCTCCCTCTGGCGTCCGCCTACGCCGTCCCTGCTCGCCCGCGCCGGCAGCCGAGCCACCAGTGACCCAAAGTCGCACCGCTGCCACGCCGCCCCGACGCCCGCAACTTAACGCCACTTGCCGCCTGTAGATCTAAACAGCAGTCGGTCCAGATCCGACGCCACCTCCTCCATCGATCTTGCAGCTCGTGAAGCCCCTCGCCGTTCCTCGACGATTTGCTGTCGTTGCTGTCCAGCAGCCCATGATCCAGCGCCTGACTCCGCCTGCGCCGACCGACGCCACCTCTCCCGTTCGTCCACGAATGCCTCGGCATATTACCCTCCGGAGGCCACGACGATCCAGATGCCAGCCATCGCCTCTGCCGCACCTCAACTCATCGTCCTCCGATCGGTGACCCGACGCCACAAATCCAGTGACCTGACGACCCGGGGTTGCTCTCCGCCCTGCTCATGACCAACGCCAGGAGATCCGAAGCTCCTGCTCCGCCCACGACGCTGCCCGCCGGTCTCGCCGTGCCGGCCCGCGACGCCCGCTCCCAGATCCGATGCCGCCCCCGTGCCGATCTGTGACGTCCACACCAGATTCGCCGGAGCCCTCGCCGAAACCCGTGCCGGCTCGTGCCGGAGCCCTCGCCGGAACCCTAGCCGGCGATCTTCCCCCTCGCCGGAGCCCCAAACTAGCGTTCAAGATTTATTTTTTGTTTAAAAAAAAGAAAAAAAATCGAATTAGGTATTTTTGCTTTATTTTATTAGGCAAGTTTATGTTATTTTATTTTTTATTAGTATCTTTTTATATCTTGTTTCCTTTGTTTGAAATAATCTCAATATATCACCCGATTCGCAATCGCGCCGGGATTTTTTATTTCATTTATAAGGCTTTAGATGAAATAATTAATCAAGTGAGAATAAAATTGATATTTTGATCTTTAAGGCTTAAGATCAATTTATCGATTTTACTAGCAAAATATTATCCCTTGATCTGAATGATGTGTGATATTTTTTTTTTTTTTTTTGGGTAATTTTGAATGGACTTGATTGCTTTATTTATCTTAAAATATATTTGAGTTAGAATATTGCATGTTTTAGGGTTATTTGCATATTTAGGCTAAGCATTTTATTTATCATGAATTTTCTAAATAAAAAAAAAAATCAAATCATTTAGTTTAGGCTGCTAGATTTTTTAATAGGAATTGCATGTTTAATTATTCGGCAATTATTAATTTCGAAATTGAAAAAAAGAAGGAAAGGAAAAACACAAAAAAAAAAAAAAATCATCATGCACATGTCATGTAGAATTATGGCATATTTTGTATGTCATTGCATATTAGGGTTAAATTGCACTTAGTTTAATTTTAGATAATATTTTTTTCTTAATTTATTATAAGTTTAGGCATTTTTAGATATATTGCGTTTTAGGATTATTTAGGTTAAGATAATAATTTAGTTTAAATTAGGATATGGCTCAACCTAATTCCTAATATAAATTAAATAGGATCTTAATCTAGTTAGGTAATTTTCACATTTCACCAAATTTTGAATTTCATGAAAAATACAAAAAATGTCATAGGTTAAATTATTTTTATTATTAAGGATAAAATGCATTCTTTTAGGAAAGAGAAAAAATATCATATGCATGTCATTAGGGTTAGATTCATTGAGATGCATGTCATTTAGTATTTTTGCTAGGCCCATTTAATTAGAAATTACATGTCATTAGAATTAGGTCATTTAGTTAATATTGCATTGCATATTGCATGATTTTAATTAATTAAGTGAAAACAAAAAAAGAAATTGCGTGTTAATTAAAAACCATATCTAGAGTTGTTGATGTGGATTTTAATTTAACATTGCAGATGCTTTCGTTGCTTTGAGATAAGTTTTTGCAATTTATTTATCGTTTATCTGGGTGTTAAATTGGTGGATTGCGCACCCACATGATCACCTCACATGTTAGGGAAATAAATTTAAAATCAATTCAAGCTGCTTGCCAAACATTTTTGAAAATAAAAGAATGTTATCGAAAGGGCATTAGAGGAATCTAGTGTAACCAAATCCCCGTATCCATAGTCTCTGGTTCGTAGGAGTAAAGTAAAACTCTCGTTACTTTACTTGGGTTTCTAATCGACCCACCAAAAAATAGATTAGTAGCGACTCCTAGTTAAAAATCAATTGCACGTTAAAAATTTGAACCTAAGTCGCGAATTGGTATGGGCTTGGGAGAGCCCGAGTTAAGTCTAGGCTTAACAATCCATTAGCCAAACCCTAGGTGGTTTACACCCAAAAATTTGGTCGCGACAAGCTATTTAGCTACTTGTGTCCATATTACATCATTGATTAGATTCTTGTGTGATTGGTGCTCAGAAGTAGTTAGTCTTTGAGCTATCCAAGTACCAATTGTTAGGGCCATATATACTATATGAGAATAAATTTCTCCTTACATTTAACATTTTTCTATCCAAGCTCAACATAGAACTTGAGTCTCTTATAATAAAATCAAAATGTAGCGTTGGGTGAAAGATTACTCATGGGAATCAAAACCGATGAAACAAGAGCACTTCAAGCTTGATTGGCTTGAAAAGCTTCAAGAGAAAGGGGGAAACATGTGGAGGAGAGAGGAGATGAACCAAAGTGGAGATGGAAGAAATGTAAGAGTTTTCTTAATGTAGACTACATTAATCGATACTGTAATTTACCGTTTTACGGGGATTGGTCTAAGGTGAGATAGAAGGTTTTTTAATTAGTCTAATATGGGGCTAGTTAATGTAAGCCGAGTTGAGCCTAGTCCGTAATAAAAGAGCTTGATTGGAAACTCTATAAATAGTGCTCAGGTCTTTCCTCTAACCCTAATTCTCACAAGTATCCTCACATAAAGAGCGTTTACCTAGCGATAAATGGTGAGGGGCCGTCTCATTGAGCTAGTGATACAGAGGGCAATATAGGAGAAGAGTTCTTGAGCGTTTACCTTGTATTAGTACACTTAAAAGTATAATGTATGCTCAAATTTGCATTAGACTAAATATCGCATTTGCGACAAGACTTGTAGGCAGAGATACTAGTTAACGTCAGGACACAATCATTGGGTTACTGCCAATAAGTCTTCTTGAGATATAAAAAAAAAAAAAAAAAAAAAAGGACAAAAGACTATATGTTGATTTACACTATATGCTGATTTACATACATGTTCAAGTCTTGCAGCTAGTAGGGTATTTAAATGTAAACTTTGCTGGCTGTTAGGATGACATGAGATCAATAACGAAATACATATTTATGTTAGCAGGAAGTGCGGTAAATAAAGTTCTATATCATCTTCTACTATGTAAGCAGAGTTTGTAACATTCTTTTTTGCTATTACTTAAGCTGTTAGACTCCGGAACCTTATTAAGAAGTTGACCATATTTAACTTTATGGATAGATCCATACGATTATATTGAGACAATAAATTTGTAGTATTATTTAATAACAACAGAGGTCTCAAGGGGTCTAAATATTTTACAGTCAATTTTTTTACCATAAAGAAACAATACAAAAAGGTGACATTATAATATAACATATTTCTACAGATGATATAGTTGCAGATCCACTAAATAAAGGACTTCGCTCTTCCGTTCTTAAACGACATGTCATTAATATGGGTTTAAGAGCATCATGAGATGTTGTTGTTTAGTGGGAGTTATTTCACTTTTACTATAATAGAGTTTACATATGTGTTCATTACACTTAGTAACAATTTGATATATATTAATTTTTGCATTCAATAAAATACTTTTGACTATGTTGTCATTATGCTAAATACATATTGATAAAAGTCTTAAGGTATTGTATAAACGTTGAGTGAAGGCTAGGGGCATCCGGTTATTAGCCTTGTGCATATGTCTTATTATATATAAAGAAATGTTAACCGTAAAGACAATGCATATATAGGTTCATTGGAACCATAAAAATATTCTCTAGTGGCACAAGTTTTTTGTGATATTTAAGGTAAGAGAATGGTGACTGACAAATGGGATCACTGACAAATAGGATCTCTCTATGAGAGATGTTATCCATTTGCCAACAAAGTTGAAAGCACTTGTGATCATGGAAGGCTCTATGTGTATACATACAGTTACTGCCATAATTTGATGTTTGAGATTTTATGGGATAGGATTGACTATTAAGAATTATCTCTAGACCAAGGTGCATACATACAGTACAATTTCAATTAATATAGTCCAAGTGGGAGAATGTAAGAGTTTTCCTAATGTGGACTACATTAATGATATTATAATTTACTGTTTTACAATGTTGGTCTAAAGTGAGATATAATGTTTCTTAATTAATCTAATATGGGACTGGCTAATGTAGGCTGAGTTGAGCATGTCCTGTAATTAGAGAAGTTTGTTGGAAACTCTATAAATAGTGCTCAAGTCTCTCCTTTAACCATAATTCTTACAAGTATCCTCACAAAAGAGCATTTACCTAGCACAAAAATGTGAGGGGGCCGTCCCATTAAGCCATTGATACAGAGGGCAATAGAGGAGAAGGACTTGTGCGTGGATCATCGTTTTTCCGGTTCTGCATCAAGAATGATGGATTCCAAATCAGGTGCGTTAATCTTTCTATTCAATTATATATGCTCTTGTTCTGGTTATGGAGATAATGAGATTGCATGTTTTGCATCTTACAACACCAACACCGACACGCGACATGTGACACAACAGACACGACACAATAGACCAATGCATTGTTTATCAAAAATAAAGAATTCCAACACGTTATGACACATTATATATTAAAAATATATTCTTATATATACATAATAAATTATCAATTTATGATTATTTTAATCAATTTAATTTAATTTAAATTCACAAATAAATAAATAATAATAATAACCTATAATTAATTTACACTAAAAACATAAACCTAGCATTTGTTAATATCATTCATTATTTCAATTTGACAAATTTAATTCCATTCCAATAATCTATAAAACTCTGAGGAAAAAAAGACAAGTAATCCATATTCTGGATTCATATGTCAGAGTATGTCGGAAGAGAAGAGAAAGAAAAAAAATAAACTTGAGGGGTGAATTGTATGTCGCGGGAAATAAAAGCCATAAGAGAATAGAAGACTAGATTTTGCTTCTTTCCCCATTTATTATTTTTATTATTTTCTTTCTTTTTTTACATATTTACATTTTGACTTCTCATTTGTTAAAAATTTTAAAATTGACCCCATACATATTGGAATTCTAAACTCGCATCTCAAAATTCCCAACTTGCGTGTTGGATAGTATCCGGAAAGTTGACCGGATGTCAGATTTTCCGACACCTGTTGATCGAGTGTCGAAGAGTATCAAACACATGTGAAGTGTCCGACACGACACGAAAACTCCTAAAGAGTGTCAATGCTTCCTAGGTTGTAATCTTTGTATATTGTTTGATATATAATGGAATTCGGTATTGCTCTTCCCTTGACAAAAGTCACTACGAACGAACCATGTAAATTTGGTGTTTGATCTATTTTCCTTATTCTGTCTATTTTATTATTCGATCGCTTGCTTTCCGCAACAGATCCAGCCCACTCCATAAGATAACATGGCTTTTTTTTTCCCCTCGTACTCAGGAATTTTTTCTTTTTGTTGTAAACCAATCTTGTTAATTAGTAATAATCCATAATTTTAGGGTCGACATGAGTGTCTAAATTATCGAATGGGATCGAAGATTAAAACAAATACGAGAACAAAACCAAATTTCCATTAGGAGTAGAAGTCTTGAAGTGAAGCAAGGGCACTTGCCCCACTGAACATGTATTGGCGTCGTTCTTGCATGATTCTCAATAAAAATATTTTACAAATGCGAATCTCAAGAAAGCGCATTGTTAAAGATACGTGCCGGATCGAGAAATTTAGGTTTGATGGGTGGATCAAAGGATTTGTGATAAAAAATTTCTTGTTCAGTTAATGCCTTAAACACCGATGCATCGTAGATCAGAAGATCTAGTGGCCGAGTCCTATGTGCATAAGCATGACTTTACTTTTGTGCAATTCTTTACACTTTCGGCACACTTGTCTTCGCCGAAGCACGTGACTTTGATATGCATGCATGTCGATGTTGGACCTTATTTGCTAATTCGGTCTTGTCCACTTACCGCAAATGATCAGGAGAATATCGATGGGCGACTATTATAACTCCGATAAGCATTTGTCATGGTTTAGAGGTTTTCAAGATCTAATGAATTGAGGAACTATCAAAGATGATCGGGCAAGTCTTGAGGTCTCTAAGTGCCTAGAGTTTCTTAACTACTCTAGAATACTCTTAAACGCAACATGAAAAACATACATTATTCTAGAGTATTCTTATAATTAATGCTTATAGTTGGTAAATGGAGGATGGAATCTTCACGATTAGATTAAGAGGAAATCTAAGGTTATGATTAGAGGGGTTGATACATAAATGAGAGTCACCTCCCTCTCATTTGTTTCATTTAAAATCTAGAGCTTTTATCTCTACGAATTTGTTCCTTTAGAATCCTTGTGAATGTTGTGAGCTAAGTAGCACCGACACCGAAATGTGACACGACATGACACAACCAACATGCCGACACATTATTTTTAAAAAAGTAAAAAATTCTGACACGTTGGGACACGTTAAATATAAAATGTATATTTTTATATATGCATCATAAATTATCATTAATTTGATTCCACAAATAAATAAATTAATAAAAAGATCAGAGAATGAATTTACAATATAAATATTAATCTATCATTTGTTAATATCATTCGTTGTTTTAATTTGACAAATTCAACTTCATTTCAATAATCTATAAAACTATAATACTGCAAAGTGACATGTCATGATTGGTAAATCCCATTAAAATATGTCTCAAGATTAAGTCCATAAATAAAAGTCCTAACATGAATCATAGAAAAGAGCAGAGTCGATTTTTCAGATGCACTTGGGACAAGTTTCGAACATTAATTTTAGTAACTCTAGGATCATCGAAGGAAACTATAAGAGGAAAGTTCCTCCGATGACTTTTGAGTAAAAGTGAAAGATATTTCCGACAACATTAGCAAAGCAAGAGACACAGCTTTCTTTTTACAAGTTGTTGTCGGTTTCCAATGTTGGCCTGCAGAAATCAGAGGGATATTGATTCCATGCTCCATATAAATGTATAATTATTTTGTCTTGAGGTGAGCGTGAAGCAAAAGGCATTGGTGACGGTACCTCTATTTGTTTGGATTAAAATTCACGAGATTTTCATCCTAGTGCCACACGTCTTCTCGGCAATTACGTCTTTGCATACGTGAGAAAGCCAATCAAATTTTTGTAGGAAGAATTCGTGTATAATACTTTCATCAGATTGAGAAATTATTTCGCGAGAAATTGTGGGGCTAAATACTTCATGTTTTATTTAGTGTAATTGGGGCTTGAGAAATACTGAAAGTACTTGAGTGACTCAACTGTGGTTGTAAACTAAATAACACCAATATCGACATGTGGCATGACGCGATATGATACGATACAACACACCGACACGATGTTTATCAGAAAGTAGAGAATTCTAACATGTTAAGACACGTTGGGATACATTGGGACACATTATATATTAAATGTATATTTATATATGTAATAAATTATCATTTTTATGATTATTTTAACCAAATTAATTTGATTCAAATTCATAAATAAATAAATAATAGAAAAGAGTTTAAAATGAATTTATATTAAAAATATTAATCCATCGTTTGTTAATACCATTCGTAGTTTCAATTTGACAAATTCAACTTCATCCAAATAATCCATAAAACTAGAATACTGAAAGTGACATGTGACGATTGGTAAAGCCTGGTAGAATATGTCTTGAGTTTAAGCTCATATACGAAAGTCCTGGCATGAGTTGTAGGGAAGTGTGGAGTCGATTTTTAAAATGCACTTCGGACAAGTTTCGAACTTCAATTTTGGTAACTCTAGGATATGAAATATCCCTATCCCGTGGGATCATTGAAGGAAACTACAGGAGGAAAGTTCATGTGATGACTTTTGAATAAAAGTTAAAGATATTCTGGACAACAACATCAGCAAAGCAAGAGACGTGGCTTTCCTTTAAGAAATTGTTGTCGGTTTCCAATGTTGGCCTGTAGAAATCAGAGGGATACTGATTCCATGCTCCATATAAATATAATTGTTTTGTCTTCCTTTTACAAGTTGTTGTCGGTTTCCAACGTTGACCTACAGAAATCAAAGGGATACTGATTCCATGCTCCACATAGATTTATAATTAGGTTGTCTTGGAGGTAAGCATGAAGCAGAAGGCATTAGTGACGGCACATCTATTTGTTTGGATTAAAATTTGTTGAGATTTTCAAGTCGTGTGCTTCTCTCTTCATTGGTTTTCCCTCTCTCTCTCTCTCTCTCTCTCTCTCTCTCTCTCTCTCTCTCTCTACATGACTGGCTTGAAAAGCCTTGAGAGGGAGGGGGCGAAACGCACGGATGAAGGAGGAAGAAGATGAACCGAAGAGGGGATAGAAGAAACTGATCGGAGATTATGCAACGGAGATGGACGGAGGGTGGTTGGGTTTAATGAGTTAGCTCTGAAAGCGACCCAGTTTATTTTCCTCGAATTCGACAGTGCTTGGGTGTATGTGTGGATGGGGGGGACGACAATATAAATTAAGAACGGAGTAAACCGAGAGCAGTAAAGCTCCTACTCCACTAATAAGTAATTCCAGATTTCGTACAAATGTAAATTTTAGGCCGATAATCTTTTTGAGAATCGACATTTTGAAGGATTAAGAGATTTAAGAGTTAGATAAATTTTTCATTTCCCAAAAATAAAGTGAATAGTTTTCTAAAATAGCTGGAATCTTTCTATTCTACTTCTGATGTGATGTTATCATTAAAATTTTCTAAAAAAATTCCATTGAGCAGTGTAAATCGTTTAATTTTTATCTATACCTCCCGCCTTCTCCATTAACCACTCAAGTAACTAATTGCTTGTTAGAAGTAAAACTGCATGTGCGAGGTTTTTGTACACAATTTCTATAACAAATAATTGATTCTCGAACCTTTTATTGTCCAGCCAAGAAATGGTTAAATATCTTTGCTTGATGTTCTCAAGGAGAGAATTAGTAGAATTGAGAAAATATTGAGGATTCATTTCAAGAGTGTCTACAGCATACGAAGTCTGTGCAATTAATTTTATTATACAATTTTCTGCCATGTGAGAAGTAAAAACTTCATCGATCAGCCGAATATCCAAATTGATTTTGTGGAAAAAACTCAACTTCAAATAAACTCAACTTCGAACTGGAAAATTTCAGTTGGCTGTTTACGTTTCTTCATTCTCAAGTCTCGTTGATGTCAAGTTCATCTGGAACCACCGCATGAGCCTGGCAGCATCTTACCTGCTTTTTGTGTACTGTTGGATGCTTTCTCTTTTATGTTATTCATTTGCACGTGGTACTTTTAGGACGGAAGAAGTGCCTGAGGAAAGTAGTATAGAATTCTCTTTATTTAATGGTGAAAACAAAGAAGTAGCTATATTTCTGTCACTACGCAATTTGTCAAAGGCTGTTTTGGATTTTGATCTGGTCTCAACTTACATAATTTTTTTTCCTTCCTCCAACTAATGATTCATCTTCTCTTTTGGTTTGTCGCTCTTCATTTCCTTATTCTCGTCAGACTTTTCTGACTTTGTTGGAAGATATGATCTAGTAGATTGTATCAATAGGGAATCAAGTTTATTTTAGGATTAGAAAGATAGGAAAAGATAGGAGAATACTTAATTTCCTGTTATTGATTCTTTCTTTGTAATTAAATACATAATGTTGTACAGAAATTACAATCAATAGAGTGAAAACAATCTTTCCTCTACGTCTTCTGTTTCCCTATGAATTCAGAAAACCTTCTTCTCTTCTATCTCCTTTTGTGACATGGTATCATAGCCTTCTATGGTTCTGACCTGAATTTTTTGCTTCCGCTCCATTACCTCGCAAGGAACTCCAATTTCCAGAAAAGCGTTGCCATAGGAATCAAAGCTTTGATTACCTAAAAGGGGAACCTCATATGCAAAAGGAGTTGCCGAAGGAATCAATTCTCTATTTATCATGACGAACCGCAAGACCTTACCTCAACTCCAGTCGACCAATCTGCGGGAGAAGCATCGCTGCAAACCTTGGGCAACCAAGATTCATCCATTGTGATTTCTACATCAGAACAACAGCAAAGCCAGATCTAGACTCAACCCCAACACGTGCAATGGCAGTTGTAGGCTCAGGCTAATTTGGGGCAACCCTTCGTGGGCTACCCCTACCAATGGATGTTGTATCCATGGTACCATGGGCCGGTCCCCAATGCATCATCGCCTGGCTACCAGAGCAGCACGCGAGCCGATGGAGGTCTACCAACCAACGATGGGGCAAATCCAACCATCGGCTCGGAGCAGACGAGCAGGTCGTTTGGACCAAGTATGGGAACGAATCCCTACCGGATTTTCACGATGCGGGTCACGAATTTGGGTTGAGCAGTTCGGGTCAAGGCACAAATCCTTACCCGAACCCTACACCCGGTTTCTTTCCGTATCAAATCATCGCTGACAGTGGCCGGCCGGAACCCGGTGACCCTCTTTACACAACAAACGATGACGGACCCGAGCTAAAAATCATTAGTCAGCAACTAACAGGTGCTGACAACTATTCAAGCTGGTCCCGTGAATTTCGGCAGGCACTGGTAACGAAGGATAAAGAGGTTTTCATCAACGGAACGTTTCCGATTCCATCCCACGAGCGAATGGCACGGCTTTGGAGGAGATGCAACCAATTGGTCAGGACCTAGATTGGAAATTCCATCACACCCGAAGTCGCGGCCGGACTTCCCCCGACAGAGGACTCAAAAAAAAATGTGAGAAAACATAAAAGAGATGTATGGAAAACTTGATTGAGTTAAAATCTTTTCACTCACACAACAGATCTCAGATCTGAAACAAGGGAACATGACCGTCGCAACGGTATATAACAAGCTCTCGGCTCTGTGGAACGAATTAGAAGCAGCCAAAGAAAAATTTGACTGGCCCGACCACATCCAACAGCAATACAAGAAAATGCGAGAAAGGGAGAAGGCGACGAGGTTTGACCTCATCCTCAACGAAACATACTTGTCATTTTGTTCTCAAATACTAACCATGGAACCCATGCCAAGTCTCGACCATATCTATCAACTCGCCATACAGGAGGAGAGCCAACAGAGGACGACAGACCATGGCAAAGGAGGAGACAAAATGGTCCTAGCGACAAGGAGCCAGTTCCACTCCTCGTAGAAGAACACGAGGAGAAAAGAGGCAGATCTAGGGTTCTTCGAGAATCACGAAAACCCTAGGTCATTTTTAAAGAAGACAGCGGACGGTGGTGATTACTTCCAGCAATTGGACGGCCCACACTTCTTCCTGGGAGTGATTGGATCCGATGGCTAGCGCAGCATCAATCTTGCTGGATCAAATGGCTCACGATCAGCGAACTTCCATGAGCCGGATGGACCGCACGGCAATTCTTTCACTAGATTCAACGGTCCATATGGGCCCATTTTGGCCCAAGCACTACAGCCCACAACTAGGCCTTCATCAGCTACGAAAAATAATGGGTCAAAAGGAAAAGGTAAAATGTATTGTGATTATTGTAAACGTTCGCACCATACGATTGAGAACTGCTAGAAATTGCATGGAAAACCAGGAGAAAAAAAAAAAGGGAAATTTTCCTCAGTTTTTCAGGTATCGGGCCAACCAATGGGAAAATCAATTACCCATGAACAATATCACGAGCTAATGGAAGCATTGAGGAAATTGGATGCTACTGATAAGGGTGGAAGCTTCACAGGTACATCTTACTATTTAATGAACTCAATTTTGAAGAATGCATGGATTATTGATTCAGGTGCTAGTGACCACATAGTCTGTGATAAGGTTTTCCTTTCCAACATTACAAAATTATCTTTCTCCATATCAGTACAACTTCCAAATGGGAACACCACTAAAGTCACCATGACTAGCACTATGAATCTTAGTCCCCTTATTACTCTTCGAAATGTGCTTTATGTTCCCAATTTTCACTTCAACCTAATCTTAGTTGCCTGAGCTTGTGAAGAAAATTCATGTCACATCCTTTTCCACTCTGATAAATGTTTCTTTCAGGCCCTTTCAACTGGCAAACTGATGGGCTTGGGTAGAGTCAATCAAGGGCTGTATTTTTTTATGGAATTTCCGCATCTTTTTAAATTACCTCATGTTGAATTCAATAAATCATTGTGTAATGCTGCCGCCAGTGATATGAGTTTTCTTAATCATAAAAGATTGGGTCACACTGCATCATTTCCTTGTCCTAAGTGTCCCATTTGTCCCATGGCAAAACAAACACGTGCTCTTTACCAAAATAGCACTTCCCGAGCAGATGACAGTTTTTTCTCTAATCCATGATGGATCTCGATTCTTTCTCATAATCATAGATGATTACTCTCGTGCAACATGGATATTTCTCATGCAATCCAAAAATCAGGACTTTTCTCATCTAAAGACCTTCCTTTCCTTATCTAAAACTCAATTTCAAAAAACAATCCGTCAGATACGCACTAATAATGGAAGAGAGTTTTTCAATGCTAAATGTGCTTCTTTATTTTATCTAAATGGAATATTGCATGAGAGTTCCTGCACCTATACACCACAACAAAATGGAGTTGTTGAGAGAAAGCATCGTCATCTCTTAGAAGTAGCACGTGCGCTTAAATTCCAAGCCTCTATTCTGAAAATTTTTGGAGAGATTGTGTAGTCACAGTAGCATATCTAATCAATCGCATGATGTCACGCATTCTAAAAGGGAAGGCACCTTTTGAGCTATTATATGGAAGGAAACCGGATCTGAGTCATCTCAGAGTTTTTGGGTGTCTATGTTATGTGACTACAGTAGGGCATAAAGATAAGATGGCACCTCGTGCTAGACAATGCATATTCATGGGCTATCCAACCTTACAAAAGGGTTATCGGCTTTACGCACCATCTACAGGAGATTTCTTTGTAAGCAGGGATGTTGTCTTTCATGAAGATATTTTTCCTTTCTCAAATTTCACTTCATTATCTAAAGATGAGAAGACAACGTATAAGCAATTCTTATTGGAAGAGGATTTATCTTTTGAAGGAACATTTATCATTACTTCTTCCCCAAGACCAGCTAATGTATTGCCTCCAATGCCTATTGAGAATGCTATCGAAGATTCCATTGAAAAGCCTCCTGTAGAAGAGCCAGCACAGTTGAGGGATCTTTCATAAGCAAGCATTATTGAAGAATCATCCTTGACACAACATGAGCCACCGCGGTGTTCTAGTCAAGCTACTCGTCCACCTACTTGGACGAAAGATTATGTATGTGGTTCTTCAAGATCAGGTATTTGTTACCCTATCTCATCTTATATTTCATTTGATAGGTTATCGCCAAAACATCTATGTTGTATAAGCCGTATTTCTGAAGAACAAGAACCTTCTAGTTATAATGAGGCAAGAAATGATCCTCGTTGGCAAAGGCCATGGAGTCTGAATTACATGCCTTGATAGAGAATCATACTTGGGATGTTGTATCATTACTTGCTCATCGCAAACCAATTGAATGTAAGTGGGTATATAAGATTAAATACAGAGCAGATGGCTCTGTAGAAAGGTACAAAGCCCGGTTGGTGGCCAAAGGCTTCACATAGCGAGAAGGTTTCGACTATCATGAAACTTTTTCGCCTGTAGCAAAGGATGTCACATATCGTTCTTTTTTATATGTTACTGCCTTTCGTGACTGGCCACTGCATCAAATGGATATCCATAATGCCTTCTTGCATGGTGATCTGGACGAAAAAATATACATTGAGCTTCCACCAGGATTACGGAGACAGGGGGAGTCTAAAGTATGTCATCTCCGCAAATCTCTTTATGGACTAAATCAAGCCTCTCGACAATGGTACGCCAAGTTCACCAATGCACTTATGGCCGCTGGGTTCAAACAGTCCAAATATGACTATGCTTTATTCATCTGGACAAAAGGTATGTCATCTATTTATTTGATGATCTATGTTGGGAACATACTTATCATGGGAAATGATGATTCTATTGTGAAGAAACTCAAAGAGTATCTGCATTCCACTTTTCATATTAAAGACTTAGGGCCACCTAAGTATTTTCTTGGAATTGAGATAGCTCATTCAGATCAAGAAATCTCACTAAGCCAGCGGAAATTTGTAATGGAGATCATATCAGAATAGGACTGTCGGGCTGCAGACCATTAGTTATTCCTATCGAGCAAAATGCCAAACTAACTTCCATCGACTATGATACTAGCATATCTTCTCCTTCTGATGATCCATTGTCAAAAGATCCCTCAGGATATCAGAGACTCGTAGGGAAACTAATATATCTCACCATGACTAGGCCAGACATCTGCTATGCAATACAGATTCTTAGTCAATTTATGCACAGTCCGAAGCAATCTCACATGAATGCAGCCTTGAAGATTGTGAGATACTTGAAGACATGTCCAGGCTTAGGGATACTCCTTTCTCGGAAGTGCAACATGGAGATGATGGCCTATTGTGATGCGGACTATGCCACATGTCCTATGAGCAAGAGATCTATCACTGGCTTCTATATCAAATTCGAGGAATCATTACTTTCATGGAAGACAAAGAAGTAGTCTACTGTGTCCTTATCTTCAGCTGAAGCAGAATATTGATCTATGGCCAAGAATGTTTGTGAACTTGTCTGGTTAAGGGGTTTACTTCTGGATCTCGGGGCACAAGTTAAAGGACCGACTTTACTCTTTTGTGACAATGATTCAGCACTCAAACTTGTAGCAAATCCTATACTACATGAGAGGACAAAGCATATAGAAGTCGATTGTTACTTTACTCGAGAAAAGATTCAAGAAGGAGTTGTCGAGACGAGAGGAATCAGAACCTCGGAGCAACCCGCGAATATATTCACTAAACCTCTTTGTCAAAGACAACATACATATCTTCTAAACAAGCTAGGCATCTTGGACATATACAAGCCACCAGCTTGAGGGGGAGTGTTGGAAGATATGATCTAGTTGATTGTATCAATAGGGAATCAAGTTTATTTTAGGATTAGAAAGATAGGAAAAGATAGGAGAATACTTAATTTCCTTTTATTGATTCTTTCTTTGTAATTAAATACATAATGTTGTACAGAAATTACAATCAATAGAGTGAAAACAATCTTTCCTCTACGTCTTTTGTTTCCCTATGAATCCAGAAAACCCTCTTCTCTTCTATCTCCTTTTGTGACAGACTTGGATGGACTCTTCGTGCCTTGAATCCTCCATAGAACAACCAAAGGAGTAGGACAGTTTGACTTATTGCTGTGCTTATTTTCTTAAGGGAGGCCATTTGTTGTGTCTTTTTACCAGGCCGATAATCTGCGTCAGCAAACACTACTACAAACGCAACGTATACTGACAACTCGGCAGTCAGCACGTGCTCTCCTCGCAATACACGATTACTTTTCGAGACTCCGGGCTCTCAGTTCTCTATGGCTCGCCAGGCCACGAGAGTAACAGAAGATCGAGATTTTGTCCTGACTGACTCCCTGTTGGCCGTTATGTTGATGGAGGTGATATCATTCTACAGACAGCGAGTCCTTTGATTGAAAGTGCTCCTATCGTCGCCGCTGCTGATCTCGAGAGTCTTGGTTTGACTCTAATTTGGGGTGAGCAAAGTCATGTCTCTGTAACAAAATCATGTGCTTGTTGTTGTAGCATTTTTGCTAGTGGTTGTATATTGTTGCAATGCCTCCTTGAGGACGGTCGAGCTGACAAACTATTCAGGTCGAATGTTGTCATTGATTAGAGGCAGTGAATAAATTGAGGGTATCATTGTAAAGGTGAATAGATTTACATGTTCGATGATGGTGCTTCATTCCTTTCTGTGGTAATGCTGTTCTATGATATGGAAGCTGATTTCATTGGTCCCTGATAGAAATGAGTGAATGAAATAGAAAAAGAATGTAATATCGGTATTCTAATCTCACTTATTTGGTATATAAATTGAAAGAATGCAGATCCTTTTTTAAGGAATTGAATGGGATAAAGATTTCATTGAATTTTGGACAGATTGGACGAGATAGTTTCATCTAGTAGGTTCATTAGACTTTTTAATTGAATTACAAATCAATTAGCCAGGCATTGTTTTAAATCATGACTAACAAATTGATATTATTACAAATGACAAGTTATCTTATTAAAATTAATGAAATTTATTAGTGCAATATCCATAAGGATTTCCCACAATTGTTTTATGATAGGTAAATCATTTTGGTTATGAACATAGTTTAATAACATGTAATAATCAGTGTGATAATTGATGCTGGATTATTCAATTTCAATAATGTGACATCTAGACTCATGCTATTTCCACCTTTCAAATGGCTATAACATTTCCTATTACCGAGTTGGTAAAAATAACCTCAAAAGAATTAATTAATCACAATCATAAATGGAGATGGTGAAGGTTGCTATTTATTAAAAATATAAGACCGTCCACATTAATCAAAAGAATGACGTTTTATTCTATCATCTAATGTGCTTTTCCGTTTGATAGTATACGAACTTCATTTCTCTTCAATGAAGGCTATTTTGGATCATTGAAATTTTAAGATGTATATAAAACTATTTGAAGTGGAGACAGCGTGGAGCGGAGGATATCAAAGCAAAAGCTTGAATTTGGCATCCACTCCCGAAATGTCTTTATACCAAGACATTCTCTTAACAGTTAATATCCTAAAAAAACTCCAAACCGGTACACCTGTAACAAATTTATCCCAAACTAATTTTTTGACTACCAAAAACCCCAAACCAGTACACTTTTGACAAATTTACCCAAAACTGGTACATTTGTGACAAATTTACCCCATGTTAGTTTCCGTTAAATTTTACTGTCAAATTATTAAGTTGAATGACACGTAACCGTTAACTAGTATACCAGTTTGGGATTTTACTCTCCGTTTGTCATAGTTTACTTTTTTTTATGATTTTTTTATAGTATTAATCCAATTTAACGGAGGGTTTATTTGTCACAAATGTACCAATTTGGGGTTTTTGGCGGTTGAATAAATTAGTTTGGGATAAATTTATCATAAATGTACCAGTTTAGAGTTTTTTATAGGCTGCATTTGGCAACCACTTTGCCAAGGATGTTTAGCCCCCTAAAGGCCTTTGGGGCAAAGTAAGAGTGTTTGGGAGGATCTTTTTTACTTGCCTTTGGGAAAGGCCAGCCTTCCCAAGGCGGAAAGCCCAAGGTAGGTTGGGGGCTGCCTTGGGCATTCAGCCTTCTCGAAGGCTGGGGTAGAGCAAGACAAAAAAAAAATTTCCACAAATGTCCTCACTAACATTTCGTTTTTCCGGTTTTGTCCTTGTGACTATTCACCTTCTTCTTCGTTGATGTTGGCTGGCGAATTTGCGCGGACCTACGAGGGGCCAGCGACAAGCTGGACAGAGGTCGGCAAGAGGTCGGTGTGTCACAGCGATCATCAGCGACCAGTCGCGTGACCTCGGCAACCCGTTGCAAGTCGCGTCGCCGCGACTGTTACAACCCTCGGCGACCACCCAGATCTAGGTTGCAACAAGGTCGCGCGACCGCTGCAACCCCGGTGATGCTGCAACCCCTGGCATATCTGGGTCACCGGAGGTCTCCGCGACCCAGATCTAGGCCGCGCGACCTCCGGCGACCCAAATCGCGCACAGATCTGGGTCACCGGAGGTCGCCGCAACCTAGATCTGGGCCGCACTACCTCCAGCGACCCAAATCGAGCGATTGGGATCGCGCAATCTAGTCGCGACGATCTAGTCGTAATCGAGGTTGCCGCAACCAAATCGAGCGGCCCCGATGACGGAGGTCGTCGAGGCCGCTCGATCTGGCTGCAGCGACCCTCGCCGACCCATCCGCCCCGCCGGACCGACCCCCCGCCCCTCGCCGGACCACCTGCCCCTCACCGGCAATAACCAACCAATTCTCATTTTTTTTTTCCTTTTTTTTAATGACAAAAGTCTTTTGCAAAGTTAATTTGTCCAAACGGTATTTTGCTCAAACATATTTCACAATGAACTTTCACAAATATGATTTACCAAACACAATTTACATTTCCAAAAACCCCTTTAGCTCAAAGGCCTTTACATTTTCTCAAGGACTTTCCCCAAAAGTCTTCCCAAACGCACCCATAGTCGGTCAGGGTAAATTTGCCACATGTGTATCAGTTTGAGGTTTTTCATAGTAAAATAAAATAGTTTGAGATAAATTTGACACAAATGTACCAGTTTAGGGTTTTTTAGGGTATTAACCCTTCTCTTAATAAGTAAAATGGATGAAACGGAAATCTAATCCGCTGAGATGAAGGGATCGTTGGTTTTTTGTCTTTTGGTTGCGCACCAATATCATCGATGATGGAGGGAAGAAATAGGGGAAACTGATGAGAAACACCAATAAACGTGGAAGTGGAAGCTGTGGATCGGAGTATGCTATTAATTATCAATTATCCGCAAGAACAATACTATTCAGATTCATTCGTAAAATGCACGCTGCGCCGCCCGCATTTTTTCCTAGTCAAACGATGATTGATTCTCTCGCTGTTTATTTTTCTGCGCAAAATGCTACCGTCCCTTACTAGGCCGATCGAACCATTGGTCCTGCCCCTCAGACAAACTCAATCAAACAAAAAGATTGAATCGGGTGGTCGCGAAGAAACACCATCTCAACTGGACCCGACACTGGACCTCCTCTGGTCGGTACAGAAGCAAAATACATGTCAACAAGTAGGAAGCAACAGCGCAAATTGTTGCAGTAGACTCTTGTATTCGGCCTGTCGGATTGAATTGGGCGGTGGGGAAGCAAGGCTCCTGTAAAAATCATACGATTTATCTGTTGATGTAAATGCGAAGTTTGGACTGTTGGGATGCTAGGCTCCTTCCGAAGTTGATGCTTTAGCAGTGAAGAGTCAGAGCTATCCTCATATAGTTTACTTGATTTACTTTCTGATCGCGTTGCAGATAACACAGAACATGCTCAAGTCGCTTGAGAGCAAGTTCAATGAACAGAATATGAGAATTTGTACAAAGAAGCTGTGAAGAGGATGAGATGGCATCTGAACTTTTTGAGCATTGGCGGTTTCGTTCCCTTCGATTAACACGGCCGGTAAAAACCAGGCGTCACCCACACGGAACACGAGTAGTATGAAGAGTAATCCGAGCCGTAGTAAAAAGGGGAAAAGAGAAGAACAAAATTACGTGGAGGGAGACGAGGAGAAATGTATCCATGGAAACGCCACGTGGACCTTTTTTAAATGCCAACTCATATTAAAATCTTAACTATCAATTCTACGTACTAAATTTGACCGGAATTTATCGTCAGAAACACTTAAGTGATCGTTTTTTTTAGATTTGATATTTAGGTGATCCAACGAAAAATTTTGGCAGTAAAGTGAGGATCGTACACAATTTTTGACACTTCTTATATACTTCTCCCCCGTCGTGTTCCCGATGCTTTGATCTCAGCCTCTGTGGCCTCCATATCATGACGTCCAGAACCCGAATTGCGGCGCCGAGGAACACGACCGTGAAGGCTGTGAAAATGAGTTTCAACACTTGCAGCTCTCTCTCTCTCTCTCTCTCTCTCTCTATATATATATATATATATAGAGGGTGAGTTGAGCGGCATGCGGTTCGGATGGCTTTTTGTTTGAGCGCGCGAGACCTGAATTTTTAAAGACCTGATTTTTATTTTTATTTTAGATATACATAAATTAAAAAGAAAAAGTTAGCAAATTAGATTGGAAAAACGATCCTTGCTAAACTAATTAGTAGACATATGACCAAAAATAAAATAATGACGAGATATTTTCTTCGCGCCCGCCTTTGTTGACCTGAATTAATATGAAGACTTGCTTCTTGGGTTCGATTTAAAAATTAAAAGATTATTAAAACAGTGCCAAACTAGAATACTGCACAGTACCATAAGACGATTGGTAGATCATCTTAAAATATGTCTTGAGATTAAGTCCATAAACGAAAGTTCGGACAAGTTTCAAACTTCAATTTCGCATATGGAAGGAAAATATAAGAGGAAAGCTCATGTGATGACTTTTGAATAAACGTAAAATATATTCCGGATAACATCAGCAAAGCAAGAGACGTAGCTTTCCTTTTACAAGTTGTCGGTTGCCAACGTTGGCTCATGCGATCATCGAAGGAAATTATAAGAGTAAAAGTATAAGATATTCTGGACAATATCAGCAAAGCAAGAGACGTAGCTTTCCTTTTACAAGTTGTTGTTAGTTTCCAATGTTGGCTGGCAGGAATAAGAGGGATATTGATTCCATACTTCATGCATATATATAAATTTTTTTGTCTAGGAGGTGAGCGTGAAGCAGAAGGCACTAGTGATGGCACATCTATTTATTTGGATTAAAATTCGTGGAAATTTTCATCCTGGTGCCGCACGTCTTCTCGTCAATTATGTCTTTGCATATGTGAGATAGCCGACTAAATTTTGTGGTAAGAATTCGTGTATAATGCTTTCGTGAGATTGAGAAATTATATTTGCGATAAATTGTGGGGCTAAACATTGCATTCATTATTGACCCCATGCATATTGGGGCTTGGGAGACACTGAAAGTACTTAAGTGACTCAAGTATAGTTATAATCTAAGTAGTATTAACACCGACACGCAATAAGTGACACGACACACCACACCAACACATTGTTTATCAAAAATAGAGAATTCCGACGTATTGAGACACATTGTATATTAAATGTATATTTTTGTATATACATAATAAATTATCATTTTTATGATTATTCTAATCAAATTAATTGGATTCAAATTCACAAATAAATAAATAATAATAAAAGAGCTTATAATGAATTTATAGTAAAAAAATTAATCCACCATATGTTAATATCATTTATTGTTTCAATTTGACAAATTAAACTCCATTCCAATAATTTACAAAATTTGGAGGAAAAAAAAAAAAAAAACAATCCACATTTTGGACTCGCGTGTCAAAGCGTATCAGAAGAGAAGAGAAAGAGAGAAACAAACTTGAGAGATGAATTTTGCATCATGGAAAGTGAGAGTTTAAAAAGAAGAGAAAATTAGGTTTTTCTTCTTTCTCCATTTATTATTTTTATTATTTTATTATTTTTTAATATTTACATTTTGACTCCTTACTTATTAAAAAATTTTAAAATTGATCTCATGCATGCTGGAATTCTAAATTCGCATATCGGAATTCTCAACTCATGTGTCGAATAATGTCGGAGAAGTTGACCAAATATCGAATTTTTCAACACTTATTGATCAAGTGTCGAAGAGTGTCGAAGAGTATGTGAGAGTGTCGGACACATGTCAAAGTGTCTGACATGATATCAAGGCTCTTGGAAAATGTCAAAGCTTTTTACGTTGTAATATCTATGTATCACTTGATTTATAGTGAAATTCGTTATTACTTTCCTTATGAACATAGGTCACTACGACCTAACCACATAAATTTGGTATTCGATATATTTTCTTTATTCTGTCTATTTTATTATTTGATTGTTCACTTTCCGCAACAGATCCAATCCCACTCTATGTAAGATAACATGTCTTTTGTTTGTTTGTATTCTGAAGTTTTCTTTTTGTTGTAACTCAATCTTGTTAATTGGTAATAATCCATAATTTTAGGGTCAACGTGAGTGTCTAGAATGCAGTCGAAGATCAAAACAGGCGCGAGAACAAAACCAAATTTCCATTTGGAGAAGAAGTCTTGAAGTGAAGCAGGGGCACTTGCCCCACTGAACATGTATTGGCGTCGTCCTTGCATGCTACTCGATACAAATATTTTACAAATGCAAATCTCAAGAAAAGACATTGTTAAAGATACGTGTGGGATCGAGAAATTTAGGTTTGACGGGTGGATCAAAGGATTTGTGATTAAATTTTCTTGTTCAGTTAATGCCTAGAACACTGATGCATTTTAGATCTGGAGATCTAGTTGCCGAGTTTCATGTGCATAAGCATAACTTTACTTTGGTGCGATTGTTTACTCCTTCGGCATGCTTGTCTGCGCCGAAGCACGTGACTTTGATATGCATGCATGTCGACATTGGACCTCATTTGCTAATTCGGTCTTGTTCACTTACCCAAAATGATCAGGAGAATATCGATGGGCGACTATTGTAACTCCGATATGCATATGTCATGGTTTAGAGGTTTTCAAGATCTAATGAATTGACGAACCATTTAAGATGATCGGGCAAGGCTTGAGGTCTCTACGTGCCAAGAGTATTCTAGAGCTAGTAAATGGGGAATGTACTTTCCACCATTAGATTAAGAGGAAATCTGGTTATGATTAGAGGGGTTGATATATAAATAAGAGTCACCTCCCTCTCATTTGTATCATTTAAAATCTAGAGCTTTTATCTCTACGATTTCTTTCCTATGAAGCACGGACACATTGCCAATGCTTCCGTGTCGTGTCCGACACGTGTCAGAGCGTGTCGGACACGTCGACACGCTCGGACACGATCAGACACGCAGTCAACACATGTCGGATTTTCCGACACGTGGTCAACGTTTGCCCGACACATTTGGACACGCGTGTCCAGCAGACGATGGAGGATGGAAGCGACAATGAGGGAGCAGAGATGAGGTCGTGAGTGACGGCGAGCCCACGACGGAGAGAGACAGCCAGAGAAAGAGTATAGATTGAGGCGAGGGCCGCCACTGTGATGCTGCGATGGATCCGACGAGGCTGCAACTGCGAGGGAGAAAGGGCCAAAGGCGAGAGGAAGAGGAGTGGAAGGTGGTCTTGCGGCGAGGAGGAGAGGAGAAGGATGAAGAGGAAGAGGAGAGGAAGGGGGTCATGCGGCAAGCGGCGAGGAAGGAGAAGGATCGAGAGGAGGAGAAGAGGAAGGGTCGTGCGGGAGGAGGAGGTAAAGCTAGGGATTTTGATAGGAAACTCAAAAGTAAATAAAAAAAATGGAACTCTGATGGCCATCACGTATTTTGGGGGAGGGGAAGTGACAGGACAGCATGTTTGTCACTGTCAATGGTGGGGAGGGAAAGAAAAATAAAGTGGGGGAAATGGACGACGGTGGAGAGGGAAAGAAAATTAAATTTTGGGGGGATGGATGAGGGAAAGAAGATTTCTTTTTTAATCAGAAAAAAATAAAAATAAATGAGATTAAAAAATAATTTTGAAAAATAAAAATATTGAATTTGAATTAAATTAATTAAAAATAAAAATATTTATTTAATATACAACGTGTCCCAACGTGTCGGAATTCTCTATTTTTAAAAAATGACGTGTCGATGTGTTGTGTCGTGTCGCGTGTCCGTGTCACATGTCGGTGCTACTTAGTTTCTTTCTCTAGAATCCTTGTGAATGTGCCGATACCGACATGTGACACATGACACTATAAGCCGACACGTCATTTCTAAAAAAATAGATAATTTCAACACGTTGAAATATGTTATATATTAAATGCATATTTTTATATATACATTTATCAAATTGATTTCATTCAAATTCATAAATAAATAAATAATAAAAAGAACCTATAATGAATTTATACTTAAAAAATTAATCCATCATTTATTAATATTATTCATTATTTCAATTTGATAAATTCAACTCCATTCTAATAATTCATAAAATTTGGAGGAAAAAGTAAGCAATTCATATTATGGACTCACATGTCAAGTGTGTCGGAAAAGAAGAAAAAAAAATAATGAATTGTGTATTACGAAAAATGAGAGTTAGAAAAGAAAAGAAGATTGGGTTTTTTCTTCTTTCCCCCTTTATTATTTTTATTATCTTTTTTTTACATATTTATAATTTGGCCCATCATTTATTAAAAAATTTTAAAATTAGCCCCATGTGTATCAAAATTACGTGTCGAAATTCCAAAATTCCGAACTCACATGCCAGAATTCCAACTTGAGTGTCAAGAGAGTCAACCAAGTATTAAATTTATCCAACATCTTTTAATTGAGTGTCGATGTCAAAAAGTATTAAAGAGTGTCGGAAAATATTAGACATGTGTCAAAGCATCCGACATAACATATAATCTTCATGAGAGTATCAATGTTTCTTAGGTGATGGGTAAGGCTGACTTCTTAAAAGTTTTTTAAGGTTGTGCAGGTACGGGAACACTAAGTCAACAGTCATATTCAAATGAAATATCACCATTATCACTTGCAACTAGATATGAGTACGATCTGAAATGTGCATTTTATTAGCTAGGCGGGTGATGATCTTTATAAAATAACATGCGATTGTCAAGTACACTAGATTCGACCCAAAAAAAAAAGTACACTAGATTGACTTTAGTATCTCCAAGTCACCAGGAGCCACTTGTCATATTCACACTTGTTCTCCTAATGTCATAGTCTAATATCTCATCTTTGCTGATACCATAGGGAACATCAACATAAACAATAATGATATACCATTTGGACTTGCACCAACATGGTTTTGAAACCATCAAAATTCCCTAGGGAAGTCTTTGTCGGCCACAAGAACAAAAGGTAGTAAATAATTAAAGTGGTTGGCAGTCTTCAAATTATAAGAAAATGTTAGTACTTTTTTATACCTAGTAAGATTAAAAAAATGGTAAGTGACTAAAGTTTGTTGGTATCTCAATTTGACAAACTTTGGTACATCAATTAAATTAACTTAGGTAATTGCATATAAAAGTTATTAAACTATTGATAATCTTTTAATTATAAATATATGGTGTACTTATCAAAACCTTTTAGTAAATTAAACTTCTGACCAAAGAAGCAATCTGCCAATCGATTTTTTTTTAAACGAGATTTAACAGTTACTAACATTTTCACGATGTACAAACATGAATCTCGGTTATGTATTTAGGGCCACGAAATGCTGGCAATCTACATGATCCACAAGAGATCCTCTAGGTACTAGCCTGACTCGGTTATTGTCACCCCAATCCTCGAGCACGTGCCCATCCCTTGATAGTTGATTAATAGCAACATCCCAGGACACATCACCGACCCTTTCTTATTAATATTACGCATGTGGAAGCAAATATAAATCCCCAGACAATAAAAATTGGGATAGAACAGTAGAACTAAATTTCAACCTTTAAAAACATTCACTCTTATATACATTGCAAATCAGTGCACACATATACAAGGTGAACTATTAAGTCAAATTCAACTTAAGCCAATTTAAAAACAAAGTCTACAAGCAAGAGTGGGGTTCTACGAACTACAGGTCCTCATCCTCCTCTTCATCTTCCTCCACACTCCAACTGGAGCTTTCAGCAGACTGCACTGGACTTCCGAGATCTTCAAAATCCAAGACTTCTGCATCTATAACCGGGCCCGAAGGGAAATCTGCGGTGCCTTTTCTAAAGGCAGCCTCCAGAATACACAGAGGTATCTCTAACTCCGGTAGGGGACCCTCTTTTTGGCCATCTTGAGCCTGGTGATACCACGATCTATATCGATGGGGGACCTTATGGGTGAGACCTGCATCGACCCAAACTATAGATCTAACCAATTCATAGGTCCATCCCCTAGGGCACCCATGAAATGGAAAGTAAGAGGTATGCTCTGTGATCTTCTTAGGTCGACCCAAAAACTCAAGAGGGGCCATCTAAGGACCTAAAATGGATTGTTCAATAACTAGTGAGACAACGTCTTAGTAAGTTCTCCCCATAAGACTCAACTAGGAAACCAATATGCCACACGAGCTACCTATGCACACACGGGTCAAAGGACTTACCTTGGCCTCAGATTCCATCTGCAAATCAGTACAGTTTAATAGGCACCCAAACAATCACAATAGATCGAAACATCGATCAATCAACCTAGTTGATTACATGTCAGCATGACCCTTCCCCGGTCATCTCAACCTATACTATGCATTTTACAAGATAATATACCTAGTCACCGAGCCACGTGCATTCTCTAAGGCGTCATATATGCCAAGGCGATGTACTTAATCACCGAGCCACGTGCATTCTCTAAGGCTTCATATACGGCAAGGCGACGTACTAATCACCGGGCTCTATGCATTCTCTAAGGCGTTATATATACCAAGGCGACGTCTCTCAAGGTGTTAGGTGATATACCAAATCGCCGAGTCATGTGCATTCTCTAAGGCGACTTATTCGACATACTAATCACCGAGCCACGTGCCATTTCCAGGTGATGTATATACTCAACGATTCATGTGCATTCTCTAAGACAACCTATACGTCAAGGCGACCTATCTGATCACCAAGCCACGTAATATAACTTTCTTTCTCACCACTCTATACAGGCTATTAAAATATTAATGGCGCTATAGACCCACGCTCGGTCATTTCCAATCAATTACTGAAATTAAATAATTTAGGAATAAAATCCTAAAAACAAAATTAATTCAATTCAGCACAAACCCATGCTCAAATAAATAAACGAACTACACCATAATAATCAGCATAAAATTCCGGTCGTCGGCTACCATTGCCTATTTTCGAAAAATGAATAATTAATAAATTAATTTCGAAAATTAATAAATAAATACTAAAAATCTAATTTATGCCTATAATGCCTAATTGAAAGCCGAGACGAACCGGAAAAAATCCCGAGGTTCATTCAATAAATACTAGAAGCTCTCTACTTGCTAATAGCTAAGTCTAACTGCCTAACATGCATCGTTAAATCACTAATTTAATTGTTCTAAACTAATATAATCACCTAATCATGCTTAATTAACATTAATCAACCCTTAAGCATCATTAGCAAACTAAGCAAGGATTAGTAAGCTAAACTCACCCGTTTAAAATTCCGCTCGGATTGAAACATTGGGAACGTCACAGGGGACGTTTTACTCCAAAGCAAGCTTAAGATTCGGAGCTCGAAACACCTCAAAATGGCCTCAGGAAGCTGCTAGAAACCCACAAAAATCCTTTCTATTCTTGGTTGGAAAATAGGAGAAATCAAGCTAGGTTAGCGTGGCAAGGCTTGGGAAAGAGGGAATAGGCCAAACCGGGCCTAGATGGAGGTTTACCGGTGAACGAATGGCTAAGGACAGCCCCGATTGAACCCTACAAGATCCGAAATAGTCCGCTGGGATGGAGGGCAAGCGAGGCAAAGGGTGGAGAGCTGCGTGGATGGTGGGGTGCACGGGTGAGGCGGACAATGGCAAGTGGCGCAACTCCGGCGGCGGCTTGGCATGCGACGGTGTCCAGCTTCTTGTTCTCTGCTGCTGGTGGCGTCGAACACAATAAGGAGGGAGGGAATGGAGTGCTTTGGCCAACCAAGGGAGAGAGAGAGGGAATGGATGGGGTTTGAGAACCACTTGCCTCACTTTTCCACCAATTTGTCCCCCCCACAAGCTTGTCCATCAAGCCAAAGTTCTATGGCTGTCATTGAGCCACACAAACACTCCTCACAACTCATGAAATGATCCATTTAGTTAGGGGGAAGGGGAAGCTACGAATTTCCCAATTTTTGGCTTCAATTGAACATTTCTCTTCACTTGATTTAATATCATTTGGCTTTTACAATTTCAATTGATTCCTCAATACTTCAATTGATAATATTCCTCACCCAAGAATCCATCTTGCATCTCAATCTTGTGACCAAAAATAATCATCGGCCTTAATTGAACAAAAAAGGTCATATGCCAATTTTTTCCCAAAAAATCTCGGTTGTCAAACTAATCTTTTGAGACTAAGTCGACGTTCCTAGAATTTATTGTGACATGGCGGAATCTTCAATTTCTGAAATCGGACCTGAATTCACGGATAATTTCCCTTCGACACGTTTTTAGCGTAACCTAGACTATCGGGTATTTTTCAAAGATTTTTAGTGCAAATGACCCGTGGTCGATTTTCTTCGAGCCACAATGAACCCACTTGACACATTGGCAACTCGCGATTGTCGTGAAAATCTCGAAGATTTAAATATGGACATAGGGTACCAAAATGATAAAAAAATCAAGCTAGTGTCGATCGACGAGAATTTTCCAATTTAATGGAGTCACCCACGATCGGCCACACATCTCAGTCGAACCGACCTATTTCTGATCTCAAATTAATTTTATACTGTGCCGTAATGGCCTCTAAAGATAAGCACGGTCAAGAAGTCAATTTTTGGTCGAATTCTCAAGTCTATTATCTTAAAATCTCTTAATGGCTTCCCCAGATAGTCTAGTTATCTCAAGAGTGATCAACTTTGAGAACAGTCCTATAGGCCCGTCGATGAAATGTTCGATTCATTCAATAGAAAACAGGACTGAAAATTTGGAATGTCACAGTTTTGCTACCAAAAATGCTGCAATTTCTAACAAAGACTCAGTGGGTCCAACATTACCAAATAATGCACCTAGTGCTCGTTGGCAAAGGTCAAACCCATGGCAAAGGATGAAGAAACTTTATCGACAATTATAATTAACCTATAGATCCAAAAGAAGGTGGTTTACTCATGTGATAAATTATAATTTATGTCATGTCCTAAGTAAAAGAAATACTTATGAAGACATTAATGTGCACGAATACTTTTATGCCTCGGTCAACCGTCATTTAATTGAAATGTTGATTGTTCACACCACAGGTTCAAGATTGAAAAAAAAAAATTGACTTCTATTAAATGGACTTATGTACTTTGATTAATAATGGATCACATTTTAATTTTAGTTACTATGGCAAGAAAAGTAATCCCAAAATTCAAATCCAAGAAGAGTACCTACAGCTGTCACTTCGAAGTGTCAACCCTAGTCTTGTAACTCAATACTTTGACTTCTCAGTCCCTCTTTTGCCCTCATTCTCCTTTGGTGACTTTGGAATGGATGATCTTTCGCATTCCCGTTATCCTCATCCCTAGAAGCTAAGAGAGTAGAGCAAGCACTACAATGGTGAGATGCTTGCAAACATACAATCCGCAATTCGCTTCCATCTATTGCTGAGAAGAGTGCAAAATCATTCTGCACAAGCTATGTGTCTTAAAGTATACCATCCAGATATCCTTCTCATCCAGGACACCACGTGACTCTCCAGATACACAAAGACGCTGTCCAATGTCATGCTTGCTTTCGAGAATGTAGCTTGACATACTACTCCTATTCGTGTGGATTCCTTATGGATGTAGGCTATGCAATAGGAACTCTGCCTGACCAAGATTGACCTGCAAAGGAGGAGTTTCAACCTATTGCTCACAAACATTCATTCACCTCCTTTAATGAGAATAGGAAGTGACATTGAGTGCAATGGATGCGGGCGTCCAATCACGAGGGAATTATACTGCTCTGCATGCTGGTTCTTTCTCCACAAGACGTGTGGAGTCGCCCCAAGAGATCCAATGCCACCCCTTTCACCCTCACCACCCCCTCGCACCCCCTGTCAATGAATCAGGTAATCAGTTCAGATGTAGTATATGCGAGGATTTTTTCTATACTTACCGCTGTGGTGAATGCAACTTGAATGCCAACCTACATTGTATGTGCTCTAATCCTGCCTTTGGAAGATCAAGGGGAAAAATGTTAAAAAAGTCCTAAACCTTTTACATTTATGCCAATTTAGTCCTAAACCTTTTTTTGGTGCCAATTTAGTCATAAACATTTTTATGTTATGACAATTCAGTCATTTCCAACCAATTTTGGCAGATTTTGCTGATTGGACACTGGCCGACTGACGTGGCCTGATCAATGCAAACGTGGATAATTTTTAATAATATTTTAATATATTTGAATTTTTCTTTTTTTTTTTCTTTTTCTTTTTCTTTTTATTTTTTCCTTCTCCCCCTCCTTCCTCCAGCCGGTCGCCAGACCTTGACGACCAGCCAGAGGTGATGGCCAACGAGGTCGAGGTCGACCTCGCCGGCCACCTCACCAATGGCCTCGAGGGCGGCCTCGCGTTGGGCGACAAGGCTCTTCCTCGCCAGATCTGGCGAGGGTCGAGCCTCGCCCATGGCCGACGAGGCTCGCCCGCCCGACGCAAGGCCGCCCCTGAGGCTTGGGCGGCGAGGCTTGCCCTCGCCGGATCTAGTGAGGGTCGAGCCTTGCCCATGGTTCAACAAGAGCAAGCCCCGCTAGCTTGGCGCAAGGCCAGCTCGAGGCCGCAAAGGCGGCCTCGCACTAAGATGGCGGGGCTCACCCTCATCGGCCATGGGTAAGGCTCGACCCTCGCCGCCCAGGCCTCAAGGGCGGGCAAGGCTCAACCTCACCAGGCCTCAAGGGCAGCCTCACATCGGCCATGGGCGAGGCTCGACCCTTGCCCCGCCCAGCGCAAGGTCGCCCTCACGGCCACTAGTGAGGTGGCCGGCAAAGTCGACCTCGACCTCGCCAGCTATCACCTCTGACCGATCGCCAAGGTCCGGCGATCGGCTGGAGGAATAAGGAGGAGAAAGAAAAAAAGAAAAAAAAAATCAAAAACATTAAAATATTATTAAAAGTTATTCACGTGAGCCGCCGGCATTCAATCAACAAAATGCAGCCAAAATTGGCCGGAAAGGACTAATTGGCACAACGTAAAAAGGTTTAAGACTAAATTGACACTAAAAAAATGTTTATGACTAAATTGGCACAAATGCAAAATATTTAGGACTTTTTTAACACTTCTCCTAAGATCAGGAGGGGAGATTGGGAGACTTTCAATGATTAATCACCTCTCTCGTAAATACAAACTTTCATCCTTCCACACAAACATGGAGATCCGCATCCCTTGGACAGTTTGCGGGAGAGAAACCTTTACAATTAATTCCATGGTTGTCTTTGTTGCTCTTTCTTTCTCCGCGAATCATTTGGCCTTTTTACCCACCGAGATTAGCACTGATCTCCAACCTGAGCACCCTCTCACCCTTGCTCCCATTTCTAATTCCACAAATGGCGGAATCAAATGTATGAGTCATGAACATTACGTTCATGATTTCGCATACAGCTGCAAAAAACGTCAACTCCATCTTGACAGATAATGTCCTCTTCAGACGACACTTGCACATCTCGAGGAAGGAGCAACTGCAACCGTTGGACATTTCTCACACAAGCATGAGTTGAAACTTTAATGGGGTCTCACGTTGCTGTTTGGTGAAAAAGAAAAGGTCTAGGCTATCATGCCTTTTAGCCAACTGCAAAATTTGTGCTCCAAAAATCATGTGCCAATTGACTGCAATGAGAGATCTGGGGTTGGTCCCACTCGCGGAAATCTGATAACTGAACATTACAAAGCCACTTTCTTCATAAAAGCAAACTGCTTCAATTAAGTTTCTTGTGTCTGCTAACTACTTGAGAGGGTTGTGACTTTCACCATTTCCACAAGGAGAATTACCAAAAAAGTCTTAAACCTATTATAATTGTGTCAATTCAATTCTAAATTTTTTTTTTTGCCAATTTAGTCCTAAACATTTTACAATTGTGTCAATTTAGTTCATCTAGCCAAAAGTGGCCAGCTAACGTTGACGTGGATACCGGCCGTCTGGCAAAAGTTGACATGGCAATTTTTTAATATTTTTTTCAAATTTTTAAATATTTTTTTGAATTTTTAATTCTTTTTTTCTTTTTCTTTTTCACCTTCTCCTTCCTCTAGCTAGCCGGCGACGGCCAGAGGCGAGGGCCGGCAAGGCCAACCTCGCCGGCCAATAGCGAGGCCGGCCTCACCATCACTAGGCAAGGCCCCGTTAGATCTAGCGAGGCTTGGCCTCGCCTAGCCATGGCGAGGGCCGAGCTCGCCGACACTAGCAAGGTCGACCCTCGCCATGGCTAGGCGGGGCTGAGCCTCACCAAATCCAAGGCGAGGATCAACCTCGCCCAACCAAGGCGAGAGCCAACCTCACCGGTGGTTGGCGAGGCTTCTTGCCCAAGGACGGTGAGGCTTGACCTCGCCATGGCTGGGTGAGGCCAAGCCTTGCCAAATCTGGTGACAGTGGCCTTGTCGGTGGCCGGCGAGGCCAAGCCTTGCCAGATCTAGCAACGGCGGCCTCGTCGTCACTAGGTGAGGCTCGTCTTCGCCAGTGGTCGGTAGGGATGAGCCTTGCCACTAGCCGGCAAGGCTGACCTCGCTAGCCCTCGCCTCTGGCTGGTCAAAGGAATGAGAATGTGGAAAAAAAAAAAAAATTCAAAAAAATTTAAAATTTTGAAAAAAAAATTTAAAAAATTTCCATGTCAGCTTTTGCCCGACGGCCGGCGTCCACATTAGCGCCGGCCGACCAATTTTGGCCAGATGGACTAAACTGGCACAATTGTAAAAAGTTTAGAACTAAATTGCTAAACAAAAAAAAAATTATGATTGAATTGACACAATTGCAATAGGTTTAGGACTTTTTTGGTAATTCTCCCTTTCCACCATAAGCTACTTCCAAATCTTGCTTTTCCACTAGTAAGAATGATATATTCTTCTTCCAGGAGTCAATGATTCCTCTGAATCATCACATTCTTTGAATAATGGGGTAAGTTTGGCTATAGCAAAAGAGGAGAATATCCAAATTCTGCCATCGACGAAGTCCGATGAAATGCTAAAGTGATTGTACGAAATACCGAAATCCCAGTAGTTGGTAACACTATGTGGGCGACCTTTCCAGGTGAAATTGGAGCAAGTGGAAGAAGAACCTGGCGGGACCGAGCTAGATGAAGAAATTCAACGTGTAAAGAAAGAAGTCGACGCGATGCGCATAAGGGAAGGAAGTTGAGGCAGAAGTACAGCAAACTGACGACGGGATTGGAGGTCTCGGAGAGCAAACGTGCAAAAGTAACCTCGAGAAGCTAAGAGGTCGTGGTTATATGCAAAACGAGTCTTCCTACCGATACATCTTATTCAGTTACATTTATTTTCACTTAAGAACTTGAATGGACAGATATACTGATGTTCCATCTATGTTTGTATTTATTATAAGTTTGAGATGGTCTATTTTTGAAATTCATTATGTAAGGTAAACTATTAATCATATGAATCTAAATTGTGCAGTAGATGATGGAAATCCATACATGCATGCTGGTCTCGGTTTAAGAATCTAAGGTTGCACCTTGTTCTTTGGTTGGTCTTGCGGCGTTGGTTCAACGTTGATTGAATTTGCAATTGTACTAGTCTCGGTTTGAGAATCTAAGGTTGCACTTGCCGGTCAACATCACCCTTGGCAAACTAATCGTCTCCTTTAGAATTTTGGGTTGCATCGTTTTTCCCATTAATTTGCTCAATTTTTTTTTTGTATCAATTCATGTGTTCTACATGGTCCCAGGTTAAAAATGAAAAATTTCAGGGCTTTATGTGTAATCACAACTCTCTCTCTCTCTCTCTCTCTCTCTCTCTCTCTCTCTCTCTCTCTCTCTCTCTCTCTCTCTCATCAAAAGCCATACAAGCTCAATGCCGAATAAGCTCACCCTCACACAGAGAGAGAGAGAGAGAGTGCTGCAGCATTGAAACTCATCTTGACAGCCTTCACAGTGGCGTTCCTGAGCGCCGTGTTTCGAACTCTTGACGTCTTGATGTGGAGGCCGCAGAGGCTACGATCGAAGCTCCGGGAACAACGCATCCGAGGGCCTCCGGGTTCTTTTCTCATCGGCAACCTCCGCGAGATAAAGAAGTTTCAGTCACATTCCACCACACCCTCGAAATCACGATCACAAGGAGATCAACAGGCCATGACGCACAACTGCTCCTCCAAGCTCTTCTCATTCCTAGATCGCTAGAGACAACAATATGGTAATTAAATTAATTAATCATATGGCACTCAATGTAAGAATTATTGTGTTGCCCACATGATATTATTAATTGATGGTTTAATAAATATTTAATACTAAAATATATTGGTTATGAGAAGTTATGACTAATAAAATGGTATGATTCTTATTGAAAAGTTACTGTTATTCTGAAAAAGTGCGACTCTCACATAAGTTAAAATACGCTTTGATGGAAAGTACCCCTTGATAGCATATATAAATAAAAGTCTGGTCCTTTTTCCATCCACGATGATGTGAAAAGAATGTTGGACTATGTCCTCTATCAGATGGAATACATTAAATAAAAGTGGGTTAAGGGAAAAAAAAATTAGATTTCTACGCTTCTTCGATTTTTCCGCAACAATTATCTTCAAGGTATTGCTACGGATAAAAATATGTCTTCATCTTTCTCATCATGAAAATCATAATGATAAAAAATCTTGTGTTTTGTATTTTCGCATAAAAAACTTCGTTATCGCTTACACTCATTTGTAATGGGATCTATTTTTGGTTAGTCAAATGGTTAATGTATTGTTTACTTTTTCCTTTTTCTGGGTATTTAGGGACTCTGTTTATGGCCTCGATGGGGAACATGCAGATCCCGTACTTGTACGATGTGGAGGCGGTGAAGGAGATAAGTCCGTGCACTTCGTCGCACTTTGGAAAGCCTTCTTACGAGCGGAAGCTGCTGGCTCCTTTGCTTGGCCAAGGAATTGCGAACTACAACGGTGCCAAATGGGCTTCCCAGAGATAGATTCTTGCCCCTGAGTTCTACGTCGATGAAGTTAAGGTGATCTTGAACACCTTCCCCCTCCCTTCCCTCACTCCTCCTCCTCTCTCACTTTGTACTTAATGAATCAAGCGCATGGCAGAGTACTTAAAGGAAAAAGGGAATATATATCTTATGAAATGAGATATTCAATTTGAAGTTCAAAGGATTTTAACTTCTAATGTTCTGCCATGTCGAAGCGCGAAATGTCCCTCTCCATTAAGTAATCTCGACACCCTTGGAGTGATGATAACTAATCTCTTGCGTAGGGTATGATAAACTTGATGGTGGAGTCTTCAACATGGAGTGAAAAGACTGAGAAGGAAGGAGGAGTTTCTGAGATCAACATTGACAGCCACTTGAGGAGCTTTTCTGGGGATTTGATCGCAAAGGCATGCCCGGGAGCAACTACGACCAGGGACAGGAGATTTTCTCGAAGCTAAGGGCACTCCAAGAAGCAATCTCCAAGATAGCCTTCACCTCTGCGGTCCCTGGATTTGGGTAATCTATATTCAAATAAATTACTGGATTGGTTTTTCACCTATTAAAACTCCCTTATTAAGTGATTTGGCTATCTTTAACTGGTTGCACATCATCTTATTCAGTGAGAGTTCGTAACACAGCAAATGAATATATTATTTCTGACCTAAATTAATTATTCCAAAGGATGAGAATAATTAATGAAAACATCGTAATTCCTTCCAGATACTTGCCAACCAAGACCAACAGGGAAGTAAGGAAGCTGGAGAGAGAGGTTCAGTCCTTGACCCTGAAGGTAGTCGAGGAACGAAAGGAAGCAACCTCGGAGAAGGACCTGCTTCAGATGATACTCGAAGGCACAGAAAATGTCCGTGTGTTGGGAAGCGGAGATGTAGCGGCCCATTTCATCATGGACAACTGCAAGAACATCTTGGCCGGGTACAAGACAACCACCGTCGCAGCCGCCTGGACATTGATGCTGTTGGCCTCGAATCCTGGATGGCAAGCCAAAGTATGCGAGGAGGTAGTGCAGGCGTTGCACGGTGGCCAGCTTCCGATGCTGACATGATTCAGAAGATGAAAACGGTTAGCGAACGCAAACCTACCATGAAATATTCACAATGCACATATGGAAGGAGTTTCTTGATTGGAAAAGAAACAAGGAAAAGGAAAACCTTTATTACAATTTTCTTTTCCATGATCAACAACGATAGATTAACTAGTCCAAATTTATGGTGCTGATTGCAGTTGACGATGGTAATCAACGAGTCATTTCGTCTCTACCCACCGGCGGCCCCTCTCTCAAGAGAGGCACTTGAAGACATGAAGTTTGGGAACATCCAAGTCCCAAAAGGTGTCAGCCTTTGGATTCCCGTGGTAACCCTCCACCAAGACCCCCGAGATCTGGGGGCCCGATGCCGACCTGTTCCATTCGGAGCGGTTCGCAAAAGTGGTCAACGGCGCGTGCAAGCTCCCTTATGCGTACATGGCCTTCGGGGTCGGGCCTCGGACATGTCTGGGGCAGAGCTTCACGATGGCCAAGCTGAAACTTCTCCTTGCCCTCATAATTTCCAACTTTTCCTTGTCAATATCTCCCAATTATGGACATTCTCCAGCCATGACGTTGGTCGTAGAGCCTGAATTTGAGTGGATCTTCTTGTAAAGCCCTCTCGGGGGCTTGCTTAAGAATAAGAAAGAGGAATCTCATGTAAATACCATGGAATAAAGTTTGATCCTATTCATGGGGAGATAGTTGGAGAGGTGACAAAACCCTATACTTTTCATTACAAAACCATTAAACCGGAAAAGGATGGATTGTTTTGTGAAAGAATTTTTGGTCCTATAAAAAGTGGAATTACTTCTTGGGTTGTAATTGCTATCTTATTAGGTTCCGCCAGTATAGATGTTCGGAATCCACAAACCATTATGAATAACATCTTCACAGACATGTCTATTTCACCGAGTTTCTCTCCAAGACCTAATCTTCAAGCAAAATGTTGTTCTACATTTACGTTTACTATTAGAGCTTTGTATTATTAGTTTTTTTTTTTTCCACGCAAAACAGTCGATTTTGTGATCTTGTATTCCAATTGTAGTTTAATATTCATATAATTATCCACACCCTTTCTGAAAGTACGAAAAATCAGCATGTTTCTAGACATTCTAAATTTCCGATTTTAACCGAAACACATCCAAGCTAAGAAGCTAAGACACTTCAACTTCCAATTCTATCCTCAACACTATCGATTTTATTCTAAAGATAATGTTCTAATTTAAACGACATCGAATTTAAAAATGCTGCGCTCCACAATACTAATATATATGTTATTTAATCACTACCCCACCATCATCAATTCTATCTTTGCTAATGGCTAACAAAACTAGCTGTTCGCCCTGGCAATCCTCTAGGGCCCAAAAACTAATGTTATTCAATGTACTCGTACGATCCAAGAACTTGAGATGATATATGTAATTCAAAGAAGATTCGTAAGTGGCTGTTAATGCAATTGCAATCACCAAATTCTGTAAGTTCCGACAATACCTTTGTGACTGTTATAGATCTACGGGGTCAAGTAATTCCTGGTCCTCTGCTGGTGACTTGTGGATTTAATGGTATAAGACGAGGGTCGTCAATTGCTGCTCAAACCGCTGTAGGAAATGCTATTCAGACAATAGTTGATCAAGGTACACAACAAGCAAAAATCACTAGGAAAAGTCCCAGTCTTGAAAGAGATGCGGAGATTATTCGAGAATATATATCGAGTACTAACATTACATATCAAATTTTCAGTAGTAGATCCATAATAATAATAAATAAATAAATAAATAAGAGATGTTCTTTTCATTCAAGAATATATATTGAATCCTAAATTAAATACTAACATAATATATTGAAAAACTACTCCAGCACGTAATTTCAAATGACAAAAGAATATAAAAAAAATGGTTATCTTATTTCGAACGTCTCTGCATAAGCATAAGTTTTACCTTGACACGATCCGCTTTTCTTTCGGCGCACGTCTCGGTACCGAAACACGTGACTCGCATCGAAGTTTGTTTAGTGATATAATTAGAGAAAGTCTACGGGAAGGAAGCAAAGAGAAGTTCGGCCATGAACGGCAAGGCAACGTTTAATACCATGATTATCGCCTGGTGTCATCCGTCATTTAGGTAAGCTTCATATTCGAAGTAGCAAACCCAACTTTCCAAATTAGTCAACTCCGTTTGATTCAAAGAAAATTATTATAATATTTAAATAATAAATTATGCTTTTATTTAACAACTCAAGCTTTTAAATCAATTAACATTGATTCCACAAAATTTCTCATGATATTAAAGTTGCAGGTTTTGAGTTCAAATCTTTTCAATCTCCATTTGTTTCCCCAATTAAATTTACATTCGTAGTACCATGCAAAAAATAATAGATCAAATGGTAAATTTCTTTGGTTGGTTCAATTGAGGGCTAAAAAACTTTTGCAACTTAAGGAAGGTAGTTTTTAACTAACACATAGTAGAAGTGAGCATGGTTCTAAGGTAGAACCACCAACCCGATTCTCTCCAAGTTATCCAAAGTAGGTTCTAGGTTCCAAAATTGGGAAACTTGTTTTGATGGGTAGATTATAGGTTATAGGTAAAATATGTAATAAGTTTTTTGTGGTTTTCTTAGTCTATGCATTCATATGATCCTACAATATTTTATAGCGTTTGTTAATGAGTGTACAATCTAAAACTACTAGTCCAAATTTCTATTTTATGACTAAGACTTTTATTTTGTTAATGTACAATATTTTTTGTGTATCCAGATATAAATTATGGTCAGTGAATTGTAGTAGGAAATGATGGTTATTAAAGGTGATAATTCCCAACATTTATTCAATTAATAATAAATGCGGAACTTGAGTAAACACTGAAACCTATGAAGGGTGGATTCCAGGCTTCAGGATATGTAGGATAGGTTCCACGTTTCATAAAATGAGGAGTATATTCTAACGGGTAGGTTCCAAGTTCTAGTGGAACTTGTACGGAACCTAAAACCGTTCACCCCTAACATATAGATGATTTTAGGATCATTCATTGAAAAGATTTGCTTGTAGTTTTTGAAAAAGATTTAGAACTTAATTCAACCAATCAAAAAGTTTATGGCTTGATTGGATCCTCCGAAGAGAATTTAACAGCCATACAAGGGCTGGACAGTCTAGGTAGGATTCGCTTGAGGGTATGGGATTCTTCAATGAAATTGAGACCCCAGAAAAATTCAAGCTATAAGAGTCTGATATGTACAATGGTACAAGCTCTTTGGGATGAAAATGACCTGCTATCTATAGAGCGACACGCCAATGATCCGACCTTCTAGGAAAGCCTTTTAGTAGGACATTAGTAAGAGACAAACGTTGGTGCATTGTTCAAATTAAGATTGGTAATTTTGAATAAAAGTTAATAACTTCAAAGGCAATCATCAAGGTAGTTGGTAGTCTTGGAATTATAAAAAGAAATGTTGGTAGTTTTTAGAGATAAATCTATTGAAAATTCTAAAACTCATCATAAAAATGCAATCAAATCCAAAAACTTGTCAAATTGGTTCAATGAAATCCTTCCACTAATTCCTTCCAATTAAGCTAATGGAAAATGCTAACGTGTCTTATTTTATTATTTTCTTAAGACATGGAACAATGAAGTGACACCATCAAGCACCACATCAGAAAAATATTAAAAAATAATAACAAATACTTGCTAAATTAGATTACAAATACTTACTTATCCAAAATTTCCTAAACCTAGAGTTCGGTAAGAGGAGGCTTAAGTTCAAGCTTGTTAACATATCTAATTGAACTTACTTTCACTCAAAAGTTTGAGTCAGTTAATTATGGGTCAACTAAAATATATTAAGTGCTTTATACCACACTAATTCTCCGATACATGATTTATTTAATAGAATTCACACATGCATTCTAACATAAACCTTTAAATGATGGCAATTTAACCTTAAATATTTTGATAATTAGCCAATTCAGTCATAAACCTTATAACGATTTACCAACTTAGTCTTTTCGGTCAATTTTGGTTGGAAATTATTGGTGTAATGGTCTAAAGTGCCGACCGTCCTACATAACATGATTGGTACTAATGTGGATATATTTTAAATTTTTTAAAATTTTCTGAATTTTTTTTCCTTTTCTTCTCTTTGCTTCTTTTTCTTTCTTTTTTTTGTTTCTTTTTTATTTCTTATTTCTTATTTCTTTTTCCCTCTATCGGCTATTGTTGGATCTCGTCAATGGCTAACAAAGGTTGCCAATCTCAAGGGAAGGCTACCCTCCCTGGCTATGGGTGAAGGACGCCTACACCTAGGCTAGTGAGGGCCACCCTCACCAAATCAAGCAAGGGCAGCCCTCACTAGCCTCTAGTGAGGGTTGCCCTCACCATTGCTCAATCCAGCAAGGGTGGCCCTCGACAGCCCAGATGAGGGTGACTCGCACCCAAGGCAAGCAATGGCAACCCTCGCTTAAGGCTAGCGACCTTCGTTGGTCATCAACGAGGCCCGATGATAGCCGGCAAAGGGGAAAATGAAGAAGAGAAAAGGAAAAAGAAAAGACAAGGATAAGAAAAGTAAAGGAAAAAATAAATAAATAATTCATAATATTATAAAAATTATTCACATTAACACCAATTGTACCACAAAAGACAATCACTACTAACTAGATCATCACGTCAACAATCTCTAATCGAAATAAACCGGAATGACTAAATTAGCAAATAGTTAAAATGTTTATGACTAAATTCACCCAATTGAAAGATTTAGGATTGAATTAACCGTCGTACAATAATTTTGGACAATTTCCCCAATGCAATGTCCTGCGAAAAAGAAATACTTATGTAGATATTAATGGACATGAATATTTTTCCACCTCATTAACTATCATCCAAATGAAATCTTAATGTTTCATGCCTAAACCTATCATACAGGTGGGTCAGATCTGGTTTAGGTCAAGTCATAAATGGTTCGATCTAAATAGAACCATTTGTTAGCAATGGTGATTTTACCAACTCACACTCGACCCATACTCGACCCATATTGTAAAACATTTTTATATATAATTAAATTTAGAAAAACTAGTTTCTTATGATTTAAAAAAAAAAAAAAAAATAGATTGTTAAAACGCTTCCATCAAATTACAAATTTAATAAATAAATTTTATTTTTTTAAAAAAATAAAATTGAGGCTCCATTTATATGTTATATTTTGGAAAATGATTATATTTTCCGATGTTTCATTGAAACTTGAAAATGATTTAGAAGATATTTTTCATTTAGTATACAAAATCTGATTTGATTTTCTGTGCACTCCTTTTAAGTATTTTTTTAAAATATTTTTTTTTTTTTTTTCATCCTTCTTCTCTCGATCGCTACGGAAACTCATATGGGTTCGGGTAAAGGATCTCCCGAACAATCACAGTGGCCGTGGCTAGCAACAACCAAGCTCAGACCTCGCCATAGGCCGACAAGACTCCACATCCCAACAACTAATGAAGTCAAGCTCACCCCCAACGCTTGCGAGCACGAGTCTCGCTTGATCGCAAGCTCGAGCCTAGATAGATTAGGGAAATGAGAGTCTCGTCAGCATCAAGGTTGATGAGGCTGGCAAGCTTGGCTTCAACAAATCTAGTGAACTCAAGCTCACCCAAGGCTGGCAAGGCATCGGCTTTGCCTAATCGGCAAGCTCAAGGCTCACCAATGCAATTGGCGACTCAATGAGGGCTTCGCAACCCTCGGCTGCCAAACTTCGTAGGGGAAAAAATTAAAGAAAGAAAGAAAAGAAAAAATAAAATAAGATAAAAATATTTAAAAAATCAAATTATAAAAATAAATATTATAAAAACTTCTCAAGAGGATGATATCTAATTGATGGGTTTGACCCAACTAATAACCTTTATAAGTTAAATGGGTTTAAAGACAAACCCATTTACAACTCATGTACCATTAGATTTACATACAACCAAAATCTATTAACAATTCATTTATTAAAACTTAACTAACTCATTTATGACCCATCTCATTGTAAGTGAGTCTCAAAAACCTCTATTCAAACCACAGATTCAAGATCGAACAAAATTTGACTCCTATTAAATGGACTTATGGTACTATGATTAATGGATCGCATGTGCAACTTTGTTCTGCACAAGCAAGGTGACAAAAATGTCCAGGACACCACCAGACTCCCAGATGCACAAAGACGCTGTCCAAGTCATGTTGGCTTTCGGGAATGTAGCTTGACTTACTACTGCTATTTGTGTGTATTCCACCTGGCTGGACGCGAGCTGTGCAATATAAACGGTGCCTGACCAAGATACACCTGCGAAGGGAGAGCTTCAGCCTTTTGCTCACAAACATTCATTCACCTCCCTCTATGTGAGAATGTATTGGTTATTCCACATTAATTGTAAAAGGTCATTGGCCTCGGAAGGGATTTGTAGTTAGTTTATAAATGTAAGAGAAAGTCTCACTCTTTGAATTAGCTTTTGTGATAAGAGAGGCTCAAGACCACCTAACAATGGTACCAAAGCCCAAATTACTAACAAATCAAGACCTAAAAAGTCACTTAAAGAGGGTTGTTGTGGCTTCGACCTAAATCCGATGTGTAATTAGAAATTGTTGGGATTATCTCATATCGGTTGTGGAAAAGGCTAATAGTTGGCTTGTAGGAGGAGGTATATGGATGGTAAGAGTACTGGTTCTTTCTCCACAAGATGTGTGCGGGGTCACCTTGAGAGATCCAATGCCACCCCCTCGCACCCTCTCCCTCTCCACCCCTCCCCCACGTTGTCAATGAATCAGGAAATCAGTTCAAATGTAGTATATGCAAGAATTTTTTCGACGTTGACTACCACCGTGGTGGATGCGACTTCAACATCTACCTACATTGTATGTATTCGATCCTGCCTCCGGAAGATCAGGACGGGGAGATTGGGAGAACCTCAGTGATAAATCTCCTCTCACGAACACCAACTTTCATCCTTCCTACGAACATGAGATCCGCATCTTTGCACAGCTTGCCAGGAAAGGATGCCTTTCAATCTATTCCATGGCTGTCTTAATGCTCTTTCTCCGCAAATCATGTGACCCTTTAACCACCAAGCACTTAACCCGCCCTGAGTACCCTCTTACCCTCGCTCCCATTTCTGAATCCGCAATTGACGGAATCAAATGTATGAACAGTGAACATTACGTGCACGGCTCTGCATACAACTGCAAAAATTGGAAACTCAATCTTGACAGAGAATGCGCTTTTCAGAAACTTGCATTTCTCGAGGAAGGAGCAACTGCAACCGTTCGACATTTCACACGAGAGCATGAGTTGAAATGTTTTCTCATGAATGGGATCTCGCGCTGTTGCTGTTGCTGTTGCAGCAAAACTGCAAAGGGTCCAGGCTATCGATGCCTTTTAGAGAACTGCAAATTTCAGCTCCATAAGTCATGGGCAGATCAACTGCAATCAGAGACCCAGCATTCCTTTCACCCGGCATATCCATCACCCTTATCTTTGAGGAAATCGAGGGATATCTTGCTTGCCATGTCTGTAAGAGTGTTATCCGCCTCCTGTTCTCGTGCACGAGATGTGAAGTTAGATTGCATGCTTCCTGCTCTCAAAGAACAACTCCGGATCATCCATTACATGAGCATATTCTTCCTTATTTTGAGCGAACCCCAGACCTCTTGCTGAAAATCCCAGACTTGCAATGCAAGGATTGTGGAGATAGTTGTGAGTTCAATTTCTACCGCTGCGCACAGTGTGATGTTAATCTGCACCATGAATGCTTTCAGCTACTGCAACTTTTAAAAGCAACCATCATATTGATCATCATAATGATTGAACCTTGTTAACGACTTTTGTATAGTCTCAAAGACATTGATGCAATCATGATACTTGTAAAAATACGTGCGGTCGGCAAATAACTTATCTACATGGTAAGAAACAGTTTAGCACTCACCAATTAAACATTACTTAATTCGTCATAATATTGTTTAAATCACTAACCGCGCATACAAAGGTTGTAATATACTAATTGTCTTGCATGTTGGTAGGTTCATCATGGGAAGACCAACCACACTTGTAAAATGTGAAAGAAGATGGTAACTCGTTAATCTATTGTGACGTTGATAAATATATTACAAAGCTGGTATTTTTACTAACCACACCTATGAAATTACCACATCTATAGTGCCGGTGATTTACAAACCACACTTAAAAAATTTCGATGAAGTTGGTAACTTACCAATTTGCTGGGATGTTGGTAAATTCGTCAACCACACTTGTAGCAAGTGAAAGAATTTTTTGATTTACTAATGTATTTAAATGTTGGTAAATTCTCTATAGTATTGGTAGTTTACTAATCACACTTCTAAAATTTCAAAAAAAAAAAAGAAGAAGGTAAGTTAGTAATAATAGGATTTTAGTAAATTGCTAAAAGGATTGGTATCTTGCTAACATTTGAAAGAGTCAGTAGTCTATTGGAAAGTTGGTCAATTCATTATAGTATTAGTAATTTACTTTGACACCCGAAAAATTTAAGATGAGTTAATAATCTATGAGTAACTTGAAGTTCATAAATTTCTAATATTATTGTCAAGTTGCTAGCCGTAACTTTTTTTTTGTCACCAACAGTATTAAAAACTTACCAAACTTCAGAAACCTATCAACCATAGGAGATTATCCAGATTTTCCCTTAGACTGGACCCTAGAATCGTCCAATTCTAATTAGAAAAAAAAACAATAAAAAGAGAAAATTGATAGGTGCTCTTTTTTGGTCCGCACGCTATGAAAGAATTAGGCCAAGAGTTCCTTCAAGCTCTTGTGCTCTCTGTCCTCCAGAAGGTTGACTGATTTGTTTATGATATCTTTGGCCGCGCGATAAAAAGTCGATTGAGTTATGATATTGGACTTGTGGCCGAAAGGAGAGACCAAGTTTGATACGAAACACTAGAAATCTTAGCCAGTCGCAATGTATTTGCCTCTCCAAGCTGTTTTCCGTAGTATCGTGCTTTTTTGGATTATGATAGTCGCACGTAGTATGAGACAACTTCTAGAGTAAGAAATTGAGACCAGCGCATCACCTGTACAGATACATCTCACTCATAGGAAAATTGTCTAAAAATTTCTAAACCTATTGAACTCCCCTTTTAATTATGCCAATTAGGTCCTAAATATTTTCACGTTTTGTTAATTGAATCTATTCGGCTAATTTTGACTAGAAATTGCTGACGTGAATACCGACCTTCTTACATAATGAGATCAATGCTGACGTGGATTTTTTTAATGATATTTTAATATTTTTTTCTTTTTCTTTTCCTCTTTCCTTTTGCTAGCAAAGACAAGGGTCATGTATGTTTTGTAGGGAAAATTATCAAGAAAGTGCTAAACCTATTATATTTGATCTAATTGAACCATAAACTTTTCAAGTTGGCCTATTAACTCCTAAATCTTTTGAAATTTGCCAATGAAGTGCATCTACTCAGTTTTGATGGAAAATCGCTAACATAAACTAACATAAACACTAGTCATCCTATGTAGCATAACTTACACTGATGTGACTAATTTTTTTTTATATTTATTATAAGTTTGCTGGTTTTTTTTTCCATTCTTTGTTTATTTATTTTTCTCTTCTTTTTTTGTTTACCGATGGCTAGTCGTCAACCATCGACATTGGCCAGTAAGGGATGGCCTTGCCTGAGGAAGGGCAAGGGCCACCCTCGCCAACAAGGTTTAGCAATCCTTGCTCTTGCCCAGCCAACACCCAAGAAGGCCACCTTGGACTAGGCAAGGGTCGCCCTTGCCAAATTTGGTGAGGAGGCCCTTTTAGACACTCACGCTTGCCTAGGCGAGGCACGGCAAGATGGACTCTCACCTAAAGCAACTAAGAAGCATCGACACTCTATAGGAGCACTCCAATAAGTGTTTGACACTCTTGAACACTCTTCAACAACTAGTCAACTCTCCCGACACTCTCCAACACGGGAGTCCAGAATTTGGATATGTGAATTCAAAATTTTGACATGTAATTCCGACACATATGAGGTCAATTTTAAAAATTTTCGATAAATGAGAGGTCAAAATATAAATATGTAAAAAAATAAAATAATAAATAATAAATGTTGAAAGAAAAAGACGTAATCTTCTCTTCTCTTATGACTTTTACTTTCCGTGACACATAATTTATTCCTTAAGTTTGTTTTTTTTTTTTTTTTTTCAATAAGCAAGTCCAAAATTTGGATTGCACATTTTTTTTCCTCCAAATTTTATGAATTATTGGAATACATTGAATTTGTCAAATTGAAATAATGAATGATATTAACAAAAAATGGATTAATGTTTTAATATAAATTCATTCTAATCTATTTTTTGGTTATTTATTTATTTGTGAATTTGAATCAAATTGATTTGAAAAATGATAATTAAAAATATACATATAATATACAATGTGTCCCAACATATCAGAATTCTTTATTTTTTGAGAAACTATATGTCAGCACATCGTGTCTTGTCTTGTCGTGTCACGTGTCACACGTCAATGTTGATACTACTTAAGTGGTGAGTAAGGGCAAGGGCCACCCTCACCAATGAGGCCAAGCAATCCTCACCCTCGTGCAATCAAAACATTCGACGAGGTCACCATAGCTTGGGCAAGAGTCAACCTCGCCAGATCTAGCAAGGGGGCCCTTTCAAGTGCTCACCTTCACCCCAACCATCGCTGGCCATCAACTATGACCAGTGGTTGGCAACCAATCATTGGCAAAAGGAAAATGGAGAGGGTAAAAAATATAAAAAAAAAAAAGAAAAAAATCAGAAAAATTATATAAAAATTAAAAATTATTCACATCAATGGTTTCCGGGCAAAATGGATTGGATAAATTTCTTTGATAAATTGTCAAAAGGTTTATAACTCAACTAATAAAATAGAAAGGTTTAAACTAAATTGATACAAATTGATAGGGTTGTGACTTTCTTCCTCCCCCTCCCTGCCTTGAGTTGAAAAGTATTGTGTAACCTCTACATTTGCAAGTAGAGGTCGTGCAACTCTCTATTACCGTCACAAAGGCCAGCACGACCTTTTGCGATGGCAGTAGAGGGCCGGTGATTCTTTGCTGCAATAAATGATTGCTAACCCTTCGCTAAATGTGGTGGAGATCGATGACTCTTTACATTTCACCTGTTCTTTTTCCTTATATTTTTAATTAGAAAAAAGAACACTAAAAACCCAAATTTTGCCTAAAGTGACAAATTTGCCCCAAATTTTTTTTCGTGATATGAAAAACCCCAAATTTTGCTAACCGTGACATATTTACCCCACCGATGACAATTTCATCTTTTTTTTCTTTTTTTTTTTTTTTTTTTTTTCCTTTTTTCTTCTTCTCTCTTCCCTTTGCCGGCCATGGCGGAGGAAGCCAAACTCAAGCGAGGGTGGCCCTTGCCGGCGTCGAGCGAGGGCCCCTCGTCGGCATCGAGCAAGGGTCACCCAACGCCAGCGAGGGTAGCCCTCACTGAGTCCAACTTCCCTCCACCATGGTCGGCGGAGGGAAGAGAGAAGAAGAAGAAGAAAAAAAGAAAAGAAAAAAAATTAAAAAGTAAAAGACAAAAATGCCCTATAGTTTAGAATAAATGTGTCATACGGATATAAGTTCATGATTTTTTATGTCACAAAAAAAATGAGATAAATGTGTCACAATTAGCAAAGTTTAGAGTTTTTCATGTCTCAAAAAAAAAGTTTAGAATAAATTTGTCATTTTAAGCAAAATTTAGGGTTTTTGGTGGTCTTTTCCCTTTTAATTATATTTTGTTAGTATTTTGTTGGTTTTGATTTTTTTTTTATTTTTTGCTCTATAGTTATTTTGTTACACGTGGCTACCATGTTAGGGTTTTGCCGGGAAAATGGTCAAACAGTAATCAAAGTGCATTGATTGCTAAAAAAAAACAAAATGAAAATAATATTTTTAATATATTTGATGGTCTGAATCAAAGTTCAGCGATCCAATTCCAAATACGGCCCAAGTGTTACCGCAAATGAGATTTTATGCCCGTATTGCTACATCGAATATAAACGGTATTCCCAACTCAAATCCAGTTAGTCCAATTATTTAAAGAAAGAGAAAAATAAAATAAAAGCAAGTTTGTGTTTTCAGATAGTGGAATTGCCGTGAATGTTTCTTCTATCAAAGATAATACAAGAAAAGTCCATCACTTGATGGCGACTTTGAAACAGTAATTATCGGTCCATTTATTTGAAGGAATATTATTTTTGAGAAATTATTTTTTGAATTTCCAATGTTTAAATGACGAAAGCTGAATCGATCTACCCAATACATCATTTGTGGACTGAAAACAATGAACTTAGCTCCAGAAGAAACGGCTTCCTCTTTTGCTAAGAGCGAAATCACTTTCTCTAAATCACCAAATTAAATGAAAATTAACCATCTTTCAAAATGATTTTCATAAAAAATATTTGTCGTCATTTTGAAATTTTCAATAAAATTAACACATCAGTCGTCGTCTTACTCATATTTATTGTCGTGTCACAACACGACACTAGATTTTCTTGCTCTTGCCTAATCCGAGGTGGGTGTTAGAGTGACAAATAGGCCAACGACCTTCAAGCTAATTGCTGGCTTTGCCCAACAGTAATGTGAATGATTGCCGATCGCAAGTCAAAAGAGCCCTATCACCTTTGGAATCATTCGCGGCTCCTCTTGTCGCATTGAAAACTCCCCCCCAGTCGACTCCGACACTTGGAATATGGGAAAAGCATCTTTTACCCGTCATTTCATCAACACTAAAGCAGCCACTAAGTAGTGAAAGCTAATCCCCTTCGCATTGGCCGTGAGACTTTTTGATTTCCACTTACCTGGAAAATGCGTCATGATTTGGTTCCAAATATGCTTTAGATAGATAAAAGGGAATTCATTGACCTTAGTCTTTCATGCTAATCATTAGGGTTTTACATTCACAATGGGTATGCTTAGTGTTAATGGCGCACGGTGAGGTTCACTAGATCCTGTCGAGCGGCCACGCTTATTTGACTCGCCCGACTTGGGAATCAAATTGACTGAGATGAAGTTTTGGTCAAAAGAGCGACCAATGAGATTGGTTTAACCCATGTGCTAACAGAATTTAGATGGAATGATCAAGATAATTATCTCTATAACAACAGCTAATCGGTTGGGAATACAAAAATTTCACTTTCACAAGTGGTAGGTTGGCTTCTCTAAGGATGGCCATCTAGAGGTATTGATCCCAACAGGAAAAAAAAAAAAAAAAAAAAAGTGATCAACCTATAGCTTAAACTATGTATTTAGAAATGAATGATGGGTCATGTGGTCACTTCCCAAAGTCAATAATAAATGTTAAATCTTCCTTCTTTTTGCAGATTATAGTAGAGACAAATTGCTTGCCTTATAATATAAGAGAATGTCATGCATGCAAAGGCAAGATGCTGTTCAAATTCCACAAGCACAAAGTGCCAAAATAACCCTGTGTTCCCGGGTCTTAAAGTCCGGACACCGACTGGAACTTATTTTAATGTTGCTTTGTCTTAACATAAGGCTTGGACAGCCAGTACATGCATATTCGCAATTTCCTACGACTAATTTACTCATTAATTACTTAATTGCTTGTCTTATTAAGTGCTTCTTGGACAGCCAGGATCTGCTGTGCAATGCAATATTCGCAATATCCCGTGAAAATTAGATTAGATATTATTCCCGTTAACCTGTCAAAATAATTTCAAAGATACATGATACAATCTTGGATTGCAATAGAATTTCTTTTGGACTTTCTTGCATGGAGAATTTCTCATTAGTTGCGTACTCTTATAAGATGAGTATTCAAACTTTCAGCTTGATAACTTTCAATGGTTCCACACGAATACTTTTACACTAAGTGCATTGAGTAAGGTAACAGTAACGAGATGATTGATGCAGACCCTTAAGATTAGTCGAAGCGGAACAATCATGATTTGGGACGTGAACAAGTAAAGCTACTCACAAGCTACTCTAGTTCATATGAGTTAAGTTTGATAATGTTCAACTTGAGTAACTTGCAAGTCTAATCAAGTAATTATACTTGTATATGCTTCGATAATGATAATTTATAAGTATAAATCAATTGACAAGAATTATTAATTTTTTAACCGTAATATGTTCCCTGAAGTCGAGCTTCAGTGTGAGCTCAAATTTGAGTTTTGAATAGATTATTTATCTACTAAATTGAGTTGAGTGAGCTCGAGGTTAATGAAAACGTAATCGAATCAAGTTTGAGCTTGATATATCAAGCTCCTCAAATTTCGAGTCAAGATGGAGCCTTGGATATTTGACCTTAATCAACCTCAATATTAAATTGTGTCGACTCGATTGCACTCCTATATGTGATTCCTACAAGAAATCTTCCGACACGCACTAAGCCCCTCAGTGGGACGTTAATTCCAAAGTCCATCCGACAAATTCACATGCGTTAGGGCCATACTCGTTAGGGCTTTCGTCATTCAATCAGCCTCTGACAAAGGGCGTCAAGACATAACTCACCGAGGCACAAACTTTCAATAGTTTCAACCGTCACATTTTTTTAGTTAAAATCCTTAATCTCTACACATAATAAACTAAGTACGTTTTAAGAAAACTAAGAAATTGAAAACTAAAATCAGAATGTCGAGTATGTCAGCCTAATGATAAATGGCGTATCATCTTCTATGTGGTCACAAGCGAACCTCTTAAGAACTTTTGTTACTTGAGCCTTGTGGGGCTCATACATCCATAAGTGGATTGAGTCGAAATCTCTCAAATTGAATAATTTGGGGGAACTCAGCCTCAAAATGTATCTTGTGAGGTGAGGGGAGCCACAGCAATTATCAAGCAGGCAAGAGGATTTCTCCCAAGCAATATGGGACTGCCTTGCATAGCGATAGATAGGGATCAACATTATTTTTCTTCCCGAGGAAAAGGATGCCTCAAATTGTACATATTGATTTCAGCTAGAATCTTTAGTTTGGAGAGAAAGTCAACAAGCACATTCTAATATCCTTATGGTAATAGCTAAAGGAATAGTTGCCTCTTTTGGCCAAAGAAAAATTACACAAATAGTCCTTAAATGTTGATTTAATATGAAATGTGGTCGTTGAAATTTTAATACGTGTTCAATACAGTCAATATAATATATAAAATGTCAAATGTTGTCTTTGAACTTGAATTGATAAAAGGATAATGTTGAATATTTATATACCAAAAATTTAGATATCATATTAAACAAATTAAAAATGGTTAAAACCAAAAAAAAAAAAAAAACAAACAAATTCTCAAACTAGTATACTCATAACAAATTTACTCTAAATTAATATTTTTATTATTAAAAATCCCAAACTAATATACTTTTGATAAATTTACCCAAACTGGTATATTTGTGACAAATCTACCCTGTGTTAATTTTCATTAAATTTTATCGTCAAATTGCTTAGTTGGATGATATTTAATAGTTGGCGGTGTACTTAATTCGGGATTTTCTTGTTCGTTTATGACAGTTGTACCGATTTTGTATGTTTTGTATATTAATCCAATTTGATATATTTATCACAAATATAACAGTTTTAGAATTTTAGTGGTCAAAAAATTAATTTGAGGTAAACTTATTACAAGTGTACTAATTTAGGATTTTTTGTTGTTATTTAGAGTAAATTTGTCACAAGAGCATCAGTTTAGAATGATTTATTATATTAATCTAATTAAAAATTCATAGACTATTTTGTACCACTAGTCAAAGTTTAAAAATTATTCGTGTTATTATTCCTTTAACCACCCAAGTCAAGAAAGGAAGAGAAAAAGATTCAATAATATGAAATTCTCCTTTTTCAATAAAGAGAAAAAAAAGCAGCGTCCGCCTCTCCTTTTTTACCCCCCGGCGACGGCGGCTCCGCGGGTCCATACTAGGCGCCGGGGAGGGTCAAATCGGTAAAAGCGGCTCGTTTCCGCGTGGCCGCCATTAATGATGGCGACTGCTCTCCTCTCCCTCTTATCTTTTCCCGTGTGGCCCCTTTCGACTTTCGCTTAATTCCGTTCCGGGGACACCTCTTTCGACAAATCCACGTTCCGGTCCCCGGAGACATCCCCGATTTGTTCACATTAGTCCCCCATCCTCCAGCCCCACTCGCGACGCCCGGAGGAAACAAACGCCCGGGATGAGCGGTCATGATTTCATCGGAGCAAGACGACTCGGTCTCTCCCCCCTGCCTCCTTTGAAAGGTCTAAATCGGGGGGACCCACAATCTCGACGGCCTACAGTGGCTTTTCCCTAATATTTTCACACTCGGGGGCGATTTATATTTATTTATACATTAATTTTACATATTTTTGGCATGGAAAATGAGGGTTGGTTTTTCTTTTTAAAAAAAACCTACGATTTGAGTAGACCTATATTGACTAAACAACCTCATGGCTATAGTTTATTCATGTATATGGCGAAACCACAAAAAACAGAGCATAAACCTAGGGCGAGACTTTTGAACGAGAGAAAAATAAAATAACAATTTGTTTAGGACATATACTCTTTACACATGGACGGTGCTGGTGGTTAGGCTGCTCAAGTTAATTCACTGTGCTGACAACTAATATATTTTTCTAAAGGATTGTACATTATATTATGGTTACTCTTTAGATTACATTTTATAATATATTACTCGATACACATGAGTAAATTCTTTTTTGCCTTTTCTTTTGGTCTACCTTTCTTTGAACACGTTGGAGTAGTAGAAACCTCTCATTTTCAATTCTGCCTAATATTTCTCCCTACAAGATTCCTTTTTGCTGCCCAAAATACTATGTCAATGTCCCGCCAATTAATTGTCCAAAGTCGCTTTATCATCCTACGCTAATGATTGAGACCACACATAGACCGAGCAATGAGTTTTGACTTGAGTCGATCCACAGTTTGTGTTAGGGCTTGCCGGAAAAAAACTAAAATTATTTATTTTTGCATTCGGCTATCTATTCGAAATTAAAGAACTAAAAAGTAAGTCAAATTTTAATAAAAAGATTCGAAAGAACAATGAATATTTGTAAATGTAAATATTTGTGTATTCTAAAAAAAAAATGATGAAGGAAAGAAAACCCTGTTTGAGAATCATAATTAATCATTAGTTTGACCAAATAATTGGGTCAAATTTTATCAGGTCGAGAAAAAAGATGGCTTTGCTCTCCCGCTGTCCATCACCTCCCCTCCTCGTCCTTGCCACCCTCCAATGAAGTGGAGGACCAAAAGAGACTCCCGAGTTCCTTTTTGTGGGTCAATCTAGAAAAAATGATTACTTCTGCACGGGGGCCACCGGAAAAATAAGAGAAAGAAGAAGGACTGGGATGCAAAAAGAAGAAATTTCTTTAATTCACTCCCTGGGTTGCTCTTTCTAAAATTTCGGCTCTCTCCCATGTGCCCTCACTCTCTCTCTCTAAGCTCTGCACCTTCGCTCCACCTTCCTTCCCCCCTTCTCTCTCCTTCTCTCTCTCTCTCTCTCTCTCTCTCTCTCTCTAGCGGTGGACGGTGAGGAGAAGACCCTGCAGCGCTCGCGCAGCTGGTAAAGCCGCTCTCTCGATCGCTCAGTTTCCGAGCTTTTCGTTGCTTGTGTGAATGCGGTGGTGGTGTGTGCTCGGTTCGGCTGGCTCGAGCTTTTTCTCGCTTTTCGATTTCGAGAGTGGTCGGTGGAATTCCGTGGCGTAGTAGAGCCTGGATTTCTAGGTGTTCGCTCGGTCGTGTTCTTGATCTCGTCGCGCTGAGATGAGTGAGAGCAGCTCGTTGCCCTGCGGAAAGTAGATGTGGAAAGTAGCTGTTGAGGTCTTTTTTTCTTTTTTTTTTTTTGCTCCTTTTGCGTGTGCTTTTTGATTGCCGTGAAAGTTCGAGGGGAGATTGTTGACGTTGGGAATTTTTCCGATATCGTGTCGCGGCTTCGTTCCTGCTGTTAACGCGAATTTCGTGAAAGAGAGGGGAAGAGAACTTGGGCTGCTGGAGGTTCTTTTTTTTAGTTGAAATCTGTTTGTTGTTCTATGATTATTGGTTTGACTTTTTTGCCGCTTGTGTTTCTGGAAGTGAGCTTTTTTTTTTTTTTTGCATGCTCTGTTTGTAATTTTTGGTGAAGGGAGGAATTTTATTTTAGCCTTTTTTTGGTGTTTGGGGGAGTGTTCTTCTATTGATCTTCTTGGGCTTTTGATCTCTGAAATTCTCAAGTAGATATTTGTCAGCTGAATTAGTTCCTTTTTTATCCTTGTTACTTCACATGCAGTGCACTTTACGGTCCTTGGCTATTCATTCCTTTTATAGAACTTGGAGATTTCTGAATTTTTTTTTTTTTTTTTTTTTTTGTGGTTATCATTAATTCTTTTGCTTAATATAGTATCTCGCTTCATTAAGTTTTTAGTATACTCATCGTTCAACGTTGCAGAATTGAGGGACTTGATGGTGAGTTCGCCCCATAAAGACTTTTGTTAAGCTTGATTTTCGGGAAAGATGGTTGCTGAATCTTGGTTTCGTAGTCTTTGGGGAACGCTGCGGAAGAATGCGGCCGGATCCCAAAAGGCAGTGATCGGTGTATTAGCGTTCGAGTCTGCAAGCTTGATGTCGAAGGCGGTACATCTCTGGCAGTCTCTGAGCGACAAGAACATTAAACGGCTGAGAGAGGAGATCGCGGATTCGGCTGGTATAAAGAAGCTCATTTCGGATGATGATGAGGTCATTGTGCGGCTGATATGTTTCGAGATGATTGAGAATATGAGAAACATTGCGAAATCTGTGGGCAGGCTGGGGAAGAAATGTACTGACCCTGGTTTGAAGAGTTTTGAGGCTTTCTTTGAAAATTTGATGGAGATAGGTGTCGACCCATGTGGTTGGAAACTCACATGGAAGAAGATGGAGAGGAAAATCAAGAAGATGGAAAGATTTGTTGCGGTTAATGCAAACTTGTATCAAGAGATGGAAGTTCTTGCTGACCTTGAGCAGACTCTTAAAAGAATGAAGAGTAATGATGGCGATCCAGCCAATTTGCTGGAATACCAGAAAAAGGTCGTGTGGAAGCGGCACGAGGTTAAGACATTGCAGGAGATATCGCTCTGGAACAAAAATTATGACTATGTAGTTCGGCTATTGGCGAGGTCATTATTTACAGTGTTTGCATGGATAAAACTTGTCTTTGGGATTCAACAGCTTGCTGATGTCGGTGATATCAAGGACCCTAAGGCCTTGAGTTCAAATCACGTGTCTCGCAGCCAGCCACTGTCTGCATTATTACAATCTTCTGTTCATCCCTCTGAGAACAACCATGCAAGATTCTTCTCAGGTGCCCTTGGAAGGTCGACTGAAAAACCAGCTCCCATTCTAAAGGCAAGTAAAGCCAAGAATTTTTATTCAGGTCCTCTTGGCAGCTCCGACACGAAAGCGAGCACTGCTTCGGAAATAGATAACCCCAAGAACATTAGCTTCTATTCTGGTCCTCTTGGAGGCTCCAGTGCAAAAGCTAGCCCTGCTTCTGGACATAATGCTAACAGTGTCAGCTTCCATCCTGGTCCTCCTGATAAGTCGACAAAATCTGGCCCATTAATTAGTGTAAATAAGATTCGGCGAGGGATATGGCGGGGTCTTGGTCATTCTTCTGTATTCCAAGGAAGGAAGTCAAATTCCAAGCAGAACCAGTTGGCTTCAATGGGACCTCTGAAAGGTTGCATGATGGACCGGAACAATTCACCTGTAACTGATTGTTACGTAGATAAAGATGGAGTACCTACCAGAATCCATGCCAGCAGCATAGACAGTAAGCTTGAAGATGTTAATGGATACAAGGTTGACGGTAATTTATCAAGATTCAGTTCTAAGTCCAGATTGCTGAATGCCCCACCAGAGAGTCTCGGTGCTGCCGGTTTAGCGCTGCACTATGCAAATGTCATTATTGTAATCCAGAAGCTAGCTGAAGCTCCTCATTTGATTGGTCTTGATGCCAGGGATGATCTGTACAATATGTTACCTGCAAGCGTTAGGACCACTTTAAAATCTAGCCTAAAGCCATATTCCAAGAGCTTGTCTTCATTGGTTAACGACCCAACTCTTGCAGGTGAGTGGAGCGACGCGATATCACGGATACTGGAATGGTTGGCCCCTCTCGCTCATAACATGATAAGGTGGCAGTCTGAGCGGAGCTTCGAACAACAGAACCTAGTCTCGAGGACGAACATGCTCCTTGTACAGACCCTTTATTTCGCAAATCAGGAGAAGACGGAGGCCATCATCACAGAGCTCCTCGTGGGTCTGAACTACATATGGAGGTTCGGTAGAGAACTCAATGCTAAAGCCTTGGTGGAGTGTGCAAGTAGTCGAATATTCGACGAGTACTTGGATTTGAAAGAGTGAGCGTTACTTTACTCTCCGCCAAACCGGCAAGTCACTCCAAATCAAATCACCCTTTGCCCTCGGTGGAACAAAGGTTCTATCCCCTGCTGAATCGATCAAGTTTCTGTCGTGCCACGTAGGATTCCAATTTAAATGTACTGTAGAGGTAAAAGTTTGACCTTTACCTGCAATACAATACGGATAGTATAATACCCAGATGCTTATAGGTGAAGCTTTACTCGGGAGTTTCGCAACCCTGCCTTTTTGGCTCGACGGCAGATGTGATATCTCACCAGCCAGAAAATTTTGGCTCTGCGGTCTGCTTTCCTCGTAAGAAGTAATCTTTACAGTTGGGTTTTAGTAGAAGTCTGTGATTTCCCAGGTGTATATTTGTTGGCAAACGTATGGTGGTGACAATTTGTATATGTACCATGTGCTTCTCCTGATCCCAGGTTTTGGCCAAATCAGGCTTGTTGCTAGCTATCAACTATATGATGTCTATCCTTTGATGCGGACATTTTGACCTTTATCTTAAACACGTATTCCAAATCTTTTCCTTTGGGCAAAAAACGTATACAAAATAAGACCCTATTTTCTCCCGACATTTTGACATGTTCTGACTTTGATTCCAGAACCCCATACAAATTTGATCATTGTCCTTGCATATATTGTCTTTTTGTATTCTGTATTTGAATGTCTGCTACACTTTCACTGTAGGGAAAATCCTTGTAACATCGATCCGTCCGAGGGGAAAAAAGGATCCTGAATGTGTAAGCCGAGCACGAAATTGAAATCGGTTGAGACCGTCAGCTGCTGACTTGCGTTATGATCACCCCTTTCCTATGACTCAAAGTCATGGATGTAGAGCTAGTGAGGACCCATGTATAACGAGGCCCCTTTGCTGCATTTTAGGGGTGTCAAAAATGCTCGACCCAAATCGAATCGAGAATTTCGGGTCTCATTCGGTTCAGGTAATGAGTAGAAAAATTTAGGTATTTTGACGGTTCGGCTCGGGTTATACAACCAACCCGACTTGAAACAACAATTTTTTAATCCCTTTCCTTCCATTATCCTCTCCTTTGTCCGTAATGTGTCAACACAAGATTAAACAGAAATCAAATTCGAGCACCTATAGTCCTCCATTTTTTTTTTCAGTCATTAAATATTTCAGTCCTATATCAAGATCTCAAAATGAACAATGAGAGATTCAAAATAAGACAATTCCCAAACAGCAAAGTAGAATAAGAAAGTAAGTACATTATCATTCCACAAGAATAGATCTATCTAAGTATCAAAACAAAACGACAATTGATCATCAAATCTTGCATCATCATAAGTAATGAGCAGTCACTATAATCAAGTTTAGCATTCTCAACACCATCACTATACAGAGACACAAAAAAAAAAAAAAAATAGATTCTCAAATCTAAATCTGGATCGATAGATTGGGAGATTAAAGCTTCTAAACCTCAAAGAAGTCGTATAATCGCTTCTAAAAGTCACTGTGTTCCTCCTTGATTCTATCGGACTTGGTTAGGAAGATCTGAAGCAACTTTTGTATTCCTAATGATGGAATTAGAAAATACGTTCAATAAACAGCGAAGACCATTAGCAATGAGCGAAAAAAAAAAAAAAAAAAAACTCCCAAATCAAATAGAGAGATAAAATCTCAATTCAGGTGGAGAAAATGTAGCCTTCCTTGACTGAGAGAGTTTCTCAATAGAGGGAGTGTTTGTAGTGGAATAGAAAAAAGAAACAAGAGAAAGGTGACTAAGAAGAGAAAGCAAGTGCCTGACCTCCATCAAATCCCATCTATAGGTTAGTTCTCCCAATCATATTCATCCAACTCTATCTGACCTTCATAGTTGATGGCACCTCCTCCAATTCCATGTTAACAGCTTTCCATTGACTTCCAGATTTCTAAAATTGCATCCATAGTTGTCCATTCTCTCCTCCATGGTCGTCTAGATCTCGATGAGATCAACAATGTTGATGAGATAAAACGATCATAGAGCCTCATCGTCTCTAAATCTCAAGGAGACGCATCGTCACTAAGGATTGTCATGATATCAAGATTTGTTCATGGCTTTGTTTTAGGTGGTCTTGGGCTTCGCTTACTCTAAAAGTCATCTCAAAAAATGAGATTTTTTCTTACACTTTTAAAATGATCACCTATCCTTTTCACAACCGATGTGAAATAAATCCCACTAACCTCCTCCTCACACATCACTTATTTTGGAGCCCTAGCATCTCTCTTCGAGTGACTATTGGGTTTGGACTTATTGGTAAGCTGGGTTCTAATACTAGTGTTGGGTGATTTTAAATCTCTCTTGCTCTAAAAGCTAGCTTAAAGGATAAGACTTTTTCTTATCTTTATAAATTGACCACCTACTCCTTTTCACAATCAATGCGGGATAACTCCCAACCTGCTAACTTACTATAATAGAAGGACTCTTGAAGTTTGTTGACTTGCTATAATAGAGGTATGTGAAGGGGGGAGAAGAAAAAGTAGGCCCAAAAATATTATTGAAAAAGGAAAATGTCAAGAACTCGAATTGAACCATTTTTTTTCTTTTTAGGTATTATGTGGTACAGGTCAAGTTTTTGTTTCAAAGGACATTTAATTCTTGTGTTTTGTTTGAGTTGGGTATTGTGGAGACCTTATTCGAACCGAACTGATGACACCCTCAACTACATTAGCATAATGCAGAGAGTGATGTGGTCTTCCGACATGGGAAGCTATGAAGGAGAAAGGGGTATACCCATTGGAGAGAATGGAAAATGTTGCATTGAGAGTTGTTTCTTGAAGAGATGTTTTAAAAAAAATTTAGTAACTACCACCATAGAAATAAAAATAGAAGCAATATTTTTAAAAGAGATATAAAAAAGCATGTCTTATGTATGACCTTTTTCTCCTTCTCTCTTAGTTTTGAGAAATATTTAGTGGCTTCATTGCACCACATCAATAGCCTATAAGACAAGTATTTTGATTGGAGTCCAATTAAAAATAGCCACATGTTATTGATATTGAATTAAATTAAAAATTAAAAATTTGACCGATTTTTTTCTTTCTTCCTCATTCTCTATGGCGATGGAGCTCTTCATTGGCCATCGAGATCTATATGCACAACTTTAAGCATGTGAAGATCTCCATAACCTTCTTCGCCCCTCAACCAAATTGTGAGATTTTATGAGATCATTGTTTATTTTATCATTTAGCATGAAAATAACCTAACATTCTTCACCCATTGCTAATTGTTTTAAAATTTTAATATTTTAGATAGATATATGGTTTAATTTTTAAATAATTTATCATTTTTCTTACACTTAGTCTAGCATTTTTGCCTAATACTAAGCGTAGATATATTTCATTTAAGAGACGAATAAAGGCATGGAAAAATTTGAACTTAGGATTTCCTACTTATTAATACAATGCGAGATTTTGTAAAATCATCGCTAGTTGTTCGACAACTTAAATTGTTAGACGAAGATTTGATTTAATATTTAAATATCCTATCACCAAAAACTCATTCTTTTCCACCTCCAAATTTGGATCACGCAAACGTGGAAGGCCAACACCAATTGCTCGCGGCCATGGACGAGCGGCGCCAGCGACATGCATGGACAAGTGATGATAATGACGCGTGAATGTGTTCGGCGATGGACAACTAGATCTAGATAGCCAATCGAAAGGTTGGATGCGAAGCATACGAATAAAATTGAAAAAGTTTGACCATATTTCCATTTTTTATTTTTTTTAATTTTGTTCCGCATTAATGACTTTGTGTTCATTTGAAAGTAAATTTGGGTGAGCAGTGCTTGCCACATCAGCCGCCAGCGAGGTGCTATAGAACCACTATGTATTTTCTCGCCTTGGCTTTATTTCTTCGTTGATTTATAACATATTAATGTTGTGTATTACGTAGGAAGAGAAATAAATCTTTTTTAAAAAAAAAAAACAGAAATTGAGTGATTATTTAGTAGGGTGCATGTGCAATAGGTAATGATTATATTTAATATGCACGCTCGAAGCACGATCAACCGCGAAAAACTAAAAAACAATATTTGAATTGTGGAAGAAGGAGCAAACAAAACTGAAATTTGATTTAAGATAGCATACATAGATATCGAAGTTGATCTAAAATGTAAAACAAACACATATTTCGTTGATCAAAATGACAATAAGAATGCAGATTATGTTTGTTTATTTTGAGAAAAACTTAATATTTATGGAAAATATTTTCCAATTTTTTTTTTTTAAATGACAAAAATTTCAGAGTTTGCTTGAAAAATTAAAATGAACTATAAAAAGATTTCATCCTTTAGAATGGAAAATTTGTCTGCGCATGCTACGTCATCAAATTCCATATTATTAAGCTTTCATAACATAAATACTCTTATAGATTGTAAGCAATTTGATTTTTTTTTTATCTTATGGAACCTAAGCTCCGATGCCTTAGGTCACGGGCCTAGCCTTAGGGTACCGGCCTGAGAGTCCAAGATTTTGGACCTAGCCACGGCGAACGCGAACTTGATTGTTGGTGTCCCGGGGACTTGGGCACACTATCGGGCGTTGAGGACCTGAGCGCAGTGACAAGGTCCAGGGCTCGACCTTGAGGGACTCGAGCCCAATAGCTAGGGTTCCAGATCCTAGTGTTAAGGACCACCACTTGGGCATTAGGGACTAGTTCCCCACCTTGGGGGACTTGAGCTTAGCCACTATGGTCCTCAAGCCTAGTTGTTGAGGTCTTGAGTTAAGGAGTTAGGGTCTCTTAGACCTAGCCATTAGGAACTTGAGCCTAGGCATGCTGTGACTTGAGCGCGAGAGTTGGGTACCTTGGCACGGCCACATAGTCTCCTAGTCCCGCACATAGACTCTGAGATGTTATGCTCTTCCTCGAGGGATCTAGCCTCGACCGCCAAGGAATGGTGCTCAACTTGATGGACAGAGCTTGGCCGCTAGTAAAAAGGGCACGGGAGCTAGGTACCTAGCCATTAGTCATGAGGATCCAAGCATGGGCACTAGGGACCCTAAGTCGACTACTAAGGGCTTAGGGCGGATTGCTGAGGACCAAGCATGAGCATCAAGATTCTCATGCTCAAGTGTCGAGATCTCTAGTTCAAACACCGATGTGTAACGGTATTTTAGAAAATTAATTATAATTAAAAAAAAACTCATTTTCTTGTATTAAAAAGGATATGTTTTCTATTGATTATGATTCTTTTTCCTAAACTATCCAAACACTAGAAAACGACCCCGCAAAATAAAGAAGATATTTTCCGACAAATTTTCGGGGAAAGATAAGGTCAAAATCGTTTTAAGTAACTTAATAGAAATGGACTCGTCAAACTATATGGGCCTCTGACAAAAAAGAAAAAAAAAACAGACCGAATTAAAATAACATATCCAATTCATCTTTTCTTGTTCTTGTCGGTAGTCCAGTCCAAAAAGGCGGATGTAAAATAATAAGAGAATTCTTCATCATGAGAGTAGCTGGCAAGCATGGTTTTTCTTCTTAATTTATATTTATATAAATTCTTATGCCGCGCACGAGTCAATCACAAAAAAAATAATAAAAAAATAAAAACTAAAATCAAGATTATGAAGCAAACCAAATCTAAACATCAATTTATCTCACTTTTATAGAGTTCCAAATTTAACCTGTATAAAAAATCTATTGAAAAAAGTGTAAATACCCTCCCTTTTTTCATCACAATGGATTTTCCATTCTCTCTCCCCAATCGTCTCCTCCCTACAAAATTAAGGAACTTTAGAATGAACACATCCTTTTATTTCCTTTATATCCTTGATGTAGGTGGTCATTTAAGTATATATGGAGAGAGAGAGAGGGCATTTTTTGCTTTTGGCCAGAAATTTTAAGCCACATAGCCTACTCGATAAGGGTGTGAATGATAACCATTCTGGTCAAAAATTGATTTCTGGGAGAGAAATAGATTTTTCTATTTTATTTTTAGATGAGTTTCTAAGCAAAAATACCCGTTTGATAACGATATAAAATTTCTCATTTTCAGACGATGGCCACTGCCTCCGCCTCCGCCATCTGCCGGTTGCCGGTTGGCGAAGGTGGTGGCGACCGACGACCGGCGACCGGCGAACGATGGATGGTGATTGGCGAACGGTGGAGGGTAGAGGCAATAGCAGCCGGCAGAGGGCGGAGGTGGCTGTGGCGGTCGCCGAACGGCGGAGGTGGAGGTGGCCAGCGGACGGTGGAGGCGGTGATAGCCAGCGACCGACGGACGGCGAAGGTGGCGGCGGCGGATGGCGATCAACAAATGGTGGAGGCGACGGTAGTAGGCAACAACCGGCGATCGACGGTCGGCGGACGGCGGCGAACAACAATCGGCGGCGGACGGTGAATGGCGGCGGACGACAGACGGCGGCCGGTAACGAATTTTATTACTTACTCATTATGAATTTTTATGAAACTCATCGTCATGTTGTTATATCAGGAGGAAATTCAATCAACTTAATCTTTCAGCAAAAGATAAATTGTTGAAAAAATCCTTTTTAAAAATATTGCTTCCATCACTTGTCGAATAATGAAAACTATTTTCAATATCGATAATAATTTACATTTAAATGTTTTTCTAAATGATGCAAATATTTTTTGTTTATTCATTTTTGTAAAAAATACGAACAAACATTTTTGAAAGATAGAGACATATATAGATAAGGATTGAAATTTCTAAAACTATAAGCCTATATGGATAAGGATTGAAATTTCTAATACTACATATCCCAAATGCTCGAGAAGAGAAGTTTCAGGTCTTTCTTTCAAAAACATATCCAAAAGATATCTAAAATCATTAAATTAAAGAGAAAAGGAATCTTGTAGATGTGTTCCGGTTGACTAACTGCACAAATCAAACGTAGAGAAGTATGCGAAGACAATAAAGAAATGGCTATTGCCTTGTATAGAATCAGCCGACAATTAAAAGAAATTAGACCGGTATTATTGTGTCCAAACCTCCGATAAAACACAATTTTTATTAATAAACTAAATAATTAATAAATAAGAACGAAAGTCTTTTGAAATATTGGGATTTTAATTAAGATTTAATACTACAAAAAATTCAAATTAGTACATTTATGGTAAATTTACTTAAAATTAATTTTTTTATCATAAAAAATCTTCAAATTAATACACTCATAACAAATTTATCTTTCGTTAATTTCCTTTAAAATTACTAAATTAGATGACGCGTGATAGTTGAAAGGTATATTAGTTTGAAGTTTTATTTTTGTTTATCATAACTTACAAGTGTAATAGCTTGTAATTTTTGTTAATATTAATTTAATTTCACTGAAATTAACGGAAGATAAATTTACCATAAATCTGTCACTTTAGGGTTATTTTTATTTTTACTAAAATAAGCTGGGAATCGAGCTGTCCCGGCACGTTGACCCGGGGGGGATACCTGTCCACGTGGCTTAACCACACGCGGTCTTTGCCATAAATCGGACTAGTCAACTGCGGATTATTTAGAGGATACGGCAAGCGAATTTAAACGACGCCGCTCAAAAGAGAATAAAAAAGGAAGGGAGGAAGGAAGCAAGAGAGAAGGAAAGACTTGTTTGAACGGTAGCTGTTTTCTCTCTCTACCCGTTTCTCTCTCTCTCTACGGAAGCGCGAAAGCGGACAGTTTTCGCCGGAGGCGGAGGGGCGCGACCCGTTCCGCAGCATGCATCGGCCGTCGCGGGCGGCGCCGCGCGGCGGAGGATCCCCCGAGCCGGAGAAGATGGACGGCGCCGGCAGCTGGGACGTCCTCGAATGGACCAAGGACGAGGTCCGCTTCTTCTTCCCCTTTTCTTCCCGTTTTCTTCTTGATTCTGTTGCTGTTGATTTTCCAATTTGATGGTACGTGCTTGGGATTGATTGAATTGCCGGCTTTTTGGGATGTTTTTTTTTTTTTTTTTTGGCAGTCAATTTCGAGGTCCGTCTCCCTCGTCAATTGCGATTTCCTGCTCGAGGCCGAAGAAGTCGTTGCGGAGGTAGGTCAATTTCGTTCTCCGCGATGAAGGACTTGATGATGATCGTAGGGGTTCCTTTTTTAGCATCGTTTTTGCGTCGAATTGGGGATCTCGTTCTGGGCGCTGGGCTGGAATTTTGCTGGGGACTTGTCGGTGCGTCCTGCCTAGATCGATAATAATCGCGAAAGATGTTTTACCTGGTCTGCACGCCGCTTGAAATTCATAAAGAAAGGATTTTGGGTGGCTCTTTCTTGTTGGGTTTCACTTGCAAAACATAGTTGATCTAAATGAGGCCCCGCTTATATATGTAGTTGCTGAGGTCGGTCTTTTAATCTCCCACGTGATGGCAGATTATTTGGGTAGGGGTCTTTTTCTATCGATCGCCACATTTTTGGGCTATTGATTCTTCATTCCCATTCAACCGGACAACAGTTATGATGTGGTCAGAGGGAGTCGGATGGCTCCATCTCTCTGCTGAAGTGAGAGGCACCATAGGTTACTTTCTGTTTGGTTTACTATCATTAGCTCATTGATTCATGAGATGCAGAATGTTACCATCCTGCTGTGACGGGCTATCCCCATTTGAATAGCTTATAGGATGTGGGAATCAGCACTTCTGCATTGTCGCATTTGAAATTCACATAAATTTTCATGTTTGGTGATCTCTTCTTTAAGTGGGCCACCTCCTCTGAAGTGGACAGGAGATTAGCTGGTCACGTTTGCTGCTAAAGGAGTTTGTAATTGTAATATTTTTATCTGGACAATTTTTTTTTCATTTGGGGACCTGAGCCAGTGTCGAAATAAAAGAGAATCTTCATGGCTTTGAGCTGATTTCTGAGAAAATTTTGAGGTTTTTCACTGCTGATGTTAAGTACCTTCTTGTCACCATATGGTTGATCAACCTCTCGTTGACGTAGTCTAAGATTTCTACTAGGGACCTTCAATGGTGTGGGTGTTCCAGTTGTTCGGTTTCACTGGTGCTTAGTAGCAAAGGAGGATGAAACATTACAGTGCTACATTGGAGAAAGAGTTGTGGATATTACTATTACTCTGAAAATGATGGATTGCAAGCATTCTTTGGATAAGGAAGATTCTGTAACCACTCACTTGAAATATCACTTATTAGATTATCGTATGCTGGTAGTTAGTCTAAGGGCTTGGGCTACCTAATAGAGTGATGCAGTTGAATTTTCGAAGTCTCTTTGTTGAGTTGTGGGTGATATTAGGTAGGTTTTAAAAATCAATTGACCTCGGTGGCTGCCTACAGTTGGATTGCTTTTAATTTTTTTTGTTTTTCCATTTTGAGTTGATATTATTGTTTCTCTTCTGTCTTTTGTTGTTGTTCTTTTTGGGGGGTGGTTGGCTGGGTGTTATAGTACTTCCACAGGGACCATCTATGGAATAGCTCAGCAGCATTTTAGGTGGTAAAAGAAGAAAGAACTGCATAGTGATGGAACTTAGATATGATGACGATTGGATGGCTTCTTGGCTGTCGCTCCTTTTACTTAATAGATATCAGAGCGTCTGGATTGAAGATAATGATTCAAAAATCAATCAACGTTTGTTGTACTCTTATTCTTCCTTCACTCGGTTTATTGGGAAATTAGATGCCCTTTTCTTCTGTGTCCAGCCATTACTGGTAGTTCTTTCTGTTCCTTTCATATCTTTCGTTTTGATTGAACTCCTTTATATTGAGATGAATGCATTAAGGCAGATAATCCATGTATTAAATAATGACTTACAAGACAGAGCTAAGAACTCTTGAAAGAGTTACATAAATTAGGTTGTTAGGTGTACCATCAGAATAATGGTTTCTGATTTCTTGCATCATGAGTAATAACTTTTACTATTTATTTTCATAACATACAGTTGATGGATGGTTACTATCTTACAGGGTATGGCGTAGTCCTTGTTAACACTGATGAAGCGGGTACTGTGTTAGTGACAAATTATCGTATTCTCTTTTTGGTGAGTATGCATTTGTAAACATCTTCTTTGGAATCTCATTTCTGCATTAGTATTTGGTGAAAAAATCTCGTACGTCTCCTAGCAAAATTCCATATGGCTTATTGAATTTTTTTTTGTGATGTTTGTACTAGATGAACATGCCCTGAGTGACTTTTTCTGCAATTCCATTTTCCTACTACATTTCTATGCAAAGTTTGGAGTTGTTGCTGCTGACTGCAAATAAAGATATCTATGTTGAAATCCTAGAAATGTTCGAAGCATGAAGGGACACAAGCTCATCTTCTCTCACAAAATTCAAGCTATTAATCCACATATCAAATCTTTATACATCACTTATACATGTTTCGTGCTTTATTGACATTTCTTTTTTCCCAAGAGTGAAGGAACGAGGAATATCATTCCACTGGGTACTATACCACTTGCAACTATTGAGAAGATTAGCAAGATTGTAAGTTCCTCTTATTTTTGTGTTTCTGGAATTTTCTGATTGCTTAGGCTGTGTCTGCCTTAGGTTAAAGCCTTTGGGGAAATGCAAAGGATTTTAGGTTCAAGGGTTTTTTTTGAAATGCAAATAGTGTTTGGTAAACTATAATTAAAAAATGTGCATTGGGAAGCAACTCGGTTTTAATTGTTGTTTGGAAAAAACTACATTTTTAAAGGAATTAAGCTAGATTTTTTAAATAAAACAAAATTGAAGTTCAGCAACCGGCAGCGTGATGCCCAAACGCTGGCAAGCCAGCACGGCCCCAAGCTGATCACAGGCAGCCCTTGCCTAAGGTTGCCCACCGGCCAGCGCCGGCAGTCAGATTTGGCTCATGAGTGGTCAGATTTGACCTCGTTGTCACCTTGTGTGGTGAGGGTAAAATTGGATTTTCGAAAGTTTAGTGAGGGCAAAGTTAGAAGAAAACAAAAGGGTTAATATCACAAAGAACCCTAAATTGGAACATTCACGTCACATTCACCCCAAGCCAATTTTTGTGTCACAAAAACTCCCCAACTGTACACTCATGCCATATTTACTCTAAACTAATTTGTGTGTAACAAAAAATCCCAAACGGGTACATTGGTGCAGCATTTACCCAAAATTGTGGTAATTTAGGATTTTTTGGGGTAAATGTGGCACGGGTGTACCGGTTTGGGGTTTTTGTGGTATTAGCCCAAAAACTATGCATTAGCATTCTGGAAAAGCTCAAAGCTGAAAGTTGGTTAGGACTTGCATTGAGAAAAATGCTTATGGAGGACTTTGGAAATGCTATGCAATGCATCTCCCAAAAGCTGGCCCAATAATATTAACCAAACATTGTTTCTTTTTGCCAAATGCATGTTTAGTGTGGTTTGGGAGGACTCCTGCTCAACTTTTTGCTAATGCCTTTTCTGTTAGCATTTGAAATTGCACTTTATTTAAGTTAGAACACCTAAGCTGTTTTTCTTTTTGGCGGGAAAACAAATATATACCATTTCAAAAGTTTTCCCAAGCTCACCTTTCGTGTATGGTTGTTATTTACATGTATTCAGCTGTGTCCTATTGGTGATGATAATGTTATTTCGATTATCTTCAAGCATGAATTACTAACTCATTTATGCTGATTATTTTGAGGAATCATAGGCTGTAAAAGGTCAATCAGCGCCACGTCAGCCTGAAAAGAACCCTTCTCAACGGTTACTTCAAGTCATTGGTATCATTCATTAATGCTGGAACTTGGATGCTTATTTTTGTTTTAAGTATGATTTCACTAGTCTTTTCTTGGAGTGTAGTAGTGTGGATCTGGTGTAGACTTCTATATTTGAAAAGTGGTAGTTCCTTAGTAATGGTAGATTTCTTCTAGTGATTTGGAGGATACTGGGCAAGGGTGTTCACTTCTCTGATTGAAAGAAAGAAGCAATGCATAGATAATTATGTTCCTCGAACTTTCTTGCTCCGCCGCGTCAAAGGTTTTGAGAGTTTTGCTTTGAAATTCTATTTAAACTGGAGAATTGTCGTCTGGAGTATTGAATGAAGGTGCATAGTGGATAAGTAAGACATCTGCCATAGACGTCAGGTTTAAGCTCATGCTGCTTTTGGCCTTTTATGTTTTTGACTTTACTTTTTCTTTCCATTCCGAGATAGAAATTCATGAAACAGTGCTAGTTGGGCTTTTTTATACTGAATGCTTTCACGTTTTGCTGTGTTCATCATCTTTCGTGGGATGTATGTGGCATTTCAAAGTACCTCTATACTCTAGCTGTATTCATTTTATTGGACCGATATATTAACCTGATTGATATGCAAAAACCTAAAGTTTGAAATGTTTTATAAACAGACAACTTTGAAATGACCAAACTAGTATAAATTGAGTGCAAATATGAATAAACAAATTAAATGTCCTCACCAAAAAAATAAAAAAATAAAAGAATCTTCCAGTTAATATGATTCATGACCATTTGATGTCCATTTAACTAAATGCGATCAATGTGTTACAATGGTTGAACTCAGAGATGAATTGTCTATCCATTTCTCTCAAGCAACCTGATAAGAATACATTACTGCAGACCCAAATTCGTTGATTTGATATCTTGATCAAGTCATGCCACTGTGTTCTTGGAATTTATTGCTTTCACACATAGGATGAAAGTGAACATGAAGTGCATAAAGTTACAGGTCATTTTGAATGAATGATGTATCATTAATGTCAATTTGTTATTTAGGGTCCGTTCGTTTCGCGTTTCGGGAAAAATAACGGTGTTTTTGGTCAATTAATGTTTTTTTTGGTCAATTAAAAATATTAAAATTCAATGCTTTTTTTTTTTTTTTTTGATCGAGTTTTTAATTTCTTTTTTTTCCTTTTCAAACAATTAAATGAGCTAAGGCCGCCTAGCCGCGAAGCCAAGATTGGGCCTCGCCGGATCGGGCGAGGCGGAGCTGGAAAATATTTTCCACTCAAATTTTAGGAGCTCTTTTGAGCTCGCGGCTCGCGAGCCGGCAAAGCTCCGGGGAGACGAGATTGGGAAAATAGAGTCTTGGTTGGCCGCCGAGCAGCCGGCCATCGTCGAGCGGGAAGGAAAAGAAAAAGAAAAAAAGAAAAGGAAAAAGAAAGAAAAAATAATAAACAATTTTCGATGTTTTAAAAATATAAAAATTAAAAATTCATTTTTTAAAAAATATAAAATATAAAATTAATTTTTGGTCAATTAAAAATATTAAAAAATTTTTGATAATTTTTCCCAAACGGAACGGTGGAAAATATTTTCCACTCAAATTTTAGGTTTTTGCCGAACACTGGAAAATAGAGTCATTTTCCTGAAAAATGGCTTTCAGGAAAATGTTTTCCGGAAACATGATATTTTCCACGAAATGAACGGACTCTTAGTATAAGTCCAAGTTTATTAGCTCTGTCAAAATCCAGTCCTGTATCCAGGATCACTATAATGCCTTGACAAGATATAGTGATCTTTAACAAGGATGTGAAATTCAATCCCATACTTTTTCAGCTGTGAATTGATTATGGTGTGATCTTCCAGCATATTTGCCTGTCCTTGAACCTATTTCAGAGTTTAAAATCAATGATCATCAATTTTAAATGATCCAAAGATGAATTAATTAGAGTTCTGAAGAAAGATAAACCCTTGTCTTCTTACTTGGTTGAGTGATTGGTTGATAGTCCATTTTTATTGTTGGGAGGTTTGATTCTTTTTTAGTCATTCTTTTACTAATTTTTTTGTCTTTAATGTGATTTGCTTCAGATGGATAGCATTGTTTATTTTGTTGCTTTATTGATTCTTTTTATCATCGAGTCCCTCTTTTTCTGATGGAAGACAGAGTTTTCCCCATGAAAAGCCTTCTTTATTTAGCTTTATTGGTATTCAATTTGGTTTGTGTTGGTTTGTTTTGATGTTGGTATGAACTGCTGCCTTGTTACATGATTATGATTGCATTGGCTTGTTCTAGAAGTGCCGATTGGCTGATGTACTTTTTTGTTGCATAAAATTGAACGTTCTATTTTCACAGCTTCATTAATATTTCTTCTGGTATATTCTTGCTTTCTCAGGTAAAGATATGAGAATTATTGTCTTTGGCTTTCGCCCTCGGACTAAGCAGGTTAGAATCTTCTGTCCGCACTGTCGGTGTTCTTCTATTTTGTATCTGAAGAGAACTTGAAATAAATGATTGACATACATCCCAATCTTTATTAATCTTAATGGATTCTCTACTTGTCTTAAGTTTCAGAGTCTTTTGATGGTTTTATCTTGTGATGGAAGTAGTCAGACTTTCTTTCTGAATGGGTTTGCCATCTCCTTAATGCTACTGCATGAGAATCATGACACTAAGCACTGATGTTAAGTGGTCACAGACCTTCTTTCTAGATGAGGAAATTCTGGTAAAAGCATGATGTGACATTTACTGTGTGGCTTGAAAGAATTGTTCACTTCCTAAATCTTTTACTTCAATTGAATGCAGTAGCTTCAAATGTGAGTTGAGCTTATTGAGGATACTTTTCTTTATCAAGACAGATTCATATTGAGCTTATTGAGGATACTTTTCATTGTCTTTTGTCCTGGGATCTCTCATTCTTCTCTTTATGTTTCTACATCCTCTATGTGTTCATACTTTTCCCTGTTAAATGCTCGTTGTAGCTTTTTGTTGTGTTTCGATTTTCAGAATAAAGATGTACTTCTCTTCTCCTTTTGATGTTCATCGACCTGCTAATGAGATTGAGTAGTTAGGATCCTTGAATACAGATGTGTAGCTCGATTTCTCATATGAGTAATTAGCTTTGTTATTGAAAGAGCAACTGTTTTAGTACATCAGGAAAATACAAGGACAAAAATGAAAAGAACAGACAAACAAAACCAAGCAAAGCTAGTGCTAAGTGAGACTAGATATGAATCCCGTGAAAGCTGTAAACCAACAAAGACTGAAGAGTGGGATTGCTGTAATGCATGCATAAGAAAGACAAATGTCAAACTCTAATGTCCATGCTTACTTCTCTACTGTTCTTGGGAATGAGTAATCCTTAATAAGAGCGCTTTCTCTTTTAACAGGTGACAATTCTTGTAAACGTTGTCATTGTATTGTTTGATCATCCGTTGATGGAGATTTAGGAAGCTATTCTTTAGAGAAGATAGATGCTTTTTTATGTATCAATCACATATACGTCAACCATGGTCAGAGTAAATGAGCTTGTGGAAAATTCTAACGTGGCTAAATTTCCAAATTTTCCAGAGACGTGCGATTTATGGAGCACTGCTGAGATGTACCAAGCCAGCTGGACTATGGGATCTTTATGCTTTTGTCTCAGGACCATCCAAGTACAGAAACACTAATCCTAAGTTGCGTTTGTTGGTTGAGTATTTTCGGCTTATTGGAAGAAGACCTCACCATGCTTCAATGAGTATGCTCGAAGATTGTTCATTCACAGTGGCTAATGAGTTTTGGAGAATAAGTAGTGTGAATGCAAACTATACACTGTGCCAGACTTACCCGTTTGCCTTAATTGCTCCAAAATGCATTAGGTGTGGTTGAAAATTATATTTTAAATTCTTAGATTCTCTATATCGTGCATTGATGTTATAAAACGAATGACTTAAGTTTCCATGGTTGCTCTTTTAGTGATGAAGAAATTCTTCAGGCCTCAAATTTCCGAGCGAGGAGTCGATTGCCTGTAGTCACCTGGTGTCATCCAGGTATATACTGGGCATCCTATCTGTGGACACTTTTTGGTGATTGTCTGATTTGACCTGCTATACTTTTTATGTACAGGGACGGGTGCAGTGCTTGCACGTTCTTCCCAGCCTTTGGTTGGTCTCATGATGAATATGAGGAGGTAATGTTAACTTCTTACACTAGTGGCTTCTAAAGGGATATATATTTGAAGATCTTGTTTGCAGGAATAGATACATTTGCAACAGCACTCTGGGGCTGAACCCGTTTTTTTTTTTTTTGGTTGGATTTTTGGTGTAAATCATTTGATCGCAACCTCAAATTGGTTATGTCCCATTTTCTTTGAACCATTCTAAACGTCTTGCACCTGACATTTTTTGCAGCAACACTGATGAAAAGCTTGTAGCTGCACTTTGTTCAAACCTTTCTGATGTGAAGGGGACGCGGAGGTAGGCACTCTAATTTTCCTTTCCTCAGATGATGCAAGCGTTGCCAGCAACTGCTTAATTGTGCCATCACTATTGTTTTAAATCAGAGCCTGTTATGGCTGTAGCAGTGCTTAACAATAACAGCAGCAGGTTCCGCTTTGGACTGCTGTTGCTTTGATAGTTAAAATCTCTCTGGTAATGGCTGTTATGACATTATGTAACGACCACCGCAGCTACTGCAGTGGCTGTGGTGGGCAAGTTCTCCAGTTACTCACCTGCATAGGCACTGAATTTTGGGGAGAAAAGGGCTAGGTTGGTGGTTGGGAATAACCGATTTAAAGCATAAGAAGAAGGCTGAGAGAAAGAGGTAAAGAAGTCTTCCCAGTCGAACATGAAGAAGATCCTGGGAAAACTAAATGTTAGTTGCTAATCAGACTACAATGTGGACCATATCTCCAAAAGTCGTTGGATTGGTTGAGCTTGGCTTGGCCTCAATGATGACCAACTCCCACCTCTCTTTTCTCATGAGAGAATGGAAGCAACTAGGGCAAGCACTAGCTGCGTAGGCAGTCTTTTTTTTAAAATAAAAGTAACAGAGGAACTTAGTATTAGATTATTCTACTTGGGCACCGGGTATCTTTCAAGTCCTTACAACTGAGGAGAAGATGCTTTGTTGATTGAGTTCTTTTTTATTTTCTTTTGAATTAGAAAGCTAGGATCTTATAAAAAAGGGAAAAATCTATAGTGCAGCAGGGTGTTTTTTGGGACCAGTCCATATGGAATATAGGCCATTGGATTAAAGCCAAAATTTCTCATCCTCAGATCAATTAAAAAAATTTAATTTATTACTTGTTAAAGCAGTAAGTTACTTACATTTTAAGGAAAGTTTACTGAAGGAGGATTGTAGATCTTACAATTTGTGAAGGATGACAACTAAGGATTATTACTTATGGACAGGCTCCATTGACTTACAAACTTGAAAGGAACATCACAATTATTCAGGTAAATTTACTAAGAATAGGGAAGGAGAAAGATACAATAATTGTAGGTTGCTTACTATTTACCTTAGAGCTTTCGAGACTTTAACGTAATTTACTATCTCTGAAGGTAGATTACTAATTATCATTTGCATGGACTTATAGGTAACTTATGATTATGGAGGGCAATTACTGATTATAAGTTGTCTTTATTACAATTTAAGGTACATTAGTAGGCCGTGGGTCACTGAGGACTAGGAACTTTATGTTACAAATCTATGGCTAAATTACTATGTCTACAGGAAAAATATTAGCTTTAGGTGCAATAGAGATTACAACAACTTTCAGGCAAATTACAGTTATAGGAGGTATAATTACTAATAAAAGGAACTGAGCAAAATTACCATATGTTAGGATAATTACTAAGTGATTTTATCATGAAGTTACTGAATATAAAGGGAAGTTACTATTGAGGATGAAAAATTGCAAGCCACCATGTACTACCAATTATAACTATTTGAGGAGGATTACATTATTATTGGATAATTACTAGTGACAACAACATCCTCAGGTTATGAAGTGTAACATGATTGATATTGTAAGGATTAGGGATTCAAATTTTGTGTTAGTTTTGATTCTAGGAGAACTTCACAAGGTAATATCTTTCTTAAGTGGTAAATTACTTCTACTTTAATCCTCAAAAGGAGTAATTTACCTCAAGGTAGTGACATTTGTTAAGACAAAATAATTTACTTTCTGGGATGGCAATTTACCTTAGAAGATATTCTTCACCTTAAAAGTTGTAATTTCCTTTGTAATTAGTAAATTGAGCTAGTGCTAATTCTTGATGATTGTAATTATACTTGTCCTTAGTTGATTGCTACTAAAATCGGATCGTAATGGCATTACTTCTTGTAAATTATATATTGTCTTCGTAAACGAAGTATCAGCATCATAAGTTACCTTTAAGTTTGTAGATATGCATGCATACAAATATTATCTTAGAGGTTGTAAATTTTTTTTGGCTCCATAAATTACTGAATGACTGCCGTTAATTACAAATGATCCACTATAGCTGGGCAATTTTTGTACACGGGATGGGGTACTGTTTTTCTCATATGGGACCCAAGAAGTGTCCTGTGAAAAAAAATAAAATGAAAAGCCATAATATTGATGAGATAGTAAGTAGCATAAAGCTCATAGTGATAAAAATGGAATTTGATATTTTAAGAAGTCAAGATCCACATGTATATAGTGGAAAAGATGATTTTAGTTGGATTATGCAGATAGGCTGTATTTGAAAACTAAACATTTAACTAAAGAAAACAAAATACATTTGTTTATATAAAGCATGTGTAAGATTTTAGATAATACACATTTCTGGTCCCTGCAACCATTGTGACATATGCAACACCCTTTTGTGACACCATGTCACTGACTCACCACTTTATGTGACTAGTGACTGCGTTGATGGATAAAAGTTAATTATTATGAGCAGTTGCAGCAATTCACTGTTGGAATCCAACCATTTCACCAACTTCAGCTGAACTTCACACAGCCCATTAATTTCTTCTGAACATGATATTGTCCATTGCAGAACTTAATTAAGGAGTTAATTTATTTTCTTTGGTTATTTGAGAATCATTGGTCGGTTAGTTGATGTGTAAATATTGACGTGTCGTCTCTTTAGGAAGGCGAATCCTTTTATCATGTTATGAGTATGGGTTATTAATATTATGAATGTAAGTTGATATTTGCTGATTTTATCCTCACTTTTGGTTAGGAAGCTTTACATTGCTGATGCAAGACCAAGAAAAAATGCTTTGGCTAATGGTGCCATGGGGGGAGGTTCCGAGTCATCTTCCAATTATCTGCAGTCTGAGGTCTCTTAAAGTTTTTCCTTTATAATATATGACATCCGTGTTACTAGTTTGCTAAGCCAATCTTCCTCACTGCAATTCAGATAGTTTTTTTTGGGATAGACAACATCCATGCAATGAGGGAAAGTCTAGCTCGGCTCAGGGAGTATCTAGATACTCATGGGGCAACCTCATCAGATGGATTGTCCTCATTCTTGGTTGGTGTTTTGATCTCTAACACTTTATAAATAGTTGCTAGTTATATAGAATTAGATCTTTCTAACTGTTTCTACAAATGCTTTACTTGCTTTTGATGGTCTGTTCCCGTCATTAGTTGGTCTCTTGTAGTCATTATTTCCATTGTTGACATTCATGAGTAGTTTTGGTGAATCATAACTATGAAGTTTTTTCTTGAAAAAAATTTGTTAGAGGAATCTAAAAAGTCTTTCTCAATCCACGGTCCAAAATTGAAGCTTTTCAATCCAAGAAAAGTGTAGAAAATGCAATATGCAGTATTTGTGTGTGGCTGTTGAGAGTTTCTTGCTTGTGGTATTATGTTCATGCACAAATACAGCTTTTACAGCGTTTATCAGTCTCAAGAATCTAGATTAACAATTCTTGCTTTATAGAGTAGGGAACATGAGTTAATTTCTTTAGGAGTTTAGCACAGTCATTGCACGAACTAGTGATTGAGAGTTGGTTCCTTCTCTTATTCATTCTCCAGATTGTTTGAAGGGTTCTCTGTCAGTCATCATCATTCCGTTATTTTTGTATGGTGTTCACTGTTTACTTATGCAAAAATTAAATGAGCAGAGACATGGTGGCTGGACTTGGGGTGGGGGCAATCTTAGTAGTATGTCCGCTTCAGTATCTACACTTGGAGACAGTGGTTGGCTAATACACGTCCAGAGTGTTTTGGCTGGTTCAGCTTGGATTGCAGCACGTGTTGCTTTAGAGTCAGCTTCAGTACTTGTCCACTGCAGGTAGAGATGCATAATTGATGAGATAAAATATATATATTTATATGGGGATGATGGAAGATGGTTCTTTCAGGATCTTGTGTGCGCGAGTGAGCGAGCAACCGAGATAAAATATATATATGGGGATGATGGATGATGGTTCTTCCAGGATCTTGTGTGCGCGTGCGCGAGCGAGCGAGCAAGTGAGATAAAATGTATATATGGGGATGATGGAAGATGGTTCTTTCAGGATCTTGTGCGCACGCGCGCGAGAAAGAGAGATAAAATATATATATGGGGATGATGGAAGATGGTTCTTTCAGGATCTTGTGCATGCATGAGAGAGAGAGATAAAAATATATATATGGCAATGATGGAAGATGGTTCTTTCAGGATCTTGTGCATGAGAGAGAGAGAGAGAGAGAGAGAGAGAGAGAGAGAGGGATAAAATATATATGGGGATGATGGAAGATGGTTCTTTCAGGATCTTGCGCATGCGTGCATGTGTGAGAGAGAGTTTTTTTGGGGTGGGGGGAGAGAGAGATGTTCTTTCAGGATCTTATATGCCTCATAATGATACTTGATATGCATGTTAATCTTGTCTTGTTGCTCTTTGTTGTTTATCAATTTTCAATTTCTGCCTGAGTAATTTCTGTGGGATTGAATATGTCAATATCAGTTTCCAGTTCTTTGTTTTGTCTGTCTCTGCCTTAATAGATGTCATAGACATGATCGAATGCCTTCTTTAGTAGTAAAAGAACCCATTCTGATGATACATATTATTTGTATTCATTTTTTGGCAGTGATGGATGGGATAGAACGACTCAGTTGGTTTCACTTGCAAGCTTGTTGCTTGATCCATACTATCGGACTTTTGCCGGGTTCCAGGTAATACTGAGATTGCTTAATCTTAAGCACACTGCTTGAGAATAAGATTTTCTTCCTTTTGGCAAGGGCCAGAAATGTTTACCCAATAGTGTATTGCATCCCTATATGTTAAATTTGGAGCTGACTTCTATCATATGGTTGGATCTTCTTAGGGCTACCGAAAACATACCTCACTTTGGATCCAATGGCCACTTACATACCTTTATTTTTGCAAATACTAATACCTTACCACTACGGAAAAACCCACATTGAAAAGAACAAATTACCCGTCCTTACAAACTCATTTTAGTATCTTGCTTACAATTTAAGTGGTTTGGTTTTTTAGTTGGTTTTGAGTGTTTTAGGGAATACAATAATTTAGGATTTGGGATGGCCATTTTTAGTAGAAAATGGCTTTTCGTAAATAGGGAGACAAATAATTGATGTGAAGATCTTATCAAAATAAATAAATAAATAAATAATTGATGTGAAGTTTCAAAGTGGTCTTCAAAAGGCAGAACTCAATTATGTATCTGGTTATTCCAAAAGTAGAGATACGTAACTGGTTATTGGGTGAGAGGTTAGCTATTTTCCTTTTTGTATTTTCCCTTTCTTTTAAGACTTTCATGTGATTGAATCATCATGCACTTTGCTTGTTGCATCCTTGAAGCTTCTGTTCAGTGTTATTGTTCCTTGGATTTGTGGACTTCTTTTGCCAATTTAGATGATTTGGTTGTAATTTGATTTAGGCACTTGTGGAAAAAGACTGGCTAGCATTTGGCCATCCATTTTCAGATCGTTTTGGACTGCCAACTACATCTGGAGGTGGCAACACACCCTTTGAGTTACCTAGGCAATCTTCGACTGGGAGTTACTCATCATCACCAATGCGCCAGTCATTAGGATCATTCCCAACTCAAGCACCTGGCTCGTCTCATAGTCAGGCCTCAAATAATTGTTCTCCCATATTTTTGCAGGTGGGTACCATGGTATGATGGCTGTATGGCAGATTCTTCACTGCTTTTATAATTAATCAAAACTTTTGCGTTTTCCGCCTGCTTTTATTGTTGACAATACTTTCTCGAGCATCTTATGTCAGGAAAAAGTATCTATGGGTGCCTCACGTGTTTGTTATGGTCCTTCTAATGTGTCCAGTTTATTGAGTTTGATGACGGCTGGGTCGATATATATTGGGGAACCATAACATTTCAGTTTTGTCACACATCCTTCGATCCTGCTACCCATAGTTGTGCTTTTAGGTTCACTTGATTCAGACGCTCATGAGAATTAGGTTATTGACATGAATGTTGAGCTACGTATTTATCAAGGTTGAACTATGTAATTATCAAGGTTTATAATTTTTCAAGTGGTTTCTTGGAGGTATCCATCTGAAAATTGAAGATGCCAATCCTTGTTGTTTAAGATTAAGCAAAAGCAAGAAGTGCGTCTGTGCTTTCCTTTTTAAGTATATAATCTTATCGAAGGTTCAAGAAATAATGGAAAAAATAGTATGCAAATCCACGTGCCCACATTTATATGTTTTGAAAGCTTCAGGTGTTTTGGATGAAAGTATGTGCGTCGCAAGATTCAGACCAAGCAAAAATCTTAAAAGCAATAACCAATCCAGACACATCTCAAGTCTTGTAATCATCTGTTTGACTACCTGGGGTGACTTTTCTTTCGATACTTCATTTAGATTCCTGTCGCACGGACTTTTTACTTTCTTATTTCCTTAAATCTTTAGCACTAGTTGATATTGGGCTTATTATGTAACCAATGACTGTATATTCTTTATTATGCAGTGGGTTGACTGCATCTCGCAACTATTGAGGATGTATCCATTTGCTTTTGAGTTCTCCTCGGTACATACTTTTCATCTATACAAGCCTATTGTTATTTGTTTTTTCCTGCAGCTTGTCTTTTTCTCCTGATCATAGAGCACCTCTTCTCTATAACGTCCACTTCACTTATTTTGTATTGGTATTTCAGACATTTCTGGTTGACTTCTTGGACTGCGTGCTTTCTTCTCGCTTTGGGAACTTCTTATGCAACAGGTAAACACTCCAAAAACACCATTGGCTTTATTAAATCACAGCCACTTTATGTTGAAACTCAATTCTGGTCTAGCTATTAATTGAAAATTCACGATTATCTAATGAATTAAATTAAGTAGTTCAGGATATAACGGGTCAGCAATTCAATTGAAGTAACAATTTTTTTCAGTTAGGTTGCTTAAAATTTTGGAAATTTTTGTGAAAAATGGCTTCTCATGGGAGACAAACTTCCCATTTCACTTATTTTCTTATATGTTGTAATAAGTATTGCCTGTGTGATTGTCTACGGTAGATTAAGGAGTGCTTACTGTCTTCTACCTTCTAATTCATTGTAACTAATTCAGTGAGAAGGAGAGGCAGCAGTGCAGCGTCTCTGAGGCTTGTGGATGTTTGTGGGCTTATTTGGAGGATTTACGCAATTCGGAGGGGAAATCTCATGTGCACTATAACCTCTTTTATGATAAATCAAAACATAATGGTCCACTGTTGCCTCCAGCTGCTGCTTTAGCTCCAACACTTTGGCCGCAGTTTCACCTTCGTTGGGCTTGCCCCTCTGAAGCCCAAGCAGGGGAACTTGAAGCTCAATGCCGCAACATGGCTATGAAATTTTCTGAATTGCAGAAGGTTTGTTTATCTCCTCTGCTGTCAGCATCTGCTTTTATATCCATAAATTCTTTCTGGTGATTCATTCTCTGTGACAAGTTCTCTTTGATGATGGAATACATTAATTTGCACTTCATCTGTGCAATTTTAGCACATATTTTCAATGAAATTGATAAACACCATTAGGAAGTTGAATCCAAAGGCTTAAACTGATTGTTCGAGGGAGACTACATGAGTATAAGGTCCATTTAGACCCCATCGGCAAGTGGTAAGGATATTTGAGCACCCCCTCAAGTGCAAACTGAACCGAGAACGGCACGTGGAATTGAAGAATGGGGAGGCTAACGCGCAGAATAAATCTGGGATGAAACCTAGCTCTGACACCATATTAGAACTGATTGATGGAAGGAAACTATGAATATAAGACCAATTGAAACCCCATAAATTAGTGATGTGGGAAATTTCTTAGCCACTTATAGTTTTTATTTTCAATATTAGTGCAACATCTGTCATTTTTGTCACCACAAAATCATTATAAGTGGTGATTTTCACTCTGCTGTTATGTGGTAGTTATACTGTTGATAATATTTGTTTAGGGGCAATCAAAAGCCTATTTGTAACACAAAATAAGCATTGGAGGCGATTAGGTAACACAACCTAATTCCCTTTTATATCCATGTTTATACTACTCAGATGATTGAATAATTAAAACATCACTTCTCAGTTTTCTTGGAGAATTAGCTTTTAGTGTGATCATGTCCTAAAATCTGATATTTTCCCTCAAGTTTAATTTAATTTTGGACAAAATAAGTAAATAATCAGTTTTTTTTAGAGTAATTTAATTATGGACAAAAAATAATCAGTCTATTTAGAGTAAAACAGATTAAAGATTAGACCATAGAATGTTTGAGTTAGAATGCAACATAAGTAGATCGATGGAGATGAAATTAGGTAAACTCTTGTGGTCTCGCCATGTGGCAAAACAATTTTGCGTCTATGATGCACCTTTCCTACCTATATAGAACTTAGTGTGGACCTTAGTGACTGAAGCCCGTTATGTTATGCATGCATAATGTAATCTCAGACACCGGACAGAACAACAATAGATTGAGTAACTATGAATTCCCTTACTAATGAATGTGGATACATCATGGACTGCGTCTTTAGGGTTTTCGGTGACATTTTATTGGATTTAGTTGACTGCATATTCTGAATACATATGTGGGTTGTGCTTTCATGTCCTATAGATTTATGGAAATCACAGCTTCCGGAATGGCTCAGAATTTTGAGGTTCAATTTCATAGGACCATCATGTGTTGCCTTGTGAACTAGAGATTCTTCCTTTGCTACTATATGCCTATTGTTTCAGGGGTATCATAAAAAAATGTCTAGTCCTTCCTGACACCACAATGTCATCTTTATTAGTTATTCTGTGCTGTTTCATCCACAGGCAAAGGAAGTGGCAGAAAGAAAAGCTAAAGAAGTAGCGGCTGCTGTGGAATCTTTATCTGCAGATTTACGGAGGGAGAGGCAACTGAATTCTTCTGCTGTGAACTTGGCCAAAAAAGCTAGTAAAGAAAATGCGGCTATAAAGCGTGCGATTCAGTCCCTGGGATGCAAGGTCCACTTCTCTGGAAATGGGGATTGCACAGTTGACATTGAAGCTAATCCCCCAACGAGCCCGCAAGTGTCTTTGTATTCTTATTCAAAAAGAGAGTCAGATGATCCCATCCAACGCAATGAGAAATCCGACCTCTCTGTATCAATCACTGTAGTGGATGATGAAGTTCTTCCCAATAACCCAATCAATCGTGTTTGTGAAAGCTTATGCCCGATGCGCACACGGGATGGGGGTTGTCGGTGGCCGGATGCCGGTTGTGCCCAGTTGGGCAGCCAGTTTGTCGGATTGAGGGCGAACTTTGATGCGTTTGACCGGCTCTCCATTTATGACAGCTACTTTGACTCGGATAAACTATAGATAATGTGCGTAATGATCAGCGGGTGTATTTAATCAACGGGGAACCCATTAGGGAAGCTTCAGTGCTGGGCATTGGAAGGAAAAGAGAGACTGCTTATTCCTAAAGCTTCTATGGACTCTCTCTACAGCTGAAGAGGACACCTTTTGCAGCATCCTCTACAGTACTCGCGATGCCCGGTTGAATCAGGTAGCGGCTAATGTATTCGACTGCGGTGAGCTGTTTATTCACTGTTGTTGATATTCGCATCCATTGGAATAACAGTAGCTTAAGTTTTTACTCTCTTTCCCTCTTGCTAATAAGATTAGCGTATGTCTCGCAGCAGAATAAAGATTAGACTGTGTATAGATCCTAAAGTCATCTTCTTCCCTAGGTAATTGATGTATAAACCCCGGAGCTAACAATTTTGATAGTTGAGAGCTTAATTTTATATTTTACTTGGTGGCTTCATCTGCTCGTGCATCATCACTTGCTGCGCATTAAGCCTATCATCGCATTATTTGTTAACACGTGGAGACGGACACTATTGGGGTACATCTATTGTACCCTACAACATTACGACGTGGAGTCATAGTTAAGTAGAAAAAAAAGGATAAAATTATAAAATTGATTTATGACGTTCGATGCTTCGTCATAATCAAGTGAGTGTTGAAATTGTCCAGCACAATGTTGTACCACAGAAATTTCCGTGAGAGATCATATTTATCTACATTTATGTAATAAAAAATCGTGGTAAGAACCTTGTGAACTAATCTTTAAGTGATTTAGGTTTATAATAATTTCGTGTATAATCATTTGAACTTGTATGATTTTGCCTCTTCAGCTTTTTGAGACTCAAAAGTTTCCCTCTCTCTAAGGGGGCCTGTTTGATAACTTGAGTTAGTGCTGAAAATTAATTTGTTCAATACTTTAAAATAAAATTATCCACATGATAATTATTACTAGTTTTGACTTATAAGATCTATTAATGCTTTGTTCATTTCGCAGAAATTATGGGGAAAATATTTTTCAAAAATTTATTTTCCAGAAAAATGTAATTATTTTCAGATGTTTGAGTGAAATCTGAAAATAAAATGGAAAATATTTTTCGTTGTTTGGTAAGAAAATTATTTTCCTCCATACACTTCTTTACACTTATTTTAATTTTTAAGATCGATTTTTCATTATTTTGATTTTTTTTTAAATCATTTTTTAATCATTTTTTAAATTTATTTTTCTTTGTTTTCCTCTTCTTCTTTTTAGTCGGTGGCTAGCCATGTTGGCAACTAGCTAAAGGCGAGCCTAGAGCTTGCCAACAAGCACGAAGCTTGCCCACCTCTGGCAAGATCCAAGGCTGACGAGCTCGAGCTTTGGATGAGGCTCGAGCTCACTAATTTGGCGAGCCTCAAGCTCGCCGGCCTGGGGCCTTGCTAGAGCTCGCTAGAGATGGGTAAGCCCCAGCCTGGGGCATGCTCGAGACTTGCTTGTGGCTACTTGTCGGCTATTACTATGGCCGGCAATCGGCCAATAGAGAAGATGAGGGAAAACGGAGAAAAGAAAAATAAAAAAATAATTCGAATTTAAAAAAAAGGAGGAAGTAGGGCTTATGATGTTGTGAGATAAAAGGGACCAAGTGGAAAAAATCTTTCCCTAGTTTAGAAGACTTTATTCCCTTCCCAGAAAATATTTTTTCCAATCAATTCATTTTTTGTTGAATTGTTGTGAAACAAATGTCAGAAAATCTGAAAGACGTTTTGCTGAAAATTGTGTTGTGCGAAACGAACGGAGCCTAAATCAATAACTCACTTAATTCACTTAGCAAGGATGAAGTTACATAACTCATTTAATAGAAAAAAGCATCCACATCTGAAATAAAATGTTGACTATTGCATTTCTAAAAGCCTAAAATTTCTCCATAGTATTCTGACTTCCATAATTGGAGGAAGAAAAATGACATTTCGTATTCAATATGCAATTACTATCAAGCAATATATTATTTTCATTTTCTGTCACTTAAAATGGTCAGTAATTTAATTTTGAGCATTTGATTTTCAATATATCAACAACCTAAAATATCAGTGCTCAATATAGCGGTTCTCGAATTATCATGAAAGCATAATGCTTGGTATAAATGTCAGTTGACTTGATCTTAAGTAGCAGTTGAGAATTATCAGTTTGAGTTGCAACTTTTACATCCTACACATGGTTTTTTTTATTTTGGTTCTCTTTGGCCAACAATGATAAATAGATGTTCTTTACGATTTGCTGAACAGGACTTTGCTAAATCAAAAATAGACTTACCTTCTTTCGTTCAGCTATTTTAGCCTTCCTAGTTTACTTTGTAATTGAGGAAACAGATTAAAAATGACTTTGACTACTTTGATCTTTGTTTACTTTCTTTAATATTGTAATTTTCGCATCTATCTCTTCATCCTTTTAGCAAAAAGCGCAGAACGGAAAATTAGCGACCGGCATAATTCTCTAATAAAATTCACAATTTTCGAAATGGGGAGACGCGCTCTCCCAAAGCTGTCAAAAGTGATGGCATTTCAATGAAGGAGTTGGATTGTCCGCTTTACTAAAGCTGTTTTCAACGCTCAGTCACTCGACCAAAAGGAAAAGGGAGGGAGGCGGTCTTTTGTAGAGCAGAAGCTAAAGATCACAGGCAAAATCGACAACATTCCCCGCTTTTGCCAAATGGTCTTGGTCATTTCGACTTCGACACGTACTCGAATGATTCCCAAAAGCTCTTTTTGTATCTTTCGTGACTAACGTTAGGCATACAAGAATTATTATTAGTCTACGAACAACGACACAAAGCACGACGGTGAGAAACTACAACTGAGCGTTTGAATAACCGGTTATAACGCCCCCGACGAAACCGATTTCGTAAAATCAACTCGTGTTTCCAAACGTCATTCTTCGTAAACATTTGAAAAGACCAAAATCTTGGCGATGCCGAGTACCTACGGCAGGCAAAACCCGGGTTCGTCTCAGGAGGGTATGTACACAGTTGAGCCAAGACCTGAGAAATGCCCTTCAGTTGACTAAACCATCAGGAGGGTTAATACACTGAACCAAGTTATGAGAGAGTTAAGAGTATACAAAACCACTATACCACACAACATATTGAAGAAAAGAGTGAGCGATCTTTTTGCTAATGCAAAGTGGAATCATCAGGTGCAGACTCTTGGGCATCATCATCGGTAGCTTTATCATCGCCACCCTTCCTGGCCTTCCTCTCTTGCCATCTTCCCCAGACCCACTTCAAGATGAGGAAGCCCCCAAGCGCATAGACCTGCAAATTTCACCAATTAAATTTTCCTCCATAAAATAATGCAAGAAAGCAACGAGCTTCAAAAAAGAAGGGTTTTGGATCTTCTGATGATGTCAAACCATGACAAATAAGAACTGCACATGATGCACCTCTTTTCTTAAGTACTAATTTAGTACTGAAACAAATGAAACCAGAAGACTAGAAAGAAATACAAATCCACGCTCCATTTACTAGCCAGCAAGAATCCAGCATCAAAATGTGACTACGCAAGGGCAAGCCCGACAATCAGTGAAACAAAATAGATCAAGAGCTTGTGCTTTAACATACTAATAATCTGTTGAATCATAAATTTATCACCAACTTTAACTGTCCACGATGCTTGAGAAGCACTAATTAACCCCTCCTACCTTCTCATCCTACTTATCACAAGATACAATAAATAGTAGGCCTGCAACAATCTTCATTACGGTATAGAACTTTATACAGCTGGAGTGGACCATACAATCTAAGTGAATTAGCATGATAAAACCACTGCTACAAACATTACAACATTCAAGAACCTACAGCCGAGAGGTGCATTTGGTATGGTTTCTACAAAAATTTTCAGGTTTCGTTCTCAGTGCAATAAAAAACGAAAGCAACTTTGCTGTGTTTTCATTTTATATACGTACTTCAAAACATGCAGACTGCGTGAAATCTTCCAAAAAAAATAAAATTTGGACAAAGTTTTTTTATTATAGTACATTCACAATATATAAAACAGTAGATGTTTTATAAAGATAATAGAAAAGATGTTACTGAATCAATAGCTAAATATCTAAGAAGAAAATCTCCTAATAATAGTATATACTTCCACATGTTTTCTTTGACTCCTTCAATTTTTTTTTTTCCCTGACAAGTACCTCATACATAACAGTCATAGTCAGCTATAGAATCTGTATGGAGCTTTGACTGAAGCTTCAACAAGCCTTGACTGGGGCTAGTCAAAGCTTCAATAGAACCTGGGGAAGCCTCACCCAGCCACGGTTGAAGCTGGACCAAGCTTCAGTCAGCCTGGGAACCATTGTTTGTTCCGACGCTTCACTTGGGCAGTTTGTAAGTGAAGAAGACAGCACTTTGTCACACTAAACCGCTAAATAAAAAGACTAGTATTTATTTCGCATTTGAAAGATTGAAGACACAAAAAATCTGTTTTGTTTTGTGAGCACTACAAAAACATCCACTTGCTAGCGTTTTCCTACGAAAACTGTTTAAAAAATGACAGCAGACGTAGTTATAGCCTCCAAGTGCATTCCTTCTCACTGAAAACAAAAAGAGAGAATTTTGAAAATTTTCTGAATGCTAACAGGGCCCTCCTAGTCAACTCACTCCCTCAGTTCTTCATGCTCTTCATGCCCTCAGTCGGTGTCTCCATCAAAAGAACCTCGCCGCTATCTAACCTCACGACTAGATATCCAAGCAAATCTGTGACTTTGTAGGATTAACGCGAAGGCAATGAGCGGCACACTTATCCCTCTCAGCCGTATGATCTCGGTTAATTACATCCTCACTGGCCAGTGCAAAAGAAATTTCCAAATGACATTTCTCTGTCCACCATCATCTACAGCCTATGATGGGGATACAACATATCTTTCATAGATCTTCTAACCAACCCAGAAAAGTCTTCCCATTTCATCATCGCCATTCTCATCGAAGCATTCACCAAGACCCCCATAAATCAGTAAATTCCACAAGCAACAACAACAAACAATTGTTCCCGACACGGCAATTGATTCGCCCGAATGTAAAAAAAAAAGCTCTCGATTCGTCTCGTAATCGACGCGAGGTGCCGATAAAATTCCTGATCACGCGTTTAAAGAGACGATCGCACCAAAACCCCCTTCACCAAAAACATCGTCGAACATGCATCAACGCGATAACGACATCGAAACATTCCGAGCAACCGAACAGAACCCATCAGCGGCACCACCCGCGTACCTGCCACAAAATCACGGGGTTCGACGTCTTCCCGGCCTCCTCCTCGACCTCGAGCTTCAACGCAGGCGGAGGCTCCAGGGGCTTGCGAGGGAACATCACGACGTCGGGCTTCTCGCCCTCGCTCTCGCCGCCGCCGACAGCCAGCTCGGGTTCCTTCACCGGGGTCGGGTCCTTCTTGGGGAATTGGAATGGGAACTTGAAACCGAAGTTGGGGAAGAAGGGGAAGGCGTTCTTCTTCTGGTCCTTGGGGGCTTCACTGCTCACCAAGATCCCATCTTTATCAGCCATGAATGTCCCCCAGAGAGAGAGGAAGGAGGAATTTGGTTGATTTGGGTTCAAAACTTGTTGCAGAGGCGGATAAAAGAGAGAGAGAGAGAGAGAGAGGTTTGCAGGAAATGAAGAGAGGGGATATGTAGGGGGGAAGGGATTCTTCTTGAAGGCAACTCTTCCTACTCTACTTTAGCTTTTCTCTAGAAGGCTGGAGTACTACTCCTAGCAAACTTACCATAAAATTGACAACGTTGTTTTAGCTTCTTTTTTTCTTTTTCTTTTTCTTTTTTTTTTCTTTCTCTTTCTTTTCTTTTTCTTCTTTTATTCTTTTCTTTTTTCTCTCTTTTAAGATTGGCGACTTGTTCAATTATATCCTTCTTCGGTAAGTTGAGGACGGTTGAACCGAAAAGGAATAAGATCTCACTTGTTGATTTTATTGGAGTTTAAGATAAGAGTTTATGAATAGATTTAACCAAATATACCAAAAAAAAAAAAAAAATCGGCGTCAAAACATTCACTCAGTGACAATAAGTCAGAATGAGTGAAAGGGAGCCGATGCAAAAGGAGGACACCCGAAAAGAACAGGAAGCCAAGAATCAAACTAAGAACCAAAACAAGGGACAAGCAAAAGGCCAAACGGCACTACACAGGAGGACCGAAGACGGAAGAGTCAAAACCCCAACATCGCTGGAGCCTCCTATTTCTTGAGTTATCCACCACATTTCTGAAGGTAAGCGCCTTGTCCTTGACCACTTTGATGAGATGATTCTTCAAAACCGGCTACTCCAAGCTCTCCCCTCGAAATATAATGCTATTGCGCTTCTTCCAAATCAAGTGACACATGGCACCAAAAGAAAACCTAGCTATGCAATGAGAAAAATCCTTGTGAGGAAGAAATTTCAGAGCCCCTAAGAGGTTTTCCAACCAAGATCTGTTTCTCCATGGTAAGTTACATCTCGCGGCCCAAAAAAATGCGAGACTAGCTGAGATGTGGCAATCAAATAACAGGTGATCAATAGAATCGGGTCTGACATTACAAAAAGCACAAAGCCCATTACTTATTCTACCATAAGAAAGAAAAAGAACCTGGGTGGGAAGGCGATTCCGAATAATAAGCCAAAGGATGAATTGGTATCTCGGAGCAATTGAATTGTTCCAAATGAGTGAAGCCCAAGGGACACGATCCTTCTTCCTCCTAATAATATCCCACGCCACGCTGAGACTACCGTGAAAGCACCAGATATTTTGTTGGAGTTAGTACCCTAAAAATTCCCAAACTTATACATAACAAAATTATTCCGAACTAATTTTTTAAGCATCAAAAACCCAAAACTGATATATTTTTAACAAATTTATCTCAAATTGATACACTAGTGACAAATTTACCTTTTATTAATTTTTATTAAATTTCACTATCAAATTACTAAATTATATGGCACGTTACAATTGAATAAGTGCACCAATTTAGAATTTTACTCTCCACATGTCATAGTTATATAATTTTTGTATTTTTTATGGTATTAATCCAATTTAATATAAGGTATATTTATTACAAATATATCATTTTGAGGATTTTGATAGTCGAACAAATTAATTTGGGATAAATGCTTTCACAAAAACTTTGGAATTTTTTTTATAGTCTAGTTTGAGGTTACATTTATAACATTTTCAGTTTGGGGTTTTTCATGATAAAAAAATTAGTTAAGAGTAAAATTGTCACATATGTACCAATTTTTGATTTTCAAGGCATTAATCCATTTTATTGATTTCTTCATAGTTATTTGATGAGTTATCATATTTCATATGGAAGGGATAACGAAGATGTATATGTTATTATAAGAGAACTAATCTCTCGACAGATTGTAGATATCCATTTTTTAATGATCCTATAAGAGCTCAATGATGGTTTATATTTGATGTTTCGATAATGCCATTTGATGTTCTTTTACTACTCGAGAGAATAGAGGCAAATTATCCAAAGATTATTAAACCTATTGTATTTTTTTTTCAATTTAATTTTAAACTTTTTAATTTTACAAATTAAATTTTAAACTCTTTAAAATTTTGGTCAATAATCGCTAACATAAACACTAATCATTGTACATGACACGACCAATATTGATATAGACAAATTTTATTAGTTTTATATCATATCATATTTTTTTTTTTTTTTTTTTTTTTTTTCTCCTTCCTCCTCTATCGACCGCCCAACCTTAGCAATGGCTGGCAATTGGCCAGAGGCTACAACCGGCAACGTCACCCCTTCCCAAATCCCAGTGAATTACATTTCAAGTTAAGTCACGGATCGATTTATATTGTGAAGCAGAAAAGATCAGACATGCTAATGGAAAGATAATTTAAATGTGACCCATTAGGAGGTATTGCCATCAAACATACATTTTATACGTAACGTAAAGAATCCATTTCATATGATGGCTTAAAGGGTCTTACGTTAATATATACTAATCACAAAATAAAAATCCAAACAAAGATCTTGAGCTGATTAACATTTGCATGAACAGTTAGCCAAATTGATAAATTGGTCTGCAAGATCAAAAAACCCTGGGCAGGGTTTGCACTCACACAGTGACTAGGATCCAAACATGCTGTGGCATGCAGATATTCAGACATAGAATATGCGAAACAAACAGCATGACATGCGGAACGAGGATCGAAGACAATGTTTTCATGACATAATAATCCTTAAACGGAGAAGAACCGAGAGATATTCACATTCCAGCATATTATTTCATATTATCTTCCGAGTAACAAGCAATGGAATGAGATTTTATTCCTGGAGCTAAAATTTGAAAGCCAGAGTCAGGTTCCGCAAATCATTCCGCGCCTTGATGACTTAATTTCCTCTCAGGTGAGTTGAGTGCTACTAATCGACAAAAATTTGATCCTTCGATGGGACTAGCAAGGGGGGTACAATGGAACGTCGGTCCCCACATAAAGTAGCAAGATCATCCCGAATCATTCTAAAAGATTTAGGAAATGAAGCCACCACTGCTTCAGTGAGAAGATGAGGTTCCCGGCAGATAATTAGGGCATATTTTCCGTGTTATTACAACATAAGTCTTCGCATGTCGCTGAAGTTCAAACGTAGAGCTGAAAGAAATGCACCTGCAATCGCAATAGCACCAAATGAAGGCAACGCAAATTTTCAGCAAAGAAAACGAAAATGAATACTAGGCAAACATGTGTGACTCTAGAGTGCTAACTCCAGAATCATATCTTCTACTGCCAACAGTAAATTTGAAAATTTTAAAATAGGTATAATGGTACTTCTTGTTACTCCAGCATTGATGATCAGGAATGCCAATGCACGTGGCAAAGATGTAAGAAGACAAACGAGTGGCATCTAAATATGGGGTAAAAATTGCTTTCCATATGCCCATATACTAATCAGCGTGAGAGAAAAATAGAAGAGCCATACCAATTAACCTGCTACCTATAACTTTTAACTAGACACAAATGTCAATTCAGCAGTGTGGAACCAGCTACAAGAATTGTAGAAACATGCGGTTCACCCTTGATACAGGGGAGGGTTAAAAAATAATATATGCAAGAGTAATTACACTATGATTAATGAGAATATTGCACTGTATCATTCAGCAAAAAGTACCTCCAACTTTGCCATCAAATACTCGGTGATCAGCAGATAATGTCAAGGCCATTTTCGTGACAACTGCAGGACGCTCGACCCCTGCGCAGCATGTAGGTAAGCTTACTTATATGAGTCACCTTAAACATGCAGAGTACATAGAAAAGTGCAGTGCAGTCAATAATATCTCACCGTCACTTCCAGTTACTGGTTCAACAACTTTATTTCCTCTCCCGACTGCAAGTATACCAGACTGCATGGAAAGAAGCACAAGAATTTGTATGAGGTAATAACATCTAATTTTGATCAAGCAGGAGATAAATCTCGTAAGATTGACCACAGCATGCACATATTATAAACGGATGCACACAAGTGCAGAAACATGCACACCACACTCATACCAAAGGGAAAAATGGTTCTGCAAAATCAATAAATCTATGGTACTAGTTTTTCTTACTTCCTCTTTCAGTATTTTAATTCCTAAATTATTTGAAGGAATAAGGCTTTTCATTCAATTGGCGCTTTATTTATGCAAAACTGAGGGAGTGTCATTACCCAATGACACTTTAATCTGAGCAACTAGCTATCCTTCAAAAGTGTACACTCTCATAGCGGGTGTGGTCATGCATGATTTTTTTTTCCATCAATAATCCAGTTGTTCTTACTTCCTATTTTAATCTGTTAATACATAATTTATTTAAAGAAATAAAGCTTTTCATCCAATTGGTGTTTTATTTGTGCAAAACGGAGAGTGTCACTGCTCATTGACACTTTAATTTAAGCAAATAGCTATTATCCTTCAGAACTATACACTTTCATAGCAGGTGTGGTTGAGCTACTCTTACTTCCTCTTTTAATTTTGTATTTTAAAACTGAGGGAGTGTCACTGCTCTGACACTCTTGCAACGAGCGTGGTCGTGCATGAATTTTGTCCCATCATTATGAAGAGAAAAAAATTAAATAAACAGAAAAAGGCAAAGCATACATTCCTTTCTTCTTTTACATGTATGGAGTATGGAACACAGACAATGCATGTCAACACAAGTGAAAGTGCAGAATTGAATAACCCTAACTAATAGATGTTCAACAATAGTGTAGGGAAACGTTATCACGTGGTATTTTATATCTCAATTAACTGTAAACATTTCTCCTTTTTCAGGCACTTTCTCCTACAAAGCACATATATTCAAGATTGTCATCAATTGTGTTCAGTCAACTATGTGCCTTTCAGCCAATATGTGCTCTTGTCATTCTTGATGGAATTGGAATATGAATCATTTACCAATTTATATAGGTTTTATATGTATTCTTAAAAGTCATGTAAGCTTTGATGCTTCCACAAAATCAATAACCATAATTGAACTATATAGCAAAGATTTCCTCAAAAGATTTAATTACGTAAATAATCTGTCTTGAAGGAGTTTTGTAAATTTATTCTAGATTTGAAAGAACCAAATGCTTAAGCCTTCCAAGAAAGGGGGAAAAAAAGAGGACATGCACGACTTTTGTTTTAATTTTAAACCTAGAATTTCTACCAGCACGTCTGCTACTTACTGAGGGCAGCAAAACTACTAGCACATTATGTCAGCATCCATGCATATTATAATGAGTGAACTTGTGAGAATGTATAGTGCATACGCTGAAATGTGCAAGGCAAAGAGGAATACCTGTGGGGGGTTAATAATTGCACAAAAGTGGTCCACTGGGAACATTCCCAAATTTGAAATGCTGCAAGGCAAAACAGTTGTTGTGTTGGTCAACATGAGTGAAAAACCGAAATGCAACTTCACAGGAAATGATAAACATCTATAAACCTGAAAGTTCCTCCTTGGAATTCATTTGGCTTTAGCTTCCCTGCTCGTGCCTTTTCAGCCAATTCCTTCACCTAAATGTAACAAACTACAAACATGACATGATCTGAACAAGAATCAAGGTCAACAAGAAAGAAAATAAGAGAATGAAAGAGGAACCTAAACATTCCAACGGTTATATCAACCTATCAAGTTCATGATTTCTATATCTAGATAGTCACCGAAACTTGTAATTCTGGTGTGAACAAAATTCAATTAAGATAATGATGAAGTTGCATCATTAATTGTTAACAACATTAAAATGAATATTCAATGCTTAAAAGGAAGATAATAAGTTCATCATGATTAAATGGCTAATGATCTAGTACACAGGCATAACTAGAAATTAATGTAACTTTTTAATTATTCTAAAAAGTACCTCCGCAGATATTGAAGATATGGTCTTCTGCTCTGCATTTCTGACAATTGGAGTCATTAAACCCTGTAAAATGAGCAGTGCAGGATGAATTTTATGCAGAGGTTTACAATGAGGTTACAGAAAAGGATTCTCACTCAATTACCTTATCAGTCGCAACTGCAATTGATATATCAACGGAATCACAGAGAATCAGCTCCCCCTTCTTAGTGTCCCAATAGGCTGCCATGAATCACCCAACAAAACTTAATTTGTTTATGATAGTTTCCTTTGTTCACCTAAGAATTTCCTTGCATGCAGACCCATTTTATCCTTGATGTAAAGCAGCAACATGACCAACAAAAAGGTTTTATACCCCAATTTTGGCTGAGCCAATAGGTATTCTTCTCTATAATTTGAACATACAGGACATCGATGGGTTTCAAAGTAATAAAAATGTTTGTCCTTACACTCATGTTAATTTCCATCATTTTTCTCCATAAAAAAGCATTTCCGCACTTGAAGACATGATATTTACTTTTAAAATCTTTGTCCTTACACTCATGTTAATCTGGGAAACACAAATCGTATGAATTCACAGAACATAAAGTCCACAGAGATGTAAAAGATACTCACACGATCATTGTTGGATTGAAAAGTATGAGAATTTGACACCAGCAATGGACCTTATACAAATCCATGAAACAACCCAGAACAAGACATACCAAAATTGATTGTAACTACATGCCAATCCAATGGTACTATCTAACTAAATAAATTCAAAGACAAACACCAGTAATGCTGTTATTGTACCGCTAGTTCAATACACCAATTCTCTCCCTCTAATAGCTTACATAATTACTGAGAAAGTACATGATCGTAATACCCCAGAATTGAAAATCTTCCGTATTCAAAGATGAACAAGAGGAATCAAGTTTTAGGCAAGATCCTACCATCTTATAGAAACTTGTTTTTATCAGCTGTCAAAAATGCCTTGGTGATAGACAAGACCAAAGCTACTACAGTCCATCATTCGACCAAAAGGCTGAGAAGAATACTAGTAACTACTTATAAAAATGCTTCAAAAAGCAGTTTTTCACTTCCCAAATTATTTTATTACTGTGCTATACATGTCTCACCATTTGCTTCTGGTACATTTCTAAGGGCAATGGCTACAGCCTTGATGACAATGTCATTCACTGAGACCTTCACATTATGCTGCTCTGGAAAGGTGGAAATGACAAAAATCAGTGAGAATGAAAAAACCTGTAAAAGCTGAACAAACAAAATGAAGGTAGCTTCTCAAACCTATCAGCTCTTTCCTAAATTGAAGTAGAGGATCCAGTGCAACATCTGAAATGCACAATGGAATTTCAGTAATATGATAAAATGAAAAAATGACAGGTGCAAGGGAAGAAGAAAATATCTAACCAATAGACAAGTAAAAATGTGGCGTAGTCTGCTTCGACTCCAATAATCTTTTTGCGATAACCTTCAAGAAAACAAGATTATTAGAGCATGGCTCGAAAATCTACTACTTTGAGCACCCCAAGGGTGAAAACAAATGAGAGAAAAGGAAATGAATAAAACTTTATTATGATGAATTGAAATTTAAATTGCCAACAGCTACCATCATCAGCTAAAAAATACTCTTCTCATGAGAACACCTATCTGAGTTCGTGTTAGACTCGTACACATTATTAGTCAAATCGCCACTACAACACACAGCTAGAACACTAATAACAAGAACACCAGAAATAGAAACTATTATGAATAATTTCTAGCCTAATTCCCTAAAATCCCTAAACTTTATGTAGTCCCAATGCTAACCCTAACTTTTTTTTTTGTCTCATAAAAAATCCACTTTCACTCTTAGTCCCTTATCTGACCAGACCTCCAAAAATTGTCACTAGTTTACTCAAATTTATCGACATCAAATAAAAGTTCATTATTAGAACCTGTGTTTTCATCAACACCTTCACCTTGGAACGGACAATAGCAACCTCTTGATGTTGACAGTATTGAAGGAATCGGTGGCGATTTTTGGAAGCATGAACAAATTTGGAACTAGAGTGAAAATTGGAGATTTTTTACAAGACTAAAAAGGTTCGGGACACAATTGGGACTGGACCTAAAGTTGAGGGTTTTTTTAAGGAAGTAGCCCTATAATTTCCTATCCTATTGTATGTTGTTAGATCTATAAATTGCAAAATGCATGCAAAGGTCAATAAATTAATTCATAAAAAATAACACAAGAATTTTTTGCCCCAATATGCATTAGTTCTCACTTCGTTTATGATACCATTATTTGAGAGGTCATCTGACTTCACTATGTAACTATCACTCCAATCAGTAACTATAGCTTAAGGTATTGAGAATGCAGACCCTCCAATTCAGCATATATGCTCACGGTCACTTAAATGGATACCAACATTCATGGGCATCTATATAAGTAAGCCAGCACTAGGCAATTAAGTATTCAACAGCATAAGGAAAGTATTGTTAGTTTTACACCCAAACAAGTCTCACCTTCTCTTCCCATTTTCTTTTCAAGTCCAAAGCAAACTTGCTTTAACTCCTTCTATTCTTACTATTAACCAATGCTCCCACTCCCAAATATCACCTCCAGAACAATTGCAGAGAACCATAAAGTCAATAACAACACACTGGACAGCACATAGTGAAGTCTCTCTCATCATGAAGTTGGCAATCTCAATTTTTTTATAAAGAATAAACCAATGTATCTTGTTATGGAAAATTTACTGATTGCAGTAAACTCTCTAGAGAATAAGAGCCTGCTATTCAGTTTTGATTAGCTAATAAGAAATCACTATTCTCAGTGCACATGAAACTCACTCATGAATGCTAAAAGAAGAGCTAACCTACTAGATTTTGATCTTTTTCCTTCACGCCACAACAAGTTCATCTGTAGGTTCGGATTTCCCAAACAGGTGTGGGTGAAGGGATTTTCTGTAAAGAATTTTATTCATCTATTCTGAAAACTGGTGAAAAACAAAGCTTGTTCAAGTATTCAACAGTCATTTTAAAAGCCTACTCTGTGCATTAGAAAAATAATGGATTATTTTCCAAGGAAGGAGAAATTATTAGTTACTAAAAGTTCGCATATGATTCTGCCTAATGGTTTTGGCATCGCATTCTCTTGATTTTTTTCTGGAGATGATAAAATCTATTTCTTCCAAATTCTCTTGTATATACAGATGCGCAACTCGTGGATGCTTTATTGGTGAGCACTCTCTCACCAGTCAAAGTATAATACAAAAGATGAAACGCAGGCATATCATGTTACAATGACTTCTTTTGCAAGTCACTTGTCGAAGCTTTCTTTCTGTATGATCATATTGAATGCCAAAAGCCCACGATATCAATTTGACTAGTTGTTCTCCATTTGAATAATATCATTGTAAGCTGCAGAATAGGGTTTTATTTGATCTTCCATAGACAACTGAACTATATAGCACTAATCAAGTCAAGTTGAGGGGCATCAGAGTGTCATTGCCATTTTCCATTCACTCTAAAAAGCTATCTATTTTGTTGTCAATGTGATATTTAATAGAATAGCCAACATGTATTGATCAGGAGAGTACGTATATTTTAGAAAGATAGAAGAGCCACAATATTCTCTACCTAAATGCACTTGGCAGTAGAACCTAACTTAATTCCAATAACAGTGATAAGAATCCAACCTTGCGAATTTGACTGTTTGGCAGATCTTCAAAAGAATCTGACTGCTTCACATGAGCACTAGTCTCTGCTGTTTTGGCTGTCGACTTGGGAAGAATCTCAGTCAAAGGTTTTTTATCTTTGGGGATGCTTGGAGATGCTTTTCCAGACTTAATAGCAGCTAGAACATCTCCTTTTAGCAAAGTACCATGGGCACCTGACGCCCTCAATGAAGATAAGTCCAGTCCATGCTCTGTAATAAGCATTTTTGCAGATGGACTGATCCTTGAAAACTTAGATTTCCCCGGATTAACTTCAGCTCTCGGTTTTTCATGGATGGGTTTTTCTTCCTGTACCAAACCACTGCTGAGAGAATTTTTCACGTGCTCGATATCATTTTGATCTTCAACCTTGAAAAGGATTGTGCATTAGCATTTATACGTGTCTCAACGAGATAAAGGTTGTAGGGAGTAAATAGACAAAAGTTCGAAGGAATCAACATGAAAAGTATCTATAATCCTACATAACTGGAGATAAAACATACAATGGTATTTACAACCATGACTTACAGTTACTGCAATTGGTTGTCCAACAGGCACATCCTTTGAACCTTCTGGTGCTAGTATCTTGGCCAAGTAACTAAGACCAACATAATTTCAGGAAAAATATAAGCAAGTGAAACCAAAAGACACAACAAGTTCTTCAGATCTTGCACATTCTTATTAAACAAGAGACTACAGCATTTAGTAACTTCTACAAGTAAACGTGCAGATAATCTCTAGATTTGAATATGGAAATAATAACCTCTCAAAAGCTGTGGCTCATAGCAACACAGGAAGTTAAAGGAAAGACTTAAAATAATCACTGCCAGGTTCTTTACTCTTCAATGAAATTATTTATTAGACTTTCCATGCATGCACACCCTCTTGTGAGGGAGACAGACAGATTTTATCTCCTCTGATGAGTAACTGAGCAATGTGTGATATCAACATCCATTAATCATTTGTGCCTTAAACATTGCACAACTACCTAATATTACCTTTATCAAGGAGCAAGGTTTTAATTTATGCCAGTCCATTTCAAATGCATGAGATCTCAAGCAAATCCAATGCAGCATCGACCCAAAAAGGATCAGTTCACCAATCTACTAAAAATCAAAACTGCATTGAGAATCGGTCCCACTTAACAAACTCATTTTGAGAGACTCACCACTTTCTACCACCCATCCAAGTCTTGAAACTAACACTTGCAAATGGCTTGCTTTTGTAACTAGACCAAATAAAAACAAAACTTCTACTATCAACCATCTATTGTTCATGGAAATTAGTGAAATTGAAGTTCAGTTCAGGAAACTCCAGTTTACATTAACTCAGCTAACACCCTTAACATACACTTCCCACAACTTCATTGTCTAGCGATAACAAGGGATACAAATTAAGGCTCCGTTTGTTTCGCAGAAAATGTGGCGTTTTTGGAAAATATTTTCCAGGAAGTCATTTTCCAGGAAAATATAATTATTTTCCGATGTTCGGATAAAACCTGAAAATGAAGTGGAAAATATTTTTCGCTGTTTGTTAAGAAAAATATTTTCCTCCATATACTCTTTTTCTTTTTTTATTTTTTAAAAATTGATTTTTAATTATTTTTAATTTTTAAAATCTAATATTAATTTTTTTCATTTTTATTTTTCTTTTTTTTTTTCTTTGTTTTCGATCTCCTTCTTTCTCGCCAGATCGACGAGCTCGAGGTTCACCTGACAATGGCCGACAACTAGCCAAGAAAAAAAAAGAAAAGAAAAAAAAAAAGAAAATTAAAAATAATTCGAATTAAAAAATAAAATTAAAATTAAAAAATATGTCGAATAAAAAAAGAAAAGAAGAAGAAGAAAGGGGAGAAGGAAGTAAGAATTTGTAAAGGTGTGAGATAAAAGAGATCAAGTGAGGAAAATGTTTTCTACTTTTCAAAAGTGGAAAACATTTTCCCTAATTTAAAAGACTTTTTTTTTTTTATGAAAAACATTTTCCCCAAGGAATTCATTTTCCGTTAAACGAACGCCGGAAAATCCGGAAAACGTTTTCCCAGAAATTATTTTCCGCGAAACGAACGGAGCCTAAGATTACATATTCTTTTCATATTACAAATAACAAGGATGATAACTTCATCATCTCCTCTTCAATTTATATGTCAAGCTGAAAGAGTCCAATTAACTACAGCAACATGCATCATTATTTTTCTGTCACTTCTGCACTCTACTTATAGAGCATGCAGAGAGACTCACAAAATCCTACTTAATCCAATATATAACCACCTACTAAAATTCCTAAACTACCAAATATACTTAAAACATAAGCATTTGCTCAATTCCTAAGTTCCAGTTACACTTCTCTCCCATCTTGTCTCCCAGTCCCAGACCTCCATCTCTATTCACCAAAACCATATCATGCAACTCTGCATATCTATTTTAAAGATGTGATGAAGAGATTTTCTGTGGTTTATGTCAAAAACCTATAGCTGAATTGGTATGACTTGTATATGCATTAAAAATATTTTCTTTCATACTTCCCAAAGTAATCTCACTCCAAGTTCTGCCAAAATCTCCTAGACATCCTTTTTGGCCCTCCATATTGTTGGAGAGATAGTCAAAAGGACATTCACAGATGGAACAGCAAACAGTTGAACAATCAATAACAGCCAATAGATGACCAAACTCGTGCAACACAGTCACAGAAACATCAGAAAGAGAAACAGAACATATGATATGCAAACTTATTTAGCCATGAAATATTACCCTTCTTCAAGACTTTCAAACTCAAGAGTGGCTTTATCTGTCTCTATCTCACATATCACATCGCCCACTTCTATCTGAGAAAAAAGCATAAAATAAAAACACACTGATTTGACTAGTTGATTTGAACTAGTCAGGAAAATAAAACCCTAAATCTTAAGTTTACTTAATAAGTTATTCATAACACCAACCTTTTCCCCTTCCTTTTTTATCCACTTAGCAATGTTCCCCTGGTTCTGCATATGCACATGCAAACCAGAAAATGAGCTCCTAAATAAATCAGCCAAATAAGCTGCACTTCATTTGTCAATTCAAAGCCAACTTCCAATCTCTCCTTACCATTGTGGGAGACAATGCTGGCATTCCAAGGACAACATGAGGAGGAAGTTCAGATGTGTTGATATTAACAGAACTTGTCTCCTGCACACCACCTTCAGTTTTTAGTTCTCATCAGAAACCTTTTCAGATTTAGCTTCTGATCCTCCAGCAACAGAAGCTGGTATCTTCTGAACATCATCTAATTCCTCCACCTTGGAGAACAAAAAAGCAAAAGTAAGCAACACAAATAAATGTAACTGCAGAAGTTCTCATTATTTTTAAGAAATGAGAATCTCATAGAGCAATTATGTCAGTAACAGTGCCACAAGGAAAAACTGACACCATGATTAGACATAACCATTTACCAAATATCAACGTCATTCCAAAAACATGATAAGGAACAAATGTTACATTTCAAAACCAACAAATGGAGAGCCTGAAATCTTAGAACTATAAGAAAATTGAGGACAAACTATAATACAGAATCACTTCATGAAAATAGATGCCTTATGAAAGTTCGTTAGAGCCAAACCTATCTTCAATTTTAAAATCCTAGATACAAGTGTGACTTTTGTCGAGCAAAGATACAACCCTATAAGCTTTTCAATATTGCTAGTAAAAACACAAGCGATACAGTCAAACGAGGACTTCCACAGTGGATTGCTTTATTTGTCTAAAAGTAATCGATGGCCTCAAATAATCAGGAACTAATAATAAACCCCTAAACAAGTCTCATATAAGAAATTAAGGTACTATTGAAGTACCAACATAATAATTTTGCTGTCAGTTGTCCAGTGAGGAGCTGGTGACAAACCTATTCGGAGTCAATTTCCCTCTCCAGCAGCTTGAGGCTACATTCGAACTAACATTTGTAGTTAATATTTTATTCACTGAAGAATGTTCTGCCAAACAAGAACAAACTAGAGTATTTATATGACAACACCAATATCACTTTTTATAAAGGAGCCTAGAGTATTCATAGAAGTACTTTAAATTGCATTTTTAAAAATTAATTTTTTTGTCATTACAAATCATAAGAAAAGGAAAAGAAAGCAGAGTCATTAACAACTTCCCCTGGAGCACTTGTTAAGCATGCTTAATTTGGAATGCTTCAATTCAAAGCAACGATGAAGCATAATTCGAACTCAGTCCATGCATTGGAAACTGTAAAGTTTCCTTAATTAGAAGTTTACCAAGTTCCCTGGGGCACTCGTTTAAAAAGTCCCAGAAGAAAAAGGAGGATTGCAGCCAAAAAAAGCATTGCATTATATTACGACGTTAAACTGAACTAAGGCAAGTAAGAACCCAAAATCAGAAGATAAATAAATCCAGCGATATAAAGAAATATAGAAGCCAAGCAATTCTCTAGTGATTTAAAATGGAGTAAAGGATCGAGGTGAATCCTACCGTTATTGCAATAGGTTGTCCAACAGGAACATCCTTCGAACCATCAGGTACCAAGACTTTAGCCAAAAAGCTGCAGAATAGTACTTGCATGTGAGATGAGATCCAAAATTCTCTAGGAAGGAAAATAAAGATGACTCATGGGTAATGGAAGAAAGACTATTGGGGCACAGCAAAAACTCCACCCTAAGGGACTGAATTTTTTGGCACACCACATTCCAGGTGACAGAAATAGCACAGAGCTGTAGAATTACCCTTCTTCAAGACTTTCAAATTCCAAAGTTGCTTTGTCTGTCTCTATTTCACATAATACATCTCCCACTTCTATCTGTTAAAGGGAAAGATAAATCAGTAAAAGTAGCCCTAGCAAAAAGAAAAGTCTTCTCCCACCAGTGTATGAAAGAGAAAAACTGCAGGTTATTGTTGTTTAACAGGTAAGCAGACAATCTTTAAAACTACCCCCTTTCTTCCAATACTGACCTTATCTCCTTCTTTCTTCCTCCATTTTGCAATGTTGCCTTGGTTCTGTCCAAGCAGAACATACATAAATCATAGAGAAAGGAAATGGAAAACACATAAGATGGAAACCCCTCCAAAAATTCCAGAGGAATATCTCACCATTGTAGGGGACAAGGCTGGCATCCCGAGAACAGTATGTGGAGGAACATCTGCAGAAATATACAATACCAGGTAAAGGGGATGAGGCTCTTCTAAGAAGATAAGTTTAATGGTAACAAATTATTGGACCTTCACTGCGATAGAAATTGCTAAAAGCAGAAAGATTGATCAAACAAGAAGCCTATATAGGATCAAAAAACTTCCAGAAGCAAAGCCCATATATATATATGTTTGGATCCAACCCTTCATTCAAATTGTTCATTTAGACTTTCCTCACATGTTCCTTGTTAGATTAGCATGATTCTTATTGGGAATTAGTGGTTTATGGAAGACAAGAAAAATGTTTCAAATCCAGAAATTCCTAGCCGAAATTGGTTTAGGGAATGTTGCCTTTACCTCTAAGTATTCAATACATTGTTGATGGCATCATGCCTCTTTAAAAAGAGAGATGAGTTAATGAGCATCAACCTTCATAGGTCAGGTTAGTCCAACCAAAAGAGATATGGAACCTTTAGAAAAAGTTCGAATAGTCATATTATCACCCAAATCCCAGAAATAATACCAAATTATAAAGGTGAGCTGCATTTTAAACCATCCTAAAACTCATTATTGAATCTTATATTCACGAGTCAATTCTATTGATAATTGAAAAAATGAGCTTTCTTATCTCACTCACAAGCCAATCGCAACCCTAGTTATGCACTTGGGCTCTGAAGCCACAATGTCTGATAAAGTGCAACAAGATACTTATTAAAGAGAGAAGGAAACATGACCTTCCCACAACCTATCATGGACACATCTTTCCTAACTCAATGTCATGGAAGCTTTAGTGAAGATCTTTTTGCTTGTTCAGCAGCTCTAACAATGAACTTGGTCAAGAAGTAAAAGAACTTTCTTTATTATATAATATGAATCCTAAGCACAATGGTGACTATACATTATAGGTAGAGGATTATGTACCTGTGGATGAGAAGTATCGCACGCCAACTTGCAGCTGCCCATTGAGGAAAAAATGAGAACCAGCTTATAATGAATTCCAGCACATTGGAATTTGCATACTTACCCGATGCTTCATATAAGTATCATGAACCCCAGTGGCAGAGAAAGAAGCAGGCCTGATAATGTTAAATTTTTAATGTGAGCAACTTATAGCATAGGGATTGCGATAATCAAGCATGAAACATAAAGGAAAAAATCTTCAGAAATGAAAGTGATGATTAGATAACCTAGGAAGGGGTCTAATCAGATAGTATGGAATCACTATCAACTGAAGTTCCACAACAAAGAAATGGACCCAAAGAACTTTGGTTTAAATGTCATTTGTGCATGTCTGTCCACAAAATTGCTCACAGATTCATGCATGGAATGTATGTACATAGGCTAGAAGTAGGGCAAAAAGATTTATTGAGACACTCTTGGATTAGTTTGAATGTCTAACGTATCTTCAGTTCAACTTACTCCTCTGTTGCAGACAACGCCTGGCTTGAATTAATTCAAGTTAAAACTCACTCAGAACAAACTAACCCTCATAAAACCAAACGAGACAGTTGTGAAGCAGCATTCCACCACCTTCCCAAAGTAAATACTTTAAGGGCCATAAATTAAGCATACAAAATGAGGAATGCATTGCACAAAGACTTATTTCATAGAGCAAGACATAATAGCTGCAGACCACGATTGTAGGAAAAGGAGAATGAGAATCATTTGTGAGCAGGCAGCAATAGAAATGCAACAGATACAGACCTTAATGTTATTTCATCTATCACAGAAGAGTTCCTCCTATTGCAAGAGCTGCATCAACAAGTCCAAGTTAGTTTAAGGCACATGATCCTTGCAAATGAATCCTACCGAACAAGCTAAACAAATTCATTAGAAATTCACCATCCTGGAGCTACCTTATGAGGGCTTTTTTTTTATTAAAAAAAAAAAAAAAAAGCAAAATAATTGCAATTGTTAGATTATCCATTTATCACCCAAAAAAGCTCAAACTAGATATTCACGTACATAAGTACATAAACCAGATGAGACATCATAACCATAACACTACCCAGACACATAAAAACCATTCATGTAACATATCTCCACTCTCATCAATACCTAGGAATCAAAGAAATACAGCCTGAGAGAAAATGGTACGTAATTAACTGATGCATTTTCCTTTCATATCAGATAGATGAATTGGCATCCTCAGACTCTTCTGATCCTATTTCAGCTTCAATTTATTAGAGAGTATAGTATAGAAAATACAGAGCAAACCTTCACAAATCTGCAATAAAGGAGCAAAGCCTTACTTTGAAAAAGGAAAGTTGTTTCCCATAATCAATTTCTTGAAAAAGTGGTGTTCGTGTACACTAATGTTACATCTACTAAAGACTAAAATACATAGAGGAGCAACTTTGGTGCTGTGGTAAAGTAAGTTAGGAACAAGATGCAACAAGTCCTTGCGGACAAAGAAGCACAGCATCTCTACAATCTGCCTCACTCTTAAAACACCCACGACGTCTTCCGTAATCCCTCATATCAAAACGCGAAGAAACCCGGCAAATACAATTAGAGACAAAGCATTGGCTAGACATAACAACTCAAGGAAAAGAACACAATCACAAACGCAAACGCAAGGTATCGCCATCATCCACGGCAGACGCAAGCTAGAAATCACCTAGCCACTCAAAATGATCGATCACTGCCAGGCCAAAAAACAGCGTTGAATCAAAACCACTCGGATCCACATTTTTAATTCAGCCTTTCCACATAATTCAAAAATCCTTCCGAGCCTCATCTACACACGCTCAAATGCACGCCGAATCGTCACTCAACGCGCAAATATGCTCAAAATGCAGAGAAACGGCTCTCTCGGCAAACATCCTAACGCGCAACCAGAGGATTTTTCCCTTCCCCAGACGTGAGTCCGAGAAACCACCCGCACGTCGCGATCGTCCGCTCCGATTCCGAAGCCGCCCGATTTTCTCTCGGCGAAGCAGCATTCCGAACGCGAGAAGAAAGAAAAATAACAACGAATCCATACACACTCCCCTCCCCGTCTACAAAAACCAGCACCGCACCGCACACGATCATTCGATCAGACAGGCAGGATCCGTCGCGGCGACGGAGGATGAGATTACCGGGACGACGCGGCGGCGGCGGCGGCGATGGAGGAGAGCGAGCGGGCCCTGAGGAGGAGAGGCGCGCGGGAGATCACCGGGCTCCGGAGCCGAGAGAGCGCCATGCGCGAAAGCTTACTGCTCCGCCTGCCTCTCCCTCCGACGGCAACGAAGACGGCGGCAGCGGCGGTGATGATGGTGGTGGTGGTGGTGGTGGTGGTGGTGGTGGGATTTGACGTCGAATTTTGACTGCCGAAATGAGGGCGCTTTCCCGAGATCGAGCGTGGCGAGCTACTCTGTCCGAAAAAAGCCACGGGAGCTCTCTCCAACTACCTCCCACTCCGTCGATCGAAAATTATTAATTTAATCTCACAAAGTACGAATTTCCCGTGTTAATATAAATAGTGGGATTTTGAGAAATTCATTACAAATTATTAAACAGAAATTAGAAAAGTAAAAGGTGTAAAAAGAAAACAGAAATTTTAATCCCGAAAAGTCGGCCGGCCAATAGAGCTATCGAGATTTTTGCGCTTTATAAAGTGCGAGATTTCAAATTCGATTCATGCCCAGTTTTTACTTATAATTGTATCATTGCCTTTTCAATTAAAGTAGTTTAAAAACTTTGTTGAAAATTATTACAGATATTTTATATCGATCAATAATTTAGTTACTATTATTACGCTTGATTGATAGCTACTCATATAATGATTAATATAATGTCGTCATGTGAACTAACTTAATTTGATAATTAGCGATTTTGACACAACTATAGTAACTTTTTCAGTGATTTAATAAGCATCGACTATAGACACAAGCTCGCGTCGCAAATTCCATTTGTTTTTCAGCCCAAGACATGGTAAATTATCGTAAATATGGATGGAGATTTTTATAAAAATTGGGAAAAACCTGTAAGAAGAGCTGAGAAATGTTCAAATAAATCAAGATTTATAAAATAAAATAAAAAAAAAAGGAGAAAGAAAGAAATATATAATTTGGCAAAGCTTGAGCGTGCTATGAGCCGTGCGAGGTTGACTTCTATCACATGAGAATGAGCAATGGTTGACCAAGTTGCAAAAGTAGTTTTCTACAGAGAATTTGTGTCTGTCTTGTTTTTTTTCCAATAAATTGATGATGAGTGTTCTTACAAGTTACAACAAAATAATAAAGAGAACCCCCCCTCAGAATCCCTACAACCATTTTTCCATTTTACAAACAAGCTTGGAATTACATCAAATAATTTATAATAAAAAAAAGGGAAAAAAAGGAAAAGAGGGGAAAAAAGGGAAAAAGAAAGAGAGAGAGAGAAGGAAAGAAAATTGGTCCTGTCATTTGCATCAGTTACCAGCAGGGTTGGGTAGGAGATTTTAAGGCGGATACACTGTGCAGCTAAATTCTGAATCTCAAACTTCGAATTTTCGCTTGTCCGTCTTGTAAAAAATTTCTGGGGGGGGGCGATTGCTTCAAGTATCCCCCCTTCGTGCCTCTACAGTATCGAAACGTCTGAAGGCGAACGAGTCTCACCGACTTTGAAGACCCTCGATCGCCTTTTTCCATTGCCATGCTCTCTGTTTCGTATCCTCGAATGACATTACCTTCTTTGGCTGTAACAGCAGCAAATTGAATCAGGCGAACCAATAGCTAGCTAGCTTATGTACACATAAAAATCCCATTTAAAGAGACGGGAAAAGCATAAGACCAATCACAGCATGCCAGATCGAGGAAAATAATGCACAAATGAGCTACATCTGAAGTTAGTCTCAGGAATAAAGCAAGAGACGTCACCGACGGTATGATGCATAGACAATGCCTTACAGTTTCTATACACAGCATCCCAATCAGAGCTGTCAGATTCACAAATTTCTGTATTACAGAATGACTAAGATAACCAAACATCAGTTGGCCATTTTTTGAGGTCAAATTGACTGGATGGCCAATGTTGATGATAATTAATGCTTATACGTGCTGTTCCTTTTGAAACCCAAACATATTCTGCAGCTAAATGTCCCAGCATAACTCACAAGGACATTTTAATTTTATCAGCAAAAGGGTTTGCACAGAGAATTGGGCCGAGATAACTCAGCTCAACATATAACAGAGAAAAGAGACGAACCGTGCAGATTTTGAAGCTTGAAGGACTTGCGACTTGGACATTGAGGTCGTTAGGATTGTCAGACCAGATAATATTTCCTTTCACAACTAGTTTTGCTGGGTCCACGTATATTAATTTGGGCTTATTAGTAAGAATAAGCTGAACCTTCTTGTTTGTTAGCTTCCTTATTTTCTTCACAGTTGAGATCATCAGGACAGATTCCCCAGGATCCAGAAATTGTTGCCTGTCATGTTAAGGTTGTCAGATTGCCCAAAAAATATAGAAACCATGCTACATAATAGTAGCCCAAAGCCACCAAAAATGACGACTTAGACAACTTCCTGGTTGAAATAGCAACACAACAAATTAAAAGCTCAAACAGAAGCTATAATCCAAGATATGGTCAAAATATGAGACTGATAAGAAAATGCCATTGGCCGTTGAGTTAAGTCCAACAGTGTCATTTCCAAAGACGGCATCACCTCTAAAGTCAAAATGTGTGTATAGAATAAGGAGATTAATATACAAACACTTGAACAAGCATCGAGTAATTTCATCTTTCACGACCAGGGGACATTAAGCACCATCTAACCACAAAATTGAGCAACAAGAATAACCTATTTTCTGATAGACCATCTTAATATCAATTTCAAGCAAACAAGAAGTCCTGACAATCTTTAGGTAAGGATGGGATGCCATTGGTCATGTACAGCCCTTTTTTACTTGCATATTGGACTATCTACACTGTGCATCCTACAGCTTTTCCCATATCCCTCACTGAAGAAACTAAAGACCCAAAACAACTAGCTAATTCTGTTTTTCATTTGTAACAGACAGAAATAATGCCGAATTAGAAAAATTTCAAGAAGATGAAGTGATACCATTTAGAATCAAAGGAGTCGATGGAAGCGAGCCTAGTTATATGAGCAGATGATTCTGAAGATGATGCAGGACCGCTGCTTCCCTCAACTTGCCTCAATGCACCATCCCCAATATGAGAAGGGTTCCATGAAGAGTCCTGAGAATCATCAGCATCCCCTGAATGAACCTACAAAAAGAAGTTCCCTTAAAATGATATCCCAAATGTTAGAATGTCCATATGCTTCAAAAACCAAATAAATTGTACCACTTGCTCCGAAGCTAGTTTTGGCGGTACTTGCTTTCTTAAATTTTTCCAGTCAACTCCTGCAAAGAACGGGTGCATTTTGAGTGCTTCATAACCATCAGGTCCAGCACCTGGTCTTCGGGTAGGTTCAATGTCCTGTGCAAGATTACTTGGGCATTAAACTACACATGCCATGCTCCGTAAAGCAATATGAGATGCTTTTTCCCCCCAAATAAAAGAGATCGATAGACCTATAATTTCTTTCCTTTGAGCCCATTGAATTACAAAATTCATAAAACCGAGATGTTTTATGTGACAGTCCCAAAAGCATTAATAGCAACAAAAATAAGGTTCCGAATGATCTCATTCATATCATAATACAACACCTCATACATTTCTAGCTCCAAATATAAGTAATCAAATTAACTGCATGTGTAATTGAACCCATGCACACATAATAACTCCATGCTCCCTCAAAATAAATCGGTAGGAAATTCCAGAGTAACAACCAGAAATTGAACTCAAGGACTTGCTCCCTGTTATGGACCAAACAATTCATGATAAAGCATTTGAAGTTCCAATATTCAAAGTTTTACAGGAGCACCTCCTTGGTGCCTAGGAAGCAGTGCTAGAGCATCTTTACCATATGTGGGCTTTTCCTAGTATTTTCTTGTGAAGTATAACTAAGGGCTTATCTCGATAAAAACAATTTGAACTTCAAATGTTTCATTCCCCAAGTCTCATTGAACCTTAAACAAATGTTTAGGATGAGGTGCAGTACTGCTATGTGATGAAAACGGGTAAATACAACACCACCACCTCCATCCCTATCATGATTTTATTCCATGTGATATCCTTTCTTTTGTTTAATATAGATATGGTATGGACAAGTCATTTTGCAAGTTGTCCATTTATAACCACGCTCTACCAAACACCCATAATCAAAAAGCAGGACAGTCTACATGATATCATCCCACCTCAACCACCACTGGCCATCTCTTTTTTTTCTGCCCCTTAACTTCCTTGCTCACCAAGCATACGTTGTTCCACAAATAACTCCACTATTTCCTTGCGTGTGTATTTTCTTTTTCGCATGCTTATTGTATGAGCACCGTTTTCTTGTATATGATGAATCCCAGTTGCAGAATCCATGCTGGGGGATTTCAGATCTCATATACAAGAATGCCACTTGCTTCCAGATGTACATATCAGTCCATTTACCCTTTCCCAGAAAACAAAGAGAGCACCTCATAGTTTTTCACAGAATTATCAGCACATGGATGTGGAAAAAGCGCTGAAACATTGTTCATGAATCTGATCTACTTTTCATCTTCTAAACCAATTGAGAGGAGCTGACAAGATTCTGTTAAGACTTGTTCAGCAACAAACAGTAAAATGTCTAAGGGTGGGTTCGTAAAAAATTGGGTGAGAATAGAAAGGACCAAAGTATTTATGAAGATCACCAGATAATGTGATTGATCTGCATGCAATTCATGTCTTCACACATACAAGTTGAAGAAGCAGAGATACAAAAAAATATAAACTAATTGATGCCAAAAATCAGTGAGATTTTATATGCATATGCAAGATATCAGCCAGCCAGAAAAGGACTACTATTGCTTAGAGAGTCATCTCAGTCTTATGTCAATGCAGCTCCATGCATTACACTATCTGTTCTCGCAAAACCAATGGAGAGCACATGTAAAGAGCTCAAAACTGTACTTCCATCAAACCTCTCCCACTAGACTCAGCCTTGTCATCTAAACAAGGCATCAGTTCTATCCTAGCTGCATATATATGATGAAATCCATATGAAGCATCTGAAACAGAAGAATGGTCAACACAGAAAGGTCCCTCTCCATACTTGCTGGGGAAACAGAGGCTCTTTGCATAATAGTTAATAAGAAAGCAACATTATCTTGGCAAAACCATGCCCCTTCAACCCCTCTCCCCACCTTTCAGCTGCCAAACTCTATGAAGGATTTCTAGTAAGGGGAGTATGGACTCTTTCTCTCACATTGCTGCTCAAGTGTATCCTAATACAGAGTCCTTCATACCATGAATCAATGTATCAACTCATGATGACTACCACAAATTAACCCTACCGGTAATTTCATTGCAGATCAAAATCTGATGACAGCATAGAAAAACTAGGCACTTCCAGTTAGTAAACTAGAAAAACCTACGAAATCACTTTCAATCCTTGCAGAGTGGAAGCATGTACAAAACAATTTCTTCAGCATCAAGTCAGTAGCTTACCAACAACCTGTCAATGAGGTCCTTAGCTTTATCAGAAAAATACTCTGGAAATCTTATATCTCTCGCTATAATTCGTTGGAACGTAAGCCATTCACTTGCATCTTTAAACGGAGAAGTTCCTGAAAGCATTTGATACAAAGTGCAGCCCAGCGCCCAGAGATCATTTCTGTTTGAATATATGTTCAGAAGATCAAACTATCATCCTTAAAAGAATGCAAGGTTAGCAACAAAAGATTCACTCTAGTGCCCCAAAATTGCTATTCCAAATTTGCTAGTACTGAGGTGAAGCATTGAATAGTGGAGGGTGCCATACCCAAAAGTGGCTGGAGAGGAGTTGAGGACCTCTGGAGGAACATATGCCGCTGTGCCCACAAAGGTACAGGCCTTATCATCTGAAATGGAGTTAAATAGAATGAACTTCAAATGCAATGAAAAGGTAAAGTGTCATCGGAACAAGTCTAAATGAAAACAACTCTCACCTGATGCCGCATTTGGAAGGACAGTTATACTGCTATCTTGCATAGGCTTCACACTCCCAAAATCAGCAATTTTAATATGACCTTCGTTGGTAAGGAGCAAGTTCTCTGGCTGTCATTTAAGTGACCATTAGCATTTTGCAAATTATGAATGATGAGAAAAGAATATTACAAGATTACCTTAATGTCCCGATGTATCAAACCGAGATTATGTATGTACTCTAGAGCATCAACAACTTCAGCTGCATAAAAGCGAGCTTCATCTTCTGATAAGCGACCTTTCTGCAAAAACAAGCTAACTAATATCAAATAATGCAAAACAAAAGACAGCAAAACATGGTAGATATCTGATTTGTGGGAAAAATGATCTTGGGATTTTTTTTCTTTGTTTGTATAGGATTGATCATGAAGTAGTGCAATTCTACTTTAAAGTTGTTTAAACAAGGATTCTTGATTGTGTTCCATGTGCGCGCGAGCGCGTGCATGCGTATACATATATAAAGAAATTAAGAAAGAAAAGCAAAAATCAAAAGAAAACATCACAAGACTATGCTTCATCAGAACAAGATGCCCAAAGCCAAATGAAAGAACGCCACTTAGAATCAACCAAATTTCTAAACCATAAGCATTGCAATGGCTAAAAAGTTTGATAGCATGCATTGGCATAACCAATGCCACCTTGGACGAGCTAAGGATATGATTCCAAAGCTCAAGAGCAAACTCAGAATGAAGAGAAAGATGATCAACAGATTCCCCTGAATGCTCACACATGCAACACCAGTCCGTGAAAATGAACTATTCCTAAGATTCTCAATAGTAAGAATCTTGGTCCAAGCTACTGTCCAACAAAAGAAGGCAATTTTATAAGGAATAAGAAGCAGCCGGATTGTTTAGAGGGGAATGAACAAGGGGAGAAATTCCCTGCGATCGAATAAGATAATTTAACACTGAATGTTTTGATATTAGTTGGGTGCCACGACATTGTCATCCCCAAAGCCATGAATTCTGAAAGAAGCCAAAAGGGAGGAAAGCTCCCATTCATGCTTTAATTGTTCCGCTATAGTATGTTTTATCAAAATTTCTGAATGTCTCATATTACTATGGTGGTGTCCATGTTGCGTTTTGAAATATTCCTCATCTATTAATCAGAGAGAGAAAATGTCAAAAAGGTCAAAGGCATTCCAATAGACATGGATTCTGCAATCTAAGGGTAATTTGAAATTTGCAGATTAAAAATAGAAAAATAAAAGCAATATAATCATAAACTACCCATAGGGCAGTCACGACTAATGTAATAATCAGGTCAACTCTAAAAAGACTAACAAGGACGGCAACCCTAATTTCATGTAAATGGTGATTGTAGTAATATCAGGAGAACTATACCAGACAAGTATTGTGCAACATAAGATCATTTTACAAGAACTCACCCTGGTAATCTGATCAAAAAGTTCTCCACCTTCACATGATTCAAGTGCCATATCTACAAAAGTAAATGGAGCATCATTAGATGACAAAAAAGTCGAGCCCAGGAGAAGAAGAGAAAAGAAAGCACCCAAAATATAAATGAAAAGTGAAACACTTGAAGAAGGAATAGAATTCCGAACAGACAGAACCAACAGGACCTACATAGTGAAAATGTGTCCTGGAATGTGAAATATAGCCGCACAATGCCCGGATGATCCAACTGATCAAGAACAATCCTCTCCAGCTTCACATAAGCTGTTTTATTCTCTTTGGTGATGAATTTCTTGTCCATAATCTTCAAGGCATACACCATTCCCGTGTCCTTCTTTTTCGCCCTCACAACCTGGCGATATTGCGAGACATATAACAGTAACACCAGAATAATCTACGACCTCATCAGAAGATAAAATGTTCTATATTGTGACACATTCGAAAAAAGACAGCAATTCGTACAATTTAACACCAACAAGCCTATTGAAATGAAACATATTATACACACATTGCATGGAAGAGCAAATCACAGAAGATTTTCCTACTAGTTCATCAAACTTTGCCCCGTGAATATATCATCACCTCATAGCATGGCAGAGCAATGGTTGTACTCTTCTGGCCTGTTCCTGCCTAAAATTTTATCCTAGAATCCTAATTCATGATATTCTACTGACTATGGCAACACGCCCGCAAGCTCACGCACCAACATATTTGACTTATAATTTTGCGCCTCACAACGTGCATATACCAAATACAGAATGAAAAGGAAGAGAGATTCACACAGAATCAACTGCCCCAGTGACTGAGCTAGCAAGAAAGCTTCCAATGAATAATTCACGCAATTATTTTCTCGATTTTTTTTTTCTCATTTTGTTGGCTGAGGATGAGCAATATTTTCCAGGTCGAAAGACACAAAATCACCAACCAGCTTAATTAACCAATCAACGGAAAGCACACCAACCAAATCAACAACGACAAATTACTAGCTCAAGATGAGGGGAAAAACAAAAGAAAGAAAGAAACGGAAAGAACGAACCTTTGAATAAGAGCCAACGCCGTAGATCTTCCCCAGCTCAAAGTCCTGAATCGTGAAGCTCTCCTGCGGAGCTCGGAACGCGAAGCTCTTAGATCTCTGAACATTCCCTCCATTAGACGAATTGCTGGAATTATTCCCCTGAATCTTCAGCTTCGAATCAAATTCCTTCTCCATCGCCAACATTTCTCCCTCAAACCAACCAATTAGAAAGAACAAAAATAGCTGCTGCCCTACATGAGAACCAACTTTTTAACACAACCCCTCTCTCCCTCTCTCTCTATCTCTCTCTCTCTCTGGGGAAGAGGGGAAAAAAAGGAAAAAGATTGAAACTTTCACAAACTTTCACCCTGAAGAAATCTGGGGAGGAGAGATTTGACCGTTCAAAGGGAAACCCGCATTGGATCAGAGATTGTTTCTTTGTGTTGGGGTCTCTTTTTTGGGGGGGGTTTTCTTGGGAGGTTGGTATTTTGGGTGGGATTCTCTGATAAAGAAGAAAAGCTGGTGAATGAATTTGATTCCTTTATGTGCTATGTGTGCGGTCTATGATATGAGGTCGTCTTTGTTTTGTTTATCTTTTTGAGGAGGGAGGAGGGGTTTTTTTTTTTTTTTTTTTTTTTTTTTTTTGGGTCTGAGAGATGATCAGCTTTTGCTTTGGAAGAACACAGAAAGTGAGGGGGGAAGGAAGGGTTGATGATGATGATGATGATGAGGGAGAGGGGAATGTGGATTTTGAGGAGAAGGGAGGAAAGAGGGGAGAAGATAGGTATGGGGATTGAAGAAGGGAAGGGGAACAGCACATGGGATTGAATGATGGAGGTCATTCATTCATTCCCCTTAACGAAAAACACACAAAAACACACACAGCCCTCCCCCTTACTAGATTAGTTTTTTCCATTTTAATTATTATATTCTCTCTCTCTCTCTCTCTTTCATTCATTCCCCTTAACGAAAAACACACACAAACACACACAGCCTCCCTTACTAGATTAGTTTTTTTCCATTTTAATTATTATCTCTCTCTCTCTTTTTCCATTTTAATTATTATCTCTCTCTCTCTCTCTCTCTCTCTCTCTCTCTTCGGATTATTAGGCACACCTAAAAAAGGGAGGGAGGGCATGAAAAGTGGTCAGTGATGGTGCTGCTGATGCTGTCTATGATTAGGAGGAGGTGCCATGTCAATTTTGTTTTCTGTGAGAAAAGGAAAACTTGGAAAAAGCAGGAAAGTATGTTTCTTCCAGCGAAATGCAGACAACAGAATTGAATCAATCTCAGAGAATGAAATAAAATTCCAGATATGTGCAGGTAAATAAGAGGAGAAGAAATGCTGGTGTTCGTTGCCCAAAGAATATGTGTATGGCACGAGCACAAAAGTATATTTCAATGGAAAAAGATTATGCTCTGTCTGTAACTTTTTTCAAAACCAACCTGCTTTTTTGTGCCCGTGTTTATTTAAAGTTTCATTTATGATAAAGGATTTTGACAAAATAAAAGATTCTTACATTAAATATAAAGTGTAAAATGAAGAGACAAAATTTCATATAAGAATATTAAATAGAGACGTTTAAAAAATAAATAAAACCTACAGTGGAACCTTTTCTTATCCTAAAATGGCCAGCTTAATTTTTAGTGAAGCTCCATGAAATGTTTCAAGTCACGATCAAGTGCATTTTCATCTAAAGAATTTTTTTTTTTCTCTTTCTCTTTTCCTTTCCCTTTTTGCCCTTACGTATGTTCATCTTATTCTTCCTTCTTTCACATTTTCCATCTTGGATGGCGATCTCCTTATACATGATAAAGTCATCGATGAGCCTCTGCATTGGCATCACCTACGATAGCTTCTCCATCCAACTTTGGCTTGACAACCTCAATGGTCGTTCTCTCTCTTCTCGATTGCAACCATAGTCGCCATATCTCTCAGCTCTCAGCCACGTTCATAGCCACTTGAGCTCTGAGCTCTTGATTATGGCTACTGGATCTTCAAGCCAGTGGCCATGGACACTCTAGTTTTGAGCTTGCAGCCATGGCGCTCTCTCTTCATTTCGTTGTAATCTATGATGTTTATGCATGAAGTCATGGTAGAAAATGTTCACTAGACTTGTATGAGAAAATTTTGTATTTGTACAATACACGCAAGGAATATTGATTTAATTCACTTAGCTTCCTAATATAGGGTCACTTTTTTTTTTCTGTTAGAACCTAAGTTGGAGTCACTTATGAACTCAAATAACATGATCCGAAGTTTAGTTTGATTGATTGGAGGCAGAAGCACGCGGAAATGTGAGGATGTTTGAACTGCATCTTTCACCATTAAAATTGAACTCGCTTTATATAATAGAGGAGAAGAGAGATAGAGAATGGCCATGACTGCGAGCTAGAAGCTAGAATGGTGTGGCCACTAGCTTGGAGATCTAGTGGCTCCGGCCATGGCTAAGAGCTCGAATATATGGCCATGGCCGCAAGTGAGAAGAGAGAAAATAGCCATCGGTGTCGTGGAGTCAGTGCTAGCTAGAGGAGCGGTCATAGGTGACACTAGTACATACTACAAAGGCTCACTAGTGACTTCATGACATCAAGCAGCACAAGCATTTGAAAGTGGGAAAGGAAAAGAACAAAGAAGAAGATGAAAAGTAGAAAGGGGAAAAAGAAAATGAAAAAAAAAATGTTCCTAACAAAATGCCCCTAGTCACGGATTGAAAAATGGCTTCTAGGTCATATTTAAGACTGTTAATCACTTCATGACCTTATTTGATAATGTCAACTCTAACTTTTTTTTTGAGAAAATGGTATTACATTGGAGCCTTGTTTGAAATTTAGGAAGTGTTTTTATAAGAATTTGAGTCTATGAATCAAGCATTTAAGCTAACTTCATGTAAAATGGAAACAAAAAGTTAATACTCTGCAACTTGTTTGATTGGAGGGAATCAGGCTAAAATGGAATGCTCGTATGAGTTATAGTAATGAATGTAACTATAATAAATAAATTAGTAAATTTATATAAGTCATGTTCAATTAATTACATTATATCATTGTTAATATTGATTAATATTTTTTTCGAGTCATAATACCTACCTATTATCAAAATAGATCACATAATATAACTGTATATTTTCATAGCAAAAGCGATATTTTTCTAATTGTTATGGTAGATGCTGAAAACTAAGACGAAATTAAAACTGATAAGATAAAAGAACTTTGAATTTATTTAGAAACCCTTGTGGGAAAAACCACCGGTGGGGAGAAGTAAAATCCACTATGGAATTTTAAGGATTACAAAAGATTGCTTTGAAAAGCTAAGATTTTTTCTATCTTAACTTTTTAGCCTAATAACTTGAGAAAAACAATATTTATATTGTCCCAAAGCCCTAACATTGGCCCAAGCCCATAAAAAAATTCAAGACATACTCAACAAATCTCCATCTTGGCTTGAATTCTACATAAGTGGTAAACAATTTTCCCCTCCCATTAGAGTAAAACTTAGTTATAGCAAACATTAGACAAATCCAAGCAATGATTGAATTTGGCAATAGGCAAAGGATTTGTCATCATATTAGCTGGATTATTTTTCTATATCAATTTTGAAGGCCTTGATATAGCCATCAGCAAGAATGTCTTGAACAAAATGATATTGCACATTAATGTGCTTTGTCTTCTCATGATACATTTGATCTTTAGTGAAACGTATAGCACTCTAACTATCGCAATGGACAACAGTCACACCATGATCCACACTGAGCTCTCCAAATAAGCATCTTAACCATATGACCTCTTTAATTACTTTTGCAATAGCCATATCTTCTGTTTCTATAGTAGACAAAGCTACTATATGTTGTCAATTAGCTTTCTAACTGATTGTACAACCTTCAATAGTAAAGATATACCCAGTCAAAGACCCTCTTATCAAGATCTCTAGCATAATCGAAATCGACATATCTTATCAGAATGTCATTGGTTTTCCTAAACTCTAAACCAAAATCATAAGTATTCTTCAAATATTAAAACATCCATTTCACAGCTTGCCAATGAACTTTGCATGAACATGATAAATATTTAGTTACCTAGCTAACAACATGTAAAATGTTGGGTCGAGTATAAATCATGGCATACATGAGACTACTAGCTGCACTAAAGTATAGAATATGTGATACATATTTTATATCTTTATCTGTTTCTGGATATAAATTAACTGACAATCTGAAATGAGCAGCAAGAGAAGCACTTACTAGTTTGACATCTTTCATGCCAAAAAGATCTAACACTTTTTCAATATAGCTTTTCTAAGAGAGATATGATTTTCCCCTTTTTCGATCTTGCTGAATTTTCACGCCTAGAATTTTCTTCACTGCCCCTAAGTCCTTCATCTTAAATTTAGCGTTCCACTGTGCCTTCAAATTCTATAGATCAAATTTATCTTTTGTCACAATCAACATATAATAACAAATAAATGAAAGAGCCATTAGAAAGTTTGTCAAATATAATGCAACAATCAACATATATCTTTTGTCACAATCAAATCTTTTATATCACTATCTAGACAATTGCTTCAAACCATATATACACTTTTTCAATAGACAAACATGATCTTCCTTACCTTCAAATTAAAAAACCTCTAGTTGACCCATATAGATCTTCTCTTCAAGTTCACCATTTAAGAAAGCTATTTTCACATCGAGTGGATCCAACTTTAAATCATGCATAACAATTAACGCAAGAAAAAACCTAAATAGAGCCGTGTTTAACATTAGGTGAAAACACGTCATTAAAATCAACTCCTTCAATCTAACAATAGCCTTTACCAACTAAATGAGCTTTGAACCTGATGTGTGCAACTCCAAGAATACCTTCCTTTCTTTTGAAAACCCATTTACATTCCACAATTTTTTGTTCTTTTGGTGGCTTAGCAAGCTCCCAAGTTTAATTCTTTGAAGATACAAATTATTTATAGGTTTTGGCTCACTCTACTCTATTAAATTTACAACTAAAAGAGCATAAGTAACTAAATATGAGAATCCATATTTCTATGGAGGCTTCACTGTCCTTCTTAGTCTATTTTTGACAATAGAATATTGTTCCTCTTCAAGTTCTTCAAACTCAATATTATTAGTAGATGGCTGAATTTGTTACGAATAAATTACTTTAAGCTCTACTTTCTTTACAACACTTTTCAGATTTTCATCACAATAAATAGATGATTCTTTTTAGGATGAGCATAGCAGACTCATCAAAAGTAACATCTCTTCTAATAATAATCTTAGATAAATTAGCATATCAAAATCTATAACCTTTTACACCATAAGCATAACAAAAAAGATGCATTTTTTTGCTTTAAACTCTAATTTGCCTTCACTAACATATGCATATGCTGGACATCCAAATACTTGAAGAGAAGAATAATCAATAGGTTTACCTAACCATACCTCCTCAAGTGTTTTGTACTCAATAGATGTGCAAATAGTACAATTTATCAACCAAGCAATCATATTGATTGAACTCCTTGCTTAAACCAGTGTTAGACAATAGGCACCTAGTCCTTTCTAAAATGGTTATGTTCATGCATTCTGCAGTACTATTCTACTATGGTGTATTCGCTATAGTATGATGCCTCACAATACCTTTAATTTTGCAAAACTCATTAAACTCACTACCACAAAATTCAAGCCCATTATTTGTTCTTAACCACTTAATCTTTTTACTAGTTTGCTTTTTAATTAATGTTTTCCATTGTTTGAATGTAACGAAAACATCTTTTTTCTGTTTTAGAAAATAAACCCAAGCCTTTCTTGAAAAATCATCAATTAAAATAAGTAAATACCTTAAACTAAGGCCTTTTGAAGGAAATTTCATAGGCCCCCAAAGATCAAAGTGAATATAATCCAAAGTGTTCTTTGTTGTGTCAATTCCTATCTTGAAATTGATTCTTTTTTGTTTTCCAAAGACACAATGCTAGCATAAATCCAATTTTTTAATTTTCTGACCACATAGAAGACCTCTCTTACTGAGCCCTTCCATCCCTCTAATACTCATATGGCCTAATCTCATATGCCATAATTTAATGTTGCCTGATTCTTTCCTAGCGGATGAGACTAAAGCTGAACCGATAACTATAGTGCCTTGCAACTGATACTTTCAGTCCTTTCATCAACAAAAGTGAATCTCTCATAATCTTTGTAACTCCACCTTCAACTGTAAACTTACGACTATTGGTATCAAGTGTACCTAAAGAGATGAGGTTTTTCTTCAAATAGGGAACATGTCTAACATTATCCAAAGTTCTAATGATGCCATTGTACATCTTAATATTAACAGTCGCAATCCCAACTACTTTACATTTAGCATTGTTTCTCATTAGAATAACTACACCATTAAATTCTTTGTACGTGGAGAACTAATCATGATTAGGGCACATGTGGTACGAACAGCCTGAATCAAGAATGCAGTTATCAGTGAATTTGTCTTTATCATATCCAACCAATAACCAATCTTCATTTTCTTTTTCAAAACACCAGCTTGAGCGGGGTTTTCCTTTCTTTGATTTTGCTTGATATGCTAATTATGATTATTCTGTCGATTTGCGTTCCCTTGATTTTTCTTTGAGCGTTCCATTTGATCTAGATATGCCTCTTAGACTTACAATTGTTACAAATAAAATCCATATGCTTTGATTTTAATCTAGATCTGCCACCATTACTTCTCTCAACAAACCTTCCTCTAGCAACTAAATTAGCCCTATGATCATTACCGCCTTCAAAAGTCAATTATGTAACTAGTTTCTACTTATTTAGAAGACTAATCTTGACATCTTCAACACCAATAGTTTCTTTACTAACAATCATGGTTTCTTAATTTAGATATAATAGCATTGAATTTAAAAATATGAGATTTAAGGAAAGCACCTTCAGCCATACGAAGAGTGAAGAGTCATTGCTTAAGCCTCAACCGATTGGTGAAGAATTTTGTCAAAAAAATGCTATCTAATTTATTCCATAAACCTACAACTATTTTTTGATCTAATACTTGCCGTAGAACTTCATTCGTGAGGCACAAATGAATAGCAAACGTGGCTCTTTTATCCAATTCTTTTCATGTTTCATCTAACATGCTTTTTGGTTTATTCCCTTTCCTAAACATAGTTTTCGTCAAACCCTTTTGCATAAGACAATCCATCATACGAACTTGCCATGATTTGGAATTGTCACTCACATCAAATTTCTCAATATCAAATCTCGTTGTTGAACGTAAAGCCATAATCAGAAGATCAAGAAAAATTCTAAAGCTCCGATACTAGTTGGTCATGGCATATGCAAAAACTAAAAGGAAATTGAAACTAAGTAGAATAAAAGAACACCATATTTACATGGAAACCCTTATAGGAAAAACTATTGGGGAAGATACGCAAAATCTACTATAGAATTTCAAGGATTACAAAATGTGGCTTTGAAAACTAAGACTTTTTCTATCTCAAATTTTTAACCTAATAATTTGAGAAAAATAATATTTATATTGCCTCCAAACCTTAACATTAGCCCAAGCCCATAAAAAAGTTCAAGACATACTCAACAATAATTAATATTATGATTTTGAATAACGTATGGCCAATTATTTTATAATTTTAAAAACCATTTGAAACCTTGACAAATGTAAATTTAGACTAATCAAAGTATAAATTTGATTTGATTCTTCAATTCCATTCTCGTAATTTGTGTTCTATAACCAAACAAACTAATATCTATTCTATTCCATTACTACGTAAACCAAGTAAAGTAATTGGAATCCTCTTTCGATTCCATTCTTTTTCATTCCACTCCTTTTTCATAAAATTGTATCATACCTTAGCATATGTGACATTGGCTATGCTGTTGACGATTTTGCAACAAAATTTCATGGGGAGTTGCAAGACAAGGTTCAATAAACATTAATCTCTCCATATACTAGACAAATATGAAAGAAACCTTCAACCTCAAATTTGAAAAAAGAAAAAACTCATTTTAACTAAGATAATAAATAATAATTGCGTATCGAAAAATCACGAGTGAAATAGTAATTAAAAGTATTAGCAAAATCATCATATTATCCAATAAATCTACGTAAATTCTAAATTTAAGTAACCTTTGTTATCATGCAATAGTTTATATCTATTTCCAGACATATATCAAATCACATTTTCCCCTCCTCTATCACAGTTTTTCATACTGTATGCGTGCACACATTTTAATCGCTAGTCAAATCTCTTTTAAAGGGCGACAAGTTCTAACAAACTCCACTACTCCCTACGCGTTAAAATAAGAATCTCACACTTATTGCAAAATATTCTTTTAAAGTCATAATTTTATAGTCTATCTAGAACCTAAATGTGCAAAGTTGACAAATCCGTCACTGCAAACCCATTCAATACTCCAAAATTAGCAAGTCTTTCTATAGGATGGGGCAAATTTCCTAGGCACAATTGGCCACTTCATTCACAAAATGGGTTGAACTTGTTACGTCATTAAAGATAGTTGAAGTTTTTACTATAGGCTATTATGCTCGGTGTCACTATTTGAGGACATGCTAAAGATAGTTGAAGTTTTTACTAAAAAAATTTTGCAAATGGACTTTGAGTTGAATATGTGTTTGGTAAAAAAAATTTCACAAGGGGCTTTGATGGGTATTATTTTTCTTTTCTTTTCTTTTATAAATGCTCGGGCTGCCGCCGCCGGCGGCCGTCGGCCGGGCGACCTCCGGCGAGGGTGTCACTATTTAAGGACACTCGTTTAAAAAATAAATAAATATAATAATGGAAATATGAAAAATTGTAATTGGTTGAAAGGAGGGGACATTCCTATGTAATGGATATTAATCTTCGGGGAAAATGGCAAATACTTCCTTCAACCTTGCTTTTCATATTAAATACCCTCCTCACCTCACAATGGCATCCTTACAATTTTAAATTGCGTCTCTCGCCCATAGATATTTTCGTGAGTTGCCATTTTCTTCTAAATTACCGAACTCTCAATATTAGATTTCACTTTTCAAGTGTAGATTTCAAATAAAAAAGTTTTTTTTTCTTTTTGGGTCGAAAGGCCTTTTTAAGTTGAAGATGCAAAAAAAAAAAAAGTTTTCATATGCAAAGAGAGTATTTGTTATGTAAAAGGGTTAATATCGCCAAAAACATTAAATTGATACACCTGTTAAAAATTTACTCCAAAAAAATTATTAATCACAAAAAACCCAAAACTAGTACACTTTTAATAAATTTATCATTCATTAATTTCCGTTAAATTTTATTGCAAATTGTTGAATTAGATGACATGTGACAATTAATAGGTATATCGATTTTGAGGTTTTACTCTATATTTGTTACAAGTGTATTGGTTTATGGTTTTTTTTTTATGTATTAATTAAATTAGAAGGTAAATTTGTTACGTATGTACCGGCTTTGAATTTTTAGTGAGTTTGGGTAAATTTGTTATGAATGTATCAATTTTGGATTTTTATGGTCAAAAAATTAGTTCGGGATAAATTTGTCATATGTATATTAATTTGAGATTTTTCGTGGTATTAACCTTATAGAAAATAAGATGAATGAATTTTATGATCATCCCTTATTTTCAATGTATTCGATTGAATTCCTTAATTAAAAATATATTTTTGCAGGGGTGATGGAGTCACGATTCTACCCGACTTTCCCACGTAAAGTTTTCATGTTTGCCTTTTCGTGTTGTCTTCTTCGTAATCTATTTTCGAGGACATATGTAACATTTTGTCATTACTTTCTTATATTCTCCGACATCGTTACTTTCCCACCAATCAAAAAACAAAGGAAATCGAATCTTTATTCTAACTTCATGTCATCCTCCTTTCATACGATGCCTTACTCATTTTATTCAGCGGTACCAAATACAATTATTTTAAAAAATTCGATTCCTTTCTTGTTACGAAACTGGACTTTGTACACTCTCAACCACTTGTAATAATACTTAGATTTGATCATGAAAGGCGTCTCTCTTAATGTATTAGAATAAGACCAACAAAATTTTCAAGAAAAAGATTCAAGAAATCACACGAGTGAATTTCATTTTTCACTAATCTGTTTTTAATCGGATTGAACCCATCTTTTCTATCCAATCACTAACATGTTATCTGAGTCGAGAAGGGAAGATTTGGATGGAGGCACTCGATCGATGAATCCGCTCGACTTTTGATGGCGTTGAAGCGAGAAATCCCAGTTACCTCGTGACTTAGTTATGTCTTCTAGCATACATGTGTATTGCAAGCCTGCACTTTTTCTAGTAATGTCAGCAATGTCGGCGGTCAATTTTCACTATCAATCGCCTCATCTGATGATTAAACCGGTCAGTGAAGAGCACGTCCAATGCTAGGCTATGTTGCCACTTCCTAGTGAATTTGCATGGGGAGGAAAAAGCTAAAAAGACAAGAACCTTTTGCATCTTTTCTGCGTAAATTAGGGTTTGGCTGTAGTTGGCCGGCTCTAACGATCACTTCTTCATCGGATACATGAGCAAAGACTGTCTTGTGAAGCTTTCAAGGTTCGTTTTCATTCACATCAAGCACGAGCGATCTTGGATCATTCCGAAATCTTTACGCTATTTAAAACAAGGGATTTAGGCTGCTCCGTCCCAGAATGGTAGCATCAGTCCCGATCGCGATTCACGATGTTCGATGCCCAACATTCCTACGCTACAGCTTTGATGCTGGTGTAGGCCGACCCCATCGAGTACATGGCTAGCATGAAATGGTTTGCTTTATTTGCGGCTTGCCTGTGCCCCCATGGCTTCTAACCCGAAAGACATGAGGAACATAGAATGTGAGACATATATGTTCAAATAGTTAAGTATTAAATCATATCTTTATCTAACAATTTAAATTTTTTGAATTACGTAATGATCCCACAAAATCGTGGTATAAGAATAGGAGGTTTTGAGTTCAAATTTTTCAAGCCAATATTTGCCTTCCTTATTACATGTTTCAATGCTTGATTTTGGGCAAAAGTACACGTTCCACAAAATCTAGATCAACGTGCTTGAAAGAACATATTTGCAATAGGTGTGGATGGTTCTACAAACAAGTCTCTATGATTATGATGGTAAAACTTCACTCTTTATTAATTTGAATTTGACTTGAGTTGATAATTTATACTTATCTTCAAGTGTTGAAATCCACTATAAGTATTCTAAAGTAAACCGGACTGATTTTGCTTATTGGATGTGTGACACATGGGTTAACTCACTCGATGCATTGTCAATTTTGAACTGTCCATTCCAAGTCTCAAAGTTTTATCATTTGGCGTACATGAGTAACTTTCCTAAGAGGTCATCCATTATGGTCGTATTTTATTTTGAGAACCCTTAACTTTGGAGTTCCAAAGCAAGTTTGTCTTTACGTTGAAAGACACTTTCCTAAACTAGTTTCAATTCACATATATATCCTAGAATCACTCTCCCTTTGTTTAGTGTACAATTCGATTTATTTTTATTCCATTCGCCATCCTAGAAACCTACTAGGCTCCTTGTTCATGTTCTCATGTCCCGACGGTCACTCCCCACCCTTGTTGGATCGAATTGTTACAGACCTATAGGTTTCTAGGTGGTTTATCCTCAAACCACACACCTATTGGAGGAGGTATTGCTATGATACTATAAAATTAACTCACTTGAGAAATTGTTCGCATTGGTCTATCTCATACCAAATCTCATGGTTTTATCCTTTTGTGTACAAGCAGACACTTTTCAAATAGGTCACCCATCCTAGTAGTGCTCTAACATGAGCATACTCAATTTTGGAGTTCCAAAGCAAAGCTTGCCTTATACCAAAAAGTGTCCAGTCTTCACACACATACATGCGCGCTCACACACACATCCTAGAATCGCTCTGTCCATGTTTGATGTACAATTCCGTACATTCCGGGCCATTTCACCAAAAGCCACTTCTTGTCCAAGTTCTCATGCCCTAGCAATTACTCTTTGCCCTCGTCAGACCAAATTGTTGACAGGATGAACAAAAGCGACATCAAGCAAACTGTAAATGCTCCATAAAAATACATTCTGTTTGTCAAAGAAGGGCAAACCATCGCAATACATAACTGAATAAATCCTTGAACGATTTTTCGAAGTTTGTACTATTAGATACATGTCAAAGTAGTTGCTGACGTCCGAGAAGCTCACAAACAACTCCGACAATAATTCATTAGATTTTCTTGTTTTCCTCTGCAAAATTGAATAATATTTCATTGCAAATCACTATAATACTTGTAATTTGAAAAGGGAGTGTTACAATGTTGTTGGAAGTGCTCGAGTGCGTAGGAGCGATTCTAGAAACTTCAAAAAGCAGCATGCTCCGGACAATTTGTAAATCTTGAGGAATATCTAGTGAGCTGCCTTGTTGAGTTGTTAGAGCTTAAAGGGTGAAATAGGCCAAGTGGAAGGCCCGAGCCTCTATATATCTGATTCGCACTTTTACTACCGCTTAAACACTTTTCAATTCTGTTTAATAGAAGATTATAATTCTGCATAAGTGTACAATATTCTACGGCACCAGTACACATTCTACACACCATTTAGCACTTATTCGCCAAACATATTCAAATTTACTAAAGCAATCAGTTTGTCCCTCTTGATTTTTTGCCAACACGACATTGCCTGCTCCGATTGCGGCTCACCCATGCCAGTATGACTTTAAAAAGGATCACGCCATTTGAGATCTCGCGATAGTATTGGCTCAAAAATCTAGATATGGACTATAGGAGATCAGAGATATATCCGATGCTCAACAAAGGGCATTTAGGGCATAATCTTCGGCAAGATTTTGGTATCTTATATCAATATTAAATTTGTAAGGTGGAAAATCATATCGATTAGTCAACATTACTTCCTGGGGAAGAAAAGTGATGCTCGATTCTAGTTCATAGACTGAAAAGGCACAGCAGTGCGCACCTTTTTAGCCAGACAGTACAACTGTATCATAGCACTTCAAATCTTTAGTTCATCGGCTTTGGAGATGTGACCTGAACTTGCCACCTTTTCCCAACATATGATCCTTTTTCTTAGAAGGAGATAAATCAGTGGCTTTTACGTGATCTTCCACACTAATTTGCAATTTAGTGAGTTGATTGGGATATGAAAGGTGCTAGGCAAGCGATTTCCAATCCTCCCCACTAAACTTTCCAAGCTCCTAGTGTCAGTTTAAAGTTGGCTTAATGGGATATTTATACTAAAAAAGTCTTGTTAACATATATTTTTGAAATACTCATTAACTTTATTTGAGAAGAAAATGTATCTTTATTTGAGAAGAAAATGTATCGATATCTGATACACCAATTACGCATAGCACAAAAAGAGAATGCATTAAAGATAATAAACATTTTTTACTTTGACAGTCGATGAAGATCTTGGGATTTGACAAAAGAACAAAGGGTAGCAAGGCACTTGTTAACAAGATTTCTTTACTTAAGACTTTATTTGTTTCAAGGAAAATGAATGATTTAAAAATATTTTCCTAAAATTGCTTACTTATATTGCTTGCAAAAATAAATGAATGAAAATTTTATCATTATCCACGAAAATGTTTAAATATAAATTATTGTCGGTAATAAAAACGTTTTTCATTAATTAATTATTTTAAGTGATACAAGCGATATTTTTATGTAAAAATATTTTTCAAATCATTTATTTTCCGCAATATGAATCCTTTTACACGTTGGAACCTAACATGAGTAGAAGCTTGTGTACACATGACTTCTTATTATTTACAGCAAATCTTTCAATGATCACAATTTGCTTTTTAATGAACTCGAATTTTGACATCTATGCATAATTTTATTTTATTTTTGTAATTTTACAAAAATTAATTCTTTTATAACATTATCAAAATTAAAGGAGGAAAATGGCAAGTACAAATCGACAAGTTGAAACTAAACATCGCTGAAAAGGCAAGGCGTAACCAAGGAAGAAAACAACTTCCACGCATGGAGCATTCACATCATCAGCCGACGTCTTTCGAAACGCTCGATAGCATAAAAACAATCATTTGCCCGCTATTTAGGCAGCCTCGGAAATGGGTCTCATCACGCATCACATCAACTGATGACACTTCTGCGTATCTTCTTGGGAAGAATAGAAAGCCAAAGTGAGATACGCGATCACGCGAGTAAAGCAATCATGCTCTCACGTTTAGGCTAATTTGGGATGTTTGAGCTGGATATCGCTATAACGTGTGCAATGGTGATCTGTTCCAAGTAGAAATAGGCCCCATGTTTTGACCAGCCAGCCCATGCCGCGGGCTCAAACTGGACGACCGGTCTATTATAACAAGGTAGTGGTCCACCATATGATTCAATTGCACTGCACATTCATAGTATTCAGGAACAATGATATTTCTTTCCTGGAGATTGGAGAGGGGACCAACCAGAGTGAGCACAAATTGATTAGACCTTTTGATGAGGTATTTGGTCAGATCCATGAACCAGAAGCTCTCTGGGCATGACCATTGAACGGACAGAATGGAGCTCTTTGGCTGAACCATCATAGAGTGGGTAGTCACAAGAATCAAGAAACCATTGTTATACAAATTGATTTGCCATATGAAAAGAATCATCGACCGCCCAACAATGAATTACAGGATTGGTAACCAGTACTGGAGGTCATCACCTGCACAGATTCGATACAAGTGCGAGCAAGACACTTGCCGATGATGCATATACCAACGTTGTCATCCATTTGAAGGAGTACATAGCAAGGAATTTTGCTGAAATCATTCCCTATCGCAGCTGGATACAGCAAATAAATATACTCTACAACAAAATTGATCGAGTCAATGAGCCTTGTGGCACAGCGAGGCCTTAACAGGGAACACTATGAAAAACAAAGAAAGAACTGGACTATTGTTCAACACACCATTGCAATGGTAAAGAAAACAAAATTTTGAGCTACACCATCACTGAACATATACCTTTAAAATTGGAGGAAAAGTGGATCATGCTGCTTTTTTCCGAGCAAATCTCTGCAACGACTTTGGCAGTTCGGCTTCCTCACTCATCTTTTGCTTCTTTCTAGATAATGCTTCCTCTTCTTTTGTCTGTTGTTCCAAGAAAGGCCTCTTGGTTTTCGCAATAATTTCTTGTTTCTTCTTCGCACTCTTACTCGGTTTGCTCCTCCCCTTTGTTTTCTTCTTCATCGGCATGTCCTTGACGGCTGCAACGGCGGCTTCCATCTCCGATTCTCTCTCCTGCTTCGTAGGCTTCTGTTTTCTACTTGGTGGCTTCACCGTGCCAATCTTTGATGGATCCAACATGATGGTCTCCGGAGGAAGTTTGTCAAGAAGAGAGCGCACTTCCTTTTCTCGTCTCTGCTTAGATGTTTCAAATGGATTTGCAACCCAAGAATCAAAGTTAGGTTCTCCTGATCCCGGAATTAGAATAGAAGACCATCCCATGGAGTGAGCTATGCCCAAGACATCTTCATATGGACGGAACAGGAGTTTATTTATCTGGTACCCTTTCGCCATGGAATGAGTCATGTATCTGCTGTAGCTCTGAGATTCCGAGAAATTTCCTGAGATCTGCACAAATGATCCAGTCGCAGCAGCAAGCAGACCCTTCTGACTAAAATCCAGGGTGTTCGCATGGCCAGGCAAAGTTTGAAGAACCTCGAACTTCCTCAAATCCCATATTTTTATTTTCCTTTCCTTGCCAGAAGTTGCCATAATATGGCCGTTAGGATGGAATGCCAATGCTGATATAGCGCCGCGATGACACAGCATCTTGACAAGAGGAGCTGAAGTGGTGGGCTTCCACATGGTTACCGTCCCACCTGAATGACCTAAAGCAACAACCCCATTGAAGGGATTCACCTGCATTACATCTGTACGACCTAAACCAGTCCGGAAGTTGCCAACCATCACCCCCGTCGTAACATCCTGATAATGAAGCTGGCCGAATTTATTTATGGATGCCAAGAGGAAATGGTTTTTCAGAAATTGAAGCTTAAGCACTGCTCCATGTTCCTGAAAGATGGAAAAGTTAGAATGAAACTGATTCACAGTAGCCTAGATAATTTCTCTATTAATTTGCAACAAAAACAAAGATATGAAGCCCTCCAAGAAGCCCCTTGGTTTTTTTGCTCTTTCACAGATCTATGAATATATCCATTGCTCTTTGCATCTATGCATATAAAAGTAGCTTATCATTTGTATAATCTATGAACTAGAAAAATGAAAAACCAGAGTTTTATTCCGAGATCCAAAAATGTCAGCACTGCTACGATCATTCTGAGAAAGTCAAAGAGTCCAATGTTACAAAAGAACATTTTTCATGTGAAAGTAGAGATTTCCACATTGTTGGCACACAGCAAGAGGAGATATGTACTGGAGTATGAAGTTGCACAGATGCTTGCCAGTAAAACCGAGAGGAAAGTTGCCAGCAGTCAAGTTACTTAGTAATACAGAGGAGTCACCCACTGGAGCATAACTTCAAAATTTAAGCTACTTTCTAGGTCCTGTTTATGAGCGTCCTCAGGACATTATAATTGATGAACCAAAAGGTGCATTGGAAATGCATATACTGTTTCCATGTATCACAAGACAATAGAACAAACCAAAAGAAAATCTCCTCTCATTTTAAAGTAAAATTGACTCACTTACCAATGCCATTACAGCATCTTCCAAACCAGTGAATAAGAGCATTTCTTCACATTTTGCTTATGGATCTAAGGGATCCCATTGTAATTATTAGTTGCTTCTAAAAATGAATTTCAATGGATGTGAATTTCATCAATAAGATTTCTATTATTGTTTTATTTTTGTGTAATATTTTTCTGAGCGTGCATATGCTTAAGTTTATCAAAAGCAGACAGGGCCTCACTTCTTTTTAACAAGCAAAAGTAATATATGTGACACTATCAATCCCATTCTAACTAAGGATTCTTGTGATTTCGGAGGATCAATATGCTGCCAATACCAGAATAGAAGGGCCAGAGCAACACCTATATCAAAAAATGGTATGCAGAGCCACTCCTGGGCAATAAGAGAAGTAGGGAGAGAGAAAAAAAAGTGGTAAGCAGAAGATAGAATTTGATCCAATCTGCTTTCAGCTGTTTTACGTATTTGGTGGTAATCACACCACGCATTGTTAGTTAAACTAAGTTTGAACTCCAAATTCTTGCTTTCAGTTCACCAGTTTCATATGACAATGATGTAACTATTTACAGGAAAAAGAACAGGACAAAAAGGCAATATCATGTACAAGTGGAACCTGGAGAAATACTCGAAGATCTCATGTAATGAAAGGAAAGCTATTGTAATGGAGACACTTGGCAGCCAGAAAATGTAAGTGCCACATGGATGTCACAAAACATCTTTCATCTAGTGTCATGAAGAACCAATTCTATGAAGCCCTTCAAATGTGTTAACTAGCAAACAACGAATCCCAAATAACAATACATGAGGACAGAGGAAAGTCATCCGCTACATGACAAGAGATTAACTTATTCATTAATTAAAATGATAAATGCCGCAAAAAGTTGATAGATGTATATTAGGTATTACTCGAAAACAAAATACAAACCTTTAAACAGTGCAATTCGATACCTTCCCTGTTGTAGATATAAGGGTACCTGCCAAGTTCAAGGAAGATACATAGGAGGATCAACCATCAAGATGATTTAGCCATCCAAAAGCTGCAAAATTTGCAAAAAGTTTCTGATTGAAACCAATTAAGCAACAGATTACTTCTTTATTTTAATGGACAAGAGACGACACATTACTCTGATTATTCTAGAACTTCACCACTGTAACTCTGGCAAATTGACAACTTCAAATCATCCACAAATCATCATTAGAATTTCCTCTGCCTCTTTTACAATGTGATTATGAGTCTCGAAAGCAGATCATTTTAATCCAAGAGAAGAATGAACCCGCATTCACTAATTGTCCACTTACCAGTTCGGATATCCATACATCTAGTATAAATTGCTGTATCAATTCAAGATGTATAAACAACAAAATGCTAGGCAGTTCACCTGAATAAGAAATTAAAAGGTTGAAACATGTCCTTATTTATTGTAATCGCGTAATTTGTAATTCTACCCCCCTGCCTGTTATTTGGGTGGGAGATATCATATCCCACTTCATCAATTTGCCGTTAGACATAAACTTCAGCAAGATATAAAAGAGTCACTTTACAAAAATTTCCAAATGAGGGCTCAACTTCCAACTTTCTCCCAAGCATAGGGAACAAATCATGTTAAGCACACAAAGTACAGAGTTCAGCAGATCGATGAGAACCTAACAGTTGATGAATGGATGGGATAACATCCAATTTTAAATAGTCTGGGAAATTATTTCATAAAAGCAAGAAGTTCACGAGGTCAGTTTTCAAACGAGCCAGAGTACAATGAGCGCCTAGACATTTTTGCAAAGTAGTTTCAGAACAAAGTGTCTAGATGATGATTGAAGATTAGTCAACAAAGAGATACTTATCTACTTTAGAGAGAGAGAGAGCTACTTCTTCTGTGCTGCAGCAAAGAACAACTCGTTATGCAAGAAGACAACATCACGTACAGTTTCTCTAACCTGAAAAAGAAAGTATGGTTATACAAATCAGTCCCACAACAATCCAAAGTACATGTTGTGACAATTAAATTAATAAGTGTCCCCATCAATTTTTAAGTGACAAGAACGACAAAAATCAGTTTAGCTGTCCATCTATGGGGAATTACACACTAAATGCCAAGAAATGAGATACATCCATATCCCTCTATATAGTTCACACTTCATAGATATTTCAATGAAGCCTGACTTTAGCTACTTATTTAGCAATTCTCTAAGCAAAGGTTTACCCTCAAAATCCTGGATATTTAAGCTTTATAACAATTCTCCCAATTTCAAAAGCTAAATATAGATAAATGCCAAATAAATGGAGTCCATTACTCCTCAGTTTGGTTGCAAGACTTTAGCCTCAAAGACTGATGGGGTGTTCAAAACTCAAATGGTGTCTTCCATACTTCTCATTACCATTTAAGTGCTCTTAATACCCGAGACATTGAGGATATCCAACAAGCACAAAATACCAAATCAAACGGGTCCAAGCATTCATTATACAAGGTGGGAAAGCTAACTACCTTCTTGGCATCATCATCAAGCATTCCTAATTTAAAAGGGTTTCTAAAGTTTCCCGCTATAGATCCTTTTGGAAATTTCAGTCCAACTTTTCTTTTAATTAGCTTTTAATCTTATTGTCACTACTTCAATTATCCACCCCATCCATCTAATGAATAGGGAATATTTCCTACAGCAAAAGAAAATGTAAATTATGTCCTCTCAACAATAAACGTATGTTGCTGCTACAAGCTCAACTCTCCCTTATCATTCCCGGATGTAATCACGATTTAAACATTTTCAAACTGAAACTGAGTGGAGATGATACTCCTCTATGAACATTCTAAATGAAATCCAGAAACACTCAAGATGCCTTTCAAGCTTACTCTCCAGCCAACCAATCTCCTTATTATCCTCAATGACATGTTATGGAAGGATGACGTCTCTCATAACCTCGAATTAAATCCTTCTATGCCACCCAAATTATTGTCTTTATAAAACACCTCATACCTGAATTTCTTTAATCAGACTCAAGTTCTTCATGTCTACAATAGCTAAGTGGCCCTTGCGTCCAGCTGCTGCCATATACCGACCACTTGAGGTGAAATCCAGAGTGTAAGGACCAAGATCTGCAAATTTATTTATTATTTAAAGTGAAAAACAAAGAATAATTTTTTAACACGACTTCAAGACTCAAAAGGGAAAAGGAAATGGCTCAGTTAAAACTCCTAGCAGTGGAACATTCCCAACCAAGGATTTGCGTGCGTGCGTGCGTGCGCATGCATGAGAGAGAGAGAGAGAGAGAGAGAGAGAGAGAGATCTTCATCTTTGGAAAAAATTGAGCCAGCTTAAATTCAATACATTACACCACTATTCCATGTGGATGAATACTGAACATTCGAGATCAGAAAAAAGGTGCCATTAGATTATGTTTGCAGGCAATCAAGGAATGCTGTGTTCATTCTTCTGAGGGTTACAGAAGGTTCCCCTTTAAAATGTGCTTTCTAGGCAACAATCTCTACCAATATTGATATCTAGCATCAGCCACCTAATACCAACCTGGTAAAACGATGTCATACTGATTTCTCGAGCTAGATATATCAACTTCATGAGCAATTGATTCTTGCCTGATTCTCCATGTTTTTTCTATACCTTCAGCCTCCAGATAGCCTCCCTCACTAGGCATAAGCCACTAAAAAAGAGAACCAATTATTGAAATGCTCAAAGGACACATGGACAATCAAATACTCCATTGAAACCAAAAAGTACAGTGAAAGATCATTTCAACAAAAACTTCTGCAGATCAGATAAAGCCAGTAAGTCAATCACATCTATCCACACCAAGATGGTGTTTGATAAAGCTTCGATATAGTAGCTACAACTACAAAATAAGGTGCTTTGGCATTTACAACATCTTTGGCAAATATCTCAATGCTCCAATGACATGCAAAGGCAGCACCTTAAAGCTATTTCTAGGAAGTTGCTCCAGCCAACAAGTTCATCACAACAAAATTACATCACAAAGAGTGTCAAAATGGCTATTTTATCACATCAAACAAACCATGTACCTTCTCTCGAGAAACAAACATCAAACTATGATTTTCTATCATTAAGGGGAAAAAAGTCCACAACACTCAGTTTTATTACAAAGGTCAACGACTTGGAACAACAGACAGACCATGTTAACGACTACATAGGACATATTTCCATCTAAGACTCAGAGGCTGTTTGGTATACTGTCTTGTAGAAATGCTCTAATGTAGCTGTGCAATGATGTGTTGTAGCTCATATGTTTCCTAGAAGCATCTTTGACATCATTCAGCTATGAAAGTGTTGCACTGCGAGGTATCTGCTCTACAGCTTACAAAAACTGCAACATCACTTTTTAAAGATGCAGGTGATGTTGAGCAGTCATACCGAACATCCAACTAAGATAGCAGGCGGCAAGCTTACAGGAATCCCGCACAGTAAGAAAGCAAAAAAAGCACGCTGAAAAAAATCCATGCATACAAGTAACGAGTGCAAAGGAGCATTGATCACTTGAAAATTGAAAAGCATCTGTACTACATAGAAGGAATAGCACAAAGATGAAACTAAGGCTGGCTTCAAGCCATACTTGAAGCTCAGGCTGGACCTTTTGACTAAACGTAGAAGACAAACTAATGGGATTTTTCCTTTTCTTTTTCTTCTTTTTCTCTTTGCTTGTTGGGGTGGAGGGTTGCAGGTTGTGGTTTGATGAACAAACTGGGAATGGGAATTGTCGTCATATACAAGAACATTTTACCTTCTCTGCCTTGGCAGCTGCTTCTGCAGATTTCCCATATAACTTTTCTCTAACGGTAAGCTGGCCCCTCAATTTTTTGTCTTTCAAAGCCTGCGACAAAAGACATTCTTCAAGACACAGAAAAAAGACAGCTTGGTATCAAACTCAAGACCAATCACAACCCAGCATACCTCTAAATTAGCACCATCACCTCTCAGATATTTCTTAATTCGTGTCTCCAACTCGCCAGACTCCTCCTGCACCGGAAAGTAACAGAGAGATATGATCTCCACCTTAGACCAACGTTACATACATCAAAGAGATATAAACATTTAAACATCATCGCATTGCCGACGATCACAATGTTCATACCGTCCGGGTTTCTTACATCATCGAACATTCTAACACACGCAAGAAATTACCAAAAAGTTTCAAAAAGACAAATTTTGGGTTTATGTCATTAACACGAATCAATCGCGGAGCTCGAAAAGCGACGCGAAAACTTGCACAACACCAACCAGTTCAGTAGGAGGCTTGATCTTGTCCGGAGCGCCGGCTTCTTGCTTCTCCTCCATCATTCCTGCTTCGCACTTCTTTTGCCGCTCGGCGCGCGCAGGTAAACAGCAACCCTATTAGCAACCGACCCACCACCGGAAGAGCGGCTTGCCTTCACCTTTAACGAGGTGATGCAATAGCCGGAAGCAGCCGAGGCGAATCCAATCTTTCGCGCGCGGTTTTCGTTTGCGCCGGCGGCGAGCGCACCGCAGGAGGAGGTGATCGGAGGAGATTATTAGGGTTTTGGGTTTTAGCTGAAGTACTGAAGAGGTTCAACTGGTAGGTGCCGGTTTTGGGCGAGGCGACCGGCTCGGACCGAGCGAGGCCCGGTTCGACCGGGGACCGTTTATGGCTTGAGCCGGTTTGGAAGACGCCGCCCAGAACAAAATCGCCAATGTCGATGGCCAAAAAGTTAGGGCAATCGAGAGGGCCTCAAACAAAGGAACCGGACAGTATGGCGGCGGAGGTTCGGTGGTGTCGCCGATCTTTGCCGATGTGGCAGCAATGAGTCGACGGTTTCCGTCGCCCAGAGCGGCGGCGGAGGCGGGGCTAATGTAATTGAAAGTTGGCGCGAGTTGAGAGCAAGAGAGAGGTCTTACTTGTCTTGACCCCGAGGCATTACTAGAGATGTGATGGTCAGTTTCATGTGGAGGCTAGGGTTTCCCTCGGAAGAAAATTGAGTGAAGGGAGAGAATATATCCTCTAGGCCCGGGCCTCAATCAAGGTGAGATTGGATCAACCTTCATCCATTCTTTTCTCTTTCAAGTGCTCCAAAGAATCGCAAGCAATTTCACTGATCAATTACCATAGATGAATCTTCCTCAAAACTTTACAATATATATGTAATCCATAATATCCAACATTGATGATCATTTAGATGAAATGTCGATTGAAATTTCACTTTTTGAGGCTTTATAAAAATAAGTAGATATCAATATGCATTTAGACTGACCTTATTTTTCTCCCTTGCAAGAATTTTTATTTAATATGGAGCATCGTGTTTTACTGAAATATTGTTCCTTCAAAAGATCAATAAAGTTCGTAGCACCTAGTACTTTAAGATCAATTGAGTGGACTATCACGTAATGATAGTCTGAACATACTTATGATCTTTCTTTTTCTCAGAATGGCGCTTTTATCTTCAATAAAAGATAAGTTAATGCTATAAAGATGGGATAACCAATGCTGGTAGAACAAGTTAATGACCTATCTGGTAATGCATATGCTAATACTGCCTACTGGCCGCAAGACCCATTAAAATGTGGGTGGGCCTGCACAAGTGAATGAGCAGAGCTCTATTAGCATTTCTACTAATTGATTCCTCTAACGGGCATGGATATTCTGAACTCAATCTATTTGGAAAATTTGGCTGGTCACTAGACATGCCAATCTCCAGTGACAAGCACAAGCAGCAATTAGGGCATAATTCAAACTTAAGGTGGCGAGCCCTTGCCTTTAATCGGCAGTAAGTGCTTGCTAAAAGCCCGTTTGGTATGACTATAGACGAATTGTATCTGCACCGTGAAGTGTTGCAACTTGTATGTTTGGTAATGTATGCTTTGAAATTGCAACACCTTAAAGTGAACGAGGCCGATAGACCTTTCTCGCATTTGAAATTCTTTTTACTTTTATTATCAAGTTGACAAATGACAACTCCACTTCCTCAAAAGAAGCAAACAAGAAGATGAATGAAGACTACAACTCCAAAAACAAGGAAAAATCCAAATATCAACTTAATTTCTCTGTTTTTCTTTTCCCGAAAGGATAAGAATTAGATATTAACCATGTGCCTCGGTACAATTTTTTTTTCTAGGGGGGGATAATCTGCTGAATATACCCCAAATTCATCCACAAGAAAACGGTGATTCTTATGTTCTTGTTGAGCCACTTTAATGAATAAAACCAATTGCGCATGTAGCCTTCTCAACAAAAATTGCCAACCCTCTTCTTGGTTCTCGATCGTCGTTTAAGTCCTCCATTAGTTTTGCTTCCACAGTAATGAAGGCAGTCAAGTCGGGTCCGGGAATGGCGACATGTGGGTCGTGGATCCGGCGCCGACCCGAGAAAGCGAACTTGGTAGCGCTGGGCAAGGCCGGGAACGACGGCCCTTCTTCGCCATCTTTGATCCAGATTTTTTCTTTTGATCCCAGGACTACTTCTCTTCCCTCTCTCCCCCTGGTATCCAGAATTTCTCTTTTATACCAGAACATGAGACGAAAAGTTTAATAGTAATTTCGCAAGATTTCTCTTCTTCAATCATCAAAAATTTTTGATCTTATGACTATTTGCTGTGCATTATATCATTTTGGAAACTGTTGTTACATGTACTGTTACTGTTCTTATATATAGCTTGTTTCATCAGGCTGCTCATGTGCTCGATGCAAGCGAAGGCCATCCCTTGACGATCGCGGTGCACCCGAGTGGCGATGATGTCGTGTTCTCCACAAGTTCCGGCGGATGCAAGTAAATTTGATTTCTTCTCCTCCTAATGTCGGAAAGACTTTCGTTTCATCTCTAATTAGGTAGTTTAGGAACGTTTGTGTCATGTTTAAGAATACCATTTTTTCTCCATGATTTTCCCAGAATCTTGGAGCTGTACGGTCGAGAATCGAATCTCCAGCTGATAGCCAGGAAGCCACCACTTCTTCAAGACATCGGTCCTCAGCAGTGTATTGCCTTCAGTGGCGACGGATCCAGGCTCGCGGCTGGTGGACTGGTAACTGATCGATCGAGCACCCTGTGACCCTGTCGCCGTCGTGTTTTTTCTTGAGATCTGCAAATTAGCATGTTGGTGTGTTTCAATGGTTGTCTCGTGCAAAACTCCAGGATGGTCGTCTCAGGATCTTCAAGTGGCCGAGCCTCCAAGTCGTGCTGGATGAACCGGCCGAGCGCAGCTCCTATCGGGATCTCGATTTCAGGTCAATCGTGGGGCTATCTTTTCTTGGGAAAATTGATTGGCCCCTAGGGATACGCATTCCGGGCAGCCTCTCCATAAGACTTATGGTGCTTCTCATTTCTCGCAGCCTAGACTCAGAATTCCTGGCCTCAACCTCGGCCGATGGTTCGGCGAAAATATGGAGGGCCGAAGATGGCGTTCCCTTGGCTACCTTGCCTCGTGGTCCGGTAAGCCAAAGTACAACTGGAACATGCTGGCATAAGCATGACTTGGGAGATCATTGGAATTCTCATTAGCCTTTTGATTTTTGTCTACCCCGGCAGGATGAAAGAATCGAGCTCTGTCGGTTTTCTAGGGATGGGGCGAGACCGTTCTTGTTCTGCACGGTTCAGAAAGGTTGGTCCATTCTCCGGCGCGCCCTTCTCTCGAAGCTCCGCATACTAGAGTAGAAGTTTGATCATTGCATCGTCATCATCTGGTGCTTGCGTATGTCGAATGGCAGGCGATAAGGCCTCAACAGGAGTTTGGAACATAACCTCATGGGACAGAATCGGCCACAAGAGGTTGCTCGGGAAGCCGGCTTCAGCTATGTCCGTCAGTCTGGATGGAAGATATCTCGCGCTGTAATCACTTGGAATTTGAAACCTATCCTTTCGACAATCAATTCTATGTTTCTTTCGCCTTCACCTTCTAATGCGAAAAGAGGGGATTAATTGTCTGCACCCTCCAACAACAACTTAGGGGAGGCAGAGATGGCGATTTCTGCGTGGCCGAGCTGAAGAAGATGGAGATATGCCATTGGAGTAAGAGGCTGCACTCGGGCACCAACATCTCGACGCTGGAATTTTGTCCGACTGAGCAGTAACGACCCTCGAGAGCCGGACTACCATTAAACTCCATACCAGTGAAAAATTCCAGAGACCCGTGATTAGTCCTGGTGCTAAGATTCCTGAGAACTGCAGTGCTGTCCACTTTGCCAAGAAGCGTTGACACTGTTTCTTTGATTTCTTCTGCAGGGTCTTGTTGAGTACTTCCAGCGAATGCGGAGCATTGGTGACGAAGCTTAACGTACCGGCCGATTGGAAAGGTCTGCCTCTCGAAACCCCGGGCGCTCGTCGTTGCATACTTATCGAAGCCACGATTTTTCACCGTTCATCTTGCATATGCAGATTGGCAACTCTATGGAATGCTTCTAGGATTGTTCCTGGCGTCTGCGGCTGCATGCTACATATTCTATAAGAACTCCGATTCATTTTGGGACTTACCCTCTTGGGAGTGATCGACCTGCCGAGCCGGTGTGATCGAATCCGTCATGCCTGATCTGCAGTCGAACGATCGAAGATAGACACGACATGTTGGAAGACTGCTAAGTATGTGGCGTTTGCTCGGATTCATCGACACAAAATTACTCTACTCAACCGCGCCAAAGGGGAAAAAAACTGCTCGAAGAATCAACATTGGGAAAATGAAATTCTTCAGCAGGGGTCTCTATTTTGCTGCTTTTTTCTTTTTTCGGTTTCTACTGTTGAAATTAATAGCTTTTCAGTCGTTTATTTCTTTTCCATTTTGGTGAAAAATGAAATCATGATAATCAAATCCCACTTAACTCTTTTTTCCAGAGTACTAGAAATCCAATGGGCTTTCGGATCTCATTGAGTCTAGAAGGGCTTAGGACAGGGCCGAGCCCATCTTTATTTGGGCTTTAAAGTTTTAGGCCCAATTATCTCCCGATCATCTTATTATTACTGACCTGAAAATTTGATTGCTGTTTTCGTCTAAATAGGATCATACAAACTTACATAAGCTCTTCACTTTGCCAATTAGTTGCCCCGTCATCATCACCTAGACAAATCCAAATGGCTAGGATGCCATCTCAGCAAATTTCTAAGCTTATTCTCGGCAAATTAGGGTAATAAATCTAATTTCAAGTGGCACTTACTAGATATTATCGTAGAAGATCACGTTTTCCTTCGATTATGAGCGAAGGAATCTCCCTCTGATAAATAACCAATTGGTGGTCAGGTCACAAACAAAAAAATCACTAAATCTTCGGTTTGAGTGACGAGTTACAAATATGAACATTGCGTGCATTGCCCCTATGTGGGTGACGTTCATATGGATAACCCATCAATAAGAAGTATGGCGTGAGAAAGTTTTCCCTGATTAGGGATGGATGAACATAGCCTAAGGAAATCCCTACATATATGCCGAGATTAGTTTAGTTTTGATCAAAGATGAATGCCGACAAGTTGAATTACTACCACGGAGAATATTTATGTCCACATTTTAAATTGAATCCCTAAATTCACAACTCTGGAAAATCTGTGTCTCGATACTAAGCGCCATTCTCGGAACAGAATTTCTTCCTCTTATGTGAATGCAAATATAAATGCTTACATTAGATAGAGAAAATAAAATAAAAGAGAAATTTTCTTGGGTGACCCATTAAGAATTGCATAAATTATGTGGTGAAAATGTAACATTAGATGACTAAACATGTTACGAAGTTCATCGGATGTTCCAAGAAGAAAGAAACGACCAAAGAAAGGTGGCTGAGAGCAGACACTAAAGTGCCCAGAACCCGACCGGCAATGTCTTAGCTGTCTAGGAAACTCCAAACACAAATCTGAATTGCAATTAATCATTTCCTTTCTATTCTAACAATATAATATCATTACTTTTTCAGTGGAAAAATACAATTAATAAAACCCTAAACTCTCCCCAGCATGACCCCAGAACATGATCTGATCTTTCACCCTTTACGTAAAGTGTCCTCAGGACACGCATCACAATGGCTTGTGACGAAATCTACCTTCCCATCTTTGGATCTGGCAGTTTCTGCTGTAAATTAATCGATTATTCAATTAATTAACTGCTTAAATTAATGATTATCCTGTCGTCTTACATTGGAAGGTAGTAAAAAAGAGATTAAAAAAATAGTGTGATGTTGCGAGAAAAAGGTTCCTGCCTCGACACAAGGAATAAAGTTGCTTGGTTTGATTCGGTACTGAGTGGGTTTGGAATGTTGTGTGATTTAGCTCACTGCCAAGGAAGCCGATTACGACCAGATTTTCATCTCTGTCCTTCTTGCAAATTCGAATCATTATTTTTCTTTGATTTTCCAAAGACGACAGCGCAACAGATTATTGAATTTTAAGTGGGTAACAACTTAAAGTAAATTTTTTATTTATCCAAATTAACTTAAATGAGTGTAAGATGAGTACATATGGGTAAGTGAATAGTTAATACTTTTAATATTCTAAAAGTAGCATCTTGATACATATTCCATTCGGATTCTCTGTAAATCAAACTCTCTGCACAGCTTATCTATAGAATAGGAAAAAAAATACAAATACCTACTTCATCTTCTTAAAATAACATTTGTAGGTCTTGTTATTTTGCAAGTAAATAGCGACTTAATTTATAGGAAAAAGAACATGACACGAGTTATATGTTTAGTTTTAACTATATCCTTTTACATAAATGGCTTTGAAATGCAAAGATTTATTTGTCAACTAGATGCAAGTAATCGCTAAAAAAACGGAAAAAAGAAAAATGTATGCAAACCATTATTTGCTTCACCAAGGATTTCATAAGAGTATGGGCTCAAGACATTGGTCAATGCACTCAACAAAGTTTATAGTCCCTAAAATTTGTCAGCATATACATCGAATGTATCGACCCTCAATATTATTAGCTGGTAATGTAAAGTTAATCGTATATATTGGAAAGGCCAGATGAACCACAATCTACGCCCGCATCCGCCAACGACAAAAGTGAAGAGCCATCAAGGAAGCACTCACACGGAGGAAATTGACCCTCAATATTATCAGCTGGTCATGTAATAAAAACAATATGCTTAACGAAAGATTACTTAATTTCGAAAAGTTGATCGTACATATTATTTTACGATACACCCTTATTTTCGACGAACGTAATTAACAAATTTTACAAATTCCACGGTTTCATAATAAACAAAGTTTGTTTTATTTTCCCTCAGGAAAAAAAAAGCAGAGGGTCCACGTGTCAAAAAGATGGGAATATGGGGGGCAGTGCATGGTATTCAGTGCAGTTGACGGTTAAAGTAAACATTCATTCCGGCAGGAGGGGAGATGAGATGAGATGAGATGAGATGAGGAGCGAGGGAGAAGAGAAAAAAAGAGAGAAGGTGGGTGGGGGATAGGGATCGCCACTTTTTGTGGTCTGGTCTCGTGTCCCACGGGGTACACCCCCCCCAGCGGTGAAACCCATGCAAAGGTGGCAAAAAGAGAAGGGGGAGAACCCGGACAAAACCCCCCTTCACGTGCAAAGATTCATTCGTCTCCCAAATCTATCTCCTCATCATGATTATAATAATGATGGCAAATCGGAGGAGGGTTTGGTATATTTGGTATGACCCCCAACCCAACCCACGCACGCACACACAACACACCCACTCAGATCTGCTCTCATCTCATTTGATTTTTCCATAGGGCAAAGATTCGGAAGCCTAGGGCATGGAATCCTATGCTCGAGCTGTAAATCCTCTCCCTAGAGAAAGAGAGAGAGAGAGAGAGGGAGGGGGACTTTGATCTACATCTTTCTCATTAATTTTGTTGAACCTAGTGTTTTCCTACTGTAGAGAGATGGAGATTGATTTTGATCCACATTTCTCTCTTTGATTTGGTCAAATCTAGTTTTTCCTACTCTTAAGAAACCTTCAGTGCAACATAATCGGTCGAATAATTAAGTCGTTCGACTGAACGGAACTAGTTGTATGTGTCCAGCTATCCATCTTATATCGAGTATTTTACTGAAACCCATCTTTTTTTTTTTTTTTCTGCTTTTTTTTTTCCTTTGCGAAAGATCCGACATGAAATCCTACGCTGAAAAGGTTAATCCTCCTCCCCTGCCCCGTTGCCCCCACTCTCAAGACTTCAATTTTGTTAAATGTAATATTTTTCTACTTCAACATCTTCGAACACATATGGTGTGAATATTTTTGGGACCACTACCGACTAATTTAAAATTTTAAGCCGTTAGATGAATATGTTACTTAACATTTAAATATCAATTCTCATTATGCGTGAATTGGATTTTGGTTTAAGACTAAAATGTGGAAGTGCATGATATATGAGGCGATCGAGGCCTAGAAAGATTTAAATTCAGGACTCCTGCTTTGATACTAAGTAAAATTTTATAATATTACCACATACGTTTTTAAAAATTTAAACTGTTATCAGATAAATACTTGATTTAATATCTAAATATTCTAGTCGGCCGAATGATTAAATTAATTAGCTAAACGAAATATTTTATGTATTTCGAGCTATTCTCTACTGTTGATCATGTATGAAACCTATCTTTTTTTTTTTTTTTTTTTAACACAACATCCATGTTCGAAGATTACAAAATACATCAAGTGAAGATCAATTGAGTGATTAAAGAACTCCGGTCACTCCACGTTGTTTACATAACATTTTTGTGAGCCCGTTCTCCACAAAACTAATAGTTTAGGCAATTATATCAAGGTACGACTTATTACTCATATAGATAAACTACTAAGATGATTGCTTGTCGCATACATCTAAGACATGTGAAGACATTGCTTAGTTTATTGTCACCCCTTGCGGGTCTTGCCATGCTCGTCCTTCGGTAGAAATGACCTGTGAAGCGAGTGGTTGAGTGGAAAAATTGTTTCTTTTTAACATTAGAGGCCGCACCTACACCGAGCGCACATGATCATTTCTTTCACCAAATTGACTTTCATTGGATAAACGCACTCTGGATTTTCCGCCCTAGCTCATGCATAGTATCAGACCCTAGAGTTAAATTATCGCGATCAAATTAGATGTCATTAATTATTGGGCAGGTTTTAGTTGGTGCTAGATATATAAAGAAAGCATTTACGAACGTTTCCCAAGGAGATAGATTTGTTCGCATTCAGAGCTAAATGCTATGAGCAAACCTTTTGTTTTTTAGGGTTCGTTTCTTTTCGAGAAATAGAAAGTTTATTTGGAGATGCCTTCATTAATTCCATTTTCGTGGGAATTTTGAATTTTTCTTTTACCATTTTTGGAGGGCGCGCGAAAATTCGAAATTCACTTGTAACGCATCATTTATCACGGCCCTTTGACAAATCATATATGGTTAATTCATTCACATGTTGCGAGCGTAGTTAGGAACACCAACAATTCAGTCTTTTTTTCTTTTGGTAGATGGAAGGTGCATAATATCTTGTGACTTTATAAGGAGAGTGAATAAGAAACATTATTACGATTGAGCGGGAAATTCATCACATAATTAATCTCTTGATCAATTTATCAGCAAAATGTGTTGATAGAGGAATATATGCTACCTTTTTAGCAACATATATAAGTGTAATTAATATTCAATCTATTAATTAAGTGCCCAAAGTGGCAATCAACAATTCTTAAAGCATTTCTTCCTTGCACGGACCATTTTTTACCTATTTTAGCTTCATGCCAAGGATATTAAGCAAAAACCCACAGCTGCCCAAAAACCAATCTTTTTCTTTTCCCTAAAAGCATTTTGAACTAACCCTTAAAAGATGGCTAATATTATATGTACAATAATGAATATATGAAAGAGCAAATTTCACTCGAAATTTTTACATAAATTCTCTCTTTTTCTCTCTCTAGAATATAAATTTTAATATTTCCTTGCAAATCATATATAGGTCATTGGTAAATGCAAATAAACAGAAAAATGAAACTCAATACCTTTTTTTTTTTTTTTTTTTTTTCTTTCAGCTGGTGAATCCCAAGTTCCCGAAACTAAAAAGGCTGAGAAAACCATGTAACGTCAAATCGCAACCTCGTGATCATGAACGAGCCCTAATTGGAAAGAAATAAAGGAGCTCGAGAAAAAGCTGAAAAGAAGGAAACCTTGTATTGAATTTTCAATAATTATTTCTGATCTGGGAGGTAAGTGAGGGAGGCAGCAATGGTGCCCCAGCAAGCAACCTTTTTTAGTACAACAAATCCAGGTCATCACCTCACTCTCTCTCTCTCTCTCTCTCTCTCTCTCTCTCTCTCTCTAACCTTGTCAAGCAAGCCTCTCTCTCTTGGAGACTTCTTTTTATACGCTACCTCAAGATCACAGCAGAGTCTCAACACCATGAAAGCGTCTCCCTCTCCATCTCCCTCCACCATGGCTCCAGATCTGGAACTGCCCAAGATCAGGGTACCCTCTTCTTCTCCTTCTTCTTCGGTTGCCGCGGCTGTCCACGACGATGAGTCGTCGAGCGGCGATGCGGGTGCAATTCAGATCGCGAGCGACGGCGGCAGCGAGGAGTGCCGGACCCCGACGTCGAGCGAGCATAGGATCCAGGCCGCCGAGACCTGCCCCCCGGCGCCGCGGAAGCCCCGAGCTGCGCCCTCCCGGAAGAGGAGGCACGAATTCTTTGATGTGGCGAACCGCGACGAGGTGGAGGGTTTCTTCCGGAGCTGCGAGCTGGCCCTGTGCTTGAGGGAAAGGCCTGTCGGGGCGGTCGTGAAGAGGAGGTACCTCAGTAAGGGCGTCGTGGTCGCAATTCTCTGATTGAATTCTTTCTTCTTCTTCTTTTTTCTCCTTCTTTCTCTTGCAGTTTTCTCGGGCAAATTGTTATTATTACTTGCGATTTCATTTTGTTTATATCGAATATCAAACGTGTAATCTCGTCACCAGATGTTGCTGAATGTAAGTAATATAGAGATTCTTAAACTACTCTCTCTCTCTCTCTCTCTCTCTCTCTCTCTGTGGTCTAGATTTTTACGATGTGCAGGAAAGTTCAAGATCTCAATATTGTCAAATTGTTCTTGTTCTTTGCCTTTCGGTTTCTGCGTGATCTTGGTTTTACTGTGAAGTTCTACTGCAGAACGAGTCTTTATTTCGATCTTGGTCACGCTTTAATGTCGAATTCGCCATTCGTTTTGAGCAAGTAAATCTCACGTTTCCAGCTTTATCTCCACTGAACAATTCAGGAAGAAAAGAAACGTGTGCATCGGCTAGGTGGAAGGAACACGTCGACAGTACTTACGATGCTGTTTTGTTTGGGTGGTCTGCGCTGTTTTTTTTCTCTTCTTTAATCATTTTTGTTCTGACTGGGGGAGAAGACAATTTACAGATGGGGAGCAGCTTATGATAACTATGATTAATACTAAGGTCCTGACAATGGCATCAACATCAAATTATGCGCTGGGTTTTGCATAGAACGGCAATTATCCCTAACGCCAATTTAACTGTACCAACAGCCTGTTATCAATGCACCCTTGCCATCTATCCCTGTAGCTTGATAATATTTTTTTATGCGTACCCCCAACAATTATCTTTGATATATTTCTTGTGAATATCGAGTGCCTGATCATGGTAGAGATAAAGTTTATTTATAAGAATCGTAATGCAATGCCATAATATGATCAACCACTTGATATGTCAAGAGCCCACAATGTGGCTTTTTGTAAGCTGTCTCTCTTAATTTTGAGATGCTGTAATTTTGAAACATGTGATTTACGGTGTTTCACAGCAAAGTTACCACACAAGACAGTTACGGTGCAGCTACATTTATATCAAAATTGACTCTTAGTACTCCAACTTCAAAGCACGGTAAGGGACCCAACCACCTAAAATTTATTTGTGAAATCAACCAAACCCACCTCAACCTTTTATATTTGTACAATCATGTTTTAAATATATATCTATTTAACCTTTCAATCGAGGCAACCAAATCCTAGACATCTATTTAAGTGCAATTGAGCTCTGAATTCATACTGAAAATTGCAATATCGAGGTACAAGGCATTGGAAATTTTCTAGTGTCACATGGCAATTTTTCGATGCCATGTATATGTATAAACATTACTATTGGCCGAAGGAATTTGATTTCACTTTTTCAAAGGGTTTAGCAACTTGAATGCACCATTTAAAAGGTTTCAAGCTCTATGTTTTAAAGGAAAATTACCAAAAAAAATTTAAGTCTACTTTACAGATGTCAATTCAATCTTAAACTTTTTAATTTTGCCAATTTAATACTAAATATTTTTCCCATGTTAATTCAGTTCTAAACTTTCCAACTAAATTTAGCTGAAAATCGTTGTAGACACCAATTGTCTTATATGGTACGGCTGGCACTATTGCGAACAATTTTTTGCATTTTTATGAATTTTTTTCTTTTTATTTTTTCTTTCTTTTTCTCCTTGTTCTTCCACCGGCCGTTTGCCTCACATAAAATTTATTAAATATTCAGAAAAATTAAAAGTGCAAAAAAATTTGTCTATATCAGCTGACTGACGTTTATTTCAGTGTTTTCTATACAAAATTGATTAGAATGAATACATTGACAAATCATAAAAAAGTTTCGGATTTAATTGATTAAATTAAGAGACTTATGACTATATTGACATTAAGACAATAGGATTAAAAATTTTTGGTAATTCTACCCATCTTTTAGTGTATTTTTTCCTATTGATAAGATGCATATTTTTTGAGAGAGAAAATAAGAGAGGGGGAGGGGAGGGGAGGGGAGGGGCCGGAAGTGGGGGTTTGGTAGTGATTAGATGTGTTTAAGGGGTAACAAATAGGTCCTTTATGGAAATTTTTTCTTGAGATGAAAATTGTAGAGTTTCAAAATTGAAGGAGCAAATTGAGATGGAGATGAAGAATAGAGATGATTTTTGAAATTCTCCCTTAATTTTAAGGAGGCTACAATTTCGTTCAACCAAATTTGTAGGAAAATATAACCCTATTAATTAAATTTTACAATAAACACGTTTGTAATCCACCAAATCTTAATAAAAAGAAGTCTTTTTTCAACCAAGAAGAGAAAATAATAGAAGGGCAAAGTTATTAGATGTTACTTCGGCTAAAAAAAAGTTTGGTGAACTTTGAATTTAGGCGATTAGTATAGGTACGATCTTAAAAGATTGATAGTATTGCATCCAATACATTTGATGATTCAAATTTACCTAAGAAAAAAGAGATCGTAATTCTAACCTCAAATTACCCAACCACCGCTCTCCACCATCAACGACAAGTCTAAGTTAGCGCCACCTTTAGTAACCCCACCATCATGTGCATTCACGAAGACTAGTAAAAGTATAAGGTCCAGATACCCTGTATTATGAAATTTTCAAACTATGAATTAAAGCATTACGAATCCAGATAAGATAGAGTTCGCATATAGCTTGTAGACTTACAGATGAACCATTTATGTGTGAAAATGGCATATATCGATATATTACAAATTTTTACTGCATCTGAATCTCTTTGATGAAGTTAAGTGTTTGGGTCATTTAGCCCCGACTCATCTCATTGAGTCATTTATTATTATTTTCTTTTGGTATTGATCACACCCAATATATTAGAGATACTAAGACTTCTTACATGTCTACAAAATGATGTGTCTAAATTTCAATTTGTTGTTTGGTTGAGTCAATTATCAAATACACGGGTCCCACATGATTCAAGTGCTTCTAGAAAATCCTCTTTCAGGTTGACTAATTATTCCGCACACCCGTTTATACTCTTGAAATGGAGAACAAAGGCCAATTACACTTTATTATAAGTAATTACGTTGTATATAGTAAGCAAGAAAATCTATATTTTGAAATTTCAAATTCTACCAATTCTTTCACGGAGGTGAATTCAACAAAAGAAAGAGAGCAAATTCATTGTGTGGAATTAAAAAAAAAAATGAAACCAAGAAAATAAAAAGAAATTGCAATATGGATGGAAGAAGCATGACCCACGGGGCCACGACCCCTCTTCCCTTCCTTTACACGGCTCTCATATTTGTCAATTTCCTCCAGAAATAAATACAACCCGAAAAGCAATCATCACATAATCATCATCAACCCCCTTCCTCCTATCTCTTCATTGTCCGATCTCTCTCCCCCCACCCCAAAAAATCATGTCCACCGATCTCCAAGTCCTCAGCCACCAAACCCTAAGCTTAGCCTCGATCCACACTCCAACCCGAGATGAGCAATTCTCCGATCCGATAGGCCGGCCAAGTCCAGTCAACGACTGCCCCAGCAGCGACGATGAATCTTGTCGGACGCCGACGTCCGAGAAACATAGGATCCCCGCAGTCCTCTGCTGTCCTCCTGCACCGAAGAAGCCGAGATTCCCCACTCCTCATGCAAGCGGAAGCTGTCTGAGCTGGATTTCTTCGATGTCGTGAACCACCGTAAGGTCGACGCTTTCTTTGAGCTGGCCGCTGCTGCTGCCGCCACCGCCAGAGTTTCCAAGAGGAGACGCCCCTTGTAGAATGAAGTACGGTGGTTCAAACATCAAAATTCATTGGTTAAATGTATTTATCACACACTCTGCAATTTGCACATCCACATTACATCGTGGAGAGAAAGAGAGATGGAAGGTGTGAAATTATTCAAATTTCATCTCTTTAATTTTTATTTTTTTTGGGGGGTTGGAATAATAGATATGGTAGATGAAGTTGGTGGGGGTGAGATTATGTGAAGATTAAGAGAGTGGGGTTTGATGGGGGGATCAGTCAAATTATATTTTATTAGATGTTGGTTAAAGATGGTTGATCTGTATTCCCTTTGACAATTCAGCGCTTGAGTGCTGGACACGGCTTTGGGATTGATTCCCACACATTATATTTTTAATAAATAAAAAAAATCATCATTATTATTTTTATTTTCCATGAGAGAGAGAGAGAGAGAGAGAGAGCCTTTCAATAAGCCAAAGATATAGATGGAATGTGCAACATCATGTGTACTGCTGGATGTTGTGGGCACGCTTTGTCTTCTTCGACAAATTCTGAGTTTCAATTATTGTCGCCATGTTGACTATACATACAGATATATTTGTATATACATATGTATTTTGCAAATTAAATTACTGACATGTAACCTATTAGGCCTCTCCGATCCCCAGACCTTGATCTAATTAAAGTAAGTTCGGCCCACCATTCATCTTCAGCCTCCAACTTAATTTGCGCACCCTACGTTATAATCACTCCACGTCAACGCTACCGAATAGAAAAATAAAAAATAATTGCATACGGCCCCATTCTAACCTGTTTAATGCTACAAGATCTCGAAATATCACATGTCCACACAGTCACCGCCCCCACAAAGCTATCCTCACGTTTAAAAGGAGCCGAAAGACTGAATTTCTCTACAATTAGGTAAAAAGAAAAAAAAAATTGATATTACACCATGGAGGCAATCCGCATGTTAATGACGTATAATCTCATATTGCTTAGATACATAATTATAGCATGTATCACATACCTACATTTTCCATCCACTTATTGAGTCAATCCTTTTGGATTGGACTTTTTAACGCTAAACATGGAAAACATAATAAAAAACACTTTGCCCTAAATCACCGTAAAAACCCAGTTCATAATACTCCTCGCATCAATGTACACTTTCAAGGGTTCGTCCAGCATGGACGAGAGAATAACAGGCACTCCTTCTGGCTTCAATTTCACGTATCAGATCTCCTTTTCCAAGTCTTTTTTTGGACCCCAAAGGGAAAAAGCGTAGAGTAGCGAGCAAGACGGGGTTCGTACCGTCGTTAGCGCACTGAAAATCCTCGTCTAATGACCGATTCAACTCTCCCAAAAGAGAAGAATATATTGAGGTGAGCTTAAGGAGTACTCATCTTAAGCGTATCTTAATTTTGACGGGACGGAATAAAGAGCAGCATCACCCACCTTCTTCCTCATAAAAGCTGTGACTTCCATGAGAGAGAGAGAGAGAGAGAGAGAGAGAGAGAGAGAGAGAGAGAAGAGAATGATGCTTTTGCCGGGAGAGGAGTCAGTGTCACGGAAAGCATCCAACATGAAGATCGGCGAGATGCGGGTACGAGGAAAACTGCCTTCACACTCCACAGAAGGGAGATTAGTGTTATATCCCTTCTTACGAAAGCTATCTGCGGGAGCTTAATGAACACATCTCTGATGCAGTTTTCTTTTTCCCTCAGTCTGTAAATTTGCTTTTACATGTTCCATTCCTGGGACCAGACCCGATTGACCGTCGGGCCGAGCCGACCCTCGAGTCTAACATGAAATCCGAGCTCACCCATCATGAAGGAGTACATGTTTCCGGCCTAACTAGGATTTTGATGTAGCGCATTTCACCCAAACCTGTCTTTTTAGCCTTTTGTGAATGACTAAGTTGGCTTCAGGGGCTATTGAATATTCGATCAGATTTACTTAGGAATTACTGTATAACTCAAGATTCAACGGATCTCTTGCTCAAATTACAACATTTTCCATATGGAGTAGGCTTAAGGGCCATGTGGCCTTGTTGTTCAACTTACAACATTTACTTAGGACTAGTCATCCGGCAAGTGAAATCTTGCTCGGTGCAAGTGGACATTACAGTTTACATGTATTTGTGAGGATTAATCGATCCGAAAGATTTGAATATCTTGTATTATAAAATAAAAAGGAGATTTTAACCTGAGTTTCTGCGAATAGAAATATTTTAACCTGAGTTGCATTTTGAAGCTCAATGGCCACAATGAATGGGATCGATTGAATGGGAAACAATAAATGGGTAAATAGAGGTGCACTCGAGAGTTCTAATTCTAATATCAACTTGAAATTATGTGCATGAAAACTGTTTACTTCATAAGCTTAAATCAGTAAAGCATGACACACGCGGCATATTTTGCATCTTAGTTATTACAAGATATAGGAACATGAGGCCCATCCGGGTTGTTAAGTTACATGCGATAAAATCATTATTGGCCATTTTCTTGATATCTTAAGGTTTTTAGAAAAACGGTTTGTCTAACTAGTACCAAAGCACTGGCTAAGAGCTTAAATCCCGATGCTCCTTCTCAATTTACTTTCGCTTGATATTCCTGTTATTCAATCCTCCTATTCCGCCAGTTGTCCCGTCAACAAGATTCCGTCCACAACCGTTTTCCGCGGATGTAAGGATCATCTTAAATGCGAGAGGGAGTGATTACTTCTATATTGCGAAGATATGATCGATCCGTTTTCCAGACGGTTTCAAATCTCGGAAGAGCCGTCGATCTGACGGAAGAAAACTGCGAATTTAAAGCCTTCTGCTGTGGAAGCTGAACCGATGTGACTCTGAAGCCTTTTTCTCATGGATCCACCGTCCCCCTTACGTAGCGGTAGCTGTCCACTTTCCTTGCCGAAAGAAAGTGAAGGGACGACGAAAGCATATATGATTAAACGAGAGAGAGAGAGAGAGAGAGAGGTGGGGAAAAGTGAAGTTGAAGCATGTCGAATCTGTACTTAGGAATGGATCCGCTTTTGTCTTGTGAGGTAAGACTGCCAAGAGGCGTGGGGGAGGATTGAAACTTCCACGTTCCACGCATTACGTGGAAGCTTAGCCTTTTCCACTTTCTGTATTTATGTGCCTCGGGAAAAAGCGGGTGCCGCATTTCCGTCGTCCTGTCGCTTTTTCGGTTTCCATATCTGCAAAGGGATCTTTTGTTACAATGTTACTATTCCATCGACTGAATGATATCACCTGCCGCAGTTCCCTTTGTCTTTTTCGTTGTTACCCCTACTTAATATTCTGATAATTTTTATTAGGTTATTCGCTCTTGTGTTGTTCTTGAGCTGTGCAATCGGATCCCTCGGCCAACTTTACTGATGCTATTGAATGGACAACGTGTTACCACCGGCGTGATGATGAATTGTTGCGGGACACTCGTGCGGCACTTAACATCATCAAATCGTAAGTTGCGACAAATGGAAAAGAAATTTGGGGAGAGAGAGGTTAGCATCGCAATTGATCGGTGAAGATACAACAGCTCTTGCTGGACAATAGGAATTCGGTGTCAGAGAGAGGGAAATCATTGACATGACTTCCGATCTTGGCTAGGTCACGTCGTGGCAAGGGCCGCAGCTCTTGGTCTTAGAGCCTTATGTTGCCATCCAAGTTTCTTCGGACCCTTGTTAGGGCATCCTCGGAGCGACAAAGCAATCACACCCCTAGCCCTCTCTCGTAAGATTTCTGTTCTTGTCACTTTCTCACTAAATTATTGAACATGGCACCACATCAAAGTGATGTTTTAAATTTTCACCATGTTGATATCTTCATGTCATCGATTTGATAGCATCTTGATTGTAGATGATGAAAAGGCTTGATTGCATAAGATCAAGAAAGAGCAAGGAGTCGGTTGCATGATAAATAAGTTAAAAGAGCAAAACCGTGTGAACGGACTAAAAAAAAATCCTTAGGTAAGGTTTGGTCGCCTAGATTTTTAATCAAGAGATTTTGCTATATTAAATATATTATTTGGTAAATCGTAATAATAAATTTAGATATATTCACATCGTATCATGCACATTATTTGATATAAATAACATATTAGTATAAATAAGCTTAAAAGTCGCACAAACGAAAATGGTAAAAATCTCTCATCACACTCTTGCCTACATCATTTTCATTTGCTTATTTTTTATAAAAATTCCTCACTTTTTAATTATTTTTCCCTTTCCATCATTCTATCATTCTTTAATAAAATTTTATTAAATAATAAACGATAGTAATTTACCTAAAATATGTAATAAATATAAATATATATTTATATATTGAATTTATATTATAAGATAGATTGAAATTGAATATATAAATAACAATAAGATTAAATTAAAAACTAAATTGTTGTTGTTTTTTTAAATTTCTTATGTTATATTACAATTCAAATATTATTTATATTGAAACATTATTTTATTTTTCTTAATTTACTAAGTCTATTATTCAAGAAAAATAACTTTCATACTATGGATATTAGAAATTCTATCTATATTTATTCACCTATTTCATGGGATAATTTTATTCGGATTATATCCATGTTATATCCAACTATATCATATTTTGAGCAAGCATCAAAAACAGCTTAAAAGACTAATTGTACTTAACCAAGCACCAAAAAAAAAATAAATAAAGGAAATAAAAAAGCAAAGATAGTCTCTACACATGACTGAGAATGTAATTGTTCTTATTTTTGCACGTCACAAAATGCTTAATTTTGATGATTCTCGAAAAAAAAGGGTGTATATCCACGGATTCCAACCCCTGTTACTTTGGCATTGATGTCGTGTTGAAGAGTACAATTCCAAAATATTTAGCTATGACCTATTTGCTAAAGGGTGAGAGGCGAAGGCCACCGTAATTGCCTTGTACGGGTGAAAACTTAGAGGAAACTCTCCTTCCTGTAGTTATGCATCAAAGCTTGTCCGAAACATTGAAAAGGACAATTAAGTACCATGCAAACCCAGGGTGACATGAGAAAAAAAGGGAAAACATAACCCTAAGCAATAAAGAGGTCTAGGAAAATAAACAAAAGCCTAAAACAACGGGAAGAATAGACATGAACATAGAAAAGTGCCTCCTAAATGATTGCAACCGAGGATTTTGCGGCTCGGAATGAACTTTTTACATTGTGTGAACTTTTATTATTGGCTCGCCTATTAAATTTCTGCATATTCGAATGCTCTAAAACGTCATCAGTAATTTTGTCTGTGTCAGCTTACCGTAGGGATGACTTTACACTTACCACGTCGCATCGTCTCCATTGGACCACTGTACCACTGATCCCCGAAGAGATCTTGTAGAAATGCATTAGGCCGTCCTACCAAAGTACCAATTGGATATGAGCCACCTTCGTTGTGGGTTGGGTCGGAGTTCAATTCCCGAACTCGCATAATTTGAACCCTTAAAGGGAATCCCACTTGGATAAGTTCCAGCTGAACTTCTACCTTGGGTAGCAGAATTGAGTTTATAATCGGTAGTAAACGGGAAAAGTGCCAAAAAAGTTTTAAATCTTTTGTGTTTGTGCCGATTTAGTCCTAAACCTTCTTTTGGTGCCGATTCAGTCCTAAACCTTTTTAAGTTGTGCCAATTCAGTTCTTTCCGGCCAATTTTGGCCGGATTTTCTGACGACGTGGCTTGATCGGCGCCGACGTGGACAATTTTTAATAATATTTTAATTTTTTTTTAATTTTTTAATTTTTAATTTTAATTTTATTCTTGTTTTTTTTTTATTTTTTTATTTTTGTCTTTTTCCTCCAGCCGGTTGCCATCCATGTCAAGACCGATCAAGCCACGTCAGTCGCCCAGCGTCCAGTCAGCAAAATCAGGCCAAAATTAGCCGGAAATGACTGAATTGGCACAACTTTAAAATGTTTAGGACTGAATTGGCACCAAAAGAAGGTTTAGAACTAAATCGGCACAAAGACAAAAAGTTTAGGACTTTTTTGGCACTTTTCCCAGCAGTAAACTGCATGTTCATAAAGTCACCGTAAATCCCATAGACAAGCCACGTTGGATATGCTTTTTAATAGATAGATTGTACAGTTTACATTGTCTAGTCCAACCATTAAGCAAGCAACTTGGGAATATCTAATGGAGAAAATTATCCAAAAAGTCACGGTAGTCAATTCAATCATAAATCTTTCAATTATGACAATTTAATCTTAAGCATTTAGATGATGTGTTGGTTTAGCCATAAACCTTTCAATCATATTAATATAGTTCCAAAAATTTTGATGATAATTTTAGTTGAAAATTACTCATGTGAACGTCAAGCGTCATACATGGCATGGTCGACCGGGGGCATCAAAGTGGATAATTTTTTACATTTTTTTTAAACTTCTCTAAATGTTTTGATTTTTTTTTTCTTTTCTTCCTCTGTTGGCTACCAGCTACAAGCGAAGGGTAGCGAGGTTGGTCATCTCACGAGTGTCAAGTGAGGCCAATGACTTCGCCAAATTTTGCCTTAAGGCTTGACTCTCACTAGCCTGACAGAGGCAGGCAACCAACAAAGAAAGAAGGGAAAAAGGGGAAAAAAAGGAGATATGAAAATTTTTTAAAGAATGTAAAAAATTATCTACATCGGTGTTAATCATGCCGACCTATACCACGAAGGACCGCTAACACTATATAGACCGCCACATCAACAATTTATGGTCAAATTTGGCCAAAAGACTAAATTAGTAAATTATCAAAAGATTCAGGACTAAATTAACAAATTTTCAAAAGATTCGGGACTAAATTAACAAATCTTCAAAAGATTCAAGACTAAATTGATAAATTGTTAAATGATTTAAAGCTAAATTTGATTGTTGTACGGTAGGTGTAGAAGTTTTTGGCTAATTTTGGTCCATAAAACAAGTAAGATCACGTGAGATTTCACCGTACGAGCACACATATTCAACTCTACTGTCCACGTCTATCCCTATTCACAAATTTTCTGCATTTGGCTAGGCCAATGATGCTGGTTTAGCGTGATGCCCGGGCATTGCTATTGGTGTCGCGTTAACAAATGCTTCTCAATCACTTGTTAATCATATTTAATAAGGAAAAACCCAATTTGCAAAGAGTTCATTGCAAGCGTCACAAAAGAGAAAAGTTAAGTGTATTGAAAATCAAGACTTTTTTCCAGATTGTTTGCTTAACATTGCCATATGAGTACTCTCTAACATCATCAAGGACTTTCGCATGTATAATCAAAATTAGACGAGAACCGAATGGGATACTGGAACTCAGCAGGACTGATCTTTTATCAGGTTTAGGAAATACACTTCAGCAGCACTGCTTCACGGATTGAAAATATGTCGACCCAGTACAAAGGACACAATTTTCAACCCGTGCATCTGTTTTTTTGCGACGATGACACCGGCTTTAGTCAAACCATGAAAAAAACACTGAAGACTTTTCGACCACGTCTACCTCAAGGGCAGTGAGATTTTGGTCCGGTGCAAATAATCTTCACCGGCAGGCACCTTTCGTCCACTGTGGGTTGCAACCTTCACAGCCCTAACCCACAGGGCCACAGAGCACTAGGAATAAGTAAGATGAGATTATGACATTGGCCTTAAATTCCCAGGTATCATCATGTACACAAAATCAACTGCCAAAGCAGAAGGTTTGTCATGGTGAGGGATTTCACTAGCCATCACGGCATCATAGTTTGCACTTATAAACAATTGTACAAGTATATAACTAACTCAAGATAATTCGGCAATCTCCAAATGAGTAGTCGACTGAAGATTCAATAAGCGAAGTGGCACTACCAGCATATGATATTAGAGTGAAACTGATGAGTGAAGAATGAAGAGTCCTCGCAAAACCGTTTGGTACTGTTCCTGGCAATGCCCTACGATGATTAACAATCCAAATCGCGCTGCTTTGCTCCCAAGTTGAAGGTTGGTCTCCAGATAGGAGTTTTTCTCTTTACAGTTGATCGCAAAACTAAGAAGACCCAGTTGATTCTCGCTGTTGAGGTAAAGAAGTCTCTGACCAGTGCAACAGTCTCAGATTTGAATGTCCATGTGCAAGCAGTATTCTTTTGACAGCCAGGATGTCTCGAATACGAATGTCCAAAAGATGATCTTCCCAAGTCGATTATGCTATTTTCAGACTCACAAAAGATTTCCTAATCCATAGAAAGACGAATTTGCAGGCCCATGACATTGCTTGAAGTACAGTCTTCCACATGAGATCTGGCCATTCCACCTCCCATTTCTGATATCTCCCAAGCTTGTTATCCGGTGGAGATGGAGATGAAGCTGATAAAAAAAGTTACAGCACCATATATTTTAGCTGCTAGCATGAAGTGACGGCATATGTAAAAAATTCACTGGAAAACTGATGAATACTTTCCATCTGCCTACCCTTGCACAATGCTCAATTACCTTTTCAAGTATGAGGAGAATAGAGCTCCCACAGCGCGACTGTAGTGTCCTCTGATGCAGAGGTCATCAACTTACAATCAGTTGAGAATGAAACCACATTACACTGCCAATGCAAGCCACAACTCAGAGAGAGAGAGAGAGAGAGAGAGAGAGAGAGAGAGATTCTGCAAGTAACATCTTCCAATCTCGATCACCATATAAATGTCCAGGATGTTGATATATTAAAGAATTTGTGAAAGTTCTTGATTAAAGGACAAAGGAATCAAGTACCGTTGCCTGGTGATACTTCAATATTGCCAAAGGACTTCCTTTGCGATAATTATATATCCGTACTCTGCTTATGAAACAAAATACGAGGTGTCATATCAAACATTGTAGAGAAGAAAACAGGTAACTACTCAATGCTGGTGGTTTTACAAAGAGCAAATGGACTCCTCATCCAGAATTCAAGCAGCATAGCACGTGAGCACATGTTCCTTGTTAATAATGACCACGAAAAAAAAATATTCTGTAGCAAGTTTGGATGTCAAACCTGTGATCCCAGCCAGCAGTCGCAGCAATTTTGTCATCTGGTCTTATTGAAGTGCTGGCAATGCCACCTCGCTCCAAATTAATTCCTGTTTTAGCCACACAGCGTCCCTGAAAGCACAATAACAAGTAATTATACCAGAGATAGGACAGAATGGAGAAAAATAGTCCACTGTCACATAATAAACACACACAAGAAAAACAGAAGAATAGCTGAAAAAGGCCTGAATAAGTTAATTATGATTAACCTAATAACATCCCTTCTCATGATAAGAATTTGACCCGCTATTCAGAGACCTAGTGTGCAAAATAGTACCTTTGCGAGCCAGAGAAGTACAAAGAAAAGCTTACTGGATTATCCATTCCCACAGATTGCACTCAATTATCTAATTTGTTGAACAATGTTCACATCTCCACTGATAAATAATTGCCTCATACTAAACTCTTGTATATTCTAATAGCCAACAATAATACAGGCTTTGACCTAAAGCCAAATATCTAATTTCAATTCTCCAAAATGTTTTCAGTTTGTCATTTTCACAGAAAATTGTCTATTTTGTTTGTGAAAACAAGTCTGAGACAATTTCCAGTCTGGAAAAGTTGACCTGTTTCGTCACATATTTCAATAAAATTTCATCTTTGTTTTTCAAGAAAAATGTTCTTCTGAAGTTGCCAGCTGCACAATTTGCCATTACACAGTGTCAACAACTTTAAATTCAACTTGTATTTAGGATATTTTAAAATACCAGAATTAATAGGAAACCTAAAAAATCCCAGAATCAACAGGAAGCCTAATAAGACCTAAATACAATCTTCTCATAGCCAGCAGATGTCAAAATGCCACTGACCAGGTGAACAGCTAAAGAAAATTTGGTAGGACATGACATATTGCCAAACCTCAGTGAATTAGGTCTTACACAATATATGACAATGAGACAGTAGTATTACTAACTAGAAAACCATACTTTGATAGAATGAATTAGCTTCATAAGGGTAGTTACCAGAGAATGGTCCAAACTGTACCACACGATTTTGTCATCTGCAGCACCAGAGATACCCCCACTGTTTGACTGATCTATGCACAAGCTCAGAACTGCATTGTGAACGAAAAATTAACCAAACCTCATTGTAAATGTATTAATGAAGAATATGAACAAAAATGTGCAAAGGATTGTCACCAGGCTCTGAATGGAACTTTACAGAAGTCATTGGAATCTGAGGATTACGTATGTCCCACCACAACATTGATCCATCCTCATAACTGTAACAAGCATCCTAAAAGCAATGAGGTAAATAGTCGAGGCTTTGGAACCAGAAAAAGAGACTTTTCATTTGACACTCAATGGGTAATAAGAAAGAAACCCAAATTTCCAAATTTCTTTTCAATGTTTACAGGGGATGTCAAGCATCTCCACTCTCTACAGCAATTTATCCTACGCCTCACTCATCCAAATACAGGACAGACTCATTTGTAAACTTTTACATTTACAAAAATTGTCAAGATATCCCAAGAAAAAAATTACAACTACCAGAATTCATAAAGAAATATGTGTATTAAAAGAATCAGAAAATTGGTCCAGACAATAACATGGTTCTTAGGGAGAATGAAGAGGACATTACCCAGCCAAAACATTGAGGAACCCCTGTGAGCCAGATGGTATAAAGGCTTGAATTGCCATGCACATACCTGCCAAGAAACAATAAATTGTCCTTCAACAATAATTTAAAAAAAAAAAAAAATCACATGAAAACAGAAATATTCAACCAAAAAAAAGAAAAAAAGAAAATGGAAATAACCTAAAATTAGTCTACTTACTCTCAGGGTTATAATGAAAATCTTAAGTAGACAAATGAACACTGAATCTTAGATGTTCAACCAACAATGTGAACCAGGACCTAACATAGTCTTGTTGCAGGTAAGATGTTCTTACCAAAAGAAAACGGAGCCACCCAATCAGCCAATTATTTAGCATCTTAAAATGTAGCAAACATGAACTATCATGTTCCACAGAAAGTCGGACAAAACAAACCCATAGTTCCATCGTGTATGAGACTGTGTCAAGTGTCGAGACCAATTTGAGTAGCACATAATTTCCTAAGAGAAGGGACAAAGCATAATATAAGAAAATCTCCCATGGGCTTTGGACAGTGAGATTAGGCAACAGTCAACTTCCAGTTAGTAATAATTACGTCAAATAATTAAGACGGTCAACTGATAATTAAGTTTCCCGGCTAATCAGACAAATAACTTTCGGTTAGTAATAATTATGTCAAATGATTTCCTCAACAAGTGTATGCCTTCTTTAATACTCGACTTGTATGTGATAGTAGTAACCCCCCAAAAAAAGTTTCAGGGATGTAAAAGATATACAGATGTATTAACATGAATATTGCCAAACAGCATTTTGAGAACATTCAAGTAAAGTGAATATACACATTAATTGCCAGCTATTTTAAGGAATTCATAATTCAGATAAACTTGGTCAGCAGAAAAATTCAAGAAGCAGCTACACAATAACATAACATGAGCATGTAAGAGTCTCCCAAAAGAAAAAAAACAGAAGTGAGAATACCTCTCTCTTTAGTTGAGATCCCTTGGCAGGCACCAAGATTGTCTGGAGGTAGTTGAACTGACCTTTGATTATTTCTAAGATCCCAAATTTCAACCTTCTCGTTTCACATGAGTAAAAAACCATAAGAAGGGTGCAATACGATTGCAGAAATCTGACATAGTTTACAAAATCAGCGGAAAAGAACCTGTGAAGTCTGCTCCCCTGCTATAGCTACGTAGATGGATCCTTTTGCACATAAAACCTTTGTCAGCAACCATAGAGGTAAAAGGCAAATCAACTTCATCCTTATTATAAATTATGTGCAGCCAAAAAGTCATCTATTCCAAATAATTGCTAAACCTCCACAAGAAAAACTTAAGGACAATAAGATGTGCAACAGACGGTACTATGGGTCCATGCATAGAGAACCATGACACTTGGAAAATTACAGTTGCAAAATCAACTTATCATGATGCATAGAGAACAAATTGAACTTCATTAACATACTCTCTCTTAGTCGCCTTAAATCAGACGATGAGTCAAAGCCACTGCTCAGACTAACAGCTCAAGAACAATGCACATATGTTATTAGCAATATGCTTCATTCAAAAAGTACAGCACTTTGCTTTTTGTTTGTAAGTTCTCACTAAGAGCAAACATGCATCTTCCTCCCAATCCCAGCCATAAAAAATAAGAGTTATAAAAATATCATGGCAAAAACATGCCCTCGAAATGGTGATATTCAAAATTTAAACGAACTTATAAATTTCAAAAAATATCTGAGATGACTTTCAATGCTCTAAATACTCAGGGTGTTTCGTGTAACAAAAATCTTACTTTTAGTGTTAAAAATTAAAAATAAAAAGGGAAAGGTTAAAACCAAACTCAAGCACCCAACAAGAATTTCTTTTGTTCTATTCAATTTATTTTTTCAACAGCTAACCATTCGACTAGTAATTTTTTATGAGAAAAACCTATGGTGCTTTGATGCATATATTTTTTCACATATGATGAATGTAAATTCAGGCATTTTCATTTGAGAAAAGAAACCAGTGTGAGGCACAGGCTTCATTGTAGTAAATCTATGTATTTCCTGGAAATGTAACTGAACAAACCTTCAGAGGCATGGGAACGCTCTGTTAGACTTCCCTCAACCTGTCTTCTGCTGCCATTTTGGGTTTCTGAATTGGAAGTTTCTCCAACTCCCATGTCTTGGAAACATGCAGACTCTTCAGCTGGCCTTACACAAGGAGAAGCCTTCTTTACCAATGAAAGCTTGCAAAAGTGATAACAGTTTGCCTTGATAGTCAGCAGGGGATTTCTGCCACAAGCAAGAACATGTAACTTTTTTATTTTATTTTATGGTAAACATGTAACTTTAACTCTGAATACATTGCTGAAGAGAAAAGGAGCACATGTATTAGTACAAACGAGGATGCTAACTATATGCTAAACCTTGCCAGCTAATTGATGCGCCAGTACAAGTGATTGATTCCTCGAAGCCTGGGCTCAAAGCAATGGTCTACATCTAAATGGCTAAAGAAGACTAACTACATCACTTAGCAAGCATTTTAGTATAAACTCTCAGTAGATACTGCATTTATCAACACCATCAACTTTCTGAGGCATAACCATTGCCCCTTCATCCAATTCCAATGTAATGTCAAGTATAAGATAACTCTACTCTTGCACGCTAGAACAAGGACCACCTCGACTTAGAATCGGCTAATTAGAAGACAAAATCCAGCAACATTTCCACGATGAAAGCATGAATAATGGCTACCCAGTACCTGGATAGGCCACCATCTTCGATGCCCCAGCACTTGACCGTCCCATCCCTTCCCTGGCTACAATCTCAACAAGACAACCATAACCCAACAATCACTTCAAACGACAAAGATAACAAAATCGATGCATATGCAAAAGGAGAAAGGGAAACCTTAGAACTTTATCAGCTCCAAGTACAGGGCTAGTAGCGACGCCGATGATCCCATGAGCCGCACTGTGCACCCTGCAATCCCGCGAGCGCAAAACAATTACATACGCTTAAAACCCAAAATTTCAAAAAGAAAGATTGCAACATTTCATGGAAAACTACAAGCAGAGTGATCCCCGAAAACAAGAAAAAAGGAAACTTTGAGGAAGGAACGACCAAGAAGACGAGACGGTCCGTCGCTGAGTGGTGTCCCAAATCCGCAATTCGCCGTCCGAAGCGCTGCGACATCAGAAGAGCCCATGAAGGGTGGAGAACTCGAGAAGGGCCATTTTCACGGCAGAGATGTGAACGGGGAATCGGGGGAAAACGAAACGGGATTACGGGAGTTACCCGGTGAAGAGCAAGGGGCGAGAGAAGTGGAAGCACGCGTCCATGACGGAGGCGCGATGGCCGCGAAGCACCGCCACGGGATCGGGGGGAGGCCGCTTGCTCATCGCGGGCGATATGGCGGCGGCAGTGGCGGCGGCCAATTGTCGCCGTCGAAATAAGTCGACGGCTCGGCTCTGCCCGGTGAAGAAAAGACTGTTAATTACTGGACCGGAGAATTGTTGGAAGAATAAGAAGAAGAGAGAAATACCACACCAAAAAAATGTCAAAAAGTTTGTGATCATGTTGTCGCTAATCTTTTACGGGGCAACTAATAGGTTGGTGGATATATATATAATATGGTGATATGCACAATAAAAGCGAAAATTTATAAACAAATGATGGTGCTAAAAAATTGTCTATTTAAAATTATTTGTAGATTCAACTCAACAATTTAACTATAAATTTGATTGACAATATATAAAAGAACCAAGTTTCTTGAAATTTCACTTTTCAACAAAGGTAAATTTCATGAAAGTAAAATCTAACAATATATATGCATGGGAATTTTATCTTTTTGGTAACTAAATTCTACATTGAATAAAAAAGAATTGGATTGATTTAGTCATAAAAGGAAAGGAAATCACACTTCTCATCTTACCAAATGAAGCCAAAGGCTTATTCCTCCTTAAATTGGTTGGTCCACCATGCCTCTTTATTCATATTTCAAAAGAAAAACAAAGGTTGAAAATATGAGCTTGGCCATTAGACTTTTTGTGCTAGTCATCATCGTTCCTGCCCTCTTACAAGCTTGTTCCGGAGAGATATACATACTTGGAAATGCCAATGTCGAAATCTACAATTAACGGTGAGCGTTAATATAGAGGTTGTTGTACATTCAATTGCCAAATCAATTTTGAAATTCCAAATTGGAGGCGAATATGCCCAATATCAAGCCCCAATCAAGGGTCCTGGTTGGTTCTTTTTTTTTTGGTTGAAAATGCATCTTCTATTCATTTACTTAGATAAGTTCGGAGCAATTACATCAAAAGCATCAGTACTTAGTAAATCGATTAAGGCCATAGGGGGGTTGATTACCCAGTTTCGAGGGAGGTAGTGTTCTCGTTGGGCTCTTGCAATCCAATCGACGGGCCTATTTGTGTCTCTGCTGCAGTGGGCCAAAGACAGGCCCGAAAAGCTTTTCATTTTCTCTCGGATCCGGGCCACCATCCCTGCCACTTCCCAAATCGGTTTTGTCCCTTCCTGAACTGCTTGCACGAGCAGCAAGCAGTTAGAGTGTACTTGGAGAGTTTTGTTCGAGCTTTTGTGGAGGAAATCTAAGGTTTCCAAGAGAGCTATGGCTTCCGCTTGTTCAGCCGAGAAAGTTGCTAATGTCTTCGAAAAACCGTCCACCAGGCATCCACGAGAATCACGGTAGATGCAGGCGATGGCGCTCCTGCCTTCGGTCCCTCCTCTGTTTTCCCCCAGATCGGGGGTTGTTCAGTTAGGTCTGGTCGCCGTGTCGCCTTGCTCCTCCAGATCTGGTGATTCACTTTCATTCCCGCCAACAGAGACGCCGAAGACACTCCTATACTCGGCCCCTTCGCTATCTACTCCGAGAGCTGGGGTTGTTTGATTTCGGACCACATCTCTGATCTCCTCCAGATCTGTAGCGCTTTCGGAGGCCCTGTTCGTAGCCACTTCACTGCCTTCCTCAATAGCTGGTATTGTTCCATTCTGGGCCATTTCTCTGTCCTCTTCCGGATCTAGTGCTTCATCTTCAGCCCTGACAAAGTGAGTATGAGAGCATCCCTGATCTCGGCCACGACTCTATGTTCCTCGAGAGCTGGTGTTGTTCTGTTCCCGACCACCTCGCTCCTCTCCTCTAGATCTGGTATTTCGACTCCATCCCAGACAAATGAAGCATCTATATTGATGCTCAGAGCGTTCAGTGGCGGAGGTTTCCATCGCTGCGTGTAGGTCTCTTTCTTTTTCTTGTTGTTTTCTTACTGTTGCAACTCGTGTAGTTCTCATTTAGAGCTATTGCTTTGGAGCTATTGCTTTGGACAGAGTCTGATGCGGAGACAAGGGATAATGTTCGAAAACAAACTGGTTTCGATCTTTCTAAATGCACCACATAGCCGTGGCAATTAGGTTGAAATTATGGTCACTGCTTGGGTTTTCTTTTTTTGAGTGTAGCCATACATCAAGTTGTGTTAACCCAAGTCTTGAAATATGGATGTGCAGGGGACTCGCTCGCCATAACTTGACAGTCCAAGGACAGAGCAATAAAGCATGTTCAATAGTTTCAGCTTCTTTTTTACAGATTGAGCATAGTGGATCACGTACAATTCTCCTCCTGTGCAAGTTTTCCACTGTAGGTATTGCATTTTGGCAAGCATTCCAGAGAAACTGTTTAACTCTAGGTAGAATGTTAGATTTCCAGATGAATTTCCAAAAGTCTGGCTTTGTTTGATGAGAGGAAGATGCTGTTGAGGTTACTGGGTTGGCTGTTTGATTTCTATTGTAGATATATCCACTTTTCTCCGAGTATATCCCAGATATGGTGCTCATCCATACCATTTTGTCTGCGGTAGAAGGTAATCCTATGGGAGTTGCAAGGATTTCCTTAACTCTTTGGTCATCAAACAATAACCGTAACATTTCCTCATTCCATTTCCCTTCCCTTTGTTCTATTAAAGCATCCACTTTCTCTAGCTCATTTCTTGTCGCTGGCCCTCCAATTGTTTCGCTTTTTAACCATTTATCTTCCCTAATCGAAATAATATGTCCATTTCCAATAGTCCACATAACTTGAGGAGCTATCGAGTCTCTCCCCAAGACAATGCTTTGCCATCCCCAAGACGGTCTATATCCATTTCCAGCTTTCCAAAAATCGCCTTGTGGGTAATAGAGGCCCTTCATTATTTGACTTAGAAGGGAAGAAGGTTGCTGAGAAATGCGCCAAGCTTGCTTGCCTAACATTGCCTTGTTGAAAACTAGGAGGTCTTTAAAGCCAAGCCCTCCTTCCTCCTTTCTAAGTTTTAAATGTTCCCATTTTTTCCAATGAATTCCAGCAACTTTGATGCCATTCCGTCACCAGAAGTTTGCAATTTTCTTTTCAATAGTTTTGCAAATTGACACAGGGAGTTTGAAAATGGACATTGCATATTGTGGAATAGCCTGCACTACTGATTTAATCAATATTTCTGTCACGCCCCGAACCCCGAGACACGTGAACAACCCGCCATGGTCATGTAAATGCGACAATCCCAGGTAGTGTCGCCGACCCCATTAAATTTATTATGCGCATGCGGAACGTGCTAAGAAACCCCTGACAAAACATATGAGATAAGACAGCAGGAAAAATCAATTCAAAATCAAACAAACATACTTCCATACATCATCATTCCAGGGTTTACATACACCAATAGGATCCGGAGACTATATGCACCAAAAATGGGTCAGAGTTTATGTGCATCAAAAAGGGGTTAGTCTACACAACATGGATCGGTCCGCCAAAAAGAGGATCAGTCATAAGACCACTAGTCGGCCCCGTTCGACGATCCCACATCCTCAGGATCAGTCACCCAAGAGGCCAAGGGCGATGCGTTGATCACTCCACCGTCGGGAAGATCGGCCACGCCTTCACCCAAAATGGCGTCCATCACAGCCAACGGAATGTCCATGCTATCCAGTGGTCCAACCCTAACACCATTGACTCCAGAACGAAACCAAGCCCTAAACCTATAAGGTACTCTGACATCCACGGACACCTCGACCCAGATAAGAGTCCTAACCAACTGATAGACCCAAGGACTCCCAGGGTCAAGAGCACTCTCTGTCGTCTGGTAAATCTCCGTCGGCATGCCACTCTGCTCCGGAGGTACCGCCATCTATGGCCTTGAAATATTTTCCCCAAACCGGGATGAGACTTTGTCTCAGCAAGTTCACCCCTCCTAAACCCCTATTAGAAAGAAAATACGCCCCAGAGTGGTCTAACCACACAGCACAGAAGACTTACCTCGCCATCTTGCCTTTCCTGCAGATTAGTATAATTCATATCACTCAAGCACAATTAATAATAAGAATGTAAACCATCGAAACCCAATCAATTTCACTTAATTTCGCAATCACAGCAAGCATCCCAAATCATTATTCACTGCCACACAAGGGCATAGCCTACTCGCAGTTCGGCTATCTACTGACACATAGCCAGGCATCACCTCCCCACCTTGGAGCGCGGCTTCGTCAGTACATCGACGGCGATCCCGAAGGAGCATGGGTCCAGTTGGCCTAGCCTCTACTGCGACCCGGGCCACGTCACTCTATTGACAGCATTTCTAAAAGAATAAAGGTTCAGTTGGCTCAGCCACTACTGCGACCCGAGCCATGTCACTCTCTTGATGACATTTCTAAAAGAATAAAGGTCCAGTTGGCTTAGCCACTACTGCGACCCAAGCCCTTTCAACCAGCACACGACAATTCAAAATCGATCCTTAGATATGTCACATTTCACTCACACACTCCAATCACAGTATTAACCCTTCAAAATTCGATTTCGGTATCAAACCCGACATTTGGGAATTTCTGAATAAAATCTCTATTTTTCACAATCAACACCCAATTTACAATATTCGCTCATCAAATTCAAATTCTAAATACACAGCGAGCGATCAGCACGAAATTCTAAGAGAATAAGATTCCAAAATAATTTTCAGAATTTATTAAATAATTAAATTTATTCCGAAAATTAATTAAATAATAATATCCATATCTTTCACGATCCACACTCAATTTATAATATCCAACCATCGATTTCAAAATCCGAATACACGGCCGCGATCAGCACGAAATTTCGAGCAATTAGGATTAAAAATAATTTTTGAGTTTTTTTTTTTTTTAATATAATAATATTTTAATGAATTTCGGAATATAATATATTATTAAATAATCCAATAATTTCGAAACATTTATTTAAATCATAAATAAATCCCTTTAAGTCACATCAATGCTTATATTAAAATAAACCTACTTAACCTTTAAACTAAACATACTTTACTTTAATTAATCACCTTAATCTAATCCACAACTAAATAAACTAATCTAACCATTTAATCTCAATCAACTTAAGCTAAACACACTTAAGACATCATTAACTCGCTAATCAAGGTTTAGTGAGGTAAACTCACTTGATTAACTTGCTGCTTAGACCAAAACGACGAGGGCGACGCCGAGGTCAACTTTTCCAAAGGCGGGCCTAGCTTCCGAGGCCGGGAAGACGGCCAAAACGGGCCACGACCGTGCTGCAAGACCCACCCGACGAGCTGCTGTTTGGAGCCGAATGGAGGTGGCTCGGCGGCGATTCAGGCGAAGGAACGGTGGAGGAAGGACGGCGGCTGCTCGGGACGGTGTCGGGCGATGGCGAACGACCAAGAGTGGCGGCTGGTCGACGGGCTTGGCCTCGCAAGCGAAGGGGAGATGGCGAAGCGACGGGCCGTCGCACGGGCGCGGGGCGACGCGCGGTCGCGCGAGATAGCGACGACGGTGCTGCATGACGGCGACGAACAGCGGAGGAGCGGCATGCGCAGGCGGCTGGTCGACGGCGAGCTCCCCCCGTCCACTTCTCCTTCCCTCTCTCCCAATTTCAAATTCCCCTTCCCAAGGAGCTAGAGGTTGAAGATGATGTTGATGGGTGGCTTTTTGGAGATTAAATCTCCACCTTCCACTTGTCAAGCTCTCCTCACTTGGCTCCAACCACCATGACATCATCCCATGTCATCTTCCACTCACCCAAATCCCCACAACTTCTCCAATGGTTGCACTTTCATTTTCCGCCAGGGTCCAATTCTTGTACAATCAATTTCTTCAATTTTTCATTCAATTCCCTTCTAATTAAGTCCAATTAAAGTCCATAAAAATCATCTCATGATCCTGATAAGGTATGTGACATAACCGAGCTTCCAATTCCTAAATTCAATCCCAATTTTCACGGTTAAATTCAACCTGGTGCGATTTTAGCGCACCTAACCCACTGAGTAGCTCTTGGGAAATTTTCTTACATCTGACCCGAGGGTGATCAGTCCCCAAGTCTGACGCGGTAAAGTTCCTTAATTGCTTCGCTCAATAGATTAGTTCCCTCGTGAGTGGCCAACTCTGAGGGACGAACTACATGCACAAATGAATCATCCGACTCAATTGACTGAAAATAAAATTGAGAAAAATTGGGATGTCACAATTTCCTTCCCTATTTTGGACATCAAATTATCCTTCCAACTCTCCAACTTCATGCTTACTCTTGCAAGAATCCATGCAAATATATCTTTTTTTGAGCCTCCTCAATCCGAGGGAATCCCTAAATGCTTCCCTATTTTCACTATTTCTGGAACTCTTAGCTCTTCAACCATATTTCTTCTCAGATTCATGGGACAGCTCTTGCTGAAATGTATTCCTAATTTGTTAAGATTAATGGCATGTCCTGTTGCGAAACAATATTGATGTAGGATAGCTGCCAAATTCTGACATTCCAAAACAGTGCCATGAAGGAAAAATATTGAGTCATCCGCAAAAAGCAGGTGTGATAATGTAGGGCAGCAGCTATTTAGCTTAATTCCTTTTAGAGTGCCATTCGCAACTGCTTGTTTCATTAGGTGGGATAGAATGTTGGCCACTAAAATAAATAGATATGGGGAAAGTGGATCACATTGTTGAATTCCTCTGGTGGGCTTGAAAAAAGGTAGAGGATCGACATTGAAGTTGATGCTGAAAGATACCGTGGACACACATTGCATCACTCATTGGACTCACTGATCACAAAATCTCATCTTAATCAAGCATGCTTGTAAGAAGTCCCATTCAATTCGGTCATATGCTTTTTGCATATCAAGCTTTAAGACAGCTTGAAATTTGCTCTTCCTCTCCCGAGTTCGCAACTTATGTAACATCTCCTACACAATCAAGATATTGTCTTGAATTTGTCGTCCCCCCACAAAGACACTTTGTTCTTCAGCAATGAGGCTTGGTAGTAAGGGTTTTAGTCTATTTGTCATTCTTTAGAGATGATTTTGTATATAAAATTGCACAGACTGATGGGACGGAATTGTTCAAGCTTTTCAAGGTTTAGGACTTTGAGAATGAGGGTGATTTGGGTTCTGTTCATGTCCTGTTTCAAAAAAATTCTTCACTTCGCTGAAAATTCCTTGACTTAGATCTGGCCAATGATTTCGGTAAAACAACCCATTAAGCCCATTCGGTCCTAGAGCCTTGTTAGCTCTTAATTACTACATTGCCTCAGTGATCTCCTCCATTGTAACATATTTTACCAACCTCTGGTTCATTCTTTCATCTACTAAGGTTGGTATTTGTTGCATGACAGGCTGAAAATTGCGTGCCCCCACTGACAAGTATAGGTTTTTGAAGAAAGTTGTTGTCATCTCTTTCAAAGGCTAATCTTCTGTCACCCATTCATCGGCTGCATTCTTTAGTAAGGAAATTTTGTTTCTATTTCTTCTCTGAATAGTTGTTGTATGAAAAAATTTTGTATTTCTGTCTCCCCATTTTAACCAGTTGATTCTTGAGCTCATCCCCCAAAACATTGCCTCTTGCCGCCAAAGCATTTCAATTTCTTGATTTATCCTCTTTGTTGTCTAACTTTCTTTATTTACATAATTTTCATTTATCAGCCTCTGTAATTCATTTTTAAGCTCATCAATTCTCTGTTTTGCATTATGGAATCTGTTTTTACTCCACTCTGCCAACTGTTGAGCCACCAGCTGCAACTTTTGTACAATATTCAGCCTTTGAGATTCCCCTTCAGCCCATACCTTTTTTACTAACATCATACTTTCCTCATCTTCTACCCAAAATGCTTCATACCGAAAAACCCTCATTTTCTTTACTTTCCGCGATTGTAAAGATATTACAATAGGGCTGTGATCGGACCCTATAGCTGGTAGTGCTATGCTTTCAACATTAAGATAAGTTATTCGCCAATCTAGATTGCATAATCCCTTGTCTAGTCTCTCTTTGACGAATTGATCTCCTGCTCGGTTATTTGTCCAGGTGAAAGCACAGCCCTTGGATTCCAAATCCATTAAGGAGCACTTGTCGAGAAAGTCCCTAAAGGCTATTAACCGGTAGTTTTCCACTCGTTTTCTGCCCACTTTTTCCCAGTGATACAATACTTCATTGAAGTCCCCCAAGCAAAGCCAAGGTAGGTGGTAGTTTCTACTTGCTCTATGAATATCCTCCCATAGTTGTACTCTTTCTTGAAAAACATTAGGAGCATGTATAAAGGTGATCTGCATTTGCTGTCCGGTTTCCATTACTTGACAAAGAGCACTTATATAGTTATTTGAGAATGAGTAGATTGATAGCCCTACCTGATCATCCCAAAAAACAGCCAAGCCCTCTGCAATTCCTTCTAGGTTCACTAAGAAACAATTCTGAAATTTCAGCCTCCTCCTTAACTGATGCACATTTTGCTCCCGATTCTTTGTCTTCATTAAAAATATAATACTGGGTCTTTTTTGAGTCACTAAGACTCGTAAAGCCTGAATTCTCAGGGGTGTGCCCAATCCCTGACAATTCCAATTTAGAAGTTTCATGGCTTTTTCGGTGGCTTATTAGGGCTAGCCACCAAAACCCACTGACATGACTTCTCCACCATCTTAATTGGGGTTTCTACTAGCTGTGTACTGTCTAAATCCAGTCTTTTCGAGCTTTGCGCACCATATGGACAGAAACGCTTGCCTTTTTTGGTTGTAGGTTGCTTGGTGCCTTTAGATTTGTGCCTAATCAGCCCTTCCTCCCCTGTTATAGCCTCTAGCATGTCGACTTCTGCTTCCTTTTGTTGTTCTTCGTAAAGAACCATAACAGATTCTTCATCGATACAGTAGCTCCCTCTCTTTTGTGGGCTTTTATCTCCCATGAGTTGTAGTGCTAACTGCTGTGTGGATGAACTAGTTTCCTTTTGAGTTATTTGTTCAGCTTTCTTTTGTCCCCAAATAATATTTAAATTCTGATTCTGCTGCTGGTTATCATTCTCTAAAACAGAATGCATAGGAGTCTCCGGCACACTCTCTGTTTCTTCTAGGATTAGCTCTTGTTCACCGTAGAAAATTTTCCCATATGAGCTCAGTTCATGCACATTCGCTCGGAGCAAATTCCCAAATCTTCCCGGTAAGTCTTTTGGCAGCCCTGACTTTTCGTAAGGAATTTCCTTACAAATAGTAGCATAATACCCTATTTTCTACATGAATAACAATAATGTGGTAGTCGCTCATATTTAAACTCTACCCATAGTTTCTTCCTCTCCAAATTCACCAGAACTCCTGTCTTTAACGGATTTTCCAGATTCAGCATCACCTTTGCTTTACCAATTTTGTAATGACTATTGCCTTTTTGCTTATAATTTCACATCTATGACTTCCCCCAATTTAGAAGCTATGTCCCGAATGACTTCATTAGTGACTCTCCCAAAAGGTAGGCCATAGAGATTGACCCAAAATGCACAATGGGTAATTTTCAGGAGTATCAAGGTCACATTGTTGTAGTACTAGTAAATTACTGGAGAAGCACCATGGCCCAGTATCTAAAACCCTTTGTTTTTCTTCTTCCGATTGGAAAGCAATAGAGAAATATCCGGGTTTGAGCGGAGTATAGGTAACCTTGTCGACTCTCCACACTCGTGTCATAGTATTCACGAAGGCTGTAAAATTCACATTCGGTCTAGAGTACAACTTCCCAAACACTGTTTTCCGACATTCAATCAATTTTTCTTCTGAGATATCGCTTTTTATATCGACAACATCATCCTCAGACCATAACTCACCTAAGCTTTTGCACAGGGCTGCTAGACGTCTTTCTTCTTCAAGCTGACCTACCATTTCTTATCACCAGGATCTGATTGAAGGAAGCTTCAAACCACTTAATGAGGATGGGGAATGGCGAAAAAAGATGGGGTTTCAGATAAGATGGGGGAAGATGATTTGAGAGATTATCGACTTTCCCAGCCGACTGGAGGAAAAGGTAGTGGGCATTAGGGATTTGATGGGGTTGAGGTTCGAGCGGTGTATGGATTCTGGGTATTTCAAAGAGGTTGTCGACTAATCCAACCGACTGGATTTTGATGGGGTTGAGATTTAGGGCGAAAGTTAGGGTTTAACAATGGAGAAGACACATCTTACCTTGAAGATGGGGAAGACTACCCAGCTAGTAGAGAAGGACTCGCCATTCCGCGAGGACGTCCCCACAACCTTCAATATATAGATTTTCCCCGATTGGTTCTTCACAAGTATCATCAATTAGCCCAAATTGAGTTCGATAAAGTTCAAGAAACTCAATTTCAATGTCAATTTTGACAAAATCACAACATTTGGCCTAATTGGACCAAAATAGTTTATTAAACAATTGACAAATTCGAGATGGGTCGACTCGATTTGCCAAATTTGATTTGACCCATGGTGGGGTAAAGTTGGATAGGATTAATTGATTCCTTTTTTTTTTTTTTTTGCCAAGATAATATTTCATTTTTTTAGAAATTCATGGGAAGATCCAACTACAAATTTCATTAGTTTTAAAACAAAACAAGCTTTAGATATCAAGAAGAATCGTTAGAACAAGGTTATAGGAACGCATTCAAAAAGCATATTTGTGACTCCTTCAATCGAGAATCGACTGGCAATTATCAAATTCACCTTTAGTAACAAGCATACACCAAGAGCTTCATTTGTTATTACAGTTTTGCTTTTTGGCGATGTGTGCCTAGGTTCGACATCCTTAACATCATCACCATTTAGAAAAACAAAGAGGTTGAACGAGCACAAATCGGATGCTTGTAAGAGCAAAACTTTCACGAAACTTCTTCGATTAATCCCCTTGGCTCCCCTATTTGTTCACCCTTTTCTTTCTTGTTTATTTTGCACCATAAATATTGACTATGTTTCCTTATCTACCATCCATCACGTATATCATGTCGATTGTGTCCTAGGTGACTAAAAGTTCTTGAAATACAATTACCCATATTTCGGCTATTATATAAAAGCACAGGGCTTGGCCGAATTTGCATTGCCACCGGATTAGTTCAATTTTAAGCTCAGAACCTCTCTCACTTAAGTCAATTAACCTAAATGCAATTATATGAGCTTAACTAAAATGCTCTTGAAATCTATACTCAATTTAACTAATAATTTTCTTTAGAAATCTGGGCTGATCCTAATTTTTCTATGTAATGAATAACTAAATTGGCCGCTAAAACTTCTGTGTCAATAGCCGGCCCCCTTTGAATGGGAGCTTGTAGATGTTTTATTCAAAGACTAAAATGATACATAAATTAATTAATCAAAATGCTAGGTACTTAAAGGGAGTATTTGTTTTACTAAAAATTTCATGATAAATGAAAATATTTTCAATGAAATCATTTGTTTGGCAATTTAGAGAAAGTAACTTCCTTCTTGCCAAAAGGAGAAATTGTTTTTTCTCATTTAAGCTTGTTATTTTTAGTCCATGAAAAATAATTTTTGCATATTGATAATTTTTTCGTCATCAAATATTGGAAAGTCGGAGAACAATTTTCCTTCAAACAAAAGGACCCTAAGTCTGATTTACAAAATTGATATGACAAGTGATGCAGCAGGCTATTGTTGGGTATTGAACATTGTACATTCTCATTGCATAATTTATTGCAGTCTATCGTATATTTTGTAAATAAGTTTTAAGTGTACATAATATTACTTCTTGTTGATATTATTGATACAAAAATAGATGTGGGGTCCCAGTCCACCATCTTACTAACGCGAGATATTTACCTTTCACTTTTTAGCACAAGCGAAACTCGAAATTAAAACATCAAGCAAACCATCAATAATAACATACCAACGCAAGAGAAAAACAAGCGATAGCTTCATTTTTTTTTTTTTTTGGTATTATTTTTAAACGTGGATAATAACAAGGTTACACTAGGAGGTCAAAAGGATATACCACTCCCACAGACTATCCATTCAGCCATCATCTACACCCTCAAACTACCCACAACCTACCATCCATCCACGTAGTTCAATCTCAAAAAGTGCAAAAACCATATCTCAAAAATGGATCCCTACCACCACTCATCTCCCTCGCCCACAACTCCCCATCAGCACTGTCCTCATCATCACTGCTGCTACTATCCTCCGGGTATAGTAGAGGACCACTTAGATACCTTCCGATCCTAACGTAGAGTGCCACAAAGTAGTAGGCGATATGGCCAATCAGTGGACCTACATCCATCCAATGTATGGATGTCCGGGACGTCATAGAAATTGCCTAAATATCTTAGGGTACGTTTGGGAACTACTTTGGGAAGGGACTTTAAGTGTCCAAAATCCATTTGGTCAAATATTGGGTGTATGGTAAAATTTTCAAACCCACGGTAAGGAAATGTTAGCTTTTGAAAGGTAGAAAGTCAAGGCAAGTCCTAAGCTGCGTTAGGCTTTCAGCATTTTCAAAAGCCCCCTAGGTTACTGTTCATCTTCTTCTCCAATGGCGTTGTTGTGTGTAGCTGGTTGACCACGCGTTGGAGAGATGCCGGTGAGGTTGTGGTTACACGGACAACCGTCACCGGCTAGTCGCGCGGCCTCGACAAGTCGAGGCGACTGCTAGCGAGTCACATCGCCGTGACCCAGCTCTAGGTCACATGACCCCCTTGAAGGGCTGCCTAAGGTCGCACAACCTTCAATGAACCTAGATTTGGGTTGCAGCGAGGTCGCGCGACCTCAGTGAAGAGCCGTCAGGTTGCCCGACCCTAGGGGCCCTCACCGATTGTCTCCGCGGACTACCTAAGGCCGCCTTAAGCCACCTGAACTTTTTATTTTTCTTTTGACTTTTTTTTTTAATTACATAAGTTTTTTGTAGATATAATCTCTCCAAACACTATTTTGCTCAAAGGTACTTCACAATGGACTTCCGAATTATAATTTAACAAACGCAATTTGCATTTTGGAAAAACCCTTTAACTTAAAATCATTTACATTTGCCCAAAGGTTTTCCTAAAAAGTCCAACCAAACGCACTCTTAATCCTATTGCATTTGTGCCAATTCAAGCATAAGCCTTTCAACTCAACTAGAACCGTAACAAGCTCATATCTCTCAAAAAACCTATCCCGAAGCCCATCTTCTATTAAAATTTCACCCAGCCCATTATTCATTTTTCTCTTTTCTTTTACTACTACTACTACTACTACTATTATTATTATTATTATTATTATTATTATTATTATTATTATTATTATTATTATTATTATTTTATTTCTTTTTTTCAATTTTTTTATTTCTTCTCTACGTCGTCTTCCCCTCGTCATCTTCTCTAATGAGAACTTCTTCACCAAGGGTTTTCCACCAATGAACTCAACACTGAAATTTCACTACACAAACTCATGCCTCGCCAGCCGTCGCTAAATCATCACCCTTAGGGGTGATTGGCTCCCGGTCCAATCTGATTCTAAGGTAGAATCGGGAATCAGGACCAGACCATTTAATCCTAGGACTAGGAATGGGACTGGATTGGACCGTCGGTTTCAGTCCAATGGATCTAGCCACTTTTTTTTTTTTCCTATTAAAGGTGGCCGTGCACAACGAGATAAAGTGACAAATCTTAAAATATTGACGGAAGCGATGATGAGTGAAAAGTTATTGTGCCGTAACTTGTGGTACCATTAGACGAGATAGTATTTAGTTTGCATTTTACTAATTTATTTAAAGAAATAAAGAAAAATATATATGTAGTTAGTCCGATCCAGTTCCCTTTTGGAACTGTAAATCGGATTGCTTGAACACAGATCCATTTTTAGGGATCAGAAGCTGGACTACTACTTCCAAGAACTGGACCAAATTGGCCAATCCAGTCTAGGCCAGTGCGGGTGGTTCTGGATTTGGGGTGATTCACCCCGGTCATCTCTTTAGCCATTGCCGAACCTCATCGATGTTAACATACCGAAAACATATATTTCAAAACAATAGTCATTCCAACAAAATAAACACATAAATGCCTACGTAAATGACAAAATAAGAAACTAACTATGGCCTCCTCTTACCACGGGCTAAAGGAACGGCATCTATAGCGAGGTGTTCATCCATGGTCGACCTGATGACATATGAGTGTTACAAAAGAACAAACAAAAATCAACATCTACTTTATTAAAATGAATTAAACTTGCAGCAAAACAAAATCATGTAGGCCAATATGCACGATCCTCTTCAACACACTTTTTCAGGTATATTGTGGAACTGGGGGTGTGCAACTTAGAACATGAATTCTAAATTCAATTTTAACGTGCTTCTCAGTCTAAACATGAAACGACAAAGACCTAAATCAACATTACCCATCAAAAAGTAGCTCTGGTTTCACATTTGCCGGTTAAATTCATTGTCTCCTGATGGCGAACCACCTTGATTGATATTCTTTTTATTTTTTCCTTCAGCCAAGAACTAAAGCGGTGGCCGGCGAATGGCGTTTTCTGGCCGACTGAGAGCGACGAAACTGGAAAGGACAAGAGTTCAGGTGCCCTCTTGCGAGAGAGAAGGAGAGGGCCAGAATATAAAGACTTTGGGCCGGGCTTTTATTTTTATTTTTATTTTCTTTTGGGCTTGAGCGAATCCCAACTTTTTGAGCCCAAGAACTTGAATGATGGGCTAGTGAACAGTGCTAGGCCTGAATTGAGTCAGATGGATTAAAAAATGGCCGGAATTAGTTTTTTTAATTTTTTATTTAATAAAAAATAACGTGTCACCAAAAGCACACTTATCTGACAAGAAAATCCGTCCTTCTTTTCTTGCTAATCCCTCCTTGTGTCACGTGTGAGGGACTGTTAGTGAAAAACCATTTTATAGACTTCACGTAGCGCAGATTGATCATATATATATGATTTTTATTCATCAGTTTAATTGACTTGAACTTAAAACTTTCTCTTAATGATTTCCCTAAAGTTAGGTATCGGGCTTGTTTCAATGCTGTCTTAACAAATGGCATCAAAGTACATCGGTGTTTGATTAATATTTCAATTGAAAATAAAAAATGTTAGGATTAATATGGTTGCCACATGACAATTGTCGTCATGGTTTGTTGGGCGAAATAGAGACCATGGGCAAAGGTGAAGGCATGTGTTGTGGTGTGGCAATGTGGTCCCAGATGGACATTGATGGTTGTTCCGGCACATAGCTACATAGTGCAACACCTCAACGAGATAGACATTAATTTTAGATTTGTCGGTGTAGAAGGCATATCAAAATTAGGGGGACCTCACCTAATATAAGAGTCTCACTTGTGAGGGGATTATTGAAATGTATGTGCAAAAGGACTGGTGTTATTGAAATCCTGAATTTTCCTTAGTGTGGAAAAGTCAATTTTTTAGTGCGTGGAAGTCTAGTTGGATATATACTAATGAGCTTAGATTTGAGACTATCTCTTGGTGACCTCACCATATATACGAAGGTATCAAATATATATGTTGCGTGTCCCTACAAGACATCAGACCAAAAGTACGCCACAATAATGTGATGGAGACCTTCGGTGTCAACAAACGAGAAATTGGACAAAGGTGATGCCGTGCTTACGAATCCAGCCGAAGCACTATGCTTATCCACATGTGCATTTGAAGTGCTAACTGCTAATTAATTCTCAAGATATAGAAACCCTCTTGGGCTAACCCAAATGAACACCCATTTCTACAACTTTTGTGTTGAATTTGGCCATAAAAATCATCCTAAGGGTCTATTTGTTTGAAGAAATACACGTTTGGGGAAATTGTTTTCTGACTTTTCGATATTTGAATAATGGAAAACCAATTGATCTACGGAAAATGTTTGGAAATAAGGAAATCATTTTTCCTAACCATTAAACAAATGAAAATTTCATGAAAAATGTATTTTTTTTCTTTATTATGGAGTTTTCAGTGAAACATGCTTACCTTGGGTGTCAACTAAAAACTAAATAAACCATATCAAGTGAGACATATGTGATTAGGTGGGAACTTGTAATGTAATCAACTTGGACTTATGTAAGTGGATTTTTCTTTCGTGGAAGTAGGCAATAATCTTCATATGCATATCCCTTTGCTTCTAACCTTGATTTGGCTCTTTGCGCGAGATGAGTTTGGCGGCAAGATCATGACTAAACTAACATTTGTAGGAAGATCCAAGCTCACTTGCATTCGAACGTTTGGTTTTTAATGACGAATGAGTAAGAGCTGGATCCCAAAATCTTAGGGATCTAAGAGAAACTTGCCACGTGGATTCATCGGAAGCCGGTCAAATGCATTAATTAAGCAAATATGACTTTGGCGCTATTGGAACAAAGTAAAATAATCAATCTCGTTCTAGAGAGATTGATTGAACTAAATTGGAATTTGTGTTGAATCACAGAAGGAATTATACCTTTCTGGAGTTGAGCTTTTTGGTTTGCTTGAGACTTGCTCAAAGCTAGGAGATAAGTTGTAGACAGGAAGCGCTTCGCGAAGGTTTAATTAGCGTTTTGGTCTAGGACAATTGTTCATGTTCATTACATTATTAATTTGAGCAAAGATGAATGAAATAATCAAAGAGTGAGGAAAGATGCTAGATAAATAGTGGATGAGATATAAGAAGATTGAAGTTTAGCTCTCGATATCAAATTAGAAAAATGTAAATTATATATTGGATGGATGGAGATTACATGTATATATATAGTACTGAAATTGATTAAGCAAGTGATGTGCAATCACATTCATTTTTCACCTAGCCATTATTGGCTCAAAATAGCAGCGAAAAAATTTAGTATTCTTTCTTACAATGACATAAAAAATTGGGAATCGGAACAGGGGCTCGTCTCCCCTTACTCAACCCATCTCTCACCCTACCTAACAAGTAAATGAATGTGCATGGCATGGCAAATAAAATGGTTGATGCATTGCCCTCTACCATCTACTTCACACCTCTCACCTTACCTCACGCAACACGTTGGAATTATTTAGCTATTATGTTCACAGAAGCAATATCGGTAAATGGACCAAAATAGTTGGGAAATATTCAAGTACCTAAAAGAGCCAGATATATCAAAGTAAAAACGTTAGAGTTGAGTTGTATAGCTTCTCATCTATTATGATTTGGCCCCTTTATGGTAGATATTGGTGCATCATTAAAAAAGAGTACTTAACTCCTTCTTTTCATCCTTTATAGACTATAAGTGTAATATGAGCATCCACAAAAGGATCACCTAAGATGATCATCCCATGGCTATCGAGAACTAGTCAAATCAGACGGTTCTATTACTCAATCTTTTTGACTTGCTTCTATCTTTTATCTTTCTTTCTCGTCCTCCTCATTTTCTTGCTTCTCTCTTTCCCCTCCATCTATGTTCGATCTCATTCTCTCTCACACCTGCTTCACCTAAGTACTCGATTTAGGTGATGGGCATAGGAGCATGGAGATTAGAGCTGATCATTAGGTAGGCGGGAATCGATCAGCCCTTAATGGATGCTTTTTGACTCCACCCAAAAACTCATTTGATCTGCATCATAGCCCAATTTTAAACAGTGGGCTTTCTTCCAATTGAACAACTACGAATTATATATGCTACTTAAGTTGTTCTTGGATGTAGGAAACATGACAAGTGCAAGAAAATGGGAAAAATCTCAACTTGGGAAACAGCTAGCACTCATGTAATCTGTCTTATCCTAAAAAGTTTCCGGGATGAAATGTCCTAAGAATGCTTTAGTATCTCAGGTACTCCTTTTTAAATAATATTGCCCCTTAATACCTTTCGGTAATCTCAACGTCAGCTGACTAGATGAGGACAAGCTTAGAAAATTCCAAAAAAAAAAAAAAAAAAAAAAAAACACAGTTGAGGAGCCGGGTAATTTTATTTTTTTAATCCATAATTAGTTGCTCATGCACCTAGAGTTGCATTGCATGAAAAATATATTAATATAGAGAAAATTATTTAGTGTACTCTAGTGCACTTTTGTATTCTCTAAATGTGTGCAAAATTAGAGAATTTTGTGTGTAAAATAGTGCATGAAAAAATGAAGTAATAAGCTCTGGCCATGAGCATCTGATCAGTGGCAGATGACATGGTTGAGACAGTCGAAGCAAAATGAACTGCCAACTTATTATTTTTAGCAGTACCCTTGGGCGGTGTTGAAAACCTATTTAAAATTGTCCTAACTTGATGTTGACCACGAAATCCTCTAATAATTTCACATGCGGTAAATAAATAATATTTTATCCCGTACGTCCAAGAAAAAAAAAAAAAAAAATCAAAATATAGTCATGCTACGAGTGTAAAAGATTATGGATGTAGTGAAATAAAATATCTTACTTAATGACGAGAATACCTACGTTAGATTGACATAATCAAAATCCATGAAATATCTCACAAACTGAATATAACGAGTTATGATAAGACATGAATTAAATAATTGAAAGCTTGCTGGCGTAGAATGAGATATTAAACCTGCTCCATCTGCCTAACCTAAAGATTTTTTAAACCACTAAGTCAATTGCACGGAGTTCGCAACATGGCAAATTCAATGACACGGCTTTTTGTCAACCGGAGTGCTTTTGTACGTGACCTTGACATGATAAGGCATTTAATACCTTTGGTTTTGCCAACAGCGAACGCCACCCAAGTACCATACTAATCACATTGATTATGGCAATGTCTGGGCCTCATATTTTCAAAGCAGCTTGAGAATATATCCTTTGGTAACGGGAAATGCAGGCAACGAGCAATGACCTTGACATGATAATGGCATTCGATACTCTCTGCCAACGATAGATGTCACTTGAGCACCGTGCTAATCACATTGATTATGGAAATGCTTGGACATCATATTCTAACTGAATATAACAAATTACGATAAGACACAAATTAAATAATAGAAACCTTGCTGGCGAAGAATGAGGTATCGAACTGGGTCCATGTGCCTAACCTACACATTTTGTAAATCGCTAAGTCAATTGCACGGAATTTGCAACACAACACATTCGATGACATAGTATTTTGTCGACTATAGTGCTTTTGAACATGACCTTGACATGACAACGGCATTAATACCTTTTGTTTTGCCAACAATGGACTTTGTTGCTCAAGCTTCGTACTAATCACATTGATTAGGGCAAAGTATGGGCATCATGTTCTTGAAGTGGCCCAAGAATATATCTTGTGGTAATGGGGAACGCAAGCAACGAGCGATGAACTTGACATGGTAACGGCATTCAATACTCTTTGTTTTGTCAACGATAGACATCATTCTTGAACTGTACTAAACCACATTCATCATGGAAATTGCTGGGTGTCATATTCTCGAAGTGGCCCAAGAATCTGCCCTGTGGTAACGGGAAATGCAAGTAACGAACACGCTTAACATTAATGCAAGTTGACATCTTTAGATACATTTGCTGATTTTTTTTTATGTCAGAATCCGAGTCCTTAGGTCGTCTCCATAACGATGCAAATCATTGGGGTGGACGACACGTGGGGGTTCCGTGGCCATTTATTCGGACTCCCTCTCTCTCTCTCTCTCTCTCTGCTTCGTTTTTTCAACTATGGATACGACTGAGCTCTCTCTCTCTCTCTGCTTCGTTTTTTCAACTGTGGATACGACTGAGCTGCTAACCGCCGCTTATTTAAACCGGTATTTTTGACTTTAGAGGACGGAGGGACACGTGGTGGGACTAGGTTTATCTCAATCCTCACGCCTACACTTGAACGCTAGATTCGTTAGGCTACATTTATTGTTATTATTATAATTGTCATTCTTTATTTTGTTTATTTTCAGTCGCAAAGTATGTTATGCCTTGACAACAAGAATTACTACTACTATTTAGAATCTGGCAAAGTTCTTTGGGGAAAGCAGAATTGAAACTAAAATAATGACTTAGCCAGTAACATCTAAGGGTTGACCAAATTGGTCGGGGGCCTAGGGGATTTTTAATTCAAGAGTTGGAGATATATTGTGCAAATCATGCCTACCATTAGAGGAACTAGCTTATAAATATCTTGTTGGTAGCCAGAGTAATCACAAATTGCAATGAGAAGCAACTCTAAAAATTCGTTAATGTAATCTCATATCAATAGACGGTATGACCTATTCCTATACCTCAAGAAAACCAAAATGGATTTCCTCGTATTTTTCTAAAGTTTGACTGAATTTACCCCTATATGAAGTGTAATTTTCTTTCCATCATCATTAATCTTTAACAACAGAAAAAAAAAAAGTACATTCATGCACATATCAGAAAAAACAAAAGATAAATTAAGAGAATAAAGTTGCTGCTGCATATGTTGATCAAGAAATGGATAGACTCGGATAAAAAAGTTACACTCATGTACTGATCTAGTATCGATCCATTATCGATCTAGTTCGATTTTGCTCATTTGATCCATGTCTATATATTAATTCTATTCATGCCACAAGACAACCTCGTCATGCCAAGATCTGGGAGCAAAATTTCTTAATAAAACCATGTTAGAAAAAGGATATGCTATCCTTGACTCTTGAAAAGAAACTAAAAACCAAAAGAATAAATAAAAGGAAAAGAAAAAAAAAAAAGAAAAAAAAGCAGAAGTCGTATCAAACCTCATGGCCAGAGCCACGTGGCCACTGGGACCATGCAGATGCAGATTGCAGCATCCATTTTTTTGTCTGGCCCCTCTTCGACCTCCCGAGTCAATTCTCTCCCCTGCTTCTTGCATGGACATAGACAACACCGCTATTCAATTTCTATCTTCTATCCACCAGCTTCCTTTCCCCCCTATAAATACACGCACCCTCTTCTGCATCTCTTCCATCAAATGATCATCTCTCTTAACTCATCCAACCATCATTCTCTGCCCCACAGACTCTTTGTTCTCTCATCATTTGGTTCTCAACCCCCCTCTTTAGTTTCTGTAGGTGCTGTCACTTTGCAGTTTGCAGTAATGGGTTTGGCAGCAGTGGAGAGTAACAATGGTCATGAAGTGGAAGAGAGCACGTATCAGAGAGGAGTGAAGCACCTTTGTGAGGGAGGGATAGAGAGAGTTCCCAGGAAGTACGTGCTTCCGGTCTCGGAGAGGCCCCACCTGGGCACAGAGAGAAGCGACGTTTGTTATGGCGGCAACCAGAACCTCAAGCTTCCGGTCATTGACTTTGCTCAGCTTCAAGGCTCCAACAGATCCCAAGTTCTCCAGCACCTCGCTGATGCTTGTGAAGAATATGGCTTTTTTCAGGTAATATATACGTTGAGCATGGGTCTGAACAGTCGAGAAGTGCGCATTGTCGACGCACAGATTGAGACACTGCAGGGATCAGCACAAACATACATTCAAACATACATACATATAACTACGTACAGAAATATACAATTGGTTGGTTCAATACATTATTAGTAGTCAAAGAAACTAACAACAACGTCAAGGTTCTCTGATCCTGGAGTAACTTTTTACGCAAGCATTTATGTGGATCGCACGTCAAGTAATGAGATTCTGATTACCATTAATTGTTTATTGTTTATTTTTTTTTTTGCCATGCTTAGCTTTGTTAACTCATCGTGCACAAGTCATGCCATCAATAGTAGATCAGACGCAGGTCGACAGACAAATGTTTAAGTGCTTAATCTTTGAATATATGGATGCAGCTAGTGAACCATGGGATACCAAGCCAAGTGATCGAGGAATTGCGGAGTGTGGGAAGGAGATTCTTTGAGCTGCCGTATGAGGAGAGGTGCAAGTACATGAACCTAGATATGAGGTCCCCGGTCAGGTACGGCACCAGCTTCAACCAGAACAAAGACCAAATCTTGTGCTGGAGAGACTTCCTCAAGCTCAGTTGCCACTCCTTGCCACAGCATCTCCCCTCTTGGCCCTCCAATCCTTCTGACCTAAGGTGATCATCTCTCTCTCTCTTGATCTCGATCTCTCGACATCCAGCCCGACCCGGAGAGCTATACATGTCTCTTTGGTTATAGCCGGGCCTAGACAAAAAGTTAGGTCTGACCTTAAAGCTTGGGCTGGGCACGAGCTGCATAGTTATCACCTCCATTCAGTTTGTACTATTGCATAGACCCGTTCTAATGGATCAAGGTAGTCATATTGCACAAACCCACGGTGGACTCTATTACGAGAAGAAATGGAACGACTCATGTTCTTATGGTCCATCATGTCGGCAGCTGAACTAAATTTGATGTTCAGAAGTTTCCAATGAGCAGCTGAAAATGGATCTTTCAATCCTGTTTTCTAAAAAGCAAATTGCAGATCGGTTGAATATCCATGGCCCTTAACAATTATGGAACAGTTCGGTCTAATCAATTCTATGAATTACGCCGTGTTGAAATTGTTTATGCAGCAAACCATCATAATATACTCGTCTTGTTCAACCTTATACAAATTAATTAGATAGTAATAATAGAATTGCAACAGTTACGATAAAAGTACACAATAAATTTTCATCATCCTATCAGCTGATATATATGTTTTTCACTGTCAAGTACGTGAGATGGACCCTGACGTTTTGATCTCTTAACGTGCTTGAAACAGGGAAGTAGCTGCTAACTACTCCTTGAAGACCAAGTTCTTGTACTTAAAGCTCATGGAGGCCATTCTGGAGAGTCTCGGGGTGAAGGAAATAGCACCGAAATCTATGGAGGATCACGAGAATGACTGGATGGCAAAAGATTTAGAGAACGGAAGCCAAATCGTTGTGGTGAATTGCTACCCGGCATGCCCTGAACCCGATCTCACGCTTGGCATGCCGCCACATTCAGACTACGGCATGCTCACACTCCTTCTTCAGGACGAGTCGGTCCAGGGCCTTCAGATTCACCATGGAGGGAGATGGGTGACTGTGGAGCCAATCCCCAACTCGTTTGTTGTCAATGTTGGTGACCATCTTGAGGTTGATTCTTTGCTTCCGACCCTCTAAAATAATAGGATTCTGTTCCCATTGCTTTAATTGATACTTACAAAGGGTTTCTTATGGATTGTGGCAGATATTCAGCAATGGGAGATTCAAGAGCGTGCTTCATAGGGTTCTTGTGAACTCTTCATTGACCCGAATCTCGATTGCTTCACTGCATAGCCTATCCCTTGACAGCACAGTCCGGCCGTTGCCAAAGCTGATTGACGAAGCCAATCCGAAGCGCTACAAGGACACCGACTTTGCCAGTTTTCTTAATTATATTTCATCCGTTGGACACAAGGGCAAGAATTTCTTAGACACCAGGAAATTGACCTAATTATGCAAATTGATTCACCTGGGAAATCCTCGGTGATTTGGACAATTTATAGTCGCACATTTAAGCAATTATTAGCAGAACATGGGGATTGAATTCCATTTCTGTCATTAGTTGTGTCACTTATGATGATAGAAGAGACTATTTTACCAAATCATATGTTGTAAGCTTCATGGTTGGTGTTTGGTTGTCGCAAGGCCATTCATCAAGTCGAGTCGTTTACATGGCCTCTATAAGCATACCGGTCCAAACAAAAGTAGTAAACTTTATAACAAATCTTAAAACTTGTCGTAGAAATGTAATGATCCCAGAAAAGAGTTTCTTATCGTGCGTTTAATATCTTAAAATTTGCAACTTCATGAACTTTTAGTCGTTCTATTAACTACATCAAACTTTAAGTGGATGGAAAATGGCACACAGTAACTTTTATTACACAACGCAGGCCTATGTTAGTAATGTCTTCCACCATTTCTTTCCCCTGTAAATAGACCTATCTTGAAATGTTTTCATCAAAATCCTCTCCTCTTTCATACCCTCAATCACTTACTAAAACCTGGGTTTCCACAAATCATTTGAGAACTTTCTGTCAACCGTTGGAGGCAACAATTTGTGATAGCAATAGAGATAATGGTGAATTAGAAGATAGCATGTGAGACACCTTTGTGTGTGTGTGTGTGTGTGTGTGAGAGAGAGAGAGAGAGTTCCAAGCAAGTCCATGTTGCCTCATTTACAGAGGCCAAATTTGGGAAGAAGCATCCAGCCGTTGGCTTCCTGTTCCTCGACGGTCAACATTTGTGACCATCTTGAGGTTGGTCTTTTAGTTTCTGTCCATGGTTATTGTCACAAAACACTTGTAATTGCTTTATGCAATGTAATGATCAGCCTAGGGAAACTTTAGTCCTAACAGCGGAATCGATTCTTGCTGCTTCTTCAATGACCATCAATGCTCCATAGGAGTATTTCTTAATTCGGCTACTTCTTCAATAACATGAGCGTGTATCAGTTCATTTAGCCCAAAAACTACTCTGGAATAGATGCACTGTACAATACGTGAAGTTATTTTCGTGGAATGCAGATATTTAACAGTAGGAGATTCAACTTCAGAGGGTTCTGTGAATCCTTCAATGACCCGAATCTCGATTGCTTCGTTCCATGCTTTGTCCTTCGATAGGGTGGTTCTCCCATCTCCGGAGCTCATCACCAATGCAAATCCAAGGCGCTACAAGGACACCGACCAAGCCAGTTTCCTTTACTATTTTCGTCCAGAATTTCAATGAGCATAGCATTTGGTATAGCTCTTTCCTCTGCTTTTGCAACTAGTGCATTCTGAAAGAGCCGAATGCCATTTATCCTACGTTTGTCTTCTTGGTCCAATTTGCATTAGCAGTTACTCCAAGCCATTCAAAGTGCTGCATTTGACTATGAAATTTGTGGAATGAGTTCAACTGCTTTAAGCATTTTGGATTTTTGAATGAAAAAAAAATAAAAAATCATGTAATCAAATCAAAGTGACAGATCAAAAGTTGAGGAACAAACGAAATGGGCACTTAAGTTTGAGAGAGGTTGCTGTCGGGTCGATAACTTTTGGCCATGTCGAGGTCTCTAGGCTGTTTCCTCGAGTCCTCTTTGGCATTTACAAACGAAACAAAGCGTGCTCAGATAACCAAAACGCCCCACACTTCATTCTCAGCTTTTCGTTGGCTAGTAGCTGATGTAACTGCATTATCTCTTTTTTTGTGGCCATGAAGTAAAGGTGCTCCTACTCTGGAGAAATCTCCCATTTTCAAGCCTCTTGCTATGGAATATGCACTTGATCACTAAAATTTCATCAATAGCAGACAAGTGAGTTAGAAGTTTCGCTTGTAGATTATTAATTTTCTTTCTTTTTGGTGAAAATTAATCTGGGTTTATAAAGGAGCTTCTAATATGGATTTATAGAGGAGACTCTTTTACCTTGACCTAACTAAATCAAGCAATACATGGATCACTTCTAGAAAAATATTTTCCAAATAATTCATTTTTCATGAAGCAAATTGAGCCTAATTGTCATTTAATCCAAAATTAGAGCTCTGAGTCTTGTGGATAAGTCCTTGTTCAACCATGCATATAGTAAGACTAGTGACTACCAATTACCATTTACCATTTACCTTCTTACATTAAGTGTTACTAATGTAGTTGCTTGCTGCACTAGAGCATTTTTTCCTTCCATTTTTTTCCCAACATAAGAAGAAGGTATTTTGTGCAGCGGCTATGTGAGAACAATAGGTCGAGAAGCAAGTCCATCGAAAGTGAAAGATTATAGAATTCAACATATAATGTTAATCGATATCCATGTCATGCATATATTGTGATTGAGCGGTTATATTACACCACTCGTGAAACTGATGCATAAATTCTTTCTCCATCCATGTGTATCCGTGCTGTTATTTAGCCAGAGAGGACACCAAAAGGGAGCTCTTTTGAGTACTTTTACGTTGGATGTTGTAATTTGTATAACTATTTCCAACCACGATTAAAAAGGAAAAAAAAAAACCAAAATAACTAGTTGTTCTTTAGAAGGCTTGAACCTTATGCACGTTTAGTTTATTTCTAAATTATGTGAAAAAGTTTTATGCGTACGCAATCAGGTTGTGCATACCAGTTTAGAAGTGCCTATTAATGGTTTCTTATTCCTCACATGTGCAAATGTCTTAGGGTCAAATTCTAGGTACAGAATATAAAAACTGATGGACACATAGACCATGTCAGGCTGGAGGTTTTATTGGTGAGGAGGAGGGGTTGTGGACTTGAAGAAATGCAGCTGAAAAGTGAGCAGCTGACATTCTCTTGAAGCCCCCCCCCTTGGACCAACAAGAGCGACCAAAACTTCTCCACTATCGAAAAGTTCGTTAGATGCAAGAAGGAGACTTGTTCAGGACAACTTGCATAGCCAAGAGCAAGAAAAAGAAAAAAAAGAGAGAACAAAGTTACAGACATTAGTAATAAGCATAGTAAGAGAGGATCTCATTTGTTAATAACGTGTCACCTCGATCAATTCGATTTTTCAGCTGGCACTCGCAGTGAGAAATAGAGGATAGCGAAAGGTAAATGAAGAGAAATTAAAGCATACTACTTCCCCATGGAATTAGAAAGAAAAATGTGGTTGACCGTAAGACTCGCATTGCAATTTTGTTTTTTCCCCTTTTGATGACGAAGCATTCGTTGCAATTTGTGCTACATTATGATGGATTGAGACTTTTACGAAGGGGCAAAGGTGCAAACCAGCAAAGCTTCATGTTGTGGGGGGATCCAATGCGGATTTATGGACTACTCCTCATTCCACGCATTCCTCGCTCGTTCTTCTTCTTCTTGTATTGAATTCCTGTTGGAATGGCCGAAGGTAACTTAACGGCTTTCCATCGAACAATCTTCATTTAGGGATTCTATAGTTCATCCATCATACAATTTTTAAGGCTCAAAAGTTCAGTGAAGTCATCTAGGCTATGTTTGACGTACTAAATATCACTCCAAATAGGATGATTTTTATCCTATCCAGTGTTGGCTAAATTTGAATAATAAAGTCAAATAAAATATTTAATATAAAAAAAATTGAGAAAAAAAGACCAAAAAAAAAAAGGAGAAAACACTAAATTCAGATAATAAAATCACATCTCTTTTCTCGCCGTCTGTAAGACTTTTGCTTTGGTCAAAAAAAATAAAGTCGAATAAAATATTTAATAAAAAAATTGAGAAAAAGAAAGACTTTTGTATTTGTGCCAAAAAAAAGGAGAAAAAACCTAATGGACTTGCTTCCCAGCTCACGCTCAATATCATCCCCGCTAGGTCTGCACATCTCACAGTCGATCTCTCTTCTTGCCGTCTGCTCGACACCATCGCCATCCACCCATGCTCTACTTTTGCTTTGGTCTCAAAAAAAGGATGGCAATGCTGGGTTAAATTGATGGGCTCACTAAGGAGGGTTCGTACTTACGACCCATTTAATTTGGTGATGACGGGACATTGAAATGGGATTGTTTACCAAAATCTAGTTTCATTTGTTGGGACTTTGTGGGCCTATGTCTCATCCTTGTTTACTACTTTGTTCTACATGGTCAACAAGTTCCTAAGGTAACAAAGTAGTGAGTTTTAAATTTTATCTTTGATTTTCAATTATGGGTGATAGTCTGTTTAACTCTATTTCAAAAAAAGAATTTGATAGAGGACACAAAGGATCTGAATCCAACTCGAGTATTGATTTTAGACTATCAATCCAAAAGGCGACTTGTGAAGAAGGAAGATTGAGCAACCGAAACGAGATAATGAAGATGTGCCCTAGATGTGGAATTAGTAACTTCCCATCATTACTTAAGGATGAAGTTTATGATCTATTGGTGTCCCATCTTCCTTCGCCACCAACTATGAGAGAGAGAGAGAGAGCAAGAGGGATGAATCGAGTTGAGACTGTTCATGTATTTTGAACTCTAATTTGGATCATATTTATCTGAAACCATATCATATGCAAACATTATCAAACACCACGTATCCAAATAGAACACTCACTTGTCCAAACTACCAACGATGCCAAACCCATCTGGTCTCAATTGTCACCTGCCCAAACAGAACGCTCACTCTCAATAACTAATGAAGCACACACATCAACCATCCCAAGGAGAAAAAAGAAAAGAAGCGGATGAGGGCTAACTGCAAGTCCATTCTTGGACCAAGAAGATTCGTCCCTACCAAAAGGACCAAAGGTCCCAAGAAGGAAAATGAAGGGAAACAGCAGCCTGTCATTTCCAAGGAGATTTGATGACTCGTGTGGTGCTGACAAGTGTCTTCTGCCATGGCCTTACACCGTCCCTTCAAAGATCATCCTTCCCTCTCCTTCTTCCCCCCTCCGCACTTCCAAATTTCTCTCCTTTCTCTCTCTAGCTAAGCACCCACGATCACCCCTTTAAAGGACGTCTCGTTCTATCTGTTAAAGTCTGTTCCTTTTTGGAGGAGGCTCTGTTTTTCTTGAACTCTGTTGCAATGGCGGTGGCAGAGCTGACCGCACCCACATGCGCAAAACAGGGCCTCGGCTCTTCGCAGCTCTCCTACTTGTCTGCCCGCACTTCCAGTTTCCGGCGCCTGTCTTTCAGGCCTCCCCGGCGAACCCACAGTTCAAGAATCTCTTGCTCTGTCAAGTGAGTTTTGTTAGTACTTGCTTCACTAAGTTGCTTCCTTCCGCTGTTAAGATGTTCTTGATTAGATTCTGTTTTCTCCTTTGGGGGGTCCTCTGTACTGAGTTTAAAGGGTTGATGTGATGGTGGTTTAATTGTTTTCAGTCAAACCGCTCAATCTCCAGTGGCAGTGCAAACCGAGGTTCCGAAGAGTAATAAGCCTGATTGCTTCGGTGTCTTTTGCCTCACTTACGATCTCAAAGCTGTACGTTTTTTTGACGGTTTTGCGTGACTGTCTTTACTTAGTGTATGTGCCCAATTATCTTGACTTTGATTCAATGTTGCTGCTTCTTTGTGATGAGCAAGTCAATTGGTTTTCCTGTGCTCTATATTGTATGCTGACAAGCTTGAATGAGAAGGTCATATAGCACGAGGATTGCTTGCTGAAATGTTCGATTGAGAAAATGATAGCTTGGCCCCTGTGGCCGTATCTGTTACTTTGACAGTCTTTGTTTTGGCTGTTGTGCATCTAATGTTCTTGATTTTTACTGTGGTTGATCAGTCATTAGATTTTGAATGCTTGATCTCCTCACCTAATTATGATGGTGTCCATATCTAATGGTATGTTTTCTAGAGTTGCGGAAATTGAAAATAAACATGTTCATGCGAGAAAATGGATCCTGTTAAAAAAAAGAAACTAACCATGAGTCGACTTATTGGAGCACTTCTTGTTTGACACCTCCAAAGTTAATGGAGATGTATATGTGTTCAGTTTGTATTATTACTCTTCTGACTGATTCACGTACAGTTTTGACATAATTTAGTTACTATGTCTCTTGATGCTGGCTCCATCAAATGCCTGTAAGGTTACATAGATCAATTGACTGACTTATAAGTGAAATAAGTGCTAATCCTAGATTTATGGTTAAGAAGTTCTTCAGATTGGCTGCATGTCAAGTCTCCATTTACTATTCTCTCTGAGGACAAATATAGTTTCTGCTTTCGAGGTGGTTTAATGCCATCCCAATTTCAGTTTGAACTGCCAGGGACTTTTTTTCCTTCAATAATGTGTTTCATGTTGTTGAATATGGTCACAGGAAGAAGAGACAAAATCTTGGAAGAAACTAATCAATGTCGCAGTATCTGGTGCTGCTGGAATGATTTCTAATCATCTGCTTTTCAAAGTAAGGATCTGTGGCAGTCTCTTGGTAGATATTATTCTCTGTCTGGTCTTGTGATTGATTCCGGTCTGCAGTTGAACTATTTTACAGAGTTCTCATTGATGCTGGCATAAAAGGTCCTTTTCTGAAATTGTGAATTGGGAGGATTGCTGGTTTATGAAGTGCATGAGTTTAATAACAATTTGCCAATTGAAATACAAATTGGAACTATCGTTTGTGTTCCTTAGTGATTATCACCAGGAGCTCCTTGGGACAATATTTCAGTGCATGCCAATCTTTATTTTTTCTTTCTGCTTTGCATAAGTAGTCGGGGACAAATTACATGGTACAAGTTTGTAATAATTGTAATCAGAGAAGCAACCTGAACAGAATAACCCGCTATAATTGTGCTTGTCTACGCCAGCGAACTGGCACCTTTATTTGTTTTTCTTAATAGCACTTCAATTCTGTGTACTGTTGACACTACTTTTCGCTTCAGTTGACCAAAATGCTTAAAAGTTTGAATAAACTGTACAAAGAGAAATAATCATTTGAACTTTGGCGGAGAAAGTTCATGAGTTTGTTTGTTTTCTGCAGATTAACTCTACTGGTACATCTTTTTCCACAATTTAATATGCAAGATTTCTCTAAATCTGTTTTGGTTCTCAACTTTCGAAGATTGACCCAACTTTTCCTCCTTTTCCAGCTTGCATCAGGTCAGGTTTTTGGTCATGATCAACCTATTGCTTTAAAACTTTTGGGTTCAGAAAGGTCGTTCCAAGCTCTAGAAGGTACGTGCCTTGAATGGAGGGCTACTTCTTGATCTCAAGTTTCTGGAAAATATTATCATTTTCCATCAATTGTGCATGGATGTAAATCCAGTAATACAAGTTTTCGATACATATTTGGAATCTCCTGAGGATTTCTTATGATTGTGGGAGTAAGCATAGTTGTAACTGGGTGCCTTGTTCTGTCTCTCAATTGACTATCTTGAATGTCCTCAGTAAGTGTTTTTGCATATGGCACTTATCTTGATTGTACTATTATCGTTTGTTGGCAGAATGGTACCATGTTACATCCATTGTCCATTGAATCCCTGCTTTTCAGCATATAACACAAACTTCAGTTTTGAAAGGAAATTTCATTTGTTTGCGACACTTCCACAGACATTGTGTTGTCTATGTTGAGCGCAGTCATTTCACATATAACACAAACATCAGTTTTTGAGAGGAAATTTGTATTTGTTTGCAACACTTCCACAGACATATTGTGTTGTCTATGTTGAAAGCAGTCATTTCGGTACTCCTGGTGCTGCCATACAAGAACTGTATGCATGTTTGCACATTTGTTTGGTCAAATCTAGACCCATTTATTAAGGTAGTACAAAATCACACGACTTACACTGTAGCAACTAGAGGGAGATGACTACATTGGGCTACCTGTTCATAAGACTCCCTTCTCCATCCTCTCTGATTGGCAAGTGAAATATGATATTATCCTAGTGTAAGAAGGGTATGGGTTCCAGAATCTCTCAATTTGTCTATATACTACAGGATTCTTCATGGCCAGCCTCACAGTTAGACCCAAGTAGCTGTCCTCTCCATCAACCATCATTTCTTTACTTCAGATATAATATGTTAATGCATGCAGGAGTTGCTATGGAATTGGAGGATTCCTTGTTCCCATTGTTGAGGGAAGTGCAGATTGGCATCGATGCTTATGAGGTTTTCCAAGATGTAGAATGGGCTCTCCTAATTGGAGCAAAGCCTCGAGGACCTGGAATGGAACGAGCTGGATTACTGGACATAAATGGGCAGATCTTTGCTGAGCAGGTAGCGTAGCAGTATCATTTGCAGACTGCATATTTTCACTTATGAACATCTTAAGAAACAGTCAGAGGTGCTAAATCAATCTCCTTTGCTTATTTTTCAGGGAAAGGCTCTAAATGCTGTTGCCTCGCGTAATGTTAAAGTAATTGTTGTAGGAAACCCCTGTAACACCAAGTAAGATAGTTATACTTCGATTTTTGCTCTTTGTTTCTGGAAACAACATAAGGAGTGTTGCTCTATCGTAGCCCCTAATGGAAGCTTCTGCTTCATTTTTTTGGCAGTGCATTAATCTGCTTGAAAAATGCTCCTGATATTCCTGCAAAGAACTTCCATGCTTTAACACGTTTGGATGAGAACCGTGCGAAATGCCAGGCAAGAAATGCTCGTTGAAGTGAAAAATTATATATTTTATTATGTCCAGAGTTAAGGATCGATTGAAACAAAATACTGGCTTTAATATTGTGCAGCTGGCACTCAAGGCAGGTGTATTCTATGATAAGGTGTCAAATGTGACCATCTGGGGCAACCACTCAACAACTCAGGTTATTAGTCAGATTTGCTGTAGGAAAGTGGAAATAAAAACACCCCTGTTTCATCTTTGATTGAGAAAAAAAAATCCATTGGAATATTCAGGTGCCAGACTTTTTAAATGCTAGAATCAATGGGCTTCCAGTCAAGGAGGTGATCACAGATCACAAGTGGCTAGAAGAGGAGTTCACTGAAAAAGTCCAGAAGGTAAGACCCTAGAAACAGATGAGTTTTATGCATTCTATTGGACGAATATAATTAGGTTTCGACTCTTTTGAGAATTTTGTATCTCACCTTTGATTACTAAGAGAAGTAGGGATTTGATCTGTAGAGAGGTGGGGTGTTGATTAAGAAGTGGGGAAGATCTTCAGCTGCATCAACTGCGGTGTCAATTGCTGATGCCATAAAGTCTCTTGTCACTCCCACGCCTGAGGGTGATTGGTTCTCTTCAGGGGTGAGTTTCTCTGTCCTCAATGTTCATGTATATTTCCCTCTCTTTGAATTCTATTTTAAATTCTTTGGTTTGAATGTATGCTGTTTGGTTTTTCTATTTAATTTTGCTTGGTTTACTGAAGCTGTTGGTTCATTCAGCAAGTAGCACTTCCAACATTTTGGTAAGATTACGGAACAGAGAAATGTGGGAATGAGGACAACGCATGACAAGAAAGATTAATAGTTCATCCCTATGCCCCTAGCTATGGCTTTTTAGTCTTAAACAACCTTAAATTTCACCAATCCCCCTGCAATGCACCTACTAAGAATTGATCAGTACGAAGTGACTGCCAAACCCAGTTCTTTGCTTAAGTATCATTAGGAGTATCATTAGGAGTTAGCATGTTGTGATGTCAGTTATTTGCTAGTCTTATTGTGTATAAATAAAAGTGCAGGTATATACCGATGGAAATCCTTACGGCATTGCTGAGGGCATTGTATTCAGCATGCCATGCAGATCTAAGGTAAGTAAATAGTCTATCTTCTCATTCAGTGGTTTCTAAACGCCCATATCGCATTGGAATCCCTGATAAGATAATTCCACTTTTTTAGGGAGATGGTGATTATGAGCTTGTGAAGGATGTAATATTCGACGACTACCTCCTCAAGCGACTTACCAAGGTACTCTTTTCTCCATAGGGGTTGGCCTTCTATGTTGCTCGTTGAATGACACGGAAGTTCTTCAGTGAAATAGAGGTGCACAAATCTCGCCAGGAATATGCTAAACTATACATAGAGCGGACATGTTTTTTTATTTAATGAGAATGGAATCTGGAATCTCTAATTCCTCAAAGATATGAATGTCTTCCCGTGTTTTCCTTGGAAACAAGTTGTCATCAATGAGGGGCTGTAAATATTCTTCTGGATGTCAATTCCTCAAACATAGAGTTTTGCATAATCGTTAAACTGTATTCAATAGTTGATGAGAAAAATTCTTGGTTTTCATTTGACCTATCTGGGTTTGCTACTTTTCATCTAACTTGAACCGTTATTCTGCAGACTGAAGGTGAGTTGCTGGCGGAGAGGCGATGTGTAGCTCACATGATTGGAGGGGTAGGCATTGGATAGCCACATCGTAAATTTTCCTTCAAAAACCCTTCTTTAGGCTTATAATTTACAAATCCCTCTATTCTTTCAGGGTGTTGCTTATTGTGATCTGCCAGAGGACACTATGCTTCCTGGAGAAATGTAATTCTATTCATTCATACCTGGCCTTTTCTTTTCCCTGGAGAATCTGCAAAGAGCTGGTTGTTAACAATAACAAGCTGTCAGGTTCGTTGTCAGAATATGTAGTTAGAAGAAAATTAATATTGATGTGATGTATGGAGGAAGAGAAGAATAACCTAATTGGGTGGATAATGTAGCTTCATATTCAAGATTTGCAATAAAAATTTTGGCGGACAGTTGTGTATTAAGGTGTAAGTTAAAGCTCGTGCTTTTGAAATTATTCTCAGATGTGGCCTTGGCTGTGGAATCTTTATGCCTATTGACTCCCTATGCCCAGTTGTATCATTTTACTAATCTGTTGTGATAAGCTCATTGAACTCCAAATGGCACGTTTGGCTGAAGGATTGCTTTGCTTCTATGATTATTATGCTTTTCTTTTCTTTTGTTTTAGTTTCTGATATTTGGCAACTGTCGCTTGATGGAGATCATTGTTTGGTAGAATCACTGATCAAGTTATTCGTCGCAATTCAAATTGGTTAGTTGAAGTAATCTGTTTGTTCTAGCTAATTCAGGAGCCTCAGTAGTTAGCGCGCACATTAGTCACAAAATCGTTCATTGGAATGTGGATTGACACTTTGGTGCCATCTCTCTCTCTCTCTCTCTCTCTGCATGCATGAGCACTGGTGAGGTCATGATAATAAATCATGTATTTGCTAAAAATCCAAACCTTCTGTTTGGAAAGAGCATGGGGAATTCAAATTCTTGCTCGGTTTCGTCAATTCCTATGTGAAGAACATGGAACTCTCGTTTACAGGGACCTTGTACCAAGATCCAACGTTTTTCCTCGTTATTTTTCCTTTCCGTAAAGCAAGTGAAGTGGGATATACTTCTTCATAATGTGAGAAAGAGAGCGGACTTATAATTTAATCATTGGCCAACAATGAATCTTCGTTCTTTATTCATGGCTAACGATGTAAATCGTTATCGAGCGATTACCAACAATTTTACTGCGGACCATATTTTTATTCGTAAGATCCCTTGTACAGAATATTTTAGATAGATTTGGGTTACGGTTTGGAAACGATTCCAGTGCTGCGACCGAGCAGATGGATGGAGATGCTTTTCCGTCCGCATAGCAAGCATGTCATTCTAAAAATCCGCAGCCATTCGATTTCAAATTTCTCAACAGATTCAAACTCATCTGGCTACTCTCGGCCTGCTTGTCCCACAAACGCAAACTGGTAGGTACCCAGAGACCATAACCATCCAACATGGCATATTACATCTCTCACCCAGTTTCCGCATCGCTCCAATACACAAATTACTCCCGACAATATAAGAGAAGCCACAAAACATGCTAAACATTATCCTTTCACCACCTACAGGTAAATCAATGATATCATAGATGTCAAAGAAGGCGAGGCGATCCATCTGCATCAACAGCGAGCGGAATGAAAAAATGTAGGCGCCATACATATTGATCTGATGAACCCAATCCTATCCACAGGTTGTAGCAATACAACAAACGCCACGACAGATTCCCATCAACAGGGTTTAACATTGTCGGTACAGATTAAAAAAGGCCGAGTGATGGTTTGCACTTGACACAGAATAACTTAAGCAAAAGATGTCAAGGGTCCTACATAATGATAACTAAATAGTATGTTCCTATGTGAGTTTATCCACTATCTCCATCCCAGTGGCCGAGATTGCCACCTTATCCAGTATCCTACTACCTCGAGTAGATCGAGGTCCCAACTTTAACACTGACAGAGAGAAGTATAATCCAAAAGAACAAGAAGCACCAGGTCCATGAAGCCACTGATGGTGTCTTGCGAGAGTGCAGGCCAGAATCGGTAGGGCTGATATCAGCTCGAGACATCCCAAAAGAGAGAACAATATTGAGTTCTCCATTCTTCCCGATTGACCAGTCCATTCCACTGCCAACTAAATTCATGTTTCTAATTCTTATCATGCCAGCAGTAACATGAACAGAACTTGAAGGCTGTGCAGCCGAATTGAGACGGAGCGCCGCATCTTTCACTGGGAACTCTGCAGCAAAAGCAGGAGGAGCAGGGAAACTCCCTAACATTTGACTGGCTGCTTTCATGAATGGATATTTATTAATACCTGGGGGAATAAATTCAGATTATGCTCAGGCAAATGTGAAAAGCGATTCATACAGAAATAAACAGAAAATAGAAAACACAAAGAAATGGGATATTCAGATGGTGCCAGGTCATAATAAAGGTCAACTCTTACTTGATTCAGGGTCTTTTGAATCCAAATGCGGCTTTGAAGTGGACGCACAGTCCTTACTGCAAGATTCTGAAGGAAGATTGCCCGCCAGAGGAACTTCCTCATTTTCTCCATTAATATGCTGCAAGACAAACAGTTCAATAGAGCGGCAACTAGAAATGCCACAAGAGTGGTACTTCTTCAAAATATGAAGTAGACTTACCTCAGCATGAAGCGCGTGGTCAGAAAGTAAATTTTCAGGAGGAAGTTGAGAGGATTCATATGGCAAGAAATTCTCATCATCTGCATCAAAGAATGTTAGGTAGTCTTCAACATCAAAATCTGCTGCATCCTCCCCAAGGAGATTAGAAAGGTCATTTGTCTGGAGGTAGTAATCATCTCCAGCTGCATCTAAGTATGGCTCATCGAGTAAATAATTGGCATCCACAGGATTGGCATTATCATCTGATTGGCCAATGTATCCCTTCTCAATGGCTTTCATCTCCGTCCGGTACTGCTCTGGTAAAACAAAAAACTGCTCATCCTGCTGTTGCAAACCGGCTTGAATTGCATTGGTATCTATCAGAGGCTTTTGCTCATCTTCATTGAGGTCATTTGAATGCTCAGTGCCCTGGCTTGTCTCACCATGATAGAAGTTCAGAGGAACTGGAGCATCTCCAGGTTCAGTTCCAATTTCAATACTCTGAAACACAAAAATGGTGCAAGAATTAAGGTAATGCAAGTGGACACTCCAATAAAAGCTCCTAATCAGTTCAGTCTACTAAATAAAACACAGCATTCACACCCCCCGCCCAAAAAAAAAAAAAAAAAACACCAGACATAAGATACAAGGTGCTTCTGTAAATATGAAGAATTTTCTCTAGCATCAAAGGGAAAAGGCAAAATTACCTCAACTTCAAATTAAGGTCTCCCAAAATTCCCAAGTTTTTAATTATCACAAAATAGCCAATAATCCTGGTACAGCGCACTAAACAGCGTAAACTGTTACCCTCAGGATGCAGAAGATATCTCCGCCCTAGGCATTAGCATTACCACAAATTTTTTTTTGTCACCAGTTCACTATTTCGAGGTTAAAACCCTGGAGAACCTTTAAAATCTATGTTCATATAACTTCTAGTACAGATAGCCGATAAGCACCAAAGGTAAGATCTGCAAGGAAACATCTATAATTGGAGGCCCATTGTGAATTGATCAAGACCATGGAAGTCGGTTGCATCTTTTCATAGGTCTATACTCCCTCTCAGATAGTTTCACGAAATCATTCTTTTCCCACTTCCAAATTGTGATTAAAACCATTGACTTTACAAATAAATCTGGACATCCTATAAATTAATTCCTTCTATAAGAGTGTGATTTTACTACAGACACCAAATTATATGAACATAAGAAAACCAAACCTGATCCAAGTCATCTGCCTCAACATATTCATCATGAACAACCACCATTTGCTCCTGATCAGGAAACAGGGCCACATCATCATCCTCCCATTCCTCCTCAATGAATGGTGCACCATATTGCTCCCCGTTTTTTGGGCCAGAACCACTCTTCTGAAAGATCCTGCACAGCACGAACGCATCCTGCAGAACCCAAACAATCCCACCAACAGCCAAAAAAGCAAAAAGTCAGTGTCAATAGTAATTGAGATGTCAAGAAGAAGAACAAAATGCCACCTATTCTTAACAATTTTACGGCATAAACTCACTTGCGGAATTCCAGCCTTCTCCAATTCTTCATCAGTAAGCCGATATTCATGCATAACCCAATTCGTTCGCTGTCCACGCGGAGCTCGCCCACTATGATAAACCAAAGTTTTCTTCATTCCAACTGTTCGAGAGTAATGATAGATTGCCCGGTCCTTCCCTGTCGTCTTCCAGTAACCTTTCTCTGTGGCACGATTTGTCTTCGACCCATTTCCATACTTCTTATCCAACACACTAAAGAAGTACCACTCGAGGTCTCTACTTTTCAATTTCGACTTATCTGGAATCTCAAAAAGGAAATTATAAAAAAGTTTGCTTCAACCAAATTCATCATGGAAACGAATTGGAATAGAAGAGACAAAAGAACTGTTTCTTAAAATACATCTCCCACCGAATCAGAATATAAAACCCAAATTAACTCATTTCCATTATAATTTCAGACCCTGGACTTGAGAGTAGTCAATCCAATGTGGTCTTTGCCACACATAAAAAAAGAAAAAGAAAAGGAAAAGAAAAGTCTGTTCACATGTAATATCATCCAGTGTAACATTCAATGACCAATATGGCATATCAATCTAACTTGCCGCCTCCATCAAATTGCAGACCTACCTTGCCTCTTAGTGCTTGTTCCAGCAAAGCTGGAAGGTGCTGCTAGAGAAATAGCTCCTTACTCCAACTCCTCACCACCAAATCAAATACAAACCACAAAAAATTTCAGGGCGATCACGCATCCTTGCCAAGAACGCATTAGCTTCCACGCTGGCTTCAGGATGTAGAGGATGACGGTCCTCACTATCCAGGATTCCAGGGCGGCACACTCCAAAGACCGTTAGAAGCCGACACCACTAGCTAGACCCTTCTCATCTCACTCATCTTTCCCATGATAAGAAGTAGAACGACGCATACCTAACATCATTTCACGCACTCAGTCAAAAAATCGAAGGCATCACCACAAATTCCTCTGTCGGATTTGGGGGAGTCACAAACAATTCTCAGAGGAAGACTACTTCCCGATAGAAATTTCCAAGATCAAAACATGGCTAATCGCTCGCTTATCGATGCAAATTCCAGTCAAACGAATTCTCAAGAACCCAAAATTCTCACCTTGACCTACCCGAAAGCCCCAAAAAAAAAACCTCCGCGAGTCAACCGGCAGCGACCCAATTCACGGCATCGCGGATACCGACATAATCGAAACACAGAATGCGCCGACAGCCGAGGCGATCGAAACCCACTAAGACACGGACGGCGAGATCTGCCAAGAAAAGGGGAACCGAAACGGCGGCGGAAGCCGGGGGGGAGGGAATTACGCACCGGGGAGATCCCAGGGCTCGCATTTGTAGACGTCGACCTCGGAGATGGCGTCGAAGCGGAGGGGCTTGCCGGAAACCTTGCGCTTCAGGTAGTAGCGGATCAGCTCCTCGTCGGTGGGGTGGAACCGGAACCCCGGAGCCAGCGACTTCCCCTTATCGCGTCCCATGGAGAGCCGATCGTCAGGTCTTCCGAGCTAGGGTTCGCAGAAGAGAGAGAAACAGCAGAGATTCGTAGAGAGAGAGATTGTGGGGGGGATGGTGATGGTGGTGGTGCTTGGGGGGGGTTGCTTTGAAGGCAAAGCAAAAGGAGACGAAGGGCAGCAGGAAACTATCCCTGAAAAATCTCCGCTTTTGCTTTATCTTTTAATTTAAAAATTAATTCAGTTTAGTTTAGTTTAGTTTAGTTTAGTTTAGTTTAGTTTAATACCTGATTAAAGGACTTTTAGATAAGAAAGATGGGGGGGAGGAGGGGGATCGGGAGGTTGCGTGAAGGCAGCAGCGGAGGGGGTTTTGCTAGGGTCACCCGCGGGTGGACGAACAGCTGGTCGGTGACGCTTCGGCGAAGGTGGAGCGGGGAGAAGGTTCTGGAACCGGCGAGGCGCGCGCGTGGCGTGACGTGGGCGCTTACGAGTTTCGAGCAGCGTTGACCGCGACTTCCTTGATATGAAATCTGAGTTGGTGGGACAATTTCTTCTTCTCTTTCTTCTTCTTCTTCTTCTTTTTTTTTTTTTTGTTGGGGGGTGTTTGAAATCTCCCTCTTTTTTCCTTATCCGTTTGTTTTAATTCTGTTTGGATTCTATATGATTCGGTGCGATTGGAATTTTGTTTTTTCTGAAAGGTGTGAAGTAAGAAAAGAGCGATTTATACTTAATAGTGATCAGTCAATTATCATGATTGGTTAATCACTGGGATTTGCCACAGTAATCACATTTTCAACATAAAGGGGGAAGGTGGGAGTTTGGGTGGGAATGATTTAGCTTTAAGTGTGAGTTTCGATTCGCACGCTTGTAAAGAAATAAATAAAAAATCTTAGAGTAAGAGTTAAAATAGGAGTAAATTATGATCGACTAGAAAAAAAAAATTACCACGATTAGTTCACACGCCAATCATTGGAGTCGAAAGTAGATGGGTTGAAAATGGAGATTTTTTTGTTCTCCTATGTTGGGGGTTGGGTTGTAAAATGAGTTGTTAGACATTTGAAGAGCCAGCTGAAAATGATTTTAAAATATTAAAATCCATGCGAGAATGAGTCAAATAACTCATTGATGATCCATTTAAAATTTCGGTTTTTTTTAAATTAGGTTAGGGGGATTTGAAAATTGGATTAGCTCACCTTCGTACGACTGATGATGTGATAACTGTCTTTGTCATTCCTAATGGCGAACTTGACAAGAATGGGGTCAATGGAGGCCAACCGACACGGCCCTTGCAACTCGCACTCTAGAACTTGGCCAAGGTTGTCACTTTGTCGATCATCCTTAGAGGTGAGTAGTTCTAGATTCCACATAGATTCTATTTGAAACCCAAAACCTACCCGTTGAAATAGATTCCTCATTTTTTTGGGACCTAAAACTTACCATGCATACTCTATAACCCAAAATCTATCCTGATTCCAAAATTAGTTTTAGAGTCTACCAAGTTCAACTTATATCATTAATTAAACGATTGTAGTGAATTAAAACATTTAGTGACTACTACTTGCTATTACAATTCATTGACCATAAAGACACATACAAAATATGAATATTAATAAAGTAAAAATCTCATTAATAAAACGAAAGCTCAAATTAGTGCTTCTAAATTATATACCATCAAATGATATAGAATATCACAAAATCGTTCGAAAACAAGAACCAAAAAAACATTAAAACATATTCCAAGTTCTAGGTTTCACATTTCAAAGTCCTTCAACTAAGAACCTATAACTTACCCGTCAAAATAAATTTATTATTTTTTGGAACCTGAAACCTATCATACTTGCCTTGAGACTTGGAACCTATAGGTTTCTATCTATCCGGTTTTCAAATTTTAGGTTTTATCCTAAAATCATGCTCACCCCTAGACCGCCAATTTGGGAATCGTGAGTGATCGCTCTTGTGCATTTGAATCAATTCAACACAAAATTCCATCCAATTATTTCCCATCATTTTTTCTCTGGGGAGGTTTCGAATGGGACAATGTAAATTGAGAGTACTTGGGTTGAGAAGGAGGTGGCAAGGAAGAAAGTAGGCAAAAGATTTTTAATGCTACGTTGTTTGACAAATTTGGACAACAAAATAAAAACCATACATTATTGACAAGATTTATATGTCCCAAATAAATTACTGATATTAATGCTTCGAATTTGAATACAATTTATCAAGACCAAACTCAAAGTTGGAACTTATTTCATAATTTTATGAATGACCTGCAATCAATTAACCCAAAAAATCAAAGCCCGAATTTGTTTCATGATTCGTAGATGGCTCGGGCCAAAGTTCCACCACTACCAACTTATCTTCAATTTTTCATGGTTCATTTTGACTTCTATTATTTGATCTCGATTACCTCATTCTATATACTAAGTGAGGCCGATTTTTCTTTCTTTTTCTTTTTTGTTTGAAAAGGCCAAATTGAAATGAGCTACATATTAAATTGCTCCAATTCGTCTGTTTTTTTCCTTTCCATTTTGCATAACTTTGAATTTCTCTATTCTATGCAACTCTGTAGTTTGTTTTTAGTATATTTTTAAAGTAGGAAATAATGTTTATCTTTTTGGGCCAAGGAAATGATATACATTAATCAGGAATAAAGCTATTAAATTAATCACCTCACTTTTTTATATTAAAATTAATTGTATTTCTCCCCGTAATAAAACAAAGAAAAAAAGTCATAAAAATCCTAAACTTTGTTAAGTGCGACAATTTATCTCAAACTTTTTTTGTGACATAAAAAGTTCTATACTTTGCCAATTATGACACATTTACCTTATATTTTATGACCGAAGGGCATTTTCATATTTTATTTTTTGATTTTATTTTTTTCCTTTTTTATTCTTCTCTCTCCCTGAGGAAAAGAAGAAGAAAAAAGGAAATAAAAGAAGAAAGAAAGAAAGAAAATTTAAAAATATAAGAGAAAAATGTCCTATAATTTAAGATAAATTTGTCATGTGTATATAAATTTGTGATTTTTATGTCACAAAAAAATTCGAATTAAATTTATTAAATTGGATAAAATTTGGGATTTTTAGCAGCTTTTTCCGTAAAACAAAATAATTTGTCCAATTTTCCTATTTTAGTGTATATGCTGAAATACTTTTGCTGGAGCTAAACGAAAGAACCCTAGTTCCTTCCCAGCTTAAACCCCAGTCCCCCCAAAGAATTGCACCCGAATTCGAGCCATTTCCTCTGAAAACTGTCGCATGGCTCGCGTCCTGCGTTGATCTTCGACATCGTTCGCACAGATTCGGGAGCCATTTCTGCCCGATATCGGCCGGGAGCGCTCGCCGTCGCCACCCATATTGCGACGTCCCGCTTCGGCTGCTGGGTTCGCTCGCTTTCTCCACCGTTTCTTGCTTTTTCGGGGCTTTCTCGTTTCTGGGTTTGGAATATCTGGCGTTTCTTGGCGTCGTTTCTCCATAAATTTGCGAACTTTGGCCTGTTTCATTCGCCTGTGCTGTTTCTTGAGCATAATTTTTTCTTTTTTGAAGTTTCTGAGTACTGTAGGGGTCTTTCGCCATCTTATACCTTAAGTTGTCTGTAATTTGCTTACGCAATTCTCATGATGTCGAATTACTTTATCAGCACGAGAAATGTGATGAATATGCGCTTCTTGGTTTGTAATTTGCTGAAATTTGTTGGATCTTGCTGTGATTCAGTCTGGCAAGACTCCAAAAGCCGGCTTTAACGCCCTTGTGCGGAAGATTCTGGTGTTGGAAGGAGAAATGACACTTTCTCGGGCTGTGATGCGATCCTTGAACAATGGCTTACTGCGGCAATTCCATCGTCCACATTTGGCTAGACCCCTCTCAGTGAATGCGGCGTCAGGTACTTTTGGGTTTTCACTGTCCGGGTGCTGTTCTGAGCTGCTGAGAGTGGTCCAAGCATTCTTGGGAATGCTCTTTTGTCCGGTTTTGTTTTGAAATGAGAATGTTGTTTGTCGGATTGAGTTGCAGTTCTTCTTTCCTAAGCTTCCTTGTTGTCATGGGAAATAAGCTTATGCAAAGTGTGTACATTTTACTGTAAATGATGTAGCTGTAAAATTCAAGCTTAGTCTCGTGGTGAGTCATTTACTTGGTGGGGAGTTTGCTTGTTATAATAAGGTTCTCTTTGTTCCCTCCTTTTATGCACTGGCGTTTGGTTGTAAACATTGTTGACAAAGTGGCCTGTCATGTTTTTCTAGGGCTAACTTATAATCTTCAACCATTGGTATAATGTATGTTTGAAAATACTCGACATTAAACTACATAAACAAATTTGTGAAGTAGGTTTGGTTTCCTTTGCAATTCTCTAACGTGGGCAATCTTGAGAAAACATCGTATCGTGCCCTGTTCCTTATATGATACAGCCAACCCGTCAATGTTTTGTTCTGCAGGTCATAACGGCGATCACAAAGAAAGTTCTAATTCATCTGAGCCTGCTGATGAATTCGAGCGGCGGATATTTGGCGGCTTTTCTGGAATTGATTCAAAAACTGAATCATTTTTTCAGAAGTTTGACAGAATTGAGAAGGCTGGATCAGGTTCAGGACTGACTGGTGATAGCTCCCGGATGCTTGAGGGCTTAAATGATAGTTTTAGTACATTATCAGATGGGATGGATGGGAGGTTGAAGAAAGAAGCCATGTACTTCCCGTTCGATTGGGATGAAGTAGAACAAGATGATTATGCATTTAGACCCGATATGAAATTTCTTCCGGGAATGAAGTATGATGTAAAGGTACCGTATTGTGATTCCATGTAGTCCAAGTTGAGGGATTAGAAGTTATGTGATATATCTGCCTTTTTCTTATGCTCTCTGATTGGTCAAATTGCAATTTTTGTTGTAAATAACTTTATTTTTTCAGTATAGTGGAGGGTTTTCCAATGTGAATCTTCTATATTAATCCGCTTATGCTGTCCATACCACCCAGATGTTATGATTTGGGAGAGGAACCAGTTGCTACTTATGAATTATGTACTTCATCGGTGTTTGGCATGAAACTAATTGGCCTATAGGGATTGGGTCATGGTTTTGCTTATCATACTTGTTATCATCACAATCATACAATTATGCCCTTGTCCTTTATATATGTTGCTAACTTTCTCCTGCTTTGTTTTGCTTTTCACTTAAAGTGTCCTTATGTTTGCACTGCTTTATCTTTCTTTCTTTTAGGATCTCGATCTTAAGAAACCAGGAGTGCGCAAGTTCACCAAAAGACGGGAATTTGAAGTTACTACAGGGGAAGTGCTGAGAAAAGCTGATTTCAGGGTAAGCATTGGGTTGATCATATTATTTTGTTAGGAAATTGTCACGTAGTATTCCATATATGTTGAACTGACAAACGCTTCATATGAGCAAGAGGTTCTTTGATGATCACCTTTAACCATTCATACCCTTCTGATTGAACTTTTTCAAGCATATTCCTGCATCATGTGATATGTTTAATACCTTCAGCATGCTGAAGCTCTTCAATTGGTTGATATTTCTGTGGAGATTGTGTGTCTCTAAGGGCCATTGAATTGGCAAGTGAGTGACTCTTATTAAAAGCAATACATATCCCAGGTTATTTGTGCTCTACTGACGTTTCTCTTCCATTTTGCTTTGCTTGTTTCTGCTTTTCTAGTCGTTACATGACCAATCTCACCTAGATGCCTGATCTACTGATGTAAAGAATGGACATTTTCCCCATAGTTAAGGAAGGCCATCAGATACCCAACAAGTTAATGTTGTCATCCTATCGTGCTCCATACTAAGACTTGACCCACTCATTGCTGCAAGATAAAAGAATTCATCAGATAACGGGAGGTGTCAAAATGATTCTTAGAGTTATGATGCGACTATGTGATAAGGAAATGAAAAATAATGATGGGAGATATATTGGGAGGATGACAGATGCCCCCCCAAGATATCTCTTTTCAACTATAGCATAAGATTGTTTGAAGGACTGCTTTGACATTTTATCTTTTGGAAATTCTGATTACTTTCCCTTTTGCATATTATTGCAAAGTCAAAAAGGTTGAATAACCATTCCACTCCTTTCTTCCTTCTGATCCATCACTCCTCAAGTTTAGTTCCCTCGGGTCATTCCACTATCCTGTGTCCGTAATGTTACCCCATTAGTCAGATCAAGGGGTAAATGACATAAGTTTAGTTGTTGCCAGAGGTTATCCCAATGCAGCATTGTTCTCCCAAAGTGCTGTAGTTGGCCAACTGATATAGGGACGACATGGCTTCTGTGAAACTTTTGCACAGTTGGATGGTTTATCATGTTCTGTTGGCATCTTTTTGCTAAGAGCTTCACTTTCTCAATGTCAAATTTCCTGCAGAATGTGAGATTCCTTGCAAATTTCATAACCGCAGCTGGAATTATTATCAAGAGGAGCTCGGTAAAGCTCAAATATCAGTTATATTATGGAAATTAATTGAGCTACAAATTGCTTTTCTCACTCATTTGCCGTTTCTCCCTTTTTGTAGACTCGCATCAGCGCCAAGGCGCAGAGGAAGGTTGCGAGGGAGATCAAAACCGCTCGAGCTTTCGGGCTTATGCCTTTCACGACGATGGGAACGAAATCCTTCGTCTTTGGAAAAACAATGGAGAATCTTGATGAGGATTACGAGTACGAGGCCTTTGAGGGGGCCACGGGTGGTGACATGGAATGAGCGTCATGATCCTGATGCCACCAAGACTTCCGTGAGAATCGTCCATTTGACTTTTCGGTCTTGTCCTGGCATGCTTCTTTGACTCCTCTACCGTTCCATACTTTCCAATTTCGGGCAAGGTCATAGCGTTGAGTCAGAGCAGAGCAGAGCCATGTAGAGATTTCTGTTGTTGGATAACAGGCTGTGCTGGTCTGGGGACCTTTTTTCCGGAGTTACTAATGAGACCAAGCTCATGTGCTGGTACTGGGACTTTTATTTATGCGTTTAGCTTGTTAAAGATGCATTGTCATAATCAGACATCGCATTTGAAAAAGAGAATGGGACTCCGGGTGGACCGGGCATTTCTTAAGTGGCCGGACAAGTGTCTGTTCCGGCGGCCCGCCTCCCCTGCGAAGAAGCTTTGTAAAATTGAGTCTGGGTTCTTTCTTGTGACACAAGATACTTACAATTCTTTTTCGTTCATGTAACTGCCTCGATAGGTTAATGTAATTCAGGTAGCTAACATTATTGCTTTTGGGGAAATATCAAAAACCATAGAGATGTAATTTAGCTAGTGACAATTTCTTTTTGGAAAAATTCCAGAAACCGTCCGGGTTTTTACCAAAGAAACATCTTTGCATTCTGTATTTTAAACAACGCAACAATTGCTCCCTCACTTTTATGCTTAATCACCACTTGATGGTAGCCCTTAAATCCATGGACGCCACATCGTAATAGCTCTTTCTTTCAATGCGAGTAAGAAGATTGGAGAAGATAAGTAATGCTTATCCCGACGGATAATTACTCCAAGAATGTCGAATGTATTTTACGATCTTATTGCTCAAAACACCATTGGCTGCAATTGAAATTTCCTAACCATTGAACTACGCATTCGATTTCCATAAGAGTGGCTCTAAGATGGTAAATAAAAAGCAATAACACCGGCGGAACATGGAACACAAGCGACTTTGCAGCAAATCTCTCTTAGGAGCAAGTTACTAGGAGATACCAGAAAGATGCAGACATTGAAGAACTGCGGAAAATCTTCAAAGAATACAAATCGTGCTCAAACCAACGATGCAAAATTACAAATCATAAGCACCCCAGAACATGTCTTCCAATGCCAGCAAGAGAAAACTCATTAATTTCTTCCTGAGTACTGTAAGGTCAGCGAAGCGTGCATACATTCTGCCGTGTACGAAGACCTATCTTTGGGTGTCGAGATGGTTCCATACCATAGAGATGACTATCCAAAAGATAACCTTCAGAAAGTCAATTGGCCTGTGGAAAAGATGTACCAATTGAGTTGTATGAGGTATATATCTAGCAGTGTGTTTCCCGGGACCGCTATGCCATCTGGTCCAAACAGCCAAGAGAGAGTTCGCTGGTTTCTGTGTTCATTTATAGGGAGGAATGTGAAAATCTCCCAAGAGAGTTTAGACCTAATCAAGTCTTGCCAAAAGGTTCATCGTGCACAACTCTTCCCCAAACATTACTTTTTGCAAAGTGGATTCCCATGGTCATGCAAGATCAGCAAAAGTTCTTTTGCAAGCTAAGAAAGACGTTGAAATGGATAAAGCATAGAAAAGAAGCTCCACTCTGCACATTCTAAAACGTCCTCCTAGTAGATAAAAATTGTTGCAAGTGCAAAATCAAAAGACACGAGGAGTTTATTGGTCGAGCTGACGCCCACAATTAGCCCGGGGATCAACATGCATCTGTAAGAGAATATCCACAAGGATCTGTTTGCAATAGAAGGACCTAGGAAACAAGTAGGGCTAGTAAAGTTGAGACACTAACAGCGGACTTTGAGTGTACTTTATGACTATTAGACAAAGACCATTTCACGCACTTGATGCCAATTTCTTTGATCTTGCATGATATCAATGTGATATCACTCAATTGACTCACCGAGGTATTATTCGTTTTAGTCTGCCCCGTTTTGAGCTTTATGGTTTTGTATTTTGGCATACAGCCAGACACTTTTTCAAAGAGTTACGCATCTTGATAGTGTTCGCTTAACTTTGGAGTTTTAAAGCAAAAGTTACCGTTACGTTAAAAAGCGCCTCTATGATATAATTTTAGATTTCACACATATATCCTAGATTATAAGGACAGTAGAAGTGGTAAATATTTTATAAGGCTTTCGCTTTAGTGTCAAAAGTTTTAATTGGCTCATTTAAGTGTCAAATTTGAGAATAAACTATCCCTTAAGAGCCTCTGAGAAATTCAAACAAAAAATATTACGTAGCTTTTATAATAAAAAGTTTAACTTGAGTTGGCATTTTTATATAAAGTACGAAGTCCACATGGACTTCCTAACGACGTGGCTGACTTCCTAAAATGACGTTGCATGAAGCCTAGGCCAAAAATGAAAATCAAGTAAGATGAATAGAATGAACAATCACTATCCGGTGAGTAGTACACCTCTTCTAAATAGATCGAACATTCACTATGCATCTCAATAAATCGATATCATAACTCATCGATTCCAAATCTAGTATACAATATATGTAAAATATATAAAAAAATGAGATACCTTTTGACGACATAATTTTTTACATGTCGAATCAATCGACAATAACAAATTAATCATCAATGGTCTATTCCATTGATTAATCTTTATCATCAAACATCAATGATCTATTCTATTAACTAATCTAATGTTTAGTATCTTATTGTGGTCACGCTCAACGCTAGTGACAAGGCAAGCCTTGACTAGGTCTTCACCTATATTAGCCGATAGTTCGGCCTAGAAAGACGTCTTGATAACAGCACGCGTACTTACATCTCAATGACACAAGCATAATTCACCAACCTCATTCTTTAATAACCCACGATCAAATCTAGATCCATCTCAAAACTTGAGTTCACTAACCAAAACATATAACTTTTCAAGATTCAATTCATCATACATAGCACATTTCATAAACCACACTCAAAGTCAAGAACTTTTTGTAATATTTCATATAAAGGTTTTGCAATCTCATTCATAAGTAACCAGTTTAAACTATAATCAACAGATATTTTTCCATTTCAAATAAACAAAGTTTTAGTAAAATGCTCAATCTAATTTTATGCATTAAATATGCCAAAGCACCACTTTGCCTTTCCAAAGAACTATCAAACCATGTAACATCTCTTTAATTCATAATATTTCTTTCTATAGTTTGAAGATATGAGTAACCACCCATATATTGAAGTTAGAGAAAGAAACCAACCTCCCAAGGCTACTTGAATTGATGAATTCGTATTAAAAACAATTTCAAAACCAATTAAACTAAAACACTTCCACACAAAATAAATTTAGTGGACAATTTTTATAATGTAAAAAACTGAAATTTATATTTTTATATTTTTATATCTTTATTTTCTTTTGTTTCTTCTAAGTTTGGTGAGGGCCGGTGACCTTGGTCGATCACGGGCGAGGGTCGGGGTCCTCACCCAATGGCTATCTAGGCAAGGGCCACGACCCTTGCCCTTTGCCAATGAGGGCTTCACGGTACTTGCCAGATTTGGGCGAGGGTTGGATCCTTTCCTGTGGCCAATGAAGGCTATGCGGCCCTCGCCTATTGGCCGATGACCTTGGCCTATGTTGCCGAGGGTTGACTCCCTCATTGGGCTTCATAAAAAAAAAAAATATAAAGAAAGAAAAAGAAAAAGGAAGAGGAAAAGTTAGAAGAATGCAGCATCCTAATGCACGGCTAGTGACCCTTGGCCAGCGACCCTCGGCGAGGGTCAGCCAACAACCCTCTTAAGCCTGTTTTTAAAACATGGGGCAACCTATTCATGACCTGCACCCCTAAATATAAGTTCTAGGCCTATTTTGCCACCTCTACTTATCGTGAATCAGAATCGATGATTCAAAGGACATAATATGCAGCAGAGATTGGCTGTGATTAGTGGGATTTTTTCCTGCAAATTTCAACCACACCCGACCAAGCTCTAACCGCATGTTTATGGATTATATTGTTAGAATCAAAACATCCTTCCATTGATATTTTAAGGACTGGATATTGAATTAAATAATTCAGCATACCTAGTATGTCATTTGCATTAGCAATGATCTATGTGTCTTCTCTCCAAAAAGCTTTACAGGCCAAGACACCATGGCAAAGGATCGCTGAGAAGTACAAAGACAATAGCGTAAACCCCAAACGGAAGCGTCTCTCCTAATTTTACAATGTTCCAATTAATAACTTTCAGAATATTATACCATTAAGAATGGAGATTGTTCCAATGAATAAATTTCGAAAAATTATACCATTAAGAACTATGTAGCATATTTTTTCAAAGCGTTTTAGTGTGAATTCTTCTTTTCTTGGAATTAAAACTTTGACAAACCTGTTGATCGGGGCAATCAAGTACTAAAGTTTTTATTTAAGTGCAATCACGTCCTAAACCTATATATTGAAAAACACCATTTAAGTTGCCACATGCAAGTAATTTTCTGATCAAAGGTAATTCTTTGTATTGTTAATGGAAAAAAAAACTTGATTACACTTCTTCACAGACTACAAAGGACTTAGATTGCACTGATAAAAGTACGTAACATTCAATTGCGTTTGTGCATGAGGCCTTGGAGTTTCTAAGCACTTCTCTCTGCCATTTAAATCTAGGGGACAGGACTCTATAAGAGTCCAACTAAGTCTACGGAAATTAAAAGGAAAAGTAGTATTATTTAATGTGGTGTCTGTATTTTTATTTTTCTAGAATCGATCTATTGTACACCTTCTCATTGGTTTTTCCCCTTAATTAAGCTCCATTATATAGTCGCGTGCCACGTCGGAGCCAACTCATTCGACCGTTGTACAAGGCAAAACCCTAGTCCTAGAAAATCTCGCAAGGGATAGTCCAGAACAACTGAAAAGAGTTCGTGTAAGAGTCAAACTCTTCTATAAAGTAATGGGGAAGTTACAAGTCAATATCCTAATCTTGTATGATGAGATAAGTCGCCGTTCCGTTTCATGCAAAACTAAGTTCTTTTCACTCAAGCAAGTTTATTCCTTTGCAGTGATCATCACTTCTCAAACCCTAATAGCCACATCAGGGAGGCCCTTATATAAGATAGCTTTCCCGGACAGTCAGGCGTCGCACGCGTCATAGGAGGGGCTAGAGACCTGCTTGGCATAACACGACCCGGCGCAACAATGGCGGCCTCCACCAACCTTTGTGGGCAGAGCGTCTCGTGGTTCGTCGTTTTTGCTGTTTTCATGACAAGGGTCGCGTACTGTGCTGAGCACTTCCACAGTTGGAACGTGGAATTCGACCCGGACTCCGCTTTCTCGTACCTAGAACAACCGGTGTGTTATCAGCTGAATCCGATTCATGTTGTTCGTCTTTTGCGAACTCTTTAATGATGCAGTTTGTATTAGGGTTTTGTTTCTTTGAGGAGGATGACGCCATGAGAGTGTGAATTCTGGATGCAGGTTATCACCATCAACGGAATGCTCCCGGGACCGCTCATAAACATGTCGACGAACGACGTCGCCTACGTGAACGTGTTCAACAACCTGGACGAGCCTTTGCTTTTCACATGGTACGTATCTCAAAAAGATCCATCTTTGCCGATTACATGCTCAGCCGCATGCACGTTTCTCTCAATTTTCTCAGTTTTGGATATTTCAATACGTTCAATAGATCAAAATATAAAGAAAAAGATCATGTTTTCAAGTGGTTTTCTCCGGTGAATCCCTTCGTTCTCGTTGATAACAATTGTATAATCCAAGTAGAACAAAACTAGAGAAAAGAACAGGAAATACCCAACATATAATTCTTAGACTTTGACGTAATTTTCTAAGTGAATCTGCTTTGAAGTCGTTGTCTCCATTCAATGTCCTAACGACATTCCCTGTATAGGGGGTAAATAAAAATAATATAGCCTTTTTTTTCCCGTGATACTTGCTTAAAAAACTAAGAAAAATTTCTTATGCTTGCTTCTTCTTCTTCTTCTTCTTCTTCTTCTTCTTCTTCTTCTTCTTCTTCTTGGTGGTGGTGAAGGAATGGCCTGCAACAGAGGCTGAACTCATGGGAAGATGGAGTCTCGGCACGAATTGCCCAATCCGACCCGGCACCAATTGGACCTACGTGTTCCAGGCCAAGGACCAGATCGGCACCTTCTTCTACTTCCCTTCCCTCAACTTCCACAAAGCTGCCGGCGGGTTCGGCCCCATCCGTGTCAACAACCGCAAGGTCATCGCCGTCCCGTTCCCGACACCTGAGGCCGAGTACGACCTTCTGATTGGAGATTGGTACAATCAAAGCTACAAGGTACTCAATGCGTTCTTTTCGCCCTCAAATTTTGGAGAAAAACTAATCAATTTCGAACACCTAAACGGAAGATTCGCATACAAATTAGCCCTTGACTAATTAAATGCATTTCGATGCCGTTTAATAACACTGAAAAGCTGTTCAATTTTCATCCTTCGAACAATTCCACATGACTAACAACTTCGTTTTGTCTCTTCGATTTCTTGCGTAAATCATTGTAAATAGACGATTAGATCGTCATTAAGCGACAAACGGCATGCTTACGGCGGAAAGCCTGACGCGCTACTGATGAATGGCAAACTCTCATATGGAGTTGCACAAGATCCTGAGACATTCAATGTCACCCAAGGTAAAGAAAAATAAATCGACAGTTCAGCAATCTTTAGAATTCAAATTCAATTTGGACCGTTCATTATATTTTTTTTATTTTTGGCACCTAAATGTATATTCTCCGCAGGCAAGACTTACAGGATCAGGATATCAAACGTGGGCAATGCACTGAGCTTCAATTTCAGGATCCAAGGGCACAGGATGGTGGTGGTCGAGACGGAAGGGTCGTACACCGCCCAGATCACCGTCGACTCGCTCGACATCCACGTCGGCCAGTCGTACTCGGTTCTCGTGACGGCGGACCAAGCCAAGGCCGATTACTTCATCACGGCGACCCCGAAGCTGGTCAGCGCGGAGAAGTCCGGCGAGCTAATCGCCCTGGGAGTTCTTCACTACAAGAACTCCAGTGGACCCCCAAGGTACCCCATTCCTCCAGGTCCTGATCCATTTGACATGGGTTTCTCCATCCGCCAAGCTAAGTCCATCAGGTAATGTAAAGCAGATTCCTAAACTTGGTTCCGTTCATTTGATTTCGGGGTATGAAATTGACATTGCACTTTATAACTAGCAGGTCGTCTCCCTAGAAAGAAAAGACAAAGAAGAGGTTTGAAATTTTGAATAATTTCATTTAAAAAATTCGAATAGTTTAGGATGAGTAAATTTCAAACTCGAAATTCATGAAAAATCGTTTCCGATAAATCTCTCATGCTTGAAATATTGGGTAATGAATTTGAATAGTTTTGAACGACTAAACGTTAAGTGAGAGACTTGTTAGATGGTTCGAGAATTTATTCTAATATCATATTAAATAACAATAGAAATAGCCAATAATTAATATTTTTTATCTAATAGATGTTGAACTCGTTTTCTCTAATATCTAATCGAATGATTTAAAAGTTTTAATTCTCTCTCTGATGTTTTCCACCGGTGGGGCTTTCGTCACTAAAGGTGGAACATGACCTCCGGCGCCGCGAGGCCCAACCCGCAAGGGACGTTCAATGTCTCCCGCGTGACGCCGAACCAGACGTTCGTCCTCCATGGGTCGACGGCCGATATCGGCGGGGCACCTCGCTATGCCGTGAACAATGTGTCGTACCACACCCCGGAGACCCCACTCAAGCTGGCGGATTACCTAGTGAACGGGTCGGGCGTCTACCAGCTCGACTCGTACCCAGTCCGGTCCGTGAACCAGGTGGCCGAGCCGGGCGTCTTCGTCGCGACCGGGGTTCACAAGGGTTGGATCGAGCTCATCTTCTCGAACGGCCTGGACGTCATGGACTCTTGGCACTTGGACGGGTTGGGGTTTTACGTGGTCGGGTAAGTAGTTTTCCTTTTGTGAAATTTCTCTACGATATTCTTTTAGCAATTGTTGCAGCGTTTAGGTCTAATTTTGGCCTGCCGTTTATTTCATGAAAAGTGAATAATTTGAAGAATATTTGAGTGTTGTTTCGCTTGAAATAATTAGTCAATAGAACTTATTTTTATTATCAACAAAAAATTATGTCTCCACATTTTTTGTGAAAAATGAAAAAAAAAAATTCATTTATTCATTTTTGTGAGCGATATAAAATAATATTTTTAAGAAAATATTTTTTGAATTATCCATTTTTCATGAAAAAAATGGAGCTTTAGTGTGATTATTTTTCCTAGCAATGTTTGCGATAATTATATGTAGACACAAGTAGAAATTCTACTATTTTAATTGGTCAAATGTTGTGTGACTTTTGTGAATTCTCATTTATGGATCCAACCTGCAATCGAACTGAAACATATTCTAAAATAAGTACATAGATATATGTCCTAGATGCACCCTCCAAAATTTCTTTCATGTACCCGTTAGATAGCAATCATCTTGAAACCGATTGATGTTAAAAGTTGTGGAGAAAATGAAAGAGAAATGGGTGGGATGCATTGGATTCCACTCTCTGATTCATAGGTTTGGAGACGGAGCTTGGACGCCCAGATTGCGATCAACATACAATACACATGATCCGGTCGTCCGGTCTACAGTTCAGGTCCGACTCAACTCTCTCTCTTTCAATCTATACATGTCTATATAATTATACATTATGATAAATTCTATACAGAATTTACATTGTTCACACACACGAAATCACATTCTTGTACTATAGTAACACCATTGCTTCGTTCCTAAAAACAGGTTTATCCTGGGAAATGGACTGCTGTCTATGCTTACCTTGACAACCCAGGAATGTGGAACTTGAGATCTCAACACTCGAAGCATTGGTACCTTGGACAAGAGCTTTACGTTAGGGTTTACGATGCTGACCCCGATCCTGCCAAGGAGAGGCCACCCCCAGAAAATCTCCTCCTATGTGGTTAGTGATTAAATCCATTATATATAACTTAGAAATCATCTAAAGTGAATAGGATACACTATTGTAAGTAAGTATTTCAAGAAAGTTGATTATACTCAGCCCTCGATAAAAACTCGACACGTGAACTTTCTTCAATTTTCTTTTATGCCTCTTCGATTTATTATTGATCATTGATTATTTGTTCCATTTAAGGAAAATTTCAACCGCCGTCTCCGGCACCTGCGCCCATGGTCGCACCACCCCCTAAGGCGGGTAGCGCACCACTTCTTCGCCATACTTGGTAAGTCGAGAGCCAAATTTTTTTTTTTTTAATTTCTGATATAGTTTGTGCTTATCATATATAATTTTATATACTACTAATTAAATTCCTCATTCAACTGAATAATTTCCATTCTCTTCTCTCTCTCTCTCTCTCTCTCTTGTAGGTTTCGTGTCATCATGATTTTTTCGCCGCGATCATATAACATCTTCGATTGGCGATGGATGTTCTTTTGATGATGGAGATCTGAATTATGTACATGAAACGTGGAAAAAACCATAGGAAACTATACAGATATCGATTGCCTGTTTAGGTCTATTTGGGTAATGTAACTATATTGCTTCTCTCTTTTTTTCGTAGTTGGGAATTTTGCTAAGAAAAACTGTTAGCAGTATTTGCTGGATTCCGAAAGGGTTAGTGATCACTTTTGAGTAACTTTGTCATGCTTATTTTTACTATGGATACTCTTGAATAGTCGGCAAAATCAACATACTCGTATGTTCAAAACAATATCATCGAAATTATGATGAGAAATTAACTTAAAATTCTAGAAATATCATAAAATTACTCATTCATTCATATGCCTATTGTACGGATGCCGATTCAGCCATAAACTTTTAAATTTTGTCAATTTAGTTCTAAATCTTTGAGCGAAATTCCAATATAGTTTTTCTGTCAATTTTTGTTGAAAATCGCTAACGTGACTATCTAGTTATGGTCCGTCGTTTTACATGGCACGTCATCACGTTCACAATTTCTAGCGAAAATTGACTAGAATAACTACATTAGAATTTGGCACAAAGGTTTAGGACTAGATTGACAAAATTAAAAAATTTAGATGAATTGACATCCAAGCAATATACGGTTTAAAACTAATTAGACAATTTCCCCTTTTACATGAGCATGCCTCTAAATATGCTATCATCATTATTTAGGATTTAAGAACTCTAAATTAAATTACAAAAGAAATCATATTTTATATAGAGAGATTACTGGAATTCTAATGAAATTGTTGGAAATAATAGATTATCATTTTAACTTTTCCTTGTAAAGAGAAATAAGCATAGTACATTTTTCGATTACGAAATTGTGTGGAATAAATCAATAAGGTGCCAGTTAAAATGTCAAGGAAGTTCGCTTCTTTTTTTTAGGGTCTTGGGTTTAGGACTTATTGGGAGTATTCCAAAAGGTAGAGTCCTAAATGAACCCTATCGATCAGGACTTATTGGGAGTATTCCAAAAGGTAGAGTCCTAAATGAATCCTATCGGTATAGAAAGATAGACTGATTGCGGAACGTAAAATTTAAGTACAATAAAATAAAATTTCATAGGATAGGACAGACAAAAAAAAAAAAAAGACTACTTAGAGAGAGAGAGAGAGAGAGAGAGAGATGGTTTGTCGGGAAGCACGAAAAAGGAGGAGAGGAGGGAGACTAAGGTACCAAGACATGTGAGAATAAAGTAAAGATAGAGAGAGAGAGAAGGGTAGTTGTCAAGCATGTCAAGTTGAAGGAAGGGGGCTTGGGCTATGGCCTTAAAAAATGCCGAAGGAAGATGAGTTTGGGCCAAATTGAATATACATTATGGACTTTTCTATCACCATTCTTTTGGGAGTGTAGGGACTGCCTAGCTACTTAGGAAGTTGACTGATCATTGCATGTATGTAAAGATCTAACCAGAGAATTTCTGTACTAATTTTGGGTAGAGGTGGCAAAATCGAACTAACCCGAAAATCCAACTAAGCTTTCTTGTATCCTGACCCAACTAAGAAAATGACAATTCATACCCAAGTTGAATCGTACCTGAAATATCCGATTTCGATCAATTCAATCATCCAAACCCTGCTATCTAGAATTGGGGAAAAAAAAAAATTTGAAAACGGTGGCAGCCTCGGAGCGCAGGTGCCGAGAGTGAGGAGCAGGAGTGGGGGAGGACTCGATGCACTGTTGAGTGGAGGATTGTTGGATGGGGACACGCCACCGGAGACAATGGCTCAGGCCGACAAACTATTGGCTTAGTTGGGCAGCGGCAGCGAAATATCGAGGAGGAGGAAAGATGAATGGATCCTAAAGTTTTAGGGTTTTTTCAGAGAGAAGGGGTGAAGAGAGTGATGAGTGCAATTTGGAAAAGAAAATTACTGTTTGGTAATAAATGGACAAGGATCGTGGGCAAGACATGCTATTTGAAAACTCACAACAAAAAACAAGATATTCCAAAGTGAAGATGCATATCGATGTATAGAAACAAAAAGTGAGGATGATAATTGAATTTTTTTTTCCCGAAACAATGCTTCTAGAAATAGTATTTATGAAATAAATCGTTGACTTAAAACTTGGCATGAAGGGTTGACAAAAAAAAAAAAAAACACTCAGCATGAAGGAAAATCTTCAAAGCATCCTTTCACTTAGCCAAAAAAATGAGTTGCAACTTCCAGGATATCACGGGACTTAATTACCAAATTAAACAATCCTCCCCCACTTGTAATGCATAACGCATGCTATGAGCTGTGTAAGAGGTCGATGATGAGCGATGCTAATGTATCCAAACTCAAACGATATAATAACTAGCTTAATGGTTTAAATTAATGTAGCTACTTTGACCAGATTGATGTTCAGTTAATTTAGTCGCTTTGACCAGATGTATGTAGCTTGATTTCGCAGTTAAGGCATAGTAATTTCCATCTTAACTTTATCATAAAACCTACTTGTAGCTTGAGTTATCTAAGTTAATGATGAGTGATTAGAATTCAATTTACTCGCCCTTGCGGCTTAAGTTATAAGACTGGCAATCATCATGGGAAAAGACAGAGAAAGGACCAAAACTAGGGTATTGAACATTCCAATAGGTTTTTGCTTGCTGCAGAGAAAACGGACCGGGCGTGGATTCGCATGTTGAGTACGTTACTGACTCTATAATAACTTTATATTTTAGTGAGAGAGAGAGAGAGAGAGAGAGAGAGAGAGAGAGAATTAATGAAACTTGTTGCTTCGCTTGTCACCGCCACCACGAACCTAAAGTCGTGGCTTAGTTTTCGATTTGTTTTTTTCAGTCTTTTACGTTCACAAGAAAGCTCTCTCTCTTTCTCTCTCTCTCTCTCTCTCTCTCACAACAAGGCCTTGCCCATGACGTCCCACTGGAAAAGCAACGGGGAAGAACATGAGGACTTGCTTGAGCTACATGCAATTGACATGAATTTCAAGGCTTACAGATCATGAAGGACTAATTGTTTTCACAAAAAAGAAGAAGAATTCTTCATATAAACTTGAAATAATCAGTATATCGCTGTACTCAGAAAGGAAAAGAATCAAAAGAATCTGTAATTTTCCAGAAGAAACTGCGAAGATCGCATTGAATTCCAGTTTGGATTTTCAATGCAGAAAGTCCGAAAAGAATTTATAAGATCGGGGGAAAAGGAAAGATGGATTCTTGAACCTTCTTAGTAGCGACAATCCACCAGAGCTGGGACCGAAAACACGAGCCTCGATCGGTTTTCTTGCTGTTCTTGCTGTTCTTGTTGTTGCTTTTGTTTCTTCGAGCTCAAGGGAAACCTATGATCATTGTGGTCATCTTCGTCGGGTGCTGGTAGATTGAGATCCAAATCCAAGGACACGGCGTTGTTCCTAGCCCTCGCCGGTGATTCCTCGGACTCAGAGGTCATCGGATTTAGGGACAACCTCATGTTCGTCCCTGCTGGAGTTCGGTGCCGCCTCATGTGACCTCCTAGGGCTTGGCCTGACGCGAACTCGGCCCCACAAATTGAGCACTCATGGACCTTCGGGTGCTTATTACTGAAGCTGCTCCCGAATAACACGTTCTGACCGCTCAATTGAAGAGAGAGAGCTGACGACGTGACATTTTGGCGCTTAAATTGTGCTGACTCCTCTTCCTCTGATGACGACGTCCCGAATTGATGGTGAGGCTTCTTGTCTTCGGCCGTGGCCTTGTTAGGCTTCTTGTGGCTCGCGCGGTGGCCTCCTAGAGCTTGGAAGGAAGGGAAAGTTCGGCTACAAGTCTTGCACTCATACACATAATACCCAATCTTGTTCCCTGTGCCTGTGGATGCTTCCAAGTACCTCTTGCTATTGAATTTGAGGTCTGCAACATCTTGCTCCAATATTGCTTGCTTTTGGGGCAATTTAGAATGGCCCTGGGCCAGGAGGATTAGGCAATTGGCCATGTCTTCCTCCTCCTCCAAGGTGCTCATCCCTTCAACTTCGGTTGAGGATGCTGGAGAGAAATTGTGATTGTTGGCGCTGACGATGGCATGGCTGTTGTTGACAACGATGTGGTCGCGGCTGCTATCATCATCGTCGCTTGGCGAACTGGCGATCCCGAAACGGTACGGGGACTGCACCCTCTGCCTCTTCGTCCGCTTGCGCTTGGCAATGCGTCCGGCGTAGTCCCTGGGCCCCGAGAAGGCTTCCTCAGCGGCGGTGGCGGCGGCTTCCATGGTTGAGAGAGGGAGGGAAGGAGGGAGGGAGGGAGATGGAGATGAGAGGGTAAAGCAAATTGGGGGAGTGTGGTGGGAATATAAATAGTGAGGGGGAGGAATTGGAAGGCGATGGAGGAGGCTTTGAGAAGGAGTAAAAAAAGACAAACCCTCAATGGATGGAACACACACTCGTTAGTGTCTGCCAATCTTTCTTGATTTCCCAACTCTTCCCAAGTTATATATAGATCAGTTTAATAATGATTAATAGAGAGAGAGAGAGAGAGAGAGAGAGAGAGAGAGAGATGAGAGAGGAAATGGAGAGACTGGTGTAACTGAAAATATGCCAAATGAGACAGAGAGAGAGAGAGAGAGAGTAAAAATAGTTGGGAGGGGGAGGAGCTGGGAACGTAAAGTCCGTTTCACACTCTCTTTCTCACACTTTGCCAACGCACTTGAGGCAGATGCAGAAACGACTCCCACCAGTCTTTTTTTTTTTTTTTTTTGGGGGGGGGAGGGGGCTGCTTTTGGTGCCTGTGCGGGCTCCCTTCATTCCACGGTATAAGCATGCTCTCTCCCCTTCTTGTCCCCTTTTCCTCAATTTGGATAGACTCCAGATGCACCATCCACCCAACACTCTCCACCACCACCACCACCTCATCACAACCACTAACCTCAGCAACTATCCTTAATTTCACTTCAGCTGTCCTAAATTTAGCCCTAGCACTCAGGACACCCTCTCAACAGATAGAGGGAGAGAGAGAGAGAGACTACCCGCCACCAACTCATTGACATTGTCCCCCTCGTTAAGCGGTTCGTCAATTCTCCTGCCGAATTCATCTGGGCCTTTGCGTCTCTGCAGGTGGTCAAATTTCGTTTTTTGTTATTTTCTGTTGTTGCGACTTACCGTGAGCCAATGATCTAGTGGAGTCTTAGCTGTGTAAGGAACATGTCATGAGTGTAATTACCGATCTATATGAATTGTCAATGTAGTTCTAGAAAGCCAAGCTAAGCCTATCTTCCCTCTTTGGACAGAAGAGAGAGAGAGAGAGAGAGTGTCTGTGTCTGTGTGTGTTCCCTCGTGACTGTTGTAACAATGTAACGCGTTGGCCATCTTCATGTTCTGTCCACAGTTGCTCACACGTCTTCATCACCCAACATCCTTAAAAGAAAATGCACCAAAAAACAAGAAATAGAGAGAGACTGCACTAAAAAACATGTCCCAGCAACGATGGGGCTTCTAACGGTTAGCCTTCTCTCACATGCCAAAGCAATCACACACTCTCTAAAAGATGAAATTGATGAACAGGTCATTCGTTCCATATCAAAAGCGAGCGTGAAATTTCACATTTTGACAAGCGAATAACGGTAGGACGATGAGGGCTTTGAGATTAGCGGCTCTTTTTTTTTGGGTAGAAAGAAAAGCAAAAGTTTATTTAATACCAAAGTATGAACCGTACAAACTTTCTATGTTATGATTAATTATGACTGTGCAATTAATGTAAGTAATGAAATGGATCTACAATGAATATTTTTAGAGAGAGAGAGAGAGAGAGAGAGAGAGAGAGGGGAAAGGGCATGACTTTGCCTCAACGATTGTGTGAGAGAGGGGAATGAATGATTGGAGTGCAAGCCTGGAAGCACGGAATCTGCGGTGCACCTCCCTCCACTCCTTTTCTAATGCCTTTTCTTCTCTTCACTCCCCCGATTTGTGTTGGTGCCATGCTTTCCATTAACTTTCCCCAAGTCTTTTCGGAATATATATTTTTTCTTCTTTTTCTAGCGCCCCCAACCCCCCCCAAAAAAAAAAAAAAAAAAAACCTTTTCCCTTTGCATGACAGGGTGTGGATAATTGCTGGAGAAAAATTAAAATATATATAAAATAAAATCAAAAGAAACTCTGGTCATTTCGTGTTGAAGGTTTTTCTTTGGCAAGAACGTCGCATGTTGAAAGGTTGAAGAGATAATTATTTGACATGTTACCAATAAGATACTTCATAGAGTTTCTTCCTAGTTTTCCAAATATGCAAATACATAAATAAATTGTCGAGTGAAACTACTAGATTTATGTTTCTATGTACACTAATATCCCATATATTAGTTGTAGGATTACATCATGAAAGTATGCCAAGCTCGGTTGCACGGTCTTGTGACCCGAGTGGGGGCACTACTATGGTGGGACATGGGCTCAATTCCAATGTGCTGATCTGGCTGTGGCTCCGCATTGGCCTACCCCTTCCAAGCCAAATTGATCCATACAAGCCATGCAAAGGGATGGGTCGTGTGGGTCCTAGAGTCGGGAGGTTTGTGTGAGACTAGCTTCATAGAGCAACAAAAACCTCCTGCTCCAACAGTGGAAGGATAATGGCCTAGGCCCCTTGTGCCCATCATGTCCCAATGGACTGAGCCTCTTAAACCACTACTTTTGAAAAGACTGAAAAAATATTTAAGTTTTTCAATTAAAGATTTCAATGGTGATTAAATGTACATTTTAATTTGAACAATTAGGGTTACTGCAGTTGACGATGTTAGGAGATCTCCAACTCAAGTGTTGGAAATTACTTACTCAAATTTCACCAATTGCATGTAAACTGTTATGAGTTAGGGCTACCTAAACAGGTTGAACGTTTGAGCTTAACCAATTCATAAGGCTTATAGAGTGTTCCATGATCCTCTAAATAATCAACTCTATGTGCTCGTGCTCCTCAAGTATTTGCTAGGAAATTTGATTGTTGAAGAAGATGGAGAAGTAGTAAAAGATCCTTGATACTTTGATGCTTGATGATGATCACTATTTTTAAGGTATTATTTGTCCCCACTATTGTTTCTGTCGGGTTTAGAATAAATATACCTCTAGGACGTACACCAAAGTCGCAAAGAAACCAATTCAGCAATTACTCGAATCTCTCTTGAAATTTCTCCTTGAATGTGTTAACGTTGTATGTATGAAAAGAGAAGAGAGTTCTGAAGAAGAAGTGTTTTTAACAGTTATGGCTACTATAAATAATGTGTGAAGTGGTGTTTATTTATAGATAAATAATCAACACATCTTTTGGGAATAAGTACATTATCCTCAACCATCACCACTTTTCATGTCAAGAGTCACTTTCTTTCATAACTAATAATAACTTCCTTTTTAAGGACGAAGAGTCACCTCTTTTCATAACCAAGAGTCATGTTTTCTTTGACCAAGAGTCACTTATTGTTTTAACCAAAGGTCATGTATTCTCTTAACCAAGAAACACCTCTTTTATGATAATAAACTATTTCAATAATCCCTTACTTGGTTTGTTATCTACACTTAGTTATATAAATTCAAACATACAAGAAGGTATCTATTAAGATTTGAACCTTCAATTAGTGTAAATAATTACATTAACGAAGTCCGTGGTAGATAAAACTTTGAACCCGATCCACTTGTTAATCAAATTATCACACATATGAATTTATACACATTCGGTAAGAAATTTCCTATGCCTAAGCACTTTTATGGCCTTGTGCTCCTCCTGCATTCATGAACATTTACAAAAGTTCATTTGACTTTTGTTAGAAGTGGCACCACTTCTTATGTTCATATTGGTGAAGTTCCTAAATTTGTTACCTTAGCATTACCTTACTAAAACCTTGAACTTCATTAAGAGTGTTTTATTACACTTGTTCTCATAACTTTTCATAAGTACTAACCTTGTGCCCCAGTACTCAATCACCGTCAAGTTACAATAGCTCGTTTTTACCCATTTAACTTTAATAATTTCATCAGAAATTATAAAGTTGGATTTCTACTATGTTTGACTATTATTAATTTATCTAAGACTCATTCCCTTGGCAGTACTGCTTATTAAACCTCTTGAGAGTCCCTTGGTGAATGGATCGACCAAATTATCATTTGTCCGAACATAAATTACTAAAATAACTCAATCAGTAATTAATTGTCGAACATACTCATGCCGCAAACTAATATGTCTAGATTTTCCATTGTATATTTTATTGTATGCCCTAAACATAGTTGCCTCACTATCACAATATTGTTGCCATTAGTTGTGGCCACAACTCTATATCCAGTAGCAAATTTTGCAGCCATTCAGCTCTTTACCAACCACTAATAGTGATATAAATTCATATTCCATTGTTGAAAGGGCTATACATGTTTGCTTCTTTGATACCCAAGAGACCACATCATTTGCAAGTTTGAAAACCCATCTAGATGTTGACTTGTTATCAATTATGCTAGTTATCCAACTAGCATTTAAATATCCTTCTAGTACTGTTGGTCGTCTTTCATAAAATAGACCATAATGCATTGTTTTCTTTAAATAACCAAGAATTCTACTTATAGCCTTCCAATACATAGTACTAAGATTACCAGTAAATCTGGACAATTTACACACAATAAAAGCTATATTTGGTCTAGTGCAATGCATAGCGTACATTAGATTTTCAATTGCACTTGCATATTCTAATTGTGCTAAAGGTTGCCTAGTATTTTCCATCAATTTAATCGATACATCATATGGTACGTTTGACTCTTTAATTCCCAAATACTAGTATTTTTGAATGATTTTCTCAACATAGTTGCATTGACTTAAAGCATAACCCCCACTATGTTTGATCACTTTCATACCTAAAATTGTATTCACTTCTCCCAAATCTTTCATTTTATACTGAGAAGATAGATACTTTCTAGTTTTCATCTGTACCATGCATATTTGTACCAATAATCGGCATATCATCTACATATAAGCATATTATAACTCCATACTCTTTGGTAAATTTTGAGTAAAAGCATTTATCAGCATTGTCATGCTTAAATCCATATGATAAAACTATTGAATCAAATTCTTCATGCCATTGTTTCGGTGCTTGCTTCAAACCATATTCTGATTTGTTTGACTTACAAACCTTATTCTCATTTCCAGATAGAACAAAACCTTTAGGTTGCTCCATAGACACCTCATCTTCTAATTTACCATTTAGAAAAGCTATTTTAACATCCATTTGATACACATTTAATTTATAAATTGATGCCAGAGTTAATAAAATTCTAATTGATGTAATTCGAGCAACCGGTGCATATGTATCCAAGTATTCAATTCATTTTCTTTGCTTGTAACCCTTTGCTACTAACCTTGCTTTAAAGGTTTGTAGCGTACCATTAGGGTTATACTTTCTTCTAAATACCCATTTGCATCTAATTGGATTTGACCCAGGGGGCAAGTCAACTAACATCCATGTATTTTTAGCAATAATTGAATCCATTTCATCATTAATGCTTCTTTCCAAAATGATACATATCTAGATGCCATTGCCCCACTAAACATCCTTGGATATTCATCCAAGTAAAATAACATGGGTAATTTATTCACAACATTTTCTCTATCTCCTTCTACTAGGAGAGTTATAAAATTGGAATTGGAATCAAAATCTTTTGTTTTCTTCACTCTTTGACTTCTCCTTAGTTCACTTGAAGAATCAAATAATTTTTTTTAATTGATGAAGAATTATTTGTGTCAATTGTTGCTTGTGAATATGCCAAGGTATCACTTGAATCTTTAAGAAACTTGTGTTCAAGAAATTCAATGTCTCTTGATTCCACAACAACATTAGATTCAACATCTAATAAGCAGTAAGCTTTAGAATTTTCAGTAAATCCAACAAACACGCCTTTTGATGCCTTTGGTCCTAATTTTGTTCACTTAGAATCATGAATTCTATAGTATGCAGGGCATCCCCATACTTTAAAGTATTGGATGTTCAGTATCCTTCCTTTCCATAGTTCATATGGAGATATCTTAAATTTCCTTGAAGGAATTTTGTTGTGAATATGACATGCAGTAAGAAGTGCTCCTCCCCATAAATTTATTGGCAATTTTGCCTGCAAAATCATGGAATTAATCATGTCCATCAAAATTCGATTCTTTCTTTCTACTAATCCATTTTGTTGTGATGTATAAGGTGCACTTGCTTGATGCACAATATCATTTTCTTCAAAAAATGCAAAAAAATCTAATGAGAAGTATTCTCCTCTGTGATCACTTCTCAAAATTTTGATTTTTGCATCCCTTTGATTTTCAACAACAGTATATCTTGAACATATTAAAAGCTTGATCTTTCGATTTCATTAGGTAAACATAAGTATACCTAGAGTAATCATCTATAGATATAATAAAATAACGATTTCCTCCTCTAGTTAGTACACCATTTAAATCACAAATATCAAAATGCACCAGTTTAAGTGCTTTAGTAGATCTTTGCACCTTTGAGACTGATTTTTTAGTTATCTTAGCTTGTAAACATATTTTACAATCCTTCTTACCTGAATTATTACATGATATCATACCAATTTTATTCATAAATTTCAAAGTACTATATCCAACATGTGATAATCTATTATGTCACAAGGAAAACGACTCAAGCATATAAATAGAAATAGTATTCTTATTAATACTTAACTCGAACATTCCATTACAAGAGTACCCCTTCCCAACAAACATCTCATACTTAGACAGGATGAGCTTATCAGCCTCTAACACAGCCTTAATTCCATTCTCGCACAACAAATTTTCTGATACAAGATTCTTACCAACATCAGGAACATACAACACATTTATCAAAGTCAATTTCTTTCCAAAAGTGAATTGCAATTCAATTGTGCCTGTCCCTAGAACAATTGCAATATTATAATTTCCCATCAACACTTGTTGTTCCTTTTCCATTGGTGTATAAGATGTGAATTGCTTCTTATCATTTTAGACATGCACAGTTTCACTAAAGTCAAATCACCAATCCTTTGAATCATTCATAGTTCCCATCTTTAATTCAATCACCATCCCAATTTGCAATTAAGAGACCATAACAACTAATTTGTTGATGTTTTGCTCTACAATATTTGATGTCGTGTTAACCTTTTGCTTCTCTCGATAGCGACACTCCTTCCTGTAATGGCCTTTTTTACCATAATAAAAGAAAGACTTGTCCTTCTTGAAGTTGCTGTTATTGCCAAGCTTATTGATGTTGTTGGAGTCAATGAACTTTCTTTTGTTTCCTTTCTTACTTTTTTTTGTCTCTACTCATGTTGTCATTCTCAACAAAGTGCACCTTATTTGCAACTTCTTTCACGTAATTAGCCTCACGTTCCCGAGAACCTTCCTTAATTCGAATATGCTTTATCGAATTATCTACGGTTAGGTTCTCGGTCGTATGAGGAAGTTTCTTTCGATAATCAATTCCAAGTTGAGGGTAATTTTGAAATAATTGCAGCAACTTGAAGAGGTTTAGAAACTTCAATCATAAGGTCATTGAGTTTGGCAACACATATTTGTAGTTCCTCCACTTGCTTAGAAACAGAATTTCCATTAACCATGGTAAATTCAAAACATTTTAGAACAGTAAATCTATCAGTACCTTATTTGTCAGTATTGTATTTGGTAATCCAAAGCATTCTAAATGTCTATAGGATTTGTGCAAGATTGGAAAGTTTCATATAGACGATCTGACAGAGCATTGAGAATCCTTCCTTGGCACCGCCTTCATCATCCTCGCGCCTTTTCCTTGCAGCTTTGATTTCATGAGAGTCATCATCCTTTGGATTAGGGATAGCAGGCAAGTTGGGGTCGAGGATGTGGAAAATACATAATTCATATAGAAAAAGAATCATGGTGTCCTTCCAACGAATGAAATTAGTCCCATCATAAGGATAGATTCGCAATCTGTCAAGATTGCGAGCACTTGATGCAGCCGATGTCTCCATCTCCATGACAATAATACCTTAAGATTGTTAGGAAATTTGATTGTTGAAGAAGATGGAGAAGTAGTAGTAGATCCTTGATGCTTTGATGCATGATGACGATCACTGTCCTTAAGGTATTATTTGTCCCCTCAATTTTGCTGCTGGATTTAGAACAAACATACCTCCAGGATGTATACCAAAGCCGCAAAGAAACGAATTCAGCAATTACTTGAATCTCTATTAGAATTTCTCCTTGAACATGTTAACATTGTATGTATGAAAAGAGAAAAGAAAGAGTTTTGAAGAAGTGTTTTGCAATAGTTGTGGTTGCTCTAAATAATGTGTGAAGTGGTATCTATTCATAGACAAACAATCAACACATTTTTTTAGAATAAGTACCTTATCTCAAACCATTACAACTTTTCATGTCAAAAGTCACTTTCATAATTATCAATAATTTCCTTTTTAAGACGAAGAATCGCCTCTTTTCATAACCAAAAGTCACGTTTTCTTTGATCAAAAGTCACGTCTTATTTTAACCAAGGGTCATGTATTCTCTTAACCAAGAGACACCTCTTTTATGGTAACAAACTATTTCAAGACAATTCAATTATTATTTACACTTTGTGGCGTCTAGATATGAAATTCTCAAACACATATAAACTTCAATCAAACACACAAATTGAAATTGACCATTACTTGAATTACTACATAAGATGAAGTGACATTTGGATGTGAAATTAATACCAAGGAATTGAATTAAACTATCGGAGCGTAGATAAAAATATGGGCAGTCTTCCATCGTTGACTCTAACCCCTACATACAACTATATTGCTATTATATCACGGATTGAGAACCTATAAAATTATGGGATAATTTTATATCTTGAAAACCTATCATTCTTGAGAGGTCCATTGAATGGCAAAGATTTATCCCTTTTTTTTTCCTTTTTTTCTTTCTTTTTTTCTCTCTCTTTCATTTTTTGCCCATCCCCTTCCAAAAGGACACACGTCCATACACACACGAAACAGAGCATGCCCGCAATCTCTCAATCAATCAATCTCTCTCTCTCTCTCTCTCTCTCTCTCTCTCTCTCTCTCTCTCTCTCTCTCACATCATCTATTATTTGGAAGTGGAAGGGATGTCTATGTATTAGATTTTTCCTCTTGTTAGTCGATCATAAGCGATTATTCACCAATGAATGAAGACGCCTCACAACTTGGAATGATACCCATATTGCTAGAGACATGAGTCTTTTCTGGAAACGACATTGCATGTTCTAAGGGATTGTCTAATTGTTCATAGGAAATGGCTTGAGTTTGTCCCACAATAATATTTGGAAGAATTCTTCTTAGTGAGTTCATCTAACGGTAAAGGGTGATAGAATTTTCATTATGATTGGAGCATAACTTTTGGTAGGCAATGGAGAAACAAGTCACCTTTTCTAGATAATTTTGTTTTCCTTTGAATTCGGTACAAGTAATTCAGTCACACATGAAGAAAATCATCAAGATCTGTGAAAAAATTGATGTTACGTGGATCACGCACTTATACAATTTTGGCCAATTGGGATCTTTCACCTTCAAGGTGGATCAAATTGAATACTAATAGGGCTTCTAAAAGCAATCAAAAAGTTGCATGTGCGAAAGGATTATTCAAAAACAAACGGATTGGTTTTGCCACTTTCTTTGGAATGAATTTGTCTACATGAGTAAAATTTTGTACATTGTGATTAGGAATCAACTTCACAAAACAACTTGATTTTTAGAGAGATTGCCTCAAAAGCCATCGCTAATCTTATTAATCTAGAGTTTATGGTTGGTCATGCTAGCCTCGCTTTCCTTAATGATATCAAAAGACTATTAAGCTCTCGTTTTGAGTTCAAAATGCAACATAACTTTCGGGTCGGAAATCGTCCTGCTAATTGGCTTACTAATCTCAGAATCGACAAGCGTTTGGATACTAGGTTGTTTTCACTATCTCCTCGAGTTACTTCATGTTTTATTAGGTGGTCTATTAAAAATGATAGATTCTTGACGTTGATTTTTTTATTCGACTTTAACCCTTTTTATACCTAAAAGGGAAAAAAAAGTCAAGGGAGTTTTTTAAAATTATTCCCTTGTTAAGTTTTACTGGTTGTGATAAGTAAACCATATGACACCATGAGTATATGCAAGTGGGAAACCCTAGCTCTTTCCAATTACATCAACCAGTCATTTGCTTGGCTAGCGAGTAGGATTGCAACCCCTTCCCAATGACTATATTCTTGACTTGACCAATCAGAAGTTGCTGGAGACATATTACTCCAATTATAATATCCAATAAAGAGAAAAATACCTACAAGCATATCATGTTCGCTCTATTCTCTTATCTGGACCAATGACAGGCCAATAACTTTATGTGCTTTTGTAATTCTAATCGGAGTCTGCGACTAAAGAAGCCCTAATTTGCAAATTGAATCATGCCAACCGAACGATTAGTTTCTTGACAGGGGACAAGATGGCTACGAGAATCCCACACGTCCAAACGTGGGGTCAATTATGTGAACATAATTTAATAAAAATGCAGATTCATTATAAAAAGAGAGAGAAAAAGGATCATAAGAAACATTTGAAAAGAAGTTTAACTTTCTCTAAAGCTTTGGTTACAGATATACATAATCTCATGGCAACATACGTTGTGCTTCATATCTTGGGCCCAGCATGATGCATGCAAAATCGATAATTGTTGCTTTACTCTATTTTATACATACATACATACATACATACATATATACATACATATATATATTAAATAAAATTACAAAATAGGAAGGAAGTCTACGGATGACGAGTACTTGGCGTGAAGAAAAGAGACTGATGGGGATGGTGGGAGGCACGTAATTCGGCTCGAAAAAGAAAAAGCCATTTGTTGAAGCTGCTTATTTTGAGGGAAGCAAAGCATCTTTTCTTGCTCAACATCATGGAAACCTCTACTACTTCTCTCTCTCTCTCTCTCTCTCTCTCTCTCTCCACCATTATCTCAGCCACAATACATGGAAGATCACATACCTTTTATATTTATTTATGTATCTCTTTACAATTTTTATAACATTAGGTGCGTGAACTTTTTGGCTTTTCAAGATGCACACCAATCGTCTCGCCCACTTGCATCAAGCAATACTCATTGACTAGATAATTGGCATGGCCCCCAAAATCTACATCAAGTAGAAGACAATACCATACACCCAATTTCTGTGCAAAAGCCCTTTTTACACACTCATGATCATGATTTAAATTGATCAATTCTGTCGAGAAGAAAATGCAGGTCGAGGTTTGAACACAGAATTCGCGGCTTAAGGAAAAAAAATGAGCGCTTAGTAGCCCAATCAATCAACTTCTTAGGGCATCATGTATTTACTCTTTTATTTTATTGAGTACTTAGTTGGATTCGCCAAGTGACCTAAAGTGTGATGCGAAGGGCAAGGTCTGGAAAGTTCAAGAAAACTGCTGGCGACTTACAAGATATGCATGCTTGGCAAGTATTCCAGCGAATGTAACCTCCTTCCCTTTCGTATACTTTAAGCCCCGCCCATTATACTATTTCTACTTCGCAAGTCATCCATGTGAGAGAGAGAGAGAGAGAGAGAGAGTAGCTTCGGTGCCACTCAAGAGAACATGTTCAGTGCAAGTAAGCAACTTCAGTCTCCAATATTATAATCCACAAGACAGAATGTACCGAATAATTCATCGGCTTACATAATGCTAGCTTCAACACCCATCAAGTCAACCGTTGCACAATTTGCTCTATCCATTGGACATGAAAGTTAGCATCTACCGGCGTGACTCGTCTGTTAGTAGATTATATAATACACGGATATCATACGGATGTCATGACATCAACGCTGATACTTACGCATGACCGGAACTTGTCAAGGACAAGTGGCGTGCAATTATATGTAGATGATGTCATAGTAGATTGTATTAGAACTTTTACTTTCACAGATCTAAGAGGCCCACTTCACTGAAGTAGTCTTTGTACTCCATTCTTGGTAGATCTGGAGAAAAGACTAGATGTAGTTCCTTGCAAGACTTATCGTATTCGATGGCAAGCGGGAATATTCTTTCTTGCGATCATAGACATCTTAACATGCACAAAAACATCTCTCAGCTACAAACAACACAAAATAATTGAAGCTCGTGACCAAGTGAGAAACCCTAGAACCATCTAAAAATCTTGAAACTCACTTGGACATGACCCCCTTCGATGGATCTTGTTCTCGAATGATTGCATTAGTGCCAAGCCACAAATTTTGATAGTGGATAATTAGTTAAAAGATAGTATGGAGTCAACTTGCACAAGTCTTTCTTTGTTATATCGCTTTTTTTCGTCATTTTAAAGAAATGGAAACCACTAGCGACGTGTACGCTTTGCAGTGGTTGACCATATCACAAGATCCTTGCAGCTACTAAATCATTCGAGTTGACTTCAGAATAGAATTAGTCAAAATATAAACAAGTACCATTCACGAAATGCAGAATTTTTATTTAAGAGAGCTTAGAGGTAGGTAGTAAGCGACATCAACTTACAAATTACAGATATTATCGCATATAAATGTTGGTTGTCGTGCAGGAAATTGATTAGTAGAAAGGAAAAAAGAAATACTACTTGAAATTGGTGCATTGCTCTGAGTTAGGTGGTAAGGGTGATTAAGAACGGCAATTGGCAAGACTATCTATAGGAAGAACTGACACCGATATAAGATCTCAATCATGAGAGGCTCGATACTCTTAAAGCCTAATAATTCTTCTCATATTTCACACTCGTTTTTACTAATGTTTTCATGCCTCTAGTCTTTAAAAAGTGAAATTTCCAAAATGGGATCACAAGACCAAAAAAAGAGTAAAACTTACATGGTTACAACAACCACAAAAACAATAATCATACGTAACTTGGCTTGAATGGCAAATTACATGTTCATCTGACACGGGCTGTGGCATCATCACATGTATACCAAAGCCCAGAAATAGATTGAGCTTAATCCCAAAGGCCCGAAGGATCCCCACCACTTTTATTCCTCGTGAACTTTTTGCGTTTGTCTGCTTTCTTTTATTTTGCGTCGTTGCTAGCAAGCCGATAAGTGGGCTTTTTGGAACTGGCGTGGCAGGCTCTGCAAGAGGGTTTATCTTCCTTTCGTGCTGTCCTAGGTTATTGGAATGAAATGCATGATAACCTCAGTACATCTCCGAGCACTTTATTAGTCTCATCATATATGAGTTTCCTTTGCTCGAAAGAATAATTTGTGTTGAATTTAGAAGTCTAAAATTGAATCCACAATTGGGGCAAAACGATCGAAAAGAGCCGCCATGGGCCACCATCACCCTCCTTGTTAGCTTTGTCTAGAGGTGGCAAAATGGTCTTAGACCCATATATGACCCATTTAAATCATAAATGGGTCATGTATGGATAATTAATTTTTTAAAGAAACTAGTTAAATGGGTTTAAAAATTGAAAGTTTAAGATAAATGGATCTTAAATGGGTTGGACTTAAAACCCATTTTCAACTGAAGCCTCACAATCTCTCTCTTTCCTCTTTAACTTTATAAAAATAATTTTTTTTATAAAAATGGAAATTATATTTATTTTTTATATTTCGATTTTCTTTTTCTTTTTTCTTTCCTTTTTTTCTTTCTTTCTTCTTCCTCCTTCCTTAGCTAGTGGCCGGCATGGCAACGGCCGACAACCGGCAAGGTGAGGCAAGGCGGCGGCCGAGGTGAGGCGAGGCAAGGCGGAGGCCTCGTCAATGTTTGGCGAGACTTGAGTTCTTTGGCATCGAGCAAGCTCGGGTTGGTCGGATCTGGCGAGGCTCAAGTTTTTCCGATCTGGCAAGACTCGAGTTCACAGGAGTCAAGCAAGGCTTGAGCCTCGAGCTCGCTAGCATCGGGCAGGGCTTAAGCCTTGCCAATCTAGCGAGCTGGATGCTCACCTTTGGCCGGTCGTTGGCCGTTGTTGTGGCCAGTGGCTAGTTGAAGAAAAAAAAAGAAAAAAGAAAAATTATATTCTTAAAAAATAAAAATAATTAAAAATTCAATTTTAAAAAAAATTATAAAAATTGTCCATTAAATTTATATTGCATAAAAGTATTTTAGCAATGACATATAAAAAAAATCATAAGAAATAAGCTTTTTAGGTTTAGTTAAATGGGTTGGGTATGAATTGAGTATGAGGTGAGATAGGTATGGGTAAAAAATTTTGCACTATGATAAATGGTCATAAACGGGTTAAATGGGTTGATTTGGCTAGGACCATTTATGACCCGACCCAAATCCAACCTGACCTACTCGTTTAACAAGTCTAGTTTGTCTCATGAACTAAATGGTGTGTAAAATTTTAAAAGAGTCACTCATTCGTGGGATTGTCTACATCGATAATGTTGTGCACCTAGCCCTTAAACACACTTGTTGTATCTAATCACTAAGCCAATTTCATAATGTTATATGTGGTTATGTTGATTATGTGGCATAGAAAGCCAACTAGGATGAGGCAGGCGCTAAGCACGAAAGCATTATTGAGTGGAATCGATAAAAAGAAAGTGAGCGGTTATTTATGAAGAAAGTGATTCTGAGAGATTTATTGTTATACTAATTTGTAAAGAAGGAGTATTTTAGCAAATATAGGTGCAAAGACATTGCATATCACTAAACAATTTTTTTTTTTTTTAAAAAGCATCAATCTTACTTTTTCCCACTAAAATCCCTACAAAACCACTTAACAATATTTTAAGGATAAATCACAGTCATATAATGTTGAACGAGGAACAAAATTGCAGTTAGTAGATAATGGAATAATTATATATATATATATATATATATATATATATATTGTACTATGCCAATGTGGCGATAAACTTTGCAATTTGGTTATTATTATTATTATTTGTTTGAAATGTAAGTATCGTTTATAAGATGACATGCAAGAGCATGGGGGCATTCCCCAAGCATTACAGAGATAACTCAGAACGTGGAAAAAAGGAGTGAAGGAGTCTTCATACAACAGCCAATATTACATTTGTTTGGGAAGGTCTAAAATTTTGTAATGTGAAGCTCGCCCTCTAACAAGTTTATAAAATTTAACCATAATGATGGGGACATTATTTGACTTGTTTTGGAAACGTCTATAGTTAACTCAATCATAAACCTTTTAATGGTTTGCTAATATAGTTTTTCTAGCCAATTTTGAATAGAAATAGCTAATGTGGTTGCTAACTGTCTCAGATGGCATGACTAGTGCTGACGTGAATAATTTTTTGCATTTATTTGAATTTTATTTCCTTTTTTCTCTTCTTTCGATGCTAACCATTAGGCTTTAGTGATGACCAGCAAAGGTCAACCTTGCCAACCCAGTTGACCCTCACTCGACACTAGTGAGGTCAACCCTTGCTAAAGGCCGATAGGTTCGACTTCCCTAGTGGCTGGTCCCCGCCCATCATTAAGGATGCATGACCAACAGAGGAAGAAAATAAGGAAAGAAAAGAAAAAAAGTCTAAAAATTTTTAAAATGCAAAAAAAGGTCCATGTCAATAAATTTAGACCAAAATTGGCTGGAAGAATTATATTGACAAATTGTCAAATAGTTTAAAACTAAATTGTCCAAATTAAAAAGTTTAGAACTAAATTAACATCCGTATAATAGGTATAAGACTTTTTTGATAATTTTCTAAAGATAACTATGATCATAATCATGTAATGTTGACGTTTTGTTATCCTGTTACTGTTGTTATATAAAGTAGCCATGATAATAACAAGTCGATGAGGTGATTCTTTGAATTTCTAATAGTTTAAATAATATTTTAAATCTCATAACATTTCGAATTCTTTTCTTTTTTTTCTTTTTCTAAATCTATCGACTCTTCAATCATGTATATTTTTCCTAGGCACTTTTTTTTTTTTTCACTATCCTTTACTCTTGCAACGTGTGTGCAGTGACAAGAAAAAGAACCCATCGTCAGGGCCAACTTCATATTTAGTAGGGGGTCAAGGGTTTTTCTAGCTCAGAAACTGAAGTTTGCATGTTGAATCCCGATGATTTCGTGTAAATTATTTAAAATAAGGGTAAATTGCACAGGCAAAGGACTATACTTAATTAGTTTATCAAGCTTGAAGGTTGTTTCGTAGATCTTCAGTAAACCCATTAAACCGGTAGATCAGATCGGGTCATAAATGATCCAATCCAAATAAACCCATTTAATCCATTTTGATTTATTTCTACACAATTCAAATCTAGTAGCCTGTACTCGATCAAACTCATACGCAATTCATACCCGATTCGACACATATTACTAGAACACTTATATATTTAATCTAATTTACTAAAACTCATAGCCAAACTGTTAGCAATTTTGGGAGATCCATATGATTATAAATTTTTTTCAAGATTATGTATATATTTGATTTGATAGTGCATATCCTTAATTGATATATGTTACTTTTGTAGCCTCTCATAAAACCTATAAATAGGCCAATGTAATTTTCGTTATGATAAATCGAAATACACACAAATTTCAAATTTGCATTATTGTTCTCAACTTGGTATTAGAACCTCCTCTCCTAAGGCAATCCAAGTGCACTGAGTGCACTTCACACGCAGTGCACCTCAGACTCAAAAATTTCCGAATTCTATTTTTTTCTACTTTATCATTCTCAACGGTGCACCCAAGCATCCCAAGCAAATAAATCCATTCTCGCCACTCAACACTGTTCACCCAAGTGCATCATTCCCATCTAAGTAAGCACCATAGTGGTTGTGTTATGACGTTTCTAATGCGTCACCAAGTTAAGCTTTTCAAACGCATCTTCTCACAGTAAATTTCCCTCAGCAAAGCTTGGCGTATTTCACTTGTTATAACCATGCCAGCCGTATCAACCACGCTTAAGTTATTGTCCTAATAGCAAAGTCGATTGCAAAAGATACATGCTGCTCTACTCCAATATCTCTGATTCTCAACTTTTCGCTTCTCATTTCGAGAAGCCGACTTCACCAATAGATTTGCCACCATCAGACAATCAACATATTGAAATCTTCTTGTCAACGGAAGTTGGAGTCATCACATGTGCCACCACGCGCCGCCTTGCCTTGCATCCATTGAGTTCATTTTAATCTAAGATTTTTATGACATTGTTCAGATTATTTTTCAAACTCAAGTTGATTTGTTTCAACTCAATTTGTGCTTGAGGGGGATGTTAGTGATATTGGGAGATTTACTTGATTATGAATATCTCTCAGAATTATATATACATCTCATTTGATATTGCATATCTTTGATTGTTATATGTTATATTTGATAACTTATATGCTGATGTAATTTTTGTTATAATATATTGAAATATACACAAATTTCACAGAGGTAGAAGTGTGAAGAGTGAGTGAGTGCGAGATCAAGTAAAGACGAGAGAGACTAGGAGAGAGTTATACAAATGGATTGAGTTAAGTAAGTTGTAAATCTATAATCCATTTGTAACTCATATAACAGTCATTTTGTGTTTAAAGCCATTTACTCGGTATAACTAACCCATTTATAACCCATTTTAACACCCGTATGACTTTCTTTTTTTCTTTTTTCTTTTTTTTTTTTTTTTTTTTTGGGGGTGTCTAAACACCCGTATGGGTTAAGAAATAGCTTTGTAACCCATTTTGACCGGTCTAATCTCTAGGTGGGTGCTTGTGCCCTGAATAGATTGCAAAGCACGGAAAAATTAATATTTCGAAACGAAAAAAAAATGATAAACATGAGGATGCTGTTGCTAGTTACAAGAATGTCATGTCCTTATCCCAAAAGTATTGGAAAAATTATGTATGTTGACGTGTAATTTTATATTTTGAGTGTATGTTCATGTCATTCTCATATATATGCTCACAAAGAAATTTTACTTCTCTAAAACTTTGGCTTATGGTGGCTGTGTCCGGCAGAGCTTTGGGAAAATATCTTTGACTGAAGGTGTATATATAGAAGGTAAATAACATTTGGATAATTGACTTAGATGTATATTTTGTAAAAAAAAAAGATTGAACTAAAAAAGAAAGAGATAAAGGGCAGACAACTGGGTGAGCATCGGTAGGGAGGGCAGATCTCCACGGGTCGACGCTTGGTTGCAACAGATCTCCATGGGCCTGAAAGCTTAGCAGTTTAGGCGAAGCTCAAGCGTGGCCCATCACCGAGTTTGCGCCCCTAAGTGAGGACCCTGAGGTCGCACAACCTCTGGCTTCTCAGAGCCTCGACCTCAGCGACACTCGACAAGGCGACCATCGACCTTGGCGACCATCGGCAAGCCTAACCGACCCTCGACCCAGATCTCACCTCAGCCGCAACCTCTAGAACTCGCCTAACAAAACCACGACCGTTGACAAGGCTTGGCAACCGTTGACGATAGTCTATTGATCTCATCCGACCCTCGCAAAGCTTCACTGGCGACCGAGAAAAGTACTCACAAAGCCCTAAACCTATTGCATTGATATCAATTCGGTCCTAAACTTTTCAATTGAATCAATTTAATCCTAAACATTTTCCTCTTGGGACCAATTCAATCCATCCGACTAATTTAGACCGGAAATGTAATGATCCCGACACCATCCTCAGGGTCTCGAGCTACAGGGATTATTTTCGCGACGTCTCAAACTTGTCACCATCCCAATTCTTTTTATCTTTTCATTAAGCACATGCGAAAGCATACATACAACACTCAGATAATAACAAGTAACCAGGAAAACAACCACTTGCAAACACACAATTACATCAGTTATATTTACAAGCCATTTTGTCATAGGCCGTTATATGTACAACTATTACATACTCTATGCTCAAAAAGGCCGGGGTAAATCTTAGCTACTCTATCGAAACTGCAACTCTTCCATACCTACAATTCTGAAAAAACAACAGGGTGAGTCATGGACTTAGTAAGTAAAACCCCTAATTCTCTAATAGGAGGACATCTCATTATCAAAATCTAACAGGTACAACAGTCGCAATACAATGTTTAAAGCAGATTAATGGCAAACTTTTTGCTACACATCGACTATATGCAGATGTCCATTACCGCATACTTCAAAGCATACTTACCTTCAGCATATCAATGAACACGTCAACATATCATACTTATGCATATACCGGCACTCATAGCATGATTCTTTTATCGTCATCTTGGCTTGACCAAGCCCTCTCGGTTCGACCGAGGCTTTCAGCTTCATGCTAAGCTCCTAGCTCAACCAGGGCATCTCGGCTCAACTGAGGCATCCTAGTGCTAGCTCACCAAGGCATCCGGCTCAACCCAGGCATCTTGACTCAATCAGGGCATCCCAAGGCTAGCTTATTTGAGGCATCTGGGCTCAAACCCAAGCATTCTAGCTCAACCAAAGCATCTCGTTCAATGAACGAGGCATCACCGCCAATGCTATGTGGCGACGGACGCTTTTTCGTCTTTAAGTGCATCATAAAGTGCATAACACAAGCCGGGTTTTACTTTTTTTCTTAGTCGACTCATACGTAGCCTAAAGGCATGCTCATTCAAGTGAGTGTGTCATGACTCTTAACATCATATTATATACTATGATGAGCACGATTCTTGGTTCGTGGCATGAGTTGCATGCCTAGACCAATCTCTACACCGAGTAAGACTTGGAATCGGCACGCTTCAATACCGGTCTAAGGCCTCGCAACTTAGGCCATTGTGTCTTGACGTCGATTCCAAGCCAAGCGAACCTCAATCTCATCCCGGGGTGTGAACGCACTCAAGCATGCAAGCATGAGCAAACCATATAGAAGAACATTACAACATACACACGGCTTACATGGATGAGCACACTACTAAACTCAACAACGTAGGCTATCACCACAACCAAAAGTTAGAGATTCTACTTACTTTCAATGAACCTTGATAAACTATAGGTGGTTTTACCAAGAGAGGGTCATCTTGTGAGGTGGTGGGCGAGCAAGGCCAAGAGAGGGAGAGGGGGCAACGGTGAGAGAGAGAGAGAGAGAGAGAGAGAGAGAGAGAGAGAGAGAGAGAGCAAGTGCAGGAGAAGAGATAAGGTGGTGTGTGTGTGGTGATGGTAGGATTGCCTCTATTTATAGGCAAATCTCTCATCATTACCCTTCCAAATGGACCAATAGGATTTCTTTATGTGGCAAGCTTAGGTTGATAAGGTGGCAAGGCTAAAGAGATGAGTGGCGAGTTTAGTTCTTAGAGGAGGATACTTGCTTCTTCTCTTATTGAGCCATTTAGGGTTGATTCATCTTTGTAACGATGAATAGCAATGATGACTATATTGATTAGGGGACACCTAAGCCTTATGACTCCACCGAGCATTAATGCACTAAGGTCCAAGAGCATTTAATACATTCTTATCTTCAAGCCAAGAAATCTCTGGATTGGCTTGCTCCTCAAGTTGGGCATGCAACCCTCTTCCCTTCCAAGTTGGGCGTGTGACCCTCTTATCCTAGGGTGAAAAACAATTTCGAGCAATTCCCGAAATCAACATTGTTACTTTATCAAATAGGCTCAAAAAATTATAAAATTTTAATATATTGTAGAGAATATCTTAAACAACATTTTTTATGAATGGAGCCTAGCCAAATTCGTTTTGTGGAAAGAGCAGCAAATCACTGAATACAACCTAAAAATTTGTCCATCGAGCAAATTCAATGGTCGGAGAGAAAGGCCCATTTTGAAATCCAACTTTCACATAACTCTTTGAAATTTTTATATGTTGTATACATAGATTTCCTTCAAAACTATTAAGAATGAAGTATGTCCAAATTCGAAAGGAAAAATTTTATAAAAATTCGAGAAGGCAACCTGATCACTGTTTTTACTACACTGGACAGGTTCCAACCATTAAATAATCAGGCCCTCGTCCCAAACATTTCACCTTAGAAAAATATATAATTATGTATGTTGTAGGCCAAAATGTTTTGAACAACTTTCATTAAGGAATTTTCTCCAAATTTGAACCACAAAGAGCTTTATAAAATAGGAAAGCAGGAAAGGTATAGTAATTTCGAAAAACTAGGAAGTCAAAACCTATGAAACTCAAGGTGGCAAGTCTATAGAGGAGTGGTGGCACCCTACTCGGCTCGCAAGATCACTTACCATCATTCTTTTAGGCCATGAGTCACCCCATTTCATTAAAAACTTGAGACACCTAAGCCTCCATATTGATTATCTCCATTTAATACATTTAACTCTTGATCTAAGAAAAAATTGGCCTATGTAGCTTAAACTTCAAGTCTTCTTACTAGGCTTATGACTCACCCTCTCTTAATCTACAAAAATCCAAAGTTTCATGATTATCTCCCAAGGGTAAGACCATTTATGCCAAGTGTAGCATTAATTAACTACCTTCCAAGAGCATTAAATGCATCAAAGGAAATATCTAAACTTGAAGGTCATCTCATTGGGTTGGAGTTAATCAAGTCTAACCGCGACCGACTACCTTATTTGGCCCGAGGTTCGCACGTAAGCTATGACCAAATGGAGCTTGGATGGAACTAGGCTCAGTCGGCAAAACTAAGCTCAAGCTCCCCTTTACCGAGTCAAAGGGGCTCGTGACTGGGTCCACTAGCTAGTCATTGGGCCAATCGTCTGGTCCTGTAGCCAACTTTGTGGCCTACTAGTCGGGATCAAAATAATGGTCAAAATTGAGAATGTTACAAGAAATCATTGACGTGAATGACAGCCGTCTTACATGGCACAGACCAACGTTGACGTGGACATTTTTAAATAATTTTTATTATCTTTTTATTATTTTCTTTTTTATTATTTTTCCTTTTTTCTTTTCCCATTCTTTCTCCTTTGCACTGTGGCCAATCCCACCATGGCCAGCGACCAGCCATAGCCGAGGGCCGGCAAGGGCGTCACGGCCCTTGTCGGAGGCCACAACAACAACCCTTTCCAAATCCGACGAGGATCGTGCCCTTGCCAAATCTAGCAAAGGTGACCCTCACTTGCAGTCAACGAGGGCCACTATGCCCTCACCATCCATGGCTAGTATCAACCACAGGGAAAAAGAGAAAGAACAAAAAAAAAAAAAAAGGAAAAATTAAAAAAAAAATATTTTAAAAAATAATTAAAAATGTTCACATTAGTGCTAGCTATGTCCCGATGAATTGAATTGGTACAAATACAAAAATATTTATGACTCAATTAATCAAATTAAAAGGTTTATGACTAAATTGATATAAATAAAATAGGTTTAGGACTTTTTTTGGGTACTTTTTGCCTTTCCAAATCTGCAACATTAGTTTCAATAGAGAGAAAATGAGCAGTTGCTTCATGAGGGCAAGACTGGAATTTGAAATTATTGATAAGGCAAAGGGAAAAAAAAGTCATTAATAAGATGATTTTCAACTTTGTCAATATTAGCAATGCTCTCAAAAAAGAATTGCGCCAAATGCCTCTGAATAATTACTCACGGGACTTTTAAAGGTCCGAAGTCCGAAAGCTGAACCAAAATGCAGCTGTTATGTGATTCATAAGAGCGAGAACTTAAGTAAAATAAAAAGAAAACAAGAAAAGAAAACTCACGGCACCATGCGTTGTACTCCATCCTGTGGCCCCAGCATGATGCGTGCGAAATCAATAGTTGAGAGTTCACTAACTTTACTTTGTTTTAATCAATAGCTAAAATAGGTAGAAAGTCTAGTGATAGCAAGTTCTTTGGCGTGAAGAACAGAGATGGCTGTGCGAGACACGGAATTTGGCACCCGAAAACACACGCTACCATTGAAAGCTCCTTATTTTAAGGAAAGCAAGCAAAGCATCTCTCTACACCACTATCTCAGCCACAAGGCATGCGAGATCGCATACCCTTTTAACTTAATTTGGCGCTTCTTATTAATAAAAATGTGTAATGCCAACACCTTGGTTCAGTACTAATATATTCATATGGTCACATTCATATGTGTCGGGTAAAATTATATCGACAGACTAGGGAGCTTACATAGCCCTTAAAACTACGATGAGTAGAAGTTATTGTCCTACCTATGAAGTTATTTTTTGAAAATATAATTATGCATATTTTCATCATAATGGCCTAAATAGATTGATTTTTTAAGAAATTGCGTGGTATAAAGCTATTTATTCATTTGTCAGGTATAACAGCGACAGATTATGTCTATCCATTCTATTTATTTATTTCCAACGTCTCTTGCTTCCACGATAATTGCGACACGACTTGCGATTAGGACCTTGTATCTCACCTTTGTTTACTTAAGCAAACAAATTGCCTCCTTATTTTTCTTCTTTTCTTATCTTTTTCCCTTGTGAATAAAATAATTGCACTCTTTTTCTAAATATCTTGTGCTAAAAACACATTCCAACTTGTGGTGCTATTAAGTCCATATATCTCACGCGTGAAGGACCTAATACCGAGACGAGACGACAGAGACCGGTTAGGGGTAAGCCAAAGGTGATGGATAAGATGAGGTAGTGTTGCTTGCGAAAGAAGACATATAGAAAGAATAAAAAGAAGCGAAAATAAAAGAAACAGAAAGTGAAAATAATAAAGAGGAGAGAAATCCACTTAAGTAATTAAAAGAAAATTTCAATTTGTTGCGAAGTTAAGGTAAGTGGACCAAGTGTGATATATAGTTTCAATTTAAATTATTTTTTTATTTTTTTGGGTGAAATGTCTCATTAAAATTCCATATTAAGATGACTAGAGTGTAGATGTTTAAAGCCAGAGAGAAAATAGTGACAAAGTATTTATGGTAGCTCAACTCCAATTAGGGTTGAATGGTATGTATTTATAGGAGTGACTAATTATAGAAAGGGTACTGATAGAAACATAATTACAAATTTATCCAATAATACATATAAACTACATATTAATACTCGCCCTCAATCCGAAATAGGCGTAATAACTAAGAGATTGGATCTTAATAGCACGTGACGTAAACTAGATAGTCCCTTGGTTAAGATATCTGCCAATTGATCCGTTGTAGACACATGGCAAACACGGAGACCCTGGAAGCAACCTATTCTTGAATAAAATGGTAACCCAACTTACTGCGTTTGGTACGAGCATGAAACACAAGATTGATAGTAAGATAGGTGGCAGAGATTTTGTCACAATAAACGGTAAGAGGACTAAAAAGGTGGACCCCGATCTCACAAAGTAAATGACGAATCCAAATAGTCTCAACAACACAGTGAGCGACAACACGATATTCAACCTTTGTACTAGAACGGGCTACCCTAGGTTGCTTCCTAGCACTCCATGAAACAAGATTGGTGCCTAGAAATACACAAAACCTCAAAGTGGACTATGGAGAATTTGAGCATCCGGCCCAATCTTCATCCACATGAGCAATCAATGAAGTGGGAGAACACCACTCAACGAGCAATCCATGGATGGAGGTGCCAGCTAAATATCAATAGATACGTTTGATGGCTTGAAGATGATATAATCTTGGTTGATGCATGAATTGACTAACTAGATTCATAGTAAAACTAATATTTAGTCTAGTCACATACACATATTGTAGTGCACCAATCATTTGTCAATACAACGTAGGAGAAGCGAGAACTTCACCATTGTTAGTAGACAATAGAAGGCTGGAGGAGTAGATACAAGCTTAACCTTGACAAGGTCAAACTTGCGGAAAAAGTTATCAATATACTTGGCTTGAGAAAAAAGCATACCCTCAGAGTAGGGATGAGCCTCAATGCCAAGGAAATATTGAAGTGGCCCAAGATCCTTCATAGCAAATTCTTGGAAGAGTCGAGTAATCAAATATCGTAATAACTCAGGAGCATCATCGGTGATAAGGATATGATCAATATATGAGAGAAGATACATACAACCTCGAGAAGAAACATAGATGGATAACGAAGGATTGACCTTACTTGCCATGAAACCCACAGATAATAAAAAGTGGCTAAAACGATGAAAGCATGCATGTAGAACTTGTTTTAAACCATAGATGGCTTTCTAGAGCTGGCACATGTAAACTTTCACACAAAGGATGCCATGCAAAAAGGCATTCTTAACATCAAGTTGACATATGACCCACCCGGAAGAAATCACAATAGAGTGAACAACCCAAATTGTAGTGAGTTTAACAACCGAGCTAAATGTCTCATCATAGTCCAATCCAACTTGCTACTTAAATCCATGTGTATCGAGATGAGCTTTGAAGCATTCCACAATACCATCGAATTTTTCTTTAATCTTAAAAACCCATTCACACCTAATTAGATTCTTAGAAGGATCAATTGGTACAAGATCCCACGTGTGATTGATGACCAAGGCATTAAATTCATCTGCCATGGCTGCTTTCCAACATGGGTCAAGAATGGTCTTAGAGTAGCAAGTCAATGCCTCTTCATGAAAAGAATGAGAGATATTAAAAATTTTCTTGGGTTTAGAAATTCTAGATTTGGCACAAGTCTACATAGGATGAGTTGGAAGAGAAGAAATGAAAGTGGGGAGCTAGATGGAGAAGTACAAAGGATTTGCGGGTTTGTTATGGATGAAAATTTGGTTAGGAGAGGAGTGAGGTGAGGACACAGTGAGTGCGTTTGAAGGGAGGGGAGGAGGCGAAAAAGAATTGGAAATAGGTTGGGTAGGTCAAGAGGATGAGAGAGGCAAATTAGGAGGTTGAGCTAGAGAAGAAGAAAGAGGCGGATGAAAGGCTTTAGGGTCAAAAGAGATAGAAGGAAGAACAAATTGATTGAAGTAAACAAAAAGTGAAGGAGGTGATATGGAACAATGGGTTAGGGACTCTTACCAAAAAAAAAAACAATGGGTTAGGGACTAAGATTTGAAGGTTTTGACAAAAAGGGAAAATTCTCCTCATTAAACCACTGATAAAAACACGATCACTCAACTGATCAAGGTGACGATAGCCTTTATGATTTGATGTGTACCCTAGAAATACACATGGCACCAAATGAGGTGCTAGCTTATGAGAGACACGAGATGGAAGAAAGGGATAACAAGCACACCTAGAAACCCGAAAGAATGAGTAATCAAATTTGAACCCAAATAAACAGCGGAAATGAGAAATATTAGATATGACAGGAGTGGGAAGTCGATTAATAGCAATGAAAAGAGCATCAACCCAATATAAAGGAGGCATATGAACATGGATTAATAAGGTTCGAGACATTTCAACCAAGTGTCTAATTTTGCGTTCTAATAGACCATTTTGAGATGGGGTGCTTGGACAAGAAAAATGTTGAGTGATACCATTTTCATGTAAATATGCTTGGAACGCATTATTGATATATTCACCTCCCCCATCAGTTTGTAAAAATTTAATTTTGGCATTACACAAATTTCAATAAAACAATGAAAGCAATGGAAATGTGTAGGCACTTCAAATTTATTTTTCATGGGAAAGACCCAAGTAAACCAAGAATAGTCATTAATGAACAACATGAAATATTTGAAATTAGAATTAGACAGAATTGGATTAGACAGAATTGGACTTGTCCATACATTAGAATGAATTACATCTAAAGAAAAGGATGTGTGATGACTAATAGACTCAAAAGGCAATCGATGAGATTTGTCCACAAGACATAACTCACATGATACCAACTTAGAACTAGAATTGCTAACACGATTCAAAACATGTTTATAGATGAGCATGCCAGCAAGTGAGTGAAGTAGAGGAACCCACAATAGGATGCAAGTGAGATGACATCATTGAGTTGGGAATCGAATAAAGACCATGAGAAGAATCAGCTTAAATGAGAACCTTTCCAGTTCGTTTGTCCTTCAAAGAAAAAGATAAACAAAGCACAAGAATTTTTATGGCAAAGTTGAGCAACTGAGAGGAGATTGCAAGCAAGATTAAGAACATGGTAGATGGGAGATAATAGTAAAGATTGAGAACTAGTATGTAAGAAGGTTTTACCAACTTGCTTAATAGGCAAATAAACGTCCATCACCAACTGAGACTTTTGTCAAATCATAAAAGGGTCTAGGATTAAGGATGTTACCAATATCAGTCATGTGTGTTGACGCTTTGTTGTCAAGATACCAAGTTGAATCGAAGATCTCACCAAGGGATAAAGGTAAGAAGGAGTCAGATAGATCAACAATCGTAAAGGCATGATTAAATTGTTGTCAACATTGTAGCACGGTGTGTCCAACTCTATTATAGATTTGACAAGTAAGATGAGGCTTAGATCCAAGAATTCTACCCTATGTGAATGGAGGAATATAGGGTTTCGAACTACCACGAGGCTAACCAGAGGATGGTGAACTGAACCGATCATAGAAGATTGCCAACTTGGTTGATCACACAAGAATCGTCCACCTTGTCCCTAACTAGATTTGCGACCTCTAGAAGTACATCCACCTCAAGACCCTCGAAACAGTGGACTGGGAGTGGCATGATCGATCAAAGCATGATGAACATCATATGTAGATTATGCATTAGATTTTTGGAGAAATTGTTCTTCTTGGAAGAGGAGGCACGACTACAAATCACCAAAAGAGAGAATTGTTGGGCCATTTGTGACCACGGTGACAAAAGGATCATACTTTGATGGGAGCCCATTGAGGGCTTGAATCATTAAGTCCTTATCAAAGATGGAGCAATTGATTGCAGTGAGAGAGTCTGTAATTGACGTTAGATGCTGGAAATAATCAAATATTGATTGATTGGGTTTCTTCAGCATTCTAAAAATCAAGTTTTAGACCAATTTCCTTGGCCACATAGCAATTAGTAAAACGTTGTCCTAGAGCAAGCCAAATCTCTCAAGATGTCCGAAGGACGTGAACTTCACAGAAAATCTTGACAGTGAGGGTCAAATTGATCAAACTGAGAACACATTGATCTATCTTTACCTAGGTGGAATAAGAGGTATTGACCACTATAGTGCTATTCTGATTATTGATAAGTTTTAGCAATTATGGAAAAAAATCATCCACATAGCCCGATAGATCGTTGTAGATTAAAATAGATTTAAACTAAAGCTTCCACAAAAGATAATTATCTACGTCAAGTTTGATGGAGATGAGACTTGTGATATTGGGAAGAATAAGAGACAGCGAGGATGATTGCTCAACCATAATTGATGCAGCAGCAATGGAGATCGGAGCAGCAGAAAAGGAGTAAAGAGATGCTATAGAAGAAGAAAATTTTAGAGATGTATTGGACATTGTTATGGTAGTAATTGGAGCAAAGGAAGTATTGATTTGGGGGAGAGATGTTGAAGAATTGGATGCATTTTCATGTTCTTATGCCATGTTGATGTTTAGAGTCACAAAGAAAATAGCGACAAAGTGTTTATGGTAGCTCAACCTCAATTAAGATTGAATAATATGTATTTATAGGAGTGATTAATTACATATAGGTACTAATAAAAACATAATTATAGAAATACCCAATAATACATATAAATTACATATTAATACAGAGTTCAACACATTGCTATTGGAGCTTGTTTAGAGACTACATGGGAAATATGATTGACTGGCAACCGCTTTGCTAAGGATTGATTTTTTGCAATGCAATTAGAGAACTCTGTTACCCCGATCATTGTGGCATTGCTATGCTATAATTAATGCTCATGGTAAACCCTATTCATATGCTATATAATCTTTTGCTATAATCCCCTTTAAGATAACCCCAACACTTCTTTGAACACTCAACTAATTTTATTGAGTTAAAATAGCCCATATTCTCTCCAAAAAAAAAACATACCGGATAGTACTATCTAAGAAAAAAAAAAGGCTTTTTTGTGTTCTTAATGTTTTTGCGCAAATTCGTTTTCTTTACTTGAATAAATCTTTTTCTACATTGAAAAAGTCCAAATCCGAGGCACTGTTAAAATAGAGGCGACTTGATCAAGGGTATATCCTTCCAGCATTTACTAATAGGTTATAAAGCAAATCCAAAGATAATACAAAGCTGCGTGATGTTATTAAGATTAATCGTAATTATCAATGTTAAACAATGGACAAAATCGCAATTCAAAAGATAGCGATATAATAATAAAGGGCGATTCCTAACATGTCTAGTACTTTCCCAACACAAATTCCAGATGCTACATTACGATACTTTAAATTCAATTTTTTTCCCTATTGGACCAAATGTTCGACCCAATCTTTGTTAGTTTTTGATAAATTTTAGTGTTTGTCGTGCGTGATGAGTCATTCTTTGCGAGGGCCTACAGTGACAATAGGTTGTGCAATCGAGCAGAATTTGATGTTATTTTATCAATGATGATCTTGCTCTTGCTCCCCCTGGCAATCTGCAAGAAAACAAAAATACAGGGTGCTATTACTATTACAAGAACCTCATGTCCTTATCACGAAGTTTCGGTGAAATTAATGTCTAAACCGCACTTTTATTCCGTGAGCATATGTTCTGTCACATTCACGGAAATGGTCAAGAAAGGGTAAATTCGCTTGTAAAAATCTACGCCATTCGGAGTAAATCCGGTTTATGTGATAATGGCTTTTTGTATTTTCATGTAAATAATTTTTTTTCCTATAAAAAAAGACCGTTATCGATATAAATCACTTTGGAGAATCAATATGATCACTTCACTTTTCTAAAATGTCTATCTGTATGCAAAAAATAAGCAATTTGGAAAGTTTTCTAATTTTGACAAACTTTCTATGTAGGAAAATATTTTGATCATAAGAACGATCTATGTCTATACGATTTTTTAGGGAAATTCAAATTAAGGACATGAAGTAGATATAGAAGTTTCAAATAAGAGCCTGACTTCGCTGGATATTTTCATCAAAAGACAAATTTAATTTTAAATTATTTTTTCTCTTTTCTTTTCATCTCTTTCCTCTTTTCCTTTTTTTTTTTTTTACTTTCCAGCGAATGCTAGGGGCCTACAAGCCCTCTTCAGCCACTAGCAAGAGCTGCAACCCTCGCTCAAGCCCTCGCCAGCTATGGGCGAGGCGACCCTCACCCAAATCTAGCAAGAGTCGACCTTGCCTAAGGCAGGGATAGCCCTCACCTGTGGTCGGCAAGGGTGGCTCTCAGCTAGCCCTCTCCAAGCATTGTTGGTGGCCGAAAAAGAAGAAAGAGAAAACCAGAAAAAAGCAAGAAAAAAAAATTCAAAAAGGTAAAAGGACAAAAAGGCCTTTGACCAGCTGGAAAATCAAGCTCTTTTATAGAACTGGTATAACCACACTTCAAGCTTTTAGTTGAAACAAAATTCACTCAAAACTCTTATTTGAGAAAATAAAGACACTTCAAACTTCTATTTGGAAGTTTTCCAACATATGGAGAAAATTTTTTTGACAACTTATTTGTCTAAGGTGATATAACACAATCCCAATTAAGAATTCTTTAAAAAAAAAAAAAAATCACGTGACAAGTTGAATCGCCCTCCAAATTTCTCCTCCTTCTCAAGTTTTTGAATCCTCATAGCTGTAAAGTTCAACAAAGAGAGATTCTTGAAAAATATTGCCAAAACGAATGGATTAATCCTCACAAGGCCTTTGAATTTCTGTATTAAAATAACATAACATGCCTCATCTACAATATCTTGGCATGTAAAATTTAACGAAGTCGCAAAAGAATGAGGAGAAATTACATAATTAGCAATTGATAGATGCAGGTGACTTGTAATTCTCTATCATAGCCTGGTCATGTTCATCGTCGATCATAAACTCCGTAGATCATATTCATCATCACGTAATTTCGAATTTCAGGACTTAAATTGTTGGTCATTTCAATTAATCTATGAGCAGTAACGAGGTAGATACTCAGAGAAATCAGAACGCTGTCGATTTAATGGAAGCTTACAAAAAGAAGCGTTTGTGTTTTATTGATACAATGGACATTAGACTGCAAGTCTCCTTCTACATAGTACGATGCTGCTAAAGAAATAGCACTTTCAAATGCTTTTTAGTTAACCCTGCTAGAGCTACAACTAAAAGTGTAAGTGTGACTTGATGTCGAAGCAAACTCCTAGCCATACAGCGTGAGAGCTGAGAATCGTTCCGTTCTCTCTCTTTTTTTCTTTTCTTTTTTTTGGTTTTCTGGGGCGGACAAAGAATGATTAGCTGTTAAAAAAAAATTGAAACCTATCGGCGAGAAAAAGAATTCCACCGATCGGGTGGTTGGGAGCGACGATCATGTTCCAGTTCGGCGTGAAACTCAGTTAAGCACAGAGAAGGTATGGAAGAGAGGATCCCAGGAGGCGATGGCACCACCCGGGAAGTTGCTTTCATAGTGAAGCATCTGCTGCTCAGTGGGCCAAGCACATTCCATGCCCGTTTGATGATCGTTTTGAGACATTGGCATACTCATGGAGCTTACTTTCCAGCTCCTACTCGCCGACAGTTCGGCGGAGCATTGATCTGTGTAGGGCGCACTGATGCTTGTCCCAGCAGCCTCGGAAATCAGCCACCCCTGTGGCGTGAAGATGGTGTCGCTCACGGTGGTGCCGTGATTGAATAGGCCATTCTCCAGGACTGGGTTAATATTGGTGTCCCAGGGAACTTCGAAGGATGGCTCGCTAGACCACATAGCAGTGCTCGTCATCGCCGCACTTTGGCTGGGGTACTGAAATTGGATCTGGTCATGAACTGGCGCGACTCTGTGCCGCTCTTGATGGTCGTAGCTAGGGATGCATTCAGGATTTTGTCTCTCGGTCTGGAGGGACGCCGAGTTGCTGGGATTACCCTGTGCGGGATTGGCCAACCTATTAGAGGCAGGAGCAGTCGTGGCGGACGAGACTCGGGGCTTGTCCGTGCTGGTCCTGCAAGATGAGTTCACCACGACTTTCGGCTGGGCGGGCCAGTCGCTCAGGGGCGGAAGCATGTTCCGTGACTTCCCGTCAAACAGCCTCGCTTTCAACGCACCCACAAGCCCTTCCGCCTCATTCGCATTCCCGCACATCTCGTCAAACGAGAACGGCACCAAGTTATCCGTGATGCAACTGCCTCCGCTGCCATTCCTGCCGCTCGAGTTCAGCTCGGACTTGGGCAGCTCGAAGTTGGTCCGAGCATTGGCCCCGCGCAAGGCCCTGGCAGCCTCATCATAGGCCCGCGCCGCATCCTCGGCTGTGTCAAAAGTCCCTAGCCAAAGCCTAACCTTTTGCAACGAGTCTTTGATCTCCGCCACCCACCTCCCCGACGGCCTTTGCCTCACTCCGACGAACTTATGGTGGCCTCGGGATGAGGACTTCTTCCGGCTCCTTAAACTTTCTTCTGGCGTGCCCATTCTTTCCTCGGCCGATTGGAATCGGTCCTTTTTTTTAATCGAACTAGCCCTATTTCCGAGGTGATTGATGTTTATAAAAGCCCTTGATGAATCTAGCATCTGCAGGACTTGAGAAATGGACAAGGAGGAACTGGCCAAGCTCCATGCGTTGGATTGATTGTGACATTACCATTGCAGGCTAACGTCGTTCATATCGACCCAAAATCTAGAATTGAATAAATATTGCAACTGGTTAAAATCAACAACGTAAGTGCTGAGGAACTTCTATACATAAGCAGACAGAATTTGACAGTTCTTTAATATATTTTTGTACGTGGGGACTGGGCAATATGTCAAAAAGGTGAGACACTCAATGTGTCCTTGTGGAATACCAATTCAAAGGAAACCATTTCAGTACCTATCACTATCGATCTGAGACAATCTGCCTGATGAATTCTTCGCATTGACAGGATCTGCGCTGCAAGGTACCGCTAGATTTGCACGTACATGTTAGTTTTATATCCGCAATATGCCTGGCACGGTATTTTCGTGATGGTAATAACGTGGGACTAAAGCCCGTTTGGAGTAGTCGAATCTACCGCGACTAATGAAGGCGAAATGAAACCAACAGGGAACATTGAGATAACAGCGCGAATTAGACAAGTGAAGAGCGCATACTTTGGTAATTCACTGGTCAACCATGAACTTGGCTGAGGTAAAAAGATTGGGTCACATTAGGCCATGAAGACATCAATATGTCTCAGTATTTTTCACTCGGTTTCGAATTTACTAGCCAAATTATGTTTAGCACTTTTAAAATTGAGTGGTAATATTGTTTCGATTCACGTCCAAAGTTTAAGAATAAAATTTGGGTTCCACGATAGTATTTCCAGGTTGGGTTTGATAGGAACCACCAATTTTAGACAAAGCTCCTAGTGAACATCTGCATTCGATGTAGAATCCTAGAGTATAATCCGAACTGAGAATTCAGGATGAGAGAGAAGATCGAGCAGAGAAAATACCTAGGAAGCCGTCCGTCTTTTAGCCATCATATGCCTTGACGAATTCAGTTAAATTCTAGGGTACAATATCTCATTTTTGTGCCAGTAATTGATTTCAATTCGCAGAAAACTGGTAACTACGACACCGCAAGAGAATATAGTTGATCGATACTCCACAGTACAAAAGCAATTTCCACTTCATTTTTTAGCTGATTTTTTTTCCATAAAAAACCGAGCATCATATCGTCACTCTGAAGCGACGAACTAATCGTAGGGCTTAGTCCGTCTCTCTTTTGAATTACACAGCTACCTTCTCGTTCATCACAGCCACTCCTTTTGTACCCAGCATCTTAAACCTCAGAATTACCCTCCATACCTCAGGTCCACTACAAAAATTTACCGTGATATATTGGAATAATGCAACATGAAATTGTAACGGTGACAGAAATCTTCTCCCCGAACATGCAACACTAAAAAATTCTATGCAAGAGGACTCAGACTGATGATTTGAGAAGCAAAGAAAACATATGAATGGGTTTGCCACCATATAGATGAGAAAAAATGGTAGACAACCACCAAACCTACTCAAAGATTATTCAAAGCATGGATCACGCGATAATTTTCACAGAATAAGACATTTCTTCACATAAAAGGTGAAAGGGCGACCAGCGTTGGTACTCCTATGATCATCATTATACGAGTTCCATACTCTACACACCCCGTAAAATGTCTAATCTGACAGATAACTACTGCCTAGAAAGGCGTGCCCATCACCACATGACGCAGTCCATGACAATGCAATTGAAGGATCAATTTAGCACAAGGGTCATTCACAGATTAACCAAGGAGCAATTCGTATCTGAACCTAGGACCAAGGCTTCTTCATACTATTTGGGCATGAACAATGCAACTTGTACCACTCAGCCAGCTGCCTGAGTAACAAGTCTCGTAAACAGGACATAAAATAGGGGCTAAAGTTTCAGTTGAGAACCAAAGCAAACAACACATTCAATTGAACAGCAGATATAACCAAAGGCTAACAACAGCAACAAAATAACATTTCAAACATCTCCCCTGTTCCCAAAACATAATAATTTCTAGACATTCGTCTACCATCCCTAGAAATAACTATCACTGCAAAGTAGTACTTACCATAATATTAACAAAGGCTGGCAAGTTATGCGTCCCAAAAGGTTTAGGAAGTCCCACAGTAGGAAACATCAGCCATTCGATCCTGAAGACTGATCAATACTAAATTATCTTTTGCCAGCAAATTGATCTCAATTACCACCTTGGCCACCACCCCACCCACTTCTCCCACCTGACCATCCTCGGCCCCCATCAGATGGTCTCGGCTTCTCCCAACTGCTCCCATCTGCATCATCCATATTCCCTGACCATCCTTTCTTCCAACCACCGGAACCCTCTCCTCCACCAGAACTCACAGTTTTCTTCCAACCATCACCACTGGTTCCACTTCCCTGCCCAGCCCAGGAAGACCCACCACCTTGTTTGCCCCATGAAGAATCTCCACTTTCTTTATTCGAAGATCCTCCATTTTTGTTCCAAGACCCACCCTCAGCATCATCTCTGTTTCCAGACCAACTCTTATTCCAACCACCAGATCCTTCTCCTCTGGAACTCTCTGTTTTCTTCCAACCATCACCATTGTTTCCACTTCCCTGCCCAGCCCAGGAGGACCGATCACCTTGTTTGCCCCATGAAGAATCTCCACTCTCTTTCTTCCAAGAGCCTCCATCTTTATTCCATGACCCTCTGCCAGGGTCATCTTTGTTTCCCGACCATCCCTTCTTCCAACCACCGTACCCTTCTCCTCCACCAGAATTCTCAGTTTTCTTCGAACCATCACCATTGTTTCCACTTCCCAGCCCAGCCCAGGAGGACCCACCACCTTGTTTGCCCCATGCGGATTCTCCACTTTCTTTACCAAGAGCGCCTCCATTTTTATTCCATGACCCACCATCAGAATTATATTTGTTTCCAGACCATCCCTTGTTCCAACCACCAGACCCTTCTCCCCCAACAGAACAGTCAGTTTTCTTCCAACCATCAACATTTTTCCCACTTTCCAAACCACTCAAAGAAGAGCCTCCATCTTGTTTACCATAGGAAGAATCTTTATCTTGTTTATTCCAAGAGCCTCCGCTTTTGTTCCATGACCCTCCAATGGCATCGGAAGCCTTTGGCTTGCTCCACTGGTCCATCTCCTGGCCAGTAGATCCACCTTCATTCAATGCATCCACACCAGAATCTGCATTTCCAGTGTCGCAAGATTCCTCAGATTTTTTCCTACTGCTCTCAGCGTTGCTTGTGAATTTGTTCTTTCCCCATGGTGCAGCACTGGAAGAAGACTTATTAAGGTTTCCAATCATATCATCCCACTTGTCATCCCCAGCTCTTGAAGTGTCTCCTGCACATTCATTCCATGAAGCATTTTCACCTTGTTTGTTCAATGAAGACCATCCAGAAGAAATCTTTGGCTTGTTCCAGCTATCAGTTTGATTGTTGCCACCAAATTTACCTGTGCTCCATCCACCAGGTCCTGAATCCCCCTTCTTCTCTTTCTCCCAGGAGTCCTTGGATTTAGCCCAGTCACTCTTCGAAGCTTCTTTGTTCCCCCAGGAAGATGCAAAATCAGCTTTCAGTTCCTGATCGCCAGAGTTACCTCCAGCATCATTCCAAGATCCTCTAACCGGTTTACTCCAGGATGATCCTTCATCTTGTTTACTCCAAGATCCTCCATCTTGTTTATTCCAAGATCCTCCATCAGCGCCAAAAGATTTGGGTTTGTTCCAACTGCCTCTTTGATCGCGGCTCTCATATCCATCATTACCCCGAGAAGAAGAATCCACCTTTCTGTTGCCCCAGGATCCCTCCGAGCTTCCCCATCCACTGCCTGAACTTTTTTCTTTAACCCAAGATGCAGCACCATCACCTGGAGCAAATATCACAATCTTCCTGAAGCCAACTGATTTTTGACTAAATAAATTTGACAAGGGGAAAGTCTATGGCAAAAAGAAACCAGATGAAGGCATAATGAAAATAAGCAGAGGTTCACCTGACATTAGAAACTAGTAAAGATTGAAGGTGAAAAGATCTTCAATCTCTACAACAAATTACGAACATTAGAGAAATGTAAATGTTCTTGAGTTTTCCTGTTCTCAATTGTTCCCAAATTTACTACAAAAATTTTCATCCATGAAGTTTGCTCATTGCTTATTCAGTGAAAATTTAAGGATATGTATCCGACAAACTAAAATTACATAATAAAATATGTACAATAATTTTTTATTGATGAAACCTATTCAGAGTATACAAAGAGAAATGGTAATATACTGCAGTGAAAGTAATGCCGTGCAGGGCATATAAATGATAACAATTTATAAGACAGGATAATCTCGCAATATATAATCAAGCCACTAAATAAACAGGTAGAAAGATATTCCCCTAAAAACTGACTTTAATTTAGCCGAGCAAAATAAATCAATAGTACTTAATCGTCCAGATTTCAGGAAAAAATAAGGAATCAATTTTAAAAGTCTTGTCAGCTTATTTCATCTATTGTTTCTTCAACTTCAATACGGTTGACCAGACTTCAGTTGTTCTATGCAATCCTTGACTTTGTTGTAGTATACTTTCTTCTTTCTCTTTAATTTTGCAGTATAATTAGTAAAGTAGTGGCTGGTGTTTTGTCTGTTCACTGAATTAAACTCATGATTCTTTATACCTACGTAATGTAAACAATCCCCCATCAAGGTTCTATAATCTATAACAGAATGTACTCCAGTTAGCAGTACATGGACCATCTAAAAAGGCTTGGAGTATTTGCAGCAGACCTTCATTTTTCCATCCAGATGACGAATCCTGACTGTACGATCTTCCTCTTCCAAAACGACCACCACCTTGTTGACCACCTCTTCCTCTTCTCCCACCTGATCCACGACCCCCATCAAATGTTTTCCGCCTCTCCCATGAGTCTTGATTATTCGAATCATCTTTCTTTTCCTTCCCCCAATCTCTGCACCCCTGATCTCCACCAACAGTTTGAGATGTACTCCATCTGTGACTTTGGTCCTCATTTCCTTGTTTGTCCCATGAAGATCCTCCAGTTTGCTTACCCCAAGAAGAACTTCCATCTCCTTTCCCCCAGGAACCGCCATCTTCTTTATGTGCGTCAGCTTGCTTACTCCATGATGAAACCCCATCTGCTTTACTTGTTTTATCCCAATAACGGTCAGCTCGTTTGCCCCATGTAGAAGAGCCATCTTTCTCATTACCATCATCTAATTTACTCCATGAAGAAACTCCATCTTGTTTCTTCCACGAAGAAACCCCTTCATCTCTCTTTAGTGATGAGCCCTCATCAGCTGCATTCCAAGAACTTCCATCTGTTCTCTTCCAAGAACCTCCAGCTTGTTTACCCCATTTATCACTTAAATCCTTGTTCTTTTCTTCAAAAGCTGCAGCCTCACTAGAGGAATCAAGATGACTTTTCGTCTTGAGGTTCACACCACCCCAACTTTGAGAATCCTTTGAAGGGTCTTCTGCTTTTCCCAATGATGAACTAGCATCTTGATTATTCCAATTATTCCAAGAAGAACCGCCATCAGTGCTAGAAGTCTTTGGTTTGTTCCAACCACCTTTATCCCCACCAACGGCATTATCCTCCCCTCTACCAAAAGATTCATCTGAATCCTTCTGTGCACTTTTGTTAGTGACATTCCCATCCTTTTCATTCCCAGCTCCAAGTGTTGCATTGCCCCAATTGCCTGCATCATTTTTAGAAGATTCTGCAGCAACTCCAGTTTGTTGCGATCCTTTACCCCAGCTGCCTGAAGAACTGCCACCAAAACTACCTTTTGTGCTAGCTTTGTTCCACATGTCATCACCTTTTCCCCACCCACTTACTTGATCATCATGAGAGGCCTCTTTATCAGTGGATGCAGCTTTACCCCAAGTGGAGTGCTGTTCTGGAGCCACTTTTCTCTCCCATCCGTTGTCCTCTACATCTACATAATTGTAAACAAAGGGATGTGAGACAGTTCAAACATGATGACAAATAGATCAAACAAAGATCAAACATATAAAAATCCTCCTGACCCTTTTTGGAATCAAAACCTGCAGAGCTAGATGGATCTGCAGAATCATGTTCAGTTGGAACCTGCATAGCCAGACCATTTTTTGTACCATACTTCTGACATTTGCATTAAATAAAAGGAATGGAAAAGTGAGTAATATATAAAATAACAAGAGCCAGTTTACTAACCGAAAATCCTGAGGCAGAAAAACTAGGCCAGGAACTCCTAAAATAGAGAAGAGGCAATGAAGGGTTGTCACAACTACCATTATGTAATTAAAGAAAGAAACAATCTCAAACTTTTGTATAGAAGATAGAGCGTGTAAGACATCAACCACTAATAGAAAATCTCCCACTGGTACAATATTCATGCAACCACATGCAATGCCTCCAGTAACAACCCAATACTGGATTAAAACCTGGACTTAGGCATTTTTACAACAAAAGTTTCACCCATTCTTTGAGATCACTTAGGCAACTAGACCTTGTCCGAGCTCTAAATTCCTAAGATAGAAAGCAAAGTTACATCTATTGCACTCAGATCGAGAGGTACAGAATCAGATATTCTAATCATAGAGCTGATGTTCAGTAACCAACAAAAAAATTCCAGAGAGTACTAATAGCACAAAGAACCAAGGACTAAGTGACCAAGCAAAATCATATCAAAGGCATGCAGTCACAATGCTTCATGACAACACTATCACTAACAAACCAGTGAATCAATAAAGTAGATCTTAGAGGCCGCTCTTTGGCTATATGACCAGGCATGTGACTACAGTTGACTTGGTCCACAGAAACATAAAAGTCCATGCTGAAGACATACATTTCAAGCACAAGAGAAAGCAACAGAAGTTCTAAAATTGTGGGGAATATTTCTTGCATATGGTAGCTTATCTGTTTTCTTTTTGGTTTGAATATGCACCAAATAAATAGCTACTTAAACCATGAGAGTACCCCGTATTAGATGACCCTCCAACGTTCCAGCCACTGCCACCTGCTGAAGGTCCAGCTCCACCTATCCAATCTACATATAGGAAAGAACACAAAATATTTTATGACACCTAATTTCAATCATTAGGAGCATCTCTTTTATAAGTTCTCAAAAACCCAAACCAATAAGAAATTGAGAAAGGAAAGACATCAAAGATATATGTTCAAAGCGGAGCATTAAAGAACAAAGATCAGAGAAAATTTCCAAACCAAATGAATCAGGAGATGCAAATAGAACCTCCTAACACAATAATTCAAAGATGTGATTTAAGTAAAACAATGAATGAAAAACGAACATTTGTTATATGAACAGTACCAATTGGGCGATCTAAGAAATTCACCTGTAGAACATCCCTCATTTCCAGAAAGATCAAATGGTTTTGAGGTACTGGAGTCAGGATCCACCCTATAAAAACCCAAAGAAGTTACATAAGAGCAAAGGACAGGTGCATCTCAGAGTTCAGGAATACTCACAGATCACGGGATATATAAAAATTACCCATTCGATATAGCAGTGCTCCTTCCACGAAGTTCAGCAAGATGCTCCGATTTAACTGTAGCAATAATGACCCATGAAAATGTCACCATGCTGACTGACCTAATCAAAAGAACAAGTTCAAAATGATAAACAAACCTGTAAGAACTTTTTGTTGAGAGTCAAGCTTCACTGTGATGTCAGAACGCCTTACAGCTATGACACGGCAAAGATATCCCTTCAAAGGGCCAACCCTGATTCTCAATGTTTGCCCAACCGAGAATGGTCCATCTTTATCACCTCGAGTAACTACAAATAGATGTTAATTACCCAACCACATGAAAGTATGGACACTTACACCAAGTAGTTAGATACTTACAGTCATTGTTTTCCCTCGCTTGCCATGACTTCTTAGGTGACAAAGGGGATTTGGGAGAAGATGGTGAATCATCAAATCCGAAAAAACCTGATTCAGCACCCTGAAAGTGGGAAAGTTTAAAACAGAGAAAAGGAAGGAAAGATCCTCATGTATCAGAAAGAAGCAATACAAAGACACTTGGCACCTTCATATTTTGAAGAGATTGCAGAAAAAGAGAACCTTTTCAGAGCATGCATGAACTGGAGCTTTTATTTTCTCGCAACATGGAGCTTTGCAACAGGTATAACCCCCATTTTCCTCCTCATTCTCATTGTGTAGAAAGACAATCCCTCTGTAGATTTGCTTGACAATCCCTTCCTTATCCTGCAAGAGATGTATCAGAATGCCAAGGTTGAAGTCTGTGCACACATTAATCAAGCGTAAAATTAGTTAGTCTGCAACTGTGTAGCAACTGCTACAGACCTTTGATGGACCTTCCAGCACCCGAACTGAGTCATTAACTGAAATGGGTTTCTTGTGCTGATCAAATGCTGTAAACTTTCCCTCAAAGGGTCCATTCTTTATATCATGAACACCCACATTCAACACTTTACTTCCCTCTGAGCCTTCTTGAAGGATCTGGACAATGATAAACCAGTAACAGGGAAATAAGAAATAACAACTGTACATATAAGGTTAAAAAGGTGCATCTATAAAAAGGGACAATAAAGTAGATATTAAAAGTTTACCTTGTAACTATCATCTTTGTCAAAGCCAATAATAAGACCAAAGTCTTTTCCCCTATAAGCGCAATGGATGCAGGTATTCAAATTATATTTGGAAAAAAGGAGCAATGGATGCAGAGGCAAAGTAAATGCAAGTGACTGATGCATCATGATCAATTATCACTGCACAAGTAAACAAAGACTCACCCAAGACTGACAAGTTCATATAGTTCGTATTTTTTTGCAGAATTGGAGCTGGATGAGCCATCTCCTTTTTCACCACCTTTATCACACTCTACTGTTCGCTTTTTCTTTTTCTCGCCATAAATCTGTGAAAGCCATTCCACATCTCCAGATTCATTATTCTCAGAAGGCTGAAACTTCAATAATTCCTCTTCTGTAGGCATGACACTCCAAAAGCTTAATGCTTCTAATGACATTCTTTTGTATAAATATCCATCCTTGAACATCAATCCATCAAGAACCTCAAAATGTTTGCCAGTATCACGATCGCGCCGAAACTGCATCATAGGACGGAACTCCCTATACGCGAGATGGAAAGATATATGTCATAAACCAGAGCTGATAAACTATATCAACTAAGATGTCTATCTTACACTTACTCGAGTTCACTTGAGCTGATTAATTTGGGCGTTGGTACAGCTGTTCTCTTAATAGAAGCACCCCCACCCTGGGGAAAGGAAAATATGCTGATCACAAATCATGATTACAAACTCATGAAATAAATCATAATGCCATCAGACTTCACAAAGCAGTAGAAACTCTGCTTTAAACAGCCTCCACTAAAACTTTCATGTAAAGCCAACTATTAGTGGCCAGAATTCTTATAATCATAACAAGACAAAGCCTAATGCCTATAAGAATAAAATGAAGAACTTATAAAAATGGTCCTTCACGTAGGACGAGGACAAAAGAACTTGCGATGTCATGCTGCTCTCGAACAAGACAACTGAGTACAAAAAAACCCACAAGAAGTAGCACAACACAATGACAGAGCCACATCAGGATACAAAATTCAGGATCCAATAGCTGATTGTGAATTAACTGAGGGAAAGATATCTATAGGAGAAAAGCAATATCAGAACTAAGTTAAGTAATTACAAATTTCTCAGCCATCGCCTGTAAGTCGATTCTGGGGATCAACTTCACTGTTGCCCTTCTTCGCTCATCATTTACCGCAACAACCTACAAAACATACGTTTCAATGAATAAGTAATAGTTAAATCCGATTACTAATAGCAACCTAACACCTGAAATCATACCTGTGCAAGGTCCCCCTTGTATTTACCATTCTTCACACGGGCCCACATGCCCACAGAGACTTCACTGCGCTTGCTTCTCAAAGAAAGCAAATGGGAAACTTCGTTTCTTGGAACTGGTGCTATTCGACTAGTATAGATACTACAGAGGCCCCTACATGACTGGTATAAGAATGAAATAACCATTTACCAGTCATTACCATAAATAAACCTTCGAAAGTTTAAAAAAAAAAATTAGTACCGATGACTTCTTTTAAATTGATCCATAAATCAAACAAGAAGACACAGAATATGCAGATTTTCGTGTACGAACATCCATAAACAAATCAGTTACCTCAATTACATCAGACTGACGGTCTGCTTCAACGTAAATGTAACCTTTAACATGGTCAATAGCAAATGCAGATATAATCTGAAACTTGTTACCCAGTGACATTAAGTCAACATACTTCTGCATAAGACAAAAGGCTGAATTTCTCTCTCGACCAACCTGAAACATTTAATCAATGCGAGAAATCCTATTAGGCAGGAAGAAGATGAAAAGAAACCAGAAAAGATTTGGCTTTATGTCACAGAATAAAGGAAAATAAACATCTACCGTGCATTTAACTTTCCAGACCACTGGATCCTTAACAGAAGGCATACCAGAACCTACATCAACCGAGTCCTTTGCATCATATTCATCAGCAAATCTTACAAGCGCTGAGCCATCTCTGTAACGTGCTTCCATAATTTTATCAAATTCCTCCTCGAACTGCTCTTCTTTGGGGAAAACTGGAAGGTTATGTGCTTTAAATGCATCATTCTTGAGATTTTGCACAGCATCAACTTCTTCCATGAAACCTGTTACCGAATAATAAACAGCACAATGGACAGAAATGAAGATTAGTCATTTCATAACTCATCATTACACCTCAAGAGGCTTTAAGCTTGCAAACTGTAAATAAGCAATTCAACATTGGATCATTGCTCACGACTCAACATAAAATCGTCACTACTTCCTAAGGACCAAAACTAGTCTTCACTGTTCAATACCACGAGATTATCCAGAGACTAGTCAGTCCTATGGAAATGCAGAGTCACAAACATTAACCACCACAACTGACCATGAACCTCTAACAAAAAAAAATATGTTCAATTCAACCAAAAGTTTACAGATCAACATCCCCAGAGCATAAGAACAAGCAAAGAGAAATTTGATTTTGATTATATCAAGTAAATATGATATCCGGCCTCACAAAGTTGAAATTGACCAAAGACTCTTCGTCTGAGAAGGAGGCGAGGTGAAGAAATTGGACAGTGGGTGAGGAAAATTGTAAAAATTTTCTTGAGAAGAAAAGAGCAGGAAAATTTTGAAATCTTATTCTCTAAACCTCTATTTTCTCTCTTCTCAGATATAGCACACGGGCTAGGAAAAAATCAACTACTCCACAAGCAACTCCAAGTCATGCAATTCTTTATACTTGTGAGTGCAGATGGTAGGAGAGGACATGAAATGCACACTTCTCTTCTCCAATGTATTGTCAAGCCAAATCTAGGTCAAAACAACTAATACAACTGCATTCTAAGTAAAGAGAGGTCATTGCCTGAAAGGAAGGCACACCATACAAACATACAAGTATAAATAAAGGAGAAGCTAATTGACTAATCAAATTAAAGCTAACTAGAAAAAGATCAAGCAAAGTCTCCGCACCGCGGGACTCTAAACAGCATGCATTTTAGCTCTCACTTCAAATGTTTCCAGTCTGTCAAATGTGCTCTTGTTTACGTCTCACAAAATATCCACCTTAAGTGTAAGCGTTCCTTCTCCAGCTTCCTATCAACTTTAGAGCCACTAAATTAACTTACCGAGAAAGGTCAATGGCTCCACCTATTTTAACAATCATGGTATCCCTTCGTACAAAGCTTGCTCATTACCCTTCTTACATCACCTTACATCATAAAATACCTGGAGAAACTAGACAATCGCAACATCTCCTCACTCTCCAGTGATAACCGGAAAAAATGATGCAAATTGAACTCTGAGCCGCTTGGATAATAATATAATGAAGAAAGAATCTTCCGACCCCAAAACCTTCGACTGGATGACTAACTGATAGCAAATTTTCAAAGAGAAACCAACATGCAAACACTAGTCATGATCTCCAGTCGCAAGCGATGATTCAAGCAGAGAACTTGCATTAAGCATCATCTGCCAGCAAACCACGGCATTCTCCCAAAAAAAAAAAAAAAATCGAAAAAATCGAAAAAATCGGAAACAGAAAACCTCAAAGCCCTCCCTTCCCTCACCCTGAAACCCTAGATTGTGAACATTCCAGCATATCCAACCCCATAACCTCAAGCTTCCGGAGAATACAGGACGCAAGCTCAACGTCATCACCCATCTCCACAGCTCGGAATCCGCGACATTGTTTCAGCGCACGCACATACAACCCGCGGACGGAAACCAAAAAACACCGTAAGAACAACAAAGCACAATAAACCCCCCCCCTCCCATCCATTCACCGCAATTCCCCCCCAAAACCCTCCCGGAAAAGGCAGAACCGGAATGCAGACCCAAATGCGGGCTGTCGCGGAGGAAGGCACGCGCGCGGGGGCGAGAGAGAGAGAGAGAGGGAGAGAAGGAGAGTCGCGGACCTTCATCGTCGAAGATGCTGTCGTCGCTGGAGTCGTCGGCGCCGCCGATCTCGTCGGCGGCGTCCTCGAAGAACTGGAGGACGCCGCGGTTCCTCCGCTTGCGGCCGCCGCCGGTCTTGTCGTCGTCGCGGCGGTCGTCGTCGACCTTCCGCTTGCCGGACGATCCTTTCCCGGCGACTTCCTTGGCCTTCTTCCTCGCCATGTTGCCGGACACAACTACCGGACGGTCGCTCTCAGGCTGACATTAAGAGAGAGAGAGAGAGAGAGAGAGAGACTGGCACCGTAAAAATGTGATCGGACGTTTTACCTCGACCGCTGTGTGCAACACGTGGCCTGGAAAAATGACTGAAATCATGTTTGAACTTTAACATGAAGTGACATTAAGTGCTAAATCTAACCCTCAAACCATATGATTATATTCAATATTATCTTTTAATCGATTCAAATTAACGGAATGTGTCGATTTGACTTTCAATGGTAAGTTTGAATTATGGGAAAAAAATATAGCCTGATCGAACAAGACTTTAGAATGTTATAACTTATTGCTCTAGCATCCTTTTCGGTTAATTATTTTTGGGAAAGAGTCACAAAAATTCCTAATCCGTATCCAACACATTTACATTAAGCTTGAAATCTCAAACTGTATCATCATGACACATTTACTATAAACTCAAATTTGCATTTATATGACACATTTATCACTCATCAAAATTTCATTAAATGATTTTTTGGCCGAAACAATGTTATTTTTATTTCATTTCACATTGATGCTATGTCTACATTGTTAGCTTTTTCGGTATCCATATAGGTATATTTTTAACGGTTCTAATTGATAGAAATTTGACGATAGGTAAATATATCACACAAGTACAAATTTAGAATTTTTAATATCATAAAAAAATTTTACTATAAATGTGTCATGGTAAGCATAATTTAGGGTTTTTATATGACTTCCGCCCTTTTATATTATTTATTTTGCATAAATTTCCAAGTGAAATGTCATGGCATATAAGATATTACTAGAAGCTTGTTTGGAAAAAAGCTATCAAAGCACTTCTCCTATTATTCCATACCAACTTTTTATAGATTATATTAAACAAATTGAAAGTTTAACAATGACATTTTTTCACATGGAGCTAAAATTCATGGATCATATTAAATAAAATAAAATTTTATGAATGATATTATATGTTGGGTCATCATTAAAAGAACATTTGTGTTATCATCTCCTCCTGTTAATAGAAATATTATACTATTCATTTTCATGTTAGATCATAATCATACTTAATTACAAAGACAATTCGCAACATTTCATGCATTCCCGTTCTATCGTCGACTCTTAAAGTTCTTACTCAAATGTTAGTAAAATTCATTGCATCCTATTATTTACTTGCCTCGTACCTTATTGTCGAGCCATTAGTAACTTGTATTTCATTATATTTATAGGATATTCTCCGTTGAGTCCAACAACCTGTGCAAAAATTATGTCATTAACACTTTATAAATACATCTACATAGTTATCATTGTTACATCAATTTTATATAAAAGTAAGAACTCAAGGCTTTGCTAGCTAGAGTAGCACAAGGTTGGAGAAGGGTAGAGAGCTGGAGGGAGAACATTAGTGCGTTTTCCTCTTTTGTGGTACTTCCACCTCTTTTGCTCGAGCGTTAATTTCTCTTACAGCGCGTTTGGTAATAATTCTATTCCCGAGAACATATTCTGACAAGAAATGATTATTTTTTATTCTGTTCCCGGGAATTGATTCTGAGTAAAAGAATGCGTTTGGTACCGTGTTAATTGATTATATTCAAAATCAATTTCTTTTAATTTTTAAATAATTTTTATATTTTTTTCCTTTTTTTTTTTCTTTTTTCTCCCATTCTTCTTCTTCCCCACTGGAGCGTCGCCGGCCGCCTCGCTAGGGCTGGGCGAGGCATGCCTAGCCACTGGCGGGGCTAGGCTCGCCGGGGCTGGGCGAGCCTCGCGCCGAATCAGTTGCCGCGACCGGCGGCGACGACCGGCGACGAGCGGCAGCGGGCGGTGGTCGATGAAAAAGAAGAAGAGTTTTGATTCTCAATTTTGTTTCCAAAGCTAATCAACTTTTTTATTCTTGATTCTCTTTTCAATTTATTCCCGGGAACAAAAATTTTACTAAACACAATTCTCGTCCCAAACTGATTCTGGGAATCAAAAATTAGAATCAGGCATTGTTTGGATGGTTACCAAACAATGCCTTATTGAATTTGATTTAATGATTTTTCATTATTTTTTTTCCATTTAAAGTGACCATCATGTTATAAATACTTATGTTGACCATAAGAACATATAGTAATCGCTGCTAAGATTATATTCAAATCACTATACTTGGAAAGAATCCCAAGGACAACTTAGGAGATTAGATCCATGTACTCCAATAATAATCCCGTGCCCACACGTGGGCAATTTCCATTTCAAGTGCAAACTAGTTAATTGAGCCTAAGCTTTAAGATACTCGACTGAAGTAGCTTGTGAGTCTAATCAAGTGATCATAACTACTATTCTATAAATTTGATTAATACATATATACACATTAATAAGTATATAGTAAATATTCCAATTATGGTATATTTTGACAATTCAAACTCAAGTTCGAGTATGATTTGAGTTTTAACTGGAATTTGTTAATTATAAAGTTGAGTTGAATTTGAATTCGATGAAAACTTTATTCAACGAACTCAAGCTCATTAAAAACTTAATTGAGCACTCGAGGCTTCTTTTATTTAATTTAAATCTCCTAAAACTCTTAGAAATCTATAAATTATTTAAAATCAACAGGAGTACATTTATTTCGCGAAAAATGAATGATTCGAAAAATATTTTTAAAAAATATAATTGTTCGATTCACTTTAAAAAAAAAAATTATTGAGTGAAAAATATCATTATAATCGAAGAAATTATTTAGACATAAATTGTTATCAATAATAAAATATTATTCATAGCCAACAAGCAATATGGACAACTAATTTTTGAAAAATCCTTTCTAAATCATTCTCATCTTTGGCAAAATAAACAGAACCTTAAATTTATATAACTCATCTGTCAAATGAAAAAATTCAAATAATTTCAAATGTTAACAATATGCAATTTCGATGATATGAGGAGTTAATTATTAAGTAACACATATAAGGGTCAAACACTTGCATCGTTCGCAATGACTTGCTTGTTTTCCCTCCTGTTTTTCGGCTCACAAGCCAACTCAAGGTGCTCGGAGAAAGGGAGGAATCTATTATTGTGCATGCAAATTATCAAGCACCATAGTAGATCAGTGTCATCTAGAAGACGCACGTACATAGAAAAAACATGACCTAAGTTTTCATAGAACACGCTAGCTGATAGGAGGGATGGAACAGTACATAGACAAAAACCAAATGAAAGGGAAGAAGTATTAAAAAGCATGCTAATTGTCACAGCTGAAACATCCTACATGAAGATAAGCAGGACATCGACAGTCGGGCATATATAGCCTAAGCAAAGACCAGAGGCAGGACAGTCGGAGTGCACTCCCCAAGTGTTCAATAGCGCTCAAATGAAGATGGGCGGCCTCCCCGGCTTGGGCGGTCATAAGGACCAGCCCTGCTTCGGTAGCTCCGATCCTCGTTACGTGCCGGCCCTCCACTTCCATACCTATCACCACCTCCTCGTGGGCCAGCATCCCTGTCATAGCCTCTATCTTTGTTGAAACCGTTCTGAGGATAACGATCTGAACCACCATATCTGTCGCTTGCAAAGCGATCACCAGAGGGGTACCTGAATGATTATCAGAACACATGTCAACTACAAGTGACGGCATCACTATCACATCACAAGCACATCTTGTCTTACTTGAATTGTTACCCAGACAAAAGGAAGAGCATTTATCTTTGGGAACTAGGATGATATGCCTACATAATATTACAAGTAGGAGCTTTGTACATGGCTTTATACTAGTCTATACAGGTGTGATTAACATGACAAAATAAGTAGAGCTTAAGACCAACCTTTGTACCAACAAACAGACAGGAAGCATGAAATGCACCTCTCAGTAAACAAATGTCAAGTTGAACTCCACCCTTTCCATATAGCTGAATGAAAAAAAAAAAGAAGAGAAGGAAGAAGAAGAAGAAGAAGAAGATTCAAGTACCTGTCGCTAACATAGCGATCACGGCCAGTATGTTTGAGATCTCTGCTCTCAAAGCGGTCCCTATCCCCAAAACGGCCTCCATCATAGCGGTCGTCAATGAAACGATCACGTTCTCCTCCGAAGCGATCTCCACCACTACCACCACTGTAACGAGAATGTGAGGAGAATGGAGGACCACCCCCACCTCGTCCACTACCTGCCGAAGGGCAATCACGAGCCCAATGACCAAGGCGCCCACATTTGAAGCATTCATCTTGTGAAGCAGGCCTGTCTCCTCCATAATTTCCCCGGCCCCCCGATGAGTAGCCTCCACGATAGGCATGGTCTACATCTTCTGCCATTTTAGGTTGAGCTTTGTTCACTGAGATAATACGGTCACCAAATTCACGTCCATGCATCTCTCTGATAGCATCCTCCATACCACGGCGATCTGCATAGGTTACAAACCCAAATCCACGTGGACGGCCTGTGTCTCTTTCCAGCATAATCTACAGAAGAACAATGTTAGAGAAACTGTACATATGAAGCATTTGACAGAAGTCTAGTCATTTGTAAACTGGACCAAAATTAAAGCACAATTTGTTCTAGAGCAAAAGCCAAACATTATATGCAAAAATGGACCCAAAAAAAACAAAAAAAATCACATGCAACCGAAAGCTACCATGAGATATTCACTCGATTTGGCAGTTACTCTTGCTTATATATTACCAGAGACATCTAGTACGCTCAAAAGGTAAACACAAGACAAAATATGAATCTCAAAAGAGGAAGGGAAAGAAGATAGATTAAAGCCCTTATGAAGACCAAAATCACAACAACAAGAGAGATACAAAATAAATCATCGACTAGCTAAATGGTACCAGAAACATATACTCTATTTTACGAGCAATAAATCCAGAAACATGTAAAATTCCTTCAGATTCATTAAGGGCCAAGTTCAACCATACTGACAAAACGTAACAGCCTCAATGCAACAGCCGTGGGAGTAGAGATACAAGAAACAGGGAGGCAACTTTCCTCAGCCACTGCATCATTTTCACAGATAAGGTGCCAGAATGCTTCTTTATGAACATAGCAAGAATCCAGATGAAAACCCAAATCTGGTATTATTCCAAAGGGCTAAACAGACCAAACAGAATTTTCACCAAGCTAATACTAAGAAGACATGATGACAATGTTCACATACTATTCATACAAAGATATCAGAAAGAAAGTTAACAAGTTGAACATGCTCTCTGTCCATGGTTTCATCAATACCATATTCAAGGATCCTACCTCTTTCACACTTTCATAAAAATAACTGAAGTTAGAGATTAACTTATGGTTTATGTAAGCTTCATATTCACATACGCAGTAAATAGAGAGCTAATCAGTAATAAAGAAGCTGAACTTACTCGTTTTGTATAACAAGAAAGGCATGGGAAGAAGTCAAACAAATGCAATATATCTAACACAAGACGGTCTGCCATTGCACAGTCCAAAATTAGTTGTAACAGAATTTCGTTCTCAGTACCCCAAAAGATTGAGAAAACAATTCTGGCATCAGCCAATCAAGTCATAGACCACACAACTGACAACTTTTGAATGGATTAGAAGTGTCCATCACATCTGATTTTCTTCATTTTCTCTACAAAGTGGTGTTGCTGCCAAGAGACTTAAACTCAAACAGCTCATACCAGCAATGAACACTGTAAAGATCAAACTCACGTCAAGGGTTCTGTGAGCATCAATTTTCTTAATTGTCCTCTCAACAGATAGTGAATAGGCATTACCCACAGAAGAGAAAACTTTACAGTGATCCAGCATTTTTGTCAATGGATACTGAATTTACTCAATACTAATGGCAGATCACGGTATGTTTCCTCAGATTTGTGTCGGAAATTTTGGTTCATAATTCGGCTGCATTCTCGGCACTACAACATTCTGATTGGAGAGCCAACAATAGCTCAGTGAAATATCTTGATTCAGGAAACGGTGAAAGAAAGAGAACAGAGACAGCACTCAAAGGAAAATCTACAATCTTTCAGGATTAGCACACAGATACAACTGTAGGTGTCCACGCTCCACCTTGCCCTTGTTATATGAAAGTCACTGATCCGCTATCAGAAGATCACACATCATACCACCAATTCTCTTTGGTAGGGTATTCCCAAGTTATACTAAGAGGACAGAATGTATCTCAAGAGAGGACAGGAACGAAAGGTTATTCAGGCCAATCAGCACTTGAAACTGCCAAAAGCTGAGCCAATCAAACAAACTCAAATGCTAAATCACAGATGGTACCACTCCAGACTGACAACACAAAATTTGCGAGAGCTGATCCCTGAGGCAGAGCTGATTCTCCTCTCGGACGGACAAAACAGATCTGATGAGTCTCAATATGGCTATCAAGCAGCTGGACGTAAACCTAACATGGACAGCGGTTGACGAACATATACTGGGTTGCATTAGTATCCTTGTATTGCAGCCCATGCAGGAAGATTTCTTATTACATCCTCAGCTTCTAAATGAGCAACCAAATCATCAGGGTCTAATTTTAAGTTTCCTTATCCATAAAAAGTTTGATATCAAAAAGTTATATGTTAATCTTAATCAGTAATCAGCATTAGCAATCAATCTTTGATCTCCATGGAGCTTAAATGAATCTTCTCACCATCCCTCCTCGCAAATGGACAAACAGAGCCGTTTGACTCTGCCTACAACATATTTTCCACAGAGTAACAGATCAAGGATCGGCAATCCCTCCTGCTTTACACTGAATACTGAACAGGCAACGAAATAACTGATTCTTTAGATTCTCAGGACACTAAAAACAAGCAAAGTACTTTCTCAAGATTGGCGAGGAAACTGTTGATTTACTCTTACTTCAACTGAACTTCCCACATCCTTTAGTTCTGTACCGTTGCTTTAGATCAATGGGAAAAGGTAACAAGGAGCATATTTGGCCAAAAAGGAGATGGTTGATATCAGAAGCCAATCACTCTAGCAGATATCTCAAGCTAGCCTCAAACACATTCCCCTAGCAGCCGGGAATTGTTATCCAACATATCCTCACCAAAAAAGAATGGTTAAAGTCGGTGTATCTCTTCCAGCTGCAAAGTTACAGTTGATAAAATCATAAATCCCCTGCTCTGACATCTCCAAAGATAACATGTGAAAACTCGAAACAGAGATCGGAAGCCCTGAACTACTAAAAAAGGAGGCAAACCAGCAAACCGCATCCCATTTCCACAGAAGGATGATACAGGAAGGCATGGATTCTAAGCCTCTCGTATCAAGTAACTTCTAGGAACCAGGCATCGTTTCTTCATCTCAAAGAAAAAAAAAATTGCACTTCCATCATGCAAAAGCAACTTCGCACTGTCTTTGTGCAGAGACTGGGAAAGCAAGCTACCCAGAAATCTCTTCTGCTGCTAAAACAGAACCTTCTATTTGCTTTTCAAGTAATTCCCACAATTCTACGTGCTACTCTCATTTCAAATGTGTGACCATCATTAGCTGCTGTGCCCAAGTATGGACCCTTTCATGAAGACTCTTTCATGCTTAGTCAAAAATATAGAGATTCCTTCCACAAAATCGCATACCATCCACTGAGATATAGAGAAGATTGGATTACATACATCAGCCATGTCTTAGTTCATTGAAATAGCCTTCTGATATACTCTACTAAATGAGCCTCCAGAGATTCTGCAATTAAACTGAGCAATAGCATCTCTAAAACCATCTACAGCATCTCAAAAAACCAAACCACCATCCAGCAGCAAAAGAAATGAACCATGATTAATAAAGTACTAAAATATTTGAATATAGAGATAGCCAATAGCCAAACCAGCATTTTGAAATAACATGAAACAATGATTCCAAAAAAATAAAATAAAAAAACTTTATCTATGAAGATTTTGACCATTTTTCCTTTACTTGTGTCCTGCACTCCACTTTTCCCCCACATACTCACGCTGTAGAACCATCGGTACAAATGCAATAACTGTATCATGAAACAAAAGGAGAAAGCATCTGACTATAGCCAACGCTCCAGAACCCTTTCATTATTATTCACATCTTTACTCAAAATGGATATTTGCCAATTCATCATAATTTTTTGCTATTAACTGGCCTCATGAATGCCCATCTAATTAAAAAATTAAACAGGAGAAAAGGAAGAACTAAGGACCAACGTACTCCACTTTTAGTAACATCGACAGCAAACATGGTAAAACACCAGCATTTCTCTCTTGAGAAATGCACCCAAATTATTCCATTTGGATCGGCACTTCATATTAACACAGTAAACTTCCAAATACTGCCAAAATTACAAGATTTACCAAGAAAAAGAACAGATAAACTTTCTAAGATGCCTAATGCTAGGCAGCTATTAAGCCTCACCGGTCCTTGAGAAATAAAACACAGTTTCTTAGGCGAACTGTCCTTTTTCTTTATAAAAGAAAAAAAGTTTCACCATAGAAAAACCTAATTTACATCCAACTAGGCTTGCATGCCCTTCTTCATTTCGAAAATTTTACCCACGACAGAGCTCAAGTGCTCAAAATTACAGGTAAAGAAACCCAACAAAAATCAGTCCCCACGTGCCTCACCAATTTACAGTGCCAAACCTAGCTTTCTTCTTCTCCAACAGAAGAAAATTATTTCAAATGTGCTTCACATGAACCAAAGAAAAAAAAAAAAAACAGAATTTCCTTGAATGCCCCCCAACTTCCAGCCCTAGATGCATACCCACCGACACAAACAAAAAAAAAAAACCAACTTGACAGAGAAAAACACCTCAAACACGTCCAATTTCCTCTCGAGAAACCGAAACCGAGGGTGGATTCGAAGCCCGGAGAACGATTTTTTTTTTTTTATTACCTGAGCCTCGATAACCTTGCCGAAACGGCCGAAAGCCCTCTCGAGCTGCCGCTCGGTAATGTCCCACGACAAGCCGCCCACGAATATGCGATAATCCTCCTTCACCATCTCCGCGCCCTTCTCGCTCAATCGCCTGAAAGCCAATAAAAAAAAGACCCACACTCAATGACCAAGAACCCTAGAAAAGACACCGCACGCCAGCCCTGATTTCGCAGACGCCGCCGGCAAAACAGAAATGGCGAGAGGAGAGCGGCGACGTCGCTGCATACCTAGCTGCTGCTTCGTCTTCTTCCTGGGTGTCTCGGAAACTGCGAAAAGGGGAGAACTTTTTTTTCGAAAAACCCTAGCGGATGGATTTTGGGGAGGGAAGTGACGGTGCCTTCGTCTGTTTCCTGCGGGAGCGCATAAATATCTTGGTACCGAGTCCCCGACTCAGTGAGTGACTCGTTCCCACGTCGGAGGAATCGAACCGTCCTCACGTTCGCAAGGCCCTTTCTCGGTCTCGGGGTCACGTGTACGTTTTCAACGGCACAAATAACGTAAATTGTCTGTCAATTTTGGGCCCAATTCGCAATTTTGTCCCCAACATTTTCAATTTGTTACGTCCGGTCTCTAAACACTGTATAATCTCTTGACACTTTAGCCTAATATATAATGTTGTCCATAAATTTGTAATATGTTCAATGTGATTCCCAAACTTCTAGTACATATTCAAATTAGTCCATAAACTATAGGGAAAAGACCACCAAAAACTCTAAACTTTGTCCAAGGTAACAAATTTACCATAAATTTTTTTTATGATATAAAAAATTCTAAACTTTGCCAACCGTGACACATTTATCCTAAAAGAATTTTCGTGACATAAAAAACTCTGAATTTATATCCGTGTGACACAATTACCATAACTTAGAGGATATTTTGGTCTTTTTACTTTTTAATTTTTTTTCCTTCTTCTCTCTTTCCTCTATCGACCATGGCGGAGCCAACGGAGGGAAGCTGGCGTCCGGTGAGGGCTGCCCTCGCCGGTGTCAAGTGAGGGTCGCCCTCACTTGGGCTGGCTAGGGCCGCCCTCGCCGGCACCCAACCAACCCTCGTTGGCATCGAGTGAGGACGACCCTCACCAAATCTGCGAGGGCACCCCTCGCCCGACGTTGATGAGGGCCTGGCTAGCTGAGGGCCGTCCTCGCCCAACGTTGGCAAGGGCGGCCCTCGCCGGACGCCAACTTCCCTACATCGGCTCCACCATGGCCGGTGAAAGGAAGAGAGAAGAAGAAGAAAAAAAGAAAAGAAAAAATATAATAAAAAATAAGATGAAAATGCCCTTGGTTGGATAAATGTGTCACAGTTTGCAAAGTTTGGAGTTTTTCATTCATAAAAAAAAAAATTGAGATAAATTTGTCACTTTAGGCAAAGTTTGGAATTTTTTGTGGTCTTTTCCCTAAACTATATAGATATGTTTAATGTTGTTCCTAAATTTGAATGAGTGGAATGATAACTTGGATGTTTTCATAAGAGATGTGGTGAAGCAATTTTCCACTTCTTTGCTTTTCTTTATATTTGATTATTTTCGATTTGGCATTCGATTGGGCCCAAATAATTTTTATCCCATCCCTATATAGGATGAATAATACGGTTTACACATAGATTTTCCCTTGACATTGCTCATTTGAAGGTTACAAGACTCTAGTTAAGATTAAGTCATTCTATTCAAGCTACTATAATATGGCTTATAATAGCAGCGCAGAATAGCATGTAGTTATTTAAAAAGAGTTAATTATAGCAAGTTTTCACATCATGTGACATCGTGTAAAGTTTGTACCTCTACATATTAAAAGCAACAAAGCTAATTGTAGCATCCTCCATGATTCTTTATGTTGCCTCGATGTCGTGGAAAAAATTACAATTCGAAATGCAAAAGCAAACTTCACACTTTGAAGCTTTTGAGAGACATTTATCATGAATTTCGTCACTCTATAATGGTCGAACTTTTCATGGGAATCATTTGCACGAATGCAGAACCTCTTCTGATATGAATTGTTTGTTGCTGGTGTAGAGAATCATTTGCAGAGAAGCCAGATGACTACTTGAAAGAGAATGTTGGAAGTTAGGACATGGAGACAGGCTAAAAGGCACGTCTAGGAGAACCTAGGAAGGACCAAGGGGATCAGGAAAGCGAGAGGGAGAGGGAGAGGCAAGAGGCCGGCGACCTGAGAGTAGGCCGGTTGGGCGAACTGTCGGGGAAAGTTCAAGTACCATGTCTGGTACAACAAGTCGGACTGTGATCTGAGTTGGAAGGACGTCAAGTCGACAGGTTGGGTGGATGACCGAGAGGCAGGCCGTGGGATGATGGCATAAATTGGAGAGACAACCACAAGAGTTGATCTGCCGATGGCCGGGCCAATATGAGGCTTAGGACTTTTTCATGAACCTAGGGTAAGAAGAAGACATCAGAGCCAATTGGCAGCAACTCTACATTAGTTATTTAGTAAATAAAGCATCGACACGAACTGAGAGCATGAAGACCCTGCAAACTCTATCTGGATAAAGATCTAGGCAGAGATAATGCGCTCGATCAGTTAGGACGACTAAGGCTTGCATCTTCAAGTGAACATCATTAAAACACGATCATCTATCGCCTTTCACTGGACATGAAGACTAGAAAGAACACGATCATCCATCGCTGTTCACCAGGGATGAAGACCAGAAAGAACAGATAACATACGACTTGCCTCCACTTAGATAGTTAATCATGTAAGGAAGGTGACCTTCATTTAGAGGCTCTTTATTTCCAACTGAGTCTCTTGAGCTGAGACTCATCCTTCCAAAGAATTAATGGTTATTAACATTTTAGCCTTCCCCTGTAGCCAAACAATCAGACCAACCAGGATGTAATAATATACATGACTGTACAAGACATGGCACATACCCAAATTACTGCTACCCTATTATCGGTCAGAGACAAGGGTTGGGTTACTTGGGTAAAAGAGGCAGCTTGGTTACACTTGTGCCTCCGCCGCCGCTGCCTCCATTAGTCAACGATTTAGAGCTCGTTTCCTTTCGTCCGCTCGAACCAGACTTCGAGAGCTTAGAAGTTTTCTTGTTTATCTTGAGCGGAAGAATCTGCAATCTGGGGTTCAGCTCAGTGCCTGAATTTTCTGCAGTTAGCTGATAGCTTTCCACCAGCTTGAGCTGTCGAGCCACTATCTCAGAGCGTCTAGGGAGAAGTTCTACTGGCTCTCCACCAGGAATGACAATGTACTCGATTGCAAGACGGACCTCCTATCATACAATCAAGAAAGTTAACAGGAATGATCATGCGAAACAAACTATATTTCCTTTTGTCGCTTAGAAGCAGAAATAAAAGATACGTAGTTATGAGAAAAATGTCTTTTCAGGGTGCAGCAAATAACTGAGCACTCAATGCAAATCTAAACTAACAACAGTGACCAGATTATGGGAGAACTAAGCTAATAGCGCAAGAGACAGACAAACATGCAATGTCAAGTCACTTTCTGGAGACTTCAGTCCATGAAGTTAGGTTATCATGAGTTGACCATTCTGCGAGGAACAGCAGATATTTGTTCAAGAGCATATTTCTCCAAAGAAAAAAATTCTTTTGAAACAAATCAAAACATATTAATTATTCACATCCTTTTACTTTCTTAGATCTCCTAAAGAATAAGCCATATTGCAAAGAACATGTAATACATATTCCCTGGTGTGAGAGCACGAGCCTTTCTAGGCTTTTGCCTAATCTAAGGTAGATGCATAAAAAGGCTGGACACCACAAACTTCTGTAAAGAATAATGCATGACAAGCAAAAATTGACCAGAAATTTCTACATCTCTGTTAGAGTAGTGCACGAGCATATGTTTAATGTGTCAATGCAGGACAAATATTTTTTTCTTAATCGATACAACACATGAATAATTGGATCTTTCTTTACTTCTTTCAAATAGAAGATGGGATCTTTCTGAATCAAGGCTTCAATCAAATGCTTTATCCACATTTCCCTATCTGAGGAAGAAGAAAATTTACCTCCAGCGCATCAATCTCCTCAAGGGACGGTTTCTGTGTTGGCGCATCATCTTCAATTTCAACATCTATATAGTTTTTGACAGGCTGCTTCCGTGAAGAGCTATATGACTCCATTCTGAGGATCATACGGACTGCCTTGACCATCTGGGCCATGGTATTTGACTGTGATACCAGAGAAATAACATTTTATTTAGAAGCATGCAACAAAAATGTTACTGGAGAAGAGAATGGGTTCATATATACCTTGATAACAAATACTGGCAACTGGTGAAACTTAGCTACACTACGGATCCAAGGGTTCTCCTTCATTTCAGCACTGCAGGCAAGAATTGCATCTGCCGTTCCAATGTCATCAGTTACATCCATCTCATCTTCAAGCCCCATCACCATGGCCACTTGTAGTAGATCAGCTTCAAGAATCTGGATCACACCAAAAGTCAGGTATAAATGTTCCAATATCATCGGTGGCACCATAAAAAGTTCACATGACTAGCTTAAGATCGAAAGAGGGAAGAATACAGAACTGGTATTTGACAGAAGTGCCCTGGTGCAACGGGGTAGAAATGATGAAAATTGTATTATAATAGGATGAACAGTCGGAATATTTACCTTGTAAGTATAAACAGAGACTGGCGAGCTTCTCTTTCTTGCAGAGCGATTAGTGCTATGACTTTTAGCCTTACTGGAATGATGATCCATGTCTTCCCCATCAGACTCTATATCGTTACTTAAGCCTGTATTATCAGCCAAACTGTGCTCTTCTCTGCTTTCCTCCTCAAATGGTGGAGTAGATTTCAGAGGATCATTGGTCTTAAATTGCATACGACGGATTTCAAAAGGGGAGATTTTCCTACAACACAGAAATGTTTTTTCATTAGAGAAACTGTCGTTTGGAAAATCATTTTGAGAGACATAGTCCTTCGACAATGTTGGAGGGTAGATATAATGATAAGGTCCCACTTCAATCTTTAAACTGAGGACGCATAAGTACCTGCCAGTATAGCATCAACACTTGCATCCAATCGGTGATGAACGCGACACTCTGTTTTAGATATCAACTCAATAGCACAAGTAAATGTAGGGGGGCCTTTCCTCTCAAGAATCGTCTTCTGCACTTTCCTTTTCCTTGCTTCCTCGTCACCAAGTGTGACACTCTGTTTGAAAGGTCAATTTTCAGGCTTAATTTACCATAGAATCCTAAGGACTATGACTTTAGATGGACCGCTTTTCAATTCTCAAGGAAATTAGGAACATTTTCAGATATACTTTTGCCAATATCCTTGGAAGACTACGCAACATTAAACATTAGAATAAAGAAACCTTGAGATACACGGACACCAACCCACATCAGCAGCCAATGGTGCCAAAAAGCACCTCCTCTCTACACTATCAGGTTCATATCTGGCTGATTGTGAGTTTATTCGCCAAGATGAAATGAAGGAACCGGAAAAGCAATTGGTAGCAGTAGATCAGTACAAACTAATTGATAACTGCATCGCACCTCTATGCCCCCGACGAGGATCTGCAAAGATGGGTTTTTTATTATGTTATCAATTGTCATTCCATGTGCTGTGCCGACAAGTTGAACTCCTCTTTGAGCAATAGTACTGGCTGCTAGCGCTTCAAGTTCAGTTCCAATTTCATCAATTATGATTGTCTCAGGCATGTGATTTTCCACGGCTTCTATCATAACCTGTATAGAAGACACATGGTTTATAGCACGTCTGAGCAGAAACTACAAGAGCTTATAACCTAGTTAGAGTCAAAGCAGTGGTGAAAAGCTATATTAAAATTAAAACCTACATTATGTTGCATATGGACATTGGGCACTTGCATTCTCCTTGCCCGGCCAATTCCTGAATGAGGGACATCTCCATCACCTCCAATCTCATTAGATGTGTCTACTATGATGACGCGTTTCATGTGCTCATCTGCCAACATTCTAGCAATTTCTCTGTCAAAACAAACTCCGTTTAGATAAACCAGCCATTCTAGCACCGAGAAAAATAAGAAATAAAAATGAGCTAAATAGCAACAGAAAATGCCTAAACATGACTTTAGGTTAAAACAATCTCAGTTGGAAGCTATACTGGAGGAGAGAAGTACCTAATTAAGGTAGTTTTTCCAACTCCAGGTGGACCAATGACCAAGATCGAGCCTCCTCCCTCAATCAAATCACAAATTGTCTCAGCACTCCCAGATATAGCTCTCCCAACTCGGCAAGTTAGTCCAATAACTTGCATCTGACGGTTTCGGATGGCACTTATACGATGCAAGGAACTATCGATTCCCGATCTGTTGTCATCAGAAAACTCTCCAACCTGAAGAGAGAGAAGCCAACATAATGTAAAGCCAATCAATTTCCATGTCATCACAAATTTCCTTTCTTATGTCCAGATGATCAGAATTATCAGAGACCAGGTAAAATTGCTCAACTATCTAATATTCACTGTAAAGAACACAGTGTGGACATCACATCCTAACAATATGAATCATAATTTTTTCATATAAAAAGTAACTGATCCAATGCCCGACTTCTTGTAGCTCAACAGTCAAATAGAAAGGATTTTCAAGCGCCACAATCACATCATCTATCCTATTCATCAATTCGTGACACCCATGCAACTGCAATGCACAGTTCGATTCTCGCAACGGAAAGCTGTTACTGCAAAATACAATTCAGCAACAGATTACAAACTTTGCATCAGTCCTGTTCACTTAATATATTCAGGGCTGGCTTCATCAACATAGAAAATGATAACCCAGTAGCTTGATCTCAGACACTTTTTCCTCAAACCAAGCATTTATAATTATCAACAATGTCTAGCTACAACAACCGACTTAAAAAGATCACCTTGGATATAGCATGCCCCAAATCATCCAACTTAATCGGCTGCTCCGATATCACCCAGTCGCCCGACGGGAACCTGGCGAGCGGCTTCCTACCCAAATCCATCACGACCTCAATCAACGCCCCGATCTCCTCATGCTCGTACAGCTCACTCCTCATCCTCAAAGGCAACAGCTCAAGAAACATCTCCAGCTCCGAGTCCGCCGCGGCGGACTGCGACGTCGAAGCCGCGCCCGACGGCGGGTTCGGCACCGACCCATTTCCCCCGAAGAGCCGGTCCGACGGCCGCCGGATCTCCGGGGACGGAGCCGACGGGGCCCGCGATCTCGGCGACGCGATCCCTCTGCGGCCGCGACCCGTTCGACGGAATGACGAAGAGACCGCGGGGGCGAAGCCGGAGCCCCGGAGGTACGTGAGGGTGGAGGTGGGGATCTGGTTTGCCGAGTGCCATGAGGTCTTGAGGTCAATGAGCAGGAATTCCGAGCACCACGCTCTCATCCTTCGCCCAAGCAGTAAACTCTGCAGTGCTCTGCGATCTGGGTTTCTCACTCGGTGCTGCTTTTATGTGGGTTTTGGGCAGAGACAGAGAGGTTGAAGATGAAGGAGGAAGGAGGGAAGGAGGGAAGGAAGGGGAAGGAGAAGGAGGAGGAGGAGAAGATTCGAAGGGATCTCCTATGGCATCGGAGGAGAAGTGGGAGGCCACCACGAGGCGAGCGAGCGGAAGGGGACAAAGCTTTAACGACCATGGAAAAGATCGAAAGGGGGGAGCTGAACTCGAGACCACGTGGCGGCTGCTCGCGAGCGCAAGTGGGATCGCGTTTTGTCCGCGTTGGCATGTCCGTGATAACGTGGAGTGGGATTGTTCTACAAGTCAAGGCCAGAAGAGTCTCGTCGTCGGTGGCCATCTTGATTTTTGATTGCTCATGAAGAAGACAGGATCAGGAAAAAGGGGAAAAAAAAAAGAAAAGGACTTTTATTTCGCATTAATAGAGACTCAAATGCATAAGACGATTGGATGATATGACATGCGATTATGATTTCACTTATCTAATTTGATAATGAAATGAATTGTAACCAATAATTTTCTTATGATTGGACTGATCTAAATAATCATGCTAAGTAAAGACATGAAGATGATGCCTCATGATATATATATAGTGTGGGATCTAGATTGTGTAATTTTCATTTTGAAAAATGGTTTGAGGAATGTGGAATTATAGCATTGGAAAACAAACTCCATAGATTAGATTGATAGAACGCGTCTTTCCTCTTGACTTTCACCGTATGTTTTTCTCTTTATGATAACTTACGTCTTGGAAATTAGCGATGATTATATGTACGTTTTATTTGTTTCGTGAAAAATGATGATTTGAAAAATATATTTCTTAAAAACAATTGCTTATATCATTAGAAATAATTAATTGATAAAATATATTATAATTATCGATAATATTGGAAGATTAAATATTTTTGTGGAAGATTTTTTTTTTTATATATTCATTTTTTAAGTGATACAAATTTTTCTATTATTTTTAAAAAAATATATTTTTCAAATCATATATATTTTTTTTGAAAAAAATGCATCCATAATTTCAAAATACTTTCCTTGAGAAAGAAAGTTCGTCAATTTCAATACTTCGGAGTCTCGTTATTTTTGCCGAAGAACGATGAGCATTAATACTCATTACATAATTGTAGATTGTTTTTAGGAAGGAAAAAATATAGTGTTTTTCTTTAAATTCCAGAATCTTTTAAGACCAAAAAAAAAAAAACAAAGAAAAGTCATCAAATGAGTTTTCGAGCACGAGAAAGAAACTTTTATAAAACCCAAATTTCTGATTTGCTTTCTCAACCTTCCGTCCCTCCTTGTCCTTCTTTCTCTCTAAAATTTACATGTGCTTCCTTTCCTTTTCACAAACAAGAACATTAATTCGTCCTAGTTCTAGTTGACCAAACCCCAAACCATGAATCTTCAAAACGAAACAAGACGTGACGCCAACGTGAAAAGAAAACTAGGCAAATGACAAACCATCACGCGCCCCATGCACGCAACTCCATCTTTGACCGCCGATTATCTCCCCTGTTCCCGGCCACCGACCTCGCCGAGCCACCAGCTCAAATGATGCTTTTCAGTTTCTCGAGAGACGACTCCGCCTTAGCCAGCTCCAGTATCTCCACTCCATTATAACCGGGACATCTTATTACATTGATAGTTAGTGTTTGTTACTTAGAAAGATGGAGAATAAATTTTAATCATTTGAGTTTCGGACTTTGACGTATATATAAAGATTAATTATGTGTTATTGACTATACTCGTGAGTATCATGGCTAATGTGTATGCGTGGAGGACCGATGATGGTGGTCAATTGCTTCCCCGTCTTAATCAGCTACCTCAACCATACCCACCCCCACCATCCCCAACTACGACACATCGGAGTGGGACTAGTTCCGGGGAGCGCTCTCCACGGCGGACCGCAACTACAGCGTCCGGTCGACACCACCCCCATCGCCGAAGCTCTCCGGAGGGAGGTTAGAGAGTGCCTTTACGTGGAGCAAGACGTCGGTGGCGATGATGGCGGGTCGCAAAAAGGGCTTTTCAGGTATAAGAACAAGACCTGAGTTGTGCACATGGTCACGTTTGCAAGAGAGCTAAGTGTCCTTTAAAATTTATGAGCCATTTAAGATACTTTCGTGATGATTCTTTAAAATTTGTGATTCAATTAAGTGATGCATGATAAATTTGATACTTGAAGATATGTTTGAATGTGTTGAATCAACTTAATCGAAGGTGGGATCATGTGTACAATGTATAGAATATGAATGTTTAATGAATTTATGGAAAAAGTCTGTATAGAATTAGGAAACTTTGTCACCTGAAGAATTGTAGTTTAGATTCTTAGTTTTAATTTGATTTAAAGTTCATAAATTTTGAATGTCATTAAGGTTGTGAAAGTCTAGTTTGAAAATACTGAAGTAGCCTAGAGTTTGATCTGAAAATTTTGTCTCCGAGTCAATTAATTTCGTTTCGCAAATAAGAAATAGTTTGAGGGCTAGTTTACAAAAGCTCAAATATGAAACTTCTAGGAGAGGTCCTAAACTGCAAATACCCAAAATTTTCATTAAATTTTAGCAAGGATAAGTCGGTCAATTTGAATGAATAAGGTCAAAGTGGGAATCGACTTACAAAATTGATACAGATAGAGTCATTGGGGCACATTGCATAATTTCAAATAGTTAGAGGGCTATTTTATAAAAGTTTTAAAAATAAAGTTGTAGAGCGCGTAATGAGCCGTTTGTCCATTTGGTGGTCGTTTAACATTTTTTTTTTCGAATTTTAAAAGAACCTGGTTGAAATAGGGTCAAATCTAGAGCAATCCGGCTAAAATCAAACTTTTTGTATCAATTGGGCCACATTAAGAAGAAATAATTTTAATGAGTTGAAGAGGACATCCTAAGCTTTAATTGGTAACTAGAATCACTTGATTTGGAATACGTTAAGGCCTTCAATTGAATTAAAGCTTAGAAGGTCAAAATCAGGGAAAAAACAGAGAAATTAACCTATTGGTCAACTAATTCATTCGATGATTTCCAAGGCTATTTAGCTTTAATGCATGTCCATTTGATTTTGTTTGAGATTGAATTGATTATGGATTGCCATGACACCTTTAGCGGATAGTTTGATGATGGGGATTAGATTTTAATTAGGCGCTTTGTGACTTCACCCTGTTTGAAGAATTTTCAAGTGGGAGTTAATAATCACGTGGCATTAATCAATTAACTCCTAGTTAATTATTAGGCAAATAGATAATCGAATCGCATGTCGTTATTCAAATGTCAACATGAACTCAATTTCTTTGGCAATTAGTAAATTGAGTGATTGATCTAAATAACCATACTAAGTAAAGACATGAAGATGAGGCCTCATGATCTATGGTTCCGTTTGGGAACCACTTCTCAAAGCCCTTTGGAGGCCTAAAGATCCTTGGGTAAATGCCAGCTCGTTTGGCATTCATTTTTGGGTTGGCATTCCCCAAATGCGAGCTTCACAAGGCTGAAAGCCCAAGGCAGGTTGGGGCTGCCTTGGGCTTTCAACTTACTGAAAATGCTGAGTTTGAGGGATTAAAAAAAAATTTTCTTCCCAAATTACCCTAATTGATTTTTTGTTTGTCCGATTTCGCCCTTACTATTCATCGTCTTCTTCCGCGCGAGCTTCTTCTTCTTTCGCGACCAGTCGCCGGCGAAAGGCAGGCAGTTGCCGGCAACCGTCACCCAGATGACCATCGTCGGGGGTGGCGCGATCTACGCCGGGGGGTGGGTCGCGGCAAGGTCTGGGTCGCTGGGACCCAAATCTGGGGCGGTAGGGTCGCGAGAGGACCTCGCCGCCCTCGATCTGGGTTGCGCGACCTCACCGCCCTCGGATCTGGGTCGCGGTGGCGTTGCGCGACCTCCCGTGACCTCGCCGCCCTAGATTCGAGGGCCGCAAGGTTGCACGACCCCGCCGCGACCCAAATTCGGGCGGCGAGGTCCTCTCGCGACCTCGCGCCCGAATCTAGGTCACCGGAGGTCGAGGCGACGTCGTGCGACCTCGCCGCCTCCGGATCCGGGGTCGCCAAGGTCGCAGGAGGTCGCGCCACGCGGCCACGACCCGCTGGGATCGCGCCCCCGGGGTCGCCGGAGGTCACGACGGAGTCGCGCGACCTCGCCGCCCCGAGATCCGGTGGTCGCCGGAGGTCACGACGGAGTCGCGCGACCTCGCCGCCCCAGATCCGAGGTCGCCGGAGGTCGCTACCCTTGCCAGTCAATTTTTTTTTTGATTTTTCTTTTGATAATTATTTTTTTTACCACAAAGATGCTTTGTAAATATAATTCCTTAAACACTATTTTGCTCAAAGTGTTTCACAGAGGATTTTCAAAGTATAATTTACCAAATACAGTTGCATTTTGGAAAACATCTTTAACTCAAAGATGTTTGCATTTTCCTAAAAACTTGCCCAAAAGTTTTCCCAAACACACGTATAGCGTGGGATCTAGATTGTGTAATTTTCCTTTTGAAAGATGGTTGAGGAATGGGAAATTATAGCATTGGAAAGCAAACACAGAGATTAGATTGATAGAGCGTGTCTTTCCTCTTGGCTTTCACCATATGCTTTCCTCTTTATGATAACTTACATATCGGAAATTAGCGATTTTTATACGTGCATTGATTTTTATACATGCGTTCTATCTCTTCCGTGGAAAACGATGATTTGAAAAATATATTTCTTAAAAATGATCGTTTATATCATTAGAAATAATTATTATCGATAATAATTTATGCTTAAATATTTTTGTGGGAGATGGTAATATTTTTTTTATATATTCATTTTTTAAGTGATACAACTTTTTCTATTATTTTTAAAAAAATATTTTTCAAATCATATATTTTTTTTGTGAAAAAAATGCATCCATAATTTCAAAATACTTTCCTTGGGAAAGAAAGTTCAATACTTCGAAGTCTCATTATTTTTGCTGAAGAACGATGAGCATTAATATTCATTACATAATCGTGGGTTGTTTTTAGGAAGGAAAAAATATAGTGTTTTTCTTTAAATTCCAGAAAGAAACTTCTATATTCAATAAATAAATAAAACCCAAATTTCTGATTTTCTTAATGCCAATGTCTTCTTCGCGCCCAAACGCGGCTGTCGAAGAGAAAAGGGGAAAGCCCTAAGAGCAGAGGAGAGGAGAAGAGGTTTCCTCTCTTGTTGCGCTGCTTCCTGCTTCGATCTTCTCCGGTTTTGGCGGAAAGTCTCTCGCTTTCTTCGCTTCTCGCCTCACTCGCCTCTACCCATCGGCGTCGGAGGGTCGCAGGTATGGGAATTTCGCTCCGCCATTGCAAAATTCCTGTTTTGCTTTCGTGGGTTGGGTACGACTGCGGTAATGTGATGAAAACCCAGCTTCTTTGGTGGACGGTGGTCTGTCTTTGATTTTCTCGTTGTGGGTTTGGAGATTTCTCGTGTCTTTTGGTGATGTTGCCTCTTTTTTTCTCTTCGTTTTTCTTTTTTTGAAAATCTCTGCAAGTATTGATATGCGTACGTTTTGGGTCAAATTTCCTGTTCAATCGTCCTGATGGTGGTAGCCAGAGTTGTTCTAACTCGCATGCTTAGTTGGTGGTAATGTGGAAGTCTGTTCCATCCATGATCTCACTCTTACTAGATAATCTCGGCACTCGCAAGTTTGTTCTGTGAATCGGGCTGTCTTGTTTCTAGTGGTAATCTGTAATGAGCGATTCTTTCTAGTAGTAATCTGTAAATATTGAGTTATGACCGTAAGAAGAGATCACCCTAATGAGTACTATTCTCTTTTTGATAGTTGCAGTTTGTGGTAATCTTTCCAGTAGCAACAGATGAAGAAAGGTTCCCGTCGAGCAAGGGAAGAGGATGAGAGGAGAGATGGACCGGAAAGAAGACGGAGGCATGATAGTGACTTGAAGCAGGATGAGATAGAGGGAAAGGGAACAGATGGTGAGAAAGAGGGAATAGATGGCAGAAACGCTGATAGTTGGAGAACAGAGCAACCAGCATCGTGGGAAGGCAGCATGAATACTGATGCATCAAACTCGGGCAGAAGCGGAGGAATTTACATTCCTCCATTTCCTCCGTTTAAGTTGGCCCAAATGATGAAAGAGGTGGAAGATAAAAGCAGCATTGAGTATCAAAGGTTGACGTGGGATGCTTTAAGGAAGAGTATAAACGGATTGGTCAATAAGGTCAATGCAACAAACCTGAAGCATATTATTCCTGAACTTTTTGCTGAGAATCTCATCCGTGGAAGAGGTCTGTTTTGCCGTTCGTGTATGAAGTCGCAAATGGCTTCTCCAGAGTTCACGGATGTTTTTGCCGCATTAGTTTCTGTCGTCAACTCAAAGTTTCCTGAGGTTGGCAACCTTCTACTGAGGAGGATTCTCTTGCAGCTCAAGAGAGCTTTTAAGCGGAATGACAAGGTATGACCACACACCTTTAGGTTAAGATTTCTTAGTTCATGAGCATCTCTTTGGTTATCCAAACTTCTGATTTTAATTTCGTTTGGTTGTATTCTGAACAGCCTCCATTACTTGCTGCTGTTAAATTCTTGGCACATCTAGTCAACCAGCAAGTGGCTCATGAGATTGTTGCTTTGGAGCTGCTCACAGTTCTGCTGGAAAATCCTACAGATGACAGTGTGGAGGTTGCTGTTGGTTTCGTGACCGAGTGTGGTTCCATGCTGCAAGACCTATCTCCTAAAGGACTACATGGTAGGTATATGTGGTGAAGTTTATATATATCCAGCTTGTTGCTCTTCTTTTTTTGATTGTCTGCATGTATCATCATTGTAGAGGGGTCTCCTCTGTTGTATTTGTTTTGCAGTGTTTTATTGTGTTAGTTGATAGAATTAATATGTTTTTACCCTTCAAATTGTTAGGCAATCTATTGGAGAGTTCTCTTTAATGGTTGCAGTAGAATTGATCAGATCAGACTTGGAGATGATAAAGGAGATGGAAGTGTTAACCTATATCATTCATAAATGAAGTGTCACCATGCTATATCCCAAGGCTTTTTATAGACATGTTGTATCTTCCAAACTATTACTTGTATGTAGTTAAGGAGATTATTTATAATATTTAGTGTGCATGACCAGGTAATGATGCTGGCAATCCTTGCTTTTATGTTTCCGTCAATAATTTCTTGTGTCATGGCCTCTTAATTCTGATAATTTCTTCAGGTATCTTTGAACGGTTTCGTGGAATTCTTCATGAAGGTGAAATAGATAAGCGAGTTCAGTTTTTGATTGAAGGCCTCTTTGCCATTAGAAAAGCTAAGTTTCAGGTCAGTATCTCCAATCTCCCGATAGGGTGAGAAAATAAAATTTTTGGTATGGAGAGGCTACTTGAGCGTGCATGTCTAAGCCTTATACTATCATAACTTAAATTTCCTTGTGTACATGCAGTCTGCAGTTCATCCAGAATTGGACCTTGTAGAGCAAGAAGATCGACTAACACACGAGATATCACTCCAGGAGGACATCGATCCAGAAATAACTCTTGGTATCTGTTTGCCTATCCAGTCACATGGAGCTACTTATAATCCCTAATCCGCATATCCAAGTGTCTGATTTTTGTTTTATGTCATACTTGTTTCTGTACCAGACATATTCAAGCCTAATCTGCAGTTTGTGGAGAACGAGAAGCGTTATGAAGAATTGAAGAAAACCATCCTTGGTGATGAGTGTGAGGAGGAAGAAGATTCTGAAGAAGGCTCAGAAGATGGATCTGCTGAGGAGTTTGATGAAGAAGAGGATGAACAGATGAAAATTAAAGATGAGACAGAGACAGATCTTGTAAATCTCCGGAGAACGATATATCAAACGATTATGTCCAGTGTCGATTTTGAGGAAGCAGGGCATAAGTTATCACAAATTAAGCTAGAAGCTGGACAAGAGGTGAGACAACATTTCATTTCTTGCTGCCAAATTTGAATATCTGTCTTCTTTCTTGCCCTTGATTTCTAGGAAGGTTGATCACTCATGTCCAGTGATTTTGAGAATATAAGTAAATATTGCTGATTTTGTCCTTTGTCCCAAACCAGCGATGAAGTTAGATGGTTACCATTTTTCTTTTGAACTTGTTTTTATGCCTGAACTTTTAGAGATTTTTACTTGCATGTTTTGATTCATCTGTAAATGAGGATAGACTCGTGTGGCTTTTGTGCATTGCACCGACTTTGAAACTGCAGCAATTCTAAATCTTTATATCATTTTTTTTTTTTTTGCATGGATGCAAAAATGGTGCTTTTGCTTTTCCTAATTTGTCTCTGTATTTCATATGCGTATATGTAGGGTTATTGGAAGACTTTCTTGTGCGTTACTTGTGCCACATGAGTTTTGACTAGATATGGAATAGATGAAATATTGAGATCTTGTTGACAGATCTGGTTTTTCATCTCCTTAGTATATTGTGCTTCATCATTTTTATTTGACTCGGCTGATAAGGCATACGGCAGCTTAGACCAGATAGCTTGAAAGTAGAATTCTTTTTTTTGGAAGCATTTAGTGCTTCACTGTTTCTGCAGTTAGTATGATAGCTTGGTTGTATGACTGAGTGTCTGGGGTTTTGATTCTGCAGAGTTTAGAGATTTCTATAATTGACTTGTTCATAGCCTAACAGGGGCGAGAGCTTTCAAGAGGGATGCTAAGCTTATTCTAAGCTAGACAATAGTGGACTCGGTTGAAATCTTTGATTGCAACTTTCATCGATGACCCTAATTGTAATGATTCTTGTAGTTTCTCATGCTAATTACATTTTGCCTTCTTCCTTTTTGTGTTTTTGCCTCCTTACATCATGGAATGCTTTTGGAATTCTTATTTTAGTCCATCAGCTGCTTCATTGGCTGTCCTTGGAACTAGTTGTCTTCTTTACTTACTGCCTTGTTTTCTGGGCTGTGCAGATGGAGTTATGTATAATGATGTTGGAGTGTTGCAGTCAAGAGATTTCTTACCTCCGCTACTATGGTCTGCTGGGGCAGCGGTTTTGCATGATCAACAAAGTGTATCAAGAGAACTTCGAGAAATGCTTCGTTCAGCAGTACTCAATGATTCACCGTCTTGAAACCGACAAAATGCGAAATGTGGCAAAATTTTTTGCTCACTTACTTATAACAGATTCTCTACGTTGGCACGTCTTGGCCTATGTACGACTGACTGAGGAGGACACCACTTCATCATCACGAATATTCATCAAAATCCTCTTTCAGGTGAGTGAAGACCCTACTGATAAAATTGTAGACTTACTGTTGGTTTCTTTTACTAAATTAAAATGGTAGAAACAACTCGTCAATGCTTTAAAGAAGACTATTTGTTTTTACTTACTTTGGTGGAAAGAAATTACTGATGGTCAGGTCTCTCCTCTTTGATTTTGGCACAATATGTATATGGCCCAAGAAATAAGTTTACGTGGCATGTTTCCTTTAAGTATCTTAGAATATTTTATGCTGGGTGGAATGTGCACTCCTGATCGCTGGGCATTTTTTTCCATCTAAGTTTTAGATAGATACACCACAGAGATGGTTATGTTTTCCGGTACTCCTTTATGTATTTGCTCTATTCGTTGGCAAATATCAGTACTCCTTATAGTACTCCTTATGATCTCAAATTAAATACTTCTGACTGCTAACATAATCATCGTTTACTGAGACAGGCTTTCATTGACATCACTGACATCACTGACATCACTTTCCCTCTTGTAGGAACTGTTAGAGCATCTGGGGATCCATTTGCTTAACGAACGCCTGAATGATCCATCAATGCAGGGCTCTTTTGAATCAATTTTTCCTAAAGACAATCCAAAGAACACAAGATTCTCCATCAACTTCTTCACATCCATTGGACTTGGCGGCATAACTGAGAACTTGCGTGAGTATTTGAAGAACATGCCGCGCCTCATCATGCAGCAGCAGCAAGCATCGTCAAGCTCAGATGATGAGTTGGGAAGTTCAAGCTAATCCACGTTAGCTACTCTAGAGTTACTCTGGTTGATCTTAACGAGCAAAGGCATAGGGATTTGCTGAAAGAAAACAGTTTTTTTATCTTAAATGTTGACAGTGAAGACATGGAGGCAGAGTAGATGGATAGGATATGCTGAAAGCTCAGTCTAGTGCTGTGCTTGATGACTTTGTGCATCTTACTTAGCATCTCAACTACTCTAGAGGCACTCTTCTTGATCTTAATGAGCAAAGGTATAGGGATTTGCCGAAAGAAAACAGTTTTGTTCCCTTGAATGTTGACAGTGATGACATATGGTGGCAGAGTCGATGTATATGATATGCTAGAAGCTCTGTCTAGTGCCTTGGTTGATGAACTTGTGCCCCTTGCTTAGCATCACTTGTTAACTACACTAGAGGCGCCCTGTTTGATCTTGATGAGCAAAGGTATGGAGATTTGTTAAAAGAACACAGTATTTCTCTCTTAAATGTTGACAGTGAAGACACATGGTGGCAAAATATATGAATGTGATAAGCTAAAAGCTCTGTCTAGTGCTGTGGTTGATGAACTTGTGCATATCTCACTTAGGTGGGCACTGGCCAAATTGCAAATTATCAGATTTCCTTGCTTTCGTTGGAGGATGATAATGGGTCTCACATATGAGCAGAAAGAAAAAGGAAATATTCACCCAAAAAAGATAAAAATCAGCTTTAATTTGAAAATATGGCTATAAACACTAATTTTACGAAACATGCAAATAATAATGCATTAAGAACTATAATTTTGTTTTAATTTTTAAATTTCTTCTCCCTCCATATAAAAGAAAACCAGGATATCTTCTTCCTAGCTACCCTCTTAAGAGATTTGATCAAAGCACAGTGCATAGCAATGGCCCTGGGTAAATTAGGGGGAAATTGAAAGAAATCCAACGGGTTCAAGAGACAGGCAACTCGATCCGAGCCCAACGAGGTCACTGCGGGGTTCGCCGGAGCCGATGGAGCACCGAGGGCCATAAAAAAGGCAGGCTATTGAACGGTCATATTTTTTGTTTTACGATACACTAAAGCTTGACCTTTACTTTCCATCACGAAGTGGTTCAATTGAATAACTTATTATAAGTCAACCACAATATGGTTTGCGTGACGCCGCTGGGATCACGTAATATGACGGCATGAACACGCTCTACGTGTCTTCCGAGCGAGAGTAACTTTTCAACTTAGACGTTAGTCTTCATACAAGCTGTTCTATTGACCCGAGCTCCCCAAAATGGCAGAGGAAGAAGCCATCGTAAATTAAAGATTCAAAAGTTCGCAAGAACTGACCCAGAATTCTCAACGCGATGGTCTTTTCAGCCTTAAAATTGCCTCTCCAACCATAAAGAAGATCGAGTCTCTTGGATGAAAAACTCCGACGGGAGCGAACATTTCTAATCTAATTGGTATTTTCTTGGAACTTTGCTTGCATTATATTATTTGGTTTACGTACTAGGACTGATAATGTTCGAGATTATGCAGGAGCACAAAGTGAGCGCAGAAGGACCTGTTCAGAAATCCGTTAATGCTAAACTAAAGGAATCATCTTGCTGACCGAAGCTCGGCTCCGAGAATTAATCGGCAATGCAAAAATCCGGGTTAAAGCCTTCTGGGTTTAGGCCGGGATCGGGCCTCCGGTCGATGATCGGAACAGAAGAGAGAGAAGAGTAAAAGCAAATGTGCATCACATCACTGCCTATTGCGGTTGGAAGTTATTACAGGTTCAGAGTAAAAGCAAATGTGCATCACATCACCGTCCATTGCGGTTGAAAGTTATTACAAGATAATAAGGTTGTTTTTATTCGGCAGATGGCATCCGTCTTTGACCGCCGTCTATCTTCTCGTCCCCGGCTGCCGGAATAGCCGAGCCGCCGGCTCAAACGATCCCCTTCAGTTTCTCGAGTAACAACTCCACCTTAGCCGGCTCCAGTATCTCCACTCCATGATAATCGCCTTCGCCGCTGAAAAGGCCTACCACTTCCACGCCCTTCGCCTCTAGCTCTGCCGCCAACTTCCTCTGCCGATCTATCAGCGGGTCTCCCTCGCCGCCCGCCACCACCACTCGCCACCCCTGCGTTCTCATCCTCTCCCACTCCCCCGATCTCTGCCCAGCCGTCGGGTTGCAACACTCGTGGTCCCGGTCGGCGCCGGCCGGCAGTGCCAGCTTCCACATCAGGTCCGCCACGTTCATTGGCAGGATTTGGTTGTTGAACAGCCTCACTTCCGACTCGGTCCTCTGGGACCCACCGAAGTAGGGGTGGTGCAAGATCAGCCCTCTGATCACCAGAGGCTCCAGATCGGCCGCGGTGGCGCACGCGCGCAGGCCCACGTGGTACGCGATGTTCCCCCCGGCGCTCGTGCCCATCAGGTAGCACCGAGAGAAGTCAACGCCCTCGCGAAGCCACTCCTCGTCGGTGGTCCTGACCCAGCGGAGGGCCTCCACGGCATCGTCGTAGGCCGCGTGGAGGCGGTGCTCTGGAACCGCGGCGGTAGCTGGCAGAGACGACCACGGCCCCGAGCCTGGCCGCCATGAGGGAGCAGAAATTGTGGTTCACCACGGAGGCCGGGGAGAGCAAGATGAAACCCCCGCCGTGGTAGTACACGATGAGCGGCAGTTTCCGGTCGGGCGGGGGCGACGGGCTAGGCAGGTAGATCAGAGCACAAGTGTTGCGGGTCGGGTCGAGCGGGACGTCCTTGGTGCGGACGGCAAAGGGCTGGTCGGGGTTGGGCACGGCGGGGACAGTCGGATCGTCGAGGCCGCGCGTGACCATGCCGTCTGGGTGGAGGACAAGTTTGAGGTGGTCATTGGCGTCGACGGCCGGAGCTGGATCGAGATCCGCACGTTGACCGGCCATGTTTGCTCTGCTCGACCTCGAGGTGGGACTGAAGAAACAGGGAAACCGTTATTTATTATTGACCTGAGGTCAGTGATTATACTTTTAGAGGCACACGAGGTCCATCATGGCGACTTAATAATGGAGTTTCTTATTAACCTCTCAGCAATTGAAAACAGCTTACATTGGGATCCAACTAATTCAACACTTCACTAGATTTATATAAAGGATTAGGCACAGTTGATGCCACGACGTGAGAACGATTAAAAAATAAAATAATAATAATACTTGTCGAAAGAATAAAAGGAATATCCGTCTAGGCTTCATACAAAAGAGAGAGAGGAAAAAAAATACAAATTGTCCATGAATTTTGGTCGAATATGTAATTTAATTTCTAAATTTTTAATTTGTTTAATGTGATCCTTGAATTTTAACCCAATGTGCAATGTTGTTCCTAAAGTTTTAAATTATTCAATGTGGTTCATGAATTTTTAGTACATGTTATATTTTGTTCCTAAACAATATGAAAATGTAGGAAATTATCCCTGAATTTTTTTTTTTTTTTTGGTGGCTATCCGAGTTCTCTCAAAAGTCAAGAAGTCAAATGCAGTCTAGCGCAACGGCCATGATAAGGATTTACATACAGACATGACATATATACCTGTCTATTTCCCCGTTTGTTCTTGTCTCACGTTTTTTCCTTGTCACTTCAGTCATTACATGTTTTTCGCCTCTTCATATCCTCGAGTGATAGTTGTCACCTCTTTCTATTAATGTAATTAAGTACAATTAGTGTAATTAACTGAGTGATAATTATCACCTCTTCATATCCTTGCGCGATAATCGCCCACCATTAGGGTAACAACATTGATGAAAGGATGTTATAAGAGCTAAGAATGAGAAAGAATATTAAATTAGTGGTGCCCATTTTTTTGGGTCAAAACTTTGCGAATTCAGTTTCAACTGAGCTTAATCAATGGCTGGAGATTAGTTACAATTCATCTTATTTTTTCCACGTTTGATTCATTTATGCACGAATTTTTGTTCTTCAATGCATAATTAGATCATACTTAGTTTTATCATTTGGTGCCTATTTTTTTGGGTCAAAACTTTGCGAATTCAGTTTCAACTGAGCTTAATCAATGGCAGGAGGTTAGTTATAATTCATCTTATTTTTCCACGTTCGATTCATTTATGCACGAATTTTTGTTCTTCAATGCATAATTAGATCATACTTAGTTTTATCATTTGGTATCAGAGCCATTGTCTTGGTCTTTTTTTTTTTTTTTGTAGGGTTTGGTAAATTAAAAAAGAAATTCATTTTACCCCCTCGCTTGCCACCATATAGAAAATGTTTTTGTAAGTGAAACTATTGAGAGACTAGCTTAGTAATTGTTTTAAGTATTTTTTAGTCACTAGTACTACTTAGATATAATCATTATACTGAAGATTTTCAATTTAATCCTCCGCTTGCAACTTTCCAGAGGTATAGGATTTACATGGACTGTTTTGGCAATTATTTAATTACTATGTAGTCAATGTTTGCAGAATTTTTTTTTTTTTTGCGTGAATTAAAATATCTAGTATGAATTTGGATCACATATAGAAATTTTTTTCTTTAATTATATTAAATTATATATTAAGAGCATTTGGATCACATATAGAAAATTACATTTATTGTGATTAACACAATGAATTTTATCCCGTATGAATTTTCATTATATTAATATGATTAATTAGGATAAAATAGCATATTATTATTTTTTAATTTATCCACGGGAATTAGCAAAAGGAATTATCAATATATTTAAATTAGAAACTTAGCCCACATACAGTTTTTATATGTTATTTGATTCATAGTATGTAACATGATTTACATTGGTAAAACATGATGGATGTTTATTTGTCTCAAATTTTGCAACATAAGTGTGTATGTTTGTTATGTATTTTTACAACTTGTGATTTCTAATTCAAATGCGATGTTCCTGAATTGAACGGTGAAAACTATAAAATTTGGAAGGAATTAATCAATCTTCAATCAGGGTGTATGGACATTGACTATGTTATTCGGAAAGACGAACCACTTGCTCTTGTTATACTAGTACTCAAGCTCAAATTGCACTTTATGATCAATTAGAGCGGTCCACCCGCTTTAATGTAATGTTCACAATGACTAAAATTTTTACTAGTACTTGTGTTTCAATCGTTCAACATAACAATGCCAACACATTGTTGAAGGCTATTGACACGATATTTGAGACTTCAAAAAACACATGCCTTGACTTTGATTATAAAGTTTTCATTTTTGAAGCTCACTAGTATAAGAGATGTGTGTTGGGATGTCTTGAAAATGCGAGATATTGTTGCTCAACTTAAGAATGTTGAGGTTGAGATATCTAAGTCCTTCATTGTGTACTACATTATAAACACTCTTGCACAATAATACGCACCTTTCAAGATCTCTTTTAACACACATAACAGTAAATGATCAATTAATGAAATCATGACCATGTGTGTTCAAGAAGAAGAGAGGTTGCTTATAAAATTGGGAGAGAGTGTTCCTTTGACAACACATGGAAAAAACAAAGGACAAGGCAAGTAGAAGGGAAATGGTAAAATAACCCCTCAAGCTAACACAAAGAATGAATCCAAATGTTTTTTTTTATAAAAGAGAGGGCATCTGAAGAAGAATTGTGCCAAATTTAAGACCTGATTCAAGAAGAAAAGTAATCAAATTTCGTGTGTTTTTTTATGAAACTAATATGATTAATGTAAGTCAAAACACTTGATGAATTGACTCTGGATCTATAATCCATATTTCGAATTCCTTACAAGTTTTTCAAAAACATAAGAAACCAATGAGAAGCAAGTAATGCATCTATTTAGGAAACATGATGTGTTCTTATGTGAGAACTATTTGAGACATTTGGGTTGGTTCTAAGCAGTAGTTTTGTTTTGAATTTAGAAATGACCTTTTATATTCGAAATTTTTCTATAAATTTTATTCAGCTTTAAGACTTGTACCATTGGATCATTTTTTTAAACTGCTCATATGCAAACTTTAATTTGTCTTTTAAATCTAATATAATTGGGAATTGTATTTTGTCTAATGGTCTTTTTTTTTTATAATTAATTTTCAAGATAATGCTTTTTATAATGCGATGCATGTTCATGATATCGCTGGTATAAAGCGATGCGTTGAAAATGAAGATTCCTATATGTTGTGTCATGAGATTATTACACTATGCCTAGTTCTTCGAACCAAAATGGTATAGTGGAAAGAAGAAATTGAACTTTGTTGGACATGGCACAAAGTATGCTTAGCAGCTCCCCTAAGTCCTTGTGGACCAAAGCTCTTAAGATAATAGTGTATATATTAAACCGAGTTCCAACCAAGGCTATTTCGAAGATGCCGTTTGAGTTAATGAAAGGTTGAAAATTGAGTTTGCGACATGTATGCGTTTGGGGATGTCCGTCTAAGGTGAGATTCTACAGTCCACAAGAAAATGAATTGGACCCAATGATTATAAATGGGTATTTTATTGGATATGCTGAAAAGTCCAAAGGATACAGATTTTATTGTCCATCTCATATCATTAGGAATGTGGAGTCAATAAATGTTAAATTTCTTGAAAATGATTTGATTAGTGGGAGCGGTCAATCCCAGAACCTTCTTCTTAAGAAAAATCATTTTGAGATTTAACCTTCCACCTCAATTATTAGATTGGTTGTTGTTCACAATGCCCTTTTAATTTTATCAGCTATTGAATAACTAATCATTGAAGTAGTTTCACAACTGGCTAATATTGGTATGGTAAATTTAGTTGTTCAGTAATTATCAGAATTTGTTAATCAATTAGTTGAATAACATGCTCCTCAAGAGAATATAGAATTTAAGAAGATATGCTAGAATGAAGAAATTAGCAGTTTCTAGTGATTACATTATGTATCTGTAAGAAGCCAACTACAATATTGGAACTAAGAATGATTCTAAAACATTTTTACAAGCCATGAGCTGCAATGTATCTAATTTATGGTACAATGCCATGTAGAAAAAGATGAGCTCTATGGCATTTAATGAGGTCTGAATTTTGGTTGAGTAGCCCAATGGAGTGAAGGCTATTGGTTGTAAATGGGTTTTTAAAACAAACGATGACTCATTGGGCAACATTGAGAGACATATAGTTAGACTCGTTGCCAAAGAGTTTACTAAAAAAAAGGAATCGATTATATAGAAACCTTTTCTCTTATATTTAAGAAAGACACTCTTCGTATCATCTTGACATTGGTTGCCCATTTTGAAATGAAATTGCATCGAATGGATGTAAAAACAATGTTCCTCAATGGGGATCTAGAGGAGGAGGTTCGGTTATACGAAAACATTTTCTCCCGCATCTAAGGAAAATCCTCTTCGTATCCTTTCGGCATTGGATGCCCATCTTGAATTGAGACTACATCAAATAGAGTGAAAACAACGTTAATCAATGGGCATCTTAAGAAGGAGGTTTACATAGAACAATCGGAATGATACTCCTCTAATGATGGTGATCATTTAGTATGCAAGTTTAAGAAATCTTTATATGGATTGAAAATAGCATCCTCCCAATATTCATTTTTTTTAATATCATTTCTTCATTTGATTTTGTAGAGAACGTCATGAATCGATGTATATACTAGAAGGTTAGTGGGAGCAATTTTTTTTTTTTTTTTGGCATTATATGAAGTTAACAATTTACTTGCAATCAATAATAATGGGTTACTACATGAGGTGAAACAATTCATCTCTAAAACTTTTGACATGAAAAATATGGATGTGGCATCTTATTTTATTAGCATTGAGATTCATATGGATAGACCTTGAGACGTTTTAGGACTATATCAAGATACCTACATCGGTAAAGTGTTAAAGAGATTTCAAATTAAAAATTATTTACCAAGTACAACACCTATCGTGAATAGTGACATGTTTAATTTGAACTAGTGCCCAAAGAATAATCTAGAAAAGGAATAAATGAAGAACATTTTATATGCTTCTGCTGTTGGACTAGATTTCACACTTACTAATCTATTAAAGGACTGATCTATGGCAATATGCGTGGCTTGCTCTTTGCTCTATTTTCTTCTCTTCCTCTTTTCCGAAGAGGACCAAATGGGGGCTTTTGCCGACGCCGATGGACCACAAAGAGACCGCAAAAAGGGGGCTATCGAGAGGTTGTATTTTATATTCTCGACGCGCTAAAGCTTTTACCTTTCACCACATTCAACTGAACAGTGTGATAGAATTGAAGTGGTAGGCCGCGAGCAATCTTCCATAACTCGACTCCAATGTGTGGTTTGCGCCACGCATATCGATTCGAAAATGTCCCGAGGCGTAGAAGCTATTGATGCTCGAAGCTTCCGGGTTTCAGATGTGGATTGGTCCTCCATCAATGATTGGAAAAAAAATGGAGAAAGAGTGCTAAAGAAAAGCTTATGTGCATCACACATCATAATCATTGGGGTTTAAAAGGAAACCCATGCCTTTTCATATTGTGGAGATAAGAATGACTTATCAGGACACATTTATGTTACTCAACTTCACTTTCTTACAAGATAATAATGTTACTTTTATTCGATAGATGACATTCGTCTTTGACCGCTGGTAATCTTCCCGTCCCCGGCTGCCGGAATAGCTGAGCTGGCAGCGCCAGCTCCCACAACAGGTCCGCCCCGTTCACCAGCATGATGGGGTTGTTGAAGAGCCTCACTTCCGGCTCGGTCCTCCGGAACTTGCCGAAGAAGGGGTGGTGCAAGATCAGGCCTCTGATCACCAAAGGCTCCAGATCGGCTATGGCGGAGCATGCACGCAGGCCCAATATGGTACGCGATGTTCCCACCGGCGCTTGTACCCATCAGGTAGTCAACGCCCTCGCGACGCCACTCCTCGTCGCTGGTCCTGACCCAGTGGAGGGCCTCCAGGGCATCGTCCTAGGCCGGCGGGAGGCAGTGCTTCGGAGCGCCTTGGTAGCTGGCAGAGACGACGATGGTGCCAAGCTTGGGCTGCCATGAGGGAGCAGAAATTGTGATTTATCATGGAGGACGGGGAGAAGAATACGAAACCGCTGCCATGGTAATACACGATGAGCGGTAGTTTTGGTCGGGTGGTGGTGGTGGTGATGGGCGAGGCATGTAAATCCGGGCCCAAGTATCGTGATTGGGTTGAGTAGGACATCCTTGGTGTGGACGGCGAAGGGCTGGTCGGGATTGGGCACGGCGGGGGTAGTTGGATCGTTGATGCCGCGTGTGATCATGCCGTCTGGGATGAGGACAATTTTGAGGTAGTCATAGGCGTCGACAGCCGGAGCTGGGTCAAGATCCGGATGTTGACCGGCCATGTTTGGTCTGCTCGAGCTCGAGGTGGGACTGAAGAAAGAAATGGGGAAACAGTTATTAATACCTTGACGTCAACGATTATACTTCTCGCGTCTTCCCTTGCAAGTTCATCTTTTAGGGGCGCCCAAGAGCCATCGTGATTTCTCAATAATGGAGTTTCTTATTAACCCTCAACACTTAAAAAACAGCTTAGATAAGGACACAACTAATTCAACACTTCACTACATTTATAAAAAAATTATGCAGAGTTGATGTCACGATGTGAGAACAAGAAAAAATAATACTTATAGAAAGGATAAAAAGAACATCCATCTCAGCATAATGTAACAAAAAAAAATGATACAAATTATCCATGAATTTTGACTCAATATGTAACGTGATTTCAAAACTTTTAATTTGTTTAATGTGATCTATGAACTTTAGCCCGACATGTAATGTCATTCCTAAACTTTTAAATTATTTAATATAATTTCTAAACTTTCGGTACCTATTCAATTTAGTTTACGAATAAAATAAATATATTTAATATTGTCTCTGAACTTGTTCTTTGTGGACGTTCGAGTTCTCTCAAAAAGAAGTCAAATGCAATCGAGCGCGACGGCCAAGATAAGGATTTACATACATACAATATTGGGTCACCTGTCTGTTTCCCAATTCTTTCTTCAGTCCCACCTCAAGCAAAGCAAACATGACCGGTCACGGTTCAGACTCAGATTCAATCACAACAGATGATGGCCGTGACTTACCTCAAAGTTGTGCTTGGCACGATCACGTGCCACCTCAACGATCCAACTACCCCCACCATGCCCGATCCCAACCGCCCCTTCACCATGCTCACCAAGGGTGGTTCGAGTGGGCTTTTGGGCAATGATAAGGATCGGGCCAGCTGGAGCATCGTTAGCTTGGTTGTGATTGACTTGGTCGGGCAGGGCCGAGTGATGTTGTGTGGGCCGTCATGAAACTAGCTCAACTCTTAAATAGACTTATATAAAGGATCAAGCGTAGGGTTAATGACACAGCTAAGAATAAATCACATAGGTCCAACAAATGGTGCAGTATACACATATAGATTATGTTATTATTTTGATATTGCGATCCCACTTTTTCTTGTCTCATGTTTTTTCCTAGTCACTTCAGTTATTACACGCCTTTGCCTCTTCATATCATTGAGTGATGACTGTCACCTCTTCCTATTAATGTGAATAATTAAAGTTGATGTAATTAATTGTGTGATAATTATCACATCTTCACATCCCATCATTAAAGTGCAACATTGATGTAAGGATGTTATAAAAGCTAAGAATGAGATATGAGAAATAGATTTAAGCCAAGCTCTCTTGTAAAGAAAAACGCACCATCAAGTTGAGAGAGAATATTGGATTAGTAGTGCCCTTTTTTTGGGTCAAAATTTTGCGAATTCAGTTCTGTCTGAGTTTATTGAAGATCAGTTACAATTTATGTAATCCGTGTTTGATTCTTTTATGCTTGGATTTATGTTCTTCAATGCATAATTAGATAATACTTCGTTTTATTATTTGGTATCAGAGCCATCATGATACATTTGCCTTGGTGTTTTTTTATTCGTAGGGTTTCAATAAATTAAAAAAAAAAATTCGTTTTAGCTGTTCGCATGCACCATATATATATTGTAAGTGAATTTAGTAACTGTTTTGCGTACTATTTAGTCATTGGTACTTTGTACATTGGTATTTTGTTAAAATTACAGTTTAGTTACTATATAATTCTCCGCTTGCGACTTTCTAGAGGTATAGAATTTACGTGCACTATTTTGGTAATAATTTAATTACTATGTGGTCACTGTTTGCATAATTTTATTTTTTTGTGCATGAATTTAAATGTCAAGTGATTAATATATATCTTAATTAATTAGAGATTAAGCACCACATCTTGGATTATATTAAAATATATATTAAGAGTCTCTGGATCATATGTATAAAAAATGACAATAATTGTGATTAATCACATTAACATAATGAATTTTATCCCATAGGAACTTTTTATTATATTAATATGATTAATTAGGATAAAATAGCATATTATATTTCTTAATTTACCCACGGGAATTAAGGAAAGGAACATAATTTGATAGTTCCTTCATAGAAAAATTATCAATCTATTTAAATTAGAAACTTAGCTCACATGCAGTTTTTATTTGTTATTTGATTCATAGTTTGCAACATGATTTACATTGGTAAAACATGATGTACATTTATTTGCCTCAAATTTTGCAGCATAAGTATTTATTTTTATTATGCAGTTTCACAACCTATGAATATTTATGATTTCAAAAGTGATGTTCCCAAATTGAATAATGACAAATATAAAGTTTTGAAGGAATTAATCAATCCTCAATGGGGGTGCATAAAATTGACTATGCTAATCGGAAAGATGAACAACATGTTCTAGCTAATACTAGCACTCAAGCTCAAATTGCTCTTTACAAGCAATGGGAGTGGTCCAGCCGCCTCAATAAAATGTTCATAAGGACTAAAATTTGTACTAGTATTTGTTTTTTAGTTGTTCAGCATAGCAATGCATTAGCATTGATGAGGGCTATTGATACGATATTTAAGACTTCAAAAAAACATATATCTTAACCCTGATTTTGAAGTTTTTATCTTTAAAGCTCACTATTGTTAGAGGTGTGTGTCGGCATATTGTGAAGATGAGGGATGTTGTTGCTCAGTTGAAGAATGTTGATGTTGAGATATTTGGATCCTTCCTTGTGTACCACATTCTAAACACTCTTCCACAATAATATGCACATTTCAAGATCTCTTATAACACGTAGTAAGTACAGTACGAGTGCCAATACTTTCGTATGGTGCTCACTTAAGTACCAAAATTTTTTTTTTGCTCACTTGAGTACCACAAATTTGAAAAATCGATCTCTTGAGTGCCACTTCCAATTTGACCTGTTGGAAAAGCTACTGTGACATTAAAATAACATTAAACTTGCCAATGTGTCTCGCCGATGAGTTGAGTCAGCAAATGAGATGATAAACGATGTCGTTCACCCATGTAATTATAAAAAGTGAAGTAGCTTCACAAATTGGGGCAAAATCCCAATTTCATTCTTCATGAACCCTAATCCTAACCTTCGACCCACAAACTCTCTTTAATTTTAAGACAAATCATCTCATCAAATTCACAATGGGGAGCAAAAGCAGGAGAAGCGGCTCATGAATTTCCGAATAAAGTGAAGATGAAAGTCAGTATTTATGCTTTTGTGGATTGTGAAGTTTGACAAGAGTTTATTGGATGAGAGGAAATCCTGGGAGAAGGTTCTATGGATGCACTAAGTATAAATAAGGCTTTAATTGTGAATATTTCAAGTGGGTCAACATGGAATTTTTGAATCGAGCAACGGAGGTAATCTTGGAGCTCCTTCAAGGATAACATGGATTTGCACTTGTAATGAAAGATGAGTCGGATAATGCCAACTCTACGTAAGTAGAAATAAATGGTCTGAATCTTTGGTGAATCATTTGAAAAAGGAAGTTTCAAAGATGAAAATTCAAAGAGATATTTATCAAGTGTTGTTTGTCTTAATGTTGTTGGGTTTGGTTTGGCTTGTGGTCATATGTAATCACAGTAACAAGAAGAAGTTATTGAGTCTACCGTAGTTGAAAAAACAATGAAATGTGTTGTTGTATTTGGTGTAATGACTTTGTTTTTTTTTAATGATATATGTGGGTGGGTTACTAGTTTTATGTTGACTTGAAGGTTGAATGGCCTGGTGAATTTTGGTGGATATTGTGTTTTTTGATGCAATTTGAGTCCTATTGTTGATTTATACAAAAGATAGATGGCTTGACTAGCTTGTAGTAGCTACATCAAGAGAATTGATGGTTTTGCATTTTATGGTTGATTTTGGCTTTTCTACATATGTTGAAGGACAATTGAAGTTTCAAATAACTTTACGAATGATCGTTTGAGTGTCAAAAAATCTTTTAAGTGAACACTTTGGTTCATCAACTTTTTTAAAATTATAACTTAAGTTCCTTAACTTTTTATAAATGATGACTTTGGTTCCTAAACTTTTTAATTAAGTTATTGGTTTCACTTTTGTTAAACACATGTTGCATCATTTAATAACTTAAAGCAAATTATCATCCTATAACAACATATAAAGTAAGACTTATTTTAACAAATACCATTAGTCATGGCATGGTTTAACCCGAAATAGCATTACACCATACACATTGCACCAAAAGGTCTTTTATGTCAACATTGATGTAATAATAATCTAAAACAAAATAATCTCAACCACCTTATAAATTCAAGACAAAACAACACTCTCGTTAAGCACCCGTCCATTTAAAATGCAATAATAATCAGAAACAACTAATAATTTTGCTAAGCACATCACCAGCCAAAATACAATAATAATCTCAACCGCCTTACAACAAAATCCTAAAATTTTAGACATTGACACCTAACAACAGACATAAAAAGATAATATCCACCCATCAATCAATATGAAAAACCTCACCACTTCCTTTTTTCTTTTTCAATGGCTTCATTTGATTCATAAATCTTGTACTCTTCCGAAGTGGAACTCTAGGTACATCATTCACTCATATACTTTTTTTCACCGTCTTATCTTTTGAAAGATCCATTTTTTTTTGTTTGAGCTTCGCATGCTTTAGTGCTGCCTATCATTGAAGTTTTTGTAACTAGTATTGGCATTATGGTAAAATGTTGCGAATTCCCAAGATCATTTATTTGAGGTGGACTTGATGTTGAAGTCTTCTTTGATGCCTATTTTCGAGTTGCTTTCTGTTTTGGAACTGCCATTGGTTACTTCTTCAATTATTGTGTTCGAGTTACCATTGGTTGATTTATCGATTCTTGCCCTTAGCTTCTTCTTATAAATCCACTCAATTCTTGATTTGGTCCTCCTTGATATATCAACACTACCAAACTTCTCAAAGGCTACAACCATATAAATTTCATTAATTACCATGTCAAACAAATACATTAAATGCATAACAACTAAAAAATTGACATTCAAAACTATCATACCAGTAGTCATATCCGTAAACAATCCATAGCCATATTCTCTTATCCTTTTCCCAATTGCACCATATGTATGTTGTGGTGCAAAATTTTCAAAAACTAAATTATCTTTACTTTTTCTTTTTCTAACTTGTAAAATGACATAACAAAATATGAATTTATTATATGAAGTACATACAATAACAATAACTATAATAAATATCGTACATGATATTTATTTATCTTTTATACACTATCGGACTTAGTTGGTCTTGTAGTTGGTTTTGCATTGCTTTATGTGTTGATCGGACATGTCTACATCGCTAGGCTATGTTGTCATTTGTTGTTGTTGCTATTATTTCTTCTTAGTTGGACAATACGTCTTGTTGTGCCATTTCCTATAGCAATGTGAGCATTGAACCATTCCACTAACCCTGCTCATTGTATTAATGCTACTCTCAATTTCCTATCTCTTTTTTAAAGCCTACCAACTTGCTTCTTTAATGGTAGAGGCTCTAGGGATCGATGGTTTGTTTTGCTAGAAATTTGCTACTTTTCAAAGGCTACAACATGAATTGGTATGCTGCAAGAGAGTTGTTATTTTTGTCACAGTTTTCCACATAATCCTTCAAATTGAGTTGCTTCAATTGGATGGCACAAATTGTATGTGAGCAAGGTATTTCACTTAACTTCCATGCTCGATAGGAACATTTTTTCTCTCCAAATGAACAACATACTTGTCACCATCATTCATGATCTCAAATCCATTGTCTTCATTACGAATTGAATAACATAACCTATTAGCAGTAATGTTATCTTCCAATTTTTTTGCAATCTTGAGCCTATATTGTCTAAGCCACTTTGAACATTTACTCTCTATCTTCACGATCTTATTATAACCATAAATTTGATGTCTTCAAGTACTGACAATTAATTTGCACCTAGTTTCTATAATTCTGCCATTGAAAGTCTTGCAAAGGTTGTTGTCAATGTTATTGTACTTAAATTTCTCATTAAAAAAAAGCTCTATAACAATATTGCTTTAATTTGGAACAATGTTTGATAAGTTTCATTTGATAATGCATGTAGAGCTTATTTGTGAATTCTGAAATCTGCCATATTTGAACTCTTTGCAATCAACCAAAACTATTTCTGCAGTTGATCATCTCTATATTTTTTCGCCCAATTTGCATATATGTGCCAATCACACATTCTATACTTGGTATATTGCATAAGCTTAGTTATAGCTGGAACAAATTCTTGTAAAATCAACAAACATTTGTAAATTACATGAATGATATGGTAACATATAATAATATTAGCAAAACCAGTAAACATTACCAGTACCTTTTGTTGATCACTTCTAAATGCTAAATCTCTTCCATTAGTTATTCCAAAATCAACCATAAGATTTTTCAAAAACCAGAATCAATTGTCCTTATTTTCTATCCTTACCATGGTCCAAGTTATTGAAAATATTTAGTTGTTTCCATATCTCCTGACAATAGCCAATAATTCTCCCTTGCATTACACTTTCAAAGAACACCCAACTAATCCAATCACTTTTCTACAACTAACTAAAAATCCCTCTCTACATGCATCAAAGCATATGTACATCTTATCAAACTGTATCCCTTGATCAGGCAATGGCTTTTCTACAACCTCTACATGAATTCTGCTAAGTGGATTTTGTAACCTACATTCCATAGCATAGTCTCGAATCTTTACATATTCTTTCTTATAAATACCCATCAACATATTTATAACCTTATACTAAGTCCATTTGCATTGATTGTGAAAATATTGACACATACTTGCTCTTTCACTAGTTATTTCAATTGAGGACCTTTGATATTTGATATTGCTTTGATGATATTGAAAAAGTGCTTAGTCAATCACACATTAGTCACTTTTTTTTTTATTTTTAAACATAATACCACATGTATGCTTCTTTTATAGTGACCAGATATGGAATAAACCATTCTTGTTACTCAATGATATGTATTATCCATGGATGATTGTTTTGTACACACTTCGCTTTAACAAATTTATTGGTATTTCTAACATATTTAATATTTCGTTATTGAGAGATTGAGTACCTCAATAGCATCTTTGAATTGCTTGACATTATCAAATGTCATTGATATACAAAAGGTAGGATTTATACTAATTTAATCATAAGAAGGACATTGACTTCCCTTTTTATGTTGCGTTACACCATCTTCATCATCATCCTCATGGTTGCCACTGTTATTATGGCAACTTTCCCCATAAATAAAATAATCACCATTAGTTATAGGAGCTCTTGCATCTCTATTTACTGCACCACCTTCATTCATTGGCATAAATTGTGCTTTTCTCCTTTATTCGAATGCCCAAACCTCTTCCTTTACTTGTGTGATATCCTCATCGTTAACATCACTTATGCAAATGGTATGCACAAATGTTTCATCGTCTTCATCGCCGGACAATGCAATTTCCTAAGAGTTTGGGGTTATTCTAGTTGATTCTTCAAGTGTATCTTCACCATTAGATATGCCTCCAGTATCCTTAAAATGCTGAAATATCTCTAACATAGATCATGTATGCAAATCTACGGCATCCTCTACTCTCACATGTCCTTCCAAAATAGCTTCAACACTAGCTTGGGTTTCAATAGTAGTTTCCAATACTTTTTGCTCATCTTTTTCATCGCAATTAAGTTCAACATATACATAAACATCATGAGCATACAGAAAATGGTAAACAAGATCCCTCACCCTATTATTGTCATGCAAATATATATAATTATCTTTAAGAGACTTAATGGGTACTTGTTAATATAATTTCCCTATTTTGCATCTCAATCGGTCTACTATATCCCTTTTAAAATTTATAAATGACAATTCACTTATACTGACAAGAACAACGGTGACTTGCCTACCAATGTATTCATTCTTTTCCCCAGTAATCCTAAACTCAACTGTAGCAAACTTTAATGAGCGCACTTGTATTGCCCATGTTAACACTATACCAAATACAATAAAATTTATTTCTATATTAGGGGACCACAACATAGATAGATAATAATAGCAATTGGTCCCTACAACTCAAGCAAATAATAATATTAAATCGGACCCCATAACCACAATAAATAATCAGTCTTCACATATCAAGCAAATAACAATATTAAATTGGTTCCCACAACCACAGTAAAATATTTTCACTATTGGCTAGTGGACACTAAGCGACAAAATTTAAGCACGAATGAACTAAAGTACTCATCTTTACATTGCCCAAACCCCTAATATTTTTCCTCCAATATGTTGCATTTTTCCACACTTTGACTCTATCAAACAACACCCAATTCACTCACATTGTCGATTAGTCAACACAAAACAACAAAAACCACTAACCTTTACTCTTCATTGACAATGATTCTCCATGTCACAACCCCTGACTTTTCCCTTTAAGTTGTTGTCTTTTCAGTCTCTGTCCAACAAGTAAGGATGACATGCAACAGTAAACTAAAAGCCCTAATTTTCGATTTCAAAGACAAATCGCAAAGGGGTTTTGGCGTGTTGAAATTTAGTGTGGGGTCAATGAATCAATATCGAGTCGATGAAGTGGGGGGTCGATGAAGATGCAGTTTTGGACGGAAACCCTAATTTTGCGAATAGGGTTTGAAATCAAAGAGAAATAAATCTTCAACCTCGTCTGAGATGAAAAGAGAAATGATGTTGTTTTTTGTTGAGAGAGAGAGAGAGAGAGAGAGAGAGAGAGAGAGAGAGAGAGAGAGAGCGCATATGAAATAATGCCATTTTAGGCAAAATAAATGGTGTTGTTTATATTAAAGAGGGACTCCGCTTGTTTTTCTAAATAACTATGCCGGAATCGAAAATTTCGGCTTATTTTTCTAAATATCCACGTTATAATCGAAAATCATTAAAAAAATGGAAAATCAAGAAAAAATCCATGTTGGAGGTTTGACTAGAAATAGCATTTAGGTGAGCAATTTTACTTTGATTTGGCACTTAAATGAGTGGAAAAAAAACGTTTTGGCACTTAAGTGAATGCCGTAAGAAAGTATTGACATTTATGCTGTATTTATCCCCTTATAATACACATAACAATAAATGATCAATTAATCAACTCATAACCATGTGTGCTCAAGAAGAAGGGATGTTACTTATGGAATTGGAAAAGAGTGTTCATTTGATAATGCAAGGAAAGAGTAAAGGGCAAGGCAAGACAAGAAGAAAGGAAATGGTAAAACACCCCCCTCCCCAAGCTAACATAAAGAAGGAATCCAAATGCTTTTTCTATAAAAAGATGGGCCATACAAAGAAGGGTTGTGCCAAATTTAAGGCTTGATTCGAGAAAAAAGTAATCCAATCTTACATGTTTTTATGAATCTAATATGATTAATATAAGTCATAACACTTGGTGGATTGATTTTTGTTCTATAATTCATATTTCGAATTCTTTAAAAGGTTTTCATAAAAACCAGTGGGAAGTAAGAAGTGCATCCAAGAAAAAAAAGATGAGTTCGCATATGGGAGCTATTTGGGACATGCATATTAGTTCTAAACCATAGTTTTGTTTTGAATTTGGAAATTACCTTTTATATTCCAAGTTTCTCTATAAATTTGATTTCGGTTTCAAGACTTATACCATTAGGTCATTTCTTTAATTTCTTATATGCAACCTTTGATTTATCTTTTAAATATGATATATTTGGGAATTGTATTTTGTTTAATGGTCTTTTTTTGTATTAATTTACAAGATAATGCCTATAATGCCATGTATGTTTATGATAATGTTGGTATAAAATGATATGTTGTGAATGAAGATTATGACATACCTCCATGGAAAGAATGAAATGATTAGTAATTAATGGAGTGCTTAGAACTTTTGGATTTTACTAATTATGACATTTATGTGGATTGCATAAAAGGAAAACAAACCAACAAGATAAAGAAATGTGCCAAAAGGAGTACATATATATTAGAAATCATACATACAAATATTTGTAGTCCGGATTTGGACTCGTATGGTTAGAAGTACTTTATCTCTTTCATAAACAATTACTCGCATTTCGTGTATCTCTACTTGCTTTATAATAAGCTCGAAACATTATATACATTTAAGGTATTTAAAACTGAAGAAGAGAAACAAAGTAGGGAGATCCAATAAAGGGTGGGGGGAATATTATGATAGATACATTGAAGATGGACAAGTACCTAGTCCATTTGCAAATATAATGATAGATACATTGAAGATGGACTAGCGCATCGATATCAAGTATTTAGCCATATAAAAATTGTCACTTTCACTGAATTGATAATTATTGATCCTTTAACTAAAGACACATCATCAATGAGTTATAAGAATCATGTAATTAGGATGGGGCTTGGTCCTATTATGTGATTTTTCATTGTATGGAAATTTTTTTTATGAAACTCTTATTCATTTATAATTTTCTCAATTTGGGGGTTGTGGATATCGCAAGTGCCACAACTTGGCACAAGAGGAAACTCAAATGTCAAAAGTTAAAAAAAGTATACTTAAGTACCAAAATCAGAAAAGAATGGAACATTTAAGTGCCAATGGAGAAAAATTCCAACCAAACAATTTACGTGGCATTTTTTGGTGAATTTTTTTTTTTTACATACATGGCAATTTTTAAAAAACTATCGACGTTAGTAAAAAGCCCTCATATAAAATTTTAATATAAATATTAATTAAAAACAAATAAAAAAACTGAATTAAAAAAAAAAAAAAAAAAAGGAACAATAGGTTTGACAAGGGCCTTCATAGCCCTCGTTGCCGCCATCCCACCATTGTCGGAAAGGGCTAGCGACGATGGGGCGAGGGTCGGCCGCTTTTGCCCGCCATTGGGTAGTAGTCGACAACCTTGGCCAATCCTCTTCCAAATCTAGCGAGGTTAGTGGCCAACGGCCCTTGGCCCCTTTGGGCAAGGGTCGGTGATCCTCACCCTAGATCTAGGAGAAGGCTTACAAGCCCTCGCCGGCCACTACCTAGGGGCCAACGACCCGGCCAACCCTTGCCCCACCATCGCTGACCCTTTCTGACGATGGTAGGGCGGCGGCAGCGGCAAGGGTTGTGGAGCTCCTTGTCAAACTTGCCATTCACCTCCTTTTTTAATAATTTAATTTTTTTTTGTGATCCGGGAACCACCGTATAGCCGGCAGCCGGCGACATAAACCCGGGGTGGCGTCGTAGGGACCCACCTCCCACGGTGTCGCAGGTAAGTCGCGCAATGGGGGCGAGAAGTTTCGAACCTCTACCCTTCCAGCTGAGGGGTCAAGGCGTGAACCAACTCGTCCACCGCGAGGTGGGTTTTTTTAATTGATTTTTAATTAATATTAAATTGACACATTTATGGGAAAAATGATGTCATTTTGCACATTCATTGCTAAATAAGCATTTTGGTGAACCACGTATATCACTAATATTATTAAAATAAATTATGTCGAATTTCTGGTTACCCTTGTTGGCATTGACACTTAAGTGTCCTAATTTTCAAAAAAAGTAACACTTAAGTGTACTTTTTGGAAATTTTGGCATTTAAGTGTTCACTCATGCCAAGTTTTGACACTTGCGGTATACTTTCCCCCTCAATTTGGTGTACACATGCATTTATTTATGAGAATAACAATTATTTTGGACTTGGCATAATATGAATTATGTTATCACATGTAAGCTGACATTAAAGATATAGAGTGCATTACAATACATGGAAGATAATACTCGTTTTTAGAAGATATATCATCTTGATTCATGTATTTTGTTTTTTTTTTCCTTTTAAGCATAAAGTTTTTGTAGATTTGGTCTAATAATTCGTATGATGAAGATGTTAAATCAAGTGGGAGAATGTTATTATTTTGATATGATGACCCACGTTTTCTTTACCCATGTTTTTTTTGTAATCACTTCAGTTATTCCACGTTTTTCACCTCCTCATATTCTTGTGTGATAATTGACACCTCTTACTATTAATATGATTAATTACAATTAACGTAATTAATTATGTGATAGTGACAACTGTCATTTTTTCCTATAAATGTGATTAATTATAATTAATGTAATTAATTATGTGATAATTATCACCTCTTCATATCCTTGTGTGATAACTGCCCACCGTTAGAGTAACAACCTTGATGGAAGGATGTTATAGAAGCTGAGAATGGGATATGTAAAACATGCCTAGGCCAAGCTCTCTCGTAAGGAAAAACACACAATCGAATTGAGAGAGAATATTGGATTAGTAGTGCCCATTTTTTATTCGTCAAAACTCTGCAAATTGAGTTCCAACCGAGCTTAGTCAAAGGCCGGAGGTCAGTTACGGTTCATGTTATTTTTTTTGTATTTGGTTCTTTTATTCATGAATTTATGTTCGTCAATGTATAATTAGATCGTGCTTAGTTCTATCAGATTCCACAGTTGCTAATCTATTGAAGGACTTCGACCCAAAATACTAAAAATAAATCTACTGAAGGACTGATCTATGGCAATATGCATGGTTAGCTCTTTGCCCAACCCGATTGAACCACCAGCAACATGAGGGAACTTTAATGAGAATCTGAGAGAGGCGATGCTGTATATCGACGTGATCGCTAACGAAAGCTCAAAAGGACTTCTTAGACTGCAAGTTCTCTTTTCTTCTCTTCCTCTTCTTCCCTCTGCTTTTTATTTTCGCGTGTTCTTTCGCTGGAAGAGGACTCAATGGGCGTGTTCGCGCATGCATGAACGGGGGGCTTTTGCCGACGCGGATGTCGCACAAGAGACCGCGAAAAAGGCAGGCTATCGAAAGGTTGTATCTTATAATCTCGATGCGCTAAAGCTTTTACCTTTCATCACATTGAACCAACAATGCGATAGAATCAAAGTGGCATGCCGAGAGCAATATTCCATAACTCGACTACAATATATGGTTTGCGCGACTTGTATCAATTCAGAAATCTCCCGGAAGGTTGAAGCTGTTGATTCTAAAACTTAAGGACCATCTTGCTGACCAAAGCTTGGGTCCAAGAATTAATCGGCAATGCAATAGGACCGGGATCGGTCCTCCTGTCGATGATCAGAACGGAAGAGAGGAGTGCAAAGTAAAAGCAAATGTGTATCATATCACTGTCTATTGCGGTTGGAAGCTTTTATGCCTTTTCCAATGGCGGAGATGAGGATGATGTATGAATACGTAATGCTACTCAAACTTCACTTTCTTACAATATAAAGAGAGGTTGTTTTCATTCAGTAGATCGCATCCGTTTTTGACCGCAATTTATCTTCCCATCCCCGGCTGCCGGAATAGCCAAGGCGCCCCCACGAAGGATACCTTTCAGTTTCTCGAGCAGGAGCTCCGCCTTAGCCAGTTCCAGTAACTCCTCTTGATGATAATCGCCTTTGCCGCCGAAGAGGCCCACCATTTCCATGCCATTCGCCTCCAGCTGCGCTGCCAACTCCCTCTGCCGATCTATCGTTGGATCCCGGCCACCACCCACCACCACCACCCGCCACCCCATCGATCTCATCCTCTCCCACTCCCCCAGTCTCTCCCCAGCCATCGGGTTGCAATACTGGTGGTCCCGGCCGGCGCCAGCCGGCAGCGCCAGCTCCCAGCATAGGCCCGCCACGTTCATCGGTAGGGTTGGGTTGTTGAACAGCCTAACTTCTGACTCGGTCCTCTGCAGTCCGCCGAAGAGGGGGTGGTGCAAGATCAGGGTTCTGATCACCAAGGGCTCTAGATCGGCCACGGTGGCACACGCATGGAGGCCCACGTGGTACGCGATGTTCCCCCCGGAGCCCGTGCCCATCAGGTAGCACCGCGAGAAGTCAACGCCCTCGCAAAGCCACTCCTCCTTGGTGGTCCTGACCCAGCGGAGGGCCTCCATGGCGTCATCATAGGCCGCAGGGAGGCGGTGCTCCGGCGCGAGGCGGAAGCTGGGGGAGACGACGACAGCGCCAAGCTTGGCCGCCATGAGGGAGCAGAAAACGTGGTTTATCTCGTGGGCCGGGGAGGACAAGACGAAACCGCCGCCGTGGTAATATACGATGAGCGGCAGTCTCTGGTCGGGTGGGGGTGACAGGCTAGGCACGTAGATCCGGGCCCAGGTGTTGTGGGTCAGGTCGACCGGGACGTCCTTGGTGCGGACAGCGGAGGGCTGGTCGGGATTGGGGTCGGCAGGGCTATTTACTATGTCGACGCTGCAGCCGCGCGTGACCGTGCCGTCTGGGTGCAGGACAAGATCGAGGTAGTTATAGGCGTCGATGGCCGGAGCTGGATCGAGATCCGGATGCTGATCGGCCATGTTTTGCTTTCTGCTCGAGCTCGAGGTGGGACTGAAGAAAGATGTGGGAAAAACCGGTTCTTTATAGCTCGAGAAAAGTCAAAAGTCAAAAACAAAAAAAAAAGGCCATGGTATGGATTTATGTACATATTATTTGTTTATTTTATCTTACAACATGCATGTGATGGCACGCCTGTTTATTTCCCATTTCTTTCTTTGGTCCCCACCTTGAGCAAAGGCAAAACACGGCCGGCCGCGACCGATGACGTTGATGATGCGCGTGCAAAAGAACCGGCACCCATTCGGATCGCCCGGAACCGGTGATTCTTGAGGGAATCAATTCAGTTTCCGGTTCTATGGGCGGATCTGTCTACCCGCTCACTGACCGGACCGATTATATTAAAATAATACATTAATTTTTAATATTAAAAAAATGAAATTACAAATTAACACCCAAATCAAATAATTAAAAATTTTAATTAAAGTGGGAAAAAAGTCCAAAGCACACTAAATGGAGAGGTGCTAATCTCCAGTCAAACCAAATGGAGAGGCGTTGAAGCTAAAAAGTCCAAAGCGCACCTTGACAAAACGTCGAGCAATTGGTGGGCAAAAAACAAGCACGCGAAGAAGCAAGGCGGCAGGAGGAGGAGAAGAAGAATAGATCAGGCGGCGAAGAACTAGCAATTTTGGTCAAAAACTAAAGTTGTTTCCCGTCAAGATCGGAGCTTTCGAGAAAATGATATTATTATTGTCTAGGAACCGGATCGGACTAGTGGTCTGGTTCCCGGGTGGATCCATGTAACTAATGGGTGGATCCTGATTCCAATTTTTTAGAACTGGTTCTTAGCGGGTGGTTCCCGGTTCTAGGTCAAGAACTGCTCACTCGGACCATGCACACTCCTAATATGCACTGCGAGGCCGTGCTTGATCCCGGCTTCCCATTTGCCGTGGTCCCCCAAAGCTAAGTAGAACTGACACATAACACGTCAATTTCCAAAAATAGAGAATTCCAACACTTTGAGACACGTTGTATATTAAATAAATATTTTTATTTTTAATTAATTTAATTCAAATTTAAAAATAAATAAAAATGAAAAAGAGCCCATAATGAATTTATACTAATAATATTAATAAATCTATTCATAGGAAATTCAAAAGATATATTCATAATTAATGCGTATCCATGTTTAAGGACATGTTTCTAACTTTAACGAAAATTATTGATGAAATTAATGACTAATAAGAAATTGGAATAAACTTATTTAAATAAATCTATAACCTTCTACAATGATCAAAATCTATCATTTTAACATTCAATGTTTTTTTTTTTTTTCTAAAATCACTTTTTAGCCTCACTCATTTATTTTTCTGATAAAAAAATCACCCCCTCGTTTCCTAGAAGATGCCCACGTTTTCCTTTATTCATTTTTCCTCTTTTATCCTCTTCTTTATTTCTTTCTCTCTCTCCTTTCATACTTTATATTTTTCTTGTGCTAGATATTGAATCGCAAGTTCAAAGAAGAACAAAAAAGGGCTGCCGGAAAGGAATTTTCCAAAATAGTACGCATGTGATGAATTTCCCTTGTTTCTTCCTCCCCTTTCTCCCCCACCCCCACAAAAAAATTATTTCCTGATTTATCCCCCTTTCCCAAAAAATAAAAATAAAAATTTCTCTCATTTCTTTTCCCCAACCCCTCTCAGCCCCCTCCTCCCCAAAAAGAAATTTCTTTCCCCTCACCCTTGTTAGGTTATCATTTCCTTTCTTGAAAATTGTATGCTAAGTCCCATTAGAAACCCCATTTTAAATTTATTTTCTACTCTTCTTGCTAAAATTAAAAGAGGAAGAAGCTTAAAAACATAACTGCCGCCTCTTCCTCCTCCTCCTTGCATGACCCTTTTCCTCTTTCTCTCTTGGTGGCCTGACTCGCCTCACAATCGCTCGCCTCCGACCCTTCCTCTTCCGCAGCTGCAACCTCGCCATCACGCAGTCCTAGACACGGCCCTTTGGGTCGCCTTGATCTCTTCTCTTCCTCTGTCCTTCCTTTGCAGTCACGGCCTCACAGTCGATTGCGACCTCACCTCGCTCCTTCGCCCTTGCCTCCACCCTCCATCATCTTCTTCAACGATTTTCTCTCCCTTCGCACATGCAGACCCGTCCTAGAAACTCATGCCTCGAACACACGTGTCAGAATGTGTGGGAATAGTTGACCATGTGTCGAAAAATCCGACACGTATTGACCGCATGTCCAAGCGTGTCGGACGCAACATGCTTCATAGCCCCAAGGATGGCCTGAGTAGGCATTTTGGGCCATGGTGAGGATTGGGCTAGCCTAAGCTGTATATCGGGCATCGTCATCGGCTCAATCGAGACAGACCTAGCCGAGCCGAGTGATGTTGTGAGGGCCATGATAAAACTATAGCTCAACTCTTCCAAAAGACTAACATAAAAGGATTAAATTAAGAATTTCAACATAGATTCCGTGGTTTATCATTAGCATTACACATGGTTTGATCTTTGCTTGACCTGATCACAATCACCCGCAATATAAATAAAAGAGGAAAATTGTTTAAAAAGTCCTAAATCTATTGCATTTTTGTCGATTTAGTCATAAACCTTTCAAATTTATCAATTAAGTCCTAAACCTTTATACTTCTTGCCAATTGAGTTTATCTGACTAATTTTGATTAGAAATTACTGACGTAATCGGTCGGCACTAATGTCGTGCTTTTTAATAATATATTAATAATTTTTGTCCTATAAAAAATCACAAACTTTCACCTTTATCCCGAATATGGTCCTCACCGTTAACTCTCTATCTGAAGTCAACATTGCTTTAGGAAAAAAAAAGGTTCTAGTCATGAGCTTGGCAGACCTCGTCCATGGTGTCTCTCGGCAAGCAGTGGTATATAGCTTTAGATTATATGACAAAACGGCAAAGTTTAGTCAGAGAAATTCAATTCGAAGATCTTTTTTACTTGCTAGTTAAGTGTAGGAGACAATGAATAACTTCATCATTATTCTTCAAGCTATGGCTTAGAAAATAAGACAATGAGTAGTGCTTTAAATCAAGCTAGCAAGTGCACATTAATTTATTGCTGAGAACAATCAATGGTTCTAAATTAAAGGGGGCTAGATTTGGGATTCAAATGAATTTTTTTGATTTTTTTTCAAAACAAAAAAAGGTGGGGTCATAATTGTCACTCAACTTAAGGTTGATCCTTTTTAAAGAGACAAAACAAAGTTGGGTCAGAATTGCCACTCAATGATGATGATGATGATGATGATGATGATGATATTATTATTAATTTGCATTAGCCCCATCTTTTTACTACATTCCTATTTGCTCAATGGTCTCCTCATGCTACACAAAATTAGTCGGCTCTTTAAATTTCATTGCAGTTGAGGACCTTAGGAGTTTGAAGGACAATTTCTCTTTTTTACTTTAGTGTTTTTCTTTCCTCATATTTCCAGAATTTTATTTTGAATTTTGAAACTTCTTTATTCATTATCTCTTTTTTCAAATGTTTAAACTTGTCATATTAGTTGCGACAATCAGTTTCATTAAATATGTGAATAACGGAAAAAGCTCAAGTGCACAAATCATACAAATTAAATGACTTGATCAAAAAACTTTAAAAACGAAGGCTTCGATCCTCAATTGGCAAAACTTGTAGCTCCAAAATGGAATGATCCTTGTTTATAAGATCCTTGACATGAATAAAGTACTTCGAGCACGATTTTACAAGAATGCTGCATATTTATTGTGACAGCCTGAATTTTCAGAATTTGTTTTCGATTAAATAAATTGAGCCTTTCATCGATGCGCCTATAGTGCTATTCTCTGAGCCGATCACTCATAAGATAACTAGACTATCTGAGAAAGTTATTAAGGGATTTTAACGCAAAAGACTTGAGAATTCGACCAGGAATCGACTGCTCGACCGTGCTAATTTGCAAGGGTCATTACAGCACAATTAAAAATCGATTAGAGACCGAAGATAGGTCGATTCAACTGAGGTGTGTGATTAAGTGTGGGTGATTCCACTTGATTGCAACATTCTTGTCGATCGGCACTAAACCGATTTTCTGTCGTTTTTGGGTATCCTGTGTTCGTATTTGAGACCTTGAGATTTTCACGACAACCGAGAGTCGCCAATGTGTCGAAAATGTACAAAGTGACTCGAGATAAATCGATGAAGGATCAATTGCACTAAAAATTCCTAAAAGTTACCTAGTAGACTAGGTCACGCTAAAATCGCATTGGATTGAAATTAACTGTGAATTTGAACCCGATTTCAAAAATTGAAAGTTCTGTCATGTCACGATTTATTTTAGGAACATTGACTCATCCTCCGAAGAATTTTTGGAGACTCCGAGATTTTTACGAAAAATCGTTTCGGACGTTGTGGAAAAATAATGGAAATTCGGATGGGCCAAATTAAAGGAAATTTGGACTTCCAACCCGAGCCTTTGGGTGTTGGGAACTTGCAGAAAATTGTACGGGATTTTTCTACATTAAAATTGGACGTCGAATTTGGGAATTTGTCGAAGAAATTGATGTCCCAAAAATGTGAAATTCGGAGCTTTGTAGAGGGGCTGGATTTTGGCTTCAAAATGGATTATTTTGTGGAATTTATCTACAATAAAGTAATGGGAGACTTGTAGGATAAGATTGAGGACTTTAGGGGAACAAAGCAATCGATTAGATGGATAATGGTTGACTAATTCTCCCCTCCTCTTTCTATCTTCCTCAACACACACCCCATCGGTTCTCTCTCTTTTTCGTTCGACTACCCCTCCACCGAACATCTCTCTCTGTTTTTGGTTTTGTTCTCTTTCATCCCTTTTTCATTTTGCCCAATTTCCTTATGCCGTTCACGCCCATCCCCACCAAGCTTTGTCCCCCACGCCGGTCAACAATCAAGCTTCCCTTCTCCCTCATTTGACCGAAGCCTCCACGTGCGTTTAGCGAATAAGCCGAAGCAAGCAGCGCCGCCCCACCGTCTTTCTTTCTCGTTGCTGTGGTTGATGTCCAAGTCCACCGAAGTTTGTCTTCTGCAGCTTCTTCATGTTTGGCCACCAGTCAACTTCACCGAGATTGACTCCCTTCCTTGCCAACGACGCCACCTAGCCCGATGTCCACCCCCCCGTTCCTTTCTATCGCTGCCTTTGTCCACTTCCTTGTCCGCGCCTCCTCTCTAGCACTGTTCGGCCCATCTTCATCAAGCCCAGCAGAAGGCCACGCCAATCAAGTCCTATTGAGGCCTACGACTTCAGCCCGTCTTCATTTTCCGCAGCCCGGTCTAACGAAGCCTAGCAAGTTTATGCTTTCAGCAGCCCAAGCCCGCGAAACAAGCCCAATCTAGCTGTAGTCCAAGCCTGAGATCAAGCCCAGCACTTGCTGTGGGCTTGCAAGGCTTTTTGGCTCGGTCCGAGTGTCCGTCGACGTCGCCGAAAATTCGGATTTCGGCCGCCATCACGTCGTCGTCACGATGAACCGGTTTCCGCAATAAACCAGTGAGTTTATGCACTAAACTCTTCTTAATAGGCTAATAATGTTTAAGGGGTGTTTAGTTTAATTTAATTAGGGATTAGGTGGTTAGATTAGTTTAATTAAATGTTGATTAGATTAGTGAATGGATTAATTAGTCTAATTATGTAATTAGATTAGTGTAATTGTAATTAGAATTGTAATTAATTATTGCATTTAATTAATTATATTATTTTATATTTAAATTAAATTAATTTTCAGAATTTATTTAATTATTAATTAATTAATATTTTCCGGAAATTATACCGGGAGAGCCGTTTGTTAGAATTTCGAGCTGATCGCAGTGACGTGTTTAGTTTCTATAATTGAATGTTGTATGGTTGAAATTGAGTGATGTTGTGGTATATGGGTATTTTAATTAGAAAATACCGGGTGTTGAGTGTTGACACCGAGAGTGGTTTTTAAGTACCATTTCAGCTTAGGTGAGCAATATAGATCTATGACAGCTTCGGGGAGCATTAACACCAATATAGGTATATAGTAGCTTCGGTGAGCAAAAATACTTTAGCAGCTTCGGTGATCACTATAAATATCGGCTTCGACGAGCATTATAGTTATCTAGCAGCTTCGGTGAGCAAATTTTAGACATCAGCTTTGGGGAGCAATGATATATGAGTATATCTATTTCAGCTTGGGTGAGCAGGATTCGAATCAATAGAATTTATGGATGGCATCGATGACATGAAGTCGAATGAGTTGACTGATTGATGATTGAATTGAATTGAATTGTTTAGTCGAGTATTTGATTTTACTGACCTACATAGTAGACCTAAGACGAGGTGAGTCCCTATGATTGTGTGATTATGTGCTTCTAGGCGTATTTCCTTCCTAATTGGGGTTTAGAACGTGAACTTGCTGAGATTTATATCTCACCCCGTCGTGGACTTAAATTTTCAGGATCGTCAAGTGGAGGACCTGGAGCTAAGAGGAGGTGATCTGAAGTGTAGGTCAGTTAGGACCGCTTCTTCTTGGAAAGTCAGTCTTTGTAGTCTTTTAGTCATAGACCTTGTACATGACTTAATGTGTATATAAATGTGTGTTTTGTTTGTGAATCTTTTCATGCTTTCTCTATCCCAAGCTATTGATGTCAGGGGATTAGTAATTCGCTTCCGCATGTGCATTAAAATAAAAGGGTCGGCGACTCGTCCTTGGAAGTCACAAAATTTTCTATCGACCAGAGAGGGATGGGCATGCGCTTGAGGATCGGGGCATGACATCCCCGTTTAGTGGTATCAAAGCGAAGTTTGTGTTTTGAGTGATAAGGTGCGATGGGTTCTTGGGATAGTTAATAGGAATGACCTTTATTTCATGCAGATGCACGTGATTGATACCAATTGTTTATGTGGATCACTCAGTTTCTAATTCTGTATGGAATTGAGAATAGGTTTTGTTGAAGGACTACAACATGAGTGACTAGGAGCCGAGAACTCCCAAGCAGATGACCTTATCTTCAGTGACTCGGGATAGAATGCCGACAAAGGTCGGTGGCCGAGGTAGAGCGCAAGCTGAGAGCGCAAGTGGTGTAGCACTACCGCCGGTCTCACCGATTGGTGCTGGGGTAGCAGCCCTTGGTGATCCCGAGATTGAAGGGATCATGCAGGCGCTTTAGACAATCGGAGATCTAATGGGACAGTAGGCCCAGAACCAACCTATTGCAGCTGCTGAAGCCCCACAAGGGAACGTGGTCGCCGAGAGACCAATTCACAAGCTCGTTGAGCAGTTCCTAAAGTTACAATTGCTAAAGTTCACGGGAAAGAGATCCCGAGGCTGCAACCCTCTGGATCCAAGAATTGGAGAAAGAGTTTGCACTACTGAGGTGCATTGAAGAGGAGAAGGTCGCCCTTACCGTATATCAATTGCAGGGGATTGCAAGTACTTGGTGGAGGGCCACCAGAGAAGAGGTATTCCCAGAAGGTGTGGTTCCAGAGTGGAACGCCTTCGTTAGAGTGTTCAACAACAAATACTTCTCCAGCCGTGCCAAGCAATTGAAAATGGCGGAATTTCTACGCCTTCGTCAAGGTCCAATGACTATGGACTAGTACGAGACGAAGTTCGCTGAATTATCGTAGTACGCTCCTAGGTTGATCGAGGATCCCGAGGAGAAGGTGATGAGGTTTATGGATGGCCTTCGACCGGAACTGAAAAATCCGCCGGTACCGTTTGATATAAAGAACTACAACGAGTTGTACGGACGAGCCCAACTAATTGAGAAGAATCTGAATAAACAAGCTGCCACATCTAGGTCGCAGTTTGGGTCTAACTAGGATAGGAATCAGTTTGGGAAATGACCTATGACTCGAGGAAGGTATCTGATTCCATCCAACAGGAATGGTGGAATAGGAAAGTCAGCACTGAGGCAGAATGGTGTGTGTCGCTTTTGTGGAAGGCGACATGGATCAGCCCCATGCCCCTTAAGGATGGGTGCTTGTTTTGAATGTGGCTAGTAGGGTCACATGGCTAGAGATTGTCCCAGAAGGCCGAGGGGACCACCGCAGTTACTACCGCCACCACCGTTGGGTCAGAATTGAGGATTTGTGTCGCAGATCGTACCACAGGGTGGACTGAACAAACCTCCAGCTCAGGGAAAGACATATGCGATCACAAGAAGATAGGTTGAGGATGCGCCTAATGTGATTACAGGTATGGTCTCGTTGAATGACCATGCTGCATATGCTTTATTTTGACCCTGGCGCCACTCATTCTTTTATAGCTGAGATATTTGTTAAGCTAGTAGGATTGAGTCCTGAATTGTTGGAGTCAGTAGTTAGCATATCTACACCGTTAAAGGATAAGGTGTTAGTTGCATTAGGTTGTCATGGTTGCAAGTTAGTGATTGGTGAGCGAGAGGGGAGGATAGATTTGTTAGTCCTAGCTATGTATGACTTTGACCTGATTATTGGCATGGACTGACTCACCAAACAATGAGCTAAGCTGGATTGTTATCGCAAGTCGATTCAGTTTAACCAGTTAGAGGGTGAGAGCTTCGAGTTTGTTGGAAGTCGAGGAGGACCCTCGATTATTTTAATCTCGTCGCTCAAGGCAACCCGTCTGTTAGATGAGGGTTGTCAAGGTTACCTAGCAACTGTCGTATCCACGACAGTTGAGGAGCTGAAGATAAAAGATATTGCGGTGGTCCAAGAATTTCCAGATGTGTTCCCGAAAGAATTGCCAGGTCTGTCGCCAGAAAGAGATTGAATTTGTGATTGAGTTAGCCCCTAGGACAGAGCCAATTTCTAAGGCTCCTTACCGAATGGCTTTATCTGAGCTAAAAGAACTGAAGGTATAGATGCAGAAATTATTGGATAAGGGATTCATACGTCCCAGTGCATCACCTTGGGGAGCACCAGTTTTGTTCGTGAAAAAGAAAGATGGTTTGTTGCGCCTGTGCATCGACTATCGTCAACTCAATCAGGTGACGATCAAGAACAAGTATCCACTTCCGAGGATTGACGACTTTTTTGATTAGTTACAAGGAGCGTCGATATTTTTAAAGATCAACTTGAGGACTGGATATCATCAGCTGAGGATCGGGAAGGAGGACATTCCAAAGTCAGTGTTTCGTACTCGATACGGCCATTATGAATTCACTGTAATGTCATTCGGACTGACGAACGCCTATATGCTTTCATGGATCTGATGAACCGAGTTTTCAAGGATATTCTGGTATACTCGAGAAGTCCAGAGGAGCATGAAGGACATTTGAGATTGGTATTGCAGACTCTAAGGACTCATGAGCTGTACGCCAAGTTCAGCAAGTGCGAGTTTTGGCTGACTTGCGTTGCTTTCCTAGGTCACGTGATTTCAGGAGAAGGAATCTCCATGGACCCAAGCAAGATAGAAGCAGTGATCAATTGGCCAAGACTGACTACAGTGACGGAGATCATAAATTTTTTGGGTTTAGTAGGATATTACAAAAGGTTCGTAGAAGGGTTTTCAGCTTTAGCGTCGCCGTTGACTTGACTATTGAAGAAGGAAGAGAAATTCGTGTGGACAGACAAGTGCGAGTGTAGTTTCCAAGAGCTTAAACAGAAGTTGACTACCGCACCTGTGCTGACCATACCATCTGCACCTGGAGGATATGAGATCTATAGTGATGCGTTGTTTAGAGGACTGGGTTGCATGCTGATACAACATGGTAGAGTTATTGCATACGCGTCTCGTCAGTTGAGACCTCATGAGCAAAATTACCCGACGCATGATTTAAAACTCGTGGCCATTATTTTCTCCCTGAAGATTTGGAGACACTATTTGTGCGGAGAAAGATTCCAAATCTTCACGGACCATCAAAGTCTCAAGTACTTGTTGTCTCAAAAGGAGTTGAACATGAGACGGCGCCGATGGATGAAATTGCTGAAGGGCTACGACTGTGATATCTTATATCACCCGAAAAAGGCGAACAAGGTTGCCGATGCTTTGAGTCGAAAATCTTTAGTTGCTCATATTTTGATTAAGGAGCGGAACCTAATCGAGAGAGCTCGAGATTCGGTATTCAAGTTTGAGGTAGACCGCCTTTCAAGTCTTATGGCCACCCTCAGAATTGAACCGGATGTCCAGATCATAATCAAGCTACTCCAACTGACAGACCCAGATGTTCAGAAGATTCTACAAGAGGACATTAAGAAAAGAAAAGCTAACTTTCAGATCTCTGAGGATGAAACATTGAGGTTCCGAGGACAATTGGTTGTACTTGACAATATATAGCTTAGAGAGGACATTTTATCGGAAGCACATCGTAGCAGTTACAACATTCATCCTTATAGTGCCAAGATATATTAGAATCTGCGTCAACACTATTGGTGGTCTGGTATGAAGGCAGACATTGCCAAGCATGTCGCCAAGTGTTTGATGTGTTAGCAAGTTAAAGCTCAGCATTGCAAGTCGGGAGGACTTTTGCAACCTCTCGAAATCCCAGAATGGAAATGGGAGCATATCACTATGGACCTTGTGATTGGACTATTGAGGAGTTAGAGAGGTAATAATTTCATTTGGGTAGTAGTCGATAAACTGACCAAGTTGGCTCACTTCATTCTAGTTTGAAAGGACGTCAGTTTGGATAGACACGCAGATCTGTATGTGCGTTAGGTAGTTCGTCTACATGGAGTGCCGGTTATGATAACTTCAGATCGAGACCCGAGATTTACCTCCGTTTTTTGGAAGAGCTTGCAAAGTGCTTTAGATACCAAGCTGCAATACAGTACGGCATATCATCCTCAGACTGATAGCCAGTCTGAGAGGACAATTCAGACCCTCGAGGACATGCTGAGAGCTTGTGTACTAGACTTCAAAAGAAGTTGGGAAGATCAGCTACACTTGGTGGAATTTGCCTAAAACAACAGTTATCAGCAGAGCATCCGGATGGCTCCTTTTGAAGCGTTGTATGGCAGATTGTGCAGAACACCAGTATGTTGGGATGAAGTCGGGGAAAGGAAAATCATAGGCCCAGAGTTGGTCTAGCAGTCAGTGGATGTCGTGGCAGTGATCAAAGGCAGATTAAAGACCGCTCAGAGCAGACATAAAACTTACGCATATAAGTGCCGAAGATCGTTGGAATTCCAAGTTGGTGATCATGTTTTTATGAATGTGTCACTGATGAGGGGAACTTCGCGCTTTGGCAAGAAAGGCAAACTAAGTCTAAGGTACATAAGTCCATTTGAAATTCTAGAGAGAATCGGGACCTTAGCGTATTGTCTTGCGTTGCCGTCGAGATTGGCGCAAGTGCACGACGTCTTTCACGTGTTGATGTTGAGGAAGTATGAGCCTGACCTGACCTACGTGCTTAATTTTGAAGAATTGGACGTGGACAATAGAGTGTCGTATGTTGAAAGCCCGGTTCAGATTATGGATCACAAGGAGTAGGTCCTGCGCACCAAGACCATCCCATTGGTCAAAGTGGCTTGGCAACATTACGGCACTGAAGGAGCAACATGGGAAATTGAGGAGTCGATGAGACAACTGTACCCCCACCTTTTTGTTTAAAGATTGTAATAGGTTTAAATTTGGAGGACGAAATTTTTATAAGAAGGAAAGAGTTGTGACAATCTGAATTTTCAGAATTTGTTTTCGATTAAATAAATCGGGTCTTTCATCGACGCGCCTATAGTGCTATTCTCTAAACCGATCACTCATGAGATAACAAGACTATCTGGGAAAGTCATTAAGGGATTTTAACGCAAAAGACTTGAGAATTCGACCAGGAATCGACTACTCAACCGTACTAATTTGCAAGGGTAATTACGGCACAATTAAAAATCGATTAGAGACTGGAGATAGGTTGATTTGACTGAGGAGTGTGATTAAGTGTTCATGATTCCACCTGATTGTAAAATTCTCGTCGATTGGCACTAAACCGATTTTCTGTCGGTTTTGGGTACCTTGTGTCCGTATTTGAGACTTGAGATTTTCACGACAACCGAGAGTCGCCAATGTGTGGAAGATGTACAAAGTGACTCGAGATAAATCGATCATGGGTCAATTGCATTAAAAATTCCTAAAAGCTTACCTAAAATCATGCCGGATTGAAATTATCCGTGAATTTGAACCCGATTTCATAAATTGAAAGTTCTGTCATGTTACAATTTATTTTAGAAACGTCGACTCATCATCCAAAGAATTTTCGGAGACTTCGAGATTTTTACGGAAAATCGTTTCGGACTTTGCGGAAAAATAACGAAAATTTGGATGGGCCAAATTAAAGGAAATTTGGACTTCCAAGCCGAGCCTTTGAGTGTTGGGGACTTGCAGAAAATTGTACGGGATTTTTCTATATCAAAATTGGACGTCAAATTTGGGAGTTTGTCGAAGAAATTGATGTCCCAAAAATGTGAAATTCGGAGCTTTGTAGAGGGGCTGGATTTTGGCTTCAAAATGGATTATTTTATGGAATTTATCTACAAGAAAGTAATGGGAGACTTGTAGGATAAGATTGAGGACTTTAGGGGAACAAAGCAATCAATTAGATAGATAATGGTTGACTAATTCTCCCCTCCTCTTTCTATCTTCCTCAACACACACCCCACCGGTTCTCTCTCTCTCTCTCTTTTTCGTTCGACTACCCCTCATTGAACATCTCTCTCTGATTCTGGTTTTGTTCTCTTTCATCCCTTTTTCATTTTCCCAATTTCCTTATGCCGTTCACGCCCATCCCCACCAAGCTTTGTCCCCCACGTCGGTCAACAATCAAGCTTCCCTTCTCCCTCGTTTGACCGAAGCCTCCACATGTGTCCAGCGAATAAGCCGAAGCAAGCAGTGTCACCCCACTGTCTCTCTTTCTCGCTGCTGTGGCTGACATCCAAGTCCACCGAAGTTTGTCTTCTGCAGCTTCTTCATGTTCGACCACCAGTCAACTTCACCGAGATTGACTCCCTTCCTCGCCAACGACGCCACCTAGCCCGACATCCACCCCCTCTGTTCCTCTCTATCGCTGCCTTCGTCCACTTCCTTGTCCGCGCCTCCTCTCCAGCACTGTTCAGCCCATCTTCACCAAGCCCAGCAGAAGGCCACGCCAGTCAAGTCCTATTGAGGCTCGCGACTTCAGCCCGTCTTCATTTTCCGCCACCCAGTCTAGCGAAGCCTAGCAAGTTTATGCTTTCAGCAGCCCAAGCTTGCGAAGCTAGCCCAATCTAGCTGCAGCCCAAGCCTGAGATCAAACCAAGCACTTGCTGTGGGCTTGCAAGGCTTTTTGGCCCGATCCGAGTGTCCGTCGACGCCGCCAAAAATTCGGATTTCGGCTGTTGTCGCGTCGTCGTCACAGTGAACTGGTTTCCGTAATAAACGGGTGAGTTTATGCACTAGTGCCATTTAAGGGGTGTTTAGTTTAATTTAATTAGGGATTATGTGGTTAGATTAGTTTAATTAAATATTGATTAGACTAGTGGATGGATTAATTAGTCTAATTATGTAATTAGATTAGTGTAATTGTAATTAGACTTTTAATTAATTATTGCATTTAATTAATTAATTAATTAAATTAAAAATTATTTAATTATATTATTTTATATTTAAATTAAATTAATTTTCGGAATTTATTTGATTATTAATTAATTAATATTTTCCGGAAATTATATCGGGAGGCCGTTTGTTAGAATTTTGAGCTAATCACAGTGATGTGTTTAGTTTCTGTAATTGAATGCTTTGTATTGTTGAAATTGAGTGATGTTGTGGTATATGGGTATTGTAATTAGAAAATATCGGGTGTCGGGTGTTGACACCGAGAGTGGTTTTTAAGTACCATTTCAGCTTAGGTAAGCAATATAGATTTGATAGCTTCGGGGAGCATTAACACCAATATAGGTCTATAGCAGCTTTGGTGAGCAAGAATACTTTAGTAGCTTCGGTGAGCACTATAGATATCAGCTTCGACGAGCATTATAGTTATCTAGTAGCTTCGATGAGCAAATGTTATTAACAGCTTTGGTGAGCAAATTTTAGACATTAGCTTTGGGGAGCAATGATATATGAGTATATCTATTTCAGCTTAGATGAGCAGGATTCGAATCGATAGAATTTATGGATGGCATCGATGACATGGAGTCGAATGAGTCGACTGATTGATGATTGAATTGGTTGGTCGAGTATTTGATTTTACTGACCTATAGGGTGGACTTGAGGCGATGTGAGTCCTTATGATTGTGTGATTAGGACACTTATAGGCGTATTTCTCTCCTAATCAGGGTTTAAAGCGTGAACTCGCTGAGATTTATATCTCACCCCGTCGTGGGCTTAAATTTTCAGGATCGTTGAGAGCTGAGAGGAGGTGATATGAAGTGTAGGTTAGTTAGGACCGCTTTTTTTTTTTTTAAAGTCAGTCTTTGTAGTCTTTTGGTCATAGACCTTGTACATGACTCAGTGTGTATATAAATGTGTGTTTTCTTTGTGAATCTATTTCCTACTTTCTCTATCCTGAGTTGTTGATGTAAGGGGATTAGTAATTCGCTTCCGCATGTGCATTAAAATAAAAGGTCGGCAACTTGTTCTGGGTTGGTGACTCGTCCTGGGAAGTCGCAAAATTTTCTATCAACCAGAGAGGGATGGGCACGTGCTCAAGGATCGGGGTGTGACATTTATGGCGACAAAAGCAACACAAGAATCAACCTTGCCAAAAAATAGTAAGGAGAGTTGAAACAAAGTACCTTTTTGTTTGCCTCAAGAAAGACTTTATATCTTGACTCCATTAGATGTTAATCTCGTTATACTCTCCATATCAAGCACCTAATGTCAACAGATTATGTTGGGTATACATGATGAATGATTGCGAAGAATAATGAAATTAGACTTTGAGGCGTGATATCACTTTCTTAAAAAGATTATTTGCCCCACAACATTGCCAATGGTTACTGGCAAATTTCATCCAGAATACAACAAAGTCTTGATTGATAACACTAATAGCAATTTTAGTATTTCTCCAAGATATCTCAAGGGAAATGATTGAAAATTATGGTTGTATATCTTTGAAAGGAGAAACAAAAGTTGTGTAAAGAAATGAACACAAATGTTAAATAAATATATTTGGACAGATACAACCTTTCAAACATAAAGAAGTTGTGTCCAAATAGACACGACCTACAAAAATAATAAATTCGAAATTTAATAATTAAAACATAGTCATCACTCTATTATAAATAGTCACATTGTTTTAATAGAATACATTGTTGATTAATGTCAAATCTCGTCCACGTGTGCAATCATATCTCTTTGATGTGGGACAAGGCACCTCTTAATTTGTTTTACAAACAAACTACCAATAATCACCCACTTTGTTTGTAAAACAAATTTACAAAAATAAAATGTTAAAAATATATTGTCAAAATTTCCATGAGATTAATATACATATATAAAGGTCTTTTTTCGAGTTAAACCTTTACTTAGTACAAGTATCTCAAAATTCTATAAAAGTAATAAGTAGCTAGGCTTAAACTCGTACTTTAAATAATAGAATCGGACATACCATACATATATTAACCTCTTGTTTTAGCGGGAAGTTCTATTTTGCTCAACACTATCATGGTCTTGTACTTATACTTATTTCATGAATTCTCTAGAAAGTAACCCCAATTTTTGTAAAAAGTAGCACCACTTCTAAGCTCACATAGATAAAGTATCTACCATACATTTCTGTTGCTAATAACACATTACTAATTTGTATTATACTTCATTAAGAATTCAATTCAGCCTAAATAACATAACAGATGATTCTGACTTCTCAAATCAGGGCTAATATCAGTACTAGACAATCACTTTTAGTAATTTGTTTTTACCCATTAAACTTTGTAACTAATGATATTCTAGAATAAGGTCGAGTTATTATTACTAGTGATTTTAAATAAAGGGTTTCAGCCTCATTTCTTGTAAGGTCATATTTCCCATGTCTCTATCAACTAGATTCTGACTTGACCTCACATAGATAATTGTTATGGTACTCTCTTGAATTATTTGTCTCATGTACTCATGTCTTAAACCATTATGTCTAGACTCACCATTATAAGTGCTACAATAAGCTCTTACCAAAGTAGTCTAACTATTGTTGACACCTAAATTTTGATTAGGTTTTGATTAGGCCTTAGTTTCCTTTCTACTCTTTTTCGAATAATAAATAATAGATAATAAAAAAGAAAAAAAAACCCAAAAAAAAAAAAAAATAGAGAATAGAAGCAGCAACCACCGTAGCTGGGCCTACGAGCCTAGCCCCTCCTTTTTTTTTTCTCTTGCGCGGGCCCCCACGGCTTGGCCCGTACGACCTAGCCCAGCCCCTCTTCTTTCTTCTTCCTTCTTCTTCCTTCCTCCTTCCTTTTCCACCTTTGCAGGTCACGCGTGGTGACGACGACGTGCTCTAGGACGGCCTACGGCAGAGATAGGAGCATAGGCTGGTGGCTGAGAGGATGCGGCATTGATGGCAAGCAAGCTTTCGTAAATGGGGGAGGAATTGATGTCGATTCGGCCGGCGGAGGAAGGCTGGTCAGCGAACCAAAGACTGCCGGCCTAGCCTCCGTCGGCCGGTTCCTCTTTGCATATAAATAAGGCGTTGGGGGAAAGCCAAAAGCACAAACAAGCCAGCGAGCTCAAAGAGATCCCCGGAGAGACTTCAAGGGAACTCAAAGAGAGAGCAAGGTAGAGAGGGGTTGCAAGCTCAAACGACCTCCCATGCGAGACGTCGGGGGAGGCCGGTGGCAAGTGAACCCGGAGAGAAGAGAGAGATTGAAGGCTTGCGAACGCTAAACACCTCCCTTTGAGAGACTTCGAGGGAGGCCTCGCAAGCCCAGATTTGAGGGCGGAAGAGACCGATGGCGAGCAGACCCAGGCTGGAGGGAGGAAGGTCAAATCCAGAGTGAGGAGGGTCGGATCCGGAGGAATAAGGGTCGAGATCTGGCCGCCGTCATCCCCGACATCATAGCACCAGCCTGACGCTGTTGCCATTCCGCCATCCCCGACGCCGTCATTGTGTTTGGTCCCCGTCGTGTCGATTCAACTCCGCCGCAGCCCCAACGCCGTGCCGAGCTGTGCCTCAATGCCGTCCAAATCTGAGTGGGCTTCGAAGAGCAAGGGTTTCTTCGCCGTCACTGCACCGAACTGTTGCCAAGCCGTGTTGCCATCCCCCCTCCCGACGTTGTCTAGATCTGAGTAAGTGGGTTCCGTCGCCGTTGCTGCATCGAGTTGTCACCACTCACCGCGCTGCCGTGTCGTGCCGACTGGAGCAATTCACCGCGGGCAAATAATAGCCCCACTTGCTGAGTTGCCATTGTCTCCCCCATTCCCGTCTGAAAACCTAGCCACCATCGTCGCTATTCGAAGACCTAGCAGCCGCCCATCGTCATTACCGCCGCTCGGACCCTTTTCCTTTCGTCTCCACCGTAGCCGCATCAGCCCGGACGCCCCTCCCGTTGTTCGCCGCGGCGCTGGACCGCGAAGCTAGTTGCGGCTGCAAAGTCGGGTCAGCCGGGTCGGGGCGTGACCCGGTCCCCCTAGGGTTTCGTCTCACGGGCTGGGTCGTTGGGTTAGGCTTAGGTTGCGAGCGGGCCGGGTATACCAGAGCTGAGTTTAGATTTGCCAAAACGCAGGCTTGTGGGCTATTTTAGGGGACGAGGCCCGGACTGGGCCCTTGTTTCCAACCCATCTGGGCTAGCCATTGGTGACCCGGGTTGGACCCAACCTGGGGATCCGACTCGGGTCGTTTTAATATATTATTATAAAAAATAATATTTTAATTAAAAATAATAAATAATAAATAAATAATTTTCAGAAAATAAAAAAATAATGTATTTTCCTAAAAATCAAGAAAATAAAAAATATCTCATATTTTCTCAAAACCCAAAAAATTCAGAAAAAGCAAAAAATGATTTATATTTCAGAAAAAGATAAAAAAAAATCCAACAAATACTTTTTCGTCCAAAAAATAGAAAAAGCCCCAAAAATGTTTTTCCTCCAAAAATGAATGGAAAATCCCTTAAAAATCCAAAAAGCCTTAAGGTTTAAATAAGATTAGGTTCCGGAAGGGCATTAGTGATTAACTAGTATAATCAAATCCTCGATCCTAGTTATTTTGGTTGTGCAGGAGCAAGTATTTCTCCCAATACTTCGCTTGGGTTTCTAATCAACCCACCCCAAATTGATTAATGTCGACTTCGTTTTAAAATTAACTTACAGGTTAAAAACTTGGATTATTAAGTCGTGAATTGGTGAACTTGGGAGAGTCCAAGTTAAGCCTAATAGACTTAGCCAAACTATTAATCTCTTTAGGTGCCCATCCCTAATCGGGCGCCGAAAAAAGAGGTCGTGATAGCTTGGCAACTCCAATGGGAACATTTTGAGGACTTAGGCCGTTTATCTTGTTTAAGCACTTTACTGACTTGGTTTTTTTTTTTTTTTTTTTTTTTCTTTTTATGCAAGTCAGTAGCTTAGAGGTCTATTTTAATTTTGTGGAAATAAAATGCTTTGTGATTATGAATTGCTATGCATGCTTTAAATGCTTAAGCACTACATGTGGCACACACAACCCGGCTGCCGAACTTGGGCCGCCATAGAATATTTAGGATGGTGGTATGAAAGATACGGCCTTGAATACAAGACTGCGATGTAGAGGTTGCCTTTCTTTTCCCCGAATTTCTTTAGTTGAGGTTAAGAGGGTACAATGCCATCGTGAGACCACGACAAACAGACACCTTTTTAATTTCAACAAGCCTTCTCAGTTAGAAATCAAGCTGCACATAGCATGCGCATGTCTGTGTGATTGTCATTAATTTTCTCACATGAAGTAAGTTTTTATCCATGCACTTGGCAAGTTACTTACCTTCTGTATATATTGAGCAATCCATGATTAGTCTAGGATTTAATACTATAGTAATTTAAATTTGGAAGTAAGTGTCATAAAGTTTTTTTTTTCTTTTAAAAAAACTTTGGCAAAGGAAATTACTTTCAGTTGGTGTTCCTCAAGCATGTTACAAACTTCTTGCCCACAAGAATTTTAGTTTGCTTAAAAAGGGATAGAAACCTTTTTCAAAATTTGTTGCAATTCATGCTTTCTTCGCCTTTCAAATTGAATATCCTTTTAGTCCATGCTAACATGTCACATGCTTTTTTTTTTTTTCAATCCATGCTTAGGAAATCCTTTACATGTATAAATTTTTCATAAATAAACAAAAGGGTAGGATTAGGTTGTCATCATGGACCGACTCCCTATTTATGCCCTGTATTTACGCATGTTTGTTTATTCATGAACAGGTAATCATGGAACGTCAACGTTTGCCAATCTAGACTCATTCAAAAGCAAGAGCAAGAATGGCCAAAGAGAATGTACAAAGCTGTGTTGTAGTCATGGAAAGCGAAATAAAGCAAATCTTTAGTGTGCTTCAACAACTCTCAAAGCAGATAGACTCCATCTAGGGCAAACTTACTCTCGCCCAGCCTCAATTGAGGTATTGTTACCACAATCATCCACTAGGGGTGATCAAGATAGAGATATCGACGATAATATGTTTGAATTCGAGAATGATTCGCACCAAATCGCGATTGAGAAAGCCAACCCAAACGGTTTGTCTAAAACTGAGAATGACAAATGCCTCGAAAAGCTTGAAGAGAGGCTAAAACAACTGCAAGGACTTCAAGATCCTACTCTAACGAACCTCTCCACTTATTCCAAAGTCAAAATGTTGGAAAAATTCAAAATGCCTAAGTTTGAGAAGTACGATGGCACGACTTGCCCGAGAGCTCATTTGCAAATGTACTTGGTTCGAATGACCCAATACGTTAATAATGCACCATTAATTATCCAGTTGTTCTAATCGAGTCTAGTAGGCCTTGCTTTGAGGTGGTACATTACGAAAAACATAAACCTCCTTGAAACATGGAATGAAATGAGTGAGGTATTCCTCAAGCAGTACAAGTTCATAATGGACATTACCCTTTCTCGTGAGGATCTTGAGCGTATCGAGAAGAAAAAGTACGAATCATTCAAATAATATGCTATTAGATGGAGGAATCTGGCCGCCCAAATCAATCCTGAACCAATTGATTTCGAGTTAAGAAGAATGTTTATCAAAACCCTCCCCTACAAGTACCGCAATCGAATGGTAACCACAATCGCCGAATCATACAATCAACTCATTCTAATGGGGGAGCAAATCGAGATAAGGTTGAGGGATGGTTGGTTTGCTGAACCTGCACTCGCAAGTAGAAGGCTCAACATGAAGAAAGATAAAGAACCCTGGTAAATGTTAACGCGATCTACAGTCATCCTCTGACCATTTAGATAAGTGCGGGTCAACGGCAGACCACCAGTTATCAACCGCCCCAGTGCTACAACAACATGAGACAGTTTACTTCGCTTCCAGGATCTCCATCACAGGTTTTGGCAATCCTCCGGAATAAGAACCTTTTCTTGATTGAGCTGAAGCGACCTAATGCTAAAAACTTCTCCAGTTATGACCCATCCAAAAAATGCGACCATCACATGGGCGAAGTAGGGCACTCGACTGATGAGTGCTTCGCCCTTAAGAGTCGAATTCAGAACCTATTAGACACTAAAGCTTTTTTGTTTCAAAGCATCGAGCCAAATGTCCAGAGCAATACGCTCCTTGATCACATCGACAAAGTAAACGCGGTATTTGGTGCTGAGGTTGATTGAACTAGAATTGTCAAAGCACATATCGTTGACATCTATCAAGGGCTGGTAGAGGCTAGGTATTATTCAGGGGATGAAATATCACCCTTAGCAATAATGAAAGAAAGAGTATCAAGAATGATGGAGCCTGGAATAATTATACACATTGGACGCACTAGCGTGGTTTGCACTATATCACAAGTCATCATCAATTAGGATGAAGAATTTGTTGCGCTAAATGCAGGGAATGAGGAGATGGATTCCACCCTGCCTGAAGGCATCATTGATGGAGAAGGAGCTATAGCCCAAGCGTCAACGGTAGAGGCAAATGTAGTCATTGAGATTCCTTAGCCCTATGAATACAAAGGTAACAACACAGTTCCTTGGTCCTACGACTTCGACGTTGGCTTACTCATGATGTCTGGCCGGACCAAGGCTAAAGCAAATACACAGCCCACTAAGCCCGTGACCGATGAGGAAGCCAAAGAATTATTGCCATAATCAAAGCTAGTGAATACAATGTGGTGGAACAATTGTGGAAATCGCCAGCATAGATCTCCCCGCTGGAATTACTTCAGACATCTGTCATACACCAGTAATCCCTGACGAAGGTATTAAGCAAAGTACATGTCCCCGAAACGTTGAGCATGACAAACTTGAGAAGTTTGTTGGCACCATCCTTCTAAAGGATCAAATGGCATTTTCCGATGAGGAGATCCCCGAGGAGGATAAAGGACACACTAAGGCCCTCTACATATCAGTCAAGTGCAACGCCTCCCACGTCGCTCAAGTATTGGTTGACAATGGATCCGCTCTTAACATATGTCCACTAGCAACACTCCGTCGTCTTAAAATAGAGACGTTTCAGATCCAGGCAGCCAAGACTTCCATTCGAGCATTCAATGGGACAAAGAAGGAAACGATGGGTGAAATTGAGCTTGACGTGCAAATAGGCCCAACCACATTCAAAATTTTGTTCCAAGTAATGGATATCCCCACTCCATTCAACTTCCTTTTAGGTCGCCCATGGATCCACATCGCTGGAGCAGTACCCTCAAGCCTCCACCAAAATGTAAAGTTTGTGGTTGAAGGAAAATGGTCACGGTCCACGGAGAAGAAGACCATCGCATCTACCATGAAACGATAATTCCTTATGTTGAGCCTGGTGGTAAGAATGAATCCAGCTATCAATCGTTTGAACTTGTATCCACTATACACGGGACTCAAGGGACTCCACCCCTTATCCTCGAAATGTCAAGCGCTGTAATCATGGTAGGTAAAATCATGGCTGGATACGGATTTACTCCAAGACAAGGGCTTGGCAGGGGAAGCTAGGGCATCCACGAGCCTATCAAACTCCTGAAGAGACCCCACATTATCAGTTTAGGATATTGTCCGGAGAGAAACGCAAAGAAGAAAATCGGCATTGTATACCCTCGTCTTGAGGAAACCTTCCCAGGCCCTACAAAGATGATGCATAAGGAGGAAGAAATGATTGGTGCTCCAAAACGATTCAACCACAAAAGCTCGAAGCTTCCCATTTACTTGGGCGTGGGTCATAATAACATAACTCAGCCGGCACTCACAAAGAAAGAAGGGTCATATGACATGACCACCATATTTGGAGACATTTTCAATGGTGCCATTGAGGAGGAACAATTAGAAGAAAAGGGCAAAAATTTCTCGTTCACCCAGCTTCAACGTCAAGTCGATGAACTACACGAGACAGTAAACCACTTGATGGAAAATTTCGCTCAAGCTGCTTGTGCATTCCACTATCGTCATAATGAGGAGCCAACAGCCAAAATGAATGAAGAAGACCCTATTGACACAACTGGTAGGGGGCTCGGCTACCTCAGTCCTCAAGAAACATGCGGCCATATTCGCTCATGCCTAAATCAATGGCCACTATTTTCCCGGGATAAGTACACTATCAGTGCCAAAAGTTGTGTACGATGCTTACTTTGGTGCCAAAAGTTTCCGTCGGATCACTTAAGTGCCAAAAATTTTGAAAAACGATCATTTCGGTGCCAACGCCGATGAAATTGGCTGGAAATCCGACGTTGCACTTTTTTATTAATTTTTGAAGCCGACGTGGTCGTCGGAGAGTTGAGTTAGCATCCAAACACCAAAACGACGTCGTTTGGCATCTTTCCCCAACTTAGAAACCCTAATCCCCAAATTGAGAGAGAGAGAGAAGGCCCGTCTTCGTCTTCTTCTTCTTCTTCCTCGAAGACCCACACCAGCAATGGCACCAGCACGGCACCAGCAGCGGCACCAGTAGCACACCAGCAGCGACACCAGTAACGCAACCAGCGGCAGCAGCGCACTAGCGGCAGCAGCGCACCAGCGGCACCTTCAACCCATCTTCTTCCTCTTCCTCATCCACCCTCGCCTCCGATTTTTCCTACCACTTATTGCTTGAGTAACAATCTCAGTCTCTCCTCGCTCACTTGGTCGAGCAACTACAATGGTGGTGGAGCGACGGTGGCCAAGCGATGGCGGGCGAACGACGGTGGCCGAGCGGTGAGCAGCGAAAACCCTAATTTCAATCTTCGTATGAGCTATACGGCGTCGTTTCCGTGAGGGTGTCCACGTATAACGACAAAACGACGTCGTTTCTTGAGAAGGATGGAAAATGACGTCGTTTTAAAGCCACCGTAATTTTTTTTTTTAAATATAAAAGCCACGTAATTAATCTGGCTGGAATTTCTCGCTGGTGGCACCAAAGTGATCGTTTTTTCTTCGATTTGGCACTTAAGTGATCCGACGGAAACTTTTGGCACCAAAGTGAGTGTCGTACACAAGTTTTGGCACTGATAATATACTTATCCCCTATTTTCCCCATCCTCCTAGAGCAAGGAATGATCTCTAGGGAACTGAGGCGTCCTAGTCCCGAGTACTTCCCTGATTATGATCCATCCAAGTACTGTGACTATCATTCGGGGGAGTTGGGACACTCGCCAGATGACTGTACCATCCTAAGAGACAAGGTTTAAGATCTCTTGGATGCTGGGGTATTCATGTTCTGCTCCCCATGGCTATGTTATGGCAAATATGACCTCCTCGTGGTACCTAGCACCCGCACTATGTTCCCCAAACATGCTAAGAAGGCGTATGGAGGAAAGGCAATCATGGACACCTTGGGGCAACCAAGTGGTAAATTTGAACTATTCAATTCCCCAAGGCTTCTATGACCATTATCAAAGCATCGTCCTTGATGGATGGGGAGGCATGGATGATCTGAAATTCACAAAGCTGGGAGCACAAGGAAGCGTGACTGTTGACTGGTATGAAGATTTCTTCGTGGGTGCCATCGATGAACGACTGTCAAGGGGAAATGGGTGCAGGCCCGCTCAAGTAGAACCCTTTTTAATTTCCTTGCGTACTCCCCTACGTGAGAACTTGTACATCTTTCTTAATTCTGGTTTGTTTTATTTTCAACATCAGTTCCACTTGAGGAATTAACTTTTGAAATCACTCTTCCAAAGTGTAAATCTATCTACTATTAAATAAAGTTAAAAATATTTTGAAGGCATAAGGAGACACACCAAACCAGCTCGGTGGTGTTATCCAACCATGAAAAGAAAATATCATCCAAGGAGAATACTAAGGGCTCGGTTTCCTCATGCCTCCTCCCTCAAATACATGTTTTTGAAAACAAAAATATTTCATTACCAAAAGTTTTTGTCAAAACAGGATGTTAAATTTAATCTTGTTTTTTTTTTCTTTTTGACTCATTCACTTCGTGTCTAAGAATACCATCCCCTTTGACTTAGTATGACAGGGGGCATTTGAAAATGACATGTTATGTCAGATTCCAAGACACTTTTTCAAAAAAGCAGGGGCAAACAGAAAGATCCCGTTTCAAAAGGGTAAGTCTTATTCCCTTAACGTAATTTTGGAAATGATGTCCTCCCTCTTCTATTTACAGGAGACGAAAGATGGGACGTAATAGGTACATGCATACGGTTGAACTCAAAGCACACGTACCATGATAGCACAAGGCAGGGTAACCTCCTTCATGCTGCTCTCAGCCTTCTTATTGTGCGAGCTGTCCTTAGAAGCTCTATGCACCCCACCTCGCTCCAGTCCAACTTTTTCTCAAGTCGGAGCAATATCTTCTCCCCCCGACATGCCCGAGCAACTAAACGTTGCGATTTCATTAATGGAATTTCTAGTTTCGACAAGCCCAGAAGCATAGGGAAGGGATCTCTTCTCTTTCTTTAAATTGACTACTATCAACAGGGAAGAAATCCAGACAATTGAGGCAATCTCTAGCCCCCTATTCCAGATGATGACGTTAGGACCTAAAACCTCACCTTTTATTCCAGACGCATGCTCTCCCAAGAAGCAATTATCATCAGAGAACTTGAGGTTTTAATTGTCCATCTCAGATTCCATGGAAGCTTGAGGTACGTGACTTCGCCCAATGCTACTAATGATCATATGGTCAAAGACAAAATAAAAATTTCACAAAAGAAAGGCGTTGAAGATGAATCAATGACCATCAATCATGCATACATGGCCATGAATGAGAAAGGCCAATCGAAAGAGATGTCGAACTATGTCAAGACGAAGAGGCTGTCATCAACATTCAGAGATCCCTAGGAGTCAGCAAATACAAACTCTGGGGAAGGGTAATTCGGTATCGTTTCCAATACTCTCTTTTGAACTTGCTTTCGCCATATTTCCTCCTATTGACAGAAATCATCGGGATTCAAGAGCCGAACTCAATGGTTGATTTAGGCAAACCAATGTTGGCCGAGCTAGTACATGGAAATGACCTGTATCGAATTCACCTAACCTGGCATAAAAGGACATGTCATTCAGGAGCCAGTTTAGCGCTCGACAAACACTACCAATACTGCAGCTTGGTAAATTGAGGAATGAAGTGGTCCAGATGCGACCAAAGTTCAATCCTTAGAAACAGCAACTAGTTGCCACTTGTAAACACTAATGGAAATTTTTGCTTCTCTTGCAATTGCAAAAATGAGAGAATAATTGACCTAACAAAACGAAAGATGTAGGGCTTCGTGTCCCTCTCGCACTTCAGGTCCATCCAATCATCTACAAACCAGTGAAAAGTAATGTTGTATCGCTTCTAGTGGTTTGACTCCTAGGGAGAGTTTGTGACTAACACATTCCCTTTTGTCTGTTGCAAGATCACTTGACCGTCAAAGATGCGGATAATAGATCAAGGAGAGACATGTCAAACTCTGATCCACTCTCCCAAGTGAAATGGCGTCCTAAGTATCGCCAAAGTGGATGACAAAAACTCTTTAGGCCTCAACTCACATTTAATTTTGGCCCTATTGATTGACCCATATCTTCTCTTTTGCAGGGCAAAAGCAAAAGTGCCCATTAAATCAATGATCAGATTCCCAACTCCGGCTGATCCTTTTTGTGACATCTCTCTATTCATTAGGGACAATTCATCGACACCCATTTGTGAATAACCCTTTGTGGATATCCCTTTTGATGTTCAAAATTTAACATATTTGGAAACACCATTTTGTTAACCCCTAAAGCTGCCAATAAGATATTTTTTGAGTAAAAAACCATTTGCTTTAAGAGTACAAGCTCCATCATATTTAAAATACTGCATGCCATTTACAAATGAATTTTGCATGATGATTTTGTTTATCTAAGTCATTGATTCCATTAAGGATTATCAGAATAGACAGCTAAATGAAGAATACAAGATTGATTGAGCATGTTGGATGAGATGCGTCTGAATAATGAAAGGCAAGCCATATCCTACACACAATCCCCCATCTATACACTTGTGAGATGAGTGTAGAAGATTCCATGGCTGTAGGGTAAAGAGTTCTCTCACAAATGGTGCGATAACTAAAACAGTGAGAGACATTTCATTGCTCACCCCCTTTGAGCCCTATACACTGGTGAAGTTTCTATCTTACCCCCCGTCAAGAACCACCCCACACTGGGGTAGATCGAAGGCGAAGCAGCATCACAAGGTGAGAAGAGGGACATAAATTTTCGTACTCGCACTTGTATCAATCTTCAGGTGTCTTTATTTCATATGAACACTCGCGTTAATTTAAGTGCCATAGAATGACAAAGAGCAATTCATTCTCTATGCACTTGTATTCATTGTACAGCCTAGTTGAGTTTGTAATTTTAACTTCACATGGAGGCAAAACTGAAATTACTGTCATTCAAGCAGTATAGCCCGGAGCGCTAGCTAAAGATAGAGACGCAAGAGTCTTGTAGCAATGTTTGCTAGAACTTGCTTAGGCCAGTTCCTCAGACAAAAAAAAAAAAACTAGGGGCATGAAAAAGCAGTGTACCTGGTAAAAGCAAGGTCAAAGCCCATAAATGAGAAAATTGGAATTAAAAACCAGGGGCATGAAAAAACAGTGTGCCTGGCAAAAGTAAAGCTAATGCCTCTAGACGGAAAAAATGAATTTTAGCCATTGGTGCTTCCAAACAAAATGGCTATTGTGGTTCAATTGATAGAGCCTCCATATGACAGTGAGAAGAATGACTGGTGACAAATGACAAGGCAAGACCAATTCTCACCCTGTTACACATGAGTCAAGCCTACATTGAGTCCCATTGTGAAAGTCTCTTCAGACTATGGCACTTCAATTAACGTAGGATTTATATGTTTATAAGCATCGCTCAAAGGAGTACGAGCAAGATCATTCTATCTCTTTTCGCAGGATTCTTGATTTGTAAACCCGGAGATGATTGTACAGCAGTTCTTTCAAGAGCCTTGACCTTGATGGTCCCCTTCGATAAGCCATCGACCAAGCCTACATTACAGTCCTGGCGAAGACCTCTCACACTGGTAAAGTCATATTGCTTGCGAGAATACTCGGACCCCTGCTGACATGATGACAGTGAGATAGTGTGGTCCTCATAAATCCTGCATCAATGGTTAGGATAAAACAACCATTTTCCATGAGAGAGAGCAGAAAGTCTTTTCAGACTGAAAGTTCCTCACCTGGCATGTTCAAGACATCTACATTCGGAATGAAGGCTATCTTTCAAATTTTCCCTAGTGGAACTCGGATGATGCAAAACTAACAAAATTGCCATGCATAAACCATATTTGAACTCATGAATTTACATCATATTCAATCATGTGTGTATACTGTGTAAATATCAAACATACTCTTAGAGATTAGAGATATCACCAGGTAAGCATATCTCCATTCCCATTTATCTTTAGGTACCTACCACTGTTTAGGTATTCCCCTATCGACACTCGACCCATTCGAGTCGTCTCTTGAGTTTAGGTGCTTGCAACTGTCCAAGTATCCCATTATCTTTGAGTATCCGACACCGTCTAGATACTCCCTTCCCATGACACTCGATCTGTCTGAGTCGTCCTCAAATTATATCATTGAATACTAGAAGCCGTTTAAGTATTCCACTACTTTGTGTGCCCGCAATTACCCTGGTGTTCCAGCCCTCTTGAGTGCCTGCAATTATCCAGGTAAGCCTCGTGCTACATTCAAGTTTACATTACTAGAAGGTGAGAGACCTTCATGAATATCCAAGGTACATCATTGATATTCCAATTACCAAGAGGTGAGAGACCTTCACGAATATGCGAGGCGCATCCTCGATATTTCCATTATCAGAAGGTGAGAGACCTTTATGAATATCCAAGGTACGTCCCTGATATTCTCATTACCAGGAGGTTAGAGACCTTCATGAATATGCAAGGCACGTCCTCGATATTCCCATTACCAGGAGGTGAGAGACCTTCATGAATATCCAAGGTACGTCCCTGATATTCTCATTACCAAGAGGTGAGAGACCTTCATGAATATGCGAGGCGCGTCCTCGATATTTCCATTACCAGGAAGTGAGAGACCTTCATGAATATCCAAGGTACGTTATCGATATTCCCATTACTAAGAGGTGAGAGTCCTTCGCGAATATGCGAGGCACGTCCTCGATATTCCCATTACCAGGAGGTGAGAGACCTTCATGAATATCCAAGATACGTCCTTGATATTCCCATTACCAGGAAGTGAGAGACCTTACGAATATACGAGATACGTCCTCAATATATGCCAAGTGTGTCCTCGATATTCCCATTACCAGGAGGTGAAAGCTCTTTATAAATATCCAAAGTACGTCCTTGATATTCCAACTACCAGGAGGTGGGAGACCTTCATGAATATGCGAGGTGAGTCCTTAATATTCCAACTATCAGAAGGTGGAAAGCCTTACCAAGTTCGTACTTGCAATCGTCCAAGTACCCCTTCGATGCCTGCAAACAACCAAGTATCCTCCATGTTAGTACTTGTGAATATCCAGGTACTTTTTCAATGCCTATGAATATCCAGGTACCCCCACAAACAGATGCCCTGAGAAAGGTCAGGTAACCATCCGGTGTCCTTGACAGAGGATTAGGCACCCCACAACTGGTGTCATTGACAGATGATCAGGCACCCCATAAACAGATGCCCTGAGAAAGGTTGGCGCATCCCCCAAGAAAGGTCGGTAAACCACTTATTGCTCTAACAGGCGATCGAAGAATGGTTTGGGTCCTAGAAAAGCAATTTCCCATCAAGGCGACCAAAGAAAGGTTCGGGTCCTAGACAAACAACTTATTGCTCTAACAGGCAATCGAAGAATGGTTCGGATTCTGGAAAAGCGATTTCCATTCAGGGCGACCGAAGAAAGGTTCAGATCCTAGACGAATAATTTATTGCACTAATAGGCGACCGGAGAATAGTTCAGGTCCTGAAAAAGCAATTTCTTATCAAGGTAACTAAAGAAAGGTTTGGGTCTTGGAGAAGCAACCTCCTCACGTCACTAGGTAAGATGATGCCCTGATACTTGCTAAACTCGGGGTTTGCACCCTATCTCATTTATTCCCGGTAAGTAACTACAAGTATCTTCTTATCTGTCTTAATATGTGTAACGTTATATTGCTCTTTTTCTACATAGGATAATAGGTCCAAAATAAGATATAATCTACTGTATGTACACGGACAAAATTTAGGTATCAATTTGTCTTTGAATGCAACCTCTGCGAGTTCACCATCAAAAAGGGGCAGCTGTTGACACCTAAATTTTGATTAGGTTTTGATTAGGCCTTAGTTTCTTTTCTACTCTTTTTTGGATAATGAATAATAGATAATAAAAAAGAAACAAGAAAAGAAAAGCCAAAAAAAAAAAATAAAAAAATAAAGAATAGAAGTAGCAACCACCGGGGCTAGGCCTACGAGCCCAGCCCCTCCTTTTATTTCTCTCGCGCGGGCCCCCACGGCCCGACCCGTACGACTTGGCCTAGCCTTTCTTCTTTCTTCTTCCTTCCTCCTTCCTCTTCCACCTCTACAAGTCACGCGTGGCAACGATGACGCACTCGAGGATGGCCTATGGCAGAGATAGGAGTGTGGGCCGGTGGCTGAGAGGATGCCGCATTGATGGCGAGCAAGCCTCCGTGGATGGAGAGGAACTGACTCTAGTTTGGCCGGCAGAGGAAGGTCGGTCGGCACACCAAAGACTGCCAGCCTAGCCTCTGTCGTTCGGCCCCCTTTCGCCTATAAATAGGGCGTCGGGGGAAGGCCAAAAGCACAAACAAGCCAAAAGCTCAGAGAAATCCCCGAAGAGACTTTAAGGGAACTCAAAGAGCGAGCAAGGCAAATAGGGGTCCCAAGCTCAAATGACCTCCTCCGCGAGATGTTGGGGAGGCTGACAGCAAGCGAACCTGGAGAGAGGAGAGAGATCGAAGGCTTGTGAGTGCTAGATGCCTCCCCTTGAGAGACTTCGAGGGAGGCCCGAACGCCCGCAAGCCCAGATTTGAGGGCGGAAGAGACCGACAGTGAGCAGACCCAGGTCGGAGGGAGGAGGGTCAGATCTAGAGTGAGGAGGGTTAGATTTGGAGGGAGAAGGGTCGAGATTTGGGCACAGATCTAGAAATCCGCGAGAGAGTCACCCCGAGCCAGGTCGCCGTCGTCCCTGACATCGTAGCACCAGCCTGATGCCATTTCCATTTCGCCATCCCCAACGCCGTTGCCGTGTCTGGGTCCCCACCGTGTCGATTCAACTCGTCGCAGCCCTAACTCCGTGCCGAAGCTGTGCCTCCATGCCGTCCAGATCTGAGTGGGCTTCGGAGAGCAAGGGTTCCGTCGGCGTTGCTGCACCGAATTGCTGAGCCGTGTTGCCATCCCCCTCGGGACGCTATCTAGATCTGAGTAAATGGGTTTTGTCGCCGTTGTTGCACCGAGCTGTCATCACTCGCCGTGCCATCGCTACTCAGCCAACCTTGTAGCCGCCTGACGCCTGCCGTAAATCCCGCCACAGTGTCGCGTCGATCGGAGCAGTTCGCCGCGGGCAAGTAACAGCCCCGCTCGTTGTGTCGTCATCGGCCCCCCCTTCTCGCCTTAAAACCTAGCCACCACCATTGTTCCCCAAAGACCCAGTAGCCGCCCATCATCGTTACCACCACTCGGACCCTCTTCCCCCTATCTCCGCCGTAGCCGCATTAGCTCGGTTGCCGCTTGGACGCCCCTCCATCATCCGTCGCGGCCGTTGGACCACGGAGCCAACTATTGGTGTAGAGTTGGGTCAGCCCGGTCGAGGCGTGACTCGGTCCCCCTAGGGTCTAGTCTCACAGGCTGGGTCATTGGGTCAAGCTTGGGTTGCGAGCCCGGTCAAGTATACTAGAGTTGGGTTTGGATTTGCCAAAACGTGGGCTTGTGGGCTGTTTTAGGGGACGAGGCCTGGACTGGGCCCTTGTTTTCGGCCCATCTGGGCCGATCGTTGGTGACTTGGGTTGAACCCAACGGGATCCAACCCGGGTCGTTTTAATATATTATTATAAAAAAAATATTTTAATTAAAATTAATAAACAATAAAATAATTTTCAGAAAATAAAAAAAAATAATTTATTTTCCCAAAAAATCAAGAAAATAAAAAATATCTCATATTTTCTCAAAATCCTAAAAAATTCAGAAAAAAAAAAAAATGATCTATATTTTCATAAAAAGATAAAAAAATCCAACAAATACTTTTTCGTCCAAAAAATGGAAAAAGCCCCCAAAAATGTTTTTCCTCCAAAAATGCATGAAAAATCCCTTAAAAATCCAAAAAGCCTTAGGATTTAAACAAGATTAGGTATCGGAAAGGCATTAGTGATTATTTAGTGTAATAAAGTCCCCGATCCTAGTTTCTCTAATTGCGTAGGAGCGAGTATTTCTCCCGATACTTCGCTTGGGTTTCTAATCAACTCACCCCAAATTGATTAGTAGCGACTCCATTTTAAAATTAACTTATAGGTTAAAAACTTGGATTATTAAGTCGTGAATTGGTGGACTTGGGAGAGTCCAAGTTAAGCCTAATAGACTAAGCCAAACCATTAGCCTCTTTAGGCGCCCATTCCTAATCGGGCGCTAAAAAAAGAGGTCGCGACAACTATCACAATGGATATAAATAGAAGGCATAGGACTAGGCCATAATTTGATATCTAACAATAAATTTCTTATCCATTCAACCTCTTTCTTAGTTAATGCTAAAGCAATAAATTTAGATTCCACCGTCGAGTGGGTTATGCATATTTGTTTCTTGCTCATCCGAGATACAACACATTCATCTAATGTGAAATCCACCCAAAAATGAAATATTTATCACCTACACTAATAATCCAACTAGCATTAGTGTATCTTTCTAATATAACCAGATAATTATTATAGAACAATTATAATTTTTTTTAACCAAAAATTCGAGTAATAACTTTCTAATGTTGTATATTTGGATTACTAGTATATCTATTCAAATTGCACAAGGAATAAATAATGTTGGGTCTAGCACAACGCATCACATACATTAAAGACCTTTAGCACTCGCCTATACAAGTTGTGTGACTGCTCTTATTTTTTAATTATTTAATTTCGAATTTATTGTTTTTGTCTAATGGTTATTAGTCACTCTTAGAACCTTTGGAAGATTGTGTCTATTCAAGCACAACTTCTTCATCTTTGAAAGGTTGTATCCATTTATAAATATTTATTCAATATTTGTATTCAATTCTTTGCACAACTTTCAATTCTCTTTTCAAAGATATACAACCATGATTTTCAATTGTTTTCATTGAAAGACCCTAGAGAAATGCTAGGATAACCATCTAGTATTTTCAATCAAGATTTTGTTGTATCTTGAATAAAATTTACCCGCAACCATTAGTAACGTAGTGAGGCAACAAATTCCTTAAAGAAAGTTATATTATGCCTCAAAGTCTGAGTTCAATATTTTTTGCAATCATTTGTCATATTTTCCCGACAACTTTTATACTTATAAATTAGAATTTTTAGAAATGAGAAATATGATTGTTGATTAGTACCAAATCTCGTCCACATATGTACCCATATCTTTTCGACTTGGGACACGTGTTTGGTCCCTTTCCGTTGTGGAATGTCCAATTTTATTTCGTTCCATCCCCTCTTTCTCGGTTCTCTTGCTCGGCCCGATCGAATCCGCTATCTCCTAGATAAAACTTCCAAGAATAAAACAAAGTGGGATCCTTCGCTGCCCATCTGCTCCTTTTTATAATGTTCTCGTTTTTCCCTCCCCCTTTAAGCCGGGGATCTGGAAGGAACAGAGCTGGAGATTAACACAGGCGAAGAGAGAGAGAGAGAGAGAGAGAGAGAGAGAAGCAATGGGGATCTTGCATGCGTATGAGGATGCGGTTCAGATCAGTGAGTCGGAGAAAGAGACTGCCAAAAGGTGGGCTATTGAAAGGTTGTATTTTATATTCTTGATGCGCTAAAGCTTCTTTCGTCAAAGTGGCATGCTGTGAGCAATCTTCCATGACTCGACTTTCGATATATGTTTTGCACGACGCGTATCGATACAGAAAAGTCCCGAGACGTAGAAGCTGTTTACGCTAAACTTAAGGGACCATCTTGCCGACCAAAGCTCGGCTCGCAGAATTAATCGGCAAGGCCAAAATCCGGGTTGAAGCTTCTGGGTTTTGGATGCGGATTGGTCCGCCCATAAATGATTGGAAAGGAAGGGAGAAACAGTGCAAAAGAAAAGCTTGTGTGCATCACACATCACATTCATTGCGGTTGAGAGAAAGTCGTGCCTTTTATTGGTGGAGATAAAGATGATGTATGGGAACACATTTATGCTACTCAACTTCACTTTCTTACAGAATAGTATAATTGCTTTCATTCGATAGATGGCATCCGTCTTTGACCGTCGTTTATCTTCCCGTCCCCGGCTGCTGGAATAGCCGAGCCGCCGGCTCAAATTATACCTTTCAGTTTCTCGAACAAAAGCTCCGCCTTAGCCGGTTCCAGTATCTCCACTCCATGATAATCGCCTTCACCGCTGAAAAGGCCCACCACTTCCACGCCCTTCGCCTCCAGCTTCGCCGCCAACTCCCTCTGCCGATCTATCATCGGATCTCCACTGCCAGCCACCACCACCACCCGCCACCCCAGCTTCTTCATCCTCTCCCACCCGTCGGGTTGCAATACACGTGGTCCCGGTCGGTGCCAGCCGGCAGCGCTAGCTCCCACATCTTGTCCGCCACGTTCACCGGCAGGGTTTGGTTGTTGAACAGCCTCACTTCCGACTCGGTCCTCTGGGACTCACTGAAGAAGGGGTGGTGCAAGATCAGCCCTCTGATCACCAGAGGGTCCAGATCGGCCGCGGTGGTGCATGCGCGCAGGCCTACGTGGTACGCGATGTTCCCGCCGGCGCTCGTGCCCATCAGGTGGCACCGGGAGAAGTCAACGCCCTCGCGAAGCCACTCCTCGTCGGTGGTCCTGACCCAGCGGAGGGCCTCCATGGCATCGTTGTAGGCCGCGGGGAGGTGGTGCTCTGGAGCGCGGCGGTAGCTGGCAGAGACGACCACGGCCCTGAGCTTCGCCGCCATGAGGGAGCAGAAATTGTGGTTCACCAAGGAGGCCGGGGAGAGCAAGATGAAACCCCCGCCGTGGTAGTACATGATGAGCGGCAGTTTCCGGTCGGCGGGGGGTGAGGGGTGACGGGCGAGGCAGGTAGATCCGAGCCCAAGTGTTGTGGGTCGGGTTGAGCGGGAGGTCCTTTGTGCTGACGGCAAAGGGCTGGTCGGGGTTGGGCACGGCGGGGACAGTCGGATCGTCAAGGCCGCACGTGACCATGCCGTCTGGGTGGAGGACAAGTTTGAGGTGGTCATAGGCGTCGACGGCCGGAGCTGAATCGAGATCCGTATGTTGACCGGCCATGTTTGCTCTGCTCGACCTCGAGGTGGGACTGAAGAAACAGGGAAACCGTTATTTATTATTGACCTGAGGTCAATGATTATACTTTTGGAGGCACACGAGGTCCATCATGGCGACTTAATAATGGAGTTTCTTATTAACCTCTCAGCAATTGAAAACAGCTTACATTGGGATCCAACTAATTCAACACTTCACTAGATTTATATAAAGGATTAGGCACAGTTGATGCCACGATGTGAAAACAATAAAAAATAAAATAAAATAATACTTGTCAAAAGAAAAAAAGGAATATCCGTCTAGGCTTCATACAAAAAGAGAGAGAGAGAGAGAGAAAGGAAAAAAAATACAAAATATTCTTGAATTTTGGCCCAATATGTAATTTGATTTCTAAATTTTTAATTTGTTTAATGTGATTTTTGAATTTTAACCCAATGTGCAATGTTGTTCCTAAAGTTTTAAATTATTCAATGTGATTCATAAATTTTTAGTACATGTTCTATTTTGTTCCTGAACAATATGAAAATGTAGGATATTATCCCTGACTTCTCTCTCTCCTCTCTTTTTTTCTTCTTCTTTTCTTTTTTTTTTTTTTTTTTTTGGTGGCTATCCGAGTTCTCTCAAAAGTCAAGAAGTCAAATGCAGTCTAGCGCAACTGCCATGATAAGGATTTACATACAGACATATATTGGTTCACCTGTCTATTTGGTATCAGAGCAATTGTCTTGGTGTTTTTTTTTTGCAGGGTTTAGTAAATTATAAAAGAAATTCATTTTACCCCTCGCTTGCCACCATATAGAAAATATTTTTGTAAGTGAAACTATTGAGAGACTAGTTTAGTAATTGTTTTAAGTATTAGTTAGTCACTAGTACTACTTAGATATAATCACTATACTGAAGATTTTCAATTTAATCCTCCGCTTGTAACTTTCCAGAGGTATAGGATTTACATGGACTTTTTTGGCAATTATTTAATTACTATGTAGTCAATGTTTGCAGAATTTTTTTTGCATGAATTAAAATATCTAGTGATCAAAATATATTTTAATTTAATTAGAGATTAGCCACCACATCTTTAATTATATTAAATTATATATTAAGAGCATTTGGATCACATATAGAAAATTACATTGATTGTGATTAACACAATGAATTTTATCCCGTATGAATTTTCATTATATTAATATGATTAATTAGGATAAAATAGCATTTTTTTAATTTATCCACGGGAATTAGAAAAAGGAATTATCAATATATTTAAATTAGAAACTTAGCCCACATACAATTTTTATATGTTATTTGATTCATAGTATGTAACATGATTTACATTGGTAAAACATGATGCATGCTTATTTGCCTCAAATTTTGCAACATAAGTATGAATGTTTGTTATGTATTTTTACAACTTGTGATTTCTAATTCAAACACGATGTTCCTGAATTGAACGGTGAAAACTATAAAATTTGGAAGGAATTAATCAATCTTCAATCGAGATGTATGGACATTGACTATGTTATTCGAAAAGACGAACCACTTGCTCCTGTTATACTAGCACTCAAGCTCAAATTGCACTTTATGATCAATGAGAGCGGTCCACCCGCTTTAATGTAATGTTCACAATGACTAAAATTTTTACTAGTACTCATGGTTCAATCGTTCAACATAACAATGCCAACACATTATTGAAGGCTATTGACATGATATTTGAGACTTCAAAAAACACATGCCTTGACTTTGATTATAAAGTTTTCATTTTTGAAGCTCACTAGTACAAGAGATGTGCGTCGGCATGTCTTGAAAATGCGAGATATTGTTGCTCAACTTAAGAATGTTGAGGTTGAGATATCTAAGTCCTTCATTGTGTACTACATTCTAAACACTCTTGCACAATAATACGCACCTTTCAAGATCTCTTCTAACACACATAATAGTAAATGATCAATTAATGAACTCATGACCATGTGTGTTCAAGAAGAAGAGAGGTTGCTTATAAAATTGGGAGAGAGTGTTCCTTTGACAACACATGGAAAGAACAAAGGGCAAGGCAAGTAGAAGGGAAATAGTAAAATAACCCCTCAAGCTAACACAAAGAAGGAATCCAAATGTTTTTTTCTATAAAAGAGGGGGCATCTGAAGAAGAATTGTGCCAAATTTAAGACCTGATTCAAGAAGAAAAGTAATAAAATTTCGCGTGTTTTTATGAAACTAATATGATTAATGTAAGTCAAAACACTTGATGAATTGACTCTGGATCTATAATCCATATTTCGAATTCCTTGCAAAGTTTTCAAAATCATAGGAAACCAATGAGAAGTAAGTAATGCATCTATTTAGGAAACAAGATGTGTTCTTATGTGAGACCTATTTGGGACATGCGGGGTGGTTCTAAGCAGTAGTTTTGTTTTGAATTTAGAAATGACCTTTTATATTCCAAATTTTTCTATAAATTTTATTCAGTTTTAAGACTTGTACCTTTGGATCATTTTTTTTTTTTAAACTTCTCATATGCAAACTTTAGTTTGTCTTTTAAATCTAATATAATTGGGAATTGTATTTTATCTAGTGGTCTTTTTTTTTAATTAATTTTCAAGATAATGCTTTTTATAATGCGATCTATGTTCATGATATCGCTGGTATAAAGTGATGTGTTGTGAATGAAGGTTCCTGTATGTTGTGTCATGAGATTATTACACTATGCCTAGTTCTTCGAACCAAAATGGTATAGTGGAAAGAAGAACTTGAACTTTGTTGGACATGGCAAAAAGTATGCTTAGCAGCTCCAAACTTCCTAAGTCCTTGTGGGCCAAAGCTCTTAAGATAACAGTGTATATATTAAACCGAGTTCCAACCAAGGCTATTTCAAAGATGCCGTTTGAGTTAATGAAATGTTGAAAATTGAGTTTGCAACATGTATGCGTTTGGGGATGTCAGTCTAAGGTGAGATTCTACAGTCCACAAGAAAATGAATTGGACCCAATAATTATAAGTGGGTATTTTATTGGATATGCCGAAAAGTCCAAAGGATACAGATTTTATTGTCCATCTCATATCATTAGGAACGTGGAGTCAATAAATGTTAAATTTCTTGAAAATGACTTAATCAGTGGGAGCGATCAATCCCAGAACCTTGTTCTTAAGAAAAATCATTTTGATATTTAACCGTCCACCTCAATTATTAGATTGGTTGTTGTTCACAATGCCCTCTTAATTTTATCGGCTATTGAATAACTAATCATTGTTTGTTCAAAAAAAAAATAACTAATCATCGAAGTTTCACAATTGGCTAATATTGGTATGGTAAATTTAGTTGTTCAGTAATTATCAGAATTTGTTAATCAATTAGTTGAATAACATGCTCTTCAAGAGAATATAGAATTTAAGAAGATATGCTAGAATGAAGAAATTAGCAGTTTCTAGTGATTACATTATGTATCCATAAGAAGCCAACTACAATATTGGAGCTAAGAATGATTCTAAAACATTTTTATAAGCCATGAGTTGCAATGTATCTAATTTATGGTACAATGCCATGAAGAAAAATATGAGCTCTATGGCATTTAATGAGGTCTGAATTTTGGTTGAGTAGCCCAATGAAGTGAAGGCTATTGGTTGTAAATGGGTTTTTAAAACAAACGGTGACTCATTGGGCAACATTGAGAGACATATAGTTAGACTTGTTGCCAAAGAGTTTACTCAAAAAAAGGAATCGATTATATAGAAACCTTTTCTCTTATATTTAAGAAAGACACTATTTGCATCATCTTGACATTGGTTGCCCATTTTGAAAGGAAATTGCATCGAATGGATGTAAAAACAATGTTCCTAAGTGGGGATCTAGAGGAGGAGGTTCGGTTATACGAAAACATTTTCTCCGCATCTAAGGAAAATCCTCTTCGTATCCTTTCGGCATTGGATGCCCGTCTTGAATTAGAATAGAATCAAATAGAGTGAAAACAATGTTAATCAATGGGCATCTTAAGAAGGAGGTTTACATAGAACAATTGGAATGATACTCCTCTAATGATGGTGATTATTTAGTATGCAAGTTTTAAGAAATCTTTATATGGATTGAAATAGCATCCTCCCAATGGTATTTAAAATTCAATGATACCATTTCTTCATTTGATTTTGTAGAGAACGTCATGAATCGATGTATATACTAGAAGGTTAGTGGGAGCAATTTTTTTTTTTTGGCGCTATATGAAGATGACAATTTACTTGCAACCAATAATAATGGATTACTACATGAGGTGAAACAATTCCTCTCTAAAACTTTTAACATGAAAAATATGGATGTGGCATCTTATTTTATTAGCATTGAGATTCATATGGATAGACCTTGAGACGTTTTGGGATTATATCAAGATACCTACATTGGTAAAGTGTTAAAGAGATTTCAAATCAAAAATTATTTACCAAGTACAGCACCTATCGTGAATAGTGACATGCTGGGGTTGTTGAACAGCCTCACTTCTGACTTGGTCCTCCGGAACCCACCGGAGAAGGGTTGGTGCAAGATCAGGCCTCTGATCACCAAAGGCTCCAGATCGGCTGTGGTGGAGCATGCGTGCAGGCCCAACATGGTACGCGATGTTCCCCCCGGCCCTCGTACCCATCAGGTAGCACCGTGAGAAGTCAACGGCCTCGCGAAGCCACTCCTCGTCGCTGGTCCTGACCTAGTGGAGGGCCTCCAGGGCATCGTCCTAGCCCGCAGGGAGGCAGTGCTCCAGAGCACCGCGGTAGCTGGCAGAGACGACGATGGCGCCAAGCTTGGCTACCATGAGGGAGCAGAAATTGTGGTTTATCACGGAGGACGGTGAGGAGAATACGAAACCGCCGCCATGGTAATACACGATGACGGGTAGTTTTTGGTCGGGTGGTGGTGATGGGCGAGGCATGTAAATCCGGTCGGGTTGAGTAGGACATCCTTGGTGCGGACGGCGAAGGGCTGGTCGGGATTGGGCACGGCGGGGGTAGTTGGATCGTGGATGCTGCGTGTGATCGTGCCGTCTGGGTTGAGGACAATTTTGAGGTAGTCATAGGCGTCGACAGCCGGAGCTGGGTCAAGATCCGGCTGTTGACCGGCCATGTTTGGTCTGCTCGAGCTCGAGGTGGGACTGAAGAAAGAAATGGGGAAACAGTTATTAATACCTTGAAGTCAACGATTATACTTCTCGCGTCTTCCCTTGCAAGTTCATCTTTTAGGGGCGCCCAAGAGCCATCGTGATTTCTCAATAATGGAGTTTCTTATTAACCCTCAACACTTAAAACAGCTTAGATAAGGACACAACAACTAATTCAACACTTCACTACATTTATAAAAAAGATTATGCAGAGTTGATGTCACGATGTGAGAACAAAAAAAAAAAAATACTTATAGAAAGGATAAAAAGAACATCCATCTAAGCTTAACGTAATAAAAAAAAATGATACAAATTATCCATGAACTTTGACTCAATGTGTAATGCGATTTCAAAACTTTTAATTTGTTCAATGTGATCACCAAGGGTAGTTCGAGTGGGCTTTTGGGCCATGATAAGGATCGGGCTAGCTCGAGCATTGTCAGCTTCGTTGTGATTGACTTGGTCGGGCAGGGCCGAGTGATGTTGTGTGGGCCGTCATGAAACTAGCTCGACTCTTAAATAGACTTATATAAAGGATCAAGCGTAGGGTTAATGACACAGCTAAGAATAAATCACATAGGTCCAACAAATGGTGCAGTATACACATATAGATTATGTTATTATTTTGATATTGCGATCCCACTTTTTCTTGTCTCATGTTTTTTCCTAGTCACTTCAGTTATTACACGCCTTTGCCTCTTCATATCATTGAGTGATGACTGTCACCTCTTCCTATTAATGTGAATAATTACAGTTAATGTAATTAATTGTGTGATAATTATCACATCTTCACATCCCATCATTAAAGTGCAACATTGATGGAAGGATGTTATAAAAGCTAAGAATGAGATATGGGAAATAGATTTAAGCCAAGCTCTCTTGTAAAGAAAAACGCACCATCAAGTTGAGAGAGAATATTGGATTAGTAGTGCCCTTTTTTGGGTCAAAATTTTGCGAATTCAGTTCTCTCTGAGTTTACCAATGATTGAAGATCAGTTACAATTCATGTAATCCGTGTTTGATTCTTTTATGCTTGGATTTATGTTCTTCAATGCATAATTAGATAATACTTCGTTTTATTATTTGGTATCAGAGCCATCATGATACATTTGCCTTGGTGTTTTTTTATTCGTAGGGTTTCAGTAAATTAAAAAAAATAAAATCGTTTTAGCTGTTCGCATGCACCATATATATATTTTTTTGTAAGTGAATTTAATAACTGTTTTGCGTACTGTTTAGTCATTGGTACTTTGTTAAAATTACTGTTCAGTCACTATATAATTCTCCGCTTGCGACTTTCTAGAGGTGTAGAATTTACATGCACTATTTTGGTAATAATTTAATTACTATGTGGTCACTGTTTGCAGAATTTTATTTTTTTGTGCATGAATTTAAATGTCTAGTGATTAATATATATCTTAATTAATTAGAGATTAACCACCACATCTTGGATTATATTAAAATATATATTAAGAGTCTTTGGATCATATGTATAAAAAATAACATTAATTGTGATTAATCACATTAACATAGTGAATTTTTATCCCATAGGAACTTTTATTATATTAATATGATTAATTAGGATAAAATAGCATATTATATTTCTTAATTTACCCCCGGGAATTAAGGAAAGGAACATAATTTGACAGTTCCTTCATAGAGAAATTATCATTCTATTTAAATTAGAAACTTAGTTCACGGGCAGTTTTTATATATTATTTGATTCATAGTTTGCTACATGATTTACATTGGTAAAACATGATGTATATTTATTTGCCTCAAATTTTGCAGCATAAGTATTTATTTTTATTATGCAGTTTCACAATCTGTGAATATTTATGATTTCAAAAGCAATGTTCCCAAATTGAATAGTGACAAATATAAAGTTTTGAAGGAATTAATCAATCCTCAATAGGGGTGCATAGAATTGACTATGCTAATCGGAAAGATGAACAACCTGTTGTTGCTGATACTAGCACTCAAGCTCAAATTGCTCTTTACAAGCAATGGGAGTGGTCCAGCCGCCTCAATAAAATGTTTATAAGGACTAAAATTTGTACTAGTATTTGTTGTTAAGTTGTTTAGCATAGCAATGCACTGAGGGCTAATGATACAATATTTGAGACTTCAAAAAAACTTATACCTTAACCCTGATTTTGAAGTTTTTATCTTTAAAGCTCACTATCATTAGAGGTGTGTGTTGGCATATTGTGAAGATGAGGGATGTTGTTGCTCAGTTGAAGAATGCTGATGTTGAGATATCTGGATCCTTCCTTGTGTACCACATTCTAAATACTCTTCCATAATAATATGCACATTTCAAGATCTCTTATAACATGTAGTAAATATAGTACAAGTGCCAATATTTTCGTATAGTGCTCACTTAAGTACCAAAACTTTTTTTTCGCTCACTTGAGTGCCACAAATTTGAAAAATCGATCTCTTGAGTGCCACTTCTGATTTGACTTGTTGGAAAAGCTACTGTGGCATTAAAATAACATTAAACTTGCCAACGTGTCTCGCCAATGAGTTGAGTCAGCAAATGAGATGATAAACAATGTCGTTGACCCATGTAATTATAAGAAGTGAAGCAGCTTCATAAATTGGGGCAAAATCCCAAATTCATTCTTCATTAACCCTAACCCTAACCTTTGACCCGCAAACTCTCTTTAATTTTAAGACAAATCATCTCATCAAATTTACAATGGGGAGCAAAAGCAGGAGAAGCGGCTCATGAAATTTCCGAATAAAGTGAAAATGAAAGTCAGTATTTATGCTTTTGTGGACTACGAAGTCCAACAAGAGTTTATTGGATGAGAGAAAATCCTGGGATAAGGTTCCATGGATGCACTAAGTATAAAGAAGGCTTCAATTGTGAATATCTCAAGTGGGTCGACGTGGAATTTTTGAATCGAACAACGGAGTTAATCTTGGAGCTCCTTCAAAGATAACATGGATTTGCACTTGTAATGAAAGATGAGTTGGATGATGCCAATTCTACGTAAGCAGAAATAAATGGTCTGAATCTTTGGTGAATTATTTGAAAAAGGAAGTTTCAAAGATGAAAATTCAAAGAGATATTTAGTGAGTGTTGTTTGTCTTAATATTATTGGGTTTGGTTTGGCTTGTGGTCATATGTAATCTCAGTAACAAGAAGAAGTTATTGAGTCTACCGTACTTGGAAAAAACAATGAAATGTGTTGTTGTATTTGGTGTAATGACTTTATTTTTTTTTAAATAATATATGTGGGTGGGTTACTAGTTTTATGTTGACTTGAAGGTTGAATGGCCTAATGAATTTTGGTGGACGTTGTGTTTTTTGATGCAATTTGAGTCCTATTGTTAATTTATACAAAAGATAGATGGCTTGACTAGCTTGCAATAGCTACAGTAAGAGAATGGATGGTTTTGCATTTTGTGGTTGGTTTTGGCTTTTCTACATATGTTGAAGGACAATTGAAGTTTCAAATAACTTTACGAATGATCATTTGAGTGCCAAAAAATCTTTTAAGTGAACACTTTGGTTCATCAACTTTTTTAAAATTATAACTTAGGTTCCTTAACTTTTTAAAAGTAATGACTTTGGTTCCTAAACTTTTTAATTAAGTTATTGATTTCACTTTTGTCAAACACATGTTGCATCATTTAATAACTTAAAGCAAATTATCATCCTATAACAACATATAAAATAAGACTTATTTTAACATATACCATCAGTCATGGCATGGTTTAACCCGAAATAGCATTACAACATACACATTGTACCAAAAGGTCTTTTACATTAACATTGATGTAACAATAATCCAAAACAAAATAATCTTAACCGCCTTATAAATTCAAGACAAAACAATACTCTCTTTAAGCACCCGTCCATTTAAAATGCAATAATAATCTGAAACAACTAATAATGTTGTTAAACACATCACCAGCCAAAATACAATAATAATCTCAACCTCTTTACAACAAAATCCTAAAATTTTAGACATTTACATCTAACAACAAACATAAAAAGATAATATCTACCCATCAATCAATCTAAAAGACCTCATCACTTCCTTTTTTCTTCTTCAATGGCTTCATTTGATTCATAAGTCTTGTACTCTTCCGAACTGGAATTCTAGGTACATCATTCACTCATGTACATTTTCTCACCGTCTTATCTTTTGGAAGATCCATTTTTTTTTATTTGAGCTTCGTGTGCTTCAGTGTTGCCTATTGTTGAAGTTTTTGTAACTAGTATTGGACTGTGATAGAAGGTTGCGAATTCCCAAGATCATTTATTTGAGGTGGACTTGATGTTAAAGTCTTCTTTGATGCCTATTTTCAAGCTACCTTCTATTTTGGAGCTACCATTGGTTGTTTCTTCAATTGTGTTCGAGTTACCATTGGTGGGTTTATCGATTCTTGCCCTTAGCTTCTTCTTGTAAATCCAGTCAATTCTTGATTTCGTCCTTCTTGAGATATCAACACTACCAAACTTCTCAAATGCTACAACCATATAAATTTCACTAATTACCATGTCAAACAAATCGAATACATTAAATGCATAACAACTAAAAAATTGGCATTTAAAACTATCATACCAGTATTCATATCTGTAAACAATCCATAGCCATATTTTCTTATCATTCTCCCAATTGCACCATATGTATGCTGTGATGCAAAATTTTCAAAAACTAAAATATTTTTACTTTTTCTTTTTCTAACCTGTAAAATGACATAACAAAATATAAATTTATTATACAAAGAAGTACATACAATAGCAACAACTAAAACAAATATCTTACATGATATTTACTTCTCTTTTATATACTATTGGACTTAGTTGGTACTGTAGTTGGTTCTACATTGCTCTTTGTGTTGATCGGACATGTCTCTGCATCATTAGGCTATGTTGTCATTTACTGCAATGCCTTCATTCATGGCATAAATTGTGCTTTTCTCCTTCATTCATGGCAATCCCTTGTGTGATATCATCATCGTTAACATCACTTATGCAAATGGTATGCACAAATGTTTCATCGTCTTCGTCGCTGGATAATGCAATTTCCTAAGAGTTCGGGGTTATTCTAGTTGATTCTTTAACAAGTATATCTTCACCATTAGATATGCCTTCAGTATCCTTAAAATGCTGAAATATCTCTAACACAGATCATGTATGCAAATCTACGGTGTCCTCTGCACTCACATGTCCTTCCAAAATAGCTTCAACACTAGCTTGGGTTTCAATAGTAGTTTCCAATACTGTTTGCTCATCTTTTTCATCGCAATTAAGTTCAACATATACATAAACATCATGAGCATACAGAAAATGGTAAACAAGATCCCTCACCCCATTATTGTCATGCAAATATATTAAAGGGATAAGTGCTGCAGAAGTCCTAAAACTTGTCACGAAAATGCATTTGAGTCATAAAACATGCAAAAAGTGCAAATAAGTCCTAAAACTTGTCAAAATGTTTCATTTGAGTCCTAAAATCCACACCGTTAGTTTTATTGACGGAAAATGCCGACGTGGCATTTTAAATTATTTTTTTATTTTCCAACTGGCTTTTTAAAATAATTTTTTATTCAATTTTTTTAAAAATTTGAATAAAAAATTATTTTAAAAAACCAGCTCGAAAATAAAAAAATCATTTAAAAGACTACGTTAGCACCACGTCAGCATTTTCCATCAATAAAACTGATGGCGTCGATTTTAGGACTCAAATGAAACATTTTGACAAGTTCCAGTTTTTGTTCCCAAACTGTGTTGTCATCTGTTGTGTCGGCAGGAAGACTTGGCTGGGGCCAATTGGATGGCTGTGCATAGAAGGATGTGTCCATGCCTTGAGATAAGGACAAAGGTCCTTGATCATAAGGGTCTTGGGAAAGAGGACCTCCCCATGTAGCATAGGGGACTTGAGAGGACTGTGCAATGTCATCTTTATCTGCCATTTGGTGATCTTGTGATGATGCAGCTTGTCTGAATTCTTCGAGCGCTTCTTTAGCTTCTGGTGCGAGGTTATAATGATCCCATGCTGTGGGTACATCATAATTCCATGCATCTGGAGGAATGATCTTGTTTTCTTGGCATAGGATTCTCTGGAGTTCTTGATATTGGTGTTCGCAACAACCAACAGGACCTAGATAAGATTTGTGAACTCGAGCGGCCTTGTTGTCTAGCCGAGATTTATAGGATGTGGTACCTATATTCTGAGGGGCATCGATAATGTGGCCATTATTGGTGAAGAAATGCCATGGATGTCTAAAGAACAGAATAGTGTGAACTTCGGGGTTTGGCTGTGTGGTTCTCAGTTCTTTCTCGAGGAGCCATTTCCAGTGAGTTGGAGGATAAAACCAATTAAGGAAATCTAAAATATTTTTGTCATTTTCATTTTTAATCTTACCTCTGGGAAGTCCAAATATCCTGGTGAGGTTGTCAATGAATCTTCTGGTTGGAATTTCAATAGCTATCAAGGACTTATTGGTTAAGTACCACAATAACCATCGAAGCTAGTTAGGAAAATCATCTTCTTTCCAAATCAGAGGATGTATGAATGGATAATTTGCATTTAATCCAAAAGGATAGAGAATCGAACCTTCATTAAACCTGAACAAATCTGCGTGGCATTGCCACATGAGTTTATCCAGATTTTCAGTGAGATTGTCATTCTGGATGTATTCAATGATTTCCTGGGGATACTTCCAACTTGGCCAATCTTTGATCTCCTCGATCTTATATTTTTCACCATATTGCCGCATATGAAAAGCACGTCTCATGACATACATGTTGATTTCAACTAGTGCTTTTGGTCTTGAGAGGAAGTCAGAAAGCACATTTTTGTCTCCAGCAATATGCTTGGTCTCAAAAGAATATTTTGAAAACCATTCGGCCCATCTTAGCAACTGGGAATTTGGAACCTGCTTCTGTTTGAACTTGATCATCTGAGGGAAAGATGCCATATCCAGTTCAACTAGGAAGTGATGGCCAATAAGATGGAATTCGAACTTTTTTATTCCATTTTTTACTGCCAAAATTTGTTTAAAAGTGGAATGATAATGCATTTCCGCCTAAGAAAATTTTTCACTTTTGTATGCACACAAATATTTCTTACCATCAATTTCTTCGAATAAGATGGCAGCCCAATATTCATCACTAGCTTCAGTCTAGAGAATTCGTTTTCCTGTTGATGGAATTTGCAGTGGGGGAAGAGATTGCATGAGTTCTTTGAGTTCAGCAATTGCATTGGTTCGAGACTTTCCCCAAGGTGGGGAATTCTTTTTCAACATTGTCTGCAATGGGATTAGCAGTTTTGCAATGTGTGGAACAAAATCCCTGAGATAATTAATTATCCCAAGAAATTGTTGAACTTGCTTTCTTGTAAAGTTTTCTTCAGGAAACTTCAACAATTCCTGAGCAATATGTGACCCTGGATAGTATGTCCCTTTGTTAAGGTGCATACCAAGAAATTCAATTTCTGTCTAGGCGATATTCATCTTTATTTGGGAAGGCATAATCCCATGCTTTTTCACAATTTCAGCAAACTGTTCAAGGAATTGATAGTGTGACTGCTCATCAAGACTATAAAGCAAGATATCATCAATATAAACTGCTGCGCTTGCCAGAATTGGCTGGAAAATTCGACACATCGCCTTTTGAAAGAGGGATGGGGCAACTTTTAAGCCGAAAGGAAGAACTTTCCATTGGAAATGCTGGTTTGGAATACAAAACCCTGTCTTGGGTCTGTCTTCAGGATGAATGCCCAATTGCCAAAATCCGGCTTTGAGATCAAATTTAGAGTAAATTTGGGCTTTGGATAATCCAGCAAAAAGAGAGTTTCTGGAGGGTAAAGGGTATTTATCATCTTGGAGAAAAAGATTAAGTGGCTGGTAGTTAATTACCAGTCTCATTTTCCCTCTGGTTTGCTCAGCATGCTTGTTGACATAAAAAGCTTCACAAGCCCATTGAGAGTGAGAAACCTCAATAAGGCCTTATTGTAATAATTATGAGCATTCTCTTTGAACCAAAATCAGGTGTTCTGGATTCATTCCCATATGACTCGCCTTGGTCGGATTAATATCTTCATTTTTTCTTGAAAGTAAGGCGGACAAAGAAGTCTGGGTTTTCCCATAAAGGATGGGAACATTTCTGAGCAAATTCATAATGAGATTTCGAACAGGGTTCCAACAACTTTTGCATGATTGGATCTAGCAGACTCATTTCAATGGAGAAAAGTCTTTGGATATTGACAAATTTAGAGAATTGGTCTTTATACTTAAGATCTTTTCCAGGGATGATGCGGAGTTGAGAAATTTGAGTCATGATATCTCAATCAATGATTAAATCTTTGTTGGGAAGATTAGAGCCAAAGATTTTTGTGGTTATGGAGCACTGTGGGAAGAACTGAACAGTTATGGGAGTAGTTCTCACATTTGTAGAGAAAGTATTTCCTGAGGCAGAGTTGAAATACCGGACACAAGAAGTCCAATATTCTTCAAGAAGAACTTTAGTGTCTAAAATTGAGGAAGCAGCTCCAGTGTCTATGATGGCAATAACAGTGATTGGTTTGTCAAATTTTGAAGTGAATATTTTTACTGGAAAATGAGGACAATGAGTTTGGCTTGAAAATATATCAGTGTTTTCTTTTGAATGAGTGAGAGATATATGAAAAATATCCTCATGGTCTGAGTCTGAATCAGTATCACTGGGAGTTTGGTAACAAGGAATAACACAGAGAGTTTGTTCATATGGTTCTTCATCGGCAGAAAATACAGATTCTATATCATCATCTCCTAGAGAAATACCAGTTTCATTCTCTATATGATGTATCAAATGATTCTGACATTTTTTCGCCTGAGGACAATTTTTGGCAAAGTGTCCTTTTTTGTTGCAGATGAAGCATCGGTTTGATTTTTTGTGGCCCAAGCGATCCTTCCTTTTGCGTAGATATCGCCATTTCTTTTTTCTTCGGAGGTGCTTGGAGCCATGCCCATGCTTGGATTTGTTTATCCACATCTTCTTGAAATGCTTCTTTTTCCTGGAGGATTTTCCACAGGAACTGTCACAATCTTTCTTGGAGCATTTGATCTTTAAGTATTGTTGAGAACATGCCCTGTCAAGTTCTCTGTTGTCATGGACATAAGATTGAATCATCTGACGCTTCATACACAAGTCTTCTAAGCACAAATGGATTTCTTGTTGGAGTTCTCCCAACGTAACATCCTGGATTCTCCTTTGTCTAGAGAGAAAATTTCTCTCCACTGGTTGAGATAATTCTTTAGGAATGGAAGTTAGGAAAACATGCTTCAAATTTGCATAAGCTCCGACTTGGTAAAAGAGCTGAAGCATTTCTCGATAATGCTTATCAAGATGTTTTTTCTGAAGAGAACAACACCTTCTTTCAAAAAATTCTCTTCTTTTAAGTTCCATGAGATCAACAGGTTTTCCCACAAAGAAATGGTACATAAGGGTGATGGCATACTGAAAACTAGGTGCAAGTAGAAAGTGAAGTTGATCTTGTTCTGACACAGATGCCCACCAAAGTTTGAGGCTACCTGTGAATCTTGTGACAAAGTTAAAAAGAACATCATACTTGTCTTGATTGGTAATGGCTTGGGTGTTAAGCCAAGTATGAAATTCTTCAAGTTTGGCAGGCCATTTACGATAAGGAATATCATCAATAGTGAAGAACTGTTTTGATGAAGTGACGATATTTTGAGAGGAATTGTTTGGCTAAACAACTTCGGGTTCAGAATGATCTGAATCCATGTCATAATCTAGGGGATCAGCCATGAACACAGATGAGGTTACTGGTGCTATGGGAAGAGAGTCAATGGTAGGGATTGAAAAGGAGGATGAAGACGCAAGAGATACCGATTCTGATTCAGTATCAAAGATGTTTGGAAAGGCTGGTTCTGTTGGGAATATAATCTGATCTGTTGGAATGACAGGATCAATCTGTTGTGGAGGCGGTGTAAGATCAGGCTGGGGTTCCTGATTACCTAAATCTCTGAGAAAAGATTCTAATGGATTTGACAACATTAATTGATCTGGCCTTTCTCTTATAACCAGCGAGGATTCCTCTTTCTTCTTTTCTTTCCCTTTTTCTTTCCTTAATTGATCTAATTCTCTGAGACGATTTCTCATCTCAGCCACATCTGTCTTTTGTGTGACAGGAATATCTGGAAGAGTGGCAAAGATAGATGTTTGAGGTGGCGGAGGGAGAATTTCTGTTCGCAGAGCGGAAGGGAATGGATTGATTTTCCCTGGGTTGAGCTTTCCTTCTTCAAGGATTTGGATTTGCCTTTTGAGCTTATCTATCTCAGCCTTAGGACTTTTATAAAAGGTAATTTCCAAATTCAAAACAAAACTATGATTGCATATATGATTTCCCTATTTTGTATCTCAATCGGTCTACTATATTCCTTCCAAAATTTATAAATGACAGTTCACTTATACTGACAAGAACAATGGTGACTTGCCCATCAATGTATTCCTTCTCTTTCCCAGTAATCCTAAACTCTACTATAGCAAACTTTAATGGGCGCACTTGTATCGCCCATATTAACATTATACTAAATACAATAAAATTTATTTCTATAGTAGGGAACCACAATATAGATAGACAATAATAGCAATCGGTCCTTACAACTCAAGCAAATAATAATATTAAATCGAACCCCACAATCATAATAAACAATCAGTCTTCACATATCAAGCAAATAACAATATTAAATCGGTCCCCACAACCACAGTAAAATATTGAACTAAAGTACTCATCTTTACACTGCTCGAACCCTAATATTTGCCCTCCAATATGTCGCATTTTCCCACACTTTGACTCTATCAAACAACACCCAATTCACTCACATTGTCAGTTAGTCAACACAAAATAACAAAAACCACTAACCTTTACTCTTTGTCAACAATGATTCTCCACGTCACAACCCCTAACTTTTCCCTTTAAGTTGTTGCCTTTTTAGTCTCTGTCTAACGAGTAAGGATGACATGCAACAGTAAACTCGAAGCCCTAATTTGCGATTTCAGAGACAAATCGCAAAGGGGGTTTGGGTGTGCTGAAATTTAGTGTGGGGTCGATGAAGTGGGGGGTCCATGAAGATGCAATTTTGGATGGAAACCCTAATTTTGCGAATAGGGTTTAAAATCAAAGAGAAAGAGATCTTCAACCTCGTCTGAGATGAGAAGAGAAATGATGTCGTTTCTGGTTGTTGTACGAAGAGAAACGACGCCGTTTCTCTTGAGAGAGAGAGAGAGAGAGAGAGAGAGAGAGTGTGTGTATGAAATAATGCCATTTTAGGCAAAAGAAAAGGTGTTGTTTCTATTAAAGAGGAACTCAGCTTGTTTTTCTAAATAACTACGTCGAAATCGAAAATTTCGACTTATTTTTCTAAATATCCACGTCATAATCGAAAATCATTAAAAAAATGGAAAATCAAGAAAAAATCCACGTTGGACATTTGACTGGAAACAACATTTAGGTGAGCAATTTTACTTTGATTTGGCACTTAAATGAGTGAAAAAAAAAAGTTTTGGCACTTAAGTGAATGCCGTACGAATGTATTGACATTTATACTGTTTTTATCCCCTTATAATACACATAACAATAAATGATCAATTAATAAACTCATAACCATGTGTGCTCAAGAAGAAGGGATGTTACTTATGGAATTGGAAAAGAGTGTTCATTTGATAATGCAAGGAAAGAGTAAAGGGCGGGGCAAGATAAGAAAGGAAATGGTAAAACACCCCCTCCCCGAGCTAACATAAAGAAGGAATCCAAATGCTTTTTCTATAAAAAGATGGGGCATACAAAGAAGGGTTGTGCCAAATTTAAGGCTTGATTCTAGAAAAAAGTAATCCAATCTTACATGTTTTTATGAATCTAATATGATTAATATAAGTCATAACACTTGGTGGATTGATTTTGGATCTATAATTCATATTTAGAATTCTTTAAAAGGTTTTCATAAAAACCAGTGGGAAGTAAGCAGTGCATCCAAGAAAAAAAGATGAGTTCGCATATGGGAGCTATTTGGGACATGCATATTAGTTCTAATCTGTAGTTTTGTTTTGAATTTGGAAATTACCTTTTATATTCCAAGTTTCTCTATAAATTTGATTTCGGTTTCAAGACTTATACCATTAGGTCATTTCTTTAATTTCTTATATGCAACCTTTGATTTATCTTTTAAATATGATATAATTGGGAATTGTATTTTGTTTAATGGTCTTTTTTTTGTATTAATTTACAAGATAATGCCTATAATGCCATGTATGTTTATGATAATGTTGGTATAAAATGATATGTTATGAATGAAGATTACAACATACCTTCATGGAAAGAATTAAATGATTAGTAATTAATGGAGTACTTAGAACTTTTGGATTTTACTAATTATGACACTTATGCGGATTGCATAAAAGGAAAACAAACCAACAAGATAAAGAAATGTGCCAAAAGGAGTACGGAGATATTAGAAATCATATATACAAACATTTGTAGTCCGGATTTGGACTTGTATGGTTAGAAGTACTTCATCTCTTTCATAAATAATTACTCGCATTTCATGTATCTCTACTTGCTTTATAATAAGCTTGAAACATTAAATACATTTAAGTTATTTAAAACCAAAGAAGAGAAACAAAGTGGGAAGATCCAATAAAGCAGGGGGAATATTATGATAGATACATTGAACACGGACAAGTACCTAGTCCATTTGCAAATATAATGACAGATACATTGAAGATGGACTAGCGCTTCGATATCAACTATTTAGCCATATAAAAATTGTCACTTTCATTGAATTGATAATTGTTGATCCTTTAACTAAAGACACATCAACAATGAGTTATAAGAATCATGTAATTAGGATGGGGCTTGGTCCTATCATGTGATTTTTCATTGTATGGAATTTTTTTTTTTTTTTGAAACTCTTATTCATTTATAATGTTTTTCTCAATTTGGGGGGTGTGGAACATCGCAAGTGCCACAACTTGGTACAAGAGGACACTTAAATGTCAAAAGTTAAAAAAAAAAATACTTAAGTACCAAAATCAGAAAAGAATGGAACACTTAAGTGCTAATGGCAAGAAATTCCAACCAAACAACTTACATGGCATTTTATGGCGACATTTTTTTTTTAAGACATGGCAATTTTTTTTTTTAAAAACCATCGACGTTAGTAAAAAGCCCTCATATAAAATTTTAATATAAATATTAATTAAAAACAAATTTAAAAACTAAATTAAAAAAAAAAAAAAAAAAAAAAAGAATAGCAGGTTTGACAAGGGCCTTCATAGCCCTCGCCGCCGCCATCCCACCATTGTCGGAAGTCGACGACGGTGGGGCGAGGGTCGGCCGCTTTTGTCCACCATTGGGTAGCAGTTGACAACCTTGGCCAACCCTCTTCCAGATCTAGCGAGGTTAGCGGCCAACGGCCCTTGGCCCATTTGGGCGAGGGTCGGTGATCCTCACCCTAGATTTGGGCGAAGGCCTACAAACCCTCGTCGGCCACTACCTAGGGGCAACGACCCCGACCAACCCTTGCCCCACCATCGCTGACCCTTTGTGAAGATGGTGGGGCGGTGGCGGGGGCGAGGGTTATGGAGCCCCTTGCCGAACCCGCCATTCACCTCCTTTTTAATAATTTAATTTTTTTAATTGATTTTTAATTAATATCAAATTAACAAATTTATGGGAAAAATGACGTCATTTTGCACGTTCATTGCTAAGTAGGCATTTTGGTGAACCACGTAAATCACTAATATTATTAAAATAAGTCATGTCGAATTTCCGATTATCTTTGTCGGCATTGACACTTAAGGGTGCGTTTGGTAATGATTCTGTTCCCGAGAAAAATTCTGATCAGAAATAATTTTTTTTATTCTGTTCCCGGGAACAATTTCCAAGTAAAATAACGCGTTTGGTAACTGTATAAAATTTCTGATTCTGGAATAGAAAAAGAACATAAATGTGTTTGGTAACTACATAAAATTTCTATTCCAATTCTAAAATTTTATCAAATTATAGAAATTCTATTGATTAATTATATTTATACTAAGTAATAAACATATTAACTAATCAAATTTTTATTAAATAGTAAATAATAAACTATAGTATAAACTATAAATATAAATACTAAATAATAAATTAAAATACAAAATTAAATATGTATTCTATATATAGCAAAATTTTCATTCATACTTCAAATCATTTTTTTTAAATAATTTTATTAATTTTTTCCTTTTTTTTTTTTTTTTTTCCTTTCTTCCTCCCCTTCTTCTTCTTCTTCCTCCTCCTTCTTCTTCTTCAAGGTGGCCGGTCGCCGACCTTGGGACAACTGGCAATCGGCCAGACGAAGGTCGGCAACCTCACCGGAGCATCGCCGGCCCTCGTCGAGGGCGTGCCTCATCGGCCGAGCCTCATCGGCAGCTGGGCAAGCCTCAAGCGAGCTCGCTGGCAATCGGCGGCGGCGGCAGGCGGCAGACAGCGGTGTTCGGCGAGGGGCGGCAACAGCGGCAGATGGCAATGGTGGCGGCAGCAACACTTGAAGAACAAGAGAAGGAAAATGAATAAAAGAAGAAAGAGAAGGAAAAAAAAAAAACATTAGGTAGATTTGATTCTAGAATTGTTCCGGAAACAAAGAATCAACTTTTATTTATTCTTGAATTGTTCCGGGAAACAAAGAATCAACTTTTATTTATTCTTGATTCTACTCCAAATCTATTCCTGGGAACAAAATTTTTACCAAATGCGATTCTGTTCCAAAACTACTCTCGAGAACAAAAAATCAGAATCGGGTACTGTTTGGATAGTTACCAAACAACCCATAAGTGTCCTAATTTTCAAAAAAAGTAACACTTAAGTGTACTTTTTGGAAGTTTCAGCTCATGCCAAGTTTCGGCACTTGCGGTATACTTTCCCCTCAATTTGGTGTACACATGCATTTATTTATGAGAATAACAATTATTTTGGGACTTGACATAATATAAGGTTTATTCATTAAATTATGTTATCACATATAAGCTGACATTAAAGATATAGAGTGCATTACAATACATGGAAGATAATACTCGTTTTTAGAATATATATCATCTTGATTAATGTATTTTTCTTTTCATTTTAAGCATAAATTTTTTGTAGATTTGGTCTAATAATTCGTATGATGAAGATGTTAAATCAAGTGGGAGAATTTTATTATTTTGATATGATGATCCCACGTTTTCTTGACCCACGTTTTCTTGACATCACTTCAGTTATTCCACGTTTTTCACCTCTTCATATTCTTGTGTGATAATTGACACCTCTTACTATTAATATGATTAATTACAATTAACGTAATTAATTATGTGATAGTGACAACGGTCATTTTTTATTATAAATGTGATCAATTATAATTAATGTAATTAATTATGTGATGATTATCACCTCTTCATATCCTTGTGTGATAACTGCCCACCGTCAGAGTAACAACCTTGATGGAAGGATGCTATAGAAAGCTGAGAATGGGATATGTAAAACATGCCAAAGCCAAGCTCTCTCGTAAGGAAAAACGCACAATCGAATTGAAAGAGAATATTGGATTAGTAGTGCCCATTTTTTATTCGTCAAAACTCTGCAAATTGAGTTCCAACCGAGCTTAGTCAAAGGCCGGAGGTCAGTTACGGTTCATGTTATTTTTTTCGCATTTGGTTCTTTTATTCATGAATTTATGTTCGTCAATGTATAATTAGATCATGCTTAGTTCTATCAGATTCCACAGTTGCTAATCTATTGAAGGACTGATCTATGTCAATATGCATGGTTTGCTCTTTGTCCAACCCGACTGAACCACCAGCAACATGAGGGAACTTTAATGAGAATCTGAGAGAGGCGATGCTGTATATCGACGTGATTGCTAACGAAAGCTCGAAAGGACTTCTTAGACTGCAAGTTCTCTATTCTTCTCTTCCTCTTCTTCCCTCTGCTTTTTATTTTCGCGTGTTCTTTCGCTGGAAGAGGACTCAATGGGCGTGTTCGCGCATGCATGAACGGGGGGCTTTTGCCGACGCGGATGTCGCACGAGAGACCGCGAAAAAGGCAGGCTATCGAAAGGTTGTATCTTTATACTCTTGATGCGCTAAAGCTTTTACCTTTCATCGCATTGAACCAACAATGCGATAGAATCAAAGTGTCATGCCGAGAGCAATATTCCATAACTCGACTACAATATATGGTTTGCGCGACTTGTATCAATTCAGAAATCTCCCGGAAGGTAGAAGCTGTTGATTCTAAAACTTAAGGACCATCTTGCCGACCAAAGCTCGGGTCCAAGAATTAATCGGCAATGCAAAAATCCGGGTTAAAGCCTTGGGGGTTTAGGACTGGGATCGGTCCTCCCGTCGATGATCAGAACGGAAGAGAGGAGTGCAAAGTAAAAGCAAATGTGTATCACATCACTGTCTATTGAGGTGGGAAGGTTTTATGCCTTTTCCAATGGCGGAGATGAGGATGATGAAAACACGTAATGCTACTCAAACTTCACTTTCTTACAAGATAATGAGGTCGTTTTCATTCGGCTGCCGGAATAGCCAAGGCGCCCCCACGAAGGATACCTTTCAGTTTCTCGAGCAGCAGCTCCGCCTTAGCCAGTTCCAGTATCTCCTCATGATGATGATCGCCTTTGCCGCAGAAAAGGCCCACCACTTCCATGCCGTTCGCCTCCAGCTGTGCTGCCAACTCCCTCTGCCGATCTATCGTTGGATCTCGGCCGCCACCCACCACCACCACCCGCCACCCCATCGTTCTCATCCTCTCCCACTCCCCCAGTCTCTCCCCAGCCATCGGGTTGCAATACTGGTGGTCCCGGCCGGCGCCGGCCGGCAGCGCCAACTCCCAGCATAGGTCCGCCACGTTCATCGGCAGGATTGGGTTGTTGAACAGCCTAACTTCTGACTCGGTCCTCTGGAGTCCGCCGAAGAAGGGGTGGTGCAAGATCAGGGTTCTGATCACCAAAGGCTCTAGATCAGCCACGGTGGCACACGCACGGAGTCCCACGTGGTACGCGATGTTCCCCCCCGCGCCCGTGCCCATCAGGTAGCACCGCGAGAAGTCAACGCCCTCGCGAAACCACTCCTCCTCGGTGGTCCTGACCCAGCGGAGGGCCTCCATGGCGTCATCATAGGCCGCAGGGAGGCGGTGCTCCGGCGCGAGGCGGTAGCTGGAGGAGACGACGACGGCGCCAAGCTTGGCCGCCATGAGGGAGCAGAAAACGTGGTATATCTCGTGGGCCGGGGAGGAGTATGCGAAACCGCCGCCGTGGTAATATACGATGAGCGGCAGTTTCTGATCAGGCGGGGGTGACAGGCTAGGCACGTAGATCCGGGCCCAGGTGTTGTGGGTCAGGTCGACCGGGACGTCCTTGGTGCGGACAGCGGAGGGCTGGTCGGGATTGGGGTCGGCGGGGATATTTACCATGTGGAAGCCGCGCGTGACCGTGCCGTCTGGGTGCAGGACAAGATTGAGGTATTTATAGGCGTCGAAGGCCGGAGCTGGATCGAGATCCGGATGCTGATCGGCCATGTTTTGCTTTCTGCTCGAGCTCGAGGTGGGACTGAAGAAAGATGTGGGAAAAACCGGTTCTTTATAGCCCGAGAAAAGTCAAAAGTCAAAAGCAGCAGTCGAGGGCAACGGCCATGGTATGGATTTACGTACATACTTTTATTTATTTATTTATTTATTTTACGACATGCATGTGATGGCACGCCTGTTTATTTCCCATTTCTATCTTTGGTCCCCACCTAGCAAAGGCAAAACACGGCCGGCCGCCACCGATGACGTTGATGATACGCGTGAGTAACCTCTAAGCCCTCATGCGCACCGCGAGGCCGTGCCTGATCCTGCTTCCCATTTGCCATGGTCCCCCAAAGCTAAGTAGCACCGAACCGTAATATGTCATTTTCCACAAATAAAAAATTCCGACATTTATGAGACACGTTGTATATTAAATGAATATTGTTATTTTTAATTAATTTAATTCAAATTCATAAATAAATAATTAATTAAAAAGAGTCTATAATGAATTTATACTAATAATATTAATAAATATATTCATAGTTAATGCGTATCCATATTTAATGACATGTTTCTAACTTTAACTAAAATTATTGATGAAACTAATGATTAGTAAGAAATTATAATCAACTTATTTAAATAAATCTATAACCTTCTACAATGATCAAAATTTATCTTTATTTAACATTTAGTACTTTTTTTTCCCGAAATCACTTTTTAGCCTCACTTATTTATTTTTCTGATAAAAAATAAAGAAAAAATCAAAAGGAAAAAATCACTTCCTTGTTTCCTTGAAGATGCCCACGTTTTCTTTTATTCATTTTTCCTCTTTTATTCTCTTCTAATATTTTGTTCTCTCTCATTTCGTACTTTATATTTTTCTTATACTAGATATTGAATCACAAGTTCAAAGAAAAACAAAAAAGGGCCGCCGGAAAGGAATTTTCCAAAATAGTATGAATGTGATGACTTTTCCTCGTTTTATTTTCTAAATTGTCCTCCTTTCCCCCCCCCCCCAAAAAAATTATTTCTCTCATTTCTTTTCTCTAACCCCTGTCAACCCCTCTCCTCCCCAAAAAGATATTTTTTTCCCTCACTCCTGTCAACCTATCATTTCCTTTCTTGAAAATTGTATGCTGAGTCCCATCAGAAACCCCATTTTTTTTTCTACTCTTCTTGTTAAAATTAAAAGAGGAAGAAGCTCAAAAGCCTAGCTGCCGCCTCCTCCTTCCTCCTCACATGACCCTCTTCCTCTCTCTCTCTCTTGGTGCTTGACTCACCTCACAATCGCTTGCCTTTGGCCCTTCCTTTTCCATAGCTGCAGCCTTGCCTCCGGCCCTCCATTGCGGGTCCCAGTCACGGCCCTAAGGGTCGCCTCGATCTCTTCACTTCCTTTGGCCTTCCCTTGCAGTCGTGGCCTCGCTGTCGATTGTGGCCTCACCTCACTCCTTCTCCCTTGCCTTCACCCTCCATCATCTTCTTCAACAATTCTCTCTCCCTTTGCACATGTAGACCTGTCCTAGAAACTCACCATGCCTTGAACATGCGTGTCAGAACATGTTGGGAATAGTTGACCATGTGTCGAAAAATCCGACACGTGTTGACCACGTGTCCGAACATATCAAACACCACGTGCTTCATAGTCCCAAGGACGGCTTGAACAGGCGTTTTGGACCATGGTGAGAATTGGGGTAGCCTAAGCTATATCTCGGGCATCGTCATCGGCTCAATTAAGACAGACCTAGCCGGGCCGAGCGATGTTGTGAGGGCCATGATAAAACTATAGCTCAACTCTTTAGAAAGACTAACATAAAATGATTAAATTAAGAATATCAACATAGATTCCGTGGTTTATCATTAGCATTACACATGGTTTGATCTTTGCTTAACCTAATCACAATCACCCGCAATATAAATGAAAGAGGAAAATTGTCCAAAAAGTCCTAAACTTATTGCACTTTTGTCGGTTTAGTCATAAACCATTCAATTTTATCAATTAAGTCCTAAATCTTTTTACTTATTGCCAATTGAGTCCATCTGGCTAATTTTAGTAAAAAATTACTGACGTAATCGGTTGGCGCTAATGTCATGCTTTTTAATAATATTTTAATAATTTTTGTCCTATATATGGTCTTCACCGTTAACTCTCTGTTTGAAGTCAACCTTGTTTTAGGGAAAAAAAAAAAAAGGTTTTAATCATGAGCTTGGCAGACCTCGTCCATGGTGTCTCTCGATAGGCAGTGGTATACAGCTTTAGATTATGACAAAATGGCAAAGTTTAGTCAGAGAAATTCAATTTGAAGATCTTTTTTACTTGCCAGTTAAGTGTAGGAGACAATGAATAACTCCATTGTTATTCTTCAAGCTATGACTCAGAAAATAAGATAATGAGTAGTGCTTTAAATCCAACTAGCAATTGCACACAAATTTATTGTCGAGAACAATCAATGGTTCTAACTTAAAGGGGGCCAGATTTGGGATTTAAATGAAAATTTTTGATTTTTTTCAAAACAAAAAAAAAGTGGGGTCATAATTGTCACTCAACTTAAGGTTGATGCTTTTTTAAGAGACAAAGAAAAGAAGGTTGGGTTAGAATTGTCACTCGATGATGATGATGATGATGATGATATTATTATTTGCATTAGCCCCATTTTTTACTACATTCCTATTTGCTCAATGATCTCCTCAAGCTACGCAAAATTAGTCGGCTCTTTAAATTTTATCGCAGTTGAGGACCTCAGGAGTTTGAAGGACAATTTCTCTTTTTCACTTTAGTGTTTTTCTTTCCTCAAATTTGCAGAATTTTATTTTTAATTTTGAAACTTCTCTATTCATTATCTCTTTTTTCAAATGTTTAAACTTGCCATATTAGCCGCGACAATCAGTTTCATTAAATACATGAATAACAAAAAAAGCTCAAGTGCACAAATCATACAAATTAAATGACTTGATCAAACAACTTAAAAGACGAAGGCTTCAATCCTCAATTAACAAAACTTGTAGCTCCAAAATGGAATGATCCTTGTTTACAAGATCCTCAACATGAATAAAGTATTCCAAGCACGATTTTGCAAGAATGCTGCCTATTCATGGCGACAAAAGCGACACAAGAATCAACCTTGCCAAAAAATAGTAAAGAGAGTTGAAACAAAGTACCTTTTTGAAATGAGAAATATGATCGTTGATTAGTATCAAATCTCGTCCACACATGTATTCACATCTTTTTGACTTGGGACACTGGTCCCTTTCCCTTGCGGAATCTCCAATTTTATTTCGTCCCATCCCCTCTTTCTAGGTTCTCTTGCTCGGCCCGATCAAATCCGCTATCTCCTAGATAAAACTTCCAAGAATAAAACAAAGTGGGATCCTTTGCTGCCCATCTGCTCCTTTTTTATAATGTTCTCGTTTTTCCCTCCCCCTTTAAGCTGCGGATCTGGAAGGTACATAGCAGGAGATTAACACGGTCGAACACAGAGAGAGAGAGAGAGAGAGAGAGAGAAGCAATGGGGATCTTGCATGCGTATGAGGATGCGGTTCAGATCAGTGAGTCGGAGAAAGAGACTGCCAAAAGGCGGGCTATTGAAAGGTTGTATTTTATATTCTTGATGCGCTAAAGCTTCTTTCGTCAAAGTGGCATGCTGTGAGCAATCTTGCATGACTCGACTTTCAATATATGTTTTGCGCAACGCGTATCGATAAACAAAAGTCCCGAGACGTAGAAGCTGTTGACGCTAAACTTAAGGGACCATCATGCCGACCAAAGCTCGGCTCCGAGAATTAATCGGCAAGGCCAAAATCCGGGTTGAAGCTTCTGGGTTTCGGATGCGGATTGATCCGCCCATAAATGATTGGAAAGGAAGGGAGAAACAGTGCAAAAGAAAAGCTTGTATGCATCACACATCACATTCATTGCGGTTGAGAGAAAGTCGTGCCTTTTATTGGTGGAGATAAAGATGATGTATGGGAACACATTTATGCAACTCCACTTCACTCTTACAGAATAATATAATCGCTTTCATTCGATAGATGGCTTCCGTCTTTGACCGTCGTTTATCTTCCCGTCCCCGGCTGCTGGAATAGCCGAGCCGCCGGCTCAAATTATACCTTTCAGTTTCTCGAACAAAAGCTCCGCCTTAGCCGGTTCCAGTATCTCCACTCCATGATAATCGCCTTCGCCGCTGAAAAGGCCCACCACTTCCACGCCCTTCGCCTCCAGCTTCGCCGCCAACTCCCTCTGCCGATCTATCATCGGATCTCCACCACCGCCTGCCACCACCACCCGCCACCCCGGCTTTTTCATCCTCTCCCACTCATCCGATCTCTCCCCAGCTGTCGGGTTGCAATACTCGTGGTCCCGGTCGGCGCCGGCCGGCAGCGCTAGCTCCCACAACCGGTCCGCCCCGTTCACCGGCAGGGTTTGGTTGTTGAACAGCCTCACTTCCGACTCGGTCCTCTTGGACCCGCCGAAGAAGGGGTGGTGCAAGATCAGGGTCCTGATCACCAGAGGCTCCAGATCGGCTGCAGCGGCGCACAAGCGCAGGCCCACGTGGTACGCGATGTTTCCCCCGGCGCTCGTGCCCAACAGGTAGCACCGCGAGAAGTCAACGCCCTCGCGAAGCCACTCCTCCTCGGTGGTCCTGACCCAGCGGAGGGCCTCTATGGCGTCGTCGTAGGCCACGGGGAGGCGATGCTCCGGAGCGAGGCGGTAGCTGGGGGAGACGACGACGGCGCCGAGCTTGGCGGCCATGAGGGAGCAGAAGACGTGGTGCACCGTGTTGGCCGGGGAGCACCAGACAAAGCCGCCGCCGTGGTAATACACGACGAGCGGCAGTTTCTGGTCGGCCGGGGTAGGAGACGGGCGAGGCAAGTAGATCCGGGCCCAAGTGTTGTGGGCCGGGTTGAGCGGGACGTCCTTGGTGCGGACGGTGGAGGGCTGGTCGGGATCGGGGTCGGCGGGGGTATTCGGAATGTCAAGGCCGCGCGTGACCGTGCCGTTTGGGTTGAAGACGATTTTGACATAGTCATCAGCGTTGACGGCCGGAGCTGGATCGAGATCCGGATGTTGGCCAGCCATGTTCGCTCTGCTCGAGCTCGAGGTGGGACTGAAGAAAGCGATGGGGAAACCGCTCTTTGTAGCCATCCGAGTTCTCCGAAAAGTCAAAGGGTCAAACGCAGCGAGCGCGGCCGCCGGTCCCAGCCGCCCCTTCGCCGTGCTCCCCACGGATGGCCCGAGCTAGCCTTTATGGACGGTGATAAGGATTGGGCCAGCCCAAACTGTATTGGGCTGGGCGTCCCTAGTGATATCATGTGGGCCGTGATAGAACTAGCTCAATTCTTGAAACAAAAACTTATATGAAGGCATGGTTAAGAACAAAACAAACAGGTTTGACAAACGGCGCAGCATATCAGCACGTATTGATTCCATGGTTTCCTCAACTGCTGAAGGACTAATCTCTGGCGCTGCACATGGTCTGCCTTTCACCCCACCCGGTCACAATCAAACGAGAAAATCAGAGAGAGACGATGTCCTGTATCAACCTGAAACTTAATTTTTTTTCGGTCTAAGCATTTTTGCAATGACTTATCTCGAAGTCGTCACACGCCACCGTGCCCGATCTTGGCCGCCCCTTCCCTTTGCTCCCCCAAGGATGGCTCGAGTGGGCGTTTTGGGCCATAATGAGGATTGGGCCAGCCCAAACTGTATCTTGGGCATCGTCGTCGGCTTGCTCGGGATGGGCCTAGCTGGGGTGAGCAATGTTGAGTGGGCTATAATAAAACTATAGCTCGACTCTTAAACATACTAATATAAAGGTTGTGTTTATCAATCAGAATTAAGTTTAAGATAGGATTAAATTAATCATATCATGTGTTTGGTACTTGCTCAAGATAGGATAACGTTAAATATAAGAAAAAATAGACTGGATAAAATTATTTCATGGAGAAGGTGGGATAAAATTACCCTTTGGTGGAGATGAGATAAAAATAAATAGGATTTCTAGCATCCATAATAAGAAAGTTGTTTTTCTCGAATAACAAACTTATTAAAATAACAAAATTAAAATTATATTTAATATAAATAATATTTGAATTTTAATATAAGAAATTCAAAATAAAAAATAACAATTTAGTTATTTTAACTTAATCTTATTTATATTTATATGTTTGAATTTAATTATATTTATATTTATTACATATTTTAGGTATATTAGTACAATTCACTATTTAATAAAATTTTATTAGAGAAATATGGAAGGGGAAGAATGAAATTAAAAAATAAATTAATTAAAAAAAGAGAGGAAAATAAAATAAAAAGCAAATAAAAATAAAGTAAGCAATAGTGTCATAAGAGATTTTTATCATATCCACTTGTAAAATTTTTGGTTCATTTATACTAATTACTATCTATACAAATCAATGTACATGATATGATGTAAATATATCCAATTTTTTATTGCAATCACCAAACAATGGATATGATATAAAAAAATTCATATATTTTTTTATCTTATTCTATCTAGTTATATCTTTGTGTAAATCCGACGACCAAATGTAAGCAAAATGATTAAATGAAGAATAAATCAAATAGGTCCGACAAATGGCACAATATATCAACATAGATTCCACTGTTTCTCATCCGCCAAAGGACAAATCTGTGGCACTACACATGGTCTGGTCTTTGCCCGACCTAATTGCAATCACCTGTAACATAAGCGAAACTTTAATGAAAAAATATGAGAGAAAGGATGTTATATATTGATTTGAAACTTAGTTTTTTGAATTTAGGTGTTTTTCAATTTAGTCCTCCGGCTTTTACTTTGTGTAATCAAATCCTCTAATCAAGTGGTTTGTTTACCTATTGCAATTTCTTTTTGGGCAAATACCTCAGAAAACCTTAGATTATGTCCATTGTGATGCAAATACCTTAGATTATTTTTTTGCATCACCTAATATTCTAAACTTGCTTAGTGTCACATAAATATTCCCAACTTTTTTTGTGTCACAAAATATATCAATTTTATAAGTGTGTGACATATATACCATTTATTTCAGGTCCATCTTGGGTATATTTGTCAAATTGATATAAATTTGAGATTTTTATACATCACAATGGATAAATTTAGAATTTGTAGTGACACAAAATAAAATGGAAAATTTCAAATAAGGACCTACGGTACCATCCTTTTCTCAAAAGAGGACCTGAAGTGAAGTTTGTCTCAAATAAAGACCCAAAGTGCCTTCATTTTCTCAAAAGAGGACCTAGAGTGGAGTCTATCTCAAATAAAACCCCAAAGTAATCATTTAATCTCAAAGAAGGACCTCATTTGCCGGCCGATGAATAAAAACATCTCCAATGCATATTCCGGTAGCCTGATTAGGGATATTTTTGTCAATTTTTTTAAAAATTTTAGTTGTCTTGTTTTTATTATTATTATTTTTTGGGTCAATGGTAGCACTGTTCATCATCTTCTTCGTCCCATGTTCATCTTCTTCTCAAGAACATCAGACTTGGGAAGGGCCAATGAGCGTTGGCCGTTGGTGAGGGTCGGTGAGGGTTGGCAGTAGGCGAGGGTCACCAAGCTCTCGCCGGCCGTGAGCGAGGGCTTGTAGGCCGACCCTTGCCAGATCTGGCAAGGGTGGCCTTGGTTGCGGCTAGCGAGGGCCATCGAGCCTTCGCTAGCTACGGGTGAGGGCTTGCAAGCCCTCGTCAGCCCTTATCAGTGGCCGATGAGGTGGGCAAGCCCTCGCCCAGGGCCGGCGAGGGGTGACCTCGCTGATGGCCGTGAGGGGCGACCTCCCCCACCTCCGCCCGCTGCTCCATCAACAATCTCGTCTTTTGCTAGGACTACGATTGGGATGCCCGTGTCGCTTTCTTCATCCCTTCCTCCCACCACCGCTCCTAGATTGACAACTTCTTCGGCTACTCCTTTTGCCCTCGAGGACCTTCTTGTAGGGCCTCGATTTGGATGGCCCCCCTCCCTTATGGCCAGCGAAGGCTCGATGGCCCTTGCCCGCTATCAGCGATGGGCGTGGAGCCCTCGCTCATTGCCGGCGATGGGCGTCGAGAGCGATGTTCTTGATTTGGGCAAGAAGAAGTGAGTAGGGGACGAAGAAGACGATGAAACAAAATGGACGAAAATACCATAATCAAGCCACCAAAATATACATTGAAGATGCATCTATTCACCGGCCGGCGAGTGAGGTCCTTCTTTGAGATTAAATGACTACTTTGGGTCATTATTTGAGACAAACTTCACTTCAGGTCCTCTTTTGATAAAATAATGGCACTTTGGGTCCTCCAAAATAAAATTCAGGGTAATTGTGTCACAATTTATATAATTTGAAAATTTTATAGTATTATATTTGTAAATCACTCGACACATCATTTTTTTGGCTTAATTAAAAAAAAAAAAAGCACCCCCAATTAAAAGTTAAACACTAGATTAACTAATCTTAATCTAAAAATGTTCTTGATTTGGGCCTCACTGTTAACCCTTTGTCTAAAGTCAAGTGAGTAGGGGACGAAGAAGACAATGAAACAAAATGGATGAAAATACGATAATCAAAAAAAAGCCACCAAAATATACATTGAAGATGCATCTATTCACTCTCTAAATTTCATTGCAGTCAAGGACCTAAGGAATTTGAAGGATAATTTCTTTTTTTACTTTAGTATTATTATTTTCTCAAATTTCCTAGATATTATTTTGATTTTTAAACTTTTCTATTCACTATATCTTTTTCAAATGAGATTAAATGACTATTCATACACATTAAAGGACTTGGAACAACTCAAAAGTCGAAGGTCATTCTTTGAGACAAAGGTTGAATAAATATATTTAAATGGATACACCTTTCAAAGATGAAAACAATTGATTGCCTCAAGAAAGACTTTACATTTTGGCTCCATGAGATGTTAATCTTGTTAAACTCTCCATATCAAGCACTTAACATCAATAGATTATGTTGGAAAAATATGACGAATGATTGGGAAGAATAATTAAATCAAATTTTGAGGCGTGATATCATTTTCTTTAAGTAATTATTTGCCCCACGAAATTGCTAATGTTCACCGGCAAATTCCCTCGAAGATACAACAAAGTCTCGATTAAGAATATTATATAGCAATTCTAGTATTTTTCTAGGGTCACTCAAGAAAACAATTGAAAATTATGGCTGTTTTTCTTTGAAAATATAATTGAAAGTTGTGTAAAGAATTGAACACAAAGGTTGAATAAATATATTTAAATGGATACACCTTTCAAAGATGAAAAAAATTGTGTCGAACAGAGACAACCTTCCAAAGGTTGTAAGAGTAACTAATAACCGTTAGACAAAAATAATAAATTCGAAATTAAATAATAAAAAATAATTGCCATTTTGTTATAAACAGTCACACTACTTTAATAGGACATAAGGGTTATTTTATAATTATAAATTCAAATTTTAATAAATAAGAAATATGATCATTGATCAATGTCAAACCTCGTTTATGTGCACACTTACATCTCTTCGATGTGAGGCATAGCACCTATTAGTTTGTTTTACAAACAACTTATCAACAACCACTTACTTTGTTTGTAAAAAAAAATTACAAAAATAAGACGTTAAAAATGTATAGCCAAAATTTCCATGAGATTAATATGTATACATAAATGTTTCTTTCGAGTTAAACATTTACTTAGTGTAAGTATATCAAAACTCTACAAAAGTGACAAGAAGCTCGATTTTAAAGTTGTACTTTAAATAATGGAATTGGACATATCGTATATATACTAACCTCTTGTTTTGACAAAAAGTTCTATTTTACTCGACACTATTATAACTTTGTGCTTGTACCTTTTCATGAGCTCTCTAGAAAGCAACTTTAACTTTCTTAAGAAGCCGCATCACTTCAAGCTCATATAGGTGAAATATCTACCATGTGTTTTTATTACTAATATCACAATACTAATTTGTATTATACTTCATTAAGATTCAATTCAACCTATACAATGTAATAGATGATACTAACTTCTCATATTAGAGCTAATATCAATACCAAACAATCACACTCACTAACTTATTTTTACCTATCAAGTCTTGTAACTAATGATATTCTAGAAAAAAATTGAGTTACATTATTGGTAATTTAAAATAAAAAAAAAAGGGTTTTAGCCCAATTTCTTGTGAGATTATATTTACCATGTCTATTGATAAAATCATTGTTGAGGGATAAGTTAGATTCTTACTTGACCTCATATAGATAATTGTTATGGTATCATCTTGAATCAAGTGTCTCACGTACTCATGTCTAAACCAATATGTCTAGACTTAGCATTATTAGTGCTACTATAAGCTCTTACCAAAGTAGCCTGATTATCACAATGGATAGAAATAGAAGGCATAAGATTAGGCCATAATTTGAAATCCAACAACAAATTTCTAATACCTTCAACCTCTTTCCTAGTCGATGCTAAAGCAATGAATTCAGAGTCTATCATTGAGTGGGTTGTGCACGTTTATTTCTTGCTCGTCCAAGATACAATGCATCCACCTAATATGAAACCTACCCAAAAGTGAAATGTTTATCACCCTCCCTTGTAATCCAACTAGCAGCATTGTATCCTTTTAACACAGCCGGATAATTATTGTGGAACATTTTCAAATTTTTCATTCTTTTAATCTAACAAAAAATTTAAGTAACAGTTTTTTGGTATTCTATACTTGGATTATTGATATACCTACTCAACTTATACACGGAATAAGCAATGTGAGGTCTAGTACAATGCATCACATATATTAAAGATCCTATAGCACTCGCATATTTAACTTGTGCTACTGCTCCTATTTTTTAATTATTTAATTTCGAATTTGTTATTTTTGACTAATGGTTATTAGTCACTCTTACAACCTTTGGAAGGTTGTGTTTGTTCGAACATGACTTCTTCATTTTTGAAAGGTTGTATCCCTTCAAATACATTTATTCAACAAATATTCTTTACATAACTTTTGATTCACCTTTCAAAGATATGCAATGATAGTTTTCAATTGTTTCCCTTGAGAGAACCTAGAAAAATACTAAAATAGCTATATAATATTCTCAAAGAAGATTTTACTGTATCTTAAAGAAAATTTGCTAGTGACTATTAGTAACATTATGACACAAATAATTCTTTTAAAAAAGTGATATCACACCTCAAAGTGTGACTTCATTAATATTCTTAATAGTTCGTCATATTTTCCTGACAATTTTTATATTTATAAATTCGAATTTTAATAAACAAGAAATAGGATCGTTCCATCCCGTCTTTCTTGCTTCTCTTGCTTGGCTCGATCGAATCCGCTATCTCCTGGATAAACTTCCCACAATAAAACAAAGCGGGATCCCTCACTGCCCATCTGCTCCTTTTTATAATGTTCTTGTTTTTTTCTCCACCTTTGAGCTGGGGCACCGGAAGGAACAGAGCAGGAGATCAACGGAGCCGAACAGAGGGAGGCAATGGGGATGCGGTTCAGATCAGTGAGTCGGAGAAAGAGACCGCGAAAAGGCGGGCTACTGAAAGGCTGTATCTTATATTCTTGAGGCGCTATTGCTTTTACCTTTCGTCAAAGTGGCCTGCCGTGGGCAATCGTCCATGACTCGACTTCAATATATGATTTGCGCGACCCATATCGATTCGGAAATATCTCGAGACGTAGAAACTGTTAATGCTAAACTTAAGGGACAATCTTGCCGACCAAAGCTCGGCTCCGAGAATCCGAGAATTAATCGGCAATGCAAAAATCCGGGTCGAAGCCTTCTGGGTTTAGGATGCGGATTGGTCCTCCCATAAATGATTGGAAAGGAAGAGAGAAAAGAACGCAAAAAAAGCTCGAGGGACCATCACACATCACATTCATTGTCGTTGAAAGAAAGCCACACCTTTCCATGCGGTGGAGATAAGGCTGATGTATGGGAGCACATTTATGCTAATCAACACCACTGATGATGTATGGGACACATTTATGCTACTCGACTTCACTTTCTTACAATAGTAAGGTTGTTTTTATTTGATAGATGGCATCCGTCTTTGACCGCCGTTTATCTTCCCGGTCCCGGCTGCCGGAGTAGCCGATCTGCCAGCTCAAATGATACTTTTCAGTTTCTGGAACAACGGCTCCGCCTTAGCCGGTTCGATTATCTCCACTCCATGATAATCGCCTTCGCCACCGAAAAGGCCCACCACTTCCACGCCCTTCGCCTCCAGCTTCGCCGCCAACTCCCTCTGCCGATCTATCAACGGGTCTCCACTGCCACCCGCCACCACCAACCGCCACCCCAGCTTTTTCATCCTCTCCCACTCCTCCGATCTCTCCCCACCCGTCGGGTTGCAATACTCGTGGTCCCGGTCCGCGCCAGCCGGCAGCGACAGCTCCCACATCTTGTCCGCCACGTTCACCGGCAGGGTTTGGTTGTTGAACAGCCTCACTTCCGACTCGGTCCTCTGGGACCCGCCGAAGAAGGGGTGGTGCAAGATCAGCCCTCTGATCACCAGAGGCTCCAGATCGGCCGCAGCGGCGCACACGCGCAGGCCCACGTGGTACGCGATGTTCCCCCCGGCGCTCGTGCCCATCAGGTAGCACTGCGAGAAGTCAACGCCCTCGCGAAGCCACTCCTCCTCGGTGGTGCTGACCCAGCGGAGGGCCTCCACGGCGTCGTCATAGGCTGCGGGGAGGCGGTGCTCCGGAGCGAGGCGGTAGCTTGGGGAGACGACGACGGCGCCGAACTTGGCCGCCATGAGGGAGCAGAAAACGTGGTGCCCCGTCTCGGCCGGGGAGCAAATGACGAAACCACCGCCATGGTAATACACGACGAGCGGCATCTTCTGGTCGGGCGGGGGCGACGGGCGAGGCAGGTAGATCCGGGCCCAAGTGTTGTGGGCCGGGTTGAGGGGGACGTCCTTGGTGCGGACGGCGGAGGGCTGGTCGGGATCGGGGTCGGCGGGGGTATTCGGCATGTCGAGGCCGCGCGTGACCGTGCCGTCGGGGTTGACGACGATTTTGATGTAGTCGAGGGCATCGACGGCTGGAACTGGATCGAGATCCGGATGCCGGCCGGCCATGTTTTGCTAGCTCAAGGTGGGACTGAAGAAAGGAATGGGGAACTCGCTTCTTTGTGGCAGTCCGAGTTCTCTCAGAAGTTAAGAAGTCAAAACGCAATTGAGTGCGACTGTAACGGCCCTGATGAGGATTTACGAACAAACAGTCGTCGGCTCGCCTGTCCGTTTCGCCCGCCCCAAGCAAAAGCAAACATGGCCGGCTGCGACCGTTGATGATTACGCCCGTGACTTTCCTCGAACCTCGAAAGTTGTCCTCGGCCGCACGATCGCACGCCGCCTCGAAGATTCAACTACCCTAGCCGCCCCTTCGCCGTGCTAACCAAGGACGGCCCGAGCAGGCGTTTTGGGCCGTGATAAGGATTGGGCCAGATCAAACTGTATTCCAACGGTGGGGACTGGGCTGGGCGGGCCGAGTGATATCATGCGGGCCGTGATAGAACTAGCTCAACACTTAAACAAACTTATTTAAAGATTTAAATAGAGAATTTACGACGCGGTTATGAATAAATTAAATAAGACTGATAAATGGCATGGTTTGGGGTAAGCATCAGTCCAGAGTTAATCCTAAATCGGTCTTGGATTGGTCCAACCCAATTGGTCATGGTCCGATTCCCAGGAGGATTGAGCAATCAGTAATCTTAGAACCTTTGTCCTTGATTATAGGGTTTTAGGTTTGGTTCGGGTTGAACCAACCCTACACATATATAAAATATCTTATGTTATATTTTTGTCTACTATATACCTTAGCGCATTTGCCTTTACTCTTTTTTATGTGATTCTACTGTGTAAATTAAAAAATAGAAACCTAGCCCAAATTCGACCAAAAAAGGAAAAATAGTAACCCTCCTCGCTTGTCTCGCTCTCTTCACTTGCTTTATCTTGCTTGCTGCTCTTCTATATTCACTCACCTCTAGCCTCTCCTTACTCACCTCGTGAGTGCATATTAGTTGATGAAATCGCTTGCCTCTCTTGGCTAGCCTCACAGATGCAGCTTAACAATCGCAAATGAAGATTTATGTTATTAGCTTATCTTAGATTTAGGTCAATGTCGCATTATTGATTGATATATAATTTAAAAGAGTATGTTTGTTATTTCAAGGAATATAAAAAATGAAATAGAAAAATAATTGGTTGCTGGCCGGAGCCCATAAAGTCGATCCTCAATCCCAAGTTCAATAGGATTGGTCTTCAGTCCTAAAAATTGGAGACCAATGCCGTGCATATTGGTTTCTAGATTATATATACTAGATCAATCCAATCCGGAGCATGCTCACATCTACGGCGTTGCATGTCGACACATATAGATTCTATGGTTTCTCATTTACTAAAGAACTAGTCTCTGGCACTATACATGGTTTGGTCTTTGCCCAACCCGATTGCAAAATCACTGCAACAGAAATGAAACTTTAATGAGAAAATATGAGAGAAACAATGTTGTATATCGATATGAAACTTAGTTTTTTGGGTTTCGGTGTTTTCACAATTTAGTCCTCCAGCTTTTACTTTACGTAATCGAATCCTCTAACTTTTCTAGACTTGTCAAATTCAAGTGATTCATTTACCTATTTCGATCGATCCCATTGAATTACAATTTTTTTTTTGGGCAAATACTACGCTCACTCTAATACAAATATCCCTTTATTTTTTTTTTGTTCAAAACTTTACCCCAAACCCTTTTTTCATGCCACATAAAAAATATAAACTTATACATACGTGACATATATACCATTTATTTCAATTCCATTCAGGATATACTTATCATACTAATATAATTTCGATTTTTATTTATTTATATATTTTTAGGATATTTGTGTCACAATGGATAAATTTATGAACGTTAGTAATACATAATTTTTTTTTTGTATATTTAGGTCACAATAGACATAATTTAAAATTTTTTTATGGTATTAATTCTCTGCTTTTTCTCTTAATCTTTCCCATCTATTTTCCGATCATCTAGTGCAGAATTAGCGTCGCTTTTCGTTTGCGCTCACAGAAGCAACGCCGCCCCATTATGAATTAACGAGGGGATTTGATTTCATGAATTTAGAAACCCCAACGCGGCTTTATGTGTCGTCCAATCCAACATTGGAAAGTCCGAAAAAGAGTCGGCCTTCTTCATTGGCCGGGCTGCTTCCAGACACTCCAATTTTTCTTATTTCTCCTTCGTTTTTCCTCCTTTTTAAATATGAGTTAGAGAAACTCCACCGCGAGATTCGAAAATGAAGCGACGGCTCGTGACAAGTCACAGGTGGCGGCGCCTGATTGGAGGGAGGCCGGGGGAGGGGGAAATTGTCTGGGGGCGCGTCGTTACTCGTTAGGTGATCCGCTTCCCACCCAATTTCTCGTGGGCTGGCAATTTATGGCGATAGATTAAGATATCGCGATTTCTTCTCTTCCAAAGTGTCCGGGCGGAGAGAGGCGCGTCGAGGACGGACGCCGCAACGAGAGAAGCGAAGGCTCATGGTCGGACGGCATGTTATATCATATCAAAAAAAAAATTAATGATTTTAAAAACGTTTTTCGAAAACGAATTGTTTGTATCATTTAAAATAATTAGTTAGTAATACATATTTTTATTATCGATAATAATAATAGGCCAGTCCCTATTTAATATAGTATTAGAATCATTTGGAAATTTTTTGGTATACGTGGGTTTTGTCTTTCTATTATTAGAAGGTGAATCCAAAAATAAATCTCATCTCATATTTTTATTGATAAATTCCAAGAAAAACAATATACATTGGCAAAATGAATCGCAATTGCAAAGTATTAAGTGAAGGATAAAATCGTGATTCACATAGAGTCAAGATAGTAATAAGGCGACTTCTTAAATTTCAATCAAATTTTCAATTTTTAACATATGATTTTTAAATAAGCTAAATGCTCGAATAATTTTATTTTTCCTTAAACTTGGTTTTATCTACTATTCTTGCCACGTGCAATAAGTTGTGGTACACAAATGATTTGAAAATGTAAGGTGGCACTAAACATTACAATAGTCCGAGTCCGACTTCGACGAATTATCTTTGACTAGATTAGATAGGTAAATTTAATTTATCGGGGCAATCCCAATACCAAGAAAAAAGAGTGAAGACAATAACCATAATTAATTATTTGCTTTATCCAATTTATCAAAATGATATAAAGGCAATAATCCCTCTTTTTGGGCATGATTTATCAACCGATGACAAAATTCTTAAAAAGAAAAAATATCTATTTTTGGTGAATAAATGTAGATTTATATTGTTACCATATTATAGGAAAAAAGGTTAGGCTAGCCTAACCTTATCAAGCTGTTCTTTGAACCTCAGCAGGATTAATTCCTTGGAGGGAATCAAGACATGTGGTGCATTAAATAAAACATGTGAAGAATCATTAGATTAATTATGGCAGCCAAGAAATTAAGATGTATCTATTGCCGAGAGGGAGAAAAAGGGGGCGGGGGGAATAGAGTGGGAATTTGAATTTCCTTCTTTTTTTTTACCAAAGCATCTTTATAAATTAGATGTAATTTCCTTAACAGGAAAGAAAGAGAAAGAAAATAAAAAGAAAAGGAGGTTGCTCCATATCGATACTTCTTAGTGAGCAAGCAACTTTTCCCCTCCACAAAAAAGCCAAGTGATAAAGGAAAATTAAGGAGTTCACAGCCAAATCAACAAGCATGATCAGTCGCCATTGACCAACTTTTACTTTTCTTGAGTCAGCAAAAATTAAATGCATCAAGCGAGTAAAGAACAGCCGGCACAGTTTGTCATTGGTAAGAAAGTGGAAAAAGGAGGGATAAAAAGGAGAGAAAAAGGGGGAAGACCTTGCCACTTCTGACCCAAAAACTAGTGGGTGCACAAGTCAAAGATGGACTGCCCCCACATGATTTATAGATTAAATTTCAATCACTAATATTATTCTAATTTGAACAAAGTGGTTGAAAAAGATGCATGATTTGAACATTCTTGTTATTATTTTTTTGTTTTTTTTTTGTTTTGTTTTGAGATCTAATCGTGGAATCAAGTCATTTAATTTATGTGACTTATGCAATCAGGTCTTTTTAATACCGGCGTGGTAGCTAACATGGCATGTTTAAAATATCAAAAAAATGGAAGACGAATGCATATACTTTACAATCAAAGTACAATTCTAACAAGTTGAGAGAAAAAAATCCGAAAGAGAAAGTGATGGAAAGAGAGTGAGATTGAGAGAGACAAGAGGCGGGCAGCCATTGTTGGCAGTGATTTACACCACTAACTAGCTATGCCAAGTCCTCATTGAGGTCACATGACCCAAGTGAGGGTCTCGTGGTCAAGTCTTGTCTTGGATGAACTATGATAGAGATTTTGGGGTGGGGGGATTATTTTAATTAAATTTTGAACCGTCACTCATTCAAAATTCCGAACAAAATTCAAGATTTCGAGTCCCATATTTGTAACATATTTTTTTTTTTTACTACATTCCTATTTGCTCAATGGTCTCCTCATGCTGCACAAAATTAGTCAACTCTCTAATTTCATTGCGGGCAACGACCTCACAACCTCGAAGGACAATTTGTTCTTCAATCGAAGGCTTTGCGAGATTTAGTTGCATGAGACCCTCATTCCTTCACTTCCTCAAACTCACTCCCTCTATCTTTCTACTTTTAAATTAGTATTTATATTTTCTCAAATTTCCCTAATTTTATTTTGAATTTTTAAATATCTCTATTCATTATCTCTTTTTTTTTTTTTTCAAATATATAAACTTGTCCTGCTAGCATCCACAATCACTTTTATTAAGTATGTCAATAAGCAAAAATTCAAGTGCAAATATCATACAAATTAAAGGACTTGGTCAAATTTGGACAAAAAAAAGGACTCGATCGAACAACTTAAAAGATGGAAGCTTCGATTCGCAATTAGTAGAGGTTATGGTACCAAACAGGAATGATCCCTTTTGTTTAGAAGATGCTCAACACGAGTATAATATTCCAAGCAAGATTTTCGTAAGAATCCTGCATATTCATAGCGACAAAAGCGGCACAAGAATCTACCTTGCCGTAAAATAAATAAGGAGAGTTGAAGCAAATTACCTTTTTGATTGCCTCAAGAAAGACTTTTAATCTCGTTTAGCTCTCCATATCAAGCACTTAAGACGGGAACGACGGGAACTTGAAAATGGCAAGTGAGAGATCGAGAGATTGTGAGAGAGAGAGAGAGAGAGAGGAAGAGATAAGGAAAGCAGAGGCCTGCGTTCGTGTGTGATCCCTCTCTCTTGCGGAGTCTCCAATTTTACTTCGTTCCATCCCCTCTTTCTTGCTTCTCTTTGCTTGGCCTGATTGAATCCGCTATCTCCTAGATAAAAAACTTCCAAAAATAAAACAAAGTGTGGGATCCTTCACTGCCCGTCTGCTCCTTTAATAATGTTCTTGTTCTTTCCTCCCCCTTTGAGCTGGGGCACCGGGAGGAACAGAGCAGGAGATTAACAGAGTCAAACAGAGAGAGAGAGAGAAGCAATGGGGATCTTGCATGCGTATGAGGATGCGGTTCAGATCAGCGAGTCGGAGAAGGCGAAGGGCACGACCGTGATCACTGTGAGCTGTCCCGACAAGACTGGGCTGGGATGTGATCTGTGCAGGGTCATCTTGCTCTTTGGGTTGAGCATTGCCAGAGGAGGTGAGCTCTGTTTTGGCTTCTTGTGGTTTCTGGGTTCCCTGCAGAGTGTTGTCCGGATGGGGGGGGAGATAGATCTGTGTTTTCGTGAGTCGTGGGTTGTGCTTTATCCGGGATTTGTTGTTCATTAGGAAAAAAACAAAGAAGGAAAAATGGGTCATTCAAGATTTTAATATTCTCTCTCGAAGTTTTGGTTTTTCGGAAACAAATTGGGTTTGAGGGTTGGAGTAGAATGAATGCATGCCATTGTGGATTTTGTTTCGAACTTTTCCGGAGACCTCTGGTAAAACCAAGGACTATGAGGAGAAATTCTCTTACTTCTGCAAGAGTTTTCAGATTTCCATTTGTAGTCCACATGCAGAAGCAAAATCGAGTATATGTCACCGGGAGAACAAGATCTGATTTTTTGCAGCACCAGGAGCGATTCTTTTGTTTTCTAATTTCCTTTTCCGTTGCACATTCTGGTTTTGCAGATATGTCAACGGATGGGAAGTGGTGCTACATTAAGTTCTGGGTGGTGGGGAAGCCAACAGCAAGTTGGAGTTTGTTGAAGAAGAGGCTGTTGGAGATGTGCCCTTCGTATATTTCTATGTCGGGAATCGAGTATTACAGATCAGAGATGGATCAGCCCAAGCCACATGATGTCTTCCTCTTGAAATTCTGGTGCTCTTGTGACCGGAAAGGTCTATTACATGGTGAGATTCCTCTTCCCCTATGTCCCTTTCTGCTTGATGTAAATTATATTTCAGATCTAATTAGTCACACTTTTCTAATTAGTTATCGGATTTTGTTTCTACTGGAAAGTATGCTAGGTTTTAAAGTGCACTCCTGTTTCCACATGGGTACCGTTAATTTGCATTTTCAAGTTGAGAGTTTCTTTCCATTAGTTCAACAAAGCAAGTTATAGTGATCTGTGTCCGTATATAATGTGCATGATAAGAATCTTAGTATGTATCCGACAATAAATGAGGCCTGAAATGTTAATTAAGATGTGAGTCTGATCGGGAAACTAAATATGCAGTAGTATGACATTCAGTCCGTTGAAACTGTTTTGCAAAGTATATGGATTGATGATACTGTTTCTTTCCAGCGTTTGGCTCTATGCTACAATGAAGCAAATGCTTCTTGTTCTTACCATCTTCACATTCCTTTCGCTAGCGGGTTAACATATTTAAAATGCTAATTTATGGTAAATTCAAATTCGGAGATTTTGTAATCTATTTCTCCATTTCAACTTTTTCATGACGAAGTTGGCATTCTGAACAAATTTGTCCTCTCAAATACATTATTAATTAGTCTTTGACTGCATCATTGCTGCATGTCGACTTCCCTTTTCTTCCTATATTCGCTGGCAAATGATTCTGTTTCTGCACTTTCTGTCTCCAATATTAGATGTAACAAGGGTCCTCTGTGAGTTGGAGCTAACAATAAAGAGAGTGAAGGTGTCCACTGCTCCAGATGGGAGGGTGATGGACCTCTTCTTTGTGATGGACTCCAGGTTTGGCTTTTGTATTATCTTTGATCTCGTGTTCTTTTTCATGTCCTGTTATAGTGAAACCCTTTATCTTCTGTTTCTAGCGTTGCTTGCTTATGCCTATTCACTATCTAAAAAACCTCAATTGCCTATTAATGATTGAAGAACACCTGAAGAAAGTTGATTCTATTAATGGGAAGTGGAGAATTCCCACACTATAAGAGCTAGAGCAAATTGAACTCCTTGCTGAAAATATTCAAGAATCCCATCTCTGACCTAAGTTTAGGCGTTGTGACCTAAGATGTTTGGTTGATTAAGTTTGGCTGTCTTCAATGAGTGGATGGATAAGAGGTTTAAATGATTAACTAAAGAACCAGATGTTGGGAACCTAATGTAGTAGAATAGTCTTCTTAGTTTTATCAACTTGATGTATACAATCAGCTACATTGCCAAATATTAGGCCATTACCATTGTCCAAGTTTGCTGTTGCATCACTTATATGTTAAGTAGGCAAAGTCTATTGTGTGGTGTTGTAACACTCCATTTAGCAAAGGGTTCACTTATTATTGGTTTTATACTAAGTACTATATGCAATTTGACTGAAAGCATATAGATTCTTTGGTAGAGCTCTTCTTTTGGGCACTCTATGATCTGGCTATAATCAATAATGGTGAGACCGCTTGTCATAGAGAGAATACTAAGAGTTTAAATACGCTTCTATTGCTAAATCAAGGACACTTAACCACTGAGTTTGATTGATTCAGTTGTGTCTCTCTCTTGTCTGAGATTATGTACTAGGCTTTGATATGCTATCGCTATCATTACGTGCTGGGGGCTTCAAATGGATTGACCTTCATTTGACAGTAGTAATCTGATGCGAGATCAAGTTGCCTTTCCCTTCTATACTTATGAATTGCTTGTCTACTAACTTGGGCAGAGCACTTCTTCATACTCAGCAGAGACAGGAGGAAACGATACATCGTCTCAGAGATGTACTAGGGGCCTCCATTCTTAGTTGTGAGATTGAAATGGTTGGCCCTGAAGTCACTGCCTGTTCACAGAAATCATTGTTTCTGCCATCTGCAGTTACTGAAGACATGTTCAGCTTAGAACTATCGAGCGAAAACCCAACCGGCTCTCTTTTCTCTAACCCCCTATCTACAATCATGGACAACTCCCTCAGCCGCTCGCACACGCTCGTTCAGATCCTTTGTCAGGACCATAAAGGCCTAATCTATGATATTATGAGAACATTGAAGGATTATAACATCCAGGTAGGCATGCATACATTTCCATATAGAAATTGTGCATTTTGGAAGCCATATTTAAAAGGCTTGAGAGTCTGTAGACGCAACTCCACATTAGTCCTCGTGCTTTAACTTGATTTGATACTTTTCCCGCAGGTTTCTTACGGAAGGTTCTGTACGAAAGCCAAAGGGAACTGCGAGGTGGAGTTGTTCATCATGCAAGCAGATGGGAATAAGATAGCCGATCCTAACAAAAAGAATGCATTATGTTCTCGTCTTAGAATGGAGCTCTGGCGCCCTCTTAGAGTAGCTGTCGTGAACCGTGGTCCAGACACCGAGCTGCTAGTCGCTAATCCTGTCGAATTGTCCGGAAGGGGTCGACCGCTCGTGTTTCACGACATTACGCTCGCTCTAGAGACTCTCAATACTCGGATCTTTTCGGTACTTTCCTATTCCCTTTCCAGAGCTCTCGAGGAACGACTCATGGTATCATCCATATGACCATACGCATACCCATTGCCCATTTCTTTTTCCAGGTCGAAATCGGGAGACACATGGTATGCAACCGGGAGTGGGAAGTGTACAGAATCTTGATTGACGAAGCCGATAGCTTGCGCGTGCCCGGAAAGAAGATTGAGGAAGGCGTGAGGAACAAATTGATGGGGTGGGAGTAGGTTGAGATGTTTATTAGTCAGTGTACGGCAAAATTGCTTTCAGTTTTAGCATACAAATCACATCTAGGTCATCTAACAAGGCAGTCCCTGTATATTATGAGAAGCTGGGGGGAACAGATCTTGTTTAGTTGCTTACCCCCAACTAAGGCTACAATTTTTGTCAGAATACCAGCATTCGCTTTTCATTGATGTGTATATATATCTCACCAAAGCATCGACAGCAAATTTCCTGTGCCGCCCTGATCAACATTCATGGGTACAGATTTCCTGTGCTGGAATGCACTATTACTTTCATGGCCATTCAAAGTTCCACTCAGTACCTCATGATACGACCAGTTTCAACTTAGATCAGAGAGCACGTAGAATTCAATATGAAATCCCCCGTTTCATTTAGTAGATTACCACGAGATACTTTCTAACCAAAGCGTGAAACTATGATTCTCCAAACCACTCACTTCGAGCAATCCGGACATCGTCGCCCTATCCCGGTACTGGTATAAGTAGAGTCGGGATTATCCGTCGTCATGATACAGTCGAAACGAAACAAGATTTCCTAAGATTGAGGAAAGATTGCGGAATTTGAGAGTGAGTCCCTGCGTCACTAGACTAGCCCCGTCGACGGCGATGACGCGAATAAGTTGAAGCGACATTATCCATACGGGGGTCGTCCCTTCTGACTCGCTTGAAATCGTCAAAGCCTGAACCGCCAACCTTCCCATCTGGATTCGTGGAGCAACAGCGGCTCAACCACGTAGACTCTGCTGAAGTCGCTCCCTCTCGTGCATGGATGCCACGCGTCCTCGTCACTGTATCTTTGCTTGGGAAGATCTTACCAAGAAGTAATGTTGCGGCAAGATCTCTTATTTTCTTTTATATCGCCCAAAGATCATAAGCTGAAAGCAACCAGCGATGGACTTGGCCTCGCCCCGACCTTTCTGGTGACTGAGAAGTGAAAGAAAACGACCCTCCTCTTCTTGGCCTCTTCCCTCTTCGACCCTGCACACAGAAAGCCAGGAAAGATCGACAACCATGTCGCTGCTCCAACCCAACCCACCTCCATCTCGCGCCATTGCCATCGTCGCGCTGGCGCTCTCATTCACCCTCTGCTCGTCGTCGCCGGCTATCTTCCAGGTCACGGAGCACAACCCTCTCCTCACCACAGAGCGCAGGTTCGAGATCTTCATGCGCAAGTACGGCAAGAGCTACTCCACCCGGGAGGAGTACGCGCGCCGCCTCGGTATCTTCGCGGCGAACCTGGCACGGGCCGCCGAGCACCAGGCCCTTGATCCCACCGCTATCCACGGCGTCACCCCATTCTCCGACCTCTCTGCCGAGGAGTTCGAGATGCTCTACACCGGCGTCAGGGGTGGCGGAGGTAGCCTAGGCTCCTCCTCGAACGGCGTCGCCTCGGCAGTGGCGACGGAGGAGGAGGTGAATGGATTGCCGGAGAGCTTCGACTGGCGAGAGAAGGGAGCTGTCACTGAGGTCAAAATGCAAGTGAGTGTGTTTCATCTTGGAATAATATATGTGTTATATATACCCTCATTCTTTTTAGTTCTTAGTTATGGCTATTGTATGATTAATTAAACATACTGAGTTGGAGAAGGCTTTGTTAAAGAGTATGGGATTAAAAGGGCAATTTCAGATTCATGGTATTGCAGATGCAAAGCTTGATTGGTATTGTAGTCAACTGATGCTGTAATCTTTTGCAAGTATATATCAAATCTATTAAATTTCAGGTACATTTATATGGTGTGATCTTGGAGGAAAAACTCGTTTGGTAGATGCAAAATAGCAAATTGTCGTTGCTGTGGTGTAGTGGTTATCACGTTAGTCTTACACACTAAAGGTCCCCAGTTCGATCCTGGGCAGCAACATGAACCAGCAGAAGTTTCCATTTCCATTTTTTTTTTCTTTTTTGGGTGTCCGCTCTTTCCATGTTTTTTGTCCGTTTTATGTCGTGTAATAATCATATAAACATATGCAATATGGCGATTGCAGGGTGTGTGTGGTTCATGCTGGGCCTTTAGCACTACAGGAGCTGTCGAAGGAGCCAACTTCATCGCCACCGGGAAGCTTCTCAATCTTAGCGAGCAGCAGCTCGTCGACTGCGATAGCACGGTTAGCTCTTAGCTCCCAATTGACACATCCGAATGATGTTGGAGAGAGATTCTGTGAAATCAATTGACTGGTGTCGTTAGTTGTACTTGGAATGACTGCTGACATTTTTACTGCGACTTGTATTTTTGTCGGGATTTCTTTTTCCTCGAAGTGCGATTTGTCGGACAAGACGGCATGCGACAGCGGCTGCCACGGAGGTCTTATGACGAACGCATACAGGTACTTGATTGAGGCAGGTGGGCTGGAAGAGGAGAGCTCGTATCCTTACGCTGGGAAACGCGGGGAGTGCAGGTTTGAATCGGATAAGATAGCTGTCCGGGTGGTGAATTTTACCACCATCCCCATCGACGAGGACCAGATAGCAGCGCATTTGGTTAAGCATGGTCCCCTTGCAGGTTCGGAATTCCGATTTAAGAATCTCTCTATCCTCCTTTTCCTTCCCTTATTCGCTATTCATTCACGTTTGCGCTCAAAACATCTGGCCCTGTCCGGCGTGAGATGCAAGGCCTCCGGATCTCATAAGCTTATTTGAAGGCAAAACTATAGTTTCTCACATTAGTAAAATCTAACCCACATGGACAATGCCGTTTTGCGGTATTGGTAGGGTTTTCCATGACTAACACGGTTCGTGTTGATCGCAATCTGATTAGAATTTCTTGGAAGGTCTTCAAATTTACTAGGATAATCTTTCTGGTATGCGCGAGGAATTGTCCATAGTCTGTCTGTCTTTCGAATTAGTTCAATTGTCAACTTCATGAATAAACTTATCTCGACTTGTAAGTATGCTGCTCTCACGACGATCATGCGAAAAACCCGCTATTAATCTGCTAAGGGCCTCTTATCGAACTGGCGTATAAACAGCTTTACTGATGAGTTCTTGGTTCTGATCACAGTGGGGCTGAACGCGATCTTCATGCAAACCTATATCGGGGGCGTCTCGTGCCCGATCATCTGCGGCAAGAGATGGGTCAACCACGGGGTGCTCCTTGTCGGCTACGGGGCGAAGGGGTTCTCCATCATCAGGCTCGGCAACAGGCCGTATTGGATTATAAAGAACTCGTGGGGGAAGCGCTGGGGAGAGCACGGGTACTACCGGCTTTGCCGCGGGCAGGGCATGTGCGGGATGAACACCATGGTTTCTGCTGTTGTGACCCGAGCATTCTAGGGCTGAGAGTATCTCTTTTTACACTTCTTGAGTATGCCCTTTGTTGTATACTCGCATAGATTATATGGAAAATTTGGCTGTGATGCTAAATAAAATGCACAAGGGAAGCACGTAGCTTTGATCATAAACTTATTGGAAAAATGAATTTAGCCTAGCCATCAAAATGATATGGAATTGAAAGCTGGTGTCAAAAAGAAAGGGAAGAGTTCGGGAGGAATTTAGAAATGATATAGGTAGAAGCGATGAAAGCCTATATGTATTTGATTAATATTCAATCATGTCAGAAAGCTAACCAGGAAAGTTGTAAAACCAGATCTAAAACGTTTCGGGCAACGAAACACTAATTCCAATAAGTAACATTTTCCTAAATTCATCATAAGTAAGAAGAGATCTCCTAATAGATAGTAAATAAATGATCAACAGCTGAGATCAAGGAATAAATATCCATTCTGTGCCGTCTGCACATTGCATCGTGAATATGCGATATGTTGGTGAGAGGAAATTTAACTAGTCATGTTAATATACAGGAAAACATCTAGGGAAAATCACAGCAAATTCTTTTTTACTCTGAAATGTTTCCAAAGACATTTTGATTCTACTCCCTGAGGTTGTTTTGAAGTTGGGATAAACATAAATATGCAACTCATCAGTCTAATTTAATTGAGCAAGCTCATTAAAAAAAGTATGAGTTTACCAAATTTGGGCCCACGCTATGTAAATTTCATTTCCATCTAATCAAGAACATGAAGAAACGCAAATAGCTTTTTGGAGAAAGTTTTTAGACTTTTTGTATTTTGTACATCATTTTTTTTACAATGCTTATAAGTATATATAGAGAGAGAGAGAGAGAAGGGAGTTAATTCTAATCGTCAATCCTAATCAAGAAACAAAATAGAAAGTAGATTGACTTAAATTCCTATATTATCTCTAATTGACATTTCATATCAAAGATTAACTTGGATTCCCATATTATCTCTAATTGATAACTCATGTTAACACTCACTCTCAAGTGGATGAAAAGATATTTTCGATACCCAACTTAACAAATGAGCTATGAAAGGCCCTGCTTGATACAACCTTAATAAGTATGTCCAACAATTGATCTTCAGATCTAATAAAAGGAAACTGAACCACCTTGGCATTGTGGCCCTCACCCAAGCCCTACTTGACCACAACGAGGGCATCATGTCTCTAGGCAAGGGTTAGGAAGGGCTTGGGCAAGGGCTTTGGTGAGGGCCACAATCCTCTCGCTTATGGCCGATGACCCTTACTGACTTGAATAAAAAAAAGACAAATAAAGAAAAAAAAAAAAATAAAAAAATAAAAAAATTATTAAAAGTATCTAAGTTAGTGCTAACTGTGCCTCGTAGGATGCGATCATTTACTTTAGTAATTTCCGGTCAAAAGTAATTGGATGGATTCAATTGGCAAAATGTGAAAATATTTATGATTTAATTGGCATAATTAAGAGGTTGATGATTGAATTGACAAAAATGTAATATGTTTATGACATTTTGGGTAATTTCCTCCTATTAAAAAAAAGAAAAGAAAAGATGAGGTGATATGCTCAAATCTCTCCAGGTCAATTGGCCTTCTCAACTATAATCAATCTCCAATACTTCGATTCTTGGACAAAATCTCAGCCAAGGCATTAAACGGAGCATCGCATCATTTAAGAAATTGAAAAGCGCTTTCATCTGCCAACTAAAAAGAGTCCACTTTTGTCATATATGTGGCATCGAGTTTCCTCGAACTGTCGGTTCAAGGATCGACTAGAATGCTTTAGGGTTCATTTTCACCCACAACGAAAGAAGAAAGCGAAACCTGAGCCCACATAGATACACTAATTTGACTGACCTTCAATCGACTTTGCACGACTAAGAAAATATTAAATTTTGTCGTCCCTCGTAAGTGGAAAAGAGACCGAAGATCAATTTCGTTCTCTAACTACTACATTTTGGGCTGATAGCAATGGAGTTCGTCCACATTTTTCACGTCTGAGTTGTAAGTTTCTATCCCCATTGTTCTCCTTCGATAGAATCGATATAAATTTATCTAAATTGCATATACTAAAATACTCTAGGTTTGACTTTCACCCACAACGAAGGAAGAAAGCGAAACCTGAGCCCACATATAGATGTACTAATTTGACCGGCCTTCAAACGACTTTGCACGACTAAGAAAATATTAAGGGTGCATTTGTTTCACGGAAAACTCAATGATAAAGAGAAAATTATTTTTCAAAAATATGATTTGTTTTCCTTTGTTTGGTGATGTATAATTGAAAATGTTTTCTATTGTTTGGATCCCATTAAAAAATAATTTTGCACTTCATTGCAAGAAAAAAATGAATTTTTAATTTTAAAAAATTCGAATTTTTAATTTTAAAAAATTCGAATTTTTAATATTATTGTTTTTTATTTTCTTTATTTTTATTTTCTTTTTCTTTTTCCTTCTTCTTGTCCTTCACTCCTTAGCTTCCTCGTGCCATCCCTTCTACTTCATCTGGCAATTCGTTCCTGGTTGGCTTACAAAGGGTGAGCTCCAGCTGTCGTCGGAGGTGACGAGCTCATTAGCTAGCCGCCAAAGGCTATGAGCTCGCCCAATTTGGCGAGACTTGAGCCTCATCGAGTGGAGGCCATGTGATCTGGCGAGGCTTGAGGCTCATCGACCTCGGGCAAGCTCAAGCCTTGTTGTCAAAGGCCATGAGATCGACCGATTTGGTGAGGCGTAACTCACTGGCCATCTTTGTGGGCAGTGATGAGTGGAGAAGAAGCAAAAAGAAAAAGGAAGAAAAGAAAAGAAGGAAATTGAATTTTGTATTTTTATTTTTATTTTTAAAATGTTTTTCGAATTTTATTTTTTTAAAAAAATTCAAATTTAATTTTAAAAAATATATTTTTATGAGAATAATTGTTTGTAAATCAAGCATCAAATCTAAGCTTTGTTAGAAAAACGTTTTTTTTTGACTAGGAAAACGTTTTCCGTCGACTCATTTTCCGAATGAATCAAATGCCGGAAAATGAGGAAAATATTTTCCCGAAAATATATTATGCGAAACAAATACACCCTAAATTTTGTCGTCTCTTATAGGTGGAAAAGAGACTTGAAGATCAATTTCGTTCTCTAACTACTACATTTTGGCCTGATAGTGTTGGAAGTTCATCCACATCATTCACGTTTGAGCTGGAAGTTTCTATCCCCTCGTTTTCGTTCGATAGAATAGATACTTTTATGGTCTTGGTCAATTTTTTTTTTCTCCTTGAATCCACTGTCTCCATTTGTACATGTAAACCGATTGGTTGACAAATATCATGTATGACTCCATCGATAGGATGATGGATAAGATCCTCTTGGATAAATCTAAGTTGGAGAAACTTGAATTTGAGTGTACAATCTATTGTGTCCACACCAAGCGTCTAATTAGTCCACCAATCCCTTTTGGGTCAATGTTTATGTATTATTGAACTACCAAATTCAAAAGCTACGAGTAACATTTTCAAGCGAATCATATTTCGCGTATGAGATCGAATCGACCAATCATAAACTAAATTGCAAATCAAATCTCGGGCTGTGAGATCAGATTGATGATTTTGCAAGCGATTACAAATCGGATTTCGGGCGCAAAAATGAGACTTTCAATCCCTAATTTGAGAGACTATTTTAGGTCGGACTCTTAATCATAATAATTCCACTAAAAAACAAATAATAATAATAAAACTAATAAAATAAAATAAAAAATCTACCTAATTAGGATTTTGGGCTCCTAAACTAGGGTTAGCAAATGGCGAGTAGATGGGTCGCCGTTCGGAGCTCCGACGAGGGCGGACCAGCAGGCGAGGGTGGACTGGCGGCGTCGGCAGCCCGGCGGCAGGGACAGCCGGCAGAGCAGGGGGCTCGGCGGACGACGGAGCGGCTGCTGGCGTCAGTGGCAGAGGAAGGCGCGACGCCGGTTAGGGGACCTGCTGGCGTCGGTTGGTTGCTGGGTCGAAGGGCGGCAGCCGCCGGTGAACAGAGAAGTCGACAGCAGGGAGCCCAGCGTCTGGCGGAACGGCGGGCTGACGGAGCGGCGGGCTGGTGTCGGGTCGCTGATCGGAGGCGCTGCAGGTGCGGTGGTCGCTCGGGTCGTCGTGGGTCGTCGCAGGGCCGGCAAGAGGAAGCTCAGCAGCAAGGTGCTCGGCGGGACGCGGCGGTATGGCTGGATCTCGGGCGGAAGGCAAGGCGAAGGGCTTCGCGGGCTGCACGGCCGACGGGGCGGAGGCTGACGGAGTAGGAGCGGAGGCTGCGTCGCGGATCAGACAGAGGCGGAGGCGCGCGACGGCTCGGCGACCGGCTCTGGCGTCGCGGAAGGGTGCTCGTGGACAACGATGCCGCGCGACGGCCGGCACAGCGGAAGCCTCGCGCGGCTGCGGAGGCGCGACTGATCGGCGGCAAGGGAGTTTTAGCCCTCCTGCTACCTGTCCCCTCGCGTCTTTTCCCTCTGCTGCACGTTGCTGTCTTTTCTCTTGTCCAGCAGAAGAAAGTGCCTTTTTCTTTTTCCTTTCTTCAGCTTTGCTGTCTTCTCTGTTGTCAGCAGAAGTTGCTTTTCTTCTTCAAAGGAACCGAAAAGAACAGCAGAGCTCTCCTCTCTTTTTCGTGTTTATTTTTCTTTGCCCTAGCAAATCGAGAGAAGAACCTCAAGTAAAACTTTTCTTCCTTCTCTTTTTACCTAAAACTCGAGAAAAGGCCCGTGAATTCTACGCGTTTAACCTATTTGTAGGTCACGAATTAGGATTTTAATTTTTTCAATTCATATTCACAAAGATTCTTTTTCCAAACGTATTTTGCCGAACGCAATATTTACTTTTCCACTTGATCTATCCCAAAAATTCAATCATATTTCGAAAAATTTCAAATTCTTATTTTTTCACAAGATAATATTTGATTATTAAAAAAATGGGTTTAGGCCAATTTGCTCGCTTTGTGAGTTTAATCCGGCCTGTCAATTTAAAGCTTAAAATTACTAATTCGAACCCATATGTTATCAATCCAATAAATGCAAAAATGCAAATTAAGAATAAATGTACCTAAATTTACATGCTATGTAATTAATTATTTTTTTCTAATTTTTTAATATAATAAATACCTAAACGGGTCGCTAAAGTTTAGGTATCAAACGGCATAAACTTTTTAATCATCATCAGTTCCTTATAAGCACCACCAATGTCATTGATCCTCCCATAACAAACCATCGAAAAATTCCTCTCCAACCTCAAGCTAGTTCTTACTCATGGCTGACGGGTAAAACTCTCGCTCTCTCTCTCTCTCTCTCTGTCTGAGCTCATTCTCTGCTTCTCTTGCTTGCCCACGGCAAGAACAGCAAACCACTAGCGGAAGAGCAAGTGGGCGAGAAGAAGTACTTCCAGAAGGTGCTTGACGACGTCGTGAGCCTCAACTCCCTCTTCACTGTCGCCGTCTTCGTCGGCCTCTCTTTCGCCCAGCCGGGTCAAGTTCAGAGCCTCGAGGATGACCCCCGCTACCACCCGGGCCCCGATATACGCAAGCGGCTCGTAGTCTATGAGATCGCTTCCTTCAGCTGCTTCATCTTTGCCGGCTTCCTTGCCAAAGACCGTCAAGGTCTTCCTCTACACTTCCGAGAATCAGGAAGCCATTGGTAGGAAAAAGAGGATAAACCGGGAGGAGGAGCCGCACCGCAAGTTGAAGAGCCTCGTCGGGTTCTTTTTGTCAATCTATGGGACCATGATTGGGTGCTTGCTGCTGCTCCTGGCCATGGTCGACGTCACCCAGATCAAGCTTGGCCGGCTCTCATGTCACAGCAAGTTCGCGGTCACCACTGTCTACGTCATGGTCGGCACCATCGGCCTTAGCCTGCTGATCTTCTTCTTCACAGTGACCCGCGGCGTGATAATCGCCCTCGAAGCCCACGACGCCAGAAAAAATATGAAAAAAGAAAAGGAGTGCCCCGTCGGGTCGGCGTTTGACAAGGTGTGACGATAAGAGGTGAAAAGTCGATCAATAAGGCAACCTAAAATATGCAGGAACTATCATATAACATATATCCGTTGAGACGTGCTTTATCAGACGTAAGTTGTTTAGTGCTCGATATATCTATGGTCCATGTGATGTTTTAAGTGAAGGTGTTATCTTCCGGTGCATTCCATGTTTCTTTTGAGTATTTGAGTGAGTTTCGTTTAACATTCCATATTGACTTCTTACCAAGTTCATATATGAACGGAAAGTCCGACCTCTCACTCAATGCTGAATCGGTTCACTTACTTCATATGTTCTTCGAAAAAATAAGATATAAACCATCGGGTGTAAAGTAAATTTTACACTAGCGATCTCATTCACTCTTAATTTGAAAGTTAAAATTACTCACTCTTTCCAATCAATTATTTACAAGATCGGTTGTGTAAAATTTTTTTACACTCACGGTATATTCTATAGTTATTGTACAGTTAATTCATTTGGAAAAATAAAACATTATTTAAGACTCCGTCTCCCTTTCTCTTTTTCGTCCATACCTGGAGAGAGCTGATCTTTTTTCCATCCATACCTGGTAGACTCTAATTAAAAGAGCTGATGATTTATAGTCAAGTTAGAGCTGGAAAGATAATTACAAAAAGACTTCTTACTACATATAAATTACACATTCATAGAGAGGCAGGGCAAATGCTGTATCCACGAAGGAAGGGATGTGCTAGATAACTTTCTGGCCTAATCCATTTCGTGCAACCATCCCATAGCCTTTTTGTGTTTTTTTTTCTTCTTTCTTCCGACCATAAAATGAATTACCTTTCTTACATCTCTTTCAATCTTTTTCGACTCATTTAGAAGATTTTTACCTTGACAATCAATCAATTATAAGTAGCTAAATTAACGAGAGCAATATTAATTACATGGTTAGGTTACAAAAATTGACTTCTTAACAAGAAAAGTTCTAAATGTGTTGTCAAACAAGCAAGAATTGTCAGGAAGTGATTGGCTTTTTTCAAATGTTGGATTTTCAAAAGAGACACTGATAGTATAAAGAAAGCCTTTCACATATGGACTTAATATGTTGGCATGTGACTAGTATTATAGAGAGAAAAAAAAATTTGTGGCGGATACACTTCATGACAATTACTTCGACCAATGCATGATAAGCGGTGTTCATTAATATCCAGCGCTAATGTCAGCATCTTTTTCACTTGATCGATTGAAGCCAAAATAGAAGAAGAAAAAACCGTAGTTTTGCAAAATTCGATATCTTGAGCTGCAGACGTTCGAAAGTTGTTAATATGCAATGCAAAGCTTTTTTTCGCTCTTCTAATTACATAGATTTCAAAGCTAGAAAAGATCCACAGAAAATTAATAAACAACCAAATTTTCAGCCTCAAAATTAGGGTTTGTAATTGCTCACAAACGGAACATTCAATTTATACCAAATTTCGTATGGTTATTCCAGGATTTCATATCCACCAGTCATATGAATTCCGCGCATCAAACAATCGTTTATAAAATAAGTTGTTCCACACCAAAATTGTTCCAAAAAAAATCTTTTAATCATATTAAAAAAAAAAAATGGCAGTATCGCACAGCAAAAGTCACAAAATCAACCTTCAAGCTCTAATGGGAGAGGGAGAGGGAGAGGGAGAGAATTGTGGTCGTCAAGTGCGTTGTGGCCTGTGGTGGTTTGCGATTGTGGAATGATCAACGAGAGTAATTTGCACCCTAACCATATTAGCCCAGCTCACATCAACCATTAGATCACAAGGGTGGCTTACAGCTAGGGTTTTCTCGAAGATGAGCATTCCCCCATAGGAACTCCATTCCTTCAAAGCCCAAGCCAGATAAACACAGTGGAAATTTTCTTTAGTCAATGTCAGCGTATAATCACACAATTTATTCAATTACCGTATTATAAATTTAACTTGGGGACACTTATGACCCTGAAGAACCAGAAAAATAATGGGGTGACAATTAATCACCGTAGTGATTCCGGGAAAAAAAAAGTTGTTCCTATTTTTATTAGCAGAAGGCGAGGTTTTATCCTCATTCTTCATGTTCTCGCACTTTGGAATATGAAGCGGACATATTTTTCCATTTTATAGATGATTATATGATGCCCAATCTTAACATGCTTTCAGAAGATGAGATGATGTGCTCAAATCTCTACAGTTCCTTAATTGGCCATCTCTATGTGATGAGACCCCTTGTTTGGGCGACGCTGGCTAAATCTAGTTTATGGTATAAATAAGAAATCGTATCATGACAAAAAAAAATTAACTAGTCACGTCTTAGATTATTTACTTTAGAGCATTGATTAGAAATGAGAAAATAGAATTCACGTAGGAACTTTAAACATGTTTTCATTAAAAGAAATAAAAACAAGATTATTTTTTTAACATTGGATCCCTAGTCTCGTCCCCATTATGATGCCAAATTCTGATCAATTATGGCCCCAAGTTTTTTCTAGTGCAATCATTTCCTTCTCTGGTGGAAGAGTACAGACAAGTTGATCGAGTGCGTTCGCATCGTGGTCATCTTTTAGAAGTAAAGTTGATTGAGAGGGACCGCCTTTTAAAAAATTCTTGAGTCCTCTCGGAATGCGTTAGTCCAGTCGATCAACTTATGTCATTGGATGAGGTGAGAACCCACCTCATCTAATAATGCACGTGGTTGGGCTTGCCTCCCCGGAGAGAGAATACGGTGAAAAACAATGATGTGTCGATATGAGAAAAACAAGGGTGGCCCAAGTAATTGTGGGAAAAGAAAGACGCCAATCATACAGTCTCAATTGGAAGCTCGTCGAGTTGCTTTTCTATGTTTACAGGCAACCAAACACTAACAAAAAAAAAATGGTGAAAAGCTATAATCAACCATATTAGACCATAATGCTTAAAAAAAATGTCTTATCTCTGCACACAACTCAAGGGCTAGAGGCAATTGAGTTGCAATCCTTGCCAGTGGCTAGCGATGGCTTTGTGGCCCTCACTCAGTAGCTAGTGAGCTCCGATGATCCTCGTTGGCCACAGTAAAAAGAAAGAGAAAAAAATTAAAAAGAGGAAAAAGAGTGGAAAATAATATAAAATTAATTAAAAAAATTTAAAAATTTAAAGTTCTATCAAAATAGCTAGAATCCTGCTTGGCCCACCTATGGGATTAGAGTTCTATCCCTAACAATTCTTTCAGCTAAAATTGGCGGAATGGACTACATGGATAAATTGTCAAAAAATTTATGATTAGGTTGGATAAATTCAAAAAAAAAAAAAAAAATTGGACAAATTGAAATGTTTAAGACTGAATTGACATTAATGCAATAGTTTTATGAATATATATATATATATATATATTTTTTTTTTATCATTTTCTCCTTATCTATGCTCCCTCTTCCACCGGACAAAAGAGCATGATTCCTTTCTCGAGAAATTTCATCAAACCCAATCCATATTGAAGGCTTTCCCATTAACTATAAGCTCTTATATTAAAAAAAATGTCGAAGAGATCTAGCTATGATACTGAATAATGCATAATGGAAGCACGTAGCTTTGATCACAAATTTATGGAATATGGATAGCTAGATATCAAAATAATGCAAAACTGGAAGTTGGCAATTGAGAAAAGATAGGGGAGAGTTTGGGAAGAATTTCAGAAAGGACAAAATAAGGAATAAGTACACTATTAGTGTCAAAACTTGTGTATGACGCTCACTTTGGTGCCAAAAATTTCCGTCGGATCACTTAAGTGCCAAATCGGAGGAAAAACGATTACTTTGGTGCTACCGGCGAAAGATTCCGGTCAAAATGATTACGTGGCTTTTTTTTTTAAATAAAAAAATCGACAAGCCTTTAAACAATATCATTTTCGGTCCTCCTTAAGAAAATGACGTCGTTTTGCCATCCTACATGGATGGCCTCACGGAAACGACGCCGTTTAGCTCACATGGGGATTGAAATTAGGGTTTTTGCCGCTCGGCCACCGTCGCTCGGCCACCGTCGCTCGACCACCGTTGCTCAGCCACCATTGTAGTTGCTCAACCAGGTGAGCAAGGAGAGACTGAGATTGTTGCTCGAGCAATAAGTGATAGGAAAGATCGGAGGCAAGGGCGGAGGAGGAGGAGGAAGAAGATGGGTCGAAGGTGCTGCTGGTGCACTGTTGCTGCTGTTGCGTTGTTGGTGTCGCTGCTGTTGGTGCCGTGCTGGTGCCGTTGCTGGTGTGGGTCTTCGAGGAAGAAGAAGACGAAGACGAGCCTTCCCTCTCTCTCAATTTGGGGATTAGGGTTTCTAAGTTGGGGGAAAGATGCCAAACAGCGTCGTTTTGGTGTTTGGATGCTGACTCAACTCTCCGACGAGCCATGTCGGCTTCAAAAATTAATAAAAAAATGCCACACCGGATTTCCGGTCAATTTCATCGGCGTTGGCACTGAAATGATCGTTTTTCAAAATTTTTGTCACTTAAGTGAATCGACGGAAAATTTTGGCACCAAAGTGAGCGCTGTACACAACTTTTGGCACCGATAGTGTACTTATTCCACAAAATAAGGAATCCGGATAGAAGCGATGAAACTCAATAAATCATGACAAAAAGCTAATCAGAAAAGTTTTAAAGCTAGTATATATTAGACAAAACGTTATTGGCAACTAAGCCCTAATTCCAATGGATAACAGTTTCCTAAATTATTGAAATAAGAAAGAAATTTCCTAAGAAGACTGGAAATCAATAATTGAAGTCCATTTTGTACTGCCTACACATTGCAGCGTGATTATGAAATACCTACCAAACTTAGTGGGAAGGAATCTAACTAGTCATGTTCATATAAGGCAGAATTATTCACCACTGGATTATTTACTTTTAGCGCATTGACTAGAAATGAGAAACTGGCATCAATTTAGGAACTTTAAACAAGATCATCCGCAACATTAAGGCCCCAGTCTCATTCCTATTTGGGAAATCATGAACCTTTGTCTATATAGCTTTTGTGTCGACCACTCTGATGGCATGATTCTAATAAAATTGTGCAAAAATTTGATTCATGTTTATTTGAAAAGTTTACTATACGAAGAAATAGGAACAAAGTTTCGTATATGGAATCGGTATGCAACTTCTTGTTGGTACACGAGAGCTCAACCGATCAAGTACGGTGATGGATGAGGCAAGGACCCACCTCATCTGATCGTGCATGTGTTTGGGCTCGCATGTAGGGACGGAGCATCGAAGACCTTTGCTCGTTCTTTCCGCTCAAATTAATCAATGGAAGTAAATCTTATCTACGAATAACAATAATGTTGAGAATACAAAATTGAAATATTACTTTCCACTCGACACCTTTATCTGCATCATCAAATGCTTTTTGACTTCTTATAAAAGAAAAGAAAAGAAAAAAAAAACAATGATGAGTTGGGATGTGAGAACGAAGGGTGACCCCATCTGATTGCGGAAAAAGAGCGTACCGATCATGCGGTTTCCATCGGAGGCTCGTCAAGCGCTTTGCTACGCTGGTAGGCAAACCCAAAAGGAGAAAAAAAAAACAGAAAACCAGCGAAAACGGTCCACGTGCCACCATGCTAGCACGTGTGAGCTATCGGGATATACAATAGGCTCATGTATTCTTTCCTTTTTTTAAAAAGAAAAGAAATAGCACAGGCTGCAAGGGCCAAGCCCTACGCCTATGGGGCACCGGCGAGGCTCATCGATCACAAGCGAGGGACTGTTGGCCCTCTCCCAATTCTAGCAAGGACTAATAGGGCATCATCTGTGGTCGGGCCATCGCCGACACTTCACTCACTAGGGGGCGGCGGCCACGAGTAGTGGGCCCCAGCCCTCCTTCTGCAAGTATTATTTTTTTGGATTTTTTTAATAACTTTTAGCCTTTTTTTTTAGTTTGTATATTTTTTGATTTTTTTTTGGATTATTTAGACCTAATTTAATTAAGATTCAATGTAAAATGAATCTCATCAAAACGACCTCGTTTTGGTGCTTTAATTAATCTTAACACCACGTAGCACACCAACTAAAATAGAGATAATAATAGAAAAAGTCATATGAGCATTTTACGTTGGTTAAATTGGATGAAATTAACATAATAACTTGATTGTACAAATTAGACAAATTATAGGATTTGATTGCTTTTTTTAAAAATTTTAAGACTTAATCACACTTTTATGACAATGTGTAGAATTTCTGCTGCAGTTATCCCTCCATGTTTATAGGTTATTATTATCACAAAAGCAATATTAAAAAATAACCAACTTTATTAGCACAATACAGGTTCTAGCTTGGTTTGTGGTGTTCTTGTATCTCTGAATATGAAATTACATTCATCTATTTTCAGAGACAAGTAGAAGGTATACAATTTCAACATATTCTCAAAAGACAAATCATTTGTTTAATCTCATCACATTCCTAATTGGTCTTTTTTCAATTGTAATCAATTCCCAACACTTTGATTGGTATGTAAACCAAGGCAATAGAGGTGTAAGAGTTATTTATGATTTTCTTCTACAATATATTTCTATATTGAAGATAATTATGATATTTCTATTAATTTTTCATATCTTTCAAAGATTACACATATAACTCAACTTGATTCTGTATATCTCAATTAATATAGTCATCTAGAAAAAATTATAAATAGGTTCATATATTCTTCTTCAATACATATCGAAATATATAGAAATTGCACATTTTCACATTTCAATATTTCTTATCTAGCATTCCATCGTCTAAATATTGAAAATACTTTCATCTGCAAGTCCACGGTTTTCATATATGTCGTATTGATTTTCTCGAAGTGTCCATTTGAGGATCAACTACAATGATCTATGATTTCATTTCACCCACAATTAAAAAACAAAAGGAAAAAGAATATGTCGTGTGGGTGGTAGGCCTAGCCCCTAGCAATTGATAATTCAATAATTGCAACATCAGATGTACATGGTTTTGCTTTCCTTAAAACGACTGTGCACAACCGACAGCAATAACGTCGTCGTCTTTCATATGTGTAAAAGAGACGAACTGTCATTTTCTAACTGCTACAAGTGTGGCCCTAGAGCATTGGAATTTCCTATCCATATTATTCACCTTTGATACGACCAATACTTGTGGTCTTGGTCTACTAATGTTTTTTTTTTGCTTTCCCTTGCATCCGTGATCCACATGTAAACCATAGGATTAAGGGTATGGTTTACAAGATTAGTCCGAATGGGGGGAGAATTACCAAAAAAGTTCTAAATTTATTACAATTGTGCCAATTCAATCCAAAACTTTTTTTTTTTGCCAATTTAGTCTTAAACCTTTTACAATTGTGTCAATTCAGTCCATTCGGCCAAAATTGGCCGGGCAGTGCTGACGTGGATGCCGGCCAACGAACGCTGACGTGGCAATTTTAAAATATTTTTTATTTTATTTTTTCGAATTTTAATTTTTTTTTTTGAATTTTTGAATTCTTTTTTTCTTTTTTTCCCCCCACATTCTCCTTCCCTTGGTTGGCGAGGTCAGCCTTGCTGGCCAATGGCGAGGCTCGCCCCCATCAGCCACTAGCGAAGGCGAGCCTTGCCTAGCAACGGTGAGGCCGCCATCGCCACATTTGGCAAGGCTCAGCCATGGTGAAGTCGAGCCTCGCTGGCCACTAGCAAGGTTGACCCTCGTCTTGGTTGGGCAAGGCCCCGCCAGATCTAGCGAGGAGCCTCGCCGGCCGATAGCAAGGTCAACCCTCACCTTGGCTGGGCGAGGCCCTGCCGGATCTAGCAAGGCCAAGCCTCATCATTCGCCGGTGAGGTTGACCTTGCTAGCCCTCACCTCCAGTCAGTGCCGGCCGGCCAAGGGAAGGAGAATGTGGGGGAAAAAAAGAAAAAAAAAGAATTCAAAAATTCAAAAAAATATTTGAAAATTGTCATGTCAGCATTCGCCGGACGGCCGACATCCACATCAGCGCGGCTAGCCAATTTTGACCTGGATGGACTGAATTGGCACAATTATAAAATATTTAGGACTAAATTGCCCAAAAAAAAAAAGTTTAGGACTGAATTGGCACAATTACAATAGGTTTAGGACTTTTTTGCTAATTCTCCCTTCGAATGAGATATGCTTGGTTTTGGACATACTCTTTGTTACGTCCAAATCCAATATTTAACTACACGACCAATCCCTTATGAATGAAGTGTGTTCTATTATGAACAATCACATCCAATAAGTGCGAGTAACTTTTTCAGATGAGCACCATTTGTCTCGTAAATCATGTCGTTCACCTTTAATTAAGATATTACTAGATGAATTATGCAATAAAATGTTCTTTAAAACTCTCAAGGGGTGATTTGAATGGTCAAGCAATTAGTTTGTATATGCACATTTGTACTGCTTTGGATAAATTCGACGGCTACATCTATCACCTTGTGCGTGGAGCCTTAAAAATGCATATTGACATGACAATTTGCATAAAACCATAGAATTAGTTGAGTTAGAAAGGTTTGGATATTCCATGTACGTGGAGACCTTGACTTAGGAGACATGGACACGGACCGAGCCTTAGTGGTACCGAGATCAACCGCTGAAGTCTTGAGACCGTCCTGAGGAACCCAAGCTCAAGTGCCGTTGTCCCAAGTTTGGCAATGGAGGTTCCCAGCAGGGCACCATGGTCTTGAGCTCGGCTTCAAGGCATCCTAGCCCATCCTCCGAGGTTTCAAGGTTGATCTCAAGGGATTGTGGCTTAAGGGTGTGGAACAAGGCCTAGCCTTAGGGGACTTGAGCCTAGTTACTAGGATCAAAGTCCTGCTGCAATAGTCTGTTATCATAAAAGAAGTCACTCTTCGTCCTAAAAGGAGGCTATCGGTAGTTATGAAAGAAAGTTATTTTTGACATGTAGAGTAGCAATTGTTGGGGATAAGGTACCTATTAGCAAGAGATGTGTTGATTGGTTGTTTGCAAATAGAGATTAGTTCACATATTATTTATAGTAACTATAACTATTTATAAATGCTTCTTGAGAACTCTCTCTTTTTCTCTTTTCATACATGCAATTTTAATTCATTCAATGTGAAATTCCAAAAAAGATATTGAGTAATTGATGGACTTATTTCTTTGCGGCTTCGGTATATATCTTGAAGGTGTATTTATTCTAAATCCGGCAGCAACAATAGTGAAGACAAATAATACCTCAAGAACATTGATCGTTATTACACATCAAAGCATCAAAAATCTATTATTACTTCTCTATTTTCATCAGCAATCAAATTTCCCTAACAAGCTTGGCGTCGAGGGACGTAGGGTTAGATTGTTCATACCGAGGCCCAACCATTGAGGCCTTGGCATAGGTGTCAAGGACTTTGCACACTATTGCTAGGATCCTTAGTTTGACCTTGGCGGGGTGCCAAAGCCCTGGGTTCAATAGCCAAGGTTCAATTGTGTTTTCGAAATTGTTTTTTGACATATAAAAGAGGGAGTTATTTTCTTAAATTTAAGTATAGATTTTCTGATAATTATGATTAATATTTTTCATTAATTTTTTAAATGATCAAAATGTTGAAAACCTATAAAAATGATTTGCGGTAGTGACCATTTACTATCTTTAAAGGAAAGTTACCGTCAGTTTAGCTAAAATTAGCAGGAGAATAGGGAAATTGCCGTTGTTTTAGATAATTACAAAACTTAGGTTCTACCACCGATGATAACTTAAGAAAATTTTACCATATCATCGGATTATTATCGAGTGCTAATATCCCCGAGTTAAAAATTTTCCGTCCATATTACTCTTCACCAGAAAAGAAGGCACTAATCGGAGGTGCCATCGAAATTATTTCACAGCTACAATTGTTGAAAACAATTACTGATTATAAATACAGTTAGTTGTTGCCATTTGAGGAAAAAAAAAATGATACTGCTGGACAATAATTAAGATTATTTGTTCAACCAATTCGTGAAAATCATTTCGTGAAAACTTTCTAAGTGATGGTCAAAGGAGTAAAAGTATATAGGATGTAAATACTATCAAAAGTAGTAAGTCCACCGGTTCATTGAGTAACTTTTCTTTAATAGGAAATAAATAATTTTGCCTTGTGAGGTAGTAATTTTTCACGTGCAGCCAACATTTTCCCTCGCATGTTGGATTTATCCGGTACACGGTGGCGCTCAAGCAAAATTTCATCTTAAACTGAACTTTCTTCTGAGAGTGATTTGGGCACTCTCTTATCGTAGCCGAAAAAGAATAAAAAAAAAGTTGCTCCACTGAAAGGCTCGCCAAGCCCATGTGGCGTAAACCACTGGGTAGGGGTTTATCCTAGGGATCCCCGACTACAAAACCCTATAAGAAGCCGCCAGGGGATTTGTAACCAAATTTGGAAACACCCCCGGGCCTGATTCCCACAATGCCTTCCTTAGGTAACCAATCCTGAGCGTGGTACAGGAAAATGATGGCAGCTGGTTACAAATTTGGTTAGAGTAGGCCGTTGGAATGCTGAATTGGACTAGCTGAGTTCACCTTCCAATTTTCAATTTTTTATACTTATATCCACATATTTGTACAATTGATTTTAAGATGAATTTAAATGGTCTATGTGTAAGTCAACATTTCTCTATTATCATTAGGAATGAGCATTAGTCTAGGGTCAATTTTGGACCGGCTTTGGACTGGCTTTGGACTTACCCAATGCAACTGCTCCTGGTTCGATTCCCGAGAGGATTGAATCGATCCGTAGTCCTAAGACCCTTGGACCCTGCACCGTGTAGGTTGATCCTCAGTCTTGAGAGTTTAGGGGTTGTTTGGATTAGACCAACCCTATATATAAATATATATTATATATTTATAAGATTTTGTCTACTTTAAAATTATAACGCCTCCTACTCTGTTATCTTCGCAGTTCAGTTTGTCATGTAAATTAGAAGGTAGAAAGAAACTCAGCCCTTATTCAACCAAAAATAAAAAATAAATAAACCCTCTTCACTCACCTCGACCTTGCTCTCCTCGCTCACCTTATTCACCGCTTACCTCCCAGCTTGCCTCTCTTCACTTGTCTTGCTCTTGCCACCAGCCTTTGTTCCATCGTTTCGCGTGTTTGTTTTTCTAGTTTGTTGCTTTTAAGAAGTGTAAATTTATGTTGTTACTTTATCTTGTATTTATGTTTGATATGTATTGTGTTCATAGTTTAGTTACTCAATATCGTATTGTTGATGGATATGTAATTTAAAATAGTATGTTTGTCATCTTAAGGAATGCAAAAAATGAAACAAAAAAGTAATCGTTTGATCCTAGGTTGACCTTGGAATTGGACCAAACCTATAGGGTTAGTTCGATCCTCAGTCCTAGGTTCAACATGATCGATCCTTGGTCCCAGAAATTGGAGACTAACACTGTGCAAGTTAGTTTCAGGGTTAGGTGATGGACTGGCTCAACTCGAACCGTGCTCATATTTAATTATCATCAGTGTCCCTTAAAAGTATTGGAGAGAAATGGGTAATATTTCACCAAAAACTAACCTAATTCAGGATCAATTTCTCTCTCAAAACTAGACCAATCGAATCAACTTAATCCCAATAACAACCATAAATATATAATGCCGAAATGACAAGAAGGCAAAACCAACAACAACAACAACAACAACAACAATAACAATAACAACAAGATTTTAACATGGAAACCCAATGTGGGAAAAATCACGAAATGCCCAAAACCTTCCACTAATCACTTATGAAGCATTGACACTCTTCAAGAGCTTTTGTGTTGTGTCGGACACTTTGACACGTGTTCGACACTCTCCAACACTCTTAGACACTCTTGGACACTCTCCGATACTCGGTCAACACGTGTCGAAAAATCCGACACCTGGTCAACTTTCTCGACACTTTCCAACACTCGAGTCAGAATTATGATATACAAGTTTCCAACACGTGATTCCGATATCGAGATTAATTTTAAAAATTCAATAAATGAGAAGTCAAAATATATATGTAAAAAAATAAAACATAGTAATAAAAATAATAAATGGAGAAAGAAGAAAAACCCAATCTTCTCTTCTCTTCGACTTCCACTTCTCGTGATACATCATTCACTCCTTAATTTTTTTTTTCTCCTCTTCCAACATATCTAACATGCAAGTCCAGAATATAGATCGCTTATTTTTCTCCAAGTTTTATGAATTATTGAAATATGGTTGAATTTGTCAAATTGAAATAATGAATGATATTAATAAATGACGGATTAATGTTTTTACTATATATTCATTCTAGACTTTTTTATTTATTTATGAATTTGATTCAAATTAATTTGATTGAAATAATCATAAAAATAATAATTTATTATGTATATATAAAAATATATATTTAATATACAACGTGTCCCAACGTATCGGGATTCTTTGTTTTTTGAGAAACGACATGTCGGCATGTCGTGTCGCATGTCGGTATTGGTACTACTTAGCTAATCACTAAAAATAAAATGATATATAAAGTGTTATTCTTTAGTCACATACCAAAAGCTCAATATAAACAATACAACTGTATTTTTTCACCACAAAAGTGGATTAAATAGAGTAAGAAAGTCTTAATTGCAATTAGAAAATTCAGAGGAGGTTCTCAATGAACGAAACTAATCAACTTGTAGCTTTCAATATCACAAATAACATACTCGAATTTGAGTTAATTCTGTCAGCGTTTGGCTTTCAAATCGGAATTGCAAAGTTGCACCCATTTTTCTTTCTTCTCCCTATTCTCTCGTTACACTCATGGTCACTCTTTTCTCTTTCTTCTTTGCTGCTCACTTTGGGCTCTACCCCCTCACTTGCACGAAGCAGCCCCTCTCCTTTCTTTTTCGGGCCTGTTTGGTAACTATCCCAATAGTGCTAGATTCTGATTTTTTGTTCCCAGAATCAGTTTAGGAAGAGAATCACGTTTGGTAAAATTTTTGTTCCCGGGAACAAATTTGTTCCCAGAATCAGTTTGGGACGAAAATCAAGAATAATAAAAAAAAAAAGTTGATTCTTGTTCCGGGAACAAAATTGAGAATCAAAACTCTTCTTCTTCTCTTTTCTTCTTCTTCATCGACCGCCATCCCGCGATCGCCGCCCATTGCTGCCCACCGCCGTTCGCCACCACCGCCGTCTGCCGTCGCCACTTGCCACTGCCGATCACCGCCGCTCGCCACGGCTGTCAACCGCCACCGTCGATCGCCGCCGTCCGCCACCGTTCGCCGCCGTCCACCGCTACCACCGATCGCCACCATCCACCGCCGCCGTTCGATGCCGCCAGTCTTCGGCGAGCTTGCGGAGGATCGCCAAGCTAGGGCGAGGTCCAGCGAGGCCGACCAATGAGGGCCGGCCTCGCCAAGGGCTGGCGACCGGCCTGAAGAAGAATTAGAATAGGAGAAAAAGGAAAAAAAGAAAAAAAAAGGAAAAAGGAAAAAAAAGGAAAAAAATTATTTAAAAATTAAAATAAATTGATTGGAATAGAATCAATGAACACGGTACTCAACCGCAATTCTATTATAGAATCAGAAATTTTGTACAGTTACCAAATGCGTTCTTTTACTCAGAATCATTTCCCGGGAACAGAATAAAAAATAATCATTTCTGATTAGAATTTGTTCCCGAGAACAAAATCATTACCAAACAAGCCCTTACCAAATGCGCCCTAAGGGCCTGTTTGGTAACCATCCCAACTTGATCTTGGGATTCGATTTTTGTTCCTGAATTAGTTTGGGACGAGAATCGCATTTGGTAAAATTTTTGTTTAGGGAACAAATTTGTTCCCTGAATTAGTTTGGGACGAGAATCAAGAATAAAAAAAAAAAAAATTGATTCTTGTTCCGAGAACAAAATTGAGAATAAAAACTCTTCTTCTTCTCTTTTCTTCTTCTTCATCGACCGCCATCCCGCAATCGCCGCCCGTCGCCGCCCGCCGCCGTCCGTCGCCACCACCATCTGCTGCCGCCACCCTTCGCCACCATCGCCCACCGTCGTTGCCGATCGCCGCCGCCCGCCGCCGCCAATCGCCGCCGTCCGCCGCCGTCCACCGCCGCCATCGATCGCCGTTGTCTGCCACCACCGTTCAACGCCGCCAGTCGCCGGCAACTGGTTTGGCGAGCTCGCCGGAGACTTGCCAGGCTAGGGCAAGGTCCAGCGAGGCCGAGCCAATGAGGGACGGCCTCGCCGAGGGCCGGCGACCAGCCTGAAGAAGAATTAGAATAGGAGAAAAAAGAAAAAAAGAAGAAAAAAAGGAAAAAAAAGGAAAAAAATTAATAAAAATTATTTAAAAATTAAAATAAATTGATTTGGAACGAAATTAATGAACACGGTACCAAACGCAATTCTATTCCATAATCGAAATTTTATACGATTCTACCAAACGCGTTCTTTTATTCGTAATTGGTGGTTAAGGAACGAGAATAAAAAATAATCATTTTTGATCAGAATTTGTTCCCGAGAACAGAATCGTTACCAAACGCGCCATTCTTTTCGACTTTTGATCTTGTCTTTTTCCTCTTTGTTTTCTGTGTTAGATGGGCCCCACAAATGAGGCGGACCGGCCAACGAATTTCTCGCTCCACCTCATGTCTCAACTTTTTAGAAATTTTTGCAACCACAAGAGTTCATTTATCTCTTTTAGTGATAGCGATATATTCCGCTTCAATAATAGACGAAGCAACACATTTTTGCAACCTTAATTTTAGTGATGTATTTAAATGGTCAACGTCTAACTCCATATTTCTCTATTATCATCAACTACCCTTAAAAGCAACCAACAGTGTCATTGCATCCTCCGATAACAAGCCAACCAGAAATTCCTCTCGAACCTCAAGCTAGCTCTCAGTCATGGCTGACAGGTAAATCTCTCTCTCTCTCTCTCTCTCTCTCTCTGGGTGCTCATTCTTTCCCCTCATTCCTTCTCCTATTGCTGGCCCACAGCAAGAACAGCAAATTAACTGGAGAAGAAAGTGAAGAGGAGCGAGTGGACGAGAGGAAGTACTTCCAGAAGGTGCTTGACGACGTCGTGAGCCTCAACTCCCTCTTCACTGTTGCCGTCTTCGTTGGCCTCTCCTTCGCCCAGCCGGGCCAAGTTCAGAGCCTCGAGGATGACAACAATTGCCACTCGGACACCAAGATGCGCAAGCGGCTCGTGGCCTTTGAGATTGCCTCCTTCAGCTGCTTCGTCTTCTCCGGCTTCCTTGCCAAGACCGTCAAGATCTACCTCTACATCTACAAGAAGCACGACAACTTACCAGGCAGCGCCGCGAAGATCCCACAACGCCAGTGGAAGAGCCTCGTTGGGTTTTATTTGTCAATCTACGGGACCATAGCCGGGACCCTGCTGCTGCTCCTGGCCATGGTCAACGTGGTCCAGATCAAGCTCGGCCGGCTCTCGTGCAACGGCGATTTCACTGTCAGCACTGTTTCCGTCATGGTCGGCACCATTGGCCTCAGCCTGCTGATCTACTTCACTGCAGTGACCTACGGCCTGTTGTTCACCGGCAAGAACGCGCTGTCCCAAGGCAAGGCGGCAGAGACCAGCAAGGGCGTTCCCGTCGAGGTTGGGAAGGTGTGACGATGAGAAGGGAGAAATTAATTAGAAGGGCAATCTGAAATACGATAGACTTATCATGTAACGTATATCCAATGAGACGATATATCATAGGTCCATGTGAATATATTACATCTTAAATGATGGTGTTATGTTGTCGTGCATTCCATGATTCTTGCGCATCCTTTGAGTGAATTTTTATCTGATAGTCGACATTGATTTACAAAGTTTACATAGGGAGAACTCTCGCTGAGTGCTGAATTGATTACTTCTTGAAATCTTCATAGAAGAAATAGAGTTCACATCGCCAAATATTTTACGCAAACAGCCTCGTCCACTCTTGATTAGATGATTATGATAGAAATTATATGCGACCGGAAGTGATCGATGTATTTCTCCAAACAAACAAAAAAGAAACGAAATACGAAACACAAATCATTCATCAGCTAATGTTGCGGGGCCAATGCTGTCTCCATGAAAGATTCCAGCCACTCCTTTCTCCATGAGCTGCCCCACTTACGTCTCTTTCATTCTTTTATGGATCGGTAACACTTATAGCAATCAATCAAGATTAGATTTAAGTGTCTGCCTAGTTATCAGGAGCTAGATTATCCAAACCGAAATAATTACACGGGTAGATTATCAAATTTGATTTCTTAATAAGAGAGAAAAATATCGAAATGTGTTATTAAACGAGAAAAAACCGTACGAGAGTGATTGGCCTTTTTTCTGAACGTTGGATTTTCGGAAGAAACACTACCAGCGAGAAGACGGACGGATTTCATATGTTGGCATGCGACATTTACTTACTGAGAAAATATACATGTGTGATGAGAGTGAGAATGTACTTTATGTGACAGATAAATGTTCATGGCAGTGAAACATGGTGTAATTGATCGATTGCAATTGCCTGCATACTATAAATCTTGTCCTACTTGGCATCCTATATGTGTGTGTTTATATATATATATATCATTTTTGATTGATTGGTTACACCTTGTTTCATTCTCACGTGATATTTTCGTCATATAAAACACATTCTCAACATCATCCCCTGATAGTGGTTATGTATAGGGTGTGATTGGTCGATTGCGATTGCCCACATACTATAAATCTTGTCCTACTTGGCACCCTATATGCATATATATCTTACTTTTGATTGATTGTTTGCACCGTGTTTCATTCCCACATGATGTTTTGTCATACAAAACACCTTCTCAATATCATCCCCTCATAGTGGGAAAAAAAGAAGATATTTCTACCAGAGGTTTATGCTGTGAAGTAATGTTAAAAATATTGAACAGAAGTTTCAAAACGTTTCGACTTGAAGAATACAAATAATGTTAGTATCTCATGTTGAAGCATCCCAAATGTAACAGAATCTATGAACTGATCTTAATATTTTGAACATTATTTATAGCGCAATTCTTTAGCATCTAACAAATACCACGACCCTTTCCCCTCTCCGCCCAACCTCACTCTAAAGAGAAGCAAAACGACAGATTTTTTTTTTTTTTTAATGATGGAAAGAGGTGTAGTTACATACGTTACATCAATTAATATGTTGATTTTGTGTATTAGTCTATCGATATCAAAGAGGTCAGAGACTCTAAAAGATAACACAAATGCAATCGCAAAATTTGTGCTTCACCTGAGAAATTCAGCTCAGGACGCAATGCATATGATAAGATAAATGCTCACTGCTTAAGAAATCTACCTACATAAGTTGTTAGATGAATGCCTAGTTTCTTATTTAAATATTTCAATGCTCTCCCTCACGTTTAATCTAGTCTTTTGCTTAGCACTAGGCGTGAAAGTTTAATTGGAGAGGCAAATGTGATTTGGAAAGATTCGAATTTAGAACCTTTTACTTTGATATCATGTGAACGTGAACCACAATCAATTATTCTAAAAACTTAAATTATTAGATAAATGTGTGGTTTATCATTTAAATATTCTAATAAAATTCTCACTACAAGAGGAGTTCACCTCAGGATACAGGGCATTAAGCCTCAAAGGAATCCACCAAAGGAATACAGAGTTAAGCGAAACTGAAATCCAAGGGTAAATTTTTTGAAACACTCGCTTACCCTCTAGGAAAGACGGGTTTTAAAGACACAAACTTAAAACATTCCCTCTAAGCATTGGCAATTCTCATAGACATTGCATTGGACTTAGCAAGAACATAAATGTATTAAATTACCTCATCTCAGATTTCCTAACCAGCGCCTCGTTTTTTGGGAGTAACATTGCCCAGAATATTCCAAAATACATGAAGCTCGACTCACTTAAAAGTAGACACATAGAGCTTTCCAACGGCGTATTTTTAACCATATTGAATCCCGATAACCCTTTCAATATCTGAAAAAAATGACCCTTAAAATATTGTCAAAAGAAATGGATTTCACCTCGTGCTATGGAGCCTAGCGCATTGTGGGATCTAACAGAAAAATTAGAAGAATCCGTGGATAGTCCTTCGTTTGCGTAGGGCTTCTATTTGGTCTTTTTATCTAATATTAAGTATGGAAATATTTAATTGGGGAGACAAATGAGGTATGGAAAAATTCAAATTTAGAATTTCCAACTTTGATATCATATAAGATTTTATGGGACCATTTCTAATTGTTCTAAAAGCTTAAGTTATTATATAAATGTGTGATTTATTATTTTAATATTTTAACAGTGATAGTCATGCTTGTAATATATGAGTGTTATTCATATTAGAAAGAAGAAATGACCTAAAATTGCTCGAGCAAATCCAAATGGTTTTGAAAGCATAAACCCTTTGGACTTTCCACCTCCGCCTATTTGGATTTTGCGATTATCCAGTAATTCTTAGCAATCACATTCGTCCAGGGATGACCCGTGAGTTTATACTTTCTGCATTATCCTCTAGGGAAAGAGAGAGAGAGAGATGGATTTTGCGATTATCCAGAAATCTTAGCAATCGCATTCGTCCAGGGATGACCCGTGAGTTTATACTTTCTGCATTATCCTCTAGGGGAGAGAGAGAGAGAGAGAGAGAGAGAGAGAGAGAGAGGTTATTGTTAGAAGCATTTATGACTGATGAGATAAGACGTTACCAAGATTTAATCCAATCATCTGAAGAAACTAGGACTACAAATTTATAAAATGAAGATTGTGCTGCAGGGCGGGGCGGCGCATGAAAGTTTCCCTCGTTCCGATTTGCCTCGCTCCGGCGCTATTGTCACTTGGACGGATGAAGTTGTCATCCCTATGATCCACGCGATATCTTGCACACACTCCCCACATGACCTGCCAACATAGCTATCGGCAGCAACAACTAACAAACTCCATGTTCGAGAATATTGAATAGAAGATGCACATCAACTTCCTTCGCTGTCCAGCTTACTGAGTCCAAATGGTGGCTTTAGTGCATCTGCGAGTCGCTATCTCCGTATTCATGACGTTTCACAATTATGGAAGGGGGTTGGTATTAGGTAATGCTAGCTCATGGTGGACCCCATCTAACATCTAGCGGAGTCTCAAACTATTTATTGGATAGCCCGTTTTATAAATGATGTGATAGATAGACTCAATCACACAACTATTACTATACAAAAGAATTCAAGGACTTCCTCTTAAATCTATGGATCTGACAGATACTCGAGGTTCGGTCCACTTGATTTAGTAAAATGAGTTCGGGCAAATACGAATTGGTGCGTTGGACCAATTAGTCGTGCGGCACGTTCACGTTATTCGTGTGTGGTCAGAATTGGGCCAATGTTCAACTTAAAGGAAGGAAAAACTAGGGAATTCTCTCCCATCCTAAACCTCGGCGCATGGCTGCATCCTCAAGTCCATAGGCTTAACGAGACAAGATACAAAAGAGTACAAAGAAAGGATATTTTTTCATGGCGAGTCTCAGATTCGGGTATCTCTCCTTCTATCTCGAGCTTTACCATAACCTTTCGATCCATCTTGCCTTCTGTCTCGAACTTTACTACGTCGTATAGCCTGATAAAGAGACTGGAGGATCATAGAGCATTCATCGTTATGCTTTTGCTTTTTAACTTTTCCTTTCTAATTTTAAGAGATGACTCAAAATAGGATCAAGGCGACAAAGTGGAAGAGAGGAATACTTCCAAAAAGTGCAAAGTCCAACGGATTCTTACAACAAAATCATTTATGTCATTCGGCCTCTCTCTCAAAATCAAACTTGATGTATGAGCACAATAATTCACATGGAGTAACCCACCTCTCAATATCATAGAGTTCCAAGAGTTAAGTCACTTTTCAAATATTGATTCTTAAGTCATTTGAGTTTGCAATATCTACAATGATAGAAAAGATGCTTTAAATCCCCTGCTCAATCAAGTATTTCTCAACCTCCGATCAAAAAAAAAAATCAAGTATTTCTCAACCACTTTTCCTATTATTGTAGAATAACCCGAGATTTGACAAAAATTTAATATTTTCTTGTGCCACTTCAAATCAATATCAACAAAATGAGTATTGGGACACATAACTCAAACATATACGACCTTCATCTTCAATAAATATATACTTTGCAAAATCGGTAATCTACTAAAGCATAATTATAGGCAAGTCTTACTCAACACACAATAATTAAGGGTCGGTGTCCTTACCTTGTTTATCTTATGAATTGGTAAGTCAAATCGGGGAAAAGGTGTTAGAAAAGTTCTAAATATATTACATTGGTGTTGATTTAGTCATAAATTTTTAATTGTGCCAATTTAGTCTTAACCTTTTGACATAGTCCCAATCATATCATTCTAGCTAATTTTGGCTGAATATTGTAAATGTGGATGCTAGCCGTTAGCCGTTAGCCGTCCTATGTGACATGGTGGGCACTGATGTAAAATTTTTTTAGTTATTTTAATTTGTTAATTTGTTATATTTTATTTTCCTTTTTTTTATTTTCCTTTCTCTTCCCTTTTTTTCCATTCCGTTCCTTCCTCCTTCAGTTGGTCGCCATACCTTGACGACATGCCAAAGGTGAGGGACCTCGTTAGCCTCCCCAAGCGAGGCTTGAGCCTTCACCAGAGGCTACAAGGGTGGCCTTGCATTGGGTTAGTGAGGGTCAAGCCTTGCCAACCATGAGTGAGGCCTTGATTGCAAGGCCGCTCTCGCGGCCTTTGGTGAGGGCTCTCCAAAGGCCAACGAGATCAACCTTGCTAGTCCTCACTTGGCGTCCATGTTAACAATATTTTACCAAAATTATCCAGAAAGACTAAAATTGCACTAAGTCAAAAGATTTAGAACCAAATTAGTACAAATGTAATAGATTTAAGATTTTTCTAACATTTTTCCCATCTACCCATCATTATTCAATTTTCTTCAATATAATACATTACATTATGGAAAATGAATTTGATAAAACACATCATCATATTATTTGACCGCCAATTATATCCATTAAAATGCCATTAAAATTTTTAATTAAAGATAACATTTTAATAAAAAGCTATTTTCTTTTTTTTTAAATACTCTATAACGATACAAATGTTTTGGTTAAATAAGCAAATTATAGTTATTAAAGACTAACGATAGTCTTAAATAGATTCGAATCTATTTGGCGGGAAGCTTTCCGTTAATAACATGGAATTAAAGATAAATAGATTGTTGATTATGAAAAAACAAAGAAAAAAGTTATGTTTTCGACTTAATGTTTTATTTTGTAGGGTTAATATCACGATAAACCCAAAATTAGTACACTTATAATAAATTAACCATAAACTAATGTTTTGACTATAAAAAACCCCAAATTAGTATACTTGTGATAAATTTACCTTTTATCTTTGGTTACTTTCCGTTAAATTTTACCATCAAATTATTGAGTTGGATGATATGCCTTAATTGATGGGTTTACAAATTTGGGATTTTACCATTCGCTTATCACATGTGTACTAATTTATGATTTTTTGTTGTATTAATAAAATTTAACATAAACTGATAGATGGTAAATTTGTCACAAATGTATCAGTTTGGGGTTGTTGGAGTTCACAAAATTAGTTTGGAGTAAATTTGTTATCAGTATACCAATATAATGTTTGATGCAGTAAAAAAAGTTAATTTGTGATAAATTTCTCACAAATATACTAGTTTGTAGTTTTTCGTGATATTAATCCTATTTTGTAATATTCCAAAAAAAAAAGAGGGCCATTTGGAGTTGAAAAAAATAGGGTAAATTTGAAAGACAAAAGAAAGGGGAGATTCTGGACATGAACCCAAAAGATCAAGAGAAGGTTTGAAGAGAGGGAATCATGAAACATGCTTTCCTTACTATAGTTCCCTTTCATTATGTGCAGGGTTACTACTGGCCATTTTCACCTGACCAGAGGGAGAGAAGCAAGAGGAAGAGAGAGGAGACAACACACCGGGAAGAGTCGAGACTCCTTAGAAAGTCAACCAATTCGTGATAGGTTCCAGACTAAGTCGATCAATTTGTGATGGGTTCCAGACTAACTTAAATGAATTGGTAAGTTAAGTCAATAATGTTAGTATATCCCTTATTCTATCTATAATTAAAAATATAATAATTGTCAGAGATTGACTGCCAAAGAAAATGTTTATTTGCCTCTAAATTGTTTATATTGTCGTAGCACTTATATAAGCTTTGCCACCATCGAGCAAAAACAACAACATATACCTTATTCATATGCAATGTAGGATCCAATTTTTTGCCGTTGAAGAAACCTTTCATCCAAGGTGGAGTTTCACATCATCGAAAAGGGAAAAGAAATGAAGTGAGAAATATGTGAATCCGTTCATTTTGTAGAAAATAATTTCCGGGAAAATGTTTTCTAGATTTTTTAGCGTTCGTTTAACGAAAAATGAATTCATTAGGGAAAATGTTTTCCATGAAAGAAAAAAAAGTCTTCTAAATTAGGGGAAAATGTTTTCCACTTTTGAAAAGTGGAAAACATTTTCATCTCTTGATATCTCTTATCTCACACATCTACAAATTCTTACTTTCTCCTCCCCTTTCTTCTTCTTCTTTTCCTTTTTTATTCAAATTATTTTTTAATTTTCTTTTTCTTTTTTAATTCAAATTATTTTTAATTTCCCTTTTCTTTTCTATTATTTTCTTTTTCTTTTTCTTTTTCTTTTCTTTGTTTCCTATCTTCTTCTTTCTTGGCTAGTCATCAGCCATTGCCAGGTGAACCTCGAGCTTGTCGATCTCAAGCTCGCGCTCTGCACTCTTACTTATCCTTTTTTTTTATTTTTTATTTACTCTACATTGCAGTTGTACATTGCTCAAGCAAAAGGCTCTACATGCTTTGCTTCTTTTTTATTTTGTTTATTGTAACATAAAAGATGCAGGGGAAGAATAGGCCACTCAACTAAAAGATTCTCATTAGGGCTGTACATACTTTACTTCTCTTTTTTTTTTTTTTTTTTGGTGAAGACATACCGTTGACACCTAAATTTTGATTAGGTTTTTAATTAATTAGGCCTTAATTTCCTTTATTTTTCCTTTTTTAGGATAATAAATAACAAATAACAAATAACAAAGAAACAACAAAAATAGAAAAACAAATAAAATAGAAAAAAAAAAGTAGCGCGTCGGGCTGGGCCTTCGAGACGAGCCCCTCCTTTTTCTTGTGCAGGCCCCCCTCGGCCTGGCCTGTGTGATGCGGCCCTTTTCCCCCTTTCTTCTTCTTCCTTCTTCTTTCTTCTTTTTTGCTCATTCCTCCTCTACCTCTGTAAGCCACGCACAGTGATGGCGATGCGCTCGAGGACACCTACGACGAAAGGGGAGAAGTAGACTTGCAATGACGGGACATGCAAGTGGGTAGCTTGGAGTGGACGTCGGTTTGGCCGCACCCAGGGCCGGTCGGCGTGCGTCAACCGGTGGCCAAACCTCTGTCGACTGGCACCCCTCCGCCTATAAATAGGCCCATCCCGGTGAAGATCTGAGGAAAAAGCAGAGAGAGATCGAAAGCTAGCGAGCGTCACAAGCTTCCCTCGAGAGACTTTAGGGGAGGCTCGAGCGCTCGTAAGCCCAGATCTGAGGGAGAGGGAAGAGATTGGAGCCGGAAGAGAGGAGCTGTGCAAGAGAAGGAGTTGCCTGATGCCATCCCCGACGACCTACCGCCGATCCCTCTTATGCCATCACAACAGACCTCCATCGTTGTCGTACAGCCACCTGTCGAGGCCCCCTGCCGTACGGGGCGGCCGTTGTTCCTCACGCCCCTACCGCTGATTCCTATCTCACCACCACCGTTCGCCACTTGGCGAGTTCCAATCAAGGTCCCCGAAACTAGTGAGCATCTTTGCCCCCTATTGTCACACCCCGACCCTCAGGCACGAACCCATCCCTCACTTGGTCGATTAAATAGAGACGTCCCAAAATGCATCGCCGACCTATTCATTTTAGTACACATGCGGAAGCATATAAATAATCCCCAAACAATAAACCAATGGAATAGGAAAGTGGCCAATTTTTCACAAAATACCTTTTTATAAACACACAGGTCTATACACAAAGATTTACAAAAGGGATCGGCTCCAACAAAAGAGAATTGTCCTATGACTAACTAGCCGGACAAGATTGCCGATTCTTCGAGCTTCACCTCTTAAACTCCGGGGCTTTCGGTCCTTCACCAACACCATCTAATGACCTGAAATTGTTATACAATAACCAGTGAGATAATGTTTTAGCGAGTTCTACCCCCTAAGACTCGATTATGAAAAAAATATGCCTTAAGGGCTGTCTAAGCACAACCACGAGTAAGAGGACTTACCTTTGCTTTAGTTCCTCCCTGCAATTCAACACAACTCATAATCTCATCGAGTCACATCAACCAATCTAGTCATTTACTCAGATCGATTCATCGATCAATCGACCTAGTTGATTACATGTCAATTAGGCCATTTCTCGGTCATTTCAGTCAATACTATCTATACAGTCCGACCACCTTGCGAACAGCTTACTCTAAGCTGAAAAATAGATAGTAGCTATCATCAAGGCTAATAACTAGTATATTATTCATTCTCCAAGATGACATATTGAGTCATCGAGCAAATATTTACTATTCTTTCTCCGAGATGACATACCGAGTCATCGAGCCAATATAATATAATATCTTTCTCCGAGATGACATATTGAGTCATCGAGCCGACATAGTATAATGTCTTTCTCCGAGATGACATACCGAGTCATCGAGCTGATATAGTATACGTCTTTCTCCGAGATGACATACCAGGTCATCGAGCCGACGTTCATTCTCTAACAATTTCTCACTTTTTATCATACCAGATAAAATAGCCGTGTGTGGGTACATGGTTGGCCTTAGTCAAAATATAATAATTTCCTTTCCATAAATCGCACTATTTCATACAGTCCACCAAAATATTTTTGACATTGTAAACCAACGGTTGGTTATTTTCCAATTAAATACTGGAAATAAATAAATTTAGGAATATGTCCTAAAATCACAATCCACACCAAATAAGTACAAATTCGAGCTCAATTAAATAAACAAATCACACCATCACAATCAACATAAAATTTCGATCACCGGCTATCCTAGTCTAATTTCCGGAAAATAAATAAATTATTAAATAATTATGGAAGTTAATTATATAATGCCAATAAATACCAAAAATGCATACTTAGGTCCATATAGCCTAATTATATGCCGGAATGGGCCCGAAAAATTTTCAAGACTCATTAAATAAATACTAGAGTCTATTTACTCGCTAATTGCACTAACTATCCATCTAACATGCTTCGGCAATTAATTAAATTCTCTAATCTAATCTAACTAACCACCTAATCCAGCTTAACTTAAATTAATCAACCCTTAAGCGTGATTAACCTACTAAGCGAGGATTAGTGAGTTAAACTCACTTGTTCGGTGATCCGATTGGTGCAAATCGACGGGAACGCAACGGAGCTCAATTCTTTCCAAAGCGAGCCTAGCTTTCGGGGTTCGGAACGACCTCAAAATGGGCCAAAACAGTGCTGGAAACCCACATGATTTTGCTTCTGTTCAGGGTTGCAAAAGAGAGAAACAGGGGTTGATTAAGGTGAGCAAGACCGACGGAGGTTGAGCGGCCGACAGCGGGGACTCACGGCGGTCAAAGGTGGCTGAACGGTGGCCTGAGCTGGCCGAACGGCCTCCTGGACGCATGGACAAAAGTGGAGACGCAGTTGAAGCGGTGAGCACGCGCGGGCGACGTGGGACAGCGGCGGTGTGCGAGAACGGCAAACGGCGACGGTGTGTGGTCCGGCGGTGGCGTGACTGCTCCGGTGGTTCCTTTGCAAGCTTGCTGAAGATTTTGAAGTCTCCAAAGCACACCAAGGAAGGAGGAGGGACGGTTGAACAGTAGGGGAGAGAGAGAGAAGAGATAAGGGGACCAAGGGGGCCACAAGCCTTATTTTCTCCTCAAATGTCCCATTGACCATCCACCACCACTAGCTGTACCCCTTGGCTGAAAATCAGCCATCAATGCTTCCCTTAGGACACTTGAAATGGTCCGAAAGCCATAGGTGGTGGGGGGTTACGAATCTCATGGGTTTTCCTTCAAATTGGACACTAATCACTTCTTAATTCATTCTAATTTGGTCTCTAAAAATTCAATTACCATCTCATTGATCAAATTGATATTTTTCCTCACCAATTGATCCCATTTGCTTCCCAATTGCGTGACCAAAAATGGTCCTTGACTTTTTCTGGACAAAAACAACCATACCTCGACTTTTTCCCAAAAAGTCTTGGTTTACAGAAAAATATTCTGAGATTGAGTCACTGTTCCTAAAATGACTTGTGACATGATAGAACTTTCAATTTTTGAAATAGGATTCAAATTCGAGGTTAATTCCATTCTGGCGCATTTTTAGTGTGACTTGGAGCTACTGGGTAGCTTTTAGAAATTTCTAGTGCAAATGATTCGTGGTCGATTTTCTTCAAGCCACAATGAACCCACTTGACACATCAGCGACTCTCGGTTGTCATGAAAATCTCGAGAATTTAAATACAGACACAGGGTACCAAAACGACAGGATAATCAATCTAGTACCGGTCGACGAGAATTTTCCAATTTAGTGGAGTCACCCACGTTTAGCCACATATCTCAGTCAAATCAACCTATTTCTGATTTCCAATCGATTTATATCTGTGCCGCAATGATCTATGCAGATGAGCATAGTCGAGTAGTCGATTCTTGGTCGAATTCTCCAGTCTATTACATTGAAATTCCTTAATGGCTTTCCTTGATAGTTTAGTTATCTCGAGAGTGATCAGCTTTGAGAACAGCTCTATAGGCGCGTCGATGAAATGCCCGATTAATTTAATTGAAAGCAGAAGTGAAAATTTGGGATGTCACAACTCTTCCCTTCTTATAAAAATTTCGTCCTTGAAATTTAAACCATTACATACTTTGAACAAAAAGGTGGGGGTACAAACGTCTCATCGACTCTTCAGTCTCCTATGTTGCTCCTTCAGTACCGTGGTGTTGCCAGATCACTTTGACCAACGGAATGGTCTTTGAACGCAAAACTTGCTCTTTTCTATCAATTATCTGAACCGGGCTTTCAACGTATGACACACGGTCATCCACGTTCAATTCTTCAAAATTAAGCACATGGGTCGGGTCAGGCTCGTACTTCCTCAACATCAACACGTGAAAGACATCGTGCACTTGCGCCAATCTCAGCGGCAACGCAAGACGATACGTTAAGTTCCAATTCTCTCAAGAATTTCAAACGGACCTATGTACCTCGGACTCAGTTTTCCTTTCTAACAAAGTGCGAAGTTCCCCTCATTAGTGACACCTTCAGAAAAAAATAATCACCAACTTGGAATTCCAACGGTATCCGGCGCTTATTTGCATAGCTTTTCTGATGACTCTAAACAGTCTTTAATCTGTTTCTGATCACTGCCACGATATCCACTGACTATTGGACCAACTCTGGGCCTGTAATCTTTTTTTCCTTGACTTTGTCCCAACACACTGGTGTTCTGCACGATCTACCATACAATGCTTTAAAATGAGCCATCTGGATGCTCTCCGATAACTGTTGTTGTAGGCAAGCTCCACCAGATGAAGCTGTTCTTCCCAACTTCCTTTAAAGTCTAGCACACAAGCTCACAGCATGTCCGCGAGGGTTTGAATTATCCTCTCAGTCTGGCCATCCGTCTGAGGATGATATGCCGTACTATACTGCAACCTGGTACCTAAAGTACTTTGCAAGCTCTTCCAAAAGGCGCGGTAAATCTTGGATCTTGATATGAAGTTATCGTAATCGGCACTCCATGCAGTTGAACTACCTGACGCACGTATAGATCTACGTGTCTATCCAAACTGAGGTCCTTTCGAACTGCAATGAAGTGAGCCGACTTTATTAGTCTGTCGACTACCACCCAAATCGAATCATTATCTCTCTGACTCCTTGGTAGTCCGGTCACGAAATCCATCGTGATATGCTCCCATTTTCATTTTGGGATCTCGAGCGGTTGCAGAAGTCCTCTCGGCTTGCAATGCTGCGCTTTGACCTACTGACATGTCAAACACTTGGCGACATGCTTGGCGATGTCCGCTTTCATACTTGACCACCAATAATTTTGACGCAGATTCTAATACATCTTGGTGCTACCAGGATGAATGATGTAACTGCTACGATGTGCTTCTGATAAGATATTCTCTCTAAGCTCTATATCATTAGGCATAACCAATCATCCTCGGAACCTCAATGTTCCATCATCAGAAATCTGAAAGTTAGCCTTCCTCTTATCTTCTGAACATCTGGGTCTGTCGGTTGAAGTAACTTGATCCTGATCTGGACATTCGGCTCAATTCTAAGGGTAGCCATAAGACTTGAAAGGTGGCCTACCTTAAATTTGAATACCGAATCTCGAGCTCTCTTGATTAGGTTCCACTCCTTAATTAGAATATGAGCAATTGAAGACTTTCGACTCAAAGCATCAGCGACCTTGTTCGCCTTTCCCGAGTGATATAGAATATCACAGTTGTAGTCCTTCAGTAATTCCATCCATTGGCGCTGTCTCATGTTCAACTCCTTTTGAGAGCACAAGTACTTAAGACTTTGATGGTCCGTGAAGATCTATAATCTTTCTCCGCACAAATAATGTCTCCAAATCTTCAGGGCAAAGATAATCGCCACGAGTTCTAAGTCATGCATCAGATAGTTCTGTTCATGAGGCCTCAACTGACGAGAGGCATATGCAACAACTCGGCCATGTTGCATCAGTACATAACCCAACCCTCTGAATGATGTATCACTATAGATCTTGAATCCTCTAGGACCATATGGAATGGTCAACACCGGTGCGGTAGTCAGCTTTTCCTTAAGCTCTTGAAAACTACGCTTGCACTTGTCTGTCCACACAAAATTTTCCTCTTTCTTCAGGAGTTTTGTCAATGGCGAGGCTAATGCTGAAAACCCTTCCATAAATCGTCTGTAATAACCTGCCAAACCCAAAAAACTTCTGATCTCTGTCACGGTAGTCGGTCTCGGCCAGTTGATCACTACTTCAATCTTAGACGGGTCCATAGAGATTCTTTCGCCTGAAATCACGTGACCTAAAAAAGCAACGCGAGTTAACCAAAACTGGCACTTAGTAAACTTGGTGTACAACTGATGAACTTTTAGCATCTGCAACACTAATCCCAGATGACTCTCATGCTCTTCATCACTTCTTGAATACACCGGAATATCATCGATGAACACGATCACAAACTGATCCAAATATTCTTTGAATACATGGTTCATCAAATCCATGAAGGCAGCTGGAGCATTCGTCAACTCGAACGGCATTACAGTAAACTCATAATGATCATATCGAGTACGAAATGCTGACTTTGGAATATCCTTTTTCTTGATCCTTAGCTGATGATATCCTGTCCTCAAGTCGATCTTTGAAAATATCGACGCTTCTTGCAACTGATCGAACAAATCATCGATCATTGGGAGTGGATACTTGTTCTTGATCGTTACCTGATTGAGTTACCAATAGTCGATGTACAGGTGCAACGAACCATATTTCTTCTTCACAAATAGAACTGGTGCTCCCTAAGGTGATGCACGGGGACGAATGAATCCCTTATCTAGTAGCTCTTGCATATGCACCTTCAGTTCTTTCAACTCAGATAATGCCATTCGGTAAGGAGCCTTAGAGATTGGCTCTGTCCCGGGTGCTATTTCAACCACGAACTCAATTTCTCTCTCTAGCGGTAATCCTGGCAATTCCTTTGGAAAAACATCTGGAAATTCTTGCACCACAGCAATGTCTTCCATCTTTAGTTCCACAATTGTCGTATCCATGATAGTTGCCAAGTAACCTTGGCAACCCTCGTCTAACAAACGAGTTGCCTTTGGCGACGAGATCAAGATAATCGAGGGTCCTCCTCGATTCCCGACAAACTCGAAGCTCTCATCCTCTAACAGGTCAAATTGAATTGCCTTGCGATAGTAGTCCATCTTAGCTCGTTGCTTGGTGAGTCAGTCTATGCCAATAATTAAATCAAAGTCATTCATGCCTAAGACTAACAAGTCTATTTTCCCCACTCACTCACCAATCGCTAACTTGCAACCAGAACAACCTAAAACAACAATAACTTTATCCTTCAATGGTGTAGATATGCTAACTGCCGACTGCAATAACATAGGACTTACTCCTATCAACTTAACATATTGCTCGGCAATAAAGGAATGGGTTGCTCCTGAGGCGAATAAAGCGTAAGCAGGATAGTCGTTCAATGAAACCATACATGTGATCACATCATGCACAACCTCTGCCTGACCTTTAGTGATGGCATACACCGTGCCTTGAACTGAGGGTCTGAGCTGTCCTCCTTGCGGCGCGTTCTGAGGTGCGTACCCTCTAATCTGACCCATAGGTGGCAACGGTGGCAACTACGGTTGTCCTCTTGGTCTCCTAGGACAATTTCTGACTATGTGGCCTTGCTGGCCGCATTCAAAACATGCACTCGGTCTAGGTTGGCACGAGGTTGACTCGTGTCACCTTCCACAAAAGCGACACACTTCATTTCTATTGGGCACTGACCTGCCAATTCCACCCTTCTTGTTGGGTGGGATTTGGAATCTACCTCTAGTCATGGGCCTCTTTCCTTGGCGAATTCCTTCTCGATGCGAAGTAAACCTCGATCCAGATGAGATGACCTGTTCACTCAGGCTCTTTTCGAGCAGCTGTGCTCGACGATAGATTTCTTGCTAATCAGCCAAATCGAACGACACTAGCGGTTGCTTTAACTCTTGTTGAAGGCCATTCTTGAATCTTCGAGCCTTCTCTTCAGGGTTTTCAATCATTCTCGGAGCATACTGAGATAGCTCCGCAAACTTGACCTCATATTGGTCAACAGTCATTGACCCCTGACGGAGTCGCATAAATTCTTCTATCTTCTACTCCCTAGCATTCCTCAAGAAGTACTATTCATTGAATGCTTGAAGGAATGCATCCCACGGTGGGACCACTCCTTCAGGAAATACCATCTCTCTAGCGGCTCTCCACCAGGTATTGGCATTGCCCTGCAACTGATAGACTGCTAGGGTTATTTTTTCTGCCTCTATGCACATCAAGAGTGCCTTCTCCATATCTTGTATCCGTAGAGACGCGGCCTCGGGGTCTCCGGTACTTGTGAACCTTGGCAGGCTCAGCTTCAAAAATTGCTCCACCAGCTTGTGTATCGGCCTCTCTCTCTACACCACTACGTTCTCAGGTTGAACCTCAGTAGGTGCTACAACAAGTGCGGCGGCGGGTGTGGCCTTAGCGGCAGCAGCAACGGCAGCAGCAACAACGGCTTAATTCTGTGCCTGCTGTGCCATCACGTCTCTCATGGTCTCTAGCGCCTGCATGATCCCTTCGATTCTGGGATCACTAGGAGCTGCTACCTCGGCATCAACTAGAGGTGGTACCACTCCACTCACGCTAGCCTAAGCTAACGCTCGACCTTGGCCTCATTGGGTATTGACCCTGGTCGGCGTTCTACCCTGAGTCACGGCCCTAACGGTCATTTTGCTAGGAGTTTTTGGCTCCTGATGACTCATGGCTCAACTTTCTCTACTGAAGCCTACTTCCAATTCCACACCAAATTAGGAACAGAGTGATCCAAACAACAAGCAATTCTACCAAACAACTATCACAGACATGCACCAACATGAATTTAAAGGCCATTCCTACCACTATCCCATAAACCATCGCACGTTATCACTCCAAACCTAAACCATGCTCTAATACCACTTAAATGGGGATGTCATGCCCCAACCCTTGGGCACGCACCCATCCCTCACCTAGTCAATTAAATAGCGACGTCCCAGGACGCATTGCCGACCCATTCATTTTAGTACGCATGCGAAAGCATATAAATAATCCCCAGACAATAAACCAATGGGATAGGAAAGTAGGACAAATTTTTCACAAAATACCTTTTTTATAAACACACAGGTCTATATACAAAGGTTTACAAAAGGGATCGGCTCCAAACAAAAGAGAATTGTCCTACGACTAACTAGTTGGACAAGATCGCTGATTCTTTGCGCTTCACCTTTTAAACTCCGGGCTTCCGGTCTTTCATAACACCATCTAAGGACCTGAAAATGGTTATACAATAACCAAGGAGATAATATCTCGGCGAGTTGTACCCCCTAAGACTCGATTAGGAATAAAATACACTCTAAGGACTGCCTAAATACAACCACGAGTCAGAGGACTTACCCTGGCCTCAGTTCCTCCCTGTAATTCAACACAACTCATAATCTCATCAAGTCACATCAACCAATCCAGTCATTTACTCAGATCGATTCATCGATCAATCGACCTAGTTGATTACATGTCAATTAGGCCATTTCTCGAGACGCCTTTTTAATATATTATAATATTATAATATAAAATAATATTTTTATAATAAAAAATAATTTATTTTCCAGAAAATAAAAATAAAAATAAAAATATATCCATATTTTCCCAAAAAAGCCAGAAAAGTCAAAAAATGATTTATATTTTTAGAAAAATGTCAAAAATCCAAAAAAAAAATGCTTTTTATGCCAAAAAAATGATTTTGCTCCACAAAAGTCTTAGGGTTTAAACAAGATTAGGTACCGAAAGGGCATTAGTGATTAACTAGTGTAATCAAGTCCCAAATCTTAATTTCTTTGGTTGCGCAGAAGCGAGTATTTCTCCCGATACTTCGTTTGGGTTTCTAATTGACCCACCCCAAATTGATTAATGGCGACTCCGTTTTAAAATTAATTTATAGGTTAAAAACTTGGACTATTAAGTTGTGAATTGGTGGACTTAGGAGAGTCCGAGCTATGCCTAATAGACCTAGCCGAACCATCAGCCTCCGTAGGCGCTCGCCCTGATCGGGCGCTGAAAAAAAATGAGGTCGCGACAACTTGGCGACTCCACTGGGGAGTTGAAGACTTAGGCCTTTTTTTTTTATCTTGTTTAAATGCTTTGCTGACTCGGTTTTTTTTTTCTTTTTCTGTGCAGGTTAGTAGTTTTTTACTCCATTAAAATAAATGTCTTGTGATTATAAATTGTTGTGCATATTTTACTGTTTTAATACTACACATGACACACACAACCCGGCCGCCATAGGATACTTAGGATGGTGTTAAGAAAGATACGGTCTTGAACGCGAGACTGCGTTGTAAAGGTTGCCTTTCTTTTCCCTGAATTTCTTTAGCCGAGATTAAGGGGTTGCGATGTCAACGCGAGACTGCAACAGGCGGACACCCTTTTAATTTTAACAAGCCCTCTTAGTTAGAAATCGAGCTGCACATCCCATGCGCATGTCTTTGTGCTTGCCATTTTCTTTAAAAGCAAAGTAATTTCTTTACTTTTACTTAGTCTTTTTTATTGGCCATGGCAATTTAGGGTAGGTTTTTCAAGTTCCAGTTTATATGCGATGGGAGAAGATGATATCTAGTTTATTCACGCTCTCAGAGCAGAGCTCTTCAGATGGTGGGGTCAATTGGACCAGTATGCCTAAGAGCGCGTGAAAGCCAAAGTCGGTCATCTTCTATCGTTGATCCAAATCCATGTTCATCCTGAAGTCATACAAACCATAGCACATTTTTGGTGCCCGAAGACGACTACTTTTATGTTTGGTGGGTTCGAGCTAACCCCAACTCTAGAAGAATACAACATCATCACTGGAATGCCTCTAGAGAATAAGCTTGTTAGGCCATCAACATGCATTATCCCGTTGCGTGGGTTAGCACGACTTTTAAGGACTGAAGTCCATGTTATGAGGTAAATTCTTGAAAACAACCATAATACCTGTTCACTAGCATTTTTGACTGCCTATTTTGAAAATCAACCCATGACCCAAAAAAGTGAGATTTTTCTCTTGGCCTTTTTCGGGTTCATCATTTTCCCCCATCAAAGAAACGTCATAGGTCCCAAGATGGCATGGATAGTTGATCAGATCTCAAAAGGGCAAAATTATGTCAACATGATTTTAACCGAGACATTCTTGTCCCTTAATCATTTTAAAGAAAACACAGAAAAAAATCATGCGGATCTCCCCGGAAATTTTATAGGTATGGTTCTTTTCTCACTTAAGCGAATTTTGATGCTTCATGCGATTGTTTGAAACAAATAATTTTGAAAATCCATTACAAAAATTTTTGGTTTTAGGACCATACATTCACAACCAAAGCTGTTTAAATTGAATAAACTTCCTAAGAGACCCGACTCTTTAGGCATTTCAATGGTGTGCTAGTTGGTTCCATGAAAAGATAGCTCGCTTTGCTTACAAACGCTGCTATCCAATTCCGTTGCTCGGCCTCACCGACGCCATTTCCTATTTTCCCATATCGGGTGGCACGACAGTATGGAGCCCTTCAGGAGATCCCACCGCCTTTCAAGAGGAAGGCCCCTTCACTCCTTTTCACCCATCAAAGTTGTGACTACACATTTGAGATTGCCATTATCGAAGAAACATGGAGCAAGTGCCATCACAAAGGAATCGTGGTACCTAAAAGGCTTGAGGGACAGGAAAAGGCCTATCACGCCTCTAAGTCCTACATCTACAACCATCGTATCTCGACAAAATTGAAGCCATCGATTCCTCACACATTTAGCGAGATCAGCCAACACGAGCAAGCAGTGCTTATGCAAAGGGATTTGGGAATAGGCTGGATACATGTCTCAAAGCCAATCCAAGGAAGCAAGCATCTGCGCAAGAACAAGGTTTCCCGTCACATATAAAATAGCAATCATGTGCCCCCTAGCGTTAATAACGTAAAAGTTTTGTCCCATTATTTAGGGATTTTTGTTTAATACCTAGGATTTCATTCTGTCATTTTAATTTCAAGTTTTAGATGTCAGAAGTCTGCTGTCTATAAATTCCTTTTTTCACAAATAAAAAGTAGTTAGACCATTGCCATGGGTCAATCTTTGTTTACTTTCATGCTCATTTAGGGTTTTTGTGACACCAGGTAATTATGAATCATCGATTATCAGCCACCTGTGAATGGCCTCACGTGATAGGGCCCGATCAGAATGATGTACAAAATCGCCTCGCCAACATTGAAGACGACGTAGGACATATGTCCATTATCCTTCAACAACTCTCAAAGCAAATGGAATCTACTCAAGCCAAGTCCAACTCTGTAGCTGCTTTAAACTCCCTCATGACACCCACAAATTCGCCAGAGGATAGCCAAATAGATAGATGGCTCGTAAAGATCATGAAGAAGCTGAGCCAGTTGCAAGAGCAAGATCTCATGGACTTGTCTAATTACGCCGGCATTAAGATCCCTAAAGAGCTCAAAACACCTGAATGCGAAATGTATGTTGATACCTCCTGCCTAGAGATCTACTTGTAGGCCTTCCTAGTCTGAAGAATGATTCAATCGTACCAATCAAACCTGACTGGCCTCGCCTTGCGATGATACATTATAAGGAAGATTAATCTCCTTAAAACCCGGGGAGAACTAACGGATGCTTTCTGTCAAGAATATAATGTTGACATAAGCACTGACATCGCCCTGCCCTACGAAGAACCAATGGTCGCAGAGCACGAAGAGCCAATAGCCGCAGAGATGAGAGGTAATATGTTTCTAAGAACACATGTCGTGTCTAGGAGGAGCCCGACCACCCATTCTGACTTGCGGTCAGCAAAAGAAGATGTCCATGAAGCCTTGCACAATAAATGGGTGACTAAGTAGTATCCTATTACTAAGAAGCTTCCCACTAGGAAAGGCAAGGAGCTCGCAGACGAAGTCAACACTACTCAGAACCGAAGCATGATGGGATGGCTTCTCAGGCTTACTGCAAGAATTAGGGTCCAAAGAATGCCGACCCCCATCAACCTAGCGAGCGAAGCTCCACCATCTCCCACTCCCCTTGACAAAGTCCGACTAGCGAAACGAAGAGCTTTACTCAAAAGGTTCGGACTAGGAGTCAAGAAAAGAAAGCCTAAGTAGTTCGAGTCAAACCCTGCCATTGAACTGTCGCGACCTACCCTCGAGAAAGGAAATAGATTTAGAGGTATTGCCTAAAGGACAAACCTAAGGCCCGTGATTAGGCGCGAGCTCTCCCAAGCCCATATCTCGCGTGACGTTGGGGGTATTTTCAAGAATTTTGCAAAAATGAGTCGCCACTAGCCTATTGGGGTCGGCTAGAAACCAAGTGAGGCATGAGAGTGTGCCTCACTTCCTACACAACCAGAGAATCTAGGGTCGGGGACTTGATTACACTAATTAATCAATTAGTGCCATTTCGGTACCTAATCTTGTTCATTTTAAAAGAAAAGATTTTTGTCAAGCAGTTTGGATTGATTTTATACCTATCCACTAACAATCGAGGTGATCATGCATGTACACAATTATTAAAATAACAATCATAGTTACTAAGACCATAATTGCAGTAAAATTGAGCACGTGTATTTAAGCATAATTAAATATGTAAATTAAACACGCGATATAATCAATATACGAGTAAATAAATACTTGATTACACTAAGAAGGCAAGACATAGCAATTTCTAACCAAACCCTGCATTTTTGGATTTTCAATTTTTTTAATTATTTTTTTAAATAAAAAAATAATTTTTTTTTAAAAAGGGAATGTCGAATTTTTAATGTTTTCTGAGTTTTTGAATTTTCAGAGTTTTTTTTGAATTTTTATTACTTTTCGAATTCTTTTATTTTTTTAAATTTTAAATTTTAAATTTAATTTTTTTTTGAAATTTTTAATATTATAATATTTGAGGGAGCGGGTTCGGACTGGATGAACCCGATCTGACCTGCTGACCAGGCCCAAACCCGGATCCGACCCAGTCGAATAAAAGACATTTTTTTTAATTTTTTTTAAAAATTATATATATATTTTTTATATTTTATATTTTTAAATTTAATATTTTTCTTTCTTTTTCTCTCTTTTTGTCTTTCTCCCACCTTTGTCTTTTTCGGCTGCTTCATCTTCTCCTCACGAGCGGACCTCAAGCGACAGCGACACTCTCTCGATTTCACTCTCTCTAGGTCATGGCCGTCTCCTCTTCGTGTGTCTTCTCCCGCCACTTCCCTCTCACTTGCTCAAACTCTCTCTAGCTCTATGTCCTTCACTTGAACCCTCCAACCCCCCTTTTGGCATCCCTCCAAAGTGGCTCCAGATGGTCCACGAAGCTAGCTGCCTTTTCCCTCCATCTCTACCTCAAAACTGCCGTTAATCAGCCTCCTCTCCCTACCCGAGTATGCGCCTGCAGTTATTTCGGTTCTTGGGGCAAGTTAGTGGCATTTTCGGCTAAGATAGCAGCAGGTTCTCTTGGGTTTTGACAACCGCAAGTGTTGCCACGTTGCAGTCTTGTGTCATCGCTTCCTTTTTTTCTAAAATCGCAGCTGCCGCCCCCTTGCAGATCCTTCTTCGGCTTCCTTCTGTTGCTCTGTCTTCTGCAGGTCTTGCGCTAAGACCAACCAGAGGGGGAAGACCAGCTCGTTCGCAGGCTGGGCTGAAAGGAAAAAGGGCTGGGTTGGGCCCAGCGTGGGGGTGAAGATAAAAGAAAAAGGGTGGGTCAAGCCAAGGTCAAATCCGACCCGACCCGACCGTTTTCGTTTATTTATTTATTTTAATTTTTAATTAATTAATTAATAATTTTTTTATGACTAATTCATAACCTTTAATGCTATTTTTAATTAATTAATTTAGGCAAAATTTAGGTGTGAACAGCTGCCCATCTTTAAATGGAAGCTCGAAGAGGTTCCATTCAAAGACAAGAGATGCCTAAATTTTTTCCCTAGACGATGACAATCGGGATTGCAAATGGGAAAATGATATGAAGGGATGACCTTACTTTGTAAAAGATGTCCCTCGACCGAGATAGGAAAATCTTATTGTATAATAACGAGTTTCGACTGGGAGGAAGGTCTCACCGTGTACAAACAGGTTTCGACCAAGAGAAATGTCTCATCGTGTACAAATGGATTTCGATTGGGTATAATAGTCTCACCGTGTACCAATGGGTTTCAACTGGGAGGAAAGTCTCAACGTGTACAAACGGGTTTTGACCGGATGTGGTAGTCTCACTATATACAAACGGGTTTTGACTGGGTATGATAGTCTCACCGTGTACAAACGAGTTTTGACTGGGTATGATAGTCTCACTGTGTACGAACGGGTTTCGACCGAATGATAGTCTCACCATATACAAACGGGTTTCGACTGGAAGAAAAGTCTCACCGTATACAAATGGGTTTTGACCAGATGCGGACAAGCGTGGTTTACGGATGAACCCACAAGCTGTGTGGTTTAGGAAAAGGCACCAACCCCGTGGTTTTAAGGATAGACCCACTAACCTTGTGGTTTAAGGATGACCCACAAATTGTGTGGTTTAGGAAAAGCCACCAACCCCGTGGTTTAGGGATAAACCCACAAACCTTGGAAATGGCATGGTTTAAAGCTAATCATGAACATTGTAGATGATATAGTTTGAGGCTGACCATGAACCTTTGGAGATGACCTGGTTTGAGGCTGACCATGAACCTTTGGGGATGACCTGGTTTGAGGCTGACCATGAACCTTTGGAGATGACATAGTTTGAGGCTGACCATAAACCTTTGGTTTTTAAGGAAGCACCCGCTAACCCCTTGAAAACCGCATGGCTTCACTGAGGAATCCTATCAAACTCAACTTGAGCAAATGTTATTAGAGACGTCATCAAGAGACGTATTGGCAATATTACAGCATTAATTGAACAAGCTAATCAAGCTAAGTTCGACTGCTTTTTAAAAAAATATTCGATGTTAATCACATCATGTAGCGCAAAATTGTCATCTTGCTTGGAGATGTATCATTAATCATCAAATTCTCTAGGAGTCAAGTTCTTATCAGAACGGCTACGACTTGTCAAAAAGGCTTATTAAGCATGTCAAACTAAAGATTCTTAGTCGGAAAGGGTTTCTCACACACTCTTGATAAAATGGCTGCTTGATCCCATCTATTCGCGTGGGAAATAGCTAATTGCTGAGGGTATCTCACATAACCCATGTCAAAGGCTTTCAGAAACATTCGCGATGAGCACAATTTGATCGATCAAAAAGGTCTTTTGAAAGGACCGCAATATCGGCTCAGTTAAGGCTTACACAAAAGAATTATTGCTTTGAGGCCAATAAAGAAACATTTGTCGCTATCTTCATCGAGTTTACAAGTCGAGAACTTGGAAGATAAGACAAGATAGAATTACATCCACTCCTTCAAGTAGTAGCTTCTTTGTGGCATTCTCATTTTCACTCAAACCATCCCAATCAGAAGAGACTTCGGAAGAGGGTTATAATGTTGGCTTGAGAAAGGCTTGAAAAGCTTAAAATTTTAAGAGGGTTTTTATGAGTCAGTGATCATCATGGCATCGTGACTAGGTCACTAGATCTTTCGAAATCATTTGGCTTTTGAACACAGCGCATCTCGAAAGCCCCTTGACTAATCATTTTTGCAATGGAGCTTTGCTCATTTTTTTAATTTCATTTGCACTTGCGGTGATTTTTTATGTAGGCACTTGGACTTTGATAATTTTTTTCACATAAGATGCAACATTTTGGCTATTTTTCTTGACGGGCATTGGCCTTACTTTTACCAAGCACACTGTTTTTTCATGTCCCCTAATTTGTCGAACTTTTTGCTCTTTGAACTTTTGTAGCTCTTATGACTTTCGAGATGCTTTTCACATTTTCTTGTGACTGTTAATTGTATTTGGTCAATTCTTATGCTTTGCCCCAGTGAAGGGAAATGATCACCGCTCGGGGTTCAGAAATGAACAATCATGCCCAAATTGGTTAAAGCAATGGGTATCAGTGTTTGGGTAGAGAATGAAATGCTCTTCTTCACCTTGGGATGAGTCAAGCTCTAATGAGAATTCCTCTGAAACTATCATCAGAAGATTGATGCAAGTGAAAGTAATAGAATTTTTCTAAATCCTTCACTCTACAACACGACTGTAACCTCCCATGCTGCCCCAATATAGGGTCGCTTTTGACAGGGGTACTTTGAAGGATCATCTTTACTTGGCCCAAAGAGCTAGCAAGAGATTAGCACGGTGCTTGGTATTGATGAAGGAAGCGCCTTTATCATTTCGATCTTTGCGCTCAATGCGAATGGATCCTTCGTCTTAAGAGAATATCGTTTTTCACCTAGCTCTCAAAAGTGTTTGAGGGACGTGTTTTGAAATGGTTTACCTTTCCTCATCCTAAGCACTTCTTGTTTGGCATGATTAACATTCCCTTTCAGTTTTGTCAAAATCACTTATATGAAATTCCCCTCGTGGAGACACAATTAACAATAACTTAATCGACAACATGAAAGACACCAGAGAATCTAAGGTCGGGGACTTGATTACACTAATTAATCAATTAGTGCCCTTTCGATACCTAATCTTGTTCATTTTAAAAGAAAAGATTTTTGTTAGGCAGTTTGGATTGATTTTATACCTATCAACTAACATGTGAGGTGATCATACAAGTACACAATCATTAAAATAACAATTCTAGTTACTAAGATCCTAATTGCAGTAAAATTGAGCATGTGCACTTAAACATAATTAAATATGTAAATTACACATGTGATAGAATCAATATACGAGCAAATAAAAGCCTAATTATACTAAGAAGGCAAGACATAGCAATTCCTAACCAAACCTTGCATTTTTGGATTTTCGAAATTTTTTTAATTAATTTAAAAAAATGATTTTAAAAAAGAATGTCGAATTTTTAATGGTTTATGAGTTTTTGAATTTCGGAAAATTTTTTCAATTTTTATTATTTTTCTAATTTTTTAATTTTTAATATTTATTTTTTTGAAATTTTTTAATATTATAATATTCGAGGGAGCGGGTTTGGACCGGATGAACCCAATCTGAACCGCCGACCCAGCCCAAACTCGGATTCGACCTAGTCGGATAAAAGACATTTTTTAAAAAAAAAAAATTTTAAAATTTTTAGATTTGTTTTATTTTAAAATTTAATATTTTTCTTTCTTTTTCTTTCCTTTTGTCTTTCTCCCACCTTTTTCTTTTTCGGCTGCTTCATCTTCTCCTCACGCCTTTGCACCTCCTTTCCTTATTTTGTTTTTTGCTTTTTTATTTTTTTATATTTTTCTTTTGTTGCACTTTTTCTTACTTTTCCTTTTGTTTTTCTCCTCCCCTTTGGTCTACCCCTCTACATGTTCTATTCTTCTTCCCCGATGCCTTCCTTCTCCGCAACTTCATCTTATTATTTTTTTTTCTTCGTTTTTTTTTTTTTTTTTTTTGTTAAACCCACATAACTAGACACTAAACCATCCTTTACGGACACTACACCACTCCACCATCACTTCGGCCAACAGCACCCAACTCCAAGCAACAACACCCAACCTTGGCGACCACGACAACCAAAGGAAATAAATATGCCAAAACTAACATTTTCGATCCCAGGTTTTCGCCAAACAAAAAGGGTACACTAAAATGGGAAGAAGTGCTAACTAGGACGGCCTTAAATCATAGGACCTACCAGAGAGGGAAGGTAGTTCCGCTGGAGGTCCTTCCCGCAATAGCTCAAAAAGATGGTAGACATGCCACGGAATCACAATAAAATATACCAAAAAAAGTGACAGCAGACATAGCTCAACAATACAAAGGCAAACAATCATCAAACTAGATTATTGAACGTCAAGGACTTCGGCCATTCACTCAGGCATTTTCTCGAACACCTAGCAGGCACTACTGAAATGACACATTTTGACTCGATCAAGACTCAAACACACGGCAGAGCATAACCCTAACACGCAATAAAGTCAACGAAGGATCAACGAGACTAAAACTCGTGCGAACTAAGCACCATGAGCTCCAGCCCAACACCTCTCAAAACGGAGCACCCATGGTTCGAATGACTTACCAGTTCGGATAGCGAGCCACAAGCGGACCTCAAGCAACAGCGACACTCTCTTGATTTCACTTTCTCTAGCTCATGGCCATCTCTTCTCCGTGCGTCTTCTCCCGATGCTTCCCTCTCACTCGCTCAAACTCTCTCTAGTTCTCTGTCCTTCACTTGAACCCTCCAACCCCCCTTTTGGCATCCCTCCAAAGCGGCTCCGGATGGTCCATGAAACCAACTGCCTTTTCCTTCCATCTCTACCTCAAAACTGCCGTTAATCAGCCTCCTCTCCCTGCTCGTGTATGCGCCTGCAGTTATTTCGGTTCTTGGGGCAAGTTAGTGGCATTTTTGGCTAAGATAGTAGCAGGTTCTCTTGGGTTTTGACAACTGCAGGCGTTGCCATGCTGCAGCCGTGTGTCATTGCTTCCTTTTTTCTGAAATCGCAGTTGCCGCCCCCTTGCAGATCCTTCTTCGGCTTCCTTTTGCTGCTCTACCTTCTGCAGGTCTTGCATGAAGACCAGCTCGTTCGCGGCCTGGGCTGAAAGGAAAAAGGGCTGGGCTGAGCCTAACGGTGGGGGGGAAAGAGAGAAAATAAAAGGGGCGAGTCGGGCCAAGGTCGGATCTAGCCCGACTTGACTGTTTTCCTTTTTTTCGTTTTTTAATTAATTAAATAATTTTTTTGTGACTAATTCATAACCTTTAATGCTATTTTTAATTAATTAATTGAGGCAAAATTTAGTGTCAACATGAACGTAGGCAAAACCTGATAGCCAATGAGCCGCCATACCAAGACTTCGAGCATCCTCTGGGGTATAATCCCAAGGGCTAGCAATGTTATACAAATGAAATCAGCCATTCATTGTATGCCTGTCTCCCACCTACACACAGGATCCAAAGCCCGTTAGAATAGGGAACATTCATCTTTGTCCGCCATGACTTGTCTCCCAATCAACTGCTAAGCTTGTCACCTTACCATGAAGATGATGTAAACGCCTTATCCTCGTTTGATGATTTTGACCCGGAAGAAAGCAATGAGATGATCTCGGGAGAGTCCAGTTTTCCTGAAGCAGTAGAGTTCACCACTGCAATGAATATGCAATGGGAAAACTAGTGGCCTAACCAAGACACACCATGCTCGTCTTGCCCTTATAAGATCATGACCCCCAGAGAAATGTGGATACCTAATCTTCGCAAGTATAATGGCACGACTTGCCCCGTGGCTCATTTGCAATATCTCCATGCTGAAATGAGTCGGTACCATAGCCCGATGTCATTCACAACTCAGGCCTTCCAAGAAAGTCTTACAGGATTTGCATTGCAATGGTTCGTCACGACCAATATTTATCTCATAAGAGATTGGAATGAGCTGTCTTCCACATTCCTACATCAGTACCAAAACCAGATTGGAACTAAACTGCCTTGCGAGAACTTGGTTCACTTCAGAAGAAAACCAATGAAGGATTTCCAAGCATATGCAAAGAGGTGGAAGGATTTTATGATGCAAACCTATCCTCAACTGGCCGAAGAAGAAATGATAAAGCTATTCATAGGAGCTTTACCTCACAAGCATCGTTGTTGGTTGCATGGTTTGCACTTCCGTAGCTTCAATGAAGTGGTTCTCTCATGCGAATAATTTGAGTCTCTTGGAGGTGAGGAACTCAAAGGCACTTGATTTCAGAGCCAGCACTATCAAAGTGCTCCTTTTCATAGGAGTTTTAATGGGTTTTACTTGTTTTTATAATTTCATGTTTCATATCATGTCTAGTGTGCTACTATTGCATTTTCCATTCCAATAATTTAATGTATAGTTCCAATATTTCGTTTTGAAAGCATAAGGCAGTATCCTAAACCAACCTGGTGATGCTATCCAACCATTAAAAGAAAATACCATCCAAGGAGAATACTGAGGGATGGGCTTCCTCATGCTTTCTCCCTCCCAAAGATATATACTTTTGAAAACAAAAAATATTTCGTTATCAAAAGCTTTTGTCAAAACAATCCCATTATTTTTCTGACTCATCCATTTCGTGTCTCAGAATGTCATCCCCCTTTGACTTAGCATGACAGGGGGCATTTGAAGCCAACACCTCATATGAACTTGCCAAATTTGAAAATACTTTCGAAGAGGGCAGGGGCAAACAAAAAGGATCATCCTACTTCAGAAAAAGGTCAGTTTCATTCCTTAAGCATAACTTTAGAAATGACGTCCTCTCTCTTCTATTTACATGAGACAAAAGATAGGACATAATAGGCATAGGCATACGGTTAAATTCGATGCATGCACACCATGGTAGCTCAAGGCAATATAGCCTCTTCCATGCTACATTAAGCCTTCACACTTTCTTCGACGAGCCAAGAAGCACAAGGAAGAAATTTCTTTAATCCCTTTGAATTAGCTACTGTCAATAGTAAAAATCCAGACAATTGTGTTGGAGAAATATTTATGGAATATTTTGAAGCTGACAAAACGTTTCCATCAGTCTAGTCTGAAGATTTGCAGACTCTACTATTTAAAGTCTGAAGACCTCCGGACTACCAGACTCAAGACTCAAAGTCTATTCTCATTGACAGTTTGTAGTTTGTCGAAGAAGGTCTATCCAGATTTGTGTGTTTCGTTAAGGATTTGATCTTATCGACTGACGAAGATCTCTTGGCTGGATATGACATAACGGATTACTTTATTCGAATCAAGATTGATTAAAGATCCGATGATTGGCGAAGTATACTTGGAAGGTTCTACTTATGAAAACCGAGATCCTGATTGTATGGGCGAGCAAGATTGATGGGTTATCGACATGTTCCTTTAATAGCTCGAATGATCTTTCTAATTGATTCTGTCCAACGGGAAGATTGGAAGTATTCCTTTGGTAAGTGCCAACGGGTATGATGGCATAAAGGAGTATATAAGGAAGATGTTCCAGTTGTTTTGTGAGTGTGCGCGATAGAAGAATTTCAAAGTCTGAAGCTCCTTGTTCCTTGTCAATTCACTTACTGAGCGAAATCTTGTACGCAAAAGAGAGATTATATTTTGAGATACCTTGAGGAAGTGTGGTAGAATATCTACACTGTGGAATCGAGGGAAAGCATGCTGTAACATCTCTTTTGTTTATAGTGAAATCCAGCCGGTGGGCTGTCGGTGCGAAAAGAGTGGACGTAGGCTTGGAATAAGCCGAACCACTATAAACCTTTGTTCAATTTTCTCTTCCTACTCTCTGTTTACTTTTATCATAATCTGTTTTGGAAAACTTCCTTTCTATTGTCTGCCTAGTATTGCTTTCGTATCTCGATAAATTGTTTTTACACCTATTCACCCCCTCTAGGTATTTATACTAGCTATATCAATTGATATCAGAGCCTTTGTACTCACTTTGTTTGAAGTGTTTTACTTCAGAGTTAAAGATCCATGGCTAGTATGTTAGCTCCAGGGTTGGTGGAAGGGCAAAGCAATACCAGACCTCATTACTTTGATGGAAATGATTACAACATCTGGAAAAACAAGATGAAAGCGTTCCTAAGATCGAAGGATCCTTTGGAATGGAATGTTGTAGAAAAATGAATTACTCCTAAAGCTGCATCTGACTCAGAGAGAGGAAAAGTAACTGTTGAGTCTAGTGAAATGACTCAGGAAGAGATAATCAAGAGACAAGCTCTTAATGCAAAAGCAATTTATTCCTTATATTGTGCTTTGTCACCTACTGAATATAACAGAATATCTTCTTGTGTTACAGCCAAAGAAGTCTGGGATAGATTACATATTACTTATGAAGGAATTGATCGAGTGAAAGAGACCAGAATCAACATTCTCCTCGGTCAATACGAAGCCTTCAAAATGAAATCAGGAGAATCTATAACTGACATGTTTAGTCGTTTTACAGAAATCGTGAATGGTCTTGAAAATCAAGGTTAACCAATTTCTGATCCCATGAAAGTAAACAAGCTACTGCGTGGACTCTCCAAGGATTGGAATCACATAAAGACCTCAATAAGAGAGACACAAAGAATCATGCCACTATCTGTCGATGAGTTGGTTAGAACTCTTCAATCTTATGAAGTGGAACGAATCAATGAAGACGAAGATCCTAAAGGTAAGAAATCCATTGCATTAAAATCCAATGATGATTCGATGTTACTGATTCGAAGATGATATGGATGATGAGGAGCTTGCTCTCATGATAAAAAGATTCAGAAAAACTGAATAGAAAAGGAAGAAGATTCAATCCAAAGAAACAGAGTTTTCAAAAGCAACAGACTAAGTCTATTGAGGATGATGAATCAAACAAAGATATAGTCTGCTTTGAATGTAAGAAAAAGGGACACATCAGACCCAACTGTCCTCTTCTGAGGAAGAAAAAAGGAAAAGCTGAAAAGTATCGAAAGGCTCTTAAAGCATAAACCTGGAGTGATGAGTGTGAAGAAAGTGATGATGATTATGCCAATATATGTCCGATGGCACAATCGGATTGATTCAAACTCCGAGACAGACTCAGATTCAGACAGTGAGTTTGAGGTAAGTAACTTTAAAATCCCTGTTAAAGTTTCTAAATACATTGATGAGATGTGTTCTAGTCTTAAGATTTCTCTTAAAAGGATTTCCGAACTTAAAAAGAAAAATTCTGCACTAAAACAACAGGAAAATGCTTTGAAAGAAAAGTTGAAATGTTTAGACATGAATGTTTCTACTCTTAAAGAAAGTGAAGAAAATCTTTTAAAAGAAAATGAATTTTAAAAAATGACATATCAAATATTTCAAAAAGATTTTCAATAGGATCGAGAAACTTGAGAAAATTCTTTCAAAGACAACGACCTTATTTCAATAAATCTGGTTTGGGAATGACTATGGAAATCATTCCTCTAATTGATTTTCCTAAAGTGAAAGAAAGAATTAAGCAAAGACCCACAAGAGATGCTTACAAAAATCATTTCAAAAAGGTTTTTGTGAAACCAGTAGGTCGAAATGCTCTAAAATGTTCAAAGTGCAATAATGCGATCATTTTGAAAAGGAATGTCCTATGGTTTGGAAACCTGTTAAAAAAGTATGGGCAAAAACCGCATATCATACTAACACCAATGGACCCAATAAATTATGGGTACCAAAGAAAGCTTAAGTCTCTTTTTAAATGCAGGTCACTATCAAGAAAATAGTAAAATGGTATCCGGATAGTGGATGCTCAAGACATATGACGGGAGATTCAAAATGCTTCATAAAACTCGTTCAAGCAAATGGTGGAAAAGTCTCATTTGGAGGAAACAGCAAAGGAAGAATTGTGGGGTTTGGAACTGTAAAATTGGAAACCTCACAATAAGCAATGTTTTCTTAGTGGAAGGACTCAACTACAATCGCTCGTATTAGTCACCTGTGTGATCTTTGGTTTCAAAATAAACTTTCAAGAAGGAATTTGTTCAGAACCAAGTAAAGATTATACTCAGTCATTTATGGGTCGAAGACATGGAAACATCTACCTCTTGGACGTGAAACCAGATGAATCGTAATGCCTAATCTCATTACAAGACGAAGCAAGCTTATGGCACAAAAAGCTTGGGCACATCAATATGAAGCAGATAGTCAAAATTTCAGCAAAGAAGCTTGTTCGTGGTTTACCCAAATTATCATACCAAAAGTCCAATCTATGTACTCTATGTGTATTTGGAAAACATGTAAGAAATTCCTTTAAACCAATAAATCAAGTTTCCATTAATCGTGTATTGTAGCTTCTGCACATGGATCTGTTTGGACCAACCAGAACTCAAAGCATTGGGGACTCATCTTGAAGAATCTGAACCAGCTTTAGACTCTACAAAGTCTAAAGAAGCAGCTCAGACTCTGAAAGACCAGCAACAAGTGGTTATTGAAGATTCAAATGAAGGAAGTGATCATCAACTCCGACGAATCAACCAAGAATCGGAAGCATAAGTCCAGTCATCCCAAAAATCTCATTATTGGCGACATTAATGAAGGAATTCGCACAAGATCCAAAAGGCGCGAAGAGTCTAGTGTCGTGGCTCTTATTTCCGAAATAAAACCCAAAAGCATAAAAGAAGCTTTATTTGATGAAAGCTGGATTGAAGCTATGCAAGAAGAACTCGGACAATTCAGCATTAATGATGTCTGGGAGTTAACTCCTAAACCAAAATGTAAATCTATTATTGGAGCTAAATGGGTTTTCAGAAACAAGATGAACGAGAAAGGAAAAGTCATAAGAAACAAAGCAAGACTCGTGGCCAAGGGATATACGCAAGAAGAAGGGATAGACTATGACTAGACTTACGCTCCAGTAGCAAGGTTAGAAGCAATTCGATTATTACTTGCTTTTGCCTGTTATAAAGATTTCAAAGTTATTCCAAATGGACGTCAAGAGTGCTTTCCGAATGGATTTATTCATGAGGAAGTCTATGTGGAACAACCACCGGGTTTGAAGACCCAAGGAAACCCGACTCAGTATTCGACCGAAAAAGGCGTTGTATGGTTTAAAGCAAGCACCTCGAGCTTGGTAAGACAGATCGAGTAAGTTTTTAATTCAAAATGGCTTTGTCAAAGGTAAAGTAGACACTACCCTGTTTATCAAAAGAGAAAGCAAAAGTTTTCTCGCTTGTTCAAATATATGTTGATGATATTATTTTTGGATCCTCTAATGAAAGCTTGTGCAAGAAATTCTCTAAATCTATGCAGGATGAATTTGAAATGAGTATGATGGGTGAACTAACATTCTTTCTTGGACTTCAAGTGAAACAATGAAAGGAAGGGACTTTTATTCATCAAGAAAAATATGCTAATTATCTAGGAAATATTTTTCTAAAAATGATCGCTTGTATAACTTAAAATAATTAGTTAATGGAAAAAAATTTCATTATTAACAACTATTTATGTATAACATTTTTATAAGTAACGGAATTATTTATTTATTTATTTTTATAAGCGATACAAGTGATATTTTTGAAAAATATTTCCTAGATAATTCATTTTCTACAAAACAAAGAGAGCCCAATTGGAGGTGTGGTCAAAATTATTTGAGAGCTACGATTGTTGAGAAACAATTACTCACTATAAATACAATTAGTTGTTGCCATTTGAGAAATTTTTTTGATAATGTTGGAAAATTATTATGATTACTTGCTCCATCTTTTTCATGAAAATCATTACATTATTAGAGAATTTCTAAGTGATGGTCAAAGGTGTAAAAGTTTATATAGGAAATTATTGTTATCAAAAGTAGTAAGTCCACCGGTCGATGTAGTAACTTCTTTTGAAAATAGTAATTTTCCGAGAATGGATTTGATTTGACACATTCTGATCCATTGATTGATTCAGATTGATTCTCGGTTGGGATTTAATTTTGTAATTGATACAGTAAATTGCCATATAGGATATTGTATATATTCTTTCCAATTCATTTCTTGTACTATGAATATGGGTACATTATTGTACATTGAATATGGTGAAATATACAGAAAACTCTTTTCCTCCATTGTTCCACATTTCTTGTCATCCTTAATAGGAAATAAGTGATTTTGCCCTGTGTGCAGTAATTTTTCTCGCGTAGCCAGGATTCCCACCCGCATCTTGGTGGAATAGGGCGACCGATTTGGCCGGTAAAGAGCGTCGCGCAAGCAGTATTTGCGATCTCAAACCGAACTTTCTCCTGAATTGGACTAATAATTGAGCTTCCAATTTCAAATTTTGTATACTCATATCAACATATTTGCACGATTGATTTCAATGATGAATTTAAATGGTCAACATGTGAGTCAACGTGTGAGTCAACGTCTCTCTATTATCATCACTTTCCCTTAAAAAGCGACCAACAATGTCATTAGATCCTCCTCAGACGAACCAACGAAGAATTCCTCTCCAACCTCAAGCTAGCTCTCGTCTATGGCTCCCAGGTGAAAATCTCTCTCTCTCTCTCTCACACACACACACACATTCATTCTTTCCACTCATTCCTTCTTCTGACATTCATTCTTTCCACTCATTCCTTCTTCTGCTGCTGGCCCGCATCAAGAACAGCATGCCGATCGGAGATGGAAATGAAGTGGATCAAGTGGACGAGAGGAAGTACTTCGAGAAGGTGCTGGACGACATCGTGAGCCTCAACTCCTTGTTCACCGTCGCCGTCTTCGTCGGCCTCTCCCTCGCCCAGCCGGGCCAAGTTCAGAGCCTCCAGGATGACAAGAATTGCCACCCAGACAACAAGATACGCAAGCGGCTTGTGGCCTATGAGATCGCCTCCTTCAGCTGCTTTGTCTTCTCCGGCTTCATCGCCAAGACCGTCAAGATCTTCCTCTACATCTACAAGAAGCAGGACAGCACCAAGAAAAACCCGCAACGCCAGTGGAGAAGCCTCGTCGGGTTTTATTTTTCGATCTATGGGACCATGGTCGGGTGCCTGCTGCTGCTCCTTGCCATGGTCGATGTCGTCCAGATCAAGCTCGGCCGGCTCTCGTGCGACAGCACATATTCGGTCTGTACCGTCACCGTCATGGTCAGCACCATCGGCCTCAGCTTACTGATCTACTTCACTACAGTGACCTACGGCCTATTGTTCACCGCCAAGAAGGCGTCGATCCAAGGCAAGGCGGCGGAGACCCGCAAGGGGGACGCGTGACGAGGAGAGGCGAGAAGTCAATTAGTAGGGCCATCTAAATATGCTGGACTTGTCATGTAACTTATATTCAGTGTCATTAGAAGTAGGTTCATGTTTGTATGTTACGTCTTAAGTGAAGGTGTGTTATCTTATTGCGCATTCCATAATTCTTGCGCGTCGTTTGAGTAAGTTTCGCTGATTGATTGATAAAGTCCACATAATTAATTGAATCGTGATAACATCGCCTACAATTTTATGCAAATGGCTTGATCCACTCTTGATTTGAGGATTGTGATGGAAATTATATACAAACAGAATTGATCAATGTATTTCTCAGAACAAACAGAATCGAGATGAAATACAAAACATAAATTATGGATCAACTCAGTCCTCTTAGAGGCTTGCTCAATAATAAGAAAGAAGAATCTCATATAAATTTCATGGAATTAGGTTTAATCTTATTTATGGGGACACCACAAATATCTTATTTCAAAAATAAAAAGTTCGAAATAGGTCTAGATTCGAGGATCATATGACTCCTCACTTTTCTCAAATCAATGATATATAAGAACGCTCATGTAGAATTTATATTTAATAGCTGAGCATTCTATAATCGCCGTTACTCTTAATCCATTTCGAAAATAAAAATTAAAAGCGGATGGCTGGTGATTAATTCCTTTTTTAATGGGAAGAAAAAAGCAGGCTGTCTCCATGAAAGACCGGTGGGGATTGATAATGTTGCAGCCCCAACTTTCTCCATGAGCTGTCCCACTTACGTCCTTTCCCATCTCTTACGGCTCGTGATGCTTTCGCAATTAAACAAAAATAGATTTACGTGTCTTACTAGTTATAAGTAGCTAAGATTAACAGGGTCAAAATTTTATTGCACGGAAAGATTACAAAATTTGACTTCTTGATAAGAAGGATGCAAATATTTTATTAATCAATCAGGAGTAGTAAGAAAATGATTGGCTTCTTCTTTTTTTTTTATCCTTTTTTTTGGGGTTAAAAGTCGCATTTCCAAAAGAAAACCTCCCACGGACGGACTTCGAATGTTGGCATGTGACGGTCATTTAAGTAGCTACTTATTATAAAAATATAGACATGTCGTGATATTGAATGTAATTTATGCAACAGATAAGACTTCGTGGCAGTGAAACATGGTGTGTTTGCTTAATCCCAATGGCTTGCATATTATGAATCTCATCCTTCTTGGCACCATGTGTCTATGCATCTCAATTTTGATTGGTTGATTACACTATATCTCATTATCACATGATGTTTCCATCATATGAAACGTGTGCTCTATAGTTATACTCTAATAGTGGGAAAAAATTATGTATTTTTCCACCAAACTATGAAGTAACATTAAAAATATTTAATAGATTTTTCTAAATATCTCAACTTTAAGGATTTTAAAACTATTTTTTGGGCATAAATTGACATTAAAATATGTAACAAACTATGAGAGAAAATTCCAAATAAGAGCGTGAAGTACCTTTATTTTTTCAAATAAGGATCTAAAGTAAATCTTATTTTAAATAAAAGGCTGAAGTATATTCACTTTCTCAAATAAAGGTCTGAAGTAGATTTTATTTTAAATAAGGCCTAAGATAGTTATTTAGTTTCAAAGAAGGGCTTGGCTTTCCCATTGGTCAAGGACATTTTCGTCCTTTATCTTTTTAAATTTTTCTTTCTTTCTTTTTTCTTTTTTATAATTGTCTTCTTCAATGGTGCCTAGTCTCAAGCAATGGCCAGCCACCAAAGAGGGTTGGGCAGAGGTCGCCCTTGCCCAATTTGACGAGGGCCACCCTTGCCTGCCTGTACTAGCCATAGGCGAGGCCAACCCTTGCTAGCGGTTGGTGAGGGATAGCCTCGCCTTGGCAAGCCAATCCTCGCCTTGGGTGGGGCTGGCCCTCGCAAGATCTAGGTGAGGGTTGTCTTGCCCATAACCGCGAGGGACGCTGGGCTCTCCTTAGTGCTCGCCGGAAAGAAAAACGAAAGAAATGAGAAAAGAAAAAAATAAAATAAAATAAAAATAATTTAAAGTTAAAATTATATTTTGATGAAAATGCCCCTTGATCAGCCAATGACTTGTGAGATCATACCTTTATTTGAAATTGTCATGACCATTTCAGGTCCTTATTTGAGACTAACATGGTCACTTCAAGCTTTTATATGAAACAATGTCAACTTCATGTCCTTACTTGAAATTTTCTCCAAACTATCACTAGATAAATTAGGGGGGCCATATTCAATTATCTCGTATGTAAAAGTAATTGTGAACCGATCTGAACATTTTCAACACTATTTAAACTGTAATTCTTTAGCATCTAAAGTTATACAACTCCCTCCCCTCTCCCTGCAACCACGTTCCAAAGAGAATAAAAATGACAAAGATGTTTTCTTATGATTGAAACATGTACGTATAGTAAATAATGAGGAGGACCCTTCTTGACTTTTGAAAAAAAAATCACTGATTTAGATGTCTACCACTAATCTATTACATTAATTAATATATCGATTTTGCATACCAATCTATTGGTATCAGAGACGTTAGGGATTCTAAAAGATAACACAAGTGCAATCGCAAAAATGCTCACTGTATAAGAAATCCATCTTAGGATACATGGCATATGATCAGATAAATGCCCGCGGCTTAAGAAATCCACCTCATGATATATGGCATGTACAGTAGGAGAGATGCTCACTACATGAGGAATTCACCTTAGAATACATGGAGTTACGCCTCAACCGAATCCACCAAAGGATACAGAGTTAAAAGTAAAACTCAAATCCAAGAATTCAATTCCAAAATTTCATTGAAACACTCTCTTACCCTCTAGTAAACCTTAGATGGGTTTTAAAGACACAACTTGGGAATGCCTTCTAAGCATAGGCAATTCTCAAGACGCCTAACCTAATTTCCCCCGAAACAAGACCAACAATCCTAGATAAGAAAACAAACAAAAAATTGAATCTTGACTCTACTTGGCTCTAGGAATAAATTACACTGCATTGGACTTACAAGAACATAGAAATCTGAAAAGACCTTACATCAGATTTCCCCAACACCTAGTTTTTATCGGGTAACATTCTCCGAAAGACTCCAAATTATATGAAACTCGACTCACTTGAAAGCAGGTACATGGGACTTTTCCACGACATATAGTTTTACCATATTGAATCATGATAACCCTTTACAATATCTGAACAAAATGACCCTTAAATTTTTGTCATGAGAAATGGACTCCAGCAGTTTCACGTTAGTTGTTGGATAAAATTTAGGATAATTATCCAAAAAAAAACTTAAAACTATTATACGACGGCCAATTCAATCCTAAATTTTTTAATTGTGTCAATTTAGTCCTAATCCTTTTAAGGATTTACCAATGTCATCCTTTCAATTAATTTTTACCGAAAATCACTAATATGGATGCTTACCATCAATGTTGACCATCCTAAGCGATTTCGCCAACACTAAAGTAGAATTTTTTAATTTTTTTAATTTTTAAGTTAATTTAATTTTTTTTCTTTCTTGCTTTTTCTTTAACTATTAAGGCTTGTGACCCCCGCCAAGTGGCTAGCAAGGGCTCACAACCAACAAGGCCCTCATGACCCTCGCTAGATTAGGAAACTGAAATTTGCACCACGCACGCACAAAGGCAGCACATGCTCCAAAAATAATTGTAAAAGTTTTCAATAATTTGTATTTCGTAGAGGAGTAACTGTCTTTTGAAGTAGGAAGGAATAGTATTAGGCAACCCTTGCTAGTAGCAACCTTAACTGATTCAGAAATTAATTTATCCGAAACGACACAATGTTGGTAAAAGAAAAAGGAAGTGGAAAGGCCTATAATTGTTCAAATAAATCCAAAAAGTTATGAACACAAAAACGCTTTTAAAAGTAGACATGATGTTGGATTCCACTTTCCACTTTCCTACTTGGTTTTCGCAATTACCCACTCGATCCGGAAAATCTTGAGCAGTGGCGTTCGTCAAGGATGACACTGGGGCGGGACAGAGGAAGTAATAGAAGAAAAATAACTAAAGAAGAAGAAGATATTAATAGAAGCATTTATGATTAATAGAAGAAATAACAGATGAAAGAACAAATACATTACCAAACATTACACAAATCATCTGAAAATATTAGGTGGTGGATAAAACTTGGGATAAATGTCCAAAAAAAAAAAAAAAAAAAAAGCCCTCAAATTATTGTACAATGGCCAAGTCAATCCTAAACTTTACAATTATGTCAATTTAATCCTAAACCCCTTGGAATTTACCAATATCATCATTTTAGTCAATTTTGGCTGAAAATTACTAACATGAATGCTAATAGTCCTAAGCGATTTGGTTGGCACTAATATAGAATTTTTTTAAAATTTTTTAAAATTTATTTTAATTTAATTTAATTCATTTTTTTCTTTATTTTTTACTATTAAGGCCTACAACCCTCACCTAGTGTCCAACAAGGGCTTGCGGTCGACAAGGGCTTCACGACCCTCGCTAGCAGCCGACAAGGGCTCATGGGCCCTCAATTGGTGGTCAGTGAAGGTCATTGGGCCTCTACCAATGGCTTGGGGCCTTTGGGGGGGCGAGGCACCAGCCCTAATAATAAACAAATTAAAAGAAATAAAATAAAAGTAAAAATTCAAAAAAATTCAAAATTCAAAAACATTTTCAAAAATTGTTCACATTAGAACGTTAGCACCAACCATACCATGTTAGGATAGCTAGCATCCATTTTAGTTATTTTAAGCTAAAATTGGTTGGAATGATTATACTGATAAATCATCAACAGGTTCAAAACTAAACTAACACGATTAAAGATTTATGATTGAATTGACAATCGTATAATAGGTTTAGAACTCTTCCGAAAATTTTCCCAATAAATATTAATCCTTTTGAAAGATCCTTCGACATCTTGGAATACCTAGCATTACTATTCTATTAGATTTTTATTTATTTACTAAAACTTATGTTCCGTCTATGGTGTCACATAAGGTTTTTTCAGTTTTGCCTTTTTGAGAGAAACTTAGGAAAACGAGAGTTCTTCTCTGAATGCAATTTTATGCAGTGGGCAAGCTTCTCTAGTGTATTAAATCAAAATTCGCGAATCTATTATCTTTTCCACTGCATCAGTTAGATATACAGGAACGGGAAATTTGCACTACACATGCAAAAAAGTAGAACATGCTTCAAGAACAATTGTAAAAGTTTTCAATAATTTGTACTTCGTAAGGGGGTAACTGTCTTTTAAGTAGAACGGTATAGGAAACCCTAGCTAGTAGCAACCTTAACTGATTCACAAATTAATTTATCCGAAAAAAATAAAATTATTTTAAAGAAAAATGAAGTGGAAAGGCCTAGAGTTGCTCATATAAATCCAAATAGCTATAAAACGAAAACCCTTTTAAAAGTAGACATGATGTTGGATTCCACTTTCCACCCTTTTTATTTAATTTTCGCAATTACCGGCTCGATTCAGAAATTCTTGAGCAGTGGCGTTCATCAAGGATGACACTGGGGCGGAACAGAGGAAGTAGCAGAAGAAAAATGGCAATATATATATATATATATATTGGAAGCATTTATTATTGATAGAGGAAATAATAGATGAAAGAACAAATATGTTACCAAACTTTACACAAATCATCTGAAAAAAATTAGGACTAGGAATTGTATAAAATGAAGATTGCAGGGCAGCGCGGGACATGAAAGTTTCCCCCATTCCGATTTGCCTTGCTCCGGCAGGACGGCGCTAGACGGATAAAACTATCATCCCTATGGTCCGCGTATTTTGTACGCACTCCACACATAACCTTCCAATATAGCTGTTGGTAGCAACAACTAACAAACTTCATGTCCGAGGATATTGAACAGAAGATGCACATCAACTTCAGTCGCTGTCCAGCTTACTGTGTAAAAAAGGGTGGCTTCGGTGCATCTGCAGGTCGCCATCACCATATTTATGACATTTCGCAATTATGGACCGGGGTTGGAATTTGGTAATGCTAGGTCACTATGGACTCCATCTAACGTCCAGCAGAGTTCCGAGTATTCACTGTGTAGACCCGTTTCGTGAACAATGCGATGGATGGACTCAATTGCGTCGATATAACCATAGATCTATGAGTCTGACAGATTCTTATGGTTCGATCGGTTCAATTTACCAGGATGAGTTCAGGCAAATACAAATTAGTCCGTAAGGGCCAAATGATCGAGCGGCACATGTCCACGTCATTCGTGTGTGTGGTCAGGATTGCGCCAAGGTTCAATTTAAAGGAAGAACAAGGGGAGAATTTTCTCCCGTCCTCTCAGGTCTGAAGGCTATCAACAAGACAAAAGACACAGAAGAGCACGAAGAGAGGACATCTCTTCATGGCGACTCCCGCAAACGGGTATCTCTCTTTCTATCTCGAGCTTTACTATGATTTTTCGACGCATCTTCTTGTTTTTGATCTTCTCCTTTTCATTTCCTTAGAAATGACGTGCAAGTAGAAGAAGTGGCTAAGGCGGAGGAGAGGAAGTACTTCCAGAAAGTGCTGGACGACATCGTGGGGCTCAACTCGTGGTTCACGGTGGCCATGTTCGTGGGCCTCTCGCTGGCGAACCCCGGCCAGGTCCACAGCCTCGAGGAGGACCGCCCCGAGTGCGACCCCGACGCAAGGCTCCGCAAGCGGCTCATCTTCTACGAGATCGCGTCCTTCAGCTTCTTCATCTTCTCGGGCTTCCTGGGGAAGACCGTGAAGATCGTCCTCTACATCTACCAGAAGAAGAGGTACGCGGACCCTCCCAGGCAGACGTTCAGCCTTGTGGCGTTCTACCTGGCGATATACGGGACCATGACCGGGTGCCTGTTCTTGCTCCTGGCGATGGTCGACGTAGTTCAGATCAAGCTTGGGAAGGTCTCGTGCGGTAGCGATTACACGGTCCGCACGGTGGCTGTGCTGGTGGGAGCAGTCGGAGTGGCTCTAATGACATATTTCTTCACGGTGTCGTATGGCATGCTGTTCACAAATAGACCGATACGCAAAGCTAGTTCTCCTTGAGACCCTTAAAAACATGTTGGAATATTTTCTAAGCTTTATCAGACTTATTATCATGAAGAAGTCTTGTCGTTGGAAGATGTAATCCTATCGCTGCACAAAGTAATTCTTAATTTATCTTGTGAGGAAGATTGACAGTCGGCGCGTTTGTACTATTTTTCTTTTTCCATTTCTTCTAATATAGTTTGTTTATACTTTTTCCCTTTTCCCTCAAAGTAGGCATCTCATATCCATTGTCCTGAGATCTACTTGCCACCATCTTTCACTATACCGTCATTGTCACCGCCGTTGCCGACCCTGGCCAGATCACTGGAGTTGCTCTACTGACCTCGGCCTCGGGTATGAGGTCATGGACCTCCAATATCACTAAATTGAAGAGCTGAGAGAGAGAGAGAGAGAGAGAGAGAGAGAGAGAGAGATGACTTGGGGTAGAGAGCATCTAAGCAGCTCGTGGGTCAGCCAGAGACAAGGAGGCGAGGCTGGTGCGGTGGTAGATAGGGGTGGGCACTGGCTCTAATGAGGCGGGTGACCGCTCTAGCAGGTGGTTGGCTGTGAGCAATGAAAGGGAGTTTGGACAGGACTAGTGACCAAGTTAATTTAGACTCTTGGCTCTAAGCATACTGATATGGCATCCAACTTGACGCCCCTAACAGAAATGTGCCAATCCGATATTGTCATGTCACAAAGTTCTAAGCAGATCACTCTACAAGGCAACAAATGACCGAGCAACATATAAACACTTCCTACTAAGCATAATTGTGAAAACTTATGACTAATGAGAATTGAAAGATTTCTTTGGCATAAAAGATCTGTGCAAAGATGTTTCTGCAATTTTTAAGGGTCAGATCCCTTAAGGTTAATAACATCAATCGTGATCCATGAACCGAGTTTGTCATTTGCAGGCTCATTGGCAATTTCAGATATCTAGGCTAAATGGTTTGAAGTCAAAAAGAAGACAAGAAACTTCAGACGAAATTGATTTTTCTCCAGGATATAGATAACTATCTTTACTAAAAAATAAAATAAAATTAGCAGTCTGAGAGGATTATTCTTAGTAGATGTTTTTTATCAGAAATGGGTGCATACTGAGTGTGACGACAATCGCCAGTTTGATCTTTCCTCTCAAATCTAAAGTCCTTTAGAGCGCACGTGTTGAATAGGGCCAAAGCATGTAAGGAGAATCCACTGGAAGTCTATAACATGGCTAATATAATCTTAGCTTATAAAAATGCATTGTCAGTATAACGAGAAAGAGGTCTCTAGTTTAATATAATTCTACTAAGAGCATAAACAGGAGTTACATCTCAATATACAGTATATGCACTGTCATATATATTCAGAAGTGGCTACTCTCCCTACAGGTCGGCTTGATGTGTAGGGTACAGGTCGGTTTGATGCGTAGGGAAGAGATTCAAAGTCTTCTTCGCTAGGCTCCGGATGTCTTCTCTACTGGATTCAACTGAAATTCTTTGTATTCGTTTCACCGCCCCACTGGACATGAAATCCCTCCAATTATCCTCTGCAAGAGGAATGCGACTCCATTAAAAACATATTAGAAGCAAGTAGTATGATGCCTGCAAAACACTCATGCCAGTAAAGTAATTTCTGTCGTATTATTTATTCAACCAACATTGAATGTTTACGTAATAGACAGAGTAGCTTACTGTTTTGGGCCAAGTGGCACAGAGCGAGCTCGATATGGCGCTTGATTGAAGTAGAAGCACAGTCAGAGTTTGCAAGCAACCACTCAAGGGCACCATCTTCCATGAGAAGTGAACGGCCTTTCCGATGTCCTACAGGAAGTCAACTCAGATTTTGAAAGAAAAGAAGGCCATCGGTTTACCAAGTGATACCAAGTAACATCCTGAAGAGAAGCTGCGACTAACCTCGAATTACCGCTCGGGATTCACATTTGGCAAAATTAGCAACTCCTCTAGCAACCTGTGCCAAGACATCAGTAGTCCCTGATCTAACCATTCCCAGAAGTGCTTCCAGGCCTCCATCTTCCTTCAACATCACATGCAATTTTTCTGTCACATGCAAACTTCAGGGCATCAGTCCATTAAATAACGACGCTTGATCTCAGAGAAAGCAGGAGCAATATGTAGTTCGTTTATCATTTATAGAAATCATATATAAGCGTGATTAAAAACCCGGGTTCTCCTCAATTCACATCCCTCAAATGAGGTTGTACAGGTTAAAGACCAAATGGCCGGGTTTCTAACCACAGGAAGATAAACTAGAGAAGATGAAAAAGCCAACATAATTGAATTACAAAGACTATGTAGGAGCTTTCAGCAAAACATTAGAAACTCTTTGCTAGTTTCTGGTGTATATGTTAAAAATTATTTGATCCGCGAAGTTTCTTTTTTTCCTTTCAAAGAACAGGCCAAGAAATAGCATCAGAGAGTGATACAAAAAAAGAGATGTTTTGGTAGTAGGGAACACATGATTAGACTACAGCATTGCAGTCATGTCAAAGATAACTTCAGCTCACCATTTCCACATAAGTTAGCAATTGCACCAGCTACCATTCTTTGAGTCTGTGGATCATCTGTTGTAGATGCTACATTTGCAAGTAACCGAGCACCTCCTTTGCTCATTATCAAGCCTTGGTTCAACTCTAACATGGACAAGCACAGTATGTTATAGTTAGTAAAAGATAATGAGTCAAGTCAATGAAATGCCATTAGAACATTACTCTGGTGGGATGAACAATTTAGCACCAAAGTTTTCAAATGTGGAAAGGTTGAACAAACCGGTTCAATGGCTTCAGTTAGAACTACTAACATTATCATGATGTCCAAATTTGACTTTATCTCAGAAGTGAAAAAAAATTTCAAGAAAAAATCAGAAAGAAATTAGAAAAAATACATAGTAATTATTCACCGATTTTCTCACCTAAGATGGTCATGGTTATCGTTGTTACTCTCAAAATGCAAAATACACTGGTCAAAGCATGATGTGTCATAAAGTCTACACAATGGCTTTCAAGCTTCTAAGAAGTATTTTTCTATCTTTTGACTAGTAAGTGGCAATACTTAGTGAGAACGTGAGAAGTGAGGGCACCAATCCAGCATAGAATGGAATGGACATGGGACTTTGAAGCAGTAAGTCAAAGATTGCTTCAGGAAGAACAGTACAAACTTTTAGCTCTACTAAAATTCAAAGTGAATGTTAATATTAGCTATCCTTAGTTCTTTGCTCTTAAAATCTTCACCGTGTATAAGGTAGTTCTACTTCACTGAGTAAGGTGTTCTCTGAGTTCTTTTACCCACTGATCTCACAGGAAATCATAGCAAGTTCAGGAAATCGGGGGAAGTTGTACACTGCCTTGTATTGGTTAGCTTTCGTTGTAAAGAACTTTACTACATAGAGTCAATAACAGTGGATCACTACATTGTCTTCTGCAAGCTTTTACCAGCAAGGATAAAGCATCATTTCAATCAAAGAAACTGCGTAAGACTCAATACTTGTTAATAAAAATAAAGAAGAATCAATTAGCAACATGTTACGTAAAAGCCTTAATTTTAGAATGAAGATATGTGAAGGACTTGAAGTACCGTTCATTGCCAAATTGGCAATGGCACCAGAGGCCACTCTAAGCACAGTTGCATTTCGTGATGACTGCAATAACATGAGCAGTGCATCCAAGCCTCCTTCCTCCACAATTTTTTCCTGATGAATGTCTGAAAGTACAAATAACATTGAGGTCAGAGAATCAAATCAGGTACATCACCTAGCATGCTAGATGGTCTGGCAGATCAGACAGTAAAAATTTGTGTACTCCAAATTGGAAAACAATAGTGATGGATACAATTCTTGGGAATTTTCTAAGAACATAAGTTACACTCCTTTCATCGTAACCAAATTCATATGCTCTGGAATCTTAGAATCACCACCATGTCAGTTTAGTGGACACGAAGACTTACAGGAAGGACATGGACTTGGGGATGCTGTTCAAAATCACATAAGAAAAGGATAATTCTCAAGAAATACCAACAAGTTAAGACAAAACCAACTGACAAAGGAAGCCAGCAAAATTTACTTATAGATCTAGAAACATAAGGAGTATCTTAATTTTTTTTTTTTTTTTGATGACCCGGGAACCATCATACAGCCGGCAACCGGTGACGTAAACCCGGGGCGACCCGTGGGGACCCACCTCCCATGGACCGCAGTTTAGTCGCACAAGCGAACGTGGGGATTTGAACTCGCTCCCTTCCAGTAGAGGAATTGAGCGCAAACCACGCAACCACCAATGGGATGGGTAGGAGTATCTTAATATCAAGCACTACTTTAACTATAAAATCATGCTTGGCAAAAAAAAAACTATATAATCATGCAGAGACCATGAAACAACTCATAAAGTGATCAAGAATTTTGACAAGGAAAGAAATCTGGTCACAACCGTTCTGTTATATTGATAGTAATATGATCAGTTGAAGCATCAATAATCCCCATGTATGCATCTCCACGTTGATAAAGTCTATAGTCAGGTTACCTCCTAAATGTTGTTATCCCACATATAACTTTTTCGGAAGATTTAGACTTTGCAAACTATGTAGATTTATCACATGGTCTTGTTAACAAGTACCCCAGGGCACTGGTTAAGTAAAAATGAAAATAACACTTAATAAGACACTTCCAAAATGGAAGACTTACACATTTTAATAAAGTCATTCACACGGTAAAATATAAGTTCCAAAGTACATTGACTAAACCTTAACAAGTGTCCTAATGCCACTCTTTAATATTTTTTCCTTACAATATTAAGAAAAGCTTTACATGAAATTGTTCCCTAATGACGTAATGATATATTTATAATATATACAACAATAAAAAAGAAAAATGGAATTCCAACATTAATTACCGACCAACATAAATCTTCATGTACCTAGCAAATACAAATATCTTCATGTAGCAAATCTCCCAAGTTTTACTTTTTACTTAAAACAGGATGGACGGCTACCATTATTTTCACATTCATTCAACCACATTTAATTTAGCAAGTCATTAAGATGGACAAATCCCAAACATCATTGGGCGATTGTTATATCACATCCTCTCCTTTACTCTCTTTCTTGACTCACTAGTCACCACTCAACCACAGCACAATCTACGTATTCACTTAGGAAAGTCAACCAAAAAAGGAATGTTTCAGTCATTATAATGCCTTTTCTTCTCAGCAATTATCATTACAAGCCCTATTGAGAAAATCAAATGTCGCCCAATCTTCAAATGAACTCGAGAAATCCAAAGTGAGGGTGCCCCTAGTGTTAGACAGGTAGGACTGACACATGCAATCAATGAAAGTCAGAAACTATGGCAATACTTTACATACCTTCGGCTGCAAGATTAGCCACCACTTTCACGGCATGAATTTGGACATCAATATCTTCAGATGCTAACAATGCTAATATTTTTTCCAGACCAACTTCATCAAAGAAACAAATTGTAAGCTTGAGATTAACAGCAAATATAGGTGTAAGCTGTGAGCTATATTGGGATCTATCTTGCCTTCTTCGCATATTTTCGCAATCGTGGTCCTCTGACTTGATTGTGTCTCCTTCAATGGGTTAGACTTATGGAGAACCCCCATAGAATCATTTGGTGAACACCCTTTACCACCATTTTCTTTCATGTCTAGCTCCTTCTCCTGTACAAGGGTTGCCCATATATCAGTCCAGAAGCAAAAGAGTGTACTTTCTCTATGAATTCCAACTCAACTTACCTTTTGATCTTTCTCGTTATCAGCTACAAGATTCTTTACCTTAATTAGCTCATCTTCAATATTCTTTCTGTGCTTTTCTTCTTGTAGAAGTCTTTCCCTCGTCATATGAAGTTCTTCCGTTAACTTTGCCTTTCATTGCAATGAGCATGTAACAAATCATTTTAAGTCGTTAACTCCACTGGTAAAAATCTTGCATGTGATTCTTTGAGCTGTCATGGGTTGGCTCAAATTGCACTAAAGTAATACTTGAATAAGGCAAATTTGTTATGAAATTTATCCACCATACCTTCTCATGTAAAAGAGCTTCATTTTCCGCTTTTATGAATTGAAGTTCATCTGCACCTTCCTCGTGAAGCTTGTGCATTTTTTCTAACTTCATGTTGAGTTCATTGATCTCTTTTTGCCCCTAAACATGAATATAACAACAGAGCAATAATGAAAATGGTCCATAAGGGATTAAAAAGTTTCCTCAAGAATTTACAAGACGTAAACATCAGCAACACCATTTCCAAGAGAATCGCATTGATAATACTAATATCAAGCTGAGATAGAATCAATATGCATATCTGATGATGAAGTAACAGTAGACTGTACAGGAAAATGCAATCTTGCAACTTCACAGAAATATGCTAGTTCACATATTAACTGATCCATTAATTTAAGTTGAAAACTACATATTTTTCCAGGTACTTGTCAAGACTCAAGCAGAAAATCCTCTCTCATCACCTTCCCTCATAGTTCAGGCATGACCAAATACTTGAAGATGCCATTATGGAGGAAGCAACAGAATATTTATGACTGAAGAAATGCTAATGAGTTCCCTTCAGGAACTGGTTAAGCTATATTAGATGCCTTCAACATAACGAAAAGGTCTATTGTGCATGTTTTAACGCCTTGTCAGGTGCCAAATTACTATCCTGCACTCTTTTGAATATCTCACGATAACTTAAAATGTAAATCTTAGAGAGAGAGAGAGAGAGAGAATCTTATAACGATACACTGTGTACTATTTAACAAAAACTTAGAATATCAAATCTTTAGAATTTTTATTTACTGGAGAATGTAACCTGCAGAGCTTTGTATTTTGGACATCCCAAAACAAATTACTAACCAAAGGGACATTAATTCAAGATTGTTACATTAAGCGCAAATTCTTAAAGGAGTGCTAATCTCCACTCGACCCATCTAAGTGCCACTATAAAGGAAAAAAGGCTAGTCAAGAAATTAACCTGCATGGAGCTCTTCTTCACCAAATCAAATTCCTCTTCAACGGCTTCAAAATGGCGATGTTCGTCCTCTATTTGCTTCAAGTCAGCAATTTTCTTCTCGTACATCCGAGTAGTTTCATCAAGTGTCTTCTGATAAGAACAATGTTCCATCTCATGCTGCTAATATTGGGTAAAAAAACTGCCTTCAGAATGTTGCAAAAGTTACAAATAATTTTAAAAAATAAAAAGACTACCCAAAATAAGCAAAGCAAATTGGCAACTTTCCCAGGATTAGTTTCTGAGATAACTTCTTGTGAAATTACAGTATACATTCTAGCATCATACAGGGAGATCCTAATAACTCATTTCATTGTGCTGCTTATATGCATTCTAAAGATACTGCAAATATTACATGTTTTTCTTCACCAACCTTAATTTTTATCTGATGATCACTCAAAAGCTCCCTCATACTGTCTAATTGTTCTTCAGCATTTATGGCACGAGAACAATCTTCTTCTGATTGCGTAATCAACTCTGCTATTTTCTTCTCATACATCTGTGTGGTATCTGCTAGTACACTCTGATAGGTAGATGCTTCTGCACGCTGCTGCTCCTGAGAGCCACAAAGAACTTGTTTAAAGTAACAGGCTAAATTACAGTAAGTAGCATGTAACCCTTTATGTTGGATACCAAGTCCAAGGATGTCTAATAAATGAAATGTGAACAAAAGAATCATGATGTACATGCATATAAAATGGGAGAGACAGCTGTCAAGCTTCCTTCTGGACCTCCAGTTGGCTTAAGCTACTGCTGTAAACTGGGAGAGATAACTGTCAAGCTTCCTCCTGGAACTCCATTTGGTTTAAGTTACTGCCGTGCTGGCTGTTGAAATACTATCCCACATCGATTGACAACGGGTTCTCAATACTCTTTATATTCATGTGATTTCCTCCACCTAATAGCTTAAGCTTTTGGGTTGCACTTTCTAACATGGTATCCGAGCCAATGTTATCCCTTTCGCGAATGTGCATGGTCAAAATTCCATGTGAATGTGCGTAGTCAATTTCACGTGCCGCTGGTAATCAGGCTTGCACGTGAGTGGGGGTGTTGAAATATTATCCCACCTCAATTGACAACGGGTTCTAAATGCTCTTTATATTCATGTGGTTTCCTCCACCTAATAACTTAAGCTTTTGGGTTGGACTTTCTAACACCAAACCATACAATCGTCTAGCAAGATAACCCGAGACAAAGGTATTGACACAAGTTACTTCATTAGTTAGTCTCACTTCTTTAAGGAAGAGCTAATGGTATGGATTGCCTGCAGGTTGGGTGATTTTATTTGCACATGCCTGAGATAATTTTATAAAATGCAAACATTAATAAATTTCACGATGGGGTTTGCTCCACTTTTCATATTATTTCTTATTCTACTTCCACACTTACTTAAACATTAGGACACGAACCCTTGAAAGAATGGGTTTCAGGATGAGAAATTAGCATTTTAACCACAATCTTCCCTTTTGATCTTAGCAACCAAAACCATTGCCTATAGAAGTATTACAACCTACGAGGCATTCAATGCAGAGAAAAACACAAGGTCGGCGATTCTCATTACACAGACTTCAAAACAAAATTAGCGGGAAGGGTTATTTTTCAAGATCCAGCCTCTATCACACATTGTTGACAATATTCTCAGCCCTATAGACAGGCAAACCATAAAAAGACATAAACTTAATGGGAAAACACACAAGCTGGTTATTGCAGCTGGATTGAACAGTCAAATCAGGTTAAATGGGTTCGATCAATCTATCCACTGCCACCACAGGGTTGGCTACCGTGAGGTTTGACACACCTGCCAATCGCCTTATTAAACTTGGTCTTGAGCTTTTGCCTTTTGTATTGGGCATAGCCAAATCCAGAATACAGAGTTTGCAATGGGCAGGCCTGGCCTGGGCCTTCAAAAATTGAGCTTACTTAGCCTGCCTAGATCCAAATTTTTTCCTTTTTGTTATCTTTTGCACCAAGCTTCACTTTTCAATTGATTGGGTGGACTTTAAATGGCAAAAGTGTATGGATATAGATGTGGAAGAGCCCACCCTGACATCGAGCCTAAGCTTTGTGGTCGAACGCCATTGAGCTAATGTCAATTAACAGAAAAAAAGTGCAAGCTTTCCAGAAGAGATTACTAGGTGAGTTTTAAGTTTTAAAATCTCATAAGGAGACTAGTTGTAACTACACATGTAAAGATGTTGCCTTTGCCTACAGGGGAAAGAAGTTCAGGTTGTGTTGCTCCTCTCTTGAACATATGGAGGCATAAGTCACTAGGTCTTAGTCTTGTGATATTTAAGTTAACACTTGAGATGGTGATTCAACAGCCAATTCCTTGGCATCCAATCAAGTAGTTTTTCCAACAGTGATCAGGTGGACCTGCTCTGGCTGCATGCTAGTTTGCTTTAGCAAAGTAGGTAATCGTAATTCATATGACTGAACAACTCAGTGGCTTAAAACAATAAAACAGTCGGAGATAATTATCATTACCTAACTTGACTTGGTCTCAATACAAGAAAAAAAAAATTAAGAAACCGTGGCTTTCGAAAGTCAAATTAGTTGAGGATTTTTTACCTATGATTTTACTGTAGGTTAAATAAGAACAAAAGTTAATTGCATTGACACTAATTTTACAAGTAATTAAACTGGCTTTCAGAGCATTATGCCAGTCTTTAGAAAAAATGATAGCAAGTTCCTATCATGCTGCCACATTGTCCCAAATTTTATTAAAGAGAACTACCATGATATGGAATGTTCAGCAAGAAGACACCACCAACGTAGTAAGGGAAGAGGAAATGTCTTCAGAGAAGTAAAGCATTTAAATGAAGGAGGTACCTGGATGTAATTTAGATTTGCTTGGAGCTCTAAAATCTTGTTATGCATCAGATCGTTCTGATCTTTTTGGCGGTTTAATTCAATGAAAATGTCTTTCATCTCTGACTCCAGCCGCTCATTTTCCTTTTCTAAGAACTGGAAGAAGATGAAGAAGCATCACTGAAGGGACATTTGAAGAAAGTATAAGAAAACTGTACTTATTCCACCAGACAAACCAGACAAGGAAATAGGAAACTAATCTGAACCAGCGACAAAAAGGTGACATTATACAAATGAAGCTGTAACACTAGCAATAGAGTCAACTACCTCGGACCTTTTCATTAGACTTTTTTCTGCCCCGGAAAAAGAGTCTTCACACTCCTTAAGCTGTCTCTCCAATTTGCCCTTATCACTCTCTCTCAACTTTTCCAGCCTGTCAACTTCTGCAGTAAGAAGGTCTACCTGACTCTCCAACTTACGGCATAAACTTTCATAATCAAATTCTTCTTTGAGTTTCATCATATTAACAATTTTCATTGCCTGCAAAAGCAACTCATAGTCAAGCTTCCCTGGCATTTTGTCAAAGAGATCGGCAGATGATGTATGTATACACACATATATGAATCCACGTGCATTAATAGAGACATACATGCAGTTATGAAAGTATGTCAGCATGCATCTACTCAACACCTGTGTGCATGAATGTGCCTACCTGCATTCACACAGACACAAAAAGTATATCCATATATTTCTGTTATTCTCTTGTCTATTCTTTTCTTCCGCTCTTTTCTTCAGCACTTTCCAGTTTCAGCTTCACTTTCTAGAGCAGTATTCATTCATCACATCTTTCACAACCATCAGAGGACCATTCTTATATTTTATATATGTCACTTGTAGTTATGTTGTTTTACAGCTGCTGTCCTGATCTTCTCAACAAAAGTAAAAACCAAAAGAAACATTCTCAGAGATCAGCTCTGTATGGCAGATAAGAGCAGTCAGACCACAATCATTATCTTCTTAGAAGTATACAGATTGCTATTCGTATCTTCTAATTAATTCAACCAAACTTAAAATTGAAACAGTGAACAACTTCTCATCTAAAATGAAACCAGATGCACAGATAGGAAAAGAAAACCCAGAACTTTAAGTAATGGGGTTCTGATTGATCTGCATCCAAGGAACTCATTGCGATACAGGTCTGACAATGAACTCGATATGATAATTAATATCGGAATTAAACTTCAGAAGCTATAGATTGACAAATAGCAATATGTATTGCACAATGATTTGCAGTATTTTGCATAATGAACTCTTATCTGTCTCACCCGCTGCCCAAACATTATCGTGCTAGTGGTCTCAGCATAATGTCGTGCAGATGGCCCAATCGTTATGATAAGCGAGGTCCTTGCTGAACCTATCACATGAAAACTAATGACAAGCTGAGGAAGAAGATTTGCAATGATATGCTTGAAATATTAATTCTTAACTGAATCACTCATCTAGGATGGTTATAGCATACTTAAATCTTAAAAGTATAAAAGCACGCTAATGAAAGAATGATAGCATGTAATTGGATAAAGCCGTTATTTTGCACACCAAGAAGCTTTTGTTGCATTCACTACCAGTGATGAATACAGATATATGTAGAAAATATGTACGTACATATGTACTACCGCCAACAGTCTTCATCAGAAAACATGTCCACAGATGGAGGATATGATATGTCTTGCAACTAAGCCTGGCAGTAGATGCATGTTTAAAATTTGAAGATTGAAGTAAGACAATGCGCTAGATTAAATGATTGGGATCTTAATTTAGTAACTAGAAGGTCGGTGTTGCAAACGAAATTTTCAAAGTTCTTTACATTCTCTAGGAAGCTAGTATTAAGTTAAGAATGGATAACTGAAAGTAGTATTCATGCACCTCCGAATGAATCACGAAGCAATCTTGTCAGTTTAGAGTCCCTGAAAGGTATGTGTGCACTGTTCTCAGCCAAGGCATTTATGCATTTGCCGAGAGAAGTGAGAGAAAGATTAATAAACTTAGCCTCTTCAAGTAAGTGGCCCTCACTGCCTGCATCAATAACCACAATAAAATCCATAAAGTGCCATTCTGAGGATGCCAAAATTCCTAAGGACAAGCATAAAATGTAGGAAAAAGCGTAGAACTTGCAACACAGTGTATCTGCCATAGAAACTTCAGGAAACAACTGTATAACTATGAATAAAAGATATGTTGAGTATCAAATGCGAGTGTCGCCAAAGGATCAGGGAATAATGGCAATAACATATTATGGGATAGTCACAAACCAGATTTATCCAGTCTTTCTGAGCCAGCAAGATCCACAATGAGCAATTTGCTTTTGCGAACTATAGGAATAGGCTTGCTACGATGTAAATCAGTCTGATCCCTATCCTGGAGATTGTTCTCATCTTTATCTTGACCATCAACATATCTTCGTACATTGACCTAGGATTATGAATCATTCCTTCAATGTTAACATTCACATCAATCAAAAGAACAAAAATGTCCTCTAGAAATTAAGGTACAACAATTCTATAAAATCTACAAAAAATGCCCACCATGAGAATCGCATGACTGCGCGAAGATTCAGTATTTAGCTTTGTATTAGCCGCATGACGATTTGCTTCACCAATTTGCAACAACTCTTGAAAATGATCAACACCATGAACATTAACTACTGTGGCTCCAGGCAACGACAGTTCCCCCGTTTTGGGGTCCTCGCTAATGGGAATGTTGATTTTTCCTGGGGAGAGCAAATCTTGTATGGATTCCATATACAACTGAGAAGCAATGGTCAAAAAAAAAAAAAAAAAAAAGATTTCAGTGGTGGTAATTTGCAATTAAAACCTTTATGTATATTTGATCATGAATAAGCCCTGACCAAGTATTGCGTAATCAATGAGAGAAGCATGCAGAAAGACAAGAAACAGACAGAAGCTATTTGTGCATCATATACCGAGTGGCAGGACCTTATTTTCAGTGCAAAGCATATTGATGTGGCTGGCATTTAAAGCAGTTCATATCACGAGCTTGTACTAATAATAATCATGAGAAATAGAGTTCCAAGGTATAAACCTCACAAGGCTGACCTTAGTCAACCAAGAGTAGAAGAGTTATTTGATTAAAGAGACTAAAACTTCCAAAGTCCTTCTAGCTTCTACACTCAAATAAGATGGCACATTATTGCTGATAAATCAGTTTTTCTTGCTAGGCAGTTCTGTTCTAGGTGATAAAAAAATGACACAGTTAATGCATCACATGTCAACTTAATTACCTGCAGATAGGATACTTCCACGCTATCAGAAGTGTGAGAAATATTAGAAATGATGTCCTCCAAAGCTCTAACCATTATACCACGTTCTGATACATCATCTTTGCCTAGTCGCCCAACTGTGTATGTCTTGCCAGTGCCGGTTTGACCATAAGCCATGATAGTCCCATTGTAGCCACTCAATACACTCTGAGGAAAAGCAAAACTCACTGACAGATCTAAACTTTTCATTATCCCCAACACCCCACCCCTCCCCCACAGAGAGAGCGAGCAAGAGAGAGAGAGAGAGAGAGATTCCGAGATAGCACACTAGACCACCATTTAATCCCAAAAAGTTCTAAGTCCACTCTTGTCATCCAAAATTTCAAAATCTAATACTCAATATTTTGAATGGCATAGTAATCCAGCATGGAAAGTTAAAGAACATCTCAGATTTATTTCAAACTTAGTAAATAGCACCTGGTTATATACTTGTACTGTTCTGCTCTAGTGATAAATCTATTGTCATCAAACAATTCAATCTACTTTTTATAAAGTGTAAGGCCCAAGTCTATTTAGAGTTTCTTGAAGATAATTCCAAAGGATTGGAGATCATGTTACTGGCAAGTTCATTATCTAAGTTAATAAATCCATCACTCTTTTTCCTCTGTAAACAGAGGGAATTATTATCAACCCCTCACCTATAGATTATATAGTTTAGATATATATAGGTTGGATGTGCATATGATGAAATATTTATTGGAGACTTAGAGAGTGGATATTTGAGCATAAATCTATGACATATTATAACTTGTTCGGTTACAAATTCTGAGATAAACCCTCTCCACCAAAATTTCTCTACACTGACATTATAAAATGAAATAATAAATAAGTTCTCCCTTAATAGAGTTTCTGTGACAGAAGGATAATGCCCTGTGCACACTTTCAATTGCATATACATACCAGTGAAGATTCTCATACACTTAATTTACTTACCTCAACAACAGGTTTTGCTACCACTTCATAAACACGTCTTTGGGAGGCAGTATCTGTGAAGACTTCATCGAATCTATATGATTCAGAATTCCAATTATTTTTTCTCAACTTTAACCTCTTCAACTACATGAAAGCACAAAAATTTTAAGTTAGCTCAAAGGCTATATTGATGTTCCTTGCAAAACATGTTCATGCAGTAAAACTGCAGTACAGATATTCACTCCCAACTCAGCATAGCCGTACATCTGGGTTTTTTAATAGAGATAACCAACCTCAGGCTGCAATTCAACACAATCAGCATAGTCAGCATCCAAGAGTAGATCCTCTGAGTTTCTTGGTCTAAGTCTGACAGCAACTCTAACCCTGCCTGAATCTGTAAATTACAACAAGCTTTAACTTGAGAACTTGAAAAGCTAAAGGCAACAGACAAAATGCATCAATTTCTTTCAATTACAGGAGAACTGCTATAAAATTATTTGTCAAGCTTCATAATCAAATGAAACAAAATCAAACTTATTGCTAATATGAGCACGGACTAGTTGAAATGCAGATGTTCAGTGACATTGATACAATTTTTAGCAGCTTCATGGTTCCAAGTAAGGCAAAAAAAATGTAGTGGGAGGGAATGTGGGGCAGCTAAGGGATCTGTACCTTGCATCGGAGCACCAAATCATAAAAATTGACATAACAAACTATTTGTTGCACAAAGTTTGTAATTAATGGATTATTGCCCTGCTACCTAAATAATGACTTAATCGTGGAAATTATGATAAAAAATCGAGCTTTAATCAGCAAATCATTTTGCAGTCATAGTTACTTTACGTACAAAATACAAAGGTCCTTTCAAATTCAGAAACATCTTCATGGCTGATAAAAATGCGATGCCACCTTAAAGAAGTAAAGTCGATAGACAACACGACTCCATGTGTACGCACTCTTTTCGAAGTTAAGTTTAAAGAGCAGTACTAGATAGCCGCGAAATCAATCCAGTTGTCAGCTTTAACTCTTCGGCATATCTCCTCAACTACAGTTACAGAGTAACATAGGACCTTCTTCGAAGCATCCACGGTCATGTGTTATACCATGACAAACATGTCTACTATCGTTTCTACCGCGAAAACGGAATCTCAACTTCAACTTCGAGCTCGAGCTTCAAATCAAAAGTTTCTTCGAAGCCGACCCAAAGCCGAACTCGGGCCATGGAACACATGATCGAGTCGAGAGATCAAGCAAAACTCAGTTCCAACCGAGCCAGAGCACCGACCCCGTCCCCATCCAAGTCAAGCCAAAAGCCAAAAGCCAAAAGCCAAAACCCATTTCCTTAAATCGCAGAGAGAGCAAGGAAAACCAACCTCCCTCGGCGCTGGCATTGGAATGTGCTCGGGAGGTAGGGGTGACGGAGCGCCTGACGCCCGGAGCTTTGGGGCGAACGTTCTGTCCCAGGCCTGCGTTCCCGCTACTCCTCACCGCCGCCGCCGCCACCGCCGACGACGACGACGAAGAAGAAGAAGAAGAAGTGCCATGAGAGCCGCTGCCCGCTCTCTGATGGTGGGTCGCTCTCGAACCGGACCCCGTGGCCATGGCTTTCCGGGTTCCTTCAGGACGCGCTGCAAAATGAGAATGCGGGGGGGCACCGAGGAGCGCGACAGCCTTCCTCGTCGAAGCTCTTCAACGAGTCGAACCGGTCGTGGCAGAGAGATCGAGGCCGGCACGACGCGAGAGAGAGAGATTGTCGCTGAGCGTGGTGGAGAGAGGGCAGGATTTTTTTTGTATGGAGCAGCGACGACGAGGATCGACCGATCATGGCGGTACGGGAATTTTATTATTTCGAAGATTTTTCTTTCTTTTTCGAAAGTTTGAAAAAGGCGATGTTTTTGGGCGACAGACAACGAGGTACGGTCGTCGTGTCTGTCCGAAGGGGTACGACGTGGATCCCACGAGCTAAAGAACCGACGTCGCTTTCGGGCTTCCGCCGACACATCAGGCGGGGGATGCACGAGATGGAGAAGCTACTTTTTTTTTGGGTGTGTCGAGGCCCATCAATAAGTCAGCCTTTCCCAATCTTTCAGCGACGGCTAAAGTTGAGATGCAATTGTCACGACCGCGACGCGATTGGCCGGAACATCGCACTCATCATGACCCTCATCATCATCATCATCTTCATCATCATCAACGTGGTGTGATGCGTAAAATACTTTCCTCATTTTCGATGGGGGCGTTCCATGTCCCGAACATGATTTTCCAATGTGATGTCGGGTGTTTGGTGAAGTCTTACTCAACGTCTGAGTGCCTCTATCCAAAGGAGTCATTGGTACTGATTTTGATCGGTATATTATTTGATCAACGTTGTATCAACATATGTATCATCACATTTATTTTATGTGTCATCTTGAAGTTAACAAATAAAGAAATATAATATGTGAATTAAAGAAGCAAGTAGACTCAATAATAATGATTACACCAACATATATTAAAATAGACAATTTTGTTTATTATAGCCCAAAGGCAGAATGTTTGAAAGTCAAACAAGGCATGGCTGTATCCAAATTGATCATCGCACTACATTTTGTACTATAATATGGGATATGTACATTGAGTCTGTAAGTAATACAATATACAAAAATTTTCCCACGCTCCTCTCTGATCCTCCTCTTGGCCTTCGTTTTTGCTTAGTTTTCATCCATGCTGGCCCTAGTATATCGCGATTCCTCCGGTTTCACTAGGAACAACCAACGTAAGAATGCATGAGCAAATGATTGCTAAATATTCCTACTTCATCTTGCTACAAACCAGATGCCAAATGTGTAGTTTCTTCTCTTTAAGCAATCTTTTGAGCTATTTCCAATGTGCTTGTTCAAGGGATTGAGGAGACATTAGGATTTTATATCAAAGAACATATCCCAATACGACTAACGTTATGAGCTTTCACAAGAGGTTTACATACCTTATCATGTAATTGAGTCCCATAATCTATTTCGCTGCAATGGCTGTGGACTAACATAGTTGCTTTAGTTAAGAAAAAGAAAAGAAAAGAAAGATGAACATCTTACACTCAATTTAATCTATTTCTTCTTCCTTAGATTGTTGTCTCCTTCGTTGATGTCTTGCTATTTGTCTACATGTGGAAGTTTGTCTTGCGTTGTTGGATCGTTCCATTCATTTGCTAAAGACTTTGCCATAATTATAAGTGAGATGTGTTTTGTCTTATGGGTAATCTTAAATTTGTGTTCCTGTTTCGAAGGAGAGGCAAGGGATATAGCTTCTTATTTTATTCGTGTCCGACCTGATCCATAAGACAGGTAAGATGGAATTCCTCTCGTCATAAAACTATAATATTTTATTGTTAGGTGTCGAGGACTTCTTAAGTATTTAGCTAATCCCTGACAATACATTGGCTGTTATGTCTCGTATATATTAAAATATTACTGTAGAAACATAGGTCTGTACCTCTGAAGTTGATTCAATAGAACATGGTGACTCGAACCTCGACATCAAGTGAGAAGGATGAGGTACACTCGCCGGTCGAATGCTATCTCTTGCAATTGGACATGAATTTGGCTAAATGGGAATGTGTTTTGAAAGTCTTAAGTGATAACCATGTATTTTGTACGGCTGTTTAGGGCCTGTTTTGTAACGTGTTAAATAGTGCCTAATATATTTTTTTTGGTTCCCTAAAACAAAAAAAAAAAAAAAAAATCTGTTTGATAATTTTTTTATTCTTGGAATTCAAGAATAGATTTGGAATAGAATCAAAAAATAGAAAAAAAAAATAACTTCTTTATTCTTAGGAACAACTCTAGAATCAAGGCAAATCATTTTTTTTTTCCTCCTTTCCTTTTCTTTCCTTTTCTCTTCTTCTTCCTCATTGTCGGTTGCCGCACGACGATGGCCATTAACCAACTAAGCAAGGGTCACCACACCAATTTGGGCAAGAGCCTCGGTTGGCCATCAATGAGGCTCGGCGAGCTCACCAGACCTAGCCCAGCTCGTCGCTAGCCATTATTGTGGGCAACCATCGGCTAGAGAAGAAGAAAAGGGAAGAAAAAAGAGGATATATGAAAGAAAAGAGAAAGATATAATAAAAGTATTATAAAATTAAATCACAAAAAAAAAAAAAAAAAAAATTAGGTCGTATCAAACACATTTCTATTCTGAAAAAAAAAATTGAGTAATTACTAAATGCCTTTAAATTCTCAAAAACTCATTCAGGGAATAAAATAAAAAAGAACCATTTTTGAGCGAAACTTATTTTTGGAACTAAGGTTCTATATGGCAACGTTTCTATTGCTCTGTTCTTTTGTTTTCCAAAATAGAAAAAGAACAAAATATCATTTAGTAAGATTAGTTAATTTTTCTATTCCCAAGAGTAGTAATAGAAAAGTGGCCAATAAATAGATTTTAAACATTAACAAGAAGTTAAAAAAGTAGCTTATTGTTCCTACGAACATTTTCTCTTTCTCTCTCTTTCTTTTTTTTTTTCTTCTTCTTCCTCACCGCTTGCTGCCCGTTGCCCCTTGCATGTCTCTTGCCACTAGCTAGCCACCTTTCACCGTCGTTGCCTGCCATCGTCATCTGTCACCGCTACATGCCGCCGCCATCCGTTGCCACTCACCTTGGCCATCGGTCGTCGCCATCCGCCACCATAGTCCGCGGCCACCTAGGGCGCGCATGACAAAATTTCTATTCTAGAAATTGATTTCTCAATTTTTATTCCCCGGACAAATTTCTGAGCAAAGAAACCCGTTTAATAACGACTCAAAATTTCTATTTTGAACAGTAAATCCGTTTGATAATAGAATAAAATTTCTATTTCTAGGAATGGAAATTGATTAGATAACAACATATGAAATCCTCAAATACAAAATAATAGTCGAAATAATACTAAAACAATATAGGAAATCCTTAAATACAAAATAATAGTCGAAATAATACTAATACATTACAAAAGTTGAAAATACAATTTCATGAAATTTCCGGCATATTATTATTCTTGCCATTTTATTGGCAATGATTTTCCTAAGTGTATTTATTTGGTTTCCCTCCTCGGTTAATGTATCGTTTGCAAGCTCATCCTGCGTAGATTCAGACAAATACTACGGAAGCATAAATATGGGTGCCATCAATGGCGCCTATATAGCCCTGTCATTTTATCAAAAACTAGTATTATACAAGATTATCAACAAAATAAAATTGATGGTGTAAATGAATATATGAGAATTCTACCTTGAAGTAATGTTTATGGTTAGGAACCAATTGGGGGAATGTCGGTTTATTTTGATTCTCGAATTGAATAAGTCCAGTTGCTCATCCCTAATTTCTTTATTGTTGCTCAATGAACCTTTAATGGCCCTTGCATAGCAAAGAGAGAGATTCTTTTGAATCTCTTGCCTTCGAATTAAAATTCAAGATTGTGTAACAATCTAATTATTTTGATTTTGCAAGAATTTTGAATCTGTAAAGAAACAAGGTTAAATTTCTAGGCACGTTTTTTATTCATCTATTGCGTAAGAACTTTTTCTTCAACTGGCCATGTGCGTGCCCTTTCTAGGAGAAACGAGCCCCATTGTTTTTAAGTAAGCATTTAAGAACTTTGGTCGTTTTTTAAAATTGGGGACCCATTCGATTGCCTTTCATCCTAAAGAGGAAGTTATCAAAAATAAAATAAAAAACTGAAAAAAAATAAAAACACGAGCAAAATAAGAAAAAGAAAATTAGCAATAATTTGTGAGGTTGTGGTTATGAGTGAATTAAGTTAGCAAGAAAGCACAAAGTTCTTTTATATGGTTTGATTTCAGCTTCGATTTCTATTTTAAATGCGAGAAGTTAAAAATTTTAGCTTCGATTTTCTTCGATTTCTCTATTTACGGAATAGAAATCTGTTTGAGAAATAGAGAAATCAAATGCGTCTCAAACGGAGTTTGTTTCAAACCCATTCGGGAACAGAAACGAAGAAATCGAGAAATAGAAATTTTATCATGCGCGTAGTAATAGAAAAGTGGCCAATAAATAGATTTTAAACATTAACAAGAAGTTAAAAAAGTAGCTTATTGTTCCTACGAAATTTTTCTCTTTCTCTCTCTTTTTTTTTTTTTCTTCTTCCTCACCGCTTGCTGCCGTTGCCCCTTGCATGTCTCTTGCCACTAGCTAGCCACCTTTCACCGTCGTTGCCTGCCATCATCATCTGTCACCGCTACATGCCGCCGCCATCCGTTGCCACTTGCCTTGGCCATCGGTCGTCGCCATCCGCCACCATAGTCCGCGGCCACCTAGCGATTGGCTAGAGGAGGTAGAATAAGAAAGAAAAAAAAAAAAAAAAAGAATAATCTCAAAATATTACTAAAAAAATTTAAAAAATTATACGTCACAAAAAAACTTGTAAGTCGTACCAACACTTGTTTTACTTAGAAACTATTCGGAAATAAAAATAGAAAATAACTATTTTTGAAAAGAAATTGTTCCAAAAAATAAAAATATCATTAAATGCATCATAAATGATTACCAAAAACACCATTATTTCGTCCTTGAATAAGTGGAGCCATGTTTTATGTAGGGGGACAGTAGCACAGTCCAAATGACATTTATCGACTCATCCGTGCTTATATCACACTGTTTGTATTTTGGGAGTTGTATAATCTATACTTTTATTTGAGTAATTCTTGTAATTGTACTTCACATACTTCTTTCAAAAAGTCCTAAAACTTGTGCTGACATCAAATTTGAATCTCGAAACTTTCGTGTTTTCTCATGTGGCTCCTAAAACTTGCACAAAAACTACAAATTAGGCATACGCTTTAATCAATTTTTCTATCCTACACATATAAAGAATAAAACAAATCCAAGTTTGCTGAGTTAATTAAGATAGGGATATCAATTTGTAAAAAGCGGGAATAATTGCTAATTAGACCAACTTTTTTGCGGAAATTGCTTTTCGACCCCCAATTCGGTGATTTTTTTTTTTAATACATCCGGAGAGCTTTTTCATTTCTTATGAACGTCCGATCGCCGTAAACCCGGGCCCGCGTGTTCAGCGCCGTCGCAGGTTTGATCGGTTTCGCTGATTCTCGCCGGCCATGAACCTCGCGCCTCCGCCGCCGCCGGCGATGCCGCCGCCGAACTGGTACCCGATTCTGCCGCCCAACCCGCCGCCGTCGAGCGCGTTCTGGAACGGCGCGAACGCCCGCGACCGAGTTCGAGAGTTGCAGGAGACGCTCGCGCAAGCTAAAGCAATGTACGCACGGTCGCCGCTCGATCCTCTCTTTCGATCTCGCCTTCCCGTTTGAATTTGTTCTCAGCATCGTGCTAAGCAAAATCGGCACATCGACAGGCGGAGGGAGCTGCAGCTGCTGGGGGCGATCGAGGAATCCGAAGCGCGCGGCGATGGAGGTGTCGAAAACGGGACTTGGAGCGGTCCTGCGCGCGAGCTGTTGAGGCATGTCGAGGACGAGGGCGTTGGCTTGGAGCTGCAAGAGATGCGCTCGCTGGAAGCTGCGAGCTCTCTGATTCTGAAATTGAGCGCCCAGCTCGAGCCGTTCCGAGCCGTCGCCGGATGAGGCGAGCCCTTGGGAGGAGAAATCCGCGGTGCATAGATTGTCGAGCAAGCTGTCCAAGTCGAGACGGAGTAAGCTCTGGAGGAAGAGGAAGAGGCGGCGCGTGGCGGAGCAGCAATTGAAGGCAAGGGGTTGATTGAATGACCGTTTGGCTCTTGTTGTGTGATTGGTTAGTGCTGGAGTGGAGTGCTCGTTTTGTCTGAATCTTGCTGTTCTGTGAACAATTTTTAGGAGCGCGAACGGTTTGACCAAGCTGATCAGGATGCGGACGAGTGGAGAGCAAGGGAGATTGCCAAGGATATTGCGAGACGCAAGGTATCGTGAGCGTATATGTAATGAGATGCCGAGGTTGTGGATTTGCATTTGTTTAGTTCGGGTCGATCGTTTCCTGAGCCTTCTCGTCAATTGTCAAGTGATCTTTATGGGGGAGCATTGGCCTGATTAACTTCATTTGTGTCTTAACTGAGAAATATCAGTTCCCAATAGGGGAAAAGCTTCGACCGCTTAAACTTCATAGATATGTATATAAAGCGAGGCATTTGGAGGAATGCGAAGAAGTATTTTGAGTAAGCTTATAAGTTGAAGAAGCTTAAAAAGATTCTCTTTAACACATTGATGTGAAGTCTCTATGGAGTTCCTTGGATCCACTAACCTTCTAAATGGGAATGTAACTTGGATTAATATGGTCGTGATGATTGTTCTTTGCTGTTCCCATTTTGGAGTTGTAGTTTCCAGTTTCTAATCGAAACAAATGTCATCTGGTGATGTTCAGATAGAAAAGATGAAGGAAATAGCGAAGCTTAAAGCAAAAGAGGAAAGGAGGAGGCTAGAATCCGAGGTGAGCGCTGCTAGTCTGTTCACTCCACTTGTTTGGATCCTTGTACTTATTTTCAGAGGAAAAGTTTCTCATGTCATGTCTTGAATTTGCTTTGCAGTCCTCTTTCATTTGCTTTTATTGAATCTGCTACTTTAGATTCTTCATGGTGATGATTTGGATACATAACACATCTTAGCATTGTCTTACTCTGTCTTTACATCATTGACTTTAATTTAGAGTTGCTCAATGGGCTACAGTTATTGCTTTATGTTGTGGATGACCAAGGTCTCACGGATCACCAATATGCTCAATTCTTGTTATACATATTCATTAGTTTTACTGCTGTCAATTCAAAAAGGTTTTGAAAATGGTGCTAATAACTAGCATAAAGAATTCAGATTGTCAGTTCGAAATTTTTGACTCTGTTCTTGTTAATTGCTTTCGGGGATGAAGTAAATATGCCTCTTTCCCAGTTAATGCTCTCTTTATCTGATTGCCTGACAGTATTGATTGGTTTTACTTATATTGACTCAATTTCCTTGAATATTACAAATAATTTAGAGCACAGAACCCGATTGTTATGTTTAGAATTGGGCATTTAGAGTAGAAAAGCTCTAAGCAGCACTAGCAGCATGGGTATCATGCAGCAGTTCCATCTAAAGACATTTTGGAGACTGATTTTTGTATTGTCTTGCTGCTCCCTGTTATATGTGTTCTTTGGCTCCTGTTGCACTTGTTTAATGATCTTATTCTTTCTTTTGCTTTCAGCTAGAGCTTGTCTTGATTGTGGAGAAATTGCAGGAGCTACGGTCAATGAGGGTTAGAAAACTGAAGAAGCAGGGTAAACTTTCATGCTTAGTGCTTACCTGTTCGATACCTATAATAATTGTTGTAGTTTCTACCAGCTTTATGACTTTTACGACATTCCATGTCATGTTGCCATAATCTGCAACTTTCCACTGGCTTTTTGCATTCTCAGTGGAAATGAATTGAGCATGTTATCAAATACTGAGGCATCTACTTTTTCAATTGTCAGTCAGATTGAGCTGTCATTTATGTGAACTTCTTTTTTAATTTTCCCACCTGTGTGTTGGGCATATATATCCTTTATTGTAATTAGTGTGTCTACATATGAATAGGTGAACCAATTGTGCAAGTGTTGTAACTATGTACTAGAAAGTCATTACCTTTAATTTGCATGCTTCATCAAAGATTGCAATTTTTATGTTGTTCATTTGCTGAAAAGACAACAGTTTGTTACATTCATGGCAAATTTTCTTAGTACTAGCTCACCTGGAAGTATGAATGATTGGTCTGTTTTGACAGGACATTTTCTCCCAGAGGAGGATAATGAGTTTCTTGAGAGAGTTCGAGTTGCTGTTGAGGAAGAAGAGAGCCAGGCTCGGATTGCGGCTGATGCAGATGCTGCAAGAGATGCCATTGCGACTGCCGAAGAATCTCGCAAAACAGCTGATGCTACTGAGTCTGACCTGAAAGATCAAAATGATGTCACACATCAAAAGCTTGAAAACAAAGATGAAATCACTGATGGGGAAGGCAACATTAACTCTTTGACGGGCAGTCATAATGAATCCAAGAAAGAAGCACCAGACGGGAAAACTCATATTGGATCTTATGATGCCTTGGCAAATCTTCCAATTGAGTTCTATCATTACTATCATGGCAGTAACACTGATATGGGGACTCTAATAGAGGTTAGATTGGGTGCAGTTTTGGTTTATTCCTTACTTCTAAATAATAAATCAGTATCAGGGTTTTATGACCTAATAATGAGAGTCTGGTTGTCCTTGCATTACCGCAGATCTAATTAACAAATCACTGTTGGTGTTGTGAGTTTCCTTAATAGCCCCTATGCATCATGTTTTATAATTTGTTAAGGTTATCCTTGTATAGCAGAATCATTAAGTGATAATTATCTGCTTTATCTGAATTAGTGAGGAAAGTTGATGTATTCTTATATGTCATGTAGGTCAGAAGAACATGGGATGTGTATCTAAGAAGGGGAGGAAGGTGAGGAACACATTATTTCTGCTACCTTCATTTTATGAGGTTATGTATCATGCCTGTTGATTGACTTTGTGCATTTTTTATATATTGATAACAACATACGTGTGAGAACAACTTAAAAAATGAGAGTAGTAATCAGGGTAAGTGAGAGCAAGATTAGCCTAATGATGGGCCCCCTTAGGAAGATTCAAGAAGAGGCCTTTAGATTGATTCCTATCTTCCCCTCTCCATTTACCTATAAAGCAAAGGAAGTGAGAACAGCAAATAAATGCACGACTAGTATGTATGAAAGACAATGTGCTGATTCTTGCCTTGGGGCAAGAATCTATGTTTCAGCGGCGTGAAGCGATTGACATGTTTGCCCGTTTGTTTAGTCAATAATTTCTGTGTCCTGCTGATCTCTATAATGTGGTCATCATCTTTGCTACTTCCATCATGATGCTTTATTAGGAATGTACACTTGTGGCATGCATTTATCACCACTAGAGTCTCTACCTCAATTGTTATTCCTGCATCAGCTTCAAAGTTCATGCATTATATATAGATTTCTCTTCTGAATCACTGATTAAGTGCATTGCTAGTGGGTTTTGGAAATTCTATCATTGCCTCACAGAAATATTGTATTTTTCTGTAGCCGCATACCTGGGCACTGGGTTCAACCACCACCTCCTGCAGATGAAGTGTGGGCTTCCTACTTGGTGAAACCAAACTAAGGGATTTTGGCTTGCAACTCAATTCTGTTGGTACTTTTTTCTCTCTCTCAAATGAGTAAGATCTGATATTACCATTAGCAATATGTATTTTTCTATACATTTTAAATATCTCTTTGATTTGTAGGCATAGCATCCTGTTGAGGTTCCCATGATTACAATCTTTAAGTTTCCCTTAAATTAATTAGTATGAAGTGCACTTCCTACTTGGTGAAACCAAACTAAGAGATTTTGGCTTGCAACTCAATCTGTTGGTATTATTTTCTCTCTCTCAGACGAGTGAGATCTGATATTACCATTAGCAATGCTTATTTTTTTATTGATCTAAAATATCTCTTTGATTTGTAGCCATAGCATCCTGTTGGTTTGCATGATTACAATCTTTAAGTTTCCCTTAAATTGATTAGTTGATGATAATGATTGGTTACTGCCAAGTCCTTTGCAAAAAATTCCATTCATTGTAATTACACATCATAATAATAATATTTTTCAAGTACTGACCAGCAATACATTACAAATTGTTTGGACCTTTCGGAACCGGTACTTCTGTTTATTCTGACTAATGTTTCGGGTTTCTCTCTTTTCACCATCCATCTGTAACTTGGCAGTTCATGTGGGGCTTCCTGCTTTTTTAACAACAGTGTCACTTTTGTTTCATAGGTTCAGGAATCTGATAGTGGAGCATATGGCAGACAAATTTGTCACTAGCATTTATATCATGCTGCCTGAAGTATTGGTATCTAAGTTTGTTCTCCAGTGGCGATGAAGGTTTTATTATAAGGTTTGCCTGCTGGAAACTGCAGCTGCTGCTCGGACAGATCCAAGAACTCTTCTTTCGGATGATCCGTATCAAAACAGACAATGAACAAGCTGAATGTTCAATCCCAAACAAGTTGCTGCCGAGCTATCAAGCTTCAGACAGACAATTGTGAGTCGATGTTGTGACTCTTGTCTACCGTCCATGCTTCCATCTCTTAGAATATTCTTGGCAGCAAAAAAAGAGAACATCGGATTGCGATGCAAAAAGGCAGTCATGGAATGTCAGAAAAAGGGAATGCCAGGACAAGTTGCCAAAAAAGTTTTTACGATGCTTTCTAACATCTGAAACTCCCATGGAGCATGCTATTACAATTTACTTGTTATGCTTTTCCCCCTATTTGACTGAAATTGTATCAAATGTACTTTTAAGAGGTTAAAAACTAGCTTGGGGTCTTAACTGTGAAAGTCGGTCTGAGCAGAGCAGTTTACAGTCGTAAATGGGCAATATGTCATGACTTGCCCAATCCTGCTCTTTTGTCGGGGCAGCAAAAGCATATGAGTAAGAGGAAAGATCCCAACTTTGGAGAAGCTGGACCTAAAAGCAGAAGTGGGAAAGCTTTTGCCTGACATAAGTTGATCCTAGAGCCAGTTTTGTGATCGATCGCGCTTAGCACCTAAAATTTGTATCAGATGATGAGGCGCTTGGGGATCTGTGAAGGGCAAACTTGATTACTTCGTTGCGATTGGGTGTCACTTGTAATCTTATATTCTTCTCTGCCTTCATTGATAGCTGGGTCTTTCGATGTTGTTACTGTATGCAGTGATTGCTGTAGTTCTTTTTAGGGCGCGTTTGGTAACGATTCGGCCAGAAATGATTATTTTTTATTCTATTCTTGGGAACCGATTCGAGTAAAAAAACGCGTTGGGTAACTGTCCAAAATTTTTTATTTTGGAATAGAATTGTGTTTGATACCGTCTTCATTGATTATGTTTTAAATCAATTTCTTTTAATTTTTAAAATTTTTTTTTAATTTTTTTCGTTTTTTTTTTATTTTTTTATTTTTTTTCGACCGACTAGACGAGGGCCGGCGACGCTCTCGATCTAGCGAGGTCGAGCCTTGCCGGTGGCCGGGCGAGCCTCGCCTAGCCGCCGACGAGCCTCGCCGGCCACCGGTGAGGCTCGCCCGGCCCGCCGATGGTCGGGCTTGCCTCCCGGCGAGCTCACCGGACCTCGCCCTAGCTTGGCGAGCCTCCGGCGAGCTCGGCGGACGGCGGCGGCGAGCAGCGGGTGGCGGCGGATGGCGGTGGGCGATAGTGGGCGGCAATCGCGGGATGATGGAAGGGAAGAAGGAGACTTTCACTGTTTTGATTCTTTTTTTGATTCTCAAATGGAGAATTACATTTTTTTTTATTCTCAATTCTCTTCCCAATCTGTTTCCAGGAACAAAAAATTTTACCAAATGCGATTCTCGTCCCAAACCGATTCCTGGGAACAAAAAAAATCGAGAATCGACTGTTTGGATGGTTACCAAACGGTAGTGACCCTCGCCAGACCATTTGTGATAACAGTCTCATGTATGCCATTCGATGTTGTAGATGCGGAACTGATGATGTTCCCTCCGTTGGAGATGGCCATAGCTGTCCTCAACTTCGGCAAGTCTCGCCCGCTTGAACAGAATTCCAGAAGACTTCTCTTTAACTCGAGTACTTTCCTTAGTCAACATCGTTGTGCGAAAAAAAAAAAACTGGAGTCCAGAGAAGTTTAGAAGTGCTTTTGGATCCTATTCTTCGTCAAAAGCTACATAAAAAGACGAAATTCCAACCCTTTTTTCCCATAAACTTTATAAAAATTTCTCACTATGTCATCTTTGAAATCTCCTCATTAAGAAACCTCAAAGATATCATCGCCTATATATACGAAACGATGCCGACTGAACAGTATGTGAATATTGAAGAACCCCAACTTTTGGCCTCCTTATTCGTATTTTTCCTCATTCATCTTTTTGTGTGCTTTTTTATGAAAAAAAACAAAAGTTTGACTTGAAATTTAGTCTTTTATTGATGCGTTGGAAAGTTTATGAGTTGAATGTTATGGAAATAACCTTGAATCGGGGAAAATCATGAAGTTTGCTAACGTCATCGCCATTGGACGATTTAGATCAAAAGACATGTTATTTCATGATTTCGTCGTTAGATTGGGGCAAATTGGGTGTCGCCGGAAAACTTTGATGAATTCTACCCATTTGCACCACCTGCTCGGTTTTTTTTTTTTTTGATGAGGTTTGGGCACGGGCCGAAATTGGTCAAACTCGAAAAATTATAGAGAAGAAAATGAGGTGTCTCCAAGAGACTTTTGCTCCCAATGGCATGCCTTAGTACTTTTGTTTGTAGTCTTCTTATTGTTTCTACTACCAATTAATGGAGTTTGTTCAAATGGATGTCAAAAGCACAATGTATAAATAGTGATCTCACGGAAAAAGTCTATATGGAGCTGCTCTTGGGTTATCCTCACTTCACCAACAACGCGAGTCCATTAAATTGAGCATCAGACAGGCTCAAATGAGCTCCTCGTGCGTGGTTCATCAAGTCTAGTTCCTAGTTCATCAAGTTTAGCTCCGTTTTGAGCTTCTTGGACTTGCAAACTGTCCATATAATAATGCTTGGGGAAAGTACACCGAAAGTGTCAAAACTTGGCATGAGTGAACACTTTTGTGCTAAAAGTTCCAAAAGGTACACTTAGGGTGTGTTTGTTTATTTGTATTTCTGTTTCTCAGAACACAAATTTTTGTTCTTTTGTTTTGGGGAACAAAAAAAAGATAGAAACGCGTTTGTTTACACTTTTATTCCCGAGAACATATTTGAAACAGAAACAAGAAGGAGAAAAAACTTGTTTCTTGTTCTTGGGAACACTTTTTTTTTTCTTTTTCTTCCTTTTGGCCGGTCGCCGGCCTCGGCCATGTCTGGCGAGGGCCGGTGACCTCGCGCAGCGTCGCCGCCCCCGGTGAGGCTTAGCCTTGCCTTGGCTGGGCGAGGTCATTGGCGAGGCTCAACCTTGCCCAGGCGGCGTGAGGTCGACCTCGCCCGGCTTGGTAAGGCCGAGCCTGCACACTGCCGTGTCGCCTCACCGGTGGTGGGCAAGCTCGGCCTCGCTAGATCTAGGCGAGCTCGAGCTCGCCCAGCCAAGGCGAGGTTGCTGGCCCTTGTCGGCCATGGCCGAGGCCGGCGATCGGCCAAAAGAAAGAAATAAGAAAAAAAGAAGAAAAAAAGAAAAATAAAATAAAACGCCTCGTGCCACCCGGGCGAGGTCGAGCCTCGCCGTGTGACCTCGCCCAACCAAGGTGAGGCGAGCCTCGCACGGCCGGCGTCGCCTCGCCCGTGGTCGGGCAAGCTCGGCCTCGCTAGATCTGCGAGCTCGAGCTTGCCCAGCCAAGGCGAGGTTGTTGGCCCTCGTTGGCCATGGTTGAGGCCGGCGATCGGCTAAAAGAAAGAAATAAGAAAAAAAAAAAGAAAAAAAAAAAAAAAATATAATAAAAATATTGAAAAATTAAAAGAAACAAAAAAATTATACAAGTTTACCAAACATATTTTTGTTTTTGGAGTAGAAATTTTTTGCAGTTATCAAATGTGTTCTTATACTCAGAAATTGTTCCCTAGAACAGAAAAAAAAAAAAAAAAACTATTTCTATTAAAAATTTGTTCCCCGAAATAGAATCATTACCAAATGCGCCCTTAAATGCCATCTCTGGTGAGCTTGGTGGAAATCCAACGTGGCATTCTTTTAATAATAAAACTTATGTATGTAACTTGCCGAATGTCCATTCAGCAATCATTATCTAAAACGACGCCTGTCTCCATGTTCACTTGGGTAAAAAATGATCACTTAAATTGTCAAGTTATGGTGTAAGTGATCACTTAAGTGTCACTCGTGATTAAAAGTGAACACTTAATTATCAAGTTTTACAAGTGCTAAAAGTGATTCTGTTTAGCATACTTTTGGTGTCAACATGGATGATTTTTTTTTTTAAAAAAATTGCCATGTTAGTAAAAAATCTCGTTGGAAAAAGCCACATCAATAATTTGGCTGGAATTTCATGTTGTTGGCACTAAAGTGTCCCATTTCTTATCCAATTTTGGCACTCAAGTGTACTTTTTAGAACTTTTGTAATAAAGTGTCCCATTGTGCGAAGTTTTGGCACTCCTAGTATTTGCACACCAATAATGCTCTGTGTCTGGCAAACACCTTGTGAATGTATTTCATTGCTTCTCCTCTTTATGGAGGAATTATCCTTATCTCCAATCATCATATTGGTATTAGTGAGTTTAATCACTATCTTAGCAAATAGTTTGAAATGAAGGATCCCGAGGAGATTCGGTTATTTGTTGGGTTTGATGGTTACTTATGATTCATCTACTTACTATCTTTTATGGGCTGAGTATTTGATGGAAAAATCTCTCTCAAGTGATATTTAATGATAGCAATCTTTATGTTACCCTATTGAGACAAATGTCAAATTCAATGCTGTGGATGGGACTTTATTGTTCTTGAGTCGTTAGTCTTCCATATCTCATCGTTACTCATCTTAATATTGCTTTTTTACACTTTGTCAGCCAGTTCATGAACACACAACATAAGATACATATTGTGTAGTTCTCCATGTTCTTGTTTGTTACAACATGATACCTCATTTCATGGTTTTCGTTTCTTAACTTAATCTACTCTACAAGTATAGGTGTACTCTAATAGATATCAGGATGATGATCCTTAGGATTGTCGCTCAAACATAAATGAAATTACTAAAAAATTCCCACATCTATTATAATCGTGTCAATTTAGTCATAAACTTTTTTATTTTTTTGTCAATGTAATCCTAAATCTTTTGTATTTGTGCTAATTTAGTCCAACCGACCAATTTTAACCAACTGGTGGCATTGGCTGAAGTTGACGTGGACAAGTTTTTAATAATTTATTTTTATTTTTTTTATTTTTTTCTTCCTCTTTTTTTTTTATTATTTTTTTTTTTTACTCCTTCTGTCTTCCTCTGGCTAGCAAGGTCAACCTCACCCAGCCATGGCAAGGCGGGCCTCGTTATCATTGGGTGAGTCTTGACCTTGCTAGATCTAGTGAGGCCTCGCCCTTGCCATTGGCTAGCAAGGGCGAGCCTCGCCATTGGTTGGGAGGCTAACCTCGCTAGCCCTCGCTTAGCCAGAGGAAGAAGGAAGAAGGAAGGGGAAAAAAGAGAAAGGAAAAAAATGAAAAAAAATGAGAAAGAAACAATAGATAAAAAATTTGAAAAAAATATTATTAAAAAATTATCCTTGTCGGCATCGGTCGTACGGCTAGCGTCCACACCAATGCTCGGGAGCCAAAATTGGCCGGATGGACCAAATTGACACAAATACAAACAATTTAGGACTTAATTGACAAAAACACTTTATGATTTAATTGACACAATTGCAATAAGTTTAGAATTTTTTTAGTAATTTCCCTCTCAAATATAGATTATTGCTTCTTCAAAACGATTCTCTTTATCTAATGGGTAGCACTAAGCAAACCATTGTACCTCAATCATATGTTAAAGTTAGGTAATATGCTCATTCTAATTCGACTTCCTAGTTATTATGGTCATGGTGGTTACTATAAGACACGCAAGGAAGTTACTCAATTTGATGCAATTGTTATTTCTTCACCACAAAAGGAGAATAAGCCAAATAACACCTAATGATGCTTTCCATAAATGCACTAATCACATTCAAATCAACTTATGCGACATCATGTTCTTCATAAAATTGTTTGTCTTGATTTTGGTCCATATCAATTTGTTAAGAAAACTTCTACCAGATTTTGAAATTGACAAAACTTTATGATTCTAATGTCTATTTTTAGAACATATTGGTTATAAGTATGTTTATGAGTTTGTATTGAAGACTTCTGTCAAAGTCTATTCTATCCTAGAAGCATATTCCATACTGACGAGTCCAAATCGAGATCATGTCAAAGTCAGAACGAGGAAGAGTTCAGAACCAGATTTAACAAAGTTTGCAACTCAAATCCAAAAAAGGACATATTTGGAAACTATCCTTCAATGATTAATTTTTTGACAAAATATTTTAATATATATATATTGAGTTAATCACAAATTGATAAAATCAATCTTGAAGATAAGTTACATATGAGGAAACATCACTTATGAAAACCAAGATTTGATTGTATGGGCGATTAGAATCAAGTGGAAATCCTATTCTTGTCTTCAACAGCTACAGGATCCCTTTGAAAATTTCTGTCCAATGGGCATATTGAAAGAAATTTTTGTGGAGAATGTCAACGGCTAATGTTACATGGAGGTGTATTTAAATAAGCTAATTTGGTCAAGGAGGAGAGGAACGTGAGTCTAAAATTCCAAAGTTTGAAGCTATTCTTGATTTCTTGTCTTCGTCTATGAGTGTTATAAATTGTGATTAAGAGAGAAAACACAAAAAAAGAGTATTTTAGTGAGCTAGAGAGATCTACCATTGAGTGTTTGTATTCATAAGTTGTAATATTCTATTAATCCTATAGTAAAATCAAACTAGTAGGCTCTCGGGATGGGAGAGTGAGACATAGACTTAATCTAAGCCGAACGACTATAAAACTCATGTGTAATTTTCTCTTCTCTTTAACTATTTTATTTAGAGTTTGTTGCATTTACGAGTTATTGTAGAAGTCTGGTGTCTCACGAAACTGATCCCGATCCTCATTCAGACTTTGCTAGTAGCTTATTTTATTCCGCAATTATTTATCAAGATTTCTTTTAAATACTTATTAACTGCCTAACATTCTAGCTATATTGATTGGTATTGGAGCCTTGTACTCGTCTTTTTGAAGTGTTTTTACTTCAAATCTAAAGATCTTCTATGGTTAGTATCTTGGCATCATGACTCATGGAAGGGCAGAGCAACACTAGGCCATTTTATTTCAATGGAAATGAATACAATGTGTGGAAAAAACAAAATGAATGCATCTTTAAGATCTAGAGATTTCCTAGAATGGAATGTTATGGAAAGAGGAATCAATCCAAATGTTGCTTCTACTTTAGACAAGAAGAAAGAAGTAATAAACAAAGATGTTGAAGAGGGTTCCCGAGTTACTATTCATCCGTCTGGTTTGATGCTCGTTCCTGGAGTTTTAGCCATCCATTTTGGCTAAAATTTGGAGGGTAGGTTCCTCTCAACCCCTTCTTCATTTCCACCAAATGGCTGGGATGGTCTACAACTCGAGAAACCCAGTTACAGGCATGGTTGAATCTAAGGAAGAGGATGAAGAGAGTGAGAAAGAACAAGATGAAGAGAGTGAAGAGGAGTAGGCGAAAAAGAAGGAGAAGTGGAAGACAAAGACAAAGAAGACAAAGAGAATTACCAAGAGGAAAAAGAGACTGAGAAAGAAGGAGATGATGATGCCGATGATGCTAATGATGCTATAGGAAATGATGGAGAAAACAAAGAGGGGAATGATCAACACAAGGGTATTGAGGATGCATCGAAAGATGTTGAAGGTGCTAAAGGTGGAGACTTTAACATTCAAGTTGAAGGCATAGATGCTGGGCGAGTTAGTGAGAAAAATCTTCTTCATAAGCAAGTTGCAAAGTAGACTTTCAGTGAGACTCAAGTCGGCCGTTCTCCACCAGATGCAGAGGACATTTATGCTTCTCATTTCCTTGAAGATTTTGTTGGAGATAAGGAGAAACATGCTGATATTCAGGGGGAGCAACACACCTCCAAGGTACAATATGATCTTTCATCTAGTTTGGATATCTCTCAAGTACACTTTGCAGAAGCTAGTGCTCAATAGAACCGGATGCTAACTATCCTCGGATTGCTGAGCTCTTTATAGAGATTAAAGCACAACGGTATGACATAGATGTTGAACTTCAAAAGTTGCACACTTCTCTTGATGCCAAGATTGAGAATGCTTTTGGTCAGTGTATGGCAAAGCTTGAGGAGGCCGTATAGAACATGGAGATTTTCATCTTGTCTGCATCCTTAGAAACCCCTAGCTCCTGAAAAATTTTCTCATCTCTTTGTGTGCTTAAAGTTTTGACATGTTTTTATGTTGGCTTACTATCTTTGGTTTGATCTACAGTTCTTAAGACCCTCTTGATGTTGACAAAAGGGGGAGACTTATGTAGATTTTTAGTATTTGATGTTGTAGACTTATATGTTTGATTGCAAACTTATGTGTTTGAGATTGCTATTAATAAATACTATGCTTATTGTTATTAGTAAATATTATGCTTATCTATTATTTGTTTATTCACTTATTCATAAATCCTATAAGTTGTGATGTTTAAGTGTTGTTTTACAGGTTAATATAAACTTCGTGTTTGAATCTGCATGAAAGTATTGTTACCATGAAAAAGGGGAGATTGTTGAGAAAACTCTTATCAGATTTTGAAATTGATAAAACTTTTGGTTCTAATGTCTATTTTTAGAACATATTGGTTATAAGTATGTTTCTGAGTTTCTATTGAAGACTTCTGTCAAAGTCTATTTTATTCCAGAAGCATATCACATACTGAGAAGTCTCAATCGAGATCATGTCAAAGTCCGAACGAGAAAGAGTTCAGAACCAAATTTAACAAAGTTTGCAACTCATATCCAAAAAGGACTTATTTGGAAACTATCCTTCAACTACTAATTTTCTGGCAAAGGATATTTAGTTTATACATACATACATACATACATACATACATACATACATATAGATTAGGTCAATCACAAGTTGATAAAATCAATATTAAATATAAGTTCCATAAGAGGAAGCATCACTTATGGAAATTAAGATTCTGATTGTACGAAATTAAGATTTTGATTGTACGGACGACTAGAATCTAGTGGAAATTCTATTCATGTCTTCAACAGCTACAAGATCCTTTTGAAAATTTTTGTCCAATGGGTAGATTTGAAGAAATTCCTTCGAAAGATGTTAATGGCTAGTATTGTATGGAGGTGTATTTAAAGGAGGTCGTTCGGTCAAGGATGAGAGGAACGTGAATCTAAAATTCCAAAGTCTAAAGTTATTCTCGATTACTTGTTTTTGTCTGTGAGAGTTACAAATTGTGATCAAAAGAGAAAATACAAAAAAAGTGTCTTAGTGAGCTAGAAAGATCTATCATTAAGTGTTTGTACTCATAACTTGTATTCTTCTATTGATTTTATAGTGAAATCCAGCCAATACGACTATTAGTATGGGAATGTGGACGTAAGTTTAATTTAAGCCGAATCACTATAAGATTCATGTGCAAATTTTTCTTCCCTTTAACTATTTTATTTAGAGTCCATTGCACTTATGAGTTATTGCAAAAGTCTAGTGTCTCACAAAGCTAATTCTGATCCTCATCTAGACTTTGCTAGTAACTTATTTTATTCCGTGATTATTTGTCAAGATTTATTTTAAACACCTATTCATCATTCTTTACGTGTTAGTTGTAGCTACATCACAATTAAAGTTGCCAAACAAATTCGCTAAAGACACATCAATTGAGATGTTTCCAAACTCCATTTGATTGCTACCATGTCACTTAGACTTCGGGGAGTATATTAGAGATATTGAGACATTATGTTTGGTATCTTTTCTTGATCAGTATTTATTTTATTTATGAAGGAAGGATCATCGATGTCTTTATATATCAATGATAATTTGGAGAAGGGAAATTACCGAAAAAAAAAGAGCTTAAATCTATTGCAATTGTGTCAATTCAGTTATAAACATTTTGTTTTGGTCAAATAAGTCCTAATAATTTTGCATTTATGCCAATTCAATCCATTCAACTAATTTTGGCCGACCAACATTGACATTGACAATGGTTGCTTTATAGAGCGCCATCGATGCTGATGTAGATAATTTTTAATAATATTTTAATATTTTTTTTCCATTCCTTCTTAATCTAGCTAGTCATTGGCTTAGCAACTGGTTAGAGACAAGGCCAATAAGAGATCTTGTTAGCCTCGGGCAAACCTCGCCTAGCCCTTTGCGCGACTCAAGCCCTTGCTAAAGGCCGCTCATGAGGCTAGTGAGCATGGCTTGGGCAAGGTCAAAGGTTACGACCTTGCGGATTTTGGCGAAGGTGGGTGAGGCATGACCTTGTCGGACCTGGTGAGGTCAAGTCTCACCCATGGCCCACCTTAGGAGCCGGGCAAGGCACAACCTCGCTTGATCTAGTGAGGTTGAGCCTCGCGCAACCATGGTGAGGTCCTTCATTGGCCTTGCCTTTAGCTAGTTGCCCCCAGACACTAGGTGGAGGAAGAAGGAAAGAATGTAGAAAAAAGAAAGAGAAAGAAACAGAAAAAAATAAAATAAAATAAAGATAAATAAAAAATTTAAAAATAAATATTGAAAATATTATTAAAAATTGTCAACGTTGGCATTAAAAGCACCACGTAAGATGGTTGACACCTATGTTAGCTCCAACTGGCCAAAATTGGTAAGATGGATTTAATTAGCACAAATGCAAAATGTCTAGGACTTATTTGGCAATATATATATGATTGAATTGACATAATTATAATAAGTTTAGAACTTTTTTAATAATTTTCCCATTTGAAGATGTAATTTTGTTAGAAGTCTTTTGATAGAGACTAAAAATACTCTTGTATTTCTTACCAATGAAATATACAAAAGTTACATATTTATGTTTTTTGCAAAATTTAACTTATCTATTCCCCAAGTACTCCTTATCTTAGTTATCTTACCGTACTCTCCCTCAGTATTATAGGCTATAGCTCATTTTGATTCCTCTAATATTGTGATATTGATTTCATTATTTGCCGTGCCTTATTTCTAAATGATATACTAGGGTGCTAGACATAACATAAATGAATAAATAGAGGGGAAATTACTCAAAAAGCCTTAGACCTATTGTATTTATATGAATTCAATTATAAACCTTTCAATTTGTTTAGTTGAGTCTTATATCTTTTGACAATTCATCTTGCCAATTTTAACTGAAAATCATTGGCATGAACGTTGTCCTACATGGCATCGCAAGCACTAATGTAGATAATTTTGTAATTTTTCATTATTTATTTAAATTTTTGTTTTTTTTCGTTATTCCTCTACCGATCGCCGAGCCTTGGCAATGACCAGTGATGACCAGCAAGGGTTGCTCTCCCCTGCTTCGGGTGCTCACCCTTGCTAGCTTTGGGCGAGGCTTGACCTCATTGGATTTGGCGAGGGCAAGCCTCTCTCAAGGTTGGCGAGGTTGCCCCTTGCAAGATCCTAGTGAGGTTAGGTCTTACCTAAAGTTGGTGAGGCTGGCCTTCACTAGATCTAGGTGAAAGTTGTCACCTTGAGTCAGTTGCCAACCATCACCGAGAGCTAGCGCCCAATGGAGAATGAATGAAAAAAAAAAAAGAAAAAAAAATAAAAATCAGAAAAAAATAATAGAAAATTATAAAAATTTATGGTGTCCACATTAGCCATTTCCAATCTAATTGACCAAATGGATTACATCGGTAAATTTTCAAAAAGTTTAGAATTAAATTAGTCAAATTAAAATGGTTTAACACTTAGGTTTACTATTATTTTGGTAATCTTCCCAATGAATAGACACGGAACCCAACAAAAAATGAAAGGACACTACAGGGGGGAATAAAGAAGGCTGAGAAAAAGTTTTGACATGTTTGGACTGAGCTAACTTCTCAGGAGACAGTCCCACCTGAACATCACCTGACGCTTCAAATTTCGATCAACGTGGTCCGTTGTGCATCGGTCTTCTTTTGTTGAGTTGGACACCATTAACAGACATCTCCCTTCCATTAGTCTCTAACCTCCATTATTCACTTCCAAAGCATCTCAAGACGTCGTTTCAATATCGAGACTTTGCTGTTTGCTCCGCGTAGGTCCACAGCTGTCACCTTTGGAAGATATATAGGAGGTACGCGCAACTTGAGGATAGGGTTCTTGTACGTGTGTCTGTGTAGGCTCGAGCTCATGTTGCTGTAAGTATAGAGAGAAGCTTTCCCCACAAGCTTACCTTCCCAAGCCTGCCTTTTTATGTAGTCCAATACCATATGAAACTGACTGAATCGTATATCTCTGCCAACCATTTTCTTGCCAAAGGGTTTTTTCAAGATGAATCAATTTTATTATTGGCCAAGAAGAAGGAGGAGGAGGAAAAGAAAGATGAACTAATGCCTATTATTTCCCCCTTTCTCCTCTTTTTGATAGCCAATGTTCAATTATAGTTTGCCTTCCGGTGAATGATAAAATTGAGATAAGTGATTGTCAGCTCAGCATGACTTCATGTTAACCAATTAATTCACTTTAATGGTTATGATCGAGGCAAAAATTTCCTCAGATTCCTAGTTCTATTTAATAATTCACACACACTAGCGAAGGAGGCCCAGTTATTTGGAGGTCCATGAAACACTAGAGAACCTCATGAATCGATTAAATTTTTTTAGGATGTGATTTATGCTCCTCATCGATTAATTGGCACGAGGTCTTGTTCCTTGATGAGTGGGTAGGGGTAGGGAGGCAGCGCCCCCAAGCTGCCAAATAGCTCATATAGTTTAAGTACATATTTTATTGGTAGTTTGGATTTGGGCTCTTGAATATCTACTAAGTATATATAATTTTTTTTTCTATTGTAATTGGCAAATGTATTATAGACATGCGACATACTAATTATAATGAAATCCCTCATTGAATTTAGCCTTAGTTTAAGGGTGAATCAGGACAAAATATTGTGTTTCGTATTTTCAAGCAAACTTCAATTCTTGAGTAAGAAATCCTTGGGCCTTAACGTCCCATACAACCATACTATTTTTTGAAATTACACAATAAAATAGAGAAATGTCTCTGTCCACACTTGCAAAGGTACCCTCCAAAAAGTCAAAACCTTTGTTGAATATCTATCTCAAAGATAATAATTCATCACGGCAAAGCGGACTGAAGATATTTCGTGTTCAGAGAGAATGTTTCATTCCAATGCTAAAGCCTGGCAACATTTGTAAATTTGCTCTCTTTATATGGTAGAGTAGCAAACTACAACTAGTTCCTGCTGGATCATACATTCCCACAGCTTATCGTATGGTAGGCTGGCATATCCATACACATAAACACAGCATGAAAGATTAAGAAGGAATACGATGCTCATGTGCCAAAGCTAACTAGTACACAAATGGAGAGGCTGACTTCTGCTATATGGACTAAGAGTCATTAAGCTCGTGCCGTTGCCAGCAAAGGAGGATGGTGAGACATCGCCGGAGAATGTAAAACCTCGCCTTCTGCTCCCTGACCTGCCTGCTGCATCTCCGGCCAAATGACCTGCACGCGCTCGCCACACGCCTCTTGCAAAAACTCCGCTCCTCCTCCTCCTCCATCTCTTTGCGCCTAGCGATTACTCCTCCTTAATTCCTTCTATAGAGAGAGAGAGAGAGAGAGGGAGAGAGAGAGAGAGAGAGAGAGAGAGAGATTCTTTTTAGTTTTGATTCATGAAGATAGACGCTTTCTAAGGCTTTATATAAGTGCGGTTAAAAAGACCTTGATAATGATATGTCGTCACGTCCTCTTGATGGATCGTGTCATCCTTGATTTCCATTTATATTTCTCAAACTACGCATGAGAGATGATTGAAATTATGGTTTAGTCCTTGGAGGTCCCTGCAACATGAAATGATTCTTTATTTGATTAAAATTGTTTTTATATGCTTCTGAAACATGAAAACATCGTTTAGGATTCTCTAATAATGTGCACTAGGAGAAATACTGTGTAATACAAATTCAGGCCATGAACCAACCACGACTATGTTCTCATTCACAACATATTAGAGCCAGGAGTTTTAGTACTAGTTGTCTGAAATTGAATCACCAAATCAAGCTATTCACTGCATCTATCCTAGATATGAGAGAAATAATTGAGCAGGGATGAAAGCGGATTGGACTCATATAATGGAGTTCCTGTCTCTTCCTTATCCTAACTGGACTTAAAATAGGGTTTGCGACTAATTTGGATATCCAATTTGTAACATGAAAGATTTTGCTAGTCTTAACAGTTTTTGAGCTGTGAAAGTAACGACATCAACTTCTTGAAGAAAGTAGACTTCACAACAATTTCTAATTATTTGTTATTTATATTTTTGTAACCTTGAGCAAGCTATTAATCTTATAGTGGATTAACGATGGTCACGTAAGTATTTCTCTAACATGAACCTTGAACTTGATAAATATAGTTTATTTAAAAAAAAAAAAAATTGTAAGGTTATAAGTCCTGCATAGAAATGATTATAATCTAATCTTTTTCTCACTACAGCTATTATTTGGAGCTTAACTTCTTATTTTAAGATGGTTAAGTTACAGAATTTCCAGCTCTTTGATCTTATACTTTTACAGTCTTCAATTTTGCGACTCTCTATAGTTTTTCAATCGTAGATTTACAATACGTAGGCTTCAAATGACAAATTGTTATTGCAAACCTAAGGTATATATCATACGTTTATCTTGAGAGAATTTGTTTATGAAAAACTATAATGGCAAGTTCTGAGTACCCGGCCGGTACCCTACTACTTTAGTTAAGATATTATGTCAAGCTCGTGATGGGTTTGGGATGAATTTGTTGGGAAAATTATTAGAAAGTTCTAAATCTATTGTAATTATACTAATTCAGTCATAAACTTATTTTCTCGGCTAATTGAGTCCTAAACATTTTATAATTATGCCAAATTTGGCCGATCGGCACTGACATGTAGTGCTAACGTAAATAATTTTTTAATAATATATATTTTATCTCCTTCCTCCTTTTCCTTTGGCTATTCGCTGAATTGAAATGACTAGTGACACGAGCCCTCGTCAGATCTAGGTGAGGGCAAGCTCACCCATACCTTGTCGATGTCTAGGAGAGCTCACCCTTGCCTAGCGACAACGAGGTCGAGCTTGCTGAGCTGCTGACAAGATCGCTTTAGTTTGGCGACCAACAAGAGGAAGACAAAGGAAAAAAAAATAGAGAAAAAAGAAAAATAAATAATAAATAATAATTTTTTCAAAAAAATAAAATATTATTAAAATTATTCACATCAAGCATCGGTTGGATGGATAGACATCCGCATCAATGCCAACGGACCAAATTTGACCGAATAGATTGAATTGATACAATTATAAAAAGGTTTAGAACTCAACTGGCCAAGAAAATATGTTTATGATTAAATTAGTACAATTGCAATATATTTAGGACATTTTTAGTAATTCTGTCCGAGCTGGAAATATCCTTGAAAGTTAACAAGACAGGCATGGGACTAAGTCAACCGGCCCAAGCTGTTCCGCTTTCATCTCCGACATTTATTAGATTGTCACAAAGAAATTTTCCTATCTATAGGGAATAACACCTCGGACGACTATATCCATGACTATATCCATTTGTTATTTTATCCATCGAAAATGAAGTACCGAGGAAGGCTTCAAACCTTTTCCGTCTCTACTCGTGCTTTTGTATTTTGTTATAGATCATGGGTTCGTCACAGATCGTTTGACTGAGTCCATCATGGCTTCAATTTTCTGGTCTGTTCACATTGAACAGCACAGCGATGAACAAACAGACAACGTCGTAACTCTTAACAACAAAATGATCGAGGATTTAGAAGTTAACACAAGGCGATTGACAAAAATACTTGCCATCTAAAGAACTCATCTCAAGATATAAGGTATGTACTTCAGATTAAATGCTTAATCGTATTGATTACCAAGGGTATACTTTTTCAAATTAAATTAAAATACCAAAAAGTAAGATATAACAACGTTGTGTCCAAATTTTCAGTAAATCACTTGCGGTGAGACCTTCAATTGGGTCAAAGAATTACCTTATCTAAAGTAAACACACATCGACCAAAGTAAGTATTTTATATAAATTTTCCCTAATATATGCCCTCAGTACTTCTCATCTGGATTGTTTCCCACATAACAGAGCTACTGAACCACGTAGATCATGAGTGTGTTATAAAGATAAAGAAGCATAACATTTGAGCTCTTTTCTAATATATGAACTTATAAGACTGTCCGCAAGCAGTTGATTACTGAATTGAAATGCGGATCATCACATGCATAGACGGTAAATAGTGTTCACATGCATTGTCCTTGATATTAGATTAGATGGAGGAGGTGGTCTTGAACTCACTGAAGCCCAATAAGGTTTTATTTGGGCCGGCTCTCCAACGGCTTTTAGTGTGTGCTGCACTATCATTGGCCCATTGAAGTTGCTCTTTAGCCTATGCGCCGAAGGAGAAGATTGATGTAACTCGACGATGGATGAAGATGCTCTACCTCGCACGACTCTTTCGTCAATGTTTCCATGGCCCATCAAAACACCATTTTGAAGGTCAAGTATATACATTTGCTCGACACACTGGGTGGTCGGTCAGGTTAGTAAGTGTCAAGACTAAGGGCGTCCAGGTTCAAGTCCCGGCACGAGCAAAAAGGAGAGAAAAGAAGCAAAGCATGTACTTTTTTATATTCACCTCAATGGTCATGGACTTTTATTGCATGTGTTTATGATTTCAAGTTTTATATCTTACTTGGCATGATTTTTCCGATTTGGGTTTTCCCGAAATATCACCCGATGGTAACACTAAAGACCAAAATGAATTTAGTTGCCAAAATAAATAAATAACAAAAAAAAAAATGAAGAAGTTTGAATAAGTTTGTGCAAGAGTTTCATTGGCACGATAAAACTCATTAAGATATGTTGAATCTCTGTGATTTGGTAGGCGTAAGAAGCTCCCATTGGTGCGACGTCCATCATCAATCCCAAAACAACCTCAATGATCCTTACATAATATAAGGTCGATTTTCTAAATAATCATTTATCAAGATGACTTTCAGCGTCCCCCATGAGACAGAGATGGTCTTTCATTTGGTCAACTAGACTCATTTGCACCCGACATAGGGGATTGCGCGTAAAGAAACCGAGGCGATAACCTAAAGAAATCGGCATCACTTAAGCAGGCGGTATGTCAGAAATTAACCCTAAACAAATGGGAAATTGGAGACTGATGAAATAAGGGCGAAAACTGCCAAACACTGTTGTAGAACCAGCAGTACCAAGAGACGAATCAAGGGTCCGTTGGTCTAAAGAGGGACTGTTTTCGGAGAATTGCTTTCCTCTCGGTGATTTGATGACGAAAAACTATTCAATTTACGAAAAACGTTCTCCATGGACCGAAAATAATAAGATTAAATTGGGGGAAATGACAACCACTTATGATAAGAAGGAAATTACTTTTCCTAAACCACTAAACAAATGAAAACTAATCATTTTCCTTTAAAATGATTTTCATAGAAAATTGAAGTTTTCAATAGAACAAACGCATCGTAATACTCCATTTGTTTTCTGAAAATGACTTCCAGGAATTATTTTTTGGATTTTCAAGTACTTGGTACACGAAAAATAAACCGATTAAGGAAAATGTTTTCCATCAACAAAAAAGAGGTATTCTAAAATAGTAGAAAATGATTTCCCTTTCTGAAAAGCAGAAATCATTTTCCCTCCTCTTTCTTTCACCCAGATCAAACACCGTGCAATCCTTTTAATTATTTTTTTTCTTTTTGTCTTTTTTTTCACTTTTTTTAAAAAAAAGCAAATTTTTAATTATTTTTTCCTTTTCTTTGTTTTCTTTTTCCTTCTTTCTTAGCCAGCTGGCCATGACAATGGCCAACAACAACCACAAGCGAGGGATGACTTCACCGGAGGCCGGTGAGCTTGACCTCACCTATGGTTGGTGGCTGACGATCAGTCGAAGAAGAAGGGAAAATAAAAACAAAGAAATTAAAAAGAAAAAGAAAAAGAATCAATTTTTAAAAAGACAAATAAAAAATAAAAGAATATATTATTAGAAGGAGTGCATGGAAAAAAATCTATTGAGAAAATCTCTTAATATATTTTGAAGATGACAAAGCTATCCAATATCTATCTTGAATATGATAAATCACATAATAGTGCTACCCATGAAGAGAAGGTTATGCCGTTCTTATATATATTTAGACTCTAAATATTGTTGATTTAATATAGTGACTAAAGTTTTGGATAGTTACCTCGTTGATGTTGCTGAATGGTTATGATCAAAGCAACAGTATAGATATCGACAAAGTTTGTATGTGGATATCATCATAACATAATATGTTTTTAGAGTCTACTAGAGCCGGATATCTTCAGTGTTTGAAATTTACATGTATATATACATTCAGATGCAAGCTCCATTCAGTACAATGTCACAGCTAGTGATATGGCTAATATTTCCATTTTAGAAAGTAATCATTAATCGTCAATCTTAAGGATAGTTTTGCAATGAAATCTTTTATACAAAACATCCCATTACAAAACTATCCAGATTGATTGACAACCGTTACAAAGACAAGTTACTTTATTTAATCGAAGAACTATACTTACGAAAATTGAAGATTTGCTTGTATAAATGATCAAATCAATGGGGATTCAAATCTTATCTCTCAACTGTCACTCAATCTCCTTGTTACATTTCGTTCGGTAGTTGATTGGAGATTGATCCTCTGAAGATTGTCCAATGTTTAGTTTGGAAGTGGAGGAGTAGAAAGGAGACTAAAATGTCGAAGAGACATAGAAGGAGATTAAGAATAAAAATTCCAAATTTACAAGAGAGCTTTGAACTTACATACTTGTCTTTTGTGAGTTACAAAATGTAAGCAATTGAATGAGATAGTGATACCTATCATATACTCAGTACTATCACTTATGGTCGTAACATTGATTAATTAGTGAAATCCAGCTAGTAAGCTGTTAGTGTGAGAGAGTGGATGTAGCTTGCCAGTTGAACCACTATATACTTTGTGTGCAATTTTCATTATCTCTCAACTCTTGTTCAAAATCTTTTTTATAGAGTTTTGCGAATAAGCTAATATCATCATATCACTATCATTATTTTAGACTCAAATTTCAACCTAGTTTGACAATATTAATCTTGATAGTTTTATTTGTCAAGAGTTCTTTAAATCATCTATTCACCCCCTCTCAATGATATTACTAGCTACAACAAAATCAAATTGGATTTTTCATACCAAATGGCACCAAATATTTTCTAGTTCATTTTTAGGTTTCAGCCGAATATCGGAAAATAATTCATTTTCCTAAAACATGACTTCTTAGAAAACATTTTTTAGAAATGTTACATTTTCTGCAAACAATTGGAGCTTAAGATCCTTTTCATTTTAGGGTAAATTGGCATCTTCAATTTACGCTCATTCAAATGGTGACTTTAAAGGTGGCTCATCATAAATCACCCGTCACTGTCTTATTTTCTTCCAAATTCCATTTCAATCACCCATCAGCGTGGTCTCTCTAGCTTACTAAAGTCGCGGCATGCCTCCAACGCCAGGCATCTTCATCCACCATCGTCTCTCTCTCTCTCTCTCTCTCTCTCTCTCTCTCTAAACAAGAACGACCGAAATCAACGCTAGAGACCGAAACTAAGTTCTTTCATGGTTGTTCATGGAGGCCAATGCCTATCCAAAATTGCATCAGCAATAGGTCTTGCATGTAAGGGTCCCGTACCCATGAGGTTAATGCCAGCAAAAGACCATTAGTGAGCTCCTATTTCAGGTCATCCATTGTCGCAGGTGGTGATGCTTGTGTGCGCGTGCAAGACCATCAAAATGCCGAGTTCAGGCATGGAGCTAGATCAGGGAAAAGTAACTTAATCGCGTGCAGGTGCGATGCTTAAGCGTGACATGCAACGCTTAGTTCAACCTACTGGTCATCTTCTAATACCTCCAGCTGAATGTGAACACCATATCCGAAAACCTGACCAAAAGAAAACATCTTAGAATAGATAATAATAAAGATAACCATAGCATGTGAAAGGGCAGAAGATCTTGTTTAGATTTAGTACCAGGGAGAGATTCCTAGTATTCGTTTCTGCGCACATGCATGGGAATCAAGGCCTAAGAAGAAGGCTTTTTCTTTCCAAGTGGAAATAAAAAAACGAACATGAAAACCGGTTGAATTTGAGTAGTACTCTATGAATCCAAGAGTTGGCAAAGTTTGTTTGTTTGTTTTGTTTTGTTTTGTTTTGTTTTTTTTTTTTTTGGGGGGGAGGGGGGTGGTGGGGCGGCATTTTAAAGAATATTTAGCCAAGGAACTGGAGGTCATTTGTTTATATTGCACCAGTGCGTGTGTTAGAGCCATCTGCATGGATTAAAAATCTAGGCTTAACTAAGTCATGGAGGGATAATTACCAAAAGAGTCATAAATCTATGGATGTCAATTTAGTTCTAAACTTTCAATTTGACAAAGGTCATAAACATTTTCTTAATTTGCTAATGTGGTTCTTTTGATCAATTTTTGTTGAAAATCACTAACGTGAATGTCAGCTATTTTATGTGGTATAATCGGCGCTAACTTGAATAATTTTCGTATTTTTAAAAAGATTTTCTGAATTTTTATAAATTTTTTTATTTTTTATGTCATGGTTGGCTAGTGAGGGTCGCCGGGGCCAAGCAAAGGCTAGCGAGGGTCCTGGGCTTGCTAGCCAATAGTGGAAAAAGAAAAGAAACGAAAAGAAAATTGTTAAAAAATCAAAAAATATTCCAAAATTCAGAAAATTTTAAAAAGTTATGGAGGGGAAACTATGTGTTTTTGGGATCTGCGTGCTCCTTGGTTAGAACCTCTAAGGGGTCCAAATGGATTGGATTTGAGTAGGCTGAAAAAAGATATACAGCCTTGGCAAGAACGTCGTTCCGCAGAATATATGACTCATGCTCCTTTAGGTTCTTTAAATTCGAAAAAAAAATATTAATGTCAGTGCCGCTTATGCAATATATTATGTCATGTAAGATGGTTGGCATTCACATAAGCGATTACTAGCCAAAATTAGTCGGATGACTATATTGACAAATCATCAATAAGTTCAGGAATTTTTTGGTAATTATCCTATGGTTTCGTGAGTCGCAAAGGCGACAAAGCACCATGTGGAGTAATGACATAGGACTTGATAGACAAATTTCATGCTTGTGATATGATTAATCCACTTGTTTTTTTTTTTAATTAGTCGATTGTTACTACCAGCAATGATAACATAAATGACATACATAGTTTTTTTTTGGTCATAATGACATACATAGTTGGATCAATGGATCTTCACTGGGGTCGGGGTGGGCTGTGCCTGTAAACGAACCGAGCTATCTTTCTGATGAACTCGAACTGGACTCGGAAGGCTTTTGAACTTGGCTTGATTCATCTCGATTTTGCGCAGCTCAAGTACTTAATGTAAATTGTGCTGGAGCTTGAAAAGAGTACACTTGAGTAGCTCACAAGCTTAATTGGATTGTAGAGCTTTTACATATTGATATCATATATAAACTTAAAAAAATTCCTAATTTTTAAGGGGGAGAAAAGCATTTATATTCCAAATAATTAACTCATTCTTTTATAAAAACTTTATTAATCAAGTCGTGTTTGAGCAATAATCATGTGGGGCTCAGCGCTGATCGAAATTGAGTATCAAAGTATCATAATTGCTCTGAGTCTAGCATAAACTTTGTCAAGACGACGCGTCTCTTTTATATCCTTAGGTGGCTGCTAGCCCAGAGATCCCAACATGTTTAAGTATAATTTTTCTATCGATGTGTTGAACTTTGATTTTGTTCTTTAAAAACAAAAATCTCTCACCTTTCCTACCCTTGCCTTTTGGTGTTTTGCTCTTTAGAGGTTCGATTCCTATCTTCTTCATCACGTTTGCCTAGCTAATTGACGAGAAGAAAGGAGAAGATGACCTAATTTGTTTCTTTTGTGTTTCAGACTATTATTTTCTGAATGCATCTTATTCGATCCATAAAGTTAGGCGAGTACCACATGAAAGCAGAGCTTACCCACACAGAGAGGGCTTCACTTTCGTTAAGACAATTACTCCACATATAATCCGTCATTCGAATTTCTTGTAATCACTAATCATCAATATCATCCATTGTAACAAGTCAAGAATTTAGGTTGGCAACATCAGATGCTTCGTGCTAACACATTAAAGGAACATGATCTCAACGTGGGAGAACATCATCTGCACCTATGCGGATTTCAATAAACAAAATTTAGCAGGAAAAAACAGCGACCCAATTTAATTTTCATTTCGATACACAAATGAAAAACTAACCACCTGTAAAATTACTTGTCCATATGCTCCGGGGGTACCGTTTGTATATATGCTGCTATATAATATATAATTTGAAGATACTGTGTCTTGGAAATTTCATTTTTGTTTCTAAATTGTAAACATTACTGTCAACTCTGCATTGGCCATGCAGTTAATAACCAGCCAAAGTTTTTCGGCACCGAATCCAAGGGATGCACGTGCACACCATCATTAATACTAAGTACTCTTTTTTTGGTCGAATTAAGGCTAAGCACTTCAATTAACAAATATTATGCTTAAAAACAGCCCACCGTTTTGATGCAAAGCCTCATTCTCGAGGACAATACCGCTCTTAACAATGTTTAGGTTAGGGTTAAGGACAAAGTTTGAAAAAAAAAAATCGTGCAATCTTGAGTAGCTAAAAGATGAATAAACTTCTTAATTGAAGAAAATGGCGGTTAGTGATTAGAATATCAATGAAGTATCTGGGAAATTAATAGTAGGCGTGGTTATAACGCATTTACTGACTTCAAATAATATATTCATACCTCTCCACTCGAGCAATCAGTCATCATAATCGAATCGGTTTATATCTCATGAGATCTAATCAGTGCCACGATATCGTATGGTGGCCGACAATGAGCTGATGATCACATGAGCTTATCAATAAATTCACCACATAGCCCATGTGAGATCATTACAACGAGATTGACAATTTATTTGAAAGCACTAATCTAACGGAGATTGAAGGTAAATTAATTTGGCGATTAGTGAAATCATCACTCCTTGAATTGATTGATTGGTCTTAACCCCATGATCTCTCCGGAGGAAGTCCCCCAATAAGTTGATTGATACCCTTGCGTATGCTTATATCCCTATTTTGTCGTGTCCCTAAACTTCATTAGTTAAGCAAATTTCTTTTGGTCCTCCATTCATTTTTATTTTTATTTTTTGCTTTTTCTTTGGAAAAGAAAAAACTTTCGTAAACGTTCTAAGTACAGACGAAAAGGAGATTCCTGATTAGATGAGTCCAAAATCATGCGAAGGGACGTTAGTGTGGTACTAGGTTGTTGGCCATTAATAGGGCATGGCTACGTCGTTCATGGTATGGCAGGCCCACAAGACTAATTATTTCTGATCATTATTTGAATGCCCATGTGTTTGGCCAATGAATCAGCCGTTTATTTATTGATTTTTGGCCGTTAAGCCACTCGTTTGGTGGCTGATTTTTCAATTGTTTCGAAGGTATCACCTCACTAATCTACTCAACTAAACAGGGATAATGATTTAATATCTTAAATTTCGTTCTTTTGTTTCAAAAGAGAGTTTGTAGTTGAAGATTCTTTGACACTCATCCAAATTATTTGTAATTACAGGTGTTTGGTTGCACATGTTTTGTATTATTGGCTACGTCACGGATGCACCAAACTCTTCTTAGAGAGCGAGTTTAAGCAGCATCACTAGCAAGAAGAGCTAATGAGGTTTCTAGGCTCAACGCCGTCAAAAGAAGAGGTGGCGAGACATTTGTTCTCACTCTTAAGATGGAAAAGAAGGTCAAGCAAACCGATTGATTGACCATAGATGTGAACTCCTGCACCCGTAGACAATCTCGGCTACTAGCCATCGTGCTATAATCGGGAACAAAATTATAGCTGAACTTTTTTGAAATTGGATGTTTTTCCTTTTAGAATGAACTATGGCCCTCAATTTGCGATCCAAACTTTATGAAGTTCTTTTAAAATTTAAATGCACAACAAGTATAAGTAAATTAGATAAAGTAAAAGTTTTAGACCTCACAAGATCAAATAATTGACTCAATAAGAGCTAAATTATTGGAGGTTCGAGTGTTTGTATTTCTTGTTGAGGGGTAAACCACTAAACGATCAAGTACTTCAGAGATTCTCATGATTGACAGTAGATAAGGATTGAATCTGACGTGTGGCTATGAATGTCTATGTCTTTGGCGGCTTATGCCACCAATTAGCTTCTCATGTCAACATTGGCAATTTTTCTCTTCTTATTTTCTTATTTCTTTTGAGCCTATAAAATACTTAAATATTTCTAAGTAATCCGAAAAAAAATTAAATGACTTTTCAAAATCCAAAATTCACTGTATTTTCTAATATAAGATTATGAAAACGAAATCTACTCACGTTAATCCATAGCCATAAATTTAAATGACACTATAGTTAATGTCAAAAGTAAAAATTGCTTATGGTAAAAAGATAGATTTACCAAAAAAGAAAAAGAAAAAAAGAAGATACAAAAAAGATTGGGTTAGATGGTCGAACATATTTTATTTCACTTGTTTAACTTTCCACATATTGTTTATCATTACTTTATAAATCAGTTTTATAAACTATCTTTTGTAACTCTATTATAAATATTAGTAATCTTCTTCTTTATCGTGGCTAAAGTGAGATCTCGAGATTTACATGATTTTGGAAAGCTTTTGCTTGCAGAGTTTAAAAGCTATAAAGAAACATTTCAAAAGTCGCCTCACCTCAAAAGCCACACCAAACTAAAAGTCAAGTTCAAACCTCGGGAGGATCCAACGTGTGTGCATATATTTTTATGTGACAATATAGGCCATCGAGATAAATAAATCCCTAGCCTATAAATACTTTCACTAATTTTGTCGGTCAAGCAGAACGTGAGTCAAAATCTAGATAAGTAGTCTAAATATAAAATTTTGTGCACTCATTGATTTAGAAGGATATTGAAACTAAAGATTCCAAAGTTGAGCGAAACCTAATAATCTGTATTCAATTTGCAAGTGTCTGCTCATTGAGAATTTTAAAAAGGTATACGAAATTTGTTTATTTTCTCTTCCTCTCCAGTCCTTTTCACGAAACTCAGGCGCTTCCCATATTGTTTACATTTTTTGAAGTTGGTTGCTTATGATTGAATTATTACAACGTTGTACATGTACCGAAATGAGTAGGAACCATTAAATAATGTTGGATTTTAGATGGATTTCAAGTGTTTCCACCGGATTTGACCGTTCAATTTTCCCTATATACTAAGTTCATTAAATAATTTATCATTGCTTCCTAGCTTGTAGACTCTAATGTTGTCATAAACTTATAGACACAGCGGCAGAGACGGCTTGAAGCTATTACTGAAAACCTTAATTAATCCCGCATATGTGATTAAACGAGATTAAACTAGCTAGTCACGTTACTTGTATAGCTGCCAATCACCAGATCTGACATGATAGAAAATATTTAAATGAATTATAAGCAGAGGACAAGCCAAAGCAAGCGAGGAAAAGGCACCGACTGTCAGCCACATATGCTGTACATCAGTTGCTCTAGTACTTATTGGGCCACCGCGTATTAGCTGTTTATAATTTGTTATTGGCAAGAACTAGGAATCTCCATATTCCTCAGATTATATATATGTGGTAAAAAGGGATGCTTTTATATTTTCAAATTATTAGGGAGCAGCTCAGTCGTTGACAAATTCTAACCTACGCCACCGGTGTCACGGACCCCTTTTTAAAAAGTTGGCAAGTATGATAAATAAAAAACGGTGACTAAATTGAAAGGTGAATTCGCAAAATATATATTATACATTATATCGGTACGTTGGTACATAAATCGATTGAGAGTTGGTTACCTAAAAGGGTCAAATCTAACTATTTAATAACTTTATCAGAGAAAATTTGTTAAGTTATTCAATCAAACATCGGTAATTTTGTATAATAGTTGGTAAGAAAAGGTAAGTCTTTTCTTTCCTTGTCTCAAATAAGAGAAGTTGGTTGCTTGAAAATGCCTGAAACAATAGTAAATAACGTGCAATCTATTGATAGTCACTCTGACTAAGGTTAATAACTTTTAAATAGAGTTGGTAAATTAAGGCAAATAAAAGTTAATCAATAGTAAAGTTGGTAATTTATAATAAAAAAAAAATAGAGTTGGTAAAGTAAGGCAAATAAAAGTTAATCAATAGTAAAGTTGGTAATTTAAAAAAAAATTAAACTTTGGTAAAACAGCTCCAATTAAATTTGGAAAGTCAATAAGGATTCATGTGTTCTTTTTTTTTTTTGGTCGGTTCTACTTTATTCCTCTTCTAATACTCACTCTTAGACTTTTGCCTTGGCTCCTTGTAAGGCGTGAGAATCAAAACCTACTCCTGAAACTATAGCGATTCCCACCCCAACCCCGAGAATGTGGGGATTCGAAACCCCCACTTCCTCTTTCCAAGTTGGAAGGATAGCCACTGGAGCAAACTCCAGTGATTAGAATTCATATGCTCGTACACATGAAAATTGGGAAAAGATAAGAAAAGTAGGTAATTTACATATTATCTAAAAGACTTGGTAATTTACATATGTTCGTACAATATATCTCTACACTTGGCAAGTCTTTAGAAAATTTATCGGCCCGGAAAGAAATCCGTCTTGACATGACGCCAGATTCCAGGAGAATTAGGCGAGTAATTTGTGAACTTGTCCAAAATTTTCTAATCATTAGTCTGTTGACAACCACTAATCGCGATGGCTAACATGGAGTGGAATGACGGTTTTGAGGCGGCGGCGGAGGTCAGTAATGACGTTCGGGTCCCTCACATGGACGGGATGGCTTATCTTCTTATCTTTAAAGATGCCATCTTATCAGCCGTGTGATTAAGACTTTGATTTATTCGGTAACTTCTTTATAAAGTACACATAGTGGAGTCGTGGCCTAATTAAATACAATTAGGATCCCTAATCTCCTTTAAATATCCAGGGCAGCAATATTTTCAAATTCCAATTTACGCTTCAGGCTTTTTCTTTGGGGGTATACAATAATGAGACTTTTCATTCGATTGGAATTTCTAGCTTATATATTGTGCTTTTCTTTGGGAAAAATGCCCAAAAAGTCCTAAATCCATTGAATGATAGTCAATTCAATTTTAAACCTTTTAATTGTGCCATTTAGTCCTAAATCTATTATTTAGATAATTGGCTGAAAGGATTGCATGAACTAATCATTAAAGGGATTATGACCAAATTGACAAATATCAAAAGTTTTAGGATTAAGTTGGCACAATAAAAAAGTTTTGGACTGAATAGACAAATCATCGAAAGGTTTGGGATTAAATTAGTACAATAAAAAATGTTTAAAACTAAAACAGCTACCGTATAATAAATTTGAGACTTTTTCCTCATTTTTCTTTTATCATCCAAATGCACGAGCCTATAGGCTCAACAATTTGGAGATCGACAAAACATCCTATAAACCTTATGAATCGTTTGCATTTGGGCCTTTGGTCTACCCAAGTGGTTGTGATACCAGGTCATGACCCAGAGTGAATTACGATAACGCATTCTTTTATGTTCCTTAAGCTTAAGTGCTTTGCGTATTTCCATATTGTTTGTCGTATCCACAAAAATAACCGAGTCAACAAAATAGGATGTGAATCTAGTGTCTCCAACTTCATAGGAGTTCTGACCCATAATCCTCCGTTCTTGTCTTCGCAGGGCGAAGCCAATATTGCCACCTCGAGAATAAACCTACTCACTTTCTGTTAGCATTCTCGGCCATTGGTTGAGTTTTGGTCATGTTGAATATTTTAATATTAAAACAACGCGTTTATCAAATAGTAAGTTTTTGAAACAATTTTCACAAAAATTTCATATGGCATGAGAGCGAACTAAAGTTTAACCTCGTGGCGTGAGTTTTTCATCTGTTTCATATATGATAGCTTAAACTTTAGAGTAGTTGATAAGGATCTTGCAAAATTTTACTTGACCTTTTAAGTCGCTATTTTCCTAATCTATTTGATATTTTCACATTTCAGGTTTTAGGTGTTTTAGAGGAGCGTAAAAATATTTAAATATTAAAATACCACTTCACATGATCATCGTCTCTTGTTGTACCAACACAAATTGTGACCATAATTACCGGAAGCAGACAAAAATAATTGCAAGTGAGATGAATTTCGTAGGTTTCTCGGGAAAAGAATCACGACCCACTAGGAAGAGTTTCATTCTCACAAGCCCTAAAGAAAAAGGAAAGAAAAGAGGAAAAGAGAATATAAAAGAAAAGAAAAGAAAAGAAAAAACAGTCAATGACGTCTTGTCTATATAAGAGCCCTCCGTCTATACTCTTCTTTACTTGACCTCTTCATGTGTCTCAGCTCTCTCTTAGATTCCTCGCCGTCCTCCTCCTCCTTTGTTCCACTTTTCTCCAATGGAAGGGGAGAATGACACCAATCTTGATGATCCAGAGGAAAAGATCTTTTATCTTCATCTATTCTCTCGGCTTTCGCACATCCTAGATCCTACGAATTCCAATATCCGTTTCGAAGATAATCTCTCTTTCTGTCTCTTTTTTCTTGGGGATGGGGGTGAGCATCGGGCCGCCTGTTAGGGCTAGCTCAAGTCGCTTCACTTTCTAATGGTCCAAGGATTAGATGCCATTTTTTTTTTGGAAGGGAAAAAGGGAGTTTGTGCTGTTAATCGTACATATAAGATCGGCAAATCTAGAGACTGTGCCATGGAGACCGTATTTCGGTTTCCTGTGCTTGTTCAAATTCTAGAAGCAAAGACTACCCGTCCTCCAAGCCAGGATTCCGACCGGCGACAAGGAGGTGCGCACGCAAAGTTATTTTTTGCAGGTGCAGCATCATCAAGATTCACATCGATCCAATTGCCACGGGGCGGCTTGTGTAGATCGTTTGTTCTTGGCGCTTTGTGCAATTTGCTGATGGTGAGAATCTTGATGATGCTGCATCAGCAATACATGACTATATCCCACAGTTCAAGAAGCTGATTATCTGTTTGTATAGTTCAAGAAGCTGCTCGGTAATTGCGGAACGTGGACGAGGTTAGCTTTTCTTCAGCTCCGGTACCACAATTTTAAGTTTTTGATTCCCATCTCTCTCTCTCTTCCTGAGGTTTGCTGGGCTTCGAATTTCTTCCAAATTACAGGGGAGGGGACTTTCAGAAGTATGAACAAGAGCATATTTTGATGTCAGCATTGGTGACAATTTTCCTTCCTTTTTCCCCAATTTTTTCTCCGACTAACTGATAGGAAGATACATAATACCTGTTGGCTTATTTCGATGTCAGCAACGGTGACAGTTTTCCTTCCTTTTTCCCCAATTTTTGCTCTGATCAAATGATAGGAAGATACATATTACCTGTTGGCTTATTTTGATGTCAGCAACCGCAACAGTTTTCCTTCCTTTTCCCCAACTATCGCTCTGATTAAATGATATGAAGATACATACTACCCATTGGCTTATTTTGATGTCAGCAACCGCAACAGTTTTCCTTCCTTTTCCCCAATATTTGCTCTGATTAAATGATATGAAGATACATACTACCTGTAGGCTTATGCTTTGTGGAGTTTCTGCCATGAATTCCGTTGACTGCCATGACTGAATTAGGGTTTCTTTTCTTCCTTTTAGAGCTTCTAGGCAAATCCAAAAGGAGTATTCCTCAGGTAAAAAGTTTAGACGCCCTCCCAAACAATTTTCTCATATTAGAGCCTGAAAAGCCTGTATCATCTGAGTGTTTAGCTTCTTATTACACTTAATTGTCATAATCTTACTACGCCTTGTAAGATGCAGTTATATGAGCACTCATGGTGGCACTCTAGGTGTGATACTATGACAATGGAGTTCAGATTGAAAACCAGTTTTATCAGGCCTTCGACTCAGAGGAAGGATTGGATAAGAGGTTTGTTCTGGAGAAAGAGCGATGCATTTGCTCTCAGAGATGGTCTGGTCCCCTATGTGTAGAATGTGTTTACGGCAATTCTCTCTCTTTGTTTTTTTTGGTCAAAACAGCAGTTCTCTCTTTTGGCAGGGGGTATTTTATGTTGATTTCGGTGCGCCGGATCAAGTCCACTTTTAATGTTCTATCGGAGACTTGAGGCCAAGTCATTCAGTCCCAGTGGAACTATCTCGGAGAGACCATGTCAAAAATCAAACAGGAGACCTCGTATAACATCTCAGGTTCCACCTCTACCGACAGATGGAGAATAAGAACCCTAGAAGTTGGATGATTTTCATTAAGGTCAAATGGAGTTTGAGACAGAAGAATCGTATGGATGTAGCAAAGATTTGCCTGCTCATACATCAACCAGAATCTTCATTCATATATAGAATTCGTCATGGATGTATACTTTTTCCTATAAAAGTCGGTTCTGTACATGATTGAAACATGCTTATGTACCGTAATCGAAGTGTCCCAGTTGCTGAAGGTTGGAGAAGAAATCCAGGTTGTACCTGCTATACCTGGTAGCTTTTGTTGAGTAAAAACACATTTGAATCGACCATCAATAAATGGATCATTTGATACGAAGTGTTCACTTGAGATGGACATGACTTTATTGCATTGCATTAGTTTCCTAGTGCTAAATTTTTCCATGCACAGGCATACTCAGCATGAAGACAGATGCTCTCTTGCATAATATCACCCAGATGGAGTTATTGCTCAACCTGATAAATTTTGAATTTCAAACTAAATCAAGTGATTTCAATCAGAATTCATTCGTCACCCAGCTTAAATGATGATTGATATCAGTAATCATGCTTAATTTGTTTCAACAAAGACAGTGGAAGGTTAAAATGTAATAGGAGATGATGTTTGATTGTTATAAAAGATTAAGGGATAATTCTATACTTAAAGTATTATAACACTCCCTCTCGCAAATAGTTTGGACTTTGTCATAGGACTAATATGTGGGAAATAAGGGGTCTGGAAAAATATCTTATTACAGTTCATGCGCAAATCTTTCATGCTTTTATGACTACTATGATTTATCCAGCAAGTAATATGACCAGAGAAACCGCCGCCTCTTCCACCTAAAGTATGGTGACGTCTCTTCTTCACATGGAATGCAGTTGAGACTGGCTGGGTTCGACCATCCGAACGGTGGATTACTTGCAGCACCTTACATGACGTTTGGGTGCGTCCACGCCAAGGAGGCCTTCTATGATAAGGCCATAACAGGAGTTTTAGGGCTAAATTCTGAAGCGTCATCCCTTGCAATGATGCTTGGAAAAAAGATTCTTATATTGCGTCCGAGGAGTGAGCGGCTTGTCCCCCAGTAAGAAGGAATTAGTTTAAGGGGAAGGGGCAACACTCATGGGTGATTCGGTGATTCGACCTTGTCGGAATTTGACGAGGGCTTCTACTATGGCGGTTTGAAAGGTATAAGTTTTGCAGAAAACATGCTTGATGTTCCTGCAGGTACGTCCAAGAACACACCTCCTGGGCAAGATCGAATGCTCATAGATTCTGCGACACCATATTCTTCCCTCGTGCAAAAGGCACTAGAAAGCCAAGTTAAAGCCATTTCAGGGCGGCAACCACAGTACGAGGGAATGACGAGGCTTTGGGGGATCTTTATCTGACACCCTCACACATAAACTCACCATTCTCCCTCTCCCACAATGAGCCTTCAACATTGGCCACCACCCCTTGCTGGGTATTTTTCTGCACGATAGAATTAAAACTCGAATGTCCAACCTTCGGCAACTGATGCAAACACGTCTTAACCCATTATCTTGTTGTGAAACCGAACCATCACGGTAAACCTCACTTGACAGTCACAATGATTCATAAGATTCCTTGCTGAGTAAAGATACTAACAAATATTAGGGATTCCATCAATCAATCATCAACTCTAATACCACTATGGAGGTAAGCGTAAGAGAAGTCCAACACCTTGTTGATTAAGAGATCCAAGATAGAGCTTAAGATTTTAATCGGTTGACATATCTAGTTAAACCATCTTCATTAAAATGTTTAAGCCATTGAATTATGATCCAACTAGATATTATCAATCGCTTCTTTTACTCCACCTGTCTACTGCGAATCTTTGTTCCACTCCCTTGTATTGTGTGACTCGACATAGTTCAAGTTTTTCACATTTACTGTTACCTATTCCATGGATGATAGCGAAACAAATAAATAAAAACTGAGTAGTTTCGACTTTTGAAATTTAAAATTAGGATTGCAAATCATGTGTGACCTCTTTAAATAAGATAACATATTCTCCATTCAACTAAAATAAAAAAACAAACATATTCTCCATTAGCCGGTTCCCTCTAACTGCAACAACGTATGGGAGACAGATTCTGACTATATCAAAATCGATCTGAAAAATTGATATGCTAAGTTATAACTTCGAATGCAAATCAACATTAAAATAAATAGGGTATATCAGATGCTTATTCCTGTAAAATTATGCGATCCGGTCCTTCCTATTAGGGTTTTCTCCATGGATTGCTGGAGTCGGTGGACACTACGTAGCGATCTCCTCCTCCTTTTGTTTTGCGTCCTATCAGCATCGGTAGCCTTTACTTTGTCTGTACAGTAGCAGCTGTGTCGGTACAGTTCTCTGGCGTTCATCATTGTACTATGTTTCTGAGCCTCTGGATGCCAAATTATACCAAATTTCCAACTGCTTCTTTCGATTTGAATCCTCGGATGCTAGATCGACTTTTAGTGGCGCAACATCGTCCTTTTATCGGCATCTTCATGTCCTCGGAGATCCAATTTCGCACTCAAGAATTGGTCATATATTGAGAAAAGGAGTGGGAGAAAAAGGTATGCGCAAGGGGTCCCCACTACGTACATGCATTATAAAGGGTACCAAACGAAGTTGGCCTAGGATGCGTCTCCCTCGGCGATCTATATCATGGCACCAAGCCAGATGATGCTTTTAGATCGAGTGGTTGTAGGAATTAGCATCGTACGCGTCGCTGTTGTCCTCAAGCATGTAGACATTTCATCTGGTCCTCAAACTTCCTTCCTCGACAAGGCTCCCCCTTTAGTAAATTTGGCGAGATGTCCCAAAAACCGTGATGGATACCAAGAGGGTTTATTAGAAACCTTCAAAGTTTTTCGGGTTTAAGTGCATATTTGATGGTCATACATCCTTTAGTTTGTTTACTATTCTTAAATTCCTTTCAAACATTGACATAGTCCACGTCTAATAACTTGTTCGCTGTTTGTAAAGTCCATCTAGTCAAATAATCCAATCCATGTCTAATAGTTAGGTCTTTCTTTTTAGAGCAAAAAATAGACACAGATGTTCCATTTTTGACAATATACCTAAATGTAGAAGATATTTCGTTTGCGCACGTTAGGCTACTTGGAATATTTTGTCATCCTCAAAACATCACAAAGATATTCCCAAAGCAACTCGTTGATAAAGAAAGATGTGACTGTTACTTGAATAGAAAAGACCTGGATTTGTCCGTCTCCTCCTCCATGGTGGAAGAGATGCAAATCTATGAGTTGTCCTTTGTCGATAGGGCAGATGAAGGCGATGGTGGTGATTATACAAGGAGGGGCCAGGAAGGCAGCGGCTTTGCCGTGAGTGGTATGACATCGATTCCTTAGTTTGGGTGATGAAACATCAAGACTGTGACTCGGTGGTGGCGTGGACAGCAATGTGCCAGTCGCAGTGGCAATGGCAGCCGTGACGTGCTCGGATCAAAAACCGTAAATTATAAGGAGAGAGTTCTTTTTATTTTTAATTTATGTTACAAGGAATGCCATATGGTAGATGTCGCCACATGTCACAATTTTAATGGAAGGTTAACCTCACCCACCTTTTTGCCCCAAACATAATACTCTTTACCACAAGAATTGTATTTATAAATTCTTTTGCACGCGGTGCTAAATTAATAATTTCGTACTTGCCTAGGATTGGCCATAATTAATTATTCCTTTCGAGTTTGGTGGGTGCCCATTTGAAATCAATCTCAAGGAGAAAAACTTAAAAAAAATACATCCTTATATTTTTCTCCAACTCTACTTTGTATGCCTTATTTCTATGTTTACTACTTCGCATTAAATATGAAACTACATAAGCATAAAGAGGAAATTACTCTTGATCACAAATATCAAAGAAATCTCTACTGGCCAAACCACACAAACCTCTCTTCTCTCAGCTCAAGCCCTCATTTCTCTCCTACCCATCACTCCTTGCCACTGGCCAACCCACCCGCCACCCACCGCCACTCCGGCGTCATAATCGTAGGCGTAGCTGATACTTCATCAGCTCTGCACCCAACATGTGACAAATCTCTTGCCCCATCAAGATATAACATTTTTTAAGGTCGATAAAACTTGATATAATTGTTCGTGCTTTGAATTAATCTCATAATAGCTTCTTAAATACTGATCCATAATTTGAGTAGTTTAAACAACAGAAGATGTAATCATGTAACTTTACTATAATGTTTACAAAAGGAAATTTTGATATGCGGATGAGGTGGGGAGGGGATAGAGAGAAAGCGCACGAGAGAGAATAGTTCTATCGTTCTCCCTAATTTCGTGAAGACTTGGGCCGGATGAAACGAACTAGAAGGCCTCTCTCTATTTCGTTTAGGGCAAGGAAAAAACGAGCTTGAAGGCCTCTATAAGGGGTACTTTTCGTATCTCCCTTTCTGCGACGAGAATGACCATTTAGTGTCTCACTAATATCGTTTTGCAGCCAAGGACTCTTTGGTTATTGAATTTAACGGCCTAAGATCTTAGTCTACCATCAATTTAGAAGCTTAAAATGCTCAGATATCTCGAAAAACGTGTACTTCCTGTCAATCTTAACAAGGGCAAAATGTTGCTTTCCTCCCAAATTGAAATTTAGTAGACGACTGTTAAGCAGTTAATAATGCTCCTTCTCCTAGGTCTTGCCAAAGGGCCTAAAGGTTTGCAGAATATCCAATAGCGATTTTCCATCGATGAAAGCCACTCAAGACTGGTGATGCAGATCCACACGTTTGGGACAGCAATGAACGATGATGTTCCAAATATCTTCGCACTTGGAGAAGATATTTATTTCAAGTAACTAATTATCGTCGATGATTGGAGAAAGTTATCAAAATAGTTATAAATCTATTGCAATTTTTCTAATTCAGTTCTAAATCTTTTTTTGCCAATTTAGTCCTAAATGTTTTGTAATTGTGCCAATTCAATCCATCCAACCATTTATAATCACAAAAGTCATGTATGTAATCTTAGTTAGGACCAGCCGGCGTTCCTAGCGTTGACATAGCTAGCAAAGACTCAAAACAATGTTGTTTTGAGTCGTTTTGCTTTAAACAAAATAAAAATCAAGAACTCCCCAACCGCATCGCTTGGTTGGAGATATCAGAATCCAAAATCATTTCTTTCCCTCGTCTTTGATCCGGATGAACTCTAGTTTGATTTCGTTCAAAATTCTCGCAGATCTTCTATGGATTTGATCTCATCTTGCCATTCTCATAAAGTCAAGTTGTTCGCCTGTGAATGACCTAGGTTAGTTGAGTGTCCTTTCGCTTGACGACTTCCTCCATCTTAGACTTGCTCGTCCAAATTATGAAGACCCGATACGCCCATAGTCCAGTTGTGACTCGATCATCTGTCACAATTTGTAGTAAAAACTAGCAAGTCTTGTGGTCCCCTTTGATTGTGTTGTCGACAAGTGTTGAGTGAACACGACAAGTCTACGTGGTAATCCTGAACTCAGCGAAGAAAGGTCAAAAAGGTATATTATTGTGGTTCCAAACCGAGTTTATTGTCGTTGTCTTATTTTATATAGTCCATTTGTCTCGTTTCTTCATGTGTTGTATTATATAATACACAAATTCTGGGTTTTCTCTGAGCTTTTACGGATTGTATAATATTATGTAATACACCGAGTCTATGTTCTCTGGGCTTTCGCGCATAGTAATTCTTTATAGGCTGCAAATTGTTTTATCGACATCTTCTAATGTGCGGTGCAAGATTGATGCCATTTGTTGAGTAGGTGTTGGAAAATTTCTAGTAATTAATCGTAACAATAAAACTGAAGCTTCTCTCTTATTATTATTATTTTTTAAGCCAAACTAAGGTTGTATAAGCAAAACTCAATAGTGCAAGGCGTATATTACCCTTCTGGGGTTGGTCACGAGCTCGCTGAGGGTGAAGGTGTGGGTGCTGGTTAGAGTGAGTGATGATTAGAGTGTCAGTGCGGATGAGGGTGAGGGTGTTGGTTAGAGCGAAGGTATTGGTCACAAGCTCAGTGAGGGTGCTCATGATGATTGATTTAGCTAATGAGATAGTCGTTAAGCATGAGGGTAGTTTAGATCTTGATGACTTGGTTGATGAAGGTGATCTACTAGCATAGAGAGTAATAATGTGGATGACGATGACGATACAAATTTTCTCGGCGTTATTAGATTCTTAACTGATGATGATGATCTAGATAATGAGGAGCTTCTAGAAGCAAAGAAAAACAGGACGAAGTTCTATGGGAAGGCCACAAAGGATATAATTATAGGGGAATTAACTACGACATTGGTACTATCACAACCATTCGATGTGGATAGTGTAATTGATGCTCAAGCTGATTACAAGACAAAATACTACAAAACAAATATAGAAGAGAGAGTTTAGGGTATGATGTAGGAGAAAATAACGATTTTAGTAGAATAAAAATAGGTTTCCATGTCATGGTCCTAATTGTATTGTGCCTGTGTTTATTGTGGCTATGGCATTCTTGAGTAATACGCAATTCAAAGATGCTTTGGAAAAGTACTTAGTAGCTAAGTGTAAAAAGATAAAAGCTAAGTGTTGCACATGTGTTTATTGTGGCTATGGCATTTGAGAGTAGTATGCAGTTCAACGATGTTTTGGAAAAGTACTTAGTAGCTAAGTGTAAAGAGATAAAATGTATGCTCAACTGCCTGTGTTTATTCTGGCTATAGCATTTGAGAGCAGTACACAATTCAAAGATGCTTTGGAAAAGTACTTAGTAGTTGAGTGCAAAGAAATAAAATTTATAAAGAATGAGAAGAAATTTATTACAACAAAATGTGTTTATGAAACTTTTCCTTGGAAGATTTCTAGATTTGTTGATGGTTGTACTCGATTATTTCATTTGAAGACCTACCATTCAGAGCATATTGTAGCATCAACTTCAAAAATAGAAGGGTGACAAGTACTTAGTTGACAAATCACCTTCTTCCTACAATAAAAGCAATGCCAACTATTAAAACTATTGCTCATAGGGAGTTAATTAAGGAATACTTGGGCTTAGATGTAAGTGTAGCTCAGTATATGAAGGCTAAGTTGTTTGCTTACAACATGTAAATGGGAAATTATAAGAAAGAATATGCAAAGTTATAGGATAAGAATATGCAAAGTTGTAGAATTATGTAGAGCAGCTTAAGGAGAGAAATTCTAAGAGTACTATTTCATTAAAGGTTGAAAAGCCTAATATGCAATTCAAGGCATTGTTTGGGAGAATATATATTTTTCCTTCGTAACTGTAGGAAAATTATTGGATTAAATAGGTGCTTCTTCAAGGGAATTTGTCAAGGTCAGATCTTGTGCATTGTCGGAAGAAATGCAAACGATCAAATGTTCCCAATTATTCAAACAATTATTAAAGTTGAGAGTAGCCAGACCTAGACATGGTTCATACCAAATTTAATATATGATCTCAACATTTTGCCCTTATATGGACGAAGTTGGGTCATAATTAGTGATAAACAAAAAATAAGTTCCTTATTTAATTTTTTTTTTTGTTATGCTTTTTAAATAGTTATACTTATAACATACATTTTACATTGCATTCATATTTTGTAGAGTCTTATAGAAGCTATGACTGAGTTCTTGCCTACAGCTAAGTATAAGATGTGTGTTAGACACATTTATGCTAATTGGGACAAAAAGTATAAGGGAATACAGATGCAAAGATTATTTTAGAAGTGTTCTAATAGTAGTACTATAACTGAGTATGATGAACACTCTTAAGCATTGAAGAAAATTAGGCATGCTGCATATTACGAATTCGTGCAAATATAGCCAAAGCACTTGTCTAAGATTTTCTTCACCATTGATATAAATATGACATTGTGGACAACAACTTATGCAAGGCATTCAATGGAAAAATTATACATGCTAGATGTAAGACAATTTATAGTATGTTGGAGGAAATGCATATGATGATAATGACAAAAATGCATACAAAAATGGATGTATGTGCTAAATGGAAAATGGATTATGGTCTCAGAACTGCGAGAAAGTTATAAGAAAATAGAGTTTATGCAATATATCATCAAGTGATTTGGAATGGTGATATTGGATATGAGAGGATGGATAAAAGTGAGTAGTATATGGTAAATGAGTTCAAGAGAAATTGCTCTTGTAAAAGATAGCAGCTTATTGGTATTCTTTGTCCCCATGCCATTTCTACTATATATCACAAACATGACAATGCATATGACTATGTTTATAAGTGTTATAAGAATGTTAAGTTTTGGTTGTATATGAGAACATGATGATGCTAGTTCTTGGAGAGAAATATTGGAAAAAGACTAATAGGGAGCCACCTGAACTACTTCCAACCAAGGTGAAGCCTAGTAGACGTAAATAAAAAAGATCAAGAGAAGAAAGTGAGGTGACAAATGAAAGTAGGATGTCAAGGATAGGAATGAAAATGACATGTTGAACTTGCTCAAAGACAGGATACAATAGTTTGACATGTCCAATTAAGAAGACTGGGTCTAAATCTTCGCAAACACGATTTTTAGGGCAAAAAGAATCGGTTAGTATTTCATTTCCATTATGTCATGATTGCTTCGTTAATAAGGCTTTAAACGAATATACTTTTTGTAGGTTCAGAGACAAACAAACAAATGTGCAAGTGATAGTGGTGGTGGCCCACCAGCATAAATCCTTTTGCTCAAGTAAAGAGTACAAGTGGTAGAAGTTTCAAGAAGAAACGGAAGTGATACAATGTTTAATTGGGTTAATGTTTATATCAAGGGTTAATATCCTGAAAAACCCCAAACTGGTACACTTGTGACAAATTTACCCCAAACTATTTTTTTGACCATGAAAAACCCCAAACTGGTATACCTGTGACAAATTTACCCCAACTGACTATAAAAAAACCCTAAACTGGTATATTTATGACAAGTTTATCCCAAACTAATTTATTCGACTGCAAAAAACCCCAAAATATTAAATTTGCGACAAATATACCCTCTACTAAATTGGATTAATACCACAAAAAAATCACAAAAATTGTAAATTGTGACAAACGGAGCATAAAATCCCAAATTGGTATACCGGTCAATTGTCACGTGTCATTTAACTTAATAATTTGAAAATAAAATTTAATGAAAACTAACAGAGGGTAAATTTGTTACACGTGTACCAGTTTGAGATAAATTTGTCAAATGTATACCAATTTGGGGTTTTTGGTGGTCAAAAAAATAATTTGGAGCAAATTTGTCACAAGTGTACAAGTTTGGGGTTTTTCAGGGTATTAACCCTTATATTAACCATATTGTCACTATTTTTTTGTGATAATAGGTCTAGTGAAGTGATGTTAATCTTTTTATCAACTGGGGATCAATTAAGTCAATTATAAGTTGGTTCCTCAATTATTGCTTCTTTCGCCATCACCAAATTCATAATTTATCATCTATAAGGAGCAAAAGTCCAGTAATGAGTGCAATAAGAGTAACACTTCGCAAGTATTTATTATGTTTGTTTCGTTTCTCACAGCTTCACAAAATGGATGACAACATTAGTAAAAGCAAGAGAATTTTGACTACTATATATCATAGGATAAATAACAAGTGGATCATTGGCTCAATGGATGTTGTTCTTATTATTACTGTCATAGTGATATATTGTACTTTAATCTCAAAGTAGTTTGGCGTTTGAATGTTTGCTTTGGGTTTGCCTTTCGATTTTGGGTGCGGGGTGTTTATTTTTGTGTTTTCTTTGCATGCTAAACAACAATATTAACTCCACCCAAAAAAAAAGAAGAAAAAAAAGAACAACAATATTAAAAAAAATTACACTACGATCTCTTATGCATCATGTTTTTGCTTATTACCAACACTTTCTCACTTCCTTTATGGGCAATGTTTTGATTATGAGTTGGTTCCTCAATTGTTGCTTCTCTCGCCATCACTAAGGGAGTGAACCATCCAGTGATCTAAGAAGCACCGACACACTTCGGGACCCTTTGTATTTTGGCTGACACTTCGACATATGTTTGACATGCTTCAACAAGTGATCAACAACCCTGACACTTAGACACGTGAGTCCGGAATTTCAACACTCGATTCCGATATATATGGGATCAATTTTAAAAAAATTCAATATTTGAGAGGTCAAAATGTATATATATATATGAAAATAATAAAAGTAAAATATAATAAACATAATGAAGTTAAAAGAAGAAAGGCTCTCCTTAGTCCACTTCACGTTCCCTCTCGTGAGTTGTGAGTGCTCAGTCTTGACGATCGAAACCCCCTCCTCTCGCCAGTGTTGCTCTGTTGACTCCACAGCGCACCCTACCAGTTGTCGCAGCTCCCCCGTGCCTCTGCCCCACTTGCCACCATAGCCGCCTCCAACCTTGCCTTTGCCTCTTGCAAGCATTAGGCCATCGTCCCGACCTCACCTCCACCTCTCGCAAGCGTTGCTTCTTTTCATCTCATGTTTCGTCTTTTTTTGCTCATCTCAGGTTAGCAAGTTGCATTATTTCGCTTTCTTTTTCAATTTGGCATCTTAATTCGATGTAGGGTATTTTTGCGAACAACTTGTTTGGAGGGGGGGTTTAGGTTGTTTTGGTTTCCTGTATTCTAATTGATGAATGATTTCATGTGTTCACTCTCGCCTCTTGGAAGACATGCTTTAGCCTGCCTAATGAATGATTTCATGTACTCACGCCATCACAATTGCCCACTACCTACTTGATTAAATTCTAAAGAGCATCTACTTTGGAATGGTCTTCTTAAATTTTATTACTTTCTATTAGCTTTGAATTAATCTATATCTCCATGCTAATTCTGAACACTTGACAAATGATCCTCCTATGTTTTTGCAAAGAGATTGTTGTTTGTATTTTCGTCTCTATTATTGGTATTTGGCAAGATGTGCCATATCTAAATTCTTTTGTCACCTTCAACAACTTGTTGTCTCAAGAAATAATTTGTCGAGCATGATTTCGATGAACCTTTTGTAATAGAGAGGAAATTACATGAGATTTCATTCTGGCCATTTTCTTTAGATATTTGTTCTCGAGAAGAAATTTAAGCATGCAAAGAATGGTCATTTGGATTCTTTTGGTCTTTGAAGATTAAGACATTTTATGGGATTTAGAGAACAAAATATCAAGATCCTTTCTTTGTTTCTTGAGCTGTGGTCCCTCAGATTGGTGATCTTTCATGCTAGTAAGTTGCTTTGCTTTATGATTTGTCTCCTTTGGACGGTTTATGCTTTGGCCTTGGCCATGGAAGGAATGTGCTTTTTAGTACACCTTTGTTTTTTCTTTGATTAAAGAAACTAGCAATTTTTTTTTTAACTTTTTTTATTACATTTACTTGTAATATATATTAAACTTATAGCTCTTGTAATTTTTTTTTTTTGGTAGAATGTCTTCAATTTCAAGCATGGGTAACAGCACTTCGAGTACACAACCACCTACATTGAGCAATGAAGTTGTAAAATAACCATTATTAAGGTATGTTACTAAGTTAGTTAATCATAGCGATGCAGGGAGAAACTTGTCTTGAAGATGCAATTTTTGTCAAAAAGATTTTAGGAGTCCATACACAAGAGTGAGGGGCCATTTGTTGATGATAAGTGAAAAGGGAATTAGAAAATGCACAAAAGTAGAAAAAATGATCTTTTAGCGATGGAAATATTAGAGGAAGAGATCAATATTAAATTAATAAGTACCTTTGCCCCATTCTAGATTTTCACTTAGTGGCGGTGGTGGTGGAATGGATTCATCATTTGACTCCAAAAAAAAAAGGAATATTAGAAGTGGGAGTGGAAAATCACTTAAGAGTGCATTCAATATGATTTAAAGGAAACATTTAGATTGTGAGATTGTTAGGATATTCTATTCGGCGGGCTTGCTATTTAACCTAACAATGAACCCTTACTTTCAATATGCTTTCACTTATACTACTAATCATAATATTACGAGATATGTACCACCAAAATAAATTTGTTGAGGATCACTTTATTGCATAAAGAGAAGGCAAATATTGATAGGTTGCGTACACCTATTAAAAGCATGTGAAGGGAGAAGAGTGTAAGTATTGTGAATAATGGATGGAGCAACTCACAAAAGAGAATGCTTAATAATTTTATGGCAATGTTGGATAGAAAACCAATGTTTATAAAATCGATTGATTGTTTGGGAGAACAAAGGATATGAATTTCATTTTTAACTTGTTAAAAGAAGTTATGAATGAGATTGGGCATAAAAATGGGGTCTAAGTAGTTGCAGAGAAAACTTCAAATTGGAAAGGCGTGAGACAACTCATTGAGTAAGAATTTCTATCCATTATGTGGACGCCTTGTGTGACACATACCCTTAATCTAGTTTTGAAGAATATTTGTACTGCAAAAAATACATTAAGCAATTAAATAGTTTATAAGAAATGTAGTTGCATTTCATATATTATTAAGAAAGTTATGCAAATCAAACATTTTGTCATAAATCATTCCATGAGATTAGTAATATATAATGAGTTTGTTAGCTTGAAGTTGCTTTCTGTAACAGATACGCATTTTACTTCGATGATTATGATACTTAGGAAATTCAAGTTAATAAAAAGTAATCTTCAAAACATAATGATTTGTGACAAATGGAATATCTATCGATGTGATAATCAAGGGAAAGCTAGGTTTGTCAAGGAGAAGGTGTTGGATGATTTTTTATTGGATTTAATTGATTATATATTTTTCTTCACGACTCCTATTTATGACATGATTAGAATTTGTGATACCAACAAGCCTTGTCTTCACTTAGTTTACGATATGTGGGGTTTAATGATTGAAAAAGTGAATAAATTATATATGCACATGAAGTAAAAAGGCTAGATGAGGAGTCCACATTTTATGAAGTGGCTCATACAATTCTTGTAGATCGTTGGATAAGAAACAACACTCCACTTTATTGCTTGGCACATGCCTTAAATCTCAGGTGAGTTCTAAAATTGTATAAGATTATTACTTTGATAATTACTATTTGTTTGACATGATAATATAATACTCCTCCTACTTATTATTGTTTTTATTTAATAAAGGTATTCTAGTACTCAATGGCTCAATGAAGATCTTACTTGAGTTTTCCCATATAAGAACAAGGAGATCAATCAAGAAAGACTAAAATACTCGGAAATACTTTCCTAACTTAGATGAGTGTAACAAAGTGAATTTGGAGTATGTAAATTTTGCGAGCCAAATGAGGATTTTAGAGATTTTGATTCTATTCAAAATTGGTATTTTATGAATCCTAAGACTTAGTGGGTTAATCATAGTGCATGTGCACAGATGCTTCAAAGCATACCCTTAAAGCTTCTTGTACAACATTTTTCTTCATCATGTACCGAGAGAAATTTGAATACTTACTTCTTTGTGCACTCAACGAGAAGAAATAAGATGACTCTAAAATATGTAGAAAATTTGATTTTCTTTCACAACAACATTCATCCTCTATCAAAAAAGCCCACAATATGCAAAAGGAGAAATCAAAATGTGGGATATTGGCAGAGATGCATTTGACACGTTTGAAGATGTTAGGGTGCTTGGAGTTGCAAATCTTTCACTTGATGAGTCGGAGATGGAGTTTGTTAATTTTCAGAAGAAATTGATAATGTAAATGAATGACTTCTTATTATATTTTATGGTGAAATGTGTCGATATCTAAATTTTTCATTTTTATTTAGAACTTAATCGCCAGAAAATTTGGAATTAATCTCAAAAAAATAAAAAGTAAAGTAAATAATTTTTATTAAAACATATTGTGTTTTCATTAAATTGCATCGCATATAGATATTAGGAACATTTACGTTACTAGTATTTAAAAATAATAATAATAATTTTTTTTAATTAGATAAAAGGCATCCGAGCAGGGCTAGGGCGAGTCTTAGCCCAGCCCCTCCTTCATTTCCCTTTTCCTTTTCCCCACCTAGGCCGGCCCAACCCACTTCTTCTTTTCTATTTTCCCCGGCCCGGCCCTCTATTCTTCTCCTTTTCTACCGTCGTTGGAAGCTGGCTTCCCAAAAAATGACAAAAATGAGGACGGTACAATTGATCAAGGAGACAACTGTCATCGTTGGAACGGAGGTGGGGAGCAAGAGAGCAAGAGAGAGAGGGGACCACGCTCCATACAGGTACAGGGAAGCTGCTGGAGATCTGGGGCCTCTTCGATTGAAAATGGAGAGACAGAGGGGAGAGAGGACCATCTTCACTGATACCTCGATTACCCACCATCGTAGCCGGGATTCACCCACCATTTTGGCCTAGCCCGGAATCTTTTTCCATGCCTCAGAGAAGCGCCATCTCCAAGCATCACAGAGGGAGAGCACGGTTTTTCCACCGAGGAAGAAGCGTCGGCCTACCAACTTCAAGGTGCATTTTTCTGGAAAAGAAAGAAAGCATTCCCTATCTTTTCTCCTCAAACTCACACGACCAGCCACCTCCATCATCTCCTTCCAGCTCCTCACTCCTTGGCCGTCACCTACTTCTCTTTTCCTCCAACGACGTCTCATGACCCATTCTCACGAAAAAAGAAGAAGAAAAAGAAGCATCCTGGTCTTTCTCTCCTCTAGGCATGGTCGCCATTGAAGCCCCACATGAAACCTCGGAGCCACAGCCAATCGACGTCACCCCCGTTGCCATTCGTCGTCGCCGCCCCTGACCTCGGTGGAATCGACTGAAGCCAGACACGAGTTTGGAGTCACTATTCTCAACCTTCGCCGCCGCCGGCGATGCCCGCGGCTTGAGGCCGCCAAGCCAGGTAGGCCTCCGCGATTAAGTGCTCGTTCCGTACTTTTCTTTGCCTCGTCCCGCTTGATTTCAAAAGAGCAAAGCAAGCTCGATTTCTTTAATCCTCACTCGCGTCGGACCTGAATGAATCCGTTTCTCTTAAGTTTGAACGTTGCTCGTTGATTTCTCTTGAGTTTGGGTGTGAGCTCGACCCCCAAACAGGTCCATATTCGCTCTTTCGAATTTGTTCTCTTCAGTGCAAGTGGTTCTCGATCGTTGAATGCGTTTTCAGTCAAAAATTTTGTTTCCATCGAGTCCAAAACTCTTGAAACTTCCGGCTGTCTTTGCTGGGTGCTTTGATATTGTCCTTGTGAATACTCTTGGAGTTGTGATCGTAATGTTCGGAGACGTTGGCGGCGAGCCAATGATGGCATTTATGTGAATAAAGATGTTGCCATGGTGACCCGTAACGATGGTCGGGCGTGGTGACCAATGACGGTGGAAAGCTGGTGAATGAGCAAGTGTTTTAGCCGACTGTGAAAGGTGGGGATTTGGCCTGGAATTTTGGGCTCTGTGCATGCAAGGAAAGGATGACATTCTGTGGGATGAGTTGTCAAAAGAGATGACTACATGGGCTTCATGGGCTTAATCGGGTTGGCCTCGGTTTGGCCATCCGGGGCAAGGTCGGCCGACGAGTGGTGGTTGGGGTGGACGACCGATGTGAGGTTGGGTGTCAGCCGGCGGCGGCCTGAACGCCGGCGAAGGCTCGCCATGGTAGTGGCGTCGAGTGCTCTTGGTTTTGGAAAAAGGGGTTGAAGGCGTGATGGAGCGTTCGGGGAAGAAGGCGTGAAGAAGAAGATGGCGTAGGGAAAAAGACAAAACAAATAAGAAGACAAAAGAGAGAAAGAAAGAAATATAGAAAAGTCATTAAAAAAACTGTAATATTGAAAATTTTCTTTTCGTTTTTTAATCCGACTGGGTCGAATCCAGGTTTGGGTCGGGTTTGAGTGCGTTTGGTAACATTTCGTTTAAAAATGTTTAGGAATAGAAATAGAAAAAAATATTTCGTTTCGCGAACAATTTTCAAAAAAAAACATATTTCATAAAACTGCTCCAAAAATATAAAAAGAATAGAAATACGTTTGATAAATTTGTATAATTTTTTTTATTTCTTTTAATTTTTTAATATTTTTATTTTATTTTTTCTATTTTCTTTCTTATTTTTCTTATTTTCTTATTTATTTTTCCTTTTTTTTTTTTTTCTTTTTTTTTCTTCTTTTGGCCTGGTCGCCGAGCCTCGGCATGGCCTGGCGACGACTAGGCGACGGGCGGCGGCCTCGCCGTAGCCGGGCGAGGCTCGGCCTTGCCAAGGGCGGCGACGCTCCGGCGAGGTCGTGGCCAAAGAAAAAAAAGAAAGAAAAAGAAGAAGAAAAAAAGAGAGAAGAAAATGGAAGAAAGAGAAAAAGTGTTCCTAAATTTTGTTCCGAAACAAGAAACAACTTTTTTTTTTTTTCTTACATTTACATTAGAGATGTGTTTAGGAACAAAAAAATAGATTTGGAATAAAAATGCAAACAAACGCATTTCTATTCCTTTTTGTTCCTAAGAACAAAAAAACAAAAAAAACTGTTTTTAAACATAAAAAAGAAGTGAAAACAAACGCAGCCTTAATGGCGGATCGGGTAAACCCAGTCAAGCTGTGCCCCAAATGTAATTAAAATAAAATGATAAAAAAATTTAAAAAATTTAATAAAAAAATTCGAAAAAAATATTTAAAAAATAAGAAATTTAGAAAATGATAGAAAAATTTAAAAATTTAGGAAATAATAAAATTTTAGAAAATTCAAAAATTCAAATTTTCTGAAACATCCAATAAAAAATAAAAAATAAAAATCCTCAAAAAGGTTTAAATTAATTTTTTTGGGCCATGTTTTCCTAAAAAGTGGGAGTCTTTCAATTTAAAATTATGTTCAAAATTAAACAAGCCTCTAGGGCTCTACCGTAGGATTATGATTATCTTTAAAGATGGATGCCCTCAATTGTGCACTTTTATTATGTTGACGGTGGCCTTTCTTTAGTTTAGTTAGAGATGGCATGCTCCTTGTTTGATAGTTAAATCTTTGCTCTCCCATGCAATTTATTTAACGCTTTTTTTTTTACTAATGATTGTTGTTTTAATAATTACGCAATCACATAATCACCTCACGTATTAGTGGATTGATCTAAAATTAATCCAAACTGCCTCACCAAATTTTCTTTTTTTTAAAAAATGAACAAGATTAGGTATCGAAATGACACTAAATGATTAATTAATGTAATCAAGTCCTTGACCTTAGATTATATGGTTGCATAGGAAGTAAAGTATAATTCTATGTCTCACTTGGTTTCTAGCCGACCCCAACAGGCTAGTGGCGACTCCTTATTACAAAATTTTTATAAACACCCCAATGTCATATGAGGTGGGGGCTAGGAAAAGCCCATGCCTAATTATGGGCTAGGCAATATCCCTAAAACTATTCCCTCCCTCAAGGAATAGGTTGCGACAAAATATAGGTTGTTTTTTCCTTATTGTTAAATGTTAAATTTAATAATGGAATGTGGATTACTTATTTTTTTCCTCTAAGTTTTATGATTATTGCAATGGAATGTAGTTAAATTTGTCAAATTAAAACAATAAATGATATTAACAAATGTTGGATTAATGTTTTTAGTCTAGATTAATTCTAGGCTCTTTTTATTATTTATTTATTTATTTGCGCATTTACATATAAAAATATATGTTTAATATATAACATGTCGACATGTCGGCATGTCGTGCCATGTCGCATCACGTCACGTGTCCGTGTCGGTGCTATATAGCCAGTGATGAGTGAGGAAGGTATAATACTTTGCAAGTATTTGTTATGTTTCGCTTCTCATTGCTTCACAAAGTGGATGGCAACATTGGTTAGAGCAAGAAAATTTTGACTGCCATGTCTCAGGGGATAAAGAGAAACAAGTGGATCATTGGCTCAATAGATGCAGTTCTTGTCATTGCTATCATACTAATGTTGCAATTCAAACTTAAGAAACGAGGCATTCTAATGTTTGCTCTTGGTTTGCCTTTTCGGTTTGGGGCATGGAGTGCCTATTTTTGTGGTCTTCTTTGCCTGTTCAGCAATATCATCAAAGAAATTTATGTTGCAATTACTTATGCATCTTGTTTTGCTTGATCACTAACACTTCCTTTCTGCGTAATATTCTGATTAGGAGCAGACGATCCAGTGATGAGTGCAAAAGGTGTAATACTCCATTCATGATTAGCAAACTTAATTTGTGTGGCTGTTTACAACTGTACTTCATTCATGTTCATACTCCAAATGGGCAAATACAAAACATCTACTAAAATAGCCCATGTCAAATAATTGATACTAACACACCTTACAACAAGCTCATTACATCATTCTTTGAAGATTCCTAGAATTACTATAAACACCCACGATACAACCAACATTGTTTTTATTGTTAAATTTTGTTTCTTTAGCTTTGTCGCATCTTGTTTGGCTTGTTTCAATTGTGTCTTGAGAGCTTTGACTTCAACGTCCATTAAATTGTCATCATCCTCATTATAGATCGATACTAGTTTTTCTTTGATATTGCTTCGCTAAAAATTGTTTGACATACTTCTTGCCAATTGATTATAATCCACACTAGCCCAAATAATTATAAAAAAAAAAAAACCGTAACTTTTCACAATCTTGTACTTCGAGCAACTGTAATATCTTCTGCCTCGATTCTTTTTCATCTTTGCTATTTGTAGAGGACATTCTAGACCACAATAACAAAACACATGTATCGTGGTTCATTTGAGAGACTGATGTCATCAATTGTAACAATTTGGCTAATGTCTTCATTGATTCTGATGATTGTAGTGAGACTATTATTTAATCTTTCATAATCAACACTAGTCGAGCATTCCTAACTTGTAAAGAAATTAGACCAATAATGAGAATAAGAGCATGTAGCTCAATAGGAGTAGCACGACATTTATCTACATTGTACTTATGATTGCATGTCATTGACATGTTTCATGTATTGCTAAATGACTCTGCCATTATCTTAAGGAATATGACTTAAGATCAGATCATCCCAAACATATCTAGCAAATTCTCCCAATCTAAAATTTGAGGAGACTGACAATACCTTGCTAACTAAGTGATGCTATTTTTCTCACTCAAATTCCAGTGAAGACAAATGTGCCATGATCATATTATGGCAAACTGCATTCACAACATACTGCTTAAACAACTACCATTTACCCAGTAGAAGTCAAAATTGACATGTGCTGGACTAATAAATAAAGTCATTGATACTGGCATGAAAAAAGTTTCCCCAACGTACTGCCTGAGTTTATGGCTAATGCACTAAATAATAAAACTAATCAATCTCTTTCTTCCACAACAGAAAGATTCCTCTAAGTACCAATCTAGTAACCTTTAAGTGACACAAAGATCAAGGCAACAAGAAGAAATCACCTGAGAGTGCAATACTGATAGAGTAAGTAAATGCAACGTAAAGGAAAAACCTTCTCAAGGTGTGATTGGCTTTACGCAAGGGCAAAGTACTTCCCCATGACCCACCAAAAACCTATTAGCACAAACAAACAATTTTAAGCAGCCAGCCACAAATCCAGCACAATAATAAAATATAATTATGTGATTAAAGTCATGGTTCTTATAGGAATCTATGAAAGTAGCACCAACTAAAACCATGAACAACACCAGGAACCAATGGGATTTCAAGCAGAGAAGACAATATGGGCACTTAAAAATAAAGTACCTAGCGAGCGTTGGGCGAAGGCATTCGACAAGTGTCAAGGGACGTCTAGGCGAAGGCATTTGGGAAGCATTGAAGGACGTCTGAGCCGAGCGTCGAATGAAGGTGATGAGCGGCAGACGAAGGCATAGACGTTAAAGGTATCAAGGAAGATCTAGGGCAAAAAGTTGGGAGATCAATTTGGGGAAGGCTTGATTAACCAAGGCAGCTCATGGACAAACAACTTTGCTTGACGAGAATGGCAAAACAAGATCGAATCTACTGAAAATTTGCGAGCATTTTTGACGAGATCAAACTAGGGTTCATGAAGACGATTTAAGAAAGAAATGATTTTGGAATCTGGTGTCACCAGCCCAGCCACACTATTAGGGAGTTCTTGTTTTTTTTTTTTTTTAAAAAAAAAGCAAAATGACTCAAAACGATGTTGTTTTAAGAGCCTGTTTGGTAACACTCTTGAAAACAATGATTTTATTCTTTTATTCTCGAAAACAAAAAGAGAACAAAATTCATTTGGTAAATTTTTTATTCCTGGAAATAAATTTTTTTTTTTGTTTCCGAGAATAAATTTGAAACATAATAAAAAAGCGGGAAAAAGTTGCTTGTTGTTTGTAGAAATAATTCCTAGAATCAAGTCTAATTTTTTTCTTTTCTTTTCTCATTTATTCTATTTCCTCTTCTTCTCTTTCCTTTTCTTTTTCTTCCTTTTGTCTAGTGGCCTTGGCTATGGTCGGCGACCTCACCGAAGCATCCCTAGCCCCTAGCGATGACGAGCCACGACAAGGCCCAAGCGAGGTCGACCTCGCCAGCTGGTGCGAGGCTAGGCCTCGCTAGGCCACCGTAAGGCTCGACCTCTCTAAATGTAGGTGAGGCCAAGCCTCACCGGTGGCCGGTGGCCGGGCGAGCCTCCAGCAAACTTGTCAAACCTCACCTAGCTGATCGCACGGCCATCGCCGTGGCCATCGACCAGTCACATGGAAGGAGGAAGAAAAGAAAAGAAAAGAAAAAAAAAAAAAAAAAGAAAAAAAAAATATATATATATATATATATATATATATAAGACTCCTTCCAAACGCATTTCTATCATGGGAATATAAATTTTGGATAGTTACCAAACACTTTCAAAAACTCAGGATTTACCAAAGAACATAATTAAAAAAAAAATCATTTCTAAGTAAAATTTATTCTCGAAAACAAAATGATTACCAAATGCGTCCTAAGTGTCCAAAAACCATGTCAACGTCAACAGCGCCGACCGGTACCGACTATGATTCCACGTGGGACTTTTCCAATTATAAATGGTCGGATTGACTGAATTAATACAATTGCAAAAGGTTTAACACTGAATTGGCAAAAAAAAAAATTATGAATGAAATGGAAAAATTACAATAAGTTTAAGACTTTTTTGAATTGTTTGTGAAACTTGCCAAATGTCTTCTCACTTAGATATTAAGCCAGATCATCTTTGAAAAGACCACGCATATATAAGGAGGTTCTTTGTATTCAAACTTGTCGAATCAATTCTGGTTAGCTTTTTCTAGGCCCAAGGTGGATTCACTCCTTTTGGCCCCGAAAGAGATGGATCGCATCATGGCTTGGTTTGGATCCATTGGAAGCCTAAAGTAGAGTAGGGACATTGCTTAAGTTTGGATATCTTGCCATACTTACGTGTAGTCCAACCCACGAATCTCTTTCTATTATGACCAGAGTTAGTTCATTAGACATATTTGGTTAGGTTTAGGTTTTGTATGCATGGAGTTGGGTCAAATGATTCTTTGGCACATATTGCGTTGGCCAATTTATTGACCCATACCCAACCCAAACAAAATCAGAAAGTTATCTCAAAAGTCCTAAATTGTATTTTTGTCAATTCAGTTCTATACATTTTAATTTTACCAATTAAGTTATAAACATTTTCATGTTTTGCTTATGTAGTCCATCTAGTTAATTTGGACAGAAAATCGTTGACGTTAAAAAAAAATTAATTTTTTGAATTTTTTTATTGTTTTTGATATTTTATTATATTATTTCTTTTCTTTTCTTTCTTCTTTTTCTTTTTATTTTTCTTTGCTAGTCATTGGCAACCAAAGGCAATGACAGGTGAGGGTTGCCCTCAGTTGGTGAGATCAAACAGTGAACGATTCAAATCCAATTTGGTAGTGGTGATAAGTCTAAAGGAAGATCTAAAAGCTAAGACTAATAAGAAATAGCATGTCGAAAGTGCGAAAAGCCTGAACACATGAAAGGGGATTGTGGAAGCAAAAATGTGGCTCCAAAGAAGCAAGACAATGTTGGAAGCACGCAATAGAAGTTTGATACCTTCACTTGGGGAGATTGTCAAGAGAGAACCCAAATCCGAGCCTATTAATATATCTAGTTAAACCCACCTTCACTCAAAAACTTAAGCCAGTGAGTAATGGGCCAATTAAATTATATTAACTGCTCAACACCATACTAATTCTATTATGTGAGATTTCTCTAACACAACTCATTCGCACGTGCATCCTAATAACCTCTCCCTCATGTGTGATCTCAGTCTTAGGTTTGCTCCCTCTTGATTTAGGTATTCTTCTTATCTAACTTCATCATAACAAGCGCTCGTTGCTACACCACAATGCCTTACCTACCCAAGAATCGCAACCATCAACTCTGATCCTATTTGTTGGGAGCATGTAGCAAAAGTCAAATACCTTCATCTGGGGAAATCGTTAAGAGAGAGTTCAAATCCGAGCCTGTCAATATATCCAGTTGGATCCACCTTCAATAAAATGCTTAAGCCAAGTGAGTTATGAGCCAACTAGAATATATTAATTGCTTAATATCACATCAATTCTCCGATGTGGAATTTCTCTAACACAACTCAATCACACGTACATCCTAACAGATAGTGCATCATCATTTAATATAAAAACGGATAATGATAGCAATATGGGAGACTTGTATCTCATCTACAATTTATTGCAAGGTGACCGTAATGCATGGAAAATTGATACCGGAGCATCTTTCCACACGATGCCTCATAGAGATTGGTTTTCCTGTTATGAGCCACATCAAGGATGTACGGTGTGAATGGGAGATGACATGACGCTTGATATTGTTGGTCACAAAAAAGTGAAACTAAAGATGAAAAATAGGACAATCAAGAATCTTCCAAACGTGATGCGGTTCCTAATCTTCCAGACGTGATGCAAATGCTTGCATCACTTTCACCAGCGACAAGTATTCATGCAAGCTAACCCATGGATCTATGGTGATCATCAAAGGCTAACAATATGGAAAACTATGAAATTTATTAAGAAGCACAATGATTAGTGGTGAGAGTTATATCTTAAAGCAAGTAAAGGTTTTTTTTTTTTTTTTTTTTTCGATGCTATAGCATCGGAAATTGGGTTATATTAGTGAGAAATGCCTTATGACCCTAACCTCAATGAAAATGGTGGATGGAATCCCAAGCTTTTTTATAGGTATCAAATTATGCGAACAATGTCAACATGGAAACAAAATCAAGTATCTTTTGAATTCATTGGAGATGAAGCTAAAAGGAATTTGGATCTAATCCACAATGATGCCTTCAATCCTACACCTATAGAATGGTTTGGAAGCTCAAATTATTATGTTTCTTTTACTGATGATTATTCCAAATATATGTGGATATATTTATGGGATATGTTCAGCAGAAGTCCTAAAACTTGTCAAGAAAGTGCAATTGAGTCCTAAAACTTACAAAAAGTGCAATCAAGTCCTAAAACTTGTCAAGTTAGTTCAATTGAGTCATAAAATTAACACCGTTAACATTTTCCATTAAAAATGCTGACGTGGCATTTTAAATAATTTTTTATTTTCACATGGATTTTTTAAATTATTTTGTATTCTTTTTTTTTTAAAATAGATTTAAAAACTAAAAGATTAGATTTATTCATTTTATCTTATTTTCACCAAAAACTAAAAAGAAAAATTTTAAAAATTATTTTTAAAAATTGTTTTAAAAAAAAAAATCAGGCTCCTTTCTCCCGCCGCCGCCCATCGTCGGAGATTTTTTAAAAATTGTTTTAAATTATTTTTTAAATTTTTTAAATTTTTTTAAATTTTTTTTTAAAAATATTGTTTAAAAAATTGTTTAAAATTATTATTTTTTTTTAAAATTTTTAAAAAAATTGTTTAAAATTACTTTTTTTTTTTTAATTGTTAAAAATTATTGTTTAAAAATTATTATTTTTTGAAAAAAATTATTGTTTAAAATTTATTTTTTTGAAAAAAATTATTGTTTAAAAATTATTTTTTTGAAAAAAAAATTATTGTTTAAAAATTATTTTTTTTACAGTTTTGTTTTTTTAAATAAATTTAGATTTTCATTTTTAGTTTTTAATCTAATTTTTAAAGATTTTGAATAAAAAATAATTTAAAAAACCATTTGAAAAATAAAAAAATTCATTTTAAATATGACGTCAACGCCACATCAGCAAATTCCATTAATAAATCTAACGGTGTTAACTTTAGGACTCAATTGAACCAACTTGACAAGTTTTAGGACTTGATTACACTTTTTGTAAGTTTTAAGACTCAATTGCACTTTCTTAACAAATTTTAAGACTTCTGTTGAACATATCCCTATATTTATTGCAAAGAAAAGATTATGTGTTTGAGAAATTTCACGAGTTCAAAGCTTTGGTGGAAAATCAAAGTTTTGCAGACTAACAACTAAGAAGAATTCTATTTAGTGAAATTTAATCAATTCTGTATGACCAATGGCATTGCTAGGTAGAAGACAATGCCTTATTCACTTCAGCAGAATGAGATAGTAGAGAAGCTTAATGGGTCCCTTATGGAGAAGGCAAAGAATATGTTAAGTGGTATAAGCCTAGCAGCTTAATTTTATACGGAAACAGTGGCTACTGTGTATTATTTAAAGAACAGGTCTCTCGCATCGGCCTTGAAGCAAATGTTGTTTGAGGTGCTCTTCAGAAAGAAGCCACACATATCCTATGTTAAAGTGTTTGGTTGTGAAGTGTGTGCTTACATGCCAAAAGAAAAAAGGAGCAAGTGAGAGAAGCGCATATTCATTGGGTACAAGAATGGTGTCAAATGCATAAGTTGTGGAATCCTAATACTAAAGGTATCATCTACAATAGAGATGTGGTGTTTAGAGAATTTATGACAAATCAAATTGTTCCACAAGATCCTAAAAAACCACAAATAGTTGAGTTAGATGTCAGTTTGAATGAAGAAATGAAGGTTACACAAATTGGAAACAAAAATTTAGATCATAAAACTAATGGGCCTAATGGGATGGATGACTTAGTAGATTTTGAAACAAAAATTGAAGTTGAAGCATCACTTGAACCAGTCTTAAGAAGGTTTGCACAACTGAAAGACCAATTAATAGGTATACCCTATTTGCCAGTAGTGAGAATTGTGCTCTAACTATTACAGGTGATGATTTAAGTATTGTTAAGGATGCCAAATAGTGAGAGAACCATGAAAGAAGAGATGGACTTACTGGATGAAAAAGAAATGTGGAGTCTAGTAAAATTACCTACAAATATAAAGGCAATTGGTTGCAAGTGGGTGCTCAAGAAGAAGATATCTTTAGATGGAGACATAAAATGATGCAAAACTCGTCTAGGTGCAAAAAGATACTTGCAGATAGAGGGAGTAATTATAGTGAGATCTTTTCCGCCGTTGCTAAATTGAATTTTACGAGATTTGTCTTATCTATAGTAGCGGCATATAATGTGGAGGTAGAGCAACTAAATGTCAAGATAACATTCCTCCATGATGATTTGGAGGATGATTAATTAGAAGGGTTTGTGGTCAGAGAAAAGAAAATTTGTTTGCAAACTGAGGAAGTCTTTGTATGGCCTAAAGCAATCTCCAAGGATGTGGTGTCAAAAGTTCGACTTATGTGTCTTGAAGCTTGGCTTTATTCGTTGTGGTGGTGATCATTGTGTTTACATGAAAATGTTAAAGGAAAGTTTTGTTATTTTAACTTTATATGTTGATGATATGCTGATAGTTGGGAATAGTTGGAGAATGATAAGCATTGTGAAAGGAATATTAGCAAAAGAGTATGAGATGAAAGATCTAGGCTCAACAAACTTCATCTTGAGCATGCAAATAGAAAGAGAGTGTGAGAATGGGAAGTTGTGGCTTAATTTGATGAGATATGTTTAAAGTGTGTTGAAAAAATTCAATATGGCAGACTGTAAACCAATGAAAACCCCTATCAACACTCAAGTGTCCCAAGATTGAAGAGAAAGCTGAAAAGATGGCATAGTCCCTATACAAGTGCAGTTAGGAGCTTAATATATGTCATGGTGTGAAGCAGTGGGATTATTAAGAAAATATACATTCAATCTAGGGAAAGAGCATTGGATGGCAGCAAAATAGGTGCTTCATTATCTTCGCACATCTGACTTTGACTTATGCTATGAACGCATGAAAAGCTCAAAGGCACAATAAACCTTAGAATTAAAGTGCTTTGTGAAGACTGACTGGGGCAATATTGATAGGAAGAGGTCAACCGGCGGTTATGTTGTTTCCTTATTCGATAGAGTTGTGAGTTCGATAAGTAAGAGACAAAGCATGGTTGCTTTATCTATTATTGAGGCAAATTACATGACCCCTACTCATGCTACTAAGGAAGTAATCTGGCTATGTATATTGTGTAAAGAGATTGGCTTTACACAAGAAGGAGTGAAGATTGTGTGTGATGACTAGAGTGCTATATTATTAGCTAAGAATCCTGAATTTAATGCAAGAAGAAAGCATATCGACATACAATATCACTTCATCTAAGAGAAAGTGGAACAAAAGGTTGTAGTGTTGGAGAAAATTGATACAAAGGTAGATGGTGCAAATTTTTTGACCAAGGTAATTAGTGCAAAAAAAATTGAATGGGTGTACAACTATGTTGGGTTTAAGCATATAGGCTGCGTTTGGTAGTCGGGATAAAATTTAGGATATGATATGATTTATCCTATCCTACGTTTGGTTCTCGCTCATGACAAGATAAAATTAGATATAAGAGGGATATAGACAGGATAAAATAATCCCATGGGAGAGGTGAGATAAAGGTGAATAAGATTTCTAATGTCCACAATAGAAAAGTTATTTTTCTCGAATAACAAACTTATTAAATTAACAAAATTGAAATTATATTTCAATATAAATAATATTTAAATTCTAATTTAAGAAATTAAAAATGAAAAAAATAGAAATTTATTTTAAATTAATCTTATTTTATTATATATATTCAACTTTAATTCTATCTTATAATAAACATTCAATCTATAAATTAAATATTTATATTTATTATATATTTTATGTATTTTTGTATTTTAGGTATGTCAGTATAGTTTACTATTTGATAAAATTTTATTAAAGAATGATAAAAGGGGAAAAAAGAAATAATAAAGAAAATAATATAAAAAAGAGGAAAAATAAAATAAAAATAAATTAATGAATAATGTTACGAGAGATTTTCACCATCTCCGTTTATGAACATTTATGTTCATTTATAATGATATGTCATTTATATCAAAAAAAAAATTGTACATGATATGATGTGAATATATCCGACTTTAATACTACGATTCACCAAACGATGGACTGGATATAAAAAAAATCCCAGGATTTCATATCATATCCTATCCAGTCCTATCCTGATTAAAAATCCGAACGACCAAACGTAGCCATAGAGTATTCACTAAATGGGAGAATGTTGGGGTATGGTTCATATTCTCCATCAACCAAAGGGGTCCCGTTCAAATTCTCTTTCTCACTTTTACACTCTATTTCATTGTTATTGTGCGGTGAATCCTAGCAAACTCGTCACGACCACAGGAGAATAGAATGGCAAAGGCGTTGATGCTTGTTGGAGTTGAGCTTGCTGGAAAATTACGAGCTTTGCTAGAAATTGCTAGAGAACTTTCAAAAGTAGATTCAAATGCAGCAACGATGACGGGAAGCCGACTGAGGTTGCTGGTTGCTCGTCATTTCATGGAGGCTTGTGGTAACACTTGATAGTTAGTCTAGTTGCCGATATTGCGAGATCCGCGAGAGCTACTAGATGGTGACATGAGGCGTGGTAACAAAAGGTGTCGAGTGTGCTGGTCGAAAGTCATTGACTTTAGGGTGGCGCTTCGTTAGGTCGAGGCAGATTGGTGACTTGATTTACGTGTGAGAGCTGATCTGCAATTTTACAGGATTTTCCTTGACCTTCCTTTATCTGTGTCCTCTCTTGTGTACTGTGATTGTCCTCAATATCGTCTATACAATTATATGCTATATTTCTTTCTTGCAAACCTCCCTCATTTGCCTTTTCCTTTTGAGCATGTAAAGTGGACGAAGACAAGAGAGGGAGAGAAAGAGCCCATTGTCGAGTGTGTTATCTCTTCTTTTTTGAGAGAATAACATTAGAAGTGCCAAAAGTTGTACACAATGCTTATTTTAGAGCAAAAAGTTTTTTTTACATTACTTAAGGGCCAATTCTTCTTTTTTTTAAACAATTACTAAAGTACCAATTGCGATTTGAGTCGCCGAAAATCTAAGTTAGCCATATTTTATTAATTTCTCGATCCTATATGACTCACCGGTGTGCCTAGTTAGCATATAACTCCAAAATAACATAATCTAAAAGTTGTAAATAGTTATCGTTTGAATACCAAATTTTATTTAAGGTGATCACTTCAGTGTCGATCGTTGTTAAAAAGTTATTACTCCAATGCCAAGCACACATGCGAAAATGATACGTGCACTAGATTTTTTAAATAACATGCTAAGTCATATAAAATTTTTAATTATAAAAATCATGTAATTTTTTGGCTATTAGCATTTAAGTGATTATTTTTTTCTCCAATTTGACATTTAAGTGATTCGGCGGAATCTTTTGACATTAAAATAAGTGTTGTACACAATTTTTGCCACTAAAAATAAGTGTCGTGCATAACTTTTGGCACTTCAAGTGTTCTTCTACTCTTTTTTTTTTTTTTTTTATGGCCAATCCCCTTTTTTTATGAAAGAGGCCCCCTTTTATACTCTCTTCTCACTAAATCTCCTTGGACGAGTGCTCATTTCCTTTCCTTTTTCCTTTCAATCAAATATTCTCTTTGTCGACCAAATCTTGCCAACAACCAATTATTTCCTCGAATAAAATAATAGGGTTGATCTCTTTCTTTAGTTGCCATGGGACCAAAATTGCTTCTCAAGTTTTATCTTAATCAATTTTCCAACTTGGCAATCCCAGTCTCATAAATTTCGACCATAAGGATCTTTAACGGGTTGCTCTCACCGTGGGCTTAGTCCAGTTAACTAAATTAAGCTCAAAACTCTCCATTCAAACCCATCCGCTACGGGTCTAATGCAAATGCAATTACATGAGTCTACTATATGATGCAATTTAATTATATTATCTTTTGTCTAGTTATGCAATTAATCTAAAATCATTGGCTAAATTTAGGCGTCAACCGTTAGCGTATTTAGCTTCATTTTTGGGCACCTCTGGTTTCTTTGAGGACTTGGTCTCCTTAGTAGCGAAGGCGGACACGGGATGTAAGTCAAAGGGGCCCACCCGACCCTTGAATGACTTGGAAAATGGAATGGGGAAACAAAAGGAGAGATTGATGAACAAATAAATAGGCATTTCAAACTGTTCTGTCTGGACCCTTATCTTGACACTTAAGCCCAGTGATACTTGGAGTCGAGTTCACTCGCACAAAAACCTCTGCGCAGCTCCGAAGTTTGGTCGTCTTCGTCTCTCCCTTCAGTTTTGTGGGCAACAGCACCACATATTCCCACTCCTCCTCCGCTCTCCGGTGCCTCGTACGGCACCACCGACTCTCGCCAGCCGAACCATTGTCTGGAGTAAGTTAATGTCCCCCACATCTCTCTCTTCAGGTAGATTCCAGTCACGTAAGGATAGAATTGTAAAAATTGGTTAGAGATCGGGCGTACTGAATTGAAATAGTTGGGCGAATTGCCCGTTCTGGGCTTCCTCGGAAGGAATAGCAATGCAACTTGTGAAGAGAGCTTTGTGGCCAACATCCTCTGACATAAAAAATAAAAATAAAAATAAAAGTGGCTTGTATCACTTTCTTGCCTTGGCCTTCTATCCGGTCTGGCAAGGGTCACAGCCCTCTCCCCGTTCCCCCACCTCTAGTCAGCGAGAGTCGCCAGCCCTTACAACCAGCGAGCCCATCGGCGATTAGGCAACGGCTATGCCTATATATTTCTTTTTTGAAAAAAAAAATAACTTTTAGATTTTTAATTTTTAAGCTAATTGAACTAAAATTTAGGTTAAAATGTCTTTAGAGTAAAATATCCTTGACCAGCCGAAATATTTAATATGCCAACGAGATTAGACCCTTATTTGAAACTGTTATAAGCATTTCAGATCCTTGTTTGAAATTGTTACGATCATTTCAAGCCATTTTAAAAAAAAAAAAAAATCCACTTCATGCACTTATTTGTAATTTTCTTCAGGATAAGTCTAGTAAAAGAGCCAAAGCTAAGTCAAGTAATCAACTAACGCATTTCACTTTCTCTCTTCTTTTTGAGGGTTAAAATCTTAATATAAAGAAAAGATCATTCGCAATCAAGCTAATGCTGCTGGGTATATTATATGGATATTTCTTTGCCTTTTCCTAAAGGCAAGGCAAACTCTACTTTATACTGTTTCTTTCTCCTCCTGTCATAATGATTTAAGTTTCGTTTATTTTGTGAAAAATATAATATTTTTGAAAAATATTTTTCTAAAAAGTTATAACATTTTCGGTATTTAGCTGAAATTTGAAAATAAACTGAAAAATATTTTATATCATTTGACGAAGAAAAATTGATTTGATTTTCCCAGATAAACACACATTATTCGAGAGTCACTAACTTGCGTACAGGAATCGAAAAACCAGGCATGGGCACTAGGGTCTCAAGCTTGGATCCCCCAACTCCCAAGCATGAGCAAGGGCATAGGTCTCAAGTACATAGAAGTTAGGCCTAAGAACTTGGTGCTCGTGACCAAGACCCTAGCACCCATGGCCGGGACCTCATCTCTCATAAATAGCACGATCGGCACTAATGTAGACAAATTCTACCATTTTTTAAAAATATTTTTCGGTATTTTTTATTATTATTTTTCTTTTCTTTTCTTTCTTTGTTTTTTTTTTACAACATAGGGGCCACGACGTCGTCCATCAACCATTGTCGACCATAGGTGAGGGTCAACGACCCTCGCCTAGCCTAGGCAAGGCCCTCCGCGTCCTTGTCAAGATCCGAGCAAAGGACTTGTGGCCCTTGCACATGGCTAGCAAGGGCCTTGTGGTTGTTGACCAAGTAAGGGCATTGCAATCCTTGCCTGTCAACAGGCGAGGGTCGTGGCCCTCTCTTAGATCTAGGGGAGGGCTCAACACCCTCGCTCATGACCAGCGAGGCTCGGAGGGCCAAAGGCCCTCACTCAGAACTTGCCTATGCATAGTTGGGATAAAAAAAAAGGGAAAGAAAAGAAGAAATAAAAAAGTACTAAAAAAAATTCATATTAATGCTAACCCTATCACATAGAACAACATGCATCTATGTTAGTGATTTATAGTCAAATTAGATAGATTGACTAAATTGCTAAATTGTCAAAAAGTTTAGAACTCTTTTAGCACAATTAAAAGATCTAAAACTAAATTGGCACAAGTACAATATATTTAGGACTTTTAGAATTTGTTCTCATTTCATCTACATATTTTCTTTCATTTTTACTTTTTCTAAAAATCGTCTCTCTCTATTATCCTCGCGATGCTTAGATTACAGGTACTTGCACTATATATTTACCTTTACCGGCATTTGCTTTCGGGTGTCCACGGTCAACAAAGAACCCTTTTTTCCCGCAATGTGGGGTCGAGTTCGACTGCAATGATTCACCAATTTTCACTTTCCGGCGAAACACGTTGGAAAACCATCTTTAAAACGATGATGCGATTGACTGAAATGTGTTGTACACCTGGGATGCACTCTATCTGCAAGTAGCTTAATTTCTTGGAGAGAATCTATTGGGGGGCAGAATCATGAAAGATTCGTCCCGAAGAATTAAGAATCTTGAGGAATACTACTAATTCCTAGAGACGAGAAACATAGAAAATACACGATGTTTATCCACTCAGGTCATCATTGTCAGGTATGCGCCACGTTTCTCTCTCGTGATTTGCTCTTTGATAGTTGACTACTTACATAGTGTTTGCAAACAACATCAGACGCTGTCGAGGTTCTATGCTCTTTATTCCATCATGTTCCACGACGAAGAAGACATAGTTGAGTGGTTATTACGTAAAGGAGAGAGAGATACAGCCATGCCCACATTGGGATTTCAGTGGAAACATTCGTCAGGATTATCTATTGTTCAAAAGGAGTTGGATATAAATACCCATCGAACCTATGAAATTTAAGCAGGTGGCCATGGTGGAAGCATGACCAAGGGTTAGCCGATGCATGCCTTTGTTGTCGTGTGCCTTGTTCTTTCATTCGATCGTGGATCGGGGATAACTTTTATAGTTATTGTCTAGTAGAAAGTAGGCACTTCATCATTCGCCTCCTTTACGTCGAAGGAAAAAAATTTTGACGCGTCAGAAATGAAAATACTTTGAATTCAATAAGCACATGCAAGTACAACAAGTACTCGATCGTGTTGCATATGCTTAGGGATATATGCATACTTATATAATAGTAGAGATGCATCCATGCCGGTGGCAGGCGGAGACATATGCTTTGCTCCATTTTCATGAGCATAAGTACAATAGGGTTTTCAGATAATAAAACGCATATCTAAAGAATTAACGATAATATAAAATTCTTAGGACATTTCAGCATTCTTTAAGATGTTATTAATGGGTGGCTTATATAAGAAACTAACTTGAAATATAGTTATTTGAAAAGGTTAGTTTTGTTTTAAGTATGGAATAAGGTAGGGCAAATATCGAATGGTAGATCGAGGGAAGAACAAAGTTCATAGCCTTTCTTTTTTCTTCCAATCATGGTTGTCCGTGAACGTGTAAAAGTGAAATAACAAAATATCTACGGCAACACGAAATGCAGAAAAGATATAATGAAATGTGAGAAAACATCCTTGAATAGAGGAGAAATTATCCAATCAATTATAAGCATATTGTACGGACGTCAATTTAGTTTTAAACTTTTTAATTTTGCATATTAGTCCTAAACCTTTGTGTGAAATTCTAACGTAATCCTTCTTGCTAATTTCCGCTAAAAATCATTGACATTGTGATATGTAGGATGACTAGCGGTGACTAGATCAACATAGTAGTGATTTTCGGCAAAAATTGATCGCAAAGATTTAGGAGCAAATTGACTAAATTGGAAAATTTAGGAATGGATTATGACTGATTAAATAATTTTCTTATTAATACATCATCTGGAGTTTGCATAACTTTAAAAATCTTGAAACAAAAAACCTCTAACTATACCCAATCCATTGAGATATTAGGAGATTTCCAGCTCAAAAAATGAAGATCTTTTGTTCAAATCCCACAAAGCGTGTGCAAACTCTCTAAATCAGATCTAGGCCAAAAGTTTGTGCCTCTTTATTATTAAAAAAAATAATATATATAATTACAAAAAAGACCTTGAAACCGATAACATGAAAAAGGAACCAAATTCTCAAAGGACGACGCTAGATTGTCGACAGAAATCAATCAAATGTCTAAATAAACTTATCAAGAAGGTTAATATTCAGCAATCACGTGAATCAGATCAATCTTGCACGTGATGAACTAAAATTCTGAGGGTTATGCAAGATAAGGAGAAATCACAATTTCGGTCCTCATAGTCTCTGAAGAAGTCATTTTTTAATCCTGGTCCTTTGTGGGATTATGATTCTAATAAGATAAAAGAGTCCTTCTCAAGGCTGCCAGTGCTGTTGTCGAGACGTCGAGCAAGGGGAGCATCATTGCAAGTTTTAATACTATGGTAGTCCAAATCATGCAGTGTGACGTGGAGATAAGCATCCGTTCAATTTCCCTTGATTTCTTTTATATGTTTGGGGAATTATTTTGATTGATAAGGAGACAAACCCTCAATAATTTGCAAGAGACATTCCATAAACTAATCAATGACTCAACCCCATGTCACTCTTTGATTGAGAGTTGTTCAAATCTAGCAGAGAGACATGGGCAGGAAGAGATGGAAAAGACAGCTAACATTGGATGGGTCTCGAGATCTAATCCATATTGTCTACCTTCATCATGCACAAGGATTTGATCCTATTCATAGATCCTAAATCAAGAAGATCCGATGAAAATTTGTGAGTCTAGACGTAAAGTGGATTGTGTACATTGGGAAATCTTATGGTACTCACATTTTGATTTTCATATAATTCAAGGCAATCGAAACTTTTGAAAAAAACTCATGTATTGACATGTGAAATCATAGATATTCCTTCGTAACTTCACGTAACTCAATTCTTTTCTAATTTTCGCATATTTTTCCTGTAAATTAAAGAAGATATTTCTAGAATGGACAAAGGTGTGGCCTCAACTCCAGGTTTCTTTTGATCTACATCTCAAACCAGATAATGATAAAATACTCTCAATCAAGTGCTCGGGACACAAATGGGACCATGCACCACGTATACACGGCATAGTTTAAAGTGACTCAATAATAAAAAAATGCATGCATCACGTCACTGGTATTCTTTTTCTATTAAAAGAGGATAGTGGTTACAAGTGTTGGCAACCGAGTCGGTATTTAATTATTGTCTTGAAAACTTTAACTAATGATGTTCATGGCAAGCAAGAGAATCTTAGATTTGATTCCTATGGACCTCCAAAGAATATCTGTCCGGTCTTTTGGTCACTAACTTGTTGAGTAAGTAGTTTACTGCTGGCCCTTTCCTCTTTCTCTTCTGTTCATGTTTAAAGGCGTAATATCAGTATGTGTGAGTATTTTATTATGTATTTTGCGCTTCCATCTGTATTTAGTCTAAGAAAAATCAAATTGGATCAAAGATTGATGGGACCTTCCATCACTTTGTATGAGTTTGTAACCTCACTTCAACAGAAGCGTGACCTCCGCCACTGCAGCCGGGGGAATTGCCGCCATGCCAGTGGAGAACCTCTCCCCCCTCCCTTCAACAGAAGCGTGACCTCCGCCACTGCAGCCGGGGGACTTACCGCCATGCCTGTGGAGAACCTCTCCCTCCCTCCCTCCCTCCCTTCCCGTAGTGGACCTCAACAAGTTCACCATGGCCGTTATGGCTCTCAACCTTGTCAAGGTCCAACCACGAGTCACGACGATCTGGAATCAAGGTCGTGACAACAATGGCAGGGTAGCAAGAGTAATAGCTACTTCAACCTTGACTATACTTAGGTCATCATGATTAAGGGTGAGCACCAAGTTACTTCTATCGGGGAATCGTCCGGAATTGATTTTATCAATTTGGTTTCAAATTGATTCTACAGGGAATGCTTTCAGTACCCAGTTCGAAGGCGCAACTGTCGGTTTTACTTCGGAACCGATTCAACTAGGCTAGGTCCTAAGTTGAATTAGCTTTGACAAAAAGAAAAAAAGAAGCAACCATTAGTATTTGAATCATGAATTTTAATATAATCGAACAATCACACAGCCATTTGACCGAGGAACAGTTTGTAATGAATAAAATTTAAATTTTTATTCAAAAAATAAGAATGGGACAGTTTCCAAGTAGAATTGAGGACCCAAAATTCCAAAACCAACTGATTTGGTGCTTGATTCCAATCTTTTGAATTGGAGGTCACAAAATCAATTTCTAATTCTAGTTCAAAAATTGATCCGTTCCGGAATCGATCACCTTTAGGAGGGGTGGTGGTAGAGAAAGAGGGAGGGGGTGGTATCCATTGCCAGCCGGGTCCATGGCACTAGAGGAGTGGCTGGCGGCGGTGGAGGTGGTGGCAGACTTAAATTTAGATTTTGGATGAATTGGTGGGTAGATTGTTTCGGGTTAGGATAATTTGGGTGTCCATGATGGAGGCATTTTAGTCATTCCAACGGGATTGTGGGAGCAAACTCGAACTTTGAAGAGGAAACGAACGTAGGGGGAAAAGTGCTGAAAAGCTAGCCACTTTCTTGATAATTTCTCATAAATTAAATGGAAAATTCATTTTGATTGGTCAAGGAAACCACGACATAGACTCACGGTAGATAAAATAAAACCTGTAGGAGTATCTCTCTTTTCTTAATTTGATATTGGACTATTGTTTTATGAAATATAGTTATTTCGAGACATGGGATCCTCTATGTTAACAAATGTATAGGGGTGTGCAATTGGACCGGGTATACTCGGGAACCAGACTAGCCCACCCGGAAAACAGGGTCAGGAACTAGTTCCTGTTGAAACCAGTTCGAGAACCGGTTCCCAAAATTCGGAACCGGTTTAAACCGGTCTAGGAACTAGTTCCGATTGATTACCCACCTAGGAACTTGTTCCCGAACCGCTTTTGAAACTGGTTTGGGAATCGATTTTGTAAGTATAGGTCCAAAATCCTTTTTTTTCCCCTTATTTTTATTCTTACTCTCACAATTATACAGCATTTTTTCTCTTGGCTCTCTCAAACACGCACGGCACTCCTCCTTCGTCATTCCTCTTCCTCACTTGCTTCCCTCCCTCATCGGCTCCCTCTCACACCATCCAACGAATGAACCAAATTCTTTTGTACCACATAGATTGACTTGCCTAATTTCTCTTTTGTAAGAGGAGTTATGCTTGCATAACTGAGTAACTTCATATAGTAATTGTGGGAATGAAACTAATATTAGACCCATGTTTGTTGTTAATTCTTTGCCTAATGATTTTATTTTTTATAATTAGTCATGTGGATCCTTAATTTTTTGTTTAGTCAAAAAGTTCATGTATTTATTTATTACAAGTACTTAATGTTTCTATACAAATTATGAGGATTACGTTATTTTCTCGCGTATTAATATAAAATTCAAAATCGTATAGAATATCGAGAGATTGCAAAACAAGTTCTAGTGGAAACATAGTTAATCCTGGAAGCGGATCGGAAAAATAGGGCAGGTCGATTATATGATCCAATACAAACAAAGTCAGGTACAGAGTTCAAAAAAACGAAACCGGTTATAACAATGTCAGATACAAGATTTAGGTCTAGACTCTACCCACCCTGGACCCAATCACTTCTAGATGTATCTGGATAGGACTTTTAACTATTCTTTCGGTGTAAAAATAGAGGAGTCTATGCGAACTAATGGCTTCAATCTGCAAGTTGAAAAATGACCCCACCATGGGACTTTTTATTTGCTCTGGAAGGTGACATAAATAGTTATTAAACTTTAGCCTAATATGCAATATGATTATTGAACTTTTAGTTTATTTAATGCAGTCTCTAAACTTTTAATCTATACAATGCAGCTTTTGAAATTTTTGTATATGTTCACTTTAATTCCTAAGGGGAACTAGACTAGACCGGACCGAACTAACTCTATATACTCTTTTTTTTTTAATTTTTTAAAAGTGGTCAGCTTTTTTTGTATTTCTTCATAATAGAATGCATCAAGTAATAAGGAAAAAAAGGGCAAAAGTACGCCTTAAGTGCCAAAAGTTGGCACAAAGAAACACTTAAGTGCCACTTTTTAAGAGAAATGAGACACTTGAATGCCACATCTGGCAAGCCTTGTCGGAAATCCTACGTGGCATTTTTTTTATTAATTTTCTCGTTTACGTGGCTTGCCGGAATGCTAAATCAGCAAAACACACACAAAAAATGATATCATTTTGACATAATTTGAATTTTAATATAATATAAAAATTAATTTAATTAAATTTAAAACATAATAATAATAATAATAATAATAATAATAATAATAATAATAATAATAATAATTATTTATAATAATAATTTTTTAATTTTTTTTTTTTAAAGGAGGAGTAGGAGGAAGGAGGAGGAAGGCTGAGCCCTCATGGCCGAGCCCTCATGGCCGTCGCCGGAAGGTGGGGAGGGTCGAGCAAGGCACGCAGGCCCTCGCCGCCGGTCGACTAGGGCCGTCGACCCTCGGCTCGGGCTTTGCGCCCCGGCCACCCTCCCCCACCTTCCAACGAACCCTCGGGGCTGAGCCCTCGCCGCCGATTGCCTCCCTCATCCTCCTTCCCCCTTCCTTTAAAAAAAAAAAATAATTAATTAATTAATTTGATTAAATGATTAATTAATTTTTTAAATTTTAATTAATTATTATATTAAAATTCGAATTATACCAAAACAGCGTCGTTTTGACACTATTTAGCCACATTAGCATACAAAAGACTTTGTTTTGCACACAGCTCACCGGAAAATTGCCACGTTAGTGTTTTTGCCGGATTTTCTCGCCGGTGGCATTAAGCGATCCATTTTGCTCCGATTTTGGCATTTAAGTGTCACTTTTGTAACTTTTGGCACTTAAGTATCCCTTTGTGTTAACTTTTGGTACTCTAGGGGTTCAAGTGTCGGAAAAAAAAAAGTGAACAGTTTCATTGAATCGAATGGATCAAAAACCAATCACTCCTAAAATTCAACAAGTTAAAGTGAAAAAAAAAAAAAAAGGTTAATACCCTAAAAAATCCAATTACTATCAAATTACTAAGTTAAATGACATATGACACTTTATTATGTACCAATTTAGGATTTTATTCTTCATTTGTTACAGTTATACAATTTTTGTGATTATTCATTGTATTAATCTAATTTCACAAAGAGTATATTTGTCACAAATATACCAATTTTGGTTTTTAGCAGTCAAATAAATTAGTTTGGGGTAAATTTGTCAGGAGTGTACTAGTTTAGGGTTCTTAACGATCAGTCAGTATAAATTTGTCACGAGTGTACCAGTTTGAGATTTTTCATGATCAAAAAATTTGTTTTGAGTAAAATTGTTATAAGTGTACTTTGGAATTTTTTGGGGAATTAACCCAAATGTCATCAGCTGAGTTGCGGACACCTGGAGTGCCAAAACTTGGCACAAGAAGACACTTAAGTGCCAAAAATTTGAAAAATAATACTTAAATGCCAAAATTGGAGCAAAATGGATGTGTCAATGCCAAAATCCGGCCAAAATGCTAACGTAGCGATTTTTCGACGATGTAAGTGCAAAACGACATCATTTTGCACGCCGATATGGCTAAAAAATTGCAAAACAACATCATTTTACCTCGACATAGTAAAAATTTAATATAAAAATTAATTAAATTTAATTTAAAACTAAATTTATTTAAAACATTAAAAATACAAATTCAATTATTTAAAAAATAAATAATAATAATAATAATAATAATTTAAAAAAAAAAAAGGGGAGGGAGACGGCTGAGCCCTCGCCGCCGTCGCCTCCTCTCCCCACTTTTGTTTTTTAATTTTGTATTATTTTATTAAAAAAATAATAATTTATTTTTATAATTTAATTAAATTAATTTTTATATTAATATTTCAATCCGCTTAAAAACGACGTCGTTTCTTAGCTTTGTTCGTTGAGTCAGCTCTCCGGCGAGCCACCTAGGCAAGCAAAAATAATAAAATATTGTCACATAAAATTTCCGGTAAGGTTCGCCGGAGGTGGCACTTAAATGTTCCACTTTTTTTTAAAAAGTAGCACTTAAGTGTCACTTTCCTAATTTTTAGCACTTAAGTGTCCCTCGTGCCAAATTTTGGCACTTGGGCTGTACTTTGCCCGTCATCAGCTCTTACATATGGGATCCAAAACAGACTGGTCAGTGGTCACATGTATAAATAGCTGTCCAAAGTGTGGTCACTGGTCAGTACCAGTAACTCAGTGCAGAGAGAGGGAGCGAGGGAGCGAGGGAGGGAGTTCTGGGCATTTCTGGTGGAATTCAACGGGCAGAGAGTTTATCTCTTTTGTTGTTAGAGAGAGAATCCACAGATTCTCAGGGAAAAAAGGTGAGAGTTGGCAACTTTCCACTCTGTCAACAGAGCCCATTTATTCATGCTTAAAAAGAGGGAAAAAAAGAGGAGAAAAGAAGAGAGTCGAAGAGAAAAGAAAGGAAAAGAAGCCCTTCTTATGTATTTACGTCAGATGTATTTTCTTTCTTTTATCGAGTTTTTACGGTGTTTGCTGAAAATAAGGTTCCGTTTCGACAAAACTCTTGCTGACACGGCGAGTTGCGATGAATTAGACTGGAATTTAATGACATGAGATGGACATTAGCTGGCGATCCCCATGAACCGCAGCGTCGAGCTTGGCTTACCATGTTCAAAAGAATAAATTTTCTTTTCTGGGTTTCCATAACGGCGGACCTTCACTTTAGGCAATAGCATTAATACTGGTGTAGAAATATAGGCCTGCATATCTTAAATATGTTTATTCGCCCGGATTGCATCTCCATATATTCTTTTCTGGGATTCGTTTCCCGTGACTTCTGCGGTGTTCATCGAGGACTGAGTTTGTCTGAGTTGCGCAGGAGAGAGGGAGAGCGAGAGAGAGAGAGAGAGAGAGAGAGAGAGAGAATGAAGAATTCAGTTTCGGAGCAGAGCTTCTACATCGAAAGCGACGAGGAAGAAGAAAGAGATGAAGAGAACGGGCTCAGCAAAGAAGGCGGCGGCGGCGGTGACGACGACGGGAATGAGTCGGATTCCTCCGCTTCCTCAGCGGAGAACCGCCACCAGAACAGGCCCAGCTCTTACAACACCTCCTGGCCTCAAAGTTACAGGTCCGCCTTTTCCCCTCGATTATTTCTTCTAGATTGAATTATGTGATTATTACAATGTTTTCACAGCCATCTTGTCCTGTGAGAGATTATCACGCCAGCAATTCTCTTTTTTCCAGAAAGTAACAAAAACAAGTGCAACTTTTTTGTTTTTCATTAGAAATTGCAACAGAAATGTAGAAAATGCAAGCACAGTGATTTTTTGAAATTTATCAAATAAAGGCTTTTTTTTTTAATTATTATTAGATTCACCTGTAGCGAAAGATCGAACTTGCTCATTTATCATTGGATGAATGACTCGTGTGGTTGAACTCAATTTTATAACTTAATTTTTTCGCATATTAATAACTCAGTGGCAAGTGTCTAAACTAATTAATCAAATAATAAATTTAGTGATTCTTCTAAATTCTAATAAATACATATTTTGGGGCCATATAATTGGTATATTCAAAGACCAATTAATTAATCACTCCCAATGATCCATGTTCCAGACAGTCCATCGATCTGTACAGCAGTGTGCCATCGCCAAGCATCGGATTCCTTGGAAGCACGCCGTTGTCGAGACTAAGCAATTCATTCCTTTCGTCGTCGGCACTGACAAGGAGGCACACTCCGGAGATATTATCCGATGTCGCAAAACCATTATTGCCGGAGCAGGTGGAGGAGCCGCCGCAGAGGCGGAGCTCTCATGCCTTGCTCCCTCCGTTGCCGCGGAAGGCATCAGTCCGGAAGGATGAGAAACCGTCCAAAGGGGCTGCCCATGAGCTGCCAATGTCTCGCCAGAGCTCTTATGGACAAGCTGTGGTCAATGGTACGTTTCTTTTACAAGTCACGTCGTATTAATTTCAACTCATATCCATTTTATATGATTGAACCAATCACTGTGTGGTTCAGGCAGTTTGTGGTTCAGGCAGTGCGACTATTTGACATGGCTAGTGATGTTCTATTTCTTTTACTTATCGTTTCAATTAGAGCATGTTGTCCCCCAAGGACAGTACCCGTCTAGGTGTAAAAACCCATGTTTGTGCACATCCAAAATAACAGAAAAAGGGGTAGGCAAGACATGACATGAAGGTCCAAATCTAAAAGGATCACAGAAGGCTACAAGTGCAAATTGGGGCAGATTTGGATGAGTTTGACAGAGAGCAACCCCACCTCCCCTAAGTTTGTCTATGGGTACATGATGTCCCTCCTCAACAAATTTAATCTGGACCTTAAAAAGGGGAGACGAGAAGGGGAAATAAGAAGGGACTTTAATGTCATATTCCTACTTTAACTTCTTACTCTCAGATTTTGTTCAGCATCTTTACAGGACGTGAAAGTCGAAACTCACACTTGAAATTGTCTCCATCCCAACTTCTTCTAAAAAGAATTTGAACCCCACATTTTCCTTTTATGTTGAAAAAGTGACCACTGAGCAAACCCTAATACTTATCTATAGGGAACTATCTCATCAAGTTATAAGATGTTTTTCGGCTTTAAGACACTTCGTGGTAGCTGCAATGTCATAGATGATAAACCCATATAAGCTAACAAGTTAACACCTGTAAATTTAATAAAACAGGAAAGATTAGACTCCCTGACAATTTATAGTGATGAACATGATGATGTGGTCATGCGGTGGAGGCTGGCCATGTGAGTGGGAATGGGGCCCTCGAAGGCCCAATGATTTTATTGCGACGTGGGGGATGGATTTGACTGATGATGATGTCCTTTTCTTGCCACTTGCCCTCTCAGGATTTCTCCAAGCCTTCGAATGATTTTTTTCAGATCCGCATGTCGGGCCGTCCGCATCAATACAACTCCTCGCCTTGTTTTTTTTCTGTTGCATTTTTCGCAAAATCAAATTGAAGTTAAGGGCCAATTTCTGTCGAAAAAAATAATTCGAGATATATTTTTTTAAATAATTATTTATATCGATTAAAATAATTAGTCGATAAAAATGTGTCTAAATATTTTCGTGAATGATAAAAATATTATTTTTTTATTATTTTTATATGAGATACAAGTGATCATTTTTATATAAATGTTTTTGAAATCATTTATCTTACCTCAGGTTAAGTTTAATTATCAAAATATAGTCTGTAGATCAAAACGGCATGGGCAAATTCTTCTGGATATTGTGAACCAACATTCGTGTTTAAGAACATACCCCATAATTGCAACCACATAGGAGTTGTTTATAGTTTTGTTTTGTTTTTTTTTTTTTTTTTTTTTTTTGGGTCAGCTAGTCTACAATATAATATTTCATATAGCCTCAGCTTAATTTAAGACCTATCTTGATGAGATCTTTGGATGCAAGTGGAAAAAAGTCTTATATATTCCATATGCTCTTGCCAGCCTTGTTCGTGCCTCTGTCTTCTTTGTGCGTTTTTCTTCCTTTTTTCGAGTATTTTAAGTTAGTGAAATCTTGGCTGGTGTGGTAGGTGGTCGGAGTGAATCAATCTATGTTTACTGCGCGATGGCACATGGTGCACATGAACCGTTCAGCTGCCCAAAAAATATATGATGTCGCCTATCGGATGGCCAAAGTAGTATACACTAATAATGCACAGAGGACAAAGACGTTAACTCCAGCTTCTGTTTAGTATCTTTCTTGGCATATATCAATAAGAGAAGAGAATCTCCCCTTTTCATAACTTGGATGCATAGATAGTTGTTCTGGACATTCCACTTTTGGTCCTCGTATTTGCACGGTTATTTGATTTGAGTACTTGAACTTTTGGTTTGTCCGACCAAATCCTTAAACTGTTCTGGGAATTCCACTTTTGGTCCTCAAACTTGCATGTTTATTTGATTTGAGTACTTGAACTTCTGGTTTGTCTGATCAAATCCTTAAACTGTCACACTTTTCTGATCAACTCCATCCAAGTTCCAATCCGGTTTGTTGGACCCGATTCGTGTGCTGGAACAGGCAAGATGTTTGACATGGAGAGTTCAAATGCAATGTCAGTGTTAAGAAATTGCTGTACTCAAATTTGGATTTTGATCTTTCGAGCCCTTAGGTCTCTCAAAACTATTCCTACTTTTCAAATTCTGTGCAATTACATTAGATTACATACGGGCAATACTTGTTTCAATGAGTTCGTGTGTTTTATGTTTAATTCATTAAAAAAACCTTCTCTATAGGCATGAACGTTCTATGCGGAGTTGGGATACTGTCAACACCATATGCAGCAAAAGAAGGAGGGTGGGCCGTCATGTCCATATTGATCGTGTTCGCGGTGTTGTCCTACTACACCGGAATCCTGCTGCGTTACTGTCTGGATAGCCAACCAGGGCTCGAGACTTACCCGGACATTGGTCAAGCCGCATTTGGTACTCTTGGACGGATTGCCATCTCGGTAAAACGTCATTTTCACATGCTTATTTCGATGAAAGTAAACTTGAAAGACTGAAACAACTGTAGATCCCAGCGATATATGTTTGGATTGGCCTCTGACATCGGTTTCTTTTCGTGTGTTGTCTTTGTGGTTGCAGATTGTTCTTTACGTGGAATTATATGTAAGTACAGTTGGCTAATTCAGTGAGTTTTTCTTGTGATTTTCTTTATTTGTAATGTCTATAAGAATGTGAAGAGAGCAACTTGGGACCAAGTCATCTTAACAAATACATTTACTAAGTTACAGTTATACTTCTTGTTAATATTGGGGTCTTATATCTTTTTTTCTTTTGGCAGACTATTGGGGTTTTCTATCATCGTTTCTTGTTTTATACGGTGATATGATATGATTTTTCTTTGTTTGTTTTTACGACTATACACGTCGCATTTGCAGGCATGTTGTGTGGAGTACATCATATTGGAAAGTGATAACTTGTCGTCGCTGTTCCACATGCGCACATTAGTTTGGGTGGATATCATTTGGACTCGCATCACTTATTTGCTTTGATGACAACGCTCGCTGTTCTTCCCACCGTTTGGCTTCGAGACCTCAGTGTCCTCAGTTACATCTCTGGTGAGTTAACTTCATTTCTTGATTGCCAATATGGGAATTTCACATAAAAGCTCTTGTCACATTATCGGAAAATCTACATATATCAGCCTCCGAAGTCATAGGTCATGCATGTAAAGTGTCGAAAGCTTTTGGGGCCACGTTTTGCATTTTTAGTACACTGAAATGGCACTCTTGTTTTGGCTGGAACAAGTACATTGGCAAAAAGATTGGACTTGATCAATGTTTTAGGTGTTTTCGACATGTGAAAAGGCATATGTAAAGACCAACAATGCATTGCGGTACGGTGACTTTGATGGCTTACAGAGGAAACGGTGTCTAGGAGGGTACACATGGTGTGAGAGTTATTGAGCCAAGTTTCACTTGGTGCATAAAGGTCTTGCTATGTTGGTTGTTCTGTGCATGACATTTCTTGTAGTTTTAACCACATATTTGAATTCTGGAACTCAATTTAGTCCAGTTTAACGTAATTTGCAGGTTAGAAAGGCAACATACCTTTATATTCTTTTTGTTGTCCAAATTTCGCCTTTCACGGTTCCTTTCTCATGCATATGGTCTAGCTGGGCTGACGCTCCTCCACTGAGCGGAATGCTTGATGAGCTATTTTAAGTGCATAGTGATCTTGATTAAGGATAACTTTTCAGCTCATTGATCCTTGCTTTATTTTTTTGTAGCTGGGGGAGTTGTAGCATCCATATTGGTTGTCCTATGCTTGTTCTGGGCCGGGCTTGTTGATCAAGTTGGTTTCCATGCCAAGAGCACGACGACGCTGAACCTATCCACTCTTCCTGTCGCTATCGGTCTTTATGGCTACTGCTACTCTGGACACGCCGTATTTCCTAATATCTATACCTCAATGGCCAAGCCAAGCCAATACCCATCTGTCCTTTTAACCAGGTAAAGCTAATCCTCTGATTTTCAATATTTCCCTTCGGATGATTTCTCGAAAATCTAGAGACCAAAACACCATCGGGTGTCAATCTAGTGGTTCTGTTAATCGTCAAGTTTGTTTTTTGAGCATTTTAGATTCAAAGTTGTGACTGAGAGCAAGGCACAAGAGCAGTACCATGTTCTGAAGTTGGAGTTACAACTCATCGAATGCTCTTTCGAAAGGCTTTGACAAAAAAACAGTTTGTGTGGTCTAAATATTCATAACACTTTTCTCTAAATGAATATCATTGTATTATGGGTGTAGTTTTGTCATTTGCACTGTGATGTACGCCGGAGTGGCCATTCTGGGGTACCTGATGTTTGGTGAATCGACAGAGTCGCAATTTACACTCAACATGCCCCAAGATCTGGTTGCCTCCAAAATAGCTGTTTGGACTACGGTATGCTCACATCACTTTGTTTGTCAGAAGGATTCTATATATCATACTATGATAAAACATTCGTAGCTCCTTTCCTATTTGAACTCTCTTTGTGAGATCTGTTCATTGTGTTTCTGTTCTTCTTTTTTTCCTTTCTCACTAAACAAATCTTGACACTAAAAGGATGTGATTTCTTTTGTTCTTCTGCAGGTGGTTAATCCTTTCACCAAATATCCTTTTCATATATCATTTGGTTTATGAGGATAGTATTGATGAAATGAATCACCCAACAGATTCCATATTAATGTCTGTTAGACATGAAACTAAATGGTTCTACATCTTTCTCACCAAATTTCATTCTTACACAAGAGGTTTTTCTTGTCCTAAATTACTACAGATGTATATTTAATATTCTTAACATAAGAAACGAATTGATCTCAATCTTTTTTATGTTCTGAAGTGGTTATTTATACACTTTTAAAGTCAATCACAGATCTATTTTAGATCCAGTAGGTTCCTGTTTTCAGCATTCACCTTAACTAGGGACTACATATGCATTGACCATGTCTCCGGTAGCGATGAGTCTGGAAGAACTAATTCCATCAACTCATGTCAAATCTTATGCTTACGCGATCTTAATAAGAACCGCCCTTGTGATATCGACTTTGATCGTGGCCCTATCAATCCCTTTCTTTGGTAAGTTATCTGTTCCTATGTTGGTAGATCAACAGTCAATTTTCTAGCACTTGCAGCATCTCTTTATCTTATCACTACATTGTCATTGAGTGACTTCTTCAATTTTGCTTCAGGTCTTGTGATGTCACTTATTGGATCTTTACTCACAATGCTTGTGGTAAGCTTAAGTTCGTGAATTACTTTTACAATTAGAAGAGTTACTTTTACTGATTTTCAAATCATATTTGCTGGTTGATGATACTTGACCTATGTCTATTGCAGACTTTGATACTTCCCTGCGCTTGTTTTCTAAGCATCATGAAAGGAAAGGTCACGCGTTTTCAGGTACGCATATGTGCATATTCCTGACGTCATTGTTTACATTGGAGCCGACTGATTGGGGGAAAAGAAGTTCTAAAGACCAGAGCACTGTATATTGGTCATCTAGTCGTCCTGCTACCATGTTAGATCCTAATTCAATCATGAAAGTATCTATACCGCTGCTTTAGCAAACTTATAGGACTAGAGCAACAGATTCTTATGAAGATTGAAGAATGGTTCTCTAATTTGTGAAACTTTATGAGAGCAAGTCATTGATACAAGGATGACTTAAGACATGAAATTTGCCATAAGCTTTGCTACTGTAGTTTCAATATGCATTTTCAGTATGGTCGACAGATAATGCTTCCAAGCTGGCCTTCTCTACAAATTCTTGATGATTTGCGTCTCTTACTGTCAGGTGGCATTTTGTGGCTTAATCATCATAGTGGGGGTCGTTTCGTCGGCCTTCGGAACGTACTCCGCCCTTTCCAAGATCATCGAGGAATTGAGCAGAGAAGGACTATGAGAAGAGTTTTGCAGATGGATGGGAGACATCTCACAAACACATCAAATCTGTGCTACTCTCAATTTTGAGACACTTTTTGAGTTTGTATTGGTACTGCTTTAGTGGGGGTCTCTTTAACTAGTTAGTGATCCTTTATGAGCATCTATTTCATCAATAAATTTTACAAGAGTCGTTGATATTGCAGAGATACAAACATTGCTTTTTACGTACTAAAAGTACTAAAACATCGTTTTAGTGCATCGTTTTTGTCGAATTAATAGATGTTCATTGTCTGCGCATCGGAGGTATGCAGTAGAGGTGATTCTTTTTGCATTAAACAGATTAATCACTTCTATTTTAAGTAGGATTGCGCTTAACTAGTAGGGGTGATTGGGTCCAGGGTGGGTAGGTCTAGACCTGGACCCTGTACCCTGACCCTGTTATAATAGATTCCCATTTTCTGGACCCTATACCCAACCCTGTTTGTATTGGACCATGTACCTGACCCACCCTGTTTTTCCGATCCGGTTCCAGGGTCAACCCTATTTCCATTGGGACCTGTTTTGCAATCTCCCGATATCCTATACGACTTCGAATTTTATATTAATATGTGAGAAAATAACTTAATCCTCCTAATTTATATTGAAACATTAAGCACTGATAATAAATTAATACATGAATTTTTTTGACTAAACGAAAAATTAAAGATCCATAGGGCTAATTATAATAAATAAAATCATAAGGCAAAGAATTAAAAACAAACAAGGGTCTAATATTAGTTTTATTCCCACAACTACTACATGCTACTCATTTGTGCTAGCATAACTCCTCCTACAAAAGAGAAATTAGGCGAGCCAATCCATAAGATACACAAGAATTTGGTGGCGACGAACACCGTCCGTCCATCAAACGGTAAGAGAGGGAGCCAGTGAGGGAGGGAAGCAAGTAAGGAAGAGGAATGATAAAGGAGGAGTGTCATGCGTGTTTGAGAGAGTCAAGAGGAAAAATATCATGTGATTGTGGGAGTAAGAATAGAAATCGGGAGAAAAAAAGGGTTTTGGACATGTACTTACAAAACCGGTCCAGGAACCAATTTCAAAACCAGTCCAAGAACCGATTTCCGGGTGGGTAATCACTTGGAACCTGTTCCCGGACCAATTTAAACCGGTTTCGAATTTTGGGAACCAGTTCCCAGACCGGTTTCAATGGGAACCGGTTCCCGACCTTGTTTTTCGAGTGGGCCGGTCCGGGAACCGAGTATACCCGGTCCAGTTGCACACACCTATTAACTAGCGGAATAAGAAAGGACATCAAGTCATCAAACTGCTGTAATATCTTACCAGTTACTATAATTTCTACTCAAGTAGCTCTTGTAAGATCTATTGGTTAACGTGACAAAACAAAGCTTCAATATGTTATGGAAAAAAATGGGGCAAGTCAGACATGTAAATTTAGAACTAAGGGTCCGTTCGTTTTGCGGAAAATGAGCCATTTCCGAAAAATATTTTTCCAGAAGTCATTTTCCAAGAAAATAACAATATATTTCTAGTGTTTAGCTAAAACTTGAAAATGTTTCAGAAAATATTTTCCGGTATTTGGTAAGGAAAATATTTTCCAGTATTTGGTAAGGAAAATATTTTTTAAGACTTCACCACTTAGGCATGCATCACTTACCAACCTATAATCCATCAAATATGAACTTGCATTTAAATTTGAGCAAACTTGCTTCATATCTTTGTTCACTCATTGTCGCCAAACGTCCATCTACTCTAAAAAATGTTCGTATGGATATTAAAAAGAAGCAAAAGAGAAAAGAAGTAAAGTATGTACAACCCTAATGAGAATCTTCCAATTGAGTGACATGTTCTCTCCCTACGTCTTTTGTGTTCTAATAAACAAAAGAAAAAAGAAGCAAAGCATGTAGAGCTATTTGCTTGAACAATATACAAGTGTAGGGTAGAGTAAATAAAGAAAAAGGATAAGCAAGAGTGCAGAGCGCGAGCTTGAGATCGACAAGCTCGAGGTTTGCCTAGCAACTACCGACGACTAGCCAATAAAGAAGAAGATGGGAAACAAAAAAAAAAAAAAAAAAAAAAGAAATAGAAAAGAAAAAGGAAATTAAAAATAATTCGAATTAAAAAAGAAAAAGAAAAGAAGAATAAGAAAGGGGAGGAAGAAGTAAGGATTTGTAAAAGTGTAAAATAATAGAGATCAAATAAGGAAAATGTTTTCCACTTTTCAAAAATGAAAAACATAAGTGGAAAACATTTTCCCCTAATTTAAAATGTTTTTTTTCCTTTTATAGAAAATATTTTCCCCAATGAATTCATTTTCCGTGAAACGAACGCCGGAAAAATCTGAAAAACGTTTTCCAGAAAATTATTTTCCGCAAAACGAACGGAGCCTAAATGTGCATAAAAACTGGATGCGTTACGGAACTTTCTTTACCTGCTGAGAAAACTCTTGTCTGCAACAAACACTAGCATCAGTGGAAAGAAGCATGATAGGTTTAGATAGATGTAATCTAATCTTAGTCCAGTTAAGATTGATGTGATCTAGTCATCAGTGAAAAGAAGCATTATAGGTTTAGATAGATAGATAGATGTATTCTAATCTATACGCCGGTTTAGATTGACGTGATCTAGTCTTAAATATTTAAGTGAAATAAAATCGAAAAATCTTTGATTCACATATTCAAATCCTAAACTTTCCACCGAAATGGCAATCCAGTTCTAAAAGCGTGATTTAAGTATGCCACATTAGTCACATCTACACAGCGCATTGGTACTTTCCATTACCGTTTTCTTTTTTTGGCCACCATAAATTTTTGACGTTCCAATTGGCAAAATCAAATCCAAAACTTTGGTTGGAAAAAGCAATTAAGTTTAAACACATATTGGGAAGTGCAATGTAACAGAAAATCTTGTTGGCTTTTTTTCTACGATTGTCTAAAAATCTCATCTGCAAAATTGGGCCCTTCACCGGGCCATTCCAGCCAACGGACCATGTTGTGGTCGAGCCGACAAGGCGGGTTAGTCGGGAGCTACTCCAAACCAATTTTGCTAGGGACTCCTCAAATTATTCAAATTTTAGTCGGTTTCAAATTGAATTGAATCTAAGTTTGAGCCTTGCCATTTGTAGGGATGAGTGATTCCAAATTTTATACAAATTCCACTTAAAACCTACCTACTAGAGCAGATTTTTATTTATTAGAACCTACTATGTCACAAACTCTAGGATAAATTTTAGGTTCTACCCAAGTTCCACTTATTAATAGAGAATTGAATGATTGAACGATTGTAATGAATCATCTTTAACAACCGCCACTTATTACTACAAATTTACTAACCTCTTATTGAGAATATGAAATATTAACAGAGTTATAAAATGAAAATTCAAATTAATGATTTCAAATTATACATTCATCATCAAATATCATAAAATATCGCAGAATGACGTGAAGCAAAAACTCGTTTCCATTCTAGATTTTAGGTTCCAATTCCCTAAAACTTAGAATCTACTTGTTACAATAAATTTTTAATTTCCGCATACCTTAAAATTTGAAAACGAATAGGTTTTCATTAATTCGGTTCTTCTGTTTCACTTCCTACCAGAAATCTCTGCTTACCCCTAGTTATTTCACCTATCGGACCACGGTGTGATCGGAGGGAAGGAGCAAGAAAAGAAAATCATGTTGCGTCCCAACCCAAAGTCACAGAAAGTCTGGAGGCGGCTGAGATGGATTCTACTTTCAGACAAGAAAAAAGAGCCACTGAAGCCAAATTATTCTTGGAACGTGGTATTGCCTAGGAATCTCAGCGCCCGCAAGTTGGGAGTCTTTGTCTCTTGTCTCCTCTCATTCCCTCCCCGACCCACTTCGCAATTTGCAGTTTTTGTCCCGTTTCGCTTCGGACGTCCGTCTCGTCCGCCGGCGATCGATGATGGGTCTTCTGTAGGAGCGCGATCTTGATTCCGGGTCTCGCTCGCCATGTACGCAGCGGCGCTCTCTCCCTCTCTCGATCTCGGAACCCCCGGACCCGGCGTCCTCCCGCGCGTCCCGTCGCGGGATTCTCTGCAGTCCTCCTCGTTCGTCCGCTCCCGGACGGTTCCCGCCGCGTTTGGTACCGTGGCGGGTCGCTCGAGCTTGGGTCGTGCGGTTCCAAGGAGGATTTCGGCTCTCGGCGCGGTTGGCCAAGATGGGTACGCGTTGAAGGAGGAGCTCGACGACTCGCCCGTGTCGGTCGAGTTGGAGCCGATTGGCAGCGAGAGCCAGTTCGATCGGGTCGTGGCCGAGGCCCAACAGCTCGAGGAATCGGTTATTGTGGTCTGGTATGTGTCCTTGCATTCCTGAGTTTCGTGTTTTTGTGTTCTTGATTTCGTTTTTTTGTTTTTCTAAGTTCCTGGCTTAGATGTTATGTTGGGAGATTGGTAGCAGTTGAAAGATTGCAAAACGAGTGCATATGTCTGTGTCAACTTTTCCATTGTAAACGTAAAGGACCGGATCCACCAGTAAAATCTGATGAAGCTCTGTATAGGCTTGTGTCCTAGTATTTTATTTTGCAAATTTGTATGATAAGATAAGCTCGTTAGCAGATAATCCGAAACACTTACAATTGTGGAGTGAGGCCATGAAGGAAAAGAACCAACTTTGCCTTGAAGTTGCTCTGCTACAGATGAGTTTATTGAAATGACTAACATGGACTTGTAGGATGGCAAGCTGGTGCAGAAAATGCATATATCTGAAGCCAAAATTGGAAAAGTTGGCTGCTGATTACTATCCAAGGTTAGACTGAATTGATTTCCCCCCAATACTGACAGATAGGCATTTGCCATCAACTTTTCTTGACGTGATGATTCTAAAGGGTAGTGGTATTGCCCACCCAAAATTTGGCTGCATACACACGCTGACATTCATATCAGTTTATCTTGCTTCCCATTCTCTTGGCTATGAAACTAATTCAACGGTAGCATTTTTATCACTGACTTTTCGCTTTAAGATAAAGGAAACCTGCATCATTACAAAAGAATGCAAGAATCATTGAAGGGTGTGGATATTCCATCTCCCAGAGTTGATCTTCTATCAAATTCTTGTTGCATCCCATCAAATCTAATTTTGTTTTAACCAAACTGTTCTTCCAAACCTGCTGAAGTTTCTATTCTAGACCTGCGCATTTCAAACAAAGCCTTATAAGCTAGAAAAGAGATGGATGTCCTCATTTGGGCATGCTACACAACCATAATCAGCTTCACTTTCTTCAGCATTTTCTGCTGCAAAGGATTTTTAGAGAAAGGTTTTAGTGGTAGTTGGATCAGGGCATTGATAGATCACAATCTGTATTAGTCTGGTATAATGGTCTGTTGAGCAGTTAATTCTGATGCTTTATTATGTTCTAATTGAAAATTTTACTCTACATAAATGGAAGTAAGCATCTGGTGTGGTGACAGTTGATTCTGTTTTCACAATTGGTAGGTGCAAAAAAATTATCTGGAAGATGGTTCATCTTCTCATATGATAAGTCCTATATAGACAATTATGTCCTTTTCTCAGAGCATATGCATGACCCATGAGTTGACATACTGCTTACTTATCCAGGGTAAAAAAAAAATTGTATATCTATTTTATGTACAGGTAGAAGCACAGCATTTACCTGTGGTTTTGCAATTTACCATCTGTAATGCTACCCTGGTGATTCCTTTATGCAAGTATCAGGTGTTGTCCTGGTTATTTTGAGTCTGGCAGCAGATGTTAGTGTAATTTCAGAAATTCAAGGGGTATTGCTCTGGTTTAGCCAAAATTCATAGGTTGGCAAATGTAATTTACCCTGAAACTTTTATATTTTGCAATCTATTGCAGATTGCGCTTTTACTGTGTTGATGTCAACAAAGTTCCGCACAAGCTGGTTGCTCAAGCAGGTGTCACCGTAAGTCCAAAGCTTTGGGTTGTTGAATTGTTTCTCATTTCTAGATCCCAAATGAGATTTGATAATGATTTCATTATGATCAGAAGATGATTCAGTTAATGTGTGTGAAATGTGGAAATACAAAGTGCTCATATCAGAATAGGTTGTAGGAAACTATTCAAATGATATGGTAGAGTTGGAAGCATTCAGAAATTCTTAGGAATTTGCCTCATGCACGGCACTGCTTTTGATTTAAGAAATTTTTTCGTGCTGTATTTGATGAGGATGTAGTATTGCATGTTAGTCAATGCACCAACTCACATACCGACAGATTTTCCTTCTTTGAATGCACCTATAAATGATTTTCCCTTATGGGCTTTACCGAGGGATAAATGCATAACAAATCAACGTAGTCTGAAATGGCAAGCCCAAGGCTTTTGACATAAAAGTACCAAACTTTCCTCAGTTGATGTCTATTAAGATGCCTGTTATAATTGAGTGAGACTTGGTCATTCTAAGAATTTTCACTGGTTTGAACTTCTAACTGATGCACAGGGTGTTTAAAACCAGTGACCCCCAATAAGATGACCACTATAAGATGGCTTGTTTAAACATCCAAGAAAGCTTTACGACACCTTATATTGAACAACTATTTTGGGAACATAATTGATTATAGAATTTTTATTATCATTCAGTGAGATAGATGCTTATGGTAATGTCATTGCATTTGTCATAAATGGGAATCAGCTCATCAAATAGCAGGTACATTAAACAAATGAACTTATTGCCAGAGTTATGCTCTGAAAAGATCAGAACCTGCCCTAATATTTCTGATCCTTGAAAGAAGATAGTCTTGAGATATGAAAAAAACTTGGTTCACTTGATGCTAGTCTCTGTTTACCTTTAAGTAGAGCGATATTAAATTAGGATAGTTGGTGTAGATTAGTTTCAGTAAATACATCTGCTATTGTAACCACGTCTATGACTGCAAATATGACAGCACGAGTGGGGTTGGATCCATAGGTTACATCTTTTGTTGTTCATTGGGACAGTTACAATCTCTAAGTTTGCATTGTTTCGATTGATTTTCTTGCTTTGACTCAAACTTGGCAAAATGGTGATTAACACTTAAACTGTCTTCTTATTTGGACACGATGGGATTGGAATTGTGAGCAGAAGATGCCGACTATACAGGTATTGATTCTTAATCCATATGAGGAGTTTGTTAAGCTTTCTGCTTGGAGTAACTGAAAATTTTGGATTAGCAGCTGTGGAAGGATAGCAAGAAGCAAGCTGAAGTGATTGGTGGCCACAAAGCATACCTAGTCATCAATGAAGTTCGTGAAATGATTGAAAATGAGTGTACAGCATGAAGTACGAAAAAGAGGCAATTCTTTTTATGCAATTCTGTTGACGGGATTCATTCCATTAGGGTTCGATATAAAAAATGAATGCTGGCTGTCAAATACTTGATGGATCCCTCCCCTCCTCCTTTTATCCGAGCTTAGGAGTGGCATTGGAAGATAAATCTTGCCCAGACAGATTTTAACTTCTGTCTATATATTAGTCGAATTTGTTATCATTCTCATTTCCAATTCCACAGGATATGAATTAGAATTCTCTCTTTGGCCTCTGTGCTTCCTTCTGTCGCTCCATTTACTTAAAAATAGCTAATGGATGACCCTAATTCCTTGTTAATTCGACCCGGGTGTGGTTTATTCCAGGTGATTAATTGTCAAGGACGTCATGCCCCTGATGTATGATGATGATTTGCCATGTGTAGAAGAGGATTGGCAAGGAAAGAGATTTGACAGAGGAAGTGCTGAAGCTGAGATAGAATTTTATTCATTGGTTTGATATCTCAGAATATGGTTCACGTGTGGTGGTTCTATGTCGTTGTTCAGTCTTTCCATCTCCTTGCCTTTGCCATTTTCACTTTGATACATTGGCTTTCCCCAGTAATCATCAAATTAGTTCATTGAGTACATCAGAGATGGAGATGAGACTTGTCGCCAGAGATCTCAGCCGTTCTACTCCTTTGGCTAGTAATATTGAGGCAAGTTCATTAGCCAAAGATAAATGTTCGATACCACAGGAGTCCTAAGGCAGTGTCGAGCTTTTCAAACCCTATCGATCGCAACTTGATTTTTTTTTAGTTTGATTCTCAATTTGATGTTTCATTCATCTCCAAAATAAGTAGTTTCCACCAACCTACCTTTTTTGTAGGTTGCCAAATGCCTCTCACGATGGGAGGCTTTACTTTGTTTTTACGAACCAAAGATTCTTCACGGTTGGGGACTTCCTTATGTAGATCATTCTAACGTGGATTAATAAATGCCGTTTTTTTATTAAAGGAATCTCTTTCATGCGATCTCCAGTCGCATTATAATCGAGATGCTCGATTTCCTAGAGGCAGAGCCTATCCTAAATGTCATGCTATAATTATGCGATGGTTATTTTACATGGAACGATCACTTTCTTTGGAGGTTTAATGCCATCTTTGCCATCCCGTCACTTTCTCTCCTCCCTCTCGGGCCCTCCATCCCGTGAATAACGATCACTACTCTTTGGTAGGTATAATTTCCTATTCCAATATTCACTTCTCTCCTTAGTTAAAAAGTTGGAACAATGACATGACAAGTACCTAACTTTTATCCTTTTGATAATTAAGTATCTAATTTTTGTTTTCGGTACATCAGGTTTTCAAAATTGTCTTAATGTGAGGATTCCGTTGAATAATCTGTCATGTCATGTGGTTTTGGCTGAATATACATTAGGAGTGAACACCAGTCCAATCCAATCTAAAGTAAATCTTTAAATTAGATTGAATTAGCTCTACCTGATTGTTTGTGGTCTTGTTCTTATGGGAACCAATCTGTTCTAGGGTCGGTTCGGATCTTTTGGTTTTAAGCTCTACATTATTGGTTCCAAACTCCAAAATTGAGAACTAATCATAATATGATATCTTCTAAATTTCAGTTCTAGAATCTACGCATCTATTTAGGAACCAATCACTCCTAATGTGTCTCGCTTACTTAGCAAAAGTTAAGCTTCATTGACACCATGGCTTGCTTACTTTAGCCAACAAAAAAAAAAATTATCACTGCATTCGGATTTTGGATCACAATGGTCGCAACTCAATCGACTTGACCCAATAAAAAATTTTCTAATCCAAGCTAATCTGCATTTTTGTGAGTATCTCTCTTGCCAAGAATCAAGCTCAAGACGCATTTATACTAAAATAGTGAAGGGAGTCGTGATCAAAATCATCTGGAGATCTAGGGCACGTTTGTTTTCATTTCTTTTTCTTGTTTTTAAACATTTTTTCTGTTTTTCTGTTCGAGGAACAAAAAAAGGAAGTAAACGCGTTTGGTTGCGTTTGTTCCTTTTTTGTTCTTTTGTTCCGAGGAACAAAAAGGAAACAGAAATAAGAAACAAAAAATTTCCGTTTCTTATTTCTGAAACACATTTTGAAGGGCCGAAAAGAACAAAAACGAAAAGAACAAAAACGAAACACTTCCGTTCGTCCCCTGCACAACGACGCTCCCCCTTTTCCGTTCGTCCCCTGCGCAGCGACGCTCTCCCTTTTCCGGCGTCTCTCACAGGTGCACCACCGTCGAGCGATCCGGCGCCTCCCACTTGGCTAACTCTCCGGCGCCGACAGCTGCTGCTCCTTCATCGGCTGAAGCTTCTGATTCGAGGTAGGTTTCTGCGCTCACCAGCTGCTGCTCCTCCTTCACCGTATTTCTAGGGCTTCGGGCGAGAGCCACCCCTCGCAGATCTGGGCGACGGCTGCTCGGGGCTCGACTGCGACAACTCGCTCGAGCCAGCGCTTGCCCAGATCTGCGAGACGCTCACTCGAGCAAGCCCTCGCGCTTGAGCCCCGAGTGATCGTTGCTCGCCCAGATCTGTGGCAGCGTCTGCTCGCTTGAGCGAGCGTGGCTGCTTTGCTCGCTTGAGCGAGCGTCGCTGATTTTTGTGTAGGTGTGCATTTCGTCGTCTTGATTTTTGTGCGAGGTTCTGCAATGTGATTGTGGCTGGTCCGCCTTAAGCTCGATGTTTGGTTTTGAATTTTATGGTCAGTTTTGTGATTGTAGACGGTGTGCGGTCGAATGGGAGTGGAAGAACTTTCGGGGAGGAGCTTCCTCGGCTTGCGAAAGAAGTGCAGCGCATCACGAACATTCGCGGATATGTCGGTGAGCTTTGATCCCTTCTTCGAGCCGTTATATTCAGTTGTTCATTATCTAGCGGCGGGATGCAGTTTCTGTTGATCTCGGAGTCATGACTTTGTTGCCAATCCGCCTTTCGAGTGATCGTGAATTACTATTATTAAGTTCTCTGAGACTCATTCAATTCTCGGTTCTGCGACTGATTGGCATCGATGAGATTAGACTCGAGATTTTTTTTATGGATTGTAGAACTTCTTAAGGTTTAGTCATCTCTAATCGTTACTTTACTAGGAAATGGTGTATGTCTGCTCTCTATGAAAAGCCATGACTAATTTATGGTGATAAATATTCAAGGGACTGCATTACAGCTTGAAGTGCTGGTTGGAGATCTAGAAGATTCAGTTATCTTCATACATCAGCAAGCGAGAAATGTCTTGTCCAAAAAAAATTCTGCTTCATCTGTTCTGATGGTAATGACCGTAGTCTTTGCCCTTCCTTTTCATGGTAGTTCTTTAGATGTTAATTTTCCTGCAGGTTATGAACCCGATGTGATTCCTCCTTTTCAATTCAGGAAACCGGACAAAGTAGAGAGAAGTTACTTCGAGCGATAAAAACCATGAACGATATCGAGGACCTAGTTGTGAAATTACGGAAATGGGTCAGAGGTGCGGATTCATCTGCTCGCTCAAGCGAGCGTCGCGAGCAGAGCAGCAACGCTCTCCTCGCTCGAGCTCTGATTCTGATAACTCACACCATCACCCCATCCCTGATCGAAGCCCTAAGGTAGGAGATCGCCATTCTCCACGAGGTGCCCAATCTGATTCAGTTAATCAAAAGAAACTAGGAACTCGCATTTCAGATCTGGAATCTCAGCTTGGCCAAGCTCAAGAAGAGCTGAAGAATCTGAAAGAGCAATTGGTCTCAGCTGAGGCTGCAAAGAAAGTAGCTCAAGAAAAGCTTGAGAAGAAAACCAAGACAAAGTTTGTACCAGACTCGGTTGATGTCCCTGAGAAGCATCATGCAAAAGAAGTTCAAGAATCAAACAACCCAAAGAGCAACCCTTTAAATGATGTTCCTGATGAGAACCAGCAGGAGACTGATGTATTTGAAGTACCAATCGAGAAGGTTGCTTTGGAGACTCAAATAGAGGTCAGCCAACTGAACAATGAGATAGAGAAGGAAACAAAAGCAATTGACTTACCAGCAGAGCCACTGTATTTGTGGAGCCACCCCGCACTTGCTTCAGTTGGTGAGAAGGAGGATGAGATAAATTTGCTTAAAGGTAAGTTACTAGAAAAGGAGAAGGAACTTGAAGTAGCTGGCCAGCAAACCGAAAACCCGAGAAAGCAACTAGACGGGGCAACAATGACGATATCTTCTGCTCGGAGCAAAGAAGAAGAAATGGTCTCAAAGCGAGTCAGCTAGAAGAGGAACTTAAAGCGAGCAAAGAAAACAACATCCAATTGAAGGAGAAATTAGAAGCTATGGAAGGAGGTAAAGAAGAACTAGAAGCGGAGATGAAGAAGCGAGGGTGCGAGACCAAGCAATGGAGGAAAGCAAAGAAATGCGTTTGTTCTTGCTGGTGGTGTTGAAATGAATGGGAGAATTCTGGAAGATGCGGTTCCATGGATAAGCATTTCGGAGGAGTTTTTGAGGTGCCTCATGCAGGTTATGCTGATTTTGTGGGTTCACCAGAAATATTGATGATCTAGACGATGGCTTTGGAGGCGGGAAGCGAAAGAACTCGGGATTAGAATGTTCGGAGATTTGTGGAAGAGGAAGGGCCGGAAGTGATCCATCATCTCGTGCTCCATTACCCTATATGGTTTTGGTGTCATTAATGGTTGAAAACGAGGAAAATTAGCGCTTGTTATTAGTCTTTTGGGTTTCGAAGTGCTAGTGCTTTTTGTTCTCTTTTGCTAGGATGAGTGGCACACTATATGCATGTATATGTCTAGTAGCAAAACTAAATCTAAACCACTATGGCATTGCTCAATTTGTTTGAGAGTTTTGATATCCATCTTGATCGTTTGTTTTGTTTCTAAGGTGCAGCTTTGATCCACAGACAGATATTGCTATCTGCAAGTTTAGATTCCCGCCGACTTGAGAAAATAAATTGAGACTATACAGAGTGTGGGAAAGAACGTATGCGAGAAAGTTGAACATCAAGACTTTGATATCTTGGCTATCGACATGAGCAGCTGGTTGTAGATGAAAATTGCATATTCCATGTTTTAATATTCTTCAATCCTCAGTGCACAAGCTCGTGTTCGCAGAATCCCCATCTAAGTATACTCTTGATGGAATCTTTGTTCTAACGATCCATCGGTTTGATTCCAAGAAACCAATCTCTCGTTATGAATGAATGTGATTCCCACTAAATAAGGCGGCAAATATCACTACCATACATATAGTTATTCAATGGGAATCACCCAGAGAAATGGGGGACGATTACTTGGGACAAGTATGAATTGTCGATGGGCAATTGTTTTCTTTCAAGTATGCACATATGATCATGTTCAGAACGTTTGTCTTCACTCACCATGAACATAATTAAATTAATGAGTATTTCATGAGAATGAGTATTCAATATCAAATTTACACTTTATTTATAAAAAAAAAAAAGAGCATATTTTGAAAAATTTGGAACAGAAATTTTGTATAGTTACCAAACGTGTTTCTATTCTTTTTCTATTCTAGGAATAGAAATTGAGTGCAAGATTCTAAACGCAAACGTGTTTTGTTCTTTTTTATTCCAAGAACAGAATTTTTTACACTTACCAAACGCGTTCTTTTGTTTCAAAATCGCTTAGGAATGAGAAATAATTTTTTTATTTTATTTCGTTTAAGAACAATTTTCAACGTAAACGTTACCAAACGCGCCCCTCTTTACCAAAAATAGGAAACCGTGATAAAACCATCATATATTCACAATGATTGCTCATTACCTATCTTTCGCAAAAAGAAACAATAGTAAAAGAGCCCCAGGTATTTGATAAAATTAGAGTTTCCTCCCCTACAAACTATCGATTTCCAAGTTGCACCATGTGGCCATGCACGTACCCAGCTTCCTGCCGTTGGTTCTCGATCTCCCGGCTGTTTTTTCTCTGCGGTAGCCCCCACCGTGCTCTCTCTCTCTCTCTCTCTCTCTCTCTCTCTATCCTCTCTGTGAAGGCAGACAGCACTTCTCTCTTCCTGAACATTGCGGAGGCATTTTGTTGCGCCAGAAAAGGAGGAAAGAAGGAAAGAAAGAAGGGAAGAAAGAGAAAAGGGAAGGAGGGAAAAAGCAGACGCTCCGTGCAAAGCAGAATCTGGCGCGGATCATCTCCGTACATTGGGAACTTTTCTTTCTTGGGTTCCGGTCGGATTCTTATTCTCGATTCTTTCTCCCATGGGTTATCTGCAGATGATCGCGCTCGTGTTTGATTCGGAGCTCCGGCGATCTTGAATCTAACGCAGTGTGGTTCCTGGGTACGTCTCCTTTGTTCTCTTTTTTTTTTTTGAATTTTCTTTGCTTTTTTGAGCTTTGTCGGATGTTTCGCGTCATGGGTTGTTTTGAGATTGGATGGTTATGCTCTGAATTTTCCTCCGGTGTTGGTATCTGTTTCGTTTTGTGGTTGGATGTTTCGATGATCCTGTGACGCGGCGATTCGGTGTTTGGGGACATTGTGGTGTGATTGGATGTCTTGAGCCTTGAAGTTTGCATTCTGTTGGGAATGCGAGCAAATTGCGCTTAGCTCTCTTACCTTTTCCCAGAACAATCTTTAATCTTTTGGTTAAATTTTCTACTTTTGCTTTACAGCATGCGAAATAGAAATTTGGGTTACTTGTTGTATTCCATAGGATATGTTTTTCTTGCCCTATTTTGTTTTCTGATTTTAAATGCTCTTTTTTTTAGGTGAATTAAGGTTTCTGAAGATGGTTACTGCTGGTAACATAGACACGCTGTCCGCAAACAATGGCCTGGGAGGTTTCAACTGTAATTTAGAAGATAGTTTGCAAAACGAGCTTGAACTGTTGTTGCGAGCGCAGCGTAGTCAACAATCGCTTGATCGGGAAAGCAAGCTTAACATCAGTCGTAGTGGTAGTGCACCACCCACGGTCGAAGGATCGGTCTGTGCTGTTGGAGGTCTATTGGGAAACTCTCCTTTTAGAGAGGGCAATAGTTTGAGGAGGAATAGTAACTGTGACAATGCATGTGAAGAGGAGGTTCGATCCCACCCAGCATACTTATCATACTACTATTCGCGTGAAAATGATAATCCAAGACTGCCCCCACCATCATTGTCGAGAGAGGATTGGAGGGTTGCCCAGAGGTTTCAAGCCGGTTTGTCATCTTTTGTGGGCATTGATGATTTGACAAATAATACTCTTGCTGAAGGTGGGAATGATTCGTCATTGTTTTCTTTCCAACCCGAAGGCCGCAGCTTTTCTGTACAGGATGCAGAAAAGGATTTGATGGAACTAAGAAAAATGAATAGACATGCCTCTGCTGAATGGCTCGGCAAAGGATCAAATGACATCATTGGATTGTCAGCTTCTAGGTTGGGCACACGGAGGAAGAGTTTTGCTGACATTCTTCAGGTAATAAGTACGGCTACGAGTAAGTTGCTAGGGGGAAAAGTAGATAAAAAGAAATTGACCGCAACTTTACTTGCTTGATGAGGACAAAATTGCCATCAAACTTTCCTGGTCTATCTCCACACAGTTTGATTCTCTTAGTGTTTATCGCTTAGGCTTGCCCAAAAAAAAGAAGGTTTTTTGACTTTGTTGCAGCTTGAGGGTCCAGTTTTGCAGTTCTATATAAGATAGCACTTCTTTTTGTCTCTTTCTTAATTGACAGTTTACTTTTTTTTATCTTTGAGGCTATTAATACAGGGGTTATTACATAGAGATTGTCAGTTCTTTAGCATAAGGAAGCGGACTATGTGGTTACATAAGAATTTGTAATATTGCGTCCCCTTGTTATCATTTTTCTTTATCTTTTCTTGGCTTAAGGACAAAAGTCAAATGCAGATTCTGCACCTCCTGCAGAAAAAGTGGAAAAACAATATGCACCTACTGTGACTCACTCATATTAACATAATATAACTGCAGTGATGCACCTGTTACGGTAAGGTCCGACTAAGATGTTTAATAAAACAGTAAGCACCAATAACATTGCTTTGTCAGAAGGAAAACAATGTAACTAAACCTTTTGGTTAGCACCTCCACAAATAGTTTCTTCAGTACTTGTACAATTAGTTGTTATGATATCCCTGGTATATACAAGCGTTAGTCCACCCTATCAATTGTTCTCCTAACAAGTAACTTCGCATTTTTCATAACAAGAATATTTGAAATTGGGATGACTGTTGTCTTGAATGGTGTGGCTGTATAATTAATTGCAGTCAAGTCCTTTAGTTATATGCTACTCGTAAGCAAAACCTTCTCGTGGGCTTTTTTCTTTTCTTTTCTTTTCTTTTTTAATTTCAATTGACAACTCAATATGATGGTAATTAACGTCTTTCAGGAAGGGCTTGAGCAACCCTCTAGTTTATTGGTCTCACGCCCACAAAGTGCTAGTGATATTACTGATACCATGGACCCAATTACATCCAATTCTCATCTGATGGGAGTCTGTAATGGAGTTGAATCAAGTGGAGGCATCCGTTCTGGAGCTAATTCTCCTGGTTTAACTAGAGCTCCTGCCTGTGGGACCTCATTTCCACATTCTTTTGCTTCTGTTGCTGCATCTCTCTCAAGGACTATGACCCCTGAGCCGCAGGTGGCTGGAAGACATCTGAGCACTGGTCTTCCTCCACTTGATAGCAGGATTATTTTGCCTGATGAGAGGAAGCATATTATTCGCTCGAGTGTTTCAGGTTGTCATTCTTTGGCATCAGCAGGGATTGAAGATATTGCAGCTTCATTATCTGAATTAAATATATCAAAGAGTGGACATACTAATGAAGATGGTTTTCCACAGTCTCAACTTCATATGGCTCCAGATAACCAGCAGGATTTCTCACTTCTAGTGCCTAATGATCATAACCAGAACGTTCAACAACATTTTGACATCTTTGATGCTGGCAAACCTCCAGGTTTTGGCAACTCAATTGATTTAATCAGGAATAATGGATCTATAACGGGGCTCAGTTCTAGGACAAGTACCATAGGTCAAGTAAATTTTCCAAAACGAACATCTTCTTCTGCAAATCTGTTTTCAACAGGGAACTCTTTGGGCTTTGAAACTTTCGAAGAATCTAGTGCTCACCATCACCAAGGTGACAACATTCTCAATATTGGTTATGGTGATCACCCGGTATCCAATGGTCATTTTGCTGCAGGTAAGATTGATCCCATCTTTATCCTAGAAGTGTCAATAAATGTTAGAAGAGTTAATCCTACTGTAATTTTATTTCTCGATGTTGTATTTCATATTTCAGGTTCAGGTGTGAGTGGCAATCAAATTGGAGAGATGTTGCAGAGAATGGGAAACCAAGTAGGATATGACCTAAATCATCCGATTGCTGATCCCCATTTTGTTCATTATATGCAACCAAATTTCAATCCTCAAGCACCGGCTATGCAAAATGATCTTTCCCAATCAAGGAAGTCCTTTGGTTCTTCGCCAAATTTGGATCAGCTGCAAAAGGTTTACCTCGAGGCATTGCATGCTCAACAGAAACAGCATTATCAGGGGCCGAGTTTTAGTAAATTATCTGCACCACTAAATCATAGACACAAAAGAGATGTAATCTATGAATCTCGCTTGCCATATTCTGGAAATCTAACAGCAAATGGTGGATTTTCTTCGGTTGGATTTGGAAGCCATATGCTTCCTGATGAACGAATTGCACAATTTACTTCAATGACGAGAACTTCAGTGAGAGAGTCTGCCGGATCATGGCCCTCTAGTTATGGCACTGATGTTGAAGGGAAATTGGTCTCATCATTACTGGACGAGTTTAAGAGTAACAAGATCAGATCTTTCGAACTATCTGACATTTTGGGTCATGTAGTTGAATTTAGGTACTCTATACCACTTTTATTCTTTTTCTTTTATCAACTGTCGGTTCAACTTTAAGTTACTTTTACCGTTTAATATTGCAGCTCGGATCAGTACGGTAGCCGCTTTATTCAACAGAAGCTGGAAACGGCCAGTGAGGAAGAAAAGAACAAGATATTCCCCGAGATCATTACCCATGCTCGCTCTCTGATGACTGATGTCTTTGGCAATTATGTCATACAAAAGGTGAAATTTATTTTTCTGTATTCGATATATAGCATGTTGACCATTGACTTTCTTGGCATTTTCCATTTCTAACAATATCGTTATTGTGCATGAATTTGCAGCTTTTTGAGCATGGCACCAAAAGTCAAAGAAAAGAGTTGGCTAGCCAACTCGCTGGCCACGTGTTGCCTCTTAGTCTTCAGATGTATGGCTGTAGAGTGATTCAAAAGGTTTCTATTTAACATCAGAATTTTACTCACATCCATAGTTTCACTATTGTTGCCTTTCAATTTCAGGTTTCCCCAGTACGTCCATATTTTTTGTGAGCTTGCACACACTTGTCATGAATTTGTATGTCTTTGGTTTTTCTACACTGATAAGTCCCTCTGTGCCAGCCCTATTCGCACAATGCTAAACAATTTCTTTTGGAAAATGTTCAACTAAATGTAACTACATTTTGTGCATTACAAAAGTTGTTTTCTGTTCTCTCGTAGTCCAAATTTCCAAAAGCCTCAAATTTTACAAGCACAGTAAAACTTGCATAAAAACTAGGATTTTTCTTATGGAGTTAGTTTTTAAAAATGGATGAGGACTTTCTCACCTATCCTGAGGAGGAAAGGGCTGCTGGTAAGGGGATGATTTGATACAAATCACAATTATGATTAGATGGAACCTCCTTTTTTGTCTTCACTTTGATTGGTCATTACATGTTCTCATGTATCCATGTATTTTATTATCGAAGCAGCAAAATATGAGGATTCATAGTCATAAGTAACAGCATGGGCGTGACCTTAATATGGGTGTCATAGTTACAGCATGGGCGTGACCTTAATATGGGTGTCATGGAATAGAGCTTTCATTGGGTATTCATGAATGAATAGTGGAACACTGATATGGAAGGTGATGTTGGCGGGGTTAAATAAGTATATATATGTAGCCACTTCTAGAGATTTGTGTAATTTTGGGGTACATTTTCTTTGCAGTATGAATAGTGGAATGTACTTTACCCAGATTTTTCTACACTAATTAGTTGCAGTCTAAAATTTTTGGCTTCCATATCTATAGACCAAGAAAATGTGTCTCATTTTAGAGTCAATATGATGGGCCAATTTGTTGAATATCTGCTTACTGCTCATTGTATTTATTATCTATATTCTTCATGAAATGAAGCAGATTTAGAGCGTATGTACTGCTAATAAATGCGGAAGCCACAGTAGCAACAAGAATTAGTTCATTTAGGGTATAAAGAGGACCTGGAATCTTCTTGTTTACTTTGGAGGTGGAGCTTAAGGTTCTTGGAATGGGTGTAGTAGTGCAGCTAACCAAAGAAATGATCCCTTCTGAATAGATTTTGACATTGGCATAAACCTTCTTAGAGGTAGTATCATTGTTGCCCTATCCTTCTCATCATTATATTAACAATTCTTATATTTAGTTGTGACTTGCTATGTCTATGTACTTTTGTGCAATATAAAGGATGCATTGCATTTATGAATGTTTCTAGAGGGACTTTATTCTCTAAATTTACTTCAGGCATTGGAGGTGGTTGATGTGGATCAGCAGACTGAGATGGTGGCAGAGCTTGATGGTTTTGTCATGAAATGTGTGCGTGACCAGAATGGTAATCATGTTATCCAGAAGTGTATAGAATGTGTTCCTCAAGATCAAATTCAGTTCATCATCTCTGCTTTTTATGGGCAAGTTATTTCACTTTCAATGCATCCCTATGGCTGTCGGGTTATCCAGGTTCAGGCTTTGTTATCTTCACTTATTTCTATTACTTCTGGTGTGAAATGTTCTGTTGTCTAAGCTCACAATTGACTTACAGAGGGTCTTAGAACATTGTGATGACCCAAGTACTCAACAAACCATCATGAATGAGATCATGCAATCGGTATGCAGTCTGTCCCAGGATCAGTATGGGAATTATGTTATCCAGGTACTTGGTTTCCTTTTTGCATTCTGCAGTCAATTTATCAAAGTTCTTTTGTGACATACCTAGATGTTGCTGAAGGAATGAGTTTATGAGAGTTTTATAAATGGATCTGTATGGTTATCATTGAACTTAGTGCTGATTACATCATTACTTGAAGGTTATTCCCTGAATTAAAAGAGGGAGTGCAACAGTATAAAGGATTAGATAGGAAAGCAGTCAGTAAATATTTGAGGACAACTCTCAAATCAATTTGTTTTCACCTAACCTAGTCTTAGAACTCTAATGGATCAAAACCCAGCAAAATCTGGATAGCATATGTGCAAAGTTCTGCAATATGGTTCTAATTTTGGGTTGTCCGATGAATCTGTTGTTGGAGGCCCATTTATTGAGCACCTGCCATGGAGTAGTCTGCCTGGTAACTCTGTAGTCAACTAAATATTGGATTTTGGCTGTACTTTTGCTTGGGGGCATGACACCATGGTTTGATCTTCAAGTGATCAAACAGTTGGAACAAAATCTGCTGATAAGATCTCTACTCAGCTTGTGTTCTTCCACCTTTTCTCTAAGAATGCGTTTCTGATTCCTGCCTGTTTTGCTGCCTAACGTAATATATATATATTTTTTTTTGGTAAGTGCTAACGTAATATATTCTTTAGCCAAATATCTTGAGGTTGAAAATTTCTCATCTGATCATCATATTTCTTTGTTTAATGGTAGCATATACTTGAGCATGGGATATCACATGAACGAACTGCCATTATCAGCAAGTTAACGGGCCAAATTGTCAATATGAGTCAGCAGAAGTATGCTTCTAACGTTGTGGAGAAGTGTTTAACATTTGGTAGCCCTGAAGAGCGTCAATTATTGATTAATGAGATACTTGGTTCCACAGACGAGAATGAACCCTTGCAGGTTTGTCACATGCGCATTACTTCTGAAAAATAAAGAGATAGATTCGTGACATTTACATGCTGCATCTGTTGACAAAGTGTATTTCATGATTGAATGGAGTAAAAGGTGTGGTTCCTCTCATTACATTCTGTGGAGGCATCATGTTGTAGGCAGTCATAGATAATGGGGAAATAGATGCAGGTTGAAATCTCATCATGTGGCCAGACAAGGGGACAGTACGCTTGGCTTCTGTTGATTGTGATATCATGTCTGGCATACGCACTTAAATCTCCTAACAAAAGGAGAGATGCAGAGGGCATTAGAGAGAGGAGCGGGTAGGCTTCATTGGGGATTTCCATCTTTTCTCTTGCTTTAGGATGTCTATAGATGTTAGGCATGAAAATAAGAGGTACAGATTTACAAAATGGCTGTCGTTCAAGAAGCCGGTCAGATACATATTGCAATTATGTTATATCTGGCAGGAAAATTATAGCTATTGCAACAGTTGGAGAATATTTGTTTAACATGCTCTGGTTTAGATATATTTGCTGTTCCTTATGTTCCAACACTGTCACGTACACAATCCCTTAGTCAAAGTGATGTGGACTGTTCATTTGCACAAATGCAGGCAATGATGAGAGACCCATTTGGAAACTATGTCGTGCAGAAGGTCCTTGAGACTTGTAATGATCAGAGCCTTGGTTTCATTCTTTCTCGCATAAAGGTCCACCTCAATACCTTGAAGAGGTTTACTTATGGAAAACATATTGTTGCCCGTGTGGAGAAGCTCATTGCAACTGGAGGTGAGAATCATTTTACATGGTTCACTGTAGATATTCTTTTTGATCTATCGATGCTGCGCCTTTATTTTATGAACACCCATGGTCTATGTTTGCAGAGAGGCGCATAGGGATGTCATCCTCATTTCCTTCTTAAAAAGATATCCGTCCGAAATGCAGAAGGCTTTTTTTCTACACCTCCCTGCTACAAGCAATAATGCTGATGTACAGCAGATGCAGATGATGATCGTTACTGATCATTCTACTTTCATCTTCAAGGGTTTTAAGCTGTAAATAAAAGAGCAACATCTTACCTCCTTGTATAAATTATCTTCTCAATGTAAATTTTAAGGTAATTTGTATGCAGAGGGTCTGCAAGAATAGGCTGTATTACTAGTCGAAAGAGAGGCCACCGGCACTTGCGTAGCCTTTACCAGAATAACTGCCTGGTTCCTCGCCCGAATGCAAAGTTCGAGTCTGTAAAGGGAAGTTAGCATTTTTGACTCATGCGCAAGGACAACTTGTACGTATCTGTACATATGATGCAATTTTGGGAAATAATACGCAATTTTCTTGTGGTATACAGGCAGGCTGATTTCTGCGTCTGCACAAGAACCCTCCAGTGCAGCTTTGGTTGAATTTGTATTCTGGTCTGATAATCTTGCGGCCAGAATCTATGTTAGTACACCGCTTTGTTTGCCTTACTTTTCCCTTCAATTTGTTAATTGTGCGAAGTTGTCTCCTAGAAGAGACTATCATCCTGATCTAAAATCTGCACAGAAGATTCTCAAAGTTGTGCGTTCCTACTTGGGAGGTCGTTGATGAAACATCGTTGATTCGGGATGAAATCAAAATTTCTAAAAGGTGGGACCTAAGTTCTTAGAAAAGGGTTTTGTGATCGGTATATCAGTAAATAATCCAGCAATGGCAAACAAATCTGTTGACCTTTGTGGAAAACAGGTTCAGTTCCCGAGCGTGGAATGAAGTTCGTACTTCAAAATTAGCTGGCGGTTTGAACCCTTCTGTGTTTGTCTGAAATGTGAAAAGTCAAGTAATGCTATTTACTTTCTCACAACATTCAAAATACTCTCTAAATTTCGAAACAAGATGAAAGAAATATGTAAATATAAATGTCAATTAAGCACGTTTTAGAAAGATTAAGCGTATCTTACATTGAACATGTCCGTGTACTTTGTAAGGTTTGAAAAAATACTAAAATTGAAAAACACTTCGAACATAATTCAAAACAAACAAACATCTTACTGAAACCAAGAGCAACTCGACACTAAAGACTGTTGCTGCACCAGATTATGATTTTTCACGTTTTTTTTATAAAAAAAAATGCTAAGGTATATCGATTGAAGTTCAAACTTACTTACAACTATCCATTTTAGAGTACCCTCTAGCTCCAGAAATGAATACTACTTGCATCTTCAAGTACGTTGACCCCAGATGCAGATCGCCAGGGACACATGGAACTAAAAAGGGGAGAATGAACCAACAAAAGACCAAGGCTCAGGAAAAAATTGTGTGCAAAGAGCAAAACTGAAAGAGCACAGTCATCACTGGCAGAACCCGATATGTACCGTCTCCCCAGAGGCCATATACAGCATCAAATAAAGTGGAGCCATGACGATGGAGATCTCTGAAGACAGCATGCAGAAGGCAATACAGCTCCCGCCTCAAAAACCATTAAGTGAAATCCAGTTACGATGAAGATGGTCAACCATAATTTCAGGACATCTGCTGCCACATTTCTTTCCAGAATCTGGCAGTTTGGGCAGATCTGCAAATTATTGAAAAAAGATAATTGCAAATGCGAGTCATATCCTACATACAAATGACAAAGCAACGGCAGAACCTCTATTTCCTTTTGTCTTCTTTCCATTTTGAACATCGAAATAAATTCTGAACAATCCCTCATCAGAACGTATCACAGCAAATAACAAAAAAGTAGAGATATTCGATGGGAAAATGAACAACCCAACCAGATGAGATCACTTTGTATTCATGTTAGCATCACTAAAACTCCCCAATAGGTCATATATGAGTTTTAAGGAATACCTTCAAGAAATTAAACAGGCCAGTTGGATCCATACACACTTCAGAGCATTTAAGTGCTTCTTTAGAAAAAGTGTTTTGAGTCAAACAAAACGCAATTAATTGCTTGGCAAATTATAATGTGTTTTTGGTAAATTAGAATTAAAAAGTACATTAAGAAGCAACTTTAACATCATTGCCATTTGGAAATGACTATATTCCATAAGTCCTTTGGCGTTTTATATGATCAATTTTAAGCTTCTTACATTTTAATATGTTTGAATTTAATTTTTACAATTAGTATACAAAATAAAGTATTAAAAATCACATTTCTAATTTGGTAAAAAGATCTAATTCCACAAGTATAACAATGTATTAGAAATTTTATTGATGTAAAAAAAGATCACATTAGAGTGGACTCTTTCTCAATTAAAAAAGTAATTTCATTATAATTAACACAGTCACATATCCCCATGCAAGAGAAGATGTTGACCTTCAAAATTACAAATATCCTTAATTATTTACTGAAAACTTATAGCTATTCGATCATGTAAAGTGTCATGTCAAAAGATACAATATCATTTGAAGCATCAACCCCTCATTTACATTATTAGATTCAATTAAATATTCATAGTTAGGATTAAAATTTGCTCTTATGAAATGAGTATTATTCACAGCATTTCTTCATATATAATTATGTAAAGCCATTGCCACTACTACAATTTTCACTTGTTTTTAATATGAATAACTTGGCATATTCTTTAGAATCTGCTGCTCACTTAGTTTCTAATATTGAGGAATGAACATAGCTAGCCACTTGTTAATCTATAGACCTCGTTGAAACTCTAGCAGAATGATATCTAACTTGGCCCCAAAACCTGCATATCCAGCATCCAGAAATTTATATTTACCTACACAAGTGTAATGCAAATTTAATCCCCACAAACACACACATATATATGTATATGATTGTGCATCTACACAATACATACATATACACAGAACTTCAACCTTACTTCTCAGTAGGTCTACTTTGTGTAAATATTATATGCTTATATATAATAGACATATACAATATTCTATACATAGTAGACTATATACCATTAATTTTATATCATATACATGTATATAGTATATATACAAGTAATAGAAGCCATTCCCTCCATCTAGGCCCAACCCCTAAATAAATTCCATGTTAAACTTACACACAGCCAACACGTTTTGAGTCTATGTTTCTTTTTGACCAATAAAACAAATTTCATCGTCATAAGTACCATCACCAGGATATGTGTACCGTCCAAAACTCGAATATAATCCTAAAATGAAAAGAGAAATATTAGTTGGTTTATATATATTTCTTTCTTTATATTGTATAATTATACCTTACCTTGAAATTTGAACGGAATCTTTGATGATTCTTGATTTTCTCCAGAACTTTCCTAAATTGTCAATATGATGGTTAGATCATTTCCTTTCCCAAATCACATACTCCCTAAATTTAGTAAACCAAAGTACTAATTTATGGTCTCTCAAATGTGCTGAAAGCGCTTTTGTACTAACTTATTATAGTCTTAAAATGATAAAAAGCATTCCAAGGATTTCTGCAACATCGATACTCCTGGATCTTTCAAAACCACTACGTGTTACTAAGTTACGCATTAAATGATTGATTACGATCCTATTCATTCTAAACATTTGACAACAACTTATCTTACTGGCACTTTTGTCCATTAACTCTCTTAATAATGCATTTCTTGTATATGACGCGGTCATACAAGGTTCTTTACGAGTGTATGTTACATAATAAGTAACTACATCATAAGTGACTACTGAAACTAGTTGCCAAAATTCCTCTTTTTCATTTTCCCTTGCAGGATGTTCAGCCATGACTGGTTAAATCAACAAAATACAAAGTTAGAGCAAGAGAAGTATAAAATAAGTTTGATTATCCATCAAGAAAACATTTCCTACCATCAAATATATGCAAACTCCACCGACTATGCCTGAACATGCCCAAAAGGAAAACTATGAAAAAGAGGATGAGGAACTTTAGCAACTTGTCTCAATTGGTGCTCATGATTCATTTGCTTACTCTATAACATGCATTCATAAAGAACTTTGCATGACCTCATCATATATAGAAAATGCATTATCAAGAGAGTTAATGGACAAAACTACCAATGACATAAGGTGCCATCAAATGTTTAGAATGGATGAGATTATATTTAATAATTTAATTCATGACTTAGAAACATGTAATGGTCTTGAAGATTTAGGAATATCGGTGCTGCAGAAATGTTTGGAATGTTTTTTCACATTTTAGGACTTGGTATAGGAAATGGATCGGTACAAGAGCACTTTCAACACTTCCGAAAAACCATAAGTAGGTACTTTGCTTTAGTTTTTCAGAAAGTATGTGACATGAGAAAGGATAGGATCCAACCATCAAATTGCCAAATAGGGAGTTCCGAAGAAGATAAAAAATAATCAAAGATTTTATCCATACTTTCAAACAAGGTATGATTACACAATAAATGGAAGAAATAAATATAAAGCAATTGATATTTGCCTTTTTGTTTTAAGGTTGCATTAGAGCTACTGGATGGTACACATATGCCAGCAATGGTACCTATGCACAATCAAATTCTTTTAATGGTCAAAAAGGAACACTACCTCAAAATATATTAGTTGTGTGTAATTTTAACATAGACTAGGCCAGTTGGGAGGGAATAACTCATGATATTTGCATCTTGCATGATTTTTATATCAAAATATATTGGTTGTGTGTAATTTTAACATAGACTAGGCCGGTTGGGAGGAAATAACTCATGATACTCGCATCTTGCATGATTTTTATACATTAGCTTACACACGCACGTGCACTAACACACACATAGATGTATACACATACAAACATACTAATCAATTTTACATTATATTTATATAGATAAATATTATTTAGAAGATGTTGGATGTCCAAATCTCACAAGTTATTTGGAGCCATACAAGAAAGTTGGATACCATTTCCCAGAGTCTCAACAAGGCCCCCCAATTTATCAAGAAGTGTTTAATCGTGCTCATTCCTCACTATTATCAGAAATTGAGCAAGCTTTTAGCATATTGAAAAAAAGGTAGAGGATTCTAAAGAATATGCCAAGTTATCCATGTAAGCAAGTGAAAATTGTGGTACCCGCAATCATTCTACATAATTATATACGAAGAAATGCTATGAGTGATACTTATTTCGCAAGAGCTTTTACAAGTAAAATGTTAATATTGATCACATAAAACATTAAAGCGCTTTTGAAATATAGTCTAATGGTGATTATATCCAAGTTGATGGGCATTTTAATTATAGTTTACCAAACACTCAATTGCTTTCACCCACTGCACTTTGACTCAAAACACTTTCCTCTAAATGAGCTTTTGAAATGCTAAGATTTTCCCAAACTCATCCTAAGGCAGGGCTGTTCTTGCCTTGAGAGAAAGGCCCTAGCAAATACATTGGGTTGGACAAAGGGGCTTTAAATTTACTTTACAAACACAAACTTTTTGTCAAATTCCTTTATAGGCTCAAAGTGCATTGCCAATGCTTTGCCAAACATACCATAATCCTCAAGAGGGAAAAGGAAACTTTGTTGGAGAGAATGACCGCATTGACTCCTATTAGAGCGTTAAATAAAAGAAATTCAATAAATAAAATCAAATCAAATAACATTCATGAATCAACATATGTACCCACATACGAAAGATGAGTCAAGGATAATAGGAATAAGTCACTCTAAGGTTAATGGATCAGCTTAGATTTCTTAACACAGAGCATGCCAGTCTTTCCTTCACAAACAATCCATATCAACTACTCTATACTATTGGCCTACAAGAATAAAATAAAATGACCAGTCATCACTAGAAGAGATCCTCAGTTCAATATCATGATAGAGCCATTCAATGACCCTTTGAGAAAATTTTAAAAAACACCTTCAACTTTTGCTTTGATTGGACTTTGCAAGTTCGAAAATATACTTTTGATCAGAGTCAAATTTTGTAATTTGATACCTGAACTTAGATGGAATATGCACTAAGGTTGACAACAATTATCACTAACAAGATAAGCATTCTAAAAGGAGACCAGCTTGATGTACAAATTTATTCTAAGGCCACATATGGCTCCTAGGTTAAATAAAATAAAATATCTTTATCCAGACAACAGAGGCTAAGTGTAAAAGGTTCAGTCCATCAAGTGGTTAAGCCATGACCCCTGTTTGTAATACACAACGCATATACTGGCTACCATGACTTTGATGTTAGAAGCTCTTAGACCAATGCAACCACAAGGATAGTACCTCCGACCATTCCAATTTCACTTGGATAATTCTTCAAAGTTATAGAAGAGAGGTGGGAGCATTGGTCCCACTGTTCTTAAGCACTTCTCAACTTAATAATAAGCCTTACCAAAAAAAAAAATAATAAGCCTTAGCCTAACTACAAAGCCAATTAATCCACTTGCTCTCATCTCGTCTAGCAACCAAAACACTATGGATTCACATTGAATGATGAGAAGTGTGCATCAAGATTGATAAACTGAATCATATCAAATATAAGGTGTTCTAACAGCAATTAAAATATATAATCATTATAACATCTTTTGGCAACCCCAGTTACATTAATGTAGTTACTAGCTATATAGAAATGAAAAGCAAAAGCACAAATACTAACCTCCTTCAGGATAAATTGAGTCGTACAGCACCTCTGCCCAGAAACTCAACAAAATAACTGGATATAAAACAAAAAATAATCATAAGTTTATGCATCACACCACTCAAAAAACTATAGAACTTAATACGACCAAGACAGAAGTTAATGCCATATTGAGTTTTATAGCTCCAACTATACTAAACTTACAGCATCATTTAACTTATACCTTCAAGATAAAACAGACAGATTGTCCTTTATCAGTACAGATATGCTGATATGCAAACCTCAAAGTGAACAAGGTCTGGGGAGTGTTAAGGAGAAAAGAAAGAAAAGGACTTGTTGAGGGAATGATCCAGAACTTACCCTAATTACATCGCAAGTTCAACACTATTACCACAAATCCTTTGAAATAGTAAACAAAGAAATCTTCAGGCCCAAGAAACAATAAACAAAGAATAGTCAACAAAAAAAGATACTGTCTAGTTACTCTAGATGTTGTAATAATGCACAAATCATTGGAACGACCTCTTATATGTCTTCATACACAGAAAACTTAGTCCTTCCAATTGCGAAACTTTTAAATGTTCTCCATAATCTTAAGAAACCCACGATGCAGCTTCTTGGCTTTATAATTGCATTTTGAGCTCCATCAGTGCTCTCCACCATCAACGATCATTTACAAGTTAGACTCGGCTTTTTCAGTTCCAGCTCTTCCACATAATCCAGATCTAGATCTTTCACATTTTTACTTTTAACAACTGGGTTGTTTGTCCGTCGCTTCTTCAAACTAACAGCAGACTGCTTCATCAACTTAATGTACTTTTGCCTCACTCTCAACATAGGATGTTTCTCAATTGCATGCTTGTCGTTGTAAGCCTCTTTTAATATCGCTGTACAAGTCTTGTTCCTTAGAGATAAATAAAAGATATGAGGGTGCCTCTCAAACGCCTTATGCACTTTCTGTGGCAAACCCAGATACTTCTTGAGGCATAAAAGTTTCTTCCTTTCAGCAGAATGCTCCACAAAGAGACTAAGTAATTCATGAAGAACGCCCACAACTCGTTTCTCTGCTACATCGCTATCTGGATCCAAGTTTGAGCAATCATCATAAGGGGAAACATAAGGCGTCTTCTGAAACTCCTTTAACCAAGCCTCAATCTTTTTCCTCATCCTTACACCTTTAGAGGGAAAAAATGGGAATTCGATTGCCTCCATCGAATCCCCAGGATCCAATCCTCTCTTCAAGGCATTCTTTTGCAACACAGACAAGACTCTCTCTTGAGAATCAACGGCTAATCCCCTTAAGCCATCTCCCACATCCACGACCCTAAAAGATTCGTCAAGATTTTTTTCAGGGTCATGGAGAAAAGCATCAGGCAACCCCAAATACCACTGCATCCCTTGAATGATCTTCAAGGGCAGAACTCTGTTCTTACTCATGAGTATGAACTTCCTCAGCCTATTCCTCAGATCCTCCTTAAATTCTTCACACACCCTCTGTTCTTCTCTATCAATCTCAACAGCTTCTGGGGTTAGCCTAAACCAAGGCAGACTGTACTGGGGACCAGTAAACTCCTCAAAAACTGATGGGTATAGCCTCAAGAACCTCGCAACCTTAATGGGTATGCCGAATTCTAATCCTCTCTTCGAAACATCGGAGATGGGAATGCAGCCACCGGGGCCTCGGGCTATGCAGTTTTTCAAGGAAACTACGCGGTTAAGCTCGATGGAGTGGTGGATATGCTCGACCGAGTCATAGTAAGAGTCCTTTTTCCATCTCATATACACATCAACGTAGCAGCAAACCTGAGTGTACACCCAAGGAGGGTTTTGGCTCCGGCACGACGACGGGTATACCGGACTTCGAAACCCAGAACACCGCAACAGGTTCTTCAGAGTCCCAGCAGAGCCGTACCTCTTGCACAGCATCGTCAACAAAAGACAAGAGGATGGAGGCGGAGGTGCGAATCAGGAGTGCGACGTCTCTACCGGAGCTGGAGACGGGAGGTCGGCGGCGTTGCGAGTAAAGGAGGCATTTTCACAAACACTTGAGGCGCGCCGAGGATGGCCGAGGTAAAGCTTACGAGGTCGAAGCTGCAGAAAGCGAAGGCTTTTGCGGATGTGGTGGGCGTGACGCAGGGAGCGCGCTTTATTGCCCTAATATAATTATCACGCAATTAATAGAATTTATACTAATTATTATCATAATTACTTTATTGATTGAGTAATAAATATTTAATATTGTCAGTATTATAATATCTAGATTGATATGTTTCTGCTGTTTGTACAATATAATTGGCTAATATCATGAAAAATTTATGCCAAATTAATTCTTTTTACCACAAAAATCATAAATCGATACATTTATAACAATGTTATATTCTATTAATTTTCATTCAAATGAATTTATATCACGAAAAATTAAAAAAGATTAAACATCCGTCAACAATCACTTATTATTCAACTCATCAATTTAATAATAAAATTTAATAAAACTAATAGAGAGTAAATTTGTCGAAGTATATCAATTTAAAGTTATTTGTGGCCAAAAAATTAATTTGGGATAAACTTATCACGAGTATATCAGTTTAGAATTTTTTGTGATATTAACCATAATAGTTAGCAATAAATTATATAATAAAAAGCATTTTTTTCTCATTTTTAAATTTTCTAAATTAGCGTCCCTTTCTTTCTCTCGTACCCACTAGTTTCTCAGATAACCATACAAACGTTTTTCCTCTCATTTCAATTTTAGATTTCCTAAAATACCCTTACGTTACTTCTTCATAGTGATATAAAAAATACTCTCAATAATTATAATTATATACAATTGGGAAGTTTTGATCCAGAGATGGGGAAAGAGAGAGAGACAATAGATGGCTTTTGGCATAGAGGACTCATGCGTGGGAACTTGGGATTATTTTTGTATAATTTCATAACATTTTTTTTTCCCATTTGATAGAGGTTGTACGCAATGTGTATAAAGCTATAGGTTTAGAGATACTCGTTTAATCCCTATTATAATTTAACAGCATTATCTTCTTATTATTACATATTGACATAATTAATAACATTATGTAAGCATATATTGACAGAAATATGAATTTACATGTATTATACTCTCACGAATTTTCTTTTTGTGACATAACCAGAGTTAACAGGGAGAAGAGATACTTGTCCTATTTTAGAAAGATGGGTACGATTCATATCAATAAATAGTAAAATATTCATAGTTTCAACCTGCCATCAATGACGATTGTCGCTAGGAGTGAGCATCGGTCCAGGGTTGACCCTGGACCGACCCTGGATCGGCCCAACCCTACCAGTCATTGGTCCTAGAATTCCTGGACCAACACTGTGCAGGTTGATTCTTGATCCTGAGAGTTCCGAGTCGGTCCAATCCTAACTCTATATATATCTAATATATTACTTATAATTTTTTATATAGAGAAAATCTTAAAATAAATAGCGTCAACAATATTAAATAGCCAGAGATTCTGGGTTCAATCCCAGTGGAGTCGCCAAGCTGTCGCGATCCGATCTCGCCGCCTTCGAATGTCAAAGGTGGGAAAGGTCGGATTTAGGGGTATTTGATCACAAGATCCCGAGCTCTCCCAAGCTCATACCCGCGCGACAATGACAAGTTTATTTAAATGGTCCAGTTGTTTATAACAACCTAAAAATAGACAGGAATCGCCACTAGCCTCATTTTTTGGAGTCGGCTAGAAACCCAATCGAGGGTCGGGAGTGTTCCCTCGATTCCTATGCAACTAGATATCTAGGTTCGGGGACTTGGGTTACGTTAATATTGCTATTAACGTCATTTCGTTAACGTCATTTCGGTACCTAAACAGTATGTTGTGTTTTACCTAACATGTCCATGCGTTTCCTTTTTACATTTTCGGGATTATCAATTCTATACTAAGTGACCATGCGTGATGGATTACTTTCATTCTATTCTAATTCTAAGAAAAACAATAAAATGAATCAATCAAAGAAATTAAAATTGCAACACATTAAGTAAACAATCAAAAAAAGCAGTAAATCTATCATGCAATCCTAAAAATATAAAAGAGAAAACAATTGGGAAAGAAAGGAAACCCGCAACTCGTCGGGCTTTATACAATGCATGGAACCCGAGACATATGTCAGGAAAACAAATAGTACATGACAATGGTCGGAATGGACATCGACCTCCACCATCTGCACGCTTTATCCATGTTCAGGATCCTATTCTAAACCTAATCCAAGAAACTAATAACTAGGTACATACAAATGAGAGAAACAAACATGCATATCAAAACAACAAAAAAAACCAAGACATCTTTTGTGCTCACAAATGGTGACTAAAGTCATCAAATCCCTAAATCAAATTCTAGGTGATATCCTAAGGTTCAACATTATTATGGATCGCACCTAAATCATTCATCTAACGATCTCATGCGAAGCGTATAACATGACAAGCATTCAAACCATATGACCTTGGTTCTCAATTAATCAAACAAATGAGTGAGTTACGAAGGATCACTTACTAAACATATGCATCATTGAACATGTTCATGCAACATGTATATTCATGAAGAACAAGGCAGTTAATATGCAATTCACGTGATACCTAAAACTCACAACTTCGGGAAATCATGTAAAGTCATAAAGAAAAACTAAACAACCTTGATGCAAAGTATTTTTTTCACAAAGGTATCATATCAACTATTAAAATTGTGAACAAGTTCAAAGATAGTGTCAAGAAATCAAAATTCCAAAACATCTTGCAAATTTAAGAAGGTTGACAAGAATAGCAAATCATGCTTTCATTTTTACAAATTCCCCTCAATGAAGTTCAGTATATCCCAAACAAATCTCATAGAGACACTATTATCATATCAAATAAAGCTAAAACAAATTCGCCTTGCTCACTTTGGGTCACTCATACCGCTCGCCGTTCGATACTCGCCTCACTCACTTTGGGTCACTCATGCCGCTCGCTGCTCGATACTTGCTTGACTTGTTGTTTCTTACTTGACATTTGATGCTCATTCTGTTCGATGCTCACCCCACTTAACTCTCACCGCTTGCCTTTTTTAGCTGACCTCTCTCATCATCGAACCCATTGGGTTAGTATGATCCTCAGTTGCCCTTTTAAGGAGTACAAAAAATGAAATAAAAAATTATTGATTAGTCTTGAGTTGACCTTGAAACCGGACCGAACCGAACCCATTGGGTGAGTTCGATCCTCAATTGCTTTTTTAAATAGTACAAAAAATAATAAAAAATTATTAATTGGTCTCGGATTGACTTTGAAATTGGACCGAACCCATTGGGTTAGTTCGATCCTCAATCGATTTTTTAAGGAGTACAAAAAATTATTAAAAAATTATCGATTGATCCCGGGTTGACCCTAGAACCGGACCGAACCCATTGAGTCGGTCCGGTCTTCGGTCCAGTCTTCGGTCCTAAGCTCAATAGCGTTGGTACTCGGTCCCAAAAATTGAGGACCAACACTGTGTGGGTTGGTCATAGGATTAGGGGGCGGACCATCCCAATCCGAACCATGATCACCCCTAATTGTCACCACCATAGCAAAACCTTTTTTCTCGTTTGCTAAGAGATGTTTTTCTGCGAAACAAATACATAGGCAGGCGATCCAGCGCCTTTGAAAAGACCAAAAGCTAGCACAAGAGAATACCACAAAACCTGGTATAATTTGTACAAATAATGACTCAATCAACCAATGTGAATCCCAGCCCCTCTCCCCCAACTGTTTACAAAAGATGAAATAGAAGGTGACCAACAAAAGTCTTGAGGGCTCAGAGGAAAAATATGTACAAGAGAGAAAGAAACCGAGAGAACGCCGTCGTGGCTGGCTAAATCCTAAATGTAACATCATTGCGCCTGTGGTATATATGAATGCATGAGACACGGCAGAGCCCTCACAATGGACCTTCGATCCGAACACAAAGCACGGAGAAAGTAATAGAGCTCCAATTGACAAAACATGAAGGACGATCCAAGTATGACGAGGATGGTCGAGCATAATTTCAGAACAACCCCTGCCACCACTTACTTGGTTTCAGGCAGCTCTGCAAACCATTGAAAAGCATAAGCGAAAAATCGAGTCATATCACAACATAAGAAGATGCATAACCGAACTATTTATTTCCCTTTTTTAACTCTTTCTTTTGCAAACCAAGTCTGTAAGTGTCAAGGTAAAGCTGATGTTGAAATAAATCTCCATCAGCAGCACATATAAGAGCAAAAGGATCCAAAAAAGTAGATACACTTGACCAGAACATGAACAAGCAGATCAGATGAGATATCACTTGCATCTATATTAGCGCCAATAAAGCCCCTACTTAACCATAACAGAGTTTTAAAGAAAATCACAAGAAATCAACAGGCCGGCTGGACTATAGTCGCCACATACTTGATACTGCTTAATTGCATCAAAAAATAGAGTCCTCAACCAGGAAAAAGAAAGTTTGTCCGTGGAAACAGTAGTGGCTTCTATTAGAGAGTGTCAACAAGAAGAAAATCATGTGACATACGTAAAGGACAACACATATGAAAGATGAGCAAAGATCATAGACAAGTTCCTAATTAGAATATTTATGATGGGGGGATTCAATGACCATTCCACATAATTATGAAGAACACCTACAACTTCTGCTTTCTAGCCTTTGCAATTTGTTTCTTTGGTCGAATAAGTCTTTGCAAGTTTGAAAAGCTACACTTGATACCATTACCATGACAAACCTTGGTCAGTCTTTTTAATCCACTGCCTTAGTTTTAATGGAATAGTGTACTATGGTTGAAAGCAACTATCCCTAACTAGAAAACCTTTCATAAGCAGACCAGCTTGGCCTAATAAAACTACATACCTTTGCTGAAAGAAAAATGTATTTATTTAGACAAATTGCAATGTCAAAGGTTTAGGCTATTATGTAGTTATGCCTTGACCGTTGATTGCAATATTTAGGGCATAGACTGGCCACTGGGCATGATGAAATTTCAACTCTAGAAGCTACTAGGCCAAAGTGGGCCCAAGGATCTAATTTCACTCGCACAATTCTTCCAAGTTCCAGAAGATCTAGGAGCTTTGGTTCTATAATTTATTAAGTGCTTTTCAACTCAATAATAAGCCGCTGCACATAAAGCTAATACAGTGCATGTGTTGTAGTCTCACATCTCCACTAGCAACCACAAAACTCTATGAGTAGCGAGATGTTCATCAAGATTGCTAAATTCGATCATATCAGCTAAAAGAAGGTGTTCTAGGAGCAACTGGAAGGTCCTCCACACCCATTAAAAGAAGCATTTGACAAGGTGAAAAATGCCTCCTCTCAGTTTGGCTCATGTATAAGACTTAAAATTAGAGACAAGCTAATGACAGAACAGACTACATAACTTATACAGCACTTGACAAACAAATGTACGAATAGATAGTCAAAGAGGGAATATCTGCGGTCAAAGATAATCCAAAAAAGAAAGCATATTGACATGAAAAATTATTCACTCAAAACCATATGAATGTAGCAACACTTCTCTTGGCAACACCAAGACATGCAAATTAGTCACTTAAAATAAATACAGAGCACGCATTTTCCAGGCTAGAAAAGCACAAGGACTAACCTTCTTCTGGATAAATTGAGTTGTAGTGCACCTCTGCCCAGAAGCTCAAGAAAATGACTGGAAGAAAAACGGAAATTGTAAGTTTATGCATCATCTAGTTCTGTAAGCTAAAGAACAGGACAGGATCCTGATACAGAAGTTAATGCAATATCAAGTTCCATTGATTCGATGACTAAGCTTACAGAATCATTTAACTAATATTCAATGGTCAGTAGCCCAACTCCACTGTAATAATAAAGAAAGAATAGTCAACCCAGGGATGTACGATCTAGTAACTCTGAATTGTGTATTTATGTACAAATCATTGGAACAATGAGAATGTCTTTAAATACCCTCAAAACGTAGTCCTTCCCATTGCAAGAGATTACAAATAAAATGGTGGAAGAGATGACAGTGTATAATTTAGACTCTATACAGCAGGAGAGGGATGAACAAATGAACAAGCTAGATACTTTATCTGTACAATTATAATTTATAACTAATCTACAGTGCACAAGTTGAATATTACCAAACGCAACTAGTTTCATAGTATGCAGAGACTTGCAAAATTGTGAGGTAAACAAGTGGAATGACTTGAAACAGAACATCATTAGTGCAGAAATCAAGTGAACCAGAGTCCACCTAGACTAAGCTTTACTCACCTACGTCTGCAAAACGTTTGCAAATTATACATAAATATCCAAGAGAAAGTAAGGAACTGGGGAGAGCATATATACATCCAAAGAGAGAGAATAAGGAGGGCCTGCTACTGAAAGGTGTGAATTTAGAACACCCACATGATAATGGCCTCCGAAGATTATATCAGGGTTATTAAGTATGTTGACCAATCAGCATGCAAAATTACATTAAGCATCCACCTTGCAGATTAACATTAAGGTCTTATATTCTTTCCTTTAAAATATTCCAGTGTGATGCATAGAATCGTTTAAGTATAGATCAAGAAATACCAGAATAATCATCTTTCTTAATGAGAAGTAAGTATTAAAGAAAATATTACCTCGTTTGGACTTTGGAATACGTGGAAGGATCTCAATGTAGCTTGTCTCTTTAAAAGAAGTGATCACAAAAATCTTGACTCCATACTGCAATTGAGCAAGAAGTATGAATTAATAATCTCTATCTATTGACAGAGAAGGATCACTCGAGCTCCATTGATTTAACTAATCAAACCATCAATGGCAATGACAATTACAAGTACACCTATATCCCATATTCACATGTTCACCACCAGTACTTCACCAGCACCCATTCTACTAGCCCAATAACTGTGGCATCGACAAGAGGTCAATCAGAGAGCAACTCTACCCCACACCACCCGCCACACCATAAGTTATCACTACAAAGCTGTTTTTACCAGATGAAATGAAATACCAGCCACGTAAAGCTAAAGATGTTGTAGATTCTAAATTCACTCTTGCAAATTTAGTTAATCAATTTGTGATATTAGATTTCTGAACTAACCTAACTCAATGTCATTTTTCGTCCATCCCTTCATTACAAATACTTGATAATGAAAACTATTACAAAGATTAAAAAAATAGATAATCCACGAAGTATTCTTGTAGGTGAATAGGCAAAAAACCTCTGACAGGTAAATCTTACTCATACATCAAGGATCATTAAACCACAGCAGTCAACTGACACATTTTGTTATGGCTGACTTATCAATTAAAGTTCAAGATGGCCATGTGAATAAGGTTGAGTGGAGGGGGAAAAAGTGTCGTAGATCATACAGAATCAGCAGCAGCTTGCAATGTGACATGATCACCCCATTCTCCAATCCTAGTCATCCAAACAAATGAAAGATTAAATAATCAAAATGTTATGCCAACAAAGGATGAGAAAAACCAAATAATACTGACTGCCTACTCGCTCATTTTCTTTAAATAGTCACCAAAAGCCATTGGGACATAGCCACCATACATCTCTGGACATGACTTCAACTGATTATATCAACAATCAAAAAGCCAAAAAAATAAACATCAGAATTAATGCAAAGACAATAATTTTAAATCCACGCTACAGACCAACCCAAAAAAAAAAAAAAAAATCCATGCTACAGCACTGGACTACCTGACTAACAATTTGATGCCTCACAAATTTGTGGTGCTCAGGTGATCGATACAGTTGGTCTGATAAAGCACGAAACTGATAAAAAGTTCGAGCAATGAGTGTCCCAACCACATTTGTTAATAAAAGGACATGGAAGCACCACAGAAAAGGAAAACAACCTTGATGGCCATAAACAATTGACAACAGAGAGAAGAGAGATTGGTGCATGGTCAAAACATGAGACAACACAATATTTAATCACAGCGACAAAATGAAAATGATGATACTTGCTATATGGAACACACAATTCATGATACACAGAAATCTGATATCTGTGAAGAATTTATGCAACAGATTCGGTGTGTTAACCAACCTGGCAGTTACCATCTCCCTGGACTTTATTTTCAACAAGAAAATATAACCGTAACCTGCAACAGATATAAGGATTAAACAGCATGTAAGTCTGCATGGCGTCAACTGATTGGGGCAGTTAGCTCCACTCAATTCAGTATAACAAGAAGACAACAGTACAGTTCAAGCTTTCAAAGTATTTGTTATACCCCAATCATGATTTTAAGAAGCAGAAAAAGAAAACTAAAGTCCAACTTCTTTTTTCCCAATTTGCACAACTTACAAGAAAATGTAACTGATCGATAGTGAAGATTCAGAAAATACAATAAATAAGGCCTCCATGGTATACTTACTACTGTAAGTATTGGAACACTATCTTAATCATTGAAACCAAATAATTTATCTTAAAAAAAGAAAAAAATCACCCATTGTAGAAATTTTCTGGATTCATCATACCTAGATACCACCAGTTATTTTGATAAAACCATCAAATGATCTTCTCTGTTTTGCCTAGAGTAGACCACTAAGAGTAATCCCAAAGAAAGCCACTGAGTATAAATTTTATTTTCATCCTCAGATAGAACCATCCACTTGACGTTGAAATATCTGATCATCCAACATAAGTATAGATACGAACAAGACCTGACTAGTTTTAGTCCAAAAAACCAAAAAAAGAAAGAAAGAAACCTGTCTATAAGTCTTTGATGATCTGACACCTCTTCTTCTATAGAAGGTATTTCACTGTTAATTTTAGGCATGTGCTGCAAAAAGAATCAGAGAAATCGTGAACAGCAACACTTAGATTACAAGGAAACAGGAAGGTACAACATACTAAAAAAAAAATTGCTGGTACAGCGATTTTGTTGTCCTTTACCATTTGAAAAAAAAAAAAAAAACTGCAAGCTAAGTTTTACATCCATGGCCACATCTTAAAACTGTCAGGACCAGAAAAAATCAAGTCTTGCCAGTTAAACTTTTTCTGAACAAAGGCTCAGAATGCACTCAAAGATATTTGTGGCATCAGCATTTTACTGGTCACTGCAACGCACAATTTCGGTCATTCGTTTGAGCAATGAATATTGGACTATGGATTCATCCTATGTATTGACAGGTTCTAGTGCATGATAGAGAAGCGACATTCCAAATCACCATACTGAAGGTCTTAAAAAGGATTAAATAGTAGGTATTTTTGGCCAAATTAAACAATAGCTTGAGGTTGCCGACACCACATGATTTTAATGAGCAACCATCTGATAATATAGCTCCTTCATGGGTCTCAAGCCCTTCAACATGGTCCTCATCCACAAGAGGAATAGATGCTAACTCTTTAATCAATAACCTTGCCCTGACATGCTTAATTCATCACAACTCTTGTCCATACAAAACCCCAGACGGTGACCTACAACCATTAGATACATGGATGCATATTCTACACATGTCAAGGCAACTCTTGCTTAAAAACCCTCTTTCCAGTGGCAACTAGATAGAACTTCACTTAGTCTAGCAACATGCTATAAGTTAGAACATCGTCATTGTTTAGGCAGAGAAATGTACCAAATAAATCTTTGTGCTCTAAACAAATAAAGTCAACAGTAAGCTCAGCACAGTGGAAACACTCACAGGAACAGGGACCATCTGATTCAACCTCTTGCCAACTTCCCCATCAAGCACGGATTCATCTTCTAGGTGTAGCATATCCACATCATCAGCAGCAGACCATGATTTTTTTCCTGGGCTGCAACGTGAATTAGCATTTCCCACCTCATCACGTGCTTCAACCTCTTTTCGATATTCCAATTGTCGATCATTTTCCCGTCCTGTGTTTTGGAAAAAACTTGAACGTTGCAACAAAGCCAACAGAGAAACGCCCAGAAATTAACTCACCTTCAGCATCAGAGTGTCTCTTCGAAGGAGCAAGCCAATCCTGGGTCAAAACCGAAGCATGTAATTGTTCATTTCCAGAAGTCGACACACCTGATGCTTCTTCAAGAGCAAGTCGTGCAAGTTCTTCTAGCAAAACATGCGCAATAAACTCATCATACCCCACAACAGGATCTTGCTCGTATCATGTTACCCATTGGAATCCACAACCGCCTGGACGAAATAGAGAAAAATAAAAGATCTAAATGACAAAAACGAGGAATCTAATTTATCCAAAGCCGTACCATCAACGATCAATCCTATGCATTCGGGTAAAAAATATTCATTCTACTGGCAGAAAAGTTAATAAAATCGAGACCATATCTAGGAATTACTCATATAAAGAAACTCATAAGACAAAGTACTTCAAAAAATTAAAAGAACCGTATCCACCGAAACTGCCCAGATGCAAAATGAGTTAGATGTTCAGACGACACAGCCATCAAACCATCTCAATTGCAAAAAAAATTGAAGAAGTAGGCGGTTACAAATGATAAAGTATGGACACGGACAAAAAAGAAAAGTCAAAAATAATACCGAAACCGTCGGTCTCATTCGAAACTTCGACAACTTACGAACCCAATATTTGGTTATCAATGAAGCAATAGCAAAGAAAGCGTGGAAATCAAGAAATTCGACAAAGAGACAAGAAATGACGCTGACACTATGGAAAAAAATAGAACTTCCAACGATCCGATAATTACCAACCACAGCATCAGCCAGACCCCCACCATTCCCCAAAACAGAGTCTTTCTTCCCAAACCCACTTCCTCAAACGCCGAAAACGAAGCCCAGATCATCGAAAGAAGAACGACCCGATACGTCAAAGAGGAAATAAACGACAAGTAATCAAGGAAGGAAGCAACTTTCGCATTCCCGGATAAAGGGCAAAGCGCAGAGGACTCACCTTCGGATCAAAGACAGAGTATCGAACCGAACGTCAAATCTTTGCCGGCTGAAAAATCAAAGATCTTTACTTTCTCGCACCAGAGGCCGCGCCTGTTCATTCATTCAACCCCCTCCGCAGCTTCTCTCTTTCTCCTGGTCTTCTTCCCGTGGTTTTATGGTGGGGTTTCACTGAAGCGTACGTAACGAATCGTCGATAGTGGTGGGGGAAGGAAAGGGTCGCGCGCAAGAAATCTTGCTGGTGATATTTCCTTGATTTTCTTGAAATCTCGTTCGGCGATGTCATTTTCTCCGGGGGCGAATTCAAATTTGCGAAAGGCTGCTTCTCGTCGGAGGTTTGCGCCTTGTGGAACCGAAACCGCCGCAGTCCGACGGCGGTGCGGCACCGGCGACCGGGAAAGGCGGTTACCTCGGCGGCCGCGCCCCTTTCTGGTGGGGATCGGGTGCGTCGCAAGGTCGGTTCTTGGGACGTGGGGCCCCCTCGGTTTCGAGAAATAAAAAACATTGTATTCCATTTTGCTTTCTGTGGAAAACTAGTAAATAGAAAATGGATTTTTTTTTTTTAAAGGAGTATCGAAGGACAGGATGTGTATAATTATTTTTTTCTAAAATTAAATGTTTTCTCATTAAATATACTTAACAAGTATTCCATACACTCTTTAATAAGAGCTGTACAGACAAAAGTAAGTTTGAAGCTATAGCGGATGTAAATACTAAAGTCGCTCTCAGGCCATAATTAGATGTTAGATTATATTTTAATGAGACTTAGTTAGAGAGAGAATCATGTGGCTCAAGGTACAATTTGAGAAAATAAAAAAATACACGTCTCAATATCTATAATGAATTAAATGAGAGTTAATTTCGGCCTTGAAAATTTTGCTTAATTGTATTTTGATTTTTTTGTTAATGCAGTTTGGAATTGTGCATGTTGATTGTCAACAATATATAAGCTTCATTTCATCGAAATTAGAGCACACGACACTTGTTTGGGGAACTTCATCTTTAAAAAATCGATTGCATTAATTAATAGTGCAGAGCCCACATTAGAGAAAAGAGTACAAGTTGAATGACTATATGTGTAATTAGTCGACTCGGGGACAATGAAAAGATTTTTTCTTGTGTCATGTGTGAATAGTATTTTAAAAAATCGAATCATTTCTTATTAAATATATTCTCTTAAGTGTTCCGAAAGACTCAATAACATGATCCTTGTAATCATATGGAGATAATTTTGTAATCACGGAGGACCTCACAAAGATTGCTTGATTTATTCAAAACGTTCAAGCTTTCCTCTCAAAATGGTAATACAAAGTTTTACTTAAGTCAATTCGAATAGCGAAGTTCGTGTTGTAATTGACTTTAACCACCGAGGAGGTTGGAGCTAATACGTCATCTCTTCTTTAGGCACGGCAAAGGTCAAGTCATATGTGCTTTATTCGGGTTACCGGTGTGGCATGTGATTCCAAGGCTAATACGTCTTCTCTTCTTCGGGACGGCGCAGGTCATAGGATTTGTGATTTTAACCACCAAAGATTTTGGTCTAGCCCAATAAGTGACTTTGCTCGACAACTAAATAAAATTAGCCACTCTTTCAAGTTTTTAAGGTTTTTGAGTAACTTCAATCCATTTCAAGCCCCTCTAGTGAAGAAAAATAAGGAAAATAATGTCTACAATACAAGCTTATATGATTTGGAAGAGTGAAAAAAAAAAATCGTTTCTTTTAATTTGTTAATACATTATTATATTTTTCTTATTTCTCATCTTTTTTTTTTCTTTTTCCTTTTCTCTTCTAATTCCTCCTTCTTTGTGGCCGGTTGCTAGCCACGGCAATGGCAGGTGACTAGCTTGACGAGCTCACCGAAGGCTTGCTTGGTCACCGTGAGCCTTGGCTTCGTAGATCTAAGTGAGGCTTGACCTCGCCCAAGCGGTGCGAGGTTGACCTCATCGGGCCACCTCTAGGTTAGCCTTCCCTTGGTTGGGCAACGCCGACCTGGCGGGGTGGCTCAACGAGGCCAAGCTCACTTAAAGCCTCGCCAGATCTAAGCGAGGAAGAAGAAGAAGAAGAAGAAAAGGAAATAAAAGAGAAAAGAAGAAAAATTAGACTTATTATAAGAATTATTCTCAAGAATAAAAAATACATTTTTTTCTACTTGTTGATTCTATTCTAAATCTATTTTCAGAAACAAACAAACAAAAAAAAAAGATTTTTGCTCTCGAAAATAAAAAATTTACCAAATGGATTTTATTCTTTTTATATTTCGAGAACAAAATTATAGAATGAAGTACTGTTTGGAGTGGTACCGAACAGACCCTTAGACTTCCTTACCTTAAGCTGCCATATCTTTTTCCCCCTCTTTTCGCACTTTTACTTTTAATAGCTCTAAATTTTAAGTCTTGTTTTGTTAGAATTGTTCCCACAATGAAATATCTTTCGTCGCAAGTCGTTCTTTGATTCTATTAGAGGGGACCAAGATTCTACGCCAACTTTAGATAGAAGATATCTCATGCAATATGGAATGGAACTTTTTAAATCCAAACAAGATTCTACAACCCCAAACCAAGTCGAAATTTAATCGATGATAAGATCCAAAAGTTACAAGATCAATCTCGAACTATGCCAGGATTCGATCGATGACACAGGATATTGAGATATAATGTCCGAATTCAATCAAAAAGCTATAGTTAAGGAAATTTGAAGTGCAATGCAAAAAAAGTAAATATAATTGAAAGATAATAATTTATTGATTTGTGTGGGGATCTTCTCTCATTGGATAGCTGGTGGTATTATAGTAAAGGTGTGATAATCGCTTATCGGCTATGCCCAACGGTTGTATTCCTCCATGTAACTTCCATTGGTCTTGCCCATGCTCCTTTGTTCTCGCAAAGGTGTAGTAACTGCTCCTCAACTATGCCCACGCTTGTATAACTATCTTTATTGCGTGTTGGTGGTTTTGCAATTATGACAACCATTCCATGAATAGATCTTCGAATGGCAACTGCACCCTCCACAACGTGCGTTTTCAATGCCAACTATCTTGGTGATTTTAATAGTATTAGAAATACTTTCGATGAGAACTTGCCGCTACTGCATATATAGGCCGCCACCAATTGTCCGTTATCATATTTCAACAATTGGACAGGTGGTATTAAAGGATATTGTCATTGACTGTTGTGTGTTAATTCATGTACTTGTCGATGATTTAATATGTATGAGATGATGCCCATGCACCGTGCATGTGGCTACCGCTTACCCCTGCTCATATGCTACATATTTCATACTCCCGTGCCACGCATCTAGGATTCGATGATCAGATCAACTTTTGGTGTCGACTAGTCTTTATGGGCGCGCATGACAAAATTTCTAGAATATAAATCAATTTTTGATCAATAATTAATTTCTTAATTTCTATTCCATTGACGAGTTTCTTAGCAAAGAAACGCGTTTGATAACGATTTAGAATTTCTATTTCTAGAGTAAAAATTCGTTTGATAAGAGAATAAAATTTTTATTTCTAAAAGTGGTGACGGCCGACATTTGGTGGCCGGAGTGTGACGTCCGGTGGTCGACGACAGGTGGCCAAGCCGGAGTCCAGCGGCTGGCGAAGGGTGGCCAACGGCCAAAGTCCAATGGCCGGCGGCCGGCGGCCGGCGAAGGGTGGCCAACATGCGAAGGGCGACGGCCGATGGTGACCAACGGGCGGTCGGTGGGAGACGTTCGGTGGTCGGCGATGGACCTTCGATGTCCAATGGTTAGCGATGAGTGGCCAACGAACGACAAGCGTCCAACATTCGGCGGTTGGTGACGAACGGTTGGAGTATGGTGGCTAACGGCCGACGGTCAGTGGCTAGCGGGCGATGGCCAAGGCCGGTGGCGGCGGCCGACAACCGGCGGCGGATGTTCGGCATCCCACAAGCGGTGAGTGGACGACGGGCAATAATAAGAGTGAACGATGAAAAAAGTTTTGATTTCTCATTTTACATTCAGGAAATAGAAAAAGCTAAAAATTTTAATTTCTGATTTTTACTCCAAATCTATTTTTGAAATAAAAATCTGTTCCAAAAATATAAAAATGAAATTGTATTACCAAACAGATTTTTGTTCAAAACCTGTTCCAAGGAATATAAAAACAGAGAAATAGAAACGTTGTCGCGCGCCCTATATCTAATTTTGAGTCTTTATTTCATATTTTTGTATGTCGTCGAGAAAGAAATTCTATAAATGCTACTATTCACTAATGGAGCATTGAGATAATGGATTTCATACATAGAAATCACCCGCCACAATTCACCATTTCTTGGCTACAAAGAAAATTACTCGCCATGTTAACAGCACATTGAAAAATAACGTAATGCATTTAAAAGTGACTAGTATATATCATCATTAGATTAGTAAATTTTCACAAGTGTGCATGACGTAAGACATGACATCACACGAGTTTTTCGGAAGGCTGGAGTTGCCAATAAAATGATTAACGTACCGGGGGGCGCACTATAGCAAAAACTTTTTCTCATTTGCTAAGAGATGTTTTTTCCGCAAAACAGATGGCATAGGCAGAACACAAGAGCTAGCACAAGAGAATGCCTACAAAACCGGGTATACTTTGTACAAATAATGAACCAATCAACTAATGAGAATCCGAAACCCTCTCTCCCAAACTATTTACAAAAGATGAAACAGAAGGTGACCAAGAAAAGTCTCGAGGGCTCAGATGAAAGATATGTACAGAGAGGAAGAAACTGAGAGAACGCTGTCGTCACTGGCTAAATCCTATATGTAACATTATCGCGCCTGGGGTATATATGGATGCATGAGACGCGGCAGAGCCATCACGATGGACCTCCGATCCGAACACAAAGATTGGAGAAAGTAATAGAGCTCCAATTGACAAAACATGACGGACGATCCAACTATGATGAGGATGGTCGAGCATAATTTCAGAACAACCACTGCAACCACGACGACTTCTTTTTTGACGGTTCAGGCAGCTCTGCAAACCATTGAAAAGCATAAGCAAAAAATCGAGTCATATCACGACATAAGAAGATGCATAACCGAACTATTTATTTCCCTTTTTTTTACTCGTTCTTTTGCAAACCAAGTAAGTCCGTTAGTGTCAAGGTAAAGCTGATGTTGAAACAAATCGCCATCAGCAGCAAATATAAGAGCAAAGGATCGAAAAAAGTAGAGATGCTTGACTGGAACATGAACAAGCAGGATCAGATGAGATATCACTTGCATCTATGTTAGTGCCACTAAAACTCCCTAATTAACCATATCAGAGTTTAAAAATCCACCAGAAATCAACAGGCCAACCGGACTACAGTCGCCACACACTTGATAGCGCTTAATTGCATCAAGAATAGAGTCCTCAACCAGGAAAAAGAAAGTTTGTTGGAGTAGTGGCTTCTATTAGAGAGTGTCAACAAGAAGAAAATCATGTGACATATGTAAAGGACAAGCACATATGAAAGATGAGCAAAGATCATAGATAAGGTCCTGATTAGAATATTTATGATAGAGGGGATTCAATGACCATTCCACATAATTATGAAGAACACCTACAACTTCTGCTTCCTAGCCTTTGCAATTTATTTTTTTGGGTCTAAAAGGCTTTGCAAGTTTGAAAAGCTACACTTGATACCATTACCATGACAAACCTTAGTTTTTTTAATCCACTGCCTGAATTTCAATGGAATAGCACTACAGTTAAAAGCAACTATCGCTTACAAGAAAACCATTCTATAAGCAGACCAGCTTGGCCTAATAAAACTATATATCTTTGCTGGAAAAAAATGTATTTATTCAGACAAATTGCAATGTCAAAGGTTTAGGCTATTATGTGGTTACGCCTTGACCATTGAATGCAATATTTAGGGCACAGACTGGCCATCAGGCATGATAAAATTTCAACACTAAAAGCTACTCAGCCAAAGTGGGCAGAAGGATCTAATTTCACTTGCACAATTCTTCAAGTTCAGAAGATCTAGGAGCTTTGGTTCTATAATTTATTAAGTGCTTCTCAACTCAATAATAAGCCACTGCACATAAGGCTAATACGATGCATGTATGGTTGTCTCAAGTCTCCACTAGCAACCACAAAGCTCTAGATTCAAATGAGCAGTGAGATGTTCATCAAGATTGCTAAATTCGATCATATCAGCTAAAAGAAGGTGTTATAGGAGCAACTGAAAGGTGATCCATGTCCATTAAAATTAGAGACAAGCTAATGACAGAACAGACTACATAACGTATACAACACTTGACAAACAAATGTATGAGTAGAAAGTGAAAGAGCGAATATCTGGGATTAAAGACAAAATCCAAAAAAGAAAGCTTATTGACATGAAAAATTATTCACTCAAAACCATATGAATGTATCACAACTTCTTTCGGCAACACCAAGACATGCAAAATTAGTCACTTAAAATATATACAAAGCACGCCTTTTGCCAGGCTACAAAAGCACAAAGACTAACCTCCTTCGGGATAAATTGAGTTGTAGTGCACCTCTGCCCAGAAGCTCAAGAAAATGACTGGAAGAAAAACGAAAATTGTAAGTTCATGCATCATCTGGCTCTGTAAGCTAAAGAACAAAACAGGACCCTGATACAGAAGTTAATGCAATATCAAGTTCCATTGATTCGATGATACCAAGCTTACAGCATCATTTCACTAATATTCAATACTCAGTAGCACAACTCCACTGTAATAATAAACAAAGAATACTTCCCAAGAAATTATAAACAAGGAATAGTCAAACCAGAGATGTACGATCTAGTAACTCAGAATTGTGTATTTATGTGCAAATCACTGGAACAATGATGATGTCTTCATATACCCTCAAAACTTAGTCCTTCCTATTGCAACAAATTACAAATAAAATGATGGAAGAGATGACAGTGTATAATTAGACTCTATACAGCAAGAAGGGGATGAACAAATGGCCAAGCTAGATACTTTATCTGCACAATCATATCTAAACTACCAACCAGGGGAGTAGTGCACAAATTGAATATTACCAAATGCAACTAGTATCTTAGTATGCAGAGACTTCTGAAATTCCGAGATAAACAAGTGGAATGAACTGAAACAGAACATCATTCATTCAGAAATCAAGTAAACCAGACCATACAATGCACCTTGACTAAGCTTTACTCACCTATGTCTGCAAAACTTTTGCAAATTATATATAAATATCCAAGAGAAAAGTGGAGAACTTGGGAAAGCATATAAATATCCAAAGAGAAAATAAGGAGGGCCAGCTATTGAAAGGTGTGAATTTAGAAAATCCACATGTTAATGGCCTCCAAAGATTATATCATGAGTATTAAATAGCTTGCTTCCAGAGGTTTGGATGTTGACCAATCAGTATGCAAAATTACATTAAGCATCCACCTTGCAGATTAGCATTAAGGTCTTCTATCCATCTTACCTTTAAAATATTGCAGTGTGATGTATAGAATCCATTAAGCCATGGTATAGATCAAGAAATGCCAGAATAATCATTTTTCTTAATGAGAAGTATTAAAGAAAATATTACCTCGTTTGGACTTTGGAATATGTGGAAGGATCTCAATGTAGCATGTCTCCTTAAAAGAAGTGATCACAAAAAGCTTGACTCCATACTGCAATAGAGCAAGAAGTATACATTAATAATCTCTATCTATTGACAGAGAAGGATCACTCGGGCTCCATTGATTTAACTAATCAAACCACCACAATGACAATTGACAATTATAAGTACACCATTATCCCACATTCACATGTTCACCACCAGCATTTCACCAGCACCCGTTTTACTGGCCCAATAATGGTGGCACCAACAACAGGTCAATCAGAGAGCAACTCTACCCCACAAGTTATCACTACAAAGCTGTTTACCAGATGAAATGAAATACCATCCACATAAAGCTAAAGATGTTTTAGATTCTAAATTCACTCTTGCAAATTTAGTTAATCAATTTGTGATATTAGATTTCTGAACTAACCTAACTCAATGTCATTTTTCGTCCATCCCTTCATTACAAATACGTTGTAATGAAAACTATTACAAAGATTTAAAAATTTTAAAAAAAAAAAAAGGAAGAAAGAAAGATAACCCATGAAGTATTCTTGTAGGTGAATAGGCAAAAAACCTCTGACAGGTAAATCTTACTCATACATCAAGGATCATTAAACCAAAATAGTCAACTAACACACATTTGTTATGGCTGATTTATCAATTATATTTTAAGGTGGCCATGTGAATAAGGTTGAATGGAAGGGGAAAAAAGGGTCGTAGATCATACGGAATCAGCAGCAGCTTGCAATGTGACATGATCGCCCCATTCTCCACTCCTAGTCATCCAATCAAACAAAAGATAAATAAACAAATCTTAGGTCAGCAAAGGATGAGAAGAACCAAATAATACTGATTGCCTACATGCTCATTTTCTTCAAATAGTCACCGAAAGCCATCTGGACATAGCCATTGTACCTCTCTGGACATGACTTCAACTGATTATATCACCAATCAAAAAGCCAAAGAAATAAACATCAGAATTAATGCAAAGCACATAATTTTAAATCCACACTACAGACCAACCTAAAAAAAAAAATCCACACTACAGCAGTGAACTACCTGCTGAACAATTTGACGCCTCACAAATTTGTGGTGCTCCGGTGATCGATACAGTTGGTCTGATAAAGCACGAAACTGATAAAAAGTTCAAGCAATGAGTGTCTCAACCACATTTGTTAATAAAAGGACACGGAAGCACCACAGAAAAGGAGCCTCAATGGCCATAAACAATCGACAGTAGAGAGAAGAGAGATTGGCGCATGGTCGAAACAGGAGACAACACAAAAAATTTAATCACAGCGACAAAATGAAAAAGATGATACTTGCTATATGGAACACACAATTCACAATACACAGAAATCTGACATCTATAAAGAATTCATGCAACAGATTCAGTGTGTTAACCAACCTGGCAGTTACCATCTCCCTGGACTTTATTTTCAACAAGATAGTATAACCGTAACCTGCAACAGATAAAAGGATTAAACAGCATGTAAGTCCGCATGGTATCAACTGGTTGGGGCAGTTAGCTCCACTAAATTCAGTATAACTAGAAGACGACAGTACAGTTCAAGCTTTCAAAGTATTTGTTACGCCCCAATCATGATTTTAAGAAGCAGAAAAAAGAAAAACTAGAGTCCAACTTTTTTTTCCTAATTTGCACAACTTACAAGAAAATGTAACCGATCAAAATATTATAGTGAAGATTGAGAAAGTACACATAAATAAGGCCTCCATGGTATACTTATTAATGTAAGTATTGGAACACTATCTTAATGATTGAAACCAATAGATTTATCTTTAAAAAAAATATATATATCACCCATTGTAGTAATTTTCTGGATTCATCCTACCTAGATACCACCAGTTATTTTGATAAAACCATCAAATGATCTTCTCTCTTTTGCCTAGGGTAGACCACTAAGAGTAATTCCAAAGAAAATCACTGAGTATTAATTTTATTTTCATCCTCAGATAGAACCATCCACTTGACGTTAAAATATCTGATCATCCAACAAAAGTATAGATATGAACAAGACCTGAGTAGTTTTAGCCAAAAACTAAAAAAGAAAGAAAGAAAGAAAGAAACCTGTCTAGAAGTCTTTGATGATCCGACACCTCTTCTTCTATAGAAGGTATTTCCCCATTAATTTTAGGCACATGCTGCAAAAAAAAAAAAAATCAGAGGAATCATGAACAGCAACACTTCGATTACAAGGCAACTGGAAAGTACAACATTTAAACAAATTTGCTGGCACAGTGATGTTGTTCTGTTAACCATATTAAAAAAACCTCAAGCTAAGTTTTACATCCATGGCCACATCTTAAAATTGTCAAGACAAGAAAGCATCAAATCTTGCCAATTAAACTTTTTCTGAACAAATGCTCAGAATGCACTCAAAGATGTCCGTGGCATCAGCATTTTACTGGTCACTGCAATGAGTAATTTTCGCCATTCACTTGAGTGACGAATATTGGACTAAGGAGCAATCATTCATCCTATGTATTGACAGGTTCTAGTGCATGATAGAGAAGCGACATGCCAAATCAACATACTGAATGTCTTAAAAATGATTAAATAACAGGTATTTTTGGCCAAATTAAATAATAGATTGAGTTTGCCGATGTTGCAATATTTTACTGAGCAACCATCTGAAAATATAGCTCATTCATGGGTCTCAAGTCCTTCAACATGGTCCACATCCATAAGAGGAATAGATGCTAACCTTCTTACACAATAAGCTTGTCCTAACATGCTTAATTCATCACAACTCTTATCCATTCAAAACCCCAGACTGTGCCCTACATCCATTAGATACATGGACAAATATTCTGCACATGTCAAGGCAACTCTTGTTTACAAACCCTTTCTAGTGGCAACTGGATAGAAATTCATTTAGTCTAGCAACAAGCTATGAGTTAGAACATCATCATTGTTTAGGCAGAGAAATGCACAAAATAATTCTTTGTGCTCTAAACATATAAAGTGGACAGTAAGCTCAGCACAGCGGAAACACTCACAGGAACAGGGACCATCTGATTCAACCTCTTGCCAACTTCACCATCAAGCACAGATTCATCTGCTAGGTGTAGCATACCCACATCATCATCAGACCATGATTTTTCTCCCGAGCTGGAATATGAATTAGCATTTCCCACCTCATCACGTGCTTCAACCTCTTTTTGATATTCCAATTGTTGATCATTTTCCCGTCCTGTGTTTCGGAAAAAACTTGAAACTAAGAAGGTCGCAAAAAAGCCAACAGAGAAACACCCAGAAATTAACTCACCTTCAGCATCAGAGTATCTCTTCGAAGGAGCGAGCCAATCCTGGGTTAAAACCGAGGCTTGTAATTGTTCATTTCCAGAAGTCGACACACCAGATGCTTCTTCAAGAGTGAGTCGTGAAAGTTCTTCTTGGAGAGCATATGCGATAATCTCATCATTCTCCAAACTTGGCTGTCGTGCTTCTGTGTAGCCCGGTTGTTCGGCATAGCCCGGTTGTTCGGGTTCAACGTAGCCTACTCTAACGTATTCGACACTACTCAAGTCAGGATCATATTGAGTTACAGTGCCTCGTGAACCGGCATTGGAAATAGAGCAAACATCCAGAGGATGATGGAGGTCCCCGCGTACAGCATCAGGATCTTGCTCGGGATCATATTGAGTTACACAGCCACATGAACCGACATTGGAATGAGGGCAAACATGCAAAACATCGAGGCCCCAGCGTACAACAGGATCTTGCTCATACATGGTCATGCTACCCATTGCAATCCACAACCGACTCAACGAAATAGAGAAAAATAAAAGATCTGGATGACAAAAACCAGGAATCTAATTATATCCAAAGCCGTACCATCATCGATCAATCCTATGCATTCAGGTAAAAAAATATTCATTCTACTGGCAGAAAAGTTGATAAAATCGGGACCATATCTAGGAATTACTCATATAAAGAAACTCATAAGACAAATTACTTTGAAAAAATAAATGAATTAGATGTTCAGATAACACAGCCATCATACGATCAGGATTCCAAAAAATTTGAAGAAGTAGGCGGTTACAAATGATCAAGGATGGACACGGAGAAAAAAGAGAAGTCGAAAATAATACCGAAACCGTCGGTGTCCATTCGAAACTTCGGCAACTTACGAACCCATTATTTGCTTATCGATGAAGCAATAGCAAAGAAAGCGTGGAAATCAAGAAATTCGAAAGAGACAAGAAATGACGCTGACACTATAAAAATGAAAAAAAGAAACTAGAATTTCCAACGATCCGATAATTAGGAACCATAGCATCAGCCAAAAACCCCTCCATCTCCAAAAACAGAGTCTTTCTTCCCAAACCCACTTCCTCAAACGCCGAAAACGAAACCCAGATCATCGAAAGAAGAACGACCCAACACGTCAAAGAGGAAATAAACGACAAGTAATTGAGAAAGGAAGCAACTTTCGCATTCTCGGGTAAAGGGCAAAGCGCAGGGAACGCACCTCCGGATCAAAGACGGAGTATCGAATCGAGGGTGTCAAATATTTCCCGGCTGAAAAATCAAAGATCTTTACTTTCTCGCACCAGCGGCCGCGCCTGTTCATCCATCCGTCCCCCTCCGCACCTCACCTTCTCTTTCTACTGGTCTTCTTCCCGTGGTTTTATGGTGGGTTTTACTGAAGCGTACGTAACGAATCGTCGAAAGTGGCGGGGAGGAAGAGAGAGGATCGTGCGCGCGAGAAATCCTGCTGGTGATATCTTCTTGATTTTCTTGAAATCTCGTTGGGCGATATCTTTTTTTCCCGAGGGGGAGGAGTTGAAATTTGCGGTAAGGCTAAGGGACTTGCTTCTTCTTGGAGGTTTGTGCTTTGTGAAACCGAACCGCCGCAGCGTGACGTGGGTGCGGCACCGGCAACCGGGAAAGGCGGTCCCCTCGGCGGCCGCGCCCCTTTCTGGCGCGGATCGGGTGCGTCGCATGGTCGGTTCTTGGGACGTGGGGCCCCCTCGGTTTCATGAAATTCGGGGCTTTTAACGTTGTATTCCTCGTGACCACAAAGAAAAAAAGAAAGAAAAAAGAAGAAGAAAAGAAAAAAAAAAAAAAAAAATTGTATTTCGCTTCTGAGGAAAACTAGTAAATAGAAAATGGACAGGAAGTGTATAATTAATGTTTCTAAAATTTATTTTTTCTTGTTAAATATGCTTAACAGGTATTACAAACACTCTTTAAAAAAATCTGTACAAATATGGGTAAATTTGGAGCTATAGCACACGTGAATGCTAACATCTTTCTCAAGCGACAATTAGACGTTAGATTTTTTTTTTTTTTTTTCATGAGAGTTGATTAAAATGAGAATCATGCAGGTCGAGGTGCAAAATAAGCAAATAAGGGAAAAAACACGTCTCAGTTTCTCTAATGGACTTCATGAGAGTCAACATCAACCTTGAAAATTTTGCTTAATTGAATTTCGATTTTTCGTTAATGCAGTTTGGAGTTGTGCAAATTGATTGTTAACAGAAATATAAGCTTCATTTTATCGAAATTAGAGCATAGGAGACTTGTTTTGGAAAACTCCATCCTTAAGAACTCGATTGCATAAATTAATAGTAGAAGGCCCTATTAGAAAAAAGAGTACAAGTTGAATAACCATATATGTAATTATTCGACTTCATGGTAATAAAAAGATTTTTTCTTGTGTCATGTGTCATTAGTATTATAAAAAATTGAATCAATTCTAACTAAATATATTCTTTAAGAGTTCTGAATGACTTGATAACATGAACCTTGCAATCACGCGGATATAATTTTATAATCTCGGAATACCTCACAAAGATTACAATATCTAGGTCTGAAATTTGGTGTGTGTATATATATATATAGAGAGACAGTAATATTCCACAATCTTGACAATAATATTCCATAATCTTGGCATCGAGATGTCAGAGGTGGCCGGCATGAACGTGTCGCCATTCTAATTATGCAATAAAGAATTCAGCACAGGGATTTCAATGGCAGACAATCTTGAATGTTTTCTTAGGAACATTCGCATTTGCACTCAACCTACTTCTGCAGCCTTAAATCGTTTTCATATTCCATCTTTGGCTTCCTTTAACCTCAAACAACTATTTCCCTGTTCTTCAAATCTTATCCCATCGAGAAGGTCAAAACAAGGATACCGTTGCATTTGTACATATTTCTTTATTTATTTCTTTCTTTTTTTCTTTTGGGCAATCGTTGGCCCCCCAAAAAATTGCTACATCTATTAAAATGGTAATACAAAATTTTATTGAAGTCGGTTCGAAAAGCGAAGCCTATATTGTGATTGGTTTTATCCATAAAGGAGATTGGTCTAGTCAGAAGTGATTATAAAGCTAATACGTCATCTCTTCTTTAGGCACAACAAAGGTCATGTCATACATGATTTTTTTGAGTTATCAGTATGGAATGGCATTTTCGGGCTAATACATCTTCTCTTCTTCGGTGGTGGCGTGAGGTCATAGGATTCGTAATTTTAACCACCAAAGTAATTGGTCTAGCCCGATGAGTGACTTTGCTCGAAAACCAAATAATCATTAGCCACTCTCCAAAGCTGCAAAGGTTTTTGAGTAACCTAAATGCATTTCAAGCCCCTCTAATGAAGAAAATAAGCAAAATAATGTCCATTATACCAGCTTATATGATTTTGAAGAGTTTGAAAAAAAATTAAAGAAAATTGGGATTTGATCAGGCCTAACAATCCCATAAGTTCCTCATAAATAAATAACTAAAAAGCAGTAGAAGTTGACTGAAACAATAGCTCAATTTTCTCCCGGTGAAGGTTAAAAGTGAAATTATCTATTAATTGGCTTAACTTAATTTAGCAAGCATGATCTAATCCATTGACCAAGTATTTTTAAATCCGCTCATGCACGCGCTGTCCGAGCTAGATGCTTACATTAGCATGACTATAATTAGCATTATCAACGCTTAATCTTAGCTTAATCTTAGCTTAATCTTAGGTAGGACAGGTACACCTAAACATGATAGTTGCTGCTCATTTGTAAATGACAATGCTGGTCACTGGTCAATGTTGAAACCCTCTCTTTTCTTCTTCTTTTTTTTGTAATTTTTATCACTTTTCCTTATTATTTTCGTAGGGGAATACCACTTTCTTGAAGTGAAGTATTGGCATAGATACATGCACACGTTCCGCATGTATGCAAATTGCTTTTGAGATGGTAATACTAAATTTACGTAGGGGCAACGTTGACACCTGTTAAAACCGAGACAAAATGGTGTTCTGGCTTACGTATATATGGTTTTAGCTAATGGATATAATCTCACAGGGCTATAACGAGACAACCCAAGGGACAAGAAGTAAATTCTCTATGCATATTCTCCGTTCATACAAGTATCAGGCTTCTGTAGAATGGAACAACTGCTGAAAGAGATGGAGAATGAGCTAGTCTAAGAAGTCAAAACAAATTGAACAAGCAAAACATGACAGCTCCAGGTCATCAGTTCGTCTGAGTCTTAAAGGGCATCAGTCCTTTCAAGCTCAAAAACTCACCATGCTGGTTTAGATTTAGTTGTTTAACAATAGTCAAATACTTGCAGTTGTATAAACCCAAAGGTTGCATTCACTCAGCTGTGTTAACATACCTACATTTGCAATACTTGTGTAAAATGCACACAAAACTGGACAATATACATGTTGTGTAGAACCTGAAAAAGAGCCAAAGGTTGTAGAGAAAACCTTACAACAGTTAATTACCTCATCCTAAGTAACCGAACAAGAAGCCGAATACCTTTGATTCGCCTCCTCATTTCAGCACGTCTTCATGAGCTTCGGTCTCCATGCCCAACAAACCAACCACCCCGTCTCTCCAGTTATCGGATCCACAAACCTCCTCTTAAATCGCTCTTTTCTCGATTTTTCCAACTCGTCATTTTTTGCTACGCTTCTCAATGGGGCTTTAGGACTTCCAGTTTCCATTGCTTCCACAATTCGGTTCACCATCGCTAAGACTTCGCTCATCTTGGGCCGTCCCTTAGGATGCCGTACGAGGCACCGGTTAGCCACGGAGGCTAGCCTTTGGGCGGACTTGAGAGAGTACTTGCCTTCGAGCCGTGGATCCAGGATGGTTTGGAACTTCTTTATATCAGATAGATTTGGCTTGACCCATTCCAGAAGCTTCTGCTCATTCTTTGGCCGGTTCCGCTCCAAAGGGCGGCGACCCGTGATGAGCTCATAAAGAAAAATTCCATAGCTCCAGACATCACTTTTAGTTGTAAGGTGTCCAGTTTGGATGTACTCAGGAGCAGCATAACCGATTGTTCCTACCACCTGTTGCAATAGAGAAACATTGTTCTTTACCTCTTCCCTCAGAAAATACCGAATTGAAAGGAGAAAGGGACTAGGTAAATCAGGATATTTTTATATTTGGTTGCTGGAATAACTTTATGAGGCATGAAAAAAAATTTCATCCTTACCAAAAAAAAAAAAAAAAATTCATGATTTGGATAAAAAGGCTATCCTTGATAAACAGACCAGAAAATTCAGTCTCCTGTGGTCAGGACTTCTGGTCATAGATTGATAGGGTTCAACCATCTGACCGTCCGATGCATACACTATCAAATTGCGAAGAAAAAGTACATCTAACAGTAACAATTGATTTTTGAACCTTTTCATTTCTATGTCTAAGTGAAACAAGGACGTTTCATAAAACTCAAGCTATGACATAGAATGAATTTTAACGTACCAAGGTTGAGACATGACTTTCTCCACTGGAAGGCCCTAGCCTCGCTAATCCAAAATCTGATAGCTTGGCATTCCACTGGTCGTCCAAAAGAATGTTTGATGACTTGAAATCTCTAAAAATGATCTGTTCCACAAAAAGGTTTATAAGAGAAGTGCAAAATCAAGTGAACTGATAAACAGAAAACAAAATCACAGCCAGGCACAAATAGAATATTTCATGGAAGATTCCTAGGAAAGCTCTAAACTCATTTTAGAGTTTAAGTTGGTTCTGATTGGTCAGTTTGGTTCTCAAACTACTTGAGAGATGCAACGGGTTCTTCCATCAACTTAACTAAGTGAGAATCCTGTGGCAGGCAATTAATAAAAATCCAAAATCAAAGATTTAATTGTATCGCATCATACTAACACCTAGAATCTCCGAGACTGCTTGGTATTACATATATGTCTGTTGCATTGCTCCCAAAATATTCTCTAACCTGAATCAGCACGAATAAACAACTCTCCTTAAGAGAGGCCCACTCCATCTATCTCTTCTACTTCCTTTCTGAACTTCGTGTTCATTTGGTTGCTCCATAAAGCATTTGTCAGGATCCCAAAGGTATATTAAATGCAGACTTCCCAAATACTCTCCAAATAATGCACTTGTTCATCTGATCAACTTGTGTTGTGGTCTCCTTGTCTTTTAATTTTCCTTGTTGATGCTCCACTTCTCACTTACTACCCATTAAAAATCTTGCCTTCAATATGATCCATCTTAAGCCCATCAAGCCAATGACTCGATAGCTTATTTCTAGCTCTTCTCAAAATACTTCTCAGCCTATAGAGACCAGGTTTCAGACCAGAAGACAACAGGTTCCTATGCACCTACAGTTTTTTATCGTGTGATGGATCACTGATTTCTTTGGTCCCTTTGAGTGGTGCTCCTCAATGGATAACGATGGCATTGGAGTACTCCCAGCATCACACTAGGACTCAAAATATGTTGTGACAAAAAACGAGTAATGATTATTTCAACGCAAAGCACATATTATGTAAGTGTCACCAAAGATAGTTGTAGAAAGAACATCAGGAGACACAGTCAAACAAAATATTAGCATTGAAGTCTATGTCTTCCAAAATTGGTACTGCTAAAAAGTTGAGGTGGTGAGAAGAGCCAATCCTATACACTAGATCACTTAATGTATTACAGAGTTTGGGCCATATTCCTCTTGATCATATGCCCAGGATTCAATGCTTTTGTGAATGCAATTTTTCTTGTTTCCTCCAGGCCTTGATAGGCCAATCTCCCCGGATCTGATAACCAAAATGCAGGTATCATTACTCTACCAACTAGCATTGCACCAAGAAGTTTCAGAGACAACTTCACTGCCAAAGAACAAATTCCCTGGCACAGATGCTCTCTTCCATTGCCATAGGCCGTTTTTACATGAAATCCTTTCCTCTCAATAACATGCTTCAGTTCATTCTATCCAAACGTCATATCATAATTTAAATGAGAAGGACCAAAGAAACTTAAAGGGACTAACCTGGAGATCCATTCCTTCATGGAGGTAGGTTAGCCCTCGTGCAGAATCCTGGGCAATCTTTATTCGCATAATCCACGAAAGAGACGTCTGAAACCTGCTTGACAAGTGATCTTGCACGCTGCGGTTTGGCATGTATTCATACACCAGTAGACGCTGAATGCCTCTCTCATCATCTTCAGCACAATAGCCTAGTAATTTCACCAGATTTGGATGCTCAACAACACCCAAAACATTTACTTCTGTAATCCATTCTTTATGACCCTGCAAGCAGAAGAGTGAAATGGGAATAAATGAAATTTCCAAGATGAGCAAGAGACTGTATCTTAAGAATTTGTCAGACGACTTCCCATTTTGAATAAGGCACAACTTTTCTAAGATAATCTGTTTGACGTATCCCAACACATTACTCAATCTTTCAGTAATCAGACAGTTCTAAAATTAACTATAGGGAAGATTTCCATGTTGCGTACAGGTGAAACTTAAGAGAAAGCCTAAGTTGAGAATAACTACCCTCAACCTCATTTATTGAGAAAGGCAAATGTCCCAACATGTAAATAGGTTTTTTTATTGCTTCTGCTAACTTTATGATTGTGAATTTTCAGGACAAAAGGTCATCTAAATTATGGTAACTACTCGCCCAACTGGTTTAGACAGAGTAGTAAATTTAACTCATCCAACTTTAGCATCTATGGAAGAAATTATTCTGTCTGTGCAACTGTCAGAAACTGTCAGCTAGTTCAGTCTTGAAGGACATTGGACAGAAATTTTAAGCCTAAAAATACAAATGAATCAAATAATACCATGATATGATACTCGAAAAAATTCAAAAAAGACCAATAAAAAAGAAACTCCAACGCATATTATGTTTCCTCAGGCAAATTCTTCAAATTATGCAGGAACAACTTCAAGCAAAGACCGCAGAGGCCCGTGAGACCCCGAATCGGCGTAAGCCGACAAGGGCATGCTCTGGCGGATCCTCGGTCACCAAAAAAAAAAAAAAAAACTTCAAGCAAAGACAATGCCAATCTGACATTTCTGAAAGAATTTTACTTTTGCAAACTCGCTGCTACAAGATGTTGCATGATATCATTAAATACCAAACGAATGATATCTCCGCTTTGAAAAGGACCACCCCTACCTGCAGTCCTCTTCTGCTTAACTGTTTGACAGCAATATCAATCTTCTTATGTGGATCATCCTCGCTCCTCATTATACCCCGAAAAACACCCCCAAATCCACCTTCTCCAATCATGAGGGAACGGCTGAAATTCTTCGTGGCTGCTTTCAACTCTTCAAAGGTGAATTCTCTCAAATTACTCTGCCGTTGAGACAATACTGCAAATGGGTTCGTCGCAGCAGCAGATGATGCTGTGCTAAAATCAGACGCATTCTGAGACGTGAGTTCGGACCAAGATGTCCTCACATCACGGTCTGCGGACATGGAAGTGGAGGTAGAGCGGACAGACACGGATTTGGTTGTTTTTGGTTCTCCATTTTTATCCCAAATTGTAAATGGTAAGCACTTCATAGTCTCCACTGTCTGTGCCCTGCATTTAGATCATTCTTATCAGAAGTATTAAACCTTCGAGCGAGTAATGGGTAATTAAACTTCCACATTTAACATGTCATTTTCAAATACTAGAAATTAACAGAATATGTACCCCAGTATTGCCACGGTCTATCTGGAATGGCATCAAACATCAAGCCAAAATTTTGCATTGACAAAGTTCTCTTTTTTCTCTTTTCAAACAAATGAAGGCGCAGGTTTAAACAGATATGAGAAACGGAACACTCATCCAAGATAAACAAAAGAAGAAAAGAACCATATTCCAATAAGAAGTAAGTCAACTAAGAATACCATAGATCATGGCCATGATCTCTTTCCGCAACCCATGCTAAAATGAGTCCAACTTGAGAGGGAAAACAATGATAACAACCGCAGATATTCAAAACCTTATGAGGCACATGGGGACAGCAAAAACCTTAAAATAAGAGCAAACATCTTCGCGATGATACCAAATTATACTTAGGACACCGCACCCATATGGTGAAAATTCAGCTTCACAGCATCTGAATTTCGCAAAACCGATTTCTTATTCATCTAAGCACAACATACTCCCGGAAATACGAAACAAATATTTTCAACTGATAGCCGAATTAATGGGATGACCCTAACCTCGAAATAATCGGTTCATCCTGGACAACTCCAGAAGAAACCCAGCAATGAATCATCATAGGTCTCTCATTATACAGTCGAGATACCAAGCCAAAGATAAAGTTCAGCCATATACAGACTTCGGACCAAAAAAAACAAAAAAAGAAAAAACCATCTACCTTCACAGGATAGAAAGAAACTCAATATAACTAGTCACCTCTATTCTTACTCTTTTTTTCTCCCTTTCCTCTGCCGAGCTCTGGACAACAACTGGCTCGCCCCCAACGTCTCGCTGGCGGTTCCTTCTTAGAATTCCGAGGAAAACCCAGAACTCAAGATCCAAACTTGGGTCAAGTTCAAGAAAAACCCAGAACTCAAAATCCAAACCCGGGTCGAGTTCAAAAAAAAACCCAGAACCCAAAAGAGAGGAAGGTAACCAACAATTTTTTAAAAACTCTAGGGTATCATAGGACGCGACGAGCGAGCCATGATCGAGGGGGCAAGTCAACACGGGGCAGCTGGGATGCAGCTCACCAACCCGGGAGCCGAAACGGGGGAGAAAAAGAAAAGAAGAAAGAGAGAGCTAGAAACACGAGAAGGAATAAAGAAAAGTGGAGACGCAAGAGCGAAAAGCGGAGGAGGAGGCGAGTCATCTGTCTTCTTCCTTTCTTTTTTCTGTTGAGATATTCAACGGGGGAAATGAGTAGGGAAGGATAGCGGTCGCTGTCGGCACAGATTGGAAGGAAAGGGTCATGAAATGGAGGGAGATGCTGTCGACTTGTCATCGTCCACCACCTCCGGCCGAGCTCCCACCCTCCCACCATCCCCAGTTCCACCGCAGCTTGGACGCATCCGCTCTTTGTCTCTTTCTCAGACAACATTTGAATGTTTCAAAAAGGAAACTTTTTGTTAAACCAGATGTTAGTGAAAATTTTGCGATTTTTTTCATAGGATTAATAATACGAAAAATCTCCGACTAATATATTTATAACATATCTATCTAGACTAATTTTTTGACCAATAAAAACTTCAAATTAATATATCTATATCAAATTTACCACGAACCACCAAGTATCTCAAAATTAGTAAATTCGTGATATATATTATCCTTTGTTATTTTTTGTTAAGTTGGATCGATACTACCAAAAATCATAAATCGGTACACCTATAATAAAATCCTAATTGAGGCATTCGTCAAATTATCACGTGTTATTTAACTTAATAATTTAACAAGAATTAATGGATGGCAAAATTTATCATAAATGTACTTGGATAATCAAAAGCTCAGTTTAAGATAAATTCATCACGACTATCCCACTTTCAGATTTTTCATAGCATTAACCCCTTTTTTTATATACTAATTTTCCTCATGGTTCATAAATAGTTTGCTTAACGAGGCTGCACTCATCAACGCAATTCAACAATTAAATTCTGAAACAGTAGCTGGCAGAGGAATGTTTGATTCTGTAAGCGACCAAATTGGTGCGGGACAAAAGGAATTTTTCCATTGATATATGATTTGTCGGTCTGGAATCGTTCAAAGTAGGAGAATATCTAGCGGTAGAGTCCTTGCTTTGCTTGTAAATTTTTCGTAGGGCGGGACCATCCTAGTTATGACTTTTCTTACCTTGACTGAGTTAACATATAAATAAAGAATCTTCTGATTTTCTTTCGGGAAAAGTCTTCGTTTTCCCATCTGTACTTTCCTGATTTTTCCAATCGAATCTCCATGCTTTTTACTTCTTTTTGTTTATCAAGTCTTTTCATTTCCCAAAATTTTCTAATCAAATCCACCCGATACCAAATTTTGATCAAATCTAACTTATTTGACAATTAGAAAATGCCAAAGAACGATGCAAATAGATACGTAGGTATCCATGTGGACGTGTTAGGAAAAATTTAGCCAATGAAATCACCGATTGAGTATGTTGTGGATAAAATATAAGCAATGTGTCCACATTGGGAAAATTTCTTCCGCATCACACTAAAATGTTGTTTGCCGACCATGTCGGTTGGATTTGGTTGAACTTAGGTGTCAAGATTAGAAAATTTGTGAAAGTAAAATGGCTTGATTAGACAATTTAGAATACAAGGACTTGATTAGAAAATAGTTGAAAGTGTAGAGATAAGAAGAACTGGAATTTTTCCTTTCTTTAATCATCACTCAACACTCAAAAAAGAGGAATATACTAAATCCAACACTACGACTGTGGTATAACATGTCAAACTTAAAACTATTTTTTTCCCAAAAAAGGAAGTATTCAATCGAACCTTCACCTAGTCTCTGATAAAAAAAATTAAAAAAAAAAAAAAAACCTTTGACTCCCACCAACATTATTTAAAGGAAAAATGGATTCCTGTATTTTAGATAACCAGTTCTTTCTTTTCTTTCGTACGTACTATGATAACCTTATTTTAGAAATATATTTGATGTGGATAAAACCGTAAATTTAAAAGATTCTGAAAGCTCCACAATGGCCCGTGATTTTAATACTTCCATCTCTCATTTCATTTCTTAGTCTGATTGCCTCTCGATATATTCAAGTTTTTCGTGATTTAGAATATGTCATAGAATTTTGAAATAAAAAAAATCCTTCAAAATTTTGACGATATAATTTGCAAATATTCTCCGTAAAAGGAAAAGGACTCTCGCACTGTTACGGTTAACTAACTAATAGAAAAAATAGTCAGATTTCTTAACTACAAATGAATAATAATCAGGTTCTTTTGTTAAATTGACTAATAAAAGATACCAAATGTTCAATTATGAAGTCTTTTTGCCGAGTTTAATTATGGCATACGTTTAATAAGTGCACAATTCGTTTCATTTCAAGAGAACGAGCATTTATTTTTTTTTTTTAGCATTTTCAATGGAAAAGGCAGAAGACAAAAGTCATATAGAAAATCATGTGTACATAGTACTTTGCAATAGAGATGAAAACATTGGAACCAAAACTTAATTTCTTAAGGACTTTTTACCCGTCACAATTTAAGATATTATCTAAATTTTTAAAAGATTATAAAAATATATATACAGATTAAGTGTTGATGTTAAAGTGCACTAGCCAAAAGATTTAAATTAAGCAAAAAATAAAAATAATTAAAGTCTATCTAGACACATCCTAAACATATGACAATGTTTTAAACCTGCAAGTAAGGTGTCAAAAACTTGAAAAATTCAAAGTAGTTATTTGGCTCATGCCTTTTACGGTATATTGGTAATGAAAATGTTTTTTCAATGTCAATTAATTTTAAATATATAACAAAAAAACTAAGTAAAAAACACTTGTCAAATCAGATGCGTAGAATGCGGCCTAAAAGTATAACTTAAACTAAAATCAACTTATATAGAAAGTATAGATAAGAAAAGTTTGAATGCCTTCATGAATTCAATTCTCAAACTTAGTTGCTGTCGTGACCAAATTTTCGGAGTGAACCACTTAAGATTTGACTAATGGATTGTTAAGTTTAGACTTAACTCGGACTCTCCCAAGCCCATATCAATTTGTGACTTAGGTTCAAGTTTATAACATGCAAATGATTTTTCAATTAGGAGTCACCACTAATTTATTTTTGGTGGGTCGATTAGAAACCCAAGTAAAGTAACGGGAGATTTACTTTACAAACTAGAGATTATGAGTTCGGGGACTTGGTTACGCTAGATTTCTCTAACGCTTTTCGGTACCTTTCTCTTTTATTTCAAAAAAATGTTTTGCAGGCAGCTTGAATTGATTTTAATTTATCTATTTCCTAACATGTGAGGTAATCATGCGGGTGTGCAAACCACCAATTTAACACCCAGATAAAGCAGTGAATAAATTACAAGACTTACCTCGTAGCAACAAAAGTATCTATGTTGTTAGATCAGAATTCACATCAACAACCCTAGATATGATTTCTAATTAACACGCAATTTTTGTTTTCACTTAATTAATGAGAATGATGTAATATGCAATGCATGCTACTAATCTAACATGAAATAATATAACATGGTAATATGACTTAAACTACATGACATAAATAAAATGCAGTCTATACTAAAGAATGGAATTGATTTATTCTAAGACAATTTTTTGTATTTTCCATGAAATTTCGAAATTAGAAAATTGCAAAAATTATCTAGCTAAATTAAGATTCTATCCAACTTATATTAAGGATTAGGTCAGGCTAAACTCTAATTTAAACTAAGATATTATCTAAACTTAGTAATCTCTAACCTAAGATGCAATTTATCTAAAAATCAATTTAAACTTAAAATGAGACATGCAATTTTATTCAATATGCAATGAGAAAGAATGCCCTAATTCTACATGACATATGCATGATGACTTTTTTTTTTTTTTTTTTTGTTTTATTAATTTTTTATTTCAAATAATTAAATATGCAATCCAAATTAAAAATTAGCAACGAAATTAATAATTGTCAAATAATTAAATATGCAATCCAAATTAAAAATCTAGCAACCTAAATTGATTGATTTGATTTTTGATTTTTTTATTTTGTAAATTCAAATAAAATTCCTATTCTAAATATGCAAACCCTAAAATAGGAAATAAACCTAATTCTAACTCAGATTTTTTTGGATTTTTCCTTTCTTTTATAGGAGCAATCAAAATAAGACATTAAGAACAACGTGGCAACAAATCAAACAATATATCATCCATGTCCATTTTGGAAATAAATTGACAAATCGTATTTCGTGCATGAGATCGGATTGGCCAATTTCAAATAAAATCGCAAATCGTGAGATCGGATTGGCGATTTTTCCGTGCGATTACGAGTCGTATTTCGAGCGTCAAATTGGACTGTCAATCATACGCACGTTGCGAAATTAGGAAAATTTCCTAATTCATGAGGGATCAAGAGATCTTTCGGATATGGCAATATCAATAGAACATTCAAAGAAAGATTGCGATATTACGAATTAAACAACGAGATATATGAAAATCAAATTGATCGAGAGTCTTACCTAATTCACGATGTCACGCGGGTGACCTCCAAATTCGGATGGATGATGGGTCACGGCGGAAATCACGGTGAGGAAGGCCGGCGATCAGTAGCATGCACGGTTGCTCAGTAATCGTCGGACGTGTTCCACAAGACCGAGTATTTGGAATTCCGTTTGAGAACTTCAGCTTCTTTTCACTTTGCTATCAAGCTTCACCTTTTGCAAGTTCACATTGTGCGCCCACTATTCTTTCACTCGCAATTTGGTGTCTTTTGTTTGACCAAGTCTCAAGCTCCACTCAATCTCTTGAAGACCTCATCATATCCTCCCTTGGCCGTCCAAAACGTGCGTTGCCGACGATATCTCAATTGCAGGTTTGTAGATAGCCAGGGATGTGCGGACTACGATCGTGAGAGTTACGTAACCTGCATGAGAAACAAAGAAACAAAACTTTCGGCTTTTCCTTCGTATTGTGGCCGGGGAAAGCTTCAATTAGTTGAACTTGACAGTGAGTGGGTGTCTGACTAGATCGGCAAACCACACTCACGAGAACGGCCACCAATGTCACCGCTGCATCACCATCTTCAGTTATGAAGGGCTCTCGCCATCTTTCGGGCTCTCGCCATCTTTCTCCCCTGGCTACCCCTCACGTATATCGCTCTCCTCTTTGTGTGGCTGGGTGTTCGCACATATGTGGCATTCCTATTTATAGACCACGGATTAGGGTTTTTAATTTTCCAAAATCATATCCACAAAATTTTTTTTTTTCCAAACGCAATATTTACTTTTGAATTTAAATCTTACAAAAATAAATCCGTAAAATCTCTCAAGGAATACGGGTTTAAGTCAATTTGTTCTCTTCGTGGGCTTAGCCCGACTCATCAAATTAAATTTTCTGAAGGATGAATTCGAACCCATCCGTCACTGGCCAAATGTAAATGCAAATTTAAATGCAATTAATTATTTTTTAGGAATAAAATTAACTCATAATTTTTTAATATAATAAATAATTAAACGGGTCGCCAAAATTTAGATGTCAACAGTCTCTTACATTTAAAAATATTTTTTTAAATTTAGTTTTTTTAAGGGAAATAAAAAAATAAAAAAAGGAGGACATGGACATGGACAAGACCAGACAAAAATGAAGAGGCTGATGAGGAGAGGGGACTTCAGAAGGCGACAAGTGTCGGATTGCAACTTTGGCCGTACTCTGACGGAATCTTTGCCACCGACTTTTTCGCAGAAAAAGTAAAAGCTGCTGATATGTTGTCTTCACGATGATTTTACGCGTCGACCCATTTTCTCCTTACCTTTTATTTATTATTTTTTTGGTCAGAAAAACTAATTTTATTTATCATTATGTTCTAGACAAAGCCCTTCAAATTTAGGGTCCCGTTTATTATTATTTTTTAATATCACGAAAAAAGTTACACTTGTAACGAATTTACCTTAGTACACATTTGACAAATTTATCATATGTTAATTTTTATCAAATTTTACCGTCAAATTATTAAATTGAAAGACATAAATTATGTCAATTTGAAATTTTACCTTTTATTTATCATATATATTCCGATTTGTGGCTTTTCGTATTATTAGTCCTAATTAACGGAAATATAAGTGTACTACTTTAGGATTTTTGGTGATCAAAAAATTACATTGCCTAATTCTAAGTAAGAAATATTGGATCTTTGCTCGACTCAATGTCAATCAGGTTCGAGAATGAGGATCAAAGGCTTCTCTCCCTACCTATATAAATAGGGGGATCCTCAATTTATTTCCACACTTTTGAAGATGGAGTGATTTTGGAATTTTTTTTCTTAGAAATCAGCAAACTCAAAAGAGATATTAAACAACTCATGAATTCAAAAAATATCTTTTTCTATAGCATGTTCAAGAAAATATAATATATCACGATGACACAACTTGAAATGCAATTACAATTTCAATTGCAAGACTCAAAACTAACGATGGTACCGTAAGCTTTGATTAATAAGTAAGAGCATATTCACTTTTCAATTAAGTGCATCTGTTACTAAAGGTGCGCATGACAACCATTCTATTCCAGAAATAGTTTTTGGAATAGAAATAAATTTTTCTATTTTTATTTCTAGAATAGTTTCTAAGCAAAAATAACCGTTTGATAACGACACAAAATTTCTACTCTAAAAATAGAAATTCGTTTGATAACGACACAAAATTTCTTCCTTTCGAACGGCGATGTACCGGCGATCGGCGGTGATGGATGGCCGACGACCAGCGGCAGTGGTAGCGGTCGACGATCGGCGACGGCGGCAAGCGACCGACGGACGGTGGTCGGCGGCGACGGATGAAGGACCGATTGACGAACGATGAAAATAATTTTTATTTCTGATTTCTATTCCAGAAATAGAAAAATAGAAAATTTTAGCTTTTGGTTTCTATTCAAACCTATTTCGAAACAAGAATCTATTTCAGAAATAAAAAAATGAAATAATGTTCTAAACGGTTTCATTCCGAAACAGTGCGGAATAGAAAAATTGTTTCTGGAATAGAAATTCTAGTTTGTCATGCACCCCCTAAATGGTTGTCTGTAACTTTGAAAAAATTAGTTAATGAAAAATATTTTTATTATTGGAAAACAATCTATGCCGAAACGTTTTCATCGGCGAAAAAGATATTTTTCACTAATTCATCCCTATAAAAGATACAAATGATCATTTTCTAGAGAATGATTTTGAAATTGTTAGTTTTCAGTGATATAAATGCGCCGAAGTTTAGCTTTATACAAGCGCTAGTCGGCCCACCGGTGGCACACATGTTTTCTTGTTCTCATGTCAATGGACGTCAAACGGGCCCTCTTTTAATTGACGTCGGTTCGAGTCAACCTCACATTAGTCGCCATTTTCAAGTGGTCAAGCTCGGCCTGCACGTTGATCCAGCTTAATTTTATTGACAATTTGGCCACTGAAAAGATAAACTCTACCACAGGTCAAGGATCGAATTTCAATTGGATTTCTCGAAACCTCACTTCCGCCCGACCATCATATCGCATTTCTTTCATAGCTAGCATCGTAATGGTCTAACCCCATGTCATAAAACAGTCATTATGACGCCTAATGACGTGCGTAATCACTAGTGACAGTTTAGCAGCATGAAGACTTATCATATAACTTGGGATCTAATTACGAAGGCCCAAGAAGGTGCATTTTCATCTATACAAATGAGTCATATAACGACATATTATAAGCTTTTCAGTTTTCATTTTGGTAATATGACGACCTATTAATTTTTCAACTATTTAAAGTAGGAGTATAACAACGTATTCTAGATTAAAGGAGGGGTATATGTACACCCAACGGACCTTGAATCGAGGCTCGCTTTTTCTCTAGCTATATCTCCTCTATCAACTTGCGTAATCTTTGTGCCATTCAAATGCTTGTTTCAAGAGCTTTCCAAGGACCCCAATGTCACGAGGCGAAATGGCAAAATCATGGACCTAAGATTTCAATCCACTGGGGCTTAAGTCTCGGGTCCATTAAACCGGGCATAAACCGAGCACCATTTCGATGACTAATCATTTCCAAATATCATTATTTACCATAAATTAGAAGTTTGAATAGTTCCATTCGAGTCTGAGACTTCTGGGTATGGTTTTGAGTTCTGGAACCTTTCTTTCGAATATCAAAAAGGTTTGATCGAAATTTGACAAGTCTTAGCCCCCTAATTTGACATTCGTTTAACTTGATTTTTGCTGCGTTGGGATGCTCGCGATCCCTAGTTCAGGATGTGTAATTAAAATTAGGAAATAAAAAAATTCCGAACATCACGAAAAATGGGCTACGGTCTCAAAAGGTGAAAAATTAATAGTTGAATTTGGGTGACAATATAGAGACATCAAAAGATTCGTTTTGATACGTGGAACCTTTCAAATGTGCTTACGACTTTTTATCTCTCCGGTTATTTTTTAATCAACTCTTGCCTACGTTAGGTTTAAGTTAATGATTTTTTTTAAAAAGTGGGTCAAAATATGAGATCACAACGACAACCTTATAGAGGAAGTTCTCTCGGACGAATGGATGACAGTCCATGATCTTGCCAAGAGAAGACCCTATAATTTATCAATTTTTTTTATTCAAATCCAAGTTTTGTATTTTTGAGCCAATTTCAGACCTTAGAAACCAGGGGAAAATATTTCTCGAGAAAATTGGAGGCAGTTAATCGTTTTTAGCTAAGTAACAGAGGTATCACGTAAATTCACAGAAACAATTTGATTTATTTCGGACAAAATTCACTATTTAGTCTCGTGTGAACACTCTGGTTGAGAATAGAACAGCCCTTACGACAACTATAGGTGAACTAGTGGGAGAATCCAACATGGAAATCAAGTTTGGAGGTCCATATACATGGCATCGAAATGTAGTTGCAAAGTGCCGAAGTGATTAAAACCGCTCTCCACTTTGTTCCTACTTCTTTCACTTATTCTTCGAGAAAAACCAAGTGATTCTGATAGTAGTATTCCGAGATTCTTGTGCCGAGAACTGAGCTGCATATCCGGCTACAATTCATATAAAGAAACGAAAAGCGAACCATAAAAGAAATAAAGTAAAAGGAACTCGAGGGTAAGAGAAGAATAAAAAAATGAACCATAAAGAAAGAAATAGTTAAAAAAAAAAACTTTCCCAAAAAGAAAATAATAATAATAAAAGCTCATAGGAATGATTATATATACAATAAGATTGCTGGCTCTTTTAATATTTCATATATGTCCAAGACAAGAAAAGGAACACGTAAATATAACGTGAGAATCGAACTTACTAAAGATAAGGTCGAATATAACTCGACAATGATATATCTGTAACAATTTTCTTGTTCTGCTGCTGCTGATAAAATGATGTTCATGCAACTCCAAGGCGCCCCCACAGCATCTCCTGGTTTTCCGTGACATTATTGACGGTAGATTTCATAGATTTCGTAAGACAGAAGATCCCAGAAAGTGCACAATAGAAATGTACAGAAAGCATTACATGGACATCAAGAGACAGATGAAATCCAAAACAGTGCAGATTCAACTCAGCAAGATCAGCGATGCAGTGTCAAAAAATCTCACTTGACATCAAGGTCGGATCAGTGATGCAGTATCGGAGAGAACCTCCTCTGTACTGGGTAAAAAATTGTTTAAAATGTATGATTATATTCACCAAAATGCAGTGTCTATACAAGTATTCCGAGAAGAAATATCAGTCTACACAAAAGAATCACCCCCCATCTCCCTCAAAAACTCTTCACAGAGCTCCAATCGAAGTTCCTCAGCAAGACCAGCTTGAACAAATCAATATCCTCCCTGCCTGCCTGCCAACCCTTTTGCTGAGAGAACTCAATGGTTGCAGCCATGCTCTTAGCCTTACCATTTAAGGATTCGTATTGGCTGTCAACCATTCGAATTTAGGACTGCCGAGAGGTCGTTGCTCTTCAACTCGCTCATTGTTGCTCTTCCTCTTAAGCTCAAAAAAGCTCACTTGACATCAAGGTCGGATCAGTGATGCAGTGTCGGAGAGAACCTCCTCTGTACTTAGGAAAAAATTGTTTAACATGTATGATCATTCACCAAAATGCAGTGTCTATACAAATATTCCAAGAAGAAAATGTCACTCTATACAAAAGAATCACCCCCCATCTCCCTCAAACACTTCGCAGAACTCCAATCGAAGTTCCTCAGCAAGACCTGCTCGAACAAATCAAGATCCTCCCTGCCTGCCAACCCTGAAACACTTTGCAGCCGCGCTCTCGGCCTGATTGTTTGAGGATTTGTATTGGCTGTGAACCCTTTGAATTTGGGACTGCCGAGAGGTCATCGCTGAGCATTGCTTTCAACCCAGTTGTCCAGAATAGGCAAGCTCATCGCCAGGCAGCCGTGCTGGGATGCTACAGGTCTTGGAGCTCCATTCGCACAAAGCTTGATACACGCACTAGTACTATTGTTTCAAACTGTATTGATTATACTCACCAAAATGCAGTGTCTATACAAGTATTCCGAGAAGAAATGTCACTCTATACAAAAAATCACCCCCCATCTCCTTCAACCACTTTGCAGATCTCCAATCGAAGTTCCTCAGCAAGACCAGCTTGAACAGATCAAGATCCTCCCCGCCTGCCTGCCAATCTTTTTGCTGAGAGAACTCGTGCCGGCGATGAATACAGATTTTCTGTCCGATGAATGGGTATCAAGGAAAAGAAAGGCGATCTGCAAAAAAATTCCGCCTTTCGTCTCACCGAGGTGCCATGGACACAGAGAAATCCACAGGCAAGCCGAACTTCTCAGCCCAAGCCTTGGAATCCAAATACAGCTTGGAGATCACGGCACTGACCTGGCTCATGTCCGGCCTCCTCTCCGCCTCCTCCTCCACGCACTCCAGCCCCAGGCTGACCATCCTCTCCGCCACCTCCTCCGGGTACGAGTCCTTCAGCCTTATGTCCACCCACCTCCTCACCTTCCCTCCCTCCACCGCCTCCCTCGCGCTGTCTATCACGCTCATCCTCCGGTAACCCCCGCCGCCGCCCTCCCCGTCGAAGCAGTACCGCAGCGGCTCCTCCCCGCTCAGCAGCTCCAGGATCACTACCCCAAACGCGAACACGTCCGACTTCTGCGTCGCCACCCCCGTGACCAGGTACTCCGGTGACATGTACCCTCTCGTGCCCTCCAATTTCACTCCCCTGCTGCTAGTCCTCTTCAGGGTCCGGCCGCCCCCGGGCTCGGAGGCGCCCTCCTGCTCCTCCTCCACCACTTCGGCCGCCTCGCCGCACAGATCGGCGGTCCCGAAATGGCAGATCCTCGAATTGAGCGACGGCTCCGTCACGATGATGCTCGAGCTCTTGATGTGGTTGTGGACGAACCCGGACCCCCCGCCGCCGCCGGTGGCGGAGCCCGCGCAGTGGTGGATGTAGTCGAGGCCGTGGGCGAGGTCGGCGGCGATCTGCATCCGGGTCACCCAGGACGAGAGGACGGTAAACGCCCGGTTCACCTTGTTCCTCAGGCAGTCCGACAGGTTCGCCCCCTCCACGAACTCGTACGCCAGGTAGACGAAGTTCCCGGCGACGGCGGCGCCCAGCAGCTTGACCAGGCTGCTGTGGTGGCTCTTGGTGATGGCGGAGAGGCGGCGGCCGAGCTGGGGGCCGTCGAGGGGCCGCTTGAGGCGGCGCTGGAAGACGACGGCGTCGCGGCCGCGGAGGGCGCAGCGCCAGGAGGAGGGGGAGAGGCGGCCGGCGAGGAAGTTGCCGGTGGCGAGGCGGAGGTCGGGGAGGGTGTAGATGAGCGGCGTCTCGGGGAGGTACTGCTTGATCCTGGACAGGGACTGCTGGCCGAAGGAGAGGGAGGAGGAATTGGAGTTGGAGTTGGAGTTGAAGTTGTAGCTGTTCAGGTTGAGGGAGGCGGAGGAGGAGGAAGACGGGTTGGAGGGGTTGGAGGACCTGGAGGACTTGGAGGTTCTCGACGACTTGGAGGGTCGAGCGGCGGCGGCGCTGGTGGTGGGTTGGATCGCGTCTGCAGATGCTTTCGATCTGCACATGCTTCTTATCTGCACATGGAGAGAACGAAGTTGAAGAAGTTGAGGGTGTCTTTAAGGGGGTTTTGGCATTTTTTTTAAGGGAGGAAAATCTATAAGAAGAGCGAAAAGATTATTGGCCGGCGGCGTGAGAAATAGATTTCGTGTTCGTTAAGGTTTCACTGAACGTAACTCGGCTGAGGTAAGTCAAGTTTTAAGGAGAGATTATTGTAATGATGACATTGGAACATGAATTCGTCGCCGACGTTGGAGGTTTCACACCGGAATGAGTAAACGGCACGGCTTACGTTCAAACGGGGTGGGGATGTTTCGATTCAATCGGTTTGTGGGGCCTACGGGGGATTTTTTGCCGGGTGTTCGGGGGATCCCTGCACCGAAACAGGCGCGGCTAAGAAGAATTATGAGTTCGCGCCACGACCTGTCCATCATCTTTCTTTCGCTCTACCGTCGCCCGTCCAAAAGTCTCGTGCTGACCCACGACAGCATGTGAGAAGAGGTCGTCGACTTTGACTTGAAAAATGCCGGGGACCCTTGAGGCGCGTGAACAACCAACGAGATTACACGAACGGACGGTTGCTTTTCACCGTTCTTCGGCCGACATCTGGGTTTGGCACAGCGTATAAATACTGCTCAGTGCGTGTATTATACTGCCATGTTGGGTCAGATCTACACAGGGTCGGCATGCCCTCATTAGCCATAGGCAAGGGCTTGTCATCATCGCTTGGATCCGGTAAAGCCATCCTGGCTTGACCCTCGCTTGGGGCTAGTGACCAAAGAAGGAATTCTTTTTTTTAAAAAAAGACAGAAAAAGAAGGAAAAAAGTTTAAAAAATCACAGAAATTGTTCAAGCCAATATTGACCATTCTATGAAGGACGATTGGTGTTTATGTCATTGATTGTCGGCTAAAATTGACCAAAAGAGCTACATTGAACAATCTCAAAAAATTTAGGACTAAATTGATCTAATTAAAAAAAATTAGAATTGAATTAAGATCTCCAACAACATTTTTTTTATTAGTTATTACCCCTTTCGATGGTTTAGAATTATAGTGGACTAGGATTTTTTTATAGCGTGAATCGTACTTGAATACACTAAGTGGTGATCGAGACGATGGCGATATCATACTTGACTATAGTGACGTCCTTGACTACATTGAGTGGTGATCAATAGAGGTGTTAACGGTTCGGTTCGGTTTTTCAACGAAACCTTTAGGAAAAACTTCCGAACCGACTTCGGTTCGGTTCGATTTTTTGGTTTTTGATTTTCAGCTTTTAGTTTTCGGTTTTTGCATTTGGCTTTTTTTTTTTTTTTTTTTTCTATTGTATATATTTTTGTTTCCAAGAAATAAACTCTTATCGTTTGTTGATTCAGTTCGATTCGGTTAACGATAAAAAAAAAATCGATTTTTAATGAGAACCGAACTGAATGAAAACCGAACCAAAAAAACCAAATTTTCAGTTCGGTTTTCGATTCAGTTCAGTTTTTGACACCCCTAGTGATCAAAATGATGCCAACATACTTGACTCCATCATGAGGTTGAGGCAATGTTTGGACAAGGCCGAGAGAGAGAGAGAGAGTCACTGGCATGGTGAGGACCAAAATGAAATTTATGGGATCTATAAGAGACACGATCTTCTGGTGTTGAACGAGTTGACAGATGAGAATGCCGCACAAGATGACGGATTGATCTACGTACAAGGGGAGACATGTACTTCAACGTTGAGGGGGCGTGTTAGACTCTTTGGAAGGAAGGACCCAAGGAAGCAAAAAAAGTACAAAGACATGTTGTTCCAAAATTAGGAAACTCGTGCAGACTTTCCCTTTCGTCATAGACTTTTCAAACCGCTTTACAATCCGTTCTTACATTACTGCGGCATACCGTAAACCCCTAAAATTGGCAGTTTTCGAAAATCCAAGTTGCCACTTAGGAAGACAATCCATCATGATCATTCTGGAATTAAGATGAAGATTTGGCTATCCGTAATTGACTTTACTATCCCTAACATTATACGATGTGTACAAAAGACAACTAAACGATGAGGGCCTATCAACTTAGAAACCCTTCAAAGCTGAAGAACTGTTGCTTTTGTCCTGACCAATTAGTTCTTGAGTATAATCTGGAGTCAAAGGTAAACGCAAGAGATAACCAAGACGTAGACAGTATTATACATTGATGGTGAGCGATACCTTGTATCGTTATACGCCCGACGCGACAAAGTTACGTGCGCTTGTTTTCATCTGTCTGCTGTTGTCGTCCGACTTCTAGAATGGAGTTCGATATTATCGCAGCAGATGGAGACGTGATACCAACGACGAGCATGAAGCACCCAAAGACTTCAGAGATGGGTCTGTAAAGGAGTTCGGCAGTGGAGTCAAAGAGATTGGTCTGTGAGAGGATAAATTCATGAAGTGCAAGAGCGTATAATTTTAAGGGGATTTGTTTATAGTAAGAATTTGCATTTGGGGGGTTCTCTTCATTTTATTAATGAGTGCCTTTGGACTTTTTTAAGCATCCAAATGAATTTCAATCTTTTCAAGGGTATCGCGATTTGTATAATCAATATTCCCAAAACTGTTCGCTTGAAATATGATGCCCCTCGGTTCTTGGAAGTATTGAGTGATATCCTCATCAAGAGAAGACCTCGAGCCACTTGGACCATTGACCGCGAGACATTATCGTTCATACCGGAAGCATTAGCCCCTAGTAGTACGTGTAATCCGTCGGATCGTGCGGCTGGCAAGAGATGCGCTTCGGTCCGTTTGCTTCGGGTGGACGTGATGATGCGCATCGCTGATGTTTGACTACTTCACGCCACGCCACGACCCGTCCGTCCTCCTGTTGCGCCACTTTCACCCGTCTGAAAGTCTCGTGCTGACCCAAGGTACCCGCGAGGTTGACTTTGAATTGAAAATGGGGGACCCACGAGGCCCATGAACCCCACCATTAGGATTGAACGAGCGAACAATTTCTTTTTCTTCTGACCGTTCTTCGCCCGAAATCTGGGTCTTGCAAAGCCTGGAAATACTGCTCAGTGTGTGTGTATTAAACTGCCATGTTGGGTAAGATCTACACAGGGTTGAGACGGCCTCGTTGGCCTCGTTGGCCGTAGGCAAGGGCGTTGTGGCCCTTGCCCAAAACAGATCAGGACGTCCCAACCCTCGCTAGTGGCCAGTCCAATGGAAGGAAATAAAAAAGAAAAAAGAAGGAATGAAAAGGAAAGAAAAAGATAAAAATTTTAAAAAATTATAAAAATCGTTCAAGTCAATGTTGATCATACCATGTGGGACGGCGGACGTTCATGTCATCGATTGCTTGCCAAAATTGACTGGAAGAATTGCTGTGACAGCCTGAATTTTCAAAATTTATTTTCGATTAAATAAATCGGGCCTTTCGTCGACACGCCAATAGTGCTATTCTCTGAACTGATCACTCACGAGATAACTAAACTATCCGGGGAAGCAATTAAGGAATCTAAATGCAATGGATTTGAGAATTCGACCAAGAGTCGACTGCTCGACCGTATTAGTCTGCAAGGGTCATTACGGCACCGTCAGAGATCGATCAAAGATCAGAGATAGGTCGATTCGACTGAGATATATGATCAAATTGTGGGTGATTCCATTTGATTGCAAAATTTTCATCGATCGGCACTAAATTTATTTTTTGTCTTTTTGGTACCCGGTGCCCGTAATTGAAATCTCGAGATTTTCACGACAATCGAGGATCACCAATGTGTCGGAGATGTACATTGTGACTCGAGATAAATCGATCACGGGTCAATTGTACCAAAAATTCCTAAAAGTTACCGGTAGACTAAGTCACGCTAAAAGCGCGCCGGAGTGAAATTAACCATGAATTTGAACCCGATTTCAGAAATTGGAAGTTTTGTGGTGCCACGAGCTATTTTAGAAACGTCGGCTCATCCTTCGAAGATTTTTCAGAGATTTCAGGATTTTTACGGAAAATTGATTCGGACATTGTAGAAAATTAGCGGAAATTCAGATGGGTTAAGTCAATGGAAATTTAGACTTCCAAGCCGAGCTTTTGAGTGTCGGGGGATTATAGAAAATTATTCAAGATTTTTCTTCATCAAGATTGAATCTCAATTTGGGAAATTGAGTAAGAAAATTGAATTTAATATAATGAAATTCGAAATTGGACATAAGGCTGAAAAATTGGGACTTTAATTGGGGTTATTTGTGGGAATTTGATTGGAAAGTATTGGGAGACAAATCATTAATGGAGTGGCTAAGAGTTGTTGACTATTTCCTTTCTTTTTGCACAAATCTTCTCGGGCAAGCTGGCGTTGCCGACTCCACCTCCATCTTCGTGCACTTCTCTCTCTCTCAACCTCTCCTACTCACGTTTTCTTTTACCTTGCCTTTCATTTCCCTTTTGTTTTCCTTCGAAGCTGCCCCTGCGTCAATCTCCACTCACCAAAATTTCTTCCTCTTCCTTTCACCCATGGACACTTGTCCATGAGCCAACTCCCTTCGGTCAACAAAAGAACTTCCCCTTCCCCTTAGTTGACCACCGAAGAAACCTAGTCGCTTGCTGCCAGCGATCGTGCTCCATCTCAAGCTACCAACTCGCCGAAGCTGCTCCAAGTAAGGCCCACATCCACGAGCCCACGATCACACCTCCATCCTCCAGCTACCAGCGATTCTGCCCCACCGAAGCCCATCTCTGCCACGTTCCAGTCAAACAAAGCAGCGTTGGAGACACCGAAGTTGACCCGTCTCCGCGTGGCTTCATCACTCCATTTTGCCGCGCGAGGTCTTTCACCGAAGCCGCGTAGAATCAAGCAACGCACGAAGCTGCAGCCCATCGTGTCTTCAAGTCCAGTCCACGGTTCCACCGAATTCCTGCAGTTTCTTCAAGCGGCCCACAACCAGTCCACACGAGCCCATCAGTCCAGCAATTCTTCAGCTTGTGAGTTCAATGAGGCCCACCTTCAGCAGCAATTCGGGCCCAGCAGTTCTTTTGTTGTTCGGCCCGGCAGCTCAGTTTTTGAAGCCCAGCCCAAGTTGAAAACAAATCTCAGATTGGGCTGAGATTTGTTGGGCCAAGTCTAGGCCCGGTCCAAGTTCGCCGACGCCGCTGAAAATTTGGATTTCGGCCGCCGTCGCTCTGTCATCGCGGTGAATCGATTTCCGTAATTAATTGGTGAGTTTATACTCTAAACTCTGCTTAGTAGGCTAATAACGTTTAAGGAGTGTTTAGATTTATTTGATTAGGAATTAGGTGGTTAGTTATATTAAATTAGAAATTTAATTATTTAATTGAGCATGTTAGATGGTTAGCATGGTTTAGCTAAGGCCTAAATAAATTGTACTGTTTATCGAGAAGGGTTCGAGAATTTTCTGAGTCCGTATTGGTTATTAATTTAATGATTCTAGCCTAGGTTAGTATTTTTAGAATTTAAATTGATTTATTTAATTAATTTAATTAATTATTTAATTATTAAATATTTTCCGGAAATTAGGCCGAGATAGTCGGTGACCGGAATTTCGTGCCGATTGCAATGGTGTGGTTAATTTCTGCAATTGAGTGTTAAATTATGCAAATTGAGTGCTGATTGGATTTTTGGTTTTTAATTCCAAAAATTGTGAATTTTCAATATTTATTCAAAAATCCCGGGTGTCGGGTTTTGACACCGAAAATAGTTTTTAATACTATATGAAATAGTGGAATTTCAAAAAAGAAGAACATCAATTTTTCGGGGTCAAGTTGACTGTGTACCCACACACGGGTAATTTCATGTGAATTTCTAATATGAAAAAAAAAAAGCCAAGCTCACCATTTTAATTGAAGCATTTGAGTGCAATGCACGGTGTCTTGGGCCATATTTGAGTGATCGTGTGATGGTTAAGAAAAATCGTCCTAGGCTGTTAAGCTGGACGTTATCCCTATTTGGGATACCCCCTGGACAACGGGAAGCTGATCGCAGTAGATTCTAGACCCTATGCTCCTTTGGGAAAGCCGTCTAAAAATGAGACGTGTCATGCTCAATGGGTGAGATGAAGCCTGGCAATGCCAGAAGACCGCCGAACAGAGAGTAGGTCGTGCTATATGTTGAGATCAAAACTAGGAACGCATGATTCATTGAGTGTGGCGTTTTAGTTATTGGAGCTTATTTGTTGCTCATATTCTCATGTTGTTTGTGATATAAATTGTACTGACCTGTAGGGTGTATCTGAGACAAGGTAAGTCCCATTGATTATGTGATTGTGTGATTAGGGCAATTCTGGGCGTATTTCCCTCCTAATCGGGGTTTAGAGCTTAGACTCGCTAAGATTATATCTCACCTCGTTATGGGACAACATTTTCAGGGTTGTCGAGTGGAGGACCTGGAGCTGAGAGGAGGTGATCGGAAGTGTAGGTTAGTTAGGACCGCTTCTTTTTGGAAGGCTAGTCTTTTGTAGTCTTTTGGCCGTAGTCTTTTGGCCATAGACTTTTGTACATGACTCAGTGTGAATATAAAAGTATGTTTGTTTGTGAATTTGTATCCTGCTTTTCTATCCCGAGATGATTACTATCAAGGGATTTCTTTTCGCTTCCGCATGTGCAATAAAATGGAAAGGGTCGGCGACTCGTCCTCGGAAGTCGCAAATTATTATTGACCAGATAGGGATGGGCACGCGCTCGGGGTTCGGGGCATAACAACTGCATTGACTAATTTCAAAAGATTCATGACTAAATTGATGAAATTAAAAAAATTTAAAATTGAATTGACATTTCAAGCAAGAATTTTTTTTTTTTGAGGTAATTATCCATTCTGATTAGGGGTGAGCATCGGTCCAAGGTCAACCATGGACCGACCCTGAACCAGTCTAACCCTGCCAGTCCTAGTTCGGTTCCTAAGGAGACTAGGTCGGTCCTTGGTCCTAGAATTCCTGGACCGGCACTATGCGAGTCGGTCCTCGATCCTAAGAGTTCCGGATATGTCCAACCCGGACCTTGATTTTATATATATAATATTATTTATAATTTTTTTATATATAGAAAATCTTAAAATAAATAGTGTCAACAACATTAAATAGCTCTTTAGTGAGGAGTTCAAGTAATTTTACATTATTCTTTAATAACTTAGATTTTTAATATCTTTTATAGTGTCAATAGTCATAATTTGCGAAAGAGGAAAATGTTTTTGTAAAGAGTCCTCACGACGTCAAAAAAGGCATAAACAGCTCTTTATGACATCTAGTATTCGTTCTCTTTTATCTTATTTGTCCTCTTAGTCTTCAATTTGCCAAAATCGAAAGAAACAACTTCTCCACTCGTCACTCGACACTCGCCTCGCTCACTTTGGGTCATTCGTGCCACTCGCCGCTCGATGCTCTATTGGTTTGTTGCTCCCCACTCGACATTCGATGCTCATTCTAATCGACGCTCACCCCACTTGATCATCATCACTTGCCTTTCTTAGTTGACCTCGCTCATCATCGAACTCATTGAGTCGGTACGATCCTCGGTTGCCCTTTCAAAGAGTACAAAAAATGAAATAAAAATTATTGGTTGATCCTAGGTTGACCTGGAAACCAGAACGAACCCATTGGGTCAATTCGATTTTCAATCGTTTTTTTTAAGGAGTACAAAAAATGATATAAAAAATTATTGATTAGTCACGAGTTAACCCTGGAACCGGACCGAACCCATTATTAGGTTGGTCCAGTCCTCGGTCCCAAACTCAATAGGGTCGGTCCTCGGTCCCAAAAATTGAGGATCAACACTGTGCGGGTTGATCCTAGGATTAGGGGGTGGACTAGCCCAACCTGGATCATACTCACCCCTACTTCTGATGGTTAAGAATTATTCAGACTAGGATTTCTTTATAGTGTGAACTATACTCCACTATTGTGACGTACTTGACTACATTGAGAGGTGATCGAGATGATGGTGATGTACTTTACTACATTGTGAGGTCTAGGCATTCATGTTGCATGACAATGAGTGGTGGTTGGACAAGGCGAGAAAGAGAGACAGAGAGAGATGACTACTTTGAGTGGTGATTGAGATGATGGTGACATACGTGACTACATTGTGAGGTCAAGGCATCCGTGCCGCCATGGCAATGAGCGGTGGTTGGACAAGGAAGGGGGGTGTGGAGAGAGAGAGAATGATGAGGACCAAAATGAGCTCTACAAGAGACATGATCTTCTGGGCGCTAAGCGTTATGCGAGTCGACAGATAAGGATATCGCATGAGACAGCGGATCAATCTACATTCAAGCGGGCACATGTGCTTTGATGTTGAGGGTGAGTATTGGACTCTTTGGAAGGACCATAGAGATATGTCGATGTTCCAAAGTTAGGAAACACGTCTAGTGTCATTACATGCCGTAGTTATATTTACCTTTGTAAGCACGGATGAGTTCTCAAATCAGCTACGCTCCTAAATGGACAATATAATTTCGGGTTTTGTTAGTATAGTAATTTTTGAACTATTATGAGAATAACAATATATTGCAAGCAATGAAACCTTAAAAGAGTGCATCCCATAACAATTTGTAATTATTTGTTATTTAGTTTTTTGTGGTTTAAAATAAGCTGTTATTCTTAAAGGCTGTGTTTGGCAGTCAAGATAAAATTTATGATAAGATAAAATGTATTCTATTATGCATTTTGTGCTTGTCCAAGATGGGATAAAGTTGGATGTGAGAGGAATATAGGCCGGATAAAATTATCCTATAGGAAATGTGAGATAAAAGTTGATAGGATTTATAATATCTATAATAAGAAAGCCTTCTTTCTCGAATAATCAACTCATAAATTAACAAAATTGAAATTATATTTCAATATAAATAATATTTGAACTCCAATATAAGAAATTCAAAATATCAAAAAATAAAATTTAGTTTTTAATTTAATCTTAGTTTTATTTATATATTAACTTTAATTCTATCTTATAATATAAATTCAATATATATAATATATAATTATATATTTATATTTATTACATATTATAGGTATTTTTGTATTTTAGATATATTTATACAGTTTGCTATTTAATAAAATTTTATTAGAGAATGATGGAGGGGGAAAAGAAATAAAAAAGAAAATAATTAAAATACATAGGAAAAATAAAATAACATAAGCAAATAAAAGTAAAATTAGGCAATAGTTTCACAAGAAATTTTTACCATATGTGTTTGTGAATTTTTAGGTTTATTTATATTGATACACCATTTATATTAAATAATATATATGATATAATGTGAATATCTTTGACTTTATTACTGCAATTTACTAAACAGTAGACATAATAATTAGCAAAATTCATGAATTTTATATCTTATCTTATCTAATCCTGTCCTGATTAGAAATCCGAACAACCAAACTAAACATAATAGATTAAAGACTTTTAGCTAATTATTTCTCCATAATATGTAGCTTAATCCTTTATGAACAAATGTTCGGGCATCAACCTTTTCATCACGCTTTTATATAGTGTTGGAAAGGAGCACTTCAATTTATTTTTTTTGTCCCACGCTGTTTGAGATGCTCTCTCTTGAGGGCTCGATTAATGGGTTCACTTTCCTAACTCGATAACAATAAGAAAAAAAAAGTGTTGGACAGGTAAAAGGAAAAACCCAATGGAGACCATGGGATATAATAAGCAAGAACTTTCGATTCCTATGACAAAAAGTTGGGTTTAGCTGGTGCCCTAGGGTGGTGGGCACTCTAATGAGTCTCAAATCATCTACATTTACATCCCAAAACAAATATACATTGCTGCCCAGATGTCGCAAACTAAGACTTTACTATTCATTTTAGGGGAAATAAAATAATGATTTCTAAATTTTAACCAAATATATAATGTGATTCTGAACTTAGCCTAATGTACAGTGTTATCTTTCAACTCTTAAATTATTTGATGAGGTCCCTAGACTTTTGGTACGCATTTAATTTAGTCCTTGAATTATATAAAAATGTTCAATGTTATCCCTAAACTCGAATTAATGAAAAGACAACATTAAATATTTTCATATAGTTTAGTGATTAAATGTAACATATATCAAAAGTTTATGGATCATATTGAATGAATTAAAAATTCAGGGATAACATTGGACATTAAATTAAAGTTTAAGGACCATTTATATAATTATCCATTCATGTTACCTATCTTTGCTTCACACCTTATGCAATAAAAGTCTTATTAAAGGAGCCAACCACTTCAAGTTCAAGAGCTCGAGCTCAACTAGACCTGCATGATTAGAGCTTGAAACTTGATTGCTTCAACTCGATCGGATATTGACTTTCCTACTCTACTCAATTCAATTGAAAAAGTGAGATATTCGAGTTCAACTTGACTCATCTCGACATCTATGAACATATATGAGGCATGCCTGGACAAACTTCATCTCTTTATTTTTTGCTTAATCTAAATCATGTGCACACATATTTTTACTTTTTTATTTAGTAAAACTCTTACACTTTTACAATCAACAAACATTGATACATAATTTTTTTTTCCATGTTGACGCGTAAATTTAAATGTATAGTTTTGATAATCCAATTTTTGAAATTTGGATAATATTTTAAATTTTCACGGGAAACCCAAAAGGTGTTCTTGACTTAAATTTAATTCTAAACAAACAAGGCATTCAAGGTTGAGCTCGAATACAATAAGCTCAAAAGCTATAAATTTTTGGAATTTCTATGTCTATTATTTACATGTTAGATTTTTTTGTAAAATAATAAAAATTCAATTAGACTCGTGAGCTTATTGAGTGTAGAGAGAGAGAGAGAGAGAGAGAGAGAGAGAGAAGAGAGAGAGAGAGAGAGAGAGAGAGAGAGAGAGAGAGAGATTACAAAATGAAGTTCACATTAATTGGGTAAGCTCGGTAGGGACCATCTCCAGTATTTCTCCTTTAATCTGTTCTGGTATAACAAATCCTTTCGGTTGAATGCGTATCACTTGCAATTCGTAGAGAGAGAGAGAGAGAGTAATGTTTTGCACTAATGTATTTTTAAAAAATGAAGTTTACATTTATTGGGTAAGCTCGGTAAGGACCATCTCCATTACTTCTCCTTTAATTTGTTCTGGTATAACTATCCCTTTCGGTTGAATGTGAATCACTTGCAATCGTCCAAACTTCCCTTTCTTTATAAAATTTTCAAATCACTTTAAAAGCCCTTCTTACATTACTGCGTTATACCCCTAAAAATTGGCAATTTTCGAAAATCCAAGTTGCCACTTAGGAAGACAATCCATCATGATCATTCTGGAATTAAGATAAAGATTGGCTCTCCATAGTTGACTGTACCATCCCTAACATTATACGATATGTACAAAAGACAACTAAACGATGAGGGCCTATCAACTTTGAAACCCTTCAAAGCTGAAGAACTGCTACTTTTGTCCTGACCAATTAGTTCTCGAGTATAATCTGGAGTCGAAGGTAAACGCAAGAGACAACCAAGATGTAGACAACATTGTGCATTGATGATGATACCGTGTATTGTATACGCCCGACATGACAAAGTTACGTACGCATGTTTTGATCTCTACTGTTCTCGTCACTTCTGGAATGGAGTTCGTTGTTATCGCAGCAGATGGAGACGTGATACTAACGACGAGTATGAAGCACTCAAAGACTTTAGAGATGGGTCTGTAAAGGAGTTCAGCAGTGAAGTCAAAGAGATTGGCCCGTGAGAGAGTAAATTTTTGTGAAGTGCAAGACGGTTGTATGCAGAATCCTATTCTTGTGGACAGCACATGATGATAGCACCACTTGCACAAGAGCATATAATTTAAAGGGGATTTGTTTTTAATGAGAATTTGCAGTTAGGGGGGATTTTCTTCATTTTATTAATGAGTACCTTTGACTTTTTTAAGCATCCAAATGAATTTCAAATTCTTAAATGTTAAATTCTGTATGGAGATTTGTATAATCGATTTTTCTAGAAGTGTTTGATAAATATTACTAATATGCACAATAACATTACTTTTTTTTTTTTTATATATTTCATTATTATCTCACATTTGATGTAACAACTCAACCTATTCTACATAAACCAATCCCTCAATAAAAAGTTCTCAAGAGTATTCATAATTATCATATAAGACGACAAATAAATTGGAATTTGCGTTTTATTTCTGAATTACTTAGCATGGCTTCTCCAATTCGATGTGGAATTTTTAGGTGTTATATACCTTTACTTAGAAAATTAACATCCCCGTCAACCTACATCGATGCATGATACTTCCCTACATTTGGCCCATTTATGTTCTATCTGCCTTCCTAGGAGTTTGCGAGAAGTTGCACCTTATTGAAGTCCCCTGACCCCTCCGAGCTCTTGTTGGATTAACTTTAGGCCTAATCTGTACATGAATCACACCCCTCTTGGGGGAGGTCCTGCTTTGATACAATTTGTAACAATTTGTTTCGTTTCAAGTCAGTTAAACCTCTCAAAAGTAATATAAAAGTAACAACACAAGGTGATTGTCATTCGAGAGTGGGTGTTTACTTTTTACTGTGATTTTCTTTACTGTGCTGCACGTTCCTCCACATGTTTCTAATGAATTTTCACATAAGAATAATTTGACTGAAAGTGAAGTTGATCTAACCAGAAAAAAATTGAAAGTAGAGTCGCCTAGTTTAAAGTAAAGGCAAATGTAGGAGGACACCAATGTCATCTACTCTTGGAAAACAAGAAATCTCGAGGGAGATCAACTTCATAAAAGATCAAGTTTAAGAACACCAAAGCGTAGATGACCATGTTTGACCGTGAAGGGCAAGGCGATTGAAGTGTAAACGACCACAGACGCAGCCCGAATGAAGAAAGGAAAACGAGCACACAAGGTTCAAGGACACGTGAGATGTATGTGATTCAATGTCCTAGAGAGCCGAATGTTCCGCACCACCGCTGTGTCCCATCACATGAAGATTACCAAAGAAGGATTTGCAGAACCAGCTAGAGAGGACATGTCCAAGCAATTTTGAGGGTTTGCGGCCGCCAAGGTCTAACCTAAATGAACCAGATATGAGTATGTAGTAGCCGAAACAAGGTTAGCATCTGCCTAACCTAAACCCTAATTCTCCTTCTTCCTACCGACTCTCTCCTACAATTTCCCAACTAAAAAAACTGAAAGTTCGGCTCTCTAGGAAGTAGATTAACCAACCCAGAAATTACCTATAACCTACGAGTTCGGCTCTGCAGGAAATAGCTCAACGTACAGTAACTTTTCCTCATGTTGGTATTCTCTGTAGACCATCCCGGCCAGCTAATTTTCATTTCCTAGCCACTGATTACAGGAGAATTTCTTCTTTACATTTATGCTTATTGCACTGGATTGATTTTCGCCGTTGGCTTTGTGGGTTTCACAGGGGTCTCTTGTATAGATCTGATAAAATCGATGGTTATGGACCTAGGTTCAGACGAGAATTTCACCAATTATAGGATTAGAAATCAAGTGTCATTGTTTCGACAATGTGTCTTATTCTTCTGCACTTAGTTATCACGTGATTTAAAATATCAAATCTCACAAAATCAGTGGTTTACATGGGTCTCTCGTCACAAAATTAATAACCATGGTGAATCCAGTCCAGTAGATTAAAGTTCAAGCAACAATTGCCCCGATTACAAGATGAGAAACCAAATTTCATTGTCTTGAAAGTGCGTTTATTTTCATACATTGAAGTTATTACGCGATCTCAATAATTTTTCAGACTGGTAATTCAGTTTGATGTACAAGAGAAATTTTAATGTAAATTGAGTAGCAGTTATGAACTACATAAGCTTTTGCCTTACCAATTGCTGAGATGCTTTAATTAAGCTTTTGCCTTCTGTTTTTTTTTTTTTCCACTATGAACAACCTAATTTTTTTTTTTTGTTGGGAGAGTCCTCGAATAAACCACTAAACATGCCATATTAAGGCGCTCCTTCATGTGTCGCCACATTTTTATGTTCTAGCCAAATGCAAATTGATCTTACCATCCTTACAACTGCCTTCACCAAACAATCCAATTAAGCTTACTGAAATTCCTCATATCGAATGCACTGATCTAGCGCTATGTTCATCACCAATCCTTTTCTAAAGCTTTGTGATTAGGTGGCCCGTCGGCTATACTTGTCGAGAGAATATTAAATAGATTTAATCTATGAGCTATGTAATTGATTGAACTAATCAGATCCGGAAATTACACGAGAATTGGTGTCTTTTTAGTGGGACCGAATGAGGGTTCGATGAATTATTTACAGACGAACTATAGTGCCGATTGTTCTCTGGTGAAGTTCTCGTTCATTAATTACTTCTAGCCGAAATGCCTACCTAATTCTCACCCTTATGCTTGCAAGAAAATTGCGCCACTGCCAGTCTCTCTCTCTCTCTCTCGATCTCGATTACATGGCGAACCTCCCAGATCATCTTGTCTGGACACTCCTCTTCGTCCTTCTCCTCTTGCTCTCCCGGACGTCTTCGTCCACCGTCAAGCTCTTCAACGTCCTAGACTTCGGCGCTGACCCGACTGGGAAGGCCGACTCCACCCAGGCCTTCCGTGATGCGTGGACATCAGCATGCGGCCGCGGCGACTTCTTCGCAACCGTCGCAGTGCGGAGCGGAAGATACCTCCTCAGGCCGGTGCGGTTCAGAGGCCCTTGCAAGAGCAGGCACATGAGCGTGAGGATGGGAAGTGCGACGCTGGTGGCTCCTCCGGACTACAGAGTCCTCGGCGGCAGCTCGAGCTGGTTGAACTTTGATGGGGTCTCGAACACGTCCGTTCACGGCGGAGTTCTTGATGCCAAAGGACCGTCTCTATGGGCATGTAAGGATTCCGGCCGCCACTGTCCCGACGGAGCCACGGTAATGTACTTTTCCTCTCTGCACCTTCAGATATTGGTTCGATTCTAAAGTCAGGTTGGTTTTTCCTTTCGCAATTCGGGCCAAAACTTATTATTTTGTCCTGCCGCCGATGGAAAAGTTCATTTCTTGCTAGGATAGGTTGGTAATAGCACCTGTCTAATTAATGAAAAGACAATGTATCGTAAATTTATATTGCTCCTATAGTATACATCCCAACCACATTTTGCATTTGAATTTGGAAACTCATTTTTCTATTGGTCGGTTTCCTCACATGACATGACCCCGTGTCACCCTTATTAATAACTATCGATCCATTAGTTCGTGGAAATCGTGAAACGCTCTATTTAGAAAGTAATTCAACGTCTTTATAGGAAGTTTTGAAGAACAAAGAAAAGTGAAGAAGCTACCCTATCATACTCAGCTTTTCTTAGGCCCTCCACTTGATTAGACAACGATGCATATGAGAGCAACCGTAGTTAATGACCTACCATGAAGGCTGCCACCATCATCTTGTTGCTACAAAACTTCGACTGCTGTATATCCTCCACTCTCTCCTCTCTCTACCATCTTCCCTCCGAAACAGATTTGTCTCGTCGCTCAGCCTATTGTATATCTTCCATTTCTAGATCGTCCCCCTCTGAAACAGATCTCTCTCTCTCTCTCTCTTTCTAGCATTGCCACCTTAGAGATTCGGACGGCTTGATGCCTCCACATCTTGGTTGCAAGATCTCCTTTAAAGTTTGGAGATCTCTCGCGTGTGGGCGCATAGGTAAAGAAAGACTCTGAGCATCGTCACGAGAGTGGTCCAGGGTTGTCGCCGGCGGCGGTGGCATTAAGTAGTTTTTTCCAATCAGCGGTGGTGGTGGTGGTGTAGGTGGAGAGCTGTGATGTTGTACCAACCCGGTCCATTCCATATATGACATGCTCCTAGAGGGACACTCTGAGTAACCACGCAAAACAGTTATCATTTGGGAATGAATCTTACATGAATGAGATCACAATACCTTACCCATCCACTATGAGATTTAAAAAACGATACTTCCCCTATTCAATATATGACCGAGATCTATCCCTACCCCCTTTGTCATCTTGAAAGCCCATGAAAAGTCACAGCTCTTTCGAACTCTCTCACTCCGGCGATAAATTCACATCTTCGTCGTATCAGGTATGAGCTTAGTTCGCTCATGAATCATATATGAACTAAAGATGATCCTGATTAGATACCATTTATAATTACTCAATTCATTCCATGTGAGCTAATCCAAAAGAGTATTTTAGTTAGTGACAATTCATATGGGTGTTACTTATGAATTACGGAATGAGTTCTCATCCATTTCGATGTGCAACTTGGGGGTTAGAGATGTACCGTGGTGCTTAGATTGGAAGAGGAGAAAGGGAGAAGGTTTTTATTCCGATATACATATCATTTGGAGACTTGACACCTTAGCATGACTCTAATTGAAGTCCATGTAAAATTGGGTGGTCCCAAGTAGTGGGAAATGCAATTGTCCTTAGAACGTGGAGAGAGAGAGAAGGGTTTTTTTTTTTTTTCAAATAAATATTGCATGCACCCGATACATGTGAGCTCACTTCATCTCAATCACTAGATCATGTTAATTTCATGTAAGGTCCATATTCACCACAAAAAAATTGAGATTGACAACATATCATCCCATTAACTTCAAATATTGAGATGTAATCTCTTCACTTTCCTTTTTTTTTCCGACTGCTAAGAAGTGATTTCTTCACTTGTTTTTTCTCTTTCTTTCATCTTCTTTTAGCGCTAGTACCATGCGTGCTCAATTCACCGCCCGTCATTTTTAGTTTCACCAACTCCGACACCCTTGCCATCCCCATCACCGGACCTATTCCTTTGTGTGTGTACGTGTGGCGGGGGCACGCACATGTGTCCATATTACGGGGTCTCCACTATTGATAAGGTGGTCAAAATTCCTTCACTTATAAAAGAACTTTCTTTTAGGGGTTCTTTCCAAAACGCGTGAATGCAAGTTAAAAACATCTCCTTGATCAGCTTCGCAACCGGCCGTCTTTGAAGAGAATGACAATAAGTCTGTGTTTGTTTGGAGAGATCATCACAAATGATTAAAGTGGGTCAATCGTGGAAACATAAAATATTGACTGACTTATGTTCTCAATGCTTGAAACTCAACTTGAACACAATTGAGCACCACATTTCTTGCTAAAGCTTGAATTGAATAGAAAACCAGGATATTCCAACTCGACTCGATTTGGTTACAATCAACTTATGATCGAGTTCCAGCTCGAGCTCGAGTTTGAGCCTACTACACTTGAGTATCTTTTTTTGACGCTAGTGAGTACACGAGTAGCTCTAGCATTTTAGCTCGAATGAGTTGATCTCAAGCAATCATCAAGTACCTTCAATCATGCCGTATAGTGAGTGGTGGAATGGCCCCGCTTGCAAGCAGATAATTAGATATATTACAAGAAATGAAACGCTTATACGCTTAAGCATCTTTGAGTACTCTCAGAATTTAACTTACTTCCCTCTTCAATGGCAGAGGAATAAGATGGTTTTCCTCTGCAGTACCTGTAAATAAAATATGGTGGCTGCATTTGGATATTATCTTGAGCACACGTCTTTAAATTAAACTTGTTTTCACTGGCTGTTCTGATATGCAGACACTGAGCTTCACCGACTCTAACAACATCAAAATAAAAGACCTGAGGTCCATGGACAGCCAGATGTTCCACATCTCCATAAACAGGTGCCGAAACGTTCGCGTTCAAGGGGTGAGAGTGAAGGCCGACGGCAACAGCCCCAACACGGATGGAATCCACGTCCAGCTCTCGACCAATGTCTTGATTCTTCGCTCAGACATCGCCACTGGGGATGATTGCATCTCGATTGGCCCGGGTACTCAGAACCTGAGGATCCAAGGCGTTAGGTGCGGCCCTGGTCACGGCATCAGGTACGACTTGCAGGAGTCCCTTGGTGCATGGATCGAATCTATCTGGTCTTCTAAGTCAAGGAAATCATGATCCTGTCTCGATGTATCGATTCTTTGTTGTATGCATGTATGTTGTTGATATGAGTAATCTATATAGGAATCATGAAGTCCAGAAGATTGTGGAATCCTATAATAGGAAAATAACCAAAAGAGAGTCATACGTTCAAATTTTCATATTTAGTGATTGGATGTGTAATCTCCGGCGAAAAGGATTGCAAAATTTACACAGGAGATGGTCAGTGCATCATCTGTTTCATGTTTTCCACTTATAATTTTACTGTACTTTGCAGCATAGGAAGCCTGGCAAGAAGCGAGAATGAACCTGGAGTACAAAACATCATAGTGAGAAATACCACTTTTCAAGGTACTCAAAACGGATTAAGGATCAAATCCTGGGCGAGGCCTAGCAATGGATTTGTACGAGGAGTCCATTTCATCGATGCCCGGATGATTGATGCCCATAATCCCATCATCATCGACCAGAATTACTGTCCATATGGCAGCCGAACTTGTCCTAACCAGGTGATTCATCTCATCAAGTGCACAATCTTTTCCTCTTGGCAAGTTTTATGTCCTGATTCATCTCATGACCTGAGAATGACGATGGCGACGAATAGGAATCCAGTGTGAAGATAAGCGACGTTCTATACAGAAACATCCAAGGGACGTCCGCTTCCCCCGTCGCCGTAAGGTTCGACTGCAGCACCAAGAACCCGTGCACTGGGATACGGATGAGGAATGTGTACTTGACCCGCGTCGATGATGAAGTGACTCAGTCGTCTTGCGCGAACGCGAATGGGGAGGCATTAGGTACAGTTCGACCGAGAAGCTGCCTCTTTGAGAATTCGTAGATCTTTGCTCAGCCGGTATGGGAATTCATAGTTTAGAGCTACTGCAAACACACTTTTGTTACTTTTACGTTCACTTTATAGTTTTGGAATCAAACGGATCAAACCTAAACAGCCATAGAGAAAAACAACATCGCATTGATAATCCCATGTTGAAAGATTTTCCTTCTATAAAATGCAAGCAGGAAAACCTTATATGTCAATCTCATGTGATCATTAGTCTCGCTATTTTAAATGGTCGAAGTATGCACTCGCCTATCGAGAAAAAGCACCAACGATCAGCATCTGCTTCTTCACTTGCACAGCAAAATATCGGCAATCCGCGTAATGTTCTCCTCAGTGAAGCCATACTTGTTGAATGTGTCCAAATAGTGCCCGCTTGCACCAAACTCATCCACCCCAACCACCACGCCCTCTCGTCCCACGTACTCCCTCCACCCGACTGGCGACCCGGCCTCCACACTCACGCGCTTGACCACATTCGATGGCAACACCTGCTCCTTGTACTCCCTCGGTTGCCTGTCGAAGAGGCGCCAGCACACGAGTGACACCACCCTGACCCTCCTCCCTGCCTCCCTCAACCTCCTTGCACTCCCCTGGCAGAGGCAAAGCTCTGATCCCGTGCCAATCAATATTATCTCGGGTATCTGCTCCCCTGAGTTGTCGCTGATCGTGTAACCGCCCTGTTTGACTGCGTCCATTGACGTCCCTGTGAGATTTGAAGCTACTTTCTGCCGAGACAATGCAATGAGGCTAGGAGTGGCCCGGTTCGCCACAGCGATCTTGTAGGCCCCCGCAGTTTCATTCCCGTCGGCCGGTCTGAAGACTAGGAGGTGTGGGATGGCCCGGAGTCCTGCGAGCTGCTCCACCGGTTGGTGAGTAGGACCATCCTCCCCTAGTCCGATTGAATCATGGGTCATGATGTAGATCACTCCAGCATGGCTCAGAGCAGCAAGCCGGATAGCATTCTTCATGTAGTCTGAGAATATAAGGAATGTGGCTGCGAATGGGATGAGTCCGCTTCCATGCAAAGCAATGCCATTTGAGATGCCCCCCATTGCATGCTCTCGAACACCATAGCGGATGTTACGACCCCATGGAGAGCTTGGCAGGAAGTCGTCATAATTGTGGAGGTAAGCTTTGTTGGAGGTTGCAAGGTCCGCACTCCCACCAATCAACCCCGGAAGAACCTTAGTGAGCTGGTTTAAGCACTTCTCGGAATATCCACGGGTGGCGTCCACTGGATCAGACTGTGACCACCTCTGTTTAGACAGTTCAGTGATCATGTTTTAGTGTTATAGTCACTAAAGCCCAACATACTAAAGAAGGAAGCTCACTAAGTGAGGTTAATCCTTGAAAGAGTTATTTCTTTAGAAAGGGTCTACTAGAGATAAAACCACTTAATCAAAGATGAATCGGTGTTCATCCCTCCATACAGTGCTCATTAAAAAAACTTTTTTCCCTATACTACTGGTAGTGTTGAAAGGTAAGGCCAAACAGTAAAACAAGCAAAGAGGCAGGTAAGGCCAAGTAGTGGTTCAATTACCGGCAAAGAGTTTTCCCAACCGGGAAGCAAACCCCCACTAAGAAGAATCCGAAATTCCATGGCCTCTTGAGGATATTTGATCTGGTACGAGTAAAGGTTGGAGTGCCATTCTTTTTCCAGTCTCTCCCCAAATTCTGCTTGCTTCTGCATCTCCCTGCATCAAATGTCATTTGAAAAATGAGTACTCCACGGTCCCATCCTTTTCCTGGAAAAGTGTAATGCTAGAAAAATATCTCCAAATTGAATTGAAAATTAAAGAAACCTGTATAGCATAGGGATGACATGGAAAGGTTCTCTATCAGTCCATTTTACTTTTTGTCTCATGTTGTTTACATCATCTTCGCTGAAGGTCCCATGATGAGCCTTTGATGTCCCTTCTTTTCCAGAAAGTTTCCCTATCAGGGTTTTAACCTGGAGTAAGCAGACAATGACAAAGGTTCAATCTTCAGTGAGATCAACAAAATGGTTTTACGTTTGGTAATATAGGGATAAGCGACAGATGACAGGATTCTAATTTGTAAGGCATGACTATGACTAACCCTGATGAAAGTGGGCTTCTCTGTCACGCTGAAAGCAGAGAGAAGTGCATCCTTCAATGTTCTCATATCGGCATTTACGTCATCAACTGTGATCGTATGCCAACCAAGAGCCTTGAACCGAGCAGATATATCTTCGGAAAAAGCCAGCGTAGTGGGTCCATCAATAGTGTTATGATTATCATCATAAATCAGGGTAAGCTTGTTGAGCTTCCAGAGAGCAGCCAAGGATGCAGCTTCATGGGCTATTCCTTCCATTGCACATCCATCCCCCATTAGACAATACCTATATTTCAACAGTAAAGTTACCAACAATAATAATTACAAGTTTCTAATAAGCTGTCTCAGAGAACCAGTGCGTTCAACTTACGTTCGGTGATCAACAATGACAGCATCAGCTTTATTAAATCTAGCAGCTAGGTGAGCTTCAGCCAAGGCAAGACCTACTGCATTTGCTACACCTTGTCCGAGTGGGCCTGTGATCACAGTTCACAACCACGCGAATAAACAAATGAACAAAAACTTGAGGAAAGAACTCAGCTAAACGAAGCTAGCCAGAGACATAGACCATTTAAGCGAAGACTTTTACAGTACATAATGGACCAAAGACCCTCATTGTTTCCTCTATTTACCATCTTTCCTGTCTAAGAGGACAAATGCGCTCACAGATGTCCAAAGAAAAGAAAAGCGATAAAGCAATGATTTGTAGGACAGATAACAAGTGCTTGAACTTTGACAATTAAGTCAATTCTGCTATTTTGAGTCTATAATGAAATCAATATGCCTCAGTCCTGCCGCTTTTTTTTTGAGTAAGTATTATATGGACAATTGCGCCCAAAAAAGTCCAAAGAAAAGAAAAGGCCAGAAGCAAAGATTTGCAGGACAGATGACAATTTTTTAAACTTCAACAGTTGTCAATTCTGCTATCTTGAGTATATTATAAAATAAATATGCCTCATACCTGCTGATTTTTCCAAGTATCAAATGTCTCCCTCTCTCAAGTCTCACATGGTAATAGAACTTCAACTCCAGTTATTTTCTTATTTCGAGTTGCACAAGAGAAAATTGAGAACTGAACATACCAGTAGTGACTTCAATGCCACTGGTGACCACATTCTCTGGATGGCCAGGAGTCCTACTGCCAAGCTGGCATAAGCGCTTTAGGTCTTCTATCTGGAGACGAAATGTTCCCGAATCAAGTGGATAAAATGTCCGCAACTAGCCCCCCTAGGCTAAGAGTCCAGACACCCTAATCTAGACTTAGGTAAAGTTCCATATGTTAGAACAGGGTAAGAAGAGAGCAATGCGAATCCAATCTTTCAAAGGACTAGTTGACAAAAGTTGCCGCCGAAAAAGTTCGACATATCAATGGTAACAGAAACTATACGGAAGAAACATTTTCATTTAGCTCAAAGAAAGCTTCACAAGGACTTGGCATCTTAAGAGATTGGTAAGAAAAAACTTCTTGCACAAGAGCTACGACTCTGCTCATTAGCGAAAATGGGCAGATCATTAATAGTTTGTCACATAGCAAACTAACAACACCATAATCGTCCAACAGCAAACCTAAAAGTTAAGCTTAAAAGGCCCAACTCATGATCATCGTCAGAACAAGTGCCAACAACTTAATGAATAACCAGCAAGCAATAACTAAATTCAGCTTTACGCACGATTCGTTCTCGAGAATTAGAGCAAACATATGACATTCTCTGAACTGAGCAAAAGAAAAGTTCACATACCTGAACAGACTCAAACCCAGCGAGATGGAGACAAACGTACTGAAGCAAGCAACCATGCCCGGCACTCAACACAAACCTGTCCCTGTTGAACCACTTTGGATTCTTGGGATTGTACTTCATCACATGCCGGTACAACAAGAACAAAACCCCGGCCATCCCGAGCGCCATCCCGGGGTGTCCGGCCTTCGCATTCTGGACCGAATCCACGATCAGCATCCTCACATTGTCCACGCATCGCTTGTCGACCAAGTTCTGGAACGACTCATCGTCCAATTCCTCGAGTTTGTCCCAATTCAGATTGGGAATCTCTCTCTGGTAAGCCTTCTTGAGCTCCTCTTTCCATGAGAGCTTGTCGTCTCTGGACAGAGAAGAGCGTTGAGCAGCTGGTTTACAATCTTGGGTCTTGAGCGAGCTGCAAGCGATGGATTCAGCAGATAATCTGCTCCTTCTGTAGTAACAAAAAGATGGGTATGGGTTATGGAGGAGCGACGAGATCGCCATGGACGAAAGCTGGTTCCCTTATCTCGGATCGTAGCTAAAGCAGAGGAAGTAACCGACAGACGTTGGCTTGGAATCACCATGGAAGTGCGGATGAAGCTTGGAAAGATCAGGGCGCTTACGTAAGCCGCCATTCACGGAAGATCGACCGACTCCCGAGGGATCCAGGTGGCTGCCGAAGATGAAAGCTTTGACTGATCGAAAAACGCTGGTGGTGGATTTTTGAAAGAGGAACGAAGAAAACCTTCGCCAGTACGTGGCGAGCATGCAGGACAGAGGAAAAACAGGGGAGTGGGGGCTCTGTTATCTTCGTTAATTCATGAGTAATTCATTCAACCCGTTTCTTGATTCGCTCCATTTGGTTAGTTTGATCCTTCAGCATCATCAGAGCTCACAAAATCCTGGTGTCGAATTGGACTTGCACAGAGATGGAGAAGAAGAGGTTCGATGAAATTAATAATGGTCAATAGCATGAAAAACACATACGTGATCAGTTACCTTAAATTAATTTTTTTGACCAACAAAAACCTCCAAATCAATATACTTATGGTAAAGAGTTTAGTGGTGATATGCAAATAAAATAAAATTTTGTATATTTGATTGTGTTAAAAGTTATTATTGGTCGTTTTTTTGGGATTTTCTTAATTATTAATCTATAAATTTGTTTGACAATATGAAAAAAGAACTAGATTTTTAAGAAAGTTCTCCATTCTGGAAAGCTAATACGTACAGTACTATAATTTCAAATGAAACAAGATGCCTTTTAATACGAACGATAGCACCCACTTAATTCTTCTTTCTAAAAAATAAAGAGGATGATATTATTAATTATGATAACTCGATTCTACGTAGAAATAAAATATCTAAGCAAAGGGAACGAAAGTGAATAAAATTGGGATCCACAACTTTAAATTTTATTTAGATGATTAAGGGTAATTTTATCTCTTTTTACTAAATTAGGGTGTATTTAGTAACATAAAGGTTGAGACAGCCCCATTCATATTTAAAATTTCATAATTATCTTTATAATACTCGCGAATAGATCAATGATTTCTTTTCCAACCTAAGTGGTTGGATTTCCCTAATGATACCTAATATCTAGGTTTACCAATCGACTTAGAAATAGACAATATATGAGATAATTGTCCAAAAAATTCTAAACCAATTGTACCATGACTAATTTAATTATAAACCTTTTTGATAATTTGTCAATTTAATCCTAACCATTTCAATTATATCAATTTAGTAATAAATCTATGATTTGAATATTTGGTTAGAAGAACTACAGTGGCAAATTATCAAAATATTTAGGACTAAATTAACACAATTGAAAGGTTTATGATCAAATTGACAAATTGTCAAAAGGCTTAAATTTAAATTGGTACAATTGCAAGATTTAGTTACCCTATGTATAATAGGTTTAAGACTTTTTGACAATTATCCCAATGGTATGATTAAGACTCAAAAACTTTTAAAGTTATGTGATACAAATAATGCAATCCAAAGCTTGTGATTTTTTCTTTTTTGGTTGAGAACATCCCGATAATATTAATAATTAAGAATTCTTACATAAAAGACCCAATAAATGGGCATTCAAACAAAGCAAATTCCTAAGAGATTGGTGGGGGGTCACGCTACGCAGGTGGTCTTCTTTGACTCCCGCTTCCGCAAGCTCAAGACAATTCAATTTCCAGCTGCAAACTCATCTCTTTCTTGGACTGAAGCAGTTTCGATGCTTCGACCATGGCCAGCGCCTCCTGTCTGGATCGCCGCCGAGGCTAGAACACATTTAGCAAAACCGTTGTTTTCGATGCATAATGCCCCGGCGGTGGAATTCCGTTGCCGTCATTGGAGGACGGCATAGCAACTCTTATCCCTCCACAATAAATGTATGCTAGGTTGGTTGAGAAAGCACTAGGTATCATGTAAAAATTTACTAAGTATTTATATACTCAAATTTCTTCACTTGGGAGGAGACAAGAAGGACCAAACAGAAAACAAGAAAATACAATTGTCTCTTGATAGAAAAGATTGGATACATGAGATTTACTTGGCAAGTAACAGAAAGGGAAAAAGAAGGAGAAAGAATCTAGGACAATTCCTAAGAGATGGGAAGAGGAGCACCGTTCCAACCGCTTAGGCACTCCAGCAGCGGATCAATCAGTTTTCCAGCACAGATCGCTGTGAAGACCTTGTCGAAGTCCTCGCCAGGGGATATCACGCCCTCGCCCGTGAGCAGGGCAGTCCCCAGCTCCTCCCTCACCATCTTGTACAATGGATAGGACCTACATTCCTTGATCTGGTTGGGGATGGCGAGGCTGCCTGTCTCGTACTGGACTCGAACGCCCTCGACGTCCTTCGGCAACTGGGCCTTGAGCTCCTCCTCGAAGGCCCCGATCTTTTGGAAGATCGAGGTGCTCGGGTTCAGCTCGCTCTCACCGTTCACCAGTGCCTGGTCGACCAGGACTTGCCTCAGCTTCTGCATCAGCGGGTAAGTGGCGCTGCAGGGGTCATCGGCGTAGGTGAACACGTGCTCGCGGTCGACCACTTTGAGCAGGTCCCTCTCACAGTAGTGAGACGGGTGGAGCTCGCCATTAGCGCCCACCATAAGGACTTTCCTGGCCACCCTGCCGACCGTGTTCTTCACCGTGCTCTTCAGGTTCTCCTCCAGATGCCTCAGGTCAACGGCCTGGCACAGAGCAACCAGGAAAGTGGAAGACATGAGCTTCAATATGTCGATGGCCTCGGCGGTCTTCCTCGATGAGATCAGGCCTAGGGAGTTGACATCCTGGTTGTGCTGCTCCGCGCTCTGGACGTGATTGGTAACGGGATTGGCGAGGAATTGGAGCTCCGAGCAGTATGCCGCCATGGCGATCTCTGCACCCTTGAAGCCATAGTCCAGGCTAGGGTTGCGGCCACCCGACAGATTTGAGGGCAGCCCGTTGTTGTAGAAGTCGTTGACAAGCTCTGAGAACTGCGCGAACATGAGCTTCCCTATGGACGCAATCGCCAGGCGAGTGTTGTCCATGGAGACACCAATCGGGGTCCCCTGGAAGTTCCCACCGTGCAGGGCCTTGCTCCTCGCGACGTCGATCAGCGGGTTGTCGTTGACCGAATTGATTTCCCTCTCAATCATCTTGGTCGCCGCTCGGATCACCTCAATCTGGGGCCCTAGCCACTGGGGAGAAGTCCTGAGAGCGTACCTGTCCTGCTTTGGCTTCTGGAGCGGATCCATCTCGTGCAACTTTTTAGCAGCCTTCACGTAAGCGCTTCCATCCAAAATATGCTCCATTATAGCCGCAGCCTCAATCTGCCCGGGATGGTGCTTCAGTTTATGCGTCAAGTGGTCTGTGAACTCCGGCTTCCCCTGCATCACCTCTGCGAAGATCGCTGACAGGACCTCGGACAGGACCGCAAGTATGTTGGCCTCGAAGAGGACGATGGAAGCCAGGCCAGACCCGACTGCCGTGCCGTTCACGAGCGCCAACCCTTCCTTTGGCTGCAGCTCGAAGAATCCCGTGTCAATCCCGGCGAGCTGGAAGGCCTCGACGGCATCCAGGGACTTCCCATCAGGCCCGACGGCCTTGGAGTTGGGCCGGCCCGTCAGGAGCCCGGCGATGTAGGAGAGGGGGACCAAGTCGCCTGAGGCAGTGATGGTGCCCCTGAGGGGCAGGCACGGGGTGATGTTGTGGTTGAGGAACTTGGTGATGGCCTCGAGGATCTCAAAACGGATGCCGGAGTAGCCCTGGAGGAGGGTGTTGACCCGGACGAGCATGGCGGCTCGGGTGGAGGATTGAGGCAGGGTGTGGCACGACTCCGTGCCGTTGCCGAAGATCCCGGCATTCAAGAACCTGAACCAGATTCACAAGCTTTTCATTAGACAAGGACATCTCCTAGTTCTTGCTGAGTAAAAGTATTTTGCAGTTCAAAGGTCTCGCTCAAAGTTCTGTTTAGTGTAGTAATTAAGCGACTCTTTTGCATTTCAATTGCAACCGTGTGAACTGAAATGCAAGAGAGAAGACAAACGAGGATAGGCTGAATATGACTGCTAACAGATTTTCTAAGTCAGATTTTTATTTTTTTTTTAAGTCAGATTTCAATTATTGAACTCTTTGTCTCGACTCGCTAGGTACGATAGCTAGGTACGATAGTCATAGAGATGAAATTTATCATAACACACATTGACTTGTAAAATAAATATAAGATATTAGATAAAAAAAAAAATCTACACGGGTGTTTTAAATAAATGATGCACATTGGAATATCTGTTTAAACCTAGTTTATCCATATCTTTCTGCCAACCCATTAGGAAAAGGTGCCATCCGCACCTACTACAAATGATGACGTGTTTATTATGCTAATTTATCAAATATAAATGGAGTAAATCAAGTTTTAACAATAATATTGATAAGTATAATAGCTATTGGTCCTCATAAATAACATGTATTATTTATGGTGAGCCTAATTATGATGTCCAATCTATCTTTTTAATTGGAAGTCAAGAGTTGATGAAAACATGAAAAGATATATATTCAGTAAAACAAAAATAGAGCATGTACCGACAATTTGTCTAATCGGTTGAGCTATCAAAAAAGTCCAAACAACCCAAATCAAAAAGTTTTGGGTTTTTTTGGGTTCGGATCTATTTCAGTTTGGGCAATAGCTTTGAAATTCAAGTATTGTTATTGTCTCAATTTGGGTCAGGTCAGGTTACAAGCCCGGAAATCGAACCAAAAATATATATTATGTTCCCTCCAAGCAGCAAAGTAATTCCAATCGGAGCATTAAATCAAACCAATTTGGTGGCGACATCATTCAGTGTCCTGCCCCCATCTAAAGTTGTGGCCACTTGTAGTCCTCACAATCACATCTCAACAAGGCCTAATAAATATGACACCTTTTGTCACATGACTATGACCATAGTTGTTCCTACTCAACCACTAAATGATCCCAATTTGCATAACAAAGCATGTTATTTTCATCGTTATTATTATTCCTCACTCCGAATTATCCGGTGCCCTTTTGTCATTATCCAGAAATTAGTATAAAAAAAAAGGGTTGACGAAATTTAAGTTCCCAATTAAAATAAAATGGAGAAATAATTAATCATAATAAAAAAAAAATTACTTCTCACCAAGAACAAGAATACTCATCAATAAGTGACTTCAAATGATATATACTTATGAAAAATTTATCATGCAGATTCATCAAAGCTTATTACGGTATTAAATCTTTGAAAAAAAGAAATCACAAATTTCATTAAAAAAAAATTAAAATAAAGAAGCAAAAAAAAATGAAAAAGGGCCAGCTAAGCTTTAATGACCCTTCACCGATTGGTGAAGAAACCGGTAAAGTGGATCACTCAAAAACCCACCTACCATCTCCTTTCACGTACTTACCACCTTTTAATTACTACAGATATAGATCACACGCGATATCCAATCATCTGTTAGACTTATGATTGGTATTATGGCCGAAATGGAATGATTTAATAATCATTAACGTGGTGCAAAGTTTACCTTATGAGTTCCTTCTGCAAAGCACCGCCTTGCTTCGTCCTCCGGTGAGAAGTGGCGCCAAACCCGGTGGTGACGCCGTAGCTGTCGGTTCCCTTGTTCATGCTCTCCATGACCCAGTCGCTGCTGGCCTTGACCCCGGCACGGGCCGCCTCCGAGAGCTCGACCCCTACCCCCTCCTGACTCGCCACCGCCGCCACCTGGGCTATCGTGAGGGACTCCCCGCCGAGGCGCACCGCCGGCCTCCGGTAGTCCTCGACCATCCGCTTCACCTCGTCGAGGTGGCTCCCTGTGAGGGCTGCTGCCGCCGCCCCCCAGTTCAATGGGTCGCCATGGCGGCTCCCGGTGGCGCAGAGGCCATGAAAGCCGTTGCCGGTGCCGGTGGTGCTCTCCATCTCCATTCAGCACTAGAACGTGTGTACGTTAACAATAGCGGATCCGGGTCCGATACAAGACGTCGTATGCTAATAATGTACGAGGAGAGATGAGCGAACGAAGGAAGACAACTCGACGAGAGAGCTTTGCTCGTGTATGTATAAAATCTCTTTATATCTAGCTAGGGAAAATTCAAAGGATTGCAATGAAATTTTCCTGAGGTTCACGATCCGAGGTCAGGTTCTTTAAATAGAGGGCCGTCTCGACATTGAGTGGCTGGGTGGGTAGGCCGACGGGTTAGTTGAAAGCCGAGATTAGCCGTAGGATTAGCTTGACCCCGGGGCCTCAGGATGCCGACACGTGGAGAGGGGACGGGGGAGGACGACGGGGGACGTTGTTGTTGGAGTGTAGCTTTGTGATACGCACTTAGGGGTCCGAACGCGCGTGGTTGGTTTACTCGTCAAAAGGAATGATTGATTCTCTTTCGTAGTAGGCGAGAGGGGAAAGGAGGAGAAAGCGGGGGGGTTGGTGAAATGGGTGGAGGCGACGAAAGCAGATCGTCATGCCCCTTTCCTCCTTCCCCTACCAATTCAGACACGCATCGTGCACCAACCCCGATGCCGCAAGGAAACCGTCAATCAAGACCTCTGGCGGATCGCAGTGGGTTCTTTGGCTTTAGTGCACTGGCCGAGAGGCTGAACCGGTCGATATCATGAATCAAATAAGACGCGAGCTAGAATCCAAGCTAGGTAAATTCTGGGCATGGACTGGCGAGGCGGCGGAAACGTTTGTGCATGGGCAACAATCGAGAGAAAGGACGAACAGATGGGCTCGTTTTCGCTTCTTGAATTTTAGGTATAATAACATCTGTGGGTAGGAGTGAGCATGGTTTAGTATGGCCCGGCTTGGATGGGAAAAACTGACAAATTCAGAATTTAAACCGAGCTATATAAGAGCTCAAAACCGAATTAGACTGGGCTGAACTTAATTACCGTTTTGTTTTCGCTTCAGTTTTCCAATGCTTCTGATTCTCATCCGGTGTTTAACTTCATCGACTGGGTGTGGGTCAGGGGCTCCGGCCTTTATCTAATGATAAAGCTGCACAGTGCGGTGAAGTTTCAGTGTAACGATAATTGCCGCACCTTCGACTTTGGTTGGGTCTCCAACCTGGAAAACACGACCACATAACTCATAGGAAAACAGTTCGGTCGGTCATGTTCGCGAAAATAAAAATTAACCCAACCAAACTGCCACATTCTAGCCCAATCCGATTTAAAGATTTAAATTTTAGAACAGACCAAAATCTTAAATCACCTTCCCGAACCGAATGGACCTAATGATTTTTTAGTTTGATTCGATGGTTTGAATTGGACCGTGTTGATCCCCATCCATTAATATTAATGCTGAAAACACTAAATTTATGAGTCATGTCGGATTTATAAAGATTTAGTGGAGCGAGTCAGCACAAATGACCAACTAGAAAAGAAAATGAGAGAGAGGATTCTGCAGATGTACTTATTATCTTAAGAATAGAAAACTCCAAAAGCTAAAAATCCCAAAGATACTCGTTCTTTTCAATGAGTTGGTCAGCTACACACGATGATGATGATTGAGCTGAAACGCCTCAAAAAGTAGGTGAGTCAAAGGCATGCCGATGTTCAGGTTGCGCGTTATCGTGGTTGACGGAGTAGCAATTGATTCATCCCTAAAAAAAATATGATTTAGAGAGGTTATATAAATAAGTTTGAGCTCATATATATACTATTTGTTGCGTTCATGCCAGGTTTGGTACACCTTCTACATACGTTAGAATGGCAACAAATGCAAGTCAAGAATAGGAAGAAGGGTTCGACCTTTTTGAGTCGATTTTTCCATTCTTGGGTGATTTAAGCAAATTAGGGTTTGGGAGGATCGCGAAATAGAATGTTCCCCAAGATGCAACTTCATGAACCCAAACCTAATTTTCTAGGAAATGAGGTTGGTTTAAGTCTCATATTCACGGTGAAAATTGACGAATTGTTCTCTTAGGCAGATAGTACCAAACCTTACATATGCATAACTTGATGAAATATGTATCTTTGTCCAATCAATTCACCCTTTCATTAGAAAATATGTCTTTGTCAATGAGACAATGAAGCGTCATGGGCTTCTAATGACCATTGTTTCTAACTAAGATCCCTAGATATGAATTTTTTTTATTTGAAGGTTGGGGTGGGTGGGGGTGGGAAGAGCATAGTCTACAATAACTCTCGTATTCATGGTGAAAATTGACGGATTGTTCTCTTAGGCAGATAATGCCAAACTTTATAAACACATAACTTGATGAAATCTACATGTCTTTATCCAAATCGATTTAGCATTTCATAAGAAGATACCACAAAGTGATGTCAATTAGACAATGAAGCTTCATGGGCTTTTAATGTGCATCATTTCTAACTAAGATTGCGGATATGATTTTTTTTATTTTATTATTATTATTATTTGAAGGGGGGTTGAAGGTTGGAGGTTTGAGTCTGTAATAAGTGTTAGGTACTAAACTCAATAGTAGAGATTTTCATTGGTAGACAAACGGACAATCAGAAAGAACAATTTAGGTAATAAGTGTTAGGTACTAAACTCAATAGTAGAGATTTTCATTGGTAGACAAACGGACAATCAGAAAGAACAATTTAGACTTACATGTTGAGATCTTGCGTACTTTAGTGGCTTCGAGCTTAATTTGAAATCCTTTAAACTTCTTAATCGCCTTCCAGTAGTAGAACCTGTATATTGTAATCGAGAATTTGATTTGTTTGTTGTTTAGCTTTGATTAAAATCTCAACTTATGTCAACTTGGAGGAAGAGCATTATAGAATTAAATATCGTCAAACAACCTTATATATGTTGAGAAAACTCCTATCGGGTTTTGAAATTGACAAAACTTTCCTTCTCTTATTCTTACTCTTACTCCAAAGAATACTAGTCTGTGTTATATCGTGAAATGCTGTCAAAATCTATTTTACTTCAGAAGTCTTTTCCACTCTGACGAAGATCCAGATTGAACCGAAGTCAAGAATGGAGATATAATCAGACTTAGGATTATTGATCTTTCAACAAAGATTCCATACATGCAATATTTATCTTTAATATCTGGCTTTCTAGCGGAGAATCTCACTTACATTTTCTAAATATATTGATGAAATCAATCACGGATTGATAAAATCAAGTTCGAAGATAAGTTCCTTTTTGGAAAGTATCTACTTATGGAAACCTAGATTTTGATTGTATGGGCGACCAAAATCATCGAATTTTCACCCTAATCTTCAAACGGCTACCATATTTCCTTAATTGATTATGTCCAACGAATTGATTAGAAGAAATTCCTTTGGAAAGTGCCAACGGTTAGAAAGGCGTAGAAGAGTATTTAAGAAGGTCATTCGATCTATTTGAGAGAGTGCATGAAAATTGAAATTCTAAAGTTTGAAGCCTTTCAAATCGCTTGTTCTTCATCGATAGTGCTTACAAGTTGTAATCAAGAGAGAAAAACACAAAATAAGTGACTTAATAAGAGAAAAGAAACTCTTCACTGAGTGATCGTACTCAAATCGTTGTAATTCTCTGTTGATTCATTAGTGAAATTCAGCCAAAAGGCTGTCAGTGTGGGAGAGTGGACGTAGGTTTGATCTAAGCCAAACCATTATAAATCTTGTGTCCAATTTTCTCTTCCCTTAACTCTTTTGATTTGTTTATTGCAATATTTTTTAAGTTCTGCTAATTTCCAAAACATCTTATTTGAGTTTGAATTTATATCAGAAGTCTGGTATTAGTTAGACTTTGTTTGAAGAAAATAACTTTTACTACTTTTATTAGCTTAATTTGTTTTTACACCTATTCACCTCCCTCTAAGTGGTAATACCAGCACTTTCAATATCTTGATATAACTCACTAATCAACTTAGAAATCTACACATAACGTCGAGGGTTTTGTGAATTCCAAATTGTATCAAAGATTGTGTTCTAGATTATGATTTTTGCTTTAGAAGATTGAATTATCGAAGAGAATCCAAAGAGAGTTGGATTACTCATCAGTAATTGGTAATTGCATGTGGTTCATTGGGCTTGCATAATACTTTATGGTTCTTTAAATAATCGTATCTCTTGCACTTGTATCCTTATATTATAAAAACATAACAAATTTATTCTATGATCGATATTTATTTAAAAATCTATCATTTAACTAAATAAGATAGGAACGTGTTAAACGTCTTCATCTTTTGTAAATCGCGCCTTTCTATCTACATCAAACTTGGATGCCTGACTAACATGATAATAAAAAATTATGACTTTGATTTAAACACAATATCTTATGGACTATCATTAGAACAACTAGTAGAGTGCAAAAGAATATTTACACATTCATCATTAAACGAGATCGATGTGTATTTAGATTTGGATTTGTAAATAGGTTCTTTCACATGTTACCTGTTCAATAATGAATTATGTGAATTGTTTTTATACTATCAATGGACCTAATAAAAGTCCCCATAATGGTGCAAATGGTTTCAACCATAGTGTTAATTCTCCAATAAATGCCTCTACAAGAACAATTGATGCATTTCAAAGTGTGCTTCAACGTGAACTCAAACCCATACATTCGCGAAAAATATGGTATATTGGAAAAGAAGAAGAAATCATAAATATGGATTTCCATTATTATTTATCAACGTTCTTTGGTCTTATTTAAAGATCCAACGAAATGAACAGATATTTTAACTTTGAAGAATTATAACGCTTCAAATATAAGTTGAGATGCTTCATCTCTCTAAAACCCAACAAGTAGAATCTCTACCGTGCCTCGTCTATTTTGAAACAAAATTCTTGGCCAGTATTGTACCTTTTGGAATTAAATCATTCCTTGCACTATTTCATGGAATAATGATCTCATTTCATTTTCACAACAAATTGGGTCATTGGCTTAAACTTTCTTCTTTCTTTTTCTTCTCCTCTAGAATAATATAATATAATATATATGTAAGCAAGTACAATGAAAAGTTTAAAAATGTTCCGTCGTAAATGTTATTAGCAAATACATTTTGCATTTATATGTATACAACAAACCCCCAATAATTTACTGTTATTAACTACACAATGACTCAATACATATTAATGGTGTGCCCTAGATATTTGCACATTGGGCCATGAGTATCAAGTTGATATTGAATGATTTGGAAAATGTTACCATTGGTTGTATTAATAAATTTTTATCAAAAGTATATGGACCGCATTGACACGTTAAATTATCAAATTCGAAAGAATATTTTGTTAGACTGAAATTATCGAATTTTTCTTAATATCAGTAGATGGGCATTGGTCAATGGATTAGATTGAATATTTACAAAAAATTTACAAACAACATCGAACACATTAAAAGTTCAGAGAGATATTGCACATTAAGCCAAACTTCAGGTCATACATTGAATAAATTAAAAGTTTAGGGACGAAATTACACATTGAATCTAAATTGAAAAATCATTTGGTAGGCGGGTTGTAAAGAATATAAACTTTTTTTTTGAAGAGCCATCCATTCTACAATGCTATCACTCCTCCTAAAGGCCACAACAACATCTCGAGTTTCATCAGTTCGAGACTATGGAGCTATTGTAAGGATGCATTTGCTTGAGTAAATATATTTTTCGGAAATTAGTTTTCCAGACTTTCAACAATTAATTTGCTGAAAATATTTTCTAGTCAATGAAAATATTCATGCATAAAATTAAAAAAGTGAATTCCTAAATTTATAAAAGGTGACAGAACTTTCCAAAATTACTTTTCTCTCTCCCAAGATTCAAAACCATTTTCGGGGTAAATACAGTACAAGTGTGGATGCTTTCGTATAGCACTCACTCAAGTGCTAAAACTTTTTTTTTTCACTCACTTTAGTGCCGAATCGGAGTAAAATTGCTCACTTAAGTGTCATTTCCACCAAACATCCTATGTGAATCTTTTTAATGATTTTCCATTATTTTAATGATTTTCGATTCCAATGTAGATATTTAGAAAAATAAGTTGAGCTCCTCTTTAACAAAAACGACGTCGCTTCTCTTGCCTGAAAAGGCATCATTTCATATCTCTCTCTCTCTCTCTCTCTCTCTCTCTCTCTCTCTCTCTCTCTCTCTCTCTCTCTCTCTCTCTCTCTCTCTCACACACACAAAAGAAATGACTTGATGCAACAGCCAAAAACGACGTCATTTCTCTTCTCATCTCTTCGACTTCTCTTTCTCTTCAACTTCAAAGCCTATTCACAAAATTAGGGTTTCTGTCCAAAACCGCATCTTCATCAACCCCACACTTCATTGACCCTGCACTAAATCTCAATACGCCCAAAACCTCTTTGCCATTTGCCTCTGAAATTGCAAATTAAGACTTTGAGTTTAGTGTTGCTCGTCAACATTGACCTCTCCTTGTTCGCTGGATAGACTGAAAAGGGAAAAGTCAATGGTTGTGACGTGACGGATCATTGTCGACAAAGAGTAAAGGTTAATGATTTTTATTATTTTGTGTTGACTAATCGACAATGTGAGCGAATTTGGTGTTACATAATAGAGTCAGAGTATGGGACAATGTGACATACTAGAGGGCAAATATTAAGGGTTTGGGCAGTATAAAGGTGAGTGATTTATTTCATTCATGCTTAGATTTTGTCGGTTGGTGTCCATTGGCCGACATTGAAATTATTGTTTAATGCGGTTGTGGAGACCGATTTAATTTATTGTTATGTGCTTGAGTTGTGAGGACCAAATTATATTTGCTTGAGTTATGGGGTCCAATTGCTATTATTGTCTATCTATGTTGTGGTCCTCTGGTGTAAAAATAAATTTTATTGTATTTAGTGCAGTGTTGACATGGGTGATACTAGTGCGCCCATTAAAATTTGCTACAATGGAGAGTTTAGGATTACTAGAGAAGAGAAAGAATACATTGTGGGCAAGTTGTTGTTATCCTTATAAGTGTAAGTGAATTGTTGTTTACAAATTTTAGAAGAGATATAGTAAACTAATTGAGATGCAAAATAGGGAAATTACATTACTAGATACATGGTAAGTTTCTTAAGGATTGTTTAAGATATTCGCATAACAATAGTGGGGTGAATGATATTGTTTATCATTTTCTACATGGTCATGATATTTATGTATATGTTGAACATAATGGCGATGAAGATGAGCAAGTAACGTTGGAAGCTGCTAATTAAAATGCAAGCTAATATTGAAACTATTTTAGAAGGATATATGAGAGCAAATGACACCATAGATTTGCATATGCTATATGTGTTAGAAATATTTCAACATCTTGAGGATACTGAAAGTATATCTGATGGTGAAGATACACTTGTTGAAAAATTAACTAGAATAACCTTATGCTCCTAGGGGATTACATTGTCTAGCGACGAAGATGATAAAACACTTATGCATACCATTTATACAAGCGATGTTGATGATGAGAATATTACATAAGTAAGGGAAGAGGTCGGGGCATTCGAAAAAAAAGGAGAAAACATCATTTGGGTCGGTGAATGAAGGCATTGTAATAAATAGGGATGCAAAAGCTCCTATACTTAATGATGATGATTCTATTCATGGGAAAAGTGGTTGTGATGACGGCGACAATTGTGAGGATGATGAAAAAGATGGTTTAGCACAACATAGGAGAAATCAGTATCTTTCTTATGACTCAACTAATACAAATCTTGCCTTTTATGTATCAATGGCATTTGATGATGTCAAGCGATTTAGAGATGCTATTATCAAGTATTCAATCTCTCAACAATGAAATATTAAATTCATAAATACTAATAATTTTATTAGAACGAAGTGTGAACAAGATAATTATCCATTAACTATATATGATACATTGAGTAAGAAGAGTATCTTATTCCATATTCGATTACTATAGGAGGAGCATGCTTGTGGTATTATGTTTGAGAATAAAATAGTGACTAGTGTATGGTTGGCTAAGTGTTATTCAACATCATCAAAGTAATGGCAAACATCAAAAGTGCTTAATTAAAACGGCTAGTGAAAAAGCAGGTATGTGTAAATGTTTCTCACAATCAGCGCAAACGACTAAGTACAAGGTGATGAGTATTTTAATGTCATTTATAAGGAATAATATGCAAAGATTTGAAATTATATTAGGGGATGTAGGATTCAAAATTCACCTAGTGAAATTCATGTAGAGATTGTGGAAAAGCACTTGCCTGATTATGGGACACACTTTGATAGGATATACATATGATTTCATGTATGTAGAAAGGGATTTTTAGCTAATTGCATAAAAGTAATTGAATTAGATGTGTGTTTTCTGAAAGAATTATGCAAGAAAAAATTATTGGTTGCCATTAGGAGGGATGAAAACAACCAAATGTTTTCAATAACTTAGGCTGTGGTAAAGATAGAAAATTAGAATAATTGGTCTTGATTTAAAAAAAAAAATGATGGCTGATCTTAGAATAACTAATGGAAGAGGTTGGACATTTATAAGCGATCAACAAAAGGTACTAACAATATTTATTGGTTTTACTAATATCATTCTATCTTGCTATATTATTCAGATAACTTACAAATGTTTGTTGGTTTTATAGAGACTTGTTCTAGCCATAGCCAAGCTAATGCAATATTCTATGTTTGGCGCATATATGCAAATTGGGCGAAGAAGTATAAAGGTGATCAGCTGTAGAAACAATTTTAATTGATTCTAAAGAGATCAAATTTAGCAAATTTCGAAATTCACAAAGAAACTATACATGCCTCGTCAATTGAAGCTTGTGGAGTATTATTCTGAACTAAAGCAAATCATCAATGTAAAGCTTTCTTTGATGAGGAATTCAAGTGTGATAGCATTGATAATAACATTTGTGAGACTTTCAACGGCAGGATTATAGAAGCCGAGTGCAAATCAACTATCAGTATACTTGAAAACATTAGAGTTTTGTAATAACGAGACTGCAAAAACAGAGAGATGAATATTCAAAGTGGCCTAGACAATGTGGGCCTAAGATTGTAAAAAAAATTGGAAGACAACATTGCTACTAATAGGTTCTATCATCTCATTTGAAATGGGACAATGAATTCATGACCATGAATAACGGTGACAAATATGTTGTTCATTTAGAGAGAGAAAAATGTTCCTTGTCAAGTATGGCAGTTGACTAAAATACATTGGCACATTCAATTTGTGCTATTCAATTGAAGCAACTCAATTCAGAGGATTATGTAAAAGACTATTATAATAAAAGTAACTATATTGTTATATATCAATTCATGTTGTAGCCTTTGAGGAGTAGCAAGTTTTAGGACAAAACAAACTATCAACCCTAAGAGCCTCTACCACTAAAGAAGCAAGTTGATAGGCTTAAAAAGAAAAGAAGAATGTAGAAAATTGAGAGTAATGGTAATATAACGAGTAGAGCTTGTGGAACAGTTTGATTCTCGCATTGCCATAAGGAATAGCACAATAAGACTGATTGTCCAACTAAGAGTAACAACAGCAACAGCAACAAGTGACAACACAGTCCAATGATGCATGGGCATATTCGAGCAACACAAAAATTAATGTAGAACCAACTACTAGGCCAATAAAGTCTAATAGTATACAATAGAGAAGTACATATCATATAAGATATTTATTATAGTTATTGTTGTTGTATGTACTTCTTGGTGTAATAAATTCATTATGTTATGTCATTTTATAGGTTAGAAAAGAAAGAAGTGAAAAGATTTAAGTTTTTGAAATTTTGCATCACAACATACACATGATGTTTTCACCAAAAAAAAACATACACATGATGCAATTGGGAGGATGATAAAAGAATATGGATATGGGTTATTTACAATTATGAATACTGGCACAACAGTTTTGAATGTTAGTTTTTTAGTTGTTATGCATTTAATGTATTCAATTTGATTGACATAGTAATTAATGAAGTTTATATAGTTGTAGCTTGACATAGTAATTAATGAAGTGTTGATATCTCGAGAAGGATCAAGTCAAGAATTGACCGCATCACAAGAAGACACTAAGGGCAATAATCGATAAACCAACTAATGGTAACTCAAGCACAATCGAAGAAGCAGCAACCAATAGAAGCTCCCAAATAGAGGGCAGCTCGAAAATAGGCAACAAAGAAAGAATTCGACATCGAGTTAGCTAAATTGAATGATATTGGAAATTTGCAACATTCTGCTACAATGCTAACACTAGTTGCAAAAAGTTCAACAATAGGCAACACTGAAACACGCAAAATTCAAAGTAAAATAATCAATCCTCCAAAAGATTAAATAGTAAGAAAATGTACATGAGTGAGTGATGTACCCAGAGTTCCAGTTCATAAGAGTGCAAAACTCATAAATCATATGAAGCCATTGAAGAAAAATAAAGGAAGTGATAAGGTTGTTCAGATTGACTGATGGGAGGATGCCATCTTTTTATATTTGCTGTTAGGTGCCGTCAATGTCTAAGACTTTAGGATTTTGTTGTAAGGCGATTGAGATTATTACTACATTTTGGCTAATGATGTATTTAGCGGCAATGTTGTTAGTTGTTTCACATTATTAATGCATTTTGGATAGATAGGTGCTTAAAAGAATTGTTATTTTGGTCTTGAATTTATAAGACAGTTGAGATTATTGTTACATCAATGTTGATGTAAAAGACCTTCATGTGCAATGTTTATGTATGGCGTAATGCTATTTCATGTTAAACTATGTCGAAATAAGTCTTATTTTCTATGTTGTTATATGATGATAATATGTCCTAAGCTATTAAAATATGTAAAATGCATTTGACAAAAGTGTTACCAATAACCTACTTAATTAAAAAGTTAAGGAATCCAAATTGTCACTTTTAAAAAGTTAAGGAACCTAAATTATAACTTTTAAAAAGTTGATTCATTTGAAAAAAGAAAATAGCACTCAAATAATCATTCATAACTTAAATTGTTCTTCAACATATGTAGAAAAATCAAAACCAACTACAAAATGTAGGATCATCCATTCTCTTGCTACAGTTGTTACGAGTTGGTCAAGCCATCTACCCGTTGTATAAATCAACAATAATACTTAAATTACATCAAAAAACACAACATCCACCAAAATCCACTAGACCAAGTCAACACAAAATCAGTAATTCACATACATCATAAAAACAAAAACAAACAAACAAACAAAGTCATTGCACCAAATACAGCAACACATTTCATTATTCTTTAACTACGGTAAACTCAATAGCTTCTTCTCACTATTGAGATTACATATGACCTTAAATCAGACCAACTCTGACAATATCAAGACAAACAATACTTGATAAATATCTCCTTGAATTTTTATTTTTGAAACTTTCTTTTTCAAATGATTCACCAAAGATTCCAGACTATTGATTTCTGCTTACATAGAGTCGGTGTCGTCCAATTCATCTTTCATTATAGACGAAGGTCCATGTCGTCCTTAAAGGAGCTCCAAGATGACCTCCGTTACTTGATTCGAAAATTTCGCATCAATCCTCTCAAAAATATCCACAATTGAAGTCTTCTTTAAACTCGACGCATCCATGAAACCTTCTCTCACTCTTGTCCAATAAACTCCTGCTGAACTTCGCAGTCCACAAAAGCAAAAACACTGACTTTCATCTTCACTTTGTTCGAAAATTCGTGAGTCGCTTCTCCTGCTTTTACACTCCATTGTGAATTTGATGAGATGATTTGCCTTGGAATTGAAGAGAGTTTGTAGGTTAAAGGTAGGGTTAGAGTTAGGGTTCGTGAAGAATGAAATTGAGATTTTACTTCAATTTGTGAAGCCGCTTCACTTCTTATAATTGCATGGGTGAACGACATCATTTACCATCTCATTTGCTGGCTTAACTAGCCGGCGAGACACGTTGGCAAAATTTAATGTTCTTTTAATGTCACGTCATCTTTTCCAACGAGGCAAATCGAATGTGGCACTCAAAAAATCGATTTTTAAATTGTGGCACTCAACTGCATAAAAAAAAAAAATTGGCGCTTAAGTGAGCGTTGTACGAAAGTAACACTTATAGTGTACTTACTTTGAAATTTTCAATTCAGTTCCATCGTGTGAATTTTTTTTATACTACCAAAATATGTTATACTTTAATTTAGAGTTGTTTTATAATAGAGAAATATCAATAAAGTTGTTTCACATGTCATGTGATGACAATTCTTTCTTTTTCTATTTCCACGTTCTCAATCAAGTAAAAAACAAATCATCGGTTGGTGAACCATGGCCAATAATATCTAGAGATGCCATTATCAACTTCCAAAGACAAATTTGGCTCTCACCTGTTTGTGCATTTATCAATCTCGTCAGAAGATTGCACCAAGTAATAATTATATTATTTTATGATAACATTTCTAACTTTGTGAGTCATAATTGAGGGAAAAGAAAGACCACTGTCCTTCTAAGAATCCATAAGAAGATTTGAAATTTGGTAACTATGATTATGTTCTAGGTGGCTTTGGTTGCGAATTTGAGCAGGGAAAATTCGAAAATCTTTGGCAATATGAGGAATATATATGATGCAGGGTTGGGGAGGATTTTATTTTATTTTTTGGTCGGTGGGTTGGGGAGGATAGAAAAATAAGATTTTCTTGTCAAGTTGCAAACAAAAAGTTAAATTCCCAGTGTTAGGTATGCCTCATAGAATTTTTAGATGAGAAAAACTTTTAGCAACATGGACCACAACATCATCCACCACTTTAGGTTTTATATTCTCAAGGTGATGCCAAAGAGTGGGAAAATAATTAGCTTTTGTATGCGATCCGATTCTGTCCGATTCAAGTCAGCACGATTTAATATCGAGCCAAGCTTATCTACAAAAGTTAAATTCTCTCATTGTTCAATTGTACAAAGAACATATAGTCAATTAGGGGATCCCATAGGAACTAGGGATCAAAAAGCACCACATTTGATGACTTTAGAAAGAGAACAACGAAACAAGAGCATGTCATTGAAGACGTTGCAACATATGTTGGGAAGCGAGACACCTTTTTTTAATATCAAGTTAGTTCTTCTTTTTGGTTTCTTGAAACTTAGTCTAATTTAAACACTCACATCTTATACTAACTTGCTCACACGTGGAAACCATATCATATAACAAACACCACTAACGAGATCAAATTTTTTTCCTTCAACCGTGGATGTTTTAAATAAGATTTAAAATAATAAATTAATTCAAGTGTTTGAGGGAGAATACAAAAATATTTGTGCGGAGAAGTTTAAGGGAAATGATGTCAGTGTATGAGGCTTGATTTCTCGTGACAAAGCTTTCATATGATATAATGATTAAAGATAGCAACCAAGAAATTACATCTAGTTAATTAAGAAAGTATGATAAAGACCCTTTCTTTCTTTCTTTCTTTCTTTCGGGACATTGTCTAGAAGACCACACTCAAGTGAATAAGCACAAATTATTTAATTCATGCATGCTTATATATTCGTCTCTGGCGCACTGATTATGTCATTAACAAGAGAGGAAAGCATAATCTCCACAAACGCATGAGACTAAGTAGCAAATATTCTCATGAAAATTAATATAACCAAGATTCGGCTGCCACTAATTTTAAGAAGAGTACGCACGCATTGGATTTTTTTTCTTCTTCTTCTTTTATATTGAGGTTAACCATAGCCCTATCTTTCTAGGCCGTGGGTATCTTAAGTTAATTGACCACTGGGCTTGGCTTCCCATAAAGTCTTATGCTAATGAATGCTTAAATTATGCTATCGAAACAAGACATCATATGTCATGTATTTACCCGAGGGAAGAGCGGGGGCGGGGGCATGGGTAATGGCGTCCTAGTGAGTCGTTTTCCTTTTTCGTTTTATTTTTTCTGGGATTTTTTTTTAGCGCTGGACACCCATTCTGCCCACGATAAACACGTCTGCAGAGGGCTAGTGCAGAGGGAAGCCTACCCCCTGCAAAAGGACAAGATGAAAGGATCCTCTCGTACATGGTGGATCTGCACTCACTCATTTACGGGAAAAATTAGTCGAACCCTCTTAAACTTATCATATGGCCAACAATTTAATTCTAAATTTTGTAATTATATTAATTTAATCTTAAATTTTTTAATAATTTATCAACTTAATCATAAAACTTTCAAATGTATCAATTTTATCCTAAATATAACAATCAATCAATTTAATTATTCTAGGTAATTTTGGTATAAAATTGTCGACGTAGCAATCTAATCAGTGCTAATCGTAATACGTGGCACGACTAGTACTATTGTGAATTATTTTTGTAATTTTTTCTATTTCTTTTTTCTCCTTTCCTTTTATTTTTCTTCTATTTCCCTTTTTTCCTCCGTCGGTCATCACTAAGGGTGAGCGGACCAGCGGAAGGAAAAAGCAATTAGAAAAAATAAAAAGAAAAGAAAAGAATTTTAAAAAATTGTTCATGTTAGCATTGCCCGTGCTATGTAGGACAAGTCGACATTGACTAGACTGCCACGTCAACGATTATCGGCCAAAATTAGTCGGAAAGACTAAATTGGCAAATCAATAAAAGGTTTATGACTAAATAAGTAAATCATCAAAATGTTTAGAATTAAATTAGCATAATTGAAGGGATAAGTATAGATAGGTTTAGGTTTTCATAGATACGTCGTGGATTATAAAAAATTGAATTGTCAAGAAGACTCCAAAGAGAGAACAAATATAAATTGGATGTAGCCAATTGATATCCAGATCAGAAATTTTTAGGATTTTCTTTTATCTGGCTTTAAGAGATTAAGTCAAGAGTCAATTCACCTAATCAATTAGCAATTATGTTCTGTTTTTGTATATCGGGGGAAAGAACAGATTCCTGTACATGTGGTTCGCGGGGCTGCAAAATATTTCATATATCATTTCATAGTCGGATCTTTGCCCTCGCGTCCTTGGCTTATCAAAAATATAGATTTTCTTTTACATTAAATATTTATTGAGATGCAATGTCATTAAACTAAATAAGAAATGTATGAAGCGCCTCGTTCTTTCATCTAAAATCACGCTTTTCTATTTACGTCAAGTTTGGATGCCCGACTAACATGATGATCAAAATTTATGATGTTGATTTCAACACAATATATAATGGATTGTCATTAGGTCAACTAATAGTATATAAAAGAATACTTACACAGTCATCATCGAAAATGAGTGACATGTTTATTTACATTTAATTTTGTTATTAAATTCTTTGGCGTGTTAGCAATTGGGTAATAAATAATGCCCAAATTGGTTTTTATACAGCCAGTGGACCTCATAAAAGTACAAACTCGAAGCTAACGCAAAGAATATTGTTGTGAAACAAGGTTTCAAGAAGCTTGCTTCACGATTTAGTTATTTCCCTTCAAGGGTGCAAACAATTTCAAGAGAAATACTAATTCTATGATGCAACGTCGTTATAGAAGCACATTGATGATGCACTTCAAAGTGTTCTTCAATCGTGGACCCCAACTCTTAACTTCAAGAAAGATACATTATGATGGAGAAGAAAATATAGTACGGGGGAGAAGAAGAAGAGGAGAGTCACCAATATGGTTTTTCCATTATTGTTTTGTCAGCTTTCCTTTGACCAATTTGAAAACCCGACAAAATGAATGGGTGAGTTAATTTCGAAGATATTTAAAACTCTGAAATGTTGCACCCCGAAAAGGTCACAAGTGGAACCTTTTTCGATAGATCATGTCTTTTGGAACAAATTTGTTCCTAAGCATTGTACCTTCCAAAAAAAAAAATTAGGAACAAATTTGTTCCTTGCACCATTCCATATAACAGTGACATCATTTCACTTTCACAACCAACCGAGTAATTTGTCTAAATTTGACCAATTAATTTTTGCTTCTTTGTTTTTCTTCTCCTCCAAAAATGAAATCTATATGAATAGATACAATGAAAAATATAAAAATCAATCATAATAAATATTTTAAGTAAATACAATGTGTATACAAATATATAAATATATAACAAGTACGGTGAATAAAACCGTTATCTTTGGGAAAGAGAAAAGGCCAATACTCTTAGGCTCCGTTTGTTTCACAATACGAAAGATTTGGAAATTATAAACCAGGTAGATAAAGCAAATCTAATAGGATGGCAACCTCTTTCCTCAAAATAATGATTTATATTGCTTGAAATAATTAATCAAGGGAAATGTCTTCATTATTGATAATGATTTATGTCTAAGTATTTTTGTAAAGAATGAAATTATTTTTCATTCATTTATTTTTGCAAGTGATATAAATAATCATTTTTAGAGAAATATTTTTTGAATTATTTATGTTTTTTTATCAAACAAACGGAGCTTAATCCTCCAGACCATCTCTTGCAAAAACCATGTGCATATGTAGCACCACCCACCGAGTGCCAATCCATCCCTCTTCACCTAAACTGCTCGAGTAGTTTTTGCGTATTATAAAGACATAGCATCTTGCAATATCATAAGTTTGCCAAAAAGTTCCCCTATTACCAATACAAAGGAAAAAAAAAATGCAACTGAAGAGGGTCGACATAAGTCTCTCCCTTTCTAGGAAATTCATTTTAAATATATTTTTCACTACATACCAAATCTTCTTTTCTTTATTTTTTGAACATATTTCATATATTGCAAGCACGCGTGTCCTTTCCTCTCTTTTTTTCTTTTTTTGCTAATTTAGAAAAGACCATTGCTAATAATTAGATTCTCATCAAGAAAGAGAATATTAATAAGTTTTCTCTAAAAAACAAATCAACCTGGATAGTCCTCTATAATTTTAAATGTTGAGGTCAACCAAAAGATATTAAATTCAGAAATCGGGCACTCTTTGAAGTACTTGTGAAATTGGACGTTTTTTTTTTTTTTTTTTTTTTCATCGTAAAATCTACAGAGGGAAAGTGTCCATCGCCTTCAACAATAGAAACGACCTCCAACAACTCTTTGGAGATTTCGTTCTCTTGCTTTGATATCGGTAGTAAGAAACTTCTCTCTCCGCTTCAATATACAAGCCCTTAACAGTGTAGTTGCCGGCATGAAGTTCCTCTCTCTCTTTCTCCATTTCAACAACTCAGAGGTCACTGAACCGAGACCGTGGGGAGGTTGCAAGAAAGAGATCGCAACCTTGCATCCTCCGGACAACAATGGACGATGCTAGGCCGTGACAGGAACCAACGAAGTCAGTCGGAGATGGAGGGCTTTCAACGTCACTGGGGTGGCACGGTGTAGAGCGGTGCACATGAGGTGGGAGAGGAGAGAAAAGGTGTGCTGAACTGATCAAATGTGTAGCATCAAGGGTAGAGTTTGGGTAGAGTTTAAGTTTTTGTGATTTGGTTGAGGCGTTTGGTCTTCCAGTCTTAATCTTTGCTTGTACACTTTTCTATTCCTTGCCCGGCATGCCACGAGTGATTTCTATGCGCCTCTATGCGCCTCTATGCGCCTTTCTGCTTATCGGCCAAATTTGATACCTTTCCACGTTCCCAATATTCGCAGCTGGCATTGAACTGCTTTCTGTGATTGTCGGGTTGGTATCATGGAGATTTGGCACGTTGGTTTAGTGTCTCTAACATCCCATGACTGTCCTACAACCAATTCTAGTTTTGTCTTATTCGCGGAATAAGGACATGGTACACCATTAATTAGATAATCCCAAGATTATAGGGTTGAAGTTCACATATATCTTACTCCATCAAGCTGGCATCATCACGATTTGGAATCATCCACTTACTTCCCCAAAATTCATGACATTTTTGATAATTTCTTCATGTTTCGGATTTTCACCCTTTTAAATCTGGCAACGCTTCGGTCCTTATGTTTGCTCACTAATGCCTGAGGTTTTTCTTGGGCCAGCTGTGCTGAATTTCGGTGCCAACATATACATATATCAATGACAGTAGATGAGGTAATGTACTTATGAACCATGATATTCAACGGTGTTGAAAAGTATGGCTTTGAATTTGGTTGAACAATGAAGACGGATGTTTAGAGTACTCAGATCGGACTTTGAGACGTGATATCACTTTCTTTAAGAATTTATTTGCCCCACAACATTTGCTAATAATCACCGGCAAAAATCCTCCAGGATACAACAAAGTCTCGGATAAAAATACTAGATAGCAATTCTAGTATTTATTCAGGGTCTCTCTAGAAAATAATTGAAAGAATGGCCGTAGTTTTTTTCAGACAAAAAGCTTGAAAAGATGAAAATGATCACGCTAAATTAAATAAACTAAACTAACAAAAGAGGTTAGTGCTAATTAAATCGTGGGCGGCACGCGGCGTGCAAAGTGTTAATCGCGCACCCGCACGCGGATATGATGGAGTCTAAGCCCACCCAATCATTCATTTAGCTATACAAAAGAAATCTCATACTTATTAATTGGCTCATTTTCTCCCATTTTTTTTTATGTGGGACAAGGAAAACGCACTCAGTTTGTTTTGACAAACAAACTTCCAATAAACGGTGCTTAGCTTCTTCCCCGCGATCGTTTTGTTGTTTGTTCGTTCTACAAGTGATTACAAGAGATTAAGGAGTAGAAAGACTCACCAACTCTCGGACGAAGTTGATGCTGAAACATTAGGAAATTTGTAACTGTAAGACGACAATATTTGTCTTCATTTTGAGAGAGAGAGAGAGAGAGAGAGAGAGAGAGAGAGAGCATGAGTGGGTTGTTGACACATGTTGTCAAGCTCGCCACCACCAACCACCACGTGTCTTTCCTTCTCTTGGGGGTAGGTGAAGCGATGGAGAACTTCATATCAAGCTTCTGCAGTTATCCAAATTGCCTTTCATCATGGTGACAAAGCTTAGGGGACATCTTTTTCTTTTTTTTGGTCAAATTTCATTATTACGTGAAATGGAATTATATAACCATCAACTTCTTTTCATATTCGTAATCTAGTGCCTTCACATATTTCTCACTTTATATTTTTTTTTCCTTTCTGACAACGTGGAACTCCAGCTTAGATGATAGGTTTTCTCAAGGCAAAAACCATATCCTACATTGCATATGAATAGAGTCCATGCTGCCGTTTTTGGTCGATGATGGCTAATCTTATGCAAGTGCTACGACTATATAAACAATTGAAAAGCAAATAAAGGTTTTCTTGGACACGGACTCAATTTCAGACAACTATTATATTTTAGTGATGGACAGAATAAAAGAGATAATAACTTGACCAACTTTTGTTGACTCACCAACTCAATTAAGTTAGTCCAAGAACCTACCACGAATTGGTTGACTTTCCATGGAGTCTCAGATCTCCGGCGTTGTCTCCTCTCTTTCTATCGATACTCTCTCTTTGGTAAGGTAAAAATGGCTCCCCTAAGAAAAAATGATGAAGAACTACAATGAGCAAGACATGTTTCACCTCTCTTAGTAACTTCTCTTGCTCTTTTTGGTTCATGTCCAGAATGCTACCTTTTCATTTTTTTTTTTCCATATTTATATTTTTTTAATTTCCAAATTCCTTCTCTTTTTGGGATATTGCAACATTACCTATTAAGTCAAAGACATAAACTTTTTTTTTCTTTGTTTTGAAGATTCACCTCCTCTCTTCTCCAATTAATTCTAGAATGATGGAAGGGGGTAAACCATTAATTTCTAGAGAGTAATCTAGGGGGAGTGAACCATCCTCTTGCGAATGCTATAACTAATCAAGTGCTCTCATTTGTGTTTGTTGCAAGAAGTTCTCCCAATCGCTAATTATGGAGAGTGCCTCCAACTTTAATTAAGTTCTTGATCCTTCTCAACATTCGGTATCAAAGCCCCGCTTTGCACTCAGCATATTTTTTTATAATTGACAATCTGTTTATCTTTAATTCCATGTTATTTATTGAAAGTTTCGGGACAAATGGACCCAAATCTGTTTATCTTTAAAATATTATCAAGAATTAAATGTCTTAATAGCATTTTAATCGATATCAGTGGTGGTCAAATAATATGATGAATTATTTATCTAATTTATTTTCCATAATGTAATAGAACATATTGATCAAAGTTGAATAATTTTGTTTATACTAACTTTTTATTAAACAGAATCCTTAATTATTGGGTATTGAACATGACCCGCCTATACTTTTATTTTGACGATTACCAATTCTCAAAATTTTGGTATATGCTTTTAATCGTCAAGATTAGGTGTAAAACAACTTGCAGTCTTTGCGTTCTCTGTTTCTATTTTTTTTTTTTTTTTTTTTTTATGAATACAAAGTGATGTATTTATCGATTTTGCTGTTTAGATCCTTCTTGCAAAAGAAAGTGCATCTGCCCTCTGTATCATGGGATTTATCTCTACCACTACCATTTTCTGAGTATGCATGCTTTTGAATTAATCAAGGACAGAAATCGCAGCTAAGCATCCAATAATTTCAATTCGCTCCCTAATTTCTCCTCTTACTAACTTGACATGCACTTATGGTCTATATGCTCTGCAGTCTATGCTAAGTGGTCAATTGCTTGGGCCGGGCTTGTAATGCATTTCCAAATTGACAAAGCTTGACTCGGCGCAAGATAATTGATTTGGACAGGCAAAAATGTTGTCTCCCGGCGCACGAAAAACCTCTCCTCGCTCGGTCTCGCCCCTTATATCTATAACATCTTTTTTTTCTGTCAACAATAACACCCTCTTCATCGACAAGTACATAGTAGATGTTCATTTCACATCCTTCTCCAGTGCTTTGGGCCGAAATCTTGTCCCAAGCGTCCTTTGAGTTTTGGGCCTCCAGCAAGACGGTCCAAGCTCTTAGCCCAGAGAGCTGTGATAGCCCAGGTAAACTATAGAAAATATATTTGGGAGGTGGGAAGAAGAAAGAATAAAATGTATGAAGTGCCATCGATTCCACGACGCTATCGCTCCTCCCAAAGGCCACAACGTCATCCATCACTTGCTTTTTATATTCTCAAGGTGACGCCGAAGAGTGAGAAAATCATTTGCTTTTTTGTATTCGATCCGAATCTATCCGATTCGGGTAGCATGATCTAACGTCAACCCATTCTTAATTCCGTCAACATAAGTTAAATCCGTGCATTATCCGATTATTCATTCCAAGAGCAACATTTCCAATACGGGTCAAGACACCTTCTTTGACATAGGTTACTTCTTCTTTTTGGGTTCTTGAAACTTAGAGTAATTTAAATATTCGTGTCTATATCTCCTCTTTCTTTTATACTAGGTTGCTTACACACGCCAGCGGTACATGGAATTTTTATTAGTCGTCAAAATCGATTTCTTCTTCTAGTTGTCAATTTATATATACAAAATTGATTTCCTTTTGAAATGATTTCAATCAGAATGATAAAATGAGGCCAAAACCTAGCTCGCTTGCTCGCGCGCTCTCTCTCTATTTATGGGGCCAAGTCTTAACTCCAATTTATCATCATGAGAATGTCCCTTTAATCTCGTTGATAAACTAATAGCAAAGGGCTCTTTCCTTTTACCTTTGGATGGCATTAATTAGCTAAATCCCATGATCATGCATTGGCCGCAATTTGCTGTCCATGATGGGTGTTAGCCTCCTTTTGCGGATTTAGATAATGCCACCAAGCTCTTCAATGGCTTATTATATCATTATCTTGAGGGAGCCATTCGTGCAAAGCTTGCTCTAGATTAGCTTTGTGTTTCCATTGTAATCATGAAATCGAGCGAAATGCAAGCTCGCACGACATCATTATGCCAGAAGGAAAAATCAAAGAAAAATTTTATTAGAAACACCGTCAGTTATTTAAAAAGAAAAAAAAGAAAAAAGAAAGAGTATAATTTCGACAAGCGAAGTTGAATCGGCTAGATAAATGTGTACTTGAAGAAGATAAGGTGGAAACCATAAAAGTTAATAAACATGGCTAGCGAGATCAATTTTTTTTTTTTCCCACAATCAGTGTTTTCAAGAGTTTGAGGAATATTTTTTGTGCGGAGAAGTTCTGGGGAAATGATGTCATGAAAATGGGACCAGAATGGACGCATGGATGAGGGTTTGACTTCTCGTGACGATGCTTTCATGTGATATAATGATTAAGGAAAGCAACCAAGGAAGTTACGTCGAGTTAATTAGGAAAGCATGAAAAAGACCCTTGCTTTCTTTCGTGGCCTTGTCCATAAGACCACGCCTGAGCGAATAAGCCTCCTTTAAATAGAAACGTCTCATTAAGCACATATTATTTAATTCATGCATGCTTATATCTTCATCTCGGGCACACTGATTATGTCATTAGCAAGATAGGAAACCATAATCTCCATAAACCTTACAAGACTAAGTAGCATATATTCTCATGAAAATTAATGTAACCAAGATTCGGCTGCCACTAATTTCAAGAAGAGTATTTATGCTTTGAATTTTTTTATATTCTTTTTTTATTGAGGTACACCATAACCCTATCTTTTTAGGCCATAGGTATCTTAAAATAATTGTCCAGTGGGCTTTGGCTTCCGCCAAAGTCCGATGCTAATAAATGCTTAATTTATGTTATTGAAACAAGACATCATGTCATGTATTTACCCTAGGAAGAGAGAGAGACAGAGCATAGGTAATGGTGTCTGAGGGAGTCTTTTCTTCTTCTTTTTTTGGTTTTATTTTTACTAGGGTTTTTTAAGTGCTAGACACCCAATTTGCTCAGGGTAATCACTGCTTTTAGTGGGGGGCAACATATAAGAGTGGGGACTTTTGATTCCCCCTTTGTTTTAAAAGAGGGGAGAGGAGGAAAAGGGACAGCTTTTCTCGTTGACTTGCCCCAGAAAGTCTGGCAAATTTAGAGGGCAAGTATAAAGGGAATCCTATCCCCTGCAAAAGGACTCGATGAAAGGATTCTCTCATACATGGTGGATCTGCACTCACTCATTCATGTGAAAAAGCTCTCTCTCTCTCTCTCTCCCGCCCACCCTCCCCCTCCTCAATCGAAGCTAGCCATGAGGCAGGTATGCTCGCAAAAGGGAGAGGGGAAAGAAAATTGAAGGAAAAGGTCACTTTCTTGGTTCCTTGCTGATGTTATTTTGTGGGGGAGAGGAATAACTTTTGCATCCAAAAAGACGGAGCATTTTTTTTTCTCTCTCTTTTAAAAGATGGGGATTTTTAGGAGAGAGTAAAGTGGTGGGAATAGGAAACTCCACTCAAAGTTTGGAGATCATTATCGTGATATATAGTGTCTTTCTCCTTTACAAACCACGATTAGGGTTTTAGGGTCTTAGATTCATTATATTGAATGAAGGTTAATGTTGATTGCCCGGTTTCTTCAATCAAAATAATCTAAAATGAGTCTACAGAATAAATATTACAACTTTTTTCCCTACGATTCCTAATCGTCACAATGCATTGTTCACATGTTTACCGATGTTTAGACCCAAAAGGAAAAAAATCGTAGGTATTGTAGCTCTCTCAGTTCTTTAGATGAATTAATCCACTTCACCCTCTAATATCAAAACCCTAACTCTTTCCTTGAGAGACAAGGACGTCGTGTCATTATTTTATGCTAATTATCCATATAGTTTCATGTGCATTGTTGTTAGACTAGCTTAAATCTGGTCTAATATGGAATTTCGATCTTTACATGAAGCTTGCCTAACATATCGAGTCATGTCGATTTGAAATTATTACATAATGTTACTATATATGGTGGATTTCTGTCACTTCTCATTTAGTGACAAGTTTCGAATCGTGTTCTTATGGGATCTTACGTCAGAGATTGGCATCGCCATGAGTTAGTTGACAACAAGATGCTCATGCTCCTCCAAGGAAGATAGTGCATTAATGCTCAACGCAAAAAAAAAATGATTTACTGATGGGGCATGGTGATTAAGATATCCGATTGATCCAATACCAGTGCAAAAGTCACTTGATGCCCTAATGGGCCAGTAAGGAACATCTTAAATGGAGAAGAGAAACCACCCCAACCCCCTCCCCCCTCCAAAGAAAAAAAAAAGAAAAAGGAAACAAATTCTTCCTCCACTCATTCATGTGTTGGCTTCCAGAAGTTCCTCCTTCCAATTTTTCAGTGCCACGCCCCAAAGAAAAGTACTATTCTCTACTTGTCAAGGAATGAGAGAGGAAATTGGTTCTTGTTGTCCATGAAAACAAAGCAAAGCAAAATCTAGGTGTCCTATTAACCTATCCTTTGTTTCTTTTCTTTTTCCCTGATGTTACAGCCTGGACCCAAATGAACAGGTGCATTGACTTTTCTTTCATGGGTTGGTGAATTTAGCATGATTTAGTGGTCCATTTGGGGCATGGATCATGCAAGTGGTCTCTTTAGCTTCGTTCCAATTTAGTTTGTCCTTTCTTACAGCTTTGGAACCACTGTTCCTTTCACTCTTTGGATCTATTCAGCTCATACTCCACCACCACAACTGGTCCTCGTGGTGTTTATATGGAAGGTTGTAAAGGACTCCAGTTTCAATGTCTCTGCTTTTATCTTTTCTTCATTTGTACCTTTTGCTATGTATATGCTGGGGATGAAACTTGATCATACCCCGAGTTTCATGTGTTCATTTGCACCGAGAATCTTCATAAATACAAACTTTATAAAGACACAAAGAAGAAAAGAGAAGTACACATTGTCTAGCGATTTAATTATAAAATAACGGTTACATCAATTCAATCCACTAAATTTGCATCCAACATAAATTTTAAACAGACAAAATATCATTGATCGCTTTCATTCTCATTTTATTGTGGACATAAGGGTTCTTGTCTTGAGTGAAGGAAGAAAAGTGCTTTTATTCGTGTTCCTTCATGAGAGAAAACTCTGTTTATCCTTACTAGAGAGAGGTAAAAGCACGATTTATCTTTCACAAGAGAAAAGCCATTATTATTCAAAACCAGACATGTCTTGTTCAAACCCCATCTACTTTTCGAGGTCTAACCAAAGTATTATAAGCAAAAAGCTCATTCCAAAAGTCAATGATCTTGAATAAATGAAGATGCAAATCAAATCTAATCAAGTTTCTCTACCTTATATGACTCCATGAAACAAGGAAACAAAACCACTGCATATTGTAAGTCGCGAAGCAAATTCATGCAATATAAATAAATAATAGACCATGTCCATCATTTGTTATTTCCGTAAGTAGGACGTGACATCCCTTAAAATAATTAGTGGTGTATCCATATGTCAATCCTCACAAGATTAGAGCAAACAAATCACCTTTACATTCCCTTAAATATTGTCCCAAGTTGAGCAAATTCCATACCGTTCAAAATTATTAAAGATTCAACCATCAGCCCACCATTTCTCTCCATTAATCCTCCATGTTTTTCAACAAATTTAAATGCCATTACAATGCAACTTATTATCAACTCTTCTCCTCTTCTAGAAAGCAGAACGATTCTCCTTAAAATGGTTCTTTAATGAAAGCGGACCATGGCAGACACGCATGGCTTGAGCCAAAATATGGGCAGGCAAAACTGTAGCCAGTCAAGTCAAGGATTATGGCATAGAGATCCACGTGGGAGATTTTTCGAGGACATAGACAAGCGTTAGAGGTCGGACCTGCCGAAGCCAAAGCCAGTCAAACGAAAATAATGGTGGGCGAATGAAATTCAACAATTAGGAACTTATCAACATATGGAAGATTCGTAACCGCCAATTCTTGACTATTGAACATCGACATTGATGTTTTTACAGTTTCATTGAGATTGACCAAGGCCTTGTTTCTTGCATGATTCCACCTCTCTCTCTCTCTCTCTCTCTCTCTAAGATTACAAATATATAAGAATTGATCTCCATGGATAGATTGTTTACTATAGGTGCCGGCTACATCAAAGACTTTTTCTTTAGATCCCCTTATAATGACATAGTTAGGCATGCCGCCAAGATCCGATGAGCATCTCCTATTCAACTGGTGGCGAGAAAATCAAGAACGCATTTCATGGTGTCGCGGTCACACCCTCAAGCCAGGGAATAAAGAATACCCTCAATTCCAAGTAATTGAATTGATGCCAATCAAGTGTAAACTACCATAATGATGAAATTCACTCTCAACCCCCACGAAAAATGACCCTAATGAAAGGTACATGGACCACCTACCTACTACGTGTCGTATTATGACTCGTGAGGGTGTCGACAATACTTCCTTTTCTTGTCCAATGTTCATTTATATTTCGATAGCAATGCTAGAGACATAAGAAAATTATTTATGAAAGTGACGTGTGAAATTACGTGGTGAATTGAAATTTGACATTTAGGTTCCATTTCTTCTGTAGATAATAAATGATTTGGATGCTCATATTAGTTACAAAAATGAATAAACAAAAAATATGTATATCATTCACGAAAATGTCTAAATATAAATTGTTTAAAGCAACACAAATAATCATTTGTAGAAAAATAGTTTCTAGATCATTCATTTTCCACTAAATATGATCTTAAATAAAGTACATTCCTCTCCACATCCGATAGAGATTCTTCATATCTCTTAATAAATTGATTTTATGAATTAGCCTTTACTTCAAGAATTTGTACACCTGTACCATGAATCGTTTTGGCAAGATGCATGCCGTCCAATCGGTCCGGGTACGACATTGGATTAGAAAACTTAAAGAAACGAAAAAAGTAGAAGTTAGGAAAAGGAAATATCGTTAGCAAAAAAAAAAAAACAAAAGGAAAAGTTAGGAAAAGGAAATACTAAAGAAGGGGGAGGGCCCAAGAAAGAAGGAATAGTAAAATGCATCCTCCTGTTGATATGATGAACCTAGGTCAGCAGGGTTGACATAGTGAACCACAAAAAAAAAGGTAAAACGACTATTCATGTGCACGTGCGGCGTGCGTGAAGAAAAATAAAAATCATTACAAGAAAAATTGCCAGCCATATCGCAAGAGAGAAAAAGGGAAAAGAAAAAGAAGAGAAAAATCAAACCCTTTGACCCCAGAAACATTAATAAAAAAATTAGAATAAAAAAGAAAATAAAAGAAAAGTCCAGCAAATGATTCGTCATGATGGAGCCACGTCAGGCCCATTTTGGTTGCCTGGGTATCTCTTCTCGGTCGTGGATGCACTGATGAGAGGGGGTACTTTTTTTCTATGCTGCGTATGATGGTGCCCTCCAGAATGGGGTTAGGGCATGGTCCATGACTTGAACCATTTTTTAATGCCTGTGATTATTGTAAATGGTCAAAGATGGAGATGGGGATTTTGACAGCATGATTACGAGTATGCTGCTGCGAGGCAGAACGACATTTGGGGAGTCTTTCTCGACACTTGTTTTGGGTCGAGATATGCTGAATTGTTTTTTTCTTTTTCTTTTTTTGAAGTGGGGGATTTCTCATGGCTCGGGGAAAAAAGAATAATGGAAATTTAGGCTGTCGCCGGGTCGAGGGCGATGACTGCTTATTCGTGTCTCGTGGCTAGGTAGACGTGGAATTGGACGCAGACACAGAAGCAGGCACACATTCGAGACTAGAAAGGACGACGAGATGGAGGAGAAATGTTTCTTGTAATTTGGTTGCATGAGGGAAAGACCTTGAAAGGCGCGGTTACGGAGACCTTAATGGCTCAAAAAAAAAAAATTATGTAAATACCAATTGAGAGTAATGGCTGCACATTCGTATCTCTAACGATACGATGGTCATTGTAAGCATTGATCCACGCATTTTTGCATCTGTCTTTTCTAGATTTTTTAGTAGATATATCAACTATAATTGAAACACCCATTTTAACATGGCATGGGATCAGAGAGGGTTTTCATTTGGCTGCGCTATGGACGAAGATCTCCCGTACTCATGCTTACAAACAATATCACATTTCATATAAGATTAATCATTGGGAGGATTGTGACATCGTATAAAATGAGGATTCTCTATCATTATATCACGTCTCTGCCTCAACAAATTTTACTTATGAAATTATTCATTCACAAATTTCAAACACAAATATTATTTTCATGGATCAATGGTTACGATGATTGTGACACCGCATGATAATATGATTGGATATCAATGACATACCATCTAATTCGGAGAATACTTGTAAAGCACCAAGTGTCTTCATATAATTTATATATCGGCTTACACACAACAAGCAATCAAATCTAGGAGAAAGCATTAAACTATAGAAGACAAGTAATCTGCAAAATCTTCCATACTTATATGATTAATTACAAAATAATGTGCAATTTCTAATATAGAGGTTTAATAAGTACAACACAAGTTCGTGCCCCCATTATAGGTTTTCTCTTGATGCAAAGTAATCTAGCTACACTAGAGTAGAATGACAAAATGTCAAATGAAATCACGAGATAGTTATTACTATATTTGATTTTTGAGATGACTATTAGCCAAGTCAGATGACGAATTTAACTTATGACAATGACTCAAAATTTCTATTGTGGAATTTTTTACCATGGCAAACATAGCATTAATTATTCAACATAGGAGGCACGTTTGTTTCCTCTTAATGTAGGGTAATCTAGCGAAACTAGAGTAGAATGACAAATTGTCAAATGAAATCACAAGATAATTATTACTATATTTGATGTTTGAGATGATCGTTAGCCAAATCAAACAACAAATTTAACTAGACAAACATCATGGTAAATATAGCAAATGACATGGAGTCAAATTTTTCTATTATGGAATTTTTACCATGGAAAACAAAGCATTAATTATTCAACATAGGTGGCACATTTACTAATAACTTAAAAGTAATATGCCACATGTTTAGATTATCCGATAGTAGGTTAATACATGATAACATGATAATGTGACTCCTACATCTATGCATGAATTCTAATATAGTGTTCTTTATAAACTCTCCCCATCAAATTTTATCACATATCTCTAAAGAGACGTCTTTCGAAATTATCGTCCTTATCCATCATATTTCTGTTCCATCCTTTATTTGTTTGACTTACTATTTATATTTGTTAAGATGTGAATACCATAAGCCAAACAAATAAAAAAAAAAAAAAGAAGAAGAGAAAATAGAGAAAGAAAAAGTAGTAGCTTTTGAAAATGTCATTTCTTGGGATGATTGCTTTTTGTATGGTAATATTTGTCCTCCATCACTGTGGACAAATCAGAAAACGAGCCTAGCAGTGCGCCATCTTGTTGTCAAACCCCACCTAGCTCTTTACCAAATTCTTGACTTTCTTTTAGGTGAAACACAACATCATATGGACAGATACTGTTGTTTTTAACGCCTGTGTCGGTACTCGGGGAAGTCAAGCGGCTAGGGTTTTTAGGAGGGTTGACATTTTGACAACTACAAAACTTAGATCAGTGTTCTGGAAACTAATTTTGACAGTATCGCACGATAAACACGAAGTTAAATGAAAATGCCGTCCAGCTACTAGGCATGCCTGCATCTGTAAAACACGGGTTAATCACCTGTTGTTTGCATCGATAAATCCAAATCTCTTCCAACCGTTAAGCTTCCATGCCTATGCTGCTTGAAACAAGTATGCGTCCTTTTAGGTTTGAAAAGAAACCCATGATTGAAGGAATTGAATTGGAAGTACCGACTACTTTTGAGGCTATAATGTAACGTTCCATGTATTATATTATATGGGAGAAGACAAGTGAAGTGACCCGTAATTTGTGTATCCATCCCCAATCGTTATTGTCTCGAATACTTTTTTGGATGGTTGGTTTATTATAATGCGAATCGGATCATCACAAATGATACCAAAGCGGCGCACTGCTTTTTGAAATGGGACAAGGTGCTATATAGTGAAAGTTGTGTTTGGAATTCTACTTCCAATTTAAACTTTTATAATGAATCAACCAAATTGAGTACCCTATCTGAGTGAAACTAATATCGTAGAGTGTCAATGGTGATTTTTTGTTTATTTTTTCCAATCTTTACGAGACTTAAATACCATCTTCCTTTTTCCAAGTTACTGAAGTTATGTCATAGTAGGTTTCTTTGACTTTTGAGACTTAAAGCATTCAATCAATTCATCAACAGTTGGATTAGGTACATTACATCATATCCTTCGTTTCGCTTATGACCCAACTGTAGAAATGACATTCTAATGACTCAAGTATATAAATCTACCCTATGTCCAAAAACATCAATAGTGCTCAATGATGTGATAGGTTGATTGGTTGCCACCTCCCAACATATGTATTGGTGTTTGATAATATTTCAATGAAGAAATCTGATAATCAACGTGTGGATGGTGAAAACAGGGTGAATGTATGAAGTCGAGTGATGCAGCGTTGCGACACATTCCTGAGTTATTGCTATGCATGGAGAATTACCGTGGTTTGAAGTATTTAAAAAATCCTAATTGGTCCATCTTGACTTAAAATCTTTAGTAAATATTTCTCCATTTAGATATATTAATATGCTTAGACTTGTACGCCCTTTTTTGCCTCATTCTAGAATCTACCCTATGGGCATCGGTGCCTAAGGTTTTGCTACTTGGAATGGTTCTATGGATCTTAGGATACCCTATAAAACTTATGTACATTCTACATTTATTTTTTTTTTTTTGGTTGAAAATTGTCACAATTCTATTTATTAACATCAACATTTTTTGGGTCAGAAACATAATCAACATTAAACATTAACAAAATTAAAATCCTAAAGACATAATCACATCGGAAGTAAAAAGCAATTTTAAATTCCTCCTATCATTCACACATTTAAACATGGGTATTTCATAATAAAAGTAAAGAAAGTAATGGATAGTCAGATGCATATATATCTACTTTTAAAGGAAAAATACAGACTACCATAAACAAGTCATATAATATATGGTGGGTAGGCGGTCGATATGACCTTAATCTTGGAACTTACTTTATACGCACACGTTCGAAACTTTGAAACTTGAAACTTATCTTTTGACATCTTTTACCAATCTAGGAAACTACCTAATCACGCTGGTGCAATGAATTATGCAAGTTTCACAAATTCTCTTCTCCAAACCCATTGGCGATTATCAAATTGGAGCTTTTTTTTAGCGCTCTCAGGCCTTGAAAACTTCATTCCCTACTTTCAACGTCAACACTTCTTTTCCCCCCTTTTCGGCTTTTGATGTACTCTTTTTCTTTTTTCTTTTTTATGTCAAGTAAATAGCGTCCTAAGTTTATCTATCTGGATTTTTTCTCAAGAAATAAAAAAAAGGAATTTATATCCAATTACCTTGTGAAACATAAAATCATATATATGTCTACATATAATATCCCCCCTAAATGTTAAAATAGTTCCAAACAAATAAATATACAAGTTTGTTGTTTTAAGTACTAAATCGTTATAATGTTACAAAATTAATAAAATATTGATATTTGCCGCATATGTTACTGTTGCAATCACGCGGAAGGTATGGCTTAGACGCCTTTCAACATGGAAAATAACTAGTTTTACTAAGCCAAAAAAAGCTGGACACTCCGGGCCCGTTTGTTTTCGTTTCTTTTTTTTTTTTTTAAACACTTTTTCTGTTTTTTTTGTTCCAGGAACAAAAAAGAGCAAAACGCGTTTGGTTGCGTTTTTGTTAGGAAGTGTTTTTTTGTTAGAAACACATTTGGAACAGAAACAGAAACAAAAAAAAAATTGTTTCTTGTTTTTCGGAACAACTTTTTGGAACAACTTCTCTCTCTCCTCTCTTTTTTTCTTCTTCTTTTCTTCTTCTTTTTTTTCTTTCTTTTTTTCTTTGGCCGGTCGCCGGCCTGGCCATGGCCGGCGACCGGCCGACGAGGGCGGCGGCCTTGCCCGGCCACGGCGAGGCTCGCCGGCCCCGGCGAGGCCGAGCCTCGCCGTCGTGGGCGAGGCTCGGCCTCGCCTCGCCGGGCGAGCTCGCCCGGATCCGGCGAGGCCGAGCTCGCCCGGCGGCGGCGAGGCTCGGCGTCGCCGGGCCACCGCCGGGAGGGCGTCGCTGGCGGTGGCCGGCGACGCCGAGCCTCGCCGGCCAGCCTGGGGCGAGCTCGGCCTCGCCGGATCTGGGCGAGCTCGAGCTCGCTCGGCCGGAGGCGGTCGGCCTCGCCTCGGGCGGGCGAGCTCGAGCTCGCCAGATCCGGCGAGGCCGAGCTCGCCCGGCGGCGGCGAGGCTCGGCGTCGCCGGCCACCGCCGCCGACGCCCCGCGGCGGTGGCCGGCGACGCCGAGCCTCGCCGGCCGCCGGGCGAGCTCGGCCTCGCCGGATCTGGCGAGCGAGCTCGAGCTCGCCCGAGGCGAGGCCGACCCTCACCCCACGATGGCGAGGCTCGGCCTCGCCAGGGGGCGGCGAGCCTCGCCGTGGCCGGGCGAGGCGGCGGGGCTCGTCGGCGGTCGGTCGCCGGCCATGGTAGAGGCCGGCGACCGGCCAAAAGAAGGAAAAAGAAAAAAAAAAAAAATAAAAAAAATAAGAAAAAAATAAAAAAATAAAATAAAAATATTAAAAAATTAAAAAAATAAAAAAATTATACAAATTACCAAACATGTTTTATTCTTTTTATATTTAAAGCAGATTTTACAAACGTGTTTTTTTGTTTAAAAATTGTTAAGGGAATGTAAATACTTTTTTCATTTACGTTTGAAGAACGATTTTTAAATGTAAATGTTACCAAACGCACCCTCCTTGAATACATTTCCAATTCTCTAAGAACAATCAAGATAATCGATCTCGGTTTCTGCATGACTATACTACTTTCGTACATTGGCAGTACTTATTTTATTTTAGGAGGGAAAAAAGACTATTACAAAAAGCATTGAAAGTCAAAAGACAGAAAATAAAAAACTGAAAAAAACAGAAAGAAAAGGATGGCATGATAAAGCAACCAACTTTCACAATTCAACCAAAACGTGCTTTTATCCAATCCACCACCCCTCCACCACCACCACCACCTCCTCCACCTCCTCTTCCTTTTTACCATCTTGCAAAACCGCCCAGGTCAAAACTCTCTCTCCCTCTTCTTTCTCTCTCTAATGGCGGCCAAGAATGCTGGCTCCAAGTAGCAGCAGCAGCAACCAGCAGCAACCGGCAGCAACCCACTTGATTCATCTTCGTCTTTACATGACCCAGTCCCCTGTTTTGACGTTTCCTTGTAATCCCCTTTTACAAAATCCCCCACTTCGACATTTCTCTCCTCTCCATACAAACCTCTCTCTCTCTTCTCCCCTCTCTCTCTCCCTCTCTTGGTTTTCGTGTTCCACTTGAACTTTTCTTAAAGCCCTCCTCCCTCCCTCCCTCTCTCTCGTTCCAATAACTCTCTCAGCTCAAAGACAGCTACCGAGCTCCCCAAGATAACTTCTTGAGATCTGTGGCTTTCGTTTCGAGCCAGAAAGGCGAGAACTTTGGTGGGTTTTTGTGTGCTCTGGGGCGAAACGATTTCTGGGTTTCTCTTCCGTGGCTGAGATCTCGCAAGTGCCAAGGAAAAAAAAATGACGAGTAAATGGAGAAAAGCCAAGCTTGCTTTGGGCTTGAACCTGTGCGTGTACGTCCCCAGAACTCTGGAGGACCCGCCCTCCAATAATCTTGATGCTTCGACCGATAGATTGTCGAGTGCTGCCTTGCTTTCGCCAGGGAATTGGGACGTGGATGGTCCCAGGCCCATGACACCGACTCCTTCCTCTCATGGCTTGAAGCTGTATAGGAGCGGAAGCAAGTCGTCCAAGGTTTGTGCTTGCTCTGTTCCTTTCGATTTCAACAGTCTCTTTTTTGGTTTGGTTCTGTTACAGAGTTGGGAAAGTTTTAGTAAAGTTGTCTTTTTTTAGTTTCTTTGGTCTTTTGGGTTTCTTTAAATGATTCTGGTAATTCCACAACCTGAAAATTTCAGTTCGGATATGGAAACTGGTATTTTTGAAGCTGCGTTTGGTTTCGGTTAATTTTTGCAGCGGAAGGCTCTTTTTTTTTTTTTTTTTTTTTAGTTGGGTTGGATTTAAAACTGTTGTTTGCTTGTCCATTTTGAGTTCGGAGGGAAGTTTCTGGTTCTAATACATTCTGATGGGGACAGGGGAAAGATCCACGTACTTTCTTGATCTACTATGTGGCATTTGATTACAGCTTTTGTTTCGTCTTCCGTTTCCTGCTTCTGACAATTTGTTGGACTAAATATCACACTATTCACTGTGCTTGTTATTGGTGCTTGGACCTGGAAGCATAAGCTCTTGTTCTGTGCCCATCACAACTGTTGAATTAAAAAAAAAAAATTGTCTTCATTGCATATTCATTTTAATGGTGCTCTGAAAAGCACCCGCTTTTATTTTCTTCTTGGATGTGTGGATCTTTTATGTGTTTGAAGATTAATTCATTAGTCCCTTGCAGGAGTAGTGCTACTTTACCTTGTTCTGTCAAGAGTAGCATTGCTTTCCCGCTGATTGAGGTAGAAAAGTAGCTTTTTTCTATGTTCGCATATGTCGACTGTTCGTTTTCGAAACTTTCTGGCAAATAAACTAACGAGTGGTAAAGAAAGCAGCATGAATTGGAAATTTCATGCTGAAATGCAGTTTACTTGAATTGGGCCGATTCGTAGTCCTTGTAGAGTTGGGGGTTGCCTTTGCCCTTTGGTTTTGCTTTCTGCAGAATGTTCAATGAAAGATCTCCTGCTAGTTAAACATCTTTGGGTATTAATTTGCTCCTTGATTTGTTTTCTCCCATTTCGAAGCTTGTTATATGCATAGCCTCAACTGACCTTCAGTTGTAGTGTGACACTAACCTGGAGTCCATCAATTATGCCTTTTCTGGCTTATCCCTTTTGGTTATCCGCATTATGCTCTTCTTGCAGTATCAAATCTATTGCTTTCTTCTTTTTCGCTGTTCTGCGATTGTTACTGACTCTTTACTCCAATGCTCAGCAGACTTGCTCCATTTGCTTGAACAAAATAAAACAAGGAGGAGGTCACGCTATATTCACCGCAGAGTGTTCCCACTCATTCCACTTCCACTGCATAGCTTCAAATGTCAAGTATGGGAACCAAATCTGCCCAGTCTGCCGGGCAAAATGGAAAGAGATCCCATCACAAGTACCGTGTCTGGACCCTATTCCGCGAAGTGCATCGAGAAATCCCATACGTTGGGGCCGCGATGATGCTGTGGTGACCATGCTTCGCCCTCCGCCCCGACGTGATTTGCACCGGCGCCACATTGTTCCCATATTCCAGGCTCCAGAGCCTGGAGTATTTGATGATGACGAACCCTTAGATCTCCAACCTGTGGTCGTAGAAAAGAACTCCTGCAGTGAAGTTGCAAATGGGAATTCCTCGAGAACTTTGGAGGTCAGGGTGTATCCTGAAGTTTCAGCTATGCCACGGTCCACTTCTCAAGACAACTTCTCTGTCCTGGTCCATCTTAAGGCAGTTGCAGCCGCCGGGGGACAAAACCTGAGCCAGAATAATATTAGCTTCCCACAAGTCACACAAACCCCGCGTGCTCCCATTGACCTGGTTACAGTGCTTGACATCAGTGGTAGCATGGCAGGTACTAAACTAGCATTGCTAAAACGAGCCATGGGGTTTGTTATTCAGAACCTTAGCTCAGCTGATAGACTCTCGGTGATATCGTTTTCCTCCACTGCTCGGCGCCTCTTCCCCCTCCGCCGCATGTCCGATGTAGGACGGCAGCAGGCACTTCAAGCCGTGAATTCGTTGGTGGCAAATGGTGGGACCAACATCGCCGAAGGCCTAAGAAAGGGTGCTAAGGTAATGGCTGACCGGAAGCAGAAAAACCCAGTGGCAAGTGTTATACTGTTGTCCGATGGACAAGACACTTACACTGTCAGTGGTTCTGGCGAAAATCGTCCTCAACCCAATGGTCACCCACTACTCCCCTTGTCCATCAATGGAAGTGACAACAGTGGGTTCCAAATACCTGTGCATACTTTTGGATTTGGCACTGATCATGACTCTTCAGCTATGCACTCCATATCAGAGACATCTGGAGGCACATTCTCCTTCATCGAGACAGAGGCTGCAATTCAGGATGCCTTCGCACAATGCATCGGTGGCCTACTCAGTGTTGTTGTGCAAGAGTTGCAAGTAAAGATCGAGTCTTTGCACCCAAGCTTGAAAATTAGTTCTCTAAAAGCTGGAAGTTACCCAAGCCGTGTGATGGCCAATGGATGCTCGAGTAGCATTGATGTGGGTGACCTGTATGCTGATGAAGAGAGGGATTTTCTGGTTTCTATCAACATTCCCGCAGAGGCTTCAAGCTCTGAAACATCACTTTTGAACGTCAGGTGCATATATAGGGATCCTTTAACAAAAGAGTTGACTTCAACTGAAGCGGAAGAAGTCACAATAAAGAGACCTGAGATAGCCGGAGAAGAAATTGTCTCGATAGAGGTTGATAGGCAGCAGAACAGGGTCCGAGCGGCAGAGGTGATGGCGCAGGCTCGTGCCGCAGCTGAGCAAGGAGACCTGGCCATTGCTGCTTCTATTCTTGAGAACTGCCGCAGGGCTCTTTCCGAATCCTTGTCAGCTAAATCTGGTGACCGCCTGAGCATTGCTTTGGACGCAGAGCTCAAGGAAATGCAAGAGAGAATGGCAAGCAGGCATGTTTATGAGGCTTCGGGTCGCGCATATATCCTCTCTGGACTAAGCTCACACTCGTGGCAGCGAGCAACTGCCAGAGGCGACTCCACCGATAGGTCCAGCCTCGTCCAGGCCTATCAGACGCCATCCATGACTGAGATGCTCACCCGGTCTCAAGCTACATTACTAGCCAGCCCTTCAACCCAGAGGCTAATGCAACCATTATTATCGCTTGGGTCGCACCCGAAGCCAAGATAACTCCATAAGATTTCGGATTTTGTGTTGTCTAGTGGCTTTTCAAGTGCCTGTTTTCTGTGGTACCGTGGGGGTGAGGGGTCTGAATCGGCGCGATTAGGAGAGGGTCTTTTTGAGATTTGGCAATGCTTTGATGTGTAAATGAATAAGATTCGAGAGAAGGGAAAGAGGGTTATATTAGTGGGAGGGAGTGACAAGGGATACTTGGTAGGGCTTTTAAGACATTTTTGCTTCCGTACGTCTGTTGTTTTTCTGGGGGTGATGATGTGTACATAAACAGATCTGAGCTCTCTTTTGGAGAATTGGGTATAATGCTTGTAATTGTGGCAAAGGTGATATAATGTACCTCCTCTTAATTCTTTTGATCCGGCTCTTGTCCCATCTCTCTCTCTCTCTCTCTCTCTCTCTCTAGGAGAATGCATTGACTGATTGGGCAGTATATAATTGAACGAACTGACACGACGCAGTTCATTTATTGATATTGACTCGTGAGTGGTTAACTTTTACTCTGATCAGAAAAACCTTTTACCCGTTGAACATCAAGTTGTAGGAAATAATGGGAAGGACTAGAAGCAAGTTCAAATGGTACTGCTCTTATCGTTCAAAAGACTATTGGGGACCGTTCCAGATTTACAATCAGATTATTTCTTTAGCGACCGAGTTCTGATTTCATTTCAAACTTGTTCGATCAAAACTGATCCGCTTGGGCCTCGGAATATAACCCGGACGAGACATTTTATTACTGGACACCCAACTTGAGGTTGATTCCAAGCTCATGAATGAGTGGTCCAAGCAAGTATGGCGAGCTCAAACTCAGCGCAAATCGATCCATCCAGCCTCGAGTTAAGCTCAAGTTGGAGCTTTGAATATGTTAGCAAGATTATTCATGCTAGTATAGTACATTAACATGTAAATTGGTTCCATATTACCATCAGGTTTCTCAACCATTTGAGAGGCTCTTTTGCGGTCAGAGTAATTGGTGAAACGAGTGCCAAACCGTGGCACAACTGGAGATTAATTTTGGCAAGTTACATACAAATGAAACAGGGCTTCTAATTAGTCATATATTTGACAGATGAAGATCATGCCCTCTAATGCTTTCCCTCAAGTATTATCCTGCCAAACTGAACTGATTCACAGAATTACGGCTGCTCAGTATTGAGCTCATCCAAAGTGATTCATGGGGGCAATATCCAAATGTTTGACCAATGCGTCTAAGATGAGATCATCTTTACAATCGAAAATTGCAACTGCCGCCCACCCTGCTCAACACAATCATTAAGTCATGGCCAGTTTAAGCAGTTTCTGAAGCAGCGATAAAAATATTTGATGAGAGAAAACCTTCATGTCCAATTTTTCTGAACTTAACTGGTCCAACCATCAAAGCATAATAATAGGGCCGACAGGTAATGAACATCAATGAGACAACTAAGTCCTGTATGATTTTAATCAAAGTCGTCAAGATGATTACAGTTCCCTCACAAACTCATCACTTAATTAGTTCAGTTCAGTCATCTAAGAAAAACAGCATATTGAGGGATTACTATTGTCACGCCAAAAAGTATTATAGACACAAAAAAACACTACAGATTATCATCCCCAAACTGATTCCATCCAAAACATTTCGCATATGATCCATCTGCTAGGTGACTAATATACTAATAGATTCAAAACTGGGCCAAGTTTGCAGGCAAAAATTCCAAAAGGAGAGTGGAAGGCCAAAGAGGGAATGTTTCAGCAGCCACTACATCCTTGAAACCGTCACAAGCCATTTGCCTTTGAAGGTCACCGCTAGCTTGACCATGCCGAAGGTCGGATGAAAAGTTCCCTTGCGCATGGGATTGTTATGACAACCTTCTCTCACAAAGCCTACAAAATCAGCAATATGCAGACCCAAAAAAACCAGATAAACAAACAACTGTCCTAACTTAGCTCCTCCCATGTTTTCTTTAAATTACTGCTGGCCAGACTTGCCATCAGTCGGTCGAGGAAGTTTCTTGTATTCATAATCATTGATGTTAACCTTCTCTTGCAAAGCCTGAAAACCAGAGAAAATATGCCGATTAGATGCAAACCACAAGGCAAGATTGAAATTACATCAAGGGTCCTAGCCAAAGGATCGTACCTTCAGCTCCTCCTCTAATGAGATCTTTCTAGGCTTGTATGCTTCTATTGGTCCTGTTCGTGACAGCGCTTTTCTTTCCTCGATGATTTCCCACTCATTGTCATCTTTCACTTTTGCAATATCCTTGCTGAACTACAAGAATCAGACAACTTTGAGAAGACGTAGCACATGCAACAAATTTTTATTAACACGACGAGAGTGGAACAACATTTCGGCAAAAGAAACAAAAAAAAAGAGCATACCGGCAGTTGCCCATTATAAAGAGGTTAGGCGTGGTAACAAGTATAATCATATTACAAAGGCGAGCCTATATAGGTAGACAAATGATGTAAGGTCTTCATGGTACGCATGTGATGGATAAGCATGCCGTTCAAACTTCAAATAATGAACAGAAAAGCAAGAAATACAAATGAATGTTAGGTTCAGATGATATGAACGTCCAACCGCAAAATAATGTCTTATGTCAAAGTTAAACCACCGTGTGAATAACCCAAATCCCTAAACCCTGAGAAACACAGGCAATAGTCTGAACATGAATTGCTCGCCGAGCACACTCCATCTCAGACAAGTACACCAAACAGAAACAATCACATCGTCATTTGAGTACACGCTGTGATGCTTAAACAGTTAAGTAATAAGCAATTAGTTCTAAAACAAAGAAGAAAGAACCCCTGAGTCTAGTCAATTCCTACAAACAACAAATTCAAAAAATAAAAAAATCATAACTTTCGGTCCATCTCACAAAGTAACTCCATCACGCCTCATACTCAGCAGCTTGCCAATCGAAATCATGACTTAGTGGCATCATTATAACAAGGAAGAATCTAACCTGCCTTGCAAGAGATGGGCAAGTCCAACGGAGCCAAGAACAGTGAGAGAAATCATGGGGAGGCCATATCTGACGAAGGGATACTTCCTGCCCCATCTCTTGAACGAAGCACCCGAACTCTCACCCGCCATCCCACCCTTATTCTTTGGTGGGTCTTCACGCCTTGCCTCAATCGTCGCCATCACTGCAAAGACCCATCAGCCAACCGTCTCCGGATGTCAACACATGCCTACCCACATCTGTTTCCACCCAGAAGGGGCGCATCCCAACGCAAACCGAAGCCGTACAACTTGAAAAATGCAGAGAACCTCCAATCCGGAAGCTGAAAACACGCAAGCGAGCACGCGAAACTCGGACGAGTACAGTTTCAGCGAAAAGATTCTATGCGGGAAAGAGCCGATGCTCCTTTTTGCCCTTTACTAATTTCAATCACGACCCAGCACGACGATTTTCATTTCAAGATCGAGACAGACAAGAGAAAAGCTCACTGACCCGATACGTAAAAAACTCGACTTGGAGCGAATCCTCGTGATTCTGCCGGCGTTCTTCGTCGGGAATTTCTTCAAGCGTTGAGGTTTCCGGAATGCTTAGCACCGGCGAGAGAGAGAGAGAGAGAGAGATTGATGACTTTACAGGATGAAGACCGGCTGTGGGTAGAAATTAGGATATTGTAAAACTTGAAGAAAAACTAATTTTTAAAAAAATAAAATACTCGTATTTATACATAAAATACACGTATATACATAACTTTCAATAAAATTTCCGACGTGGCGGGTTTGTTGAGCTTGCTGAAAACTAGTTCTTTTTGGAAAAAAAAAATCGAATTACATAGCATGACTCATGTAAGGTTGCTTTGATTTTTAATTATGTTACACTAAATCTTTAGTTGATTACCGATAAAGTATGTCGATAATCGTAACTGAAGAAATGGTTGTAGCACATCATATTCACGCAAGTAAACAAAATATAATTTTCACTTAAAATTAGATAGGATGGAGTAACGACGAAATTCAATTATCATATGCGATTTATAGAAGTATTATAATTAAAATGATTGCATTTTGATACACGACATAATATGATAAATAGTTGATGTAAATCTATGATGATATTATCTTTGGATTTCATTATTATGATGCGGAATTTGTTTTTTCACGTATTTTTAGGAAAATAAATATATATTTTACAGTACCTAACATCATGTACTTTCTATCCCGCATAAGACTAATAACTGGCTAAGACCATGAAAAGAGATGTAAAATAAAAGGCTAGAGAATCCCGAGGTTGGCATAATTGGTCGGGCATCGAGCGATATTCGACCAAAGCATTAGAGGAAGATCTGTTCAAATCTTAACAACTGCATGCAAATTGCTTTCGATTAGAACTATATATATTAATCAAAGACCTAAACTTAATTAGTTCATGGGACTTGCCTGGTATTTCATACCTAAAAAAGTATCAAGTTTTGAAGTTTATGCCATTGGTTATTTGAACAAAGGCGAAAGATAAATCAATTGGCCTACATTTCGACCATCTTTATTTATGATGCATACCCCGAGTATGTAAACTACAAAATGGTTTGAACTTCCTTAGTCAATCCTCTGTATCTTCAATGAATCAAAAAGCATTCATATATCAAGATTGGAAGACTGCCAAGTTCTAAGCTTATATCAAATAGTGCAATCAAGTTCTTAATATTTCACTAGGTTCAATTAAATCTTAAAACCTTTCATAAGATAATAAAATTTAGTGACAAAACTTTATGTTGGAAAATGCAATTTAAAGGTGCTATTTGAACAATTTTTGAATGACACATTGCCAATTTTAAATACTATTCATTCGGAAGCATAGATTACATTTAAGACTTAGTTGTTCTTTGTATATGAGGCTTACGGCTTTCGGTGCACTTTTCCCATCAAGATCCAACCTCAACTTTTTTTCATTCTTTAGCTTTGTAAAAATTGATCTCCAATGATATTGGACAAGCACCTGAATAAACCAAAATAGAAAAAATTCCTCCTATACATCTATTTAAGCATTATGGACACTACTTCGGTGAAATTTGTGTCGAAGTTAATCTCTTAAATATATTTCTCAAGAATAATTTCTTTATAACATGTATTATCTTATCTTTATCTTCTTCTTTTTTGTATTTCTCCTTTTTTTATCTTTCAAATTTAACGATCAAATCATTAGGTCTTTTCTTAGTTGAAATGCTTGCTTTGTTTGTTTTCTGCCATCTGTCTCTCCATATAAAATCATATATGTTAGGTTTTCATCATTCTGCATTAGTATCTATGTTTGCATGTAGAAATGCTGGTTTTTTTTGTTGGTCATATGTTTATTTCAAAAATTAAATCATTAAATGATGGAAGGAAGTTATTATTGAAGACGCATAGTACAAAGCAATTGTATTAATGTATGTAGAAAGATAAAAGCATTTCAAAATTTCAATTTTAGGAAGGTTGTTTTTATTTTATTTTTAAAGGCATTCAACATTCCCCCATCACCAGACAAGAAATGGGTGCATGCTTTTTAATCTTCATTGTGACAAATTGAGGAATAAATTATGTCAATTTTGTAAGAGTTCTAATAGAATCCCAAAAATTTCAGAGATCTCAACTTGATAGAGAAGGAAAATTGGCCAAAAAATATATAGACAGTGATGGAATGCAGTTTGATATAATTTTGAAATAACATTAGTCCTGATGAATGGAATGAAGCAGATCAATCAACATCGACTCAAACTGGCCTTAACAATCTGATTTTTCCTTTGACAGTGCAGACTAGTAGGATCATGCATCAAACTAGAGTAGAGATGTCTATAATCTGCCTGAAGAATAAGAGTACACCAGAATCCACAAGTCATTACTAGCTAATGCTAAAAGATAAATGGACAACCATTATTTAGACACTGAACATCTCTTCAGCAGTTCATTTCGAATCTCCTAATTCGCCATTATCGTGGTTCGTCCTTCCGTTCTCCAGCGGATCTTTTGGTGGTGGTGCTGAGTCCCTTGCATCCTGCGGTGGTATGGTGGCTTTTGGGTCGCTAGTCTTCGACCTAAATCTGAAACCAAGTCTCTTGAAGAAAACGTTCCAACCCCTTTTATGCCTCAGCACCTTTTGAAGCTCTTCTTTCATGTTCAAGCACTCTTTTTCGAGCTCAAATACGCGCTCCTTCATCTCGTCGAACGCGACAATTTGGTTCTGTAAATTGCTTCCTTGACCTGGCCCGTTTGTTCGGGCTAGTGCGACATTCGTGCTCAGGTTTTGTGAGCTCTCGAGATTGTCAGACACGAAGAACCATCCGGAAATAGATGTTCGGAGGCGTAGTTGCTCAAAGAACAGGACTTGGACAATTACTCGGAGAGGAAGCCTTTCATTCTGCGCAGCATGAGTGCAGGCGTCCATGGAGAGCTTCTGGCAATTCATGAGCCTGCATATCTGTTCTCGCTCAGAATCTGTGAGCCATGGATGGGCCTAAAGGTAAGAAGCACATTAGTATTTCTATGAAAAGAAATGAGTGGGACAAAAACTGGACGTAACAAGAGAAGACTAACCCCTGAAACAGAAGCTTAATGGCTAAGAATGCACTTACAAGACACATAAAGGACAGAACAGTTTAAGTTCATCAACGGCATTTGCCATCTGATTATACAAATTGCTGACAAAACATGGAGATTTGGGCATGTGAAGTAACACCAGCAAGAAGAACAAAGTATGAATCCATATTTACCTTGAGATATATGTCAATTGCACGGTATATACCATCATCTAGCGGCCTGGCATAATCAGGGATAACTGCAGCAAGTGCCTCGAATTTTGGCAGCTTCAAGTTAACATCTGTTCCCACCTCGGCAAGATAACCATCCACCAAGTTGGCCACCATTGTCATCGGAGTCAGAGAGTGAGCACCTCCCATCAGTTGCCCCTCGTCCGGTACACAGCTTGAGATGGGATCAGATGCATCGCGGTCTACCACCAAGAAATGATCAAGAATCCGTTGAATGCACTCGATATCGTAAAGAGTCTCCATCGAATGGCTCACATTGGGAATAAGGAGGTCCTCGAGCACCGCTTGATCCAACTGTGACCCGATGCACTTCTCTAGCTTCTCTTTACACATTGGACTGGCCTGTAAGATCATGGATGTTCGAAGAAGCCTGAGCAAGAATGTAGTGGGAGTCACGCCCTTCTGATCTGGGAGTAACTGCACTATCTCTTCAAGAAGATTCCGTTGATCATCATCAGATAAGGAAGAAATGGTTGACCCCGATGCAGGGAACTCGCCAACATCAAAGCTTGAATGCCTGCCCATCAATGGGAGATGCCTCTTCGTATAATGCATGATCGACCCAGCAATTTTCTCGGGCTTCGTGCCTCTTAATCCGACAGCAGTGATTAACCGTTTATATAATGGCAATCTCAGGTAGGAGACGTCCTCGTACCACCAGTCCTCATTTAAGGTGCGCGATTTGGAAGCCGTGCGGATTCCATTCCAAAATATGGTACCTATTGGACTCTTCATATCACTATCTCCTGATACAGGCCAACTAAACAGACTAATGTCCGCACAAGCTTTCATTGCCAAGGAAGTGATGCATCTCGATACGATATGAATCTCTTCTGCGCGAGGTAGAACGTCTTCACAGGTCTCAAGAGCCTTGATTGAGTCGGTCCAGTTGCCGAAGATCTCATTCAGGAACTTTTCTGTCTGCATGATGAGATTTTCCTCTCCATAGTCTTCATTCATTTGGAGATGTTCGGCCGCACATCGGAGGCTTACTACATTTGCCGCAGTGAGCTCGATTTTGACACCATAACAGAACTTGGCCACAAGAAGAAAAGCATTGGCGCCGCCAGGAACGTCATGAAGTTGCAATGTGCAGTTTTGCTCGTCCTTACCTGAAGCTTCTCCTATGAGGCTTGCTAGTACCCCACTTCTAGATAGCAACGGAAACTGATTTGCATGCCAAAAACGTAAGAATTAGAAACCAATTGTGCAACAAAAGTAAGAGAGTTCTTAACCCAAAAAGGGTACAGCAAAACTGCAAAATGGAGGCACAATTTCAAGCATGATCACAGGTTGTGAAGATGTTCTTTTGTCATAATACTGTGAAAGTACAGCAAAACAAACCAAGGAAATTATAGGAAAAGATCAACTACAAAAGATGGGGCAGCATAATTAGACAGTTACCTGCCAGTGCATTTAGCCCCTGTACCTATCCATTCTCCGAGAAATTTTTCCAAATTTTCTCAAAGCAACTTTGTATACTGAATCGGTTCATTTCCAGCTTAAATGCTGAGGAGAATGGTCACCTTCAGTTGCCACACAACTTGTAACTTATTCTATTCCCAATACAGTCTAAGACTAAATATTTGTCCGATGATAGAACTAACTTAAAGTGAAACCATTTTGAGCTATGCTATAGACCCAACACAAAAGTGGTTCTAGCAGACTCTCATGCTCATGATAACTTGATGTATGATGATATTTGATACATGGCGTTCTTACTGTAATAGAATGCACCCAGAAAGAGTTGTATGTCAAATGGACTGGATCATTCAATGGAGCATGAGAGTAATGCAAAAGCTCATTGATCATTATGAACTGTTTCTATTAGTTTGGTAAATGTGAGAGAGAAAACTTTTGGCTGTCACGCTAGCATTTTGAGTGGCTTAGTGAAAGCTGTTTTAGCAGGTCTTTTCCTGTGTCGCTGTTTGCAATATCAAGGTTTACACCTTAAGTATGAGGCATAAGAACCAGGCCATACCTTGTGTAGATGGAAGGACATATCTCCAACTTCAACGGTGACATCACTTGGAAGCCCGGTTGAGCTAACCCTGGAAAATACAACAAAAATGGATCAGTCAATTCTTCTGTCCACAATCAAATTGCAATTTACCTTCTCATTGGCGTTATAAGCTTCTAGATCAGTTAGTACAGCATCTATTGGTTATCACATGATTGTGAGGAACACCTATTCACTGGACACACGTACTCCCTAGTATAATGCTCTGCACAACCAGTAAAATGTGGATGGTTCTGTCTTTTGAACATTTTTACCGTTTGGTGAGTACGATTATCCTAGAAACAGTATACAGTGTATCGAGCCCGACCTAGCGTTAAAATATAATAATTAAATTGATTCTACCATGGACCAGCTCGAACCCCAACACATTTCTTCTGCAATAAGATACTGCTCGACATCATGCCCTTCTCTTTCATTCACAAATTTATGAAAACTGTTCTCAGAAATGCAACACCCAGTTACATTTAAAATGACGCCGTGAACAAATTGCACAGTCCCTAAGTGACTGCATTGGATTTTCCAGGCAGAAGAATGACGATCCAGATAGGTAACGCCATCAAGCAAAACCGATGTAATCTGGACTAAACATAAAGTGGGTTCCTGATCACATCAAGAACAGAACGTTGCTACTTCAGCTTAACTGACAAATCATATCACATTTATTCTTTCTTGAGCCGAGTCACCGTAATCTAGACACAAGCTCCTCCTCATTGCGCACGGAATCTAATTCCGTACCATCATCCACGTTCACACGTTCTTCCTGAAATGCTCATTAACCAAGACACCAGAATCTAAGAACTCCGTTCTCCCAGACCATCGATTGCAATCGCATTGCATTAACATCCCATGCCCGTATCAGGAAATTCAACACGAACAGTGTCCCAAGCACTAAAAACGGCTGGCGAACGAAAAATAGGAAAAGGAAGATGGAGAATGGAGACAAAAACCAGGTATTGCCATCGAGGTGAAACACTTCAGACTTCGATCCCAGCTTCATGCACGCCATCAGCAAACTCCAGTTTAACAGCAGGGTCCTCAGTTCTTCTTGATCACCATGACCCTTCTCCCACTCAACGCAGCGTGACAAAAACAAGAAAAGGACAGCGATCTTGAGGACCCAAAAACGATTATTTCCTTCTTGCGAAACTAAAAAACAAGAAAGGGTGAGATGGGGGGGAAGATAATTTCCACTTTTGACTGTGCAAGTCCCCCCTCGGAGCTCTTTTTTCTTGCGGGCAAGAAGAGAAACAATGATGGTCCCGCGTCAAATGGGAAAGTCGAGAGAAAAAGGCCAAAAGATCTGCCAACCCTTTTGCGTTTTTTTCCCTTTTTCCTTTTCTTGATACGTGAAGGTAGGTTCTCGACGAATTATCTGCACCGAACTGGGAACGGATCTCGTTCTTGGAACTGGTCCGTTCTACGTCTGGAAACCGCGCACCCCATTTTCGGATCGAACGCGATCTTCCGAGGGTCACTTCCTTTTCCGTAACGTGAAAGAGATTTTGGAACCGATATGTAATTCATTCAATTATGGAATCACGACAAGTCATTTGTTCTGTGCTTACATTTGGTTTCTAGAGAACTATCGGAAATGATTTGATTTGACCCTCGATTTTCTTTTTTTGGATAAATGTTTGACTTAAAGGACATGATCAATTATAGATTCGTACGCCCATTTCAATTATTGTATAGGAATCGATGTGTTCTTTCCTCTACGTTATTTGTTCCGTTCTGCTAGAACTCTCTTTTTTGTTTTGTGTGAAAAATATGTGATGTAGCTTGAGTAGATAGTATTGATTTATCTTTCAGGGAAAAGATATAAGGTTACTGCTAATTAATAAATTGGAACAGCTTCTTAAGTGTGATCTATTTTCGAATTTTAAATTGAAATGATCTAATTCGAGCAAGTTTCGAATTTAAAAAAAAAAAAGGAAAATTTGTTAGAATTAGGGAAACTTGATTTGCTAAAAAGTGTGTCGTGAGGGAATCGGCCATTTATGATTCTTTAATAGAAATAAAGCAGAAAAAAGGGGTATGTTGCTGCCTTTTTTTGGAAAGATTAAAAATCATTGAAATAATGTATAAACCCAATGATTCAAGGCAAAGATGAAATATCTTGAAACGGGGAAATATCTTTTTTCTAATTGTTTCGACGACTAGATAAAAGGATTAGAATGAGAATTCCAAATATATTCTAAATGAGACAAATAAAAAGGAGTTAGAATTCGATATGTAAACATACCTTCTAATTTCTCAAGTCATATGAGGATAAAACTTTGTACATGTTTCTAGGAGGTTGTAGTTTATTTACATCTATCTCAATGAGCTGTTTATCGATTGTTGCAATTAATATTCGATTCGAAGATAAGAAAAAGATTTTTGGAAAATGGGTTTACGTGATATGATAAATAATCACAAGTATTTAAACTATATTTCTTTAGAAAAGATGCTCAACTTACATGAACTATTTATGATATTTTAAAGAAGGTGCAAATTTTTACAAAATTTCATCTTAATTAAAGGAAAGTCAATTAATGAAATACAAAAAATAAGAAGAGGATGTGGGTCATTCATATGTAACTTTGTTTCTACTATTCTCCCCCACCCCTCTTCCTCTTTTGCTCTATTAATACTTTTTATAATTATATTCTTTTCTAACTATTCATATTGACAATAGTATATTGAATAAATATAATTCAATCGCGTAGAAATGAATCTATATATCTTTCTTCGATTTTGTCTTTTTACTTCATTCAAAATCAAAATAACATTGTTGCATATAAGGATTACGAGAGCACTTGAGGAAAATTTCCGCCCTTCAAGGATAGTAAACACAGGGGCACTTGCTCACGGCTACATGAAAAAGACTATAATCACTGTAGAAAAAGTTGTTCGCGGTTTTTTTCCTTTTTTTTTTTACATAGGCATACATTCGACAATTAATTGGAATATCCTAATTTCCTTAATAGAGTTCTCCCTATTTAAACAATTGCGGATTTCTAAAAATAAGGGAAAATTGTGTTCGTAATTTAAGGGGAAACTTACATTTTCATTTAGAGGATAACTCTCTCTTTTGATCAATTGATGTAGAAAAAAATTATATATATATATATATATATATATATAGAAAATGGGAGAAAAATAAATTAACTCAAATACTAATAATAGAAAAAAAAACGTATTAATATCAAACAATAAGAATTCGTAAAATTTGATGAATATGGTCACTTTAATAGAACTACATATGATGATTTAAGAAAAAATAAACACAAAAATAAAAAGGGAAAAAGGCCTTTAAAACAAAAAGGTCAAATCACAAAAATTGATTACTCATTATGTATAGTCAAAATTTCAAAGGTTAATTAATGTAAAAAAGAATGATTGATTAACAAAAATATCTAAAAATTGTAAAAGGACAGATGTCCTTAACTTATAAAGGATCTAACATTATATTCAAAAAGTTTCATTAATCAATCATTTCTTAAAGTCAATTACCATTTAAAAGTTGGCAATGAGTATCCAATTCTTGTAATTTGATATCTTTGGTTATTGAAACATTTTGTTCCTTTTTACTTAGTAGTGTTTCTTTTTATTAGTTCTAGTAATAATCTATCAAATTCCGACAAATTTATTTTTAATATAAAAAGTACATCAATATTCTAGTTAATTTATTTTCTGTAATCCTAACATTTTTATAGAAATTCAGCTAAAAGAACGATTTCCTTAAAAATATATATATATGAAAATACCCTTATACCCCCCATAAAATTCACGTGCTAATGAGAATATAACAAAAGAGTCAATGACGACAAAATGAAAGTTTACAGCCGTAATGTGTAACGGTTGAAAGTTACAACGGTAAAAAAAAAAAAAAGGAAAAAGGGAGTTTACGCTGCGTTACCACAAAAAATAATGGGAGTTTCGTGTAATTTCCCCCTAAATAAATTCAAATACGACCCATGCGTGCAGTAATTGGTTTCATATAGGGATAGCAAACGGGTCGTGCCTGGAATGGGCCCCATGTGGGCCGGAAGGACCAGCCCGGCCCACCTTGCCGGCCCTTTTTTAAATTTTCCACCCAATTTCCTTGCAAAATTTTCGGACGAAAAGGGTCCATCATGCCCCACGGGAGGCCCTTTGGGACCACGGACAGCAGTCCACCAACCACTCAATTAGTGGTTGTTGGGCTATATCTATCGGCAAATTCAAAAAAGAAAAAAAAATAAAATCAACGGGTCGGCCCGTTCGCCAACCCTAGTACGAGCACATCAGAGTGATTTTATTCTTGTAATCAAGCGATGCGACATGTTTTTTTTTCTTCTAAATATCATTTATCCACCATCAATCTTTACAAACAAAAAATGCGCGGGATCTTAGCCTAAGATAGCTCGCATATCTTGATGGCTTACCTAAAAGTAAAGTCCTACATTAGAAGTTGGGACGGGACATCTAATGAGAATGACCTTGTTATTGCAATTATCTAAAGTAAAATGTCCTGACATTTTCTGTTAGTGTAGACATTGAACCTAATTCCTGGGGTTGAGTACATTGATCAACTACATGAACTGTCGGATCCCTTTGAGAAAACTAAGGATGCAATTGTTTGAGTGAGAGCCTTTTCTGAAAATTAGTATTTTGGACTTTCACCCGTTTAATCCACCGAAAATCACCAGTCAATGGAAAAAACTTTCTTGTCAACTAAAATATTCATACATAAAATTAGAAAATAAAATTCCTAAATTTTAAAAGGTGAAATCACTTTTGGGATTGCTCCTCTCGAAATTTTTAATATATTATTTTATTATTTTATGTTATTTTTCCTTCTCCCTTAGCACCTGTGGCTGGTCACCAGCTGTTGCCAAGGCTCGGCGACCGGCTAAGGGAGAAGGAGAAATAAAAATAAAAAATAAAAAAGATAATTTAAAATTTTGATTTTATTTTTGCTTGAGATAAAGTCATGAAACTGAAATTTTTTCCAAATGGGATCCAAACTCCGAATAATGTTTTCAATCTCGTATAATCAAACAAAGGAAAATCATCCATTTTTTGAAAATTAATATATCAAAAAGTACTTTCCTTTATTGCGAAATTTTCTTCCAAATAAACTCACTCTCAATATAAAGAAGCAAATGTCCAACTTTACTCCCCCGATTATACAAGTTTTTGCCACATGCGGCCCAATGAAAGAAGGGCCCAATGTCTTTCAGAGACTTTGGGCTCTAAGCCTAATCATCAAAACCCATTTTATCAACAAAAAAATCATTCCAAAATTCGATTAAAAAGAGTCATGTCAAATTCAAAAAAAATGGTTTGACCGAAAAACAGAGAAGAAGGTATCGAAAAACAAAATAGCAGACGTAAATAGCAGGCCCCGCGTAACCCCACATTTTAGCTTCCTTTCAAATTTCAATAATCACAGTTATTTTCAGCACATAAATCTCTGGAATCCGATAACATGTGTCGGTCTAATTAATTAAAATAAATCAATCTTCATATGAGCTTGAAAGAGTTTTCGAAACAAATACTTTATTTTTGATTTTTTTTTTCTGTCATTGCCAAAGTGCCCACTTGCACAAACAATTCATTCACGTTTGGTTATCAAATGACTAATGTTCCGTTATTGAACGTCGAATGTAATTGTTGCCAAATCGCATCACCCTTTTTTTTTTTTTTTCTGAAAATTTATTTTCTAAACTAGATAGCTTGATAATCGAACTCTCAAAATCACTTTATGGTTTAAAATTGACCTGATTTGCAAGAAGAGATAAAAAAAAAATGCCTTTTCTTTGTGCAAAATTGGGGAAAAAACCAATCCTTTGCGATCAGAGATTTCAATTACAAAAGTATGCGACATGTCCTCAGCTATTATAACAACTTCTTTTGTTAACTCGTGTCCAAAACCATGGTTGATACGTATTTATTACATCAATTAGTTTTGGCATAATGCAGCATGGTCATATCAATTTGGGATTTTCAATAATATTAATCCCTAAAATTAATACGTCGCAAGAACCGCCGCCGTCGAAATTGGAATTGAATACTTTTCAAATTGGACTTTGTCCCCCATTTTCTCCATCTTAACCGGCGTGGGCTGCCCACTCCACATTTGGGCATGTCTCCACATCTTATCAAACGACAAAAGAAAATTCACAAAATTTGACGGGCGAAACTTCCCCACATCCCTAAGGAAAAAAAAAAAAAAAAACCTCAAAATATTATGTGCATGCCCTCAAATACTATAGCAACTTGTTTGTAAAACCATGGTTAATACTTGTTTATTACAGCAAATAGTATGGGATGAATACAGCACGATTGTACTGGTTTGAGATTTTCGGTAATATTAATCCCTAAAATTAATACACGACAAGAATTGTTGTCAAAATTGTAATTGTATACCTTTCAAATTTGGACTTTGTCTCCCATTTTCTCCATCGTGACCGGCGTGGGCTGCCACTCCACATTTAGGCAAGTCTCCACATCCTATCAAACGACAAAAAAATTCACCAAATTTCACGGACGGAAAATTCCAAAAAAAAAAAAAAAAAAAACCTCAAAAAAGGAGTTTGTTCCCAAAAACAAATGCCCTCCATGGGCAATAACGGAAAATTGCGGGGGCTCCCTAGCAAAATTAAAAATAAAAGTTTCCTCGACGTCGTCCCCACGTTGTGTGGACTTATATTAAAGGGCGCCCACCCACGTGGCACGTGGCTGTGTCCAAACGTCTTTTTATTTTTGAGGACCAACCCCCCAAAATTCAAAATAAATTATAACCCAAGCCCTCGATTCAAATATCGAAATAAATGATGACAATCAAGGCCCTCGAATGCAAATATCAAATGATATCCCGCGCATGTGTACAACACCAGCAGCCCCCACGTGCCAATCCCCGCCGTATATACCGGCGGTCAGCGTCGCGTACGGAGAACGCATCAGAAAATTCCACGTCAGCATAGGGCTGAAGTTGCCCACGTGGCGCCTCACATGTCGGTACCTGATTATTCCTGCGTGCCTTCCAGCCCCCGCACATGGCTACATGACACCATGTCATGCTACCGGAAAAAAAAAAAAAAGAAAGAGAAAACGTCTTTAATAATTTTAAATTCGGGTAGATCGAAACTTAAAGCTCTTAGAATAATACGTATCGTGACTCGTCACCGTCAAAATATTTTATAATTTTTAAATTTATTATTCTTTTTTTCTATTTTGCTTTTTTGGTTGGGGGGTAACCGTAGGCGGGAAATGGAAATGATTAGAGGTGCTTAATAAATTAATCGATTTGATAATGACCCCAATTTGAAGAACATAAAGGACGCTGACAATCCAACTAGGTCTCGCCAGCGACTTTATCTAGAACCACATGAGGTTGCACCCCTCGTGGTAAACACTTTTCGATAATTTTTGCGGAAAAAAAAAATTGAGGAAGGTTGTTGTGCAGAGATGGGATCATGATGATGATGTTGATTAAAGAAATCCACGATTCATGAGAGGGACCTAGAAGTTTCGTGGTGAGTTGCCATGTGATCATACATGTTCTTAAGTCTTGTTATCTTTACTATTTTTCTTTTCGAGATTTGTTCTTTGAGTGCAAATTGGGAATCAAGTTAAATCATTGCGCCATCAAAAACAAGTCACTATACCACAACCTTTACCCTTGGTCTCTTTATCTTTGTCTCTTTCTCCAGATCGTACCATGAAGGCTGCCCAAAATTGGTCATGAGATTTATCCTTCTAGATATTCACAAAATATCAATACACATTTGGAGTAAGCTGTCAATAATATTTGTTGGGAACGCACAATAGAGGCCTAATACATTGTTTAATGCAAAGCAGTTTTTCATGCATATTGAACAAAGCTCTCATCAAATTTGTCATTGTCCTTTTATCAACGATGTTAAAGGCAATGAATGATGCCTAGGACTTGCCGATCTAATAATTCACAATCTTTTTCTTGATCGAATCTCATTTCTCTTCTAACAGAGGCTGATGTATTTTTTTTTTTATACGGCATTTTTTTATATGCACCTTCCAAAAGCCAAAATTCTCGTCGTTGAAACAATCGATTTGTACCTTTCTTTCATCCATCTTCATCTCTACCACCATGTTGCCAAACCATGCTTCGATATCAGTTGCTAAGAACACAATATGAAAAAGAGGGACAAACTCAAAGAAGAAGATACATGAAAATTTTTACATGGAAACCTTTTCAAAGTTCCCAAATTCTGATTTTGATCGGGGCCTCACCCAATTTCTCCCGTACACCTTCATCTTATGCAATCCTCTAATTTCTCGACCGCCCACACGACCAAGTAATTTTGTGCAGATTCTGATTTTCATCGGTCATCCACAGTTTCACCGATAAATCTTGTCATCTTGTTGAATTTTTAATAATAAAAATCACATTGATCAATGCGAGCAAAAAGAAAATTTTCAAAATTTAAATTCAATTCGTTTTCACAAAAAATGTAACATTTTTAAAAATATTTTCGAAAGTCATTTTCTAGGAAATGGTCATTTTTTTCGTGTTCATTGAAATCTGAAAATAAAGTAGAAAATATTTTCCGCCATTTGATATGGCTCGATTCTTATGCCATTATATTTTATTTATTTTTAAATCAATTTTTAAATTATTTTTTATTTACATTCTTTTCTTTCTTTTTTTCTTCTTTTTCCTTGGCCGATCGCCAGCCACAGCAACGGCTGGCTATCAACGCCAAGCTCTAGCCTTGTCAAACTATGGCAAGACTCGAGCTCACCTGTGGCTGGTCATCGACCGCCACTATGACCAATGATTGGCCGGCGACCGATCGATGAAGAAGAACAAGAAAAATAAAGAGATGGAAAAAAATATTAAAAAAAAATTAAATATAAACTTGATTTTAAAAAGAAAAAATAAAAATAAAAATAAAAGGAAAACGTATTTTGTGAAAAAAATAAAGTGAAAGAAGATATAGAATTTTTTCCAATTGATGGAGAATGCGTCCCCCAATCAATTTGTTTTTCATAACAGAATACTAGAAAATTTTAAAAAATTATTTTTCGTGAAATAAATGAAGTTTTAAGATGATTTTTATGGTCTCGATAGAAAGAGAAACTTAGTCCATATGGACATTCCGTTTTCATCTTTAGTCCCCCCCCGTTAATCATCACGACGCGGGATATATCCAAAACGGTCGACAAGGTAAGTCAAAATCGAACGACGATCCTGGGTCCCACGGGAAAGGTCAAAAAACGACGAAGCGGGCCCCACGACACGACTCCCACGTAAAGCCACGGCGTCCTATGTAAATGTCAACGTCCGAAAACGACGGGAAACCGTTGGAGCCCAAAAAGACGTGGGCGGTAACCCGCGCGGTTCCACCACGGACCCGTGCCCAGCTCTCCCGGTCAAACTCCCCGTAGCCGGTTAACGAGTGGAGGTGCGTCACTGCGTCGGGGGGCGTTTCGTCACCTGCTGCTCCCGGTCACCCTGTCGGCCAGGAACGAGTGTCGGCACCGACACGCCAGACCTAACTCCCGGTTGATCTCCTAGCCTGATTTTTCCATAGCCACGAAAAGGAAAAACCAAAAACTCGTGGCTATCGACTTTTTTCGGAACTTTGGCTGAAAAGTTAATATTATTTTCTGAAATTTTTAAATAATTTGTTAGACTCCATTTTCATATGTGTGTGTGTAATGTTTGAGGTGTTCAATTGCTCAAAATTCGATAAAAATGTGAAGAATTTGTCATGAGCGTACATTGCAATTGCGATTTGAAAATTTACTAAAAATGGGGCAAACAACTATGAATATTCCAAAACATGTACCTTTTCTTGTAGGTGATAAATACCATTTTGTTCCCGACGTTATGGATATTTTCTATGATACGATGGAATGAAAAGGTAGAGAATAATAATTGCCAGTCTCGGTACTTATGTTAGCATATTTGCATTAGAAATGGATGTTCATTCTCCTATATGCGGAACCATTGTTGCTTCCATGTATTTTGGCCGATATCTTGGAGGATATAGACTTGAGAGTCGAGAGGCGAGTTTTCTCCTTCATATACGATTGGGAAATGCCCGATCGACTACTATTTATAAAGCATAGGCGATCGTCAGATCAAGCGACGCCCAGAGCATCCTTGAGGGTGAATTCGAAACATTAACGATGGGGTTGCTCAATTTAGGTTCTCTCGCCATTGGAGACGAGAGATTCGAGCGTCTGATCACTCCGCCAATCCAATTTCAATGGGCGATTAGGATTCGGGGCGGAAGGAATAAGGAGAAACGGCGTCGGACGGTCACTGGCGGCGGGCCGGAGGTATTGCTTTCAGTTTTTCGTAGGCCAGAGGTACTTTGATCTGACATCACATACGCGGACGCACGCCACTAGAAAGGGACATATGCTGTTCATCTCTGCCAATGCTGCTGCAACTGGCAAACATTGACCGCTTAGCCTTTACGCTTCTCCCTGTTCTTCCTCTTTATCTTGCTTTAGACTAGCATGTCTACGAAATTCTTTCGTAGGCGAAAGGCGAGGGAAGGAGTAGGGCTGCCGACTAGAATGACTAATTCCCTGAGCATTTTCGTGAAAGATCTCCCACCCCGATAATTAGATGTTGGATTTGAGCTATAATATTTCAGATTTGACCTTAGACAATCGCCAATTGACTTCTTTTGAGGGTCAATTAACCTTGTCAGGTTAGGTTGATCTCTATGCTTCGACAAAGTTTTGTGTCAAAAAGAGAAATACTAGATATTCCGAGAAGCGTATGGGTGACAAACAAAGAATCCACATCAAAGGTTTATAATTAGAAATTAAGTGCTGAAAAGTTTAGTTTTCAATATTTAATGCGGTTATCAAACATTGCGAGTCTTCTCAGGCCTATAGATTTTTTATTAGTAAGTCACACTAACAATTACATTTTCTATTAGTTAAAGGGTGGGAGTGAGGATCGACGCTAACAACTCCTTTTGTGTTAATCATAAAGGTCTCACGCTCTTTACAGAATGTTCAGTTTGAATTATAACTACTCCACGCTATTCATAACCTGAAGATCGAATTTAGTGAGGTTGTTATCGCAGCACCACCAAAATGTTGACACTCATGAAGTTTCTCCACATAAGGTATATCGTAATTAAGTAAAGTAGCACAAGTAATTCAGAAATTTGCACACAATGTAAATCAAACTTACAAACTCATCAAATAAAACTAATATATTTACACTAGATCCACCACATTGGTGGTCACACTAGCAATTACATGAAAGAGTTGTAAACTCCAAATTCCAACAGGAACTATAAGAGGTAATTTGATTTTTCTTTTCAAGTACATGATTATCTGCTTTGACCATCTGATTATTAGTCCTTTTAAGATTAACAGTGTCAATTTATTGTGCTTTAGGTGTCATTATTCGACGTCGAAGCCCTCCAAGGAGGCTAAAGATATTAAGCTACCATTAACCCTTGTCGAGTACTTTTGGATTAATTTGGTGAATCCATAAATCTCAATGGGATTTAAAATTTATAATAATTATTTTGAAACCTATACACGTCTAAGCGAATAAGCCATTACTTTAAGGGTACATTTGATAGGAAGGATAAATGTCAATTATCCATTAATCTTGTGCATGGTTTCTAGTCAAGACGAAAAAATGTTGGATATATTAAGGATGTAGTCCAGATAAAAATGTCTCATTACGGAAAATGGGATAAAGGTGACTAGTATTTCTTATATCCATGATATTAAATATATTTTTCTCGAATAACAAGATTCTTAATTATAAAATAAAAAAATAATTTAAATATAGATAATATTTAATTATAATATAAAAGAAGAAAATTTAGCATGACAACAATTTTCGATTTTATTTATTACTATTTTTGTTAATATAATTGAATTTATTTCTATCATACAATGCGTATTCTATATATTTTTAGTATTTACATTTATTACATATTTTAGGCATAATAGCACTTTGGGTATATTAGTATAATTTATTGTTTAATAAGATTTTTATTAAGGAATGATGGAAGGGAATTAAAAAGAAATTAAAAAGAGAAAAGTACTAAAAAGTGTAATTAAAAATGAAGTAGAAGAACCCAAATTTTAAATGAACTTATTCAAACTTAAGAAGTGTCTTTCTAATTCTCAAAAAATGAGGGGTAATGAGATTTGTAAAAATACTCTACCCTTTCAGTCTCTTTCTCTTTTGTATCTTTGGTTTGTATTGAAATTCACAATCCCTTGTAACTTTTTGGTTCACGTCAAAGCTCCACGAAAACGGTGAGAGAATCAAACCTCATTCTTCTCGTAATTATCTGATTCCCATAAAATTCCATGAAAGGGACAAGATAAGTGAAGGTTCTTCTCCTCCATAATTCTATTGTTCACGTTGAAATTTCAAGAAAGTGGTGAGAAAATTGAAGAACTATACTTTTTGAAATCGCAAAGGTGAATGGTGATGCTTTCTCTTTTACTAGATGAGGCATTCACTAACTAATCTACTTCGTTGATGCTACCGTAACCCAATTACATTTCTTGTCAAGAGGCTCTAGAATGCTAGAATGAGCTCCTTTGCTGTTTAAGATTTAAGTGGTATAATAATTTGAATTGATTGATGGAAGCTTATCTCTATCTATGCATTTGTAATTTCTTTATTAGTAAATTGTGAGAGATTCTTACCAATTCCGTTTGTGCATTTTCATGTTCATTTACACTAATAAAATATGAAAATACTTGGCTTTATTATTGCGATTTACCAAATAGGATATATCATAAATCCATGAATTTTGTATCCTATCATATATAGAGAATCTTAATTAGAAATTTAGACGACCAAATACAGCTTAAGTGGTTGTTCAGTATACTTCCTACGCAACAACTTCTTCTATTGTGTGCATAAAATGTAAGTCTTTTGTCTGACAACTTGGATTATGAAAATATGCATTGTAAATTTTGTAAGGTATCTTACCTCTGCGACATATTCACAATTGTAACAATTTATTACAGCTCTTAAAAAGCGGTCTACTATATTTTTAGTACAATAAATCCTAAAAATTCTCCCTGTCTGGGAGCCGCCCATAATATTAAGAAAGAGGATAAGAAAGAATATGGTGATGATAACGCAACACAAATAAAAGTCTGTAAACATTTTACTATGTTAAAAAGTTGTTCACATTCGAATTTTTCTGGATTCTGCGCGTTTTGTAAGCCATAAATTTGCGCAACAACATGGAATCGGATTCCATGGAAACTTCTCTATTTGAGAAAGCTAATATGTACCATGGTAAGTTCTGAAAAATAAAAAATGAAAAATAAAAAGTAAAGCTTCTAATATGCATAATAATACCCACTTAATTTTTTCTAAATAGAAAACATGTACTATATGTAGAAAGAGAAAAATTTTTAAAAAGAAAGAAAGTGAATGAACTTGGGGGTGTATCACTTCGAATTTCAACTAGATAGTTAAGGGCAATTTTCTCTTTTTAGTGAAAATGAGTTGGATTTAGACATATGAGATATGAAAATAGCCTCATCCTATCAAAAACTAATTAATTGATCATGATCATATTATAGCGATACTTCCGAGAGAACATTTTCATCTCTCAAAGATTTTTTGTTTTTTTTTTTTGTTCAAAATCTCTCAAAGATTTGCTTACGCGCGACGATTTCACTTTTTTTTTTGGGGGGATAAAAAAAAAGAGGCATTGCCTTTACTTGATCACTCGTAAGTCACCATTTCTCTTGACTAAGTATTTAATAAATTGTCATACGAAAAAGAGATAGTTATTAAGAGAGTTTCTTTTGATTCATATATTACGATTCTTAAAAGTTTACGATTGCACGAGCTTGGCTTTACTTGATCGCTTGTAAATCCTAAGTGTATAACATCAAATAAATACACAATGTGAATAATTTTATTCATTAAAGATTACGAATGGGTTTATTTATTTATTTATTTATAAATATGAATTCTCCTACCCATATATCATAGGTATAGGTACCTGGGCATAGTTATAACTTTCCTTCTAGAACTAGAAAATGAAAAAAAAAAAAAATTAAGGTAAGTTTACAAAATCATGCAAAACTATTGTATTTTCGTAACGAATATAAAAAAATAATAATTTAATTTTCTTAACATTTTGGTAGATTGGAATAATTATGTTGCGGGAATATAAATGCAAGGTCAAAGGCAGAGATTGTTTAATCCTGATCTAACTTTATTGTTTTCAGTATTCATAAAACATTTTTGCATGAGTCGATTAGTTTTCCATCGTTCAAATATTGAAAAGTCGCAAAATAATTTTCTAGAAATAGATTCTATTCCAATATACATACCCTTGGGATTAGAAATGCAATGCTAGGTACCCCAGGGTGGTTAGCCAAATTGAATAAAACCGACCCTCCTATGGTTTGTAACCCTCCTGATCACAAATTCAAATCATTTGATCACTTGCGTAAGTTTGGATAGCGTGCCAAATGTAGACTCAACCGGCATCTGACGATGCAGTAATGGCGAGTTTGTTCACAACGAATAGGATTTGAGGCTCAAATCGAACATTCCGATGGATGGGGCATGAAACTGCCAATATAATGTTCTTCGGGGGGGCGGGCGGGGAAGTCGCCGACGGGGGCGACCTTCCCGGTCCGTCCATCCCGTATTTAGGCACCACCGACAGAGAGAAAGAATCGGGACAAAAAGGGAGGGGGAGGGGGCGGGGGCCACGTGACCTCCCCTCTCGCCCTTTCCCTCTCCAGTCCACTGGCTTTGCGCATCCACCAAAAGCATCGTACGGGTGGATCCAGGGAAGTCGCCGGGGGGCGACCTTCCCGGTCCGTCCATCCCGTATTTAGGCACCACCGACAGAGAGAAAGAATCGGGACAAAAAGGGAGGGGGGGGGGGGGGGGCCACGTGACCTCCCCTCTCGCCCTTTCCCTCTCCAGTCCACTGGCTTTGCGCATCCACCAAAAGCATCGTACGGGTGGATCCAGCTGGTGATTCCTTTCCTCCCACCCCTTTTGTGGGCCCCGCGAGTAAGATTTTGCCCTCTGCCACGTCACGCCACCGCGGTGGTGTGCGACCGACGATTATTATTATTATTATTTTTTTTGGGGGTGGGTGAGGGGACATCGTACGACGTGGCTTTCGTCCGACGCACGTCGCACGTGCGCGTCCTCGCCGCGCGTCTTGCCGAGTGGCGACCCAGAGTTATGGCAGTGCACCGTAATTTGCAACCCATCGGTAGAGGGATATTATAGCTCTAGCATGGCCCCGTCATCTTTATTTATTTATTTATTTTAGATACTCGAGCAGTGTGAGCGTAGAAGCCCTGCTACATAGAGATCAATGGAACAACCCTACGAGTAGGGACGAGCATGGTTCCAAAATAGAAATCGGAAACCGAACTAATAAGAATTTATTCGGTTTTGAAATATGCATGATAGAATTCAAATTTCCAAAAATTGAGGAATTTATCCCATCGGTCAGATTTCAGGTTTCAGGTGGATGGAATTTGGAATCTGAAACAAGACTTGTGTTTTTTTTCCTTTTTTTGGTTCAATGTCTTTGTGTAATTTTGTGTTATTCTACGGCGTATGTATAACCTAAAACTACTAGTCTGAACTTTCATTTCCACCATATCCATGATCAAAACTTTTACTATGTTAATATTTTATATCTACTGTGTGTCTAAATATGAGTTTATAGTAACAAATAGTGGTTGTTATAGTTGATGATTTACTACAATTGTTTAATTAAGGGTATAGGTGAAATTTGGATAAATCTTAGAATCTTTGATAGGGTAACTTTTCAATTCCAAAATTGAGGAATCAATCAAATGATTTTATATTATACTACTTGATTTTTTTGGTCCCGACTACTAAGCACGACATAAAAGTAGTATATAGGCAATCTCATTGTCAAGACGGCATTGCCCTCTTTCGATGTTTCCACTCGCCCGGTGGGGGGGAGTGGGTTTGCTGCCCCTCACTAGGGGTACAATTTCTTTATGTATAATTCACGAAATATGTAAACAACAAAACACGAATATCACAAGTCAAATTACATAACCCTGGCACAAGAATCGCTCATTAGAGAAATATGTACTACCCATAAATGTTGACGAAACAAAAAAACCCATAAAAGTAAAAAATAAAAGCTAACCCTAAGCACAAAAAATAAATCCAAACGTCTTTACCAAAAAAATAAATAAAAATAAATCCAAACATCATATAATAAACACATGAGCTTAATTATTGGAAAAATTGCATTCACAAAGTAATGCAATCAAATCCCAAATAATTGTGAAATCAATTCCTAAAATTTTTATAATAGTGCAATGAAATTCTCAATTTTTTAATTTGTGAGACCGATTCCTAAATGTTTGCAAAACGGTGCAATCAAATCTCAAACCTATAGTGGAAAGTGCTATTTACGGATACCATGTGGGGCGGTCTTTACCAAAAAACTTGATTGCACAAATTTAAGCTTAAGGACTTAATTACTTAATTAAAAAAGTTTAAGGACTTAATTCTTAGTCATTGTTATACCTCTTCTAGACTAGTATAAGTCAAAACCACATATTGATGTATCTTTCGCAGCCCGATCGCTGAAATGATAAATTAACCCCGAGTAATTGGGATGATGAGATGCTTAGTCAACTGAGACATATAATTTTTATATAATGTATGATTAAGGGTCAAATTAAATCCGTGTCTCAAGGGATTTGCTAGTAATAGTAGGAGCAATGACTTAGCTATGGTGCATTATTGAACGGAATTAAAACACTGAATTAGCGTAAAAACAATTCATTAGCGAGCAGGCCCATGTGCTTGGCGGCCTCTGGTACAAGTGCTTGTTGCTCACATACTCCCCCAGCACAAACAGCACATAACTTTTAAAATGGCAAAAAAAAAAAATTGTTCGAATGCAAGCGTGAGCATTCTCATGAAACATAGCCCTATGTACGAATAATATTGTATCAAGCCGTCGCATGATGCAATAGCTGAAATTTGCGAATAAAGCTAGGTGCAATCAATTTATCAGTGACATGGCAATGCCCGTCGTAGCTAACATGGTGATAGCGAGGTCAAAGTTAAAAGAAAAAAATGATAATCGTGATCTTTGAACGATGAGTGAAAGTGGACACGAGATTCATATCCACTTAGGGGAGCGGCCCTTTGATCCATATTGATTTTTGGTTTTACTCATGAACTTCTTTACTATAAGATATTATCATCATGTTACCAAGATCAGATTAGTTCCATTCTTTAACTTGTGCTTCTTGCGTTGTGGAATTGGCTCCAGAACGTGTGCGCTACGTGGCCAGTGGATTCTACACGATGAAATGCACCCCACCGACGAAGATGACGTTCTTATCGAGCTGCTCCCAGCTTCATAAGAAGACAAACGCCCCAAGCCATTCGAGAAGTCTTTGTGTTTATCTACAAATGAGTTGGAGAAAGTACTTGACAGCAAACACTCCAAGTACATTGAAAGAGCGGGCGAAGACAATGTCAACGTGCTTAAAGTGCTGAAAGAGAGGAGCTTTGCGACTTCCAATTTTTTCCACGACTAGCTGTGATTTACTGAAACCGTCGGTGTTTCCGGTACCACCGAAGTCCCACGTTTAGTACAAGCTAATGATTATGGAAGAAAAGAGGTGCAGCTTGACCGTGGAAGAAAAAAAAGAGGAAATAACTTTCTACGGGCAGGCTTATTGCAAGAATTAACTCCAGTTGAACGTGTCCAATGTGAATAAGAGGACAGCGACGGTACCTTAACATCTTAATCACGGTGAGGGGACATGTCAGCGAAGCATCACAATGAATGGTGGTCCTATAAATAGTTTGTGTTAGCTGGTTGTTGTTGCCGGCGGCATTTTCAGACTCTTATTGATTTTTAGTTATTGTCATCGCAGTTTTATCGAATCAACAACAAATGTCCCATCAAATGTGCTAAAAAATATTTTATCAAAAAAGGGTAAAATAACTTTTAGAATATGGATGAATCTATAAATGTTGTGATAAGTCCTTTGTTAATTTTGGATAAGAAAGTAAATGAAAAGAAATTGGGAAGTATGACATTGAGAACAATTGTTGCCGGTGATATGAAAAATAGGAAAGTAGAGATAAAGCATAAATTTGCGAGAAACTTGATTTCTTTGATTGATTGGGGATCTTTTATAAAGAGTACAATGTGAGTTTTTATAGCCCATTATCAATACATGTTGTATTAGAGACCCTTGCTAGTGTCAGCCCTCGGCAAGAATTGAGCGAGGACCATGATCTAGGGAAGGCTACAACCGTGAAGGGTTGTCAGCCCTTGGCCAGGGCCCAACGACTCTCGCCGACCATTTCCTCACCATTGCCACCAAGTTTCAATTTTTTTTTTGTTTAGTTTTATTATTATTTAATTTAAGTAAAATTTGTATAAAAAACAAATTTGGACTAAAACAACGTCATTTTAACCACGTTATTACCTTATAGGAGAGAGAAAATATATTAAAAAAAGTCACATCATCATTTTTCGTCAATTAAGTTGGACTTACTTAACAGAAGGACTTGATTGCATATTTTGCAAATTTTATAACAGACTTGATTGCATATTTTGAAAATTTTATAACATAATTCACTTTTATGACAAATTTTAGGTCTTATATAGTGCACTTAACCCAAAAGTACAACACTGTGATCATTTTTGCTAGTGATATAAAATACAAGATAAAGGATAGTAGAGATAAAATCTAAATTTACGAGAATATTGATTTTATTGATTGATTGGGATATTTTATAGAGAGTACTACAGTATTCGTAGCCCATTATCGACGGTTACAAACAACAGTTTTTGAATTCAAATGAGCAAACAACTTCTTAGTTTTATTTGCAATTACGAAAAGCCCACGTAACATTTATATTAAAGAAGTTATTTAACAACACTTATTCATAAGAAATTACAAAAATCCTAAATTAACGGCAATAAACATCACCACCCTACTACTGCATTTTTGCGTTAATTGTCTATTGTAGATGACTTTATCAATCAACTTCCTAAGCCTTGATGAAGGCTCTTGTTGATAACTTTTAGGATGTTGTCAAATTACTTCTTTGGCGAATTGTTGATTCCATTCATGTTGTTGATTGTTTTGTTCATTATTGACTAAACTCTACTACTCTTCATCGATTGAGTCTAATACTTTTCAATGATAACCAAAAGATGATATTTTTTGGTCTTAACATATGTTAAAAGACTATTATCGAGGTTCCATCTTCCCGAAAAATCAGTTGACCTCGTTGAGGAGCGTCGGTTGATTTGAGGACCGCTAGTCCATAGAATTCTCAATAATTTTATATTGGGGTTATTGCTGGGCTTCCTTTCCTCCCTATGATAGATCCCCCTACTCTCAAGTCAACTTGGAAATTCAAACACTGTCGTGTTCGCTATTTGAACACGTACGAGTAGTGCTTCTGTCCCGACGTTTGGCGTTGAAACGCCATGTTTTGCTTGAAACCCAACGATGTCCGCACACGGTAATAGCGTTGAGGGATTTATTCGATAGACAGGAGTGGGGCGATTTGTGTACATTCTCAAAAATTGAAAGCCCAAAAAATTCAAGTATCTTGTGTATAAAAGGAAGAGAGAAAATTCATGATGATTGTTATCAGATTATGTACTTTCGAGCATATATTTCAATCGGAATGGGGGTCGTGCGTTTACCTCCAAGTACACATCGCAGAAGCACCAAAATAATAATTTATTTATTCATTTCTTTATTGGCCCCTTATCGTTGAAGGGAAGAAAATGAAAGTCAATCATAGCTCTGAAATACACCGTCCATGTATCTCTACATGTCAATCGAGTAGGTGGTCAGTGGCTTATTGTTTATGTATCTCCTTTGGGAATCGTGGCTCGAGTTGACGGTATGCCGCGGAAACCAAGGTCCAAGGCAACGCCACGAGCCCAAAAAAAGGGGCAAGAAAGAGAGAAATCGTATGACTTTATGTCACGAAATTAATATATAGGACAAGGTGGGTCATGTCCATGATGCTGAGATACAATTCACCAATTTGTTTAGTGCACCGATTTTTTTTTTTTTTTTTTTAAATAAAAAGAATCTGTACGTGAATTTATATACTTTGACCCGCACTTTGGTAGTGGATGAAAGATGAAACCTTTAGAACCTATGTCATGATGGCAAATCAGACACTGCTTCTTACATGCCGCCCACGAAGCTTACATATGCAACCAAACAATATCTTAACTCTCTGGAAAGGGAGGGGAAAAACAAACAATATTTCAAAACCTTTTTCTTTGCCCTAGTGTTACTTTTGAATGGGAAAGTCTCTTGGAATGAAGAAATGCAAAGAGTGCATCTCAAGTCAGCTAGAAAAAGAAAGGATTGTTGAAGCTTTTGGCCCTTTGTGTGTGGGGGGCTGTTGAGAGAGAGAGAGAGAGAGAGAGAGAGAGGGAGAGTACTTCGGAAGATATGGTGATGCAAAGAGTAAGTCTCAAGGTAGGTTAGAAGGAGGGGAGGGGGAGGAAAGATAGCAAGGGGAGATTGGTGGTGTGCTTGCTTCCATCATGTCTACACGGTTGAAGCCAATCCATGATCTGCTGCAGCTGTACAGTCACTTCGTTTCAAAGCTATGCTACTTTTGGTGGCGCACCAAGAAAATATCTCTTCACAAGAAATCAATGAAGTCCTAAGCAATGCTCACTTATTTTCAAGCATTAAGTAGATGTCATATGTGGTTGAGGTCAAGGCTATCTAATTAAGGGTAATTCATTCAAATTCTTTAAAAAAAAAAAATTCTCCTTAAATTTGTCGTTTCCGTATTATTTAGAAATAGTTTGAAGGCAGACAAATTGAGTGCAAAATTTTCTGTTTACATCACCCTGTACATAAATGCCCTACGAAGGACCAATTCCGTACAATGGGATCAACATCATAAATATCATATGTCTGTGAATCTTCTCTAAGTTGATAGATATAGTTCATATATAGCATAAGTACCCAATTTATATGCAAGATTGGAGTTTAAGAATGTCAATAAATAAAAAAAAAAAAAAAATATATATATATATATATATATATATATATATATATATATAGAGAGAGAGAGAGAGAGAGAGAGAGAGAGAGAGAGAGAGAGAGAGAGAGAGAGTTCCTTGCAATTAGATGTCTATCTTTTTTTTCATGATTATGTTGATACGTATAAATTTTCAATTTATCTAAGCGAAGAAGGAGATTTTTATGAGAGTATATGTAATGCATTTTTAACTAATTCATGTATATACATTTGTAAATAATATATAACAAGCTGCACTCTAGCCATGTTCGAAACCCGGAAAAAAAGAGAGGAAAATTCAAAGTCTTTCTCATACGGTTCCGTCCATTTATAAAATCATGAGTTTCGCAACATCGACTTTTGCGTATGTTTCGATTTTGAAGCTTCCATCATCTCTATTAGTTCTGCAACAAAGTTTGGGTTGGGGGGAAGGGCGTTGGGCTCAAATTCAATACAGGAATTTGCCTAATACTTCGATGTAATCTCTCTAGGGAAACCTCTTACATTTAACTTCTTCATTCTTTGCCACGACGTTTTATATAAACATAAGAGGAAACTGCAAACTTTTGCAGCTGAACATATTATACAAAGCTCCAGTATTATCTTCTTTTTTTTCCCTCAAAACATGAATTACCGTAGCATCCAATAAAAGTACAAAAGAATTCCGATGCATGGCGCCCCGGGATTTTCTTTTCTCCGGAGACCAGACTGGACGACGAAACAAGCTCGTGAATCGTAGCAATTGCAAAAACCAGGAGACCAGGCTGTGCAGATGAATGTGTTCGTTACCAATGTCGATCCTTATCTCTTCGTTTTCGCCTTTAATACCTTTTTAAAAGACTTCATGGACTGCCTGCAACAGGGTATTTATGTACATGGCCACGTATTTTATCCCTATACTTTACTGAAAGAAAGGCAGCATTCGTTGCCTCAGGCATGTGCTCTCTCCAGTCCCTGCCAATCCCGGTCACTGTTCATGCACCACCCCGCCCAGAAAACAACATCGGTTCTATTCCCTGTTTCGCATCGTGGATCATGGCGACGAACGGATCGAAAATGCTCCACCCTTTCTTCCCCATCGTCACATGTCCGGCTGCGATTCTGATGTTCTTCTGTGGCTAAACGTGGAGCCTGTGTTTTATATTTTCTTTGTGCTGATTCTTGTTTTGCCTGACTAGGGTTTTGTCGTGTTTTTTTGGGACGATAATGGAGGTTTTTCCCTCCTCTCTCTTTGCCTCTGCTAAATGCCAATCGATTTCCACCGCCAGAGGACAGGCGGGAGCACCTTCCTCCTGAACAGTTCCATGAATTTCTTTTGGGTAATCTCTCGCATGATTGGTGGCGTTTGTTACTAGCAACCGACACCATGCTGTACCCTCGATGCATTTCGCTTTTGTCCACCGATATTTGATTCGACTCGGCTCTGAAGGTGGTGTAATCTGAATTGCGGAAGCCCGAATTCGATGTGACCCCGTGAAATAAAAAAAATGTTTGATTGATGCCTTCCTATAAGTTATTGTGTACAAGGAAAATGCACGGATTAATTTCTCATGAAAGAGGGTTATTAAGCATGTATTGCCCAACCGAATTTGAATGCCGTCAAACTTTGGCATTATCCTGTACCAGTAATACGTCCATCGTGTATAATAACTTCTTGAACAAGATGAACTTAAGAAATTATAATGCTAAAAAGTAGAGAGGACATATTTCACTGTTTTGGACGGCCCACTTGAATTTTCATCCGCTTCTTAATAGAAAGTACGCGTTTTATTCAATTTGCTCGCAGCTTACTCATCTAGGATGAAAGTTCACGTCGTCCCTAAAGAAGAAGAGAGAGAGAGAGAGAGAGAGAACTCTCTCTTATGAGAAAAAATCTAATTAACCTTTAAGTTAGGAAGGTTCCTTTTGCAGATTTTGGGTAAAACCATCTTAAATCCCCAAAATCTCAGGGAAGTAAGGATCTGCCAAAACCCATGTGAGAACGCCTTTTGGAGCCACACCGCGTGCAATGATCCTCACGCCCCCATTGAGATGTGGACACATGTATTCTTGCTGTTTAAAGAACTCCATTGCCCAATTTGAGCATCTAATGCTTTGGGATTAAGAAAGACCCTCCAATGTGGATGCAAGGAAAGTGAAGGGGCGAGGCAAATTCGTAGGATAGCCAACGTAAATCCTCCAATTAAAAACTTTTCCTTTACTAGGTTCATATCCTCTTTCCTTAGTGTGGAAACGTGCCTCCATGCTTTCAAATTAAGACTTCAACCCCTTCTTTTTTTCATTTTTCCTAAGGTTATAGAAACAAATCCATTCCTTGATGACACACGGATAAGGCCAAGCATCTCCATTTGCAAGCTCTTTATGAAGTTACCTATGAATTCCTATTTGGAGCTCTTAATCCTGTCTATCATTTGGTTTTCGCACCGATTTTGGAAAGTAATCCATCTTAAGATGTAGAAATTCAATATAAAAACGACCATATCAGGATGAACCAGGGCTTGCTCTCCATAACTCTCGAACCCTACTCACCTTACGAGAGACCGCCGCTCGTTCCATCTTGCAGGGCTCAAGCTACCTGATCGGTTTTTGGTACCTCGAGAGGTCAGTACTCGAATGGCTAGGCACCTTTTCATGCTTTTTTGTGGGACATGATGATTCTCCTAACCTTTTGTCGTAGTCTCTTAATCTAATTGTCTGTGATTCGAGAATGACATTCAAATCACATCACATATGATTGGAACCATTCTGTATTCTCCATAATTTGCCAATTCTAATAAGCATGTCGACGAGATTGATCGGCTGTCGGAACGACAGCTCCTCTTGCGTTATTATTTGACATCAGATGTCCGGCGATAAATCGATATCAAATATGTTGCAAGTTCACTTAAATTTAGTTGAATAAATAGTCCGGCTCGAATGATTTTCTTTTCCTTTTTTTTTGCGACTTTTTGTTTGTCTTCTTCTTTTTGCCATACAATATATATATATATACATACATAATATTAGCGTAGATTTTTCATTTTTGGGGAGCTCCTGTTGGCGAAAAAGACTGCTAGACCTGGCTGTAACTTTGACCGAGATGGATACGCGCTTTACATGGTGGTGAAGCAACTGGCAACTGACTTTTTGATTTCCAGAAGCTAATTTTATCTCGATTTCCCCCAAAAAAATAAAAATAAATTCCATCTTTTTTTTCGTTTTCTCTCTCTTCGTTCGCGAGAGAGAGAGAGAGAGAGATAGACTGTCGGAAACAACGGCGGTTAATCCTGACAAACCCCGAGAATGTGAAATTTAGAAAGAGTCTCGGCTTCTCTCTCTCTCTTCTTTCTCTCTCTATATGTATCTCTCTCTCTCTCTCTCTCTCTCTCTGCCTCTCTGCATGTGCGTGTATATAAACCACAAGCTCTCACCCACGGCATTGTCTCTCGCTGTTCCGTTTTCTTGTTCGTTCTCCTTCTTCTTGTTGTTTCTACAGTGTCCCCGAAGAACCCAAAAGCACTCCATAGGTTTGGAGCCATTGAAGTTTTACTGATCCATTTCAAGAACTGAATTTGGCGAAGGGGAAAAAGTAAGCCAATTCCCGCACTCTGTTTTTCTCGTTTTCCCCTCCTCTGTTTCTTGTCTCTCTCTCTCCCTCTCTCTCTGTCTCTCTCTCTCTCTGTGGTCTTCCATATCTGGTGGGTGGCAAGAAAGAGGGGGAGAGAAACCGTCGGCTGCGAAACGAAATGCGTGACTAGAATTAAACCGAGGAGAGCGGTGGCGGTGGGTGAAGAAGGAAAGGAACCGTTACAGAGTCCCTCGCGGTGCGCAGGACATTTATGATCTCAAGTTCTCGCCCTTTTTTTAGATGTTGTTGCTGCTCTTTCTGGGTGAAAATTTACCGTGACAACGTCGCTGTTTCCACCGATATGGCTTTAAGATTATGGGAAATCCGCGTTACTATTCCCAGAATTGATCTCCAAAAGCACCGCAGACGATATGGTGGCGTTGGCATTGTCCTCTGAAAGTAATTCTTGTGAATATTTCCGTTCATTTCGAAACATATTGTATTTGACCAAGTTTTCATTTTTAGAACGGTGGGATGCTGTGGGGTCCTGTGTAATGAGAGAGAGAGAGAGAGAGAGAGAGAGAGAGAGAGGGAGAGAAGAGAGTAAAAAGACAGCTAGCAATGAAGCAAGATTGCTCACCTAACATATTAACCCCACATTACCACCACTGTCTCCTTCCTCTCCCTCCCTCCTTTTTTTAAGCCTCTGTTTCTTTCCTCCCTGCCCTTTTAATCATCTCTCTCTCTCTCTCATTCTTGGTTGGGCTGCCTCTCCTCCCCCACTACGAGGTACTATTCTGCACTTTGTACTGAATGCAGAGCTATTGGAGGGAACGGGGCTCTCGGCAATGCCCTGTTCTTTTAGCCGACTTTTTCGTTCTGGGTTTTTGGTTGAACCGTGAAAAAACAAAAGTTTGGATTTCGGAAGTGCGGTTTCCATTGGGATTCGCGAGGGGAATCTTTGAGAATTCCTAGGCTTTTTCTGTATGGAAAACGCGGTTGCTTCTTCCTCAACCGTTCATTTCTAAAATTCGGGCTCCCTTTATGGGGGCCAATCCAGTGTCGGCAGAGACTGAGGTTCCATGGATTCTTGCGATGTTTCAGCGGGAAATTCTTGTTCCAATGGCTAAGCAATTCGCGTTTGTCATCGCTCGACAGTATAACGATTGATACTCTGTTTCGAAAACTCGGAATGGACTTGAATTGAGCAACCTCATTTGCTGTTTTCCTTCCATTGATTGAAATTATAATTGGAGTCATCTTGGTTTTCTTGCAGGAGAGCCTGAAGAGGACAATCCCAGGTTGTCTGAAGCATTTTGGCCTCTTTCTTCTTAACTAGGAAACTTCCCCTTAAGGTAAGCAGTTTAGCATTCTCCAGCTAGAATTCTCAGATTCTTTCCCTCAATTCTTGTTTCTCCAAGTACTTACTTTAATAAGTTCACCCCATTTTCTTGAAATTCAGACCTTGATATGGTAACTACAATGTCACTTTGGGAGGTTCTTTATGCTGAAAAACATGGAAATTACATCCATTGTCTCTCACATTCCGTTGCTCCGAATTTCTTCAGGAAAAATTCTCTGAATTGAGACAATGACCGGACCCAACTTCATCGACGAGATAGACTGCGGCAGCTTCTTCGACGACCTCCTCGACTTCCCCAGCGAGGACATCGAGGCCGGGCTCCCGGTCGGGAAGCCCGACTCGTTCCCGAGCATCTGGTCGGCCCAGCCCGAGCCGCTGCCCGGCTCCGACGCGGTCTTCTCCGGCAACAGCAGCTCGAGCCTCTCCGCCGAGCTCTCCGTCCCGGTAAGCACCACCACCGCTCAATCTTAAAACGGCAGCGCGTGATGTCGGGACCAGCTTTCGCCCCCCGTGTGTCGGTCCCGTGAAACTCCCGGTTCGTCGCTAGGCGGGGTCACGATATCGGACGCGGTTGGCTTTTAGGCTTTTTGAATTTCGCAATCGTTCGCTGCTTTTTTCAACGTGAGTAGGGACCTCCTTTTCTTCCCCTTGGACGTATTAATGACGTCACATGCCCTGGGGTTTCACATGACAGGGTTTAGGTCTTGTAGGCGACCTCCGTGACATGGCTCGTGGGCTCCCGGGTCGGGTCGGACCCCGCAGTGATTGTCGGCATGTGACTCGCATGTGACCGGCTGCTGCGCTTTCCCCAGTTGCATCTTTCTTTTTCTCTCTTTCTTCTGGAATTTGTCTGTTCTTGCTTAGAAATTTCGCAAAGGTCTGGCCTTTAATGCATGATATCACTTTGCGTGACGGCGAGGCAAACTTTAGATTGCGCTTTCGCTCCGTCCCATGTTCACCAAAGTCGCGGTATCACATTCGCTAGGTCGGAACTGAACTCGTTCATGTGTTCACGTCACTGGTTTTTTTGCTGATTTTATTTCGAGCTGAAGCACCCGAAAAGAACGAATCTTTAAGACAAGATGAATAAAGAAGAATATTGGCTGCGAAACGATGAATTACTTATCGGAAAGAGAAAAAGATAATGACAGAAGCGAGCAGTGATTGGTGTTTTTCTAAAGAGAGGAGTTGATCATTCTGAGTTTTTGTTTGCGCAGTACGAAGATATTGTTCAGCTGGAATGGCTGTCGACCTTTGTGGAGGAGTCCTTCTCTGGAGGGAGCCTCACGATGAGCAAAGACCAGGTCTCCAACGGCGGCGGCGGCGGCGGCGGCGGCAGCAGCAGCAACAACACGGACTCCTCGTCCCAGCAGTTCCAGACCTCGAGCCCGGTGTCGGTCCTCGAGAGCAGCAGCTCCTGCTCGGTCGACAACAAGCCCCGGCCGCCCAGCCCCGAGGCCATCAACCCGGCCCGGTGCGGCAGGGCGCGCAGCAAGCGGCCCCGGCCAGCGAATTTCAATCCCCGCCCGGCGATCCAGCTCGCTCCCCAGCAGTCCTCCGACGTCGCGGAGAACGAGCCTGGCTCTGAGAACAGCGAGGAGTCGAATTGCCTGCCGGTCATCAAGGCCCCGAAGAAGCAGGCCAATGGTGACGCTGAGCCTAAGAAGAAGAAGAAGATCAAGTTCACCATGCCTCCAGCACCGCCTGCCGAGGCCGATCAGGGGCTGCCGCAGCAGGCGGTTCGCAAGTGCCTGCACTGCGAGATAACCAAGACCCCGCAGTGGAGGGCCGGCCCGCTGGGCCCGAAGACCCTCTGCAATGCCTGCGGCGTCCGGTATAAGTCAGGCAGGCTGTTCCCCGAGTACCGGCCGGCGGCGAGCCCGACTTTCATCCCGTCGCTGCACTCGAACTCTCACAAAAAGGTGATCGAGATGAGGAACAAGACCACCGACAATGCCGACGCCTCCGGGACCGCCTCGGCAGTGACCGACTCACTTGAGCTGATCCCGAACATGTCCGGTTGGATTACATGTGAGGATTAGGGGAGGAGGATTCGGAAAGACTGTGCTTCTCGATGAGAACTCAGAGCATCTCCATTTTCGACGTCAAGCCGTGCTTACTTGGTTGATCATTGATCAGAATTCTTTGCTTCGTTGGGGTTTTTTTTTTTTTTTCCTTGTACAGGGGACGGGCCGGGGCGTTATAGAGAGATAGATGAATGAGATCATTAGTCATTAGAGAACTATAATGGGAGATTTGGGAGAAAGGTTAGTGAGAACTTGGGGAGCAAATTAAGTTTTAAGGGTAGACCTTTAATCTAGTCATTACTATTGGTAGGTCTCAAGGATTATTAGAGTAAATTGCTATTCGAAGAATCCTGTGTTGTTTTGATGTTTTTCCTTCTTCTGGGTTATTCTGTTCTTGATTTTCCTGATCATGGGGAAACTCTTTTTGCAGTTCGTTTTGTAGTGGAAAAGTTGTTTAGACCAGAAGAGAAATTTTTTGTGAATCATGCTCTCGACTGTCTCTATTTTATCTATCTGTGCTCTCTAAAGTCTCTTCTGATATAATAACATGGACTGAAAGGCTAAAGAAATGTTTAAAAAGATATTGGGCTGATTCCTTTCAAAATTCAAACGCTCCAAGATTGGAATAGACGTGCCCAGATTTGGTGGCATGTGGCGCCAAAAGTCGTTGAGGGAACGCATGTGGGTCTAGTAGTGTCGTATGCCTGTTTGGAATTTAAAAAAATCTGGGAGCGATCAGGTGCTTGATACATGGAGATTTTGAAGACTTTGCAGTGAGAGAAATAAAGGTCCAAATGCATTCCATGAAGGATTAAACAATTCAAAGGGTGAGCGTGCGTGTCGCCACGTGATAGGCTATCGAGATAATATCATTCAAACAGTATACATTTCCAATTTTGCAGAGTTCAATCTCATGTCCCCATCTCAATAATCAAACGCACCATTGAGATTAGTCAGCACTCGCGTCAGATGTTTTGATACGTGGTAAAAGAATAAAGAGCCTCGTGTCCCATCTCTCTTTTCAAGTTTTCAAAAGGTTTTCATGGTATGAAGACGGTAAATATTATTGCTAATGATACATGGGGGGTGAAACTTAGGAAAGCATAAAGATGGGCATGATTAGGAGTTAAAACAAAGGATTCCAGTAATCGTAAAGCCATCATTGCCATAGAAAATGAGGGCAAAAGCAATCATTGGATTGCTGGGAAGAAGAGAGGCATCATCGCAGCTGTTTAAAGAGCGTGGCCAGGGAATTACACCTAGTTCCTTGTGCACCATGCAACAGGAAGGTTAAAGGGAAATTAAAGTTCCAACCATGCTTCTTGGTTACAGCTTCTTTAGGGGGCTTCAGATGGAAGGATGGTGGTGACAAAGTCGGTCTTGAATTGTATATTCTTTCCAAAGCATGTCTCTCTTTTCCCTCTTTGAACTACTGCCTTTGGAATTGAAGAAGTACTTGCCTGGAGGTTGACCCAATAAAAATTATATGCGATGGGCAATGTAGAGTCATATGACTCTTAGTACTTGGCAGCCAATTGGATGTCTCACAGAGATCTCGACCATGTTGTAAAGGGGACCAGAATAACCAAGATCTTCTGTGGGGTTCAACTTCCTTTCTTTATTGCCATAAATCAGTGGCACAATCCTTGCTGTGATTGAAGGGCACTGAGGAACAGATTGGTGGGGAGGAAGGATCTGTGGTTGAGGGATCCAAGTCCATTCCTCAGTTGTAAATTGAATAATTAGGCAGGAAGTCCAAGTCTGACCAAATACAACCGGAGCTCAATTCAGCAACTTGCCAACTAAAGTGATGGTGCTCTCCTGTCTAGGGGGACTCATCATCAACCGGTCATTATGGCGTTCTAAAATGATTAAGACATCCTATCACCCCCTCCCAGAAAATTCTCCCCAAGACAGAGTTTCAAGTTACGTTTGATGCTGATGTATTTGATGGAGATTTTGATGATTTGAGAAAGTTGGAGACTGCTGATTTGATAACTAACTGCTGATTGTTTTTCTTGTCATCGGGACAACATGCCACCCGCAATGCGTGGAAAAATTAAGAATGTCTCGCAGTCATTCTCCCTTGATTATAGTGGGATTGCGGACAAATAGGATAGCAAAATGTCCACATCGAGCGAAAGTCTGCCACCCATCCCAGCTTCCCGAACCGGGATGAACGGTGTGGGGCCATTTTAAGGCCAAAGTGAGACTTTTTTTTTTTTTTTCTTCTCAAAGAGGGTTTGAATTGAAATTATTTGCTCAAAAAGAGTTCAGAATGAAATTTATCTTAAATAAGAACCTAAGGTAGCCGACTTAGTTTTAGAGAAGGATTTGAGTCTACCGACCTGACCTACCAAACTTTCGCCAGCCAGCTTGCACATGTGGCTCACGTGCTTATTGCGACAGCAAGAGCCATTGCGATTTTGTCCAAAAGATTCTAATTTGACCCAATTTGAAGAAGTGCCACTTCCCTCCTTCCTCTACTGTTTTATGAACTGGGGACTGTTTCTCTAACTGCGGAAGATTTTTTTGGGGAGCAATGGAGAACGCTGTCTGAAATTCAAATTCAGTGGTGCTTGGATATATCTTCTTTGTTGTGAAGTTCTCTTTGGGTTATCCCTGAAGTAAGAGATGTGCTTGCATTTTGTAGAAAAATCATGCATTTAATACCACACCTTGGCTGGAACTGGACTTCTCTTGCATTTATCAGTGCATATGTTCAGAAAAAAAAGCATGTGTTGTTTTGGTCAGGCAACCTTCAAGTTATTTAGGGCCCGTTTATTTTCGTTTCTTTTTTTGTTTTTAAACACTTTTTTTCTTTTTTTGTTCCCTGGGAACAAAAAAAAGGAATGTAAACGCGTTTGGTTGCGTTTTTGTTAGGAAGTGTTTTTTATTAGAAACACATTTGGAACAGAAAGAAAGAAAAAAAAAAAAAAATTGTTTCTTGTTTAAGAACAACTTTTTGGAACAACTTCTCTCTCTCCTCTCTTTTTTTCTTCTTCTTTTCTTATTCTTTTTCTTTGGCGGTCGCCAGGCCTCGGCCATGGCCGGCGACCGGCCGACGAGGGCGGCGGCCTCGCCCGGCCACGGCGAGGCTCGCGGGCCCCGGCGAGGCTTGGCCTCGCCTCGGGGCGAGCTCGCCCAGATCCGGCGAGGCCGAGCTCGCCCGGCGGCCGGCGAGGCTCGGCGTCGCCGGCCACCGCCAGTCGGCGTCGCTGGCGACGCCGAGCCTCGCCGGCCGCCGGGCGAGCTCGGCCTCGCCGGATCGGGCGAGCTCGAGCTCGCTCGGCCGGCGCGAGGTCGGCCTCGCCTCGGGCTGGGCGAGCTCGAGCTCGCCCGGCCCGAGGCGAGGCCGACCCTCACCCCACGACGGCGAGGCTCGGCCTCGGGGCCGGCGAGCCTCGCCGTGGGCGGGCGAGGCGGCGGGGCTCGTCGGCCGGTCGCCGACCATGGTCGAGGCCGGCGACCGGCCAAAAGAAGGAAAAAAATAAGAAAAAAAAAAAAAAATAAGAATAATAGAAAATAATAGAAAAAATAAAATAAAAATATTAAAAAATTAAAAGAAATAAAAAAATTATACAAATTTACTAAACTTGTTTCTATCCTTTTTATATTTCGAAACAGATTTACCAAACGTGTTTTTGTCCAAAATTGTTCCCTAAAAGCAGAAATACTTTTTTCTATTTACATTAAGAACGATTTTAAACGAAAATTCAAACGCACCCTTAATGGACTACAATTTTACATGCATCTGTCATGGGCCGATTGGAAGCCGAGACCGTGACACATCACTGTAACCATTATTCTGCAGATGGTGGACGGCGATTCCTCTTTTAAGATTAAACTGTATGGCTCCCTCTCGAAAAACCCTAACTTCAATTTAAGGCCTTTTTAAAGCCTTTTTAGTCCAAAAAAATAAAAAAAATAAGGCCTTTTCAATCTAGGACTTCTTCGAATTGGGTAAAAATTTTCGAACAAAACTTCCCTTGCTTAAGCAACCAAAAAAAGCAATGTCAGTTACACGCCTAAGCCAACCGACCAAATTTGGCTGATTGGTGAACTTGAAACGTTATTTAAGACTAAATTAGTCAATTTGAATCTTATTTCAGAAAAGGCTTTGAGAACCATTTTTCGAAAAAGCAGCGTCATTCCAGACCCTTATTTGAGATTTTATCTTTTATTACATATTATCCTATGCGTTCACGGGTATCATATTCCATCCAAGGACAAGCATCGGAAGATTTTTTATTTTATTTTATTAGTGGGATCAGTGAAAGAAAACCTTCTAATCCATGCAAAACAAATATTTAAGTAGGCCTAGCAAAATACTAAATCGTCGAACAAGAAATTTTCATTATAGGTTGAAAGGAATTCTTTAACATGGAAACTGAAAGACTGATTCCACATGGTTGATCGATGGAGTAACCGGGCACCGTAACTTGCCACAGACCCTGCGCATAACCTCATTTCTGTGCTAAAGAGAAGAGTTGATTCCTATGCTCGAGCAATGCGGTGAAAATTGGATGGTGCGATTTGCAATGATGAGCAATTGAGGGAATACAGGCTGGTCGGTCATGCTAATGACGCCGAACCACCGGACATTTGTCCAGGAAAATCTCGGCCCGTAAGAGATTTAGGTCAGTTCATCAGAACGTCCAATACGAGTCTTCATCATTACAAACATTAGACGCGTGGGATGTCTTTGGGAAACATCACAACATTTAAGCACAGAAATTGCGCATTCCATGTAAAGAACAATGATCAGGAGATACGCGCAATCAAAATTGATTGAACATTAAAAAAACGAGAAAATCTTAGAAAGATCTAACAAAGTTGCATCACAACTTCCAGTAAATCAACATACCTCGGACAAATTCTGTAGTCGAAGAACGTTTCTTAGTTATCAGAACATCTCTGTAGCATACATGGAACATAAGTAAAAATTAAAGTAAACATAACCATCAACTAGTATTTCGAGTGCCTGTGACCAAAACCATCTGAAAAATGAACCTCCTCAGAATCAGAGACTGACGCACTGATTTCACGCACTGTACAGAAGTAGACGCCAAAGCCAACTTTAACTGCCAGTATAACGTGCCGAAAAAAACTTTGTACCCAAGTGCTCTGCATCATCTGCTCATGATACTTGAACAAACTTGTCTAAAGCGGATGTATCCAAAGCTGAAAACTCCTTAACAGCCGCAAGCACGGCAAGTCCAAGTTTTACAGCGTCATAGTGAGTTGGTGCCTACAGCAGGTAAATTTTGAACTGAATTCTTAATTCAATAAAATCATTTATGGTAGCTTGTGTAAGAGATTCCTCTACCTCAATGTTAAGAGGAAGAACAGGATCATGGAGTGAGAGCCTCAGAAGGAACCATCCTCCAAACCCAGACACCCGGACCTGTTTAAGCAGCAATCAGACTAGAGATCAGCATCGCATGCAAAATGCAAAGCTCACCCAGTGTCTTGTGCTATTCAGGGAGAAAAGAAGAGAGGAATTAACTCGATAGCATGATGGACCTGCATTTACTTTAAAGTAAAATACTCCTCTGAAGTCATTAGTTCAGATATTATTTTGGTAAGCACACAGCATTTTGCTCAACTCATTGTGGACTATAATTTTGACCCTAGTAGATACAAATCAAGAACCAACATGGACTCTATTGTGACGTTTAACTCTTCTTCTTGCTCCCATCCCCAGGAGCATTCAGAACGCATGTACTTTAATTGAGAATTAGAGCATTAACTTGTCTCCTCAGCATATGAACACGATCATACACAGTATAAATAGCTGCTGAAATAATGAGGTCCAATCTATTAAGAATAACTTCATCAATTCAAAACTTACTCCTTCATAATTTACTGGAGCTTTCTGAAGCTTTGGGTCTAAATCAATAGAGTTCTCCAAGTGCTTCAACACTGCCTCTCCATAGTCTCGGAAAGATCTGTAACCTCTATGCTATCAGGATCTTAGAGAAGGAAAAAGAAAAGGTCATTGCTAGAAACCAAGAAACCACATACCCTCCCTTTAAGTCTGGATGACTCTGGTCGATCTTCAACCTCAATTCTACAGCAACAGCTGCTTCTTCTAGACCCTCTACCAAATCTGTCAAGACTCTGCTGCCGCTACCTGCTCCTGAAGCTCGAGCTGAAGCAAGTTTGTTGAGAACTTTGACCTATAACAAAATGCTTAATATTTTATGACTCAAAGCTTTAAGCTCATGCATTGCAGTTGTAATAAAGAGTTCATGGTTAATCAAAATACAAAATGCTTAATATCTGCAGCACCACTTTGAATAGAAAAGCATACCATGAGGTATGCCCCATCATCGAGCCAATGATTCTCCTTAAGAGCTCCATGACCACTTGTCTCGATAGCCAGATGAGACTCCTTGCCAGTAGAGTTCTGTAAGAATTTTCATATAAATAGGAATGATAAATGAAAAGCAATCTAGGAGAAACATCAAGTCACTACTTGTCCAGAGGGATCATTATTATTTGCCGAAGTGTGATGTTTCAGCACACATAAGATTCAGTGAGAGATGCGAATGTAAATGGAGCGATGCACCTATATTCTTTCTTCACATTTCTCTTTTTGGGCTCTAGCCCACCTATATTCTTATGTCTGCCCCTTTCTTTTCTGTTGAACGTTCACGTGATGTGCCCAAATGCAGATGTATTTTCTACGGCAAAGGAAGTGAAAAATTATCTTACCAGGCGTATAGCTTCATCAATGACATTTTTGTAGCCTCTTTTGAACCTATGGTGCTTTCCCCCTATGTCAGACCAGAGGCAGATATTATTTCAGAAATAGTTCCATGATTGAACAAAACACATTCGATTCTGCCTTACCAAGTTTGTTCTCGATAAAAGTCGTCAACCCATCAGAAGTAACACTGTCTGTCACTATAGTAGTTCCGGGATGCTAAGGGGAAAGAACAACCGGAAATTATTGTTCTTTTTCCAGATAAAAGCATATGAAAGAATGAGAATTTTTAGTATCTTTGCAGTTAAAGCTTACTTCTTCAAGAACAATGGCGGACATTAATGCAATCAGACGATTCCGATTAAACTCCCGACCAGTGGAATCCACAGCAGCAGATCTGACATACTTTCATTTAGTACACCTCGTCATGTAACTCAAGAGTGAAAGGATCACATAAACGTTTACCTGTCCACGTCTGTGTCAAAAATTATCCCCAAATCAGCCTTGTTATCCAGGACAGCCTGAGTAATAGCTTTCATGGCTACCTTATCCTCCGGATTTGGAATATGGTTTGGAAACAAACCTGCTCTCAGAATATAACTTTTAGCAAGAAGAGATAGTTGAGATTAAAAGGAAAAATCAAGATGAGATTGCAAATTGAAATTTGAAGAAATAAAACACGTAAGCAATTACCATCTGGCTCCAAGAACTGACTACCGGAAGTAATTGCCCCGAGAGGTTCGAGCACCTTTGCCTGATAAATTATAGAAAGATAAAATCCACATGTGAATATAAATGAACTACATGATGCACAAGGCGTGAAAAGGTGGATACCTTGATAAGTACAGAGAACATGCTTGAGATAAAATATAATTACTCCTACCAGAACTTGATTAATTATCTAAAAGAGAGACATGACCATTATCATGAAACTCCAACTTCATTGCTCCATAGCATTCATGGTATAATGAAGTAAAAAATTCATGCAGCATTGTGTGGTAGAGAAGGCATCACTTCTTTGTTCTCAGGTAAATGGACAAAATTAAAGGCAGCAATTCAAAATAACTTACAGCAAAGAAACCTCCTGCTCCATTTCCAGCATCAACCACAATATGAAACCCCTCCAATGGCTTCTCTAGAGTGAAAAAGTTGATAGACAATCAGAGAAAAGGATATGTTTCGTTCAAATTACATGTGCAAAGGACTTTACTGGCTAACAAGTTCAAGTGGGAACCGCATGAAGCAATAGAAGGAACGATATGACATAACTCACACTGATCCTTTTTGCACTATGCATGTCGAAAGATATTCTCATGTTTCAGAAGTTAACTGGAAACTGTACTAGATTAAATACCTATATTTCCTGCAGCTCTGCGCACAGCCTTAACAAGGCCAGATGTATAAACAGTCATGTAATCAACTCTTTTGACTGATGCAGAAGCTTCATTTCTTTTATCTTCAAAACTACTGTTCTTAAATATATCTGCAGCGCGCTCCAGGATGTCTTTAATGTCAGCTTTCCCAAGCCCTCCAGCACTTGTAAAGAATTTGAATCCATTGCGATTGTAAGGAAGATGACTAGCTGTTTGCAGGAAAAGAGAGAGAAACTAAAGTTTAGTTAAGTAGAAAAATCCTGAGATTGACTATTCACACACAAAGAATGAAGCCGGCAACAAGTCTCAACTTCAAATTGATCATTCGGAAATACATTAGGAGTCGGTATCCAGTGTTGTTAGCATTTAAGAGTTACTCAAAATACAGGTACTGTCAAGAAGTCATTATTTGATATAACCATTTGATATGGAAATAAAAAGAGAAGAACCCTGAAAAAGAAACTAAAACAATCACAAGTTACCTGTAATCATGATGGACCCATCAACTGGACATAGGAATGCATCATCTTCTGTGAGTGTGCTGTTAAACATTGCTGGTGTAGATGCTAGCCTACATGAATCCAAAAACAAACCACTTAGATGTTCACTCAGATAATGACCATAAAATGGAGAAGTTTTCTGAGGTAGACCGGTATCATAAATATCAAAGCTATCTACCGTAGTCCAGCGCACCTGATCAACATATCAAGGTACAAACTCCTGTGAACTACAGTAAAGTTTCAAATAGCTATGTTTGTCTTCAATGTATTATTCTACAATAGACCAACCACACCCCCTGCCCCTCCCCTCCCCTCCACCCCCCAAAAAAAAAAAAAAAAAAAAAACTCTCAATTAAAAGTTTTCTCATTTCCCTATACCTTTATACACATATAAAAGTCCGTCCCTTCTATATTATAATACTTTCAGTTAATTTAACATATAGGAAGTTCCTGTTTTAGACCTCAACTAACAAAACACGATATATTAGAAGAACAAAAAGATAATATTGTAATCTAGTCTATCTACTCTGCATATTGATCAATTAGTCACTAATTATCTGGACTATTACTTGAACATATATATTAAAAAAATGAAAGAGCACAATTCATGCAAATTGAAAACAAGACACCAAACATGTTTTGAAAATTTTACAATTTGGAAATGAAAACAATTTGCAAATATTCTAACGAACATGAAAAAAAGGAAATGTTCTGTGAACCAATATGCACCCAAATCTTTTGGTTCCTCAATGTATTTAGCAGCAAAAGCTTCTGCAGAACTTTTCATGTAGCAACAAGACAATTATGTGATCTGCACAATTTATGCAGTTTTAAGATAGTAAACGAAAGTAAAACTTGCTCTTCAAGCAACAAATTTAAGGACACTTGAATAAAAGTACATAGATATCATCGCACAACTGCATTACATGACGTGCTGATCAAACTTCAGTAAAAGCTGAATCCCACAAAAGGGATGGTGCAGAGAAAAGGGTGGAAGATAGTCCACTAAAGCATTGAGGAAAAATCAGTCTATTTCCAGATATGAACATCTAAGGTCTGCTCAAACAAAAATTGCATAACCAGATTATGAAACACCAGAATTAATGCCAAGACTAGAGTTATTTTCATGCACCTTACCAAACCAATACTGAACTTACCAGATCCTAATAGTAATAAACCAGAGATAATGCAATGCGGAGTGTTTACCAACAAGAAACTCAGAAGCAAATTGGAAGCATGAAATGGCTGAAATCTAAAGTGAATTATCACCCACCCATACTGAATGACATCCACTCCCATACTGGAAATTCCTCGAGAAACTGCATCCTGAAATGTGATCAGTAAAATCTTGCGTTACCATACTAATTTTCACATAAAAAATACTTTTGGTTTATTGCATCTTCTATTACAGAAAATTGTGCTAAAAAATCCTATATATGTCATTACATAAAACACCAGCAACATTATCATCGTTTAAATGACATAAGAATGTGTATCTTTTGCAGACTAACTTGCAAATTAAGCAAGTCTAACAACTAAGCTCCAATTCTTGAGGGAAAAAAAAAAACCATCAAATCCAAACTAAGCAATTAATAATAATATTATCCACCGGCATCAGGTTGACTATTTCCTCATAAGTTTTTTTGAAAACCACGATGATAGTACTGTCTTAATATCAACATTCGCAACATTGGGCCAACAAAATTGTCATGCTCTTTCTTCACTCGGAATGAATAGGCAAAAAATCTATGAAGAACTTAAAAAGGACCTAGCAACAGCATGTCTCAATAGAGTATCATACTCACTGGTTAAACATTTTCCATTTAGCAGCCAGATGTAAAGTCTAAAGTAAGAAAGCACAAATAGAATGAGCAAATTACCTGCAATGTCTGTGCAGAGATTCGTGAATCATGGCCAATGGAAATACTCAAACGTCTTGATGTCTCCTCTTTCTTCTTATCCTTCAACCATGCAGCAAAAGCAGCTGCAATTGCCTCAGTGACCGGTTCAGTCAGGTTGACAGGCTCTCCTTCCACACCAGCAACAGCCACACCTCGAATATCACTGAAAAAGGAAGGAGAAGAAGAAGAAAATAACCCTGATAACTTGATTCCAGATAACATAAAATGCAATGCTTTAAATAGGGAGGAAAGTAGAAAGGGAGACTACAGTAGCGCTCTAAGTCAGCATAACCAGTACATTTAACTCACTCGAAGGATATTAAATATAGTTCTGGCAAAACATACCTGCCATTTTGAAGCTTCAAAAAATCAGCTTTCTCTAAAGCTGGTGCAGCAGCAGCAGACGGAGCAGCTGCAAAATAAGTTCAGACATGATGATTTGGCTGGTTAGTTCCTAACCCATTAATGTGAACATTGGCAATCCAGAATGTATGATATCCATCTTCTTGCATTGATGTATAAATTATAATCTAATCAACAGAGAAATCGAGTCCTGCTAGCACACAAAGATAAAGGAAAATATAAGACATTGCAATGAAAATCAAGAAATTTTTTTTTAGATTATCCTAGATGCTATGGCACTTACAACCTGGATATTGAGAGTCTAGAACAGACCGTTGCAGAGTACAAGTCCTCGGTTTACAGAAGTTCTCTGGTATTTCGATACGTTGACCAATTGCATGGAAGTGGTGCCATCCCATGCAAACTTCCCTCCTTGAAAGGGAAGCGTGCAGCTCATATAAGGTGAAGAAGAACAGCCCATTCGGTTTTGATTGACAAACTGGCTATTCTTTTGGTATCGCTTTGCTATAAATATATTTTGCATAATCATCCCTGATGCTGCTGCATAAGAATTTGCAATTATATCAGATCATTTACTCTAATATGCCGGTGGCACCCATTTAGTAATTAAGGTCATCACATTCGCAATGGCTATAGAAGATACACTCTAAGATTTTTAAATTTAGCCAACCCAACCCGTATAAATGAAGGAGGACTACTAGTCACTAGAACTGTTTATCGTCGTCACCCGACAAAAGCGTCCAACGGGCAGCAGGACTGCTCATTCACGAGTCATCAGCATTGTCTAGACTCTTCACAACAAAGCATACCACAAGAGCAGCGTACCACGCACTTTCTAACCTACATTTCTCGACATAACTTCACAGTTTTCTGGACCCTTTATTCGGCTCACTAATTGACTCCCCCAACCCAGTTCCCTAATCTTCAATTCGACTCTCTAAGACTAGAACACCCCCACAATTCTTTTCCACACAAACGTCCCATGACTACTACGAACGCATTCTCATAGTCCCAAATTCACTTCCTTTTTCTCATTCCCTTTCATCCCAGGAGCCCATTTATCGCGAACTTGCGTACCGAACCGAACGCGCTACAAAGCTAAAAGCAGTACAAACGAGACTCCACAGCCTACCTACCACTCATTATTAACCTTCACAAAGACCAGTCCTCTGCGCCTCAACAACCGGGAGACACAGAGCTCGGGGGCGAGAACACGACTCTCGACCGGCTCCAAAATCAGAACATCGATAAATCACAAGCGCGCGCACTGCGCAGGGACAGGTGGACTCATCGGAACAGATTCTCATTCATTCATCGCGCGACTCGTTACAGCAGAAAGGATCGGCCAACGCTCGCGCGATTCCGAGGCGCACCGCCTCCCGTTCGTTAGAAAAAAGATTGCGCGGGTTAGTCAAGAGGGACGCGCGGTTTCATCTCGACACGCAATCGAACGGAAGGGGAAGAAGATCGGGGAGAGTGATGGAGAGGGAGGGGAGAACTTCACCTGCCATCTTCGGATGTGTGGGAGGGAACTTTTGGGAATATGCGATTCTCGGTTCGGTCGAAGGAGAGCGATGCAGAAGTGGTGGGAAATTGGGAATGGAAATGGGGGTAGAAAGTCTAGAAGAGCAGGTGAAGACAGAAGGAGGACGAGGATGGTGAGAACTGAGAAGCGGTAGGCGTGAGCTTTTTCTGGTACGCCCACTCGTCAACGGGCCTCGTTTCTTCCGTTCGATCGTAGGGGCTCCTTTGTCTTTTTACGCACAAAATCAAATACTTACCGACTTTATTTTTTTTTAAATATTGAACGGAAAACATTTTTATTACGTTCGACAATATTTAGACATAAATTATAAAATATTTTTCGTTAACCGATTATTTCAAGCGATAAAAATGATTTTTTTTCGATGAATATACTTTCCGGATCATTCATTCTTCGTGAAAAGTATTAGTTATGTGTCTGAAATATCAATATTTCTTAATTCATTTACTTAACACACACTTTTAAACCATATCGTCAAATTTCTATGATGAGTTGCATGATTGCATCTATACTTTATATCTTGGTTTACCAAAAATTGTATCACTTTTAAAAATACAAAGAATAAGTTTGTTTAAAGGGGCTATTTTGTCTTTATGTCCGCCCAGAAGAAATAATATGTACCGACTTTTTTTTTTAAATCAATGACTTATACATCAACATATATATATATATATATATATATATATATTACGCAAAAATGTTTAGATATAAATTATTTTCAATGATGAAAAATATTTTTCATTGATTAATTATTTCAAAGAATAGAGGTAATCATTTTTCAAGAAGATAATTTTTAAATCATTTATGTTTCGTAAAACAAACGGAATTGTAATTCTTTGAAAAAAAATCATTTTAAAAAATATTCATTATACGTCAAGGACATCAATATTTTTTCATTTTAGCTACTTTACAAACGCCTTTAAAGCATCGTGTCAAATTTCTTTAATAAGTTGCATCTATTTATTTATCAATGTCTATGACTATAGTACATATCTTGGTTTACCAAAAAATGTACCACTTATAAAAATATGGAGGATCAGCTTGTTTTCGGATTTTTAAATTTTTTCGGTTTTGCTCTTAAAGCGCATTTGATATAAATTGATTCAATTTCCAACTCTGCCCTCGGCGCATCAAAGAATCAGGCAATTTCTATACTTTCTGGAAATTTCAATTGTATCCTAGCATCATCTAATCTAAGAAATTTTGTCTCCCAATTCTACCCTCAACTAGCAGGGGGGGATTTCAAGGTGCGTTAGCTCTCCGCCTAGAATAAGAAACTGACTCGGTGATTTCCAAGTTTCGAAAAAATTGAAATCAAGGATCGAGTCGGTATGTTATAAATTGTACTAAAAAATTGGTCACTCTTCTATTTTTAAGCAAGAAATAAGAAAAATTATCATAAATATTTAAAAAATAAAAAAATAGTTAGGATCGGTACTTAGTGAAGCATTTCTTTAAAGTGGACGATAAGGTTCAAATATTGGTGAATGCAATGATCTTCCTTCATAAGAGATTGGTGCAAAATCATTTCATAACGGGTTCAATCTAGAACCGATTTGACGGTTAGACCATTGAGAATCAAGAATCAAGAGCCAAGCTAATCTAGTCCAATGGACGGGTTCTTCAACATCAAACCAAATTGGGTGATTCCCATATCAATTTAACGATCACCCCTTCCCTTAACACATCTAATTTGTGATGTTGCTCAACAAAGCTTAATTTGGATCTTGCTAAAGCAATATCAAAGATCTCTCTTTTTTCTTTTAAGTTTTGCTGATGCAGTTCAATCTTACTTCCCTTATTCTACTTCATTGCACCTGCCCTTGTCCCTTTTTATAAGGGAAGAGGCAATTAGAGCTAGTGATCTTATGTCTTAAACCCTCCACAAATATTTGGATTGGGTCATTATTTTTCATCACCACGATTTAAAGTTTCAAGATAGCGAGCTCATCGTGGCAACCTACCAAAAAGCTAGCAAAAGCATAATTAATGAGAGACATTTATATATGTAACATATGACCTTTATGAATTTACGAATTTTAAAGGAATGATGATATAAATGGTCTATAAACTATGACTTAATATAAAATGTTGCATTTGAAAATTTAATTTATTTAATGTGATCCTTAAATTTTAACTCAATGCACAATATTATCTCTAAAGATGTACTAAAAATTCATGGATCACATTGACGAAATTAAAAATTTAAAAGTGACATTGCATATCGGATTAAAATATAAAGACCATATTGGATAAATTGAAAATTTAGGGACGACACTGCATAGTAAAATAAAGTTAAAGGATCCATTATGTAATTATCTCAATTTTAAACTGTAACGTGAAGGTAGGTACAACCTTTCGGCTGAGGGCCAAGAGTGCAAGTTCGGGAACCGAGTTTCGGGTCGGGCACAACCCGACCGGCTCCACCTGAAGCTGCTCCAGTTTCGCCGAGGCAGCGACACTGTAGACAGTCGCAGCCGAGGAAGAAAATCGAACGGCAGCGCCAATCGCCGTCGCGAGGAAGAAGAAGAAGACGAAGCGGCGGCGGCGGCGGCGGAGGAAGACGGTGCAGCCGCCTCATGCCTCCTCCCATCGCAAAGTAGGAAAAAAAAAAAGCTTCCTGATCAGCTGAGTGAGAAATCCGCCGATGTCGTCTCTCCATCGATCCTCGAGCGCTCCGTCCAAGAACGGCCTCCCCTCGCAGGAGCTCCTCGACGATCTCTGCAGGTGCTGTCCTCGATCGATCGATCGATCGTTCTCTTATTCGTCGCCGGAGCTGTGCGCGCGTGCAGTCCCCTCGTGCCTCCTCGATTGTCGATTTTTCTTCTTTAGTTTAGCTCGTCGCGAGAGCCTTCTAGGAGTTGACCTCGGGATCCGGAAGTAGGTCTGCGCTGCTTTTTCTAGCGCGAACTCCGCGAGAGCTCGTTTTGGTTGAGCTTGTTCGTCTGCAGTCGCGAGCGAGACTAGCGCTCGTTTCGATTTCGGAAGTGATGAGGAGTTCATACTTGGAGAGGGAAAAAAAATTGGAGTTTGGCTGCAAACGTGTTGGCATTTTGTAGGTGACTGAAATTTTTTTGTTCAAATCACCATGTACAGCGAGGAGCTGCAATTCTTTCGATTGAAATGAACTGCCGAGTTGTAAATCAGGTCTCAAATTGAAAATTTTAGCCATGGATGTGGTTCTTTTCTAGAGATTCATTCCATCAAGCGAAAATGAAGAGATTAGTGAGTCTATCTATGATTTTAAATGTGTCACAAGCAGTTTGGATTATGGTTATTTCATCCAAGGCAGCTCCTTTACAGTTCTGATTAACCTGCACCTAATCCTTCCTTCTCCTAAGACAAGCTGCATAAATTTGTGCTTGAATGGACAGCATACGAGTAATCTACTCGGTAGCATAGTCGTGAACTGCTTATTGGTGAAGTCTTTTCCTGCTTTGCTGCCTCTGATTCTTTGTAAAATGCTTCTTTGCAGTCGATTTGTTCTGAATGTGCCCAAAGAAGACTTACAGTCATTCGAGAGAATTTTATTTCTCGTGGAATATGCCCATTGGTTCTATGAGGATAATTCAGTGGAGAAGAATCCGTCTCTGAAGTCATTGAGTTTGAAAGAGTTCACTGGTTTACGTATCCTACGAAACATTCATTATTCATGCATATTTCACCTATCAAATCATGGCTGAGTCCATACTTCCTTTGCATGGAATGGTTGAAATTGCTTGCATGTCATTTGTGTGTACTAATGCTGCCACTTGTTATCTAATGTGACAGTACAGGGATTAATTCTGCGTGACCATTAAGAATTCATATTCATTATTCCGGTTCAAGTAAGGAAGAAGCATGCAGATATCAAGCAGGAACTTTCTGTGAATGACACTTGTTTGTCTTATTTTGGTTTTTCTCCACTCTTGCCTGATATAACTTGCAAATGGACTGCTAATTGTTCTCTATTGGTGCTTTTGCCGCTAAAGTATAAGTTAGATAAATTGACTCATTCATATGGATGACGAAGCTTTAAGGGGTTCTTCATTTCAGACCAAATCTTTTTCAAGTGATTTTGTTAGGGAATAGGATCAAGGGGGACAAATGATCTTCTTGATGTTATACTGGCTTATTATGTCAGATTTTATTAGTGCTTGGGCCCAGATCATGAGATGGTAGTATGGGTGATATTGTTATCAAATCTATTAATAAAGGCCAGAATTGAAATTGTTAAATATCTCAAACTGCAAGTTCAGGCTTCATAAACTGTGAGGATTTGAATTTCATTTCTCTCCCTGTAGTAACAAATGAAGGCTCTTAGTGGCTCAAACTTGTGAAAGGCACAGTAGAGATGTGACGGAACCCTTTTATGAAATCAAATGGCTTTACTTTTCTCTTTCACCTTCCTGTATGATGTCATAAAAATAGTTTAGAGTGGCTGCTTTCCTGATCTGGTGATATTTGGAATATTAGATATGATAGAATGAGAATGGAGTATGAGCTTTTGAACTTGCTTCACAGTAAGAATTTATTTAGATCTACTCATGAATTGGACTCTAATACGGAAGACTGAGTAAAACTAACGCCGGCCATTAGTTTAGCCATCCTTATTTTAATGTTTGTCAATGATATTGTTAGAATATTTAATTAATAAACCACGCATTCATCTAATAGCTTAAGCTTTTAGAACAGTTGATTGTGGTTTCATGGAAATCTTACATAGTATCAAAGCTGGAGTCGAGTTCGAATCTTTTTAGACCCCATTTGCCTCTCAAATTAAATTTCCACGCTTGTACTGGGCAAGAAGATTGGACTAAACATGAGGGGGAGTGTTAGAATATTTAAATAATAAATCACGCTTTTATTTAACAGTTTAAGCGTTTAGAATAGTTGGCAATGATCCCACAAAATCTACCAGGTCTCTATCGGGAAGAAGAGTTATACTGCCTTCTTAATGAGTTTTTATCAGTGAGTGACATAGTAGGCAAAATGCCTGAGTCGGATCTGTATTATCTGCCAAATTATAATTATTGATGAAGATAGAAGTTTGTATTCCATGGTTAATGGTTATCTACAGCCAATCTTTTTGGATTCTGGGGCAGATAGTAATATTGCATAACATCTATAAGAGCTCTCTCTCTCTCTCTCTCTCTCTCTCTCTCTCTCTCTCTCTCTCTCTCTCTCTCTCTCTCTCGTGGATGCATGTTTGTGTGTGTGACTGATGCATATATGAGCTTGCAAACTCTGGCATTCCAACCAATTGTTCTCCTTAATTTGGCTAAGTTTTTAACAGCTGCGAAGTTTTGAGACCCTATGTTGCTCATATTGATGATATTTTCAAAGATTTTACTTCCTACAAGGTTCGAGTTCCTGTGACTGGTGCAATTATTTTGGATGAAACGTATGAACGGGTAATTTTCCCCTTTTAGTATTGTTATCTCTAGATGATTTACCTTCTCATACAATCATTATCTTGACCTTCCTGCCATGTTGCTCTAAGTTGTCATGATCTTAGTAGCAAGTTCGACAAGTGTGAATTACTATTTTACAAGGGGATTATGTTGGTAGGCAAGCATATCTAATTGTCTGTTCTGTCAGTTCATGAGTCTATTTTTGATGGTCCTCTTTCCTGAGGGCTTGGTCAGTAAATGATCCATGTTGGTGATATTTATGGACAGCGTAATTCATGATGTACAGTTACTTAGTATCTATTCTAATATGATCTTTTTCTATGACAGAAAGCAAGGAAAATAAGAATGTCAATGATTTTGATGTAACCAATGAAGTTATGATGACTAGTTCTAATATCTGGCATTAATGTAACATACCATGGGCTTCTAAGTTGAGGAATCTGTCTTTAGAGGAGCAGGAAAAAAAAAAGACCTTGTTAGTCAATTTCCAAAATACCTGCATGATACAGCCTATCATTTTATTCAGCTTTGCTTTGCGATTACAAAAGAAGAGTTGTCCTTATACTGCTTGGTGGGTGCTCAGAGAATGATCTTTTCCCTTTAACCCCTTTTTATTTTGTTATGTAATTTTATGAAATGTAAAGCTCTAACGTTGTAAAACTGTTAAAAATAATCCTTGGCAGTGCTTGCTAGTGAAGGGATGGAAAGGAACAAGCTGGAGCTTTCCTCGTGGGAAAAAGAACAAAGATGAGGAAGATCATGCATGTGCCATTAGAGAAGTGAGCTTTTTTCCCTCTTCATCTTGAAGTTTGTTTCTCATTAATAGAGGGAGTTCTTGAAAAATGTGGACTTGAGTTGCAGTTAGGGATAGCCTAGGTGTGAGAAAGGGTTTGAAGCCCCACTTATTAAAGATATAGAGTACTATAATTCCCCTTTGTTTGAATCGTGAAAGACTAAAATACCATTCATATAGTGAAGTGAAAAGGATTTTGTTCTTCGTTTTACTTTCAAGAAAGTAAGAGGAAACATTTTCTCTGAATCTTGGGTTTGGCACATGGTGAATGAAGTTGGTTCTGTTTCAGCAAATATTTCTGTTTGTTTGTTACTTAGTGCTATTGTAAGTTATGACAATTCAGACATGATTTTGTTTTCATTTAGATACTTTAAGTTCATCAAAGTTCAATTAGCTGAGTTTGGGGATCTGTAATGGCTTTTCTCACTTCTAAGCCACAAGACATTGAAATGCTTTTGACTCGTTCTTTTTTATGGCTAACGCAGGTCCTAGAGGAAACAGGTTTTGATGTGTCCAACCTTCTCAATAAGGATGAGTATATTGAGATGATATTTGGACAGCAGAGAGTGCGGCTGTATGTTATTGCGGGCGTGAAGGATGATACTGCTTTTGCTCCCCTTACTAAAAAAGAGATTAGTGTATGTCTTCTGTTTGGGCAATCAATTACCCGCTGGAATTTTGAATCTGCATTTGTTAGCATTTTACGTCATGTAGGATAAAGACCAAACAGTTTCATTCTTTTTAAGGAACAAATTGACACTGCTTTGTTGCTGAAGCTACAAATTGAAGACGTGGCTATTTGTCCAGTTGTCCTCCTGAATAAAAGTTTAAATTGCAGTCTCCAACTTTATGAACTTGTGGTCCTGGTATTTCTGTTTTTGTAGCTTACGGATTTATTCACAGTCTAATTTGCCACGCTGAGTTAAAAGCATTATGCCCACTGTTGGCTATATCAACTTTTGTATATAATTTATTGCTCCTGCTATGATATTGGTTTAGATATGAGAAGGAGGAAGGCATTAAAGTTAAGTAAGGGACGGATGAACTCTAGTTGCATGTAAATCATTTCTTTCATTTATTTGCAGGAAATTGCATGGCATCGCCTTGATGAGCTTCAGCCTGCAAATGATGCCGTTATATCTCGTAGTATAATTGGGCTCAAGCTATATATGGTGGCTCCCTTCATGAGGTGCGTGCTTCAACACTTCATTTAATTTGGTTTCAACTGTGGAAATTGCGTTTCTGAACTGTCCACATAATTATTTGTTGTTGCAGATCTTTGAAGTCCTGGATTTTGGAACATCAGCCTCCTCCTGCAAGATCTCATATACCTCTCAAAGGTTACTCTCTTTCTGAACTCTGCTAGTCTTGTGCATAATTGTTTCTGCTTTGTGATTTTTACATTCTTCCTCCCCGTTCATAATTTTTATGAAATTGAGACTGACCTTGAGTAAGACCCATTAAATGGGTGGGTCGGATAAAAAATGATCCGATCCATATGAGTCCATTTAATCCATTTCGACCCATATATTATGTAGTGTAAATCTAATGACCCATGCCCGACCCAACCCATATTATTAAAACCCATTAATATTTAAGGAAAATCCACATTCACTTTAAGCTCTATGCTAATTGGATGAAAACTTCAAATCAAATTAGAAAATAGTAAATAAAATAATTTTTTTTTAAAAACCTGTAAATAGAATCTGACCAATAAGATAAATATTTATAAAGAAGAAAGCAGGGGAAACAATGAATTAAGAGAAGATTGATGTTTTTGTTTGAACAGAGATGTTCAGTTGAGACAAGTTAAGTGAAAATAATGTATTAAAGAATGTCTTGTGTTTTCTTTTCATCTAGGCCAAGCATCAATATATGCCAGTAGAGTGACTTGACCCTTTATTTCTCTTTAGAGTAGATGGGAAAAAAATGGTTCGGTGACTCTTTTGTTGATTTGACCATCAATTAACTTGTGAAGGGTATTCTTTTCATGTATTGGATTGTTTTGAATACAAAACAAATGGGAATCGATTTTTTAGGATAGTACTAAGTGTCCCATATTAAATTCATGTAGAAATCCTCATTCTCGGAGTTCAGGCTACTTCATTTGTTTTGAGTCTTAAATAAAAACATCTACTCTATACATTATTTCCATGTTTTAAATTCTTGCATATTAGATGAGGTAACTTGAATGCAGACAATCATTCCTTTGATTTAACCCACAAGGACGGCACAAGGGAAAGTTGAAGATGAGCCTGTGCTTTGTATGTTGTTGGCTTTTCAGGGTCATGGCTTCCCAATCTCCTGTAATAGGGAAATCCTTTTTGAATTTTTAGTTTTCATCAGATTCCAGGTTTCCTACCTACATTTGTCTTTGTTACAATATTACATTTTACATGTCGCCTTTCCTCGACAGCAGAGGTGGCCGAGCAAATTATTCTTTTTATCCACTATCTTGGCAGTCACACAGAAGAACTTTGGTGAAACATTTGTCTTCTTTCTTTAAACTGCATTGCGTGCTAGCATGAAATGAACCTCAATCTGATTGGTCTGATGGTTATCACTTCTGTTCTTGCCATCATCCTTCGTATCTGGATATGACTTTCGTATGATGAGTCATTCAGTGCCTGTGGCTTTTACTGGATGAGTTATGTGTCTGCTAATTTCTCTGGGCTGCGCTTCTAATGGGGTGACCTATCTTTTTCCAGGAATTTGTGTCTGGAAGGCAAAGAGTGGTTCTACGGGAAGTAGCTCCACCATATCAGAGCCTCAGTCGAGTAAATCTGCGTCTAATGTTCAGTCTTCTAACTCAGGCCCTGGGAAATGTTTCCGATACTTCAGATTTGATACTGCGGCAATTTTAAGAGCTATGGAAGCTGGCTTCTCTTCTTGAGGAAAAAAAAGGCCTCTTTTCGACAGTGTCCCTACTTTTAGTTTCGCGTCACCTTAGGGCTTGTTCTCGCTTCTTAACCCTTTCATGATCTGTTTAGTGTACATTGGTGTTGTCGTGGCGTGATGTTTGTCAGAGTGTTAGTGATGTATGTGTCTTGTACAGCTAGCATTTGTGTAAAGGCATCGATGTTTCTGATTTTCCTCTTCTGCTGTTCATTTTAGGGGTGTACAAAATGGATTGCTCAAATCGGGAATTGTTCGGACCGGCCGGTCTGGTCTAGTTTTTGGAAGTGTTGGTCTCATTCTCGATTTCTAAAAGTGGAACTAATGTCTGGGTGATCCGGACTTGACTGACTAAATATACTTTTTTATTTTATTATTTCTTTAAAAAATTAATAAAATGTGAACTAAATACTATCTCGATCCGGTTCTAAGCAGTGGGAAAAAATTTAATGAAAAAAAAGTAGTAGGAAAAAATAAATAACCGGTTCCATTGGATTGGACTGACCGGAATCGGACCAGATTGGATTGTGTTCAGTTTAGTATACATTGGTATTGTCACGGTCATATTCTCATACTTATGTGCCTAGTCCTAACGAGAAGAGGATTGGATCGCCGTTCAGTTTGTATAGTCTCTCGCGCTTGGATCGGCATTTCAATCTGAACATGAATGCAGTCCTCTGTCCATGGGCCTGCTAATACCCAAAAGGAAGCCAGAGGTACGCGTGAAGAGGGCTTGATTTCTTGTTCTGAAGATCGCAAAGGGTTCGCATTTTGTCCAAGAGCCGATACTGGAATCATGTTTATTTGCAATTTTGTTACTGCTCGATCATTCTATTGGGAGACGACGAGTGTTCTAAAGTCCAGTGTTTCCTTTGTTAATTGACTTTTCTTCACATGAAGTGAAAGGGAATGCCAAATGCAGAAGAAACGTGGGATAATTGTCCAAAAATGTCTTAAAACCGTCAATTCAATATTCAACTTTTCAATTTGGCCAATTAAGTTCTAAAACCTTTTGACAATTTTGAATATAGTCATTCCTGTCCATATTGGCTTGGATATTGCTGACACGAGAGTTTAATCAACTCTGACCATCTTAGGTGACTAGACAATGTTCACAAATCTTTTTTCAAATTGCCAACTGTGCCGTTGGGGGCAGGTCATTGTCTTGTCCATGGGGACCATCTTCAATAGACCTTTTATTCCACACGACCGTTGCATTACACTTACGTACAAACACTAATACCATGGTCCAAAACTTTAAGATTGGTTGGTGTTGCTCGTTCAGCCTTTTATTCCACGCGACCGTTGCATTGCACTTACGTACAAACCCTAAGACCGTGGTCCAAAACTCTAAGATTGGTTGGAGTTGCTGGCTCAATAATGGCGAGTCTCTGCATGCAGAGAAGAGAATCATAGAATTCAAAGATAACGTTGGCCTACCACCCAACATCGACAGGTCCATTTTACACGCCATGAAGGTCTCTTTTTCCGAACGTTATCACGAGCGCTGATTGGGGTTTTGTGCCCCAGCACTTTGATATCATTTCCAGAGGACTTGGTCTTCTGGCTGTAGCATTACGTACCCTTTGCCGACCGTTGCCAAACTCCCTCTACCCATCCATGTTCCAAAAGAATCATTCGCTATCATTCGATCCACCTTTGTTGAGGTTGTTTCCAATCAACACAGGTCATTTGCGCCTTTCCATTAATGTGATGGACTGTTAGATTGCATTCTTTATTTTAACGTGTCAGCAATTACATACTTTACTCCCAAACCCTATTTTCGATTTTACCCTCTTAGTATTTTTACTTTGTAGAGATCCTGAGACCTTAACGAGGCCTCATATGTAGCATTTAACGCAATGCTAAGAATGGACGACCCCCTACCTATCCATGTTTAGAGAATCATTCGCCATCATTCCATCCACCTCGTTTTGCAAGCTGGAGATGCATCCAAAAGGGAACGTGAATTGCGGCTACGAGCTGCCAAGTGTGCGGCAGGAAAATGGCGACGAAGCAAAGTTGGAAAAGAGCTGGTGAAGGAGCCAAATTTAACCACGTGAAAATTGCATAAAGAAAGGAGAGAGAGAGAAGAAGCTGCGATTTGCATTGCGTGGATTATTCTGTCGGTTTGGAGGAATTGGGTCTTTGGGCGGCAGATGGTGGTGGTCGGTTCGGCGGTCGCCGTGACAGCCACCGCAAAAGTTAAAAGTGGGGAGTACTAAGTACTGTCGGCTCGCATGATAATTGAATAGAAAAAATGAGTGTCTCCAATACGTCCCTGTAAATCTGTGGACTAGGTAGGTACTCTCTTCCAAGACCGGAAGAAAAGATAATAAATAAATGAATGATTATCAAGACACTCAATATCTATCCGAGCTTCTGTCGCTATACCATGGACTCGCTTAATCTCAAAATAAAAGTCACGACCTATCTTAGTAACATGAACATTTGTCGTGCGTACACTTGATGGGTTTTGTAAATATCTCGCATCATACGATTGACAATCTTAAGTCATTTACAGCTAGATTGATAAACACCTTGTATAAAATCACGGGCGAAATCTTCAGGATGGCAAGCACATCCGTCTTTGTGTGTTGGCCTATAGCTAAAACCCAACTAAGTAATACAAAATACTCTCCGTTAGTGCATCACTATCTTCGAATTTTGCTCTTACAAACGTAACTTACAAATCATGATGGAAAGCATTAGTCATCTCACACAAGGATACGATCCTCCGGGTATAGTGCCGGGCAATCATTGGGGGGCGAATCCACAAAAATCTACACAAGGCGTTGGGAGAACTTTCTAGTGATTGGTATTGAGAAAAGCATGAATGATTACCCACACAAATCCGACGCAGCGTTTGAACCTGAGATTCGAGATCTCCTCTCGGATCCTTGTACGTGGACTAGCTACATTTTCAGCTTAGACGCCATCCTCATGATCGTTAAAACAAGCACAAGAGATAGCTAAAACCTGAAGGAGGGTAGATATTTAGGGGAGTGAGTGAGTATTCTTACTTACTTAGTGGAGAATAGTGGAGAACTTTCTCTCGTGGTTTTCATGAGTGGTACTGTATATTATAAAATAGAGATGTTCATATTCTCATCTTGTTTTTATTTATTTATTTTTTAGTTGGGCAGATACTGATATTCTTATTCTTATGATTATTCAAGAAGATACTAGGACAAACAAGATGAGGTTAAGCCCAGATTGTGTTGCTGGCTATGCTCTTCATGTGATTGAAGATGTGGCTGAGGTCTCTCTTTGCTGGCTGGCCGACCAACTTGACTCATCGTTGGTCGCCATTTTCTTTTCACGGGACCTACTCTTGTTCTTTTGGCCAGAGAGAGAGAGAGAGAGAGAGAGAGAGAGAGAGAGATTGGGTTTGGCCTTATTAGAATGCTAATTAATACAGATAGTAACGCATTTGAACTTAAACTTGTCCGTTGGTCTTGACTATGCGGGGCAATGGGGGCAGTTCAACAGCCATCCTCATCCCCATTATGACTTGTGATCTAATGACATCACCGCAGTTCACGAGAGCCCTTTTCTATGTAAAAAAAGCATGAATTCTAATGATTTCGGCAGATCTTTTGGCAATTTGGTGTGGAGTAAAAGGATCCTGGCCAATTCATGCATGTGGAGGAAAGTGGGAATTCTTTAATATGAACCTAGATTCTATATCGAATTCATAGCATACTTGCCACTCATTATTGGCTGATCTAGCGGCTACACAGTTAATGCACCGAAGGCTACGGCACTAGGGTTTGCAAGGAAGGGGAAAAAGAAAGGCTATTATAATGAGTAGCCAAGTTGAAATACCAGCATGTGTGCTCCACCATAGATGATTGGAGCGAAGGGTTCTTTTTTTTTTTTAACGATTTATAAAGAAGTATAAACCCTAATTCTCTTGCATATTAATATAGGTTTTATTTGGTTACTTAATAATAATATGAGAGTAATTAGGCTCTATTTGTTTTGTAAAAAATTAATTATTTGAAAAATATTTTTTTAGAAATAATCGTTTGTATTGCTTGAAATAATTAGTAAAAAAGAAGTGTTTTAATTATCGATAACAATTTATATCTAAACATTTTCTTAAACAGTAAATTTTTTTCATTTCTTTATTCTTGTAAGCAATACAAGTGATCGTTCTTAGAAAGTAATTTTTTAAATTATTCATTTTTCGAGAACTAAATGTAACCTTAGTCTAGAAAGAATAAGAACACTAAAAGATCTCTAGCAGAAAGAAAGGTTTACGTAAAGCTTTGTTAAAGAAGAGAGGAAAGTGGAGGAAAACAAAATCATGAAGGCAGAAATCAGAAGAAATAGAGATGGAGTCCAAGAATGCTGACTTCTAGACTTAATTTGGTCGCGAGGAGCTAACGTTTGTTTGCTTTAACTTTTAAGACAATCAAATCACTGACAATTTAAATCATATTTTTATTGACAACGGTTATAAAATGACTGTGATGACATTAGACACACACACACATATATAGACACACACATATAACTTTATACAGGTTTGCAAAATTAATGTGTTATTTAAACTCTGTAAACAGAAAATTAAAAATTTAAAAAGATGGAAGTGAAAGGGGTGATCTCATTTTTGATCCTACAACTTCCGTAAATAGTGTCAAATTGTGTCTCTCAATTATGCAATGAAGTCCCATAAGTCTATTATTCGATGTAGTCCTCCAATTACCAAGGATTTGGAAATTCCAATCAAACTGACAATGTTTTGTTCTTCCTCAGATTTCATAGCTTGTTGCTTTATCAACTTGTTTGCCTTGTTATGTAAAATTTTCAAATTGGCTACACATCAGTACTTACTTTGCCTTGTAAGACAGTGTGTATTCGTAGAAGATGTATACACGAATTTAGTCCCTGTTTTCATCGAAATTTTTTATGTCCAATCACTGAAAGACTCCTGTCGAACGATAAAATTGCAGTATTTGATTGCACAAAATTAATGGTTAATAGACTTGATCACGCATTTCACGCACGTTGCAGGCAAAAAGATGCAATTATCCTGAAGAAAAAAAAGGAAGAAAAGAGCAAAAGAAGTCGGACTACATAATCACTTTATTTCCTTTCATCATGATATGTGGAAGCTCACCGCAAAATGCAAATCACATGGACAAGTTGCCGAGTGCTAAAAGCTTTGCTTACACAACACTTCAGCTTCAACCTCTTTATGTACAGAAAGTCTTCCCTTGTAATCAAACCACCTCCCTCCCTCTCTCTTTCTCTGTGAATCTTTGAAGCCATTGAATCTGAACAGATTAGCAATGAACGATGATGATAAAGGTGGACATCAAAGTGATGTCATTTACACTATTTCCACTTTCACCTCGCACACTGTCCTATTATTTACTTTTCTTCTGGGGGTGGCTGTGGCCGGTCCCTACTCTCCCAACGTTCAGTTCCGTCAGGCCCTCTTCAGCCACCCATTCTGCCACGTCTCGTCTCGTCTCGTCTCGTCCTTTCCCCCAACGAAAGTCTAGAAATTTCAAAACGCAACTCCTAAAAGAGCGTACCCAAGAAGGAATAAGAAGTTCCATGTGGATATTTGTTAGCAATTGTCTCGATGATACTGTCGTCACTAGATGCTTTAGGGACTCCGATTGGTGGTGCCTTTGGAAATTTTTTACCAAGCGATTCTCCAAGCCATTTTAACTGGACTAAAATCGCTTGAGTGAAAACTGTGGCGTTTGACAAATTTTTTGGACCATAATATGTCTAAGAAAGCGATTTTCCTCGGCTACTAAAAACTATTTTATCATTGCCAAATTATAAAAACATATCCGTAATTCCAAATTATCTTCTTTATCATAGGGGGGGTGCAGTGGTAGGCTGGTAGCGGCCTTGCCTGCCACCGTGGTAGGGCAAGTGGTTCCTTGGATCACACAACCTTGGCGTTGCTTTGTCTGGATTGAATAAGTTGCTCACAAGTGGCATTTGACTCAAGTGAGATAGATCCCGTTGGGGTCACTGGACCCTAAGTGGTCGTGCAACCCAAGCGAGATCTCGTTTGGGTCACTAACATCCTAGGCAAGCTCGCTGGGGGCCACTCGATCTCAATATTGCCTCATTTGAGTCTTGCAATTTGTAGTAATGAGCTTATCCCCTTGTAGATGATATCTCTTTGGTTATAAATTTTTTTTTCATTTAGAAAATTGTTTTGTAGTGTCCATTTTACACATGACAAATAATTTGCTTTCAATGAAAACTTTTTGACTTAAATTCTTTGTCTCATTGCAAAGTCTTGCCTTTAAAACAATTGCACATGATGATATGAAATAAGTTAATGTATCGAAAAATTCATTTTTTTTTAATCAGCTGCTGCTAAAGGATCATTGTCACAAGTAACTCAATTTTTCTAATCTTATAAGAGGATAATTTAAAAAGTATGTTTAGAAAATATTTTTTTTCCCTAAACAAAGAAGCTCATCTTAATAACTCCCACGTCCATTAAAAATCTTAATAATTGGATTAACCAGCCATAATCCGAGTAGGTAACCCAAATGATAATTTAGTTTGCTCTTGTATTGTATAGGAAAATAATATTTCATTTTAATTTTTGGTAGGAGGCTTTCTTACCATGTTTAGCCACCTAAGAGGTCTCCTAAGAACACCGACATCAAGACTTCTCGATTGAAAAACAAAAATTATTGGGTGAGCACCCTTTTTCAAAGGGGGTAGTAGCACCACCGTCTCGGCTCTTCACTAAAGTTATAATTTCTTTAATATTTATACATAATTCAAAACCACTTTCTTTCTTCTTTCTTCTTTTAAATTTTTAAAATTTTTTTTTTACACTATATTGGAACCATTGCATTCCGGTACACGACACTCCGGTTGGAGAGACTACCTGGGGAATTCCTTCTGGAGAAAATACAAGAGCAAGTTCCGCAGTACTTGGGTAAAAGGGTCCACGCGAAGATCGTCATCAAACTGTGGCATGCGATTGAGAAATGGTTTTTCATCATTTAATGGGACAGTTCAAGAGTCTACGACATTGACACGAGCCAAACCACGTGAAAGGTCGTTCTAGGCTTAGTCCTTGGCGCTCTCTGCACTGGCCATTTGGCCACTACTTTCAAGCGCTACTGCTGATGATCAGTGTAGTGTCGGGCAAAGAGTGCAGATCGAGGAGTTGAGATTGGCCTATCATCATCATCATCAATACGAAGCAGCGACCATGTCCCCACGGTTTCCCTTGCCTTCCTCCAAAACCTGTGATTCGTCAGTGAGTCTTGCTCCGTTCGAGTGACTCACCGTGGATCGCTCCACGGTTCTTAGAACATGTAAATAAAGAGTTTTTGTCAGCATTTGAGAGCATGCAACATGCTTCCTCTTTTTAGTAAATTTCTCTCCACCAACCAGAGCTTAATTTACCCAGTACTATTCCTGGCTCTTTTCATGGATACTAGCTGCATGTAAATTGAGGGTGTACCTCAGACAAGAATCGCACATCAGAGAGGTATTTTTGAGTATCTCTCGAGCACGAGATTTTTTCGCTTCCCTAAAATAATCATCGTGTGCAAAACATTACTATTTTTAAAGGGAAAAGAAATAAAAAAAATCCATGTCGCTTGCAATTATTGATTGATTTACAGGCTGATATTATCTAAATGTTGTTTTCAAAACTGTAAATTTTTTACTGGTATAAGTCAATGTGCTAGCTTTTTCACTAATTGAAAACACTCGATTCGTTGTTTGCCTAAAAGTAATCAATGTGTTGATTTTTTTGAAAACCATTTTTACAATATGAATTAATGCCTCGGTATTTTTAATCATGTTAACGGGAGATTTTGGACATTTGTGAAGTTTATTTTATATGAAAAAAATCGATGCCAAAAATATTAATTACACATAAAGGAGAACCCATTTATTATTGAGCTCTTTTTGTATAGATATTAGCTAAAGAAGCGACTAAATTGATGGGTAGTCGTCATTCTTTGTCGTAAATTTTCACTGAATTCAATATACTTTCGTCTTTAATTATAACCTAAAACCGAATCTCTGGTATAAGCAAGTCTAATCTTTGATGAAGCAAGTGAAATTTGCAAGCAAGATGAAGCGATCTCACACCAAACTAAGCCAGCTTTTCGTTTCTTTCCGTGGCCCTTCCCAAAATTTTCCAAGAAAAAACTACACGCGAAAGGTTATGAGACTCGATCCTATTACCAGTCTTTTAATGACGCGGGCAATTAGGAATTTCAAGCTGATTCAAAGGATCAAGATCACAGGAGTCGGTCTTTCTAACATCGCGGGCAATTAGGAATTTTAAGCTTAGTAGTAGTGCTGCCTAATGACTTAGAGGATCAAGATCCCAGGAGTCCCAATGAACACAAGAGAGTCCAGTAAACAGAAAAAAGCAAAGCAAGAAAGAGAGAAAGAGACCTGCAACTGTGAGGTCGAGAATGAAAGAGTTGGGGAAGGAGGGAGAGAGAGAGGTGATGATGATGAGTGGGAGGTCGCGTGGGGAAGTCAGTCAGCAGGGGTCGGTGCGGGAAAGCGAAACGCCACGAAAAGATTGTTGATTGGCGTTTTCAGGGGGCGCAATTTGCAGTAAAATACACTTCACGGGATCAACATTCACAGGAAAAGAGCAATTCCCTTTTGCCAGCAAAACGTGGTACACGAACCCAAAAAGTAAATAATTTCAAATTTAGATAATTTGATTGTTATTTATTGTTATTATTATAATGTTTTTGGGATGCACGGTCAGATGAATCTACAAACTGTTCTAAATGTAATGACGACATTCACATATGACAATGCAAAGGGAAAATATATCATGACTAGACTTAAAGAAACAAGCGTGTCATATATAAAGACAAGATTGAATAATTCTATGAGATTATAAAAGGGAGTGGCATAAAAGATTGATTTTATATTATGACTAAACTTTTTTAAGTATTCAACATCATTTATTATTTTACTTGACTAATAATTTAAAAAAAAAAATTGCTCAAAAAGAATACAGAGGAAAAAAAAAACTCTAAACCACCCTGTCATCAACGTCTCTTCACGATGCATATATAACCCCCCTTCCTCCCATGGATACCTTCACTTCCCACAGACAAGAGAAAACTCTCTCTCCCTCTGTCTCTGTCTCTCTCTCTCTCTCTCTCTCCCTGCGATTCGCCAAGAACGCCAGCATGACGAAGCACGCGGCGGAGCACGGCTCGTTCTCGGCCAAGGACTACCAAGACCCCCCGCCGGCGCCGCTGATCGACCCGGTGGAGCTGGGCAAGTGGTCGTTCTACAGGGCCCTCATCGCCGAGTTCATCGCAACCCTCCTCTTCCTCTACATCACCGTGCTGACCGTGATCGGGTACAAGAGCCAGACCGACGACCAGAAGCCCGGCACCGACGCCTGCGGCGGCGTCGGCATCCTCGGCATCGCCTGGGCCTTCGGCGGCATGATCTTCGTCCTCGTCTACTGCACCGCCGGCATCTCAGGTGATCCATCGCTCTATCCCTTTTCTTACCCGCCCATCATATTTCGACCTTCTTCCGAATCAACTGATCAGTTTCTTCGGAATCTCTACCTTGATTCGATCGATGAACGGGTTAGGTGGTCACATCAACCCGGCGGTGACGTTCGGGCTGTTCCTGGCGCGGAAGGTGTCGCTGGTGCGGGCCATAATGTACATGGTGGCTCAGTGCCTGGGGGCCATCTGTGGAGTCGGCCTGGTGAAGCTCTTCCAGAAGTCGTACTACGAGCAGTACGGCGGCGGGGCCAACGAGCTCGCCAAGGGGTACAAGACCAGCGTCGGGCTGGGCGCGGAGATCATTGGCACGTTCGTGCTGGTCTACACCGTCTTCTCGGCCACCGACCCCAAGAGGAGCGCCAGAGACTCCCATGTTCCGGTAATGGATGATATACGCTACACGCACGTTTCCTTAATCTTTCTCTCTAGGGTTGACCTCGTAATTGCTATGCTACGCATCACTAACAAGAGTTGGCCACGATTTCAGATTTAGAAAAATAATTTGTACATTGCTGCAACATACAATACTCTCTCATCGGAGTAGTTTAGATGAAGAGATGAGAAAGGTTTCCCTAACTATTTCACTTTTGAGAAGAATTACAAAATATATTATGCTATCGGCGGTATGATAGGACTCGATAATTGTTAACGTGCTACGTTTTTTGTATCTAAGCTGCCGCCGGAAGCCTCGGATAGCACTTTTTTTTTTTTTTGGGGGGGTCAGTCGGATAGAACTTTTTTGCTCAATAATTCATATTTGTGACAATGAAATATGATCGTTTCTCCTCAAGCGATTAATAATTGGTTGCAAATTATCTTTTCTCGCAAAGAGGTGAACGAGCAAGGAAGAATTCATGTACAAGAGAAAGCCAGTAGATTTCATTTCTTATTGCTAGCAAGCACAAGCATGAGCAAGTATTAGCATAAAAAGAGAAGAAAATTTTTTAATATACGGGAACGGAGGGATATGTGTTTGAGATGCAAATTGGTCTAAGAAAGAAAATTTAAACGGTTGTTAGGTAAAAGTGATTTTAAGTCTAATCTCAAAAATAAGATATATGTGATACACGTTGACAATTAGTCTGATGACCTAAGTTACAGATTTGTCTATCTTGCTTATTTTAATTATGCATTTTTGCAAAGGATATGCTCATTTCAAAGGAATTATAGGGAAAAGTTTGAAGTTGAATCTTGCTGGGGTATGGTAAATGAAAAAAAGTCGATTTTTTTTTTTGTGATACCGACAAGAACAACTTTCTTTTTTTCCTCTTTTCTTTATTATTTTTCTTTCTAGTCACTTTTGCGGTAATACTTATTACGTGAGTCACGCATGAACCGATGCATTATCACTGCTCAGTTCCATTCTCCTGAAAACCATGTGATATCCACTGGTTGAGTGGACGAGAATCCTCAGTGGTCGCTGCCTCTGCAGTGAAAAATGGGTCGTGCCCGATTCTCGTGTTGTTGACGTTAAGTGAGCTTTTCTAGTGCAAATAATCACCTAAGTTTTGTCCTAAGTTTTGTCCTCTTCTTTTGAAAAAGCAGGTCGTGCCCTTTCCTTTCGCTGGCAAATTGACCTGCCTTTTTGACGTCTTTCGTGACTAGGAACAGTGGTTTCTTTCAGCTCTCGCCATTTCTTTTATGCTAGTAACTTAACTTTGTAGGGCAAAGGTTGTCGTTTTCCATGTGGGCAGAGTGAGAGGGAACTTTTTGATTCGTCACATCTTCCCATGTCGAATATGGCATCTTCTTACAAGTGTTTTTCCCCCTAATTGATTGACCTTGTTCCGTGGAACGAACGGCATTACATAACAATCCTAAGACTGTCCCGAACACGATCGATTGTTTCTCATGATGCGTGTCTTTTGTTTGGGATGAATCTTGGACAAAAGGTTTTGGCTCCTCTGCCAATTGGATTTGCGGTGTTCATGGTTCACTTGGCCACCATTCCCATCACCGGAACCGGCATCAACCCAGCGAGGAGTCTCGGCGCTGCTGTTATCTACAACAAGGTTAAGGCCTGGGATGATCAGGTTGATTAATTCATTGCTCTGTTACCCCTTTATTTTATTTTTTAGAATGACAGAAAAAAAGATGTACTAATTCCCCCCCCCATTTCACTACAGTTTCCTGATAATGTCGTTTTGTGTTTTCGGTTCAGTGGATCTTCTGGGTAGGACCATTCATTGGGGCAGCCCTTGCAGCTTTCTACCACCAGTTCATACTGAGGGCAGGAGCAGTTAAAGCTCTTGGATCATTCAGGAGCAACCCTTAGTCTATTTTCACAGCTTATTACTGCCCTCCTCCTTCTATTTTGTTCTCTCATGAGGGAAAACAAAAAGACAAAAGAGAGGGGGGAGAGAGAGAGAGAGAGAGAGAGAGAGAGAGAGAGAGAGAGAAGAGACTTGGAAGGAGATTGTGATAAACTCACATGGTGGTGGGGGGATTTGCTTTAATCATAAACTGTAGAGAGATGGAAAATCCTTTTAAGGGTCTTTGTTCTTTGTATGCTATGCACTACATTCATATGTGAATTCTCTCTCTTCCGTTTCGTTGCTATCTTCTGTTGGTGCTCTCTCCCTTATTCTTTACCTTCTTGTTTAACCTTCTTTGTTCTGTTCAAATGTCAAAGGGAAGTTCAAAACCCTTAAAAGGATTTTTCTCTTTTAGGTTGTCTTCCACGTCGAGAAATTTGGCTGAATTTGTCTAGCTTCTTTCTCGCCTCTCGTTCCTTTTTAAGGATGAAGGCCGGAGAACTTTCCGAGCAAAGAAAGGTTTAGTCGAAACAGTTGCGTGCGATATTATTTGTTACACATGTATGGACGTCGCTTCTAATATTTGAACATGGAATGTTAGGTTATTCTTTTACATCACAAGCATGTGTCCGTAGGTTTTATAAAAAAATATCATATAGTATGTATGACCTAATCTTTTGCCTCGAATGGAAATTTTTGTGAAAGTCTTCACGAGTAGAATAACTAGGTTAGGTAGTGCTCGGCTGTTGGATGATGCAATCTAGGGTTTAAACAAGTTTTGGACGGTGGGATGCGATTGGTTCCTTTCCTTTGATGGCGTGTCATAAATCCTTCGACGAGCATGCTTCCTCTTTGTATTCTAGAGTAATCTTTTCCTTATTGTGTACATGTTTGCTGAAGCAATATGGCAGGTATCTATGACCAAAAGAAAAAAATGCGTCAGGTATCTACTCCACATTATGGCGACAAAGTGGTGGAACTTTTGTCCTTAATGGATTTTTTTGCATTACACTTGAGAGAAAGTCTGGGAGGGTCGGAAATGCAAAATTTTTTATGGTGAAAGCTCAAAATGAGTAATCAAAGCATGTGTCGCCTGTATAAACAAAAAAGGTTTATAGTAAAATCGTCTATTATAAATGAAGTCTTGCTCGAATTGCGAGGACATCAAAGATAAGTTAGTTGGTGTTAAGGAAATTTGAAGAAGACAGAGATAGAAAAAGGCGAGTATGGTGTTGGCTTTTAGTGTGTGATCGCTTTCCTGAAGTCAATCGTTGCTCCCACCACAACAAATTTTGGGAACTTGAGTTGAATATTTATTGGCAAATGGATTATTTGCCTTTGGAAGCGAATAAAACTATTATATATATGCCCTCGCAATATATTTCATTTGCCTCTATATGATGAGTAATTTTAATTAGGAAATATATGGTCTTTCAAAACACCATATTTTTGTGACTATTGTATTGCCACTACAGGAACAGTATCAAGATTGATGGCTACTTTAAAAGATCTTTTAAAATAACTGATTTCAAATTATTAATCACTAAATTACCCAATAACTTGTGTTGTTTTTTTATTTTTTATTTTAGGGTGACATTTTATCTGTTCATTGAATTAAATGGCTTGGATGAAAACTCACTTCTCATGGAGATAATAAAGAATTTGATTACCGTTTGGCCTTTTCGAATAAAACCTAAGTAATCTTTTCCACTGATGAGTGCTGAGACGATAGTTTCCACACGAAAATGAAGCAAAAAATGTGATTGGGCCAACAGGCCCATGAAGAACTGGGCCTTCAGTCCAAAACAATTCTAGTCTAAACTATCTGCCAAATTGCTTGCACAACGGCTCATCCTTGTAGATAAACAGTATGAGTAATCTCTTCTCAACCCTCCTTAGTACAAGGCAAATGTTAATTGCACCTCAATCAGTCGCTAAGTCAGAGATGTCGATTGAGTTCTTAACTTGATTGCGCATTTTTCTACCAATTTTGTGCTCGGAATTGGCTGAAAATAATCAGGAAAAAAAGTAAAAGAACCGCTATCTTTATACATTGAAATCATAGGTGCTAAATTGAAATACGCCTCAAAACTTTATGTTATGTTTTATAATGTTAATTCCAATATTTTATCTTCACGTAGTACAGTAAGATTGTGGATATATAGTTGACAAATTTGAATATAATAGGTATAAAAGTCCTCGAGCCGACTGGATGAAGTAGCCCTTTCCCGGCACAAACCTTGAATGAGTTCTTGGTTAAACCTAATCCTCTGGTCCAAGGTAGTTGACGTACCATCCATGCTTAATTAGGTAGCAATCTTTTAGTTACATAAATATTATGTGTATGTCTATTTAGTAGTTCTTTTTTATTTGTAAAAACTAGTTTTCATTTTTCTTTACAACAAATCCAGATAATATGACAAATAGGTGTCCGAATATAAAATGTACATCAAAGTCCAAGGAGGTTTAGAAAAACCAATTACATGGTAGGGTTTCAATTCGATGGGCTTAAACGACTTGATCCACAACTTGGTTGGCCTCTCTTACACGATGGATAACCTAGATGTCTTTAAAATTGCTCAACAGAGCTTTGCACTTGGAGATAAGAGGAAGCACATCGCATGGTGGCTTATTGCGAAATGTGTTGAAGCTCATCAAAGACAAGCTATCTAACTCTGGAGTTACGAGTTCAATTCGTTCGCTTAAATTTTGTAGCATTTAAACTTATTATTACCCCTCTAACTAGAAAAAGAAAATAATAATAACAAGAGCAAATACACGGCTTATGATGCACTTAGGTACGTTTTGATCAAACTATGTTCATGTCTTAGACACATCTATGTAACAAGCTTGCATGCAATTAGACATACTGAAATACGGCTGATTACTCTTTTATAAATATTCATATATTTTCGAGTTTCAAACTCATGACATGATTACTAAACATGTCATGTTCGATACGTGAGTAGTGGAATGAAAAGATTACAAAATGAGAAAATTATGACATAGAAATACGTATTTAGGTACTCAAACGGTCAAACCTTACTTCGCCATAAAATTTTCTGACAAATTCTCATATGTGATAAAAGATCATGAAGGTTATACGTTCGTTTTACAAGGGCCTGCCGACTCACTTTTTACTCCATCTTCGAACTTTCCCACGAAATCTATCCTTTTCTTTTTGGCCTTCGCTCTCCGTCCCTATTATCAATCGAAGTTCTTGTCCCATCTCATTTGTCTTTCTCACAGCACCTCAAAAATTCACTCATAAAGTCTCCCAAACTTCCCATCTTAGCTTTGTGTTTGACACCAGATGATCATGGCCAAAGTTCTCCGCTCCATACTCTTCTCCTCAATCATTCTTCTGGCCGCGATGCCGGCTCCTTCTTCGCAATCGCCGCCTGCCCCGTCGTCCGTGGTGGAACCACTAGGATTGACGCCGGTGGCCCTGTTATCTGCGGTGGAACTGCTGAGATCGACCACGCAAACCCCACCTCCGTCGCCGGGGGCACTTTCCGGCGGTGGGTATGCGGAAAGGGTGACAGCTTCGGAGTTCGATGAGCAAGATGTGGAGACGATTGGCTTATTAAGCGGATTCGACGGGAAGCAAAAGGCGGGGGCGGTGCTGATGTTGTTGGGCGGGTCTGGCCTTTTGGTTTATGGAGGGTGGGTGTTGTGCGAGAAAGTTAGGCTAGGGAGCCCAAGGAGGAGGAGGTTCGGGTCTCTTGGTCAGCCAAGAAAGTTTTGGATGGGATAGAGTACGGTATTTACCATTAAAATTCCTTAATTACATTAGTAATTTTGGTATGGCATAAATATATTATATAGTTTTTTGAGTTCCTCAGGGCTTTTTATTTTCTTTGTCTGCGACTGAGATGCGATTAGAATTGTTCGTATACTTAAAGCATAATTAATGGCTCTTGACGAGCGTTTTAGGGGGCACTCTTTTAACATTTTCCTATTTGGGAGTTCTCTATATGGTTTTTTTGTAATATTCTTTTTCGGTTCCTTATGCGCCTAATCACCGATCATCAGCTATTGTAATATATTGTTTGTCATGTTTTTTTATTTTTTATTTCTTATTGCTTCACGTAGATCTTGGTTGGGATGATATTGTTGTTCATAGTTCAATTTCAATTTACCTTGTTATCGTAATGGTCTATGCTTATAAAAATAGAAAAATTATCTAAAAAGTCTTAAACTTGTTGGACGGCGATTAATTTAGTTCTAATTATTTTAATTGTGCCAATCTAGTTGTAAACATTTTGACGATTTGCCAATTTAATCATAAATTTTTTGACGTTTGTTAATGTGGTTATTCCTATCAATTATCCAAATAATAGATTTAGGATTGAATTGGCAAATTTTCAAAGGACTATGAGCACATTGGCAAATATTCAAGATGTTTAAGACTAAATTGACAAATTGAAATGTTTAGATCATCAAAATCTTTAGGACTGTATTGGCGCAATTAAAAAATTTATGACTAAATTGATCGTCATACAATAGGTTTAGGATTTTTTAGATAATTTCCCTGTAAAAATAGTCCAATTTTACCTATCTTAGTTTTTTAGAAATAATGTAGCAGACACATAGAAATGATACATTTATATGAAAAACACAGGAAAAAAAACAAGGCTTGCATTGCTTTGCTATCATGAGTACACCGTTTTGATGTAAGGGTGCATCCTTAAGATCGTATGCGGAGGTGTAATTTATTGAGATGCACAAAGATTAGCTTGGACACTACCTGATCGTTAAATATGAATAATAGAAAAAGAAGAATAATCTCCGGTCCAAGACGTATTTGAGGTGGCTTGGTTACGTTTATGAAAACAACTGTTTTGTTTTCCAAAGCAGAAAAAATTCTCATCTAAAAACCGTTTAATAAAAAGAAAAACCCTAGAAGATAATCTTCTTTCTACCGAATGGGTAGCTTCTCTCTACCACCTAGGTAGCTATGGTTTCTTCCTCAACCTTAAACCCTAATCCACCCCCCACCAAAAACCTCAACCCCCAACCATGAGCTGATTCCCCCATCTGTTGATTCTTCTTTTCCTCACACTTGGCCCTCTTTACCGTATTGCAGCTCCTCCGTTAAACCCTAAATTCTAGATCTCGGTACCATCTCTTTATCCATGGTTGCCATCTCCCTTTTGACTATCCTCTACACAAACCCATGATCCCCACTCTCACCCAACTCTCATCTTGGGTCTTCACTTCCCAACGTGCCGAACCATGTTCCATCTCCCTCCCCAATGCCATGAATGTTTGCTTGTTCCTAGTACAAATCCCATCTATAGTCCCGATCCCTGTAGATTCAGCTGTGTCTATCACAATTTATCTCAAGAGCTCCCTTCAATCATCTAGAAGATGCAACGCAAAACTTCAACTTGTATGAAGCAATCTAGTCTAGTCTTTGAGGAGGTGGACAGCTAATGTTTTTATTAGCAAAGTCTTCTTCTCTTCTTGGTAGTCTTTTGATTTCAGTTCTAGCAGATTAGTCTATGCGGTTTGCCATTCTTTTAATCCCTTTTAGCCCTACATCATTGAAATTTAGAGATGGATAGTGAGTACAATGAGAATATAAGACTTGCAGCACTTTGTAGAAGCCTTGGCAATTTATGGTTTGAAGATGATATTGTGGATGTTAAAAAAGGCATTTATAAAGAGAAATTGAAAGAATGCAAGCTAACTTTATTTGAGAAGCTTTATTATAAACCAAATGTGAGCTTTCTTGCTTTCCTAAACACGATGAAAAGGGCATGGAAGAATGAAAAATGTTGCATGCACCCTATTAGAGTCGGGATTTTTCTCATTTTCTTTCAGCTTAGAAGTTGAAAAACAAAATGTTCTAGATTTTGGGTCGTGGTAATTTTCCAACAATCTTTTAGTCTTATAGCAATGTGACCTAGATATTCTTGAAGTTTGTTATGAGTGCACTCATTATGCCTTTTGGGTGCATTTTTATGGCCTCCTGTTTGGAAGAGTAACTAATGAAGTAGTGAATGAATTAGCATTTAAACTTGGAGATGTACTAGAAGTGAAATTAGAAGTCAAGGAAAACATCACTTATAAGGTAGACAAAGCAAGAGTAAATCTGAACCTAGCTATCCCACTTAAGACTGGTGTAATTATCGAGGATTTGGGCAGAATTCAAATGTGAAAGACTTCCACATTATGGTTATTCTTGTGGAAGAATTAGGCATTATGCCACCTTCTACAAAGAGATACTGTAAAAAGAATTTGGGCTTGAGGAGAATTTGCCAAGCTAATTTGGGAATGGCTAAAAGCGGAAGTGCAGGAACTTAGTTCGTATGGGAAAATTTTCTATGGTAAACAAGTTATTATTCAAGAAGAAGGTAATATGGTGCCGGAGACCCATATTTCTTCTAAACTTCAGGAAACTAAGAAGCTAAATGAGAAAAATAAGGAGACAATTCTGCCCATCTATGGACAAAAGCATGAGGATGAGGAATCTTAGCTAAAGGGCAATCATTTTACCTCTTCCTTAGCCCTAATGATTATAGAAGACAAAAGGAACACAAAAGAGAGGAAGTAGTTGCCTAGATGATGAATCTACTTTGGTGTTGTATAAAGAACAACTGAAGGACTCAGAAACTGATATATTGGAAATACTAGAAGTTGAACAAGGGCTAGTAATGTGCAAAACCAGAGGCATCAAGCTTCTCTCAACCAAGAAAGGGAAGAGGTTTTGTTCGTATAAAGTTCAATCTTCAAAGGCATTATTAATTGATAAAACTCAGCTTGTGGAGACCCCTACTGTAGTGTTAGAGAAGTCAACTTAATGGACTTTGGTGGCTAGCCCTAATAAGCCATCGGGTTACCCATGAAGTTTTTAAGTTGAAATTGTCAAGGGTTGGGAACACTCCTTACAATTCAAGTTTTGAGAGTCCTACTGATTCAGGAAAGGCCTAATATTGTGTTTTTAATGGAAACTAAAAATAAAAAATAAGTGGTGCAACATTTAAGAAGGCGGCTAAATTTTCATAGTAGTTTCTTGGTGAATCCAAAGGGGATTATGGGGGGCTTGGCCATTTTTTAGGATGATCAAGTAACATTACTGATTGAGTCGTATTCAAATATTTTTATTAATGTTCAATGCCAACTTCAAGAGAGTAGACAACTTATGAGAATTACATTTCTGCATGCCTCTAATGAGTTCAGAGAAAGAGTTATGTTATGGGAGGATATTCATAGAGCAAGTGTTACAAATCATCTACCCTGGATATGCATGAGTGATTTTAATGATATATTGTATCATTGAAAGAAAGTGAGTAGAAGAATGGCAGAACATTACTGTCTTATAGCTTTTAGAGATTTTTTGCAGGCTTGCTCCTTAATAGATTTGGAATGTAAGGGATGCGCATTTACTCGGCAAACAATAGAGGAGGAGATGCCTTTGTTAGGAAAAGACTAGATAGAGCATTATATACAATGGAGTGGAGAATAACCTATATAAATGCGGAATGCCTAGTCTTGCCAGTCATTGATTCCGATTATAGTCCACTCATTCCATCATTATCCCCAAAGATCAAATGCAGGAGAATAGAGTTTAGATATGAACCTTTCTCGTCGGAGGATAATGAATGTGCACATATAGTGAAGAGAGTTTGGTCTTCAATAAAGGAGGGAAAAGTGCCAAAAAAGTCATAAACTTTTTGTCTTTGTGCCGATTTAGTCCTAAACATTTTTTTGGTGCCGATTTAGTCCTAAACTTTTTTAAGTTGTGCCAATTCAGTCATTTCTGGCCAATTTTGACTGGATTTTGCTGACTGGACGCCGGCCAACTGACGTGGCCTAATCGGCGCTGACGTGGACAACTTTTAATAATATTTTAATATTTTTGAATTTTTTTCTTTATTATTTTTTTATTTTTTTATTCCCTCTTCTTCCTCCAGCCGGTCGGCGGACCTCGGCGACTGGCCAGAGGTGACGGCTGGCGAGGTTGAGGTCGACCTCGCCAGATCCGGTGAGGGCGAGCCCTACCAGCTTGACGCGAGGCCTGCTCTCCCCGCTTTGTTCCTCGATCCCATTCTCACCCTAGAAATTTCCTCCCTCCGCTCGTCGTCGTCGTCTCTAGGGTTTTACGGGAGCTTGGGGGTGTCCTCGGTCGCACGGCTCTGGCCTCGGATTTACGCCTGGTTTCCCCCGTGGTGGCGATCTGGCGAGGGCGAGCCTCACCGTCCAGCAGGAGGCCGCCCTCGCAGCCACTGGTGAGGTGGCCGGCAAGGTCGACCTCAACCTCATCGACTGTCGCCGCCTCGGCGATCGGCGAGATCTAGCGATTGGCTAGAGGAAGAAGAGGGAAGAAAAAAAGAAAAGAAAATTAAAAAATTAAAAAATATTAAAATATTATTAAAAGTTGTCCACATCAGCCGGCCGACGTCTAGTCAACAAAATTCGGCCAAAATTGGCCGGAGAGGATTGAATTGGCACAACGTAAAAATGTTTAGGATTAAATCGGCACCAAAAAAAGATTTAGGACTAAATCGGCATAAAGACAAAATGTTTATGACTTTTTTGGCACTTTTCCCTCCCAAAGGATGAACATTGTGGAAAAACTATATTTAGTGGTACAACAACTGGCTAAATGGAGTACAAATAGATTCTCCAATGCACAAAAGAGAATATCTTGGTTGAGAAATGAACTTCAAGCATTAATGAATAGTCTTGAAGTGCATAATGATAATAAGAAGGTATAGAAGATAAACCAAGAAATCGAGTTTCTATGGCAGTAAGAGGAGATTTATTGGAGAATGCAATTTAGAATTAGCTTGCTTAAATAGGGTGATAGGAACACAAAATTTTTCCATGTAACAACTATACAAACAAGAACTTGAAACAGAATTACCATGCTAAAGAATATGGAAGGGGATTGGATGAGAGATGAAAAAAATCTTAAGAAGATGATAATGAATTATTTTAGAAATCTTTACAAGTCAGTGGTGTACATTAACTTTTAGCCTATCTTCGATCAATTTCCATACTTGGTTGATATGCAATTATGAACCAAAAGCTAATATAACTGTCATTTTGTAGGTAATCATTGCTACAACACATCAATTGGGAGCTACCAAGGCTCTTGAGCAGGATGGATTAAATGGATTGTTCTTTCAACATCATTGGTAGGATATACATCAAGATATTTTGTGGGAGGTATAGAAATTCTTTGACACTAGATACTTAAATCCTGATAAGAACGTAACCTTAATCACTCTCATCCCTAAAACCCCTAACCCAGAAAAGCTAGAATAATTTTGCCCTATATGCCTATGTAACTTTGTTTACAAGATCATCTCCAAGATACTAATAGGGGCTGAAGCTATTGCTACCAAATCTAATTGCAGCTGAACAAAGCGTGTTTGTGAATGGCAAACAAATTCAAGATAATACCTTGATCATGTAGGAGGTTCTTCATAGATTGAGAACACGAGAGAGTAAAAGAAAGTTTCAAGTTGTTTTGAAGTTAGATACGCAGAAGGCTTATGATCAAATATAGTGGGATTTTCTCCGAGAGTGCTTGATCAAGATGAGTTTTTGTGAAAAGTGGGTGCATTGGGTGATGCAAAGTGCTTTGATGGTATCTTTTAGTACCAAATTCAATGGGGGAACCTATGTCATTCTTCGAGCCAACACAAGGTATTCGCCAAGGCGACCTGCTATCTCCTTATCTCTTCATTCTAGAGGCAAATGTACTCTCTCACTTGATAAAGCAAGCTTTTAGCAGGTACAATTCGAGGAATAAAACCGAATAGCAATTGCTCTACTCTCTCACATCTATTATTTGTGGATGACTCTATTTCCTTCCTGGATGATACTATAGTGGAATGTCAAAATCTAGTAGCTATCCTACATCAATATTATTTTGCATCAGGCTAGGCTATAAATCTAAACAAATCATAAATAAATTTCAATAAAGGCTGTCTAGAAAGTTTGAAGATAAATATGATTTCGGAGTTGAGAGTTCCGGAAATCGATACAACTAGAAAATATCTAGGAATTCCTTCAGATTGGGGTGCCTCGAAGAAAGAAATATTTGTCTGGATCCTTGTTAGAGTTAATATGAAATTAGAAAGTTGGAATGATAATTTATTGTCAAAAGCAAGGAAGGAAATATTGATAAAGGCAATGGTGCATGCGCTTCCTCAAGTATGCAATTTCCATCTTTAGAATCTCAGTTTCAATTTGTAAATCCACTAAGAAGAAAATAGCCAACTTCTAGTGGAAGGATAGCGACAAAACAACCGGTTTACACGGGAGAAAATGGGAAGTTTTAAAGCTTAGAAAGGATGAAGGGTGTCTTGGCTCCAAAGATCTATTAGCATTTAACAAAGCTATGTTAGGGAAACAAGCATCTTAAGACTCTTTAGAGTCAAGTTATTAAGGGATTCTATTTTCCACAATATGACTTTTGGCAAGTCAGAAAAGGTTCTCGTCCTTTGTGGGGTTGGCAAAGCCTTATAGTAGGAAGATATGCTATATCCCCTCAAGTTATATGGGCGGTTAGAAATGGTAAGAAAATCTTTATTGGAGAAGATAAATGGCTAAAGAATGGACCTATTGGTGGTTTGACGATAAGGAATGAGCCACTTAAAGTAGCTAACTTAGTAGATATGGAGGCGGCAAAATGGAATGAATCTTTGTCAAAAACCGTGTTTGATGATTAGTAAGTAATAGAAATTCTTGCTATCCCTTTTGCCTCCCGACTACAGAGGATGAGCTGGCTTGGATACTTCAGTAATAGAGATTCAACAGCCAGCTCACACACAACAAAACCAATATCATCCTACTAGGCCAAATTGGAATAGTGGAAATATATTTGGCAATCAGGAACAACCCCCAAAGTCAAAATTTTCCCATGAAATGCATGCCAAAATGCCCTGGCTACACTAGACAACTTTATAGGAGAAAGATCGTACCTGAATCCGTGTGCCCTGTATGCAAACATGTTGTGGAAACGATTAGGCGCACTTTGTAGCTCTATCCTTGGACACCCATATGTCACATGAGGATCCCCTGTAAATCAGCATAACAAGAATGGGATTAACTCGGTTTGATGAGTGGTGATTAAATTGAATGAAGACCCACGAAGCTCATAGAAGTTCGACCTGATTGCAACAACCTTTTGGTGCATTTGGAAGGACCGAAACCACTCCACCTTCAAGAGATAGCCCCTAAACCCACAACAAATAGTGTACATAGTCATGGCTTTACATGAAAATTTTGCGACTTGGAATGGGAAATCAAAAGGAAAGGCGAGATGAGAAGACTCACCTCATAAATGGCGACCTCTAAACCCTAGAACTTTGAAGATCGACATTAATGCCTATTTTGCAGGTACCATCGAAACTTCCTTGTAGCCACCATGAACATAGGAGCGGTCGCCTGTGTTCATCGAGATTCCTTTAATAGATTGATTGATGGCTTCTCCAAACTGGTGGAAGCCAACTCGGCAGAACAAGCGAAAGCCTTGGTGCTCGTCAAAACCCTAGCTTTCCTCTTGCCTAGATCTAACTCAAGGATGCAAATGGAATCTCACTGTAGCGAACTTGTGAGAAGTGTTCTCACTTCTAACTTGCTGAACTGGGAAGTACAACCGCTGGTGGACTGGGCGAAAACCATGCTGAACAAATTTTCGGGCCTCACTTTGGCCCATTAGATTGGCTATCCAAAGCCCAATGGATGAAGAGTCTATCTAGTAATTGGGTCGCCAATCCCCCTCTTCCTCTTTTCGACTTATTATGTTCAGATGCTCTTCATGTGTATTCAACGAACTTGGTTAAGTGATTAATATCAATTGTTTTTTCGACCCAAAAATAAAGTTTAATTGTTATGTATATAAGCGATTATTTCAAAAATAAAAGCCAGTGTTTCAAAAGTAGTCATTTGTGCTTTTCATGATCGCGAAAGCAATTTTTAGTTTATTTAGTTTAAACTTAATGGAGAGAAGTTGTTTAGGCCGAAGCATTATGCTATTTCAGAACCAATATTTTCTTCTTTTTTGCCACGAAATAAATAAAAGCTATTGGTACTCAATTTTTTGTTGTGCGGGATAAAATAACAAATTCAAATCATAGTTGCATGTCATTACCAGTTGTAGCGGTCCCTCTCATATAACGTTATAAGAGTTATTCATGCATTTGACATTTTTGTTCAACTTTTGATAATTATAATTTGCTTATGTCTAATGTACATTAATGGTATAGTTTCAAATTGGGCTACTTACGACTAAATCATTAGGCAACATATTTAAAAAATTTAGTTAGTACTTAGATATGACAACCATATGTATTAATAAAAATGATGTTAAACAAAGCTTATTATATGAATATTTGGCATTACCAAACATTGTTTTTCATTGAGAAATGTTTAATAAACTAAAAGTAAGTTAAACGATGTCACGATTTTTAGATAAAAAAATCAATCGAAACCACACCTAATAAATGATGTAAGTGTAATTATATTTTTGGGCATATAGAGAGTGATCTATAAATTAATTTATGATGAGTGTCCTTATCACATTATAGTTAAGTAACGAATTATTGATCTTTCTCATGTAATGATGTAAGTGGGTTTGAATTCACTCTTTTTAGGTTTAATTCGATGATATAATTAATCTATATAATCTATACTGTTATATAAAAAAAAAGTGTTTTCTATTTTTATGGGACATCTATTGGATTTTTGCTTTCTCAAATATCCTAATTTTATATATTTTACAAATATCACATTCATGGAAAAAATGTGTAAATATATCACATTATGTTATCACTCCCATTACAAAATTTGAATTCTATAATTTCTTTATAATAAAAGCCCTTTTGAAAAAATTTCGAACCTCAAAACAATTTTCTCTTTCTATATACGTGTATAATTTCAACATTTCATTATGTGTTTTTGTCAATTTCCTTGATTCAAATATTTCTCAATAGTGTGATTTTACGTAATTTTGAAATGTCTCTTTCTTGGATAAACACAATAAGTGTGCGTCTTCGTTGCTATATTTTAAAAGACATCAGAGAGCTCACATTAATTAAAATTCATTTCACGGATAGAAATATTAAAAAAAATTTGAAAAACGAAAATGTAGAAGTCAATACGAAAGGATTTTTTTGGTCGAAATTATTAAGGAATCGAATGTATATATATATTATATGTTACTTTAGTTAACAAGTTGTCTTTGAAGTTTCTCAAAGCATCGTGATTAGTCTTTGAATCGAATCTAGACCGAAGCCGATTCTGCAGGTACTCTCTCTCTCTCTCTCTCTCTCTCTCTCTCTATGCATCTTCCGTTTCTCAGTCGCGTCTGCTGGTGAAGAACGTACCCAATCCCGTCACTGTACCTGGTTAACCGTCTGTTCATCAACCGTCCAGCCTTAGATCTTCGGTAAACTCCGGATCGGGGGTTGCTTCATGCTTGAACACACGATTCGCATCGAAGTACATCTGTTATGAGTTAATTCATCTGTTGGGTTTGCTCTGTTTTGGTTGGAAAAGCGGTTCTTTGAACTGTCTTTCTGCATAATATCAGCCGGACGATGTTGGTAACTGAACTGGGTGCTTCCGCTGTTTTGCTTATTGGAGGCTGTGGGGGTTGGATCTGTGCTTGTGATCAGTCCCCTAGGGGGTGCTCAATGCTCTAGAGGTTCTTTTTCAGTTATGTGTCAGCAAAACTTCCCGGCCTTTCCTTGCTGATCCGTCCCTCTGCAATTCTGGTACATGGCGAGTTGAGGAAATTTACAGGAAATAAATGATGATTTTGCGCTGGAAATAACAAACCCATAACTTTTTCTTTGTTTGGGCCCCCGGTCATTGGTTTGGAGAAGCCTCGGTTGGTATGTGGCGTAGGTTGGGCAGTGCCCATGGCATAGGATAATCCCAGTTCTACTCCCACTAGCACCGTGCTAGGTTGACGGTGACAAACTTGCTCAAAACGAGCAGTAGGCCCATTCTGTAATGGGTGTGGAGCTCCTATAGTAACGCCCAGGGAGTCTCCATTTTCGGTCGCCCCTTTCCACTGCGTTTAATGATAAAATAGATTTGGGTTTTGTGCAAGACAATGTCGAAGAGATTCATGAATGGAGAGACAATTTGTCAATTCATTGTGTCAATCGTGATGTGTGTTCGATTATCCTTGACCTTTTATTATATTTCTTTGCCTCTCTTGTAATTATTTCGTTTTGGTTTCCTAAATTGTGATGTTGCTATTTGTATTTGCTTCTTCAGTCATAATGACTTGTTGTTTTTTCTGAAAGGTTTCAAAGTTTCGCTTCTGAGTTGGCAATTTTAATTCATTGTTTCCTGCCACTAGTATGGTGCAGAGTTTACTCACTTCAAATTCTCCTGATGAGTGATACAATGTTCTTTTCAATCTCTATTGTCATATTAAGTTTCCCCCAAAACTATGTGCTTGCTGGAAACTTCATATACACAATTTGAAGTTCATTTTTTGAATGGCTAACTGAAGTCCTGAGTTTGCTGCAGTAAGAAGCAAAATCCTTTTAAAAACAGTGACTGCTAATTCATAGTAATTTCTAGCTGTTCTTTTTTGCTTACTTTTTGTGAAAACTTCAGCACCCATGGAAGCCAACAGGGGACAACCAAATGGAATTCAATTGCTTCTTGCTGCAGAACAAGAGGCACAGCGCATTGTCAATGCTGCCAGAGAGGGTAACATGTCTCTAAATCTGCTTATCGGTTTCTTAGTTGCATAGCATTTCCATTTGTTTACTGGAACGAAGTTTGTCTACCTACTATTATTACATTTTAGATCTGCCATCTATCACAGACTTATACCAGTGCGTTTACTTTTGTTTGACTAGCATGATCTTGGCGCTCGTTGTTCTGTTTGGAGAATTATTACTCTAAGGTTGTGTATGGTAGTCAAGATCTTGAGAGTGGACATAATAGGAGATGATAGGATAAGATATATAATGGTTAACCAGACACAAGACTAATTATAGACACATCTAATCCCTTTCATTATAAAGAGGAAGCCTACTTTAGGTAGGTAAACAACTGGATTATAAAATGCCCCACTAACCTCTTGGACAAGGGGAAACACGAGCAAATTCCAAGTGGTGGCCCAAATATGGAGTTTTGTAACTTCGTGATGTGAGGATCTGAACCTATCTTGGCTCCTAATTCACACTCACCTACTAGTGGTTAAACACAGACAGTACCCCTGTGCCCCACAATGATTGTCTCTGGAGCAGTAAATTAGTTGTAGTATACTCTGAATGTTACTTATCATGCACTGGACTTTGGTTTAACATAATAAACATGTCCATCACTTCATAAGCTGTTACTTGCTCTTAGTAATAGCTTGTTGCTAGATTGTTATAAATAGACTCTCAATTGGTTCTTTACAGCAAAAATGGCTCGGCTAAGGCAAGCCAAAGAAGAGGCAGAGAAGGAGATTGTTGCGTTTCGTGCCCAAATGGAGGCTGAGTATCAGAGAAAGGTTGCGGAGGTAAGAATAGGAAAGCAGTTGAACTACATTTGAGGAAAAATAGTTGTTTTGACTCCATCTGGTATGTAATTTGGTATTTCTGTTTGTGAAGGAGAAATGCATGTAATTGGAAGTTCAAAATGACAAAACTTTGCAGCTCTGTAATACTTGGAAAGCGAAGTTCAATTAGGATTAGTTGCTTTCTATAAATTCAGCAAGTCTTCATACTCGATAAATTTATGATGGTAGTCATGTTGTTCTATCTGATGACTATTCTGTGGCCACGAGGACTCTGATGGACAGTACTTATGTAAATATGCATCAATAATAAATGGGATTGCAAGAATATTTACTGATGAGAGCAATACTTGGGTTGATTTTTCGGAATCTGTTCACTAAACTTGTTAAGCACTTAGTGCTGTTGTCTTGAAGGGAACTTCAGTTGGAACCAAATAATAGCAGCGAACTGCTTGTGTACTCAATGCTTGTGCAGATCTCATGCCCCGCACTTGTTCAAATTAGCATATATTCATCTTAAAGTCTTGGTTTGACAAGCTCTGCAGCTTGCCGATGCACATTACAACCATCGTGATACAGCATAAATTAAACTTCAGAATTATATCATCTTTAGAATTTGGAGCTTGTATTGTCTTCTCATTATAATTGCTTGCAGTAGGCTACTCCATACTGATTAATTAAGTCTGTCTCCATCTCCATGTGTGCCTATCAAGCAGAGTAGTGGAGATTCCGGTGCTAATGTCAAGCGGCTCGAGCAAGAAACGGAAGCAAAGATTGCACACCTGAAGACGGAGGGCACAAGAATAGCTCAGGACGTCGTGCAGATGCTGTTGAAGCATGTGACCACTGTGAAGAACTAGGGGTGTCATGTAAGTGGAAGGCGCGAAATTGCTCGAGGGCGCCTTTTCTGTGTTTGCATGATTCTATGGGTGTTTTCTTGCTGGGTATTACGATTTCTTTTTTTCTTCTTTTCTTTTTTCTCCTGAGGGGTGTAATTAGTCCTACGTGCTGCTGTGAATTTAGCTGTTTATTGATTCGATTGGTGAAGTCATGTCCCGCCTAAGAAGTCATTACTCTTTGTTTGTTGTCTGTCCAAAGAAAAGTTTCATACGCTTCTGTGGAGATGTCAGTTTTGAAGCTTCGGTTGCATGTCCTTTGTCTAATCTACATGAGCTTGGTCCAGCTTTGGTGCAACTTTATTAAAAGCATATTCTTTGGGGCCAATCTTTATCCAATAGGGCCAATACTACAAATGATCACTGCTTATACTCGCATATGAACAAAATCAGAGCATTATGGATCATCTATTTAGGTCTTAACGAGAGCCATTTTTGTCTGTATAGACTATACTGGGCCAAATCAATGAATGGGGGCGGGTTCGAGTTTCTAGGCTCAACGGGAAGGCAGGGCAGGATCTGGCCCAATATGAAGCTGGTAAAACTTGCTCAACCCGTCATCGCACGAGGGACTCGGGACATTTTTTCCTTAAGAAAGTTTGAGTTTAGGCGAATTTAGTCGAGCTGAGTCGAAATCCAGGCAAATAAGAAGAGAGTTTTGGTGCTTGTATGAAGGGACATTTTTGCTGGCGATGAACCAAATGGTAAGTCGGGATATCCATGCGGCTTGCATGGGGCAGGGTCCTACGAAGCTTGTCGGGAAGCGACGCGCCATTAGTCTTTTCAAATCGATGTTATAAAGGCTGTTGGCCAAGAACAATACTAAGTAATCGTGAAAGAAATGATAGTGCAAAAATTACATGATGATACAAGATTATCATCTGTACTATCTATTTTAATTATTGTTCATATAATATTGAAAAAACTCTATTCCTTATTAGCAGGGAATTGCCAATTATGATATTAATAAGACTGTTTTGTCGAGTATTCAAAACAATCATATCTCCTGTAGATTATTATCAGTTCAGTTAAGCAATCTGAACTTGAAACTTTCATCCCTTCTGCGTGATCACGAAGCCATCTCGCCTCCACGACTTATAGATGATGATTATCATTATGTTATAAGCAACATATATTTTATTCTAATTTTCAAGATAATTGCTAATCGCTTTCCTCGTGTACGACTTAGAAATGGTCATAGGGACGTTGCAAATGACATTAGAAATTCCAAGTACCTTCTTTTCCACGATAATCTGAATGATAATCAAATCTTAATCTCCTATCATATCGTCACATTACCTAGTTGTCAGAATCACCACTTAGAAAAAAGAAAAATAAATCTGCGAAGATCAGGACTGATCCATCAATCGCCACTATTGAAGGGGACGACGCACTGACCCTAAAATGCAAATGATGGATCTTGGAGACTTGCATCGGCACGATTAGCGATCTTAGTACTTGCTAAATCAGCAGCCCTTTCCTTGAAATCTTCAAATTCCTAAGTCAACCGAATCATAATCTTGGGTGCTTCAAATTCCCAGTTTGCTGATCGACAGAATTATAACAATCTTATCTTGGCCAATTTGTACATGATGGTAGACATATATAATCTTGATGTCTTGATTTTATGACAAGGCTTAATGCAACTTGGGGAGTCGTTGGGGATCAAATGAATTAATCGAGAAAGTTGGAGATAAAAATGGAAAGAGAAGAAAATGCAAGAAGTTCCATTCGAGATCACTTTATTTAAAAAAGAAATTTGCAACAAGATCAAAAGTTAGATTTTGTTGGGCAGCGCTATTTTCTACCCCAATTTAACTAAATCGGCCCAGTTTTAACCAAAAAGGCAAAATTACCCTAATTCAATTGCAATTTAAAGTGGTGGTCCCAAATTTATTTACTTTCCTTTTTAAAAGTATTTCTATATCCATGTAAATTTTATTAAACCCAAACATTCCATAAAGTAAGAATTTTGTTTTGAAAATGCTAATCAAATTTCATTATATTGTATTGACAAAAATCAATATAATCTATGAACTGTTTATGAAAAAAATTAAGATACCTCATTGTGCATAGATAATCCTGTCAGTCTTACATGCTCTCTATAAAAGTATTTTGCCAATATAATAAGGAAAAAAATAAATTCTTAGATTTTTTTTTTGGGTCAATAAATTCTTTGATATAGTAAATAGAGAGACTTAATAAATATATTAGATTAATAAAATTAATAAAAAGTTCACAAAGAAAGTGAGGCTTTTAAGATAAAAGGGTAAAAAAATAAGTAAATTATTATAAGATCAATGATAAAGAAGAGACTTTTTAGTTTTATACCATATTAGAAAAGGTCTTTACTATTAGTGAGATAATTTTACACGGAGTATATAAAACATTATAGGAATATCTTATAAACTGCAATTGAAAGATTGAGGATAATGTTGTCTTTTTAGTATAAATGGGGCTGGAAATAAAGCTGTCCTTTTTGTTTTTCCTTTCTTTTAATTATTATTTTTTACTTCTTATATTTATTTTTCTGTTCCAACCAAAAAAGAAACTTTATTTTTCTGTATTTTCTGTATTTATTTTCTTTTTTTACAAGTCTTATACACTGTGATATCTGGTATTTCACCCAACAAAAAAAAATAGGATATAACAAATTATCCCATATTTATTATCCTATCATATTCTATCCAATTCTAATCTTTGTCATGACGACTAAATATGACCTAAATATTTTGGTTTTAATCTATTTTTATTTCAACATTTTGATTCAGACTGATGATACAACAAGATAAGGCAACAACTTGTCGTGATTTATAATGATATAAGACATCCCACTACCCATCAAAGTTATACACGAAAGTTGAATGAAAAGGATATCACAAAAATATTAGTTTGCCGAAAGATAACCACAGAAGTGGCTGCTGCAATTATAAGTTCTTTTTTTTCCCCTTTGATGTAACGTGTCCCTCACTTTTTCAGTGGAATAGCTTAATGCCTCGTGAGTGGAGGGATAATGAAATCTTTAGCAAATATGATTTTGCATGAGAATCAAATAGCAATGAACATTAGGCGAGTGTCATCAGAAAATGCAATTAATTCCTTACAATTAGTACAATCCAAACCTTTAAAACTAACTTAAGATTTTGTAACATTACTTGAAAGAAGTTTTAGGACTCTATTATATGTATGCGTGTAAAATTTAAAGCTTTTGACAAGGTTTTCTCCCCTCCAAAGATTACTTCGTTGTACTATGGTGGCTAATCTCTTTCCAACAATACAATATACAGTTTACCACTTCGATTGGCTCACATTAATCATTGTTCTAGTCATTGAAATGATTGAGAGAAAGGTGGAAAATTACCAAGTCACTCACTTTTTGTAGAGCAAGCTAATGATGAGAAAGGACCATGGCAAAGAAAGGCCACATCACTAGTGAAGTGACTAATGAGCCAATTGCAATCACAAAAGAGAGGATAATGGTCATCCTAAAGGATATTTCAATCAAATAGAAGAGGCCAAATGAGGGGATGGGCACCCCAGATCTTTCAATCAATTCCTAACCAAAATTCTCTCTGATATTTTCCTTCAATCAATTCAGTCGCCACTGAAGTTTAGTTGAGTGGACGAAAGTGTTTGGGCTTGAGCCTCTACAGGCCCAAAAGGCAAAAGCTTTTACTTTCTACTTTTTTCTTTTAATCATTTTCGAATTTCCAGGAGCATTCGAATTTTCGGCTGAATTAATTTCATGAACGCATGCAAATTGCCTTATCCACACGCATTAAATAAGACTATGCACAGAGTTCTGGGAATGACCTTCAAAATACCCGATCTTTCGCATATAAAACAATTGCTTAACCACTCAATTAAGCTCTCGATGTTCAAAAGAGAAATGACTTATATTCTTTTGCACGTTCGGCTATACAATCTGTTTTCCACGATGGGGTTTATTGTTATATGATCAGTTGCATAAAAACAATTTCTTAACCACTCAATCAATCTCTCAACGTTCAAAAGAAAAAAAGACTTCCGGTCTTCTATACATTTGGTTGTACAATCTTTTTTCTATGATGGGATTTGTTGTTATAGGTTTAGCTGCATAAAATAATTGTTTAAACATTCAATCAATCCCTCGACGTTCAAAAGAAAAAGGACTTCTAGTCTCTTGCACATCCGGTTGTACAATCTGTTTTTTCCTTTGATGAAATGTGTTGTCATACGTTCGGCTACATAATTTGGAAGAATGCGAGTCATGCCTTTTGTCTTGTTAGCCTTGTATTGCATCTACATGTACCTCATGATTTCGTGGAGACAGGTTCTGCAATTTCAAGGGGGGCAACTTCCTGGATGCTGCATGGGGAAACAACGCATTAGTTTCTCCTCCTCTTTTGTCGGTTGGCCACTGGCATCTCTGGGGCTTTCGAGACCTCATGCACACCCTAGAACCAGGTGACTAATGCGAATGAAAATCCTATTAATTGCATACCTGATCGAGGGTACGTTTGGAGCTATTGTAGTGTTGATACTTTGCCAAAGGCGGCGATGTACCATGACGGTAATTTCAAATAGGCATTCGGGCTAACTCCGTTTTGGGAAAAAGAGGTTCGGGTGTAGTAGGAACATCGCACCATTAACACTAAAAGAAGTATAAGCTGCAATAGCACTGGTGGACACGATGGAAACCTACTTTGGAACAGCTATGCATTTTATAGCTCGTTTCTTTTATTAAAAAAGAGGCAATATCCCAAATTTGGAGTTCGATTATTTCTTACGAGACCCGATAATCGTCTCGTCTTTGGGCATCTAATAACGTTTGACTTATAGGATGATGGACATATAGTAATGTGAGTAGGCGATATTGTGATTTGAATACAAGACTTACTGGATTCAAATTAAGCATTTAATCGCTTAGTCAATCCCTTGAAGCTTAATTACTATACATGACATATTTTTAAGCTCGCTAAATGCCTTTTAAAAGTTGTCCTTTCAAGGAAGGAGGGTTAAGTTTATTAGAAAAACACTATGGAGTAGTCTAGTTTCTTTTTATCATATCAATGAAGAGTGTTCAAGACTTTTTGAGCCCCCGACTTATTTCCTTCACACTGGGTATGATAGTCCTCTCATCCCACACGTGCCGGATAATTATCGAGCATCCACATGTTTCTACTCATGGAGGTGGCTCCAAGAACATGCACCGACTTATGTGAGAGTCTTGTCATCACATAAAGTAACGCAACTCCCACCACAGTCTAGTGATTTTGCGAAAAGAATGAGGTTACGCATTTTCGTTATAGACCCAATAGATCAATGATTATGATAATGTCGGTCCTTGTTTCTGAATAGAATAAAAAAAAATATGTCAAAAGCATACATAAGGCACTCTCTAAGTAACTCATCGAGTATCGTGACTTCATTGTCGAGCTAAACGCTTCGTAAAAGCCAAAGTCCCTTTAAGAAAAGAAGGCTATTTCTTACTTAGAAACACTCCCAAAAACCTAACCTCTTGTTATTGGCTTGCATATCCAATTGAGTGATAATTTGGCAAGTCAAGAAGCAGAGCGATTAATAAAGGAGTTGGAATATTTTCCAAGAAACTATATCGGTAAAAGTCCAAAGACATACGTTCGGAAAGCAACGTCACGTCGGGGGATTGGATCTTGGATCTTGACGGGGACTACTAGAAAGCTTCGAGACATGGGGAAGACCACCCCTAACAAAACCCAGAATACTTTATTTTCATTCCCATATCCGCGATATCAACGATCTATTCTGCGCGTTTGGTAAGGCAAATATAGAATTGGAGGAGATGGTGATCAGCACGTTTGGCGATTTGCGTGAGAGAGAGAGAGAGAGAGCTTCTTCTCTTGCCAAAAAAAGGTTGGAAGTGACTTGAGCTGACGTCGTTTGTATGTTTTCGAATGGTGGGAGTGCTCCACGTTGAAAGAGGATTGATTCCGAACTCAAGTAAGTTGGGAGGGGAATGTCAAAAGTTGATTGAGGTACTCGCACCAAACACCCCCATTTTTCTTTCGGTACATTTATGGCGCGGAATTGCGTACCCCTTTTAGAGGTGATTGAAAGGTCAAGCCATGTATTAATAATTGGTTGATTTTGGAGATGGATATGCGGGTTGAGGTCGTGCCCCAAAATCTCGGACGGTGGCCGGCCGTGATTGGCGGGCATGGTTGAAGATGTAAGCAGGACCCGCTCGCTTCAGCTAGCTTTGGCAGGCCGAGGTGGGCTTAGAGAGGTGCTGATGAACTGTTGGCTCCATCATCACCTATCATTCGTTCGTAAGATGTGTTTATCGTCCATTTTGACCAGGTATGATCATGAATCTGAAGACGTGCTAAAAGATTTAGCATGAGGTCTCAGCGGCACTATGGCAATTGGTCATTTGCAGAGTTGATGATGATGTTGGGTCATGCAAACCCTAGGTGATGGAAATCTTGCTTGGGTCGAGCAACCCGATTGAGATCCGACACCGTGGTAGTGCGACCAGGTGAGTGGTGCTTGATATCTAGCAACCCAGACAGTCTTTACTGCCAAGGCCTACGCCATGATCGACTGCCTTACGTACGGTCACTATCTCTACTCTCCCCTCTTTATTAATTGCGCATCTCTCTCTAACGTCCATGGGTGAGGTCAATCTGTCGTGGCTAGTGTAGTGGCTCACGACCTCAATTAGAGGTTGCTAGCGACCACGGACATAATCAATCGAGATTGTTTGAGATACAATGTTGCTTGCGACTTTGATCCAAGGTCTCCCATGGACTAAGGGAGGATCCGAGGCCGGCGTTGCCATGATGCCACCATGGCCGAGGCTGGGTGAGAAAGAAGGGGACTCACCGACGAGCACCCTTCAGTGATGTTGAGCTAGGCAACGGCCGAGCTTAGGAAGTAAAGGTGGTCTAAAGGCAAAACTCAGGAAGTAAAATGGTGTTTCCGAAAATGGGGGTATGAAATTGATGATGGAGTAAGAAGTGAAATATATATATTTAAAATATTTTTGCAGTATTTCTTTTTTCAACGAGCAGTTTCCGTAAATTGAGATGGAAGGGAGAAGAGAAGGACGCAGTTTTATCTAACATCGACTGACCATATTGGCCAGCACGTACCAAATGGAATGGACCACTACTTTGCCCACACTGACTTCTAACAATTTTCTGATAGTCCTAGAAGTCGAATATCTCAAAGTCCCATTTTCCCAAGTTCAATCTTCGTTAAAGAAAAGTTCACAAAATAATAATAATAATAATTGTATTATGTCGGAAATTACCACGAACGTGATTATTTTTCTACATAAGGCCTAACGATAAAATATAAAGAAGGAATGAGCAGTATGAAGTCGTCAGTGAAAATAAAAATGAAATTAAAATATGTGAAAAATACCTTTCTTTAATGAAATTAAAAAGTGTATTTTTTATTTTATTTTATTTAAGAAAACTGTTTCTTTGTTTGGACTTTTTATCGGATAGGATAAATGTTAGATTGGATACAGATGGGGTGTTCTAATAAATCATACAATGTTTCGTAAATATATATATCCAAGCTGGATTTTACCATGATCATTGGATTAAATGTTGACATAATGGTTCTGACCACTGGGAACCTTCCGGTGTAATAGCCCTTGTGGATGTTTAGGCTGCCGAGGCACTGCCATTGTGCAAAATCTTCAACAACCACTAGTCCCGTCACCACCCGTATATGCTCATGGTCAATGCCAAGGTCGAGGCTCAGTGAACGAAGTTGCGGCGACTTGTATGGCAAAGGCTCGTGACACGGAAGGGGATGACAACTCTTGCTCCAGGTTTGGCCATGGACGGAAATGACAACAGAAGGTGATGATGGTTGGTGCTCTAGACCAGGCCATGGAGCTCCTCTTCGACCAAGGTCCGGTTGAGCTCTTCCATCGCTGAGACCTAGCCGAGCTCCTTCGAGTTGAGCTTACCCATAGAGGAACTCTAGATTTTTCCATGGACCTCCTCCATGGCTGACATAAAGTCGAGCTCAAAATTAGGACAAGAGGATACTGATAGTGACAAATATTATGAGTGATGGATATCAAATATATTATATTCACTTTTATTATATCATGCATATAAAATTATCTTTTTAAATTATATCCGTTTTATATCCGATCTTATTTTGTTTTAGACAACCCCTAAATATAGGACATGATAAATTTTAATTTCATCCTCAACTTTTATCCAGAGTACAAAACGGAGCGAAAGTAAACGGAGCCCCGCTAATCCGCAAGAATAAGTGGGCCTCCACATCCCTCAGCTTCGGGCCCCACACGCGACCGCCCCAACCCCCGGGTGCGGGGGGCGAAACGATGGAAAGAACGGAAGGAAAAACATCGCCAATTCGACCATTCATCACGGACAACCGAATAACGAAACGATCCCAACCGTCGGATCCGGAACGGACACGACTGGCGGACTGATCGACTGACCCGAACGGAATCGACACTCAACCGTCGAAAGCGACCGAACCCAGTGATGATGTCACAAGGAAAATGCAGAGAGAGAGAGAGAGAGGGAGGGAGGGAGGGGGGGGGGGGTCCTGCTCTGCGACGTCGCCGTCTCGTGGCTTTCATCCTCCACCATTTTAAAGAAAAAAGCCCATAAACGGACATGCTCTGCAACTACTTTGTTCTTCGCCATCCTTGTCTTCTTCTTGTTCAAACATCGGAGCTTCGGATCTTTCCATCTCCGCGTCTGCGTACGCTTGATATAAAAACGATGGCTTTCGCGTGCTCCGCCTAGAGAAAGGCGATTCGCAGAGCGGAGGATATGGAAAGAGAGGAGGAGATGGCAGGGAGAGACAGAGCTTGAGGACGGTTCCTCTGTTTCCTCTGTTTCTTGTTCCTGTCCGTCGCGTGCGGAGAGAATCGGAGGGCGGGAACTGTTGTCGAATCGGTGGAATTCGAGTGGAGACTTTGATCGGTGACCAAAAGGGTGTTCGGAGATGGGGGCTGCGTGATGAAATTCGGATTGATTCGTCGCTCGATCGAATCAGGGAAATGGCATGCAGTTCGGTCCAATTGCAGGAGGAGCCGAGCATCGAGACGGACAAGCTCAGCTACGAGATCTTCTCGATCCTCGAGACCAACTTCCTCTTCGGCTGCGACGACCCCGACCAGAAGAAGCTCTTCGTCCCCAAACGCGTACCCGATGCACCGCCACAAGAGCCGAAGCCTCGTGAAGATCTCCCGCAGAATCGTCACGAGGTCGACGCTGCGGTCGCGGAACGTCGAGGGAAAATCTGCATACTCGCCATCGATGGTGGCGGAGGCGGCATGCGAGGTCTCGTCTTTGGCAAGGCCCTGGCCTATCTGGAGGGCGCGCTCAAGGCCAAGTCCGGCAATCCCGACGCCCGAATCGCCGACTATTTCGATATCGCCGCCGGCTCCGGCGTAGGTGGCGTCTTGGCCGCCATGCTTTTCGCGACCAGGGACCGAGGCCCAGGCCCGGCACGACGTCCCATCTCCGAGGCCGAGGACACGTGGCGGTTCCTCGCGGACAAGGGGAGTCGGGGTTGGGCGCTTCCCTCAAACGGCGGCGGCGGATTTTTCAGGCGGGTGCTCCGCGGCGGCTCCGGTGGCCAGGCGGCGGCAACGGCTGCCATGGAGAAGGCGATGAAAGAGGTGTTCAGCACCAGGGAGGGGAGGGACAGGAGGTTTCTGACGTTGAAGGACGCGGTGAAGCCGGTCCTGATCCCGTGCTACGACCTGTCGACGGCCTCCCCGTTCCTGTTCTCGCGGGCCGACGCGCTCCGGGCCGAGAGCTATGACTTCAGGCTCTGGGAGGTGTGCCGGGCCACATTGGCGGAGCCGGGGTCGTTCGGGCCGGTGGAGATACGGTCCACGGACGGTAGGACGCGGTGCGTGGCCGTGGACGGGGGGCTGGCCATGAGCAACCCGACCGCGGCGGCGATCACGCACGTGCTGCACAACAAGCGGGATTTCGTGCACGTGCGGGGGATGGAGGACTTGCTGGTGCTGTCGTTAGGGACGGGGCCGGCGGCGGCGGAGGCCGGGTTTGAGTATGAGAAGGTGAGGAAGTGGAGGGCCAAGGAGTGGGCTCGGCCCGTGGCGCGGATCGCCGGGGATGCGTCGGCGGACGTGGTTGACCAGGCCGTGGCCTTGGCGTTCGGCCCGCGGAGGAGCAGTAATTATCTAAGGATTCAGGTAATTACATGTTTATTTTTATGCGGATTTGGTTGACCATGCGTCATGATAGAATTGGGTGATGCAGGCGAACGGCTCCAGCCTCGGCCGGCACGGGCGCGGCATGGATATGGACCCGAGCCCTAAGGATGTGAAGGTGGCGACGGCTATGGCGGACGACATGCTGAAACGGAAGAGTGTCGAGTCAGTGCTCTTCGGCGGCAAGAGGCTATCAGAGCAGAGCAACTACGAGAAACTGGATTGGTTCGCGGGCGAGCTCGTGCAGGAGCATCAGAGGAGGAGCTGCGGAACCGCTCCTGCCGCCGCCGCCGCCGCTCCTCTCAGGCAAGCCGCTCTGAATCCCACCTAAGCTGTGGTCCCAAGAATTTGTGAGAATCGATTCAAAATAATGGTAACTTTTTTCCCATTACAATCACTATCTAGATCTAGGTGCTGATCAAAACAGACTGCAGATTTTTTGAGGAAACTTCGTCTCAGCACTAACCGTAACGAGATCGACAGTAATATTGGGAATTTCATTTTGATCAACGGAAAACAAGTTTTACAAGTTGCTAGATACATTAGATTTCGCATCTTTCAGTCTTGTGGAGCTGTTCTTTGAGTTTTTGAACGCCAATTCATGCATGTATAAAGCCATACAAAGGAAATTGTAATCCGGGAAACTCATGACCTTTGGTTTCTCTTCTCATGTTGTTCCTTAAGTTCCATAAGTGCTTCTGTTGTGGTAAATATCGAATAGTAAAATAAATAGAACAAAGAAAAATCAAGTATTAGATTTACGTGGTTCGGTCGGTGTAACTTATGATTATGAGCGAGTAACATTGGACCCTACTCTATAGAGATTACAATTACACTCGGGTCACTCAAACGGCCTAAGTGTTCTCTAGCCCCCAATTATGCCCGACAACTCTCACACATCGTTCAACTTCACAATTATTGGTGAAATAGTCTCTCAATCTCACGAAAGAATTCACAAATCTTACAACGAGATTCATTGGCTCAAACACCGAAAGCTCTTTTTGGATTGCTTCATAGTGTACTTCATGAAGAAGGCGCCTCTTTGATGCCCTATTCAAATTAGGAATCCAATTACAACTAGCAAATCTACTCAAATTGAGAAACATATTTGAATTGTCTTTTCTTCACGGGCTAAAACTCGAGACGTATGTTAACAGTTGATGGTAAAAAATATTAGGTTGAATTCTCATTCCTTCATGGAACAATTCAAGTTTAACTTTGAAAGATGCAAAAGTAGGTTGGTAATATTGGGTGCTTCTATCAAACATTTATAGAGAATTATGGGCAGATAGAATATTTTGCACACAAATGTATAGTGGTTTGGCTTTATAACAAGTGCACATCCACTCTTTACGAGTAACAGCCACAAAACTGGCTGGAATCCATTAGTAACTAAAAGAAAGTTATAATATCGTAGATACTGCTTCAATACATGATAGATCACACTATTAGAATGCACGTCTTGCGTTCACACTTGTACACTCTTCTTACCACAGATTATAACAGCTACAAAATCTCTACAATAGAGATAATTACAAATTGATAAAATAGCATAGTTCGCTCAACAGAGAGAAGATGATAATAACAATGCAAACTTTCTCAATTTTCCGATAACCCTTCGTCTTTGCTTCAATCGTCTTTTACAGGCATGTTTCTCCAATCTGATTGTTAGAAAGCCTTCAAACGAATCAAGTAGCCGTTGGGTGTTGATAGGTGCGATCACCGAGGTTCAGGCTGCCCATACAATCTATTTTTACCAGCAAAATCAGGTTTTTCCAAAATGGAGTCTGCCGCCATTGTTCGCCAACTACTTCTTTGGCTGCCTGACCAAAATTGACAAAAACAGTTTTGACTCATCTCTAGTCCTCTTGCCGCGAACTCCCTTGTCAACAGCTATTTTCCTTCCGTTCAACAATCATGTTGTTGTGAGTTAGTGGCCACCATCTTCTAGGTTGTCACAACAAGCTGCTCCTAATCACTTGATAGGAGGATCTGCCTTTATCAGCAACATAATGCTGCTTTCCGAGTAATTCCTTGGAGATCGACTTGGGATATGCTATCCGCTTGATCTTCCGGGTTTATCTCCAACAATGACTACTTAGATATTCACCTTTTCATGGTCAATTTAATCATATTTGCGATTATGGCTCTGCCCACTGATTCAACTATTTATTATTGGAAGAAAAAAAAAGCAACTCCAAAATTTGGAATGAGGCACAAATGAAGACGGGAGGGGGAAGTAATGGAAATGCAAATGCTTTTTGCTTTAGTGTAATTACAAATCTGAAGTCCACAACTTTTTAAAGTGGTTGGACGCGTACATAGCTTGACAAACGTTCAATGAGGAAAACAAGAAAGTCCACAAAGTGATAAAAAGCAGACAAATAAAGCCAAATGGGAAGACCCACAATAAGTACATGAAAATAAGCGTGGAGAACTCTTCAATGAACTTTTCTAGCCTTCTTTGTCTTCATGCTGCGGAAAGTTTCCTTCATTAAATGCTCGTAGCATTTTTCTCTTCAATCTTCTTCAAGCGCCTACTATGAATCATGCTTCATTGATTCATTCTCGTTCTTCTTTTCACACCCATCATAAGTGGAGGCATTTTGAAGAACACTAACAACTAAATCTAGAGCTCATAAACAACATACTCACATCTTCAATAATCAATCTTATATTATTCTAACATTTATGATATCTCTAAGTCTTCACGAACATCTTTATTCTTCTCGACTTGTTCATCCTCTATTAGGTCCATCTAGCTTGTAAGCACCTCTGCTCCTAGTGCCTTGTTCATTATTTATCAAGGTCTTCAACCTTTGTAGATGTCCTTGGGAAATCAATGATGCAATCGGGGTCTTCTTGATATCATTATTACCCGTTATTGAGAAACATATGCATTTATCAAATAAATATTCAAACATATAGTTTTGGCATCATCAAAACCACATAAGGATGTTTTCCCAACACATTAATTAGACGTCACTCATTGATGAAAACCTAGACATTCCCATCAATCCCCTTGCCGATGACCTTCAAAGCCGCCTCCTCCTCAATGATCTTTATTTGTAACGCACATGTTTCTATAGAAGTCGTTGAGACGGACAATCCACTCCATTGGAACACTCAAGCCACTAACTTTTTCTACCCGCTCTGGAAAAATCGTAGGCCTTTATCAAACAGGGCACACCATGATGACGGGTTAAAACACCATCAATCCCTCTTGTTGGCCACCCTCGTGACCTTGTATATGGCTAGAAGATGACTAGTGAATGGCGCTGCCTCAATTCGCAAAAAGCAAGAATGGTACTCGCTATAAATCTGGTATAAGTATAGTGCAACTATCAAAACTTGACACAAGAGGACACTTAAGTGCCAAAAGTTACAAAAGATATATTAAGTTCCACTTTTTTTTTGAAAATTGAGACACCTAAGTACCAAATTCGACGAAACTTGTCGAAAATTTTACGTGGCAATTTTTTATATTAATATTGCTCGCCTACATAGCTCACTAGAGAGTTGAGTTAGCAAATCCGAGTCAAAATGACGGCGTTTTTGTCTCAGATTTGAATTTTAATATAAATATTAATTAAATTAAATTTAAAATCAAATTAAAAAAAAAAAAGATTTGATTGTAGAACGGCGAGGGTTGAGCCCTCCCCACCGCCTCCCCATCATTGCCAAGAAAGGCTGACGACGGTGTGGGGAGGGTCGGTCGGGGTCGTCGGGCATCTTTGCCCAACTAGGCCAAGGGTCGCTGCCCGTTGGAGGTCTCCCTAGCCAGCGGCGGCCCCCTCGATCGTCGCCGGCGAAGATGGTGGCGAGGGCTGAGCTCTCGCCGTTCTACAATCAAATCTTTTTTTTGTTTTAAATTTAATTTAATTAATAATTATATTAAAATTCAAATTCAAGATAAAATGATGTTGTTTTTGGTTTTTCTTTCCACGTCAACGTGCAAAACGATATCATTTGACACTTGTCTTATTGAAAAAAAATGTCATGTCAGTATTTTGGCCAGATTTTCTTACTGTTGGTATTTAACTGATCCATTTTTTTTTTTTTGGTAAATGTAAGAATTATATTGACTTTAAACCAGAAAGCTATATAGAGCTATATAGCGAGATCTTGGCCCCAAAAACTTGAACTCACATAGACAAAAGTCAGAGTGAGTGGAAGGGGGCCAAGGTAAAAGGAAACAAGCCAAGCGGCTAAAGGAAAGGGTCAAACAACAGCAAAAGAGAACCAGCTAGCCTACCCCGAAAAAGAGACCAAAGAGGGTACAACAAAACAAAAGAGAAACCCAAAAGCCCGCTCTAGGACAGGTAGATAAGAAAGCCACGGTTGCCATAAAGAGGAGCGAAGACCTCCACACCAAGCTTCCATAGTAGCAACTAGGAATTCAAAAGAACCTCCGAACAATAAAGGTTGAAGGAGAAACCCCCTACTCAAAAGCCGAATGACCAAACAAGTAGATTAGTCCGCTAAAATGGAGGGATTGAGCACCCAGCTTTGTAGCGGTCTTCTATTTGCAGCAGTGGGAGGAACATGATGGAAGGATAAGGCTTTGTCCTTTATGACTCTTTCAAGACGTCTTTTCATGGCCGAGAGGGAAGGAGGTCTACCCTGGAAAAGTATGTTATTCCACTCCATCCATATGTTATTGCAAAGAGCGACAAACCCGAACCGAGCAAGAGAGGAGCGAAAAGAAGCACCGGATAAGTACTTGATTGCCCAGAGCAAATTATCCACCCAAGATTTATTCCGCCAAGAGAAATTAAATCTAGTCGTCCAAAAAATAATTAAGGCAACAGGAATAGGGCAACCAAAAAATAAGTGGTTGACTGAATTAGGTCGAGAAGAGCAAAAACCGCAATTCACAACCGGGATACGGCCATAGGTGAGCAGTAGAACTTGAGTCTCCTCATGCCAAGTTTTGCTAACTGATCCATTTTGTTCTGATTTTGGCACTTTAGTGTACATTTCCTAACTTTTGGCATTTAAGTTTCTCCTCATGCCAAGTTTTGTTACTTCAGGGGTCTAGATGTCCAATAAATGTAATGGCATTAGGGGCTGACTAACTTGGTGGGAGCCTAAACAATGGAAAACTCCCCTAGTGGCCCAAGATGGGAAGCCCAAGCTCGAAACGAGGTGTTCCTTGTAGATCAAGCCTTGAAGAGCAGGTTCATTCCTAGGCATTGGAGGCAATGGGATATAAATCATATTTGCTACGTTTGATCGTTTAGATTTTTAGTCAAGATAAAATATGAAATCCATGAATTTTATATATTCAATTTATTGTTTGGTGAATTACAACAACAACAACAACAACAATAACAACAACAACAACAACAACAATAATAAAAATAACAAGGAAAAATCTCAAATAGGGACCCAAAGTTGCCTCATTTTCTCAAAAGAGGACCTGAAGTGGAATCTATCTCAAATAAGGCCCCAAAGTAGTCATTTAGTCTCAAAAAGGGACTTGACTTGCTGGTTGGTGAACTGATGCATTTTCAATGCGTATTTCGGCGACCTGGTCTAGGGTATTTTTGTCCAAAAAATATTATCTTTTTGTTTTCCTTCTCATGTTCATCTTCTTTTTGATCTACCCATGGTTGTCCCTGTTCATCGTCTTCTTCGTCGAAGATAGGCATTGCCCAAATCAAGGACATTGGAAGTGGGGAAGGGCCGGCGAAGGTCGTGGGACCGACGTGGGTCGGCCTCACCTGAGGCCAGTGAGGGCTCAACCCCCATTGCCGGCAGCAAGCATTGGCAACGGGCGAGGGCTTGTAGGCCCTCGCCTGCCCTTACCAATGGTCAGCGAGGTCAGAGAGCCCTTGCCGGCCTCATCGAACTCACCGAGGACGAAACTGCCCTGTAATAGAGTCTTCTTCTTCTTCCTCCTTTTCATCTTCGCTTCCCTTGCACGGAGCGACCTGGACGTGCTCTTGAAGCTCAAAACTGCCATGGTCGGGCCTCCCTCTGCTGCCATCGGCGACTGGGTCGACTCCTCCTCCTCCTTCTCGCTGCCGCCCTTCCTGCATTGCTCCTTCACAGGAGTCACGTGCGACGTCGGCTCGTGGGTCGTCTCTCTCAACATCACATCCGTCGGCCTCTCAGGCTATATCCTACCTAAAATCGGCCTTCTCCGCGACCTCGTCAACCTCACGCTTGCCACCGACAACCTCACCGGGACCCTCCTGCTGGAGCTCGGTAGCCCCACCTCCCTCCGATTCCTCAACCTCTCCAGGATCTTCCCCAGCAAAGTCTTGCGGGCGATAACCTAGCTCGAAGAACTCCACTTGGGCAATGGCAAGTTCACGAGGCAGCTGCCGCTGGAGGTGGTGGGGCTCAAGAAGCTGAAGTGGCTCGATCTCGCCGGCAATTACTACACCGGCGAGATACTGGAGGTCTGTTCGCAGATGGAAAAGATGAACAGGGGAAAAGGAAAATGAAAAGAGAATATTTTTTGGACGAAAATACCTTGATTAGGTCGCCGAAATACGCATTAAAAATGCATCAGTTCACTGGCCGGCGAGTTAGGTCCTCTTTTGAGACTAAATGACTACTTCGGGTCCTTATTTGAGACAAACTTCACTTCAGGTTCTTTTTTGAGAAAATGAAGCCATTTCGGGTCCTTATTTGAGATTTTCCCTAATAATAATAATAATAATACATAATATTTTCATAGCATATCTAGTCCATTATTTGGTATAACGGCATAATAGTTAAATGAATATAAAAATGCAATATAAAAATGATCAAAATAATAGTTTGTTGGTAAAGAAACCACAAGTGCACAAATGGAGATAACCTCCCTCAATCATTATCGTACGGTCTAAATCTTAAACAGTAAAAGAGCTTATTAAAGTATTGTAAATTCATAAGTTTGACTATGACAAGAATTGTAAAGAAGCTCCGGTAACATTGACGGGGTAGATCAACTAGCACATACTATATTAGTAAGAGAGAGAAACATAATCATTCACCTTTGTAATTGCGAAAAGTATAGTATTTTTCCTCTTTTGCTTCTTTCATGAAGTTTCAACATGAATCATAGAGTTACAAAGGAGAGTCAGATTTGACTCTCTTAATATTTTCGTGGACTTTTGATGTGAGCGGAGATAGTTACAAAAGAGAAAGAGCTTAAACTTTCTTCCTATTTTCATGGAGTTTTGTCATGAACCAATGAACTACGGAGGAGTTGTGAAGTTTCGACATGAACTAGAGATACGAAGGAGGAGAAGATGAACAGAGTATTTTATTTTATTTTTTATTTTATTTTATATATATATTTTTTCAGAAATCTCATTGCCCATTATTCTTTGAGAATTAGAAAGATCATTTTCAAGTTAAATTTGTTTATTTAAAATCTAAATTCTTATGCTCCTTTTTTATTAACTTTTATTATTATTTTTCCTCTCTTTTTTAATTTATGTTTTATTCTTTTCCATCATTTTTAATAAATTTTTTATTAAATAAATATAAATTGTAAATATATACATATGTTTACTCTGAAGCCCTTAGGGTGATCATGACAAGCCTGAGAGTGAGGAGTAAAGGTGAGTATAGTGCTAGGGTAGAACTAGGAACCCAAGAGCCAGATCGGTAGGGTCAGTTCTCAGTTCTCGGTTCTAGGGTATGTAGAGTATGTTCTAGGTTCTAAAAATTGGGGAACTTATTTATGATGGATAGGTTCTAAGTGGAATCAGGAAACTTGAAATCTAGAACTTGAAACAAGTCAATGTGTTTTTTTTCTTGGTCCTTTGTCTTTACGTGATTCTGCAGTATTTTATAATGTCTAATGATGAGTGTATAATATGAAATCAACAATTTAAGTTTCCATTTTTGACGATATCTATGACTGTAACTTTTAACTTTTATTTTGTTAATTTTCATAATTTTCAAAATTCTAAATATGAGTAGTAATAAGTGGATTGTAACAAATTATGGTCATTAGAAATTGTAATTGTCCAATTAAGATTATAGGTGGAATCTGGATAGACTTTAAAACCGACCTTGGAACTTATTAGAAGGTAAATTCTAGTATTCTGGGTATGTATGGTAGGTTCTAGATTTCAAAAATTAGAAAACTTGTTCTGAAAGGTAGGTTACTTATGGAATTTGGACGGAACCTAGAACTGTTCACCTCTAATGAGGAGTAAGCATAGACTTGGCTAGCCACGAGGCACACGCCACATGTACTTATCTAGTTTGACAAAATGATTGACAGGTGTGATTAAGGAAAAGTGACTCTCAAATGACGATTGAGTAGGACCTATATGACGGGTGGTTCATTGACAAGACCTCCGCTTAAACTTTGTCTAATTAGAGCAGTTAGTGGTGTTTCCGCCACATGAAGACTGAGTTTTTATTGATCCTTGATTCCTATAACCACTTGTCATGACAAGTTACTACTTGTTCAAATTATGTCTTGAGCCGTTTACAATCATCTGTTGGGTAAAGTATAATTTCGCCTATAAATAGCAAACTCCAGACTTTGGTAGAGCTTGTTAGGCTGTCTTCTTCCTCTTCAAAACTTGAATTACATTCGGTGAGGCAAAAGCTCGGACGCCCTAACCCGTGTTCATGTGCGCGAGTCATTTTTTGGGTGGAAGCTTTGCCGGATTTGGAAGGGCCAGATCGTGTACAAACAGGAGGGAACCATGGACTGGTCCTCCTTGAAGAGTATAATTGGTAGAAAATCTCGCACATTAAGAACCTCTCTCTCTCTCTCTCTCTCTCTCTGTGTCTGTTTCTGGAGGTAGAGAAAGTGAAACCATGGCCTCGCCATTTAAAATGGATCAATCGTTTTCCAATGCCGGAATCAATCTCCCAGAAAGCTTGCCCCTTCTAGTAAGAGGAAAAAGAAAAAAAAAGAAAAAAAGAGACGTTTCTTGGCCCTGTGGCGCAGGATTTTCATCGCACTAATGTTGCAACTATCCAAAGGCGAATGTCTATTTCAATTTCTTGCTTCCCTGGAACTTCTTAATCTCTTTAAGAATGAGAAATATTCTAAAAGGTCATACTTTTTTCTTTAAATTTTTCTTCATAAATGCAAGTAAAACCAATTGGATGCATCGAAAAAAACGAAAAAGAAAAAGAAAAAAAAAAAGAAACTCTTGTTTGGTGGTGCCTGTTCTTGCCATTGTGGGTTATTCTGCAGGGAAAATTATCAAAAAAGTCTTAAACTTATTGCAATTGTGCCAGTCCAATCATAAACTTATTTTTTTGACCAATTAAGTCCTAAACCTTTTGTAATTATTCCCAATTAGTCAATCCGACCAAAATTAGCCAGCCAGCACCGACGAGCAGCCGGCCAGCGCCGGCGACCTTTTTTAATAATATTTTATTTTTGAAATTTTTTATTAATTTTTTTTTTTATCTTTTTTCCTTTTTCCTTTTTTTTTTTTTTTTCCCTTCTCCCTCTTCCTTTTTCCTTCTTCCTTCTTCCTTCTTCCTCCCTCCTCCCTCCTCCTTTCTTTGGCTCTAGCGACTCGCGAGCTCGCACCCAACAACGGTGGGGCAAGCCCCCATCGGATCTGGCGAGGGCTCGCCTCGCGGTTCGGGCGAGGCGAGCCCTTGCCGATCCGGCGAGGAGGGCCTTGTCAAACACGACGGTGAGCCCCCTCGCCGAATCGGCAAGGGCTCGCCTCGCCCGGCGACCACGAGGCGAGCCCTCACCGGATCTTGCGGGGGCTTGCCCCGCCGTCGCTAAGCACGAGCTCGCCGACCGGCGAGGCGAGCCCGCTGGATAGCCTAGCTAGACCTGGTGACAGCGAGGCACCCTTCGCCGGATTTGGTGAGGGCTTGCCCTCGCCCAGCAACGACGAGGTAAGCTAGCCCGATCGCCTCAATCTGGCGACCGACCAGCCCTCCCCTCTAGCCGGTCGCTAGAGCCAAAGGAAGAAGGAGGGAGGAGGAGAGGAGGAAGAAGGAGGGAGAGGGAGAAGGAAAAAAATAAAAGAGAAAAAGGAAAAAAAGAAGAAAAAAAAACCAATAAAATATTTCAAAAAATAAAATATTATTAAAAAAGGTTGCCAGCGCCGGTCGACTGCCACGTCAACGTCGGCCGGCCAATTTTGGCTGGATGGACTGATCGGGAATAATTGTAAAAGGTTTATAATTCAATTAGTAAAAAAAATAAGTTTAGAACTGAATTGACACAATTACAATAGGTTTAAAACTTTTTTGGTAATTTTCCCCATTCTGCAAATACTAATTTTTCTGGATGATTTTCACTTCTCTGGTATTTGAGAGAATTGCCACGAAATCTTGAAAATTATTAAGACAAAATCCCATCAGTCACAAAAGGAGAGGGGGAAAAGGTATCCGAGGGAGCTGCCTAGCAGATTGATATGCCTTTTACCGTGTCAATTGTCTTCTTGCTATTGATCAACATTTGGGCAAATGAACCTTGTTCGATCAAGGGTTCACATAAAGAGTAAATATTTTCCAAGCATGGCTAGTGGTTAAATTCATTTTACACATTCACCATTAGATGGCGACATGCGAATAAATTTAGTGTATATGACAACTATCTTTAATTATACATGTTATCCATACAAAGGTGAATTCGATTAAAACTCTTTACACCAATAGTGAACCTAATAAATATCCTTTAGTATAATACTTTTAATAGTTAGGACAACCTAGCGACCTTATTCATGTGGGACATCCTGACTAACCACTAAGGACAAGCATAAGACGGTCGAAATAGCAAAGGGCAAAAGGGCAAGTTGCACGTAACAATGAGGTGGGTCTAACCATGAATCTCTTTTGTCTTAGTTTAGTCATGTTTTTGTCCAGTGTTCATAGAAATGCCCTCCTCTTTAGGTCCTTAGCTTTACTAGGGAATCGGTTTTTCCCTTACATTTGAATAGAAAATCTCGATCTTTATAGACCATTTTTGTGGTCCACGATTCAAACCCTAGTTTTGGTGGTCTCACCATATCCTTATTTTAGAGAGGATCACAGAGCATGAAGACAGCTAATTATACCCTACACGACCGACCATATTGATAACGATGATGAACTCTATCTCTTTACTCATTCTTTGGTTTCTATCACCTCCTTCCTTTTTTCCTCAATAGAATTAAGTGCACGGTTCATATGAGTTTGGAAGGCCCCATCAAGCGTATAGACACAAAGAAGCAAAACAAAGAACTTCAGATAATGATGGAAATGAAGAGATGAGACGACTCGAATGGACTAATCGTTAGTTGAAACATCTACGTTTACAAGTAATGGAGGTTTCAATCATTGGGATGCAATTTTCGTTAAATTAGTGTTAGGATCTGTCGAATTTTAGGCACAAGTCGCATGTCTTGGCCCCTCTTCGAGCTAGGTATTGCGAATTTTTCTTATGCCCATAACCCTGGCTAGTGAGGATTCCGCGTCTGCAACCGATACCGAGAATGTTGAACCCGTGAATTTATTTGTAAGAGAAACAACTGTTACGTTGCAAAGCTGTTACAACATCATCGCTGGGACAGAAATATTATTGCCTGAGGAACAGGAACATTTGTACACTAATTTGTTATTCCCTGAAATAGAAATCTCATTTATGAATAGGAAAGACATGGTTGTGGAGCCATGACCCAAGGCAGAGAGTACTCGTGGGCCCTTTCAGCATGGAGCTGGAAAACATAGCCAGCTTATTAGCCAAAGTCGAACCGGTCTGAAGCCCGAACCGAAAATCTCGAGCTGGTTCCATTTTCGTATTACCAGGCTTTATTGAACTTCCCTTCGTGACTGCGTGGAGCCACGAAGGTGTTACGAGTGTTGCGTCACTTTGCCATTTTTCCAAGTTTGCGGCGGCTCAATCGGGTCCTGTAGTTGGGTATTGATAGGAAGGAGATAACATTGCGCATACTGCGACATCAACTGATCCACAAGCACCAGAGCCACCATGGCCTCTACGATTGGAACCGCTGCATGAACCAGCCAAGCGTGTCCGTGTTATGTTTCGATCACTATTCTTTTCGTGCACAGAAAAGCACATATTTCTAACTTTTACCATTTTGCTGCATTGAAGAGATGATGCTTGTGCGTGGAAAAGAAAACTGGAAAATGAATCATTGTCTCGCTTATGTATACTTACCTCGAGGAGCGACACACAGATCGAACCGAATGTGGGTGGTTAGCTCGGTTTCCCTCTTATCTCTAGTCACTGTGTGCTGCTTCTTCTGCAGAAGTGTATCAAAACTGAATTAACTTAGCAACTTCTACGAGCATTCCTGTGATCAACTTCATAGGTTCAAGTACAAGTCTGCATAAATATGATGAGGCGTTGTTTTGAAATAACATGGCATTTACCTGATTTTGCAATTAAATCTAATGCGAGACAAAGAAATTACTAGAGAAATCAACTAGGAATGATACAGAACACCTGGTTCGATTTGAGTGTTACAAAGCTTTCCTGTTTTACTCCAAATATGTCTAAAAACTAATATAAAACTTGTATTTTCGAGAGTCAGCGTGTCATTTGGGCGACTGCCCAACTAGGGCCAGGCACCCGGGACATGTACAGAGGTGACTGTATAATCCGGGCAAGCAAGCGAGCATCCAGAGGGCCTGGTTGGGAAACCGGCCATGCAGGGCTGGCAGCCTGGCCACCAGTAGCAAAATAGCTGCTAAGTCATTTAAACTGGCAGCCTGGGCAGCGGGTCCTCTCCGATGGCTCCCCACGATGCCTCTTAACATGTATCTACCTTATTTTGGTCTCAAGGCTTCGATCCAACTCGGATTTGGCTAGAACTTGAGCCACAAACTCAGTGTGTGTTTTACATGCTAGAGAGAGAGAGAGAGAGAGATTACCCTGATAGTCGGCGTTGGCTTGAAAGCTACTCTCATGTTTATGATCTCCCCATTGGAAATTCCACCCTGATAAACCACAGACACAAGATCAAACGAAGATGTGCTTAGAACTAAAAAAGACTTGTCACTTTCTAGTTCTAATCCAAGGAAGGAAAACACTTTTCGTGCCAATTAACTATCATGGACACTGATTACTCTTTCGAGATCATACCTGAATGCCACCCGAGCGGTTTGTTCTCGTCCTGATTCTTCCGCGATCCAAGTAGAACTCGTCATTGTGTTGGCTTCCTGTCAAACGTGTACCTGATAGGGTTGTTTACAGAGCAGAACGAAGATGGTTAATTCTTTACGAAGAGTCGTGGCAACACACAAGTAATTCCTTCGTTCTTTCTACTCATCTAAAGAAATAAATGTCGTGGTCTGCTACATATGAGTTTCCATACCAGCAAAACCACTACCAAACTCGAATCCCATCGTTGCGGGTATAGATAAGAGAGCTCCTGCAAACAAGGCTGAGAGTTTGTCGAAAACTGGTGAACCAAGCCCCTGAACAAGAAAATCCTTCTTACCGAGTCTTAGATCACGTACATCAAGAACTACCTCATAAATATGACAAGTCAGGATACTGAAGACGATCAAAAAGTGGAAGGCAAAGGTATGACCCCACATTTTCTTTACCAAAGCAATAGATAAACTAGAACATATTAGAGTTCTCGAGGAAGTCAGGGAAAAAGTTCTCACACGTGGAGCGTTCCTCACTAGGCATGAGACAACACCGCCAACAGAATCCCCTGTGACCCTGGCGGCGTCGATTGCAGCAATCATCTTGTCTGCATAGTCAGCATCTGGACACCTGACAATGTTGCTCTCTATCTGTCCATACATGAAACGTCAGGAATATGGTCAAGAGCAAAGAAGTATCGCAGATCACGAGAGGATGTTGTAGGTCTCATCTCGTCATGAAGTTAGGAGAAGCACATGCGATAGGACGAAAACTTGTTTGACCTTTGAAGCAAAATCAGTGCATTTGGTGTAGTGTCCCCAGAAGCATTTTATATGTAGGATTACGGGTTAGGATTAGACGATTACAATTTACAAGTAAGGTGACGCTACAATTAACCTAATCCTAAAGCGTGATCCTAAATACATCTTTAACAATACAGATTATTTGTATTAAACCCATCAACTATCAAGCTGTCTCTTCTGTTCTTCTTATAGTAATTGTGAATGGATTGGAGAGGATAACATGTGCTAGTTCCAACCCTCTCAAACCTGCTAAATTTCAACTGACGCACTACTATCAACGTTGATGACGTGTTTCACCGACGGTAATAGCTCATTTGTGTAGCAGTGTTACAAAGAACTATGTGAAATCTCCCTAGCTTCCTCAATGGCAACATATTCTTAGAAGCAATTCAGAGAATGAGAGCCAATTCAAAGGGGACAAGTATCATGACTCATGCTTTGTCCTAAGCTGCATTCAGATGAATCCTCCAACCCGTGAAAACGCCGCACGCTGTTTCTTGGGGGGAATAGTGTTTCAACATACCAGTGCGGTTGTAGCTTTGTAACTATACTCTCCTACTAAAAGACGTGACAATTCAGACACTCCACGTTGGAAACACAAGATACCCAGGCCATTGAAATGAATTCGATGGGGAATATACAGAATTCCATGACAGATGTACCTGCTCAAGCGTCACAGATTCTTGATCTACCAAATGTTCTGGAAGTACTACCTCATGGGCTTGAGAGACATAAGCAAGAACCTACAGGCAACAGAGAAATTAACATGAGGGTGCGCTCTAAAACGTGTGCAAACACACACGAATGAGCGTATGCAGGCGGAACATTGAGTTAAGCTTTGCATAATTTGCCCTCCAAACATGAGAGACATACATTAGAAATTACAAACTCCTATGCATTAAAGATGAGACCCACAACCACAAGGCAAGCTCTCTCCATCGACAAGTATAGCGTAGCGATGTGGTGAGGGAGTCGAATCCATTAAGCTGGATACCCAAAGAAAATATAGAAACGCATGCAACCATTAGAAATGTCGCGTGTTGATGTAGTGTAAGCGAGTCAAGCTACTCATAGGCTACTCGAGCCAGCTCCTGCTCACTCACTCATATTCAGGTTTGGTGTTTTCTCACGCTCGGTTTAGTTTGAGCCTTGCAGTGCTCGACTCGACAATTCCCTTTCTTAATCAAGGATCAATTCTTCGTTAAACAGTCACCGCTCGAGAAGCAATGATTCTAGGTTTTTTCTATATCTAAGGCTCCGTTTGTTTCGTAAAAATCATTTTCTGAGAATATATCTTCCTCATATTTCAGTGGGAAAATGAGTTATAGGAAAATATTTTCCTAGTCAATGGAAAATTTAAATTCAATAAAACAATTTTCTCTTTGAAAAATCGGAAATCATTTTTCAAAATATGACTAGATATCCGTGTTTGAATTAAAAACTCTATGTTTGGGCACGGAAACCCTAACGCTAGTTCCTAAGCCCTTGACAGTGGCTCTGGGTAGGGTTGGGTCCACTGGGGTCCATTGAGGCCAAGCCCGAGTCCATAGAGTTTGGGCCCGAACCTTGATGTTTGGGCCTAGCCCCACAAAGGTTGGGCCTAGGACACTTGGGCCCACAAGCAAGCCTAGGATTCCAGTACCGTTGCTTGACTCCTTGGTGCCCCAGCTCGGGTCCATAGAAGCTAAGCCCAAGCCCTTATGCTCTTGCCCTCTCTAAAACCCAAGCTCAAGTACATTGAGGCCAAGCTTGGGTCCATAGTGCCTAGGACAGAGACATCCTACCTCGGATTGGTCCCATCGAGGTTGAGACCATTACCTCGATGCTAGTGCTCGGGTCCATGACGCTTGAGCCTATGTCCATTAAGGCTGCGCCTAAGACCTTGGTGCCTAGGCCTAGGTTTATCGAGGCCAGGCTTGGGTCCCCGTTTCTCATGCTCGTGTCCATTGAGGCTTGGGCCTAGGTTCTCGGCGGATATGCCTAGGTCCTTGGTTCATCGAGGTTGGGTCCAACATGCACATGCCCACCCAGGTCAATCAATGCTAGGCTTGAGATCTTGACGACTATGCCTAGGTCCATCGAGGCAGGGCCTAGGACTTTGGTGCCTGAGCTTGGGTCCTTGACACCCACGCTCAGGTTCATCAAGGCCATGATCGAGACTTGTGCCTTGTTCCCTAGTGCCTGGATTGGGGTCCTTCAAGGCTAGACTCGAGACTCTGGTGTTTGCCCCTTGCTCCTTGTTTGTTTATGTGCAAGTCACTAGCGCCGCAATAATGTATCTCTATTTAAGAAAATCAAATTAGTTTTTTCTTACCATATAGTGAAAAATATTTTCCAACTCAATTTTAGGTTTCAACCAAACATTGAAAAATATTATCATTTTCCCGAAATATAACTTTTTGAAAAATATTTTCTATGAAACAAATGGGCCTAAATGTCTTCTTTTTTGTATAGTCTATTTATGTTAAGAGGTTAATTAACAATCATGTGCCAGTCACGTGACTTTAAATGAGCTCCAATATTTGAGATTAGAAGTCGTTATATTAGATCAAGAGCTGAGACTATCTTATTTTTGTAACCGTAGTAATAATAGGTATTTTTCACTTATAATTTTTTTTTCATTCAATTGACATCATCGGTTTTGCATAAACCCTAGAATATCTTTCTTTATTAAAGTTTAAATTCAACTCTATTATAACCATTTTTTTTTCTTTTTGCTGTCTTTCACTCCTCCGATCGAAGCCCTTGTCACAGTTCTTGTTGCATCAATTTGGCATCAAAGCGAAAAGAGGTCCTAACTGCGGTTAGCTTATTAGGGACCTCGTTTAATTACGATGGTTGAACGTAGAAGAGGTCATGGAAGAGGCAATTGAGGCCAACATAATATAGAGATCTTTCTAAGTCTTTTTTGTCGTTAATTTTTCTTCATTCAGTAAAAGAAAAATGACATAAATGGTTATAAAACTTTGATTCAATATGCAATGTGGCACCTCCAGACAAAATCGATGAAAGGGAAGAGATCCGAGTGAATGAAAAGGAAAAAACAAGGGATGAATTCAACTTTCAAGAGACATTCTATAAAGATAGCCAAGTTTATAAAACTTCTTGAAATTTTAATTTGTTCAATATGATTCTTGAACTTTTGATGAAAATTCAAACTACTCCTCAGACTATATGAAAATGTTTAATGTTGTTTCCGAATTTAAATTAATTGAATGATAGCATTGGACATTTTGATATAGTTCTGAGAATAATTTGAATACTTACTAAAAGTTTAGGGATCATACTGCAAATTAGGTTAAAGTTTAAAGACCACATTGAATGAATTAAAGGTTCATAGACCACATTGCACATTGACCTAAAGTTCAAAAACTATTTGTGTCATTATATCTTAATAAATATCATTGGTCTTTTTATAAACCTTCAAATATCTTTTCTCTATTTTAGCTATAATTCAACTCTAATTCAGCCTCTCTCTTTTTTTGCCATCTTTTCCTTCACCAGCTGCGTCAATTGGTATCAAAGCCCTTGTTACAGTTTTTCCTTACATAAATTACCCTTGTTTTCACTCACGATTTTACTTCTCCTTCCAACCTCTGTCTGGCCGATATCTTTCTTATCCTTAACTTCCTCGTTTGCTATTATTTTTCCCACTTTCCCTCCTCGCCCTCCATCTCTTCAATGGTTTTGTTCTGTTTCCCGAGCTAGAGATAGTCTAAGCAAGTAGCGTCTTCCTCTGATGAAGGTTCTCTTTACTCAGATAGACAACAGATCATGAATGAAAACAAATATGTCAAGCCAGAACATAAATAAAAGATCAACGAGTGGTACATAAATGCAAGACTTGACACCAGAAGTTCAAATCCAGCTTAAAAGATTACGGTACCTCAGTCCTCCAAAATTCTTTCAGAAGTTTCTTAGCAATAGCTCCAGATGCAACTCGACCGATGGTTTCTCTTGCTGAAGATCTACCACCACCCTAAAGTTGATAATGAGTTCAATAGAAACTTGGTCAGAATCTTCTGTCCTCATAAAATCCAAGCATTTTCAAGCATCTGCTATGGCAGTGGCACAAAATTACCCCTATTGCTCGGACACCGTACTTCATATCGTAAGTCGCATCAGCATGAGAAGGTCTGTAAGCTAATGACAATTCGTTGTAGTCCTGCAAATTCCAATCCGGAAGCACTTGTTTCAAACCACTGTGGACAATAAGGAAACAACAACTCCATGGAGAGAAGTTCTCAGAAGACTGTTTCGACATATTTAATACAGCTGACCCAACAGCGCAGTTTCAACCTCCTCTGGACGCTAATTATATCTGTCCAAACATATCCTAGCTTCACAATGTGATAGCATAAAATTTACCCCTATCTAATTTAACAAGACTGATCAAATAGACACAAAAACTGTCGTTTCTGAGGTTGTGTTTTGTCATCAATTCTGTTCAACAGTTCCCATAAGAGATACTTACATGTGCTTTCTGATCAGTATTAGGAACAGATATCATGATCGGTGTCCCAGTAGTCAACCCTGTACTAAGATAGAACGTTACCTTAATTTGAAAAAGACACAAGTGGCGAATTTCAAGCAGGAAGGAAATGAAAAAACAGCATTAAGAGGATCAGGAGAACCGAACCTTCAGAGACTCCTGAGTATATTTTACATGTATCGGTCTCCTTTCTTGTGCTAGTCATTCGGCTCTGACCCGGTCTCCTGTATACAGGTAAGTGGACAGTCAAAGGTTAGGGATTCTTTTAAGCACTGATAAAAGTAACTGAACCATGCATTTTCACTAATTATGGAACAATGTGAAAAGATTATCTTATGTAGATAAGAATGCAATTCGAAACAATTTGATCAATACAAATGATCAGGACACAGCCAGCTATCAAAGGGGCAAGAACCTTCTGTCCAGTTCGGCCTGGATGTCTGCTTCCGAAAGCCGCATTCTAGGGGGACACCCATCGACAACACAACCAACACCACCCCCGTGAGACTCGCCGAATGTGGTGACACGGAAGAAAGTCCCAAAGGTATTCCCAGTCGCTTGTACCTCTGCGACAAAGCATTCATCAGGCCAATTCCTGAATGGCAAGTATCTCCACATGAATGAAAATCAATTTCAGATTGAGTACGTGCGCATCTATTCAGAAGCTCCACGCAACATTTCCTATAGATCAAGAACATCGAATGCAGTCTATTTAATTCAAGGACGAATCTTGAGCAATGAAAGTGAGCTTATCGAATCTCATACGTGAGTATACAATGCGCCCATATGCGCAGAGTACATATGCCGGTGTCAAATATCTTGCTTCTTGACCCAAGCCTGTATGCATTACTTCATTACTCAAGCACTTCTTATCAATTTCGAACTTCTATGCAAGATTATGCCGAAGAACACAGGTTTATTATTCCACAAACCACATCGAATGAGCCGACATGAATCAACCAGGTACCTTGTACTTCAGTTGGGGGATGGTGAGGAAAATCTAAACGGCTGATCTTGATGACGACATTTGAAGTTCATTTTTGGGCATTGCTTGTAAAGGAAAGCATGGGTAGTAAGCAGTCCCAAAAGAGAAAAAGACGGGACAAATGAAGCCCCCACCTAGCTAGCAACCTATACGGACTCTACAGAGAAGAAGGTGAAGCTACTACGCCGTATCAGCACACCTGCTAAAACAATTACTACTCAGGCAAACGAAAAGTCATATTAGAGTCGTTAGTATTATTTAAGGGTAAATTTGGGAGGACCAAAAAGTGAGGTCTAATTTTAGTAGAAGTGAATAATTATGAATAATTATATTTATGGCGTTTGGTGTGCATTGGCCACTGGTGATATTATGCATGTGCCTTTTCTTATTTCTTTTATTGAGGTAAGGACAATAAAAGCTGCAAAACTATGTATGCCACGTCAAGTTTATCGTCAAAATTTTATAAATGATTCCTTTGTCACCAATTTTTTTTAAAATTATTCATTTAGGTAACCCCAACGGTTTAACTCATCAAAAAAATATAATATATTAAATATATTCGACATGACTAGTCAAATCACTTAAATGATTGACTTTAATTGAAGTGAGAGTTTGTCAAGAATTGACACAAAACTTTTTAAAATTTACAACATGACAAAATGACAAAATGAACTAAAAGCCAAAAATCAGAAAGTAAATCTTCCGTTTCCACCGTTCTTTTTTGTACCCATTAGCAAAATGACAAAATCTCTCTCTCTCTCTCTCTCATAGTTCAATTCAAATAAAATATTTTATTTCTTTTCCTCTAAAGAAAAAAGAAAAAGAAAAAGATGGGCCAGAGTAGAATTTTTATCAGTTCCCTTTCTCAATTTCATATTTGCTTCTTCTTTAATCTCGCGGTGTTTTGAGATCAAACAATAGCGCACGAAGTCTTATTCGAATGGGCTAATTCTATATAATAACTCTTCTTCCCGTCACATTCCAAAGAGCGACAGGCATCTCCATGCAATTCTTGTTGATTTCGAATTAGATTAAAGCATCGTTGCTCATCTCTCTACTCAAAATTGCAATGTTCTCATGTCTGGCCCTTATCTGCTACTCTTCTGCCGCCGCTCATGGCGGTGGCTTCGCCATCTTCCTCTTCAAATGTACATCCCACGAACCGCCCCGATTGCTTTCCTAATGCTATCACGCCTTCCATGCGCAGAATCGATAGGTGGCTCTAGTCAAACTGCCTGAGAGCCAAGCTACCCGCGTCTCTCATTACCAATAGAACGTCCGCTCACGCGAGTCGTCCGACCTCGAGGCTTGGTTTGACCATCGGGGAAGGTCGACGCTAGTGTTTTCAAGGACAAGATACTTAAGCCCAATTTCTCAACAGGTAGTGTGCCTTAATAACGTTATTTAGTATATAAATTGCAAGGCCTGCAAGTTTAAAAAGTTGAGTGCCAAAAATTTGCGATTAATCGTTAATTTAAATAGCTTACGATAAATAATTTATTGTTAAAAAGACGTTGGATTTTTCAACGAATTAAGTCATTGGAGTTTCTTGAATGAACAATTTAAAAGGTTATGGAGTCAAAGTAATTTGTTCGTAAAAGTTTTCATGCCAAACTTAGTATCATATAATCGTTTTGTGACCTTATTGTACTTTTCTTTTCCTACTTAATGCAATTCTTCATGCCAAAGAGGTTAATATGTTAGGGGGTAGAATCTAAAACTTCTATATTAAGCTATCTACCGAAGCTAGCTCCCCTGACACTCACCTCATGCAGCGTTGTACTAGCCGCATCTATTTTAGCGGAAGCTACGACATTTCTACTTAAGCTTTCAAGCTAGAGATGGCAGCTGCTTTTAGTGATTAAATGCCATTATAAAGAAAAAAGCACAGTAATAAGGAGGATTCAGGTAGGGCTTGAGTTCCTGCATACTTGATTGCAATCAACGTAGAATTTGATAATAAGACCGATTTTCCTAAACCCATCCTGCAGTTACAGCTACTTGGCAAATTTTCAAAAATAAAAGTTGGTGAAAACTGTTGCTAACTAGAGTGCTTTTACAGATATTTCAACTTCATTGCATAGAACATTGGGCTAATTTTGTAAAAAACCCGAAATTTTAGGTTTAATCTCGATTCTTCCAAAAAAAAAAAAATTGTCTAAAGAAAATCCAAAACTTTTGGTTTAGTCACAAATCTGCCCTTAACCTTTTTTTGTCTTAGAAAAAATCTCAAACTTTAGATCTTGTCCCAAATCTACCCTAAATCATTTTTTTTTTTAGGACTGGAGGAACCGCCGTAAGCCAGTGTCGTAAACTCCCAGGTGATGCTAGCGCAGGACCCACCACCACGGCATCACGCTTAAGAATCCCTAACGACAACGCCGGGGTTCGAACTTCTCCCCTTCGTGAGGGGGAGAGAGCCCAAAGCCAATGTTGCCGTTGTGGGCGGTGGTCCCTAAATTGTTTTTTGTCTTAGAAAAAATCTCAAACTTTAGATCCAATCCCAAATCTAGTCTTAAATTTGCCCCCCTTTAGCCCCTTATCCAAAAGCTGCAGCTAGTCATTCATAATTTTTATATCTTAGAACGGTTTTATTTTGAAGAAAATTTTTCATGTTGCCTTGTCAATGTGTATTTATTATTGATGTGGAATTACCATGTTAAATTAAGACTGGACCAATGGTTAGATTTGAGAATAGATTAAAAGTAGGTGATTTTTTTTTGGATAAAACGAAATTTGGGGCTGATTTGGGACTGGACCTAGCTAATGGACTCACGTTATCATATCATTTTTTGTTCCTTTTTTGTTGCTTGTTTCGTGCTCCTAGCCAAGAGACCGGAGAGAAGACGACGAAGTGCTCTTAATCCATTCCTTCTCGTTTTCATGACGAGCAAAGTTTCGAGATCTATCTATCTTACCCAAACTCAAAGTACGAAAGCATATAAAAAAGGGTAACCCCATGAATAAGAACACACACACACATACAAAAGACACGAGTTTAGAGTGCTCACGCAGATTCTGGGACGTCCATGTGCGGATCGAGGACAGTGACGGCGAAGAACCGCGAAGCTCTCTCGGCAGCGAACTGAAGCAGGAGGAGGAGGACAATGAAGCTGCGACACACGGCAGAGAAAATTCCATTGAAGCTGAACTCCTTCGCTGCTGCGGGTAAGGGCTCGAGAGATTATAATGAAGGTGATATGAGAAATTGAGAAAACGCGGGTCGTGCCGGTGTTGCTGCTACTTTTGCTGTCTGCTTGTTTTCTTTGGTGGCTTTCTTGTTTTTGGATATATATTCACGTTTCAAGGTTTTGTTGTGTCGACGTCTCATTGATATCATGCAATTTTAATTTCCATTTCATTGATAAGGAGAACGATAATGCTACCGACATTTCATTTTCTTTCTCCTCTTTTCTGATGCGGAATTTCTGCTCTGAGCACACAGCCGACCTAACACCTACTGCTTTGTTAGAAAGTCTGAACTTTAATGTTCCCCCCTTAACGTGATTCATTACGTTAGTCTTACTGAGAAATCCTCCAACTTTATTTTGAAGTATCTGTGATTTTTATATATCTTGATAATTGCAAAAACCGTTTGTATTTTGGGTTGAAAAAGAACTTTGATATGATCAATGAAAAGATTCTAATTAACTTCAAGAACCTATGTGGAGCACATATGACAAAGTGTTGAGTCTGCAGGATCTATATCACTATCGAATTCGAAGTGTTTCAAGAAGATAAGTTGAATATATCCAGGAAGACTGATATATCTTTTGCTTGAATTTAAGCAGCGTACTGTGTAGATCTAAGTAGAATACTACATGGATATAGACAGCGTACTAAGTATATATCAGCAATGTACTGGAAAGCTGGATATTAGTGATGACTGTGAATATGAGCAGAACACTTATACAATTTGCGACGACAATTCTTATCGCGAACTTCAAAATTATTATATCCCTTGACAGCTTGTGATATGGTATGGATAACTAATTTAGAAGATCCATATTGACTATCCATCTTAAAGATAATTTATACGAAATATACAATCATGCCAAATATCTTGATTGATTGACAATAATCTTGAATGTAAGAAAGGTTTGATTGTAACAACTTGTCCAATAACTGAAGCACTCCCATATTTTGGAAAGAAAGGTTTGATTGTATGGGTGACTAAATTTATGTGAATTCTGATTTATTGAATTCAATGACTACCCAAATCTTTGCAACAACTTGTCCAATGGCTAGTTTGGAGATTGATCCTCTTAAAGATTGTCCAAGGGGAAGTTTGGATGCTGAGGAGTATAATAGAAGATCAAGGCGCTGAAGAGAGAGATAGATCAAGAGTTCATAATTCTAAATCTCAAAAGACTTTATATCCTTTTGGATTATCTTTAGTGAGCTTTAATATTATAATATTCAAGAAGTGTTGGCAGTGTGAAAGTTTGTGCTTAGGTGTATGATAGTGTGGACTATTTGTTTGGATATAAACTGCACTAGCTTTGAGGAGAAGTGCTTGAATATAAGTAGCACCTGTACTGTAACTTCTCAACCATTGACAAGTAGAATTCAGCTTGTAGGCTATTCGTCTAGAAGAGTGGACATAAGCTTACACCAAGCCAAATCACTATAAGTTCCTGTGCATTATTTTTTGTCTCTTTGCTCTTATTTACTTACTATTGATAGAAGCGTTGCACTTGTTTTAACTGGTCATGATTATTTCAAACTTGGCACATTTAATTCCACAAATTTTTTTTGTCAAGTTTTATATATAACCTATTCACCCTCTCTAAATGATACTGTTAGTCAACTTCAATTGGAATCAAAGCTTGATGCTCATTAATTTGAAGTTTTTTTTTTTTTTTGAGTAAACAATCTATTATGGCTAGCACTATTGGACCGGGTATTGTTGAAGGACAAAACAACACTAGACCTCTTTACTTTGATGGGAAAGAGTATGATATCTAAAAGAACAAAATGAAAGCCTCCATAAGGTTCACAAATCCTATGATGTTGGGATGTAGTTCAAAATGGAGCAAATGCTACACCTGCTACACCTACATCTTCAAATACGGGAGAAACAAATGACAACACTACTCCTGCACTGACAATTACTCTAGTGGAGTTGGCCGAAATAGAAGTTTGAGATGCTAAAACTCTTGATTCTCTTTACAATGCATTATCTCCTGCTGAGTACAACTGTGTATCTACATGTGAAACAACAAAAGAGATATGGGACAGACTCCATGTGACATTTGAAGGAACCAATATATTCAAGGAAACAAAGACATTCTTCTTGGCAAATATGAATCCTTCAAGATGAAACCAAATGAATTAGTTACACACATGTTCAACAAGTTCACTGACATCATCAACACTTTGTTCAAAGCTTAAATTGTTGCAAGCAATCCTCTAAAAAATCTTTCATCAATTATTTTATTATAAGTATGTAAGGTTTTGTCACCATCAAAGGGGGAAATTATTGAGAAAACCGCATACTTTATTTTAAGTTGATAGAACTATCCATGGATTTTATACATCTTGATAATTGCAGGAATTGTTTGTATTTAAGGTTGAAAAAGAACTTTGATATAATAAGTGAAAAGATTCGAACTAACTTGAATAATCTATGTGGAGCACATATGCCAAGGTGTTAAGTCTACATGATCTATATCACTATTGTATTCAAAGTGTCTCAAGAACAGTTGAATATATGCGGAAAGTTAAGTATATCTATTGCTTGAATATAAGCAATACATTATGTGAATATAAGCAAAGTACTGTATGGATATATGGAGTGTACTAAAAATATCAATTCGCCAATTTTTTTAATTTTTTGTCATCAGAAAGTAACGGGCTCTGAATGATCAAGTCAAATCAATTTGTCACCGGTCCAATGCAAATGCGATAATAATAAATAAATGCACCTAAAATTATATGCTATGTAATTATTATTTTTTTTTGTTTAGGGATAAAAAATTAATCCCTAATTTTGTATGAAATAAATGAATGACCGGGTCGCCAAAATTTAGGTGTCAACAAGTAATAATTTAGAGTATTATGATGACATTTTATACTTTTTACTAATAAAAACCACTGCCTCCCAAGATTTAGGCAAAAGTGAATTCATGTAACAGATACACAATTCATGTGAACTTGTGGGCATATGGCGGTGATCGTAGTAGGAATGGTAACATGGAGAAGCCACACACGATCGAGGGCATCAGGGAAGCAACCGCAACTTAGTGGCAAGGAGCCGTTGAGGTCAAGAAAGAGAAGCGGTAGCAAGAGGGAAAAGTACTTAAAAAAATCATAAACCTATTATATTAGTATCGATTTAATTCTAAACTTTTCGATTGAACCAATTTAGTAATAAACATTTTTATGTTGGTACAAATTTAGTCAATTCAGCTAATTTAGTCCGAAAATCACTAACATAAATGCCATTGATTTTATGTGGCATGGTTGGCGTTGACGTGAACAAATTTTAAATATTTTTAAAAATTTTATTTTTTATTTTTTCCTTCTTTTTTCTTAATAGTTTGATTGACAAGGTCGATGGTCAACCATCGCCAACCATAGGTGAGAGTCAATGACCCTTGCCTAGTCTGGGGGAGGGCGTCGGGCCCTCGCCCATAGCTAACGAGGGGCGGAGGCCCTCATCTAGACCTCACTTGTGGGCAGGCAAACTTGTGGCTGGCAAGGGTCGGCCAGTGACCTGCCTACCACACTTGGGGAAAGAAAAAAAAAAGAAAAAGAAAAGAAAAAATGTAATAAAAATTCATAAAAATAAATAATTTTAAAAAAGGGCACGTTAGTGTTGGCTATGCTATGTTGGATGGCCAGCATTTGTATAAATAATTTATTACTTAAATTGGCTAAATGGACTAAACTAGTATCAATGCGAAAAGTTTTAGGATTAAATTGGTTCGATTAAAATGTTTAGAATTGAATTGGTAATAATGTAATAGATTTATGACTTTTTTGGTATTTTTCCCATCACAAGAAGATGGCGGTAGAGGATGGATGGAGTACAAAATCATAGTGTGGACGTTGATGATGGCAAAGGGTCAGTGTGGCTCGAAATTAGGATGGCGAGGGCTAGGGACGAATCCATGGGATATCGGTGCCATCACCCTCCTGCGAGGCTGAGTATTCGATATATTTTTTTTCTAGTAATATTTGGGCATATGTCGCCCCCACGAGTGAGATCTTGTCAAAGTTTTTAACTCCTCTTCAAGTTAAAACTACGCGTCGGCCACCCCACGGCGAGACGAACTCGGGACCTGAGGGAACCTAGGGTTACTCCTGGTCACTAAACAGGGAGAGGAACTCCCAAGACTAGAGGGAGAAGCCCACCACGGTGAATAGATGGCAATTACGTTCTTCTTAGGGGTGTCTTTGAAACAAAACAGGGAAAAGAAAATTCCAATGTTTGCCTCGAGATTACAGATTGGAGTGTACCACGACAAGTGTTAAAAAAAGTCTTAAACATTTTACATTTGTGCTAGTTTAGTCCTAAACCTTTTTATTGATGTCAATTTAGTCATAAATCTTTTCATTTGGTACTAAATTAGTCATTTCCATCTAATTTTGGCTAGATTTTGCTGCCTGGGCACCGATTGGCTTATGTGGCACGATCGATATTAACGTAGACAACTTTTAATAAGATTTTAATATTTTTGAATCTTTGAATTTTTTTTTTCTTTTTTTTTTTCTTCTCATTCCTCTGGCTTGTCACTAGACTTAGGGGACCAGCCAAAGGGGACAGCCGGCGAGGTCAAGGTTGACGGCAACTAACGAGGCTCGAGCCCTCGCTAGTGGCCGCAAGGGCAGCCTCGCATTGGGCGGCGAGGTTCACCCTCCCCCGATCTGGCAAGGATCAAGCATCGCTGGCCATGGGCGAGGCTCAACCTCGCCAGATCCAGTGAGGTTGAGCCTTGCCTAGCCTCTGGTGAGGTCGAGTATCAGTCACGGCCAACAAGGCTTGACCCTCATCGCGAAACGCGAGGCCACCCTCGTGGCCACTATCGAGGGCTTGCCAGTGGTTGGTGAGGCTCACTCAAGGACCACCTTTGCCTCTGGTCGGTCACCGAGGTCCAGCGATTGGTTGGAGGAAGGAGGAGGAGAAGGAAAAAAGAAAAGGAAAATAAGAAAAAGAAAATAAAAAATTCAAAAATATTAAAATATTATTAAAAGTTGTCAATGTCAGTGTCAAGTGTGCCTCGTCAGCTGACCGATGTCCAATAAGCAAAATCCGAACAAAATTAGCTGAAAATGAGTGAATTGACACAAAATAAAAATATTTAGAACTAAATTGACATCAACAAAAGGTTTAGAACTAAATTGGCATAAATGCAATAAAATTTAGGATTTTTTTAACACTTTTCCTGAGTGTACTAGATCATCTCGATGAGAAGTCATCAACGAGTGCTCTCATGCGTTTCGCCGCGAGTAGCTGTTTGGTCCCCCGCGGTTGCGGTCGATCTCAAGGTTGTTGCCGGTATATCTCCAATACTTGTCGATCTGACCTTGTCAACATTCAGTGTACTTGGGGCGCTCCCCTTTGCGCACCCGTGTAATCACTATTTGGTCATTCATTGCTCCCAATTGGGCATGAGTTGTTGTCGATCATGCAGCTGTCTCTACTCACCTGTCATCTAACTTGGCTATGCTAGGCTTTAGAACACCACCGTAGTTCACTATAGTATTATGCCCGTAGCTCACTATAATATTATGCCGTTTCATCCATATCTAGTTGTTGACTGTGGTAGGCAACTGCCTTTATTCACACATCACATGTGGATCAACGTATTTCTCATAGTTGGTGTTGTCGCGCGTGTAACTATTTTCATAGTAAAATATAATAATAAAACGATCTATTAGATGGCGTCTTTAGGCATCTCGATGCAATTATATCACATATCGATTGGGTAAGTATATTTCTAGGCTCAAAAAGTTTTTATTTATATATTTGTAATGATATCACGAGAGCTTTTAGGGTTCTCCCTGGTATACAATTACAATCCATCTTTGATCCATACTAGTCATTAACCAAGTAGAGTACCATGACCCATCGCTGTTGTTGGGAGCGTGCGGCAAAACTCTGATGGCCATCAACATATTCAAGTGAACCAACCTTTATTCAAAAGCTTAAGACAATGAGTTATGGGTTAACTATTTCAGCAAACTCCCCATTACATGGAAGCTCGATGTGATATTTGCTCCCCCTTAATTCAACTATTATTTTGCATCAATATGTTTCAATTTGAATCTCCACCTTCATCCCTTATTTCTTTCACTAGACCGAACCATGGAAACTGCCATTGGAACCGCATTGCTACACCACAACATCCACCACTTAGAAACCACATTGTTCACGAGATTTCTTCATTAAGGTATTTACCAAACACCGGAAGGCGTCCACTAATCTACTATCCACTCTGATATCATTTCTTGGGAGTGCACGATAAAAACTCAATACTTTCAATAGGGGAAATCGCTAAGAGGGAACCCAAGTTCGAGCTTGTCAACATTTGAAATTAGATCCACATTTACTCAAAAGTTTCAACCAATGAGTTTTAGGTCAACTATTGATACAATATGTCTTGAATTTGAGTTTGTTAACAAAATTCGACCTGAGATAAATTGTGGGGAAGCCGGGCCAACTAAAATGAAAAGTCCTGTTGGACCTTGCTTCCAATTCTCACTCGGTGAACGCCGATCCAACTTTGAATATCTTTGCCGGTGGGATACAAAGGATTCGTTATATTCCTGCTTGATTGATATTTCTCGTTGGAGTCCATATTAGAAGAGGAAAGACAGATCGTGGACTTGGTTCACCGAATCCAAGTAGGATTATATGGCTTTTCTTTGTCCACGTTGAAGTTATAGATGATTTGATTTGTTTTAAGTAATTTACAAGATTGAGAGATTATTTCCTGAAAAATTATTAAGCTAATCATTTGGACAGAAAGTATTAAGTGATTCTAGTCGTAATCTCTCTCTAACTAGCTTTATAAGTCACCTTGGACATTGCTAAACAGCTTCTATTAAACTAAAAGGACGAGCTCGGTTTCACGGGGATCGCAGACTCATGGTGAAGTGGGTGGACTTGAGAGAGACGAGGGTGAAGGAGATGAGGATCAAGAGGGTGAGGTGAACAGAGACAACGCCGTCGTGGCCATTGCAGCTGCTTCCCCGCCGTGGACGTCGCCAGTCATAGCTTCCAAGGATTGGTCGGAAATTAGAACCAAGAGGAGAATAGTGCAGGAGGGTCTGCGCTAGATTGGGGAAGGTTTGTGAATCGAGGGGACGGCGGAGTTGGGATCATGGTTGCTACTCTCCTTACTGCAGAAGTTCTCTTTACTGTTTTCCCTCTAGAGTGAAACATGAAAAGGGAAGGTGATGTGGTGCATCCATGGAAGTTGGGGATATTAACAAAAGACCCTGCACTGGGATGGCATTTTCAAAGTACCCATATACAAACATTTTTTTTTTCTTAATTTGCCCCTTGAACGCAACTGAAATCTCTTCCAAAGTGCCCAAAAATTGATTTGGCGCTTCGAAAAGTGCATGAGTTTCACGGGCTTTGCACACACAACATTTTGCACTTGAATAAGTTGGAACCCATTTGATAATTTATGAATGACTCGGAAGCCATCTATATGTAATCCAAAACCAAAGTCAGAACCTGTTTCATGATTTGTGGATGACCTAGACCGGACTTTTGCCACCACCTTCACACGCCTCGTCTATAATCAAAAGCCCGAGTTGCCTCATTAACTTGATGAGCCGATTCATGGGGTCGCTCATTATTCAAAAACAACAATTTGAAGAGAAAATTGTTTAAAATGGATCCTGGGTGGAGTTGGGTGTGAATTGCTTATTTTGCATTGCATATAAACGAATTAAACATATCAATTCGGGTTGGACCATTTTTTTATTTGACCCACTCATTTGATGAGCCTAAATTGCAGAAGATACCAATCAATCTCCATTCATTAACTATTAATCTTGGTCTAGACCATCTGATCCCAAGATATCAACTTGGATCAACACCAATTGATCCGACCAGACTTTTGTCCACAAGTCACTTCTAGTCTGTTCATGGTCAACACTTGATCAATCCACAAATATTGCCGACCGGTCTTTGATTGTTCTTGGATAATCTCAATCATCTCTGGTAGGCCTCAAGCAGTCGTTGGTCCAAAGTTCACGATTGACCGAAGATACATTAACCAAGTCTAGCGACGAAATGACAGAAGTAACTTGGGGGCATTTTGAACTAGTGTTGAAAGTATAGAGGCATCCTGAATTATTATTTTTTTTCCCATTATCTCTTCCGCAAATACTCTAGATAAGACGAGAAATTCATCTATTTTGAAAATATATATTTCTTGATAAAAGTACGCTCGGCATTTTCCTCATTCAATGGAGAATTGGTAGTTGAACCCGATGGCTTGAGAATAGTGGCCCTGTCGTGCTGCTCTCTCCAAGTATGCTTGTGCCCTGCAGCTTCTGCCTTGATAGGGCGGTCCTCTAATAAAAAACGACATTATCTCATTATCCAGAAATAGAAATAACTATCTAATTAGGGTGGTGCTCACCGTATAAATTTCAAGGTATTGAGCGGACCAATTGACAAAATAAAATCAGGATATCTTGAAACAAAGTTTAAAGAAATAGAAGTCGCCTGGTCATTTTCTATTGACAAATTTTCATTAACTTTTCTATACTATTTAAAAAGTTTTGGAGAAATTAGGCTGCTGTTTCCTTATATCCATCTCCCTCGTGAGTAGATGGGTGAGTTAGCTCTCCAAGTGTGGGCTATCCACTTTTGGGCTGCACCGGTGAGCCCTACATACTTAATATTTTCACAAGATACTATAGTTTACGAATTTAGCTTATCTTTTTGGGGCTTGACTAGAACATTACCCTGAGGTAATTTCTATCTACATCACCCGTGCATTAAATGTAAATGGAGGGGTTTTTTCTATTTTCTTATTGTGACCAGAAAATTGTTGAGTTGAAGTGAGTATATGGCATGTCTTCAAGATTTGTGATACCGCTTCATCTTTATCCAAAGAAGGAACTTTTGGATAGGAGAAATTTATCGTATACATAAAGTTGAGTCTATAGAAGTTTAATATGATTGGGGACATACGTCGAACTGGAGGAAGGGAAATTATAAATCGCATAACTAACATTCTAAAAAGAACACAATTTTTTTTTTATAAATACTATGAAAAATGTGAAGAAATGTGCGTTCAATTCGAAGAGATGGCTTTTCATGCAAACATGGGAGGAGTAAGAAATAATGTCTTTTTTAAAAGAAAAAAAGAAGAAGAAGAGAAATTGTCATCTAGACTACTAAAATGTGAGCCGGCAAAAATCCAAACCTCTTTGTCTTAATTATGAAAATTTTCAATAGAATTGTTAGTGCAAAATTGCTGCATCTTCTTTCAAATATCACCGGCGCTGTAAAATGCAAAGGATTAGTCACTTATGCTTGACAGATGACTTGTTCTTATTTGATAATGGAGATGCAGACTTTGTTCTTTGCCTTGTAGATGCCTTTAAAGAATTCGCTGCTCTTACAAAACTGTGGTTTAATCTTAACAAATGCCAAATCTTTTTCTCTGGGTTGAACAAGGATGAGAAGCTCCTTATACTAGACCACACGCCTTTTTCCATGGGTATCCTCCCTAGATAGGTGTTCCCCTTGTTACTAGAAAACTCACTCACATAGACTGCAAGAGTCTTACTGACAAGATCTTTAAGAAAATTGAAAGTTGGGGCATGAAGCATATGAGTTATGAAGGACGTCTACAGCTAACTAATTTAGTCCTTATCTCCATTTGCTCCTATTTGATGCAAATGTTCTTACTTCCAAAGCAAACTATATACGAGATTGAGAAGAGGATTTGACATTTTTTATGGGTTGGTTCCACAGCAAATCAATGATTGCACAAGGTTGCATGGCAAGTAGTTTGCTCACCTAAGAGGGAAGGAGGATTAGGATTGCCTATCTAAACTTATGGAACAAAGTTTTGTTAGGACTCACATTGTGGAAACCTTATTAACCATCCATCCTTTACCCTTTGGAGCATTTGGGTTAACAACACAAAATACAAAGGTACCCCAATTATGCAGCTCGACATTAGGGGGAGTATGGCCTGGAGTTGGCGATGTCTCCTCAAATTACAACACGTTTTAACCTCTGTTATATCTAGCTTAGGGTATTGTTGCCATGATATATATGACGAACTCATATGTGAGGGTCCAGTTTTGAAGTGGCACAACCTAATTTGGAGCAGCGGCATTAGCAAGCATAATTTTATTGGCTAGCTAGTTTGTAGAAATAGACTACCTATGGTAGAGATCGTAACATGATAGATGACTTCAATTGATATCTAGTATAACTTCTCCAAAGCCGGTATAGAATACGGCACATTTACTGTTCCAATGTCAATGGACAGGTAGCATTTGGCATAGTATTCTGCGCAACGTGGGATTAAGCGTTCTTTAGGAGAATGGAATGAGGAACTTCAATAGATGATTATGGCAACAAAGGACAAAAATTTGGCAGGAAACTCCTCAAGATATCTTTCCTAGTAATCATATACTACATTCGGATGGAGCACAAATATATACCGTTTCAAAATAAGTCAATGACCCTTATTATTATTATGACAAAGGTGCATATAAATGTAATAGATAGAGCTTCACATTACCAAAAAATTGGACTTTCATAAACAAATATTGTATTGGCTACCATGTAGAGACTTCCTACCTCCATCCTTTTGAATTATTAGTTCTATTTGTAATGTTGGAGATGCCCTTAAGCTGATGTACTTCATCTGTTTATAATACTTACATTGTCAACCAAAAAAAAATACTGCAAAATGTGAAGAGAAGCGTACGATCAAATGTAATACTTCAAAAAGAGTTACGTGTTCCATCAAAATATAAAAAGTTATTTATTCATATTACTAAAATTGAATATCATGTTTCGAAGATATATCCCTTTACACGCGATAATAAAGCAAACAATGCTTTCGTCTCAGATTGGAGGAAGAAGACGAATGTGAGTAGCATAACGGATGCATCGTTTTAGGAATAAAAAATGTCATTAAATTACCATTAAAATAGGAAAATGGATACTTGTTTGAATATACTCTTCCGAATGAAAGTTGTTAAGGCGAATATGGAAGAAAGTACTAGTTATTTCCACCATCTAGAACAAATGTACTATTTCAATGATGTGATAATAGATGTTATCGATATAAGATTTTACAATTACGCGAAAATAAAAATAAAAATAAAAATTGGAAGTTTTTGTACTTTTAACGATAGTCTAGACATTAATGAAGTAAAAAGTACCCAGATGATTAAAGAGGTGTTACATTTTTGCATATGAGCACAACTTGTAAAATTAATCATAACAATACATCAACGAATAACTTTTCCACATGAGAACGCAAAAAGCCAAAAAAGAAAAAGGGGCTGAAATCACGATTTTAATTAAAGAAAAATGTCCTTAAAATCTTTCCAAAATGATCAAATTCATTGCAGAAAGAAGTTCAATAAGGTTAATTGTAAAAGTTTGGTAATAAATAAATCTTTTACTATTTCATGTTTCATCAAAAGGATGGCGAAAAAATAAACCAACTTTTATAACAATGAGTGGTGAATGGTCAAGGATATCGACGGCAAAAACGATCAATTCAACTTTAGAATAACAATAAAAGAATTTATAAAGGACTATCGATGTTCATAAAAATTTAATGAAACCTTCGCAATTTCTTGAGAAAGTGTCTCCAAGAATAAGTACCAGTATAGAATCAACAACTATATCAACAACATATTTTGCAAGAATTACTTACTGCATCTTTGTAATGTAAGAAACATATTCATCCCAAAATAAATACAGTCGAGGTTCCTTGTTTGCTTGAGAGGGATCAATTGATCCCACACAAACAAATTTTCTTTTTTGCAATTATTTAGTCTTAATGTTTGTGATTTATTAATTTGACCCCACTAAATTTTGACTTTTAAACCCACTAGATATATTTCACTCATTTGATTAAAAAAAATATACAGACCACTTTTGAAAAGAATTATAATGGAACGTACCATGTTACATCATTAAGTACAATATGCAAGTTTTAACAATTCTCACTCTTTACACTTCAACCTAGCTGCTTGGCCTTCCTCAGATGGAAGGATTCAAACTTCTGAATAGCGGATTATCTAGTTAAATTTAAAATGTTCTTCGATTATACCTCACCTTTGTGGACCTAGAACTCACCAAAAACTAACTGAAAAATACTCGAAGATTTTTTTAAGCAATCGAATAAGCATATTGGATGGTGAGTGCAGGTTCATGCGTAGCGATAGAAATGTTCAATATTATAAATAATGAAGTCATAAAAGCAACACCTATCGTGCAGTGCAATTGCCTGGTGGGGCTAAATGCTAGGATTGTGAAATAGCAAGAATATTATGCTTGAGCTTCACGCTTTGGCATGTAACAGAAAAAAAGGCAAACGTTTGTCGATCCGCATGCATTCTGCAGAATCTTGTTTTCCTACTTCGTTTCTAAAGTAAGTTAAACTCTCTCTCCCTCCTCTCTCCCCCTCCCCCTCTTCTCCCCTCTCTTCTCTCTCTCTCTCTCTCTCTCTCTCTCTCTCTCTCTGTGACCACATACATCACATGCAAACCCCTCTAAGAGAAAACCTTAAATTCCACTTATTATACAAGATTGCGTAGTAACCAAAGGTAGGGAGTGTAATGATGCCAAGTTGAGTTAAGATTTGAAGATACTTATGAGCTCAACTTGACTTAGAAACTCCATGCTCACCGTGTGAATCTAGCTTGATGGTTAAAAAGCATAATATGCGTGAGTAGATTAGGCTTGATTCATGTTCAGATATATTCAGCAAACTATTATATATTCAGCAAACTATTAAATATATATAATGCTATGCTTAGGTCAATCATCTAGGGTTTGGCTCGCATCTTCTATGAGTGAATGTGGATTTCTTTACCTGGATGGATTTCCTCATTACAAGAAAAAAAAAACCTGGAAACATTGATACAAGCTCGAACAAAAATATAGATGAGAGTAAACTTGACTAGTCGTCCACAATAAAGTTGGATGCCGCTCTTTCTCCAATTCAAATAATAACATCAAAAACTAGATATCAATTAAATTGAACAAGACTCAATTTCATGTTCATCCTTGAGCATTCTTTTTTGCCTCATAATCAAGTGCTCTAATTCACACTCGCAGTGCAGCATAGTCCTTCTAACGACGTATTACTTACTTCCTCAAAACCTCTCAACCCGCCGCGGCATTGTGGACGTAGTCGAAAAGCATATCATATTCCACTCTAAGAAAGGACTATATAAAAGACCAACGTTAAAGCGCTCTAATCAGGTTTTCAAGTCCCTCGTTTCTGACTCTCTTGGGCTGAGTTCTTGAATAGCTTCTCGATCTACTCAAACTCCATTTAGACTTGTATTTGAAGGGAGTGAATAAAGAATTAGATGGCAAGTAGAGTTCTAAGGGCTTTCTTGTTCACGTCCTCACAGTAAGTTCCCTCATATCCCCTTAAAAGGGCGAGGTTCGTACTTTTCTCTTCAACAGAACTGGAGTGGATTGATCACAGCAGTTTGTTGACAGTATTACACTCACAAAATTGGGAGACAACATAGATTTTGCCAACAAAGAAGCATGTTTACAAAATAGAAATGACTCAACAAGATTACCTATGTTTTTGTTTTCTGTGACACGAAACCCTTATGTGGGCAGCCTTATAAACCATCGTCATTCTTAATCGCTTAAACTTTTGGAAAAATAGTTATGTTTTCTCGTCATGAAGATCTTCTTAGTATCTTAAATCATGAGCACAATTCTTCACAGAGTATTGATGTAGGAAAACTAATCAGAACACTCACAAACGGCATAAACACAATTCTTTCCAGACTTCGAAAGAGTTGTTTCCAATGTGATTTAGTCGGAATGTGGTCCGCTCATTTAGTTGGGCTCCGAATCCTTTTCCTTCCTTGGATTCTCCTTTCACTCGTCCCTGAGTTTCTCTTGTTTTATAATTATGATTATGTAATCGTACATATTTTCTCACCCGGAACTATCAATGCAAGTTCCCATAGGTCGAGCTCTGATCATCCTATTAGACTTTCATCTAACCCTTGCAATACCCATTTTCTCTATCTGGTTTTCTCTGATACAGATAATCCTATTTTAGAAAAAAAAAAATGACTAATTATATAGATCAATGGTGATCAGTGCGGATCATGTAAAAACTGCTTCCATGTACTTAGAATGAATCCTTAGAAAGAACACAGTAAAGAGAGTACATATATATATGTACAACCATAAAAACAAAGAGAACATGGGGGAGGAGAGTACTAGGACCCCACATTCTTGTGCCCCTACAGCTTTGCCTTATTCACCTACAACCAAACCCTAATCAACCGCGAGGAGAATGTTCCTCGCAGATATAATACCTGGTGAAATTTGAAGACAACAGAAAGTCCAAAATTCATATCATCGTTGGATTTCCAATGTATGGTCCCTTCTTTTTATTTTGGCTGACCATGTGTCCTTTTTGACCACCTTTGACTATTACATGTTCCTTTGTCTTTTCTTATGTGAGTTCTGATCGTATAAATTTTATAATAGGGGAAGGTGGTCCTTTCTTTTAGATTCCACTGTTGAGATAGTAATGATAGCCCTCCGTATGCTTCCCACCATTGCTTTCTTCAGAATCCGATACCCTACTGCCTTTATTTTTCTCTCTCATACCTGACCAGATGTTGCATCTCTTGGAAACTATGCTCAACTTATCTAACCTACATATGCAGTTCACTAATTAGTTGAGTAATGCTAGATTTATTAAGACTGATTTTAAAAAAAAAATTGTTTACCAAGTGACAAGCCACAATGAGTGGTAAACAACTTGATAAGTATTAAGAACCAATAAAGGCCTAACAAATCACTTAAGACACCAAATTTTAAAGTAATTTTAGTATGTCTAGCATTTTTCTAATTACTTTTGTAGAGTAGATCTAAGATTATACATTTCCAAATGACTATTTAGAAAATTTTGCCATTCAAGTGCATCGGTGACTACACATTTAATCTAAGACAAAAATGAGTTCTCTGTCTGTATGCTCTTCGTGTGCATGCTATAATACACAATTGTTGATGCGCTTTAGGTTCATTTGCTGTATCAGTATTCAAAACCCTTAGGGCTAAGACCATCTCTATGTGGCTCCAACAGAAATATTCAAGCTTTTGGATACAATGGGGTTGTTCTGCTTTTGATTCAGCCTGAGTAAACAAAAGGTTAGCTGATAAAATGGGGTTGTTCTGCTTTCGGTTCAGCCATATAGTCGACTTAAATGGAGGCTTGCGTGTTCTCGTTTAGCATAATAGAAGAGGCATGCATTAAGGTTTCGTTATAAACTTGTTTTGGTGATGTTAATTGCTGATAAATCATGTGATCCTTCCTAGCTGTGATGTCAAAAGAGCTTGCCTCAGCTTACTTAGCCCCAAAAAACAGAAAACTTCTTCACTTTATTCACAACTATCTTGACTAGAGAGTTTTAACCCACGAGATAAATCATATAACCGTACTATATGCCATGAGACAGGCGTGAAATGAGGGGTGTTTCCTTTTAGGATATTAAGGATGAGAACAGCATGAAAGTTGTAACTTCTTGGTCGTCTAAGCGATCTATTTTCTCGATAGATTAGGTATGTACTTCAACCTATCTTTTTTGGTCGGACCTCCTGGATATTCCCTGGTTGATAGGGTAATGCTCGAAAGAAACGACTAATAATCTGTGAAACTATTGTTATTACATAGTGGCGTGTGTGGCAAACCCACTTGTTTAAATATCCTGAGTAGAGTATAATGCGTCGAGTTAAATTCTAAATTAGCTCTGTAAACAGGCAGTTCCACCATTACATTATTTACACTAAATAAGGGTATCAGTAAAAAAAAAGGTTATTTAATTTCACCGAAGTTGACTGGTTTCATGGGAAATGAATAAGATAAAAGAAAACTTTCAATGTTAATCAAAATGTAAGTTAGCACCCTACAAAAGAGAACTTTGTAATAGTTACAATCATTTTGCTCTGGTAGCAGGCAAACATAAGGTCTGCTAGTAGTTTTGCGAGTCAATTTTTGCCGGGCTCTCAGTTACTTAAGTGTTCAATTCTGCAAAGCTCAAAGGAGTGCTGACGGACGACTTCTTTTGTGAATGTGCTTCAGAATGATGAAACCCTAATTAGAAGTCGACAAGCACCAAGCTACAAATAGAGATCAAGAAGTACACCTATATACACCACATACCTTCAGAAATGGCTTAAGTGCTTATCTCAGAAATTTTGATGGGCATGCCTCTGTCGAACTGTCTCGAACCATTGCTAATGAAGCTAAAATTGAGCAAAGGAAAGCGTGTAGTGAGCTCAAAGAGACCCGAAAATGCAGGGGAAACACCATAAAAGAACATGGGGGATATGCATGGCTCCTCATACGCCATACACACAGGCCATCGGTTCTCCGGTGGGCTACGCAAATGGCATACAGGGAGCCAGGCACATACTTTATGCATATGCATGATACTGTGTTCACTATAAGAATCATCACTTTCAGGATTCGTTTGAATGCAAAATTCCTTGAAGTGCATGCATGTGGGTCTGAATTATCAACATGGCCTGCAAACCAGAAAAAAATGAAGACGAGATCCGATGAAAGTGAAGGATTAAGCTGGAGCTTGAAGCTTGAATTAGGGTTTTAAAGAGAGAAGGCTCAAACGTAGTCCCAAGAACAAGCACAAAATAGGGTTTCACACAGCAAGCTCTCTCACGAATTTGACAGGAGAGGGAAGAGAGGAAGATGTGGGGTTGAAATGCAACCCCAGCTTGACTCTAGATATAGGCTCCCACATAGACATCCCTAGAGAGAGAGAGAGAGAGAGAGAGAGAGAGAGAGGGAGGGAGAGAGAGTAGGGGGGATTTTTGTTTGTATGTTTGGATCACTAGCCACGCAATTTCCTAAGTGAGGAGCGAGAGGTTATGGGTTTGAAATTTCCTTTTCTGAGTCGCAAAAGCAGAGCATGCTTTTCTCCGTCTGAAGCTTTTGCTTTGTCCTGGAGTGCTTGGATATACTTGGATTCCCCTCATCTCCTCTCCTCTCTCCCACCATTCTTCTTCAATTAAACTACGTATGAATTCGTATAAAAATAAAATAAAATGGGCAAAGGGAAAAAAGGAAAGAGGATTTTTATGATGTACATACCAGTGGCAGAATTCTTGAATTCCACAAGCAATGTTCACATTACAACAGATTGTACGTAACTGATATTAATATTCGTGGAGACAATGCTCTCTTTCCCTAGATCTTATAAAGTGGTTATAAGAGTACTTGTGAAAATCTTTCTTTTTTTTCCGGTGAAAATAAAATCCCATTTCGATTGCTGGTATATGGAATAAAAATCCTTTAAAAACCCTCCATCGTTGAGTTGTTGGTTGGGACGTCAATGGATATTCAGCTCAAGAATTAAACCTTACTCATTCAAATCTCAATAACTGTTTGTAAAATACTCTAAACCAAACCTACCTACAGATAAGCCGAAGCCCTGAACTTAACCGGTTGTTGGTTGGATCCTGCCTCTCACACCTAAGATTCCCCAAAAAAAAAAAAAAAAAAAAAAAAAAAAAAAAAAATTGCACCACAAAAGAATTGTGTGAAAGTTATGTCCCCACATTAAGCAATACATGGAATTACACGAAATTAAGTAGATGGTTAGCACGTCTGTACGCTTTAGCTTTGACAACTATTTTGCATACACATCCCAAAAGATCTACCGACTTGTGTAAAATAGCTCTTTGTAAACGTTATATGTCACATAAATACTCGAAAGAAATGCCATATTATTATAAATTTGTGCAAGGTACATGGTTGATGTGAAGTAATCTTTACAAAAGTAGTCATGAAATGAAAACTCTTACATTTTAAAACAATAACAATAATTGTCACGATTAGAACTGTATCAATCCCGGCGCTTAAACCATGCTTGTGTAATGATTTTTTTAAACGGTCAGAGTCTCTTGTTGTGTCCTTGTCTTCTTTCCATAAATTTACTCTGCTTATCTTTCTTTTTGCCTTTTGTATATTCCCCATCACTGAATTTTCTATTTTATCCTCAGCATAAGATATTACAGTTGATTTGGCGCTACTTACAATATGAGTCTCCAGGTTCGCTTGCTCCTCTCATAATAATATTCTCTTTTTCAATCTCTAGTGCCCTGTAATGATACCAGACACAAAAAAGTGGCCGGATGTAGATGTGAACCAAAACCCTAGCTGATAGATTTACGTTTTTGGATCAAAAGGACCCAAACCTAACTAAGAACAGCGACTCGTTGTCAAAAACGGGAAAAGCTAAATCTCAGTTTACTTGCAATGTTTATTGTTTGGATGAGCTCAATCTACATTATTTTGCTTAGTTTTATAAGTTTTTGGGTTACTTATGTGGACTTAGGCTTGCATGTTACTTGGACCTGAGATCAGCGAAATATCTACCTAGGTGTGCTTCGTCCTCGTAAAAAAAAAAAAAAAAAAAAAAAAATTAGTGAAGTATTCAAGAAAATAAGAAGCAAACACACACGCGCACGCATACAAAAGCGACTATGATATCAATTCAATTCAATATGTAGAGAAAAGTAGGGTGGTGACATGAGCTTCGGTTCAACCTAGCAAACGAACCGAATCAGCTTGAACTGATTGGCCCATGGGAGAACCGATTCGACTCTTGATTCCGTGAACCTAAAACCGACCTAGGATAGGTTTTGTTCCTAATTCAACTAGTCCGATTTTCAAGTTGAACTGGTTCAAAACAAGTGTTAAAGCTTTTTATAAGGGGGAAAAAACTTACCTTTGCATCCATCAAGAATTGAATCATGGTCTTCAAGATGAAAAAAGAACAACATAATCACTTGACCAACGAATATTGTAATGAAATTACGCGACTTTTATAAATTATTATAAGAATTTGATTTTTCACCTACAACATAAAATGGGTCGGTTGTATAACCAGGAACCGACAATTGCAAACTAGTTCAGTTCTCAATTCCAATCTTCTGGGGAAAAAAGGGGGTCATAAGACTATTAACAAATATAGCTACTGTGAGTTTGTTTGAAAGGTGCAATGCTCAATTAGTTGAACAGGGTCTTGTTAATTTCTAATGAACACGCCTTTAACTAATTAAGTGATGTGACGGATGTTTATGTGGCTAGTTGACGAAGGCACTATTCATTATATATTTACTAAAGCTTTTAATACTATTTTTTACTCGGAAAAAAATTTCACCTAAAAAATTTGATCTTATTGTCAACATCTTTGTAGAACTCTTTGAGCAACGAGAATAGTCTTTCCCACCTTCAGGATTAGGGGTGTAAGTGAGTCAAGTTACTCGTGAGTTACTCGAGGTTAGTCTAGTAGATTATTTGAAATCAGCTCTATGATTTTCAACTTTGAGTGACTTTGAGTAGCTTGAGTATTTAATAATTAAGTCGTGCTCGAGTTTAGAAACACTTGATTTAAGTAAACTCGTGAGCCATATGAGTAATTGGATCTTTGCATGTTTGAATAACAAAAATACATTTATCAACACAAATAAATAGATCGTATATATTAATTTTTCGATTGTAGTTTTTTTATACATATTCTGCATTTTGGATCAAAATTTATCGACCAAACTAGTCAAGTCAAGCTAAAACTTATTAGAGTTGAGCTTTAGCTTAGAAAATTGAGTTAGATCGAACTCTAAGGCCTTGTTTGGTAACCATCCCCGAAACAGTTGTTTCTATGTTTTTGTTCTCTGGAACGAAAAAAGAATAGAAATCTGTTGGTAAAATTTTTGTTCTCGAGAATAAAAACATATTTTTTGTTCCTGAGAATATATTTGGAACATAATCAAAAAGTAGAAAAAAGTTATTTCTTGTTCCTGAGAATAATTTCAAGGATCAAACATAACTTTATTTTATTTTCTTTCTTTTCTCCTTCTCTCTTCTTGTTCCTTCCAATCCCAACTGGTCACTAGCAACTGACTGGATGAGGTCTGGCAAGCTCGCTGAAACCTCGCCAGGTTAAGGCGAGCCCGCCGGAGGCTTGTCTGGCCACAGCGAGCCTCAACCTTGCCAGATTTGGGTGAAGCTGAGCCTCATCGGTGGCCAGGCAATCTGGTGAGGCTCTGCCTCGTCTGGCCATCGATGAGGCTTGATCTCGCCCAAGTCGTCGACCCCTAGCCTAGCGAGGGTCGAGCCTCGCTTGCCCATTGGCGAGGCTTTAGTGAGCTCATCGGACCTCACCCAGTGGATTGCCGGCCAAAGCAACCAGCGACTAGCCACAAAGGAGGAAGAAGAAGAAAAAAGGGAAAAGAAAAAAGAGAAAAATAAAAAGAAAAATAAAGTAAAAGTAATAAAAAAAAAAAAAAAAAAAAAAATTTAAGAATCTTACCAAATATATTTCTATCCTGAAAATAAAAATTTTGTGTAATTACCAAACGTATTATTTTGTTCAAAAATTATTTTTAAGAACAGAATCAGAAAAAATAATTTCTAATAAAAAATTGTTCCTGGGAACATATAGTTACCCGACACGCCCTAAGCCTTCAAGCCTTGAATGTTGGAGCTTTAGTCATACTCAAGTGTTGAGCTATGTCAGACTAGACCCAACTCTATCACACCCCTCTATAGGATTTTCACTTGTTTTAGCTTATGATGAGTCAAAAGGTATATTTGAGCTTTTCCAATTAAAAAAAAAAAAATCATTTCTTTAAAAAATCATAGAGCTCTATAAAACTTCAAAAGTTTGAATTAGTTAAGACACGAATATATCAATATGATAATTTAAAATGTTTTGCGTCAAGTAAATTAAACTTAATCTATAAAAAGCAGAAGGAGGGTCAAAAAATTACAAACGAAAAGGTTCAGGGAGCTCTTTTTCCTAAGCAACATGTACTGATTTTGGGTTAGACAAACGCGTGAATTTATTCGTACATACATGTACTGATGGGATCGTTTGGATGCATGGGCAAATCTCATCGTAATATGTTTCTGAGAGGACACGACAATGATTTCCATCATCATGATAGCATTTTGGTGTAAAGGGCTCTCAGATGTTGCACATGACCAGCCATGTAGCCCAATATACTACAATCATTCTTTCTAACCTTACCTGATTTTCCATGAGTAGTCAATGTCTCGACGCGAATCTTTTGGCTGTCTAAAATGATAAAGGCCACCAGTCGTGTTTTTTTTTTTTTTTTAGAGCTGACATCAAAACAAACTCGTGTCAGGTCAGATTCGTCTTGTCTCTCTCTCTCCCTCTCTCTCTCGTGTCAGATCAGATTCTTCCTTTTCTCTTCCCCTGCATATGACCATTGCCAAAATGACTCCAACATCACCAGTTGGGATCAAAGTAATTGCGGGGTCCTTTATGCTGCAAACATGTACATGACAAGCTGAACATTCAACTTGTGCAAGTGAATATATGTGCTGAATTCTCATATGGCAATTTATTTGCTCATTTGTATTTGTATTCTATATCTATTAGTTTATTATTTTTATGTAGTATGAAAATGCACGATGAATTTTTTTCACACCCCAAACTCGACATCCATATGTCCCCCTTCCAAATTGAGTACATATGGGTGCAATGTAAATATGGAGGAATTGATCAAAAACCCTCAATTTTGATATCATGAGAAAGTTAAATGTGCAACCATTTTTCTTAAAAATTAATATGATGAAAGAATAAGGGATGTTGTACTTTAGAAATTAACGTGAAATTTGATATATAATGACAAGCTGAACATTCAAGTTGTGCACGTGAATATATGTGCTGGATTCTCATATGGCAATTTATTTGCTCATTTGTTTTTGTATTCTATATCTCTAAGTTTATTATTTTAATGTAGTATGAAAATGCACGATGAATTTTTTTTCACACCCCAAACTTGACATCCATATGTCCCCCTTCCAAATTGAGTACATATGGGTGCAATGTAAATATGGAGGAATTGATAAATAAATAAATAAAAAAACCCTCAATTTTGATATCATGAGAAAGTCAAACGCGCAACCATTTTTCTTAAAAATTAATATGATGAAAGAACAAGGGATGTTGTACTTTAGAATTTAACGTGAAATTTGATTATATAATGAGAAGAGGGTCTTCTATCTTTTAGAAATTTTATCTATATAATTTTCCTCTTTTCTCATTAGATACTATTATCTTAAACAAATAATATGTGAGTATTTGACAACTCAGATGTTATGACAAATTTATACATCTTAAGGAAAATAGATTAGATAACCTGACAATTATGCCAGTTATATAATTCAAGCCTGGTTTGTAACGTCAAGCTACAAAATGGCAAATTTCAATGTATCCCTTCTCGAAATATTTTTATAATTAATAGTCTTGACTAAATTTAAAAGGGATACAAGTATACATTTGTGTGACAACATCAATATCACGTATCTCTAATAACACAGTTTAACCGATTGATGAATTATGCATATCTACTTGGGTGACATACTAACGTGATCTCAATAATTAATTACCTTTTAATTTGAATGGGCAAAGCATAACCAGGAGGTGCGTTGAAGTACGGTCAAGAATACTGATGTTTAGTTACCAATTCGATTCACCCTTGGAGCCAATATTTACCACTGATTCGTGCATTTGCGTGAAAAAAATATTATGGGCATGAAAACTATAACTTCTCTTTTGCTTCCACTCACAAAGGAAACCTTTGCCCAGATCTACTTGGCGACTCCCTCTGGCCATCCCCCACAATCGTCGACCTTTTCCAGCAATGGTGAGGCAACGACAACGGCGACGAGAGCTTGCAGCCCTCGCCTGATTTTTCCTCTTTTTTTTTCTTTTTTTCTTTTAGTTGGCTTACTTTTTAATTTAATCAAAATAAAATTTGCCTTAAAAAATAAATTTGGAATAAAACAATGTCATTTTAGCCATGTCTTTGCCACGTATGATAGAGAAAATAATTTAAAAAGTCACGTCAAAATTTTCTATTAGTCAACTTATATGAAGTTAATAGAAAGATTTGATTGCACCACTTTAAAAAGTTTTGGATTTAATTGCACTTTTTGAAAGTTTTAAAATCCAATTGCATTTTCATGACAGCTTTTTTGGACTTTTGCAGTACTTATCTCTAAAGTAAATGATCAATATGATATTAGAGCATGAGTCGTAAATCCGAATCCTGTTAGAAAGCATGAAAGAGAAAGGATATAGGCTTGAATAACATGTGAAATAAAAGTGTAACACAGGACCAAAAAAAAATTGAGATTTAGCTATGATACTTTGTTATGCTATCCCCAGTTCCAGCCTGAGGTGATCATGCCACAAATTGAGCACTCAAGTAATAACTTTGAATGAGTTTTTTCTTGGTAATGTATCACTTCAATATTAATAATAATCATTTGGAACAAGTCAAAAGGAGTAATTAAAACAATTGTCATCATGGAAGGTGACTCTTATATTAGCTATTGCAGCGAATCCATTTGATAGATTCACTTATGTTGGTATGCTAAATTGCACGCGCAATTGCACTACCGTGACTTGTGGTTCGACGTTCTCAAGATGAGTGCATTTAGCTTCCAGTGGCTTGATACTGCTTTTACTGGGCATTTTGACAATGAAACTGCGGCCAAAACGTAAAAGCATGAAGTAAGACGTGAATTGATGTGATGTGATGTGATGTGACACTTATTATAACGAAAGCAGGTGGGATTGCCCTTTTTAAATTCCACATCTATAGTAGCATTTTCTTTTTATCATTAATACCACCAAAATTTTGAAAGTAAATATATGTGTCACATTTATTCAAAATTAATTTTTATGTCATAAAAACTTCCAATCCCATATATCCGTGTTGCATTTATTCCAAACCGATATATCCATACCACATTTATTCCAAACTAATTTTTGTGTTGCAAAAAACCCCAAATGAATATATTTGTGCTAGATTAGTCCAAAATTAGTATATCCATGCCACATTTATCCCCCCAAAAAAAAAAATCTCATTTTTACCATAATTTAGGGTAAAAAATTAGTTTGGGGGTAAATGTACATATGTAATATTTGTAAGTTTTTGTGACACGAAATTAATTTGCAATAAATGTGGCATAAATGTACTAATTTAGGATTTTTAGTGATATTAACCCTTTTTTAAAAGCTTTTTCACTATGCAGTCCTGAATCACTATAAGAAATTGGGGCAATTGCAATACAATTTTCTAGAGACGAAAATGTTTGGATCTCCATTATACCCTACCACAACGAAAACCGAGATCCTTATTGATGTTGCCTCAAACTTTTGTCCCCATTTTCATAAAATTGTCAAATTTGACTAGCAGTTAATCAAGAGTTTACCAAAGATTGATCCGCAAGAGACCTAAAATAGATTTTAAATATGAAAATTTGGTTTTACACATCAAAATGAACCCTTTAACAGCAAGAATGCCACATGAATGCAACGAATAACTTTTACCTTCGGAATTGGTTGCCCATTTTTCAGTGTCAGAAAGTTTGCAATTTCCCAATTTTTATTGTACATCCCAAAATTATGGATCGCGAGCATCCCAACTTGAAAAAAAAAAATTAGGTCAGATGGATGTTTGGTAAGGGAGTAATCACCAACCAAACTTTAGTCAAACTTTTCGATACCAGAAACAAAGGTCTTAAAGCTCAAAAGCATACCTAGAGGTCTCAGAATAGGAGAGAAACTTTCTAGACCTCTAAGTTACGATATATAATGGTTTTTGGAAATGACAAGTCCACAAAACAATGTCCGTTCCTGCCGTAAGACCTTATGTGCATTGGAATCTCAGACTCTGATTTCACAATTTTACTTAGCAATATTAGGCTATTAATATGCTCTCCTGACAAGCTTTCCAACGATACAAAAATCATACAAGTCACATGTTAGATGAAGGAGTTACAAGTTAAGAAAGAGTGAGCCTCCACTTGAAGCATGCCCCTCCTCTCAAGGCGGGCACGCCTCTATCTAAGGCGTGATACACCCTTGTTTCGTACCCCCTAATTTTGCATTTTGAGGGTGGCGGTTGAGTCTATCCTTAAGCTCTTGTATCGATTTTCTATCAAATTAAGCTAAGTTATGTTTTCTCTTGTTTTTTGTGTGTCTGTGTAGGTTCCATAATTCTTGCTAGACCCGTCAAAATAGGTCATAAGCCCATTTACAAATGGAGATGGTAAAAATCTCTCACGACACTCTTCTCTACTTTATTTTTATTTTCTTTTTTACTTTATTTTTCTCTCTTTTTTGATTAACTTCTTTTTTTTTTCTTTCTTCCTCTTCCATCATTCTCTAATAAAATTTTATTAAATAGAAAATTGTACTAATATACCTAAAATATTAAAACACCTAAATTATGTATTAAATGTATATTTATATATTGAAATTATATTATAAGATAGAATTAAATTCAAAATTATAAATATAAATAAGATTGAAATTTAAAAAGTAACTTTTTATTTTTTTATTTTGAATTTCTTATATTAGAATTCAAATATTAGTCATATTGAAATATAAAATTTCTTATTATGGATATTAGAAATCCTACATACCTTTATCTCACATCTACCATGGGATAATTCTGTCCAATCTATATACCATTTATATCCAACTTTATTCTATCTTGAGCAGACACCAAATGCAGGATAAAATAAATTTTATCATATTCTGAATTTTATCCTAACCACCGAACACAACCTATAGGTATTAAATGGGGTTTTTTTTTTCTTTTTTTGTAAATCAATTATAAATGGGTTTAAACACAATATGAATGTTTAATTAATCATAATAGATTTATAACTTATTTAAACTCAATCTACCTCTATAACTTTCTCTTCATTCTATCTCACCTTAATTGATCTTACACTCGCTTACTCCACACTCTTACCTTAGTTTGGGTATACATATAGATTGGGTGAAAGATGGAAATATTTTAGCAATATGGGTCAAGTTAGGTAGAGGTTAGATATTTGCATTATAAATAAATGAATCATATATAGATTAATGAGTCAATTTGGGTCGGATCATTTATGATCCGACTCAAACTCAACCTAACTTACTAATTTGACAAGTCTAATTCTCGTGCTCTCAAAGGCAAGTCTCAACTTCGTCGCCTTCAATCCATCTAGAAATGCACACCAGGATGTCTTAATGTCCGTTTAGACTCATAAATTTAGAATACCTGCTACTTTTTTTTTTTTTTTTTGGTCAGAATACTACCCGCTAGTTTAAAGAGTCGAAAAACGCGTGTTCCAACTTCCAAGGCCGAACACCGAAAGGAAAACTTGAAAACCTAGGATACGTCATTATGATTTCTGTTTTTTTTTTTTTTTTTTTGAATTATGATTTCCGTTTGAATAGTTGAAAACGCATGTTCTTGGACTGTCGTAATACTGACATCAGATCTAGAGCTATATGATATGTCATTATGTCGCCAAAATGTCACTAGAATATGCATTTCGGTAGGCTGTCATAAGGACTATTCAAATCTAGAATTAGGCAGTTATGATGCCGGATAAGATAGAAATATGGTGGAATGCAAGCTGTTGTGTGTGCATTGCATTGCGCAATCTTAAGGGTATATAAAGTGGTGGACGTATTAAGCTGTCGCATTAAAACACCACTTTATAGTGAGCAATCCCATAGGTCATGTACCAAAAGGATTGCGTTCAAGTGTAGAATGAGCTATGATAATATGATTAAAAATCAAAAGTCAGTAACCATCGGGATTCAAACCCATGAGCTAAGGTCCTGGACGATTATTCATTTCCTGATTTTGATTTGACCAATGTTTTTAAAACCAATAATGATATTGTTTTGACCTTACTGAAAGGAAAAGAGTGCATTGCTACATAAATGTTATCATGTTAGAGTAAAGTCGCAAATTGTATAAATGACTCTCACGTAGTGCAGTTTGCACATTGCATCATTATTTTTTGCATTAGAATTGTCATGTCATGTTACATGTGATTATTATAATGTTACGCATATAATTTGCCATGTCATACTGCATGCGATTATTGACAAATAATGCCATTTTCCCATCACGTTCACTTTGTACATTAATTTTGTAAGTTAGCTATTATTTACTTCTACCATTACTTGACTAGAAATTGCAAAGTTTTAGGTAAATTCATTCTATTGACTTTTTGCTTTTTGTTGAACTTATTTTCCTTCGTTTGGAAAGCATATGCAGGAAAATAAAGATGAATTAAAGAAAATCGGATATAATTTGACATTTTGTGAGGGGAATTTTAAGGTTTTCCATGCTTCCTTTATTTTGCTCCAATCAGTGCTTTCTAAAAAGAGGTTTGAGACCGAACTTTTATAGTTGTAAAGACCTAAGAATTTTATAAAAAAAAACAAAAATACATGAACAATATTATTGTCGACCGAACTTTTTTTAACAATTAATAGAACATTATCATATGTTGACGGAGAATTAAAATACGACTTACTTAGTGGCTTGAAAGGCAAAATGGAGGGGCTATCTCTAGACAATATGTAATATTCAAACTTTAAGCTGAACTGACATTTACCTGACACAATTAAATCATTCATCCACATGCATTTAAGGGTATGTTTGTCTGAGTGAAAAATTTTTTCCACAATCAGTTTTCTAAACTTTCGTGTGTTTGATTTGCTGAAAATGATTAGTCAACATAAAACCATTTAAGATTAAAGAAATTATTCATGCTTAAAATAAATAAAATGAATTCTTTAATCCGAAAAGAGGAGATTTTCCTGAAAAATATTTTCCATGAAAAATATTTTCCTTTAACATGAAGTTTTTTGGGAAACAAACACACACCCTAAGAGAAGGCTCCATCAATGAATTGGAAGGCCATACTTTGAAGTTGCCGTAAGCGGGGAGATCTAATTTGAATATGAGTCCTGCCATATCAAAATCAAGAGATTGGTTTACCACTATGCAGTTTTTCCCAGTCCCTTAGCAGTCATTAATAAATCTTAAAGTCACCAAAAATTTATAAAAAAAAAAAAAAAAAAAAACATGATGTCCAAGTAAGTCAAGCACGTACAAACATAGATAAACAGATTCTTTCATTACCCCAGAACCCTAGAGAACATAGGGTTGATACTGGTAGTTAGAAGGGTGGTTATAAGATAGTTATTGGACTTTTCTGAACTCTATTTTAATGGGTTCCCAAGTACACACCATGCATGCCCAGCTAGTAACCCTCAGGAATTGTGCACGTCAGATGACAGCTGATGAACCAGATAATTCTTTTTGGACACAAAACCATCGTCACAAAAGGTTAAACCGTAGGGGACAAAGGGTATGAGAACAAAACTATGTTGGAGACAGCTGAACAGAATTGATTATAGTAAGAAGATCACTGACTAAGAATTGGAACACATTGTGATTACGCCGCTATTGATAAATAAAGAAAGCAACTGTGCATTTCATTAGGTTCATTGCTAGTAAGGAAAAATAAAATTCGCAGGTAAGTTCGGAGACTATATACACGCAAAAAGATTCTCGAGTCAATGAATTTACTGAAGTTCCTCGATTAAATTCTTCTTTAAGTAAGAACGCAAGAAACGGAGTTAACATATGATAAATCTACAAGAGCCCCATTTTCCACTCTCTTTTTTCCCTAATAGCCCATGTCTAGAGGTGGCAAAATAGTCTAAAACCCCCCATTTTAACTCATATTTAATGGAAATTTCAAAATATAAACTCATCTTTAATGGTGTGGATCATAAATGGATTGTCTTAAATTTGAAAAAGAAGATTGAGTGGGTCATAAATGGTTTACACCATAACGTAATGGGTCTTAAATTGGTTTTAATTGGTCATAAATGGGATGCCTAGCAAGTTTAAGTGAATTGGGTCAATTTTAATTATTTTTTAATTTTTAATTTTCAATTTTTTTTTTATCTCTTTTCTTTTCCTTTTCTTTTTTGAAATCGGGCAAGGATCGCCAGTCACAAGTGAGGGCTGGCTAACCCTCATTAACACTGGGCAAGGGTCGTGAAGCCACCGGCAAAAGATGAGGGTTGCAGCTCTCACCTAGATGGCCACTAGACAAGAAAGAAAAGTACCCCACGTTCCATTTGGATTTGGACAAAACGATTTCTAAATATCAGAGAAAGCAAAGTACTTTTGTTTAAAAAAAGAAAAGAGGGGACCGATGGAGCGAGGGCATCTATTCTATGGTTACTCGAGGGATCAATCTATATAATCATATGATATAATTGCATCCTTATATTAAAGTGTCATACCACGCGAATACTACCGAATTTTTTTTTTAATTAACCAACTGAAATCTAGTTTTTTTTTTTCCATCCAACGGTGAGAGAGATGAAGAAGGGGGCGTTCTGATAGGAGAGCGATCGATATTCCCATGCGTAGAAGAAAAAGCTGCAAAGCTTCCCATTTCCTTGTATGTAGAAAATGGGGGAAGAAAAGAGAGAGAGAGAGAGAGAGAGAGAGAGAGAGAGAGAGAGAGAGGCAGAGCAAAACTCCACCTTAAAAAATGGGAAATGTTGTTTTGCTGTTCTTTCTTTCTCCTGTTTTATCGTGTAGGGTGTTGGAAGGAACAAGGGTGGGAATCGCGGTGTCAGATGTTTGGTTTCGGCTTCTCTGCAGCAGATCAGCGCACCTCTCTTCGTGTTTGTTAGCGCCTCGCGGCTAGATTCTGCTGCCTCACGCCGACCGTGACGAGCTCAATGTCCCCCATTTAGCCTTCTTTTACTCTCTTTCTCGAAGAGCTCCATGATGTCCCTGATCCCGGCCTCAGTTAGACTGATCTGGCAACGGGCGCCGAGACTCGAAGCACGAACCGGTTGCCTGGCAGGACATTAGGGTTTTTCTGTTTTTTCTTTTTTTACCATAACTGTTCTTGCTTTAGTACAGCTCCTATCGCTATCGCGCATTACACATGAAATAATGGAGAGGTTTGGACAGGACAGTGACATCAACGGTTAGAATGAGTTCTGGACTGGAAGATAGGTATCCTCTATTAAAGAGTATTCTAAGCTCTGCACTAGTGGCATTGCATGTTTGGAAAAACATGAAAAAGTTGAAGCCTAAATATTTTAAGTTTTTAAGATATGGCGATTTATACAGCTGTTATATTGTAAAAAGAGATCTTAATGGCTTTAGTTCTAGAGGAGGCGCCTCGGGATAATTTACGCCATTGAGTCGTTGAATTGTACTACTTATTTAATTAAGACCATTGAAATTTCATCAGTTTATGATCAACCAAAAAAAAAAAAAATTAAGACCGTTGATCTCTAACTTTATAAGCTAACGTGACCATCGATACCAACCCATAGTATGATGTGGCAAAAAGTCATTACCACCTTGGACAATGAATTTCCGCTGGCTAAATTGCAAGAATAATTTTGAAGGTACAAAATCAAGCGTAAGATTATGTAACTTTCTAGTTTTTTTATCATGGCAAGGGTTATTTCAATACTAGACGTTTTGCTAGGACCAACCGAGTTCACTTCAATATGTTGGAATTAGTGGCGAAGGAACTTGATATGACAAATGACACGAGTTGAAGGAGTTGATTACACAAACTGCAAATTTGAAGACCGCTTTTGAAAGTTAATATTGATTCATGGATCAATTTCACCATATTCCCTAACTTGATATGAGGATTTCACATTGCAAGATAATCTACACCGTCAATTCGAAGCATGTTGATCGTGTCGTCAATCTCACAGAAGTAAATTTTTATCGTTTGTATTTAAAGGGATAAATTGAATATTGTCAATTTTGTTTGCATAGAGAAAAGGTAAAGATTGCAATTTACCTATCCCTGCATGGGCTGGGTCGTATTGTAAGACCCCATAGATGGATGGGCCTTGATCTTCATGTTACTCAGGCTAAACAAATGATTTCTCTTTGGTCGGATTCCTGTTGGCCAATTTGGGCCGTAAAGCAACAGAACCACGTAGCTCTCAATCGATGGAAAACAAGGCACGCCGATGCACACGTCCGATGCAGCTTTGCAAACCCAGTTTCGGCTAGTCCGGCGCCGGCAAGAGCTCGTCGCGCGCCCGCCGGCAACTCTGCATCTCATCCCTCTGCCCTAAGGATAGCTCGTCCCCATTTCGCGGTCTCCCATCGTCCCGAAATATCCGGCGGGACCGGCGGCTTAATGGACACCTCGGTCAAGTAACCACACACCGCAGTAGATGATCGGTTCTCCATGAAGAGCAAATTATGTCGATCAATCCACATTGGAAAGTCGCTGCACTAGTTTTATTTATGACGTAATAACGTCTTCAGTGCAGAAGACATCTTCTCGTCTCGTATGAGTCTGTACCAATAATTTTTCTGACTCCATCTGGGCCCTGATTTATTTTTCCAAGCTGCGCTATCTGGTTTTCCAGTGATGGAAAATTACTTTTTTTTTTTTCCTTTTGGCGAAGAAAATCAAGAATTACATGTTATATAGCATCATTATATTGTTCCATGTCAAAAAAATACTCATTTTTCTTTGTGCTGGTAAATTTCAATAAATAAAAGTAAATGCTCAAAACTGTTGGTAAAAAAAAAGTATCAATAACTTTCTTCAAAGGAACTTATTGGTAAATTAGCAGTAAGTTTATGAAGTCACCATTTTTTCATAGTTTTGAAACTAGCAATATCTTATCAGTTAACTAACTTTTAATTGCATAACTTATCAACACTCCGAATTTACTTATATGAAATTATCCATCTAAATGAGAATGATTTACCAATTTTTGTTAGATTAATTGTCAACTAGTTTTAGGTTACTAACATCCATTTACATTAATTACCAACATTTAATTATACTTTAAAATTTGTCGACTTTTCAATTGGGTTACCATTTTTTATTCGTTTTGGTTAGCAACCCATTATATTTGCTAAAAACTGGTTTGATAACCCAAATAAGCGCTGAAAACTAAAAACTAAGCACATATTGAGATTAACCTTATTTGATAGCCTAAATTAAAATGAACTTAAATTATTCAATCAGATAAAAAAATCCACCTAATATAGTAAGTAAGGGACTGGTTACTTAATTCTATGAATAGAAATTAGTCGTTTTTGCTTGGATAAATAGTGTCGTTTCTTGGCCTTTTAGCTAAAGCCCGAACTCAACCTCAAATCTCTAAATTCCCACAAATCAATCCCTCTCATTCGAGCCCTAATTCGGTAATTCCCATGAGAAACCCCAATTCCAATCTTGGCGGCTATAGTTGAGGCAAAGATGAAGATGAAGATTCTGCAACAAAACGACAATGAGTGATCATGTTAGGTTTACATTGAATTCCGCCATCTTCAATTTTTGACAAAACACAAGGAGAAAAGGCAGAGAATCAGTCCAAGTTGTAACGTCGACTGTGATGCCTCTAAGAGTGTGTTGTCTTTTTATAATCCATTTGCATTTACTTGTGTTGATCTCTTCACATGTGATATGTGATAAATTACTCAAATAAAGATTGGAGAATTCATATAGAACATAATAAATTTAAGAAGTTTGTAAGAAAGACAAATAAACGTTAGTGAAAAAAAAAATGAAGAATTTATAAACAGTTAAAAAGGATTGGTAACTTCATCGAGTTATCAGTAAGTTATCAACAAATTATTGAAAAGTCAACTTTTTGACACTTACTATATTGGAAATCTATCAATCTATTGGAAAAAGAAAAGGGAGGAGTTGCTTCCAAAGCTAGTTTCCTCACCGGTGCCGGTAAAACAATGGCTAAAAACTAAGAGAAAGTCAACTCAAATTGCGCATCTAGAGGCAGCCATTCCTTCCCTCTAAAGCTATCAATTTTAACATCATTAAGAAACAAGTTCATCGCTGAAAAAAAAGGGTAAAGTTCATAATTCTTCTCAAACCTCTCCACTCTGCAACGCCCTTCACCGATCAATCTCTGACCTCCGAAATGCAGATCTCATCTCTCTTCTCGATCTTCATCCTCTTCTCTTTCTCCTCGCTCGCCTACGCTTCGGTAATTCACGGTAAGTCTCACTATGTTCCACTTCGAACGCATGCAGAGCTCAAAGCCTCATTGATCTCCTATGTGATTGGCTTCTCTTCTTCTTCACATCTTTTTCTCTCCAGATTTCGCGCCAACTCCAGAGCCATCTTCCCTGCTGCCTCATTTCCGCCACCGGAGCGCGAGCCACTTCCAGACGATGGCTTCGGGTTTGCCTCTGGTGATTACTCCCCGCCGGCACCGCCACGGTCATCCAAGCTCCCGTCGCCTCTGCCGGCTCCAGCGTTGGCACCAGCGGGGCAGAGCAGTCTGTCTCCAGCCTCGGCAGAGGGAGGAGCAAGAGGAAGTGCGGATGAGGACTCCGGCGAGAGCAGCTCTCCGCCGGCAGCAGCGGTGGAGTCGGAGGAGACGGTGAGGTGGTGCACGGTGAGGGGGGAGATGGAGGATTGCCGGTTCCTCCTGAATCTGTTGAGCCAATCTAGTAATTACACTTGGACATGGTAAGTTCAAGAGTATAAAAATACCCAGCCTCATAAGTTTTAATTAAATAAAGAGACAAGTGTATTGAAAATTCTAAAACTTGTTATGAAAATATAATTAAGTCCTAAAAATTTCAAAAAATGTAATTAAGTCATGAAACTTATCACGAAAGTGCAATTAAGTCCTAAAACTACCCACAAAAATGAAATTGAGTCCGGAAATTATCAAATTTGTTCAATTTAGTCATTATGTTGATTGCACTAAGTTTTAGGATTTGATTGCTCTATTTAAAAGTTTTGAAACTTGATTGTGCTTTCATAACAAGTTTTTGCACTTATTTACACTTTTTTCTGACTCAATTACATTTTCGTGTCATGTTTTAGGATTTCTAGTACACATTTCTTAAGTAAATGATGAAAAACCATCATAAGTTTCTGCAACATTTTTCGCCTCTTGCCAGTGTCATTAGAGACAGCACCACCGAGTGCCTTGACTCCATCAGAAAAGGCGAAGCAGACATCATAAACTTAGAAGCAGGCGCGGCGTTCGCCGCGTTCCTCAACTCTTCGATGAAAGCCATTGCAAATGAAGTCTACTGCAACCGCACCGAGTCCTACGAAGCCGTCGCCGTTGTCCCCCGAAAGTCCTGCGAGGCCAAACGAGGCCTTGGCCTAATGGACTTCAAGGGCCACCGGTCTTGCCACGGAGAATACTCCTCTGCCTCCGGGTGGACCTACCCCATCGATCACATCAAGAAGTCGGTCGGTTCCACTTCCGATAAAATGGATGATGTCGACGTTGCTGCAAATTTCTTCTCCAAGGTCTGCGCTCCATCCAGTTCTGGCCTTGGCAGACGAGGGATTTGCAGCGGATGTGGTGACGAGAATGAGAACGGCACTAGCTGCGACCGGGACAGCTTGTACTATGGCGACACAGGCTCGTTCCGGTGCCTCATGGAAGGTTTGGGTGATGTTGCGTTCGTGAGAGGAGATACTGCTCTGCTTTATTCCATGGAAGGGCCTTATAACCAGTCATGGTCCAAAAGATCAGTAAGAGACTTCATGTATGTATTTCAACTCCTGTACATAGCTTGAGCTAAGTAGACATTACTTGAATTTTGCAGTTTGACAGTTTATGATTCAACAGGATCATCGATATAGTCTGATGCTTCCATGTAATGCAGGTACTTGTGTCCGCAGGGAGGCTGCAGAGAAATAAATGGCTACCCTGGCGCTTGCTCGTAAGTTCTAAGTCTTGTTAATTTGCCCATAGCATAGGCTCGGATTGGACCGTCCCCTGAAAAATAAATCTAGGCCAGAGAAAAATGAAAGTGAGCGACATTGTCGAGGCCCTTGTCTGTGATCGGGCGATGATCAGTTTTACGCACCGTGTCTTTTGATCATTAAAATAGATATGTATCAGACATTAGGAAGTCCATTTGAGTCAAAGAGCATAAGCCTATTCCCCTGCATTAATTATTTAGAAAATTGTTTAAAGGTGCGCCAAAATAGTAAAAAGATGGTCCGTGTAAAGCAAAGCAGATGTATATTCGATGTTGTGCTCGCAGATAAACCGAAGGCGAAGAAGTTATAAATCTCGACAGTTTGGTCTCAAGTAAATTAAGCTGCTGTTTTTTCCCCTTGTTCTTACTGACCAGAAGCCTCCTGGTCATGACAGATTCGGAACTGTTCCGGCCAATACGATCATGGCGAGTAATTCGATCCAAAACCACAAGAGATTGCACATCCTGGAAAGATTGGCGAACTCGTCCTGGATAGAAGCTGCCTACGCAGAGAAAATAAGCTCCATCCACATGGTCAGTCCAAGGTACAGACAATTTTTTTATTCAAATCCGTAAGCAAATCAGTTCATCTTGTTGCAATTATGTTATCCCAAACGCAAAGCACTTCCTTTCTGCAGCACTCAGGAGTTCACGAATCAAGATGCTCACGCGGTCGTATCTGGGGCAATCAGCTTCCATTTCTGAGAGCATACAACATTCGAAGACCCAGAAAACCGAGGGCTCCACCTCCGGCACAAACTCATTCCCAGGTCAGAGCCTATTCTTATAAACAAAGGGAAAAGAAAACCTTGTTGCAATTGTTGGCAATTGTTCTCATTTCCAGTTCTCAAATGAATCATCTGTTAATGTCTGCGATCGTTCGACAGATCGGTATTCCATGCTGTGGGTGCTTCTGTCAGCTGCACTGGCGTGCTGTTTCTGCAGTGTATGATGGAGAGAAACCAGGCCTCTCTTCGGTTGAAGTGATATTGCAATTCCATCTTACTGGGTGATTCTTATATTTCCTTTTCTAGACTTAGGCATATTTAGTATCAATAGAATGGAATATTGTATTCTAAGTGAAAGGGAAGCTGTGTCGTAACTTCTTGAGATGGTCTTCGTTTGACTATTACAACATGAAAGCGAGTGTAATCTGGGCAGAAATCTTGATTTGGAAATTGATATATTGGATTCCCATTATTTCCTTTCTTTATATAGACTCACAAGATCTATATATTTCCTTTCTTTATGTAGACTCACATTATGGATACGAAGCATTGAGTTCCTAAGGTACTTTTGGAAAGACGATATCTTAGATTCGCCAAATATACATCTTCACATCTTGCCATGAAAGAAACTAACGTTCGCTAGCATATAAGCAGCAACCCCAGCATTGCCTCCGCAAAAGAAATTCGTACTCCATATCTTTGCAAAAAATTCGAAAGGGAGAGATAGTTGAGTTGCTACTATTCTTCTTTTGATTCGCAAAAGATGGAATCGAAGACATCGGTGGTGAGGTGCGTGGCCTTGGCCTTGGCGGTGGTGATGCTCGCCACGGTGGCGGCCTCCGCGATGCCCGAGATAGTCGCGACTGCGATGCCGGCCTCCACGACGGCCGACATAGGCACGAGCCGTGTCCAGATCATCATCGACTGCAGCCAACCGGACTGCACCAACATGTGCAGGGCGGCGTACGGGGCCAAGCTCATCCAGGCTATCTGCCAGGTCTTGCCGATTGGGAAGCTTTGTGTCTGCCAACACAAGCCTTGAGACTCGATGCGATACGGAAAGGGAAGGAAGAGAAGAAAGGGACTCTTGAGTTATAATCTAGTTTTTGGTCCCAGTTTGCTTTATTTGCTCAATTTTTTTCCACTAAATAAAGAATTTTCTTTTTCTTAGGTGTTTATTTCCTTTTCCGAATGTTTGGATTATGTTACTTTGTTTTCTCCAATGGCTGATATTATGTGGGGAAAATCGCACCTAGTCCTTTATATTGATGTATCGGAACACGGCCTAGCCCTAAATCAAATACTCGACATTTAGAAAGTGTAAATCAAATCCGAAATCTTCACTAGAAGGTGTACGTACTATGTCGGGAAATTGAATTTGAGTTGCCACATAGGCTTTTCGAGTGTTGCGCGGTGCTTTTTTCACCGAAAAGATTGAAAGTGCACTTTTTAAAAAAAAATGTTTAAGATTTGATTATACTAATTGAAAGATTTAAAAATCAATTGCATTTTGTACCTTAAATACAGCACTAATCAAAAAGTAGAGAGTGGTGCTTGGCTGCTGCCCGCATATCAACAGGTTTGGGTACTTTCTTTTTAACCCTATTAGAGTTAATGTGTTATTATAATGTTAAAGTATTGGCGCGAGTAGCAGGGTAAGTCTTTAGTTATGAAGTACGAAAAGGGTAAAAAATTGGAAAGTGAATATACACATTATTCCGACCAAATATATATGTACACACACCATAATAATAAATAAGTTGTAAATAATTTCCTAAACCAGATTGATTTTCCAAGCTAATTAGAAAGTTCTGGATTGCGACTTGATTGTACATTGAAGATTCACATTTGATACACTTCTTGATCATGTTATTTAGGCTCTATTTACTTTATGAAAAAAATGATTTGAAAAAACATTTGATAAAGTCAATTGCTTATATAACTTATAAAAATGATCAAACAGGAAATATTTTCAATTTTCACAAACATGTTTTGACTTAATTTACTGTCAACAATGAAACTATTTTAATATAAGCAATCATTTTCAGAAAAAAATATTTTTAAATCATTCATTTTTTGTGAAATAAAATAAGTTGAACATTTTGATTCATGGATCGCAGTTCATTGAATGTACCCTCGCATTCCTTGATAGGCTAAGCAGAACAAAGTTCAGAACCTTTTGAATACCAGACAATTAGCATGATTCATAAGAGACTCGTAGCATAGGATCACGGGTTTCGTTACAGATGATCACGAAGGGATTTTACAGGATGTGTCCAACTCAGATAGGAGACTCTTCTATCTTTCTCGATGTCGTTTCAAGGCGTGGGAATGAGGATGTCCCCGATGTTTTTGTGCCACGGATCAGCAAGGTGCGTCGCCAAGTTCTCCAGAGGCCCGGTGCCGGGGTAAGCCGTTTGCTGGACGCAGAACCCGACGAACGCCAACAACGCCAGACGACCTTTTCCCCCACCACATTCATAGACACAACAAGTTAGGCAAATTCAAGTACTCGATCGGAGAAATTTCATCAATCAAACGTTAGTACGAACTGCCGCATCGGTTTCTTACCGTTCTTGATCTCCTTCACTTTGAGCTCCTCGAACTTGACGGGGTCCTTGGAGTAGCCGAGAGGGTCGAAGGCGCCGCCGGGGTACTTCTTCTTCTCCGGGTCCTTCTCCATGCTGCGCTGGTGCTCGACAAAGGCGATGGAGATGAACTCGATGGCGAGGATGGTGGGCAGAGTTCCCCACGGCACCGGGTTGCCCAAGTAGGTGGCCTGGCCTCCGGGCTTGGCCGCCCACTCCTGCGCTTGCACCCAGTTTCCTAAGCCCAAGGCTTCCGGCACCAAGATCCCGGGCTGCGATGATCCCGTCGATGCACAAGAGCAATTAGCCAAATTAAACAGTACACTCCGAGAAATCTTAAAGAGAAAATTGAAGAAAGAAACAGATCATCTTCATGAGCCAATCAATGGTTCAGCAGTAATTCTTGAATCTCAAGAACAAAATTCTGTCATCTACATTTTCAAGCTGCATCACCATGAACTATCTTGCACTATGATTACTAAGACCATGTATCAGCTACTAGGTAGTGCAGTGCAGAGTACTTACAACAGCAAGCATAGCCCATCTGCAGTGAATGAGTTCAGACTCCTTGAATCTCTCCAGGTTCTCCGGGACTTCCCCGAGCCGAAGCGGGTCGAACCCGAAGTCGCTGCATATACGTAAACATTCTTTCAAGATAGGCCGCAATCGAACATGCTCTTAGTAGGGGTTGCTGCCATCAGCATCGAGATTTGCTTACCCGGGTGCCGAGCCGTCGAGGTAGGGTGGCCGGGGCGAACCGGGCATCCAGTCGGCCGACATGGAGAAGCGCGACACGGCATTCGTGGCGGCGCCGCTCGGGAGCGGGACGGCGGCGGCGAACTTCGACTTGGAGGAGGAGAGGACGGATGGGAAGGAGGTGGTGGAGATGCCGCAGCTCATCAGCGAGTTGGCGGCCATTCTCGGAGACCGGAGACGATCGGTGAGTCTTCCGAGAATGGAGCGAGAGAGAGAGAGAGAGAGAGAGCGAATGAATGGACGAAGTAGAATCGAGACGTTCGAACTAGTTGTAGCAGACAGCTTTGAAACGAGGAGATATTAGCGAATCCGCACGTAGGTTGCCATTGGCTCATTATCTGCAGAGACCCAATGGGATTGCGCCACGTGTGTTTGGTCGATCCAATCTGGTGTGTACGTGGGATTTTTTCTTTGTTAGATCCATGTATGGCTTTTTCTATGGTGGAGATTTGTGCTGCATTATTAATTCAAGTTTTTCCAGAAATACTTTTGAAAAATGGAAAGGAAAAATGGAAAAAATAGCTTTCCCTCTCTTCATGGGCGTTCTTCACATTTATGAAGGATTTCCTTTGATCTGTTTCTCAATTTTTTAAAATTTTCAACTTCACCTAAAGACATGTAATATGACATTTTCCAACTTCAAATTCTGCTCTTAACATATCCAATATGAAATATTTGCCCTCTCTAATCTAATTCATCGAGGCGTCTAATTATTTCCCTAACATAAAAAAACTACGAAAGAGCTTCCTTTTTCTTTAGACTTCCATAAAATCCCTGTGACTGTGCGTGGGGCCGCCAAAATGTACATGCAAGGCCACCCGCCCTGCTCGTCGTGAGGCGGGGATGGAGATGGAATTCCCACCTTGGTCGGGGCGCAGGGTGGAGATGGGGACTCGTCAACCCAGCTTGCCTTGCTTTTTTTATTTTATTAAATTTTATTTATTTGATTATTAGTTGTTATCTTTATGCTCCTATTATTAATATCGCAAAGTTACTCATTTTGAAAATGCCCTTCGAATGTATATCCCGTTACATCTAAATAATTATTTTCTCAAAACACTTATATAATTATTACATAGTCATTCATTTTAATTAAATTTGATCGGGGACGAAGAGGGAAAATTTTCTACTCGCGGGCCAAGGATGGGGCTCAGGGGTCAAGGGTGCCTGGCAGGGCAATTCAATAAAAGGATTGAGTCTCTCACAATTCAATTGTCAGTGAACTTTCAAATTATATTATTCAACAGAGCAGCACTTCGTTAGTCTAGTTAAGAAAGTTTCAATCACCAAATACTCAAATGGCAAAGAGTTGGGCGGCCATAGCCTTTTCGGACCTCTGTTGAAAATTGAAAAAAAGGACCTTGGTAATTATTGCACCGAAGATACAACGAAAACATCCCAAATTTGTCTCAAGGAACACCCAAAAATTAAGACCACTGAAATTAAGTCTAAAGCCATACTTGAGGTGGTGCACATGCGCATGTAAGCACTTCATTCAGTGGTCCAGATGCATTAACGTCACAAACTAGGCTCTAATCATCCCCATTGTCCGCGCAACGAGCCATGAGAAGAGCTTGATCAGCATGTCCATCTCTCTCTCAAAGCAGCAGCAGCAGCAGCAGTCGAGGTGATGGCCCAAAGCCAAGCTCGATGGAGGCCACTGTGCGATTGCAAGCTTGGCCCAAGGCGGCCAGGCTAGATTGTAGGACGAAAAAAATTTGACAAGGCTTAATTTATTTCGTGGAAAATAATTTTCAAAAATAGATTTTTCGGATTTTCATTTGTTTTATGAAAAATGAATTAGTTAGGAAAACATTTTTCATCAATGGAAAAATGTCTACTGAAATAAAGGAAAATGTTTTCCGTTTTTAAAAAAGAGGAAGATATTTTCCTCACTTACTCTTTCTTGTTTCACATCTCTGTTAGTGTTAACCCACTCTTCTTTCTTTTCTTTTCTTTTTTTTTTTTTAAAAATTCTTTTAAAAACTCTTTTTTCTCCTTTTCTTTCTTTCTTTTTTTCTTTTGTCTCAACCGATCGTCGGCCACAAGCAAGCCTCGAGCTCACAGCCTCAATCGAGCTTGAGGCTCACTAACCCTCACCAGCGAGCAACCTCAAGCTCGAAAAAATAAAAGGAAAAAAAATTAAAATTAGAAATTGAAAGCAAAATTTAAAATTTTGATTTTTTATAAGCCTCGAGCTTCAAAATTTCCATGCCAAAAAGCAAAGAATATTGTATAGTTTATTTTCAAGTTTCAACTGAACACCATGAAATATTGTTATTTTCCTAAAAAATGGCCTAGTAAACCAATCGAAAAATGAATGTATATCCGATTCTTAAAAGACTTATAAAAATAAAAGGAAAAATGTTCAAAAAAAAATTAAAAATAAGAAATTATAAAGAAAAATTCAAAATTTAAAATTTTGATTTTTTATAATGAATAATTATTAAAGGGAGTGCACGGAGGAAAATCAAATCAAATTTTCCATGCCAAAAAACAAAGAATATTATATAGTTTATTTTCAAGTTTCAAAATTGGCTAAAATGATCATATTGACAAATCATCAAACGGTTTAAAATTGAAATACAATTGTTATTTTCACCTTAAATAAGTTTAAAACTTTTTTTTGATAATTTTTCTGGCAAAAGAGTCCATAAAAGAATGATGATGAATGAATAATGGCACATTTTAGTTAAGTTTATCCTCCTTGAAAATACTAAAAATCACTCATAAAAAATGAATGAGTGAGATATGAGCCGGTACAAATAATTTTAAGTTTTTATTTTTATTTTAGTTCCAACCATCAAGCGAAGGTTAAAGATATAGAGTCCCGTTCATCAATATTTTATTCTACAAATCTACCATAGGTATAAAATCGCTATTATCATCTCATTCGTGGAACAGATTTCTTTTTATCCACCAAGATGCACCAATTATGACTCCTGGCACATGCCAATAAGTGCCCAAATCAAAATTTTATCCATTAGCTGAATTAGGATACTCTGTTAATTTAAGGATTAATTAAGAGGGCTTTATACCTTTTTAAAAGTATGGCACATTGTACTTAGCGTAAGATGATTTCAAGTTTCTAGATGAATCATAGAATTGTGCTATGCATATGTGACAAGCATATATCGCACATATCTCGTGCACGTGTCATCAAGGCCATAACAATCACGGCCTCATCGAATCTACCATCTTCTCTCCAAATCGCAAATCAACCTCTCTCCATCATCAGATCAAACAATTAACCCTCTCGCACAACCTTTTGGAATCGTCGCCATCACCATTGATGGGGATTGGGATATCCGAGCTGTTGCTTCTCGATTAGAGCAAGAGCGTCGATGGCGACAGCAAGGAGAGGATCACCTACTGGAAGGACCAGATCATGCTCTGAGGGCTTGTCATGAGTGTTATGCTGGGGAGCTTGTTCTACATCATCACTCGCGAGCTCAACCTAAATTTCGACGTCATACCGTCCCTGAACATTGCCGCCGGACTATTGGGATTCTTTTTGTCAAGTGGATAGGGTTCTTACTGCAGCTGGGCCTCTCGATTGCGTCTTTCAGGGGGTGTCAGAACCAAACCGAACTGAAATTTCCTACATTTTTGGTTTGGTTTGATTCGGCTTTCGATTCAGTTTTTGGTTCGGATATTGGTAAATCAATCCTTTATTTTTCCGATTAGAATTTTTTCAGTTTGATTCAGTTTCTTTCTTTGCTCTCTTGACTCCTAAGCCTAAGACCTGGAGAGGGAGAGGGAGAGGGAGGCAAGGTTGAGAGATGGCATATGGGTTGAACGCGACTGTGAAGGCAAAGGCTGAATGATGGCATGTGGGTGACGAATTTGAAGGTTGGCTCTTCAATTCTTGATGCTGGTGAGCGACGGCGACTGGGTTGCGTGCAGCAACCTCATCTTCGTCATTTTTCTGTTCTTCATGCTCGACCTCTTTAGGTAAGTTCAAAGTGAAATTTTTTTGTGCATTCATGTGTATTTCAGTCAATTTCTGAGTAAGATATATACAAAAATCGCCCTTGAATTGTAGATTTATTAGTAATCTAATTGAAATCTGTCAGGACTGAAACTAGTTATAGATCGGACTGAATTTCATACCTTGTTCTATACGCTACTTTCAAATTGAACTTGACAAAATCCTAAAACGAGATCCATCTAAATTTGCCTCTTTTTATTGGTCATCGGGGCCGAATCATCCCACTTTATATCATGATGGTTGCTTTGTTAATTGTTGAACAAAATTTCTGATTATTGAGTAATTGTGGAATGCCTCCTTGAATATGCTTTTCTTGGTTCTGTTTATTCCTTTGGCATTTAATTGCGGTTGTCGGTGAGGAAATGCCACGAATTTATGTCACGTATGTAAAAATGATTAATCGTGGAGGTGGTCGAAGCTGTGGAACTTGCATTGCGGGGAAATCTTTTTGTGCCTTCATTTGTCTTTTAGTCAATTCCTACTGTTTAAATGAAAACCAAAAATCGAAAACCCAAACTGATCCGAACCAACCCAATCAAACCGAGGTTTCAATTTGGTTTGGGTCACATTTGGTTCGATTCAACAGTTTTCCTTAACGGTTCGATTCAGTTCAATTTTTCAAAATAACCGAACCAAACCAAATCATTGACACCGCTAGCGCCCTTCACTGGCCATGAAAACACAATGATCCAGACCTACATGGTCACGTGTTGTGGGCTCACTTTCGGCAGTTTTTTTTTTGCACACTTGGATGAATAGACGAGAGTATGTTTTTGGCATGTCTTGGGTGAGAGATTTCAATGTGTGTTTTTTATGCTTATTCGAGTATTTTTCAAAGGGTTCTTCTAAAGACATACAAGATGATGTTTAGTGAAATGAAAAGGCTACGATATCTTATCATAATTCGTGGGAAGCAAAATGGACCTAAAAATCCACCAATTATACAAATCATATTAACAAGTGTCCAAGCAATCTCTCACATTGAATAATTCTCATGGTAAGTCAAACCCTACACTTGCCTAGGAACATTGCTTTCACTAAAATCGGGAATATATACATACCAAGCTCCCTCTGCACGCCAAATGCACGATGCACGCACGACACATGGAAATTTCAACTAGACATTTGTCTTTGAAATTAAAATAAACTCTTGAGCATTCCATATACTTCGACTTACAAAGCAAATTTATATTTTGTTAAACATATTCCACACAATCAATTATGGTCAAACCCACCTGCATTGGCAAAAAATGAACACAATTAAAGAAGCAATAAGTCAACGTTGGTGAAGATAATTAAAATCAATGTGGATGCATGATTGATAAAGCGATTAGATTATTGGAGTAAGAAGATTGGACTTACAGAGAGTGAGAGAAAGAGGAAACAGAGGAGAGAAAGGGTCAATGAAATTGATTGCGTCTTTGGTTGGGTCTAATGGCATAGCATGTGGGTTACGATGTTCATTGTCTCGATAGCTGATCTTATGCGAGATTTCAAGATAGGTTAACTAATTTTATCATATGCACGATTTTCATGAGTTAGCTAGTAGGAATTGCCATGGGTCGTATCATTGCCCCGCTCCCATTTTGGTTTTTTTGGACTACTTTTGATATCTGGTCACCTGACAGACTATAAAAAACACCATATGCAGTAATACTCACAGAATTGGCAATCTTGGGCCATACAATCTTTGAGCTTCCCTAGAACTATATTGCCATGTGCCTAGGTTTTTCGTGGCAACTTTGGTTATAAACCCCCGAGGGATATGACTCCTAAGAAGGTGTCGCGTTCATCCCGATTTCAATGACTATGGCTGTCCCATTCTACATTGAAGCCTACTTTGCAATCGACATGCTTGTTGGGTCTATAATATTGTTCATCTAGGAGAGAATTAATAAGAATGATACAGAGGACTATGCAGGAGTTGTTGCTTGAGATCTAATATGCGATGATGTAAATGGACCATTCTGTCAGTAATATTTTCTATCTTGAGGATCAACCCACCTATCTACATGTACTTCGGGCCCTCCTCGAGTGGCCGAGTGCCAATTCCCTTGCACCTTCATTGTAATTGTCCTCACATCACAAGCAACTTCTCAACAGATCACAATCATTTTTTCCCCTCTTCACGAATCACTAGTCAAGGATAGCCGCTCTCTATCGATAGTCTATTATATGTAACTGTCACTTTTTTAGTTGGCCACTAGACTACTGAATTTGAAAGAGAAGAAATGGTTCCATCATCATCAACTCCAATATCAACACTTCCTATCATATATTTTTTTGCGAAACCTATGTTTAAATGGACTAACCGTGCGCACTTATGCTTTCGCAGGAGGTTCAACATCCGTGTGCCGGGAACTCTGGACAAGACGAAGTGCTGTTTGTGCAATGCTCGGAGAATGGAATCATGATCGTCCATCATCTCGACAGGTTCTCGATTGAAGTTCAGAAGGAAGAGAGAGCCACAAGAGAGTACGCACCGGTCATAGTGGACGGTCTCAAGCTCAAGCACCCTAAGATACTCAAAAAAATCCTAAGCTTATTATACGATAACCAATTTAATTTTAAATATTTCAGTTGTACCGGTTTAATCTTAAATCTTTTAACGGTTTCACCGGCCTTTGGTCTGAGGGCTGCAAAGCTTTCACCCAGTAGCTAATGACATGTGTAAAAAAGAAGAAAAACAAGGAAAGAAAGAAAAGCAAAGAAAAAGAAAAATCAATAGAAAAATTCAGAATTTTTTTTTTTGAAAAATTACAAAAATTGTCTATGATAACGTTGGTCATTTCACGTAGTAGGATCGGTGTCACGTCGGTGATTTCTGATCAAAATTAGCCCGAATGACTAACTTAGCAAATCGTCTAAAGATTTATGAAAATATTAGCACAATTGAAATGTTTATGGCTGAATTGGCTGTCATATAATAGATTAAAGACTTTTTGGACGACTTTCCCATAAGGTTTTTGCATGGATGACATTAAAACCATTGCGATGAAAAAATTATTATTGCGACGATTGTTAGAAGAATCATTCATAAGGTCTCTCCTATCAGATAGTGAACTAAAATTGCAGTTAGAGGATTTAATTGTCATCTACATTTTTCATGAAACGAGTTCTAAAATTTTTTTTACACGGATTTGAGTTGAAAACAAGGGTGTCATTGTTAATTATGGCGAAATTTATCCTGACGAATTGTTAGCTTGATTGGACATACTTGCAAACATAGAATGGGTGAATCAATCACGGGTCTTGATTCGAGCATTTCATAAGATTTCGGGCAAAAACGTGACGAAAACCATTGAGTTACCACTGGAAAATGATAATGCGGAATAGTTTTATCCCTAAAACAAAGTACAGGGACTAAAATTGATAGTTCCCAAAAATATGAGGACCAAAAGTGCAATTTTTTTTTTTTTAAGGTTTGTACACGTAAGGGGCCCCACGGCAATGTGGCTGGTGCTAACTTAGCACTCCTGGGCGAATTTTGAATGCAAATTTGACGCTATGACTTAAATTGTTGCGAGAGACGAGTATAAGGACTTGTATCGTAATCAAACACAGTATAAGAATCAAAAGCGAATTCCATTTAATACTGTAGTATCAAAAATGTAATTTCAGCAAGTAAAGAAATTAAAAAAAAAAAACAAAGAGAATTTCAATAATTATAATTAACAAAACTTATTATCATTTCAAAGGCTCCTCTCACTAATAAATCCCATCCATGATAGAACTCAATTTATAATAATCCTTTTATTGTGGAAACAAAAGTTTTTTCACTATCAATGTACTGTCAATCTCGTGTTATGTGTAAACAGTAATTTTTTTTTTTAGTAAGCATGGTTAATATATTCTCAAAACACTCAATAGCAAACCCCAAATGGAAAAAAATGAAGGAGAAATTACACAAAATCCCTTGAACTTTAAGGTAGTGTATATATGCTTGCCCCGAAACTTTCACTAGTTAGACAATATCTCCCTAATTTTATCCAGCGGTTAACCCACCATTATTATTTTAGTTAGCACGGGCGATGCACGTGACTTTTAAAGGGTAAAGATAAACCAATCAAAAGCGTAATGGTTGCTCCTAAATGAAAACTGAAGGTCGAGATAAAGCAATTTATAGCTTATGAGATCAATAATCAATAAAACCGATAACAATATTAATAACAGCGGAATGGACTTTGTCGGTATGATTGTTGTCGAAATAATTCTTATGAACTCTCTGCATCATTTCACCTACTAGATAGCGAGTTAAAATTGTGTTTGAAGGGTTTAAAAGGTCATCGTCCCTTTTTTAACAAGAAGTCCTAAATATGTTCATGCTTATCTGAACTAAAAATGAGGATGCCCTCGTTGCACGCGACGAAATTAGCCCTCGATGGACTGTTAGTTTGATTAGAGATATTTTGCAAACACGGGAATCGGGAATTAATGGTGGGTCACGATTCGATATTTCATAAGATTTCAGATGGAAACGTGACAAGACTAGTATCATCATTGAAATAGTGTACGGGGACTCAATCATTCTCAAAAGTTTGAGGACCAAAAGGGTAACTTGTTATGGAGGTTGTACACATTGGTGGCCCATGGCAATATAGCCGGTCTTGACTTTTTTTTTCGACTAATTTTGAACACAAAATTTTTTATGTTACGGCTTATATTGTGGCCGGGGAGTAGAACAAGGACTAGTACTCTATTCGAACAAAGTATAAGAATTAAAAGTGAATTCTATTAAAACAATAGAGGGCCAAAAATGTAATTTTTCCTAATTTTAAAAAAATCAAAGGGAATTTTAATAGAAATAGATTAATAAAAAAAGAAATCATCGTTCTCATTTCGAAAACTTGTCTCGTCACTGAATCTCGTTTATGGGAGAACTCGATTTTCTAAAAATTCATTTAAGATATGTATATAAAAATTTGTCATGTTTAATGTGTTTTCTAAAAATTCATTTATAATATGTATACAAAAAATTGTCATTTTCCATGCATATGTAACGTGTTATGTGTAATCAATGCGTTAAATATAAAAATATATTTTAATAAGCGTGGTTAATAAGTTCATGAAGAACACTCCCTAACAAGCCTGGCCTTACGTTACAAAATAGGGAAAATTATACAAAGTTCCCATGAATTTTAGGGGGTAATTTACGCTAGCCCACGTACTTGTTATATGGTCTTCGTAAATTTTCATCTTGCTACGGCTGTTAATTCGTCGTCATTATTCCAGTTAGCATGCAATGTTCATGACTTTTAAAAGATAAAAGTGAATGATAAAAATAAATCGATTGCTTCTAAAGACTTTTTTTTTTTTTAGAAAATGAATAATTTATAATAAAAAATACATTTTTTAAAAATAATTATTTATAAAAAAGAATGAACGAAAATATTTTTATTAAAAAATTTATAAACATTTAACGAAAATGACTAATTATTACAATATTTTTAAGTGCTAAATGGACCATCAGATAAGACAATCAATTTTTTTTGAAAGTCACCAATTTACCAAAAAGTCAACATCGGACTTTACTTGTTTTTCACATAAAAACTTTCATCGCATGCACCATCCACGACGCGATTCATAAACGCAAAAATAAAAAAAAAAAAATATTTTCATTTCCATTTTTTTTTTTTTTTTTTTTTTTTTTTTTTAAATATATCCGTTTTGCTATTTCCCATGCGCGTTGTTCTTCTTCTTCTCCGATCTAGGGGCTCTCTCCAGCCAGAAACGTCTCTCTGCAAAAACTCCATTTCCACTCCACCCCCAAAAACCCCAACCGACTCGGATCAGCTCTCCGCCGCCGTCCCCGACCGCCGATCGGCTCGATCCAATCTCGGACCGCCGCCGCCGCCGCTGCCGCCGCCATGAGTTCTCTCACCGGAGTACGCTTCCCCTCCGGACGGCGCGGGGCCGAGCGATCGCGTCCCCGCGCCGTCCCTGGCTTTTCTCCTTAGGGTTTTTTTTTTTTTTTTTTTGAGCGGTTTTATTCGTGCGTGACGCGAATTTCGATGTGCGAATGTCGTGCGCAGGGAACGGGCTCGCTCGCCGGGTTCACGAGGCTCTGCAAGGGCATGGCCGTGGTGCTCGTCGGGGGCCACATTGTGGTGCAGGTCCTCCCCGCGGCCGTCAATTATCTTGCTCTGATCCCCGCGAGGTATTGTTAGTAACGCTTCTTGTAGTTTGGATGCATCCTTTGTTTGAGATTTAGTGGCTTGAGTTGCTCGATGCCCGGGAGCGGAAGTCCGAGAGGTGGATTTTTGTGGTCCCGGTGCGTGATTTGTTGCTGCAGTGGCGGATTTCGGTTGTGATTGCTCGTTCCGTGTTCGTTTGATTTTGAATGAGTGGCTTCAGTGGAAGGTTGTAGTAGGATGCTTGAGGATAGATGTTTTGCACTAGTTGATCTGGCTTCCCAAGCAAGTACAGATTGAGCTTCTGTGACGTTAAGTTTCTGGCTGATTCGAAATTGGGACTCAGAGCTGCCAATTTGCCCTTTTGCAAGGTGTCTAGAGTGTGGAGGTCTCAGGTGGCTAGGGATATAAGGGCGAAGTTTTCATGCTTTTAATACTAACATTTGACGTTTATCAGAGGTGATGTTCAAGATCAGAGGCATTTATCTGCTTCAAATGCTTGAGTTGGCCTCATATTCCTAAAGTATCATGGAGTCCTTATGGATTGAAAACCTGTTGCCTTCAACAGATAATTCTTTATCTCAGCTTGAAAATTAAAGTAGTTAAGTTCCTATTAGATGAGAGGCAATCACGTGCTTACTATACTGTACTTCAGGAAAACATTTAAATCAGTTTAAGTTGGTCAATGAGAACTGAATAACAGTAAAATATATACTTTCATATCTATTTGAATCCCTTCAGGTTAGTTATCGAGGTTTGAGGAATTTACATTAGAGCATAATATGGGAAAAATTGGAGAAAAAATTGGAGGGACTACTAGTAAAAATAGCCTCGTATCAAGACACAGATAAAAAAGGATCTGGAGGAGGGCGGAGGTGCTTTCTTTTGCAATACACTCCTTTTAAACCTCTAAACAAGCTTTAACTTTTTGCTGACATAATTTTCCCATCTGTGGAATTATTTCCAAACCTTCTGTTGGTACTTTCGAAACGTAAATGTGAACTTGATGGCATGTCACCTCCAAACGTATGCTATGCAGCTACTGAACCCACCTATAGCTTTAATACTGCTGCAATATAACTAGTTTCAGTTTTTACCCTGCTGAAGTCCTTTGGTTGAGTTTGCACACATGCAGCTCTATTTGCCTTGAACTAATGTGACCTCCTCAAGGCAATGACCTTGACAAGTTATAGGCCCTAAACTTACTGGCTGCTTAAGTTTTAGTTTGCTGCCACTAAGCATGTAGCAGATGAGATCATGAACAAATTGCAAGTATTTTATGTGCGCATTACAGCCCTGAGATGGAGAAATGTCATTAACAAGACCTTAGTTGGGATTCCAATATAGAATCTATGCAGCTATGTATGGGTGTAGATGAGCTTATATTTCCTCAATATATAGATATACTGAAAAATCTAAGTTGATTGTTCTGGAAGTTCTTCATTGGACCTTCTAGAGTTCACATGAAAAGATGACCAGAGAAGATGGGGGAGATTAAGGGCCTGTTTAGATTGACTTTTTCTTTTCTTATTTTGGTTGATCTAAATCTTGTGGCTCACACATTGACCTTTTTATTAATAAATCTGAAAATTCTACAACTTTCCCTATGCTTAACTGTTGACATGTGGATTCACATATATTCTTTTCATAATACCCTGAAATTTGAATTATACATTTTAAATTTTTGCAGGAAAGCAAAAAAGTACCTTTTGCTTTTGTTTAAATGCAAACAAACATGCCCTGAGCTCTTCTTGGCCTTAATGTGCACAAACATTGTATGATGAGATTTTGAGGTATAATAGGGGCCAATATGATTTGCTGAGAGAATGGTATTTTCAGAAAGTGATGCCAAATGATCTATGAATTAAGAACTGTAGTTATGATTTAAATGACTAGAGAATAATTGAACAGCTGTTGCATGACTTTGCTATAATACTATCTACCTTATTGCTAGGACATGGTTGGCATTGCCAAATTCAAGGTTGAAGTACTATTTCATAGTAGAAAAATCATCTACATCCTTGCTCCTTTTCAATAACATCTTTTCCTTGTTTCTCATAAAAAAAAGGGGGAAGGGTGGGTGGGGGGGGGGAGGTTACTGTGGACTTACTTTGCCTTATAGTTTGTCACAGCAGAGGAGGATTTGTGCACTATTATCTAATTGGTTCTAATTATTTCCATGTAAAACTTCTAATTACAGCAGATGACTGTCATATCTCTCAGCAGCATATGTTTTGAAGTGTCCTCTATGTTAGAGTTTCCAGCATGAGATCTAAATGGTTCCACAAATAAAAATATTATGCCATGGATTAGTTTTAAGTTTTAACGTCAACTTCGTTGGCCACCTACAGTTCTTGGTGCAGGCTTAATGAATTATTGTTATCGTCTGATCATAGGTGCATGTTCTGGTATCGTTCTGAATCTCACTTGTGTTTTGTTCTTCTTTGTAGGACAATTCCTTTTGCTTGGAATCTGATAACGGCTGGTTATATTGAGCAAACAGTATATGGGGTATAGACTGCATTAGTTATTCTTTTAAGCTTCTCTAGTGCCTTGCTTCTTTTGTTTTTGTCTTTCTCATTTCGTGATTTCAGTAAGCTTGTCTCTGCTTCAGGTTGTTATCAGCACAATTGGTCTACTATTCATGGGAAAGATTCTTGAGCCCATATGGGGTGCTAAAGAGTTCGTGAAGTTCATCTTCATTGTCAACATTTTAACTTCTCTCTGTGTTTTCGTCACTGCCATTGCCTTGTATTACATAAGAATGGAGGAAAATTACCTGTAAGTGCAGTATTACCTATATAACCTGAGTGCAAATTATCTTCCGACTGATGCTTTGAGAGGTTTTTCAACTTTCTGTGTGTTTACATGTTTTTCCCTTTTATGTTGTTTTCATTTACTCTGATGGTAGAAGCAAACATGTTAGTCTAGAAGAGACCTCATAAATCCCAATTGCTCATCTGGAATTTAATGGTGGATCGGATATCTTAAGCATATGTTTATTGTTGCTGCTGCTTTATTTGAATTAGCACAATGCATGTATCAATTCTTCTGTATATCAAATTTTAAGATTTTAGTTCTTGTATTATTTGCTCCTTGGGTATTTTACTGTTTTATGATTAACCTCCTCATTTAGTTTTGTGAAAATGCATGTCTAGGTACATGCCACTATCTGGTTTCTATGGGGTCCTTTCAGGGTTCCTCGTTGGCATTAAGCAAATTTTACCTGACCATGAGTTGCCTTTAGTGAGGATTAAAGCAAAGGTAAGTTGTAAAGGTGTCAACCTTTGTTTCAGCTCTCTCTAGGGTAGAATTTCTCGCTAGTTTCTAATGCACTGGTCGTCTTACTGGCCCCATGCAGTGGTTGCCATCTATCATTTTGCTACTGTCTGTCATTGTAAGCTTCTTCATCCCAGAGCCTACAGCTTATCTGCCGATGTTAATATTTGGCACATACACAAGCTGGATTTATCTTAGGTTCTTGCAAAGGAGGCCTGAAACTAAGTTCATGGGGGATCCAAGTGATGATTTCTCCTTTTCTTCCTTTTTCCCGGAGCTATTAAGGTAATTTCATGATTGTTTCTTTCCTAACCAATAAGATTGATGCCTTATATGTTTGTTTAGGTGTGTAACTGTTCTAGTTTTTACTTTAGTTGTTCTCATTCACTTTAATAGTGCTTCTTCAATCATCTCCTCTCCAGATTGACATCTCATGCCAAGTTTTTCTCTTCTCTGTTCGGCCTGCAGGCCCATAATTGATCCTTTTGCATCAATATTTGCTCGGTTGTGTTGTGGAAAACGCCAAACTTTGTCTGAGGCCCAGGACTATGAACTGGGCGATAACCCATTGCCGGGTTCTGATCCGATCGAAGCATCTAGGAGAAGGTAATATTCTCTTATGAGTTTTCACTTACCAGTTCACAAATTGAATTTTCCATGTAGAAACAGCGATACACTGATGCTGATAAGTTCGGTTAGAGAAGGGAAAAACAGAAACGAGAGAAATGGTTCCCAAGACAAAGAGGAGAATTAATAGCCTGATCCTTCTCATTTAAATAATCCATGATGAAATAGCAAGTGACTTCATCCTGATTTAGTTTTGATAAAATTTAAGTCCTCGTGAAGTTAATGCCAGTCTACAAGTGCTGGGGCTTTCAAGTACAAAGGCAAATCTGAGGACACTAGTGCAATGTAAAATACCATGCAAAATCCATGACCAGACAAATTTACAGCTAGTTTCATCAATAATGATATATGAAGGGAGCTCTACTGCTGCGATAAAAATTGTGGTCTGAAGATTGTTATAGTTGTAAGTGGGATGCAAGTTTTGGATAATTTGCAATTGGCTTTTATTTTAGAGAACGAGGTGCCCGGGCTTTGGAAGAAAGGCTTGCAGCTGAGAGGTTAGCAGCTGCACAGACTGCTCAAGAATCTGGGAAAGATGCCACCGAGAGTGTTTGACGACAAGAGACAACTTCCAGTTTGGAGCAATTACGGCAGAAAGTATCTTTCTCATGGTGAAGTCAGAAAGTATGCATTTCTGTGTGCCTATTTTGTGGATTATGTTACTCATGGTACAGGAATTTTGTCTTCTTTGATACATTTCCTTTGCACTATTTTGCTTTGGCTGTTGCTCAATATACGTCGGATGACTATAAAAAGAAAATTGTTCTTGACTCCTGAGAAGGGCTTCTTTCAATCGCTGCTTAGCATTCATTTGTTTTGGTTGACAAAGTTGCACCACTGCAATCAATTCTCATGACGGTTCGATATATTTAATTCTCATGACAGTTCAAATCAAATTCAATCCATTGACAAGTGACTTAACCGGTTCGAAATGTTAAAAAACGTGAACTGTACTGTGGTGAATAGTATTGCGACTATGGGAATTGGTTAGGATGAGATCATCCATATCGTCATTACCACAAGACCTTGTGAAGGCAATCTATCGTAATATGTCGATGCAAGCAGTGAAGATCCATTGTGGAAATGGTTCTGCATTGTAAATGTAAATGACCAACTTTCAAATATTTACAAATCATCAGTTGTCATTTCAAACAGACCATGAATGCAGCTAGATCTCCGAATGAAGATTGGGCTGGGGACAAAGCATACAGACTAATAGACAAGTTTACAAGAGTGACTGAAAAATGCAAGATTGTAGCCTATGTTGATTCATGGAAAGAGCGGAAGATAAAACTGTAGAAATGGTCGATAGAGTACAAAAATGATTCACCCAGGCTTCAAACCCAATTGATATCCTCCTCTCTAGTACACATGCAAATTTTCTTGCTTCCTCCTGTTGCGATCTGTAGCTAAAACTACGGGTTATCTTTAAGAGTAGCTGCAAACATATTGCCTCTGCCCAAGTGAACATGCTGATTATAGTGAGAAGGGTCGTGGGTTTATTAGTAATTTCCTGCTAATGGCGTGGTCATCTTAACCCATCCACAGAGGAGAAATGACGATCCCTTTTATTAAGATCATTTACATTTTCCGCAAACAAATGTTACAGTAGAAGCAGTACAAATACAAATCTTAACAAACCGCAAATGACGTACAAAGTCCCCAGTTTTCTCCAGACAGAAGTTGATTATCAACTTGAACAGACAAAGTGTTCACCCATTTTTGGGTCTGTCATTGCCTAACAAATCAATCTTACAGATGCAATATTCCACTATGTAAAAAAGAGACTATACAAGTCTAGATCAGTGTCGAGCTCTTTTCTCGAATTCTAGAGAGAACTTGGCAATGCAATGTATCCCATGTGACAGTGAAAGTATGAATACCCGACAGATCACTCTTCAAAAAGCTCTCCAGCAAAACTTTGTTTATGGACCATCTTTCTGTAATCTGTGAATTCAAAGTGACGTAAACGTCTTAACCAATTGTACCAAAATGTTACCAGTCATATCAAAACATTCATCACAAACAAAGCGACATGGCGACTTTGTGCTTCTTGCCGGCATGTGCAAAGGTATTTACTCTTGTTTATAGCACAACTTAAAGGAGAAGCACAGGCAATGGGACGAATGCATCATTTTGGCTTGAATTATCAGCAGGTTACAAGAGAGATGAAATGCTAACCTTCTTTATTGTTCCACAAAGCTGCAGCACAGCTGTTGAAGGGACTCTCAAGATTGGGCTCTGCAAGAACACAATATTTGAGTGGAAGAAAACAAAAGGCAAAAACAGGACATTGATAGAAATAGTTATTCAGACCTCCCAGCAGACTCTGAATGGACAAAAGAATGGTTCTGCAGTCATACGCTGATGACCACTTATCCTGTTGCCACATTCCACCAAAGATGTCATCAATTGCATAAACATTAAAGCAATAAAAAAGAAACAGTACAGAAATTTAGTAAAGAATTCGAAATTTCATTATTGTAAATCCATTACTCTTGAATTAATTACTCAGGCCATTTATTTCATAACAAAATTTTCAGTTTTCCTCATCAACAGAAGCTTCAGCTTGGCCCATCACTTTTTCAGCTTCAGTCTAAAATACATTTACATGGAATTACCAATCACACTATTGTGAAACAAAGATGGAAAGTAGAAAATCAAGTAAAAAGGTCACAATTGCAACCCAATTATGCATTTGAAAACTGAAGGGAAAACGATTTTGAGAAGGGTTATATTTTCATCCATTCCTCCTCCAACTTAATTTTCTGATTGTTGGATTTGGAACAAGGACATCCTCACGTTTATTTGGCTTAAATTGCATGTGAGTTATCCCATATTTGGAACCCATTTATTATAGGCTTTGTCAGCGGACGTTTCTGCAGGGATGGACACTGTGGCCCTTTTGTAAAATGCCACGTCCTTTAATACACATCATAAGTTGATGTTTGATCCAAGAGCCTTTCCTTAAAATCCCACTTTGAATATTCAGCTTCAAGCAAATTGCTGACATACTAGGTTCCAATAACCTAAAATCCACCCCAACTAGCGAACCGGACATTCAAAACTCAGAATGGAAGAAAAATTGTTCCAATTGGCAAAACCAAGTTATTGATGTCTGACTTGACTCTATCCCTGTAGGAAAAATATCAGGAATGACCATAAGAAAGCAATAAGAGCAAATGTCCAAAAAATTTTGCAAACGCCAGGCAAAACAAAAGTACAGGATTAATGTCAACTCCCCAGAACAAAGAATTCTGTGCCATCAAATGTCTTTGATAATGTTTATTAAGAATTTTGTGCCATCAAACATCTTTGATAAGGTTTATTACTTGCTGAGAAGGATGATACCTGAAGGATGTCAAGACATATATTGCCAAACTGATCGACATTTGGATGGAAACACAGAGTCTCAAACTTGACTTGCGGTGGCTTGAATGGATATTCCAATGGGAACCGCAATGAAAGCTTGTAAGAGAGACCCTCATACACCGTACCTTTTGCACCCTCAATTGTGCCTACCCATGAGAAAATACTTTCACCTTCAGGAAATGCTGATACTCCAAGATCTCCACTCATCTACACAGGAAAGCATTCTCTAGTATTTTGATGAAATTGCCAGACAAAAACATAATAGAAAAGGAGAGACGAATACATAAAGAGTTGAGGCAAGAGACAGAAGAGCACAAAATAAATCAGAAACTTACTGTTGGAAGCTTGAAAAGGTATCATATTTATAATGACCTTTAAATTTTATCCAATCACTAATTACAATGCCGGCCGAAAAAAAAATGATGACTTGTTGCAATGTAGCATATGATTTTCTGTAAAAAGCAGAGTGATCTTGAACTTATTGCAAGTACTTTAGAGCCATTAATCATATTCCCCCAAAGTCTCCGAAACAATCTCGGCCTATTTAACAATTTACATGGGCAACAGTATCAGTGCCTTCATTCTATCTTCAAAATACTGGCAAATTAGATGCTCCTTCATATGGGAGATGTAAATGTGGTACCTCAAGACTTGCACAAATAGGAAGTGGAGACTGTTAATTTGGTTGACATCTAAGCAATAGTGGAGATTGCAGAAAAAGATGCAAATGCAAGGAGAAGTTTCATTTACAATGTGCATTATCTTTAGCCCAAAGTAAACTAGGGCCAGTGATTTTTCTTTTTATGGCATAATAATCACATTTTTTATGTGACATTAAAACCTGGAAATTTAAGAATTGACTTTGGTACATAAACATGTGAGTCAAGATATATAAACATGTATAACGGTGTTTGCATGTGTATAAATGCATTGGATTAACACAAACAAGCTCACCTATTTGATTAAAGAAGTCTAAAATTGTTTAAACGGCTGCAGATGGACTATCTTGCATGCACGACACCTTTGATTTCCACTTTAAACAAATAGGGCTATCTACGCCACAAACATGATTGAGCCTCTCCGTGCCCGACACATCATTGATGAGCAACACAACCATCCCAGAAGATGTCAATGTGATCGTTCAGGGACATCTAAGTAGTTCTTTGTTATGATCTAAACATGATTTCCTTCCTCATTCGCCGTCTGGAGAACAGAACCTCTTCTAATCCACACACAAGTCCGTTCCATCACCCCAAACCCCATGGCCACGTGGTTTGCCTCCAACTTCACTACCAAGCCCCGACGTATTTCGCAGCGAACTTCACAGAAACTATGACAACTCCACCGACTAATGACAGGAATTCCAACGACCATGGTTTAGACAATTCAAAGCAAAGAAAAAGAACAAGAAAAGGCACGTTCTTCGGCCGGGCACAAGCAGCAAAAGTCGATGCAGATGCGACCGGACTGGGTACAAATTCGTCAACAGAAACACTATCCGAAAACACCCAAATGAACAAGGAACGCTGCACATACCATCAGCGCCATCAGTTCCTTCTGGAGCCTGCAAGAAAACAAAACCAAGAAGCCAACGCAGCAACAATCAAACCCCAAAACTCCTCAACAGCAAGAACCCAACAAAAATCTCCCCAAAGGATAAAAAAAACAAAACCCACCTCTGAGTGACGGAGGTCGAATCGACGGGAACAGGCGAGGCCTTGGCCTGCTTCGGCGCCTGCCGGCGGCCGGACACCGTCGACGAGTTGTCCGCCGTCGGGTTCTGCCGGACTTCCATCTTGCGATCAGATTCCCAGAGAAAAACCCTGTATTCCACCAAAATTCTTTAAAAAATTCACATGCTTTGCTCGTGCAATTTATGCACGAATCGCTCGGTGGGCGGTGGAGGAGGAAGAAAAAGGGCGCGTCGGAACGAGGAAAAGGAAAGATGTGGGACGGTTGCTTAAACCGCAACCACCAAAATAATGCAAAAATAATTATCCTATCTTATCTATCATCATTATTATAATTATTATTATTTGTACTAACCAACAAATAATTGATGTGACAATCAATTAGGGCCCTTTTGATTCCATTTTTTTTAGATAGGCAGGAAAGTGCATAGCTTAATAAAGTGAGGTCTGGTTTCGTTTTCTTTTTCTTTTGGCTTTTTCTTGGGGTTGCCAAAGAAAAATGAGGATCTTTAGTTTAGTTAGGTCCATCGTCCATAACTTTTTGGATTTATAAGGCAAAATTAGTTTGTGGATGCTAAAAGCACGATTAGCTTTATAAAATTGGCAACACTTTCAAGTTAGTTTTACTCCGCTATGATGGGCATATTTTTTCCGAATTCATGTGTGATTTAGTAGAACTTAAAGCGAGTATTGCTGCAGTCGAATACAGGATTCGATGGAGGTCCAAATTATAATGATCGCTCTATGCCCGTTGGTGGCCTTTCTCTCTTGCTGAAGGTGAGTTTCCCTCTATCCCTTCCAGTGATAGTTTCCCTATCTCATTACCCAGATTGCAATTCTTGATTGTGCGAAAATGGCTAGTTACATGGCCTTTCCACCTAATTAACTAGAACCCATTTTATCTCCTTGAGCCCTAACAAAGAACAAATTGATTTTTGAAACCCTAGTATGGCTGTTCCCACTACTTTAGCAAGCGTTTTCTGCAATGTACAGAGCTCCCTTCATTCCCAACTCAATCCATCCTCCCAACCAAATCCCTAACCTTCCCTGACAACCCAACCTCAGCTTCACCGAGTAATTGTTGATCTTCGGCAAGACTATCTTCATCCATGGAGGGCAACCACGAAAACCAACTCGATTGCTAGCGCTTTGTAAACGGATGGGGAACTTATGGACCGTGAATGATATCACGGAGCTGAATGCCAACATTCCTGAGATACACAAACAGGCTGATGAGTATCTGTTGTATGGGAAATTATTCTCAAAACCCAATGTCAATTTTCAAGCATTTTGGACTACAATGAAAATGGCTTGGAAATTAGAATATGTTAAAGTGAGGTGATAGACCAGGTCTCTTTGTTTTCATATTCAAATTGGAGGAAGAGCAGAAAAGAGTACTACAGATAGGCCCCTAGTCGTTTGCAAGTAATTTATTAGTTTTATAGGAAGGTGACCCTACCGTTTCCGAGCATTGTTATGAATTCATATATTGTTCCTTTTGGGTGCATCTTGTGGGGCTTCCATGTGCTGCTCTATCGGAGAATTGTATTCAGCTGATTGTTGGAAAAATGGGGGAGATAGAGGAAGTCAGAATTGAAGCTAGAAACAATAGTTCACGCAAAATAGGAAAAGCAAGAGTGAGGTTGAATTTACTTCATCCCCTCAAAAATGGCACTATTGTTCATGTGGGAGATCGAAACTGGTGGATTGACTTCAAATATGAAATATTACCATACTATTACTATTCCTGCAATTATATAGGCCATTATGCAAACTATTGTCCGAGCTTTTCATATGAAGAATCGAGAATCCCTCAGGATAAACTAGGCCGTTATGGCTCTTGGTTGAAAGCAGAGGTGAATGATCTGAGCCCTTGCTGGAATACTTTCTATGGAGAGATTGACTTTACCTTAGAAGCAAATGACATGGTTCCCGAGACTCCTATTATCCCATCTGGTGATTATTTGAACAGCAACACTACTACAGATGGTAGTCAAGCCATAGTGCTCTATCACCCTACAACACAGCCAATATTAGAAATATCACCATTAGTAGAACTTGTTGCATAGAAAAAAAAAGGAAAAGCGTACAACAGTTTCCGGAACAACAGGGTGAACTTATACTTCATGATGCAGGGGTGGGGATCTAAGTGGCAGCAAAATTTGGCTCAAAGAAACAAGTCCCTAAAAAGTTAAAACGCTTTGCTCCTTATGAGAAAAGGGTTCTCTAGCGACTCTTGTTGATATTGAGAAACTTTTGGATACACCAATTCAAGTGTGGGAAGGCAATATAGCAGGGGCTTTGGTGGCTAGCCCTAATAAACCACCAAGGAAGCCATGAAGGTGTTAAGCTGGAACTATCAAGGTTTAGGCTCTCCCTTGACAGTCCAGCACCTATGGGCCTTAATGGCTTGAGAGAGGCCTAATTTGGTTTTCCTCATGGAAACAAAAAATCAATACAGGGTGGTGGAGAATATTAAAAGGTGACTTAAGTTTTCCTCTATGTTTGTTATTGATCCAATTGGAACGGTAGGAGGTTTGGCATTATTATGGGATGAGTCGGTGCAGATCACTATTGAATATAGCTGCCAAGAGGTGATTGAACTTTCATGCAAAGATGCTGGAAATGGATTTCAAATGAAGATATCTTTTCTACATGCGCCTACTAATTTCCAAGAGAGAGTTTCTCTTTGGAATACACTTCGAGCTCCTAGAAATGGAACTACAACATCACCTTGGCTATGTATAGGGGATTTTAATGAAGTGTTATATCATTGGGAGAAGGTGGGTCAACGAGTAGTGGAAAGATTCCGGATGACGGTGTTTCGGGAATTTGTTGACACGTGTTCTCTGATCGACATTGAAAATAAGGATTGTGCTTTCATGTGGACAAATAACAAGGAAGGAGATGAGTTAGTAAAAAAATGCCTTGATTGAGCACTATGTAATCTAGAATGGAGACTTCTATTCCCTAATGCTGAAGCGTTTGTATATCCAGCCATCGGTTCTGATCATGGTCCTCTTCTCCTATGCCTACATTCAGTTGAACCAAAGAAACATAAGCTATTCAGATTTGAGGCCTACTAGTTAGATCATTCTGAATGCGAAGCTGTAGTGGATAAGGCTTGGAAAGGCGAGACTGGGCATCGGGTGAATATGGTTAGGAAGACAAAAAAGGTTGCTCAAGATTTGCGACAATGGAGTCAAAAATATTTCCAAAATGCATCAAAACAAATTGACAAACTCAGAAACCAGCTTACTCATATTATAAACAGGCAGACACAACAGATATGGGAGAGGAGTACAATACCATGATTGAGAAAATTGGAACACTTTGGCGCCAAGAAGAACTGTATTGGGGTATTAGATCTAGAATTAATTGGTTAAAATGGGGTGATAGAAATACCAAATTCTTCCATGCTACGACTATTCAAAGGAGACAACGAAACAAGATCACCATGTTAAGGCTTGAGGAGAATGTTTGGAGTCGCGATCCTCAAATTATCAAACAACACATCATAGGCTATTATAAAGACCTGTATACATTAGTGGGATCCCGGTTCCATCAGCCAGTCTTAGAGCGGTGTCCATTGGTTGTTTATGAGGAAATGAATGAGACCTTAACAAAACAAATTACCAGGGAGGAAGTTCAGCATGTTGTATTTCAAATGGGAGCAGCTAAAGCCCCTGGACTAGATGGATTGAGTGGTCTTTTCTATCAAAGTCAGTGGCATATTATTCAAGAGGACATATTTAAACTGGTGAAATCTTTTTTCAATGAAGGAAACTTTGAACCTGAACTAAATGAGACCCTATCACACTTATTCCCAAAGTAGCAAACCCCGAAAATATAATAGAATTCCGACCAATCAGCCTGTGTAATTTTAGTTATAAATTTATTACAAAGGTCATGGCGAATTGACTCAAATCTTGGCTCCCACTTATTATCTCCCTGGAACAAAGTGCATTTGTAGGAGGTCGGCAAATACAAGACAATATTTTTATTGTTCAAGAAGTCCTCCATCAGATAAGGGTTAAAAAGAGACGGCGAAAATTCCAAGCTGTGCTAAAGCTGGATATGCAGAAAGCGTATGACAGAGTTGAGTAGGACTTTCTCTATGATTGTATGAAGAGGATGGGATTCTGTGATAAATAGGTGACCATGGTCAGATTTTGCATCTCCTTAGTTAAATTTCGTGTCCTAATTAATGGCGAATCTAGTGAAGCTTTCAATCGAATTTCATAAAAGAAAATAAAAAAAATTAGAATTATGGCATTCTTTGCACGTCATTGCATCTTAGGATATGATTGCATGTTTCATTTTAAGTTTAGATTGATTTCTTAGATAGATTGCATATTAGGTTAGAGATTACTAAGTTAAGATAATATCTTAGTTTGAATTAGGATTTAGTTTGACATGATCCTTAATATAAGCTGGATAAAATCTTAATTTAGATAGATAGTTTTTGCATTTTTTTTTAAATTTCGAATTTCATGAAAAACACAAAAAAAAATTGTCTTAGAATAAATTCATTTCATTCTCTAGGATAGACCGCATGCTTATATTTTATTTATGTCATATAGCTTAGGTCATATTGCTATGTCATATCATTGCATGTTAGATTAGTAGCATTGCATTGCATATAAATTAGATTCTCGTTAATTAAGTGAAAACAAAAAAAAAATTGAGTGATGGCGTGTTAATTAGAAATCATATCTAGGATTATTGATGTGACGCGACACCTACCAGAGGTATCAAATAAGGTGATCCCCTCTCACCTTATCTTTTCATTATATTGGCCAATGTCTTATCCCACATGGTGAATAATGCTGTTAGGGATGGAAGTTTAAAAGGTATCAAGCTGAATCCTCACTATCCTATCCTATCCCATCTATTATTTGTTGATGATGCCATTTTCTTCTTGGATGGCACAATTAGGGAAGCTCAAAACCTTGCCAACTTACTTAATTGCTACGGTTTTGCATCTGGCCAATCAATCAACCTAAATAAATCTGGTGTGTTTTTCAAGGCAAGCTATCCACAAGAATTGAGAAGGAATATTGCATCAGAATTGAGGGGGCCAAACTAAAAAACAAATGTTTGATTGGATCATAGCAAGGGTCGATAGAAAACTGGAGGAATAAAAAGAGCAATTAATATCGAAGGCGGGTAAAGAGGTGCTGATTAAAATGGTTGTCCAGGCATTACCCCAATATGCCATGAATATCTTTAAAATACCTATATCTATATGCCGAGCAATTGAGAGAAAAATCTCAGCTTTCTGGTGGAAGCAGAATGCAAAACAAAAAGGTATCCATTGGAAGAGTTGGGATTTCTTAAAGATGAGGAAGGAACAAGGAGGAATGGGGTTTAAAGACCTAGTGGAATTTAATAAGGCTATGTTGGGGAAACAAGCCTGGAGATTAAGTCAAGCTCCAGAGGCCTTATGGAGCAGAATTTTCAAAGGCCTCTACTTCCCTCATGGTAATCTATGGACTACAACAAGGGGGCCAGACCATCTTGGGGTTGGCAACGTATTCTAATAGGTCGAGATGCCCTAGAATCTGATATGAAATGGGAGGTAGGGGATGGCAAATCTATTAATTTGAGAGAAGATCGTTGGCTAATGTCAGGCAAGATTGGAGGACCGGCGAACCAAAACAACCCTAAGCTGGTGGCAGATATCATCGAACTAAATGCGCGTGCATGGAATACTCAACTTATCAACGATCTCTTCGATAGCAATATTTCAGAGGAAATTCAGGCGACCCCCCTTAGCATACTTCCCAAACCTGACCGTCTAATCTGGATAGGGCATAACTCGGGGAATTATAAAATCAAAAGTGGATATCATAGATTACGAGAAGTGAACACAACAACCACAAAATACTAGGCATCCTCTTCATACCAAGCTCCGAAACGTCTATGGACAGAAATCTGGAATCTACAAACTTACCCCAGAATCAGGCATTTTATGTGGAGTCTATGCAATGAAGGTCTTCCTATAAAGACTAATTTATACTGGAGAAAAATCATACATGAGCCTATATGTCAATTTTGTCATCAATTTCCAAAATCAACAAAGCACCTCTTCACGTTGTGTCAGTGGACAAAATCAATATGGTTAAATTATAGTATCGACATAGATGTATCCCCAACGTCTATAACACAAACAAACAAATGGGTAAGTGACTACCTCCTATTTGGGATTTCGACATGCTGAAAGGTGATCTTCGCGCATATCCTCTAGCTAATATGGAAGGCCCGCAATGCTCTGCTATTTCAAGGCCGAAAACCACAACAAATTCAGATAATCAGCGAAGCTTTCCTCTCCCAGCAACTATATGACAAATGGAGTCCACAAAAGGAAGTGATTACCTTTGAATAGAAAACATGGGTGCCTCCAGACCCGGGCTCTTTGAAGCTAAACGTCGATTGCTCTTGGTAGGGAGGGAGATCGGAGGGCTCAATAACCGGAATCTGCAGAGGAGCTGACGGGGTGTGCATCGCCGGTTTTGCGCAGAAGATTCGAGTCCAATCGGCTTGCATAGGTGAAACTTTAGCTATCTTACAGGGGTTGATGTGGTTGAAGCAGCTTCGAACTGATTTGACAAATACAACTCCGGCTGCATGAGCTGATCTACCCGTGTACATCTCAAGCGACTGTCTTCCAGCTGTGGACTCTATCTTAGGCTGAACAGAAATTCCTTGGGCTTCTCTTCCTCACGTACTAGACTGCAGACAGCTGATGGCCCAAATGGAAAATGTCCACTTGTTGTTTGAGCCGCGCCAAACAAACCGAGCCGCAAATTGGATTGCGAAAACCCATAAAGCCGGGTCTCTTCCTAGTAATTGGGTCTCAAAGCCCCCGCACAATCTTTATCTTATCTTACATTTAGATTTTCGTACTACTTGTAATCCACCATCTTAGTAGTAATCAATGAAGTATTTCTAACCAAAAAAAAAAAAGTGAGTATTGCTCTTTCTTTTTACCATGAGAATGTAGGTAAGTTTTGTGATTCAAGCACGGGATTGCTCATAATTAGAATTTTCATCGCCTCCTTCCTAAAATGATTTGAAGTTTGACCTTAATCTTGCTATCTAATGCGTGCTAGTACTTCTCTTAATAGAAGGATCTAAAGTGGTTAGTTCTCTGTACTTTTACACATGCCATTTTATATGAGATATAACGAGAATTAGAGACGACAATTCTTCACATGATACAATAACGTGACTTGAACATAATATGAATCTATTTTGAAAAATCCTAACTTGACACGAAATTAGGGGTGAACAAAAGGAACCACCCGGATTAGATGGAATTGGTCTATTCTAGTTGATTCTTAGTTTCAGGTGTGAAACTAACAATTGGATCACTCAGACTGGGCCAATTATTTTATTTTTTATTTCTTTCAAATATGAAAATCCCTAATACATTCACAAATGTTGCTCTTTCAAGCCTCTTTTCCTAATATGAAACAAAACCCTAATCCCCTTCTCATTCTTCATGCCTCTCTTTCTCAATTTGCTCGAGTATCTGTCTCTCTCTTGGCTCAATCACTCTCACACTTGCTTGACACTCAAACACTACCCTCTTGCTTGAGTCGCTCAATGCGACCCTCTCACTCGATGCCTCCCTCTTGCGGTCTCATCTCGAGTCTCCACTCTCGCCTCCCTCTCTTGCTCTGTTTTTGGCTAACTGTGATCACAATCGCATTTCATCGAGGTAGATATCCAATGCACAATTATATTTTTTTGGCCAGTGGTTCTTTCTCTTTTGTTCTTAAACCACTTCAATAATAAATTGATTTTTTTCGGTGTTTGTTGATTCTCTAGTGATTCTATTATCCATATGTCGCTTCAAGTTTTGGGAATTCATAGTTGTTCATCTTCCTTCCTAGTCACCTCAAAGATTTTACGATGATCTAGATTGGTGTTTTGGGCTTTCTAACTTCTTTTTCGTTCTAGTTAAGTTTTTGTTTCTTCGTCTTTTCCATTTTTGTGATTTTACGTGTAATTTGTTTATTTGTTGTTCTACAGAGAAACATCAAGTAGGAGAAAGAAAAAAAGAATGTATCACCAGTTCCATTTACCCACACAAGATGTGGATTGGACTGGCCAGGTCCAGTTCCAAGACCAAATGATCTGGTTATTGAATCATGAGTGGAAAGAGGACTACTCGGAAATCAACTACCCTTACACGAAACAACACCACTAACTTGAAACTAATTTTTAACCTTTTTTTTTTTTTTTTTTTTTTGAAATTGATACATTTTTACTGTTTTCTTTGTTCTTTTCATGAAGGATACTTTCACAATCACATTTAAACCACTTTGTAAACAACATAAAAGAATCACTGAACTAATGACAAAAAATACACCGACGCCACATGAATTGCCAGCCTTTAACTATAACGTTTTTGCTTCTCCCACCATCTTTTTTCCTTTCTCTCTCGCCTTCATAAATAGAACCAATTCTGAATTCAAAAGACACTTGATGCAAATTTTGTATCAAATAATGCATACATTTCATTATAAAAGAATACATAAAAGGGTCTTTTGCAGCGAGGATGAACCTAATTTTCGGACAGCCAAAGAAAAAGAAAACCTTAAATTCCAAGAAATAGGTGATTTCAATCATTTATAGGGAGATTGCTTCTTATTGAACTCGGGAGGTGAACGTCATCTCTTCTATAATCCTTGAACAAAGCCTCCTTCAACTGTCATGGTTAAAAAGCAAAGAGACATATATCATTTTCTACCACAATGATGGAAGGACTTTGACCTTTTGATCCCTCATTATTGTTTTTTCAGCTAATTATTTTTCCAACAGCTCCAATCATTATTACACCAAATTTCTTGGTAGATGTGTCATATATCATCATTAGTATATTCCATGCTGGCATGCTCCAGCTGGTCTTGCAAGGAGACGATTGAGTTTTCCAATTATTTTGGAGAATCAAATGCTAGTTCCAGCTTCCCTCCAACGCTTTGGACAATCGAGGAGTCGATAGTGTCGTAACGATGCGAAGGAAAAGTAAAAATTTATTCGGACACCTTTTCGAAAATAGAGGAAGTTAAGGGACGATGAACAAGAATTCTTTGAAGATTTACAATTCAGAAACTAAAGAATTGTCAAAACTATAGGAAAAAAAATAAACTTCTGCAACTCCTCCAGCTCTTTCGAGCTTCGATGCTCCGTAATCGCTGTAAAACAGCCTTTGTTGTTGGTGGATTTATTTACCAACTAAATGATGTCACCGTGCGTGGGGAGCAGTTGCTTGAGGTGGCGCCGATGGCTGGCTTGGCAAGTCCGGCTGCTCTTCCTCCGCAACATCAGAATGCCTAGCAATCTCCGAGTCGTCGGCTAATCCATGGTCATGAGAAGACTCATTGGTCAACTCTAACTCGGGCCAACGGTCACTTTCGATCTCATGAAGGCTCTCTTCGCTTCTGTGGTTGTAGTTTTGCAGGAGATGAGCCGGTGTTGCTGGCCGGCTGGAGAACGGCGTGTTGGCATTGGAGTGTCGGCTTTGTTTGGTGTGTTTCTTCGCAGCGGTACGCCAGTGCTTGACAGCCCCTGCGACATGATCATTGAAGATGGTGGGCTTCATGCTTGATCCCATCTGCAAATAACCGAAAGGAAACCAATATTTTATGCCAGTGAATCGCAAGTTTTCTATTTCATTTCCTTTCCAGTCTAAATTCCAAACATTCGTGACATCGATTTTCAGGAAATGTTTATGTGAAATTTGATGGAAGGGGATTGATTTTGTTAGTATTAGTGTGCTATCGCCACAATCAAGAGATTCATTGTCATTCAGGTCCTCGAAAACACAAGGAGATTAGCTGATGAACTATAGCGAAAATTAATAACATAAGAATTCACAGACCTGTGTCACCAAAGCATAGAGAGGCAAGGTCACATAGCTGCAGAGGACCTGGATAAAGACCCTGTACATTGAAGAAATCAAATGAGGCATTAGCTTCAAGAAATATTAGCTAATGAACACAGAAAATTCTGTCTTGTTCATACTATGCACGTATATTATGCTTTCATGTTACTCCTTTTTTCTATTTTGCTCAAAAGTATCGACGCTGAATAAGCCTTCTTCTCCATGTACCGCTGTTTTTCTCAAGTGATGTACGGAAAGTAATATGAATTAGGTAATACTGACCCCATTGAAACTCTGAAGATGATATCTGCAGTGCGTTCATGGAAGCAGTTCTTCAACCCAAATGAATACTGAAAACAGTGATGGGAACCATAATCAGGACATGCGGAACTTGCAATTGACATGCACATACTTTCAAAAAGTGGTGGATCAGATAAAATGCTTACTGTGCCCCAAGCGAAAAAGGCTAGTTGAAAAGCATTCTGCAATCAAGAAAAGTGGACAAAGAACAAACTTTTGAGATAGAGATACAAAATATGAACAAGGCTTTAGAAATAACATGAATTATACGAGGATGTTACTTAAAAGAAGTTCTTAGTACCTGGAAAAGGATGAAATGAATCAATAAAAGGAGGAGACGTGGGCGTCCAAACCAGAAAAGCTCATCACCGGGTTGAACCACAGGAATGCCCTTGACTATATTTCCCCTCTCTTGAATGCGCAGTCCCAGCTTCGTGATTATAACTTGCAGCTTTGTCCCCACCAAGAGTACTATCTGCAAGATCCACCCTTTGATTAACATATCATTCATCAACATTCCACTCCCAAGATCCTCAGATGAGATGTTTTGAGAGAATGAGGAAATACGGATTACTTCAAGCTTTTGTGCTTACAAACAGAGTAATAAACGGCAGCCATATATAAGAACGCCATCCTGCAGAATAGAACAAAAACGATAGCAAGTGATTCAGTAACCGATAGAAAACATAGAGCAGCCAAAGAGATTGAAATAGGAAACTAGATAAAAACCAGTTGTAAGATGTTGAATGAAAGCTTAATGAAAAAGGCGTTAGCATCAGGATGCAGAGTTTTTGAAGACACTAATCAAAATTATATCCTTTTTTTGCAAGTGAAGGCAGCAATAATCATCCGAGCTTACCATGTGAATTGGTCAGAAGGAACAGCACTGCAGAGAACCAGATAATCGGGCTGCATGTCAAAAAAGGGGAATTGTGAGACATATATATGTAGTCAAACAAAACGAACTGCACGTTAACATTAGGCAGTTCCTACCTTATTCCAACGACTACTTTAAAATCATCCTCAAGTGATCTCTGGATGTAAACCTGGAAGTCGAATTTTGTCTCACTTCCGGGTGGCAAATGTGCCTGTAATTGCAATTTAGGTAAGCCTTTGATTGACCTTCTTTGTAACAATGATAGTACTTGGTGATGTGAATGTGACTACTTTGCATGACGATGAGCGTGTGCTTACCTTGATAAATCCATGTCTTAGTGTCAAATAATCAACCTTCGTGACTGATCCAATGAACTGTCTGAAAAAGCACACCTGACAGAAGGGGAAGAAAACTTAGTTCAACTCTAGGGAGGATTTTGGTTTTTTTCCTTCTATCAGAAAAAGTAACTTTGTTTATATTTCTCAGAGAAAGATAAAAACATTGATCACCCCTGAAAACAAAGCTAAAATTGTGATAAAGTTTGAATTTTGCTACCAACACATAAATTAACAAAAGGGCTGTGAATCTTCAAATTTGCATCATGTACTAACCGAACTCAATTTTAGACTCACAAAGTCAATTATGCATCGAACCTGAATTGCTAATGAATAATTTCTGTTTGAGAAAAAACATGATCTGCTGACAGATATTCGAAATCAACTTGGACTTCAGTACAATAGAGGTGTATGTTATCCGGGGAATTGTACTTACTATCCAGACAGATATTTTCCATCTGCTCCAAAAGCTCAAATGCCTTTGACCGAATGATGTCTCTCTTGTATACCTAAACCTCTCTGGATCTGCAACAGAGATTTGGCTCTGGCTTTAGCCATAATTGGACGAGGAGAAGATAACAATCCAACATCATTTATGTTCGACTAAAACTGAAAGCACCCGCTCATAACCAACCAATCGGGTATACGTACAGCAACTTCAGTGGACAGAGAATATCAGACACAATTTCAAACATACAAAATTTAAACAATTCACTCTTGTCGATACCTAATTTTTCCACATGAACATTTAAGGGGGTTAACCACATGGTAGTGGTTGATGGGCATTTTTAGTGTAAAATTCATGGATGCTGACAGCGCACACAGATTCACTAATTAGGCAAAGTGTAACCAAATATCAGTAATTTTTGGGGCATATTTTGTGTTCAGAGTTTAAAGGTTACCATTGAAGTACTTGTATTCATGTGTCTTCGTCTCTTTTTCCCATGCTTCCCATCGTCTCATCTGCAGCAACAACCAAACAAAGCCACTCAGAGAGAGAGAGAGAGAGAGAGAGAGAGAGAGAGAGGTTCTTCGGTTTTTAACTTCATATTGTACCTTGATGTTGCCCAGAGCCAAGGTTGTGAGGCAGTACAGAACATGGAAGATGGCTAACACAAAGATGAATATATGGAGCTGATGAATACCGTATGCCGTGACAAAGGCATACTCTCCCTGCACAGAATGTTCAGTACAAATGAATACTATATGCAGCGACAGCGATTTTATCATTGATCCATACTCAGAGAGACATGTAAATGAAGGGATGCACACTTTCTCCCGAGTGCACAGCGTAGTTTCTTGAACTAAGGGCATGTTTATGTGATTTGACCAAAACTTTTAAAGGCGATGAAGTGATTTGACAGGGATATTTGAAAAGCTTATCATTACCTTTCCTGTGCATTTATCGTACCCTTTCGTGGCCAGACTCCGGCGGATGACCCCACCGAACTCCGAGAACTCCAGGAGTCTACGGCCAGACTTTTCAGCCTTGAGCTCCTCCTTACAAGGAAGCCAGGAATTCGCGAATTTCCTGGGGACGCATATGTTCGATATAGGACCTTGAAGCACTGTCAGAAGCAATGATATGAACCCCAGCAGCATAAGCTCTGCCCAAGCGAACAAAAACAGAAAAAAGCAGACAACTCATCAACGAAGCGTGCTATGCCAAGGAATCATTAAGAGACTCTGAGTTTCTGTCAGTGAAAATTGGCAAGAGCAAGTCAAATCTTAAATCACCTGATTTAACCTTCTCTAATGCTTCAACAAGAGCTACCCTCCTCTTTCTCTTTAAGAACTGCAAATGGCAAGAACAAACCAATCAGCGACATTCATCAGACCATTGGAAAAGACATCGTAGCTAACACAACAGTTTAGTGATCAATCCAGTTAGTGATAATCAAGCTCTTCAAGATCACCTCACCTTTTCAAAGAGGTGAATGGCATGTTCCAACAAGATGGAGATAGCAAGTATCACGAAACAGACAATAGCGACCGCCCACGTCGCAGTATACTCCAGAGTACGCTCCTTCTCATAGTCCTCTGCCATCGACGCGCTGCGAAGATCCTTGACGCCTCGCCGGAAGTCACTGTCACCGGAGAATCAGTCCGCGTCAAAAGAGAGCAAGAGGAAACTCCCGTCCAAAACGAAGGAACCAAGAAAGGTAATGGAATGGAGGAGGAGAACGAGGTGATATGGAGAATATGTGAAGCGGTGGTCCTACTGATGAATGGGATTATATATCAGCGGAGTTGAACATTCAAACATTTTGACTTTTCCACGGGTTTTGCGTGGGAGGCGGGGGAAGGTGATGATGCATGACTTTCAACGCAGACCGGGGCCTTTGGACTTGATCTTCCGACCCATCTCATAGGATAATTGCGACTTTATTCGAGAACGAAAGCATATACTAAAAAAAAATATTTCATTAAAAAGGGTGTGATGGAGAATTTACTATATTTTTTTTATTAAATTTAGTCATGAAATTGGGATATCGACGTGGTCAATTCTCAATTCCACTTCTAGAAATATTAGAATCTTTCGTGATATATTTATTAAAGTGACAAGAAACTGTAGAAAGATTCCTCCCTTTGACCGACTAGAGCTGCGCAGCCGTAAAAGATCAACACGGTTGGAAAAAGATGGACATTTTATATGCTCAATAGTGAATTCAGCGTTAAATAGTGACTGGAAATGAGTCAAATGTCTTCTAACCCCCGCCTCATTCAAAATAATGTCATTCCCAAGTTTATCCAAATTACTTATATTTTCCAAAATAATGAATCAGGGCATGCCCATATCTATTGAGAAAAAAAGTGTATATTTGGTCCTTGAACGTACACTGTCTTTCCAATATGATCCTTAAATTTACGAATTGCGTAATCAAATATATAACTTTATATAATTTTCTAATCAAATCCCTTCGTTTTAATAAATTGAACCTAATGTGATGATTGCCAGCCAATATTGACGGTGAAATAATCGATAGACTATTGAATTGAATGCTATTGGAATTGTCTAATGAGGTGGTAAGATTGTCATTTCAATAATTTGATCGATGCAATTTGATTGTCTATAATTTGTCCAAATCAAAGATTGAGACACTTTGGGTGTGTTTGTTTCGTGAAAAATAAATAATTTTAAAAATACTTTCCTAAAATAATTTTCCATATTGATTAAAAAATGAACGAACGAAAATATTTTTTATTGTTTATGAAGATATTTAGAAATAAATTATTGTCAATAATGAATCATCTTTCATCAATTAATTCTTTCAAGTGATACAAATAATTATTTTTATAAAAAAATTCAAATTATCTATTTTTGGGAAACAAATAAAGTCTTAATTATAAAAATTCTACAAATTCAGGTGCTTAATTGCACACATGTACAAATTCGAGGACTAGAGTGAGAAAATGGATATAACAGTGCAGAATGTGTGCTTTTCCCTTACTTTTAAATAATTCCAAGATCGTTTAGGCGGACCATTTCTCTTTAATTATTTATTTAGTTCCTTAGCCGCCATCGAGGACCGCCGCCATCCATGCTTATTCAATTTTGTTTTATTAATTTTGGATGTACTGTCAATGTCTGCTAATCGAATGGTCATTTGCCTATTCGAATGGTCATTTGGCCTTTACCTGTCTCTTTCTTCTCTCCTTCCTCTTGGCACATAATTTAATTTAAAAAACTTTATATTTTTCCGCGCAACTGTATGCGGATTCGTACAGGAAAGTGATTATCGAATATTATTTTATTTTATTTTTCAGTAACATGGCTTTCATATAAGTATGAACGATTCCCATGTGACATGTTTTCTCGAACAAGTTGGGTAAAGCAAGTCATGATTGTCTTTATTTTTCTATGGAAAATTTAGGTTTCGAGAAAATGAATTCAAACTTTAAATAGTAGGAAAAGAGGTTGGTCAACAACCTTCAGATCATGGGATGCAAAAAAAATGATGAATATATAAGGAAGATATATCATTTTTATAGCACCATTTGTTTTGCAAAAAAATAATTATTTGGACATTTTTTCTAAAAATGTTTTATTTTTGTTACTTATAAAAATAAATGAACGAAAAATATTTCCATTGTTTTCTTAAATGTTAAGAGTAAATTGTTATCGATAATGAAAACATTTTTTCTTAATTAATTATTTTAAATAACACAACCAAGTTTTTTAGGAAAGTATTTTCTAAGGAATTTATTTTTTATAAAACAAATGGGGCCTATTAATCAAAACTAAAAGCTGGAGAGGAATTTTCTAGCTATTACATGCGTAATTAGTAAATCACACTGATTAATTATCAAGTCCAAGGACACCCGTGAAAGAAGAGGTTCCCCGTCCAAGAGCTACTTTACCATATTCTGAATTAAATGGTTTCAATAAGTCCTCTGCAACAGGTTGTTTGGTCCAGATTTAGAACTAGCCTCAACAGTTTGTGGCCATAGGTTTATTTTATATTTATTGAGATCTGTATGACAAAAGAGATCATACGATTTAAACACGTGAAAGAGAAAATTAGCTTTTAAAATCTTTTATCGAGTGTGCCGAGGTGAGATAATTGCCTTTTAGGGTTTTAATGGAGTTGTTTAATAGACCCACGGACAAATCCAAGAGAATTGTCCAAGTGGGTATCATTAGATTCTTGCAACTTCATCTTGCAGCTCTTTTTCATTTTTCTTAATTATCAGTTCTTAATTTTGCAGATTACATATATATAATATATAAGATGGGCCATCAATTGAGGCCTTCAATCCGCCTTCAAAGTTCATGATCTTCATTGAAAAATTTGAAAGTTCATTTGCATCAATTATATTCATATCCATTCCTTTTTAAGCAAGAATGATATTTGGTGATATGTTACTCAACACATCATATTCATTCTCAATTATTGAACTAAGTTATAGACAAAGTGCACACAATGTGATTACATCAATATAAATAATTAAATGGAAATTCTAAATAAGGATATGAAATGTCATTTTTTTCATTTTTTAAATAAGATATTAAAGTTGACCTTATTTCAAATAAAAGTCTAAAGTATTCTCATTTTTTCAAATTAAGGCTTAAAATAAACGTTATTTCAAATAAGCGTTTGAAGTGGTCACGTCACCTCAAAAAAAGGCTTAACTTCACCAATTGGCTAAGGGCATCTTCGTCTTTTACTTTTCTTTTTCTTTCATTTTTCCTTTTTTCTATTTTTTTTCTTTCCAAAAAGACAAACTTAAAAAATAAAAAAAAATAAAAAAGAATACAAGTAGGAGAAGCCGCCACCCCATTGCAAATGGGGCGTTGAGCATGGTCAGTGAGCGGCCACAGGCAGCAGCCTCCTACCTAAGTTTTTTTTTTTTTTTTTTTTTCTATTTGTGCTTTCTTTTTTTTTTTCTTTTTGAGTTTTAGCCTTTTCTTTTTCTTTTTCAGATTGTCTTTTTTATTAAAAAAGAAAAAGAAAAAGGGAAAATAATTTAAAAAAAATGTAAATGACAGAAATTCCCTTGACCAGCTAGTGAGGTCAAGCATTTTTTAAGACTAATACATTTACTTTAAGCATTTATTTAAAACAAGATTCACTTTGGGTTATGAAATGCCTAGCAAGTTTCATGAACCAATTGAGCCTAACCTATGTGGGCTACCGGCATCCAAAACAATTTGCATACTATTAATGGAACATGAACGTATGACTTTCAGTTTCTTAAGTGGGAAATTTCTTGGCGCCATAGCCAACTTTGCAATATAAATAGTAGTTTAAATGATCTGAATGACTCATAACCGCATATTCTTTTAGGAACTATTCTATTTCCAGACGAGTTACCCCCTACACTACTAAAGACTACCTGTAATAAACGTGATTGCTATCTGAGAGCAATTTTAGAACTTAATAGATTTCATAACGCCCTAGGTGGCCAAGACATATATGATGATCTCTAGAGTCATAGAGAGAATGGAGAGAGTGTTTATGGGGCTTAATCCTTGCCAGAGTTGAATGATGTTTTTTTAAATGAGTAACTACAGTGAGAATATGTACAAAAACATAATTATAGGTACATATGCATTGCATATTAATACCCCTCAATCCAAAATAGGTATAAGAACCCACAAATTGGATCTCAATAACGCATGTCGTGAACTAGATTGTCCGTTGGTGAATATGTCCGCTAGGTTATCCGATATAGGCATGTAGCAAACACGTATATCACGGGAAGCAACCCGTTATCGAACAAAGTGAAAATTCAATTTGATGTGTTTGGTGTAAACATGAAACATTTTGTTTGAACATGAAAATTCTAAGGCGACAAGCGTGCCGCTAGACACCTTTTCAATTTGACATGCAAATAGATCGATAAAAAGGGTTCAAGATCACCTAAATCATTAAAACATCTGATACACATTTGGGAATTTTCAAGCACTAAATGATGTATTTGTTTGAACGAAAGAATTTTTCAAGAATTATTTTTGTGGACTTTCACTTGTTTGACTTACTGAAGATGATTAGTTAATGAAAAATCATTTACAATCAAAGAAAATGCACATGGTCAAGGTTAAAAAAAAATAAAATCCTTCACTTGAAAAGGGGAAAATACTTTTTTGAAAAATGATTTTTTGGAAAGTATTTTAATGATTTTTTAATGTAGTTTATCTGACTATTTTTTATCGAAAATTAGTCAGTCACAAGAGTGCCGACAACCTGATGTAGAGAATTTTACCCAAATCAATGTCCCTTGCTTAATTTTTTGAGTTTTTTCTTTTTCTTTTCTTCTCTTTTTTTTTCCTTTTCTTTGGTCACTGTTCATCATGTTCTTCATCTCCCTTTCCCTGCATTACTCATCTCCGGTCAGACAATTTACTATTCTCTGGTTTCACTTTTGAGTGCTTGGTCAGGAATACGGAGATGGCACTCTGGTCCTTCCTAAGAAGCTCGTCCATCAAACCCTCACCGCCAAGTTGAACCAGATATGATTTCGACCTTCATGCCGCGACAGAGTTCGAGCTACTAGATCCGGGGATTGAGCTTGACACCTCGGCAAAGCTCGAGATCATCTAGCTTGGTTGACACTGCGGTAGAGCTCCATGCCTTAGTAATATTCTTAACTTTCACGGCCGTGGAGCAATTTTGAGATGATGGGCGATCCCATTTTTCTACGATAGCACCACGAATCTGACCTTCGAACATGCTTTTTCTAGATTTGAAGACATCAACACATAATTCGCTCTCTCGTCGAGGGGATGAAGCAGAGCGTAACGAGCAAAGGTAAGGAGATTGAGTGTGAACTCTCGAATAGCTGTTTCAGTCGGAGCAAGGCATGAAATTCTACACACCTCGGCCCGAGGCCAGTTTCCCTTTGTGCTGAGAAACCAAAGCGCAAAAGGTGTTTTGAGTTTGAGGAAAATTAGATGGAGGATGCTAGTTGTTCTTCTTCAAAATGTGTAGAGTCCAGTTTGAATTTTGAGGTTTTTTTTTTTTTTCCTATCGCTGTGAGGGGCCACGCTTGAGAGGAAGAAGATAAAAAGTAAAGGAAAGAGAAGAAAAAGAAATTAAAAAAAAAAAAAAGAGAGGACAATATCACGAAAAATCCTAACTAGTATACATTTATTATAAAAAAAACTCTAAACTTGTACACTTGTAATAAATTTATCATTCGTTAATTTATATTTATCATTAAATTACTGAGTTGGATAACACGTGACAATTGACGAGTATCTAGTTTAGGGTTTTACCCTCTATTCATCATAGATGTATTAATTTGTGATTTTCTGTGGTATTAATCCAATTACAAAAACTAACAAAGGGTATAGGAGTTTTGGTGGTTAACAAATTAGTAGTGAGTAAAATTGTCAAAGATATACCAATTTGAAGTTTTTATTAATCAAAAAATTAGTTTAAGGTAAGTTTTTCATAAATGTACCGGTTTGGAGTTTTCGTTGGTCAAAAAATTTGTTACATGTGTATTAATTTAAAGTTTTCCGTGATATTAACCTTAAAAAAATTAAATAAAAATTAAATAAAAAACTATAACATATTTCAATACAACAACATGTCATATCATTGGCTATCATGCCACATAAGACAATCGGCAATCGATAATGACTAAATGTCACATTTGCAATTTGCGATAAAAATTGACTGAATGAACTACATTAGCCAAATTGAAAACATTTTAGGGTTAGATTAGCAGTCGTATAATAGATTTATGATTTTTTTGGATAATTTTCTCCTTTGGAAAAGTGTTTGGCAAATTTCTTAGCAGTTGTGCGCCTGTAAAGTTATAGTTGTTTTTACCTAACTTTGGGAGATACTACAGTTTTAAAGTATAATTGTTAAATATAAAACTTGGGAGAAGTATACCGCAAGTACCAAAACTTGGCGTGAAGAGACACTTAAGTGTTAAAAGTTTGGAAAGTGACAATTAAGTGTCATTTTTTTTTTTTTAAAGTGAGACACTTAAGTATCATCTTCTGCAAATCCCATCGAAATCCTACGTGACAATTTTTTATTATTTTTTTCTTCTACTTGGCTTGCCGGAGTGCTGACTCAACAAAAAAAAAAAAGGCAAAAACGATATCATTTTTTAGCGGATTCAAATTTTAATGTAAAAATTAATTGAATTAAATTATAAAGATAAATAATTATTATTATTTTTTTTTTAAAAGGGGGAGAGAGGAGGTAGCGGCTGAGGGTATTTTTATATTTTAATTAAATTAAACCAAACAAGCCCTTACTGTATTGATCCAATCTCTAGGGTCTTAATCGTATGAGCAACGACACTGCTTAAACAAATTGGCCAAATGTCAAACTTATTTTTAGTAATTTTTCTTTCTATTTTTAAAAACCTCAGGCCAATTAAATTCTAAACCTTTTTTATTGGGTGCATTTTGGCCTGTGTGGTGAGCTCATGGCCAAATTTGCAACATATGCGTCAATATACCATCTAAGTCTAAAAGGTTGAAATTTGTGTAGTTAAATTCTAATAGTTTTTTTATAAGGTGCAGCCTAGCTACTCCGACAAAATCATGGCCAAATTTGCTAAGGAGGCACGCTAAAATTCAGTGTGATTGATTTTAAATATTTTTTAATCATATGCGGCGTTGGCGTGGAGCTACGTTAGAAAAAAGTCATTTGATGGCAGAAATAATAGGAATCCGTTATTGACTCTCACCTTGTTCTTCGGAAAATGTATAGATTTCAAATGACTTAATAAATATTTTTTTTTTTTAGATTTTCGACTGGCCAAAATATCGAGAAAATATTGAATTTCTTTTTATACTCCATATTTATTTTTGAGAATTTTTTAAATCAAGAAATCAGGTGATGGGCATAATGTGTTACATAGTCTCGATTTTTTTCTTGCAATTGCCTTAATTTGTTTCATGAAAAAGAAAAATATTTGGAAACCAGGTTTCCCTAAAAAAAAAAAAAATATCGATTATATCGCTTATAATAATTAGTCGATAGAAAATATTTCTTTTATCGACAATAATTTATATTTAAATATTTTCATCATTCATAAAAAAAAAAAATATTTCATTTATTCATTTTAAAAAACACTACAATAAATCGTTTAACTGAACTCCGGTCGGTTTACCGGGATGAACCAATGAAACCGCGTACAGATAACTATTTTGCTCTGTGTAATGGTATTGAAAACGTTACGACAGTTCTCAAAGAGAGAGATGGCCATGCCGTACATCGAGTACGTCCGGAGATTGTGGTAACGCAATTTGGAAGAGAGAACCGGCAATGCTTTGCCAACTTGGCGGAGAAAATAACTCTTCTCGCTAATAGAACGGCTCTTGGCGTAAAAGTAATCTCCGATTCTCATCGGTCTCTCAAGGGTACAAATTCCCCCACAGGGATTGCCGATCGCCGATGGTGCAGAGTCGCCTGCAAATTTGAAGGACTCGAGTTCGATCTCCGACTCGAATCATGGTAAAGTAGGAACCAGAAAAGAAATATCTTGAAGCCCTGTCAAATTTCTGGCTTTTGTGTATAGTTTCTTAGCATGATTGTTGTGGAAAACGAGTCTACGTGGAGCTCATGATCTACTGGAGATCTTTGTGCGTGACTTACACAATGACTTTTATCTTCTTTCCATGAGAAATTTCTTGCACGATGCAAAAACTGCAAGGTGGAATGCTTGAGGCAATATTTAGCTTCTTAAAGCTGTGCATTAGAGACTTTGTTGGTGCGACAAATGCTCATCGGAATGAACTTTTCTGACTGAAGATAGATAATCTCATGAGTACCGGGCGCCCTAAATTTCAAGCATGGTTTTCCTCTGCTGTGATCATCTCATCGTCTGTCAATTTTGCATGCTCTTCTTTGTTGATTTCTTTACAAAAAGGTAGGACGTAAGCTGGATTTTTGTTTTTGAATCTAACTATATTAGCTCTTTATAATTGAAAGCAAAGGCCAACATTGCGTACAAATACAGCCACATATTTTGATCTCTTTCTACAAGTTCCTTTTGAGATTTAATTCCTTATATTGGTGGCATGTTGTAGATTCACTTTGTTCTTATAATCAATCGTCAAAGGAAGGTCAGGTTGACAAAATGGTACTCACCATATTCACAGAAGGAACGAAGTAAGGTATTATCCTCATTTTGAGACATAAGTTCTTTCAACCTCATCAGGAGCTCTCATTGGATTAATAAGATTTGAGCGCCATAGTAAATTGATTGTTTGCTGAAAATCAAAACTGTTGGAGTTCTTGTTTGTTAATACTCTGCTAAGATACCGGTTATTTGCACCCGGTTTTAACAATATGAAGACTAACGTCTTTCTATGAATGGAAATGTAACCTGAGAAGGTCATCCGAGAAATCAGTGAGTCAATGCTTCGTAGACATCACAAGATGTGCAATTTCTTCGAGTGGGGAGGTTTAAAGGTTGTCTACAGAAGGTATGTTGAGAAAGTTAATTGGCTCATTCGGTTGCGCTTTGTCATCGTTGATTGAGTTCGTCACAATCATGTCATGCAGATACGCGGGTCTCTTTTTTTGCATGTGCATCGATCCTGACGATAATGAACTAGAGACTCGAGAAGTAATTCATCAATATGTGAGGATTTTGGATTGGTACTTTGGCAAGGTAAGTGAACGGCCGTACATTTTTAATCCAGTAGATTCTAATTTGTCCACATGAAATGTCCTTGGTTCTACCTTAATTCCTTTCATTACTTGCAGGTTTGCGAACTAGACCTCATATATGACTTTCATAAGGTACTTATGCTTTTCCGGTTGCAGAGATTTGGGAGTTCTGAGTTGGTATACAATATTGAGAAATGCTTTGTTGCTGTGGACATTTCAGGCCTACTTTATCTTGGATGAGCTTGTGATCGGTGGTGAACTTCAAGAGTCCAGCAGGCGGACAGTTGTACGGCGGATATTTGCTCAGGTCTCTCTCTCTCTCGACACACAGTTGATGAGATGGATATGTGCTGAGCAGCTTTTGCTTGTCATCTTTGCTAATTTGAGACCACCTTGCTATCTGAGTATAGGATGCTCTAGGGGCAGCTGCTGGCATGACAATGGACTATGCGATGACCATGTCACGGTGAAATGCCAGCCATAAAATCAGAAGGAAGGCCCCGCTGTGACTTCCATCTTCTCTTTTCCATCTTTGTAATTTGCGGCTGAGGTTTGACCGTCCGCTTTTTAATCAAACACAACAGTTATGCAAGCATTTCTTACTCTCTAGGGGACGCTGCAAAAGAAGAAAATGATGTTTCTTATGCTAATTCTCACTTTCAGACTTTTGTCTTGCCTCCTTGCAGAGCATGAGAGTCGAAACCCACATCTGAAATAATATCGTCCCCACCTCAACCTCCTTTGAGAATGTGGGGATTCAAACCCTCTACCTCCCATTTCCATGTTGGAATGGTGGCCACTGAAGAAGACTCACAATAAACTATTATTTTCACGATAATTCAAAGACTATTATGCTAGTAAAGTCTATCCATAGAATGAAGGCCATCGGACAACAGGCAAATTTTATCTTTCCTCCAAACATGCTCCCAAGCCACCAAGTTGGATAAGATATGCTTGCCGCTGTGTTTTCTACCAATTTCTTTTAGGTCAGCGTGTTCCCTATTCATTAAATTCGAAGTATTCTTTATTGACACTCCAGTTTGCGACTTTCAGCGAGATAATTTCAGTTTTGGCTGCGGATGTACTGTATATGTGGTTATAGTTGTGTGACATTCCGTTGTACCTTAAATATTTTCACATTTGCAAACAAAGGTCTTTTTTTCCCCTGCAAGAGATAACGCAGCAAAGTAAAATTTATCTGGGAATGATGTTTCTCTTTATTAAAACCTAAGTTTTGGTGACTCCAGTAGTTGCATAGAACAATTAGGGATAAACAAATAGACCATTAGCATATTTCATTTCTGCATTCTAGTTAAATCACGCATCACATGCAAGTCACATGGCCTTAACACGATGTTGCCACAGACCATCATGCACGCAATTGAGAGCTATGGTCGACCATATTCATAGAAGGAGTTTAAACTCAAGTTCGATGTCCGGTAGTTAATTGATTCAAGGGTCATTCATTTAACTCTATTCTTAATCGCTTTTGAATCATCTCAAACCCATGTTTTATCTAGAAGGAGGGAGGCTGGTCGTTTGAAGGAAAAAAGATTATGTATTGTGGGGAGAGCGTTTTGGCGTACACTCCATAGGAAAATTCTAGCCTTAGGGGATTTTTAAGTGCCAAATACGGCACCATCGTTTGCGGGATGGCTGGCAAAACGATGATGCTTGCATTATATGCTGTAGGTTTTCTTTTTCACGAATATGATTGTACACATTTTTCACTGAGAAGACCCCGATTTCGTAGCTATCCACACCGATTTGTCTTGTGTAGCTTGACTACACGGTGGGACTGCTAACACCTCATTCACTATCTGCTCACCTTCTAAGCTTAGCTTCATCCCATTCTTTCTCCTCATGTTGAATCAGGTTTGCAACTCTAGATGGCTCATCAAAGGTTGCAGGTCCACCCATCTAATTACAGCTTTTCTCATCAATACTGAGAATGTGTTGGCCACAATAATAATACAAAAAAAAAAATGGGAGATATGGGGCCTCCTTATCGTATCCCTCATGTTGGCTGAAAGGAGGGCAATGGTTCCCCATTAAATTTTATACTGATGGAGGTAGAAGTGACACATTTCATTATTCTCTTTACTCACCAAATGTTGAATCCCATTTTTAACATGCAAGCCTCAAGAAATTCCCACTCTACCTTGCCATAGGCTTTTTTCATATCAAATTTAACCTTGCCAGAAATTTTCTCTTCCTTTTTCTAACCCACAAACACACTTTGTACTCCTGCTATTAAAAATTGGGAGCCAAGGTTTCAATCTATTAGCCAAGATTTTCGAGATAATTTTGTATGTAAAATTGCAAAGGTTGATTGGACTGAATTAATCTAATTTTTATGGGTTAGGAACTTTCAGGATCAAGGTAATAAGGGTTTTGTTCAGTTCTGGATTTAGATGTCTAGAATAAAAAAATTGTGTTTACTTTATCAAAAACCCGATACTTGATTTCCTCCTAATGGCTTTGATAGAACTGGCCATTCAAACCATCTAGCCCCGATGCCTTCATGGAGCCCAATTAAAATACCGCAGCATAGGCTTCCTCCATTGAGATTTCAGCAGCCAAATTTTGGTTCATATCATCCATGACAAGAGTAGGGCATTGTTGCAATACAAGCTCAAAGTCTTAGGACCCTCAGAGTTATAATGTTCTTCAAAAGAGCGCATAGTCATTCCTTTTAACCTCTCTTGATCTCGAATCCATGTGTTTTTAGCATTTTTAAGTATAGAAATTCTATTTCTCTGTCTACTCTGAATGGCTGTGGAATGGAAATATTTTGTGTTTCTTTTCTCCTTGTTCAAACAATTGATTCTAAGCCTTAGTCTCTAGTATGTTTCCTCTTGTCTCAACAATGTTTCAATTTGTTCAATTATTGCCAGCTTTTTATTATGGTCAGCATGCAAATCCTGAATTTTAGTTATGCCCACCAGCTCTTCTTTCAACAACTTGATCTTCTGGTGACTGTTATGAAAAGTTTGCCTACTCCATTTTGCCAATTCTACTGAAAGTTCTTATATTTTTTGCACAAGATCAGCTTCTCATAATCTAGCATGATTGCAGATTTGTTTAATTAGCCTACCACACTCCTCATTTTCCAGCCAAAATGATTCAAATTTAAACAATCTCTTTCTCATTACAAGTTCAACTGATAAGAATAGAAAATAGGGCTATTATCAAAACCAATGACTGGTAAGGCAAGAGCCTCAACTTGAGGGAACAATACTCTCCAATTAATATTGCACACAGCCCTGTCTAGTCTTTTTTTAACAAAATCCTGCCCTATTCAATTGTTGGCCTAAGTAAAAGCACAACCCTTGCCCTATAGATCCATTAAACCATGAGCATTGAGGAAACCTCTAAATGCATTCATTCTTTATCGTTCAGCAAGTCACTTCCCCACTTTTTCCCAAGAATACAACATGTCATTGAAGTCCCCTATGCACTTCCAAGGCAAAGTAGCTTCAGTTTTTCCCATAATTGCATTCTTTCCTAGAAAATGGCCGGAGCATGAACAAAAGTGGCCCTAAATTGATTTTTCAGCTTGTTATCCTCAAAAGTAATGTGAATAAACTCAATTGGCTAAATTCAAGGAAATCCCATCCTTCCACAGCAAAGCCACACCCCCCCAAAAAAAAAAAATCCCTATTGGATTTACCACATAGTAGTTTTGAAAATTTTAATATATACTTACACGACGCACAAGAAATTCTTGATTCTTAGTCTCCATTAAAAATATCACATCAGGCCTTTTTTGAGCCACAATGGCCCTTAAAGCTTCAACTGTCAAGGGTGTGTTCAATCCCTAACAATTCCAACAAATAACCTCATTTATAACCTGGTGGCATATTAAAACTAGCCATCACAGCCATTATACTTGGATTCTCCTGCAACTTGCACCAGAGTTTCTAGGAGTTGTGTCTCATCTAGCATTTGTGCGTCTGCTGTTCAGGATGGCCTAGGGGCTGGTTGTATTATTCTGAACCAAAGTACTTTATCCGGAATTTACCGGTGTTTCCATCACCATCCCTCTATTTCCTCCTCCAAATTCTCTCCGTAAAAGGCCTTCCAAAAGGGACTATTAGAGTTCATTTCAGCTTTCAGCCAGGACCCGTGTAATATTTTCCGTTTGTGGAAAAAGAAGTCCTCATCATAAGGCACGAGCTCACAATTCTTCGCATAATGCTCTATTTTCCACACAAGTAGGGGAAGTCTTTCATGTCTAAAATCCAGCCAATGCTCCCTACCTCTGAAGCTAGAGATCATGCCCGATAAGAGAGGAGTCGACAGTTTTAATAAGACTCTATCTCTGCCCACCATACTGGATGCATATCCCTTGGTTTCAATGCATACTTCCGATACCTCTCCTACATTTTCTGCCATATTTCCAATTGCTTCTTCAGTTCTCCCCTCAATGGGAAGCCCGTGAATCTGAACCCGAAAGGAACAAGAGTCGAAAATAATGCAGTGTGGAGGTGTACTTGGTTCCCATAGCTTAAGAACTAACAAATGGCTTGAGAAGGACCACGGCCCAGAATCCAGAATCCTATCTCTTTCCTCTACTGACTCGAACTCAGAGGAAAATAGACCAGGTTCTAGATGCAGATGACAGTATCTATTTTCCAAGCTTTCTTCATAGTGGCTTGAAACGCTGGGAAGTTGACTGAGGAACTTCCATGAAATCTACCAAAGACAGCACGTTCATACTCATTCTAGTTTCTTCTCAGACGCTACATTGTCTAAAACAGCAATTTTCCTATCTGTCCAGAGATGTCCTAACCTTCTACAAAAGGCAGCCATTCTTAACTCCTGTTCTCTATTTCCTTCCATAATGCTGAGCTTGTTCGACTAGATAGACCCGACGTACATAGCATATGATTTCCTTACATCTCTGCAGTTCTAACACAGGTACCCAGAGAGTCGCTTCACCAAGTGGAAGGGAGAAAACTACCAGAAGCTGTAAGACGACACGAGTCTTGGACATTTGGCTGTAAGCGTGGCTTATGAGCGTCTCTTCAAGCGAGAGAGACATTGGAAGAGATAAAAATATTTTCACGGCTGCTTTTCATTCCCTTTTTCAGACACTTGTTTCGCCTCATCAGTCCGGCTTGTGCATCATGAAAATTTGTTCAGTTAGGAGTTCATATAGTTTATTTAGGACAGAACAGGACAGGACAGAACGCAGATTCATAAAAATGAAAGTAATATCAGAACTTCCAGAATAATTTCTTATGGAAAACGAACAAAAATTTCACAAAATTGGTGACAATAGCGCACTGCTTTCATTATTTCGACATACCGGTAGTTCACATGTTATCGATACCGTTAATCCATTCAATCACCAATGGCTCATGAAATTCACTCAGTTAAACCAGCATCCAGCGAAAGCTTCTGGAGCTAAGATCTGTATATTGTAAATAAATTCTATCTACTAGAACTCCAAGTGTTCTCTCAAGAGTCCAGAGGCCTAAGTAAGGCATGGACTTCCACCATAATACCAACATAATAATTCAAAACTTCAAATCAAGAAGTCATTTGGCTTGCCAATTTTGATGTTCTGGTCAGCTAAGAATGCCGTGATCGCGTTTCTCTGCCAGCTCTTGAAACTCCTGCAGACAATATTATTAGCAATGGTCAACTCATGGCTGAAATGTTACCAGAACTTTGCCGAGAATGACTTACTTATGGTCAAGATGCGCCATAATGTCGCCACCAGGAAAAGCCGACTTTGTAGTCTTGAATGCCACTTCGATCGCTTGCTTCCAGGCCCCCCCGATAACTGTTGTATTAGCTTCTGCTTTTGACTGGCTAGGATCTTCCATGGGTAAGCAATATCCAGAAAGCAGGTGCCCGACCCACACATCATCTTTCCTGAAATTATCGTGAAAATGCTACGTAACTTCAAACACCTCAAGAGCACCTGATATTTAGACCATATTATTTAAAAAGAAAAAAGAAAAGAAAAGAGCACCAAATAACTTGGGATGTTCCAACTTGAAAAGATCATTATCTTTCTTCTGTCTATAACTCTAATCAGAACAGGTAGCATATTCATGGATATCAACCACACGAAAAGACATGAGATTGTAGCACTAAGGAGGATTAAAAAGTTAAAAGACGTCTTACTGGACAATGTCCATATGCCGAGGCGCATAATGTCCGCCACCTATCCCAAGCAAGACTTTTTTCTTTGTAACATCCCTGAGACAGTATCGAGGCAAATATAAAATTCCATGGTCCCGAGCAAGAAAGAACTAATATCTACAGTCATGAGCACTTGTGCTGTCTCAGTTTCCTGTAAGCATTTCACATCTACGACGAAAGTGAATATCTTTTGTAAAGAAACACAGAAGTATACTGCCTTCCTGATAGTCTTTCAAAGGGACAAAACACATCTACAGAGTGCTGAATTCAGTCAAAGTCATACAAATAGCCTCAAAATGATATTGCCAAAGAAAGGCCAATTTCTCATAACGACAGTTGAAGCATGAGTGTATACCTGCTCCAGTTACCAATCGCAGGCTCTCCTCCAAGCCCAAGACCTTCCCAAACCAACTTCATAGGAACAAGTGATATGTCAGACCAAGGAATTAAAAAGATCTAAAAAGAGGATCAGAGTCCAGACTGTCATCTCATCACATGATATAAAATTATACGTCCTTTTCAAACATTTTAGAGAGGGAACCTAGAAGTTTAACAGGAAAACTATCCTGTGAAAATAAGCTCCTTTTAAGTAGATTAAAGTCCCCATGAATTCAGAAGCCAGAGATTATTTTTTGCTCTGATATGCAGGAGCGAGAAGATCAGTGCTTTTACACAACTACAGTAGGAATTGATAATAACACCCCCTGATACCCCAATGTACACTTATTCTTCCTAAAGTTTGAAATGATGTACTGATTGTTTTTCCAGTGTCATTGGATCAACACAGAATTTTGCCTCACCAAGAAGAACTAATTTTGTGCCAGAGTTACGAAAGGAGGGGTTGTCGCAGGATTTCTTCATACGGATCCACAAACAATATATCAGTCAGCATAACATCAGTATGATGAAGGCACTTGTCGACGTGATTTATTCTAGAAAAAAATATTCCATCTTGCATACAGACCACTATTGCACCATATCCACCATGCTAACTGCAAATGACATACCGGAATGTGCAAACTAATCACTACAAGAGGCAAGCAAAAGCAGGGACATGCCACTCAATAGTACTCTATATATAAAAAGCTGTGAACTCAACTTGAGCAACGACTTTAGCAGCATCCAACCTCCTCCAGTATTCTTCAGTACTCCCTACATCAAGCACAAAAACACCACTGCGGATCATATTAATTGCTCACAGCTAAGTACATCATCTATAGGCAACGAAAGAGTGCAGCACACAGACTACAAAGTCCACATTCTAAGCTAAACTCAACCATAAGATTCCATGAGCATTTACACAGCAATCTACAAAAAGAATTAGTTGAAGGAAACAGAAAGAATATACATACTGTCATCTAATTACAGCTATTTGTAACCCAAAAAAGAAAGGAGCTATTCGCCATAAGCTTGGTTGCCTGATATGTGGAAATCAAACTGATAGTGTGGTCATATAAAGGATAGGACGGTTCAGAGAAACTGGACTACTGGAAAAAACAATCAGGTCATCTTATTAGGGGAAGGGAAACTTTACAATGATATTGCAGTCATATGAACGACAAGCTTCTGCACACTAAATACTTTCCTACCATTGAACCGAAGTCATTATGGAATGGGATGGTACAAAAAGATTTCATTTTACTTAAATCTCCATAACTTTGACAGAGAAGGTTTTATACATGATGGCAAGCCATTACTTGATCGATGACCAAAGGCAAATACACGAAAAGTCTAGACAGTGAAAGTGCAACCATCTTTAGTTAGCAGGACATAACCAGTGTCCATCATTTGGAAATTGGAATATGAGTAAAATGTTGGTCTTTCCATATCTGAGGAACTCGATCAAATCATTCTTACAGGCTTCCACTGTGGATTGAAATAACACTAGAGCAAATCATCAGCAACAGGGACAACACTGATCTAGTTTGAACAATACAATTGGAGAATGAAATGAAAAGAGAGTTGGATATACCAATCTCCACAAACATTGCCAGCTTGTTGGTCTCTGGTCCATGATGAGTGCCCTCCAAGGTAATCTACTCATAATCCATGAAAACAAACAACCATCAATAACCATATCCGGTATCATCTCTCACAATGCAATGATATGGCGCAAAATAGGCCCAACATATAGACGAAAAGACATCATAAAAGGACCCCTCAGAAACAAGAACGTGCCTCAAACTCAGGAACCATATTATAGGACTGAGCAATCTTCTTCAACAATCTCAGCCAGGGCCCTATTCTCGGATTCGGTGGCGCCGCCCACCCTGGCTTCCCTCCTTGCGGTGGAACCTCGCCCTCACGCAGATGAGGCACACCTACAACAACAATACCACACACGCACGCACCAATAAGAAGTAAAAATCATAAAACTCTCCCTCCTGAATACAAAAAATTTAACGTCCGCCGACCGCGCGATCCTCGAAACCCAAGAGCAAGAACACGAAATTACCAATTGGGTGGACGGTGAGAGCAGGGCGATTGGAGACGGCGGTGTGCTTGCTGAAGAAGATGAGCTCGTCCACCGCCTCGCCGGTGGCTTCTTCCCAACGCACGTCGAGATGATCTTCTTCCACGATGCCCCTGTCGTGTTGCAGCAGCCTCACTTGCTGATTGGCGAAACTTTTCATATCCTTCAAAACCCATGTCACAAAATATCAGAACATCGCCAAAAAACAAAAAGAAAAAGAACCCACCTCTCAAATCAAACGCTGTTCAACATGATGCAAAGTTGAAGAAGAAAGGCTGGGGAAAAACAAAAAAAAAAAACTGATCTTGATGATGATGACCTGAAGGGCGGGACGAGGGGTCCATCCGGGCATGGCCAAGAGGGCAGTGGCGGGATTGATGGACGCGGGGTCGGTGGTCGTGGCCACCAAAAGGATCACCATTTCTCGCTCTTCCCTTCTTTCTTCTTCTCCCTTCTTCTTTGCCTGCGCCGTGCTCTACGAAATGGATCTCTACATGTGCGACTGTATGAACAAAGCACGGGGAGTGTCGTCAATCAAGCGATCCGCCAAATGCTGTGGGCAAGTGTCATTTCACGGTGGGCGACCGCAACATGGGCTTCTCCCTTCCTACTTTTCAGCCGCCGCTTGGGAGGTGGCAAAAGAAGGTTCGAACTCGTCCATCGCTCCCGTTTAGCTATTTCATTTAGCTGTCGCCCATCGTCTCTACTTACCTTAGTCACGGACTCTGATTCTCCCTTTGCAAATAGATGTTATAATTGATTCATGAGAGTGGCTTGCCATGTCGGGGCGTTCCAAGATGGATTAGTTATATTTTTATGGAAATCTAAGGTTGGGATTGATCTATTGTGCATAAACTAATCGAGAGCTAATGTCACTCTTCTAACGTTGTTAACTAAAATCAGATGTTGTCTCAAATGCTACATTTGGTTGTCCGAATTTCTAAATAGGATAGAAATAGGATAAAAAATTCATGGAGTTTCAAGATAGACCGATTATATTTTTATGAAACTCTAATGCATAAATTGGTTAAGAGCTAATGTCGCTCTCTCGACATTGCTAGCCAAAACCGATTATTGTGCCTAAAAAGTGTTTTGTGTGTTTCACTAGAAAGACCGGATGCCCAAGCTATGTACGATTCGATAGGGGGATGATATTCTCTGTATTGTTCTTCAGAACAACTATAGAATGAAAGTTGGTTTGGTGTCTTCTCGGCTCGTCAGGTGTCGCACGGGTTATTCTACCTGTGACACTTAGATGATACAATTTTGAGAAAACATTATACGTATTAAAAATTGATTTATAAAATTAATCAATAAATTATTATTAAAATAATTTTACTATATATCCCTAATATTTCTTACAGATTTTGATCTATTCTCCTTCTTATAAAAAGAATCGCACAATTATACATACGTGTTGGAAGAAATTGAAAAAAAAAAAAAAAAGAAGGAGAGCAGAAAAACTTTGAAGAAACAAAAATATGACTAAAAACATTTAGTTTAGGTAAAAGTTTAAGTTGTTGTAAAATGGTGACGATTTAAGAAATAAAAGAAGTAGGCTTCCTAGTTTGGGTGGTTTTTCAGTTGAGGTGTTTTGTTTTGGATCAAAAGTGTGCATATATAAGAAGTGTCTCTTCTTTTTGAAGAGCATCCAAGAGATGTTTTTGGTGAACCATAAATTTTGTGATAAGGTTTATGAATTCTTTTGTGAAATTAAGAGATTGTTTTGTGAAAAATTATGAGCGCTAAATACCTTATGAGTTTTTTAGGGATATTTTGTGGTTGAGAAACACTAGGATACCTGAGTGACTTGATTATAGTTCTGTTACTTAATTTAGAGAGGAATCATGTGCTGCTCTCCTCGTGGAGTAGGTCCCACCAAATTAGTGTTCTAACCTTTGTTTTATTATTGTGGTCCTCACAAGGCAACAAAGTGGAGCTCTAGATTGAGACATTTTGATGTCAATTAATATGTAAATAAAGAGTGAACAAACATAAAATCGAGCTCACAAATGAAGGGCATATTGTTGAGATGCTCATGCTAGTCATGTCAGAAAAGTGTCCTATCAGATAAAAGTGTAGTATGGAGGGGTTTTAGTTGGCCTATAACTCTTTAGTTTAAACTTATAAATAAAAATGGATATAATTGAATATGTTTACAAGGTCAGGTTTGGACTCTTTCTTGGTTTATTTCCCATTTAAAGGCACGGATTTTCTTTTCTATGCACTTGCAACAAGAACCATTGATTTTAATGGTTCAAATGAATATGGAGCGTATGCATCTGATTAGTATAATAGATTTTTCCTCATTTCAAGAACAAGATGGATGACCACTACTGTGCCACTAGACTAGTTGGTGGTGAATTGCCACTAAACTCGAATATCAAAATCCTACCCACCTCTCTAAACTCGAATATCAGAAAGTCTTAAATCTATCACACTATTATCGATTTAGTCATAAACCATTCATCTTGTCAATTGAGTGCTAAACATTTTTACATTTTGTCAATATAGTCTATTCAACCAATTTTGGCCAAAAATTGCTGGCATGGATACTGGCCATCCTACGTAATATTACTAGCACTTACATAGATAAAATTAAATAGTGTTTTAATATTTTTTTCAAGTTATTTATTTTATTTTGTCCTTTTCTTCTCTTTTCCTTCTTTTCTCTTCTTTTCTTTTTCTTTTTCCTTTTTCCCTTTTTTTCTCTCTATTGGCTATCGCCAATCCTTATCAATGGCCAACGAAGAAAACTTGTGTCAAGTAAGGGACGCCCAGGCCTAGGCTGAAGAGGGCCACGCTCACTAAATCAAACGTGGGCAACCCTCGAATTGAGTGGGGGTAGCTCTCGCCAAATCGCTGACCTTGTAAGGTCAACAAGGGCGGCCCTCGCCTGAGGTCGGCAATCTTTGCTAATAATCGACAAGGCCCAACAAAGGGAAAAAAGGGAAAAGGAAAAATAAGAACAAGAAAGGAAAAGAGAAGAAAAGAAAGAAGGAAAAATATAAAAGAAAAATTAAAAATATTGAAATATTATTAGAAATTGTTTACATTAGTGCTGATCATATCACATAAGATAGACAACATCTATGTTAGTAATTTTAAGTCAAAATTGACTGGATGAACTCAATTAGTAAAACGTGAAAGAGTTTAGACTTAGTTGACATAATCAAAAGGTTTAAGACTAAATTAGTGAAAGTGTAGTAAGCTTAGAACTTTTTGACGGACAATAGTTGTTCTTCTTTAAGGTTTGGAGAGTTCAGTTTGAGTTTTGAGGTTCTATTTTTATTATTCTCACTAGGAGGGGCCATGCATTAGGGAAAGAACTATAATAAGAGCAAAATCTTTAAAAAAAAAGGAAAGAAAGAGAAGAAAAAGTTTCAAAAAATAAATATCCTAATTCAACGTCCTTTTAAGTTGAGTCGGCCACATCAGGGTTATGCCACATCGAACAATCAATAATGATACCATATCACGTCAGTAATTTCCAACAAAAATTATCCGAATCAATTAAAAGTACAACCATTTCTAGTAACTTTTAGTAAGCAGCATCATCCAACTTTAAGAGGTACTAAATTTTTTTAAAATATTATTGCTAAACAAATAACTTACAAAATAGTTATAACACAATAGAGGTACAGTTCAACCACAACTATCCCAAATAACTTACTCTATTGATCGAGGTTCTCAACCGTAGGAGCAACGAGCCCTCGACAAATTGGCCAAATGTCAAACTTATTTTTAGTGATTTTTTCTTTTTGTTTTAAAAATGTCTAGAGTAATTAAATTCTAAACCTTTTATATTGAGTGCATTTTAGCATTGCCGGTGAGCTCATGGCCAAATGTATGGGCCGATATACAATCAAGTGTCAAGAGGTTGAAATTTGTGCAGTAAACCTCTAAACATTTTTGATCGGGTGCAATTTAGCCCTCCCGACGGTCAATGATTTTTAATCATACGGGACATTAGTATGGACCTGCATTAGAAAAAGTCATTCGGTGGTTAAATCATTGGATCCAATATTAGTAGCTCTCACCTTATTCTTTCAAAAGCACAGAGATTTTCAAACGATTCCAAATGGCTTATTTTTTTTTCTTTTCAGATGACCAAATTTGGAGAAAATATTATTTTTATTTTTCAAAAAAGAAAGAAATCCATGTTCTATTTTTTACTTGGCCTTAATTGGAAAATTTTTTCCAATTAACCTAGACAAACTGTCGGATTTATTGAAGTTAAATCAAACCGGTCGGTTTACCGGTTCGAACCGATTAGACCGCGTATCGATGGCTGCTTCCGGTCTGCGTCATGCTACTGAAAACGCTTACGCAGGAGGAGGGAGAGATGGCCATGGAGTGACGTCGAGAAAGGGGTTCTTCTGCGATTCCTCGAGACGCCGATCTACCGTCCTTAGATCGTGGTTTTGCAATTCGGAAGAGGGAACCGGCGATGCTCTTTGCCATCTCGGCGGCGGAGGAATAGCTCTCTCGCTGTCAGAATAGCTCTTGGCGTAAAAAGTGATCCCAGATTCGCATTTGCCCGTACAGATTCCCCGCAGGGGCTGCCGATCCGCCGATGGTGCAGAGTCGCCTGCAAATTTGAAGTACTCGAGTTCGATCTCCGACCCGAATCATGGTAAACCCCTCGTTGTCATTTATCTTGTTTACATAGTGGGATGAAAGCTCTTTGGTCGATCGATCCTAGTGTTCGAGTTTTGGACACTGCACTGTGGAGTTCATTTCGATTTCTGTCGAAAGGTCTGATTTTTATGCGTGGGTTTATTGTTTGAAATGCTTTAAGATGCTGTTTTGGTACATCGTAATTACGTGTTACTGTTCTTTTTGTTCCTCCGGCTCTTTTCTTGGGTTGGTTCTGTTGAAATTGGAGTTGCCCATTTAGCCTATTGGCTTCCTTCGACGTGAAATCGAATGCCCTTTTTTGTTCAGAGCCGACTGGTCGCTTTGAATCTATATACAGTTCTGTCGTGAGCTGCCCTGTATCCATTTTGCTTATCTTCCATTAATTAAGAAAACTCCTGATTGTTTTGACATTTTGTGGATGCATTCAGTGGGAAACCTCGCTTTTGGTTGAAGCCGTGTTGAATTTCTGGCTTGTGGGTTCTTCTAATAATTGTTAAAGGAAAACAAATCTATGTGAAGGATCTTTGTGTGTGACTTGCACGATGAGTTTAATCTGCTTTCCATGAGAATTTCTCGCACCATATGACTTGCACAATGCAAAAATTGCATGATGGAATGCTCGAGGCAAAAATTTAGCTTATTAAAGCTGTGCATTTGAGATTTTGTTGGTGCAACAAATGTTCATCGGAATGAATTTATCTGACTGAAGATACAGATCTCATTAGTAATGGGCACATGAAATTGCAAGCAGGGTTTTCTCATGTTATCATCTTATTGATTGTTAATCTTATATGCTCTTCTTTGTAGATATCTTTACAAAAGATAGGACATAAGCTGGAATTTTGTTTTTGTATCAAACTATATTGGCACTGTGTAAATGAAAGCAAAGGTCACCATTGCATAGAGATAGAGCTGCATATTTTGATCTCTTGCTATAAGTTCTGATAAAGGTTTTATTCCTTATATTGATTGTATGTTGTAGATTCACTTTGTTCTTCTAATTAGTCGTCAAGGGAAGGTCAGGTTAACAAAATGGTACTCGCCATATTCGCAGAAGGAACGAACTAAGGTATTATCCTCATTCTGAGACATGGTTTCCTTCAACCTCATCAGGAACTCTCGTTTGATTGATAAGATTTGAGGACGACAGTAAATTGATTGTTTGCTGAAAATTGAAACTGTTTGAGTTCTTGTTTGTTAATGCTCTGTTGAGATATCGCTCATCTGCACCTGGTTTTAATAATACTAAGACTAACGTCTTTCTATGGATGGGAATCTAATCTGAGAAGGTCATCCGAGAAATCAGTGGTTTAATGCTTCATAGAGGTCCTAAGCTGTGCAATTTCGTGGAGTGGGGAGGTTTAAAGGTTGTCTACAAAAGGTAATGTGAGAAAGTTAAATGACTGTTTTTGTGGCGCTTTATCGTCTTGATCAATATCGTCTTAATCATGTTGTGCAGATATGCCAGTCTCTATTTTTGCATGTGCATTGATCCTGACGATAATGAACTGGAGACTCTTGAAGTAATTCATCATTTTGTGGAGATTTTGGACCGGTACTTTGGCAGCGTGAGTGAACAGCTGTACTGTTTTGATCCAGTATATACTAATTTGTCCATATGAAAGTTCCTTGATTTTACTTGAATTTCTTTCATGACTTGCAGGTTTGTGAGCTGGACCTCATATTTAAGTTCCATAAGGTACTTATACTTGTTCAGTGAGATATCATAGTTGTCCTTGATGGTAAACAATATTGAGAAATGCTTGTTGCTTGAACATTTCAGGCCTACTATATCTTGGATGAGCTTGTGATCGCTGGTGAAATTCAAGAATCCAGCAAGAAAACAGTTGCACGGCTGATATCTGCGCAGGTCTCTCTCTCTCTCTCTCTCTCTCTCGATCCCGAAAGACACACAGTTAATGAGTTGGACATGCACATATTCGTGTTTTTGATTCATTATGTTGAACAACTTTTGCTTGTCGTCTCTGTTAATATGTGACCACCTTGCAATCTGATGATAGGATTCTCTTGTGGAGGCTGCGAAAGAAGAGGCGAGTTCAATAAGCAACATAATCGCCCAAGCCACAAAATGATAGCCATCAGATAACAGCAAATTCTATCTTTCCTCCAAATATGCTTCCAAGCCACCAAGTCAGATAAAATATGCTTGTTGCTGTGTTTTGTATCCTTTTCTTTGTGTCAGTGTGTTTCCTATTCATTAAATTTCGAGTATTCTTCATGTAACATTACAGTTTGTGACTTCCAGCAATTTAAGTTCAGTTTTGGCTTTGGATGTGCAGTATCTGTGGTAATCGTTCTGTCACATTCCGTCATGCCTTAAACATCTTCACATATGCATACTGAGGGTTTTTTTCCCTGCAAGATATATTGCAACGAAACACAGTTTGTATGGGGATGATGTTTCTCAATCACTGGTCTATGTTCATAAACTTAAGTTGTTATTTAGAGAATATTGAGGATGTTTTCTCTTAATTGTTTATTGTTATGGGTAAACCTAGTAAAATCAGGGCTTGCACGCCATATTGCCAGATGCAGGTCCCAGGTGAGTTTATGTCATGTTAGTTAAATTCGAAATGGCCAATAACTTGTTTCCCGAAAGAACGCTGTTTCTCGTGTGAACCTGCGGTGTTTAAACAGACTACCGGAATCTTGCTTGGTCTGATAGCTTTACACACTGAAGTGATAGATGCAGTCGGTATTGTAGATCTATGCATCATGTTCTCATCTTAGCTCAAGTTTCTCTTCTCTTTTCTTTTATTTAATATTTTTTATATTGGTTTGCCTCTTTGTTTGTAAATTTTTAGACCAGTTTATAGACTAATGCCTTAATCAGTTTTGTGAATCTAACATCATTCGAATAGGAAGAGTACATAAAGCAGAATAAAATTTAAAAACTGCAAGAAAGCAGAAACACCATGAGGCCTGGTGGTCAAAAGCAAAACCCATATGTGTACAAGAAAATAAAGCATTCACGAAGTCATTTTGGACAATGAGAGACCTCTGTGACCATTACCCATCTCCTAAAAAGAAACAATGGACTTGTCCTCTCTCTTTTGCTGTAGCGAGAATACAAACTGAGAATATGAACACGACACCCTCAGAGAAAGAGAAAAAAAGTGAAGGTGGTGGGAAAAAGAAAGAAAGGTCACAGATTAAACAGAAGATTGGATCCTGTGTGCGCTAATAAAGCCGCTCTTTACAGTCATACCACCATCTCCACCTGTCACCAAAAAGGACCAACAATGTATATTCTTCAGACCATGCCCAGGAAAAAGCAAAGCATGGACATAGAGATAGAATGAGAAGTGCTTTTACCATATTCTATTCAAATTCATGTTTTCAGTGATGCACTTGCTATATTGTATGCACCCAAACGAATTCAATGATGCTATCTCACTGAAAGTCTAATTAGCTTTTGTCGAAAAGGAAAAAAAGAAGTTAAAAAAACAGAGTGACTTTGTTTTGGGGGCAACTGGGTTCAAAACCCCTTCCTTTATCATGTGAGGATAATTAATTGGTCTGACAAAGAGATTGTCAAAATATCACGTAGCTCCATGGAAGTCTCATCTCTCCTGTCACTCTCCAATTATGCTTTGGTTTCTTAAGCCACTAACTTGCATTTTTAGTTAAGCAAGTAATTATCTAATTCTAGAGACCTAATAAAGTAAGACATGCTTCTAAAATCGATTAAGCAACATTGTCTATAATAATGAAAAGGGGAGGCAAGAGTCAAGTTAGTGGGCTTAATTTACTAACCAATGGTAGTCCCACCGGGGCCGGATTTTGCTCATCCGGTTCTCGCCATATGGGTAGTCACTTTCTGCCCGTTTCGTGTTCCGGAAGGCGCAGCAGCCGATACAATAGATGCAGATGAGAAGCACCAGCATGACGATGCTGAGGACAGCAAGCTTGTGCCAGGTCTGCCTCATTTCCTCGAGAACCCCGGCTTTGCACGAGTCGCAGTCATAGCACAGGATGGTTGGGACGTTGTTCCACCGATAGCAATCCGGGTCCTGAGCCACCGTTGTGGGCATGTTGTAGATGCATGATGATGGCGGCTTGCAGCAACCAGACTAATTACATAATAAGTTAGTCATTTGCGATGTAAGTAGGTATAGTTAAAGAAGATCGTAAAATTTATCAGTCAATGTTCCGTATGAAGTAAGACTTACGTGAAAAAAGTTATCTATGGTAGTATGTATGCACGTATGCGTTTGTATGGCCATTATTATGATTTTGAGTGAAAGAAATGTAGAGGATTATATGAAACTGATGATGCCTCTTAATCAGCTTTAACTAGGAGAAAATTTTCATCCTGGGATTGAACTTTCCTGTTCCTCTGTTTTCCTAGAAAATTATTTTCTTACCGTGTTCTGGATTTACCAGAAGATCCTTTTCTTTTCCGATTTAGGGAAATAAAATCTCAAACTCCAACCAAACCGAGGCAACAAAGATGAACTCAAAATTTAGATGCCAACTGACTGTGGCAAAACAAATAGGATACCGGAAAGAACATTAAGGAAGAAAAATGAAAACAAGTTTAAAGAAAACCTTGTACGCTTCATAGACATGCAAGAAATTTTTGATTGAGTTCTTCTATTTCCAACTTTTTTGTCTTGATCATTTAGATTTCGTTTCCAGGATTGAAATGATTAATTGATCAGTGGCTTTGGTTTTTGATTAAACTATTAACATGGAAAGTTGGTCAATGAAAAATCAAACTTAGGGAAAACAATTCCATTGATACTATTGAACTTGTAAGTCCCATCTCATGACTCTCTGAGAACTTCCATGGCCATGCCAAACATCTTACATCATTAATTTTCTAGGAAAAATTAGTCGAAGCCAGGAACAGAAACTCCGGAAGAAGAGAACAACATCATTTACCTGGACAGGGCTCATGTCCTTCTGCAGATAGTCAATAGGACCCCACTTCTGAAGCTCATCACAAGTCTTGGATCCCAAGATACATTTCTTGATATTATTCCAACTATTTGGGTCCTTGACCCTATTCCTCAGCCACTGCGAGTAATCCCCTAGCCGGTACTCGTGGTAGCTCCTCCCCGGGACCTCCACGTTGCTGCCGTGGCTCGTGACAGCGAACCCGAAGATGGTGAAGGCGGTGAGGGCCACGATGAGGAGCAGCATGACGAAGAGGTAGAGCCAGAGCGCCCACGCGACACGGAAGCAGGCCCCGATGAAGCCAGCGAGGGAGACCACGAGGACGACAAAGCCAAGGATGAGCAGCGGCGTCTGGAGGAAGTTCTCACACGTTGTGGAGTTCCTGGTCATCCACATGCCGGCCCCGATGATGGGGATGGAGGACAGGAGGGTTATCAGGTTGAGGAAGCCAATCACTGTGTTACTGAACCGGTACATCTCTCTCTCTCTCTCTCTCTCTCTCTCTCTGTGATGGAAGAGATCAAGAGAGGCTGTATTTCTTCAGCTTTAGCTTTAAATGAATGACAACATATTCGACGTACATTAAATAATAAACACAAGAAATCTCAGTGCAGAAATCTTTTTCTGATTTATCTCTATATTATGTATTTTTTAAATGGAATAAATACCGCATGGTATTAAGATAAGAGTAAATTAAGACCATGCAATTAGCTAGAGTCGGTACTCGTCGAACTCCCTCTATGTTTCTTTAATCACCCACTTTCTGTTGCCGCATTCTCTTTGTTTCTGATCAAAAGCCCTTAAAGATATGTCCATCTGCCTTTCATCCGTTTGCTTTTCTTTTGCCTTGGTTTAGGGTATTCAGTGCACTTTACCGCATAAAGTGTGTGATGACTCGATCGCACTACTTGGGCACTAAAGCATCTCGGTCTGGTAAAGGCTTAGTCCAGCGATAAAACCTATATAAATAAATAAATAAATAATTTAAATCAAAGTTGGTGTTCATTTTCCAGGTTAAATGACTATGATTCGTCTTGAATCAGCTCAACGAAGGTTGGTGCTAAGTCTCCACGAACTCGGATGATGACCCAAGTATATACCACGCCAGATAGCTTCATCTATTAAGGCCTTATTGTTATCGATATCTTTTTCCCTAAATGATCGAATCACACTCCCGGAAACTATGGTCTAGATTTGTCAAATTAAATTAAGCCAATCACATACGTCAGATCTAAAAAGAGACCGACCAAAAACTTGAACTTGACTGGTTCATGAACTTGCAGGGTGTTTTATAGACTTTCTTCAGATAATCTGGACTTAGTCGGAATTCTACGTCCATACTCCATCGTCTCAAAGACTCGAGTACCCTTTTGGCCGCTTTGTCTTGAGTTCAAGCCATAACGTTAATCGCTCATATGTAACTTTACTAGGGAACTAACAGGATACCATCAATCCCGTGGGCTCTCCTGGATTGGCAGAGAAGGCATCGTTGGTGCCAAATACATTTGACTAAGGCAAGTAAAGCACAGCATGCAATTTGGGGAATATGGTGATCGGAGTTGCTTTTGTCTTCGTGACAGGCCGACTCTTTTGCTTCTTTCCTAGGCAATATGGGAACAAGTATCGAGTTCATTTTTATAAGTGGGTATAGAATAACATGAATTATTCTCTTCTGGATTGGCTCCTCATTTGTTCTTCGTTTTCACCTAGAGTGTCGTTGTCTTTTTCTAGACCCTCATTGTCATTGGGGTTGATTCTCTGAATTGGGCGCCCAAACCCTTTTCTTCGCTTTTTATTTAATATTTTTTATTTGGTGTATTATCCCTATTGCGTCTTCTTGTTCATTAGGGCTAATTAAGGGCGCAAGATTTTGAAAATTGGGCTTGGTTAAGAGTTCATCGTGGTGCTAGCATAGGGTAAAACTACATCAAGTGTATAAATTCTTTTTGTTCTTTTTTGGAATATGCATGAAACTTACATGAAATTTATGTGTTAATCCAAATCCTACATCGAATGGAAGAGAATTTGTGAAATGATAAATAACTAAAGACTCCCGATAAGATGGGATCACTTGAATGCTCCTTTTACGGTCCTGACCGACTTGGAATATGCCAGATAGGTGCAAAATTCTCAAGTTACTTTGTTGTTCAGTTAGTATAATGGAGTTATATAGAACATTTTAAGGCACGTATTGGGTAAAATTACAAAAAAAAAAGTACTAAATTTATTGTATTTGTCCTAATTTAATCCTAAATTTTCAATTTAACCAATTTAGTCTAATGGTATGCTTGTTTTGTAGAAAATAACTTTCGGGAAAATATTTTCCGAATTTTCTAGCATTTGTTTTATTGAAAAGGATTTACTTGAGGAAAACATTTTTCATAAAGGGAAAAAAGTATTCTAAACTAGGGGAAAGTGTTTTTCACTTTTGAATCTTCATTTGATTTATCTTATCTCACACCCCTACAAGTCCTTGCATCCTCCTCCTCCTTCTTCTTTGTTTTTTTAATTAGAATTATTTTTATTTTTATTTTTATTTTTAGTTTTATTTTTCTTTTCTTTGTTTTCCTTTTCTTCTTTATTTTTCTTGTTTTAAAAATCAAGATTTTAATTTATTTTTCTTTTTCTTCCCTTTTCTTTTTCTTCTTCCTTGGCTAGTTGCCAGCCACAACGATGGCCAAGAACCGGCCACAGCAACTCCACCCTTGCCCAAGGCCAAATTTGGTAAGGGCAAGGCTCGAGCTCGCCGGCCTCTGCGAGGCTCGGGCTCACCTAGATCGGGTGAGCTCATGGCTTGCCAACCTCGGTGAAGCTCGGGCTTTCCTAGATCGATTGAGCCTCAAACTTGCCGGCCTAGGCAAAGCTCGGGCTCACTTGGATCGGGTCGACAAGCTCACAACTTGCCCTATCTAGGTGAGCCTCGAGCTCACTAGATCTAGCAATTGCGTCTTGGTCGATCGCCGAGCAACCGGCCATCATCGAGGCATGCGGCGGTGGAGGAGGAGGAAGGAGGAAGGAAAAGGAAAAAAGAAAATGAAAAATAATAAAAGTTTGATTTTTTAAAAATAAATAAAAATAACAAATCAATTGAAAAATATATATATTAAAATTAAATTTTTGTGGTCAATTAAAAATATTAAAATTCAATTTTTTGTAATTTTTCCCAAAAATCAAATTATATAACGAACAGTGAAAATATTTTCCACTCAAATTTCAAGTTTTCGCCAAATGCTAGAAAATATAATCATTTTATTGGAAAATGATTTTCTAGAAAATATTTTCCAAAAACGTAATATTTTCCGCGAAACAAACAAACCCTAAACATCTTGATACTTTCCTAATATAATCCTTTTGGCCAATATTGGCCGGAACTTGATGATGTGAATGGTAATCGCCTTACATGACATGGACAATGCCAATGTGAAATTTCTTAAAAATTTTGATCTTTTTAGATCTTTTTCAATTTTTCTCTTTTTTTATTATTAAGGGTCGGTAGGGGGCAATAAGCCATTGGACAAGAGTTACAAGTCCTCACCAACCATGGTGAGGGGCTGCCGACCCTTAAGATCAAAAAAACAAAAAACAAAAACTCTTCAAAAAAATTTAAAATTTATTAAAAAAATTTCACATCAACGGCAACAATGCCATATAAGATGGTTAAGTGTCCATATCATCCATTATAGATCAAAATTAGCCCGATGGACTATATTAACAATACATAAAAATGTTTAGAAATTAATTGTCTAAATTACAATGTTTAGACTGAATTGATACACGTGTAATAGGTTTAAAAGTTTTTTTGGTAATTTTCCTTCACCTTAGTGTTTTGATGATGTAATTTATTCCTAAAAGAGTTGAATGTAAAATCGTTTGGCTCTTTTATGGGCGTGCGGAAATAATTAACAATTTAATTGGGAAAAATGAGTTTTGGTCTCCTATGATTGATTAGGATGTAAGAAGGGAATTGAAAAGAAAAAGGTTATTTGATTGATTTCACCTTACATTTATGGAAGGATTTGCAAAGAATCCGAATTCCAACTGGATATGTTCTTTTGACCACAAAAAAAAAAAAAAAAGAAAATTGTCAAAAAGAAATATGATTTGATTGACACGTCAAAAAGAGGAAAGAAAACTTACCTTCTTGCCTTAAGATGTTTACGGCTGATGAAATAAGTATTTTCAAATATAAAAACCAACGTAATCTATTAACTTGAAAGTTGTAAAATTAAAAATATAACAGAGATTCTCCTTTTTTAAGGATATAGAAAATAAATAAATAAATAGGGTAAAAGCGTTAGGAATAATTTTGTCATTTTGTTGAAAGGTTACAATATATAAACCGTGAATTCTCCACCGAATACTTCGACGCAGAAAAATATTTCTAAGGCTCTTGTCCACGTCATCACTAATAGGATAAATAACTCAATAAATATTGGATCACTCGTTAAGCCTTAATGGTAAAATGTATGAGAACAAAGGTAAATAGAATGTTCATTCAATTTAATGTTAAAACGTAAATAGCATTTTATCATTGGATAAAACAAGAAGTACAATTTTATAAACGTAGAGCATTTGCTCTTAGCAAAGAGAGGATAATTTTCCTTTGAAAACAGATAGTTTATTTCATTTTTCATAGGGATATGTACACTAGAAGTCTTAAAACTTGTCTTCAAAAAACAATTAAGTGTTAAAACTTGTAAAAAGTGCAATTAAATCCTAAAATTCATCAAACTAGTTCAATCGAATCATTCTATTAATTCTCTCAAATTTGGCTAACAAAAAATAATAACATGACTTTTTTTTATTATTTTCTTAAGACACGTGGTGATAATGTGATGCCCACCAAGCGTCGTATTAGCAAAAAGAATATTAAAAAATACAAAAAAAAATTAGATTAAAAGAGATTTTAAAAAAAACACAAACACACCCATAGCTTTGCTAAGCCCTCATCGATGGCCATTGCCACATCTGATGGAGGTCGACTAGGCCTTTCGGAAGCTTGACAACCCTCGCTAGCTCCAGGTGAGGCTTTGGCAACCCCCGGCAAGGGCCTGTTGGCCTAAACCTAGGAGAGGGCGTGAACCTTGCCCTAGATCTAAGTGAGGGCCTCACTCAAGGTTGCCCACCCAAGGCGAGGGTTGTCGACCCTCCCTTAGATCTAGGGCGTGGGTTGTGAACCTTGCCCGAGACCTAAGTGAGGGCCTCACTCAAGGTTTCCCACCCAAGGCGAGGGCTAATGACCCCTGCTCAGATCTAGGACGTGGGTTGCGCCCTCCCCCAAATTTGGGCCAGCAGACCCTCGTTGAGGGTCGCCAAGGCCTCCCCCAAGGTTAGCGAGGGTTGTCGGGCTTTAGGAAGGCCCAAGCGACCTCCACCGACCCTTCTCGACAACTATTGTGACGGCCGTTAGCAAAGCTTGGCTAAAACTTGAGTTTTTTTAAATCTAATTTTGTTTGTATTTTTTAATTCTTTTGACACAAGAAAATAATAAAATAAGGCACGTTAGCATTTTCCATTTGCTAAATTAGATTGAGTTACTGGAAAGACTCAATTAAATCAATTTGACAAATTTTATGACTTGATCGTAATTTTTTTGCAAATTTTTTATTTAATTATACTTTCGTGACATGATTTAGCACTTCTAATGAACTTATTCTTTTCTCATTAAAAAAAAAAGTACAGTTTGCTATACATCATTAAATTTTTAATCGTTTTAATCATTAGTTTCACTGAATTCTTTCGAATTAAGTAATCTCCTTACTCAGTTCCATTTGTTCACTTCATTGATTAAATGATACATGCCTCGAACTATAAATGATTTTTGTAGCAACATGCAATTTTTATTATTTTAATTTTTCCCTTTTTTTTTTTCTTTCTTTACGTTAGGTGAAATTCATTTGCACAGTGGAAGAAACTACAATTCAAATAATAGATAACTTGTCTATGAATTATAAGTACTCAATCTATACTGCTTCGAATTAAATGGTAATTTTAGATCACCAAGTCTATTCAAAATCCATTTACATTATTCACATGACAATATATGTTCCTCTTTTCTCTTTAATTTTAAATTCTATGTAGAACTTTTCTATCATAAGTAATATTCACATAACCATTGTAAAATTCATTCGAGATATTTTATTCTTGTCTATTTATTCAAATTTAAGATCAATGAAAGTAAAAGTTGAGGATTGGCAAATCGGCTCAAAGTTATAGGTAAAGTTGCACATCTTATGCCATACAACAAGCACACGTGCAAAGTGGAAATTTCATGTGACGAATACAAACACAGATATTTCCTCTAAGGGTCCGTTCGTATGGAAGGAAATTGTTTCTGGAACTTTGCTTTTGGAGATTTTAGCGTCTCCACCAACCGACTTCCAAAGGGGAACTAACAATTTTATGATAACAATTTCCATCCCAACTCTTGCTAGTAGGAGAAATCGTTCTCACCTTCTGAAAAGAAGGAAAACACTTTTCCTAAACGGCCAAATAAAAATTAATCGTTTTTCTTGAAAATAATCTCCATGAAAAATATTTTCTTTTATTATAAAGTTTTCAGTAAAATAAATGCATCATGGTGTCATACTAAAAAAAAAACCATACTACACATATTATTGAGACGAAAGATGAGTTCAACCCAAAGAGATCAGACAGCACAAACGCACTCTCATCAACTAACAAAGATGCGAATATATCGTTTCTCTTGCAAAAGCTCAGATCCGAATACAAGGACCAAAAATCGAAGCAAAACAACGTATGTTATTCACTAATATGTCGAAGGCAACTCGAACCTGCACAGCGGGCAAGTCCTGCTCTTCTCGAGCCACCTCGCGATGCATTCTCGGTGATAGACATGGCAACACGGCATGGCACTCCCCGTCGATCCCGCGACAATGTCCTCGCAGCAGATCACGCAGTCGACGCTCCTCTCTTTCACTTCCACCTCCGTCAGTCCCCCCAACCGCGGCCCCATCATCACCATCCCCTCTTCATCCTCGTCGGCGTCCATGTCCTCGGCCTCATCGTTGACCACCTCGAGCCTCTCGTCCTCGCCAATCGTTAGCTCCCGGTGAATGTCGGGGTCGGCGCACGAGATCGAGACCCTCATCGACAGGACCTCCGCGTCCCGGTTGCGCGGGTCGCTCAGTATGGACGCCGCCGTGCTTAGCACCGTTTGCACCATGAACTCGTTGTTGCTGGTGTACATCACGCCCGCCATCGTCAAGATCTCCCGCACGGTCTCCTCCGCGTCGGCGTCGACCCGCAACAACTCATCAGCCTCGATCAAAAACCATTGTGTCGCTTCACTCGAGACGTCTGGCATCACACGATCATCATCGCAATCCGACGTCGCGCCGGGAGGCGGCTCGGCCAAGTACACGAACTCGACCTGGACTTCTATGAGGAGCACTCGTCGGCCTGAAACGACGAACGGGTAGGAATCTGGGACTTGACACGCGATGCAGAGAGGTTCCAGCATGCCGAAATCCATGCTTTCCGGAGAATCCAGGACAGAGATACAGCAAAGTAAGAAAGGCGGGCAAAACCCTGACCGAGTTTCTATAAAAACTAGAACAAAATATTTCCAAGAATAAGATGTGTAAAGATACGAGACTAGAATAGGAAACAAATAATAGGCGTGCATATATAAATATAATATCGTAGATTTGCTTAGACTTTCCTATTTCGACTACTACGAGTAGGAAAATTAGTTGGAAATTTTTTTCAAATTTTCATCAGCAAAAAATCTAATTTTAAATATTCAAATTTGTAAATAAGTTTTCTCTCTCTCTCGATCCTTCTCGTTATTTTCTTTGGATAGTATTTTTACAAAATTTAGTCGGAGTGTGCCTCGGGTACTTGATAAGTAACTCGTCAAAGAGACGTTATTATGTCTGTACTTGATTTTTCACATAACACGAGGGTTCGGCACTTTTTAAAATTCAAATATTTTGTTATCGACTTTGTTTAATATGATTTTTATATAATTAATCTTTAATAATAAAGTGGGCCTCTTTTATAGAGAGATTACCAAAAAAGTCATTGATTTATTCGCTTATACCAATTCACTCATAAATCTTTCCATTTGATCAATTTATTCATAACCCGTTTGATGATTTGTCAATTGAGTTCTAAATTTTTCAATTGTACCAATTTAATTTGCCCATTTAGTTTTAAACTTCTTGATAATTTATCAATTTAATCATTTTAGCTGATTTTGGCTGAAAATGACTGAATTGATAACGTTTGCAATTTTTCATTTTTTTTTTTCTTTTCTTTTTCTTTTTCCAAACTTGGGTAATGCCCTCACCCAAACCAGGCAAGGGTTGCTGGCCCTCACCGACCCATAGTGGAAAAATAAAGAAAAGAAAAATAAATAAATAAGAAAAATGAAAAAGATAACAAAAGAATAGAAAAAGAAAAGAAAATTAAAAATATATCTATGTCAGCGTCGGTCATATCATATAAGACGATCAACGCTAACTAAACTGACTATGTCAGTGATTTCATAATCAAAATTAATTGAAAAAATCAAATTGACAAATCATCTAAAGATCTAAAACTAAATAGGCAAATTGTCAAAATGTTTATAATTTGAATTGGTACAATTGATAAATTTAAGACTCAATTGACAAATCTTCAAAAGATCTAAAATTAAATTGGCCAAATTTAAAAATTTATAACTTTTATGGTAATTTCTCTTGCTTTATATGTTTCTAGTATGTTTAGTGAAGAAGTGTATGAACCTTTTGACATTATTAACTAGTATTCGTAGATGCACGAAGCCGCACCTTCGCAAGGATCGAGTAAAGCTCCTCCCATTAAGCGTCGACACATGACCTTCAAGATTTTTGAACATGCTGTCATTTGAAAACATCATTTGCTGCACTCAAAAGAAGCCCCTTGAAAGTTTTGTACCATTGCAAAATTTATTTAATTAACTTACGTTAATTTTTTTTTAATGCAAGGAAAGTTGGGCTTTGCCCTTCCGTGAATTATGATAAGACATTACTTTGGAAGACTCAAAATTAGAATCTGGAAGGAACCAGACAACTAGTCAAACTCCGCCCCCACACCAATGGATTCGGGTCACTCGACCTTTCACAGTCACAACCACAGTACAACCAGTTGAACTCCGGCGACCTCCTCGGGAGCACTGAGAGATCTTGCCTAGGCTGCCAGGTCGACTTTGAACCACAAGTCCGACAAGGTCGACTAGGCCAGGGTCTGCCCTCGATGCGGCCTGCCACTGCAGCAAGCTCAAGGAGAAGAGCTTCGTCAATTAGATGAAGAAGCCTAATACGTACCTCCGCCACTCGAGGTGGTTTTTGGAGGACGAAGGGAAAACTTGGGACTAAATGTGTCTAATCAGTAGCAGTGAGAGCTTTTTTTTTTTTTTTTGTTATGATATTAACCTTTAAAGGGGTGCATGCGTTTATAACATCGAACGACGCAAAGGACCATAAAAAGACGAACTTGGAAGGATTGCTAAATGAAGGTAAATTTGGATGAATGACACCGGTGTGAAAATTTTCCTAAGAGGACAAAATATTTGGTCCACGAGCTCACCCAGGCCCGTTGAAAAAAGTTGGGCTAAGGGGGCAATGTTTGGGTTGAATGAGGCCCTTTTTGTTTGAAGGCCTTTCCTTCTCTTCTTAAGGTCTTTTTCTTGCCGGGAAAATTACCAAAAAAATCATAAATCTATTGCAATTGTGCTAATTCAGTCCTAAACTATTTTTTGGTTAATTTAATCCTAAACCTTTTAAAATTGTGCCAATTCAGTTCATCCGACCAAAATTGGCCGGCGGGGACTGGCTGCGAGATAATTTTTTAATATATTTTTGAATTTTTTAACACTTTTTAAATATTTTTTATTTCTTTATTTCTTTTTCTTTTTCACCTTCTTTTTCGGCTGTGAGATAATTTTTTAATATATTTTTGAATTTTTTAACACTTTTTAAATATTTTTTATTTCTTTATTTCTTTTTCTTTTTTCACCTTCTTCTTCCTCTGGCCAGCGAGGTTAGCCTCGCCGGCCACTGGTGAGGGCAAGGCCCCGCCAGATCCGACGAGTCGGTCCTCACCAAGGTTGGGCGAGGCTGCCGTCGCCAAGGGCTGCGGCGAAGGTGGGGAGGAAGAGAATGAGGAGGCGGTGGAGGCGGCGGAGCGTTGCGGAGATGGGGGCGTTGCTCCAATGCCAAAGAAACCCGACATCCTCATCGTTGTCGTCGCCGTCGCCATCGTCTTCGCACTCGTACACAAATCTCCGCCCCCACCTCGCTCTCCCTGCCATCGCCACCGCAGCTATAGCGCCCCTCTTCGCATCTCCGTAGCCGCTCTGCCGCCTCCCCCTCCTCCTCATCCTCATCCTCTCCCTCCCCACCTCCGCCGCGGCTCTTGGCAACGGCAGCCTTGCCCAGCCTTGGCAAAGGCAGAGCTCGCTAGATCTAGTGGGACCTCGCCCTCGCCAGTGGTCGGCGAGGCTAACCTCACCGGCCCTCGCCTCCGGCCGGCGGGCGACCCTCGCTCGTGGCCGGTGAGGCCGACCTCGCCGGCCCTCACCTCTGGCCGGCGCCAACCGGCCAGAAAAAGAAGAAGGTGAGAACAAAAGAAAAGAAAAAAAGAATTACAAAATTTAAAAAATATTAAAAATTTCGAAAAAAATATTAAAAAATTGTCTTGCCGGCCGGCGCCCACGTCGCCTTCGCCTTTTGGCCAATTTTGGCCGGATGGTGAATTGACACAATTTTAAAAGGTTTAAAACTAAATTGACACAATTACAATAGGTTTAGAACTTTTTTGGTAATTCTCCCTTTTCTTGCCCTTTTCCTTCATGAATCTTAAAGCTTCGTTATGATGGGCAAAAGTCAACTCGATTTGTCTCAATCTTAGCACTCGCTATTACACAAAGATTCTAGACAATAATCACTTAAAGTTATGGCAATTGCCACGTTAACACACCTCTAATTTTCTTTTCCTTCATCCTTTTCAATTAAATAAATTAAAATTTTAGTCGTTATCAATCAAATTCACGTGAAAATTCATGGACCAAAGTTGTCATCATCAGACCTTAATTATCAGCTCTTCTAACATATCATGATACACGTTACAATTATAGTTTTTACACTTATTAAGACAACACATCGTAACGTTGGTAAGAAAATTATTGTTTTTTTGCATTGATTATGACGATGATGCCATTGTTAGGTACGCCACACCACGAGAGTACCCCACATCCCAAGGGTCTCCTTCTTAACTGGCAACCGCCCGGATTTCTAGACTCGAGTTCAATCATCGATTCCCTCGCCGAATAAGTCAACTATCTTCATAGGGAAAAAAACGGAAAAAACATTTATAATGCTGCTGCTCTGGTCAATAGTCAAAAATTCACGCCGGCCTCCATACTTGAAATTCCGTAGCTGTCGTTCCTGCTTTGACTTTTCGTAACGCCCACGTTCTCTCACAAGGAAACCGCAAGAACCAGCGCAGAAAGAGAATAATTCAATGAAAGAGTAATTATATGGCAGCAATTTCATTCCTTAATCACGAGACAGTCCTCATTTCCTCGTTTTTATTTCACGAACAGCCGATCGGACAAGAAGAAAATACAAGATTTAAAGGAGAGCCACAGCAGAGTGCAGATCAAGACACAAAGAATAACACCACCTTACACAAATCGAGGATTCGACAAAATGGGACGCCCCGGTCCATAGATCAACAGAACACATCAGTGGAAGCAGAAGGCCCCGCCACCTGAAGAGCGACTCGGTCCCACTCAACGGCGCTGCCGCAGTGCCCGCTCTTCACCTCGACCACTTGCAACGGACTCGATACCCCTATGGAATTGTCCACGATGCTTGGTTTCTTAGCAGCCACCGCCTTCAACCGGTAACGCTCTGCCCTAGAGCCGATCACCTGTCCCAGCACGGAAGCCGCGATGGTAAAGGCCATGGCTGATTTTGGCATCAGTACGGATTTCCTGAGCATCGCTATGAACGGAACAGCTGCATGGACGGCTGCAAACCATGAAGGAGAGAACTTCTCTGTGTGTTCTCTCCATATCCCGAGCGGAACATTAGCTGCCATGCCTAGGAGCCCGATCGCAAGGATTTTTGCAGGCAAAGGTTGAGGTCGGAGGTTCTTTGCGAGAGCAGTTCTTGCTATTGCTGCTCGGGCAGCGACAATCACCGGAGGACACTTATATTTCATGCCAGGGGGAGGCTGTAGAACTTTTGCCACAAGGGGAATGATGTTGCTAACAGCTTGGTATGACTTCGCGATTGGACATTTCCCTGTTTGCAGCCACTCATTGCTCATAGCCTCGTGCTGTGAATTTCCCTACAAACAAATTCATTTAATCTTGAGTCAACACACATTCACCTCACATGCTGAAACAAGATAATGGTTCCTCAATCCCAACACAATCCCATTGATCTTGAACTTGCAGAAAAAACTAGCAATATAGAGCTTCCAAACTAAAGAGACCCAAAAAGCATAACATCGACATTGATGTACCTGTGAGGAAGAGTCTTTCTTAGATGAATTGGACTTCTTTTTCTGATTCTTAAATTTCTCAGAGAACGCATCAAAGCTGAATGGCCCTCCAGGTCCAAAGGAAGAGAGACTGATCGTTGCTGCCTTTGCAGCCAATGGGTTAAACTGTGGTGATGCAAGCTTTGTCTCTAATTTCTCCAAGTGTGAGAATGACCTTTCAGAGAGTGGGACTACTCCGTCATGACCATGAAAAAGCCTGAATGCCATGTCAAAATTGGGGCCATCTTCAAAAATCGGACCTTGGGCTCCACGTACCTGCCAGGAAATCAATTAACAATTTGCATTTTGGTAAATGGGGAAAAAAAGGAGTTTGAGACATTGATAAAAATCACTAGCAGAAAGCTTACAGGCATTGCAAAAGGCATCGCTGAGGCAAATGAGAAGTTAGTCGGTTCATTAATGTTCCTCAAAAAAGGACATTTCACAATGTCCATCTGAGAAGGTAAACAATCCTCGTTTTTCAAGAACAAGTCCATCTTTACCGAATCAAAAGAACCTGCACGTACAAAGAATAGCGTGAACAATGACATCCTCATGATGACATGCAAATTGACATAAAAAAAACTGCTAAGTGACTTCAGATTTCAATATTATGATATAAGTAGCAAGGCAGTGGTCAAATCAGTGTAAAGCAAACAGCACAGGAAACATTTTAGCTACCCTGAAAATACTTGTGCAGAAGTTGAAAAGTAAGCATACTCAAACATTGGCACTACACATAAGCCAAAATAGAAGATGTGGTATTTGCTGAATTCCACAGAGTTTCACAACCAAATACGGTCACCTCAGATAGAGGGACAGACTGAAACACACAGCAGCCAAAACCCAAGGAAGATCAAAGTTTAATACAAATACAAGCCAAGCACACATTGGAGCGAACACACGCTCTTCAGAAGTGTGATTGCAGATTGACAGGTATATTTGTCACACTGATGTATGGCAATTATCACAGTTAAAGAGAAAAGGCATAAATTTCAATATATGGGGTAAGAAAAGGAGCCGCATCATTTGGGCCAAGACGACATCTCATGCTTAAAGTTCTCATATTTCCTAAGTAGTTTGCAAGGCAGAAAGACAACCAATTTCCGCACAGAAACTCACTAACCGAAAACAGGCAAAACTCAAACCATACCATAGCTACATAAACTTTCAAGTCAAAACTTTTACCAGAGATTTCAACCAACAGCTCTCTTGCAACACATATTCGCACCATATGTAAGAATTAACAGATTCCATCAATGCTAAAGAAAATTTAATCCTCTCGACATGGAACCCAGGTCTAGACAGCTCTTACAAGGAGATGACTTTTGTGGAAATCACTTAAAAAGGAAAAACTCAACCAACGATCCACACAAAACCAAAAAAAAAAAAAAAAAAAATGCTGCTAAGAACGTTTGACTACCTAATCATGATGCATTCATCCTGTTGTAAAGGTAACGACCTGCGATCCTTACAGATCATTCGAGTCCAAAACCCTAAAATCACCAAAACCCCCAAATCATCTGACTTCAACGCCAACCCAAATAATCGATCGATAGACGAGAACTTTGACATACCACCGTGGGAAAGAAAAAAGAAAAAAAAGAGCGAATCTTCAACAATAAAGACACATGGCCAGCATTGCAGAGCTCAAATTCGAGCAATCACAGCTGAAATCACCGCTCCACCGACCATGAGCGCGCACGAACAGCAAAGATCGACACAGATACACACTCCAACTCGACGACGCAGGCCCGAATTCAGCTGCTGCGACGTCACCGACGAACGAACCATCCAACGACCGACGGAAGAAGAGACCCGACAGAGCATATACAACAACAAAGCGAAAGAGAACGCAAGGAGCAAACGATTTGCTCGGGACAAGCAACCAGTCCACGAGGACACGAGCGCAAAACAGCATCGACCCGTAAAGACATTCGCTAGCAGGCAACGAATCGGCGAACCACACGAGAGAAGAAGCTAAGGGAGGGAATTCGAGAAGATCATCACCTCGATCGGATCGAAGCAGGCGGGCCACCCCCACGGACAATGGAGAGAGAGAGAGAGAGGGAGAGATGGGAAATGGAGGAGAGAGAGAGTAGGTGAGAATGGAGGAGGCAGAGGTAGAGGTAGAGGTGGAGGGAGAGGCAAAGGAGAAGATACCTTCTCCTTCGGGCCTTGGCGTCTTGTGCAGGAGAGAGAAAGTGGGGGTGCGAAACGACGACGCAGCGAGTGACGGCCACACGCCGAATTTGACGTCGCCCCCCCTCGCGTCGTGGAACGCGTGGTTTCGGTTGGGGGTGGGACCGGCGGGGTGGGTTTGGTTTGGCTTTGGGCCGGTCAACAGTTTGAACCGGTAGTGCTGTCGCGTGATCAACGCGCTCCATTAATATATATATATAATTTCTGAACTTTTAAATTATTTAATTTAATCCTCGAATTATAAGAATATATTTAATGTTATCCCTAAAATTATAAATTAGTGAAAAGACAATATCAAATATTTTCATATAATTCGAAAGCTAAATTTATTAAAAGTCTAAAGATCGTATCGAATGAATTAAAAGATATATTGAGTCGAAATTTAATGATTATATTGAGCAAATTAAAATTTCATGAATTACATTACATATTAGATTAAAGTTTAGAGATCGTCTTATATCTTTATCGCGATTTTCATGGAAAATATCGAAAGAGCACGCGTCAACGTCTACTTCGGCATGCTTGGATTCGGTAAGCCTACCATGCGACTCGTGAGTCGTGACCGAGCATGTGGGAACCACGGATGAGGTTTCGGCGATCCAACGGTCCAAAAGTGGGATCAGTGGTGGATGAGACTTTTGGTGATCCGACGGCTCAAAAAAGTTCAAGGGCATGATGTCTTCGCGGCAGAGTGAATGATCATGGCATCCCATTTCGCTTAAATCTCTAGGTTTGATCACTAGAGTCAACGCATGCCACGTGTATTTGAAAAATCAATTTGAGCAGTTTTTATTTTCGTTCCTTTTCTTTATTATTATTTTTTTTTTATAGCGGATGGTAGTTTTTCAATGTTAGCAGTCGACGGGAGCTTTCTAAATGGAGAAAATGGAGAACAAAAAGGTGTTACCTTCAAAAGATAACATTAGCAAAGCAAGAGTAATTTCAGAAAAGCAAAACAAATAGGGATATCGACTCAAATATATAAGGGCCAATATAGTCGGAAATCATCAGTTTTACCAACTGTGATGCCAATGACTCAATCCTTTTTTTGCCATTAATATCCCTAAATTATGCCCCACTATGACGTTAATGTCCCAAACTTCTATCACATTAGAATAAGTTAAGAATTTAATAACACACAAAAAAAAATTGGGGTATTGATATGAGTTTTAAGTTCTAGTATTTTCAACATGTAAAACATTTCAATTAAGACCAAATTATCACTATTTTCTTTTCCTAAAATCGCCTCTAGCATATTTTTAGCGATCTAATTCCCAGCTCATCTTTTACTTATCAAATGAAGGGTAATTCTGAGACTCTCTCTCTCTCTTTAGACTTTTACTTTCTACTTATTTTTCAGATTCTAGAGCTCTCATAATTTGAATTTTATTCAACACGAAGTATTCGCTACCTTTCAAAAGATGGAAAGATTCAAATATCATTCCTATATAATTTTTCTAAGATGAAAAATGTTTGTTTTGAATTCTAAATTTTTTATGCAAAGTGAAAGGTTGAAAAAATTACTTTTATTGTTTGGACAAACCTGGCGTTGTTCTTTCATGCTAACCTAAAATGTGATTTGAGTGCTTTAAAGGTTCAGAGGGAGAACAATTGGATAAAATGTGAAGAGGGTATTTGTCATTTTTTCTTTTTTCCAGTTTTTTTCTATTGGGCTAGCTAAAAATGAAAGACAATTTATATATGCCTAAGATCGCATTATAAGAGCATTTTGGGCACTTATTAAGCATGATTAATAAAACAAAAGGAATTGGACTTCTCAAAGTGTTAACTACCTAATATCAACAATCAATGGGAATTGTCCCTAATAGCCACCCTTCCCACATGGGAAGAGGGACTCAGGGAGATGAGGAGTTTGATTTCTCACATTCTTAGAGGAATGGGGATGGAGACGTTTAGTTTAAGTGTAAGTTTGACTTCTACACTTTGCAAAGAGACAATGCAAAAGTTTATGAGTAAGTTGACAAGTTAGAGTATGACAAACCAAAAAAAAAAAAAAAAACATACATATATCAGTAGAAAAATTGATGTACTAAAATTGTTAACTTTTCATATTTATGGTGCGATTTAGAAATATTTTCAAAAAATAATTGCTTGATAGCTTACAAAAAATAAATGAATGAGAAACATTTTCATCATCCACGGAAATAACTAGGTATAAAATGTTATCGATAATGAAAACATTTTTAGTTGACTAAATTTTCTAAATTATATAACTAATCATTTTTTTAAAAATATTTTCCAAAACTTTTGTTTTCCATTAAACAAACAAATACAAGATATGTGCTCCCCTAGCATTGGATTTTCATTGCAATAATACATCATTTGCTCTTCGTTCTTTCATATTGGAAATTTTTTCTATGTTAAAAATAAGGATATCTTACCCATTTGAAGGGGGGACTCCATATTCGAAAGTTCGTTGTATGGTGGTATAGGTGATGGTAATAAATTTTCTTTTAAATAAATATTGTTTCATTATTTCCGATTACTGGAAAAGAATGCAATTGTATCGACTTTGTCAAGTTCTAACTTCTAAGTGTAATTCACATACAAAAAAAAATGCAAAACAAAACAAGATTTATCATTGATCAAAGCTAATAAACATAATATTTTTAGCGGGGTCAAAGGCCAAATAAAAAGCAAGTTACTCATGAAAATATGTCTATACGATATGTAAAAGATAAAAGCAATCCTTGAACGATTGCAAAATATTCAATCTAGATCCTCAATTTCTATGGTGCAATTGGATCGTGAATTATACAATTTTTCGTTCTAGTTAGTAATTCCGTCAAAATTATGGACAAAAAATGCCAGCATGGCGAAGGCAATGCGCACAGTTCAATTACCAGTCGACATTATTGGCCGCCAGGGGAGATTGGGCACTGGCCACTGCCGCCTAGGAACACCACAAATGCGGTAACACGCAGAGAGAGAAGGCGAAATCAGGGCCCTTGCTGGCCTCATCACGGAGACCAATAGTGTCCTTGCCTACTTCTAAGTATTAAACGTGTAGCAGCGTTGAAAGATTGAACTTAGTTCGAGTATTTCGCCTTGCACTTTCAGCATGTATGAAATCACCGCAGCTAAATCGCAAGCATTACCATGATAAAAATTCAGTACTCTTCAGCTATGACAAAATATTTGCCATTAGTTTCTTTTGAATGATAAGATCTGACATCAAAAAAACCCGAAAAAAGTAAATGAATTCATGAACACCATAACTCTTCTTTCTATAAAAAATTGTCCAAAAAATCATAAACTTACTATATGGTAGTCAATTTGATCCTAAACTTTTTTAATTATGCTAATTCAATATTAAATTTTTTTACGGTTTGCCACATTATTCCTAAACCTATTTGTCAATATAGTCCTTCTAGCTTATAATTAGTTTAAAACCGAATTGGCAAATTTTCAAAAGGTTTAAAACTAAATTGATAAATTTTCAAAAGGTTTAGGAATAAATTGACAAATCGTCAATTAGTTTAGAACTGAATTGATATAATTTATGACTTTTTGGACAATAATTACTTCTTTCCCTATGTATTTTCTCCCTTTTGATATTTTAACTTTTGGATGTTATTTGTTAATCTCTTTCACTAATGATCAAGCATGCCCTAAAAGATTATACATATACATAAACACATACAGGCAATTGCGAACATGCGTAATTTTGTGCTTCCCATATAAGCAAAAATTACATTATTAGGAAAGAAAAAATATCAATGTCAAAGTATTTTATTTAGCATGTGAGATACACCTTTGACGGAGAAGGAATAACAAGCCCTCTCCCCCTATCGCCATCTCCACAAATTTAACATCGTGTAAAGATAGTCGTAACGATCAATAAAGCATAGCCAATCAGTGTCCTTCGACGATCGAGCGACAACGCTTCCATGCGGCGGTGCTCTTCTGCAAGATCTCCGCTTCGCGAGGCGCGAATTTACCGGTGCTGAGGACGGTCAAGATAAGCTCAGAGTGGCAAGGATGGCCGAACTTCAGCAGAACGTCGCAACAAGCGTCGGTGATCGGGGGGCCCTTGTGAACAATGTTCTGGAAGATCTCGATCCCGCATTCTTCGGTCATGTTCTTGATGCATACCTCGAGGGAGTCATCGTAACCCGGCGCTGGCTGAGGAACATGTTCGGCGAATCCCAGCTTGAGCAGCGCGAAGCACGCGAGAAGGAGCGCAGGAAAGGCGATGGTGGATCTGGCCATAGTTGTTCTGCGAATGGTGTATCTCACTTTTTGCTTTATTTGGTTTTATTCGAAGGATGCGTTTGACAGGAGACATTCGAGCGCTTTTATAGGGATGTCGAGGACTGGTTTATTAATGTTTCATAGCAATTCTTCATTTATTTGCTGGGCAAGAAGATAGCAAGTTACAAAATTCTGGCATTTAAGATTCTTGCAGAGTTCATTAATGCCCGTGATCATTAGCCTGATTGAGATCTTCAGTTTACCATTAATTGAAACCCTAATGGCGTTCTCGCTTTTTGTCACATGCACATGTCAAGGAAAAAACATCAAATGAAAGGCAAACCCAATGACACATTTCGACCACGAGAAATTTCTACAAAATTTCAAAAGAAAACGATTCCTTCTGTCGAGATGTATTGTAGCGACGCGATATACAAGAGGCGGATATTATAATTTAAATTGTAAAAATCATTATCGACTTATCTTATAAAATATATTCGTTTCAAAAATCGAATTTAGATCACCCCATGCTTCTAACCATTTAAGTTTCTTTTGCCTAAACAAAATCCTTAAAGTTTTTTTTCTCTCCCCATTCATATATATATGTATGTATGTATGTATGTATGTATGTATGGACCTCTCGAAGGGACTCACCATGCTTTATTCCCGTGCTTTCTTAGTGATCGACTCATGGTGGTTTAAGCAATATCATTTACCTTAAGCATCTCGTATCTAATAAGACAATTTTCGCGTGGGATGATAATACTATTAGCCTATGAATTTTTTGCAAAATGTGCAATGTCGTATCTAAACTTTCAAATCATTCAATTTCTAAACTTTTGTTCAATGTGCAACTGTCAAAGCTAGCACAATGACCAAGAGGGGAGTGAATAGACTGTTTCGAGAAAATCTAAAAAACTTTTTCATAGAACAGTTAAACAATTGTTTGTACTTATGTGAATAGATCAATGAATGAGATACATAGATAGAAAATTTTCAAACGTATATAGAGTGGATCGGCTCATAACCAAACCTACATCTACTCTTTCAAACTAACAGTTAAGAATCACACTGGAATTTATTTGTAATCTTCAAGAGGTTAAAGATAGTAGCAGGTGGTGCTTCTATTTGAAGCTAGGAGATACTCTACAAAAACACTAGCATTTCTATCACTATTAACACCCTCTGTTCACAGATTACAAAGCTCCACAACCCTTTCAAATAAATCTAAATCGGAATACAAGCAGTAATCCCACTTAAAAGCACGAGGAAATTCAAGGAAATAGAGAGTAGAAGCTTTCGAATTTCCGCCACTGTCCTCAGCAATCTTTGAGCCCCTTTATAAACTTCCAACCCTTGATCTAGCTGCTGGAAAGTCCTAACTAGGTCGAAGGTCCGTTGGAAGACAAACATCTCCCTAGCCGGCATCCGGACTGCACGATCAGTTTGCCATCGTTGAGTTAAAATGGAGGTTACCATCATTGAAGACTTCTACTTCTGTCCAGTGTCTAACTCTCTAAATGCTTGTTATTAACCTCTGATTTAAATCTTAATGAACTCAAAAGAGGTCCGGTTCTTCTTGTTTATACAGTAGAAGCACGTCAAACATCTTCCTCGTCAATAGCAGGAGCACTTCAACCAGCGGTCCTTCTAGTTCTTTGACGCTTCTTGCCGAAACTGACTGTTCACCATCTATCCTCTAGTCCATCCAATTAAAGATGAGTATGGGTTCAAGGTAGAACTTGCAACCGGACTGAATTAGTCATGAGAACTAGTCTGTTTCAAGTTCTAGTGGAAATCAGTCCAATTCCAATTTTTTGGAATCTCTATTATGCAGTTTGGTTCTCAATTTCTAGGTAAAAACTGGACCAAGAACTGAATGTTGAAAAAATTCCTATCAGATTTTGAAATTTATAAAATTTTCTAATTCTAATGCTTATATTAGAATAGTTTTGGTATAAGTATGTTTATGAGATACTATTGAAAATTTCTATCAAAGTCTATTATATCTCAGAAACATATCCCACTCTGACAAGTCCAAAACGAGTCTTGACCAGAACGAGGAAAAGTTCAAAACCAGACTTATCAAAGTCGCAACTCAAATCCATAATGAAATTATTTTAGAAACTAATCAACAACGACTACTTTTCTGTCAAATGATTTTATATATATATTGAGTCAATCATAAATTAATAAAATCAATCCTAAAGATAAGTTCCAAATGAGGAAACATCACTTATGAAAACTGAGATTCTATTTGTATGGGTGATTAGAATCAAATAGAAATTCCATCGTTGTTTTCAACGGCCACAAGATCTCTTTGAAGTATTTTATCCAGCGAGTAGATTGGAAAAAATTCCTCCAATGATTGAATAACAACTTGTGTATCTTGGAGGAGTATTTAAGTAGGTCATTTGATAAAAAAAGAATAGGGACGTGAATCTGAAATTCCAAAGTCTGAAGCTGTTCTCAATTACTTATTTTCGTCCGTGAGCTTTCAAATTGTGAGAGGAGAGAAAATACATAAAGAGTGTCTTAGAATGGTGTGATCTGCCACTAAGTGTTTATACTTATACGTTGCAATCTCTTATTGATCCTATAGTAGAATCCAATAGGCTATCAACGTGAGAGAGTGGACGTGGCATTAATCTAAGCCAAACCACTATTAATTTCGTGTGCAATCTTTTCTTCCCTTGACTCTTTTTAATTAAGTCAATTACACACTTACAGATTATTGCAAAAGTCTGGTGACTAGCTTAATAGATTTTGATCTTTATTTTAAACACCTATTCACCCCCTCTAGGTGTTTATACTAACTTTATTACCAAAGAACCTAAGAACCGGACAGAGAACTAGAGAATTGGCCATGGGTAAGTCATGTATATCTCATTTTATCTTGTAATTCTTTTGTATATTCACTAAGTAAATGTTTTATTTAATCTCTCCTCTCTCTCTCTCTCTCTTTTTTTTTTTTCACATAGGTATTGTCTTAACGAGGGCATTGTCATCAATAAATACAGTTTACGAGTTGAAGTGGAATGAAATTATGTGGTGAGGTTTGCTTGTTTTAGTTTAATGAATAGTAATTTTAATTTAAAACCATTATTAAGTGGTTACTTACGTTTGTCGTTTGTTTTGTGCTTAAAATTTGGAGCAATCTTTTATAGATGAATGAGAATGACGTTTGATAATTCATATTTTACGCTACGAGTTTTATTTGTTATTTTATTTTAAATGTTTACCTTTTATGGATTTTTGCTATTGGTTTATGGGAATTTTTATTATTGCTTTGACTTTCATTTTCTTTAACTAAAATTGAAACAAAAAATCAAAGATTAAATAAAATATTAAAATTGGTCAATTTCAAGGTATACAAGGTAGGTCCGGTCTTGATAGGGTAGGTTTCAAATTCCAAAAATAGGAGTCCCAAAGTCCCAATGAGTAAATTTCAATTTTCAAGTAGAATTAAAATCTATCCTAGACCCACTCGCCTTTGCTTCCAAGTGGCATTGACGACTCTGGTTCTATTCTGTTCACCATTTTTTTTTTCATCCAAATCTTCACAAACTTCCCCATTTTACGACTTTTTAACCCTTTACTCAGGTCCAGCCAACTTTCAAACGCCTAATATGCATAATATCTTGTTCAACCCTTATAGAGGCAGCGCAATCTTAATTTTTGACGATCCCATTGGTACACGATCTGTATATCACCTGTGCATCTAAAAATTGGTGCTCTACTAATGATGCACACATTAGTAATCTTTATTTATTGTTGTCACCTTTAAAACGCCATAAACAGTTTCCTCCACAGCAATATCCCTCAAACTTTCAACCGATTGAATTAAGAACTTAAGAAATTGTAATATTGGAGTAATCAATCGCAAGAATACGATTTTTTTTTTCTCATTTTACAATGAAGTACCTAAATCTTTTTTTTTCCACTGAATACCTCAACTATTTAATAGTGGATCAATGTGAAGTCTTTGTTAAAATCACAAACAAAAATATCATTGTGGACACTAATGCCATCAAATAGCCATTAATCCTCCACATTTGCATCTAATGTTTGAGATGATGTCACGTCAATGGAGACACGTTAAATGATTGAAATCATCCAAATCAGTACCCTTAGTCTCTCCCTTCTTATCACCTAACACATAAATGAAGATGTCACGGTTTTTGCTGAGTAAGAGAGTCACGCAACCACTTAATGCTTAACTTTTACCGAGTAAGTGAGTTGGGTGAGTTATGCAAGCAAAATCACATGGCGTAACAAAATCACTCCGTATAAATCGGCTAACAAAAAATATTGACGTAATTTTTTTTTATTTTCTCTCTCCTACGTTATGATGACATGGTTAAATCATGAAAGTTAAAACTAAAACAATGTCGTCTTAGTCCAAATTTGATTTTTAATACAGATTCTATTTAAACTAAATTTTTAAAATAAGCTAAAACAAGGGAAGGAGGAGAAATGAGGTTGTACATCTTGTCGCCACCACCCAGCCATTGCTCGAAAAGACCAACGAGTGTCACCAACCACAAGCAAGGGTATGAGTGAGGGTCAACAACCCTTGCGTGATCCGGGCGGCTACGAACCTCACCTAGATCTAAGAGGCCCTTGCTTGCAGTCAGCAAGGACCATCAACTGCTAGCCAACGCCCGGCGACCACGGCCGGCCATCCCCCACCCTCTTCAAATCTTCCTAGCGATGGTGGGCGGGGAGGAGGGCTGCCGCCTAGTTTCTCCTCCTTCCTCTTTTTTTAAATAAAAATTTTAGGTTATTCTGTGATAACCCAAGGAAGGGGAAGGGGTCCTCTCTAGTCCCACATCACTTAGGGGGAGAGTCATGGGCTAGTTTATAAGGCTTGGGGTCCCTTTAACTTGTGTGACACATTTTAAAGCCGTGAGGACTCAGTATCCAAAGCGGACAATATTACATAGTGGGGCCTGGGTCGTTACAAATGGTATCAGAGCCAACTCCCGACCGCGTGTGGGGGGCCACAGCGAGGACGCTATGCTCTTTGGCTCCCGACCGCGTGTGAAGGGGCTAGTCCCACATCGCTTAGGAGGGGAGTCCGAACGCTGTGCTCTTAAGAGGTGGAGAGTGTGACAGCTCAAGAAAGGGGGGCAAGAAAGAAAGGGCGCTTAGGGGGAGTCCTGGGCAAGTTTATAAGGCTTGGGGTCCCTGTGTGACACGTTTTAAAGCCGTGATGACTTAGTATTCAAAGCGGACAATATTACACAGTGGGGTCCGAATCGTTACATATTCATAAATTTAATTTAAATAAAATTTGTATTAAAAATTAAACTTACACCAAAATGATGTTTAGTCACGTAAGATAAAGAAACTAATTAAAAAAACGACATCGGTAGTTAAGTTGGATAAAGTTAACAAAATGGTTTGGTTAAACTAACTTGACAAGTTTTAGAATTTAATTGCATTTTTTTACTAGTTTTAAGACTTTATCGTACATTCCTGATAAATTTTAAGCTTTGAGTGCACTTATCCCAACTACATAGGCATGTGCAAATATGGGTAATATTGCGCTTTTTTTTTTTAATGGATTCTAGTCTATATAAGCAAAAAATACATTACTGGAAAAGGCTCAATATCAAGTATATTACTTAGCATGTAAAATAAAATACACCTTCAAGAGAGAGAATCATAACTTCCTCTCCCCATCACCATCTGCACAAAACCAACCGAATGATTATATCACTCTCTTATCAGCGTACGCATGGCAACGCTTCCAAGCAACGATGCTTTTTGACAAGAACTCCGCTTCGCGACATGCAAATTTGCCGGAACTGAGGATGAACTCAATATACTCGGAGTGACAAGGATGACCAAACTTCCCCAGAACATCGCAGCAAGCGTCGGTGATCTCGGGGCCACTGTGAAAGATATTCTGGAAGATCTGGATTCCACATTCCTTGGTCATGTTTTTCATACACTGCTGGAGGGGGCCATCATAATCTGGCGCCGTCTTAGGAATATGTTCGGCGAATCCCAGCTCGAGCAGGACGAAGCACGCAAGAAGGAGCCCAGGAAAGGCAACGGCAATGGCGGATCTGGCCATGTTTGTTTTTGCGAATGTTGTATCTCTCGCTCTTTCTTTATTTCTGAGGGATGTGTTTTGACAGAAGATATACGGGTGCGTTTAATAATGATGTAAAGGAGTGGTTAGTTAATGCTTCAGAACTATACTTCATTTATTCGGGCGTTTAATGATATTCTCTGTGCTCTTATCATTTGTTCATGGTCATTAATTTGATTGAGATCTTCAATTTAAAGCGTTATTAACAAAGCCATAATGACCTTCTCGACTTTTATCGCATACACACGTGCCGAGGAAAAAACATCAAGTACTTATAAACAAAATCCCATGGAATGACCTAAGGAGTTAATTAAGACCGTCATCTCAATGCATGTAAATAGTACATGCCAAAATATGAGTATCATTTAGTTATAAAGGAATTCGCTTGTCCTTAAAAAAGTCATGCATGATGGACTACATTAAACCCATGGTTTGAATGGTTTTCTATCAGTCCATTTGTTTCACGAAAAAAGAATCAATCCGGTTCGCGATTCTAATTTTTTGGAATCTATATTATATGGTTGAGTTCTTGGTTCCTAGGTAGAAACCGGGCCAAGAACCGAAGAACCTAAGAACTAATTTGAGAACCGGAGAATTGGCCATGCATAAGTCATGTATATCTCATTTTATCTTATAATTATTTTGTATACCTACTAAGTGAATGTTTAATTTAATCTCTCCTCCTTTTTTCAAGATAGATATTATCTTAAGAAGGGCATTATCATCGATAGATACAGTTTACAAGTTGAAGTGGAATGAATTTATAAAATGAGGTTTTTTATGTTTTAGTTTAATGAATTGTAATTTTAATTTAAAACTATTATTAAGTGGTTAACTATGTTTGGTGTTTGTTTTGTGCTTAAAATTTGGAACAATCTTTTATGGATGAATGAGAATGAAGTTTGATAATTCATGTTTTACGTTACGATTTTTATTTTTTATTTAAAATGTTTACCTTTTATGGATTTTTGCTATTGGTTTATGGGAATTTTTATTATTGCTTTGACTTTCATTTTCCTTAAACTAAAATGAAACAATAAATTTTAAAAATTAAATAAAAAATTGGAATTGGTCAATTTCAAGGTATACAGGTAAGTCCGGTCTTGAGAGGGTACTTTCCATATTCCAAAAATTTAGAACCAGTCCCAATAGGTAAATTCCAATTTTCAAGTGGAATGAGAACCTATCCTAGAATCACTCACTCTTACTTCAAAGTGGTATTAACAACTCTAGTTCTATTCTATTCACCATTTTTTGTTATCCAAATTTTCATAAACTTTCCCATTTTACAACTTTTTCACCCTTTACTTAGGTCCAGCCAACTTTCAAACACTTTATATTCACAATATTTTGTTCAACCGTAATAGAGGCAGACTTAACTTTTGATGGTGCCGTGTGACACGATCCGCATGTCACCTGTGCATCTATAAAATAATGCTCCACTAATAATGCACACATTAGCAATCTTTGATTATTTTTGTCATCTTCAAAACACCATAGAGAATTTCCTCAATAGCGATATCTATTGAACTTTCAATGGATTGAATTAAGAACTTAACAAATTGTAATATTGGAGTAATCATCGCAAGAATATGATTTTTTTTCTCGTTTTACAATTGAGTGCTTAAACCTTTTTTTCAACTAAATACCTCAACTATTTTATTGTGGATCAATGTGAAGCCTTTGTTAAAATCACGAACAAAAAATATCAATGTGGACACTAATGCCGTTAAATAGCCATTAATTGTCCACATTTGCACCTAATTTTTGGGATAATGTCAAGTCAATGGAGACACATTAAATGATTTAAATTATTCAAATCGGTACCCTTATTCTCTCTCTTCTCATCACCTAACCCAAATGAAGATGGCAGGGTTCTTGCTGAGTAAGAGAGTCACGCAATCAATTATGCCTAATTTTTACGGGTAAGTGAGCTAGGTGAGTTGCGCAAGCAAAATCACATGGCATGGCGGTTTATTTAATGGAAGCCGCACATTGAGTCAAATTCGAAAAGTCTGAGTTACTACATTGAACAATATGTTTAGGTTCTCGATTGGAAAATATGCAAAAGCTGAGGTACTTGTGCCACTTTAAAATGTTCACCATCATTTTTTCTAATATTCAGTCCTAACAAAATTCATTAAGAAGGACAACAATTTAGTAAAAACACCATCATTTTTCTAATATTCAATGCTAACAAAATTCATTAAGAAGGACAACAATTTAACACCATCATTTTTCTAATATTCAGTGCTAACAAAATTCATTAAGAAGGACAACAATTTAGTAAAAACTAAAATAGGATCTAAGAGAATTATGCATGTGGATTTTTTTTTTTTTTAGTTTTACTCTACTTCTACTTTTAACTCACTGCCTTCTTGTAGGGCATGGGAATCGAAACCCACACTTGAAACTAAATCTTCTTCACCCTAACCTCCCTAAAAAAATAGGGATTTGAACCCCCCACTTCTCCCTTCCATGTTGGAAGAGTAGCCAGTAAACCCCAATAGTTATGCATGTGGATTTCATACGTGCAAAAGTTCACTCGTATTACAGAAGGAGCACGTGGTCCCTCTCTACATGCACATTTCCTCAATGTTTCCCTTTAAATAAATAAATAATTCTTCGCTCAATCACTTTAAATGGACATTTTCATCTATCTTCCACTCTTCAATGGCAAAAAAATTCGTAAAAGAATAAGAACAGCGACAATTCGGTTGGGCAAATAGTAGTCGAGCGTTTAAGGATGACACCAGACGTAGAATAGAAGATCAAAGATTAAAAGTGGGTTACCGCTTTAACGGTTTAACATATCGTGTTGAAAGATTGAACTTAGCTGGACCATTCTGCCTTTGCACCATTAGCATGTATGAAACCACCTAGCTAAATCTCGAGCCTTATTAATGATAAAAAAAAATTAGTACCTTTCTACCATTATAGAGGATCTGTCATTAAAATAATTTGAACGACAAGTTTAGATCAACAAATCGGAAAAGTAATTGAATTCATGAACTCAATCGCTCTTCTTATCCCTTTTTATTTTCTGAATTTTTACATTTTAAATTTTTCAGTTATCTTATTACCTCTTTCACAATGATCAAATTTACAAAAAAAAAAAAAATGAAATCGAGTCCTTTTGTTAACTCTATACAAATTCTCTAATATAAAATATTGACGAACTTTTTTTAAATATTTTCTCTCTCCTACATGGTGATGATGTGGTTAAATCATGAAACATAAAACTAAAGCAATGTCGTGTTAGTCCAAATCTGATTTTTTACAGTAAACAAATTTAAAAAAAAAAAAAGCTAAAAAAAGGAAGGATTGTAGTTCTCGTCATTACCACCCAACCATCGCTCGAAAGGGCCGGCGGGGTGTCGGCAACCACGGGCAAGGGTACGAGGGAGGGTCAATGACCCTCGTTCGATCCGGGTGACCACAACCCTTGTCAAATCTAGGAGGCCCTTGCCTACAGTCGGTGAGGATTGCCAGCCCCTAGCTAGGGACTAGTGACCCTAGCTAGCCATCCCCCAACCTTGTCAACTCTTCTCGACAATGGTGGGGCGGCGAGGAGGGCTGCCACCTAGTTTCTCCTCCTTCCTCTTTTTTTAAATAAAAAATTTTAGCTTATTTTTAAATTAATTTAAATAAAATTTGTATTAAAAATTAAACTTATGCTAAAATGGCGTCGTCTTAGTCACTTAGGATAAAGAAACTAATTTGAAAAAATGACATCAATAGTTAAGTTGGACAAAGTTAATGGAATGGCTTGACTAAACCAACTTGACAAACTTTAGGATTTAATTACACTTTTTTTATTAGTTTTAAGACTCAATTACACATTCATAACAAATTTTAAGTTTTCAGTGCACTTATCCCTTTTACATAGTCATGTGCGAAAATGAGTAATTTTGCGCTTTTTTGATGGATTCTAGTCCATATAAGCAAAAAATACATTACTGGAAAAGGCTCAATATCGAGTATATTACTTAGCATGTAAAATAGAATACACCTTCAAGAGAGAGAGAATCATAACTTCCTCTCCCCATCACCATCTCCACAAAACCAACCCAATGATTATATCACTCTCTTTTCAACGGTCGCACGGCAACGCCTCCAAGCAGCCATGCTTTTTCTCAAGAACTCCGCTTCGCGACATTTAAATTTGCCGGAACTGAGGATGAACTCCATAAACACGGAGTGACAAGGATGACCTAACTTCACCAGAACATCGCAGCAAGCGTCGGTGATCTCGGGGCCACCGTGAAAGATATTCTGGAAGATCTGGATTCCACATTCTTCGGTCATGTTTACCATACACTGCTGGATGGGGCCATCATAACCTGGTGCCGTCTCAGGAATATGTTCGGCGAATCCCAGCTCGAGCAGGACGAAGCACGCAAGAAGGAGCGCAGGAAAGGCAATGGCGGATCTAGCCATGTTTGTTTTTGCGAATGCTGTATCTCTCGCTCTTTCTTTGCTTCTGAAGGATGTGTCTTGACAGAAGATATACGGATATACGGGTGCTTTTGATAATGATGTAAAGGAGTGGTTAGTTAATGCTTCATAACTATACTTCATTTATTCTGGCGTTTAATGATACTTATCATTTGTTCATGGTCCTTATTTTGATTGAGATCTTCAATTTAAAGCGTTATTAATTAAGCCGTAATGACCTTCTCGACTTTTATTGCAGACACACGTGTCAAGGAAAAAACATAAAGTACTTATAAACAAAATCCCATTGAATGACTTGAGAAGTTAATTAAGACTGTCATCTTAATGCACGTAAATAGTATGTGCCAAAATATGAGTGTCATTTAGTTATAATGGAATTCGCTTGTCCTTAAAAAAGTCATGCATGATGAACCAAGAACCCATGGTTTGAATGATTTTCCTTTAGTCCATTTAACGGAAAAAGAATCAATCCGGTTTGCAATTCTAGTTTTTTGGAATCTATATTATGCTGTTGAGTTCTTGGTTCCTAGGTAGAAACTGGGCCGACAACCAAAGAACCTAAGAATTGAAATGAGGACTGGAGATTGGCCATGGGTAAGTCATGTATATCTCATTTTATCTTGTAATTATTTTGTATACCTACTAAGTGAATGTTTTATTTAATTTCTCCTCTTTTTTCTTTCAAGATAGGTATTGTCTTAACAAGGGCATCATCATCGATAAACACAGTTTACGAGTTGAAGTGGAATGAATTTATATAGTGAGGTTTTCTTGTTTTAGCCTTATGAATAGTAAATTTAAGTTAAAACTATTATTAAGTGGTTACCTATGTTTGTTGTTTGTTTTGTGCTTAAAATTTGGAGCGATCTTTTATGAATGAATGAGAATGAAGTTTGATAATTCATGTTTTACATTACGAGTTTTATTCTTTTAATTTTAAATGTTTACCTTATATGGATTTTTGCTATTGGTTTATGTGAATTTTTATTATTACTTTGACTTTCATTTTCCTTAACTAAAGTTGAAACAAAAAATAAAAGATTAAATAAAAAATTGGAATTGGTCAATATCAAGGTATACAAGATAGGTCCAGTCTTGATAGGGTACTTTCCAAATTCCAAAAATTGAGAACCAATCCCAATAGGTAGATTCTAGTTTTCAAGTGAAATGAGAACCTATCCTAGAACCATTCACCCTTACTTCCAAGTGGTATTAACGACTCCAGTTCTATTCTATTCACCATTTTTTGTTCATCCAAATCTTCACAAACTTCCTCATTTTACAACTTTTTCACCCTTTACTTAGGTCCAGCCAACTTTCAAACACCTTATATGCATAATATCATGTTCAACCTTAATAGAGGCAGAGCAATCTTAACTTTTGATGGTGCCGGTGGGACATGATCCGCATATATCACCTGTGCATCTATAAAATTGCGCTCCACTAATAATGCACACATTAGTAATCTCTTCTTATTTTTGTCATCTTCAAAATATCATAGAGAATTTCCTCAATAGCGATATCTATCGAACTTTCAATGGATGGAATTAGAGACTTAACAAATTGTAATATTGGAGTAATCATCGCAAGAATATGATTTTTTTTTCTTGTTTTACAATTGAGTACTTAAACCTTTTTTTCTTCAACTAAATACCCCAACTATTTAATTGTGGATCAATGTGAAGCCTTTGTTAAAATCACGAATAAAAAATATCAATGTGGACACTAATGCCATTAAATAGCCATTAATTGTCCACATTTGCACCTAATTTTTGGGATAATGTCAAGTCAATGGAGACACATTAAATGATTGAAATCATCCAAATCGGTACCCTTATTCTTTCTCTTCTCATCACCTAACACAAATGAAGATGGCACGGTTCTTGCTGAGTAAGAGAGTCATGCAACCAATTATGCTTAATTTTTACGAGTAAAGTGAACTAGGTGAGTTGCGCAAGCAAAATCACATGGCATGGCGGTTTATTTAATGGAAGCCACACGTTGAGTCAAATTCGAAAAGTCGAGTTACTTGATTGAACAATATGTTTAGGTTCTCCATTGGAAAAAAATAGGGATTTGTTCCCCATCATTTTTCTCCCTTCCATGTTGGAAGAGAAGGACAACAATTTAGTAAAAACTAAAATAGAATCTGAGAGAATTATGTATGTGGATTTCGTACGTGCAAAAATTCACTCGTATTACAGAAGGAGCACGAGGTCCCTCTCTACATGCACATTTCCTCTATGTTTCCCTTTAAATAAATAAATAATTCTTCTCTCAATCACTTTAAATGGACATTTTCATTTATCTTCCACTCTTCAATGGCAAAAAATTCGTAAAAGAATAAGAACAGCGACAAATCGGTTGGGCAAATAGTAGTCGAGCGTTTAAGGATGACACCAGACGTAGAATAGAAGATTAAAGATTAAAGTGTGTTACCGCTTTAACAGTTTAACATATCGTGTTGAAAGATTGAACTTAGCTGGACCATTTTGCCTTTGCAGTATTAGCATGTATGAAACCACCCTAGCTAAATCTCGAGCCTTATTAATAATAATAAAAAAATTAGTACCTTTCTACCATTATAGAGGATCTGTCATTAAAATAATTTAAACGACAAGTTTAGATCAACAAATCGGAAAAGTAATTGAGTTCATGAACTCAATCACTCTTCTTATCCCTTTTTATTTTCTCAATTTTTATATTTTAACTTTTTCAGTTATCTGATAACCTCTTTCACAATGATCAAATTTACGAAAAAATGAAATCGACTCCTTCTGTTAACTCTACACAAATACTCTAATAGAAAATATTGACGGGACTTTGTTTAAATATTTGTGGTTAAATCATGAAACATAAAACTAAAACAATGTCATGTTAGTCCAAATTTGATTTTTAATACATTTTATTTAAACTAAATTTTAAAAGAAAGCTAAAAAAAGGAAGGACTAGAAACATGATTGTAGCTCTCGTCATTACCACCCAACCATCGCTCGAAAGGGCTGGCGGGTATCGGCAACCACGGGCAAGGGTACAAGGGAGGGTCAATGACCCTCGCTCGATCTGGGTGGCCACAACCCTCGCCCCAAATCTAGGAGGCCCTTGCCTACGGTCGGTGAGGATCGCCAGCCCCTAGCCAGGCCTAGCGACCCTAGCTAGCCATCCCCCAACCTTGTCAACTCTTCTCGATGATGGTGGGGTAGGGAGGAGGGTTGCCGCTTGGTTTCTCCTTCTCCTCCTTTTTTCAATAAAAAATTTATGCTAAAATGACATTGTCTTAGTCACTTAGGATAAAGAAACTAATTAAAAAAATGACATCAATAGTTAAGTTGGACAAAGTTAATGGAATGGCTTGACTAAACCAACTTGACAAACTTTAGGATTTAATTACACTTTTTCTTACTAGTTTTAAGACTCAATTACACATTCATAATAAGTTTTAAGCTTTCAGTGCACTTTATCCCTTTTACATAGTCATGTGCGAATATGGGTAATTTTGCGCTTTTTTGATGGATTCTAGTCCATATAAGCAAAAAAACACATTACTTGGAAAAGGCTCGATATCAAGTATATTACTTAGCATGTAAAATAAAATACACATTCATGAGAGAGAGAATCATAACTTCCTCTCCCCATCACCATCTCCACAAAACCAACCCAATGATTATATCACTCTCTTTTCAACGATCGCACGGCAACGCTTCCAAGCAGCCGTGCTTTTTCTCAAGATCTCCGCTTCGCGAGACGCAAATTTGCCGGTACTGAGGGCGATCTCAATAAACTCGGAGTGACAAGGATGACCAAACTTCACCAGAACATCGCAGCAAGCGTCGGTGATCTCGGGGCCACGGTGAAAGATATTCTGGAAGGTCTGGATTCCACATTCCTCGGTCATGTTTTTGATGCACAGCTCGAGGGAGCTATCATAACCTGGCGCCGGCTCAGGAATATGTTCCGCGAATCCCAGCTCGAGCAGGACGAAGCACGCAAGAAGGAGCGCAGGAAAGGCAATGGCGGATCTAGCCATGTTCGTTTTTGCGAATGCTGTATCTCTCGCTCTTTCTTTGCTTCTGAAGGATGTGTTTTGACAGAAGATATACGGATATACGGATGCTTTTGATGATGATGTAAAGGATAGTTAATGCTTCATAACTATGCTTCATTTGTTCTGGCGTTTAATTATATTCTTTGTGCTCTTATCATTTGTTCATGGTCATTAATTTGATTAAGATCTTCAATTTAAAGCGTTATTAATTAAGCCATAATGACCTTCTCGACTTTTTATCACATACACACACGTCAAGGAAAAAACATCAAGTACTTATAAACAAAATCCCATCGAATGACCTGAGAAATTAATTAACACTGTCATTTCAATGCATATAAATAGCGTGTATCAAAATATGAGTATCATTTAGTTATAAAGGAATCCGCTTGTCCTTAAAAAAGTTGTGCATGATAGACTACATTAATCCCATGGTTTGAATAGTTTTCCGTTAGTCCATTTGTTTCGCTGGAAAAAGAATAATTTTGAAAAATATTTTTTTCAAAATAATTTGTTGTATTTCTTTAAAAAATTAGTCAATGAAAAATATTTCAGTTTCATAAATTATAAAAATGTTATGAAATACATGAATGAATAAGATACATGAATGAATATTCATTATATTTATCTTATCTAATGTACTTATTATGATACATTTGTATCATATTTTCTAAATACATCTCCCTATACAATGAACGTTCACCTCCCATATCTAGTACATGTATCATTCGATACATTGATATTAATGATAAGTACATTATTGTTTTCCTATAAATATGAGTTTAGTTTTGATGTACAAATACAATAACACAGAAGAACAATCACAATACAGTGAAATATCTGGTTTTCTCTACTATTTCTAGTGTTCACTTGCTTTCTCTTCTCAATCTCTTGTCTATTATATATTCGCAACGCAATATTTTACAACACATTATCAGCACGAAGATCTACCGACTAAGTAAGTAAGTTTTGCGAGGTGGGTACTGAGTAAGTAAGTTTTGCAAGGTGGGTATTCTTTTTATTAATCAAATACTTCATCTTCTTCTATCAATTCTTCATTTTTATTTTTCTTGGCCCGAAGCCAAAAAAAAAAATTTCAAATCTAAAAGTATCATTCTGCTCCTGAAGTAGCGGTGGATATTTGGAAATCTTTTTAATTAATTTAAGGATTTATTTTTGCAAGGACTATGGCAAATATTGAGAAGCCCAAATTCCACATCCTAGAAGTGAGTGGAAAGAATTATCTATCTTGGTGCCTTGACATGGAAATGCACCTCCAAGGGCAAGGTCTCGCTAATACAATTACAGAGGATGGAACCTCAAATGAAAAGGATAAAGCAAATGCGCTGATTTTTATTCGCCGTCATTTGCATGAGAGCCCGCAGACTCAATATTTATCCGTTCGAGACCCTCATATCTTGTGGAGGAGGTTGAAGGATAGGTATGATCATACCAAAACTATTATCCTCCCTCAAGCACAATAGGACTAGCAAAATCTCAGACTGCAAGATTTTAAATCAGTGTCTGATTATAATTCCGCTTTATTTGATATTGTTTCTCGGCTTGAGTTATGCGGTATCAAACTCGCTGATGCGGAATTGCTTGAGAAAACTTTCTCCACCTTTCATGCTTCGAATATTGTATTGCAACAGCAATACCGGCAGCGCCGGTTGCCACGTATTCTGAATTAATTTCTGTGCTTCTTACTGCCGAGCAAACCAATGAATTATTGCTCAAAAATCATGATCTTAGACCTGCTGGCTCAAAAGCATTGCCTGAAGCACATGCTAACTTTGAGAAAAATACTTGCCATTTTAAGGGCTATAAGCACAGGCAAGAACATAATTCTAGAAGGGATGGCAAGAAATTTAACCGCCCTAGGAAATCAAACTTTGGCCTAAATCATGGCAAAGAAAAGAAGCCAAAGAAGGTGATCAATGAAAGTATTTGTCATCGCTGTGGCATGACTGGGTACTGGTCACATACCTGTCGTACGCCAAAACATTTTGTTGATCTATACCAGGCATCTTTAAAGAATATGGGCAAGCGTGGTGAATCTCATGCCATTGAAATTAATCCTACTGCCATAACCACTGTTGAGGCCAACAATATCTCCGTTGGTGGGACTCCTCTTGCTCCTGAAGTAGCAAATGCATCCTTGGATGTCTCTGATTTCTTTGAGGACCTTTGATTACTTTGATGAAGCATCAGATTGGTGGATGAATTTCGAATTTTACGTTGTTTTCGCTTGAAATGTTTTACTTTTTATTGTTCTTTATGAAATGCTTATGAACCTTATATAATATTTATTTTTGAAATTTTATTCAACTATATAACTAATATGCAATTTTTATGATACTTGACACATGAAATTGTTAATATAAATGCAAATGGAAAATACCGAGAAAAATGAAGATATTTGTTTGCTTAATAGTGCAACAACACATACTATATTTCGTAATAGAAACTTTTTCTCGAGTATGACATTGTGTAAGGCACAAATCCATACAATATCAGGTCCTATTCCGATTATTGATGGTTTTGGGAATGCCACAATTATTTTGCCAAATGGCACAATCCTGCATATTGAGAATGCGATTTTGAGCATTAAATCAAAAAGGAATCTGCTCAGTTTCAAAAATGCACGCCGTAATGGATATCATATTGAGACTATTTATGAGCAAGATAAGGAATATATTAGCATTTCCTCTTATAAGATGGGCCTGAAGACCATCCATGAGAAGCTAGAAGCTTCTTCGTGGGTTTGTATTGTGTCATGATTAAGGCTGTTGAAACCTACGCCACACATCCTGGAGATTGGTAAGCCCTGATCAGTTTGGACTGTGGCATGATCGCCTTGGTCATCCTGGCACTTCAATGATGCGTAGGATAATTCAAAATACAAAAGGGCACCCTTTAAAGGATATAAATGTATTGTTGTCCAAAGATTATAATTGTGAGGCTTGCTCACAAGGAAAGCTCATTATCAAACCTTCTATAACAAAGGTTAATTTTGAATCTCATTTATTCTTGCAAAGAATTCAGGGTGATATTTGTGGACCAATACAACCACCAAGTGGACCATTTCGATATTTTATGATATTAGTGAACGCATCCTGTAGATGGTCCCATGTTTGCCTATTATCTACGCGCAATGTCGCATTTGCACGTTTACTTGATTATCCAATTAAGAGCATAAGGATGGATAATACTGGTGAATTTACATCAAAGAGTTTTGATACATATTATGCTTCACTCGGAATCGAGGTTGAGCACCCGGTTGCATATGTTTATACTCAAAATGGATTTGCAGAATCCTTGATTAAACGTATCCAAATCATTACCCTCACTCTATTATTGAGAACGAATCTCAACGATACAGCATGGGGTCATGCAGTTTTGCATGCGGTAGCTCTAATAAGATTACGCCCCATTGCTTGTCTTTTACAATCTCCTCTTCAAATGGTTCTTGGTTATGAACCAGATATTTCACATCTACGCACCTTTGGTTGTGCAGTACAGGTGCCTGTAGCACCACCAAAAAGGACGAAAATGGGTCCCCAACGCCGTTTGGGCATTTATGTTGGGTTTAATTCATCGTCTATCATTAGGTTCTTGGAACCAACTACTAGTGATCTTTTTACTGTCAAATTTGCAGATTGTTATTTTGATGAGACTAGGTTTCCATCAATTGGGATACCTACAACTTCCATGACTGCAAAACAAAAACCAGTTAAGGTTTTCTCTTGGAATGAGAAAAATTTATCTCAATTAGACCTAAGGACTCCTGAATGTGAAAATGAGGTGCAACGCATGATCCATTTACAAGCTATGGCCAATAGACTTCCTGACGCATTTAATAATGCTACTAAGGTAACGAAGTCTCATATTCCAGCTGCAAATGCTCCAACTAGGATAGCTGTTCCCGAAGAACAGGCTAAAATATATCAAAATCCCCTGCACTTGAAGCGTGGAAGACCGATAGGATCAAAGATACTTGTTCTCGAAAACGAAGGGGAAAGAATCGGGAATCCGCTCCGAAGAGCCTGGCGTTGTGCTTGCTCCAGAAGAGCTTATTGCCTCTGAAGAGGCGCAAACCCATGAAAGGAACACTAGTCTCGGGAATATCGAGAATTCCATTACATATTGTAATGAAATTTGGGATCGAAATGAAATCATCATTGATGATACTTTTGCATTCTCAGTTGCTTATAAAATTATGGATGATGATTGTGAGCCGCAATCTATTATTGAATGCCGTCAAAGGCAAGATTGGCCTAAGTGGGAGGAAGCAATTAAGGCTGAATTAGCTTCCCTAACTAAACGAGAGGTTTTTGGACATGTAACTCGTATCCCCGATAATGTAAAGCCCGTTGGATATAAATAGGTATTTATCCGAAAACGAAATGAGAAAAACGAGATTATCAGGTATAAAGCCCGACTCGTTGCCCAAGGATTCTCCTAGAGACCTGGGATTGATTATAATGAGACATATTCACCTGTGATGGATATGATTACATTTCGTTTTCTTATTAGCCTAGCAATCTTTGAAAGATTGGAAATGCGTCTTATGGACGTTGTGACGGCATATCTATATCGCTCATTAGACTCTGATATTTATATGAAAATTCCTGAGGGATTCAAAATGCCTGAAGCATGCACTCCCCGTAATTTATTCTCAATAAAATTGCAAAGATCCTTATACGGGTTAAAGCAATCCGGTCGCATGTGGTATCAACACCTAAGTGAGTACCTAATTAAGGAAAGGTACAAGAATGATCCTATTTGCCCATGCGTGTTTATTAAGAAATCAGAAACCGGATTTGCTATTATAGCAGTTTATGTCGACAATATAAATTTAATTGGAACTCCAGAAAAGTTAGCTGAAACTGCTGAATATTTGAAAAGAAAGTTTGAAGTTAAAGATTTGGGTAAAACCAAACTTTGTCTTGGTCTACAGCTTGAGCATAAAGCAAATGGAATAATCGTCCATCAATCAGCATACGTTGAAAGATTGCTTAAACGTTTCAATATGGACAAAGCTCACCCATTGAGCACCCCTATGGTTGTAAGGTCTCTAGATCCCCAAAAGGACCCATTTCGTCCTAGAGAATCAAATGAAGAGATACTTGGTCCTGAAGTACCATATCTCAATGCAATTGGGGCTTTGATGTACTTGGCACAATGTACAAGACCAGATATCGCTAAATTTATTGGCACGTTTTAGTTCTGAGCCAACTCGGAGACATTGGAATGGAGTTAAACATATTTTCCGTTATCTCCGAGGAACCATAGATTTGGGATTATATTATTCCAAGGATTCCACTAACTTTGGTTTAGTTGGATATGCTGATGCTGGATATAGATTCGATCCACATAAGGCTCGCTCTCAAACCGGGTATTTATTTTGTTATAACGGCACCGCTATTTCTTGGCGTTCTACGAAGCAATCGCTAGTAGCTACATCTTCTAACCACTCGAGATTATTGCTTTATATGAAACTGGAAGAGAGTGTGTTTGGTTAAGATCCGTTATAACACATATTCATAATTCTTGTTGCTTAATACCGGTTACAAATTCTCCCACTATAATTTATGAAGATAATGCTGCTTGTGTTGCACAAGTCAAAGGAGGATATATCAAAGGTGATAGGACCAAGCATATCTCGCCGAAATTTTTCTATACTCATGAACTCCAAGAAAGTCGACAAATTGATGTTAAACAGATTCGATCCATAAACAATCTTGCAGATCTTTTTACCAAATCATTGCCAACATCAAGTTTTGAGAAATTAGTATATGGCATTGGTATGCGGCGAGTTCACAAGATGCAAGATTGATTAGCCCCAGATGTGGCTATATGGCTCAATTGAGGGGGAGATATTATGAACTATGCATTGCAACATTGATATGCGGTGAGTTCACAAGATGCAAAAATGATTAGCCCCAACAGTGGCTATATATGCATTGCACTCTTTTTTCTTTTTGTCCGTTTTTTTCCCACAGGGTTTTCCGGCTTAAAGTTTTTAATGAGGCAATTAATGCATCCATAAAAGGGAGAGATCATAACATTTGTGCTCTACACTCTTTTTCCCTTTTGTCCGGTTTTTGTCCCACTGGGTTTTTCCGGCTTAAGGTTTTTAATGAGGCAATATCATTCGATGCACAATTCGTAATGAATACAATGAATATTCAAGGGGGAGTGTTATGAAATACATGAATGAATAAGATACATGAATGAATATTCATTATATTCATCTTATCTAATGTACTTATTATGATACATTTGTAGTATATTTTCTAAGTACATCTCCCTATATAATGAACGTTCATCTCTCATATCCAGTACATGTGTCATTCGATACATTGATATTAATGATAAGTACATTCTTGTTCTCCTATAAATAGGAGTTTAGTTTTGATGTACAAATACAATAACACAGAAGAACAATCACAATACAGTGAAATATCTGGCTTTCTCTACTATCTCTAGTGTTTACTTGCTTTCTCTTCTCAATCTCTTGTCTATTATATATTCGCAACGCAATATTTTACAACAAAAAAAGTATTTTTCATTCATTTAGTTTTATAGCAATACAAGCTAAATCATGAGTTTTTTGTGAAACAAACACACCATTCAAAAAAACTTAAGAATTAAAAAACATTTTCCAAAAAATAATCATTTATATCACTTATAAAAATGAATGAAGAAAAAGCATTTATATCACTTGAAAATAGTTAAATATAAATTGTTGTTGATGATAAGAACATTTTCCGTTAATTATTTTTTGAAAAATGATTGCATGACAGTTTTTAATATACTGTGAAAATAATAGTTTATTTTAAATCACAAAAAAATCAAATTATAAATAATTATAAATTATTGTGGAATCCACTTTTTCAAGAATTTGTTATTCACAATAGACTGTTAACCTCACAGTATCTAAAGACTGTTATGCTAACAAAATTCTTAATTTTTCTAATTGATATAATCAACCATTTTTTGGAAAAAAATTTCCAAGAAATAAACATTCTCTAAACACACTCATTTTCTCCTTGGAAATAGGTCTAACCTAGAATAAGCGTTGAAAGAATTGTACTTAGTTCGACTAATGTCTTGCACTTTCAGTGAGTACGGTGGAATTACCCCAGCTTAATCTCAAGCCTTTTGTCATCACACAAGTGAACTTTTATCCTACCCAAGAAAATGTCTCATGTCCCGGCGCTCCCGATCTTGGACGTATCAGATTAACGAACGGTGCCGCTGGGAATCATGAGGACGGAACGTAGGCGATGGCAACGTAGGTCAACCAATGCATCACTTGCATCAATGGAAGTTTCAACACAGGAGATGACAAACATTCTTCTTCTCTCAGTCCATGTTGACGAGGACGGAACTCGAGAGTTTATGGCCATCTGTAGCTGCTGCCGAGATGAATCCCCCCTAAAACAGTGCAGGTTTGAACGATGCTGGGATTCATGGTTCGGTGCAAAAGGAAGAGATATGAACGAATTAAGGAGAGTGAAACAAAATATTAGCGACGGCGGGAGAATTTACAATGTCGGTGTCTAGAACAAGTTCCTGCTTGATGACCAACAGCAACCTGACCTCTTAAGGGTTACTTAGCTGCATGAACTTCGACTCCATAGACGGTAAAGAGGGGAAAACTGTTACGACAGCTAGGTCTACATTTTCCGATCAGCTGAAAGCCTAAGCAATCAAAGAGGGTTTCTTACTCCTTTTCTTGGCAGATTTGGTGATGGCATCGCATATCTCTCTCTTCCTCTTGTTGTTCTGGTTGCCGTTGCTGTTGTTATTTTTGTTCTTGTTTGTGTTACTGGTGTTGTTGTTATCTCCCCCAATACTTAATGAAGCCTTCCCCTGAACTTCCAAAGCATCCTTCACGAAGAATTTCAGCCTCCATAAAGTAGATTCACTCTGCATAAGTTCACGTAACCAAAGATCATGTCCAGATAATAAAAACCCTTGGATGAAAAGAACGCAGGCCTTTCATGATGAGGGTCACGGATCAGGACCTGAGCATCCATGTCCAGGTTTATCTCCTCAGCTGTTGATTGGAAGTTTGGATCACTCTGAGCAACAATCTCCAATGCCTTAAGAAGATCTTCAGGAGACAATAAACTAAGGGCTGTACCAATACTTCTTTTCTCTTCAGTCGATATTTTCCTGAAATGAAATTCTAGTGAGTTCCTCCTCCTCATCTAAAAGAGAGAAATTGGCCAGACTCTTGTCAGCCTTATTTGCAAAGCAAGCTCTATGAATGAAGAATCCTAGTATATTGAAACCATTGTTTCCCTAAGAAGAGGAGCTGGTGACCACGCAAAGGACTCCATGGTACTCCAATTAACTAATGACTAAACTTAAGCTCCTCCACTTTTTAGTTATTTACAACAAATTCCCTGTGTACATTCAATGTGGAGCTTTATGCGCCCTCATCACACGCATCAAACATCTCTTCTAACCATCTCGTGCTATATTTATTAAACCTTCTCAAGCTAGCAGAATAGCGGATGCCTCATTGTGTCAATTGCACACAAACTTAAGAACCCAAACAATAAATATTTAGATGATAACAATAATCCGAAAGATAAGTGAATCATAAAAGCCTATTACAAATTCTCTCAGCTATACTCAATATAGGACTCAAGTGGTCCAACTCAGACTCCTATATTTGTGGAATCGACATTCTCAGATAGCAGTTTCTACTCCCAAATCTTAAAATGACCAATCCTGAAAATCTAATGTTTTTATCATCCAACTAGCAAGATCTAAAAGTCATTCAAATTAATCAACATGCCTCCTTCATGTATCTGAGTTCATCAATGGCACCAGGACACTTAAAATGATTCATCATACTTCATCCATATTATAAGCTTGAACAAGGCATATAAATGATAGTACAGGCCAACTATTCATGGTGGAGGCACCCACTTTCAGGATAGCATCAAGCGTCATGCATTTTTATTCAGGACAATATACTCTCCAATTGTTCATTTCGTTTAACAGCTGCATAGTCTTGGTGCAAATAACCTATATGCTGAAATTACAATTGCAATTGTTCATCATCAATACCCAAGAGTATGGCAAGCAGTCAAATGGATATCAGTATATTCCCAGATGCTAGGAAACACAATCTCAAAGCCCAAAATGGATTGATATAGTTTCATCTAGAAGCTCCATATGTATAGAGTCAAAAAGTATAAACCAGAACAGGAGCAATCATCATAAAGCAGATTTCAATAAAATTTAAAGAATAGTCCACACAAAAAAAAAAAAAAAAAAAAATACACTCATATGAAACAGACCTGCATTTCCGAACAACCATTTCTCTAAGCTCTTCCAAATGCAAATCAACATCATAGAGCTGAAAGTTCATGAAAATACAGGATTTATTATTCTCAAGAATCCAAGCAAAAATATATTTAACAGAAAAAAGAATTTGCAATTAAAAGAAAGCAACTTGGCTGTCTATGGATATGTGTATGTAAAAGAACATGTTCACGCCAATTATCAATCCACATATTATGCATATTGACAAGTGCAGTACCTCATTACTTATGTCTCTTGCCAACTTTGCATAAGCAGCCTCCTGAGCAAGCTGCATGTCCATCTGCGCAACTAATTCCTCCTCTTCTCGTCTTTTGTCCTAAATAAGTATGAACTATGATATAAACGACATTAAAAAGAGTAAGGGTATGTTTGTTTTAAAATATCACAGGGATATTTGAGGAATCGTGACTGTCCATCCCAAGGAAGTCATGACCTGTAATGTTAATGGAACCTAGTGAAAAGTTTCAATTTGATAGCCAGATCCCAACTAACCTCCTCGGTAACCTTGGGCAACAGCTGCAGCCACCTCTCCTCAAATTTTTCCAGCAAAGTTTTGGCCATCATGTGAACATCACTTTTTTCATCATTATATTTCATTGCATTCTTGAAAACTAACCTCACATCGGCACATATATCATGGACATTTTTGTAACCAGTACCATCTTTAGCCTCCATTTGATTTTTTATAGTACTGAAGTCCATTGGCTTATCAATCACCTAAAACAGATCATCCAGAACAAAAAGTAAAACTGTCAAAAAAGGAACTGCAAGAAGCAAAAGGTACAGCTTAGAGCTGTCCATTGTACTGACAACAACACCAATACATCAGATCCCACAAGATCAACGAAAAGAAGAAAGACAAGACAAGTTGGATCAGCCTGTCCTGAGTCCAACCAGTTTGAAAGTGAACAGACCACTTGAATATGAAAAAGGACATTTTAAGATCGAAATTCAAAATCCAAATACTTTCATCTTTTGTGAAGATGACAAGGATTTCTAAGATAAAATTATATTGTTACATAGAGGGAAAATACCACCAAAAACCCCAAATTATGCCCACTGTGACACAAATACCCTAACTTTTTTTGTGTCATCAAAATTCCTAAAGTTGCCTATTGTGACACAAATACCCCAACTTTTTTTTGTATCACAAAAAAAACCCAAACTTATGCATGTTACATATAAACCCTTTATTACAGTTGCATCCAAGATATATTTGTAAAAGTCATATAAGTTCGGGATTTTTTATAACATAAAAAAATTTTGCGGTATTTGTTACATAAAGTTTAGGGAATTTAGTGACATAAAAAATAAAAAATAAAAAGTTTGGGATATGTGTGCCACAATGGGCATAGTTTATGGTTTTTTTGCAGTGTTAACCCTTATTATATGCTTGATTTTTGTATATTTCTTAATGGAGTAATATAGAAGGTGTACTAAATTCCACAAAAACACAAGCATTTCCTAAACCAGCCATGCCTACAAGACTTCATGTCCATAACCACAATAAGCAGGCATATGCATCAAGTTGACATCAACAAGCATTATTACTGAATTAGAAAAATATAATAGAAACTGGACCATTATGGAGGCCACATGCAACAGAATTTGTATATAGAGTAGAAAAATAAGAAGTCGAACAAGGCCACCTCCTGATGAAACATTCTGAATTCTCAAAATCTTACTTTTTAGAATATAGGCAAATATAAAATTTTATGCTTACAAGTCACATTCTCAAATAGAACATATTTTGACTCAAATTAAATTGATAAGACTTAAGTCATTTGGTTAATGATATTAATTTGTGGGCTTATGCAAGCACGAAGGGAAGCAAATTCCCAAAAATCTCAGATATCAAATGACCATCAAGCGGGGTTGTATTTTGATAAGCAATCAAACTATCACTGCTAAATATCTTAAGATCACAGATCCATCTGCAATGTGTTTAAATAATAAAACTTGCCATCTTGTTTCGATGGGTGATCCTGGAAATTATTGCAAGAGGCACATGGAAGTGCATAGCAATCGCTGTTATTGATAAAGAGATGATAATATGTACCTCATAATAGTCGTCCAAGCCAAGACCTTTAACATCTACAGGTTGCATAAAAGGCCATGCCCATCTGTGTTGAGTGATCTGACACCAATAGTTAAGAGATGACACTTAACAAACATAGAAACAGCTCAAATATAACATGCAGATTTCTCTATCTTTACAAATGGAAAAACATACTTTCTTGTGCAAGAAAATTGAGGATGGAAGACATGAGAAAAGTTAAAACAGGCTAGAGGTTCGGATCAGCAAAACACCTAAAATCAATTTAAATAAAAGATCAATGAAAAAACATTTTAGAGGGACAAAGACAGTTCAAAGAACGTCCCGCCTCCCCCCCCCCCCCCTTCCAATCGATACAAGCATGGGGACAAACAGGAAGGAAAAAAAGGGGAAAAAGTAGAAGAGGTCTAGGTCTAATCACAATAATCAAATATAAATCTAGCCAGTTAACAGCTGGACAGATTCACCCAGTATATTAACATAGTAAAGAGGTTAGTTAATGCCAGCCTCCTGCCTCCTCATTGCTAAAAACCGAGAATCTATGGGATCCAACAGCAAAGTGTAAAAAGATTCGAATTATCATACCCTGGCTCTGCACTTCCAAGAAACCTATGACTTACAAGGATGTGCATGTAAAGTAACTAGTTTGATCAACCCAACTAAGCAATAGATCTAGACAGACAAAAGAGTATCTTCTAAAAGATATGTCAAAACCGAAAATTTAGACAAATAATGAAAACCTGACAAGCATACAGGGGATGACGCAAGATAGATGGCAAGTTCATTAAGCGAGCTAGCCATTACAACAGTCATCTCGAAAGTTGATAGGGTAAAAGTATAAACCATCGCCAAAATCATATATACATGTAAACCCAACACCACCATCATTATATTACTATAGAGGCCAAACAAGATGTGTGCTACAGCAACTCGTTAGTTTACTCAGTTAAAGGAGTCAATGCAGGATACTGCATTATACACAAAATGCACATAAACATTAGATGATTGCCTGGCGCAATATTGTGCCAAATTGGCGCATAAGCTCCTGCATTCTCTTTGCAGCAGCTGCTTCTCTGCGAGATGCATCCAGTTGCTGCTTCTTCAAGCTAGGGATTTGCCTCTCTTTGTCTTTATCCTTAACTAGTGAGCTACCTTTCAAACTGTTCATTTTCTTTTTACTTGTATTGAGATAGAACTGCTCAACTTCATTGACTCTTAGCTCGAGCTGCAGAGGAAAAAGCAATCATTAACATAAATTGACCGTTTCTTTTCCAGACTCAAAAAAGCTTGCAGTCTACTGTAAGAAAATAACGAGGAGAAGGCAGCACAACAGCAGATGCTACTCATCAATGTGAAAGTAACCTGCATATGCTTCTTCATCATTGTCTACCTTGGTATTATTCAGCTATATCCACAAAAGGGGGAGCATAAAGATGAAAGAACATGGCAAGTTCACAAGCAAAAGAAAACCCAACATTGCCTCAACATATTTTATGAGGTAAGCATAATTCAAAAGAGTCACAGCAACAACATGGCCCCCCAACCCCTCACCATCCCCCACCCCCCAAAACTCAAACAAAAATTGGCAAAAGATGTTGGCAGATCACATACATGAGCAACCCACAATACTCCTTCAAATCCAGATCAACATGGAAACCTTGTATATTTTACCTGGTCGACCCTCTTGAGAATCTCATCTACACTGTTCTTAAAACCGCCCAATTCCGGTACATTAGCCTCGTGTCTTCCTGTTCCAGCTATATTAGTATCTTGTGCCGAGTCTGCTGACGCACCCATCGCTTCCATCTGCTACCATAATAAATCAATGTCATTTCACAATCACGATGACTACTGAATCCTAATAGCAAAGGCAAAAACAATGCAAATGTCTCCACCGGAGTTCGATTAAGCGCGACCACAGCCTCGCGGAAATGTATGGCTAGCTAGACCGGAGTCACGGGCAGATGCGCTTACAAATTAAAGCGACACTCTCATCGAACAAAAGAAACATAACAAACCCAGCCAGCTTGATCTTGGTAAAACTACCGGGCAAAAATCCTAAACCGCTTCCGACACAACCACCCAACCCAATCTAGCAAGAGTGCAGCCTCGAGAAATTACCGCCACCAAAGGAAGAGGCTCAATCAAAATTTTTTGGCACAACCCACGTTTAATCAGAACGATGGGATCGAGAAAAAACCGAAATTTCGAACGACCAATCATCGAGCGATCAATTCGAGCAGAGCCCATCATCGACCCTCGAACGGGAGAAGCCTCTGACAACTCTACACGATGCGGGGATGGCAAAGCGATCCCGAATTGCTCCGTCCATCCGGAGCTCCGTACGAGCATTGGAATGGAATGGAGCTCGCGCGAGGTCTCAACAGCACCACTCTGCTGGCGATTTCCGCTCCCACCCACCAAGTACGCCATGAATGGGGAAGCGAGGAAGGAGCGAACACGGGAATCGGATCGAACGCGACGGAGAAGGAGAAGGAGAAGGAGGAGGAGGAAAGATCAAGGCGTGGTTTTTGAGAATTTGAAAGAAGAAGATTTCTTACCGGAGCGAAGATGGAAGTGATGACTCCTGTTGAGGCGATTTCGCCGGTGTTGGAGTTGACCGTCGGGGCTCGATAAAGGACAAATTTTATTATGCTTTTCTTCTCTCTCTTTTTTTTTCTATTTTTTAACAGTCACATGTTTGTATTTTCAGATAACGATGCTAGTAATATTTAAATTTTGACTCAATGTACAATATAATTCCTGAACTCTTTATCTACTCAATGCGATTCATGAACTTTTGATCACTGTGCAATGATTTATCTCATGTATATGAACATTTTCAATATAGTCCTTTCATTAATTCAAGTTCAATAATAATATTAAACTTTTTTATTATATTAAATATGTACAAAAAGCCCATGAACGACATTCTAACAAATTAAAAGTTCATGGAACTTTATTACGTATTAGGTTAAAGTTCATGACCACATTATATATTTTGTCAAAGTTCATAGATCATTTGTGTCATTTTTCCATGTATTTTCGAAGTTATTCTTATGGGCATTTAGTGAATTATGCTATTATCCCCACACTTTTAATTTATTCAATGTAATTTGTAACCTTTAACTCAATTAATAATGTGATTCTTGAACTTATAATTTGTTCAATACGATCCCTAAATTTTTTATATATGTTCTACTTAATTTATGAACTATATGAAAATATTCAATTTAAATTAATAAAATGATAACATTAAACACTTTTATAAAATTTAGAGACTAAATTGAAATACCAAAAGTTCAAATATCATATTAAACAAATTACAAGTTCAAAACCCACATTATACATTAGGTCTAAGTTCACGAATCATTTGTATTATTTTACCCAAAAGCATAATTTGAGTTTCTTGGGAGGAAATCCCGAAGCCTTTCTCGAGTTTCGAAACTCAATATTTCAAGTATTGAATTTATCAATATTTCCATTTCTATATTGATATGAAATTTTGTTGAACAAGGCGTTAAAAAGTGCAAGTTTAATATCCGAACAAATTTTTATTCACAGAAGATACTATCTTTCACGCGTGCATTCATGTACGATTACTTTGTAATTTCTTCTTCTTCTTCTTCTTCTTCTTCTTCTTCTTCTTCTTCTTCTGTGTGTAAGTCACTTTTATACGTAGATTTATATTTAAAACTACATGGGGAACTCCTTGTTCGAAATCTCGATTGTCGAACTTTAATATGTACAATTGAGTTTTTAAATTTGTGAAATTTCTTTAATCATGTCCCTCTATTGCTGGTTCTAGCATTTTGTCAAAGACATTGTTCTGTATAATTAGGTAGGCACAAACTAATTGTCCATCGTGGTATCAATTTTCTTTGAATTGTACTTTTAATCAACATTGATTGACACATCGATTCCAATTTGACAAAATCAAATACTTGAGTGGAAAAGTTTCACAAACATTTCAAGAACTTGATTGCATAAATCCTATTTGAAGACCACATCAAAGATATAACATATATATATAGAGAGAGACCAAATACATACTCTCTTTTTTTTTAGTATTTTTCTCAATTCGCCTTCCTTCCGTTGATGGGAAAATTGCACCCCAAGTGCTAAGCCCTATTTGTGGAATGAAATCAACCTATTAATTTCTAAAACTTGTAACGGATGGTGAAATTTAAACATACAAACTGTATTGCTTTTGAGTGTCACATAGGCAACTTTAAATGCAATCCCTCAAAAGTACAGGCTTGCCTTTTTTTTTAAAAAAAAAAAAGTTTAGAGTTTAAGTGGCTCGGTTAAAAGATTTAGTACTTGAGTACATTATGTACAAAAAAAATTAGAACTTCTTATTCACTTTTCCCATTCATTAATGGGAAGGGGGGTCATTTTGGTTCAACCTCAGAAAAGCTTATGCTTTAGGCCTCATATTTCAGTTTTAGGCCTTATGGAGGAATAAGTAAAGTTTCCGCTTCCAAAGGCTTGGATTTAACCCCTCTTGCCTTTCTAAATAGATCTTGATTCAAGCCTCTAGATAAATGATTCCATCTTGAAAATCAACTTTAATCGTGCTTAGACTTGACTTTAGAACTTATTCCCAACCTTTCAAAGGAAAAACACACTTTGCATTTTCACTTTGACAAAGCATAATCGTAGGTCTAATGTGACTAAGAGATTGCAAGATAGACAATATTATTGTCAGCTTAAATATTTCAATTCATTATATTAGCTCATAAATTTGAATCTCATATGACAGAATGATTTAAATCTGTACAAATCACTGCAATATTGTTGATTTATAGTTTTACTCACTATTTTTCTTTCCAAATAATTCTCGAGATATTTTCTTAATCGAAATCGAAAAAAATCAAAAACAGAAGCACCAATCGGCAGATCAATTGGTCAAAAAACGAAAAGAAAAGGGAAGCGGGGGCATTCCGAGAATTGAACTCGGGACCTCTCGCACCCTAAGCGAGAATCATACCACTAGACCAAATGCCCTTCGTTGCTTTTTTTCTTTAAAAATATGTTATATATAAAAATTTTAATGGTCCGTCAAACCCTGTCTGCGCCTGTTGTTCATCAGCTGCGTAGTGCGAACCAAAAACCTCGGGAAAAGTCTTGGCGAGGCGAGAGGGAAGTGCGGAGAGAAGGAGATGGCGAGATCAGCCCTTCTCCACCTGCTGCGCTCCCAGTCGAAGCACCATCGTCTCTCCTCCGCTTACTTCCACACGGGTCTTCTCTCTCTCTCCCCCTCTCCCTCTTAACTTCGACATCTGTCGCTCTGTATCTTGATGGTCGAAATGCGTTCAATCGTGAAAAGAAAAGGGAAGGAAGATTCTGCATAGTCGTTTTCGTTTTGACTGCCCAACAAGAAGTTAGCGTTGCTTCTGGTGCATTTTTTTGAGAGGGTGTCTTCGATCCCGCTCGCTTTAGCTTTTGGAAGACCGCTTTGCTTGCTGGTCTAGAAATGATGCGTCGCCAAGTTGCGTTTTTGGACCTGCAGTGTTACGAATTGCTCGAGTTTCGGGTAACCCGCGACGCAGATTCTCATTCGGAAGCTGAATCCGTATTGTGCAACCAATTTTTAATCTAGAGAGTGAAAGGAGAGAATCTTCTGTTACCTTGTGAAAACGTAATTCAAAGATGGGTAGCTGGAATCCTAATGGCTGTTGCCATGTTGACCCTGTGTTGGTGGTCGTTTTTTATCTTGTGTCGAATTTCAAGGAAAAGGATGCTTCTTGATGTGATCGATTCATTCCAATTCGCTGCTGATGATGTAGATGTTTTTTCCTTGATTGAAACTTCACCATCTTTTGTTTCTTTGGTAAATTCATAGTTGGTTGTTTGTAGGACGTCTTTCAATGCTTCTGAAATGGAGTCCAAGCACTACTTGAAACCTATTCACTTTGATTTTTAGCATGTTTCTATATCGAGTGCAGCCATTGCATTAATCATGACTGTCAATGTTGATACCTCAGTCTAAAGTACTTGTGCTGTTCTGTTTGTCTTCTTATGGATGCACTTCAGAAGGTTTTTATGTTAGGCTATCTCAGAAGCTCGATCACTTGAGCTCATCTGTGCTTGAAGACAACTTAAGTAGAAAAGATAATCATTGAAGTTTGAGATGGCATGACCATTGCCCACATGACCGAATTGGCCATTGCTTTATCGCTCTTAAGGTTGCCAACATAAGCAAGTAAAAATTCTCACCTGAATGGTTGGGGTCAAGCTTTGGCTCTTTGGCAGGCTTGCTGAAGTAATGTAGGAAGTTCTGCAAAATGAGGCCCAGAAGGCTGATTGTCTTTGGAATTAATGGGTAGATGAGCCCATAGATGTTGAAATGATGATGTAATTTCAAAAGTGGTTTTACTCAGTTACTCAGAAATGCCATTCTTATTCTACAAGTCAACTTAATTTGCTTGAGTTCTCTTTATCCTGTTCTTACGAAATTTTCTTGCTCTTCCCATGTGTCAGGCCAACGGTTGTGTAGATCTTTAGCATCGCCTCAAACATGGAGCTGTAGGCCCAGTTTGACCTCTGTCACCCAGCTTTCAGCTGGTCACAGAAGATGGCTGTCTCAGAGCACAGCAGCTGAAGAAGAAAGCAAGATCGGTGACACACCACGATCAGGGGGCCAAACTGGTCAAGAGGAGAAAGCTGACATTGTTGTTTACCATGGTCCAGTTTCAACCACCATTAGGAAAGTGAAACTCCTATCACTCTCTAGCTGCTTCTTCTCCGTAATGCTGGGACCTGTTATAACCTTCATGACATTACCAAATATGAGCATGATCCTGAAGGGTGCGATGGCATCTTCTGTCCTACTCATCAGTGCTTCAACAACTGCAGCTCTTCATTGGGTCGTAAGCCCATACATTCATAAAATGAAGTGGCAGCCAGGTTCTGATACTTTCGAGGTGGAGATGATGTCGTGGTTAGCGACTTATGTTCCAAGGACAATCAAGTTCTCGGACATTAGGCCTCCAGAAACTAACAGGCCCGTCGTGACATTCAAGGCAAATGGGAAATTCTATTACGTGGATGAAGAGCACTGCCACGATAAGGCTTTGTTGGCCAGGCTGACCCCGACAGAAACCTCCAGTTCCTGATTCTGCTTTTAAGAACTTGTACTTGGAACCGGGCGGGTGGGAGCTTCGGGGGGAGATCTTGAGAGCTACAGCTTACATTTTTGCCTTCTGATGAACTTTAAGAGATCTTTCTTTCTTTTCATGCATCTATACCTTTTAGATCTTTGTGAAATCATATCTGGGATTTTTGTTTTTAATCTTTTGACCAGATATGTTTCCAAACAATAAAATGATTGGCGATTGCTACATAAATGGTCAAGTACCCGTGAGCAAAATCTTCCTTTCACTGTTAGTCTCCAGAAAAACGGCCATTGGCTTCTCCGTCTTGTTGTTATATAATAGTTCGGAAAAACGGCTATTTGCTTCTCCGTCTTGTTGTTATATAATAGTTCACAGCGATGATTTCGCATCTACTTCTCCAAATTGCTGCAGAGAATCAGGCTATTAGGAGAGCATTGCATGGTCCTGGTCCTGATTCTTGAAATGCCCTGACCTGAACTAACAGTGTGACTACCAGGAAAAGATATCCAACTTCCAAACAGACTTGGAGTTAGATGATCATCTGTCCCTGGCTCACCATACTTCAATCCTCATTCCTAAGTTATGGGAAATGAGAATGGCATCGACAACCTATTGCTCGAAATCAAAATCGTTTACACAACTTTCATTTGATCGAAAGCAGCCATTTTGCCTTTCAAGAACAAACAATTAATAGAGACCTTTTCAATGTTCTGAAGAACGGATAGTTTCAAGATCTACGTTACGGACACGAAATTTACGAAAAGCCCAAAACGACGCAGTTTGTGTGTACATAAGGCATTCCGCAAACCCCAAAACCCTCTCGCTCTCCATCTGCGAAACCTGAGAAACAGAGAGTGCTGCTGCACATCGGAAATGGCGAGGTCAGCGCTCCTCCACTTGCTCCGCGCTCAGTCGAAGCACCGCCATCTTTCCTCAGGTTATCTTCTCGGTCATCTCTCTCGTCCCTCCTCTCTGTTCTTGTGGTTAAGCTGTGTTCGTCCGATCCATAACCTAAGAAAGACACAAGAGAAAGTTGCTCCCTTTGTGGCGCCCGTTCACTGGAGAGATTCTGCTGCTCAGCGTGGATGTGGGTTTTGCGTTCGATTGGAGTTTTATGGTCGAGGGTAGGCTTCGAAAACCGGCACGACCCTTTGATTTGGTGGTTTGGTTAAGCATCTCTTGCGCTTCGATTGTCGGTTTCTTGATTCGGTCGAACGTGTTGAGGGGTTCTTTAAGGTTTTTGCCCCCAACGTCGTAGACGATGTTCTCCGGAAGACTTGGTTAGCTGCGCTATTGGGTGATGAGCACCCATTTCTCGCTTGACTGGGCAATCATTAGTGATGACTATTGATGTGGTCTGTGTGTGAGGTTTCACCTTGTCTTGAGGACTCTTGGATTTAATCACTTTACTCTTACTCCTTCCAAGGGGAAAAATATAGCTGATTGTTTGTCTAGAACGTGAGAGGAGAGATTGTTTTGCTATCTTGTGAAGGCGTTGTATTGCACAAAGAGGGCTGGCTATGAACCTAGTTGCCATGGCTATATTAACTGTTGTCCATTTTTTTGCTCATATCGAATATCCTGGAAAAAAAATGATGCTTTGGGTGCAATCTATCCATTTTAATTCCCGATGTGGGTAAGCGAAGCTACTAATGCTTTATTGTTCTTTACTGATATTGATACTTCATGCTTTGTGCCACTTCGATACATCGACTCAATGCTTCTGAGATGGAGTCCAAGCATTACAAGAATCCATTTTCTTGTGATGTTTAGCATCATTTGTTATTGAGTTGAGTTATTATGTTGATCGTAATTTTCAATCTCAATGCCTTTGCAATGCCATTGCATTAATGTCTGAGTTCAATGTTGTTCATTATTTTTATGACTGTGGCACTCAGAAGCTTGTTCTCTTAGCTCTCTGCTACAATGTTCTGTCTTTTGTATCATTTTTAGTTTTTTGTAGCCACGTCAACTAATTTATCAACTGTCCCACGAATTTCTCCTGTAAGTATGAGCACCCCGAGCAACCCCCTCCCTCTCCATAGAAGACAACTTAAACAGAAAAGAGAGTAACATTAAGTTTAAATGGCATGACCATTGCCTACCCGAGCAAAATGGCGATTTCTCTATCTTGCTTTGTGGGACCACAATGTTCATTGTGATGCTGTGATGTTGCCAACATAAGCAAGTAAAATTCACACCTGAATGCTTGGAGTCGAGTTTTGCTCTTTGACAAAGTTACAGAACTAACATATGGAAGTTCTGGACAATGCTGCCAAGAAGATTGGTCATCACTGTAAATGATGGAAGGATAGAACTACAGATGTTCACATAATATTATGTCGATGGTATAATCAAATTGAAAGGCCATTTTTAGTCAATCACTCATAATATCATTCTTACACTACAAATGAACCAGTTTGCTTGCGTTTTGTTTCTCTTGTTATTCCAATATGTAAATTTTTGTGTTCTTCCTGTGTTTCAGGGAACCTATTGTGTAGATCTTTTGCATCGCCTCATACATGGAGTTCCAGACCTAGTTTCAATACTGCCACCAAATTTTCAGCTGGTAACAGGAGATGGCTGTCTCAGAGCCCAGCTGCTGAAGAAGATAACAAGATCAGTATTGGACCGCGAAGAGGGGTTGAACCCAGAGAAGATGAGAAAGACAACAGCATTGTTTACTATGGTCCAATTTCTTCCACTATTAAGAAAGTGAAACTCCTATCACTCTCCACCTGCTGCCTCTCTGTATCCTTGGGACCGGTCATAACCTTCATGACATCACCTAACATGAACGTGATCTTGAAGGGTGCTGTGGCATCTTCTGTAATATTCCTCAGCGCTTCAACCACTTTAGCTCTTCACTGGTTTGTGAACCCATACGTTCACAGACTGAAATGGCAGCCTGGTTCTGATAGCTTCGAGGTGGAGATGATGTCGTGGTTAGCAACACATATTCCAAGGACAATCAAGTTCTCGGATATTAGACCTCCAGAGACTAACAGGCCCTTTGTGACATTCAAGGCGAATGACGATTTCTATTTTGTTGACAAAGAGCACTGCCATAATAAGGCTTTGTTGGCCAGGCTGACCCCACGGAAACCTCCAGTTCATGAGTCTGCTTTGAAGAACTTGTAATTTGAACGGGCAAATGGGAAATTTTGGAGGATCTTTCGTTCAAGGCTTTGCTATCATTTTTTCCCCTCAGATGAACTTCAAGAGACAACTGCCTTGAATCACGCCGTGAATCTTTTCTTCACTTGTCTGCATTTTTAGAGAATTTTCGGCCTTTGTGAAATCACAGTGGATTTTTTTGTTATCTTTTGACTGGCCATGTTTGCACTCTGCATGAAATAAAGGTGATGAGAATTGTGATGTAAATCTCAAGTACCTTCGGGAAATTTAAGCTTATGAGAATTATCTTTACTGGAGGTCTGCCGCATGGATGCACATGTCGGGTCTGCTAAACTTTGCACGCAATGTCAAGTGCAACAAAAAAAAGGAAATTCACCAAATCTTCAGGAAGAGGAGAGCAGTTTCTCTGTTCTGCTGTTCCAGAATTGTTCAGGAATTTGTTGCCATCGCAGGTGTCACAATGGGATCACATCATTAGTCTTGCAAAAAATGGGCATTTCAGCCTCGAAGTCCGGTTGTTCGTTACTCAGTTTATGTTGCGGACTCATATCGGAAGAATCAAGAGACCCCTTGTCGGAATTAGGTGAAAAGAATAATAATCAAGGGACCAGTGCATGGTTCTGGTTCTAAAAGGGAAGTTTCATAAGCCAGCGGATGTGCAAATTGATGTTTCATTAGTTATTGTGACATCTCAAAGGCTGAAACTAGACGTAAATTATAACTTGTGGACATTAGAAGGGTTTAGCAATTAATTTCAGATCAATTTCCCTCCACTTGTTGCAAAGACTGCTCTAATTTAGGTTTGGGACAAACACCATTACCATTTTGAACTGTAAGCCAACGTTCAATCTACTCCTTGGAAAGTTTTTCGTTCCACTGGATTTCGGAACTTCTTTCTTTTTCCTTCTGTTGAGGAAACTAAACAGTAACATATGTTACTCTTTCCTGAATATACCTCGCATTTGACATCATAATCCACCAGCTACAAACTTCAAGAATTAACGATCAAAGAAATATTCTCAAGAAGAATAACAGGAGAAACAAGGAAATAGAAGCATCCGCCCTAACGGTGAGGTTCAAGCATGTGGCATCAAAGGCCGCCAACCCTCACCGAAGATTTACACAAGGAGTATGGCCCGGTACATCGTACGCATGGCGGCCGTCTCTCTCTCCGCTGGTAAGGAGGCTAGACACCCGTAGTTCTAAAAGACCTATTGAAAAGAAATGGATTTTGAAGGGTCAAATCAAAGGTTCAACGAAATGCTTTTCCTTTACTTTCAAGCTCTTCATCCGCTACTTTGAGTACAATAAGGACCTGTTTTTCAATAGGTACTTAAATGAAGACATGAATTTTCGCAAGCAAAAACGTCTATAAACAACACTGCATCTAAACAATTAAGCCACATCCTGCGGAAATGATATAGTCACTGCACATCAATTCTGTTGTAGTTTCAATTTTATAAACCAATCCATACTTAGCATTTATCCTCTCCAAATCCCTGACCTGAACTTCGTTATGCCTACTCACAACAAAGCAACCATAGCCAGAGTGCCAACTTCAAAGGCCCAACAGCTAAAAAGGGGTACTGGTTTGCCAAACAACCGGTCAAGTTTACATCCACAATAAAGTTTGATATGACTCACAAAGAAGAATGGAAAAACAGGATACATGAGACCGCCTATCACATGTAAATAACAGACCAATCCCAAACGAAACGAAACAGAGAGTTCTAAAAGTACATTCCCCACAAAGCATAAGGACTCAAAACTGACTCAAGTAAACGGCCAAACCATGCCACCGCCTATCCAGCACCCAAGTTTGGGACCAGACACTAGATGAGGACAGATAGATGGCGCCACAACCTGCAAATGACATGCCTAGATGACCAAGAGAGCAAATGCTAACGATAGCCCAAGCTTTATTGCAAATACTATAGAGACGACTTTCAGGTATTGAAGTGCCAGAGCTGGACTGCACGGTTCACTTCTTCTTCGCAGCAGACTTTGTGACCTTAGCTCCACTGGGATCCTTCTTCTCAACATTCTTGATAACACCGACAGCAACGGTCTGACGCATGTCCCTCACAGCAAAACGACCAAGCGGAGGATACTCGGAGAAAGTCTCGACAACCATGGGCTTGGTGGGAATCATCTTGACCATTCCAGCATCACCGTTCTTCAAGAACTTGGGCTCCTTCTCAAGCTCCTTACCTGATCGCCTGTCGATCTTGGTCAACAGCTCAGAAAACTTGACTGCAATATGGGAGGTGTGACAGTCAAGAACAGGGGCATATCCATTTCCAATCTGGCCAGGGTGATTCATGATAATAACTTGGGAGGTAAAGTTGGCTGCTTCCTTGGCAGGATCGTCCTTCGAGTTGGATGCAACGTAGCCACGCTTGAGATCCTTGACAGCAACATTCTTCACGTTAAACCCGACGTTGTCCCCCGGAAGAGCCTCCTGGAGAGCCTCATGGTGCATCTCCACGGACTTAACTTCAGTGGTCAACCCAGAGGGACCAAAAGTGACAACCATCCCAGGCTTAATGACACCAGTCTCAACACGGCCGACAGGGACAGTTCCAATACCACCAATCTTGTACACGTCCTGAAGTGGGAGACGGAGAGGCTTGTCAGATGGTCTCTTGGGCTCATTAATCTGGTCGAGGGCGTCGAGCAATGTTGGACCCTTGTACCAGTCAAGGTTGGTAGACCTCTCAATCATGTTGTCTCCCTCAAATCCAGAGATGGGGACAAATGGAATCTTGTCAGGGTTATATCCCACCTTCTTCAGGTAAGAAGAGACTTCCTTAACAATTTCATCATACCTAGCCTTGGAGTACTTGGGGGTGGTGGCATCCATCTGTCACCATAGAAGCCAAGTTAAGTTGTAAATCAACAAACCCAGATGAAGCCATCAACAGCAGTGTGGAACATTAAATATTACCTTGTTACAGCAGCAAATCATTTGCTTGACACCAAGGGTGAAAGCAAGGAGAGCATGTTCGCGAGTCTGACCGTCCTTGGAAATACCAGCTTCGAAACCACCAGTGGTGGAATCAATGATGAGGACAGCACAGTCAGCCTGGGAGGTTCCAGTAATCATATTCTTAATAAAGTCACGATGTCCAGGAGCATCAATGACGGTGCAGTAGTACTTGGTGGTCTCGAACTTCCACAAGGCAATATCAATGGTGATACCACGCTCGCGCTCGGCCTTGAGCTTGTCAAGCACCCAAGCGTACTTGAAGGATCTCTTGTTCATCTCAGCAGCTTCCTTCTCGAATCTCTCAATCACACGCTTGTCAATACCTCCAAGCTTGTATATCAAGTGGCCAGTTGTGGTTGACTTCCCAGAATCGACATGGCCAATGACCACAATGCTGATGTGAATCTTCTCCTTACCCATTTTGATGTACGAGGCTCAAACTGTCCAATGAAAAAAGAGAAAATTATTAGACGTTAGGATAAGGATTTAAAGCATCTTGAAACAGCAAATGTAACTGTGAGAACAAGAAAACTCATATTAATAACAACATCGATCTAACATTTCCACATTGTCAATCGCAGCATCTTTTTAACACCGTGTCCCCCAACAAGAAATTTCACATAAGATTACAATCACAAGAAATCATACATAAAATTCTAATAAAATTCAGTCAGACAACCAATTTGAGACATGTTCCAATCTCGGTCGAGTAAGACAACGGACCACTTTTTCGAAACACACATCCGAAACACGCAATCCAGATCACTCGGCTTTTCAAGATTCAAAGCAGACATAAGAAAAAGGAAAAAAGCTAAAATCATGAGATATTAAAAAAAAAAAAAACCCAATCTCACACCCACGCATGAGTGCGGTGGAAGGAGATCAAATCAGACCAGAAACATCGAACCAATCATACAAAAACGCCGCCTTCCCAGGCTCCTCCAGTCGCAACCTTATCTTAGATACCAGACTCCGCCGCTATAGCCACAAAACGGCCAAGCTAAAAACCACCCACGACAGCAAATCCACCACCCATTCTCCTCAACAGACTCGAGGGAGAAAGCTACCCAGCCGAGATCCGAACAATCTCGAGCTCAGAAAACACAAAGCAAACAAAACAAAACAAGCAAGCAACACAAGCACGAACAACCGATGATCGAACAACAACGTCAGCGATCAAGAACAAGACCGAGAGGAGATTGAAGGGTCACCTTGGGAGATCTCTCGGCTGGTCGAACTCGTCGACAAACCCCGGCCGCGAGAGGGGGAGAGAGGTGACGAGCAGCAGCAGAAGGGAAGGGCAGGGCAGGATTAGGGTTTGAGAGTGAGGAGCGCAACCCTACACGAGGCTTTATATAGCACCCCCGCGAATGCCATTTTTCGTTTCCCAGGAGTGTCCTCATCTCGCGCTCATAATTTCGACATTGGCCTCTTCGAGCATTTTTTTTTGTTTTCCATTTTTATTCTTGCTTTACTTGATAATTACCGTGTGGCCATGCTATTTCCATCCCTCAATGATTAAATATACCCTTATTTACCAACAAAATCGCCCTCAATCTTTCGATTGCAATTTAAATAATGGCCCATTTCCTTTTTTTTCCTAATTTCTTTTTCTATTTATGATAATTGCCATAATTAAACTTTTCACATGTTTTGTTTATTAGCGTATCAAAGAAAATTGCATTATCGGATATTATTATTGCGTTTTACATGCTCCATGTAAAATTGTTTCGTTAATGGTAAGGGAAAAAGGACATTCTTTGATACGGTATAAAAGTGAAAAGTCTCTTCTTTATTGCTGATCTTAGAACAACTCATCTATTTTTTGCTCATGTTATCTCAAAAAGTCCCTTTCTTAATGAACTTTTTATTAATTTCATTAGTGTTAAATATATATATATAGTCTCTTTATTTACTTTATCAAAGAATTTTTCTATTTTCTTATTGTATTTTGACACACATTTATATAGTGTGCAAAACATTGGAGAAATATTTAGGAATACACTAAAAATAATATGCACGATGACGTATCTTGATATTTTTCATAGATGACTCATATATGATATAAATATTTGTTGATATGAAATAATGATATTTTGCTAGCATTTTCAAAAAGGATTTCTTACTTTATATAATGTTTTGATTTTCGTCTACTTAACAATTTATCCAATGTAAAAAAGAACTAGATTGGTAGGAAACTTCTCTTTTTGGCAAAATTAATTTTTATGGAAGTTATACTTAACAATAAAAGAAAGATAGTGCCTTTAATATACATAGAAAATATAAAATTAACTAAAACTAAAGATATAAATTCTTAACTATGGTAAGTAAATCTTATATAAATATAAAAAAAAAAAAAAAGAAAGTAAATAAATTTGGGACTACCAATTTAAATTGCAATTGCATGATAGATGCAACTTTGTATTTTTGGAAGAGTTGGGTGAATTTAGTTATATAAGGAATGAGAATAGCGTTGCCCTTACCATATACACTCTCAATTTGTTTTTGTCTACCATAGTACATTTACTATTTTTTAAAACTTTCAGTCCGTACCATGATTATTTATTTTATTAATCTTCAATCTGGATCATATTTCTATTTTTCTCCCAAAAGCGTAGCCATCACTTTTCCAATCTCCCACATCTCCCGCATTGTGTTTTGTTTACTTAAAAATGGAAAAATCACACTAATAGTTCTTTAACTCCAGTGCGCAACGTTATTCTTTAAACTTTTTGTCATTCTTTTATTTGAATGAGCAAAAGAGAGAGTTGCAAGTCTCTAAACTATTATGACACATACAATATGGTCTTTAAATACAGTTAAATGTGCAACCTAAATCCTTAAACTTTCGATTTGCCCGATCTAGTCCCTTGATATTCCGTAACTAAGTCAAATCATCCATTCTATCACTATTGCCTAGATTTCGTAATATTATTTCATTTCAATCCATTTCCTCAATAACAAAAAAAGTGGCTATCTTTCTATTTACTTTTTTATATTGTCGATATTATATATATTACGACAGTTCTATTTAAGTATACCTTAGCTTATTATCTCTACGATAGTAAAAGTAGAATCCCATTTAGAGCAATATCAGTTTGATATTTCTTCTATTTTTTTTGGTCAAATATTTTTTCTTCTATTTAATTTTAAGTATTTTCATAAAAAATATCTGAAATATATATATAACTCTCTATAGATACTTGTACTTACATTAATGTAAATCTCATTCCTATTGTTTAGATAGATAAACTTATCAAGTTTTTACGTTTCTCGTATTCTTGATTAAATTCAGTTAAATTCGTTGTTTGCATGGACTGATGTCTTTTTTTTTTTTTTTTTTTCAAGATTGTGTGGGCTTCGACTTCCTAGTGAATGGAAATCATTACTTAACTTAATTACTTACATCAAAGTCCAAAAAAATTAACCTAAAGTGCAACCGACAAACAATTTCCATTTGATGTAATTTTAATTCCATCCGACGACTACTCGCCCAATTTGATTACGTGCGACGCTGTAAAGCCAATGTGGCATTTTTTAATAATTTTTTTTTACGTACGTAGAGTTGAGTCGTCGACACCCTGCCAAATGGGTGCTGCATCAGAAAGTAGGCCAAAAAGAAATATTTGTGATATACTACTGAAATTTACATTTGAGATTTCAAATAATGAATCAAGATATATTTTAGGCTGGTGATTGCATTTTAAAGCTAAAATATCAACACAAGTTAAAAAATTTCCACTTTAGTTGTCCCACGTAAAGATTACGTTAATTAAATTCGGCTAAATGGGTATTCTTTTTCTGATTCATTAACTTATTTTGAACATCTACAATATGGTGATTTCCTTTACGGTCCTCCTTTTCCAAGCCTGCTCATGGTGTCAATTTCTCTCAACAAAACGTATTCCGTGCTCCTTGATTAAGAATTTACACTAGCACTCTACGTAAGGCGACAAATGGCAAACATGGCATCCAAATATACCGTATTTCTTGCTCGTTTTGGTCCCACTCGTGCCTCGTTTTTATCTTTCCAGTTGGCAATAAAACGTCGTCGTGCTTCCAAATATCAAATCCAGTAGTCTACGCTCGCGGTAGCTGTCACAGGTAGGAGTGTCCAAAAACTCAACCCGAACACGATGTTTCATGTCTTAATATTATTTAGGTAACAATTACAAAACAAGCAAACAATCATGTTTTGAGTCGGGTTAAGGTCGAAACATTGTTCGGCTCGTGAACACATTATTGACCTTAAACAATGAAACAAACACGTTCTCTCATCTCACCAAAATACAAAACATCCACACCCAAAGCCAAACACATCGGTTCCCGACGACTCTTCCTTCTTGCTGTCTCCTCTCGTCGACTCCGCCACCGTTGAGTCAACTACTACGCCTTCTCCGCTCATCCACTCCGCCGCGACCCTCTTCTTTGCTCTTGCATTCTAGGTTTCACTTCGCGGTAAATTCACCGCCCGTCACTCCTATTTTGAGCCATCTTCGTCCCCAATTTGCAACCCAGGAATCAAGCTTTGGCGGTTCATCGTCTTGCCTTACAATCATTATTACTGGCACAGGCCTCTCTTTCCCTTTTTTTTTTTCCTTCTAGTTTTTCGTTTTCTCGTCGCCCTTCGTCCTAATTTTCGGGCTTTCGCTGGAAAACTTGGAGCTTGCTCTTTTTTTCTGTCCGATGCTTGTGAAGAAAGAGCGACATTGAATCTCGCGGTGCTTTGCTTGGAACTCCGCGTGTTCTTCGCAAGTGATCATTCCGTGTTTTTTTTTTATGTGGTTTCTGGGAGAATGGCTGTTAGCCCATCACTCCTTTCCCCTCTCTTTCTCCTCTCTGTTTGCTAATCTTGCTTTTCTTTTCTTTGCTACTTCAATTTTTATAAGTCTTTGGTGATGATTTTTCCTCTGCGAAAAAATCAAATCAAAACAGGGTTAGAGAAATCGTACCTTATGGGGCCTTTTGGAATGAGAACTTATTATACTGTCTGAACTTTATTGAAAGTGCGTGCATCTGCTGTCAATGTTGTTGTACCCTTTTAACAAAGCGTGATCCTAATGCTTCAAAAGGGTCATTCTGTCCCGACTTTGAATAGGCTACATTTACAGAGAATGGAAATATAATGATTAAATTGTGGGACTAGTGCCAAATGTCACTTGTGGAAGTAAGGGCTCATGACAAGAAAATGGTTGGATCTTGTTTGCTGTATATGTACTTCTAACTTGAAAGAACATTTGAAAACATCAGGGAAGCGGAGCTGAATTTCGAGCTCATATGTTACCTAGTGATCACTTTCACAGCTGAATTTTAATCTCATCTTGTTTGACCTTTCTATCTCATTTTGCTATGGAACTGTGTCAGTAAATAAGCTTTACCTTTTCCAGATGGAGCTTCTTTATGAATGCTTTTGTAGAGCTGAATGAGGGATGACTTCATAACGTTAGAAAGGAAAATTGGAACGATTCTTCTATTTTTTTGTTTTTTGATTTTTTAATTTTTTAATAAATTGTTGACAATATATCCCTTTAGATAATTAACAAATAAATCCAGTTCCTAGGAATGTTATGTAGTACTGTGATGCTTCAAAATTTGATTGAGCTGATCTCTTAAAACTAGCAGAGTAATCCAATAGCAAATTCGTTGGGTGATAAAGAAGAGGTGAGAAGGGAAAAAAGAAAAAGGGAAAAAAAATATAAACCCATAACCCAACCTGGACCGGACCCGAATTATTGCTTCAGGTATTATGCGTTTCGGGTCGGCTGGGTAACGCCAAAACCCGACCTGACCCATTGACGGCCCTAATCAAAGACACACACATAATAAACACTAAATATCAGTAAAAGCATGCAAATGGCATATAATAGAGCGCAGGAGCTCACCACTCTCCTGCACGGCACTTCAACAGAATGTCTATACCAATATCCAGAAAACAAAGCAGACTCAGACACACATTTGTTTGGCCCCGAAAGACACAGAATACAAGTAAAAGAAAGACTCAAAACAGACTCATAAAAGTAACAAAGCGCCGCCACCGCCTGTCGAGCACCCAGTTCTGCAACCAGCAACTCGATGAGGATAGGAACGCGAGGCCACAACCAGCAAACCATTCACCCACCCGACCAACATGGACATAGCCAACAACTGCCAAAGATTTATTACTCCACCTGCGGAGACGGTGCTCAAATGTTGAAGTGCCGACAATGAACCGCACGATTCACTTGCCGCCCTTCTTGGCAGCAGACTTTGTGACCTTGGCACCACTAGGATCCTTCTTCTCCACATTCTTGATGACGCCGACGGCGACAGTCTGACGCATGTCCCTCACGGCAAAACGACCGAGGGGAGGATACTCAGAGAAAGTCTCGACGACCATGGGCTTGGTGGGAATCATCTTCACCATCCCAGAGTCACCATTCTTCAAGAACTTGGGTTCCTTCTCAATCTCCTTACCAGATCGCCTGTCAATCTTGGTCACCAGCTCAGCAAACTTGACTGCAATGTGGGAGGTGTGGCAGTCAAGAACAGGGGCATATCCATTTCCGATTTGTCCGGGGTGGTTCATGATGATAACTTGGGAGGTGAAGTTGGCTGCTTCCTTGGCAGGATCGTCCTTCGAGTTGGATGCAACGTAGCCACGCTTGAGATCCTTGACAGCAACATTCTTCACGTTAAACCCAACGTTGTCACCTGGAAGGGCCTCCTGGAGAGCCTCATGGTGCATCTCCACGGACTTAACTTCAGTGGTCAACCCAGAGGGACCAAAAGTGACAACCATCCCAGGCTTAATTAAACCAGTCTCAACACGGCCGACAGGGACAGTTCCGATACCACCAATCTTGTACACGTCCTGAAGTGGGAGACGGAGGGGCTTGTCAGATGGTCTCTTGGGCTCATTAATCTGGTCGAGGGCCTCGAGCAATGTTGGGCCCTTGTACCAGTCAAGGTTGGTAGACCTCTCAATCATGTTGTCTCCCTCAAATCCGGAGATGGGGACGAAGGGAATCTTGTCAGGGTTGTATCCCACCTTCTTCAGGTAAGAAGAGACTTCCTTAACAATTTCGTCGTACCTAGCCTTGGAGTACTTGGGGGTGGTGGCATCCATCTGTCACAATAGAAGCCAAGTTAGGTCGTCAATCAACACACCCACCAGATGAAACCATCAACGGCAGTGTGGAACATTAAATATTACCTTGTTACAGCAGCAAATCATTTGCCTGACACCGAGGGTGAAAGCAAGGAGAGCATGTTCACGGGTCTGGCCATCCTTGGAAATACCAGCTTCGAAACCACCAGTGGTGGAATCAATGATAAGGACAGCACAGTCGGCCTGGGAGGTTCCAGTAATCATGTTCTTAATAAAGTCACGATGTCCAGGAGCATCAATGACGGTGCAGTAGTACTTGGTGGTCTCGAACTTCCACAAGGCAATATCAATGGTGATACCACGCTCGCGCTCGGCCTTGAGCTTGTCAAGCACCCAGGCGTACTTGAACGATCTCTTGTTCATCTCAGCAGCTTCCTTCTCGAATCTCTCAATCACACGCTTGTCGATACCTCCAAGCTTGTAAATCAAGTGTCCAGTGGTAGTTGACTTGCCAGAGTCGACATGGCCAATGACCACAATGTTGATGTGAACCTTCTCCTTACCCATTTCGAGATATGGGGCTTAAAGCTGCGAAAAGGAAGAAAAACGATTCTCAGATTGGAAAGAAATTGGACGACAGATAAAGAGAGGAAAGGAAATACAGCAACAAACTGAAACAAAGTGGACGCAAAATAATTGCGAAAATACATCACTTGTCAAGATTTGTAAGACAGCAAATTCAGCCTCGCATATCAACATCCATATGGTCAATTGAAAATCACTGCACACCCTATTTTCCATGACTCCTTCGTTAGAACTCAAACGATAAAACGGGGAGTAAACGGGCCGGGATGCTATGCTACTGAAATCCACGGACTGTCATCGGCAACGAAATGAAACTATCATGATGTCACCTCCATCACCAGCACAACGAAGCATATTTCGAACAAGAAAATTCAAAAGGCATTACGGACCATATCTGAACAAACTGGCTGTTCACAGGTTGGGAAGCCGATTCCCATTCAACAAGAACCGATTGCAGCAAAACAACCATCGGACCATCAGCACGCACTGCTCGGGCTATAATCGGTTCATCGCACACCCCGAAACATCCCATCGATCTTTCCCGGAGCCCACGCAATACACTCGTTCATCAGGAAATTAAAAAAAGAAAAAAAAAAGTAACGACGCCATCAAATCCTCCGAATCGCACAGCAATCAGACGCGGATAGACTCGCGAAGCTCGAGCACGACCGATCGACCAGAATCGGAAGGCGGCGACGATCATCGACTCCACACGACTCGCGCTACGCCATCGGGAAAACGAAACTTCCGCCGGCAACGATCGATCAGACGACAGACGCAGAACGAATCCAAGCCCAAAAAATAAACAAAAAAAAGCACGTTCGGAAAGTCAACGTTGCGCGCAGAGTCAGCACAGCCACACCAGTTCAAGCGAAGCAAAACGAACACCATCGACGCCAATCCATCACGCGATCGAACGGCACGCATAGAGCACGAGCAGACGAAGCAACGAGAGGAGGAAGAAGACGAAAGGCGAGCGAGCTCGTCGAGACCTCACCTCGGAAAATCTCTGCTGCCGAGAATCTCGAAAACAGGTGAATCAACCAGCGAAAGAGACGACGACGGGGAAATGAATGCGCGGGTGGCACGGTAGGGTTCTGAGGGCGCTCGCTTTTATACCGCTCCCGATTCCGCAATTGCCCCCCGCTTCGAGCGCCTAATTCCGAAATTGCCCTCGGGCGTTTTCTCTTTGCTTGGGGAGCAAGGCGGTGGCGGCTCCCAGGATGGGAAAATGCCTCGACTTTTTTTGGCTGGCGATTTAAAATATTACTGTTGGCGGATGAATAACTTCTCGAAAACGAATTCTTTTTTTTTTCTTTTTTTCGTTTGACGTTTTTGTCCTTTTGTTCTTTTTTTTTGCAACAGAAAAAGGAATCGGAAAAGAAACGCAATAATGCGTCGATGAAATAATTTGCGCATCTTCCCGACGTGGAGATGCTCTTCCACCGCCATCCTTTCCAAAAGATACTAAGAAAGATATATTGACTAAGGGGATACGACGTACAAAACAATCGAAATTTATCCCCTTTTCTGAAGTAGGCCGAAATTGCACAACATCGAATGGAGATACGATATCTGCCTTGCGTACCACGTTAGGATCATTCATCATTTTGTGCTCGTTGAAACTATAATGAGAAATTGGCGAGAGTAGTTGGGGACCATTCAAATATCCAGAAGAGCCGATTTTGTCAAAGTAGCAATGTAATGTCAGAATTGAGTCATAGGGGAGGTGGAAGAAGTTGAATTAATAAGTTACGTGCAAATGTTGAACACTAGAAAATAGCCGACTTGTTATTTATTGACAACCAGTGGACTCAATCAATGAAAATAGAATTTGGTCAAAACAAAAATCATTGGCGAACAAGATGATAGGTGAATTACGGACTTGTCGACAGGGAAGGAAATCAACAATGCATAGTCCGAAAATTGTCTAAGAAAGCCTCCATTGAGGTTTAAGAGAAGTTGATCAATAAAGTTATCAACACTAAATAATCATGTTATTTTGGTTAAGCGGTAAGGTAGTGAAATTAATGAACTCAGTGAAAGCATGCGAACACATCAATCGAAGCCAGACACTGAATCAACATCAGCACATGACTATTATGTCAATATTCTCGAGAATTGTAAATTTTTTTAGGTAATCATTGTAATCTTGTCAGGTGTTTATAACTGCATATATGCTTAGAAATATATTTACAGATTCAAAATCCATAATCATATGTACTAACTGATGTTAGTGGGATATAAAAATCCACGATATAATTAACACTCGCACAATCAATGACGGCATGCCTTTTTTATCTCTACTTCCCTTGCAAAATTTGCATTTCCGGCAACTTTTTGATTTCCAATATTATTTACATTTCTTATGACGTTTTCTTTCCCAGTACCTACACTTAAAATTCCTTTGCATTTCGTACCATATTCCTTTCTCGTCAAAATCAACAAAGAACGTTTCTCACAATCTTTGTCTTTCTCGAGTCAAATTGCGATCCATCATTTTCTTGAAAGACAGGGATAAAGAAGATTCTAATGATATTTTTCTTTAAATTGGATCCGACTCCGTTGACTGAGAGCTGATTTCGATTGTATGTTCCTAAACGGCACAAGAAAAATTATTATCGGCGTGCATCACATCATATGAACTCAAGAGTTAAGATCTAATGTCCAAGATGTGAGCCATGTTCCCACATGGACCAAATGGTGTCAATGTCAGTACATAACAAAACGACATTTGCATCTAATGATAATCACACATAAAAAAAGAAGAAAAAGACAGGAATATACAGGAATTTAGTGTGGGCAGGAGAAGACTGGGAGCGTAGTGTGTGCAGTACAAACCGACTCTCTCATTCTCTCCCGTTACTCGACACCCCAGAATTTTAAGAGGCAAAAAACTGAAAAATTTAGGTTCCCGTTTGTTTCGCGAAAAATGGATAATTTCCGAAAAATATTTTTTAAAAGTCATTTTCCAAGAAAATGATAATATTTTCTGGTGTTCGGTTAAAACTTAAAAATATTTCAGAAAATATTTTCCGGTATTGATAAGGAAAATATTTTCTAAGACTTTACCACTTAGGCATACATCATTTACCGACCTATAAATCCATCAAATATGAATTTACTTTTAAATCCAGACAAATTTACTTCATATCTTTATTTCCCCCATTGTCATCAAACGTTCATTTACTCTAAAAAAATGTCCATATGGATTTTAAAAAGAAGCAAAAGAGAAAAGAAGTAAAGCATGTACAGCTCTCACGAGAATTTTCCAGTTGAGTGGCTAGTTTCCCCCTGTGTCTTTTGTGTTCTAATAAATAAAAGAAAAAAGAAGTAAAGCATGTAGAGCCATTTACTTGAACAATGTACAATTGTAGGGTAAAATAAATAAATAAAAGGATAAGTAAGAGTATAGAGCGCAAAGCTTGAGAGTCGCCCGACAACGACCGACGACTAGCCAAGAAAGAAGAAGATGGGAAACAAATAATAGAAAAAGAAAAATAAAAAAAAGAAAAAGGAAATTAAAAATAATTTGAATTAAAAAAGAAAAAGAAAATTAAAAAATAATTCAAACAAAAAAAGAAAAGATGAAAATAAAAGGGGAGGAGGAAGTAAGGATTTATAGAGATGTGAGATAAAAGAGATCAAGTGAGGAAAATATTTTTCCTTAATTTAAAAGATTTTTTAAACATTTTTTTCAAGAAATTCATTTTCCGTGAAACGAACTTAGGAAAATCCGGAAATTATTTTCGCAAAACGAACGGAGCCTTAGCGTGCATATCATAATCATTTTATTTCGATAAGAACTATTTTTTTTGTTTTTAAAAATATTTTGAAATAGAACTCCGTTCAATAACGCAATTTCATTTTTGTATTTTTAAAGAAAATTTTTAATTTAGAAATAGATTTAGAACATAAATAAAAATTAAAAAATTTCTATTTCTCTCTTTCTAAAATAGAAATGAGAAATAAAAAATTTTCATCATTTCGTCCTCGCTATTAGCCGTCCGCTCACCTACCGTTGTTTGCAGCCTTTAGTCGCTATCGATCCTCGACCACCTGTTGGTTGATGGTCGCCCGCTACCTTCAGCAGCTATCGGTCCCTGGCCATCCGTTGGTCACCATTCGCTTGCCATCTTCGGTTACCGCTTGCTAAGAGAGAAAAATTTCTTATCGTTATCAAATAAATACATATTAAGAAGAGAAATTTTATATCGTCATCAAATACGTATTTTCGAAGAATAAAAATAATAGAAATTAGGTCGATGTTGAATGGGACCCATGCTTCTCCTTGCCATTGGATGACTTTGGACTTCAATGGAGGATTTTGCTGGCAGATATATGGAGAGAGAGAGAGAGAGAGAGAGGGAATTGTTCACGATGGAATCAAATCTTCTTTGACGGCCGCTCCTAAGTGATTATTCTAGCCCTCGGATATACTTTTCGAACGACGAAATTGACCGCAAGCTGTCTGTTTCAGGCGGAGAGCCTCCGAGGATTCTCCACATGGACCGACTTATTTTTTCTTTTAGTATTGAGAAAAATCTTCACATTTCATAATTATCTTCTGTCTAGAAAAAGCATTTTGCAGGATGCATGTGGTCCTTTCATGTCCGGTGATCCTGATATGCCTATTATTGTCCTAGCACGCTTGTGTTATTACGAGATTACCCTTGGGATCCAACTATACAAGGATCACTTCTATAAGAAGCTAAATAAGATCAACCCTCCGAAAATCTCTGGTCTATACACTACTCCCATGACCTTCTAAGGGCCGTTTAGTTTAACTTTGGGAAAGTGACTTTGCATTTCTCAAAATCTTTTTGAATGAATGGGCATTTTGTGAAGATGAGAGTGTTTGGATACTCATTTTTTGTGTATATTTTGTAAAGCAATTTTAAGGTGAAAAGAAAAAGGGAAAAAAGAAAAGAAAAGAAAAAGGGAAGAGGAGATGCAGTTGCATGGAGAGAGGAAAATCGTGAGGGAGGTGGCTCGACACTGGTGGTGGTGGCAATGGGGAGGCATCTAGTGGCGACAGCGGTGGTGGCGGTGGGGGGCCGGCTCACCTGAGGTCGGCGACCTCTGGTGACGCTCTGGGTTGCGCAACCTAGCCACCTGTGTCACGCTGACCTCAAGCGATGCCCTCGGTTGCGCGATCCAGGCAATGCCTAAGGTTACGCGGTGTCGCCTGGGTCGCTCGACCTTGGGCAGCGGTGTCTAGGTTGCACGACCTCAAGCCACCTTGCTCGAGGTTGAGCAACCTCAGGCGAGGCTTTCCGACGGCCAGATTTGGCCACTCGCGGCTAAGCGCCGCCCATCGACTGAGCTTCACGGTGAAGCAACAAATCCAAATTCAAGGAAGAAGACGATGAACAATGTTTTTTAGGACAAAAGAGGAAAATATAATTATCAAAAGTTAAGAGTGCTAACTCGATATATTAGGCACGGTTTTATAAATATGTTCTCCACTTATTACTCTATGAATTATATGAATCAGAAAATTTTTGAGGCTTGAAAGCTATATGATATAGACTAATGGTCTGCGGAAACTAAAAAAGAGTCCCTTCGAAAGTCTTAAGAGCTTGTCAAAAAAAAAAAAAAAAAAAAAGTCTTAAGAGAACGGCCATGTGTCGTCGAATAGCATTACTGTCTTGGGAACTATTAACTTTATGCCATGGGCCCATCAATGTGCTCTTCAAGCAACTAACAATTCCAAGAAACATACTAAACTCCCTTCAAGTAATTACAACAAATCGAGTTCAAGCATGCTCACACTTCGAGCAAATTTTGAGATCGACTATGTTTGCATAAAACTATAACCATATATGGGCCAGAGTAGTTGAGGAATATTCAAGTACTTGAAAGAGCAGGTTATGTCAAAGTAATGATGTTTTAGAGTTGAGTCATAGGGCATAGGGTAGGCGAGTTGGGAGAAGCCGAATTAGTGAGTCGTGCAAATGTGGAGCACTAAAAAGTGGCCGACTCTCTAGTTATTGACGAGCGTCAGACTTGACTGGTAAAAGCAGCATTTAGTCAGAGAGAAAGCCATCGGCGAACAAGACGATGCAGAAAATCAACTAAGTAAAGTGCAAAAATTATTGATGAAAGCCTTCGCAAGGCTTAAGAGAAGTTGATCGACAACCTCATCAATACTAAATAATCTTATTATTTTGCTTAAGTGTTGAGGTCGTACAATTAATGAACTCAACGGGAGCATGCGAGCACATCAATCGCAGACAAACAATGAATCAACACGAGCACATAACTATTATGTCAATATTCTCAAGAATTGTATAGTTTTTTAGATAAACATTACAATCCTGTCAACTGTTTGTAATTGCAGATAGGTTTACAAAATTTATTTATAGATTCAATATAACCATTTGTAATAATCGATGTTAGTGGGTTATAAAAATCCACTAGATAATCTTTGTGACTAACACTCACACAATCAATAGCGGCACACCTTTTTTTATGTTTAGTTTTTATGCGAATTTACATTTCTAGCAACTTGTCGATGTCTAATTCAATTTACATTTTTTACAACATTTTTTTTAAGGGTCTATTCGTTTCACGGAAAATATCATGTTTTCGGAAAACATTTTCTAAAAGTCATTTTCCGGTATTCGGCCGAAACCTAAACTTTGAGTGGAAAATATTTTCCATTGTTCGTTAGCTAATTTAATTGTTTGAGAAAATTCATCAAAAAAAATTAAATTTTAATATTTTAATTTTAATATTTTTAATCGATCAAAAAATTAGTTTTATTTTTTATATTTTAAAAAAATGAATTTTTAATTATTTGTATTTTTTTTGTCGGAATTTTATTATTATTATTTTTTTCTTTCTTTTTATTTTTTCCTTTTCTTTTCCTTCCTCCTTCCTCCGCCACCGCCTCCTTGACAATGGCCGGCGCCCCGCCGCCGACCAAGACCCGATAGCCAGATTTGGCAAGGCTCGAGCTCGGCTTCGCTAGATCGGGCTAGGCGGAGTCTCGCCGGCCTGGGGCGAGGCTCAAGTTGGCTTGCGGCTGGTCGCCGGATGCCACCATGGTTGGTTGCCGACCGCCGCCAAAGGAGAAGATGAAAAGGAAAAAAAAAATTAAAAACTCGATTTAAAAAAAAAGTAAAATGGAAAAATAAAGCATAAAAATAAAATGAAAATGTATTGGTAAAAAGAAGCAAGATGGAAGAAGTTATGGAAAATATTTTCTACTTCTCAAAAGTGGAAAACATTTTCCTAGATTAGTTCATTTTCCATGAAACGAACGCCGGAAAATCCGGAAAATATTTTTCCGAAAGTCATTTTTTGCGAAACGAACGGACCCTAAGTGTCATGCCATTTTCATTTCCCGCTCAAAATCAACAAAAGGACAATTTCACAATCTCTTTCTTTGTCGAGTCAATTGCGATCCATCTTTTTTGGAAAGGTGGTGGTAGAAAAATCTAATGATATTTTACTTTAAATGGACCACACTAACAATTTTGACTTGGAAATAATTCAATCAATCTAATCGTTTTATTGAGGGCATCGAGGAAGCTAATGTCATTGGATTTGACTTTGCAGATTAAGAGCTGATTTCGATTGTACGTTCTTTGATAGCATAGGAAAAATTAATATCGGCCTGTATTGCATCATATTTTAACTGACAATTAAGCGAACACCATATATTTTCTAAAGGGTTATGGTTGTATGAACCAAGAGTTAAGATTTAATGTCGAAGATACCATTTAGACCACTCCAAAAATGATTTAAAGGTCAGTTTTAACATTCTCAAGAATGAAACAAACAAAATACAAACACTTCTTAATTCGAGGCTTAACGACCCATCTCGGTAAAAATATCAAAGGTGATTAAAAATGACTGAGTTCATCATGCACTTGCTATCTGGAACTCTCCATCCGCAATATTAAATCTGATCAAAAAACTTTATAACACGTAACGGCGAGGCCAACTAATGCTTCTAGCCCATCCGCCATCCCCCAGTTTCGATTGAACAAGATAACATCATCAGGATTTGACTCTGTTTTAAACTCCACGGAGCAGAACTCTCAGGCACGCAATTTAAAAAGAAAAAAAAAATTCTTTCTTTTCTATCAAACAATTTGATGCTGCCAACAAAGCGAAAACCAGCGAGGACTTGTGAAAGAGTACGGAAAATATTAAGGAATTCGAATGCTGAGAGAAGCTAAAGAAGAGATACAACAAAACTAGAAAAAGAAAAAAAGAACGAAGAGAAGGGGCTTACATGCTAAGCTGAGAGAATCGAACAGAGACCAGAGACCAGTGAAGACAACCCGAGGCGAAATGATGAGGCCTGGTCAGATGGCGATGCACCACAAATTTAGGGCTTCTTGGGAGGGATGGCTTTGAGTCGAGCCGAGTGTGGAAGCGATTAAAGATTAGACGAGAAAGCAGAGCAATTGCTTCTTCGTTCTGTAGGAACCACCCCTATACACATTGTGGCAAAACAAGAAATTTTGACAATCAACATGTGAGTGTCACCCAAAACAAAGATGTGGACATAAAACCTTGGTAAAAAGAAAAAAATTGAATTGGAAAAGGAGGGATTGTCGTCGCAGATCTAGGGCTTCTCGAGAGAGACAGCTTTGAGTAGAGCAGAGTGTGGAAGCGAGTCGTCGAAGGAAGATTAGACGAGAGAGCAGAGCGATTGCTTCTTAGTTGCAAGTCAGGAGAGAAGAAGAAAGCCAAGCGTCAAGAGAGAGCGCGATTCGGGAAGAAAGAGATCAGGAGGAAGAGGCCCTAGACTAGAGAGAGAGGCCATCATCGAGAGGGAGCATTGCCGTCGTCGGTGGGAGTTCAGCTGTCATCAAAGAGAGCACTATGTTGGAGAGAACGTCGTCAGGTTAGGAAAGAGGGGAGAGAGAAATGAAGCGTTGAGTTGAGTAAAGATAGAGAGAAGAGAGAGAAGAGAGTGTTAGGTTTGAAATTGGCTAACGCGGAGGGCCTTGAGGACACATGTCGATGTGTGAATGGTTCAGAGTATAGATGGTGTGGTCCTTTTAGGGTACCTAATATTTTCTCAAAATTAGGGTCGGCATTGGGTGGGACCCACGCCACCCATTGCCCATTAGCTGACCTTCAACTTTAGTGGAGTATTTTGCTGCTAGGGATGGTGAAGAGAAAACGAGAGGAGGGGAATGATCACGATGGAATCAAAGCTTCTCTAGTGGCCACTTCTTAAGTGATTATTCTAGCTCTAATGCTCCGTTCGTTTTGCGAAATTATGATGTTCATAAAATTATTTTATTTTTAAAAATTATATTTTCTGATGTTCTACTAAAATTTAAAAATAAACTAAAAGATATTTTCCGTCGTTCGATTAAGAATTTTTCTAGCATGCATTCATTTTTAATAAATTTTTTTATATTTTATTTTTAAAATTTAATTTAATTTAATTTCTTTCTTCCTTCTCTTCTTGCCATTGGCGAGCATCCACCTCACCATAGATTGATGAGGCTCAAGCTCGCTCAAGCTCACTTGAGGCCGATGAGCTCAAGCCTTGCTAGATTTGGTGAGCTAGGCGAGACTCAAACTTTGGTGACCTTGGGCGAGGTTCGAGCCTTGGCCAGCTCACCGACCTCGGGCAAGCTTGGCTTCGCCAAATCTAGCGAGGCTCGAGTTAGCCTATGGTTGGTCACCGGTGGCGACCAAGGCCCAAAAAGACGAAGTGAAGGAAAGAAAGAAAATAAAAGAAAAAAAAAAATTAAAAACTCAATTTTAAAAAAGAAAAAAAGAAAAAAAGCATAAAAATGAAATAAAAATGTGTTTAGTAAAAGAAAGTGATGTGGAAGAAGTTATGGAAAATATTTTCTATTTTTTTTAAGATAGAAAATATCTTCCCACTTTTAAAGGTATTTTTTTTTTCTAATAATGGAAAACGTTTTTATTGACTAGTTTATTCTTCGTGAAACGAATATTGAAAATCTAAAAAAGGTTTTTCTAAAGGTTTTTTTTCATGGAATGAACGGAGGCTAGTTTTGAATTTACTTTTCGAACAACGAATTCGACTTCAAGCTATCTGTTTTAGGGGAGGAGCCTTCGAGGATTCTCTACGGGGGCTGACTATATTATATATATATATTGTTTTATTTTTAAGTTTCAAGAAAAGAGCTTTACGTTTCGTTATTGTTCTCCCGTCGGGAGAAAGCATCTTCCACTATGCATGCAGTCATTTTACATCTAGTGATCTTAATATGCCTATATTATTGTCGTAGTGCGCTTATCGCGGGATTACCCTCGGCTCCGCCTACGTAAGGGTAACTTTTATAAGAAGCCAAATACGATCGCTTTCCAAAAATCCCTCTTCTATGTACAGTTCTTCCAAGACATTTTAAAAGTTTTCCCTTCTTTCTCCAAGTCTGGTGTCGTCAGAAGTTTAGAGTTAAAATTTGCATTTGTAATTAACTTTTATTAAATAAACAATCGGAGAAAAAAATAGATATGTTTATATTTATAATTATATATATATTATATATTTATATTAAACATAAAATATATTTATATAAAAAATAGATATGTTTATATTTATATAAAAAAATATATAGTTATATATATAAATATATATTTATTAAACATAAAATATAAAAAAATAGATATGTTTATATTTTTTTAGATAAAAAAATAAACATAAAATATATGTTTATATTTTTATATAAAAATATAAACATATTTATTTTTATTCGGGCGGTTCGCACGACCACTTGGCCGGCGGTTGTCGGCTTCCGATTGGCTTACTACCGGAGAGAAGAACAATACCGGAAGTTGCATTCCGAAAATGCAACTTCCCAATGGACCTCTATCCCTCCATTCCCACAAAGCCCTTTGAAGCTCCTTGGAGATGCAATTGCATCTCTCCAAAGTCCCCAAAACTTGAACCAAACACCATAGCATTTGGCCAAATCTTTGAACCAAATATTAAACGCGGTTTCACGATATATTAAAGTTCAAATTTGTTCTTCATTTATCACTTTATAAATTATGTGGATCAGAAAATTTTTGAGATCCGAAAGTCTTATAGATTAATAGCTTTCAGAGACTAAAAAGGAGTCCCTTCGAAAGTCGGGGAGAATGGCCATGCGGCCGTCGGATAGCCTTACTGTCTTAAGTACTATTAATTTATACGATTGACCCCTCAATGTGCTCTTCAAGCACCTAATTCCAGGAAATTTACTAAACTCCCGTTAAGTAATTACGAAAATTTGAATGGAAGCGTACTCAGGGCTCGAGCAACTTCTGAGATTGACGGAACCATTTCCGAAACACGCGGGGCATTTTGATTTAAGAACTACCAGGCCCTGTAGCCAAAAATCTCTAGTCCAATTCGATTTAAGAAAACGATCATTTTAACTCCTTGTCGGTGGCCTCATTCAAGAATTTCGGGAACTGACCTTTCGTCGTCTCTTGTCCAATTCGATTTAAGAATACGATCATTTTAACTCATTGTCGGCGGCCTCAATCAAGAATTTCGGGAACTGACATTTCGTCGGTAACTCCTTTCGAGTTTATAAGCTAGTCCACAATAGTGTTATACTAAATCTTTTCTTAATAGGTAAAAAAGTACTGAGTTTTATGCAGTGCAGAACCAATTAATTCTCATCACTACCACAGTAAACCTTGAAAATCGGTCGTCATCGTAGATGATTATACATCGTTCAGCTGCTCTTGTTATGATACGCCCGATCAGCACGTGCCTTATTGCTTTTTCAACAGCAAGATCAATTGATAATATACTATGCAAAGGGGGCATAATACAAAGGCCTCAACTGCATTGAAAAATAACCAATAGTAGACTCTCGGCTGGTACGGAAAGAAAGCAAAGACAGTACAAATGCCAGTGCACAAACGCAAGACTCAAAATTGACTCGAGCTGGCGACCCCAATCTGCCACCGCCTATCGAGCACCCAGTTCTGCAACCACGTGCTCGATGAGGACAGGAACATGAGATGGTGATAACCAGCGCACCAAACCCCTAAATGACCGATAGACAGACAGCTGACGATGACCAACGACTTATTGCAATGACTCCCATGTGATACGATGTCGAATCTCAACCGCACGATTCACTTGCCCTTCTTGACAGCAGACTTGGTGACCTTGGCACCACTAGGATCCTTCTTCTCGACACTCTTGATGACACCAACGGCGACGGTCTGGCGCATGTCCCTCACAGCGAAACGACCGAGGGGAGGATACTGAGAGAAGGTCTCGACAACCATGGGCTTGGTGGGAATCATCTTGACCATTCCAGCATCACCGTTCTTCAAGAACTTGGGCTCCTTCTCAAGCTCCTTACCAGATCGCCTGTCGATCTTGGTCACCAGCTCAGCAAACTTGACTGCAATATGGGAGGTGTGACAGTCAAGAACAGGGGCATATCCATTTCCAATCTGGCCAGGGTGATTCATGATAATAACTTGGGAGGTAAAGTTGGCTGCTTCCTTGGCAGGATCGTCCTTCGAGTTGGATGCAACGAAGCCACGCTTGAGATCCTTGACAGCAACATTCTTCACGTTAAACCCAACGTTGTCACCCGGAAGAGCCTCCTGGAGAGCCTCATGGTGCATCTCCACGGACTTAACTTCAGTGGTCAACCCAGAGGGACCAAAAGTGACAACCATCCCAGGCTTAATGACACCAGTCTCAACACGGCCGACAGGGACAGTTCCGATACCACCAATCTTGTACACGTCCTGAAGTGGGAGACGGAGGGGCTTGTCAGATGGTCTCTTGGGCTCATTAATCTGGTCGAGGGCCTCGAGCAATGTTGGACCCTTGTACCAGTCAAGGTTGGTAGACCTCTCAATCATGTTGTCTCCCTCGAATCCGGAGATGGGGACAAATGGAATCTTGTCAGGGTTATATCCCACCTTCTTCAGGTAAGAAGAGACTTCCTTAACAATTTCATCATACCTAGCCTTGGAGTACTTGGGGGTGGTGGCATCCATCTGTCACCAAAGAATTATAAGCTAATTGTAAATCAACACACACAGAGCAATATACTAACAGCAACCTAGAATAAACAGCATACCTTGTTACAGCAGCAGATCATTTGCTTGACACCGAGGGTGAAGGCAAGGAGAGCATGCTCACGGGTTTGGCCATCCTTGGAGATACCAGCTTCAAAACCACCAGTTGTGGAATCGATGATAAGGACAGCACAGTCAGCCTGGGAGGTTCCAGTAATCATGTTCTTAATGAAATCACGATGTCCCGGAGCATCAATGACGGTGCAGTAGTACTTGGTGGTCTCGAACTTCCACAAGGCAATATCAATGGTGATTCCACGCTCACGCTCGGCCTTGAGCTTGTCAAGCACCCAGGCGTACTTGAATGATCTCTTGTTCATCTCAGCAGCTTCCTTCTCGAATCTCTCAATCACACGCTTGTCAATTCCTCCAAGCTTGTAAATCAAGTGGCCAGTGGTAGTTGATTTACCAGAGTCGACATGGCCAATGACCACAATGTTGATGTGAACCTTTTCCTTACCCATCTTGAATTATAAGGCTTGATTCTGTCCAGGATAAAATGATTCTCGTACTTAGGAAACGCGATTTATCATAACAAAAAATTGCAATAATAGAATTTCACCGATCGATCGCTAGCACACAAAACATTCATTCAGAGAATTAGTTTATGAAGAAGATTGGCACCCAACGGAAATTCAGTCCATATTCTTTAAGAACCACAACTGCCAAAATAAAAGCCAAAATACACCACAAATCATTCTATGCACCCATGTACTCGATCTTACTAGAACGACAGATAAAGGAGGAGAAATTCGAGGTTTTTTTTTTTTGGCTTCAGACACCAGAAACAAAATTTCTTCAAGGAAGAAACCTAAGCCCAAACAAGAACAAGAACCTCATGATAAATACCCAAACAAAATTGCAGCCGAAAATCGTTTTGACTATACCAAATTAACTTCAATCCTGTAGGTACCATATAATCTTCATCTCACAATCACCTCAGCGCTTAAAAAATGATTTCGATCGATCATCTCGAAACCGGTCGGTCCAATCAATAACTCGTTCGGAGCAGATCCAATCACTACACAGATCTAAACGCTATCCTCGGATTCAACCGATTCGACGACAAAGCAAGAACAAAAAAAAAAAGAGCGCTCGATTCCACGAGCCAGAATCCCAAACAAAAGCACGAAGCAGACATCCAAACAAAAGAACACAATCCACCGCGCGATTCAGCCATCTCAAGCGACGCGAAGCAAGGAAAACAAATCGAAGAATCCGAAATCGAAACGGAAGACGCACCTCCGGATGCCTCGGCCGCCAAAACCAAAAACCCTTTGGCCGCTCGAGCGCAGGCGAAGCGAACGGAGAAGACGAGGAATGGGGGTGTGGTGGAAAGGGAGAGCGAAGTGGCGCTAGGGTTTGGGGGCGACTGTTTTATATCGCTGCCGTCGTTCCTTTTCCGCATTTCCGGTTTTGCCCCCCTGGGGCGCGCAGCCTGGATTCCATCGGCTGTCCCTCTCGCTCGGCTGATTCCTCGCTCGGGCGCGGGGGTTCCCCCGGCCACTCGCGCCCCCGCGCGCGTGCGGCGCGCTTGGGGCTTGCGGTGCGGGAGGTGCGCGCCACGCGCTCGGGAGGGGGGGAGTGGAGAGAGGGAGTTCGTGGATCCGACGTGGATTGTCCGGTCGGTGGGTGCCGAGGATTATTCGGGGGATTTTCCGGAGAGATGCCGGGTTCGGCAAAATTCGCGTGATTTAGAATCTTAGATGCTTTTTGGCCCACGAAGATCCTGAAAATTTGGCCCGGCGATTGTGCTTTTGGTGAATTGGCGATTCGATTCTAGTCGAGTCGAGTTTAGTCGAGTGTTGTTGGGCTTCAGCTTTACTCAAGTTCTATCGCACACTTTTAACTCAACTTAGCGAGTGGAGCTCGCCTTGCTCGATTTCGACACGATTCTTTAAATGTGAAATCGGTTTTTTTCAATGTTTTTGAAAAAGGTAATGGGAAAAATATCTGAAAAGTCTTAAGCTTATTATACATGCGTCATGTTAGTCCTAAACTTTTAAATTATACCAATCGAGGCCGTTGGAAGATATGATTCACTAAATCGTATCATATTGTAATTGATTGTAAATCTTGTCTATTTTAGGACTAGAAGAATAGAAGAATATCTAGTTTCCTTTTATTGATTCATCCCTTGTAATTAAATACACGAATTGTGTTACATTGAATATACAACAACACATAAATTCTTTCTCTGTTTCTCACTTTCTTACATGATATCAGAGCCTACAAGTTCTGACCTTTTTCTGCTTCCGCTCAGATTGCCTCATAAAGGAACTTCAATCTTCAAAGGAGTTGCCGTAGGAATCAAAGCTTCAATTATTTCTAGAAGAACTCAACCTACAAAAGAGTTGCCGAAGGAATTAATTTCCATTTACCATGACAAAGCCAGAAGACCTTACCACGAATCCAGTCGACTAGTCTGCTGGAAACACTACGCCACAGAATCTCAGCAGCCAAGACTCTTCAGTTGTGGTTTCCGAATCAGGGCAGCAGCAGGGTCAGATCGCGTTGCATCTGCAACACGCACAATGGCAGCAATACCAGGCTCAGACCAATCTGGGGTTGCCCTTCTCGGGGCCTCCTTACCAGTGGATACCATATCCATGGTATTAGGGACCAAGCCCCAGTGCATCATTGCCGGGCTACCAAGGCAACGTGCGAATCGATGGAGGCCCACCGACCAATGACGGGGCAAGCTCAACCATCGACGCGGAGCAGACGGACGGATCGACTGGACCGTGTATGGGAATGAATCCCTACCCGGGTTTTCACAATGCGGGGCTTGCAATAGGGTCGGGTCAGAATGCAAATCCCTAGCCGGGTTTCTTTCCGTATCAATTCCCTGCTGCTAGTGGTCGGCCGGAACCCGGCGACCCACTTTATACAACAAATGCCGAGGGATCAAAACTGAAAATCATCAGCCAACAGTTAACGGGCGTCGACAATTACTCAACCTGGTCGCGCGAGTTCCGGCGAGCACTGATCATGAAGGGAAAAGAAGTTTTCATAGACGGAACTTTCCCTATTCCGTCCTACGAAAGATCGGCATGCCTTTGGAAGAGATGCAGCCAATTAGTTAGAACATGGATTGGAAACTGCATCTCGACCGAAGTCGCGGCCGGACTTCCGCCGACAGAAGACCCACAAAAATTATGGGAAAGCATAAGGGAGATGTACGGAAAGCTCGACCAAGTAAAGATTTTTTATCTCACACAGCAGATATCAGATCTGAAGCAAGGGAACTCAACAGTTGCCGGGGTTTACAATAAACTCTCGGACTTTGTGGAACGAATTAGAGGCCGTCGAAGAGAAATTCGGCGCCCGAATGATACAACAAAGCAAAGATACGAAGCATGAGGGAGAGGGAGAAGGCAACGAGGTTCCTCCTCATCCTCAATGAAGCTTACCAGACGTTTCGCTCCCAAATTCTTACCATGGAGTCGATGCCGAGCCTCGGTCGGATTTACCAACTCGCCGTTCAGGAGGAAAGTCAGCAACGAACGGCAGATCATGGAAGGGGAGGAGAAGGAATCGTTTTGGCAGCAAGGGGCTATCCCCGTTTCTCACAAAAGAGCACGGCGAGAGGAAGAGAGGCGGGGGCGGATCTAGGGTTCCTCGACGAGAACCCTAGAAATATCCGAAGATTTTCCGACGGTCCAGATCAAGCTAATCAATCGGACGGCTTGCGTCTGATCTTGGGCGCGAATGAATCCAATGGCCCGCGAGGATCTGGCTTCGGTGGATCGGACGGCTCGCGTGGAATGAGCTTCAATGGGCCAGACGGCCCGTGCGGTGCCTTTCTCGGAGGATTGGATACGAATGGGCCCAATTCATTCGGCCCAACCTCGGCGTAAGTCTTCCAGCCCATGAACAGGTCTTCCTCAGCTGCAAAAAATGGTGGGCCAAGAGGAAAAGGTAAATTATATTGCAATTATTGCAAGCGGCCACACCATACCATAGAAAACTGCTGGAAATTACATGGAAAACCAGGAGAAAAAGAAAAGGGGAAATTTTCCTCAGTTTTTCAGGTATCGGGTCAACAAATGGGAAAATCAATCACCCATGATCAATATCAGGAACTTATGGAGGCATTGAAGAAATTGGATGCTTCTGATAAAACTGGGAGCTTTACAGGTACATCCTATTGTCTGATGAATGCAATTTCTCAGAAATGCATGGATTATTGATTCAGGTGCTAGTGACCACATAGTCTGCAATAAATCTTTCTTTTTCTGAGGTTAAAAAGTTGTCTTGTCCCATATCAGTACAACTTCCAAATGGAAACACTACTCAAGTAGTCATGTCTGGCACTGTGAATCTTAGCTCACTCATTACTCTTTGAAATGTGCTATATGTTCCTAATTTCCATTTCAACATGATATCAGTTTCCCGAGTTTGCGAAGAATATTCATGCCGCATTCTATTCCATCCTAATAATTGTTTCTTTCAGACCCTTTCGACTGGCAAACTGATGGGCTTGGGTAGAGTCAATCAAGGGTTGTATTTTTGGGAAAATTTCCCACAATATTTACCTCCTGTTGAACTCAATAAGTCGTTGTGTAATGTTGCTACCAATGATATGAATTTTCTTAATCATAAAAGATTGGGTCACAGTGCATATTTTCCTTGTCCTCAGTGTCCCATCTGCCCCATGGCAAAACAAACTCGTGCTCCTTTTCCTCTTAGCACTTCTCGAGCAGATGACATTTTTTCTTTAATACATGTTGATGTTTGGGGGCCCTACCATACCTTGAATCATGATGGATCCCGATTTTTTCTCACAATCGTGGATGACTTCTCCCGTGCCACATGGATATTTCTCATGCAGTCAAAAAATCAGGTTCTTTCACACCTGAGAACTTTTCTATCCCTGTCAAAAACTCAATTCGGGAAAATAATCCGTCGGGTTAGAACTGATAATGGTAGAGAAGTCTTCAATAATGAGTGTGCCTCTTTTTTCTCCCTGAATGGAATATTGCATGAGAGTTCATGTACTTATATACCACAACAAAATGGTGTGGTAGAAAGAAAACATCGTCACCTTTTAGAAGTTGCTCGGGCTCTTAAGTTTCAAGCATTTGTTCCTGAAAACTTTTGGGGAGATTGTGTGGTCACGGCAGCATATCTAATCAATCGCATGCCATCTCGCATTCTGAAAGGAAAGACACCTTTTGAGCTGTTGTATAGAAAGAAACCAGATTTGAGTCATCTTAGAATTTTTGGATGCCTATGTTATGTAACTACAGTGGGACATAAGGATAAGATGGCTCCTCGTGCTCATCAATGTATCTTTATGGGTTATCTAGCCTTAAAGAAGGGATATCGTATTTATATGCCATCCACAGGAGAATTTATTGTTAGCAGGGATGTTGTCTTTCATGAGGATATTTTTCCTTTCAATACCATAACTCCTTCCCCTGAAGATATCAAGATAGCTTATAAGGAATTCTTAGAAGATGACTTGCCTTCCGGAGGAACTCTTATTATTACTTCTCCTCCAAGATCAAGTGGAGTATCTCCTTCAACACCCATTGAGACTCCTATGGGTCATGCTATTACAGAACCTCCTGAAGAGCCAACAGAATCAACAGGAAATATCATAGTAGAGCTAGTTCAATTACTGGACATCTCAGAAGCAAGCCCTAATGAAGACTCGCCTTCAATGCAACATAAGCTACCAATACAACATGAGCCGTCCCGACGTCCTAGTCGCATTACTCGTCCACCGACTTGGACCAAAGACTACATATGCGGTTCTTCGAGGTCATCAGGTACTCGTTATCCTATCTCGTCCTATGTTTCATTCAATAGGCTATCACCAGAACATTTATGTTGTATAAGCCGTATTTCTGACGAACGAGAACCCTCTAGTTATAATGAAGCATGAGATGATTCTCGTTGGCAAAAGGCTATGGCAGCTGAATTACATGCATTAATGGAAAACCACACTTGGGATATTGTACCTTTACCTGCTGATCGAAAACCCATTGGGTGTAAATGGGTGTACAAGATTAAATACAAAGCAGATGGTTCAGTTGAACGGTACAAGGCCCGATTGGTGGCCAAAGGATTTACACAGCGAGAAGGTTTTGACTACCATGAAACCTTTTCGCCAGTGGCGAAGGATGTCACAGTTCGTTCATTTCTATCGGTTCTTTGCTTTCCGAGCGGCCGTTACATCGATGGATGTTCATAATGCTTTTCTGCATGGTGACCTGGATGAAGAAATCTACATGGATCTTCCACCAGGATTACGGAGACAGGGGGAGTCTAAGGTGTGTCGTCTCCGCAAATCTCTCTATGGACTAAAGCAGGCTTCTCGACAATGGTACGCCAAATTTACCAATACACTCATGGTTGCTGGATTCAAACAGTCCAAATATGATTATGCACTATTCACCTGGACAAAAGGTATGTCATCTATTTACTTGATGATTTATGTAGATGACATACTTATCATGGGAAATGATGATTCTGCTGTAAAGAGACTTAAAGAGTATTTACATTCCACATTTCATATTAAAGATTTAGGGCCACCTAAGTTTTTCTTAGGAATTGAGATAGCTCGTTCAGATAATGGAATCTCCCTTAGTCAGCGGAAATTCGTGATGGAAATTATATCGAAAGCGGGGTGTCAGTGTCAGACCCGATTATTCCTATTGAGCAGAATGTCAAACTGACTTCTGTTGACTATGATGCTGGTATATCATCTTCCTCTGATGATCCATTGCTAAAGGATCCGCTAGGATATCAGAGACTTGTGGGAAAGCTTATATATCTTACCATGACTAGACCAGATATCTGCTATGCAGTACAGACTCTCAATCAGTTTATGCACAAGCCAAAGCAATCTCACATGAGTGCAGCCTTGAAGGTTGTGAAATATTTAAAGACATGTCCAGGATTAGGGATTCTCCTTTCCCGAAGATGCAACATGGAAATGACAGCCTATTGCGATGCGGATTATGCTACATGTCCTATGAGCAGGAGATCCATCACTGGCTTTTGTATCAAGTTTGGGGAGTCATTGCTTTCATGGAAGACAAAGAAGCAATCTACTGTGTCCTTATCTTTAGCTGAAGCCGAGTATCGATCCATGGCCAAGACAGTTTGTGAAATAGTTTGGTTAAGGGGTTTACTCTTAGATCTTGGCACAGAAGTTAAAGGACCATCTACGCTCTTTTGTGACAATGATTCAGCACTCAAGCTTGCAGCAAATCCTGTATTACATGAGAGGACGAAGCACATAGAGGTTGATTGCCACTTTACCCGAGAAAAAATTCAAGAAGGAATTGTCGAGACAAGAGGAATCAGAACCTCGGAGCAACCTGCAGACATGTTCACTAAACCGTTGTGTCAAAGACAACATACATATCTTCTAAGCAAGCTTGGCGTCTTGGACATATACAGACCACCAGCTTGAGGGGGAGTGTTGGAAGATATGATTCACTAAATCGTATCATATTGTAATTGATTGTAAATCTTGTCTATTTTAGGACTAGAAGAATAGAAGAATATCTAGTTTCCTTTTATTGATTCATCCCTTGTAATTAAATACACGAATTGTGTTACATTGAATATACAACAACACATAAATTCTTTCTCTGTTTCTCACTTTCTTACAGAGGCTTAAACATTTTGACCATTTACAAATTAAGTTTATCTGGTTAATTTTTATCACGGATCGCTAACATGAATAGTGGATGTCCTACGCAATATGATTAGCGCTGATGTAGATAAAATTTATTATTTAAAAAAATCTAGATTTTTTAATTTCTTTTTTCTTTTCCTTTCTCTCTTTGATTTTTTCTTAACATTATAGGACGGCAAGGTTATTGGTTGACTATCACGGCCCTTGCCAGCCAACAGAGCGAGAGCCCTTGCCTAGATTTGGGATGAGGGCATGGAAACCCTCACTTATGGTTGGCAAGGGTCGCTATGCACTCGTCTAGGGTAGGTGAGGGTTGCTAACTTAAAGTTGGGGAAAAGAAAGGAAAAAAAGAAGAAAATTCCAAAAAAAAAAAATTGAAAAAATTGAAAAAAAAAATTGTTTATGTCAACGTTAGTCATATCATGTAACACGGATAATATTCATGTTAGTAATTTTTAGCAAAAATTGGCCAAATAAACTGCGTTGATATATTGTTAAAAGATTTTGGATTTCAATAAAATGGAAATATTTATGATTGAATTAATATAAATATAAAAGATTTAGAACTTTTTTAGAATTTTTTCGAGAAGAAATAGATACAAATAACAAACTTGGAAAATTTTTTCCCTTCCATTGGCTGTTGAAGTTTGGTGGAAAGTGAATGGAAATTATTTTAAACAGGAGGAAAATTCTCCTCTTCGGTTAATTCCTTCCAAAATTGGAGAAAAAATGGAAGGGAAAAATTGGAAGGAAATGCAAATGTTGCATTTTTCTTCCAAGATTGCCCTTACTTTCGTCAGGTGTGAATAAGATGAAGGACAATGAAGTCTATTGGAGAAATTAATTTCCCTTTATATCATTTTCACTCGACATGAATCCAAGCATATTGACCAACTTTAACAACCTTTCTCTTCTTTTCTCATCGTTTCTTTTCTCTCACTATCACTCGGACACACTTTGGTTGGTAATCAAAGTAAGAAAGAAAATGGTCGGACACACTTTGGTTGGTAATCAAAGTAAGAAAGAACATGCAAAGTAAGGAAGAGAAATGAAATATTAGGGTTAAGCATGACTCAAGCTAACTTTGGAATAGGGAATTGTTTCACCATAATTTTTTCCACTATGAAATATCTTTTACTGAAGATTGTTCTTAATGTTTATTTAAGGAAACTGAAATTCTATGCCAATTTTGAATGGGAAATATCACAAGCAAATAAGAATAAACTTCTTCTATCCAAATAGCATTGTACAAATCAAGTCGGAATTTAATATATGACAAGACATGAAAATTATAGACTCGATGACGTGAAAATGTGTAAACAAATTATAACAGAATCTAATTGACGTCACAGCTTCAGAACATAAAACCACCACATTTAAATTTAATAAAAAATGCAGATGTAAAAGCTACAACTAAGAAAGCTAAAGTGCAAGTAAATAAAGATAAAGAGTAAATTTGCTTGATTTGGGTGTGGGGCAATCTAATGGACAAGTAGCGGTATTTACAATGGTTTATGGTAACCGTCTTTTGACAGTTCCCAATGGTTATATTTCCTTTAATTACTTCTGCCGATTACTCCACATCTTGATAATTCCGCATGCCTCTTACACAAACCGTAACAATGGAGTCCCATGATCTTCCCTAAAAAAACGCGTGCCTTTGATCTCAACTGCTTCATCAATTTTTAAACTCCAAATAGCTTGCTAATAATATCCCTTCAATAAGTAATCATCACAACAACCTATATTATCAGATATTAGCTGTTTGTTGCCATATTTTGGCAACTAAGCACGTGGCATTGATGAATATCATCACTAACATGCATGTGTTAGATGACATATTTGTAGTGAGTCAATGACATCCACCTGCTAAGCACGTGATTGCCACGTTTAGGTGCCACTCATGTGTTTGTTCTTACTCACGTAATGATGGCCTATTTGGTAATGTTTCTATTTCTCTCGGTTTCTGTTTTTTCGTTCTCCAAAACAAAACAAAAAAGAATAGAAATATATTTAGTAACGTCAGCTAATTTTTTTTATTCCCAAAATAGAAAAGTGACCGAGGAATATATTTGGAGTAGAAAGAAGAAGTAGAAAAAATATCTTCTTGCACCCGAGAACAACTTCTAAAAATAAGTTATTTTTTCTTTTTCTTTCCTTCTTTTCTTCCTCTTCAGCCGCCACTGTGGCCTGCTGCTGTTTGGCCACCGTCGGCCAGTAGTTGACGACGGTAGTGGCAATTGGTGGTCGCAGCAAGGAAGAATGAAAAAAGGAAAAAGTATTTAAAAATTATTAAGAAATTAAAAGAAATTGTACATTATAAAACAAAAAATTGTGGATCGTATCAAACACATTTATGTTCTTTTTTCATCCTAAGAATATAAATTTTATATAGTTACCAAATGCGTTCTTTTACTCAGAAATTACTTCGGGAAATATAAATAGAAAAAAACTATTTTTGAAAAGAAATTATCTTCGAAATAGAAGCATTACTAAACGGACTCTAAATGAACTATTTTTGGTGCCAACAAAAACTGAATTGGAGGGTTCCAGGTGTCTCAGAATCGGTTCCCAATCTCGTGTAGAAAACCTCACAAACCGAGCGGGCTTCTTTTCTTCTTTTTTTTTCGCAATTTCTTTTTTGTTTCAACTTTCAACAAACCTGAAATACGAGAGAGAGAGAGAGAAGCAGACTCTGGACTGTGGGCTGGGTAATGAGGCGTGAGTTTATTTTAAGTGGGTATGGGCCCTTTTCGTTTGCAGTTTAAAGTGTGGGCTGGGCTTTACTTTTAATAAAGCATACCTTTTTCAAAAGATGAAATTATATGTACTTAACTGGTATGGAGCCGATTCAGAGTTCGGTTCTACCCAAGAATCGGCTTTGTTTGTTAGCTCCCAAGCGGAACGAGTGGATTTAATGATCAAACGATGAACGAAACTAAACCCGGTAAGCTCCAAGGCTTTGAACTCGTGAACCTACCCAGCGTTTTTGGAAACCAACCTTGAAGTGGACCGATAAGGCTGGTTTGGGCAGGATCACCCCAAGGAACATGAGGTGGGTGGAGAAATTTTCACATTTTCCTTTGGAATTCCTTCTCGTGAAAAGTTAAAATCCATTTAACTCACCTCTCATTTTCTTTCCCGCCTTTTATCTCCCAAACGATGCATTAGGTAATGTGCGATCCAAAATATGAAGACATTCTCGCATGACCTCAATTTAATAGATTGAGTGCAAAGTGCAACACAGTCACTGAACGTACAGGGCTCGCATTGAATTTTTATGATCCACACTGCTTTAATAGATTAGTTTTATCATTGTTCTTGTATAAAAAGCTAGCTGATATACCATGCACGGAACTTGACTTAAGCTATAATACGTTTAATATCCACTCTGATATTTTAGCAAAAGAATCTTTTGAATACCATTACAAATTGAGGTGTGTAGTTGTAAGTCCAAATCCAATGTTGAATGATTACTTTATAATAATTTAATCACTTAAAATTTTATATTTTAATAGGATTTAAGTTTTTTTCCACACCATTTTTTTCTTTTAATAGTTTAATAATGGCAATTAACTTCAATTTGAAGAATTGGATACTTTTTATCTCTTTGCCTTTTGATTTGATTTTCTATTACTTTGCATAAATGCTCCATTTCGATAATTACATATTATCCAAACCGTTATGAAACGTAGTTAGCCGCCGAACTTTCCAACTGTGGAGACGCGGTCATGAGTCCGACCGCCTTAGTATAAAATGTGTCTTATTGTCATTTTATCACATTAGTCACGACTTTTCCAGTTGTTACTTGTTAGCTTTCACTTGATCTGAATTTTGCGATTCATGCACTTTGGCATTTATTGAAAATTCGATATTCAGGACGTGCAAATATCATCATTCGAATTCACAATATAGTTACTTTTTTTTTATTTATTTATAATTTTTTCAAATTCAAATAACTTTTCCATTTTGACAGAAAATTCAAAGGACATAATTGATTTTTCTGAATGTTTAACAAACGAACTGCAAAAGACGTGAAAAAGATTATGAGTGATCAGTTCCTAGAGTGAGTCGATTCCACCCTAGAATTGAGAATCAGACCTATCGGTCCTAAGTTGATCCGGTTTTTGGGTTGAATAGGTCTGGTTTAGGGTTTTGAAAACTTCCTTTTTCAAAAGAAAAGAGGGAAAAAAGCATATCGGTCCAAATGGTTCAGTTCCACACTTGGAATCAAGACCCTTCCAGAATTGCCTGGATCAGTTCGGTCCGATCCAATTTCTGGGTTGGTGCGGTTTCGGTGCACATCCAGCCAGAGACGCCCAAAATTCAGCATCTTTTGTCAGCACTTGTCCGGCCCATTTCGGTCGGCAGACCCAGGGAGCAAAAACAAAAGATGCTGCCTGCTTCTAGAAGTGAATGAGAATGTTGAAAGATAAACTAGTACAGAGGACGACCTCAAAGTCTACGAGAGACACGACATAAGACCTTTGATCATTCCCCGCAAACCCAAGAATTTGCGAAAATCTGGTTGAATGAAAGCTTGTCTTACTCGAGGAATCAGCAGTTACCTGCACCAGCGGCCTGCATAACTCGAGAGCTCAAAAAAGTCAAAAACTTAAGTTTCCTAGCAAAGACACGATGAGAAGAAATGTCCGTAGAAGGATTTGAAGGGAGAGATCAAACCGATGGAGACGCGAGAGGGATGGTTGGGCAAAACCGTTTGCACCGAAAGTTTAATTATTATAGAAAATGAGTCGATACTACATGTATGGCTTGTTTATCGGCACTTCTTGCTCGCAAGCCCGTCTTTTTAGGCCGGCACAACGAGTTGTGAATGTAATTATGTCGATAAGATAAATGGGAATAGGAAAATAGAAGCAAGGAAAACGAATAATGGGCATGAGAAGATCGAGTGGAAGCATCAGTATTCAAAAACTTGATCTGCATTGTGATTTAAATCAGTGACATCTGCTAACATTATTACTCCTAAGAAAATTTGAAAAATTAAAAGAACGAATAATGTATTGATAAGATGTTTTTTTACGGGAACAAAAAGTAAAGGTGATTAAACATTTCTCAATTTTTTTTAGTCTTGATCATAATGTCTTTTCATGTATTCAGCTATTTCACTTTCAAAAATCAATCATGCAAAAGTTATATTGCATTTCTTTATCAACAGATTCTTAGCGGAGGGTTGGGTTGATTTAACCATCAATGAGCCAATTTATATGCGTAGATTAAGCCCACCGCATGCCCCATATTCAGATTTCACGCCACGTGTTCTACGCCTCCATCGTCAAGTGCATATAATTCCTTATTCGGGTTACTTATCTGGGTTATAGCTAGTATCTTACCTATTTCATGAGATTAATTATAGTATTTTATGATCTCGGAAATTTACTATTTAAAATGAGCGTCCTCGTTATTGTAGTTTTTGTTCTTTTGTATGTTGATATGGCTTTAAGAGAAGTACAAACTCTATGCAATAATCTCGAGTGGAGTGTACTTATGTATGTAAAAATCCAAGGATGATCAATCCATGTCTGAATTCCACTCAATAACTGGCGTGCAGTACACAAAGAATTTCGAAAATTCCATTGCTATCACTTCATTTGTTTTACAAAAAATGAATGATTTGAAAAATATTTTAAAAATAAAATAATCGCTTGTATGGCTTATAAAAATGAATGAATGAAAAATAATTTATCATATATAATGTTTAAACATAAATTTTTTGCGGATAATATATTTTTGTTGACTAATTATTCTTAGGAAAATAATTTTCAAATCATCCATTTTTGGCGAAAAGAGCAAAGCCAAGATAAAAAAAAAAAAAGGGGAAAAATCCAAAATGGTAAGCGGGACAGCAAGACTGGGGGTGAGCGATTCTAGGTTCATATAAGTTCCACCTGGAACCTACCTATTAGAACATGTTCATCATTTTTTGGATTTTGGACCTATCTTACTTGGGAACTATTTTATCACAGGTTCTAGGATCAATTCTAGGATTTACCCAGGTTCTAGTGAATTAAAATCTTTAATGGCCTTTGATTACTGCTATAATTTACTGATCACAATTTATATTTAGACGCATGAAAAATATGAACATTAATAAAGTAAATGTCTCGATCATAAAATGAAAGTTTGAACTAGTGCTTCCAAATTATACACTTGTTATCAAATCACATGGAATATGGCAAGCTCACGTGAAAACATGAATAAAGAAAAACATTAAAATTTATTTTAGGTTCTAAGTTCCTCAAACTAATAACTTGGAATCTATCCGTTAAAACATGTGTCTCATTTTTTGAATCTGTAATCTACTATGCATACTTTGGAATCTGAAATCTATAGGTTCTACCGGTTTGATTCTCTGATTCTAATACCTACCTTGGAGCCATTCTCACCCCTAAGCAAGATGCATAGAAATTTTAACTTTTGGTATTTGAAAAAAAGAAAAGAAAAAAGAGAGACTGTTTTGCAGAAAAATAAATCAATAATAATAAAATAAATAATAATAATAATAATAATAATAATAATAATAAAGGGAAGTGGGGAGTGGTAACATCATGGGGGAATTATTCGGGATGTACTCCAAATGGAGTGGGGCCGGAAAAGTAGATGCCCTTAAAGACAAAGTCCGTGACCCTCCCCCGATTTGGGGCCCGTCCCCGTCGCCGTCGCCGTCGCCATGCATCATCGCATTGCATGCCAACCACCCAGGTTTGACTAAGTGGAGACGAGGTGGAGCCGCCGCCCCGGAAAATCGGGGACGAAAAAGAACAAAACAAAACAAAAAAACCAAGTTAAATTCACATCGGCAATCCCCAAATCATGTCTCATGTGCTCAATCCTCAATTAATTTTCTTTTTTCTTTTTCCTTTGGGGCACAAAATTGAGTTATTGGGATCCACTCAGAGCTAAATTTGATACGATTGTGAGCGCGGTACAACTTGATCTGACTTGTTTTTTTTTTTTTTTTTCTTTTTGGAGTCCGATCTGACTTGTTTTGATTCGGAGAAAATGTATCCGATCTTAGAGCAGAAACGAAACCAAATTGAGTGAGTCGGTTGGATCATGTTTCAAACCAAATGGACAAAAAAATCGAGTTCTCTGCATTCCTCTTTTGTGCATTTTCAAATATTAGATTGAATTGTTTAGGAACAATAATATCATACTAGACTAAACGTAAATGAATTAAGAAAATGAAAAGGATAGTGCAAAGGCCACATCATTTATTAAAAAAAATATATTGAAAAATATTTTTTTGAATTAATCGATTATATTTCTTGAAGTAATTAGTTGATGAACTATGTATTAAATATTTTCATCAACGATGAAGAATATTTCTAATTCATTCATTTGGAAAATATCCTCCAAATCATTTATTTATTGTCCCGAAACAAAGGCACAAGTCTAAAACTTGCCTTGTCTTCTTTGTTATCAAGGCCAACATATGTATACAATCAATTATAGGCTCATGTATTAATTTTTGATTAGATCTAATCGCTTGAAAGAACTCTAAAACAACTTGATTCAGTAGATAACCTCGAAGGTGTTAAACATCCTCACCTTCTTGGACCACATCGTATCCAAGGTTTCAATCCCGTATAGTTTTTTTTTCCAATAATTTGAACCAGAAATTGGTTGGATACACACGTTCTCATCAATCATGCTTCTTTTTTTTCTCGCTTTTCTATCTTTTAGGATTGATGTGGCGATATGTTGGCAACATTTGTCGGCGTACCATATAAAAAATTATATCAACATTTCGTCAGGGAACGAGCTAAAAGCATAAATTACGTGAATTATATGTGAATGACAAAGTCGAATCATTAAAGCACTAAAATCTAAATTTTCTTTTTGACTTAGTGCGATCACGTTGTTTTTCTTCCCCCTAAAACGTTCAGCACCATTTTGGCCTTCACCTCGCCTGCTCTTCTAGAAGAGCAAACGACAGACAAGAAGCGTATCATTTTCTTGGAGTGCCGCCCAGCCGAGCGGCCCTCATCACCCTGCCATAAGCGTAGAAAATTCTCTGAAACCCTGTCGACAATTCATGGCGTCTATATATAAGCTTCACCCGTCTTCTTCTTCTCTTCCTCAAGCACATGCCAGACACCAAAGATCCTTCCTTTTGCTTCCCTTCCGGCGGTATATACCTCGCGGGCCGCCATGGTTTCTTCGGGAGAGCTCCATGCTGAGCAGCTCGAAGTGAACGCCGATCCTCATGACCCTTTGAAGAGGATGAAGAGAATGAGGAGGCGCTCTCGCTCTGTGATCTTCCCATCTACAGCAACTCGGCCGGTTGGGAACGTGAATTCGCGGAGGAGGGCAAGGGTCAGAGCTCAGCTGCAGACCAAGAGCTCTTCGAGTTCTCGAGCGAGGACATCTCTAATTCCTTCACTTACCCATCCGACAACAAGATCGTGTTCTGCGGCAAGATCATCCCGTACAGGTTGCCGCCAGACCAAACTCAAAGGCCCCTGAACAAGAATCACGAGCGGAACAAACCCAAGAAGAAAAGAGGCTCAATCTTGTTCAGATGGAGATCTCTCTTCTCCAACAAATCAAGAACCTCAAGAAACGGGCGTCCGCGGCCTGGGCAACTTTCGAGCTCCAAGTCTCTGCCGCTGGAGCTCGAGAAGTACAAGTGCGGATATGGGTACGTGCCGAACAAGGGCGCGGATGAGTACGATTTCGCGAAGGTGAAGATTCTGGCGCCTTCCTTGAAGTCGAGGTGGTACCTGTTCATGTTCGGGCTGAAGAGGTTGCCGGAGGAGATGGAGCTGACCGATATCAGGACGAGGCAGAGTCGGAAAACTCCATCAACCCTGTTCCGATCCGGCGATGGCGAAGAGGTCGAGAGAGGTAGGAGGAGTGCGAGTGGCCATGCGATTAGAGCGGTGAAGAAGACGATGGGTTGCATACCACACGTTTGATGAAAGTTCTCCGGGAAAAGAAACGCTGGGTGGAAGGCCGTGGCCATCCAGAAAGAGACCGTTTCAACCACAGACTGAACGTCACTGTTCCGCAATGTGCAGTTGCTTTGCTTTGCTCCTATAGGAAGAACCGAGACGATGATATCTCAAGATCCATGAAATTTCTCCGAGATTGATCATGGTGTTGGGATGATTCCAACTTTTGTGCCTCCTTTAGGCTGCAAAATGTGAAAACGGTCCTTGATATGTGCGTCTTTTGTCGTAGTAATAGTTTACGAACTGTCATGCAGATTAACGTTTTACGGTGTTCAACTCATGGACCTCATCTGTTGTATGTGAAAATATAGCGAGTTTTGGCACCTAAAATCGGCTATTCCAACTTGATCCTATATTCCTATTAATGCTATTTTGATCCTTGAAAGGAGGTCTATACAATGTAGACGTGACGATGGATTTGTTGACTTATTAGGTTCATCGGAGACAAATGGACCTCGATCAGTAACTTCTGCTCGCAAAGTTGAGAACGCAGAAAATGACACAAATGAAATGACTCAATCAAATGACTTTTGACTCAACAATAAAGACTCACTGATAATAATAAGATCAATTGAGGGAGAGGTGGTTTTCTTTGTTCGGTCGAAATATTCCTTTACACTTCATTGACCAACACTTCTGACATAAAGTTAAAGGACATCATAATATAAAATATCTTATAAGCGTCCCCGCCGGTGGAGTGGGGTTCGAGCGACCAATTAGATGAGAAGGCCTATTTTCGATGGACCTTGGTTACCTAATTTGCCAATTGATTAGTTACACGTGGACAATTGGCTTGTGGAATGTACTTTAGGAGAGGAATGAACAATGAATATAAATAATAGAATAGGTAAGTTTTGCTCTTATTCAATTTGTGCTTTGTTTCATTTTCATTTCCTGTCTTATAGCACTAGGTGAGTTTATTTCCACCCTCAATATGGCTAAAAGCACCTATTTCTTGTGTCGTGACCAAAATACCCCTACAACCCCCCCCGTCCTTTCTTTTCTCCCTCTCCCTCTCTCTCACTTATAATCTTTATAATCTTTTCCATTGACTCTTTTTTTTGCCATCTTAAAATCTCCATGACACTTCTCTTTTTCGTCTTTTGCTCCATTATTTGTCCACTTTCCCAGCCGAAACAACTTAGCATTCACATTTTTTATTTATCCCAAAAGGTCATACTGCAATTGTAAACAAGATAACTTTTTCTCACATTCTGTCATATTTTCCAATCAGAGCCTACATTGGACATAGAATATAGAGATCAAAGACTTTCCAAAAACATTGCTATTCAACTTGAATCTCATTTTAAACCATTTGACAAGAACGATCTACAACAATGCCATTGATCATTTCCATTTCTAATTTCTTTCTCCTCCTCTCTTGTCGTTGCCTTCGTCGCATCATCACTGTCATTATACACGACGACCTCCTCCACCCACCACCATTATGAGCAAGCTCGTTTCTCCTCATGTCAATATCTTTGACCAAGTATTTATTTCCTCATCTAATTCTCCTTGATGCATGAGCGTCGAGCTCAAGACAATTGAGCTCTGCACCATTAACGACTTGTCAATGACAAAAAGGTGACATTTGGTGGAGGAAGAAGAGAAATGAAGAGCCAAATGAAGGGAGACGACCAAGCGAACGAGAGAGAGAGAGAGAGAGAGGGGGGGTGGGGGGTTGTAGGGGTGTGCAATTGGATCGGATATACTCGGGAACCGGACCGGCTCACTCGAAAAATAGGGTCGAGAACTAGTTCCAATTGAAATTGGTCCGAGAACCGATTCCCAAAATTTGAAATCAGTTTGAATCGGTTCGAGAACCAGCTTCGAGTGATTACCCACCCAAGAACTAGTTCCGGACTAGTTTAGGAATCGGTTTGGGAAGCCCAAAGTCCAAAACCCTACTTTTTCCCCTAATTTTTATGTCAAGCAAGTACTCTTCTCGTTCTCGACATCTCTCGATTCGGCTTTGCATTTCGTAGCAATGTTTTCGTGGTGGGTTTGTCGTTAGAGACTGGTATCCGTGAGCGGAAAGTGTAAAGTTGAAATTTTTTTGGGATCTTCCTCGCCGGAACAGCGCTTTCGATTTACTGTGCCCGCTTTTTGGTTATGTGGGTGTCCGTTTTTTGTCAATGCAGTTTTTTTGTGGTCATTCAAGTGGGGCGCGTGATACAAAAATGGGAGGCGTTGGCCGTTGCTTTCGAATGGAAGTGTGTTCGTAGAGGGATATTAATTGTGATGCTGGAGGGTTAGATGGTTCTACTAATCACGGTGTTATTCTTCTTCTAGGTTCGTTGCTGAAAATGACCAAGCCATCCAAAGTGATTCATGTCTACAACGTTGGGCATGAAATCTTAGAGGTACATGTTCTCTTGTAGCTTTTACTCCCAAGTAAATTGTTTTGGGTGTAGAAATAGGGACATTCTTGCGTATTAATGTAAAATTTGAAACTATCTAGGATATCGGGTGATTGTAAAACAGGTTTTAGTAAAAAAGATAGGGTTGACTTTGGAACCCGATTGGAAAAATAGGATGGTTCTAAAATAGGGTTCAATGCAAGCATGGTCGAGTACATAGTTAAAAAAAATGGAATTGGTTATAATAAGATCAGGTATAGGGTCTAGGTCTAAAATATCCATCCTGGACCTAATCACCCTTAGGGGTTTTGAAGTGATAGATTGGTGCCGGAGGTGGGTGATGGCGCCAATGGGGCGAGGCGGTGGCAATGGGTTGGCAGATCTAGGGGCATGAGGCGGAGGGACTTGAAAAAGTGACATGTTGGAGACAAAAGAAAGAAGGGATTGGATGCGTTTGTTCACTAACAATGAAAAGGGGCGTTTTCGCCAAATTAGGGGTGGAAATAGTCCCTCTTTATATCGTTTAGTAAATTTGTTTTAGTAAAGATTTTATATCAGTTAAATCACTCTTCTTCTTTTTCTTTTTTGAGTTCTCAAATTCTGAAAAGAAAAAGAAAAGCAAGATTGCTTGACTAGAAAGCCTGCCTGCCTACAAAATGCTCGACATGGGCACATTACTTGCCTAACAAGTCCCTAATTTTCATGGAAAAAGCTAATTAAGGATTAATAACTTCATTTAATGGAAGATAACATGGCAAAAGCTGTTCCTAGATTTAGGAAAATCTGCTCCCTACATCCTGTCCAAAACAGTTCGATTGACCTAAGAAATTACTCACCCTCCATCTAGACAAATTTATGTACAAAGAACCCCTCCTCACATAGCCTAATGATCGATTGTCCTATGCTAATCGAATCGTGTAGTGAGCAGTCCACGTTAATGACCTCTAAATTGATCTAAGAACAATAAAGAAACGCGATTCCATCCTACTAACTAACCCTTGGAAATAATGTAATTCAGTAGAGGAATTCAGAGATGAACTTAGGATTGGGTGAGTCTGAACCGATTAGACAGAGCTCTAGAAGTACCATAGCTGCTTGATTTCTTAAAGCTTTTGCGACGGGGCCTGCTTTTTCTGTTCGGTCAATGCACGAGGTCATTAGTCTACGGCTTTGAATCCTCGATTCCATCGCATCTTCTCAGCTTCTTCCTTTGGGATCCACTTCGACAGCAAAAGTGATAACGACAAATAGTTTTTGAACTTTACTTTATATAATAATATTCCATGAATTTTTAATTTATTCCACATTGTCCCTAAATTTTAGCTAAATGTTTAAAATATGTCCTAAATCTTTGGTACATGTTTAATGTAGACCATGAACTATATGAAAATATTCTGTGGAATTCTTTTATTAGTTTAAGATCATGGATAACATCGTTCGGGGATCACATTATATATTGAACTAAAGTATAAGAAACATTTGTGTCATTTTCTAAAAGTAAAATGTAGCTTATGTCATTGACTACCCCTTGTCTTGATTTCATTGATTAGTATGAGAACCAGAAGCGGGCTAGCAGCACCGCCGTGGGACCTTGACTAGCTTTTCATCTGTCTTGAAAAATGACTCACTTAATTTCAATCTTGTTGACCCTCTGGAATATCTACTTTTACTTTCGTGGGAACCGCTCGGGTTCTGCCAAGTTTTGGGATGACACGATTGATGGCTATCGCAAGGGCTTTTCCATTTGGCTCGACTCATGATCCCGTCGTAGAAGCACAGGACTCGGGCAAAAAGACCCGAGTCCAAGCGATCTGATCGTTACTTGTGAACGTAGGGAAAGGATCGAATCGCGCGAGTTTCTCGTGGTCATCCTGCTATCCCTATTGCAATTACGACGCCCACCTAAGAAGTGTTGGTTTCTTTCTTAGATTCGTCATTATGTCCACCTTTACTAGAATTAAGAAATTTCAAAGTAATGCTAAGCTAAGTAAGCTTCAAATGCGACTATTCTAAAAACCATTCCATCAACGATGCACTCCTCCAATCCCTTAGGGATGAAAGTTCTGCCGCGGGTAAACGGATCAAAAGATCATTGGTCATCCAAACCTGTCCTTTCAACCCTTCTTTTCAAATTGAAGGCCAAGGGTCGGTCCACCAAGAAAAGTTGGCAACTTGATGAACTCTATCGGACGTCACGTCTTTTTGTCGTGCTCCATTTGCATATCGTCCGAGATAATAATTTGCCACGAAAAATATATCATGACAATAATATTTTATGTTTATTTTTTTGATGAAAATGAACCAAGGTAATATAAAGTGAATCTTAGATAATATAGGGTTTGCAATTTTAAGCACAATATGCACTACATTGCAAAGGAAATGATCTAACTTATGACAACTTGTCTCGACCGTGCATATAATCGAAAGTGGAAAATCCAGACCAATGCCCCGCAACTCCTAGGCCTGACATGGCCAGTCCGATCTTTAGGCGTGTTTTATAAATCTATTTCTGATCAGGCCAAATTTTGAGTTTGACATGGCCCCCGAAGTGTTTAATGAATTTAGTTATATTTAATATTTGTAATAAAAATGCATAAAAATGTTTGTTATATTTCATTCTAGAGTGGTGCTGTCTACTTCGTAAAGATATATACATGATGCCATTGCATATGAGCCTAAACTTTCTACGTCATTACAAAGAATATATGATGCCTTGGGATACTAGCATAAACTATCTATCTCATGAAAAAAAATGCTTATTTATACGAGTTTAAATTTTCTTTATAAAAATTCCTTGACATCAATTTAAAAAAGGCCTAATGTTCAAAACTCCTTGACAACCGTGTAAATGATCTGCACCAAAATTCCTTGAAACGAATTTGAAAGACCTAAAGTCGAATTTCGGTACTCCTTGATACGAGTCTATTGTCTACATCAAAATTCTTTGGCACGAACTTAAAAGGCAAACCAAATTTCAAAAACTCTCGTGATGGTGGGTGTAATCGATATACAAGTTTGGAGGCAATTTCTTGGTCCTCTTAATGCGAACTTTCTTCAAGTTCTAAAAACTCCTAACTTGCACGAGAAAAGAATCAAGGTCTCTTTGTTCTTTTTTCGTGCATTTTCAGATATTAAATTGACTTGTTTCGAAATCAATGAAAAGTTAAGAAAATGACAAGAATGTTTTTAAACCACATATTTTTCTAAAATGAATGATTTAGAAAATATTTTTGTAAAAATAATCGCTTTATTTCTTAGAAAAATTGGTCAATGAACAATGTATTAAATTATCCCAGCATTTTTATAAAAAATGAAAAATATTTTTGACTCACTCGTTTTTTGCAAACAATACAAACAACCACTTTTAAGAAAATGTTATCCAAATTATCTATTTTTTTCTGGAATAAATGCACAAGTCTAAGACCCTACTTGACTTCTTAGTTTTCAAGGCCTATGTACGTATTCAATCAATGGGCTTGTCTATTAATTTCTGATTCGATCTAATCACTAAAAGGAACTCTAAAAACAACTTGATTCGATAGATAACTTTGAAAGCATTGAGCATCCCCACCTTCTCGGATCACATCACATCCGAGGTTCCAATTCCGTACGGTTATTTTCCAACAATTCAAACCAGAAATCGATTGAATATGCATATTCTCATCGGCGCTTCTTCTTTTATTCTGGCTTTTCTTTCTTCTAGGATTTGATGTAGCAATATGTTAGCGACACATATTGGCATACCGTATAGGTAACTCTTTCACAAGGGAATGACCCTAGAAGTGTAGATTAAGTCAATTACATGAGAATCAAAAAGTAGAATCATTAAAAGCACCAAAATCTAAATTTTCTTTTTGACTTAGTGCGATCGCGTTCTTTTTCTTTTTCTTTTTAAAAACGTTTAGCACCCTCTTGGCGCTCTTCTAGAAAAGCAACCAGAGACAAGAAGCATTACCATTCTCTTTGAGTGCCGCCTAGCCGTCCTCATCACCCCTGCCATAAGCGCACAAAGTTCTCTGAATCCCTTTATAAAATCCATGGCGTCTATATATACGCTTCACTCGTCTTCTCCTCCTCTTCCTCAACCAAAAAAACCAGACACCAAAGTTCGTTCCTTTTGCTTTCGTCACCTCGCCAGCGGCCATGGTTTCTTCAGGAGAACTCCATGCCGAGCAGCTCGAAGTGAACGCCGATCCTCATGGCCCTTTCGAAGAAGAGGACGAAGAGAATGAGGAAGCGCTCTCGCTCTGTGATCTTCCCATCTACAGCAACTCGGCGGTTTGGGAACGTGAATTCATCGATGAGGGCAAGGGTCAGAGCTCAGCTGCAGACCAAGATTTCTTCGAGTTCTCGAGCGAGGACTTCTCTAATTCCTTCACTTACCCATCCGACAACAAGATCGTGTTCTGCGGCAAGATCATCCCGTACAGATTGCCGCCAGACCAAACTCAGAGGCCCCTGAACAAGAATCACGAGCGGAACAAACCCAAGAAGAAACGAGGCTCCTTCTTGTTCAGATGGAGATCTCTCTTCTCCAACAAATCAAGAACCTCAAGAAACGGCCGTCCGCGGCCTGAACAAATTTCGAGCTCCAAGTCTCTGCCGCTGGAGCTCGAGAAGTACAAGCGCGGATATGGGTACAAGCCGAACAGGTGCGCGGATGAGTACAATTTCGCGAAGGTGAAGATTCTGGCGCCTCCGTTGAAGTCGAGGTGGTACCTGTTCATGTTCGGGCTGAAGAGGTTGCCGGCGGAGATGGAACTCAACGACATCAAGACAAGGCAGAGTCGGAAAACTCTGTCGACCATGTTCCGATCCGGCGATGGCGAAGAGGTCGAGAGAGGTAGGAGGAGTGCGAGTGGCCATGCGATGAGAGCGCTGAAGAAGACGATGGGTTGCATACCACACGTTTGATGAAAGTTCTCCGGGAAAATAAAAATTAGGTGGAAGACCGCGGCCATCAAGAAAGAGACCGGCCCAACCTCAGACTGAATATCACTGTTCCGTGATGTGCAGTTGCTTTGCTCCTATAGGAAGAACCAAGACGATGATATCTCAAGATTCATGAAATTTCTCCGAGACTGATCATGGTGTTGGATGATTCCAACTTTTGTGCTTACTTTAGGCTGCAAAATGTGAAAACGGTCCTTGATAAGTGCGTCTTTTGTCGTATTAATAGTTTACGAGTTGTCATGCAGATTTCGTATGTTTTACTGTGTTCAACTCATGGACCTCATCTGTTGTATGTAGAAACGTAGCGAGTTTCTGTTTTGGCACCTAAAATCGTCGATTTCAAATACATCCTATAGTCCTACTTGATGCTATGTTGATCCTTGAAAGGAGGTCTATACGATGTAGACGTAATGATGGATTTGTTGACTTATTAGGTTCATTGGAGACAAATAGACCACGAACACTTTTTTTTTTTGCTTTTAAAGTCGAAAACTCAGAAAATGACAAATAAAGTAGCTCCATCAAATCACAATTTAATTCAACAGTAAAGACTCGCAGAAAATAATAAGATCAATTAAGGGAGAGGTGGCTTTCTTTATTTGCTCGAAATATTCTTTCACATTTCATTGACCTGCACTTTTGACATAAAGTTATGGACTTCGTAACATAAACTATGCTATAAGCACTAGGAGGGTTTTAAGCCACCAATAAGATGAGAGGGTTTACTTTTGGTGGATCTTGGCTACACAATCTGCCAATTGATTAGTTTCATGTGGACAATGGGCGAGAGGAATGCACATTAAGAGAGGAATGAACGATAAAAAATAGAATAGGTGAGTTTTGCTCTTATCCAATTTGTGGTTTGTTTCCTTTTCGTTTCCACAATCTTATAGCACTGGGCAAGTTTATTTCCATCCTCAATATAGCTAAAAGCAACTATCTTATTGTGCCGTGACCAAAACACCCCTAAATCTTTTCTCTCTCACGCACTTTTACTCTTTTCCGTTGTCTCTTTTTTCGCCGTCGAAAAATCTCCATGACACTTTTCTTTTCTCTTTTTCGTCTTTTGCTCCACCCTCTGTCAACTTTTAGAGCCGAAAGAACTTAGCATTCACATTTCAAGGTCATACCACAATTTTAAAAGAAGATAACTTTTACTCACATTCTATTATATTTTCCTTTGTGATCAAGCGGAGCCTGCCCTGGATGGATGAACATAGGGATTAAAGACTTTCCAAAAACACCACTATCCGACCTGAATCTCACTTTGAACTGAACAGGATCTGAAAAGAACAATCTAAAACAATACCACTGATGTTTTCTATTTCTAATGTCTTTCTCCTCCTCTCCTGCTGTTGCTTTCGTCGCATGTCGCACACGTCGCAGTTGTTATGCACGATGACCTCCTCCACCCCCCACCGCTCTGAGTAAGCTCATTTCTACTCAAGTTAATATCTTTACCTACCTATTTATTTCCTCATCTACTCTCTGTTCTTTTTTTGGGTCAAAATCTACTCTCTTTAGCTCCCTTTGCTATGTCCCTCATTCTCCTTGATGCGTGAGCGTCGAGCTCAAGACGGTCGAGCTATGGTTAAGCTCTGCACCATTAACGACTTGTCAATGATAGAAGGGTGACATTTGGTGGTGGAAGAAGAGAAATGGAGAGACGAATGGAGAGACGGATGAAGGGAGATGACCAAGCGAACAATATAGGGGGGAGAGAAGAGGGTTGTGAAGTGATAGATTGGTGGTGGAGGTGGGTGGTGGCGCCAATGGTGCCAGGCGGTGGCAATGCGTAGTAGATCTAGGGGCATGAGGCGGAGGGACTTGAAATAGTGACACATAAGTGCAAAGTTGTAGCATGTTGAAGGCAGAAAAGAGTAGGAATTGGAGGCCTACGTTCACTAATAATGAAAGTGGCGTTTTAGCCATATTAGGAGTGGAAATAATCCCACGTTACACATTTAGTAAATTTCTTTTAACGAGATCTTATAACAGTAGCATCACTCTTTTTTTTAATTTCCCTTTTGAATTCTCAAATTTAAAAAAAAAGGAGCAAGATTGCTTGACCAGAAAGCACGCCTGCCTACAAAATGCTTGACACTGGCAAATTGCTTGCCTGACAAGTTATTAAGGATTAATAACTTCACTTAATGGAAGATACCGTGGCACCAGCTATTCCTATATTTAGGAAAATCTGCTCCCTACATCCTGTCCAAAATGGTTCAACTGACCTAGTAAATTACTCATTCTCCATCTAGACACATTTATGTACAATAACTCCTCCTCACTCTAAATTGATCTAAGAACAATAAAGAAACGCAATTCCATCCTACTGAATAATCCTTAAACTAATGTAATTCAGTCGAGGAATTCAGAGATGAACTGAGGATTAGGTGAGTCTGAACTGGTTAGACAGAGCTCTAGAAGTGCCCTAAGCTGCTTGATTTCTTAAAGCTTTTGTGACGGGGCCTACTTTTTTTGTTTGGTCAATGCACGAGGTCATTAGTCTTCGGCTTTGAATCCTTGATTCCACCACATCTAGATATATTTTCTCAGCTTCTTTCATTGGGACCCACCCCAAAAGCGAAAAGGTTAAAGAGACAAATAATTCTTCAACTTTGGCTTGATATGCAATGTGGTCATTGAATTTTTAATTTGTTGCATGTGATTCCTGAACTTTAACTAAATATTCAATGTGGTCCATAAATTTTTAATTTGTTTAATGTGGTCCATGAACTTTTGATATATGTTCAATATAGTCCATGAACTATATTTAAGATTAGGAACAATATTAAACATTTTTATATAGTTCAAGACTACTTTGAATATATAGCAAAAGCTTAGGGATTATATTGAAAAAATTAAAAGTTTAGGAACCACATTAACTGTTAGGTTAAAGTTCAAGAATTATTTACATCATTTTCTCAAAAAAAAAAAAAAAAAAAAAAAACACAGCTTATGTCATCGACTAGGCCTTGTCCTGATTTGGTCGACTAGTATGAGAACCAAAAGCGGGTTGGCAACAACGTGGGACCTTAACCAGCTTTTCATCTATCTAGAAAAATGACTCACTTAATTTCAATCCCGTTGACCCTCTCGAATAACTACTTTTACTTTAGTAGGAACCAATTGGGTTCTGCCAATTTTTTGGATGACACGATTGGTGGCTATCGCAAATTTTTTCCATTTGGCTCAATTCATGATCTTGCATCGCGCCGGATCAGTTGAGAACTTTCCACGAGATCCGTCGTAGAAGCGCAGGACTTGGCTGAAAAGATCCTGGTCCAAGCGGATTCGATCGTTACCTGATTCTTTTAAATGTTTGAGAAAAATCAAATATGTTCGGAGCAAAAATTTCCGAAGGTCTTATTCTTTCGTGTTCTGTTTGTCCTACAATTTTTCAAGTACTGAATTTTCTCTCAGTTTACTCGTCAACGTAGGGAAAGGATCGAATTGCGCAAGTTTCTCATGTGATCATCCTTCTCTCTCTACTGCGATTACAACGCTCGCTTGAGGAGTGTTGGTTTCTTTCTTTGATTCGTCGTTATGTCCACGTTTACTAGAATAAAGAAACTTCAAACGTTTACTAGAATAAAGAAACTTCAAAGTCATGCCAAGTTTCCAAATGCAACTATTCTAAAAACCATTCCATCAACGACACACTCCTCCAATCGCTTCTGGATGAAAGTTTTTCTGTGGGTAGACGGATCAAAAAGATCAATGTTCATCCATATCTGTCCTTTTAACCTTTTTTTTCTCATGGTAGGCCTCAGGATGGTCCATCAAGAAAAGTTAACCATTTTGTCCTCGGGAATATTTCCTATTTATAAATAATTTCTTCCGATTCTATTTCTTGAATGAGCTTTTGAGAATTCAAACACATTTTGTAATTGCATAAAATTTATATTTCTTAAATAGAAAAAGAACAGGAATGCATTTAGTACAATCCTTAAATTTTTTTGTGACTAAGAATTTCTTTTAAGTTTTTAATAATTTTATGAGATTTTTCTTTCTTTCTTTCTTTTTTTCCTTATCCTTGGCTTCATGTTTTAGTTGGTGATCTCACTAGCCTCGAGAGTCCTCATCGGATCTCGATGAGGTTGAGCCTCACCACATCTAGGTGAGGTCGAGCACCCCCCAACCAAGGCAAGGCTGACCTTGTCCAGCCACAACAGGGTTGCCAGACCTTGTATCTAAACAGTCGTTGGCCATTGCTGAGCTCAACGAACGACTAAAGGAGGAAAATGAATAAAAGAAAATAGAAAAAAAAATTGTTTGATTCTAGAGTTGTTCTGAAAAATAAAGTAGTAACTTTTTTCTTCTTCTTGATTTTATTCAAAATCTATTCCTGGGAAAAAAATTGTTTCTGAGAGTAAAGAAATTATATGACATTAACAAATGGATTTCTGTTATTTTTTTATTCTGGAGAACAAACGAACAAAAATAGCTAAGAATTAGTTAGTTACCAAATAGGTTCTCGACTAACTCTATTGGAAACCACTTCCTTTTTGTCACCTAAACTTGGGGATTTTAAATTGATCACATTTTCTTACTTGATGCTATTTTGATCCTTGAAAGGAGGTCTATACAATGTAGACTTGACGATGGATTTGTTGACTTATTAGGTCCATCGGAGACAAATGAACCACGAACAGTAATATTTGCTTGCAAAGTTGAAAAGGCAGAAAATGACACAGATGAAATGGCTCAATCACATGACGTTCTGGCTCAACAGTAAAGACTTATAGATAATAATAAGATCAATTAAGGGAGAAGTGGTTTTCTTTATTCGGTTGAAATATTCCTTCACATTTTATTGATCAACAATTTTGACAAAGTTAATGGACTTCATAACATAAAATATCCTACAAGCGCTGGGGGGTTTAAGCAACCGATTAGATGAGAGGGCCTATTTTTTATGGGCCTTGACTACACAATTTGCCAATTGATTAGTTTAACGTGGATGATGGGCTAGTTGAATAAACAATAGGAGAGGAATGAATAATGAATAATAGAATAGGTAAGTTTTGCTCCAACTTTTGCTTTGTTTCCTCTTCATTTCCACTGTTTGATATCATTTGGCGAGTTTATTTCCAGCCTTAATATAGCTAAAAACACCTATTTTATTGTGCTGTGATCAAAATACTCATAAATTCACTCTCTCTCATTTCTCTCACACACTCGGTACCCTTTTCCACTGTCTGATCTCAAAATCTCTATGACTGTTTTCTTTTCTCTTTTTTGTCTTTTGCTCTACCGTCTGTCAACTTGCATAGCCGAAACAACTTTAGCATTCACATTTTTCTATTGATTTAAGAAGGTCATACTGTCATTTAAAAGAAAATAACTTTTACTCACTTTTTGTCATATATTCCTTTATGATCAAGCAGAGCTTACATCCGATAGATGAACATAGAGATCAAAGACTTTTCTAAAACATTGCTATTGGACCTGAATCTCACTTTGAATCGAATGGGATTTGAAAGAACAATATAATGTAAGACTAAATCTTAATAAAATCTAATGATCTCGATTTATCATTCATGGATAAATTCGTACAAAATTCAGGATCGATTTGTAAAAACGTAAAGATCGATCCCTCTAGCCATTGATGAAAATCTATAAATGCGGAAAACCCTAAAACCTTGGATGGATCCATGAAGCATGATCGACTGGTTTGGTTGACAAAAACCAGTCAACAAAAAGGAAAGCTTCGGCGGCAGAAGGAGGCGAATATGGAAACACCCTATCTATACATCTTGTTCTATTAGCCAATACTCCTCAAACGTGATTGTATGTTTTCCGTATTGATTGGGTTTAGACTAGATGACCTGACATTTTATTCCATTAATTATGGAAAAATTTCTCCGAAAGTTGATGTTTTGGGACGTCGGGTGGTGATGAAATGATGGTTGAATGTGGTGCCGATGATTATTGGTACCAATGACGATGTCTTCTATCAAGATCATTATAATAACATATTAATGGGCAAATATTATGTAATAAATGCAGATAATAAATTGGGCAATATATCGGAATTAATTGGGAAATATAATATTGCGATCACATTTGAAATAATAATAAAATATCATAATATTCTCCCACTTGATCCCAACATTCCATCAAATGAAATATTAACCCAAACCCACATAAACTTCATGCTGAAATAAAATACATGAATCATGACGATGAGTCCCCTTAGAGTGAGTATTATATTTTGTATATTACAATGCATTTTATCAGCCCATATGTGATAAAATAACTTAATGAATAAACCTTATGTTTACTCTAGGTTAAATGTAATTATTTTTCTCAAAATAATCGAATGTATACAACTGTATTGAGAAAAACATTTCAAATGAATAAAAATCTCACAAACTCTTCCATATAAAGAAATTTTTTTACATAATTGGACCAATACCCATTTTGAATACATAATCCTCATAACTCATTGGTGGCATGCCTTTAGTTAAAGAATCAGCTATCATCAATCAAGTTCTTATGTGTTCTATGACCACTTTTTTTCTTTAACACGTTATTTGATGGCTAAATACTTGATATTGATGTGCTTGTTTCAACTACCATTTTTTTGGTTCTTAGCCATGAAAACTACAGCCAAATTGTCACAAAACATTCTCAATAGCCTAGAAATGAAATCCACAACTCTAAGTCTCGAAATAAAACTTTTCAACTACACACCATGTAAGGTGGCCTCAAAACAAGAAACGAACTTTGCCTTCATAGTGGAAGTGGCAACCAAGGTCTGTTTCGCACTCCTCCAGGATACAATTCCGCCAGCAAACATAAAAATATATAATGATGTTGATTTATGGGAATCAACATAGTTAGCAGAGTCTATATCCAAGTAACCAACTACCTCGTGAGCTATTTGTCCATCTATACATAATCATGTGTCCATTTGTTCTTTGAAGGTACTTCATCACCTTTTTTGCAACTCTTTAGTAGTCCATACCTAGATTACTCCAATACCTTCCAACATTTCCACAGTAAAAGCAATGTTCAAGTCAAGTGCAAACTTGAGCATAAATCAAGCTTTCGATAATAGAAGCATATGGGATGTTCTTCATTTGTTCCCTTTCAAAATTGTTCTTCGGACACTGGTTCAAATCAAACTTGTCACCTTTCACAATGGATGTTATACTTGGTGAACAATCTTTTATCGGAAATCTCTCTAAAACTTTATTGATATAAGTTTCTTGAGATAGTCTTAATATACCTCGACATCTATCTCTATGGATCTTAATGCCAATGAAATAAGATGCCTTGCCCATATTCTTCATGTCAAAACTCTTAGAGAGAAATTGTTTCACCTCATATAACAACCCCTTATCACTAGTTGCAAGTAAAATGTCATCCACATATAGTATAAGGCAACAAATTTTGCTCCCACTAACCTTTTGGTAAATACATTGATCCATGACATTTTCTACAAATTCGAATGAAGAGATGACCTCATGAAACTTTAAGTACCATTGGCGGGATGCTTATTTCAGGCCATATAGAAACTTTTAAGCTTGCACACCAAATGCTCACCAACATTAGAGAAGAATCTTTCTGGTTGTTTCATGTAAACCACTTCTTCTAATTTACCATTGAGGAACGTCATTTTCACATCCATTTGATGTGACTCCAAATCAAAATGAGCAACCGACACCAAAATAATGTAAAAAGAATCTTTCTTAGATATGGGAGAAAATGTGTCCGTGTAATCGATTCCCTTCTTTTAAGTGAATCCCTTGGCAACAAGTCTGGTTTTGTATCTCTCAATGTTGCCCAATAAATCCTTTTAGTTTTGAAGATCCATTGACAATTAATGTCTTTCACACCATCAGACAACTCAACTAAATCCTAGACCTCATTAAATGCCATAGAACTATCCATTCTTTCATGGCATTGTACCACAAATTAGATATCATAAGTCATGGCTTGTGAAAATGTCTCAGGATTATTTTCAACTTCAATATTATAGTCAGATTCTTGCGGATACACAATGTAGTCACTAATAATAGTCATTTTTAATGTTGCATCAACATTCTCTTGAGAAGTTTGTTGTTCAACTAGAAGGTTAACAGTATTTGGTAATTGCTGAATAGTTTGGTTTACCGGATCAATATCAGCAGGTTGTGGATTTTCTTTGATTGGATGTTCAATAGCCGGTTGAGCTGAAGGGGCGTTGTAGACAACAACCAATCCAGTCGTTGAGATAGAAGGTTGAGTATCTAAATGATATTCTTCATGAACAAGGTCCTGAATTGATCGTTCTCATTAATCAAGTCATTTTCAAGAAATTTAGTATTTATTGATTCCATAAACCTAGTGGTGTGAAATGGACAACAAAATCTATATCCTTTGGATTTTTCGACATATCCAATGAAATACCCACTTATAGTCTTTGGATCTAACTTTTTTACCTATGGATTGTAGACTTTTATTTCAAACGAGCATCCTCAAATGCAAACATGTCACAAACTTGGTTTTCAACCCTTGAATAACTCAAAAGGCATCTTTGGGACAACTTTAGTTGGAGCTCGATTTAATATATACACTGCCATTTTAAGAGCCTCAGTCCATAAGGACTTTGGAAGTTTAGAGCTATTAAGCATACTCCGCACCATGTCCAATAAAGTTTGGTTTCTTCTTTCTACTACACCATTCTGGTTTGGAGAACCAATCATTGTGTATTAGGTAATAATCTCATGCTCTTCAAGAAATTTCGCAAATGAACCAGGTGCTTGTCAATCTTTAGTATATCTACCATAGTATTTTCCACCTCTATCTGATCTCATGATCTTAATTTGCTTACTGCATTGTTTTTTTACTTCGGCTTTAAATATCTTAAAGGCATCCAGCACCTTGTGCTTATTACGAAGTAAGTAAAGATACATGAATCGCGAATAATCATCTATGAAAAAGCTGAAGTATCTCTAATTATTTGAGTTCATATCCGGATTACAAATATCTATATGTATGATTTCTAATATTTCGATACTCCTCTTAGCACATTTTTTGACTTGTTAGTCTATTTTCATTTATGCAGTCCACATAAGTGTCATAATCAATAAAGTCTAAAGTACTAAGTACTCCATCATTTATTAATCGCTTAATTCTATCTATGGAGACATGTCCCAATCTTTGGTGTCACAACATAGAAGAATCATCATTCACAACACATTTCTTTATGCTAACATTATTGTGAACTTGCATCGCATTATAAATGATAGTATCTTGTAAATTAATTCAAAAGAAACCATTAGACAAATACCACTCCCAACAATTTCAGATTTATATGATAAACTGAATGTTGAACTTGAAAATTCAAAGGAGTATCTCAAAGGTATAAGTCTTGAAACTAAAATTAAATTCCTAGAGAAACTAGAAATATAAAAGGTCCTTACTAAATTCAAAACAAAGCTACTATTGAGAACCAATTTGCATGTCACAATAGCTTCCACATGTGAGCGCATCTTATTTCCTAAATAAATGCTTTGTTTACTTCTTGCTAGTTCTGAAAACTCTATAAGGAATTCAAAATGTGGATTGTAGAACTAGAATCAATTCACCAAGTGTTGTGACCTATATCAACTATATTAGATTCATAACAAACACATGAGAATAGATTACCTTTCTTCTTGAGGTAGATGTGGCCCTTTGTTTTATAGAAGAAACACTTAGATTCCTTCTTAATGCCAGCTTGAGGAGGTAGAGGTATCTTACTTTTTCCCTTTTGCTTGCATTGCCCTTTATATTTATCCTGTATTGTCATATGAGTACTTTCTCCTTTCTCCATTAGTAGCCACTCTTTCTCTTGAATACACATGGTCATGAGTTTATTGATTGACCATTTAGTGTTATGTGTGGTGAAAGAGATCTTGAAAGAGGCATACACTTGTGGGACATTGTTCAAGATATAGTATGCAAGAAAGGATTCTAATATCCCAACCTCAAGATTCTTGAGCTAAGTTGCAATATCCCTCATCTTCATGATGTGCTCCCACACACCTCTTACATTGGTAAGCTTCAATGATGAGAATTTCATAATCAAGGTCATGGCATGTGCCTTCTCTAAAGACTTAAATTGCACATCAATAGCCTCTAGTAATTCCTTGGCATTGATTGAACCACAAATACTAGTAGAAAGTTTTGTCTTTATGTACACTACACTGAGGCAATTGGACTGCTTCCATCTTGCATAAAGAGTATACTTAGCTTGAGTGCCATCCTCAATAGGTTTAGGTGGTTCATCTTACCATAGAGCATAATCAAGATTCATACACCCCAATTGAAGAAGAATTAATTCCCTCCATTCTTTATAGTTATTTCCATTAAGTTCGAGAATAATTATACCATAACTAATTGTAGGTGGTAGGACTACATCATAATCAAAGGAAAACTTATGGATTAATATATTTGAGAGAGATAAACTTAAATAATATTTTACCAATGTAGAACTTGTTATAAATATATGAATCACATAATATCAAAAATTGTCTGTAGGCTAAGTTTCTAAATTAAATAGGTTCATAATTATTTCATGATGAAACTATCAAATTATATTCCCTTCCTTAATCCCTGTGGGTAAATTAAGAAATATAAAATAATATTTCATCATAATTAATCACATTAACATATTGAAAATTCCTATGGGATAAAATTGATAATATTAATGTAACTAATCACAATCAATGTCCTTTTGACTATATGTGATCAATAGGCTCTTAATGTATATAGTGTAATATATCAAAGATGTTGTGGTTAATCTTCAATTAATTAAATATATATGGATCACTAGACATTTAAATTTACTTGAAAATATTCAAAAATTGCATGTAAGGGAAAAACAGTGAAATCACCTATAAAAGGGGTTAAAACTGTAATTTTACACGCAAGGACAGAATTGAAATTTCACTTTTAAAGGGTAAAATAGGAATTTTACACCCAAAAGGGCAAAACCGTAATATTCTTTTTATGTGGAGGGGCTAAATTGTAATTTAGGTGGCAAGGGTAGAATTGGAATTTTGCAATATGCAAAGGGACAAAAGTGACAAACCACCGCACACGCGCCAATTTGTGGCGCTTGGGCTCGTGCAACGTACACGCCTGCTCCATGCGCTCGGGCGTGCATTAGGTGTGTGCGTCGCAGGCGCCGAGGCCTTCTCTTTGGGTTTTTCCTTCTTCCACCGCTCCTTTGCCATGACCAGCAATTGTTTCACCACTGGGTCTTCTTCCACGGCCATGTTTGATCAAATTGATCAGTGGGTCTTGAAGACAATGTTGAGACGAACACATAGTTTCAAGATCCAGCAAAAACGATCAACAAATTGACGGGAATTAAGTCTAAAAAATTTTCCTAAAACCATAACCACTAAAGTTTCACCGCTCGATTAACCTTTGACAATTAGTAACATGCCAAATAATTTTAGAGGTTTTTCATCCTAATGGCATTGTGACCATGTAGATCCATTATTGCATGGTGGGTTACCCGAATTTGACTGGAATTTAAAATTCCGTTCCAAACCACCAAAGATCTGAATTTTACCCAAACATAATTCAATGAAAACATACAAAAATTCTAAAATTTTCACCAAGGCAAAAATTATAAATAAGCTCCGATACCAACTATAAGACTAAATCTAAATAAAACCTGACGATCCCGTTTTATCATTTATGGATAAATTCGTACAAAATTAGGGATCAATTTGCGGAAACATAAAGATTGACATACCTTCAATCATTGATGAAAATCTGCAAATGCGAAAAAACCCTAAAACTTTGGACAGATTCATGAAACATGATCAATCTGCAAATATGGAAATACTAGATCTATATACATCTTGTTCCACTAGCTAATACCTTTCAAACGTGATGGTGTATTTTCTGTAGTGATCGGATTTGGACTAGACGACCTGACGCTTCATTCCATTTCTTACATTATTGACGTCTTCAATCAAGTCCGTTATGATAACATATTAATGGCAAATATCACGTAATAACCGTGGATAATAAATTGGATAGTAAATCGGAATTAATTATGAAATACAATATTGGGATCACATTTGAAATAATAATAAAATATTATGACACATGAAACAATGCCAATGATCATTTCTATTTGTAATGTCTTTCTCCTCTTCTCTTATTGTTGCCTTCGTCACATCATCACTGTTGTTATACACGGCGACCTCCTACACCCCCCATCGCTATGAGCAAGCTCAATTCTACCGAGGTTGATATATTTACCTACCTATTTATTTCCTCGTTTACTCTCTCTCTCTCTCTCTCTCTCTCTCTCTCTCTAACTCCCTTTGCTTTGTCCCTAATTCTCCTTGATGCGCGAGCGTCGAGCTCTAGTCAAGCTTTGCACCATTAACGACTTAGCAACAAGAAGGTGACATTTGGTGGCGAAAGAAGAGAAATGGCGAGACGGATGAAGGGAGATGACCAAGCGAATAATAGAGGGAGAGAGAGAGGGTTGTGAAGTGATAGATCGGTGGCGGAGGTGGGTGGTGGCACCAGTGGGGCGAGGCGGTGGCAATAGGTGGAAATAGTCCACTTTACGTCATTTAGTAAATTCTTTTCAGTGAGGACTTATAACAGTAGCATCACTCTTTTTTTCTTTGAGTTCTCAAATTCTGAAAAGAGATAAAAGAGAAAGATCGCTTGACTAGAAAGCTAATTAGGGATTAATAACTCCATTTAATGAAAGATACCATGGCAACAACCTTTCCAAGATTTAGGAAATTCTGCTCCCTACATCCTGTCCAAAACGGTTTGACTGACCTTGGACATTACTCACCGTCCATCTAGACAAATTTATGTACGAGAACCCCTCCTCGCATAACCTAATGATCAACCATTCCATGCTAATCGAATCATGTAGTGATAAATCCACTTTAATGACCTCTAAATCGATCTAAGAACAATGAAGAAACGCGATTCCGTCCTAATAGCTAATTCTTAAAGTAATGTAATTCAGCAGAGGAATTTAGAGATCAGCGGATTAGGTGAGTTTGAAACTGATTAGTCAGAGCTCTAGAAGTACCATAAGCTGCTTGTTTTCTCAAAGCTCTTCGTGACGTGGCCTTCTTAGTCAGCACATGAGGTATATGGCTTTGATACCTCGATTCCACCACATCCAGATACATTTTCTTAGCTTCTATTGTCCGGTTAGCACACAAGGTCATTAGTCTATGGCTTTGAATCCTCGATTCTACTGACCCAAAAAAAAAAAAAAAAATTCCTCGATTCCATCACATCTAGATATATTTTCTCGGCTTCTACCATTGGGACCCACTCTGAAAGCGAAAGAAATAATGAGACAAATAATCATTTAACTTTAGTCCAATTTGTAAGGTGGTATTTGAACTTTTAATTTGTTTTATGTGGTTTTGAATTTAACCAAATATTTAATATGAACTATAAAATTTTAATTTATTTAATGTGGTTCTTGAATTATTATTTTGACACATATTCAATATAGTCCATAAACTATATCGACATGTTCGATATAATTCTTTCATTAATTTAAGATCAAGGACAACATTGAATATCTTCATCTAGTTCAATGATTAAATTGAATACGCATAAAAGTTCATAAACTACATTAAATAAATTAAAAGTTTAAGAACTACATTGTATATTGAACTAAAGTTGAATGACCATTGTGTCATTTCCAAAAACAAAGCACGGCTTATGTCATTAACTAAGCCTTGTCCTAATTTCGTCAATTAGTATGAGAACCAGAAGCGGGCCGGCAACAACGTGGGACCTTAACCAACTTTTCCTCTGTGTTGAAAAATGACTCACTTAATTTTAACCTCGTTGACCCTCTAGAATATCTAGTTTTACTTTCGTAGGAACCAATCAGGTTTTGCCAAGTTTTAGGATGACGCGATTGATGGCTATCGCAAAGGTTTTTCCATTTGGCTCGATTCATGATTCCATCGTAGAAGCACAGGACTCGGGCAAAAAGACTTGAGCCCAGGCAATCCAATCGTTACCTATTTTTTAAAATGTCTGAGAAGATATCAAATATGTTCATAGCAAAAATCTTCAAAAATTTATTCTTTTGAGTACCGAATTTTCTCTCAGTTTACTTGAGAACGTAGGGAAAAGATCGAATCGTGCGAGTTTCTTACGTAGTCATCCCGCTTTCTCTACTGTGATTACGACGCCCGCTTGAGAAGTGAGGATTTCTTTCTTTGATTCGTCGTTATGTCCACCTTTACTAGAATGAAGAAATTCCAAAGGTAATGCTAAGTTTCCAAATGCGACTATTCTGAAAACCATTCCATTGACGACACCCTCCTCCAATTCCTTCTGGATGAAAGTTTTGCCGTGGGTAGACGAATCAAAAAGATCAATGTTCATCCAAACCTGTCCTTTCAACCTTTCTTTTATAATGGTAGGCCTAGGGTTGGTCCATCGAGAAAAGTTGGCAACTTGATGAACTCAATCGGAAACCACTTACTTTTTGTCGTGCTCCAATGCTTATCGCCTGAAAAGAATAGTTTGCCACGAAAAAAATCTCTTGACGATTATATTTTATGTTCATTTATGATGAAAATGAACGAAGGTAATACGAAGTGAAGATAGTAGAGCATTTTAAACACTATATACTACATCGCAAAGGAATTGAGCTAACTTGTGATAACTTGTCTCGATCATGCATATAATTGAAAATAAAAAATTCAAACCGGTGCCTGCGACTCTTGGGCCCAACATGGCTAGTCCGATCTTCAGGCATTTTTTATAATTCTATTTATGATCAGGCCAAAATTTGAGCTTGACATGACCTCGCTCCAAAGTGTTTAATGAATTTACTTATTTTTAATATTTGTAATAAAAAGGCATAAAATGTTTGTTATATTTCATTCTAAAGTGGAAAATATCTAATTTTTTAGTGAGTTTATTAATTATTAAGCCATTGAATTAATTAGAAAAATTGCGGTGCTGTCTACTTCGTAAAGGTATATATTATGCTATTTCGTATGAGCCTAAACTATCTACTTCATTAATTGGCAAAACTGATTTCTAAAACCCCATGACGCAAGTATAAACGATGTGCAAATTTGGAGGCAATTTAAACGATATGCAACTTTGGAGGCAATTTCACGGTGCTCTTAGTACAAACTTTCTCCGTGTTCTAATAATTCCTAAGCACAAGTAGAAAAAGCAAGTGATTTGAAATAAAATCAAGCCTTAAAACTTATAAGTGGCGTGAGTCTAAAAGGTAGATGGCTGAGATTGAACTTTAGGCCCATGCCTCTTCATGCGCGAGCATTGTAGAAAAAGCAAACGATTCGAAATAAAATCATCAAGCCCTAAAACTCGCGAGTAGCATGAGTCTAAAAGGAAGATGGCTGAAATGGAACTTCAGGCCCTTGCCTCTTCATGCACTCGCCAATGCTTGCGCATGAAACATTACTTGAAGTCTAATTGCAAACATAAATTTGGGGAAAATTTTCAAATAAAGGCCCTAAGTGCTCTCAATTTTTCAAATAAAAATCTGAAATGAATATTGTCTCAAGTAGAAGAATGAAGTGCTATCATTTTTTCAAATTAGTATTCGAAATGAACCTTATTTCAAATAAAAATATAAAGCGGCTAGGTTAGTATCAAAAAAGACTTGACCTCACTAGTAAAGGCATTTTCATCCTTTGCTTTTTCTTCCCTTTTTTCTTTCTTTTTTCCTTTTTCTATTTTTTCCATGAAAAGGACAAATTAAAAAAAGAATAAAACTTTAAAAGAAAAAGGAAAAAAAGAAAACACAAATTAAAAAAAAAAAAAGCACCCGTATCTTTTTCTTTTTTGAGTTTGTTTTTTCTTTGGAAAGAAAAAAAATTACAAAAGGAAATTGAGGCGCTTAAAGAAAACACAAATTAGATTTGCGGTTTATAGCTTTTCAATTATATTTGATATGAGAACACTTGAAATTCCTAAATGAGAAATTGAAGGCACTTTAACCCTTATTTGAGATTTTCCTAAATTTGGAGGAGATATTAACACTACAATATTCATTACTTGATTACAAAATCTCATTCCATCCATATGGAGAAATATATCTACATTGGGATATTTCCTAGATATACCTACGTATGTGCAATCTCGAAAATATATTGGGTAATCTTTCAAGTTACACTATTTTAGGCATATAATTGGGGGAAAATACACGGTTTACCGGAATCGGCGCTTTCCCTTGGGCGCGACCCGCGTGCCCTTCCAGAAGACCCGACAAAAAGGAGCAACTGCCCTTTTCTTCTCTTTTTAATTTCCTCTTTTCAACACCACCTCATCTAGAAGGCCAGCACCCCCAAGAAAAGCCATCAGCCGCAGTTTTCTCTCTCTTCTTTCTCTCTCTAGCTTTGTGTCTGTGTGTATATATATGTCAGGCCGGAGCTCGTCTTCTGTAAATCGATCGCACCGGAAAACCATCGCTCCTCTAACTCCCTTTCCTTTTTCCTCTGAAAATCCGACATGATAGCCGCCGAATTCGTTCCAGCTCCGCCGAAGGTAGAGCCCGTCGACGGCGCCGATCCGGCGCGAGTTCCCTGTACCGACGACGGCAGCGACGACGACGGGGAAGACGCGCTCTCGCTCTGCAACCTCTCCTTGTACTGCGACGCCGCCGATCAATCCTTCGCCGACGATGAGGCCTCCACCGCCTCGTCGTCGTCGTCGTCGGCCTCCGATCACGATGATTTCTTCGAGTTCTCATCCATCGGGGGCTCCGATTCCTCCTCCGACCTCGGCTCCGGCGATCGGAGCATCGTCTTCTGCGGGAAGCTCATCCCTCCCCGAGAATCGCCTCCTCCTGCTGCTCCGGAGAAGAAGAAATCGCCGAGCAGGAAGAATCGGTCGCCGACGGTCCGGAGAAGGAAGTGCCGGTGGTACCAGATGGCGTTCGGATTGGCGAGGTTCCCGACGGAGATGGCGATGAGCGAGATGAGGACGAGGCAGAGCCGCAATGCCGAGAGGACGGGATCGTGCGGCGGCGGCGGCGGCGGCGAGGTCGTGAGGAGCGGCGACTGCGGCGACGAGAGCAAAGGAAAGGGGCTGTTCGGGTTGCTGAAGGCCCTGGGATTGGGCCACCGCCGTCGCGCCGATGCGTTCGTGAAGGCATCGTTGGGCTGCGTCGCGCGCGCGTGACAGGGTTTGGCCAGGATTGACTCTGCGTTTGGCACACGTGCGAGAGATAGAGATAGAGAGAGAGAGAGAGAGAGAAAGAGTGGATTCCCAAAGGCGACGCATGTAGTTGATGGATTTTTGCAGAAATAGTACAAGTTCATTTTTACCAAAAGCATTGCTCGATTGGCAAAATACTATCAAGCGAGTTCAATCGAAGCAATGGTCCAATGGCCATATATGCTTGTGCTAATGATTGTTCGGGAGCGCTTCCTTTAATGCTCTCTCAACAGAAAAGTTCCGATTTTTAAAAGTAGCGATTCTATATATTCCGTAAAAGAAGTGCACATTCGTTTTTACTACATCCTTTATCGAGTTTGTTATAGTAAATATGACCTATAGTGTAGAGGGTCATGGTGTATTAAGGACCTTCTCCAATTTTATGGGATAGAACTCGCTTTGATATATGCAATCTCTTTATTCAAGATCTTGATTGATTTTAACTCTCCTCTATTAACTTATATAGCCCATAGGTTATGTATGGACAGATATATTAAATTAAATCTCAAATCATGTCTAACAATTAAAAAATAGGTGGCCGTGTTTTTGCAAGTTCTTATAAAAAATTAAATAGAAGGTCCATAATTAAGTCTTTCCATGCCATATCTGTCTCCTCTCTTATATAATTTCATGTGTTAATTTTATAATTTTAGATAAAAGTCTACGCATGTAATGCGACAGTTGAGTCACATTAGCCATGTACAAGTTCACTCACTATGGAAGTTCCCCTATCTCACGTGACATGTGCAACATTCTCTCTACTTGCGGTTCTGCTATGCTTTCTCTGTCCCTAAAGTCCTAGCTCTACTCTCCCTCCCCTGTCTCATGCGAAGCAACAACACCCTCCTCTCTCCCCCTCCCACATCAACTCGTGACCTAGTAAGAGAGCTATCGTTCAACGAACACTGAATGACCGGAAGTGCAATGAGGACGACACCATCGGCGACCTCAAGAAACTCGTTGCTGCCCGGACCACATCACCCTCAAGGACTACGAGATCCACAACAATATGGGTCTTGAGCTTGAGCTCTACTACAACCGATCCATCCCTCGTCCTCTCCATTATTGTCCCCCCTCGCCCTCTGATAGATTACACTATTGGAAGCTTAGGTTTTTGTTTTATACCAACTAATTCGATATAATATAAACTGCACCAAGCAATTGTTTTCATTCCAAATGAGAAAAATTGCAACCTATTAGAATGAACATGTAGTCCATGATAGCGCCAGCCGAAAGATACATCTATCAAACAAATTAACCTAATTCATGCCAATTATTCACTCAATTAGCAGCACAAACCACTAAAAACGATCCCTATACAAACAGAAAGTGCGTGTACACTCACAATTGTACATCTTCACCGATAAAAGTTGTCTCAAATAACAACTACTTACTTGATTAAACTCCACATCCACCTAATCACACGCTTTGCGATCACTTCTTAAGTACGAAAACAAAAACCTAAGCTTCCATAGACTAGAGGAATTTACTAGAGGGGGAGGGAGGGACAAGGACAAGGACAATGAGGACAAGGGATGGATCGATTGTAGTAGAGTTTGAGACCCATGTCATCGTGGATCTCATAGTCCTTGAGGGTGATGTGGTTTGGGCGGCAACGAGCTTGATGAGGTCAGTGATAATGCTTGTTGCACTTCACCCTCACCTTCCCTAGCTGGTCGTTCAGCGTTCGTTTGACGAGAGCTCAATTTTGCTAGGTCGTAAATCGATTTGGAAGGGAGAGAGAGCAGGGTGTCATCGTGCCTTGTGAGACAAGGGAGGGAGAGTAGAGTTAGGGCTTCTCGATTGTGAGTTGGGAGGTACAGAGAAAGCAAGAGCAGAATTGTACACGCTAGAGAGAAAAGAAGTGTCGAGAGTGAAGAGTGAAGAGAGAGGAAAGAGGGGACGGAGAGAGATCGTGGAGTCAAGAGAGAGGGGGGCTCGAGAGAGTTTGAAATTTTTCGAATATAGAAGTTTCCAACAACATGTGTCGCACGATGAGTGGATTTATACATGGTTAACGCGGTACAATCGTTATACCTAATATTGAGGAGAAGTTTTAAAATACTAAAATATGCATTCACCAAATTTGACAATCATCCCTCGGAATCTCGGGGATAGATGATAACCTGACCTGCGTGCCTCATTTGAGCTTTTGAGACAAGACATGGGGCCTACGTGGGAGACAAGGGAGGGCAATAAATTCTTCCCAAGCGTATAAATGTAAACAGATTATAATAATAAAAAAAATGGGAAAAATCGTACCTACTCGCTTGCTCATCTAGAAGACCAAGCAAAAGGAATAACTTTCTTTCCTTCTTATTTTCCTAATTCTTTTCTTAACAACTCATTTTTAACTTTCTTTTTTAATTACATTTTCAATTTTCTTCTCGATGCTTCATCTAGAAGGCCCATGACAAGCTAAACAACGCACCATCGGAGCAGCATCCACCTCTCCCTCTCTCTCTCTCTCGCTTCCATATAAATCCATTCAGCCCTGACTCATTTTCTCCAACGAAGCAATTTTCCTCTTACTTCTCTACCCCACATTTCCTCAGAAAATCCGCCATGACGACCACCGCCGATTTCGTTCAAGCGCCACCGCGGAAGGAAGAGCTCGTCGACGCCGATCCGGTGCAAGTTCCCAACAACTACGACGACGACGGCGACGACGCGCTCTCGCTCTGCAACCTCTCCTTCTACTGCGACGCCGCTGATTGCTCCTTCGCCGACGATGACGCCTCCACGTCCTCGTCGTCCTCGTCGTCGTCCTCCGATCACGACGACTTCTTCGAGTTCTCGTCGATTGGGGACTCCGATTGCTCCTCCGACCTCCGCTCAGACGATCGCCGCATCGTCTTCTGCGGGAAGCTCATCTCCCACCGAGAATCGCCTCCTTCTCCTCCTCCTCCTCCTACTCCTGAGAAGAGATCTCCGCTCCCGACCGGCCGCGGGAGCCAAAAGAGCGCGAGCAGGAGGACTCGGTCGCCGACTGTCCGGAGGAGGAAGTGCCGGTGGTACCTGATGGCGTTCGGACTGGCGAGGTTCCCGACGGAGATGGCGCTGAGTGAGATGAGGACGAGGCAGAGCCGCAAGGTCGAGAAGAGGGGGTCGTGCGACGGCGAGATCGTGAGGAGCAGCGAGTGCGGCGACAAGAGCAGAGGGAAGGGGCTGATCGGGTTGCTGAAGGCTCTGGGATTGGGCCACCGCCGTCGAGCCGATGCGTTCGTGAAGGCATCAGTAGGCTGCGTCGCGCGCGTGTGACAGGCTTTGGCCAGGATTGAATCTGTATTTGGCACACGTGCGAGAGATGGAGAGATTGAGATAGAGAGATAGAGAGAGATATAAAGAGTAGATTACCAAAGGCGATGTATGTAATAGATGGATTTTTGCAGAAATAGTAAGAGTTCATTTTACCCCAAAGCAGTCACATAACATCGCATGCCCGATTGACAAGATGCTGTTAAGCATTTAATGGAAGAAATGGTCCAATGACTATACATAAATTTCTGTTGAATTTATGCCTTTGACACGTGTAGATAGTAATCAATTAGTACACAATTGATGTGATTTGTCTAGTTGACATTTAAGATTGCTCGCAATATCGGGCTTCACAAGAAATTTGTATTCAATATTACGCTTCAGTACAAATTTAGTCGTATATTGTAGTTAATGTACATAGAGAACATTAATAGGAAGCAAGGGAAGTTTCTAATCGCACAATTATATTTAAATAAAGAGGAAATACCAAAAAACATACCTCACCTTTTACCAAGTGCCACTAACATATCTCTATTTTTGAAAATACCAAATAAATACATGCGTTTTACCCTTTAGAGACCAAATTTGCACCTTCACATGATCAGATTCACATCTATTGCCATTTATGCCTATCCCACAATCTAAAATCTCAAACTCACTAAAAACACCCAAAATCAACTAAAAACCAATTCACCAAAAACTATAGGCAAGATGATAATGAAATGAGTTTGTAAAAACTAAAAAGGGACAATTTGGTCTTTCCAATATGAACTTTTATTTAGGGGAATACCATCTATATTTGTAAAAATAAAAGTATGTAAGTGATCATTAAGTCAAAAATTGATATTTTCCCTTAAATAAATAATATACAAATTTTATTGTTAACAGTTGATTAAGCATGATTATTGAAGCCATCATTATACTTTAATATGTTAGCATCTTGAAAAACCTCAAACTAGTATACCTATGACAAGTTTATCTCAAATTAATTTTTTGACCATCAAAACCCCAAATTGGTACACTTTTAACAAATTTACTCAAAATTGGTATAATTGTGACAAATTTATCCTCGGTTAGTTTTCATTAAATTTTATTATCAAATTACTAAATTGAATGACACGTGATAGTTAACTGATATACCATTTTGAGATTTTATTCTCTGTTTATTATAATTATACAATTTTTGTGATTTTTTGTGGTATTAATTTAATTTAACGAATGGTATATTTATTATAAATGTATCAGTTTGGAGTTTTTGGTGGTCGAATTAATTAGTTTAGGATAAATTTGTTACAAGTATATCGGTTTAGAGTTTTTTATGATTAGTCGAGGTAAATATGTGCAAGTTCCCCTATCTCACACGACATGCACAACATTCTCTCTCTCTCTCTCTCTACCTACTTGCGATTTTGCTATGCTTTCTCCGTCCCTAAAGCCCTAGCTGTACTCCCTCCTCTCTCCCCCTGCCACATCAACTCATGACCTCGTAGAGAGAGCTCTCATTCAACGAAACATTGAACTACCGATTAGGGGTGAGCATTGGTCTAGGGTCAACCCTGGACCGGCCCAACCCTGCCGATCCTGGTCCGGTTCCTAAAGAGATCGGGTCGATCCTAGTCTTGGGATTCCTGGACTAACACTGTGCGGGTTGGCCTTCGGTCCTGGGAGTTTAGGGTCGGTCCAACCCGAACCAACCATGATTCTATATATATTATACATCTAATATATTATTTATAATATTTTACATAGAGAAAACCCTAAAATAAACGGTGTCAACAACATTAAATAGTTCCTTAGTGAGGAGTTCAAGTAATTTTACATTATTTTTTAATAACTTAGATCTTTTAATGTTTTTTACAGCGTCAACAGCCATAATTTACAAAGGAGAAAAATGTTTTTGTGAGGAGTTCTCACGGTGTTCAAAATGGCATAAATAGCTCCTAACGGCATCCTCCTCTATCACTCGTTCTCTTCTATCTTATTTGTCATCTTAGTCTTTAATTTGCCAAAATTGAAATAAACAACTTCTCCGCTTGCCACTCGACACTTGCCTCACTCGCTTTGGGTCACTCGTGTCGCTTGCCGCTCGATGCTCGCCTGGCTTGTTGCTCCCTACTCGACACTCGACGCTCACCCCACTCGACACTCATTGCTCGCCTCTCTTAGCTGACCTCGCTTGTCACTGAACCCATATGGTCGGTTCGGTCCTCGCTCGCCTTTTTAGGGAGTATAAATGAAACAAAAAATTATCAGTTGATCCCGAATTGACCCTGAAACCGAACCAAACCCATTGAGTTGGTCCGATCCTTGGTTAGCTTTTTAGAGAGTATAAAAAATGAAATAAATAAATTATCGGTTGATCCCTGGATTGACCCTAGAACCGGACCGAACCCACTGGGTCGGTTCGGTCCTTAGTCCCAAGCTCAATAAGGTCGGTTCTCGGTCCCAAAAATTGAGGACCAATACTGTGCGGGTTGGTTCTTGGGTTAAGGGGTGGGCTAGCCCAACCCGGACCATGCTCACCCTTACTACCGATTGGGGAAGAAGGTGAGGGTGAAGTGCAAAGATGACAACACCATCGGTGACCTCAAGAAACTCATTGTTGCCTAGACCACATCACCCTCAAGGACTACGAGATCCACAATAGTATGGGTCTTGAGCTCGAGCTCTACTACAACCAATCCATCCCTCGCCCTCACCATTCTTGTCGCCCCTCCCTCTCTAATAAATTGCTCTCTTGGAAGCTTAGGTTTTTGTTTTATACCAACTAATCCAGTATAATATAAGCTGCACCAAGCAGTTGTTTTTATTATGAATAAGAAAAATTGCAACCTATTAGAATGAACATAAAGTCCATGATGGCACTAGTCGAAAGATACATCTATCAAACAAATTACCCTAATTCATGTCAATTATTCACTCAATTAGCAACACAAACCACTAAAAACGATCCCTATTCAAACAGAAAGCGCACATACACGCACAATTGTACATCTTCACCAATAAAAGTTATAGCAGCAAAAACACTAGTCTCTAATAACAACCACTTAATTGATTAAACTCCACATCCACCTAATCACACGCTTTGCGATCGCTTCTAAAGTATCGAAAAAAAAAATCCATAGATTGGAGGAATTTATTAGAGGGGGAGGGAGGGACAAAGACAATGAGGACAAGGGATGGATAAGTTATAGTAAGGTTTGAGATCCACGTCTTCGTGGATCTTGTAGTCCTTGAGGGTGATGGGGTCTAGGCGGCAACAAGCTTGAGGAGGTCATCGATGGTGCTTGTTGCACTTCGCCTTCATTGTCTTCCCCAGTTGGTCATTTAGCGTTCGTTCAATGAGAGCTCAATTTGATAGGTTGTAAATCGATTTGGAAGGGAGAGAGAGAAAGGTGTCATCATGACTTGTGAGACAAGGAAGGGAGACTAGAGCTAGAGCTCCTTGATTGCGAGTTGGGAGGGAAGGAGAAAGCAAGAGTGGAATTGCATGTTAGAGAGAGAGAGAGAGAGAGAGAGAGAGAGAGAGAGGGACGCGTGATGAGTGAAGAGAGAGGGGCCATAAAGAGTTCAAAATTTTTTTGATAAAGGGGCTTACGAGCAACACATGTTGCATGGTAAATTAGGAGTGGGCATCGGTTGAGGGTCAAACCTGGATTGACCCTGAACCGGCCCAACCCTGCTAGTTTTAGTCCGGTTCCTGGGGAGTTAGGTTAGTCTTTGGTCCTGAGATCCCTGGATTACCATTGTGTGAGTTGGTTCTCGGTTTTGAAAGTTTATGATTGATTTAACTCGGATCAAACCTGATTGTATATATATAATATATATAATATATTATTAAAAAAAATTACATATGGTGTTGCGAGTATTGTTGATCGATGATTATAGAAACTTTTCATCTTGTCCCATGTCTCTATAAGGGGTTTTAATCATTTTTATGGTTTCATTCTTTTGGCAAGTGTGAAATTTCTATTGTTGCATTATCTTAAATTTATTGAATATGTATTAGTATTTATAATTTAATCACATAACAGCACATTGTTGATGGATATGCGATAGGTTTGCCTTTTCAAATAGTTTAAAAAATAAAACAAAAAAGTTATTAATTAGTCCTGGATTGAACGTGAAACTGGACCGAACCCATTAAGTCAGTCTAGTCCTTGGTCTCAAGTTCAACAAGGTTGACCATCGGTCTCAAGAATTGAAAACTAACACCATGTGAATTAGTCCAAGGGTTAGGAGGTGGACCAGTTCAACCCGGATCATATTCACCTTTACGGTAAGTGAACTTATGCATGGCCAACGTAGCACAACCATTATATACAATATTTTCTCATATGTGTTGAGAAGTTTTAAAATATTTAAATATTAAAAAACGAATACACCTATCCATCTAAATTTTTAGAAAATTCTACAATAATCCCTCGGAATCTCGGGCTTTGATGATAACCTGTGAGCGTCACTTGAGTTTTGGAGACAAGACATCCTGCGTGGAGACAAGGGAGGGCAAAAAATTGTAATAAATTCTTCCAAAGCACGTAAACGTAAACAGATTATAATAAAAAATGGGAAAAAAATCGTACATACTCGCTTGCTCATCTAGAAGGCCAAGGAAAAGGAATGACTTTCTTTCCTTCTCATTTTTCTAATTCTTTTTTTTAACAACTCATTTATAACTTTCTTTTTTAATTACATTTTCAATTTTCTTCTCGATGCTTCATCTAGAAGGCCCATAACAAGCTAAACAACGAACCATCGGAGCAGCATCCACCTCTCTCTCTCTCGCTTCCATATAAATCCATTCAGTCCTGACTCATTTTCTCCAACGAAGCAGTTTTCCTCTTACTTCTCTCTCCCACATTTCCTCAGAAAATCCACCATGACGACCGCCGCCGATTTCGTTCAAGCGCCACCGCCGAAGGAAGAGCTCGTCGACGCCGATCCGGTGAAAGTTCCCAATAACTACGACGACGACGGCGACGGCGACGGCGACGACGCGCTCTCGCTCTGCAACCTCTCCTTCTACTGCGACGCCGCTGATTGCTCCTTTGCCGATGATGACGCCTCCACGTCCTCGTCATCCTCCTCCGATCACGACGACTTCTTCGAGTTCTCGTCGATTGGGGACTCCGATTGCTCCTCCGACCTCCGCTCCGATGATCGCCGCATCGTCTTCTGCGGGAAGCTCATCTCCCACCGAGAATCGCCTCCTTCTCCTCCTCCTCCTACTCCTGAGAAGAGATCTCCGCTCCCGACCGGCCGCGGGAGCCAAAAGAGCGCGAGCAGGAGGACTCGGTCGCCGACTGTCCGGAGGAGGAAGTGCCGGTGGTACCTGATGGCGTTCGGACTGGCGAGGTTCCCGACGGAGATGGCGCTGAGTGAGATGAGGACGAGGCAGAGCCGCAAGGTCGAGAAGAGGGGGTCGTGCGACGGCGAGATCGTGAGGAGCGGCGACAAGAGCAGAGGGAAGGGGCTGATCGGGTTGCTGAAGGCTCTGGGATTGGGCCACCGCCGTCGCGCCGATGCGTTCGTGAAGGCATCAGTAGGCTGCGTCGCGCGCGTGTGACAGGCTTTGGCCAGGATTGAATCTGTATTTGGCACACGTGCGAGAGATGGAGAGATTGAGATAGAGAGATAGAGAGAGATATAAAGAGAGTACATTACCAAAGGCGATGTATGTGATTGATGGATTTTTGCAGAAATAGTAAGAGTTCATTTTACCCCAAAGCAGTCGCATAACATCGCATGCCCGATTGACAAGATGCTGTTAAGCGAGTTAATGGAAGAAATGGTCCAATGACTATACATAAATTTCTGTTGAATTTATGCCTTTGACATGTGTAGATAGTCATCAATTAGTACGCAATTGATGTGATTTGTCCAGTTGACATTTAAGATTGCTCGTAATATCGGGCTTCACAAGAAATTTGTATTCAATATTACACTTCAGTACAAATTTAGTCGTATATTGCAGTTAATGTACATAGAGAATATTAATAGGAAGCAAGGGAAGTTTCTAATCGTACAATAAAATTTAAATAAAGAGGAAATACCAAAAAACATACCTCACCTTTTACCAAGTGCCACTAACATATCTCTATTTTTGAAAATACCAAATAAATACATGAGTTTTACCCTTTAGAGACCAAATTTGCACCTTCACATGATCACATCTATTGCCATTTATGCCTATCCCACAATCTAAAATCTCAAACTCACTAAAAACACCCAAAATCAACTAAAAACCAATTCACCAAAAACTATAGGCAAGATGATAATGAAATGAGTTTGTAAAAACTAAAAAGGGCCAATTTGGTCTTTCCAATATGAACTTTTGTTTAGAGGAATACCAACTATATTTGTAAAAAAAAAAATTATATAAGTGGTCATTAAGTCAAAAAATGATATTTTCCCTTAAATAAATAATATACAAATTTTATTGTTAACAGTTGATTAAGCATGATTGTTGAAGCCATCATTATACTTTAATAGGTTAACATCTTGAAAAACCTCAAACTAGTATACCTATGACAAGTTTATCTCAAATTAATTTTTTAACCATCAAAAACCCCAAATTGATACACTTTTAACAAATTTACTCAAAATTAGTATAGTTGTGACAAATTTATCCTCTTTTAGTTTTCGTTAAATTTTATTATCAAATTACTAAATTGAATGATACGTGATAGTTAACTAATATATCATTTTGAGATTTTATTCTCTGTTTATTATAATTATACAATTTTTGTGATTTTTTGTGGTATTAATTTAATTTAATGAATGGTATATTTATTATAAATGTATCGGTTTGGAGTTTTTGGTGGTCAAATTAATTAGTTTAGAATAAATTTGTCACAAGTATATCGATTTAGAGTTTTTTATGATTAGTCGAGGTAAATATGTGCAAGTTCCCCTATCTCACACGACATGCACAACATTCTCTCTCTCTCTCTCTCTCTCTCTACCTACTTGCGATTTCGCTATGCTCTCTCTGTCCCTAAAGCCCTAGCTGTACTCCCTCCTCTCTCCCCCTACCACATCAACTCATGACCTCGTAGAGAGAGCTCTCAGTCAACGAACATTGAACTACCGATTAAGGGTGAGCATTGGTTTAGGATCAACCCTGGACCGGCCCAACCCTGCCGGTCCTGGTCCTGGTCCGGTTCCTAAGGAGATCGGGTCGATCCTAGTCCTGGGATTTCTGGACTAGCACTGTGCGGGTTGGCTTTCGGTCCTGGGAGTTTAGGGTCGGTCCAACTCGAACCAACCCTGATTCTATATATATTATACATCTAATATATTATTTATAATATTTTACATAGAGAAAACCCTAAAATAAACAATGTCAACAACATTAAATAGTTCATTAGTGAGGAGTTCAAGTAATTTTACACTATTTTTTAATAACTTAGATCTTTTAATGTTTTTTACAGCGTTCAATAGCCATAATTTACAAAGGAGAAAAATATTTTTGTGAGGAGTTCTCACGGCGTTCAAAATGGCTTAAATAGCTCCTAATGGCATCCTCCTCTATCACTCGTTCTCTTCTATCTTATTTGTCATCTTAGTCTTTAATTTGCCAAAATTAAAATAAACAACTTCTCCGCTTGCCACTCGACACTCGCCTCACTCGCTTTGGGTCACTCGTGTCGCTTGCCGCTCGATGCTCGCCTGGCTTGTTGCTCCCTACTCGACGCTCGACGCTCACCCCACTCGACACTCATTGCTCGCCTCTCTTAGCTGACCTCACTTGTCACTGAACCCATATGGTCGGTCCGGTTCTCGCTCGCCTTTTTAGAGAGTATAAATTAAACAAAAAATTATCGATTGATCCTGGATTGACCCTGGAACCGGACCAAACCCATTGGGTTGGTTTGATCATTGGTTGGCTTTTTAGAGATATAAAAAATGAAATAAATAAATTATCGGTTAGTCCCGGATTGACCCGGAACCGAACCGAACCCACGGGTCGGTTCGGTCCTTGGTCCCAAGCTCAATAGGGTCGATCCTCGGTCCCAAAAATTGAGGACCAATACTGTGCGGATTGGTTCTTGGGTTAAGGGGTGGGCTAGCCCAACCCGGACCATGCTCACCCTTACTACCGATTGGGGAAGAAGGTGAGGGTGAAGTGCAAAGATGACAACACCATTAGTGACCTCAAGAAACTCATTGTTGCCTAGACCACATCACCCTCAAGGACTACAAGATCCACAATAGTATGGGTCTTGAGCTCGAGCTCTACTACAACCAATCCATCCCTCGCCCTCACCATTCTTGTCGTCCCTCCCTCTCTAATAAATTGCTCTCTTGGAAGCTTAGGTTTTTGTTTTATACCAACTAATCCAGTATAATATAAGCTGCACCGAGTAGTTGTTTTTATTCTGAATAAGAAAAATTGCAACCTATTAGAATGAACATACAGTCCATGATGGCATTGGTCGAAAGATACATCTATCAAACAAATTACCCTAATTCAAGTCAATTATTTACTGAATTAGCAACACAAACCACTAAAAACGATCCATATTCAAATAGAAAGCGCACATACACGCACAATTGTACATCTTCCCCAATAAAAGTTATAGTAGCAAAAACACTAGTCTCTAATAATGACCACTTAATTGATTAAACTCCACATCCACCTAATCATGCGCTTTGCGATCGCTTCTAAAGTATCGAAAATAAAATCCATAGACTGGAGGAATTTACTAGAGGGGGAGGGAGGGACAAGGACAATGAGGACAAGGGATGGATAAGTTATAGTAAGGTTTGAGATCCACGTCTTCGTGGATCTCGTAGTCCTTGAGGGTGATGGGGTCTAGGCGGCAACAAGCTTGATGAGGTCATCGATGGTGCTTGTTGCATTTCGCCTTCACCGTCTTCCCCAATTGGTCATTTAGCATTCGTTCAATGAGAGCTCAATTTGATAGGTTGTAAATCGATTTGGAAGGGAGAGAGAGAAGGGTGTCATCATGACTTGTGAGACAAGGAAGGGAGACTAGAGCTAGAGCTCCTTGATTGCGAGTTGGGAGGGACGGAGAAAGCAAGAGTGGAATTGCGTGTTAGAGAGAGAGAGAGAGAGAGAGAGAGAGAGAGAGAGAGAGGGACGTGTGAAGAGTGAAGAGAGAGGGGCTTGAAAGAGTTTGAAATTTTTTTGATAAAGGGGCTGACGAGCAACACATGTCGCATGGTAAATTAGGAGTGAGCATTGGTTTAGGGTCAAACCTGGACTGACCCTAGACGGGCGCAACCTGCTAGTTTTAGTCCGGTTCCTGGGGAGTTAGGTCAATCTTTGGTCCTGAGATCCCTGAATTAGCATTGTGTGAGTTGGTTCTCGGTCTTGAAAGTTTATGATTGATTTAACTCGGACCAAACCTGATTATATATATTATATATAATATATATAATATATTATTAAAAAATTACATATGGTGTTGTGAGTATTATTGATTGATGATTATAGAAACTTCTCATCTTGTCCCATGTCTCTATAAGTGGTTTTAATCGTTTTTATGGTTTCATTCTTTTGGTAGGTGTGAAATTTCTATTGTTGCATTATCTTAAATTTATTGAATATGTATTGGTATTTATAATTTAGTCACATAACAGCGCATTGTTGATGGATATGCGGTAGGTTTGCCTTTTCAAATAGTTTAAAAAATAAAACAAAAAAATTATCAATTAATCCTGGATTGAACGTGAAACTGGACCGAACCCATTAAGTCAGTCTAGTCCTTGGTCTCAAGTTCAACAAGGTTGACCATCGGTCTAAAGAATTGAAAACTAACACCATGTGAATTGGTCCAAGGGTTAGGAGGTGGACCGGCTCAACCCGGATCATATTCACATTTACGGTAAGTGAACTTATGCATGGCCAACGTGGCACAACCATTATATACAATATTTTCTCATATGTGTTGAGAAGTTTTAAAATATTTAAATATTAAAAAACGAATACACCTATCCATCTAAATTTTTAGAAAATTTTACAATAATCCCTCGGAATCTCGGGCATTGATGATAACTTGCGTGCGTCACTTGAGTTTTGGAGACAAGACATCCTGCGTGGAGACAAGGGAGGGCAAAAAATTGTAATAAATACTTCCAAAGCACGTAAACGTAAACAGATTATAATAAAAAATGGGAAAAAAATCGTACATACTCGCTTGCTCATCTAGAAGGCCAAGGAAAAGGAATGACTTTCTTTCCTTCTCATTTTTCTAATTCTTTTTTTTTTAATAACTCTTTTTTATAATTTTCAATTTTCTTCTCGATGCTTCATCTAGAAGGCCCATAACAAGCTAAACAACGAACCATCGGAGCAGCATCTACCACTCTCTCTCTCTCTCTCGCTTCCATATAAATCCATTCAGCCCCGACTCATTTTCTCCAACGAAGCAGTTTTCCTCTTACTTCTCTCCCCCACATTTCCTCAGAAAATCCACCATGACGACCACCGCCGATTTGGTTCAAGCACCGCCACGGAAGGAAGAGCTCGTCGACGCCGATCCGGTGCAAGTTCCCAACAACTACGACGACGACGGCGACGACGCGCTCTCGCTCTGCAACCTCTCCTTCTACTGCGACGCCGCTGATTGCTCCTTTGCCGACGATGGCGCCTCCACGTCCTCGTCCTCCTCGTCGTCCTCCTCCGATCACGACGACTTCTTCGAGTTCTCGTCGATCGGGGACTCCGATTGCTCCTCCGACCTCCGCTCCGACGATCGCCGCATCGTCTTCTGCGGGAAGCTCATCTCCCACCGAGAATCGCCTCCTTCTCCTTCTCCTCCTCCTCCTACTCCTGAGAAGAGATCTCCGCTCCCGACCGGCCGCGGGAGCCAAAAGAGCGCGAGCAGGAGGACTCGGTCGCCGGCGGCCCGGAGGAGGAAGTGCCGGTGGTACCTGATGGCGTTCGGACTGGCGAGGTTCCCGACGGAGATGGCGCTGAGTGAGATGAGGAAGAGGCAGAGCCGCAAGGTCGAGAAGAGAGGGTCGTGCGACGGCGAGATCGTGAGGAGCAGCGAGTGCGGCGACAAGAGCAGAGGGAAGGGGCTGATCGGGTTGCTGAAGGCTCTGGGATTGGGCCACCGCCGTCGCGCCGACGCGTTCGTGAAGGCATCAGTAGGCTGCGTCGCGCGCGTGTGACAGGCTTTGGCCAGGATTGAATCTGTATTTGGCACACGTGCGAGAGATAGAGAGAGATATAAAGAGAGTAGATTACCAAAGGCGATGTATGTAATTGATGGATTTTTGCAGAAATAGTAGAGTTCATTTTACCCCAAAGCAGTCGCATAACATCGCATGCCCAATTGACAAGATGCTGTTAAGCATTTAATGGAAGAAATGGTCCAATGACTATACATAAATTTCTGTTGAATTTATGCCTTTGACACGTCTAGATAGTCATCAATTAGTACGCAATTGATGTGATTTGTCCAGTTGACATTTAAGATTGCCCGCAATATTGGGCTTCACATGAAATTTGTATTCAATATTACACTTCAATACAAATTTAGTCCTATATTGCAGTTAATGTACATAGAGAACATTAATAGGAAGCAAGGGAAGTTTCTAATTGCACAATAAATTTTAAATAGAGAGGAAATACCAAAAACATACCTCTTCTTTTACCAAGTGCCACTAGCATATCTCTATTTTTTAAAATACCAAATATATACATGCATTTTACCCTTTAGAGACCAAATTTGCACCTTCACATGATCACATCTATTGCCATTTATGCCTATCTTAAAATCCAAAATCTCAAACTCACTAAAAACACCCAAAATCAACTAAAAACTAATTCACCAAAAACCATGGGCAAGATGATAATAAAATGAGTTTGTAAAGGGGGACAATTTGGTCTTTTCAATATGAACTTTTGTTTAGAGGAATACCAACTATATTTGTTAAAAAAAAAAAGTATATATGCGGTCATTAAGTCAAAAAAATGATATTTTCCCTTAAATAAATAATATAGAAATTTTATTGTTAACAGCCGATTAAGCATGATCGTTGAAGCCATCACATTATACTTTAGTTGGGATGTGGGTTTTTCATTTTCTCCTAAGCGAAATAGAGGGAGCACCATATCGAACAAAGAATTCACACCCTTTTAAGATGATTATCTTTTTCCATAATGTATTTTCTTCGATTTGTCAATAAAAATTCATTTCATAAATCAATAATTAAGATTTACTGAGGTATTGAAAAAGCATTATAGAAGCGGAGAATTCTCATCCATACCTTCGGATCCAAGGAAGGAAGACATCTTCTCCTTCTTTTTTCCCTCTTATTTTTGCAATCGTCCGTTGACAAACATTTCATGGACTAAATAGTCTTAACAAGACCCCAATAGGTTTTATATACCTGGCGACCAAGGTCCGAAATTAATTGGCTATTCCGGGGTATTAATAAGACGCTCTCTCATTTAATTTAACAATTGATGAATTGGAGTTATCCCATAAAGGAACTCATATAATTATGAAAAATGTTTCACTCTAAATTAGAAAATACTTAAATTATGAATTGAACTATCTAATTATTAAGCTATTGAAATGTTTAGTAGAATATGGTGCTGTCTACTTCATAAAGAAATATATCATGCTCTTGGATATGAGCCTAAACTATTTACCTCATCGCGGAGTACACGATGCTCCTAGAATACGAGCATAAACTATCTACCTTATGGAAAAGAAAAAGCTTACTTATGATCCGTTTGTTCGAAGGAATATTGTTTTCGAAAAAGTCATTTTCCGATTTTCTGGTATTTTGTGACAGAAAATTAATCGATCTACGTAAAATGCTTTCCATGGATTGAAATCCATAAGTTTAGGTAGGAGGAAAATGACTTCCCTTTTAACAAGAAGGAAATCACTTTTCTTAAAATTAACGATTTTTGTTTAAATTGATTTCTAAGAAAAATATTTTTATTTATCATGAAATTTTCAGTGAAACAAACGTACCTTTAGATGAGCTTAAATAGTCTGCATCAAAATTTCTTGACACGAATTTGAAGCACTTGAAGTTGAGAACTCCTTGATATGTGGATAAATGGCTTGCAACAGGACTCCTTGGCACAAATTTAAAAGATCTAAAATTCAAATCAAATTTCAGTACCCCTCTAGGTTCTGCCAACAATCATTTACGCCAGTAGCTTGCGCTTTAGGGGACAAAATACGGATCATCCATCTCATCCTTAACCGAGATCTAGCGAGGTTGCTATCCAATAGCCAAAATCCGTCTACTAGCTCACTTTTTTGTTCTTTTTTTTTAATAAGGAGTATCATCTGTATGCATAAAATGTACTTGCGGAAAGTGAAAATAAGGGAAATGCAAACAACTTCGCAGGAGGGAGGGCAAAATTTAAAATAAGGATGCTCTTTCCTGGGACCCACTCCCCTGCCCTTCTAGAAAACCAAGGAAAAAAAGGAGTTAAACTTCATTTTCCGTCCTTAACTTGTTCAACATCTCGTTTTTTGACTCTCTTATAATTTTCTTCTCGGTACTTCATCTAGAAGGCCACTGACGAAGCTAACGACGACCCGCTTCTCTCTCTCTCGCTTTTATATAAATCTGTTCGGCCCTGAGCTCGTCATCTTCTCCAACAAAGCGGAGCTCCTCTTACTTACTTCTCTGCTCCCCAATTTCCTCTGAAAAATCCACCATGACGACTACCGCCGATTTGGTTCAAGCACCACCACGGAAGGAAGAGCTCGTCGACGCCGATTCAGCGCAAGTTCCCAATAACTATGACGACGGCGATGACGACGCTCTCTCGCTCTGCAACCTCTCCTTGCACTGTGACGCAGCCGATTACTCCTTCGCCGACGATGTCGCCTCCACGTCGCCGTGCTCCTCCTCCTCCTCCTCCTCGGATCATGATGACTTCTTCGAGTTCTCATTGAATGGGGACTCCGGTCCTTCCTCTGACCTCTGCTCCGATGATCGGAGCATCGTCTTTTGCGGGAAGTTCATCCCTCGCCGAGGATCGCCCCCTCGTCCTACTCCTCCTCCTCCTACTACTGCTCCGGAGAAGAAGAGATCGTCGCTCCAGACCGGCGGCGGAAGCCAAAAGAGCACGAGCAGGAGGACCCGGTCGCCGACGGTCAGGAGGAGGAAGTGCCGGTGGTACCTGATGGCGTTCGGATTGGCTAGGTTCCCGACGGAGATGGCGCTGGGAGAGATGAGGACGAGGCAGAGTCGCAACGTTGAGAAGAGGAAATCGTGCGATGGCGGCGGCGAGATCGTGAGGAGTGGCGATTGCGGCGGCGAGAGCAAAGGGAGAGGATTGTTCGGACTGTTGAAGGCTCTGGGATCAGGCCGGCGTCGTCGCGCCGTGTCAGGTTTTGGCCAGGATTGACGCTGTACTTTGCACACGTGTGTGTGAGAGATAGATAGCGTAGATTGGCAGAGACGATGTATATATTCGAGAATTTTGATTTTTAGAAGTATTGATTTTGCATATTTCACAAAATGAAGAGTTTGGGCATTGGTTCTTACTACATTTCTTATGAGATTGCCTATAGATTCCGTAATTTACTCTCACGAATGCATGGAGGAAGACTCACTTAGTTGATCACACATTATAGATTCATGAGTGATGATGTATTGAGAACGTTCTTTAACAGAATCCCATCTTTATGAGTCCAAACTTGTTGTGAAACATGCGATCTTCTTATTCGAGAATTTGGTTGATTTAACCAATGGATAGGATAGTGTATATATTATGAAAGGATGTATGTAGACTGTGACAGTGTAAAGTATTGAAGTATTATATTTTGTGTGCATCTAACAATTAAAATTTTTAGAATGGTCCCGTAATATTTCATGAGTATCATAATAGGAAATCCCAAATTCTAATATTTTCAAGCCCCAATTTATCTCATTTATTATTTAATTATACGCTTTAATCCTAGATCAAAGTCCGCTTTCATCTATTAGTTTAAACTTGTAGATAGTTGGTAATAGTTCTATAAAATCTCACAAATAGAGCATAGTCGCACAAAGGAATTTATTTTATTTCTTCGTGTCAAGCTTCTTTGTATAATAAGTAAGCGTGGATACTCTGTTATTTGAAAACCTACAAAAAACCTTACAAGTATCATAAATTAATTATGTTGATGTCTTTGGCCTATGCAATGGCCCTAATCAGTGTAATTTTCACGCATTTGGTGACATTTGAACAAATGACCTTCAATTTCGAGCTGAATTTCCTAACATTCCAATGTTCTATGCCAACTTGAGGTGTTGTCCTCCCTATTAGGCTTCACCAGAAATTTGTATTCAATTATATACTTCAATACAGGCACAATTTTTTCTCCTTACCCTTAAGATTTCCTCCTTTCCCTTTCATCTTTTCATAGCTTTGTTCTTCAACCTCCATGGAAGGGGAGGGTTTGAGCTAGATCTCTCCCTCCCTCCTTTTCTCTCTTTTCTTTCAGTTGATTTGCTTTCTTCTTTTTCATGCTTTCCTCCCATTTTGAGGATTTTTTCTCTACTGATCTAGTCTAGATATATACTCTCTCTCTCTCTCTCTCTCTCTCTCTCTCTCTCTCTTGTTTTGAGGAGGTTTTTATACTGATCTAGTATAGATTTGGGGATTTTTGCGGTATGATTTCAGGGTTTCACTTCCCTTGAGTTTTGTTAGTGTACAAATCTAGTTTCAAAGGAGATCGGAGGAGTTTCGCAAAGGTTTTATTCTCACATATGTCAGATCTGTACTCATTCCACCTTGTTAATCTGCATGATGATGGTGTTAGAATGTTGAACCTTGTCGCATACCGCCGAAAAGTAATTGTAACAACAAATGAAGATCTCGATATATGTTCATTACTGAAGATGGATTCTGTGATTGATCACCGATTTTGGTTTGAAGAAGTTGTAGATCTATTTTTTGTGCATATGACCCCTAATCTTATTCTAATGATTCATCTCATTATTCGAAACTTGTTTTGTTTTGAAATTGTCTAGCATTTGTCCTAGTTTGTTGTTGGACTACGAGGTTTCCTTCTTGTATTTTTGTGAAAATGGATGAAATATTATTTTGACAATATATATATACACACTTCGATACAAATTTTGCAATGTTGTAAGAAAATATATATAGAGAGAAAACATCAAAAGGAGGTGAGAGGATTTTCTAATTACATAATAAAAAAATTAATAGATGGAAAACACCAGAAAACATTCTTCACTTCATACTCAATGACTACTTGCATATTTTTATTTTTGAAAATATCATTGCGGTGTGCCACTAGAGACTATTTTGAACATTCACATCAATTGTCCTTGTATCCCTGTTTTTGATAATGCCAATTTCTTTTTCCCAAAATGCCCCTTTTTGTTGTTAAAATCTCGAAGTCACCCAAAATACTCAAAAGCAATTGAGAACCAAACCCCCCAAACCCTATAAAAGATACTAGTAAAATGAGTTTGCAAGAGGGCAGTTTGATCTTTTTAATGTCGAGATTTGCTTAGAGGTACACGAGTGGTATTTGCAAAATAGGGCATATATATGGTTATTAGGTAAAAAATGAGATATGTTTTTGATATTTTCCCTTATATAGATAATATAGAAAGTTTATAGTGTCAAACACATCAAGCTGGATAGTTGCAGACACCACATACTTGTTTTCAGATTAGTTGGGATGTGGGTTTTTCTTTTTCTCTTAGAGGTGTCAAAATAGGTCGGAACCAATTTTTCGATTTATATATCTAGATTGGATTGTAAATGAGTTGTTAGACTTATGAAAATTGGGTGAAAATTGATTTAAAATATTGAAATTCTATCGGAGTGAGTTATAAATGGGTCTCTAGATCCATTTGAAAGTATTGAACTCGTCTTGACCGTCACCTTCGTCGACCGCAAGCCCCTCCTCGATTACCTCCAGGGCAAGATCTCCTCCGACGCCATCCAGCTCTTCCCTCTCCTCCTCCACCATCCCCTCCAATGTCGCCATGCCCGACACCACCACTGATCTTGGAGAGTTTTCCTCCTTTTTCCTCTTTTCTCTCTCTCTCCCTCCAAAGAAACTCCCACTTCTCACGTGCTTCCTCGTCCTTTAATCATCGAATACCCCACGAGCTTGAAGGAGCTCGACAAAGAACAGGTCAAGTTGCAGCGCGATAGCTGGAGATCCGCCGGAATGTGCGGATTATGTGAGGGACCACTTGATGAGCAAAGCGTGCAGCTCGATCTCGTTAACGTGTCGCATGAGGCTGGAATCTATGTGGGCAACGTGGAATCGAGCGGCGACGGGAAGGATGCGTGCATTTTCGATGTTGACTGGACTCTGCTCTCCAAATGGGTATGACAAGGCGAAGGCACCGGTGATGCAGCCGAGTCTGAAGCTCTATAAGCAAGTGTTGGACTCGAATTTTGAAGGTCTTCTTCCAAAAGCAAAGGAGTGTCACTGTTAAAAACCTGATCGATGCTGGGTTTAAGAATTGGGACAAGCTCATGTGAAGAGGATGACTGTTTTACTTTAGCTTTATCCTTATCTCTCATGAATACTTTTGACTGCTTTAGTTTTCTGAATGTAGTTAGCCAGTGTTGATTTACGAGAGGATGCTACGGATGCTAATGCGATGGCCTTGATCTGGGCAGTCAAGCGACCGCTGACTCGGAGGATCGCCGCACATGGTGAAGTTGCGGTGGAAGGATAGAGATTTTCCATCACCTCCATCCATAACTTGATCCTTGAGCTTCCTTACTAACTAAATAAGCCGGTCCATAGAGCCATCTATTCTTCAAAAGTAACAAAGTAACAATATAGGGAGAAAAAAATGCTAAAAATGAATCCCGAGATAGGTCGGGTATGGGTCTTAAAATTTACATTGTAAATAAATAAATCAAAACAGGTTAAATTTGTAAATTTAGATTGAATCATTATGACCCAACTCACCCGTTAACAGGCTTTAATTTTCTCCCAAGCAAAATAGAGGGAGTAATGTATGCAACAAAGAATCCATGCCCCTTCTAGATGAGGGTCCTCTATTTGTACTATACTTTTTTAGGTGTCTCTATAAATATGGATCATCGATAAGAAAAAATCACTTCATAAACCATAAACTTAGATTGGGAGAAAACAACTTCCACTTTTAATAAGAAATGAATCACTTTTCTCAAATTACTAAACAAATGAAGACTAACTATTTTTTATTGGAAAAATATTTTCTTTATCATGAAATTTTCAGCGAAATAAACGCACCTTTAGATGAGTTTAAATAGTCTATACCAAAATTCCTCAACACGAATTTGAAGTAGTTCAGGATTCCTTGATACAAGGATAAATGATCTACAACAAGACTCCTTAGCACGAATTTAAAAGACCTAAAAGTTCAAATCAAATTTCAGTACCCCTCTAGGTTCAACTAGTTATCGTTTGAACCCATAGGTCGCACTTTAAGGGCCTTTTGTTCCCGAGAGCCAAAGAAAAAACATATATCTATTTGGTAAATTTTTTACTCTCGAGAATAAATTTGGAACAGAATCAAGAAGCAGAAAAAAGTTGCTTTTTGTTCCTAGAAACAATTCATATAATCAATTTTAATTTTTTTTTCTTTCTCTTCTCTTTCCTTATTTTCTTCTTCCTTTTGGCCAGTCGCTGGCAATTGGCCATGGCCAGCGACTAGCCAGAGAGGGTTGGCAACCTCGCCGGAGCCTTGCCAGCCCTCGACGACGTTGAGCCACAATGAGGCTCCTCGGCTCGAGCCTTGCCATGGCTAAGCGAGGCCGAGCTCGTTGAGCCACCTCTAGGTTGGTGTTGCTTAGCGGTGGCCTAACGAGGCGAGCCTTGCTAGCCGACGTGAGGCCATGGCTATCGATGAGGCTTGGCCTCGCCCAGATCTAGTAGGCCTTCGGCAAGCCCACCGAACCTCACTCAATCGGTTGCCGGCCACCGCTGTGGCCAGCGATCAATCGGCTACAAAAAAGGAGGAAGAAGAAGAGAAAAAGAAAAAAAGAGAAAAATATAATAAAAGTATTAAAAAATTAAAATAAATAAATAAAATTTAAAAATCCTACCAAATGCATTTCTATTACGGGAATAGATATTTTGGATAGTTACCAATGCATTCTTTTGCTTAGAAATTATTCCCGGGAATAAAATTAGAAAAAACCATTCCTAATAAAAAAAAATTATTTGCGGGAACATAATCGTTATCAAACATGTCCTAAAAAACGAAATGCAAATCATCCACTTGACACGGTGCTGCTCTTGATGTCCCAAAAAAATCTCATCCCTAATCGAGATGCAGCGAGGTTACCATCCAATAGCCAAAATCTGTCAACTAGTACACCTTTTTTAAAAAAAAAAATAAATAAGGAGTGTCATCTGTATAAAATCTACTTATTAGGTTTGACCGATTAGAGATCCGATCTACGCGCGCTAGCGCGCTACGGCTTACGAAGTTTCTTGTATGGGAAACACATTCTTTAATGAGAGAAACAAACGGTTTATTAAGTCGGAAAAAAAAACCTATATGGTGGCGCGATGTTCTACGTGAATCAAGAATCCTGTGAAAATAAGGGAAATGCAAGCAACTTTCAAGAAGGGAGGGAAAATTTTAAAATAGGGATGCTCTTTCCTGGTACCCACTGGCCAGCTCTTCTAGAAGACCAAGCAAAAAAAGGACTGGACTTTCATTTCCGTTTTTAACTTGTTCAACACCTCGTTTTTTGACTCTATCTTATACTTATCTTCTTCTCCACACAACTTCATGTAGAAGTTTCACATATTTACACAAACATTAAAAAAAAAAAAGAAGAAGAAAAACTTCATCTAGAAGCCCACTAACGAAGCTAACAACGGCCCACCTCAGCAGGAAGCCACCTCCCTCTCTCTCATATAAATACATTCGTTCCTGAGCTCATCATCTTCTCCAACGAAGCGGACTTCCTGTTACTTCTCTACCCCCTCCCATTTCCTCTGAAAATCCACCATGACCACTACCGCCGATTTCGTTCATGCACCACCGCGGAAGGAAGAGCTCGTCGAAGCCGATTCGGCGCAAGTTCCCAATAACTACGACGACGGCGATGACGACGCTCTCTCGCTCTGCAACCTCTCCTTGTACTGCGACGCAGCAGATTACTCGTTCGCTGACGATGTCGCCTCCATGTCGTCGTGCTCCTCCTCCTCCTCTTCCTCTTTAGATCACGACGACTTCTTCGAGTTCTCATTGACTGGGGACTCCGGTTCCTCCGATGATCGGAGCATCGTCTTCTGCGGGAAGCTCATCCCTCGCCGAGGATCGCCTCCTCATCCTCCTCCTCCTACTCCTGCTACGGAGAAGAAGAGATCGTCGCTTCAAACCGGCGGCGGAAGCCAAAAGAGCACAAGCCGGAGGACCCGGTCGCCGACGGTCCGGAGGAGGAAGTGCCGGTGGTACCTGATGGCCTTTGGATTGGCGAGGTTCCCGACGGAGATGGCGCTGAGCGAGATGAGGACGAGGCAGAGCCGCAACCTCGAGAAGAGGAAATCGTGCGACGGCGGCGATGAGATCGTGAGAAGCGGGGATTGCGGCGGCGTGAGCAAAGGGAAGGCGTTGTTCGGATTGTTGAAGGCTCTGGGATCGGGCCACCGTCGCCGCGCCGATGCCATCGTGAAGGCCTCGTTGGGCTGCGTCTCGCGCGTGTGACTGGATTGACTCTGAAATTTGCACACGTGAGAGAGAGAGAGAGAGAGAGAAAGTAGATTACCAAAGACGATGTATATATTCGAAAGTTTTGATTTTTAGAAGAATCGATTTTCCATAGTTTACAAAAGGAGTGTTTGCGCATTGTTCTTACTACATTTCTTGTGTGGTTGCTTATACGTCCCATGATGTCTTCTGACGAATGCAAGGAGAAGACTTATTTAGTTTATCACACATGATTGGTATAATCCATGAAAGAGGCTCATTAACTGTAGTTGTCAAATTCCTTAGCGTAAATTCGATCAACAACATTATCGATTGACGAATCAAGTATGTTCTTTAACGAAATCCTGTTGTTATGAGATGCAAACTTGTCGCAAAACATGTGATCTTCTTATTTGAGATTTTGATTGAATTTAACCCTCCCCAGATTACAGAATAATTATATAATCAATGGATAAGATAATGTATATATCATGAAAGGATGTATATAGATTGTGACAATGTTAAACTACTCAAATATTAAATCATGCATTCCTTTAATGATTGAAACTAAATATCAAATAAGATATCTTGAGTTCAAATCTTTTCAAGTCTCCATTTGTCCCATTTATTATATAATTCTACGCGGATAAAGTCCACCTTCATCTCTATTAGCTTAAGCTTGTAGATAGTTGATAGTGTTTTTATAAAATCTCACATATAGAGCATAGTCGCCACATGGATTAACTTTGTTTCTTGGTGTCAAGCTTCTTTGTGTTGCATAAGCAAATATACTTGATGATTTGACAACTTATGAAAAACCTCATAAGTGTCATAGATCAATTGCGTTGATGCCTTTTGCTTGTGTAGTGGCTCTAATCCAGAAGTAATTTTCAAGCATTTGATGGCATTTGAACATGTGACCTTCAATTTTCAAGCTGAATATAACTATGCTAACCAAGGGGTTGCCCTCAATATCAAGGCTTCACAAGAAATATATTATTCAATTATATACTTCAATATAGGCACAACTTTTTCTCTCTCCTCCCTAGGGTTCTCTCCTCTCCTCCTCATCTTTTCACGGCTTTCTATTTTTTCCCCCCAATCTACTCTAGATTTGGGGATTTTTTTCCAAGGTTTCCTTTTTCTCGGCTTTCTTTGGTGCATAAGTCTAGTTTTGAAAGAGATCGTAGGAACTTTGTAAAGTTTTCATTCTCATAGATGTCAAATTTTTGTCATGCAATCTTGTTACTCTGAATGATGGTGGTTATTGTATAAGTCCAGTTTTGAAAGAGATTGGAGGAACTTCATCAACCTTTTGTTCCCACAAATGTGAAATTTGCGTTCATGCAACCTTATTACTCTGAGAGACAATGATATTTGGAATGCCGAATCTAGGTGCACACTTCCAAAAGCCAAAGCCATCACAACAAATGGAGATAGCCATAACAACAAATGAAGATCTTCGTGTGTGCTCATTATTGAAGATGGATTTGATGATTGTCCACCGATTTGGATTTGGAGAAGTCATAGACTTGCTCTTTGAGCGTCTAACCTTATTCTATTAATTCATCTTGTTATTTAGAGTTTATCTTGTTTTGAAATTATCTGGGATTTGTCTTGGTTTGAAATTGGACCACACGGTTTCTTCTTGTACTTCAGTGGAAATGAATGAAATGTTGTTTTGACAACGCACACATTTCAGTACAAATCTTGTAATATTTTAAGAGACCATATAGAGAGAAAACATCAAAAGAAAGCTAGAGGAGTTTCTAATTACATAATAAACAAAATTTAATAGATGGAAAATATTAGAACATACCTCACTCTATACCCAATGATCACTTGCATATCTCTATTTTTGAAAACACCACTGAGGTTTAGCTCTGAAGACTATTTTGAACATTCACATCAATTTTCTTTGTATACCTATTTTTTATTATGCCATTTTCTTTCCAAAATGCCCCTTGTGAATGTTAAAATCTCAAACTCACCCAAAATACTCAAAGCCAATTAAGAGCCAAACCTCCCAAATCCTAAGCAAGATGCTTTTGCAAGGAGTGCAATTTGATCTTTTCAATGTGGGGTTTTGCTTAGAGTCATACAAATGGTATTTGTAAAATAGGGTATGTAAGTGGTTATGACGTAAAAAAAATGAGATTTATTTTTTATATTTTCCCTTAAATAGATAATGTAGAAGGTTTATAGTCACTGACAGATCATGCTGGCTAGTTGTAGTGATCACATACTCGTTTCAATTCAGTTGGGATGTGGGTTTTTCTTCGAGTTGAATTTGGGGTCGAGTTGCAAATGGCTTGTCAGACATTTGAAGGGCTGGGTAAAAATTGATTTAAGATATTGAAATTCAATTAAAGTTGGTCATAAACGAGTTTCTAGATTACACCTATTTGAAATTATTGAACCCATAAATGGTTCACCACCTCCCCGCGTCACCTTCATCGACCGCAAGCCCCTCCTGGACTACCTCCAGGGCAAGATCTCCTCCTCCTCCGTCATTCAGCTCTTCCCCCTCCTCCGCCATCCCCTCCAATGTCGCCATTCCCGCAGCTGCCGCCGATCTTGGAGAGTTTTCCTCAACTTTCCTCTTCGTTCTCTCTCCCCTCCCCACCCCAAAACCAATAAAAAAAATAAAAAGAAACTCCCACTCCTGACCCGCTTCCTCACCCTTTCGTCATTGAATACACCACGAGCGCGAAGGAGCTCGACAAAGGACAGGTCAAGTTGCAGCGCGATAGCTGGAGATCCGCCGGAGTGTGCGGACTATGCGGGGGGCCACATGATGGCCAAAGCGTGCGTCTTCGATCTCGTTAACGTGTCGCATGAAGCTGGAATCTATGCGGGCAGCGCGGAGTTGAGCGGTGACCGGAAGGACGTGTGGATTTTCGATGTTGACTGGACTCTGCTCTCTAAGTGGGTTTGACAAGGCGGAGGCACCGCTGATGCTGCCGAGTCTGAAGATCTATGAGCAAGTGTAGGGCACACATGGGTTTAAAGTAGGGGTATGTAAGGGAATCGGGATCCATTTGGACTACCCAAAACCGGACCAGAACCGTCCGAAATCAGTGGTTCTTAAGAGAACCAGTCCAGTTCTCGATTTCAATTTATGGGAACCGGTGGCTACCGACCCAGTTCCCAATTCCAGGGGTGGATTTGCCTACCCATCCACTCGGACTAGACCGGTTACATTATACTAATATATTAAATTTTAATATTAAAAAAATTTCGAAAATGTTTCGCGATACCTAGCGTGAGGATTTTAGGCTAGGATTTTCTGTCAATGACTTGGATTGCAGTTCGGGCGCAACGTGTTTGTGAATATGCAGAGCTGAATTGAAATACTGAAAGGTCCACCTATCGCTTTGGCCAAGAACTTGTGGTAGAAGTTTTCTGCGAGTTTCTCTTCCTCTAGCTTCGCGGTCATACTAGTGATTTATGGAGATGCCGTGACCATCAAGAGTTTAAGTAACCAGATGTCAAGACCAGATTCGATCTTCAAAGTAGAACTCGTGTCGACTTTTGGTGTCGGTGTTTTAGAAAGATTGCACGTATACGTGGAAGATAGCTACCCTATCAATTAAAGGGCAGATCGTACTTCAAGAGTAATAGGGGAAAAAGTTATATAACTATTAAACAGGCTTTTGGTGAGACCGGTTTATGGATCCACCCGGGAATCGAACCTGAGTAGTGATCCGGTTCCTAGGTGGATCCATATCACTAACAGGCAATTCTCGATTCTAATTTTTTGAAATTGGTCCTTAGTGATTGATTCTTGACCGGTGGATCCATGTAACAATGGTGGTTTTCGGTTTCAATTTTGGAATCGGTCCTTAGCGGGCGGTTCTTGATTTTAGGTTGGGAACCGCTCACCTAGACCATGCACACCCCTAATTTGAAGGTCTTCTTAAAGCAAAGAAGTGTCACTGTTGAAAACCTGAGCAATGTTGCGTTTCAGAATTGGGCCAAGCTCATATTGACGTTCCTAAAGAGGTTGAATGTTTTACTTTAGTTTTATCCTCATCTCTCTTGTGAATACTTTGACTGTTTTAGTTTTTTGAATGTAGTTACCTAGTGTCGATTTACGAGAGGATGCAATGGAGGTTAACGTGATGGCCCCAATCTGGGTAGTTGAGTGGACATTTTGTCGAGATCGCCGTGCATGGTGAGGTCATTGCCAGTGGAGAGAGAGGTCCATTAGTGGAGTAAGGGACAACAAATGAGAAGAGTTGCATAGAGCCTATTCGGTAATAATTATGTTTCTAGAATAATTTCTACTTAAAAATGATTCCTTTTTATTCTGTTATCTGGATGAATTTATGAGAATTTAAATGTGTTTAATAATTGATCAAAATTTCTATAATGTGTTTGATAAGACCTCAAATTCTTTTATGAATTAGAATTTTTTTAAATTTTTTAAATAATTTTTTATATGTTTCCTTCTCTTCTTCTCCTTCTTTCTTTGGCTAATTGCTAGTAGTTGAGTGAGCTCGACCTTGTCAGATTTTGGCGAGGCTGTTGGGGAGGCTTGGCCGATGAGGCTTTGCCTTGCCGGGGCCCAACGATTGGCCAAAGGAAGAAGGAGAAGAAGAAAAGGAAAAAAGAGAAGAAGAAAGGAAATCGGGAAAAAAATGGACTTGATTTTGAAGTTGTCCCCAAGAAGAAAGAAATCGCTAAGGGGTTCCAAAAAAAATGGACTTGATTTTGAAGTTGTCCCCATGAACTTGATGCGAAAAATTTTGGTTTTAATTTTTTGATTTTATTCTAAATTTATTGGCGGGTGGCGGCCGACGCGAGGGGGCCTCGAACATATTTGAAATTCTAGAAGAACAAAGAGAAAAAGAAAATTGAGGAAATTAAATCTAGGGTTTTTTTTAGTAATTTTTTTTTAATATTAAAAAGGTTTTTTTGGATCCGCCCATCGAACCGGTACCCACGGGAAAAATTGGAACCGGGAACCGGACTGTTCCCTCAAGAACCGCCGGTTCCGGGCGGTTCCGGTCCGGTTCCGGGCGGTCCGGGCGGTTCCCGGGATTTTGCACTGGTAGTCCCCATGAATCAAACATTATTTTGCCTAAATTTATCGAACACATTTGTTCCAGGAACAAAAAAGTTATTAAACGGATTTTTATTCCAAAGTGAATCAAACATTATTTGAAGAACCCATTTATATTTAACTCAAAACCAAAACCCAAATATGTTTCAACTTGCTAACTTGACAAGTTAATCCATAAATCTATTCTTCAAAGGCAATAATATAGGGAGAAAAAAATGCTTAAAATGAATTCTGAAATGCTAAATTGATAAAAATGAGTTAAATTAGTCAATTGAGTTAGAACATTTAAGACACGACTTAATCATTTAACGAGCCTAAATTTTGTCCTAAGCAAAATAGAGAGAGCACTATACAGAGCAAAGAATCCATGTCCCTTCAGGATGACGGTCCTCCATCCACTATACTTTCTTCGTTATCTCTATAATATCAATCGTACAAAAAATAGTTAATATCACTAAAAACCCTAAACTGATACATATATGATAAATTTACTTCTTGTTAGTTTCCGTTAAATTTTATTGTCAAATTACTGAGTTGGATAATACGCGATAGTTGACAGATGTATCAATTTGACGTTTTATCATCCGTTTGTCACAAGTTTATCGGTTTATGATTTTTCGTAATATTAATATAATTTAACGAAAACTAAGAGAATGTAAGTTTGTCAAAAATATATCTATTTGGGTTTTTGGCTGTCAAAATACTAGTTTAGGGTAAATTTGTCACGAGTGTATCGATTTGTTTTTTTTTTCTTTTGTATTAACCAAAATAAAAACTCATTTCATAAATCAATAGTCGAGATTTATTAAGTTGAGGATCCAAGTCCAAAGCTTCATATCCAAGGGAGGAAGACATCTTTTCCTTCTCTTTTTGGCCCTCTTATTTTTTGCTTTCCTTGGTGAACGGACATTTCATGGACTAATAGTCTTAATAAGAACACGGTAGACTCTATGATAATGTTATATATGCTAGGATACCAAGGTCCGAATCGACTGGCTTTTCAGCGGTGGCGCGACGCTCTTTGATTTAATTGCAGTCATCTTATAAAGAAAGGAACTTCAGAACCAAGGCAGAGAATTGAATTAAAGGCCAAATAAGTCCATGATAGAAGGTATCTTCTTCCCTACGTGGTGCACATTATATGATCATGGTCAAGGTGAAATCGTAATGACTCTTCAACCTAATTCAACACCACTGTCAAAAGGGCCCCATCCAATGTATAATTTTTCAATTCTTCTCTTGACCAGTGTCTATTTCAGTGCTAGTAACACCTGTCCGGATAGTGAATGAAATTCCAGAGAAATGGGCTTCTAGATGTCCAAAAAATAAAAAATAGAACTTAAAACACATGGAAAGTTCCACATCGTAAAAAAGTCATTCGCGTGAAATTCATACCTTTCCTCTACGATTTTCTCCTTTTGGTCTCATTTTAGATGGATTACAATTGGGTTTAAGCTTCTTTATTCTCTCTCGCTGTTTTCGCAGCTTTCGCCACTTTATCAGGACTTGTTATTATAAAAGGTAAATATCATAAAAGCCATAAATTAATATATCTATAATAAATTTATCTCAAATTAACTTTTTGATCGCAAAAGTCCCAAACTAGTGTATCTGTAATAAATTTACCCAAAATTACTTTTTTATTTTAAAAAAATCTCAAACTAATACATTTATGACAAACTTACTATTTGTTAGTCTTTGTTAAATTATATCAATATCATGAAAAATCATAAACTAATACACATATTATAAATAGAGGGTAAAATCCCAAATTGATATATCCGTTAACTATCACGTGTCATTCAACTTAGCAATTTGACAGAAATTTTAACGGAAGATAAATTTATCATAGATATATCGGTTTGGGATAAATTTATGACAAATTTATCATAGATTTACCCGTTTAGGATTTTCGTAATATTAACCCTATAATAAAAAAAAAATGACTTTAGAAATTCTGCTCTCGAAGCTTTGTATTGCCCATTCTTTCACCAGCAAAACCATCAATTATCTCACTTGCTTTGTCTCCTATCGAACCTCATACATTAGCATTGTTAGTGTTGCATTTAGCCGAATCATCCGTGATTTTGCAACGAGTAACATAAACGATTCTATCTCGATATGTAGATTGATTCTTTTATGAAGAGACGTGATATGATTTAATTAACGTCGCTTGACTATGTCGGGCAATACACTACCTATTTCGAAACGGCACTATCAACCTTTTACCTGGAATATCGTCTTTGTCCCGTACAAGAGAACTTCTGGAACTTGAATAGGCCCTTAGGCTGAATCTAGGGGTTGTCAATTTTTCTTGGGGAGGAAGCAAAATCCTTCACTTCACCGCAACAAGAACTGTTCATCCCATATTTCTAATTCATTATTGTATAGGATTATGGTGTGAATGCTCCACCTCTTTTGACTCGGTGGTGGCAAGAAAATCACAGGGTCCTTTTCGCATCCTAAAGCCCTTTTGCAAGGGGCTTTTGTCTTCATGCGGTGTGGTCCACCTCGTGGAATGACCCATCCGGACATGTGATACTTTCTTTGCGGTGGGATCGAACTTTATTAGCGATCACGTCATGTTAGGACTAGTTTTTGCGGAGCCCTACCCCGATAAGTCCACCTTTTGAACCCTCGACATATAATTTGGCATCGCTCAACAATAAATCTTATATACTCTTTATATTGATGTGATCTCTTGACTTATCAATTTAAATTTTTAAATGGAATTTTCTAACATGATATAGAGCTCCTCTTAGAGAGAAAAAAACACGATATAAAGCCAATGCTATCGATCTGGTTAATCGCGACGCTTTCCTTGCACATTTTAAACCTTCACAACGTTGACATACTTGATATCCACGGATAAATTAGGAGAAAGTTCTTAAATTTTATGTATAGAATGCGGTTGAATCCTATACTTTTTAATTGGTTCGATTAAGTCTTAAACCTTTTTCTAAATGTGCAATCAAGTACTTTCAAAACGGTACTTAAAATTACATAAGTTTCACGCAACGAGTACTTATATGACATCCTTAAATGGCACTTTTTCAGCGTAATTTTAGGGTTTAATTCATCTTTCAATGAAGGCTGAGGACTTGATCTTTCAATTATGACTATTGTGTTCCATAAATAAGGCTTAGGACTTGTAGTGCAATTTTCCCGCCTAACTTGAGACTATCTTAGGAGTCGTCGAAGCTTTTGACACGGTTAAGTTCGGGAGTAAATCCATATGAAACACACCGTTCTTGTACATGCTTTAGCTAAATCATTTATAAGGCATGAAGCGTTCAAGATTTGCGAACACACTTGTTTTAGAAACTCATACGGACACTTAAAAAAAACTAGAAAAACTCTCAAGACACTCCACGAGATTCGCGTGTAAGGTTTTATTTGTTTTGCAAAAAATTAATAATTTCAAAAATATTTTCTTAAAGAAATATCACTTGTATCACTTATAAAATTAACCTCATGAAAATATTTTCATTAATCACGAAAATATTTAGATATAATTTGTTATTGATAATAAAAATATTTATAGAAATATTTTCTATAATTTTTTTCAATTTTTTTATTTTTCGTGAAATAAATAAATCTTAAAATTATTTAATTAAAAGGAAAAAAAAACAAAAGAATCGAATTTATTTAAGGCGGTGATAACTTGATATAAAAATAAATCAGTACATGATGCACGTTGCTTCGCGGAAAACGCCCTCGAGAAGACCCCGTCTAGAAACACTGGGGGCCAAGCAAATCGGGACAATCCTGCAGCATTTTATAGTTTTCTTTTCTGGGTGATAGGACTCATTGACTAGTGTCTACGACTAGGAACATGTGTACATGACCCATCCTCATCTAGAAGACCCGCCCCACAAACCCAATCTTAAATTAAAATTCAGTTAATAGGGTCATCTAACCCTTCGAGATTTCGTTGAAATTGTTCGTTTGGAAATTTCCTGAAAAGATAATAATAGGTTCTTCTCTCCATCAATCGCCTCATCTAGAAGCCCTCCTCTCATCCAATTTCCAAACTACTACCTCCCTCTCTTTCTCTCTCTGTTATATCAAGACACGCTCCTGGTCACATGCGATGCAAGTGCCTATATATGGCCAAATGGGAGCGTCATCAGAAAGTGTCCAGTAGAAACTTCCTTGTCTAAACGCAAGAAAAGAGAAAAAAAGATCGCCCTCATCTTCTCTCTCCATCTCCCTTGGTAACATTTGACTTCTTCTTCTTCTTCTTCTTCGTCTTTTTCTTCTTCTAGCCGCTCTTGCCCGTGATGGTCGTTTCACGCGATGAGTCCAGGCAAGAGCCTGACCAAGAAAGCATTGTGGGTCATTCGCAAGACCCAAATCAAGAAGCAGAAGGAAATGAAGAAGACGAAGCAGAGACGCTGTCTCTCTGCGACCTCCCGCTCTACAGCGGTTCGGCCGAGTGGGAGAAGGACAGCTTCTCCAAAGTGGCAGCAGAACCGGAACAAGCCCGGGGCGCATCGACTGGCCCTCATCGGGATCAAGAAGACTTGTTTGAATTCTCCTCCAGTGAGGACTTGAGCATTTCCTCCGTGCACCATTCGGGGCACATAATCTTCTGTGGCAAGCTCATCCCGTACGGAGAGCCGCCGCCCGTCGCGAAGAACGCGGATGATCTCATCAGAAAGCGTCCCGCAAAGTCGAAGAAGAGGTGGTTCTTTCGCTGGAAGCTGCGCCTATTTAGGAAGTCCAGAACGTCGTATTCGTACCGCAAGTTGAGATCGGACAAGAAGAAGCGGTCGAAGCCGCGGGAAGTGACCGACTCCAAGAACCTGCCATTGGAGAAGTTCAGGAGCGTAGATGGGTCGGCGAGGAAGGTGGGAGCAAAGGGCAAGTGGTACTTCCTCGTGTTTGGGTCGGCCAGGTTCCCGATGGAGATGGAGTTGAGCGACATGAGGATGAGGCAGAGCCGGCGGCGGAGCCAGGCCTCGATGGTCCAGTCGACGGATAATGCCGAGAAGAAAATTCCGAGGAACTGGGGGCTGTGGCGGCTTTTGAGGACCTTGAGCTGCAGTAGCAGCAACAACGGGAATAACCATACGAGCAGTGCTATGGTAGAGGCTTCACCACATGAGTTGCATTCCAACTCAAGTGGTTAGGACTCTGCTTCTTTTTTCCAGAAATCTAGATCAAGTACTCAGGACAGGTTCTAATTCTATGGTGCTTCTTGCTTGTCATGTAAATATCGGGAGTCCTGGATAGCAATAAGCATTCTAGGATGAAAGGAGTGCTTTTTTTGAAGCTTATATATCCTGCTGACATTGTGCTTCTTCTGCTTTCCATGGAAGTTCTTAATTGGGTGATGTTATTAGCGTAAAATCCAGATGCGGAAAGGGATTACTGTTTCAAACTCTTAGTTGTCGTTTTTCAAATCAAGGGGTCATTTTTTAAGCACCCAGAAAATCTTCCCACGTTTTCTGTAATTCTCGTTCAAAAGGAAAAGATCCCGCGATTTCCTCCAACAGGCAGAGGAAAACAGCATAGGTCAGAGAATAGATTCACTAAATTTTTTCGTGATGGTTGTCCAAAGCAGAAACGCGCCCGTTAGATCCCTTCTAGTTGTTCGAACCAAGAGGGGACCAAACGCTCCCTCTCCACCGCAAGCCTTTTCCGCGTTCGAACCTCGCCGTCTGTTTGAATGGTCATTAGATGAAACCCATTTGAATAACCGTGTTTTTGTTCCGGTCTAGAGTTACAAGACTCCAAAACTTCAGCTTCAAAAAAGGTCAAATTAAGGAAACGCAAGTCAAAGGAAGGTTATGACATTGTAGCTCCTGGATCGTTGGCCTTGTGTCGTAAAGCTTGATAAGATCCAATTTTCAAAGGGCTGAAACTCCGTGAGGTTAAGTAATCTCTAGCTCCTGGACCCACCGAAAAGGCGAAATTAGCTGTCTAAAAAAACGAGACTCATGCTGTAGCATGTTGAGAGAGACATGGCAATTAAATTAGGACACCTACCCGCCTGCAAAAGATGTGGTTTTACTATCATTTGGCTGTGCCAGGATGCATCAAAAACGTATGAAAAGGTCAAAGGAAAAAGTATGATGATTTGAAGGCACTGATGGTGCAGATTTTACGCCTTAACTATATGAATCAGGCAGACAAGCATGTTTCCCTACTTTTCGGGAGGAAATGAAGACATGGTCAAGATGATGAAATTCTGAAAAAAAAAGTTGATGAATTTCCTCCATTCTTTTCATTATTATATATTAGATTTTAGAGTGGGCCGATGTTTTTTTTTTCTTATTAATTGGGTGGAGAGAAAATTTCTCCACAAGAGCCGCAACTTTACGTGTATTATAATTTAGATAATCTCTCCACAAGAGGTAGTAAATGCCCAAGACACAAGTTGATCAAAGATTTGCTCATCACATGTTTTGAGCTTGTGACCTCATGAAAGACAATGACTCATTTATCACTTGGCTACTACGCTCGATGAATGTTATTGTTGAAGGAACGTTTTCTCTACTGGTGATAAAACTGTGTGCATTGCAAGAAAATAATTCATTTCATGAGATTTTTGGGTGGACAGGAAATGAAGAAATGGTCAAGCTAATGAATTTTCTTGATCTTTTTCATTATTATATATTAGATTTTAGAGTGGAACAATGTTTATTTATTTATTTATAGGGTGTAGAGGAAATCTCTCCACAAGAGCCTCAACCCTACGTGTCTTATAATTTAGAAAAACTCTCCACAAGAGATAGTTAATGCCCAAGACACAAGTTGATTAGAAATTTACTCTTGACATGGTTTGAGCTTGTGACCTCATGCAAAACAATGTGGCTTATTTATCACTTGGCTACCACACTTGATCATAATTGACAAATGTTATCCTTAGATTAACTTTTTCTTCTATCGGTGATTTAACTGCATGCATTACAAAATTATAATTCATTTCATGAGAATTTGGGTGGAGGGGAAATGAAGACATAATCAATCTAATGAATTTCCTCGATCTTTTTTATTATTATATATTAGATCTTAGAGTGGGCCAATTTTTTTTTTTTAATTAATTGGGTCGAGAGGAAATCTCTCCACAAGAGCTGCAACCTTACTATATCATAATTTAGAAAATCTCTCCACAAGAGGTTCTAAATGCCCAAGACACAAGTTGATGAGAGATTTGCTCATGACATGTTATTGTTAGATTAACTTTTTCTTCTTATAGTGATAAAACTGTATGCATTGCAGGACATGGTCAAGTTGATGGGTTTCCTCAATCTTTTTCATTATTAATTATTAGATTTTAGAGTGGGCCAATGTTTTCTTTAAAAAAATTAATTGGGTGGAGAGGAAATCTCTCCACAAGAGCCGCAACCTTATGTGTATTATAATTTAGAAAATCTCTCCACAAGAGGTTCTAAATGCCCAACACACAAGTTGATCGGAGATTTGCTGACGACATGTTATTATTAGATTAACTTTTTCTTCTATTGGCAAGATTATAATTCATTTTATGAGATTTTTGGGTGGAGAGGAAATGGAGACATGGTCAAGTTGATGAGTTTCCTCGATCTTTTTCATTATTATTTATTAGATTTCAAAGTGGGCCAATATTTTATTATTATTATTATTAATTGGGTGGAGAGGAAATGTCTCCACAAGAGCCACAAGGTGTATTATAATTTAGAATATCTCTCCACAAGAGGTTCTAAATGCCCAAGATACAAGTTGATCAGAGATTTGCTCATGACACGATTTGAGCTTATGACCTCATGAAAGACAAAGTGACTCATTTATCACTTGACTACCATGCTCGATGATATTTGAGAAATGTTATCGTTAGAGTAACATTTTCTTCTACTAGTGATAAAACTGCGTGCATTGCAAGAAAATAATTCATTACATGAGATTTTTGGGTGGAGAGGAAATGAATACATGGTCAAGCTAATGAATTTCCTCGATCTTTTTCATTATTATTTATTAGATTTTAGAGTGGATCAATGTTTTTTTTTTTTTTTTTTTTTTTGTTCTATTGGGTGGAGGGGAAATCTTTCCACAAGAGCTGTAGCCCTATGTGTATTATAATTTAGAAAATCTTTCCACAAGAGGTAGTAAATGCCCAAGACACAAGTTGGTAAGAGATTTGCTCATGACATGGTTTGAGCTTGTGACCTCATGAAAGACAATATGACTCCTTTATCATCTAGTTACCACGCACAATGATAATTAACAAATGTTATTGTTAGAATAACTTTTTCATCTAATAGTGATAAGACTGCATGCATTGCTAGAAAATAATTCATTTCATGAGATTTTTGGGCAGGGAGGAAATGAACACATGGTCAACCTGATGAATTTCCTCGATCTTTATTTATTGGGTGGAGAGAAAATCTCTCCAAAAGAGCCAACCGTATGTGTATTATAATTTAGAAAATCTCTCTACAAGAGATAGTAAATGCCCAAGACACAAGTTGATAAAAGATTTGCTCATGACATGGTTTGAATTTGACTCATTATTTATCAATTGGCTACCATGCTTGATGATAATTGACAAATGTTATTGTGAGGGTAACTTTTTCTTCTGCCGGTTATAAAACTACATGCATTGCAAGAAAATAATTCATGTCACAAGATTTTTGGGTGAAGTGGAAATGAAGACATGGTCAAGCTAATGAATTTTCTAGATCTTTTTCATTATTATTTATTCGATTTTAGAAAGGGCCAATGTTTTTTTTTTACTAATTGGGTGGAGAGGAAATCTCTCCACAAAAGCCACAACCCTACGTAAATTATAATTTAGAAAATCTCTCCACAAGAGATAGTAAATGCCTAAAACACAAGTTGATTAGAGATTTGCTCATGACATGGTTTGAGCTTGTGACCTCATGAAAGATAATGTGACTCATTTATCACTTGGCTGCCATGCTTGATGATAATTGACAAATGTCATTGTTAGAGTAACTTTTTCTTCTACTAGTTATAAAAACCACATGCATTGCAATAAAATAATTCATTTCATGAGATTTTTGGGTGAAGAGGAAATGAAGACGTGGTCAAGCCAATGAATTTCCTTGGTCTTTTTCATTACTATTTATTAGATTTTAGAGAGGGACAATGTTTTCTTTATTAATTGAGTGGGGAGGAAATCTCTCCACAAGAATCGCAACCCTATGTGTACAATTTAGAAAATCTCTCCACAAGAGGTAGTACATACCAAATGCACAAGTTGATCGGAGATTTGCTCATGACTTGGTTTGAGCTTCTAACCTCATAAAAGGCAATGTGTCTTATTTATCATTTGGCTACCGCACTCAATGATAATTGACAAATGTTATTGAGAGTAACTTAATCTTCCATCGGTGATAAAGCTGCATGCATTGCAAGAAAACAATTCATTTCATGAGATCTTTGGTTAAAAAAAAGTTCCACGACATAACCCACCGGTGGAAATTTATCTTTCTATAAGCAGGGTTGAGATCAGGATAGACATATACATTTCCATAGACCGCAATTTAAAAGCTAAAGAGGAAAATGTCAAATAAACACACGAAATGAAACAATTTTCTGAAAAAAAAAATGGTCTATAATGAAATTTTATTTCAAATAAAGGTGTGAAAATGATCAAATTAGTCTTAAATAAATGCCCGCACTTGCTAGCCAGCCAAATCTTCTTCAGTCAGCTTTTTCAGATGGCTAGAGGAGAACCCAAACTTGCAGTTAGGTAAGAAATAGGTAAAATCCTAAAAATCGAAAACCTCAATCTGAATGAGTAAAATCCACAGAGATGCTCAGCCTCTTCGTGTTGCTCAGGTTCCGACTTTGAAATTGTTCTCTCCTTCCTTCTCTGTCTGCGAGATTGCTTTTTTCCGCAAGCGTGGTGCGACCCGAACTCATCTTTAGCCGTTTCTTCCGCAGAACTTCATCCTCTTTCGTCCCCATTATCTGTAAAGTCTTAAAACATGCTATTGCTCTGTAGTCTTCACTGCCGTGGGCCCCCTCTTGCACTTTATTTTATGTTGGGCACTCTCTATCCCTTTCGAAGTTGGGTTCTTTCACTTATGGGGTTTCTGTTTCATCATGTTTTTATATGGGCCTGAAAGTTAAAGAAGGGTTCTTGCTTGTTCAGAGAATCGATGTTCTTCTGGTCTTCGCTATTCCGCATTAGCTCATACTTTATGAAAGCTCTCTTTAAGTATTTTTGCTGTTCTTTAACCAAGGTTGAAACTGAAGGCTCTCTTGATGGGCAAAATCCTAAAGAAACACAATAATTTGGAGAAAATCCACCAAGAACCCTTAGATTAGAATTTATTTGGGTTTTATGTATTTAGGGTTTGCTCCATATTTGTTGGGATGCAGTTTATACTCTCAATCGACAAAAAAGCATGGGATCTTGCTCCCCGGTGAGCAGGCCGGGGCCACCCTAATGGGGTTTAGGAGGCAGCACCGCTAGTCGTCGGAGGGTTTTTATAGTTTGGGCCCGTATTTTGATGGTAGTTTGAGTTTGGGCCCGTATTTTGATGGTAGTTTGAGTTTGGGCTTATGAATAGCTTCCATTGTCTATATACTCTTTACATGATAATTGAGAGTTGTAATAGAGAGTTGGGAGGTACTAATTATAGTGGAATTTTCTGTTGGATATAGCTCTAATTTAGGCGAACCAGGATAAATCTTGTGTCTTGATTTTCTCTTTTTCACATTTACTCTATATTTTGTTGTGTCTGTACGTCGAATCCTAATAATTTTTTTAGGCGATTGCATATTTTGGACAAAATGCCCTTGGTCTATTAGTCTAACTATTGGAGAGAGCTAATTGGCGAAGATTTGATGGGTGTGCGAGTTCAAGCCTTTATTAGAGACTAACTTGACTAACTCTGAGTACTTACTTGGATAATATCCACTCCATGCTCTTTTTTTTTTTTTTTTTTTTTTGGGAAAATGGCTCAAGTTCATATCCCTATCTAAAATTATTCCTTAAAGGATTTATTGCCGAAAGTATTACTTATAAGTCCTAGATATGGAACAAAAATTTCATATTACTGAGATGTAACTATGTTGGATATATTGTTGTATTCATAGAATTAAGATATTGTCATTATAAAAAAAGGGAACTCGGAGGTTATTCAACCAAGGTATTCCATGTTAATAGCTATTTTCAAAAGGCAACTATCATTCGACAAGTTTAAACTGAGATGTAACTATTAAGTTTAGAAGTTAAAGTGTTATATTGCTGATCCTAAGTAAGTCCTTAAACTGCTTCGTTTGAGGTCGTTACGCACCTCGATAATCTTTGGACGTTAAACACCTAGAGGGTATTCCCTCCTCTCATGGAAGAAAAATATACATAGGGGAACTAGGTGATTGGGCATGTAGATATTGACATGTTAAAATATTCCATGTTATCATCAATTTTCTAAACGCAACTATCATTCAATAGGTTTAAATTAAGATGCAACTATTTAGTTTAGAAGTTAAGTGTTATATTATCAGATGAAAAACGAAAATAAAAGGCCAAAAAGAGAACGAGTATAGGGAAAAAAGGAATTGTGTGGGCATGTATCAAAGAATTCCTTGCCATGAATAAATAAAAAGATTGATGAGTCTGATTTCGACTTTATGAATCAGATCAAGTCACCACAACTTTGTCACACAAAAAATAATGTAATTATTCAATAGGAAACATGGTCTAAATAGGAAGCATAGTGATAATATATTTCCTCTATTAATGTGCTTATATTTTGTCTCTTGAAAGCTCAGATGTTCTGCTATTTTTATTTTTATTTTTAAATCTCATCCCTCGTTTAAATTATTTATCTTCTTGATATTTCTTTTTTTGGTTATCTCAAATTGTTATTAGAAAAAAGAATTAACACTCTAAAAAATCTCAAATTGGTACATGTGTAATAAATTTATTCCAAACTAATTTTTTGATCATGAAAGTCTCCAAATTGGTATATATATAACAAACGTACCCTAAATGACTGTGAAAAACTCCGAACTAGTACACTTATGATAAATTCACTCCAAACTAATTTGTTCGACCTCCAAAAATCTCAAAATGGTACATTTGTGATAAATATACTACCCGTTAAATAGGATTAATACAATAAAAAAAAAAACACAAAAATTGTATAACTATGACATACGAAAAGTAAAATCTCAAACTGATACAATAGTCAACTGTCACGTGTATATTAGCTTGGAGTTTTTGGTGGTTCGAGGTAAATTTATATATATATATATATTCTCGCATTTATATTTTCACATGTATATATATCAATTTGAGATTTTTTAAGGTATTAACCTAGAAAAAAAAAGAGTTGGACATGCAGCATGTGAAAATATAAATGCGAGAATGTTCAGAGTTAATGAAGCGCAGAATAATAAGACAAAAAAGAAAAAAAAAAGAAAACATTGATCTATTTTAAGCAACTTGAATTCAACTGGCCATAAGAACATAGCGTGGAAATGAGGTTGAGTATGTATGACGCCTTCCCCTTCCTCAAAGTCCACAGATCCCACCAAAACCCTCCCCCTCTCTCTCTGCGTGAAGCGGGCGCCGTTGTAACAGATCGTCAAGCATGAGGAAGAGAGCGAAGCGAAGCGCGAGCCAGCGAGACAGCGCTCCATCGTCTTCTCAGCAGCGGCACAAGCGCGTCAAGCTCTCGAGGCCTGAGGCCGGGCTGGAGTACGTGGAGGAGGAGACCGGCTTGGTGAACTTTGGCCACACTCGGCGTTCCAGGATTCATGTCTGTGCGGCGATGATGTGTCTCGCGAGCAGGGAGTTCGGTTCGATCGCTCCGGTGGAGGTTCCTGTGAGCGTTGTGATTTTGCTTCTCCTCGAAATTCTCTAGGGTCTGTTCTCCGGTCTCGGGACAACGTACATGGCGATTTCGCCTGGTCTCTTGTCTGTCGATCCTCACAAGGGTCTGAAGTTTGTATCGAAACAGTAAACAGAAGTGGATGTTCGTCCGAACTTGATCTGTAGATGTGTTTTTCATCTAATTTTCGGTTGATTCAGTAAACACTAAGCAAATATGCGTTCTTTCTTTCTATGCCTAAAATCCCTTTCGTTCTATACCACTCTTTCTGGTTATTTGGCTTCCAGCACAGATTATTTTCTTTTAATTTTTCACACGGTAAGATTTATTTCCTTTTATGCCATTTATACGTTATGTAAAATAGATTGATACGGTATTTCATTTAAATATAGTCTATTGTCGCACATGACGATGACAATTATTGAAACAGGATGAACTAATTTTACGTTGGGTTAATGTTTTAATAAATTAGTTGGAGAATGCCGTGGTACAAATTAATTTGTATTAGGAAAAGTGATGTGTATGCAAAATATTAATATTTAAAAAGGTTTGCAAGTTAGATATTTACGAAATATTGGAATTATTAATTAAAAGAAAGAAATTATTGACACTATATGAAGAAACTGTAAACTTATATGTACAGACCGAAAATTATTTTAGGATTTCAACCTTTTTTAAGGTTGTTCAAAATTGAAATACGTGAGAGATAAAATAAAATGATTCGATTATGTATTTGTATATTCACATGATATTTGTATAATAACTAAAAGAGTGTACTTTGAGTAAGAATAAAAATGATTGGATCCCTCAAAGACGGTACTCTTTACTTTATAGAATAATATAAATTTGCAGTATAACGATGAATTGCTTCGGCGCTCCCACGTTTTGGTAAAATCGTATTATTATGTAATTGGAAAAAGCCATTATGGTTTCGACCAAAAAAAGATCCATTATGGTAACCTATAAGAATTTATTTAACCCATTAATTATTGATAAATGTGTTACTATTGTCTACTTCTGGATTGATTCATGAAAAAACACATTGAAATCAAATCAGATTTTCTTTCCAACAAAAAACCAAATTAGGCTCTATGACGGATTCAAAATATTTTGGGGGTTGCATAAAGGGGCAATGTCGTGATCGATGAGTAGTATAATTTTTGTTCCATATTCAATGTAGTCTGCGATTTCTTTTTTAATTTAGGGTCATTTGCTTCATTAAAAAAATCATATTTAAAAAAATATCTTTCTTAAAATAATCGCTTGTGTTGCTAACAAAAAATCTATGGACGAGACATTTTACGAAAAAAAATTAATATAAATTGTTATCGACAATGAAAATATTTTTTGTTGCCTCATATTTAAAAAATAATTTTCAAATCGTTCGAATTTTCGAATTGGGTGCAATGTTATCATTTTACTAAAGTGAACTAATGAAAACTTATTGATGCAGTTTTAATTTGAATCATGACCAATTTATGTGAATTAGGGAGTGAGTCAAAACGAAAAACGTCTTCATTATCAGCATATAATGATTTTTTTTTCAACTTTGACTTATATTCTTAGGAGATATAAATGGTTAAAGTAAAGACAATCTTTTTTTCCATCGTTGCATAAACGGAACTGCATTTATTGTTTATGTGATAGAAAAATCAACCCACTCAAGTCCTCGGATCTAGAAATATAAAGCGTACGCTGAAAAGTGGCGAGGAAAAAGGAAAAAAATTAAAATGAGGATTTTCAGTATCCGATTTTTATCTCCGCCTGCTGCGTCCTCTCCCTCCTTTTCTCAAAAATCTCTCGCACATCTCCCTTATCTTTCTTGAGAACGACCACTGTCCCCGCCGGGATCCTCCGCCGGTCGTAGCTACTGGAAGACGATGCAGAGGCTAGGTGGAGTCGGGGTTGGATGGCTCGACAGCACGAGCTTCCCTCTAAAGAAGAGGCCGCCGGCGAGTTAGAGACAGACACACGAATTATTCGCATGGCTCTAGCCGGACGACCCAGAAGGGAGGGAGAAACCGAACTCCCTGTCAACTTCGTCGTCGCCTTCCCCGTCGGCCGTCGCAAACTGAGTGCAAAGTTTGAGGAGCGAACAAGTTTAAACGCCGGCGAAGCCTCCCGTGTCCGGGTCGTCCAGCAGATTAGGGTCTACATAGAGAAGGAATGCCTCCCAGGTATGAGCTCAAGCTGTTTTTCGTTTCAGCTTATCAGGGTTCTTCAGTGATGCGTGGATGGGGAATGTTGGTGGGTTTGAACTTTGAATGTAGTTGGTACTCTGCTTTGAGAAGCAAGGGAAAACATTCGTTTTTATATCGTTTTTAACTAATGAACCGACTGAGCATTGAGCATTAGGACGATATACTTGGTCTTGGAAGAGGCTGTGATTTGACTACGGGAAGGAGAAACTCAAAATAAATTGGTGAAGCATTGGTCTGAAAAGGGGTAATGTAGTGTGGATTTAGTGTGGAGGCTTTGGTGATAGAATGGTGAAAAATGAGTTAAATTCGGTCATGATATGGGCTGGGCTGGGCTGGGCTGGGCTTAGGGCTTGATATGACTCTAATAAAATTGGGCTGGATAGTGTCATATTGAAATTAGGCTTTGAAAATTTTCTAATTTGAAATGGGCTCGATGTAGAACTCGGTGGTGTTTTTTAAGCCCAGATCCAATGCCCGTAGACCAGAGTGCAGTCCATATTCGGACCAAGTCCCAGGGCCCCGCCCGAGCCCCCTAAAAATATTTATAAAAAAAAATCGAGATTTAGCTTAGCGTCATTTTAGTTAGTATATATGGTTTTGACAATTTAGAAAATGCCTTTAATATAGTTCAATTTTTGATATGTGGATCTTTTTAGTAAAAGATTGGACTCAATTTTAACATGGGGTTGCTACATAATATTGAGTTTACTTCCATATACTTTACTTTTTATCTTTACTTTTATCGTATTGATTGTGATCGTTTACTTTCCCTTGATTGTGCACTGATGCAGGAACATCATTTAGTGCCATGGGTTAATAAAAATGGTTAAAAGTGCAAGGACCTTTAGGTGGCAAATTAATCAAGTTTAGGTATCGAAATGGCACTAATTATATAATTAGTGAAATCGAGTCCATAATTTTATATTTTTGGTTACGTAGGAAGTGAGATGTATCTCACTCGGCTCCTAGGTTCCTTCACATAAAATTTTCATAGGGTTAATTGGATTTAGATTTGAGACTCTAGTGTTGCATGAGATAAGGGTACGAAAGAACCCATGCCATTTGGGGACCGTCAGTCCACCTTTGGCATTACCTTCAAACTTGTTCCCTAGTCGTATCGGGAGGGTTACGATAATTATCTTCTCATAATTTTCTAAATACAAAAGAAATAACTTGAGTTATAATTTAGAAAGCAAAACCAAAAAGAAAATACATTTTTACTTTCAAGGGGTAAACAAACTCGCTCATAGAAAAAGTTACGTTAAGGACTACCCCTTTTTTTGCATCTGTGTTTCATCAAATCTTTGAGCAAATGCAATGGTTACACTTGACCTTGAGTGCAGAAGCCTAACATTAATCTGTAACTTTTGCAGTAATGACAATAATGGAGCTAACTGAAATGTATCAGCCTTTATTTGAATGTTGTGCAGAGATTAATCAATGAAGATGCCAAAGCACTAGGACAACTTCTATGACCATGAGGGGTGGACACTTAGGGTGCACATAACAAAATTTATATTTTTCTATTTCTTTATTATTCTATTCCTTGGAATTAGGAGTAAGCAGTTCTAGGTTCTTTATAGATTCCGGTTGGAACCTGAAACCCACCACGGGAACAGGTTTCTCATTTTTTGGAACCTGAAATCTACCCGTTGAAACCAAGAACCTCAAACCTATTTTGTTGCAGGTTCTATGGTCAATTCAAGGTTCCAATAGATTCTTTTCTTTTCTTTTTTGGGAAATGAATGCAACAATAATAAACAAGCTTGTCATTCATAAAAAAGAATACAAAACAAACAAAACTATCAACATAGGAAAATGAATTCTTGGCAAGAAATTCAACTAGATAAAAGAGAGGAAATTGAACAAAAGTCTGTATTGAAATGGAACAAAATTCACTAGATCATAAATTTTGTTTTGGAACTTTGTATTAGGGAATTTATAACACCATAGAACAAATTAGACCATAAAAACAAGAGCATTAGAATTGCAGATATGAGCATTAAAAGAAAGATGAGTTTTTTGTCTTTAAACATCCATGAAAATTTGTTCTAAAGTTTGATTACCTAAAATCAAAAGAAACAACAATCATAGTTGACAACTTAATAATAGCTTTAAGTTTAAAATTGAAGTGTTGTGTATTAGTTATTTGCAATTGCAACTACAACGCTTTCTTTGCAACTGAAAGTTCACCATATGCAGGATAGCCTAGCATTGCAATTCAAGTAAGTGCTTCTTGGACATGATGAGAATTAACATCTTCTGCAGTAGAAAATAACATAGCACGATACTCAACTTGACTATATAATCAATCCATATATGAGAACTAAACCCATTTAATGGAAGTGTAATGGGAGAACTAAACCCATCTAATATTATTAGATGCCTTATCACATATATTCATTCCGTTTTAACTGGTAAACTATATTTACCGACAATAATCTCTTTAATAAGACAATCCATATCTTAAAGAAGAAGAAGAAGAAGAAGAAGAAGAAGAAGAGATTAAATAAAATATTTTCTTATTAGATATACAAAAATAATTATAATATATAAAGATATAAATATCACTTATCCAATTCATATTTTTATGCATTCTCAATGCATTCTTTAACATCAATCAGTATACAAAAAGCTCTCAACTGATCGTAGGTACAAATCAAAGCTTCCACTACTTTGGAAGTTAAAGAATTTCGAAAGTCATCAAGTACACGATCCGATGTACTAAAAATTGACTCTAAAGCAATAGTAGTCACGGGAATAGATAAAATATCTTGAGCCATCAAAGAAATGATATTATATTTTGAGCCAACAGTCTTCCACCACATCAAAAGATCAAGATCAAGATTTTTTTCATTATTTCTCTTGAAGATACTCATTAAGCTCGGATTTGTTGTTATCGCACCATTGTTCATTCGAGTGCAAAAATATTTTCTTCCAAGCTTGGGCGTCATACTTCTTTATACATTCATTATCACCCACATCAGTATTGGAACCATTACTAATTACTACTTACACTTAAACTATAACTACCAAAATTTCGATCGCTCGAAACAAGAGAAGATTGCTTATAAAATTCATATAAACACTCCAATGCGTCATTTGCCTTGTAATGCATCTCGTTAATTTTCGATTCATCATCATAAATTTGTCAATACAAGAAACTCACATAATTCAACTTGGCTCTAGAATCTAACACAACCGTAATCAATACCATCATATTCACTTTATCTAAGCTTCCATAATATTTGTCAAATTTTTCTTTCATTTTCATACTCATAGCTTGAAGTTTAGTATTCGAAGCATCCGCTACATCTTTCAAATATTTATACAAAATAGTTATCCCTTCAAGATAATCATTTGAAGTAACATATGAACTCATCGATAGGAATCACCATCTTTAGGAGTTTAATGGTTAAAGCTTACTAACAAAAGATAAATCATTTTCTTCCATTCTTTTAAAAGCTTTTATGAATTTTATGGCGAGTATCTAACATGAGATAAGTGGAGTTCTATCTAGTAGCAACGTCAAGCATAACTAAACCCTTATAAATTATCCGTTCACTCTCAATGCAAAATTGAAATGCTTTGACTCTCGTGGGAGAACTCCTCACATACCTAACCACATTTCAGATACGTGCAATAGAGTCACGCACTGTAGTCAAGCCATCTCTTACAACACCTTATATACAAAATATTACCATCTAATATCAACAACTTTTCTCTTGAAAGTTTTTCCCTTAAGTACCCAATTACAACATCATTCAAACTAGTATTATTCACGGTGATTATGGACACCTTTTTTTTTATTCCCTACTCTTGAATATATTTTTCCACCATTTTCCTAATCTCTTTACTCTTATGATTATACATTACCAATAAATTGATGATTCTTTTATGCAACTTTCAATTTTTATCAATAAAATGTGCAGTGAGACATAAATAATTTAAGTTTTCAATGGAACTCTATGTATCAGTCGTGAGTGCGATCCTAAAATTAATCTTTCCAAAATGAGTCTCCAAATAAGTTCTTTCACAAAAATATAGCTTAATGCAATCTTTTGCTACTGTAAAACTTGATAAATGTTTAAAAATATATTGTAACTCACTGATGAACTCACGAAAACCAACATATTCAACCAAGGAAAAATGTTATTCATCAATTATGATGAACCGAGTAAGCATTTGTCCACAACGTTCTAGATTAAATGATTATGTCGATAAAACGCTATCAATATTATAATCTCCCCATGCCTCATAGGTCATGTCTATATTATGTGGTACAAAGAATTTCTACCGCTTGTTTATATTGTGAGGAAATTTCTTGCATGTGATCAAATACTTCTTCATTGCAGAGGTACCGTTAGTAATACGGTACTTAAATATAAATCCACAATGAATGTACTTCACTTGATATACTTTTTCATTTCGACACATTATATATTAAATAAATATTTTTATATATAAATACATAAATAATAATAATAATAATAATAATAATAATCTAGAATTAATCTATATTAAAAACATTAATTCTACATTTGTTAATATCATTCATTGTTTTAATTTGACAAATTCAACTACATTTCATTGTAATAATCCATAAAACTTGGAGGAAAAAATAAGTAATCCACATTCTACTATTAAATTTAAAATTTAACAATAAGAAAAAAAAATCAACATTTCAACATTAAATGTAACAAAAAGTCGTTCATCCACATTATCTACTTCTTCTAAAAAAAAAAAATAGACTTCATCTCCGGCTCATCAAGTGAAAGACTTGCAACTTCAAGCACCCCAACATGTTTAAATGTGTCAAACGTATTTATGATAATATCCCACATCTTGATCTCTCCTTCTACGTATTATGGACTTTTTCTTGATAGAAGACGAAGATTACTATGAATAAAAACCAAATCTTCTGCACATTTTGGGATTATCTTATTACTTCTCACCGAGTGCACAAATGAGTAAGTACTCCAATTTCTCTCAGCACATGATGAAGAGGAAGGTTGAGCAAAAAATTTTAAGGCTAAACTTTGAAGCATCGATGCACATGCACTATGATTAACCCACTAAGCCTTAAGATCCATATAATATCGATTTTAAATAGAATCAAAATCTCTAAAATCTCCACTTTTGCTTGCAAAATCTACATACCCCAAATTCATATTGTTGTGCTCATCCAAGTTAGGAAAGTATTTCTTAAAGCATTTGTCTTTCTTGGTTGATCTCCTTATTCTTGTATGGAGAAATTCGAGTAGGATCTTCATTAAGCCATTGATCACTATAGTGCCTTTATTTAATAAAATAAAATAAAATTAAAAAATAATAATAAATAAAATGAGTATCATATTATCATTTTAAAAAAGAATAATTACAAAAGTAATAATCTCATACAATTTTAGAACTTACTTGGGATTTAAGGCATGTGCCAAGCAATAAAGTTGAGTGTTATTCATTGTCCTACGATCTACAAGAATTATATGAACCATTTCATAAAATGTGGACTCCTTATCTAGCCTTGCATATGTGGCTTTCTTCACTTTTTCGATCATCAAACCCCACATATCATAAACTAAGTGAAGACAAGGCTTATCAGTGTCACAAATTCTAAGCATGTCATAAATAGGAGCCGTGAAAGTATATAATCAATCGAATCCCACCAAAAATCATCAAACACCTTCTCCTTGACAAACTTAGCTTTCCATTGATTATCATCTCGATAGATATTTCATTTGTCACAAATCACCATGTTTTGAAGATAACTTTTTATTAACTTGAATCTCCTAAGCATCACAATCATCGAAGCAAAACGTGTATCCGCTACAGAAAGCAACTTCAATCTAACAAAATCATTATATATTACTAATCTCATGGAATGGTTCATGATGAAATGCCTGATTTGTATAACTTCTTTAATAAAATCTGAAATCAAATTACATTCCTCATAAACTATTTGATTGGTCTCCGTATTTTTTGCGGCACAAATGTTCTTCAAAGCTAGATTAAGGGTGTGCACCACACAAGGCATCCACATAATGGATGAAAATTGTTGCTCAATGAGTCGTCCCACGTCCTTACAATTTGAAGAATTATCTGTAATTACTTGGACCACATTCTTATGTCCAATTTCATTGATAACTTCTTTCAACAATTTAAAAATAAAATGCATATTCTTTGTTTCTCCCAAACAATCAACCGATTTTATGAACATTGATTCTCCATCTGATACCGTCATAAAATTAATAAGCAATCTTCTTTGTGAGTCGCTCCATTTATTATTCACAATACTTACATCCTTCTCATTCCATATACTTTTAATAGGTACACACAACCTATCAATATTTACCTTCTCTTTTTGCAACAAAGTGTTCCTTAACAAATTATATTTCGGTGGTATATAACCTACAATATTATGATTAGAGGTATAAGTGAAAACGGATTGAAATAAGGGTTTCTTGCTAGGTTAAACGGTAAGCCCGCAGAATAAAACATTCGAGCAATCTCACAATCTAGATGTTTCTGTTGAGTCATATTAAATGCATTTTCAATTGATTTTCTACTCTCACTTCCAGCTTTCCTTTTTTTGGAGTCAAATAATGAATCCATTCCATCATCACCACCATTAAGTGAAAAAATATAAAGGGGCAAAAGTACATGTCTAGGTGTAATATTCATTAATTTAGTATTGACCTCTTCCTTTAATATTTCCTTCTCCAAAAAATCTTTTTTTTTAATTTTTTTTCTACTTTTGTGCATTTTCCAATTCATTTTCCACTTATCATCAACAAATGGCCCTTCACTCTTGTGTATAAACTCTTAAAATCTTTTTTTGACAAAGTTGCATCTAAAAGACAAATTTTCCCTCGCATCATTATAATTAACTAACTTAGTAACGTACCTCCATAATAGTTATTTTACAACTTCATTACTAGAAGTAGGTGATTGTGTACTTGAAGTACTACTAGCCATGCTTGGATTTTAAGACATTCTACAAAAAACAAAAAACAAAAAACAAAAAAACAAAAACAAAAACAAAAACAAAAACAAGAACAAGAACTATAAGTTTAATATATATTACAAGTCTACAAGTAAATGTAATGGCCAAAAAACAAAAATAATTCAGAGCAAATAGAAAAATGTAAAAGATTCAATAATTTGAATGTATTAAAAAAATAAACATATTATTATCAAGCTACAAGGTTTCTTAGTTAAAATTAACTAAGGAAGATTTGTACCAACCAAAAGCACGTTGCAGGAAGCAACTAAAATGATGCGCTAGCAATGACCAACAACAAATAACAGAGATGATGACGTAGCAGCAGTAACAGTAAACGACAGCAAAATAGCGACGAACAATAGCGAGCAATAATAAATGATGGTAAGCAGCAGTAGACAGCAACGAGCTGCTATGAACAGTAGTAATACAACAACGAACAACAATAGCAGATAGCAAAAATTGTCAATGAACAACAGTAAAATGAAAAGATGCCTAGCAAGCCGTTGGTTCCAGTTCAATAATTGAATCAGAATCACCCACTAGTAGTTGATACATATTTTGCAAAGACCAAAATATGTATCAACATCTAAGTCAGTACCTTGTCGAGATTACCGAATAAGAATATTTGACGAGCTTGATGTTGTGAAAAGAAAAGAAATAGTACCTGAAGAAAGTATGAAAGCATGTGATGCAAAAGACATGTCATCAAGTATGAAACATAGAAGATAAGTTAGGACAAAGAAATAAATCATATATCTGGAAGCATCACTCACATATGAAAGTTCGGCCAAGCAAATTCATTCTCTCCACTTAAATTTTCATTCTTATCAAAATTTTCTCCCTAGCAATCACAATTCTCTTCACTTAATTGTTTTGAGTCTCTTTTCTTCATAATCCTAAAACAAGAATTCAACCAAAGATGAAAAATGCTTCAGATTGCTTTTAGTTAGGGTACTAAGTATATGTAAAATGCAATTGCATAAGTTAAAAAATTCTATCAATTTATATACTTCAAACCAGTTTTAGTTAAGGTACTAAGGCCCCATTGGGTTCAGCTTTCCCAAGGTGCTTTGAGCCCCCAAAGCTCATTGGGAAAAATTTAAGGGTGTTTAGTTCAGCATTTGAAGGCTCCTTGGCAAAATGCTCACCTTTGAAATACTGAAAGCCCAAAGCAGGTGGGGACCTACTTTGGGCATTTCAGCATTTTCGGCATGCTGGTCAAGAGATTAATGAATTTTTGCTGATTACCTATTTTACCCTCAAAATTTTATTAAAAGTCCAATTTTACCCAATACAAAATAAAACCCTAACTCTTTCAAGACTTTCTTCCTCTGTTCTCACCCGACGCTCTCTTCCTCATCTCTCTCTCCCTGCAACTTGACGGCTCTCTGTTCTCACGCGACGCTCTTTTCCTCGTCTCTCTCTCCTTGTAACTCGGCGGCTCTCTTCTTCGTTTCTCTCTCTCCGCAACTCGACGCTCTTTTGTTGAATCCGAGATCTGGATCTTCCACCCTCTTGATGAGCGAGCGAATCCGAGATCTGAGGTTGGTTTTGTTTCTCTTTGATCGTTTGCTTCTATTTCAAGTTGGTTGGTGTTGATTCATCGTTTGTTTGAATGGTCATTAGTCTGTTGTTATGTTCCGCATGCCTTTCTTGCGGATTTGCTGTGAGATTTGTTATGTTCCCGGCGGGCCCGTCGGGAGGCGGTTTTGCCGTGACGCATGTGGGGTTTCCGATTAAAGCTCTCGGCTTTCGGCTAAAGCTGGTGGCTTTCGTTATGAGTTTCTCTTTTCTTCAGGTTTTTCTATTCTAGGTCCGCGTTAGGGTAGGTTGGGTTGCGATGTTGTGGCTTTGCTGAATTTGGGTCGTGTGGGTGCGGTGAAGGGAATGTGCGGTCGTTGCGATCGGCTACGGTTGTGGAGTTCATTCTATAGGGATGCGAATCGTTGGCGGCAAGGTCGATGTCGTCTTGATGGCAATGCACGCTGTGGAATTTGGGTGGAGGATGCGAAATGGGGGTTTGGTTGAGTAGTGTTTTAGCTTGAGGAAGCTAGTTGGTGATGAGATAAAGCTTGAGCGGATCAATTGTTCACCTTTGTGCTCGGTGATCTGGTTCGGCTGAAGTTTTTTTCTAATGTGCGTGCTAAATGGTTTGATGATAGTCAGAAGGTGGATGTTGTAAGACAGATGAGGTTATTGGGAGGGATGATATGGCAGTGATCTATCTTTTGTTTATGCTTTGCTCCGATTGGTTTATTTTTTATTTTTAAGTAAGAGTCCATTCTATGTGCACATTTCCTTTAGTTCACCTGCTTTAAGTTGTCATTGGATTGAGGTAGTTGTCCTATAACATTTAATGTTCAATAGGTAAAACTATTAAATACTCATGAGCTTGGTCTTACTTCACCATCCAATACACATTAGTGACGAACAAAGAACTCACTTGCCCTGTGGTTTCTTAATTATTTGGACGACCTAGTGTTATTGCTAAAAGCCAATTGTAATCAAGAATTTTTTAAGCAAGTATAATGTTTTTGTGTGTCCTTATTTTTTCTCAATGTTAGTTTTCTTTTCTTTAAGTGAATATCTTCTAGTTTTCAATAAGAGAGGGCTTAAGTGGTTGATCTTGTTTGTTTGTCTCTTAAATTTGTTCATGTCACTTTACTAGTAGATGAGTTCATCAAAGGAAAAGGCATTTTGGAGCTCGGGAGATGTGGGAATCTTTTGTAAGTTGTGCATTGAACAAATTGAAAAAGGCAATCGTTTTGCAAACAACAAAAGAGATAGATGGACAGTCATAATTAGTAAGTTTGAGGAGTTAACGGGCAAAAAGTATGATAAACAAAAAATGAAGAATAAGTGGGATAACCTCAAAAAAGAATGGAAGAGATGGAGGTCATTGTTTTACAATGAATTTGGATTAGGATGGGATTCAAGGAAGAAAATCATTGATACGACTTACGAATGGTGGAAGAGTAAAATTCAAGTTTTCCTCACTTCTTTTTTTACTTTCATGTTAAGCTCACCTTTAATGATACAACTTAAGCAAATGCTTCATTATAACAGGCTAATCCAAAGTTTAAGGCTTTTAGGATGAAGGGCATACATCTTGATCTTGAAGTAAAGTTAGATATGATGTTCAGAGATACAGTTACTAATGGAGGAATCACATGGAATCTTGCACAAGGTTTATGTGTTGATAATGATGTGGAGATCACACAAGCCGGTATCGATGATGTTGTAGGGTCTACTGATGAAAATTTAGAGGATCATGTGGATGAAACCGTTGTTGAACTAACTGGAACTCAAACTTGGAAGAGAGCCGCACAAACTTCAAAGATGCAAGCTCGAGGAAAAAAAGATAAGAAATTGAGCACAAAGAGGAGCTCGGAACACAAATTAACTGGCTGCTTACAGTTGTTGAAAGTAGGAGCACTACCAATGCTGCATCCAAAGCAACTAGTTTAGTCGGTCCTTATGAGGACCTCATAGAGATATTGGATTTCATACCTGAGATTGTGGAAGACGAAAATTTGTACTTTTTTGCAATTTCTCATTTAAAGGAAAAGATAGACAATAGGCAAGTTTTCATGAGCTTAAAGGATGATGCAAAGAAAGTAAAGTATCTCAAATATGAGTTGAGAAAAGAATCAAGTCTTCATAGATAAGATGTTAGCATCTTATTGTTTTCATATTTGAAGCTTAGTCATTCCATTTTATTTCTATCTATGGATCTTTATTTGCAATTATTGTAAACCTAATTTTAACTAATGTTTGATGTTAGAATGGTTTTCATTTAGTGTTCTCTTAATGTAATAGTTTGCATATATGCGATGGTTAATACATTGTTTCTCTTTATATTTTGTTACTTGAAGTAGTTATGGATGATTCGCATATAAGGGAAAATCATGAGCAAGAGGAAAATGAATTATGGGATTTTATCTCGATCACTCAAGCTGCAATTCTTTATCAAGCGACCAACCTGTGCAAACAACCTTGTATGACATCAACATATACAGATTATGTATGGTTAAAAGAATTGATTGGTGAAGATGCTAATCCGATAAGGTGCTACAATATGTTTAGAATGCATAAGATTGTATTTAACAATTTAACGCGTGATTTAATAACACGTTATGGCCTTCGAGGATCTAGAAATACCGATGTTAGAGAAATGGTTGGTATGTTTCTTCATATTCTAGGACATGGTATAGGTAATAGATTAGCACGAGCATTTTTAACACTCCGAGGAAACTATAAGTAGGCACTTCAACTTAGTTTTAGATAAAGTATATGATATGGGAAAAGATTTGATCTAACCAGCTAATCCACAATATAGAAAAGTTTTAGAGAAGATCAAAAAAGATCGACAATTTTATCCATATTTTAAGGATTGTATTGGAGTTATTGATGGTACACATATTCCAGCGGTTGTACCTACGTTTGATCAAATTCATTTTATTGGTCGACAAATGAGCAACAACTCAAAACGTGTTGGCCATATATAATTTTAATATGGAATTTGTCTATGTTTGGGCCGGTTGGAAGGGACAAGCTCATGATACCCATATCTTTTATGAAGCTATTGGAAGACGTAATGCACATTTTCCCCATCCTCCTCCAGGTATGTTATTCAATGGTTTAGATACATCCATAAATCTAATTGGCATATGTTGATTAAATTTACAATATATTTATATAGGCAAATATTACTTAGTATATGCTGGATATTCAAATCCGACTGGTTATTTGGGGTCATATGAAGAAGTTAGATATCTTTTGCTAGAGTTTGGAGGAGGTCTTTCACCTAGGGAATATTGAGAAGTGTTCAACCGTGCCCATTCGTTGCTACGCTCGACAATTGAGCGAGCCTTTGGTGTATTAAAACAGAAGTGAATGATTTTAATTCATATGCCAAGTTATCCATATGAAAAGCAAGTGCAAATTGTCGTAGCGGCAATGACTTTACACAATTATATACGGAGAAATAACGTGACTGATACGGATTTTGAACAAGTAGAATTGGGTCCCAATTATGAATATTCAGTTGACCATGATGATGCAAATGAAGGGGTGGGTGCTTCAAATTTGTATGCATCTTCGAACATGGCAGGTTTACGTGATGAAATAGCCATAAGTTTACAAAGTCGTTGAGGTTTGTAATACTAAGTATAACATATTTCTTTTTTCTGGACATATATGACCATGTTTACTATCATGAAATGACTCTTTCTAGTCAAATTTGTATGAGAGGAACTTGGTTTTATTTTTCTTAATGAGGACCTCCCTTTTTATATGCGGTGTTTACTCAAAAAAATTAGCATCTATAATCGGTCGCTTCACCATCCATCGAATAAGTTCACCTTTTTTTTCTATATCATTTTTATCTTCTGACAATCAATAGCCAAACTTTTTATCAAAACACTAGAATGATCATTAATTAACGAAGATGATTAATACTACAATAAATAAATAAAAAAATTCAAAGTTGAAAACAAATCTAAAAGAACCTTAGGCCAAAAGTTGAGCTTCGCATCTAATCTATAATCAAATTCTTTTAATATAATTTTTAATTAAATTTACTAATATGTATCTTTTACATTATTCTCAACATGAAAATGTAAAATGTTATATAGTCATTGTTTCTTTTTTGCAATTTTAAAAATACTAAAATTAAAAAACTTAATTTGGTCACACCAAAGGGCTTTTCAAATATATGTTTACCAAACAGTTTTGCATTTCCCTAAAACACTTTTCAGTTATAGTTTACCAAACAGTCTTACATTTGGGAAAAGCCTTTTTCCCAAATGCTGAACCAACGGGGCCTAATTATATGCAAAATGTAGTTGCTATCATTTTATATGCTTTAGATTGTTTTTCATTAGACTAAAACCTGACTCGTTGAAACAAGATACCAATTAACTTAACTTCATATGATTAGCGGTTATTACATGCCTCAGACCTCAGCATTCTATAACTACCATTGAGAATTAGCTTAATTTCTCCAAGGTCTAGTACCTTACTAGCATGTCCAAACACTTTAGAAAAACATACCTCATCACTGTAAGTACTAAAAATGATTATGTTAATGTTTGAGTAACAGAGGAAGGGAGACGTTACTAAAGTAAAATGCTAGTTGTTTCCTTCCTCCGTCGCTTTGCATTATCACCTCACATTTAGAATTAATATAGCATAATATTCTATGCTAATGCAAAGCAACGAAGGAAGGGAGACGTTGCTAAAGTAAAATGCTGGTTATTCCCCAACTTATCCTTGAACACTTAAAGCAAAAATCTGCACCATGCACGATCTAAGCACAAGGGACCAACGTGTTCTCAAAAATTACAGCACAAAATCAATACTGTGCTTGCAAACGAAAGGAAGGGAGACGTTTTGAGCCTCGGTTGTGTGCATTGTGCAGTATGTACTAATCCTGCATCTGAATTCAAATGCACTGATATTAAACAAAGAAAAACCGACACCATGATAATAAGCCACCAGCTAATACGCTTCAATGGCACATCCCACTTTTTTTTTTTCTTTTTCGAGTGTGGTGAGCCATAAGCAGCTCGAACTACAATGTCACGGAGAAACTCGCAGACGAACTCAGTTGAAGTTCTGCAGCTTAGTCTGATTGATGACGTTGCAATTGAAAACCTACATACGATAGTGAAGCAACACCAACCTACATAGTCAAAGTTTGCAGAGAGACGCAAAAAGAGGGTTCGCTGGCTGGTGGGCAATTGCGACAGCATGAGCACATGAAATCATCCACCAATTAAACGACCAAAATCCCCCATTTCCCTAAACTAGCTCTAAAGTTCGTAAAAAAATCCCAAATACATTACAAAGAAATCCAAGATGCTGAATTGAAAAAGAAAATGAAATTACGCAACTTGCTAATTTGAGATGAGCGAAATGAGATGAAATCGCGAGACGAAGAGAAGCAACGCCTGCGAGAGGCAGAGGCGCTAGTCACTCAGTCGGGGCGACAGCTAATGCTTGCGAGAGACAAAGGCGGGGTTTGAGGTAGCTATGACGATAGATGGGGCGGAGGCGCGGGGGGCTATGACAACTGGTGGAGTGGACCGCGCGGCCGGCAAAGCAACATTGACAAGAGGACTCACGGCAAAAGAAGAGAACGAGTGGTGCGTGTGACTGAGATTTTGAGAAGAGCGTTTCTTGTTTTAACTTTTATTTTTTAATATATTTATATTTAAACCCCAGAAGTATTGGAAATTTGTAAAAATAACCTCATGCGTGTCGGAATTGTATGTCAAAATTTTTGACTTGCGTGTCGAAGACAGTTAACCACGTGTCGGATTTTCCGACACTCGTTGACCGTGTGTCGAAGTGTCAGACACGACACGAAGGGTCTCAGAGAGTGTCCATGCTTCTTGGCTCATGGTAGGGGATGGTTCGTCTTCATTTTCATTGCTAGACAATTCCAATTCCATGATCGGAGTCATCTCCTCACATCCCTCCACCTCTATTGACGTATTATCTTGGTGCACGAACTTCATAAGAGAATATAGTTAGAAATTTCAAAATAAAGATCAAACATTTATAAACCAGCAAAACAAACTACTATTCATGTATTTCAATTTTAAATGATATGTCAAATTCTAATTTGGAATTATACATATATGTATTTATTCATCATAATTTGGATGGTTGTTGTTTTTACCTCATCTAAAAAGCAAAAGCAATGTTTCCATGGACTTTTTTGGTTTACTCTTTTTACAGGAACCAAATGGACAGCAAGGGACATATCCTAAGGGAAATAAGCTTTATCGGTGAAGCAACTTAGTACTATACAGAAATATTTATATACTTGATTTCCTCATATAAAGAGTACAAAAAAGATTGCAAACAAATGAAAAAAAGGGAAGATGACTTCACAAAGATTCCTAAGATGACTTATGAGGGCTTTTTGACCAATTCTTATGGTTCAGTTCCCAATTCTTGGGTAAGATTGAATTAAACTAGAAACCAATCATTTCAAATTATGGCAATGACATAAGATGACAAGAACGTGACATAGAACCGTCTGATGAATAAGGTGATTCCGTGAGGGAAATCATCTTGAGCTTAACTCACAAAGAGGACGAAGCTGTACAATTTCTATTGTGTTAGATTTTCGAAGACAAACCACAATCAACATTTGCACCATAATCCCTCCAAGTACATAAAATGAAATCAGTAGGTATCTCTAAAGTCCTAACCATAGCACAAATACATGCAAATATTGATGTTATCATAAGTGAATGAACAATAGTACAGACATTTAAATCTACATATACATAGCTTCTGTTTCAGCTTTGAGTGCTATTTGATCACCATCCTACATTCAACATTTCGATTCAATGCCAAAGCATAGGTGGACAAAGACAAGAGGAATTAGAGGTAGTCACAAAATGTAGTGGAAGAAATCTAAAGAGATAATGCAATATCATAAACTAGTGAATAATAATCAATCTTCAAAGAATTTACCATGGTAATTTTAATATACCTAGCATTTTTCAAAAACCAAGATGGTGGCAATTTCTGGTCCATCGAGGGTAGATTGAGTTCTCTAATCTAGCATTCTGCTTGTAAGGTGCCACATACAAAATTCAGAGAACTCCATCTTCTTACTCTAACATATGCCTCAAAAAGAGATTAAGACTATGTACTTCACGAATTTAACTCTCTTATGTATTCGTGACGGGAATTGATCAACCCCTTCACAAGCCTACATATCATCTCTGTTTCAAAACAAATTCAAAAAGAAAACTGACGAACCCATTTTATAATCGACACGACTTATGTTGGAAATGACTCAAGAATACAAGTATTTCGTCCATCTGAACCAAGTTGATCGGAAATTGAATAAACTCAAATCCTAAATAAACCTAAACACAACGTGGCGCGAACCATGCAATTGTAAGTAAGATATAGCATCAGTATACACAAAATTAGTTCAAAACTATCGACTGTCGATTCAAATTCAATGCATCAAATTCGAAACCATTTAAAGCATACTAAAACTGAAATGAAAATCGAAATAGACCTATTCTGAACCGAACCATACAAACATTCTAGAGAACTTGAAATGAGTAAAGCCTTGAAACAATCCCAAGTGGCGTTTAAAAATGAAGAACTTGACATGAACAATTGTTGAGGTGATCTGATTTACTTGGAGTAAGTTTGGAGCATAAATCCGTTTAGTAATACAATTTCATTTTTTTATTTTTGAAATAGATTTATTATTCTAGAAATAGATTTGAAGCATAAATCAGAAATTAAAATTTTTAGCTTTTCTATTTCTAGAATAAAAGTGAGAAATGAAAAAAAAAAATTATTGTTCACTTTCTTCACCGTTTGCTACCCACCCGCCATTGGTAGGACGCTAGACCCACCACCGACCGTCGAACGTCGGCCGCTCGACGCTCGCCGCCCCCTGCCTGTCACCGGACTCTGGCCGTCGGCTGCCGACACTCCTAATAATATAAATTTTATTTTGTTATCAAATGAATACATATTCCATAAACAAAAATTTTGAATCATTATGAAATGCGTTTCTTTGCTTAAAAACTAGTCCAAGGAATAGAAATCGATTTTTATTCTAGAAATTTTGTCATTCGCGCCCTTAAATGTGCTCGATGTTGGGATCATAGCTGCTTAATATGAATTGGTAAGAATCCAACACTCGCATGTTTAATAGACATTTCATTTTCATTAACACTCTATTTGCTCCTGCCAATGGAGGAATGATAAGGATCGAGAATACATTATTTTAAAATTGCCACTTATTGAATCTTTATATAAGATATGCCATGTTGACTGCTAAATTTTATGCTGCTACGCAAAAGGAGGTTATTTGGTAACTGGCCAGGCATTTATTAGAGAACCTTAATGGAAACATGATGTCTCTTATTTTGCCCGACCATTCGGGTAGGATTTCACTCATCTTATCATTTTTTCTTCGCTATCGTCGCAACCTAACCCTCTTGCAGCTAGGGAGTTATTAGGTTTGGGGTATTGTCAATTTCAAGCCAACGTCCATCTATTAATTCAAATTCTCCCAAACTCATACCTCGCGTGATATTATGCGTTTGAAATTTTAAATCAATTAAGCTTATGAATATTTTAATAAATGAGTCGCCATTAGCTTTTTTAGGGTAGGCTAAAAGCCTAGTAAGATACGGGAGAATATCTTGCTATTTACGTAACTAGAGATTCAAGACTTGTGGACTTGATTACATTAGCCCTAAGAATAACATCCTCTTGATACCTAACTCGATCATGTTCTAATTAACGCTATAGCAGCCTATCCAAAAAAAAAATCTAAGGTTTGTCCTAACTATTTTAAAGTAGGAAAATAGCGCCCAAAATATTGAAATGCGCAATCATTTATAATTGGAAAGGAAAGCATATAGGCATCCTAATATTGTCCCTAAAAATGAGAACAAAACAATGCAAAACAAAAAAAAAACCCTATTGTAAAGTCTTAAAGGCTTTTCCAATTTTTGGGTTTCAATTTCTAAGGGTTTCTAACTTTTTTTTTCTGAACGTTTCTAATTTTTTAGAACTTTCTGAATTTTTAATTATTTTCTGAAATTCTAATTTTTAATATTTTTTTCTAAAATTTTTAAACTTTTATATCATTTTCTGAATTTTTAATTTTTAATATTTATTTTATTATTATCAATATTTTTCAATATTAACATATAGAAATTTGGGTTGAGTCAAGAGACCCGACCCAACTAAACCAACCCGAATCCTATCAAATTGGGTTGAACTACAAATATTAATCCTAAAAGCCCACTAAGAAATAAATAAATTAACCCAAGAATGCTTCCCTCATTTTTTAATTTTTCGGCCCAAACTCTTAAAAAACTTAATCAACAACAAACAATCCCTAAGCCCCTCTCTTCCCCAGCCCACCATGCAAGACAGCCCACAGTCATTCCTTATTCTTTTCTTTTCTTTTTGATTTTTCTCTTTTTCCTCTCTTTTTCATTTCTTTTCTCTCTTTTTTTTTTTTTAAATCTTTTCTACACCTCGGACTCTTATACTTGGGAACAAAGATGAGATGACCGATCACGCGATGGTGAAATAGTTTTGGCCGGCGATCAACGGCGCCTGTCATTGGCATCGTGAGGGAAGAGAATGAGCAACGGCAGACACGGAGGCATTGCGTGGCGCCCCTCACCGGCTTTTTTTCTCCGTTTAGATCATCCTCCTTTACCCAGGTCGTGATCGGTGTGTTCCTCTTCCTTTTTCCTTGGAACCTCTCTTCAGCCCAGCTCTTCCATGGCTAAAGTTCCCTTAGCCACCCTACCTCTCTTCTTTATTCGATTCTCCTTCTGCAAACCCTCTGGCCAAGGCCCCTTGCTCTCTTTCCAGCAGCTCATTTGTCTATTGTTCCGCCTCAAGTTGAGTCTACTTCGACTCTTCTCTTTGGTTCTCTTCCTAGTTGAAAATTCTGCAACTTCGAGATTTCTTCTTATGGTTTCATTTCTTTTGCCTGATTTTCTTTAGCAAAGCTTTTTCTTCAGCTCCCACTCCCCTCTCTTCTCTTTGCTATGTGATTTCAGCAAGCAAAAACCACTCTCTAGCTCCCGCCCATCTCCTTTGTCTAGAGAACTCTTCTACAATAGTCGAATGATCGCCTTTTTCTTCAACGAGCGTCCATGGTCGAACCTCTCTCCCACTGAGTAGTGATCTCCCTTCTCTCTTTCCCCCCATTTGAGCTTCCCTCACTCTCGCTTCCTCCTCACCTACCTTTTTTGAATCTTTTTTGTTATGCTCTCTTTCCCCTCGCGCTAGCTAGCACACCTTCTAGAACACCTAGGTTTTCACGCGTCACATGCTGTTTCTTTCCTTTGCGTCACAGGCGCTGCTTTGACGTGTCCTCCCTTTGGTTCGATCACCGTCATCGTGCTTGATGGAGAGAACAGCAGCTCATGAAGGAAAGGGAGAAAAAGCTAGGGCCGGGCCTTTTTTTTCTTGGGCTCAAATTGTGAAGTCGAAAGAAGAGATGGAAAATTGGGCTTAAGAAAACATGGAAAGTTGGGTTAAGGGAAAGGTGAGCCGAAAATTTAGCCAAGTTAGCTAAGACACGATGGCTCACTCGTTTTCATTATTTTCATCTTTTCATTTTTTTTTTTATTTCATTTTCATAACCATTTTTAAAAATTTTCATTATTATTTTAATTAATTATTTACTTTTTATCTTTTTTATAAATTTTTATATTTTTGCAAAATAAATGGATATTTAAAACGTTGAAAAAAATTCAGCTATTAATAGTTGCCCATCTTTGAAAGAAAGCTTGAAGTAGTTTCTTTCAAAGATTAGATGACACCCCGAATTTTTCTGACGAGTAATGAAAATGTGAATTTACTCATTCACTTATTCACCTTTTTTTTTTTTTTTTAAGTCGCCCCATTGTGGTAATGGTTTTTGACCAGAAAGGAGAGTCTCATCGTGTAAAAATAGGTTCGACCGGATGGGTGTCACCACGTAAAAATGGATTTCGACTAAGAATGAGGTCTCACTGTGTAAAAAGGGATTTCGATTGAATGGAAGTCTCACTCTGTAAAAATGGGTAAAGTCTTACCATGTCATAATGGGTCTAAATTGGAAAGGGGATCTCACGGTGTAATCGGAAAGGACAAAGTCTTACCGTGTCATAACAAGTCAAGATTGAAAAGGGAATCTCACTGTGTAACAACGGATATTGAATGGAAAGAAAAAAGTCTTAACGTATACTAACGGGTCTAGACTGAAAAGGGAGTCTCATGGGGAGACTCTCCTTTCCGATCAAAAACCATAGTCATAATGGTGCGACCCAAAAAAGGGGGCAAAAGTGAATAAGTGAATGAGTAATTTAGCTTCAACAAGCAGCCGCTATTCACCTAAAATTTATTTTAGGGTGCAAAATAACTTGTGGTTGCCATCGACCTATTGAGCGGAAAAAGCAATAGTTCCAATCCCTTTGAAGAGTTTTAATCTTTACAAATTATTGTTGCTAGAGGACATTATTCCCTCCAGCATTGTCAATAACACGGCAATCTCTTCGGCAAGAGCAAGTTAATATGTATCGAGGTTTCTCTACACGGGATTTTAACAACCTTAATAAGATGGGAATTTCCCGCTTTTATGTTGTTGTTTATTTTTGGGTTAAAACTTTAAAAAAAAAAAAACTTCAAACTATGCCCACTATAATATAAATACTCTTAATTTTTTGCGTTACTAAAAATCCTAAACTTGCCAATTGTGACACAAATACCCAAAACTTTTTTTTTGTGTCATAAAATACTTAGAATTTAAATCAATGTGACAAATATACCACAAATGGATCTATAATAAAGGGTATATGTGAGATAAAAAATTTAGAGTAGTTGTGTCATAGTCGGTAAATTTTGGGTTTTTGGTGATACAAAATTTTTGGGGGCACTTGTGTAGTCGTGAACATAATTTAGGATTTTATATGGTATTCACCTTTATTTTATTTTATTTTATTTTATTTTATTTTAGTTTTTGGTCTCTTGGGACATTGTGACAGTTCATGTCGTTGCCGGTACATACCTTATCTAACTTTTTGAGCAAAAATAATTAAATGACCGGATAAAAAAAGATTTGAAGGGATTGATGCTTTTCTTAAACAAAATTTTCCTAACTTGTACCCTTCTACATTAAATTTTAAATACATAAACGAATATTAAAATCATGGCGCTTTACCTTTCATTCTTCTCTCTCGCTTTTGTCGAAACAATATCATAATTTACTCCAATCCATATGCTTCTACTTATTCTTCTTCTTTTTTTCGATTGTAATTATTTTGCATCCTTCCTTTTTCTTTGTAATAACCTTTATCAAAATTACTGGTCAAGAAAGGATTTCCAAATACGTTATTATTGCTGATATGACACTGAAGTTACATGCAATTCCGTGTGAGAGGAAAACATTAGTAAGAAAAACTATTAAGGATTAAAGAGAGAGACATCAATATTTTAGGCTTTATTTATTTTGAGAATTATGAATTAATTGAAAATTATTTTCTTAAAAATGATCACTCGTATTACTTTTGATGAATAAAATATATTCATTATCCACAATTAAGATACAAATTATTTTGATAATGAAATTTTTTCATTAACTAATTATTTCAAGTGATGAAAAATATCATTTTTAGGAATGTATTTTGAAAATTATTCATTTTCGCGGAACAAACAAAACCTTAATATAAAATATATAAAATGATGAAAAATGAAGAGCAGTTGATTTAAAACATTGGAAATGCTTTCTCAACCTATCGAGCATTTTTCCAAGTCGAAAAAATAACAAAAATCATCCTTAATTTTCCTTCAATCATACTTGGCATCTTTCGCTTCAACATGCATGCCCTTCTAACTTTCATATATTTCAAAGTCATATACTTTATATTATGATAATTCCAACAAAAACCCTATATTTTAAAGATTTTCCAATTCGAAATGGGAGAGAGGGGGGGCAATTTGCCAAAAATAAGCATTTATTCCCAACGGGTAGTTCCTGTCCGCAGCCGCCAGAGGCCCAGAGCTGGCAGCGCGAAGTCAACGCGCGCGAAGACCAGCGAAGTGACGGTCTTGCTCCCTCCCGCGACCCTCGGATCAACCATCCGACGGCTCCGATCGATCCTCGGCCCCCAGGGACTGAAAAACCCTAAGGGGCGAAGGACAGAGCTGTAGCACACGTGTCGACATCCCGGCCACTGGCGGTGAACCGTACGACCTGAGATCCAACGGCGGAGGAGTAAACCCTAACGAGCGAGGGGCATATATATATATACAGCTCCATTTTCTCCCTGACACCGATTCGTCTGCTTCGTGTCGCTGAGAGATCGTCGAACCCTTCGGAATCGAGGTAAGAGCCGATCTCCTTCGCTCTCTCTCTCTCTCTTTCTGTCGCCGCCGTTCGAATCTCCGTCGCATCGCCGTCGTTTTGCGACTCCGATTGTGGTTAGCTGCAGCATTTGGAATCCGGTTGCGTTCCTGCATTTCTATCGAATCGAGTGGCGCCGACAGTCTTGGTAGCTTCGGTGTCGCCGCGGTGTTGCTCGATCCGGTTCGGTTGAGTCGTGCGGGTTTTGATCATTTCCGTTTCCCTTTGGGGCGCGTGAATGCGTGAAGGATGTGTGGATTTTTGGTCGGACCGGCTGATCTGATACGACTAGTGTGGGAATCTTCGGCGTCTGCTTCACCGATTCGTGTTTTCGCAATAGAAAGTACCTTTCCTTAGATCTAGCTGATTCCTCTGTCGTTCGGTTTTTTTTTTTCGCGAAATTCTAGTTGGAGTTGCTATCTGCTGAAATCTCTTGGAACATGAGATGGTAGGATCGATCTGACGATAGTGTTTGGAACGTAGTCTGCACGGATTTGATTGATGAAATATGAAATGTGTTTTCCAGTGCAAATCATAAACCTGTTCTTTCGCATTTTCATTTCGCCAGGAGTAGTTATATGGGAGATTAGAACTTGACGCGTGGATTTGTTTGAGAATATTAAAAAATTATCGTAATGCTTGATTCTGTTAATTCAATAGAGTAAGTATTTCTACTGGTGATGGAAGATATAGTTGGCACGGTGTTCTCCTTCTTCTCATGTCAGTTGATGGTTGCCATGTGGTCAATTCGATCCACTGTTGCGTAAGGGTTGTGTTTAAACTTCTTACAAAAAGACAATGTGAGGCTGTGAAATCAAATCTGCCTGCAATCCGTGTATCCAATTGTTACAATGACTTAAGAGGTCTTTGGGTATGTGACCTTGAGCAAACTATATATTGGTCAGATTCTGAGTCATTGTAAGCTTGTATTTCTGGTCATGCTGATTGCCACTCTGGAGTTTCCAGTGTTTTTTTACTTTGGAATTTGTAATTCCTTCTTTATTGATGCTCTTGTCTCCTTCTTTTGCGCAGCAATACTAAAAGGCTATCATGGGTAAAGAGAAGGTTCACATCAACATCGTGGTCATTGGCCATGTCGACTCTGGCAAGTCAACTACAACTGGACACTTGATCTACAAGCTTGGAGGAATTGACAAGCGTGTGATTGAGAGGTTTGAGAAGGAAGCTGCTGAGATGAACAAGAGATCATTCAAATACGCTTGGGTGCTTGACAAGCTCAAGGCCGAGCGTGAGCGTGGTATCACCATCGATATTGCCTTGTGGAAGTTCGAGACCACCAAGTACTACTGTACTGTCATTGATGCTCCCGGACATCGTGACTTTATTAAGAACATGATTACGGGAACCTCCCAGGCTGACTGTGCTGTCCTTATCATTGATTCCACCACCGGTGGTTTTGAGGCTGGTATTTCCAAGGATGGCCAGACCCGTGAGCATGCTCTTCTCGCCTTCACTCTTGGTGTGAAGCAGATGATTTGCTGTTGCAACAAGGTACGTTTTTTTTATATGTTCTATATCTTATTTCACTAGCCTTCGGCATTTGTGTAGATGTACTTATGTGATAACAATTCCCTTTGACCAGATGGATGCCACCACACCCAAGTATTCCAAGTCACGTTTTGATGAAATCGTGAAGGAAGTCTCTTCATACTTGAAGAAGGTCGGGTACAACCCTGACAAGATTCCCTTCGTCCCCATCTCTGGTTTTGAGGGTGACAACATGATTGAGAGGTCCACCAACCTTGACTGGTACAAGGGCCCCACCCTCCTTGAGGCTCTCGACCAGATCCTGGAGCCAAAGAGGCCTACGGACAAGCCTCTCCGTCTCCCACTTCAGGATGTGTACAAGATTGGTGGTATTGGAACCGTCCCCGTTGGTCGTGTTGAGACTGGTGTCCTCAAGCCTGGTATGGTCATCACTTTTGGTCCCTCTGGGTTGACTACTGAAGTTAAGTCCGTGGAGATGCACCACGAGGCTCTCCAGGAGGCCCTTCCTGGTGACAACGTTGGGTTTAACGTGAAGAATGTTGCTGTCAAGGATCTCAAGCGTGGCTTCGTTGCATCCAACTCAAAGGATGATCCCGCCAAGGAAGCAGCCAGCTTCAGCTCCCAAGTTATCATCATGAACCACCCTGGGCAAATTGGAAATGGTTATGCCCCCGTTCTTGACTGCCACACCTCCCACATTGCTGTCAAGTTTGCTGAGCTGTTGACCAAGATCGACAGGCGATCAGGTAAGGAGCTTGAGAAGGAGCCCAAGTTCTTGAAGAATGGTGATGCTGGGATGGTGAAGATGATTCCCAGCAAGCCCATGGTTGTCGAGACTTTCTCTGAGTATCCTCCTCTCGGCCGTTTTGCCGTGAGGGACATGCGCCAGACGGTTGCCGTCGGTGTCATCAAGAGTGTCGAGAAGAAGGATCCTTCTGGTGCCAAGGTCACCAAATCAGCTGCCAAGAAGAAATGAGAGAAGCTTATATAGCATGAAGTTTTTTAGTGTCTGTGGAGAAACCTGGGTGAACCGTTTTTATCTGAACTCCTTTTCCTTTTAGTAGATGTTGTCTTTCTTGCTTTTGTTTTTGTTTTTGCGGCTGCTGACATCTAGTGTTTGCTACTAGCTACAACTAATTCTCCTTGGAGGAGGTGGTTGAGAATGTAGCAAGAGCTTTGCTCGTTTTTGTTGTGTGTAGTTTGTTAAGTCGATACTTTTTGGTGATGCAGGAAAAACTTTGTTTCCTATTGCCATGGCTGCTTTCTTTTGTCTTTTTTTTTTTTAATCTCCGCCTCATTGATATGTCATCTGCATTTTTGCAAGGAAAGGTAGCGTGCGCAATCGTCATTGGTGTGCACTGTACTCCTGTGTATTCTTTTTAAGCAAATTTAAGTGGAAGAATTTTAGCACTGTTGGGCGGAAGAAAAAAATTGTGGGACAGAACCCTTGGGATCTTAAGGCATCGCCAAAGTAGAGGTGATCGGTTTGTAGCCTAAAATGAGATTTGAAAATGTGATTCCGGTTTCAAAAGATTGGAATCGAGAGCAGAACTCGAAAAGGTGACTCCTTCAAAAGACTGGAATCGAGAGCCGAAGTGCAGAACTGGTGGCTATTTTCCTGATTTACTTGAGAAACCTGTTTCCCTTTTATAAAGATTGGAATCGATAGCAGAACTGGTGGCTATTTTCCTGATTTGCTTGAGAAACCTATTTCTTATTATTAACGCATACTTGCTGCACCATTTCTAGACAAAAAACCTGTTATTGGCCCAGTGATTATATTGTTTGATCTTGTTGCAAATCATGGTATAGTTTAAAAGAGGTTTTGAAATCAGTTTAGAAACTAATTCATTGAGAACCAGACTGGTTGAATAGGTTCTAGATAGAATCAATTTTCAGTCTTAGAACCGAGAACCGAACTAGCCCTGGAATCCGTTAGTCCGTCCATGCTGATTCGATCCAGATTCAGGATGGAAACAGACTCAGTTTCCGCTCCTACCAAAGAGGGGTTCGGAAGATCCATCCCAAAGTTTCAAGTCCGACCGGCCTGAGCCTGTGGTTTGGGCCAAGTTCGATTTTCCGCGGCCTCGCTTTGACTTCTAATTCATCCCTCGAGCCCTTGGTACACTGCACTTTGAGTGCCAGAAACTTCCCTGTAAACTATGATTTTATTTCTCCCTCAATAAAGTCACACTTCCGCCATCCCGAATAATCTAAGACGGGGGTCACTGGCACAGTTCGTTCTCTTCTTTACATTTTAAAAAAAGAGTTTGACCTTTAAATGCCTTTTCTGATTATTCATTAGGCATCACATCCCGAGTTTGGAGTGCCCGGCACGTATGTTTGAAGTCTTTTTCCCTCGAAAGCACTTGGGGAATTATTCAGCGTACATATATATATAATAATAAGGCCATTTCTTCGTTCAGAAGCAAGGCATAAAAAAGCTAAGAGTATAACACTTCTCACTTCTCTCTCTTTTTGATTGCTTAGCTTGTGATTAATTTTCTCATCCCCCCCGCCCGTGCTCGTTCCATTGATGATTCAAATAAAGGAGAAGACTAGGTTAAGCTTACTTGACAAGATACCCATATAAGATATCCAAGTTTCATTTTTGACTTAGACCCAGCCCATTGTGTCCTTATGTTTTAAATGTATATCTTGGCTGTTTTCTTTTGGTGGAAGGTTTCTCTAAAATGGAAAGGAACACATGGTCGACTCATATGATTTCTTCGACGTGGATATTCAATTTTATAAATTTGTGCAGGCAAACCCTTAAGGTTGATGGCTTTTTCTAGTCCCTTCCTCGCCAGAAAAGAATAGATTTTTCTAATGGAGTCTATAGAAGTCCCCGATGTCAGCCAAAAAAAGCCGACTTGTCTATTGATGCCGGCCTAAAATGTGATGTGGAAAAATCCGATGCTGCCATGGACCATTAGCTTTTGTCGATTAATTCCGGGAACAATAGTTCAAAATATAATGAAGCGAGTTTTGAATTCTTCTCATTTCATGGTGACCCTATATCCTTGTCATGCCAACTTCAATTTTCTAGAACTGGAAAGGAGGGGCTCATCGAAATCTTTCAAGAGTTTAATGACTTGATAGCGGAAATAACCTATTCAAAATCACATTAAAAATAAAATTTATGTTCAAAGATAAAGTGTGCATCTTTTCCTCTCTTGAAATTTTTGGTTATGTATTCTACTCTACACTCAAATCTAACTTATTAGTTATTATTATCGTCAGCTTATTATTTTTTTATTATTATTATTATTGTCGTTATTTGATTTCAGTTTGGCTGGAAGTGATTTTATATTTTCTTTTAGGCCCGAGCTGGAAATGATTTATTTAGCGCATATGAAGGATTACATATTTTCTGCTTTTTGTTTCAGCTGCTCATAGTTATGGTTTTTGCTGAAAGAGTTTTAACTAATATTATAAGGTGGTCACATAGTATTCTTCAGTGCAAAACCAGGATAGTTACTCAAAATTTTCCTGAAATTTGACCCTGTTATACAACAATCTTCAAACTTTTAACTGTAAACTGCCACCATTACACAACAACAGTCCGTAAACTTTAAAGATTTATAGACTCATCCAAGCATCAGTATATATAACTACTAATTTTTAGGTCTGTATAATCGTTTAAAGTTACTTGAGAATGGACGAACTCATTTTTCTAGACTAAACTAAACCGCTACCAAATTTTCTTAACTCCATTAACCATGCATCAATCTCTATACTCTTACTTGATTAACCATATATTAGAGATAATTTTGGCTAAGAAAAATTAAGTATCCATTTCAAGCAAGACCCAACGGTTATGCAACGAAAATCAATGTTCGAAAAGAGGGTGTTCCATAACTTTCGGATGTTAGGGAGCTGTTCCAAAGTTCAAGCAAGTAATCTGCAATTTTAGCAATCTAGGGTTACTGTGCAACAGTACCAAAGTTCATGGGAGCTTTTGGAGCACTTCTTCCTCACTGTAAGATTCTTAAGAATAAAGCAAATTATTATATTTTCAATCCTAGATTTGATAAATGGTGACCGCTGGAATATTCTATTTTCTCGATGGTCATCTCATGATATATATGCTACTCCATATCATAATTTAAAATCAAGTCCTACTCAATAGTTCTATGTGGGAATTCACTTTCTTACTAGCGAGATCGTGTCCTGGGAATTTTTTTTTTTTGGGTACTATTTTGACTAATCCCATTTTTTATATGACTATTCCAAGTCTAGCAAGACCCACTCTTGAACCCCACCCACCCCCACGCCAAAAAAGGTCTACTCCAATCAAACCAATTTTATATCGTCTCATTCGTATCCATCTCCTCTTCCTTTTTCTAGTTAAATTCTACTAAATCGATCGCTTCAGCAATATTCATATAGGTTGTATGATTTATCTTTACTTCTTTTTATAACATCATGACATTTCTGAAAGCATCTTTACGTTAAATACACATATTATATAATAGTTTGCTCAAATAAGCAATCCAAGTGTTGACCATGGTCATATTCATCGCATTTTCATTGGATGATTTATTGAATGAAAATTTTGAGAACGAGAAGAAAATGGATAAATGATATTATATTTACCTATTCACTTCATTTGCCCACTCTTTCTTTTTCAAAAGAAACGAACCTAGTCTTAGAAATTTGCAATATATTTCATTATTTCAAGATTTACCCACTTAAGATCTTATTTTTTGGGAAAATCTTTTCTACGAAAAGAGTACGATCCGTGTTATATGTCAATTGTTTTGCGAGGGAGACGTGTGCACTCTTATTTTTTGGGTCATAGAAGATGTGTGTACTTTAGATGATCATAAGGGCATGTGATGGAGACGACAGAAATGAATAAGTAAATTGCAAAACGTACGAAAGTGGTGAAGATGGGGAGGCTCTTGGCAAAGCACGTGAGGAGGCGTCGCGCAGCTTTAACCTTTCTGTTTTCCCTTCCTCTTGTACTGGGCAAGAAGGGAATCCTTGCTCCTGTCCTGTCCTGTCCTGTCCTCTCGGGTGGGCCAAAAGTAAAAAATTGTAATTAATTGAAGGACTCGAGAGGGGGAAGAGGTGGAAAAATTAATAAAGGGTCAGGGACAACATGTGATGTAATCAATGCGACCACCCAGGACATGCCTTTTTCCTTGCTCGTATCTTTTTCTGGCAAGACCATAATGAAAATGTTCAGCTCGTCCGAAGGGCCAAACTCCTTTTTTGTCAACGCACTTTCTTGGTTTGCGGACGTAGTCAAATGAAAGAAATCTCGTCACCTTTTCTTTGATTTGTTCGATTGGCGAGGGCTTTAAAATTTACTTTACTTCAAGTTAACGTCGTATATAATCTAGGCAGATGACTTGTCCTTTGAAAAGGGATTTCGTTCACGGGTATTCGATGAACTTAAGTTAAGCAATTAAATGAGTAACGTTTATGATTTTTTTCATGTGATGCTTTGATCATGCTGCGTGTGTAGTCGGTTACTCATTTAATAAAAACCCTTTTGAATATAAAAGGAAAGTTGTGCAAAGGGGTCGGTACCCTTGTAGTTAGGGTCTTTTATTGTGGAGGGTTGAATTCACGTGACTGGTGGTGACTAGTCTTTTGTTTTTTGTTTTTGTTTTTTTAATTTATAAGCGGTGAGCATGGTGGTCGGATCAAGAGTTGTACTTTTTTTTTTTTTTTTTTTGGACTAAGATCAAGAGTTGTACTTTCAACGTTCAACTACTCTCTTTGGGTATCATTTATTTATACTTTTCATTTTACGGTATCAAAAGTCTCAACCCTTTTAACGCTACTTAGTGCTTTGAACTATAGTAAACAATAAAGATAAAGGGGAGTTTGGGAATATAAATAGGGAAAATCACTATTAGTCCCCTAAATTTTTTGGGTTGTTGCAATTTGTCCCCCTATAGTATAAGTTTGGCATAAACCCAGCTACTATTTTCCAATTGTTGATTTCAATGTCCTCCTCAATGTTGGCTTCGGCGACAATATCACCTAAAAATTGATGAATTAATGCATGTGACTCGTCACTAGTGAAAACTTGAGGTGAAGATCGTCATTCCATGGCGAGAACTACAATTTGTCTTCTAGACTTGTTTCATAGTTACAAATAGTCCCGAAGTTTAAAACTTTTCTTTTCAGTATTCTCCCTTGGTCATTTGAAATTCGTTGGAATTTTTCCCTTTCAGTCATTGCAAAATCAAAAGAATTTAATTATAACTAAAAACCAAAAGAAAACTTGAAAAGTAAATGATTGTGCATTTGGACTTTCTTAGGTTGTGCCCAACGAAAAATGATTGACCCTCCCTCACTGCAAGGATACCTGAATCTTTGATGATTGATACTAGCAGGGAGTCATCGACTACCTTGACTAAGGTAGCAGTATTGTCGGGATAGTCACAAAAAAATCTCAAATATATTATATTTTTATTAATTTATTCTTAAAAATTTGTATTAATTGAGTTATAAATCTTTTTATATTTTGTCAATTCAATCAGTGGCTAATTTTAGTCAAAACCACTTAGATGAATGCCATGTGTGGTACAACTCACGTTGATATGGATATTTTAAATAATTTTTTGAATTTTTTATGTTTTTCTTTTTTGTTTTCATTCTTTATTAGTTTTGGACTAAGGGTTGGTAAAGGTTGCTGGCCGACCCTTGTTGGCCACTGGCAAGGGTCAGTAAGGGTGTGGTGGCCCTCGCCCAATGCCCTCGCCGGCCAAAGAGAGGGCACACGGTCCCTCGCCCAAATCTAGCACAAACCATGATGCCTTCTCAAGATTTGGGGCAAGCAAGGGTGTTATGGCCCTTGTTGGCCTCTGGCAAGGTTGTGGTGCCCAAATCGGGTGAGGACGTGGCAGCCTCGCTCAATATAGCACGAGTGTCTCGGCCTTTGCCCATGGCTGGAAGAGGGCTAGTTGGCAACTCTAGTTGGTTCTCAATAAAATAAAAAAAGATAAAGAAAAGAAAAGAAAAAAATTATAAAAATTCAAAAAACTCTTAAAATACTATTAAAAAATATCAACTTCAATGCCAATCATACTATATAGAATGATCAGTATCTACGTCAATAAGTTTTGGTCAAAACTAAACACGTATGGATTTGATTAGTAAATTATATTAAAAACTTATGACTCAATGGGTACGATTTAACTTGGGATTTAATTGGAATAAATACAACAAGTTTAGAACTTTTTTTAGTAGTTTCTCACAATGTTGTTGGTCTCCACCGGCCATCACCCCCCACCCCTTTTCCCCTCTCTCATTTAGACATTATATGATGCTTTTGAATTGATTTAAATAACCTTAATGTCATTTCCTTTTAAATCCAATAAAAATATTATATATATACTTGAAATAGATACAGTAACAGGGAGATGAGTTGGGCGTCGAATATGATAGAATAAGGGTCTATTCGAAAATAATCTGCATAATGTATGATATCTGGAAATATATATTTCATTTTCCCTTAAAATTTGTTGGATATTTTGTCCCTATCAGGTGAGCACCACTTGGTCATGTGAGAGTAGGTGACCGATAATCCGGCAACAATTTAGCCGGAGTAAACCACAAAGGTACATTGAAATCGAGTTGAAAACATCAGGGGATGAATGCCAAAATTGAGATGGTGTAGGGTTTTTATTTGAATATAATGTCAATTCCTTGCCACATCCTTTCCGATTTAAGAATAGAGTCGGTCATACAATGTTTCTTTTATTTCCTCCCGTAACTTTTATTAAAAATTATTTGTCAAAATTTCATTAAACACATGTTCCAAAATATGTTATGCCTGATGCTGAAAGATTCTACAAGTGATATGAATTAAATTTGAATTTATAACTTTTGGGTTCTAGTCTAGATTCAATGCCGATTTTTTTCTTTTCTCTTCGGAATGTTGGGTCTTATTAATGCTATAAATGTATTGGCACGTGAGACATGACAAATTGACAATCGCGGAACCATTACCTTAGTAGAAATCCTTCGTTCGAGACTTGACACCCCACTGCCAAATGGCAGAAACTCAAGGAATGGTGTACGGCCCTCAACACGAAAGTTTTTTTGCATATAAATGTGTGTCTAAAAATTTCTAAATGATCTCGATCTTGCTTTCCGCCGTTTGGGTTGTCCTCAACTTCTTTTCTATTCACTATTCAGAGTACGGGCCGAGGCTCTGTTGGGCACGTCTTTCTCAAAGGTCTTTAGCAAAATGCTGAGGCGCTTGGCGATGAAAATGCAAAGACTTTTGTGGCAAAATTAGCTTTTTTTAAGATCTTTCGGCCAATGTAAATCCTAAGTAGCATTGGTATTTGGTATTTTCGGAATGCTACCTTTATGATCAATGAATTTTTTTTTCCAAATTTGCCCTTAATAAATTATCTAAATTCTAGCTTTATCCTTATCTTCATTTTTCAATGTTGATTTGATTGTTATCGCTGGTGAGCTTTGATCTACCATCGATAGCCATCGCTTGAGGTCTATGACCCTTAGTGTCACCTCACTTCTACCAATCGAGGTCCCACGACCCTCACCAAGGTTGCTAGGGTCTCCCGAGGTCACTTGTCACTGATTGCTTCACAATCGAGTTTCTTCGATCTCTATCTCTCTCTCGCAATGAAAAATTTGGTTTACAAAACCCTAGTCCAAAGCAAATAGTGTTTACCCACGTGTCATTTGCATTTTATCAAAGTCATTTGGTCTAAAAGTCTTTGCATATTTCCCAAAAACTCTCTCAAGCACGCCTCAGTCTATTCATCCACTTATGGGGACAAAAACAAATTAGCCCTATGAGAAAAATTAAAAGCTTAAATTACATTTGGTGAACCTTAGTAATGACCCAGATGCTTTTATTTAAAATTATCCCTAATAAGAAAGCATCCCTGGTCGTAACTTAAAGTAGGTCATCAATATATGACTTCTTTTTTCTTTTTTCTTTTCCTTTTACTTTCCGTTATCATTATCACTTTAACGAACATTTAAATTCAATAGTAAAAAAGAAATCGATAGCGATTCTAGCTACTACGCAACAAGTTCTTTCTTCTGATTCAGCCTAAAACTCCCACCAGCACGCATTCAACGCCAATTATTCCTCCACCAGAAGACATAACCGCCGATAACTGTTATTTCTATTTTAGAGAAGAAGAAGAAAGAAAGAAAGACAGAGGAGAAAAACACAGACAGCGCGATCTCCATCGTCATTCGTCGCTGTGGATCGTTGCTGCCGGGGGTTCCTGTTGGCTGACCGGGTGGGGCCCCACTTGCGGGCTAATCCACTTTCTCTCTCTCTCTCTAGAGGAAAAAGTGGACCCCACATAGAGGGAGAGGGAGAGGGAGAGAGGGGGAGAGAGAGAATAGTAACAGCTGTAGTTGCTGTTCCATTTCAGTTTTTTTTCCGTCGTTTCGCTTGAAGGTTTCTTTCTTCCGGGCAAGATCTGGTCTCTCTCTCTCTCTCTCTCCCTCTCCGCGATTCGAAGGAATCCGCTCGTTGCACTCTTCTTCGCGTTCGCGCGGTTTTCTTGAGGCGGACGTCTCCTCTCTTTTGCTGAGATCTGAAGAATTCTTCCCATGCATTGAGGTGAAAAGAAGTCATTCTCATTCTCTCTCGTTTGGCACTTGTGCGGGGTCAATCGTTATCCCCTGACCCTTTTCGTTTGTTCGTTTCTTGGATTTTGGCTTTTGTGTTTGTCAAGTTTTTTTGTCCCTTGTGGGAGTAATGAATCTCTCGAAGGCGTACTTATAATTGGCGGCTCTGAAAGTTCTTCTGGGGCCGGGTTCGTTCCTCTGGATTTTGTCCTCTCTTTGAAAATTTCCCAATTTCGACATCTGGGTCTCGAGCGTTGGCTTGAAATGGTGAATAATTTCGTCAAAGTTATTGCCTTTCCTTATAATCTTGATATGCAGTATCTGCATAATGGCGAGTTGAAAGTTTTTGTAGTTTTATCAGAGATCTGCCTCTTAAATTCTTTGCCATAGATAGAAATGCTGTGTCTGTTAGTTGTCTTAATGTATCTGTGATTATATGCGTTAATTATTGAGGGTTTTAGAAATTTTTTTCCTTGTATAGGTGAATGAATAGGAGGAAATGGGGAGGAAAGGGAATTGGTTCTCTGCAGTGAAGAAAGCATTGAGTCCTGATTCCAGAGAGAAGAAAAAGCAGGTGCATAATTTGTGTTTGAACTTAAATTTGTTAACCTTCGCATTATGTTTTGGTCACATGAATTGGTTCTCTCCCTATTTTTCAGAAATCTCAAAAATCGAAGAAAAAATGGTTTGGCAAAAGCAGCAATCTGGATCCGGTTTCTACAGCCGAGGAAACTGTATTGGCTGTCCCTGCGCCGCTGCCGCCTCCTCCGGTGGAGGATGTGAAGCTGAAGCCAGTTGAGGATGAGCAGAGCAAGCATGCCTACTCAGTGGCCCTTGCGACTGCCGTTGCGGCAGAGGCAGCGGTTGCGGCTGCTCAGGCTGCTGCTGAGGTGGTTCGGCTCACAACCTCTTCGCGCTACTCGGGCAAATCAAAAGAGGAAATTGCAGCTATCAAGATTCAAACTGCATTCCGAGGATACTTGGTAAGTAATCATGTAGAAACAATATACTTGGTAAGTAATCATATAGGAACAATATCCTGTGTAACAGGCTAAGGGGATGAACTTCTTGCCCTTTTATGACCACAGGATGAGCTTGTTGCTGAATTGTCCTCTTGTATGTCTTAAAAAAAAAAAAAAAAAAGATCCTTTTAGAAGTTATCTGCATTTGTTATTCAGCTTCTTCACGGAGTGTAAACATGCGAAATCCATTTCCAAAATGGCCTTGACGGGTCTCCACATACAACAGTTACTTTATCTAGGAAAGCTATGAGCATGTGCTGTCTTTACAGTTTCTACGGATTAGCATCTAGCGGATCGTGTGAAAATATTTTTCTTGTACTTTCAGGCGAGGAGGGCATTGCGAGCTTTACGGGGACTTGTTAGGTTGAAGACACTAATTCAAGGGCAATCTGTCAAGAGACAAGCAAACACAACATTGCGGTGCATGCAGACTCTTGCCCGGGTGCAGTCTCAGATTCGTGCGAGAAGGATTAGAATGTCAGAAGAGAATCAGGCCTTACAGCGGCAACTTCAACAGAAATGTGAGAAAGAGCTTGAGAAATTGGGAGTAAGTGCCTTTAACAATTTGGTAATGCTTTATAGTTTCGATCTAACATCAGTGCTTGCAGGACCGTGCTGATTTATGTTTGCATATATTTTTCTCCTGTTTTCCAATTCATTCCAGCTTACAGTGTATGAGAAGTTTTAGCTTGGCATTCCTTTTTCAAAATTTTATTGGGCCAACCCATTCCTTTCCTAATTAAGTAAATCCTTTTCATCGCTGATTGGCGTTCAGCCAAACGATTTAGTGCCAATAGCAAATGGAAATGCATGTTGTATCTCTGGAGCCGTTTTGCATCTATTCCCGTGTTCAGCTCTTCCTAATTGTTTATTTTTTTCCCCTTGCCCTGTTTTGACTTAAATATCGAACTCCTTGTAACAGTTGGGAGATGAATGGAATGCTAGCATACAATCGAAGGAGCAAATTGAAGCAAACTTACTGAGCAAGCAGGAAGCTGCCATGAGAAGGGAGAGAGCATTGGCTTATGCGTTCTCCCATCAGGTACTTCCATTACCTCATTACATGTATCATGGATGATTGAGTGCAAGAATTTAGACATCTCATTAGAGAGTGCTGGAGTTTTACCCCGAGATGATGATGTGTCCATCTGTCACTTCACCTCATTAATAATATCCTATAAATAGCACGACAATTTGGTTTAAAAAGTTACACTTGATTAAGGTGATGCTTTCTTCTTGCACTTATGGCTTTTTTTTAAAACCATTGACTTGTCTGTTTCGGCACACAAATATGGTGGGTTGCCCCATTGGCCATCCCTGCTGATAATATAATATGTTTGGTTGTCTGTTTGGAAGTCTCGTCTGTATTTAGATCAGAAGTTGTTGCCAGGCTTTTAAACTGGTATCATATGGTCTGGCTTGTGGAGAGACAAGCATGAACATTTCTATGTCGTCTTATTTGGGCCAGTAGGCACATCATAGGTTGTCCACTATAGAAAGGTATAAAAGTTGCCTCCAATCCTAGGATGATGTAGCTAATTCATTTTAGGATATCCCCCAAGATTACCAATAAAAAAGTTCTTATGTCGAGTCATTTTTTCGATCTTTAAAATTGTACTTGCTTGATGATTATGAGGAATTTATTGTTGACCAGAAACTTGTGGTGATGTTAGTTCTATTGGTGTCATGTTTAAGGGATTTTCTCTTCAGATTATTCCTTTTGCATGAAACCTGGAAACATGTTGTGTTGCTTGTCATGGAGTACTAACGTTTTCCGGTGCAAAGATCATGCCCTTATTATTTTTTTTGGAGAGTCTGCTCTGTATCTCATTCTATGCTTGTTCTCCAAAGTAACAGCAATGTCAGTATGAAACAAATTATTCTTCTATGTTGGTCAATTGCTTCAAGTATTGCAACATTTTGAACAGATGATCTATTTTTAGTTTTATCACGTTTCAAGATTAATGTTGATTACAGCCTTAAAACGTACAAAGCTCATACTTTGATGTTGTTTTTTCTCACAGCAAACATGGAGGAGCAATTCCAAGTCCACTAACCCGACCTTCATGGACCCACACAACCCTCACTGGGGTTGGAGTTGGTTAGAGCGGTGGATGGCAGCCAGGCCATGGGAGACTCGAAGCACTGTGGAGTACAATGATCAAGGTTCTGTGAGAAGCACAACAAATTACGCCCTGTCCCTAGGAGAAATCAGCCGAGCTTATTCCCGACGCAACCTTGACAATGACAACAAGCCTTCCCCCACGGCCCATCGGCCGGGCCGAGCCCCATCTCGTCATTCTCCGTCTACTCCCCCTTCAAAAGCCCCATCAGTATCATCAGTCACCAGCAAAACGAAACCTGCCAGCCCAAAGGGCAGTGGTTGGGGCGGTCCTGCTGGGGATGACGACTCGAGAAGCATGTTCAGTGCGCAGTCCGAGCAGTACAGGAGGCACAGCATTGCTGGCTCGTCGGTGAGAGATGACGAAAGCCTTGCCAGCACTACATCAGTCCCGAGTTACATGGCCCCTACGCAGTCTGCAAAGGCTAAATCCCGGATGCCAAGCCCGTTGGGGCTAGACAAGAGCGGGACTCCAGAGAAGGGATCGGTGGGGTCCGCAAAGAAGCGTCTGTCGTTCCCCTCTTCCCCTGCAGGTCCTAGGAGGCATTCAGGACCTCCTAGAGTAGAGAGCGGTGCCATTAAAGAGCGTGGGGCTTAATCGGAGGAAAAAGTTAAAATTTGAGGGAGCAGTAGGCGGGAGGCGCCATCATTAGGAAGCGGTGTGATCTTGTGGAAGTGCAAATGGGGAAGGCTGAAGACGAGATGGACAGGAGTTTCAACGCCCACCACCTTTTCTTCAGCAACAATGCCACTGAAGTTTGTAGAGGGAAAGAGTGAATAAAACTGGGTCATTGTTTCAAGTGTTTGTCTCTTTGCAAATTTGTGCAACCGGGGCTTCTCATTAATTGCGTCTGTTGAATAACTAGTTCACTTTGTCCTGAGATTGGTCGGTGTGATATTTGTAGGCGTTAACAAATGATGTGTGTGCTTGTAGTTTGCTGTGGATGGCTTTTCTAATCCGATGTTTCTTTTGATTTTTTTTTTAATGGATTCTCATTCAGTTTGGAAAATCAGCAAGCTTTGGTACTGGCTGTGTGTCATTGTCTCCGTCTCTGTCTCTCCCTCCTTTCGTGCACTTTGACAGGTCCATGTCATAGTTCAATACCAACTGTCCGTGACCTATAGAAATAAGAGAAGTCCCCCTTAAGCAAGCCTGTTTTCTGTTGCCATTGAAAGTGGCAGTGATGTAACTCCTGTCAAACTGGGTCATTGCTGGATGATGGAGAGTTCTCCACCTGAATGGCTCACTTCATAGAAAAATGCGTGTTGGATGAGGGGAATATCAAAGGCGTAGGCATCACGGAATGATTGTCTGCATTACACGAAGAGTCCCTCTCTTTGGCTGTCATTCGCATTTTCGATGCTGTTAAATCTCATGGGGCACTTAACTGGAGTTTGAATCATGTCTGAATGATTCCCATTTAGAATCGATTCATTCTGACCACCGAGCAAGGTAAGCTCAGCTATCAGTGTGATTGCTCGTCGCTGAAAAAAGGCAAATGTTCAGTCCTCAAGAGCAGGACGAATTTCGCGAGAACGACTTAGATTCAAACTTCAAGTAATGCATTCCTATACTAATTTTCAGGAAGACGTTTGTCACTACTCACCAATAAGAAAAGAACGGTCTCTCCCGCTCTCTAAACTCATGTCTGCCCCTTTGCGGTGGGAAACGATTTGGTTTTCTTGGTAACAAACTTAGGGTTGATTCTCAGTAGATCACAGAGGGTCATGGGCTGAATTAGCAATCATGATCTTATGCCATTTTCATTTCTTGGCCCTTTTAAGGATTCGAAAATAAAAAGTCAATTAGGTTGCGTGTTCTATGGACAATAACCCGAAAGATAAGGGAGCCCACTTTAAGGTAATTGAATCCAAGGCTGCATACTCCCAGTAACATTATAAGGTCAAAAATAAGCCACGAATCGAACTTGTTTAGTGTGCATCGCGCGTCAAATGGTCAGTGTTGACTCTCGGTAGTTTCCTTCGGATCTTGAATGAAAGTTTGACGGAAATTCTTGAATTTTGGCCGATAGATACTATTAAGGACGATAAACATTGATAAAGTGGTGTACGTGGATCAAAACGGACACTTCCTACAGGGATCCAAATTGTCGTTTTTTCTCTTTTGATTTTTGTCGCCCATCATCGCTCTTCTTTATCCATCATTTACATCATCATAGACAAAATACACAATAAAGTGATATAAGGAATTATCATATGCATAATCAAGTTAAATGTGCTGCCAATTGATAAGAGTCTATACGATTAGAGATCGACATCGGGTGTATTTTGTATCTCAATGAATCCTTATCGTATGGAGACAAGTAACGATAAGAAACACGCAAAGTTAATGAGGCCAGATAATGATTGAAATATATGACAAATAGGAATGGGAACTACTAATAGGAGTGTCATTAGAGGTATATGAAGTAGTTCCGAAATAATTAACATAGTGTTTTTAAAATAAGGGTGCCATATTTAATCACCGGAAAAAATGTCACACATTTCGTTATAATTCAAAACCAATCTTGTCATCTCCATCATTATGCAAATAGTACATGCACGAGATAGGGTGTGAAAAATCAAACAAAAAAGCTCCGTTTATTTTGTGGAAAATAAATGATTTGAAAAATATTTTCTTAAAAATGATCGCTTGAAATAATTAGTTAATATAAAATATTTTCATTATCACAAATAATTTATGTCTAGACATTTTTATGCATGATGAAAATATTTATTGTTCATTTGTTTTGTTAAGAGACACAAGCGATTATTTTTAAGAGAATATTTTCTAAATCATTCATTTTTCGCGATACACACGAAGCCTGAATGTGGCTTTTATTCTCAAGAAAGTTGGTTGTGCTGTTAATTTCTCTTAAACATTAATTTACGATGCTATCTTAGAAAATTAGAAAAGGTGACATCATCCTTAGGAAACTTCCATGCAAGAACCCATGGTGGATGGTGCTATTATAAGGCGGCATTCTGACTTTTCACAAGTTGACACTATTTGAAAATTTCTCTTCCCATTGTTTCAAATTTTGCGGCCGTGTCTATTAACCGTCAATAGAATTAGAAAGCCACTAGCCGCAACAATAAACTAAAGCATCTTAATTGTGTGGAAATTGCTTTTGGATTAGATTATTTAGCATTGAGTTGTTATTATAACATAACCTAACAACCACAAGGAAAACTGCAAGGGAAGTTGTAAGAAAGTCACTCCTCTTGTGACTTCTTTGGATTCTCTTTTCGCACGGAATCTAACTGAAAATTACCGCTCGTCTAATGAACACACTTTTAACCTAATGAGTTAGGTAAAACATAGAGTTGTTGTTACAAAGTTTCTGGTCTTGTAATTGCAAAACAAGTGTCACCCGGAACACATATTAGAATGCTTTATCTAAAACGGTCACATCATAATACGATCAAGTACAATCACAGTTGATCGAAAAGAACTGCTTAAGCGAGTTAACTACACCCTTTGATAAATTTTAGCAAATCACAAGATTTGACGTGCTTGAGATTATGAAATTGCAAGTAACAATAAAGTCCAAATGTTGATATTCCAACAAATGGATGAATTAACAAAAAAACTCATCTTTGCTGAATAAATTGGACGATTATGCCGAATGAAAGTGGTCTTCCACAGAGGGAAAGCCTCTTACAAGAAAGTAGAGAGGAAACATCTCCAGAGGTTCTTATCTCACACCAGTCCAATGGCTCGGCCAGTATCCAATGGTCGAAGAAGCATTGGATGAGTTGGAGTTCTTGCCATCTTGGGAATTAATGAACTAAGATATGCTTTCATTAGTTGTGCTGCGCGATACCAATCCACTTTAGTGGATCACGCAGACTGGGAAAACTCCACGATATTCTGGAGTGGATGACTAAAACGGGTGCTTCGCTTCGGGACGAGTTTCAACTGACCGCAGAAAATAAATGACCTAGAAAATATTTTCTTAAAAATGATTATTTGTATTACTTATAAAAATGAATAAATAGAAAATATTTTTATTATCTGCATAAATATTTAGACACGAATTGTTATTGATAATGAAAATTTTTTCATTGATTAATTATTATAAGAGATATAAGAAATCAATTTTGAAAAAAATATTTTTCAAATCACTCATTTTCTGTGAAATAAATGGAGAAGTGATGATCTGTGATGTGATTATTGTGCAGAATTCCACTCAAGTTGCATAGTATATATAGACTATATGAGATTGGTTGTATACAAATCTAATCAACAGGGAATGCCACTAGATGTTGTATACAAATCTGATCATGAGAGTCAAGGCCAGCTCTTCACCTCCGATACTTTATAAACTAATGTAATGATGCACTCGGTGATGGCAACATTTTTTTGTCCCCAAAAGAGGGAAAACAAATCTTTCAGGCAAAGGTTTTCAATTAATCAATTAACTCTGACCAATAAAACAGTGCCAAAAAGCATCTTCGAGTTTGACATTTCCTAATCTCATTCAATTGAGCTATTAGTCAACGACAGGAGACAGAAATTATAAGACAACTAGATAAAACTTGCAATTTCCCACCTATTTTATTCCTGTGAAGTCGAGAAAAGTTAGGTTTCTGCAAATTATAAATCAAGGCACGTTGAACTAATGTCCCTGTCTTCTCACTGCTGTTCTGCATCAAATTCATGGATCTAGATAACGAAAGGTTCAACGAAAGCATGCAATGCTGGAAAAAAAAATCCTCAAGGTTCAATTTTTCTGTTATATTTTCATTTATCTTTCTAGGAGGTTTCCAATTTATTTTTCATTCTGCCCTTAAATTCTTCGATTAGGTGTACAGTTTTTCAAACTCGGTCGATGTTTGCATGAAATAATACAAGTTCGTACCGCCAATGACAGAGAAATGCACTAGTAAATTGATGGATATAGACATGATCACTATAAAACAGATGTGCATGGAGCTCGCGGTCATAAGTGTAGGTGGGAGTTTGACTCTTGTTTTAGTTGACCCTCTTATGGAGAATTCTCTCGCTCTTGTTTAAAAAATTGGGGAAGAACTTTTGATCTGAACAGAACCCAGGCATCCAATGGTCTCCTTGATAAAGATGTGGTCATGAGAATGTTGTTAGGTGCCGTGATTAAACTAATCATTTGCTAATTATAAGTTCACTATCAATTAACCGATGATTCGAATGAAAAAAGTAATATTCAATGCAACCTTAAATTGCATGGCAGCTTGATCGTTGAAGATATCTCAATGCCTGATTAGCTTCTAATCTTATTTTGTCTTTGTCGTTGATTAGCTTCTTATTCGGTTCTTGTTTAATTAGACTTCTAGACACGCGCATATATATATATATGTCGTGACCCGCGTCTAGCATCATTTTTTTTTTTTTTTGGGAGTTGAAATGCTTTACTCGTTTCATTCGATAAAGAGTTTTCTAAAAGCACTTCTAGAGAACCGCTAGACCCAGTTTTAAAAACGGTGCATGCAGCTCGAAAACAAATGCTGCCAAGCGTTTGTAAGACGATCTATGTTAGTAGATGAAAAATTCAAAGGACAAAAACTTTAGGGTTTTGTGGTAAATAAAAATTCAAGCACCAAAATTCAAAGCTGGTTCGGCTTTAGTATTTTGCATAAACTCAATCCATTTTTTTCTATGATTTTACTCAAAACTTGTACCAAAAACATGTTGGTATATAACATGAAGTTCTTATATATCTCAGGTAAATGTTAAAAGAGGCACAACGTAAGTTATCAATTTCATGCATAAAAATTTGCATTTTACCTGTCTAGTGAGCGCATGCTCTTGTATACCAAGTGGACAAGATGACCTTAGTCGTAAAATAGGGTTTCAATCAACTAAAGTTCCTATTAAAAAAGAAAGGTATCGTCATGAAATTGGGGAAAAGTACCAAAATAGTCCTAAACCTTTTGTATCAGTACCAATTCAATCATAAACTTTTTAATTGGATCAATTTAGTTATAAACTTTTTCACATTGGTATCAATTCAGTCCATCCAACTAATTTAAGCCGGAAATTGCTGACATGGCTGCCGATGGTCTTATGTGGTGCCACGTGGACAAATTTTATATTTTTGTATATTTTTTTTTCAGATTTTTTAAATTAATTTTTTCTTTTTTTCTCTTTTTTTCTTTTCTCCTTACCCCTTGGCCGGCGAGGTCGCCGATCGATCGGCCGACCATTGTTGGCCATAGGCTGGTTGGGGCGAGGGGCTGCCGTGCCCTCACCGGCCATTGGCGAGGGCGCTGTGCCTTTGCTAGTGGCCGGCGAGGGCGTGGGGCCCCTCGCCAATGGCTGGCGATGGTCAGCCCGACCGGCGAGAAGAAAAGAAAAAAAAAGAGAAAATAAGGAAAAAAAAAAAAAAAAAAATTTAAAAAATTTGAAAAAAATATAAAAAATTATAAAAATTTGTCCACGTGGCGCCACATAAGACCGCCGGCAGCCACATCAACAATTTCCAACTTAAATTAGCCGGATGGACTAAATTGGTACCAATGTGAAAAATGTTTAGGACTAAATTGGTTCAATTGAAAAGTTTAGGACCGAATTAGTACCAATACAAAAGATTCAGGACTATTTTGGTACTTTTCCCCATGAAATTGCATGGACATGGTTTCAAAAAATTAAAAAGGCTACCATCAATGAACGCTAGGATTCTTCTATAGAGCCGAAGGGGAGAATCATTCTCTTTTTCTTAACGGGTGTTCTCTAATCTTCATTATTTTTGTTGATTTGGTAGGCTTCAAGTCATGGAGTTATAATAAGCAAAATAATCACAGATATATGGTTGCTTAAAATTGATGTGAGTCAATGACATATAAACCCTCAATTCTCTCTTGCCCGTATAAACCCTTCCGCTAGATTAAGTCAGGTGGGATCTTAATCAATAAGTCGATTAAATATGATTTTGTCACATTAGAATAGTGACCGACAGCTTCACCAGTAAACTTTTGCAAGCATATCAAATAGTCAAAGGCTAGCTAAATCAACTATGTAGAAATGTTCTCTTTTTTCCTTTTTCAGGCCAATTAATTAAAATACACATGCATTTTTCTCCTGCCATCTTCTATTGTATTAAAATTTTAGGAGTTACTTCATTGACAAAAATAGTGACATCAATGGTTTTACGTCTAAATAGCGGCTTGCGGCGAGGCTCGACAGTGCCATCGGGCACCGGCGGGTCGTGTGACCCCGAATAGCATAAGCGAAAGGGGGCTCTGACAGTTCCTCAGTTACCGAAAAAAAAAATAGTGACATCAAAGTATTAGACTAATGACGACGATGTAATGAGTTTCATCAATACTTAGAATTCTTAGTGTGACCACAAAAGAAAGAAACCGTACCAAATTACAAATAGAATCAATTAGTATCATACGACATTGAAGTTGCCTGGCTAAATTTTCTTGTGCGAAATAGTGTAATCTTGGTATGAAAGATGTCGTCTTTTTCTTAGACAGTAAGATCTGCCAATTGAATCTCTTTTTTGCATAATAAGATTAATCCAGCTTTTAAATAAAATGAGGTATGGTTGTTGCCTTAATCAATGCAGAGAACAAAAGGGTTAAATCTTCTTATGACCATAATTTTTGGCATTCTTAGATATGATTGAACATATAACAAAATCCATTCAATTAGAAACCACAGTTTATTCAATTAATTCATTGATTTATAGTGATGAGATAAATTGCTTTTTCTTCTTTTTTCACTACTTTTTTGTTTAATAAATTATAGATTTTAAAAATTTCAATACATAATGCTAACATTTAATTCGTTCAATTTTATTATTTATTAGCGGGATGTGATCAACGATGGTGATAATGAAGAAAAGAGAAAGGGAAAATGAAGTGAAGCAGAACAAGGAAAGGAAACTTTAAATTAGATCAGTAAGTCATATAGGAAGAAGATACTTAGATAAAATTAAGAATATAATCTAAATAAAATTAATTATATAATATAATTATTAAATTCATTGTCATATAGTGATAATATTTCTTTTATTTTCTTTCGTTTTTCATTTAATAACTTAAATACTGTATTGATCTAAGATATATTATGATTATATTCAATAGATAACTTTTTCATTAGTTTTTGAGGGATGGAATAAATGAGAGCCATGATAAACAACAAGAAAGGGCAATAGAAATCTAGTTGAATAAGGAACCATGACAAATTAGAATATTCACTTGAAACATAAGAATATGGCGGCAATTCAAACATACTAGGCTTTCCAGCTACACAACATACGATAACAGACTATTCAAGTGATTCTATTTCAATGGAACTCAAGCATCGTAGCAATAAGTCAAGATTGATATAAAACCTAGATGAGAGGACAGATTTCAACCTTCATATTTTGTGACAAAATATTTGATGCTCATTGAGCAACATCATGCTTTGCTTTCTTTTTAGGCTGGGACGTGTTGGGAGATGTGAAGCTTTTCCTTGTCTACCGATTTTGTTGATCTATATTTTGGGGCATATGGAGAAACTTCGTTGGTTGTACCATAAGTCACCATTCGCTTGTGTCAATATTCTTATAACCGATTTTTGTGCATCACATATTCTAGGACAGTGGAATAAATTGCACATATGTTATGAGTCGGCCTTTTTGCGGGCTACATAATGGTATCGTCAATTTTTGGGAATTTGAATCTCTTTTGGCCATTTAGAAATACTAGTTAAAATGCACGTGTACTGCATGCCATTCCATCTTCCATACTTAGCTAATGTCTATATATTGGAAGTTTGAAATACAACAATAACAGATTCAAACGTGTTATGAGATGTGAAGCTTTTCCCATCTACTAATATCGGCGATCTATATCATAGGGCATGTTGAGAACCTTCATTGATCGTACTATAAATAAGCAAAGACAACATTCGCTCTTGTGCATGTTCTAGTAATTGATTTTTGTGCATCACATATATTGGGACACTTGAATAAACTACATAGATGTTACGAATACATATAGTATCACCCATTTTTGGGAATTTAAAGGTCTCTTTTGACTATTTAGGAATACTAGTAAAACACATGTGCATCGCACGTCATGCCACCTTCTGTTATTTTAGTTAATAGTTATAAGATTAAGTTATATATAAATTGTCCTCCTTTTTACAAGTTACATGGTAGAATCATCCATTTTACGGGATATAAAGTCCTCTTTTAACAAATTACAAATACTAGTTAAAATGCAGGTGCATTGCAGCTGATGCCATCTTCTATTGTTTATTATTTTAGTTAATATTTATATATTAGAAGTTCTTTGAAACACGGGAATAATCAAATCAAATATGTTGGGAGATGTAAAGATTTTCCCATCTGCTATTATCTTTGATTTATATCTTGGAGTATGTTGAGAACCTTCGTTAATTGAAATATAAGCCGGGAAAAAACCATTCACTTTTGTGAATATTATCGTAACCGATTTTTGTGCATCAAATATTCTAAGATACCAGAATAAATTACATATTTGTTATAAGGCCTTCTTTTTACAGGCCATATGATAGAACCGCCTCTTTCAACCATTTGAAAAATACCTGGTAAATTGGACGTGCATTGCACGCTATACCGTCTTCTTTTTTATTAGTTAATATTTATATAGTAAAGGTTTTTTTAAATACGAGAATAATCAAATCAAACGTGATTGGAGATGTGAAGTGTCTCCGATCAACTAATATCATTGATCTATATTTGGGGCACGTTGAGAACCTTCATCGATTGTACTATAAATAGAGAAAGGCACCAATCACTTCTATCAATATTTTTTAAAACGATTTTTGTGCTTTATATATTCTGGGACACCATAATAAATCACATATATGTTATGAGGCCGCCTGTTTAAAGGCTACATGATAGTATCACCCATTTCGGAGAATTTAAAGGTCTCTTTTGGCCATTTAGATATACTAACGCATGTGCAGTGCAAATTTTTAATGTTTTAGTATTACAAGTTATTTGAGCCACAAGTATAATTTAATCAAATGTGCTGGGAGATGTGAAGCTTTTCCTATCTATTAATATTGTTGATCTATATCTTGGGGCATGTTGATCTCTTGATGATAGCGAACAGCATCATCTAATTTTGTGAATATTCACGAAATCAAATCACCTGTCTAAAATCAAGCATTTAATGCTAATCGAGAGTCAACTTATATGTCAATTGTCGAAGTCTTGATCCAATTCGATTTTGAAGGGTCCACTGTACAAAATATTTGGACTTGTGTCCATTGTAGTTAATTGTTTAAATGGAGACGTATTAAAAATTTTAACGGAAGGTCCCGTACAAATGTATAATTCTAGAAAATAAAAGTGGCGCCCTTCTCCAATAGGTAATATGCATGTAGAATATATATGTTCAATGCTAAAAGTCTCAATTGAATTACTTAGTTGTGTGAAATGAAGTGAGTCGAGTTCAGGATCTATTCTCAATTATTCGACTCGACTTGATCTGATCTCAATTGATGGTGAAGATTTCGAGTTATAACCTACTTCAGCGGTCCTAACATAAGTCTATGAAGAGACACGTTTAGGTATTGACACGCTGCTGATGCATGAAAGGAACAATCGAAATTGGATCTTGGAAAGTCAAACAAACAAAAATAAAAGAGGTCTTTTCCCTGAAAAGTGACGGTGTATTCTTTTCTTTGTAAAAGGTTCACGGGATTGTCCATGTGCTTCTCGCTATTCCGTAAAGACTACTTTCACATATAATATGGTCAAATTTCAGCAATGTATCTTCATCACTCAAAACGTGAGTCACAATAGCTGAATCTTGACATGCAAATTTCACTATTTTCACTAAGAACTAGATGATAAGCACTTCAAAGCAATTGACTGTGGTATCATAAAATTTTACAATTGTGTTTGTGACACGATCTTGTATTTTAGCTCTCACTCGTCATTTCCGTTCACGTCATCATAAGGTATGAAGCATATTTTATGCATTCATTGCTCAGAGCATACTCATTATCGTTGTAACAAGGAAATAATAAGAGGAGTATAGAGAATAGCATAGATTTGAGTAAGGCCGATCTTTATGAAGTTTCAACCGAAAAACGAAGACCAATCAAATGGTTCTTCAGTCGGTCCATGGTTTGATTTGCAAGTCAAAGGTTTCACGGGGTTGTCCATGTGCTTCTCGCTATTCCACTAGTATCACATATAATTTAATGTAATATGGTCAAATTCCAACTATGTATTTACATCACTCAAAATGTGAGTCAGCAATAGCTGGAACTTGACATGCAAATTTCCACTTTTTAAATTAAGAACTGGACAATAAGTGGTACTACGCATTGAACATAATGACTGAGAAGTGAGAATCAGATAAACAACATTTCATCTAATAACTCATGTTTTCAAAGTAATTAACTGTGGTATCATAAAATTTTACAATCGTGTGTTTGTAACGTGATCTTCTATTTTAGCTTTTACTCATCATTTCAGCTCACGTCATCATAAGGATTGAAATATATTTTATGCATTCATTGCTTAGAGTGTACTCATTATCACCGTGGTTCATCATCTTGTAACAAGGAAATAATAAGAGGTATATTGAGAATAGCATAGGTTCAAGGCCAATCTTTATGAAGTTTTAACAAAAAAACGAAGACCAATCAAGTGGCTGGTTGAGCGGTCCAAGATTTGATTTGCAAATTAAAGGTTTCACAGGGTTGTCCATGTGTTTCTCGCTGTTCCGCTACTTTCACATATGATTGAATGTAATATGGTCAAAATTTCAACTATGTATCTACGTCACTCAAATGTGAGTCAGCAATAGCTGGATCTTGACATGCAAATTCCACTTTTTTAAATAAGAATTGGACAGTAAGCACTATTACACATTTAACATAATGACCGAGAAATGAGAATAAGATAAATGACATTTTCATCTAACATCTCATATTTCCAAAGCAATTGACTATGGTATCATAAAATTTTACAATCATGTGTTTGTGTCACAATCTTGTATTTTAGCTTTCACTAATCATTTTATCTCACATCATCATAAGGTGTGAAACACATTTTATGCATTCATTGCTCAGAGTGTACTCATTATCATTGTGTTCACTATCTTGTAATGAGGAAATGATAAGAGGTGTATTGAGAATAGCATAGGTTCGAGTGAGGCGAATCTTTATGAAGTTTCAATCAAAAAACGAAGACCAATCGGGTGGTTGGTTGAGCGGTCCAAGATTTGATTTGCAAATTAAAGATTTCGCAGGGTTGTCCATGTGCTTCTCGCTGTTCCGCTACTTTCACGTATGATTTGATGTAATATGGTAAAAGTTTCAACTATGTATCTACATCACTCAAATGTGAGTTAGTGATAGCTAGATCTTGATATGCAAATTCCACTTTTTTAACTAGGAAGTGGATAGTAAGCACTACTACACATTTAACATAATGACTAGGAAATGAGAATAAGATAAACGATATTTCATCTAATATCTCCTATTTCCAAAGCAGTTGATTGTAGTATCATAAAATTTTACAATTGTGTGTTTGTAACACGATATTGTATTTTAGCTTTCACTCATCATTTTAGCTCACATCATCATAAGGTATGAAACATATTTTATGCATTCATTGCTCAGATCTACTCATTATCATTGTGGTTCATCATCTTGTAACAAGGAAATAATAAGAGGCGTATTGAGAATCGCATATGATCGAGTAAGGCCGATCTTTATGAAGTTTCAACAGAAAAATGAAGACCAATCAGGTGGTTAGTTGAGCGGCCCAAAATTTGATTTGCAAATCAATGGTTGCAAGTTAGATTCCCTAGTTTATTCTCAATTTTAGAGATCTCGATATCAATGAAACACCTACACTTAGTTGTATCGCCAATTGGGAACTTCCCCACTCACATCTAGTGGAGTTGCGGTGACGGTCTCATCCAATGGGTTGCTAGTGCTTTGTTGGCGCCTTAAACTAAACATTCCAGTAGCAAGTGAAATTAGGGAATGCATTGGTCCGGTCCAACTCGGAAAATTAGACTAGACTAGACCGAATTGGCTAGCTCTAGGTTGGTTGCCAAGTGGATCGGCTGGTTCTTAGTTCAACATAAAGAACCGAACCGACGAACTGGCCAAGATTTCTTAATTTCTATTTATTTTTTATGCTAAAGAAAATCCTAAATAGTAAGTTCATTTTTTTTTCCTTTAATGTTGGGAAATTCTCACTTTTAGGGAATAGAAGAAACAAAAAAAGAAAGAGATTGGTCTCAATCTTACAATCGGTCCGCTCTAGCCAATTTCAGAACTAGGTGGGCTAATTCCCGATTCCGTAAATTGGGAGCTGACCCTGCCCAGTTTGGTTCCAAGGTGGGAGTTGACCCACCTTGGAACCAATTACCCCCAGATGAGAGTGGTCTCAATCTTGTCCAAGATTTGATTGGTCGAGTGGTCCAATATTTGATTTGCAAGTCCAAAGTTGCAAGTTTAATTCCCCAATTTGTTCTCGATTCCAAAGACCTTGATTAGTTTGCCTATGACACACCCAACATTAGTTGTATCGTCGATCTTAGACCTCCCCACTCACATCTGGTGGAGTTGGGGTGATGGTCTCGTTTAGTGGGTTGTTCGTGCTCCATTGATGTCTTAAATCGAACATTTTAATAACAGGTGAGGTTGGTCTCAATTTCGTTTGAACCCTTAATTTCATTCAAACCCTTTTTTTTTCTTGACGAATACATAAAAAAGAAAATTTTGATTTAGCACAATCGATTTGAACAATATTTGGTGGCAAACGCATTTACACGTTTGTGGCCAAAGATTGTAGTGGGTTGGGGAAACTCCAAAAAGAATTTTCCAGCAAATACATTTTGGCCACTGTTGATGCCCCTCCATGACGGGTCATGACTCTGGTGAGTTTCCATTCCACTTCCACAACGACTTTTATGAGACTTCACTTAAAAAAAAAAAAACATATTATTCAAAGAATCTTTCAATAATAATATTAATAACAACAACAACAATAATTGACATGTTTGTCTCCACACAAGGAAAAGGCAAACATGTGGTTGGAGCAGTTCGCACTGAGCATCTGACCCATGAAATTTTAGTTGCTCCTTTGGATAGTTTAGGAGAATCTTATGTTCTTTCTTTTATCTATTCTTTGGGTTAGCTTAGAATATAATTTAATTGCTGAAAAAAGAGTAATCTGAACTTAAGAGACTAGAAACATGGTTTGCACATGGCATGATTGAGACTTTTTGTTGGGTAATTTAGGTTGCAAAACGCGTTTCAGGTTCTGAGTTAGTGTGTGCCTATGTGGTACTGAACTTTTACAGCAAAATTATTCCTAAATGACAATATGGTTATAGTCGTTTGTTTGGAAGTTTATTTATCTAGTCTTGACTACTCGGATTGGTAAAGGCTATCCCACTATGAGCTGGACATCATGCATTTTAGTCAAGAATAGTATAATATTTTGTATGTGACTTATTATCTCCTCATTTTCCGTATCGTGATAGAAATGGTTTATGTGATAAATGGGTGCACTGTGCAAAACCTCTACAAAAGGATGGATTTTAAGTGTACGGGTTGTGTAATTTCATCCGTATACAATTAACATCCATCGCCATTGATTTCAATAATTTTTGTAATATTTAAAAATTTTATTGCCTTGTTATACATAGGTGGTTTGTGTAAAAAATGAGTTGCATAGTTTGTGTACCATATAAAAATCCTTTTATGAAATTAGTCTGCTAAGTCATATTTGGAACCGTCTAATACGTAAGTATGTGGATCGGTCTTAATCACCCAATAATATCTACCATATCATAATTGGCACAATAAATCAGTCTTAATGTTTCTAGCATTATTTAGATTCTTTAAGTACGACCGTAACATCTTACATACAATAAGTTCCGAGGAATCTTTAATAAACTCCATCCTTATATACCTAATACCGTGTCAAAGTTTACTATCCCGACCTTAGGTTAATAAGTCATTGAAGAGCACTGTTTTTGTTCTATTTTTTAGACAATACATCGTGCAGGACAAGAAAGAAAAGGAAAGGAAAGCATACATTACTAGAATAGTCAACCTGTCATATCCCCAGAAAAGTAAGTTAAACAAATACCAAAATTTGTTAGGAAGACTGAAAACGATCGAGAAAGCAACACCTTGGTCAAGAACTTAGTTTGACAAGGAAGCGTGTTTGTGCTACAATTGATTTTAAAATGACCAATTAATTCGACAAGATAATTGTAATTAGGTCACCCGCAACAACTTGTTTTCATTCAAGAAAAGATAGAATAAATTTCTTAGACCAATCAAGAGAGCAAAAGACAGATCCCTCCCTTTCCATCTTTTCCATTTCGGAATTACCAATTCCGAACTTTAATTTTCCTCTTTCTGGGAGTAAACTTTGTTGACATTTGGTCGTGGGTAAAGTTCCTTTTCCCCTTTTCTCACGGTTCATTCTCATCAGTAATTATAAGGATCAAGTCTCACGGTCCCGCGGTCACGTCCAGTAAATCGATTCCCAGCTAGCCGAGCCATCCTCCAAGAAGCCGGTTGAGTCGGCGAGTTGCTGCTGGAAATTGATGTTCGGCTCTTGGGATTGAGCCATTTCCATGCATGCCGCGACGAGGTTTGCCCGCTGCAGCTCGATGTTGACGAGCTCGGCTTGAGTCTTGGCGAGCTGCTCTTGGAGATCGCTTACTTGCTTCTGGAGGTGGCAGATGGCTCCGGCGCAGCCGTAGACCGGGTCTCGGATCCTCGCGTTGGCCTCGTACACCATGCTGCTCACTGCATCCGCTCTCTGCGGTTCTGGAAGTTCCTGAAATAATTTACATTAAATTAATGAAAAAAACCAAGATCGAAGAATTATAAATCTAATTAACATGAAAGTCGCAAATTGAGACCTTTGAGGACATGAATTCCGACAGAATTGTACCACTAGGAATAATTAATTTTGTAATGTATCCAATAAAAAATCTCCTTGAGACTAAAAGGCTCCAAACAAATTGTAATCTAACTTTTGATTGTAAGTCAATGCAAATCTTTCGCTAAAACTCCTAGGATTTTTGCATAGCGTGTTACTAGTAAATTAGGAAAATGTCCACATTCAAAACATAAAAAAGTTTTCTAAGATAAAGTGCCAACGTTTTATTAAAATGTGATTGACTTGTTGTAGTATGAAATGCAAAATGCTTTGTCTAGAAAGGCGAGTCCTGAAAAAAAAAAGAGTAGTTTCTTTTCGTTGGCATAAAAAAAGAGGAAGTTGCGAAAAGAAAAGCTTTAACGCACGCGATTCAATTTTTTTGCTACAGTATTCTGGTGCGTTCACATTAAGGAGTGCCAAATCCTGATGAGGAACACTAGGAACAGTGTGCAAAATGCAAAAGTGGGGAAAGGGATGGACAAACAATACCTGCAAGAACTTGATGATGTTGCTAGCTCCGAACACTCGATGCGCAATGGTGAACTTGTAAGGCTCGGTGGGCGGGAAGTACGGGGCCAAGACACACTTGTCCACGCACCGCCGGCGCAGGATCTTGCAGGCGGCGCACGGGCTGAGGACTGCCGGTGGTGGCAGCGGCAGTGGGGTAATGGGAAGGGAAGGAGGAGGAGGGGGAGGATGAGGAGGAGGAGTGGTTGGAGATGAGGACTGAGACGATGGTGGTTGTGGTGGCGGTGAAGAAGATGAGGATGATGTTGAGTAAGGGAAGAAGACTTTAGTGGGAATTGTGACGGGTGCTGGTATAGTGGTTGTTCTCGCCTTGTATTCCATCTCCATAAGACTTTTCTTCAGAGAGAGAGAGAGAGAGAGAGAGGGTGAGAGGATGTGCGATGGAAATGTGCAATGGAAATGAAGGAGAGTGGTGGACTTATATACATGGGAGATGGAGATGGGAGCAATGAGTCAGCCTGCCCACGTCAACAATCCCAAAGACCAGTTTTCACCTACAGTTTTGAAAGGGCTTTGCGGCGATTTTGGCTTCTAATTAGTAAATTTTCACCGCTCAGCAAGGTCGAATCTACCCCCCTTTTCCCCTACTTGCTTGCTTGGGCGTGATTGATTCATCATGAATTTAGCGACCCATCAGTCCTCTCTCTTCAAATGGTGCAGAGATAAGTCAAGCTTTTTTCTTGTTTTATTGGAGGATTGGTGGTCCCTGCAAGCATCGGAATTTCCATAACGCAATTTCACATTACGATTGGTTCTGTCTACGGTATGGTCTAAACTTCATTAGCACGGTAATGATTTTCGAGTACCATCCAAGAGAGCGACTATAGTTGCGTCATATTTATTTCAAGATGATCGCTTGAGGATTCAAGTTATATCTGGCGATAAAATCATATTACACATATTGTTACACGAGAAAAAAAAAAAAAAAACTAGCGGTAAAGTACAAAAATGAATGGATTCACAAGAGATTCGTCCTTGTCATCCTCCATTGGATACGTGACATTTGTACTTATAGTACGATTCCACATTTCAACAGTTCAATGGTAGGAATGCAAATCATTTCTTATATCGGCAGCGAACCTGATAGAAATTTTTAAAGATATTCTGAAACACAAGGAAGGCGATCGATCGAAGTCCATTTGCATGTTTTCTTGTCTACAATCCTTAACCTAATCGATGAGAGAGCTCGAATAATTTGACTCGTTACGTACGGAACAATGCAAGACCTTATCTTGATGAGCCAGAAGACAACTTCCCAAGAGTCTTCCCATCTAGTTAAAGCGGGCTTAACTTATTTCAAGGGGCTTGACCCCGACAAACGTGGTCTGTCTTTTGAAACTTTCTACGCAACACATGACATCCCTAATCAAAGTAAGCAGGCGTTGGTCACTTATTCTCTCTCCATGCCTATCGAATTCAGACGAATTCCCCATCAATTACCCACGAAAACGAAGAAAGCCATCAAGTAGGGTCTCAAAATGTGATGCTGCCAACAGTTTTTCTGGTCTTGAATTATCTGTAAATTGTCTGGGAGGGGCCAAGCAGCGCAGCTCATATAGAAGAATTTGAAAAGCTGGGTCGCCATGCATCTTTTTTCAAAACAGCAAATTCAAAGGCATCATCCTAGTCGCGACTTTGTACATGTACGCATGTTCCTTACGAGACTTTACGACCGCAACCGCGAGTTTTCAAAGTGGAGTTTTGCTAGTACATGTCCATTGAATCTATATCATAGTCTGTGAGACAGCTCATATAACTTGGAAGAATTTTGGTACGAGGTTTTACTGAAATCTGCCTTTATTTTTGTACCAATATATATACATAGACAGCTCATACGACCAAGGTGAGATTCGTTCCTTAACACGATCCCGGTGCCTCCCGATAAATCTTTCCTTCACGTGTGAGCCTCCTATATGTCCAGTTGTTTTAGTGTATATTTGACCCCGATATCCACCTTATAGCTGTGAATTGCAACTTCTATCATTGCCTCTCACTACAATCGCAATCGGAAGAGCTAGCGATGGTACACGAACTGGACACGGAATTCTGGACCATGATGCTTGCTTTCACCCATGTCCGCTCTGCCAGATCGAACTGGATATACATCATCACTCCGCACCCATGTGGATATCAAGACTTCTTTCTTGAAATATTCACTAAAAAGTGGTACAAAAATCAAGGGCCAACAATCAAAAAACCATACAATAACAGAATGTGGATATCTTATCCCAAGGAGAAAGTTCAACTCTGAACCCATCAACGTCGGTGGATAGTGAGCAAGATCACTCTAACCGACTCCATTGAGCTCCCCACCATAGAAGTTAATAGTTACACCTATTCGTTCCACACTATACTTCGATGCTGCCCTTTGAACAAGAATGCCGGCTCAAGCAACTCCGTCCCCTAAAACCTCAAGTGAATTAGTGTGATCTGACTTATCATCAAAAGACGTAGCTTAGAGACAAAAGAAGCAGCCAGCATCGAAATGGACAGTAGGCCCGGCATGACTTGGCACGAGACGATCAAGATGCGAAGCAGATTAGATAATGGTACGGCATTTTTAGCTTCAATTACGGGATTCCACAATCTATCTCACCGTTGCCGACTTTTTACTTGGAGCAAAGACTCCTACAAACATCTTTCTCCTCACGCTCCGGGCCACCAAACTGATGTTGCCTCGGATTCAGACAGCAAAATTTCTCCACAAGGAAAAAAACCTGTCACGACGACGACGAATCCATGCACAACGTGTCAGTGACGTGGCGAGTGATCGAGAGGGGCACGAGTCGTTTCCGAAAGAGCAAAGGACTGGCCACGGTCGTTGGTGTGGCCCACTGTTTGGTCGGGTAGAGGAAGTACCGCTGCACCTCGTGGCGAACGAGCCCGAGAAAAAAGGAGCTCTGGAGCTTCCCCACGTTGTAATACGTAGGGGAAGAAAAAAAAACCAAACGAGGCGTGCCAAAACTTTCTACGCTCGAACACCATCGACATGGCTTTCCTTCGAGTAGTTGGAGATTGTTCCCTCTCCAACTGACTTGAATATGAATGCTCGGCTTTTTCATGCGCTCCCCAGATGCATTACTACTGCAATTTCGAATGGAACCCTTGATCAAGTCCATTCAAATTCAGGCATCGACCTTTCGACTAGACAGGTCGGTTAAATCAAGTGCCAATCCTGCCTTCGGTTCGACCATTTTCCTCTATGGTTACTGTTCTAACTCAGTCATCTACATGCCAATTAGATAATAAAACGGTTCGATCTCTGATAGGTTTGAAAAACGCTAGGTCAAACCTATTTATGGAACCCAAGTTTTTCACCGAATGAGAAAGGCCTAGGTTTTTTTTTTTTTTTTTTTTTTCTCGCTGTTATTGGTCGAGACTTCAACCCAAGTCAGATTCGTACCTTTCATGTTCTAACATATTGACATCTTGGTTTCCTAATTAATTTTGGTCCGTTTGTCAAAATCCGATGCCGGCAATTAACTCGTGAACAATCTATGCATATCTACTGCTCATACGAGGAGGAATCAACCTCATCACGTCATGTTTGAAGGCAACATGATGTAACATGCTCCTTGAAACGATCGGTGCCAACCAACTCGAATTTTTTTTTTTTTAAAAACATCGAGAAAAAAGAAAACAGATAAACCAACTCTCAACTATTTCCATGGTTTGGCCATTGGTCTCAAACTCAAATTGTTGACCATAGAGAAATATTTAATGCGTCAGTCACATGGCGGACACACATGGCATGGTCGATCTATAAATTTTTCTATGTAATATGCTTGATATCTTACGTGGCGCTTAAAATTCGGAATCCGTCATTTTTTTAATAGATTGATTATATCACATGTTATTACTGCATATATATATACCTTGTTACTAACAATGTTCTATGCATCCGTTTTTCTCACCATTTGCAATTTGAGCAACCTAATCCCTATGCTTCCATCACATGCCCAAGAAAATTGAATTTGACTAGTCCTTAAATCATATTTAATGAACATAGTAATTGTTAGCTTCCAATCCTCTATATTTTCAGACGCTAAATCACATACCTTCAGAAAAACCTTAGTTCCACAAGAAAAAGGCTATCCATCAGTCTATATTCCATTTTCCAGCTGTAGGAGAAAATAGACGATGCAAAATGGACGATGCGACGAGAATCAACCTGCGTCGAGGCGATCGTACTCCGCACAATCCAAAAGGTATCAAGATCGCTCCACGGCTGCATGCTAGGGCACAGAGTGCGTGAATGAGGCTTGAACGGGTGATGAATTCTAAAAATCTAAGTGAGACCGAAAGTAAATTAATTAGATTTGAGGAATGGGTCAAAGTTCTCGTCCGCATGGCAGATATCTAAAGTGACTAGACATGCTAAATCGCTCGACACGTCTTTGCTTCAAAGTAGACCAGCAACCTCACGGTCCAAGGGCTCGTGGCTCTAGGGTTTCATCGATATCGATAGGCTTGTGGGGTTCATGCACACTGCGCAACAAGGACTCTCTCGTGTTGCATGCATTCATCACGTGCTGTACATATAGATGAATGTAGCTTGTCGTGCAAGTTAAAAGGACGTTAATCTGCCTTCTTCTTTTTTTTAATAAGAACGTGTTGCCACCATCTGCGGTTCATAGAGCAAGACTGTGGATCGTGGCTTTGCTGGTGAAGCTGAATAGCACACGCTTTGACATGGTTTCGAAAAATTGTTGTCTAAAGTTGGGTTTTATCAAATCAAATCAAATCATTCTGTGGTATTAAAGTCACGGGTCAATCACATGTAAAATCATTTACGTCTCTGCCGAGCTGAGCCAGTTGACCCCACTCAAATTCTTGATTTGCCTCCCCTTTTTATCTTATATTATTATTATTTTGCTTTGCAAGAGCATAATGTTTATATTGATCTCGTCTTTTGTAGGGTTTCTTTTTTGATAGTGTATTTGAGTCTTCAATCTTGACATCATAACAACGTTATGAGCCCAAAGTGTAATTAGGGTTCCAACTTTGTTGAGGTCTGTTGTACTTACGATTTAGTAGTCTTGTTTATCATGACATAATAAATGTTCTTGTACATTCCTATGGAGTGATTGGCATCTTATCTTCATGTCATCGATTCCACGGAACTTGTTGCATAGTAGTTCCTAACTCGTGATATATTGAGTAAGAAAATAGCTTAACCGATAAAAAATTGTTGCTTGAAAATCTATATAATAAATAAATAAAAAAATCATGTAAACATATGTTGGGTTTTAGTCCAATGGACTATAATAATAAGAAGGATATCTTTATAGTTTTATCTTCGGTAGAAAACCGCATTGTTAAGGAATGAAATTTAGATCGTGAATTTAACTTATTGTACATGTTATTCTCCATGCTGATATTCAAGTTTTATTTATTTATGATACAATTAAGCTAAACTCATTATCATCTTAATTCAATCATAAAATTTCTAATTTTGCTAATTTAGTTTAAACCTTTTGCGTGAAATTATAATGTACTCTCTCTTTGTAGCCAATTTTCAGTATAATTTTTGAGGTGGGGGTGTGTCACATAAGATGGCCAATGATAATCAAACTACCATGTCAACAATTTCCCTAAAAAATTAACCAAAATGATTACACTGGAATTCCACGAAAAAATTTAAGACTAAATTGGTAAGATTAAATGTTTAGAACTGAATTAACATCCGTATAATAGATTTATAATTGATTTGGTAATTTTCCTTATATATTTTCTTCCACAACTCTATAGAACACGTAACGAATGTTCTTTTACATTCCTATATTGTGATTGACATTTTGTCTACCATGTCATTTGAATATAAGCAACTTATGGCATACTGGTGCCTCACTCACGCTCAATTGATGCAAGTTAGGAACTATTTCCATGTACATAAGAAAAAAATTATATTTTAGACTCATCTATTTCCCGCTTTCCATAATTTCTGTCCACTTATTACTAACAAAGATCAGAGAAACCAACATACTTTTTTTTTTCTATCGAAAGAAAATTATTTTTATCACTCAAAAGGATACTTAGAAGTATATAGACTTTCATGGCAAAGCAAATCAAAGCAGAGTGAAGGCTAGAATACTACAAAACAAAACCAAATCCAGCAAATAAGAAGAATCAACAAAGTATCAGTATGGTTGAGCACACGTCATATGAAGTTAATCAAAATAGGTTAAATAATTGATACTGGAGGTGGAGGACCTGTACATGAACAAAGCAAGGGATATTGAATCCTGAAAATATTATTAAACTCCTAGATTTAAATCGACAGGAGAGAACTCCTAGATCTAGAACTAGATTAGGAGAGTTCAAACTTTCAGATCTAGATTTAGATCGGGAGAAGATAGCTCCCAGATTTAAGAAAAGAACAAGAAAACTCAAATAATATCAACAACAAATGGAGGGGAGGGTGAGACTAGCTCAAAGCCTCCCTCATACATGAAGCTCGAAGAAGACGATGGAGAGAACAGAGAGAGGAAGAGAAAAATGCTTTTCAACAAACCTATCAACCAACATACTTAACCTCCCTATAAATCAACCTAGATATCCAAGACTAAAATTACAACGTGGAATCAAGATTTATGATAAGATATGGTAAGTGGTCGGTCGTTTTGAATAAGTTGGCCACTTGAGATAGGCTTGCAAGATGAAAGTAGGAATTATGTTTTCTTTGCCAATAACTTCTCATCATTGGTTTGGTGGAAAGTATTGGTACTACATGATCTGCAAAATGAAAACTATTAGCCCCACATGAGATTTGTAAATGAATTCATGCTTTGAACTCAAATTACATTACCCACAGCGAAAGTAAACATATATTAGTAAAAGAACCTTCTTCAAAAAGGTCTGAAGGATAAACTAAATGATATGTATATTAATTTTCTTCTCTCACAATAGGCTTAATGTGGTATCTTCTTCCTTTATATTGATCAAGGCTTGCAAGCCCATCGATCCACACAACTATCCATGTGTTAGTAGAAAATTCATCAGCTACCGCAGCCCTGCTTCTTTAGGCGGAACTCCAAGTTGAGGAGTTATTCAGAATATTATCAAGATATCGACATATTTTGTTTTATAATCAAGGGTATATAATAAGTCAATCTGATAATGAGTAAGCAAGGATCCCTCTTTAGTTTTTGGTGGAGACCTATCTTGTATACATACTCGTATTAGATCAATGATAAATTTCTAGATTTCGTTGCAAACCCAAGTGATTACTTTTCAAATCAATAACTAAAATCACTTTAGAAGACAAAAGGCTATTCCCTCTTCTTATAGAAACTTCATTTTTATCTTCCCCCCCCCTTATCCTCCATTGACGTGTAAAGTTGAGCGAGACTCGGCAAACCAAATAATGGAGGCAGCTCCAGGTTGTCGGCTCAATCGAATCTTCAGCTGATGACATTGACTGCATGGGACAGTCGAGGTTACTTTGGGGGGGTCCAAGAAGAAGTGATCATCATAATTATTTGTCCGGACACAAATCACCACGAGACACGAAAGATTCTCATTGTTCTGGTTCGGCACAGAATCTGCAGAACTGGCTTCCATTGACAGAACAAGAACGAACGGGTGAAGGAAGGTCCACGCGTCTGATGGACGTGGGGTCTTCTACACGGTTTCTCTTGCCCTACCTTGGATTTTGTTCCCCAACCCGAATGCTAAAGAGACGACCAGAGAGTTTTCTTGCAATTGCATTAAAAGATCGTGTTTGTTAGCAGTAATGCCCGAAATCCCACTTTATGGAGGACAGGTATTTTTTTTTATCGGTTTGTAAACGAGACCCCCTAATTTCACGGGCAACGGGTCGAATCATAACACATTATAATCGGTGATGGGATAAGCGGCGTAGATAGGGTTAAAGCATTGTCGATTGGAGGAGTTTATGACACTTTCAGTCCATAATTTGTTTGGCCTGGGCGTGAGTCGGGTCACAGAGGTGATTTCTTTACTTTATCGGATAATTGGCAATGTTTGGTTGTTTCTTTGGAGGGACTGATTTCAATTCCAAGAAATTTATAGTACTCCCATTCAGAAGTCCAACAAGTAAATCAAGTGACACAAGAATAGCCAAGCAATATTCTACTTTCTAACCAAAATTCAAAATATAACGCTACATGTGAAATTACGTATCGAGGAAAACTCAATCTATATGCGAAATTACATTTTAAGAAAAAGCAATGTTTGTAAGGTTTTGATTACTTTAAAATAAGTCAAAATGTGCGCACCATAAGATTCAGTGAAAGTAATAGGCAAAATGTAATAAAAAACTACTTGACACCGACCTTAATTACCTTATTCGCTTTTAGGGCTTTCATTCAGTTCTTTTTTTCCCAACAAAGTTTATTAAAAAAAAAAAAAACAGAAATGTTTTACATATGACAAAATGATGTTGCCCAAGGTTCTGTCCTGCAATTATTTTGACAATAGAGCTTGGCTCTCTAATGATTCGTAAAGGTGAAAAGAGAGCTCTTTTCTGCTAGTACGTTGGTTGAGGGAATCAGAATCAAACTTTTATGATATGCTTTCTTTCTGGCGAAGGAATTTGATCTTTTCTCGTTATCTTCGAAACAAAGAGATTCTAAATATAGAAGCTTTCAAGTCCCTGTGGAACTGTGCTTGCTTGCTACAGTCACTTCGTGTCTCGCGACGAAATCGAGGTAAAGGTTGGAAGCCACTCTCGTGTCTCAACTTGTAAGGATGGCCAACTTCCTCACTAGTTTCCACTTTTAGATACCACTGTCGACAAGCTCTTTTCAGACTGAACCATTCATTTATCGAAAAAAAAGAAGAATTTGTGGTAAGAAAATATCAACTTCATCTTCTGCCGACACCTAGATTGATTAATTTTCTAGACTATTTCTTTTTTACGCTTGGCTCACATGAAATAAATCAAGTGAGATATTATAAGAAAAGTGTACTAGTCAAAGGTGTAGAAGTAAATTCTACGAGTGACAAAATAAAGCTTTGGGTCGGAGATAGTCTATTTAATTTGTTTCACGCGCGGAAGTAGTCCTTCATTAATCCTTACTTGTGGTGTGAAGGATGACTTGCTCTGGGCTAAAATGAGAGTTGATGAACACATTAGTGCTTTGGAAATCTTACATTTTACGTAAAAGACACGATTGAAATATGCTGAAATTTTTTATCGGTACAATCAATTCTTGAAATTTATCTAAATGTACAGTCAAATCATTACATTAAATCTTAATGGCACCGCCGTTGCTGTCTCTTGCACTATGGTTCTTCCTATAGTCTTCGTTGCTTTGTCTATCCATTCCCACTGTAGCTCGTTGTCATCAATCTTGCTACCTCCTTCTTCAACTTCGATAGGCCTTCATGCCCTCAACATTGCGACTCTCAATCTTGCTTCGTTGCCACTGGTCACTACAGGTCATACCACCTTCTGCACCGTGGTCTTTATGTCACATACCTTCACGACCAACCATCGTGGTCTTCTCTTCTATCCCTTGTTATGTTTAAAGAATGGGTACAACACGTCACATCCTAAAATTTCTGAATTGGATGAACTGAAGTTTACAACCAAGAAGGGGGGAATTGGTTTTGTAGGATTTTAAACTGTTTCGTGCAAGATAACATCCAGAGGACGGAACAATGTTTGTATATGAAATATGCTATATAGAGCAAATATTTCTATCATTAAAATTATAAAGAGAATAAGGGACAGAAGAGATTGCAAAGCAACTTATAGTGATCGGGTCTTTCCACTCTGCTTACTTCACTGTTCCAACTCTAACAACCCAATATCAAAGTTGAGATCTACTTGTGCAATTCTGGAAACCTTTGATAGCGTTTATAAATAGAAGTTGAAGTTGTCTCTCCACGAAGGATTGTAAGTTACTGTACAAGTACACAAGCCTCACTCTACGCTCAAAGCACTCTTCCTCAATTATTACACCAACAGTCTCTCAGAGAATACAATCATATTTCATAAGATTTTTTCTTGAAGAATAACTAAGGAAGTAAAAACAAGTTTGAGATCGTTTTGATCTGCTTTGCTGACTTCAACTATCACTTTGACACGTATATAGCCCGACAAGCTTCCTCAGCATGTTGGAAACTTCAAGTAGGTCAAAAGAGCCGTTGCAAAAACTAATCATAGCTCAGAACGTTAATTGGAGCTAATTAATGAACCTTGTCCGAAATAGACCAAACTGCCTCTATGAACTCCTCCAAAACTTCTACTTAGCCAAAAATGGCCAAACTCCTTTTGAGTTCTCCATAACGTTTCTATGTGGATTCCAAGTCCTTAACTTGGCTCCAAAGCAGCAATTTCAATTTGAATCTATTCAATTTGAAGTTTGGTCTTCATTCCCAGGTTTGGGAGTATTGTCCACTCGGTCTGTAGCATGAATTTGCTCTACAACGCAGTCCATATAGACTTGACGATTTTCACTAAAACCCTGTCTGTTCAACTTCTGTAGTTAAGTCCTTTCTAGTATATTGACGTACTTATGTTATCCAAGTTGTTCTCCTCCTGATTGATCTATCCAAGTACCTCCACGTCCCTCGCTTGTTCACCCAAATTGCAAAGGTTATTGTAACTCTTAACACTCTCTGCAGACAAAGGAAGCTCTAAACGACATCTTATTATTAACATCATCTACATATGAACTTGTATATACCGAGGATCTTTAGTCTGCACACTTAAGTATATTTATTAAATTTACACATAATGTTTTGTCATTTTCAAAATATATAGTCACTTTTCTTAATATGCATGTCCTAATATTGCGTAGGATGTTAAGACAATGAATGATTTGCTCGGGTTATTGAACGGCTTGGTGAAAATTACAATTCCCTATTGCGTAGCTTAATCTATATTCTTCCAAACTCACATTTCTATTGATTCTTAATCTCCAAATGGACTTATCCGAATTGATAACGTAAATTGTGTCACCAAGTGTTTGCTCCTCAAGTTTTACTCATCTATTTAGTTTATTAAAATAGTTGTACAAACACGATACATTTTAAGTGTTTATGGAATAATGATTTTCAGTTTACTATTTTTAAGTAACTCAAAACTAAGTAAAAATATCATTAATTTTCTTGATATATCCTAAGATTTTACGAAAATAAGATTTTAGTTTACTATTTTTTAAATGACTCAAAATAAAGTAAGATATCATTAATTTTCTTGAAGCATGGTCATAAATGTTATTCCACTTATTATTTATCGCGCATCGCACGGGTCTTAATCTTGCATGGAGAATTAATATGATTGATTTGACGCTAAATCAAGGGAGTGGGGAGAGGTCCAGATTCCTACCAATCAACATATCCCTTGTCTCCCATGATCTAAAAGGATTGCCAAAGCTGCCTCCGCTTTTCCTCCTAAAAGTGCAAATAGTGGATATTCCTTATTGAGGATTTACTCAAACTCTATTGTGGTCGATTCATGCTTCTTGAGTGTTAAATCAATGTCCATATGAACTATGCAATTATTGGCATGAATGATGCTTCTTGAAAGTTCATTGCTTAAAATGTAGGTTGATACCAAGTGCAAGAAGTTCCATGGAAGGAAAAAGTGCAATTGGTAGTTTCATCTAGACCTTGGATTACATATGATTTATGCCCACACTAGATAAGCAAGGGAAAATCAGAAATTCACTGCTAAACTTTCTAATTTTACCAATGTAACCCTAAATTTTGATGCAAAATTTCAATGTAGTCAATTTAGTCAATTGTTACTAGAACTCATTGATATGATGGTCCATATAAGTTGCTGTTTCAAAAAAAGTTGTCAACGTTGACATGTCACGCAGAACAATTGATATGACTGCACTTTCAGTGATTCTGACAACAATTGACCAAAATAATTACATTGAAAGTTCGTTCAAAAATTTAGGATTACTTTGACAAAGTTGGAGATTTTGTGACTGAATTGACTTTCATAAAATATGTATATGATTAATTTGATAATTATCTCATTCAATAAAAGCAGTAGAAAAATTAAAGTTTGCCCGCATTTAATTTTCTATTTTAAGAGTCAAGAGAAAACGTCTCCAATTTTTGTGAGTATTCTCATAGTGATCGAAGCATATTAATGAGTACATCCGACCTTCATAACAATCTAAATATGGAATATAATCATACCATTACATTTTCAAAGCAATGTTAATATACAAATAATTGTAATCGATGGTATCACACCACGGAGTAATTATCACTAATAGCTATTACTTGCAAAATAGTTATTACAAATAGGAGCACGATTGTTATTACTAGACATAGATATGGAAATGCGTGATTAACATGTAATAAGGTTTGTGATGGGGAAAATAACCAAAAAAGTCATAAATATATTATAATTGTGTCGATTCAGTTCTAAATTTTCTTTTTTTGGCCAATTCAATCATAAGCATTTTATATTTATGCCAATTCAGTCCTTTCACAAATTTTGGCTCGTTAATGTTAACGTGGATAACTTTTTAGTAATATTTTATTTTTTTAAAACTTTTTATTCTTTTTTCTTTTTTCTTTTCATCCTTCTTTTTTTTTTTCCCTCATAATGGTTGACGAGGGAGGGCTTCATGAGCCTATTCAGCGGCAATGAGGCCATGCTCACCTTCACCCATGGCCGGCAAGGTTGTGCTCAAGCCTAGACTGTTGTGTGTGCGTGGCTCTTATAAGTTGGTATGATTTCTCTTGCGATCTAGGCACAAGGCCTAGGGGCTGCAGGCAAGGCCATGGCTGCCTTCGCCCTTCGCGTCCCTCACCAGACATTGTGGGAAAAAAAAAAAGGAAAAAAAAATAAAAAAAAAAAAAAAAAATTATTATTAAAAATTGTTCAAATCAACATCGAATGGATGACTTGCCAAATTTGGTTGAATAGACTGAAAAATGTATAATCGAATTAGCACAAGTCCAAAAGGTTTATAATTAAATTAGTAAAAAAAAATTTATGATTGAATTACCATAATCAATGCAATTCCGTGGTGGACAAGTTGATTCGCGCCTTGACCCCTCAGCCGAAAGAGTAGAGGTTCGAAACTTCTCGCCCCCATTGTGCAACTTACCTGCGACGCCATGGGAGGTGGGTCCCTGTGGCGCCGCCCCGAGTTTACATCGCCAGCTACCGGCTGTATGGCGGTTCCTTGGTCACAAAAAAAAAAAAAAAAAAAAAAAGTATCAATGCAACCAAACTCGAAGCAAGTATATACATAACAATGACATAATAAATATAAGCAGAAATTGCAAAAAAGAAATAAAGAAGGAAAGAAAAATCAATATAGAAAAACGAAAAAATTAAAAATAATGGAAACCAAATACAAAGAAAAAAAAGATAAAAAAAAAAAGTTTGTGAGAGTGAGCTTGGGCCCAATAGAACCCAAGAACCACAGCAACTGGGCAGTCTAAGTTGGGCATGGGCCGGGCTGGGCCGTGCAATCCAAGAAACATGAGCCCATCCCATGCGAGCTGGAAGCCGGTCTATCCATGGCGGCTCAGGCGAGGGAACAACGCCACAGGCGTCCATGTCCCTGGCTCTCTCCTTCCCTCTCCCTCCGTCTCTCCATCGACGACGACGTCGCGGCAATCCGCTGTGCAGAAGCAGAGCGAGCGCCGCGGCGAGCGTGGGCGTGATGAGGGAGGTGAAGCTGAAACCCATCGAAGCGACCCCCGAGACCTTCCAGGACTTCGGCCAGGTCATCGAGGCGTCCCCCGACGGCGACGTGTTCGGCCCGAAGGACGCGCAGCTCGACCTCAGCCGTGGGATTCCCAGGTTTTTCTTTTGCTATCTCGTCGCAAAACACTCTGAAAGTAGATGGGTTGGAATCCGGTTCGATGTAGATGGGTTGCTTCGTTTGATGATCGGTAGGAATTTGCAGTACCCATATGCGAATTAAGGGGGAAAGGTCATTTTTTGTTTGGTTATGCAGAGTCTGAGTTAGCCACGAAGTGCACCTGACACGTGTTTGATTAAATGTTTCGGTGGTCTGTTGAGGCAACTGGGCAACGGAATGAAAATCCTATGCCAAGGATTCTCATTTTGATGTTCAATCTCACATACCAGTTGCGGTTCTATTGTGAAATGGTTATAGTGATTAGTTATTGACCAGTGGATTTACGTGGAAGGGTTTGCCCAACGGCTCCTTTTGTTATCGTTTGCTTGTTGAAAATTCTCTGATATGTCAAGCAGGAGACATTTGGTAATTCGAGTGGTTTTCCAGATGGAGGAGGGAAATTGGGCGTGGACTTGTTTAGTTGAATTTTGAGTCAACTTTTGGTCCTGGATATCGATGAAGTATTCGTAATTTTCTCTTTTTAACCCTGGAGTGTTGCTAAAAAGAGAGGGTGAATGCTTACTTGCTTTATATTTTCTTTTTTTGCCAAAGTAAATGATCCATTTTCCCTTTTTCTGGTTTTTATGTTGATCCAATATGCATTCTGAAACGAGAGGGGTGGATACACAGCCCCAAAGCTAGTCATGCGCTGAAATTTCATAATGTTTTACTGGCAAGCGAAGAATGTGCAGGTTCTCTTGCTAATTGGGAAAGGAAATGTCAGACACTCTAATCATTATATTAATTTTGTGTTGGCATACTATGGATTTTCATTGAAGGAAGAGAATTGGGTAACAATCTATGCATACAAAGTTGTAGTAATTGTAATTGATCTTTTTGTCTTCCCCTGCTGATGGCATATTTCATTGCCTCTATTGGTGCTTATTCTATATTTTTTCGGTGGAAACTATGTCCGAATTATTCAGAGCAGTATCTGCTGTAACAGGTTTTACATCATGCATCTTGAAGACCGACCGCTCAAGTTTTCTGACATTACACACCATGCCAGCGTGACCCAGTGTCTTGGTTCAATTGGGGGGCATCCCTGGTATCTTGGTGTTGCTAGACCATCCATCACAGCTCCAGGGGAAGTGAAAGATGAAGCTACAGAAAACTTAAAGCAGTCTCGGTGTGATCACTTCTATGTGCCTCCCGCTGTGGACAACGTGTATGTGTTCAGAATTTCTGGTTCCAAATTTGTGAAGCTCCATGGGGCACATGGCATGCTGGACCCCTGTTTCGGGCGGACAAAATGGATTTCTACAACTTAGAACTGAGTAATACCAATGTGAGTTTTCCATTTCTTTCGATCCCTCTGTTATTTTCAATACTTTTATCCCTCAATGAGCAATATGTGGATTAAGTTGTCAAGGTTCTGTTTTTCTTGACTCTATAATACTTCTCTGGCATTTTGTCCATTCTCATCACATGCTTATGTTCACAAGAAGAATTCATCTAAGAGACAGACATGCTACAGCACAGTTATCATATTCCATGCAGGTGGTGGATCACACTCTTCACAGCTTTGTGAAGGAGAATGGAGTTGTCTTCTTAATCGATGAATAGCCATGCTCGCTTTTATGCTTCTGGGTGAACGTCTGCTGCAGTAACACAGTGCCTCTACGGATGGAAGGGGGAAAAATGATTCCAACTGCCATAGTTTTGGCATATTGAATAAGACTCTAGAAAGGCCGGGAGTCAGTACGGTACATTGTAAATTCTCATTTTGGGATAAAATGATCGCAACCATGTGTATCGCAAAGATGAATGATTCTGTCAATGTCGGTTCTTTGCTTGTCCTAACAGGGTCACTTTCATGTACATCTTTTGTTTTTCTTAAAAGAGAATTTGAATGCTAGCAATATGACCGAGGAGGATGTATTAGCTCTCGTCGTCTGCTCTTTACAGCCTATCTTCACATCAAAACATGCTGCTCTTTACAGTCTATTCTTCACATCAAAACTGCTCTAGCAGGCATGTTAAGGGCACATTTCGAAAAGCTTGCACTTTGCTAAGTCTATGTAAAAAGCTTCACTTTCCTCCTAAATTATCATGGAGCAGTCAACTGAGTGAGTAGCTTGAGCGAGTGTGAGTATTATCTAAGTCAAATCGATCATATTTGTAATTCAAGTATTTAAGACACTAAATATATAATAAACAGAGATGTTGGTTTGCATCCACAATCATCGACCGACCAACTGATCATCTCTCGAGGACGTGAAATCTGAGGTACGGTCTCAAAGCGAGGGTCCCATTGTGGTTAAGAAGCAGTATATGTAAAATAGTCTACACGGATGGATGAGCAATTGCACTAATGTATTTGCCAGGCATCATGAATCAAGCAGCTTACAGATTTTTTGCCCAGATGACAAAAGTGCCACCTTGAAATCAAGCCTTGACGTGTAGGTTGGGGTTACATTCCTGGCCCTGATGGATCATATGTGAACCCCAAAGGATCGGCCTCAGCTCCATTAATCGGGGAAGGGATTCAATGATCACGTAATACCACGTCATAGGTTAATGTGGTATGCATTTTTTTGTTGAAAGCCATAAAAAAAAAAATAACCACCAATCGATGACATGGGCATTAAAAAAAATGATAAGTGCACTAAAAGTCCTAAAACCTATTATAAAAAGTGCAATTGAATTCTAAAACTTTTAAAAAGTGCAATTAAGTCATAAAACTTGTTAAATTAGTTAAATCAAATCCTTTCATTATCGTCACTTTTTAAAAGTTACTTGATTTCACTTTTTGAAAATTTTAGGATTTAATTGCATTTTGTGATAAGTTTTAGAACTTAAATACATTTTAAAAATGTTTTAGGATTTAATTACATTTTCATAACAAATTATAGAACTCTAATATACTTATCCCAATATTTAAATAAATTAATTAAAAAAAAAAACCTCCCTCCTTTTTTTCTCTCCTCCTACTCCGTTCCCAGCACTCTGCCGGTGGCCATGGACCTTAGATTCCAGATTTCCACAAGCACCGACGACTCCACCGGTGGCCATGGCTGAGCCACTCCCTCTATCGTCGCGGTGGCTCACAACCGCACCATCCCCGAGCCCACGTCACTCGTGGCCAGGCTCCTCCATTGCCAGATCTAGCTAGCGTAGGCAAGGTATGGACAAGAGGATCTCCCTTTGGAGCCCAAACATAACGCGGGAGGGTATTCTCATTGGACAAACCACAAGGAACAAGCCCCCCTCATTCTTTGTTCTCCAAGCAAACATCATGAGCAGGCCATGATGAAAAAGTGAGTATGCCTGGGAAGCAGACGGACGAAATCTGGGCTCATGTTCCCTCTGCTGTTCAAGCCGATCGTTGCAGCAACACGAGGTGGAGTGGCTAGGCAACGAGAAGGATTCCAGCGCAACGTTGTATTGGGCTCTAGATCCAAATCTGGAAATCTGGACACTTGTGACCAAGGCTTCGTCGTTGGCATCATTTACACCCCTCCGTCGAGCCTCGTAGATGAAGTGGTTCCTTCACCATCAACAGATTCCGGAAATCTAGACGAATCTGACGAGAACAAGATGGCAAGGACCTAAAAGCATGCCCATAGATGGAGGATATTGACAGCAGTCGTCGGTGTCTGTAAAAGGAGGAGATGGGGGAGCTAGCAGGGAAGAGAGAGAGATTGGGATAGGGCTTTAGTAAAAATACATACCACATCAGCCTATGACGCGGTACCAAAGGTCCACTGAACACCTTCTCGAGTAAAAGGTACTACCCGATAACCGGAGTCCACTAGCAGAGATGAGCCGTAGACTCTGCCGACGAGATTTTTGCTCGTCAGAAAAAAGAGGGGAGAAAAGTTGAACCACCGAATATTTTCTCCGGAAGATGTATCTCTTAAGAGCTCCATGATGCAAATTGGTGCTCTAGAGCATGGATTAAAATGAATCAGAGTTTCCAATTAAACGTCTTTTTTTCTGGCATTAAGTTCACACTGAGGACAGTCTCAGTTCAATCAAGCAAATCGGGAAGAATGGAAAGCATGCGCAAATGAATAACCGATAGAATGCATCATTTGTCGAAATAATATTAGCAAATGGACCACCCAAGTTTGATAGTCCATGTCTATATTATGTACAACAGATATATTGGGAAAATTTGTGAGCTGTGAACTCACAGCACACTATCAAATACGTAGGACCTATGCCATTCAAAACTATTTCCTACTTTCCCGCATCATTACAAGTCAATGCTAGTAATGGCTGACCGAGTGACAATATCATAGACGGAAATCAGAATCTCAGCACCTATCAAAATGATGATGAGCCACTCCAGAAAATCTGACTTCCTGTTCTGCAGAATTTCCTGAAGAAAGCGAATGTTATGCTGCAAAGAGAACAAGATGTCAGCTCCTAAAAGACAGATTGTTTAAATCTTCCCACTGACCAACACGAATTTCCATGACTACAAGGATGATACCTCTACAAACTTCAACTTGAAATCAAGACTTGCAAATCTCTGTGTTAACTCAAATTCGTCTCTCAGATATTCCCATATCTGAGCATATTTGGCATTCTTCCATGCAATATCTGATCTGAAAAGTCCATGCAGGCCATAACATTATGCAACACACATAAGACAATAAAAGGAAATGTTTGAACTCAGATAGAGGCCTTAAAACGGCTGTGAAGCTTAACTCGTTTTGAGTATCACAAATATAACTAATGTCACGTTCAAAGTCAAACCAAGATGTTATCACCAAAATCAATTGGATGAACGACCGCACAAGTTACAAACGAAGGCAGGAGAGAACTTGTGTATGCTAATGGACCAAGAAAAGACAGGGACGGTCATGTGCACCTCCTCATGGCTCTATTCTTTCCTTATGCGTATTTTTCATAAGAGGAAGATATTCTTTTGCTCAGGATACTTCAGCTTTGACTATATTACCAAATCACCATTGAAGTCCATAACAAAAGCTCAAATTGTCAAGCAACAAAGCCCAATTTAAGCCACGGTGGAGATGAAAATCATCTCATATACTACTTCAAGGATTGGGTGTGTGCATGTCTATTCTGGTATATGGAGCATATCTAATGAGGGCAGACTTCCATAACTTCCATTACCTAGTCAATAACATTATCAAACTCTTCCAATACTTCTAAATGGATCTTCCCATAATTGATGGTGATTTCTTCAAATACAAAATGAAAACTATCAGCAGAACCTGGATTTAACTATCTAGACAAACTGGACATAAGATCCTCAAAAGAGGTGATAGCAACCCAACTATCACGACCTTCTTAACCTATTATATTACAATAGTGCCGTTACCTCTCAAAAAGCCCGAGTTTAAGTATCACGTCAGCAAGATTAGAATTTGCTTTGCCCACTAACTGAAAAAGTTTCTTCCGATCCATCTCAAAAGTCCCAGTTTTCTCCATGCCACGATTGATGTCGGTAAATTCTGCAACCATCCCATCAACCTAAGGCAGGAGGAAAATGAACACGATAAACATAATTAAAAAACCTTCACCAAGAGAAATTTCTCAGCTTATGTTAAGCTTACCTGTCGAACATAATAATCAAGGGCTATGCTTTGACCAAGAACACTACCAATGGTTCGGATCCCATCAGTATTTAAGTACTGTAGCATAATGAAATCCAACCCCCCTTGCATCCATGTGCTTAATGTCGGCTTCTCTCTTACTTCATATTCTATGGTAGCAGAAAATAAAGTTCAGATATCCTGAAGTCCAAGAAATTAGCAAATTACACCAACATGTTGACCTCCAAGAAAATTTAGCATTGATGATAAGAACCGAACTTTGCATTTTAGAAAAAAGAGTCCATGTTATAAATACAGAAAAGAATGCCAAATTTGCAGCCTGCAGTGCAAGATAACACACCAAATACCAAAGGATCAAGAAAAAGGAGAAGCCATGCTATCCAAGGTAGCGGAGGCTCCTAGAAAACAAAACTTAGTGAGCAAGCTGCACTGAGTCACATGACTGAACAAGATTTCACACAGCATGGAGATGCCACAGTTCATTCCTAACAAAACCATGTCCTACCCTGAGAGGGATGCAGCCTAAGGAGTTACAAAAGGGGTAACTTGGGATCTACTTAAGAAATATAAAAGTTTTCTTCTTCATTTTAACAAAGGATGCACTCTTGTATACTTTTACTTCAAACAACCAGTTTCGTTACAAAGAATCTTTACACTGTACTACCTAGATAAAGAAAAGGCTAAACTTTGTGCTGACAATCAAGCTCTGAAATGTAATGATCAGCAATCTTAAATCAGCTACTAAAATGCACATTCATAGCATTTTAACATCAATCCTGAAATTCGATCCAAAAAAAAATTGGTCCTGAATAATTTTATCAAAATTGAAATAAAATAAAATACAACTCATCAGTGGGTATATTGATTCCAAATTAAATGAAATTAAGATAATTCAAACTTGACAATAACATTTTAGATATATGGGCTCACCATCTTTCCTCATTTCAGGAAGTAAACCTGAAGCATGTTTTTCAACAATTTTCAAGTATCCATCAACATCATGCTCACGGACATTAAACAGCACAATGGATCCGTATTGAAAAACCACCATGTAACAGCAGTCACTTCCGCTGAAGCAAGCACCCAATCCCTGAAAGTGAAAACAACCTCACCTTAAGCAAAAGATGCGATATTACAAGCATTTGCAACGCAATGGTCTCTCAAACATCAGATCCATTATCTGAGGTAAATTCTAGTAGAATAAATTTCCAACATTTTGGAAGAACTAGGCAATTTCAATCCTCACCAATGAAGCAGGTAACTTTCTATGCACCTTCTCCGATCAGCAAAGTTTAGTTCAACCACTGAATGTCCAAATGGAAAAAACCACAGAGTTTCTTCATTGTGTTACCAGCATCTAAGAATTCTAGCATACAGAGGAGAGATCTTAACTTCTATTCAAACATCACTCACTGAACTATTTTCCTTCAAGGAAATTTTGATTAAAAAAACATTAATATCTTCTCTGATCTTTCTTCAGTAACTCACTGAGTACAGAGTGTGTTGAAAACAATTCCTCATGCATTCGAGGATTTCAACAGTCCAACGAAATTTCAACAGAAAAATACTGTTAACCAAAAGTGGGATAGGCGACTTACATCCGCATCAGAAAGATTGCCAAACTTAAGGACCACGTAATTTGTCATACGAGATGTTGGAGGGATAAAATTGGCTTTGTTCTGATCCACTAAGCTCCTCAAGTCCACACTGCAAAAAAAGGAGGACCACAAATTTCACAAATAAATCTGGAAACAATTTAGACAACAAGTTCAATCAAAACAATTCAACTGGCCCAAACAGACCAGGAATCCGCAAAAACACCTCCACCGGGACTGGAAGAGTCAGATTTCAAAAGATGATTCCTCACTAGTCTATGAAGTTTCATATTTGGTTCTTTGAGCGAACAACAGTCTCGGACATAGTTCACCACTTTTCTCAGTTTAAAAGACAAGTCATCCTTTTTCTGTGTATCACGCAGAACGTCCAACTCTCTTCCGCAAAGAAAGTTCAAAGAAAAGTTTCAATATTTTTCAGAGGTTGTGTGCTTCAACTCCCTATATGCACTTCATTCCCAACTCCTAAATGGTTTGCTCCTTTTCTCCTTCGTATCACATTGACTAACTCATAGCAAACACCTAATTCTCCAGTCTACACTTCGCTGCATCTCCATTCTTGTCTCCAAGCAACACAAGCATTTGGTAACCCGCCCTCATTCGTCCCCAACTCAAAATCAAAAAGAAAAACGAAAAAGAATACGCAATTTCTGTCATTCATACTGGTCCATCATATCCTGCCTAATCCACCCAAACTGAACATCCAAAGCTAAATCACTTAAAGTTACAAGCTGCAGAAACAAGCAACAAGAAAGCACCAATGAAACTGCCAATTAGAGAGAGAGAGAGGGAGGGAAAAGCAGACCTGGTGGAGAAGAAATAAGCTCTGACAGGTATAGAAGGCTTCGCGTCCTCTTCGACGACTCCAGTCTCCCCGCTCTCGACTTCGCCGACCACCTCGGAGCACGAGACGGGCTCGTTCCATTCCAGCGTGTGCGCCGAGTTCACCGATGAAATGCATTTCGCGGCGAGGCGACCGAAACCCGAATCGAAGCCGCGGCTCGCCCTCAAGTACTTGACGGCGGGAGAGGTGATGGAGGACGACGCCGGCGGCGGCGGAGCTAGGGTTGTGGAGACGGAGAACGCGCGCAGCTGATACCGAGCAGGAGCAGGAGGAGGAGGAGGGAGGAGGAGGGCGACGGAGCGAGGGCTGCGCTTCGCGAGGCTGGAGAAGAGGGAGCGGATCGTCGGCGCCGCCGGGAAGCGGAGGGAAGACGGCGCCGCCGCCGCCGCCGCCGCCGCCGCCGGGGGAGGAGAGGAGAGGGAAGGGAGGAAGCGCATGGTCTTCAAGGCGTGAGCGTCGATTGCTCTCCTCATTTTTTTTCAGGTCGTTGGAGGAGGACATTCACTGATTTTTCGGGCAACTTGATCGCATAGGTAATATAGGAGATTAAAGGGTCATGTTTTTCATGCTACAATGATTTATATTCCTTTAGGACAAATTTAAAATCTTTAATTGTTTCACATTTGCTTATCCGGTTAGAGAAGTTTTTGTATTTTCTTTAATTGTGTGTGTGTGTGTGTGTGTGTGTGTTTTTTTAATAAATTTATCAAAAATTATTTCAAAAAAATGGATGGTAGATGTAATAATAAAAATCAAGGATTAATTTGTCAATAAGATCTCGGCACTTTTTGATGCAGGTGGAGGCCTCAATTGTATACAAAGAAGGATTAATACCAAAAAGTATTTCCAAAAAACAACAGAATCATTAACGTTAGCCTAAGGTGATAAATTTCGTTTTAAATACAAATTACATAAGTTTTAGAATAAAAGATCAAATCTCTTACAAAACGACTTTCTCATTAGTCAAAGATATTAAGACAAGATGTAATTCTAAGAACGCTATTTATACAATTAGTACAACCTTTCACAATCATAAGTGAAGAAGATTGAAACTTGAACTGAATATTCAAAATAAAATAATTTCTCTCCCAAAACACACAAAACAAAGTGTCCGTTTCACCTTGCCTAATGCATTTTAAATGAAAATGTTACTTTTAATTTTCTGGAAAACAAATCCCAATGAAAAGACCACAAACTAGAAATCTAAATATTTACAAGAATAGGATTTTTTTTTTTTGCCAATTTTCCTACCAAAAAATGATCAGATTTTGTAAAAAGTGTATGCTATGGATTTTATTTTTTTATATACAAGTTGACCGAGCTAAATTGTTTTCTTCATTTTGCTCTCTTATCTTCTATTATTATTAATAATAAAATTATGAAAATGCTTATGCAATTTGTTGGTGAAATACATGTGTCAACATAAAGTAAGCATTTATATGCTTGGAAATTTAAAATGTTTTGCATTAAAAAATGTTAAAATGCCTAAAACACAAGATTTATGGAAAAGGAAAATCAAAAGTTGAAACTGACATATCATCGGTAGGACTACTATATGCTAGGAGAGATGTATTGCCGGCCATTGAAGCCCCTTGTGTTGTTGGAGTCTCTGAGGTTTTGTTTGTTTCACAAAAAATAAATAATTTTGAAAATAATTTCCTTAAAAAGATTGTTTATATTACTTCAAATAATTTGCCAATAAAAATTATTTTCATTATTTGTCTAATATCTTCGTAAACGATGAAAAAATTTCTTTTAATAATTTTCTTAATTGATTATTTTTAAGAAAAATATTTTTCAAATTATCTATTTTTCACGAAATAAATAAAATTAAAGTCGATTTGATATAAAAAAACAAACTGATGTGAGGTTTTTCATAGTCTTTTTTTTTTTTTATCGATCCTACCATATTCCTATTTTAACTTAGTAATGTTCAAGTGGCCCACTACCATCTATTTACTTTTGTAAATCTCTCCAGCCCCTATGGGATATTTTCAATTGGAGCCACCCACTTTGCTCAAAAAGTATTGGATGATGCAAATCTTTCTTTCAACCAAAAAAAAAAAAATTCTATACATTGACTTAGCAAGGAAAAATAGAATTTGATTGCTATTTTTCTTTAGCAAGAGGATTCTAACGATAGTTCTGATGATAGGGAAGTTCATCTTGAATAAGTAAATTTTGCATTCGTGGCCAATTACCTTGTAGCCAATGGAAGTCGAAACTCGGATATAGGTTAGCATATGAGATTTTTTTACAATTTGCATTGTGTGGATCACACATATTTCAAGCCTTAATCGATCAAGACATATGCCAATGTGCCGAAGGACAAGCAACCCACTACAAGGGAGGGACTAATTAATATGTCATTACCTCTAATTAACTTGTATTAATTTATAACGATTCAACACTAACACCATAGAAAAAAAGAAAAAAAAAAAACACTAACGTCAAAGCAACATCAATTTGATTTGCTCGACAACACATCTAATATAAGTTTAACCAAGAAATCAAGACTTTTGCTTAAGCCTAAAGTGTAGAAATATATAATAGAGGCAAATAGAAGCCCGAACTCTAATGTCACATGAAATTCTGTGAGATAATCACAAATTCTATTAAGTTTTATATGAATGCATGTTTATTATATATTCTTACAAATGATTAACCAAAAGTTCGTGTTGCACCTTATAATTAAGTGAATATACATGGATCATGGGACTTTTTGAGCAAAGAGAAATGTGCTATACGTAACTAGACAATTGTGATAGTCGTCTTAGGATGAATTGAAAGAAGTAGAAGTCCGTTTTTTTTCCCCAAAGTTCCACCACGGACGATGCTCCCTAGTTCCAACACGTGTTCCTAGACTGTAAAGCCTCCACCGTAGATATGATTCAAAATATTGCAATTGGGCCAATCTTACGTCCTCAAAACACTTGACTCAATACCCCCCCTTCCCTTCATAACTCTCCTGTCTTTACTACTCTAACACTAAAGCATCGAAATGCTAAGGGCGCGCATGACAAAATTTTTGGAATAGAAATTAATTTCTATTCCATGGACGAGTTTGTCAACAAAGAAATGCGTTTGATAACGATTCAAAATTTCTATTTCTAGAGTAAAATTTCGTTTAATAAAAGAATAAAATTTTATTTCTAGGATTGGTGACGGCCGGCATTCGGTGGCCAGATTCTGATGTTCGGCGATCAATTTGGTGACGGTGGGTGGTTAGAGTCCGATGTTTGGTGGCCAACAATTGGAGTTTGGCGTCGGCATCCGTCCGTCCGCAACGTTTGGAGGCCAAGCCGAAGTCCGGCAACCAATGACCGGTGGGTGGCCAAGTTAGAGTCCGGCGGCCGACGGCGGGTGGCCAATGGCCGAGTCCGGTAGTCGGCAATCGGCGGTTTGCGGCGGGTGGCCAACGGCCGAGTATGATGAGCATCCAACATCCGGCTCCTAGCGGTTGATGAGCAATTGGAGTTCGGTGGGCGACGGTCGACGTTCGATGGTCAATGGTTGGTGGCAAGCGGTTGATGGCCGGGGTTGGTGGTGAGCGGCCGAACCGGAGGTGAGCGTTCGGCATCCCACGGGTGGCGGGTGGGCAATAGGCGATGAAGAGAGTGAATGATGAAGAAAGTTTTGATTTCTCATTTTATTCTAAAAATAGAAAAGCTAAAAATTTTAATTTCTAATTTCTACTTCAAATTTATTTTTGGAATAGAAATTTGTTCTAGAAATAGAAAAATGAAATGCGTACCAAACAGTTTATGTTTCAAACCTATTCCGGAGAATAGAGAAATAGAGAAATAAAAACGTTGTTATGTGCGCCCTAAGATCCCCAAACTAAATTCATAATAATAAAATGAAAATAAACTAAATCTAGTACTAAAGTCACACGACGAGATTAGGACCTATTTCCAAGCTATTTTCTGATTTTTCTTTAAAGTTTAGCTTTTTTACAATTTTTTTCGATTTTAAAATAAAGTACAAAATAGGGACTCGGGCCTGGCCCAAGCCCGGTCCACCAATGGACTGCACGCTGCTCTCACGGACATGGGCCATAGGCACGAACTGGGCTTTATTATAGCAAGCCTCCCTTTAGTTATAAACTCTCAGAAACCCATCTTAGGGGGAAAAAAAACCACCCTTTTTAGACCAGATTCAGCGCAAAATAACCGCATTGCTACTAGCTTAATATCCAGATCACTAAAACTTTTAACAAATCTACACCTAAATCAGACTTCACCATCGCTAGCCAACCGGCCTCGTCGCTAGCCGTTTCAAACTCTAGTCATTCAACATTTATGACCACAATATTACCACCAGCACAAATAGATCCGGAAATAGAGCAAAAACACGGTGGCAGCAATACTCTTTGGTAACAATGACATATATAGCAGGAACCATCATGCTCAATAACTATTGATGCTCAAAGTAATCTACAACCGGAAGTAATCTAACACGGACTTGGTTCATGCATTTCATCGAATAGGTGGTGGGCCAATCGGTTATACACCAATTTCAGGCAATGATTCATGATAAACTACTACGACTAACATTCCTGGGAACTTGAATCATCAACCCATTCACAAAGTTAACACCAAACATAGCAGATTTTCAGACACCACAGATTTGGGTTTTCTTCCAAAAGTGACCGAGAGCAGGGCAGGGGAACCAAAGGCATTGATGAAGGATCGAATATGAGATAACAATCTGCGAACTTCTCGGGTGCGAGACAGAGGTGCGGCCCCGGAATGGCAAGGACTGGCGGCTGCGGTGACCAATGGCGGAGGGGAGCGATGGAGAAGCTCTCTGAAGTGATGACGTGAGTCTCAATCGGCAGAATACGCGACTATGACTCCCGACTCCTCACAGACTGAAATCCGAGAACAGAGGATATAACATGCGGTGACGGAGATGAAGTCCGATGACTGATGAGCGACGATGAACGGCATAGACACGGTGTTTAGAAACCAAAAGAGAAGGAATTAGAAAAAGAGAGACCTCTGTTTCTCCATTTTAGTGTGCCGCTTGCCTCCTCTCCACCGGCGGAGAAAGATCAGACCATAAGGTGAGATTTTTTTTTTTTTTAAACAGGGGTTGGCCTTGGATTCATGGTGTCTGGTCAAAGGTTAACCTCACCAAAGTCAGGGGATTTTAATCCCTACGAGGACCTCCTGCGCCTATCCATTTGCTTTGTAGAGAGAGACGACGAGCTGTCATGATGTTCTTTATTTTTATGCGTCAGTGTCCGCACGCCCCATATCTCAAATTCCCTCCGTATCTTTTTCTTCCCTAAAAAAGGGAATCTCAAAAATCTCAAGATCTCGACGATATATGAAATGAAGCCTTTCAGGGAGTTGTTTAGGTCTGTGCTTGCCTCGTCTCTACACGCTTTGCACCTCTAATTCCATTCATATCTTTTTCTTCCCTAGATAGAGGGAATTTTCAGAGACCTCGAGATTTAAATGAGACATGAGATGAAATCTTTTAGGAATTGGCTTAGGTCTGTGGTTGTCTCCTCTTTGCTAATGGAAAAGATGAGACTAAAGGTACGTTTAGTAACATTTCTGTTTAAAAATTGTTAGGGAAACGAGAAATAGAAAAAAGTGTTTACATTCCAGGGGAACAATTTTGAACAAAAACGAGTTTGGTAAACTTTTTTCGGGAATAAAAAATGAACAGAAATACGTTTGGTAAATTTGCATAAATTTTTTTATTTCTTTTAATTTTTTAATATTTTTATTTTATTTTTTCTATTTTATTTTTTATTTTTCTTATTTTTTTTATTTCTTTTTCCTTTATTTCTTTTTTCTTTTTTTCTTTTTCTTCTTTTGGCCGGTTGCTCTTCCTCCTCGGCGTCTCCTCGCACAACCGTGCCGGCGCACCCGCGTCGGCGGCCGAGCCGACTATGACCCAGAGCCACACCGTCGTCTCCCTCCACCGCATCGGCGACCGCGCTCGACGCCTCCTCGCCGCCACCGTACCGGCCGTTCGTCGGAGCAGCCACTGCGCCCCTTGCACGCCGCGACGCCGGACCCGCGCTCGACGGCGTTGCCGACCTCTGCGTCCCCAGATCCGTTGCCGCCGCTCCGTGTTCTCCTCTTGCGACACGGACACACTCCGCACCCGAAGCCTCCGCCGACAACCAACCCCGACGCCGAAGCCCCAAAGACCGCCCCTCCGCCTCACGCCCGATCGACGCATCTGCAGGTCTCGAGCCTCCGTTCGCCACCGCCGCATCAGATCTCATCGCGCCGTGACCCACGACTTCGAGATCCGCTCGATCGTTGACCCCGCGCCGGCCTACTACTCGACCGGCCGTCCTCACCGCTCCCCGGCCGGCCGGGCGAGCTCGGCCTCGCCGGATCTGGGTGAGATCGAGCTCGCCCAGCCAGGCACGAGGTCGGCCTCGCCGCGTCGGGTGGAGACGCTCGCAACGGCTGTCGGCGCCGGAGAGGACGACGGTGGAGAGCCAGATGGTCTTGAGACAGAGGCGGCTGTCGGCGCCGGAGAGTGGGAGGTGCTGGAGAAGACGACGGTGGAGACGATCGTAGGAGGAGACGCTCGAAGGAGGAGAGGGCAGTGTTCGAAGGGCTGAGCGAGAGAAACACGATTTTTGTTCCTTTTTTGTTCTTCAAATTTGTTTGAAATAAGAAACACAAACTTGTTGTTTCTTATTTCATTCCCTTTTGTTTCTGGGAACAAAAAAACAAAAAAGGAACAGAAACGCAACCAAACGCGTTTCTGTTTCTTTTTTGTTCCCAGGAACAAAAAAACAGAAAAAGTGTTTAAAAACAAAAAAAAGAAATGAAAACAAACACACCCTAAATAGGTGAGATTTTTTCTTTAGAGCTTTCTCTTCTTTGATCTTTAGTGGGCTCTGGGCTTCGTGTATGGGTTGGTTTTCATGGGTGGCAAGAATCCTCTTTTTGTTTTTTTTAATGGAGTTTAACTAAGCCTTTGAGAGTTTTGCACTAAAAAAGAAAATTATCCAAAAAGTCTTAAACTTATTTCATTTTTTCCAATTTAATCCTAAATAATTTAATTTTTCCATTTGAGTCCTAGATATTTACTTTTTACCAATGGAGTCCATCTAGTCAGATTTGGCTAGAATGCGACAATGTGGATGTTGGATGTCTTATGTAACACAATCGACGTTACTAGGAACAATTTTTAATAATAAATTAATATTTTTCTCGAATTTTTTAAAACTTTTTTTCTTTTCTCTTTTCCTTCTTTATTTTTTTTTGTAACCAACCGACGAGGGTTGCACCCTCGCTAGTTGCGGGCAAGAATCGCGGCTCTCCCCTAGATTTGTATGAGCCATGGCGGCGCTACCTCGCCCATGCTAGTCCCCAAAATTTCACTTAATGAGTGACGACACTAAAAGAGGCAAAACCTTAGAAGAAATTAACCATTTCGCAAGATAAGCATCAGCCATTGCGGCCCTCGCCTGCGCCTGCGATAGCCTCACCTAGACTTGGGTGCCGAGGCTAGGTGAGGGTTGTGTGATCCTCTCCTAGTGGCGAGCAAGAGTTTACGTCAGAACCGGTCGTGTCATGTAGAATGGATAGCGTCCATGTCGGCATATTTTAGTCAAAATTGGCTAGATCGACTGAATTAGCAAAATTTAAAAATATTTATGACTCAATTGGAAAAATTAAAAGGTTTAAAATTATATTGACAAAAGTACAACAGGTTTAACATTTTTTTTGGACAATTTTTCTACCAAAAAATGGTCAAGTTTTCTGAAAAGTGTGTGCTATGGATTTCATTTTTTTTAATGGAGTTGACCGAGCTGGATTTTTTCTTCCTTTCCCTATCTTATTATTATTATTATTATTATTATTATTATTATTATTATTATTATTATTATTATTATTATTATTATTATTATTATTATTATTATTATTATTATAATACATTTTTTTGGATAATTTGTTACAAATGTATTAGTTGGGATTTTTATGATATTATTGACTCTTGACAAAATTATGAAAATGCACATAAAGTTTCGATATGTAGGTTTCAACATAGAGCAAGCATTTAAAATTGTTTTGCACTAAAAAATGTTCAAATACCTAAAACACAAGATTTATGGAAAATGAAAATCAAAAGTTGAAAGTGACATATTGTTAGTAGGACAGCTATATGTTGGGAGAGATGTTATCACGGCCGTCGAAGCCCTTGTGCTGTTGGAGTCTCTCAGGTCTCATTTGTTTCACAAAAATAAATGATTTTAAAAATATTTTCCTAAAAATAATCATTTGTATCGTTTAAAAGTATTAACCAATAAAAATAGTTTTCATTACTAATAATGATTTATATCTAAACATTTTTGTGTACGATAAAAAAGATTTTGTTCATTCATTTTTTTAAATGATCATTTTTAGGAAAAATATTCTAAAATTTTCATTTTTCATAAAATAAATGGAGCATAAAGCACTTGCAAAAGCGATATGATATATGGAAACAAACTGATATGATGTTTGTAGAATCTAATAGCTTATCACTCGTGAAGCTCAGCTCTAGTTGCTGAATGTAAGAAATGCTATGCTCAACTCGGTAATGTTCAAGTGCCCCCTTGCCTAAGGGAAGCAAACCAAGCGGCTGACTTTAGGCTCTCCCATCTTTCTGCTTTTGTAAACCTCTCTAGCCCTTATGGGATATTTTATGTTCGAAAGCCCATTGAATTTGTTCAAAAAGTGTTGGATGATGCAATGAAATATTTCTTTCAACCCAAAAAAATAAAATAAAAAATTATACACGTTGACTTTAGCAACAAAAAATGGAAGTCAATTGCTATTTTTCTTCAGCAAGAGGATTCTAACAATCTTTCTTAGGACAAGAAAGTTCACCTTGAGTATGTAAATTATGTCCGTAGACATCCTACTTGCCACATAGCCGACAGAAGTCGAAACTCAAATATTGATTAGGACATGAGATTATTTACAGTTTGCAACATTACTTCAAATAACATTCAATTATTCTTATCTATTCAGGGAGAAAGAGCATGGAGATATGGTTACATGGAGACCCATGAAAGTGAATGTCAAATATAGCCATAATTACTTCACTCTAAACTTCCTAATAAGTGCAAATGGGCCCGTGAAGTAATTAGACGTTATTCTAGTTTGGAATGAGCAATGCACGTTCAATCGTACACAAAAACTTGAATTTAGATAACATAATTTGAAGTTAGTCGTATGATTCGGATTCAAATCTTTCTGTCGCAAACCCCAAATTGCGGGAAGTCTTTGCATCCTCAAATGTCAAACATATAGAAACAAAATGACCGGGCATCAAAGCCACGTAACTACTAGCTGCACTGTCAGGATTAGCTGGATCTGGTCCCCTCGGTACTTGTCAAGTTTGACTTCCTTTCCAAAATAGAGAATTCACGACCTGGCTAACATCGTTGACTATTGACTATGAAGAAAAGTCTCCCTCACCGTTGAAGAGAGATGAAAAGTCAAATCCTGGAATCTTACTTTAGAAAATGGTATAATTAAACCTGAAAATATATTTTTATTAATTGGAAAAACTAGGCCGACAGCTGCATCTGATTTCTTTTGAGAAATTTCTTTTGTCCAAATAGAATTTTTTTTTTCTTGGCCTAAATTAAATACTAATTAGTTTTCTTTTTTGGCCCCAGTGAGAAATCATCTGACCTTCTTGACCTTAAATAACACTACACCAGTCAACTCATCACTCCATTCTCCTCCTACTTCAATCTCCTCTTCCTCCTCCTCTCTCTCTCTCTCTCTCTCTCTCTCTCTCTCTCTCTCTCTCTCTCTCACTCTCTCCATCCTGCAACCATTTCTTCAATTTGCTATAGAGCAATGGAGAACAGAGCAATGAAAGAACAGCACAAGGAGACGTCATCATCGTCAAAGAAGAGAAGAATCGCAAGAGTCCTGCCAAAGAGAGGGCAGATCAAAGTGAGGATCTTTCAATCGCTGGTCAAGAGAGTGAAGGAATTGGCGTCCATGGCTTCCGCAAAACAGAGCAGAAGGCGTAGCTGCTGCTGTGGCTGTAGCAGCAAGTAGCCGTCGGCGACTTCACTCGAAGACCCGTAGGTCATAATCTCGAATCAACTCTTATAACTATATAAGCAGGTTTATTCTTACGTCTGACCCAGATTAGCGCTCAAGACCGATGCTTTTTGAATCCTTAGCGTCAATCGAGAACACTTTGAGCAGAAATCCAGATACAGAGTACTATCGTGATCGCGTGAGAGAGCAGAAATCCAGCAGAAGAAGATGCAAGCCGGCAATTTGCGATATACACGTGAAATAATAACGAACTTGTATTAATTCACGATGTTGTAAAAGTTTTAGTGAAAGGATCGGTTGAATCAGATTCTGTACGTTGAGTGTAGCTATGAAAAATGGAGTTCGGTCGCTATTGTTCCTAGCAAGAGTATTTTAGTTTCTTGAAATGGTGAAAACCTCAACTTATTCCAACGTTTCTTCTCAGAACAAGGAAGTTCATCTTGAGTGAGTAAATCTTGTGCTGACAAACTTCCCGCTGACCTCATAGACATCGAAAGATGAAACCTAGATAAATGGTCCAAACAGGATTAGTCACAATTTACATTGAATTTATGCAAATCGATCTTGCGAGACTAGTATTCAAAATTGCCCTTTTTTGCATATATGAATTTATGCAAATCGCTCCGTTCATTCGTTCATATGAATGAACGAGGCTTCACGCCCTAGATAACTAGCACATACTTTGAATAAAAAAGACTCCACAACGGTTGAAGTTGGATTTTGATGTTATAGATCCAAAAAAAAAAAAACCATTGAAGTTGGCTGAGTGACAAAGTAGGTTTGATTTTGATATTATAGACCTTCCGTTCGATCCAAAACAAAAAAAAAAACAAACAAAACCTCAATGGTTTCATTCATTTGTTGCTTTAAGAGGGAAAAATAAACCAATGACTATAAATGGTAGTGAGAAAAGTAGATATACTTTTTTAGTTTAAAAATTTGACTAGACTATGCTAACGTAGATGTCGACCACGGCTTGTGTAGACATAGGCAATTTCTATGATATTTTGATATTTTCTCATATTATTCGTTATTTTTTAATTTTTTTCTTTTTTTCTCTTTTCCTTAATTTCTTTTTTATTGTGGCCAGCAAAGGTTGCCAAGCCCTTTCCGGCCACTAGGTGAGGGTTGTTGGGTCCTCACTGGCCACAACGCCCTTGCCTGCAATAGCGATGGCCTTCTAATCGAGGGCTGTGGTCGCCGATGCTTGTCTTATGAGATGGTTCATCTCTTATAGGGTTTTGCCTCTTTTAGTGGCCTAACTCCATTTGGACGAAATTCTAAGAACTAGAGTGAAGTGATGCGAGAAGGCAAGGCAGCCTCGCTTGCGGTTGGTGATGGTGTTGTGGCCCTTGCTGGCTAATTAAAAAAAAAAAAGAAGGAAAAGAGAAAAAATAAAAAGATAAATAATTAGAAAAAATATTAAAATATTATTAAAATTTGTTAATATCGGCCTCGATTGTGCCATGTAGAACAGCCGACACCCATGTTAGTGTATTCTTGCCAAAATTGGCTAAATGCAATTGTAAAATTTGAATGGTTTAGGATTCAATTAAAGAGATTGAAAAATTTCGGAGTGAATTGATAAAAGAGCAATAAGTTTAGAATTTTGTTGGACAATTTTCCTTCTAAAAAATGGTCAAGTTTTGTTAAAAGTGTGCTATGGATTTTGACTTTCTCTTATGGAAGTTGACCGAGCTGGATTTTTTTCCTTCCTCTCTCTCTCTCTGTTAATATTATTAATGAAATGTTGAAAATGCAAATGTAATTTTTTGGTAAAATACAAGTGTCAACATAGTGTTAGTAGTTTGTTTGTAAAACAAATTAAGAGGTACCTTGTCACATTTTAAAAAAAAAATGTGAGTGCGTATATGAACGAGATTTGACGCTAACCAACCTTTATTACTTTTATTTATTAAAATTCGGATTTATTTTTATAAAAAATTAACCATAACGTCCTGTTAAAACAGTGCAACTGTTCACGAAGGAGTTACGGTTTTATTTATTTATTTATTATTTATTTAATTCTGAATTTTATTATTTCTTCCAAGGGTTATTTCATAGTTCATACATGTTCAGGCATAATTTCTTAATCCTTGGAAGATTATGTCTATTCATATATAACTTCTTGTTTTTACTATAAATTATTGATTGTGTCTATTAAGCGATAGTCTTCTTCTTCCGTTTTTTCCAGTCATTATTTCCAATTGTTTCCTAGAGAGATCTTGGAGAAATATTAAAATTGCTATCTAGTATTTTCATTTGAGACTTTGTTGTATCCTAAAAGATATTTGCTTGTGATAATTAGCAATATTGTGAGGCAAATAAATTCTTTAAAAAAATGATATCACACCTTAAAGTCCGACTTGATTGTTCTATCTAGTTCGATGATTCAACTTCATCGTTCTACCCAATTCAAAGCCATATTTTACCAACACATACATTGAGCATTTATATGCCGTGAAATTTAAAATGTTTGGGATTGAAAAAGTCGAAATCCTTGAAACACGAGATTTTTGCTAGGATAGTTGTCTCATTAGCTGTCGCAGCCCTTCTGCTGTTGGATTTTCTAAGGTTTTGTTTATTTTATAGAAAATATATGGTTTTGAAAATATTTTCTTATATCACTTGAAATATTAGTCAATAATTATTTTTTTCATTATTGACAACGATTTATGTTTAAATATTTTCGTGTACAATGAAAATAATTTCATTCATTTATTTTTTGTGAAAAAAAATAGAGCCTAGAGCACTTGCAAAAGCGATATGATACGTGGAAACAAACTGAGGTTGTTCATAGACTCTAATGGCTTATCACTCGTGAAACTCATATTCGGTGTTGACCAAACTTCTTGGGATTTATGGACTCTAGTTGTTGAATGTAAGAAACGCTACGCTCAACTCGGTGATGTTCAAGTGGCCCTCTACCATCACCCTTTTGTTAACCTCTCCAGCCCTTATGGGATATTTTCTGTTCGGAAGCCCACCAACATTGTTCGAAAGTGTTGGATGATACACTGAAATCTTTCTTTCGACCAAAAAAGAAATTGAATTCCATACGTAGACTTTAGCAATGAAAAATGGAATATGATTGCTACTTTTCTCTAACAAGAGGATTCTAACAATCTTTCTTAGGATAAGGAAGTTCACCTTGAGCAAGTAAATTTTGCGTTCGTGGACTTCCCACTTACCCTGTAGCTGGAGGAAGTCGAAACTCAGATATTGGTTAGAACATGAGATTATTTACATTTTGTAGTGTGTGGCTCACACATATTTTTTACCTTAATCAGTAAGACATTAATGCCTATGTGCTGAAGGATATGTCATCATCTCTAACTAAGTTCTATTAATTTATAAAGGTTCAACACTAACAGCAAAGCAACATAAATTTTAATTTGCTCGACAACAAATCTAAGACAAGTTTAACCATGAAAGTCAGACTTTGGATTAAGCCTAAAGCATAGAAATATGCAATTGGGGAGGTAAATAGGGGTCTGAGTTCTGAGTTCTAATACTATGTGAAATTTTATGAGACCATCACAAATTATAATAAAATCTTAAGCTATTACATAAATGTGAGGTCCATTACTTAAATATTCTAACAAATGATTAATAAAAAATTTGTGTTGTCCCTTACGATTGAGATGTGAAATATACATAGAACGTAAGACTTTTTGAGAAAGAGAGAACGTGCTATACATAACTAGACACTTGTGGTGGTCCTTCTAGGATGCGTTGGCCGTTCTTGATTCACCGAATAACTAAACACTTGAGTAAATACTACTTCCCTTCCGAACTCTTCTGCCTTCGCTGCTCGCTGCTCTGAGACTAAAGCACTGAAATGCTAACAGTCCAGAAGAACTTTCATCTATGTACTTATGGGGAAAAAGCACGAGATGATTTCACCAAATAAAAAAAACCTACAACACGGATCATCCGCATCCCCATGAAAAGCATACTGCTCGGGAACCATGATTTGGTAGCGATGTTTATCTCATCTAGAGTATGACCCATCGTCAACGAAATGCACTCTAAATGACAATGAATCTTAAACTGTAAAAAGATAGCAATAGTTTGACACAAGCAAGCATGACCCGTGTTCTAATAAATGCAAGATACAGGTCAAGGAATTAAATAAGATAGCGGGTCAAATATATTTATAATAACACCATATCGACAATTAACTCGATAAAACTGGATTCACCAATAAAACCTTTATAATAAACAAATTCCGGTAATGCAATCCATAAGAGCTAAACCGTTGAAAACGGTGATAGCTATAGTTACTCTTCAGCATCATCAGTAGTTCCACAATAACAACATCAAACCACTAAACCACAAGCATCAGAAATGTGAAGCATCTAGAAAATCAGACAATCAAAGAACCCAGTCAAAGAAAATCATTTGCGTAATCTAGGCTTGCCCATCCCACTCTTTGTAAAACAGTTCTAGATAATTGATCATAAACTTGAGACAAATGTGCACTTGACAACACTAAATATCACTAATTTCACACTTCAAAAGTCATAAAACCCGAAAAAACACCATAACAGTCATATTTCATACACAGTAACGAGTGCAAATAAAGATCACAACACAAATGTCCTTGTCCAATAATAGTGAAAATCATTTCCAAATCATCTGAGAACGGAAGACGCAAGGCCACCAGGGGGCTTTGACCACTTCAACATATAAGGAAGTTGTGGGATTGTGAACAATTAGACAATGAATCCACCCATCAAAGTAATTGGGATGTAAATCCACTTGAATTGTTTACTCAGGATCAGAACCAAACACCACCAGCATACAGGCCAAAAAAAGAAGAGAAAAGTGAGGCCCCACATGAATTTTCTAACTAGTGACCAGCGAAAATTCTTTGCGCACGCTGTGAAGTTAGAGTTCCCAAGAACAGCAGAGTGGCGAAGACAGAGGAGAAGAGAGTGAGAGCGTATGCAATTGCCAATATGATGAATAAGCTCTTCTTTAAAAAGATCGGCCTCCCTATACCGCTGTCATTTCTTCCTAATTAGTGTAAAGGCCCCAACGAAAACTACCGTTTTTTTTTTTTTTTTTCTTTTGTGCTCTTTAATTTACATTACATTAATAGACCTGCTTTTTATTTCTCAGAAGGTAGTGGAAGATATGAACTCTTTTTTACCGAGTACAAATAGAAAATCATAATGGGAAGGTTTTCTAAAAAAACATCAAGACATGGTCAAGGAGGGAAAGGAATGGATGGATCATTGACAATGATTTATGTCAAACATTTTCATGTATGATAAAAAAATTTCATTCCTTCATTTTTTTCAACCATTATTTTTAGGAAAGATATTTTCCAAATTATTCATTTTTCGTGAAATAAATGGAGTCTAAAGCACTTGCAAAAGCAATATGATATGTGGAAACAAACTAATTTGAGGCTGTTCACTCGTGAAGCTCAACTCTAGTTGCAATTACACTCAACTCGGTAATGTTCAAGTGGCCCACTGCCGAGGGAAGCAAACCAAGTGGCTGACTTTGTTGCCAAGGCTCAATGACTTCAGGCCCTCCCATCTTTCTGCATTTGTAAACCTCCCTAGCTCTTATGGTATATTATATGTTCAAAAATGTTGGATGATTGCAATGAAATCTTTCTTTCGACCAAAATAAATAATTAAATTCTATACGTGTACTTTAGCAACAAAAAATAGAATTTGATTGTTGTTTTTCTTTAGCAAGAGGATTCTAAACAATCTTTCCTAGGAGAAGGAAGTTCACCTTGAATAAGTAAATTTTGTGTTCATGGACTTCCTGCTTGCCTCATAGTCGACGGAAGTTGAAACTCGGATATTGATTAGAACATGAGATTATTTACAGTTTGCAGTGTGTGGCTCACACATATTTTAGACCTTAATCAGTAAGACAACTGTGAATGTAGACCAAAGAAGAAAAATTGTAAATGTAGAAATTCCAAACCTTATATACAATGTTCAATTATTCTTAATTATTCAAGGAGAAAGGGCACAGAGATATGTTTATATGGAGACCGATGAAAGTGAATGTCAAATATAGCCATGATTACTTCACTCGAAACATCCTAATAAGTGCAAATGGGCCCTTCGAAGCAATTACGTGGTATTCTAGATGGGAACGAGCAATGCACGTTCGGTGCACAAGAAAACTTGACTTTAGATAAGAAAAGTTGAAGTTGATTGTACAATCCAGATTCAAATCTCCCAGTCGCAAATCCTAAAATTGTGGGAAGTCTTTACATCCACAAATATCGAGCATATAGAGACAAAGTGACCGGACATGAAAGCCATGTAACTACAAGCTGCGCTGTCGAGATTAGCGGGATCTTGAGCCCTTTGTACTTGTCAAGTTTGGCTTCCTTTCCTTTTAGTCAAAATTGAGAATTCACGACCCATTGGCTAACACGGTTGACAATGAGGCCGTAGACTAAGAACAAAAGTCTCCCTCACTGTCGAAGAGAGATGAAAAGTCAAATTCTAGAATCTTACTTTAGAAAATGGTATAATCATACCTGAAAATATATTTTTATGAATTGGAAGAAATAGGCCGACATCCGTATCTGATTTCTCTTCAGAAATTTCTTTTGTCCAAATAGAATTTCTTTCTTAGCCTAAATTAAATACTGATTAGTTTTCTTTTTGGGCCCAGTGTGAAATCATCTGACCTTCTTGACCTTAAATAACACCACACCAGTCAGCTCATCACTCCATTCTCCTCCTACTTCAATCTCCTCCTCCTCCTCTCTCTCTCTCTCTCTCTCTCTCTCTCTCTATACCCTGCAACCATTTCTTTGAGTTGCTACAGAGCAATGGAAAACAGAGCAATGAAAGAACAGCACGAGGAGACGCCATTGTCATCGAAGAAGAGAGGAATCGCGAGCGTCCCGCCAAAGAGAGGGCAGATCAAAGTGAGGATCTTTCAATCGCTGGTCAAGAAAGTGAAGGAATTGGCATCCATGGCTTCCGCAAAACAGAGCAGAGGGCGTAGCTGCTGCTCTAGCCGTAGCAGCAAGTTGGCGTCAACGACTTCACTCGAAGACCCGTAGATTATAGTCAACTCATATAACTATATAAGCTGGTTTGTTCATATGTCTGACCCGGACTAGCTCTCAAGACCGATGCTTTTCGAATCCTCGGCGTTGATCAAGAACACTTTGAGCAGAAATCCAGATACAGAGTACTATTGTGATGGCACGACAGAGCAGAAATCCAGTATAAGAAGATGCAAACCGGAAATTTGTGATTTACGTGTGAAATAATCACGAAATTGTATTAATTCACGACGTTGTAAAATTTTTAGTGAAAAGGACCAGTTCAATTAGACTCTATATGTTGACTGTAGCAATGAAAAATGAAGTTTGGTCGCTATTTTTCCTAGCAAGAGTATTTAAGTTTCTTAAAATGGTGAAAGCCTCTAATTATTCCAACATTCCTTCTCAGAACAAGGAAGTTGATCTTGAGTGAGTAAATCTTGTGCTAATAAACTTCCCGTTAACCTCATAGACATTGGAAGATGGAACTCAGATAGTGACGAGAGATCAGTAGCAACCCAAATAATATTGGATTAACGTAGCAGAATAGAATAATCTCCCCATCTTATGTAAACCAAATACAAACTAATATAGTAGAGCAAAATAAATATCAAGCACGCAAACACAAGGTAATTTTTATGTGGAAAATCTCATCGGTATGAGAAGATAAAAAAACCACGGGACCGGAGTCCACTCAAAAATCTTCACTATCAACAAAATTGGATGAACAAAACTTTTCTCTAATAAATACTAGAGGTATATAGCAACAAAGGCCTCAAGAACATCATTCTTTGCAAATACATATAAATTTCACAAGAGATCAATGATAAATCTAGCTAAAAACGCAAGTTTTGATCAAGCCATGAAAAATCTAGTGTAGGGAGTTTCAAACAAAAATCAAACCGTCTAGATTCAAGATGAGTACTCCAAGAACACATTGACAAAATTTCAGTTTAATCGGACCACGAATTGACCTCCGATGTTAGCTTGATGTAAATCAGATTAATCCCCAAACCTTTAGATTTTCTGTATTCTCTTTTTCTCTTATTACTGCATTTCTACTAACTTCTTTACGGCTACTACTTAAAAGATGGTAAGAAATTATATTTCTCCACATAACTTATCATATGAGCTCAAACTCTTTTGAGCTTGCTATTCATTGAGCTTCCTCCACATGGGAGTGAACCAAGCTAACAAATCCCACTCTCACGATGATGTGGAGGGATTCATCATCCCTACTATCAATCGACAATGTTCAAGCTTCTCCCTTAGTGGAGTCTTCGTTATCATATCAAAACCATTATGGTTCATATGAATTTTCTTAAGTTCCAACAACTTCTCATTTAGAGCATCTCTTATCCAATAATATCTAACAATAATATATTTCGATCTAGAATGAAAAGATGATTTTTTACTAAGATGAATCGCGCTTTGATTGTCACAAAATAACACATATCTTTTTTGCTTGAACCCAAGTTCTTCCAAAACTTCTTTAGCCATAGCATTTCTTTACTAGCTTTGGTTGCCGCAATAAATTCAGCTTATGTTATAGAAAGTGCAACACACTTCTATAATCTTGACTTCTATAACACAGCCCTACTAGAAAAATAAATCAAATAACCATAAGTAGATTTACGAGTATCAATATCTCCTATCAAGTCGGAATATGTGTATCAAATTAATTCAAGTCTCTTGGTCCTAAAACTGAGTTTCAAACCGGAAGTTACCCGAAGATGCCGTATAATCCACTTTATTGCATTCCGGTATTTTTTACCTGGATTTGAAAAATAACGACTAACAATACCAACTTCATATACTAAGTCTGGATGTGTACATTCCATCGCATACATCAAGCTTCCTACAACTGAAGCATATGGAACAATTTTCATATTTTTCTTCTCTTTATTAGTCATAGGACTTTTTTTTGCATTTAACTTAAAGTGGGTAGTAAGAAGAGTACTAACCACTTTAACCTTGTCCATGTAAAATTTCTGAAAAATATTTTAGATGTATTTCTCTTGCGACAAGAATAACTTCTTAGCATCTCTATTTCTAGTAATTATAATGCCAAGAATTTGCTTCGCTGCGCCTAAGTCTTTCATGGCAAAAGACTCTCAATTGTTTATTTAACAACTCAATTTGTGAAAACATTCCTATTAACAATCAACATATCATTAACATAAAACAAGATAACAATAAAGTCATCATTAGAAAAATTTAGACAAATGCACAGTTATTGAATGAAGTCTTCTTATAGCCTTGTTCCGTCATAATTGACATAAAATTTTTGTATCTCAGTACTTGTTCTAGACCATAGAGACTCTTTTCAACTTGCACACATAGTCTTATTTCCATTTCACTTTAAATCTCTCGGGTTGTTCCACATATATCCCTTTCTCCAAGTTACCATGTAGGAAGGATGTCTTGACATCCATTTGCTCAATCTCTAAACCTAGGCTAGCTGCCAAGCCTAATACAACATGGATAGAAGACATTTTCACTATGAAGAAAATATATTATCAAAATTAATACCATTTTCTCTAACCAATTCCCTTAACAACAAATCTAGCTTTGTATTGTGATTGTGAAGTCTGTTTATCTTGTTTCAAACTTTACACCCACTTATTCTTCAAAGCTCTTTTGCCTTTAGGCAACTTCACTAGTTTAAAAGTGTGATTATCATAAAGTGACAGTATTTCATCCTACATAGCATCAAGCCATTTGCTTTGTACTCATTTTCTATTGCTTCTAAATAGCACTCTGCTTCATCTATATCAATTAATAATACATACTCATCTTTAGGATGTTCGGTGGAAGGTCGTTGGTCTCTAACAGATCTTCGGACTGGAATATCTAGTAAAGCATCTAATGGAGCTTTTGGTTCAGGAACAATATCATCTGTTTCTACATGTTTGAGGACATGTTCATTATCTAGAACATTCACTTCATGTTGCTCCTCATCAACCTATGTAGAAATATATGTAAAAGGAATTGGATCCAAGTCAACCAAATCATCATTAACCTATGGCACTAAAATCATTTCCAATTTCTCGATATCATGTATTGTTTGATTTTCCATAAATACAACATCTCTACTTCTTACATTTTCTTCTCAACTAGACCATAAAATTTGTAGCCAAACATATGATGTCCATAGCCAATAAATATGCATTATCGTGTTTTCACATCAACTTTAGATCTCTTATCTTTAGGAATATGCACAAATGTCTTGCACCCAAAGACATGCAAATAATTATAAAAAGTATCTTTGCATGTCCAAACTCTATTAGGAGCATCAAACTTTAGAAGAATGCATGTAGTAAGATTTAAAACATGTGCAACTGTACTTAAAGCCTCATCCGAAAAGATCCTAGTAGCTTTGACTATGAAAGTAGACATTTTACCCTTTCAACTAGTGTTCTATTCATTATGTTAGCTAAGCCATTTAATTAAGGTATCTTGGGAGGTGTCTTTTGATGTCGAATATCCTGTTGTTCGCAATATTCATCAAAAGCTCAAACACACTCTCCCGTTATTAATTTTGATGCATTTTAACTCCTTTCCAATCTATCTCTCTATTGAAGCCTGAAACTACTTTAAAACATCTAATACTTAGTATTTAGTTTTCAAAGTATAAACCCATATTTTCCTTGAATAATCATCTATAAAAAAACAAAATAAAAAGAGCCACAAAGTGATTTTGTCTTCATAGAACCACAAACATCATAATGCATTAAATGAAGTATACCTGACTTTCTTAAAGGATGGAAACTTTTGAATATAACTCTATATTGTTTTTTGCTAGACAGTGAGCACATTTCTTTAGTGTTGAACTTTACATACCTAAAAAAAGTTTCTTTTTAGCCAATATTGACAAACCCTTCTCACTTATGTGATTAAGTTTCTTGTGCTATAACTCAGCTTTCTCTTCGTTGTCTACTATGTTAATTTTGTCTATGGAAAATTTCACCTACATAATGTACAACAAATAATATTTTTCACCTTTAGCCACAACCAAAGAACCTTTAGTGAGCTTCCATTGACCATCATTGAAGATGTTGCAATGCCCCTCATCATCTAGCTTGCTTGTGGAAATCAAATTCAAATGAATATCATGTATATGTTTAACATTATTCAATACTAACCTCGTGCCATTGTTGGTCTCTAGGCACACATCACCAATACCTATAACTTTAGCCAGCCATTGTTTCTCATTCTCATAGATCCAAAGTCACATGACCTATATGATGTAAAAAAATCCTTACGAGATATAGCATGAATAGATGCACCACTATCAATTACCCAACTGGTTTCATGACATACAAGATTTACCGCATCACCGTCAAAAACAATAAAAAAAAAAAAAGTCTTCTTTAAGTGTAGCCACACGATTGTCATTGTTGTTATTATCAATTTTTTTCTCTTTACCTTTCATTTTTTGTTTCTCCTTTTTGAACATACAACAAAATCTCTGAATATGTCCTTTTTGATGGCAATAATGACACTCAACATTAACAAATCTATTGTATTTACCTCTACTTTTATCTCTATTTTTTGGACCTCAAGACTCACTTCTTCACATTTTCTCAATAACCAAAGGCATCAAAATGTGAAGAGGATGATCCATGTGTCTTTCTTTTCATCTCTTCATTCAAAACACTACTCTTGGCCAAATCCATGGTAATCATACCATCTGGGGTAGAAATAGATAAAGACTTTCGAAAGGTCTCCCACAAGTCTGGCAATTGATTCCCATCATAATTAACTTATTGATAATCCCTTGAAAAGAATTTAAATGATTAGTCAAATGAGTACCGTCTTAATATCTCAAAGCCATTATTTGTTTATCAAAAATAACTTATTATTTCTAGTTTTTCGAGCATATAACTGTTCGAGTTTATTTCACAAACTGTGTGCATGTGTTTCCTCAATGATATGGTTCAAAATATTATCATCCACCCACTGTCTAACATAGCCACAAAATTGACAATGAAATATAAACCATTCAGTATCAGTTTTATTCTCCGGTTTCTCTTCAACAAATACAAGCAGATAATAATCATTCACATATAAAAGGTCTTCCATCTTTCATTTCCAAGTATGATAATTCAAACCATTCAATATAACCATTCTATTCGTATTCACTTTCATTGTTAAAATCAAGTACTAACTAAAGCTCTAATACTATTTTGATGGGAGAACAGTAGCAACCTAAACAAATATCGGATTAACGCAGCGAAATAGAATAATCTTCCCTCTTGTATAAACCTAATAGGAATCGATATAGTAGAGTAAAATAAATATCAATCACACAAGAAAACTTTCTTGATGTGAGGAGATAAAAAATCACGGGACCGGAGTCCACCTAAAATTTACACTATCAATTAAATCGGGTGAACAAAGTTTTTTCTAGTAAATACTAGAGGTACATAAAAGCAAAAACCTCAAGATTATCATTCTTGGCAATACGCATAAATTTCACAAGAGATCAAGGATAAATATAATAAAAAAAAACGTAAGTTTTGATCAATCCATGAAAAATCTGGTGTAGGAAGTTTTAAACGAAAATCAAACCATCTAAATTCGAGAAGAGAGCGTCAGGAACATGATGATAAAATCTCAGCTCAATCGGACCACGAATTGATGTCCATTGCCAGTTTGATGTAAATCAGACTAATCCCCAAACGTCCAGATTTTCTACTTTTTCTTTTTATCTTGTTACTACATTTTTACTAACTTATTTGTGACTATCTCTTAAAAGATAGTGAGAAACCATATATTTCCATATAACTTATCATATGGACTCAAACATTTTTGGACTTGCTATTCATTGGACTTCCTCCACATGAGAGTAAACCCAGCTAACAAATATATGGATCCAAACAGGAGATTATTAACAATTTGTAGTACGTGGCTCGTGCATATTTCAATTCCTTCATCGGCAAATCAATCTTTACTAAACTAGTATTTAAAATTGCTTTTTTTGCATATATGAATTTATGTAGACCGCTCAGTTCATATGTACCAATGAGGCTTCACTCAAGGGATGACCTACACATACTATGAATAAAAGAGTCCACAATTCCAATGCAAGATCTATAACATCAAAATCAAACCTAGTTTGTCTCTCAGCCAACCTCAATAGTTTCATTCATTTGTTGCTTTATAAGTGGGAAAATCAACCAATGACTATAAATGGTAGTGGGAAAAGTAGACTTACTTGTTTTGAGTTTATTAAACAAGAAGAGATAAAAATGGAAATCAATGTAGAGATTCTAGAAGAGCGAATCTAAAATTTCCAAACTTTGTATGGAATATTTAATTTTCCTTCCAAAATTCATGATTACGAGCATGACTACAAGACAATATAAAAATATTTGAAACAAATTTGATCAAACAAAGTGCAAATCTAAAATTTCCAAACTTTGTATGGAATATTTAATTTTCCTTCCAAAATTCATGATTACGAGCATGACCACAAGACAATATAAAAACATTTGAAACAAAGCGTTTATGATCACCTTAATCGAAGCATCCGAAGGAGTGCAAATCTAAAATTTCCAAACTTTGTATGGAATATTTAATTTTCCTTCCAAAATTCATGATTACGAGAATGACCACAAGACAATATAAAAACATTTGAAACAAAGCGTTTATGATGACCTTAATCGAAACTTCGGAAGGAGTGCAATTTTGATTCATTGAAGTAATTATATCATGTTCTAGATGGTGAGAGTGATGCGCATTGGGTCGTGCACGAAAATTCATAACAAAATCCGGTATGATGAGCTGCACTTGCGGATTTGACTTTCTTCTCATTGTTCAGAATTGAACCCAATTGACTAATCAAGCTGCTGACGAGGAGGCCGTTGACGATAAAGCAAAGCCTTCCCTCCCGGTTGAAGAAAGACTGACAATCAGATCCTACACTCTCACCATAGAAAATGATATAATAAGACTCTGTGAACAATTATTTTATCTTTTTGGGAAAATAGGTGGACAGCTGTATCTGATTGCTTTTTGGAACCTTCTTCTGTGCAGGTTGACTTTTTTTCCTTTGTCAAAATCACATGCTATTTTTCTTTTCATTTTTTTCCCAAGTCGATTTAACTATTTGTGTGAAATGCTCTGACCTTCTTGACCTTATATGACCCCTCCCCCAGTCAGCTCAATCACTTCATTCTCCTCCTTCCTCCTCCTCTCTCTCTCTCTCTCTCTCTCTCTACCCTGCAGCCAAAATTTTCAGTTTGCTACAGAGCAATGGAGAACAGAGCAATGAAAGAACAGCACAGGGAGACGACGTCGTCGCTGTCGTCGTCGTCGTCGTCTTCCTCAAAGAAGAGAAGAATTGTGAGAGTCCCACCGAAGAGAGGGCAGATCAAAGTGAGGATCTTCAAGTCGCTGTTCAAGAAAGTGAAGGAATGGGCGTCCATGGCTTCCGCGAAACGGAGCAGAGGACGCGACCGTTGCTGTAGCTGTAGCGGCAAGTTGGCATCAGTGACTTCCCTCGAAGACACGTGAATAATCATCTCGAATCACCTCGCACCAGCGATGTTTAATTATATGTCTGACTCCTAATCAATCCCGAGATAGCAGAAATCCAGCATATCTATTACGCAATGATATCTCTACTTCTCGCGAAAGAGGAGCCGGTGGTTCGGAGCAAAGCCGGCGATTCGCGTTTCTGTGTAATATAATCACGAATATGTATTAATTCGTGTTGTTGTAAAAGCTTTTTAGCTACTTTTTTTTTTAGCTGAATGTGAGGTTTGTCCTAAAATTTGAGTTTTTGAATGTTTAAATCTATGACTGTTTCTAGTTCGCATCGATATGTAAGAAGATGTCCGGTCATAACTTGGAGAAAACGACGGCAGCTACATGATGTGTCGGATGGCAAACTGAGCCAGCGACGGTGCATGAACATGCGAAAACGCATTTTGGCTTCTTTTTTCTTTCGAGAGAAAATTATATTTATTACTAAAAAGAATGCATAAAAAAGCAAATCAAAATAAAGTTAACATTAGAATACTACAAAATAAAGCCGAATCCAAAACGTAACAAGGAATCGGCGGGTTAAATAAACATTCATGAAATTCGTGAATTAGTTCATGTGCTCCAAGTTTATTTGCATAAGGGGATATGCCGTGCCGTAATTCTCATTACAAAGCAGCAATTTTAGATCTAGGAAGTCATCTCTGAAATTGAAAAACAATGACGTAATCTTGTTCACAAAGGAATCTGAATTTTTTTGGTTTCTTAGAAAAACTCGATTTCAAAATGACTTCTAGCCCACTTGGAATTTAGGATAAAACATCGAATTAGAACATAATGTTTTGGTATTTTAGCTTTTGATTCTAATCTTTCTTAGTACTTAATAATAAAGGTTAATATCATGGAAAACTCTAAATTGATACATTTGTGACATATTTATCACAAACTAAATTTTTGATCACGAAAAATCTAAATTGATATATTTATGATAAATTTATTCCAAACTAATTTTTTCACTATCAAAAACCTCAAACTGTTATATTTGCGAGAAATTTGTCATTAAATTGAATGAATGCCACAAGAACTATAAACTAGTACATATGTAATAAACAAATGGTAAAACTTGAAAATAGTACAATCGTCAACTGTTACGTGCTATCTAAGTCAACAATTTGATGGTAAAATTTAACGGAAAATAACGGAGAATAAATTTATTATAAGTATACCAATTTGAGATTTTTGATTGTCAAAAAAATTAATTTGAGGTAAATTTATCACAACTATGCTAATTTAGGATTTTTCTCAGTATTTAACCTTGATAATAAATACTACAAACTTCTAGAAATTTATATATTACTCTAGTAATTAAAAAGAATCAAAATTTACATGTTCACTTTTGTAGAGATTTTAATATAAAAAAATCAAGCGAAAGAATTATATAATCCTAAGATTAATACCACAAAGAATACTAAACTGATACATCTATAACAAATTTATCTCAAACTAATTTTTCGTCTATCAAAAACCTCAAATTAGTACAATTATGATATATTTACTCTCCGTTACCGTCATAAAATTTTACCATGCTAAGATGGATAACATATGAAAATAAAATACATATGAAAATTTATATCAATTTAGAGTAAAATTATCATAAATGTGCTAGTTTCACGTTTTTTGTGATCTAAAAATTAGTTTGTGATAAGTTTTTTTACAAGGATACTAGTTTGAGATTTATGGTGATCCAAAAATTAATTTAAGGTAAATTTGTTACATATGCACCAATTTGGGATTTTTTGTGATGTTAACCCTAATCTAATCTACCAAAAAACATTATATTTGATGTCATGTGACTCATTTCAATCATAATATAGTATTATTTTATAGTAAGCAAAATTATTTTAGTACGAAATATTTGAATTATTAAATCATACAAAGAAATACTTGGTAAAATACACAATATGGACAGAGTGATTGAGGATATTTCAGAATGTCAATTGATTGAGATCCCTTTAAAGAAAACACAATGATTGATATCAACATAGAAAAGTTGATATTGTTGTTGATAATTATTAATTATTCTAGGAGTACAAAGATATGCCTTAAGATTCTTCCCATATCATTATGCACGCGCCGTGCAGTTTACGTATACGGCACTGTTAAGGATTTAATTATAAAATGCAGAGGGCAATTTACTAATACAGCCAGACTCAACGACTTTCTTAGGCAACGTCATTTTACATGTGGAGTGCACTTATAACTTTAATTAAATCCAAAAATTAAAATCTAATTTTTTGCAGAAAGTATGGGCCGCAGGCCCCACACATTGGGCCGAAACCCTGTCACCTAAGGTAGTTTTTTATTCCAAGATTTACATAATCTATAGGGAATCATGTGATATCGTCTCAAATAGGATCTAGCTATATAATAAATTATAATCGTTGAAATATTAGATGTTAAAGTACAATTATTATGTTCTTTTTTCAATATTTAATTGCATCAAGCACCTATATGCCGCAAGGCCATATGCAAAACCATATGCAAAACCACCATCTGCTGGTCAAATTTTTCATATCATCTTTTGTCACAGTTGATTAATTTCTCAGTTGACCCTCTTTATAACACAAAGTCAAAAGCAAAGAGCTGGGGCATTGCGCCCTGCCGCCCAAGCCCAAAGTAGCTCAAAACATTGGTTAAATAAAATAATTTAAAACAAAAGAAAGGTTATCATGAATGAATGAATTAATTAGTTAGTAATTAATTAATCTAGACTACGTCAAATGCAAGAGGGTGGATTGACATACTCAAGTTTAGATCTTCTGCTCAATTACTTTAGTGATAAATTCGATCCCTTGAGATTCTCTGGGGATTAATTAAGGATTGACAAAGGATTTCATGATTCATTTCATATTGCCCTCCCCACTTTTTATACGAAGACCACTTTGCGTGCTCTATTTTTCAAAAAATAAGTTTTCGTCCTATATGTTCATGTTAAATACCTAATTGCATCTCGGATCGGTTAATATCTTATAGTACTTATGTCCCTCTTTTAAATTCCTTAACCCCTCAAAACAAACTTCCCAACCAGAAAATCCTCATCTTAGTCACATGTTGTCGGGGCGGCCCTTGAGGACCTTGGATCAACGTTGCAAATGCCTTGACGCCTTTGATATGAGGTTGCCATGATCTTTCGTGGCTCGGGGGCTCCTGCACGAGAAAAAAAGAAGGAGAAAGAGGGAGAGACAGACCCTACAAGCTAGACAGAGGGTAAACAACGCATGGAGGGGAGGGAGAGACGAAGGGCTGGCAGGTGATTGTGACCACGGTGACAACTAACAAGGTGCGGCGTCCGACAGCTTGTGGTTGTGGGGTTGATGGAGGGGGTTGGGCTTTGCTGGTGTAGGGGCTTTTGGAGTTTTACATTTGGGCTCTGCGCAATGTTTTCCAGGGAAGGGTAAATTGTTACTTTGACTATTGGGAATGACACTTAAAAAAAATAGAGTGGTTACAAATAGGGGAGTGCGAAAGAATTAAGAACCGTCCGAAATTCGATCGGATTGGCCTAGAGGAGGTAGTTCCCATGAAAACCAATTCGATTCTTGATTCCAATTTGCTGGACCCGTAAATATCGGTCCAGTTCTCGACTTTAGGTATGAAACCGCTCATCGGGATCAGACCAGTAAATATATACATAATTTTTTAATTTATTTTTTTTGAGTTTTAACCTTTCAAATCAAAATCCTAGTTTCCTCTTTGTCTCTTTCCATCTCTCGCCTCACTCATCTCGCGATCTCGCCTCCCTTACTCACTCTCGCTCTTGGTGGCCTTTGGCCTCATCTATTCCTCTCTCACTCTCGCTCTAGATTGCCTCTGGCCTCATTGCTCCCTCTTAACTCTCACACCTCTTCCAAAGTGGAGACATTTCGACCACTTCCATTGACCCACCCAGGAAGCGAACCGGACTCGTAGTCTAGTTCTTAAGCAGATCTATGGAACCAATGAACAATTTTCAGTTGTAATTTTTCGGAGCCAATCATTAGTGGGCAATTCTGGACTCCAAGGGGGGAATTGCCTATCCTGATATCGATCAACCCCTTATTCCAAATATCCAAAAAATCATGTTCACTAGGTGACCCTCAATGCATAGCAATACACTGACTTTAAGGGGTATAGAATACTTCAAGAGTAAAACTTTGATTACTATAAAATAATTACAATCATTGAGTCAAAAAATATAAAGTCACAGGGATTCATATAGAAAATTATATCGATATTCTTTTTCCACATAGATCAACAATCATAAATGCATCTAGTTTACTTAAAGTTTCACTTTCGAGTAGATAAAAATTGAGATTCCTAATGAGGATTGTTCTTAGATTTGCTTAAAAGAGCCACTTTAGGACCTAAACATTTCCATCCATGAAAGGCCAACACCTTTAACCACATTCTTTCCTGGCATATACCGAAGTGCCTCCACCAAAGGACAATCAACTGGACCCAATTCCCAAAGCCGGCCATTGCCTTAAAGCAACCTTTGCCCCTGCTAAGTCTATCTGGTTAGTCATACCAACCATCCCCGGTACGCTACTTAGGATTATTGAAATACAATCAACATCGAAAGAGAACGAAAGATTCATTCGATCTTTGATCCTTGTAGAGTGAGAAAGGGGCTCCACCTCCGACTATGGCAGCACCATCCGCAGACATTTCACGGCGTTTCTCCTCGCATTTGTATGATATCACATTGAAACTCACGCCTTGATTATTCCATGAGATCCTCTTTAACCCAAAGTCAACATTCTGACGGGAACAGTACAAACCCTTCAATAGGCTGCTATCGGTCGGTTGGGTCAAAGCGGAACCCACATGAAAAAATGTGGAGGAAAGGCGAGACGGATCGGTCAAACATCCGCTTCGGATAAAACGCTTAAAATTCAATTCATCTCTGGTCGTTTTCTTCTCTTTGGTCGCTTCGTAGACTTCTCGATTCACACTGAGATTTTAGCTCGCTGAACGGCCAGGCCAGCTGTTTCAGTCAAATGAGGAGGGCCCCCTCGGCGATCCGATCATCGTGCGAAGCAAATAGTTTACACACACAAACGAGTCAAAAGATTCTCCGGCAAATAAAGAAGAAATCCTTAAGCGATTCCCCCGTTTGATTCCCTGTGGATGATTTGATAAAGCATCATCTCCCATTGGAAGGAAACGTGTCCGTGGATCAAGGCCTATTTTCCAAATTTATTCACAACATCGTCTTCATGCTCTCGATTTTTAATCAGTTCATCGTCCTCGTGTCGATGACCATTAAGATTTCCTATACGTAATTTGCCAATGATGGGCCCATATTGGTGCTCTAGCAAAAGGGTTTCGAGAGCATGAAGGACTCGAAATCGAGTCTTTAGTGAAAGAGTTTCGAGTCTTTTCGACCCTTGTGGTGGGGTAATCAGTACCTTGATCAAACGATGAACTTCTATCATTCTTGTTCTAAAGCTGGATTAAGATGTCGGGCCAACGAAGTTGGCTAATCATAGTGCACTCGATCCCCTCTTCTTTCTTTTTTGATGCACGTCACACTTTTCCTTTCTCCCTTTCTTTTTTTCCCCAATTTTGGGGGTAACAATACAAAATGGAGACATCGCTTTCCGCCTTTTCTTTTATGGGATTTTTTCCACATTTGACTGAACAAGACAAATCCGCTTCTGATGATGGTGAGGGCCAGCGGGCCTCGTCGATGAATCGAGCTGAGCTGGTAAAATATCCTCAGCCACATTCATGAATCTCGCGCCTCAAGTGATCAACAATATATGATCAAAAAAATAAAAATGAAAGTGACCAAGATAAGATAAAATGAAATAAAATTAGGTTGGACTGTCCTTTCAAGGGTTGTTCTTTCCCATAAACTTAGTAATGTGAACATATAGAGTCAACATCTTCTAGACCCTTTGTTTTCCTCTCTCTCTCTCTCTCTCTCTAAGAAAATGTCCAGTTAATGTAGGACTAAACGTGGATCAGTGGGCCATCTTGAGTTGTGGTGTTTTGTTCCGCCTTTGTCACCTAGGAAACATTTTGCGTGCGGTTCCTACTAAAGTCTCAAGAATCCACTCTAACGTAGAGTTACTCGTTCTCTCTCTCCGTCACGGTTGAGAACAAAGCCAATTTGGTGGCAACCGAGTCAAATCACTTGCAAATAACTTGAGTTGGATAGGATAGTTATCAAGTGTCGATTTGACTGATTTCGAGCAGAGCACGGGCCTGGGTTATTCGAATTCGTGTGAACGCACTGCGAGACGGAATGGAGAGACAAGTATTGGTTAGCATCAAGGGAGAGAGGACACTCCAAGCCGAGGCACTTTCAACTTCGAATTTTTTCCAAGTATAGACGAACTTGGATTTTGGCTCTTACTTACCCTAAACATGTACAGCCTTTCAAAATGTCCAAACACTAACTCTTAATCAATGTAACCCTTTTTTTTTCTTCTAAATTTAGGTGATTTTTAAAAAAAAAATTTGGAGCGAATAGGCATAAATAAAAATCAGACGTAGTCCAAGAGGCCAATCAAAGGGGCCCCACGAGGTTGAACCTAAAGGGGCCTGTTCACACTGCAGAACCGCTCTGACCATAAATTAATTTAGCGCCCCATATAAAGCCCCACCCGTCTAGCTCGTCGCTTCACTTCATCTCCTTTCTTCAATCTTCTTCCATTGATTCTCTCCGTCTCTCTCTCTCTCTCTCTGAAACAGAGACCGTCGCCTCTCTGTTTTTTCTCCAGCAGAACCGTAGCTTGCCTGGTGTGAAGGGGATCAGAGAAATGGAGAACAGGGACGAGACGAAGAAGACGACCCACAAGCCGAGATCGAGACTGCCGCCAAAGAGAGGCCAGATTAAAATCAAGATCTTCAAGTTGCTGGCGAATCAAATCATCAAGCTGGCGAAAATGGGCGTGCGGAGACAGAGGGAGGAAGCATGCTGCTGCAATTGCAAGTTCGCCACTGTAACGCCACTTGAAGACACCTAGCCCCCCCCCAGGCCGCTGCGAGCATCATTTTCTAGGAGGTCAATAACGATTGGGTTCATGGTTTTCCCTTTTCATTTTGGTTTTCCTTCTGTACAGTGGTTTAGAATACTTTTCATGTTTATCCCGAGTTCTTGAGTTCTTCCTTGGTAGAAGACTCGCTAATCTAGAAGCAGAGCATGGCTCATTGCATAAAGGTTGTAGCTTCTTTCATGGGTGCTTCTATACTATTTGAGAGATGAAAATATAAGAAATCTCAACGGAAGGCGAGTTCCTTTCTTGCAGAGCATCGAGCATGTTGTTAGCTTTCGTGCTCTGTTTTCTGATTCTCTGCTTCATTCTACATTAGCAGTTTCACATGCCGTTGATCCAAGATTATAACCCTCCACTCTCTCAAATCAATGGTTCCTTTCTGTAATTTCGGGTCTTTTTTATTTTTACGAGCTTCCAAAATGTTGAGAAAGAGAGACTGAGAGCGAATAAATGCAGCTCAATGGGAGACTTTTATGTCCTTCGAATGTTCATCTTTTTTATGTCATCTTTTCGCATGCATTTTCTTGGGGGGAGTTTGAAGGTGGTGATAAGGTCCACCTGCAGCTTTCCAGCTTCCCTCTTGGCTTCAAGCAAAGTGCAAAATAAACACAAAAGTTAGCACGGTCAAATACCTTTTACATCTTCGACCAAAAAAAAAATACCTTTTACATCTTCTGCTTTTCCTTTTTTGTTGTCTATCTTTCTTCACTCTCCCGTTTTGTGGTCATTGCCGTGCCTACGAATCTGAGGTGGGACAGGGCGACAACTAGACAAATGGGTCAAGTGATTCCACAGCGAATAAATAAGAAATGGTTAGATAGTGTCCCGTGAATAATTCGATCGTGCGTAAACCCCATAAAATAGAAACGTGCGTGGACTCAGGTCTGTTTCGACAATATTCTAAGGTACCGTCTGCGTGCCATCAATTTCAATCAATTCGCCATCCTTCTGTCAATGTTCGTCAGGATTTCCCGATACCTAATCGGCTCTAGCAAAAAGGTTTCAAATCCAAATCGAGTCTTTAGCGAACGAGCTTCGAGTCTATGGTATTAGCACTCCGATTAGACACCGAGGGGACGGAGTGCTCAGCAGGATGGGGCCGGCTCTCGTACGGCAGGATCGACTCCTTGGACATAGATCGATCATCACGGCGAGCTCTTGAGACGAAAGGGGTACGACCCATCAAAGCATGGAAAATATGCATTTCGATTTTAGCACATGGGGGATGTCACGGCCAAAAAATGGGTCGTCGTTTTGGGCGAGCGAAAGAGGTAGTGATCATTCATTTGTTCACTCACTCGAGCTCCTTGACTGAAAAGGGACGGCGACTCTCTCTCTCTCTCTTCATGGAAGTCAAATTATTCCTTTTTCTCCTTCTTTCTTTTCTGTAATTATGGGGCCAAACGATGTAAAATCACTCACTTTCTGGATTTTGCTTACTTGACTCTTGAATGACATGCGCCAGCTTTTGACGGTGGGGGCAGGGGCCTGTTGATGAATTAGCTGGTAATTACTCACGTGAACATAGAGAGATTCAACACCTTCTATACCCATCTCTCTCTCTCTCTCACACTGAGACACAGCCACAAACAAAACGTATCATCAATCATTTCCATGTAAGCCGAGTCGAATTCCTCGCGAGTAAGTCAAATTGGACCGACCGACGACACGCAGAATACCGGCTTTCCACCAGTTCCGAGTGAAGCACCGGCTTGAGCTATTTTCAGGGTGGTGTGATCCCGCCTCGAGATGAAGCAGGTGAACAAGTTCAGCTAGCCGCTTTCAAATTCACTCCGGATTTTGATGTTTACTTGCGCCGAACACGAAGAAACCTTTCGCCATGTTGAAAAATCAACACGTGTCATTGTATCATAGTTTTTTCTTTCATAACTTTTCCTAAACTTCGTTAATAAATTTTTATTTTGGAATTTTGCAGCCAAAATCGCAAGGCGTAGAGGATAAGGGCAGGCGGAAGGGGCCCCCCAAGAGGCGCTCCGTTCCGTTCACACTGTGTGAACCGCTCTGACCACCTTTAACTCTAAGCCCTCTCAGATAAAGCCCCGACCAGTCGAGCTCCTCGCTTCGGTTTATTCCCGTCTCTTCATCCTCCTTCCACCCATCTATTCTCTCTGTTTCTCTCTCTCTCTCTCTCTCTCTCTTTCTGAAACAGAGTCCTTCGTTACTCCGTTTCTTCTCCGGCGGAGCCAGATCTCGCCTGTGCGAAGGGGATCGGAGGAATGAAGAACATGGACGAGGCGGAGAAGGCGACCCCCCACGGGCCCGAATCGAGGCTCCCGCCGAGGAGAGGCCAGATCAAAGTCAGGATCTTCAAACTGCTGGCGGCTCAAATCGTCAAGCTCGCGAAGATGCTGGGGAATATACTGAGGAGCGCGTGCTGTTGCAGTCGAGGGTTCGACTCCGTGGAGCCGCTGCAAGACACGTAGCCTTCCGACACGTCGCTCGCGTCATTTTTCCGGGAGCATACTACCCATTGGTGCATGGATTTTTTCCTTTCGTTTCTGTTCTTTGCTTTTGTACAGCGGAGCAGAAATTTTTCTCCTTTTTGTCTTTTTTTTTTCATGTTTTATCTCGAGTTCTTCCTTGATCCCGGATGGGAAGAAAATTGAGAGTAACCCACAGAAGCAGAGCATGGCTCATTGCGCACCCAGTAAAAAGCCTGTAGCTTCATTCCGAGGGTGCTTCTATAATGTTATATAGATAATAACAGAAGAAATTTCGATGATCGCCGTCGCCATTCTCTCTCTCTCTCTCTCTCTCTCTGCGGCCTCTGATCTGATGATGATGCAGAGGTCGCGCGCATCGGACTCCTGATATGGCTACCTTGGATCCGACCGGGGGCGAGAGACTTGGGTCGTGCTCGAGCCGGTTCCATGGCGGTGAGGCTGAGCAGCGTTGACAGTGGCGAGGGGCGAGTTCAGGGTGGTTGAGCGTGGTTGGCGGGAGTGAAGCCCAGTTTTGGTATTGTTGGCGGCGGCGGCGGCGGCGGCGGCGGTATTGTGGCGATGGACTAGTCCGGTGGCGGTGGGCTTTCGAGTTCGGGTTGTTCGAGGGAAGCGGCGACGGTTGGTGGCGGCGGGCGGCCATGGCAGTGGCCGAGAACTAACTTTGGCAATTATTACCGACCAATTATTATTTTCTTAACGTGCATCCATTTAAAACTACACATCGGACAGCTAGGTCGATTTAACAGTTTTAGTGCCACATTATAATTTTTAATGTATGGGTTTTATGAGAGACCTTTGAGAAGTTGTACAAAAGGCAAATTAGGTTTCGATTGGAAAAAAGAAAGGGATAAAATCTCAGAAATTCGCCGTCCTTGAAATCCGCGAGGGAATGGTGTCATTTTCAGGGCAGTCAAGAACCTAGGAGCATCATCTCTTACCGCAGCAAAAATGTCGGTTCGTGAAAATTATAGATTATCTCATTCTCCCGGTCCCGGTACAATCCGGACTCTAAAGTTTATTAGTAATAAAAAAAAAAAAAAAACGTGTTAAGAATATGAAAGTCTCTAAGACGTTGCGTGCATTGTACATCGACCTAATCTCACGTTGTATATAACTCTATATTGTCTGGTGGTTGAGATTCTATGATGCATTGACTTTATAGAACTGATCATTGATGTTGATGATGTTGGTGATGATGATGATGGCGATGACGGTTCATGCATCGATGCAAATGAAATGGGTGCTCATGTGTTATGTGCATGGTCCGTGCGTTTAGCTCCCACATCACCATGAATTTGAGTTTGCTTTGGTCACCATTTTCTTTCTTTGTCTTCATCTCTCTTTTATTTTTTTAGTGACTATGATCCACCACGATGGGATGTTGCAAAGTTGTTCCCAAATTTCTTGGGTCACTAATCATATTGGTGAAAAAAAGAGGTGCAAAAGAAATTCGGACACGCTTATATTTTGAACGTGGGATTGGGGGTAAAAAACGTGATTATGTCATAAAAAAAATTTCTAAATCGGAACGCTCGTAACAAGTTTACTCAAATCTCAAGGAAAAATTTATGACAAATTAGGGATTTTGGCATATTTTGAAAGTGCGCGGGAGCTTTCAAACAATTTATAACGATTTTTCAAATCTTAGTTCATTTCCTTTGAATTTGGTTTCCCTAGAACGACATTGTTTAGGAGACCCATTTTTATTGAATTTTCACATCGGATCCACCACAAGCACCAATCATCCGAGTTGCTAATGTAAATAATGGGTCGAAGCTATAGCAAGGTAGATTCTTCATAGGCATGCCTATTTGAATATTTTGTAACATGAAAATTATCTTAGGGTAAATACAACACGAGTTTGCTGATTTTGGTTTTTTTTTTTTAGTATTAATGGAAAAAAATTAAGTTGCCGCTCGGAACATAGCCTGCGATCTCATCTACATTCATTCAAGCCACTAAAATTTTGCCTTTCAAGGAATCAATTTGACTCAGGAGATTTACAGCTCATCCACTGGCGACTGACGATAGCGACTCTTCTTCTTTACGTATATGCGCCGCTGATTCGAGACACGTGCCCGAAACAGGCCGGACAATCTGAAATTTAATAACCCACTAAAGCAATATTCCAAAATAAAATTCCATACTAAAGCAAACATTTTTCATATTTTTTCATTTTTTGTTGGCCAACTCATTAATTTAAGGAGCCTGTGGGCCCCACTAAGTGATTGATCCGATTAGCCTCCTCCCTTTGGTAAAATGACCCGCCACGTGTAGCTCGGCCGAAAAGCGGACCCCAAGCAAGAAAAAAGGGACGTCGATATCGAAAGAGTCGGCAGACCAAAAAAAGAAAAAAAGATTTTGAAAATGTCAATGGATTCAAGGATGATGGGTTGGCAATATCTTTGAAAACTTACGTCACGTTGCTGACGTCATAATTCATTTGACTGGCTTTAATCAACTCCCACGTTGAACATACGTTAAAAATGTGGGAGCCCGGTGACGCTTGAAATTCAAGATGGAGGACGCAAGGTAAAGTGTCGATTGTTTAATTGAGAATTTAATTTCTGTTTCAAGACACTTTTTGGGATAATTTTAGAAGATTAAACTTATCACCACGAAATATATAGGCATCACAATAGGTTGGCTATTAGTCAAGAATTATTCTATTTCCTAACGAAATATATGAACTTTAAAAGGCTTGCAGCCATGAATAGTAGTTTTGTGGCAGATCACCCTACTTGTGGCAAGTGGGGGAAAAAAGGACAACTCTATCACGCAGATCGCTTCGATCATATAGGCAAGAATCAGGAATCTATATATAAGAAGCATTGGGCAAGTTAGTAAGTATTTCCATGTCCCCCATCTTCCCACATATTATTACTTGAGCCCCTTTTGCTAAAGTAAGGAATCTGAACATTTTCATGAGTCTCGTCGAGATACAAGGAATAGATCAAAGCCAACTAAGTAATGAGACTATCCATTCTATATCTCCACGGTGAACTCTCTCCTAAATTGAATGAGTTCTGATTCTTTTGAAAAAACAAGGTCCATAATTGAAAGAGTACGTCGGCTCTACAATTATTAGCCGCAGTGCCTGCTTAAGATGTAGTCCCACATAAGACATACTCGAAAATTGGGATGAGCATGATTCTTGGATAAAATTGGGAATTGAATTGAATTGAGCATGGGAACTGGTTCGGTTTCAGGATTTAATGAGAATTTCAACTCCCAATTCCAAACTTTTGAAATCGGCACCGTGTAGTCCAATTCTTGGTTCTATCCTTAAGTTGGATCAAGAACTTGTGATGTTGGAATTAGTAGTGTGCACCTAATAAAAACACTACTTCTCTCAATACTATTACGTTTGTTCTTCTCTTTTTCTTTTCAACAGATTTGAGTCTACCTCTCTTTGGGTGCATTTGGTTCAACATTTTGAAAACCTATTATAGAAATACAAAGCATATTAGCCTAAAAGATTTTGGGGAAATGCAAAGGTCATTTGGTAAACTACGCTTTGAGAAGCAATTTTGAGAAAAATACCGTTTGATAAAAAATATATTTGAAAAGCTCTTTAAGTGATTAATATTAGTTTTTTTAAAGGTGAAGGGTTATGGCTGCTGGTGAGCCAAATCTGGCATTGGCAGCCATTGGGTGACCTCTAGCAAGGGTTGCCCAACCTCGAGTGAACATCAGGGAGGGTTGTGTGACCCGAGTGAACGTCGCTTAAGTCTCGCAGCCTCAAGTGGCCCTTGCTTGGGTATCACTAGGGTCGCATGATCGACGGCTGTTGTTGCGCGACCCTTGTGAGACCCAAGTGACGGCCGCCACGCGACCCTAATGAGACCAAGGTGATGGCTACTTGAGGTTGCGGTACCCAACATTGGGTTGCGTGTCACTTGGGGTCGTGTGACCTTCGGCGGCCCCTGCCACCCGGAAGTTATCTGACCTCGGGTGACCTCAATTAACAGCCGCTAATACCAAATCTGGCTCATCAATAGCCGTAGCCTTGTCGGACTGTCAAAGGTTTTGGTCTTTTTTTAATTAAAGAAAAAAGAATGATGGACAAAATCGAAGATTTGAAGAATTGGTGATGATAGTTTTGGAAGGAAAAAAAATTAGTTTTAGCATTTGGCTAAATGATGAAAGCCCAATGCTAGTCTTCACTAACATTGGGCTTTCAGCCTTCCAACGCTGGCTTTCACTTGAAAATTCCTTCAAAATAGTTGACAAACGGTCTAGCATTTCCCTAAGGAGGATTGGAGGACGAAAGCTCATTGGAAATGCTGAACCAAATGCACCATCTCTTTATTGCGCTTCTAAATAAAACAAGACGAACACTTACTACACATGTCAAACCCCATACAAACATATTCCACAAACTTACAAAGTATATGCATGGTACCTATTAACTAGGAAAAAATGCCTACACAAACGGCTAAGAATTTTCTGATAAATTTGATAAGATGTAATGCTTCATGACAGTGCCTGTGACCAATACCGAGACAACACTAGAAAGAGCAAAATCTTTGAACACAATAATTAGACTGGGCACCAATCAAATTACATACTCTAAAAAGATGAGAAATGCGTATGCTGCAAGAAGCTTTATGACATCCATTCTAAAACAGAGAATTGATAATAACACTAACAAGTAACTTGAGCACAGCTTGGTTCACTTGAACAACATAATCAACCTTTTGTCTAGTCCAGTGATTGAAGAGTTCCATATTCTTCATTATTGATACAAACAGCAAGAAATAAAAAAATGGAAAAAATAAGAGGAAATGGCCGGTACCCAGAGAGACTCTAGAATTGACCCTCAAACCAATCGATAGAATAAGGCCATGTTTGGTAACACTTCCAAGAACAATTGATTCTCTTCTTTTGTTTCCCAAAACCAAAAAGGAACATAAATATGTTTGGTAAATTTTTTGTTTCCGAAAAAGAAAAAATCTGTTTTTTTATTTTGAGAATAGATTTGGAACATAGTCAAAAAGTAGAAAAAAATTACTTCTTGTTCCTAAGAATAATTTCTAGAATTAAGTTTAATTTTTTTTCTTTTCTCTTTCATTTTCTTCTTATTCTTCTTCCTTTTGGCTGGCGACCTCATCGGAACGTTGCTGACCCGAGCCTTGCTAGGCTAGGGCAAGGCTGACCTCATGCCACCTGCGCCTTGCCAATCTCGCCTAAATCTGGTGAGGCTGAGGCTCACGATGGCTAGGCAAGCCTCTAACGCGCTCGCTGATCCTTGCCTAGCCGGTCACCGGCCATTATTGTGGTAGGCGACCGGCTATGAAGAAGGAGGAAGAAGAAGAGAAAAGGAAAAAGAAAAAATAAAAAGAATACAAAAATAAAAAGAATACAAAAATAAGAAAATATATAATAAAAGTATTAAAAAATTAAAAGAAAAAAAATATTTGCGAATCCTACCAAACTCATTTTTATCCTGGAATAGAAATTTAAGATAATTACCAAGCGCCTTAAAAAATTCAGAAATTATTATCGGGAATAGAATAAAAAAATTATTTTTGAGTAAATATTGCTCCAGAAACAAAATAGTTACCAAACACATCCTAAATTATAAATTCAAAAGATTGAGGGTTGGTCCTAATAGGAGATAAGTTTGAAGTTTCAAATCAAATCAGAATGACTCTAGAATTTCTTATCCCTAATTGAGATGCGCGATAAAAATGGGTCCATAAGTTAAAACCTATGGGCCCTCATTTAAACCTCTGCACCCGTCAAGGTCGTTGCTTCGCTTATTGCCCTTTCTTCAATCTTCTTCCATTGACTCTGACTCTCTCTCTCTCTCTCTCTCTCTCTCTGAAACAGAGTCCATCGTTACTCTGTTTCTTCTCCAGCAGAGCCAGAGCTTGCCCGTGTAGAGGATCAGAGAAATGGAGAACAGGGACGAGACAAAGAAGACGGCCTACAAGTCGAGATCAAGGCTGCCACCAAAGAGAGGTCAGATTAAAGTCAAGATCTTCAAGCTATTGGCGGCTCAAATAAACAAGCTCGTGAAAATGGGTGAACAGAAACAGAGGAAAGGATGTTGTTGCGATTGTCGGTTCGCCTCCATAACGCCGCTTGAAGACACGAAGCCTCCCCATGTTGCTCGCATCATTGTTCGGGAAGATAACGATTGGCACATGATTTTCCTTTTCATGTTGGTTTTTATTTGGTGCAGTGCAATAAGAATGTCTTTCATGTTTATCTCGAGCTCTTCCTTGATCCGGGACTAGTAGAAATTTCACTAATCCAGAAGCAGAGCATGGCTCATTGCGTACCTTGTAAAAGCTTGTAGCTTCATTTCATGGACGCTTGTACAATATTACAGAGAAGTAAATTGAACAAATTTCAATGTTCCCCGTCGCCACTCTCTCTCTCTCGCTCTCTCTCGGGTTGAACTCCATTTGAGGTCAAGGCCGTGAGTCGAGGCCTCGATCGACCTTAGATATGGAGGTTGCGCCTCTGATCAGAGGCCGCTCTAGAGGTAGCGTGCCTCAACTCGTGATCACGACCTCCATGGAGGTCGTCAATTCAAATCTGTTGGTCATGGCTATCTTGGATCTGACTTGGGGGAAAGAGAGTTGGGTCGTGCTCGAGCTGGTTTCATGGCGGTGAGGCTGAGCCGCGTTGGCGCGGGTGAGGGTGAGTCCATGGCGGTTGACTGTGGTTTGGTAGTGTTGGTGGTGGCAGCAGCGGCAGTTGTGGCGGTGGACGAGCTTGGTGGTGATGGTTTTTGCTTCTCGAGTGTTTGATTGAAGTTATTGTGGTTGGCGGCACCGGTGGCGGCAGTGGTCGAGCTTTGGTAGTGGTGGCTATTTAGTTTGGGGTGTTTAAAGATCACACAAAACATGCGCCGATGGAATTATTTTGACGTTAAATTAACAATGTTTAGCTAGGGGTAAGCGGTTTCAGAATCAGCCTAGGTTCTACTTGGATCCTAGAATCTACCCATCAAAATTGGTACCAAAATTTTTAGAACCTATAACTTACCATACTTATGAAATCTAGATCCAAGCTCTACCCAGATTTTATATGTATTTAATTGCAATGAATCATCATTTCTAGTGATCACCATTTGTTATTATAATCCACTGATCCCAACTTGTATTTAGACGCATGAAAGAATATGAAAATATTTACAAAGTAAAAGTCTCAACCGTGAATATGCTAGAAATGGAAGCTAAACTATTGGTTTCAAATTATACATTAATCATTAGAAGTGATATAATACAACAAGATTATGCAAGCACATAAAACAAGAAAAAACACAAAAACTTATTTTAGGTTTTACATAGAACTTGAAATATAAAATCAACTGTTGAAATATGTTCCTCAATTTTTGGAACTCGAAATTTACCCTACATATCCTAAAATTTGAAATTGACCTAATTCCAATAGGCCTGGTTCTCCAGTTCTTGCTCTACTGTGGAACCATACTTATCCCTAATGTTAGCACCACATTATCATCTTCGACATGTGAATCTAATGAAGACATCTGTATTTAGCCTAATTGAAAAGTTGAAATCTTTTATTAAACAAAAAATGAATGAAAATCTAAATGTTTTACGATATTCTATTTCTAAGAATTTCTCGAAAGCAAGATCCTCTCTCATAAAGTTATGTACTTTGTCCACAATTCTTCTTTCGAGTGATGTTTTTATGTCTAGAGGCTCTGCCTTCCCTATACAAATGATAATTTTTTTTAAAAAAAAAATTATATTTTATTTCATTATTTTTTTTTGCAAAAGAAACGAAATTCCGATTATTTAATTAGGCTCTTACTTTCTTTCTTTAAACTGTGAACATAAAATTGCCATTGTTAAATCATCGAGGGATGTTGTCCAATGAGAAAGAATCAGAATGATTTAAGTGCCGTCGTGAACAAAGAAGCATCTCTTTTCGCAGCAAAAACATCGTACACTTTATACCCTATTCTTGCTGATCTAGTAGTACAAGCCAGACTCTAGTTTTAAGAACTAAAAAAGAAATAAAACGGGTAATCAAAGAATTATATTTAAAAAGAAAAAGAGGTTCTTTTAGGAGTTGCTTGCGCTTCACATCTTCCTAATCTCGTACATTATATAACTACACGGCCTAGCAAGTTGAGATTACCTATGACATAGACTTTTATAGAACCACCTGGCTCTGATGTTGCTTGGTGAAGTTCTTGCAATCTATAAGAAATATGTCCAAGTTTAGTGTATAGGCTAACACAAATGGTTGAATATTTAATCTGTGCAATACAGATCGTTAACTTTAGCACAATATACAATTTCGTCTTCAAATTTGTAATTTATTTAATATGGTTCATGAATTGTTGATATATGTTTAGTATAATATCTATATCATATGAAAATATTGAGAAATTTAGGGACTATTGAACAAATTAAAGTTCATAGACAATATTGCATATTAAATCAAAGTCTATGGATCATTTTTGTCATTTTTCCTTATACATAAATTTTGCTCCACATACTATAATAATTGGCCATGGATCAATGCATAGGAAGTGAGCATTGATGTGCATGTGCATAATGCACGCGTGGTATCCCACATCTTTTGCATACGTACCTTCTTTACATACATGCGCTCTCTTTTCATCTGTAGATTTAAAATTTTGGGTCAAATTTCCTAACATGGTAGAAGGATCGCGTTTTGCCCAGAGTTTATTCACATTTCCATAGCCTCATCTCTAACTAAAGGGTCGTGCTTTCTAGTAGTGCGGCCGTTTTGCTCACGCGTCAAGACTGATTTTTTTTTTTTTTGGTCGAATCGTCACGACTGATTTGAATTGGCTTTTCTCTGGCTTTTTCCCATTTTTGGCTTTCATGTTCCTGTTCTTTTCTTAGCGACTACACATCACAACAACATGTCGTAAAAGATTTTTTTTCTTTTTTTTCAAAGTTGTTGAAAACGAGAACACGCCTACTTTTGGATTGGGTTGACGGCGCTCTAGTGGCTCTTAACATTAGTAGGCTGACATATGTCATCTACATTCAAGCCCCCTAAAATCTGGCATTTTCAAGGGTTTTAATTGGACTTGGAGATTTTCATACCATCCAAACAGGCGACAGCGATTCTTCTTTACATGTGGACCGTTGATAACTTCTATTTCGAACATATGGAAAATGTCATTGCATTCATACGATGATGGGTCAGCATCCTAGGGGTCTTACGTCACGTTGCTTACATCATAATTCGTAGGACTGAATTTTTGACCGACCTCCACGTTGACAGTATGTTATAATTGTAGGAGCCCGAAAAACATATGAAATTCAAACGGAGGACAATAGTTAAGTGACGTTTGCTAAATTGAGGATTCAATAAGGTCGGAGACACTTGTTTGTTTGCATGAAATGTAAAGGCATGGCAGTAGGTCGACTGCCGGTCACGAACTATTCCATTTCATGGCAAAAGACATGAACAACTTTGTAAGACTAGCAGCCACGGACAGTAATTTTGCAGTAAATGATCCTCGTTCTGGCAAGAGGGGAACAAGGACGTTCGGTCTCCCAGATCGCCTCTATAGGCAAGAATCGGGAATCTGTATACAAGAAGCATTTGGCAGGATAGCAAGAATTCCCATCTCCTCACATATTATTACTGAAGCCCCCTTTGCTGAAGTAAGGAATCTAAACATTTACACAGTCTTGAGACGAAACAAAGAATAGATGAAAGCCAACTAAGTAGTGAGACTACCCATTTTGCATATCCACAGCGAATTCGCCCCAGCAGATTGAACGGGTCCGGATTCTTTGTGATAAAACAAGGGCCGTGCCGGTTTAAAGACTAGCAGCAGGCTCTACAACTATCAGCTGCCCTCCCTGCTCAAGATGTAGTCCACCGCCTCTTCGACTGTGTCAACAACCTGTCGAACAATGCGAAGGAGCAATGCTCAGAAGCCAAACCCAAATTCGGACCAATCTTCCATCAAAGTAGATACGCATTCTTATGGAAAATCACAGCTCAACTTCTTTTGCAACAGGAGCAATCTTCTTTAGATATCCTTTTGCACCTTTGTCAACTTACCAGATCTGCAGGAAAACTCGTGTCATTATCTTCTCCCTTGAACACACCTGTTCTAGTCAAGATAGAGAACCAAGGATGTCCCGCCTGAAAATCAAGCATAAGTTCTCTTGCTTTAGGTATTAAGCCGAAAATAGAAATGGTATTGAGAAGCCAGGAGTGGATGATGTGTGCAACTAGCGTGAAGCAATATGTTCAAGAACTGCATCTTAGCCAACCTGTCGAGCACCCTTGATGTCTACAGAAGGATTGTCACCGACCATGTAAAGGGTGCTGAAGGAATATGACTGGGGAGATACCTCGTCCATGCCACGAACATCACAGTGCGAAAGTGAGAGATGTCTCAACGTTGTTTCAGCATTGTCAAACACGAACGGATTAGGTTTGCCAAAAGAAACATACTCCAAGGGATGATGATGAATTCTGCATATATCGAAGAAAAGCATGTGAGTTGAAACAGTTAAGGGAGTGTTAGGTGATTGAGGGATTTGGCAAGGGTTTAGGGCTTTATCAGCGTCTTTTAGCTATTGGCTTTCACAAGACCTTCCACTGAAGTGTGTGAAACTTGACTTTAAAGCTTAAACTCATGATCGGTTATGACTCATTAGGCCTACTTTAATTGCTGAACGTATCCAATTTCTTAACACATAATTATTTTCATCCGAAGAGATACAAGTTCATTTAAGAAAATGACACTTCACCTGTTGAAGACACTCTCTAAAGCAACTCTAAAGGCACCCATCCCCAGTCGCTCCAGTGAAAAAGCAGCCTGCACTGAGTACCCTTGGCTAATTTGAGAATTGCGAACTCTTTCCTAGAGAGCAGAAGATGAAGCATCCAATCGAACTTTACATGTTTTCAGCCAATGAAACAACCTGATATTCAAGATCGTCAGCTGCAAAGTATAAAGGTGGTTGATGTCCATCCGATTGTCCCGGAAGCCCTCCTGACCTTAGAATGTCACAGAGAACCTGTTGCAGTTATTCTGTTATTGCAGAGCAATTACAGTAGAGTCCAGACCTTAGACTGCACATGTATTGCAAGATATTTCTGTCTAACAGAATGAAATGACTAAAGGAAATTCAGAGGCAGATTTCATCTAATAGTACCATAACGATATCGTAAATTCCATGGAAACTAACACGCATCCAGGGATACTAGAACTTGGAGGAGGTATATCATAACACAAATGGATACATAAATTGACAGAACTGATGCATTGCAAGAAAAAAATACAGCGGCATACCTGTATGTCTCTGCCCCAATCTACAGGATCACTGACAACAAATGCGGCCTGCACTCTTTCAGAAAGAACGTCACACTTTAATTTCAAATCCTCAAGGCAGCTACTTTGGCCACAGACATTATCGTTTGTCCAGGCTTTGTATTGAGATACAGGATCGATGTTACTGAAACAGGAAGCATATTCGTTGATCGATAACACTTTTCTGCAAAGAAAAATCCCCAACTTCCTGTCAGATCTCTAGTTTTAGAGAAGCCAGTCAAGATGAATAAATCAGAGTCGTTAGGCTAGTACTCACTTGAAACCATACTCAGACATCACTAGAGCAGGGTCTCCCTTGCCAGTGGCTACAATGAGTTCATTTTCGTATCTGAACAATACTAATTTATTTAGATAAAGTCAGATTAAATTACTGCTTGAGCAAAAAATTTTGGACTTAGGTAAATGAATTATCTTGATGAGGATTTTCATCATCAATGAATTATACAGGAGAAACACTGTATACAATCTGCAAGCAATAAAGCTTGTGTCTTTCACATCAAATTCATACAGATTTCATGATGAGTTTTGCAAGCATAGTTCATCAAGTAACCCCATTGAAACAATCTTGGGAATGCAATTGCCGATATGGGCATGCAAATATAGAACTATTGTTTACAAGTAGCGTAAAACTTCCAAAGCGCTAAGCACCAAGAAACCAATTCTGTACCTATTCAACAGATTTCTGAAAAGAGAATGACCCTGCAGCACCTGCAGAAGGATAGCATAAAGGAAGCAAGCTGTGGCAAGGGCTCAATCAGTCATGCCATGGTCGACATTTAAATGTGAAAAACAGTCCATTCTGCAAGTCCTCTTAGAAACAATACCTGAGCTGGAGAAATGTTCACTCCCAGAAGCTGACTCAGTTCAAGTGCTCGTGCAGACTCCGGAATACCACCTCCTATCAGACAGCATGAAACAGTTTGCAACTAGGAATCATATGATTTATAAGCACATTGCAATGTTCATGGGTTTACTCTATTCTTCCAGATAAAACGTATCGGATAATGCCAATGCCCAGAGAGTCACCCAATTAAAATCTACCGAAGGCAAGAATCGGACCACAAGTTTTCCCAACTCGTAAATCTTGACGGGAGCCAAAGCATAAAAAATCAGAAGTAGCCCCTCAATTCATCTAGAAGCGACCAGTTGTGGCTCACCGTTAGTCAAGAACACAAAGGGAACCTTCAAAACGCCTGAGAACAACGATAATGACAATTACATGAAAAACGAAAACCTCGAAACGAAAGAAAAAAGGACAACAACGCACAGGGACAATCGGGAAAACGTGAATTTTTACCGTGATCATCGTACAATCGTCGCAAAGCCTGGGAAGAGCCTCCGATCCGAGCACGTCCCCGAAGAATGACTCCATCCACGTCGAACGCAATTCCGAAAGAAGACCTGCAAAGTACACCACGAGAGCTCCCGTGATTCTGGGACGATTACAGAGCGAAGAGAGAGCACCGTTTAAGCACCTGTTCGGCCGCGACTGATGCTGAGAAGAGACTGGAGGTTTGTAGGACGCGAATGGAGCCCCGCCTCGGAACGGAGAAACCCGAAACACCGAGCGGAGTCTCATCTCTTCACTGGCTCACCCGGAGTCTGCTGAGCAGAGCGTCTCCTGCTCGTGGTCGGGAATGCAACAATGGACATCCACGTAAAATTGAGAGGCCTGCTAAAGGGAACGGTCGGTGTCGGTCGTTCTTGAGAATGACGGTCGCTTTTGAGCCGCAAATTCCACCTTAGTCACCTACGTAGTCTCTTGCCTTGACCGAGGCGTATCCGAGAAAGAGGAATAATGGAAAAATCACAAGATCAAGAAAATTCCTAAATTGATTTATCTACAATATATTTATCTCATTAATTTTTGCATCATAAAAAAAAATCATAAATTTAGTTCAATCAATCACAAATTTATTATCCGTTAATTTTGGCCAATATTTCTTTAAATTGCAACATGGAGACATAGGTGAGAAACAACTCATCTTATATCTATCCAAATTAAAATTTCAGTATGAATGGCTCTTAGAAATGACTCATGTTTGAAATTCAAGCTTCTCTGATAATTCTCAAACCTATGAGGGAGAGGATCTTGAAAAGGGTCATGAAACTTAAGTCATCCAGGACAAGCATTCAGGTCATTAGCAACTATTTTTTCATAAGCTCTGCCATGGAAAATACCAAGTTCGAAGGATACTCGCTCTTGAGCAAAGAGTTAATGAAGCTTTGCAGATTCTCCTTCACCTTATCTCCGTCGAGAACCAATTTTGATGGCCACGGACAGCAATTCCTCTCTCAATTTTTTCCTAGGTCTCAATCTCAGTTCATTTTTTTGGGTCCAACTTCCGGACATCCAAGAGTCGTTTATGCTGAATTTTTATATTGAATTTATGTCAAACAAATCGTTTATCACATGTATTATCATGTCAGCAATTTCATAGGAATATTGGACGGAATGTTGTGAAGGATAAATCTACTGCATGTATATACCAATTTGGGATTATTTGTAACACAAATATTAATTAAAAGTAAATATATTGCTAGTGTGCCAATTTTAGAATTTTGCCTTGTTAAAAGTTCAAAAATGTCACTAATTGTTCAATCCAAATTCTTGTCTAGATTGAATCCATCATAATTGTTGATAATGTAAATCTCACACATAAGTTTCACATGAGCAATGACTATGATTAGTTTGAATCCAAGAACTCCAAACAAGACTTGCTAGTTTGATCCTCCCCTCCCTCTCTGTTCTTCTTTTCTTTTTTCTTATTCCCCTTTTTTTAACATATCGGTAATATAATAGCTCTAACAAAATTTCTTGCATTACCTTTGTTATTGCAAAACTCCGGACAAAATTAATAATGGCGAATCACAAGAGAATCAAATTACTTTAATAATATTAGAGGATTCAAGTATACAAATTAAGTGAGCTTATAGAATATTGATGCATAGAAATAAGCGAAAATCCCTTTTCGCAGTCTAAACTCGAAGGCAAAATACTCATTCATGCTACTTAGATATTCTAGATAATTTTTTTTTACGTCATTAATGTTTCAACCATTCGAATAATTTAATTAGCTTCAGCCTAACGGGAGAGTGAGAGGTGAATAAAGATGGACGAAAATGCACCCAAATTTGAATTTTCTATCCTCTTTGCATTCATAAAAAACTTTAAAATTTTGATCCAAATTTTCAGTATTTTTATTTTTTATGGTAAATTTTTCATAAACATATTAATTTAAGGTTTTTAATAGTATTAACCCGATTTTCTCTCTTATAAATATATTCATAAAAAAAAAAAAAACTTTTTAGAATTTCCCCCAAATTTTGCAATATTCTTCCCCAATTTCCCCAATTTCCCGAACAAAAGCCACAACGCTAGAGAGCAACTTGGCTTCTGCCGATAAGATAAGCCCCACCAAAATCAAACTCTTTCTCTCTTATCACTTCAGCTCTTCTGATCTTCTTCTTCCAAAGGCGCCTGCAATGGAGGCCGCTCTCCTCTCCTCCTCCTCCTCCAAACCGCCCCCAACATCGCCCTCCTGACCCGACCCGCGAACCCATTCCTCCCCCGGCCCTCGGCGCCCGACCCGCCCCCGCCGCCGCCCCCACCTCCCTTCCGTCCGGGCCGCCATCTCCCGCTCCCGGAAGGAGGAGACCGTGGACGCCGTGAAGCAGCAGCTCGAGAACTGCCACCTCGTCGCCGGGATCAAGTACAAGGGCTTCACCGTCAAGCAGTTCCAGGACCTCCGGCGGGCCCTCCCGGAGACCACCAAGCTCCTCGTCGCCAAGAACACCCTCGTCCTCAAGGCCGTCGAGGGGACCCCCTGGGAGGCCCTCAAGCCGTGCATGACGGGCATGAACGCGTGGCTCTTCGTGCACAGCGAGGAGATCCCGGCGGCGATCAAGCCCTACAGGGACTTCATGAAGGAGAAGAAGCTGGAGACCAACGACTTCAGCGGCGCGGTCTTCGAGGGGCAGTTCTACGGGCCCGACGACTTCAAGGTGCTCGAGAGTATGCCCACGAGGGCCGAGGTGTACGCGAAGCTGCTGGGTGCGTTGCAGAGTCCGGGGATTGGATTGGTGGGGACTCTGCAGGCGCCGGCCAGGGATGTCGTCATGGTCTTGCAGGCTTTTGTGAAGAAATTGGAGGAAGAAAGTGGCGGGCAGTGAGGTATTTGAGCGTTGATCTTCATGTCGATGTAAGTGTAAATTTAGATATGATTGTTTACTTGCATTGGTGTAATCAAGGCCAAAAAATGAAAAAAACAGTTAAGAAAGTGGGTGAAAGAAGATTTGCTCTGTTTGAAGAAAAGCCAAGGTTACTCAGTGTGTTGTTCAAGTGCTGCTGAATTCGGTAGATGGGCGTTGAATTTTTGTAGAATGTGGTAGGGATCAGTTATGCAACGCTAGCCACTTTCATGTATCCATGTTCGATTTGCTTTGTTTTGTGCTGCTATCCATTCTTTTTAAGTATATGTATTGCGAGTTCATTACAAAATTTGGGCTGAGAATGAAGTACATTCTGTTGGATTATCAGTTAGATGCACTTTCTTAGTAAACTCAACGCTCACCTCGATTAGTAGTTAATGGCAAATGGTTCTAGCTCAAACAAAGATCTTGAATCTTTTGAATGAGCTCTAGCTATACCAGTGATTGCACTTGCTTATCTTTGATCTTGTGGTGTGCGAGGATGATGTGTAGCACGGAATTTTGTTCCAGTAGAAAATTTCGGAGGGATGGTGTTGTGGGTTCTGGTGTGGAGAAGTATGTCTTAGGAGTGAAAGTGTCTGTGATAAGTTGGTGCAGTCATTTCGTGCATTGCATGGTCGCGGTTAAATTGTCAAATGGCTGAGGATTTTCGCCCCGTTGTACCAGAATTTGGGCAGTTGTAAGCTGAATTCAACTGGGACCAGAGGCTCTTTGTGATTTTGACAATATAGCATGGTTACTTTCTGGTGGAAAAGTTGAATTAAGTGCAGATTATGAATTTTAGGCTTTGGGTCATGGATGGAATTGCAGCATCTTTTGTGTTCTTGGAAGGGAAAGGATTTACTACTATATGTCCGGTAGTCTTAATGCACATCTGAGTGAAACTTTCAGTGATCGGACAGGGGTAGAGTTCAATTTCTTTTATATGCTCTTGCATAGCTGTTTTTCTTCTGGTCTCCGGCAGAATTAATGAGTGTAGCTTAAGGGACAAGTCAGATGGGGAAGCACGTAAAATAGGAAGGCTTCTTCAATGTGATACAGTTGCAACTCAGGAGTCTGATTCATAAGGAGGGATCAAGAAGCTATTGATGGAATGGCTAGCAAAGGGAATATCTGGATCAACCATAGCTAATGTACCTGCGACATTTAACTCATGAGTGACAAGGCTTGTTTATCGCGTACCTCAAATCTTTAAGACCGAAGACACGTTAATCTGATGTTCCTTTAAAGCAGGAAGAATGGGCATCATTTTCTTCTTATTCTGGATGTTTCTCGCAAGGCACTAGTATAGCAATGCACTGTGCCAAAGCAAGAAATGTTTATAAGGGCCGGCTTGTTTAGAATTAAGATGAAAGGCATAATTTTTTTATTTTTTTTACCATCAAAATTTAAAATATTATTTATATGTTAAAAGAAAATGAAAAATTATCTGTTAAATTTATGATAAAATTTCGGATATTTCAAGTTAAAAAAACTTTAAAATGTGTCTCTCAAAATTTAAATTAAAAAAAGTTAGAAAGTAAAATTCTATCGAACTGACTCTTGGGAAGATAAGTCCGGCAAAATTGATCATTATCTGGATGAAAAGGAATAATCATTCTAGCTTGAGTTTTGTAGTTGAGTTAAGGCAACAAAACAAGAACAATAATGTCCATGACTTATGAGATATAGTAAAATTATTTACTTTAATGTAAGTTTCAGACCACCTCTTTCACAGACGAACACAACAGTCCCTCTTAAGGTTGGCAATACCGAATGAGTAAATGCAGCTTGCCTGTTTCCCCCCTTGTTATTTTTTATACGCTCTCAAAGCACCCGACTAGTACATGCTAAAACCTGAAATGCAGACGATGAAGGTATCGATAATTAGAGACATTCCATTAATTCTGTCCTGACAAACCGGATCACCAGATCATTCAAGCTGTATCCTAGGAACGTTAACAAAAAATTGGTAGCCTTTTTCGCTATGCTGCAAAGATCTACAGCAAAGGACTACTTTATGTTAAGAGTCGTGAGAATTCCAGATCCAGGATCTGGCATTTACAGTAGATATATACAGGTTTTACATGTGCTTGGCGAAGATCGACTCAACCACACCCTGTGCTATTGGGTGGTAACAATCGCGAGCCTCTGTGAAAACCCTTTTTGCGAAAATCTTTTCTTCTTGCCTTCCATTGCCCTGTACAAGAGCAGTGTAGAGCGGACGGAGGTACTTCATTCTTCCCACTTCTTTTAAAGTTCTCTCCACCTCGCCGTGATACTGACTGCACCCAGAGGAAATTGCCAATTGGAGAAATGCCACCTTCACTTCGTAATCCTTTGATTCTGATAGCCTGTATCGAGCATCCAAGGCTAAAATCTGCACAATCATACCATAACAAACATTCATCACTCCTAATAGTTTAAGCAAACTGAATATGAGATCATTTCACCTCAAGGGCTAAACCTTTTAGGTATTCACTGTGTATTAGTTCCACTTTTATTGCCTTATTTTTAAATAGAATAATAAGATTACACTCTCAACCAGCAGGAGAACAGAAATTTAAGAAACTAAGCCGAGAAATTCCATCAATTGAGGAAAGTGATAAAAATTTCTGTTCTGGTAGGTACAATAATAAGGGAGGGGTAGGAAGAAATCTAACCCAAGACTCCTTACTTTCTTGGTAAGGGTAATGCCCCACTAAGCCAAGCCTCTTTTATATTCTCGTAAAAAGAACAAATAAGCTATCCAAACATCTTTTTCAGCTCGTTGTTGAATTTAGGACATGAAAGGTTATGAGAATCAAGTAATGTAAGAGTTTGAATTTATGCATGAGACATCTCAGCAGTCAGCATCATTACTCACTTAACTTCTCAACCACAAAAGCTGGTGCTCCATCCAAGAATTTCATCCTCATATCAGAGAAGAATAAAAATTAATGTAAAAAAGAGGAGAGAAAATTCTTGAGGAACCCTCCACAAAAAGCCATCCTTGAGCCCCAAACAAGCTTATGTAACATACAGATTTCATAACATAGTGAAAAAGCAGTTCAGACTTCAGGGGGAGACAAAAGTCAAGCGCAAGTATCATAAGCTGTGTTTCCTATCTGGATACACTATCATGTCTCTACAAATAACTAATAACTGTTAAAAGAAACTATATGCTCAACTCCTCCATCATCAGTCAACCGACCTCTACAGCATGGTAACGTAATCAGTCTGTTTCAATGAAGAAAGAAGAGAACAAGTACTCAAGGGTACGGTACCTGAGAAGCTTCAACAGATTTTGGAAGGTTCTCCAGGTAAAGCTCCCATTCCTGTCCTTGCCAGTCAGCAACTTCATCCTCCCCTGGCACCCTCCCAGCTTTAAACTCATTAGCCAATGTCACAATCTTTGTGTATATATTTGAGATAGGTTCAAGGGCATCTGGAGGAATGCCAGTGCCCTCGGTCCATAAAACCAAGTCAATCTTTGTCTCTATTCCGGGAATATTGGTTTTCAGGAATTCTAGGAACATCTCTGTATCAATTGATTTAAACTTGAAGGTGGCAATGTACTTCTTCAGGAATTCATCGAACGCAGGTCTTCCAACCTAAGAATTGTTGGACAGAGTGTCATGGCCAAAACAAATTATGCAGATGAACCCCATACATTAATGCTATAAAACGATACCTCACGTTCAATTCGCCATAGAAACTGGAAACCTTTCTCGTAAGGAACTTGAGAATACACATCATCTGGGTCTACTCCTTCCTGCTTTGTTTTGAGCTTAGTGAATTCCATATTGTCGCTAAATCTCTCCATTTCCTCATTTAAACCTCTCCAACCAATTCCAATATTCAATGCAGCCCTCTCTTCCCCTTGGACCACCTCCACGATTCTCCTCTCAGCATAAGTTGTAAATCCCTGTAAAAATTTGGAAAAAACCAAATAAACCAGTAAGGCAAGGTTTAAAATCCCATCCATCTCCACGAAGTGCCCAGAATGGGACACCAAAACCTCATGACAAGGACATTAACTCTATAAGATCAATGCACGAGGGGCCGTGTTTCGTTCTTCCATATTGGTTCTTGACTAAATACACTTCTTGTTATAGAGTATAATATCAAAATCCGTCTTTTAATCCAAATATGTATCACATGTTTCATGTATTGTAATCACAAGATCGCAGGATAAAAATGAAAAATTTAAGGCCATACATCTGAAAATTTCCTTTCCTATAGAGTGTAAGACATGCACAACTACAAAAAGAAATCCTTACTGTCTGAAACAATGAAAAATCAATTTGCAAAACAACAGAACACAGCATCTCATCGCAAAACATTCAATAAGCCGAGGAACATTCAAGTGATCATAACCCAAAAGGCTACCGCAAACTCAATACAAGATTCTGACAAAACATCCTATGGTACTTGAAAATTAAACTTGTCAATTAATCATAAACAATCTAAAGCAAGTACATTTAAGGGCTGAAAAAACAATTTGGGTGCAGTTTAAGTACCTCATTTAACCAAAAGTGTTCATTAGTCTTGTTGGTGATCAAGTTCCCCGTCCAGCTATGAGCAAGCTCATGGGCAACGACCTGTGCACCGCTGGCGTCCCCCTTGATCACCGTCGGAGTCAAGAACACCATTCTTGGGTTCTCCATTCCTCCATAAGGAAAGCTCGGAGGCAGCACCAACAAATCAAACCTCTCCCACTCATAATCCCCAAACAACCTCTCTCCTTGCCTTATCATGTCCTCCGTACCGGCGAACTCCGTCGCCGCCGCCTCTAACACCGCGGGCGCCGCCTCCGAGTAAACTCTAGTCCGAGGACCCACATCCCTAAAGCCCAATTCTCCGACCGCAAATGCAAACAGATAGGGCGGAATCGGCTGCTCCATCACGAACTCCTCCACCACCCTCCCCTCCGCGCACCACAGCGCGTCCCCGCAGGGCAGCGCCGCCCCTTCCCCGGCCACCGGGGGGCGGCGATCCACGTGGCGGGCGGACATCACCGCGGAGAGCTGGCGCGGGACGTTCATCCGGGCGGAGTAGCGGATCCGTGCCGCGGGGGTGTCCTGGCAGGGAAAGACCGCGCGGGCGTGGATCGACTGGCACTGCGTGTAGACGAAAGGGAAGGCCTTGTTGAACGTCTGAGGCGGGTTCAGCCATTGCAGGGCCGAGGACGCAGGGGTGGTGGAGTACACCACGAGGACGGAAGAGTGGTTGGAGAGGGAGACGACCAAGTTCTGGCCTTTGATGGGGTCGGGTTCGGAGAGGGAGTAGGGAAGCGGGTTTCGGGTCTGGGGGTCGAGGACGGAGAGGAGGGTGAGGGAGCGGGTGTCGAGGAAGAGGGGGCCGGAGTGGGGGGAGGAGAGGGAGAGGAGGGCGGAGGAGTGGATGGTGGAGGAAGGGAAGTCGAAGTAGAAGGAGAGGTGAATGTGGGTGGTGAAGGGGTGGGCGGAGTCGGTGAAGGAGTGGGGGTCAACGGGCGCCATTGAAGAGGTGGAGATGGTTGCAGAGAATTTAGGGTTCGAGAAGGGGAGAGAGACGGTGATCTTTTAAAGAGAGAAAGAGGGAGATAGTGGGGGTTAGTGGAAGGACAAAGCAAGGATTAAAAGCTGCAAAATGGATTTCATTGGTCAAAAGAAAAGGAAGGAGAGAGAATATATTCGTTTCTTCTTTGCTTTGGCCGTTGTAAGAATAATTAATGGAGGGTGGTTAGAGGAATCGGAATGTCGAAAGTGAGGAGTCATTTATGTTCTTTCGTATATTTTCTTAAGTTTGCTGCCTTTGTTAGGACTCACTCTACGAAAATGAACTCAAGAGAAATTTTAGCTCCAGCTGTATTTACTCAAAGCAGATTACCGTTTTGGCTCGAGATGTATTTTTGCAAAATAGTTTTGAAATTGAAAAAGAAGGGTTAAAAAAAGGGATATTTGTTTTCTGTTCATCATCTTCTGCGAAGTTGAAAACAGAGACCCCCCTCTCTGTTTATTGTCTTCCTCCGTCGTCTCCTTTGTTTATCGTCGTGTTCTCTATTCATTATGTCCATTATCTCCATCATGGAAGGCCCTCTGTTCATCGCCGCTAGTCCAGGTGAAGCGATCCAGGTTGAGCGGCTCAACTAGGGTTGCACAATCTCGGGTGACCTGATCGTCGTGTTGCCTAGGACACTAGAGGCGCACGACCCTTGGCATTGCCTAGCCTTAATCGCACGACCTTAGGCTACATTTGATCTAGACACAAAAGGCCCGTCAACCTTGGCCATGCTTGAGATGGCAACCATTAGGCTTGGTGACCATTAGTGCCTTTGGCGAGTCTCACCAACCCTTGACTAGCCAAATCTTGCTTGAGCCACAAGCCTTCAGATCTCACCTAATACATTTGTGACCGTCAATGAGACTTAGTGACCCTTGGCCACTGTTAGCGACCGTCGGGGTCATTTTGTCAACCTTGCACTACCGTTTGCGGAGTTGGACAATGACAATCTAAATCTGCAACATTGAAGAAGATAAATAGTCCCACAAGTAACAATGGACTATGAAAAAACTAGTGAGGGCAATTTGAAAAGAGAATTTTTTATTAGCCCCTCATACTTGCATTCCGAAAATGCTAAAAGCCTAGTACATAAGAGGAAATTGCTGGAAAATGTTTTAATGGAAAATATTTTTCGCGAAACAAATAAAGTCAAGCATATTATAATTCCCACCTTTTTCTCATTTTGTAAGTTGCGACGCACAACATAAATGCGACAATAGGGGAGAGAGAGAGAGCCCAAATTGTGAGTCCGTCAATGCATTTAGTTTAATATGCATTCACTCAAATGAAGTATAATATTAACTTTTCCCTTTTACATTACATCTAAAATATGAGACTTCTTTCTTTGACTAGCGTTCTCACACGTGCATTTGAATAAATCTATTTTTATGTGTAAGCCTCTTATGTTAAGTTCGCTCTCTCTTAATCCAAACATTCTACACAAAATTTATCTCAACTCAATTTGAATTGAGTCCCCACCTTAGACCACCCAAATTTGATGGGACATAACATTCGCCTTTTGCCCCCTCTCAATCGCCTTAATCCTGTAAGAGAACACCATTGGCCATCCGATTTGAAAGTGACATTCGAGATTCCTTCTTTGAAATATTCAGCGTACTTTCGACCTTTGCTTGTGCACGTCTCTGATTTTTTTATTTCATATTTTTAAACGATAATTTAGAGTTAATGCAATTAGAGGCATTCCATTAGTTTTTCATCCCATTCAAAGTGAATCTTAGGATTCTTAACATAAAATCGGTAGCCTTTTCCCCCCGCTGTAAAGATCTTCAGCAAAAGACTACTTCATGTTAAGAGTCATGAGAATTCCAGATCCAGGATCAGGCATTTACATTTGATATATCTCAGTTTTTACGTGTGCTTGGAGAAGATCGACTCGACCACACCCTGAGCTATCGGGTGGTAACAGTCGCGAGCCTCTGCGAAGACCCTTTTGGCGAAAAGCTTCTCTTCTTGCCTTCCACTTCCCTGTACAAGAGCAGCGTAGAGTGGACGGAGGTACTTCATTCTTCCCACTTCTTTTAAAGTACTCTCCACCTCGCCTTGATACTGACTGCACCCAGAGGAAATTGCCAATTGGAGAAATGCCACCTTCACTTCGTAATCTTTTGATTCTGATAGCCTGTATCGAGCATCCAAGGCTAAAATCTGCACAACCATACCACAAGAAACATTCATCACTTGATAGTTTAAGAAAACTGAATATGAGATCCTATCACCTCAAGAACTAAACCTTTTTACTCCTTACATATTAGTTCCAGTTTCGTAAGTACGGTGAAAACAATGCACTGGACCGATGGCTACCTACGGCAGTATGGCCTTATTTTCAGAAAAAATAACAAGATTATACTCTCAACCAGCAGGAGAACAGAAACTTAGGAAACTAAGCCTGAGAAATTTTATCACTTGAGGAAGTTATGGGAATTTTCTGTTTTGATAGGTATAACAAGGGAGGGGTAGGAAGGAATTGACTCCAAGACTCCTCAGTTTCTTGGTAAGGGTGATGCACCACAATGCTAAGCCCTTGTATACATACCCGTCCCAGAAAGAACAAAAAATCTATCCAGAAACATCTCTCGGCTCATATTAGGACACGAAAGGTGATGAGATTCAAGTAATGTTAGAGAGTTTGAATTTATGCAGGAGACATCTCAGCAGTCAGCATCATTCCACACCTGACTTCTCAACCCCATGGTTGTGCTACATCCAAGAACTTCATCCTCATATCAGAGAAGAAGAAAAATAAATCTAAAAAAAGGAGAAAGCCTTGAGGAACCCTCTACAAAAAGCCATCCTTGAGCCCCAAACAAGCTTGTATAAGTCTTTTGCATAGTCTACTAGCTGGCTTGGAGCAAGACATTCAGAATTCAAAACATAGTGGAAAAACAATGCAGACTTCAGGCTGAAACAAAAGTCAGGCGCAAGTATCATAAGCTGTGATAGCTATCTGGCTACAAAATCATGTCTCTACAACAAGTACGAACTGTCAAAGAACTACATATTTAATGCCTCCATCATCAGTCAACCAACCTCAACAACGTAGTAATGTAAATCAGATCTGTTCAGAGAAGAAAGAAGAGAACAAGTAATTAAGGCTGCACTACCTGAGAAGCTTCAACAGATTTTGGAAGGTTCTTCAGGTAAAGCTCCCATTCCTGCCCTTGCCAGTCAGCGACTTCGTTGTCCCCTGGCATCCTCCCGCCTTTAAACTCATTAGCCAATGTCACAATCCTCGTGTATATATTTGAGATAGGTTCAAAGGCATCTGGAGGAATGCCAGTGCCCTCAGTCCATAAAACCAAATCAATCTTTTTCTCTATTCCGGGAATATTGGTTTTCAGGAATTCAAGGAACATCTCTGTATCAATTGATTTGAATTTGAAGGTGGCAATATACTTCTTCAGGAATTCATCGAACGCTGGCCTTCCAACCTAAGAAATTTGGACAGAAAGTCATGCCCAGAACAAATTATGCAGATGAACCTCGTATATTCCTGCAATAAACATGATACCTCGCGTTCAATTCGCCATAGAAACTGGAAACCTTTCTCGTAAGGAACGCGAGAACCTACATCATCCGGGTGCACTCCTTCCTGCTTTGTTCTGAGCTTAGTGAACTCCATGTTGTCGCTAAATCTCTCCATTTCCTCCTTTAAGCCTCTCCAACCAATTCCAATATTCAACGCAGCCCTCTCTTCCCCTTGGACCGCCTCCACAATTCTCCTCTCCGCATAAGTCGTAAATCCCTGTAAAAAATTTGAAAACAAAAAATACACCATGAGGCAAAGATCCAAAACCCAATACATCTCGGCAAACTGCACATATGATGATATGTCAACACCCTGGACAAGGAAATTAACCCTATGAGTTCAATGCACAAGGGGCTGTGTTTTATGCTTCCAAAATGAATTTAAGTTAAAGGGTTTGCTTGTTTCATGAAAATTTTTTTTTGGGAAAACATTTTCTCATTTTCCTGCATTTGTTTCGCTTAGGAAAAGAGTCAACATAAAATGTGTTCCTGGTCAACGGAAAACTATGTATAAATTCAGGAAAATGATTTAAGTATTGGCTTTTGAACCCAAAACTTTACATTTGAACACGATACCCTCAATGCTAGTTCTTGAGTCTCCAATGTCCAGGCTTGTTCTATCAAGGTTAGGCCTAGTCCATCCAGGCTTGGACTAGGTCTTCGACACCCAAGCACGAGTCCATCGAGACCATCTCTGGTCAATTGATGGAGGGTAAATATGTCACATAAATATATACTTGAGGTTTTTTCTCTCCAAATTTTATGAATTATTGGAATGGAGTTGAATTTGTCAAATTGAAACAATGAATGTATTAACAAATTATGAATTTATGTTTTTAGGTAAATTTATTTGAGACTTTTTTTATTATTAATTTATTTATGAATTTGAATAAATTAATTTGATTAAAATAATCATGATCATATATATATATATACACACACATTTAATATACATCGTATCTCAACATATCAAAATTCTCTATTTTTTGATAAACGACATGTTGGCGTACTGTGTCATGTCACATATCGCATGTTGCATGTCGCATCTCGGTGCTACTTAAAAGAGCACTAAAGCTGTGCTATTGAGCATTTCTTTTTTACTCGGTTTCAAATCCTTTATGTCCAGATTCACTTGGGAGTTCAGCCTGGAGTCCAAGCGCATGATTGGCGTCGAGTTTGCCTTTTCCCGACCAGATTTGGGACGCTGCCGGACAAGAGAGCCGAAATTTGCGTTATTCATGTTGTTTTTGGAGTTCTCTCTAATACCAATTGCTCTATTACCGTCTTTTCTTTTGTGTAGCGTGTTGGATCTCGAACTTTATTTTCAAACCTTCAACTGCTAATCACAATTTTTTTTTCAGTTAATTGCAATCACATGAACGTCTTTTTTTGAATAAAGCTAACGGATGAATTTGATTGTACTAATTTAACAAGTTTTAAAACTTAATAGAAAATTTCGCAAGTTTTATGATTCAATTATATTTCAATAATAAAATGAAAATTTTAAACTTTTTTTTCTCTCTTCTTCGTCTTCCATCTATAATCATTGAGAAAATACTCTGTGGTTTGATACCACAATATCAACAACCCATGTGGTGTGTATTTTTTCACTCATATCTACTAACATATTGACACGTGTCCATTGATCGACATCAACAGTTGATATGGAATCTAAATTAAAAAAAATTAAAAAATCTTCTCTCTCTTCGCCACTAAGCTCTCTCTTCCTCCTCCATCCATAGCTGCTTGACCTCCGCTCCTCCCTGCGGTTGCCATCCGCGCCATGATTAGGCCAGCCACTGCTGCATCCAAGCCAGGCATGGCTGCTTCCTTTGTCTTCTCCCTCTCATCGTTCCGTAGATCTAAAAATGTGGCCATCCATAGCTGAAATCATCATATCGCGCGTACATGGCTGTCGCCAAAGTCTTGATGTTGTCTAGTTCGACCACCATTGCGTCTAAGTCGAGCCACAACCATTTTCTCTGCCTCATCGATCTCCATATCTCAATAGCTGCCCATCCATGACGTCGCTAGTCCATGCTCTGACAGTCTTCCCTGCCATCTACTCTAATTTTCTTTTGTTGTCCAAGCTTGCAGTCCATGGCTGTTGGGATCCCGAGCTTGTCATCAAGGCTCACGGCCATGGACAAGCTTTGGTTGCTAGATTTTTAGATGAGCCACTTCACAAGCCATAAATAAGCTTAGGCTTGCGGCCATGGACGAGACTAGTTCTAAAGGCACGACTCCAGTTCAGATCAGGATGGGCAACGACTACAAGCTGTCTGGACTTCGTTGCTCACAATCGTGAGCAGATCTACAGTCATAGTAACCAGATTTGGACTTTGTTACTCGTAGTTGTTGCCGTCGATGGAAGGACAAACTCCAGTTGCGGCTCGTTGCAATGTAGTTGCTGTCGGTGGATTGACGTGCAAAGCTTGCAGGCATGTAGCTTACTGCAAGCGACGTCAAAAGGGGTAGAGATGGTGGCCGGACGGGGTGTAGCTTGGGCTGACCGCAAGCAATGCTAGAAGGGGTGGATGTGGTGGTCAGATTAGGTGGTGCACTGTGATGGAGGGGAAAGAAGAAAAAAATCAGCGGACACATGTCAACTAATTATTCATCAGGGAATATTCCAAATAGGAGTTTGACATGCCCTTTATATTCTTTTATAAGGAGACATTGTTTTAAATAAATGTCCGAAATGCCATGTCAGTGTCAAAGAAATGTTTGACTTGCTGTCTGATAAAGGCATTTTTGAATTTTTTCCTGTTTTTCTTTTTCTTTCTTTTTTTCTTTTACTGTATTAGATGATAAAAATAAATTTTACAATAAGGAAAGGGAAGGGAAAGTGAGGGTTTTGCAAGCCCTTGCCGCCTTCGCCACATGGTGGGGGATGGCTAGCAAAGGGTCGACAAGGTCCTTGTCGACCACAAGTGAGGGCCCATAGGCCCTCGGTCAGATTTAGGCGAGGGTAAAACGACCCTCGCTTAATCTAGGGGAGGGTTGCGACCCTTGCCCAAATCGCTGATTGATTGCCGGCGAGTCTCAACTATTCTCACCAATCATTGGCCAACCATCCCCTTTTATCACCAGCAAGGGCCGGCGATGGCAGGGCGACGGTGGTGCTAAGCCCTCACCTGATTTCCTTCCTTTTTGGTTTTTTAATTAATTTATTTCTAATATAATTTAAATAATATTTAAAATTAAAATTATATTGGATAAAAATGTCCTTAATCGGCTAGAATATTTAGTTGGCCGACGAGGTTAAATCTTTATTTGAAATTATTATAATTACTCCGGGCTCTTATTTGAAAAAATAAGACAATTTTAAGTCTTTATTTGGAATATTCCCTTAAAAAGGCTAGCTCCATCAGTGATTGATGTGGTACTTTACCACTGGTGAGTATTTTCTCGCAATCATTAGAGTTTCCAAGTTTCAGGCTTCTTGAAAGTAATTGCAGAAGAATGAAACACATGTCGGACAAAGAAGAGAGAAAGAAAAAAGGTTAAAATTTTAATATTTCTTATTTATTTTCATATCAGTTATATGTGTTAGTTTGCGATTGGTGGACAGTATATAAATACTTACCACGTTAGCCTATAATGTGGTATTATGCAACTGCTGAATATTTTCTCCAAATAAACGAACACAGAATGTAGTGGCAAAGTATTAAAGAAATCCAGTGACATATGAATATAACCATGACCGAAAAGGCTACCTCAACTCGATACACGACTACGACAAAACATGTAAGTTACTTTGAGAAAACTTGTCGATCAACCAGAAACAATCAAAAACAAGTAAATTGTCGCATTGAGTGCCGAGAAAACAATTTGGGTGAAGTTTAAGTACCTCATTTAACCAACAATGTTCATTAGTCTTGTTGGTGATCAAGTTCCCCGTCCAGCTATGAGCAAGCTCATGGGCAACGACCTGCGCACCACTGGCGTTCCCCTTGATCAACGTCGGAGTCAAGAACACCATCCTCGGGTTCTCCATTCCTCCATAAGGAAAGCTCGGAGGCAGCACCAACAAATCAAACCTTTCCCACTCATAATCCCCAAACAACCTCTCTCCTTGCCTTATCATGTCCTCCGTACCGGCGAACTCCGTCGCCGCCGCCTCTAACACCGCGGGCGCCGCCTCCGAGTAAACTCTAGTCCGAGGACCCACATCCCTAAAGCCCAATTCTCCGACCGCAAACGCAAACAGATAGGGCGGAATCGGCTGCTCCATCACGAACTCCTCCACCACCCTCCCCTCCGCGCGCCACAGCGCGTCCCCGCAGGGCAGCGCCGCCCCTTCCCCGGCCACCGGGGGCGGCGATCCACGTGGCGGGCGGACATCACCGCGGAGAGCTGGCGCGGGACGTTCATCCGGGCGGAATAGCGGATCCGCGCCGCGGGGGTGTCCTGGCAGGGGAAGACCGAGCGGGCGTGGATCGACTGGCACTGCGTGTAGACGAAAGGGAAGGCCTTGTTGAACGTCTGAGGCGGGTTCAGCCACTGCAGAGCCGAGGACGCAGGGGTGGTCGAGTACACCACGAGGACGGAAGAGTGGTTGGAGAGGGAGACGACCAAGTTCCGGCCTTTGATGGGGTCGGGCTCGGAGAGGGAGAAGGGAAGCGGGTTTCGGGTCTGAGGGTCGAGGACGGAGAGGAGGGTGAGGGAGCGGGTGTCGAGGAAGAGGGGGCCGGAGTGGGGGAGGAGAGGGAGAGGAGGGCGGAGGAGTGGATGGTGGAGGAAGGGAAGTCGAAGTAGAAGGAGAGGTGAATGTGGGCGGTGAAGGGGTGGGCGGAGTCGGTGAAGGAGTGGGGGTCAACGGGCGCCATGGAAGAGGCGGAGATGGTTGCAGAGAATTTAGGGTTCGGGAAGGGGAGAGAGACGGTGAGCTTTTAGAGAGAGAGAAAGAGAAAGTGGGCTGGTTGTTGGAAGGACAAAGAAAGGATTACAGAACTGTAAAATGGATTTCATTGGTCAAAGAATAATTAATGAGTGTGATTAGAGGAATCGGAATGTCAAAAGTGTCAACGCCAATGGATGCCGCCCCAAAGTCGAGGAATCATTATATTCTTCCGTGTATTTTCTTAAGTTTGTTGCTTTTGTTACGACTCTGCGAAAATGAACTCGAAGAAAATTTTATCTCAAGGTGTATTTACTCAAAAGCAGATTGCCGTTTTGGCTTGTGATGAATTTTTGTAAAATGGTTTTGAAATTAAGAAGAAAGAAGGGGAAAAAGGGACATTTGTTTCTGTTTCATCATTTTCTTCGAAGTTAAAAACAGAGCCCCAAGCGACCAAATCCTCTGTTTATTGTCTTCTCTATCATCTCCTTTGTTCATCATCGTGTTCTCTGTTCATCATGTTTATTAGGAGTGATTAGTTCTCGATCTGATCTAGTTTAAAAATGGAATTAGGAATCAGACTGGAAGGATCAGTTCCCAAAAATCGGAACCAGGAACCGGACTAAAAATAGGACCAAATAGTATAATGGAACCGATTACTTATTTTTTTCACACTATTTTTTTTCAGTACTTTTTTTTTTTTTCGCATTACTTGGAATCAGACGAAGATAACGATTAGCTCACATTTTATTAATTTTTTTTCTTGAAGAAATAATAAAATAAAAAAGTATATTTAGTCGATCCAATCCAATTTTTCCTTGAAATCGAGAATGGCTGGACTACTACAATTGGCGCAACTTCTGATTCAGGTGGTCTGTTTTGCACTTTGTTAGTGTCCATCATCTCCATCATGGAAGGCCCTCTGTTCATCGCGGCAAGGACGGGCAAGGCATTCGAGGTTGAGTGACTCAGCTAGGGCCGCTAATGGATGCCACCGCAAATATAGGAATAATCGTTAATTTACTTTAATTTAATTAACTGGACCCTCGTCCATAAACTACATTTTTTCTTGGGGTCGGTGTTCACAAACTGCTTCAGTAGCTAATTATTAGATCGTTTAAAGATTAGATCATTGTTGGTCAAAAACCTTCTTTTAAGTGTTTATTATATGACAGTTCGTATAGAGAATAAGGCAAAATGCACGCCATTGCCACGCGTTAATTAAAGCTCTAAATTTTTTTCTAAAAAAATTGTAGAAACAGACGTGAGCCGGATTTGCACGAATGGTGGGATAAGGTGGGCTTTCAAATGCAAAGGCTTTGACAATATATGCCAATAGTGCTGCGATGAATCGAGTGCACCTGGTATTACTTTCAATTTTTCTCAAGTCCAGAAGAAAATTGCTATGGATGCTTTAACAAATTGGCCTTTCAGTAACCGCGAAAATGGAGACAGGCAATAATAGCCATCCCCTCAAAACTGCATCAATGTAGATAGCCGTTTCAAAATTCGAACGACTACAAGTCAGGAAAGCATAGTATGGAGGCATTGCCAAATTGCCATGAGAAAACTACTTTAGTTTCGTGATGTTTCCGAAGAACGTTGCAACGTTCAAAGGAGACTAAATCTCCACAAGAAGATACGCGGTCAGACAAAGCAAAATGCAAGAATATCAACATCAGAAGATCAACTTATCATACGCTAAATTGTGAACCACTAACCATTACAAGTCTTAATGCATCCGAATCAATATGATCTCCACCATCTAGCTCGACAAAACAACTCGAAGCACAACCCATATTTACAGATCCTCTAATCTTGACTCTATCAAGCAGGGTCGTTTGAAGAAGATTTTGCCGCTAGTTGAACTGCTAATGAACTCATTGGTTTGAGAACATCAAAATTTTTGCCGGCTCAATTACATGCTAAATTGGAGAAAAATGATTACTTAAGTACCAACGGCGAGAAATTCCGACCAAATTAATTACACATCATTTATAATTAAGTTTATAATATGACTTGGCAAATTTTTTAAAAATTCCAGTCCACGTGACATGCTTGGCACTAAAGTGATCACTTTAAACAAAATTTGGTACTCAAATGATCATTTTAAATAAAACTTGGCACCCAAATGATCAATACTTATGACGTTGTTTAAGGGTTATGTGCTGAGAAATTAATAAAATATAGCCATATTGGATTTTCGATAATCCATATCGCAGTTGACACTTAAATGATCGCTTTTTTTTTTTTTTAAATAATAACTGAGTAATCTGAAAAAAACTTTTGGTACTAAATGAGCGCCGTACATAACTTTTGATACTTTTAGTATACTTATCCCTCATAATTCTACCTTGTTTTTCTAAGAAACCTTGTTGCATGATCCTTCCACCATTCATGAGTCGGCATTGAATCTTCAACATCTAATAATCTACTAGTCCTACGATCGTCAAATCTCAGTGTAGATTTAACAACTTCTTTGATCAGTGCTCCATCATGGCTGTCAAACAACACGAGGAAAAAAGGATTTTCAATGGATGCACAACTACACCGACGAATATATTTTGGTTGTCGTGCGAAAATCACATGAAAGACGGTAAACAAGGCATACGTTGAATTGAGTTCGTACCAGCTTTTTTCACTTACCCATCCTGTAAGTGAGGCAACCTCTCTAAACACTCCGTAGCCTTCCCTAGTGGCATCCATGTCACTGGGACGTTCCCTATGTGACCAGAATAAGGCATATTGCTCGTGCGAAGATCTTGTGAAAGCTAGTAAACAAGGCATGAGTTGAAGTAAGTTTGTACCTGGCATGATCATGGTCCCATCCTCTAATGTTGGCATCCCCTGTGAGCGCTTGGTGGCCTTCCCTAGGGGCAACCATCCCGGGAAGACGTTTCTCCCGTGAATGGATGGCACGCATAGGAGTGAGCGGTTCCAAGTTCCGGTTCGGTTCCGTCTGGAACCTGGAACCTACCCTGTCACAGGTTCCAAGGTCGGTTCCAGGTTCCAACAGGTTCTTTTTTCTTTTCTTTTTTTCATTTTCAGATTTGAACTATAACGAAGAAGGATAGCTCAACATGACAAGTTTATACACACATTTAACAATGTTCTATACTTTAAATTGAATATCCTTTTACACATTTACACATGAAAAACTATTTCTTGAATATGTTATGTGTCGTGTTAGTTCCATACACGTGCTAAATAGACATGATGCATCTGCGTAGGACAAAATTCTGGTTTACATAATTGACGCATCCAGGAAAGAAAAAACACAAAAGCATAACTAGCTACCAGCGGGATGTTCAAAAGTTCTCATAAGCAACTAAATATGTTCTGAATATGTTCTCCAAGCATGACAGGCTTGAGGTAAAAAGATCATTTGAGAACAAGCAATATACAACAAAATGATTGTGCTAATGATAGCGTAGGTAGCAACAATTGAATGCAGAAGAAGAATCAGGTAAATATATCAGCATGATATAGAATTTTTGAACTTGGCACACAACTTGTGTAGATAAAGCTCACCCAAGTCAAAAGCCCTTGCATGCACACATGCTTTTGTGACTTCTCAACAAATGTTGCAGTTAAAATTCTCATGAATTCGAAAATTTGACACTCTTTGCGATGAAAGAAAAGACAGTTGAATTTATCAACTACTCAGAAATTAAAACTTCACTTCTCAAATGGGGCAAGAAGTCAACTGACAAATCTGTGTAGGTTCTGCAAGATATCAAAGAGAAGCTTAGGGCGCGTTTGGTAACGATTCATTCTCGAGAACGCATTCGACAAGAAATGATTATTTTTTATTGTTCCCTGAACCGATTCTGAGTAAAAAAATGCGTTCGGTAATTTCCAAAATTTCTAATTCTGGAATAGAATTGTGTTTGGTACAGTGTTAATTGATTTTGTTTCAAATCAATTTCTTTTAATTTTTAAATAATTTATATATTTTTTTCCTTTTTATCTTTTCTTTTTCTTTTTCTCCCATTCTTTTTCTTCTTCGGGCCGGCGACCTCATCGGAGCGTCGCCGGCCCTTGGTGAGGCTGGCCCTCGTCGGTCGAGCCTCGTCGGCGGCCGGGCAAGGCTCGCCTAGCCCCGCCGAGGCTTAGCTTCGGCTGGTGGCCAGGCCGGCCTCGCCTGGGCCGGGTGAGGCTTGCTTGGCCACCGGCGGGCCGGGTGAGGCTCGCCCGGCCACCAACGGGGCTGGGGCGAGCCTCGCCGGACCTCACCTTGGCTTGACAAGCCTCCGGCGAGCTCGCCGGACTAGTTGCCGATGACCGGTGGTGGCGACCGGCGGTGACGGCGGGCAGCGGCAGGGGGCGGCGGACGGTGGCGGGCGGTAGTCGCGGGATGGTGGTTGATGAAGAAGAAGAAAAGAGAAGAAGGAGAGTTTTGATTCTCAATTTTATTCTCGGAACAAGAATTAACTTTTTTTTTATTCTTGATTCTCTTCACAATCTGTTCCCGAGAACAAATGTAATCCCGGGAACAAAAATTTTACCAAATGCGATTCTCGTCCCCAACTGATTTTAAGAACAAAAAATCAGAATCATGCATTGTTTGAATGGTTACCAAACAGTGCCTTAATATCCTCTCTGTTCTTGCAATTTTCAATCATCGACAATGCCCATGCGTTTAGAGCCATTGTTCTTTTCGAGTTAACAGACTCAAGAATTTTGTCATACAACTCCTTCACGGTCTCTACATAATATGACAAGAACCAAATATCAGAGAAAGAACTACACAATATGTCAAGACACAAATTATATGGGAAAAAGGAAAAAACCTGTGGGTTCCTCCTTTTCGGCACTTGCTTCGGAAGAATACTGTAAACTCGAAATTATCAAATAACAGGCAATCTATTACCATGAACTGGCCCTGTGAATTCCAACGACAATCACATCAAAACCTTTCATAGCCAAGAGAAATGCAGCTTCGTTTTGTATCAACAAACTAATTCAACTTGGAACCGACATTTAAGAACATGAAGCAACTCGACTCGAAGAAACAATTCGATGTGATTAATCCTATTACAGAATCACGTCTCCAACATCAAATCCACAAAAGCAAACAAGATGAACGCAATAAAAATACGACATCTCAATTAAACAAGCACAATCCTGACAGCATAATCATCCCTCTGCTTCAACTTGACTAAACTAGGTGCATATCCCTCGAATGAGTTACTCAGAATTCTTCATCAATCATCCCCCCAACCCACCATATCTAGACATCAAATTCAACCTAAAAAAGCCCCCGCTAACAAAGAACCATCGCTTCGGCATCTATACATTCCATGTCAAGATCCCTCGGTTTCGCAGGTAGCGCGCTTCTCGTCCGCTAACAAAGAACCATCGCTCAGCGAGCGTCGTCGAGGGCAGCTAGGGCTTCGATGGAGGCTCGGCGAGGGGCATTGGGGGTGATTGGGTGAGCGGTGTCGAGGGCAGCTGGGTGAGCGGCTTCGGGGACAACTAGGCGAGCGCGAGCCGACTGGCGTCCAGCAGCAGGACGACCGGCGTCCGGCAACGGCTGAGCAGTGAGGCGAGCGAGGGGTGACGGTGTTGAGGGAGGCAAGGGCGAGGCAAGCGCAGGGTGACTGGCGTCCAGCGGCGTCGAGGGTTAGCGGCATCCGGCGGCGGCGTTCGGTGGCGGTGTCCGGCGGTGGCGTCCGACGGCGGCATCAAGGGCGAGCAACGTCCGGCGGCGTCGAGGAGGGCGAGCAGCGTCGGTGATGGACGGGGTAGAGAATGGGAGAGATTTCTGTGAAAGAGTGAAGTAAGGTAATTGATTTGGGGCTTAAAACCCTAAATGATTCCGGTTCCGGTTCCTATGGGAACCGGAATCGGAATTGGAACCGCCAGTTCCCTCAGAAGGGAACCGGGAACCGGAACCTGTTCCTTAAGAACCGGGAACCGAACCGGACCCTTCGGTGCGGTTCTCCGGTTCTCGGTTCTACCCGGGAACCGCGCTCACCCCTAGGCATGCACGCTCGAATCTCCCTTCAAGGTTTCGCACATCGGAGGGGTTTACTCCGTAGAAAACGGGGAAGACAATGTGTCCCATTTTCTCCTTGCACTTGAACATTTTCGCGAGCTTGCGATAGCACCACTTGCTGGTTCCGTATTTTTTAGATAGGACTGTAATGTAGATTGTAGACCCTGTGATTGCAGTGAGCAGCTCAGAGCGAAAGTCCTCACCGATGGGAATGCTGGTGTCGTCTTTGAAAACAAAAACTCCAATATCCAAAAGGTTGGTGTAGAGTTCTTTGACAAAGCCTTTGCGAGTATCGGTGCCTCTAAAGTTCAAGAATACGTTGTACTTGACAACCCGAGGACTTCTCAGTATACCTAGCTGCAAGCATCTCTGAACAGTTTGGACCACCTCTTTCACTAGTTCTTCTTGGCGCCTATCAAACACCACAATTGGTGAAAAGGATGGTGAATTAGGGTATAGGATCAGGATGGAAAGACATGAAAGGAAGAGAAAGGAAGACAATTACACGAAACAACCACTGGGAAAAGCAATGGATGGACACCATCGCTTATTTGAATAATAAGAGTAAATCAACGCTACATTTGATAGAGGTGATTAATAAGAAAAAAGAAGAAGAAAGAATTAATAAGTACTTGGTAGAAGTGATTAGAAAGGAAGATAGGAGAATCAAAAGATTAGAAGGAAAAAAGAGAGATAGAGATGAAGGGATTACCTTATAACATCGTTTGAATGCTAGTTAGAGAAAGGAATGGAAAATAACATATTATGGTAATAGTTTAGACCCCTAAATCCCTTCATATTTTGACAAATGCACATAAAACTGGCCGCACCCAATCTCTCTCGATCCTTCCCTTTCTTTTCTTTTCTGTTTCTTTTTATGTCTCTCCCTTTCTATCCAAACAAGTCACCACCTGTAAAATCCTTTGTCTTCCCTCTCAATCTCCTCAATCAAACATGTTAAAATTTAAGTTTATTCTATATCTTGCGTACCAAATGATGCGTGTCAAACATTATGAGCAAAGAAAGTAGATAGAAAGATTCGGGTGGCAATGAGGTCGGTACTAGTTAGTGACGATCCATCCTCGTAAGTAGCCCACTTCAAGTGCTCCCTGCAGTCCCTCAATGCCAGAATAGGGGGCCTCAACATAATAAAATGTCAGGTGTCGCACAACCCAAGGATCCACTCCGTCGAAAATGGGCAAGACTGTCTGTAGTCCGCTTCTCTTACGCTTCATCATCTGCGCGAGCTCCCGGAGGCACTGTTCATTGGACAAGTAGTCGATCGAGATGATGGGGATGCAGATCTTGGACTGCCTGGCAGCCGGGTCGGGAAGTTGCGATGATGAACCGACCGCCAGGCTTTTATCACGCCCTTTAACGGAGACTCCGGCGGCTGCGAGGTTGGCATGGAGGCGGTCGGGCAAGGCCTCATGGTCAAGGGAGGACTTGTGACTGGAGCCTCGTTCAAAGCTCAAAAACACGTCGTAACGTGTGGAGCCTTGTCCGACAGGACTAGGGTGAGAAACGCATAAAGGCGGAGCATCCTCCATTGATTTCTTCGGTACCTGATAAATTCCACGGCTTCTCAGCTGGCTATATATTGTCCAAAAAGAAGAAACAAAGTCTCACGCATAAATAAAGATGGACCTTTTATTATGTTTATATACCAAGTGTCACAACTTAGCCCTTTCCAACTAGGGAATGAAAATTAGGATTAGGGACATTTGTTCGTAAAACAGTCCAAGCAAACGTCCTCAAAAGAGACGACTTCAAGAGTGACGTGTAGTTGGTGGGCCGTGCTTGATCCATTAATTACGAACTTGGATTAACCCAAACTCATGCTTCGCACGACATCAAGCGTTCGATTTTAATCAATTAAGCCTATACAAATTTTAATTAAGGAGTCACACTAGCCTTTTTCGAGTTGACTAGAAACCTAATAAGACAGGAAGAATATCTTACTATTTATGCAACCAAATATTCTAAACTTAGGTATTTGATTATGTTAGCCCTAAGGCTAACACCCTCTTAGTACCTAACTTGATCACAACCTATCCTAAAAAAATCTAATGTTTGTCCTAATCATTTTGGAGCAGGAAAGTAATACCCAAAATATTAAAATGCGCAATCAATTATAATCATGAAAAAAAGCATGTAAGCATCTTAATATCGTCCTTAAATCATAAGATGAGTGTATCCCACCTCAATATTTGGGCGAACAACACGAACAAGCTCCCCACAAACTCGTAATGCTTCTGCTGTGACTTTGTAATATCTCTCGCCAACAGCAGATAAAACAGGGGAGGAAAGCACCTAAAACATCATAATAAAAACAGAGAAAGTAAACACCACCAGCTGCAGCTGATTTCGTATAAACCCAACTCTTGAGGAAGCAGGTAGCAAAAACAGTTTGTATACATAGTTTGCATGAATTTCTTCCAAAAAAATTATGTATCTTTTAATCGCCTGTTTTGCAAGAATGGGCAATCATTAATGGCTGGTCGCAAGTGTCAATGAAACCAGTAAGGGAAAGTGAATTAGAAAACATAGAAACACCAATAACTTTGTGCATTAAAAATACCTTGACCTATGTTAGGGCTTACACAGAGACCATCTACAAAGAATTCCCTCCCATTACAGGTTAACCTATTTAATTGCCTCCGGCAATCAAAATATTAAAGGAGAAGAGACACGTGAGTCTTAATCCTCTCTACTCTAAAGCTGCAGCAGAAACCTCACTATATCTGAAGCTCATTAGAAGTAAGCTTCCAATCAATACCGTTCACAATTAAGCTATCCAGCTCCAGGAAGTGCTCACTCAACCAAGTTCTATACAACATAAGAGTCAGATCTTTCTACCCCAAACAGAACTGCCAGTTTGTTTAACTTGTTCACAGTCTCTAATTCAAAGCAACATCATTGGTAATAAAGAACACGAACAGAGTTGTCTAAATGATCTTTACCCAAAAAAAAACAGAGTTGTCTAAATGATCATGCAAAGAATCATAGCTCAAGAAGATACAAAATGCTGCCAATTATATCAAGGCCGTTGAAAAAACTAAAAGGGTACATTCGCCAAACAGCACAAAAACCTCAGATATACAACTTCCATGAATAACGTGAGACAGGCAACTGTCCTAGTAAGGCCCTGTCTACCCAGACAGTGAATCAAACCCGGCATCATCTTTCGGGTAAGTCTAGGTCTCGCTGTAAAGTTGCCATCGACTTGTCGAAGCATAAGTAGTGGAACAAGAGGGAGATACTGTTTAACTTAGACTAAAGGCGCCTATTCCTCATAGTCCACGCTAGAGCAAAAATGGTGAGACTTTGTGAGTGATGATTGTAACTTAGACCAGTCGTTTGAGCCCAATCTTCAGTCAGGATATTGTCCAGCAGCAAGGACACTGATCACTCGAATTTCGCAAGGACACGAGACCAGAACGAGAACCCAAAAGAAAGGAGGGGGAAGGGGGAGGATAGAGAGAAGGATAGCAACTCACAGCAGAGTTTAGAGTTTAGGTTTACAGCCAAACCGCGCCGAACGACAGCGACGGAGATCTAAAAGACCGCAGACTGCCCAATCAAAGCGCAATCGCTTTTTGCAAGCGAATTCAATCGCCCCCTTTCCGGAAAATTCTCTCTCTACCCCGCCGCTCCCTCTACTTTCCGCGGACGACGATGACGGCGGCGACGGCGGCGGCTGTTGATGGCGGAAGGAGAAGGAGGAGAAGAAAATGGAGGTTAAGGGCCCGTTTGTTAATGTTCTTTATTTCTGTTTATGAACAAAATTTTTGTATTTAAAATCTATTTTTTTGTTCCTAGAAACACATTTGGAACAGAAACAAGAAAAAAAAAAACGTGTTTCTTGTTTCGGAACAATTTTTAAGAATAAATTCTCTCCTCTCTTTTTCTTCTCTTTTTTTCTTCTTTCCTTTTTCTTTTTTTCTTTGGCCGGTCGCCGGCCTCGGCCATGGCCGGCGACCGGCCGTCGAGGGCTGGTGACGCCATCGAGGGCCGCCGACCTCGCCGGCGTCACGGCCCCCGGCGAGGCTTGGTCTCGCCTTGGCGAGCTCACCCAGCCCACCGGCGAGACTTGCCGGCTTGGCGGTGGCTGGCGAAGCCAAGCCTCGCCGGCGCGAGGCAAGGCTAGGCGAGCTCGGGCTTGTTGGATCCGGGCGAGCCCGAGCTCGCCCAACCAAGGTGAGGCCGCCGACCCTCGTCGGCTGGTCGCCGGCCATGGCCGAGGCCGACGACCGGCCAAAAGAAGAAAAAAAAAAAAAAGAAAGAAAAAAAAAGAAAATTAAAATTAAAATATTAAAAAATTAAAAGAAACAAAAAAAAGGACACAAATTTACTAAACATGTTTTTATTTATTTTTTATTCCCGGAACAAGTATACCAAACGCGTTTTTTATTCAAAAATTGTTTAGAATAAAAACACTTTTTTCTATTTCTCGTTTCCGGAATAATTTTTAAACAAAAATATTACCAAACGCGCTCTAAGTAAATTGCGTACGTCGTGTAACGGGTTAGGTTCATTTTGAATGGGTTGATAAATGAACGTAGATTAGAGCATTTAAGACCCATATATGTCAGTTTTTTTATTTTAGAATCTAATTAGAGGTGTTTTGAAAAATAAGGCTTGATTCATTAACAATCCATTTAAATAAATATGAGTTCATAAATGGGTTGTGTACCCATTTTGACACCTAAAATTTTTATCGCTTTTTGAATTTTTTGATTAATTGCTTATATTTCAATTTTTTATTTATTATTTTTATATTTATTTATTTATTTATTATTTTAATATTAATATACAAGAAATTCGGATTGGGTCAAAAGACTCGACCCGACCCGAACCCTATCGGATCGGGTTGCATTAAAAATGTTAACCCTGAAAGCCCACTTGGAAATAAGTAAACCAACCCAACAATGTTTCTCTCTGTTTTTTTTTAAATTTTTCCGCCCAAACTCTAAAAAAACTTAAACCATAACAAACAAACCGTCAGCCCACCAGACAAGCCAACCCTCAGCCCAGCTCATTCCTCATTCTTTCCAGTGTTTTGTTTTTTCTCTTTTTGTCTTTTCCTCTTCATCTTCTACCTTTGACCTTCTTCTTCACCGAACATGAACGCCTGCAACTCATTTTCCAGAACCAAAGGTCCCAACGACGGCACCATCGCTCCAGTCGTGTTGTTACCAGAATCCACGTCACCGCCTAAACACCTCTCTCTGCCAGTCATCCACTTCGACCAACAGCACCCAACTCCTGCCAACAATGCCTAACTCCGGCGACCACAACAACAAAAGGAAATAACCATACCGAAGCTAACATTTTTTATCCCAGGTTTCCAGCAAACAAACAGTCACGAATGCAATAAAATGGGAAGAAATGCTAACTAAGGCGGCCTTAAACCACAGGACTCGCCAGCGAGGGGAGCATTCAAACGAGGTTTTGTCTTTCCGGTGACCCAAAAGATTGACGCATATGCCATGACTATCGCAGGGAAACAAAAAGAAAAGAGTGATATCAGACGTATATTCACAATATAAGAACAAACGCATTAAACTAGGCTTGTAAAGATCGATCCGACTATGTGGGTTTCAGCACTTCACTTAAGCATTCCATCAAACAGTCGATCTGTGATTTAATAAACGTGTTCCTGAGTGAGATTTATTGCAATCTTCGTGCCAGAGATGATGCATACAAGCCTAAATAGACATGTTTTGTGCCGGATCTAATGTCTTAGGGCACGTTTGATAATATTTCTGTTAAAAAATTATTTTTAAAAATAAAAATAGAAAAAACTATTTTGATTCGGCAAACAAATTTTTAACAGAATAACGCGTTTAAGAATCGCACAAAATTTATTGTTCTAAAATAGAAAAGAACATAAACATATTTGGTAAATTTGTACAATTTTTTTATTTCTTTTAATTTTTTAATATTTTTAATATTTTTTTCTTTTTCTTTTTCTCTTTGGCCGGACGCCAGCCTGGCCCCAGCGAGGCTGGGCCTCGCATTGGCTAGGGAGGCCAAGCCTCACGTGGCCACAGCAAGGCTCAGGCTGACGAGCCTCGCCATGGCTCAACCTCTCCGGGGGCAAGTGACACTCTAGCGAGGTCGCTAGCCCTCCACTAGCCGGTCGCCGGTGCCGGCCATGGCCAAGGCCGGTGACCGGCAAAAGGAAGAAAAAGAATAAAAGAAGAAAAAAAAAAAAGAAAGAGAAAAAGGAAGAAGAAAAATGAGAAATAAAAAGTGTTTTTGGAAACCTTCCAAGAAAAAAAGTTTTTCCTATTCTTTGTTTTCTATTACAAATATGTTCCTAGGAAAAAAACTATTTATCTTTGTTCCAGGAACAAAATTGTAAGCATTTTTGTTCATTTTTTATTTTCCGGAACAAAAGAATAAAAATTTGTGTTCCGAGAAACGGAAACACTTTTAAACAGTTTCCGACAATTCACTTAAAATTTTTTGCTATCGTATTTGGTGTTCTTGAGGGTTTTATACTTCGTTCAGGCAATATATCAAACAGTCCGCGTGCGCTCATGCGCGTGGGTTTCAAACACAGATTTGCGACATACATCAGTCCAAACACGGTATAGCAACGCCCGACTATCAAGATACATCATGGGCACAACTCGGTTTTTGCTTGATTCGTTTGAAAACTCAAAGATCGAATACGGTGATACCATGCCTCACGGACGGAACAGAATAGGGCTCGAGCAGGCTTACCTGGTTCGGGAACGGGGTGTTCGTCGCCGAACGATCGCCGGCGGAGCTTCGACTGACAGTGAGCAGCCTCCCTTTTCGTCTCGGGATTTCGTCTAGTGGCCGAAAGCTTAACAATCTGCCGTGAACAGCACGCTGGCCGGCGGTCGCGCAAAGGCTTCTCCAATGGCCGAACCACCTTCTGCTCTTTTTCTCTCGATCGAGCACCTCTCGAATGGCTGGACTCTTGTCCTTCTCTCTCGTATAGTCTTTTATCCATGTATGAAAGAAAAGAAAAAGGCCTCCACCCAGAGAGACCGAAGAATGAAGGAAAAATCAAAAACCCCCTTTGAGCTCGCGCGTGCGAAAGGGAAAGAGAAGGGTTGGGGTCTGGGCTTCCTTTCTCTCGTCTTGGGCTCATAGTCTGGGGCTTAAGGAAATAAAGAACAATGGGCTAAACAGAAACAAAAGAAAAGAAAATGGACTAAAGGAGAGAAGGCTGAAAGCTACCAAAGCGGGTTGGACATGCCGACCCACACGATTTTATTCATCATCATTTTTTTCATTTTTAATTCATTCTCACTCCAGCTATCTTCATTCATTATATATATTTCTCTTTTACCATTTTACAATTTTTTATATTTTTGGAAAATAAATGGATATTTAAAACGTCAATAAAATTTCGGGTGTCAATACCGAGTTATCCTAATAAATCTTAGCATGGATGTTTTATGAAATTCTTCAATAACGATGTCCTGGAAATAAAATCCAAGAATCGACATGGCAAATTGAGGCTTCAAGACCTTAGATTCAGTCCCCACAAGATCGGTTTCAAATTCCTAAGGGTCGATCCACCCAAATCATTTTCACTTGTAAATAGTTCTACGAATGAGGTCATCATAACCTCAATGTCTCAAGCTGATAAAGCCGAACACAAGTCGAGACTTATCATCATCTTTCTATCAAGTGCCCCGCAGCCTATGGAGATGGATTTAGGTGAAGTTGAAGTACCTCATTGAACCAACAATGCGCATCGGTCTTGCTGGTGATCAAGTTCCCCGTCCAGCTGTGAGCAAGCTCATCGGCAACGACCTGCGCACCACGGCCGTCCCCTTTGATCGCGGTCGGAGTCAAGAACACCATCCTCAGGTTCTCCATTCCTCCATAAGGACAGCTTGTAGGCAAACACCAACACATCAAACCTCTCCCACTTATAATCTTCGAACAACCTCTTCCCGCGCCTTATCACGTCCTCTGTCCCCGCGAACTCCAATGCCGCCCCCTCCAACACCATGGTCGCCGCCTCCGAGTAAACTCTATTCCCTAAAGCCCAATTCCCAGACTGCAAACGCAAACAGATAAGGCGGAATCGGCTGCTCCATCACGAACTCCTCCACCACCCTCTCCTCTGTGCACCACAGCGCGTTGCCGCAGGGCAGTGCCGCCCCTCTCCCTGGCCACCGGGGGCGGTGATCCACGTGGCGGGCGGACATCACTGCGTAGAGCTGGCGCAGGAAGTTCATCCGGGCGGAGTAGCGGATCCGCGCTGCGGGGGCGTCCTGGCAGGGGAAGACCGCGCGGGCGTGGATCGTCTAAGGCGGGTTCAGCCATTGCAGGGCCGAGGACGCAGGGGTGGCGGAGTACACCATGAGGACGGAAGAGTGGTTGGAGAGGGAGACGACCAAGTTCCGGCCTTTGATGGGGTTGGGTTCGGAGAGGGAGTAGGGAAGCGGGTTTCGGGTCTGCGGGTCGAGGACAGAGAGGAGGGTGAGGGAGCGGGTGTCGAGGAAGAGGGGGCTGGAGTGGGGGGAGGAGAGGGAGAGGAGGGCGGAGGAGTGGATGGTGGAGGAAGGGAAGTCGAAGTAGAAGGAGAGGTGAATGTGGGTGGTGAAGGGGTGGGCGGAGATGGTTGCAGAGAATTTAGGCTGCGTTTGATAGTTAAGATAAAATTTAGGATATAATAAATCATATCTTATCCTATATTTGATATATCATATCCTATATTTGGTACTTGCTCAAGATAGGATAAAATCGGATATAAGGGGATATACGACGGATAAAATTATCCCATAGGAAGGTAGGATAAAGATAGATATGATTTTAATATTCATAATAGTAAAGTTATTTTTCTCGAATAATAAAATTATTAAATTAAAAATATATATATTTCAATATAAATAATATTTGAATTGTAATTTAAGAAATTAAAAAAAAAAAAAAAAATTATTTGTTAATTTAATCTTATTTTAATTTATATATTCAACTTAATTCTATCTTATAATAAGAATTCAATCTATAAAATTATATCTTTATATTTATTATATGTATTTTAGGTATTTTTGTATTTTAGATATGTTAGTACGGTTTATTATTTGATAAAATTTTATTAAAGAATGATGAAAGGGGAAAAAAAGAAAATAATTTTAAAAAGAGGAAAAATAAAATAAAAATAAATCAAGAAATAATGTCACGAGAGATTTTTACCATCTCCATTTATGAACTTTTAGGTTCATTTACAATGATATGTCATTTATATTAAAAAAATGCATATGATATGATGTGAATAATATATCCGACTTTAATATTGTAATTCACTAAATAGTGCATAGAATGTAGAAAAATCTCGGGATTTTATATCTTATCCTATTCAGTCATTTCCTAATTAGAAATCCATATGACCAAACGTAAAAGGTTCAGAAAGGGGAGAGAGAGACAGTAAGCTTTTAGAGAGCGAAAGAGATAGCGGGCTGATTAATGGAAGGGTAAAGCAAGGATTAAAAAGCTGTAAAATGGATTTCATTGGTCAAAGAAAAGTAGAGAGAGAGAGAGAGGATATGCATTTCTTCTTTGCTTTGGCTGTTGTAAGGATAATTAATGGAGGGTGACTAGAGGAATCGGAATGTCGAAAAGCGTCGACCGCTAATGGTAATGGACGCCGCCCCAAAATCGAGGAATCGTTATGTTCTTTCGTGTATTTTCTTAAGTTTACTGCGTTTGTTACACTTTACGAAAATGAACTCAGAGAAAATTTAGCTCAAGGTGTATTTACTCAAATTTTTGCAAGATGGTTTTGAAATTAAGAAAAAAGAAGGGCGAAAAGAAAAGATATTTGTTTCTGTTTCTGCATCTTCTGCTAAGTTAAAAACAGAGCCCCAAGCAACCCGACCCTCTATTTACTGTCCCCTCTATCATCTCCTCAGTTCATCATCGTGTTCTTTACTCATCATGTCCATCATTTCCATCGTGGAAGGCCCACCGTTCATCTCCAAGAGGCCGGGCAAGGCATTCGAGGTTGAGCGACTCAGCTAGGGTCACTAATGGATGCCACCGAAAGTTTAGGAATCATCGTTAATTTACTTCAATTTAATTAACTATACCCTCGTCCGTAAACTACTTTTTTCTTCTTTTATTTGGGTTGGTGTTCATCGTCAAAAGATTAGATGATTGTTGGTCAAAAACCTTCTTTTAAGTGTTGATTATATGACAGTTTGTATAGAAAATAAGACGAAATGCACGTCATTGCTGAGTGCTCACTAAAGTTCTAAATTGATTTCTTGAAAAATGTAGAAACAGACGTGAGCCAGATTCTCGCGAATCGTGAGATAAGATGGGCTTTCAAATGCAAAGGCTTTGACAATATATATGAATAGCGCTTACATGAATTGAGTGCGCTTGGTATTACTTTCAGATCTTCAAAATTGCTATGGATGCTTCAACAAATTGGTCTTTCACTAACCGTGAAAATGGAGATAGGCAATAATCGCAATCTCCTCAAAACTGCATCGATGTAGATAGCTGTTTCAAAATTCAAATGACTACAATTAAGGAAAGCATAGTATTAAGGCATTACTAAATTGCTACGAGGAAAACTACTTTAGTTTCGTGATGTTTCTGAAGATCCGCAATATTCAAAGTAGACTAAGGACGCGTTTGGTAACGTTTATATTAAAAATTGTTCCAAGAAACAAAAAATAAAAAACTAAAAACTATTTACATTGGGAAACAATTTTTAAACAAAGAACGCGTTTAATAACTGTACAAAACTTTTGTTCTGAAATAGAAAAAAAAAACAGAAACACGTTTGGTAAACTTGTATAATTTTTTTGTTTCTTTTAATTTTTTAATTTTTTTATTTTATTTTGCCTTTTTTATTTTTTATTTTTTTATTTTTTCTTCCTTTTGGCTGTCGCCGGCCTTGGCCATGGTTGGCGACCGGCCGACGAGGGTCGACGGCCTCGCCGGTGGCTAGGCGAACTCGGCCTCGCCGGGGCGCGGCGACGCTCCGGCGAGGTCGCTGGCCCTCGACGGTCGGTCGTCGGCCATGGCCAAGGCCGGCAATCGGCCAAAGGAAAATGAAGAAAAAAAAAAAGAAAAATGAGAAAAAAAGTTTCTCGAAATTGTTCACGGGAATAAGAAACAAGTTTTTTCTACTTCTTATTTACATTTCCAAATACATTCACGAGAACAAAAAAATAGATTTTTATTCTCGGGAACAAAAAGTGTAAACAAACGCATTTTTGTTCTTTTTTTTTTTTCTCGTAACAAAAACCAATTTAATCAAACGGGGCCTAGGGGTGATCGGTTCCTAGTTTGGTCCAGTTCCACCCAAGAACTAGGAATCGGACCGGGAGGACCGGTTCCCACTTTTCTGGACCATGGACCAGACTGGCTAATCTTGGAACCGAGAACTGGACTAGACCAACTGGTCCGGTCTAGTTCCAATGAACCATCACTTGTTTTCATTTCATTTAACAAAAAAGAGAGCAAGGCGTCGGGGCAAGGCGCTCGGAGGAGGAAGAGAGCCGAGCGTCCGAGGGAGCGAGGTGTGAGGCAAAACGTTGCGGCAAGGCACTTGGAGGAGGAAGAGAGCTAAGCGTCCAAGGGAGCGAGGTGTGAGGCGGGACGTTGCGACGAGGCACTTGAAGAAAGAGAGCCGAGCGTCGGAGCGAGTAGGGCGTCAGGCGAGGCGTTGGGGGCAAGGCGTCGAGCGAGCAAGAGGGGAGGGGTTACGGTTTTGAGAGGGAAAGGCAAAGTGAGACTTGCGACAATTGCCGCCGAATTGGATGACAAAATTTGGGAAAATGGAAGTTGATGTGATGGCTATCGTAGATTAGAGCAAAAACTAAAAAAAAAAAAAAAAAAAAAAAAAAAAGAGAAAGGGGTTTAGGTTTCAAGAGTGAAAGGGAAAGTGAGAATTGCAAAATTTGGAAAAAAAAAACCTGATGTAATAGTTACTGTAGATTAGTTCAGAAATGCAATAAAGGGGAGGGATTAGCTTTGAGTTACAAGAGGAAAAATGAATCTGATGGTAATGGGTATTGTAGATTATATATATATAAATGGTTGGTTCGGTCCAGTCGGTCCAGTCGGCCCGGTTTCGACCTTGAAATCGGGAACTAGACCAACCGGTCACCAGTTCCAAAAATAGGAACCTGAGATCGGACAGAGACTCTCTAGAACCGCTGAAATCGACCGGTTCCCGGTTCGGCGGTTTCCGTTGCACACCCCTACCGGGGCCTAAATCTCTGCAAGAAGATATGCGGTAATACAAAGCAAAACATGAATATCAACATCGAAAGATCAACTCATTGTCACGACCTAATTTTCTCGGGTGAATCACCTAAAACTAGGTTAATGGACTACTAAGTCTAACTTAGCTCGGGCTCTCCCAAGCCCATATCAAATCGCGACTTAGATTCAAATTTTTTAACATGCAAATGGATTTTATTCAGGAGTCGCCACTAATCAGTTTTCGGTAGGTCGATTAGACACCTAAGTAAAATAATTGGAGAATTATTTTACTCCTACGAATCAGAGATTAAGGATACGGGGACTTGGTTATACTAGATTATCCTAGTGCCCTTTTGGTACAATTTCTTTATTTAATTTAAAAAAAATGTTTTTGCAGGTAGCTTAAATTGATTTTAATTCACTTTCCTAACATGTGAGGCGATTATGCGGGTGCACATACCACCAATTTAATACTCAAGAAAGCAATTAAATAATGCAAAACCTACTTCAAAGCAACGAAAACATCTGCGTTGTTAAATCAGAATTCACATCAGCAATCTTAAACATGATTTCTAATTAACACGTCATCACTCAATTTTTGTTTTCACTTTATTTAATGAGAATCATGCGATGCATGCTAATAATCTAATATGACATGGCAACATGACCTAAACTATATGACATGAAGAAATGCAATAATTAAATGCAATCTAAATGACCTAATTCTAATGACATGTAATGCGATGCAATGACATACAAAATTATTTCAACTAAAATGACATGCATCATGCAATTTCATAAGTGAGCTATATGTCACGCGACATTTATTAAATGACCTAGTCTAACGATGAGGAAGTTCTAATTAAATAAACCTAATAAAAGCTAAATGACGTGCATTTGATATTTCTATCTTTAAAAATGCAACCTATCCTAAAAATTGAAACTAATTTATGCAAAGACAAATTTTGTATTTTTCATGAAATTCGAAATTTAAGAAAAATGCAAAATGATCTAGCTAGATTAGGATTCTATCTAATTTAAACTAAGGATTAAATCATATTAAATCCTAATTTAAACTAAGACATTATCTTAATCTAAGACGCGATTTATCTAAAATGATGATCTAAATTTAAAATGAAACATGCAATTCTAACCTAATATGGACAATGATTTTTTTGTTTTTTTCTTTCTTTATGAAATTCGAAATTAAAACTAACACATGATTAAACATGCAATTCAAAAAAAAAAAATAACAACCTAAATGAATGCATTTTTGTTTTTATATTTTTCTAAATTCGAAATAAAATCCCTATTCTAGATATGCAAGATAACAAGAAATATTCCAAAACAAACTGAATTCTAATTCAAATATTTTTGGATATTTTTTAGTGGTTTTCCAAAATAAGCAATTATCAAATAAACATTGTATTTAAACTAATCGGGACATTCAATCAAATAAAGGATTAAAATAATCGAACAAAAAACCCGTTGTCTCAAGGGTCAAATTAACAATTATTCTAATCCTGAACATCACGACAAGAAGCTCAAAATAATTAAAAATCGATCCGAAGTCTTACGGATCAAATTAATAATTATATTGATTTAACAATTAAGATACTATCAACAAATCCCCAAGAATTAATACAATTAAAAAAATGACTCGACATTTTACGGGTCAAATTAATAATTACAATAATCTTAGGGATAACTCCTTCTGATAATGCCTACAATATTCATAACCTAAAAGTCACCTCACAATATCCAAACTTAAACAATAATATCAAAACTAACTAAAAATAAAGTAAAATAAGAAAAAATAAAAATAAAAGAAAATTGAGCAACCTAAGGAAAATGGGGGCAGCAAATTCGTCGGCGCCGGGTGGAGGACGACCGGCGTCAGAGCTCCGGTGAGGGCTGGCAGGCAGTGACGGTGAGGGGCGTTGCGGGCGGTGGTGCCACAGCAGCGGGTACAAAGCGGCTTGGTAGGGAGGCGCGGATGTGCGTCGGAACTTCGCAGGTCGTCGAGTGGAGCGGCGAAGAGTCTGCCGGCGTCAGACGGAGCGAGCTATCGGAGCGGGGCTCAGGCGGAGGCGCGGGCAATCGCAGATCGCCGGTGTGAGGCGTCAAGTCGTGAGGTTGAAGCCGGGATGGGTCGTGGCTCAGAGCAGCATCAGGTCGTCGGGAGCAGCAGAGGCTTCGCAAGTGTCGCAGACGGAGCCGCGGGAGCAGACGGGTCGTGGCGTCGACTGATCGGGGCGGATCAACGGTGGCTTCGTGAACAGGGGCACTGCAGGGGCGTCGGCTCGGCGTTCGGTGGGGTACAGACAGCAGTGGCAGAGGCACGTCGAGGCAAGAGCAACTTCGCGAGTTGCTGGCAGATCGGCGGTGGTGGAGCTTCGGACGGTTGCGGGGCGGTGCGGCGAGGCACGATGCGGTGGCCGGGCAGCAGGCGGTGTCGCGCGACGGTCGGCGTAATGGGGAAGATGAACAGTTCTTTGTTCTCTGCTCTGCTTTTCCTTTTTCTGTTCGCACGTCCCTCTCACTCTGTCTTCGTCCACTCTCCCTCTCTCTGCCTTTTTATTTTTCTGCTTTTCAGTAGAAACCTTTTCTTTTCTGAATTTTTTTTACTTCGAAAACCGAGAAAAGCCCCCCTTAAAACCCTACGTACGCACCCTTTTATAGGCCAACACAAAACGCAATCCTTTTGTGAATATTTCATCTGATGAAAAGATTGCCTATAACCTCCTAATCACAAAAATATTTTTATTCTCCTTATCTCCCGAATATCCTCTACTAATTTTATCGCCTATTACTGAAGATAAAATTACAATGCGATTTTCTTAAATTTCATAAATTCATCATAATATCGCATTAAATCTCAATTTCTCGAGAGGATAATTAATTAAAAAAAACAATGGGCTTGGGCTAATTTGCTCATTTCGTGGGCCTAGCCCAACCTATCGAATTAGAGCTCAGAAATATTAATTCGAACCCATCCACCACCGGTCCTAAAAAAAAAAAAAATACAAAACATGTAAATTAAAAATAAATGCACCTAAAAATTATATGCTATGTAATTATAATTTTTTTAGGGATTAAAAATTAATCCCTAATTTTTATGCAATAAATGACTAAATGGGTTGCCCAAAATTTAGGTGTCAACACTCATCATACGCTAAATTGTGAACCACTGGCTATTACAAGTCTTAATACATCCGAATCAATACGATCTCCACCGTCTGGCTCGACAAAACAACTCAAAACACAACCCATATTTATAGATCCTCTAAACTTGACTCTATAAGGCAGGGTCGCTTAGAGAAGACTTCGCCACCAGCTGAAATGCTAAAGGATTCAATGGTTTGAGAACATCAGAATTCGTACCTTCTCTAAAAACCTTCTTTCACCATCCTTCCTCCACTCGTGTAAGACGACGGTAAAATCTAAGCAATTGTTCAGGTACATCTAGTTGAAAATGATACCGCAAATCACGCAATACAATTTCAACAATTAGTTGGATATATCTTCCCTCAGGCCTGTCAAACAACACAAGATAAAAAAAAGGACTTTAAATAGATGCACAACTACAACGAGGACTATTGTGGTTGTCGTGCGAAGATCACGTGAAAGACGGTAAACAAGGCATATGTTAAATTGAGTTTGTACCTGATTTTATGAGTTTCAATTGTTCGTAGACGGGTAACCTCCCTGAACACTCCGTAGCCTTCCCCAGTGGCATCCATGCCACTAGGACGTTCCCTACGTGATCAGAAGAAGGCATATTGCTTGTGCGAACATCTTGTGAAAGAAAGTAAACGAGGCATGAGTTGAAGTAAGTTTGTACCAGGCATCATCATGGTCCCATCCTCTAATGTTGGCATCCCCTGTGAGCGCTTGGTGGCCTTCCCTAGGGGCAACCATGCCACGGAGACAATTCTCCCGTGATCGGATGGCATGCCCGAATCTCCCTTTTATGAATGTCACGTCGGAAACGTCTACTCCGTAGCAAACGGGCAAGACTTTGTGTCCCATTTTTCTGTGGCACTCCATCATTTTCACGAGCTCGCGACAGCACCATTTGCTGGTTCCATATTCTTCAGATAGGACCGCAATGTAGATTGTAGACCGTGTAATTGCAGCAAGAAGCTCGGAGCGAAAGTCCTCACCGTAGTGAATGCAGGTGTCATCTTTGAAAACAGAAACTCCAGCATTCATGAGCTCGATGTAGAGTTCTTTGGTGATGCCTTCACGAGTATCAGTGCCTCTAAAGTTCAAGAATACATTGTACTGGACAACCCGAGGACTTCTTTGTATATCTAGCCCCAAGCATATCCGAACAATTCGGACCACCACCTTCACTAGTTCTTCTTGGCACCTATCAAACACCAATAAATCGTGAAAAGGATGGCAAATAAAGGTATAGGATCAGGACGGAAAGACATGGAAGGAAGAGAAAGGAAGACAAATACGCGAAACAACCACAGGGAAAAACAATGGATGGACACCATCGCTTATTTGAATTAAAAGAGTAGATTAACGCTATATTTGGTAGAGGTGATTAATAAAAAAAAAGAAGAAGAACGAATTAACGCTGTACTTGGTAGAAGTGATTAGAAAGGAAGAGAGGAGATTCAAAAGATTAGAAGGAAAAAAAAAGAGAGAGAAACAAAGGAATTACCTTATAATATCGTTTGAATGCTAGTTAGAGAAAGGAATGGAAAATAACATGTCATGGTAATAATTTAGACCCCTAAATCCCTTCATATTTTGACAAATGCACATAAAACTGGCCGCACCCAATCTCTCTCGATCCTTCCCTTTTCTTTTCTTTTATATTATTTATTTATTTATGTCTCTTCTCTTCTGTCCAAATGAGACACCACCTGTAAAATCCTGTCATCCCTCTCAATCTCCTCTACCAAACATGTCGTTAAACATATAAATTAAATGAAAAAGAGGCTAAAGAAATTAAGAACTCTAGTCCCAAATTCCCAAACCATACGATTACTAAAATTTAAGTTCATTCTATAAACAATGCGTGTCAAGCATTATGAGGAAAGAAAGCAGATAGATTCGGGTGGCAATGAGGTCGGTACCAGTTAGTAACGATCCATCCTCGTAAGTAGCCCACTTCAAGTGCTCCCTGTAGTCCCCCGATGTCAGAATGGCGGGCCTCAACAGAATTCCATGTCAGGTGTCGCACGTCCCTGGGATGCACTCCGTCGAAAATGGGCAAGACCATCTGTAGTCTGCTACTCTTACGCTCCATCATCTGGGCGAGCTCACGAAGGCATTGTTCGTTGGAGAAGTAGTTGTCCGAGATGATGGGGATGCAGATCTTGGACCGCTGGGCAGCCGGGTCAGGAAGTCGCGACGATGAGCGGACAGCCGGGCTTTTATCGCGCCCTTTTACGGAGACTCCGGCAGCCGCAAGGTTGGCATGGAGGAGATCGGGCAAGGCCTCGTGATCGGGGGAGGACTTGGCTTCGGAGCCTCGTGCGAAGCTCAAAAACACGTCGGGACGTGTGAAGTATCGTCCAAACGTTATGAAGTTCTTCAATAACGACAACATCCAGGAGATAAATCCGAGAATCGGCAACTTGGGGCTTCAAGACCATAGATTTAGTCCCTGCTGGATCGGTTTCAAATTCCTAAGAGTTGATCCACCCAAACCATGTTCACTTGTAAATAGTACTACAAGTGAGATCATAACCTCAATATCTTAAGCTGATGAAGCTGAACAGAACATAAATCAAGATTTAGCACCATCTTCCTATCAAGTGCCCCGCAGCCCATGGAGAAGGATTTGGAATTCGAAAACTGCTCCTAAATTCATAATTTTCATATGGTTCCTATGCCAAATTGCTTTACCCATCAAGGAAAATCTCTATTCAAGGAAAATCATACCCGTTCCGTTCTGCACACTGTGCAATGAAGAAGTCTTAGAAACAATCGAACACATTTTCCTCTTATGCCCTAGACAAACAAAGTTTGGTCATACCCACAGCTTAAAATACACATGTTAAGAGTAATTAAATATTAAATCACGCGTTCATCTGATAGCTTAAATTTTTAGAATGGTTAGCACTCTGCTCACAAAATCTTACGACACATTATCACAAGGATTATCAAGAATTGAAACTTGATTAGCAGATCTGATAGAAAGCCGGGGATAACTCACCTGATCTGGAAGTGGTAGCCTCGATCCTTTAGTAGAGATGGAAAGCGCGGAACCATTTCGGATTTAGAAATCAACGCCCAGATCTGGAGGATTTCAAGATGACGAGGAACAGAGGATGCAGATATGAGGGAGTAAGGAACCGAAGCAGAAAGAAAGAGTGTGATTTTCGAAAGAGAGACGACCTCTAGTCCAGGGACGAAACAAGGGAAGGGAGAGAGTTTGTGTGGGGTCTCGGAGGGGATGGCGTTCAATGAGAACGCGACACGTGACGAGTGCAGGGAGTTTAGGATGGAGGCGGCGCACGTGATCGGAGCCGGGTTTCAGATTTGACGAGAGAGGTGTCAAATAAATTTTAGAAATTGGACGGGCATATTTCCGGCGCTTAGTCGATAATTCCGTTTCATACAGAATCGATGGACACGAATGGGGTAGAGCTCGGAGCTCCTCGAATTTAAATTGCAATTTTTCCTTCGACTAAGAAAATATGTCAATTGCTGATGAAAATTCATCCAGAGTTAGATCATGGAATTTGTTGCAAGTTATGCGTATGTTGAAATTGGCATGTTGTGGTAGAAAGCGAGGGACTAAGAACTTCGGAATGAAGATGTGAACTTAGGACGAGATTCCCGAGCTAAGCGGTGGAGCCCGGTATCAAACTTGAATTCGTTGTTCAAACCGGTTTAAGTTAAATGATATATATAATTGATCCAATTACGCGCACCAAAGCGAGAGTGGCGGACATCAGACCCACTGATTTTGTCCCTCGAGCCTAGACAGGGGTCTGCGCGTCGGTCGACAAGGTCGAAAGAGACGCGTTTTCTCTCTCCTTTTCTCCCTTAAATCGCAATTTGAGAGAGAGAGAGAGAGAGAGAGAGAGATTAATGTGAATGGGAGAAAAAGGAGGATGAGAGGAGCACGCCAACGACGCAAGAGGGATGTTGTAGTCATTGGATTTTAAAGATTGTGGGTGTCCGTGGTCTCTCTCTCTCTCTCCAATCACCCAGTTGTGCAAAATCGTGTTTTATTTGGTGTCCTTGCAAGCTCGAGAATCACTAGCACACTAGGGCCTGCACGACGTGATTATCCATCAAAAACCCAATCAGCTCCTCCCTGATTTGGTGTCTACCGATGCTTGGGTATCTTAAAATAAATATTGATGGAGCTTACGCACTAGGAAGGGAAGAAGGAGCAGTAGCTTGCGTGTGCCGAGGTCACCAAGGAGGCCTTGTTGATGGATTCTCCTGTTTTGTCCGTGCGGCTTCCTCCTGCAAGTGGAAATGCATGCTCTGCTACTAACCCTAAATTTTCTGCTTCAGCGGAAGAAAGAAAAGGAGAATCCCAGTCAGACTCCTTGAGAAGTCAGAACTCTTTCGTCCGAATGTGTTGCTCTGTTGGTGTGCTTTCCATGTGTTCGGATCCAGCACTAGAAGGGACGCCAATTTCATTGCGGACTCAGCCACTAATGCCTACTATCACAATTCTCTACCTTCATATTAGATTGTTTCGCCTCCTCAATCTCTTTTGGACCTTTTGTGTACCGACGCTCATTTAATGGACCATTTTTGGTTTTCCTAGTTGAATACAATGCATCTTTATTTGGACCCAAAAAAAAAGTTGGGAGTTGATTCGCCCGATCCTATTCACGATTAATTGATACTACAAGTGGGGTCACAACCTCAATCTCAAACCGACCCATCACCGATCCCACCTCAGCAACAATTGATCATGGCTGATTCACAATCTTGAATGTAAGTTGACGTCATGATCTTATTCATAGTCCATACAAATATATTTCCTGCACATAAATTGATGAAGTGGAGAGTCGATTCATTCCGAGCCCGTTCACTTGTAATTGGTATGCTACAAATGAGGTCATGAACCTCAATCTTATATAGAGCCACCTTGGCCGCAATTGATCAAGGCTAGGATCCATGATCCCAAATGCGAACTGGGATTGTGATCGTACTGCTTAGCCCGGTCCATGCAAGTATGTTTTACTTGATGAAGTGGACGACACAGATGCGGGCTCATCTTCCGGTGGAGCCCACCCCCCGATTTTTTTTTTTTTGTCGGTCCTACTCTATTCCTATTCTAATGCTCACTTTCAGACTTTTGCCCTACCTCCTTGCAGGGCGTGAGAGTTGAAACCCACTCCTGAAATTACAGCGTCCCCACCCCAACCCTCATATGAGAATGTGGGGATTCGAACTCCCCATTTCCCCCTTCCAAGTTGGAAGGGTGGCCACTGGAGCAAACTCCAGTGGTTCACCCCAACGATAAAACAACTCAGCATAGCATCCTTTCTTTTCTTTTTCTTTTTTTGGTCAGAAGCATCGCATCTTTACCTCCACCAATTTCACCTTCTCACCAGCTGAGCAAGAAGAGAGAGAGCCCACGAACGGACGAGAGGCGCGAAGCAAAGCATTAGTCCTCACATTGTCCAGTATTCATAGAGCAAGCTCGAGCGAGGAGTACGGAGAGATATCGACTTCACGAATTTTCAAACATATGCATAGGGTTTTCATGAAAAAGAATTTTCCATAGAAGGTTAAGGCTGAAGCGATCGTTGGATTTGCTTAATTATATCGTGGATTGAATGCTGCTCATACTATTCATTTATCAAGTCAAAGTAATTAGCAACTACATATTGCATAGGGGAAAATTGTCCAAAAAGTCTTAAACTTATTGCACTTTTGTCAATTCAGTCATAAATATTTTAACTTTGCCAATTTAGTCTTAAACATTTTCACTTCTTGCCGATTCAATCCATCTGGCCAATTTTGGTCGGAAAATGCTGATTTGGACACCGGTGGTGCCACGTAAGACTGCTAGCGTTGACGTGGACATTTTTAAAATAATATTTTAATATTTTCTTGAATTTTTATTTTTTATTTTTCTCTTTTCTTTTTGGCTTTTTTCTTTTCCTTTTCGGTGGCTGGCCATCGACCCACGACGGCGGCGGCACCAGCCACAACTAGCCGGCGGCCTCGCCCACTATAAGCGAGGCCCTGGCTGGGCGAGGAGGAGCCTCGGCGAGGGGAGCCTTCGCCTAGGCATGGCCTAGCAAGGGTCTCCTGGGTGAGGGCTAGCCTCGCCAGGGCTCGCTCTCGCCCAGGCGAGCATCGGCCTTGCCCAAACCGAATCTGGCGAGGCCGACCCTCACCCCTGGCCGACCGACACCACCCACCCCGATGAAATCACCTTTCTCTCCTCTGGCGTTGGCACCGCTGACGCCGTCGTCGTCTTCATCTTCTCCATTGAGGAAGATGCGCCTCTCGCCTTTCCTCTTCGCCCTGCTGTCGTTCATTGTCTTTGTCTCTGTCCTCTATGGCAAGGACCTGGCTTGCATCTTCAGCCAACAGCTCCAGGTTCACCCGAGCTCGGCCATGGGTAAGGCCGACGCTCGCCTGGGCGAGGGTGAGTCCCGGTGAGGGCTACCCTCGCCCAATCTGGTGAGGCTGGCCCTCACCTAGGCGACCCTTGCCAAGCCACGCCTGGGTGAGGGCTCCCCTCGCCGGGTCTCCTCCTCGCTCGGCCGGGCTTTGCCTGTGGCGGGCGAGGCCAGCCGACTAGCTGTGGCCGGTGGCTGGCCGTTGCCTGTGGCCGGTGGCCAGAAAAAGCTAAGAAAACCAAGAAAAAAAAGAAAGAAAAGAAAAAAGGGAAAAACAGAAAAAAATTCAAAAAATTCAAAAATTTTTTATTAAAAATTGTCCACATTAGCGCCGACGCACCGTCGGCGTCCATGTCAGCATTTTCCGGCCAAAATTGGACAGATGGATTGAATCGATAAGAAATGAAAAGGTTTAGGACTGAATTGGCAAAGTTAAAAGGCTTAAGACTGAATTGGCAAAAGTGCAATAGGTTTAGGACATTTTGGACAATTTTCCCCGTTGCATAGTCCTTAGCTTTATCAATATTACACAGCAAACCTACTCCTAAATAGTCAAACTGAAATTTCGCAATTGAGTCTTCCATTTATAAAGATAAATAGTCAAACTTTTTATCATGTTCCTAAAAAAATTGTTAAATTAAAAATGAGATGGATAATTCTAGACTCTCTAGTCTTCCCTAACTGTGAAACTGAGATAATCTATATTCACAATCTACATAAACTGCATCAATGTACATAGCTGCTTCTAATATTCGAACTACTACAAATAAGGGAAGCCTAATATTGAGGCATTGCCAGATTCATACGGAAAAAAATACTTTAGTTTTCTGAAGAACGTGCAACGAGTTCTGTAGAGTCAATCTCTGCAAGAAGGCTGAAGTCAGCAGTAAACAAAATACAACAGGAGATCAACTTAGTACGCTAAATTGATTAGCAAGAACTTATGTACTACTAGCTGTTTTTGGTCTTCATACATTCTAATCAATTCAGGCACCCTCTCTAAGAGACCAACTCTCCAACTTGTGGCTCAACAAACGTACTCAAAATACCCCTCTAAACTTGACCCCATCAGGCAATGGCACTTGAAGATTTTCCGACCAGCTGAACCACTAAAGGACTAATCGAATGAGAACATCTGAATTTGTATCTTCTCTTAGGAATCCTATTTTCACTATCCTTCCACCATTAATTTACTGCTGAGACCAGCATTCATTTGTAGGCATCGAATCATTCAACATCTCATTATCTAATCTGCATGCCCATGGTCATCAATTCTGACCAAGTGCTCAGGTACATCAAGTTAAAAGTGATGCTGCAATTGTCTCAAAACACCTTGAACAACTACTTTGATCAGTTCCCCATCAGACCTGTCAAACAACACAAGAGAGAAGGATATTCAATAATGTATACCCGCGATTCTATTTCGGTTGTCGTGCGGAGATCTTGTGAAAGAAAGTAAACAAGGCATACGTTGAAGTGAGTTTGTACCCGGTACAATGATAATGCGATTCTTTGTAGTTGGAGACATCTTTGAGCACGGGCAGGTGTTCCATGAAGGCATCCCCGCCACTAAGACCATTCTCACGTGAATGGTAGGCATGCCTGAAATTCCCCAAATTCAGTTCCTTTAGGCGTCGCACGATGGAGGGATCCACTTTGTAGATAATGGGCAGGACTATGTGTCCCATGCTTTCCTTGCACTCCATCATTTTTGCAAGCTTGTGAAGACACCACTTGCTGAAATGGTAACTTTGAGAGAGGAACGTAATATAGATTGTAGGCCCTGTGATCGCGCTGAGAAGCTGTGGGCTGAACTCCTCACCAATGGGAAGGTCGGTGTCGTCTTTGAAAACAGAAACTCTGGCATCCACAAGGTTAGTGTAGAGTTTATCCCTGACAATTGTCGACACCTCTAAAATTCAAGAATACGATGTGCCGGGTAATTTGAGGACCTTTCAGTAAATCTGGCTGTAAGCATCCTAGGACAGTTTGGACCACTATCTTAACTAGTTCTTCTTCACGCCTATCAAATCACAATTCGTGAAAAGGATGGCAAATTTGGGTACAGGATCAGGATGGAATGAGATGAAATGAAGACAAATAAGTGAAACAACCACTGAAGAAAAGAGTGGATGGACGCTTTTATTTATTTGAATAAGTATGAATTAACACTGTATTTTATAAAGGAGATTAGAAAAGAAAAGATTCAAACGATTATAAGAGAAAAAAGGATAAAGGAATGAAGGAATTAACTTTAATGTTGTTTGGATGCTAGATAGAGAAATGAATGAAAAATAACGCGGTAAGACTATTATATAATCCCTGTAAATCCTTCCTTAATTGAACGGATATGGAGGAATTATAAATATACATAAAGTCGACTACACCATGTCCATCTTGATCCTTTTTTGTCTTTTTTCTCGTCTCTTTCATTTTTATCTAAACAAGAGAGCCCCTTTGAAACACTCTCTTCCCTCTCAATCTTCTCTACCAAACATGATGAAAAAGGAAAGAGAGACAAAATTGTGGAAAGAAATTAATTAAATAGAGGCTAAAAAGAGTAGGAGTCCTAGTTTGTGTTGCGTGTGGTTTATACTCCTCACCGTTATAATGGTACAGGGTCCCATTCCCAGGGCTGCCCCAGTAGGTGTTATAGGGGCAGCACCCCCAAGCCACTATAAGACTTTTATAGATTAAAATAATATTTTATTGATAGTTTGGATTTTAACTCATGAATAACTATTGAGTATGTGTAATTTCTTTCTCTTATAATTAAGGATGTAAAAGAGAAATACGAGATGCTAATTATAGTAAAAGTCTCTGCTAGATATAACCTTAATTTAATGTTGAATCAAGACAAAATTCTGCTTCTCAAATTCTCTCTCTCACTTTTTAATTTCTATTTCCTTGTGATTGTGCACATAATTCCAATAATTTCACATCCCAGACCATCCCGACTTCCGATCACCAAAACATATGTTTGAGAGCTAAGAAAAGATATGCTTCCATTTTCATTCTTGCCAACCAAACAGTACTTCCCAAACATCATAGGTTAAAGAAAGTAGAAAAGATTTGAGTGGAGATGAGGGTGGTACCCATCAGTGACCTTCCATCCATGTAACCTGCGCACTTCTTTAAGTGCTCTTTGCACTCCCTCTATGTCCTCTGCGTCACGCGAATGGAAAGACTTTCCAAAAATCCCTCTCAGGTATCGCACGTCTGAGGGCTCCACTCCGTTGAAAATAGGAAAGACCTTCTGTCGTGCGCTTTTCTTACCCTTCATCATCTGGACGAGCCCGCTGAGGCACCATTGACACGTATTCCTCCGAGAGGATCGGCATGTAGATCCTGGACCGCTGGGCCAAGTCAAGAAGTTGCGATGGTGCGCCGACCACCTGACTTTCGTCAGGTCCGCATATGGAGACTCCGGCAGCGGTGAGGCTGGCATGGAGGCGACCGCCGAAGGAGTCACGAGCGGCATTGGAGCCTCTTGGAAAGCTCAAAAACACATCATAACGTGTCGAGCCGCTTCCAACAGGACCTGCTTGAGAAACACGTAAAGCCAGAGCATCATCCATTGGTTTCTTCTTTTCCTCTGATCAATTTTCCCCGTTCTCTCTTCTCTCTCCGTTTCTTTCAACAGGGCCGGCCACTTTGGTCCTCGAGACCTCGTCAACGCAAAGATTCAAGACCAAGTTTCGTGGCGGCACTAGCTTTAAACTTTGGTAAATATATATGAGTTTTTTATGTTATGAGAAAATTTTTAGGGTGAATCTATCAGAGTAGGCATAGTTTAGAATTTTAAAAATTTTCGAGGAAAATATATCATAGAAAGCATAATTTTTATGATTTTTTTCCTAATTTTTAAAGTAATCACTTTTGAATGCTCAACATTGATACTCTCTAAGAGCCTTTGTGTTGTGTTGAATATTTCGATACGTATTCAATAATCTCCAACACTCGATCAACATGTGTTAGATTTTTCAACATTTAGTCAACTCTCTCGATACTCTTCGACACATAAGTAGGGAATTTCGACATACAAGTTCGAAATTCTTATTCGTGATTTCGACACGCATGGGGTTAATTTTAAAAATTTTTTATAGATGAGATGTCAAAATGTAAATATGTAATAAATAAATAAAAATAAATGGAGAAATAAGAAAAATAAAGTCTTCTCTTTTCTTCTAACTCTCACTTCCTATGACACAATCTTCCACCAAGTTTTATTTTTCTTTCTCTTCTCTTGACACGTTCGACATGCGAGTCCGAATGTGAATTGTTTTTTCCCTCCAAATTTTATGAATTATTGGAATTGAGTTGAATTTGTTAAATTGAAACAATGAATGTATTAACAAATAGTGGATTTATGTTTTTAGTATAAATTTATTCTAGGCTTTTTTTATTATTATTCATTTATTTATGAATTTGAATAAATTAATTTAAATAATCATAAAAATGATAATTTATCATATATATATATATATCGTGTCTTAACGTGTTAGAATTCTCCATTTTTTGATAAATGATGTGTCATTGTTGTGTCATATATCGCATATCGGGTGTTGGTGTTGGTGATACTTAGAGGTGCAATAAAGCTGTGCTATTGGGCATTTCTTTTTTACTTGGTTTCAAATCCTTCAATTACAACATTGTCCAAATTCACTTGGGAGTTCAGCCTGGAGTCCAAGTGCATGATTGATGTTGAGTTTGCCTTTTCCCGACCAGATTTGGGACACTGCTGGACAAGAGAGGCGAAATTTGCGTTCCTCATGTTGTTTCTGGAATCCTCTCTAATACCAATTGCTCTGTTACCTTCTTTTCTTTTGTGTAGTCTGTTGGATCTCGAACTTTATTTTCAAACCTTCAACTACTAATCATTTTCTTTTAAGTTAATTGCAATCACATGAACCTTTTTTTTTTGTTGGAAAAATAATAATTACATCAATTTTTTCCATTAACAAAATTAGATAAAGCTACAGATGAACTTGATTGTACTAATTTGACAAATTTTAAAGCTTAATAGAATATTTTGCAAGTTTTATGACTTAATTATATTTTAATAATAAAATAAAATTTTTTATTTTTTTCTCTCTTTTCTTTGTCTTCCATCTATAATCATTGGGAAATTACCCGTTGGTTTGATACCACAATATCAACAATACATGTGGTGTGTATTTTTCAGTCATATCCATTAACATATTGACACGTGTCTATCGATCAACATCAATAGATGATATCGAATCTAAATTTAAAAAAAAAAAATTAAAAATCTTCTCTCTCTACACCTATAAGCTCTCTCTTCCTCGTGAGAAAATATTTTGTGGTTCACAAGCACCACATCAATAGCTGACGTGGCGTGCACTTATTTATTGATACCAATTAGATTTAGACACGTGGATCTTGATATGGAAATCTAAAAAATTAATTTTTTTTTCCTTTTTGCCCTCCATCTTCGACCTCCGCTCCGTCTGGGCTCAACCATCTCCACCGCCCAAGCCGCCGCCGCCGCCGTCGTCCTTGAACCACCGCCCCACCGTGGCTGCCACGGTCTGCGGCAAAGCTGTTGAGCTTGTTGCCGATAGTCATGGACGAGCCAAGACTCGAGCTTAAAGCTATTGAGCAACAAACCAGATCTGGAGATGTAGAGGAGCGTTGTAGCAAACCAGATCTGGAGATGCAGAGGAGCGGTCGGCCATGGATGGCTTCTCGGTCTGCGGCAAAGCTGTTGAGCTTGTTGCCGGCAGCCATGGACGAGCCAAGACTGTAGCTCGAAGCTTTTGAGTAGCAAACTAGATCTGCAAATGCAGAGGACCGTTGCAGCAAACCAAATCTGGAGATGCAGAGTAGCGGTCGGCCATGGATGGCTTCTCGGCCTGCGGCAAAGTTGTTGAGCTCTTCGCCGGTAGTCATGGATGAGCCAAGATCTGGAAAAGCAAACTAGATCTGGAGGTGCAGAAGAGCGTTGTAGCAAACCAGATCTGGAGATAATCTCCGCATCCCCCCTCTCTGTCGTCTCACTGGATTTGGAACTAAGGCATGGGCGGAGGAGACGGCCAAACTGGTTTGATGCGGCGCCGGCAACTCCAACTCCGCCGGTGGCAATGGCGTAAGGAGGGGCAGAGGTTGGCTGTTAAAATTTTTTGGATGTGCGTGCTGCGGAAGCATGGTTTTGGTATTGATTAGTTATAGTTTTTGGTTAGTGATGTTGTGCAAGTGTATGGTGTAGTTTATAGAGGATGGACAAGGGACGAGAGATGATAATTGAAAGATATAGGACATGGGGAAAATAGTTTCATTAGTTGAACAAAATAGTTTGATAGAGGTACAATAGAGATCTATGACTTCTCATGGCGGAGGGTTCACCTCACACACAAGGTGGAGGGTTTACCTCTCACACAAGGTGGAGGGTTTTTATGGTTAGCTCCCTCACAAAACATGGAGCACTTGCTCCTTTATATAGCTGCCAAAGTCGGTGGAGGAAGTCTCTAGACTTCTCTAACATAAGATGAAACTTCTAGACACATGAGCCTTCTAGACACATGAGCTTGTAGACAATTCTAGAGACTTCTCTTACATGTTGGACATTTTCCTCTTTCTTCTAGAAAATGTTTTCTTCTTTCTTCTAGAAAATTCATCTAGGGAATTCTAGAGAGTTCTAGAAGTTTACCAACTCTAGGAAATTCTAGAAAATGGATCACCATTTCCAACAGGCTTGTGCGTGAAGATGAGGAAAAGAGAAATCTAGGTGGATTAAGGGATTTTTAATTTATTTTTTAATGACACGTGTCATTTTTTAATTGGTTAATGGTACATTAACACATGCCACGTCAACCGTTGACGTGGCACTCACGAATCACTGAATATTTTCTCCTTCCTCCTTCATCCATAGCTCCTCTCTACTGTCGCCACCAACGCCATGATTAGGCCACTGCTGCATCCAAGCCAAGCATGGTTGGCTTCTTTTGTCTTCTCCCTCTATCATTCCATAGATCTCGAAATGTGGCCATCCATGGCTGAAATCTTTGTATCGCTCGTAAATGGCCGTCGCCAATGTCATGATGTTGTCTAGTTCGACCAACATTGCGTCTAAGTCGAGCCACAGCCAATTTCTCCGCCTCATCGATCTCCATATCTCAATAACTACCTGTCCATGACGTCGCTAGTCCATGCTCCAACCGTCTTCCCTGCCATCTATTCCTCTATTTTTATTTTGTTGTCCAAGCTTGCAGTACATGGCTGTTGGGATCCCGAGCTTGTCGTCAAGGATGCCAGCCATGGACAAGCTTTGGTCACTACATCTTTAGATGAGCCACTTCGCAAGCCATAAATAAGATTAGGCTTGCGGCCATGGACGAGACTAGTTCTGAAGGCACGCTCCAGTTCAGATCAGGACGGGCAATGACTACAAGCCATCTGGACTTCGTTGCTCACAATCGTGAGCAGATCTACAGTCATAGTAATCAGATTTGGACTTTGTTACTCGTAGTTGTTGCCGTCGGTGGAAAGACAAACTCCAGTTGCAGCTCGTTGCAAATGTAGTTGTCGTCGGTGGATAGACGTGCAAAGCTTGCAGGCATGTAGCTAACTGCAAGTGACGTCAAAAGGGGTAGGGATGGTGGCCGGACGGGGGTGTAGCTTGGGCTGACCGCAAGCAACGCTAGAAGGGGTGGATGTGACTAGGTGGTGCACTGTGATGGAGGGGAAAGAAGAGAAAAATCAGCAGACACATTTCAACTAATTATTTGTTAGCGAATATTCCAAATAGGAGTTTGAAGTACCCTCATATTTCAAATAAATATATGAGTGGGACATTATTTTAAATAAATGCCTGAAGTGTTATGCCAATCTTAAAGAAAGGCTTCATTTGTTGTTTGATAAGGGCATTTTTGTCCCTTCCTTTTTTGAATTTTTTGTTTTTGTTTTTGTTTTTCCTTCTTTTTTCTTTCACTTTATTAGATGAAAAAATAAATTTTACAAAAAGGAAAAGTAAGGGAAAGTGATGGCTATGTAGGCTCTTGACACCTACGCTTGGCAAAGGGTCGGCAAGGACCCTTGTCAACCACAAGTAAGGGCCCATAGCTAGATCAAGCGTTAGTGACCCTCGCTTGATCTAGGGGAGGGTCGCGATCCTTGCCCAAATCGCCGATTGCTAATGAGTCCTAGCAATCCTCACCATCCATTGGTCGGCCATCCCCTTCCGTCACCGGTAAGGGCTGGCAATGGTAGGGCAATGGTGACACTAAGCCCTCATCTGATTTCCTTCCTTTTAAAAAAAAAAAAATTAATTTTTTTTATAATTTATGTAATATTTAAAATTAAAATTATATTGGATAAAAATGTCCTTAATCAGTCGGAATATTTAGTTTGCCAGTGATGTTAATTTTTTATTTGAAATTATCATAATCACTTTAAGTCCTTTTTTGAAAAAATAAGATCATTTCAAGTGTTTGTTTAAAATATTCCCTTAAAAGGCTAGTTCCATCAATGATTGATGTGGCACTTTACAATAGTGAGGATTTTCTCGCAATCATTAGAGTTTCCAAGTTTTAGGCTTCTTGAAAGTAATTGCAGAAGAATGAAATCCACTGCAGAGATGTAGGACAAAGAAGAGAAAGAAAAAAGGTCAAAATTTTAATTTTTCTTATTTATCTCCATATCAGTGATACGTGTTAATTGCAGAAGAACGTTCCAATGTTCAAAGTAGACTAAATCTCCACAAGATATGCAGTCATACGACGCAAAATACAAGAATGTCAACATCACAAGATCAACTTATCATATGCTAAATCGTGAACAACTTGCCATTACAACTCAGAACACACCCCATATTTACGGACCCTATAAACTCGTCTCTATCAGGCAGGTTCGCTTAAAGAAGATTTTGCCACCAACTGAACTGCTAAAGGACTCCCTAGCTTGAGAACATCAGAATTCATGCCTTCTCTTTCTAAGAAACCTTCTTTCACGATCCTTCTATCATTGAGTTGGCGTTGAATCTTCAACATCTAATAATCTACTAGTCCGACAATCGTCCAATTTAAGCAAGTGCTCAGGTATATCTAGTCGAAAGTAATACCACAACTTGCGCAATGTATATCCAACAACCTCTTTGATCAGTTTTTCCTCAGACCCTTCCTCAGACCTGTCAAACAACACGAGATAAAAAAAAAAGGACTTTTAATGGATGCACAACTACAACGACGACTCTATTTTGGTTGTCGCGCGAAGATCACATGAAAGACAGTAAACAAGGCATATGTTGAATTGAGTTTGTACCTGTATTTATCTTGTACCCATCCTTTAATCCTACCAACCTCTTTTAACACTTCGTAGCCTTCCCAAGTGGCATGGACGCCACTAGAATGTTCCCTACATGACCGGAAGAAGGCATATTGCTCGTGCGAAGATCTTGCTAAAGAAAGTAAACAAGGCATGAGTTGAAGTAAGTTTGTACCTGGCATCTTCATGGTCCCGTCCTCTAATGTTGGCATCCCCTGTGAGCGCTCGGTGGCCTTCCCAAGGGGCAACCATGCCACGGAAAGAATTCTCCCACGATTGGATGGCACGCCCGAATCTCCCTTTTAGGTCTCTCACGTCGGAGGATTTTACTCCGTAGAAAGGATTTTACTCCGTAGAAAATGGGGAAGAGCAACGCCTGCCCCTTTTCTTCCCTGCGCTCTAACATTTTCGCCAGCTCGCGACGGCACCACTTGCTGGTTCCGTATTCTTCAGATAGGACTGTAATGTAGATTGTAGACCCTGTGATTGCGTTGAGCAGCTCAGAGCGAAAGTCCTCACCAATGGGAATGCTGGTGTCATCTTTGAAAACAGAAACTCCAAAGTCCACGAGGTTGGTGTAGAGTTCTTTGATGAAGCCTTTGCGAGTATCGGTGCCTCTAAAGTTCAAGAATACGTTGTACTTGACAACCCGAGGACTTCTTGATATACCTTGCCGCAAGCGTGTCTGAACTGTGTGGACCACCGCCTTCACTAGTTCTTCTTGGCGCCTATCAAACACCGCAATTGGTGAAAAGGATGGTGAATCAGGGTATAGGATAGGATGGAAAGACATGAAAGGAAGAGAAAGGAAGACAAATATGCGAAACAACCACCGGGAAAAACAATGGATGGACACCATCGCTTATTTGAATATTAAGAGTAAATTAATGCTATATTTGGTAAAGGTGATTAATAAGAAAAAAGAAGAAGAACAAATTAACACTGTACTTGGTAGAAGTGATATAAAGGAAGAGAGGAGAATCAAGAGATTAGAAGGAAAAAGAGAGAGAGAGAAACGAAGGGATTACCTTATAATATCGTTTGAATGCTAGTTAGAGATAGGACTGGAAAATAACATATTATGGTAATAATTTAGACCCCTAAATCCCTTCATATTTTGATGAATGCACATAAAACTGGCCTCACCCAATCTCTCTCGATCCTTCCATTTCATTTCCTTTCTCTCTGTCTTTTTTTTTTTTTAAATTATTTATGTCTCTTCCCTTCTATCCAAAGAAGACGACACCTGTAAAATCCTCTGTCTTCCCTCTCAATCTCCTTTACCAAACACGTTGTTAAACAGAAAAATTAAATGAAAAAGAGGCTAACGAAATTAAGAACTCTAGTCCCAATTTCCCAAACCATACGATTACTACGATTTAAGTTCATTCCATATCTTGCGAACCAAACAATGCGTGTCGAATATTATGAGGAAAGAAAGTAGAAAGAAAGATACAGGTGGCAATGAAGTCGGTACCAGTCAGTGACCTTCCATGCTTGGAAGTAGCCCACTCCTTCAAGTGCTCTCTGCAGTCCCTCGATGTCAGAATGGCGGGCCTTAACAGAATTCCATATCTCGTGTCGCACGACCCAGGGATCCACTCCGTCGAACATGGGCAAGACCATCTGCGCTCCGCTTCTCTTACGCTCCATCATCTGGGCGAGCTCACGGAGGCACTGTTTGCTGGACAAGTAGTTGCTCGAGATGACGGGGATGCAAATCTTGGACTGCTGGGCGGCTGGGTCAGGAAGTCGTGACGATGAGCCGGGCGCCTGGCTTTCATTACGCCCTTTTAGAGAGACTCCGGCGGCCGCAAGGTTGGCATGGAGGCGGTCGGGCAAGGCCTCGTGATCGAGGGAGGACTCGCGAGCGGCAAGGATTGCACGGAAGAAATCGAGGGAGGACTTGGCTTCAAAGCCTCGTTCAAAGCTCAAATACACGTCGTAACGTGTGGAGCCTCCTCCAACAGGACCGGCATGAGAAACACATAAAGGCGGAGCATCGTCCATTGATTTGCGATCATGGGCAACGACCTGCGCACCGCTGGCGTCCCCCTTGATCACCGTCGGAGTCAAGAACACCATTCTCGGGGTCTCCATTCCTCCATAAGGAAAGCTTGGAGGCAACACCAACAAATCAAACCTCTCCCACTCATAATCTCCAAACAACTGTTCCCCATGTCTTATCATGTACTCTGTCCAGGCGAACTCCGACACGGCTGCTTCTAGCACCGCGGGCGCCGCCTCCGAGTAAACTCTAGTCCTAGGCCCGCCATCCCTAAAGCTCAATTCCCCGACCGCAAACGCAAACAGATAAGGCGGAATCGGCTGCTCCATCAAGAACTCCTCCACCACCCTCCCCTCCGCGCACCACAGCGCGTCTCCGCAGGGCAGCGCCGCCCCCTCCCCGGCCACCGGAGGGCGGCGATCCACGTGGCGGGCGGACATCACCGCGGAGAGCTGGCACGGGACGTTCATCTGGGCGGAGTAGCGGATCCGCGCCGCGGGGGTGTCCTGGCAAGGGAAGACCGCGCGGGCGTGGATCGACTGGCACTGCGTGTAGACGAAAGGGAAGGCCTTGTTGAACGTCTGAGGCGGGTTCAGCCATTGCAGGGCCGAGGACGTAGGGGTGGTGGAGTACACCACGAGGACGGTAGAGTAGTTGGAGAGGGAGACGACCAAGTTCCGGCCTTTGATGGGGTCGGGCTCGGAGAGGGAGTAGGGAAGCGGGTTTCGGGTCTGCGGGTCGAGGACGGAGAGGACGGTAAGGGAGCGGGTGTCGAGGAAGAGGGAGCCGGAGTGGGGGGAGGAGAGGGAGAGGAGGGCGGAGGAGTGGATGGTGGAGGAAGGGAAGTCGAAGTAGAAGGAGAGGTGAATGTGGGTGGTGAAGGGGTGGCCGGAGTCGGTGGAGGAGTGGGGGTCTACGAGCGCCATGGAAGAGGCGGAGATGGTTGCAGAGAATTTAGGGTCCGGGAAGGGAGAGAGACGGTGAGCTTTTAGAGAGAGAAAGAGAAAGTGGGTTGGTTGATGGAAGGACAAAGCAAGGATTACAAACTGTAAATGGATTTCACTGGCCAAAGAAAAGAGGAGACAGAGAATTTATGTATTTCTTCTTTACTTTGGCTGTTGTAAGGATAATTAATGGGCGTGATTAGAGGAATCGGAATGTCGAAAGTGTCGACGCCAATGGATGCCGCCCCGAAGTCGAGGAATCATTACATTCTTTCGTGTATTTTCTTGAGTTTGTTGCGTTTGTTACGACTCTGCGAAAATGAACTCGAAGAAAATTTTAGCTAAAGGTGTATTTACTCAAAAGCAGATTGCCGTTTTGGCTTGAGATGTATTTTTGCAAAATGGTTTTGAAATTAAGAAAAAGGAAGGGGGGAAAAAGGGATATTTGTTTCTATTTCATCATCTTCTCTGAAGTTAAAAGCAGAGCCCCAAGCGACCTGACCCTCTTTTTATTGTCTTCTCTATCATCTCCTTTGTTCATCGTCATGTTCTCTGTTCATCATGTCCATTAGGAATGATCGGTTCTCGATCCGGTTTGGTTCCACGATGGATTTAGGAGTCAAACTAGAAAGATCGGTTCCCAAAAATCGGAATCAAGGCCGGACCGGAAATCGGACCAAACCGTCTAATGAAATCAATTACTTATCTTTTTCACACTACTTTTTACCATTACTTTTTTTTTCACAGTACTTGAAACCAAACTAAGATAATGTTTAGCTCACATTTTACTAATTTTTTATTTAAGAAATAATAAAATAAAACAGGATATTTAGTCGATCCAGTCTAGTTCCTCCTTAGAATCGAGAACCGGATCAATCCTTTCGGGAACCAGATCAAACTTGCTGATCCGGTTCAATTCGGGCAGCTCCTAGTTCAGGTTGTCCCTTTTGCATACCCTTAGTGTCCATCATCTCCATCATGGAAGGCCCTCTGTTCATCGCCTTGAGGACGGGCAAGGCGTTCGAGGTTGAGTGACTCAGCTAGGGCCGCTAATGGTTGCCACCGCAAATATAGGAATAATCGTTAATTTACTTTACTTTACTTTACTTTAATTAACTGTACCCTCGTTCATAAACTACTTTTTTTCTTGGGGTCGGTGTTCACAAACAACTTTAGTAGCTAATTATTAGATCGTTTAAAGATTAGATAATTATTGGTCAAAAACCTTCTTTTTAGTGTTTATTATATGATAGTTTGTACAGAGAATAGGGCGAAATGCACGTCATTGCTAAGCGTTCATTAAAGGTCTAAATTTATTTCTCGAAAAATTGTAGAAACAGACGTAAGCTAGATTTCCGCGAATGGTGGGATAAGGTGGGCTTTCAAATGCAAAGGCTTTGACAATATATGTGAATAGCGCTTACATGAATCGAGTGCACTTGGTATTACTTTCTATTTTTCTCAAGTCCATAAGAAAATTGCTATGGATGTGTTAACAAATTGGTCTTTCACTAACCGTGAAAATGGAGATAAGCAATAATCGCAATCTCCTCAAAACTGCATCAATGTAGATGGCTGTTTCAAAATTCGAACGACTACAAGGAAAGCATAGTACTGAGGCATTGCCAAATTGCTACGAGGAAAACTACTTTATTTCGTGATGTTTCCGAAGAACGTTGCAATGTCCAAAGTAGACTAAATCTCCGCAAGAAGATATGCGGTCATACAACGCAAAATACAAGAATGTCAACATCACATGATCAACTTATCATATGCTAAATTGTGAACCACTGGCCATTACAAGTCTTAATGCATCCGATCTCCACCGTCTGGCGCGGCAAAACAACTCAAAACACACCCCATATTACGGACCCTCTAAACTTGACTCTATCAGGCAGGGTCGCTTAAAGAAGATTTTGCCACCAGCTGAACTGCTAAAGGACTCCATGGTTTGAGAACATCAAAATTCGTACCTTCTCTTTCTAAGAAAGCTTCTTTCACGGTCCTTCCACCATTGAGTCGGCGTTTAATCTTCAACATCCAATAATCTACTAGTCCGATGATCATCCAATTTAAGCAAGTGCTCAGGTATATCTAGTTGAAAGTGATGCCGCAACGTGCTCAATGTATAGTCAACAACTGCTTTGATCAGTCCTTCCTCAGACCTGTCAAACAACACAAGATAAAAAAAGGACTTTTAATGGATGCACAACTACAACGAGGACTCTATTTTGGTTGTCGTGCGAAGATCAAGTGAGAGACGGTAAACAGGCATATGTTGAATTGAGTTTGTACCTGTCATTATGATGTTGATATCCTTTCACATCACCAACCTCTCTTAACATTTCGTAGCCTTCCCAAGTGGCATGGACGCCACTAGGACGTTCCCTACATGAGCGGAAGAAGGCATATTGCTCGTGCGAAGATCTTGTGAAAGCAAGTAAACAAGGCATGAGTTGAAGTAAGTTTGTACCTGGCATCATCATGGTCCCATCCTCTAATGTTGGCATCCCCCGTGAGCGCTTGGTGGCCTTGCCTAGGGGCAACCATGCCACGGAGACAATTCTCCCGTGATTGGATGGCACGCCCGAAATTCCCTTCTAGGTATTTCAGTTGGGAGGGTCTTACTCCGTACAAAATGGGGAGGAACATGTGTCCCATTTTTTTCCTGCACTTACATTTTCATGAGCTCGCGAAGGCACCACTTGCTGGTTCCGTATTCTTTAGATATGACCGCAATGTAGATTGTAGACCTTGTGATTGCGGTGAGAAGCTCGGAGCGAAAGTCCTCACCAATGGGTATGCTGGTGTCGTCTTTGAAAACAGAAATTCCGGGGTTCATGAGGTTGGTGCAGAGTTCTTTGGTAAAGCCTTCGTGAGTATCGGTGCCTCTAAAGTTCAAGAATACGTTGTACTAGACAATCCGAGGACTTCTCGGTGTACCTAGCCACAACCGTGTCTGAACAGTTTGGACCACCACCTTCACTAGTTCTTTTAGGCGCCTATCAAACACCATAATTGGTGAAAAGGATGGTGAATTAGGGCAAAGGATCAGGATGGAAAGACATGAAAGGAAGAGAGAGGAAGACAAATACGCGAAACAACCACCAGGAAAAACAATGGGTGGACACCATCGCTTGTTTAATTAATAAGAGTAAATTAACCCTATATTTGGTAGAGGTGATTAATAAGAAAAAAGAAGAAGGTATTAACACTGTACTTGGTAGAAGTGATTAGAAACGCAGAGAGGAGAATTTAAAGATTAGAAGGAAAAAGAGAGAGAGAGAGAAACGAAGGGATTACCTTATAATATCGTTTGAATGCTAGTTAGAAGGAATGGAAAATAATATATTATGGTAATAATTTAGACTCCTAAATCCCTTCATATTTTGACAAATGCACATAAAACTGGCCGCACCCAATCTCTCTCGATCCTTCCCTTTCTTTTTTATTTATTTATTCTCTTCCCTTTTATCCAAACAAGGCACCCCCTGTAAAATCCTTTATCTTCCCTCTCAATCTCCTCTACCAAACATGTTAAACAGAAAAATTAAATGAAAAAGAGGCTAAAGAAATTAAGAACTCCAGCCCCAAATTGCCAAACCATACAATTACTAAAATTTAAGTTCATTCTATATCTTGCGAAACAAACAATGCGTGTCAAACATTATGAGGAAAGATAGTAGATAGAAAGATTCGGGTGGCAACGAGGTCGGTACCAGTCAGTGACGACCCATCCTCGTAAGTAGCTCACTTCAAGTGCTCCCTGCAGTCCCTCGATGTCAGAATGGTGGGCCTTAACAGAATTCCATGCCCAGCGTCGCACGAACCTGGGATCCACTCTGTCGAAAATGGGCAAGACTGTCTGTAGGCCGCTTCTCTTACGCTCCATCATCTGGGCGAGCTCACGGAGGCACTGTTCGTTGGACAAGTAGTCGTTCGAGATGATGGGGATACAGATTTTGGACTGCTGGACGGCCAGGTTGGGAAGTCGCGACGATGAGCCGACTACTTGGCTTTTATCGCGCCCTTTTACGGAGACTCCGGCAGCTGCGAGGTTGGCATGGAGGCGGTAAGGCAAGGCCTCATGATTGAGGGAGGACTTGCGACCGGCAAGAATTGCACGGAAGAAATTGAGGGAGAACTTGGCTCCGGAGCCTCGTTCAAAGCTCAAAAACACGTCGTAACGTGTGGAGCCTTGTCCAACAGGACTAGGATGAGAAACACATAAAGGCGAAGCATCGTCCACTGATTTCTTTTGTATCCTGATAAATTCCACGGCTTCTCAGCTGGCTTATATATTGTCCAAAAAGAAGAAACAAAGTCTCATGCCGACATAAAGATGGACCTTTTATTATGTTTATATACCGGTGGTCATGACCTAACCCTTTCCAACTAGGGAATGAGAATTAGGTGTAGGGACATTTGCTTGTAAAACAGTCTAAGCAGGCCTCCTCAAAAGAGACGGTTTCAAGAGAGACGTCTAGTCAATGAGCCATGCTCGATCCATTAATTACGAACTTGGTTCTCCCAAACTCATGCCTCACATGATATCGAATGTTCGATTTCAATCAATTAAGTCTATGCAAATTTTAACTAAGGAGTCGCACTAGCTTTTTTTAAGGTCGACTAAAAACCCAGTAAGATATGGAATAATATCATGTTATTTACACAACCAACAATTCTAAATCTGGGGACTTAATTAAAGGTTAATGCCCTCTCAATACTTGATCACATGATAGCTAATGCCATAGCAATCTATTAAAAAAAAAAAATCTGATATTTGCCCTAACCATACTAGAGTATAAAAGTAACACTTAAATGCACAATTAATTATAATGACGAAAGAAAGCACATAAGCATCCTAATATCGTCCCTACAATTGAAAATAAGACAACACAAACCAAAAAATCCCTTTGTAAAGCCCTAAAGACTTGTCCAATTTTAGGTTTTAATTTCTAAGGATTTTCTAAAAAAAAAAAATTATTTATTTATTTTCTGGTTTTTCTTAAAAAATTTATCTAAATTTTTAATTATTTTTTATATTTCGAATTTTTTCATTATTATTATTATTATTATTATTATTATTATTATTATTATTATTATTATTTGTGATATTAATATACAAGAAATTCGGACCAAGTCAAGAGACCTGACCCAACTTAACCGACCCGAAACCTATCGGGTTTGGTTGGATTAAAAATGTTAATCCTGAAAGCCCACTTGGAAATAAGTAAACCAACCCAAGAATACTTCTTTTTTTTTTTTTTTTTTTTTTTTTTTTTTTTTTTTTTTTTTTTTTTAAATTTAGGCCCAAACTCTAAAAGAACTTAACCTATAACAAACAAACCCTTAGCCCACCATGCAAGCCAACCCTCAGCCCATTCCTCATTCTTTCTAGTTATTTTATTTTTTCGGTTTTTCTCTTTTTCCTCTCTTTTTTATTTCTTTTATTTCTTTTCTCTTTTCTGTCTCTTTTCCTTTTCATCTTCTCCCATTGGCCTTATTCTTCATCGAACATGAACGCCTGCAACTCGCTTTTGTAGAACCAAAAAGCAGACGCCGGCACCGTCGTTCCAGTTGTGTCGTTACCGGAATCCACGTCACCGCCTAAACACCTCTCTCTGCCAGTCATCCACTCTGACCAACAACACCCAACTCCGGCTGTTGTAATTAAAGAGGTACGTCCATGATGGGGTGTGAGACCTTATTGAAAGGGTATGAAGGGAGAGGTATAAAAGCCTCTTGAAGGCAACCGTTAATGGTTGTTGTTGGCAGAAAGTACGTTTAGAGAGAACGTACGCTTCTTTCTCTCCCTTTTCCATCGAAGGCATTCCATTTCACTTTTGCAAGAACAATCGCCATTTACGCCGTGGAAATCGGGTGTTTTTTTTTTGTGATTGCATCCAGACTAACGTGAGGAAGTGTTGTTCGTGATTCATCGGCAATTCAACGTTCGTTCCGGGGCCATTTGCTGTTTGTGCATCGGAATCAGGTAAGTCGTCTTCCGCCGACTTGAATTCCATCATTGGTATCAGAGCCCGGTTGTGATTTCTGCCTTGTTTTTCATCAAGTTTTCTCATTTACCATTTGATATTGAGATCAAGAGATTGTATTCTATATTGTTTTTGATGTATATTGGTCGGAATTGCAATCTGAAAACTCGAATTCGAACCAAAACGAAGAATGGGTTTGGGGTCGCGTGCATCCGTGAGGTTTTGGCCGTTTTTCGAATTATTTTTTTGGCCAAAATCAACTTTTGAATATACAGGATGAAAGTACTTGTCGAGACAAGTCCAACGGTGGTTCAAGCGCGACTGGAGGAGGCCGGACGCGCCCACACATGCGGCCAGAAGTCGTTGCGCGTGGGCCTCACACGCCTGACGCACTGGGACGCCAGCGACCCGACCCGACCCGACCAGCAACCCGACCCAACAACCTGACCTGTTGACCCAACCTGACCCATTGACCGGTCAACGGTCGGATCGGTCGAGCCGGCCAGGAGCCGTTTGGCTCGCTGGCGTGCGCGCCACACGCGCTGCGCACTCAAGTGGCGCTTGGGGGCGCGTGCAAGCTCCGATTGGAGCGTGGTCAGTGGCGTTTGGTTCGTATGGATGTGCTCTACACTGTGGTATAATTATTTTATACTTTTGAATTTTATAAATGTATGAAAATGCGTAGGAAACCCTATGAACGCGCATTTTTGAGGTTTAATGCATAGTTTATTCATTTGTAGCTTTTATTTTCTTGTGGTTTAGGAAATACAATAGCTAGCATGTGTGCAAATGATGTCATATATGCTGTGTAGAGCTTGGTTCGATGATATCATGTATATAGGTTAATATACTTGCAATTTTCTAGTTGCTAGAAATTTCAAACAATGGTAGGAAATCCATTACATGTTGAATTGCGATTTTGATTAATAGTTGAAGTATGATTGTTGTTTGTACGTTGGTTCAAATCATGCTATACTTTTGTGTTAATGGAAAAATGTAGAAATTACATGAGGTCTTGTAGTTATTTTTTTCCTAGTGGGAGTTCGTAGGTTAGTAGAATTCGAAGGAGTTCTCACTTAGAACTTAAAATTTGTGCAAATTAAACTGACTAATGATAATTAAACAATCGTACATAGAAGTTGATTGGGAACATAGTGAACTTTTGCTTCTGTGTCTTTTATTAAATTATCATTAATTTAGTTTGTCTTTGCTGTAAATTAAATATGTGTGTTACTCTGTAAAGTGTGCTAGTATTGATTCTGCGTTTATTATGTCAATGTGTTATAACAATTGATTATGGCTTCGGCATCTAAGACTATTGTGGTTGACTTTAATAAGGGTGAGAAGCTGAACGGTGACAATTATGATTTTTAGCACCGAAAGGTTCAGTACATCCTTGAGGAGCAAGAGGTTTTGAAAACTCTCAACCATACCATGGATGAACCTGAGCATGAAACTTTAGCTCAAAACAGGAGAGATCTTGAAGCTTATCAAGCTTGGAAAAAGAAAAATAGCATTGCTCGCATTACGTTGCTGAGCTATATGCAAGATGATCTTATGTGTGAGTTTGAAAGTTATGATAAAGCTCAAGTTATGTGGGTTGCCTTGAAGGATAAGTTTGGGGGGTACATCTGCCACTAAACTGAGGAGACTCACCATCAAGTTTGACACATTCCGAAAGCGCCCAAATGTAACGATGATGCAGCATTTTCGGGAGATGTCAAACATGATTCGTGAGCTGAGGACGGCAGGTCACTCCCTTACTGATGAACAACAAGTTCAGGCTGTTATAAGGTCTCTTCATGACAATTGGGAGCATATGAAGATCAATATGACACAAAATGAGAATATTGTCACTTTTGATGATATTGTGCGTCATTTGGAATTAGAGGATGAGCGCCTAGAGGCTGCGAGATCCTCTACCCATGCTTATATTGCTGAATCGAGTTCGCGTAAGGTTTCGGGCTTCAAGCGCAAAAGGAATTCTCAATTCAAACAATAAAGGGAAGAAGACTGATCAGGCACCTAAGAGGGTTAAGATCTTCCAACGCAAGAAGTGTGGTGGGAAGAAGGACAAGGCCAAGATGGAGTGCTACAATTGTGGCAAGATGGATCACTTTGCTCGTGAATGCACTGAGCCAAAAAAGGTACTCTATTATTCAATTACTTTGAGTAATGGTTTTGTTTCTAGTACTGTAATGCTTGCTGAATCTCATCTAATGTGAACTATAGACTCAGGAGCAACAGACCATGTAGCTAGAGACTGAGAAGCATTTGTGGAGTATCGTCGGATATCGCCTAGAAGAATATGGATATATGTTGGGAATAACACAAGAGTTGAAGTGAAGGGTATTGACACATGTAAATTAATCTTACGTGGTGGTTGAAACCTATTCCTATATGATGTCTTTTATTCTCCAGATATTTGACGAAATTTGATCTCTGTAGTTGTTCTTCTTAGCTTAGGTTATGTGTTGAATTTCCATGGTGATTGTGTTGACATTTTGTATGGAACAGTTTATTATGGTTGAGATCATGTATCGAATAGTTTTATGGTATTAGACATTGACTATGATCAGTACAATGTTAATGTCGATGGTTGTTTTTCTTTAATTGCATCTTCCAGTAATGTTGAGATTGATGCAAGTACTTGGCATGCTAGATTAGGTCACATTGAATTGCAAAGAATGCAAAGATTAGCTAGAGAAGGCCTTTTAGGGTCACTCACTAATGTTAGTCTATCCGTATGTGAACATTGTCTAGCGGGAAAAGCAACTAGAAAATCATTCGGTAAAAGGACTAGAGCCGAATTTCCATTGCAACTCATTCATTTTGACATTTATGGTCCTTTGAATGTGAGGGCAAGGCATGGAGCCTTATATTTCATCACTTTCATAGATGACTTCATGCGTTTCGGTTATGTCTTTCTGATCTCCCATAAGTCAAAAATATTAGACTGCTTTAGACAATATATAACGATGGTAGAGAATCAGTTGAATAAAACAATAAAGGCATTGAGAACCGATCGCGGACGTGAGTATCTATCGAAGCAATTCAAGGCTTTTTGTGATCAAAAGGGAATTGTACGAAAATTGACTATTCTTGGTACTCCACAACAAAATGGGGTAGCTAAGAGAAGGAATAGAACCATAATGGAAATGATTAGGTCTATGATGGTGCAAGCAAATTTACCTATCTCCTATTGGGGAGATGCGTTATTGACTGCTGCCTATGTACTTAACCGAGTGCCCTCAAAATCGGTTACTTCCACCCTTTATGAATTATGGACTGGTAGAAAACCAGACTTAAGTAGTCTACGTCCATTGGGATATGTAGCTTATGTTCATGATTCTTCCCATAAATATGGCAAATTAGGTTCTAGAGGGAAGAAATGTATCTTTATAAGATATTCTGAACACTCCAAAGGGTACGTGTTCATAGGTGAACAAGCTGATGGAAGTGTGACCGAAATGGAGTCACGAGATGTCACGTTCTTAGAGAACGATTTTCCTAATAGAGGTGAGATTGATAAGGATTTCCAATTATATGAGATGGAAGATCCTAATAACACACCCACTAATGTTGTAGAGGGAAATGAAGATTTACCCTAACACATAAGACCTAGTGGGAGTGTTGCATCGCCTGACGAATCGAATTCAAGAGAAATTCAATTGCGTAAAAGTAATCGTAAAAGTATTCCCCGTCGTCGTTTTGAGATTGAAGGGGAAGCATTTATGATCGCTCAAAAAGACGATGCTGAGCCTAAGACTGTTCAAGAGGCTCTCTCATCCTCTAATAAGGAAGAATGGAGAAAAGTTTTGGAAGATGAAATGGGGTCAATAGGGCAAATCATGTCTGGTACTTGGTTGATCTACCACTCAATCGTAAGGCCATTGGAAACAAATGGGTATTTAAGATTAAGCGAAGGGCGGATGGATCCATTGAAAAGTATAAGGCTCGCCTTATGACGAAATGTTATACTCAACAAGAGGGTATAGATTATGAGGAAACATTTTCACTAGTTGTAAGGTTTGTCTCAATACGCCTTATTCTAGCCATCGTTGCACATTTGGACCTTGAATTACATCAAATGGATGTAAAGACAGCATTTCTCAATGGAGAACTAGATGAGGAAATTTATATGAAACAACCAATAGGTTTCATAGCTAAAGGTCAAGAGTATAAAGTTTGCAAACTTCATCGCTCCATATATGGTCTTAAGCAATCATTTAGACAGTGGTATCTTCATTTTCATCAAGCTATAACAACTTTTGGTTTCATGATGATCGAAGAAGATCACTGTGTATATGTCAAGCGGTCCAAAGACAAATTTGTGATTTTATCACTTTATGTGGACGATATTCTGTTGGTTGGAAATGACAAGGTTTTGGTTATCACCATAAAAGAATGGTTGTCCTCCAATTTTGAAATGAAGGACATGGGAGAAGCTGCTTATATATTAGGAGTTAAGATCGAAAGAGATCGATTAAGGAAACTCCTTACTTTATCACAAGAGTTTTATATTATGAAGATTCTTGAACGATTCAATATGCAGCACTGTAATCCCATTGATACCCCTGTCATGCAAGGTGAAGGCATAAGTACTGAGATGTGTCCTAAGACTCCAGAAGAAAATAAAGTAATGGAAACTGTTCCTTATGCTAGTGCGACCGAAAGTTTGATGTATGATATGATGTGTACTAGACCCGACATATGTTATGCCGTTGGATTGGTGAGCCGATATCAATTAAATCCCGGTCAAGCACACTGGAAAGCAGTGAAGAGGATCCTGAGATACTTGAAGGGCACTATGGACTATCGACTTTGTTACCAAGGGAATGATTTACGCCTATTAGGCTACTCAGATGCCGATTGGGGTGGAGACCTGGATGAGCATAAATCGACTTCTGGATATGCGTTCTTGCTCAATGGAGGTGCAATTTCTTGGAATAGTAAGAAACAGACATGCACGGCCTTGTCTACGATGGAGGGGGAATTTATTGCATGTTTTGCTGCAGTGCAAGAAGTAGTATGGCTAAAACGTTTCTTTGAAAATTTAGCCACTGTCACTGAGGTTCCTAGACTGGTGATAGTTTATTGCAATAGTCAAGTAGCCATTGCCTATGTGAAGGATCCCAAGTATCATGGAAGGACGAAGCATATTGACATAAAGAACAACTTCATCAGAGATATTGTAGTGCATAAAGAAGTGATCCTACAATACGTTTCAACCAATAGAATGGTTGCTGATCCATTTACGAAGGCTATTCCTAGAGACATATTCTTGACCCACAGGATGTCACTAGGATTGCGTAAAATGTGATGTGTGTTATTGTAGATGATCATTGGTTTATATATTTGTGAACATATGTATTGTACTTGTTTGTTTATTAGTGACTTGATATTTTATCAATAAGTATGAATACAGTATGAGACTAGCACTACACACATATATTATTGAAAAGTATGTCAGTAGACAATGATTGGCTCACTTACACGAACAATCACCTCAAGTGCTATAATTAGCACGTTGAGATGAGACATTATGTACAAATAAACGCTGAGGAGCAAGTTTAATACATAAAATGATATGTCGCCTTGATTGGAGTCAAGATGAGGTCTGTGATTTATTTATAATAAGACCGAACATGATAGTCCCATAATCATGTATGCCTGTAAGATGCAGGATGCGAGTACTTAATTGGGCGCTATAGAAAGCGAGCTGATATAGCACTTGAGCTAAACATGAGTACGTGAGAAGCACGTGACTATGTTTAGGCTAAGATTCATATAGTTGATATGGTTAATAAATGACATATGCTCTTATAGAAAGAGAAATCCATTATAGCATATAATTCATACTACATGTGCATTGTACGACCAAAAAGGGAAGGTGAGTAAAATTATCCCTATTTACTCATCGTGTGAGTCTTTGAGGTAATTTATAATTTACCTCATTTTGTGCGCTATGTTACTTCTGACTATGTTCTCGAAGTGAAAGATCAATGTTGCTACTTTACCATGTTATCGGCGGTCATGAATGGATATGGCCTTATGGGACGTGTCTAGGAAAGCAGTTGTTCTGAAATGGAGAGAGACATGAGTGCGAAGGAAGACTATTGTTGTTTTACATCTATCACATGTATTTACTGGTTGACCAATTATATCGCCCTTATGTGGTTGCGGATATAATTGTAAATATATGGTGTTTTGAGAATAGTCAAGTATAGCCTTTCAGGGACATGTATACTTGGACTGATGTAACAAAATATGTTTGGGGCACTATGAGACATCGATTGTTTATTTCTTTTCCAGGTTGTAGCTATTATGTCATACCTAACAGGTGCATAATTTGAGCTCCCAAGTGCAGGTGTACTCACTGGTCGCACGACATACTTGCCAGTATGAATTGTTTTGTAAAATTGATGAATGTTGAATGCCTTATATTCTTGATAGAGTGCTATCAAGCCCATCATGTCTGAGTAGGAGATGTTGTAATTAAAGAGGTACGTCCATGATGGGGTGCGAGACCTTATTGAAAGGGTATGAGGGGAGAGGTATAAAATCCTCTTGAAGGCAACCGTTGATGGTTGTTGTTGGCAGAAAGTACGTTTAGAGAGAATGTACGCTTCTTTCTCTCCCCTTTCCATCGAAGGCATTCCATTTCACTTTTGCAAGAACAATTGGCATTTACGCCGTGGAAATCGGGTGTTTTCCTTGTGATTGCATCTAGACTAATGTGAGGAAGTGTTGTTCGTGTTTCATCGGCAATTCAATGTTCATTCCGGGGCCATTTGCTGTTTGCACATTGGAATCAGGTAAGTCGTCTTCCGCTTACTTGAATTCCATCACCGGCCAACAACACCTAACTCTGGCAACCGCAACAACAAAAGGAAATAACCATACCAAAGCTAACATTTTTTATTCTAGGTTTCCAGCAAACGAACAGTCACTAATGCATTAAATTGGGAAGAAATGCTAACTAGGAAGGCCTTAAACCACAGGACTCGCCGATGAGGGGGAGCATTTCGATGAGGTTTTGCTTTTCCACTGACCCGAGAGATTGATGCACATTCCATGAAAATCGCAGGGAAACAAAGAGAAAAGAATGATATCAGACGTAGATTCACAATTTCAGAATAAATGCCTTAAACGGGGCTTCCAAAGATCGATCCGACTACATGGGTTTCAGCACTTCACTTAAGCATTCCATCAAACAGTCGATACGCAATTTAACAAACATGTTCTAGAGTGAAATTTATTGCAATCTTCGCGCCAGAGATGATGCATACAAATCTAAATAGACACGTTTCGTGCCAGTACTGTCTTAGTTTCCGAAGATTCACTTAAAATTTTCTGCGATCCGATTTGGTGTTCTCGAGGTTTTGTACTTTGTTCAGGCAATAGATCAAACAGTCGGCGTGCACTCATGAGCATGGGTTTCAAACACAGATTTGCGACATACATCAGTCCAAACATGGTATAGCAACACCCGACCATCAAGATACATCATGGGTGTTAAAATATATCTCGAGTTTGAGCCCAATGCGAAATTATGAATATTCTGAATTGGATATGTTGCGAACGTTTGAAATTGAGTAAAGAAGATTCGAAGATCAACTTCCCAAAGTTTGAATCTGCATTGGAGAGTTCGGCCGTTGAAGTAGGAAAGTTTAACTTTGACTTGGATTTGGATTTTATTTAAAACATATAGATATATATTTTGGATAAAATCGTTTAAGATAGGAAACAGAATCCTATGAGAAGTTGGCAAAGGAATAGGGGTCTTACTTATATATATAGACTTGTGGCCATGGATGGAAGTAGGTTGATCGTGAAGAATTGTTCTTGAAGCGCCGTCTTGTCGTCAAGTGCTTGAGAGGGATTTTCTTTCTCGTTCTTGTTCGTGAATTACATCCAAGAAGATTTAGTGTTTGTAGCCAATTAAATCTTGTGGTAAGATTTGCGTGTAATTCCTTCGTGAGATTGAGAGATTATTTTTGAGGAATTTCGGGGCTAAACACTGTGTGCGTTATTGAATTTAATTGGGGCTTGGGAAACACCGAGAGAGTGTTTTGAGTGACTTGAGTGTGTAATCTCTTTGTATCGCTTGATCTATAGTGAAATTCGCTGCTGCTCTCCCCGTGGACGTAGGTCTTTACGACTGAACCACGTAAATCTGGTGTCCGATTTATTTTCTTCATCTGTCTATATTTTGTTCGATCGCTCGCCCTATCTCAACAAGGGGTATCAGAGCCAGGTTTGGCAAAGTTGAAGCGAATCGATGGCGACAGAAGAAGTAAAAGTGAGAATTAACAGATTTGATGGGAATGATTTTAGTTTCTAGAAGATGCAGATTGAAGATTATCTTTACCAGATGAATCTACACTTGCCTTTATTTGGGGAGAAACCAAAGACGATGAAGCAAGCTGATTAGGACTTGCTGGATAGACTAGCTATGGGTGTTATTCGACTGACGTTGGCTCGTAACGTCGCGTTTAACATCCTGAAGGAGAAGACCACTGCTGATTTGATGCAAGCCCTGTCGGATATGTACGAGAAGCCATCTACGATCAACAAGGTTTGTTTGATGCGACGTCTGTTTAATTTGAAGATGAAAGAAGGTGTGTCAGTTGTAGATCATATTAATGAATTCAATGTGATTGTTAGTCAATTGAGTTCAGTTGAGATTGATTTTGAAGATGAGGTACGTGCTTTGATTCTATTATCCTCATTGCCTGATAGTTGGAATACTACCGTTACTGCTGTTAGTAATTCCTCTGGGTCAACAAGTTTGACGTTTGATGGGGTTTGAGATTTAATTCTGAACAAGGACATTCGTAGAAGAGAATCTAGCGAATCTGTATCTACTGCTCTAGTAGGTGAAAATAGAGGAAGATCTGTAACACGTGTGGGTAATGGTAGTACTAATATGAATAGACGTAGTCAATCTAGGACTGCTAATGTTGTTTGTTGGAGCTGTGGCAAGAGGGGGCATCTTAGAAGGGATTGCTTTAAGCTGAAGAATGAGAAGGGTAAGTGAATTATAGTTGATTTTGCAGATAATGTTGCAGCTGTAGTAGATAATGCTGATTATGTCTTGTCTATCACTGATTATTCATCGTTTAATGGATGGATTATGGATTCTGGTTGTTCTTTTCATGTCACACCAAATAGAAACTGGTTTATCATTTATCAGTGCACGGGTAGTGCTAAAGTCTAGTTAGGAAACAACGCTGAGTGCGATGTTGTGGGTGTTGGTGATGTTAAAATCAGAATGCATGATGGAATTATGAGGATATTGACTGGAGTAAGACACGTTCCAAAATTGAAGAAGAACTTAATTTCCTTGGGTGCCCTAAATTCAGCTGGTTGCAGGCATTTTTCAAAAGGTGGAGTTTTGAAGGTTGTTCGAGGTGCCTTGGTGATAATGAAAGGAATCAAGCATGGAGGCCTGTATAAACTTCAAGGTGAGATAGTGACAAATTTCGCTACGGAGACGTCGGATGCATCTGTTCGAGAGTCTATTGACTGCTCGAGGAAGACTTGGGTGTTTGTGCCAAGGCACAAGATTGATGCTGGTGTTAGGATCTCGCAGTCAAGAGCTTTGATCGAGACGGAGACTGGTAAGTCGATCAAGCATGTGCGGACTGACAATAGCATGGAGTTTTGCTCGGAGCTGGCAAATAAATTCTGCATGAAAGATAGCATAGTGAAACACCGCACTAGTGCCAGTAAATCACAACAATTTGCAGAATTGACAAGCAAAACATTACTAGAGATGGCCCAAAAAATTATCTCTAGTGCTGGTATGGCTAGGAGATTCCTAGCTGATGTGCTAAGTACGGTAAGCTACCTGGTGAATAGATCTCCATCAATTGCTATTGAATGGCAGACTCCTGAAAAAGTGTGGTCAGGTAACGTTGCTGGTTATTCTATTATTAAAATGTTTGGTTGCTCGTGTTATTTTCGAGTGAGTGATGCTAAGCTTGATTGGAGGGCAAGGTGCATATTCCATGGCTATGCACAAGGTGAATGGGGCGATCGGTTGTGGTGCCCAGATATAAATTTACCTGTTAATAGCAGAGAAGTTACCCTTGATGAGTCTTCAGTACTTCTGGTTAGGAGTGTTTGTAGTAGTGTTAATATGGATCTAGACGGTGTTCAGCTTGAGGTGGAGTTGCGACCAGAAACTCCTGAGGTAGCGTATACGAGTACTAGCAAAATAATAGACACGGATGGTGCTCATAACAAGGTGGAGCCTATAGAGCCAATGGTTGCTGTAACTGCTGAAATTAACAAGGTACGTATTCGATCTCCTAAGAGATATGAATGCAATAAAGGTTTTGCTTTATCTGCGGTTAAGGAGGTTGTGTCAGAAAATCCTTGTGGAGCAGTTAAAGGTGCATGTGGAGTTGGTATTCTGATGAGGTCCTCGGTTATGGCGAAATTCAAGCGAGGCTTGGACTTGGATAAAATCTGTGGCGGTTGAGCCTATTGGGGGCTATGGGAAAGTAACGGCAGAGTTTGAATTTTTTGTGAAGCGATTGCAACTTGGCTCAAACGTCGAGCCAATGTGGAGATTGTTAAAATATGTCTCGAGTTTGAGCCCAATGCGAAATTATGAATATTCCGAATTGGATATGTTGCGAACGTTTGAAATTGAGTAAAGAAGATCCGAAGATCAACTTCCTAAAGTTTGAATCTGCATTGGAGAGTTCGGCCGTTGAAATAGGATAGTTCAACTTTGACTTGGATTTGGATTTTATTTAAAACATACAGATATATATTTTGGATAAAATCGTTTAAGATAGGAAACAGAATTCTATGAGAAGTTGGCAAAGGAATAGGGGTCTCACTTATATATATATAGACTTGTGGCCATGGATGAAAGTAGGTTGATCGTGAAGAATTGTTCTTGAAGCGCCGTCTTGTCGTCAAGTGCTTGAGAGGGATTTTCTTTCTCGTTCTTGTTCATGAATTACATCCAAGAAGATTTAGTGTTTGTAGCCAATTAAATCTTGTGGTAAGATTTGCGTGTAATTCCTTCGAGAGATTGAGAGATTATTTTTGAGGAATTTCGGGGCTAAACACTGTGTGCGTTATTGGATTTAATTGGGGCTTGGGAAATACCAAGAGAGTATTTTGAGTGACTTGAGTGTGTAATCTCTTTGTATCGCTTGATCTATAGTGAAATTCGCTGCTGCTCTCCCCGTGGACGTAGGTCTTTATGACTGAACCACGTAAATCTGGTGTCCGATTTATTTTCTTCATCTGTCTATATTTTGTTCGATCGCTCGCCTTATCTCAACAATGGGTATAACTCGGTTTTCCTTGATTCGTTTGAAAACTCAAAGATCGAATTCGGTGATACCATGCCTCACGGACAGAACAGAATAGGGCTCGAGCGGGCTTACCTGGTTCGGGAACGGGGTGTTTGTCGCCGAACAATTGCCGGCGGAGCTTCGACTGACGGTGAGCAGCCTCCCATTTCGCGTAGGGATTTCATCTAATGGCCGAAAGCTCTGGCCGGCAGTCGCGCAAAGGCTTCTCCAATGGCCGAACCACCTTCTGCTCTTTTTTCTCTCGATCGAGCACTTCTCGAATGGCTGAACTCTGTGCCCTCTCTCTGCTCTCCCTCAAGGTAGTATCGTATCTATGCATGAAAAAAAAGAAAAAGGCCTCCACCCAGAGAGACCGAAGAACGAAGAAGAAGCCAAAAACCCCCCTTTGAGCTCTCCCCTCTGGCTATCTTCAAGCTCGGCTAGCTCATTCACCTCTCCCTTTCTTGGCCAGCAACCCCAAAAACCAGTGAACCCAGCCCCCAAGCTCTCTCCATTTTCTGGTATTTCTCTCGTGCGACCCCCACCTTTGCTTACGCACTCCTCGCTCGAATCTTTTCTGCTATGCTTCACGCTCATTCACCCACCTCTCTTCTGACAACATTCCCCAATATTCCTCCGTTGCTCAGGTCGTGGTGGCGTCAGCCTTCATGCGCATGACACAGACGCGACGGCGTCTCGCTTGCGTGTGCGAAAGCGAAAGAGCAGGGTTCTCTGGATGCCACCGAAAATTTAGGAATCATCGTTAATTTACTTTAATTTAATTAACTATACCCTCGTCCATAAACTACTCTCTTTTTTTTTTTTTGGGGGGGGAGGGATAGGTGTTCATAGACTACTTTAGTGGCTAATTATTAGATCGTTAAAAGACTAGATCATTGTTGGTCAAAAACCTTCTTTTAAGTGTTTATTATATGACAGTTCGTATAGAGAATAAGGCACAATGCACGTCATTGCTATGCGTTAATTAAAGGTCTAAATTTATTTCTCGAAAAATTGTAGAAACAGACGTGAGCTGGATTTGCACGTTTGATGGGATAAGGTAGGCTTTCAAATGCAAAGGCTTTGACAATATATGCCAATAGTGCTGCCATGAATCGAGTGCACTTGGTATTACTTTCAATAAATTGCTATGGATGCTTTAACGAATTGGCCTTTCAGTAACCGCAAAAATGGAGACAGGCGATAATAGCAATCTCCTCAAAACTGCATCAATGTAGATAGCTGTTTCAAAATTCGAATGACTACAGGTCAGGAAAGCATAGTATTGAGGCATTGCCAAATTGCTATGAGGAAAACTACTTTAGTTTCGTGATGTTTCCGAAGAATGTTGCAACATTCAAAGGAGACTAAATCTCCACAAGAAGATACACGGTCAGACAAAGCAAAATACAAGAATATCAACATCACAAGATCAACTTATCATACGCTAAATTGTGAACCACTGACCATTACAAGTCTTAATGCATCCGAATCAATATGATCTCCATTGTCTAGCTCGACAAAACAACTCAAAGCACAACCCATATTTATAGACCCTCTAAACTTGACTCTATCAAGCAGGGCCACTTGAAGAAGATTTTGCCGCCAGTTGAACTACTAATGAACTCATTGGTTTGAGAACACCAAATTTTTGTTGGCTCACTTAAATTCTAAATCGGAGAAAAACGATCACTTAAGTACTAATGGTGAGAAATTCCAACCAAATTAATTACGTATAATTTATAATTAAATTTATAATATGACTTGGCAAATTTTTTAAAAACACTAGTCCACATGGCATTTCCATGTGACATGCTTGGCACTAAAGTGATAAAGTGATGCTTTTTCACAACACCTAGCATTGAAATGATCACTTTAAACAAAAATTTGGCACTTAAATGATCATTTTAAATGAAACTTGGCACCCAAATGATCAATACTTACGACGTTGTTCAAGGGTTATGTACGTAGGACTGAGAAATTAATAAAATATAGCCATATTGGATTTTCGGTAGCTCAGATCGAAGTTGGCACTTAAATGATCATATTTTTTTTTAAAGTAGTACTTCAATGATTCGAAAAATACTTTTGACATCGAAATAAGCGCTGTACACAACTTTTGATATTTCTAGTCTACTTATCTCTCATAATTCTACCTTGTTTTTCTAAGAAACCTTGTTTTATGATCCTTCCACCATTCGTCAGTCGGCGTTGAATCTTCAACATCTAATAATCTACTAGTCCTACGATCGCCAAATCTAAGCTAGTGCTCAGGCCTATCTAGTTGAAAGTGACACAGCAACACTGTTAGTGTTTCTTGAACAATGTGTTTGATAAGTGCTCCAGCAGGGCTGTCAAACAACACGAGGAAAAAAGGATTTTCAATGGATGCACAACTACACCGGATTGTCGTGCAAAAATCACGTGAAAGACGGTAAACAAGGCATATGTTGAATTGAGTTCGTACCAGCTTTTTTCACTTTGCCATCCCCTAAGTGAGGCAACCTCTCTGAACACTCCGTAGCCTTCCCTAGTGGTATCCATGCCACTGGGACGTTCCCTACGTGACCAGAAGAAGGCATATTGCTCGTGCGAAGATCTTGTGAAAGCTAGTAAACAAGGCATGAGTTGAAGTAAGTTTGTACCTGGCATGATCATGGTCCCATCCTCTAATGTTGGCATCCCCTGTGAGCGCTTGGTGGCCTTCTCCAGGGGCAGCCATGCCAAGGAGACAATTCTCCCGTGATTGGATGGCACGCCCGAATAACCCTTCAAGGTTTCGCACATGTAAGGGATTTACTCCGTAGAAAATGGGGAAGACAATGTGTCCCATTTTCTCCTTGCACTCCAATATTTTCGCAAGCTCGCGACAGCACCACTTGCTGGTTCTGTATTTTTCAGATAGAACCGTAATGTAGATTGTAGACCCTGTGATTGCAGTGAGCAACTTGGAACGAAAGTCCTCACCGATGGGAATGCTGGTGTCGTCTTTGAAAATAGAAACTCCGATGTCCACAAGGTTGGCGTAGAGTTCTTTGACGAAGCCTTCGCGAGTATCAGTGCCTCTAAAGTTCAAGAATACGTTGTACTTGACAACCCGAGGACTTCTCAGTATACCTAGCTGCAAGCGTCTCTGAACAGTTTGGACCACCTTCTTCACTAGTTCTTCTTGGCGCCTATCAAACACCACAATTGGTGAAAAGGATGGTGAATTAGGGTATAGGATCAGGATGGAAAGACATGAAAGGAAGAGAAAGGAAGACAATTACAAGAAACAACCACCGGGGAAAACAATGGATGGACAACATCGCTTATCTGAATAATAAGAATAAATCAACGCTACATTTGATAGAGGTGATTAATAAGAAAAAAGAAGAAGAAATAATTAACAATGTACTTGGTAAAAGTGATTAGAAAGGAAGAGAGGAGAATCTAAAGATTAGAAGGAAAAGAGAGAGAGAGAGAAACGAAGGGATTACCTTATAATATCGTTTGAATGCTAGTTAGACAAAGGAAAGGAAAATAACATATTATGGTAATAGTTTGGACCCCTAAATCCCTTCATATTTTGACAAATGCACATAAAACTAGCCGCACCCAATCTCTCTCGATTCTCCCTTTCTTTTCTTTTCTGTTTCTTTTTATGTCTCTCCTTTTCTATCCAAACAAGACACCACCTGTAAAATCCTTTGTCTTCCCTCTCAATCTCCTCTATCAAACATGTTAAACAGAAAAATTCAATGAAAAAGAGGCCAAAGAAATTAAGAACTCTAGTCCCAAATTCCCAAACCATATGATTACTAAAATTTAAGTTTGTTCTATATCTTGCGTACCAAACAATGCGTGTCCAACATTATGAGCAAAGAAAGTAGATAGAAAGATTCGGGTGGCAATGAGGTCGGTACCAGTTAGTGACCTTCCATGCTTGTAAGTAGCCCACTTCTTCAAGTGCTATCTGCAGTCCCTCGATGCCAGAATGGCGGGCCTCAACAGAATTCAATGTCAGGTGTCGCACGTCCTCGGGATCCACTCCGTCGAAAATGGGCAAGACTGTCTGTAGTCCGCTTCTCTTACGCTCCATCATCTGGGCGAGATCCCGGAGGCACTGTTCATTGGACAAGTAGTCATTCGAGATGATGGGGATGCAGATCTTGGACTGCCCGGCAGCCTGGTCGGGAAGTTGCGACGATGAACTGACCGCTAGGCTTTTATCGCACCCTTTTACAAAGACTCCGGTGGCTGCGAGGTTGGCATGGAGGAGGTTGGGCAAGGCCTCGTGGTTGAGGGAGGCCCTTCATTGCCCGGAAGAAATCGAGGGAGACAGAGCCTCGTTCAAAGCTCAAAAACACGTCATAACGTGTGGAGCCTCGTCCAACAGGACTAGGATGAGAAACGCATAAAGGCGGAGCATCGTCTATTGATTTCTTCTGTACCTGATAAATTCCACGGCTTGTCAACTGGCTATATATTGTCCAAAAAGAAGAAACAAAGTCTCGCTCAGAAATAAAAAAAGAACTTTTATCATGTTTATATACCAGGTGTCACAACTTAGCCCTTTCCAACTAGGGAATGAAAATTAGGTTTAGGGACATTTGTTCGTAAAACGGTCCAAGCAGATGTCCTCAAAAGAGACAACTTCAAGAGCGACGTGTAGTTGGTGGGCCGTACTCGATCCATTAATTACGAACTTGGATTATCCCAAACTATGCTTCACACGACATCGAATGTTCAATTTTAATTAATCAAGCCTATACAAATTTTAACTAAGGAGTTGGCAGTAGCCCTTTTTGGGTCGACTAGAAACTTAGTAAGACAAGGAGAATATCTTACTATTTATGCAACCAAATATTCAAAACTCAAGCATTTGATTATGTTAGCCCTAAGGCTAACACCCTCTCAGTACCTAACTTGATCATAACCTATCCTAAAAAAATCTAATGTTTGTCCTAATCATTTTAGAGCAAGAAAGTAATACCCAAAATATTAAAATGCGCAATCAATTATAATCATGAAAGAAAGCATGTAAGCATCTTAATATCATCCCTACAAATGAAAATAAGACAACACAAAACAAGAAATCCTTTTGTAAAAAGCCCTAAAGGCTCGTCCAATTTTAGGTTTTAATTTCTAAGGAATTTCTAAATTTTTTATTTATATTTATTTTATTTATTTTCTGTTTTTTATTAAAAAATTTATCGCTTTCTGGATTTTTTAATTAATTGTTTATATTTCGATTTTTTTATTTTTTATTTTTATATTTATTTATTATTTTAATATTAATATACAAGAAATTCGGACCGGGTCAAAAGACTCAACCCAACTAAACCGACCCGAACCCTATCGGATCGGGTTGGATTAAAAATGTTAAGACTAAAAGCCTACTCGGAAATAAGTAAACCAACCCAAGAATGTTTCGCTCTCTTTTTTTTTTTTTAATTTTTCCGCCCAAACCCTAGAAGAACTTAAACCATAACAAACAAACCCTCAGCCCACCAGACAAGCCAACCCTCAGCACATTCCTCATTCTTTCCAGTTTTTTTATTTTTATTTTATTTTGTTTTTTTTGTTTTTCTCTTTTTCCTCTTTTTATTTTTATTTATTTTATTTATTTTCTCTTTTTTGTCTTTTCTATTTGTCTTTTCCTCTTCATCTTCTACCTTTGGCCTTCTTCTTAGGGGTGAGCATGGTGCAGGTTGGTCGGGCCACCTCCTAACCCTAGGATTAACCCGTACAGATCGGTCCTCAATTTTTAGGACCGAGGACCAATCCTATTAAGCTTAGGACCAAGGACCGGACCGACCCAAAGGGTTCGGTCAGGTTCCCGGGTTAATCCGGAACCGATCGATAATTTTTTTCATCTTATCTTTTATACTTCCTAAAAAAGCAAACCTACAAATTCAAATTACACATCCATCGACAATGCGGCATTGTGCAACTAAATTATAAATACCAATACATATTGAACAAATTTAAGACGACACAATAATAGAAATTTCGTACCTGCTAACTGCTCATCAAGATATGGAACAAGATAGAAAGTTCTTGTAATCATTTATCTTTAATATTCATAACACCATATGCAAAAGCGTTTTCTTACATTTGATCATGTAGAGTCCACTTAACCAAAAAATGAGCTTCACACCACTTGACTAGCATTTGATCATGTAGAGTCCACTCAACCAAAAAATGAGCTTCACACCACTTGACTAGTAAATCATCGTAGCAACTGTAGTATACTCTACTCTTAAAAAACTTCTACCATTTGACACAAATTGAAAAGCAAAGTGCAGCTGAAATTCATTAGTAAAATACAATTAAACCATAAAAAATTCAAAATACTTAATATAAATCATGAATATATAACTTCATATCTTGTTAATTCACTTGAACTTCTAAACACCTGAAAACAAAACAAATGATACATAATTAATATTCAACAAAAGTTTTAAATTGAAATTACTATTAGTGCTATTGATAGAACATCTCAATATAATATAATATAACAGACATTTTACTTAGATTTGAATATATAAAAGAATTATAAATTATGTAATATAATATACAGGGTTGGTCCAGGGTTGGATCGACCCAAAACTCTTAGGACTGAGGACCAATCCGCATAGTGTTGGTCCTGGAATTTCAGGACCAAGGATCGACCCAGTCCCCTTGGGAACCGGACCAGGACCGGCAGGGTTGGGCCGGTCCAGGGTCGGTCCAAGGTCGACCCTAGACCACTACTCACCCCTACTTCTTCTTCACCAAACATGAACGCCTGCAACTCCTCTTTCCAGAACCAAAGGTCCCAATGACAGCACCATCACTTCGGTCGTGTCGTTACCGGAATCCACGTCACTGCCTAAACACCTCTCTTTGCCAGTCATCCACTTCGACCGACAGCACCCAACTCCAGCCAAGAACACCTAATTCCGGCGACCACAACAACAAAAGGAAATAACCATACCGAAGCTAACATTTTCGATCCCAGGTTTCCAGCAAACAAACACTCACAAATGCATTCAAATGGCAAGAAATGCTAACTAAGACGGCCTTAAACCGCACGACTCGCCAGCGAGGGGGAGCATTCCGACGAGGTTTTGCTTTTCGGGCAACCCGAGAGATCGACGCATATGCCATGAATATCGCAGGGAAACAAAAATAAAAGAATGATATCAGACGTGTATTCACAATATAAGAAAAAATGCATTAAACTGGGCTTGTAAAGATCGATCCGACTATGTGGGTTTCGGCACTTCACTTAAGCATTCCATCAAACAGTCGATATGCGATTTAATATACGTGTTCCTGAGTGAGATTTATTACAATCTTCGTGCTAGAGATGATGCATACAAGCCTAAATAGACATGTTTCGTGCCAGATCTGTCTTAGTTTCCTACAACTCACTTAAAAATTTTTGCGATCAGATTTGGTGTTCTTGAGGATTTTATACTTTGTTCTGGCAATATATCAAACAGTCGGCGTGCGCTGATGAACGTGGTTTCAAACTCAGATTTGCGACATAAATCAGTCCAAACATGGCATAGCAACACCCGACTATCAACATATATCATGGGTAGAACTCGGTTTTGCTTGATTCGTTTGAAAACTCAAAGATCAAATTCGGTGATACCATGCCTCACGGACAGAACAGAATAGGGCTCCTCGCTCGAATCTCTTCTGCTATGCTTCTCGCTCATTCGCCCACCTCTCTTCTGACAACAGCGCATCATTCCCCGATATTCCTCCGTTGCTCAGGTCGTGGTGGCGTCAGCCTTCATGCGCACGCCACAGACGCGACTGCGTCTCGCTTGCGTGTGCGAAAGGGAAAGACAAGGGTCCTCTGGATGCCACCGAAAATTTATGAATCATCGTTAATTTACTTTAATTTAATTAACTATACCCTCGTCCATAAACTACTCTCTTTTTTCGGGATCGGTGTTCATAGACTACTTTAGTAGCTAATTAATATTAGATCGTTAAAAGACTAGATCGTTGTTGGTCAAAAACCTTCTTTTAAGTGTTTATTATATGACACTTCGTATAGAGAATAAGGCACAATGCACGTCATTGCTACGCGTTAGTTAAATGTCTAAATTTATTTCTTGAAAAATTGTAGAAACAGACGTGAGCCGGATTTGCACGAATGGTGGGATAAGGTGGGCTTTCAAATGCAAAGGCTTTGACAATATATGCCAATGGTGCTGCGATGAATCGAGTGCACTTGGTATTACGTTCAAATTTTCTCAAGTCCAGAAGAAAATTGCTATGAATGCTTTAACAAATTGGCCTTTCGGTAACCACGAAAATGGAGACAAACAATAATAGCAATCTCCTCAAAACGGCATCAATGTAGATAGCTGTTTCAAAATTTGAACGACTACAAGTCAGGAAAGCATAGTATGGAGGCATTGCCAAATTGCTACGAGAAAACTACTTTAGTTTCGTGATGTTTCCGAAGAACGTTGCAGCGTTCAAAGGAGACTAAATTTCCACAAGAAGATACGCGGTCAGACAAAGCAAAATACAAGAATATCAACATCACAAGATCAACTTATCACGCTAAATTGTGAACCACTGACCATTACAAGTCTTAATGCATCCAAATCAATACGATCTCCATCGTCTGGGTCGACAAAACAACTCGAAGCACAACCCATATTTACAGACCCTCTAAACTTGACTCTATCAAGCAGGGTCGCTTGAAGAAGATTTTGCTGCCAGCTAAACTCTAATGAACTCATTAGTTTGAGAACATCAAAATTTTTGTTGGCTCACTTAAATGCTAAACCAGAGAAAAACGATCATTTAAATACCAACGGCGAGAAATTCTTGCCAAATTAATTACATATAATTTATAATTAAATTTATAATATGTGGCAAATTTTTTAAAAACTCTAGTCCACATGCTTGGCACTAAAGTGATGCTTTTTCACAATAACTGACATTGAAATGATCACTTCAAACAAATTTTGGCACTCAAATGATCATTTTAAATAAAACTTGGCACCCAAATGATCAATACTTACGACGTTGTTTAAGGGTTATGTGCGTAGGACTGATAAATTAATAAAATATAGCCATATTAGATTTTCGATAACCTAGATCGGAGTTTGCACTTAAATGATTGTTTTTTTTTTTTAAAGTAATACTTGAGTGATCCAAAAAATACTTTTGGCACTAAAATAAGTACTGTACACAAATTTTGATACTTCTAGTATACTTATCCCTCATAATTCTACCTTGTTTTTCTAAGATACCTTGTTTTTCTAAGAAACTTTGTTTCATGATCCTTCCACCATTCATGAGTCGGCGTTGAATCTTCAACATCTAATAATCTACTAGTCCTACGATCGTCAAATCTACGCTAGTGCTCAGGTCTATCTAGTTGAAAGTGACACAGCAACTCTCTCAGTGTACATTGAACAACGTCTTTGATCAATACTCCATCATCGCTGTCAAACAACACGAGGAAAAAAGGATTTTTAATGGATGCACAACTAGGGAAAAGTGTCAAAAAGTCCTAAATATTTTGTATTTATGTCGATTTAGTCATAAACCTTTTTTTGGTACCGATTTAGTCCTAAACCTTTTTATGTTGTACCAATTAAGTTCTTTCCGGCCAATTCGACCGAATTTTGCCGATTGGACGCTGGCGGGTTGACGTGACCTGATCGGTACTAACGTTGACAACTTTTAATAATATTTTAATATTTTTTAATGTTTTTATATTTTTTCTTTTTTTCTTTCCCCTTCTTCCTCTAGCCGGTCATTAGACCTCGGCAACCGGCCAAAGGTGATGGCGGCGAGGTTGAGGTCGACCTTGTTGGCCACCTCGCCGATGGCCGCAACGGCGGCCTCGTGTTGGGTGGCGAGGCACGCCCTCGCCGGATCTAAAGAGGGTCGAGCCTTGCCCATGGCCAGCAAGGGTTGAGCCTTGCCCATGGCCGGCGAGGCTCGACCTCGCCCGGATACGGCTAGGGCGAGCCCCGCCTGCTCGGCACGAGGCCAGCTCTCCCTACTCCATTCCCGATCCCAATCTCGCCCTAGAAATTTCTCTCTCTCGCTCGTCGTCGTTGTCTCTAGGTTTTACGAAGCTCGGGGTGTCCTCGGTCGAGTGGCTCCGGCCCCAGATTTTCGCCTGGCTTCCCCCGAGCGGCAATCCATCGAGCGAGGTGGCGGCGAGGTCGACCTCGACCTCGCCGACCGTTGCCTCTGGCCGGTTGCCGAGGTCGGCGACCGGCTAGAGGAAGAAGATGGAAGAAAAAAAGATAAAAAAAAAAAAGAAGAAGATAAAAAAAATAAAGAGTAAAAAATCAAAAAATCAAAAATATTAAAATATTATTAAAAGTTGTTCAAGTCAGTCGGCCAATGTCCAATTAGCAAAATCTGGCCAAAATTGGCCGGAAATGACTGAATTGACACAACGTAAAAATGTTTAGGACTAAATCGGCAAAAAAAAAAAAAAATTAGGACTAAATCAGCACAAAGACAAAAAGATTTAGGACTTTTTTGGCACTTTTCCCTGCACAACTACACCGACGACTCTATTTTGGGTGTCGTGCAAAAATCATGTGAAAGACGGTAAACAAGGCATATGTTGAATTGAGTTCGTACCGGGTTTTTTCACTTTTCCATCCCTTAAGTGAGGTAACCTCTCTGAACACTCCGTAGCTTTCCCTAGTGGCATCCATGCCACTGGGACGTTCCCTACGTGACCAGAAGAAGGCATATTGCTCGTGCGAAGATCTTGTGAAAGCTAGTAAACAAGGCATGAGTTGAAGTAAGTTTGTACCTGGCATGATCATGGTCCCATCCTCTAATGTTGGCATCCCCTGTGAGCGCTTGGTGGCCTTCCCTAGGGGCAACCATCCCAGGAAGACGTTTCTCCCGTGAATGGATGGTACGCCCGAATCTCCCTTCAAGGTTTCGCACATCGGAGGGGTTTACACCGTAGAAAACGGGGAAGACAGTGTGTCCCATTTTCTCCTTGCACTCGAACATTTTTGTGAGCTCGCGATAGCATCACTTGCTGGTTCCGTATTTTTCAGATAGGACTGTAATGTAGATTGTAGACCCTGTAATTGCAGTGAGCAGCTCGGAGCGAAAGTCCTCACCAATGGGAATGCTGGTGTCGTCTTTGAAAACAGAAACTCCGATGTCCACAAGGTTAGTGTAGAGTTCTTTGACGAAGCCTTCGCGAGTATCGGTGCCTCTAAAGTTCAAGAATACATTGTACTTGACTACTCGAGGACTTCTCAGTATACCTAGCTGCAAGCGTCTCTGAACAGTTTGGACCACCTCCTTCACTAGTTCTTCTTGGCACCTATCAAACACCACAATTGGTGAAAAGGATGGTGAATTAGGGTATAGGATCAGGATGGAAAGACATGACAGGAAGAGAAAGGAAGACAATTACACGAAACAACCACCGGGAAAAACAATGGATGGACACTATCGCTTATTTGAATAATAAGAGTAAATCAACGCTACATTTGATAGAGGTGATTAATAAGAAAAAATAAGAAGAAAGAATTAATAAGTACTTGGTAGAAGTGATTAGAAAGGAAGAGAGGAGAATCAAAAGATTAGAAGGAAAAAAGAGAGAGAGACGAAGGGATTACCTTATAATATCGTTTGAATGCTAATTAGAGAAAGGAATGGAAAATAACATATTATGGTAATAGTTTAGACCCCTAAATCCCTTCATATTTTGACAAATGCACTCGATCCTTCCCTTTCTTTGCTTTTCTGTTTCTTTTTATGTCTCTCCCTTTCTATCCAAACAAGACACCACCTGTAAAATCCTTTGTCTTCCTTCTCAATCTCCTCTACCAAACACGTTGTTAAACAGAAAAATTAAATGAAAAAGAGGCTAAAGAAATTAAGAACTCTAGTCCCAATTTCCCAAACCATACGATTACTACGATTTAAGTTCATTCCATATCTTGCGAACCAAACAATGCGTGTCGACTATTATGAGGAAAGAAAGTAGAAAGAAAGATACAGGTGGCAATGAGGTCGACACAGTCAGTGACCTTCCATGCTTGCAAGTAGCCCACTCCTTCAAGTGCTCTCTGCAGTCCCTCGATGTCAGAATGGCGGGCCTTAACAGAATTCCATATCTCGTGTCGCACGACCCAGGGATCCACTCCGTCGAACATGGGCAAGACCATCTGGGCTCCGCTTCTCTTACGCTCCATCATCTGGGCGAGCTCACGGAGGCACTGTTTGCTGGACAAGTAGTTGCTCGAGATGACGGGGATGCAAATCTTGGACTGCTGGGCGGCTGGGTCAGGAAGTCGTGACGATGAGCCGGGCGCCTGGCTTTCATCACGCCCTTTTACAGAGACTCCGGCGGCCGCAAGGTTGGCATGGAGGCGGTCGGGCAAGGCCTCGTGATCGAGGGAGGACTCGCGAGCGGCAAGGATTGCACGGAAGAAATCGAGGGAGGACTTGGCTTCAAAGCCTCGTTCAAAGCTCAAATACACGTCGTAACGTGTGGAGCCTGCTCCAACAGGACCGGTATGAGAAACACATAAAGGCGTAGCATCGTCCATTGATTTGCGATCATGGGCAACGACCTGCGCACCGCTGGCGTCCCCCTTGATCACCGTTGGAGTCAAGAGCACCATTCTCGGGGTCTCCATTCCTCCATAAGGAAAGCTTGGAGGCAACACCAACAAATCAAACCTCTCCCACTCATAATCTCCAAACAACTGTTCCCCATGTCTTATCATGTACTCTGTCCAGGCGAACTCCGACACGGCTGCTTCTAGCACCGCGGGCGCCGCCTCCGAGTAAACTCTAGTCCTAGGCCCGACATCCCTAAAGCTCAATTCCCCGACCGCAAACGCAAACAGATAAGGCGGAATCGGCTGCTCCATCAAGAACTCCTCCACCACCCTCCCCTCCGCGCACCACAGCGCGTCTCCGCAGGGCAGCGCCACCCCCTCCCCGGCCACTGGAGGGCGGCGACCCACGTGGCGGGCGGACATCACCGCGGAGAGCTGGCACGGGACGTTCATCCGGGCGGAGTAGCGGATCCGCGCTGTGGGGATGTCCTGGCAAGGGAAGACCGCGCAGGCGTGGATCGACTGGTACTGCATGTAGACGAAAGGGAAGGCCTTGTTGAACGTCTGAGGCGGGCTCAGCCATTGCAGGGCCGAGGACGCGGCGGTGGTCGAGTACACCACGAGGATGGAAGAGTGGTTGGAGAGGGAGACGACCAAGGTCCGGCCTTTGATTGGGTCGGGCTCCGAGAGGGAGTACGGAAGCGGGTTTCGGTCTGCGGGTCGAGGACGGAGAGGACGGTGAGGGAGCGGGTGTCGAGGAAGAGGGGGCCGGAGTTGGGGAAGGAGAGGAAGAGGAGGGCGGAGGAGTGGATGGTGGAGGAAGGGAAGTCGAAGTAGAAGGAGAGGTGAATGTGGAAGGCAAAGGCGTGGGCGGAGTCGGTGAAGGAGTGGGGGTCTACGGGCGCCATTGAAGAGGAGCAGATGGTTGCAGAGAATTAGGGTTCGGGAAAGGAAGAGAGACAGTGAGCTTTTAGAGAGGGAGAGAAAGAGAGAGAGAGTGGGGTTAGTGGAAGGACAAAGCAAGGATTAAAAGCTGTAAAATGGATTTCATTGGTCACAGAAAAGGAACGAGAGACAGAGAGAAAATATATTCATTTCTTCTTTGCTTTGGCTGTTGTAAGGATAATTAATGGAGGGTGATTAGAGGAATCGGAATGTCGAAAGTAAGGAGTCATTTATATTCTTTCGTATATTTTCTCAAGTTTGCTGCCTTTGTTACGACTCTGCGAACATGAACTCAGAGAAATTTTAGTTCCAGGTGTATTTACTCAAAGCAGATTAACGTTTTGGCTCGAGATGTAGTTTTGCAAAATAGTTTTGAAATTGAAAAAGAAGGGTAAAAAAAAAAGGGATATTTATGTCTGTTTATCATCTTCTGCGAAGTTAAAAACAGAGCCCCAACCGAGCCAACCCCTCTCCTTTTATTGTCTTCCTCTGTCATCTCCTATGTTCATTGTCATGTTCTCTATTCTTCATGTCTATCATCTCCATCATGGAAGGCCCTCTGTTTGTCGCCGCTAGTCCAGGTGAAGCATTCCAGGTTGAGCAGCTCAACTAGGGTTGTGCGACCTCAGGTGACTTGATCGTCGTGTCGCCTAGGACACCTGAGGCACAGGACCCTCGGCTTTGCCTAGCCTTAGTCACACGACCTTAGGCTACATTTGATTTGGACACAAAAGGCTCGTCAGCCTTAGCCATGCTTGAGATGGCAACCTTTAGGCTTGGTGAACCTTGGTGTCTTCAGCGAGTCTCACCAATCCTTAACTAGCTAAATCTTGCTTGAGCCATAAGACCTTAGATCTCACCTAATACATTTGTGACCATCAACGAGACTCGGTGACCCTTGGCCACCATTAGTGACCATCGGCCACAGTCTCTTGGCCTCACACGACCGTTGGCGGAGTTGGACAATGACAACCCAAATCTGCCACGTTGAAGAAGATGAACAGCCCCACAAGTAACAATAGATTATGAAAAAACTAGTAAGGGCAACTTGACAAGATTCTTTTTTTAATAGCCCCGCATACTTGCACTCTGAAAATGCTAAAAGCCTAGTATAGAAGAGGGATCCAATCATACTTTGCACTGTCGTCAATAGACTTTACCAGCTAATATGCGAAAAATGCATTAGACGTGCCTACTGGTTTCTCAATTTCTCATGAATTGGAAACAAAATGGTAAAAAGTTTCAATCAACCTACTAAATGAGAAGAAAACTAAATTTTCTAAAAAAAAACCTTCAACCTTTATTTAGTTCGTACCATAATTAGACCAATATTATGGTGATATATCAAAATGAATACTTAAGAAGAGGTCACCACTGCTTGCGGTGGCCCAGTTGGATAAGGCTCCCATGGATAAGAATTCGAATCCCGCTGGCCGCACGGGATCTTAAGTGCGACGTCGAGGTGGTGGGTCCTCCGCTAGCGTTGCCCCAGGGTTTACCCCGCGTTACCTCGGGCCTGTCGGGCTGTCTGTGTTGGTACGGTGCGCGGGTTCCTTGGGTCAAAAAAAAAAAAAAAAAACTTAAGAAAAGGTCAATGTAAACAGTCCGAAAAATTTTCAATAAAAAGAATACTTAAAAATCAAATGCATGCTATATCCCAATAGAGTTGGAAATCAATAAGTTCAATAGTTAGAAGTTAATGGGATGATAAACCTTGTTGTAATTGGTGAAAGCAAAACTTTTTAGGATTGGACAAGACCCGCTTGTCTTCTGATAAATCTCTCGCAAAATTTCAAAAATCTTAGCCAACAGAAGCCCTAGAGGAAGAGAAACTCAGCAATGCCAAAAGGTCTCACTAAAGATCCTCAAAAGCATTAACTTTAATCTAATTCAAAATGAATTAACACCCACTTTTCCCGGACATTGAAAAAAATAGATGAAAGAAGAAAAAGAAGAAAAAACACCTTCAATCTTCATCGACTCAAGCCATCACTAGGAAAATTATCACATTACTTGACATTAATCAACACTTCAAATTTAATCAATTTATCCACCACTCATCATGAAAAACGACGCAAAAACCATCTCAAACATTGAAGAATAGAAAGTAAAAGAAGAGAGAAAGAGAGAAGGATGAAGATAAAGAAAAGTAGGACCCGCAAAAGAGGAAATCATTAAAAAAAAAAAAAAAACAAAAGAACGCAAAGGATGTTGAAAGGTGAGATCCACACTGGGTAAAATAGTCACAACACTTTGTTGGGAGCGTTTTAGCCAAATAGGAGTGAAAAAAGTGTGACCCTTCTTGAATTGCAGTGTCCTCTCCATCACATGAAAGGAAACATATCATTTAAAAAATTTAAAAATTTAAAAAGGAAAAAATTTAAAATTAAGAATCTCTATTTTCGTCAAAAGAAAATTATATTCATTATTCAAAACGATACATCAGAAGTACATAGATTTCATGGCAAAACAAATCGAAATAGAATAGAACCCAAAATACTACAAAATAAATTCAAATCCATAAACAAGAAACATCAATGGAACACTAGCAAGATTAAGCCTAAACTTGTTACACAACAAAAGATCTATCAATCAAAATAATGGGCATCTGAATACTAGATCTCATATCTTTGCTAGTGATGAGTATAGTCAAAAATTTCTTCTCTAATAACTACAACTTTAACAATTGGCGGTGCACGTCTAAGTTTGGCTTCTTTTACACCATCACTATTAGGAGACAATCAAAATGGGTTTAATACAAATCTAACATGTGGAAGAGCAATTCATTGCAGTTTAGTGAAACGCTAGAGCTCCTACGATCACCATTGATACTAGAGGAATGGGACTTGTACACAGACAAAGTAGAAGGGCATTGAATTGTTAAAAACATATTTATTAAACTCCCAAATCTAGATTAAGAGAGGATAACTCCTAAATCTATCAACACTCAAATTTAGAATTAAATCGGGAAAAAAAAGTTCATAGGTGTGAATCAGGAGAGAAGAGGAACAATAAAACACAAACAAAGTCAACCAAAAAGGGAGTGGAGGGTGAGACTAGCTCAAACCCTTCCCCATGGCCAAAGGTTGAAAAAAACGATGGTGAGAGAAGAGAGGGAGAGATAAAAACTTTTTGACTCCTTACTCTCTAAAGTTTTACGTGATTAAAAAAATACATTAAGATTCCTTTTGTTTTGTAGAAAATGTAACATTTTGAAAAATATTTTTTGGGAAGTCATTATTAGGAAAATGACAATATATATACACAAAGATTCCTGCATTTTTTTTGCTTAGGAAAAGAGTCAACATAAAATGTGTTCCTGGTCAATGGAAAACTATGTATAAATTCAGGAAAATGATTTAAGTATTGGCTTTTGAACCCAAAACTTTACATTTGAACATGATACCCTCAATGCTAGTTCTTGAGTCTCCAATGTCTAGGCTGGTTCCATCAAGGTCGAGCCAGTCTCCGACGCCCAAGCACGAGTCCATCGAGACCGGACCTAGTCCATTGATGGAGGGTAAATATGTCACATAAATATATATTTGAGGTTTTTTCCCTCCAAATTTTATGAATTATTGGAATAGAGTTGAATTTATCAAATTAAAACAATAAACATATTAATAAATAGTGAATTTATGTTTTTAGTGTAAATTTATTCGAGGCTTGTTGGAATGTAGTTGCCATCGGTGGATTGATGTGCAAAGCTTGCAGGCATGTAGCTAACTACAAGCGACATCAAAATAGGTAGAGATGGTGACCGGACGGGCTTGTAGCTTGGGCTGATCGCAAGCAATGCTAAAAGGGGTGGGTGTGGTGGTCAGACTAGGTGGTGCACTGTGATGGAGGGGAAAGAAGAGAAAAATCAGTGGACACATGTCAACTAATTATTTGTCAAGGAATACTTCAAATAAGAGTTTGAAGAGCCCTCATATTCTCAAATAATAGTATGAGGGGGACATTGTTTTAAATAAAGGCTTGAAGTGCCATATTAGTCTCAAAGAAAGATTTGACTCACCTTCTCATAAGGGCATTTTGTCCCTTCCTTTTTTGATTTTTTTTTTCTTTTTTTCTTTTTCCTTCTTTTTTCAATTACTGTATAAGATGAAAAAATAAATTTTACAAAAAGGAAAGGAAAGGGAAAGTGAGGGCTTTGCAGGCTCTCGCCGCCTTCACGCCATGGTGGGGGATGGCTGGCAAAGGGTCGGCGAGGACCCTTGTCGACCACAAGTGAGGGCCCATAGGCCCTTAGCCTAATCTAGGCGAGGGTCGGCAACCCTCACTAGATCTAAGAGAGAGTCGCAACCCTTGCCCAAATCGCCGATCGCTGGAGAGTCCCAACAACCCGCACCAACCATTGGCCGGCCATCCCCTTCCATCACCGGCAAGGGCTGGCGATGGTAGAGCGATGGTGGTGCTAAGCCCTTGCTTGATTTCCTTCCTTTTTGGTTTTTGAATTAATTTATTTTTAATATATTTAAAATTATATTTAAAATTAAAATTATATTGGATAAAAATGCCCTTAATCGGCCGGAATATGTAGTTGGCCGGCAATGAATCTTTATTTGAAATTATTATAATCACTTCAGGTCCTTATCTAAAAAAATGAGATCATTTCCAGCCTTTGTTTGGAATATTAGGCTAGCTCCACCGGTGATTGACGTGGCGCTTTACAACTAGTGAGATTTTCTTGCAATCATCAGAGTTTCCAAGTTTCAGGCTTCTTGAAAGTAATTGCAGAAGAATGAAACCCATGTAGGACAAAGAAGAGAGAGAAAAAAAGTTTAAAATTATAATTTTTCTTATTTACTTTCATATCAGTTATATTTGTTCGTTCGCGATTGGTGAACAATATATAATTACTTACCACGTTAGCCTATAATGTGGTCTTATGCAACTGCTGAATATTTTCTCCAAATAAACGAACACAGAATGTAATGGCAAAGTATTAAAGAAATCCAGTGACATATGAATATAACCATGACCGATAAGGCTATCTCAAACTCGATACACGACCATGACAAAACATGTAAGTTACTTCGAAAAAACTTGTCGATCACCCAGAAACAATCTAAAACAAGTAAATTGTCGCATTGAGTGCCGAGAAAACAATTTGGGTGAAGTTTAAGTACCTCATTTAACCAACAATGCTCACTAGTCTTGTTGGTGATCAAGTTCCCCGTCCAGCTATGAGCAAGCTCATGGGCAACGACCTGCGCACCACTGGCGTCCCCCTTGATCACCGTCGGAGTCAAGAACACCATCCTCGGGTTCTCCATTCCTCCATAAGGAAAGCTCGGGGGCAGCACCAACAAATCAAATCTTTCCCACTCATAATCCCCAAACAACCTCCCCCCTTGCCTTATCATGTCCTCCGTCCCGGCGAACTCCGCTGCCGCCGCCTCCAACACCATGGGCACCACCTTTGAGTAAACTCTAGTCCTAGGCCTGACATCCCTATAACCCAATTCCCCAACCGCAAACGCAAACAGATAAGGCGGGATCGGCTGCTCCATCAATAACTCCTCCACCACCCTCCCTTCCGCGCACCACAGCGCGTCTCCACAGGGCAGCGCCGCCCCCTCCCCGGCCACCGGAGGGCGGCGATCCACGTGGCGGGCGGACATCACCGCGGAGAGCTGGCGTGGGATGTTCATCAGGGCGGAATAGCGGAATTTCCGAAAAATAAATAAATAATGAATTAATTTCGAAAATTTATAAATAAATACAATAAATCCAATTTAGAACCGTATGGCCTAATAGGTGAATCTAGTGCTGAGAAGAACTCTTCACATCATGTCAGATCATTCAAAAATAGTCGAAGCACCTATCTCACTAGTTATAACTCTTTCTTTTTCAACCCCTTCAGATTTCCGGATTTCAAATGCTTCTAAGATAGACTATCTTTATGAAGTCTCTCTTAGTGATGAAACCAAGATCTCTAAAACCCAACTCCCGTTGATGAACCCTTATTCTGCTTTTGCTAAACCCACTTTGTCATTTTCCCCCATTCGCTCTATTCGACAACTCATTCACCAGACTTCGAAGGAAGTGAAAGAGTATGTGCAATCTTCCAAATTCGACCAACATCCTATTCCTGCCACTGAAAAGGAGTACTTTGTTACTCTTCAAATCCCTCAAGAATTCCCCAGACAATGAACTCGGCAGGGATATTCCCATGTGCATTATGGGGCTATTCGTCTTGCTCTTACTTTTCATGATCGAAAAGGTTTGCCAGTTGTGGCGAGAATTGCTTTACTCGATACCAGGTTTTTAGAATACCAGCATGCCTACATAGGTACTGTTCAAACTACTTTAAATGCTGGAACAGTTTTTGTAACTTTGTATCCAAACTTTAATATTGCTCTTTCAGACCCCCAGTTGCTTTTTTTTTCTAAAAGTCCAGATCCAGCTCATTGGAGCCCCTCAAACTGCTGACTAAATAGCAGCAACACTGTACTACCAAATGGTTTATCGAGTGCAGAATCATGCTCTTGATTTAAACTTCCACAACAGAAATGAAGATGCCCTATTCATTTCAATGCAGAATGACCAAGCCTCTTGTATTCATGTCCCCAGACAAATCCCGAAAGAAAAGTTGGCTACCCTTCTTCCAGAAACATGGATCACCAACTATGAAAAATTGCATCAAAGCAACAAGCATTTTCAGACTTCAGATTCTGAATTTGTCAGAAAGAAAGATGGAACTGTTTCCATCAAATTTGGCAAGGAAAATGAAGAAAGTCCTTCTATCTTCCAGACTCTCTTTATGATTGAACCATGTGTTCCCAAGTCAATTTCCGAACCAGACCCCAAAAAGCTTGTCAAATATTTCAAAAGTGATGGACATCCTGTCCATTACTACAAATACCAGTATGGTCATTGTTTTTGGGATCCATTCTGTCAATGTTCTTATTGCATAAACTCCCCTGACGAGGTAGATCCATTTGCAAGACCTCCACCTCGTAGGAAGCATAAAAGGCCAAAAGACCCAATGTATCAAAGACTCTTGAATGAAGATTCTTCCATTGATACTCTTGGTAAATGTGATAAGTATCAGTTCATGGTTTCTTATGCCCCAACTCCACCACCAGAGTTCAATACCTCTCTTTCTGTATCACCAGATACACCACCATCACCTCCTCCATCTCCCCCTCAGAAAAAACCAGCCATTTCTCCATTCTACAAGCCAATCGTTAAGTGGGCAAAGAAACACTCATACCCACTTGAAGTTCCGAAAGAAAAACCATCCAGCTCTACCATCGCTATGTTCCATGAAACAGACTTTCCTCCTCTTGTTCGGGAAAGCTCTAAACTCTCGTTTCCTGCACTAGAAGAATTTATTGACCCACAAAGCAGATATCGGCATGTTCCAAAGATACCTGCCCCTACTGATGTAGATGAACATGGAAGACAGAAAAGAACTCCTATTGCTGAAGCTGTTCTAAACTGGCAATCAAGACTCTTCTTGCACATAACATTGCTTTCAAAGCAATTGATTCCAAGATTGGGAACGTGCAACAAGACTTACGAAGATATGATGAAACCACTAAGAAGATGCTTTCAGATTTCCAAAAGAGGCTTCATGCCTTAGAATCTGGACAAAATTTGGGCTATCATTATCTTGAAAGTCCAAAGGATGAGATAGATAAGCTCAAAAGGCAAATCCAAATCCTTGAAGAAGGAAAGCTCAACCTAGGGAAAACCAATCCATTCCCTTTCACTCTGCGAACATAAATTTTTCCTTCATTGCCTCCACCACCCCAGACATCTATCTTTGCCACTCTTCCAGATATTCCTGTCACACAAAAGACAGATGTGGCTGAGATGAGAAATCGTCTCAGAGAATTAGATCGATTAAGGAAAGGGAAAGAAAAGAAGAAAGAGGAATCTTCGCTGGTTATAAAAGAAAGGCCAAATCAATTAATGTTATCAAACCCATTAGAATTTTTTTCTTAGAGATTTAGGTAATCAGGAATCCCAGCCTGATCCTATACCACCTCCACCACAGATTGATCCTGTCATTGCAACAGATCAGATTCTGTTCCCAACAGAACCAGCCTTTCCAAACATCTTTGAAATTGAATCAGATTCGATATCTCTTGCTTCTTCATCCTCCTTTTCAATCCCTACCATTGACTCTCCTCCCATAGCACCAGTAACCTCATCCGTATTCATGGCTGATCCCCTGGATTATGACATGGATTCAGACCATTCTGAACTAGAAGTTGTTCAGCCAAACAATACCTCTCAAAATATTGTCACTTCATCAAAACAGTTTTTCACTATTGATGAAATTCCTTATCGTAAATGGCCTGAAAGACTTGAAGAATTTCATACTTGGCTCAACACCCAAGCCATTACCAATCATGACAAGTATGATGTTCTTTTTAACTTTGTCACAAGATTCACAGGTAGTCTCAAACTTTGGTGGGCATTTGTGTCAGAACAAGATCAACTTCACTTTTTACTTGCACCAAATTTTCAGTATGCCATCACCCTTATGTACCACTTCTTTGTGGGAAAACCCGTTGATCTCATGGAACTTAGAAGAAGAGAATTTTTTTGAAAGAATGTGCTGTTCTCTTTAGAAAAAACATCTTGATAAGCATTACTGAAAAATGCTTCAGCTCTTTTACCAAGTCGGAGCTGATGCAAATTTGAAGCATGTTTTCCTGACCTCCATTCCTAAAGAATTACCTCAACCAATGGAGAGAAATTTTCTCTCTAGACAACGGAGAATCCAGGATGTTACGTTGGGAGAACTCCAACAAGAATTCCATTTGTGCTTAGAAGACTTGTGTATGAAGCGTCAAATGATTCAGTCTTATGTTCATGACAATAGAGAACTTGATAGGGCATGTTCTCAACAATATTTGAAAATCAAATGCTCCAAGAAAGATTGTGACTGTTCCTGTGGAAAATTCTCCAGGAAAAAGAAGCATTTCAAGAAGATGTGGATAAACAAATCCAAGCATGGCTCCAAGCACCTCCGAAAAAAAGAAGAAATGGCGATATCTACGCAAAAGGAAAGATCACTCGGGTCACAAAAAATCAAACAGATGCTTCATCTGCAACAAAAAAGGACATTTTGCCAAAAATTGTCCCCAGGGGAAAAAAGGTAAGAATCATTTGATACATCATATAGAGAATGAAACTGGTATTTCTCTAGGAAATGATGATATTGAATCCTTATTTTCTGCGGACGAAGAACCATGTGAACAAACTCTCTATGTCATCCCTTGTTACCAAACTCCCAGTGATACTGATTCAGACTCAGACCATGAAGATATTTTTCACATATCTCTCACTCCTTCAAAAGAAAGCACTGACATATTTTCAAGCCAAACTCATTGTCCTCATTTTCTTGTGAAAATATTCACTTCAAAGTTTGCCAAACCAATCACTATCATTGCTCTCATAGACACTGGAGCTGCTTCCTTAATCTTAGACACTAAAGTTCTTCCTGAAGAATATTGGACTTCTTGTGTCCGGTATTTCAATTTTGCCTCAGGAAATAATTTCTCTACAAATGTGAGAACTACTCCCATAACTATTCAGTTATTCCCACAGTGCTCCATAACCACAAAAATCTTTGGTTCTAGTATTTCCAACAAAGATTTGATCATTGGTTGGGATATCATGACTCAAATTTCTTAAATCCGCATCATCCCTGGAAAATGTCTTAAGTATAAAGACCAATTCTCTGAATTTGTCAATATCCAAAGACTTTTCTCCATTGAAATGAGTTTGCTTGACCCGATCATGCAAAAGTTGTTAGAATTCTGCTCGGAATCTCATTATGAATTTGCTCGAAATGTTCCCATCCTTTATGGAAAAACCCAGACTTCTTTGTTCGCCTTTCTTTTAAGAAAAATGAAGATATTAATCCAACTAAGGTGAGTCACATCGGAATGAATCCAGAACACTTGATTTTGGCTCAAAGAGAATGCTCAAAATTATTGCAACAAAGCATCATTGAGGTTTCACATTCTCAATGGGCTTGTGAAGCCTTTTATGTCAATAAGCATGCTGAGCAAACCAGAGAAAAAATGAGGCTGGTAATTAATTACCAGCCACTTAATCTTTTTCTCCAAGATGATAAATTCCCTTTACCCTCTAGAAACTCTCTTTTTGCTGGATTATCCAAAGCTCAAATTTACTCCAAATTTGATCTCAAAGTCGGATTTTGACAATTGGGCATTCATCCTGAAGATAGACCCAAGACAGGGTTTTGTATCCTAAACCAGCATTTCAATGGAAAGTTCTTCCTTTCGGCTTAAAGTTTACTCCATCCCTCTTCAAAAAATAATGTGCCGAATTTTCCAGCCAATTCTGGCAAGCAATTTATATTGATGATATCCTGCTTTATAGTCCTGATGAGCAGTCACACTGCCAACTCCTTGAACAGTTCACTGAAATTGTGAAAAAGTATGGAATTATGCTTTCCCAAAGAAAGATGAATATTACCTAGACAGAAATTGAATTTCTTGGTATGCACCTAAATAAATGGACATACTATCCAGGGCCACATATTGCTTAGGAATTACTAAAGTTTCCTGAAGAAAATTTTACAAGAAAGCAAGTTCGGTAATTCTTGGGATAATTAATTATCTCAGGGACTTTGTTCCACACATTGCAAAACTGCTAATCCCATTGCAGACAATGTTGAAAAAGAATCCCCCACCTTGGGGAAAGTCTCAGACCAATGCAGTCGCTGAACTCAAAGAACTCATGCAATCTCTTCCTCCACTGCAAATTCCATCAACAGGAAAACGAATTCTCTAGACTGATGCTAGTGATGAATATTGGGCTGCAGTCTTATTCGAAGAAATTGATGGTAAGAAACATTTATGTGCAATATAAAAGTGGAAAATTCTCTTAGGCAGAAATGCATTATCATTTCACTTTTAAAGAGATTTTGGCAGTAAAAAATGAAATAAAAAAGTTCGAATTCCATCTTATTGGCCATCACTTCCTAGTTGAATTGGATATGATATCTTTCCCTCAGATGACCAGGTTCAAACAGAAGCAGGTTCCAAATTCCAAATTGCTGAGATGGGCTGAATGGTTTTCAAAATATTCTTTCGAGATCAAGAATATTGCTGGAGACAAAAATGTGCTTGTTGACTCCTTTCAAGACCAAAAGCACCATTTGAAATCAACATGTATGTCATGAGACGTGCTTTTCATATGCGTCAATATGGCGAAAAATATAAGATCGAGAAGATCAAAGACTGGCTAAGCTGGAAGTATCCCCAGGAAATCATTGAATACATCCAGAATGACAATCTCATTGAAAATTTGGATAAACTCATGTGGCAATACCACGCAGATTTGTTCAGGTTTAATGGTGGTTCGACTCTCTATCCTTTTGGATTAAATGCAGATTATCCATTCATACATCCTTTGATTTGGAAAGAAGATGATTTTCTTGACCAGATTCGATGGTTATTGTGGTACTTAATCAATAAGTACTTGATAGCTATTGAAATTCCAACCAGAAGATTCATTGCCAACCTCACCAGGATATTTGGACTTCCCAGAGGTAAGATTAAAAATGAAAATGACAAAAATCTTTTAGATTTTCTTAATTGGTTTTATCCTCCAACTCACTAGAAATGGCTCCTCGAGAAAGAATTGAGAACTACATAGCCAAACCCTGAAGTTCACACTATTTTGTTTTTTAGATGGCCATGGCATTTCTTCACCAATAATGGCCACATTATCGATGCCCCTCAAAATATAGGTACCGCATCCTATAAACCTCGGCTAGATAACAAGGACGCTCGAGTTCACAAATCTTATCCAGGTCCTGTTGGTTGTTGTGAACACCAATATCGAAAACTTCAGAGAATCCTATGCTAGGAAAACAAGATCATTATTCCAGATGCATGGAATTATGATGTACCCACAGCATGGGATCATTTTAGCCTCGCACCAGAAGCCAAAGAAGCGCTCGAAGAATTCAGACAAGCTGCATCATCACAAGATCATCAAATGGCAGACAAAGATGACATTGCACAATCCTCTCAAGACCCCTATGCTACATGGGGAGGTTCTCTTTCCTAAGACCCCTATGATCAAGGACCTTTGTCCTTATCTCAAGGCATAGACACATCCTTCTATGCACAACCATCCAATTGGCCCCAACCAAGTCTTTCTGCCGACACAACAGATGACAACACAGATTGAGAGCAAGAACTGGCATCTGCAACATATCCTCAAGAAGAAGCATCCTCATCCCATCGGCTAAACCAGATTCTCACACTAGAAGATCTTGAAGCACTTGAACAAAAATATGATGCACATATTCTAGCAACAGAACACAACTCAGATGACTCAAACTACAGTTATAATGCTCATGACGGACGAGACCGCTGAAAAATCAATGTTCGTACAAGTTACTGTTCACTTTTACTATAGCAGTAGGCTAGGGAAATCATTGTTCACTGTCATTGTTCATACCGTGTGAATAATTCCTGACCGAAATTTTCGGAAGCCTCCGTTTGTTCAGGACCCGTGTGTTTTGGTCCTTGCTTGTTTGTAGCTTTTATTTGCCTATAAAAGGCAAGTGTGTTGTATTGTGTTGGACAGAGTCCCTGGAAGTAAAGTGAGTGCTTTGTGTAATTCACTCTATGTCTTTCTAAATTTCTCTTCTTCTCCAGCCTAGTAGGATCCTCTAAGAAATGTAGCTCGAATAGTTAGAAATGTTACCATTCTGGTTCTATTCGGGTGTCTCTAGGCTCTGAACTAAAGGGTATAGTGGTTTTCTGCTAAAAGGCTGTCCCTGAAAAGGCTTGATAGTTGTTCGCCCAGTGTGGGAAGGCATACCTGTAGAGAAAAATCCCGAGATATATTCAATAAATACTATAGGCAATTATCTAGTTAAGTACACTACCCACCTAACTAATATGTAATGCAATTAACTAGTAATCACTAATCCATTCTAATCTAATCACTTAACCCTACTTAATTAATACTAATCAACCATTAAGTGTAATTAGTCCACTTAGCAAGGATTAGTGAGATTACTCACCGAAATTACACGAAAGTCGGATCAATCTGACGAGGACGATGTGAGGAACAATAAACTCCAAAGTGGACCTCGGGTTCGGGGCTCGGAAACGCTCCAAAAGCGGGCCAAAAGGGGCTGGAAACCCACTAACCCAGCTGCTGTTCTTGGTTGGCCGGAGCTGGTCCGGTGGCTGAGACGGCGAGGCAAGGCCAGCGGAGGGCGAGCGGGGCTCCAGTGAGGCCGAACGGTGGCCGGACGGAGCTGAATGGTGGCCGGATGGAGCTGGACGACAGTCTATGGTGGCTGAACGTGGCTGGATAGAGGCGGCAAGAGTTGGATGGCAGCTCGACCGGACGGGGGGCAGACGGCGTACAGGTGGGGTGTGTGAGGCGAACGGCGGCAACGGTGCTCCGGCACGACGGCAACGGCAGCTCTGGCGTGGCTGCAGCTCCTTCATTGATGCTGGCCGCTGCTTCTACTTCTGCTGTCTTCGAACGAATGGAGAGGGAGAGGAAGAGAGAGTGTTGAGAGAGGAGAACAAAGAGAGAGGGTGAGTTTGAAAAGTCAAAAAGCAAAAAGGAGGAGGAAGCAAAGTGAAAGACAGCAAGGGGGCATTTAGTGGAGGGGAAATCCGCATGAGGGAAAAGAGAGAGGGAGACAGAGAAAAAGAAAAAGAAAGAAAGAAAGAAAGGAGAGAGAAACTTGTGGCAAAAAGGGGGAAAATGTGTTTGGCCAAATAGGGAAAAAATGGGAATAAATTTAAATGAAAAGAATTTTCTAGAATAGAAAATTCTCATCCCATTTTCTAGAATAGAAAATTCTCATCCCATTTTCTTTTCATCAAACTCATTTAATTCCAAAAGAAATTCCAAACTAGAGTTCTTGGTCCCTACTTGCATTTTTGCATCCAATTTCCCTCTTAAATTTCTTTCAAATGACTCAAAAATCAATTGATGTCTCACTTATCAAATTAATTATTTTCCTCATCCACGGATCCCTCATGCTTCTCAATTTCACAACCAGAATTAATCCTCGGTTTCAATTGAACGAAAATAGCCATAAACTGATTTTTTTTCCCAAAAAGTCTTAGTTGTCAGAAAAATCTTCCGAGATTGAGTCGATACTCCTAGAATTTATTGTGACATAGCAGAAACTTCAATTTTTGAAATCGGACTTGAATTCACAGTTAATTTCACTTGGTGCGTTTTAGCGTGACTTAAGCTACCATATAACTTTCAGATATTTTTAAGTGCAATTGACTCGTGGTCGATTTTCTTCGAACCACTATGAACCTACTCGACTCATTGGCGACTCTCGGTTGTCATGAAAATCCCGAGGATCCAAATACGGACACAGGGTACCCAAACAATAAGAAAATCAGTCTAGTGCCGGTCGACGAGAATTTTCCAATTTAGTAGTGTCACCTACGATTAGCCACACATCTCTGTTGATCCAGTCTATCTCTGATTTTATATCGATTTTTAACCGTGCCATAATGGCCTCTAAAGATGGACACGGTCGAGAAGCCGATTCCTGGTCGAGTTCTCAAATCTATTACCTTAAAATTCCTTAATAATTTCCCTAGGTAGTTTAGTTATCTCAAGAATGATCAGTTCTGAGAATAGCCCTATAGGCGCATCAATGAAATGCCAAATTCATTCAGTAAAAAATAGGGTTGCAAAATCTGGATGTCACAAATAGAGCCAAGCATATTATAATTCCCAAAATTTTCTCTTTTATAAGTTGAGATGCACAACAAAGAACAAAAATTGAGAGAGAGAGAGAGAGAGAGAGAGAGAGAGAGAGAGAGAGAGAGAGAGAGCCCATTGTTAGCCCATCAATGCATTTAGTTTAATCTGTATTCACTCAAATAAATTATGGGTCAACTGGATAATATTAACTATTCCATCTCACATTAGCGCTAAATCTAAGAAAAAACACCAACTTTAGGTCAAGTGACAATTCTGATCCTAACTTTTTTTTTTTTTTTAATCTTGTGAAAAATCACAAACTTTCACAAACTTTAACCCCTATTCCAAATCTAGCCCCCGTTAACTTAGTCTAAAGTCAACCTTGTTTTAGTAAAAAAAAAAAAAAAAAATTCTAGTCGTGAACTTGGCGGATCTTGTCAATGGTGTCTCTCAACAAGCAATGGTCTACAGCTTTAGATTATGACAAAATGACGAAGTCTGACTAGAGAAATTCGATTTGGAGATCTTTTGACCTGCTGATGAAGTATATGAGACAATAAATAACTTCACCGTTATTTGTCAAACTATGGCTCATAGAAGAAGATAATGAATAGTTTTTAAAATCCAACTGGCAAGTGCTTATGAATTTATTGCTGAGGACAAATAATGTATCAGTTAAAAGGGGCCATGATTGAAATTTAAGTGAAAGTATAAAAATTTGGGACAAAATTGTTACTCGACCTAAAGTTAATGCTTTTTTTTTAATGAGATAAAAATAAAAATTGAGGCTAAAATTGTCACTCTACTTAAAGTTTGTGTTTTTTTTTTTTTGGAACTAGGCCTCTCACATTACATCTATAATATGGGGACACTTTTTTGGCTAACATCCTCACATGTGCATTTCAACAAATCTATTCTTATGTGTAAGCTTCTTAAGTTCACTCTCTCTTAATCCAAACATTCTTCTACATAAAAGTTTATCCCAACTCAATTCAAATTGAGTCTCCACCTTAGCCCACCCAAATTTGACAGTAACATAACATTCGCCTTTTGACTCCCCTCAATCGCCTTAATCCTGTAAGAGAACACCATTGGCCATCCAATTTGAAAGTGATATTCGGATCACCAGATTATTCAAAGTGAATCTTAGGATTCTTAACAAAAATCCATAGCCTTTTGCCCCCGTTGTAAAGATCTTCCACAAAAGACTACTTCATGTTAAAAGTCATGAAAATATAAGAGTTTTTCTAATGTGGACTACATTAATTGATATTATAATTTACCGTTTTATGGGGTTAGTCTAAGGTGAGATAGAAGGTTTCTTAATTAATTTAATATGGAGTTGGTTAGTGTGGGCCGAGTTGAGCCTAAGCCATAATGAGAGAGCTTTGTTGAAAACTCTATAAATAGTGCTCAAGTTTCTCCTCTAACACTAATTCTCACAAGTATCCTCACAAAGGAGCATTTACCTAGTGCTAAAGGGTGAGGGGGCCGTCTCATTAAGCCAAAGAGTGAAAGAGGAGAAGAATTTGTGCGTGGATCATCGTTTTTTCGCTTCCGCATCAAGAACAATGAATTACAAAACAAGTGTATTAATCTTTCTACTTGATTATCTGTGCTCTTGTTCTAATCATGGAGATCATAAGATTGCACGTTTTGCATCTTACAAAAAACTCTAGATCCAGCTCTAGCATTTACATTTGATATATGCTGGCTTTACGTGTGCTTGGAGAAGATTGACTCGACCACACCCTGTGCTATCGGGTGCTAATAGTCACAAGCCTCTGCAAAGACCTTTTCGCGAAAAAGCTTCTCTTTTGCCTTCCACTCCCTTATACAAGAGCAGTGTAGAGTCACTAGAGTGGACGGAGGTACTTCATTCTTCCCACTTCTTTTAAAGAACTCTCCACCTCGCCTTGATACTAATTGCACCTAGAGGAAGGCTACGTTTGGTAACGTTTCTATTCAAAAATTGTTTCAGGAAACAAAAATAGAAAAAACCATTTCTGTTCCGGGGAACAATTTTTGAATAGAAGAACGCGTCTGATAACTAGATAAAACTTTTATTCTTGGAATAGAAAAAGAACAGAAACACGTTTGGTAAACTTGTTTAATTTTTTTGTTTCTTTTAATATTTTAATATTATTTTTCCTTTTTATTATTTATTATTTATTATTTTTCTTCCTTTTGATCGGTCGCCAGCCTTAGCCATGGCCGGCGACCAACCGACGAGGGCTGGCGGCCTCGCCCGGATCCAATAAGGCCAAGCTCGCCCAGCCATTGGCGAGACCGAGCTCGCCCAGCCAAGGTGAGGCCGAGCCTCACCGGGGGCCAGCGACGCTCGGCAAGGTCGCCGACCCTTGACGGCCGGTCGTCGGCGTCACCGGCCCTCGACGGCCGGTTGCCGGTCTCGGCCAAGGCCGGCGACCGGCCAAAGAAAAAAGAAGAAGAAAAGAAAGAGAAGGAAAAAATAGGAGAGAGAAAAATTGTTTCTCGGAAGTGTTCCCAGGTTTTTCTTGTTTCTTGTTTCTTGTTTCTGTTATAAATTTGTTTCCGGGAAAAAAGTGTAAACAAACACGTTTCTGTTCTTTTTTTTGTTCCCTAGAACAAAAGAATAGAAATTGTGTTCCGGGGAACAAAAAAAGAACACAAACAAACCGGCCTGAAATTGCCAATTGGAGAAATGCCACCTTCACTTCGTAATCTTTTGATTCTGATAGCCTGTATAGAGCATCCAAGGCTAAAATCTGCACAGCCATATCACAAGAAACATTCATGACTTGATAGTTTAAAAGTACTGAATATGACATCCTTTCGCCTCAAGAACTAAACCTTTTCACTCTCTGCATATTAGTTCTGCATATTAATTCCACTTTCTCAAGTACATTGGAAAGAATGCACAGGAGTGATCGCAACCTACTGCAGTATGGTCTTATTTTCAAAAAGAATAACAAGATTATACTCTCAACCAGCAGGAGAACATAAATTTAGGAAACTAAGCCTGAGAAATTTTCTGTTTTGAAAGGTCCAATAAGTGAGGGGTAAGAAGGAATTGACCATAAGACTCAGTTTCTTGGCAAGGGTGATGCACCTCAGAGTAAGCCCTCAATTATATACTCATCCCAAAAAGAACAAAAAAGCTATCCAAACAACTGTCTTAGTTCATTGTCAGAATTAGGACACGAAAGGTGATGAGATTAAAGTAAAGTAAGAGAGTTTGAATTTATGAAAGAGACATCTCAGCAGTAAGCATCATTCCTCACTGGACTTCTCAGCCCCAAGGTTGTGCTACCTCCAAGAACTTCGTCCTCATGTCAGAGCAGAATAAAAATCAATCTAAAAGAATGAGAAGTCTCGAGGAACCCTCCAAAAAAAAAAAAAAAAAAAAAAAAGCCTTCCTTGAGCCCCAAACAAACTTGTACAAGTCTTTGGCCAAGTCTACTAGCTGGCTTGGTGCAAGACATACAGAATTTGAAACATAGCAAAAAAAATATGCAGACTCTAGGGGGAAACGAAAGTCAAGCGCAAGTATCATAAGCTGTGATTGCTATCTGGCTACACAATCATGTCTCTCCCACAACTATGAACTGTTAAAGAAACTACATACTCAACGCCTCCCATCATCAGTCAACCAACCTCTACAACGTAGTGATGTAAATCAGACCTGTTCATAGAAGAAAGGAGAGAACAAGTAATTAAGGCTACACTACCTGAGAAGCTTCAACAGATTTTGGAAGGTTCTCCAGGGAAGGCTCCCATTCCTGCCCTTGCCAGTCAGCGACTTTGTCCTTCCCCGGCATCCTCCTGCCTTTAAACTCATTAGCCAATGTCACAATCCTTGTATATATTTGAGATAGGTTCAAAGGCTTCTGGAGGAATGCCAGTGTCCTCGGTCCATAAAACCAAGTCAATCTTTTTCTCTATTTCGGGAATATTGGTGTCCAAGAATCCTAGGAACCTCTCTATATCAATTGATTTGAATTTGAAGGTGGCAATATACTTCAGGAATTCATCGAACACTGGCCTTCCAACCTAAGAAATGTTGGACAGAAAGTCATGTCGAGAACAAATTATGTAGATGAACCTCATATATTCCTGCAATAGACATGATACCTCGCATTCAATTCGCCATAGAAACTGGAAACCTTTCTCGTAAGGAGCTCGAGAACCTACATCATCCGGGTCCACTCCTTCCTGCTTTGTTCTGAGCTTAGTGAACTCCATGTTGTCGCTAAATCTCTCCATTTCCTCGTTTAAGCCTCTCCAATCAATTCCAATATTCAACGCAGCCCTCTCTTCCCCTTGGACCGCCTCCACAATTCTCCTCTCCCATAAGTCGTAAATCCCCGTAAGAAATTTGAAAACAATAAATACACCATGAGGCAAAGATCCACAACCCAATACATTTCGGCAAACTGCACATAATGATATATCAACACTGGACAAGGAAATTAACCCTATGAGTTCAATGCATAGGGGCTGTGTTTTATGCTTCCAAGATGAATTTAGGTTAAGGGTTTGTTCATTTCGTAGAAAATATTCTCTGGGAAAACATTTTCTCATTTTCCTATATTTGTTTCACTTAGGAAAAGAGTCAACGCAAAATGTGTCCCTGGTCAACGGAAAACTATGTATAAATTCAGGAAAATGATTGAGTGTTGACTCTTGAACCCAAAACTTTACATTTGAACATGGTACCCTTAATGCTATTTCTCGAGTCTCCAACGTCTAGGCTGGTTCTATAAAGGCCGGGCCTCAGTCCATCGAGGTCGAGACGAAGGCTACAACACCCAAGTACGAGTCCATTGATACCAAACTTGAGCCATTGATGGAGGGTAAATATGTCATATAAGTACAAATTTGAAATGTTTTATGTTACAAGAAAAAAATTAGGGCGAATGTGTCACAGCAGGCATAATTTGGAGTTTTTGATGTCGTAAAAAATTTTCAAGGTAAATATGTCATAGAATGCATAATTTTTTATGACTTTTTTTCCTAATTTTTAAAGGAATCACTTTTGAATGCTCAATATTGACATTCTATAAGAGCTTTCGTGTTATGTCAAACACTTCGATATATTTCTGACAATCTCTGATACTCAATCAACAAGTGTTGGATTTTTCGATTCCTAATCAAGTCTCCCGACACTCTCCAATACACAAGTCGGGAATTCCGACATACGCGTTCAGAATTCCGACATGTGATTTCAACACATATGGGGTCAATTTTAAAAATATTTAATAAATGAGAGGTCAAAATGTAAATATGTAAACAAATAAAAATAAATGGGAAAGAAAAAAACCTAATCTTTTCCTTTCTTCTAACTCTCACTTCTTGTAACACAATTTACCCCCAAGTTTTTTCTTTCTTTCTTTTCTCTTCCGAACATGCGAGTCTAGAATGTGAATTATTTTTTCTCCTTCAAGTTATATGAATTATTGAAATGGAGTTGAATTTTCAAATTGAAACAATAAATGTATTAATAAATTGTGGATTTATGTTTTTAGTGTAAATTTATTCTAGGCTTTCTTTTTATTATTCATTTATTTATGAATTTGAATAAATTAATTTGATTAAAATGATCATTTCATGTACATATAAATCGTGTCCGAACGTGTTAAAATTCTCTATGTTTTGATAAACGACGTGTCGGTGTATCGTCTTATATCACGTATCGCGTGTCGTATGTTGGTGCTACTCAGAGATGGAATAAAGTTGTGCTATTGGGCATTTCTTTTTTACTTGGTTTCAAATCCTCCAGATTCACTTGGGAGTCCAAGTGCATGATTGACGTCGAGTTTGCCTTTTCCCGACCAGATTTGGGATGCTGCTGGACAAGAGAATCGAAATTTGTGTTCCTCATGTTGTTTTTGGAGTTCTCTCTAGTACCAATTACTCTGTTACCGTCTCTTCTTTTGTGCAGTGCCTTGGATCTCGAACTTTATTTTCAAACCTTCAACTGCTAATCAAATTTTTTTTTTTGGGTTAATTGCAATCACATGAACGTTTTTTTTTTTTTTTTGAAAAATAATAATGACACATCAGCTTTTTCCACTAGCAAAATTATATAAAACTGACAAATGAACTAAATTGTACTAATTTAATAAGTTTTAAAACTTAATAGGACATTTCCCAAATTTTATGACTCAATTATATTTATATTTTAAAATAAAAAAATTAAAATTTTTTTTTCTCTCTTCTTCGTCTTCCATCTATAATCATTGGGAAAATATTCAGTGATTTGATACCATATCAACAACCTATGTGGTGTGTATTTTTTCACTCATATCAACTAACATATTGACACGTGTCTACCAATCCACGTCAATAGTTGATATGGAATCTAAATTAAAAAAAAAAAAAACTTCTCTCTTCCTCTTTCCTCCATAGCTGCTTGACTTCCGCTCCTCCCTGCTATCGCCACCGGCGCCATGATTAGGACAGCCAATACTGCATCCAAGCCAGGCATGGCTAGCTTCCTTTGTCCACTCCCTCTCATCGTTCCGTATATCTCGAAATGTGGCCATCCATGGCTGAAATCTTCGTATCGCTCGTACATGGCCTTCACCGACGTCATGATGTTGTATAGTTCAACCACCATTGCGTCTAAATCGAGCCACAACCATCTTCCTTTGTTTTTCTCCACCTCATCGATCTCCATATCTCAATATCTGCCCGTACATGACGTCGCTAGTCCATGCTCCGACCATCTTCCCTGCCATCTGTTCCTCTGTTTTTCTTTTGTTGTCCAAGCTTGCAGTCCATAGCTGTTGGGATCCCCAGCTTGTCGTCAAGGCTCACGGCCATGGACAAGCTTTGGTCGCTAGATCTTCAGATGAGCCACTTCGCCAGCCATAAATAACCTTAGGCTTGTGGCCATGGACGAGACTAGTTCTGAAGGCATGACTCCAGTTTAGATCAGGACAGGCGACGACTGCAAGCCGTCTGGACTTCGTTGCTCAAAATCGTGAGCAGATCTACAGTCATAGTAACCAGATTTGGACTTTGTTACTCGGAGTAGTTGCCGTCGGTGGAAAGACAAACTCCAGTCGCGGCTCATTGCAATGTAGTTGCCGTTGGTGGATTGACCTGCAAAGCTTGCAGGCAAGTAGCTAACTGCAAGCGACATCAAAAGGGGTAGAGATGGTGGCCGGACGGGGTTGTAGCTTGGGCTGAAAGCAAACAATGCTAGAAGGGGTGGATGTGGTGGTCAGACTGGGTGGTGCAGTATGATGGAGGGGAAAGAAGAGAAAAATCAGTGGACATATGTCAACTAATTATTCATCGGGGAATATTCTCAATAAGGGTGCGTTTAGTAATGTTTCTTTTAAAAAATTATTTTAGGGAACGAAATAGAAAAAAACTATTTTTGTTCTGGGGAATAATCTTTGAACAGAAGAACGTGTTTGATAAACTTGTTCTTAGAATAGAAAAAGAACATAAACACATTTGGTAAACTTGTATAGTTTTTTTGTTTCTTTTCATTTTTTAATATTTTTATTTTATCTTATTTTTTTCTTTTTCTTTTTATTTTTTATTTTTCCTTTTTCCTTTTTTCTTCCTTTTGGCTGATCGTTGGCCTCGACCATGGCCAACGACCGGCCGACGAGGGCCGACAGCCTCGTTGGTCGGCGCGAGGCCGAGCCTCGTTAGGGGCCGGCGATGCTCGGCCTCGCTAGGGGCGGCAACGCTCCGGCAAGGTTGCCAGCCCTTAACGGCTGATCGCCGGCCATGGCCGAGGCCGGCAACCGGCCAAGAAAAAAGAAGAAGAAACTAAAGAGAAGAAAAAAATAGGAGAGAGAAAAATTATTTCTTGGAAATGTTTTGGGAACAGTCCAAAAATCATATCGAATAAATTAAAAGTTTAAGGGTGACATTGCACGTTGAGCTAAAAGTTCAAGGACCACGGCAAACAAATTTAAAATTTCAGAATCACATTATATATTGGGCCAAAATTCAGAAATTATTTGTGACATTTGTGTTATTGTCTAACAATGAATACATTAAAAAATAAAAAAACCGACAGTGATGTAGGGAAGGCACACCTTAGCACCCAGCGACAGGAGGAACGCGATGGACGTGGCGGGATGCAGTGGGACAGGCGAGAACGGCGTCTTGACGAGTGAATGGTCTCCGTATCGTATTTTTAAGGATTCGAGTATTCGCTCGGGGAGTCGGTCGAGATACCGGATGTGGCGCGCAAGCTGTGTAGTAATGATTTGTATTCAAATTGTCAACTTCTCAAAGCCGTAGCAATTCGTCCCGAGGTGGTCGACGGTCGATGAGCTCAAAATTCATAAATTTATCAATCATAAAAAATCACGATCTCTTAGTATTTTCTTTTCTTACACAAAATCAATTTGGATATTCGGCTGATCGATGAAGTTTTTACTTCTCATATGGCAGAAAATTGTATAATAAATTAATTGCACAGACTTCATATGCTGTAGACACTCTTGAAATGAATTTTCAATATTTTATCGATTCTGCTAATTCTCTCCTCGAGAACATGATGATATCCGATTTCTAAACATTACAAGCGTACAAGCAAAGATATTAACCATTTCTTGGCTGGACAATAAAAGGTTCGAGAATCAATTATTTGTTATAGGAATTGTGTACAAAAACTTCACACATGCAGTTTTACTTCTAACAAGCAATTAGTTACTTGAGTGGTTAATGGAGAAGGCAGGATGTGTAGATGAAAATTAAAAGATTTGCACTGCTCAACGGAATTTTTTTTTTAAATTTAATGATAACGTCACATCGGAAGTTAAATAAAAGGATTCCAGCTATTTCAGAAAACTATTCACTTTATTTTTGGGAAATGAAAAATTTATCTAACTCTTAAATCTCTTAATCCCCCAAAATGTCGATTCTCATCCCCCTCCCCCCCCCCCCTCTCAAAATCCGCACATACACCCCAAGCACTGTCTAATTCGACGAAAATAAACTGGGTCGCTTTCAGAGCTAACTCATTAAACCCAACCACCCTCCGTCCATCTCCGTTGCATAATCTCCGATCAGTTTCTTCTATCCCCTCTTCGGTTCATCTTCTTCCTCCTTCATCCGTGCGTTTTGCCCCCTCTCTCTCAAGGCTTTTCAAGCCAGTCGTGTAGAGAGAGAGAGAGAGAGAGAGAGAGAGAGGAGTGAAGAGCAAGAAGAGAGAAAGAGAGTGAGGAAAACCAATGAAGAGAGAAGCACACGACTTGCGGGGCCTATCTTTGGAGGATGCGGCGGCGGCGGCGGCAATTGACGAGAAGACGTGCCGCAATCGGATGAAAATCTCGACAAATTTTAATCCAAACAAATAGATGTGCCGTCACTAATGCCTTCTGCTTCACGCTTACCTCCCAGGCAACCTAATTATATATTTATATGAAGCATGGAATCAGTATCCCTTTGATTTCTGGAGGTCAACGTTGGAAACCGACAACAACTTGTAAAAGGAAGACAAAATAATTATATATTTAATGGAGCATGGAATCAATATCCTTTGATTTCTACAGGCCAACATTGGAAACCGACAACAATTTCTGAAAGGAAAGCCACGTCTCTTGCTTTGCTGATGTTGTCCATAATATCGTTAACTTTTATTCAAAAGTCATCACATGAATTTTTCTCCTATAGTTTCCTTTAATGATCCCACGGGATAGGGATATTCCATTACCCTAGAGTTACCAAAATTGAAGTTCGAAACTTGTCCGAAGTGCATTTGAAAAATCGACTTTGCGCTTCCTTACGACTCATGTTAGGGCTTTCGTATACGAGCTTAAACTCGAGACATATTTAAACAAGCTTTACCAATCGTCACATTTCACTTTGCAATATTATAGTTTTATGGATTATTGGAATGGAGTTGAATTTTTCAAATTGAAAATATAAATGATATTAACAAATGGTGGATTAATATTTTTAATATAAATTCATTCTATGCTCTTTTTTATTATTTATTTATTTTGGAATTTGAATCAAATTAATTTGGTTAAAATATTCATAAAAATGATAGTTTATTATATATATATATATATATATATATAAATATACATTTAATATACGTGTTCCAACATATCAAAATTATCTATTTTCTAATAAACATCGTGTCAGTGTGTTGTATCGTATTGTATTGTGTCGTGCCGCGTGTGTCGGTATTGGTGTTATTTAGATTACAACTATAGTCGAATCACTCAAGTACTTTCAGTATTTCCCAAATCTCAATTACACAAAATAATGCACGTAGTGTTTAGCCTCACAATTTCTCACGAAATAACTTCTCAATCTCATGAAAGTATTATACATGAATTCTTACTACAAAAATTTGATCGGCTGTCTCACGTATGCAAAGATGTAATTGTCGAGAAGACGTGTGGCACTAGGATGAAAATCTCATGAATTTTAATCCAAACAAATAGATGTACCGTCACTAATGCCTTTTGCTTCACGCTCACCTCCAAGACAAAATAATTATACGTTTATATGGGGCATGGAATCAATGTCTCTCTAATTTCTGCATGCCAACGTTGGAAACCGACAACGACTTGTAAAAGGAAACTTACGTCTCTTGCTTTGTTGATGTTATATATATATATATATATCAAAAGTAAATCACATGAGTGTTCCTCTTATAGTTTCCTTTGATGATCCCATGGGATATTCCATATCCTAGAGTTACCAAAATTGAAGTTCGAAACTTGTCCGAAGTGCATCTGAAAAATCGACTCTGCGCTTCCTTACGATTCATGTAAGGTCTTTTATTTATGGGCTTAAACTCGAGAAATATTTAAACAAGATTTAACAATCATCACATGTCACTTTGCAGTATTCCAATTTTATAGATATTAGAATGGAGTTGAATACGTCAAATTGAAATAATGAATGATATTAACAAATGACAGAATTATATTTTTAGTGTAAATTCATTCTAGACTCTTTTTTATTATTTATTTATTTGTGAATTTGAATCAAATTAATTTGATTAAAATAATCATAAACTAATAATTTATTATATATAAATATACATTTAATATACAACGTGTTGAGATTCTCTATTTTTTTTTTATAAACATCGTGTCAGTGTTGTGTCGCGCCGTATCATGTCGTTTGTTGGTGTTGATACTACTTAGATTATAACTACACTTGAGTCACTAAAGCACTTTTAGTGTTTCTCAAGTCTCAATTACACCAAATAAGGCACACAATGTTTAGCTCTACAATTTCTTGTGAAATAATTTCTCAATCTCATAAAAGTATTATTTATGAATTCTTACCAAAAAAATTTAATCGACTATCTCACATATGCAAAGATGTAATTGACGAGAAGACGTGCGGCACTATGATGAAAATCTCATGAATTTTAATCCAAACAAATAGATGTACCTTCACCAATGCCTTTTGCTTCACGCTCACCTCCAAGAAAAAAATAGTTATATATTTATATGGAGCATGGAATCAATATCTTTATGATTTCTGCAGGCCAACGTTGGAAACCGACAACTTGTAAAAGGAAAGCCGCGTCTCTTGCTTTGCTGATGTTGTCTAGAATATCTTTTGTTTTCGTTCAAAAGACATCACATGAACTTTCCTCTTATAGTTTCCTTCGATGATCCCAAGAGAAATTCCATATCCTAGAGTTACCAAAATTGAAGTTCGAAATTTGTCCGAAGTGCATATGAAAAATTGACTCCGTACTTCCCTACGATTCATTACAGGATTTTCGTTTGCACACTTAAAATCGACATATATTTTAACAGGATTTACCCATCGTCACATGTCACTTTGTAGTATTCTAGTTTTCTGGATTATTAGATTAGAGTTGAATTCATCAAATTGAAACAATGAATGATATTAATAAATTGTGGGTTAATATTTTTAGTGTAAATTCATTCTAAGCTCTTTTTTATTATTTATTTATTTGTGAATTCGAATCAAATTAATTTGATTAAAATAAGTATAAAAATGATAATTTATTATATATAAATATACATTTAATATACAACGTATTCTGACATGTTGGAATTCTTTATTTTCTGATAAATATCGTGTTCGCGTGTTGTATCGCGTCATGTCGTGTGTCAGTATTTGTGCTACTTAGATTACAACCACAGTCGAGTCACTCAAGTACTTTTGGTGTTTCTCAAGTCTCAAATACACTAAATAATGCACGCAGTGTTTAGCTCCACAATTTCTTGTGAAATAATTTCTCAATTTCATGAAAGTATTACACACGAATTCTTACTACAAAAATTTGATCGGCTATCTCACATATGCAAAGATGTAATTGCCAAGAAGACATGTGGCACTAGGATGAAAATCTCGTAAATCTTAATCCAAACAAATAAATGTACCGTCACCAATGCCTTTTGCTTCACGCTCACCTCCAAGACAAAATAATTATATATTTATATGGGGCATGGAATCAAAAGCCCTCTAATTTCCGCAAGCCAACGTTGGAAACCGACAACGACTTGTAAAAGGAAACCTACGTCTCTTGATTTACTGATGTTGTCCAGAATATTTTTTACTTTTATTCAAAAGTCATCACATGAACTTTCCTCTTATAGTTTCCTTTGATGATCCCATGTGATTTTCCACATCCTAGAGTTACCAAAATTGAAAATCGAAACTTGTCCAAAGTGCATTTAAAAATCGACTCCGCACTTCCTTACGATACATGTCAGGTCTTTTGTTACGGGCTTAAACTCGAGAAATATTTGAATAGGATTTAACAATCATCACATGTCACTTTGCATCATTCTAGTTTTACGGATAATTGGAATGGAGTTGAATTTGTCAAATTGAAATTATAAATGATATTAACAAATGGTGGATTCATAGTTTTAATGTAAATTTATTCTAAGCTCTTTTTATTATTTAATTATTTGTGAATTCGAATCAAATTAATTTGATTAAAATAATCATAAAAATGATAATTTGTTATATATAAATATATATTTAATATCCGACGCATTCCAACATGTTGGAATTTTGTATTTTTTGATAAAACAATGTGGTGTTGTGTTGTATTGCGTTGTGCTGCGTGTTGGTATTGGTGCTATTGCAATTTCAACCATAGTCGAGTCACTCAAGCACTTTCAGCATTTCCCAAGCTCCAATTACACTAAATAACACAGGTAGTGTTTAGCCCCACAATTTCTTAAAAAATAATTTCTCAATCTCATGAAAATATTATACACGAATTCTTACTACAAAAATTTGATCAGCTATCTCACGAATGCAAAGATGTAATTGCTGAGAAGACGTGTGGCACTGGGATGAAAATCTCATGAATTTTAATCCAAACAAATAGATGTACCGTCACCAATGCCTTTTGCTTCATGCTCACGTCCAAGACAAAATAATTATATATTTATATGGGGCATGGAATCAATATCCCTCTAATTTTTGTAGGCCAACATAGAAAACCAACAATGATTTGTAAAAGGAAACCTACGTCTCTTGCTTTGCTAATGTTGTTTAGAATATTTTTACTTTTATTCAAAAGTCATCACATGAACTTTCCTCTTATAGTTTCCTTTAATGATCCCACGAGATATCCATATCCTAAAGTTACCAAAATTGAAGTTCGAAACTTGTCCGAAGTGCATTTGAAAAATTGACTCAGTGCTTCCGTACGATTCATGCCAAGTTTTTCGTTTACAAGCTTAAACTCGAGAAATATTTGAATAGAATTTAGCAATCGTCACATGTCACTTTGTAGTATTCTAGTTTTATAGATATTGTAATGGAGCCGAATACGTCAAACTGAAATAATGAATGATATTAACAAATGATGGGGTAATATTTTTAGTGTAAATTCATTCTAGACTTTTATTATTTATTTACTTTTGAATTTGAATCAAATTAATTTGATTAAAATAGTCATAAAAGTAATAATTTATTATATATAAATATACATTTAATATGTAACGTGTCCCAACATGCTTCTCTATTTTTTTTTTTATATAAATATTGTGTTGGCGTGTTGTGTCGTGTTGTATTATGCCGCTTGTTGGTGTTAGTACTATTTAGATTATAATTACACTCGAGTCACTAAAACACTTTCAGTATTTTCCAAACTTCAATTACACCAAATAACGCATGCAGTGTTTAGCCCCACAATTTTTCATGAAATAATTTCTCAATCCCACAAAAGTATTATATACGAATTCTTACCACAAAAATGTAATCGGCTATCTCACATATGCAAAGATGTAATTGACAAGAAGACGTGCGACATTAGGATGAAAATCTCATGAATTTTAATCCAAATTCAATAATGGGAAAACACTTATCCTTTTCTTACATGGTAGCACTAAATCAACGCAAGCAATTTATTTTTTCTAATATCGTTTGAAGCTACTTTTTGGCAGTTGATGCCGCCAACTTTAGAATCCTTTTGGCCTTATTTTTTTTATTTATTTCGATCCCTCTTTAATTAACTAAAAATCTTAGGAAATTACTAGCTTCAACTCCAAAAGTACATTTTAAACGGTTCATATTTAATTTATACTTCCACATCATGGCCTGACTAATTAAGACAAGTGATTTGTCCGATTTGACTTGACGATGACATCATCGATACAAACTTCCTTGACATCACTAATTATATCAAGGAAAATGAAATTATCGCCCTCTGGTACATGGCACTTGCATTCTTTGGTTTGAAAGGCATGACTAACCATTCGGATGTACCAATTGTTCCTGAACATCTAAATGTGGTCTTATGAACATCCTCTTTTGCTATTAAAATCTAGTTATAGCCTAAATGATGTCCATAAGTGACATAATCTCATTGCCAAAGGCTAAGTCGATGAATGTGTCAGCCATTGGTATCTGATATTCATCCTCGGGTGTTATTGCATTTAAATCATGGAAATCTATGCACAACCTGAGCTTCCTACTTTTCTTTTTCACTAATACAATATTTGACAGTCACTCAATGTATTGTGTTGTTCTTAAAAAGCTTGCCATGAGTAATCTTTCAATTTCTTAGTTGACTTTTTGCATAATCTCCAGTGTAAACTGTCTTGGAGGTTGTTTATGTGGCTCGAAGCCCTTTTTAATGGGTGGTTGATGCTCAACTACATCTCTACCCGATCTAGGCATTTCATGATAATTCCAAGCAAAACAATCTTTGTATTTCCTTAACAGGTCTACTAATCAAATTTGAATTCATTATCCAGTAAGGCACCTATATAAATGGGGCGTTAATCAGTCTCCATGCTAAGATTAACTTCTTTCAATGGGTCTTGAGGCTCAATCACCTTATCATCATCCTTGATAGGCGATTCTTCGAACTCTAGAGTTCCTTCAATAGTTTTGATATCCTGCTCTACTAGTTCAGCCCTATAGGCCGATACATCCTAATGAGATCTTTTGATAATATAAAGTTCTCCATAAACAACCTAATCAAATTGCTCTGTTGATTTTTTGGGACCCACTCAACTGTCCCTTTATTAAAACGGCAAAACTCAATATTATTAGGATCTATCAAGGGGGTCTGCTTATGCAAATATTGTTCTATGATGCCTATTGGCACCCTATTGTTGCCTGTGACCATACTACTCATGGCTTCTTTTTTTACTTTAACATATTCTATCTTATTATCATTCCAAAATGACAACATCTGATAAAGAGTCGATGGTACACATTGGTTATCATGAATCCAATCTTTTCCTAGTAATAAGTTGTATGATCTATCAACATCGACCACACAGAAAGAAGTCCCTGAAGTATTTGATCCCACAGTTAGGTCGATGAAAAATATTCCTTTAACATCCGAAACATTCCCTATGAAGTCTGACAACTGAATATTTGATGGGATAATTTCATTGTCTTTTTTCCCCATTTTCTTGTAGAAGTGATAGAGGATGACATTCAAAGTAGACCCTCATGAATTAACACTTGAGATATAGGCCGACCGTTGATCTTGAGATTAATATTTAATATTCTCAAGTGGTTCGAACTCTTTGCTGGAGGTTTTTCAAATTCCATTACTTCTTCAGCATCAAAATAGACCTCTGTTCCCTCATTTTCATCTGCAAGGATTTCCTCGCATAATTTTTATAGTAGATAGGAACATGCGGAATTCATTAGGAAGTTTTGTCTGTACCATACATGAGCTTAATGGTGATACTGATCTCGATATAGGACTCCTCCTTCACTCTAATGACTCAGCAACTGCTTTTGTGGCTAGTCGTCTGGCTTGGTTGGGAGTTGTATTATCATTCTCTGGCTTTTTTTCTCCAAACCAAATTCTTTGTCTTAACCTTCTTCGGTTTATGGTTTGCCATTACAGTGGGCTTGACTTGAGTTATGCAAACCTGGTCAATTTGCTTTAAGAGTAAATGTATCTTCTTCTTTCTTTGCATCCTCCACTTCTATTATACATTAAACTGTTCTTTAGGGGTTGAGCCCTATCAACCTTATACCATTTACCAGCAAGCGGATCATGGGTTATCTTTAAAGTGCGTTGACGGTGATAATTAGCTATTGGTTTCATATCTTTATCGTCAAACTCTACTCCCTATCAAGATGGGCTAACCATTCGAGGGTGAATAGTAGGTGAACTATAACTAACATAATAGTCATATTGTCCACTATAGTCTCCTAGAGTTTCAATGGTAGGATCTTCCTCTGCAGATCTTCATTTGAATGAGTTTTTAGTCTCTTGATGGGCATGAAACTTCTTGGAGGGTCCTGTCTCATATGCAACAGGTTTTCTTTGGTTAGAACTACCTAAATTGTGTACCTCATTAATGACCATTGCACCATGTTGATTGTGATGCCCCTTTGAGTAGTACTTCTGTCGTTGGATCAACTACTTACAATTTGGACACAATTAATGACCTTGATTCTTACTAGACTATGAATCACACAAGTCAACTCTTTTCTTCCAATAAGCATGACACTTTCTAGGATAGGGTGGCCCATTTGGAATTGGTCCTTTTCGAAATGGGGTAGTCAAGCCTGAGTTATATTCCCTGCTAACGACCCTTTGGCCAGATTGATGGTACTGGTGCCTGGGACTATACCCCTCCTGTCTAATCACCTACTTCCACCTTACAATGTATCGAAGCTAGTGATGACTTATGGGTATGGATCTTACCCTAGATGATATCATTCCAGTCATGATAGGGAATGGGTCCACATCAACTTTCATGGAAGCTTTATTCTTGTTATCAACAAACTTTATTTTCTCTTGCTTGATGATGACTTGAATGTTTCTTTCGATAACCACACAATCGTTGGTATTATTGACTCCATGAATAATATTATTTGCAATATCTCTTCCCTGCCAATTCTTCTTTAGCAGGTATGCTCTGCCCTTTGATCAATCTTATATGGTTATCAGCCAGTAATAGATTGATTATCTTTTCAGTTTTATTGGCATCAAAGGAGTAGTAGATAGACTATTTAGCTTTAGGCATGAGGTTGGACTTTTCATTTACTTAGCTGGCTTTAGTGCTTGACAAACATATTATTTATTTATAATTATTTTAGCTATAGTCACTTCGACTGTATCGACCTGCTCTAATTCTTCATCTACTTGTGCAACATCAGCCCAATTAACATATGCTCGTCTACCATGACATTTGTCTTTTTCTTTGAGCAAGCTCTCACGCTTAGTGGCTATGGTAGATAGCTGAAACAAATCAAAATAGGGTTACCTAACCATTCTTTCTTGAATTTCGAACTTCAAACCATTAAATGCAAGATCTACAAAGGTTTTCTCTAGTAATGGGACTAAACACTTATTTTTGGCCCTCTTAAACCTAAAAATAAACTGGTCGACTAACTCATTATGTAGTTGTTTCATGGTCGATAAGTTAACCATTAACAGATCTAGAGTAGCCTTTTAGAATTGGGTATGGACTAATCTTTCCATTTGTTCTCATGAATTAACTGAGTTTGGCGACAATGTTGTATACTAAGTAAAAATCGTTTTTGATAATGATAAAGGGAATAACCTCAACTTCCAATGATCTGCATGTGTTGCATCTTCGCATTGTGCTAAGAAACGATTAACATGCTCAAAAGTCGACTGATCCTCTTCATCGGTAAACAAAGTAAACTCAGGTATTATAAAACCCCTCGGGTATGGTATAGTATCCATCTAATTTAGGTATGGCTTTCTATAGATGTTAGCTAAGCATGCAATATCATTGTCGTATCCCCTTAATAATGGATCAACTATTGGCTGATTTTGAATTGGAGCCATACGAGGAAACCCTGGGACTTGTTGTACATCATAATTAGGTTGCAATGCTAGATTTGCATTTTGTTGAGGAGCTTGATGGTATTGTTATTGAGGTCCATAAGGCTAAAGTTGTTGTTGGACTACAAATGTTGGGTTTATATGTGGGTTGAGGATATTCATATGGGCAGGAGGAAAAGATTGTTGTAACATTTGAGGTTGAGCATTCAGAGATATGTGGGGCTGGATATTAGGAACTTACTTCTGAACATTAGGAGCCTCCATTAGGGGCGTCTAATGGATGTTCAGCTGTTGGAATTGGCCGTGCCCCCTAATTGGAGTCATCACAACTCCGGGGACATTCATTGTGACTGCAACACATTTGTCTGAGGTACCGGAATGAGATTTGGTTGAGTTAAATCTACCCTAACAACATTCTCAAGTGATGTATTCTATTGAGTAGTTGGTGGAACAAACACGATAGGACCCTAATCAGCATTGATAGAGACATACGAATTAACAGACCCATTAGCCTGCATAGACGCCGGAACTTCTCCCCTTTGTAAGATCCTAAAGGGGGTTAAGTCAACACCGCTTGTCCTACATTACCCAATATTAATTGAAAAGCTAACAAGATAGAAACGTACCTCTGTTGAAATAAGGACTCGCCCTATTTGAGGCTGAGTTGGTCCTGTTGAGACCCCACGCTGTCCTTGGGCACATTTGTGATAAGTATTGATGATTAAAGGCCTGAAGACGTTCGTCATTCATCTGGCCATCTGATGAGCAAACTCATTTTGAGTTTCATCGATTGTTCGCCTCATAGTAACGAGCATGACTGGCATGAGGTTTGCCTATCTTTTTTCTTCCACACGTTGCCTTAAAACATCAGTACCTTTCTTTTGGATTTGAATTGCTATTTCATTCTGAGGAGGTTGGGTTGATGATGATTCATCTCATGCATTGTTCTCAGCCATTAGCATTTGCTCATTAGTGGCGCTATTCAAGTTGATTCGACTTTGGATTCGTGGCATAATACTCTCTCGACTTAACATAAATGGTCCCACCAGGTGTGCCAAAAATATGTTTCACCAGTTTTGATTCTTGTGAAAAATCTTTTATCCAATGTTGTGTTTTGGTTTTACTGTAGGAGACTCAGGTTTTGCGTTAAGCTTGAATAGAGAATGTCAAATGTGAGGGAATTTTTTTTTCTCAATTTGTATAGACAACTCTAATAATTGATACTTGGATAGCTCAAAGACTAACTGCTTCCAAGCACAAATCACACTAGAATCTAATCAACGATGTAATCAGAACATATCAACTAAATAGCCTATGCTTTGAACTCAAACTATGCCGGAATTTAATCTATGATACAGCTTGTTTTACACGTAAAGCTGGAATCTAATTGACAGCAATACTCTTGGATAGGAAACACAACGTTGAAATTTAATCAACGAAAAATCATAACGCCGGCTGTTACTTTCGGAGTCAGGATGTTCTTCATCTCAGATGATCTCTAACAGTTTCTGGCTATCTTCTTCTTTTGGCCGCTGTAAGCTGCGTGTCTGTTGTGGGTACGATGAAGAGAATGCGTCCGAGGATGTCTCGTATTTATATCGTGAACTACCGGCAATTTGCTGTTTGAACTTTTGTTAAGACAACATAATTATGTATTTATATAAAGCATGGAATCATTATCCCTCTAATTTCTGCAGGCCAACGTTGGAAATCGATAACGACTTGTAAAAGGAAGACAGCATAATTATATATCTATATGGAGCATGGAATCAATATCCCTCTGATTTCTGCAGGCCAACGTTGGAAACGACGACAACTTGTGAAAGGAAAGCCGCGTCTCTTGCTTTGCTGATGTTGTCTAGAATATCTTTTACTCTTATTCAAAAGTCATCACATGAAGTCCACTCTTATAGTTTCCTTCGATGATCCCACGGGATATTCCATATCCTAGAGTTACCAAAATTGAAGCTCGAAACTTGTCTGAAGTGCATCTAAAAAACCCACTTTGCGCTTCCCTACGATTCGTGTAAGGACTTTCATTTATGGGCTTAAACTCTAAACATATTTTGATAGAATTTAGCAATCGTCACATGTCACTTTGTAGTATTATAATTTTATGGATTACTGAAATGAAGTTGAATTTGTCAAATTGAAATAATGAATGATATTAACAAATGGTAGATTAATAATATCAGTGTAAATTCATTTGAGAATCTTTTTTATTATTTGTTTATTGTGAATTTGAATTAAATTAATTTGATTAAAATAATCATACAAACGATAAATTATTATATATATAAATATACATTTAATAAAAGTTTGTGTCCTAACGTATCGAAATTCTCGATTTTTTGAAAAATATTGTGTCTGCGCGTGTCATGTGTCGCTATTGATGCCGCTTAGATTACAACCATAATCGAGTCACTTAAGCATTTCAGTGTTTCCCAAGCCCCAATTACACCAAATAATGCACACGGTGTTTAACCCCACAATTCCTCACAAAATGATTTCTCAATCCAATGAAAGTATCATACATGAATTATTACCACAAAAATTTAATCAGCACTAGGATGAGAATCTCATGAACTTTAATCCAAACAAATAGATGTACTGTCACCAATGCCCTCTACTTCACACCCACCTCCAAGACAGAATAATTGTATATTTATATGGAGCATGGAATCAATATCCCTCTGATTTCTGTAGGCCAACGTTCGAAATCAACAACAACTTGTAAAAGGAAAGCTATGTCTCTTGCTTTGCCGATGTTGTCTAGAATATCTTTTACTTTTATTCAAAAGTCATCATATGAACTTTCCTCTTATAGTTTCCTTTGATGATCCAACGGGATATTCCATATCCTAGAGTTACTAAAATTGAAGTTCGAACCTTGTCCGAAGTGCATCTCAAAAATTGACGTTGCGCTTCCTTATGATTCAAGTTAGGACTTTCGTTTACGAGCTTAAACTCGAGACATCTTTTAACGGGATTTACAAATCGTTACATGTCACTTTGCTATAGTTTTATGGATTATTGGAATGGAGTTGAATTTGTCAAATTGAAATAATGAATGATATTAACAAATGGTGAATTAATATTTTTAGTGGAAATTCATTTTAGGCTCTTTTTTTTATATTATTTATCTATTTGTGAATTTGAATCAAATTAATTTGATTAAAATAATCATAAAAATGATAATTTATTATACATAAATATACATATAATATACAACGTGTTTCAACATGTTAGAATTCTCTATTTTTTGATAAAATCGTGTCGGTGTTGGTGCTACTTAGATTACAATCACACTTGAGTCACTCAAGCGCCTTTAGTATTACCCAAGTCCTAATTACACCAAGTAAAGCACACGGTGATTGATATGTCATCTTAAATAGTAATCTAATAAAGCCTATATTGACTCATGTACTATTTTTCAGCATGTATCGAATTATATAGAAAATTTCATTATTCTCTTTTCTGCTTTATTATTCTCAACTTGGTATTTGAGGCGTTGTTCCCTGAGGAACCCCTAAGCGCACCGGGTGCATCTGAGCTCAATTGTGCACACCCAAATTTATCCATCCTTGCCAACATAAGTCTCATATGAGGAAGCACTTAGTTAAGAAATGATGCGGAAGAAAGAAATACATAATTTTTGTATATTTCATTATATATTGATAGATAGTACATATGCCTATTTATTGACTTTATTATATGATTATTTAAGGTAATAAGACAAACATGATACCACAAACAATTAATCAAGGATATGCATAATCAAAGGGGATATATGCATGACCCCGGGAGATATGGAAAGTAAAAAAAAATCATAATATCTTTAACAAGCGCCCCTGACATGGAGAAGCAACTATTTATGATCAGCACTGATGCGGCTGATCGGCCCGTTAATTCCCTCGTGCTGGTGGTGCTGGTTTTGGTGCATGCTTCCCTCCAGGAGTGTAGCCCGAGCAATTCCCAGTGCAGTGGGGCGGACACTTTCGCAAGATATGGAGAACAGGTAGACTCGGCACCTTATTATTAGCCTGTTCTCCTCCGTGGCCATTCATCGGAACTCGACTTGCCTCGTTTCGTCGCATCGAAGTTCCCATTAAGAAGAGCAAAATCATAACGCCGGCTGCTACTTTCGGAGTCAGGATGTTCTTCATCTCAGATGATCTCTAACAGTTTCTGGCTATCTTCTTCTTTTGGCCGCTGTAAGCTGCGTGTCTGTTGTGGGTACGATGAAGAGAATGCGTCCGAGGATGTCTCGTATTTATATCGTGAACTACCGGCAATTTGCTGTTTGAACTTTTGTTAAGACAACATAATTATGTATTTATATAAAGCATGGAATCATTATCCCTCTAATTTCTGCAGGCCAACGTTGGAAATCGACAACGACTTGTAAAAGGAAGACAGCATAATTATATATCTATATGGAGCATGGAATCAATATCCCTCCGATTTCTGCAGGCCAACGTTGGAAACGACGACAACTTGCGAAAGGAAAGCCGCATCTCTTGCTTTGCTGATGTTGTCAAGAATATCTTTTACTCTTATTCAAAAGTCATCACATGAAGTCCACTCTTATAGTTTCCTTCGATGATCCCACGGGATATTCCATATCCTAGAGTTACCAAAATTGAAGCTTGAAACAAATAATGCACACGGTGTTTAACCCCACAATTCCTCACAAAAACTCCAACGAAAGTATTTATTGTTTTGAGAATGTTGACAAACAAATTTCTGTCAAGTCTACACTCACCTCAAGAAGAATAATTTGAAGACTGATTTCTTAGGCCAACGTTCGAAATCAACAACAACTTGTAAAAGAAAGCTATGTCTCGTGCTTTGCGGATGTTGTCTAGAATATCTTTTACTTTTATTCAAAAGTCATCATATGAACTGTCTGTTAGAGAAAACTCCTTTATTATTTTTTAATTTCTCAAAGTCTGAAGATCCTGTGTGAAGACTCACAGACCATTAGATGTTAATCTCAAAGTCTATCCTCACTGACAGTTCCAGACTGAAGTATGAAGATTTATTCAAACGCAGGATTATTATCTTGATGCGAAATTATCTACAAAGATTCAAATCCTATGGTTATTGGATTATCTTATAGCTGGATTTCACATCTAGTTGATTGATTATTCTTATTGGAAACTACTCCGATATGAAGATCTTTGAAAGGCTAATTAAACTTGGAAGGTTCTACTTATGGAAACTCAAGATCCTGATTTGTATGGGTGAACAGGATTGACGGGCTATCAACACAAATTATCCAATGACTCGAGATCACCTTAATTGATTCTATCGAACGGGTAGATTGGAAGAATTCCTTTGGAAAGTGTCAACGGTTTAGGAGGCATGAAGGAGTATTTAAGGACCGACTCTTTGGTTGTTTGATACGGTGCTTGAGAGAGAATTTCAATGTCTGAAGCTTTCTAGTCTCTTACTTTTTCATTCATCGAGCTAAGCCTTGTATACAAAAGAGAGAAACTCTTAGTGAGACTGTGTGAGAGTTCAAGGAAGACTCTTCATTGTGATAGTCAAGATCACAAGCTATAACAATCTCTTTTGATCTTTAGTGGAATCCAGCCAATAGGCTGTCAGCGAGGAGAGTAGACGTAGGTTTGGTCTAAGCTGAACCACTATAAACTCTGTGTTCATTTTCTCTTATCCCCGAACTCCTTACTTTTATTTAGTTGATTGTGTATTTATTTAAAGTTGAAATACGATTTATGTCTAACATCTTCTAAAATCAAAATACCTTCATTAAAGTCCTCTAAAAATTTTTATTTACACCTATTCACCCCCTTCTAGGTGTACTCACTAGCCCTTTTAATTGGTATTAGAGCTTGGGTGCTTATTTGTTGAAATGTTTTACTTCTTAAGCTAAAGATCTATGGCTAGTATTTTGGCTCCAAGATTGGTTGAAGGTCAAAGCAACACCAGACCATCTTACTTTGATGGGAAGGAATACAATGTATGGAAGAATAAGATGAAAGCATTCCTAAGATCAAAAGATCCTCTAGAATGGGATGTGGTAGAAAATGGAATTATTCCCTACAAATACATCAACTTCAGAAAGAGGAAAGGAAGTGGCAGATGCTAGCAAGATGACACAAGCAAACATAACTAAGAGACAATCTCTTGATGCTAAAGCTATCTACTCTTTATATTGTGTCTTATCTCCCACTGAGTATAACAAAATTTCATCTTATGAAACAACAAAAGAAGTTTGGGACAGGTTGCATGTTACTTATGAAGGAACTGATCGAGTTAAAGAAACAAAGATCAATATTCTACTCGGATAGTATGAAGCTTTCAAAATGAAGTTAGGAGAATCCATCACTGATATGTTTAGTCGTTTTACAGAAATTGTAAACGGTCTTGCATATCATGGACAACCAATCTCAGGGCAGATGAAAGCTAACAAGTTGCTGCGAGGACTCTCCAAAGACTGGAATCACATTAAGACTTCCATTAGAGAAACACAAAGGATCATGCCTCTATCGTTAGATGAATTAGTGGGCACACTTTAATCTTATGAAGTGGAACAAATCAATGAGGAAGAAGATCCTAAAGATAAGAAGTCAATTGCTTTAAAATCTAATGATGATTCTGATGATACAGATTCAGAAGATGATTTGGACGATGAAGAACTAGCACTTATGATTAGGAAGTTCAGAAAGTTAAATAGAAAAGGAAGAAAGTACAATTGGAGGAAGCAGGGTACTCAAAGATCTCATAATAAATCAACTGAAGACAATGAGTTTAACAAAGATGTGATTTGCTTTGAATGCAAGAAGAAATGACACATCAAACCCAATTGTCCTCTATTAAAGAAAAAGAAGGGAAATACAGAGAAATTCAAAAAGGCTCTCAAAGCAAAGACTTGGAGCGACACTAAATGTGAAGAGAGTGATGAAGAATATGTTAACATTTGTTTAATGGAAAATTTAGGATTAGACTCAGACTCTGAAATAGATTCAGACTCAGATTCAGACAAGGAAATCGAGGTTAGTAATTTTAAGATTCCTGTTAAAGTTTCCAAGTATATTGATGAACTCTGTTTTAGTCTCAAGGTATCTCTTAAAAGAATTTATGAACTAAAGAAAGAAAATTCCATACTGAGGCAACAAGAAATTTCTTGGAAAGAAAAATTTGAAAATCTAAACAAAAACTTTGTTGTTTTGAAAGAAAATGCAGATTCTCTTTCGAAGGAAAACATCTTTTGAAAGAAGATATTTTAAATATTTCAAAGAAGTTTTCAAATGGATCTGAAAAGCTAGATAAAATTCTTTCAATTCAAAGACCTTATTTCAACAAATCAGGTCTAGGAATGACACCATAAACTATTCATTTAATTGACTTTCCGAAAGTAAAAGATAGAATCAAACAAAGACCTACAAAAGCCTTTTATAGAAATCATTTTCAAAAAGTTTTTATAAAACCTGTTGGCCGAAGTGCTCTCAAATGTTCAAAGTGTAACAGCTTAGAACATTTCGAGAAGGATTGTCCTAAAGTTTGGAGACCTATTAAGATAGATTGGGCAAAGACTGTTTTTGGAACTAACTCCCCTAGACCCAAGAAAATATGGGTACCAAAGAAAACTTGAAATCTTCTTATAACTACAAGTCACTATCAAGAAAAAGATCAAATGGTATTTGGATAGTGGCTGTTTGAGACATATGACAGGAGATTCAAACTGCTTTATAAAGCTTACTCAAATAAATGGTGGAAAAGTCTCTTTTGGTGGAAATAGCAAAGGAAATATCGTTGGATGTGGAACTGTGAAGATTGAAAGTCTCACAATCAACAACGTCTCCTTGGTGGAAGGCTTGAACTATAATCTATTTAGCATAAGTCAATTATGCGACACTGGATTCAAAATCAACTTTCAAGAAGGCATTTGCTCAGGAACTAGTAAAGATTTGTCTCAATCTTTTACTAGACGAAGACATGGAAACATCTATCTACTGGATATAAAACCAGAAAGCTCTCAGTGTCTAATTTCTATTCAAGATGAAGAAAATATTTGGCATAGAAAGCTTGGTCATGTCAATATGAAGCAAATAGCCAAAATTTCCTCCAAGAAGCTTGTTCGTGGACTATCCAACTTGAATTATCAAAAGTCTGAGTTATGCACACCATGTGTTTTGGGAAAACAGGTTAGAAGTTCTTTTAAACCTATAAATCAAGTTTCTACTAATCGTGTTTTGCAGCTTCTGCATATGGATCATTTTGGACCAACTTGAACACAAAGTATTGGTGGAAAGAAATACTGCTTAGTAATTGTGGATGATTACTCTCGCTTTACATGGGTATTCTTCTTGGCAAGTAAGTCTAAAGCATTTTCTCATTTTTCAAAGTTTGCTAAGAAAATTTAGAATGAGAAAGGATATTCTATAACAAGCATACGAATAGACCATGGAGGTGAGTTTGAAAATCAAGACTTTACAAATTTCTGTGATGAATTTGGTTTAAAGCATGTTTTCTCTTCGCCATATACTCCAAAGCAAAATGGAGTTGTGGAAAGAAAGAATAGATCGTTGCAAGAAATGGCAAGAACTCTTTTAATTGAAAGTAATATTTCTTCTCGTTTTTAGGCTGAAGCAGTTTTCTACAGCTTGTTATATCATTAACAGAGTATTTTTGAGACCTATTTTAGAGAAAACTCCTTATGAGGTGTTTAAAGGAAAGAAGCTAAATGTTTCTTATTTTCATGCGTTTGGTTGCAAATGTTTTATTTTAAAAAATGCAAATGATCGAATTGGTAAGTCTGAAGAAAAGTTAGATAAAGGTATTTTTCTTGGCTACTCAACTTCAAGCAAAGCAGAGTATTTTTCCTTGAAGAGTCTATGAATGTCAAGTTTCAAGACTCTACATAGAATCAAGTGGTAGAGACTCAACTTGAAGAAACTGAACCTGCTCGAGATGTTACAAAGTCTACTTCCCCCACAGAAGTTCAGACTCCTGAAATTCAACAACAAGAAGAACCAAAAGATTCAATTGAAGCAGAGGATGAGCATACTCACAAATCAACCAACAATTGGAAGCATAAGTCTAGTCATCCCAAATAACTCATCATTGGCAACATTGATGAATGAATTCCTACCAGATCCAAAATGCAAGAAGAGTCTAGTGCTTTGGCACTTATTTATGAAATTGAACCCAAAAGTATAGAAAAAGCCTTGGCTGATGAAAGCTGGATTGAAGCTATGCAAGAAGAACTCAGATAGTTTAGCATCAACGATGTTTGGGAATTAATTCTCAAACCAAAAGGTAAATCTATTATTGGAGCTAAATGGGTTTTCAGAAACAAAGTGGACGAGAAAGGAAAAGTGATCAGGAACAAAGCAAGACTCGTGGCCAAAGGATACACACAAGAAGAAGGGATAGATTATGACGAAACCTATGCACCAATAGCAAGGTTAGAAGCAATTAGATTATTACTTACTTTTGCGTGTTTTGAAAGTTTCAGGTTATTCCAAATGGATGTAAAGAGTGCTTTCCTAAATGGATTTATTTGAGAAGAAGTCTATGTGGAACAACCACCTGGTTTTGAAAATCCAAGAAAGCCAAATTTAGTTTACAGATTGAAAAAATGCTTTATATGGACTGAAGCAAGCACCTCGAGCTTGGTATGAAAGGTTAAGTAATTTTTAACTCAAAATGGATTTGTTAAAGGAAAAGTAGATACTACCTTGTTCAAAAAAAAGGAAGGTAAAGATTTTCTACTTGTTCAAATTTATGTTGATGACATTATTTTTGGTTCACCTAATGAAAGTCTATGCAAGAAGTTTTCTAGATGCATGCAGGATGAATTCGAAATGAGTATGATGGGTGAGCTAAATTTCTTTATGGGATTACAAGTAAAACAATCAAAGGAAGGAATTTTCATTCACCAAGAGAAGTATGCGAAAGATCTCATCAAGAAGTTTGGATTGGAAAACTGCAAAAAGACATAGACACCTATGTCAAGTTCTTCAAAGCTGGATAAAGATGAAGAAGGAAAGACTGTGGATCAAAAGCTATACATGAGCATAATTGGATCACTTCTTTACCTTACTGCATCTAGACCTGACATTTTGTTTAGTGTTTGTATCTGTGCTAGATTCCAATCAAATCCTAAAGAATCTCATCTTAGTGCAGCAAAGCGAATAATCAAATATGTTGCAACTACTCAAAAGCTAGGTCTATGGTATCCCAAAGAATGAGACTTTACTCTCCTTGGATATTGAAACGCAGATCTTGCATGATTTAAAGTGGATATAAAAAGTACTTCTGGTACATGTCATTTGCTTGGTAACAAGCTAGTGTCATGGTTTTCAAGAAAACAGAGTACTGTAGCTCTTTCAACAGCTGAAGCGGAATATGTGGCACTTGGGAGTTGCTGTTCTCAAATCTTATGGATGAGGCAATAGCTAAGAGACTTTGGAATTGAAGAATCATGCACTGAAATCAAATGCGACAATACGGGTGCCATCAATCTCACAAAGAATCCAATTCTTTATTCAAGGGCAAATCACATTGAAATACGTCATCATTTTATTAGAGATCATGTTCAGAATGGAGAAGTCTTGATTCAATTCATTGACTTGAAGAATCAACCGGCGGACATATTTACAAAGCCATTGGATAAAAGCTTATTTGAGTCTATTCGTGCAAGACTGAACATTTTACTAGGTAAAGTCTGAAGTTGTTCAGACTCATAATTTCCAGATGTTAAGACTGTAAGTAAATTTTTTAAAGTTATTTTTGATAAAATTTTGAATAGGTATGTTATATTTTTGCCTATTTTATTTTTAGCAATTATCTTCATTGACGATTATTCATTTTCAAAAAAGGCAATTATTATTTTTGAAAAAGGCAGTTATTATTTTTGAAAAAGGCAGTTTATCATTTTCAAAAAGACAATTTTTACTTTTTCCCTTGCGACGCTTCGTATACTGCTTTATATATATTGTCAAAACTCGTCTTCTTCATTTACGCTCTCTTTGAAACCCTAGAATACTGTAATCTCACTCTTTCTCATCTACTTGAGTTTCATCCAAAAAGTTTTAACCTTTTCGAGAAAGTGAGTTCGAGAAATCCTCTTAAGACTGTAACAATGTCTTTCCAAAAAAAGTCTTCGAGAATTGCAAGTTGGGGACCACAGTGTATGTGTGAGGGTCCTACACATTTCGATTTGACCCAGGAAGAAGATTCTCCTCAACAATAGCAACAGCCAAGACAACATTCTCAACCGCGCCAACAAGCAACACAAGATCCTCCTCCACAGCAAGAACAAGAAGAAGTTATTGAAGATGTTGAACCTGTAAGGACTCAAAAACCCCAAGTTATTGAAGAGGGGTGGTTCTGCTATGAATTTGATTGATGAGTTCCTAAAAGCACACGGTTACAAGAATGAGACTTTTTTCCTAAACACTATGGAAAGATTAGGCATTGTGCCTTAGGGGATGGCACAATGGTCGTTTGAGAATTTTCCTAGTGATCCGAGAGTTGGTCAACCAGAGGAGATGGACTACAATGAAAAATGTTTGCTCATTTTCAGCCTAGGATGGGCGTTGCTGTAAAAGTCGGTGGTGAAGGGACGAACCTATTTCATTATAAGGATCATAAAAAATGTTACTTGAGCTCGTTGGAAAGAGGGGTTATGAATCTAAGAAGTGTGGATTTTGATTTCCTTGACTCCTTGAAGATTAATTTGAGAGAGAAGTTTGGTCTGCTTCAACTTGAACGGTTTTGTGCAGAAACAACTGTTGTATATCCCGAACTTACTGCTTATTTTTATTCAAATCTGTCTTTTATAGATGCGAATAAATTCAGTTTTTCTGTGAGGAATAAAGAATTTGAAGTGGATGTAAACACTTTGACTAACATAATTGGTATGGAAAGATGACGATTCCAACCAATTGGTGTGTCTCATGCCCATGCTGCCTTGTCAATTGTTAATGACAGAATGGTCGAAGGCAAGATTTCTTATTCAAGGATGAATGCCTACAATATTCTTCTTCACAAGGTGGTGATTAATTGTATCAGGTTAAAGTCTACCTCAAAGACAGACGTTTCTCAATCCAAAGCAAAGCTCATGTATGCAATCATCTATGGTCGCAAGTTTTCTCTTTCCCACACGATTCTTATGCACATGTATAGAACTGTGGTGAAAGACAAGGGATAACTTCCCTACTCCGCGCTTATCTCACAACTTTTCAAGCACTTCAAGATAAAACTTCCTGCTCCTTTTTGTGCTAGAACCATTGCTCCAATGGTTATTGGGTTGAAAGTGATTTCTAAGATGAGGTTGAAGGAACTGAGCAAAGAGCTGGAGCGCTTTAAGGAGAAGTCCCCTGTGAAGGCTAAGCACGACTCTCCTGCGAAGAAAAGAAAGGGAAAGGAGCCTATGACAGAACCTGCAAAGAAAAGGAGATCTCTTATCTTAGATGAAGATGATGATGATGATGATGATCTCACCATATCAACTCTTGCCTTGCGAAATCTATAGAGTTATGTAAGCCCTACAAGGATCAGAGAAAGAGAAGAAGAAAGAAGAAGAGAAGAAGAAAGAAGGAGAGAAGAAGAAAGAGAAGAACAAGAAGGAAGAAGAAGCGGAGAAGAAAGGAGTCGCGATGACTCTGTTGAACCAACACTGGCTATATGCTTGTTTGATGATTTGGAGAAAACAAGGAGTGGAAAGACTGGAGAACAACATCACTATAGTGCTGAAGCAGAGCATGAAGAAGAAGAACATACTTCTCCACCTAAAGGCATGAAGACAGGGGGAGTTGGTGAAAAACAAGGTACTTCTTCACCCATCTTTACCAGTGATGTTAGTCGGTCTCCACCAGACCCAGAAGAGGTCTATGCCTCTCAATCCCTGAAGCAGATTTCGAGGCATACACTCCTAGTCATGGTGATCAAACTACTGATGTTCCCCCTCATTTTCAAACTCCTGTAACTGATTCGGCTGGTCCCAGCACTACTGTAGAACACTCTGTAGATTTTTAGAGAGTGATGGAGCTTCTTTTGGAATTAAAGGGACAACAATATGCTTTTGAGTTTGAAATGAAGCACATGATGACTGTTTTCAAGGCATCTATAGACTCTCTTCAAGAATAGATTCAAGCCCTCAAGCACGAATAGGCAAAGGGTGTAGATATTCAACAGCTTAAAGAGTCTTTGCAGAAGCTTGAAGACACTGTCAAGTCGATGGGGGATTTCCAGCTCGTTCGTATCCCCAAGTAGCCATAATTTTATCCAATTCTTTCAATCGTTTGTCCCCACTTTTTGCTGATGCCAAAAAGGGGGAGAGTTTGAGTGCATATTTTGATTTGATTTGATTTGACTTTGATCTTTATTTGGTTTGGACTTTTAGCTATGGTTTTGTTTGACATTTGACATTTGGATATTGTCAATCGTTTGATGCTTGCAAATGCAGTGATTTAGTTTATGATATTACTTATACTTGGTTTGGACTAACATGTGTTCTGTGATTGCAGAATCAAGATTTTCAAAGTCCTAATTAAATTTATAAGATATCATATATTGTATAAGTACTGTTTTTCAGGTCAAAAGGTTTTCCAAATTTGCAGGAAAGTTTTGTCACCATAAAAAATGGGGAGATTGTTAGAGAAAACTCCTTTATTATTTTGAAGTTGACAAAACATTTCCAAAGTCTACGTCGGAAGATCTGAAGACTTTATTGTCAAAGTCTGAAGACTGACAGACCATTGGGTTTTAATCTCAAAGCCTATCCTCACTAACAGTTCTAGACTAAAGTATGAAGATTTATTCAAACGCAGGATTATTATCCAGATGCAAGATTATCTTCAAAGATTCGAATCGTATGGTTATTGGATTATCTTATAGCTAGATTTCACATCTAGTTGATTGATTTTTTTTCTTATTGGAATCTACTCTGATATGAAGATCTTTGAAAGTCGAGTTAAACTTGGAAGGTTCTACTTATAGAAACTCAAGATCCTGATTTGTATGGGCGAACAGGATTGACGGGCTATCAACACAAATTATCTAATGACTCGAGATCACCTTAATTGATTCTTTCCAACGAGTAGATTGGAAGAATTCTTTTGGAAAGTACCAACGGTTTAGAAGGCATGAAGGAATATTTAAGGACTGACTCTTTGGTTGTTCGATACGGTGCTTGAGAGAGAATTCCAAAGTTTGAAGCTTTCTAGTCTCTTGCCTTTTCATTCATCGAGCTAAGCTTTGTATACAAAAGAGAGAAACTCTTAGTGAGACTATGTGAGAGTTCAAGGAAGACTCTTCACCGTGATAGTCGAGATCACAAGCTGTAACAATCTCTTTTGATTTTTAGTGGAATCCAGCCAATAGGCTGTCAGTGAAGAGAGTAGACGTAGGCTTGGTTTAAGCCGAACCACTATAAACTCTGTGTTCATATTATTTTTCCCTGAACCTCGTACTTTTATTTATTGGTTATTTATTTGCTTTAAGATAAGATACGCTTATTGTCTAAACATCCTTTAAAAGCAAATTACTTTCATTAAGTCCTGTGAAATTTTTATAATCACCTATTCACCCCCCTTTAGGTGTATTCACTAGCCCTTTCACTTTCCTCTTATAGTTTCCTTTGATGATCCAACGGGATATTCCATATCCTAGAGTTACTAAAATTGAAGTTCGAACCTTGTCCGAAGTGCATCTCAAAAATTGACGTTGCGCTTCCTTATGATTCAAGTTAGGACTTTCGTTTACGAGCTTAAACTCGAGACATCTTTTAACGGGATTTACAAATCGTTACATGTCACTTTGCTATAGTTTTATGGATTATTGGAATGGAGTTGAATTTGTCAAATTGAAATAATGAATGATATTAACAAATGGTGAATTAATATTTTTAGTGTAAATTCATTTTAGGCTCTTTTTTATTATTTATCTATTTGTGAATTTGAATCAAATTAATTTGATTAAAATAATCATAAAAATGACAATTTATTATACATAAATATACATCTAATATACAACATGTCCCAATATGTTAGAATTCTCTATTTTTTTATAAAATCGTGTCGGTGTTGGTGCTACTTAGATTACAATCACACTTGAGTCACTCAAGCGCCTTCAGTATTACCCAAGCCCTAATTACACCAAGTAAAGCACACAGTGATTGATATCTCATCTTAAATAGTAATCTAATAAAGCCTATATTGACTCATGTACTATTTTTCAGCATGTATCGAAATATATAGAAAATTTCATTATTCTCTTTTCTGCTTTATTATTCTCAACTTGGTATTTGAGGCATTGTTCCCGAGGAACCCCTAAGCGCACCGGGTGCATCGAGCTCAATTGTGCACACCGAAATTTATCCATCCTTGCCAACATAAGTCTCATATGAGGAAGCACTTAGTTAAGAAATGATGTGGAAGAAAGAAATACATAATTTTTGTATATTTCATTATATATTGATAGATAGTAAATATGCCTATTTATCGACTTTATTATATGATTATTTAAGGTAATAAGACAAACAATTAATCATGGATATGCATAATAAAAGGGGATATATGCATGACCCTGGGAGATATGGAAAATAAAAAAATATCATAATATCTTTAACAAGCGCCCCTGACATGGAGAAGCAACTATTTATGATCGACACTAATGCAGCTTATCAGCCCGTTAATTCCCTCGTGCTGGTGGTGCTAGTTTGGGTGCATGCTTCCCCCAGGAGTGTAGCCCGGGCAATTCCCAGTGCAGGGGGGCGGAGACTTTCGCAAGATATGGAGAACAGGTAGACTCGGCACCTTATTATTAGCCCGTTCTCCTCCGTGGCCATTCATCGGAACCCGTCTTGCCTCGCTTCGTCGCATCGATGTTCCCATTAAGAAGAGCAAAATCATAACGCCGGCTGCTACTTTCGGAGTCAGGATGTTCTTCATCTCAGATGATCTCTAACAGTTTCTGGCTATCTTCTTCTTTTGGCCGCTGTAAGCTGCGTGTCTGTTTGTGGGTACGATGAAGAGAATGCGTCAGAGGTTGTCTCGTATTTATATCGTGAACTACCAGCAATTTGCTGTTTGAACTTTTGTTAAGACAACATAATTATGTATTTATATAAAGCATGGAATCATTATCCCTCTAATTTCTGCAGGCCAACGTTGGAAATCGACAACGACTTGTAAAAGGAAGACTGAATAATTATATATCTATATGGAGCATGCAATCAATATCCCTCTGATTTCTGCAGGCCAACGTTGGAAACGACGACAACTTGCGAAAGGAAAGCCGCGTCTCTTGCTTTGCTGATGTTGTCTAGAATATCTTTTACTCTTATTCTAAAGTCATCACATGAAGTCCACTCTTATAGTTTCCTTCGATGATCCCACGGGATATTCCATATCCTAGAGTTACCAAAATTGAAGCTTGAAACTTGTCCGAAGTGCATCTAAAAAACCCACTCTACGCTTCCCTACGATTCGTGTCAGGACTTTCATTTATGGGCTTAAACTCTAGACATATTTTGATAGAATTTAGCAATCGTCACATGTCACTCTGCAGTTTCTAATTTTATGGACTACTGAAATGAAGTTGAATTTGTCAAATTGAAATAATGAATGATATTAACAAATGGTAGACTAATATTATCAGTGTAAATTCATTTGAGAATCTTTTTTATTATTTGTTTATTGTGAATTTGAATTAAATTAATTTGATTAAAATAATCATACAAACGATAAATTATTATATATATAAATATACATTTAATCAAAATTTATGTCCTAACGTATCGAAATTCTCTCTTTTTTGAAAAACATTGTGTCTGCGCGTGTCATGTGTCGCTATTGATGCTGCTTAGATTACAACCATAATCGAGTCACTCAAGCATTTTAGTGTTTCCCAAGCCCCAATTACACCAAATAATGCACACGGTGTGTAACCCCACAATTCCTCACAAAATGATTTCTCAATCCGAAGAAAGTATCATACATGAATTCTTGCCACAAAAATTTAATCAGCACTAGGATGAGAATCTCATGAATTTTAATTCAAACAAATAGATGTACTGTCCCCAATGCCTTCTACTTCACACTCACCTCCAAGACAGAAAAATTATATATTTATATGGAGCATGGAATCAATATCCCTCTGATTTCTATAGGCCAACTTTCGAAATCAACAACAACTTGTAAAAGGAAAGCTATGTCTCTTGCTTTGCTGATGTTGTCTAGAATATCTTTTGCTTTTATTCAAAAGTCATCATATGAACTTTCCTCTTATAGTTTCCTTCGATGATCCTGTGAAATTTTTATAATCACCTATTCACCCCCCTCTAGGTGTATTCACTAGCCCTTTCACTTTCCTCTTATAGTTTCCTTCGATGATCCAATGGGATATTCCATATCCTAGAGTTACTAAAATTGAAGTTCGAACCTTACCGAAGTGCATCTCAAAAATTGACGTTGCGCTTCCTTATGATTCAAGTTAGGACTTTCGTTTACGAGCTTAAACTCGAGACATCTTTTAACGGGATTTGCAAATCGTCACATGTCACTTTCGGATAGTTTTATGGATTATTGGAATGGAGTTGAATTTGTCAAATTGAAATAATGAATGATATTAACAAATGGTGAATTAATATTTTTAGTGTAAATTCATTTTAGGCTCTTTTTATTATTTATCTATTTGTGAATTTGAATCAAATTAATTTGATTAAAATAATCATAAAAATGACAATTTATTATACATAAATATACATCTAATATACAACATGTCCCAATATGTTAGAATTCTTTTTTTTTTTTTATAAAATCGTGTCGGTGTTGGTGCTACTTAGATTACAATCACACTTGAGTCACTCAAGCGCCTTCAGTATTACCCAAGCCCTAATTACACCAAGTAAAGCACATAGTGATTGATATTTCATCTTAAATAGTAATCTAATAAAGCCTATATTGACTCATGTACTATTTTTCAGCATGTATCTTTTTAGAAACAAGTTTTTATTGTTTCTTGTTTCTGTTTCAAATTTGTTCCCAGAAACAAAAATATAGATTTGAAACAAAAACGCAAACAAACGCATTTCTATTCCTTTTTTGTTCCCTAGAACAAAAAAACAGAAATTGTGTTAATGACCAGAAAAAAAAAAAGAACACGGATAGAACAGGGCCTAAGAGTTTGAAATGCCCTCATATTCTCAAATAAATTTCAAATAAAGGCCTGAAGTGTCATACCTATTTCAAAGAATGGCCTAACTCACTGATGAGCACATTTTTGTCCCTTTCTTGGATTTTTTTTTCCTGCTTTTCTTTTTTCCTTCTTTTTTTCTTTTATTGTATTAGATGAAAAAATAAATTTTACAATAAGGAAAGGGAAGGGAAAGCGAGGGCTCTACAAGTACTTGTCGCCTTTGCCCCATAGTAGGGGATGGCTGGTTAAAGGTCGGCAAGGACCCTTGTCGATCACAAGTGAGGGCCCATAGGCCCTCGTCCAAATCTAGCCGAGGGCTGCCATTCTACCCTCAAGTGGCTGCCCTCGCCAGATTTGGGCGAGGGCTGGCGACCCTTGCCCAAATTTCCATTCATTGGCCGAGTCTCGACGACCCTCGCCAACCCTTGGCTAGCCATTCCCTTCCATCATCAACAAAGGCAAGCGATGGTACGGCGACATTGGCGCTAAGCCCTTGCTTGATTTCCTTCCTTTTTGTTTGTTTTTAATTAATTTATTTTTAATATAGTTTAAATAATATTTAAAATTAAAATTATATTTGATAAAAATGCCCTTAATTGGCCAGAATATTTAGTTAGCCAGCGAGGTTAAGTCTTTAACTGAAATTATTATAATCACTTCAGGTTCTTGTTTAGAATATTCCCTTAAAAAGGCTAATCCTATCGGTGATTGATGTGGCGCTTTACAAATATTTTCTCACAATCATTAGAGTTTCCAAGTTTCTGGCTTCTTGAAAGTAATTGCAGAAGAAGGAAACCCACTGCAGATGTAGGACAAAGAAGAGAGAAGGAAAAAAGGTTAAAATTTTCATTTTTCTTATTTATTTCTATATCAGTGATATGTGTTAGATCGCGATTGATGAACGGTATATGAATACTCACCACGTTAGCCTATAATGTGGTATAATGCAACCACTCAATAATTTCTCCGAATAAAGGAACATAGAATCTAATGGCAAAGTATCCAAGAAATCCAGTAATATATGAATATAACCATGACCGAAAAGGCTACCTCAAACTCAATACACGACTATGACAAAACATGTAAGTTACCTTGAAAATTGAACTAGTCGATCAACCAGAAAAAATCTAAAACAAGTAAATTGTCGCATTGAGTGCCGAGAAAACAATTTGGGCGAAGTTTAAGTACCTCATTTAACCAAAAGTGCTCATTAGTCTTGTTGGTGATCAAGTTCCCCGTCCAGCTACGAGCAAGCTCATGGGCAACGACCTGCGCGCCGCTGGCGTCCCCTTTACTCACCGTCGAGTCAAGAACACCATCCTCGGGTTCTCCATTCCTCCATAAGGAAAGCTCGGAGGCAACGACAACAAATCAAACCTCTCCCACTCATAATCTCCAAACAACCTCTCCCCTTGCCTTATCATGTCCTCTGTCCCGCCAAACTCCCCTGCGACCGCCTCCAACACTGCGGGCACCACCTCCGAGTAAACTCTAGTCCTAGGCCCGACATCCCTATAACCCAATTCCACGACCGCAAACGCAAACAGATAAGGCGGAATCGGCTGCTCCATCACGAACTCCCCCACCACCTTCCCCTCCGCGCACCACAGCGCATCTCCGCAGGGCAGGGCCATCCCCTCCCCGGCCACTGGAGGGCGGCGATCCACGTGGCGGGCGGACATCACCGCGGAGAGCTGGCGTAGGACGTTCATCCAGGCGGAGTGGCGGATCCGCGCCGTGGGGCTGTCCTGGCAGGGGAAGACCGCGTGGGCGTGGATCGACTGGCACTGCGTGTAGACGAAAGGGAAGGCCTTGTTGCACGTCTGAGGCGGGTTCAGCCATTGCAGGGCCGAGGATGCAGGAGTGGTGGAGTACACCACTGAGGACCGAAGAGTGGTTGGAGAGGGAGACGCCCAAGTTCTGGCCTTTGAAGGGGTCGGGCTCGGAAAGGGAGAACGGAAGTGGGTTTCAGGTTTGCAGGTTGAGGACGGAGAGGACATTGAGGGAGTGGGCGTCGAGGAAGAGGGGGCCGGAGTGAGGGGAGGAGAGGGAGAGCAAGGCGGAGAAGTGGATGGTGGAGGAAGAGGAGTCGAAGTGGAAGCAGAGGTGAATGTGGGTGGTGAAGGGGTGGGCGGAGTCGGTGAAGGAGTGGGGTCAACGGGCGCCATTGAAGAGGTGGAGATGGTTGAAGAGAATTAGGGTTCGGGAAGGGGAGGGGACAGTGAGCTTTTAGAGAGGGGGAGAGAAAAGAGTGGGCCGGTTAATGGATGGACAAAGCAGGGATTAAAAGCTATAAAAGGATGTCATTGGCCAAAGAAAACTAGAGAGAGAAAGAATATATGCATTTCTTCTTTGCTTTGGCTGTTGTAAGGATAATTAATGGGTGATTAGAGGAATCAGAATGTCGAAAGTGTCGACGCCAATGGACGCCGCCCCAAGATCGAGGAATCCTTATATTCTGTCGTGTATTTTCTTAAGTTTGCTGCGTTTGTTACGACTCTGCGAAATGAACCCAGAAATTTTGGCTCAAGGTGTACTTACTCAAAAGCAGATTGCCGTTTTGGCTTGAGATATACTTTTGCAAAATGGTTTTGAAATTAAGAAAAAAGAAGGGGATAAAAGGGGTATGTGATTGTCATCCACCTTGTTAAGCCATCTAGATAGAAATCGAGCCTCACATTTCATACGTGTGTCTATGTGATTGTCATCCATTTCCGGTGAAAGTAAGTTGTCTAAATTCTCACTTCACAATTTACTACTTTATTGCAATTTCGTCGGTCCATGACAATAGGTTTCATGGTCAGTCTTGTTTTATATGCGATGGGGAAAACTGACGTACAATTCATTTCCTCTCCCAAAAAGAGCTCAAAATGTGGCTGGACCAGTTAGATTAAGGCGACCAGGCCTTATGTCTAGTGGTCCCTAATGTGACTAAGAAGCCCACTCAGCGAGCACAAATTGAGCATCTTAAGCGGAAAGTGGAAATGATTGAAGTTGAAAATAAAAAGCTTCGCAAGACATTGGGTTCCCAAAACCATATAAAATAAAATGTTTTGATTTTTGTTTCTTAGTTCAATGTCTAGGGACCTTGATTTCAATTGTTAATTCAGTGTTTTCAATTCTTAGTTCAATGTTTAGGGACTTGAATTTCAATTCTTAGTTCATTGTTAGAAAGTTTGATTCAAATTTCAAATAAAATGAGGCGTTTAGACCATTGTCATGGGCCATTTTCCTATCTTGTCATCGTTTCTTACATCATCTCTTTTCTCCCTTAGGTAACAACACGGCTCACCCAAGATCGCCAATCCGTACTCGTTCTAGAGCAATAATGGCTGATGACACCGAACAAACGCGTGTTGCTGAACAAACTCACATTGCCGCCCTCGAATCTGAGATGAAGCAAGTCCTGAATGATCTTGAGCAGCTCTCTAAGCAAATCGATTCTCTCCAAGCAAACACTGCTCCACCAGCTCCGCAAGTTGAAGTGGTGTTACCACAACATGCTCCCATCGCTGATCCAAGAGATAAAGGCAAGAATACATCCGTAGTTGGGCCATCTACCTCGATGATCCCTTCAAGGTTAAAATTACTGACGCGCCTCAAATTGTTGTTGATGATGAGGTACAAGTGATACCTTCAGCTGTACCGAAAACTGAGCAAGAAAAACGCTTGGCAAAAATCGAGGAGAAACTTAAGCAGCTGCAGGGTTCATTTAGCCAAGGCCCAACTAATCTCTCCCATTACGCAAAGATCAAGATACCAAAGAAGTTCAAAATGCTAGACTTTGAAAAGTATGATGGCACCTCTTGCCCGAAGATCCATCTACAGACTTATGTGGTCAAGATGACCCAGTATGTTGATAACATCCCCTTGGTGATTCAACAATTTCAAGCAAGCCTGACAGGATTGGCGCTTCAATGGTACATTATGAAGAAGATTAATCTGCTGGAGACTTGGGAGGATTTGACTGATGCTTTCTTCAAGCAATATAGGTATAATATTGATGTCACTCCATCTCGAGAGGATTTACTTCGACCGAGAAGAAGAAGACGGAATCTTTCAAGGTGTATGTCACGAGATGGAGGACCGTAGCTGCTCAAATTACTCCAGAGCCGACAGAAAAGGAGCTAATGGATTTGTTCATGAAGACACTCCCGCCTAAGTATCGAAATCGAATGCTTGGTTCGACTGCCGAGTCATTCAATCAGCTAATCCCTGTCGGCAAGCGAATTGAAGTAGCATTGCGTAATGGATGGACGTTTGATCAAACCAGCTCATATGGGAGAGTCTCAACCAAGAAGGATAAGGAACCTGTGGTGGAGGTTAATGCAGTTTAAGTTCAACCACCTCGCCCTACCCCGAACACCCAATAGGGAAGAGCACGACCATTCTTTGGCCAGCAGAAAAAACTCTTCCAAGTGTCAATTTACGCCACTTCCTAAGCCCTTGTCCAAGATCTTGCGGACCCTTCAGAAGAAATGATTACTCCCTAAGGAATCTAAGCGATCTAATCTTGAGCATTTCCCCAACTATGATCCGTCCAAGACATGTGCTTACCATATGGGGGGGGTAGGGCATTCTGTTGATGATTGCTATACACTGCAACACAAAATCCAAAATCTTTTAGATGCCAAGGTGGTCTCATTCCGCGATGCACAGCCAAACATCCAGAATAACCCACTCCTTGACCACCCAAAAGCTGTGAATGCCATTTTCAGTTTTGATGCCGAGCCCATCATGTTTCAGATGATACATGAGGAAGAAGGGACGATCGATACCTATATTCAATACTCCAAGCCTCTAGGTGTTGACGTCAATGTTATTCCTGTCGGATGGGGAGACAAGCTGATTGCAGACACCACTCGATCCACTGGAAAAGACAACGCACTCGAAGGAATGACTGAATTGTTCGAAGAGAATTTAGTGTTTGCCATCGACAAAGTTCGAGAGTAGGAGAATTTTAATTATTTGCACACTCCTCTGCGCAGGAGTCTTTATTGCTTTCCATACTTGCATGTTAGGATTTTCATTTAGGATTTCTCTCATTTCAATAATGTAATTTGCTTTTCATCCAATAAAATACATGGAGATTTTCATGTTTTAAGGGCATGTTGAAGTACACCAAACTAGCCCTGTGATGAAATCCTACCCAAAAGAAAACGGCAAGGAGCTAATTCGAAGGCTGGGCTTCTTCATGTTCCCTTGAAATTTTTTTCAAAATAAAATAATTTTCCATCATGCATCCGATTTACCTTGTCTGTTTCTTTTAATTATCTGCTTTATGTTTCAGGTGCAGCCCTGTGCACATTTAAGGAACTTCTGTGAGCTCCCTTGCAAAGAGGGGCAAGACACATACACTTAACAGCTTTGACTTTATGATTTGATGTGCAAGAATAGAGCATGGCCTTTTTATCATTACAGAATGCTTTCACATGATATTGTGCAATTCATCAATTCCACTTGAAATTTATCAAAATGGACAATTCAGTGAAGGATGTTGAGATACTTGAACATGCTAAATGAGGCGTGAAAGGCAAGCCTTATCCCATACACAGTCCCTTGTCTATACATTGTGAGGTGAGTATGGAAACGTTTTGTGTTTCAAGGTGAAGAGTTTTCTTGCAAAAAGTACGACAACTAAAATGACGAGGGGCAGTTCATTTCTCTACTAGTGAACCCTTGTTTAACCCTTCTTTGAGCCTAAATACTTGAAGAATTTCTTTCATACTACCACTGTCAAGGACCACCCCACATCGGGGCAAATGGAGGTAAGTCGACATTGAAGGAGAGTGAAATAGATAGAAACTTTCTTGCTCTCACTTGCGTCAATTTTCAAGTTGTGCTATTACATTGAATTTATGTGGTAATTTAAGTGCCTTAGGATGATGGAGAGCAATTCTTTCTTTATCCTACACACTTTTTGACTATTTTATAGCCCACTTGAGCCTATGAATTCATTTCATGTCAAACCCAGTTGGTGATCATCCCTCACACTAGGGCAAGACGAAAGACAATCATTCAAGTAGCATGGTCTAAAATGCTGATGAAAGAAGATTGCGTGAGTCCATAGAAAATAAGCGCAAAAAAATAAGGGGCATGAAAAAGCAGTGTGCCTGGTAAAAGCAAGGCCAATGCCCAAAATGAAAAATCAAACACTTGATGTAGTGAGTTGTATCCCCAACAAGGCGATACTAAAAAACTCAAATGCTGTTGCAATCAATGGAGTTTTGATATAAAGAAAATTTTCAAAGGTGGAAAAAGAAAACTGGTGGTAATGTCAAGATGATCACCAACTCTCACCATTTACACACATTTTGAGCCTAACGATCCTTTCGTTTCTTAGCCCATGAACCCAGCCTATGTTACGTTCCTTACAAAGTCTCTTCAAATTAGGGCTCTTGAATTAACATGGGGGTTCACATGTTTTAAGCATTGCTCGAAGAAGTGCGAGCAAGATTATTTCTTTCTCATTTTGCGGGTTCTTGACTTGTAAACCTGAAGATGATTACAAAATTATTCTTTCAATTGCCTTGACTCAAAGAGTCCTTTTTGTTAAGCCATTTATCAAACCCACATTATAGTACCTGTCAAAGACCTCTCAGATTAGTAAGGTCGTACTGCTTGCAAGAAAATTCGAACTCTTGTCGACAAGATGATAATAAGATAGAGTGATATATTTCCGCATCAATGGTCGGGACAAATAACCCCTCCTAAATGAGAGTGAGTGAAAAAGTCTTTCACACCAAAGGTGTCTCATTTAGCATGTTCAAGAGATTTACAGCTTAGTGAAAATTGTCTTAATGATAATTTTTCCCGGTGGAAGTTTGATAAAGCCATCATGCATGGACCTTCATTGAATTTAAAAAATGAAACGAATTTTTCCTCAAAGACCAAAAGATGCGTCTTTGAAGCCCTGAGTTTGTTAAGTCATCTTTGAATACTTGATGAGAATTTCAAGTACCCATTTATAAAATGTTTTCAAATGTCTAGTATGAATTCCAGATTTTTGAACCTTTAAATGCTTGATGTGACTTCCAAGTGTTTGTCTTTTCCAACATCTGATGTGATTTCCAGATGTTTAGTAAATGTTTTCAAATGTCTAGTATGAATTCTAGATATTTGAACATTTAAATGCTTGATGTGACTTCCAAGTGTTTGTCTTTTCCAACATCTGATGTGATTTCCAGATGTTTAGTAAATGTTTTCAAATGTCTATTATGAATTCTAGATATTTGAACATTTAAACGCTTGATGTGACTTCCAAGTGTTTGTCTTTTCCAACATCTGATGTGATTTCCGGATGTTTAGTAAATGTTTTCAAATGTCTAACATAAGAATCAGATTTTTGAAATTTCAAGTACTTGATGTGATTTCCAAGTGCTTGGGATCGATGAGAGTTCCGGATCCCTGAAGACTTTATTCTTTGAGCCTTTCAAGGGAGTTCCAGATGTTTGTCAGGTCTCATAGGAATCATTTCACACCTAATAATACTTTTCTAAATCTCCAGATAAGTACGACAGGTACGTGTTCTTCTTTGCATTTGCATTTCATTGGGCGTAGACACATTGAGATCTATGTTCTTGACCAAATCATGGCATTTACATTGCATTTCTTTATTGCATGACCTTGCATTTCAAAAGAGATTAAATTTATTTGAGTCCATTTCTTAAAAAAAAAAAGAAAAAAAAGAGGTCATTGCAATTAACATTTGCATATTCATTTAATATTCAATTTGCATGGTTTAAATTTAGGTGTCATTTTTTTTGAAGAAAACCTCTACGAGCTTCCCTTCAAAGAGGGGCAGCTGTTGACACCTAATTTAAACTCATATTTTAGAAATAAAAGATAATCTTTGATTATAGAGAGAAATTTTGAAGAATTTTGAATTCAAAAAAATTCGACAGTCGTGTGATTTTGGAGCCACTTTTTTGTTGAGAACTTGAGTGAATATTGGGAAATCTTCATTTGTTTGTTGAATTTTCCCTCTATAAATAGAGAGTGCAAAGCCTTGAATGGGGGGTTTCTTTTCTCGAAATTGAAGTCATGAAATTGAAGAAAAGAAATTTCTCTTCCGATTGAAGAAAAGTCAAAAAAGTCTTCTGCAGAAAGTGTGTCAGAGTGAAAACTGTAGAGAGAGAGAGAGGAGGAGAGAGAGAAAGGAGAACTGTTCATTGTCTTCTTCGAGTCCCTCCTCGCTGCTCCACCTACCAGATCCCGCTGCGCCGGTCTTAGCCACGCCCCCGCACTCTTGTGCTGTCGCCTCCGCCTGCAGGCACCGACGGCCTGACGCTGTTCTGCTCCGCCCCTGTCAGCCCAGGAGCCGCGAAGCGCAGACCATCGCTGCACGCTACCCTGCTGCAACTGAGCCGAAGCCCTCCACTCCGGCGCCCAGTAGCCCTCGTTGGTCTCTGCTCGTTCGCCGGTCTCTGCCACTGCCGCTGCCTCGCCGATCTACTCCACTAGCCCGACGAAGCTACCGCTGTACCGATCCGAGTCTCCCCCGAACGACTCCCTTGCTCCGCCGGTTCTTGTTGCCCGAGCGTCTCACTGTCTGCCGTGCCTTCGAGTGGCCCTCTGCTCGCTCGTCCGAAGCTCCGATCGCGACCCTTCGTTTCGCCTTCGCCCGATCTGCGACGCTCAAACATCGCACCCGACGGCCCGTGATGAGCTGCTGCATCGAAGCAGCAGTGCCGCAAGACCCAGTACCAGTGCCCAGCAACACTGTCGGAGCCCGAGCGTCGTTGACTTTGCTTTCCATGCCTCTGCTTCAACGACCCAGATTTGCTCTGTCATTTCCACCGCCTGCATTGCGCCGGCTCAGAGCATCCCTCAACAATCGCTCTTGTGCGACACCACTGCTCCGAGTTCCACTGCTACCCGAGCGACGCCCACCACAGCAACCGCCTATCCACCAGTAGCCCGTGCCATTCCATGCGCATCGCCGCCGCCGCCCAGCCCTTGCCGGAGGTCTAACGCCAGTTATTCTCCGCTCGGTGCCGCCCACCGCCGCTACTCCTTTTTTTAAAAAAAAATTTCCCTTAGGTGGTTTATTATTTTTTATTTTATTGTCATTTATTTATTCATTTTAAATTTTGTTATTATTGTTTAAGTTAGCATATGGTTTGTCAATGTTAATATTTGTGCATTTTGTAGGCATTATCCGCTAGGATCTTGTCCGAATTAATGTACTTATTAATTTAATCCGAGAGACATCGGATTATTTTTTAATTATATTAATTTTTGGGCTTTTGGTAGAATTTTAATTGTTAAATTATTATAATTATTAATTTGATCCTTAAGACTTTAGATCAGATTTTTAATTATTTTGATCTCTTTGTCGTGATAATTAGGGTTATGATAATCGTTAATTTGAGCTGTGAGATAACATGTTATTTTTAGATTATTTTAATAATTTATTTTGTTGATGGCTTAGATTTAATATTTATTTAATAATTACTTATCTTTTAAAAAAACTAAAAAAAATCAGAAAATAAAAAAAAAAAAATCAAAATTCTGCATGAGCATATATGTTTAGTAAATCAAACATGTAGGTTTAGTAAATTAGAATTTTCTTAGGATTACATTTTTAGGGTTGCATTTTTAGAAATAAGTTAGGGTTGGACCTAAATTAATTTTTTTTTTAGTTAATGTTCGCACATTTTTATTATTTCATTTTCAAAAAATAGTTTTCTAAGATAGGATAGGGTTTAAGTCAAATTAATCCCTAGAATAAATTAGAAAATTATCCCTTTTAGATAGTTTAATTAGGGTTTTTGTTAATTCTGAATTTCAATAAAAAAATACAAAAATACTAGGTGCATGTTAACTAGTTCGCATAATAGGATCACTTAATCAGAATTTGTTCATTAGTGAAGTTAGGTCATGAGGCGCATAATAACTAGTTTGCATAATAGGCCCATTTAATTAGAATTTGCATATTAATAAGATTAAGTCATTTAGTTAAAAAAATGCATTTTTATAAAAGAATTCTAATTTTCAAGAAAATCCAAAAAATAATTGTTTGCTTTGTATGTTTAATTCTTTTGATGCAATTTATTTTATTGAATGTTTAATAATGATTGAGTACCCGTGTGATCACCCATTTGCATGATAGAAATTTAAGTTAAAATAAATCTAAGTTGCTGCAAAAATATTTTTGAAAATTAAAAAGAAATGGTACCAGAAAGGGCGTTAGAGAAATCAGTGTAACCAAGTCCCTGTACCCTTAGTCTCTAGTTCATATGAGTAAAATAATCCTCTCATTATTTTACTTAGGTATCTAATCGACCTACCATAAACCAATTAGTGGCGACTCCTAGATAAAATCCATTTTGCATGTTAAAAAACAAAAACCTAAGTCGCGAATTGGTATGGGCAGGAGAAGCTAAGTTTAAAGACTTAATAGTCCATTAACCTAAACTTAAGTGGTACACCGAAAATTAGGTCACGACAGCTTGGTGACTCCTGGGGATTCTAGGTTCGTTCCCAGTGGAGTCGCCAAGCGTCGCGACCTAATTTTCAGTGCATCACCTAAAAGTCGGTTAAGGACTACTAAGTCTTTAAACTTAGCTCGGGCTCTCCCCAAGCCCATACTAACTCGTGACTTAAGGTTCAAATATTTAACATGCAAAAGATTATTAACTAGGAGTCGCCACTAATCAGTTTAAGGGTACGGGGACTTGGTTATACTAGATTTTCTAATGCCCTTTCTACCATTTTTTTTTAATTTTCAAAAATATTTTTGCAGGCAGCTTACATTTATTTTAACTTAAATTTCTATCGTGCAAATGGGTGATCACATGGGTACTCAATCATTATTAAACATTCAATAAAATAAATTGCATCAAAAGAATTAAACATACAAAGCAAACAATTATTTTTTGGATTTTCTTGATAATTAGAATTCTTTTATAAAAATGCATTTTTTAACTAAATGACTTAACCTTATTAATATGCAAATTCTAATTAAATAGGCCTATTATGCAAACTAGTTATTATGCACCTCATGACCTAACTTCACTAATGAACAAATTCTGATTAAGTGATCCTATAATGCGAACTAGTTAACATGCACCTAGTATTTTTGTATTTTTTTTATTGAAATTCAGAATTAACAAAAACCCTAATTAAACTATCTAAAAGGGATAATTTTCTAATTTATTCTAGGGATTAATTTGACTTAAACCCTATCCTATCTTAAAAACTATTTTTTGAAAAATGAAATAATTAAAATGTGCGAACATTATCTAAAAAAAAAAATTAATTTAGGTCCAACCCTAACTTATTTCTAAAAATGCAACCCTAGAAATGTAATCCTAAAAAAATTCTAATTTACTAAACCTACATGTTTGATTTACTAAACCTATATGCTCATGCAAAATTTTGATTTTTTTGATTTTTTGATTTTTTTAGTTTTTTTAAAAAAGATAAATAATTATTAAATAAATATTAAATTTAAGCCATTAACAAAATAAAGGATTAAAATAATCGAAAAAATAACATGTTGTCTCACAGGTCAAATTAACGATTATCCTAACCCTAATTATCACGACAAAGAGATCAAAATAATTAAAAATTCGATCCAAAGTCTTACGGATTAAATTAATAATTATAATGATTTAACAATTAAAATTCTACTAAAAGCCCAAAAATTAATATAATTAAAAAAATATGCTGTCTCTTGGATTAAATTAATAATTACATTAATTCCGGACAAAATCCTAGCGGATAATGCCTACAAAATGCACTAATATTAACATTGGCAAACCATATTCTAACTTAAACAATAATAATAAAATTTAAAATGAATAAAATAATAATAAAAGGAATAAAAAAATAAACCACCTAGGGAAATTTTAAAAGAAACGGAGCAGCGGCAGTGGGTGGCGCCGGGCGGAGAATGGCCGGCGTCGAAGCTCCGGCAAGGGCTGGGCGGCGAAGGCACCGGGTGCTGGGCTGAGGCGAGCGGCGCGGAGGCGTTGGGCTTCGGCGAAGGGGAAAACCTGCGTTACAGCGAGTTCGGGTTCTGACTCACGGGCGGAGGCAAACGATGGCCGGATCAGTGAGTTGCAGGGAGCGTCGATGAGTGGGATCGACACGGCGAGCTTTGTGGTCTGCTGCAGGGGCTTCGGTTCGAAAGGGGTAGCAGTCTGCTCGTGTTCAGATCTGGTGGAGGCATAGCGACGATGACTGGCGAGGACCGGCGGAGGTGATCTATAGAGGTGGGTCGCGCACCGACGTGGGTAAGCTCACTGGCAGAGGCATAGGCGAGCTGCAAATCGCAGGTCATGGGTTGCAGGAGCGACGGTGGCATCGGGTTCAATGGCGGAACTCGAGCGTCGACTAGTGGGGAGTGGACAGCAACGTCGAGGGTATGTCAAGGCAGGGGCACGGTGGAACAATAGATCTCGGATCGGCGATGACTGGCGGATCGTGGACAAGGTAGAGGAAACAGCGTCTTCGTGGATCGGCACCAGCAAGGCGAAACTTCAGATGACCGGTGGAACGGCGACGGTGTGGGGCGCAATAGCGGCAACGGCAGCTCGGCGGCGCGGAGGAAATGGGCAGCAGGGATGCCAGACGGGAACTCACGAGGAAGATGAACAGTTGTTCATCTTTTTGCATTTTTTTTTTTTTTTTTGCTTTGACCTCTCTCTCTCACGTCATTTTCATGTCTCTTCCTTCTGTCTCTCTTTACACTTTCTGCACTTCCTCTCTAAAAGAAACGAAGCTCTCCTTTTCTTTTCTTCGAACCTTAGAGAAATTCCCCCCCTCATTCAAGGCTTTGCACTCTCTATTTATAGAGGGAAAATCCAACAAACAAATGAAGATTTCCCAATATTCACTCAACTTCTCAACAAAAAAGTTGCTCCAAAATCACACAACTGTTGAATTTTTGAATTCAAAATTCTTCAAAATTTCCCTCTATAATCAAAGATTATCTTCTATTTATAAATTAGGTGTCATTGCTTTGGCTGTTGTAAGGATAATTAATGGGTGATTAGAGGAATCAGAATGTCGAAAGTGTCGACGCCAATGGACGCCGCCCCAAGATCGAGGAATCCTTATATTCTGTCGTGTATTTTCTTAAGTTTGCTGCGTTTGTTACGACTCTGCGAAATGAACCCAGAAATTTTAGCTCAAGGTGTACTTACTCAATAGCAGATTGCCGTTTTGGCTAGAGATATACTTTTGCAAAATGGTTTTGAAATTAAGAAAAAAGAAGGGGAAAAAATGGGTATTTGTTTCTGTTTCATCATCTTCTCCGAACTTAAAAACAGAGCCCCAAGCGACCTGACCCTCTGTTTATTGCCTTTCTCTGTCATCTCCTTTGTTCATCGTCGTGCTCTCTATTCATCACGTCCATCATCTCCATCATGGAAGGCCCTCCGTTCATCACTGCGAGGCCGGGCAAGGCATTCGAGGTTGAGCGACTTAACTAGGGTCGCTAATGGATGCCACGGAAAATCTAGGAATAATCGTTAATTTACTTTAATTTAATTAACTAAACCCTCGTCCATGAACTATTCTTTTTTGGGAAAATTCCAAATAAGGACCCGAAATAGATCAATTTTTTTCAAATAAGGATTCGAAATGAACTTTGAGTCAGGTAAAGACCTAACATGAACCCATTGTCTCAAATAAGGACTCGAAGTTATTGAATCAATTCCAAATAAGGACCTAAGCTTGCTAGTCAGCCAAATATTTGCCGGCTATCAAGCATGTGACATTTCCGACGACCGGAGTTTGGGCAATTTTGTCCAAAAAAAATCTTGGGAAAAGTTAACAAATCCTAAAACAGAAACAAAAAAACCCTACGTTTTCTACGGTATCCCCATTCCTTGTACCCGTCCTCTGCAAAGTTAAAGGCCGAAGTTCTCCCCATTCCTTGTACCCATCCTCCGCAAAGTCGAAGACCCAAATTCTCTGCTGGTTGAGGCACGAATTCAAAAACAAGGAGAAAACCATATGCTTATTTCTTTGTTTGTAGAGACCCAAATCTTCTATTTGACTTTTTTCTGTTCGCAAATCACAAAGCTCGAGCAGGCGAACCTCCCCATCAACTAAGGTTAGTTTTTCCATCTTAGAATTCACTCACGTTACACCGACAAAATGTAGACAAAGCTTGTGTACAAAGCCTGATTCTCCATCATCTTTTTCCAGATTTTCCATTTATTTCAATTTGCAATCACGTTCAACCGTGGTTAGTTTCGTTCAAATTGGTGTACTCGATCCTTCGTTCGTTGAATAGAAAGTGATTGTGGCTCATTGAAGCAACATGGCGACATGGTGTGGGCATGTGATGGAGTATCATGTGGATGGAAGCAACGACAATGATGGTACAAGAGAGTTATGTTTTATAGTGTTGTTTTTACCTATTTTGATGGATTTTTGAGTGAATGTCTCCTTTTGTCCGAATCATTGCATATGAGTTGCGTCCACTATGATTTCTTTTAATTGGATATGCTGTGTTGTGATCCTATGTGCCGGTGGCGGTGATCTCTTTTTTGCAATTTTTTAATGCTTTTCCATTGTTTCTATTTTTTTGGTGTATACTTTATTGTTAATAGCTGGAGCTCATGGCATGTCCTAAAATCTAAATGTTAGTTTTTGATGATTTTTGAGCTATAATACATTGACCATGCCAAGGATAAATCACTAATAAAAGGTGTAGGTTTTTGATGATGCTCTTGCTATGAAGGACCATACTTAGGATATGGACCGTCACCATAGCAGTAGCACTTTCATGCCCACATGAGTCCTAATGTGTATTACTCAATCGTTAGCACAAAAAACATTTTAAGTCAATAATGCACAATTTTTTTTTTTTTTGTGACAAATGGTGTCTAATAAAAGTGTGGTACGTGGTCACTAGCGTGACTAATTTTCTTTCATTAATAGTAGTGTGGTACAGATGTATTGCAATTTTTTTTTTTTTGTTTTGTTTTTCCCCAGTGCGTATTATGCATAAGAATATATTGACCTTATTTTTTGCTTCCACTTTTCACTAGTTGAGGGATGTGAAGAAGTGAACTATTCCATGTATGATAGTAGGCATGGTAAGGATGGTAAGGATGCTGAGGGTGCTGAAGAAGATGGGTTTCCCTTTATTGATCTTGATGAGTTATTTATACGAACTAGATGTGTAGACGATGATGGTTCAATGGAGAGGGAAATGGAGATTGGAGATATCAGTCTATATGTAGATGTGTTAGTTGATAATGCAGATTTCTTGAACAAGAATAGCGAAAATGAGTATACACATCCCGAGTTCAATGTTGAGGTTGACATGGAAAATCCTATCTTCAAGTTGGGGATGTTCTTTAGTAATGCGAAGGAATTTAGAGAAGCTATTGGGAACCATGCCATAAAAAATGGGAGAAAGGTGAGGTTTGTTAAAAATACACCTAATAAGTTGAGGGCAGTGTGCTCGGAGGGTTGTGATTGACTCATTTATGCCTCTAAAGTGCAAAGGGAGCATACTTTACAAGTTAAAACCTTCAACTCAGTACATACATGTAATAGAACACTACAAGTTCCTCAAATAAGCACTAAATGGCTAGCAAATAAGTGCTGTGATAGGCTAAGAAACAATCCTACATGGCCAGGTGCTTCAATGAAAAAAACAATGGAGTTTGAGAATGTTTTGAAGTTGTCAAGGACAATGGTGTATAGAGCTAGGGCAATAGCAATGAGTATGATCATGAGAAATTCGGAGGAGCACTTGTGGATGCTTAAGAGCTATTGCCAAGCACTTCTTGACGCCAACCTAAGATCCACATGTATAATCAAGACCCAACAATGTCAAGACCAATTCAAGTTTAGGGGAGTCTACATTTGTTTGGATGCATTAAGGAGGGGCTTTGTAGAAGGATGTAGGCGCTTTGTGGGATTCGATGGTTGCCATTTGTCATCAAGCGGGATACTTCTAGCAGCAATGGGTGTAAATGGCAACAATTAGATGTATCCTCTTTGCATGGGCAGTTGTCGGACAAGAAACATACAAGACATGGCCCTGGTTTATTAGTTTGATTGCAGAAGACTTGGGAATTATGGACCCTGAAAATTCAAAGTACTGGACTTTTTTGTGTGACAAACAAAAGGGATTGGTGCAAGCACTAGCACATCTAATGCTCGAAGCAGAACATAGATTTTGCTTAATGCATCTTTATGAAAACTTTAAACGGCATCACAAAGGAGTAGAACTTAAAAAGCTTCTTTGGAAGGTTACCATGGCAACTAGAGTATGTGATTTTGACTTGGTAATGGCACAACTAAAGGCAGTTGATGAGAAAGCTTATAATTGGTTATCCCAGAGGCCTCCAGTGCAATGGAGCAAGTCCTACTTTAGGACAAGTTCAAAATGTGACATTTTCTTGAACAACTAGTGTGAAACTTTCAACAAAAGCATCATTGATGCAAGGGACAAGTCTATCATCACAGTGCTTGAAACTATAATAGCGCAGCTCATGGAAAGAATTCATAAGCATAGGGATGGGATGACCAAATACACAGGTGTGATTTGTCCTAATATCCAAAAGATATTAGACCTTCAAAAATAGTTTTCGGCATCATGGATTGCAACCTGAAATGGAGAGGATGAATTTGAATTAAGTGGGCCATATGGAGACAAGAGAGTTGTTAATATTAGACATAGATCTTGTAGTTGTAGAAGATGGGACATTAGCGTGGTTCCTTATTGTCATGCTGTGGCGGCTCTTATATACATGAGGGAAGAACCTGAAAAATGGGTTCACACAAGTTTTAGTAAGGAAATATTCATGCAAATATATAGTCATGTTGTGCATGTTGTAGATTCTAAAGACACATGGCCTGCTAGAGAGCCATTACTCCCACCAGATGTACCCAAGCAAGTTGGCAAAAAGAAGAAATAAAGAACAAAATCAGTGAATGAAACAACCAATAGAAATTTGAAGACAAGAAAGAAAAAAGTTGTGCAAGAGCCGATGGGAACAAAGTTGAAGAGACAGAATACCACAATTACTTGTGAAAAATGTGGTGGTTTTGGCCATAACAGGTATCATTGTAAGAACCCACAAGTAGCATCGGTAGCAGTAGCATCAGCCCCAGTAGATTTTATGGTTGCCTCATGTTCATAAGATGTGGTAGAAAGCACTCCCTCAAACCTAACGTGTTAACCTGAGATCGTAGAATTGCTTACGTCAATTTTTGGCAAAATTTCAAGCTCAATATCATCTATGGGAAGAGAGAAGATAAAGGTAGTTATTTATGCTTGACTTGGTCATAAAACTGTTCTTACTTATACTTGACTTTATTTTGACTAATGATTTATTTCGTGTTTCAAGCGCAGGTAAAGAGGAGGATGTAAGGACCTCAACTTACAAGTGGTCAAAGATGAGCAGCTTTTTTTGAGATACGCAAGGGCAAAAAGACCAATAAACACAAACTCTTTTTGTTTTACCATTGGTTGATATGGATGGATCTATTTTGGAAGCATCTTAAAATATGTGTAGATAAATTTTGTTGAAAAGATTTCTTGTGTTGGGATGTCTCAATTCAAGTTTATCTAGTGCTATTTACTTTGCTATGGAATGTCCCTGCACTTCATTGTAATATGGTGGTACTCACAACAAATTTACATGAGCTTATCAATCCAATGAGAAAAAAGAAAATATAAAACAATAGCATAAAAAAAATGACCTGCAAAGAGCAACGAACAAAACAGTCCAACAACACACCCAATGCACCGTAGGATAGGCCAAAGAAAAATATAGAACGTCAATGGGCTCTGTCAAAGCTTGAGCTCTATACACAACAAAATATAGAGTATCCGACTTAAATGAAACCAAATACAGCTTGTAGTACCAAAAAGCATCATCATTAATTCATCATTGAACACTTGAGTTAATTGAACTTCAATATTTCCATTACAAAATTAGAAAACAAAATATGAGTTTACAACTTTAATATGTGCACATATAATGCGCGCAATGCTACAAGAAAGAGAAGAAACAATTGAATTTACAAAACAAACTCCCACTGATCATATACAGTTATCACATCCCATTCTCTACTACAACCAATCAGAAGCACCCAATAAAAGTTGAAAGACTCCACTACTGAGCTAATGAATTGATGCGATTATAGTTCTTTGGGCTCCATCTCTTTGGTCAAAGATGGCTATTCTGCTCATGACATAATAAGATGTTGCGCCATCAAGTCCACTGGTTGGTTTCGTCAAGGAAGAGAAGCTCCAGGCAGGTGACAAGCTTCAGGCAAATGCTAACTCTTCTCTTTTGACCATCACTTAGTCCTTTGGTCCCTTAACCTCAAATTCTTATGTCCATGGCATTTGCAGTCCCATTGCCCTTATTGTCGTTTTTGCCCTTTCCCTCTTCTCAGATACTGGTATGGAGTTTGGCAATTGTAGCTATGCTATGTAGTAAACAACTTCTCTCACAGTGGCATTGAGATCAATACATTGTCTTGAATCACATAAGCCAGAATTCATAAAAATAGAGAACCTTGATAAGTGATGAGAAGATAATTGCTTATCATTTACCAATGCATATTAGATCACCTTGAAATATAGGACAATTGAATTAGGTTCAATTTTTTTTTTTTTTATGTGAAGTCACAAATTGTTCTATAAAAACCAAAGAAATGAAGGATTTGAGGGATTTGGTTCATTAGTATGATAAGTTTCGAGCTCAATGTAAAAACTTTGTTTTTATAGTATTGAGTGGCGCTTTAGAGTTAACAGAGACAAAATTTTGAAAAGCAAGTCATATCAAGTAACCATCTCCAAATAGGACAATGCATTATCCTCAAAATAGATAGAAACCTATCAAAGGAAAATTAAATTCCTTGTGCACAAGAGTTAGTCCTTTAGTGGTTTGCTTCAAACTTGGATGAATGTGAATCTCCACCCAACCTTCTAGAGATGGAGCATGCCTCACCATATTTAACAAGAAATCAACCAATACTTGTTGAATTCATAACTAATCACCACAGACAGCCGGAGTTTTGATTTCATTTGCAAACCCCATTGTCTTAGCAATATCATTACTTGACTAACAACAACATTATAGCACTTCCAAGAAATAATTTGGCCTTCTCAAGATTCAATGAACTAGCAATCTTTGTATTGCTAACGGAAGTCAAATTTACCATAATATAAGGCAGAATATCCCTCCCCACCATGCATTAAAGCATTGAATGCTCTCAAGAACTCCAAAATTCCAACAACAAAAAAGCACACCATCTGATTAAATAAAGCATCTGCAATAGAGATCAATGAGTAGAATGCGATTGAAATTTAGTCACCTTACCTGGTCGTCGACCATTGCTACCAACGAAGGTACCTCCTAGAGAGACAACCCCTTGCCGTCGTGGTTGCCCAAGCATTGCACTCGAACGACAAATTAGAAGCTTGTCGACACCGAAACCCTAGAAAGAAGAGATGATGGTCAACAATAGATTGATGCTTGCAAGGGGCAGGTGATAAGCAACGAGAATCGAGCAAGGGGAGGAGCGACGAGAATCGAGTTGCAACGATGACCGGGCAGCAATTTGGTTGAGGAGTAGCAAGGGAGAAGAAAGAAGAAAACATAAACATCTAAATGAATAACCTAAACTTAATTAATTTAGAATTTTTCCTTTTTTCCAATCTCAAATTTCTAACAAAATTGCCCCTATTTTAATTGCCGAAAAATGTCTGCTGGCGAGCTAAGGTCCTCAATAGAGATTAAGTTGATTATTTCGGGTCCTTATTTGACACAAAATTTACTTTGGGTCCTTATTCGAGACAATGAGTCAACTTTAGGTCCTTATTTGAGAAAATGGATTCACACATAAATTTTAAGTACTACACAATTAAACTAATGCTAATCTTCTCATTTTCTAATCAAGAATATATTAGGCCGCTTGTGAAACATTTTCTTTCTATTGCTGCACATATTCAAGAAATGGTGTCAATATAATTTAGAAAAAAGAAAAATTCCTATTTTATATAGTATAGTGCTAACATTTAGCTTGACTAATTCCTATTCGCACACATAAACTACCACATCTACATGCTTCATATAAGTTCGGCTTCTAAGATTATTTTGTATCTAACAATGAATTATTGAAGTCAAGGCGGTATAATAAGTAAAATTCCATACACTATCCGAGACAGGAGATTTGTCTTTTGCAATTTATTATATGGAAGAGCATTTCAAATTTGAAGGGGGAAGGAAAAGTTACTGTCGAGAGCTAGGAAAAAAGTACCCATTTAAACTTTAGCACGTACACTGTCAACTTAAGCCATGTCAACATTTAAAATTTGCAAGGCAATTGAGCAGATAAATCACATTTTTTGTTGGGAAAAATTTCTAAAATGGAACTAGAGTACACTGGAGAAGCTAGGAGGCACTGGCGAAGGTAGAAAATGGGAGGGAAAATAGGTTGGAGGATCTGTCGAGCTTTAACAAAGCTATGCTTTTGCTAAGCAATCTTTGGAGAATAGCTTCCTATCCTGATGCTTTACGACGATAGGATTTTAGGTATAATTTGACGGTCATGCAGACTGAAAAACTAGTGAAGGTAGAAGGTAAGCTATACCATTTTTGAAATATGCAGGTTATTACGCAACAATGTGAATGTTCAAGAGGGCAATTATTGCTAAATAGTATGACAAAAAAAAAAAAACACATCACATCACATAACGTCCAACAATGAATCATACAACAAGAAATAAATTTAAAACTTAACAACTTATGATGTGACATCCTGATTTTCAGGTTCTGATTTCGATTGGATAAATTTGGCATTTCATCGACGTGACTATAGTGCTTTTCTCTGAATTGGCCACTCACGAGATAACTAGACTAGCTGGGTAAGCTATTAAGGACTTTAAGGCATATAGACTTGAGAATTCGACTAGGAATTGACTTCTTGACCGTGCTCATCTTTAGAGGTTATTATGGCACAGTTAAAAATCGAATTAAGATCATAGATAGGTCGGTTCAACTAAAATATGTGGCTGATCGTGGGTGACTCCACTAAATTGGAAAATTCTCGTTAACCGGCACTAATTTGATTTTACTATCGTTTTGGTACCCTATGTCCATATTTGAATCCTTGAGATTTTCACGATAACCGAGAGTTGCCAATGTGTCGAGTGGGTTCGTTGTGGCTCAAAGAAAATTGACCACGGGTCATTTGTCCTAAAAAGTTCTGAAAACTACCCCGTAGCCTAGGTCACACTAAAAACGCGTCCGAGTGAAATTAACCGCCAATTTGAGTCCAATTTTAGAAATTAAAGATTTTATCATGTCATAATAAATTCTAGGAACGTCGACTCGGTCTTAGAAGATTTTTATGAAACCCAAGACTTTTTGGGAAAAAGTTGAGGTAGGGCCGTTTTCGATCGGAATTTGCAGAGGATCGTTCTTGATTTCGAATTTGGGATGCAAGTGGGCTACATTGGTAAAGAAAGGTACCAATTTGATCGACGAGGTGTTGAATGAATTTATGGGGGTCAATTTGATTTGATTCAAGTGGGATTAAGGTCCAATTGGAGAGAAAACCTAGCAAAATTCGTATGCCCCATGGACCAAGCTTTTTGAACTACCTAAGGGCTTCAAGAAGGGGTATAAAGGTCTAGGAATTGTGGGTGGAGGACAGCTCACAATGGTGGGCCATGTGAGAGAGACTAAAGAGAGAGAAAGAACCGATTCCCCCCATTCTCTTTTTCTTCCTTTCCCTCTCTCTCCCATCGTTGTCTCTCTCCTCCATCCCCTTTTTGCTGTGCGACGCCCGCAAGCCGAAGACCGAACAACCGAAGCAGCGAGTCCTCTTGCCACCATCGCAGCAAGTAGCCGAAGCTAGAGTCGCCACCACTGCACGCCGTCGCAGCCTCGCGCCTCACCACGCGTAGCTCTGCCTTCCTCTCTCCCTTCTGCTGGCATCGACTTCTTCTCTTTCTTCTCCAGTGGATGTTCGATGCCCAACAGATCTGGGAGGACACCAGAGTAGCCAGTGACCGCATGCGACACCACCGCCCTCCGCCATTCCCCACCGTGCTGCCGTCCTCGCATGTTGCTGCTGTCGTGCATATCAGCCTCCCTCATGCCGTTACCCCTGCTCGTCCTCGCCTGCAACAACCTCGCATGCCAGCACAGGCCGCGGTTCAGCCGCTTTGACCTCCATATGCCGCCACCTCAACCCGTCGGAGCTCTGCCTAGCCTTTGCCTCCCTTGCTCGCCTCAACCAGCCACCGTCTCCCCCTCCTTCAGCCCTAACCAGCAGCGGACAGAGAGCTGAAGAATGGGTATTGTAGCGATTGTTTGGGAAGAAATGTCCCCCGCGACGTTCCTGCCGGTTTGGTCCGACCCTCTCATTAATCGAGTGAGTTTTGCTCACTAATACTTTCTTAGTTTGTAATTATGCCTAATGGTTGATTAGTGTTAATTAAGTAGGATTAGGTTGTTAGATTAGAACGGATTAGTGATTATTAGTTAATTGCATTGCATATTAGTTAGATGGTTAGTGTACTTAACTAGAGATTTGCCTATAGTATTTATTGAATGCATCTTGGGATTTTTCCCGACCTGTCTCGGGCTCCAATTAGGCATTTCGGGCCTAAAGGGGATTTTTAGTAATTATTTATTAATTTTCGAAATTAATTTCATTTATTTATTTATTTTCTGGAAATTCAACCGGGATGGTCGGTGACCAGGATTTTATGCTGATGATCGTGGTGCAGTCCGTTTATTTAATTGAGCTTTATTTTATGCTAAATTGGAATTATTGTATTTATTTATTAAATTTTGAAATTAATTATTTATTTATTTATTTTTCTGAAATTAGGCAGGGATAGCCGACGACCAAAATTTCGTGCTGATTGTCGTGGTACAGTCCATTTATTTATTTGAGCTCTACGTTGCGTGGAATTGAATTGATTGTGAAATTTGAGGAATTATTCCTAAACTGATTGAAATTGGATAATTGATTGGTAGATGACCGAGTATGTCTATATAATGCCAGTATTGTTTTGATGGACTATCAAGTAGAGAGAAATGTGAGAGTGAATTGGGGAAATTCTCAGCTGAGACCAATCAGGTACGATGTTATTGGACAGGCGTTAGTCAGTGATTAAGGATATCACCGTGCGAAAACAGCACCTTAAAGAACGCACGTATATTGTCCATTACATACGTCACGTTGGCGAAAATGACGCCAAAGAGAAAGAATGTACATGACTGATAGACAGGCGTGGTTCGGTGATTAAGGATATCACTATGCGAAAACGATGCCTTAAAGAACGCACGTAGACTGTCTATGAATTGTGGCAGGCGTGGTTCTATGATTAAGGATATCACTATACAAAAACGACGCCTTAAAGAATGCACGTAGACTGTCTATGAATTGTGGCACGCGTGGTTCAGTGATTATGGATATCACTGTGCGAAAACGGCGCCTTAAAGAACGCACGTAGACTGTCTGTGACCTATGACGGGTGTGGTTTAGTGATTAAGAATATCACTGTGCAAAAATGGCGCCTTAAAGAACACACATAGACTGTCTATGACCTATGATGGGCGTGGTTCGGTGATGAGGAATATCACTAGCGAAAACGACGCCTTAAAGAACGCACGTAGACTGTTTGTTACCTATGTCATCTTGGCGAAAAAGATGCCCGAGAGCATTCATGTGGCTCTGTGACTAAGTACCCGACTGGAAGTTGTAAAGTGTGGAGTGAAATGACCGAGAAATGGTCTGATTGACATGTAATCGACTAAGTCAATTTGATCGATGTTTCGATCTTTTGCGATTGTTTGGGTGCCTATTGAACTGTACTGATTTGTAGGTTGGGACTGAGGCCAAGGTAAGTCCTCTAACTTGTGTTTTGCCTAGGCAGCCCTAAGGTGTATTGGTTTACTAATCGGGTCTTAGGGGGTAAAACTTGCTGAGACGTAGTCTCATCCTGGTAGTGGGACAACATTTCAGGACCCTGATAAGGAACCTGAGGAGAAAGAACCTGAAAAGGAGTATCTGGAGGAGAACCCCGAGGATGATTCAGAGTAGGATCCTGATGAGGATTGAGACTCCACTCCTATCTGATGACTTTTGCTATGGAACCTGTTTGAGTAGAAACCGCCCTTTTAACATGGCTTGTATAAGTATATGTATGACTGAGTTGTTATATATGTACATAAGGGTGTTGGTTTTCAGGTACAAGTTTCTAGTCATACTTGTATATCCCATTGCTTTATTGTCTTGGGATTTTTATAACTGCTTCGGCATGTGCTATTGAAAAGAAAAGGGTCGGCAATACGTAGTCCTGGGATATCGCATTTTAAAATCGACCAAAGTTGAAAGATGGGCACATGACCGAGGATCGGAGCGTGACATCCCCTTTTTGTGGTATTAGAGCAATGGTTAGAGATTGGAGTAATAAGGACGATGACCTATGAGATAGTAGTAGGAAAGGCCTTTAAATTCATGACTGGTGCATGTCTGTGATAACTGAGTGCTAAAATTGCTTGTTGTTTGGGTCACTCTGTTTCTAATTTGATGTAGAATTGGAAGAAGGCTCGAGTAGATAAAGTTGAGCCATGAGTAACCAGGAGCCGAGAACTCCTAGTAAGAGGACTGTAACCTCTATGACTCGGGGTAGAATGCCGACATGGATCAGTGCCTGAGGTGGTTGTGGTAGAGCGCCGGCTTAGGCCAACGCGAGTGTAAAAGTACCACCGTGGGTCGGTACTGAGAGTATAGCAGCACCGAGTGATCCTAGGTCCAGGAGGATTGTTCTGGCGCAAGTGTTCCTGGGGAATTTGTCGAGCTAGCAAGTTCAGGATCAAGTCAAAGTTATTACCACACTTGCCGAGGTTTAATAAGGAGATGTGATATGGGAGCAAGTCGTTACATATGAGTCGAGGTTCAGGTTCAGTGGAGATGGAAATCAGGTTGGAAAGGAGCCTATGATCGGAAAAGTGTATTCTATTTCACCCCTCAGGAAAGACGTGATAGGCAAGTCAGCATCGGATCAGAACGTGGTGTGTCATAGAAGCCGACATGGATCAGCCTCGTATCCTATTAAGACGAGTGCTTGTTCTGACTGTGACAGATGGGGTCACTAGGCAAGAAACTGTTCCAGAAGGTCGATGGGACTACAATAGCAGTTGCTGTTATCACTTAGGGAATCGTAAGTACCATCGCCGTTGATAGATAAGATCAGCGGGAGTACGCCGTAGAAAACGCCATGGGGTTTTTGGGACAGACCTTGGTGCAAGTAAGTGTGCATATTGTCATTTGACAAGAGATAGAGGACTCACCAAGTGAGTGCCAAAAGTATGGAAGGAAGGCATGGATTAATCCTGTGTCTGAGAATGACTAGAACGTGCTTTGATGGTAGTGAGCATGGCCATCAGGTGAGTGACTATTAGTTGGAGTTCAGGAAGAACACCAACACCGTTACTACCGATAGAACGCTAGTAGGATGGAAAAAGGAATAGGAACAGAACCGACCATGCTTTATTCAATGGAAGAATGTTTTGAGGTGATTTTATCAGAATGGTGCCAGAGAATGTTGGGGATGCAATTGCGGAATTTCAGTTGTATATTAAGGCTGTAGGAAAAGAACCACTGACTAGAGTTGCACTTGATTGGCCGTTGGTGTATAACTTTATCACCAAGTGCGAAAAGAATTAACTCCTGGAATGTCTTGTGATAATAAATTGTTATGGTGGAGTAACCCAGCTTATTCCAGGAGCATGTAGAAGTGCCAAGTTTTACTGAGAGTTGAGGAGGGTCCTCGACTTCTTTAATCTTGTCACTTGAGGCGACTTGTTTGTTAGACAGAAGTTACCGAGATTACTTGGTAGTGGTCATTGATAAGACAGATTGAAGAATTAAAGATGAGGACTCCTCGGTAGTCCAAGAACTTCTGGAAGTGTTGCCAAAGGGATTGTCAGGTCTGTCGTCAGTAAGTGAGATAGAATTTGGAATTGAGTTAGCACCCATGATAGAACCATTCTCTAATGCTTAATACCAGTTGTTGTTGTCTGAATTGATAGAACCAATGGTGCAGGTGTGAGGATTGATAAATGAGGAATTCATGCATATCGGTGCATTACCTAAGGGAAACCTCAATCTCGTAGTGAGAAAGAAAGAAAGATGGTTCGTTGCAATTATGCATCAACTATAGTCTACTCAATCAAGTGACAATCAAGGATAAGTGTTCATTGTCAAAGACCGACGAATTGGGTGACTTGTTATAAAGAGTGTTGATGTCTTCAAAGATCGACTTGAGGACAGGTTATCGTCAGTTGAGAACCAGGAATGAGGTTATACTGAAGACAGCTTTTTGTACTTGATTTGGCCCTTGTGAGAATAATGTAGAGCCATTTGACTTGACTAACGCTCCAACCGTTGTCATAGATTTGACAAACAGAGTGTTCAAAGATTATCTAGATCAATGGTGATTGTGTGGTGTAACGACGTTCTAGTGTATTCATTAAGTGCTGAGGACCACGAGAGCCACCTAAGAATGGTCATGTGATTCTAGGTGAAGGAATCTTCATGGACCCAGCCAAGATTGAATCAGTTGTTAGCGGACCAGGATCGGCAACAATGTTAGAGATCAGAAGCCGTGTGGATTGGACAGGTTACTACAAAGGATTTGTGGGAGGAACTTCAGCATCAGTACCGCCAATGACTCGACTCCTGGAGAAAGAAGAAAAGTTCGTGTGGATAGACAAGTGCGAGTGTAGTCTCCAAGAGCTTAATGGAAGATTACTACCACACTCGTACTGATCATTCCATCTGGTTGTGGAAGATACGCGACCTATGGTAATGGGTTATTTAGAAGACTAGGTTGCGTGCTAATACAACATAAGAAGATTGTTGCATATGCGTTCCACCAATTAAGACCTCCTAAGTTGAATATAAAATGGTGTCGTGAATCAGAAACTTGGAAGGACTAGGATGGTGATATCTGGTATCATCTGGGAAGAACGAAAGAAGTCATTGAAGCATTGGATTGAGAATCTTCAATTATGCATAGACTGGTTAAAGTATATACCTTATTTGAAAAGGGTTCGAAATTTGGTTTTCAAATTTGAGGTAGGTCACCTTTCGAAGTTATGGCCGCCCTCAAAATTGAATTGAATATTCAAGTTTAAATCAGACACCTCAGTAATAGACCAGGATGTTTAGAAGATCTTATAAGAGGATACTGGTAAGAAAGAATCTGACTTTCAGATTTCTGAGGATGGAACACTCAAGTTCCGAGAGTGATTGAGTGTACTTGACATTATAGCACTCGGGTAAGAAAAATTGTCAGAAATTTACTATGGCAGTTGCAGTATTTGGTTAGACAATTCAAAGTAGATCAGAATCAGCGTTAGCTAGATTGGTAGATTGATATGAAGACAGATACCGCCGGGCAGGTTGCGAGTGTCAGAGGTGTTAGAAAGTGGAAGTTCAATAATGCAAACCGAGAGGACTTTTACCATCACTCGAGAGTCCCAAGTGGGAATGAAAATATATCACAATGGAACATTGTGACAGGCTTACTAAGGAGTCGGGGGAGTACTGATTCCATTTGAGGATAGTGGTCCATCGATAGATGGAACCGGTTCATTTCAGTACAGTACGAAAAGAGCACAATTTGAATGGGTATACCGAAATGTGTGAGTATAAAATAATTCACCGGCATGGAGTACCGAGGATGAATTATATTACGAATCTAGATCAGAGGTTACAAGTTTGGCAGAGTTTTCAAATGGTTCTTTCTTAAGAAGTGCATAGCAGAGCGTACAGAATTTCGGTGGTGAAAAGATAGTGAAGTGAAGAAAGATCACAGGCCAGAGTCAACTCAGTAATCAGTGATTGCAATTGTCATGATTAGAATCAGACATGAACGACAGAGTGTCGTACGTGAGAAGCTCAGTTCAATTGTTAGTTCAGAAAGAGCAGATTTTGTGTACCAAGATGGTCTCCTTAGTCAAAGTGGTCGGACAACACTACGAGACCGAGGGTATAGCGTGGAAAAAGGTGAAACTCGATGAGACAATAACACCCCCACCTTTTGTTTAAGGATTGGTAAAGGTTTAAATTTCGAGGACGAAATTTTTATAAGAGGGGAAGAGTTGTGACTGTGGCATCCCAAAATTTCATGGCAACCTCTGGATGCATTACGACCTATGAAAAGGTGATGGAAGTGTTATTGATTTATATTAAGGCCTTTAGACCAAAGAATTTTAATAGATTAATGCCGAGTATTTTAATGGAGAATTATTTGGGTAGAAATACATCTTATGTTAATGGATGATCAAGGTTGGTGCTATAGGACAATTTGATAAAGAAGACTTTGTTCTTGACTATGCACTTTATAGATTTGATTTTATGGATTAATGTCACAAAGTCTTTTGGCCATTTTATTATGCAATTAGGTATTTATTTAAATGAGGATTAAGATGTATTATTAAAAATAAACTTGGGCCATTTAAGTTTGGACTTTAGGCCCAAGAGTGTTGGCCTAAAGTGGACCAAGAGGGGCGACCCATAGAGCCCATAGGGCTGTCGACCGCATGGAAAGGGGAGAGAGGAGCCGGATGGGCCTCCTCCATGTGTCTTCAACAAGGAGACACTTGTCTCCTTCTTAGGGACAAGTGTCCCTCCATGCAAGAAGTAAAGCATGCAAGGGTTTTGGTTCAACTAAAAGGAAAAGGGGGAGGGGGATTTCGACCGGAAGAGAGAGAGGAGAGAGAGAGTTACCGTTCGAAAGAGGGAGAGCGAGTGAGCGAGAGGAGAAGAGGAAGAAGGAGTCTGCGTGTCCGCCGTCGTTCGCCGCCTCGCCCCGCCTTGTCTTGCTGTGTTTCCTTCGAATTTGAGGCAAGTGAAGCCCTAAACCTACCCCTTGCATTGCTGTGTGTATGTGTAGTAGATGGTAAGTCTTGGTTGTGGTAGATGGGATGAGATTTCGGAGCTTTGAAGAGAGATTCGTTGGTCATGCATGCTGTTTCTGGAAAGACCAGTTCGACCGTCCGTGAGTTTGTGTGTTGCATGCGACTTTTTAGTCGGAATCTTGTTTTGATTTCTTCATGAAAGTTGTATAGAACACCTTGAAGAACAACATACTAAAATTTGAGGAAAAACGAACAAGTATTGGTTAGTGAAATGATTTTTCTTTGGAGAAGTGAGATCTGGAATTCGTTGTGCTGACCTTTAGAGATTTCGTGGTCTGTAAAGTAACTTTTTAGTGAAAATCTCACTTCGATCCCTGAATAAAAGTTGTAGTATACTTCTTGAGGTAGAACATATAAAAAATTTAGAGGAAATGAACTAGAATAGGTTGGTGAAATCGTTGTCTTTTGAAGAAACTGGATCTGGGAAAAAATAATACCGAGAACAGGCGGAATAAATCGTCTATATCTATTAATCTAGAACGAATTAGGTTGCGATTTCTTCATGAGATATTTACCTCTAGGACTTGGAGTTCATTTGGATATTTAATTTAAATTACTCCCGAAACCGTGCAAGCTGAAATATTGAAGTTTTGAATTCTGTGATGCATGGACCATACTGTTTTGTGTGAGATTCTTATGGCATGGAGTTATTCATGAGATATCTTCCTTTAGGTCTCATCTATAATGTGTCAAGTTTTCAGAATTTATTAATGTCATTTACTAATTTTTTTTCTGGAGTTTTAATTAGAGGAATACATTATGAATTATCCGAAAAATTGATGTGTTTTGAAAAATAAATGAATTTATCCATGTGATGTAATACTTTGAGTGGTTGATCTTGCTGCATATGTGATGACATATGGCATGTTATATGGCATGAAAATTTGGTTGAGATCTTTGATATTATTGCATCGACTATCATGTTGAAAATTGAGATACATGTGTGGATATAACTTGAGAAAATAATGAGACTGTCGGAGGTGTGAGCCAACGATGCCCGGGGAGTCGGGATGCTCAAAGGTTCGAATGAGTCGATGCCCTTTGGATGCCTGGTTGTATTATGAATACATGCCCAGAGATTTTCCTCGGGATTGTCGGGATGCCCGGTTGTATTATGATACATGCCCAGAGGGTGAAGGGTTATATTATGATGCATGCCCGGAGGGTAGGGGTAACTATTTTCATGGCGAGCCCCGGAGATTCCTCGTGACGCCAGGTGGGATGCGAGATGCCCGGAGTGTGTGTGCCGGATGCCCGGAGGTGTGTGCCGGAGGTTCCTCGTGACGCCAGGTTGGGTGTGAGCGATAAATTGTGGGATGCAAACATTGGTCCCTGGATGAAAAATAATGAGATCCTTGTGAAAGATAAGAACTGAAATTGAATCACGTGCATGGGTGTATGCATATGGCATAATGCATGATCTGCTTATGAAAGTAAATTGATGCTATTTGATATTGAAAATGCGATCATGAAGGCGTGAATGGATCTCATGGTGATGTATGCTTGATAGCATGGATGATACGAATCATGGTGGTATATGCACGATCGCATGGCAAGATATGCATGACTGCATAGTAATATATGCACGGCTACATGGTGATGTATGCTTGATAGCATGGATGATATGAGTGCATGATGGTATATGCACGTTGCATGGTGATATATGCATGGTTGTAAGGTGAGGTATGCTCGAATGCATGAATGATATGTGTTTTATTCATGATACCTTGATTGTTCTGTTTGACGCATTGTGTAGTTTGGTGGATCTTTATTGCTAAGTAGTTGTACTCACCCCGTTTGGGGAATAACATTTCAACTAGATAAGATACCTCTGCTGCCACTGCCACCAGTAGATGGATCAAGTGGTTGGATATGACCGCGAGGAGGAGGATAGCAAAGGAAGGAACTTTTGGACGCCAACACTAATCGATGGACTTTAAGTATATGACTGTTGAAGGAGATGTCGATCATCTTTTGAAGTATAGCCTAGTATAGAAGACTATGGCATTTTGATGTACCGATGAATGATGTCCATCTGGTTTAAGTAAATAAAAGTGTACGGCTTTTACCTATAAATGTTTAGTTGGTGTGCATCGTTTTCTGAAAATAAGGAAGGGAGTTGATGGATGTGCTTCCACCATATAAATTGCGTAGGGACCGATCTAAAAGATGTAGACCCCCAAGATCGATAGACCTTCAGGTCAAGCAAGAGAATGGAAATCGAACTGTGGCGACCCTAACGGTTCGGGGGCCGTCAAGGGGTGCCACAGTGACATCCTGATTTTTAGGTTCTGATTTCGATTGGATAAATTGGGCATTTCATCGACGCGACTACAGTGCTTTTCTCTGAATTGGCCACTCACAAGATAACTAGACGAGCTGGGTAAGCTATTAAGGACTTTAAGGCATATAGACTTGAGAATTCGATCAGGAATTGACTTCTTGACCGTGCTTATCTTTAGAGGTCATTACGGCACAGTTAAAAACTGAATTAAGATCAGAGATAGGTCGGTTCAACTAAAATGTGTGGCTGATCGTGGGTGACTCCACTAAATTGGAAATTTCTCGTCAACTGGTACTAATTTGATTTTACTATTGTTTTGGTACCCGTGTCCGTATTTGAATCCTCGAGATTTTCACGATAATCGAGAGTCGCCAATGTGTCGAGTGGGTTCGTTGTCGCTCGAAGAAAATCGACCACGAGTCATTTGTCCTAAAAATTTCTGAAAAGAATCCGGTAGCCTAGGTCATGCTAAAAACTCGTCCGAGTGAAATTAACCGCCAATCTGAGTTCGATTTTAGAAATTGAAGATTCAGTCATGTCATAATAAATTTTAGGAACGTCAACTCAGTCTCAGAAGATTTTTCTGAAACACGAGACTTTTTGGGAAAAAGTTGAGATAGGGCCGTTTTCGATCGGAATTTACAAAGGACCGTTCTTGATTTCGAATTTGGGATGCAAGTGGGCTACATTGGTAAAGAAAGGTACCAATTTGATCGCCAAGGTGTTGAATGAATTTATGGGGGTCAATTTGATTTGATTCAAGTGGGATTAAGGTCCAATTGGAGAGAAAACCTAGCAAAATTCGTATGCCCCATGGACCAAGCTTTTTGAACTACCTAAGGGCTTCTAGAAAGGGTATAAAGGTCTAGGAATTTTGGGTGGAGGAAAGCTCACAATGGTGGGCCATGTGAGAGAGATTAAAAAGAGAGAAAGAACCGGTCCCCCTCCCCCTTCACTCTTTCTTCCTTTCCTTCTCTCTCCCGTAGCTATCTCTCTCCTCCATCCCCTTTTGTTGTGCAACGCCTTGCAAGCCGAAGACCAGAACAGCCGAAGCAGAGAGTCCTCTCACCGCCGTCTCAGCAAGCAGCCAAAGCCGGAGTCACCACCGCTACACACCATCGCAGCCTCGTGCCTCACCGCGCGCAACTCCACCTTGCTCTCTCCCTTCTGCTGGCATCGACTTCTTCTCCTTCTTCTCCAGTGGCTGTTCGATGCCCAGCAGATCTGGAAGGACGCCAAAGCAGCCAGCGACCACACGTGACGCCACCGCCCTCTGCCATTCGCCATCGTGCTGCCGTCCTCGCATGCTGCTGCTGTCGTGCGTCTTAGCCTCCCTCATGCCGTCGCCCCTGCTCGTCCTCGCCTCTAGCAGCTTCGCAGGCCAGCATAGGCCCCAGAGCTCAGCCTAGCCTTTGCCGCCCTTGCTCGCCTCAACCAGCCACCATCTCCCCCTCCTTCGGCCCCAACCAGCAGTGGAGAGAGCTGAAGAATGGGTATTGCAGCAATCGTTTGGCCCATTTTGGCCGGCTTCCCAACCCCGGATGCTTGGCCCGCTTTGGGAAGAAATGTCCCTCATGACATTCCTGTCGGTTTGGTCCGACCCGCTCGTTAATCTAATGCATTTTGCTCAATAATGCTTTCTTAGTTTGCTAATTATGCCTAATGGTTGATTAGTGTTAATTAAGTAGGATTAGATGGTTAGATTAGAATGGTTAGTGATTATTAGTTAATTGCATTGCATATTAGTTAGATGGTTAGTGTACTTAACTAGAGATTTGCCTATAGTATTTATTGAATGCATCTCGGGATTTTTCCCGACCCGTCTCGGGCTCCAATTAGGCATTTCGGGCCTAAAGGGGATTTTTAGTAATTATTTATTAATTTTCGAAATTAATTTAATTATTTATTTATTTTCTGGAAATTCAACAGGGATGGCTGGTGATCGGGATTTTATGCTGATGATCATGTTGCAGTCCGTTTATTTAATTGAGCTTTATTTTGTGCTAAATTGGAATTATTGTATTTATTTATTAATTTTCGAAATTATTTATTTATTTATTTTTCTGAAATTAGGCAAGGATAGCTGACGACCGAAATTTCATGCTAATTATCATGGTGCAGTCCGTTTATTTATTTGAGCTCTACGTTGCGTGGAATTGAATTGATTGTGAAATTTGAGGAATTATTCCTAAACTGATTGAAATTGGATAATTGATTGGTAAATGGCCGAGTATGTCTATATAACGCCAATATTGCTTTGATGGACTATAAAATAGAGAGAATTGTAAGAGTGAATTGGGGAAATTCTCGACTGAGACCAATCATGTATGATATTATTGGACAAGCGTCGTTCAGTAATTAAGGATATCACTATGCGAAAACGGCGCCTTAAAGAACGCACGTATACTGTCCATTACATACGTCGCGTTGGCGAAAATGATGCCAAAGAGAAAGAATGTGCGTGACTGATAGACAAGCATGGTTCGGTGATTAAGGATATCACTTTGCGAAAACGACACCTTAAAGAACGCACGAAGATTGTCTATGAATTGTGGCAGGCGTGGTTCAGTGATTAAGGATATCACTGTGCGAAAACAACGCCTTAAAGAACACACGTAGACTGTCTATGAATTGTGGCAGGCGTGATTCGGTGATTAAGGATATCATTGTGCGAAAACGGCGCCTTAAAGAACGCATGTAGACTATCTATGACCTATGACGGGCGTGGTTCGGTGATTAAGGATATCACTGTGCGAAAACGGCGCCTTAAAGAACACACGTAGACTGTCTGTGACCTATGACAGGCATGGTTTAGTGATGAGGAATATCACTGGCGAAAACGGTGCCTTAAAGAATGCACGTAGACTATCTGTTACCTATGTCATCTTGGCGACAAAGACGCCCGAGAGCATTCATGTGGCTCTGTGACTAAGTACCCGACTAGAAGTTGTAAAGTGTGGAGTGAAATGACCGAGAGATGGTCCGATTGACATGTAATCGACTAGGTCGATTTGATTGATGTTTCGATCTTTTGTGATTTTTTGGGTGCCTATTGAACTGTACTAATTTGCAGGTTGGGACTGAGGCCAAGGCAAGTCCTCTGACTCGTGTTGTGCCTAGGCAGCCCTAAGGTGTATTGGTTTACTAATCGGGTCTTAGGGGGTAAAACTTGCTGAGACGTAGTCTTATCCCGGTTGTGGGACAACATTTCAAGACGCTGATGAGGAACCTGAGGAGAAAGAACCCGAAGAGGAGTATCTGGAGGAGAACCCCGAGGATGATTCAGAGTAGGATCCGAATGAGGATTGAGACTCCACTCCTATCTGATGACTTTTGCTATGGAACCTGTTTGAGTAGAAACCGCCCTTTTAACATGGCTTGTATAAGTATATGTATGACTGAATTGTTATATATGTACATAAGGGTGTTGGTTTTCAGGTACAAGTTTCTAGTCCTACTTGTATATCCCATTGCTTTATTGTATGGGGATTTTTATAACTGCTTCGGCATGTGCTATTGAAAAGAAAATGGTCGGCGATACGTAGTCCTGAGATATCGCATTTTAAAATTAACCAAAGTTGAAGGATGGGCACGTGACCGAGAATCGGGGCGTGACATATAAGATTTACCTTTATGTACTTATTTAATCTATAGGAAACAACATTTCAAATTAAAAAGAACATTTTGAAGGAACACTAATTGATTAGAAAATATATTTTCATCTGCGTAAATTTCGGAATAGTATTTAATTTCTTGAAATTTATGTAGTTTTACCAAATTATGGCATCGAGCCGAGATTAGAACAAATCAAATTTCAAATCCGTGCATTCACGCGCGTCTATTGTATATTGATGTAGAAGAAGATATCATACCATATATATGCGATGCAAAGAGTCTTCAAGTGATTGTGTCAAGTCATCAAGCTCAATCGGATATTCAGTCTGTGATTAATCTTTTTTGCCCAGCTCCTCCAAAACCTTTTGAACGACCAAATTGACAATTTCTACTTGGCTGCTATACACAACAACGCTTTCATTAGTTGACTTGATTTAATTCATACCCAAGCATCACACGTGGTTACAAACGATAAATATACTGAATAATCAATATAGGCTAATTTAGTAGAATTTACCGAATGTGTTTTTCTATATGGTAGTGGTTTACACAATGGCCGAAGTTACCAAGTGGATACCACATGGTGCACAAGCAATAAACTTCGGCATTTATAAGCTATAGCTAAGCCTGGAAAAGATTTTCAGCATTTGTAATAGGGAGAATTAGGAATTGAGAAAATGTAGACAAATTCAAGGTCGTCATCCATTGAACACTGCAATTTGCTAATGAAAAATTATATAACCCCAACCCTAGCGCTGACTGTAGCAATAACAATTGAAATATTAGGGAAGATGTCTTGAGTTGAGGATGTAAAGTTCAATAGGAGCAGCACTTGGAGTTGGAGGTACTTTTCAAAATTTCCATTTAGAAAAGAAGGAGAAGAGAAATGATTTGATAGGGTAATATTTTATTCCCTAAAAAAAAAAAAAAAAAAAAAAAGAAGAAGAAGAAGAAGAAGAAGAAGAGGAAGACGAAGAAGAATTAGGTGGGCATCTTAAAGGTAGTTTTACCTTTGTTGCTCCTCAAACTTCCATCCCTTGTTTTTACCAACCTTTGCAAGAGCCTCTTTGAACGCCCTAAATTCGACTTTGGAGGAAGGATTCTTTGAGCGTGGAATCCAACATCCGTAGATTCCACTTTATAAAAGATGGGGAAAATCCTCTTCTACCGTTTGACCTAAGCACGTTGTTCATCATACGTTCCAGCTCAATGAGACACCATTTATGATCAGGATAAGTTTGAGAGATGATGGGTATGTAGATTTTGGAGTTATCGATAGCTTGTAATAGTCTCTTATCAATCACATCACCCACCTTGATTTCATCTTCGTCCCTAAATACGCGGAGTTCCGCTTTGTCCAAGTGTTGGTGGAGGAAGTCCATGAAATTATAACAAGTATCATCTCCACTAAAACTCAAGAACACATGGTTCTGAACTTTTGTTGCTCTGGCCTTTGAGCGTGCTATATTTAGGAAGCATATTACTTCCAGACCTCTCTCTCCCTCTTCCCCTCATCATACCTCAATCATTATAGGGATAGGGATAACACGACTATCCTTTCACCTGAAGTATGTAGTCTCTAACCACCCAAAAGTCCAACTCCCAAAAGTCCCTGTCAATATCGCTCTCATTGTATTAGTCACTAATCAAGGGACCTAAAAACATAAGAAAGAAAGGTGTGAATAACTACAACTTAGTGAGCAGTACATATTAAATCATATATGACTTGTTTCCTTTCAACAAGCTTCATACTAATATGAAAAACTCATTTAAACCATTATCACAATTCAAGTATCAATGGTCTCATATAAAAACACACATTGATGGAACCATCGACCAATCTTCTAGTCAATATCAAACCATGGCGATAACATGACGCCTGGTGATAAGGTGACCAAGATTCCCCCTTGGCCCTCTTGGCAAGGTCTTCATCTACAAAGCCGGTGGCTCAACCCCAAAGGATATCTTAAACCCGGTATGCACACCCACAAACCCCTCACCAAGTTCATAGTCATATGAGTTTAAACAACCATCCTCCAATACCATAATCCAATCCAAAATTCAATCTTGTAAACCAAGCAAATAACGTTATCGTGTGGCACTTAGTCTTTTACTACGCATATCACCATTGGTTTCTCAACCCCAAACATATAATCTTCCAAGAGTTATCTCATAAATCAGTTGCACAAAGTAGTATGCATGACCTTTCAAGAAATGTTTATCAAACCATCTCACAATAATTCAAAGGTACCAAATACTCTAACCAGCTTTATACAACAAGTATATTATTACTTCCATATATGTATCTATCGAGTTACTCTTCCCTTAATACATGGATTTCACAAAACCAGAGAAGATATCAATACCACTCACCTGGGGAAAGCCCCAAAACCAAATAACAAACATTATTGAACCGTCGATCTTGTGATCCTATCAAATAAGTGAGAAATAATGTTAAAATTGAGTAACACGCTACATTAACTATGAAATGGCTATGCAATGCCTAAATGCTAATAAAATGACTACTACGTGCTAACAAATTGCATACTCAAAGTAATCATTCAAGTCATTCGCAACGCCGAGTTTGAACGTAAAACTTGGTCACATTATAACTCTATTGAACCCCTTTCCATACGTAATTATAGTCAATAGAAAGCCTTTTCAACATACTATAATAACCTTAATTTGTTCATCCCAAAATCAAGCCAAAAACTGATGAAATACGGCCCCAAAGTTGCTAGACGCGCACTGTTAATCACATGTGAGAAATTTCGAAAATTTGTTTCGAGCAAACCACAAGCTAAAATTAAGTTCCATTAAATCCTACAACTCTGCAATACCCTAAACTATCATTTTCATATATACACGCGGCTCAATGACTCAAAAATTGGATTTCATTGCTCGAATTTCCCAAACTTCCGAATTTTAAGCCCTAACCTGAAAAACTAATTCGATTGGAAGAATAAGGGGGCGCAAGTACTTATTGGACGTTGTGTTACGTAATCGAGTCGACTTGGCGATGTCTCATTATTGTACACATATGAAACCCTCTTTCCTTCCTTCCTTCCTTCTTCTTCTTCTTCTTTCTTTCTCTCTTGTGCTTTCTCTCTCTTTTCCCAAACTGCTTTAACTCCTAGAAAAGAGTCACTTCTTTTGGCCTTTCAATTTGACTTTTCGATCCTCTTTCCTTTTTTTCCAAAAGACACGGGTGTGACATCCTCGTTCCAACCCTATTTTTCATAATGGAATTATATCGGCAATCAATCGTTGAACAGGATTACCTTGAGGATCAATAAACCATAAAAGCATCAATAAGGCCACTTAAGGGTGGAAATTCAATTTCTCATTGAAGGGACGTTGAAATTCGGAGAGTTGAGAACAAGCCATGAGAGAGGGCTCAAGTGGGCCCAAGCCCACGTTGGGTGACCCAACGGGCCCAAGCTCGCGGAGCTAGGCCCAATTTGGCTACAAACCCATTATGAATGGCCCATGGGCCACACACCTAAGTGGAGTGGGGGCCCATGAGGGCCATGGACCTTCTAAGCCCATGAGGCATTCTCTTGTAGGATTTTGGCATTTAATGCATTTAAGTACGTGAATAGTACATGAATAGTGCACAATCTTGGTGAAATGACCGAAATGCCTTTCCATTTGACTAAGGACAAAAGGATAAAGTTGGAAAAGGGCAAGGGAGGGGGTGGCATATGCATATGGCCAGCAATGAGGAAGCTTGAAACCATTCTAGCCTAACCTAGACTAATCTATCCTAAACCTATGCACTCAAGTGCAAAAATCCTTTATTAATGCTTGGATTTTCCCCATCAATGGCATATCTAATTGCTTGGTGGAAGTGAGCCCTTGAAGATTGAGATGTGATTACGAAGATTTGATGTCTCACTCTCTCTCTTCTTTCCTTTCCCCTCCCTCATTGTTGGCTCACCCTCTCTCTCACTCTCACTTTCATTTTCTTACTTTTGACTCTCAAACTCACTTTTTCTCTCTCCCCATAGCACCACCGAAACCCCCACTTCCATTACTCCCTCTTTTGTAAGCTTTCCATCTCATCTTCCTCTTGTTTTCCCTTCACCAATGATCATCCTTAGCACCCAACGTCGAACTGCCCCTCCGCACGCCATTTTCATTGCCGTAGCCAAGTTTTGAAGCTAAGGAGGCCACTGTCCACCCCTCACAGCATCTCTCTCTCCCTCTTTCTCTCTTGTGGTTTGGTCCTTGGGACGCCTGTGATAGTTCTAGTATGAACACCTAGAGGGGGGTGAATAGGTGTAAAAACGAATTTTATAAAACTTAGCAACTTAATTCAACTTATATAAAAATAAAAGACTTAAGATATAGAAGATCTGCAATAATATATAAGACTATGAATTAAGTAAAGAGATAAGGGAAATTGAAACACGATGTTTTATAGTGGTTCGGCTTAGACCAAGCCTATGTCCACTCTCCCACACTAACAGCCCACTGGCTGGATTTCACTATGAATCAAAAGATATGTTACAGTCACACGTCCTTGATTCCACAGTGTAGAGACTCTGCTACACTTCCTCAAGGTCTCACAAGTATCTAATCTCTCTTTTGAGTACAAATTTACGCTCAACAAATGAATCAGCAAAGAACTAGAAGCTTCAGACTTTGGAATTTTTCTATCTCGCACTCACTTGAATAACTAGAGCGTCTTCCTTATATAATCATCCATGCCTCCATAACCGTTGGCACCTTCCAAAGGAGTTCTTCCAATCTAACTGTTGGACATAATCAATTAGAGAGATCTCGAGTTACATAAGGAAAATGAAGATAGCCCACCAATCATGCTCGCCCATATAATCAAGATCTAAGTTTCCATAATTAGAACCTTCCAAGTATACTTCACCAATCAACGGATCTAAATTACTCGTATTATTTGCAATACGAATAATATATCTTAAGATGCTATCTCCAGCCGTGAGATAATCTTCAACCAAACGGATCAAATCCTTAAAGATAAACTTGTATCTGAATAAGATTTTTCGTCGGTCCAAAAACTGTCAATGAGGGTAGACTTTAAATCTTGAGTCCGGCGGTCTTCGACTTTGATGGAAGGAAATGTTTAGTCAACTTCAAAACAGATAATGAAGTTTTCTCCAACAATCTCCCCATTTTTTATGGTGATAAAACTTTCCCGCAGATTTGGACACTTTGACCTGCAAGACAACACTTAAGCAAATCAAGATTTCTTATAAATGAAAATTAGATATTACGATAGAGATAGTAGCAATTCTGCAACCACAGAAAACATGTTAGTCATGTAAACACAACTATCTTTAATATAATTAATAATAGCTTAAGTTGCAAGCATCATCAGTCCAAACCAGTCTGAATCAAAACCACACCAAACAGAAGATAAAGTCCAAATCAAAAAGTCAATTAGAAAGATATGTAAGATAAAGTCATCAAATCTGCATAAAACCTCTCCCCCTTTTTGTCAACAACAAAAAGTGGAGAATAGACTGTCGAAACTCTCCACTTGGGCAGGCGAACAAGCGCGAATTCTCCCATAGAATGCACTGTCTTCTTAAGCCTGTCAAAACTCTGCTTCAATAACTGAAAATCTTCTCCTTGCAAAGACTGAACTTAAATCTTCAGGGCGTTCAACTGTTCATGCAAAGATACTGAAGTGGCCTTAAAAGCATTCTTGAGATCCTACATCTCAAATCCCATGGCATATTGCTGCTTTCTGACATCCAATAGAACTTCCAGCAATTTTGAAAAGTCTGTTGTCTGAGCAGATGCATCATTAGGACTAGCCGAGTCAAGGACAAGGATTTTGAGAATCGATGGAGCTTCAGCAGATTGTCCATCATGACTATCTTCTGGATTGTGTGAGGCATACACATCCTCAAGGTCTACTGCAAAACGACTTACATCACTAGCAGGCAAAGATGAAGAAATACCTTTTGGATCAACAGCTCCCCCTGTTTTGATGCCCTCAGGTGGAGTAGGTAAAGTTTCCTCATTTGCAGACACACTAGACAAAGAGATAGCCAAGGTTGGCTCAAAAGAGTCTTCTTGACCCTAATCTTGTTCTCCTTCTCTCTCTTCTTCTTCCTCTTCTTCTTCTGCTTCTCTTCTTCCTTCCTCTTCTTCTTCCTCTTCTTCTCTTCCTTCATCTTCTTCTTCTTCTTCTCTTCTTCTTTCCTTTGTCCCCCTCTATTCTTCTTCCTTCTCTGTGTCTTCTCTCCCTCTTTCCTCTTCTTCTGGCTCTTCTCTTGTCTCACGAAAGCTGACAAAACTCTTTAAGTTTCTCAAGGCTGATATGGTCAGTTCATCCTCATTTTCTTCATCTTGCAAGATGAGAGTTCTTTTCTTCTTCTTCACAGGAGCAACCATGGGCTCCTTACATTTTCTCTTCGCAGCAGCAAAGTCTTGTTTTGCTTTTATGGGAGATTTTTCCTTCATATGCTCCAACACTTTGTTCAACTCTTTCAATCTCATCTTTGTGACCATTTTGAACCCAATCACCATAGGAGAGATGGTTGACAAGCATAATGGTGTAGAGATATGAATTTTAAAGTGCCGAAATAGCCTCAAGATAAGAGCAAAATAAGGGAGTTGTCCCTTATCTTTTTCCACAGTGCGGTACATATGAAACAATATGGTGTAAGGCAAATAGAATTTATATCCAGAGTTGATGGCACACATCAACTTAGTTTCCGATCGAGAAACATCTGTTTTGGATGTTGATTTAGGACGAATGCAGTTTATCACAATCTTGTGCAGCAAAATGTTAGAGGCACTCATCTTTGAGTAAGAAATCTTGCTGTCAATATTCCTATCTCTCACCAATGACAAAATAGCATGAGCAATAGACAAATTAATTGGTTGGAAACTCGATCTTTCCACCCCAATTATGTCGGCTAGTGTGTCTGTATTCACCAAAAACTCTTTGTCCTTCACAGTGAAAGTAAAACTGTTTGCATCCAAGAAAGATAAGTAAAAATAAAAGTATGCGGTGAGTTTTGGAAAAGCAGCAGTGGATTCAGAACAGAACCGTTCCAGTTGCAGTAAAGCAAATTTCTCGTGGAGATTGACCTTTATCGAATCAAGGAAAACAAAATCAACAATTCTAGGGTTCATTACCCCTCTCTTCAGAATTTCGAATAAACCTTCTTATGCCCCTTCGATCTAAACAGATTAGAGCCATCAGTAATGTTTACAGCCACACTCGATCTAGGTTGAAAATGAGTAAACATTCGTTCATCGTCGTCCAGAGGTTGATTTGCAGTGCCATAAAATGGGTCACTCGGTATGTTCTCAAATGTTCTTTCAGCCGTTTCTTTCTCTACAACTCCCAATTTTTCCAAATCCCGCAAAAACAATGTTTCATTCTCGAATCCTCTATCTTTTAAGAATTCATCGATTAAAGGCATCGGTGTACCTCCTTTCTTCATATTAGAGTAGAGCTTAAAAGCAACCTTGGGAGTTAGAGTTCTTATAGGTTCAGCCTCCTCTATAACCTCATCTTTTGGTTGAGTCGGTGGAGAAGGTTGACGCTGTTGAGAAGGTTGTTGCCGACTCGGACGCAATGGTGGAGAAGAATCTTCTTCCTCGGTTAAGTCAAAATGGGTAGGACCCTCAGACATAAATTGTGGTCCTCTGCTTGCAATTCTTGAAGACTTTCTCGGACACATTGTCACTTCAAGGGAGAAATTCACCACTTGTTCGAAAAAGGAGATAACTTTTGGACAGATCGAGAGTGAAAGTGAAAGCAAATAGGAATTTTGTATTCTAGGGTTTCAGTGTAAAACCGAAGAAGACGAGTCTCGGAAATATATAAAGCAAGTGAAGCGAGGTAAATGAAACATTGTAAAAGGAAAATAAAAATACATTTTTGAAAAGGATAACTTCCCTTTTTGAAAATAACTGACTTTTCAAAATTGATAACTACCTTTTTGAAAAAGTAAAGAAAACTTGGAAAGATAATTTCAATCAATTAGCGATTAATAAATAACCGTACCTTTTCAAGTTTAAAAAATTTAGAAACAACTTACCGTTGTAACTCTTGGTTTTCTAAGTCTAAACATATTCAGACTTTACCTTTTGAGTCTTGTCCACATCCAGACTCTACTGGGTAAGAGATATAATGTTTAGTCTGGTGCGAATAAACTCAAATAGACTTTTCTCCAATGGCTTTGTAAATATATCCGCCAGTTGATTCTTTGAGTCAATAAATTGGATCATAACTTCTCCATTTTGAACATGATCTCTAATAAAATGATGTTGAATCTCTATATGCTTTGCTCTTGAATGAATAATTGGATTTTTGGTGATATTAATAGCGTTGGTGTTATCACATATGATCTCAGTGCATGAATCTTTGATTCCAAAGTCTCTTAGTTGTTGTTTTATCCATAAGATTTGAGAACAACAACTTCCAAGAGCCACATATTCTGCTTCTGCTGTTGAAAGAGCTATTGTACTTTGCTTCCTTGAAAACCATGATACTGTCTTGTTACCAAGCAATTGACAAGTACTGGAAGTGCTTTTTCTTTCAACTCAGCAACCTGCTAAATCTGCGTCTGAATATCCAAGGAGAGTAAAGTCTCCTTCTTTGGGATACCATATACCTATCTTCGAGGTTGTTGCAACGTATTTGATGATGCGTTTCGCAGCACTTAGATGAAATTCTTTTGGATCTGATTGAAATCTTCTTCATCTTTATCTAGCTTCGAAGAACTAGACATTGATATTTCGGTCTTTTTGCAATTATCTAATCCGAACTTTTTAACAAGTTCCTTTGCATATTTTTCTTGGTGAATAAAAATCCCTTCCTTCAATTGCTTTACTTATAGTCCAAGAAAGATAGATAATTCACCCATCATGCTCATCTCGAATTCATCTTGCACAGACTTAGAAAATTTCTTGCATAGATTTTCGTTAGATGATCCAAATATAATATCATCAACATAAATTTGAACAAGTAAAAAGTGTTTATCTTCCCTTTTAATAAACAGAGTAGTGTCCACTTTACCTTTGACAAAACTACTTTGGATTAAAAACTTACTTAACCTGTCGTACCAAGCTCAAGGTTCTTGCTTTAATCCATATAGAGCCTTCTTCAGTCTGAATACAGAGTCTGGTTTCCTTGGATTTTTAAAACCAGGAGGTTGTTCCACATAGACTTCCTCTTGGATAAATCCATTTAGGAATGCACTTTTGACATCCATTTGGAATAACTTGAAATTCTTATAACAAGCAAAAGCAAGTAATAATCTAATTGCTTCTAACCTTATTACCGGTGCGTAAGTCTCATCATAGTATATTCCTTCTTCTTGCGTATATCCTTTGGCCACAAGTCTTGCTTTGTTCCTTACAACTTTTCCTTTTTCGTCCATCTTGTTTCTGAAAATCCATTTAGCTCCAATAACAGATTTACCTTTTGGTTTAGGAGTTAGTTCCCAAACATTGTTAACATTGAACTGCCTGAGCTCTTTTTGCATGGCTTCAATCCAGCTTTCATTAGTTAAAGCTTCTTCTATGTTCTTGGGTTCTATTTCAGAAATAAGAGCTACAGCGCTAGACTCTTCATGCCTTTTGGATCTTGTACGAATTCCTTCATCAATGTTACCAATGATGAGTTCTTTGGGATGATTGGACTTGTGCTTCCAGTTGTTAGTTGGTCTGGCAAACTGCTAAACTTCTTCTTCAGTTGATTCTCCAATATTTATTCGTTGTTGTCTTTCTGTAGTTTGAGCTGCTTCAAGGGAAGTAGACTTTGTAGAGTCTAGAGCAGGTTTAGATTCTTCAGGTTGAGTCTGGATAGATTGATTTTGTATAGAGTCTTGAAATTTGACATTCATTGACTCTTCCACGCATCGAGTCTTCTTGTTGTATACTTTATAAGCTTTGCTGGATGTTGAGTATCCAAGGAAGATTCCTTCATCTGATTTTTCTTCAAACTTACCAATTCGATCATTTGCATTTTTCAAGATAAAACATTTGCAACCAAACACATGAAAATAAGAAACAATTGACTTCTTTCCTTTGAACAACTCATAGGGAGTTTTCTCTAGAATAGGCGTTAAGAAAACTCTGTTAATAATATAACATGCTGTAGAAACTGGTTCAGCCCAAAAACGAGAAGAAATATTGCTTTCAATTAAAAGAGTTCTAGTCATTTCTTGCAACGATCTATTCTTCATTTCCACAACTCCATTATGTTCGGGAGTGTATGGTAAGGAGAACATATGCTGAAAACTAAATTCATCACAAAATTTAGCAAAATCTTGATTTTCAAACTCACCTCCATGGTCTGTCCGTATGCTTGAAATAACATACCCTTTCTCATTCTGAACCTTTTTGGCATACTTAGTAAAATAAGAGAAGGTTTCAGACTTACTTGCCAAAAAGTAGACCCAAGTGAATCGTGAATAATCATCCACTATTACTAGGCAATATCTATTTCCACCAATGCTTTGAGTTCTAGTTGGTCCAAAGAGATCCATATGTAGGAGCTGCAGCACACGATTAGTGGGAACTTGATTTATTAGTTTGAAAGAATTTCTAACATGTTTTCCCAATACACATGTTGTGCATAAGTCAGATTTTTGGTACTTCAGGTTGGGTAGTCCACGAACAAGCTTCTTTGAAGAGATCTTGGCAATTTGCTTCATGTTGATATGGTCAAGCTTTCGATGCCAGAAATTTTCTTCATCTTGAATTGAAATTAGACATTAAGATCTTTTTGGATTGATATCCAAAAGATAGATATTCCCATATCTTCGCCCAGTAAAGGATTGTGAAAGATCTTTACTAGTGTCCGAACATATTCCTTCTTGAAAATTGATCTTGAATCCAGTATCGCACAATTGGCTGATACTGAGCAAGTTGTAGTTGAGTCCTTCCACTAAGGAGACATTGTTGATTGTGAGACTTCCTATTTTTACAGTTCCACATCCAACAATTCTTCCCTTACTGTTTCCGCCAAAGGAGACTTTTCCACAAATTACTTACTTAAGTTTAATAAAACAATTTGAATCTCCAGTCATATGCCTTGAACAGCCACTATCCAAATACCATTTGACATTTTTCTTGATAGTGACCTGCAATTAAAGAAGAAACTCAAGCTTTCTTTGGTACCCACACTTTCTTGGTCCAGTGAAGTTAGTGCAATATACGGTCTTTGCCCAATCCTTCTTAACAGGCCTCCAAAACATAGGACATTCTTTCTCAAAGTGTTCTGAGCTGTTACACTTAGAACATCTAAGAGCACTTCGGCCAACAGGTTTTACAAAGAATTTTTGAAAATGATTTCTATAGAAGGCTTTTGTAGGTCTTTGTTTGATTCTTTCCTTTACTTTTGGAAAATCAATTAAAGGAATAGTTTCAGATGTCATTCTCAAGCCTGATTTGTTAAAGGTCTTTGTACTAAAAGAATCTTTTTCAATTTCTCGAGATCCCATAGAAAACCTTTTTGAAATGCTTGAAATATCATTTTTCAAAAGTGTGTTTTCTTTTGAAAGAGATTCTGCATTTTCTTTTAAAGTAATAAAACTTTTATCTAGATTTTCAAACTTTTCTTTCCATAAAATTTCTTGTTGCTTCAATGTAGAATTCTCCCTTTTTAGCTCGGAAATCCTCTTGAGAGAGGTTTTGAGACTAAGACACAGTTCATCAATATATTTCGAGACTTTAATAAGAATTTTAAAATTACTTACCTCGATTTCACTATCGAATGAGTACGTATTGATTTCGAAGTCTAAATCTGATTCGATTTTGCCATTAAACAAATATTAGCATAATCATCATCACTCTCTTCGCATTCAGTATCACTCCAAGTTTCTACTTTGAGTACCTTTCTATATTTCTCAGCTTTTCGTTTCTTTTTCTTCACCAAGGGATAGTTGGGTTTGATGTGTCCATTTTTCTTGCATTCAAAGCCAATTCATCAACGGAGAGTGGCATGATTCTTTGTGTTTCCTTTATTGAAGTCTTTACGTGATTCCAGTCTTTGGAGAGTCCATGCAACAATTTGTTAACCTTCATTGGTTCTGAAATTGGCTGTCCCTGATACTCTAGACTATTTACAATTTCTGTAAAACGACTAAACATGTCAATGATAGATTCTACTGGTTTCATCTTGAAGGCTTCATACTGTCCGAGTAGAATGTTGATCCTTGTTTCTTTCACTCGATCAATTCCTTCATAAGTAATGTGCAGCCTATCCCATACTTCTTTGGCTGTTTCACAAGAAGATATTATGTTATACTCAGCAGGAGACAATGCACAATATAAGGAATAAATTGCTTTTGTGTCAAGAGCTTGTCTCTTGGTTATCTCTTCTTGAGTCATGTCGCTAGCTTCTGCAACTTCTTTCCCCCTTTCTGAGACTATTGTAGCTTTAGGAATAATTCATTTGTCTACCACATTCCATTCCAGAGGATCTTTAGATCTTAGGAATGCTTTCATCTTGTTTTTTCATATGCTGTATTCCTTTCCATCGAAATAAGGCGGTCTGGTGTTGCTTTGCCCTTCAACCAAACCTAGAGCCAACATACTAGCCATGAATCTTTAACTCTGAAGTAAAAACACTTCAATTAAATGAGTACACAGGCTCTGATACCAATTGATAGTGCTAGTATGAACACCTAGAGGGGAGTGAATAGGTGTAAAAACGAATTTAATAAAACTTAGCAACTTAATTCAATTTATATAAAAACGGAAGACTTAAGATATAGAAGATATGCAATAATATATAAGACTATGAATTAAGTAAAAAGATAAGGGAAAGCGAATTGAAACACGATATTTTATAGTACTGATAGCCCATCGGCTGGATTTCACTATGAATCAAAAGAGATGTTACAGTCACACGTCCTTGATTCCACGATGTAGAAACTCTGCTACACTTCCTCAAGGTCTCACAAGTATCTAATCTCTCTTTTGAGTACAAATTTACGCTCAACAAATGAATCAGCAAAGAACTAGAAGCTTCAGACTTTGGAATTTTTCTATCTCGCACTTACTCGAATAACTAGAGCGTCTTCCTTATATACTCCTCCATGCCTCCATAACCGTTGGCACCTTCCAAATGAGTTCTTCCAATCTAACCGTTGAACAGAATCAATTAAAGAGATCTCGAGTTACTTAAGGAAAATGAAGATAGCCCACCAATCCTGCTCGCCCATACAATCAGGATCTAGGTTTCCATAAGTTGAACCTTCCAAGTATACTTTGCCAATCAACGGATCTAAATTACTCTAATTATTTGCAATACGAATAATAGATCTTAAGATGCTATCTCCAGCCATGAGATAATTTTCAACCAAACGGATCAAATCCTTAAAGATAAACTTGCATCTGAATAAGATTTCTTCGTCGGTCTAGAAACTGTCAATGAGGGCAGATTTTAAATCTTGAGTCTGGCGGTCTTTAGACTTTGATGGAAGGAAACGTTTTGTCAACTTCAAAACAGATAAGAAAGTTTTCTCCAACAGCCCGAAGTTCATCGCTACCGACTAGCCGTCGACCAGCGATCATTCAATCGTTGTCCAGCCTCCCACGTGCATTGTGGAGGCGTGACTAGCAATTGTCCAGCCTTGCCGCACCTTCCCCGATGCTTTTTAAAGCTTGAATTGTGTGCGAGTGGCTTTCTAGTCCTTGATTAGGGTTGTGATTACACTTAGGGAGTAGTTTATGGCTTGATTATGGTGTTTTATAGATGTAATAAGTGAATGTTAAGTAATAAATGATCATTGGGTTTAGATAGGTTATCAAACTCTTAATGATAAGTTATTGAGTTTAAAGTGATAGGTATCGAGCTTTTAACGATAAGCTATTAAGTTATAGACGATAAGCTATCATGTTTAGGGCGATAGATTATCAGAGTTTTGGCGATAAGTTATCGAATGTTAGATAATAAGTCATCGGGTTTTGATGATAGGTTATCATGTTTAGGGCAATAAGTTATCGGGTTATGTTATGTCAAGTTGATATGTTGTTATAATATGTCATAATAGGGTGGTAGACTATTATGTGTTATATGTGCTATATGAGTTATATGCGTTACGTGTCATATATGTTTTATGTGTTATATGTGTGTTATGTGTTGTGCATGTTTGATGTGTCATATGAGTTATACGTGTTATGCATGTTATATTAATTGAAAGATGAATTATGTGATGGGTTGTGATGGCACTTGATAAATGATTTTGACGTAATATAATAATCTTATTCTATTTTGATAAGTGACCTATATGCCATGGGCTTGTGAATTAAATGGTGCATTTATATATATGATAATAGGTGATACACATGTGTGACATGATGGCATATGGCAAAGGTTATTGCATATCGCATGGGCATAACATGAATTAATAAAAAGGATATGAAAAGAATTGTGTTATGGTTTACCTGTGTGATCACCCAAAGGCCCTAATGCGTTTTACACGAGGTGCGAACCCGTCCTGACACGTTTTACGTGGGACGATGCTTGATTCAGTTCGAATGCCCCTAAGTCAATAGGATGCCGTTCGCGGATGGATTTCGAAATGAAGCTCCTTATAGGAATGCCGTCTTGATGCATTTACATAGGACAATGCCGTGCTCGATGGGGCGAGATGATGCTCGGTTATGTTGGATGACTACAAACCTTCGGGTTGACCTTGGGTCTTGAGTGGCCATAATAACCTGGACATATTGTGTGGAAAGTGCATGGGATTTGTATGTGATCAGGTCCGGATCATTGCATGGCATGGATGCATGATTTAACTATATTACATATTCGTATGATTGGCTCAAGAGTGCTAAAAATGTTATGGGATTTGCATATGTGTAATATTGATGGCCTTGATTAAATAGACTCGTTTCTATGTGAATAATTAGGGTAAAGCGAGAGGAGCTATGCTATGCTTTGATTCGATAGATATTTGCATGTTTAGAGCGTTTCCGAGGTGAACGACTTCCCTATGTGAGGTTTAGGAAGTTCACTTATTGAGTTTATCTCAATGTTGTATGTTGATTGTTTACAAGCCTTAAGAATAGTTGAGCCTTTTCACTAGATCCGATCTGGACTCTCCGTAGAGTATAGCCAAGAAGTGACCGAGTATCCGATAGGGGAGACTAATACACATTAAACGCATTATGTCGCGACCATCTTGGTCTAGAGGGACTGCCTAATCTAGTGGTTCACCATTTCGTGGCATGGTACTTCTAGGTAGGAGATGAGAGCCATGGTCCCATTCATGGATCGACGGTCCACCGGGGGCCAGGGGTTCGGGGGAGTCATCAATTGGGATGCCATGGATGTGGATGTTCCTGATGGAGAGATGTTTGACCCTAAGCTCGATCCTGATATGGTTGTCGAGCCTAAGCCTTGGATTATGGAGCTCTTAGCTGGTTAGGTGGTAGTGGGGTTAGTAACATTTTTTGAGCCACTCTCGTAGTATTAGAGGTGCTAGGTGTACCTCATACCCCCTTTTGATGAAGGTCGTGGCGGTGCTTTTGGACTAATCGAATGTGGCGAAGCATGTTAGGTTGAAGTTGGTTTGATTAACTTGTTGTATGTGGCTTATATGTGATGTTTACCTTGATGCATATATATACATATAAGTATGCTTTTGATTATCCCTATTTGATGGTTGGAGATTTGCTTATGCTTCCGCTTGTGTGTTTAATCGTTACTACGAATTGGGTCGGCGATGCCTCTTGAGACGTCGCAATCGAATAACTGAAGGGGAAAGTATAATGATAGCGCGAGTTGTCACGCAGTCATAACGGATCGGGGTGTGACAACAGGTGAGCCCACCACTTCTTTGACTTAGTCAAAGAAAATGTCCCATTATTACACTCCCCAAAAGAGAAGGAAAAAAAAGGTCAGTAACTTGGTGTGGCATGGCCTAGCTAAGAAGTGAGTGAGGTTTTTGGAATGCTTCCATAGCAGAGCACAAACAGATGATTAAAGTAGTGAATTTAAAACTTGTTAAAAAAAAGTATTGAGTAACTTCATGTCGACTTGCTAAAGTGGAGTTAGAAAATAGACTGTCACACCTTGAAACCATCATGAATGGGGGATGACACAGTTGTCCTTCCACCTGAAGAACGCGGCCTCAAGCTCTCAAAATCCAACTCCTAAAAGTCCCTTGTCGATATCGTTCTTGTACTACTCATCGTTAGCTAAAGAACTTGAAAAGATTGGAAAATAGAGGGGTGAGCAACCACAGCTCAATTAGTAATGCATCTCTTTTAAGCGAATCGAGCACCCACTATGCATATTTATAAATCAAACCACAACTCTTTTAACTCAAATCCAGGATATAACAAACATATAGTAAAAGAATAAGTACAGACGCTTCAACATAGCTATATTTATAGCAAAAATAATCATTTCACAATAATATCAAAATAAACATCAATAGTCTAATCCATTGATCAATCTCATTAATTCACATGCCAATGGTCCATTCCATTGGTTAATCTCATGCTACATATCAATGATATAATGAAATTACACGTCGATGGTCCATTCCAATGACTAATCTCAAATCATACGTCAATGGTCAATTTCATCGACTAAACTCAAATTACATGTCGATAGTCCATTCCATCGACCAAACTCATATCACATGTCAATGGTCCACTCCATTGACCAATCCGTTGCTCAATATTAAACCATGGTCACGATACAACGCCTGGTGACGAGGCGACCAAGGTTCCCCCTTTGGCAAGGTCTCTATCTATTATTAGTCAGTGGCTCGACCCACAAGAATATCCTAGACCAGTATGCGCATACCCACAAGCCCCTCGCTGGGCTCATAGTGATATTGCGCATCAATATCAATCCAGAACAACACCATCCACAATTCACAAAACCAAATCCATAAATCATTTCATATATTACCAAAAGATTCCGCAACTCAACTTATCCACCAAAAAATACTTTTCATAAAATATTCTCAAATAATTTTAAGACTCTTCTCATAACCCGATTTTATAAACCAAATCAAATCAAATGCATGTCATAAGACATTTCACAAATCGATATACATAATATTCCATAATCCATGCTCAAAGAGCTTTTCGTAAAAAGGTTTTGCAAACCCAAGTTATATAATATTACTTAATTTCATTTCTCAAACATAATATATATTTTCGTTAACCATTTCTTACACCATTCACAAATACCAAAACGTAGCAAATGTCCAATCCAAATTTTATGCAACAAATATGCTTCTTCATATCTCATAAAATATCAAATATTTGTCATTTTGACGACGTGGATTTATAAATTCTTAGAAGAGATAGCACCGCTCACCTTGGAATACTTAGGACCAAATAATTAGCTTTATTCGAATTGTCGAACTCGCGATCCTATCAAATAAACGAGAAGCAACGTTACAATCGAGCAAAATGCTACCTCAACTACGATACGACTAAACTAAGCTTGAATGCTTGCAAAACAACTCCCATGCACCAACAAATCGCTCACCCAAAGCAATTTCTCAAATCTGTCCATAGCGCATAGCTTAAGCGCGAAATTTTTGTCATGCCATAACTTTCTCCACCGAACCCCATTTCAAGCGTACTTATAGTCAATTGAAAGCCCTTCCAACATACTACAAGAACCCTACTTTAGTCGACCCAAAATAAAGCCAAAAACCAACAAATTATGGCCCCGAAGTCCTGGTCGTGCACTGTTCATCACACGCAATAAACTTCAAAATTTTGTTTCGGGTAAATGGTAAGCTCAAATCACAATCCGTAAAATAATACAGCTCCACAACACCCTAAACTATCATTTCTATAAAAATACATGGCTCAACGACCCAAAAATCGGACTTCGCTGTTTGATTTTCCCACAGTTCCGAATTTCAACCCTTTAAGTCTGAAACTACTCCGATGGAAGGAAGGGGGAGCATGAGTGCTTACCAGGCATTGCGTTATGTAGTTGAGGTGGCTTGGTAAGGCTCCCATGGCGAGAACGCACGAAGCCCCTTTTCTTCTTTTTCTCTTCTTCTTCTTCTTCTTCTTCTTTCTCTCTTTCTTTTTCTTTCTTTGTGCGTGAGTTCTTTGGTCTCCCTTTTCTCTCTCTCCTCCTTTTTCCTTCTCTCTTTCCCTTTTATCTCCTCCTTTTTCTTTTATTTTTTATTTTCCTTTCTTTCTTTCTTTTCTTTCCTTCTTTCTCTCTCTCTCTTCTTTTTCTTCTTCTCTCCCGAAGACTCTCGGTCTCTCTCCTTCTTCTTTCTCCTTTTTATTTTTTAACTGGGTCAAAACCCATATTTTACATTCTCCCCTCCTTAAAAAAATTTCATCCTCGAAATTTAGACATATATTAATTACCAAACAAGTGAGGAAATTTGCATCTTGCCTTTTCCTCGAGCTCCCAAGTGGCCCCTCTCTCGGTATGGTTTTGCTATTGAATCTTCACATATGTCATCAATATTTTCTTGTTGATGATGCGCCCTACCACCAGCCTAGAATTCATGAATCACTCCATTTGCTTTGATCATGCTACACTTTGTTGTTTTTGTCATTAGGTGTTGCTCCACAATTTTTCATCACTTGAAATATGTTTTGTTACCTCATTATCAAGCCATTCATTGCCAACCCAAGAATCATAACATTCCAAGTGGAGACACCTTTGTCCTCCCTTAACTGGAAAACATTAAATGCATTTTAAACACAACCACACTTCATGTACATGTCTATTAGGGTCGTATCCAAATAATATCAACCTCAAGACAAATCTTCCTCATTTTCACATGAATCCATTTTCCTTGTTCAAGGGCAACCAAGTGAATACGAGTTGAGATGACACTCACCAAAATGATTTAATAACGCTGCACCTAAATATATGTGACTAATTCCATATGCCTCAATGATGGCAATCCAAGTCCCGAACCTTAGATAGGGATTGAAATAAATATGGACTTTGTAGTAAAAACTGACTGGCGACTTCCATACACTTTCATCATTTCCAAAGAAATGAAAGGGATCGTCCCAATCTCTCTCTCTCTCTCTGTTTTCTTTTTTTTTTTTAAACTTGCCCATGGATCTCCTTCCCAATTTTTCAAATCTCTAAGTCGAGTGCAAACATTCAAAAGCCTTGCTAGCGCAACAGAGTCTGGCCTATGCTCCAACAATTGCATAGTTCTAAATACATCCAAACTCTCATGGAAAAAACCCACTTTATGCACGAGTCAGTCATTGCTATCCAGGAGATCACATTTCTCTTAGGCATATTTTCAAGTAACTTGAGTGAATAATTTAAGATTATGTATTTCGAGTATATCATAATCAAGGAAGTAACCATAGATACCTTATCAACAAATCCATTCTTTGTAGTATATTTATGAATCTCTTTCCCATATTTTAAGTCCTTCAACGGGCACAAACCGGCAAAACAATGGCAATTGTAACACTATTAAACCTACAACTTTCTTGTTGCATCCATGCAATTGACCTCAAGGCCTGCTCAAGTTTCCTTTATGAGATATAGCTCAATACTGGAGCTGTCCAAGAAATAACATTTTTGTTGATGAACCATAAAATACTTGTCTTCCATATCCTATGTCACCATGCTTACAATACAAATCAATCAATCCAGATTGTATGAACAGTTGCTTCGAACACTCCTTATCTTCAACATATATGCGTGAACCTCCCGGCCCAATCGTCATGCCTATCACAAGTAGGATTGTTGTCAATGTAACTGAATTTCGAGTAATTCCTTCTTTTTGAACTTTGGTCTTCTTTGGGGAATTTTTTATTTCTCCATCGCAAAAGAACAAGTCACATCCTTCATATCAGAAAAATCTACTTTTGAGCTGTCTCCTTAAAAGAATTTTCTACACTATTGGAGAATGTAGCATTTTCTATGTCTAGAGACGCGAACTTAGAAGTGACACCTTCACCAATGTCACAATTTAAATTGCCACAACTAGCAATCTTGTTTGACTCCTCAGTTTTAACCCTTAGTCACAAACTTCCAAGCAGTCAAGGGCAGAGAGCTTAGATTTACGTTTAAAATTTCGCCATAGTCTAAATATCCACCATGATAGACCTCACTGCATAATGAGTAGAGACACCATCTCCAATCCTCCCATTTTTTTGTACTTCGCCATTCAACTTTTTTTCAATGCCTTTGGCCCGGATTCACAATTGTCATATTTTGACTCACATAAGAGGGGCGTAAACCCATTGTCCAAACCAAAACCCCTTTCTTATAAAGATTGATGAATTCAATTGACATCAATTGAAAGTCTAATAGTCCAAGCTGCCCATGCAAGGAGACATTGTCGCACCCTCCTTTTTGTCCTTCGGGAGTTCGACCACAACTACTTTAATCGTCGTCAAAAAGGGTGACGCACTAGCAATATAAACCAAGGCAAACCTAATAGCTTTCAGTGGATCGATAATTCCAAATTTGACTATAACAACATAGTCACCTTTTGCTGCATCTTATCCTCAAGGTTATCCTAGGTTATCCTACTCCAAGACTCTTCCTATGACAATAGCTCCCTCGACTCCAGCATTGCAAGCAATGATATCCACAAGCGTCTTCAATGCGTTCTAAATATTTTTTAAAAACCATTTTTTTTTTAAAGTTGGCAATTTGCAACTCATCCAATTCTTTTTATGCATAAGGAAGAGTAACACCTCCACCAAATGCTATACCCTCTTCTATAGTTGCCTTTGTGGCATTCAATGCATCGTTAACCCCTATCCTTCTTCTCACCTACTTATGCTTCACTAACTTTTCCAATCTTCAAGACACTCACACCACTAGATAGTTTTGCCGATCTCTCTTGCAATTTTTTCTTTGTCATAGTTTGAAGTGCTCAACTCATTTGGAACCTAATTCGCTCACTTGTCCCTGAACTTCTCGTCACTAGCACTATCAAGGATAAATATGTCATCTTTAGACACCGCCTTCTTGCAAGATCCAAGCATCTCAAGATCTACCTTCTCTAGGTTCATTCCAAGCTCTTTAGTAATTACTTCATCACCAGTAAGAGTGACAAGATCCTGTAAACTTGCTTTCTTGTTCACTTCAAAACCAATAGCCTTAATAATACAAACCTTGATTCTTATGCAAAGCTTATTTATGGTAAGGGTTGCTAGCCATAACTTTCAACGTCCTTAGCAACAGTGAGTAATGGTCCTTATTTCTTTAATGCCAATAAAACTTTCACAACCGGACTTCAAGAACCTTAAGATACATTTTCGATATCAAAAGTAATAACTCGCTTGCTTTCGTTGTCCCTTAAAAATAAAGCATGCTATTCCATGATCACTTGGGCCAAAAACAAAAAATATGTTCTAATACCTAACAAAGGACTAAAGTGTTATAAACTAACACAATCTCACAACGTCCCACAAAATCTACACCCAAAAATCATAACCTAAGTTCTGATACCACAAGATGTCACACCCCGAAACCATCATGAATGAGGGGATGACATGGCCATCCTTCCACCTGAAGGATGCAGCCTTAAGCTCTCAAAATCCAACTCCTAAAAGTCCCTCGTCGATATCGCTCTCGTACTACTCATCATTAGCTAGAGAACCTGAAAAGACTAGAAAATAGAGGGGTGAGCAACCACAGCTCAATGAGTAATGCACCTCTTCTAAGCGGATCGTGCACCCACTATGTATATTTATAAATCAAACCACAACTCTTTTAACTCAAATCCAGGATATAACAAACATACAGTAAAAGAATAAGTACATACACTTCAACATAGCTATATTTATAGCAAAAATACTCATTTCACAATAATATCAAAATAAACATCAATGGTCTAATCCATTGATCAATCTCATTAATTCACACGCCAATGGTCAATTCCATTGGTTAATCTCATGCGGCATATCAACGATCAAATGAAATTACACGTCGATGGTCCTTTCCAATGACTAATCTCAAATCATACGTCAATGGTCAATTCCATTGACTAAACTCAAATTACACGTCGATAGTCCATTTCATTGACCAAACTCATATCACATGTCAATGGTCCACTCCATTGACCAATCCGTTGCTCAATATCAAACCATGGTCACGATATAACGCCTGGTGACAAAGCGACCAAGATTCCCCCTTTGGCAAGGTCTCCACCTATTATTAGCCGGTGGCTCAACCCACAAGAATATTCTAGACTAGTATACGCATACCCACAAGCCCCTCGCTGGGCTCATAGCGATATTGAGCATCAACATCAATCCAAAACAAAACCATCCACAATTCACAAAACCAAATCCATAAATCATTTCATATAGTACCAAAAGATTTCACAACTCAACTTATCCGCCAAAAAATACTTTTCATAAAACATTCTCAAATAATTTCAAGACTCTTCTCATAACCTGATTTTATAAACCAAATCAAATCAAATGCATGTCATAAGACATTTCACAAATCGATATACATAATATTCCATAATCCATGCTCAAAGAGCTTTTTGTAAAAAGGTTTCGCAAACCCATGTTATATAATATTACTTAATTTTGTTTCTCAAACATAATATATATTTTCGTTAACCATTTCTTACACCATTCACAAATACCAAAACATAGCAAATGTCCGATCCAAATTTTATGCAACAAATATGCTTCTTCATATTTCGTAAAATATCAAATATTTGTCATTTTGACAACGTGGGTTTATAAATTCTTAGAAGAGATAGCACCACTCACCTTGGAATACTTAGGACCAAATAACAAGCTTTACTCGAATTGTCGAACTTGCGATCCTATCAAATAAGCGAGAAGCAACGTTACAATTGAGCAAAACGCTACCTCAACTACGATATGACTAAACTAAGCTTGAAAGCTTGCAAAACGACTCCCACGCACCAACAAATCGCTCACCCAAAGCAATTTCTCAAATTTGTCTATAGCGTGGAGCTTGAGCGCGAAATTTTTGTCATGCCATAACTTTCTCTGCCGAACCACATTTCAAGCGTACTTATAGTCAATGGAAAGCCCTTCCAACTTACTACAAAAATCCTAATTTAGTCGACCCAAAATCAAGCCAAAAACCAACAAATTACGGCCCCGAAGTCCTGGTCGCGCACTGTTCATCACGCTTGATAAACTTCAAAATTTTGTTTCGGGTAAACGGTAAGCTCAAATCACGATCCGTAAAATCCTACAGCTCCATAACACCCTAAACTATCGTTTCAATAAAAATGCACAGCTCAACAACCCAATAATCGGACTTCACCATTCGATTTTCCCAAAGTTCTGAATTTCAACCCTTTAAGTCCGAAACTACTCTGATTGAACAAAGGGGGAGCACGAGTGCTTATCAGGCGTCGCATTACATAGTTGAGGTGGCTTGGTAAGGCTCTCATGGCAAGAATGCACGAAGTCCATTTTCTTCTTTTCTCTTCTTCTTCTTCTTCTTCTTTCTCTCTTTCTTTTTCTTTCTTTGTGCGCGAGTTCTTTGGTCTCCCTTTTCACTCTCTCCTCCTTTTTCCTTCTCTCTTTCCATTTTATCTCCTCCATTTTCTTTTATTATTTTTTTCTTTCTTCCTTTCTTTTCTTTCCTTCTCTCTCTCTCTCCCTCTTCTTTTTCTTCTTCTCTCTCAAAGACTCTCGGTCTCTCTCCTTCTTCTTTCTCCTTTTTTATTTTTTGACTAGGTCAAAACCAATATTTTACATAGACAATTAAATCAGATTTTATTATTAGTCGGCCAGGTCTTTGAGAAAGGAGAAAAGATCTGTACCATGTGAAAGTACCATTCATCTTTCTCCCTCTTCCTTTCTCTCTCTTTTCCCGAACTGCTTCAACTCCAAAAAAAAAAAAAAAAAAAAAGAGTAAGCACTTTTACTTCTTTTTGCCTTTCAATTTGACTTTTCAATCCTCTTTCCTTTTTTATTAAAAAAGTGGGCCCCACCACTTCTTTGACTTGGTCAAAGAAATTGTCCCACCATTACCCTCCCCAAAAGAGAAAAAAAAAAGTTGGTAATTTGGTGTGGTGTGGCCCAGCTAAAAAGAGTATTCAATAACCATTTTATTTTTGGGAAGAATTTCTACTTAAAACTTATTTTTTTATTATGTTTTTTTTTTTTTTTTTTTTTTGGTAAAGGTAAGAAATATATTGAGGAAATGCCAAATGTACAAAAGATCTCGCCACTAGAAACTTACACTTCAAATGATGGAACAAAAGGAGTGGAAGGATGACAAGATGTAAAAGCCGCAAATCGCGGCACACCCACTACAATACCAAGACCAAAAAGAAGCACGGCATGGTCAACCGGCTACCAAACACGCCACAGGCGAGGAAGAGGTCACCGTGGAACGAACTACCTACGGGTCCCCAGTGAAAATAATCGGGTCTAGGCCCCAACTTCTTTGCAACCTTCTGTTTCTGAAATTATTTTTGACGTTCCTGAGGTGATAGCCTTGTCTCGGACCACTTTGAAGAGGTGGTTCTTCATAGCCGAGACTGTCAGGGTCTGATCTCTAAAGATGATGCTATTCCTGTTTTTCCAAATGATATGACAAAGCGCGCCAAAAGAAAAACGGGCAATGCACTTGTAGAAATCTTTACCCATCAAATAGGTAGCAGCCCAACGGAGGTTCTCCCTCCAAGTTCTGTTGCACCAAGGAAAATTGCATTTGGAAGCCCAAAAGAAAGCAACACCAGCCGTGACACAGCAATCAAAAAATAGGTGATCAACAGAGTCGGGCATATTCTTGCAAAACGCACAGGCAGCACTTCCAATTATACCATAGGATAGAAGGAGAGCCGGGGTTGGAAGTCTACGCTTGGCAATGAGCCAAAGATTAAGCTGATAGCAAGGCACTATGGCGTTGTCCCACATGAAGGAGTGCTAATGGACATGTGTTCTCTTCTTCCTGATGGAGTTCCACGCCGTTGCCACCGTGAACCAGCCCGAAGGGCTTTCTCACCAACAATAACGATTCGGGTCATCCGATAAGATTTGGGTCATGGACCCACGTTCTTTTTTTTATTATGTTCTCTAGACGAATTTCTAAGAATTTGAATGTGTTTGGTAAGACTTTAAATTCTTTTGTGATTTAGAATTTCTTTTAATTTTTTAATAATTTTACTATATTTTTCTATTTTTTCCTTTTATTCTTCTTCTTCTTCCTCTTTGGCTAGTCGCCGGGCCAATGACCTCATCGAAGCATCATGGGCCACTGGCGAGGTCAACCTCACACAGCCAAGGCTTGGCCAAGCCTTGCCTAAGCGCTTCACCGAGGCCAGTGACGCTCCAATGAGGTCATCGACCAAAGGGGAAAAAGGGGAAGAAGAAAACAAAAAAAGAAAAAAAGAAAAGAAAAGAGGAAAAAAAGGAAAATGGACTTGATTCTAGAGTTGTTCTCGGGAGCAAAGAAGTAACTTCTTTCTACTTCTTGATTATATTCCGAATATATTCACAGGAATAAATTTGTTTCCGGAAATAAAAAAGTTATCAAACGGATTTTGGGAACAAAAAAAAATCATATACTATTTAATCAATTAACAAATAGACCCAAATTAAGCTAAGGTTTTGGAATGCTTCCATAGCATAGCGCGCACAGATAAATAAAGTAGTGAATTTAAAACTTGTTCAAAAAAGTCTTGGTCAACTTTGTGTCCGCTTGCTAAAGCAAAGTGTCAGGTAAGAAATAGACAATTAAATCAGATTTTATTATCAGCCGGCCATGTTTTTGAGAAAGGAGAAAAGATTTGTATCATGCGAACCATTCATCTTTTCTCTCTTCCTTTCTCTCTCTTTTCCCGAACTGCTTCAACTCCTAAAAAAGAGTGAGCATGCTCACTTCTTTTTGCCTTTCAATTTGACTTTTTAATCCTCTTTCCTTCTTCTTTTTTTAAAAAAAGTGGGCCCTATCACTTCTTTGACTCAGTCAAAGAAAATGTCCCACCATTACACTCCCCAAATGAGAAAAAAAAAAAAAAAAAGTTGGTAACTTGATGTGGCGTGGTGTAGCTAAGAATGATCTATTTGGTAATCATTCTATTCTCGGGAATAATTTCTGCTTAGAATTTATTATTTTTGTTCTATTTCCTGGACGAGTTTTTGAGCATTTAAATGCATTTGATAATTGTCCTAAATTTCTATTCTTGGGATAGAAATATGCGGGTAAGACCTCAAATTTTTGTAATTTAAATTTCTTTTAATTTTTAAATAATTTTATTATATTTTTCTCTTTTTTTCTTTTATTTTTCCTTTTATTCTTCTCCTTCTTCCTCTTTGGCCGATCGCCAGCCGGCGACCTCATCGAGCATTGCAAGCCACTGGCGAGGCTGAGCTCACTTAGCCAAAGCTTGGCCAAGCCTCGCCCAATTGCTTCATCAGGGCCAGTAACGCTCCAACGAGGTCATTGGTCAAAGAGGAAAAAGGGGAAGAAGAAAAGGAAAAAAGAAAAGAAGAAAAGAAAATAGGGAAAAAAAAAGGAAAATGGACTTAATTCTAGAGTTGTTCGAGAACAAAGAACTAATTTTTTCTGTTTCTTAATTCTGTTCCAAACATATTCCCAAGAATAAATTTGTTCCTGGAAATAAACAAGTTACCAAACGGATTTTTATTCTTTTTTTATTCACGGGAGTGCAAAAATAGAATTGAATACTATTTGACCAGTTAACAAACAGACTCAAAGTGAGTTGAGGTTTTGGAATGCTTCCATAGTAGAGCACGCATAGATGAATAAAGCAGTAAAGTCAAAACTTGTTAAAAAACAATCTTGGTCAACTTTGTGTTTGCTTGCTAAAGCAGAGCGTCAGGTAAGAAATTGACAACTAAATTGGATTTTATTATCAGCCGGCCAAGTATTTAAGAAAGGAGAAAAGATTTGTACCATGTGAAAGTACCATTCGTCATTCTCTCTCTTCATTTCTCTCTCTTTTCCCGAACTGCTTCAGCTCTTCAAAAAGAGTGAGCGTGCTCATTTCTTTTGCCTTTCAATTTGACTTTTCAATCCTCTTCCTTTTCCTTGTAAAAATAGGGCCCCACCACTTCTTCGATTTGATCAGAAAAAAAAAAGGTTGGCAACTTGGTATGTCATGGCCTAGCTAAGAAGGGTCTATTCGGTAATCATTCTGTTCTCGGGAATAATTTATGGTTAGAAATTATTTTTTATTTTATTTCTTAGATGAGTTTATAAGTGTTTGAATACGTTTGATAACTATCCAAAATTTCTATTCTCAAGATAGAAATGTGCTTAGTAAGATCTCAAATTCTTTTGTGATTTAAAATTTCTTTTAATTTTTAAATAATTTTATTATATATTTTTCTATTTTCCTTTTATTCTTCTCTTTCTTCCTCTTTGGCCATGACAACCTCATTGGAGCATTGCCAACCACTAGCGAGGCTGAGCTCACCTAGTAAAGGCTCGACCAAGCCTCGCCTAGCCGCTTCACCGAGGGCCGGTGACGCTTCAATGAGGTTGTTGACTAAAGAGGAAAAAGGGGAAGAAGAAAAGGAAAAAAAGAAAAAGAAGAAAAGAAAATAAAAGAGGAAAATAAAGAAAAATAAACTTGATTCTTGAGTTATTATTGGGAATAAAATAACTACTTTTTTCTACTTCTTGATTATATTCTAAATATATTCCTGGGAACAAATTTGTTCTTGAAAACAAAAAAGGCTACCAAAGGATTTTTGTTTTTTTTTTTTTTTTTGTCCTCGGGAGTAAAAAAATAGAATCATACACTATTTGACCAGTTAACAAATAGACCTGAAGTAAGTTGAGGTTTTTGGAATGCTTCCGTAGCAGAGCATGCATAGATGAATAAAGTAGTGAATTTAAAACTTGTTAAAAAAAAAGTCTTGGTCAACTTCGTGTCTGCTTGCTAAAGCAGAGCATCAGGTAAGAAATAGACAATTAAATCAGATTTTATTATCAGCGAGCCAGGTCTTTTAGAAAGGAGAAAAGATATGTACCATGTGAAAGTACCATACATCTTTCTCTCTCTTTTCCCAAACTACTTCAGCTCCTAAAAAAGAGTGAGCGTGCTCACTTCTTTTTGCCTTTCAATTTGACTTTCAATTCTCTTTCCTTTTTTTTTTTTAATAAAAAAGTGGGCCCCCTATTTCTTTGACTCGATCAAAGAAAATGTCACACCATTACACTCCCCAAAAAGAAAAAAAAAAAAAAAAAAAAGGTCGGTAACTTGGTACGGCGTGGCCTAGCTAAGGAAGGTCTATTCGGTAACTATTCTATTATCGGGAATAATTCATTCTTATAAATTATTTTCTTATTCTATTTCTTGGATGAGTTTCTAAGCATTTTACTGTATTTGGTGGTTGTTTAAAATTTCTATTCTCAAGATATAAATGCATCTAGTGAGATCTCAAATTCTTTTTTGATTTAAATCTTTTAATTATTAAATAATTGTATTATATTTTTCTCTTTTTTTCCTTTTCTTTTTTTCTTTTTATTCTTCTCCTCCTTCTTCTTTGGCTCGGCGACCTCATCGGAGCATCATCGGCCACTGGCGAGGCTAAGCTCACCTAGCCAAGGCTCGGCCAAGCCTCACCCATCTGCTTCGCCGGGGGCAGTGACGCTATAACTAGAGTTGTTCTCGAGAATAAAGAATCAATTTTTTTTTTATTTCTTGATTTTGTTCCAAATATATTTTCAGGAACAAATTTGTTCCTAGAAACAAAAGAGTTACCAAACTGATTTTTGTTCTTTTTTTGTTCCCGGAAGTAAAAAAATAAATAGAATCAGATACTATTTGACCACTTAACAAACAAATCCGAAGTGAGTTGAGGTTTTTGGAATGCTTTCGTAGCAGAGCACGCATAGATGAATAAAGCAGTGAATTTAAAACTTGTTAAAAAAAAAGTCTTGGTCAACTTCGTGTCTGCTTGCTAAAGCGGAGCGTTAGCTAAGAAATAGACAATTATATCAGATTTTATTATCAGCCGGCCAGGTCTTTGAGAAAGAAGAAAAGATCCGTACTATGTGAAAGTACCATTCATCTTATTATTTGGATTTTGTTTAGAAGTTATTTAGGATTTGTCTTAATTTGCAATTGGACCACATTGTTTCTTTCGTGTTTTTCTGTGCAAATAAATGAAATGTTGTTTTGACAAAAAAGGAAAAGAAGGGAATGCAGTGAGAGAAGAAAATAATTATAGTAAACTCTTTAATTAGAGTAATTTACTCTTGGAGTCACTGGGTAAACAACCCAACGGCATGGAAACAAAACAAGAGAATAGGCCAGAAAAAAAAGGACCGGAAATGCTAGGAGAGAGTTACCAAAAAATCTAGTTCCTAATGCTGGTCAGCTCGTATTATCGACCTTAGTTTTGGCACGTACTTTTCGATGAGAGATAAAAATGAAAGATTTTATGGCACACTATTTCAACAATCGAATCAGGTTTTGAACATTTTTCGACCATCTAAGTGCTGTACTAAAAGTGCACTGACAAGACACGTATACGAGATAATTTTATCATTGTTATATTACACGTGGCGGCATTGTCAAATTGTGTTATTTGATTTGTACTCATCGTCAGCCTACATGTGATGATAATATGAGAAATGAACATATGTGCAGAGCGGTTCTGTTTTCGGGACTTAATCACGGCCTCAACCGAAGTAAATTTTTGGGGCATAACCATTATCACCTAGCAAAGTGGGACCCTAGGGTTCTCGACATAGCAATTGATTTTAGTTTATGCCAACTACTATTGATTTATGTCGGCATCTATATGGAAATTGATACTGCACTTAGTTATCGGATTGCTTGTTTGTTGCAGGTGCGTATCTTTCTTAAATTTGCATTATTTGAAGCTCGATCCAATAGAAGTGGTATTAGTCACTTGCCGAGACGTGATATTGCTCGCCCCTTTTAACCTTTCTTGATTCCGAGGCTGAGGATCCGTGAATGTTGCATTGCAAACGATCGCATGTTGGAATTATCTGAGAAGATGGTTTCTTTCAATAATTTTGGAAGGGAGAATTACCAAAAATTTCAAACCTATTACAATTATGCCAATTCAATCCTAAACTTTTTTTTTTTGTCAATTCACTAACCTTCCTAAAATTTTTGGCACAATTCAGTCCATCCGACTGAGCGACATTGACATGGATAATTTTTTAATAATATTTTATTTTTTGGATAATTTTTTTATTTTTCCTTTTTTTCCTCATTCCTTTTTCTTCCATTGGCCAATCAGATTGACGCGATTGGCCAAACACAAGGCTTGCCTCGCCGTCGTTGGGCAAGCACCCAACCACCGACGAGGCAAGTGAGCCTCATCGAGGTGGGCAAGGTCGAGCTCGCCCAACCACTAACTAGTAAGGTCGCTTCGGTTCGACGACTGGCCAAAGGAAGAAGGAAGAGGAAAAAATATAAAGAAAAAGAAAATTTAAGAAAATTTAAAAATTTAAAAAAATGATAAAATATTATTAAAAATTAGCTACGTTAGTTCCGGTTATTCCACATCGGTGCTAGCTAACCAAATTTGGCCGGATGAACTAAATTGATGTGGTTGCAAAAAGTTTAGGATTCAATTGGCAAAAAAAAAAAAAAGTTTATGATTGAATTGGCACAATTACAATAGTTTTAAGACTTTTTTTGTTATTTTCCCAATTTTGGAACGAAGTTAAAAACTGGGAAATAATTGTCAGTTTGAGGATTTTATTTTTGTGTATATACACGCACACTCACACTGAAGCACGTGACATCGTATGCGGCAACGAAAAACCTTAAAAAGATATAGAACAAACTAAATGATTTTCCAGCATTTAAAAATAAATAAAAAATCTCCTTCTGTTTCCCTGCGTCTCTTTTTCTCTCGGGATTTCTCCTTCATCATTTTTTACGTTATTTTCTTTTTATTTCCACATCAATAACTAGATTAATCAGTAATGTCGTGGCGCTGACATGGTTTGTCACATTTTAATATTTTTGTACGTATACGTGTCTGTTGACACCAAAAGTTGCCCTAGTCCTTGACCATCGACTCGTACAAGAAAAGATCGAGCAAGACATGGATGAGGAAAAGTCTGCTGAGTCCTTTTTGCTGGTAACCATAGACGATCATTAGAAGAGACGAGGAGTTGCTGACACGCGATATAAAAAGAGAATTGCATACTGTTGGGTCACCGAATGTTGGTAAGTGAAATTGGGTTCAATCGACAAAAGAACCTAAGTTCGAATGAAGATCGACGAATTGAGAGCAAGATAAGTGTTCAAGTCCTGAAACCAACAATTTCGGCTACAATCATAAGTATCTAGCATGAGCACGACCACCCGCTCACGGAGAAGTGGATCTTGAAGCCACTACTGATAATGGCCGAGAAGCATGGGTTGTTTGTTATAATTGTTCTCGACATAGAATGTGATTTGTTTTCTCTGTAATCATTGTTAACTATCGCTAGTAGGTATAAATAACATGATTGTAATTTGACTGAAAAATCGTCATAATTATTGCTCGATTTTATCTTTCTATTATCTTTACATTTTGGTACCCTTTTATATGACTGGTCAAGAGTGCCTCCAATTTTCATATATTTAATTTTAGAATTTGTGTCAATATACGTTTCAAATTCAAAAAAAAAAAAAAAGAATTGTATTTTAATTGGGAAAAAAAAAGTTTTGAGCACATTATCGAATATTTTGTGAGAGCGAAGGCCTCCTTATAGCTTTCTCGCCGACCTGTCTGTGTCTTAACCTAACGTCTCTTGCTCTCGTCCTCACACTCGCAGCTCTCTCTCTCTCTCTCTCTCTCTGTGATAACCGGCACTGGAGCTGGCCTTCGAGCCTACAGGTAAGCGATGGATGAATTCAGAGATAGGTGCTTGTTCTGAAGACTCCTTTTTTACTCTTTTACTTCTGTACGATCTCCACCTGTTTGTTTTTTTCGCTCTTACACTGTATGCCATTATCTTTTAAGTCGTTCGCACGAGCTCTTCACCTGTATATGTTAGTACGCTTGAATAAATGCTGCCCAGAGGGATTCTTTTTCGGAAAACCAGATAGTCTGTGTCACATTGCTCTAGTGGGTCGGGACAAATTTTAGTTTTTTTTTTTTTTAATCAGTGAAATTCAAGCTTTTGTTAAGAGTTGGGACAAATATTGGACTAACCTTCATCAACAAGGGTCGGCCTCGCCTCAGAAACCCTTGGTTGCTGCTGGTGAGGGCAGCCTCACCCAAGGTAAGAGTCGCCTCGCCTAGGTGAGGCCGTTCCTCACCGGTCCCTGACGAGGCGGCCCTCGCCCAGATCTAGCGAGAGTGAACCTTGCTAATGCCTGCAAGGGCGGTTGCAAGAAAGGTTGGCTCTTGCCAGCTTAGGGTAGGGGTCGCCTAGCCTAGGCGAGGCCGTCCCTTGCCAGCACTAGCAAGGGTGACCCTCGCTAGATCGAGTCACCCTCGCCCAGCCCTTTTGGCATCATCAACAGGCAAAGAAGAAAGAAAAACCAAAAAAAAAAAAAAAAAAACAAAGGAAAAATTCATAAAAAAAGAAGAAAATAAATGGCTAAAATGCCCTTGACCAACTAAAAAGTCATGTCTTTATTTGAAACAGATATTGTTACTTTAGGCATTTCTTTGAAACAAGATCCACTTTAAGTCCTTATTTGAAAAAATGATGACACTTCATGCCCTAATTTGAAATAAGATCAACTTTAAGTCATTATTTGAAAAAATAAAGATATTTCAAGCTATTATTTGGAAATTTTCCTTTTTTTTTTTAATTCTATAGCTGGAAAAATGATTAATCTTTAGGGTGCGATATAAGTTGTATAATAATATTCTTGGTCAATCATACTTTCCTCTCTTTTACCCTATATAGAAACCAATTGAAAAAATTTCGGATTCACTTTCTTTTTGTTTATTTCGTCACTGTCTTCGAAAATTATGGAAAAGTTCCATCATTTCCGATCACCGAGATCGTTTTTTTTAACGACCTTAATTGGGTCATATCTCTTATATTCAAAGCTGTTCCTCTTTTCTTATATACATAATGTACGGTGGCAAGTTCTAAATTTCTAAACCTTTCTCAACATCTTTTATTGCTATTTTCTTATAATTCTTAAACTTATTTTGCATATCTTTCCTGGAACTAGAACCTATCCACAAATTATATTCGCCATCAAACAAATTACTAATATCGGTCTTGCCATACTATAACCTTTTCTTGTCCTAATACAACTTTTAACTTCATAGTGATTTACATAGGTTACGTGATTTGACGACAATCATATGCACCAAGACTAATAATAATTGTTTTTCTTTGTTTTCGACTTGTTATGTCAAATAGATAGTATTTCCTAATAATTAGTTAATGGACGACAAAAAGCAAAGAATGGAAAATTTAGTCCTTTTCAAGAAAAACCTTCATCCAGGGGCTCTCTTGGATCCTTGATGCGGTTGAAGGATTACCTCACCAAGGAAGGGGAATTTCTTCCCTACGAGGGCTAGCTGCACCAGTCTTTATCTTTTGGCACTAGCTGCTGGGATACATCCCTTATTTTAATGTGTTGGTGCTTGCACACCTCGCATCCCTAATTAGCACAGTGTCTTTTTCTTACCCATTACCTGACGGGATGCTCTAAGTGTTTTACATCTAGGGATCTTGAGATCCAGACGAGACTTGACATGAAACTTTTTAACGTCATGCTTAGGATGAAACGTACTCTTCATGCCAATTCTGCAGATATTTAGAGCTGTCAAAGGATAAAAAGGCCATAAAAAAGAGAGAAATTTCTTAAAGAGGCAAATGATTGGCCAAATTTATCCAAAATCCAAAATTTGCTGCCTTTATCTATCCCTCTTATGGTTTGGGCATGACCGAAATTGTTCATGTCATGATCTCCCTGAGTCTCCACGAAAAGCTTCAAAGCCTTTTTAAGTTATTATGCTTCACGGAATGAAATCCCCGTTAAACAACCCTATCACGTGCCGCCCTCGGCCTCTTGAACCAGCTCCTCAAAACACCGGACCAGCCTTCCACAGCCGCAAGACGAAGAGGATTTCTTCTGCTGTACCGGTCGCCAATGCAGCACACATCCGCCTCGACACTCAACAGTTTCGTCACAGTTTGTGAGCGCTGTTTAACTGCTCTTTAGCGAGTTTGGGTTTCCGGTCAAGAATCTTGCATCCGATGGTTGCTACCATCTGTAGTGGAGTCTCTCTAAAATAAGATTAAGACCCCCAGCGCGGATAGAGCGAGAATCAATCTCTTAGCATGGGCACAAAGAAGCTGTATCTCCTTTAACCTCCTATTCGTAAAGTCTGCTCTCATTTTCGATTTAGGAACAGACCTGAGCTTCATTACGAAATTGATATATCTTGCTAGAAGATGGCTGTGAAAGTCAACTCCTGAATCCAGTATTAACTATCAGCACCCTTCATAAGAATGATTATTTTGTAGACGTTGAAATTCCATTATATTTGTTGAGGAGATAAATGCATTGGAAGTCCTAAAACTTGTCATAAAAACCCAATCAAATCCTAAGATTTTCAAAAAGTGCAATCAAGTCCTGAAACTTTTGTGATACGGAGGAGTTGTGATTCTTAATGGTAGGAGTGATATTGGTGGAGATGATGGTTGGTAAGGAAAATCTGCACCGTCTTCTTCCTCTAACGGATGAAGATTGTTGGGCCATATTGAAAAATGCAACTGATATTGACCCTGAACTTGATCCTCAGGTTTTCCTCTGTGAAATCTCAGAAAATGCAAGAGAGAGTTGGGGAAACGATGACAAGAACGAAACCAGAAGGAACGCGTGTTGGTTGAGGTCATGGCTGCAGGCGAGGCTAGCCTGGCCAGCCACTGTGGGTTTAAAAAAGCAAAGAAGGAAGAAAAGGAAAAACTAAAAAAAAAAAAATTATTAAAGATTGTTCATGATAGTATCGATTGGACGGTTGGTGCTGGCCGACATCCATGTCATGGGGGAAACGCGTGCTGGCCGACAATCTTTAAAAAAATTATTATTAAAGATTGTTCACGTTAGTATCGGTTGGACGGCTGGTGCTAGCCAACATCCATGTCATGGGGGAAACGCGTGTTGGTTGAGGTCATGGCTACACGCTAGGCTAGCTTGGTCGGCCACCGTGGGTTTAAAAAAGCAAAGAAGAAAGAAAAGGAAAATAAAAATAAAAATAAAAATTGATAAAAAAAAATTAGAAAAAAGTAGCATTCAAAATTGTTCACGTTAGCATCACTTGGAAGGTTGGTGTTGGCCGACATTCATGTCTGCAGACCAAAATTGGCCGGATGAACTGAATTGGTACAAATGCAAAAGATTTAAGATTGTACTGGAAAAAAAAAGTTTATGACTGAATTTGTGTAATTGTAATAAGTTTATGACTTTTTTTTTTTTTTTTATAATTTTCCCGCAATCAATCACATTTCAAAGAAGTAGCACTAAAAAGGAACATTGTTGACCCTGAACTTGATCCTTTGGTTTCCCTTTGTGAAATCTGAGAAAATGCAAGAGAGAGCTAGGGAAATGACGACAAGGATGAAATCGAAAGGAACGCGTGTTGGTTGAGGTCATGGCTGCAAGCTCCGTGGGTTTAAAAAGCAAAGAATGAAGAAAAGAAAATTTTAAAATTTAAAATTAAAAAAAGTATTATTAAAAATTGTTTACGTTGACATCGATTGCACAGCTGGTGCTAGCCGACATCCATGTCAATTGGGGAAACAACGATAAGGACAAAACCAGAAGGAATGCATGTTGGTCGAGGTCATGTCTGTAGGCGAGGCGATCCTGGCTGACCACCGTGGGTTTAAAAAGCAAAGAAGGAAGAAAAGGAAAAATAAAAATAAAAAATTAGAAAAAGTATTATTAAAAATTGTTCACGTTGGCATTGGTTGAACGGTTTGTGCTGGCTGACATCCATGTCGGTGCAGCCAGCCAAAATTGACCGAATAGACTGAATTGACACAAATAAAAAATGTTTAAAATTGAACTGGAAAAAAAAAAGATTTAGGACTAAATTTATAATTGTAATATGTTGAGGACTTTTATTATAATTCTCCCGCAATCAATCACATTTCGAAAATGTAGCACCAAAAAGGAATGGTGTTGACCTTGAACTCGATCCTCAGGTTTTCCTCTGTGAAATTTGAGAAAATGCAAGAGAGAGTTGGGGAAATGACGACAACCACTCCTCCAGGACATAGTGCATGAGCTTCCCATCATCCTCCCTTTTTTTTCTTATGCTTGTCCCTTTTGTTGTGCCTACTTCAACTTGTCCCTTCCCTCAACTACTCCTCCAGAACATACTTCATGTGCTTCCCATCATCCTCTTTTTCTTTGCCTACACTCGTCCTTCTCCTCATCCGCTCCTCCAGCATGTACTTCATGTGCTTCCCATAATCCTCCATTTCTCTTCCCACGCTCGTCCCTCTCCTCATCTACTCCTCCAGCATGTACTTCATGTGCTTTCCATCATCCTCCCTTTCTCTTGCTACACTCGCCATCTGCTTCTCCTCCACGTACTTCTTGTACTTCCTGTCCTCCTCCCTTTCTCTGCCTACACTAGGCTCTCTCTCCTTCCTCTGTTTGGACTCCTCTCTCTCCCTATGGTATCCCTCTGCACCTGGACCACATTGAAGTTCCATGTAAGTTTTAAGCACTACACAATTCAGATAATGCTAAGATTCTAATCATCTAATCAAGAATAGATTAGGTCACTTGGGAAACATTTTCTTTGTACTGTGACGGTTAGTTAAGAAATTGTGTCAATAGGATTTTTCTTTTTTTAAAAAATCCTCTTTTTAATAGTATAGTGCTAACATTTAGCTTCTGATTCCTGTTCGCACACATAAACTATCACATCCATGTGCTTCAAATAAGGCTTTATCCACATCTAGACAAGTATAGCTCCTAAGATTATTTTGTATCTAACAACGAAAAAATATAGTCTAGGTGGTATAGTAAGTAAAATTTTATACACTGTCCAAGACATGAGATTTGTCTTTTGCAATTTATTTGTATGGCAGAGCATTTGAAACTTGAAGGGGGAAGGAAAAGTTACTGTTAAGAGCTAGGAAAAAAGTACTCACTAAAACAATAGTGCGTGCATTGTCAACTTAAGCCATGTCAATATCTAAAACTCCAGCCTCTATTTGCAAGGCAATTGAGCAGAAAAATCACATTCTATTTGGTGGGAAAATTTTCTAAAATGGAACTAGAGTAGGCCGGAGAAGCTGGGAGGTACTGGGAGGTACTGGCAAAGGCAGAAAACAGGAGGGGAAATGGGTTGGAGGATCTGTCTTGCTTTAACAAAGCTATCCTTTTCCTAATGCTTTTCGATGACAAGATTTTAGGTACAATTTGACGGTCATGCAAACTTAAAAAACTAGTGAAGATAGGAGGGTAAGCTACACCATTTTCGAAATTTGCAGGCTAGTTGCAACAATGTGAACGTTCAAGAGGGCGATTATTGCTAAATTAAATAGTATGACATAAAACATTAAAAAAAAAAACACTTATCACATGACATAATGTCCAACAATGAATTATACAGCAAGAAATAAATTTAAAACTTACAATTCATGATACTTACATTCGTGTACTTATTTAATTTTTAGGAAACGGCATTTCAAATTAAAAAGAACATGTTGAAGGAACACTAATTGATTAAAAAATATATTTTTGTCCGCGTACATTTCAGAATATTATTTAACTTCTTGCAATTTGTGTAGTTTTACCAAATTATAGCATCAAGCCGAGATTAGATTAAATGAAATTTCAAATCCATGCATTCCAACGCTTTAGTGTATATGGATGAAGATGAGAAGAAGATATCACACCTTGATTGCGCGATTCAAAGAATCTTCATGTGACTGTGTCAAGTGATCAAGTTCAATCGGATCCTCACTCTGTATTTCTTCTTTTCTGCCCAGCAACTCCAAAACTTTTTGAACAACCTTATCGACAATTTCTGTTTGGCTGCCATACACAAAAGCGCTTTCATTAGTCGATTGGATTAAATTCATACCCACACATCACACATGGAATGTCGATTTTTTCTTTTCAAACTTTGAAAATATTGAAGTACATCACAAAGAATATTTAAATGCACTGAATAATTAGTATAGGCTAATTTAGCATAATTCATTGGATGTGTTCTTTCTATATAGTATTGGTCTACACAACGACCAAAATTACCAAGTGACAAGCAAAATTTCGGCATTTATAACTAAGGCTGGAAAAGATTTTCAACACTTGTAATAGGAGAATCATTTTCCAATTAAAAAAAGAATAAAAGAAATAAATTGATCGGGCAATGTTTTATCCCCTAAAACAAAAACAAAAGAAAGAAGAATTAGGCAGGCATCTTAAAGGTAGTTTTACCTTTGTTCGTCCTCGACCTTCCATCCTTTGATTTGACCAACCTTTGCAAGAGCCTCTTTGAATGCCCTAAGTTCGACTTCAGAGGAAGGATCCTTCGGTTGTGGAGTCCGATGTTTAACATCTCCGGGTTCCACTTTATAAAAGATGGGGAAAATCCTTTGTCTACTCTCTAACCGAGACACGTTATTCATCATGCGTTCAAGCTCGATGAGACACCATTTACAGTCGGGATAAGTTTGAGAGATGATGGGTATGTAGATTTTGGAGTTGTCGATAGCTTGTCGAATTGTCTCACCAATGTTATCACCCACCTTGATTTCATCTTCGTCCATGAATACGCGGATTCCGGCATTTTCCAAACGTTGATGTAGGAAGCCCGTGAAGTTACAACGAGTATCATCTCCACTAAAACTCAAGAACAAATCGTACTGAACTTCTGATACTCTGGCATTTGAGTGTGCCATATCTAGGAAGTGTGTTACTTTCAGACCCCTCTCTCTCTCACCCCAGAAAAGAAAAAAAAAGATCGGTAACTTGGTGTGGCGTGGCCTAGTTAAGAAGTGAGCCGAGGTTTTTGGAATGCTTCCGCAACGGAGCACACGCAGATGACTGATAATCCAGTGAAGACGGAGATCCTCGGGAATATACTATATGTTACACAGACACGAAAAAAGAAGAAGAAAAAGGATCATCCAGCAGCTGAAGGCGAGTGCAAATAGATTTAGCAAAGGTGATCTCTGCTTAGAGTGAACAATCAGATGCAAAAACACAAATATAAGTGTCGCGACCTTGGTGAACCACCCGGCTAATAGATTATTAAGTCTAAGCTCGTCGTCGCTGCCTTTGGAAGGAGAAGAATGCCGACAGATAGGTTCAGCGGGAGGAGAGGACAGTGCCGTCGGAGCTCATCGCCACGGCTTGGACAGAAAAGCAGCTCGTCGGAAGAAAGGAGGCGGCGGCGGTGAGCAGCAAGCGTCGGGAGTGGGGGGCAGTGCCCTCGTCGCCGCTCACGGGCTGGAGATGCGACGTCGATGACTGCAGACGACTGTAGGAGCAACACGAGCAGTGGCTTCGCTTAAGTAAAGCCTCGCGAGATCGAAGGTCCCGTCTCTTTCTCTGTCGTCTTTTCTTTTGTGTGTCAGACCAAAAGGAAAATTCAAATTTTTTTTAAGAAGATTACTTAAGGAAATTAATTGGTCAAAGTATGTACAAGACAAGACATCACTCTTGTTCTGTGCGCTTTGGAGTTGAGATCGAGAAAAGTCAACTAAAAAGAAGAAGTTGTGATCGAGAAAGAGAGAGAATATTCGTTACCTTAACATTACCACATCATTTCTACGTGGAGACTTGGTTAACAAGTTTTTTTTTTTTTTTTATATGAAAATGCATTGTCCATATAAAAATGATTTTCTTGCCTTATTTAAAGAAACAAATTAAAGTGATAATATTCCAATAATAAGAAATATATGAAGAACTCAATTGAAACTTTTCAAGTAGTCTACATTATTCTCTAGCCGAAGAAAATCGGCAAAAAATTGTTTTTCTTTTTAACTTTAGCTTTGACTCATGTGATCTTGAGATTAATTTTGTAATATTATAGGTCCATGCACATCTTCATCTGCGAGATTTGGATCAGCAAAGTAATTTTTCTTTTCTCTTCTAATTCATTATTCTTATCTTGATTTTCTCTTTACTTATCATTAGTCTTAATTCTAGGCCACTAGAGGGTCCTTCTAGAGTAATTTAATTTTAGTGAAAGGAATTAGAAGCCATTCATTGCACAATAATTTCGTTATTAGTTGTAAATTTAATGTTTCAAGTGTTTTTTTCATTTTTTAAATTTAATATATTTATGTAATGACGTTAATATTTTTTTTAAAGATTGGGACCTCACGCATGTGATTTGAATACCCATGAAAAGGACATCACGCATGTGATTTGAATACTCTTTTCTCCATTCTAAGAGTCACCAACACATACATCGTTCAACCCACTGGCGCATGGCCGAGTTGGTGAAGGTGTTCCCTCCCTACGCTGGAGGTCGAGAGTTTGACTCTTCTGAGCTTAGTTTCGTCCTTTAAGTGGGAGGCCACATGGTGGTGGGTTCCTGTGCTAGTTTCTCTCGAGGTATAGTCGTGAATACTCAGCCGTAAACCTTACGGAGCAATGAAGCGGATCCTCGGTCCCAAAAAAAAAAAACACATACATCGTTCATCTTATTTTAACGCGCAATGAAGCGGATCCTTGGTCCCAAAAAAAAAAAAAACACGTACATCGTTCATCTTATTTTAACGCTGCCAAGATTCGTCACGCTTGCCCTGTTTTTTCATCCGCTCTCTCTCTCTCTCTCGTCCAGGATTCCCCGTCGGTTTCATCTTCTGCTTTTAAAGATTTAACTAAGAGCGCCGTCCTACGGTAATAAGATATGCAGGTTGACTACTCCTCACTCAGAGCGCCAAAAAAACCAATCAGAGTTCACCGATGTCCGCACATGGAGCACGATTACGCTGATGAGGAAAACATAGAAATTTAAAATAAAATAAAATAAAATAAAATAAAATAACATTGAGTCAAAATTGAAACCGGCTGAGTAACTATACCGATTTCCTCCAAAAAAAAAAAGCCGTACATGGAAAAAAGTCTTTGTTGCATGAAAAAAACAGTAACGGCTACTTCGAAGCAAGATGTCCACTAATCTAGGACAGGTACTGGCTGTTACTGCTTTTTTCCATGCACCAGTCCAAGCATTGAATACCCGAATGGCATGTGAATCTCAATTAGGGAAGCTTCCACTAATAGAGATTCAGATGTCAATTGATAATCGAGATTGGGTCACAATCTTCCACCAATCAACCTAAAAGGGAGTGTCTTATCTTGTCTTTCCATGACCCTCAAATTTGTGGACCGTGTAGGCGGAAGAGTTCCATCTACATTCCCAAATTATCGGCAGATCAAGGATATTTTTGTCAAAATAAAAGTTAAATTTAAATTAAATTTAGATTTAATTTTTTAAAAGAACTTAAAATTATTTTTTTAAAAAGAAAAGGAAAAACATGGGCGTTTATTTGCCACGTGTCATTTGACAACAAGGGTGGGTTCGGAAACTACTTTTTCAAAGCCCTTGACCTTTATATGTCCTTAACTACCATTTGGTAAAAAAAAAAAAATTATTGAAGAATTTTGAGGATATATAATTGCATTTCTTTAGCCAAAGCAGGTCCAGTATTTTGAGTTTTAAGCATGTAAATACCTTTATTTCTTCCAAAATGAGGGATAAAAAAAAAGGTTTCATGCTAATGGGTTCGTTCAGGTCCATAATCGTGAGTTCCATCATACGAGATCTTGGGCCTTCCTTTTAATCCCCTAGTTCAAGTCCATGGCTAGCGGTAGTTTGTGCTCATGGATGAATATCCATTGTGTGGTAGCCGACGCCGGTGACATCACCCCGCGTGTGGACAGCTTGGACAGCCTGACAACCCTCTCGCCCAAAGTGACTTTGTGATATGTGACCTGCAGAAGTCGAGAAAGAACTCCAACAAAAATGGCCACATAGATCTTCAGGTCCCTCCCAATCCACATGAGATGCTGATATTTTCTTGACCTAATTTAATCACCTCCTCTAATCTTCACTCTCCGATCTTCCATCCCTGACCTCAAAATCAACTCCAATTTTATGTATTGCGTCGCCCGTAGGCACAAGGAACAAAGAAGCAACAAATGAACTTTTACGTTTCCAAAATTTCAAATTATTCCAAAGACCATAGTTAATTGGGTCCAATTCTTTTTTAGGTTAATATCATAAAAAATCTTAAATTATGTCCACCGTAATTCAAATATCCTAAATCCTAAATTTGCCCATTGTGTCATAAATAACTCAAATTTTTTTTTATAACATAAAAATTCCAAACTTATGAATAAATACATTGTAGATAGAACTGAAATACAAGGTGGGGTTATTGTGTCATAATTAGTAAGTTTAGAACCTTATGTGATATGAAAAAAAAATTCGGAGTATATATATAATTTAGAGTTTTTTTGTGGTATTTACTTTTTTTTCTTTGACAAAAAGAAAATAGTTCAAGTCAATTGGTAACAACGGTTCACCTTAGTCGATGAGGTTTGTCGGCCTCATCGGTGCTTGACAACCCCCCCCTTCTCTGTTTCACACTCGCTTTTTCCCTCCCTAGGTTTTTTATATTATTGTTGTAATTTTTCCACCCTTTCCTCTCCAAAACAGTAATAAACTAAACTAATCAACGAAAATACGGCGTTGACGTGATTTGCCACGTCAACATTTCGGTCCACGTGTGTACGATACGAAAGCACTGACTTGTTTTTTTGGTCGGAAAACAAAATTCGAATTGACAATATATTTTGTAAAAGCTCAGAATTATTTGTCTCGCCGTCGTCTTGTTCTGCAGGCCTCTTTACCCTGTTCAAGCCGACCTCTCGATTTTGCCTCGCCGTCGTCTTGTTCTGCAGGCCTCTTTTATCCTGTTCGAGCCGACCTCGCTCTTGCTCTTAACCTAACGTCTCTCTCTCTCTGTGGCTACTGGCATCGGAGCTGGGCTTCGAGCTTACAGGTAACAGCTGGGTTACTTCAGAGATCGGTGCACGATCTCCACCTGTTTGTTATATTGTTCCAAAAGACTCCATCTTTACTTTTTTACTCGTGCACGATCTCCACCTGTTTGTTATATTGCTCTTGAACCGTATGCAATGCTGAGAGATTGCTTTATTATCTTCTGAGTTCCTTGCCGAAGCTTTTCACCTTTATATGTCTAGCGCGCTCGAATAAGTACTGCCCAGAGGGAAAAAAAAAACGTTCCTTTTTTGAGAAAACTATTTGGTTGTTGCCTCATTGCTCGTGGGTAGAGGTATCAAAATGGGTCATTGACCCATTTATGGACCCATTTCTAGTTAAATGGATTGTTAATGGGTCAAGCTTTATTTCTCAAAACACCCATAATGAATTTTAAAAATAAAAAGGCTGAGATATATAGGTTTTAAATGGGTCTGAGAGCAAACCCATTTAAGACCCATTTATCAACCCATTAAAAATTAACCCATTTACGAGAGAGATTCTCTCTTTTCTATTTAACTTTACAAAAATAATTTTTTTATAAAAACCAAAATTATAATTTTTTTTTTAAATTTTCTTTTCTTTTTTTCTTTTTTTTCTTTTTTTTTTTCTTTCTTCTTCCTCCAATCGCCGGCACTTTGTGATGGCCGACGATCGCCAGGCGAGCCTCGAGCTCGCCAGATCCGGTGAGGCAGAGGCCTCGTCGATGGCCGCAAGGCTCGAGCTCGAGGCTCACCAGAGCCGGCCGCCGGCCGTCGTCACGGTCGGCGGCCAGCCAAAGAAGAAGAAGAACAAAAAATAAAAAATAAAAAATAATAATGTAAAAATAAAAAATAATTAAAATTTTAATTTTAAAAATAAAAATTAATTAAAATTCGATTTTTAAAATAATTATTTTAAAAATTATAAAAAATGTCCATGAAATTTGTGTTGTATAAAATTATTTTAGTAATACCATTTTTTTTTTAAACATATAGATAAGAAATAAGTTTTTTTAAGTTTAGTTAAATGAGTCATATATAGGTCAGAAAATTTACATTAGGCATAAATGAGTTGATGGGTCAATTTGGTTCGGATAATTAATGATCCGACCCAAACCCAACCCACCCGTTTAACACCTCTATTTGTGGGTCAGGACAAATTTTAGTTTTTTTAATCAAAATGCAAATTTTTGTTAAGGGTTGGACATATATGGGGTTGACCTTAATGGGCTCTTTTTAATTCATAGTTTTAATCTCGGTTCTCCTTTGCCGGAAATCACTATCTGTAAATAGCCATAGAAATTGGGGCGCCAAATGCTGCTGGAGATTGGTCATCGGAGATGGAGGTCGATGCTTTCAGACGCCTCTTCCCTCTTCGCTACTACGAGCGGCATCTCTCCGAATCGATACGCCCCGACGCCAGACTCCTGAAAAAAGCCAAAGATACTATTGTGTCCCTTGGTCAGTTCGTTTAGCTTTTTGTTTATCCAGTGATTTGTTTTTCCCTCCATCGTCAAGCCTGCGCAAATTGTATTCCTCCCATGATTGCTTAGCATTGATACTGCAGGGGCTGTTGCATCCTCTGACGGGTCTGCACTGGCAAAGATTGGTTCCACCGTCAGTTTTCCCCATTTTCAGTCTCTTGTGCAGATGTGATGCATGCCGACGCACTCCTGCACTTCAGCATGTTCAAAGTAGTTGCATATGTATATACTCGTAGCTGAAAGGGGTGAACGGGTCCAGGGTGGGTAGGGTCTAGACCTGGACCCTGTTCCCTACCCTGTTATAACCGGTTCTCCTTTTTTGAACCCTATTCCCGACCCACCCTGTTTTTCCAGTCCGGGAACAGGGTTGACCCTGTTTATATTAAAACCTGTTTTGCATAAAAATTAACCTTAGAGAAGCAAGTCTAGATGAGTTCTGCTGAAACAAAAAGGCTGGACCAAGCACATCCTTCGACCAAACTCATTGGGAACATGTATAAAATTTGGACTCCCCTTGAAAAAAACAACCAAGTATATAATTCGACCATCTCGCATCCCCATATCCCACAAGATACATCGAGTTTCTCATATTCCAGTAATATACAAGCTAGCAATTTAGCCAATTAACTAGTTATAGTACAATTTTTGGCTGATCACATATCAACCTTGTCCTTCATGTGCTCAATCTTCTTCTCCTTCTTCAACCTTGCGTTCCACGTGGTACAAAATCTCTGACAAAAACCTAAAATTCATAAATAAAGAAAAATCAACAAGAATCCATACTCTAGGATTTAATAAAGTCTATTTACTTACCACAAAATTGGAGTTTCGACAAAATGAAGTTTATTTTCCAATGATAATGTCCTTGGTAAGACAATCCAAATCTATAAAATAGAAAAAAAAAAAAAAAAAGAGAGATTAAATAAGGCATGCACTTAATAGATAGTTATGCGAATGAATTACAAGATACAAAGAAATATATATAACTTACCCGCCTTAAATTGTTCCACATTCTCGATGCACTCTTCAACATTAATTGGCACGCGAACAGCTCTCAACCAATCTTGAGTACAAATTAAACCTTCCACCACTCTAGGAGTCAAAGAACTTCGAAAGCCATCAAGTACACGTCCCGATGTACTAAAAGCCGACTCTGAAGCAACGGTAGTCACGGGAATAGACAAAACATCTCGAGCCATCAAAGATACGATTTCATACTTTGACCCGGTACTCTTCCACCACATCAAAAGATCAATATTAAGGATATCTTCACTTTCAGCTTCAAGATACCGATCAAGTTCAGATTTGTTTTCATCCAACACTTTTTTCTTCGCATGGAGAAAGCTTTTGTGCCAAGCATCGAATTCACAATCATTGTCATCAATATCAACATTAGAAGCACTACTACTATTACTCACACTTGAATCACCAAATTTTCCTTTACTAGAAGAGCCAACAAAAGATCGCTCATAAGATTTATACAAATTCTCCAAGGCGACCTTCACTTTATCATGCATCTCATCAATTTTTGCTTCATCATCATAGATTTGTTCAAAACAGAACTTTACATAATTCAATTTCTTTGTAGGACCCAATGCAACCGCAATCAATATCATCATATTAACTTTATCCAAACTCCCATAATACTTGTCAAACTTCTCTTTCATTTTTAAACCCATAGCTTGAAACTTTGGGTCTAAAGAATTCGCCGCATTATTCAAATACTTGTACAACTTAGCTATCTCCTCAAAATAATGATTTGAAGTAACATATGAACTACCCGACATCCTTTTGGTTACATCATAAAACCGTCTCAGAAATTTAGAAAGAATGATGGCATTTTCCCAATCTTCATCTTCAGGAGGATCATTGTCAATTTCCCTTAAGAAATATAAATCTTCTTCTTCCATTCTTTTAAAAGCTTTCTTGAACTTTATGGCGGTGTCTAGCATCATGTAAGTGGAGTTCCATCTAGTGGCAACATCAAGAGAAACTGAACCATTGTATGCAATCCTCTCACTTTCAATGCAACCTTTGAATGTCTTAGCTCTAGCCGGAGAACTCCTCACATACCTAACCATGTTTCGGATGCGTGCAATAAAATCACGCACCTCATTCAATCCGTCTCTTACTATCAAGTTAAGTATATGAGCAGTGCATCTCATATGTAAAGCATCACCATTCAAAATAAATAAAAAAATCCTTCTTCTGAAAATTTTTCTTTCAAATAACTAACAGCCACATCATTTGAACTTGCATTATTCACTGTTATTGTGGACACCTTCCTTTCTATTCCCCAATCATAAATGCATTTCCCCACCATTTTATCAATCTCCTTACCCTTGTGACTATGCATCATCACAAAATTGATTATTCTTTTTTGCAACTGCCAATTTTCATCAATATAATATGCAGTAAGACACAAATAGTTCAAGTTTTGAATGGAACTCCACATATCCATTGTGAGTGCAATCCTAGATTTAAGCTTACCAAAGTAAGCTTTCAAACAAGTCCTTTCACTCAGATATAACTTCAAACAATCTCTTGCCATTGTAAATCGTGAAAGATGATGAAAAAGCGGTTGCAATTCAAGAACAAAATCTCGAAAACCAACACGCTCAACCATGGAAAATGGCTGCTCATCAATAATAATCATTCGAGCAAGCATATGCCTACAACGTTCTTGATCAAACTTCCATGTCGTTAAGACACTATCACTAGTAGTATTTTCCCCAACCTCGCCAACTACACTTTTGTCACGGGATGCAAACAACATTTGCTTTTTATCTGTGCGAGGATACTTTTTGCACTTTCTCAAGTGCTTCCACATAGTAGAGGTTCTATGATCAACATTATATACATAATCCATCCCGCAATGAATGCACTTCACCTTAACTGTTTTCTGTGTTTTCTCATCTATAATTCTTGAAAAATGATCCCAACAATTTGATTGATTAGCTCGCTTTTTACCCGAAGCAGTATGAGAGTTAGGTACCCTCACCTTGTTTGTCGCGCCCATGGTTGCAGATTCCACTTCATCAGCTCCATGGAATGGTAATTCCATGAGTGGACTCATTTCATCATGTCCCTCTACTTCCATTGATATGTCTTTGTCTTGATCCATTGACTAAAAACTGAAAAAAAAAAAAAATATATATATATATATATATATATATATAACATTAGGATTCCACAAAAACATATTAGTTTTCATAGTAAATCAAATCTCTCAACATATAACTTTGGAGATTGAAAGTAATTCATTCATCCCAAGAAGTCATTCGCAGATGGATTTGTAATGTATTTCACACTTTTATGTCTAAAAGTTATCACGAACAATGCATCCACGACATCGAACAAACACAAAAGTATCCAAATAAACTCTAAAAAGCACCTCATATATGTCAAGTTATAAAGTACAAATGTCGGGAAGAGATTGCACCCATTTCAATTGAAATGAAGCCTCCAATATCAAGATGGTCCAAACATTTTTGGAACCCATACTTACAATAGTTAAAACTAGTGTATGATTCCAAGCCTTAGGTTTCTCCTTCTACTTATTTTCAGATTTATAATGTATTTCACACTTTTATCTTAGTAAATTTTTCTTGGAAGGTCTCGCTTTGTCTTGGAGTATTCTCCTAATTGTTTTGGGCATTCACTCCCATTGTTTGCTGGCAGAATATTTCGATAGCTGATTTCTACTAAAGTGAAAGACTGGACAGAAAGTAAACACTTAATTTATTTACTTATTAATGTATCTTTAGCTTATACTGAATTTTGAACAAAGCAAATGCCCCTAGAACCTGCCCCAGTCTCTGGACCGAATGCCCGTTGCAGATAACCATGGAAGAACACACATCTCTAGTGATAAGCCAGGCATCACAACATAATGCATTCTAACTAAAGCATTGACAAAGATATCTCATGCTGGATGCAAATTTAAGGACAGAAATAATACTAGTGTGAAAAAAGAATAAAAAATGACTAATGTTACCTGATGGACAGCACAATCAAAATGGCTTGGATCCCAGAAAACATAACAGAAGCACTCCCACTTATCAGTTTGGACTTCAAAAAGAGGTGCTCTGCAATATAATTAACTCATCCGTCAAATTATATTTAACTTAGTCAAAATAAAAACATTTTCAAGTAAATCATGCAGTAAGTAGAAACACCAGCTAAGTGATTATTGTGAAACATGTCATTTTGTAAGATTTTAAGTACAAGCTAGATATCACTACAAATGAGTGCAATCATCGGACATCAAGCGAGTTGCTACTACCACCATTGGGCTCAATTCCAAAGCCATGGCTAATGGAATACAAATTGATGCAGGAGGTTTTCCCATGACAGAGTTATGAATTTTGTAATCTATTTAGGTAATCCGTGTGATAATATTAGTTTCAATAAGTGGTAACACAAGGCATGCCACTCCCAATGAAGTCAATGGCAAATCTAAAATGAATTTAATGTCCAGTCAAGGGATGAGATCAGATCAGTAACCCTAATACAAATATTCTGTAGAACAGTTCGTAATGTAATCTTATTCTAGGTTGTTGAAAGCATAGACCTTTTCTTGGGTTCTTTTTGGCTTCTTTTGGGCGAACATCTTATGCTATCTTGTACATCTCCATCTTTTTCAAATGGTATCACAAGCACAACAATTGTTATTTAAAAGAAACCAAGACAAAACAAAGGCTAAAACTGAGAATTTTTGTAGCTTCAATAGAAAATCGATATTCTAAGAGTATAGAGATAAAACTCATTATTTAAAACAATAAGCTATTGTTATACTAGGGTTATAGAGTTAACCAGATCTGAACCCTTCATTAGAAATATAGCTTCTGTATTGATCCAAATGTGACAAGATGAGAGACGAATTTGTATTACCAGATTAAGCAGAAGAGAAGGGTAGAGATAGAGAATAGAAGGAGCAGAGATGGTTATGGAGAGCGGAATTTGATTCTTAACTCATTTCTCACTATGAAATCACGTGTAGACAACTGGTAATACATCATTCCACAAGCAACAGAATCTAATGTTATTGGTATTATCTTTAGCTTGCTCATGCTTCAACGAATCTAACAATGCAGGGGAATAAACATCTAAACAACCAAAGAAACAACAAGAGCTTTCAAAACTCTCCAGCACTTTTTAATTGTAGAAAGAAGATTATAATCATCTCATACCATGTCATCCAAATAACAGAAACAGCTATAGAGAAGCTTCATTTCAGGCAAAGAGAGAGGTAAACCTCGGAGCAGATCTGTCGGGCGTCAAGCAGAGGAGGACCCAGCAGCAAGGGCAGCAGTGGCTTCGCAAGGGAGGGCAGCACAGGCGAGGCGCTGCAACAGGGGGCTTGGCGGGACGGGACGACGTCGGGTCGACGCAAATCAGCACAGCAGTGGCTTCGACAGGCTACTGGTATCGCGGCTGGTGAGGGCGGCAAGGATCAACGCGGCTTCAACTGGCGTCAGCGAGCAGAGCAGGGGGCGTCGTTCAGGCGGCGGTAGATCGGCAGCAGGGGAGCTCGGGAAACAACGTGCAATGAGACAATGCGGGCTTGCGGACGCGAGATTTGCGGGTCAGGGGCGCCGGCGAGGCAACAGAGAGGTGGAACGGCGAGATCGAATGGAGGCGGCGTCGGTGCTCGGGTGCGAGCTCGGCGGGGTCGGGCCGGCCCGCGGGCAAAACCAGTGGAGCTCGGCGGGGGTTAACGGCTCAACGGAGCTTCAGATGACCGGCGGAATGGCGGCGATGGTGCGAGCGCAAGGGGTGCGACGAGAGCGGCAGAGGCGGCGTCGGTGCTCGGGTGCTTCGCGATTTCGGGAGGTAAAGATAGAAAGAAGAAAGAAACAGATTAGGTTTTGCTTTTGCGTGCGATTTGGGGGCTTCAAACCGGTTCTCCAACCGGTTCCCAAACTGGTCCGGTCGATCCGGTTCCCAGGTGGGTAATCCCTCGGAACCGATTCCCGAATTGGTTCAAACAAGGTCTGATTTTTGGGAACCGGTTTCAACCAGAATCGGTTCCTGACCCTGTTTTCCGGGTGGGCCGATCCGGGAATCGGGTTGACCCGAACCGGTTGCACACCCCTGGTAGCTGAACCAACATATAGTTTCTATCTCTTCCTTTTTATTTGTTTTGATGTTTAACTTTTGCACGCGGTTGAATCATTTAAGGTGGACATTAATCGTTATTCTTGTGAAGTTTATAGGGTTTGCTCTTGTACAAGTACATTTAATTAAAACACACGCAATTATATTTTCCACATATAATGTTTCTTTTTTATATGCCCAGGATCCGCCGAGCTCGCCTTTCGCTTACGCTAATCGACAACCCACGGCCCGTAGAGTGCATGGTGCATCTCGGATTAAGTGTCAATACCTAGGGAAAGCTAGCACAGGATCCCACCACCATGGCCCCCCACTTAAGACGTATTGACAAAGCGAAGAGTCGAACTCATTCCCTCAGCGCTAAGGTAGTAGAGCCCAACCAACTGCACTGCCCATCGGTGGGTTTCCACAGATAATGTTGGCTGCTATAAAAATGGAAGTCATGACTCCTTCTGTCGATTCACCTGATGAAGGCAGTATAGGTAAGCAGCCATGGAACAGTCAATCACTTTTCTTTTTTCTAGGGTTTCTTCGACGCTGGCATATGACTTTCTGTTATTTTCAGTGGTTGAGTTTCATATGCCTCCTATATGTTCTCCACTCATGAGGCCAAGTAGGCCTGCTGAGGTGGCACCAGTGATATCAAAGCAACTTTTTGGCTCTTTATTAAGGGTCTGTTTGTTTTGCGGAAAATGTGACATTTCTGGAAAATATTTTTCCATAAGTCATTTTCCAAGAAAATGATAATATTTTCTGGTGTTCGGCTAAAACCTGAAAATGTTTCGGAAAATATTTTCTAAGACTTCACTACTTAGGCATGTATCACTTACCGACTTATAAATCCATCAAATATGAACTTGCCTTTAAATTCAGGCAAACTTACTTCATATATTTGTTCCCCTCATTGTCGCCAAATGCTCATCTACTCTAAAAAATGTTCGTATGGATTTTAAAAATAAGCAAAAGAGAAAAGAAGCAAAGCATGTACAGTTCTCATGAGAATCTTCCAGTTGAATGCGTCTCTTGTGTTCTAATAAATAAAAGAAAAAAGAAGCAAAGCATGTAGAGCCATTTGCTTGAGCAATGTACAACTATAGGGTAGAATAAATAAAGAAAATGATAAGCAAGAATGCAGAGCGCGAGCTTAAGATCGACGAGTTCAAGGTTTGCCTAGCAACGGCCAACGACTAGCCAAGAAAGAAGAAGATGGGAAACAAAAAAAAAAAAAAAAAAAGAAATAGAAAAGAAAAAGGAAATTAAAAATAATTCGAAATAAAAAATTAAAAGATAATTAAAAGATAATTCGAACAAAAAAAAAAAGAAAAGAAGAAAAAGAAATGGAAGGATAAAGTGAGGATTTGTACAGGTGTGGGATAAGAGAGATCAAGTGAGGAAAATGTTTTCCACTTTTCAAAAGTGAAAAACATTTTCCCTTAATTTAGAAGACTCTTTTCCTTTCATGGAAAACATTTTCCCCAAGAAATTCATTTTCCGTGAAACGAACGTCGGAAAATCCGGAAAACATATTCCTTAAAGTTATTCTCCGCGAAACGAACGGAGCTTAAGGCATGTGAAATTGGTAAAGTTCCATTTCTTTTTCTTTCTTTTTTCAGCTTGCTTTGACTTCTTGAATCTTTTTATTTTTCTCCTGTTGCTTCAGCAGAAGGGCGATATGCTATTAACAATACCTTGTTGTATGCCATCTGTATATTTGTGGGTATCTTGCTAATGTATATGAATGGCATAAAATTCTAAACCGTATCCACCTTGTGCCTGTGACTATTTTGACTGAACTTTTTGATTGTTTTCAGTATGGAATATTCCATTGGGTCTACTAAATAGGCGTGTAATGTTACTCTTTGGTTGAAGCAAATTTTCAGGAAGTCACTCGATCATGTAGCAATAAGTCTGCACAGATTATGTGGAGTAGCACCAATCTTGCCTCTGTAAAGCCTGCTGCTAACTCTCAAATAAACAGAGTGGGATAACTCTTTGGAAAGTTTACTGAAAGCCACAGAAGTTAAGAGGGTTTGTTGTCACTTAGACTTGTATTCGGGATAGAGATTATGTGAAGAGTAAACCTGCTCTTGGTTACAGGAAAACATTGATTTTATTTACTCTGGCTTTCCTATCGTGTTTCCAAGCATTCAAACTCAAATGCTAGTTTGTTTCCTGAAGGGAAGGGGGAGGAAAGACCATTCACTTTTTCAGTGTAACCTACACTTCATGGAGATATTGGCTCTGCACAACTTCATTTTAGTTGCAGATACCTTGCGAGTACACTTGGAAGGGTTCCTATAGGTTCTACCAAGTCCAGATCCCCGTATATTCTCTTATGATCAATTTGTGTCACAAAATAACCCATAGGTTCAAAGGTAGTAGATTATCATCGAAGGATGCTGTAAGAGTTAATACTGCATACCTCACTAAATTGGTCATAAGGTTTCTCTCAAGTCCATGATATGTGCTTTCTTGTCTTCCTTTGGCACTGGTCATTGTGTCATTTAATTCTCGGACAATTAAATTGCAGTTTCTTAAAACAATTTATGTTGCAATACCTTCTTGGGTCATGTGCTGGTTAATATTCATATGCGGGAATCAGTAATCATTTGGTTATTGCAGCTCTGGGATGATTGATCTGAAGGAGCTATCCCTGATCAAAGGAAAAGCAGCTTGGATGGCGTACGTGGTAATACTTCACGCCAGATTTTATGAAGCGTAACTTAGGATAGAGTGCAGGGTGTTCCCTTTAGCTTCACTAATCTTTGGACCTTGCGACTGGGGGCAACTTTTTGCTGGGAGAGCTACTTCAATAAATACCATACATGTTGCCTTGAAATGTTCTTGCTTACATTTATTTTTCACGTGTTGCGAAATATATACTGTCTTGATGCTGATGGAGCTCTTTTTGATGCTGCTTTGCTTCAGCGGTTGCTGCATTTTCTCATTGTAAGATATTTCATCCTTCACAATTTAGATGCTGACATTTTTGTTTAACTTGATTTTTGGCTTTCTTCCTCTTGCATAGCCTATTCTACCACTTGGTTGATGACTTTTGTGAGTTGATATAAATTAGATCTTCAATATATTACATCTTGTGATCATGCTCCAAATTGCAGTTGTCTATGATTGCAAAAGATAGGCGACTCACTTATGAATGTCAGATAGCTCTAGCTTAATAAATTCTTAAGGTGATTTACTTATGAATGGACTTCAGTTCAATTGATTTGCATTTCAAAGAGATACTTGGTACAAGTTGCTGACAGAGAAAAGCAATATGAATCACCTAAGGCAGGAAGAGTCGTAATGACCCCACTTGCCTTTGCTAAAGTCTATGGTGATCAACAAAAACTTCCTTTGTGCTCTTAGCCTGATTTTGAATCTGACCAGGAAAGCCATTGATGTCACACATTTCATGGTTTCTCATATTTCTACCAATAAAGGAAGACCAGCTCAATAATCCTCTATTCTTCAATGAGATAGACAAGAGCACCAGTCTTATGCAAACTAACTGCTCATGCAATCTCTTAAGAAGTTAAAGGGCTTCATTGAAAATTTAAGAAGTTTCGTGATTCTATTGAAGATTGTCCTAGATGTTTGGATTTCCAGTGCAATATCAGGTTGAAACTTATGTTTTAAGGAAGATCTAGCTACTATCAATGATTTTTCATTTGATGAACATTCAAAAGTCTTTTTCCTTTTCTTTTGCTGATCTGTCATGCCTTGTTTACGCTCGCTTTTGATATTCTTTGAGTGTGGCACCAAAGATTGCATCCTCATATCGATGTTACGGGTTTCCTTTTCCTCTATTCGTCTGGGGATTTCACGTCACTTCCCGGATGATCACTTGATAAATTGTGTTGTTTTGGACCTTGTAGTGCGTATCCTGGTGGTTTCTAATGATGAAGGAAGAATGGTGATGGTCTCTAAGGAACTTGAGGGTGAAAAGTTGAATAAAGAAGCTGTCGACAAAGAGAGGAGAAAACTCTTGTTGAAAAGCATTCCGTTTTCCCTGACTTGCATTCTTCACGAGAACTACATCTTGGCAGACCCTACTTTCGAAGAAGAGTCCATAATGGAAACGTTCATCACTGTGGTTTTGAATTTATCTGGTCAACTTGTCTCTCTCTATAAGCCAGGTGGACCAGTTCTTGCGCATACATCAGCTATTCAGGTTATTTTCTCCTTATTCCTCATTTTATTTATTTGTTCATTCATTGTTTGAGAATGTACTTAGAGGCCCTGTTTCATGCGATTGGGATCAAATGGTTAATGGCTTTCATACTATTGAGTCAACTGCATTCTTGCTATAACTGTACTCCAGTCAGTTTAATTATGCAAAAGACTGATCTTGAGTTCTTTAGAGTAACTCGTGGTTGGTTAGTGGACAAACCCAATGTGGCATGTAGGAAATTCCAGAACTTGTGGAAGTTGATAAGCTTCTTATGCAAATGGTGGTTCAACGGATGACCTGACAATCCATTGGCGAGTGTTTTCAAGAGCTAATAGCCTGAAACATACGAAGTAATGTAGTGCACATTGGATTAGCAACTGTGTCTGCTTTATATACATGATTATACACATGTAATTATTTGCCAGGATTAATGGACTTTAGGATGTTGGCAGTTCCTTGGCCCATCTGGTTGATCTTTCATTTTAGTGTTTTCATTTCCTTGGTTTTTAAAATGAATCTATTTCTATCCCAGGGAAAGAAAAGGAAAAACTATATATATGAGGTGTATACCTTTCAAAAACTTTCATATAGAGATTGTGTAATAGTCCAAATGGTAGCTTTAATATGATGATGATGGGAAATGTTGCTGTACTTGCAGGAATGCGTTGCATTGACAAGGCAAAGGATGAAGGAAATTCAGGAGATTATAGATGAAGCCATTTCCACAGTGGAGATTGATTAGAATATGTACGTGTTAGGGAGTTTGTTCTGGTCGATTGAAGATGAAATGCCCTTCTTGCTATATAAAAGTTCAAATAGGCGAGAAGGGTAATTAAATGTGTGAAAATTCATATTTTAGATGTGTAGCATTGTGTTGCGTAACACGTTAATGAATGTGTCAAATGTGAATTTGATTGTAAATATAGTTATTTCATGTAATTATCATTGAGATGTTGTAACTCAAGATGCTTTGTATTGTATTATGATGAAAATGAACCAACGGCTTTCGACATTGTGCCCTTGGCACCATAAGCAAACCCTTATTTACAGCGTGGTGAAGATGAGAAAGAGAGTAAAGGAACAAATTGAGCTACCGTCGGACTCAAATAATGTAATCACTTGCTGCTCATAGTCACTGTGATTTAATGCCACTGCCGCTGTGAGCGAACTTGGCAATATGCTGGACTTAGTCATGGCCATTGGTAGCGCTTCCAAAGTCACCCACCTATACTGGCCCCAAGATTTGGTGCCACCTCCGCCACTAGATGCTTGAGCATATTGGTACTGGTTAACCATCTCCGCCGCCACCATTGTCATTAAGTTGTGGGCTTTCACACACTCAATACCCTCCCCCCAGTTGGACTCGCTTGGCTCACCCTCTCTCTTCGAGTTAAAGTTTCGTCCTATGATTACCCTCCTTGGTGCTATTCTCATACGAATTTGCGATTGCCCATCAACCTCAAATATAGGGTTATACGTATCACATCTCGAGTTCCACACTCATACATATAAAAAACAATTGCTACATAGATCTTCAAGTCCTTCCCAATGTACATGAGATGCAGATATTTTCTTGACCTAAAACATCCTCTGATCTTCACTCTCTGATCTTTGATCCTCGACCTCAAAATCAACTCTAATTCAAAGTATTCCATCACTCGGGGTACAAGGAAGAAAGAAGCAACAAATGAACTTCCGCATTCCCAAAATTGCAAACTATTCTGAAGACCATAGTTAATCAGGTCAACTCAAAAGACCCAATTCTTTTTTAAGGTTTATACCATAAAAAATCTTAAATTATATCCACTGTTAAAATATAAATTGTATGTGGCAATCCAAAGACAACATCTTGAAAAACAATCCAACCAAAAGAAATTACTAAAATTGAGAGATAACCATCATAACATACATCCACAATGATAAATAAAAAGATTAGATTGAGCAATATGTTTGACATGGTGGCTTGAGAAGTTCCCCAGGGTATGGGGGGAAAAGTTGGTACTTTGGGTGCTTTGTTGGCCATAGGCAAACTCAATGAAGCTTCATAGAGAGATTCAATTGTTGACTTGGATTCATAGAGAGCCGCACGAGCACCACCCCAAGGACATGAGTCACGTCACGTAAAGACCACCCATCCTCGCCGTGCCATCAATCGAGGCCAGCGAGACCTAATCAGTTTTTGATGGGTCGATTAAAAACCCAAGTAAAATGTGTGAGATAGAGTAAATGGATTTGGGGACTTCACTATGCTAGATTACTCCAATGCATTTTCGTTACATTCTCTCTTTTATTTTCAAAAATATATTTGTTGCCTGGGTCGGTTGTGCTGAGAGGAATTCCTCAAATTTGTTTATCTGATAGTCCGTTACGGATTGGGTCGGAGGCGGTGGTTTCTGCAGATCAAACTGCGCTGTTTAATCGTGTTTTCGTGGGGGTTAATTTGGTTTTCGTTGGGTTGGAGATGATCTGGCGTAGATTCATGGCTCGAATTCGATTGGTAATTGTGGGGGTAATGTTCGTTGACGATTTGTCAACGCGTCGTGTTTCTTCTGATTATGCCTGAATTCAGGCTTGGGGGAAGGGGGGGTTTGCGAATCGTGTAGTGTCAATTCGTCAACGCCTCGCGTCTCTGCCTGATTATGCCTGAATTCAGGCTTGAGGGGGAAGGGGAGGTTTGCGAATTGTGTAGTGTTGATTCGACAATGCGTCGCATTTTTTTTTTTTTATTACGTCTGAATTGTATTCGCTGCTGCCGCCTTTTGACTGTGGTTATGTTCTTGTGGTTTGGGAACGATTTTAATTAAATTAGTGATAAAATGCGAAGCCAGATCAAGAACTGCATCAACATAAGCGTGCAAGACACCTTTGACTGTCAGAAACATGTCTACTATCATATCTTTATTTCATCTGAAGTCAATTGCCATAGTCTGGATTGAAGAAAAGGTCGACAACATGGGGAGGAGACAGCTGAGGGCACACGACAAATGCATGGCATTTGACAGTGAATGCAACCTTAAGACAACTCTATGCAAGAATGTCATAGTCATTTATTTCACGCATCTAATGACGATCTTGATATATTTCTTACATAGCATCATTTGAAAGCCAAAAGATATCTGGGCAACCACTATTTCAGCAAAAGCAACGTTTCTGTACTTAAAAAGCTTATCTGTCCTACACCTTTTGTAAATAAATTTCACCATCACAGTGCCCATAAGAGAATTTCAGTTTAGAAACCGGACATGAAGATGGCCATCAAAATAATGGCCTCAAGCCATGGCAAAAACACAGCCAGAAGATCTGCATTTCAAATTTCAACGTGACAACAAGGAGATCTAATAGCAAAAATCAAAATGAAGGTGAAAGTACCTGTATACTTGGGACAAGTGCCGGTTCAGCAGCCCGAGCTTCAGGATCAATTCCAGAGAACATTTCACTACATAACTGCCATGGCTCAGCTACTAATGCTGAAGGATCCACCAAAGCAGACTCAATACCCTTACCCAGCAAATCTAACAACCACCCAGCTTGCATGTCTAGTACCACTGCCCTGACCTCTTAAACATTTATACCTTCCAAAAGCCGGCATTTTATACAGTCAACACTCTGCATGTGAAGAACAAGTTCTGTTAACTAAGAGGGAGACAATCTTCTCAGCATACATAGATGATACAAAGTAAATGGTAATGTCAGCTTAACAATGCCGCCCCCCCTTCTCACAAATATGAGAAACACAAGAACTTCATAAATCCAAAAAGAAGCATATCACCTTGCGAACAGCTCACAATACGACAAATTTGTTTCCCTCTCTCGATTTGTGCTAGCCTTTTCAATTGGAACACCTACTATCAGTGTAATTTCCTACAAGCTTGTGTTCTAATCATCAGTAACCATTAACAGAACCACTAATCAGAATAGTACCACACCTCTTACAAGTGTTTGATCTTCTCTCAATCAAAGGAAAAGAGAATCACTTCAGAAACGGTATCAAAATGAGAAATTGAAATCGATACAATTTACCCTTCACGTGTTTTTGTTCTTCAGGTATTGACATTTCCTATCAAGAATGACAACGAAGCATGTTAGGAAACTATTATGGAGGATATATGCATAATATGCATGACATAAATCACCTAAAGTGACAGGATTGCTTGAAAAACACCTCCATGGCCTTGATTTTATTTATGAAAAACATTTTTTTACTGCATATGATAATCCATGAAGTTCAATTCTTGCTCTTTTCAAATACTCTTCTCAAAGAGACATATAAGCGACAAAGAGCTTAAAAAATTTTAAAATGGATCATTCAATGTGTTTCTTTTAAAGTTATCTTGAAGAACTTCCTTTGAAAGGAGAGGAGTACTCCCTATTCCACATTTGAGGATATTGTTCCTTGAATGCTTTGCCTCATTTATTGCAAGGAAAAGATCGGGCATGTTATTTCCACACTTGACTAGAAATCATTTTAGGAACGATGTCCATCCTTTACAATAAAATGGATGGTTGTGCCTTAGCATGCCATCTTTTCCTACAAGAGCTGGGACATATTACTTGCATTACAAACTTGAATTGGACTAATTTAGGAACGATACACCCTTCTTGCGTTGAATCAATTTCATTTTGCTTCATGTCTTCATTCATCAGGAATTGCCTCAATTATCTCCCTGTAAGAAAAGGAAAAGGAATGTGTTATCTCCATACATAATTGGGCTCAACAATACATCCTTTAGTGATAACTTTGATGGTTTTGCCTTGGTACGCCTCATTGGTGGGGGAAGGAGAGATTTTCCCCCTAATTTAAATGCTGATCCAATGTTTTTCACGTTAAGTCAGGTAATCATACTTCATCATCTCTTGTTCGGGCACATCCTGAAACCTTTTGCCTTTTCATGCTCATCTCTGTTTTGAACAAACTATCCCTGCACATTTGCATAATGTCTCTGCATTCCTAAGATTGAATCAAGATCAATGTGCCCACTCCACTCATTGATGAACTTCAAGAGCGTATGAAAGTCCATCTGCTCGCTCCATATCAACATCCACATACATGCTTGAAGAATCAGTACCAAAGTGGAGACATTGGATTCGAATCCATCAACTTGGGCTCGCCGAAATCATGACAACCTTCATCCCAAATTTCCCTGATGAAGAAACCTATGAGTGAGCACATTCCACGACATGAAGTCCCTGCTTTGCATGGACCGGAAGGCAATGTGTTGAGACCCTGCTTTGCACACAAGCATGGATGGACTTCCCTTGTTTATTCGATAGCTTTGAAGACACTTTGACAACGGAATTAATCATGGAAGGCTCAGTGATTTCAATTCCTGCTAACTTCACTTCGTTAAAGTGTACTAACACTTCATGCCATCTTCCGTTAGAGGACAATTCTCTAACCTGTTAGACTGTGTCGGCACTTCTCAGGAACGTCGGGTTGAAATGTAATTGCATTGCAAAGTTCCTCCTCTTTAATTGGTTTATTATGCATACACAGCTGCATTGTTCCTCTTTGAGACTGATCGTAGATTGACAAAATAGTTTGAGACCACCAAATCCAACCATGGTTTACAGTTTCCATTGTAATGAATGACTGCTGCATTCTCCATTTCTGTCCAGTTGAGTGCTGGATCATAGCCAAGTCTCAACACATGCCACTTCCGATCGAATGAACAAGTCAGACTGTAGAAAGTGACCAACCCCGGGGATAAGATGCCGAGCATCCACAATGTCCTATCCTCGTTCATTTCCTGCCATCGGTGATATATTCCTGTGATGTTTCTCTTCTTCCACTCTTTGAGGTCAAACATTTTCATACCATATGCCCGACCACAAGCACCGGGATCAAAATTCTCAAAGATGATTGAATTAGAGAAGTTGAGATATTTATCAAATATATGGAAACTCTCCTTACAAGTTTGAACGGCACCATTTACCATCCCATGCTGATCAAAAGACGAAACGAGGAGTGGGGCAGGTCTTTTGGGTTTTTTGGTTTTTTATTTCTTTATTTCTTTTTTGGGCTCCCACTCAACTTTTCATGATTGGCTAAACTGCAAATCATTGTGCTCCAAGAAATAACATCCCTCTCATTCATCTCATTGAACAAACGGTACGCTTGCTCGATGCAACCACATTTTGCATATACAAGTCGTGTGTGCACATAGGTGTGGAGAAGCCAGTGGAGAAGCCAGTGCTAATCTGCATGCATGTGAATCCACTTCCCAACTTCGAGATCTCCTAGGTGTGCACAAGCTGGCAAGACGGATACAATACTTATCTCATCAGGTTCAACACCAACCGTCTACATTTGCCTAAAAATTTCCAAGGGCATCGACATAACTGCCGACTTGAGAGTACCCGGAAATCACTGTCATCCAAGAGACGACAGTCTCGCACAGCATCACTCCAAACAATTCTCTCGCCCTCGTCATCTCTCCCAACCTAACATGCCCGGAAATGAGACTATTCCACAAGATGGCATCCCTTTGAGGCATATCGTCAAAGACCTTTTATGCATCTTCCAAATTCCCGAACTTTGCATCCATGTCTATCAACGAATTCTCGGTCACAAGGTGCCTTGCAGGCCCGAATTTACACACATGGGCATGCACTTGCATACCCAGATCTTCGCTCGCCAACCCTGCACACGACTTGATCAAGAAGGGGAACGTGAACTTGCCAACTAGTCTCAACACACAACAGATCCCAATCGACAAACAAACAATGAGACGCCCAAAAACTGCACATTCACGCTCGAATTCTGCCTCCACTCATCACTCAATGTACTCACCGCTCCAGCCAAACTCTCCAGGAACTCAATCTTCTTCTCGATCGACAGCCCCCAAGACTTGGCATTCTCGCCTGGTGGGGATATCAAACAGATCAAAGAGAGACAACCATCAGCAAAATGTCTTTCTAAAGAGCCGAGTCTTCCCACATCTCGAACGGATCCGACACGAGAGAGATCCACGCGAAGCTCAGAGGGGCCTCACCTGCGCGAGGAGCGTCGCCGATGGGAGATTGCAGGAGGAGCTCATCTGGGCTCTGCAGGACATCCGGTGTCGCCATGCCGATTTTCAAGAAACGGGGAATGGAGATCCGGGTGACGAAGCTTCGACCTTTCCGCTCGAGGCGATCGTCATGGCGCGGGGCCAATCGCGGCTCGGGTTTCGCAAACGGGATTCGACGATGGGAGATATGATGGACAAGAGGAAGACGAAGGAGATGATGATGAAAATGATGGGGAGGATAAAAAGTTTGGCCCGAACCTAAAATTCCCTAAATTTATTTAGGGTCGAAACGGGTCGAGACGGCGCGGGGCTTTTTGACACTATTGATATCGGAACTACACGGTGCAATAATTAACACTACACTTAACACGCTCGTCCTGCATGTACTCCATGTGCTTCCCGTGCTCCCTTTCTCTGCCTACTACACTTGTCCCTCTACTCCTCCCCTCTCGCACGTAGTCCATCTACTTCCGATCCTCCTCCCTTTCCTGCCTACGCTCGTCCCTCTCGTCTTGTCTGCGCGTACTTCATGTACTTCCCGTCCTCCTCCCTTTCTCTGCCTACTTTCTAGATGCATTTGATAACGTTTCGTTCTATGGAATAATTTCTTAACATAAATATTTTTTTTTCTATTTTCAAAAACAACTCCTGAGTATAAGAACGCGCTTAGTAATTGTAAAAAATTTATATTCCAATAATAGAAATGCATTTGATAAATTTATATAATTTTATTGTTTCTTTTAATTTTTCAATATTTTTATTATATTTTTCCTTTTTTTTCTTTTTTTCTTTTTGGTTCTTTGTTCTTTATTTATTTATTTTTTCCTTCTTTCTCCGACGAGCTCGTCGGAGCCTCACCAAGCCACCGCGAGGGCCGGTGAGCTCACGGAGCCTCGCCAAGCCACCGCAAGGCTCGCCTCGCCGTGGCTTGACGTCTCCGAGGGCCGGCGTCGCTCCGGCGAGGTCGCCGACCCTCGTCAGGCCGGACGCCGGCACCGGCCATGGCCAAGGCTGGTGATCGGGCCGGCAACCGGCAAAAGGAAAAAAGAAGAAGAAGAAAAAGAAAAAGAAAAGAAACAAAAAAAAAAAGAGGAGAGAAAAAAATTGTTTCTCATAATTGTTTCCGGAACAAGAAACAACTTTTTTCTACTTCTTGTTTCTGTTCAAAATCTATTCCCGAGAACAAAATAATAGATTTTTTTGTTCCCAAGAATAAAATTTTTACCAAACACGTTTATGTTCTTTTTTTGTTCGAAGAACAAAATTAATTTTAAACAAACAGGGCCTCTCTCTTCTATGACTCCTCCTCCCGTCCTTTGCCTGGATTCCTCCCTCTCCTCCTCCTCCACACCTCCTGCATGCCCTTCTTGTATTTCCGAACCTCCTCCCTTTCTTTGCCTACACTCGTTTCTCTACTCCTCCACTCCTCCTACACGCACTTCTCGTATTTCCAGACCTCCCCTCCACTCGTCCCTCGCTTCACGTCCTTTGTCTTTCTCTTCATGTGCATCAACTCCATATTTCTTCTGCTTTGAATCCTGGGAAAATTCCAAATAAGAACCCGAAGTGGATCAATTTTCTCAAATAAGGACTCGAATGAACTTTGTGTCAAAGAAAAACCTAACGTGGACTCATTGTCTCAAATAAGGACCCAAAGTGATTGAATCAATTCCAAATAAGGACCCGAGCTTGCTGGTCAACCAAATATTCGCCAGCTATCAAGCATGTGACATTTCCAAAAAAAATCTTGGGAAAAATTAACAAATCCTAAAACAGAAACAAAAAAACCCTAGGTTTTCTACGGTATCTCTATTCCTTGTACCCATCCTCCGCAAAGTCGAAGACCCAAATTCTCCGTCGGTTGAGGCATGAATTCAAAAATAAGAAGAAAACCAGATACTTCTTTCTTTCTTTGTGGAGACCCAAATCTTCTATTTGACTTTTCTCTGTTCGCGAATCACAAAGCTCGAGCAGGCCCACCTCCCCATCAACCGAGGTTAGTTTTTCCATCTTAGAATTCACTCACGTTAAACCAACAAAATGTAGACAAAGCTTGTGTACAAAGCCCAATTCTCCATCATCTTTTTTCAGGTTTTCCATTTATTTCAATTTGCAATCACGTTCAACCATGGTTAGTTTCGTTCAAATTGGTGTACCCGATCCTTTGTTCATTGCATAGAAAGTGATTATGGCTCATTGAAGCAACATGGCGACAAGGTGTGGGCATGTGATGGAGTATCACCCGAATGGCAGCAACAACAGTGATGGTACAAGAGAGTTCTGTTTTATAGTGTTGTTTTTACCTGTTTTGATGGATTTTTGAGTGAATGTCTCCTTTTGTCTGAATCAATACATATGAGTTGTGTCCACTATGATTTTTTTTAATTGGATATGATGTGTTGTGATCCTACATGCCGGCGGCGGTGGTCTCTTTTTTGCAATTTTTTAATGCTTTTCCATTGTTTCTATTTTTGTGGTGTATACTTTATCGTTAATAGCTAGAGCTCATGGCATGTCCTAAAATCTAAATGTTAGTTTTTGATGATTTTTGAGCTATAATACATTGACCATGCCAAGGATAAATCACTAATAAAATGTGTAGGTTTTTGATGATGCTCTTGCTATGAAGGACCATACTTAGGATATGGATCGTCACCATAGCAGTAGCACTTTCGTGCCCACATGAGTCCTAATGTGTATTGCCCAATCGTTAGCACAAAAAAACGTTTTAAGTCAATAATGCACAATTTTTTTTTGTGACAAATGGTATCTAATAAAAGAGTGGTACGTGGTCACTAGCGTGACTAATTTTCTTTCATTAATAGTAGTGTGGTACAGATGTATTGCAATTTTTTTTTATAGTTTTTGTTTTGTTTTTCCCCGGTGCGTATTATGCATAAGAATATATTGACCTTATTTTTTGCTTCCACTTTTCACCAGTTGAGGGATGTGAAGAAGTGAACTACTCCATGTATGATAGTAGGCATGGTAAGGATGGTAAGGATGCTAAGGGTGCTGAAGAAGATGGGTTTTTCTTTATTGATCTTGATGAGTTATATATACGAACTAGATGTGTAGATGATGATGGTTCAATGGAGAGGGATATGGAGATTGGAGATATCAGTCTATATGTAGATGTGTTAGCTGATAATGCAGATTTCTTGAACAAGAATAGCGAAAATTAGTATACGCACCCCAAGTTCAATGCTAAGGTTGATATGGAAAATCCTATCTTCAAGTTGGGGACGTGCTTTAGTAATGCGAAGGAATTTAGAGAAGCTATTAGGAACCATGCCATAAAAAATGGGAGAAAGGTGAGGTTTGTTAAAAATACACCTAATAAGTTGATGACAATGTGCTCGGAGGGTTGTGATTGGCTCATATATGCCTCTAAAGTGCAAAGGGAGCATACTTTACAAGTAAAAACCTTCAACTCAGTACATACATGTAATAGAACACTACAAGTTCCTCGGATAAGCACTAAATGGCTAGCAAATAAGTACTGTGATAGGCTGAGAAACAATCCTACATGGCCAGGTGCTTCAATGAAAAAAAACAATGGAGTTTGAGAATGTTTTGAAGTTGTCAAGGACAATGGTGTATAGAGCTAGGGCAATAGCAATGAGTATGATCACGAGGAATTCGGAGGAGCACTTTTGGATGCTTAGGAGCTATTGCCAAGCACTTCTTGACGCCAACCCAAGATCCACATGTATAATCAAGACCCAACAATGTCAAGACCAATTCAAGTTTAGGGGAGTCTACATTTGTTTGGATGCATTAAGGAGGGGCTTTGTAGAAGGATGTAGGCGCTTTATGGGATTCGATGGTTGCCATTTGTCATCAAGCAGGATACTTCTAGCAGTGGTGGGTGTAGATGGCAACAATCAAATGTATCCCTTTGCATGGGCAGTTGTCGGACAAGAAACATACAAGACATGGCACCGGTTTATTAGTTTGATTGCAGAAGACTTGGGAATTACGGACCCTGAAAATTCAAAGTATTGGACTTTTTTGCGTGACAAACAAAAGAGATTGGTGCAAGCACTAGCACATCTAATGCCCGAAGCAGAACATAGATTTTGCTTAAGGCATCTTATGAAAACTTTAAACTGCATCACAAAGGAGTAGAACTTAAAAAGCTTCTTTGGAAGGCTACCATGGCAACTAGAGTATGTGATTTTGACTTGGCAATGGCACAACTGAAGGCGGTTGATGAGAAAGCTTATGATTGGTTATTCCGGAGGCCTCCAGTGCAATGGAGCAAGTCCTACTTTAGGGCAAGTTCAAAATGTGACATTTCCTTGAACAACTGGTGTGAAAGTTTCAACAAAAGCATCATTGATGCAAGGGACAAGCCTATCATCACAATGCTTGAAACTATAAAAGCGCAACTCATGGAAAGAATTCATAAGCAAATGGATGGGATAACCAATTACATTGGTGTGATTTGTCCTAATATCCAAAAGATATTAGATCTTCAAAAATAGTTTTCGACATCATGGATTCCAACCTGGAATTGAGATGATGAATTTGAATTAAGTGGGCCAAATGGAGACAAGAGAGTTGTTAATATTAGACATAGATCTTGTAGCCATAGAAGATGGGACATCAGTAAGATTCCTTGTTGTCATGCTGTGGCGGCTCTTATATACATGAGGGAAGAACCTGAAAAATGGGTTCACACAAGTTTTAGTAAGGAAATATTCATGCAAATATATAGTCATGTTGTGCATGTTGTAGATTCTAAAGACACGTGGCATGCTAGAGAGCCATTACTCCCACCAGATGTGCCCAAACAAGTTGGCAGAAAGAAGAAACAAAGAACAAAATCAGTGAATGAAACAACCGATAGAAATTTGAAGACGAGAAAGAAAAAAGTTGTGCAAGAGCCGGTGGGAACAAAGTTGAAAAGAGAGCATACTACAATTACTTGTGGAAAATGTGGTGGTTTAGGCCATAACAGGTATCATTGTAAGAACCCACCAGTAGCATCAGTAGCAGTAGCATCATCCCCAGTAGATTTTATGGTTGCCTCATGTTCACAAGATGTGGTAGAAAGCACTCCCTCAGACCCAACGTGTTAACTTGAGACCGTGGAATTGCTTGCGTCAATTTTTGGAAAAATTTCAAGCTCAATATCATCTATGGGAAGAGAGAAGATAAAGGTAGTTATTTATGCTTGACTTGGTCATAAAATTATTCTTACTTATACTTGACTTTATTTTGACTAATGATTTATTTTGTGTTTCAAGCGCAAGTAAAGAGGAGGATGTAAGGACCTCAACTTACAAGTGGTCAAAGATGAGCGGCTTTTTTTGAGATACGCAAGGGCAACAGGACCAATAAACACAAACTCTTTTTGTTTTACCGTTGGTTGATATGGATGGATCTATTTTGGAAGCATCTTAAAATATGTGTAGATAAATTTTGTTGAAAAGATTTCTTGTGTTGGGATGTCTCAATTCAAGTTTATCTAGTGCTATTTACTTTGCTATGGAATGTCCCTGCACTTCATTGTAATATGGTGGTACTCATAACAAATTTAAATGAGCTTATCAATCCAATGAGAAAAAAGAAAATATAAAACAATAGCATAAAAAAATGACCTGCAAAGAGAAACGAACACAACAGTCCAACAACACACCCAATGCATTGTAGTATAGGCCAAAGAAAAATATAGAACGTCAATGGGCTCTGTCAAAGCTTGAGCTCTATACACAACAAAATATAGAATATCCGACTTAAATGAAACCAAATACAGCTTGTAGTACCAAAAAGCATCATCATTAATTCATCATTGAACACTTGAGTTAATTGAACTTCAATATTTCCATTACAAAAAGAGATAACAAAATATGAGTTTACAACTTTAATATATGCACATATAATGCGCACAATGCTACAAGAAAGAGAAGAAACAATTGAATTTACAAAACAAACTCCCACTGATCATATGCAGTTATCACATCCCATCCTCTACTACAACCAATCGAAAGCACCCAATAAAAGTTGAAAGACTCCACTACTGAGCTAATGAATTGATGCAATTATAGTTCTTTGGGTTCTATCTCTTTGGTCAAAGATGGCTATTCTACTCATGACATAATAGGATGTTGCGCCGTCGAGTCCACTGGTTGGTTTCGTCAAGGAAGAAAAGTTCCGGGCAGGTGACAAGCTTCAGGCAAATGATAACTCTTCTCTTTTGACCATCACTTAGTCCTTTGGTCCCTCAACCTCAAATTCTTGTGTCCATGGCATTTGCAGTCCCATTGCCTTTATTGTCATTTTTGCCCTTTCCCTCTTCTCATATACTGGTATGGAGTTTGGTAATTGTAGCTAAGCTGTGTAGCAAACAACTTCTCTCACAGTGGCATTGAGATCAATACATCGTCTTGCATCAAATAAACCTGAATTCATAAAAATAGAGAACCCTCATAAGTGATGAGAAGATAGTTGCTTATCATTTACCAATGAATATTAGATCACCTCAAAATATAGGACAGTTGAATTAGGTTCAATTTTTTTTTTTTTTTATGTGAAGTCACAAATTATTTCTTAAAAACCAGAGAAATGAAGGATTTGAGGGATTTGGTTCATTAGTATGATAAGTTTCGAGCTCAATGTAAAAACTTTGTTTTGATAGTATTGAGTGGCGCTTTAGAGTTAACAGAGACGAAATTTTGAAAAGCAAGCCATATCAAGTAACCATCTCTAAATAGGACAATGCATTATCCTCAATATAGATAGAAATCTATCAAAGGAAAATTAAATTCCTTGTGCACAAGAGTTAGTCCTTTAGTGGTTTGCTTCAAACTTGAATGAATGTGAATCTCCACCCAACCTTCTAGAGATGGAGCATGTCTCACCATATTTAACAAGAAATCAGCCAATACTTGTTGAATTCGTAACTAATCACCATAGACAGCCAGAGTTTTGATTTCATCTATAATATCACGAATCAATTGCAAACCCCATTGTCTTAGCAATATCATTACTTGGCTAACAACAACATTATAGCACTTCCAAGAAATAATTTGGCCTTCTCAAGATCCAATGAACTAGCAATCTTTGTATTGCTAACGGAAGTCAAATTTACCATAATACAAGGCAGAATATCCCTGCCCACCACGCATTAAAGCATTGAATGCTCTCTGTTGACACCTAAATTTTACAATTTTATTTAAGACTTAGTCGCGTACAAGATTAGGAATTAGCCACTAAAAAAAAAAAACAACAAAACAAAAGAAAATACAAAAAAAATTAATTAATTAAAAAAAAAAAAACAAAAACGAGAGAGGCCATTCTCTCTTTCTTTTTCCCCACGCGAGGCCCTTGTGCGGCCCATCTTCTTTTCCCCCTCGCATGGCCCACGCGAGGCCCATCTTCCTCTTCTTTCTCCTCAGCTCGGCTCATGCCCGGCTTTCTTCCCCCCTCCTGCTGGTCTTCGCTGAAAAAGACCTGCAAGAACAGAAAAAACAGAGCAGTAGAAGCTACAGCAGCACAGCGAGAGCAGGAAGATCGAGGTCCGGCATGATCCGCGGGTCGGGGAGCAGGCCGGGCGACAGGCTGGCGAGGCAAGAACCAGACACACCGACCGTTGATCTTGGAGAGCTCGGTAAAAAGAAAAGAAGAGAAAATAGAGAGGAGGGGGTGGAGAGAAGGGAACAACTCGAAAGAGAGGGAGAGTGAAAAAGAGAGCTTGAGCGGCTCTGCCCCGCGGCCGTTTGAAGCCTTCGCCGCGCCGGCCGCCGCGCGGCGGAGCCGCTCTTCCGAGAGCACGGCGCCACCCCTCGCCGCACAACCTGTAGCAGCCGAGCCCCCCACTCACCGTCTCCGAGCACCGTCGCCGTTGCCCTCTGAACGCCGACCACCGGCAGCTCGAAGCTGTGACGCCGCTGCAGCACCAGCAAACCGATCTCTCCGTTGCCGTCGCAGTACCAGCTGAGCGCCGCCGCCATTCAGGCCCGACGTCGTCACCGCCGTCCGCCGCAGTACCTCTACCGAACTGAACCATGTAGGTTTTCTCCGGTCATGTATGCTCCATTTTTGTAGGGCATCGGACCGGAGCTCATGGGCGACCCGTTCGCATGAGCTTTGGTCCCTCTGACCCCGTAGGTTTCTATCGTTTTCGGAGAATGCCGATCTCATTTCAGGTTCCGTTTGAGTCGGAAATCTAAACATTTGGTAATGCTCGCGGACTGTTTGTATAAATGCCTGAGTGAAGCCCCCGTAACTATCTCTGAATCTTTGTTTATTATAGGCGTCCGTTGTTGCTAGACGTGTATTGTTGTTGTTCTACACGCTTTTGTTTCGTCCATTCCGAGTTTACATTGTCGTGGTTATGACTTACGGCCATTTGTTGAGATTTGGGCTTATTTTCTGTGCGAGTTGTGTCCTGTCTTCCTCCCTGTCCATTTATGTGAGAGAGTGGGTGTCGGCTTGGTGGTGGCCCGAATGCGGGCAGTATTAATGCCGATGACGAAAGATAGTGAGGCTTGTTTAAAACGGCGCTAGTTTGATCGACGAGTTTTGGTGAAAGAGGGTGTAGGAGAGAAGGTGGCTTCGGCGTGCAGAGGTCGCAAGAAGAAGAAGACCGGGGGAGAAAAAGAAGCAAACAAAAGAAAGAAAAATGGAAGAAAAGACAATAGATGGGGATGTTCGGTGAAAAGCCAGAAGGGAAGAAAGAAAGAATAAAGAAACAAGAAAAAAATTAGAAGAAAGAAAAGAAAAGCAAACAAAAAAAATAGAAAACTAAAATGGCAAAAAAATGGCCTCGGGAAGGACAGTCGAGCAGAACGTGCAGGGGAAAGGACGAAGTGAGGAAAAGACCAAAAAAAAATCATTTAAAAAAAGCTATAAAACTTAAAAAAATTAAAAACTACAAATTGCAAATTTATTTCGACTGAGTTGGATCCGGGTTTGGGTCGGGTCAGCGGGCCGGATTGGGTTCCACCCGGTCCGAACCCGTTTTCCCGAATATAATAATATTAAATATTAAAAAATACATAAAAAACTAAAAAAAACTTCAAAAAAAAAAGAATAAAAAAAAAGGTTCAAAAATAATAAAAATTCAGAAAACTTCCAAAAATTCAAACAACTTTAAGAGAACATAATAAATTAAAAAAAAATTAAAAAAATTAAAAAATTAAAAATTAAAAATTTCGAAAATCCAAAAATGATGGGGTTTGGTCAGGAATTGCTACGTTTTGCATTCTTAGTGTAATTAGGCATTTACTTGCTCATATTTTGATTATGTTGGATGTTTAAGTTGTATATCTAGTTATGTTTGATTGCAGATGTTTAATTTTATTGCAATTAGGATCTTGGTAGCTATGATTGTTACTTTGATGATTGCGCACTCGCATGATCACCTCACATGTCAGTGGATAAGTATAAAATTAATCCAAACTGCCGGATAAAATTTTTTACTCTTAAAATGAATAAGATTAAGTACCGAAAGGGCACTAATTGGTCAATTAGTGTAATTAAGTTCCCGATCCTAGATTCTCTGGTTGCGTAGGAAGTGAGGTACACTCTCATACCTCACTTGGTTTCTAGCCGACCCCAATAGGCTAGTGGCGACTCCTTTTGTGCAAAATTCCTAAAATATATCCCAACGTCACGCGGGGTATGGGCTTGGGAGAGAGCCCACGTCTAATCATAGGCCTTAGGTTCGTGATTTAGGCAATACCCCTAAACCCGTTCCCTCCCCTCGAGGGTAGGTCGTGACACTCTCAAGAACTCCAAAATTTCAACAACAAAAAAGCACATCATCTGATTAAATAAAGCATCTGCAACAAAGATCGACGAGTAGAATGTGACTGAAATTTAGTCACCTTACACGGTCGCCGACCATTGCTACCAACAAAGGTGCCTCCCGGAGAGACAACCCCTCACCGTCGTGGTCACCCAAGCATTGCACTCAAACAACGAATTTGAAGCTTGTCGACACCGAAACCCTAGAAAGAAGAGACGATGGTGAACAATAGATCGATGCTTGCAAAGGGTAGGTGAGAAACAACGAGAATTGAGCAAGGGGAGGAGCAACGAGAATCGAGTTGCAACAATGACCAGGCAGCGATTTGGTTGAGGAGCAACAAGGGAGAAGAAAGAAGAAAACATAAACATCTAAATGAATAACCTAAACTTAATTAATTTAGAATTTTCCCTTTTTCCAATCTCAAATTTCTAACAAAATTGCCCCTATTTTAATTGCCGGAAAATGTCTGCCAGTGAGGTAAGGTCCTTAATAGAGATTAAGTTGATTATTTTGGGTTCTTATTTGACACAAAATACACCTTGGGTCCTTATTTGAGAAAATAGATTCACTTCGGGTTCTTATTTGAAATTTTCCCTTCGTTTTTTTGGGTCGGTGCTCATAAACTACTTTAGTAGTTAATTATTAGATCATAAAAAGATTAGATAATTGTTGGTCAAAAATCTTCTTTTAAGTGTTGATTATATGACAATTTGTATAGAAAATAAGACGAAATGCACCTCACTGCTAAGTGTTCATTAAAGGTCTAAATTTATTTCTCGAAAAATTGTAGAAACAGATGCGAGCCAGATTTCCGCGAATCGTGGGATAAGGTGGGATTTCAAATGCAAAGGCTCTGACAATATATGTGAATAGTGCTTACATGAATTTTGAGTGCACTTGGTATTACTTTCAAATTTTCTCGAGTCTAGAAGAAAATTACTATGGATGCTTTAACAAATTGGTCTTTCACTAATCGTAAAAATGGAGATAAGCAATAATCGCGATCTCCTCAAAATTGCATCAATGTGGATAGCTGTTTCAAAATTCGAACAACTAAAAGTAAGGAAAACATAGTATTAAGGCATTGACAAATTGCTATGAGGAAAATTACTTTGGTCTTGTGATGTTTCCGAAGAATGTTGCAATGTTCAAAGTAGACTAAATCTCCGCAAGAAGATATGCGGTCATTCAAAGCAAAATACAAGAATATCAACATCACAAGATCAATTTATCATACGCTAAATTGTGAACCACTGACCATTACAAGTCTTAATGCATCCGAATCGGTACGATCTCCACCGTCTGGCTCGGCAAAACAACTCAAAACACACCCCATATTTACGGACCCTCTAAACTTGACTCTACCATGCAGATTCGCATAAAGAAGATTTTGCCACCAGCTGAACTGCCAAAGGATTCATTGTTTGAGAACTTCAGAATCAGAATTCGTACCTTCTCTTTCTAGGAAACCTTCTTTCACGATACTTCCACCATTCATGAGTCGGCATTGAATCTTCAACATCTAATAATCTACTGGCCTACAGATCATCAATTCTAAGCAAGTGATTAGGTATATCTAGTTGAAAGCGATACCGCAACCCTCTTGAGTACATTTTGAACGACTTTTTTGACCAGTTCTCCATCAGGCCTGTCAAACAACACGAGAAAAATAAAAGATTTTTAATGGATGCACAACTACAACGACAGCTCTATTTTGGTTGCCGTGCGAAGATCACGTGAAAGACGGTAAACAAGGCATATGTTGAATTGAGTTTGTACCTGTCCTTATTATATTTCCATCCTTTAATTCTACCAACCACTCTGAACACATCGTAGCCTTCCCAAGAGGCATGGATGCCACTAGGACGTTCCCTGCGTGGCCAGAAGAAGGCATATTGCTTGTGGGGAGATCTTGCGAACGAAAGTAAACAAGGCATGAGTTGAAGTAAGTTTGTACCTGGCATCATCACGGTCCCATCCTCTAATGTTGGCATCCCCTGTGAGCGCTTGATGGCCTTCCCTAGGGACAACCATGCCGCGGAGACAATTCTCCCATGATTGGATGGCACGCCCGAATCTCCCTTCTAGGCGTTCCACGTCGGAGAGTTCTATATTGTAGAAAATGGGGAAGACCACGTGTCCCATTTTTTTAACGCACGCCAACATTTTCGCGAGCTCGCGACGACACCACTTACTGGTTCCATATTGTTCAGATAGGACCACAATGTAGATTGGAGACCCTGTGATTGCGGTGAGAAGCTCAGAGCGAAAGTCCTCCCCGTGGGGAATGCAGGTGTCGTCTTTGAAAACAGAAACTCCGACATCCATGAGGTTGTTGTAGAGTTCTTTGGTGATGCCTTCGCGAGTATCGATGCCTCTAAAGTTCAAGAATACATTGTACTGGACAGCCCAAGGACTTCGCAGTATACCTAGCCCCAAGTGTGTCCGAACAATTTGGACCACCACCTTCACTAGTTCTTCTTGGCTCCTATCAAACACCAATAAATCGTTAAAAGGATGGCAAATTAAGTTATAGGATCAAGGTGGAAAGACACGAAAGGAAGAGAAAGGAAGATAAATACACAAAACAACCACCGGGAAAAACAATGGATGGACACCATTGCTTATTGGAATAATAAGAGTAAATTAACGTTATATTTGGTAGAGGTGACTAATAAGAAAAAACAAGAATGAATCAACGCTGTACTTGGCAGAAGTGATCAGAAAGGAAGACAGGAGATTCAAAAGATTAGAAGGAAAAAAAGAGAGAAACGAAGTGATTACCTGTTTGAATGCTAGTTAGAGAAAGGAATGGAAAATAACATATTATGGTAATTATTGGAAAATAAAGAAGAGGAGGAGAGGAATAAGACATGTATTGAGGGAAGATACATGACACTGTTTGTTGTAACCAGAAAATTTATTGAGAAAGTAACAACAAAATATTAAGAATTGGAGGTGAGGTATGGTTAACTGAATCTCCTTAAGATAATTAGTTCTTGCCCACGGTGTTAAGAAGTTTCATGAACTTCGCCTCCCAAGATACAACTCCTCGAACTTGTTGGTATCAGCACGATACGAACAGGACTCTATTGAACACTTCTTGAAATCGGCACACTTGGAGATAACTTGAAGAAATGAAATGTTGGTGATTTTTGCTCCTTGTTGGAATGAAGATTTTGAAATCTATTTATAGAGTTTTTGAATTTATGTATAAAAACGGTATATGAACCATGAAATAAATAGATACAAGAATCTAGTAGATACATGAATTAAATAGATACAAAAAAACCAAGAGATAAATGAATAAAAAATTAAGTCGATACACGAATCCAAGAAATATATGAACTCGAGAAATACACGAATTAATGAGATGGGTGGATCGAAACAACGTATCTCATTTTACTCACATCCATTGATCCATTAACCTACTATAATTACAACAATCCCCCACATTAATGGATCAACAAAACATTTTGCCTCGAGAAATTCTAAATGTGCCTATGGAAATATACTACATCAAGATAGGTAGCTTTTGTTTTGAACATTCTTTAGTGAAAGCTTATCGGACATACTTGACTAGTCGGTGGACTAGGCCTTGAATCGCTTTTGAGCCCAAACAATAGACCTCACACAAAGTATCTCCGAATCAAGATTGGTTCTTAGTTACGTTCATTCTTTTGGCCATGAACTTTTTAGGATTCATACGTGCTTTAGAAAATACAGCATTTAAAGAATTTCATAGAGTCGGCTAGCTCCACACATATAGGTGCATTCGTATCAAATGTATCCTACCATACCTTACTAGGATATTGAAATCCAAGTTATAGAAATCATTAAACACATAGCATACCCTTAAAACGTTGTAGGAAACATTGTTGCATCATAGGAATAGGAGACGGTGCTAACACTAGAATTTTCAAAATTTGCATTGTCCTATTGAACCTAGTCCATTGGATCTTCAATTGCTAGGTTAGGTTTTCACCTAGGAACCTCTTTATTGGATTAAGGCTTTTAACCTCATTCCCCTTTATGCGCAATTTACCTACCCTCTTAACAAATATTTTGTTAGTCGATCTGCAATATTTTCCTTTGACTTCACAAAGTCCAAAGAAATTATTCAATTTGAGAGCAACTACCTTATGGTATTATGTATACGGCGAATATGTCTAAACTTACCATTTTATATTACGTTTTGTGCCTTTACAATTGTTGTTTGATTGTCACATATCAGAGGCACAAGTTTTGGTTACAACGGAACATCCTTTAAAAATTGTCGAAGCCACTCTACTTCTTCGGTAGTTTTATCCAAAGTAACAAACTCTGATTCCATTGTGGAGCATGCTATCAGAGTTTGCTTTGAAGATTTCCACGATATTGTGATACCTCCTAGTGTGAAAACATATCCGACAATTGATTTTGATTTATCGAAATCCAAAATCTAGTTGGCATCACAATAGCCTCCCAAAACAGCTGGATATTTGCTATATTGTAAAACATAGTTTTTAGTTCTTTGCAAGTAGCCCAACACTCTCAAAAGCGCATTCCAATGCTGATGACTAGGATCACTTGTATAGCGGCTCAGTTTCCCTATTGAGGGCGCCATATCCGGTCTAGTGTAGTTCATGATGTGCATGATGTTGCCAATCATTTGAGAACACTTCAATTGCCTGATACTATTTCCAATATTCTTTCTTAAAGTTAGGTGTGGAAGAAAATGATTACTCGCATCTTTAATGTTGAATCATTTAAACCTCTCGATGACCTTTTCAATGTAGTAAGATTGTATTAAATGTAGACCAAAAGAATTTCTTAGAATTTTGATACTGAGTATAACATTCGCAACACCTAAGTCTTTCATCTCAAAGTTTTTCTTGAGAATCCTCTCGATGTTAACTTCGGCATTATCTCCAAAAATCAGCAAGCCATTGACATATAGACAAATAATCATATATCCAACTAACGTGGATTTAGTGTACACATGTTTGTCGCACTCATTTATTCTATACCCATTTTGGATCGTCACGTGGTCAAATTTCTCATGCCATTATTTAGGAGCTTGTTTAAGTCCATACAATGATTTAACAAGTCGACACTCTTTGTGTTCTTGTCCTTTGACCTTGAATCCTTCTGGTTATTCCATATAAATTCCCTTGTCGAGATCACCATTCAAGAATGTAATTTTCACATCCATTTGATGTACTTGCAAATTGTATAGCGATGCTATAACAATCAACATTCTAACTGATGTTATTCTCGTTACCGGTGAGTAAGTATCGAAGTAATCTAGACCTTCTTTCTGTCTAGACCCTTTGGCAACAAGACGTGCTTTATATTTATCTACAGAACCATCAACTTTACTTTTTTTTTTTTTTTTGAAGATCCATTTATATCCAATGGTTTATTTCTTAATGGAGAATCAATCAATTCCCAAGTGTGATTACTTAGGATAGAATCCATCTCATTATCAACAGCTTCTTTCCAGTAAGGAACATCTGGAGTTGACATTGCCTCTTGAAATTTTTTAGGCTCACCTTCTAACATGTACGTTAGAAAGTAGGTCCAAAAGATTTTTTCAATGCGTGACCTCTTGCTCCTTTGAAGTTTGGCTTCTTTAGCCTAAATTTTATGGGATAAGTACAATAGAAGTCCTAAAACTTGTAACGAAAATGCAATTGAGTCCTAAAATTTGTAAAAAGAGCAATTAAATCCTAAAACTCGTCAAATTGGTTTAATCGAGTTCTAAAGTTAACACCGTCTAACTTTTTAACAAGAAATGCTAATGTGGCATTTAGAATTAATTTTTATTTTCCGTGTGACTTTTTTTAATTACTTTTTATTCAAATTAGATTTAAAAACTAGAAAAGAAAAGCTAAAATTTATTTAAAAAACAAAACAATTCAAAAAAGAAAAAAAGAAAACGACAGGCTTCCTTTGCCGCCGCCCATCGCCGGAGGAGCCGGCGAGGACAGGGGTGATCGGCCCTCGTTCAGCTAGGGCGAGAGCCGGCGACCTTCACCAAGCTTGAGAGAGGGTGCCCGGATCTGGGCACGCCGGCAACCTGTCGCTCGCCCTGGGTGAGTAGTTGCCAGCCCTCACAAGGGTCGGCGTGCCAGATCTGGACACCCTCACCCGAGCTTGGCGAGGGCCGGCCACCCCGCCTAGGCCGGCGATGGGCGGCGGCGAAGGAAGCTTGACATTTTCTTTTTCTCTTTTTTGAATTGTTTTGTTTTTTAAATAAATTTTAGCTTTTCTTTTCTAGTTTTTAAATCTAATTTAAATAAAATAATAATTTTAGAAAGCCACATGGAATATAAAAATTCATTTTAAATGCCATGTTAATATTTTCCGTTAAAAAGGTTGACAGTATTAATTTTAGGACTTGATTGCACTTTTACAAGTTTTAAGACTCAATTGCATTTTCATTACAAGTTTTAGGACTTCTATTTCACTTATCCCAAATTTTATCAATCTCAAATTTTGATTCTCTAAATCTCTTTTGAGAAGGTTCACCTTGAACTCCTTTCGCAGGATATATATTCTCAAAGAATTAAGCATCCCTTGACTCTAAGATAGTGTTGGCATAGATTTCCACATTTTCAGATTTGTGAACAAAAAATCTATATGGACTACTATTTTGAGCATAACTAGTGAATATGGAATCCACCGTTTTTTACCCCAATTGAGTTTCTTTGGGAAGAGGAATCGCTACTTTGGTTAGGCACCCTACACTTTCAAGAAATTGTAGGATGTTGACCTTCCATTCCATAACTTTTATGGAGTCTTATCTATCTTCTTATGGGGTACTTTATTAAGAATAAAGTTTGTAGTTAAAACTACTTCTTCCATAAGTTTTGAGGTAAACCGAATTCAAGAGCATGGTGTTAACCATCTCATTTAGAGTCTCATTCTTCCATTCAGCAACTCCATTTTACCGCGGAGTGTAAGGTTTAGTTGTTTAGAGTAGTATTCCTAAATTAGCACACCACTCTTTTAAGTTGGAAAAACTATATTATCCTCATCTGTCAAACCTGAGCACTTTAATTCATCTATCAAATTGGTTCTCAACCTCATTCTTATACTTGATAAATATTCTCATAACCTTATCTTTGCTTGTTAACAGATAAACATAGCAAAATTGAGTACAATCATTTATAAAACTAATGAAGAATTTCGTTCCACCTCTACTTTCCTCTCCCGGCAATATTTGATGTTGTAAAGCTAGCCATGTAAAGCTTCTCTTCATCTCCAGCCTTCTTGAAAGATGAGAATAGATGTTTATCCACACAAATGTGATTTGTGGCACTTATGTCTAACCACAATGAGTATTGTTTGACACCAAGTATACCTTAGACATCACCACAACAATTGGTCTCTCACCATTTTTTTGCTCTATCAGATGCATTTGCTTGATTACACCACCACCCTTGCCTTTGTTTGGGTGCTTCTTGCAATCCTTAATACAATGGCCAGGCTTATTGCAAACAAAACATGTCCCTTGGAATTTCTAGGATTGTTCCTTTTTCTTACCTTAACCTAGTAAGGACTTCTTCCTCTTACTATTTTGATTGGAATTGGAAAGCTCCACGGTGTTGTAAGGACTTCTTCCTCTTCCTATTCTGATTGGAATTGGAAAGCTCCACAGTGTTGTAAGGACTTCTTCCTCTTCTTATTTTGATTGGAATTGGAAAGCTCCACAGTGTTGGCCTCCCATTCCATAAGAATGTTTGCGTTCCTCCTATTGTTCTCCTCAATTCTAAGGCGTAGAATGAGATTTCAAGGCCCATCTCTTTCTATTTGTGCTTTAAATAATTTTTGAAGTCTAACCAATCCAGAGGCAGCTTCTTAATAATAGCTGCCACTTGGAATGATTCACTAAGTATCATTCCCTTAGCAAAGATGTTGTTCAAAATTATTCGCAATTCTTGAACCTGTTCATGATAGATTTATAATTCACCATCTTGAATTCCAAGAATTTGGCAACCAATAATTTTTTGGTGGTTGCATCCTCAATTTTGCACTTCTTTTCTAAGGACTCCCATAACTGTTTGGCACTTTCAATGTTACAATAAACATTATACAGGGAATTCACCAAACAGTTAAGAATATAATTTCAAAAAAAAAAGTCTCCGTGCTTCCAAGCCTCCAATGCCCCGAGGGTCGTGACATCTTACTCATTTGGACTAACAATCGAGCACACCTCTAGTAAGTACTTGGCCAAGTAGAACATTTTCTTCTGTTATTACTTAAAGCCCACACCGGTGAATGTTTCTGAATGCCGGTATCAGTGGAGGTGGTACCATCAAACTAGGCAAAGCCTATTGAACCATCCCTCCGGAAATTGGACCATATGCCATTTGGCATATATTGTTTTGAAAAACCGTCCTGGGTATGTCAATCGAGCAACTCGTACTCGCACCACCATAGATGGTTTCAGCTCGAAGGCTCATAGCATTTGTTGCCACAACACTAGGTAATAAGGTTTGAACCTCTTCGGTCAAAACAACCATAGGACGTCTCCAAGAATATTCTGGACATCTTTGTTATCAGCCATCTCAAATTTATGAATCGTCTTAAGATTATTGGAAAAAAAAAAAAAAAAAAAGAAGAAGAGGAGAGGAATAAGACATGTATTAAGGGAAGATACGTAACACTAGTTGTTGAAACTAGAAAATTTATCGAGAAAGTGACAGCAAAATAAACAAAAATTGGAGGTGAGGTATGGTTAACCGAATCTCTTTAAGATGATCAACGGTGCTAAGCAACTTTACGAACTTCGCCTCCCAAGATACAACATCTCGAACCTATTGGTATCAGTGCTATATGAATAGAGACTTTATCGAACACTTCTTGAAACCGGCACACTTAGAAAAAAACTTGAAGAGAGGAAATGTTGGTGATTTTTACTTCTTGTCAAAATGAAGATTTTGAAATCTGTTTATAGAGTTTTTCAATTCATGTACATAAACGGTACATGAACCATGAAATAAATAGATACAAGAATCTAGTATACATGAATTAAATAGATATAAAAAAACCAGGAGATACTTGAATTAAGAATTAAGTAGATATACGAATTCAAAAAATATATTAACTCAAGAATTAATGAGATACGTGAACGGAAACAACGTATCTCGTTTTACTCACATTTGTAGAGGCAAAAGATCGCTTCAAGTGCCAAAAGTTACGAAACTAACACTTAAGTGCCACATTCGTAGAAAAGTGAGACACCTGAGTGCTACGTCCGGTGAAGCCAACCGAAAATCATACGTGGCAATTAAATATTAATATTACTCACCTACGTGGCTCGCCGGAGAGCCAACTCAGCTCTAATTCACCCAAAATGACGTTGTTTCTATAGTTAGCCAAAATAGAGCCCTTAAATTGGCCAAAACGACGTCGTTTTGGCATAATTTGAATATAAAAATTAATTAAATTAAATTTGAAACAAAATAATAATAATTTATTTTTATTTTATTTTAAAAAAACCAAAAAAACAAAACAAAACGGAGGAGGAAGGCAGCCGGCGGCTACGGAGGGGAGATGGCGGCGGCGAGGGCAGCGCGGGCGGCGAGGGCTAAGCCCTCAGCCGCCAACCTGTCTCCCTCCTCCTTCCCATTGCTTTTTTTTTTTTTTTTAAATAATTAAATAATTAATTTTTAAAATTTAATTTAATTAATTATTATATTAAAATTGAATTATACCAAAACAATGTCATTTTGACACTGTTTAACCATATCAGCATACAAAACGATGTCGTTTTGAGCGCAGCTCACCAGAAAATTGCCACGTCAGCAATTTGGCAGTATTTTCTCGCCGGTGGCACTTAAGTGATCTATTTTGCTCTGATTTTGGCACTTAAGTGTCATTTTCGTAACTTTTGGCACTTAAATGTCCCTTTGTGCCAACTTTTGGCACTCCAAAGGTTCGGCTGTCCATTTGTAGATCCATTAATCCCCCATAATTACAACAATAATAATTTAGACCCCTAAAATCCCTTCATATTTTGACAAATGCACATAAAACTGGCCGCACCGAGTCTCTCTATTCTTCCCTTTCTTTTTTTTTCTACTTTTTATTTATTTATTTATGTCTCTTCCCTTCTATCCAAACAAGACACCACCTATAAAATCCTTTTGTCGTCCCTGTCAATCTCCTCTGCCAAACGCGTTGTTAAACAGAAAAATGAAATGAAAAAGAGACTAAAGAAATTAAGAACTCTATTCCCAAATTCCCAAACCATACAATTATAAAATTCAAGTTCATTCTATAAACAATGAGGAAAGAAAATAGACAGAAAGATTCAGGTGGCAATGAGGTCGGTACCAGTCACTAACGATCCATCCTCGTAAGTAGCCCACTTCAAGTGCTCCCTGCAGTCCCTCGATGTCAGAATGGCGGGCCTCAACAGAATTCCATGTCAGGTGTCGCACGACCTTGGGATCCACTCAGTCGAAAATGGGCAAGACTATCTGTAGTCCGCTTCTCTTATGCTCCATCATTTGGGCGAGCTCACGGAGGCATTGTTCATTGTACAAGTAGTCGTTCGAGATGATAGGGATGCAGATTTTGGACTGCCGGACGGTCGGGTTGGGAAGTTGCGACAATGTGCCAACCGCCTGGCTTTTATAGCACCCTTTTACGGAGACCCTGGCGGCCGCAAGGTTGGCATGGAGGCGGTCAGGCAAGGCCTCATGATCGAGGGAGGACTTGCGATCAGCAAGGATTGCACGGAAGAAATTGAGGGAGAACTCGGTTCCGGAGCCTCGTTTAAAGCTCAAAAACATATCGTAACGTGTGGAGCCTCGTCCAACGGGACTGGCATGAGAAACACATAAGGGTGAAGCATAATCCATTGATTTCTTGTGTATCCTGATAAATTCCAGGGCTTCTTAGCTGGCTTATATATTGTCCAAAAAGAAGAAACAAAGTCTCACGCAGACATAAAAAAAAGGACCTTTTATTATGTTTATATACCGGTGGTCATGACCTAACCCTTTCCAACTAGGGAATGAGAATTAGGTGTAGGGACATTTGTTTGTAAAACAGTCCAAGCAGGCCTCCTCAAAAGAGACAGCTTCAAGAGCAACATCTAGTCAGTGGGCCATGCTCGATCCATTAACTACGAACTCGGTTCTCCCAAACCTATGCCTTACACAACATCGAATGTTCGATTTCAATCAATTAAGTCTATGCAAATTTTAACTAAAGTGTCGCCACTAACTTTTTTGAGGTCGACTAAAAACCCAGTAAGATACGGAAGAATATTATACTATTTACACAACCAAATATTCTAAATTTGGGGACTTGATTACGTTAGCTTTAAGGCTAATGCCCTCTCGGTACCTGATCACATGCTAGCTAACGCCATAGCAATCTATCTAGAAAAGATCTGATATTAGCCCTAACCATACTAGAGTAGGAAAATAACACTCAAATGCACAATTAATTATGATGACGAAAGAAAGCACATAAGCATCCTAATATCATCCCTACAAATAAAAATAAGACAACACAAAACAAGAAATCCCTTTGTAAAGCCCTAAAGGCTTGTCCAATTTTAGGTTTTAATTTCTAAGGATTTTCTTTCTTTTTTTTTCTGGTTTTTTTAAAAAATATTATCTGAATTTTTAATTTTTTAATATTTCGAATTTTTTTATATATTTTTATTTATATATTATTTGTAATATTAATATACAAGAAATTCGGACCAGGTCAAGAGACCCGAGCCAACTTAACCGACCCGAACCCTGTCGGCTCTGGATTAAAAATGTTAATCCTGAAAGCCCACTCGGAAATAAGTAAACCAACCCAAGAATGCTTCTCTCTCTCTTTTTATTTTTTAAAAGATTTTCGGCCCACACTCTAAAAGAACTTAATCCATAACAAACAAACCCTTAGCCTACCATGCAAGCCAACCCTCAGCCCATTCCTCATTCTTTCTAGTTTTTTTTATTTTTTCGGTTTTTCTCTTTTTCCTCTCTTTTATTTCTTTTATTTCTTTTCTCTTTTTTGTCTCTTCTGTTTTAGTCTTTTCCTTTTCATCTTCTACCAGTGGCCTGCAACTCGCCTGCAACTCGCTTTTCCAGAACCAAAGTCCCGACGCCGGCACCATCGCTCCAGTCGTGTCGTTACCGGAATCCACATCACCGCCTAAAAACCTCTCTCTGCCAGTCATCCACTCCGACCAACAACACCCAACTCCGGCAACTACAACAACAAAAGGAAATAACCATACCGAAGCTAACATTTTCGATTCCAGGTTTCCAGCAAACAAACAGTCACTAATGCATTAAAATGGGAAGAAATGCCAACTAGGACGGCCTTAAACCGCAGGACTCGCCGGCGAGGGGGAGCATTCCGATGAGGTTTTGCTTTTCCAGCGACCCGAGAGATGGAGGTATATCCCATGAAAATCGCAGGGAAACAAACAGAAAAGAATGATATCAGACGTAGATTCACGATTTAAGAACAAACGCCGTAAACGAGGCTTCCAAAGATCGATCCGACTACATGGGTTTCGGCACCTCACTTAAGCATGCCATCAAACGTTCGATACACGATTTAACAAACGTGTTCCAGAGCGAAACTTATTGCAATCTTCGCGCCAGAGATGATGCATACAAACCTAAATAGACATGTTTCGTGCCAGAACTGTCGTAGTTTCCGACGATTCACTTAAAAAAATTTTCGATCCGATTTGGTGTTCTTGAGGTTTTGTACTTCGTTCAGGCAATATATCAGACAGTCCGCGTGCACTCATGCGCGTGGGTTTCAAACACAGATTTGCGACATACATCAGTCCAAACACGGTATAGCAACGCCCGACTATCAAGATACATCATGGGTATAACTCGGTTTTGCTCGATTCGTTTGAAAACTCAAAGATCGAATTCGGTGATACCATGCCTCACGGACAGAACAGAATAGGGCTCGAGCAGGCTTACCTGGTTCGGGAACGGGGTGTTCGTCGCCGAACGATCGCCGGCGGAGCTTCGACCGACGGTGAGCAGCCTCCCTTTTCGTCTAGGGATTTCGTCCAATGGCCGAACGCTCAACACTCTGCCGTGAACAGCACGCTGGCCGGCGGTCGCGCAAAGGCTTCTCCAATGGCCGAACCACCTTCTGCTCTTTTTTCTCTCGATCGAGCACCTCTCGAATGGCTGGACTCTGTGTCCTTCTCTCTCTGATCTCCCTCAAGGTAGTCTCGTATCCATGTATGAAAGAAAAGAAAAAGGCCTCCACCTAGAGAGACCAAAGAACGAAGAAAAAGCCAAAAACCCCCTTTGAGCTCTCCCCTCTAGCTATCTTCAAGCTCGGCTAGCTAATTCACCTCTCCCTTCCTTGGCCAGCAACCCCAAAAACCAGAGAACCCACCTCCCAAGCTCTCTCCATTTTCCGGTATTTCTCTCGTGCGACCCCCACCTTCGCTTAACGCACTTCTCGCTCGAATCTTTTCTGCTATGCTTCTCGCTCATTCGCCCATCTCTCTTCTAACAACAGCGCATCATTCCCCAATAATCCTCCGTTGCTCAGGTCGTGGTGGCGTCAGCCTTCATGCGCACGCCACAGACGGTGGGGTTCGTGGAAGTGAAAGGACAAAGCAAGGATTAAAAGCTGTTAAATGGATTTCATTGGTCAAAGAAAAGTAGAGAGAGAGAGAGAGGGAAAGAGTATATGAATTTCTTCTAAGGACAATGAATGGGTAATTTGAGGAATCGGAATGTCGATAGTATCGAAAGCTAATGAACGCCACCCCAAAATCGAGGAATCATTATATTCCACGTGTACTTTCTTAAGTTTGCTTCGCTTGTTACGACTGCGAAAATGAACTCTGAGAAAATTTAGCTCGAGGTACATTTACTTGAGATGTAATTTTGCAAGATGGTTTTGAAATTAGAGAAAAAGAATAGAGAAAAAGAAGGGAAAAAATGGAGATTTATTTCTGTTCCATCATCTTCTGCGAAGTTAAAGACATAGCCCAAGCGACCCAACCCTCTCTTAGTCGTGTCCTCTATTCATCATGTCCTTCATCTCCACCGTGGAAAGCTCTCCGTTCATTGCCGCGAGGCCAGGCAAGGCGTTCGAGGTTGAGCGACTCAGCTAGGGTCGCTAATGGACGCCACCGAAAATCTAGGAATAATCGTTAATCTACTTTAATTAACTATACCCTAGTCCATAAACTACCTTTTTTTTTTTTGGGGTCAGTGTTCGTAAACTATTTCAGTGGCTAATTATTAGATCGTTAAAAGATTAGATAATTGTTGGTCAAAAATCTTCTTTTTAGTGTTGATTATATGATGGTTCGTATAGAGAATAAGACGAAATGCACATTATTGCCAAGTATTCTTTAAAGCTCTTGATGGGTTTTTATAAAATTTGTTAGGGTCGTCCGTTCATATTGGGCCAAACCCGATCCGTAAGGAAAAGATCCATAAAAGAGAGAGCGGTTATTTTTTAAGTAAAAATAACTGCTGTATAAAAAGTAAAAAAGGGAAATGTTGTTTTTGTGAGAAATAGTACGTACGTTCTTCTTCTTTTTTATGACAGTGAACTCTCTCGAAGAATGAAACTCCAAAGCCTTGCTCAATATGAATCCGTTTTCATTATTAGTATCAGAGCATAGTGTTGCTATTTCCCTATCATTGTTTTAGTTTATAATTGGTTTTTTGGCCGAAATTTGAGAATCATCATCGACGAATGTTCGGAAATGGAAATCCGCACTGTTTGCCCCCTTCCCCCCTTTTTGATTTTCCACACACCAAAATTTATTTTTGAAAATGTAGAGTCGTAGTTCTCGTTAAGACGAGAAAAACAAATTGTGACATGTCATCGAAGGTGGCCAGACGTGCCGCCACGTGCGGTCGAAAGGTGCAGGGATCATCGACGTGTGTGCTGCATGCATGTGCTACAACTAAAGGCGCGTGCAACATATGCATGTGGCAATCGACGAGCCTGCTAAGCAATTACCATTTTGCCCTCCACTTTTTGTAGAATTTTGTTTTTGCCCCTATTAGTTGATTTTACAATTTTGTCCTTTTTTTCGCTGATATTACTATTTTGCCGCTCAGCCAACCCCACCCGGTTGGCCAGACCTATTGACCCAACCCGGTCATCCATTTACCTTTGACTATCGTTGATCGACCATTGACCAGCATTGAACATTGACGAAAAAAAAAATAGAAAATGTGTTTTTCAATTGTATTCACTGTCGATTATATGTAATTCATTTTTTGTTATGCATTTGTTGCAAGAACAATGATGTGTTTTGTATGCATGCCTATTGTGACATCCTGAAATTTTTAATTATGTTTTTAATTAAATAAATTGAGCCTTTCAATGATGCGCCTATAGTGCTATTCTCTGAGCTGATCACTCTTGAGATAAGTAGACTATCTGGGGAAGTCATTAAGGGATTTTAATGCAATAAACCTGAGAATTCGACTAGGAATCGACTACTCGACCATGCTCATCTACAAAGATCACTATGACACAATAAAAATCGATTAAAAATCAGAGATATGTTGGTTTGACTAAGATGTGTGGTTAAACGTGGTTGATTCCACCAAATTGAAAAATTCTCATGATTGGCATTAGACTGATTTTTCTGTCATTTTGGTACCCTATGTCCGTATTTGAAATTTCGAGATTTTCATGACCACCGAGAGTTGTCAATGTGTCGAAGAGATTCATTATGGCTCGAAGAAAATCGACCATGGCTCATTTGCACTAAAAATTTCTGAAAGTTACCCGGTAGGCTAGGTCACGTTAAAATCGCGCCAGATTGAAATTAACCGCGAATTTGAATTTGATTTCAGAAATTGAAAGTTCTGTCATGTCACAAGTCATTTTAGGAATGTCGACTCATCCTCCGAAGATTTTTCTTCCAATCGAGATTTTTGGCGAAAAGTCGATATAGAGCCATTTTCAACTGGAAAATTCAGGGAACCGTTTTTTATCGTGCAATTGGGATGCAAGTCAGTTCTATTGGCATAGAAAATTATTAAATTAATCAAGGACTTGACGGTTGAAATTCTAAGGGCCGAATTGAGTAGATCCAAGAGGGAATTGAAGTGAAATTGAGGGGAAAACTTGTGCAAATTCGTAGCCCCCCCTTGCCTCAACTTTTGGACCATCTCCAAAGCTTCTAAGGCAAGCTAAGGGGCTGGAAAATGCTAATGATAGAGCTAAGCCATGGTGGGACCTTTTCTAGGGGATAAGAGGATAGAAAGAGAGAGAAGTGGCCCTCTCCATGCAAGTTTGGTCTTCTTCTCCCCCACCCGGTCGACCACCCTTCCATTCCAGTAGCTTGAAGACTTCAAAATTCCAAAGAAACCGTAGCTCCCTTCCCCCTAGCTTGTTGACGCCGCCTGCCACCTGTTCGACTGCCACCTACCGCCTGTTCGACCATCGCCGTGCACAGTGGCGCCACCCTTATGCCCAGCCACGAGCTTGCCTGCTCGTCGTGCGTCACCGCCATCCCAATTGTGTCATCTGCCCTTGCTCGCTCGTCCAGTAGGTTGCCAAGCCACCTCAGGCCATCGTTGGAGCCTCCATTGCCACCGTACGTCGCCGTCTAGCTCCGCCTAGGCCGCTACTGTCGTCCGCCTCACTTCCTCGCCGTTTCAGCCCGAGCTAGCCAAGTTGAGCAGTCCTTTGGTTCAAGGACAGAACTGAAAAAACCCAACAAGTCCATGGACCTTTAAGGTCCGTTTCCTAGCCTTTCCCGACCTCGAAAGGTGCACCCGCTTTGGAGTTTGTGGCCCGCCTCCGCACCCCCGTCGAAGTGAACCCGTCGGATAATTAATCAAGTGAGTTTACTCACTAATCTCCACTTAGGGAGTTAATTATGCTTAAGGGTTGATTAGTTTAAGTTAAGTATGGATTAGGTGGATAGTTAAAATAGATTAGCGGTTTAATTAATCGTTATTGCATGTTAGGTAGTTAGAGTAGTGTAATTAGAGATTAGATAAGCTCTAGTAGTTATCTAGTGAGGTTCGAGATTTTTCCGGGATCGTTTCGGCATTTAATTAGGCTTTTCCGGCCTAAGTTGCAATTATTGGCATTTATTAATTAATTTTCGTAATTAATTAATTAATTAATTATTATTTTCCGGAAATTAGACCGAGATAGCCAATGACTAAAATTTTATGCCGATTGTAATGGTGTGATCTGTTTATTTAATTGAGTGTTGGATTGTGCAAATTGAGTGTGATTTGTAATTTTGGGAATTTATCCCAAAATTTGTTAATTTCAGTATTTAATTAGAAAATTACCGAATGTCGGTTTACAACGCCAAAAATGTTCTTTTTATAGACTATATAATTAATGGGATTTTATAAAATAAGAATATTATATTTTTGGCTTAGGTCGACCGTGTACCCACACACGATTATTTTTATCGGGTATTTTTAACACGAAGAAAATAGGCCAAGACATTATTTTAATTGAGGAATTCAAGTGGGAAGCACAATGTCCTTGGCCGTGGGTGAATAATCGTGTGATGGTTTATAGTCGTAGTAAGATGACTATTGAAAGATGAGATGGCCTATGTTGTGTGTGACGATATGGGATGGGTCAAGAAAACCACCGAACTTCTAGTAGGCCGTGTCCATTAGGCCGTGATTAACCGCCAAACTTCTAATAGGCCGTGCCCATTGGGCCATGATGAACCGCCGAACTTCGAGTAGGCTGTGCCCATTGGGCCGTGATTAAAATACCATGCCTGGTTACACCAGAAGACCGCCGAGCATCAAGCAAGCCGTGCCCTTTGGGCCGTGATTAAAATTGGGATGCGTGTTTGGTTGAGGTTGTGTGAGATGTTCCAAATGATGTGTGCAATTGTTGTATGCATCTGTGATATAAATTTTACTGACATGCAGGAAGGAACTAATGCAACGGTAAGTCCTCCGACTTGTGCTTGTTTTTAGGTAGCCCTTATGGCGTATTTTCTTCCTAGTTGGGATTTATGGGGTGAACTTGCTAAGATATCGTCTCATCTCGTTGTGGTATAATATTTACAAGTCCTTATATGGCAGCTCCTCTTGAGTATTTTGGACAGCCGAAGAAGGTCACTGAACAGAGATGCTATATTCCGCTTCATGGGAACCCGAGAGAGTGGGTCTATGAACTGGTGAGGCCCGTGGTCTGGGTTGATGTGGGTTTACCCCACAAGGTACCCCATGAATACAAGTCATGGTACCGTCGCGAGCGGAATGGACAGAATGAAGGTCCCATCCCGGAGTCTGAAGTCCTTTTGTCAGTGTTGGAGGTTGCTTTTGGGAAAGGCACGGCCGACCCGCCAGGTGGTTCAGTGGTGGACCTAGACTTGTCAAATCCAGGGACGCCAGAGTATTCAGTCGAAGACTCGACTGATTAGAGGATTTGTAGTCTCTACCCCTCTTTTTGCAGACCATGTATATAGTCGGCTAGTATTGTAATTGACTTGGTGTGATGTGTATATAAAGGTATGGTTTGGTTTTCGAGAGTTTGTGGTCCTACTTTTCTATCCCATCTGGTTGTTGTATGGAGATTAATTATTCGCTTCCACATGCGTATTAAAACAAATGGGTGGGCGACACGTCCTAGGACGTCGCTATTTAATTGACCAGATAGGGATGGGCACGCACTCGGAGGATCGGGGCGTGACATCCCAGTTTAATGGTATCAGGCTGTGGTTAGTGGATGGAGTGATAAGGTGCGATGGTTTATAAGATAGTTAGTAGGATTGGCATTTATTTCATGCTGGTGCATGTCTGTGATAGCTGTTTGGTAGAATTGTTTATTTGTGTGGATCGCTCAACTTCTAATTCTATGTGGAATTGGAAGATAGATGTCTTTTAAGACCCTGCAAGATGAGTGATCAGGAGCAGAAGACTCCTAGGAAGCATGCCATAGGGGCTATTACTCGGGGTAGGACGCTGATAAGGATTGGTACCTGAGGAGGCCGTGGTAGAGCACCAGCTTAGGCTAGTGCGAGTGGAGTAGCACCGCCTCCTGTTGGTGCTGGGGTAGTAACCTCTGAGGATCCAAGGTTCGTTGGAATCATGCAAGCACTCGAGATGCTAGGAAACAAAATAAATCAACAAGCTCATATTCAAGCTACCAGTGCCGCCGCTAATGCTACCGCAGATGCTGCTGCTGCTACCGCACCTGTCGCCGCACCTGTTGAGGTTCCACCAGGGAACGTAGTGGTTGGGAGAGAGAGACCGATGCATAAGCTGGTGGAACAATTCCTGAAATTGAACCAACCGAAGTTCACTTGGGCAAGAGACCCCGAAGCTGCAACTCTATCGATCCAAGGCTTAGAGAAGGCCTTTGCACTATTGATGTGCACCAAGACAGAGAAGGTAGTCCTTGCAACTTACCAACTGTAGGGAATTGCGAGTACTTGGTGGAGAACCACCCAAGGAACGGTATTCCCTGAAGGTGTAGCCCCGGAGTGGAACGCCTTTGTTGAGGTCTTCAACAGTAAATACTTTTATGAGATTACCAAAGAACTGAAGATGGTAGAATTCCAGCGCCTTCGCCAAGGCTCAATGATAGTAGATCAGTATGAGGCGAAGTTCGCTGAACTATCGCAATACGCTCCTAAACTGGTCGAGAATCCGATAAATCGAGTTAGGAGATTCAAAGATGGACTCAGGCCGGAACTGAGGAGTCCGCTGATACTACTCAACCTGAGGAACTATAACGACCTGTACGAGCGGGTCCAAATGATAGAGAGAGACCAAAATGAACGAGAGTTGCATCTGGGTCGCGGTTTGGATCGAATCAAGATGGGAATCGGTATGGGAAGAAGCCTATGACTAGAGGAAGATTTCACATCCCGCCCAATAGGCAGGGTGAAATAGGCAAGTCAATGCCAAGTCAGAATGGTGTGTGTCACTTGTGTAGAAGGCGACACGGATCAGCCCCATGCCAATTTAGGCCAGATACTTGTTTTGAGTGTGGCCAGTAAGGTCACATAGTTAGGAACTGTCCTAAAAGATAAAGGAGACCACGGCAGCTACCGCCGCCGCCGCCGCAGATGGGTCATATTAAAGGGTACGTGCCACAGAATGCATCGTAGGGTGGACAAATCAAACCCCCAACTCAAGGGGTAGTGTACGCCATCACAAGAGGTTAGGCAGAGGATGCGCCTGATGTGATTACAGGTATGGTTTCGTTAAACAACCATGTTGCTTATGCTTTATTCGACCCTTGAACGACTCACTCTTTTATTGCTGAGCAATATGTTAAGCTGATAGGATTAAGTCTTGTATTACCGGAGTCAATGGTTAGCATATCTACATCGTTGAAGGATAAGGTGTTAGTTGTATTGGATTGTTCTAGTTGCAAGTTAGCGATTGGTGAGTGAGAGGGGAAAATAGATCTATTAGTCCTAGCCATGTATAACTTTGATTTGATCATTGGCATGGACTGGCTCACCAAGCAACGAGCTAAGATGGACTATTATCGTAAATCGATTCAGTTTGACCAGTTAAAGGGTGAAAGTTTCGAGTTTGTTATGAATCGTAGAAGACCCTTGATTACCTTGATCTCATCACTTGAGGCAACCTGTTTGTTAGATGGGGATTATCAAGGTTATCTAGCAACTGTCATGGATATGACAGTTGAGGAGCTGAGATCGAAGATACGTCAATGGTGCAAGAATTTCCAGATGTATTCCCGAAGGAATTGTCAGGCCTACTGCCACAAAGAGAGAGAGATCGAGTTTGTGATTGAGTTAGCACCCGGGGACAGAGCCAATTTCTAAGGCTCCTTACCGGATGGCGTTGTCTGAGTTGAAATAATTGAAGGTGCAGAAGCAGAAGTTGTTGGATAAGGAATTCATACATCCCAGTGCATCTCCTTAGGGAGCACCAGTGTTGTTCGTGAAGAAGAAATATGGTTCGTTACATTTGTGCATCGACTGTTGTCAACTTAATTAGGTGACAATAAAAAACAAATACCCACTCCCGAGGATCGACAATTTGCTCCATCAGTTATAAGGAGCGTTGATATTTTCAAAAATCGACTTGAGGACGGGATATCATCAGCTGAGGATTAGGAAGGAGGACATTCCAAAATTTGTGTTTCGTACTCGATACAACCATTATAAGTTTACCATAATGCCGTTCGGTTTGACGAACGCTCCTGCTGCTTTTATGGATCTAATGAACCGAGTGTTCAAAGAATATTTGGATCGGTTCGTGATCGTGTTCATCGATGATATTCTGATGTATTCGAGGAGTGATGAAGAGCATGAGAGTCATCTGAAAATAGTACTTCAGACCTTAAAAATTCATGAGCTGTACGCCAAGTTCAGTAAGCGTGACTTTTGGTTAACTCGTGTTACTTTCCTAGGTCACGTGATTTCAGGCGAAGGAATCTCCATAGACCCGACCAAGATTGAAGTAGTGATCAACTAGCCAAGACCAACTACAGTGACAGAGATCAGAAGTTTTCTAGGTTTAGTAGGGTATTACAAACGGTTCGTGGAAGGATTTTCAGCCTAAGCATCGCCGTTGACTCGACTCTTGAAAAAGGAAGAGAAGTTTGTATGGACAGACGAGTGCGAGCGTAGTTTCCAAGAGCTTAAGCAGAAGCTGACTACTGCACATGTGCTAACCATTCCGTCCGATCCTAGAGGATACGAGATCTAAAGTGATGCGTTGTTCAGAGGACTGGGTTGCATATTGATGCAGTATGGTAGGGTTGTTGCATACGCCTCCCGTCAGTTGAGACCTCATGAGTAGAATTACCCGACGCATGACTTAGAACTCATAGCAATCATTTTCGCTCTGAAGATTTGAAGACATTATTTGTGTGGAGAAAGATTACATATTTTCACTGACCATCAAAGTCTCGAGTAATTATTCTCTCAAAAGGAGTTGAATATGAGACAACGTCGTTGGATGAAACTTCGGAAGGACTACAATTGTGATATCCTATATTACCCTGGAAAGGCTAATAAGGTCGCTGACGCTTTGAGTCGAAAGTCTTCAATCGCACATATGCTGGTTAAGGAGTGGAATTTAATCGAGAAAGCTCAAAATTTGGTTTTCAAGTTTGAGGTAGGCCACCTTTCGAATCTTATGGCTACCCTCAGAATTGAGCCGGATGTGCAGATCAAAATCAAATTACTTCAGCCGATAAACCCAAATGTTCAAAAGATTCTACAAGAGGATACTAATAAGAGAAAGGTTGACTTTCAGATTTCTGAGGATGGAACACTGAGGTTCCGAGGACGATTGTGTGTACCTGACAATGCAGAGCTAAGAGAGGAGATCTTGTCAAAAGCTCATCGTAGCAGTTACAGCATTCATCCTGGTCGTACGAAGATGTATCAGAATTTGCGTCAACATTATTGGTGATCTAGTATGAAGGCGGACATCGCCAAGTATGTCACCAAGTGTCTAACGTGTCAACAAGTGAAGGCATAGCATTGTAAACCGGGAGGACTTCTGCAATCTCTCGAGATCCTAGAGTGGAAATGGGAGCACATCACGATGGATTTCGTGACAGGCTTACCGAGGAGTTAGAGAGGTAATGATTCCATTTGGGTAGTGGTCGACAGACTGACAAAGTCGGCTCACTTCATCGCCGTACGAAAAGACCTCAATTTAGATAGGCACGCAGAGTTGTACGTGCGTCATATAGTTCGACTGCATGGAGTGTCGGTAACGATTACTTCAGACCGAGACCGAGATTTATAGTTGCATTTTGGAAGTGTTTGCAGGCTACTTTAGGTACGAAGCTGCAATACAGTACGTCATATCATCCTCAAATAGATGGCCAGTCTGAGAGGACGATCCAAACCCTCGAAGACATGCGGCGAGCTTGCATATTGGATTTCACAGGAAGCTGGAAGGAACAGTTTCATCTTGTTGAGTTTGCCTACAACAACAGCTACCGGCACAGCATTTAAATGACTCCTTTCAAAGCATTGTATGGCAGAGTGTGCAGAACGACAGTGTGTTGGGATGAAGTCGGGGAAAGAAAGATCACAGGCCCAAAGTTGGTTCAGCAATCAGTAGACGCAGTTGCAGTCATTAGGAACAGGCTAAAGATCGCTTAGAGCCGTTAGAAGAGTTACGTAGATAAGTGTCGGAGACCATTGGAATTCCAAGTTGGTGATCACATTTTTCTGAAGGTGTCACCAATGAGGGGTACTTCGCACTTTGGCAAGAAGGGAAAACTGAGTCCGAGGTACGTAGGTTCTTTTGAGATTGTAAAAAGAATGGGGATCCTAGCGTCTTGCATTGCTGCCGAGACTGGCGCAAGTGCATGATGTCTTCCACGTGTCAATGTTGAGGAAGTATGAGACTGACCTGACCCACGTGCTAAATTTTGAGGAATTGGACATGGATGATAGAGTGTCGTACGTTGAAAGCTCGGTTCAGATTGTGAATCGAAAAGAACAAGTTCTGCGCACCAAGACCATCCTGCTGGTCAAAGTGGTCTAGCAACACAACATCACTAAAGGAGCAACTTGGGAGAGTGAAGAGTCGATGAGACAATTGTACCCCCACATTTTTGCTTAAAATATTGTAATTGTTTAAATTTCGAAGACGAAATTTTTATAAGAGGGGAAAAGTTGTAACATCCTGAAATTTTAAATTCTGTTTTCAATTAAATAAATCGGGCCTTTCATCGACGTGCCTATAGTGCTATTCTCTGAGCTGATCACTCTTGAGATAACTAGATTATATGGGGAAGTCATTAAGGGATTTTAACGCAATAGACCTGAGAATTCGACCAGGAATTGACTACTCAACCGTGCTCATCTGCAGAGATCATTACGGCACAGTAAAGATCGATTAGAAATTAGAGATAGGTCGGTTCGACTGAGATGTGTGGTTAAACGTGGGTGATTCCACCAAATTGAAAAATTCTCGTTGATCGGCACTAGACTAATTTTTCTGTCGTTTTGGTACTCTGTGTCCGTATTTGAAATTTCAAGATTTTCACGACCACTAAGAGTAGCCAATGTGTTGAAAAGGTTCATTATGACTCGAGAAAAATTGACCACGGGTCATTTGCACTAAAAATTTATGAAAACTATCCGGTAGATTAGGTCACGCTAAAATCGCGCCAGATTGAAATTAACCACGAATTTAAACCTGATTTCAGAAATTGAAAGTTCTGTCATGTCACAAGTCATTTTAGGAACATCGACTCATCCTCCAGAGATTTTTCTTCATACCGAGAATTTTGGCGAAAAGTTGATATGGGGGCATTTTCGATCGAAAAATTTAGGGGACCGTTTTTTATCGTTCAATTGAGATGCAAGTGGGTTCTATTAGCGTAGAAAATTGTTAAATTAATCGAGGACTCGACGGTTGAATTTCGAGGGCCGAATTGAGTAGATCCAAGAGGGAATTGAAGTGAAATTGAGGGGATCACTTGTGCAAATTTGTAGCCCCCCATTGCCTCAACTTTTGGACCATCTCCAAAGCTTCTAAGGCAAGCTAAAGGGCTGGAAAATGTTGAGGATAGAGTTGAGTCATGGTGGGATCTCTTTTAGGGGGACAAGAGGATAGAAAGAGAGAGAAGTGGCCCCCTCCATGCAAGTTTGGTTTCCTTCTCCCCCACCTAGTCAACCACCCCTCCATTCCAGCAGCTTAAAGACTTCAAAATTTCAGAGAAACCGCAGCTCCTTTCCCCCTAGCCCGTCGACGCTGCATGCCGCCCGTTCGACCGCCGCCGTGCACCGTTGCACCACCCACACGCCCAGCCACGAGCTCACCTGCTCGTCGTATGACACCACCGTCTAAGCTCACTCGTCCAGCAAGTCGCCAAGCCATCTCAAGCCATTGTCGGAGCCTCCACCGCCGCCATGCGTCGTTGTCCAGCTTCGCCTAGGCCACTACTGCCGTCCGCCTCACTTCCTCGTCGTTTTAGCCCAAGCTAGCCAAGCCGAGCAGTCCTTCGGTTCAAGGACAAAACCGAAAAAGCCCAGCAAGCCCGTGGACCTTCGAGGTTTATTTCCGAGCCTTTCCGGACCCCTAAAGGTGCACCTGCTTTGAAGTTTGTGGCCCGCCTCCGCGCCCCAGTCGAAGTGAACCATTGTCGAATCATTAATCAAGTGAGTTTACTCACTAATCTCCGCTTAGGGAGTTAATTATGCTTAAAGGTTGATTAATTTAAGTTAAGTATGGATTAGATGGATAGTTAGAATAGATTAGCAATTTAATTAATTGTTATTACATGTTAGGTGATTAGAGTAGTGTAATTAGAGACTAGATAAGCTCTACTATTTATTTAGTGAGGTTCAGGATTTTTCCGCGACTGTTTCGGCATTTAATTAGGCTTTTCTGGCCTAAGTTGCAATTATTGGCATTTATTAATTAATTTTCGCAATTAATTAATTAATTATTATTTTCTGGAAATTAGACCGAGATAGCCGATGACCGGAATTTTATGTCGATTGCAATGGTATGATCTGTTTATTTAATTAAGTGCTGGATTGTGCAAATTAAGTGTGATTTGTAATTTTGGAAATTTATCCCAAAATTTGTTAATTTTAGTATTTAATTAGAAAATTACCAGACGTCGGTTTACAAACGCCAAAAATGTTCTTTTTATAGACTATATAATTAATGGAATTTTATAAAATAAGAATATTATATTTTTGGCTCAGGCCGACCGTGTACCCACACATGATTATTTTTATCAGGTATTTTTAACATGAAGAAAATATGCCAAGACATTATTTTAATTAAGGAATTCAAGTGGGAAACACAATGTCCTTGGCGTGGGTGAATAATTGTGTGATGGTTTATAGTCGTAGTAAGATGACTATTGAAAGATGAGGTGACGTATGTTGTATGTGACGATATGGGATAGGTCAAGAAAACCGATGAACTTCTAGTAGGCCGTACCCATTGGGCCGTGATTAACCGCCAAACTTCTAATAGGACGTGCCCATTGGGCCGTGATGAACCGCCAAACTTTGAGTAGGCTTTGCCCATTAGGCCATGATTAAAATACAATGCCTAGTTACGCCAGAAGACCGCTGAGCATTAAGCAGGCCGTGCCCTTTGGGCCGCGATTAAAATTGGGATGCGTGTTTGGTTGAGGTTGTGTGAGACATTCCAAATGATGTGTGCAATTGTTGTATGCATCTGTAATATAAATTGTACTAACTTGCAGGAAGGAACTGAGGCAACGGTAAGTCCTCTAACTTGTGTTTGTGCTTAGGCAGCCCTTAGGACGTATTTTCTTCTTAGTCAGGGCTTAGTGGGTGATCTTGTTGAGACGTCGTCTCATCCCGTTGTGGGATAACATTTACAGGTCCCTAGATGGCAACTCCTCTCGAGTATTTTAGACAGCCGAAGAAGGTCACTGAACAGAGGATGGGTCTATGAACTAGTGAGACCCGTGGTCTGGGTCGATGCGGGTCTACCCCACAAGGTACCCCATCAATACAGGTCATGGTACTGTTGCAAGTGGAATGGACAAAATGAAGGTCCCATCCCGGAGTCTAAAGTCCCTATGTCAATGCTGGAGGTTGCTTTTGGGAAAGGCACAGCTGACCCACCAGGTGGTTCAGTGGTGGACCCAGACCTGTCAGATCTAGAGACGCCGAAGTATACAATCGAAGACTTGACTGATTAGAGGATCTGTAGTCTCTACCCCCCCCCCCCTTTTGCAAACCTTGTATATAGTCGACTAGTATTGTAATTGACTTGGTGTAATGTGTATATAAAGGTATGTTTTGGTTTTCAAAAGTTTGTGATCCTACTTTTCTATCCCATCTGGTTGTTATCTAGGGATTAATTATTCGTTTTTCCATGCATATTAAAATGAATGGGCCAGCGACCCATCTTGAGACGTCGCTATTTAATCGACCAAACAGAGATGGGCACGCGCTCAGAGGATCGGGGCGTGACACCTATATTCCCAAGAACGAATGAATAGAATACGAGACTTGAAGGACTAATAGAAAAATTAGCTAATTATTAATAAAATGACAGTGATATAATGTCGCATGTGGTTAGTATCAATAAGATGATACAATGAATCATCTAAAATGATTACCTTATGCTGGGTTTTAAGAAAGTACCAGCCCTAATGAACATTATTCTATCTAAATGGCAAGTAATGTTAGATCGTTTATAGGAGGTCAACGTAGTTCCGGATTATAATAAACTTGTAGTGGCTTTGTGAGGGAATACTATAGGATTGAGGTAACGAAGACTTCAACTCATAGGTTGAGTATAACTTGGCATAGAGTGAATGTGCCCTAGAGGAGAAGTAAGGGATTGCTGAGAGTCTTTCCGTGGTTGTCCAATGTGCTTTTAAAATTTTTAGAGGAATTTCCTAAGAAATTAGAAAATTCTTTCCATATTTATGAGATAATTTAGTATATTTGTATTTATTTATTTATTTATTATTTTCCGTAGATTGGTCTGAGATATCTTAAGTGTAAATATTTCTTTTATGTTGATGTTGATATATTTCTACTGGATATATTACTTTTTCTAATGGCATGTCTAGTTAATGAAAGTTCAATATTATATGCTATTGTAAATTATTATTTTAATTTACAATTATACGTGTGAAATTTAAAAAGTTTTAGTGACTTTGATGAACTTATTTTTGCATAAATGATTATATTAATTAATTTCAAGTTAATATTTTTGGATGATAATTGGAAACAAAGTGACCATTCAATTCTAAAACTTATTTGATCTTATTCATTAATATGATTAGTTTATGCAAAATAAAGGCATAAATGTTAGGCGTTAATAATTCATGTAAATATGTCTGAAATGTTCAAATACAATGACTAACTTCTAGGGGTAAGTAAGTACAATATCAATGCTAAAAGTTGTGTATGGCGCTCACTTTGGTGCCAAAAGTTTCTGTCGAATTACTTAAGTGCCAAAAAGTTTGAAAAATGATCATTTTAGTGCCAACTCCGATCTGGTTGACTGGAAATCCGACGTGGCACCTTTTTTTTAATTAATTTTTGAAGTTAATGCGGTTTGCCGGAGAGTACAGTCAACCTTTAAACAACAAAACGACGCCGTTTGGTGTTTCTCCCCCAATTCAAAATCCTAAATCCCCAAATTGAAAGAGAGAAAGAGAGAGAGAGAAGATAAATGGCGTTCACTTTGGGCCAGTTGCCATCCTCGACGGCCCCCACGCTCGGCGACCGCGGCTCCAACCTCGACATTTGACCGGTGCTCGAGGAGGCTGCCAACAAGTGCACTGCCCCCGATCTCTCTATATCCATCTCCGATCTCCCCGACAAATGCCTTGCCTGTGTCTTCCAGTACCTAGGCTCCGGCGACCGAGGCCAATGCTCCCTTGTGTGCCGCCGCTGGCTTGCGATCGAAGGCTAAAGCCACCAAAGGCAAGCTCCACGCCCACTCGAAGTTGCAGGACATTTTGTGCGGCGTCGTTTTTGTGAGGCCATCCACTTAGGATGGAAAAACAACGTCGTTTTCTTAAGGAGGATAGAAAACGACATCGTTTATAAGACATGTCGATTTCTTTTTTAAATATAAAAGCCACGTCATCATTTTGGCCGGAATTTCTCGCCGGTGGCACAAAAGTGATCGTTTTTCCTCCGATTTGATACTTAAGTGATCCAACAAAAACTTTTGGCACCAAAGTGATCGCCGTACACAACTTTTCGTACTGATAGTGTACTTACCCCCTAACTTCTAAGAACATAGTGACTGAATTGGACAAAGAAGAGAAATTGAACGGCGAGAATTATGAGATATTAAATATGAAAATTCAATAAATGCTAGAAAAGCCAAAAACACTAGAAGCTCTTAACCAAGTTGTGGAAGAACTTGACGATACCATGCATTACCTTGATTTGGTAAATGATCACCTCCCAACGGTTAAGTCAAAAACATAGATTTATTTTGCTGATTCTAGTTCACAAGGAAGTTTGAGCTCCAAGTGCAAGCATCTTCATTCATTCAAATGGTGGAAAAGCAAGAGATTAAGCCTTTCAAGTAAGAAACCAAGAGTTGACCAACATAAAAGAGGAAGACATCTTCGTGTAAAGAGGATGTCAAGGGTGAAGTGTCACGCCCCGATCCTCGAGCGTGTGCACATCTCCCAGTGGTCGTTTAAAATGCAACGTTTCAGGACGCATCGCCAACCCTTTCATTTTAATGCACATGTGCAAGCGAATAAATAGATCCCTAGGCAACACAAAGATGGGATAGAAAAGTAAGGCTAAAATTTTGAAACCATAACACACCTTTATACACAGTAGACTAAGTCATAAACAATACTAGTCTATATTTACAAGTCTACCAAAGGTAAAGGAGCTACAGTCCTTTAAGCGTTTGAACCCTCAACCGAAGGCTCCGGGGAACTCAAGTCTACCACTGCACCAGCCGTACCCTTGCCAAAAGCGATCTCTAGCACCGACATAAGGATCTCAAATTTCGATAGGGGACCTTCTCTAGGTCCATCTCGCCCACGACGATACCACGATTTGTATTGATGGGGTACCATCCGTGATAGACCCGCATCAACCTAGACAATGAATCTCACGAGTTCGTAGACCCAAGCTCATTGGCCCCCAAGAAGAGGAATCAAAGAGACCTGTTCGATGACCTTCTTCAGCTGGCCAAAATGTTCGGGAGGAACCACCATCTAAAGACCTGAAAATATTAGCCCACGACGAGTTGAGACAACGTCTCAGTAAGTCCACCCCCTAAATTCCGACTAGGAAGAAAATATGCCTAAAAGCCATCTAGTCACGCCCAAGATAGAGGACTTACTTTTGCCTCAGTTCCTTCCTGCAAGTCAGTACAATTTATATACTCAACCAATCACTTCAACTCAAATTAAATCATCAATTAATTGATCTATTCGATTCCACACCATCAATACCATCCATAAAATTCAATCAATACAAACACTGCTCACCCAAGCTAAGAATAGATGGTATAGCTCACCAAAGCTGATAGATATATAATAATGCTCGCCAAAACTGCTATAGTATACTGCTCATCGAAGCTGACATATCAAGGCCCATAGGCTGATATAGTACTGTTCTCACTAATTGACAAATCACAGATTTTATAATATCTGATAAAAATAATCGTGTGTGGGTACACGATCGGCTTGAGCCAAAAATACAATTTTTTTCCTTTTCAAAAATCTCACCATTTGATATAGTCCACAAAGATATTTTTGGCGTTATAAATTGACACCCGGTATTTCCCGATTAAATACTGAAATTACACAATTTTAGGATAAATACCAAAAATTACATTTACCACTCAAATAGCACAAATTAGCATTCAATTAAATAAACCAAGCATACCATTACAATCAACATGAAATTCCGATCATTGACTATCCCGGTCTAATTTTCGGAAAAAAAAATAAATAATTAAATAAATACCAAAATTAATTAAATAAATACAAATAAATACCATAAATAGAAACTTAGGCTAGAAATGTCTAATTAAATACCGAAACAGGCCCGGAAAAATTCCGAACCTATCTAGTTGCTAATTAAGCCGGTCTAACCACCTAACATGCAATAATGAGAAATTAAATCGCTAATCCGTTCTAACTAACCACTTAAACCATACTTAGCCTAAACTAATCAACCTTTAAATATCATTAACTCCCTAAACAAAGTTTAGTGAGTAAACTCACCAGTTTTGAAATCTGATGAGTTCATGGCGATGGCAAAGCGGAGATGGGTGACAAACTCCGAAGCGGTGACACCTTACGAGGCGCAGTTTCGGTCCGAAATGGGCCTCGAAGCCCATGGAGGCTTGCTGGCTTCAGCTTCTAGTTGATGGGCCGGGGGAGTGAGCTAGGCGACGGTTTAGGTTGGAATGGCGAGGATGGCTAACGGACGGCTGTAGAGGTGCACGGCGGAGGCGAACGACGACGAAACGGCTCCGACAAAGGCTCTGACTGAGCTTGACGTGGCTTGAGGAGGCTCAGGGATGAGCTAAGCTCGCGAGATAGCGAGCTGGAGGCGGATGGGCAGACGGCACGCAATGGGGGCGCAACGACGAGCGGTGGGCCTGGCGGCGGTCAGATGGGCGTGTGATGGCTAGGGGAGGGGCTGCTTGGTTTTCTCTGCAACTTCTAAGCTTCAAATACTCTTCCAATGCAAAAAGCAAGCTGTGCTGAAGAAGAAAGGGGACAACAAAGACTTAGAGGGGGCCACTTTGCTTCCATTCTATCCCTTTGTCCCTAAGACAAGGCCGCACAACCCTTGGTTGTCTTTCATGGCTCTTTGGCAGCCACCAAGCTTCCTTTGCAAGCTAATGAAGTGGTCCAAAAGTGGTGATGGCCATGGCATACAAATTTGGGCACAAATTCTCCCAAATAGAACCAATTTCTCTTCAATTAGACTTAAACCGGTCCCTATAAATTCCACCAAGATGTCCTTGAACAAATTGACATTTTTCCTCGATAATAGAACCAACTTGCATCCCAAAAACGCGATAAAAAACAGTCCCCTGAATTTTCCGGACAAAAACGGCCCTATTTTGTATTTTCGCCAAAAATCTCGGTTTGTAGAAAAATATTCAGAGGATGAGTTGATGGTCCTAAAATGAATCGTAACATGACAAAACTTTAAATTTCTGAATTTGGATTCAAATTCGTGGTTACTTTCAATCTAGCGTAATTTTAGCATAACTTAACTTATCGGGTAGCTTTTAGAAATTTTGGTGGAATTAACCCGTGATCGATTTATTTCGAATCACAATATACATCTTCGACATATTGGCGACTCTCGATAGTCGTGAAAATCTCGATATTTCAAACACGGGCACAGGATACTAAAACAACATAAAAATTAGGCTAGTGCCGATCGGCGAGAATTTTGCAATCTGGTGGAATCACCCACTCTTTGATCACATATCTCAGTCGAATCACCTATCTCGATCTCTGATCGATTTTTAACTGTGTCGTAATGATCTCTGCAGATGAGCACGGTTAAATAGTCGATTCCTGGTCGAATTCTCAAGTCTATTGGTTAAAATCCCCTAACAGCTTCACTTATTAAACTAGTTATCTCGTGAGTGATTAGCTCAGAGAATAGAACTATAGACGCGTCGATGAAAAGCCCGATTCATTCAATTGAAAACAGAACTTGAAATTCAGGATGTCACAACTCTTCCTCTCTTATAAAAATTTCATCCTCGAAATTTAAACCATAACGAATCTTTAAACGAAAAGGTAGGGGTACAGTCATCTCATCGAATCCTCACTTTCCCAAGTTACTGCTTCAGTGTCGTGGTGTTGCCAGACCACCTTAACCAATGGGATCGTCTTGCTATGCAGAATCTGTTCTTTCCAATCCATAATCTAAACCGGGCTTTTCACATACGACACTCTATCGTCCACGTCTAATTCCTCAAAATTAAGCACGTGAGTTGGGTCAAGCTCATACTTCCTCAACATCAACAGGTGAAAGACGTCATGCACTTGCGCCAACCTTGGTGACAATGCAAGATGATACGCTAGGATCTTGATTCTCTCTAGAATCTCAAAGGGACCTACGTACCTTGGACTCAATTTTCCCTTCTTACCAAAGCGCAAAGTAACCCTCATTGGTGACACTTTCAGAAAAACGTGATCACCATATTGGAATTCCAAAGGTCTCTGGTGCTTATCTGCGTAGCTTTTCTAGCGACTCTGAGCAGTCTTTAATCTGTCCCTGATGACTGCAACTATATCCACTGACTGCTAAACCAACTCTGAGCCTGTGATCTTTCGTTCTCCAACCTCATCCCAACATATTGGCGTTCTGCACGCTTTGCGATATAATGATTCGAAAGGAGACATCTGAATGCTTTGCTGGTAACTGTTGTTGTAGGCAAACTCAACAAAATGAAGCTGTTCCTCCCAACTTCCCTTGAAATCCAACATGCAAGTTCACAGCATGTCTTCAAGGGTTTGAATCGTCCTCTCAAACTGGCCATCCATCTGAGGATGATAGGCCGTACTGTACTACAGCTTCGTCCCTAAAGCAGTCTGCAAACTTTTCCAAAAAGACGCTGTGAATCTCAGGTCTCGGTCTGATGTAATTGTCACTAGCACTCCATGTAGACTAACGATTTGACGCACATACAAATCTACATGCCTGTCCAAATCCATATCCTTCCGTATAGCAATAAAGTGAGCCGACTTCATCAGTCTGTCGACCACTACCCAAATATAATAATTACCTCTCTGACTCCTTGGTAAGCCTGTCACAAAATCCATCTTGATGTGCTCCAATTTCCACTCGGGAATCTCGAGAGGTTGCAGCAGTCCTCCCGGCTTACAATGCTATGCCTTTACTTGTTGACACGCCAAACACTTGGCGACATGCTTGGTGATGTCTGCCTTCATACCAGACCACCAGTAGTGTTGACGCAGATTCTAATACAGCTTCGTACTACTAGGATGAATGCTGTAACTGCTACGATAAGCCTCTAATAAGATCTCATCTTTAAGCTTTGCATCGTCAGGTACACACAATCATCCTCGGAACCTCAATGTTCCATCCTTAGAAATCTGAAAATCGGTCGTTCTCTTATTGGTATCCTCTTGCAGAATCTTCTGAACATCCGAGTCTGTCAATTGAAGTGTCTTGATTATGACCTGCACATCCGGCTCAATTCTAAGGGTGGCCATAAAATTCAAAAGGTGGCCTACCTCAAATTTGAATACCGAATCTCAAGTTTTTTCGAGTAAAACCCATTTCGTAACCATTATCTATGCGACTGAAGACTTCCGACCCAAAGCGTCGGTGACCTTTTTCACCTTCCCATGGTGATACAGAATAATATAATCGTAGTCCTTCAGAAGTTCCATCCAATGACGCCGTCTCATATTTAACTCCTTCTAAGAGAATAGATACTTGAGACTTTGATGGTCGGTGAAAATCTGAAATCTTTCTCCACACAAATAATGTCTCCAAATCTTCAAAGCGAAAATGATTACTGCAAGTTCCAAGTCATGTGTCAGATAATTCAACTCATGAGGTCTCAACTGACGGGACGCGTACACAACAAGCCTACCATGTTGCATCAACATGCACCCCGGTCCTCTAAAGGACGCATCACTATAGATCTTGTATCCTCCAGGACAAGAGGGTATGGTTAGCACAGGTGTGGTAGTCAGCTTCTGCTTAAGCTCTTGGAAACTACGCTCGCACTTGTCTGTCCACACAAACTTCTCTTCCTTCTTCAAGAGTCGAGTCAACGGCGATGCCAAAGCTGAAAATCCTTCCACAAACCTTCTATAGTAACCTACCAAACCCAAAAAGCTTCTAATCTCTGTCACTGTTGTCGGTCTCAGCCAGTTGATCACTGCTTCAATCTTGGACGGGTCCACGGAGATTCCTTTGCTTGAAATCACGTGACCTATGAACGCAACACGGGTCAACCAAAACTCGCACTTGCTAAACTTAGCGTACAATCCATGAATACTCAAGGTTTGAAGTATCATCCTCAAATGCCTCTTGTGCTCCTCAGCACTTCTTGAATACACCAAAATATCGTCGATGAACACGATCACAAACTGATCTAGATATTCTTTAAACACTCGGTTCATCAAATCCATAAAAGCAGTTGGGGCGTTCGTCAAACCAAACGGCATTACAGTGAACTCATAATGGCCGTATCGAGTACGAAATGCTGATTTCGGTATATCCTTCTTTCTGATCCTCAACTGATGATACCATGTTCTCAAGTCAATTTTTGAAAATATCAACGCTCCTTGTAACTGGTCAAACAAGTCGTCGATCCTCGGAAGTGGATACTTGTTCTTGATCGTTACCTGATTAAGTTGACGATAGTCAATGCATATGTGCAATGAACCATCTTTCTTCTTCACGAAGAAAATTGGTGTTCCCCAAGGTGATGCACTAGGACATATGAATACCTTATCCAACAATTCATGCATCTGCATCTTCAGTTCTTTCAACTCAGATAACAACATCTGGTAAGGAGCCTTAGAGATTGGCTCTATCCCGAGTGCTAACTCGATCACGAACTTTATCTCTCTCTCCGGCAGTAGGTATAGCAATTCTTTCGGAAACACATCTGGAAATTCTTGAACTACTGAGATATCTTCGACCTTCAGCTCTTCAACTGTCGTATCCACGACAGTTGTCAGGTAACCTTGACAACCCCCATCTAACAAATAGGTTGCCTCAAGCAACGAGATTAAGGTAATCGAGGGTCCTCCTCGACTTCCAATGAATTCGAAACTTTCACCCTCTAACGGGTTAAACTGAACCGTTTTATGATAGCAGTTCATCTTAGCCCGTTGCTTGGTGAGCCAGTCCATGCCAATTATCACATCGAAATCATACATGGCTAGGACTAATAAGTCTATCTTCCTATCTCGCTCACCAATCACTAACTTACAACTAGGACAACCCAATGTAGCTAACACCTTATCCTTTAACAGTGTAGATATGCTAATCACTAACTCCAACAACTCAGGACTCAATCTTATCAGCTTAACAAATTGCTTAACTATAAAAGAATGAGTCGCGCCAGGGTCAAATAAGGTATAAACAGCATGGTCGTTCAGCAAAACCGTACCTGTAATCACATCAGGCGAGTCCTCTACTTGACCTCTGGTGATGGCATACACTATCCCTTGCGCTAAAGGTCTGATCTGTCCACCTCACGGTGCATTCTGTGGTGCTAACCCCCTAATCTGACCCATCGGCAGCGACGGCGGTAACTGTCATTGTCCCCTCGGTCTTCTGGGACAATCTCTGGCCAGGTGACCCTATTGGCCACATTCAAAACAAGTGCCCATCCTCTAAGAGCATGAGGCTGAATCATGTCACCTTCCACATAAGTGACACACACCATTCTAATTTGGCACTAAGTTGCCAATTCCACCCTTCCTGCTAGGTGGGACATGGAACCTTCCTTCGGTCATGGGATTTTTCCTATACCGATTCCCATCTCTATGGGAACTGAACCTCGACCCAAACGAAGCAGCTTGCTCGCTCATACTCCTCTCTATCAGCTGGGCCCGACTATACACTTCATTATAGTCCTTCAGATCAAGCGGCACCAGCAGGTTCTTCAACTCGAGTTGAAGGCCATTCCTGAACCTCCGAGCTTTATCTTTAGGATCCTTTATCAGTCTTGGAGCGTACTGCGATAGCTCTGCGAACTTCGCTTCGTATTAATCCACTGTCATCATTCATTGGCGGAGGCGCTGAAATTCCTCCATCTTCTGTACTCAGGCGTTACCCGAAAAATACTTGCTGTTGAAAGCTCTAAGGAAAGTGTTCCACACTAGGACTACGCCTTCTGGGAATACTGTGCCTTCGGTGGCCCTCTACCAGGTATTCGCATTACCCTGCAGTTGGTATACTGTCAGGACAACATTTTCCTCCTCATTGCACCTTAAAAGTGCTAAGGCCTTCTCTAGGTCTTGAATCCAAAGTGATGCAATCTCTAGATCTCCAGCACCGGTGAACCTCAGATGGTTCAGTTTCAGGAACTGTTCTACCAACTTGTGAATCGGTCTCTCTCTCTCTCTCTCTACGACTATGTTTCCAAGTGGAACCTTGGCAAATGTGGCAACAGTTGCGACCTCAGCAACGGCGGCAATGGTAGCAATAGCGGCAGCTTGAGCGACGATGGTGGTGGCGGCGCCTTGATTCTGGGCCTGTTGCCCTATCAGTGCTCCCATCGCTTCAAGCACCTGCATGATCCCTTCGATCCTGGGATCATTAAGGGCTGCTACCCCAATACCAACAAAAGGCGATGCTACACCACTAGCGCTAACCTAAGCCGACGCTCTACCACGACCTCCTCGGGTACCGACCCTCATCGGCGTCCTACCCCAAGTAACAGGTCCAATGGTACGCTTTTTAGGAGTCCTCTACTTCTGATCGCTCATGATGCAAGTTTTCTATATGGAAACCTGCTTTACAATTCCACACAGAATTAGAAATTGAGCGATCCCCACAAGCAAGGTATCAATCAGCTATCACTGACATGCACCAGCATGAAATAAAGCCATTCCTACTAATTATCCCATAACTTATCGCACCTTATCACTTCAATTATTGACCAGCTCTAATACCATTTCAAGCAAAGATGTCACGCCCCGATCCTTGAGCACGTGCCTATCCCTTGGTGGTCGTTTAAAATGCGACGTCCCAGGACGCATCGCCGACCCTTTCATTTTAATGCGCATGCAAAAGCGAATAAATAGATCCCCAGACAACACAAAGATTGGATAGAAAAGTAGGGCCAAAATTTTGAAAACTACAACACACCTTTATACACAGCAGACTAAGTCATAAACAATACTAGTCTATATTTACAAGTATACAAAAGGTAAAAGAGTTACAATCCTCTAAGCGTTTAAACCCTCAACCGAAGGCTCCGGGGTCTCTGGCTTCGGGGAACTCGAGTCTACCACTGCACCACCAGGAGGGTCAGCCATACCCTTGCCAAAAGCGATCTCTAGCACTGACACAAGGATCTTAGATTTTGGTAGGAGACCTTCTCTGGGTCCATCTCGACCACGACGATACTAAGATCTGTATTGATGGGGTACCATCCGTGATAGACCCGCATCAACCCAGACAATGGATCTCACGAGTTCGTAGACCTAGGCTCATTGACCCCCAAGAAAAGGAATTAGAGAGACCTATTCGATGACCTTTTTCGGCTAGCCAAAATGTTCGGGAGGAATCGTCATCTAAAGACCTAAAAATGTTAGCCCACGATAGGGTGAGACATCATCTCAGCACCCCCTAAACTCCGACTATGAAGGAAATACGCCTAAAGGCCATCTAGTCACGCCCAAGATAGATGACTTACATTTGCCTCAGTTCCTTCCTGCAAGTCAGTATAATTCATATACTCAACCAATCACTTCAATTCAAATCAAATCATCAATCAATTGATCTATTCGATTCCACACCATCAATACCATCCATAAAATTCGATCAATACAAACACTATTCACCCAAGCTGAGAATAGATGGTATAGCTCACCAAAGCTGATAGATATATAATAATGCTCACCGAAGCTGACATATAATAGATGCTCGCCGAAACTGCTAAATATCTATAATGCTCACCAAAGTTGCTATAGTATACTGCTCACCGAAGCTAACATATCAAGACCCATAGGCTGACATAGTATACTGTTCTCACTAACCGACAAATCACCGATTTTAGAATATCCAATAAAAATAATCGTGTATGGGTATACAATCAGCCTGAGCCAAAAACACAATATTTTCCTTTTCAAAAATCCCACAATTTGATATAGTTCACAAAAATATTTTTGCCATTATAAACCGACGCCTAGTGTTTCCCAATTAAATACTGAAATTACACAATTTTAGGATAAATACCCAAAATTACAATTACCACTCAAATAGCACAAATTAGCATTCAATTAAATAAACCAAGCACACCAATGCAATCAGCATGAAATTCCAGTCACCGGCTATCCCAATCTAATTTCCAGAAAATAATAAATAATTAAATAAATATCAAAATTAATTAATTAAATACAATTAAATACCATAAATAGAAACTTAGGCCGAAAATACCTAATTAAATACCAAAACGGGCCTGGAAAAATTCCGAACCTATCTAGATAAATAATAGAACATATCTAGTTGCTAATTAAACTGGTATAACCACTTAACATGCAATAACGAGAATTTAAATCACTAATCAGTTCTAACTAACCACATAAACCATTCTTAGCCTAAACTAATCAATCGTTAAACATCATTAACTCTCTAAGCAGAGTTTAGTGAGTAAACTCACCAATTTTGAAATTCGATGAATTCATGACGACGGCAAAGCGGAGATGGGCGACAAACTCCAAAGCGGCGACACCCTATGAGGCTCGGAAGCAGTTCGAAATGGGCCTCGAAGCCCGTAGAGGCTTGCTGGCTCCGGCTTCTGGTTGATGGGTCGAGGGAGTGAGCTGGGCGACGGTTTAGGTTGGAATGGTGAACGGCTAGCGGACGGCAACAGAGGTGCATGGCGGAGGCGAACGGTGACGAAACGACGACGATAGGGCTCCGGCTGAGCTCGACGTGGCCTGAGGAGGCTCAGGGGACGAGCTAGGCTCACGGGACAGCGAGCTAGAGGCGGACGGGCAGACGGCATGCAACGGGGGCGCGACGGCGAGCGACAGGCCTAACGACGGTCAAACAAGCGGGCAACGGCTAGGGGGGCCTGCTCAGTTTTCTCTACAACTTCTAAGCTTCAAAGACTCTTCCAATGGAGAAAGCAAGCTGTGCTGAAGAAGAAAGGGGACAACAAAGGCTTGGAGGGGGCCACTTTGCTTCCATTCTATCCCTTTGTCCCCAAGACAAGGCCCCACAACCCTTGGCTGTCTTCCATGGCTTTTTGGCAGCCACCAAGCTTCCTTTGCAAGCTAATGAAGTGGTCTAAAAGTGGTGGTGGCCATGGCATATGAATTTGGGCACACATTCTCCCAAATTGAACCAATTTCTCTTCAATTGGACTTAAACCGGTCTCTATAAATTCCACTAAGATGTCCTCGATCAAATCGACATTTTTTTTCACCAATAAAATCAACTTGCATCCCAAAAACTCGATAAAAAACGGTCCCCTAAATTTTCCGGACAAAAGCGACCATATTTTGTATTTTCTTGAAAAATTTTGATTTGTAGAAAAATCTTCAGAGGATGAGTCGATGGTTCTAAAATGAATCGTGACATGATAGAACTTTCAATTTTTGAAATCAAATTCAAATTCACGATTAATTTCAATCTAACGCGATTTTAGTGTGACCTAGTTTACCGAGTAACTTTTAGGAATTTTTGGTGCAATTGACTCGTGGTCGATTTATTTCGAGCCACAATGTACATCTTCAACACATTGGCAACTCTCGGTGATCGTGAAAATCTCGAGATTTCAAACACAGGCATAAGGTACCAAAACAACAGAATAATCGGTTTAGTGCAGATCGGCGAGAATTTTGCAATCTGGTGGAATCACCCACTCTTTGATCACATATCTTAGTCGAATCGACCTATCTTGGATCTCTAATCGATTTTTAACTATGCCGTAATGATCTCTGCAAATGAGCAGTCGAGTAGTCGATTCCTGATTGAATTCCCAAGTCTATTGCGTTAAAATCCCTTAACGGCTTCACATGTTAGACTAGTTATCTCGTGAGTGATCAGCTCAGAGAATAAAACTATAGGCGTGTCGATGAAAGGCTCGATTTGTTCAATTGAAAACAGAACCCGAAATTTAGGATGTCACGTGAAGTCTTACAATTATGATAAGAAAGGTTACTATACTCGTGACTGTGGCGAGCCAAAGAAGGTAAACACGCCTTGCATTCTTGAGAGTTTTGCTTATGTGTTAAGTTCTGTATTTTTAACTGGATTCAATCATTTGTGGACTGTAGATTCGAGAGCAACAGATCACGTAGCAAAGGATAGAGATGCCTTTATGGAGTTCCAATGAGTTTTGATTGGAACGAAATGGATCTATTTAGGGAATAACTCCAAATTTGAAATAAAGAAGATTGTCACCTATCAATTAAATATGCGTAGTCAACATACTTTGTTCTTATATGATGTACTATATGCTCCGGAATTTGTTGGAATTTACTGTTTGTGTTGTTATTGAGTATTGATTAAACTTGATTTATGTTTAAACTTTCATACTTGTGGTGTGGATTTGTATTTGAGTACAAAATTACTATGGTTGTGATTATCTTCTAGATGATTTTATTGTGTTGGATATTAACTATAATAATGTCCATGTTTATTATTCCTTCTTCATGTTTTCTTATTTATATGATAATGATGTTAATGTGTGGCATGCTATGCTTAATCATATTAGCCAACAATGAATGAATAGACTAGCCCTTTAGGCAATATTGAAAAAGTCAACTTGCCTATATGTGAGTATTGCATAGCAAGAAAAATAACGAATAAACCATTTGAAAAAGATACAAAAATTGAATTTCATTTGCAATTTATCAATTATGACATATGTGGTCTAATGAATGTAAGAGTAAGACATGAGACTATTTATTTTATTACGTTTATAGACAATTATACTCAATTTGGACATGTCTATTTAATTTTTCATAATTTTGAAGGATTAAGTTATTTCAAGAAATTTATGAACTTAGTAGAAAATTAATTAGATAAGAAAATAAAAATATTAAGATCCGATCAAATCGAGAATATCTATATGATTAGTTTAAAAATTTATGTGATGAAAAATTAATAGAAAGACAGTTATCTATTCTCTATACTTCTAAATAAAATGGTGTTACAAAAGAAAAAAAAAAAAACCCTACTAGAAATGGTTATGTCCATGATAGTGCATGCTAACTTATCTATCACTTTTTGAAGTGATACTTTGTTAAATACTGCATATATACTTAACCGTGTGTCTTCTAAATTAGTTACTTCTTCTCCATATAAGTTATGAACAAATAAAAAATCCGACTTAAGTTTTTTTAAATCGTGAAGTTGTGCTGCCTATACTTATAAACCGTCTCATAAGTATGGAGAATTGGGTCACAGAGGTAAGAAGAGTATTTTTATAAGATACTCAAACACTCAAAAGGCATGTGTTTATAAGTGAGTAGAAAAATGGAAGCAAAACTGAATTTAAATCACGGGATGTCACATTCTTAGATAATGAATTTCCAAAGAAGGGTAAAATAAGTGATGGCTATTCCCTATTTGAAACCTTAGATCAAGATAATAAACTTAATGGAGTTCATTCAAACGAAAGTAATATAAGAAAGCAAGAGGAATTAGATTCGACTTAGTCTCATTTACAACCACTTGATAAGACGATATTGTCATTATCTAATCCGAGTGAGAGCGTAATGGAGAATAATGTGCAAAGTGTACAATATATTGTACAGCGAACAAATCGCAAAAGTATTTCCTATTGACATTTTGATATTGAAGGGAAAACTGTCATGGTTGCTCTATAAAATGAAGATGAGTCAAGGAATGTAAATGAGGCTCTAAATTGTCTTAATAAAAAGAAATTGATTTATGCAATAGAAGAGAAAATGGAGTCAATGAAGTCAAACTATGTTTGGAAACTAATTAATCTTCTAAAAAGATGGAAAGCTATTGATAATAAGTGAGTTCTCAAAATAAAGCATAACGATGATTGCCTAATAGAGAAATACGCCTATGGTGAGTGAGTATAATCAATAGGAATGAATTAATTATGAGGAGACATTTTCTCCACTAGTGAGATTTACTTCAATTTGCCTTATTCTAGCAATAGTAGCTAGTATGGATCTTAAACTACATTAAATGGATGAAAAAACTATTTTTCTCAATGAATAAGTAGAATAATAAATTTATAGGGAACAACCCGTTAGTTTCATTTCGAAAGGTCAAAAAGAAAAGGTATGTCAACTTTTGAAATCAATATATAATTTTAAGCAGTCATCGATACAATAGTTATATATTTTCATAATGGCATAATGACATATAATTTTACAATGATTGATGAGTGAGAATTATTGCATATTTATCAAAAGATTCAAAGATCAATTTGTGATCATATTGTTATATGTTAATGATATACTAATTGCCGAAAGCAATATGGAGTTTATTAATACTGTTAAGAGTTGATTATCCTCCAATTTTTAGATAAAATATATGGATGAGGCTGCATATATTATTGGTTAAGATTTTAAGAGATCGTTCAAAGATATCATTGTCTCTTTCTAAAAAAAACCTATATAAACAAGGTTCTTATATGATTTTGTATGTAAGACTATAAATCCATAGATATTTCAATTACAAAAGGTAAATGATTGAGTCATAGATCGTGTCTAAAAACTCCACAAGAGAATGAACAAATGCAATGTGTTCCTTATGCTAGCGTTGGAAGAAGCTTAATGTACACTATAATATGTACAAAACCTAACATATGTTTTGTAGTTGGAATGGTAAGTAGGTCACAATCTAATCTAGATCAAGTATATTGGACAGCCGTCAAAAGAATACTAAGGTGTCTTAAAAGAACCGCTGATTATTCATTGAGTTATTAAAAAAATGATTTGCGACTTGAAGGCTACTCAAATGTTAATTGGGAGGAGATTTAGATGAAAGAAATCTATATCTGAATTTGTTTTTTTTTTACTGAATAATGGCGTCATATCTTGGAGTAGTAAGAAACAACGTGTATAACATTGTCTACGATAGAAGACAAGTTCGTGGCATTATTAGCAACTGTGCAAGATGTGTCGCTTAAAGAAGATTTTGCCACCAGCTAACATCAGAATTTGGGGTAATTATATTAGAAGTGCCAAAAATTGTGGACTGCACTTACTTTAGTGTTAACAGTTTTCACTGGCTCACTTAAGTGCTAAATCAAAGAAAAAACAATCATTTAAGTGCCAATAGTAAGAAATTCCAACCAAATTGATTACGTGTCATTTATAATTAAATTTATTATATGACTTGACAAAATTTTTAAAAAACTTCAATCCACGTGGCATTTCCAGCTTGGTAATGAAGTGATCGCATTTCACAACAACTAGCACTGAAATGATCACTTTAAACAAAATATGGCACTTAAATTATCAATTTAAATAAAATTTGACACTCAAATTATCAATATTTACAACATCGTTTAAGGGTTATGTGCTGACTAAGCACACCGATGAGCATGTAAGATTGAAAAATTAATAAAATATAGCCATATCATATTTTCGGTGACCCAGATCGGAATTGACACTTAAATAATCGTTTTTTTTTTTTAAGTGGCATTTAAATGATTTGAAAAGAACTTTTAGCACTAAAGTGAGTGTTGTACATAACTTTTGACACTTCTAGTGTATTTATTCCTGAAAATTCGTACCTTCTCTTTATAAGAAACCTTCTTTCACGATCCTTCCACCATTCACAAGTCAGGCGTTGAATCTTCCACATCTAATCATCTACTAGTCCTACGATCGTCAAATCTAAGCAAGTGCTCGGATATATCTAGTTGAAAGTGACACTGCAACTCTCTCAGCGTATATTGAACAACTTTTTTTGTCAGTTTTCCAACAAGGCTGTCAAACAACATGAGCAAAAAAGGATTTTTAATGGATGCACACCTACAACGACGACTCTATTTTGGTTGTCGTGCGAAGATCACGTGAAAGACGGTAAACAAGGCATATGTTGAAATGAGTTCGTACCCGCCATTTTTATACTCCCATCCTTTAAGTGAGGCAACCTCTCTGAACACTCGGTAGCCTTCTCTAGTGGCATCCATGCCACTAGGACGTTCCCTACGTGACCAGAAGAAGGCATATTGCTTGTGCGAAAATCATGTGAAAGGAAGTAAACAAGGTGTGAGTTGAAGTAAGTTTCTACCTCGCATCATCATGGTCCCATCCTTTAATGTTGGCATCCCCTGTGAGCGCTTGGTGGCCTTCCCCAGGAGACAATTCTCCCGTGATTGGATGGCACGCCCGAATATCCCTTTGAGGTTTCGCACATGGAAGGGCTCTACTCTGTAGAAAATGGGGAAGACAATGTGTCCCATTTTCTCCTTGCACTCCAACATTTTCACATGCTCGCAACGGCACCACTTGCTGGTTCCGTATTTTTCAGATAGGACCATAATGTAGATTGTAGACCCTATAATTGCAGTGAGTAGCTCGGAGCAAAAGTCCTCACCGATGGGAATGCTGGTGTTGTCTTTGAAAACAGAAACTCTGATGTCCACAAGGTTGGTGTAGAGTTCTTTGACGAAGCCTTCACGAGTATTAGTGCCTCTAAAGTTCAAGAATACGTTGTACTTGACAACCCGAGGACTTCTTAGTATACCTAGCCACAAGCGTCTCTGAACAGTTTGGATCACCTCCTTCACTAGTTCTTCTTGGCACCTATCAAACACCACAATTGGTGAAGGTGAATTAGGGCAAAGGATCAGGATGGAAAGACGTGAAAGGAAGAGAGAGGAAGACAAATTCGCAAAAAAATCATCGGGAAAAACAATGGATGGACACAATCACTTATTTGATTAATAAGAGTAAATTAACACTATATTTGGTAGATGTGATTAATAAGATAAAAGAAGAAGGTATTAACATTGTACTTGGTAGAACTGATTAGAAAGGCAGAGAGGAGAATCAAAAGATTAGAAGAAAGAGAGAGAGAGAAAGAAACGAAGGGATTATCTTATAATATCGTTTGAATGCTAGTTAGAAGGAACGGAAAATAATATATTATGGTAATAATTTAGACTCCTAAATCCCTTCATATTTTGACAAATGCACATAAAACTGACCGCACCCAATCTCTCTCGATCCTTTTTCTCTCCTTTTTTTTTATTTTTATTTATTCTCCTCCCTTCTATCCAAACAAGACACCCCCTATAAAATCCTTTGTCTTCCCTCTCAAATCTCCTCTACCAAACATGTTAAACAGAAAAATCAAATGAAAAAGAGGCTAAAGAAATTAAGAACTCTAGTCCCAAATTCCCAAACCATAGGATTACTAAAATTTAAGTTCATTCTATATCTTGCGAAACAAACAATGCGTGTCAAACATTATGAGGAAAGATAGTAGATGGAAAGATTCGGGTGGCAATGAGGTCGGTACCAGTCAGTGACGATCCATCCTCGTAAGTAGCCCACTTCAAGCGCTCCCTACAGTCCCTCGATGTTAGAATGGCGGGCCTTAACAGAATTCCATGCCCAGCGTCGCACGAACCTGGGATCCACTCCGTCGAAAATCGGCAAGACTGTCTGTAGTCCGCTTCTCTTACGCTCCATCATCTGGGCAAGCTCGCGGAGGCACTGTTCGTTGGACAAGTAGTCATTTGAGATGATGGGGATGCAGATCTGGGATTGCCAGGCAGCCGGGTCAGGAAGTTGTGATGATGAGCCGAGCGCATTGCGCCCTTTTACAGAGACTCCGGCAGCCACAAGGTTGGCATGGAGGCGGTCGGGCAAGGCCTCGTGATCAAGGGAGGACTTGGGAGCGGCAAGGATTGCACGGAAGATATTGAGGGAGGACTCGGCCTTGGAGCCTCGTGCAAAGCTCAAAAACACGTCGGAACGTGTGGAGCCTCGTCCAACGAGACCGACATGAGAAACACATAAAGGCGGAGCATCGTCCATTGATTTCTTCTGTACACTGATAAATTCCACGGCTTCTCAGCTGGCTATATATTGGCCAAAAAGAAGAAACAAAGCCTCACGCAGAAATAAAGATGGACCTTTTATTTTGTCCATATACCGGGTTATCTCATTATACCTTAGCATGGACGGGTTATAGAATTCTTCAGTAACGACATCCTGGAAATAAAATCTGAGAATCGACATGGCAATTTGGGGCTTCAAGACCTTAGATTCAGTCCCTATTGGATCGGTTTCAAATTCCTAAGAGTTGATCCACCCAAACTATGTTCACTTGTAAACAGTACTACGAGTGAAGTCACAACCTCAATATCTTAAGCTGATGAAGCCGAACCTAACGTAAGTGAAGATTTAGCATAATCTTCCATCAAGCGCCCTGCAGCCTATGAAGAAGCATTTGGAATTTGAAAACTGCTCCTAAAAATCAGAATTATTGTATGGTCCCTATAATAAAATGCTTTGCCCACCGAGGAAAATCTCTATCCAAGGAAAATCGTACCTATCCTGTTCTACGCTCAAAGCAATGAAGAAGTCTTAAAGATAATCGAACACCTTTTCCTCTTATGCCTATGGAGAAACAGAGTTTGATCACATCTTTACCAAAAAAAAAAACAGAATTTGATCACACCACAGCTTAAAATACTCATGTTTAAGTAATTAAATATTAAATCACGCATTCATTCAGGATCTTATTTTTATAATAGTTTGCAGAAGTTCCATAAGACTTTACAAAATATTTCATCACAAGTTAATAATAGTCTAACAAAATTTTACAACACACATTTCATCACAAGGATTATCAAAAATTGAAACTTGGTTAGCAGATCTGACAGAAAGCCGGGACATCTTACTTGATCTGGAAGTCGTAGCCTCGGTCCTTTGGCAGATAGGAAAGGCACGGAACCATTTCGGATTTAGAAATCAACGCCCAGATCTGAAGGATTTCAAGATGACGAGGAACGGAGGATGCAGATCTGAGGAAGTAAGGAAGCGAAGCAGAAAGAGAGCGTGTCTTTTTGAGACGCGACCTCTAGTCCGGGGACGAGACAAGAGAAGGGAGAGAGTTTGTGTGGGGTCTCGGAGGGGACGGAGGTCAATGAAAACGCGACACGTAGCGAGCACAAGGAGTTTAGGATGGGGGCGGCGCACGTGATCGGAGTGGCAGGGGCGATCCCAATCCGGTCGCTTGGCTTTGACAGGGGAGGAGTCCAACAAATTTCAGAAATTGGATGGGCATATTTCCGGCGCCTCGTTGATAATCTTGTTTCATATGGAATCGATGGACACGAATGTGGTAGAGATTGGAGCTCCTCGAATTTAAAATCCAATTTGTTCCTTCGACCAAGAAAATATGTCAATTGCCGATGGAAATTCTTCAAAAGTCAGAACCCGAAATTCTTTGCAAGTCATGCGCATGTTGAAATTGGCATGTTGTGGCAGAAAGCAAGGGACTAAGAACTTCAGAATGAAGACATGAATTTAGGACGAGATTCCCGAGCTAAGCAGTAGAGCTTGGTGTCAAACTTGAATTTATTCTTCAAACCTGTTCAAGCTAAAAGATACATATAATTGATCCAATTACACGCACCAAGGCGATGGTGGCGGACCTGAGACCCACTCATTTTGTTCATCGAGCCTAGACAGGGGTTTGCCCGTCGGTCAACAAGGTCGAAAGAGACCCGTTTTCTCTCTCTTTTTTCTCCTTTAAATTGAAAATTTGAGAGAGAGTTTAACGTGAATGCGAGGAAAAGCAGGATGACAGAAGCATGCCAACGACGCGAGAGGGATGTCGAAGTCATTGGATTTTAAAGATTGTGGGCGTGTGTTCTGTCTCTCTCTCTCCAATCGCCCAGCTGTGCAAAATCTTGTTTTATTCGGTGTTATTGCAAGCTCGAGAATCACTAGCACACTAGGGCCTACAAAACGTGGTAATCCTTCAAAACCCAACCAGCTCCTACCTGATTTGTTGTCCACCGATGCTCGGGTATCTTAACATAGATATCGATGGAGCTTACACGCTGGGAAAGGAAGAAGGAGCAGTAGCTTGAGGGTGCCGGGATCACCGAGGAAGGCTTGTTGATGGATTATTTCTGTCTGTGCGGCTTCCTCCGTGTAAGTGGAAACGCATGCCCTGTTACTAACCCTAAATTTTCGGCTTCAGCGGAAGAAAGAAAAGGAGAATCCAATGTCGGAGTCATATAATCTTTTGTCCAAATGTGTTGCTCTGTTGGTTTGCTTTCCATGTATTCGGATCTAGCACTGTAGAGGGCAGGCCAATTTCATTGCGGACTCAACCGCTAAAGCCCACGGACACTATTCTCTACTTTTAGATTGGGTTGCTTCGCCTCCTCAAACTCTTTTGGAACTTTTGTGCACCAACGCTCATTTAATGGGCTACTTTGATTTTTCTAGCTGAACGAAATACAGCTTTATTTTGACCAAAGAAAAAGTTGGGAGATGATTCACCCGACCGTATTCATGATTAATTGATGCTACAGGTGAGGTCACAATCTCAATCTCAAACTGACCCACCTCAGCAGCAATTGATCACGGTTGATTCACGACCTTGAATGTGAGTTGACGTCTTGATCTTATTCACGATCCATACAAGTATATTCCTTGCACATAAACCAATGAGGCGAAGAGTCGGTTCATTCTGACCCGTCCACTTGTAATTGGTACTACAAGTGAGGTCACAAACCTCAATCTCAGATTGAACTACCTTGGCTGCAATTGATCACGGCTAAGATCTGCGACCCCAAATGCGAACTGAGGTTGTGATCGTATCGCTCAGCCCGGTCCATGCATAAAACAACTCAGCATCGCATCATTACCTCCACCAATTCACCCTCTCACCAGCAGAGCAAGGAGAGAGGACTTACGCGTGGACGAGAGACGCGAAGCGAAGCACCAGTCCGCACGCTATCCAGTTTTCACAGAGCAAGCTCGAGCAAGCAAAATGGAGAGAGATCGACTTCACGAATTTTCAGACATATGCATAGGGTTTTCATGAAAAAAAAATTCCACGGAAGGTTAAGGCTGAAGCGATCGTTGGATTTGCTTAATTTATACTGTGGATTGAATGCTGCTTATACTATTCATTTATCAAGTCAAAGTAATCAGCAACTACATGTTGCATAGTCTTTACCTTTATCAGTATTACAAAGCAAACCTACTCCTAACATTCCTCTTCTAAATTTCAGAGAGGAAATTCTTGGAAGCTGAAATTCTGCGATTGTGAGTCCTCCATTCATCAAGATAAATAGACGAACTTTTTATCAAGTTCCCAAGAAAATTGTTAAATTAAAAACGAGATGGATAACTTTAGAGTCTCCAGTCTTCCCTAACTGTGAAACTGAGATAAGCTACGTTCACAGTCTACATAAACTGCATCAATCCAGATAGCTGCTTCCAAAATTCGAACAACTACAGAAAAGGAAAGCCTAATATCGAGGCATTGCCAGATTCATGAGAAGAAAATACTTTAGTTTTCTGAAGAACGCGCAATGAGTTTTGTGAAGTCAAGTTGTGCAAGAAGGCTGCAGTCAACAGGAGATCAACTTAGTACACTAAATTGATTAGCAAGAACTTACATACTACTAGCTGTTTTTCGGTCTTCATACATGCTAATCAATACAAGCACTCTCTCTAAGAGACCAACTCTTCAACTTGTGGCTCAACAAAACTACTTGAAATACCCCTCTAAACTTGACCCCATCAGGCAATGTCGCCTGAAGATTTTTCGACCAGCTGAACCACTAAAGGACTGATTGAATGAGAGCATCTGAATTTGTATCTTCTCCTAGGAATCCTATTTTCACTATCCTTCCACCATTAATTTACTGCTAAGACAAGCATTCATGTGTAGGCGTTGAATCATTCACCATCTCATAATCTAATCTGCATGCCCATGATCATCAATTCTGACCAAGTGCTCAGGTACATCAAGTTGAAAGTGATGCCGAAACTGTCTCAAAACACCTTGAACAACTACTTCTATCAGTTCCCCATCAGACCTGTCAAACAACACAAGAAAGAAGGATATTCAAGGATGTATACCGACGATTCTATTTCAGTTGTCGTGTGGAGATCTCGTGAAAGAAAGTAAACAAGGCATACGTTGAAGTGAGTTTGTACCCGGTATAATGATAATGCGATTCTTTGAGGTTGCAGACATTTTTGAGCACTCGCAGGTGTTCCATACAGGCCTCCCCGCCACGAAGACCCTTCTCACATGAATGGTAGGCATCCCTGAAATTCCCCAAATTCAGTTCCTTTAGGCGTCGCACGATGGAGGGATCCACTTTGTAGAAAATGGGCAGGACTATGTGTCCCATGCTTTCCTTGCACTCCATCATTTTTACAAGCTCGTGAAGACACCACTTGCTGTCGCAGTAACTTCGAGAGATGACCGTAATATAGATTGTAGACCCTGTGATCGCGCTGAGAAGCTGTGAGGTGAACTCCTCACCAATGGGAAGGTCGGTGTCGTCTTTGAAAACAGAAACTCCAGCATCCACGAGGTTGGCGTAAAGTTGATAGGTGAAGCCCTGACGAGTATCGGCACCTCTAAAGTTCAAGAATACATTGTATCGGGCGATTTGAGGACTTTTCGGTAAATCTGGTTGTAAGCATCCCAGGATAGTTTGGACCACTATCTTAACTAGCTCTTCTTCACGCCTATCAAACCACAATCCGTGAAAAGGATGCAAATTTGGTACAAGATCAGGATCGAATGAGATGAAATGAAGACAAATAAGTCAAACAACCATCGAAGAAAAGAGTGGATGGACACTTTTATTTATTTGAATAAGAAGTATGAATTAACACCGTATTTGATAGAGGAGACTAGAAAGGAAAAGAAAAGATTCAAACGATTATAAGAGAAAAAAGGATAAAGGAATGAAGGAATCAACTTTTTATGTTGTTTGGATGTTAGATAGAGAAATGAATGAAAAATAACGCAGTAGGACTATTATATAATCCCTCTAAATTCTCTATAATTGAACGGATATGGAGGAATTCTAAATATACATAAAGTCGGCTACACCATGTCCATCTTGATCCTTTTTTGTCTTTTTTCTCGTCTCTTTCATTTTTATCCAAACAGGAGAGCCCGTCTGAAACCCTCTCTTCCCTCTCAATCTTCTCTACCAAACATGATAAAAAAAGGAAAGAGAGACAAAATCGTGGAAAGAAATTAATTGAATAGAGGCTAAAAAGATTAGGAGTCCTAGTCTCTATTTCGTAGGGTTCATATTCCTGCCGACATAATGGCACGAGGGTCCCATTCACCGGTGAGTGGAGTGGATGGGGTCCAAGGGCCACCCCAGTACATATTACAGGGGGCGTTTGGTAACGTTTCTGTTCAAAAATTATTTTAGGAAATGAAATAAAAAAAAAAAAATTATTTCTGTTTCGGAGAACAATTTTTGAACAAAATAACACGTTTGGTAAACTTGTTCCTAGAATAGAAAAAGAACAGAAACACGTTTGGTAAACTTATATAATCTTTTAATTTTTTAATATTTTTATTCTTTATTCTTTTTTTCTTTTTTTCTTCCTTTTGGCCCATTGCCAGCGACCGACCGATGAGGGCCAACGGCCTCGCCTTGGCTCGAGCTCGCCTAGATCCAGCGAGGCCGACCTCATGCCAACCGGCAACGCTCCGGCAAGGTCACTCAACGACTAGTCACCGACACTCAACGGACCTGCCAAAAGAAAAAAAGAAGAAAAGAAAAAGAAAGAAAAAATAGGAGATAAAAAATTTATTTTCGGAAGTGTTAGGGAAACAAGAAACAAGTTTTTCTTGTTTCTTGTTTTGTTCCAAATTTGTTCCCTAGAATAGAAACAAGTCTCGGGAACAAAAACATAAACAAACGCGTTACTATTCTTTTTTTATTCCCCGGAACAAAAGAACAGAAATTGTGTTCATAACCAAAAAGAAAGAACACAAACAAACAACCCCTAAGTATATATAATCTTTTTCTCTTATAATTGAGAATGTAACAGAGAAATACAATATGCTAATTATAGTAGAATTATCTGCTAGATATAGTCTTAATTTAAGGTTGAATCAAGATAAAATCTTGCGTTTCAAATTCTCTTTCTCACTTTTTAATTTATATTCCCTTGTAATTGTGCACCGAATCCTAATAATTTCAAATCCGAGACCATCCCGACTTCTGATCACCAAAATATATGTTCCAGAGCTAAGAAAATATATGCTTCCATTTTCATTCTTGCCAACCAACAGTACTTCCCGAACATCATTGGAGAAAGAAAGTAGATAAGATTCGAGTGGAGATGAGGTTGGTACCCATCAGTGACCTTCCATCCATGTAACATGCTCACTTCTTTAAGTGCTCTCTGCACTCCCTCTGTGTCCTCTGCGTCACGCGAATGGAAAGACTTTCCAAAACTGCCTCTCAGGTATCGCACGTCTGAGGGCTCCACTCCGTTGAAAATAGGAAAGACCTTCTGCCGTGCGCTTTTCTTACCCTCCATCATCTGGACGAGCCCGCAGAGGCACCGTTCACTGGACGCGTAGTCCTCCGAGAGGATCGGCATGGAGATCTTGGACCGCTTGGCTGAGTCAAGAAGTTGCCATGGCGAGCCGACCGCCTGCCTTTCGTCAGGTCCGCATATGGAGACTCCGGCAGCACTGAGGCTGGCATGGAGACGACCGCCGAAGGACTCGCGAGCGGTGTTGGAGCCGCTTGGAAAGCTCAAAAACACATCATAACGTGTCGAGTCACTTCCAGCAGGACCTACATGAGAACCACGTAAAGCCAGAGCATCATCCATTGGTTTCTTCTTTTTCTCTGATCGATTTTGCCCCTTCTCTCTTCTCTCTCCGTTTCTTTCAACAGGGCCGGCCACTTTGTTCCTTGAGACCTTGTCAACGCAAAGATCCCAGACCAAGTTGCGTGGTGGCACTAGCTTTAAACCCTGGTAACACGTTTCGATCTTAAACCGTTTCATCTCGTCCATTTATCTAATACCTTGTCTCATAAGTCAGTGTCACAACCACTCATCAAGGTCAGACTGCCCAATTGCCCCCAATCAGTCTACCACCTTGACTGGAAGCTTTGCGGACATGATAAAGCTGGAAGAGTATGAAACAAACTCGAGAAAAGGAGTGAATTGAACTTTTGTCTTTGTTGACTGCCGTGAAAACCGTATCCAAAGCAACCGTGCAAAACGCGCATCACTTGCAAATGGAAAAAGTTCAATGTGCATGTCCGGCCCACTTAGCAACATTTTTAGCTCCTCAGCCCCTCCCTCCATTAGTCTAGCCCATCCTTTGCTTTTGCTTTTAGCCCATCCCTTATGTTTTCATGGCCCAATAGAACTAAACGAGAGGAAAAACACAGACGCGATTACTCTCCCTCTTCTTTTTATTTTTTTGTCAAGAACTCTCCCGCTTCGTTTCTCTTCGTTTTCTCCCTTAACCTCCATCTTCTTCTCCTCCTTCTCCTTCCGCCGCCGCCGTCGCCGCCGCCGCCGTCCGCGGAAAGTAGAGGGAGCGGCGGGGTAGAGAGAGAGGATTTTCGGAAAGTGGGGGCGATCGAATTCGCTCGCGGAAAGCGATTGCGCTTAGATTGGGCGGATCTGCGGATCTAAGCGGCCCTCGACCAGTCGCCCCCACGTGCTCTGTCGCCGTTCCCCGGTCTTTTAGATCTCCGTCGCTGTCGTCCGGCGCGGTTCGGCCGCAAACCTAAACTCTGTTGTGAGTTGCTATCCTTCTCTCTATCCTCCCCCTTCCCCGAATTGCTGTGATTTGAGGGTTAGAATGTGGACGGTTGGATTTGACCCGATCAGTTGTAAATGGGTTTCGGTTGGGTGTTTCGTTAACTCTTATGATGTGAGTCTCTCTGTTTCATGGGGGCTTTTCGTGGGTTCTCTTCGTTTGAGCTGCAGTAGTTATTGGTTATGGATTGTGTCGTGCAAGTGAAGAAGGCAATGAGGGAAAGAGGAATAAAAAAAGGTCCCTGCGTGTAGTTGGGTTGAGATTAAACACAGAACTCATGTCTTTATGGCGAATGATAATTTGCATCCCCAAATAAAGGAGATCAGGAGAAAAATTGACACATTGGCAGAAGAGATGGAGAAAGAAGGATCCAAACCTGACACAAGTTGTGCCCTTCACAATGTTGATGAGGACGTTAAGATTGAATCTCTTAAATATCATAGTGAAAGATTAGCAATTGCATTTGCACTTATTAGCACACCTAAGGGATCACCTATCCTTATAATGAAGAATTTGAGAGCCTGTACAGACTGTCATGCTGCAATCAAGGCGATATCAAGGATTGTTCAAAGGGAAATTACAGTTCGAGATTCAAACAGGTTTCATCACTTTAGAGATGGAATTTGTTCTTGTGGTGATTTTTTTTTTTTTGGTAAAGTAAGAAATCTTGTGGTGATTATTGGTAGGTTTTGCATGGAAAATTCACTGCAATGGATGACAAGGTCACAAAAACGAGTTCTCGGGTTTAGTCGGGGCTAGATGACTGTAATCCAGTGTTGCTTAAGATCGAGCATCTGATTTGAGTCAATCAATAGAATCTACTATTCTGAGTTTATGATGACAATTACTGCACTAGAGGTTACAAAGTCTAATATTACGTTTGGTTGTCCAGATTTTTAATCGGGATAGACTGGATAGGATAAAATATGAAATCCCGAGATTTTTTTTATATCTTGTCCATTGTTTGTGAATTACAGTATTAAAGTAGGATATATTCACATCATATCATATAAATTTTTTTTTATATAAACGGCATATTTTATAAATGAACCTAAATATCCATAAACGGATATGGTGAAAATCTCTCATAACACTATTCATTAATTTATTTTTATTTTGTTTTATTTTATTTTTCCTCTTTTTATATTATTTTCTTTATTATTTCTTTTTCCCCTTTCATCATTCTTTAATAAAATTTTATCAAATAGTAACTGTTCTAACATACCTAAAATACAAAATTACCGAATATATATAATAAATATAAATATTTAATGTATAGATTGATTGTTTATTATAAGATAGAATTAAAATTGAATATACAAATTAAAATAAAATTAATTAAAAATAAATTTTTTAATTTTATTTTTAATTTCTTAAATTAGAATTCAAATATTATTTATTATTAAAATATAATTTCAATTTTGTTAATTTAATACGTTTTTTATTTAAGAAAAATAATTTTTTTTATTATGGACATTATAAATCCTATCTACATTTATCCTACCTTCCTCATGGGATAATTTTATCCTGCCTATATCTCTCTTATATCCGATTTTACCCTGTCTTAAGCAAGCACCAAACATAGAATATGATAAATCATATCCTATCTCGAATTTTATCCCGACTGTCAAACGCAGCCTAAAAGTACGGGGATTCATAGGAATATATCTTGTAAAATAACACAAAAAAATAGCAATTATGTCTATATGATTCATATTGTTTTTACCTATTAAAGAGAGAATGTTTATTTAGTTTGTTGGTTGTTTAAATAGGGGTGGGTGAAAGGTACAAGATATTTCAATGGGATAATCCTTCTTTAACAGTTCATGATTCATGATTTGAAATCTGCCTTTTCCTTTCCGTAAAGTACAGATACTTTGGTTGGGATTGTTTTGCCTGAATTATGAGCAAGAACAGTTAGTTTATCTCGTATGATCCACTTGCAAGTTGTGATTATTTTTCATTTTGATTACCTTGGCAGAAACCTTTCTCAATTGGTTAAACAATGAATGGGTCTCAGACAAATTCAGGATTATAGCCACCATTTGACAATTATATTTTGTCGGCTCTTCTACTGGTATTTTAGTAATAAATCTTTAAAAAAAAAACATAAGGATAAGATTTCCTAAATTTGATTAAATATGAAAATGTTTTATTAATATGGGTCGGATCGGATATGGGTATTGGAAAATTTTGCATTAGGCATAAATGGATCATAAATGGATTAATGAGTCAATTTGGATCGGACCGTTAATGACGCGACCCACCAGTTTAACAACTCTATTTCTTGGATGCGAATTTATTATTATATGTGGAATTATCCATTTTGAAGGCACATAAAGTGCTGTTGACACTCGAATTTTTGTCAACCTTTTAGTTATCTATTCATTTTACAAAAATATAAAAAAAAAAATAAAAGATAAAAATCAAAAAAATATAATAAAATGAAATGAATTAAAAAAATTTGAATGTAAATGATATAAAAAAATGAAATGAAGTCGAGCGGGACGGCATTTCCGGCCCACTTAGCAAAAATTTTAGCCCCCTAAGCCCCTCCCTTAATTGGTCCAGCCCATTTTTAATTCCTTGAGCCCATCTTTTGCTTTTTCTCTTAGCTCATCCCTTTTATGTTTTCATGGCCCAATAGAATTAAGCAAAAAGGAAGCCCAGGCCCCATTCTCTCTCCTTCTCTCACACGGCTGCTCACGTCTGTGAGCGTGCCTGTGAGGGGAACCGCGACTGACGAGGGAGAATCGAGAGAGCCTCGCTGGTTTGGAGGCGCTGGATGAGGAAGTCGTCGGCCATGGCAGAGCTCGACTGAAGAGTGAAACCGGAGAAAAGAAAGAAGGAAAGAGAGAAAGAACGAAGGAAAAAAGATGGAGAGCGTCGGCCATGGCAAAGCTCGGCTGAAGAGAGAAACCAGGATTTGTGTCCACCCACATTCGAACCAAGATATGAGGAGAGTGAAGCCGTCTGAAGCGGATTCGTGAGTTTTTGTTTCAGTCGAAGGGAGAATCCTCGGGATTTCATTGATCTCGATCAGTTGAAGTTCAAAAATCCAGTCTCGCTGAGGTAAGAACATGTCCTCTATTTCGGTTTTACACATGACCTGTTTGATGTTTTGTCTAAGTGTCTTCAATGTTGATTGTTTCCTGTTACTGGTCAATCCGTGAGCATTTTAGTACGAGTCTCGGGTTGTTAACTGATGCAGGCGTTATCATAATCCAATCTCGGTTTTCGCTAATCAGCGTTAGCTTTTGATTATCCCTCTGCTTCAACTTATGATAGTCTGAACAATAGAAGTTAGTCTCTGTTATAGATCATTTTTTGTGCGTCCGAACACGTCATGGAATTGATTGTATGGTCATGACCTTGTGCCTTATTCTCAATCACTTTTGGAGCACAATCTAAACCTATGTGACATGGATTGGATGTTGTACTTGATAATTTTTACAAGTATATGTTCGAAAGTTGGTTCCTCTCACTGTCGCAAACTTTCTTATTCATTAGCATTGGGTTCTGTGATGTGTTGATCACGTATGTTGACGATTGGAGTCAACATGTTGATGACTTTGATCTGGTGATGGTCAGAGGTGATTAATATTGAGGTAAAAATGTATATATGCTGTTCTTTGCTTAAGATTTATGTAGGTGGTCCTGTATATCAAATTCATATGTGCTGATCTTGGGTAGATTGGAAATGCTCATATGCTGTTTGTTTTATCTTGACACGTTCAGCTACGGTGATTTTCAAGGAACGTTGTTTATAGTTGAGAGAATTCTGTTTTGAATGTTCGATAGATTCTGGATAAGTAACTTTCTATGTTTTGTTACTGGAATAGAGATGGATAAAGACTTGGCCAAGAATTAAAGGAATAAAAGGGAAGTTTGAGTATACTGGAAATGAGAATGAAAGAGTTTTGTCAAAACGAGTTGAATCTTGTCAAAACATGCTGGAATCTTGCTGAATTTTGTTGAAAAACATGTTGGAATTGAACCGGATGCATGCTGACTGTGATTGTACTCCTCACTCCAATGAAGGTCTCGTTCTACTTTGTCCTTAGTTTGATAACACGAGTTCATGTATATTGGTGTGATGACATTACATCAATTTCATGTCAATTCTTTACAAAAACAATTGGAAATTTTGATCTTGGCTAATCTGTAATAATTCTGAATGTTACTGGATGGTACTAATTGGATATGATTTTGGGAGATTCAGACTTAGTTTTGCTCTTGCATGATTAGCTTATTCCATACTAGGCTCTGATCTTTTCTCACTTAGAGTTTGCTAGATTTTCATCCATTCTTGCTGTACGCTCACCACCTGTTTGCTGCTATGCCCTTTAGACATAGAAATGAAATAAATCATGTTTTTCGTTCAATCGAATGTCCAAATGTCACACGAGGTATGGGTTGGGAGAGCCCGAGTCAATAAAAGGTTGTTGGCTCGAAGTTGGCAATACCTCTAAACCTAATTTCCTCCTCCTGTTGGAGGGGTTAGGTCGTGATAAGCACTAGAGCTTAACAATCTGCTACAATCCAATTGATCCCACCATAACCCCTAAGATTATCCACTGCTTCATTGAGCATCACTTAAGAATCAACATTAATGTAGGGCTGTCAATTTTATATCAAATCATTTTATTTTGGTTGTTATCAAAATTGTTTTCATATTGTAGTTTGTTTGGGTGTGATGCTCTGAAGTTAATTGCTTTGACTTTCTTCTTACTTATTATTGCATAAGGGATAAGAATTTTTTTAGACATTGGTGTTATTAGCTGATGCATTTATACCCTAATACTTGTTCTGCTAATTAATTTTCGCTAGTTACCTCCCGGCGCACCTGCACTTTGGGGTAGTCTTTGTCAATGGGGCCAAGATGGAAGGGAAAGGGTGCAGAGGTCAGAGCACAAGCCGATCCAATGTCCAAGATTATATCGCGGCTCAAGTCATCTTTAATTGAGTCAAATTCTCATGGTTTGCTCTCAGGTTGGTCTGTTCTTCTTGCTGTAGAGGCAGTTCAAAGTGATCTTCTAAATCGGGCATGTTTTGGCCGACCGGTAGTCACAGCCGAGAAGGACAGGCAATGGTTTCAATTGAGTATGGAGGAAGCCTTTTACCTTTGCTATACCCTGAAATGCCTCAAGATTCACGGTGGAGATAACTGTCAAAAAACTGATGAAGAGTTATGGGAATACATGACGGCCAAGAAATCTACCTTCCCCGAATTTTTCAAAGCTTATGCTCATCTTCGGACGAAAAATTGGGTGGTGAGGTCGGGATCGCAATATGGAGTAGAATATGTTGCGTACCGGCACCATCCGTCTCTTGTCCATTCTGAATATGCCGTGCTCGTTTCAACAGTGGGGGACAGTGGCGAGAATGGGCGATTGAGGGTATGGTCGGATGTTCATTGCGCAGTCCGTCTTTGCGGGAGCATAGCGAAAGCGCTCTTGGTGCTTAACATCAGCAAGTGCGGTCATGGCGATGCATCTCCTTCGTGCGTGACTCTCTACTCTGTGGAAGAGCGAGTCGTAGCAAGATGGAGTCCGAAAGATTGCCGCGAAGATCATTCGATCGCGGTTAATGGCAATTGACCCAGCAGAGAATTTCGTTTTTTTTCTTCTTTTTTTTTTTGTCCTTTTTGTTTCTTGTTTTCTGGGATATGATATGAAGTCAATGGCAAAAACCACCCTAATCATTTTGTGATTATAAAGGAAGACAAATATTAACTTAGGAAATATAATCTAGTCCGATTTGATATTCAAAGCCTAAGTGAAGATCTAGTGCGAATTATCTTCTTCGAAAATGGACTCCTTGATTGATGTTCGCCGATTACGTTCAAAGTAATCTAATTGTCTTCGAAGATTTATGTACTGTATTCTGGATGATGTTGAGCTTCCTCTGCCTTTTATATGTCCTCCCCTTTCTTTAATGAATGTTTTGGTATGCATCCTAAACTTCCATCGGATTCTCATCGCGAGTTTCCGATCCTTTAGCCGTGTGTATCGCTAGGTCATGGATTCCTCGACTGGGGACTTGAACTTCCTTCGACTGAGGACTTGAACTTCCTTTCACGTCTCGAGTCTATCAATGTTTTGCTACGTGTTATAATTTCCATTTACACTCCGTCCACTAGAACCTCACAATCGTTCAGACATCCATGTATGGTTTTGCGGGCGACCTTTATGATCAACATGCTTATTTACAATGAAAAGTGGAAGGTGTTTAAAACTTGTTGATGGTAATGTTGTTTTTTCTCCGATAGTTACAGAATAAACATGGATGAAAAAGTATTTGAAACAAAGTAATGAAGGATGACAAATTGTTGTTTCAATTACGTTAAAAAATGAACTGAAATTATTGTCAAATTAGATAATTTGATATAAATTAAATTTAGAAAACATCCTAGATATTTATGGTATATGATAACTCACCTCGGCAGGAAAGAGGAATCGGCAGGAAAGAGGAAAAGATTAGATTTTCCAAGATCCACTATCAAAATTGAACAAAAAAATCTAAAATATGTTCTAATGGAATTACTTTATCAAAATTGAAAAACGAAAAATTTCTCTTTAATTTTTTTTAGGGGTCGGAAAAGATAACTAAATTGTAGTTTCTTCATTAAAAAAAACACGGATCTCAGAAACAATGAGGTCCCTTAAAGTACTAGGGGATCAGTAAGCCAGTCTCTAGGAGCGAGGTGGCAGTCGCATCTATGGTCTTGGCAACCCCGTCTGCAGCTTGATTTGCATCTCTAAAACGGTGGTCTAGACCCAAATTTTTGAAATGGGCCATTAATCTGTAGGCCGGCAAAGCTGGTTCTTGGCCTGTCACCGCCACTGCCACCGCCCTTATCAGGTCGCTTCAAGCTATCTGACTCCAAAATTTAAGTTGAGAGAAAGCGCACGCACCGCCTCAAGCAGCGCGCAGGGGTTTCAATCTTGTCCCAACCGTGGAAGCACAAACCCTCTTCGCAACTTTTCCGGTTTGATCTCTTCAGTGACGATGTCTTCTCCTTCTTCTTCTTCCCGCAACATCTGCCATCGCTTGTGCAGAAGACGCGGGAGAGCTCACATGGAGGATGGAACCAGGAAACGTCCATGATCCGATCTGCCGCCGGAGATTCTCTCCATGATAGGGTATTGGCTCCACACTCGCATGGACGTCCGGTTCTGCAGCGTCTGCTCTTCGTTCCACTCCTCGATCCACCCGCCTCGCTGCCATGCACGCGGTTCCCCTTCCGAATCCATCGCAAGCCGTGGTCGGCCCTCTTCCTCAAAAAGAGCACGGTCTACACCCTCGAGACACCGGGTGGGGCCGCCCTCTCCTGTCGCACGGGGTGGCTGCTGAAGCTCGAGGAGATGGAGCTCCGGCACATGCAGATGCTAAGCCTATCCTCGAGGCGGCAGATCACATCTTTGCCCCGCAAGTTCCCAGAGATGCTCGATTCTCTCCAGTACCGAATCGTCGAAATCTGTAGAGAATACACGCTCGGTTATGGAAGGGGAGGCCTCGATCAAAAAAGGTGGCTTGATCTATATGAAGTTGGGCTGAAAGCAGTGATGCATCCGGATTGTTGTGTATGGTCTGATCTAGATCAGTGCTTGGTTTATTTCATTAATGAAGAAGGGCAATTAGCTTATTGCAAGTACGGGTATGAGAACGGGAGCCTTGTAGATGATCCACAGGGCGGCCTTTAGACATTGCAGTCTATGAAGGCAAAGTCTGCACGGTCGACCATTTGGGGTCTGTTTCGCAGGTCGATTCAAACTTCAGACTTCGAAGTATCTCGTTGTCAGTCCCCAACGGCGGCTTGAGGAAGTACTTGGTGGTGTCGAGTGGCGATCTTTATGTGGTGGACAGACACGAGGAAAGCTTCAAGAGGCGGGAATTCAGACACTAGAGATTGGATCGACAATGTGGGAGATGGGAGGAGGTGAGTAGGTTGGGCGATTCGGCTTTCTTCATTTGCAAGGACTGGTCGTTCGCAGTCTCGGTGCGGGAGTTCGACGGGTGCAAGGCGGATTGCATCTACTGCGCGGATGGGAGCCGTTCCCTGATTGAAACCTTTGATGTGTACAGCTTGCGGAAGGTACCCTCAAGTCGGAGGGCGACTTCCTAGTGGTCGATTCTTATCTGTTTTACAATTCCTAGTGCGACATTGGAATGGTCCTTCTTATTGTTGTGAAGTATGGGGACGAGACTATGTGGGACAGCTTGGCATGATTAAGACTTTTTTAAGGGGAAAAAAAAAAAAAAAAAAAACAGAGAAGAAAGGATGTCATAAGATTATACCCTCGAATGAATTCGAGAAAATACAATTTTATGTCTAGAGGAATTTTGTGCAATATGCAATGTTTTATTTGAAAGTTCAATTCGTTTGTGTGATCATGGAACTATTTCTTAATGTTGGGTGTGATTATTTTATCTGATTACACGAGTGAAATAGTTTACCACAAATTCCAAAGCTATTGCGAAATATGCAATTCAGTTCATAATGTTTCAACTTTCAATGACAAAGTCAAATAAGCCATTTGGTATTATTCAAACATTGCCATTGTCACAATATTGCATAAAATTTAGCTTATGATCTCCAATTCAGCTTATGATATCCAATTCTCCAAGCATGCAAATCATAAAGTAAAATATGACGATATGGCATTAGCACATTTTTTGTTTATTTAGGAAATAAATTGAAAACAGACGAAATTTGGTTAAATCTTGTTCATAATTTTTTTTACACTGATAAAGTTTTCAAGTTTTGGTGTTTCGTATTTTCTTTTAGTTAAGTCTGTGTGTTTTATTTTTATAAAAACATCATTTTTTTTATATGTATCATTAACGACATAGCTTAAAGCACACAGGTTTGACCAAATTAAATGAGAAAACACCGAACACCAGAGCTTGAACTTTTCATATGCTTATAAAGTTAGGAACAATATTTTGATTAAAATAAGTATATATATATATATATATATATATATATATTTTATAGATATATTAATATTGTTTCTAAGTATTTTGTGAAAACACTTTGACTTGAAATCTGGGATGAACGGTTCTAGAGGAACTTACCCTATTGTGACCAATTCTCGATTTTTGAAACTTGAAACCTACCTCTGACACTGACCTTGGAATTAACCCTTCCGGTCTACTCTAATTCCAAGGTTTACTTGGGAACTGGCCAATTTGTTTTTTTATTTTCATTTTCATTTGGCATTCTTTGAAAGTGTTGCTCAAGACTTTGATTATTAGAATTACATAACGCAAATGCCTCAAAAAAAAAAAAAAAAAAAAAAAACCTCTTGTACCTGCTAGAATCGGAAAAACGTAGCTTGAGTATCCTTGATCCTTTTTTGTGGCTAAGCGACCAACCTATAGGAGGCTTACGAGGTTTGAATGGTTGATTTGCATCAAGGAAATGTGAAGAAGCAGGCGAAGCAAAACAAAGAGTTAGAAGCAATAGTGGTAACAGGAAAAATACAAAATGCAAAGGTAAAACTTAAAAAAGGAGAGAATGAGGATTTTTCGGTCTGGTTCTATGCCCAAAATATGAATCAAATATTTACAATGAGAAACGGAAGGTGTTTAAAACATGTTGATTAAAACATGTTGATGGTAATGTTTTTTTTTTTTTGCCCTCCAATATTAACGGAACAAACATGGATGAAAGAAATATAAAATAAAATAATGGAGGATGACAAGTAGTTCTGATTACTTTAAGATATGAATTGAAATTATTGTTGGATAAGATAACCTGATATAAATTGAATTTAGAAAGCATTCCAGATATTTATGGTACATGATAAAGACTCACCTTAGGCAAAACGAGAAAACATTAGATTTTCCAAGAATCATGATCAAAATCAAACGAAAAAATCTACAAGATATTCCAATGAAATTCTGTTATTAAAACTAGAAAAATTCCTTCTAATTTTTTCTTTTGGGTCGAAAAAGATAACTAAACTTCGTTACTTGAAGTAGTTTCTTCATTATCAAAAACACGGCCTCGGAAACAATGAGGTCCCATAAAGTACTAGACCACTAGGGAATTAGTAAGCCAATCTCTAAAAATAGGAAGATAGTCGCGTCCAGGAGCCTTGTCTGCAGCTTCATTTGCTTCTCTCGAATGGTAAGCTAGACCCAGATTTTCGACATAGGCCATCTCCAATTCGCAGGCCCACGAAGCTTGCTCTTGGTCCGTCACCGCCACCGCCACTGCCGCCGCCCTTATCAGGTTCAAAGCTATCTGACTCCAAAATCAAGTTCAGAGAAGTGCACGCATCCCCTCGAGGAGAGAGCAAGGGTTTGAATTTGTCCTACCGTGGGAGCACAAACCCCTCTTCGCAACTCTTCCGGTTTGATCTCTGCAGACAAACGTTACGCTACGATTTCTTCTTCTTCCGCTGGCAACATGTGCGATCGCTCGTGCAGAAAACGTATGAGAGCTCCCATGGATCCAACCGATGGTCCGACCTTCCTATGGACATTCTCTCCATGATTGGCAAGCGGCTCGACACCTGCATGGATGTCCTCCGGCTCCACAGCATCTGCTCTTTGTTCTACTTGATCCACAAGTTCCCAAAGGTACTCGATTCTGGCCAATTCCAAATGGTTGAAATCCGTAGGCAATACACGCTCGATTATTGCGGTACAACCGGAGGCCTCTTTCAAGGTGTACAGAAAGTAGTGATGCATCCGGTTGCGTAGGTTCTGATTTAGATCAGTGTTCGGTTTATTTCACGGTTGAAATTGGGCAATTAGGTTGTTGGAAGTACGGGGATGAGACTCGGAGCCATTTAGTTGATGATGTTCCACGGGCTGTGGTTATAGTGACATTGGCAAAGTCTAGGTCGGATTACTCCTGGGAGTTTTCGCAGATGGATACATCTTTCAAACTTAGAATTTTCTCATTGCCATTCTATGGTAGGCGGGGGTGGCGGCCACCGCCACGCCTCTTCGTGGCATCCAGTGGTGTCAGCTCGTGATTTTTTATTTAGAGTTAGCGGACAGATTCATTAGACATGGTGGGCGAGGGAGGGATGATAAGACGAGTTTTTTTTTGGTAGTCTATAGATTGGATCAACGACATGGGAGATGGGAGGAGGTGAGAAGCTAGGGCAATTCGTTTTTCTTTCTCTGCAACTGCTGCTCGATCGCAGTCTCGGTGCGCGAGCTCGACGGGCGCGACGGGAATTGCACCTACCACGCAGAGAATCATTTGGCCGGACTATTCTGACTTCCTTATTGGTTTATTCCGTCGATGAAGTAGGGCGATAAGGTTATTGGAAGTATGGGGATGAGACAGACAGCTTGTCTTTTTTTTTTTTTTTGGTCGAAAAGACAGACAGCTTGTCATGTCCCTTTTAAATGCACCTATGTTTGTAGTCTTTGGAATTCGGTTCTCATTCTAGATATGAATAAGATTGAATTTTTATTTCCAGAAAAAAAAATGATGTTATTAAGATTACTCAAGAATGAAGTTGAAAAATGCAATTTATATTTAGGAGAATGATACTCACGGTCCCTAAATTTTGTCCTGCATGCAATGTCATATTTGAAAGCTTAATTCATTTAATGTGGTTGTTAAATTATTTTGTGATGTTTAGTGTAGTCATTTTATTGATCAAACAAATGAAAAAGTTGCCACAAGTTCCCAAGCTATTGCGATTTGTGCTATCTAGTTTTTAATATCTCAATTTTCAGTAACAAAATCAAATAAGTTAGTCAGTATTATTCTCAAGTTTTTAAGATCATATTATTGCCCAAAATTTAGCTTATGATCTCCATTTCTCCTAGTATAGAAAACATAAAGTGAAATATACTTACATAGGACTATAACCATATGTAAAAAGATGATAAAAAGGTAGCATCATATTTTTTGTTGATCTAGGAAATAGATTGAAAACCACGATGTTATACACTAATAAAATTTTCAAGCTTTGGTGTTTCGTATTTTCTTCATTAAATTTAGTTAATCTTTGTGTTTTATTTTTTTGTAAAAATATCATTTTTTTTTGTATGAATATAGAGTTTCAAAGCACACAGATTTGACTAAATTAAATGAAAAAACACCAAAGATTGGATTTTTTTTTATATATTTAAAATTTAGGAACAGTATTTAGATTAAAATAAGTATGAATATCTATAGATATATTGACATTGTTTCCATGGATCTTTATGAAAACACTTAAAAGTTAGGGCAAGCGGTTTTATGGGAACCTACCGTATCGGGACCGTTTATCAATTTTTGAAACTTGGACTCTATCTATCAACTCTAGTGTCCTAGAGTCGATCCTATCAGTCTGGTCCGATTTCAGGGTCTATATGGGAAACGTCCAATTTCTTTTTTATTTTCTATTTCATTTGGTATTCCTTGAGAGTGTTGCTCAAGATGTTGATTCTTCAAATTAAGGTCGGTTCGGTTTGGTTTCAAGGTATACCTTGGACCGTTGCTTACTCTTATTTATAATACAGAAATATCAACATGATAAAACTTTAAATAAAGTTCTATTTTTATTATTGCTCTTCCTTGAATTAATATACCAGTAGTGTCAAAACATGTCATACCCTAGAAATTATTAGGTGGGACGGCTCCATAAAGTTAGTAACACTTGACACAGCACGATACAGAGTTAATCAGGCTTGAGTTCGACAAAAACAAATTAGATCGTCTCTTATAGGTTATCTACTTAATCTGTGAGACACCATTTGAAACATTTAAGTAATCAAATTAATGTGTCACTTTTTTTAACACGATACGACTAAACTACAATATTTCCAACGAAAGTAGTTCATTTACTTGAGAGTGAATTATATGACGGCATTATGCCGCTCTTATGGCTTAAAGCATTATAGATGTTGTAGTTAGAATCATATATACACCGGTCAGTCCATCACCCAAATTGGTGGACTGCCATGTGGCAAATTGGGTGATTTTTTTTCATTTTTTGATGTGTTCAATTAGTAATTTTTTTTAATGCTAAGCATCCTAAAAATCAATTTTTTTAGCTTGACCGATGATCATGAGATTGTGTTTGGTAACTTTTAAATTTTTGGAAATAATTTTTGTTAAGAAATAATTTTTTTTTTTATATTTCTGTTATCGGGAACAAAGAAGTACATTCTTTTTACTTTTTATTTTTTTTCAAAATCCATTTCTTGGACACTTATCTATTTCAGGGAATAGAAAAATTAATTGACGTTACCAAATAGATTTCTATACTTTTTCTACTCTAAGGAGCAAAAGATTAAAAAAAAAAAAATAGAATGATTATCAAATAGCCCTAAGACAAACACAAGAAACCTCTGAATTGCAGTGACAACGTTGGGTTGGGCTTTTTCCTGTAATGGGTCGAGCCTGAGCTCATTTCAGTGACGACAATTCATCCGCACTGTCTGCTCTTTGCTTTGAAATAAGAAGATTCCTTTTCAGCTTTCCCGGTTTCATTTCGTTCAGTTGCTCCTCACCCTTCCCAGTTCAGACGTCAGTCTTCTCAACTTTGCTTCGGAAACTCTTGGATGCTCACCTCCAAACGTAAATGCAATCACCCATTAGATGGTAGTGGTTTCTCGTACTGTCCTTTTGCTTTGAATAAGCTGAAAATGCCTTCTTTTTTTCTTTCTTTTTTCATCCTCCAATTTGGCGAATAGAGTGTCGTTTCCCTGCTTGTTTGAATGAACGAACCGATGGACATGCAAGATATAACTTCAGGATACTATTGAACTTTCGTCTGTGGAGATTAGTGGCTCACATGTGGAAATTCAACCCATGTCGTGATTAGCAATTCTCGGTATTTTGTTAGTCAAAGAACTGGATATTTATGCTTTGTGAGGGACATGTAACATGTCCTTAAATTGAGATTTTTCTGGCATTGCTTTTAGTTTTTGAATTGAATTTGCTGACGCACCTGGTGGGGTAAGGCTCGGCTTGATGTTTGTTTCGTTGTTAGTTCAAACCGAGTCAACATGATTCTGATAGGTGCTTGAAATGAATTGTTCCTGTAGTCTAAAGTGTGCTTGAAATGAATTGTTCAAACAGAAACTCCGGCATCCACGAGGTTGGTGTAGAGATTATAGGCTAAGCCTTGATGAGTATCGGCGCCTCTAGAGTTCAAGAATATGTTGTACTTTGCACTCTGGGAAACAAGCTATAAATCTGGCCGTAAGCATCTCAAACTTGTTTGGACAACTATATTCACTAGTTCTTCTTCGCACCTATCAAAACACGACTATGCGTGAAAAAGGATGGCCAATCAGGCTATAGGATTAGGATGGAAGTAACCTTCGACAAAAAAAAAGGTTGGACACTTTGGGTTTATTTGACAAGGAAGAATAAATTCACACTTTATTTGGCATAGGTGATTAGAAGGGAAACAAAAATTCATATGATTACAAGAAAAAAGAAGAGAGCAAATAAAGGATTAAATCATAAAGACTAGAATTGGACGGATGTGGAACAATTTAAAATACACAAAAAATTGACTCCACCCAAACCCTCTTGACCCTTTTCTTTTTCCAAATTTTCAGTCCGTTTCCTTGTATCCAAACAAGAGAGCACCTTTTTTTTCTTTTCCCTCAATCTCCTCTACCAAAAACAACGTAAAAGGACAGAGAAAAACAAAATCGGAGAAAATAAATAATGAAAAGAAGGTAAAAACATTAGGAGCTCTAGTCCCAAATCCCCAAACCATCTACAACTTTCGATTGCCAAAATTAAGTTGAGTTTATTTTGTCATCCTGCAAACCAAACAGTGCGTGGCAAACGTTATTGAGGAATCACATTTGGGTGATGAGGTTGGTACCCGTCAGTGACCTTCCATCCATGCAACATGCTCATTTCGAAAAGCGCCCTCTGCACTCTCTCGATGTCAGAATGACGGGCGTTTTCAAAACTGCCTTTCAGGTATCGCAGGTGCGAGGGCTCCGCTCGGTTGAAAATGGGCAACACCATCTGCCGTGCTCTTCTCTTTCCCTCCATCATCTGGACGAGCCCGCAGAGGCACCGATCGCTGGACGCATAGTCCTCCGAGAGGATTGGATGCAGATCTTGGACCGCCAGACGGCTGCGTCGGGAAGTTGCGATGATGAGCCGACCGCCAGGTTTTCATCGGGTCCGCATACGGAGACTTCGGCAGTGGCAAGGCAGGCATGGAGGCGACCGGGGAAGGACTCGGGAGCAGCGACGGAGCCTCCTGGAAAGCTCAAAAACACGTCATAACGGGTGGAGACGCATGCAACTGGACCTGCATGAGGAACACATAAAGCCAGAGCGTCGTCCATCGATTTCTTCTTTACTATGATCGATTGCGCCCCCTCCCTCCCCTTCTCTCTCTTTAAATGGAACGGGACCGGCCCCTTTAGTCCTCGAGATCCGAGACCAAATTGCCAGGAGCCTTCTTGGCTGCGGTAATTTCACGCGTAGGGGGTTTTTTGAATAATTTTCCCTTTCGGTTTTTTTTTTTTTTTTAATAATTTGAGACAATTGTCAAATTGTAAATGGATCTATTAAAAAACGCCACTTCAGCTACAAACCACAAAATATTTTCTCTCTCTAGCTTTTCACAACAAAACAACTCAAAATACAATCCCACATTTATAGATCCACTAAACTCGGCTCCATCAAGCATGCCACTTGAAGATCTTGCGACCAGGTGAACCGCTAATGGACTAACCTAGTTAGAACAGATGAATTTGGACCTTCTCTTCTTAAGGATCCTTTTTCCACTATCCTTCCATCATCTATTAACTTCAAGATAGGCTATCATTTGTAGGCATTGGATCTAAGCAAGTGCTTGGGCACATCTAGTCGAAATTTAATACACATCTGCCACAAAACTTCTCCAACAGTAAGTCTGACCAAGTGTTCATCGTACCTGTCAAACAACACAAGAAATAAAGATGTGAGATTTTGTAAAATTATTGTCAACTATTAAAAAAGTTTGAATTGTACAAAGAAGGGATTATTTATACTTAGGACTTTTAGCTCTGATATAATGTATGATTTTGTGAAACCACCGTCAACTATTTTAAAAATTTAAAGTTGCTAAATGAAGACGTGATTTATAATCTAAATATCCTAACAAATGATATTTAATGGATATACGACATCGGCTCTATTTTAATTGTCGTGTGAGGATCTTGCAGGAAAAAAAAAAACGTAAACAAGGCATACATTGACGTGAGATAATTAGGTTCAGCTTCGTATCCTTTCAAATAGGAAACATCTTCGAGCGCTTCTAGGCCTTCCCCAGTGGCGCCCATGAGATGACGCTGCTCATGTGAACGGAAGACATCCCCGAATCTCCCTGTTCGGTGTCGCACATGGGAGGGTTTCACACCGTAGAAAAGGGGCAGGATCATGTGTCCCCTGCTATTCCTGCACTCCAACATTTTTACAAGCTCATGCAGGCACCATTTGCTAGAAGCATAAGTTGGAGAGAGGATCGTAATGTAGATTGTACACCGTGTGATCGCACTGAGAAGCTGTGAGCCAAACTCCTCGCCAATGGGAAGGTCAGTGTCGTCTTTGAAAACGGAAACTCCAGCATCCATGAAGCCTTTGTAGAGTTTATAGGCAATGCCATGGCGAGTATCAGCGCCTCTAAAGTTCAAGAATACGTTGTACCTGGTACTCTGAAAAACATTCTGTAAATCTGGCTGGAAGCATCTCAGAACGGTTGGGACTACTATCTTCAATAGTTCATCTTCGCTTCTATCAAACACCACGATCCGTGAAAAAGGATGGCCAACCAGGATATAGGATTAGGATGGAATGGCATGAAAGGAAGAGAAATAGGGCAAGCAACCACCAGAGAAAAGAATGTATGGAAACTAGTTTATTTGAAATAGAAGAATAAATGAACACTTCATTTGGCATAGGTGATTATAAGGGAAACAAAAATTCATAAGAGAGTAATGAAGGATTAAATTATAATGACTCTAATTGACGGATTTGGAAGAATTTTGTATACACAAAATTGACTACACTTTTTTTTCCCTCTTTCTCTTTCTGTTTCCTTATGTCCGAACAAGAGAGCACTTTTTTTTTCTTTTCTCTCAATCTTCCCTACCAAACACAACGTAAAAGGAAACAAAAAAATAAAATCGGGGAAAAAAATTTATGGAAGGGAGCTGTAGTGTCGAATCCCCAAACCATCCCTAACTTTCGATTACTAAAATTAATTAAAGTTCGTCTCATTATCTTGCAAACCAAACAATGCGTCTCAAACATTATTGAGGATAGAGATTTGGGTAGAGATGAGGTCGGTACCCGTCAGTGATCTTCCATCCATGCAACATGCTCACTTCAAAAAGTGCTCTCTGCACTCCCTCGATGTCAGAATGGCAGGCCTTTTCAAAACTCCCTTTCGGGTATCGCAGGTGCGAGGGCTCCACTCGGTTGAAAATGGGCAACACCATCTGCCGTGCGCTTCTCTTGCCCTCCATCACCTGGACGAGCTCGTGGAGGCACCGATCGCTGGACACATAATCCTCCGAGAGGATCGGGATGCAGATCTTGGACCGCCAAATAGCTGCGTCGGGAAGTAGCGATGACGATGAGCCGGCTGCCTGGCTTTCGTCGGGACGGCATATGGAGACTCCAGCAGCGGCGAGGCAGGCACGAAGGCGACCAGGGAAGGACTCAGGAGTAGTGTCGGAGCCTCCTGGAAAGCTCAGAAACACATCGTAATGCGTCGAGCCGCATGCGACTGGACCTGCACGAGAAACACATAAAGCCAGAGCGCCGGCCATCGATTTCTTCTTTTACTCTGATCGGATTGTGTCCCCTCCCTGCCTCCTCTCTCTCTTAGAATGGAACGGGACCGGCCACTTGCGTCCTCCAGATCCGAGATCAAATTGCCCGGAGCCTTCTCGGTGCACCTTCACGCGGAGGGGAAATGCGTGGTAATTTATCGGCGTCTTTACCATCATTTCTTGTCCGCGTCTGGGCGTATTTGACTCGTTTCCAATTAAGAAAAGTGAACAGGGCAGACGTGAAGCGAGGTTTAACCTTGGCATAATGATCAGCCCATTCGCTGGGCTGGTTCACTGCACGAAAGATCCAAAGACCAAAGTGCACGGTAACCTTTTAGAGGTTGAGAGTATAAGGAGTTGTTCACACATACTTGAGTACTTGCAGCTCAGGACTTGTAACCTCTGATTGGTTCTTACTAGTGAAATCCAGCCAATAGTCTGCAGCGCGGGAGACTAGACATAGACTTGCAAAAATCGAATCACTATAAACTTTTATGTGCAATTCTCTATCCCTTACTCTATTTATTAACTATGATAAAAATGTGCACCGGTAAGATTAGAAGTTATCTCACTGCAATATTTACTTAAATTCTTTTATTTTCGCAAAATCACATATTCACCCATCTCTAGGTGATAGTACCCTGACACTTGGTGGGGTTGGACTTTGTAGAAAATGGGGAAGATAACGTGTCTGATGCTCCCTGCACTCCATCATTTTCATGAGTTCGTGAAGGCACCACTTGCTTGAAGCATAATTTGGGGAGTCGATCGATATGTAGATTGTAGATCATGAGATCGTGTTGCCAAGCTGTGAGCCAAACTCCTCACCGATGTGAAGGTTGGCGTCATTTTTGAAAGTAGAAACTCCGGCTTCCATGAGGCTGGTGTAGAGGTTAGAGGCAAAGCCAAGGCAAGTATCGGCGCCTCTAAAGCTCAAGAACACGTTGTACTGAGTAAGAAAAACTCTATGGAAGTCTGGCTGTAAGCATCTTGGAACAGTTTGGACCATTGCCTTCGCTAGTTCTTCTTCACGCCTATCAAGCACCATAATCCATGAAAAGGATGGCAAATTAGTGTACAGGATCGAGACGGAACGACGTGAAAGGAAGAGGAATAAGTGAAACAACCATAGGAGAAAAGAATGGATGGACACTTTTGTATATTTGAATAAAAAGAGTGAATTAACAAGGTTATTATAAAGGAAAAGAAGAGATTCAAATGATTATAAGCAAAAAAAGGAAAAGAGAGAAAGGAAATTTTAATGTTGGTCGAATGCTAGTTAATGGAATTGAATAGAAGATAACGTATTACGACTATATCTTAATCTCCCCCATCCTTCCATATTTGAACGCATCTAAAAGAATATAAAATAATGATAATATTGGCAACACCAATCCAGTTCCGCTCCTTCCTCCCCCCTGTGCCGTCCCAATTCCATGTTGAGTAGTGGCGTCATCGGATATAGACCAGTTCCATGGACCTATCCGAGAACAGGATTGAACTAGTGGTTAGGTTTTTGAGTGAGTTCAGAAATTAGTGGGCGATTTCCAACTCTCATTTTGTGGAACTGGCGCTTAATGGGTGGTTCCCGTTCCAGAATGGGAGCAGCCCACCCAAGAACCCATCAACCCTACTCTCAATCTCCTCTACCAAACATGATGTAAAAAGGAAAGACAAACAAAATCAAAGGAAAAAATTGATTGAAAAGAGGCTAAAAGACATTAGGAACTCTAGTCTAAAAACCATCAACAAAACATTCGATTACTAAAATTATTGAGGAAAGAGAGTAGATAAGACGTAGGTGGAGATAAGGTTGGCACCCGTCAGTGAGCTTCCATCCATGTGACATGCTCACCTACTCCCTCGATGTCAGAATGGCGGGCCTGTCCAAAAGTCCCCGTTAGGTATCTCACCTGTGAGTAGGGGTGAGCATGGTTCCCGGGTAGAACCGGGAACCGCACCGGAGGGTCCGGTTCGGTTCCCGGTTCTTAAGGCCCTGTTTGGCAACATGCCAAACAGTGACTGATTCTGATTTTTTGTTTCCAGAATCAGTTTGGGACGAGAATCGCATTTGGTAAAAATTTTATTCCGGGAACAAATTTGTTCCCCAGAATCGATTTTGGAGTAGATTTGAGAATCAAAAAAGTTGATTCTGCGTCCAAGAATCAAAAAAGAATCAACACAATAAAACTCTTCTTCTTTCCTTCCGTCATCCCGCGACCGTCGCCCGCCGCCACCGCCGCCGTCCGCCGCCGCCCACCACCGGCCGCCGGCCGCCGCCGCTGTCCGGCGAGCTCGCCGAAGGCTCGCCCGCCCACCGGCGAGCCTCGTCGGGCCGGGCGAGGCCCGCCCGGCCACCGGCCGGAGGCTCGCCCGCCACCGGCCGGAGGCTCGCCCGCCCACCGGCGAACCTCGCCGGGCCGGGCGAGGCACGCCCGGCCACCGGCCGGGCTCGCCTAGCTCGACCGGTGGCCGGGCGGGCCTCGCCCGCCCGGCGAGGCGAGGCCCGCCGTCCATCGGCGAGGCGAGGCCTCGCCAGATCCGGCGAGGTCGAGGCTCGCCGGGGCTAGGCGAGGCCCGCCCGGCCACCGGCCGGGCTCGCCTAGCCGACCGGTGGCCGGGCGGGCCTCGCCTGCACCGGCGAGGCCCGCCCGTCCACCAACGACGCTCGGCGGGGCCGGGCGAGCCTCGCCACTGTCGGCGAGGCTCGGCCGACTAGGGCAAGCCTCGCCGAGGGCCGGCGACGCCGGTGAGGTCGCCGACCCTCGTCCGGCCGGTCGCCGGACCGGCGACCGGCCACAAGAAGAAGAAGAAAAAATAGGAGAAAAAGGAAAAAATGAAAAGAAAAAATGAAAAAGAAAAGGAAAAAAAGGAAAAAGGTAAAAAAAAAAAAAAAAAAAGGAAAAAAAGTAGAAAAAATTATTTAAAAATAAAAAAAATAATTTGGAACAGAATCAATGAACACGTTATCAAACGCAATTCTATTCCAGAATCGAAATTTTAAACGGTTACCAAACACGTTCTTTTACTCGGGAATCGGTCCCGGGAATGAATTAAAAATAATCATTTCTTGTCAGAATCAGTTCCCGGGAACAGAATCGTTGCCAAACGCGCCCTAAGAGACCGGTTCCGGTTTCCGGTTCCCTTTCTCGGGAACCGGAACCGGAATCGCCAAAATTCAAAAAAAAAAACTATTTCCCCTACGTTTCTTCCCCCTTCCCCTTTTTTTTTTCCCTCTTTCTCTCTCTCTCTCTCTCTCTTTCTTTTCCCCCTTTTTCCTGCTCCCGTCACTTCCTGCCCCCAACCTCTTTCTTTTCTTCTCTCTCTTCTCTTTCCCCTCTCTCGGCCGAAACCCCACCCCTTCCTCTCCCCTTCTTCTTCGCCGCCCCTCGCCACTTCACCCCTTCTTCTCCTCTTCTTCTTCTTCTTCTTCTTCGCCGCCCCTCGCCGTTTCACCCACCACCACATCGCCGCCCCACGCCCTACTCACCACCATCTCTTGGCCACTGAACCACCACCACCCACCGCTCGTCCGACGAGCCGTCTCGCCGTTGAGCCCGACAAGCTATCGCGTCATCCGCGCCGTCTGCGCCTCCCCTCGCCGCCGTGAGCCGCCGCCGCCGTCCCCAAGCCACCGTCACCACCTCTTGCCGCCGCTCGCTCAGCCGTTCGGGCCGTCGTTGCTCCGAACCGCCACCGCCAGAACCGAGCTCTTCCCCTCTTGGCCATGGGTTGAGCCGCGACTGCCGCCGTCTTCGCCGCGCCGTCCGTGCTGCCGTTGGTGCCGTGAGACTCGTGTCTTCATCGCCGTCGCCGGACCTCCCTCGACACCGCCGCTGGATGCGTCACCCCTCACTCGCCTCGCCGCTCAGCCACTTGCCGTCGACGCCGCTCGTCCCCCAGGTGGAGGCTACTCGCTCGCCAGCCCCCCGACGCAGCTCGCTGCTCGCCCAGCCGCTCAATCAACCTTAACTCCACACCCCTTCGCCTCCGCCCCAACGAAGCTGCTCTACTACGGGCTGCGATCGACGGCGAAGCCGAAGGAGGAGAAGCAAGAGGCGGCGGCGGCGAGCTCTTCTTCGTCTCGGAGGTTGGTTTCGCCTCGACCTCCTCTCCTTTGCCTATTCGCGGCTTTGACAGTTTTTCTGTTCCTCAGCCGGTAGTTTAGGGTTTCCGTGTGTACGTGAAAGTGAGTGATTTTCGAGAATCGGACCGAGTCGAGCACGCGTTCGTCACGTGCGAAGATCAAGCTATCGTTTGCTTTTGCTTATTTCGATTAGGATGTACAATTTGTGTCGGTTTGTGCAAGGGCACAGAGAATTTGATCTTTGTGTTACCTCGTTTGTGAATGGAGTGATGTTTGTAAATGGAGTGCTAGAAGTGTATGTCATGGCGTGTTCTGGAATTGCTCCTGTGCATGTCGCACCCCCACTATGAATTTAGTTGTTTATGGCATGTTCTGGAATTGCTCCTCTTTATTGGCAGGTATTGAAAATGGAGGGCCAACTATTGAATTATTTCCACTTCTGGATATTCGCGCCCAATACGAAAATGAAAAAAAAAAAAAAAGAACCTGTGGAACCTGGAACCGACCCCGGAACCTGTGACAGGGTAGGTTCCAGGTTTTTGATTCTAACGGGTAGGTTCCAGTAGGTTCCAGGTTTTTGATTCTAATGGGTAGGTTCCAGGTTCCAAAAATTGAGGAACCTATACCCGAGGGTAGGTTCCAGGTTCCGGACGGAACCGAACCGGAACCGGGAACCACTCACCCCTACCTGTGAGGGCTCCACTCGGTTGAAAATGGGCAACACCATCTGTAGTACGCTTCTCTTACCCTCCATCATCCGGACGAGCTAACGGAGGCGCCGTTTGCTGGATGGGTAGTCCTTCGAGAGGATCGGGATGCAGATCTTGGACCGCCCGGCTGCCACAGAAGATCCCCATGACGAACCGACCACCTGGCTTTCATCAGATCTGCATACGGAGACTCCGGAGGGGGCGAGGCTGGCATGGAGGCAACCGGGGAAGGACTCGCGAGCAGCAGCAGAGCCTCCTACAGAGCTCAGGAACACGTCGTGGAGACGCATGCAACAGGACGTGCACGAGAAACACAGAAGGCCACAGCATCGGCCATTGGTTTTTTCTTAACTCTGATCGATTCTGCCCCTTCTCTTCTCTCCTCTCTATCTTCATAGAACCGCGCTTTCGTCCTCTAGAGATAATCAACGCGGAGATCAAAAGACCAAATTGCGTGGTGGCTTTTCCGCGTCGTCAACCCGACCAGTGGGCCATTATTTCCTCTACGCGTGGTGACTTCTTTCCCATTATTGACTGTACTGTTTATGCGCTTAATCTGGTCTCTTCTAGAGAAATAATAGTACCTTATTAATTCCAAAACAAAATTAAAAAAATCTGTGTTTAAACCAAAAACTCCATGCTAGGACGGAGGACCCCTACACTGATTCTTGAGACCCATTCAGGATCAGGTCTCCGATGCCCAGGCCCGGGTTCATTGAGGCCAAGTTCAAAGCTTTGGTGCCCATGCCCAATACTAGCACCAAAGCCTGGGTTCATAAGAAATTGCTCGGATTCCCAATGCTTAGTTCTAGACCCCGGCACCTAGGTGGGCAGATCCTTGGCACTCGGGCTCAGTTCTCATAAAACTGTTAAGCCCCCCACGGGAGTGCGATACTTTTATTACCTTGGTCCCGGAGATATATGGAGGTTTATATATATATATATAAGCATATATTATCATATTTAAACCTTGGGTAGCGCTATTTCCACAACCCTTCTAGTTAAAACACTCTTCTTAGTAAGCATCATGAGTTCGAAGGGAAAAGTTACCAAAATAGTCCTAAACCTAATGCAAATTTTCAAAAGCAATTATAAACCCCTTCTTTTACCAATTCAATTTTAAACATTTTGTATTTTTGCCAATCTAGTCCACCGGGCCAATTTTGGCCGGCCAGTGTTGACGTATCAATTTTTTAATATTTTCCAAAGGAAGAAGAAAAGAGAAAACAAAAAGAGAGGGAGAGAGAGAGAGAGAGAGAGAGAGAGAAAATAACAAAAATATTGAAAAAATTGACGTGTAGCACCGGACGATATCCACATTAGTGCCGGCTTGCAAAAATTGGCCAGATTGACTAAATTGGTACAAATGAAAAATGTTTTGGATTGAATTGGAGAGAGAGAGAGAGAGGTTTATAACTAAATTGGAAAAAATTGCAATAGATTTAGGATTATTTTGGTAATTTTTTTGGGTTTGAAATAACTAAAAACTTAAATTTTACATCAAAGTTAAAAGGCAAAGTGTACAATTGCAGAACAATTATAAATTTTGGCGAGCATTGTTAATAACTAAATAAAGTCAGTGATGGCTAATTGCCGAAACCCAAGAAAACCAAAATCCTGGAAACAAACCCGAGAATCGGCACCGCAATTTGGGATTTCAAGACCTTAAAATCAGCCCCTCAGACCACCTTAGTCGTGGTTGATCAGCTAAGATCCACGGCGTCAAAAGTGAGCTGACGTTGCGATCGTATTGTTAACCTCGGTCCATGCATGCATTTTCTCAACACATTAGCTGAGGAAGCGGAAAGTTGATTCGCCCGCACCCTACTCGTAATTGGTACCAGAACTAAGATCACAAAACTCAATTTCAAATTGAGCCAACTCGGCTGCAATTGATCACAACTAAGATACACGTCCTTAGATGTGAGCCGACGTCGTGATCTTATTACTAAGCACGATCCATATACCAGCACGTAAATTGGTGAAATGGGGAGTCAATTCGTCTGGAGCCTAATCACTTGTAATTGGTACTACAAGTGAGGTCACTAACCCCAGTCTCAAACCGAGGCTCCCCAGTTGCAATTAATTACCGTTAACATCCGCGACCTCAAATTCGAATCGAGGCCGCGATGGGTATTGGCTCAGTCCGGTCCATGCAAGTATCTTCTCACCTGATGAAGTGGACGACTCAGACGCGAACTCATCTTCCGGTGGAGCAAGCCCCTACAATAAAATGACTCCGCACCACGTTATTACCTCCACCAATTCACCTTCTCACCGGCACAGCATCAGTCCGCACACTCTCCAGTAATCACAAAGCAAGCTCGAGCGAACAAAAGGGAGAGAGACGGATGACTACAAGAGAGATGATGGACCTCAAAGCCCAAGTCACTCGCACTCTTGAGAAGAAAGGTGTTCTGGTGAAGATCCGGGTAAGTTTCCCTCACCCACCTCTCTTCTTTCCGTGTGTCCACTTCTCTATGTAAGAAGAATTGACATGATATTATTAATTAATGATTTAATGACTAGTTAAGCACTAAAAACATATCTGCTATGAAAGGTTAAAACTCTTGTAAAGATGAAAATGTGCAATTATTATGAGAAGTTGCAATTTCTATGAAGAGATGCAATTCTTATGATAAGGTGATTCTTATGAGAAGTTATAGTTTTTGTGAAAAGACGTGATTTTTATGAAGATAGATCATGCTTTGGTGGAAGGTATCTATTAATGGCCCATATAAATAGAGTATGGTCTCCTCTTAACCCAACACAACGAAATGTCATATCAAATGAAATACGAAAAAAATGGGTTAAAAAGAAAAATTAGATTTCTTTATTTGTTTATTCTTTTAAAGATTTTTGTTATGGATAAATGTATATTTTCATCTCTCATATCGTGAATAAATCATGAAGATCTAAGATTCTTTGATTTTGAATACTTGCATAGGGAATCATATTATTGCTTACACTTTAATATCCCTTGAGAATTTGGGCATTCGAGCTTGTTCTTTGCTCGGTGGATGTGTGGGCGACATTGCTTTGGATCTGGTATTGTCGTAGTCGAATAGCTTTACCTAGCCCCACCAAAAAAACAGACACATTTTCTTTTGGGTTTGTTCAGTTCGTGCATCTTTGGTGAAGTACAGATTCCATAGCTTCCCTACGATGTCATTTTATTGGATGGGGGCTCCCTTTGTTGCAAATCTTTCTCGCGCTTCCTCGTGAGGAGGATTGATGCTTGTGATTTTAGCCCTGGAAATTGTCCCTTAAATGCAAATTCTGGGAAAGACGCATAAGAAACACCGGGAGCTGGGTGACGGTTGCTTATACTCAACTCCTTGTTCAGTATTTAGTACGTGACATTTTAAATAGAGATGATGACGAAATGTACGTCATTACAAAGGTCTAAAATTATCCTCGAAAGATGGGGAAGGGCTGTCCAAATCCTTTCATATCTTCACCAGCAAAACAAGAAATCGACATTTAAAAAATTAAACCAAATTATTTTTTGTTACGAAATATTCGACTCTTTAAATAATACAAAGAATTATTAAATTATTAAATGAAAGAGAGAAATACCTCAAGATTTTAACTCCTAAGAAGATTTTTATCGGATTAAAAATGAGTGGAGCTAATTCCACCCATCACAGCCTTTTAAATTGATTTGACATTCAACTAAAAAAAAAGTTGATTTGACTAAAATGCCCATAAACAATTCATATATTTCCAAACCGTTACTCTCTCCTCCTTTTTCTCTTCTAGGCTAATTTCGATTAGTCATCTCTATATGGCCAAAATTCATGAGCAATACACAAATGACAAATTGCATTTGGTCTAGAGAGAAATGAGAAATTTCGAAATGATTTTAGAAAGAATGATCTGATGGAGTATCTTATTTTGGATTTGAAAAAAGATCACCATCATCAAATATGGTGCTAATTGTCAAGAACAAAATTATTAGAAATAGATTAAATCTATTTAGGCAATAAAGTCTGGGTATCGCACTTTAGGTGTTTATGATCTGTGCGCCATACTTTTATGAATGTTAGATTCATTAGCATTCTGTATGATCCATTCCTCTATTAATTAAGTCTCCTTTCCCTCAACATACTTGTATAGAATTTTATTTTTACCCTTTTTTACCACCTCAATTTCTGGTAACCATTAGAAAAGGGGCTTTTAGTCGATTTAGAATTTGTCACCATATTACTTTCGTCGGTTTTTAGTGCTTTTGTCTTCAATGGGCTTCAGCACAAGTTGGATCCCCTTAAGTAAAGGGGACCGATGAGACTGTGTTTGCGTTTGCCCTTCACGGAATAAAATTACAGTTTTGAAAAAGGGATTGATTTAACTTAGGTGTCTCTGTCAATTTAACGGAAAAGGTGTGGATTAAGCTACTTACATTATAATGATATGTAAAGATCTTGATTTAACTTTTTTAATATAATTTTAATAACTATAGTAGTAAAGATGAGTAATTATCGTAAATCAAAATTTTGTTCATCTATAGTAATGTATGGTCGTAGTGTATTTTAAATATGTGCATGGGGTTATACTATCATTTATCTAGTCAACGTAATTAAAAAATACATGTTGCATAGTCCTAACCTTTATCAAAATTAGAAAGGTAACCTTCTCCTAAGATCTGTCTTCTATATTTCAGAGGGGAAATTCTTGGAAGCTGAAATTCCGCAAATGAGTATGATCGAACTTTTATCAGGTTCCCAACAAAATTATTAAAAAAAAAAAAAAACAAGAGAGAGAGAGAGATGGATAATTCTAGAGTCTCCGGTCTTCCCTGACTGTGAATCTGAGATAAGCCAAAATCACAATTTCCCTAAACTGCATCAACACAGATAGCTGCTTCCAAAATTCGAACAAATAGAAAAAAGGAGATGTTTTCCTAAGAACGTGCAATGAGTTATGTAGAGTTAATCTGTGCAAGAAGACTGCAGTCAATAGGAAACAAAACACAGGAATATCAATATGGGCACATCAAACATCAACTTATCATACACTAAATTGATTAGCAAGAACTTATGTACTACTGGCTGTTTTCGATCTTCATACACTCGAATCAATACGAGCAACCTCTCTAAGAGACCGACTCTCCAACTTGTGGCTTGACAAAACAACTCGGAAACACCCCTCTAAACTTGACCCCATTAGGCAATGTCACCTCGAAGATTTTCTGACCAGCTGAACTGCTAAAGGACTCATCGAATGAGAACATCTGAATTTGTATCTTCTCTTAGGAATCCTAGTTTCACTATCCTTCCAACTTACTGCTAAGACAAGCATTCATGCGTAGGCGTTGAATCTTCAGCATCTCATAATCTAATCTGCATGCCCATGATCATCGATTCTGACCAAGTGTTCAGGTACATCAAGTTGAAAGTGATGCCGCAACTGTCTCAAAACACCTTGAACAACTACTTTGATCAGTTCTCCATCAGACCTGTCAAACAACACAAGAAAGAAGGATATTCAAGGATGTACAATGAGGACTCTATTTCGGTTGTTGCGGAGATCTTGTGAAAGAAAGTAAACAAGGCATACGTTGAAGAGAGCTTGTACCTGGTATAATGATGGTGCGATCCTTTAATGTCGCAGACATCTTTGAACACTCGCAGGCGTTCCATAATGGCATCCCCGACACGAAGACCCTTCTCACTTGAATAGTAGGCATCCCTGAAATTCCCCAAATTCCAGTTCAGGCATTGCACGTCGGAGGGATCTACTTTGTAGAAAATGGGCAAGACCATGTGTCCCATGCTTTCCTTGCACTCCATGATTTTTGCGAGCTCATGAAGACACCACTTGCTCGAACTGTAACTTTGAGAGAGGACCGTAATGTAGATTGTAGACCGTGTGATTGCACTAAGAAGCTGTGACCCAAACTCCTCACCAATTGGAAGGCCGGTGTCATCTTTGAAAACAGAAACTCCGGCATCCACGAGGTTGGCGTAGAGTTGATAGGTGAAGCCCTGGCGAGTATCGGCGCCTCTAAAGTTCAAGAATACGTTGTACCGGGCAATTTGGGGACCTTTTGGTAAATCTGGCTGTAAGCATCTCAGAACAGTCTGGACCACTGTCTTGACTAGTTCTTCTCCACGCCTATCAGACCACAATCCGTGAAAAGGGTGGAAAATTTGGGTACAAGATCACAATGGAATGAGATGAAATAAAGACAAAAAAGTGAAACAGCCACTGAAGAAAAGAATGGATGGACACTTTCATTAATTTGAATAAGAAGTATGAATTAATATTGTATTTGATAGAGGAGATTAGAAAGGAAAATAAAAGATTCAAATGGTTTTAAGAGAAAAGAAAATAAAGGAACGAAGGAATTGACTTTTAATGTTGTTTGGATGCTAGTGAGAGATATAAATAAATAAAGGGATTATGACTACTATATAATCCCTTTAAATCCCTTCATAATCGAACGTATTTGGAGAATTTCAAATATGCATGAAGTCGACTACACCCAGTCCATCTTGATCATTTATTTTCTTTTTTCTCTTGGTCTCTTTCATTTTTATCCAAACGAGAGAGCCCCTTTGAAACCCTCTTCCCTCTTAATCTTCTCTGCCAAACATGATGAAAAAGGAAAGAGAGACAAAATTGTGGAAGGAAATTAATTGAATGGAGGCTAATTATCCCAACTTCCGATTACCAAATTATAGGTCCGAGAGCGAAGAAAAGATATGCTTCCATTTTCATTCTCGCCAACCAAATAATACTTCTCAAGCATCATTGGGGAAAGAAAGTAGACAACATTTGAGTGGAGATGAGGTCGGTACCCATCAGTGACCTTCCATCCATGTAACATGCTCACTTCTTTAAGTGCTGTTCGCACTCCCTCGATGTCGTCTGCTTCACGCGAGTGGAAAGACTTCCCAAAACTCCCTCTCAGGTATCGCACATCCGAGGGCTTCACTCTGTTGAAAATAGGAAAGACCTTTTGTCGTGCGCTTTTCTTACCCTCCATCATCTGGACGAGCCCGCGGAGGCACCGTTCACTGGACGAGTAGTCCTCCGAGATGATTGGCATGGAAATCTTGGACCGCCGGGCCAAGTCGGGAAGTTGTGATGATAAGCCGGCCACCTGGCTGTCGTCAGGTCCGCATACGGAGACTCCGGCAGCGGTGAGGCTGGCATGGAGGCGACCGCTGAAGGACTCACGAGCAGCGTTGGAGCCACTTGGAAAGCTCAAAAACACGTCGTAACGTGTCGAGCCGCTTCCAACAGGACCTGCATGAGAAAAGCTTAAAGCCAGAGCATTGTCCATTGGTTTCCTCTTTACTCTGATCAATATTGCCTCTTCTGTGTTCTCTCTCCGTTTCTTTAACGGGGCCGGCCACTTATGTCCTCGAGACCTCGTCAACGCAGAGATCCAACTTGCGGACCTGAAAAAGCCCGCAGAGTATGACACCAGACTGGAGACCAGGTGTGATTTGAACTTGTCTTTGTAGACTGCCGTGAATGACGCGTCCAAAGCAACCGCATCAGAGTTTAACGAGAATTTTTTTCAAAGATCAACCAAAGGCAACGCGCATCGCCCGCAAATGGATAAAAGTTCAGTGTATTCTGTTTCTGCGTGGAAGACCCAAAACGCAACACTTCAGAATAAAGTGGCCATGCAGCATGCGACATTGAAAATTAACCCTCTACATCATAATAGTCGTTGCAATACTAAGCCAGAGATCGCTTTACAATTGCATGTGTTTTTTAAGTTTATGGTTTGAGGAAAATCCCCTCACGTTAGCAGAAACGCCAATGAGTACCTTCAGGTCGTCAATATCTAAGCGATGACAACTAAGAATTCAGAAATTGTAACTGTTAAAATATGTCTCAAATTTGATTTTTTTTTTAATATGCACTTTGAGCAAGTTTCGGACTTTGTTTGAAATTTATGGAAATTGATTTCCGTATTGAAGTGGGCAAAGAAATCAGCAAAACAGGAAAGTCCAACGTTAACTTTGAATAGGAAAATTAGAACGTTGACTCTGTCTTGCACCTTGACTGGGATTAGCACGCGCCTGACAAAGAAGGAAATAAACTCTTGCGTTTGGTAACTTGCCAAACATAAATAATTTATGTTCTTTTGTTTTTTAACGTAGATTTGGAACAGAAATTCGTTTGATAAAATTTTTATTTTCAAGAATAAATTTTTATATTTTGTTCTCAAAAGTAGATTTGGAATATAATAGAGAAGTAAAAAAAAGTTGATTCTTTATTCCCGAGAACAATTCTAGAATCAAGTCAACCAATTTTTTTCTCTTTTCTATTCTTTTTTCTTGTTTTTCTTCCTTCTCTCTTCTTCTTCAACCACCGCCGTCCACCGTTGTTGCCATCCAATGTCACCAGTTGCCGGTGACCGGTTCGGCGAGGTCCGGCGCGCTCGCTGGAGGTCCACCTAGCCATCGATGAGGCTCGGGCTCACTAGTGGCCAAGTGAGCCTCGCTTGGGCCTCCCCCGACCACCGACGAGACTCACTTGATCGAGCGAGGCTCGACCGACGAGGCGCGGCCTCGCCGAGGGCTAGTGATGCTTTGGCAAGGTCGCTAGCCCTTGTTTGGCAGGTCGCCGATCATCCCAAGGCCGGCAGCTGGCCACCCGCAACCTTGAAGAAGAATAAGAAAAAGAAAAGAAAAAAAAAAGAAAAAAAGTAATAAAATTATTTTAAAAATTAAAAGAAAATGATTTAAATGAGAAATTTTGATAATGATACAAAATGCAATTCTATTCTAAAAATAAAAATTTTGGACAGTTATTAAACGGCCTAAAATGTTTGAAAATTATTCTCGGGAACAAAATAAAAAATAATCATTTATGATGAAAATTGTTTTTGGAAACAAAATGGTTACCAAATGCATCCTAAAAGTCAACAAAAGAGGCTCACTTTGATGAGTAGTGATTTTTTTTTTCCCTTCACATAGCCTTGAAGCACCGCAAGTGGTTGGTGTGCGAAGAATGCAGTCTTCTTGTGAGTTTTTGTCAAAATTGTGCCCAACCTGAAGAATTCGTTTTGTTGTGAGATCGAACTTGTGCAAGATAATTAATTTCTTCAGAAATTTCACAACATTTGTGTTCTAGCCGAGAAATTCTTGTGGTAAAAATTTGTATTTAATTCATTCATAAGATTGAGAGTTATTTCGTGAGAAATTATAAAACTAAACACTATATGCATTAATGGGCATAATTAGGGGCTAGGAAACCCTAAGAGTGTTTAAATGACTTAAGTATGATTGTAATCTTCATTTTACCACTTGATCTTAATATAAATTGTTACCACTCTTCCTGTAGACGTAGGCCACTACATGATTGAACTACATAAATTTAATGTTTGATCTATTTTCTTCTTCTGTTAATTTTATTATTCGATCACTTGCTTTTGTAACAATTGGTATCAAAGCTAAGCTTGACTGAGTTGAAGCAAATTGATTGCGATAGAAGAAGAAAAAGTGGGAATTGACATATTTATTGGGAATATTTTGGTTTATAGAAGATGCAAATTGAGAATTATCTCTATCAAATGAAACTGCACTTACCCTTGTCTAGGGAGAAACCAGAGATGATGGAGCAAGCTGATTGAAAATTGCTAGATAGAGGAGCTTTGGGCATGATTCAGCAAACATTGACTCGTAACGTCACATTTAACATCATGAAAGTGAACACCACTAGGGGTGTGCAACCGGACCGGGTATACCTAGGAACCAGACCGGCCCACCTGGAAAATAGGGTCAAGAACCGGTTCTCGTTGAAACCGGTCCGAGAACTGGTTCTAGTTGAAACCGGTCCGAGAACCGGTTCCCAAAATTCGAAACTGGTTTGAATCGGTCCGGGAACCGATTCCAAGTGATTACCCACCTAGAACCAGTTTTGGGACCGATTTTGGAACCGGTTTAGGAACCGGTTTTGTAAGTAGAGGTTTAAAACCCTATTTTTCCCCCTGATTCTTATTCTTATTCCCGCAATTGCACGGCGTTTTTTCTCTTGGCTCTCTCAAACACGCACGACGCTCCTCCTTCGTCGTTCCTCTTCCTCGCTCACTTCCTCTTTCATTGGCTCCCTTTCACACCGTCCGACAGACAGACGACATCCGTCACCACCAAATTCCTATATACCACATGGATTGGCTCACCTAATTTCTCTTTTGGAGGAGGAGTTATGCTTGCAACAGAGATTTGTTAACTATTTTAGATAAATGAACAGCTTTATGTAGTAGTTGTGGGAATGAGACTAATATTAGACCCATGTTTGTTGCTAATATTTATGCAATGTTATGATTTTTGCTTTGCCTTATGATTTTATTTATGATAATTAGCCTCGTGAATCCTTAATTTTTCATTTAGTCAAAAGGCTCATGTACTTATTCATTACAAGTGCTTAATATTTCAATACAAATTAGGAAGATTATGTTATTTTTTCACGTATTTATGTAAAATTCGAAGCTGTATAAAATATCGGGCGGTTGCAAAACAAGTTCTAGTGGAAACATGGTTGACCTTGGAATCGGATCGAAAAAACAGGGTGGGTCGGGTACAAGGTCCAATACAAATAGGGTCGGGTACAAGGTCCAAAAAAGGAGAATCGATTATAATAGGGCCGGGTACAGGGTCCAGGTTTAGACCCTACCCCAATCACCCCTAAACACCACTACAAGTCTAATGAAAGCCCTGTCAAAGCCCTCTATGATTGACAAGGTCTATTTGATACAACGCTTGTTTAACTTGAAGATGAGCAAATGTACATCGGTTATAGATAATATAATTTGATTATTAGTCAATTGAGTTCAATTGAGATTGACTTTGAAATTGAGGTACATGTTTTGATTATGTTATCCTTATTACCTAATAGTTGGAATACCATTTTTATTGTTGTAAGTAATTTCTCTAGGTCAACAAATTTGATGTTTGGTAGTTCAAGATTTGATTTTGAGTGAGGACATCCGTAGAAGAGAATTTAGTGAACTTGTATATGATGCTTTAGTAGGTGAAAATAGAGAAAGAACTAGCACACATGTTAGCAAGAATAGTATATAAACAGATGCAATAGTTAGTCTAGGACTAGTGGTGCTGTCCATCGGAGCTGTGGCAAGATGAGGTATCTTACAATGAATTTCCTTAAGCTAAAAACGAGAATAGTAAGGAAATTATAATTGCATCTGCAGATAATGTTGCAATTATAGCTAATGGTAATTTGGATAGTGCTGATTTTGTCTTCTCTGTCACTGATTATTCATTGTTTGATAAATAGATTATGGATTTTGGTTGTTCGTTTTATGCAACACTAAATAGAAACTAATTTGCTAATTATCAATGTTTAGACAATATTAAAGTGCAATTGAGGAACAATGTTGAATGTGTTGTTATAGGTGTCTGTAATATTAGAATTAGAATACATGATGGTATCGTGAGAACATTGACTGAAGTGGGGCACGTTCTAGAGTTGAAGAAGAACTTAATTTTTTTTACTACATTGGATTCAGTTGGGTGCTAGTATACTTTAGAATGTGAAGTTCTTAAAGTCGTTCAAGGTGCTCTAGCAATAATGAAAGAAATCAAGCATAATGGCATGTATAAGCTTTAAGGTGAGATAGTGACGGAATTCGTCACGGAGATATTAGATGCGTATACTTGAGAGTCTGAATTGTGACATATGTATTTGGGACATTAACAAGAGAATCATGAAGGTATTAAGGGTCCGTTCATTTCGAGAAAAATATCACATTTCAAAAAAATATTTTCTAGGAAGTCATTTTCTTGGAAAATGACTATATTTTATAGTGTTCAATTAAAACCTGAAATTTGAGTAGAAAATATTTTCTATTGTTCGTTATCTAATTTGATTTTTTGAGAAAAATTACCAAAAAAAAAAATTAAATTTCAATATTTTTAATTGACCAAAAAAACTTAATTTTAATTTTTATATATTTTTTAAAATTTGAATTTTTAATTATTTTTATTTTTTTTAATTTTTATTTTTAAATTTTTTTTTCTTTTTTTTTTTCCTTTTTCTTTTCCTCCCTCCTTCTTCCTCCTCCTTCCTCCATTGTCACGTGCTTGAGCCGCGAGCTTTGACCAATGGATGTGGCTCGTCGACTAGATCCAAACGAGCTTGAGCTTCGCCGAGGCCGGTGAGCTCGCAGCTCGCCCGATCCAGGCGAGCCCTAGCTCCATTGTGTCCGATGAGCTCATGACTCACCAAATCTGGTGAGCTCGAGCCTCGCCCTCGCTGGATCTAGCCTTGGGCGAGATTGGAGTTGGCTTGTGGTCGGTTGTTGGCCGCCGCCGTGGCCAACGACCAGCCAAGGAAGAAGAAAAAGAAAAATAATTAAAAACTCAATTTAACAAAAAAGAAAAAGAAAAAGAAAACATAAAAATAAAGAGGAGGAGGGAAAACAAAGAAAAAAATAATTCGAATTTTTTTTTTTTTTTTAAAAAAAAAAAAAAAAAAAAAAAAAAAGGAGGAGGAGGAGGAGGAAGTGAGGGCTTTTAGGGGCATGAGATAAAAGAGATCAAGTGAGGAAAATATTTTATACTTCAAAAGTAGAAAATATTTTTCCTAGTTTAGAAGACTTTTTTTCCATCATGAAAATGTTTTCCCAAAGCAACTATTTTTTGTGAAACAAACGCCAAAAAATTTGTAAAACATTTTCTCGAAAGTTATTTTCCGTGAAACGAATGAAGCCTAAGTGAAAGACATTTATTGTATGGTTATATTGTTAACAAACTGAATGTATCCAGGTGTTGTAACTTTGATCAACGGTGGAAAGTGTGTTTAGCACAACTGTTAAAGAAACCATAGAGATTACAAAGTTCATTCACTTGAATGAATGCTTATTTTCGCCTAAGTAGCACCGACAAGAGACACACATATGACAGGACAGGATGCAACAAGCTAACACGTTTATCAAAAAATAGAAAACTCCGGCACATTAAGACAATTTGTATATAAAATGTGTGTGTGTGTGTATATGATACATTATCATTCTGATGATTATTTCAATCAAATTAATTTGATTCAAATTCAAAAATAAACAAATAATAAAAAAAAGAGCTTAGAAATTATTAAAAATATTGATCCATCGTTTGTTAATGTTATTCATTATTTCAATTTAACAAATTCATTAAAAATATTGATCCATAAAATTTGGAGAAAGAAACAAGCAATCCACATTTTGGACTCGTATGTCAGATCGTGTCAGAAGAAAAGAGAAAATGAATAAACTTGAGAGGTTAATTATGTGTCATGACTCATGAGAAGTGAGAGTCAAAAGAGAAAAGAATACTAGATTTTTCTTTTTTTCCCAGTTATTATTTTTATTAATTTTTATATTTTTATGTATTTACTTTAACCCATCATTAATTGAAAATTTTTAAAATTAACCTTATGCGAGTTGGAATTTCGAACTAGAATATCAAAATTCTAGATTCATTTTTTGGAGAGTATCGGGGAGTTGACCAGCCTATTGACCGAGTGTCGGACACGTGTATTCGACATGACACGAAAGCTCTCGAAGATTGTCGATGCTTCCTAAGTTTTTACAACAATAACACTTTCCATTGTAAGCTACCGGACGATTATGGTGGATGGCAGTAGTTGAGCAATGGTTGACGATGGTGGCAACACAAAACTTGAGGTCCAGGCTGTTAAATTATGTCTCGAGTTTGAGCATTACAAAACACGATTCGCTGGAAAAGAGAAAATATAAAATAAAAAATTAAAGGAATTTTCCCTTCGAAGCGAAGCTGCCGAAGACATCCCCTTGCACGAAGAAGCCCTGCACGTGAAGAGGAAGGTGGTGGGGCCCAAGGTCAAAGGTTTGACCTTGGGCACACACTCACGCACACCACGCTGGATTTCCTTTTTACGGCCACGGAAACAAAAGAATTCCCTTTTGGCGTGAAGGTGTCCTCTGCACGTGAAGTGAGCCGAATTAAGGAGCTGGTGGGCCCAGGTCAATTATTTGACCTGGGGCACACGAATTTCCTTTTCAGGCGTGCGTGAAGCGGTTTAACAAAAGGAACCCTACGTACAAGCCGAGAAACGAAGCCGCACAACGATGATCAACAAAGCCGCAAGTCCTCCGCGAGAAGCTTGAAGAGATACACGATTTCGTACGTACACGAACTAGGCGTATGTAGAGCGTTGTATTTTGAGCTTGAACGCGCGGTAATTTTGTGACGTAAGTTTATACCCAAGAGAGTTGTTTATTTATAAACACTTAGGGTTTAGGGTTAAATTTAGGTGTGGGAAACACTTGAGTGTGTGAGTGATTGTAAACTTTGATTCTCCGATTATAGTGGATTATTTGCTGCTGGCTCTCCCCATGGACGTAGGTACCGATACTCGGACCGAATCACGTAAATTTCTGGTGTCCTTATTTTTCTCGTTTATTTCTCTAGCGATTTCGCGTTGACGTAAATTGCAAGATCATGTCGTTTCCGCGTATTATATCCCAACAATTGGTATTGGAGCTTGAGGTTGGATTTCTTGATTGTGATTTGGAGCTTTTACTTATCTGATTATTATCTGGAAATTCTGTTATTGCAATTATATCTGAAAGAAAATCTGAAATTAAGAAGTTTGGCAAGAGCAACAACTTTGTGTTATGGAGCATAAAGATGTAAGCTTTATTGACAACACAAGGTTTAGTCAAGGCACTAGATGGTGAAAATGAGTTGCCTATCATAGTGAAAGCCTCTGAAAGGGTAGAGCTAATGGAAAAAGCAAAGAATATAATCTTGTTAAATTTGACGGATGAGATCTTAATAGAGGTTGCTGAGGAGAAGGATGCCGCAGCATTATGGGCAAAACTTCAAGCACTCTATGTGAAGAAAGGTTTGAACAATCACTTATGCATGCTAAAGAAGATGTTTCAATTTAGATATACTAAAGGTACATCTATCAGAACCCACCTAGATGAATTTAATAAACTCATGATGGATCTGAAGAACATTGGTAAGATACTTGATGATGAAGAGCAGGGCATGATGTTGTTAGCCTCTTTACCAGAGTTATGGGAGCACTTTACTGATTCGCTGTTGCAGAGGCATACTACTATTACCTCAAAAGAGGTAAAGTCCGTCTTATTTTCTAAAGAGTGGCAGAGAAAGTTGCAAGATGATAGTCTAGCGAAAGAAGCAACGCAAGCACTGACCATTCGGGGTAGAGAACAACATCGAGAGCCTAGTAGTAGTAGAGGTAAAAGTAGATCAAAATCACGTCATAGAAAGTCCAAGGGACGTGTGGAGTGCTTTAAGTGTCACAAGGAGGGACATATTAGGAGAGATTGTCCAAAGCGGAGGAATAAAGTTGATAAGCAGAATGCCACAAGCAATGTGGCGAACGTTGCTGAGGAGAGCATTAGTGATACAGAAGTTGTTTTATGTGTGACTGCTACTTCGTTAGGAGACAAATGGGTGTTGGATTTGGGGTGTTCTTATCATATGACGCCTCATAAGAACTGGTTTACTACTTACCAAGCTGTAGATGGTGGTAGAGTTCTTTTGGGGAATAATGCAGTCTGTAGGGCTGTGGGGATAGAGACAATTCGGATTCGGATGTACGATGGGGTGGTGTGCACATTGACAGATGTAAGGCATGTACCTAAGCTCAAGAATAACCTTATTTCTCTGGGGACACTCAATGACATCGGGTGTAGGTACATTGCTGAAGGTGGAGTACTGAAGATCTCTCGAGGTGTCATGACAGTGATGAATTGAAAGAAAGTAAATACTCTCTATCATCTATTGGGAGAGACCGTGACCGAAATCGCTGCAGTTTCATCAGGTAAGTCAGACTCTAACTTGACTCAATTATGGCATATACGTTTAGGGCACATGAGTGAGGCAAGTATGACGATGCTGAGTGAAAGGGGGTTGTTGAAGGGTCGGAAAACAGGGAAACTGGACTTATGTGAGCACTGCATCTATGGGAAGCAGCACCGAGTTAAGTTTACTATAGCTATTCATTCGACTAAACGACCAGTTAACTATATTCATTCAAACGTCTAGGAGCCGTCTTCGGTTCCTTTAAAAGGAGGTGCCCAATATATGCTGACTTTTATCGACGACTATTCGAGGAAGGTATGGGTTTACTTTCTGAAGCACAAATATGATGTGTTTGATCGGTTCAAGAAATTTAAGGCATTGATTGAGAAGCAGTCAGATAAACAAATCAAGTGCCTGAGAATCGATAATGGCATGGAGTTTTGTGGTAAAGATTTTACCGAGTTTTGCGAGAAAGAAAATATTGTAAGACACCGCACAGTACCTATGACACCACAGCAGAATGGCGTGGCAAAACGGAAGAACAAAACTTTGCTTGAGCGAGCTCGATGCATGCTTTCGCATGCAGGACTTGACAAGGAATTTTGGGCCGAAGCAATGAACATGTCATGTTACCTGGTTAATTGATCTCCATCATTTGCTATCGAGTGGAAGACTCCTGAGGAAGTATAGTCGAGGAAACCTGTTAATTATTCTGGATTACGAATATTCAGATGTCTTGCATATGCTCATGCGAGTGATGGTAGGCTTGAGCCGATGGCGAAGAAGTGCATATTTCTGGGTTATGTATATGAGGTGAAAGGTTACCAATTGTGGTGCATCGATCCCAGATCACTTGGTTTTCTAATCGGCAGATATGTGATCTTCGATGAGACTGCAATGCTTCAATAGATGAGTTCTGAGACACAACCAGCAGAGAAGACAGATCATGGTGTCATAAGTGGGGTGGAGCTTCAGGTGGAGACTCCGGAGACCTCGAAGGTGAAGTTGAGACTGCAGATGAAGCCGCAGTTCCTGAAGTTGGTGATAGTGAACAACCAGGAAAGCCGTAGCAGATTATAGCTGCAGATAGACAGAGAAGGCACATTAAATCACCGGTACGTTATGGTTATACAGATATTGCTTATGCATTGACTGTAGGTGATGAAGTGGAGACAAATGAGCCTTCGTCTTACTCTGAGGCGATGGCTAGTCCGGAGTCATCGCAGTGGCTAGGGGCTATGAGTGAAGAGATAGAATCACTCCATCGAAATCAGACATGGGAACTGGTCAAAGTACCTTAGAGCCAAAAGATTATCAGAAGTAAATGGGTCTTCAAACGGAAAGAGAGCATTCCCGGTGTCGAGGTAGAGAGGTATAAGGTGAGACTTGTGGCGAAGGGATATACATAGTGTGAGGGCATTGACTACAATGAGGTGTTCTCTCCTGTGGTAAGACATACTTCTATTCGTGTTTTACTTGCCTTAGTTACTTCGCAGGATCTCGAGTTAAAGCAGTTAGATGTGAAAACTGCTTTTCTTCACGGTGAGTTTGAGGGGCAGATTTACATGAGGCAACCAGAGGGATTTGCTATTCCGGGTAAGCAAGATCATGTTTGCTTCTTAAAGAAATCTTTGTATGAACTGAAACAGTCTTCTAGGCAGTGGTATAAACGTTTTGATGCTTTCATGGCTAGTCAAGACTATTCAAAAAGTCAGATGGATAGCTGCGTTTACTTTAAGAGATTAGAGGATGGTTCTTTGATTTATCTACTCTTATATGTTGATAATATGCTGATAGCAGCTAAGAATATGTCTAATATTGATGTGCTAAAGAGGCGGTTAAATGCTGAATTTGAGATGAAAGATTTAGGTGCTGCAAAGAAAATTTTGTGTATGGAGATTTTGCGTGACAGGACTACAGGAGTTTTACGTCTATCTCAAAAAAAATATATTGAGAAGATCGTGGCACGTTTTAATATGCAATCAGCAAAATCTGTAAGTACACCTTTAGCGAAACACTTTAAACTTTCAAATAAATTATCACCGCAAACTGAGGAGGAGGAGGAGGAGCATATGTCCCGTGTTCCTTACTCTAGTGCCGTGGGTAGTATTATGTATGCTATGGTGTGCACTAGGCCTGATATTTCACAAGTTGTGAGCGTGGTTAGTTGCTATATGAAGTGTCCTGGTAAAACTCATTGGGAAACTATGAAGTAGATCCTCAGATATTTGAAGGGGACAACAGACGTGGGTATAGTATATCGGAGGGACAGCAATGGCAGTGAGACCACTAGTTTTATGGATTCCGATCACGCCGGTGACTTGGATGATTGCAGGTCTTTAGCAGGGTACGTGTTTACTTTAGCGGGTGGTGTAGTTAGTTGGAAAGCGTCCTTACAGGATCACATTGCCTTGTCTTCGATTGAGGCAAAGTACATGGCACTAACCTTTGTAGCGAAGGAGGCGATATGGTTACAAAGTTTGCTCTCGAACTTTGGGTTAGAACAGAAAAGTGTGGATATACACTTTGTGATAACCAAGGTACGATATATTTGGCGTATAATCCAGTTTATCACGAGCGAACGAAACATATCAACATCAGGTACCACTTCATCAGAAATGTCTTAGCTAAAGGTATTGTTATTATCAAAAAGATTGCTACAATAGATAACCCAGCAAACATGATGACTAAGTCTGTTCCTTTGGCGAAACTCAAGCTCTGCTTGAACTCTATTAGCGTCTGTAGAGAATGAGCACCCGTCGAGGCGTTGGAAGAGTAACATGGATGATGAACACTATAACTTGGCTTCAAACATTGAGCCAATGTGGAGAATTGTTAAATTATGTCTTGAGTTTGAGCATTACAAAATGCGATTCGCTCGAAAAGAGGAAATATAAAATAAAAAATTAAATGAATTTTCCCTTCGAAGCGAAGCTGCCGAAGACGTGCCCTTGCACGAAGAAGCCCTGCACGTGAAGAGGAAGGTGGTGGGGCCAAGGTCAAAGGTTTGACCTTGGGCACACACTCACGCACACCACGCTGGATTTCCCTTCTACGGCCACGGAAACAAAAGAATTCCCTTTTGGCGTGAAGGAGTCCTCTGCATGTGAAGTGAGCCGAATTAAGGAGCTGGTGGGCCCAGGTCAATTATTTGACCTTGGGCACACGAATTTCCTTTTCAGGCGTGCGTGAAGCGGTTTAACAAAAGGAACCCTACGTACAAGCCGAGAAACGAAGCTGCACAACGAAGATCAACGAAGCCGCAAGTCCTCCGCGAGAAGCTTGAAGAGATACGCGATTTCGTACGTATGCGAACCAGGCATACGTAGAGCGTTGTATTTTGAGCTTGAACGCACGATAATTTTGTGCCGTAAGTTTATACCCAAGAGAATTGTTTATTTATAAACACTTAGGGTTTAGGGTTAAATCTAGATGTGGGAAATACTTGAGCATGTGAGTGATTGTAAACTTTGATTCTTCGATTATAGTGGATTATTTGCTGCCGGCTCTCCTCATGGACGTAGGTACCAATACTCGGACCGAGCCACGTAAATTTTTGGTATCCTTATTTTTCTCGTTTATTTCTTTGGCGATTTCGTATTGACGTAAATTGTAAGATCCTGTCGTTTCCGCATATTATATCCCAACATAGGCAACATTGGGTAGCAACGGACAAGCAACAAACGAGCTTTGGCCGAAACGTCATGGGCTTGAAGATGATGAATAGTAAGAGGAGTGGATGGAAGAAAAGGAAAAAATGGGAAAAAATAAAGTTTGAAGAGAAACGGCGTCTTTGTTGCAAGCCAATTAATTAGTTGGTTAAGAAAAACTAGAAAAAGAATACGCAAATCGCGTGCGAAGTTAATAGTGAAAATATAAATTATTGAATGAAATAACACCTCAAATATTCGATTTACTTTTTATATATAATTTTAATTATTGTGAAAGTGAAGGTGAGTAGTAATTTGTGGAACACTTGACAATTATCTTGTTTATATTTAAAAAGTAAGAGATTATTGGTTGTTAGCCAATCACGTTGATTATCGTAAATTACAATTTTGAGCATCTCTAGTCATGTATGGTCATAATATATTTTACATAAATACATGGCTTTTTCATGAAATATATTTTTATAAAAGTTGAGGTTGGAGTTGTCACTGGATTTGCAATATGGATTGAGTGATACTTGTATTTAAATTCATGAATCAAAGTCAATACAATTAGCAAATACATGCTGCATAATCCATGCCTTTATCAAAATTAGAACCCTAACCAACTCCTAACATTCGTCTTTGAAATTTATGAGGGTAATTTTTGAAAGCTTAAATCCCACGGATGAATCCTGCATTTCTAGTGATAGAAGATAGATGGTTGGACTTTTTCTCAAATTCACAACAAAATTGCTATTGATGCTTTAGCAAATTGCAAATCAAATAAAAATTCTAGAGCCTCTAGTCTTTCCTCTCTGTAAAAATCAGATAAGAATAATCACAATTTTCATAAACTGCATTATTGCATATAGCTGCTTCGAAATTCAAATAATTTAGATTTTTAGTAGTACCGTTATCAATTTTTCTTAAAGCTTATATTGTTAAATGAATACGAGATTTAATATTTAAATATTTTAACTATTAAATTGGAATGAAGAAAAACTGCTTTAGTTTTCTGATTTTTCCAAAGAGCGTGAAATGATTAATGTAGACTCAAGCTCCGGAAGAAGATCGGCAGTCATGGTAAACAAAGTACAAGGACATCAATATCATGAGATCAACTTATTATACATTCATAAATTACTGGCTATAATCCTAGATTCGAATCAATATAAGCACACTCTCAAGACCAACTCTCGACACTTTTGGCTCAAAAAAACAACTGAAAACACATCCCACATTTCCAGATTCTCTAAACTTGACTCCATCAGGCAATGTCACCTGAAGATTCTGCTACTAGCCGAACCGCTAAAGGACTCATCGTATGACGACATCAGAATTTGTACCTTCTTTTTGTAAGTTTCACTTACCCTTTCATCATCTATTAATGCTAAGATAAGGTTCATGTGTAGGCTTTCATTTTCTAACATCCCATGATCTAACCAAGTGCTCAGGTACATCTAGTTGAAAGTGATGCCGCAACTCTCTCAAAACACCTCGAACAATTGGTCTGAGTAGTCCTCCAAGAGACCTGTCAAACGACACAAGAAATAAGGATATACGAGGATGTCGGACGACGACTCTATTATGGTTGTCATGCAAAGATCTTGCGAAAGAAGGTAAGTAAACAAGGCATATGCTGAAGTGAGTTTGTACCTGAGTTTTAACAACTTCCGATCCTCCAAATTTGGAAATATCTTTAAGCGAATAAGATTTGGGTGGAGATGAGGTTGGTACGCCTCAGTGACCTTCCATCCACGTGTGAAACTCACTTCTTCATTTTCTCTCTGCACTCCCTCGGTGCCCTATCCCAAACTCCCTGTCAAGAATCGCACGTTCGTGGGCTCCTCTTGGTTGAAAATGGGCAGCACTATCAATAGCCTGCTTCTCTTACCCTCCATCGTTTGGACCCGCGGGAGGCACCATTTACTGGATATAGTCCTTCAATAGGATTGGGATGCATATCTTGCACTGCTAGATGGTCATGTCGGGAAGTTGCCATGATGAGCCAACTGCCTGGCTTTAATTAGGTCCACCCGCATGTAGAGACTCCGGCAATGGCAAGGCTGACAATGGAGCCTGCTAGAAGTGCACAATAAAAATCTAATATCTTTATTTGAGTGAAAGTGGGTCAAACTAGATATGTTGACAAACTTAGACTTTGACTTTCTCTTGGAAATCTCTTTATGTGAAGGTATCGAACTTCTGTTATGCACTTCCAATAAATGGTATCATAGCCGATGATTGATTAATGACTCATTCCCAATATATATTGGTGTTTGATTGAATATCTCAAGAAATGAATCTAGTGACCAATGCAGTTTTCGGCTAGGTGGGCATTGTAGCGTAGCAACGTGGGCTCGATGGCAAACTTCATGGTTTGGTCCGGAAAAAGAGACCAATAATGAAGTTGAGCATTGGAGATGCAACATGAGATAAGTTGATGAAAAGGATACCTGAATTAAGGGAGAGCAAATCTAACACCGGAGCTCCCATGTGAGGAGAAAATTGTTATGCTATACATGTGGGTTGTGTTAAAGAAGTCTCACATCGAAGAATTGGTATGGTATTAAGCAATTAATATATCATAGTTGACTCATAACCTCATTAACTTAAGTTTTTAAACTAAAATGGATCCAACTGGATATATTAACAAGCTCGGACTTAGACTCCCTATTGGCAATCTCCCTATGCAAAGGTATTAGATTTCTACTACGCAGGAGTCACAAGCGGCTTTGAAGCCAAGAGGCTCAAAGCCATAGCATCATCCACTAGTCTCTTCTTATTTATAATTGATTATGTTCTCTCTCTTCTCCTCTTCCCTTCTCTATCTTTATAGGGCCTAGCCACTTTTGTCCTTGAGACCTCGACACCACCAAGATCAAAAGACAAACGAGTGCGTTTGGCAACTAACAAAATAGTAACTAATTCTTTTTTTTTTGTTCCCGGAAATAGATTTGGAACAAAATTTGTTTGATAAATTTTTTGTTCTTGAAAACAAAAATCTGTTTTTTTGTTCCTAAAAATAGATTTGGAATAGAATCAAGAAATAAAAAAAAAAAGTCAATATTTTGTTCCCCAAAATAATTTTAGAATCAAGCCCAAACCTATTTTTCTTTTTTTTTTTTTTTTTTTCTTCTTTTCTCATTCTCTCTTCTTCTTCCCCTAATTGGTCACCGGCCATTGCTAGCTACTACCAGCTGTCGCCAACAATGGCCAGTGACTTGTTGGGCAAGGTCAGTGCAAGCTTGCCGATGGCCAAGCAAGCCTTACCAAGTTGACAACAAGGCTTGGCCTCGCCAATCGACACAAGGCTAGGCCTCGCCAACCAACGTGAGGCTAGGCGTTGCCAGGCTAAGGCGAGGCCTATTGCGGAAAGTAAGCAATCGAACAATAGTATAGATAGAAGAAAAAAAAATATCGGACACAAGATTTATGTAGTTCGGTTAGAAAGACTTACATCTACGAGAAGAGCAGCAACAAATTCACTATAAATCAATCAATACAATGGAGATTACACACTCCAACCATTCAAACACGCTTAGTGTTTTATAGCCCCAATTACACCCATTATCGCACACGGTGTTTGGCCTTGAAATTTTTCACGAAATAATCTTTCAATCTCAATGAATAAGTTCAAAAATCTTATCACAAGATTTCATGGCTACAAACACTAATCTTTCTTAGATGTAAATCACGAATAAGCTTTGCCGCACAAAAGACACGAAGACCCATCACCAAGCACCTAGTGCCTACGGACGTCTCTCACAAACAAGTGAACCACGACACTCAAAGAAAAATGGCACTTCGATCAACAACTCATCTCAATATTGACAATCCAACGGAATAGCCCATATATCAGTGAAGAATCTTGACCAAATTCAAGTGGGAGTCAACTTCTCTAGTTTCCTATTTTGCTTTTCGTGGATCGACTAGAAGTAAGAACTAATTCCCTTTTCTATTCTTTCTTTGGCCCATGTTGACCGAGTCCAAGTCTAACACAAAGTTCATGTTGGACTTTTCAGTTTGAGAACAGAGACTCCAATTCTTATGCAGAGTATGCTTCAACAAACTCGTGTCCATTCAAAACCGACTTATCCATTGTAAATTGTTGCTTCAACGCTCCTCAATCTTCATTCAGATCAGGTTTCGTACGATGGACTCAAACTCGAGACACATTTTAACAAGGTTGACCTCGCCTAGATTTGCAAGGCCGAGGCTTGTAGTGGCCAAGCAACTCTCCAGTGAGCTTGCCAAACTTCACCCTAGCCTGGCGCCACAAAGAAGGAGGAAGAAGAAGAGAACGGGAAAAAGAAAAAAGAGAAAAAAAAAATAAAAGAAACAAAAAAAAATTAAAAAGTTCTATCAAATGCATTTCTATTCAGAGAATACAAATTTTGGGCATCTACCAAAATTGAGAAATTATTTCGAGAATAGAATAAAAAAGAATAATTTATAAGTGAAAATTATTCTGAAAAATAAAATGATTACCAAATGTATCCTAAATTGCAAAATGGCTTCTTGGCTACTATCTCACGGAGGTGAAATCCCATTTTTATTTCTCGGGGTTGTCCGGCAGGGTGGACTTCTTTTTGATAAGTGACCTTACTCTCGATTCGCTTCATCCTGGTCTCTCCTTGAAAAATAATAATACTTTATTATTTCCGAAACAAATTAAATATCTATTCCTTTTTTTCTTTTTGGACAATGCATTTCGAGATTTAACTTCCGTTTCATAAATTTATTTATACCTAATATTTTTCACCCTCTAGAGTTTTGACATTCTATTATATTTACTGTTTAGAAAATTGTAAAAGGAAAACATTATAACATTAAACATGTTATGATTTCCATAGAAAAATTACCAAAAAAGTCGTAAATATATTATAATTGTGATAATTCATTACTAAATATTTTTTTGTCAATTCAGTAACAAACTTTTACATCGTGTCAATTTTGTTTATCCAGCTAATTTTAATCAATCGGCACTAATATGGATAGCTAACGTTGACATGAATTTTTTTAATAATATTTTATTATTTATAATTTTTGTATTATTTTTTCTTTCTCTTTTTTTTTTCTTCCTTCTTCCTCCAGTTAGTCGCTACCACAAGAGTCAACGAGGCTCACCCCTACCAGTTGTTGCTAAGGACAAGCCTCGCCATTAGCCGGCATGATCGATCGCCTCATCGGTCCTCACCTCAAAAAACTAGGCTCGGTAGAAACACACTTTATGCCATCTTAATTTGGGAGTCACATTCAATTTAAAATATTCACAAGCCTTTTTGCCTGTGCTTCAGCATCTCTCTTTGTTATTTTATCTTCTAAATGATAACCTAGAGTAAATGCAATTTGAGATGTCTGTATTTTCATAAGAAAGAACTTATGTTATTGTATTTGAACCTCTGTTTGAACATATTGAAAGGCTGAGGGCCACTATTTCCGTATCCTTTTTTGTTAAAGCGCACTCTCTTAAGAAAGCACTGTGACTTCAAACTAACGACAGCACTTTAAATTTCACATCAAATTCGAAGACAAAGTGGACAATTGAAGAACAATTATAAAATTTAGTGAGCATTGTTGATAACTAAATAAAAGTTAATGATAGTGAAATGCCGATCTTGGAAACAAACCAGAGAATCAACAATGGCAATTTGGGTTTTCAAAACCTTAGATTCAGTCCCTACTAGATTGATTTCAAATTTTTAAAAGTAAGATTCATCCCGACCATATTCACTTATAACTAATACCACAAGTGAGATCAGAACCTCAATCTCAAACCAAGCCATCTCAACTGTAGTTGATCGTGACCAAGATCCACGACCTCAAATGCGAGTTGATGTTACAATCGTAATGTTACGCACGATCTATGCAAGTATTTTCCCTGCACATGAGCTAATGAAATAGAGAGTTGATTCACCCAAACCCTATTCAATCATAATTGGCATGACAAGTGAGGTTACCAACCTCAATCTCCAATTGAGCCATCTTGGCTGCAATTGATCATGGCTAAGATCCACGACCTTAAATGTGAGCCGACGTTGTGATCTTATTGCCAAACACATAGATTGCTAAAACAAAGAGTCAATTCATCAAGATCTTGTCTAGTTATAATTGATGCTCCAAAGGAGGTCATCAACCTTAGATCTCAGATTGAGCCACCTCAGCCGCAATTGATCATGGCTAAAACCAATGAACCCCAATTCCGCAAGGCTGCGATTTATCTGCTCCGTCCAGCCCAATCCGGTCCGGTCCGGTCTAGGCAAGTGAATTTTCTCACCCTGATGAAGTGGACGACACAGATGCGAGCTCATCTTCCGGTGGACCCCACCCCAACAACAAAACAAAACAAAACAACCTCCGCACCCGCATGATTACCCCCACCAATTTCACCTCCTCACCAGTCACCAGCACACCCCCCTCTGTCTTTCTCTCACTCTCTCTCTCTCTCTCTCTCTCTATCTGAAATCGGGCTCGGGAGAGAGAGAGCTTCCGGGCGGACGAGCGAAGCGAAGCGTCAGCCCCGCACACTGCCACAGTGATCGATCGCAGAGCAAAAGCTCGAGCGAGAGAGAGAGAGAGATGGACGACTACACGAGGGAGATGATGGACCTCAAAACCCTAGTCACTCGCTCTCTCGAGAAGAAGGGCGTCCTCGCGAAGATCCGGGTATTGTCTCCCCTCCCTTCACCCACCTCTCTCTTCTTTCCCGCGTGCCTTCGCTTCTCTAATCTCCCCTTTGAGAATTTGGGCGGCGTGCAATCGGAATTGCGGGGGGGAATTCGAGCCTTGTTCTTTTTGCTCGGGGGATGCGCGGGCGGCGTTGCTTCGGATCTGGTGTTGTCGTATTCGAACGGGTTTACCTAGCTCCCCCCCTCCCCAAAAAAAAAAAAAAAAAAAAATTGGGCAGCTTTTGATTTTTGGGTTTTGATCAATTCGTGCACTGGCATCGGAGAAGTACAGATTTGATTGCTTCGCTATGATTTCGTCTTGATCCTCCTGTCGCAAATGTATCTCGCGCTTCCTCATGAAGAGAGAGGCGGATGCTTGTGGTTTTAGCACCGGAAATTTGGTCCCGTCCGTGCAAATTCTGGTTAGGAAACATCGGGAACTGGATGGCAGTTGACTAAAGGCCTTTTTTTTTTTTTTTCCCTTTATTCAGCCCTGGAGAGTTTAATTAATTACTCAGTTACGTCATCACAATTTTTGGCTTCGTTGTAAGCTGCTGGCTTCTTGTCTTGTTTATTGCAATTATTTAGTCGCTCCATCGCAATATCTGCTGCCTCTGCTTTGGAATGGGTGAAAAGGAAAGGATCGCATCTTTTGAGCTGAAGTGAATTTTTGGAGGGTGGCTGTATAGTTTGAAAAGATAAATGAGTGCAATGACATGGCAAATGCATTTATTGGGCTGTTGTACAAGTTACTATTTAGAACACAACTTTTAGTTGAAATGTTTTTTAATGAATTATGGGCTTTCCTATAGTAATTCGGGAATTCAAGTAACTGAGCAGAATGTGGATACATGGATTGTCCATGAGTATCAATCTTCTTTCCAACTTGTGGATCTTCATCTTCTTTCATGCCATTTAAATTCTATATGTGCTTCTCAGTGCTACTGTTATTTCTTTCACTGTTCTATTTTGCTTGCTAAGTCGAACTCAGGATTGGCGTGTTTTAGGCTATTGAATGTGCTTTAGGTATTCCCTTGACTATTTATTTGAATGCTAGGCGGAACTGCGGGCAAGTGTATTTGAAGCAATTGAAGAGGAGGATCAAGTTGTGGAGAAGGAAGGTTTACCTCCTGCTTTGTTAGGTAGCTGCAATGAACGAGCAAAACAACTTCATGCTTCTCCTTCAGGTTATTTTCTGATCCTTCGGTATGGACCATAGCGATATACTTTCATTTTCTGATAATCGCCCAGCTATTGGCTGATGGATATTGATATAGACTCTGCAGATATCTTTTTTTGCTCCTCAGGTTTGTTCAATGTAAGTGGCATGTGCTTGTGCTTGTGCTTGTTAATGTGGTGACCTTATTCAACTGTCCTCATTTTATTATGCAGGGAGGCTGTTAACAGCATTGATTTCTGAATACTTGGACTGGGCGCAACTAAACCACACATTAAAAGTTTATCTGCCTGAGTGTAATTTGGTAATCAAGTTATTCCAGCTGCAGTTTTCTTCTGACATTATTGCAAGTACCTTTCTATGTTCTGTTCTTCTAGAGGACTGCTGAATTCAATTGAATTTTTATGAATTACCCTTGCAGCAAAAGGATTTTTGGAAAGCTGAGTTGAAGGAGTTTAGCAGCAAGAATGGATATGATATTAACCGAAATGGAGATAGTGGTCCTTTGCTGTTGGATGTACTTGAAGGATTTTTAAAATACGAGGTTTGGTGTCTGATCTTTTCCTGATTTTATTCTTTTTGCTCACAGCTTTGAACCCACGAGCAAGTCGTATATAGAACACTTTACCATTTACTGTACGATGTGCCTTAGGTTGTTTTAACAGCAGAAGTTTTGTGGGATTCTGTTTGTTGTTTCATATGAAACTTGACTCATCTTTGATAGAGTTTAACCAAACCAAGGGGCGGGGGAAGGAGAATGACTACAGAAGCTGATTCTGTATCATTAGAGTCTCGGGATGTTCGTAGACCTTCATCATCTATTGCAGGGGGCTTACCCCCATTGGGAAGGTGATCATAAAGTCTCGTGCTTATGCTTTGTCCATTTCATTGGTTGTCTATGTTTCTCTATTTCTTAGTGCTAATATGACTTTCTGAATTTTCATTTTAGGTCTGCTCCGCCTGCCCAGGGATCTGGTAATGAAACTTTCCATCCATTTATATCTACTTTGCAGTTTCATTTGTCATTTGGATTTGCTTATTGATATACCTTTTGCCAAATAGGTAGGAGAGCTGGCTCCTCAACGTCTAGTTATAGAAAAGATGAGTACAATTGGAGATATGACAATGACGAGCTCCCTGATGATATTGTCCGAACATCAGCTGCTTTAGAAAATCTTCAGCTGGACAGGAAAGCTAGGAATCTGACTTCTTCTTGGCGGTTTGTTCTCAAAACCCAACACTTAACTTTGTATTCATTTTAGATATCATCTTTTCCTTTAGATTCTTAGTGGATGGTCATGTCAGTTTTCATTGAAATAGATGGTGGGACTGACTTCACTAGATTCTCATACGTTTGTCTGATGTGCCCCATCATACGTCTTGAACATGGACCAAAAGAGAAAGGAAGAAAACCGCCCAACTCACTCTGTGCACTTAGTATCATAGTGTGATGTGATCTGAGCAAGAATTTTTTTCTCTTTTCCTTGCTTTCAATCTAGGAATAATTAGTTTGCGAAATCTCAGAGTCATTTTATGGTTTGTTTGACATTCAGCAGCCCTACTTTCATATTCTTTATGGGCACATGCTATTAGAATTCACGGTGTTGAATGGAGAAGCTGCTGGGTTGTTCATATGCGCCAAGGGGTGCGGGTTGTTTTGTTGCATGTCCAGCAGGTCTATTTTGAATGTTTGATGGTTTTGCTTATCATATAGAAAAAAAAAATATGCCAAGAGACAAAAGGAGAGCCTGGGTTGAGTTGAGACAAATGCCATGTAGAGGTGAAATTCGATATAGAGAGTTCCATTATGTGATGGAGGCAGGTTTCAGCTCTGAGCTCCTGGAACAGTTTAGATCGTTAGTAAAGGGAGGAACTTCAGTTTTTTGGCTTAGCAATTAATTTCAGTAGATATCACATACATTTCATGGGAAAAACTACGCAACATTGGACACACATGATCTCGACTTCCATGTTGCATCACCAATGGTGTTACTTTCATGTCCGTGCATGCTTGTGTGTGTGTGTGTCTTTTTATTCTTTGTTGGGGGGGGTGCGGCGGCGATCCCTATATCTGGCATCATTTGGATTCACTCCTCAGCAATGTGCAAGTGTGTGATAGTTCATCAGGAGATTTGGTCTCCTTTCATGATAAAAACATTTTAAAGTGGGACAGTCTTTTAAGCTAACCTGAAAGGTACTTGTAAGTACAAGAATAAATGAGTTTTACTTTGATGGTTAACCTTTCTGGGCTTGCTAGAAAGCACCAGGTCTGCCAATGTTTTGTTTTATTAGTTTGCTTAGTCCGAAAAGATTTTAGCTGAATGTTTGCTTGTCATTGGAAACTCTAGCTCTAACAATGGGTTGGGACTAGTGGGACAGAGAGGCTAGCCTGCTGCGCATCCTCAGCCATTTTACATGTTTTATCGATGTAGTTTAACACAAAAATTGAAGTTTATGAGCCTAGTTATTTTCTCTAGCACCAAATGTTACTAGCTTGTGGAGACAATAACTTCTACTTGCTAGCTGTAAAATCAAAAGATGAATATTTGAACTATAATTAGGCCTATAGTGTGGCTTGTGAAATGCATTCCCTTCATTTAATTTTGGACATCTTTTTGTTCAATGCAAAAGGCATGTAAGTTCACATGTGACCATCAGGAGTCTTAGGGTCCGTTTGGGATGTGCTTTGGGAAGGGACTTTGAGTGTCCAAAGTTCATTTGACCAAATATTGAGTATTTCGTAAAATTTTTGAAACCCACATTGAGAGAATGTTAGCCTTTGAAAGGCTGAAAGCCCAAGATAGGTCCTAGGCTGCCTTGGGCTTTCAGCATTTTCAGAAACCCCCACAGATTATTGTTCATCTTTTTTTTCCAGTGGCATGGTTGCGTGTGGCTGGTTGGCGACAGGCTAGAGAGAGGCCAGCAAGGTTGCGGCTACCCCAGCGACCGTCACCGGCCGGTCACACAACCCTGATGAATCGTGGCGACCGCCGGCGAGTCACATCGACGCAACCTAGCTTTGGGTCGCCGGAGGTCGCGCGATCTCGCCGCAACCAAATCTGTCGCCGAAGGTCACGCGACCTCGGGCTAGGTCGCTGGTCACGACGAGGTTGCGCGACCTCGTCATGACCAGATCTATCGTCGGAGGTCGTGCAACCTCGCTGCAATCAGATTTGTGTTGCCGGAGGTCACGTGACCTTCATGAAGAGTTGCTAGAGGTCGCCCGACCCTAGGCAGCCCTCGCCAGGGGTCGTCGGAGGTTGCCTGACCCTAGGCAGCCCTCACCGATTGTCTCTGAGGGCTGCTTGAGGCCATTGGCCCTTGCCGGCCAACTTTTTTATTTTTCTTTTGACAATTTTTCTCTTTTTTTTTCAATTACAAAAGTCCTTTGTAAATATAATCTCTCCAAACACTATTTTACTCAAAGGTACTTCATAATAGACTTTCAAATTACAATTTAACAAACACAATTTGCATTTTGGAACCCTTTAACTTATAGTCCTTTGCATTTTCCCAAAAGCTTTCCCCAAAAATCCAACCAAACGCACCCTAAACCAACCATAATTTGTCACCTTGTTACTATTACGACTTTAAAAACATTTTTTTTTTGTTGGTCAAACAACTTTAAAGACTTTAATTTCTCTAATATGGCAGTACCCTATTGGAACCTCCTTGGGCAAGCAAAATTGTATATTCCACAAATATATATCGACTTGTACCTGAAAAGGCATCTAGTACTTTGTTTTTCCTTGGATGATGAAAAGGAATTATGTCGGATGTTTGCAGGACTATAATGAGGTATTTTGGTATCAATAGTTCTTGGTAGTTTTACTAGTTTTTGTGTTTCTCATCGAACAGTCAAGCCTGAGACCATTACAAAATCTCTTTGCGCTAATTCTTGGAGTTATTTTTGAATTTCGTTGCAGGCATGCTGGGGATGGGATCTCTGACGATGACGGGAGGGCGGACCCTATGTAGATGGCTGACTTAGTAATTTCTCGCTCTGTTGTGTATTTTGGATTGCATTTATCCTTGAGTGTTATCTAAAATTAGGCCGGTTTTATATTGTGGTCATGTAAGTTCAGCAATTTAGTTTCAGGTTTCTCACGCTATCCTTTCGAGTTTGATTCTCTTGAATCTTTCACTCTCAGATCTGACTCTATTTGTCAAGGACATCTTGCTTTTTTATCCTTTTAACATAGTGGGAATGGCCTATCCAACATATGAAATGCTACAAAGACCGTGCAAAAGTCAGTATCATTATAGTTTCGAGGCAGAATTCCAAGTTCAGCCGAGACCCATCTGCTGAATGGTTTGGGATGGATGTGCCTCAGGCCAAGTGAAGGACTTCAAATTCGGTCCAATGCTGTGCTTTGTCTGAGAGAATTTGCCTGTGTACTTGCTACATAAGGTATTGGATTGTTCTTGGAGAAATAGTGAAATGTCGTTAGGCCGGCAAGTTTCTGCCCAATGTATCTGTTAGTGTTTCTCATTTGATAAACGGTCACGAGGGTTCCAGAAATAGTATTCACTCTTGTTTGTGATTGGTGATTCACCCAAAAATTTGAGATGAACTCGCTCTAAAGCGCAGGTATATTTTCAAAGAAGCCAGAAAAAGTTATCCTTGTTCCACCAAGCAAAATTCAACGGGTCGGTTGTCTAGGTGCCTTTTAGAGTGTCTATTCTTTTCTTTTCTTTTTTTTCCCTTTTTTGACCCAAGAAATTGGTCTAATTCATATAAGTTCTAGCTACTTGTTATTCTTTATTACAAGCTGGCGACATATCTTCCACAGTGGTTCACAAAGTTTGAAAAGACTTGCGTCCCATCAATTTCTGTTTATTATGTGGTTTACTTTCTGCGGCCATTGCTGTCTCCCAAGAAATCGGCACTCCAACGAGAAATTGGGAAAAAGGGCGGTCAAACGATTTAAAAAGTCGATGGCTTGTGACTATGCAAGTCCTCATGCCAACAATAAAGAAAAATCAAATAAAGAAAAGGCACTTTCGCCGCAATTTAGCCATCCCATCCGAGCTCATTTAAATTTTGACATGCCACGGCATGCTCCAAAGTTCTCCTTTTACTCAAGTGCCATCCGCGGGCTGAACTTTTACTTCGGGACATGAAAGGAATTGAGCTTTGAGTCCTGAGGTATTGCTTCCATCAATTTGGTGCACAAGGTACGGTTTCTAGCATATGCGAATAGGGCCTCAATTGAAAAGGAAATCTTTATTATCATGCCTGAATAGTGAGCAGGGGAAAGTGAGTAATTGAATAGTAGAAAATGATTTAAACATGCTTTATACAACACACTATTACCAAAATCTCAATTTTAAATCACTTGACTATTTAGAACTTTTTGATTTGATCTCAACCACTTATTAAACACATTACTAGTTACTCAATATAGCGTGATTTTATTGAAGCTTTTGGAGCAAAATCGTTTCTTTCGAAGCACGCCATCCAAACGCCTACAATTACCTTGTACTTTTGTATAGTCGACTGCTCGACTAGGACCGACAATCAAAATGAATGCAAATGATAAAATAACTTGATAATTGTTCAAATTATTTGAGACACATTTTTATTTATAGAAGAATGGCTAATTTTTTTTTAAGTCCCAACAACGGTTATTCTTTTGGACCAACCTCAAGAGGCCTTGTTGCTTTGATTGGATTGTGGAAAGATGGGACTCTGCGATGAGCCAATCGAAGGTCAGGCATGTAAATACAACGAAACTTCGGGAGTGAAATTATAATTTCAAACGAACCCGGGGGGCCTAAATGCAAGGAAGAACCAAGGAAGAAACAAAGCAAAAAACAAAAGATTCACGACAGTCTCTCTCTCCCACTGTCCACCTCCCTTGCCTGTCCTAACCCAAGTGCTCTCTCTCTCTCTCTCTCCGAGTGGCGAAGGTAAGAGTGAAGTCGCAGGAGAAACATGGGGTGGTGCTCCTGTTCTGGGAAATCGAAGAAACCCGCGAAGAAGAAGCAGAGCACTGAACCGGACTACCAGATCCAATCCACTTCAGGTACTCTTCCCCCACAATGGGGAGCTCAATTTACCCACTGACCCCTCCTCAGTGCTCCTGTTCGTCATCTTCGCTTCTTGCCCGCAATTCAAGTCGCCATTTTGATGCGTCCGCTGCGCAGTGCGTGATGATCGGCGTCAGTGTGACTGGAGTTCTGCTCCCGCGAGTTGCGAAAAGTGCCGACTTTTTTTGGTGGTCGTTACTTTTTAAGGGGGGGAACGTCGGGCTTCTTGATCTGTGCTGACTTGGTATTGATAATTGGATTGAATTTTGTGATCGCAATGTGTGTTTCTGTTGTGCCTGGGCTGTTGATGGGTGTTTTTCTTGAAAATTTAATTGCTTGACGTTCAAATTCTGAGCTGAGGGTGCTTTGGTAGGGTATATTGGTCTCTTGCAGAAGTTTGATGTCAGAGATTGTGCTCTGTGCGTTTCGTTGGGTTAAAGGGAAGATCTTGGCTCTGTTGATTATTTTGAGTGCTCCATAGTTTTATTTGTTTATATTTGCATATGGCATGACCAGCATTGTTATTGTTTTGGAGGGGAAAAATATGGTAGTTGATTTGGTAATGGACTTACTTTGGATGTTTCAATTTGAAGTAATGTGGGAACTATTTTGTTTGGTCATGTGTGCGAGTTCTTTTGATGAGTAGACTGAGATGTAATTTGTCCTGATAGTCTCTCCATGTTGACTGGCAATTAAATGCAGTGTCATTGAGAAGAATCCAATTCAAAATAGAAACCATTAGTAGTTTTTCATTCTCACCATGGATATAGACTACTGACTCGACTATGATTGTCCTAATTTTTGTAAATCATATGGGGGTTTACTTTGTCTCTCTCTTCCCATCTCTTTTTTGCTCTTGGGAAGGGCCATGTGTATCTTTTATGTTGCAAAGTGCATTTTATGCCTTACGGAATGTTATCAGTCTGTATCAGTATGTCAACGGTGTCAAGCATTATACATTGATCTTCTTATCTTGTATCAGACAAAGTGAAGGTAAAGCCGGCCTACAATGTAAGTAAGGAGGGGGATAGGGATGGAGGATCTGATCACATTGCTGCTCACACTTTCACATTTCGTGAACTGGCTTCTGCAACGAAGAATTTCAGGTCAGACTGCCTCTTGGGAGAAGGTGGTTTTGGCAGAGTATATAAAGGGCGTTTGGAGAGTACAAATCAGGTTTGATAAATATTCCAATACCTGGTTAAAATGCAGTCCAAATTGTTTCATTTTCTTTTTCCCTTTTGGTCCTCATCTCCACTTCATGAATCTAGCTCCAAAGATAAAATGAAATTTTTGTCAATAGTAACAATATGTTGGTAAGCTGGTATAGCTTAAAGTAGACCTCCGTATGGTGAGATATAGAGTGGAGACTGTATGTTACAGTAATGAACAGAATGTTGTTAATTTAGATCTTGGATGCTAGAATACTGGCGTAATAAGGAAAGATTCTTCAACATGCTTTCCATGAGTTCCATGGTGGAATTTAGGTATTTTAGTTTGATGCACCTGTGGATAAGATTAAGCCTTTTCTTCTGTTTGTAGGTTGTTGCTATTAAGCAACTTGATCGCAATGGGCTGCAAGGGAACAGGGAATTTCTGGTCGAAGTCTTGATGCTGAGCCTACTTCACCATCCTAATCTTGTAAATTTAATTGGTTATTGTGCTGATGGCGACCAAAGGCTATTAGTTTATGAATATATGCCATTGGGTTCTTTGGAAGATCATTTGCATGGTAAATTTATTGGAACTCGAACTTCACTGTGTTCTGTGTTCAAACTAGCATTGAAGCTTCAAAAGTTGCTCAGCTACATGTGCTACAAGATTTATATAATAGCATTTGACAAGCCTGTGATGCCAAAGAGAGAATCAAACGATCCAGTCACCTTTTGAATTGTTTAGTGAATTTTCCTTTGAATTTCTCTGTCTTTCTTTAGGCGCCTTCAAGTTCCTTTTCTCCCATTTTCAACTTGTTGAAATTATGAACTTTCATCCATTTGTGCTTGCAATCATGTCAAGCCAAAAAAAAGAACTGGCTTTAGAAATGATGTCATCTTTCTTTATTTTTCTGATGCTCGTACAATATCCTGGTTGTGTTATTTTATATCAAATGCTTAGATTCTTTTGTGCAAGCTACCATTCAATGGTTACACCTGCGATGATTGTGATGCAATTGACTGACTTTGTCCCCAATACTTCTTTTCAGACCTACCACCAGATAGGAAGCAACTTGACTGGAATACAAGAATGAGAATAGCTGCGGGCGCTGCGAAGGGTTTGGAGTATTTGCATGATAAAGCCAATCCCCCAGTCATATATCGTGATTTAAAATGCTCGAATATCCTACTTGGTGAAGGCTATCACCCCAAATTATCTGATTTTGGTTTGGCAAAATTGGGTCCTGTTGGGGACAAGACACATGTATCTACCAGAGTAATGGGAACCTATGGGTACTGTGCACCTGAATATGCAATGACTGGGCAGCTAACGTTAAAATCAGATGTTTATAGCTTTGGAGTGGTCCTTCTAGAAATTATCACTGGTAGAAAAGCAATTGATCACTCAAATTCTGCTGGGGAGCACAATTTGGTTGCATGGGTGAGACCTCTCAGCATTCTCTCTGCTTACCTATGCTTCTGGCATCTTAGTTGATTTTTCTTGCATATTCATGTTGGATGGTGCAAAGTATCCTAAATGGGCTTTTGTTATAAACTATTCATTGTTGCATCAGTTGCTAAACTTATCTGCAGTTGCAGGAACGCATCAGTGTAAGAGCTGTTGGCAGCTACATATTTTGTTATTTTCTGCCTTTACTTAATCTCTCCACATGGTCTGGCACAGCTGAATTGAATTGAATACAAGTCAAGCTAGTAGGATGGGATAGAAATTAGCGGATCCCCATTACCTGGAAAAGAGCGCATTATGAGATTATTGTTTCAGATTGATTTTTTTTTTTTTTTTTTTTTTGATGCGTGAAAATAAAATAATTATAATTCAGACATAGGAGTTCTAGGGTAAGCTGGTGGGCTCAAGGGTAAATTTTGAACCAAAACTTAAGAATATCTTAATGACACTGAGATGAACATTCAAAGACTTGGTAAGAGGCTGGTCGGCAGGTGAAGGCCAAGGCACAATGAGCGTGCAGCTGATGCAGTAAACAAATGCTTTTGGGATGAACAATCTCCATGAACAAATAAAATTAGCTATCTTTTTCCCCTTTCATGGGGGCATATTCTCTGGACGCTCCAATATTCAGGAGCTTATTGTTAGGGTCTTTTTACTTTTTTATTTGGTTATAAACTCCGTGTCTGGGAGTTCTTGCTTCTTCCTATTTCAGGATGAGTTGCATTGTTAGAATTAGAAGGTTGTTGTGCTCCCTGGGATAATACAACTCTGATTTTGTGCTAAAAAAGGGAACACCATAAACATGGCACTTGAAACTCAAATGGAAGGAGGATTCCATCTGTGATTGTATCAAGGTGCCTTCAAATTTAATTATAATCTGAAACTGTGTTCATTGATGTTACTGGGAGAATATCTCAGGCTCTGCATCATCAATGTAGTTAAGGATATGTTGCTACTTAGTGAAACTTTGCTGCCTTTGTCTATGTTCCTTATATGTTTTACATGATAGCAAGTGGAGGCTCCTTGTTATGATTGTGGGACTACATCCGCTAGCATGTGATGTGAAATTTTAGTCCTATAAGATATTAATATAAGAATTCTAAACTTTCTCAGACAGTATATCTGTTCACGTTACTGTCATGTACTTCCCTTGCTTTAGACAAGTGATGGCTTCTGCTACTCTGTTGAATCCTTTCTACATGAATAATATACATTATATCTCAAGGCAACTTATATATTGTAGTGCTACTCATATTTTGACATTGCTGTGCAATTGTACTAGCTCGAGTATGAGCGTTAATTTGCATGTATACCAATTCCAAGATTTAAGCAGGAGAAAAAAAAATTTCGCATTTTTGAGATCTTTTTCTCCCTTCTCTATGAGCAAGCCAGAGAGCTGTATCTACTCAACTTCTTAATTAAATATCGTTGCAGGCCCGTCCCTTATTTCGAGATCGGAGGAAGTTTTCACAGATGGCTGACCCGATGCTGCAAGGGCAATACCCAGCAAGAGGCTTATACCAAGCTCTTGCTGTGGCTGCTATGTGTGTTCAGGAGCAGCCTAACATGAGGCCAGTCATTGCAGATGTGGTGACGGCTCTCAGTTATCTAGCTTCCCAAAAGCATGAGCCAGATTCACAATCAGCTCAGAGTTTCCGTTCAAGTTCCTCCACCCCAAGAGCAAGAAGAGACCTGTGAATTGGAAAAGAAACTGAATTGCATCAACATCACCGTTCAGAGGGAAAAGAAATTGGCACCACAATTGCTGCATGGCTTCTTCATGTGAGAAAGTTGAACTTCCTGGCCTTGTCTGTGATTCAGAGGTCATTCTGATTGAGTTCTTTTCAAAGAAATTACAGGGCGGCACAAGAATCGTCCCACGGTGGGATTTTGAGTCCAGTCTAGATGGTTGGTCAGATGGAATGCCAGTAGGTGCTTTGGCTGTTAGAATGAGCCTTTTTTCGTCTTGTGGCTCTCTCTCTTTCTCTCAATTTTTGGGTGTAGTTGACATTGGGTTGTACGTATCTAAATCTCATTTATACACATTAGCTGATGAACATTATCACATTGTATAATTCTTGACTGCATGAGGGGTCAGCTCAATGAAAAGTGAAAATCTCTTGGAAGAATTCTTAGGTCACGGGGAACTTGATCGTTGCCCAACTTGCGCCGAGGGCATGGAAACTACACCACATTTGAGAAATTACAGGGCTGCTCAGGAGAATCTAACTAGCATCGACACCCTAGGGAGCAGAATGGTAGAATTGAATCATCTTTTCACAGTTTCTGTTTCGCCTTCCTTCCTACTGCTAGCTGGAGCATACTTTCAAGTAAGTTGTAACATATCTATGGGGTCGTTTAGGGGTGCGAGAAATTTTGACACGAGTTGAACCGTAGATATTGAGAAACCCAAAAGATGTGTTATTACAGTAATTATTAAAACTAAATGTTTTAGCATGTTTAACAAAAACTTTATATTTTGCAGTTATTCGAATTAATCATCTTGATTCGGACATGTGAATCCAGATGGTATTCTACCATCATATGGACTTAGCCATAGTCCGAGTCGAGATTTGAATCATGAAAACTCACAAAACTTTTGACCATAATCTGGCATGCGTTGAGACTTCATTGAAACATTTGTTTTGGGGTTCAATCCAAAAATAATTGCTATGTTGATCCTTTTTGTTGATAAGCCTAACGTCATCTTGATTTCAACCCTAAATTTTATTTTCTTTGTACTCTATATGTTTCATGGAAAAAAATTCTTTGAAATACATTTTCTTAAAAATAATCATTTATATTACTTATAAAAAAGCATACGAACGAAATATATTTATATCATTCACAAAAAAGATGTAGGTATAAATTTATGCCGATGATTGAGAACATTTTCCATCGATTGATTATTTCAAGTGATTAATTTTAAGAAAATATTTTTCAAATTATTTATTTTTTGAGAAATAAATGGAGCTTAAAGTTTGATTTGTTGTGGGAGAATTTCATGTATCATCCCTACTCCCATAGTTCCTGTTTGAATCGAGTGTCAACTGAATTGAGGATTCTCTCTCTCTCTCCCTTTCCCCCCAACCCAAAAAAAAAAAAAAAAAAAAGTATATATATATATTGGAGAATGAAGAGCATATAAGATTTGAAATTGAAGGGCTTTCACCCTTGACATAAACATAACAAGAGAAGAGACGTCTCCCTTCTGTTTAACTAGTTTAGGTTCACGTCATGCGAGAGCCACGAGTACAGACCAGAATAGACAACAAATCTACATTCTACACTTTAAAATGCAAAGCATGTGAATATTTACTTGCAGACCAAAGCTCAAATCAGATAAGTTAGTCCTTCATATCTCCATCACAGTTTAGCATCTCATCGACAGGAACTTTAAAGTTTCCGATTGCCAATGCAAGGTAAAATGGTTATGCTTTCTTCCAAGGAAAATAACATCACTAATCTTTCGGTCCATGAACTATTCTCATCGGTTCAATTTCAATAGGGTCCTTCCGTTGAAGACAGGTACATGTTGGCGGACAACGATGCGGAGGTAGGCTAACCAAGGGCACTGTCAAGCAAAGATGTAAGCTGCGCGACGAGGTTGCACTACCCCGACTTCATAAAACGAGCTCGTGCTAACCTTTTCGTATTCGATTGTATTGTATCTGCACATGTATATGGTCTATGAAAGTTCTTATGATGTCTCTTTCCATTTTGGCACGTCTGCTTTCTTATGCGCTTCGGGTCCATGAGCTCATCTCACTGCTTTTTCATCATATCATAAAACAAGATACGTGGTTTATTTCGCGATATTAAAAGCTGTCCTTATTTTGGCTACTTTCAATGTTTTCTTTTAAACCTAAAGGAACAAACCGTGCTTAAGCACCAATTATCATCTTCAAAACGACACAAAGATAAAGGCAAAATGTTGCAATTATTATGTGTAACCAACACCCGAGCCGAAAAAGAAAGAAGAGAATATCAAATCTGCAGTTTCATCTTTCGGCTTAGATTGTAAAGCACCAAGGCTCGCCCCACCTGTCCCCATCCCGCGACCGCCACTGCATCCGCCTCTTCCACTCCACAACCTTCCGCTAGATAAAATTTTCAGTCTCAACGACCACAGGAACAACCCAAATCTATACAGCTTGCACTGTTTAACAGGTTAATGCACACAATATATAACTCTAAAAATACACCTCGCGTTCTTTTTACATCCTTTCTCCGCTTTGCTAGTGCTAACTCTAAATTTTATTGTTCTCTTAAACGAACAAACGAAACAATAAATGCAAAGTTCATACAGGGATGGCGGAAAAGAATTACATATGTGCATGCACCACAAAATTCAAACTTCACTTGAATTGCTGCTTTCATTTGCCCGAGATTAAAAAATATTTATGCCAGCTAGGAACTTGAGGAACCAGCGACCTATATTTAGACGGCGTTGGCCCTGATCAATCTGATATTGTTTGCTCCGTGACTTGTGATACAATCCCGTTGGTTTCTTTTAGCTGGGAGCTAGGACTCTGGATCTCGTCCGTAGGCTTAACATCATTTGGCTCGTCAGTGTTGGCTGATTTTCCCTGCTGCCGTATTCAGAAAATGATGTCAAAACCCCCCCGACACATCAAACACGTGCTCTTAGTTTAAAGTTAGAGAAGGTGTCTAGCAAAGCAATTTTAGCATCTGAGATTCATCAAGATTTTCAACAATTTAGGACAGGGATCTTAACGATAGTAAAGACAGTGATTCTTGCTTCCTGTTACAGCTAGATTATTAGCTCCAAATGAAACGGTATGATAAAGTGATGTTTCGCATGGGAAAGTCTTTCATTCATGCTTGTATGCAAACAGACTGTAGCTATACATAAAAGAAAGTGAGAGTGCACAAAAAATGCCACATTGACCTTGAACCTTTTAAAGACAGCCTAATTGCCTGAATGGCCAAGCAGATCATCCTCAGGATAAATAAATGCATTTACAGTGCTGACCTTATTGCGGTCCCGCCAGCCAAGTCCAAATGGTCGACTAAGAAGGCTTATCTTCCTGGGGGGCAGCTCTTGTGTTGATTCTTGATTACTGCTAAATCTGGGCGAAGAGTCTGAATGCAAGGATCTAAAAAGAAACATCAATTCATAATTATTAACCCCAACCAACAGAAGCGAGTGCCAGATTTAGAAGAGTGAAGCATCACATGCACACAAGGAGCAAATGTTTTTTTATGAGGGTGATACTTGGAATTAAACTTGCGAAAGATTATAATCATGCTAACAAATTGGAAACTTTTTTGGTCGACTAATAAATTGGAATTGAATTATGAAATAAAGTAGTGCCAATTTTCGATGCTGCAGTTTCATCTGCAAGAATAATGTATGACAATTAAGCTGTTCCACTTTAAGCGATACCTTGGGGAAGGTTGTGCTTTGACTTGGCCAGACTGATATTGCAAGGTAGCCTCCAACATTGATTCTGCCATTACAGCTCTCTTCTCCATCTCACCAAGAGAAGCCATTGCCTCCTCATACTTTTCCTGCATAGCAAAGTCCTTCATCAGAGTTTGTAAACACAATCAGAGTAACATGCAGATAGACACATATACATTGACTATGTAGTTATGTACCGTGCTGACAGTGACACCAGAAATCATTGGAAAAATTTCTCAACGAACAAAGCTTTCCAGGTTCACTGATTTCAAGCAATCTAAAGTAGAATTGGTTTTGACGTTATATGTCGACCAGAAGTACACTTCTGGAACTTCAAAGTATCCTTTTCAGTCACCATTTCAGCAAAAATGTGGATTAACATAGCTTGTAACAAACAGATGATTGTGACAAAATCATATCCTCTGTGTGTGTGTGTGTGTGATGAGATCATTGAATAACATCATATCCATTCTACGATTTATCAAAAACTCTGCAGAAGACACATCCATCACTCAGGAAAACCTCAACGTTTACATTTCAAGGACGAATTCATTATTGCAGTAGACAACGGTCCAAAACAACCGATAGCCATTCTGCACTTCAATGTGAGATTATAGCACAAACAACACACAATAATTCTGTGGAGAATAAAAACATAATATTGCTATCATGTGGAAATGTAATATGGTGAAATATTTTCCCTTGATGTATCTCAACTTTCCCGATACTTTTTGACAGCCAGTTTCAACCATAATGGAGGCGATTCTAGAACTTTTACAAACACAATGTGAAACTTAAAAAAAAAAAAAAAAAAAAAAAAGATACCTTGAGTAAAAGGCTATTAGAGAAACCGGATTATTATTTTGAAAAAGGAAGGCTAAAATAGACTCCTTTTTGCACTCCTATAAGAGAGTAGTGCTGGCCTCAGTTGCAAAAAGTAAAAACTGAGAAGCTGCTCTAGGATGCTTATTTTCAATGTTGTAGGTCCTTAATTATAGCACAGTTCAAAAAATAGCAAGGTCAAGTAGGAGTTCTGGCAGAAAAGAATGTAATAGGACAAGTTCTCTGAAAGCTAAATCAGAGGCGCAATGATCGTTGGAATTACTGTTAAGTTAATTATGGCTGACATTTTCCGAGCAGAACATATGATAAGTTTCCCATTTCCCTGTCATATTTACGAGCTATGGAGACTGCCAGTCTTGTTGGAACTTAAGAATTGCACCACTATACAATATGATCGATTTGGCAAGATTTAAATGTGCCTGTGCAATGAAATTTGCCTGATTTCAACAGCCATTGCAATCTTAAAATTCTGTTTTGTAAGAGATATATTTCCATTCTCAAAACCTCATGCATATACAGACAAGCATTTATTGTGTAGTATTATTACTTCCGTGCCATTGATGAACAAGACATCATTGAGGGCAGGAATTTATAATGTTAATGTATCGCCTAAATTCACCCATACACAGGTGAATAGATATCATGTAATATCATTACTCCTGCCCTCAATGAATTACTTATACTCTCATAAAATCATTCCTTCCGATCAGCCAAAAAACTTCCCAAAATTAAGGAGCAAGCATGAGCAGTGACAAACCTGAAGCACTTGAGAAGCATATCTCTGTGCAGCTGCATCTTGCTCAGCAAATCTCCGAGCGTCTTCTGTTAGTCGCTGCTCTTGCTCTACCCGCATTAGGACCTAAATATAGGTGAACATCTTAGTGACACCACCCCACAATGCAAGAAAGAAAATGCTAGTGGATAAGGAAACAAACCTGAAGCATCACACTTTCTTGTTCCTGCTTATCAGAAAGAGCTCGTTGGAGATCAGCAACCTCTTGCTCTAGCTTCTCAACCTGAACAATAAGCATAATATAGTTTTGTTTCTTATCCCTTGAGAGAGTAGAAAAAAACCCACTACAGGAAGTAACTTCACTTGCTCAAGATTTTCCAAGATAGGACTGCTAATACTGCCTAGTAAAAAAGACTGAAGGGGAGGAGGGCTCTATGCCTTTAGAGGCACTCTGCCAGAGAAAATAACCAAGGAAGACACAAAGGTGAGAGGAATCATCCTCTTCTGGAGCATCCACCAGGGTATTTCATTCCATTTTGTAGAGACAGAAAATATTAAAGTCAAGGCACTTTCCTCTCCCTAAGGATGACTTCTAAAACAATCGGTTCCTTTCTAGTAGAATTGCATCAAGCCTCCAGGCTCCAGCCAACTAAAAAACTTGTGACTCAGAGCCCAGGGTAATGGTAAGTATACCTTCGCACTTAATTCTCGCCGATTGTCCTGCTTGACCATCTCCATTAATGCTGTCTCAAGCTCCTCAGCTCTACAGAAAAGACAAAGCATATAAAATATTAGTAGTGTCATTGCATCACAGCAAATAGTTGGCTCAAAAATAGAGTACACCACAGCAATGCTGTCTCGAACTATCTTACAATAGCTGCTAAAATTTCAGAAAGATGCATCTGAGAGTTATGTTGTCCATCATATGTCTGAACAAAATATTACTCGAGGGCGTCCAAATGAGGTGTTTTAAGATAATAGATTCACTCCAAAAAACAAAGGAGCTGCAACTATTTAACGTCAATTTCCTACAGAAGGAAATTTCGAGGGTAATATAAATAGAAGGGAATGTCCTAGCAATAATCCTTAATGAGAATGTGACTTAGGGTAAACTAAGGGGGGATTTCATGGACTAAGGCACATGCCATGCTACAACATTCGAATTCAATTCAAAATAGCTTCAGAGAAAATAGATGAAACCTAAGAACAGCAGATCTTTTCTCTTCTAGCAACTTGCAGAGCTCAACCTTCAACCAGACGACCTGCAATTTAACATACCTCACGGTAAACAGGAAATTCTATAGAAGATGCTAGCTGAAAATCTAGAATAAAAGTAACTTTTCTTTTCTGGGAAGTGTGCTGTCATTAACAAGAAAGATTTCTCTCTGAAATCTGATTCATCAAAAGATGTGATAACAAATGCCCCACACTTGTTACTATAACTGAAATTCGAGCGAGACAATAATTGAGACAAAGAAAGATGCATTGGCAGAAGCTCAGGAAAATCTACTGATAGTTCATCTAGAAGCAAGGTTGATGGTTCAACAATTACAGTGACAAAATAGACCAAGAAATGAGCAATTTACGCAGTAGGTTAAGCCTTTAACTTAAATGGCCATGAGAACTGTCAATCATAATCAAAGTAATAATAAATCTGACCAGGCTGTGCATAATGCAGACATATAGTTTTCTTAACAGAGCATTTTAAGCTTATTAAAAGGAAAAGGTAAAAAGTATCAGACGTGATTTTTATGAGAACATCTAGCTCCATCGATCTCAATCTGAGTTGACCTACCAACAATTACACCCTTTTTTTTGGTCAGAAACAATTACACCTTTAGCCGGTACACTTTTGTATGTAGAATTTTTAATTTGATGAGACCTTTAATTCCAATTTGGAGCTTGAAATTAAAGTAGATAACAGGCATCTATACCAATGCAATGACCACACAAAATCAACCATTACAATTGTGATATCTGGGGTGCCTAACAGTGTAAGGGTTGGTATCGGATTGACTAGTCAGTTATATGGTTATATTAACTCCTAATGGGAAGTGAAGGTCAATCCAATCCCTTTAAACACACCAAATATCCAGAAGGAATTTCACATGGAGTAGTGTCTGCCTCGATAATCAGAAGAAAAAGCTTAAAATTGCCAAGTTCAACTCCCCCGTGGAGACAAAGAAATAGTTCAAAGTTTCTTTCCCGTAACAGCAGGACATATTGCATGTCCATCAAGCAACAATTAAGGACTGTCCAACATAGAGTAAACTGCAGCAAAAGAGGAGGAAGAAAGCACAAAGTACCTGCTCCTGAAGATCTGGACCAGAATCTATCTCTAAGTCCCCTGTTAAACTGATAACAATTCCATCTGCATTAACAGAGTCAGAATTTGACCGAGATAAATCACCATTTGCTGTTTTATCAACTGATGCTTCTACTTTATCTGTTCCTGCTAGCATTGACTTAGGGTCGTGCTTAAAACCATATAGTTTTGAAGCCAGACCTTGAGAATCCCTCCAAGCTCGAAGGCCCTTAGATCTTTCCTCAACTGCAGCTATTACTGCTGCCCGATGCTTATTTCTCAACTCTTGTAATCTCTTTTCATTTACATTCTGGTAGCCCATACAGGCTGTCAAAACAAGTTGGCTGCTATCAAATGTAGATCCAGTCAGTGATTGCAGCAAAGTGACAGCATCTCCAGCATCCTTGGTAGTAACCAATGCAGGTCCTGCCAAAAAATAAAAATAAACTGAAGAAATCAAGAACTGTAAAATAAGAAAATCCTCAATAGAAAAGAAATTTCATGCAGAAGCTCCACATCGGGAAGGTGCAAAGTTTGTTTATTAGCCGTTTATCACAGTACCATATAACTCCATCAAAGCAAGTGCAGTTCTGAATAGCATGACACGGTTCCCTTCAAAAAGCAGCACATCCCAAACTCGAAGAACTGAAATTAATAGAAACAGATTAATTACTAAAATTGTTTTTCGAATTCTCCAGCACAAGTATAAGATGCTTCTGAATGGGCAGCATTATGTCACATAAATAAAAGCAGCAGCATAGAACCTGACCACTTTCCCAGGGTAGCATGTTCATAAAAATGGACAAGAACCATGGCCCTGTAACCCACGCAATTTGCACTCCCAGGAAATCTAGATGATTGACTGCATTGTAGAAGAGTGAAAGAAAAGTATGAAGCAAGCAATTTATAAGGAAACTAAAGAGAAGACCTGAAACTGCAGGTTTAAGAAAACAACGTACCCAATTTGGGAAATCTCTCTCGTACCAACTCCTCGAAAACGAATTGATCAACCTAATGTGGTAAAAAAAAGAAAAAGAAAAAGATCACAACAATAGCCATGTGCAACACAGATGCATGCGCTGTTTTGACAGTAGTTTTGTCAACATCACTTATAGAGTGAGCAAACATCAAGGGAAATGAAAAGAGCTGTAGCAAAAATGACACCTGAGATTCTATCATCTCCTCAGAGTAGTAGCCATCAAAGTAATCATCAATGATGCCCATCAAAGTCCTGCAGATGGCAGTACAAGATTTAGTAACCAATTCACCGGTGCTATCGATGTATCAGTTTTTTGCCAATATAACTATGCAACTTGGAAAAGAAAAATTCGTGTTTATCATCCTGATAAAAATATCGGACATTTAAGTGTGGTCGTAAACCACAGATCTCAAACAATCATTTTGGTAAGCATTCTAGATCAATGTTCCTCACGTGCTCACCAGAAGGCATTTTCTTCCGGCATCAGCAAAAGTAGTAAGCCGGCAAAGAAATTCATAGCCTGCAGGTAAATTCGATGAAGAAAGATGTAGAGAGTCAATTATCTGATAAACGTCAAAAAATTTTGACCATATATAGTTACAATTCAAAACCAGAAAATATATCAAAGAAGAAAGCACCAAAAATATGAATGACAAATACTTCAAATTGTCAAAATATTTCCCATGATTGACTTATATTTCTCTTTTAAATTGTTATAAAATTTTCTTGCAATTAATCTTATTTCAATCGTGGTGTGTTCTCAGACATTGTACAATCCTTTCCATGCACATCTTTTTGTACCACTGCTACTTAATTACCCACATAGCTGCTTTATTCTTGTGTTGATGAATCCCATATAAGCTTATAATCCGATAAAAATAGCCAAGATTGTTGTAAAACCATTGAAGCCCAAGGAATATGAAAATGCAAAATACTTGTAATTTTTGTAATACCGACAACCTTTTTTAGTTTATCATTCCTCAATATCTACTGACAATGCTTAGGATCTAGGGATTGGCTTGACCTATTTACTTGACACAAACACTGAGTGTAATCATTCATGTTAAGTTGGAGCTTAATTCAAACGTATCATAGACAAGTCAACCCACTTATAAGCACCAAACAAAGTTGCTATGAACAGGTCAACCATCCTGACCCATTTGAATGCATTTAAGCATGTTGCACTAAGTAAGTTGAGACAAATTTGCATGTTAAGATAGTATTTGTTTAGACAAGATAAACTCATATATGAAAAGAGAACTCCTATTTTTATAAAAGTCAAGTGTGTCATTTGCCATCTATTAGGGAAATGAGTGTAGTTCAAGTCCAAAGATGTGACATCACAAAAATGTGCCATGGTTGGATCATGCACATCTGCTTATGCAATTGATTTGACACAACACAATTGCAGCAAAGATTCATTGATTGCAAGCCCTAAATGATCCAAGGTCTAGCCGTCAAAGGTAATCTACATTATTAAACATACTTCTATTCTACCATTGTGTTGCTTCTTTGATAATGTGTATCTAACTTACTCCTAGGTGAACAAGCACATTGGCGAAAGGTCAGACTAGTTAATGGCTCATGATCAAGTTGGCAATGGCATGGATGGTTATGCCATCAATTTATAGCATAATTAGGCACTAAGAAAAAGCAGATTTTGCATGCCCTACTAAGCAAAATTTTTGCAGTAATCACGTTAGGACATATGGTATCATTTATAATGCCACCATATGGGACATTTCAGGACACCAACTGACAAAAAAAAAAGGCCGCATTTAATAAAACTAGCCTATGCCCTCCTTAAGACTCATCAATGTTATACTTTTCAATGTAGATGTCTTACATAAACTACTTATTTCCTTTCTAAGCCAACAGCTCTTAAATTCTTAATCTCCAAGCAAATCCAAATAAGCACCTGTCAGCAAACAGTGCACAGTCAAAATTGGCCTTGACTCAATCCATGGGAATATGGAATATCCATACTTGTTATTATTAGGCAATCACCATGTTCACTTTGCAACCAGGCTTTGGTGCAAGAACCAGCTCATAGGTAGCTGTAAGTGCTGGTCAATGTCAGAGTTAGCTGCCCTATTACTTTGCCAAAAGTTTAATGCACTGTCCACAGTAGTTGCATTTTTGCCACACAATTGCACACAAATGGGAAGGTTTTGGAGCCGCTCTCTGAGCTTGGGTTTGCAAGAGAACTTTGTCAGTTGGGCATACCGAGAAGCTGTTGGATGGACTAAAATCCCCTCCAATAAGCCACATTTGAATTTCCCCCAAGAATACAAACATCTTGTTTTAATTTATGACAAATTGAGAAAAAAAATGAAGGTGACTTTAGATGCAAACTTTATACGTAAAACTTCAGGTATATTACAGTAAGAAAAGTCACACGTTTCACTTTAAAAGTAAATCCTAAAAGGTAAAAGTCAAAAGTAAAAGACAAACCTATGGAACAAGGATTGAACGAAAAATAATGCAAATAATTACCGAATATTTTCAACCTGTTTAACCACAACCCAATCCCTTTGTGATACTTAGGCCCTATTTGCTGACCAGGCACCACATGGCATACTTCTTTAGAACTTAGAAGTACAGTAGAAATAAACTACCAGCTTGTGTAATGTGCCACATACGCAAAGTCTTTGAATGGGATGTGTATCAGAGAGCGAACCGTAGGCTTAAATGATTTATTAAGTGAGAAGGTGGACGTCCTTTAAGGGCCACACCGCAATATTCTGTTGCTAGAAACCATAGACAGGAGTATGAAGAGTAAGAAAGAAAATACCTGACAATATCCTACAGATGGATTATGACGTGCATATGCAGTCAACAACCGTCTTAAAGCATTTCTACCATCCTCATCAAGGGCAGGATGACCAGGAAAGGTTCGAGGCAAATCCTGCATTGCCAAAACAATAGAGCAGCCATCATATTAGCACGTACAAGCTCACATCAGATGAAGCAGGTACGAATTCTAAAGGTTTGTACTATGGTTACCTTTTCAATCTGCCCTTTCCACTTTTCTGGTACGCTTACAGAGTCTGCGTCTGAGGCCTTACCGTCATTACCTGATTGCCCCATTTGCTCTTCCACGGTGTTTCCACCATTACTTTGTGGCTTTAACAGATCCTGATAATAGTTCTGCACCCGGCGTGTTTTCACACCAACAAAGGCTTGCCAAAGCTGAAATACAAGCACGGAACAGCAAAAAAAGGTAGATAAGGTGAAACTGTACCTTGGTCCAAAAACAAAAACATCTGAGGAATATGGTATACCTCTCCCCTTAAAGCCATTGGTACTCCCCCTCGAACAAGAACCTCCAACTCTTCTTTCCAAGGAAATGAAGATTCTAAAGGAAAATCCACCATAGCTTCTGGAGCAGTGACATTGGAACTTTCGCTGGATACTGTGTCTTGAATGTGATCCGATGCTTCTGATTTCTCAACATCATAAAATTCATCCTCCGAGTCCTCTTCAGATGCTCCTTTTGGGGATCGAGCCTCTTCTAACGGAAGAACAAGCTTCACACTTTCAGTTGATTGCTCATTCTTCTTTGTACTGCCCTTTCTCTTTACACGAAGGCTCATCATATCTTCGATAGCATGAAGAGAAGGTCTTATCTCGGTCCATATTTGGACCCTATGAACTCTTGACTCCTTCGGAGCTGGAATCTCTTTTTCTAAAACATTGCTGGTTAAACCATCAGAACCAGGCTTGTCACCAGTGGGTTCTTCTCCTTCAACATTGTCCTTCAAATGGTCATTTGCATCTCGGTTGTTGCTCTCATGCTGTGAGATATTGCCATCTATTTCTGAAGAAGCATTAACTGGCACTTGAGCAGTTTCTACTTCGCGTTCCAGGAAATTATTCCATCTCTCTGATCTTTCTCCCTCTTCCTCCTAAAACAGGCATATCAGGTAATAAATTACTCTTAATATACTGGAGCACAAACAAAGAACTAAACTGCCACGAGATTTTCAATTGGTCAAGAACTTGGGCAAAGTTAAAAGCACTCCATAACTTTTTAACATTTTGGTCATTCGAGATTCGCAGCATCTTACGGTGAGCAACAAAATACGCAGAAGAAAACAAGCAGCCCATACCTTGTAGATGTTTGCATATTCTCGGTATCTTTGTACATGTTGAGGTCTCACAGCGAAGCCATACGCATCCCTGCCAGAACAAGTTCCCATCAGTTTATCAACCCGACAGCCCGTCTCCGATTTAGCTTGTGCAGTCATCATAAGTCATAAACAAGTAGAATAAACAACAATCTAAGCTCAAAAACTCCCCCACACAACAGATCCCACAGAAGTCTTAGCTTAACCATGACCACCTAGTTGGGTTTACCTGCAATCAGCTTCCAAGGACCTCCTGCTCAGGCTAGACAACAACATAATCCGTTCAAAACATCGTTCCTACCTCCCACAGCGCTCGACATTACATCAGCGCGATCAAAATTCGCCATAAACAACCGCACATTCAGCTTATGACCATAGATGATGCTTTCGACTCATCAAAAGAAGCAAAAGATCCGAATAAGAAAAAAAGAAAGAAAATGGAAACGTTCAACTCCGAGCACTATCCAGACAAGAGAAGATGATTAAAAAAAAAAAGGGCAACGAAAACAGAGACGACCGAACCACCGCACCGCGACACTTCGGAACTTTGACCAGAACCGGTCGCACGACCGGAAATTCCACTCGATCGCGCGCACGGAATGCGCGAGCGCCAGCGCGGCGCGCCAATCCGAGATCAATGCGATCCGAGCAGATAGCGGCGCGATGCCGACAGCGCACCGGTCCGAGAACGACGCGATCCTCGAATCACCGGGCAAAAACGGAGCGAGCCGCGGACGGATCGGGAAATGCGGAAAAGTCAGCAGGCGCGGAGGTGGACGCGGACGCGTGGAGACTCGAGATGTATACCTCTTGTGCTCGAAGGCGATGACGGGGCTGATGACCTGGGCCTTCATTGGCGGCGGTGGATCGATTTGATTGGGCGAGGCTCTCTAGAGAGAGAGAGAGACAGAGAGAGGGAGGGAGGGAGATTCAGTTGCTGCTTCTGCGACCTCGTCGTCTTCGGGGAGCAGGAGATCTCGGGGGAAGATGGATGCCCTGGATTCTCTGCAACTGAATTCTAGAGAGAGAGAGAGAGAGAGAGATTTTCTAGAGAGGGAGTGACGGTGATGGCGATGGTGGTGGTGGTGGGAGTGTGGGCTAAGCGAAAGGGGGAAGAGGAGGAGCAGGAGGGAGGCACATGCAGATGGCGAGATTATCGTCGGCCATTTCATCACGTGATCGTCTCGTGATGCGGTCGTGATGCTGGGGAGTTCCTCCTCGCGAACCGGCACGCAGAGAGAGAGAGATTTTATTTTTCTATTTATTTTATTTTATTTTGTTACGGGAAATTCACGCAATTTTTTTTTTTAATTCGCGTAATAGTGTTGCTGTTTTTTTTAACTGAGGATGGGAAAGCGGGGGCCCGCCGCTGTCCCCCCGGGGTGAAAATAAAAAGGTGTCCCCTTGTGATTTGCCGACACCGAAATTTTCAACGTACCCTGGTCCTGATCTTGATTGTTCTCTGTTCATTTACCTGCTAAGCCTTTGTAATTTCCCTTTTTCTTTGGCCCCATTATCTTGAAAAGCACTGAGTTTTAGCTCGAGTCCCAATTTCAATCCGAATTTACTTTTGTCTCAATAAAAACAACACCGACTCGAGTCTTGATCATCGTTCAAATCTGTTTTTCGTTTCGTAGAAAAATATTGATTTTAGCTCAGATTCTAATTCAAGAGCGGATCTTTTGACTCATGATAAGGCATTTACTTTACATCGTCACTCAAATCAATCTTTTGTAATAAACGTTACTTGTATAAATCATTTTTAAAGATATGATTACATTTGAAATGATTCTAGAGTTAAATATGGATATTTTCAAAAAGTTAGTGTTTCTTTATGGAAAGAAAAAAAGTTTAGGCCAAAATTACAACTCGATTTAAATATGTGCTTATTTGTAGGAAAAAAAAAAGTAAGAATTGAGATCCGAAAAAAAATTGGTGATTTTTCAAAAGTGTAAAAAAAAACTTAGGCCAAAATTATGATCCGAAATTAAAGTTTGTACTCTTTAAAGAAATTTTGGGCCAATTTTTCACGTTGTGCTCGAAAAATTAGTTGTTGTATTCAGAATAATTTCTTAATTTACTTTTTTTGTATAAAATTTGATTTTCACTTTAAAGGGGGAAAAAGAGAGAGGATATTCCATCTCGGCCGAGAAAAGGTTGTTTGTCCCCCCGACTCACGCGCGATTCATGCGCTTTGCCCCGCACGGGTTACCCAATCATGATATTTCTCCAAACTGAGACCTTTGCTAACGTGCATACAAGCATTCTTGTTCCTGCTCCTTTTAAAGAAAAAAGCAGCAAAAAAATTTAAAATTATATTCATTGTGATATATTTATTTTTAACACATTTTACCTCAAACTTATGCCAGTGCAATATATTTACCCAAAAAAATTTCTTGTGAAGCGAAAAATCCTAAATTTATATTTGTGTGACACATGTGTTGTGCGGATATAAATTTATCAGTTTGAGAAAATTTGGAGTAAACGTACCACGTGAGTGAAAGTTTGATCTTTTAGTGTCACGAAAAAATCTAAGGTAAACATGCCAGTAGACATAATTGAGAGTTTCTGGTGAATTTTTCTAGTCCAAAATCTAAAACTTTTCGAATCACTTAGCACGTAGACCCGTTTAGAAGTACTTTTCATGATTTTGAAAGTTTATAATATTAATATGCTAAATAAATATAATATGAGCTTCCTTTAGCTTTAGCAAGTGTCTCAACAAAGTCTTTGACTGTATCCTTATTATAGTAAGAAGACATAGGAGAGCGAACCTTAAAAAACCCTGAATGATGACGAAAGCCGATGGATGACGGTCAAATGCAGCACAGCTAAGACAACCCTCCGTCCATAGAAAATGCTTGATTCGTCGGATGATAACATTTCCCTGTTCTTTTTAATGGGCAAGATTAGGATGAAATCCTTCCGGCCTGCATGCTTGCTCACCTAAAAGCAAATTGTTAGGCTGGGGCCAACTACCCCAACAGAAAACATGTTTCCACAGTGCCCTTTTGATATCACAACTTCTCGATGAAGCTCTTGATTGTAATTGTCGCGCATCAAAGGTCTGAAAGTCAAATTTTGGTCGATGTGAGATAAAAAGATCACGTCATTTTGGAGATCAAGCGACACCATTGTGCGTGAATGTGTAGTTTAAATATGTACTATGCATGGCATATGGCATGGAAAGAGACGTTGAATCAGACACAATTGAATGACTTAGGCGTCGAAATCAAGTTTGCCAATGCATTTTTTTTTCTTTAATCTACGTGGATTTGTGTTTCGAAGTTGACTTTTTAATGATTCTTTTCGTGTAATATTACGAAATTTCTGCTTAGTCAACATCCCAACAACATAATTTTGACCTAAGATTTAAAAGAACAACTGCTATAGGCTAGAAACATGCAGAATTTTAATAAAAACATAATCACATAATGTGAGGCTATAGATTTCATTTCAACATTACAGCAGTTTAAGAACATCTGATTTACGATTACTTAGATAAGCAATATAATAACATATTGTCAATTTTATGATTCTAAAAGAACATTATGGTGTTCTAGCATAAAGTTTTATTTGAAATTGGAATCAAAGGTATCGAGACTTACCTTAAAAGTGCGAGAACCTTGAAAATGTCAAAATTGCAAACAAGTAGAGACAATTTTTAGAGTTCATTATAGGGATCAGGACTTTCAATGCCCTAACGGAGTAAAAATGAATGGTATTTCTAAGCGAAATAAGTCATCTCTTCTTGAGGCATACTATCATGTTGAGGTGGGTGCATTTTGAGTCGAGACTCACTCTTTAAAAGCATGTATCTTTGTTGTTTGACGTCCATATCATGTGATTTTTTCACCTTCAATGCACTCTTAATGAGAGCTTTCCAAAGAGCCAAAATTACTAGATTAAAATCACAAAATCATGGATCAAAGATTTTAACCCATATCAGGGAGTTCATGAACATGGTGTCATTTCAATGAGTTGTCAATTTCATTATCATCAACCATAACTTAGGGGGCTTAGAAAGTTTTGATCAATTTTGATTCTAGGTATGATTTTTTGCTTTAGAACCTTTCTTTAGAGTATTGAAAATTTCGACCGTTAATTACTTCCTCATCCAATATCCGTTCGACCCAATTCTTGTGATATTGGGATGCTTGCAATCCCCGATTGCTGGATGCAACATTGAAATTGGGAAATTGCTAACTTCCTCACATTGTGAAGAATAGGCACCCGATCTCCAAAGATAAAAATGTGACCCTTATTTGAGTTTTACGAAACACGCTCCCATTTTCCGAAATTGTGTTGATGGAGTTGAACGAATGCTTGAGGTGAACAGTTATGATTTCCCCCTTGACAAAAACACCAATGAACGCACTTCTCGAGATGTCCAAACGCTTAAGACCGGATACTATGAATTCATCACTCGATTTGAGAAAATGACAATTGGATCCTATTATATCCATAAAAACAGAGGGGCAGGGACATTTCGTCATCTCCGCTTTCTCAGTCCATGCTGCGCCGGTCAATTAGTGCGACTATAGCCTCGCGCAACAACAACCACCGTATTGCAGGCTTTGTCGCTCTCTCTATGACGACTCAGTCCAACGAGGGTGGGGAGGGGTCGCCAAGCCAAAGGGCCTGGACAGGGAGCCACTTTTAGCAGTCTTATAGGATGGCGAAAGAGGTGCAAATGAACTAAATTGTGCATTGAACAAGCGGAGAGTGATTCTAAAATATATATGTGAAAACTTAAATGAACTAACGAATGTGCTTTTTAATGCAACAGCTTTGGGTGCGTTTGGTTCAGCATTTGCAAGGGCTTTGAGTCCAATGCAAATGCTGAAAGCCCAAAGCTATCTGAGGAAATGCAATTGTGTTTGGTAAATAATTTCAGCATTCGGCGGAATGCTGAAAGTCCTACTAGCTTTGGGCTTTCAGCATTTTGAGGGCAAGTTAAAAGTTAAAAGTTCGCTCAAAAAGTTGAACCAAACAACCCAACATTTCCCCAAGGAACTTTCGCGCTTTCGGGCCCGAAAGTTCATCGAAATCTTTGAACCAAACGCAAAGAATGTGTCTGAGTAGAAGCACTATTAGGATGGGTGACCTTCTAGGAATGTGCCCACCTATATGCCAAAAGATAAAACCGTGATACATGATACAAGATGGATCAAAATGGACAATACCTTAGTGATGTAACATGGGGATGTTACTATATGATATCAAAGTGGGATCACTCCACTAAGTGTGTGGTCCAAGGACGGATTGAGTAAAAGCTAGTGGTCCTATAATAACCTGATTTGACGAGGGTAAAGAGTGGTCGCTGAACTAGAAAGTTTGGATAAGGTGTGACTCATAATAGACTTCTAGGATGGCAAAGAGGCATGGATGAACTAGTACTTAATAGAGAGCGATTTCATAATATACATATAAAAATTGGAATTAACTTACAGAGATACATTTTAATATAATAGTAAACTTAACTTCGGAACTTCAAAGTTAAGCGTGCTCAAGTAAGAGCACTACCATAATAGGTGACGTTTTAAGAAGATACTTGCTCGTATATCAAAAGACAAAATTATAAAGCGTAGTATAGGATAGACGACCGCAAATGATATTTCATGAGATAATGTAGGGATACCGTGACCCCATTTGTGGTGATTTGCTGTCACAGGAGAAGGGCGTCAGGTGCTAGAATGGCCCATTTGTGGCCACAACAGCCCCTCGTGTTCGTGTCCCCTCTCTCGTCTTTTCATTTTCCAAATCTTAGAATTATGATGCGGCGCCGCATTAGCCACATCAATGCCACGTATGCAAATACAAGTGGAACACATATGCTCAACTTGTCCAAGCAAGCATTCCGGTGTTTAACTCACGGGGAAGAATTTGACAGAAGGACTAAAAATTTCAGGGAAAAGTATAGTGACCACTAGTGATATTATCCCAAAAAATTATACAAATTTATTTAGATTAATTTGCGCACAAATTTCAATATTCATATTTCAAAGATGGATTAGATTATGATTCGCATTATCACACATCATTCAAATCTCATCAATTAGTGTAGGGGCAAGACTATTAAGTCATATGAGCGATTTGAATTGATCTATAGACTTGTTGGAGTCACAAGCTTTCCTTGGCTCCCTCCCTCGCTTCTAAAAAGATATCTCCACAACTTAAATCTTTTCGTGCATTAGGTAATTCAAGGAACTTGCAGGTCAACCTATATTATGGGTGCATTTGGAATGGGCATTTCCAAGCCACTTTAGGCTTCCAAAGCCCTTTGGGCTATATCCTTTCCTCCCTGTTGGATGGATTCTTTCCCCCAACATTATGATACTCAAGTTTCTTTTGCATTCTCCACTAACTCCTGTCAAGCACGGTATCCCTTCCGTTTACATTAGGGTACATTGATCCACATGGTGAGTCCACGAGAATTAAGTATTAGCTCGAGCCACCACATTTCCAGATTGCCTTTCTCTTCCCAACGTGCACTGTTATTGTGGCCTGATCTGCTCGCGGACCGTGCGTGAGCTTCGCTTCTTTTTTCCGGCACCAACTTGCTTCAAGGCGCCAATTTTGGCGTCGTGTTTACCGGGGAAATTGCAGCAACTTGGCTGTGAAATTGGGCCAGTGACGGAGTGCATGCCGCATGGGACTCCCCATAATTTGTGGCCACTATAAGTTCCTTCCGAAGTAGGTAAAGGGGTTGAATGATTTTGGGGCAGGTCGAGGATGGAAGATCTACTTTTCATGTGCAAAATCTCAAAATGATGATCGAGCTCGTGTCTGGGTAGAAAAGGTTGACATCAAGTTCGATGGAGGTGATTAAAAAAGGAGAAATTAATAAAAGTTCCATAGTTATAAAGAAAGGAAAGGGAAAATAAAACCTTTATTTGACGGGGTACATTTAAAACTAGAAAAACAATTTTAAAAATTAAGATATTCTATTATAGTTCTTAAATTTTGAAAAAAAAAATATTGAGATGTTTTTTTTATGCAAAACTGACCAAGCTCTTAATTTCTTCCAAAATTGGGCGAAAAATTTGGAATTTGTGCATCGAGGCCTACTCCAATAGATAGGGCATAAACTCTCATTTGTTTCATTCCAGGCGATTGTTTTGTTTGAGTTGGTTTTGCATTGAAGAAAGTTGTTTGATTAAGAATTTGGGTGGCTCTAACATGTAAAGAATCTTCCTTTTGACCTTTTGTTTAATTAATTGCTTAAGTGGTTTTTCACTTGTGATGACCGACTTATTATAAATTATTTTATCATAAATTATCTCAAATGTTTTAAACAGTACCATCTATCAAGACTAATTGACAAGTCACTGCACAAGTTTAAATTCCGTGTTTTGGTATTGCCGACCAATTTACGATTAAATAATATTTCCACGATGCTTTAATTACAAATTTATCAATTTTCTTCTCTAAGCACTTCTCTAAGCTTTAAAACCCCGATTGTTTCGACCAAAAAAAAAAAAAAAAAAAAAAAAAAAAAAACCCGATTGTCGCGATTGCCCTTCTGCCTAGCACCACTGCCACAAGACTAGGTCAGGACCTGAAATTCGACAGGCCTGCTTAGGATTAGCTTGAGCCACAACAGTCGGAAGACTTTTTGAGGAAGTTTTGTAAAAGCATTTAGTAGAAAAGTCAACTTGATCGAAGAATTTATGCGCAATTATTTAATGATGAGCGGGCTTGGATAATTTCCTCGATTGCATATGTTACAAATATCGTATTCATGGGCAAATTTGTCAGTTAAAACATCTATTTCATCTCTTGCATATTTTAATTTTAACCTCAAATGCATTTTAGAATTTGAATTTTTTCTATTCTGAACAACCTTCCCAGAAAAACAATATTGATATATATTTCTACTTCCACAAATGCTGATATAATTTCTTTTTATATGAATTTCATAAATTATTTCAAAAAATGGTGGTTTTGGATAATCCTTTAGATGCCAACTTCTTGAGTAAACGAAATGAGTGTGCACATTTGCTAATAAATAGATTGGTCATATCCTTTGTAAATAAATTACTAGTCAATCTTGGTGCCATATTCGACCAAAAAAATAGAAAAATAAAAATCTTGGTGCCATAGATTGGTTTGTAGACCACTTTTAGCTAGGTTCAGTACACTTTGAATTACTCGTCTTCAAAGCATATAGGAGTTGACATACCAGATGCCTTTAAATCCTATAAGATTATGTTCCAAAACCAAAAGTTTCCTCCAATTAAAATTTTTTCTTCTAATTATTAAATATCAACTTGCCACAAGCAACCTATATTACACCATATTCAAAAGTGCTTTTCACAAATAATTTCTAATAATTTCTTGGCATTAAACATTCATACTAGGTAGCATATCTATCTTATAAATGACGAGTTTCAAGTTCATGAAATTTTATTTAAAATTCATAACACTCAATATATGAAAATGTACACTACTTAAGAGTACCAATCTCTTAACAATTCATATATTTAACATTTTCCCAAAGGCCTTGGGAGCAAGTAACTTTATAATACTAGTTAAGACTATCAATGGTAAAAATAAAATAAAATGGTCTTACTAATGAGTGTCTTGAGAGTACTAATTGAGACCACTAAAAAGAGTAAAAAATAAGATATATCAATGCAATTCAAACATCAAATAAGAACATACTTTAAGAAAACAACGATGCTTTTAATTAGAAATATTCATTTATTCAAAGCACAATAAATGACTCTTAAAGAGTCTTTAGTGATCCTTTCTTCACATTCTTTTAACAAACACATAACTACTAGAGGGTCTAGAAAATTCAAAAAGCCCACACCGTTAGCAATATACTTGATATTGAGAAGAAAACTTTACATTCTTAATATTATTCATTGATGAAAAGATATTCTTTAACATTTCAAAAGCTATGCTACAATGGAATTTTAATAGGAACACAAAGGATTTCTTGTAAAATGAGCTGATAAATTTATTCAAAACTAATTTTTTGACTACCAAAACTCAAATCGGTACATTTATAACACCAAAAAAGCCAAACTATTATATTTGTAACAAAATTTACTTCATGTTAATTTATATTAAATTGAATTAATATCACAAAAAATCTCAAACTAGAGCAAATGGTAAAAACTCAAATCGATACACTTGTCAACTATGACGTATCATCTAATTCAGTAATTTTAAAATAAAATTTATTGAAAATTAAAATGAAGTAAATTTATCACTGGTGTATCAATAGGAGATTTTTGGCAATAAAAAAAAATTATTTGGATAAATTTGTCACAAATGTATCTATTTGAAATTTTCATGATATTAACCTATTAAATTAAAGGCATCGATCAAAAATTAATACGAGAAGAGATAATATCCTAAAAATCGTGTAATCCTTCTTAAATTTTGCTTATTTCACCAGTACTTGCTCTCAAACACTAGTCCACAAAGCGCGAGACAGTCAAAGGAAAGGCTTTTTACGCACGCTCTCTTCCCCTGTTCGTCGTCAAGCCGACCAAAAAAAGGGGAAGACCCAATCGAAAGCGACGCGAGTGCCAGCCAGCGCCAACTCCTTCACGCCCCTCCCGGTTGGGCGGCGGAACCCGACCCGACCCGCCCTCGCCGGAACCTCCCCCGGCCCAGATCGCCGGCGGAGCCCCTCCCGACCCCGGAGGTGCGCACGTTACCGCCACCCTGCGCACCCCTCGCGCACGTTATAGCTGCCCCCCGGCCCCTCTGGGAATCCACCACCCTTCCACGTCCCCCAACCCCCTCGCGGCAAGAGGCAAGAGGCAACGACCTAAAAGGGAGAAGCTTTTTATCTTAAACGCGGCGCGACAGCAAATGCGGTTGGGCGTGGTCTCATCTTTTAGCACCTCCCGAGTTCCGAAAAGAGAGCAGCTTTTCCTGGGTCCGTGCGTCTGTTTTTCTCCCGAGCGATGGGTTCGGAAGATGGCGCCAAAAGAGGCAACGAACAGCGGACGCGCTTGCTCGGCCCCGATCAGATTCCGCCTCCGCCTTCGCCTTCGCCTTCGATGCAACATTGTGGCGACAAGCCGACCGATAAGCTGCTCACGTTGCCGACGGTCCTGACGCTTTTCCGGGTCGCCGCCGTGCCCCTCTTCGTCAGCAGTACGTCCCCCCCCCCGATTCCCTGAGATTCTGCGTCGAGAGTGCAAAAGTCGGCTTTTTGATCCGTCGTTTCGGAGCTTTTCTGAATTTGGTTTTGTGGGTATCGATCCTTTTCGGCGTCTGCGATGTGCTTGATGAGATGTTGTGGAAAGTTTTTGTCGAATCTTGTGTGCGTTAGATAGAAGGCTTCTTGGTTTCAGGTTGATCCGTTCTCGTTTTAGCTTTCTCTCTCTCTCTCTCCCTCCGGGCTGCTGTGGAATGCTGGCGATCAATCTGGGTTGATGTCGCTTTCTGTTCACGAATTGCAAAAACGATAGTCTTGCTTCAGGCGCAACATTATCTTAACCGCCTGTTCTGTGTTATCTTACCAGTATTACCTGCAAATTTGTTATAAAGGCCAAAATATGCCTTGGTTTGGTTTTTTTTAGAGCAAATTTTGGCTTTTCAATGGCGTCTTAAGATCGATCTTAAGCTTCCTTGCACCAAGTAATGCGTTGCAGTGGCATGCTATTGGAGATGGAATTTGAAATATAGGGTTCACTATTACGTATGTGCTTGCCTGTGCCTATATTGCCATTTGTGTTTTTTTCTTTCTTTATCTCCATCACTGTCGAGTTGGTAAGATATCTATGCTTATGGAGCTATGCTGGGCGATCACAATCGAGTCCCTTCATATCTCTTCCACTGTGGTTTTTATGGTGCTTGTTCACTTTCTAATGCTATTGGTAGTGCAAAAAGTCTTAGCCACGTTGTAAGCTTGATGGGAGACAAATTTCTCTAAAGTATTTTGTGCAAAATTTACCATGATTCTGCCATTCGGTTTCTCAGTTTTGTTGAGACTGATACTTAAAATGTGATATACCAGCCTTCTATGTCGATAGTTGGTGGGGGACAACTGCTACAACGAGCATCTTTATTGCTGCTGCAATCACAGATTGGCTTGATGGGTATCTTGCTAGAAAGGTATACGGTTTTCCGTCTGCTTAAATTTGAAGTAGACTTCTTGTTTGCTTTATAACAAAAGCACTGAAACTTTTTTAATGTATTCCAGATGAGATTAGGCTCTGTATTTGGTGCATTTTTAGATCCTGTAGCTGACAAGGTATGTGCTATCTCCCATATCAAACATGCAACATATTTACAACAACTAGCTTATACACTGATGTCTTAACTTGGATTTGGAAAAGGCAAACTGATTGCAATACTTAATGCAGCTCATGGTAGCCGCCACATTAGTTTTGCTATGTACCAGGCCTTTGGATGTTGACATGTTCGAGCAAGCACCATGGCTAATGACTGTCCCTTCAATAGCTATAATTGGTAGAGAGGTAAATATCATCACTCATTTCTTAAGCATTCTTATTCATCAATGTCTTTCTCTGAGTATGATAAGTTTGAGGTCAATGTGGTGCAAATTTATCTCTCTTGATATTGTAGATTGTCCTGGATATGGAAATTTTCCATGATCTGTCGTTTGATATACCTCCCTGAGATCTTTCATCCTCTTGACATTTGCCATATTGATAAACCATATAGGTTTTTCTCAATTAGTTGAATGTCCCAAAGTTGCACATGGGAGTTTTAGGTTTCAGTTTGGCCTATTTTAAAGGGGCAATTAGAAATGAAGAACGGTAAGGAAAGTATTACTTTGTCTAATTGCTGTGTATTGTAAAAATGCCACCCCTTTCAATGATGTCAGAACTTTTATGCCTCGAGTGATGTGCTCTCTTTTCCTCCGTTGATTTGTCGACCAAGTGTTTTATTAGGAAAAATTCTCGAACTATAGAACGCAGGCCCAATTTCCTGAAAGACCAGGCAGTTGAAGGATTTCCTTTTTCTCCAATCTATTCTGTACTATATAGACTTCCAATCATGCCCTAGTTTTGCCGTTAGTTTAAATTCTATGCTAGTCCTATTATTGGGTTAGTGTGACTTCTAATTGTTGATGTGGCAACTATTATGTGGAATGGTCATGACTAACTGCTAAATGCATACGACTTCATATGATTCCAGAAAAGACAAACAATACAATAAAATATACGGCACACATCACTTAATGGCTCAGATGAAGGCAATATCTGTCAGCCTAGTGTGAGTGAAAAGATGCGAATAGATTTTGGTTGGTAGGTGGCCAAAGTACCAATTGCGCTCTAAGCCTCCCTGCCTCTTGTTTTCTTGCTATTTTGGTACGTCCTCTGTCAATGTATGAGTAATAATGCCGCATTTTCATCTTTCTGAAGAAGTCGATTCCTCATCATCAGGGAAGTACCATGTCAACCATCACATTAGACAATGGCTCTGCTAGTTGTATATGAAGTTCAACTTTGAATTGAGGCTTTTAAAATGCCAAGTACAATTGATAAAAACCCTGAAGTACAAGATTATTAGTCAACTTGGCTTTACAGAAAACAAGATTGCATATAATTGTTATCACTCCTACTTTGAGATGCCTCTTCAGTTACCTGCTAAAGCTTCAAAAAGATAAATAGGAAGAAAGGAAACAGCAAACTAGTAGAGTGTTTATTTTGTAGGACTATATCTCAAATCCGGACCTTACAGGACTAGCTCCTTACCTTTTAGTTACCTTGAACTGTAGAAGGGAAAGGGACATCATTTAATGGAATTTTCAGCACCTGGTTGATTTGGAATTTCCATACAATCCTTCGCCTTGTTTTGAGAAGCATCACTTGTACTGCTTTTGAGACATGATGATGCTTCACATGTCTATGTTGCGGTTTTTGTGCTGTAGGGAAGCTTTCATTTCGGTCTGTGGAGTTTGGTTTTGTATTTGTTCTTGGAAGGATTATATGAAACATACTTGAGCAAGTAGATGATTGATTAGGATGTTATGTTATGAAGCAATTCACTGGTTAGCGAGAGAGGGTCCTTATTTTCTTCATCTTCACAAGTTTTGGGTTATGAATGATTATATTGGCCATTTGGCACAGTCACCATTGAGATGAGAAATCAAGTTCTTTAGATATGAGTCTATGCATTTTTCTGAGTGTTTTTTTTCCCCATGTTCATGTGCTTTAGTAGGAGCTCATGTGATTCTGTTTGTTTCTCTATCTAGTGTGATTGTCCATACTACATTCCAACTCAAAATTCTTTTGATTCATTGTAACTCTTTTACTTGTTCAACTTGTTACAGATTACGATGTCTGCAGTTAGAGAATGGGCTGCTTCTCAGAATAGTAAGATTTTAGAGGTGAGACGTTTACCCACCTTCAAATTGGTTGACTAGTTGTCGGAATTGCTAGTCTTTTTTCCTTGGCCCCACTCATTAGGATGTAATATTTTCAGGCTGTTGCTGTAAATAACTTAGGGAAGTGGAAAACCGCTATGCAGATGACTGCACTGACCATTTTATTGGCTACTAGAGACAGCAGGTTTGTAACAAATTAGCTTTCCTGCAAGAATGTCGTGTAGATGTCTCTCTGAATAAGGAGGAATGTGAAAGATGATTCCAATCATCGCTTGAAGATCTAATGCTCCGAGTAATTCATGTTTTCCTATGCAGTCTTGGAGGATCTGATTCTTTAATAGCTTCTGGAGTTGCTTTGCTTTACATCTCGGCAGGGCTCGCCATATGGTCCTTGATTGTGTATGTGGGGAAGATATGGAAAGTGTTGGTCAGATAAGTCTATTTGCCCTTTATAGTTGGGGTTTTTGGGCATAAGATAATTTTTACGTGCAACTCGTACGAGGTGACATCGACCCAGCATGTCATGCCTATCTTGGATATAGAGCCATACTTGAGTACCGTGCTCAAGGCAACAGATATTTCTTGTCGATAGTCCCTCGTTTCTGGAGTTACTGAAGCTGAAGCATCTGGCAGTTCTTTCTTTAATTTTTCGGTCCGGAGTTGATATTTACTTAGTTATATACAACTTCTGAGACACAATTGGGATGAAGAATGACATGCAGGTGTCAAGTATCAGGCATCCCTTCTGTAATAGATGAACTTGCAATTTGAGAATATTTGTATTTGATTTGTTATAATGGGATCCGATGTAGCTCCCAACAAGATTGTTCATTTATCCATAAATTATTTTTTTTGGAGTTCTTTTCCTTCTTTTTTGGTTTTTCAGATTCGTATATTTCAATCGAATCCAGAATGAAGATCTAGATGTAAATCTAGCTTCTCAACCCTTTCACAATATTTAAGCGATCTTAGAACTTCGGACAACATGCAAGAATATGAGTCGAATGACAACTGATAATTGGGTTTAGATTGACTTTAGAATTCGGGATAAGTACATGCCATAAGTTGTGTACAACGCTTACTTTAGGACTTTGGTGCCAAAAGTTTTTGTTGAATCACTTAAGTGTCAAAAAGTTTGAAAAACTCTCACTTTGGTGCCAACTTCAATATAGTTGATCGAAAATCCGACGTGGCATTTTTTTATTAATTTTTTAAGCTAATGTTGCTCGTCAGAGAGTATAATCAGCATTTAAACAACAAAACGACGTCGTTTGGCTTCTCTCCCCCAATTCAAAACCCTAAATCCCCAAATTGAGAAAGAGAGAGAGAAGATAAGCCACCCGCGATGGGCCAATCGTCATCCTCAACGGCCCTCAACGGCCCTCGCGCTCGGTGGCCGCGGCTCCGACCTCGACCTCAACGACGGCCAAGTCGAAGGCCGTGATCTAGCCGATGCTCAAGGAGGCCGCCGACGAGTGCGCCACCCCCAATCTCTCCCTCTCCCTCTCTAATCTCCCCGACAAGTGCCTGTCCTGCTTCTTCTAGTACCTAGGCTCTGGCGACCGGAGCCGATGCTCCCTCGTGTGCCACCGTTGGCTCGCGATCAAAGGCCAGAGCCGCTAGAGGCTCGCCCTTCACGCCCACTCGAAGCTGCTGGATGCGATCTCGGCTCGAAGAATTTGAGGACGTTGAAGCTAGTGAAATGTTACTGAGATTAGGACATGGTGCTACTACGACGGAGGCCGAGCGACGGCGACCGGCGTTGGGCGATGATCGGACAAAAAAACCCTAATTTTAATCTAAAAAAAAAACTCAAATGAGTTGTGCAACGTTGTTTTCCCAAAGCCATCCACTTAGGACAGCAAAACGAAACAACGGAAAACGACGTCGTTTAAAGGCCTTGTCAATTTTTTTTTTTTAAATATAAAAGTCACGTAATTATTTTGACCGAAATTTATCGCCAGTGGCACCAAAGTAATCGTTTTTCCTCCGATTTGGCACTTAAGTGATCCGACGAAAACTTTTGACACCAAAGTAAGCGTCTTACACAACTTATGGCACTGATAGTAAACTTCTCCCTTAAAATTCACAATGGACTTAAAACTTGAAGACCCCGATGATCTCTTACATTACTGCATTAGCTTTTACTGCTTTTTACACTAGAGTACCTTAAATTCTTACACACAAACAAGACAAACTGCGAGAATCTTATTCTTAATAGACAGTTTCTCTGCAAAACCAGATATTCATGTTCACTCTTAACTTCAGGGAGGTGATGATAGACCAATTGGGCCCTCAGGATCAGCGAGACAGATCAGAGCTGGGCCTGTACAACGAAGATAAAGAAAAGGATTAATTACTTTCTTGCTGATATGCACAGCGACAATGAAACTGAGCCGAATATTGTACACAGTGGAAGTTTGTAGGGAATACCGCGAATCGTTTCTTATAGCTTTCCACAAGCTCCTTGGGGTCTCGGCAGGTCTGAGTGTAAGCCTCATTTTTGTTCATCTCCTACAAGGATAAGGAAACACACGAACTGAGTTCTCTTTAGGAATTTAAATTGTTCTTACATCTGATGAATGACATCGATCTTTCTCATAAGAATACCTTCTTCTTTACTAAAAAAGTTAAAAACTGATCGATTCCGTGTAATGAATCCCTACATCAGATAAATGACCATCCTAACTCATTGTTTTACTTTGCCCTGGACAATTCAGTTTGCTGATGCAATCAAAGATTTCCAGAACTAAAATCACAAGTTTTCCTAGTCTAAAATAATCAATCGGCTCGGTGAATGCAGAAAAAAGAAAGAAAATGCCAATACAATTCTACATCATGATCTGCAAGCGAATACGAATGCATTTGAAGTGCACATGAAAGAAACGAGAGAATCAAAGGCCAGATCAAACATATTTTCATTGAATGATGTGCGGCATCATTTTAAGTCACAGCCATTCTGTTTAGTACCTCAATCCAGGTTGCCAGTTTTGGCCTGCCTACTGTAATGTCAATGCCTTTCACTTCTTGTAGATATGGCGTAAATCTTTCAATAAATGGAGCATAAGCAATATCAACCTGTGGACGTTCCTAAAACACCTTAGAGTAGCAAACTTGAATGAAACTCCAGAGCAATAATTTTCTAAGCTCCTTTCTCCAATATGACATGCATTTTGGAAAAAGGCTAATGTCTACCAGACATAAGCCGAGTTAAAAGAAAACAAGCGTCTGCTTACCAGGCTGAACTGCCCGAGGAAGAAAGGTCCATCCTCAAATTTGGAAAGCGCATTCTCGATGAAATCAAATGCAGCAGCTATGCCAGTCACCAATCACCACTACTATCATTCACCATTTCAGATTGAAAGAGAAATGACAAATGGAATTCAGACTTACCAGCTTGGTCGTCCCCTTCTCCTTTGAATGAGGAGATAACAGATTTGCTGAACGTGTCGGTGTATGAGAAGAGCTCTTCTGCAAACTCTTTCTTTGCAGGATCCTGTATGCCAGAGGATAAGAATTCATCACAGTCAATACTTGGACATACCAGGAAAGAGTTAATGTTCCTCCGAAACTTACCTCAGGCCAAAGTGAAGGCCCTCCAAAGTTAGCATCTAAATACTTAATTAGATCCAGACTCTCTCCTCTTACTTCATTGTTGTGTTCCAAGGCCGGCACCTGATTCGACACACCACACCAAAAGAAAGGGAAGAAAGTGTCATGATCCTTTAGCCTGGTAATTTTGAGTGGAAAACAATTCCAGCGGAGCTTCTATCAGACCAAGGTATTGTAGAAAGTATAATGAATGTCCACAATGTACTCCATAGCATGATCATCAACGACACCATGAGTTGCACATATTACTTGTTCATGCGATCTTGGCCTTTTGAAAAACGTTACTGGCTTGTTCAAGAATAAATTTACGATCCTAAATGCTTCATAAATGCCCTTCAGAATGTCTTACATGCACTTTACATTCACAAAACATTTCACAAGGTTCCCTTGGATTTTCACCTTGTTAGCTGGGTAGACTTTCTCCTTGTACCAAGCAGGCCTGTTCTGCAGATCAATAGGGACCAACTTGATCTGATCCTGCAAGCCCTGCTTGAACCAACACAGCAACTCAATTAGCAGTCAATTCTATATCAAATTAGAAAAGAAACATGACTATACACGTTTCTATTCGTTAGTCCAAATTTGATACGAATTTATACTTTTTGGGAATATATTTCTTATTTTTTCAAACCATAATGATAATACTCGAATAGAGAGAGAGAGAGAGAGAGAGAGAGAGAGAGAGATTATGAACAACCTTGTGGTTCCGGGTAATCCACACACGCTGTGCAAACGGGCATGTGTAAGAGATGTATAATCTGTAGTAAGATAGGCAGAGAAGTGCTTTTAGAATAATATAAGGAAAAAAAAAAAATCACTGGTTTCTATAATGCTGTCATTAGATTACAATCAGTGAAGCATAAAGAGCAAACCTTGTCGTTCCATCAAAGACTGGAGGTGGGTCTGAAGTAGAGGTGAGAGCCGGTGGAAGAGCCTCTTTCACTCTTGCTCACAAAGAAATGAGAAAAAAAGTCAGTAAGCAGAGCTAGAGCAAAATTAAATTAAGGCCTAAACAACTGCATACGCAAGACTGACGAATTACTTTGTTATTAAAACGGGGGGTTTCATTTTACTCGGCAAGACAGGGGGAAAAAAGTTAGTTGGCTCAGCTAACTCTTGACACACCAAAGAGTCCAAAGTTACAAACTTTTCCAGTTCTCGACAGAGAAAATACTCTTCATTTATCTGAAACAAGCCTTGTAGAAAAAAGCCAAGCGTCCCAAACTTGCAAATTTATACAATCTTGAGAGTTGACAGCACTCTTCTCGAAGCAACAAGGTAGAAGAGGAACAACCCACAGAAAAGGAACGTGAGAGAATGAACGATCCATAGTGCGAAGCTGAACAGAGTGATATTTCTCTCGATTTCTCAGCAACCAAACAGAGAACCACGAGCAAGCAAACAAGCACTTACCCAGTAGCCATTGTTGCGGAAACGCTAGCTCTGCGTCTGGGTCGAGCGAGAGCAACGCGGGCTAGGACGGGTTCGTGAGTTCGGGGACGAAGCAAGCAGACGAGGGACGAGGTGGGGGGTCTTCTCAATCTGCCGGTACGGCGAAAAGGAAAAGGAGCAGAGGGGGGAGAAATATCGGGCCGCGACGTCAGCAGTGACGAAGAAGAACAGGTGTGACAGACCAATGCTTTCAAAGTGGGCATCATCGTTCTTGTCGGTTGAAAATTTCGTCAAATTCCTCGCTGTGCTCTGCACATCACGTAGCCACCAAACATTATTCGACAACAAGCTCGCGCGGTGGCATGATTCCCTTCTCTTGCGAGTGGATGGTACACTGCCACTTGGACTTTTGGAAGAGTTTTTGTTCTCTACCAATGGCCGAGTCGCACGAACGAGAGAGAAACAAGAAAAAGAAAAGAAAAAGTGGCCAGTTAAAACCTTTACCAGTAAAGACTATAAAACTTGCATGAAATGTAGACTTAAAAGTGGACAGCTTGCGTGAATGGAGTCTTAAAAACGGGCAAATCCACCGGAACAAGTCGATATTGCAGGAGAATTAACAAAATAATATCAAATGTATTCCATTTGTACTAATTCAACCTTAAACTTTTTCATTGTACCGATCTAATCTCAAACATTCTCATAATTTGTCAATTTAGTTAACCGGTCAATTTAAGACAAAAGTTTCTAATGTGGACATGGGCTATTGTTCATGACTCGGCCAACGTTGTTGTGAACATTTTTTTAAATATTATTTGAGTTTTTTTTAATTATTTTTATGATTTTTTTTTTTTTCTTTACTTGTTTTAATTGAGAGCCAGCAAGTGTCAGCTTCCCGCCTAGATTAGGCAAAGGTGTCGCAGCTCTTGCCCAAGCCATCATAAGCCATAGTGAGGGCATCAAGCGAGAGCCATAACGCCCTTGCTTAGTGCCCCAAGGGTCGTTGAACAAAAGAAAGAGTAAAGAAAAGAAACAAAAAGAAATATTTAAAAATTTCAAAAAAATATCTTCAAAAGATTGTAAAAAGAATTCCATGTTAGCATTGGTCATGTCATGTAGACTATTCGGTGTCCACGTTAATGATTTTCGGCATATTGATTGGATGGACTTAATTGAAAAGTATTAAAAAGTTTAGGATAAATTTGGTAAAATGTAAAAAAAAAAAAAAAGTATTAAATTGGCATTAAGTATAATAAATTTAATACTTTTATGAGCAATTTCCCTTGATGTCACTGTCTACCTCTTTCCACGAACTCTAGGCTTGGTTGAGACAAGTCTAATAAAGAACTGGGAAACATTCACTATTCCACAGTGGATGCTTTTTTCTCTTTGTTTGGAGATTATCGTACAAAGATTTTATATCTCGATCAGTTCTTCTTTCATGCGCCCAAATGGTGCATGTGGAACGCCCTCCAGTCAGTCTCTTTGCGCGGGCATGCTTTATGTATATTCTTGAATGTTCTTACGAGGAGCGCCAAGTGCATTAATGGGTCTTCCTTGTTTGCATCTCTCCAGATCAAACCGGTGGATCTCAAAGTGATAAGAATATTTGAATATTAAAAGCCCTATTCGTTTCGCAAAAAAATAATGTTCTTAGAAAATTTTCAAGAAAATCATAATATTTTCCCATGTTCAACTGAAATATGAAAATAAACTATAAAATATTTTCCATCATTTGGTATATGATTTAATTTGCTGGGAAAAATTACTGAAAAAACTGAAATTTATTATATTTATAAATATTTTTAAAATTGAAATTGAAATTATTTTTATTTTAAAAAAATCAATTTTATCTTTTTCCTTCATCCTTCTTCCTCCTCCTTCCTCTGCCAGCCACATGCCTTGGGCAATGGCTAGTAGCCCGGCAATCGACCAAGACGTAGGTTGGCGAGCTCGAGGCTCAGCCAATCTAGGCGAGCCTGAGCTCCATTGATGTTGACAAGCTCGAACCTCATCAGTATTTGGTGAGCTTGGGCCTTGTCGGCTTGTGTTGAGGCTCAACACTGGGCTGTGGCTGGCAATTGGTCGAGAAAGAAGGGGGGAAAAAGAAAGAAAGAAAAAAGAAAAAATAATAATTAAAAACTCAAAAGAAAGGAAAGAAAAAAATAATTACAAACTCGATTTTTTAAAAAATAAAAATAAAAGAAAATAAATCATAAAAATAAAAGAAAAATATGTTTGGTGAAAGTTGATGAGGTGAAAGAAGATATGAAAACGTTTTCACTTTCCCACTTTTGAATATTTTTTCCTATTAGCGGAAAGTGTTTTTTGTTAATACTTTATTTTTCGTGAAATGAATGTCGGAAAATTCGAAAAATGTTTTCCTAAAAATTGTTTTCCGCAAAATAAACAAAGGCTAATCTCGCTTTAATAAAATAATTTAAGTTTTTATAATAATCGGCGGAGTTACCACAAAATTTCACATAAAAAAACCCTGACATCTGTTAGAATATTAAGATGACGGAAAGCGGTCAAGAGTTGGAAACGCTAGCTCTGCGTCCGGGTCGAGCAAGAGCAACGCGGGCTAGTACGGGCTCGGGTGCTGGGGGACGAAGCAAGCAAGCGGTGGCTGAGTCGGCGGGTCTTATCAATCTGCTGGTACGGCAAACACAGAGAGGGGCCGAGGGGGTAAAAATATCCGACGAAGACGTCAGCAGTGACGAAGAAGGATAAGAAGTACGACCGACCAATGCTTTCAAAGTGGCCATTGCCATCGTCCTTCTTTTCGGTTGAAAATTTCGTCAAATTCGTTGCTGTGCTCTCTGCACATCACGCAGCTCCAAACAGTCTTCGACAACAAGCTCGCGTGGGGGCATGATTCCCTTCTCTTGCGAGTGGATGGTACTCTGCCACATGGACTTTTGGAAAAGTTTTTGTTCTCTACCGATGGACGAGTCGCACGAACGAGAGAGAAACAAGGGAAAAAAAAAATTTGAAAAAAAGAAGGTGGCCAGTTAAAACCTTTGCTAGCGAAGATTATACAACTTGTATGAATGTAGACTTAAAACTGGACAACTTGCATGAATGTAGTCTTAAAAACGGGCAAATTCCCCCGGAACAGGTTGATATAATGAGAAATTAACACAACGATATTAAATCTATAAATTTATTTTAATTTAGTCATAAACATTTTAATTATATCAATTGAATTCTAAACATTTTCACGTTTTGTCAATTCAATCAATCCAGCTAATTTAAGTCAAAAGTTGCTGACGTGGATATTGATGGTTGTACGTGACATGATTATCGCTAACATTGACATGTTTTAAATGTTTGTTTAGTGTCTTTAAATGTCAATGTTTAGTGTCTTTTTATCTTTTTTGTTTTTTTTTCTTTTACTTGTTTGATTGAGGGGCCAGCGAGGGCCGAGTGAGAGTGTCGCGACCCTCACCTGAGCTCTCATTAGACACAACGAGGGCATTGTGGAGGGTTATTTGAATATAAAATCCAATCATAAAAATATAGCATCCCACTTTTCTTACTACTCAAGGCTTCAATACATTTCGAAATCGAGAAATTTCTACTGGAGCGAGTGCTATATGAGAATAATTAGCCAATCTTGATTTGCAAATTATTATAGATTATTCATTGGTAGAATGGAAGGAATTAGGAGAAGAAAGACCCACGAGTAATAAATGGAAAGATCGCAAAATTGGAAGGCCACGGTGCCCTCATTTGGAGCCCGTAAGGGTTGTTGACCCTCAGTTCAAACAAAAGAAAAAGTAGAGAAAAGAAACTATTAAGAAATTCAAAAAAATTATAAAAAAATTCTTCGTTACCGTCACCCGTGCCATGTAGACTGTCGATGTCTAGTTAGCAGTTTTCGGCCTATTGATTAGATGGACTTAATTTGTAAAATGTAAAAAGTTCTAAGATTAAATTGGTATAAGTGCAATTAATTTAAGACTTTTATTAGAAATATTCCCTTAATATCACTATTTGGAGTGCCAAACACTCTAAGTGCCAAAACTTGGTATGGGTAAACACTTAAGTGCTAAAACTTTCAAAAAGTACACTTAAGTGACAAAATCGGAAGACAATGAACACTTAAGTGTTAATAGCAAGAATTTTCAGCTAAATTGCTAACGTACCATTATCCAGTGACATTTTTACTGATGTGGCAATTATTTAAAAAAAAATTATTCGCATGGCATTGACTTGACTAGATAAGCTCAAAATGATGTTATTTTACCCCAGTTTGATTTTTCATTTAAGTATTAATTAAATTAAGTTTAAAAACTAAATTAAAAGAAAAAGATAGCATTTAGTGAGGGTCTCCATAGCTCTCGTCGCCGTTACCCTACCATCACCAAAAAGGACTAGCGATGGTGGGGCAAGGGTTGACAAGGATCACCGGGCCTCGACCCTTGCCCTAGATTCGGTGAGGGTCGTCGCCGTTAGTTGGGGTGAGGTTACTTGCCCAGCCCCACCATAGCCAATGATAACCCTTAGCCAGATTAGGCAAAGGCTGTGACCCTCGCCAAATCTGGGGGAGGGCCATGACACCTTACCCCAAATCTGGGCAAAGGCTTGTAGGCCCTTGCTTACGGTTAGCCAGGGTCGTTGGCCACTAACCGGGGCTTGTCAACCCTCACCCCACCGTCGCTGGCCCTTTTCAGCAAGGGTGGGGCGATGACGACGAGGGCTATGGAGGCCCTTGCCGAATGTTGCCTTTTTTTAATTTAATTTAATCAATAAATTTGGGAGCAAAATGATGTCGTTTTGCATACAACTCTGGTGAGACTTGCCACATCAGATTTCTAGCTAGCCTCGTCGGAGTTAGAACTTAAGTGTCAAATTTTCAAAAACAACAGCACTTAAGTGTACTTGTTTAGCATTTAAATGTCTATCCATATCAAGTTTTGGTACTTGGATGTATCTTTGCCTCACTATTTGCCTCGCTCCGTGGACTCTAAGCTTGGTTGAGATGAGTCTAATCAAGAATTGGGAAATATTCACTATTCCTTAGTGGATAGTGAATGCTTTTTTCTCCTTGTTTGGAGATAATTGTACTAAGATTTTTATACCTGGATGTGGAACGCCCTCCAATCACTCTCTTTGCGCGGGCATGCTTTATGCATATTCTTGAATGTTCTCCTGAGGAAGATGAACTCTTACGAGGAGCGCAACGTGCATTGAGGAGTCTTTCTTGTTTGCTCCTCTACAGATCGAACTTTTGTTGGTTGGTCTCAAAGTGATAGAATATTTGAATATTAAGACTCCCGTTCACTTTGTGAAAAATAACTTTCATGAAAACGTCTTTTGAGTTTTCCGATATTCCTTTCACGGAAAATGTATTAGCTAAGGAAACATTTTTCAAAAAAAGAAAAAAGTCTTCTAAGACAGGGGAAATATTTTTCACTTTGAAGAAAGGGGAAAATATTTTGCTCACTCACTTTCTCTTATTTCACACTCAAGTTAACATTTTCATCTTTCTTTTTATTTTTTTCATTTAAAAAAATCAAAATTTTAATTTTAATTTTTTTCTTACCTTTACCATAATAATAATAATAATAATAATAATAATAATAATAATAATAATAATAATAATAATAATAATAATAATAATAATAATAATAATTATTATTATTATTATTATTATTATTTATAGTTTTGTCTTGGCCGGGCGCTAGCCACGATGACCGTTGACGACTTGCCATAGGTGAGCCTTGAGCTTGCGGCCTCAGGTGAGCCAAGTAAGTGGCAAGCTAGAGACCTAGCTCTTCACTTGCATGATCGATAACGAGCTCAAGCCCTAGCTCATCGCTTGTCCCTAGCTCACCACTTGTCTAATCGACGGCGAGCTAGAGCTCCAAGCTCGCCGATCTCGGCTAGCTAGGCAAGTGGTGAGCTCGAGCCTCCCAAGATAATTATAAATAAAACATAAAATAATTTAAAAATCAATTTTTAAATATGAAAATTTAAAATTATATTTTAAAAATATAAAATATAAAATTATTGAAGAAGAGTGCATGAAAATAAAAATTCCTTACCAAACATTAGAAAATATTTTCCACTGAAAAATAATTACATTTTTCAGGAAAATGATAATATTTTCTAATGTTCAGCTAAAATTTGAAGATAAACTAGAAAATATTTTCCATTGTTCGGTATCTAATTTGATTTTCTAGGAAAAATTACAAAAAAAAAAAAATTCAAAATTTTTTTATATTAATAAATTTTTAATTATTCTTATTTTAAAGGGTTAATACCCCTGAAAAATCCCAAATCGGTACACTTGTGACAAATTTACCCCAAACTATTTTTTTGACCACCAAAAATCTCAAATTGGTATACCTTTGACAAATTCACCAAAAACTGGTACACTTGTAACAAATTTACCCTCTGTTAGTTTTTTTTAAATTTTACTGTCTAATTATTAAGTTAAATGACACGTGATAGTTGACTGGTATACCAATTTGGGATTTTACGCTTCGTTTGTCACAGTTTATAATTTTTGTGATTTTTTTTGTGATATTAATCCAATTTAGCGGAGGGTATATTTATCACGAATTTACCAGTTTGTGGTTTTTTACAGTCGAATAAATTAGTTTTGGGTAAATTTGTTATAAATGTATCAGTTTAGGGTTTTTTTTTTTTTTTTTTTTTTTTATGGTTAATCGGGGTAAATTTGTTACTGGTCTACTAGTTTAGGGGTTTTTCATGATCATAAAAATAGTTTGAGATAAATTTGTCGCGGTGTGTCACAGGTTTGGGATTTTTCGGGGTATTAACCCTATTTTAAAAAATAAAATTTTTATTTTTTTTTTTTCCTTTCTTTTCATTCCTTCTTCCTCCTCCTCCTTTCTCTGCCAGCCACATGCCCTGGTGGCTACCAGCATCTTGAAAATTGACGAAGACGCGAGTCGATGAGCTCAAGGCTTGGCCAATCCACGCAGGTGGTGAGGCTTGACCTAGCCTGTGGCCAGCAATTGACTGAGAAAGAAGGAAAAAAAGGAAAGAAAAAAAGAAAAGAATAAAAATAAAAATAAAAATAATTAAAAACTGTATTTTAAAAAATAAAAAATAAAAAGAAAACATAAAAAGAAAAAGAAAATGCATTTGGTGAAAGTTGATGAGATGAAAAAGATATGAAAAACTAAAAATTTTGAGAAACGTTGTCCCTACTTTTGAATGTGTTTTTTTTTTTTTCCCACTATTGGAAAATGTTTTTCGTGACTAGTTTATTTTCTATGAAATGAACGTCGGAAAATCTGGAAAATATTTTCTTGAAAGTTATTTTCCATAAAATGAACAGAGCGTAAGTCCTTTTTGCATCAAACGGTATAAACTTTTAAAATAGTTGGCAAAGTTGCTATATAATTTCACATAAAGAACCCTAACATTTATTAGAATATTAAGATGATGGAAAGTAGTCGAGAGTTGGAAAAATTGTATTACTTTCTCATGTAAAGATTGTACTATTACATCCCTACTTATAATATACAAGGTTTCACTAACAATAGAAATAAATATTTAGCGGTATCGAAATACATACACAATATATTTTACTTCCCATTAATGAACTAATATGGATCAATCAATATCAATTATGGTAGTAGGGATCAATCAAGATCATTCAGGGCAAGAGTGTCTTCAATGCTCTCCTTCAAGTTAGTGGTCTTTACACATTAAAGATGCCAAGCTTCCTTAGTAGGTACGTGTGTTGCCTTTGACATAAAGGCTTGATGAAGATTTCTGCAAGCTGCTATGTCGTTTTTATTTCTATTGTCTTGATTATCCCATCGTGAATCTTGTCTCTGATGAAATAACAATCAATTTCTATGTGCTTCGTTCTTTCATAGAAAATCGGATTTGCTGCAAGTTTGAGTGCAGCATCATTGTCACAAAATAAGACAGTTTGTTTCTCATCCATGCTCCAAGATCTTGGGGTAAGCCTCTTGTGTAGACTATTTCATAGCTAGTTTTTGTCATTGCTTGATATTCTACTTTTGCATATGTCAATGAAATGGTCAATAGTTTCTTTGTTTTCCACTCAAATAATGAATCTCCTAATTCTATACAAAATCCCGTAACGGATTTTCTACTCATAGGAAAAGTAGCATAATTTGTGTCACAATATGCTGTCATTTCCATGTTGTTGTCTTGAGACAACAGTATCACCAAACCCGAATACCTTTTCAAGTATTTTATAATCTTTAATGCAGCAATCATGTACGGTTGTTTTGGGTTGCGCATAAATTGACTAAGAATTTGCACCGCATAACATATGTTTAGTCCAGTCATGGTTAGATAAATAAGCTCCCGACAAGCATTTGATAAGCAAAAGGATCATTGAGCGAAGCATTCTCATTTAGGGGTGAAAATCCCTTATTATACTCAGCTATCGTTAGCTTGGTATTTTGCTTGTTTGGGATGACAACTGGTTTGGATCCCCATGATCCTGCTTTTGATATGATCTCTAGGACGAATTTGCATTGACTAAGGCAAATTCCTATCTTATTGTGCAATTTCTATTCCAAGAAAATATTTGGGAGGTCATACATCCTTAATGTGGAGTGTAAGTATTTTTCAAATCTCTTAATGACAAATTCATCATTTCCCATAATGATTATATCATCAACATAAATAAGCAAGTAAATTGATGATGTACCTTGGCTCCATATGATAAGGCATAGGTTTGATTGGACTACTGGAACTTTGCAGTTGTAAGTGCAGTATTGAACTTAACATGCCATTGACGAGAAACCTCTTTAAGTTCATATAGAAATTTACGTGGACCATATACTCAATACTCCCCCCATTTGCTTAACATGTAAATTTCATTTTTCAAATCTTCATGGCAAAAAGCATTATGGACATCCATTTGATGAAGAGGCCAATCACGGAGTGCAACAATATAAAGGAAAGAACGAATAGTAACTTCCTAAGTTATTGGAAAAACTATTTCTGTATAGTCAAAACTTTCTTGTTGTGTGAATCATTTGGCTACTAGTTTTGGCCTTGTAGCATTCAATGGAGCTATTTGCCTTGTACTTGATCTAGTATACCCATTTGCACCCAATAGATTTCCTATGAGAAGGTATAGAGTGATATCCCAAGCTTCATTTTCCATTAGGGGTCAAAACTCATCCTCCATGGCTTGTTGCCAATGAGAAATTTTGACAACCTCATCATACGAAGATGCTTTTTGTTTTTTTTAGAGATTTCACTAATGCAATACATATGTTTGGGTGAAAGAAAAATGGAGCTAATATAAGAGGAAAACAGGATGGTGTGTACGAAAGGATACATATGTAAATTGTTGTCCATGTGGGTGGTTGTGTTGCACGACTTGAACGTTGAGGATGAGTTGGTGCAGCAGATTCCCACCTTGAAATTGGAAGAAATATTAGGTGCAAGAGAAATATTATCTGAATAAATTTATGAGTCAGAAGTCATATGATTCTTCGATGTGACTGCTTGTTAACCTCTTGGGGGTCTATTGTTCATATTTGATAAGGAGGATGCATCACTGTTAGGTGCATGAGATGCCATGGGTGTGGTGACATGGGGAATCGCAACTAGTTGTGGAGACAAAAAAAAAAAATCTTTCTTACTTAAAAAGCATGGTGATCAACAACTACATCTAATGTTTGTTGTGAAGATATTTCATTATAGAAAGGGAAAATATCTTCATGAAAGATGACATTTCTACTAACAAGAAAACGTCTAGTGGATGAATCATAAGCCAAATACCCTTATAAGAAAGTTGGATATAACATACATTTAAGAGCACAAAGACCCAATTTGTCTCGAGGGCCCAAAATAGAGACAAAGCACAAGCATCCGAAAACATGAAGGTGGCAAATGTCCAAATGTTTTCCACAGAGCAATTCAACAGGAGTCTTTCCATTGAGAATCCAAGACAATAATTGATTAATTAAGTAAGCTGCTATGATCACATAATCTCCTTAGAACATTTTTCGAATTGAAGCTTGATACTTAATTGCATGTGTAACTTCTAAAAGATGGCAATGTTTTCACTCAATAATTCTGTTTTGTTGAGATGTATAAGTGCAAGAACTTTCATGAAGGATGCCATTTAAAATAAATAGTGTAAAACACTCATGATTAAAGAATTAAGGGGCATTATTAGTTCGAATAATTGCACAGATTTGTGAAATTGATTTTTAATTAAGACAAGAAAATTCCTAACATAGGAAAGAGCTTGGTTCTTGGATTGCATTAGGAAAACCCAAGTCGCACGTGTGTGATTATCCACAATCGTGAGAAAGAATCGAGACCCATCACGGTGTGGGATGTAATATGGTCCCTAAATGTCTATATGTATAAGGGAAAAGGATGTATTGGCACGTGAAGCTCTCTATGGAAGAGACAATTATGATTGTTTAGCTAGTAGACAAATATGACACTTTATTTATTTTTTTGGGGGGTCAAAGGACAAATAGGACACTTGAGCTAGGGTTTCTTTGAGTCCTTGGAATTTTTCTTCAGCAATCTTGAGTTGATTCCAATGTATTGATAGTTTGTTGAAAATGGTGGCAATCGAAAAATTTGTTTTAGCTTTGATAGGGCTTGGGGTATGGAGAAAATCTTGGCCCTATCAAGCTTTCCATACATTTCTCATATGCTGTCCCAGATTCCTTTCGCATATTTAGTTTGAGGAGTTTGGCGACAATCTCCCAGATAAGACAGTTCCTAATCCACTTCTGGATAGGAAGATTGCACTTCCTCCAATATCATGCGAGTCGATTGTTGATCAGGAGAGAGACTGTGTCGTCCGTGAATCCCTCCTTATTCTTTGTAGTTAGGGCTTGCCAAAACTTTTGAGACCAGGCGGAACAGTTTTCCAACCCAAAGAGCTATTGTGTAACGAGGCGGAGCTCGTGTCCGTCGACGGCGGACATGTACGAGGGATCTCCTGGCTCGGCTTGCTTGCCAGTGATACCTGCGAAGGAAAAAAAACTAGGTCCATAGGTCGGGTATGGGTTTGCCCCCAAAATGGATGGACCTGAACATTTTGGTTCGAAAAGGACCAACCCAGTCCAGATTTCGGGTTGGGCTTAGCATTGAGCGGTGGGCCTTCTCTTGGTTCGCCTGTTCTCAATTTGGGCGAAAGGTTGGATTTGAAATGGAACCATTGAACGTATGGGCTCGAAAAATATTGCCTTGGATTGGGTTGAACAAGCCCTGGATTAGGCTGAATCAGGCCCTGTCGTCTTAATTAGGGTGTGTTTGGCCCTATTCCTTTGTCTGGTCTTCCCCAACAAGGTCTGAATGTTGATCCGTAGGTAAGTCATCCACTATTTGGATTTTGGAAAAAACTTCTGAATCTTGGGAAACTCCAGATTTTGAGGCTTGATTTCTTGGCGTGGTTACTCCCTTTATATGCTGTTATAATCGAAATATTTTCTTCATAAGTTTGGTCGTGAAGAAGATGAGAGAAAAGGAAGGAAAAAAAGGTTCTGAATCTGGGATGGGCAGAAGAGTAGGAGAGCAGAAGCATAGTGGAGGCTAGATTGAGAAGGAGGCTCTGATGCCATTTCAAAATATTAAGAGATGGAAAGATCGAGAGTTGAAAAGTTACAATGCTTTCTCATGTGAAGATTGTACAATCACATTCCTATTTATAATGTGTAAGGCTTCACTAACTAGAGAAAGAAATAGGGCATCAAAAAATAACAATATTTTATTCATTAATGAAACAATATTCTACGGGGAGATCAAGATCAATAGTATATTCAACAAAATCCACAAGGCATAGTTCAAGTTCCAGCGCCTTTGGTGATGTGTTCTTTATGCAAGAAGGCTCCATGGAGGATGGCAACTCTGATCGAGAAGAGGCGGAGTAGTGACGTTGATGATCAGTGCTTGAGACTCGCAAGAGAAGAAAGACGAAGGATCAGGCGCCCGTGGCGTGATGCCATTTTGTGAAACTCTCTGAAAAGGAACTCTGAGCTACATGAGGTTCAAACCATGTCAAATTTGAAAACAGGAAGGGGGAATAGAATAGAAATGGATCTTTGGGAACATTTCCTTTTATGTTAGCTTTGCTATAGTGAAGGATCTCAACAAGGTCTTAAAGGATGGCCCTTGATTCAGCAATGGATGATTCTGTCCATCTGGCTACTGAAATTTCAACCGTCTAAAGCTGATGTCTGTGGTTGCGGTTTTGATTTGTACTTTTGAAGTTGAGTCTTGAGCATTATAGAACAAAAATGTTGAAGAAGGTTACAAATCTTGTTGGTCCTCCCCTTTCGCATTGATGTCAAGACTGCCAAGCGTGGGGGTAAACTTGCTTGGTTTTGTTTCCAAATTACCTTGACAAGCCCCTTAAGAAGACGATTCTGAGGGATGGAAGAAGACTAGTAGTTCTTTATGGAAGTTTTGAAAATTTGTGCTTCAGCAATGGGTCATTGGTCATAGAAAGACAGCCGCCTTGATATACTTCATCAGCGTCAATGGAGTCTCAAAGCTGCACAAAGCTCTAGTAATGGTCACAAGTAGAGCTTATAGTTACCCGTGGATGCTTCTTGGCTATTCTAATGAAATGCTGACCGGAAGAGAAAATGTTGGTGGGGTCTGGGCATTCTTACAGTGCTAGTATCCATCAAGATTGTGAACTACTTCAATCTCATTGACATCAGTTTTTCTGATCCTAAGATTCATCCGGGTTAGTTCATCGGAATGATGAGGCTCTTATTTCAAAAGAGCTGGTGAAACCAGGGCCAGTCCCGATAGGTGGCTGTTGTACCCAGAAGCCATCCGACCAACTTAACACGTCGGTAACTTATTATCACTGCCCTATCCTCTTGGATTTTATCTCTCCCAAACGAGGCATTGGTAATAAGCCACTCAGATTCGAACCCATGAGGATTTTCCTTCTCTTTCCCGCAACATTTGGGAGTTTAAAAATCTCGAGCCTGTTCGTGCTATGTATAAATTTTTTGACTCGGGATCGGAACAAAAATGAAGAAAGAACTTAGTAGATTGACTGGCGTTCAGAAATTTCTCAAGAATCTTGTCCATGGGTATCAAAAGATCCTGAAGGAAGAAGAAGTACTTTGCCAAGAATTTATCAAGTAAGCACTCTGGATCTTCATATTGATGGCACTTCATCTCCTTAGATGTTTTGACAAGACGCAATGACAGAAATTAAAAGCAAAGGTATCTTCGCAACACCAGCAAACCAGAACTTCTGTTCAACATAAACCATAGAAAGAGAAGATATATACAGAGCTTATTGATCAGCATGATGATCGACTTCTATTTAACACGTCTTAATCGGTATCGCATGCATAGTATGAAACATATCGCGGCGTATGTCATCACAAGGCCATCGCCCTAGGATCAGCTCAATCCATCAAACCCCTACGCCTACAGATTTAAGGCTCTCCACATGACGAAGCCTTCGAACTCCACTGGAAGCATCCTTATTAGGACCTGGCGGCGAGGCGGGGCTGATGCCGGAATTGCCGGTATCAAACTCCTGAAGGTGGGCGATCTTCCGGAACAGGGACTTGTTCACAAACTTCTCCGCCTCCTTCACCACCACCTCCGGCTCCACCACCTCCGGCAGAGTCTCCCTCCGCGACTTCCTCACCCACACCGTCGGCGAGTCCTTCAGTTCCCGTATCGCCGTGTAAAGCCCCAGCGAGGTGGAGAGGGTGATCATCCCGAGCGCCATGCAAACCGGCACGAAGTCTCCCTTCTTCATCCGCTTCTTCCCTTGGTCAACCTCACTGCTGTCCATCGGCAGCGCGTGCGCTCGCATTTTCGGTGTCGTCGAAGTAGTGAAGCCGGCAGTCTGATTCAAGCGGCTCGAGAGCAATCGCAACAAATTCTGGGCCAAGAAAAGAAAGAAACAAAAGAACAGTGAGAAGACTCAATCCAGCACAAAGCCTACCTTGGATCGAAATTAGCCATAGGACGAGAGCGTTTCCTGAACACGAAGCCTACCTTGGATCGAAAAGCCATGACGAAACCGAGACCTGTTTCGCAGCCGCAGGGTGATCAAAGGATCAAGATCATCGTTTTATCTAAAAGAAGAGAGGTATCTGGAGCTAGTAAAGCTACAGAATCTAGAAGACGCTTGAATGAAGTGATGCTAATCATGAATTTTCTTTTAACCTTTTCCTTCTGGGAAAATCTGCAGTGAAAATGACTGCTTTCTAGGATGATCTGAAGATGACTACACTGAGCCAGAAGGTGCCACTCCGGCCCAGGTGGTGGGCTCCAAGTGTTGCGACGTTGCTCCACATTTTCTCCCTTCGTACATGATCAAAATCACAATTTTTTTAATAAACCGGATAGCTATCACATTAAAAAATAATCAGAATCTGCATTAAAACGTGTTACGACCGTTTGACCCAAATGAGATTTTATGTGAAACCCACTATTTTGAATAGTTGACATGAATAATGAGATTTAAGAGTAGCCAAAATGATAATGAAGAGCAGTAGTACTGCATTTTCTCGCTCGTAATATTGAACAGTAGGTCCTTGCATAAACTTATTTGTTGCGACGACCTAATTCATTTATCCAGGTGTATACATGTTCACCATCAGATTGCTTAATAAGTTTCCCAAACGGTAAATGATTTATCTATTGTAAATGGGTGCTGCAGCTTTTACAAAAATATATGGCAAACTCTTCATTACTACGACATCCTCGAAGTTATAGCAGCTTATAGTAATTTCTGGAAAGTTGCCTCAACCCTACGCAAAGAGCGCGAATTCTATGACATCCAGCGCCTGTAGGAAAATAGAGAAGGGTATAATTGATCTTAATCCTGTCTGGAATAAAAAAAAAAAAGCTTCAGGGAGAAAGGAAGTTGGAAGCGACTGAGAGAGAGGTAAGCAACCTCCCAAAGCATCTGGTTTGTCCTTCTAGATTGAGTACAGATCGATCTGCGAGGGGAATCATCGACGTTCGAGATCAAGTGGCTGCCTCTCTCAGGCAAGGGCCGCCGATGAAGAGGGCCGCCGGAGATGTTTCGTACTGTATTTTTCATGCTATTAAGAGGATTGGAAAGTTCTCCCAATTCAACGGACATCTAGCATGGTATGATAGTACTGAGGAAAGAAGTAATGAGAAAGATATTACTAGAGATCAATTTCTACGAGGTGCAATACCCGTGGTGTCTTCTAGGCGTTATTTCAAAGGAAACGATAAGTTGTATCAAGAAATTATACTTCCATTATTGTTCTTAGTTTGATGTGTAATGTCTTTACTAGACTTTTAAATTATTCAATATGATTCCTAAATTTTTTTATACAAGTTTAATTTTTTTTTTTATGACCGAGAAACCACCAGAAATCACCATTCGGGAATCACACGATTTTTCAGTACTCGGTAGCACTCGGTAGAACCGGTGGGGTCTCGTCACAAGCCGCTACTTAGACGTAAACCAGCTCTGGGACCCCCACTTAAGTCGCGAGCATCCGGAGATTCAAACTTGTTCCCTCAACGATGAGATAGTAAAACCCAACCATCATGGCTACCTACGGGTGGATGATACATGTTTAATTTAGTCATTAAATTATATAAAAATGCTCAATGTTGTCTCAATTTAAATGGAACAACAATATTGAATATATTTATATAGTTCATGGATTAAATTAAACATATGCTAAAAATTTGGGTATTACATTGAATGAATTAAAAGTTTATGGTCAAATTGTGAATTAAGCTAAAGTTCAAATATCATTTATGTCATTATCCCAAAATATAGTATAGATAAGGTAACAAATCCTACGAACTATTCAAAGTTTCAAGATTATGGCATCACGATGCTAAATTTCCCACGTTTTTGAGCAATCGACATCATTTGTCTATTTTTTTTTAATATATACTGATTAAAATAAAAAATCAAATGCACGAATAACGTTTCTTGTTGACATTACTTGCAAGTTGCAACATTGTTTTTTTTTTTTTTTTTCTCTTTCGGTAATTTTGCTATGAAACAATAAAATTTAGCGTTGGGGTTGGTCCAAGGAATGGAAGTGCCGTGAGGGATACGGAACGTCGTCGTTCCTCTCCGATCGGTGGCATCGGTGGCCCATCTTCCCCAGCACCACCTGAGCAAACTCATCAAAGCAATCGAGAACCGACCACATCTTCCCAATCCAAATCCCAGAACCCGAGTCCGAATCGCCGTCGATTCCTCCGAAATGGAGATCGATCCCCTCCCCAAGGGAACGCCGCCGGCCGCCGCCGCCGCCGCCGTCGCCGCCGCGGCGGCCGCCACCAACGCCCCGTCGTCGAAGCTGTCGCGGCTGACGGAGTCGCTGAAGCTGGAGCACCAGTACATGCGGGTCCCCTTCGAGCACTACAAGAAGTCGATCCGCGCCAACCACCGCGTCGTCGAGAAGGAGGTCTCCGCCGTCGTGTCCGCCGTCTCCGACGCCGCCGAGGCGCCCGGCGAGGACGACGCCGTCGATCGGCTCAGCTCGCTCGTTTCCAGGTTGCAGGGGCTCAAGAGGAAGGTGCTCTGGTTTTTCTTGATGCGTCATCGGTGAATTGTAGTTTCTTGAGGTTGGATTGTTTCTAGTTGGTTCTTGTTGCGCTTAGGCTGGGGAACAGGTATGGTTTGTTGGTTGGCTAATTGAAGCTTTTGACGTGGTAGTGAATATCGAATCCTGCGGAATTGCAGGGAATTAGGTAAAGATTGAAATGAAGGACCTTAAAGTGAGGTTTGGGCTGATTACCTGATGAGAATTGTCGTCATAACTATGGGGAGTTTGATAGTTTTTTTTCCTAGCACTATTTTATTATTGAAAGAGGGTATAATTAACCACTGGGTTTGCCCAGTGGCCACCCTTCTCACATGGGAAGGCGGAGGTGGAGAGTTCGAATCGCTACCTTTTGGGGGTTGGGGTGGGACGATTAGATTAAGGTATGGGTTTCAACTTCCACGTCCTGCAAAGAGGCGGGACAAAAGTTTGAAAGTGAGTTGAGAGTTGGAGTAGGATTGACCCAAAAAAAAAGGGTATAGTTAATCAGCATTTGTCTCTCTCTTTTTTTTTTTGTGATGGAGTAAAGAAAGAAAAATTTGCTCAATTCAACGTATAAGGAAGTTAAGGGGTTGAGAGGAAGGTTTAAAAAAAACCTGGTTGTGTTCAAGGAGTTGAATTATGTTATCTCTCAGGACTGTTCTGTAATTAGTTGACTGAGAGTTCTCGTATCCAATCAAGTTGCTTCCTTTAGCCGAAAAGAAATGAAAGATTTCCAAGCAGCCAATGACGAAAGATATGATGTGATATTTAGATTGTGATTAACATACCATTGGCTGAGGTCTTATTTGAACTACTTGTTTTGTGATGAGGAACTTTTCTTGGGCAAGGCCACACATAATGCGTATATTCTCCCTTAGCTGTATGTGTGCTCAGTTAGTCTTAATGTTGTATGCTTAAGTAGCTGTGACAACATGTAACTTTGTATTTTTTTGACCTTGAGTAGTTGGAAGAGGGAAGTCGGACAGAGCACTTGCAAGCTCAGAGATGCCGAGCTCGATTAGACCACTTAGAATCGGCTGACCCGGAGAATTTATCTGAGTGGAGCAACACTCGATTAAAGCGAATTCTCGTAGATTACATGTTGCGGATGTCTTACTATGATACTGCTGCAAAGCTTGCAGAGAGTACTAATATACAGGTACTTGGCTTTATTCTCTCCTGTATAATCTCAGAAAATGATTATGATCTGTGTGATCTTTATGGGCTAGGATCTTGTTGATATTGATGTATTCCTGGAAGCCAAAAAAGTTATTGATGCACTCCAAAAAAAGGAAGTGGGTCCAGCCCTAGCTTGGTGCACTGAAAACAAGTCAAGATTAAAGAAATCCAAGGTACTTACTCTCCAATTGATTGGTCCTTTCTAAATATTTAGTTAGAACTCTTTCAATGTACTTTTTCTCTTAATGTGCTTGCTCTCTTGTGATGGCTGTATGATTTGAAGCCAAATAAATTCGAATTATCACTCTGTAGAATAACAGCTTGATACAGCTCATCTTTTCTCTATCTAAATTTGACACTTTTTTATTAACCCACTTTGTATATTGGATTGCACTGACTTAGTAATTCTTTGGTATGAGCATTTGCATCTTGATGCTGCTTTGATATTGAATGAAGAATGTTGTACATATTGAAATGTCTTGACTAGTTATATGAATTTATAAGATCATAAGCTGGAGTTTTTTATTTTTATTTTTTATGCTTCTACTAGTGACAGTTGCAGATTACTATGCAGATGGCTTAGTTGTTGAATTAAATAGAACTTTTGCTGCATGATTCTTTCTGGGGCTTTGTAAGTTTGTGATAATCACTTGAAAGATAGTTTAGTATGGCTCAGCTTCATGGATATGATTGAACCAAACATCCAATCTTGGCTACACTTTGGCTGGAAATTTTGTTGTTGTTTATGCTTGAGTTTGGTCCACAAGTCCTCTTCAAGAGTTGCCAAACAGTGTCATGTCAAGAGAATTGCGAAACCCAACAGAAGCCATGTTCTTCTAATTTCTCATTTTATTCTTTTGTTCATTGTCAAGGTTTATGAAATGGAATAAATAAAACCTAACAGATGATATTCAGGTATTGTCTTTGGCATTTTATTTTCTATTACTAAGTGGCTAGTGCTAAGTTTTGGTGAATGGTCATTTAACTAGGTAATAGATGGCTTTCCCTGGTTTTTAGCCTGCTTAAGGTTATATAGTAAGATCTTTAGGCTCTTATTAAATTTCAGATTTTGAAGACAATTTGAAACTGGAAATTTTTGCTCCAGTGCAACTGCAGATCTACTCTGTTGCTCGATGACTATTTATATTTTGTGGTTTCATACTTGATTCATCAAGATATCCATTGCTTGATGTAGATTGAGTTATCACATTGTGCCGGTACCTGCATGAATGCGAATTGTTTGAGTTATAGTGAGGTTGCCTTTATTAAGAAGCCTCTGTGGAAATTTGTGATACACAATATAAAAAGAAAATGGTGCTTTGGCATTAGTGTCGAAAGGAAGGAGAATGACTTGTGGCCAATGAGCATGCATTCTAGGCATTTTTTGGTTAGATATCTTTGATGAAGATTACCTTAGGGCAAGTTTCATACTTTTGCTGCTATACTTTGATTTATCCCATGTCACTCAACTTTTTGGTATTGTCTCAGTATTTTGACTCTGGCAATTTGCACTAAAGCCACAAACAGAGATCAAATGTGCAAATTCACTTGAAAAAGATACATGTGGGCATCTTTCTGGAGATTCACGCATAGAAAATATATGTAACATCTATGTAATTAGCTAGTTACCATATTATTAAAAGAATTGCTCATACAATAGATCAGATTTTCATCTGTGATTTTGATGTCAGGTCAAGAGAGTGGTGACTTTGAAATAATGTCAAAGTTGACCGGTTCCTATACCAATGATAGTAGTAAAAATGAAATTCATGCCAGTGTCTATCGTATAAAAAGTAATTTTTTGGCTTTCTTCAACTAGTCACCGTTATTCATGACATTGTATTTTCATCCACGACGAAGTTTATGTACTATTCTCTTAGTGAAAAAAATGATATCTGCATCTCCCCAGGATAGAATAAATTAATTAGACTATCTATGTGTTTTCTAGTAATCAGTCAGATATGAACAGTGTTTGGAATTATGTTGCAGTAGTGCTGGAATTTTATCATGAAATTTTAAGACATGCAATAAGTCTAAAGAATGTTTTTCATGACAGAGTATTTTCGAGTTCCAATTAAGACTTCAAGAGTTTGTCGAATTGGTGAGAGCAGAGAACAGCATGCAAGCTATTACCTACGCCAGAAAGTACCTTGCACCATGGGGATCTACACATATGAAAGAGCTGCAACGAGTCATGGCCACATTAGCATTCAGGAGCAGCACTGAATGTGCAACCTACAAGGTGATCTGCATTTCTCTTGCGCTGATATGATGTAGAATGAAGGCCATTCATTAGTGCTTGCTCAAGCTAGATTACTACCATGAAGCAATGAGCTTAACTTCATGATGGCTGTCTATACTAGTTGAAGACAATAGCTAATTGTCTCTTTATTCTATTATCATGTGAGAGGAAAATAAATTTATGGACTTTTTTGTGTGGATCATTGATTTTTTATGTTACTATTGAAGTTAAGTTGGGCATGCTACTGAGAATTGAGTTCATTCCATACAGCCAGTGCTTGTCTATTTGGTATCTCACAATTCACTGTGTGTGGGTAAGGTGCTCAGTGAAAATTTTCTGTTAAATATTCTTACTGTTTAATCTGACAACTTTCTAGCTCTTTTAGTTGAAATTTGTTCATTAAAAGTCATTTAGTTTGTTTGTACCTTGTGTACCATGTTAGCAGGTACTTATCAGTCATAGTTCTAATTAGGACCCTTCAAGATTCTCACCAAACTTTGATCAAATCTAAAAGGTTTTCACTGACAATGTGTTATTGCCAATTACTTATGTACTCTTAATAACTTAACATCGGTCTGGGCAGGTCTGGGCAGGTCTGGGCATTTTCATATTATGTCTTGACTCGAAGGATGCAAATGTATTCTTTTACAGGTTTTATTTGAACCGAAGCAATGGGATTTCCTTGTGGATCAATTTAGACAGGAATTCTGCAGATTATATGGAATGACTTTTGAGCCTTTGCTAAGCATATATTTGCAGGCTGGATTGTCTGCTCTGAAAACTCCGTATCCTTTTTTCTTTTTCTATTTTTTTGAATTCTTTGGTGTGATTACTTCTCTGCATTCGTTCAATTCATTCTTCTTTCTTTAACATGTGAGTGCCTCTGTATGCATCTACTATTTCGTTTTGCAATTTACCTATAGGATTTTCCAACTATTGTCATAAATCTATCAGATGAATAGTGATAGAGTCAATATTACAAGGAGGATTGCAAAGATTTGCATGGTAGTCCACATACTTGAACCTGGATTTAGGGCATGTTATGCAATGAATTATTTGTGTATGTGTTTTCCCCATCTAATTCACATTTCTATTAGGTTACAGTAGTTGTGAAACCAAAGAGTACCACAAGAAGCATAATAGTACTTATTTTGTGGGGCCAATATTTTATGGGAATCTATGTATTAGCTTTTAAAGAACCAAAATGTATATAGGTTCGACTCTTTTGCACTGGAGTCGCAAAATTTGTAATTATGGAGTCGTTGAGAATTTGAGATGGAATACTTAGAGATCCACCCAAAATTAGGCCCAAATTTGGAGCCACGTTGATTCAGACTTGGCTTGTTACACTAAAGATCCATGGAACCTTGTAGCATACAGGCCACATAATTTGTTCATCCCTGGTGCAACCATGTCCAGGAAGGCCTTGGTTGGCAATGAACGGTGGAAGGATATCACTGGGCCATGGCATTTCATCTGACGCTGTCCTTGAGTGTGCAGAGGACCCCGTAACAGTATCTGGAATCGAAAATTGCTTAAGGAGTGATACATTGAGCAAGAGATTAATCCATGAAGTCAACTATATGTTCTGAGGATTACCCATGTTAATTCAGCCTGGTTACTTTAGTTAGCTTTTTTGTTCCTTTTCACTTTCATATGTGTTTGCTTTGACCTAATTTAGATTCTGCACTGAAGATGGTTGCACAAAGGAAGACCCGTTATCCCAGGAAAGTTTCCGAAAACTTGCAATGCCATTACCTTTCTCCAAGCAGGAGCACTCGAAGCTTGTTTGTTATATAACTAAAGAACTTATGGACACGGAGAACCCACCTCTAGTCCTACCAAATGGCTATGTCTACAGCACCAAGGTATGTGTCGATGTGCAAATTGTTAACTACAAGTGTCTTGAGTTTTTGTTTAATTGATGCTAACATAATCTTTTCTCCTGAGACAGGCTCTTGAAGAAATGGCAAAGAAGAACAATGGTAAAATCACCTGCCCTAGGACAAACTTCGGCTGCGACTATTCTGATCTGGTGAAGGCATACATATCTTGATGTACAATTGCAACAGAGCTTATGAAGTATGGATTCTGAAGCTCTGTAATCTGCTCCTCTTCGGAGAAACTCCTGAAAAGTCGTGTTGATATTTCTGGGAAGTCTCGTGTACATAATGCAGAAAGCACCCTTATCAGTATCAACACATCTATTGATTCATAAGTTCAGTAACCAGAGTTTTTCGTTCTCTTTTGTCATTTGATGTTCCGATTGATAGCAAATGCAATCGCATGCATTCACATGCTCAGATCAGACTGGTGGCAAAGTAACAATCGCTGCCGCCGTTCGATCTTAATATTTTCTTATTTCCTTTTTGTTTAACTTTTGTTGTTTTGCAAACGTGGAGAATTTGCAGTGTGAAAAGTTCTCGGAAAGCTTCTTCTAGTGGTGACCGGAAATGTGCGCAAATCTGGGCTTAGGCATGTGTACAATAGTCCCACTCCAACCGGCCAAAGATGTAAAGCATAAAAATTGTAAATTAAGTTCAGAACTGAGGAGAAATAAGGTTTAGAGAAAAGGAAATCAGGGTCGAGGTAAAATTTTATCTGGCTTTTGATCATATTTTGTCAAATCAGGCGAAATCAAAGACTAGATTCCTGGTCTAGAAAATCTGAACTTTTCCAAATCCAGAAAACAGATGGATTGCTTCTCATGGCAAATGCTTTTATGCATACCTTTTCTGGTTAATTTACACCATATTCTATTCTCATAAGATAATGCACACTAACTAACGTTCCACCGGATGCTACATTAGAAGCACATGGGAACGTAGATAATTGTAATCATATACATGTAAAATGATAGCAATGGAATGTCAATCCTTAGGTTTTATTTGTGAAGTCTCTATTCCTTAATAATCGAATCCTAAAGATCTATGCTTGACTAGCCAAGTAGACAAATGACCCTGCATCTTTTCTATCTCCCGCTTTTTAATTTGTATTTTTATTTGTATATGTAGTTCACATTTACAATAAAATGCAATTTATGAAGATTAATTTATTGTTTGTTATTCCATATTAAAGAATGCTGCCTAATTCACTAATTTGTGGGAAGTACTAAACTTTTATATTCGAAAAATGTTTTAGGAGGTATCTCTAAAGTAGATGATGATTGATAGAGTAATCTTTGATCATAATTTCTAGCATGAGTACTGTGTCGAAACTTGTGATTGATAGTAAAACACCGATTTTCTTCTTCAGATCTAGTTCGCTCTTCATAAATATCTCTAGCTATTTTTTTATGGAGTTTTATTATAGCATCTATAACTAACTTTGTTTTAGGAGGACAGCCTGACAAATAGACATCTATAGGAATTAGCTCATTGGCTTCTCGAACAGTATTATACGAATCAATACCGAACATCCCCATTTTAATTGTATATGCTTACATAGCAATAACATATTTTAGTTTAGGCATTTGTTACTATGCCGGATATTAAAATGAGGTTTGCCTGTCTAGGACTCAATCTTTGTACCAGTCTATAATGATCAAAGTCGAATCGCGAGCCTATTAATGAAGCAAATTTAATGAAGCAACAATTGGTACCATAAAAAAGCGGCCATAAACTCGAAAGCCTTGATGTAGTTGAAATAATTGAACCATCTTGATGTTATTTTTTTTGTACTTTTTTCATTGTCTGAAAAAAGTATTAAAAAAACCGTTTCAACATAAAAAATAACAAAAACTAGGGAAAACATATAATAACTAATTCGAAATTGTAACCAAGCATCGCCCATTGGTTCTACACCTAATTCATAAATTGAAAGTTTCTCTGGCCCTTTGCTAATTAGGGCTAAAATTCCGGAAATTAGAAATGCCAAAATAGGAATAACACTTGATATTATTAGAAATACCCAGAAAATATCATATTCATAAAGCAAAAACATGGATGAACTCCTATGAGTTTGAAAAATATACCTGATTAGTTGATTCAATTTAGTCCATTCAATTAAAATTAATTGTAAAGTCATCCATAATATCAAATAAATCATTTTGATTGACCTATCTGGTTTCATTTGTTAACCATAGTACATGGCTTGTTTAAATATTCATCAATTGGAATCCTATTTATATTAATCTTACTTCGATTTTTTTTTTTCGATATAGATAGAGTAGTTATAAATTGATAGTGCTCTTATACAAAATATATAAAACTTTTTCACTTTCAACTGGATGAATTTTTTGTAACAAAGAAAAGGAATACGAACAAGATAAAAAAAAATTATTTTTTTGGATTTGAAATTTGAATTCCAAAAATATTCAAAATGGAAATTAATTTTTTTATATTAAAAAAATTATTTTATTATAATTTTAATATACTAGTTAACGAGACTATTATATTAGTTATAATAAATTATAATATTAGTTATATTAGGGCTATACGGACTTTATTGACGTTGTTCTCAGTACATGTGCCCTTATTGACGTTCTCATTTCCATTTGGATATCAATGCTAGATTGTTCGTCTGCTTGATACTAACCAATTTTAATTTCATTACGTCGAGGGTCATTGGTTTGTATTAACAGCAAGTAATTGTCCTATACGAGCCTAAAATTTGCAAGCCACAGCAAGGACATTGACCAGGAATCTTCACCGTGCAATATTTTTCAAGCACACCCCAGTATTCAAGGAGATCATAATGCTCGGATGTTGCGATTTGAGATATGTTCCCGTGTTAAAGGAAAAATTAACTTTCAACTTCTGGCCAAACACTAAACTAAGTGCATGTAGTGTTCGAAGGGGAAAATTGTCTAATCAATCCTAAATATATCGTTTGGATGCCTATTAAGTCATAATTTTTTTTCAATTTTGTCTATTTAATCCTAAAAAATTTTCAAATGTGATTAGCATGACATGAATCCGATATGGAAATTTGACAATATATAAGTCTCCTATACAACATAGTCATGAGAAGCCATATCTAAAAAAAAAAAACTAAGATTAGAAAATATGCTTATCCCTAATTTTGTCTCAATATTGCCCTAAAGTTTTAGTAGATTTGTTACGCGTGTCTTAGTTTGAAATTTATTTGTGGGACAAAATAATCAATGGTTTGGGATAAATCTGGCACAATTGTATCGGTTTGAGATTTTATTTTATTTTTCGTGATATTAGCCTGAAAGAACAGAAGCCCCTTGTGTTAGGTGTTTTGATTCTTAGGTAACCAACAGAATCACCAATACTTCTACATCGTATGCATGGACTCAAGTTTTTATCTCTTAACATTAGGGACGCTACACAAAAAGTGCTAAATCAACGAGTATTCATTAAAAAGGGATAACAAGCATTAAATGTAGATATTCCGCAATAAAAGGGAGAACAAAGTGGAACCTCCTTTTGAAGATGAGTTGACTTTGAAAGAGGATATCGCGCATTAAATGTAGATCAAAAATTGAAATGCCATTAACTCTTAGCGTATTAACTAGATGGATAGTACAAGGTCTTACCATTAAATGATCTGTTGCATTTGAATCCTTCTCATCGTATCAATGAGAGCGAGAACCATCAGCGTTGGCACACAAACTACCAAACGATGACAATATCCAATCTCACATCAGCGGCTTCCCTCATTTGTTTTCTCATTGCCATTGAACCTTTTGGGTCTGCCGGCTTCAACATCAAGCTCATCCCAATTGATCGATTCGACGCAATACTCTTTCCTTAAGAACCTCACCCCAGAAGAAAGAAACCATAGAATCTTGGAGATATCTTGAACTCGTGTGCAGCAACTCGAATTCGCAGCTTCTTTGAGTTCAGAGGGTCAAAAAGTGTCGGCAGAGCATGGCCCCAATACGCTACAACCTAAAACCTCTTTGCATGTTAGGCCCTGTTTGGCAATTTCTGTTTTTGTTCCCCGAAACACAAATTTTTGTTCTTTTGTTCCGGGGAACAAAAAAAGAATAGAAATACGTTTGTTTACACTTTTGTTCTCGGGAATAGATTTGGAACAGAAATAAGAAGTAGAAAAAACTTATTTCTTGTTCCTGAGAACAATTTCGAAAAACACTTATTTTTTTTTCTCATTTTTCTTCTTTTTTTATTTTTTGGCCAGTCGCTGGTCTCGGCCATGGCCGGCGACCGCTAGCAACCTCGCTGGAGCGTCGTTGGCCCCCAGCGAGGCTCGGCCTCGCCTTGGCTAGGCGAGCTCGGCCTCGCCCGGATCTAGCGAGTTAGAGCTCGCCTAGCCAAGGCAAGGTCGAGCCTTGCCGGGGCCGGCTGATAACTCTATAAAAATAGAGTTATTTTTACATATTTTAGGCAACAATTTATGCAATATCTATAAGAAAATATTTGGATTTCCTTCTAATTATTTGAATTTTCCTTATTTATGCAGAATAATGAGATATGAAGAATATAATGAAAAGAATGACAAATATCAAAAATTCAAATCAAGAAGCAGTGGAAGATATATATCAAATTAGAATCTTTTGATTTTATGCACAATTGCTTGGAGCTTGGATATATCCTCTAAAGGGGAGAACATTGAGAGCCAGAGAGAGAAGTTAGGTTTTTGTGAGATCGTTTTTCATTCTACCTAGAGTTTTTCAAATATTTTGAAGAGAAGACTAAAGTGGTGACAGAATTCTTGTTCTTTGATTCAAGATACTGGGTTTGATTTATATTTTTATTTCTTATTCTACTATGTTCTAATTTTATTTTGTTAGAGCTACGATGTAGCCTAACCATGATGATGTGAATTTTATGATTTTTATGTTTTGCAATTGATTTCATTCATGTGAGTTATATATTATTGTGTATAATACTTTTGAGTGACTGGCCACCACTTGAATGATCTGATGTGCATGTTTGAGATTGAGAAGTGATAATATGCAATTGTTCATTATAATATATAATCATGAATTAAACGTGGATAGAGATATATCGTATTATTTGTGTAACTTTTGGTGATAAGGTGATCCAAAAGACTCATTGTAAGTCGGGAATATTCATAATTTTTAATGCACTTATGTTTATTTTAATTCATATAGAGATATAGTGGATCAATAAATTGAGTAGGTTTGCTATACCTAGAGATAGGATAGTAAATAGATTAGGAAATTCCGCTATCACATGTTTTATATCGTTCTTGTACCCACAACAATTTGAAATTCATATTTAGTGGTTATGGTGAAATCGGATGCTCTAACATATTTATCTGATTGATTTACTGCATTTAGTCTCTAATTTTGTTTTTAATTTATTCTTAATTATATTTTGATATGTTAGATAAATTTTAGAATTAATCTATTTTAGTATTTAATTAGTTTATTAATCATCGATCTCCATAGAACGATATTCTTTTTTATCATTATATTACTTGTTCGATACGTTCACTTGCGTTTAGAATTTTACGAACAAGTTTTTGGCGCCGTTGCCGGGGATCGTTTGTTTAATACTAATTAATATTAATACCATATAATTCTAAGTTTAATCTAGCTTTCGTTTTGTTTTATTTTTCAGGGTGTACATCGGTTTATGACATGTAGCCAACAAGGGAAACTTGTTGAGCTTGATCCAGAAATTGAGCATATATTCAAAAGGCGACTGAGAGAATAGAGAAATTACGTTAAGAAGATGGCAGACGGTGATAATGAAAATCCACGTAAACTCTTAAGAGATTATGCTGCGCCAACAATTCAAGGCACCACATCAAGTATCAGAAGACCTACAATTCAAGCAAACAACTTTGAGATCAAGCCGTCACTCATTCAGATGCTTCAACAATAAGTGCAATTCAGTGGGCTACCAAGCGATGATCCAAACGCTCATATCGATGCTTTTCTTGAAATCTGTGACACCATTAAATATAATGGAGTTACAGATGATGCTATTAGATTGAGATTATTTCCATTCTCTCTTAGAGATAAAGCGAAGAGTATATTAAAGGAACGATTGTTCATTTCACATTGGTAATCACAAGGTCTAACGCAAACCCTCTTAATTTTGGAATACGCTATCAGTACGCGAGGGGGGGATTGGGTTAGTAGAGTGTACTCGATATTCTACTGAATCTCCGAGATTTTCAGACAAACGTGAATACAAACAATGGCTAGAGGTTTGTTTATAATAGATCCTATTTTCCGCATTTGATTTTTACATCTTACAGATGTAGGACGTGACCTCCTTCCCAGCCCCGACATGGGAGCGCTCGAATGCAATGAGGTTGAGGAAATTGGACTCAAGTGTCTTCGACCACCGTGATCCTGAGAAGCTTCAGGACTCCGCTGGCAAAGGAGATGTGATTGAGGCTGTTGGGTTCGTTCTCTCTGAACCAGATCCCATGCTCACAGAGCTCAATGGCTGACCGGATTATCTTCTTGCGGTCCTCATTGTTCCCCATGCCCTGCTTCTCGGGCTCCTTCACCTTCACAATGCTCTTCCTGAAGACGGCCAGGACGTGTAGGAATTTTCCCATCCTTGGATTGTTCGGCTTGGGGAAGTAGAAATTGAGGATGAGCCCGTTGATGTACTCGTCCTCCTGCATCGTCGGAGTAAAGTCAGCGCATTTTCCCTTCCTCCTGCTGTAGTATGAATTGTCCTCGAGTAAAAAGGTAAGAAACGAAGTTTTCTATAGTAAAAATAAATCTAATAATGTATTCTCGGTTGATCTCAAACCGTGCATCCAACAATGCTTGGAGCATTAGATTTCATTCCTCTGAGATCGCCTAGATGTACTGTGAACATATGGCGGTTTACATGCGTGTAAAAAACCTCTCTTACGATGGAGCGAGATCTAAGGAACTAACCTTCTTGCCATCACAGACGGCAACCAGCCGATCCAGCACTAGCATGGGCAGCTGATTCTCCAACAGTAGCATGTCCCGCCTAATGTTCGGAAGTATGTAGAGCTCCCTGTGTTTGCCGAAGATGGTGTCATTGGGCGTGTAGTCGCTCTCTCCCGTGTTGTGGTCCTAAGGATCTCGAGCATGAAGCACCCGTCAGTGATCATCAGCTCCAGGAACCTGTCCTCCACAACCTCACCGCCCTTTTTCCATTCCGGGGCCAGTGAGTCGTAGCTTGCCATGAGGTCCCCCACCACCTTCCTTAGGGACTCGAGGAAGCGCTCGAGGGGCTTCTCGGACCGCCTGAGGAAGTGGAGGAGCGCGGGTGCTTGTGGTCCTCCATGGGACGGAGGTGGGGGGTACCTGTTGTGGTGGTAGGGGCCGAGGGAGACTGCCAGTGGCCAGTAGGCCTTGCGGTTGTGGTCACTGGCGTTCGCGGGGGGACCCTGTAGATGGACCGCTTCTCCTAGGACTGTTGCCCGGGGGAGGGCAGGGACTTGAGGCTCTCGTTGACTTGGACGACCCAGTCGGTCTCGTTTCGAGTCCAGAGACATGGGAAGAGTTTTCGGGGGTGCCCAAGTGGGGACTATGTCGCTTTTTGAGCACAAGGTAAAAGAGAAAAAGTGTTTCGGTAATGTCCCATAAGAAAACATGGGAATCGAGTTGCATCCTCGCCATCCGCATAATCTCACGGGCCATGCACGAGCCTTGGGATTTAATGAATCTCTCGAGACTTTGCCTAAAACTAAGACGTTCGTATTGAATTGAGCATGCATGTAATGTATTTCACGTGATATTAGATTTATAATTTTTACCTAAATTTTTTACTTGAGGTCTCATTTTTAATACTCAATGCCTTTCTCCAGTATATACATCAAAAGCAATATTTCCAAAATAAATAGTGACTTTCCGATATTATATGCTCGGTGTTAGCTCATAGTAATCATATAACTTTTCATAAACTAATTTCAGGTGGCACACAAGACAAGTAATAATCATATTGTGTCAAATTCAAAACCTTCCACTGGTTTCATATAGAGAAAAATAAATTCGAGCCAAAAGATATATTAAATCTCAAATCAAAGTCCTACTAGCGTGGCATGGTCAATTTATAAGTTAAATTAAAAATTGGTGGATTCTTTTTTTTTTTTTTTTGGGTTTCGAATCACCTAAGCGTAATCACCTGCAAGCTTTTATGACCCTTAATCAACAAGAACTTGGATACAGACTCTTATTTAAAATGCCGAGTTCTTAAGCTCCGTAACTTTTTATATCGGGTGATTCTTATAATTCACTCTTTTGAGATGAATTACACGACATGTACGTTAATCCTCGAGTAGTAATTACGAACACGGATGGCCCATTTTAAGGTCTCCGTTGCCCGGGCAATACATACAATTTTGATCCCCAAAAAAACCAACCGTTGGCATTACTTTCTTGCTCAAAGAGAAAGTGCCTCAGGCTCTACGATTGAATGCTCTTGCTATTTTATGAAACTGCCGTCAAATATTTTAAAAATTTAAATTATTAAATGTATGCATGATTTAATATTCAAATATTCTAACAATTCTAGCCGGAGGACAAAAACAAATGTACTAATGAAGGGCTGTTCACTACTACTACTCTTGGACTCAGGTCTAGACAAAATTTCTTCTCCAATCAAGACATGTCTGAATTCTTCTAGGCCTGTCAATACAAAATGCGTATGTGCGGTCAAAAGTTCTAACACAGGAAATTTTCGTGATTTTAGACGAGTCAAAGAATTTTCGAAAGGGGAAAGATCTTTGATTGCAAAGATGTTTCTTTTGGTGTCCTGGCGAATTTCGACCGTTGATATAGGCATCATGCCGTTTAGATTTAGTAAGACACTGAGAAGAGCACCGTATAAGACAGAGGACTTATGTCATTCTGAAAGGACCAGACATGCCTGTCCAAAACTGCTCTGCATTATTTCAACAATCCAAGCCAACTTTCACTCCTTACCAGATTTGTCTCTTTAATCTAAAATCTTCATCCTATCTATTCGAGAGTGAAGAGGTTCTAGTCCAAATTCTGAAATTTATAAGGCACATGCAGATATAGCAAAGTACGATGTATTGTAGATTTTTCTCAGAGGAACTTCTCCGTTTTCTTTTCTTCTTTCATTTTCCATTTGTATTTCAATAAAAGTCTCTTTCTTCTTACTTCCTTTTCTACATGCAAACTTGGAAGACCATATCGAAATTATACACAGTTCAAAGTATAATAGAATATTTGTACTAAACTCGACTAAAAATGATAGTCTTCATTCGTATTTTAAATTACGAGAGCCTCTTTTTATAGTATATTAACGAAATAGAGCTTATGAAATCGGACCAAAATTTTCACATATCAAACATTACAAATTCCTTTCATTCATTCCAAATGATATTATTTTTCGGGCGATAATAAGATTGAATAACCAGAAACGTCAGAATCGCTCCCCTAGGGGGGGCTCTGACATGTTTCACCATCGGATGGGCAATTCAGTCGCAGGAGAAAAAAGAAAAGTTGGGGAAAATTCTTGTGAACGAAGTATTTAATTACCTGACATGCTTGTTCATTTTTCCAACCACTGATAATTCACTCGTGGATCATTTCAATATCGAGCGCGTGATCAGTTGTTGTCTCCTGACTATTGCCGTACGTTTTGCTTTTCAAAGAATTTATTTAAATCCCTTGCGATTCGCTTTGGAGAGTCGCCACAGAGAGTATTCGTGATTTTAGACGGTCCAAAAGAATTTTAAAAGAGACAAAATCTTTTATTCCTCTGGCGCTTCTCTTGATATTTGAGCAAATCTCCGACATTGATATAGGTCTCAACAGTATAGATCAATGGTTGAGATTTATTAAGACATTAACAGAAGCATTATACTAGATAAATACCCACTGGTAGGTAGCTGCGTTGGTTGAGAGTACCTCCCTCATCGTCGAGGTCGAGAGTTCGAAACCCACAGTTATTAATGTCTTAAGTGAGAGGCCATGGTGGTGGGATCCTATGCTAATCTCCCCCGAGGTACTGACGCTTGGTCCGAGGTGCCGTCCGGGCACTGTACGGGCCGTGGGTTGCCGATTAGCGTAAGCGAAAGGCGGGCCCGGTGGATACTCGGTATAAAAAAAAAAAAAAAAATTATACTAGGATCCATCGGGCCTGCCTTTCGCTTACGCTAATCGGCAACCCACGACCCGTACAGTGCCTGGACGGCACCTCGGACCAAGCGTCAATACCTCATGGAAGATTAGCATAGACCCCACCACCATGGCCTCCCCACTTAAGACGCTAGTAACTACGGGTTTCGAACTCTCGACCTCGATGATGAGGGAGGTTGTCACGAAGAGGTACAAAGCGTGGATAAACTGCATGTGGAATAACCACTACTTTAAAAAGAAAATGTGGATAAAAAAATATGGGATCACATTATATATATAAAATATTTCTAGTGTTTCTTTAAACAGTATGGCAGCTAAGTGGGCTATAACTGGTCTGGGTTCTTCTTTTGGAAGGGTATTTGGTATTGGATGTTGTTGGTTTTCTATCATTTGAAGTCATGACTTGATTGGTGGCCTTTTGGCTTTGGTGGTATATTGGAGGCTTTAATAATGGTTTTGCCTTTGTCTTTGTCTTATATGAGAGAACAAAGAAGTATAAGAGATTGGCCATTTATGAGCATGAGAAAAAGCTAAAGTTATAACTGTATAGTTAAGATTATGACTATGAAATTAAATAAAATTACGAACATGTATGAAGACTAAATGAAGCCTTGAGAATTAAAAATAATATAAAGAACAAAAATAATAGATAAGATATAAAGTAAGAGTATGCAGAAACAAAAACCAACCATGTAGGTGATATGAACTTTTATTTATACAAATTGTAAATTGCATATATTGAAAAGTGCATAAACTAAAATATCAAGTCATCCATTAAGGCGTTAATTTGCACTCCAGAAAGTGTTTTTTTTTTTTTTTTTTTTTGGTGACCCGGGAACCACCGTACAGCAGGAAGTATTGATATCTGTATTACGAGAAAATGTTAATCCACTATCATATAAGTTAGTAACCCTGTATAAACTACACTAAATGTATTTGAAAACAAACTTACTTTGTAATGGGGGTACAAGGTAAGAAAGCTTGAAACTTGAAAATGGATAAGAGATTACAAGAGGGAGTAAGGAGGAATAAGAGAGAATTATGAGATCTGATTTCGAGCCCCATTCTTCTGTGCTGAGAAAGCGTGTTTATAGATGGTACTACAGTGAAAGTGCTACAGGACTGAATAATGTAAAGTGAACAGTACTGAGTGAACAATATTTGCTACAGTATGTTTGCCACTTGCTACAGTGTATTGCTTTTCCGCCGTTACAACAATGTTGGCATATGATATTCTATCTTTTCCTTGGGCAAGATTGATCCCGTAGCAGTTATCTTCATTGGTTTTTCCACTATGATGTGACTGTGAAGATCCGTCTTAGCCGTCTTGTGATTTGGAAGATCTATATTGTGATTATTCCGCTTCTAAGAGTATTCATCTGAGGACATTGAAGTATTTCTCTCTATTTTGGACTAAAGTGAGTGTTGCACTTACAATGGATTTCTCCTGCAAAAATGTTTTATTGGATGGTGCTATAGTTATTCGGGTGTTTTGGCTATTTAGCCATCTCTTAACCACAGATTTGGATCCATGTTCACGGTATTTGAATTTGTCCCACCATTTTATTTTGTATTTTCAAATAAGTATAGGTATACCAGGTTTGGTGGGAGATGTATTATAATCAAATTCTCATACTATTAATCATGAGATTCTCAATATTATGAAGAAGTGCATAAGGCATGGGAATCTTGTATCATGTTGCATTGGTGCAAAATGTTCATGAAATATTTGGTATCCTTATTTGATTATGGGGTGTAGTATTACATCCAAAGGACCAAAGAAATCCCACCAAAACTCAAATTAGTTTGGTAGGCTCTCCCTTGGGAAATGATCTTTGAAGAATACTAGCCAAGTGTGTTGGAAATTTGTATTTTGTCGAAAGAAAACATTCTGCCAAGCTTGTTGGTAGTCTTAGTATGTGTATGAAGTGGAATATGATAGTTTTTGGGTAACTCTGGCTTGGAATTTCCTGGATGCATGAGGTGAGACTCCCCATTGTAATGAGTGTATGACCTTACTAATAGAAATAGTGGAGTATAGAATATTACCTATATCAGAGTTATCAGTAAAGTGGGTGAATCTTGCTGATTTTGTTTCCACTAAAATCTGCTCATAAAAAGCAATAATTTTATCTGTATTGTGTGATTTGAAAAATCAATTTTCTGGAAATATTATTTTTGCAAATTTGATTGGATTTTTGTCAAAAAATCCATCTTCTATAGTTAGTATTTTTTAAAATGAGGTTTTTGGAAAAAAAATTGATTTTTGAGAATGAGGGGTTGCTTGTGGCCAAAAGACCACTTCATTCGAAATTCTTTTGTATGTCACTTGTCTTTGTGCAACAAGCGGGGAAGGATTGTTGCTTACCATAATGGCATCATATGGCTCTTTGTTTACTGTTTTATTTAAAGATTGAGCAAGTATTTCTAATGTTTCTCTGGGTTGAATGGTAGCTAGCTGGGCTCTGGTATTGGTTCTTCTTTTGGAGGGATATTTGGTATTAGATGTTGTTGATTTTCTATCATTTGAAATCATGACTTGATTGGTGTCAAGCCTTTTAGCTTTAGTGGTGTATTGGAGGCTTCGGCAATGGCTTTACCTTTGTCTTTATCTTTTTTGGGTCTTGGCATAATTATATTCCCCGTAAAAATTCTCTTGTGAGAAAATCGAGTAATGAATTTGAAGAATCATTTATAAATTCAATATCAAAATCGAATACTAAAAGTATGGCTTATCATCTAGCAAAAATCTGTTTTGATGCGATATTCAAGATGTCTTTTTGTAAAACATCTTTGGCTGATTTGTAATCAATTCTCATGAGAAATTTTTGGTTTAATAAATCTCCTTGGAATTTTGATATGGACAAAACTATAGCAAGTATTTCCTTTTTGATTGTTGAGTAATTTTGCTGGGTAGAGTTCCAATGTTTTGAAATAAATTGGACAACCTATTCTTTACTATTCTTAACCTGTTTAAGAATACCACTATATCCTATTTCTAAAACATCTATTTCAACTATTTTGAAAATAGATGGATCAGCTAGGTGTAAACATGGTATTCTTTAACATGGATTTTCATTTGTTTGACAATGTTTTTATGGATTGAAGTCCATGGTGAAAGATCTTTTTGTAACCTTTGGTATAAAGGTTTACAAAGAATATTTATATTGTGGAAGAAATCTATAATATAATTGAGACTACCTAAGAATCTTTGTAATTGAGTTTTGTCTTTAATTTCATCCAGAAATTTATCAGTAAATGAGATTGATCTTTCCATGGGAATCATGATGCCTAAATGGATATAATGACCTAAGAATCTAATTTTGGTCTGGAAGAGTGCAATCTTAGTAGGAGATACTACTATTTTGTATGATTATTTTTATAAAAGTATATATATGTTTGAAATACTGTTCTAAATTGGGGGAGAAAACTAGTACATCATTTATAGGGTGCGCATGACAAAATTTCTGTTTCAGAAATTGATTTCTTGCCAGAAATTGATTTCTCAATTTCTATTCCCCGGACAAGTTTCTGAGCAAAAAAACCTGTTTGATAACGACTCAAAATTTCTATTTTTGGAACAGAAATCCGTTTAATAACATAATAAAATTTCTATTTCTAGGAATAGAAATTGATTAGATAACAACATAGGAAATCCTCAAATACAAAATAATAGTCGAAATAATACTAAAACAACATAGGACATCCTCAAATACAAAATAATAGTGGAAAATAATAAGTTGAAAATACAATTTCATGGAATTTCCTATTACATGTACTTACGTTTCCTATTGCGTAATATTTTCTTTAAAAAAATAAACAACGTGGCAAAAAAAAAATCAATTGAAATTCAATTGTAGTGAATATGTCGTTATGTTTTTGCCGAAATTGATTTCACATTAATCAAATAAGTCTAATGATAGCCATGATTATAATAGTCTAATCTCCTAAAAAAAAAAAAAAATCCTAACTTCAAGTCTAATTCCAATTTCTTTCCAAATTTTGTTAAAAAAATCCTCACCATGTTCAAAAATCATCACCAATTTTTTTCAAAATTATCAACACTAGGATTATTTAAAAATTTATTATCAAAATCTGTATTTTCATCAACACTCTTTCAAGAACAACAAACTCCTTATTAGATCTCCTTTCCTTATAAAAGAAAAATTGGATGAAACCCTAATGATTTGACCCATTTTTACCGCCTTAATATGAAGTTTATGATTAAAAAAAATGTAGCTAGATAGAGCCGTTGTCTAGCGTACTATGGAAGAGTAGGTAAAGAAAGACTCGTTAGATATGAATATGGCAAGTTGACTATTACCATGCGTGAAATCTCTTGCGTGCAACAAATGAAGCCTTGTTCATTCAATTCTCACAATCTGGCCCAATAGTTAAGATTTTCAATCAATATTGATTGAAATGATTATATTAAAAAATCATTAAAATATTTTGGACTAAATTAACTATTTCTATTTCTATTTCAATATTAGTGATCTAAAATATTTTGGATTAAATTGAAAAGTTGAGAAAAAAAAATTCGATTTCTATTTCTATTTTAAACCGAGAAGTTAAAATTTTCAGCTTCTAATTTTTTCGATTTCTCTATTTCTGGAATAGAAATCTGTTTCAGAAATAGAAAAATCAAATTGCGTTACCAAACGGATTTTCCAAACCCACATTAGGGAACAGAGAAACAGAGAAATCGAGAAACAGAAATTTTATCATGCGCGCCCATATAAACTAGGATGTAATCTAAATAAGGATTGAATATTTCATTCATGATTCTCTGAAATTTTGAAGGGGTATTCTTGAGACCAGATGACATAACATTCCATTCGTATTGGCCAAAAGGGACAGTAAAAGCCGTTTTATATTTATCCTGTCACACCTCCACCCTCGCCCTACCCTTGGCACAAGAGCGTGATTCGGCAAGTTAGCATCGACGTCCTAGGCACGTCGAACCTCCTAAACTCTTTTATCTTTGATTAAGCATATGTGGAAGCGAATCACAAACATATCCCCGTACACAAATAAACATGGAAGTCAGGGAAAACATATATAAGCCAAGCAAATAAAAATTGCATATATTTATACACATATACACATATAAAAAATTGTTTCGATTACATGCTCATCCTAGTCCTGGGTTACTTATTTTCATTTCCATATATAATCGGTCGAAAGACTGGGGTAGTCTAGTTCCTTTACCGAGTTTCTCCTAAAAATTGCCGCCATCCTAGGCTCATTCCCTTACGACATTCCCATGGGATCTGCCGGAGAAATGAAGCCACGAATGGGACCTATGATGTCCCCCTAAAAAATGAGGCACTAGGCCTCGTACATGTGGGGGAACCAAAATGTCCACTCCTTCTTACCGTCAATCCTCGGATACAAAATCACCATCCACTTATTGATGGCAAATCAATAGCAAGGTTTGTGCATTGCCTTGCTTATACATATGAACAGCTCTTAATCATCTATGTTCTTTCAAGCATCGTAGACTAAGAGAAATGCTTGCGTCACATAAGACCCATTCAAGCACTAAGTGACCCAATGCAACACATGCTCAAAGTGAAGCAAAGACTCAACATCACATATCAAAACGAACCCAGCTTTTGCAAGCATCAACTAAAGCATCACACATAGATTTTGTAACATGCTCGATTTCGACCCTTATTTTGGTCTCAACTAGGAGGCTAAGCTAGATAGGCCTAGGATTAGTCAAACCTTTCTAGAAAATAAGTGTGAACAAGTATGAAAATCATTAAATGAGGATGATGAATATGGAGGCTTATGTGTCCTAAGTAATTAATGAAGGGAGGGTGACTCATGACCTAAGGAAATGATAGCAAGTGATCTTGCAAGCCCAGTAGAGTGCCACCTCTCCTCCATAAACTAGTCACCTTTCCTACTTTTCAATTTTATAGAGCTCTTTGTGCTTCGAATTTGGAGAAACTTCCTTCATGAAAGTTTCTCTAAACATCTTGTTCTAAAATATACTTAAATTTCATATTTTTTTGAGGTGAAATGTTTGGGACAAAGGTCCAATCAATTACCGTACAAAACCTGCTTAGTATAGTGAAAACGGTAACCAAGTTGCTTTCTCGAATTCTTATAAAATATTCCATTTTGAATTTGTACATGTTTCATTCATAAAATTTTTAAATGACATCCATATCTACAACATATTAAAATTTCAAAGAGTTTTGTGAAAATTTGGATTTCGAAATGAGTCTCTCTCTCCGACTGTTGAATCTGCTTGACAGACGAATATTTGGGTTGTGTTAAATGATTTGCTACTCTTTCCACAGAACGAATTTGACTTGACTTCCTTCATGAAAATTTTTTCTTAAGATATTCTATAAAACATATTAAAATTTCATAAATTTTTGATTCCGTTTGATAAAGTAAAGACACCGATTTCAGAAATTATTCAAAACTATTTTTCTCACTCAAGAGGTATGAGTCACGCTCAAGCTTGGACTCAAGTTCTTAAATGCCATGTTGAGGTGTACCTAATGATCTCTTCCTCAACTCCGGAATCAACTTGGATGATAGACTTTTCTAGATTGCCTTCTTGAGAAAGGAAAATTTGCTTTCTTAAAGAAGAAAAGGAAAGTAGAAAGAAAACTCTAGAATTCCTTCATGAAGAAGGTGAGGTGTCCATTGACTTTTCAAAGGTCATGATTATGGTTCAAAATATCTTGAATATTCTAGAAAAGTGGCATACACATGGACTAATTGGAGAGAGATACACGGGCCCTCATTAATGACTGAAGATTCTAGAATTTGCCGAGTTGGTAACTTTGGCATTATTATTATCAAACTTCATTAAATGCTCATTTAATGTGGGGGTATAGGTGGATCAATAGAAAAGTGAAAAGCGGGTCATCATCGATGACGCCTATGAGCTTAGGTTGCAGGTAAGGTCTTTTAACCTTTCAACTCATCATTTAGGCTTCAATTATTGGATCCATAACCTTGCCACCTAAGGAATTTAGGCGGGACACTTGGAAATATTGGAATGGATCACTTGGCATGATAATGATGGCTCCAAGGGCTATAAATATGAGGAGCTCTCTTCAATTTCCTCACTTTGCTCCCATGTTCTCCACCCTCCATCTCCTTGAATGCCCTCCACCTCACGTCTCTCTCTCTCTCTCTCTCTTGGCCTTCAAAGTAAGCCTCCCTTCCTTTGTAGTTCATGTCTTAGCTCGAGGTTCATCGAATGTAAGTAGAATCTCTAATTCTTGGCTAAGGCGATAGCCTACATCGTCGAGTTTAATGGTGTGCTCACCCATGTAAGCCGTGTGTATGTTGTCATGTTCTTTTGTGTGTTTACTCATGTTTGCATACTTGAGTGTGGTCACGCCCCAGGACGAGGTCAAGGTTTGCTTTGCTTGGAATCGAGGTCAAGTCGTGATGGCCTAAGCATGCAACCCAAGCCACGAAACAAGAATAGTTCCCGGCATATTTTGTAATATGATGTTGAGGATCATGGCACACTTTCTTGAATGAGCACACTCTCAGGTCTTGCATACGTTGGCTAAGATAAGAGATGAAAAATCCGCTTGTGTGATGCACTTATGTGTGCACTTAGAGAGGAAAAAGCACCCATCACCACATAGTGTTGGCGGCGATGCCTTGTTCATTGAACGAGATACCCTGGTTGAGCCAGGATGCTTGGGTTTGAGCTCGGATGCCTTGGGTAAGCTAGCCTTAAGATGCCCTGGTTGAGTCAGGATGCCTGGGTTGAGCCCGAATGCCTTGGTAAGCTAGCGCCAGATGCCTTGGTTGAGTCGGGATACCCTGGTTGAGCTAGGATGCCTAGCTTGAAACTGAATGCCTCGGTTGAGCGGGGAGGGTATGGTTAAGCCAGGACAACGCTAAATGAATTTACATGAGTGCCGATTTATGTATAAGCATGATATGTTAATATGTTCATTGACAAGAAAAAGGTAAGCATGCATTGAAATATGAAGTAATGGACATTTGCATGTAGTCAAGGTGTAGTAGTAAGTTTGCTAATGATATACCATCGATATTGCATTGCGAGTGTTGTACCTACTAGATTTTGATGATGAGATGTCTTCCTAGTAGAGAGTTAAGGGTTCTACTTACTGAGTTTCCCCAAAACTCACCCCTCATCCTTTCAGTCTTGTAGGCATGAAAGTCTCAAGTCAATTTTGGGAGTTGCAATCTTGATAGAGGAGCTAAGGTTTACCCCGACCTTTTTGAGTATAGAGCCTATAATGGTTGTAAATATAACGGCCCATGACAAAAATGGCTTGTAAATGTAACTGATGTAATTGTATATTTTTAAATGGTTATTTTCTTAGCTGTTTGTTGTTGTTTGGGTGTTGTATGTATGCTTCCGCATGTGCTTAATGAAAAGATAAAAAGAAATGGGACGGCGACGTGCCTGGGACGTTGCAAAAATAACCTTGACTGCTCGTGACCCTGGGGATAGAGTTAGGGTCATGACAGGCTTTTTAGTATCTTATTAGTTGAAATTAATTAGCCCCTCCTTAGCAACCAGCATCGTCTCACTCGGGCCAGCATTGTCCATGAGCTCAATATCGGGATGGCATTCGAGGTTTTACCCAAGCAACGACCCGGCGTCCCCTAGTGTTGGCATATAAGTCCATCATGTGTCCATGCGTTTCATTTTATGTTTAAACTTTTAGCCAAATGAAACGCCCAAAGGTGTGCCATGTAAGGTGAATTAATGAACAACTCTTATGTCTTACTAAATTAAACTCATGCCAAATGCGACTTGGGCTCGTGGTCTAGACTTGAAACCATTCGCTCCAGCTTCGGCATCGACCCGTGACTTGTCTTTAGTGACAACATGTCTCAATGTTGTCATGAAATCAAGTGTGGGTCGTGCACCCACCTCGGCACACGTCTAAAGTCACATGAGACATTTCCTCGACATCTGAGTGTGCTCGACATCCATGCGAGACCATGAATTTCCTTGATGTAACAATAAACAAATAGAAACACAACAAGCATAACAATACAAAGCCAATACAATTAAATGATGACATGATCCTAAAATCGATATGCGCAGCATATCGCCCTATCAAAGAGTTAGAAAGTCTGTTCATTACTTTTTGAACCTAGCTTCAAGATGCTCCTTTGGTGACCGGATGGCTCCTAAGGCAACTTGGTGAGGAAGGCATGAAAGAGAGAAGAGAAAGGGAGAGGAAAGGAGAATGGCTAACCCTTAAAATGTGAGGACGCCTTCTCCTATTTATAGGGCTCTTCCTTTTAGATTTTTGTGCAAACTCATGATTAAGCCTAAAATACGAGTTGGCCTATCTAGCCTCCGTAGTTGATGCCTATACTTATTTGTGTTTAATTTTGATTGGTCCACCTATTTGCTTATCCTCTAAGGCTTACTCTAGGCTCATTATTGCCTATGGCACCTAAGGGACACATAAGCCCCTTTTATGCCTAATGTCTTCTTCTAATTAGTTGGTCATTGTCTTGTTCACCAAGGCTATAATCTAGGGTCATAATAACCTAAGATTCACCTAAGATTCTATTGAACACCTAAGTATGGTAATTCATCAAAGTCATTAATGAACTAAAGTCCAAAATCATTAAATGAGGCCTAGATATTATTGCCAAGCTACTTAATAAGCAAGTCTTCTCCTTCTCTCTTGAAGTGGGCATTTGGCACTTAAATGGATAAGGATGGACTAAGTCAAAGGCTATGGAAGATTCTAGAACCCCAATCAAATCTTGACATTTGTCCAATAACTTATCCCTCGCATTAATTAATTTGTGTCCAAAATTCATCCAATGCATTCATAAGACTAATATAGGGTGTCGCCTCATTGGAGGAGTCGTTCATATTTGTATATAATCGACAATTTTATGAAAACCGAGACTCATGCCAAAATTGATTAAACTTTGACCAAATGAGTGTGACTAAGTTGGTAGCCTTTTTTAAACTTGTCCGTGACCATTTTCAATTAGAATTGGTCTATTTGATGTCTTAAAATAAATTTCATGGTTGGTCTTGGTTATTTGCCCTAATAGGGTTGCGATCGGGTGGACGGGGTCCATGGCTGAACATGCCATGCCTTGGTCTATCCAAGGTTTATGTCAGTAATTCCCATGATCGACCATCATACCTTATTCTCATGACCTGAAATTTGAGGATGTTATATATCCTTTTCACTAATTTATATTTGCCAAAATTCTAATTTCATGTCAAATTTTGAAAATATTTTTTATCTACATAATCTGTTTAATAAGTCATTTTTGTTGGGTATTGGATATCCTATCCATCTAAGGGTTGTATTTAAATATTTATAATTAATAACTAACCTATGAACTCCTTTTTCTAATTCAACATTTTTGTTGGCATAGAAAGTAGAACAACTCTATGGTGATTGACTTTTTCTAATGAGTTTTTTGTTCAATAGATCTTGTATTTCTGTTTGGCAAAATTTTAAAACTTCTTGATTCATTTATGTAGGACGAGCTTTTGTAGGTATTTTGTTTTCAAATAAATCTTGTTCATAAGGTAAATTTACAATATGCTTCTTTTTTCCCCAAAAAGCATTGGGTAAAGTGAGACATATAGTTTTTTCTATGTGTTTTTGTAGGGATGCTATTTTATCTTTGATTTTTGGTTTTAAGAGATTTTCTTTTCTGTTATTTTGAATTCTAAGTCTTCTTTTAAAAATTCAAGCTGGTTTTTTTTTTTCCATCTTTTATAAGACAATTTATTTGTGAAATTGAATGGTCTTGTAAGATATTTAGGCTTCTCTTTTGTGGTTTTGTTATAAAGTCAAATGTGATTTTTCTATTTACAACATGAGTTTCAATTCCTTCATTTGTTATTGTAAAATGTTGAATTAATTATATGAAATGTGTTCCTAGAATTACTTCCTGTCTTGTATTTTTAACTAAAAGAAAGGAAGTCTTGTAAGACATTTGATTTTTTTTATTATTACGGCTTTTGGCAACTTGTATTTGAATTTTAACTTGTCTCATGAGGCTGATTTTAATGATTCAGATGTTTTATTGAAGCATTTTATTGGAACAAGGCATTCTTTGATACAATTAAGATCTACCCCTATATCAAAGAATGCTGTTGTTTCAATAATAAATTCATTATTGATTTTTATCGTTATGTTTATTATATATTTCCTAGAGGTTATTTCTATTAATAGCATTAAAAAGTTTGGATAAGAGGTATTTGAAGTATTAGGGATTTCATTTTAATCTTCTAATTTTGCTTTTCCCTTTGTGACGAGATTTTATATCGAAGATTTCTTGCTTCAATTCTATTTGTGCTACCGTATTTCTAATTTTTGTTGTTTTATTTCACTTTGGAGATCATTAATATGTATTGGCTTAAACTGGGTTCTTTTATTTCTATTAAGAATATCTTTTAAATTATGAGAAGTAATGGGTTTAGAAGTAATATTCATTGAAGATTGAAGTCTATCTAAGTATTCTTTTTTGGCTTCTAGGTTAGTTATTTTATCTATAGTACTGATGAGTAATTCTTCTTCTTTTGTCAACATATTTATTTCAGGAGTAGGTTTATCAGGAAAAGCATCTTCATATTCTGATTCTGAAGAGGTTCCTATTTCATTTATTTAAAGACCTTTTTCTTCAAGAAATTCATTAGAGGAAATATTATCAGTTTCAACAAAAATATTATTTAATTGGTATACAGTATTATCATCTAAAGAGAGTTCATTTAATCTTTTAATAATTCTACAATATTTTAAGATATGTCCTTTCTACCACATGAGTGACATTTTAGATCTTTAAAGTTTTTCTTATTAGTCTGTGATTTATTTTGGTGTCTTCATTTATTTTTGTGAGTCTGTGATTTGTTATGGTGTTTTATTTTTCTTTTTTTAGAAGGACAAGTCAATTTGCATTTTGATTTTAATTTGTCATTATAAGGAGGGTCGTATTGGGCACATAAATCTCCCAAACTTCTATTGGTAAGATATTGTTCTTCTTTGAGTTGTCTTCGTAATTTGATTGCATTGCACATTTGTGTTTCTTGTCTATAAACTCAATATACTATTTCTTCGTATAAAAGTAGATCATAAGGTATTTGGCCACTCTATTCTTATCTAATCCTATCTCTAACTTGGTCACCTATTATTTGGGGTAAACTTGCTAAGAATTTTTCTTTCCAAAAGGGTTGGTTACAATCTGGTCTAACAGGAACCCTTTGAAGGAAAAATTCTTTGTATTCTCTAAATCTTCCTAAAGATTTGCATCTCATATTGGACAAGAGGTCTTGGTTCCTATCTCTAATACGTGACAGATTTCCTATGAAGTATTGTGAAATAGAGTAAATGAGTGTATTCACCACATCCTGGACGAGATATCCTTGTTCATCATCCATGCGTTATTCAAAGTCATCTATTTTATAGGTAGTTAGAATTTGTATTCTTTGCTCATTTGTTAAATAGTTATTCCACAAACCTTTTAATTGTCTAGTGAATCCGACTACTAAAAAATTAGCAACAGCATGGTTTGAAACATCTTGCTGTGTTTTGTAGGCATTAGCAAGCATTACCATGTTATTTAAAATATTCATAGTATTGCTTTCAGCTACACCATCTATATTCCACTCATAAATGGCATTTGGAGAGTATTTATTTTGTATTTTTTGTGATGATTCTTCTAAAGTAATGTCTGGTAGGGTAACTCTACTATAATATAATTTTGGGGGTTGTTTCTAGTTGAGTCTATTTATCTCAGTGATAGATTCATTATAAAAGTCACTACAAGTTTTTGTTCAAGTACTAATAATGGGTTGGTTTGAGGTATCTTTTATAACTAATCATTGGAGTTTAGGGGTGTCTAATATAGGAGTGGGTTCTACTTTTGATTTCTCTAAAAGTCTTTTCTTTTCTTCTATAGCTTTTCTGAACTAAGATTTTTTTGGAAATTCAAAGGTGTTAAAAATAGATTTTTTGAATGTTTCTACTTGTGGTATAATATGTTGGGTAGAATTCTAGACCGTTGATTCTATCCTATTTAACTGTTTTTCTATGGTTACTAAATGTTGATTTGTATAGTTGTTTTGTTCAATTATCGTATGAGTAGAAAGCAAATCTATTTCGGCTAGTATCCTAAAAGGAGTAGCAATTACTTCACTTTCTCCATGTTGTATTTTTATTCTCCTTAGTGGTGGATAATTGAATTCTATGATTTCACCATTATCAAGTTTCCACTTGTAATGATGATCTAAAACTACTTTTTCTTTTGGTTCAATGAATTATTCTTCTAACCAACAAAGAAAAATATATGGACTTTATATTTGTATATGTAGTCATAATATTTTTGCTCTATGTCTTTTGCTTTATTAACAAAGGTTTTGAAGAACCATTCTCTGATTTGTTTGTTGTCTTCCAAATAAAATTCTCTATTAAGGATGCTCTATTTGGTTCAAATTGTTTTCCTAAAACATTTAATTCCGCATCTATCATTTGTGAATGAGATGGAGAGTGATGAGGGGAATCCGTAGTTTCTACGACTAGCTCAGGCTGGTTCGTTGATAAATTGGCTTAGAAATTCTTGATGTATTGTCTAGACCACTAATTTCTGATTCAAGTGGTGTTGTAGGATTTTTTCTATGGATATTAGGAGGTAAAGGTGTTGGATCTCGTATGGAAGTATTCCTATGAGTACTTGATGGAATGGTGATTATAGGTGGAAGAATAGGATTAAGGTTCACTAATCTTGAAGAAGATGTATGAAATGACGGGCTAGATCTTAAATCGAAAGATCTTCTGGGAAACCTAATAGTTACCCTTCCCTCTGGATGTTGAATAACATTGGTCGGATTGGGGAATTTGGTTTTCTAATTCTCATTGTTCTAGTAAAGTGACTTGATTTCAACTAATAGATTTAGAAATTGTTGTATTTGTTCTAAAAAGTATCAGTCTGGAGGAGAAGTGTTTCTCTTGGTGGACTATGTTTGAAAGCATTTTCTCCAAAGGCAAAAGCCATTGCTTTGTAATGGATCCTATAAACAAGAGCTAAAGAAATAAATATATCAGCTACCTTGTAATTATGTGTTTTTATTTGGAGTGTGAGTGCTTTACGAATGTTCTTATCCTTAAGGGATATTGAGAAATTAGGGTAATAGTCAAAATGTATTGGTCATTTATAAAGGCTTGTCTTTACAGTCCCGAGAATGGATTCATCATAATTTAAAAGACGTGAGTCTCATAGAGGTAAGAGAATAGATGTATTAAGATCTTCTTTTATAAGAGGTTTAATTCCTACCTAGACTAATCTTGTATGAATATAATTATATTTTTGCTTATTTTTTTTGATAGACTCTTGGTTTAAAAGATGCATTTTTCATAAGAGTTTGAAAGAGGAACATCTCTTTCTTTAGTAGTTATAACATAATCTGATTTTTTGAAAAATTTCAATTTTGATTGTTTGTATATTTCCTTAAGCTGGACTGTAGGAATTTCCCAATTTCCTTCAGCCTATATGTGACAACACATCTTAATAAATAAACCCTATGTTTATTCCAAAACCAAGGATAAATGTCATTCCCATAAACAACAAAATGTGTACACCAAAAAGTGAGAATCAACATTATAACATAATAAGAGTTTCATTCAATAAAAATCATCCATATGATGACAAATCACATGATGGGATCTATTCCCATACTAGTTACATGATCATTATACTTCATTGGTGGCATGCCTTTAGTTAAAGGATCAACTATAATCAATTTAGTACTAACGTGTTCTGTGATGACTTTATTCTCCTTAACACGTTTCCTTATGGCTAAATACTTGATGTCAATATGCTTACTTCTACTATTACTTTTGGCATTTTTAGTCGTAAAAATTACAGCTGAATTATCACAATATATTCTTAATAGCCTAGAAATAAAATAAACAATTCTAAGCCCAGAAATGAAATTATTTAACCATACACTATATGAGGTAGCCTCAAAACAAGAAACAAACTCAACCTCCAAAGTGGAAGTAGCAATCAAAGTCTGCTTTGCACTCCTCTATGACACGGCTCCGCCAGTTAACATAAAAATACATCTAGATGTTGATTTTCGAGAATCAATGCAACCCGCGAAGTCCGCATTCAAATAATCGACCACTTCTAGGTTGTCAGTCCATCTGTACATAAGCATGTAGCTTTTGGTACCTTGAAGGTATCTCATCAATTTCTTTGCAACTCTCTAGTGGTCCATACTTGGATTACTATAATATCTTTTCAACATTCTTATAGCAAATGCGATGTCAGGTTGAGTGCAAATCCAAACATACATCAAGCTTCCAATAACAGAAGCATATGAAATGTCATTCATTTGTTCACTTTCTAGATCATTATTCAGGCACTAGTTCAAATTAAACCTGTCACCATTCACAATGGGTACTATGCTTGGTGAACAATCTTTCATCCAAAATCTTTTTAAGACCTTATTGATATAAGTTTTTTAAGATAGTCCTAAAATTCCTTGAGGTCAAGGTCTATCTCTATGGATCTTAATGCCAATGACATAAGATGCCTCACCAATATCCTTTATGTAAAAACTCTTAGAGAGAAATTATTTCACCTCATGTAACAATCTTTTATCATAGGTTGCAAGTAGAATATCATCCACATATAGCATAAGGAAACAAATTTTGCTCCTACTAATCTTCTGGTAAATATTGATCCACGACATTCTCTACAAAATTGAATGAAGAGATGACCTCATGAAATCTTAAGTACCATTGGTAGGATGCTTGTTTTAGGCCATATACAGATTTCTTAAGCTTGCACGCCAAATGCTTACCTTTACTAGAGAATAATCCTTCAGGTTGTTTCACATAAACCTCCTCCTTTAGTTTCCCATTGAGAAACGCCGTTTTTACATCAATTTGATGTAATTCCATATCAAAATAGGCAACCAATGTTAAAACAATATGAAGAGAATCTTTCTTAGATATAGGAAGAAATGTCTCCGTGTAATCGATTCATTCCTTTTGAGTGAATCCTTTGGCAACAAGTCAATATTACTCAATGAATCATTTTTAGTTTTAAAGACCTATTTACAGCCAATGGCCTTCACACCATCAGACAATTCAACCAAATACTAGATTTTGTTATCACTATTCATGGCTTGTGAAAACGTTTGAGGATCATTCTCAACTCCAATATTATAATCAGATTCTTGTAAATGCACAATAGAATCACTAGGAATTACTGATTTTCTTATTTTAGTAGATCTTCTTAATGTTGCATAACATAGAGCATGTTGATTAACTGGTTGTTCAACAGTTTTTGGTAATTGTTGAATAACTGGATTTACTATATCAATATTAGCAGGTTGTGGAACTTCAATGATTGGTTGTTCAATAGCAAGTTGAACTAAATGGGTGTTATGAACAACAACTAACCTTATACTTGAGGTGGAAGGTTGAGTGTCTAAATAATCATTCTTAGGAATAAGATCCTTTAAATAATTGCTCCTACTAATAAAGTCATTTTCAAGAAATTAGCGTTTATTGATTCCATAATCCTAGTGGTGTGAGATGGAAAATAAAACACGTATCTCTTGGAATTTTCGAAATATCCAATGAAATACCCACTAATGATCATTAGGTCCAACTTCTTTTCTTGTGGATTGTAGACTCCCACTTCAGACAAACATCCCCAAATGCATACATGTCGCAAACTCGATTTCCAACCTTTAAACAACTCAAAAGGTATCATTGGGATAGTCTTGGTTGGATCTCGGTTTAATATATACAGTACCATCTTAAGTGTTTCAGTCCACAAGGACTTAGAAAGATTGGAGCCGTTAAGCATATTCCACACCATATCCAATAAAATTTGGTTTTTTTCTTTTCATTATACCATTTTGGTTCGGAGAACCAAGTGTAGTATATTAGGAAATTATCCCATACTTTTGAAAAAACTTTGTAAATGGATCGTGTACTTGTCCATCTTCAGTGTATCTATCATAGAATTCCCACCTCTATCTGATCTCACAATCTTAATTTGCATGCTGCATTGTTTCTCTATTTCTGTCTTAAATACCTTAAAGCTATCTTACACTTCATGCTTATTATAAAGCAAATAGAAATATATATAATGTGAGTAATCATCTATGAAAGAGATGGTGTATTTCTGACGATACGAGTCCATACCTAGACTACAAATATCCGTATGTATGATTTCTAATTTTCTGTACACCTCTAGGCACCTTTCTTCGTCTTGTTGGTTTGCTTTTCCCTTTATGCAGTCTACACAAGTATCACAAACGGTAAAATCTAACTTATTGAGTACTCCATCATTTACCAATCGCTTAATTCTATCTATGGAGATATGTCCCAATCTCTGATGCCATAACATAGAGGAATCTTCATTCACAATACATCGTTTTATACCAGTGTTATCATGAACATGCATCGCATTATAATGGACATTGTCTTGTAAATTAATTTGAAAAAGACCATTAGACAAAGTACAAACTCCCAACAATTTCAGATTTAAATGATAAATAGAAGTTTAAATCTGAAAAGTTAAAAGAGTAACCCAAAAGTACTAGTGTGGAAATTGAAATTAACTTTATAGAGAAATTAGGAACACAAAAGGTTCTTTCCAAATTCAAAACAAAACCACTATTGAGAATTAGTCTACATGTCCCAATAGCTTCCACATGCGAATGCAACTTGTTTCCTAAATAGATGCTTTGTTTACTTCCCACTGGTTTCCTGTGGTTTTGAAAATCCTGCTAGGAATTCAAAATATAGATTGTAGATCCATAATCAATCCATTAAGTGTCGTGACTCACATCGGCCATATTATATTCATAACAAATACAAGAGATTTGATTATCTTTTTTCTCGAGTTAGGCCTTAAATTTGACGCAATCTTTCATGATATGTTCATTCTTTTTACAAAAGAAACATTTGGATTTTATTTTAATGTCAGCTTGGGAAGGTATCTTACTTTTTCCATTATACTTGCCATGACTCTTATTCTTTCTTTGTGTTGCCAAATGAGCATTTTCTCTCGATTCCATTGTGGCACCCCCTAACAGCCCCCAATCCATTAGGGTCGACACCTTACTTCTGCATCTTGGTTGTCCTTTTAATTTAATCAATGGACTTCAGAGAGGTCATGTGGGGTTTCTATCGTATATGTGATTGGTCCCTACGCAATGTATATGGCGGAAGCGTATCCAACAACTCCCCTTTCCCTATGCACAGAATTGATGCACACACTAAACACGTTTATAGATAATAGCCGGACACTTTTATTTACATATATCTATTAGATGGACATTGTTTGTCAGTACATCCAAAAAAAGCCGTAGTTTCCTATACCCGGTGATACTTCAAAAGTTAACTGAAATCTTTAGCAGCCATTTACATAAAGTCCATCCTTTAGTGCTGGAGTCCAAAAATTCTCCCTGCTGTCCTCACCATCGTGGTCACTCCATGCCACTCAGTCCCCCAACGTCGTCTTCTGGTGGCAGTGGTAGCGGCCCCAAAGTTTTCCCGTTCCGACAGACGAATAGGACAACGTATTCCTGGAGTACAGGACTTGGGGGAAGACCGGTGTCGATCATCACAATCACCCTCACTCGAACGTAAGTTAGTCCTTGTAAGTTAGGGTCCTAGTATTCCAACTGCTCCCACTGTAAGTCAATAGGGATCCCGTAGAATGTACCAGGAGGTGCGGGTAGCAAAGACATCTTTCTTACTCTGAAATATGTTAGTCCCACAAGGGTGAGTACAACCATTGCAGCTAAAGATCTACTAAACTATATTATGCAAGACCATCATCATCTGATTTCATGCAAAGTCCACAAACACATAATGAGAAGGATAGGTATGCGTTAAATCAATAGAGCTTTCCAACGAAATGACAAGCATAGTTTAATAACTGGAATACATCATTTCAATCACTTGGGTTTCGATTATAAGACCAAACCATTATGATACGTCCTATACCGTGCCACACAATTTTGTCCCATAACCAGGCGTAACTATCAAAATTGTGTAACTCATCAGAACAATCAACTTTAAAACTCAATAGATTTTTGATTCACTATCACTATTTCCCAGAGGACTAGTGTTTGCGTCCCTTTAGGCATTCGCACCCAACCTGGCATCACAAAAGCCTCCGATTCCATATTTCAGTCACCGGGCATCCATAGTGTGTCATATCTCACCTCCAGGCATCTCGCACCCCACCCGGCATCACGAGGAATCACCAGGGCTCACTATGTTACTAGCATCCCCTACCCTCCGGAATGTGTATCGTCATACGTTCGGGCATCCTGACACCCGAGGAACCTCTGGGGCTCACCATGACAATGGTGTCCCATAGGCATCCAAAGGTATCGCAATCACGATCCTCTAGGCATCTCGTCTTCCTAGGCTTCGTCGTCCCGAGGGTCCGACGGTAGCAGTAATATACCAAGCATCAATGCCAAAACGTTTTCAAAGACACATGATATCAAGTAATGTGAAATGAAGTTTTCAAAGACACGTCAATACAACAACAGTAGTCTTTAAAACATATGTCAATCCCATATCAATGAAATCAAAAGCACGATACCAAATCCATAAGCTTCACTTCCACGGTTAACCCTTTAATAGATTTCGAAATCCACTTATAAATCCTTGAGCCGCACTTGCGCCTCACGGCCCAAATTGAAAAGGTTTATCAAAACTGTAAGTAATTTGAAATCGGCACATCGGCAATTCCAAATCTCACTCCGACTTCAAGGTTTTTAAAACGGTTCATGTAAAAGTTTGAGATTTCGAGGATACCAAACATTTTTCTTTTCTTTTTGAAACATTTGTGAGCAGCACCTCGGTACATGAAAATTTCAACACAAATCGGGAGGTTTTCCAAAACAGTTTACAAGCAGAATTCTCAAAGCTTTACAAACGCTAAAACTGATGCATATTCGAAGTTCGAAATCACATGTATTCATGAAAACTATAAAGCTTCCTCAATCATCTAGCCCCAAACAATTTCAGTTATCCTATATACCACTATTCACCACCAAATTCAGACAATCCAACCTAACAATGCACTTCCTCAGTCAACAACAGCACTACCCTATATAGGTTAGTAGACTCCAACTTACCTTCAATCCAATGGCATCAACGGTGAGGGGTTTGGAAGCTTGCTGGTCACGAACAAGGCTCGGCAATAGCAAGTACGAGCGAGTGGTGTCGGCAGCGTGCGATGAGGCGCGGCCAAGGCGGACAGCAGCATGGAGGGGCCGGTCCTTTTCCTTTTCTCTCTTTCCCTCTTTCTCTCTTACTCGCTCGCTCTATCTCTCTCTCGCTCGCTCGTCCACTTATTCTCTTTCTCTCTCCTTCTGCTTGCTATTCTGTTCATCTTCGAAGGCTGGCTTGTTGACTCCCTAGTCAACAGCCGAAGGCACCGGTGGCAGCAAGGAGAGGTGGCAGCGTCGAGGGTGCCCCATGCAAGGAGACACCTTGCTATTTCATGCAGAAACGTGTCTGCATTTGTTGACTCTCCTAGTCAACGGTAGAGGGCTAGGTGGCAGCAAAAGGGGCGACGTTTGCTGGGGAAAACGTGGGCTGCCACTTGTCCCTCCATGCACGAACGTACCCCATTTGATTAACTGCCCAAAGTAAACTAATTGAGGTCCAAAAAGGGTGGTTGGCAGAAGGAGCAGCTTGGCGCCGGCGTGTCTTCGTCTGCCGCATGGGGACTTTTTCACGTGCATGCTTTCATGGGACTTATGGGAAGATAGGGGCGACGTGAGTGCATGGCCGTGCATGGTCATGCATGGTCATGTAGGGTCGTCAAAACAATGTGTACGAGAGTTTTGGTTAGTAGGGTATAAACGCAGGTGGAAGAGGGTCTCAATCATGGCGTTACGCAAAGAAACTTTCAACGAAATGATAGACTATGCGATGATCGAATTGTCTTGACGCAACCAAGGTGCGACTACGAAGTTATATCCTAAGATCATTGTGCCAATGATACGGTCCAACGACACTTCTGTTGATCTATGACGCTTTGTTACTTATTTGAGGTGTGACGAAAATCCGGATGTCACATCCATAATCAGTGTTTCTTCCTCGTAAACATACATGGTCATGAGTTCATTAATTGATCATTTATTCTTATATATATTATAAGAGATCTTAAAAAGGTGCATACTGTCGTGAGAGAGTATTCATAATATAATACATAAGAAAAGATTCGGAGATCTCAACCTCAAGATTCTTAAGTTGAGCTGCAATATTCCTTATCTTCATGATGTGCTCATGCATACCTCTAACACCGATGAGTTTCAATGATGAAAACATCATAATTAAGGATATGGCATGCGCATTTTCAAAAGTCTCAAACTACGCATCAAAATCATCCATCAAAACCTTAGCATTGCTATGCAGAGTAATCGAACCACGGATACTAGGAGATATTTTAGCCTTTATAAACATTGCACTAAGGCGATTAGACCGCTCCCATTGATCATAAAGGACTATCTTAAGTACAGTGCTCGAATCAGTAGGATCTTTCCTTACAGCATAGTCAATGTCCATTCACCCCTATTGAAGAAGAACTAACTCTTTCTAAACTTTATAATTTTCATTATTTAGTATGAGAACATCACACTTAAATTTAGAGAAATTCATAGGTTGCAAAACTGCATATCAAACAATTATAATTATTTCACAAAATATGAGGCAAAATATATGTAAATCATGTTTTACCAATGTAAACATGTTATAAATATGAATCAAATAACATAAAAATTGTCTGTGGGCTAAGTTTTTAATTTAAATAGATTCATAATTACATCATGAAGAAACCACCATATTATGTACATTTTCTTAATCCATATAGGTGAATTAAGAAAAATAATATGATATTTCATCCTAATTAATCATATTAATATAATGAAAATCCCTGTGGGATAAAATTTATCATATTAATATAATTAATGACAGTCGATGTCCATTTCTAAATATGATCCGGAGGCTTTTAATATATAATTTAATTAATTAAAGATTTTGTGGATATTCTCTAATTAATTAAAATATATGAGTAATTGAACATTTAATTTCATGCACAAAATATTCATAAAATACATGAAGGGTAAATAGTAATTTAATGCCACCAAGGACAGAACAGTAAATATCTCAGCCAAGGGCAGAAATGTAAAACAATGGCCAAGGGACAAAACAGTAAATTACAATTGCCAAGGGTAGAATTGCAATGTCGGCAAAAGAGGGGCAAAACATAAAAAAGGGGGGCGGGGAAGGTGCGTGTTGCGCATGTGCCAGCCGTTGCACATGTAGCACACACGCGCCTGTTGGTTGCGTGCGCGTGATTGCACATGGCACATGGGTTCCACGCGTTTGCAACTGCCATGCGTGTGGAACCACGCACCCTCTCCCTCGCATGACCAGGAGCTTTTCTTTCTCCGTTTTTCGTCGTTCCACCATGCCTTCAATCGAATGGGTCTCCTCTAGCAGCCCATTTTAGACCAAAATAATTGATGGGTTTTGAAGACCACATTGGCGTGACCACATAGGTCCAAGATTCGGCAAAAATGGCTAAGAAATTGGCCCCAAATCAAACAAAATTCCTCAAATGCAAACCCTTGACCACCTCGACTTTTGCCACTTGATTAGTCTTCGGCGAACACCGATATGCCAGATTAACTTACGACTATTCTTCTTCATGGAGATGCGACCATACTGGTCCAAAGCCAAGTGATGGGTCATTGGAATTTTGGCTGGAAACGGCGATTTTCCTTTTGATCCCAAATTGGCCGAATTACCGTTTATTATAAAACCCACGAAAATACACTAAAAATTCGACAAAAACAAGGCAGAGGCACTAAATATACTCTGGTACCAAACGTTAGACATAATATTTATATATACGCAAAAAAGAAAAGGATCAATATAAAACAGACCTCCAGTCATTGTTCGTTGAAAATTCATAGAGATTCGGTGAAACTATAGACACGTTATATTAGCCCAATTGCCTCGCATACTAATGGTGTATTCCAAATGAAATAGTTTGCGTTAGACCTTATAATTGCCTTTTAGAAATGAACGATCGCTCCTTTTATATATTGTCTCTTATTAAGGCGGTTACCAAATAGGTGGTTATCACGAAAATGTACGAAACATAGATAAATTGCATGTGGAATAACCATTACCTTAAAGAGATAATGTGGATCTGAAAAAAGTATATATATATATATATATGGATGTCATTGTACAAACGTTTTTATTCTTACCTTTACCAAAAAAAAAAAAAAAAAAACGTTTTAGATAGGAAAATACAAAAAAACAATACTTTATATGTGAGAGAGAGAGAGAGCACGCCTATCGCGTCAAACAATCGTGGATCACTCCTTTCTCGAGTGGCACGGCCTAGGAAAGAGAAGCTCACATGAGTTGATTAGGGATAAAAGTCAAACTTAAGTACGTTGATGTCATGATCGCAGCAACAATATTGACGGCCTTGGTTGCTTTCTTAGCTCCTCTCTCTCTCTCTCTCTCTCTATCGAACTCTCAACTACCGCCTTCATGCCTTCGCCTGTGTTGATAGCGGCAACGAGCAACCATCGACATCTTACCCCCACGATGGAGAAGATTTCAAAATGTCTAAATTAACATTGTAAAATTAAAATGTCATGGGGCAATTTGCCTATAGAAAGTGCGCATAATGTAATTTGTCTAAACTAAATTACCTGGCAACTTTTGAGAAGGCTAAAAGATTCGAACTCTCAGAGTTGTGCTTTTATATCATTGACCTCGTCATGTACTTTTCAAAAGGTCAAGCTCACGATATAATGCCCATCAAATGTGCCTCTTAATAATTATGAATGAGAAATACAAACAAAAAAGAAAGTTTCTTATGGAAATCTCGAGTCTGATAAGAAGTTGGTCGAATGGTCATAATGCATCTTCGTTGATGTTTGTTAATTTATCAGAAACTTCCTTGAGCAGTCGTGCTGTGTCCTTACTTAAAAACACTTCCACTTGAATGGGACTTGTGTGTCTTCATTGATGGGAAGCGTTTCGCTCGAGTTTTTTCAAGTAACTAATGCAACAAAATTCCACCTCATTCCCGTCTCTAGAAAAGGGCTCTGGATGTCCGACAATCTCTGTAAGAAAGACCTCATTTTTTCTATAGCAATGAACAGCCTTTTAAGCGGTGACTGTTTAGAGTCATCGATTTGTAAGTCTTTCCCCTTTGTTGACCACGTTTGTGATGGTATTCCTTCAGACTGCCTCATTTTTGTAGCGAGTTAACTTCCTTTTCTGATGCCGTGTCCGTGTCTTCTTCCGGGGCTGTGGTACTGGTGCTTACCACTGTATAAGTTTCCTTATTATAAGGCGTATAGTTTCCTGACTGGGAGTACTGGATTCCAACTAACTCCCCTGCCTTTCGCAAGAAAGAACTTTGGCGGACTTTTCGATTCATTGCTCAATCGTTTCCTGGATCGATCACATTGGCATGCTTTGAATTAACTAGGTGCTAAAATTTGTCCATTTTGGGGTAAATCGTGGAGTGCGAGGAAAATCACACCAGCTTGTCATGCCGTCCTAATGATTGATCGTGAAGTGTCAGAAATTCAACATCTATACAGACACCCAACAAATGCAAGGACAAAGGTCTCTTCATCATATCTGTCTTCTATGTCTATGGTTTTTCTTCGTCAAATTTGTGTACTTCTGTTCTGATTGTTCATTCTCTCACACGACAGTACTAATTCTCCAGATTCTGGTCCGTTGCCTGCAAATGGTCCAGCATGATGCCAAGGTCCCCTTGGTCCTGAAGGCCTTTTAAGGTGATTTCTTGAGATTACGATCTTCATTCTTTCATCCCATTTCAAGAACTGCTCATCAGGTAAGAGGGGAGTGTTGCGCGCGTGGAATATTGACCAAGCGAATCGGATAAAATAGTTGGAATGAAGGAAAGGGAATCAGACACCGAATTTATGTGGTTCGGTTTGAATATCGGAACCTACGTCCAAGGGGAGAGCAGTACGGAATTTCACTATAGAAACAAGTGATACACTGGAGATTACAATCACTCGAGCACTCAAACACACTTTCAGTATTTCCCAGCCCCAAATTAAACCCAAATAACTCACACAGTGTTTAGCCCTTCACAATTCCTAGTGAAACCTCACTCAAGGAATTAAACAAATTCTACTCAAAAGAATTTAACTGACTAAAAACACTCGGGTATAATTTTAATGAGAAAATCCCTCACATAAGAGAACTCTCTACACTCCTCAGGAGCTCTCTCTCGGCCACTGAAACTGGGCGTGGCGTGTTATAATTATGGTTATAATTATGGTTAATGAATCAATGAAAGCCAGTAAATTAAGATACGTCTATTCTGTTCATGTATCTCTTTTGGATTCATGAATTTCCTAAACTTTTTTGTTCACATATCTATTGAATTCATAAATTTCCTAGATTGATGTATCTTTTAGTTCATGGATTTATTGAGTACACGAATCTCTTGAATTTACGTATCTTTGGATTCATGAATCTCTTAAATTCACGTATTTCTTGGTTCATGAATTTTGTGGATACATGCGTCTATTTAATTCATGCATCTCTTCTATACATGAACTAAAAATCTCTATAAATAGAAAGGAGCATAGAGCTTCAAGAAGGTTTTTGAGTTTTTTTGACTCGACTCCAAAAGAACTTTGATATACGTTTCTACTTTTATGTTTTTTCTAGGTGTGCTAATTCAATTGAACGGTTCGACTGAGTCCTGTTTGCATAGTGCTAATCCAAACAGGTTCGAGGTGTTGTATCTTGGGAGACATAGTTCGTGAATCTGCGGAGCACCTTTGGCAGGAACTAATCGCCTTAAGGAGATTTGGATATCCGTACCTCACCTCCAATTTTATATTATCTTTTAGTGATATCTTATTTTCTTCTTCTCCAAGATTGGTAAAAGGAAGGATATTATAAAGTTGTTATCATCTTCTTTACATTGATGTTCTGATTACAACTAACAGTTTGTGTTTTCTCTGGATATAATTTCCAACAATCTTAAGGCGATTATTTCACTCACTGTTTGTTGTTCGTGTCAGATTATTGAGATGGCTAAAAACTATCAAGTGCCTTTCAATGTCTTGAATGTTTCAGGAGATGTTCCTATGGTCGATTCGACCATTGCTATGGGAGATGTTCAACCCTCAGGGTCTGAATATGTAGCAGCCAATGCTATGGGCCCTTTGGCCAACACCAATTTTGGTGGTGCGGGTACAAGTCACATGACTGGTATGCCTGGGACCGTTTTTCAGAACAGTATAGGCCAAATGGCTTTTGGCTTCGTTTCTGGAGGGATGGTTCAACGAACCTTGCCTACTGTGATGGCAACACCTCCAGTTATAGCTAATGAGAGATTGTTTGCTATGGTGATGTCCGAAGCATCTCTAGTGTCGAACACTAATGGCTGGTGGCTAGATACAGGTGCCACAAATCACATCTGTGCAAATAAACACATGTTCTCATCTTATGAGAAGGCTGAAGAAAATGAGAAGCTTTATATGGCTAACTCTGCATTGGAAAAGATTGCTGAAAGAGGAAAGGTGATCCTGAAGTTTACATTTGGTAAGGAGGTCGCCTTGTTGAATGTGCTGTATGTATCGGAGATTCAGAAAAATCTAATTTCTGGCCCCATACTTGTCAAGAAGGGTTTCAAAGTTGTATTTGAATCTAACAAGTTTGTACTATCAAAGGGAGGGATGTATGTGGGGAAATGGTACTTGTGTAATGACCTGTTTAATGCCAATGTGGCTGTCATTGATGTAAACTCGACTTATGTGTACCCAAAGACTATTAATAAAGAAAAGTCTTCAGTTTACATTGTTGTATCTCCTTATCTATGGCATGGTAGATTAGGACATGTAAACTATGGTACAATGAAGAGAATAGCAAACTTGTGGTTAATTCCAAGATTTGAGTTGGATGCCCGTTACAAGTGTGAGACTTGTGTTGAGGCCAAGTTTGCCAAAAAAACCTTTCAAATCCATTGAAAGAACAAGTGAACCTCTATAATTAATCGATAGCAATCTATGTGATTTAAAGTTTGTAGAAAGTAGAGGTGGAAAGAAGTACTTCATCACATTTGTGGATGATTGTTCTAGATCTTTCTATGTTTATTTACTAACTAGCAAAGATGAGACTATGAGCATGTTTGTCAAGTATAAAAATGAAGTTGAAAACCAACTTGATAAACAAATCAAAGTGCTTAGGTCTGATAGAGGAGGATAATATAGTTCAATCAATTTCAAAGAGTTTTGTGCTAGTTTTGGAATAATTCTCCAAATGACTGCACCTTATACTCCACAACAAAATGGAGTTGCTGAACAATTGAATAGGACACTAAAAGAGATGGCTAACGCCATGCTTTTGAGTTCAAGTTTACCTAAGAACTTGTGGGGGGAGGCAGTTTTAACTGCAAACTATATTCTTAATAAAATACCACACAAAAAGGCTAGGTAAAACTCCATACGAGTTATGGAATGAAAAGTTACCATCCTACAATTTTCGAAAAGTGCGGGGGTGCATAATGTGATTTATAATAGTAAGTCTAGACATAGTCATCATAGACATAATACTGTAAGACAGTTGCTCTTAAATGAAATCGTTTATTTAGACATTGTAAAGTCAAAGAAAAATATTGCGGATTCGCTGACAAAAGGTTTGTCAAGAGAGCAGATAAACTGCGCATCGAGGGGAATGGGTTTAAAAGCCTTAACCCAATAAAGAGATTTCAGGGTGGAAACCTAACCTATGCAATTGGAGATCCCATGATCTAAGTTCAATAGGACAACGCAAATTTTGGAAACTTTGGTGTAAGCACTGTCTCCCATTCCTATGATGCAACAGTACTTTCCTATAGCGTTATTAAGGGTACGCTATGCGTTTAATGATTCCTATAACTTGATATGTAACATCCAAGTGAGATATGGTAGGATATCTTTAATAGGAATGCACCTATATGCGTGGAGCTGGCCAACTCTATGAAAATCTTTAAAGGCTAGATTTTCTAAAGTATGCATGAATCCCGAGAGGTTCAGGGCCGAAAGAACGAACACAACCGAGAACCAATCTTGAATTGGAAATACTCTGTGTGAGGTTTATTGTCTAGGCTTACACAAACAACTAGCAATTCAAGGCTTAGTCCATTGACTAGTTAAGTAAGTTCGATAGGCTTTCATTAAAGAAGGTTTACAGCAAAAGCTACCTATCTTGATGCGGTGTATTTCAACAGGCATGCTCAGATTCCTTCGAGTCAAAAATGTTTTGTTGATCTATTAATGTGGGGGATTGTTATAATTATGGTTATAATTATGGTTAATGGATCAACGAAAGCCAATAAATTAAGATACGTCTATTCTGTTCACATATCTCTTTTGGATTCATAAATTTCCTAAATTTTTTTGTTCACGTATCTATTGAATTTATGAATTTCCTAGATTGATGTATCTTTTAGTTCATGTATTTATTGAGTACACGAATCTCTTGAATTCACGTATCTTTGGATTCATGAATCTCTTGGATTCATGTATTTCTTGATTTATGAATTTCATGGTAACATGCGTCTATTTAATTCATGCATCTCTTCTAGACATGAACTAAAAATCTCTATAAATAGATAGGAGCATAGAGCTTCAAGAAGGTTTTTGGGTTTTTCCGACTCGACTCCAAAAGAACTTTGATATACGTTTCTACTCTTATGTTTTTTTTTTTTTTTTGGTGTGCTGGTTTAATTGAATGGTTCGACTGAGTCGTGTTTGCATAGTGTTAATTCAAATAGGTTCGAGGTGTTGTATCTTGGGAGGCATAGTTCGTGAATCTGCGGAGCACCTTTGGCAGGAACTAATTACCTTAAGGAGATTCGGATATCTGTACCTTACCTCCAATTTTATGTTATTTTTCAGTGATATCTTATTTTCTTCTTCTCCAAGATTGGTAAAAGGAAAAATATTATAAAATTATTATCATCTTTTTTACATTGATGTTCTGATTACAACTAACAGTTTGTGTTTTCTTTGGATATAATTTCCAACACGGCGCAATCTTCTCCTTCGCTCCTCTGCCTTTTAAATGCGAAACAAGACAGAAACGTAGACTCATTCGGCGTTCTCAATCAACACTAACGCCCACCAAAATTCACGGGCATGCATGCACACTTCGCATTTAATGAGGCAAAAAACGTGCGCCCATAATCTTTGAACATAAGCATAAAAGAAGGATGGCCGCCGTCTTCCTAGATCATCTCCACGACGTTTAACTCCTTCAATTAATATTTTATCCTTTCTTTCCTTCTGTTGGCTTCAGCTGAATAAAACAATAGCAAAGGAAAGAAACAAGGAGTTAATGCAAGAAGACAAAACAAGCCTACAAACTTTTACTTTTGCCTTGGTCTTCAACGTCCATTTCTTGCCATGCATGCACGTCCATGTGCATGCAATTAAAGAGGTAGAAAAATAATGGACTTGGGAGACGTGCACATCTTTGACATATACACGTACAGAGGCCTTCGTGCTTTGCTTCTTCATTGTCAATTTGCGCGTATCAATTTGCGCCGAACTTTGATCAACAAATGCTCCTCGTGTGCATCAAATCTCGTATTAGGTTCAAACTCGATAAATATAGCGGCGGGGTTAATCCCCGTAAGATCCCTCCTGAGCAGGAGGTAAAAAGGCCCCGTGGGGGAACCCCTAAGGAAGGGGCCCCATGTACAGATTGGTTGTCCTAAGCAACCCCTCGGGCCCATTTGGGTTTTCCCCCGAGGTTAAACACTGGGGATAGAGGCAACCCCCGCGCCGTCCGAGCCCGGGGGGTGGACCGTATAGGTTTTAACCTCCCCGGTAGTTGGAGCCTATCTTTTTCCTGGGGGTTCCTCCTAGTATCAGGTCTTTTTCCGATGTCAAAGTCTTTTAAGGTTTTTGCTTAGGACCTATCTTTGACATATACACATGTAGAGGCCTTTGTGCTTTGCTTCTTCATTGTCAATTTGCGCGTATCAATTTGCGCCGAACTTTGATCAACAAATGCCACTCGTGTGCATCAAATCTCGTATTGGGCTCAGACTTGAGACATAATTTTAACAATCTCCACCTTGGCTTGATGTTTGAGCTAAGTCATAATAGCTTTAGTGGACACCTCGCTACTACTTTCCCATAGCCCCAACGGGCTCAACCGCCATAGAGTACTTCAAGTTCAAGCTGTGCTTGAACTTTCCTATAACCGTGGACCTCATCAAGACACCAACTCCACCTGCATAATTAGCTACTCCACAAGGATTTTCTGACATAACCTCCTGTATCACAGATAAAGCAAAACCATCATTGCTTCCATATTTGACAAAAGGTCGAACACGCACCTTGTCAAATTTAGCAGTTACAGCAACCGTTGGCTCTATTGGCTCCACCTCGCTACAAGCATCATCTGTGTCGATTATTCCGCTAGTACACGCTACCTCAAGAGTTTCTGGTTGCAACTCCACCTTGAGCTGAACACTGTCCAGATCTGTATTAACATTGCCACAAACACTCCTAGCTAGAAGTATCAGAGACTCGTCAATAGTAATTTCTCTGCTGTCAATAGGTGAATTTATATCCGGGCACCACAACTGATCGCCCCACTCACCTTATGCATAGCCATTGAATATGCACCTTGCTCTCCCATCGAGCTTATCATCACTCACTCGAAAATAACACGACAACCAAACATTCTAAAAATACAATAATCAGCAACGTTACCTGACCACACTTCCTTAGGAGTCTGCCATTCAATAGTAGTTGATGGGGATCTATTCACTAGGCAGCTTACCGTACTAAGCACATCAGCTAGGATTCTCCTAGCAACACCAGCACTATAGATCATTTTACGGGCCGTCTCTAGTAATATTATGCTCATCAATTCTGCAAATTGTTATGATTTATTGGCACTAGTGTGATGTTTCACTATGCCCTCTTTCATGCAAAATTTATTTACTAGCTCTGAGCAGAACTCCATGCTATTGTCAGTTCACACATGCTTGATCGACTTACCAGTCTCCGTCTTGATCAAAGCTCTTGATTGCTTGATCCTGACACCAACATCAAACTTGTGCATTGGCACAAACACCCAAGTCTTCCTTGAGCAGTCAAAAGACTCTCGAACAGATGCATCCAATGTCTCCGGGGCGAAACTTGTCATTGTCTCACCTTGAAGTTTATATAGGCCTTTAAGCTTGATTCCTTTCATTATCACCAAGGCTTCTCGAACAACCTTTAGAACTCCACCTTCTGAAGAATACCTGCAACCAGCTGAATCTAGGGCACCCAAGGAAATTAAGTTCTTTTTCAATTCTGGAACGTGTCTTACTCTAGTCAGTGTCCTCACAATACCATCATGCATTCTGATTGTATCATCAACAACACCCATAACATTGCACTCATCGTTGTTCCCTAACTGGACTTTACCACTACCCGTGCACTGATAAGTGATAAAGCGGTTCCTATTTGATGTAACGTGAAATGAACAACCAGAATCCATTATCCATCCGTCAAATGACGAATCCTTAGTGACAAACAAGACACAATCGACACCATCATAATCATTCTCAGCTATAGCTGCAATATTATCTGTAGATTCAACTCTAATTCCTTTACCCTTTTCATTTTTCAACTTAAAACAATCTCTTCTATGATGCCCATTATTGTCACAATTCCAACAGACAACTCTACCAGTCCTAGACTGACTTCGTTTGTTCATGTTCTTGCTAACACGTGTGCTAGTTCTTCCTCTACTTTCACCTATTAAAGTAGTAGACACGGGTTCACCGGATTCTTTCCTACAAATGTCTTCACTTAGAATCAAATCGCGAACCTCATCAAAAGTCAAACTTCTTGACCCAGAGGAATTACTAACAGTAGTAACAGTAGTATTCCAACTATCAGGCAATGGGGACAATAAAATCAACGCACGTACCTCATCTTCAAAGTTAATCTCAACCGAACTCAATAGGTTAACGACCTCATTGAATTTGTTTATATATTCAGCTACTGATGTACCTTCGCCCATCTTTAAGTGAAACAGGCGTCGCATCAAATAGACCTTATTAATCGCAGAGGGTTTCTCGTACATATCTGATATGGCTTTCATAAGTCCCACAGTGGTTTTTTCCTTCACGATGTTAAATGCGATGTTACAAGCCAACGTCAGCCGAATAACACCCATCGCTTGTCTATCCAGTAATTCCCACTCGGCATCCTTCATTGAGTTTGGTTTCTCCCCAGATAAGGGCAAGTGCAAATTTCTCTGGTATAGACAATCTTCAATTTGCATCTTCCAGAAAGCAAAATTCTTCCCATCAACTCGGTCAATTCTCACCTTTCCTTCTTCCATCGTTATCGATTCGCTTCACGTCAGCCAAACCAGGCTCTGATACCACTTGTTGCGCGCGGAATATTGACCAAGTGAATCAGATAAAATAGTTGGAATGAAGGAAAGGGAATCAAACACCGGATTTACGTGGTTTGGTCCGAATATCGGAATCTACGTCCACGAGGAGAGCAATACGGAATTCCACTATAGAAACAAGCGATACACCGGAGATTACAATCACTCGAGCACTCGAGCACTCAAACACACTCTCAGTATTTCCCAGCCCCAAATTACACCCAAATAACTCACACAGTGTTTAGCCCCTCACAATTCCTTGTGAAACCTCACTTAAGGAATTAAACAAATTCTGCTCACAAGAATTTAACTGACTAAAAACACTTGGGTATAATTTTAACGAGAAAATCCCTCACATAAGATAACTCTCTGCACTCCTCAGGAGCTCTCTCTCGGCCATCGAAACTGGGTGCGGCGCAATCTTCTCCTTCGCTCCTCTGCCTTTTAAATGCGAAACAAGATAGAAACGTGGACTCATTCGGCGTTCTCGATCAACACCGATGCCCACCAAAATTCACGGGCACGCATGCACACTTCGCATTTAATGAGGCAGAAAACGTGCGCCCATAATCTTTGAACATAAGCATAAAAGAAGGATGGCCGCCGTCTTCCTAGATCATTCCACGACGTTCAACTCCTTCAATTAATATTTTATCCTTTCTTTCCTTCTGTTGGCTTCAGCTGAATAAAACAATAGCAAAGGAAAGAAACAAGGAGTTAATGCAAGAAGACAAAACAAGCCTACAAACTTTTACTTTTGCCTTGGTCTTCAACGTCCATTTCTTGCCATGCATGCACGTCCATGTGCATGCAATTAAAGAGGTAGAAAAATAATGGACTTGGGAGACGTGCTCATCTTTGACATATACACGCGCAGAGGCCTTCGTGCTTTGCTTCTTCATTGTCAATTTGCGCGTATCAATTTGCGCCGAACTTTGATCAACAAATGCTCCTCATGTGCATCAAATCTCGTATTGGGCTCAAACTCGAGACATAATTTTAACAGGGAGGGACTATGACGGGAGAGGCGAAGAGGGAAAGAGAGAGGGGAAGGTGGGGTTGAGAGTTGCAGATTTTGCTGTTAGGTGCTAAATCAAATGGAGCTCTGTCGTTAAAAAGGCCAGAGCTATAAATTTATTCATTATCTATTTTTGTTTCTGTAGTTATATTAGTGATTTAATTATACAACTCGCTATGGATGTAATATAACGTGGTGGCCTTTGATATGGAGAAGGGCAACTGTTAATTGGTTGCTGGTTTCTGTATTCCAAAAATGTTCACGCTTTATGTATGCAGTTCTTGATGACCGTGGTTAAATGCTAGGCTGGCTTGCACTTTGGACATGTGATTGCTCGTTTCAAGATGAGAGAATTGGGTGTCGAGTAGATTTTAATTTACCCAACAGAGATTTACTTTCCATCTTGATTATTGGGTAGACCTTTTTGGTTAATTTACTTTTGATCTTGATTGTTCATCACAATCGACTATCGGTTCTGAGGACAGTTTCATGAACTTTCCTATCATTTGCTTTGTCGTAACAGGCATGCGCATGAAAATGGGTGTCACTGCTGTTGTAGCTCGAATTCTCTGCACCTTAATATACCCGATGGTAATGCATTGACTCTTCAAGATTTTACATTCTGATGTACTTGGCTTTACGTTATAGTGAGGACCTCGTCTTTGTCAAGCCTTATCTTATGTTCCACGTCTTCTGGATTTTCCTAATGGATCTTTCCTCAACAGGTTGATTTCGGAGGACTTAGGCGTGCTACAACATTTCTGGGGTGGATAGGGGAGAACGGGTTGATTATTTATGTCCTTGCTGCTTCGAATATCTTGCCCATTTATCTCCAGGGCTTCTAATGGACGTGTCATGTGAATAACATCGTATGTTTGCTTTCTCTTTCTAGTTCCCTATATTAACTACAAAACATTAGAATTATCATTTGTCGGACCATGTTGTGAAATCGATAACTCTTCTTATGGCAGCTGAGGTTAATCAGAAGTGGAAGAAAGTAGGAAGCTTGATATTGAGCTATTGCCACTCTGGAAGGATACCCACGATTGCTGAAAATTTAATGAAGCAAAGAACCTCATCTTTCAATTGGGGTTCTTTTAAAGTTCACACAGAAAATATGGGTTTTGTGCAGTAAAGGTTAAAAACTTGCAGTTTTCAACAAATTGCTGGCTTTTTTCTTTACATAATAGCAGTTCGCTATCAGTTTATTTCGATTTAAGATTTTACAATGGAGGTTTACAAATCAGCTAATAATTTTTATTTCAAGAAGGATTTTGGAAACTTCGAAATAGTTCTTTCCAAGACATAAAACTAAGTTAATATTTATTGCTTGACATTGGGAAATATAGAGATGACTTTGGATTTTGAAGCCAACGAGGAATAGATATGACTTTGAAGGCATTTTGTTTTTCATTGAAATTCGCTGAAACTTCTCAACAATTTTAATCAAGAAGAAAATGTTGCAATGGACAAAGATGAAGACTGAAACAAAAGAACCATCATCTGATGATTATAAATAGCAGTCAAATGTCCATCATTGAAGTCGTTTGAAGAGGGAAATGAATATGTCTGAAAACAGGAGGAACATCATTCATTACTTTTAATTTGATATAGAATGAAAAAGGATGAGCAAATGTAAGGTTAGTGGGCCGCCAATTTTGGAGCAAAGAGAGGCCAATATTAAGGTTAGTGGGCGGCGAATTTTGGAGCAAATAGAGACCAATAGGAAATAATAGATTTTGTATTACGCAGGCTTTAAGTAGAAGGGATACTTCTTTTCTTAGTTTTCTGCTATGTACTCCCCTGAAGGTGGCAGTCCTATTTACAGTCCTTCAATGATCGACGTAGTAAAGTCCGAGAGCTTCAATGTGGACTATTCTTTTATTACAAACTTTAACTACTTCACAAGCGTTCTTCTGCCACAAAATTCACCTACCACTAAGAGAGAGACACAGAGAGTATTGTAGACTATTCTAGAGCAAGTATCTAACAATAACAACTAGTCAAGGAGAAGAACAAATAAACGGAGAAGAAAAAAATATTGTACAGAGAAGCAAAAAAAAATTCATTTGTTGTAGCTGAGCACGGTATATACGGTCTGAATTATGGTGAGCGTGAAGAGGAGGACGGCGGCAATGAGAGACAATGTAACCCAAGGATTGCTGAAGTGGTTGTGCATGAGAATGGCCATCCACTTGTGGCAACTCTTCTCGCAGTACGCTATGACCTCGTTCATCACGTCACGGAGGCTGCTGTCGGAATCGAGCATCACGTCCTTGGCCAGCGAGTTGAACAGATTGGCTGCCGCCTCATCGCTTCCCATGGCATTCCGGATGATACCCTTGGTGTGGAGCAACGCAACGTCCTGCCCCTTGTCGATGATGTTGTCCATGAAGAAAATGTAGGACATGACCTCGCTCCCAGCCCCGACGTGGGAGCGCTCAAATGCGATGAGGTTGAGGAAAATGGACTCGGTGTCTTCGTCCACCGCAATCGTGGGAAGCTTCAGGACTCCGCTGGCAAAGGAGATGTCATTGAGGCGGTTGTTTCCATTTTCTCTGAATCGGATTCCGTGCTCACGGAGCTCGGTGGCTGACCGGATTATCTCCTTGCTGTCCTCGTCCTTCTCATCCTTCTTCTCATCCTTCAGCATGCTCTTCCTGAAGACGTCCAGGACGTGCGGGCATTTTCCCATCCTTGGATTGTTCTCCTCGTCCTTCTTCTTATCCTTCTCCTTATCCTTCGCCTCGTCCTTCTTCTCATCCTCCTCCTCCTCCTCCTCCTCCTCCTCCTCCTCCTTCAGCATGCTCTTCCTGAAGACGTCCAGGATGTGCAGGCATGTTCCCATCCTTGAATTGTTCGGCTTGGGGAAGTACAGATCGAGGATGAGCTCGTTGATGTCCAAGTCCTCCTGCATCGTCGGAGTAAAGTCAGTGTATTTTCCCTTCCTCCTGCTGTCGTATGGATTGTCCTCGAGTAAAAGGTAAGAAAAAAAGTTTTTATAGTAAAAATAGATCTAATAATATATTCTCGGTTGATCTCAAACCGTGCATCCAAAACGCTTGGAGCATTAGATTTGATTCCTCTGAGATCGCCTAGATGTACTGGGAACATATGGCGGTTTACACGGGAGTAAAAAACCTCTCTTACGACGGAGCGAAATCTAAGGAACTAACCTTCTCGCCACCACAGACGGCAACCAGCCGATCCAGCACTAGCATCGGCAGCTGATTCTCGAGCAGCAGCATGTCCCGCCTAATGGTCGGAAGTATGTAGTGCTCCCCGTGTTTGCTGAAGATGGGGTCTTTGGGCGCGTAGTCGTTCTTCTCCTTTGTTGTGGTCCTAAGGATCTCGAGCATGAAGCAGCCGTCAGTGATCATCAGCTGGAGGAACCTGTCCTCCGTAACCTTGCCGCCCTTTTTCCACTCTGGCGCCAGCGAGTCGTAGCTTGCCTTGAGGTCCCCCACCACCTTCCTTAGGGAATTGAGGAAGCGCTCGACGGGCTTCCCGGACCGTTTGAGGAATTGGAGGAGTGCGCGGTGCTTGTGGTCCTCCATGGGGAGGAGGTGTTCCTTGCCGTAGTGGTAGGGGCCGAAGGATACAGCCAGCGGCTGGTAGGCCTCACAGTTGCGGTCGGCGATGTTTGCGGGGACCCTGTAAATGGACCGCATCTCCCGGGACCGTTGTTTGCGGAGGCCCGTGGACTTGAGGCTCTTGTTAATTTGGACGACCCAATCGGTCTTGTTCGAGTGCCGAGGCATGGTTCCGCAAGTTTCTGTTCCGAGGCGACTTACGTTCTTGATTTTTTGTTGTAAGCCGAAAGGAATGAGAGAAGAGGTGACTTTATAGGGAGAGAGACCGAGAGAGATGTGAAGAGTCTTCGGAAGCGCCCAAGTGAGGAGTGCGTCACTTTCTGCGCACCTGCTAAAAGACAAAAAGTTTTTAGGTAATGTCCAATGAAAGACGTAGAAATCAATTGCAAACGCGCCATCCACATAATCTTGTGACTGTGTAAGAGCCTTAGGATTTAATAAATCCTCTCGAGTGTCTTCTTATTTTATTTTTGGTTGAGAATCATCCAAGTGTCTGCCTCAACTAAAATGCTCCCATTGAATTGAGTTTGGCCACAGACTTCACCTATTTGATGTGATATTAGATTTATAATTTTTACCTTTAGAATTATCTAATTTCTTACTTGGGGTCTCCTCACCCTCTCTCTCTCTCTCTCTCTCTCTCTCTCTCTCTCTCTCTCTCTCTCTCTCTCTCTCTCTCTCTCTCTCTATATATATATATATATATATATATATATATATATATAACATGCAACAACAAAAAAATAATATTTCATAAAGAGTGACTTTTCTATAATATATACGCTCGGTTAGCCCATAACAATCACATAAATTCTCATAAATTAACTTCGGGTGACACACAAGTCAAGTTATAATTATCTTTTGTCAAATTAAAAAACTCCCATTGGCTTCATATGGAGAAAAACTGATTTAGGCAAAAAGATTTATCAAATCTCAAATCAAAGTCAAACTAGTGTTGCAAAATTAATTTTATAAGTTAAACTAAACATTAGTGTGGATTTTTTTTTTCTTTCGGTTTCGAACGACCTTGGCGTAATCAACTGCAAGCATTTATGACCCTCAATCAGCAAGAACTTGAACACATTATAACAGTTTATAAGCTCCAATTAAGAAGTACTTTAATATATTATAATTAGTAAACAGTAAACACAAATGTATCATTAAAAATATTGATTTAATCCAAAAGGACTATTTCCATAAACCAATTAAATTAATGTATCATTTTGTGAATCAATTTTCCATATCAGTTTCAATATCCCTAACATAACTTTGACTCCATACTCTTATTTTAGGATATGTGCATCGAAAGTCCTAAATTTTGTTAAGAAAGAACAATTAAATCTTAAAACTTGTCATACTCATGCAATCAAAAAAAAAATGTTGATGAGATTTTTTTTAAAATTAATTTCTCTCTCTCACCTGACAAAGGCATGGCTAAAACATGAAACATAAAATTAAAATGATGTTGTTTTAATCTAAATCTAATTTTGATACTAATTTTATTTAAATAAAATTAGAAATAAGCTAAATTAAAATTTAAAAAATAAAAGAGAAATGGGTTGAGACCAAGCAACGAGGGCTTAAATAACATTAGTATTAAGAATCGGATTTGAACCAAAATAAGGCTGTTTTAGTAACGTCACACCACATAAAGAGATAAAATAAAAGAAAAAGGACGAAAAAAAGAATTAAAAAATTTAATATATATATTTTAAATAAATAGTTTTGTAATTCGAAGTGGGTTGGATCCAGTAGGAGGATCGAGTTAGCGGGTTGGACCAGGTTTATCCGATCCGAACTCCTTTCCCGAACACAATATAATATAATAGAAAAAGTTAAAAATTTAGAAAAATTCAAAAATTCAAAAAAGGTTAAAAATTCAATAATTCAATAATTTTCATAAAATTAAAAAATTTGGGAATTTTTAAAAACTCAAAATAAATTCAAATAAATTATAAAAAAAAATTTAAAAAAGGAAAATTTTAAAATTTTGGATAATTCTAAAATTCATAAAAAATTTAGAAAATTTCAAAAAATTCAAAATAAATCAAAAAAATTAAAATTCCTCGAAAAAAAATTTAAAATAGTCTTTTGGGTAATTTTCTCCTAAAAAGTGGAAGCTTTTCAATCTAGAATTGTGGTCAAAGTTAACCAACACCTTAGGGCTATATCTTTAGGTTTCGATTTTCATTAAAGACAAATGCTCTTGATTGCACACTTTCGATGTGATAGGTATGCTTCCCTTTAGCTTTGTTAAGATTGGCATTTATTTCTCTTAGGCTCCATTTATTTCACAAAAAAAAAAATGGTGTTTTTGGAAAATATTTTTTAAGAAGCCATTTTCTAGGAAAATGTAATTATTTTTTAGTGTTTGGCTAAAACTTGAAAATGAAGTAAAAATATTTTTGTTGCTTGATAAGGAAAATATTTCTTCCATACACTCTTTTTCAATGATTTTTTTTTATTATTTCATTTTTTAAATTAGATTATTAAATTATTTTTATTTTTCTTTTCTTTTTTTCTTTTCTTTTCTTGGTTTCCCTCTTCTTCTTCGACTAGGCGATTGACCATGGCGGTGATAAGAGACCGGTCGTGGTGACGATAGGCGATCGACCATAGACAAGCCTCAAGCTCACTAGCGAGCTCCAACCTCGCCTTATGCTCGCCCCCTATGCTCAGCCCTGCTTTGGCAAGCTTAAGCTCGCACTTTTCAATTGGCAAATCTCGAGCTCGTTGACCTTGAGCCTTGCCATATCACCAAAGGTGGGCAAGCCTTAAGCTCGCCAATGATTAGCAGAAGAAGAAGAAGAGCAAAAAAAAAAAAAAATTGAATTTTTTAGTAGATAAAAAATAAAAAAAAGGAGAATTGTTCTCTGGTTTCTCCCAAGCCGAGTGACTTGACTACTGTTCACGGATGCTAGATCTGCTTCCCCCGTTGGCTGTAGTCGATCTTCTCGACTGGAACTTGGAGGTGAGGGTCGTATAATCCTCCTCTAGCTTCTCACCGAGGGGTTTTGGCCGGTTCTTCCTCTAGTGCGAGTTCGGGTGAACCCTAGGGCGACGTTCACTGCTTTGTTTTGCTCTGCTCGAGTGGTCATGATTTCGTTGGGCTCCTGGGCAGAAGAGGCATCCTTGGCTTCGACACTGCAGGTCTGGCGTCTCCCCATATTTGAGAGGTTACATCCTCGACTTGGTCCAACCGACTCGACGCTGCAGGTTCGACTCGCCAGTACTGCTCGAACTGGCCAGGAGAACCCGGGCTTTGTGGAGGCTATGGTGGTTCCTGTACGCCCCTCATCCTTGTAGCTTGGCCTAGTATGGATCTCTTTACTTTGACTGATCTGTTGTGAGTCACTAGAGCCATTTTCTGCTGGGCTCGATGGCATCTTCGATTGAGTCCCAGCTAGGCGTTGGTAAGGGGAAGGGGCCAAGCTCCCCTCTCTACAAAGCTGGGAAATGGCATGCTGGTTTCTCGGGCCAGCAACATCGTCCCATAGGAAGGTCTTCTTCGGTAGGGGATGGAGCCAGTCATGGGCCGTTCCCTCAGACTCTTCGGGAAGGCCGTTCTAGGGGATGGAGTCGAATACGGGCTCCTAGTAAGCGGGCCCCAAGCAAGCCACCAAGCGCTTCTAAGCCTCCCCAAGCTCGTTCGTGGGCCAACGTGGCGCTGTTGGCCGCGAAGGGATGTGAGCTGACTTATGTTCCTCCTGATGCGGCGGCTACTATGGGGAAGAAAGCGATAGTTAATATGACAGGAGAGGTGTTGCAAGCCTCGAATCCCAAATGGAACGAGTTCTTGGTGGGGTTTTTTGTTGGGAAAAGGCTTCCTTTTCAGATAACCGAACAGGCTTTGAAGAATACTTGGGGCATGAAACTAGTTGATATGTTGGCCGATGACCAAGGATTCTTCTATTTCCATATCCCGGATCCGGTGTTCCGGAGAAAGATCCTAGAGGAGGGACTACTCACTGTTGCTCGTGTTCCCCTTATTTTGTAGCAATGGAAATCCCTTTTGAAGTTGAAGAAGGCAAAGCAATCCTCCGTTCCAGTGTGGATAAGACTTAAGAACCTTCCCCTCGACCTTTGGTCCGCACCATCGATTAGTACAATAGTCAGTACCATTGGAAAACCCCTTCATGTGGATCAATGTATTGACAGCACAAAGATGATTTCTTTTGCCAGAGTGTGCGTGGAGATCCAAGCTAATCAACCGAGAGTTTCAACGGTTGAAGTGGTCGTTGATGGGGTCTCTAGGTCCATTGCAATGGAATATGAATGGAAGCCCGTTGAATGCTTCAAGTGTGGAGTTTTTGGTCATAAATGTGGTGATGCCCCTACCCTTGCTTGGCCTAGTGTGTCTCCAGCAAAAGGCCATTCCGCTCCTACTCCTTTGGATGATGCTTGACCCACCGGCCAGGCTTCGGAGGCTTCCGCTCCTCTTCCTTTGGATGATACTCGACCCCTTGGCCAGCCTTCGAAGAACCCCGTAGCTTTTGAGCATGGTTGGACGCAGGTCAATAGCAAGAAGAAAAGCCACCCACCTATGGAGGAGATCTCGTCTAGTCCGGTCAGCCCGAGCAATGAAATGAGGTCTTTGAAGCTCAAGACCGTAGCTGTGGAGCACAGGTTGCCTGTCACCTATTCACGTAGGCACCTTAGGGGGCCTCTAATCATTTCGGAGCAGGTTGAAGCTGCTCCAACTACTTCGGATGAAGTCACCCCATTGGAGCCATTGGACACCGCGGTCAGCCCGGACAAGGTTGTAGGGGGCTCGGACATCTCATTTTCGGATGATGACCGAAGGAATCCGCTTGCTCTCCACCGAAGGCATCCGCCACGGATAAGAGGCCTACTGTGGCGTCGGATCCTCCTCCTTCGACTATGCATGACAAGCTGCTTGCTCTTGCTCCGGATCCTTCGACGACCTGGATAGCGCCACCTTCTACTTGGTGAAGCTCCTCTAAAAAGAGGTAATGCTCTTTATTTCTCCTCTTGTATAATATGTACATAGGTTGTTGGAACATTAGGGGGCTTGGTGCCCCTCTTAAACAAGCGGAAGTGAGGAATTTTGCCTTGACGAACCGGTTGTCTCTAATCGGGTTAGTAGAGAATAAAGTTCCCCACATTCTCTTCAATACCATCTCTAGTAATTTGATATCGAATTGGTGTTGGAGGGCTAATTCTGAGTACTCCAATCGGGGTAGGATTTGGGTTGGTTAGGATCCTACTATGGTTTCCTTTGAATTTTTATCGGTCTCGGATCAGGTGATTCATGGGAGGCTTTGCTGGTTGGAGACCGGAGAGGCCTGCTATGTCTCTTTTGTTTATGTTGAGCATTCCTTCTCTATGCGTCGACCTTTTTGGGAGGAGCTGGTGTCTAGAAGTTCTTCTTTGCAGGACGTGCCTTGGCTTGTTTTGGGAGACTTTAACGCTATAAAGGATCCCTTGGACAGACTAGGTGGTTCAAACCTTTGGTTGCCATGCTTTGACGAATTTGGACAGTGTTTGGATCAGGCGGAGCTGGAGGACCTTTGTTATGTGGGGTTTCGATACACTTGGTCAACTTCTTCAGGTCCTTCTCGAAAGATGAGAAATATTGATAGAGTCCTGGTAAATCCTTGTTGGAGCCAGGTGTTTTCCTTCTCGGAGGCGTCCTTCCTTACGCTTGGGATTTTTGACCACTCACCTATGGTTGTTAAGGTGGGGAATTCGAACCTTCGGAAAAGGCCGTTTAAGTTCTTTGACTTCTGGATGCAGCACCCAGACTTCGACTCAATTTTGAAGCAAGTTTAGGAGAATCTAGGTCTAGGGGTGCCTATGTATAGGCTGGTATGCAAAATGAAGGCCTTGAAAAGGCGGCTCAAGCAGTTGAATAGAGATTCTTTCGCCAATATTTCCGTAAGGACTTTTGAAGCGAGGGAAGCTTTAAGGCAAACTCAAGTTGGCCTCCTTAATGATCCCACTAGCGTGGCCTTCACGGACCTGGAGAGGGTCCAGCGGCGTGCCATAGTGGATCTCCGATCTCAGGAGGAGTCGTTCTTTAGGCAAAAAGCTAGAATAAGATGGCTTAAGGAAGGTGATCGAAACACAAAGTTCTTTCACCATTATGTCAGCAAGAGACAAATGAGAAACATAATTCTCTCTGTGGTGGACTCCTCAGGCAACCAAATCACTGAGCCTCAGCTGGTCCAGCAGCATTTTGTGGAGCATTTTCGTGATCTCCTTTTGCCACGGATGGAGCTGGATACCCCTTAGGTATCGGAGATTCGGGAGGTTATCCGCTCTCAACTGAACGATGACCAAATCACCTTTCTTGCTTGCCCTGTGGATGATCTTGAGATTCGAGATACTTTGTTTTCCCTTGCTAGGGGAAAGGCACCAGGGCCGGATGGCTTCACGGTTGAGTTCTTTAAGGAGAATTGAGATATGGTGGGTCAGTTGGTCACGGATGCAGTGAAGGACTTTTTCACGTCGGGGAGACTCCTCAAGGAAATTAATAACACCATTTTGGTCATGGTTCTGAAGGTTTCCAATGCGACTACTGTCGATGATTACAGGCCTATTGCTTATTGTAACACGGTGTAAAAATTATTACCAAAGTGTTGGCGAATAGGGTTGCTGCTGTACTAAAGGACCTTGTGAGTCCTTCTCAGAGTGCATTTGTTAAGGGATGTCGAATCAGGGATAATATTCTATTGGCGTAGGAACTTTTCTCTAGGTTTCATGTCGAACCATATTCTCCCAAGTGTGCTATAAAAGTCGACTTTAGAAAGGCGTATGATACCGTGGACTAGCGGTTTCTCGAGAGTGATCTATTTGCCTTTCGGTTTCCTGTTCGGTTGGTTCACCTCATCATGACCTGTGTGAGGATTCCTCGATTTTCTATTGCACTAAATGGGGAGCTACATGGTTTCTTCCCCAGTGGGCGTGGCTTGCGACAGGGAGATCCCATCTCTCCCTACCTATTCATGTTGGTTATAGAGGTGCTCTTTGGGATTCTTGGGAGGTGCTCGCTACAGCCGGAATTCAGATTCTACTGGAGGTGCAGGTCTACTTGCCTTTCGCACTTGTTTTTTGCGGATGATGTTTTCCTATTTTGCGAAGGCCACATGCCATCTGTGAAACTTCTCAAGGAAGGTCTTCATCTGTTTTCTTCTTGGAGTGGACTTCTTCCAAACCCAAGGAAAAGTGAGGTATTTCTATCGGGAGGTTTGCCGGCCTTAAGGAATCAAATCCTTCTGGAGCTTGGTTTTGTTGAGGGCAACCTTCCTGTCCATTATCTTGGGGTTCCTATCATCACATCTAGGCTCCGAAAAGTGGATTGTGTTGATCTTGTGAGGCGCATCACCTCCAAGGTGCAGTCATGGACTCATCGTTTTCTTTCTTATGCTGGCCGTCTTCAGCTAATCAGGTCAGTCCTCCATGCCATTCAAGCCTATTGGGCAAGTTTCTTTATCATTCCTGTAGTTGTGCTGGACCAGATAGAGCGTATTCTCAGACAATCCCTTTGGAAGGGACCTAAGTTGGGCAGGGGGGTGCCAAAGTCTCCTGGGAAGATATTTGCCTTCCTAAAATGGAGGGAGGTCTAGGTATCCGGAGATTGCGTGAATGCAATAAGGCGGCTATGCTCAAACATATATGGAATTTATTTTCAGATAAGGAGTCCTTATGGTGCAAGTGGGTCCATTTGACCTTCTTAAAGAATAAGAACTTCTGGGTTGTAAAAAAACCGATATGTTGCTCTTGGGCTTGGAAGAAACTTCTACAACTTAGGACAGAAGTCCGGCTTCGCTTCCACTGGCGGATAGGCGATGGCTTATCAGTGTCGCTCTAGTTTGATAATTGGCATCCCGGGGGTCCTTTGAATCTATTTTTCACGGATTCCCTCATCTATAGTTCTGGTCTCTCTAGACAGGCTTTGGTTGCTCATCTCTTCTCTGAAGATGGACGGGCTATCAGATCAGAGATTGAGTCTTAGGGTTCGCCGCTTCCCTCTTTGTTTGGAATCCAAGATCGGTTTTGTTGGAGGGAGGACTCGACAGGCTTGTTCTCGGTGGCCTCGACTTGGGAATCCATAAGGCTAAAGAAGGCTAGAGTCAATTGGCATTGTTTCATTTGGGGTAATGCCATCCTGCCTCGTTACCAACTAAACCTGTGGCTCATCACAAAGCGGAGGTTGCCTACACAGTCTCTTCTCATGACCTATGGTAGGATTTATGCTGCTGTCTGCCCTTTTTGCAATGATGTGCCCGATTCTATCAATAATCTCTTTTTTGGATGTCGCATTACTTCGAGTATTGCTTTTTTTTTGGGCTACTAGATGCAATCTTCCTTAGACCAACAGAACTTGGGAGGAGACTCTTAGTCGGGCTATTACCTTGCTATCTGGAAAGGAGTTTTATAAATGTGTCGCCCATTTTTCCTTTGGGGCGCTTTGTCACATTATCTGGAAGAACAGGAACAATATCCTTTTCAGGGGGGAGCCGCTGTCTATTTCGGCCATGAAGAAGCATCTCCTCAAGGTCGTCAAAGATAAGGCTCTTACCTTTAAGAATGTTGAGGACTCTATCAGGAACAAGAGGGTGCAACGCTCGTGGGATTTAGACCCCCTGATTTTTTCTTCCACTATTAGAGACCGACTGGATAGGCTTCTTGTTGGTTGCTAGGTTGCTTTTGCCAGGCGTTGTTTGCCTTTGGCTTTTTGTTGGTCGCTTTGTTTGCTGCTTGGCTTTTTCCGCGGCTTCCTTCCACTCATGATGAGCATGTTCATCTTGAGTGCAAGTTTTGTGTAGCCGTGTCTTGTATACATTTCGACCTATCTATTTTATTACTGACCTTACCAAAAAAAAAAAAAACATGAAAGAAGTGGGGGTTACTAGGGGTGTGACATAAAAGAGAGTGAATAATGAAAATATTTTCCCTTATTTGTGTTGAGAAAACTCCTACCAAATTTTGAAATTGACAAAACTTTCTAATTCTTATCTTCATTCTGAAGAATAGTAGACTTCTGAAGTTATATCGCAAACTCTTGTCAAAGTCTACTTGCTCTAGAAATCTTTCCCACTCTGACGTAATCCAGAATGAAACCAAGTCAAGAACAAAAATATAATCAGGCTCAGATTTATTGATCTTGCGACAAGGATTTAGTATTAGCACAATAGGGATTTATACTTTAATATTTGGTTTTTTGGCGAAAAATTTCACTTTCAATTGCGAATTGATGAAATCAATCTTGAAGACAAGTTTGTTTTTAGGAAGCATCCATTTATGGAAACCTATATTATGATTGTCTGGGCAACTAGAATCAATTGATTTTTATCTCAATTTCCAAATGGTTATAAGATTTCCTTAATTGATTCTGTCCAATGGAATGATTGGAAGAAATTCCTCTAGAGAATGCCAACGACTAGCAAGGCGTGGAGGAGTATTTAAGAAAGTCATGTAGTCTATTTGAGATAGTGCATGAAAATTGAAATTCAAAAGTCTGAAACCTTTCCAACCACTTATTCTTCAACAACAGCTCTTACAAATTGTATTCAAGAGAGAAAATCACAAAAAGAGCGACTCAGTGAGGGAGAAAGAAATCTTCCATTAAGTGTTTGGACTTGAAATACAGTACTTCTCTAACAAATTGTATTCAAGAGAGAAAATCACAAGAAGGCTGCCAGCGTGAGAAAGTGGACATATGCTTATTCTCGTGTGTAATTTTCTCTTCCTTTAACTCTTTTCAACTTTATCTGTTGCAACCTTTTTTTTTTATTTTTTTATTTACGTTTTGGAAAAATCTATTCCATCTCTTTTCTAATTCTGAATTTTCACTAGAAGTCTAATTACTCATTTAATCAGACTCCGATCCTTTTTTCAGACTTTACTCGCAACTTATTTTATTCCACATTTATCTGTCAAGGTTGATTTCAAACACTTATTTACCCCCTCTAGGTGTTAGTACTAGTATTTTCAATTGGTATCAAAACCCTGTGCTCTTCTGTTGAAGTGTTTATACTTCTAAGTTAAAGATCTTTCATGACTAGTTGTTTAGCACCAGGACTCATGGAGGGGCAGAGCAATACCAAGCCCCCTTATATTAATGGAAAAAAACATAGTGTATGGAAGAATAAAATAAATGTGTTAATGAGATCCAGAGATCTTCTAGAATGGGATGTTGTAGAAAGAGAAATCAACCCAAGAGCAACTTCAGTATCTAATAAGGGAAAAGAAGTCTTAAATAAGGATGCTGAGGAATCCAACCAAGTAGAAATTACCAAGAGACAAGCTCTTGATGCAAAAGCCATCTATTCTTTATATTGTGCATTGTCTCCTACTAAATATAACATAATTTCCTTATGTGAAATAGCTAAAGAAGTCTAGGATAGATTTCATGTCACCTATGAAGGAACATATCATGTAAATGAAACAAAAATAAATATTTTACTTAGCCAGTATGAATCATTCAGAATGAAGTCTATAGAGTCTATTGGAGATATGTTCAGTCAATTTACAGAAATTGTAAATGGGTTGGCATACCAAGGTCAACCAATTTATGCTCCAATGAAGGTTAACAAACTTCTACGAGGACTTTCAAAGGATTGGAACCATGTGAAAACATCATTCCAAGAAACACAAAGAATCATTCCTCTTTCTACTAACGAATTGATAGGCACTCTTCAATCATATGAAGTGGAACATATCAAGGATGAAGAGGATGATTATGCTAAGTTTAATATTGATTTTGATGATATAGACATAGACGATGATATGGACGACAAAGAGCTAGCTCTCATGATAAAGAAATTCACGAAACTGAAAAAGAAAGGAATAAGATTGAACTGGAAAAAGCAAAACAAGAAAAATTTCCATAAAAGATCAATGGAAGATTTTGAATCTAACAAGGATATGATATGCTTTGAGTGCAAGAAGATGGGACACATCAAGCCTAATTGTCCCTTGCTAAAAAAGAAGAAAGCAAAATATGAAAAATATAAGAAAACTATAAAAGTAGAAACTTGAAGTGACACTGAATGTGTGGAAAGTGAAGAGGAATTTGCAAATATCTGTCTAATGGCTTACTCAAAATCAAACATAGAATCGGAGTTAGACTTTGACACAGATTTAGAATCTAACAAGGAAATTGAGGTAAGTCATTCAGAAATTCCTATTAAAGTTTCTAAATATATAGATGAACTTTGCTTGAACCTCAAATCTTCTCTTAAAAGGATCTCCGAATTAAAGAAGGAAAATTCAAAACTCAAGTAACATGATAATTCTTGGAGAGATAAGTTTAAGAATCTAAAAAATGATTTTGATTATTTGAAAGAAAATACTGATTCTCTTTCAAAAGAAAATGAATGTTTGAAGAAAGAGATTTAAGATATTTCTATAAAGTTCTCCAAAGGATCAAAAACTTTAGAAAAAATCTTTTCAGCTCAAATACCCTATTATAACAAATCTGATTTGGATCTGAGTAAAAAAAGTACTCGTTTGATCAATTTTCCTAAAGTGAATGAGAGATTTAGACAAAGACCTCCAAAATCTTCTTACAAAAATCATTTTCAAAAAGTTTTTGTAAAACCTGTTGATCAAAGTGCTCTTAAATGTTTTAACTGCAATAACTTAGAACATTTTGAGAATGAATGTCCTAAAATTTGGAGACCTATTAAAAAGGATTGGGCAAATGCTGTTTTTAAAACTAACTTGACATGACCCAAGAAAATTTGGGTACCAGAGCAAGTTTGAGATTTCCTTTTGATTGGATGTTATTATTAAAAGAAAAAGTAAATGGTACTTGGACAGTGGCTGTTCTAGACATATGAATGGAGATTCAAGCAGTTTTGTAAAACTAGAAAAAAAAAGGAGGAAATGTTTCGTTTGGTGGGAACAACAAAGGAAAAATTATTCGATATGGAACAGTGAGGGTTGGAAGTTTGATCATCAATAATGTTTCCTTCGTGAAAGGTCCAAATTACAATCATCTAGGCATAAGCCAGTTATATGATACATGATTCAAAATCAATTTCCAAGAAGATGTTTGTTCTGGAGTTAGTCGAGACTTTTCTCAAACTTTCACCGGGCGAAGACATGAGAATATTTATCTTTTGGACATAAGTCTAGAGAGCTCTCAATGTCTTATCTCAATTCAAGATGAATCATATCTCTAGCATCACAAACTTAGACATGTGAGTATGAAGCAGATTGCTAAACTATCGTCTAAGAAGCTAGTCCGTGGTCTTCCCAAAATGATGTTCCAAAAGTCTGAGTTGTGTACTCCATGTATCTTGGAAAAATAGGTTAGAAGCTCATTTAAACCTATAAATCAAGTTTCCACTAATCATGTCTTGCAGCTTCTTCACATGGATCTTTTTGGACCAACTAGAACACAAAGCATTGGTGGTAAGAAATACTGTTTGGTAGTTGTGGATGATTTTTTAAGATTCACGTGAGTTTTCTTCTTAGCAAATAAAATGGAAACCTTATCATATTTTTAAAAGTTTGTTAAGAGGGTTCAAAATGAGAAAGGTTATGCCTTTTTAAGTATAAAAACTGATTATGGGGGAGAATTTGAAAATCAAGACTTTGTAAATTTTTGTGATGAGAATGGTCGTCTTCTTATTTCCATATGCTCCAGAACAAAATGGAGTTGTAGAAAGGAAAAATAGGTCTTTACAAGAGATGGCTAGAACTTTGCTAATAGAAAATAGAGTATATTCTCGTTTTTGGGTAGAAGCAGTTTCTACTGCCTTTTATATAATTAACATAGTATTTTTAATACTCATCCTAGAGAAAACTCCCTATGAAGTTTATAAAGAAAAAAAAAACCAAATATTCCGTATTTTCATGTGTTTGGTTGTAAGTGTTTTATTTTGAAGAATTGAAATGATCGGGTTGGAAAATTTGAAGAAAGATCGGATCGATAAATATTTCTTGGCTATTCTACTTCAAGCAAAGCTTACATAATCTTCAACAAGAATACACAGACTGTTGAAGAATCCATGATGTCATATTTCAAGAAAGTGTTCAGAACCAACAATAACATACTCAACTTGAAGAATTTGAACTAGTTTCAAACTTAATGAAGTCTGATTCCCTCGAGGAACCTTAGTCTTCTAGAGATCAAAGTCAAGCAGAAAAAAAAGTCAGAAGAATCAAAGAAAATAGACGTTTAGCAAACCCTTGCAGAATGTGATAAATCCAATAGTAATTGGAAGCACAAATCAAGTCATCATAAAGAGCTCATTATTGGCAATATAGTAGAAGGGATTCGTGCCAGATCCAAAGTAATGGGAGACTCAAGTGCTCTAACTCTTATTTTTAAAATAAAACTAAAGAGAGTAGAAGAAGCTTTATATGATGAAAACTGGATAGAAGCAATGCAAGAAGAACTCAGACAATTCAGAATTAATGATGTCTAAGAGTTAGTTCCAAAACCAAAAAGAAAATCTGTGATTGGAACAAAGTGGGTATTCAGAAACAAGATGGATGAAAAATGTAAAGTAACCATAAATAGAACAAGGCTTGTTGCAAAAGGTTATACGCAAGAAAAAAGAATAGATTATGATGAGACATATGTACCTCTAGCTAGGTTAGAAACCATAAGATTATTGCTAATATTTGCATGTTTCCATAATTTCAGGTTATTCCAAATAGATGTCAAGAGTACATTCCTAAATGGGTTTATACAAGAAGAAGTCTATGTAGAACAACTACAAGGATTTGAAGATCCTAGAAAACCAGACTTTGTCTATAGACTGAAGAAGGCTTTGTATGGTCTGAAATAGGCACCTCAAGCTCGGTATGAGAGACTAAGTAAGTTTCCGGTAAGCAATGGTTTCAAGAAGGGAATGGTTGACACAACTTTGTTTATCAAAAGGGAAGAAAAAGACTTTCTACTTGTTCAAATATATGTAGATGATATAATCTTTGGGTCTTCTAATGAAAGTCCATGCAAGAAATTTTCAAAATCTATGTAGGAAGAATTTGAAATGAGCATGATGGGTAAGTTAACATTCTTTCTGGGTCTACAAGTCAAACAATTAAAGAAATGAACTTTCATTTATTAAGAGAAATATGTTAGAGATGTTATCAAAAAGTTTGGGATGAAAAACTATAAGAAGATTGAGACTCCCATGTCAAGTTCTTCCAAACTTGATAGGATGAAGATGGAAAAAAAGTAGACTAAAAGACATACAAAAGCATGATTGATTCTCTTCTCTATCTTACTACTTCTCGACCTGATATTTTATTCAGTGTGTGTATGTGTACTAGATTCCAAGCTAATCCTAAATAATCTCATCTTAGTGCTGTCAAACATATTATCAAATATATTACAACGAATCCAAAGTTAAGTCGGTGGTATCCAAAAGGAGGAGATTTTACATTACTTGTATATTCAGATGCTAATCTAGTTGGTTGTAAGTTGACAGGAAAAGTACTTCGTGAATGTGCCAACTCTTGGGACAAATGTTAGTGTCATGGTTCTCAAAGAAGCATAACATTATGACACTCTCAACGGCAGAAGCAGAATATGTTACTCTTGGAAGTTGTTGTTCACAAATTCTTTAGATCAGGCAACAACTTAGGGACTTTGGAATAGAAGAACCTTGTACTAAAATCAGATGTGACAACACAAGTGCGATCGACCTCACCAAAAATCATATTCTTCATTCAAGGGCAAAGCATATTGAAATTCACCATCATTTCATAAGAGATCATGTGCAAAATGACGAAATCAATGTTCAATTCATTGATTCAAAGAATCAACTGACATATATCTTCACCAAACTATTGGAGAAAGGATCACTTGAGTTCATTCGTGAAAAACTGAATTTTACTCTTGCATCTGGTTAAAGTTTATTGGACTAGCAGACTCATCAGTTCAACCTATAGTAAAAACATCCTTTCGAAAGCCCTTCGAGACTCAGGTAGTTATATTTCAAATTTTGGCGCGTAAGTTTCTTTTCTTCTTGAATAGGTATGATTATTCTGGAATTATTAATTGTCTTTTATATTTTTGGAAATTGTTATATCTCTGCTGATTTTTCGGAATTAATATTTCAAAAATTATTGACAGTTACTTTTTAATTTTTTTTTAAAACGGAAGTTTTTTTTTTTTTTTTTTTTTGTGCCTGTTCGGTTGCCCTAGTTCATTTTCTTTAAATAAAATCTTCAACCTTCTTCCCCTGATATCTAGGCTCTTTGCAAACCCTAATCTTTCTCTCAAACTCTTGCTTCTCTTGATCTGCTCTCACGTTCTTTGCAAAATTTCTTACTCGATCGCTCTCGAACATGTCATCAAAATCCTCCAAATCTGTTTCAATGTCTTATCAGGGGAAATCCTCTCACATTACTAGTTGCAGGTCTCGGTTTGTCCTTGAAGGTTCGACGCATTTTGATCTCATAAGAGATGAATCACCTCAAAGCACGAATCAACAATTGGTGGAGAAAGGGGTTATTCAAGAAGTGACTCCTATTTTAGTAAGAAAGCCTGATGTACTTCTCAAACATTATGAGTTTCTGAAAAAGAGAGGAAGTCTCATAGATTTCATAAGTTCGTTCTTGAAAGAAAATGGCTATGGGAACGAAATCTTGTTCTTGAGAGCCATGGAAAACTTAGGGCTGGTAGAGGCTGGAATAGCAAAAAATGAATTTTCAAAATTTCCTACTAATCCTTGATTTGGTATAGAGGGTCAGACTGAGAGTAAGAATGAAGTTGTTCTGACTTGTTTGTGTTCCTAGGCAACTCTGATCCTTTTCGACACAAACTCTTTTTCTTATTTTCCTCGTGCTTATTTGATTTTCTCTTTTTGCTGTTGACAAAAAGGGGGAGAGTTTTGCAAATTTGAAGCTTTGACTGGTGCATGATTGAGTTCTTCTATGTTGGTGTGCATGATTGAGTTTTTCTATGCTAGTGTGATTGGTGTTCTTTTATGCAAACTATTGATTGGTGTGTTTTTTGTGAGTATAAACTATGTGTATTTTACGTAGACTTATGAAGACTTTATTGTTCTTATTGTCTATTATCTTTAACAATTATCATGTGTTGCTAAAGTGTTGTTTTGCAGGATAACTTTCATATTATGCTTAAATCGGCATGAAAGTTTTGTCACCATAAAAAAATGGGGAGATTGTCGAGAAAATTCCTACTAGATTTTGAAGTTGACAAAACTTTATTATTCTTATTCTTATTCTGAAGAATAGTAGACTTTTGAAGTTATATCGCAGACTCTTATCTAAGTCTATTCATTCCAGAAGTCTTTCCCACTCTGACGCAATCCATACTGAAACCAAGTCTAGAGTAAAGATATAATCAAACTCAAATTTATTGATCTTGCGATAATGATTCCATATGAACACAATAGGAATTTATTCTTTAATATCTGGCTTTCTTGCAAAGCATCTTACTTACCTTTTATAAATACATTGATGGAATCAATTACGAATTGATGAAATCAATCTTGAAGTCAAGTTCTTTTTTGGGAAGCATTCACTTATGGAAACCTAAATTCAGATTGTATGGGTGACCAGAATCAATGGATTTTTATCTCAATCTTTAAACGGCTACAAGATTTCATTTAATCGATTCTGTCCAATGGACTGATTGGAAGAAATTCCTATAGAGAATGCCAATGGCTAGTAAGGCATGAAGGAGTATTTAAGGAGGTCATTCAGTTTATTTGAGATAGTGCATGAAAATTGAAATTCAAAAGTCTGAAGCATTTCCAACCACTTGTTCTTCAATGACAGCTCTTATAAATTGTATTCAAGAGAGAAAATCACAAAAATAGTGACTTAGTGAGGGAGAAAGAAATCTTCACTGAGTGTTTGTACTCGAAATATTGTACTTCTTTGTTGATACCTTAGTGAATTTCAGCCAATAGGCTGCCGGTGTGGGAAAGTGGATGTAGGCTTGATCTAAACCGAACTACTATAAATCTTGTGTGCAATTTTCTCTTCCCTTAACTCTTTTTAGCTTTATCAATTGCTATATTTTTTATTTTTATGTTTTGCAAAAATCTATTCCATCTCTTTTCTAATTCTGAATTTTCACAAGAAGTCTGGTGGCTCATTTAATTAGATTCTGATCCTTTTTTTCAGACTTTACTCGTAACTTATTTTATTTCGCATTTATCTATCAAGGTTTATTTCAAACACTTATTCATCTCCCTTAGGTGTTAGTACTTGTATTTTCAATTTGAAAAGTAAAAAACATTATCCCTTATTTTAGAAGACTATTTTCTTTTTATGGAAAATGCTTTTCCCTAATTAATTAATTTTCCGTGAAACGAATGCCAAAAAATTTGGAAAACATTTTCTTAAAAATTGTTTTCAATAAAATGAACGGCACCTTAGTGTTAGATGCTCGTCTTCCCTTGCAATTTATTTAATGCTTCCTTTGGTTGCTAATTGCTATTTTAATTATTATACACCGCATGATCACAAAATATATTAGTGGATAGGTTTAAAATTAATCCAAATTGCATGATAAAAATCTTTTTGAAATGAACAAGATTAGGTACCGAAAGATCATTGATTGATTAATTAATATAATCAAGTCCCCGACCGTAAATTCTTTAATTGTGTAGGAAGTAAAGTATGCTCTCACATTTCACTTAGTTTCTAGCTTACTAGATAGGTTAGTAATGACTCTTTATTAAAAAAAATTCTCATAGCGTCAATGTAAATACTCAATGTCGGGCGAGATAAGGATTTGGGAGAGCCCGCATCTAAAAACTAGGGCTGTATGCCTATCATTTAAGCAATACCAATAAACCTACTTTCCTCCATACTAAGGGGTAAGTCGCGACAATGTTGAAGCAGTTTAGAATAATGCAAAGGATTGAATCTTATTATGTTTGGATATATAGAAAAGTGTATATTGACTACCTATTCATAGGCTTTATTAGATGATTATCTTAAATAAATAAATAAAGCAAATCAAATCAAATATGCATAATCAAAATAGATATAGAAAATTAGAAAAAATATCATAAATATTTCTAACATCCTCCCTTAAACTCATGATAATTGAATAAGCTTGAGTTGCTGGCACTAAACGGGGTTTAATGGATGAGAATTCTTTTTACTTATAGCATAAACATTTGGGTTATATATCCAAGGAAGAATGCAAAAGATTAGTGAATAATGAAATTCTTTTGAACTTGGATTTAACTAACCTTGGAATGTGTATTGATTATATTAAAGGTAAATAAACAAAACATACTAAGAAATGAGCCACAAGAAGCACAAAGCTTCTTGAAATTATACACATTGAAAAATGTGGTCCTTTTGATATTCCATCTTTTTTTGTGGAGAAAGCTATTTTATCACTTTTATTAATGATTTTTCATGTTATGGTTATGTTTGTTTATTGCATGATAAATGTCGATTAGAGAATGCACTTGAAGTGTATATTAAAGAGATTAAGAGGCAATTAGATAAAAAGGTGAAGTAAGGTCGGATAGAGATGATGAATATTATAGAAAGTATGATGAATCGGGACAATGTGAATCCATTTACTAAATTCCTTGAAAGACATAACATTTCTGCTCAATACAAAATGCTAGGCATACCACAATAAAATGTTGTAGCGGAAAGGCATAATTGACTTTAATGAAAATGGTTAGGAGTATGATGAGTAATTTATCTTTACCCTTATCTTTGTAGATGTATGCATTAAAGACTTTTGTGTATTTATTATATAGGGTTCCTAGTAAGGCAATTTCAAAGACTCCTTCTGAGCTGTGAATAGGAAGGAAACCTAGATTATGACACCTACATGTTTGAGGTTGTTCTGCAAAAGTAAGAATTTACAATCCACATAAAAAAGAATTGGATTTAAAAACAACCAGTGGTTACTTCATTGATTATGTAGAGAAAACCAAAAGGTATAGATTTTATTATTTCAATTACAGTATGAGAATTGTTGAATCTGGAAATGCTAGGTTCATTGAAAATGACAACATCAGTAGGATTAAAAGGATTTGTGATGTTACAGTTCAACCCAATAATAATCAAGAATAACAAATAAATAATCAAACACTCCATAATGAAGATGTCGACATTGAACCTACAGTGATGGAACCACAAGAAAGAGTATTAAGAAGACCTCAACGAGAAAGAAGGTTAGCTATTTCTAATGATTATGTAGTTTATATAGGAGTTAGAAAATGACTTAGAAATTGGAAATGATCCAAGTTCATTTTCTCAAGCCATGGAATATAAAGATTCTAATGAATGGTTTAATGCCATGAAAGAAGAGTTAAAATCTATGCATCAAAATCAAGTCCGAGATTTTGTTGAATTGCCTAAAGGATGTAAAAATGTCTGGTGTAAATGATCTTTAAGACCAAGTGCGACTTCAAAGGAAATATTGAATAGTATAAAGTCAGACTTGTTGCTAAAGGTTTTACTTAGAAAGAATGCATTAACTATAAGGAAACATTTTCACCAGTCTTTATGAAAGACTTACTGAAAGTCATTATGGCTTTAATGGCTTATTATGATTTAGAGTTACACCAAATAAACATCAAAACTGTCTTTCTAAATAGGAATTTAGAACATGGACCGACCTAAGGCCTTTCAGTTAATGGAAAGGAACATATGGTATGTAAATTAAAGAAATTAATAGATGAACTTAGACAAGCTTGCCGATAATGGTATCTTAAGTTTATTGATACCATAACTTCATGTGGATTTAAGAAAAATATCCTTGATCAGTGTATATATATAAAGGTCAATATGAGCAAGTTTATTTTTCTAGTTCTATTTGTTGATGATATTTTGCTTGCTACTAATGATCTTGGTTTGTTACATGAAACCAAAAAGTTTCTCTCTAAGAATTTTTAAATAAAAGATATGAGAGAGCCAACACATGTGATAGGAATAAAAATATTCCATGATAGATCACAAAGATTGTTAGGGTTGTCTCACAAAACCTATATTGAGAAAATTTTAGACTAATTCAATATGGATACAAAGATTGGCAGACATTATCCTAGGCTACCTTGGCACCTCTCCTCTTCAAATCCGGGCTTTTTCAGAGGAATTGCCTGAGGATTTTCTCAATATGGTCTAACACAGTTGTAGGTAAAATAAATACACTCGTCTAGTAGGCTTGGATAGCATGAATGATTGACTTGATAAGCTGAAGATGACCATCGAAGTAGAGGAAGTGGTGTGTCCAAGATTGAACCCTCGTTGTTATGCGGCTGACGAGAGTGCAACAATCCGCCTTACTGAGTCTTGAAGTAATAATTGGAACCCTAGATAACACATCAGCAGGTTACCTTCCTAGAAGCCAAGGTCAAGGAGAATTTGATTCCTTAAAGAAGGCAAACCTCCAGCTAGGAAGATCTCACTTTGCTTGGATTAAGAAGTAAACCACTCCAACTCGAGGAGGTTTGGAGGCCTTCTTTGAGGAGAGCTATAGTAGGGATATCAGTCTCACAAAACAGAAAGACATCATCCGCAAAAAATAAGTGCGAAAGCCTTGTTGGTCTGCATCTCCAGAAAAACTTAAACTCCGATTTCAATGAGCATCTAAAAAGGATCCCTGAAAGAATCTCCATAACCAAAGTAAATAAATAAGGAGAGATGGGATCACCTTGGCGAAGACCCCGACCACTCGCAAAGAACCCATGAAGCTCCCCATTTAGGGCAATAGAGAATTTAGGAGTGCAAACACAAGTCATAATAAGCTGAGTGACAAAAACAGGAAATCTAAACGCCAATAGAACTCTCTTTAGGAAGACCTAATCAACTGTATCATAGGCTTTCGGAAAGTCTACCTCGATCACACACTTTGGCAAGTATGGCTCGAGATGGAAACTAGAGAAGAGTTCCTAGGCCAACAAAATGTTGTCTTTGATCCGCCTACCCTTTACAAAAGCACTTTGAAAAGGGCTAATTACACTCTTCAATACCGCTGTAACCCGGTTAGCCATCACTTTAGTAATACAACTTTAGTAATACACTTGTAAATGGTATTACAACAGGTGATGGTCCTATAATCATCAACGAAAGTCGCGTTAGGCACTTTTGGAACCATCACCAAGATGGTATTATTGATCTCCCTTAATAGCTTCTCGGAAGTGAGGAAGTCCATCATTGCCGTTGTCACCAGCTGCCCAACGATCTCTCAATTTTCTCTAAAGAATTCAATTGTAAAGCCATCCGGCCTAGGAGCCTTTCCTCTAGGTAAAGAGAATAAGGTATCTTGGATCTCCACATCAGTAACCGGACAATCAAGAAAGTTAATTTGATCTGTCGAAAGAGGATGCTGGATAACCTCACGAATATCTCCAATCAAAGGCCTACCAAGCTCCACATGCGTTGCCAGGAGGTCTTGGTAGTGGTTAACAAAATGTTGCTAAACCATTTGTGGGTCGGTAACTTGAGAGCCCAAGGAATCGAGGACAGAGAGGATTCTATTCCTCACTTGCCTTTTGTTGACGTACTGATGAAAGAACTTGGTGTTTTGGTCTCCACCTCTTAACCACCTGACTCTAGACTTCTGTCTAAAGAAGGATTCCTCCATGGATCGAAGCTCTGCAAAGGCGCGCCATTGGTTCTTCTCTAACTCCGCAAGACCAATAGAGGTTGGATCCTGCTACAAGCCAGCCTGAGTGGCCTCCAATGCGACCCTAGCTTCTAATGTCCTGGCGAAAATGTTAGAGAATGATTCCCTATTCAGATTCTTGAGATGACACTTCAGAGCCTTGAGCTTACTCACAAGTCTAAACATAGGCACGTCTTCACCTGGAGCTTCCCAAACTTGAGAAACAATCGCATTGAAATCTAGATACTTCATCCAAAAGTCAAAGAACTTGAAAGGCTTCCTCCTCATCACCGAATTAAAAACCTTGACCACCATAGGAGAGTGATCCGAAATACCTGGCGCCAAGAAGGAAGCTTCTGAAAAGGAGAAGTCCATGCTCCATTTAGCATTCACCAGGACTTTGTCAATCTTCCTTGCCTTCCTAGCGGACCCCAAAGAAGTAGTCCTTGTGTATCTAAACCCTACATATCTTAGGTCTTCCAACTCCAACTGCTCCAAACACTGTCTGAACTCATCTAAATAGGGGATCCAAGCAACAGAGCCACCAACTCGGTCCGAAGGGTCCTTAATAGCATTAAAGTCCCCTATAACTAGCCAAGCTGAGTTTTGCAAACCATTGCTTCTAAGAATAAGATCCTCCCATAAAGGTCTATGGAGTGAAAATGAGTGATTCCCATAAACAACTGACACGGAGCAAACCACTCCCGAATCCACCCACTTGAGGTTTCCATGGATTGCTTGATTCGTAATTGGGACCGCCTCGAAATTAACCCGAACTGGATCCTAACCAACCCAAATCCTACCCCTAGGGGAGAACTCATAGTCTGCAATCCGGCACCAATCTCTCAGCATTCTCCCAAAAATGGAATTAAAACAAGTCTGCGGTACATTCGTTTCCTGATGTGAATCGTTATGGAAAGATCGTTCTATGAAGGCCCAAATGGTGCGAATTGAGAACCTAGATCTCCAATCAAACCTGTGATTAGCAACCTCGGTATGAACGTGACCTGTTGACAAACATGTGTCAACCAACCAACGTTATAGACGCCACGAGCGAAAGAATTCGCTATCTCGCTCGATAAGTCGAATCGACCGCCATAAGAGAATCTTGATAAGGTCAAGTCCTTAAAAGAACAGTAGAAGAGAAACCTCTCAATTCTTTTCCTAAAAATTAAAATATATCTCCCAAAGAAATTCAGTCAGTCTTTAATATATGCCTTCTAGCTGCCACACAAACCCTAAAACCAACCCTAGAAATCTAATGCGTCATATTCTAGAATATAAATAAACAAGAGGATATATATATGCATATTTTTGACTTGGTAAAATATTTTGTGACCGGATAATCAAATTGCGCCAAGATTTCCAAGATTTTTCAAGATTTGATCCAAGGTTATCTCCACGCTAAAGATCATGAACCATGATGCTAACAGCTTGCCTAAATTGCTTGGCCCGCGCTCGAGTAATCGAACTAGTAGGAATAGACAATGGGTCCCTAGCACTACCTCCTCAATATGGCTCGATATCCACATCATTCCCTCCCCTGTGCAAAGGATTTGCCCTCAAATCATCACTTGCATCGAAAAGAGTCAAAACAAAAACATTAAATGTAGCACAACGTCATACTTACTTGGAAGATCAAGCTTATAAGCATTATTGTTAACTCTTTCCAACACCATGAATGGTCCATCCCCTCGCGCTAATAACTTAGAATGTCACTATTCAAGAAATCGCTCCTTGTGCATATGAACCTAAACCCAATCGTCGGGTTCAAACACCACTTCCTTGCGCCCTTTGTTGGCTTGCCTTGCATATTGCTCAGTCTTGTGCTCAATATTTGTGCGTGTCTTCTCATGCAACGCTTTGACAAATTCAGCTTTCTTTGCTCCATCTAAATCCACACACTCATCAATGGGTAAAGGGTTTAAATCTAATGGAGTTAACGGATTAAAACCATAGACAACCTCAAATGGTGTAAATTTAGTAGCAGAATGCATGCTCCTATTATATGCAAATTCAACATGTGGCAGACAATCTTCCCAAGATTTTATGTTCTTTTTAATAATAGCACGCAACAATACCCCTAAAGTTCTATTAACTACCTTGGTTTAACCATCGGTCTGTGGATGACAAGTAGTAGAAAATAACGACCGTGTTCCTAATTTTTTCCACAATGTTTTTCAAAAGTAGCTAAGAAATTTAGAATCTCGATTTGAAACAATCGATCTAGGCATGCCATGCAAACATACAACCTCCCTAAAGAACAAATCAGCAACATGAGATGCATCATCAGTTTTATGACAAGGTATAAAATGAGCCATCTTTGAAAACCGATCAACAACCACATAAATAGAATCTCTACCATACTTAAACCTAGGCAATCCTAACAAAAAATCCATAGAAATATCAGTCCAAGGATGCATTGGAATAGGTAATGGTGTATACAAGCCATACAGTTTAATTGTAGACTTCGATTGCTTACAAGCAATGCATCTTTCACAGACACGTGTGACATCTCTCTTTATATGTGGCCAATAAAAATGTTCATGCAGCACTTCATAAGTCTTATTAATGCCAAAATGCCCCATTAAACCACCATTATGTGCTTCTCGCACCAACAATTCACGCAAAGAACACTTAGGCAAACATAGTTTGTTTTCACGGAAAAGATAACCTTCACGCTTATAGAATTTATCAAATACAGTATGTTCACATGCTTCAAATACTCTCCCAAAGTCATCATCATCAATATATAAGCCCTTGATATGTTCAAAACCTAAACACTTCGCTTCTAAAATAGTTAAAATTGCATACCTTCGAGAAAGTGCATTGGCTACCACATTCTCCTTACCTTTCTTGTACTTGATCACATATGGAAAAGTCTCGATGAACTCCATCCATTTGGCATGTCTTTTATTCAACTCCTGCTGCCCTTTCAAGTACTTCAAGGTCTCGTGGTTAGTGTGGATCACAAACTCCTTCGGCCATAAATAATGTTGCCAAGTCTCCAAAGCTCGCATTAAAGCATACATCTCCTTATCATAGGTAGGATAATTCAATGTTGCTCTAATCAATTTCTCACTGAAATAAGTTATGGGACACCCTCCTTGCATCAACACAACTCCAATTCCTATACCAGAAGCATCGCACTCTATCTCAAAAGTAGCACTGAAATTCAGCAAAAATAACAAATGAGCATTAGTCAACTTATCTTTTAGCAGATTAAATGCTTTCTCTTGCTCTTCTCCCCACGTGAAACCCATGTGCTTTTTGATAACCTCAGTCAAAGGTGCAGTAATGGTGCTGAAATTTCTCACAATTGTCGATAAAAACTCGCCAATCCATTAAAGCTACGCATGTCTCCTATGGTCTTAAGCGTTGGCCATTCACGGATTGCTTTGACCTTTTCTTCATCAACCTGTATACCATCAGCACTAACAACAAATCCTAGAAATACTAATTTGTTGGTAACAAAAGAGCACTTCTTTAGATTAACGTATAATTGCTCGGCCCTTAAAATCTGCAAGATAGCTCGCACATGCTCAATATGGTCATCAGGGCTTTGGCTATATATCAAGATATCATCAAAATAGACAACCACAAATTGACCAATAAAAGCACGCAAAACATGATTCATAAGTCGCATAAATGTGCTCGGTGCATTAGTTAATCCAAATGGCATGACTAACCACTCATATAATCCATACTTGGTCTTAAATGCAATTTTCCATTCATCACCTTCTTTCATCCTAATTTGATGATAGCCACTTTTCAAATCGATCTTAGTGAAAATGCAAGAACCATGCAACTCATCCAACATGTCATCTAACCTAGGAATAGGATGTCGATACTTTACCGTAATGTTATTGATTGCTTGACAATCGACACACATTCACCAAGTTCCATCCTTCTTTGGCACCAACAAAATAGGGACGGCGCACGGGCTAAGATTCTCTCTCACATACCCCCGTTCCAATAGTTGGCTAACTTGCCACTAAAGTTCCTTTGTCTCCTCGAGATTGCTTCGATATGCGGGTCAGTTAGGTAATGACACACCAAGAATCAAGTCAATTTGATGTTTTATGCCTCGAATCGGTGGTATCCCTCCAGGAAGTTCATTAGGAAAGACATTTTCAAATTCCCGCAATAAAGACACAATAGGACTAGGCAAACTTGGGTCAAGATCGTTAGTAGAAAACAAAATCTCATTGTACAAAAGTACAAGCATCGATCGGTCTAGAAGTAAAGCTCTCCTCACCTCACTCGATTTTGCATAAAAATTCTTTTACTTATTTTCTTTCCTTTCTTCTTTTCCTTCGGTTTTTACCACAATCCTTCTCTCGGCCTCTCCTTTTCCTTGTGTCTTAGACACACCACGCAAGCCCTCGGATTTCTCATCTTTTCTCTCTCTCTCTTGGCTTCTCGTTGTAACTTTAACTGATCTTGATACACCTCACTAGGTGTCATTGGTACTAAGGTATAAGTCATTTGATTTATCACCAATGAACAACGATTAGTATACCCATCATGATGTACCTTTCGATCATATTGCCATGGTCTTCCAAGTAAGATATGACCCGCTTGCATAGGTACAACATCACACTCTACCTCATCCTTGTATCTCCCTATCTCAAATGGGATTTGAACTTGTTTCGACACTTTCATCTCATCACTATCATTTAACCATTAAAGTCTATAAGGCCTAGGGTGCTTTGTCGTCTTTAAACCCAACTTATTCACCATAGTACAACTTGCCACATTTGCACAACTATCTCCATAAGTTATCAAACTATAGATCTTACCATTCACCACACATCTTGTATGAAACAAGTTATTTCTTTGTTGATGATGCTCCTCCTCCTTTACTTGCACACTAAGAGAACGCATAACCACCAATAAGTCTCCTTTTATAGCTATTTCTCCATCATTACAATCCTCTAATGGTGGCATCTCATCATCCTCTTCTTCCTTTTCACTTTCGGACTCAATAATACCATGTCCAATCATGATCATCACCCTCCTATTAGGGCATTAATTCGCCATATGACCCCTGCCCAAACACTTAAAATATTTAATCTCACGAGTTCTAGTGTTAGGGTTTTCAGTTTTACTTGAAGCCGGATTCGTTCCAACATTACCGTCCCTCTCCTTCTTTGAGGTTTCGGATTTTGGTGTTATTTCCTCTCCAATTTGGCTTCTCATCTCTCTTCCAATTGGATCTCCAATTTTGATTTGAACCTCCTCCACTCTCGTAATTTCGGTCCAACTTCAATTGCAGCTCAACTTTGATGGCTTTGTCCACCAATTCCTCCAATTCAACATAGTGTTGCAGCTCCACCACCCTAGCTATGTCTCAGCTCAAACCACTCAAAAATCTTGACATTGTGACCTCATGATCATCCACCACAATAGCACGGATCATGGCAATCTCCATCTCCTTGTGATACTCTTCCAAGCTCTTATTGCCTTGTGTGAGATTTTGTAACTTTTGAAACAAATCTCGATGGTAATGACTTGGTACAAAACGCCTCCTCATCACTATTTTCATCTCATCCCACGTCTCTATTGGTCTTTCACCATTGCGCCTCCTACTAGTCACAAGTTTATCCCACCAAATTATAGCATAATCAGTAAATTCAACAACTACAATTTTTACCTTTTTGAGCTTGGAGTATCGTTGGCAATCAAATACCATTTCCATGCGTTTCTTCCATTCTAGATACGCATAGGGATCATTCTTCCCTTGGAAAGAAGGAATCTTCATCTTGATATTGTCAAGTTTATTATCTTCTCGGTGTCTAACCCTCGGGCTCCATTCCACCTTTCAAATCGAGCATCTCGATCATCCTCCATGTCGGCCTCATCATCATCATAATGCCGCTGCCTTCTATGTCATGTTATAGAGGCGTCTCGCTGATGTTGTGGCCTTCTCTGGGGTAGCTCTCGGTCACCATCAACCCTCATGCCATTCCCCATCATTCGGCCACTAAGCTCCTCCACTACGGTCCTCAATTGCTGGATGCTTTCCACAAGCGCTTCATCCCTTCGTATGGAGTCAGCTTCCATTTGATTCATGCTTTCTTCACACGACATATTTTAGACTTGTAAGTAAACGTTAGTCACAAAAATCATCACCAATCGCTCCCTCACATGTTTCTCTCAAGGTGTTTGTCACTTCCCTCGTGTTTAACTCAAGTCTAGGCTTTTTCCACCCTCAATTAAGCTTACACACTCTTGCATTTTCCCTCTTGTATTCTCTTTTTACAAGCTCTTTATTGGACTCAAAACCCTTCTCTCAACCCCCTCACGACAATCAATCAAACTAATCAAACAAGATTAAATCACTACTAATTTTGTTTCAGCAAGTAACAATTTCAAACCAACAAGTATAACTTTTGAAATTCCAATTAAAACGCAAATCACTACTGATTTTGTTTCAATTCAATCCACTAACAATGAGTCGCCTTCTTGATTTTTTTTTTCGGCTATTTTTTTTTTTGCCGAATCTTTTTTTTTCTCTTGCGCACTTTTTTTTTTGTGTGCGTTTTCTTTCTCTTCTTTTTTTTTTTGGACAAACTTTCTCTCTTTTTTTTCTTTTTTTTTTTACGAACTCAGATACAATTTAAGATGCTAGGAAAAAAAAAAAATTAAAACTAACAGCAAACAACTATGTATGGAAGCACAAAAGCAATCGGATCCCTAAATTGGCTAGAATCGAAACCCTAGCTCAATAAATCTCAAATTGCTAAATATAAATAGAAAATTAAAGATAAATAGACCTTGTAGAACCTAGCTCTGATACCAAATGATGTGAATCGTTGCGGAAAGATCGTTCTACGAAGGCCTGGATGGTGTGAATTGCGAACCTCGACCTCCAATCAAACCTGTGATTGGCAACGTTGGTATGAATGTGACCTGTTGATAACTAACCAACATTATAGACGCCACGGGCAAAAGAATTTGCTATCTTGCTCGATAAGTCGAATCGACCACCACAAGAGAATCTTGATAAGGTCAAGTCCTCAAAAGAACAGCAGAAGAGAAACCTCTAAATTCTTTTCCTCAAAAATAAAATATATCTCCCAAAGAAATTCAGTCAATCTTTAATATAAGCCTTCTAGCCACTACACAAACTCTAAAACCAACCCTTGAAATCTAAAGCGTCATATTCTAGAATATACCTAAACAAGAAGGTATATTTATTTATATATATAATATTATATATAATATATATTTTTGACTTGGTCAAACATTTTGTGACCAGATAATCAAATTGCTCCAAGATTTTCAAGATTCTTCAAGATTTGATCTAAGGTCATCTTTACGTTGAAGATCACGAACCATGACGCCAACAGCTTACCTAAATTGCTTGGCCCATGCTCGAGTAATCGAACTAGTAGGAATAAACGATGGGTCCCTAGCATCACCTCCTCAATATGGCTCAATGTCCACATCATTTCCAATACCCCAATAAAGTTTAACTTGTTAGTAGAAACAAGACTATGGACTTCTGCCTATCTAATGAGGTCAACAAGGCCCCTAACATTCCAGCAACCTATGTACAGATATACAAAAGGGGGAGAGACCAAAGGTTACCTCCACTTCGCGGGCTTGCGCTAATCACGGGGCGGAGTAGTACTAGCCGAAAGAGGATGCGAGTCAGGAGCAAGAGCCAACAGCTTGTTTTGCATGGTCTCGCTCTTCCTAGCAGCAGGAGGAGCCTTTGGTGAAGGGCAAGGGGAAAGTAGGTTGTCGTTCAAGCTGCCCAGCTAGCCCGCCGATCCATCCAACTCCTCATCCTGTTTGAGCGGAGCACCCGTCGAAACTTCGGCAAGGCTGATAGGATCCTCTTCGTCAACGAGAAGGGAGGCATCCATCTTCGTTAAGATTCGTAAATCCCTCTAGGCCTTACAGGTTGAGGTAGAGGGCAAACCCCTCTCCACCGTGCTGGCCTTCTACTTGAGCATCCTCCCCTCATCACTAGACTTGACCGGGAGGGCCGATATTACTTCCTTATGAGGAGGAGGCTTATTTTTCTTTCCCTTCACCTGCTTCCACCCCAGGTCAGGCTCATGAGACCCGTCCACCACAACCGGTGTAGGATTGGGTAGGCGGACTTCAGCTGGGGAGGTGGGCCGTGACTGAGCATGCTGCGACGCCACCATCATCTTTAGGGATGCAGGAGCAGTAGCACAACTATGCCCAAACGTTCCACACTTAGCGCATTCAACCGGTCTCCATTCATAATCAATAGCCACCGATCGAGTCACCCCATTCAAGGTTACTTTCACCGAAGACACTCTTGGTTGATTGGCTTGGATCTCCACGCACACCCTTGTGAAGGAAATCATCTTCATTTGTTCTGTACGTTGATCCACATAAAGGGGTTTGCCAATGGCACTCGCGATAGCACTAATCACTGGTGCGGTCCACAGATCAAGGGGGAGATTCTTCAATCTAACCCAAATTGGCACCGAAGTTTGCTTATCCCTCTTCAACTCTAAAAAATGCTTCCATTGTTGCAAAATGAGCAGCACCCTCGCCACCGTTAAAGGCCCATCCTCCAAGATCTTTCTCCGGAATACAGGATTGGGAATGTGGAAGAAGAAAAACCTTTGATCATTGGCCAAGACCTCGACTAACTTCGGTCCCCAAGTGAGTTTGAGTGAATGCTCTGTGAGCTGAAACGGGAGCCTCCTCCCAATAAAATAACCAACTAAACATCCGTGCCACTTAGGATCCACCGTATCAAGCACCTCTTCCGGAAGATTAACAGCCAGGCCATCCTCCTCAATGGATGGGGGTACATAAGTCAGGTTGTACCCCTTAGCAGCGAGCTTTGCAACACTCACCCAAGAACGGGCCAGAGGGGGTTTCGAACCGGCCTGCTGGTTGCGAGGGGCCTGAGGTCTCCTAGAAGCAGACCTCGCCTGGCTTCATCCTTTGGATCGTCCAACACAGGTCAAGGCCTTCGAGACATCTTGCTTCTCCTTCAAAGCAACAACAGACGCCTTTCTCGTGGTCAGGGAAGGTTGGGCCAATCGAACATGGGATGAAGGGCTAAGTCCTTCCTCAAATCCAGGGCCCATGGAAGGTGAACCGGCGTTCGGTTTAGAACTTGCTGTAGCGAACAGAGCTTCGCCGGGTCGTCGGCGAGGCGGAGCAGCTTAGGTTGCAGTGTCGGGTCGCTAGTCAGAGGTCACGGTGGTCGGATGTAGGCAGGCTCGGACGGAGCAACAGTGGCGCTTGGGCGGAGGCACGGAGGAGTAGAGGTGTCACGGGCAGAGAGCTGTAGATTTGGCTCAGTTCCGACTTCGGCAAGACAAAGCAGAGGCGGGCGAAGCAGAGTAGCGGCAACTTCACAGGCAGGGGCGTCGGGCTACAAAAAGGCTCTTAATTACCTCAACAATTCAAGCCAACTTTCACTCTTTTACCAGATTTGTCTCTTTAATCTATAATCCCCATCCTATTCTGAACGAGAGTGAAAAGTTTCTAGTAATTCTGAAATTAATAAGGCACATTTGGAGATAAGTAAGTATGACGTATTGTGGATTTTTTTCAAAGCAACTTCCCCTCCGTTTTCTTTTCTTCTTTTAAATTTCCATTTGTATTTCAACAAAAATCTCTCTCTTTCTTCTTATCTTCCTTTTCCACGTGCAGACTCGGAAGACCATGTCGAAATTGCACACAATTCAAAATATAATAAAATGTATGCACTAAACTCGACTAAAAACGATGTCTCTTGTTCATATTTTACATTACAATGACCTATATTTAATGAGAAAAGTACGGAAAATGTTTTAAACCTATTACATTGATATCAATTCAGTCAAAAACTTTTCAATTGGACCAATACAGTTCTAAATATTTTCCAACATTTTCCCACTGATATCAATTCAGTCCATCTGGCTAATTTAGACAAAAAATCATTGACATATACATCGGTCATCTTACATAACACGGCCAACACTAACGCGAACATTTTTAAATTATTTTTTAAATATTTTTTCAATTTAAATATTTTTGTAAAATTTTGTCCTTTTTTCTTATTTTTCCCTTTTTTTTGTGTATTCTTTCTCCTTTGCACTGTGGCCAGTCCCAACCATAGCCAACGATTGGCCACAAACGAGGGCCAACAAGCGCATTACACCCTTCACCGGCCAAAGGTGAGGATTACCCTCACTAGATCCTTGTGGGCTTTGGCAAGGGCTTAACCCATGTCAAAGCCCACAAAGGCCCCCCGAGCGTAGAACATGAGGGTCGTGCCCTCGTTAGATCCAACAATAGTCGTGATGCCCACGCTAGTCCTCGTTTGTGGCCAAATTGGCCACAGGGCAAAGGAGAAAGAACATAAATAAAAAAATAAAGGAAAAAAATACTTTAAAATGTTCACGTCAACATTAGCCATGTCACGTAGGACAATCGGTGTCCACATCAACGATTTCTAGTCTATATTGGCTGAATAGACTAGATTGGTATCAATACGAAAAAATTTAGGATTAAATTGGTCAAATTAAAAAATTTAGCATTAAACTAGTCCAATTAAAATATTCAAGGCTGAATTTGTATCAATGCAATAGAATTAAGACCTTTTTTTAGTACTTTTTCCTCTATTTAATATATCTACAAAATAAAGCTTATGAATAACTTGCATCGACATGAGGAAAACAAACTATGAAGTGTGCTACTTTAATCAAACCAAAATTTTCACACATCGAGCATTACAAACTCCTTTGATTCATTCCAAATGACGTTACTTTTCGGGCGATAATTAGACTGGATCTATGAGGGATAAGTACACTATCAATGTCAAAAGTTGTGTAAGGCGCTCACTTTGGTGCCAAAAGTTTCCGTCGGATCACTTAAGTGCCAAAAATTTTAAAAAACGATCATTTAAGTGCCAACGCCGATGAAATTGGCCGGAAATCCAACGTGGCCTTTTTTATTAATTTTTGAAGCCGACGTGGCTCGTCGGAGAGTTGAGTCAGCATCTAAACACCAAAACAACGCCGTTTGGCATCTTTCCCCCAACTTTGAAACCCTTATCCCCAAATTGAGAGAGAGGGAAGGCTCGTCTTCGTCTTCTTCTTCCTCGAAGACCCACACCAGCAACGGCACCAACACGGCACCAACACGGCACCAACAACAGCACGGCAACGCATTAGCAGCGACACCAGCAACGCACCAGCAGCAGCAGCGCACTAGCGGCACCTTCGACCCATCTTCTTCCTCCTCCTCCTCCTCCGCCCTCGCCTCCGATTTTTCCTGCAACTTATTGCTCGAGCAACAATCTTAGTCTCTCCCCGCTCACCTGGTCAAGTAACTACAATGGTGGCTGAGCGATGGTGGCCAAGCAGCGACGGTGGCCGAGCGACGGCGGGCGAACGACAGCGGCCGAGCGGCGGAAACCCTAATTTCAATCCCCATGTGAGCTAAACGGCGTCGTTTCCGTGAAGCCATCCGTGTAGGATGGAAAAATGACGTCGTTTTCTTAAGGAGGACCGAAAACGACGTCGTTTAAAGGCCCTATCGATTTTTTTTTTTAAAAAGCCACGTAATCATTTTGGCCAAAATCTTTCGCCGGTGACACCAAAGTGATCGTTTTTCCTCCGATTTGGCACTTAAGTGATCCGACGGAAACATTTGGCACCAAAGTGAGCGCCGTACACAAGTTTTGACACTGATAGTGTACTTATCTAGGATCTATGAAAACGTCAAAGTTGCTCCTTTAGGAGGGCTCTCCCATGTCTCGCCATCCAATGGGCGAGTCACAGGATAAAAAAGAAAAGTTGGGGAAAATTTTTGTGCACGAAGTCTTTAATTACCTGACATGCTTGCTCATTTTTTAAACCCCTGAAAATTCAATGTTGGGTATCATTTCAATATGAGTTGCAAGATAACAAAGAAAAGTTGGGGAAAATTTTTGTGTGCAAAGTCTTTAAATACCTTACATGCTTGCTCATTTTTCCAACCACTGAAAATTCAATGGTAAGTATCATTTCACCCAACCATGGGCAGCTGCGTTGGTATGAGTTCTCTCTCTCACCGCTGAGGTCGAGAGTTCGAATCCCCGCGTTGCTTACATGACTTAAGTGGGGGCCTAGGGTGTTGGGGTCTGGGCCAGCCTCCCCCAAGGTACTGATGTGTAAATAGTGCTCGGCACGATGTCTGACGGTGTCACTGTGCACCGGCGGGCGGTGTGAACCCGACTAGCGTAAGCGAAAAGGGGCTTCGGTAGATCCTTGGTATAAAAAAAGAAAAAAGAAGGTAAGTATCATTTCGATACGAGAAATACTTATTTGACTCTCCATAATTTATTATGAGAATAATAACCTGTTTTGAATGACAACAAAATAAATAATAAAAATTGGAATTTATTGTGGGGTTCAGTTATTTAAGAATTTATGATTCACAACATGCTGTTATTTTAACAGTAACCCAAAAATTGTTATATAAGTAAAGCCCTTTCAATATTGAGCATGTGATAGGCTGTTGTCTCCTGACTATTGCTGTAAATTTTGCTTCCGGAGATTTCATTTAAATCTTTCGCGATTCACTTTGGGAGTGTCGCAGAATAAAGTATTTGTGATTTTAGTCAAAAGAATTTTAAAAGAGGCAAAATCTTTGATTCGTATGGTGCTTCTCTTGATGTTTGAGCATATCTCCAACGTTAATCTAGGTCTCAGCGGTATAGATCAATAGTTGAGATCTATTAAGACATTCAAAAGAGCACCATACGAGATAAATGATTCCTGTCCTCTTGAAAAGACTGGACGAACCTGCCCGAACCCGCCTCTTGAGTACCTCAACATCCCGAGCCAACATTTATTGAATCTTAAATTGGGCTGGGCCACTCCACCAGAAGTACAATCAAACCCTCCGAAAACTTTCATACCTATAGGATGGTCCATTTTGAATCATCCCTTTCTCAGGTAGGATGTCCCAGAAAGAGAAACTAACCAAAAGTCAATCTGAGGCGAAGGTGAGATTTAAGATAGGTCTTGGCCATACTAGTAGCAACAATATCGATGACCATAGTTGCTTGCCATAGCACATATCTCTCTTTCTCTCTCTCCAATTGTGACTATGCCTTCATCAACTTTGATTGAGGCGACAGTGGCAACAACCATCTCCATCTTACCCCTACATCGCAGCAAATTTTAAAATGTCTAGATGACTTTTGAGATGGGCAAAAGATTTCAACTCTCAATTGTGTTTTAATATCATCGACCTTCTCATATACTTTTAAAAGGGTAAAAGCTCGCAATATAATGCACATCGACTGTACATCTTGATGATTATGAACGAGAAACCCAAACACTAAAAGAAAAAGAGACATCACTCTCTCAAAAATATATGTATAAGCTATGCTGTGGAGGTGGCTGTGGATTTTGGCCCTTCAAGATCGGCTCCAGTCGCGAATATGTTGAAGCAACTGGTTGTGCGATGTTCATCACTAGAACATCAGAACCTCAGACGACCCAAGTGAATGATGTGGAGTCATACGAGGCCCTCATATTGCAACCCCACCACCATTTCTGTCTTGACCCGCTCCTCCCTCTCAGCCACTCTCTCCTTATGTCCCATCCATCTCCATATACAAACAATGTGATGGAGCTGCCATGCAAAGCCTCAGTGTTTCTACGGCAAATAAGATCTTCATCATTGTTTTTCTCTTTTAATACGCCAATTTTATCCTGTAAACACCATTGACTTTAACAAAACTTCGGTTTCATTAATTAGCTAGCCCTATAGGGCTGTCTGTGTTGCATCCCAGTTTCGACCTACGAGAAATGGCTATGAATTCTATGTGCCAGAAGTAAGGATAAGTCATGGATCATTCCAAGATTCGACCATATGCTGATTATGGATTGATCAAAGGAACGGTGATGGACCAATCTTATGACCACGATCATGGACTCGAACGGTGCAATCGATGGATGACTACCCAACCGTCAGAGTTGATCTAGAAATGGTCACGACCACCACGGATTAGTCAACGATCATGGATTGGTCCAAATGGTCATGCGCCGGTTGCAGGTGATTCTGCTCGGTCATGCACCAATCATGGATGATTGTGATTTGACTCGATACGACCATGTGTTAGTGATAAATATGACCAATCTCAAACAGTGTAATAGCAATAGGGAGTCAGCCTGAATGAAGCCTACGACTAGTCCAGGATTCAATATAACCAATCGAAGTCAATCTAAGGGCTAGTCATTAAGCCTGCACCTTAGGTAGGCCACCAATTTAGCCAAGAAAGGCAACTTGGCCTACGACAACTACACCAATGGAGGCTTAGCCGTGAACCTCGAGTATGTTGAAATGGTCGTTAGGGGATGTAAACAAAAAACCCTTGCCCGGTTCTAGTTGCATATTTACTGGCTTATTTCTTCATAATTGTTATGTTGACAAGAAAATGACAAAATGAAATTCTCTAGATTACCCTAGCTTCTTTGTGAAGGAGGGTGACTCATCATTCTACCTAGATTTCTCTAGATATGGTCATGATTACTAAGGATTCACCTTGGGGATTAAACAAAGTATTCAAGCCAAATGTCCTAATAAAAATAGGACACATTAGAGCCAACTATGGCTATTTTATAGCCTTGATGCCACCTTATCTTTTAGAGTGCCACCTATCCATAATGAGTTGTCCACTTAATAATGAGCTAAGTGCACATGTGGCCCAATGAAATGGAGACAAGCCTTAAACAATGACACTAAGTTATTAGATCTCCACATCATGAAATTAGGTGCGCCACCTTTCCAAATAGGTGTGACGTCTTGCAACATAGGCTTGCCACCTTAAGGTCATAGCCATGCCACCTTAAGAAATATGATTAAACCGCTTGGATGGGTAATGATGAGCTTGAAGCCTATAGATAGGAGGAGCTCCCATTCATTTCCACTACTTTAGCCCACTTTGCCATTCATGCCTACCCTCCTCCTCCTCCTCCTCCTCCTTTCTCCCGACCGCACGCCACCAACCTTTCAAGCTATTCAAGTTAGTTCTTGAGGTTCATCCAAGTAAGTAAGATCCCTATTTCTCCTCTAGGGCAGTAGACTATTGTTGAGTCTAGTTAGGTGCTCACTTGTCAAGCTATGGGTAGCATGTTAGATCTTTAGTATGGTTTTGCTCATGTTTGTGCTTGAATGTGTGCTTAAGTTGTTCACGCCCAAAATGAGGCCGAGGTTCGCTCGGGTTGAGTTCAATGTAAGGCAAGCTCACTTAAGGCCACAAGGTTTTGGATCAGCATTCAAGCATGTCAGTTCTAAGTTTCGTTTAGTGTGGGGACTGCCCAAGGCTGCAAGCTCTTAAATTGACATTGAGGCGTGCTGGTTTTAAGTCTTGGTCGGTACGGGATCACTTAAAACCACGAGGTCTTGGTAAGGCACTAAAGTGTACCGGTTTTATGCATTGGTTGGTGCGGGGACTTTGGGCTTCTCGTTTGAATCAAGTCACAACTCAAGGGTCATTCACGGCACAAAGTACATTCATGTTGAGTTGAACCCGAGGTCCATTGAACTTAGGATCTGCATAGGAGCAAGGTGTACCCAAGCCTCAAGGTCTTGGATTGGCATTAAGGCATGCCGTTTCTAAGCCTTGCTTGGTGCGAGGATCGATGCTACATGTTCGGTTTGAGTAACGAATCAAGGATCGTTCCCAACATGTTGTATAGTGCAATGATAGGATTCATGGTACACTCACAAATGAATGAGCATGCCTTTGGGCCATGTATGTGTTGGCTAAGAGAAAATATAAGAACCGGCTTGTATGATCCATTTATGTGTGCACTTAAAGAGAAAAAAGCATCTGTCACCACACAGTGTTGGTAGCGATGCCTCGTTCATTGAACGAGATGCCTCAATTGAACTGAGATGCCCTAGTTGAGCCAAGATGCCTGGGTTTTGAACTTAGAAACCTCGGAAGTTAGCCTCGAGAAACCTTGGTCAAGCCGAGATGCCCAAGTCAAGCCAGGAACCCAGCAAGAAGTTGGAAGCCTCAGTCGAGTCAGGAGGGCCTGATCGAGCTAGAACGATGCTAAATGAATTTGCATGAGTGACAGTTATGTATAAGCATGATATATTGATGTTTTCATTATTAAGCCGAAGGTAAGCATGCATTGAAGCATCTTGTGATGGGCATTTGTATGTAGTCGAGATGTAGCAATAAGTTTGCTATTAATTTGTCATCGGCACTGTTTGCGAGTGTTGTACTTACTAAGCTTTGATGATGACATGCTTTCCTAGTAGAGAGTTAGAAATTTTACTTACGGAGTTTTTCCAAAACTCACTTCTTTATCTTTCAGTCTTGTAGGCACGGAAGTCTTACGTCAGTTTTGGGAGGTGCAGTCATGCTAGAGGAGATAGGAATTCCCTTAGCCTATGTGGAAAACTTCTAGTGTGATGCGAAAGAAAACATGGCTCGTAAAGAAAGGGCTTGTAAACGTATTGTTATAATATAAATCACACTATTTTGTATGATGTATGTCCTAGCCTTCTAACTGTTGTTTGTCCGGAGAGTTATTTGTTCACGTTTCCGCATATGCATGATAACAAGATAAAAAGAATCGGGACGATGATGAGCTAGGGATGTTGTGAAAATAACCCTTGTCACTTAAGACCCTAGAAATGAAGTTGGGGTCGTGATAGGCTGTCTCTTCTCTTCAATTGCATGTTATCTTGTTTGATGGTCCAATGGCAAATTGGGATTTAGCTCACCCATTGACAAACGACATCTTTATCATTTTTTTTTTCGTAAAATAAATTCTCTTCAGCATTGTGTTTAAGTTTTTAGGGCCTGTGTTTAAAAATTAATTTTGTTCTCCGTAACAATTATTTCTGTTCTTTTTTCTAGGAAACGGAAAAAGAATAGAAACGTGTTTGGTAAAATTTTTGTTTCTATGAACAATAAAATAAAAAACCTATTTTTTTTGTTCCGGGAATAGATTTAGAACATAAATAAGAAGTAGAAAAAAGTAGCTTCTAGTTCCCAGGAACAATTTTTTCTTCTATTTTCTCTTCTTCTCTTTCCTTTCCATTTTCTTCCTTTTGGCCGGCCATCGACCTTAGCCATAGCCGGCGACTGGCCAACGAGGGCCGACAAGCTCGCCGGCCAACGTGAGGCTCGGCCTCGCCAGGCCAGGGTGAGGCTGACCTCACGCTGCCTGGGCAAGGTCGAGCCTCGTGGTGGCCTCGCGAGCCTCTGGCGAGCTCGTTGACCCTCACCTTTTCCTTGAGGAAAGATTTCCGTATCGTGAGGGCTGCTAGAATGCATGTTAAGTCAGTCAAGAGGGGACTTCTTACTTCAGTTGTTCCAAGAGTCTCCGCTAGTTGGAAGGGAGGTTCTACAGTGCTGAGGCTTGGTGAGGCTCCAGCGAGTTCACCGAACCTCGAACAACCGGTCGCCGGCCGCCACAAAGGAGGAAGAAGGAGAGAAAAGAAAAAGAAAGAAAAAAAGGAAAAATATAATAAAAATATTAAAATATTAAAAAACAACAAAATTATAAAATTCTACCAAATGCATTTCTTTCACATGAATAGAAATTTTGTTTAGTTACTAACACATTCTTATACTCATAAATTATTCCCAAGAACAGAAACAAAAAAAAATCATTTATGATCAAAAATTGTTCCCAAGAACAGAATCGTTACCAAACGCGTCCTTAATGTCCGTATACAACGTTAGTTTTTGTCTTTTAGGATTGATGATATATCACTTTTTACATTTTTACACGGTCTTTTGTTACTTTTAAAAGGCATTGACATAAATTAGCTCTAATCAATAATCAACGATGATCTGCCATAAATGACTTAGTATAGCAATTTCTAGATCAAATTCCGTATAAAAAGCATTATTCCAATAAAAAAATTCCGCAAACCAAAATTTTACCAGCAGAACAAGAGAGCCGTCTAATTATTCTTTGAACTAGATGTTATTTGGGAAAGTAGCAAATGAGATAGTCCAACAGTAGAGGTGATGGAAAGATTGGATGATGTGCATACTACATCATTTCTGGTAGTATCTACCAGTAAAGTGATCTACAGAAGGGGTTGACATGCTGAAAGCAAAGGGTCCCATTTTTAGCATTGTGATAAGATATTATTCCAACTCCTTGGTCTGGTCATTTCTTTTCGGCCGGGTCAAAGTCAAGCCCTCAAAGTTCGAATCACAAAATTCTCACAACTAATAAAAAGTTGTTCGAAAGGTCATAATATGTCTTCAGTGGCATTTATTAATTAATCGGAAACCTCCTTGAGCAGCCGCACAGGGTCTCTAATTTAGAGCCAGTTCCACTTGAATGAGACTTGCGTGTCTACCTTGATGGGAACAATTCCGCTCTAAAGTTTTGTCAAGTAAGAAATGTTAATAAAATTCCACTTCATTGTCATGTCTATGAAAAATCTCTGGATATTCGACATTCTCGATAAGAAAGACCTCATTTTTATCTAGAGCAATGAATAGCCTTATACCCAGTAACTATCCAGTCATCAATTTAAAAGTCTGTCCCATTAGTTTAGCGCATTTGTGATCATGTTCCCTCGGACTGCATTATTTTTGTAGCATGTTAACTTCCTTAGCCGATGCCAAGTCCATGTCTTCTTCCAGGGCTGTGGTACCGGTGCTTACCCTGTATATGTTTCATTATTGTACGTTTGACACGTGCCAAGCTGGGAGTATTGGACTCCAACTGAATTCCCCTCCCTCCCCCTCCCTTTTCCCAACGAAGAATTTACTTGAACTTCTCAATTCATTGCTCAGTCTTTTCCTGTGTTGATCACATTAGCATGCGCTGTAATTTAACTAAGTGAAATGTGGAATGCGAGAGTAATAGCGGACCTGTTTTCAATGCTGCCGCGATGATTGACTGCGAAGTATTGGGAATTCAAATTTTATACGGAAAGCCAACATATGCATGGACAAGGGTCTCTTCGTCATATCTGTCTTCTAGGTCTATGGTTTTCCCTCGTCAGATATATGTACTTCTTTTCTGATAATTCAGTCTCTTTCACAATAAAAGAGTATTAATTCCCCAGATTATGGTCCGTTGCCTGCAAATGTTCCATCATGGTGCCAAAGCCTTTTTGATCCTGAAGGCCTTTAAAGGTGATTTCTTGAGATTCTCGCCTTCATTCATTCTTTCATTGAAAGAAGATGAGGAAGACGAGAGAAAGGAAGGCGAGAGGGGAAAATTTTCCTTGTATTTCAGTATGTCCATGTAATGTACAGAACGTGTCTATTATAGTACATGTTGTATGTAAATAAAAGGAAACAATATTATATACAAAATCAGATCCAATATTGATTGATCTTGACTTGTGCAATGATATCTGAATGAGAACGTTGAATATCCTTGCGTATCTTCAACACTCCCCCTCAAGCTGGTGGCTTGTAGATGTCCAAGATGCCTAGCTTGCTCAAAAGATACGCATGCTGTCTCTGACATAAAGGCTTGGTGAAGACATTTGCTAGTTGTTCTTCCGTCCCAATCCCTTGTGTCTCGATCATCCCTTGTTGAATCTTTTCTTGTGTGAAGTAACAATCCACTTCTATGTGCTTGGTTCTCTCATGCACAATACGATTCGATGCAAGTTTGATGGCTGCATCATTGTCACAAAATAGTTTGGTCGGTCCTCTTACTTGTATGCCAAGATCTCGAAGCAATCCCCTTAACCATACTATTTCACAAGTTGTTTTTGCCATGGCACGATATTCTGCCTCTGCTGAAGATAGTAAAACAGTCGGTTGTTTTTTTGTCTTCCATGAGAGTAAAGAGTCTCCCAATTTGATGCAGAAACCAGTTATGGATCTTCTGCTCATCGGACAGGTCGCATAATATGCATCACAGTAAGCAGTCATCCTCATGTCGCATTTCTTGGAAAGGAGAATCCCGAGTCCTGGACAACTCTTCAAGTATTTCACCACTTTAAGCTCTGCACTCATATGAGATTCCTTGGGTTGATGCATAAACTGACTGAGTGTCTGAACTGCATAACTTATATCTGGTCTGGTCATGGTCAAATATATGAGCTTCCCAACGAGCTTCTGATATCTCAATTGATCCTTGAGTATAGGATCAGTCTGTTGAGATAAACCAGCATCATAATCTGCTGTAGTCAGTTTAACGTTCTGCTCGATTGGGATTACAGCTGGCTTACATCCTGATAGACCTGCTTCCGATATAATCTCCAGTGCAAATTTCCTCTGACTGAGAGAAATCCCTTGGTCTGAGCGTGTGATTTCGATTCCAAGGAAGTACTTTGGTGATCCTAAATCCTTAATATGGAATGTTGAATGCAAATAGTCTTTGAATTCTTTGATAGCTACTTCATCATTGCCCATAATAAGTATATCATCTACATATATCATTAAGTAGATAGATGACATACCTCTAGTCCATGTGAAAACAGCATAATCAAACTTGGACTGTTGAAAACCGGCAGCTATCAATGACTCAGCAAACTTCGCATACCATTGTCTTGAGGCTTGTTTGAGTCCATACAAGGATTTGCGGAGACGACAGACTTTATCCTCCCCCTGTCTCCGTAAACCTGGTGGCACTTCCATATAAATCTCCTCATCTAAATCTCCATGCAAAAATGCATTGTGCACATCCATCTGGTGCAATGACTAGTCCCGAAAAGCCGCTACAGAAAGGAATGATCGAACAGTAACATCTTTGGCCACGGGGGAAAAGGTTTCGTGGTAGTCAAAACCTTCCCGTTGTGTGAAACATTTTGCCACCAATCGAGCTTTGTATCTCTCAACAGATCCATCTGCACGATACTTGATCTTCTAAACCCATTTGCACCCAATTGCCTTGCGGTGTGCAGGTAGGGTAACAAGATCCCATGTCTGATTATCTATCAAGGCCATTAACTCTGCTTCCATGGCCTTCTACCAGCGCGGATTAGTGCGTGCCTCCTCAAAACTTGATGGTTCTCACCCATCAGAAATGTGAGCAATACAACATCTATGTTCTGGAGAAAGTCTATCGAAAGAAACAAATGAGGCAACCGGAAATAGAATACCTGGTGATTTCTGGACTCCGCATATGTAGTCTTTGGTCCAGGTTGGCGGATGTGTGCTATGTCCAGATCGCCTTGGTACATGGTGCCTTGATTATGAATTATTATCATTTGAATCCCCAACAGTACTCGAAACTGGAGAAGCGACTTTTTCCTGGTGTTGTACTGTCACTTCAGTGGAGGACGTCATGTCCATAGGTGTCATAGTGGATGGCCTGATATTTGCTGATGGGGGAAGGAGAACATAGTTTGGATCTTCCATAGTCTCCTCCATCTGAATAGTATGGAAATGACCATCCTGTTATGTATCTGATGCAGAGGTGGCAAAGGGAAAAGAATTCTCTTGAAACGAAACATCCCAACTAACTATGAATTCTCCTGTGGAAGGATCAAATACCCTGTATCCCTTCTGTAAACTGGGATATCCCATAAAGATGCATCGACAAGCACGAGGTCCCATTTTATCTCTAGGACCTACTATGGTGGCGTAGCAAAGACATCCAAAAATCTTCAAATGTCCCAGATCTGGTTTCTTTCCATAAAGCAGCTCAAAGGGTGTTCGCCCGCCAAGAAGCTTACTTGGCATACGGTTGATCAAATAAGCTGCAGTTAAAACACAATCGCCCCAAAAGGTGTCTGGAACAGAAGCTTGGAATTTTAAAGCCCGCGCCACTTCTAATAGATGACGATGTTTCCGTTCTACCACCCCATTTTGTTGTGGTGTATAGACACATGTGCTCTCATGTAGTATCCCATGTGACAAAAAAAGAGCAGTACATTCATGATTGAAGAATTCACTACCATTGTCTGTCCGTATTTTTTGAACATTTTTCCCAAATTGAGTTTTTGTCAAGGAAAGAAAGGTCTTAAGATGAGTCAGAACTTGACCCTTACTTTGCATGAGAAAGAGTCATGTGGCCCTGGAGTGATCATCTACAATGGTGAGAAAAAAATGAGACCCATCATGATTTAATGTATGGTATGGACCCCAGACATCAATATGTAACAAGGAAAGAATGTCACTTGAACGATGTTGACTTAATGGAAAAGGTGTTCGCGATTGTTTCGCAAGTGGGCAAATAGGGCATTGAGGGTAAGGAAAAAAAGAGCTGTGACCCAATATGGAATGCAAGAGGAAATTCTTATCATTGGTAGTCAGATTACACAATGATTTATTACAAGAGAGTAAATCAAGATTTTTAGGTGAATTTCTCCAATAAAACAATCCTTCAGAGACGTTACCCCAGCCCATCAATTTCCCATTCGAAAGGGCTTGAAATAGACAAATATCAGCATTGAAGAATACTTGGCACGAGTTTTCTTGACAGGCTTTGGACACAGAGATAAGATTGAATTGGAAATCCGGTATGTAAAGAACATTTTTGAGAGTAATTTGTGGGCTAAGAGTGACACTTCCAGTTAGGGTGACACGAGTGATATTGCCATTTGGCAATTGTACAGTAATAGGATTAGTTGAATCTTCATGAATATCAGAAAATAACCCCTTATTGCACGTAATATGATCACTTGCTCCAGAGTCAATAATCCAAGCATTTCTTGATATACTACTTGTCAGGCAATGAGAAATACCTGTAAAATTGCTCCCCCTTTTTGGTACCTCCAATTTTTGCAAAGCCTGCAATAATTGTCGATATTCTCCATGTGTGATTGGTTGATTGACATCTGTGGATGGAGTGGGCTAGTAAGTTGCTGTTGAAATCTCCTTCCCTTTCTTGTCAGGTCTCCCATGTAATTTCCAGCAATTATCAATTATGTGGTAGGGCCTTTTACAATAATCACAAAATAACTTCCCTCTATTTTTAGAATTCGGCCCATAATTTCTCGAATAATTCGGGCCGTTGGATCCTTTTAAGCCGAGCGCATCTCCACCGTCGAGATCACCCGAGTGCCGTGCCCCTTTCTGACCGTCAGATCGTTGGAGCCGATCTTGGCCGTCCATGGAGCCTTTAAAAAGCCCTGTTTGCTCCGCGAACCCTAGCGCCCCCTTTGGCTCTTCGAACCTTAGCGATGTCGCCTCTCTTCCTTTGGCTAGGGTTTTCTGCCCCTTTTCGATTTTCGCCGCCAAGGCTAAGGGTTTCGGTGGTTTTGGCCTCGGATGCAATGACCCTCTGGTTTTCCTCCTGCACCATGAGCTGAAATATCCGGCCAAGGGGAGGAGCTGGTTCCATTTCCAAGATCTGCGATTTGAAATGACGGTAAGAATCATTGAGAATCAATAGAAAACGAGTCGCCTTTTCTCGGTCCTTCATTGCTTTGTGTTGTTGGAGCGTAGCCTCCGGTCCTTCGAGTTTCTCCTCTGCTGCTTCTAGCTCGTTCCAGAGGGCGGAGAGCTTGTTGAAGCATGTCGTCACTGACAAGTTTCCTTGCTTGAGCTCGCTGAGGGCTTGATGCAGCGAGAAAATTTTTGCCCTATTGAGTTTCCCGTACATTTCTTGAATATTTTGCCAAATTGTTTTTGAATCCTCTGTGGGAGGTAAACCTACTGCGATTTCTGGGCCGATACAATTACCTATCCACGTTCTTACCAATTGGTTGCATTTTTTCCATTGTCGCCCCATCTTCTCATCGGTCGGGATCGGAATAGTCCCGTCGATGAAACCTTCTTTATCTTTTGTGACAAGCGCTCTCCAAAACTCTCGTGCCCAGCTCGAGTAGTTTTCGGGTCCTGTGAGAGGGTGACTAATAAGTCGCAACTCCGGCCTGTCGGAATTGGAGACATACAAGACGTCACCGGGTTCTGGGCGACCCATGGCGGCCGCCAAGGAGACTGGTAAGAAACCGAGTGGAAAACCCGAGTAAGGTGCCTAACCCTGATTGAAAGTGCCTTGATTGAAGGTGCCCTGAGCCCCCGCATGCGAATCGCTTGGGTTTTCGCCCGTATTAGACAACCCGATTGTTTCTGATTGGTCCGCCCCGCTCGCGTGGCTGGTGGACCATTCTGAGTCTGACTTCCTGAGAATGATACATTCGGATTTCCTTCATAGTATACTGGCATTGGCACCCACTGGTAGGAAGTCCTTGAATGAGGATACCCCAGACTGGGTTGCCATGGAAAAAATTGCCCCATCGCGGGCTGATCAGTCCGACCTATGATGTTACGCACTTGATCTTGTGCTTCTGAGGTCGCTGCATCCACAGTAATTGCCCCGATTGAGGTTGATTGTCAGCCATGACGGTATGGAGATCTCCCTCTTTTCCTTTTCCTTCGTCTGTTTTGATGTGATTTCCTCAAGGTGCTGATTCTTGCACCGGAGTGCTAATACGTTTTACAGGTTAGCTAGATTTTCCAGCAGAAGACCAGAAGACCAGAAGAGGATGAATCAAGGCGGAAGAAGCGAATTAAAGGTGTGTAACCCGCTCTGATACCATGAAAGAAGATGAGGAAGACGAGAGAAAGGAATGCGAGAGGGGAAAATTTTCCTTGTATTTCAGTATGTCCATGTAATGTATAGAACGTGTCTATTATAGTACATGTTGTATGTAAATAAAAGGAAACAATATTATATACAAAATTAGATCCGATATTAATTGATCTTGACTTGTGCAATGATATTTGAATGAGAATGTTGAATATCCTTGCGTATCTTCAACATTCATCTCATTTTGAGACCTGCTCATGGGGAAAGGGGGGAGAGATTAGGATGGGGAATGGAAAGAAGGAAGATGATAGGAAGCTTGATATAGAGTTATTGCTATTCTGGAATCTGAACACTTAAATTTTATTTGTTTAGCAGAAAATATGACATTTCTAAAAAATAGTTTTTTAAATATCACTTTTAAAACAAAATAATTATATTGTTCAGTTTTTGGCTAAATCATGAAAATAAATAGGAAAATAATTTCTGCTATTTAGAAAGGAAAATATTTTTTTCCTTGATAGAGATGCACCATCAAAGCTAGTAACTTGGGCATGAGTATGGGAAAGGGAGTATCGAGTTTGGCCTCTCTGGAGTGGGCCTACAAGCTTGGCCAGGGTTTAGGTCCTTTGAGGCCAAGCGCCAAACTCCGTGCCCATGCCTCCCTGCACCCCGGCCCAAGTCCATCGAGCCAAAGCGCGAAAAATTATCGGAGTCCTGAGCTTGACAACCTTATTGAACTTTTAGGAGAAAATCATTCAAAGATTATTCAAATCAATAATATTGATTACTAATCTGATGTTCAAATTAACAGTAAAGTTAGGTGTGATTTTGCTTTAAAAAATCAAAATAATACGTGATGTATCAAAATTAAATATGTGATTTTTACTACGTTAGAAGTGAATTTAATGAAGGTAGATCGATCAATCGATGTATCGGAAAACGAAAACATTTACGAAAATTCCCCCTACCTTAGCCTGTAGCCGATTCGCAAAGTTGATAATCCACCATGGATGCACAAATCGAGCTCGCTCACATACTCTGCACTTCTCTTCTTCTTCTTCTCTTGGTCTCTCATGGGGCGCCCGATTTCTCTGCATTCCGAACCTCTTCTCCCCGAGTCTGGACGTCTTTCAGCTCCCCCAAGGAGACCATGATTCTCACCCATCTCGCAGTGAAAGAAGTCAACGACTCTTGGGCTAATCTCATCTCCTTTTTGCGGTGTTGATCAATGTATTTTGTTTTCGGAATCTGCTTTGCTTCGGATATCATCTTTCCCGTTTCGAAAATTTGGAGAAGATGGTGTCCAGTGTTGCCGGTTTCTGAAGATTTTGGAGCTTACTCTCTCTCTCTCTCTCTCTCTCTCTCTCCTCATCCTCAAAGGCTTCTCCCTTCTTTTCCCGAGCCTAAACCCTATTCCCTCTTCGCCGGTACACACAACTCCTCCGCCTCTCCCTGCCTCCTTCACCGCAGCCCTCGCCAAAACCTTCCAAGCTCTTGCCTCGCCTCAGCTTCGTGTTCGGCCTGATTGACGCGATTGAGAAGGAGTGCGCCGTCTCAAAAGGACGAGACTCTCTAGCGGATACGCACCTGGCACGATGCGAAGAATGCTCCCCGTGTTGTGGAGCGCGGGCATCCGTGATGGTGAGGATGAGAGTTCGAGAGAACGTGGGCATCCATGGAAATAATGGTTTGAGTCGATCGAGAGATCGGTGCAGTAGAAAGATTAGGGGGAAGGAGCAGCTGAGAAGGAGACGAAAAAGTGGAAAAAATGGAAAAAAAGATTTCCCTTTTTCTTAATATTAGAAGAGTATTTTTCATTGACTGAAAAATGTTTTCTTTGACTGCTCATTTTCCAGCCCCAAATGTGGGAAAATAAGGAAAACTACAAAATAAACTAAGCGTTAACGGAGCAACTAACCTTATCTTTTACATTGTGTAAGTGCTAGTATGAACACCTAGAGGGGGGTGAATAGGTGTGAAGATCATTTTTCGCAAAAAAACAGAAGAAATATTTTACTTTTGAAACTAAGTCTAAAGAATAATAGACTTTGAGCGAATTCAAACTTTAGCAGTTAAATAGAATTACGAACAAAATAAAGGAGTTCATGGAAGAGAATAAGAATACATAATTTATGGTGGTTCGACTTAGATCAAGCATACGTCCACTCTCCCATGCTAACAACCTTCTAGCTGGATTCCACTATGCAATCAACAAGAGATTACAACTTTGAGTGCAAACACTTAGAGGTAGATCGCACTATTTCAATAAGTCATTCCTTTGGTATTTCTCTCACGATCACAAACGTTTAAGCTCACCAAAGACAAGTGTATGATTAAAGTTCGCTCAGACTTTGGAATTATAAATTCTACGCTCCGTCTCTTACTTGCTCATCGATCATCGATCTCCTTAAATACTCCTCCACTTCCAAACTAGCCGTTGGACAGTATCTAAAGGATCATCTTCCAATCTACTCATTGGACAGATCTGTATCTAGAAGATTTAGTAGCCATTGAGTGATAGAAGTAAAATCCCAAATTAATTCTGATCGTCCATACAAACAAAATCTTGGTTTCCATAAGTAGAGCTTCTTCATATAGAAAGTTCTTATCTTCAATATCCAATTGTCAATCAATTAGATTGAGTCAATCAAATCTATCTTGATATAGAATCAAACCAGATCACTAGCTGTTATATGTTTGGGGCTTGTGTTACGTTCTGTCAATTTGTTTCGTTTTGAATCTGTTTTGTTCTAGACTTGTGTCTCGTTCTGGACCTTGTCACGTTCTGTATGCAAAGTCTGAGAGTCTTTTATCAAAAGTAAAGTCAGAGTGTCTTCAATATGAAATAGAGTTTGAGTGTCTTCAGTCTGAAGTAGAGTCTGAGTGTCTTCAGTCTCAAATAGAGTCTGAGTGTCTTCAATCTAAAATAAACTTTAGAATCTGGACGTAAATCTGAACATATTTTGCTTCTGAAAATATTTAGCCTTCAGGTCTAGACACAGTCTGAATAAGTTCAGCTTCAGTATAGAGTCTGTCTTCTGGTTCTTTCAAGTATAGACTTTGATAATATCCTTTATATGTTCTATCATCTGCATAGTCTATAACACTACTTTTAAACACGTTAGTAGCCTTTGATTTATTTTTTCATATTCAAAACATTATAAGGGATTTCCCTAACACATTGTGGTTCATTTGCAGTTCACCCAAAAAATATGAGTTTTGCTCCGTAAGAATGAGAACGGTAGTTTTCTCTAAATTTGGGGCCTTTTCTCCTTACATAGTTAGAAGTTCGCTATCAATTTATTTTTGATATAGGATTTTACAATGAGGATTTACAACAATGACTTTGGAGCCAAAGGGGAATAGATATGACTTTGAAGTCATTTGTTTTTCACTTGAATTCGCGGCAACTTCTTAATGAACTTAATCAAGAAGAAAATGTGGCAATGGACAAACATGAAGAAGACTTAAACAAGAGAAACATCATTTGATAATGCTAACTAGTAGCCAAATGTCCAACATTCGGTACATTTAAAGAGGGAAATGATCATGCTGAAGGCAGCAGGAAGATCATTCATATCTGTTAGTTTGATACAGAACGAAAAGAGCAAGAATATGTAAGGTTAGCGGGCGTTACACAAAGGCTTTATGTACGAGGGATGATGCTTTTCTTTTGAAGCTGACAAAACGTTTCCATCAGTCTAGTCTGACGAACTCTAGACTCTATTGTCAAAGTCTCAAGACTCCAGACTCAAGACTCAAGATTTAAAGTCTGCCCTCACTGATAATCTCTAGACCGATGAAGGAAAGTTTTATCCATTGGAGAAGACTTGTCCAGATGCAAGTATATCTTTAAGGATTTGGTTCGGTTGAAGAAGATTTCATGACTAGAGAGAGCATCTCATGATCTATTATTCTTATTGATTCGGATAATTAGATCTTTTGATTGGCGAAGTATACTTGGAAGGTTCTACTTATGGAAACCTAGATCCTAATTGTATGGGCGAACAGGATTGGTGGGCTATCATCACATTCTTTAAATAACTCGAGATCTCCCTAATTGATTCTATCCAACGGGTAGATTGGAAGAACTCCTTTAGAAGGTGCCAACGGTTATGAAGGCATGGAGGAGTATATAAGGAAGATGCTCAAGTTATTCTAGAGGGTGTGCGTGAAAGAAGAATTCCAAAGTCTGAAGCTTTTAGTTCTTCACTGTTTCATTTTGTCGAGCTTAAATTGTACTCAAAAGAGATATTAAATACTTGTGAGACCTTGAGGAAGTGTAGGAAAGTCTCTACACTATGGAATCAAGGACGTGAAACTGTAAAATCTCTTTTGGTTCTTAGTGGAATCCAGCCAGTGGGCTGTCAGTGCAGGAGAGTGGACGTAAGCTTGGTCTAAGCCGAACCACTATAAACCTTGTGTTTCAATTCTCTTTCCCTAATCTCTTTACTTTAATTCGTAGCCTTATATTACTATTTATAATTGTTTACATCTTCAGTCTATTATTCTTAGAAGTTGAATCAATTTGTTAAAGTTTTGCAAAAACTTCTTTGATCATCTATTCACCCCCTTCTAGGTGCTCTTACTAGCCCTATCAATTGGTATCAGAGGTTGTGTGCTCAGTTAATTGAAGTGTTTTTACTTTTGAGTTAAAGATCTATGGCTAGTATGTTGGCTCCATATTTGGTTGAAGGCCAGAGCAACACCAGACCACCCTATTTCAATGGAAAGGAATACATCATATGGAAAAACAAGATGAAGGCATTCATAAGATCGAAAGATCCTCTGGAATGGGATGTGGTAGAAAAAGGAATTATTCATAAAGCTGCATCTGTGTCAGAAAGGGGAAAAGAAGTTGCAGACGCTAGCGAGATGACTCAAGAAGAAAAGACCAAGAGACAAGCTCTTGATGCTAAAGCAATTTACTCATTATATTGTGCATTATCTCCTACTGAGTATAACATAATATCTTCTTGTGAAACAACCAAAGAAGTCTGGGATAGGCTGCACATTACCTATGAAGGAATTAATCGAGTAAAAGAAACAAGGATCAACATTCTACTCGAACAGTTTGAAGCCTTCAAGATGAAACCAGTAGAATCTATTACTGACATGTTTAGTCATTTTACAGAAATTGTAACAGTCTAGATTATCAAGGACAGCCAATCTCAGAACCAATGAAGGTCAACAAATTGTTGCGTGGACTCTCCAAAGACTGGAATATGTGAAGACTTCAATAAGGGAAACACAAAGAATCATGCCACTTTCGGTAGACAAACTGGTTGGGACACTTCAGTCTTATGAAGTAGAGAAAATCAATGAGGAAGAAAATCCCAGAGGTAAGAAGTCAATTGCCTTAAAGTCTAACGATGATTTTGATGTTACAAACTCTGAAGAGGACATAGATGATGAAGAACTAGCACTTATGATAAAGAGATTCAGGAAATTGAACAAAAAGGGAAGAAGGTTCAATTGGAAGAAACAAAGCACTCAAAAGTTCCATAACAAATCAACTAAGGATGATGAAACCAGCAAAGATGTGATATGCTTTGAATGCAAGAAAAATGGACATAACAGACCTAATTGTCCCATGTTGAAGAAAAAGAAGGGAAAAGCTGAGAAATATAGAAAAGCTCTAAAAGCAAAAACATGGAGTGATACTGAATGCGAAGAAAGTGATGAATATTATGCCAACATATGTTTAATGGCAAAATCAGCATCATACTCAGACTTTGAGACAGATACAAATTCAGACTCAGATAATGAATTCGAGATAAGTAATTCAAAAATTCCTACTAAAGTCTCAAAATATATTAATGAACTTTGTCTTAGTCTCAAAACCTCTCTTAAGAGGATTTCTGAGTTAAAAAGAGAGAATTCTACACTAAAGCAACAAGAAAATTCTTGGAAAGAAAAGTTTGAAAACTTGAACAAAATTTTTACTGTTTTAAAAGAAAATATTGATTCTCTTTCAAAAGAAAACACATTTTTGAAAAATGATATCTCAAATATTTCAAAAAGGTTTTCAATAGGGTTTGAGAAGTTGGAAACGATTCTTTCCACACAAAGACCTTATTTCAACAAGTCTGGCTTGGGAATGACTTCAGAAACTATTCCTTTAATTGATTTTCCAAAAGTGAAAGAAATAATCAAACAAAGGCCTACAAAAACTTTTTACAGAAATCATTTTCAAAAAATCTTTGTAAAACCTGTTGGCCGAAGTGCTCTAAAATGTTCTAAGTGTAACCGTTTAGAACACTTTGAGAAAGAATGTCTTTTGGTTTGGAGACCTATTAAGAAGGATTGGGCAAAGACTGTATATTGCACTAACTCCTCTGGATCCAAAAAAATATGGGTACCAAAGAAAACTTGAGTTTCTTTTTTAATTACAGGTCACTATTAAGAAAAATGTCAAATGGTATTTAGATAGTGGCTGTTCAAGACACATGACTAGAGATTCGGATTGTTTTATAAAGTTTGTTCAAATAGATGGTGGAAAAGTCTCTTTTGGAGGAAATAGCAAAGGAAGAATTGTTGGGTTTGGAACTATAAAGATCGGAAGTCTTACAATCAACAATGTCTCCTTGGTGAAAGGACTAAATTACAATCTGCTCAGCATAAGTCAACTGTGTGATACTGGATTCAAAATCAATTTCCAGGAAGGAATACGTTTAGGAACTAGTAAAGATTTTTCACAATCTTTTACTAGACGAAGGCATGGGAACATCTATCTTCTAGATATCAAACCAAAAAGGCCTCAATGTCTGATTTCTATTCAAGATGAAGCAAATATTTGGCATTGAAAGCTTGGCCATATCAACATGATGCAAATTGCCAAAATATCTTCCAAGAAGCTTGTTCGTGGACTACCCAACTTGAAATACCAAAAATCCGATTTATGCACACCATGTGTGTTGGGAAAATAGATAAGGAGTTCTTTTAAACCAATAAATGAAGTTACTACTAATTGCGTTTTGCAGCTACTACATATGGATCTCTTTGGACCAACCAGAACTCAAAACATTGGTGGAAAGAGATATTGCCTAGTGATTGTAGATAACTTTTCTCAATTTACTTGGGTTCACTTTCTGGTAAGTAAGTCTGAAACCTTTTCTCACTTTCCAAAGTTTGCCAATAAAGTACAGAATGAGAAATGATATGATATCTCAAGTATATGGACAAATCATGGAGGTAAGTTTGAAAATCAAAACTTTGCCAAATTCTGTGATGATTCTGGATTTCAGAATGTTTTCTCCTCTCCATACACTCCAGAACAGATTGGAGTCGTGGAAAGGAAGAATAGATCTTTGTAAGAAATGGCAAGAACTCTTTTAATTGAAAGTAATATTTCTTCTCGTTTTTGGGCTGAAGCAGTTTCTACAGTATGTTATATTATTAACAGAGTATTCTTAAGGCCAATACTAGAGAAAACTCCCTATGAGTTATTCAAAGGAAAGAAGCCAATTGTTTCTTATTTCATGTGTTTGGTTGTAAATGTTTTGTCTTAAAAAATGCAAATGATTGAGTCGGTAAGTTTGAAGAAAAATCAGACGAATGAATCTTCCTTGGATATTCAACCTCCAGCAAAGCTTATAGAGTATTCAACAAGAAGACTCATTCTGTGGAAAAGTCGATGAATATCAAATTTCAAGACTCTTTTCAAAATCAATTGATTCAGACTCAACCTGAATAATTTGAACCTGCTCCAAACTCTACAAAGTCTACCTCCCCTGAAACTGCTAGACTTCAGAAGAGCAACAACGAACGGATGTTGAAGAATCAACTGAAGAAAAAGATCAACAATCCGTTAGACTGATCAGTAACTGGAAGCACACGTCTAGTCATCCCAAAGAACTTATCATTGGTGATATTGATGACGGGATTCGCACCAGATCCAAAAGGCAAGAAGAGTCTAACGATGTGGCACTTATTTATGAAATCGAACCCAAAAGCATCGAAGAAACTTTACCGACGAAGGCTAGATTGAAGCAATGCAAGAAGAGCTCAGGTAGTTCGGTGTTAATGATGTTTAGGAATTAACTCATAAACCAAAAGGTAAATCTGTTGTTGAAGCTAAATGAGTTTTCAGGAACAAGATGGACGAAAAAGGAAAAGTGGTAAGAAACAAAGCAAGACTCGTGGCCACAGGATATACGCAAGAAGAAGGGATAGACTATGATGAGACTTACGCTCCAGTAGCAAGGTTAGAAGCAATTAGATTATTACTTGCTTTTGCTTGTTATAAGAATTTCAGATTATTCCAAATGGATATCAAAAGTGCATTTCTGAATGGATTTATCCAATAAGAAGTCTATGTAGAACAACCTCCTGGTCTTGAAGACCCAATGAAAGCCAGACTCAGTATTCAGACTGAAAAAGGCTTTATATGGTTTAAAGTAAGCACCACAAGCATGGTACGACAGGTTAAGTAAGTTTTTAATTCAAAATGATTTTGTCAAAGGAAAAGTGGACACTACCTTATTCATTAAAAAATGAGGTAAAAACTTCATACTTGTTCAAATCTATGTTGATAATATTATATTTGGATCACCTAACGAAAACTTGTGCAAGAAGTTCTCTAAGTCTGCAGGATGAATTCGAAATGAGCATGATGGGTGAACTATCCTTCTTTCTCAGACTACAAGTGAAGCAATTGAAGGAAGGAATTTTCATTCATCAAGAAAAATATGCTAAAGAACTTGTTAAAAAGTTCGGTTTGGAGAATTGCAAAAAGACCGATATACCAATGTCAAGTTCTTCGAAGCTGGATAAAGATGAAGGAGGAAAGAAAGTTGACCAGAAGCTATACAAGAGTATCATTGGTTCACTTCTTTATCTTACTGCTTCTAGACCTGACATTTTGTTTAGTGTTTGCATTTGTGCTAGATTTCAATCTGACCCCAAAGAATCTCATCTAAGTGTTGCAAAACGCATCATCAAATATGTTGCATCAACCTCAAAGTTAGGTCTGTGGTATCCTAAGAAAGGAGACTTTACTCTTCTTGGATATTCAGATGCAGATCTAGCAGGTTGCAAAGTTGATAGAAAGAGTACTTCCGGTACTTGTCAATTGCTGGAAAACAGGACAGTATCATGGTTCTCAAGGAAGCAAAGCACCGTAACTCTTTCAACAGCATAAGTAGAGTATGTGGCTCTTGGAAGTTGCTGTTATCAAATCTTATGGATAAAACAACAATTGAAAGACTTTGGAATTGAAGACTCTTGCACCGAGATCAAATGAGACAATACCAGCGTAATTAATCTCACAAAAAATCCAATTCTTCATTCAAGAGCAAAGTATATAGAGATTCGGCATCACTTTATTAGATATCATATTCAAAACGGAGAAGTCTTGATTCAATTTATTGATTCAAAGAATCAACTGATGGACATATTTACAAAGCCTCTGGAGAAAAACCTATTTGAGTCTATTCGCACCAGACTGAACTTAATATCCTTTATTCAGTAAAGTCTGGAAGTGCTCAAGACTCAAGAGGTAAAGTCTGAAGTTGTTCAGACTCAGAATAACTGAGAAAATTACGACTCCAGTATTTTAAATTGAAAAGGTATGATCTCTTTTAATCACTAATTGTTTGTTATTTTTAGAAATTATATTTTCCAAGTTTTTGATTTTACGGAAGTTATTCTTTTCAAAAAGGCCAGTTATTTAAAAAAGGCCAGTTATTCTTTTTCGAAAAGGTATTTTTTTATTTTCCTTTTATGATGCTTCATTTACCTCGCTTCAATTGTTTTTATATATATACGGTAGAAACTCGTCTTCTTCGTTTTACACTAAAACCCTAGAATACAAAATTCTCACTTGCTTTCACCTTTCACTCTCGATTTGCCTAAAATGTTTATATTGTCTTCAAGAAAGTCTTCAAGGATTGCGAGCAAGGGATCACGGCACATGCCCGAGGGTCCTACGCACTTCGACTTGACCGAAGAAGAAGTTTCTACTCTATCTTAGCAACAAAGACAACAACAACCTTCTCAGCAACGCCCATCCTCTACACCGACTCAACCAAAAGTGATAGAAGAGGCTGATCCTATAAGAACGTTAACTCCTCAAGTTGCTTTCAAGCTTTATTCCAATTTGAAAAGAGGGGGAACTCCTATGTCCTTGATTGATGAATACCTGCGAGAGAGAGGGTATGAGAATGAGACTCTTTTTCTGCGTGACATGGAAGATATGGGAATTGCCAAAAAAGGATCGGCAGAAAAAGCGTTCGCTAACTTTCCTAGCGACCTACGCTTTGGGACTGCTAATCAACCTCAAGGACTGGATGATGATGAGAGGATGTTTTCCCACTTTCAGCCTAGAACGGGAGTGGCTGCAAATGTTATGATGATTCTAATATGTTTAGATCAAAGAACCACAAGACGGTTTATTCGAAAATGCTAAAGAGAGGGGTCATGCATCCTAGGATTGTTGATTTTGATTTCGTTGACTCGGTAAAAGTCAATCTGCGAGAGAAACTGGGTCATTGCAATTAGAGCACTTTTGTTCTGAATCCAATACTGTCTATCCTGAACTCACAGCATACTTTTATTCGAACTTATTTTTTGTGGATGCAAACAGCTTTTCTTTTACAGCAAGAGATAAGGAATTCCTGGTGACTATGGACACATTGGCTGATATAATTAGGGTGGAAAGAACGAGTTTCCAACCAATTAGCGTATCTATTGCTCATGCTACTCTGTCGTTGGTGAAAGACAGGGATGTCGAAGACAAGATTTCCTATTCAAAGATGAATGCCTTAAACATCTTGCTGCACAAGATCGTAATCAACTGCATACGTCCCAAGTCGACTTCCAAGACTGATGTCTCTCGGTCTAAAGCGAAATTGATGTATGCCATCAACTCTAGCTACAAATTCTCTTTACCTCACACAATTTTGTTCCACATGTATAAATCAATGGTGAAGGATATGGGACAACTCCCTTATTCTGCTTTTATCTCGCGTCTTTTTAGACATTTTACCATTCACATCCTTGCACCATTAAAATTGTCAACAATTTCTCCAATGGTCATTGGATTTAAAATGGTCACAAAGATGCGCCTCAAAGAGCTGAACAAGATGTTGGAGGCCTCTGAAGGAAAAGTCTCCTGTGCAATCAAGACAAGATTCTGCTACAGCCAAGAGAAAAGGTAAGGAGCCCATGGACGCTCCGGTGAAGAAGAAGAGAGCTCTCATCTTGTAGGATGAAGAGGATGAGGATGCACTAACTCTTTCAACTTTACGAAATTTGAAAAGCTTTGTCAGCTCTAACGAGACTCGCGAAGAGCCTCAAGAAGGAGAAAATGATAGAGAAGAGACAGAGGCAGGAACTAATGAACAGAGGAGGACGGAGGAAAGAAGAGAAGAGAGAGAAGAAGAGAAGAGAAGAGGAAGAAGAAGCAGAAAAAAGAGAAGAGGAAGAAGAAGCAGGATGAAAAGAAAAGAGAGGACAAGAAGGAGAAGAAGAGAGAGATCAGGGTCACGATGACTCTTTTAAGCCAACTTTGACTGTCTCTTTGTCCAGTGAATCTGAAATGGATGACATTGGGACTGCTAGAGCTCTTGATATAGACAAACATCACTCTGCCATAGAAGCTGCAGTTGAAGAAGTTGTTTTTACTCTTCTTACACGCAAACAGATAGGGAGAGCTGTTGAACAAAAAGGTACTTCTCAACTTTTATTTACTAGTGATGTGAGTCGCTCTATTGTAGAACCAGAAGATGTTTTTGCTTCTCATTACCTAGAGGAAAGTCATGGTGGACATTCTGAAGATCCATCTGCTCTCAAGGTCCCTGGAAATGACTCTGTTGGACCTAGTGCTGCTACAGAACAAACAACTAACTTTTCAAAGCTGTTAGAGATTCTATTGGATGTTAGAAAGTAGCTATATGCTATGGGATATGAGATGTAGGATCTCAAAAATGCTTTCATGGCTACTTTAGTGTCTTTGCATAATCAATTGAACGCCTTGAAGAATCAAGTTCAGTCTACAGTGCAGGGTGCAAAATTTCAGTCACTAAAGCAGAGTTTTGAAAGGCTTGAGAAGATTGTGGATTCTATGGGAGAATTCGAGCTTGTTCGCCTTCCAAAACACCCATGATTTTGCCTCTATTTCAACAACTCTTTTTATTCATTGTACACCTTTTGTTGTTAACAAAAAGGGGGAGAAGTGCAGATTTGGCTTATCTTTTGTTTAATCATTTGAATTGTTGAAGACCTGTTTTGTTATTTGTTTGATTTATTCTTTTGAGTTTTGGACTGTCTAATTTGATACTTTGACTTGCAGTAACTTAAGCTATGTTGATGATGATTATGGAAAGGGTAGTTGTTTGATTTGGCAAGACTAACACGTTTTTGTGGTTGTAGAATCTCTACTATATCCATATTCTAATCTGTTTATCTTCCTTGAGATATCCTGTCTTGCTTAAGTGTTATTTTGCAGGTCAAAAGTGTTCAAATCTGTAGAAAAGTTTTGTCACCATCAAAAAGGGAGAGATTGTTGGAGAAAACTTCCTTATTTGTTTTAAAGCCAACAAAACGTTTCCATTAGTCTAGTCTGAAGACTTGTAGATTCAAGTGCAAAAGTCTGACGAACTCCAGACTCTATTGTCAAAGTCTCAAGACTCAAGACTCAAGATTTAAAGTCTGCTCTCACTGATAGTCTCTAGACCGACAAAGGAAAGTTTTATCCGTTGGAGAAGACTTGTCCAGATGCAAATATATCTTTAAGGATTTGGTTCTGTTGAAGAAGATTTCACGACTGGAGAGAGCATCTCATGATCTATTATTCTTATTGATTCGGATAATTAGATCTTTTGATTGGCGAAGTATACTTGAAAGGTTCTACTTATGGAAACCTAAATCCCGATTGCATGGGCGAGCATGATTAGTGGGCTATCATCACATTCCTTAAATAACTTGAGATCTCCCTAATTGATTCTGTCCAACGGGTAGATTGGAAGAACTCCTTTGGAAGGTGCCAACGGTTATGAAGGCATGGAGGAGTATATAAGGAAGATGCTTAAGTTATTCTAGAGGGTGTGCGTGAAAGAAGAATTCCAAAGTCTGAAGCTTTTAGTTCTTCGTTGTTTCATTTCATCGAGCTTAAATTGTACTCAAAAGAGATATTAAATACTTGTGAGACCTTGAGGAAGTGTAAGAGAGTCTCTACAATGTAGAAACAAGGACGTGAGACTGTAAAATCTCTTTTGGTTCTTAGTGGAATCTAGCCAGTGAGCTGTCAGTGCGGGAGAGTGGACGTAGGCTTAGTTTAAGCCGAACCACTATAAACCTTGTGTTTCAATTCTCTTTCTCTAATCTCTTTACTTTAATTCGTAGCATTAAATTACTGTTTATAGTTGTTTACATTTTCAGTCTATTATTCTTAGAAGTTGAATCGGTTTATTAAAGTTTTGCAAAAACTTCTTTGATCACCTATTCACCCCCCTTAGGTGCTCTTACTAACCCTATCACTATGCTCTCCAATAAAGATGGCTATCCCATTGACGGTCCCCCAATGACCGACATGGTGCAAGAAAGTCTTCTCCAAAAGCTTCAACGTGAGCTCTTCTTTTATTACAAACTTTAACTACTTCCCAAGTGTTTCGCAGCCATAACATTCACTTGCCACTTCTTGAGAGAAAGAGAGTATTCTACGAGCTTGGAGATGGATCACTTATATCACTGACAACTATCAACAATTAATCAAGAGATAATTATCTTGCACCAGCCATTAGGACAATGTAAATTCTAGGATATTCAAGAAAGAGAAAGAACCGATAAAGATTACATATTTACTCAATTAACTTGACTTATTAATGTATTCAAATCAAGGGTGTGTATACCCAAACCATAGGAATAGGAAAGGAAATAATCCAACAAGGAAATTAGTTGTCATGTCCCAAATCCTAAACGCACGCACATCCCTCGGTGGTTGACTAAAATTTGTGATGTCTCAAGACGCTTCGCCGACCCATTCGTTTTATGTACATGTGTGTTGCGACCAATTTTTCGGGTGAAAACCACCTAGGGTTTGGCTAATGGATTGTTAAGCCTAGATTTAACTCGGGCTCTCCCAAGCCCATACCAATTTGCAACTTAAGTTTAAATTTCTTAACATGCAAATGATTTTCAATTAGGAGTCGCCACTAATCTATTTTTGGTGGGTCGATTAGAAACCCAAGTAAAGTAACGGGAGATTTACTTTACTCCTACGAACCAGAGATTATGAGTTCGGAGACTTGATTACGTTAGATTTCTCTAATGCCCTTTCGGTACCATTCTTTTATTTTCCAAAATGTTTTTGCAGGTAGCTTAAATTGATTTTAAATCTATTTCCCTAACATGTGAGGCGATCATGCGAGTGTGCAAATCACCAATTTAACACCCAAGAAAGCAATGAATAAATTGCAAAAACTTACCTCAAAGCAACGGAAGCATCTACAATGTTAATTCAAAATCCACATTAACAACCATAGATATGATTTCTAATTAAATGCAATTTCTTTTTTTGTTTTCACTTAATTAATGGAAATCATGCAATAGGCAATGCAATATTAACTAAATGACCTAGTTCTAATGACATGCAATTTCTAATTGAATGGACCTAGCAACAACCACTAAATGGCATGCATTTAATGAATCTAATCCTAATGACATGCACATAGTATTTTTTGTGTTTTCTTAAAAAGAATGCAATCTATCCTAGGGATTAAAACTCCTTTATCCTAAGTCATTTTTTATATTTTTTTTTATAAAATTCGAAATTAGAAAAATGTGAAAATTATCTAGCTAGATTAAGATTCTATCCAACTTATATTAAGGATTAGGTCAGGCTAAACCCTAATTTAAACCAAGATATTATCTTAACTTAGCAATCCCTAACCTAAGATGCAGTCTATCTAAATCAATCTAAACTTAAAATGAAATATGCAATTTTAACCTAATGTGCAATGACGTACAAAGGATGCCCTAATTTTACATGACATATGCATGATGATTTTTGTTTTTTTTTTTTAATTAATTTCGAAATTAAAAATGTCAAATAATTAAACATGCAATTTAAGCTAATGAGACAAAAATCTAACATCCTAAATTTATGGTTTTTTTTATTTCGAAAATTCATGATAAATAAAATGCTTAGTCTAAATATGCAAATGATCCTAAAGCATGCAATATTCTAATGTAAACCTAATCTAGCTCAAACATATTTAAAGATAAATAAAGCAATCAAGATGAGCCAAGCACCAAGTCATTCATCAAATATACCATATATCGTTCAGATCAAGGAATAATATCTAAATCAAACTTGATTTTTCTCGCTAATAAAATCGATAAATTGATCTTAAGCCTTAAATATCAAGATATCAATTTTATTCACGCGTGATTAATTATTCCATCTAAAGCCTTATAGATAGAATAAAAAATCCGTGTGCAGTTGCAAATTAGGCAATAAATCCTAACCGGAAATACATTCATAATTCAATTATGCATGTAAGATATTGAAAAGCATGTATTAGGCAATAAAATATCCAAATCAAATTTAGATAAGATAATTACCTAATTCCACAAATAATGTTACCGAATTTGAACTGAACGGGATCCGCTCAACGGGTGACCGGCGATGTGTGGTGGTGCTCGCCGGTGTGGTGTGCACGGTCAAGGGGTGCAGCATGGTGGTAGCTTGATCAGGGAAAGGTTGTTGCTAGAGGTGCTGGAGGACAAGTATTGCTCGGAGATTCGCTGGGATTACCGGGGCGGTGACTAGATTCGATCAAGGAAGACCTGCACTAATAAAAATTCAAACGAAAGCAAAATAACTGGATCGGTGGAGGTCTCGGGCACGTCAAGGACGCCTGGAAAATCTGCAAGAAAGTCGTCAAGCGTGGCCATTGAACTTTGATTTTACCGGTGAGTCACCAAATCAGGTGAGAACTCTCGATATACAAATCTCTCCGTGAGTCTGAGCCTCCAATGAAGACTTTGACCAAGCTCTTAGGCCACTTCTATGTCTCAAAAGGAATAAAAAATATGACGTCTTCTGTCCATGCAATGAGCGATGAAACCGTGGGATAACACGCCAAAAAGCCTATAGGAACAATAAAAATCAGGACTTCACAGGATCTGTCTCCATCGCATGGAACCAAACACGTTGCCGCAACTTGATGTGACCCGACCACAATTGCTCGTCGCAGGAAACTCGCTGGAAAGACCCGCAAGAGACACCTTCACACAAATCTGAAATTTTAGATGGCTTGCTGGTGTCGTCAGCGACGTGATGAGCAGCGCGGCACACCGGAGCGGCAAGCTCATTCGTCGTCGGCTCGGGCTGTGGATCACAAACAACAGCAACTTGGGCTTGCGGCAGCAGTGCGAGTGGTAAATCGGCAACAGGATCCCGCAGCGTTGCGTTGGCGTGAAGCTTATGGCAAAAAACTTCGTGGAGTCGCCGAGATGTACGGGCTCGGTAGCAGTCGTCTAAGGAAGAAGATGACCCACACCCTCTCTCTCCATCTCGTGTGTTCTCTCTGAAATTATCAATTTCCCAGCCACCACGATTTCTCCTTTTGACTTTTTCTCTCTAAAGCTCTCTCTGTGTGCCGTGTATTTGTTCTTTCAGAATTGTGTGTAATGTCCATGTATGGAATTGTGTGGCTTCCTTTTTGTCGTACGCGCACAACACATTATATAAGAGAGGGAATTAAATTTTGGTGAAATATTTCACTTCCAATTTTGCTTGTGCATAATCCCATAAATATATCCTTGCACCCCACGCAATATTGCTTTTTGTATTTTTCAAATATTCCATCCAAAAATTTCTTTTCTACCCAAGAATATACCCATCGGTGTATATTACCTGAATATGTGAAAAATCCTATCTAAATATGCTCACCCTCGGTCCAATGCTAAATGCAAAAAATGTATATTAAAAAAATAAATGCACCTAAAACTATATGCTATGCAATTAACTATTTTTTCAAGGATAAAATTAACCCCTAATTTTTAATGCGATAAATGACTAAACGGGTCGCCAAAATTTAGGTGTCAACAATGCGGAAGCGAATTAAATAAACCCCAAACAACAATCGAACATGGAATAGTAAAAATAGGACAACCATTTTTCATAAGCCAAACTTTATATACATATCAAGTTGGCCCTACCAATCTATACACATAAGCCTTGTTTCAAAAAGAAACTACCAAGCTACCTACGCACCGAACCCTTCTGCCTCGGGCTCCGGGTTCTCCATATTAGGGACCTGAAAATTTTAAACCACGATGGGATGAGATAAAATCCCAACGAGTCAACACCCTAAACTCCGATTAAGACGAGAATTCACTCAAAGGCGTCCTAAACATACACCACATATGACTTACCTCGCCTTGGCATGTTCTTACATATTAGCTCATCACATATATTATATGCATACAACAAATGTATTTCATAACTAGGACACATCAATTCATCTTACAAACAATCACATGGGTCTCGATTATAAGGCCTAAAAGTGCTAGTACAAACACCTAGAGGGGGTGAATATGTGTTTAAAAGAAGTCTTGGCAAATAAATGCAGAATAAAATAAATTGCGAGCAAAGTCTGAATAAGGAACAAAGTCTAATAAGCGAGTCACTAGACTTTTGGTAGATGTTCAGAATCTGTTATGCGATGGAACAGATTTCTGAAATAACCTGTAAGTATGCAAAACTTAAATATAAAGAGTTAAGGAAAGAGAATGTTGCACATGAAATTTATAGTGGTTCAGCTTAAATCAAGCATTTGTCCACTCCTCCATGCTAATAGCCTTCTGGTTGGATTCCACTATGTGATCAACAAGAGATTACAACTTTGAGTGCAAACACTTAAAGATAGATCACACTATCTCACTAGGTCAATCTTTTAGTATTTCTCTCAAGATCACAAACCTTTAAGCTCACCAAAGACAAGTGTATGATCGAAGGTCGCTCAGACTTTGGAATTATAAATTCTACGCTCTGTCTCTTACTTGATCATCAGGCCTTGATCTCCTTAAATACTTCTCCACTTCCAAACTAGCCGTTGGACAGTATCTAGAGGATCGTCTTCCAATCTACCCATTTGACATATCTATATCTAGAAGATTTGGTAACCGTTGAGTGACAAAATTAGAATCCTAAATTGATTATGATCGCCCATACAAACAGAATATTGGTTTCCATAAGTAAAGTTTCTTCTTTTAGAAAATTCTTATATTCAAGATTCAATTGTCAATCAATTAGATTGAGTCAATCAAATCAATCTTGATGTAGAATCCAAACCAGATCACTAGCCGTTATATGTTTGGGGCTTGCATTACGTTCTGTCAAGTTGTCTCATTTTGAACATGCTTCGTTCTAAATCTACTACGTTCTGGACTTGTGTTTCATTTTGGATGTAAAGTCTAAGAGTGTTCTGTCTAAAGTAAAGTTTGAGAGTCTTCTGTCTAAAGTAGAGTCTTAGTGTTTTCCTTTTTCACTTACATTCAGTCTGGAATTTGTCAGAAAGGGCAGACTTTTGATATAAAACAGACTTTGACACAAAAGTCTAGCAGTCTTCAAATTTTGATATAGAAGTCTAGAAATCTTCTATATCAAAGTTTGAACATATTCTACTTCTGAATAGATTTAGCCTTAAGGTCTAGACAAAGTCTGAACATATTCAGCTTCAGCATAAAGTTTGTCTTCTGGTTCTTCTAGGTATAGACTTTGATAAAATCATTTACACATTCTATCATTTGCATAGTCTGTTACTCAACCATTAAACATGTTAGTAGCCTTTGATTTATTTTGTCATCTTCAAAACATCATAAGGGATTTCCCTAATAATCTCCTCCTTTTTTATGATGACAAAACAATCTCTGAATATGCAGATGTGTAATCAGACTTTCTAAAAATATTAATAAATCAGAGCAATGTAATTCAAAACAAAAGATAGCAAAAGATAGCAAATAGATTGAACATAACAATATATTAAAAAATAATCGCAGCTCAATATTATACAATAATATTAACACATATGTATATTTATATTCTCTCCCCTTTTTGTCATAATCAAAGAGAGATAACAATAGATATAGTATCACGAAGAGAATATAAAACGATAACAAATATATCTCGCATGAAACACAATTTCCAAAAAAATCAACTTTTATAAAGTAAGTTGAATATTAAATATATGTAATATGACTCACTTTGATTATATATATCAGCAAATATCCAATAAAAATCATAGATGCATTATAAAATTCACTTACCCTTTTGTCATAATAAAATGATAATATCAATAAGAGATTTGTTAATGACAAAAGGTAATAAAAGATGCATTAACCGGATTTTGTAGAGCTTGGTAAGTTCTAACACATTTACATTTTCTTTCCTTCCATAATAATGAAGATCATGATCGATTCAAAAAGATTTTTTCATAATTGATCAATGCTTCCCCTCAATTTGTTGCCTTTTTGAGTTTGATCACGAATCTTTCCATTTCTTTTGGATTCACTTTCTCCTCATTTCATATGACACATAAAGGATTTCTTCAATAATTTGCAAAAACTTTGCACAAGGAAGAGATTTTTTTTTTTAGTCTCCTTCCTCTAATTTTGCGGATCAAACTTGCAATCTTTGCATGAGATACTTTTCTGATTGCACCATGATTTGCGTAGATTCGCAATCATTCTTGCCTTATTGAATTTCCTGCAATGAACTCATTTCCTTTTTGGTATCCATCAATTTGGCTCCATCCATTTTGTTAGAGCAAAATATAAAATCTCCATAAATAATCAAATATTCTTTCTTAATTCATCATAACAAAGTATTTAAGGGAGAATAAATTAATATCACGTAAAACAGATTTTCACTTTGCAAAATATGACAATCTGAGAGTATAAAATTAGACAAAATAATCTGAATTATCTCTAAGAAAGAAATCAAATCAATCACACCTAAAGATCAAATCCCAACATACAAAAAAATGATCACACAATTCTTCCTTCAATCAAACCAATCAATGCACAAAGAGAATATAAATATAATGAGAATTTTTAAATTATGTACTCAAAACAATTTGAGAAAAAAATATACCTTCCTTATCAAATTCTCTTTCATCTTTTTCTTTATTTCCTGCAAAAACAACTCATCTTTTCTTTGGTACCCATTTTTTCTTGGGTCCATGAGAGTTAGTAGAGTATGTTGTTTTTACCCAATCTTTCTTAATAGGTTTCTAGACTTTAGGACATTATTTCTCAAAGTATTCTGAATCTTCGCAATTTGAACACTTGAGGGCATTTCGACCAACAGATTTTGTAAAGATATTTTGAAAATGCTTCTTATATGCAATTCTATGAGGTCTTTGTCTAAGTCTCCCATTGACTTTAGGAAAATCTATTAGATAATCACTTTCCTTGTTGAAACCAAGTCCCGACTTATTATAGTAAGGTACTTTTATGGAAAGATTATGCTCTAATGTTTTTGAACCATTTCAAAATTTTGTCGAAATATTTGAAAATTCATTTTTCAAAGAATCATTTTCTTTGACAAGTAAATCTCAACTTTCTTTTACTTGTAGAAAATCTTTTTGCAAAATTTCAAATTGTTCTTTTCGAGAAAGATCCTGTTGCCTAAGCCATGAATTCTCATTTTTTAGTTCGGATATCCTTTTAAAAGAAGATTTGAGATTTATATAAAACTCATTTATATACTTAAGAATTTTAGTAGGAATTCTTGAATGTCTTACCTCGATTTCCTTATCGGATTCTGAGTCTGTGTTTGAGTCAAAGTTTAATTCTAAGTCCGTGTCTGAGTCAAACTCTGATTCTGAATGTGACATCAAGCATATATTTCCTTGCTCATCATCTTATTTTATTGTTCTTTTCTGCCCATTCTGCTTGTATTTTCTTATTCCATTGAATTTCCTTCTTTTTCTACTCAGCTTTTTGAATTTTTTGATTATAAAAGCAAGTTCTTCATCGTCCATGTCATTTTCTGAGTCTGTATCATCAAAATCAACGTTAAATTTTAAAGTAATGGACTTTTTACCTTCGGGATCTTCGTTGTTGATTTGTTCCACTTTGTAAGATTGAAGAGTGCCAATCAATTCATTAACGGAAAGTGGCATAATCCTCTGAGTCTCCCGGATTGAGGTCTTGACATGATTCCAATCTTTTGAGAGACCTCGCAAGAGTCTGTTGACCTTCACTGGGGCAAAAATTGGCTGACCTTGATATGCTAAACCATTTACAATTTCTGTAAAATAACTAAACATATCTCCAATCGACTCTCCTTGCTTCATCTTGAAGGATTCATATTTGCCGCGCAGGAAGTTTACTTTTGTCTCTTTTACGCGATCAGTCCCTTCATAAGTGACATGAAGTCTATCCCAAACTTCTTTTGTTGTTTCACATAAAGAGATTCTGTTATATTCAATAGAAGACAAAGCGTAATATAAATAATAAATGGCTTTTGCATCAAGAGCTTCTCTTTTAGACATCTCCATCCAAGACATAGGAGCAGGGGGTTTGGTTTTTTTGTCTTTACCATTCTTATTTGATGTAGACGCAGCAGTGGGATTAATTCCTTTTTCCAATACATCCCATTGCAAGGGATCTTTGGATCTTAGGAATGCCTTCATTTTGGTTTTCCAAACGTTGTATTCCTTTCCATCGAAATATGGTGGCTTGCTATTGCTTTGCCCTTCCATAAGTCTTGGTGCTAAGATACTAGCCATAGAAGATCTTTAGCTCAAAAGTAAAAACACTTTAATAAAATGAGCACTTGACTTTGATACCAATTGAAAGTGCTAGTACGAACACCTAGAGAGGGGTGAATAGGTATTTAAAAGAAGTCTTGGAAAATAAATGTGGAATAAAATAAATTGCGAGCAAAGTCTGAATAAGGAATAGAGTCTAATAAACGAGTCACCAGACTTCTGGTAGATGTTTAGAATCTGTTATGCGATGGAACAAACTTCTGAAATAACCTGTAAGTATGCAATAGACTTAAATATGAAGAATTAAGGAAAGAGAATGTTGCACATGAAATTTATAGTAGTTCGGCTTAGATCAAGTCTACGTCCACTCTTCCCACGCTAACAACCTTCTGGCCGGATTCCACTATGTGATCAACAAGAGATTGCAACTTTGAGTGCAAACAATTAGAGGTAGATCACACTATCTCACTAAGTCACTCTTTTGGTATTTCTCTCATGATCACAAACATTTAAGCTCACCAAAGATAAATGTATGATCGAAGGTTGCTTAGACTTTGGAATTATAAATTCTACGCTCCGTCTCTTACTTGCTCATTGGTCCTTGATCTCTTTAAAAACTCATCCACTTCCAAACTAGCCATTGGCCAATATCTAGAGGATCATCTTCCAATCTACCCATTTGAAAAATCTGTATCTAGAAGATTTGGTAGCCGTTGAGTGACAAAAGTAGAATCCCAAATTGATTCCAATGGCCCATACAAACAAAATTTTGGTTTCCATAGGTAAAGCTTTTTCTTTTAGAAAGTTCTTGTCTTCAAGATCCAATTGTCAATCAATTATATTGAGTCAATCAAATCAATCTTGATGTAGAATCCAAACCAGATCACTAGCCGTTATATGTTTGGGGCTTATGTTATGTTCTATCGAGTTGTCTCATTCTAAACATGCTTCGTTCTGAATCTACTATGTTCTTGACTTGTGTCTCATTCTGGATGTAAAGTCTGAGAGTGTTCTGTCTGAAGTAAAGTTTGAGAGTCTTCCGTATGAAGTAGAGTCTGAGTGTCTTCCTTTTTCACTTGCATTCAGTTTAGAATTTGTCAGAGAGGGCAAACTTCTGATGTAAAACAGACTTTGACAAAAAAAGTCTAGCAGTCTTCGGACTTTGACACAGAAGTCTAGAAATCTTCAAAATAAACTTTACAATCTAAACGTAAATTTGAACATATTCTGCTTCTGAACAGATTTAGCCTTAAGGTCTAGACACAGTCTGAACATATTCAGCTTCAGCATAGAATCTGTCTTCTAGTTCTTCCAAGTATAGACTTTGATAAAATCATTTACACATTCTATCATCTGCATAGTCTGTTACTCAACCATTAGACACGTTAGTAACATTTGATTTATTTTGTCATCTTCAAAACATTATAAGGGATTTCCTTAATAAGGCCAAATCGTTATGACACGTCACATTCCGTGCCATACAATTTTGTCCCATAATCAAACGTGGCTATCTCAATCACTCATGCGTGTGCTAGTTATTTACGACCCATCGACCATGGCCAACTCAATAGTCAGCAGTCATCCAGCATAACCAGGCGTCGTCTAGATCCGTCGGGCACGGCAACATCTACATCTAGACAGCAATCCATAAAGGAGCATCGGCCCAGCCTCCACTGCGACTGGCATCCATTCTCAAGGACATCTAAACTTAATCAGGCACGTCTCGCGTGAATGCATCAAGATGAGTTCCGATAATGACAACACGCACATCCATGCTCAACCAAGAATATCGTGCTTTGCACTCAAATATTTCCATTTCAAATAATGGACTTGGCCAATTTTCTTCGTATTAAAAATACCCGGTAAAATAATCCTGCGTGGTCACACATTCAAATTGAACCATAAAACATGATACTTAGCCATTTCAAAATTCCACGATTTTATATAGTACATAAAACATTTTTGGCGTCAAAAATCAACACCGGTATTTTTCTAATTAAATACCCAAAAATAACGTTTTTTGCAATAATAGCCCAAATCGACAATCAAGCACTCAATTGCACAATCAAGCAATCAATTTCACATATAAGCTTATCCACAACAATCAGCGTAAAATTTTGATAAACGGCTATCCGTCACAATTTACGCTAATTATAATTAATTAAATAAATTGCAATTATATTAAATAAATTGTGATTAATTAAACTGAACCACTTAATTAACTTAACAATGCCGGCACATCATCAATCAAGTCAACTTTTACCTTCCATCATATAGCCAAAACACCAAAATCCCCTTTAAAAAAATAAACTTAGTAACTCTTTTTTTTTTGTTCAAACTTTCCGAAATAAATTCGTATGGGGTCACATATTTGAAATTAACCCACCAAACTTTGCACGCATCTAGTATAAAACCTCATCATTTTATTGAGCACATAAAACTTGGCATCCAAACCCGACACCATATTTCTTTTCTAATTTCTTTTCCAACCACCCTCTTTTGAAAAGAAACCTTAGTAACCCCTCTCTTTTTTTTTTTTTTTTGTTCAAAACGTTTAGAAAGAAATTCATAGGTGCTCACGTACTCAAAATTAATCCGTCAAACTTTGTACGCACCTAGTTTAAAGCCTCATTGTTTCATCGAACAAATAAGTTTTGGTGTCCGGACCGACAACTCATTTACTTTCTATTTAATAGTCCATAAGGTCACTTTTTGCAATATAATAAACCACCAATATAGAACAACCATTCACATATTATCATTCATAAGTTCTAAGGATGCCAAAAGTCAACCACATCACCAAATATACCTTATCCAGCAAGCACCACATCAAGAACAACCACAAAACCACTACCAGCCCTAATCAACAGAAACCGGTCCACTCACGCGTCTCCAAGATTAATTTCAGAAATATAACCAAACGAGTTCGGAAAATTCTCAAATTTGAATATGTTATAAAGGACATTTAAAAGAACACTTTTCATGAGACACCTTAACCCGGATCCTTCTAGATTAAGAGAAATAAATTGCTCAAACTGATACCAAAACTGTGTCCGTTTCTAGAAATTATGTTTTCCAAAATCAGTTTGGTTCAAGATCCAAAACTTCTCAATTTGATATGAAATTTGAATATGTTAAATTAAAATATGTGGTGAACAACTTTTGGGAAGGAACTCTTTCGAAATTCGAACCCTAAGAGTTGATAAAAATCCATTGAACACCAAAAGGTCACTGGTTCCAGCATAATCCAAGATTCTATTTTGCAAATAACGAAGCCGAAATCTAATTATTTTAAATCCATAAAATCTTGAGTAAAATATATGTCATAGAGGAAAATATCTAGAACATTTTTCAAGAAGGAAACAACCTCAAAATTGTATTACATTTTTCCCCATAAAAATGGCAAACAGCGAGCGTTCAGCAAACTGATCCGGGAGTAATCCACTAAACCAAGCTAAATCACTCTCATTAGTACTAATCTAACCAACTAGATTAACAATAATTCATATTAAGGTTAATCTAACCAAACTAGACTAACATTAATCCATATTAAGGCTAATCTCACTTAATACTAATTTAAGTAAGCTAATTAACACTAATCTAACCCCCTAAGCGCAATTAACAACCTAATCGAGGATTAGGAAGTTAACTCACCGTAATTCGACGGCGGCGGCCTCACGGCGATGGAAACGCAAAGGCAGTGAAGACCGAAGCCTACCGCGTCTCCAACAGAGGCTTGGCGGAGGCAGTGCGGCCCTACAAGTCTCACGGCCAAGGTGGCGGTTCAGCTTGGGGCTGAGGCGGTGCTGGACTCGGCTGGACGTGGGCTTGTGGCAGCAGCAAAACGGAAGGGGATGCTGGAGGGTTGTCCTGGCAGTGGTGTGAAGTTTGCGACAACAAAAACTATGAAAGGAAATGAGGAGATTGAAGAAGGTGGTCCTGTGAAGTGGAGTTGGCGTTGGGTGATGAGGGATGGGGGATGATGGGATGGTGGATGATGATATGGGGGATGATGGTGATGGAGGGAAGTGGTGGGATGATGGGGATGAGGAGAGATGATAAAGAGGGAATGAGGTGGTGGTGGACAGCAGCTGCTGTGCGTGAAGGGAATGGGGCAAGGGGCTGGCAGAAGGAGAAGTGAAATGAAGCAGCAGCAAAACAAAAGAAAATGGAGAACGAAGTGAAAAGAAAATGGGGCTGGCGGCAGAGAGGGGAGGGGGTTCACGCATGAAGGGGAAAGAGGAATGAGAGAGAGAGAGATAAAAGTCAAAGAATTAGCCAATAGAAAGCCTAAAGAAATATCTAATTGATCGTTGTAGTCCCCTCAAGTCTTCATGCTTCATCTTCTTTGTCCCCCAAAGTCAAGAACCCACCCAATGGCCATTTAGTTCTCATTTCTTCACAAATTAAGTCATTTTGGGCAGCAAAAATCCCCTTTCCCTCTTGATCCGAATTTCCCTTAATTTTTCTTTTTGTCCAAAAACCGATTTTTCCGTAAAATTCCGGACTCGATGAAATTTCTCCAAAAATGAGATGATGTCCTATAAATGAATCGTGACACACTCGAACGTTCGATTTCCAAAACCGAATTCAATTTCATGGTTAAAATCGACTGAATGCGATTTTAGTACAACCTAACCTATCGAGTAGTTTTTAGGGGTTTTAGCACGTTTAGCCTGTAGTCGATAATTTTAGATCCATGTTTGTGCATCTCTGACTCATAGGTGACTCTTGGTTGTCATAAAAATCACAAGATTTCAATTACGTATCTCAAGTGCACTATCGATAGAAAATTGGGTTATAGCATTAGTTTTTAATAAGGAATTCTCTAATTTCCTTAGATATACTTCAACGCTCCCCTCAAGCTGAAGCATCTAGCTTGCATATAATAGGAAAATTGTTAAAAAAAATTCTAAACCTATTACATATTTACCAATTCAGTCATAAACATTTTAATATTGCTAATTGAGTTCTAAAAGTTTTCAACTTTTGTTAATTAATTCACATTTTACCAATTGAGTTCATCTTGCCAATTTTGGCTAAAATTGCTAACATGGACGCCGGCCATCCTACCTAATATAGCCAATGCTGCCATGAATAATTTTTAATAATATTTTAATATTTTTTTCAATATTTTCAATATTTTTTCTTTTCTTTGTTTTTTCTTTCTTCTTCCTTTTTTTTCAACCACTAGCCACATGCGATGGTCAAGTGGGCTGGCCTTGCTTGAGTGAGGGTGAGCATCAATGAGGGCTCCCCTTGCCAAATATGGCAAGGCTGATCTCATTGAGACTAGGCCCTGCCGTTGCTACTTCTTCTCACTTTCCCACAATCTACCTTGCAAGAAAATGAGGGAAAGTTTTGGTCAACTCGAGAAATGGAAGTCAACGAACTCAAAGCCGTTGTCGATGAGCAACGTCGGGAGCTTGTCGTGTCCCGGACCCTAGACTTTGATGTCGACTACACCTTCCAAGTTCGAATGCAATAAGCCATGAGCACTTCTCGCTCTTCTCCCCAGCCCTCGGCGTCGGGTCCTCCCTTAGCACCCGCGGACGGCACCGCATCAATCGGAAATGATCATTATGGTGATGGTCAATTGTTGATGGCTGCTCTAATGTTAAAGGAGATGGAGAGGTACAGACGAGAGCACCATAATTTTGAGAAGTGCGAGGCGGAGTTTCCAAAAAAAAAAACAAAAATATATTTATATATTCAAAAAAATAGTAAAATATTATTAAAAATTGTTCACATTAGTATTGGCCATATTATGTAGGATTGCCGATGCCCACGTCAGCAATATGGGCCAAAATTGACCGAATAAATTCAATTGACAAAATATAAAATGGTTTAGGATTCAATTAGAAAAATCGAAAAGTTTAGAATTCAATTGACAAAATATGAAATAATTTAGGATTCAATTAGAAAAATCGAAAAGTTTAGAATTGAATTAGTAAACGTGCAATAAGTTTAGGGCTTTTTGGACAATTTTCCTTACATATAATAGGTGTAGCTTTCTTTCAAACCCTACGGCCAAGTGCCATGTAGGCTGAACCTTATACTAAATAAGGATGTGGATACATCAAACCAAAATTGACAAACTTTGAAGAAACACATGATCAAAAAGTACACATCTTTCTCATACAGTCTTGTATGAACACCCAATTTGAATTGCAGCAAACTAAACCGAATTACCCCACGATGCTCAACTTTGCCTACTCAATGAAGGTATGCTCCATTTCGGCACTATAGCTGCTTGGATACTTGATGGCGACTTTCATCGATGACACTCACAATTGAAAGAGAATCTCACAAGTATTGTCGAGTGTTGATAAAATTAGAAAGTTATCGAAGATGAGGTGACTGAGGACGGTGAGGCGTAGCTCCCTGATTCCCCTAACGATGAGTAGAGATCGAAATGAAGCTCGACACCTTGACAAAAATGAAGATGCTAATGTCGCTTACCATAGAAAGGGAAGAGAGAAGATGATTGCAACAATCATTGAGACGGCAAGAAGAGGAAAAGCCACGTTTGGATGTGGATCCTCTCTCTTGATGACTTGGACTTTGATACCATGTAAAATATTTTAGGATATTTCAGAAGAGCAATGCTTAGAGGACGTCAATGTCACTTTATGAAAAGTGATGATACCCTCTTGACTATACATTCCCAAATTGACAACAGACAAAATCTGCTGCTAGACCGTTCAAAATCTTTTGTCGGACAAAATATTTGGGGATGTGTGTCGGAGGGTATGTCATTGTCTTCTAAGCATTTCTCATTCCAAAAAGGAGAGATAATAAAAGAAGACTAAATTTTTACTCAATGACTTAACTTATTAATGTATTAGAATCCAAGGTATATATGCCCAAACAATATATATAGGAAAGGAAATAATCTAACAAGGAAATTAGCTATTCTAGAAAATAACGAGATACCAAATAACATCCCCGATATCTTATAATATCTCTAAAAATATTATTTAATGGGGAATTATTTAATATCATTAAATATACTTCAACATGAAAACCAAAACATGGAACATAAAATAATATTGAACAGGGAGGCAAAGAAGGTTTCATTTGGTGTAGCTGAGCACAGAATATACGGTCTGAATTGTGGTGAGCGCGAAGAGGAGGACGGCGGCGATGAGAGACAATATAACCCAAGGATTCCGGCAGTAGGTGTGAATTAGATTAGCCCTCCACTTGTGCCTCCTCTTCTTGCAGTACTTTCTGACCCTGTTGATCACATCATGAAGACTGCTGTTGGGGTCGAGCGTCAAACCGTTGGCCAGCGAGTTGAACAGCTTGGCTGCCGCCTCATCGCTCTCCACGTAATTCTCGATGATGTCCCTGGAGTGGAGCAGCGCGACGTCCTGCCCTTTATCAATGATGTCATCCATGAGGTAGATGTAGGACGTGACCTCATTCCCGGCCCCGATATGGAAGTGCTCGAACGCAATAAGGTTGAGGTATACAGACTCGGTGGAGTCGTCCACCTTGATCATGGGGAGCCTCAGGACCCCGCTGGCAAAGGAGATGTCCTTGAGGCTGCTGGTCGTGCTCGTCTTGAACCGGATCCCGTGCTCGTGGAGCTTGGTGGCCGACCCGATTGTCTCCCCGCACAGCTTGGGCGGGACCTTATTGGACTTCTGCTTCTTGGGCTTCTTTTCCTCGGGCTTCTCCTCATGTGACAGCAGGCTCTTCCTATAGGCGTCCAGCACGTGTAGGCATTTGCCAATGGCCTTGCTGGGGAAGTCGAAGAAGTTAAAGATGAGATTGTTGATGTATTCGTCACCCTGTATTGTTGGAGTATAAAGTCAGCGCACTGAATACGAGATTGTTGTCGTATGATTACTACTTGCATAAGAGGTGTAGAAAAAAGGTTTCCGATAGATCTAATAATGAAATCGTTGGTTGGTCTCAAATAGGTCTAATGTTTCCCACGCGGAGTCCGTCGAAATCATTGAGATGTACTATTTGTTGTACTTATGGTGAGTAAATCAATCGGTGAAAATGAGCAAAATGAGGTAAGTAGTTTTCATGTATTTCATTAATTTATGTATCTCTCGAGTTCGTATATGTCTTGGATTCGTGTATTTATTAAATTCATAATTCATGTACTGCTTCTGTATATTAATTCTAAAAATCTATAAATAGACTGCAAAATCTTCATTCCAAAAAAGAAGAGAAAATACCTATATCTCTTTTGTTCAAGTTTTTTAAATGTGCTGGTTTCAAGAAGTGTTGGACTATAGTGCTCATACCAATAGGTTCAAGGTGTTATACCTCGAGAGATGAAATTCGTAAAGTTACTTAACATTGTTGGAGGAACTAATCGCTTTAAAGGTATTCGGTTAGCTATATCTTACCTCCAATTCTTATTATTATTTCTTTTTTGTTATTGACTTTTCGAATTTATTATTTTCTGGTTATAACAAATGGTGTTACATATTCTTCCCTCAATATGTTTCTTCTTCTGTTCTTTTCCATATTTTCCAACACTGTTAGGTTTACATGATACAGCGGTTTGTGAGCATATAATGACTTCTCTTACGATGGAGTGAAATCTAAGAAAGTAACCTTCTTGCCGTCGCTCTCAACGGTGACCAGCTTACGCAGCACTAGCATTGGCAGCTGATTCTCCAGCATCAGCATGTCTCGCATTATGTAAGGCATTATGTGGTTGCTGAAGATGGGGTCGTTGACCTTATAGCCGTCCACCTGTGTCACGGTCCCCAGGATCTCGAGCATGAAGCAGCCGTCAGTGATCATCACCTTCAGGAACCGGCCTGCCACTCCCTCTCTGCTGCCCACCTTCCACGTTGGGTCCAGTGCATCGTAGCTTTCCTCGAGGACCTGCGACACCTTCCTCAGGGAATCGAGGAAGGGCTCGAGGCGCTTCCCAGACCGCTTGAGGAAGCGGCAGAGCGCGCGGTGCTTATGTTCCTCCATGGGGAGGAGGTGTGTCTCCCCGTGGCGGTAGGGGCCGAAGGAGACAACCTGCGGCTGGTAGGCCTTGCGGTTGAGGTCAGTAATGCAGGAGTGGACCTTGTAGATGGACCGCTTCTCCCAGTACTGTTGCTGGTCTGAAGGCGGGAGCTTGCAGTCGAGGCTCTCGTTGACCTGGACGATCCAGTCTGTCTCGTTCGGGCCCGGAGGAGGCATGGTTCCGCAAGTTCCACAGGTTTCACAAGTTTGTGTTCCGGAGTGTTCCATGTTCTTTTTGTGCACCAGGTAAAGGCAAAAAGTGTTTTGGTAATGTCCATGAAACACGAGGGAATCAAATTGCATGCATGCCATCCACATAATCTTATGGCTGTGTACGAGCCTTGGGATTTAGTGAATCTCCTGTCTTCTTTTTTTTTTTTTTTTTTCCGGTCAAGAATCTCCCACGTGTCTGCCTCAACTAAAATGCTCGTATTGGAATGAGCAGATGCAACGTGATTTGGATATGGACCTCACCTATTTGACATGACATTAAATTTATAATTTTTACCTTTGGAATTATCTAATTTCTTACTTTGGGTTTCCTGTTTTCGTACTTAATGGCCCTCTTCCGTCCAAAATATCTTCTGCAACAGCAGAAAAAATAATATTTTAAAAAGAGTACTTTCCAATAATATATATATTTGCTGAGTTAGCTCATGGCAATCATGTAACTTCTCATAAATTAACTTTAGGGACCACACAAGTCAAGTTTTAATCTTCTTATGTCAAAAAAAAAAAAAATCTGTTGGCTTTATATGTAGAAAAATTTGTTCTAGCAAAAAGATATATTAAATCTCATATCAAAGTCGAACTAGTATTGCAAAGTTAATTTTATAAGTTAAACTAAATATCATTGTGAATTTTTTCTTTTTATTTTATTTTTGGTTTCGAGTCAACTTGGCGTAATCAACTGCAAGCATTTATGACCCTTAATCAACAAGAACTTGGATACATTATAACAGCTTATAAGCTCCAATCAAGAAGTAGTTCAATCTATTACAATTGCTACGATTAGTAAACAGTAGCACATGTATCTCATGAAAAATGTTGATTTAATCCCATCGACCAATTAAATTAACATAAAATTTCGAGAATCAATATTCTATACCAATTTCAATATCCCAAACATAACTTTGACTATGTACTCTTATTTTGGGCATATGTACACCGAAAGTCCTAAAATTTGCAAAAAATGTAGTTAAGTTTTAAATGTTGTCAAACTTTTACAATCAAATTCTTCCATTAATTTCGTCCAACTTGGTTAATAGAAAAAATGCTTATGTGACTTTTTTTTTTTTAATTTTCTCATTCATACGGGGTGATAAGATGGGTAAAACATGAAACATAAGACAAAAATGATGTTATTTTGATCCAAATCTTATTTTTAATAATAATTTTATTTAAATTAAATTTAAATAATATAAATTAAAATTAGAAAAGGAAAGAGAAAAGGGTTGAGACCTGGCAACAAGGGCTTAAATAAAATTAGTATTCAGAATCATATTTGAACCAAAATAACAATTTTTTAGTCAAATCATACCACTTAGGAGAGAGAAAATATTTTTAAAAGCCATGTTAGCATTTTCCTTTAGACAAGTTAAACGGATGTTGACATCTAAATTTTGACTACCCGTTTAGTCATTTATCGCATTAAGAAATTAGGGATTAATTTTAACCCCTAAAAAAATATTAATTAATTAATTAATTGCATAGCATTTAGTTGTAGGTGCACTTATTTTTTATTTGCATTTACTGGACCGGTGGTGGATGGGTCGAATTAGTGGTTTTGGGTTTTAAATTAACAGGTTGACCAAGCATTTAAAAATACAAACGGCGGCCCGTCTTTTGAAATTGAGATTTGAAATGAAGATTTTGAAATTTAAGAAAATCGGGTTGCAATCTTATCTTTAAAAATCATTAGAAGATATTCGAGAGATAAGGAAGAGGATTTTTTTTGGATTATAGGCGATCTTCGTATATTGAAAAACGAGATTAAATATTTTGCGAGGATCACCTACTTTTACCTATAAAAGCAACATGTACGGAGAGTGTTAGGGGGGCTTTTTGGAGGGTTTCCTTTGGTTGATTGAAAAGAAAAGAAAAAAGGTAAAGGAAAGTGAAAAGTAAAAAGCAAAAGCAGGAGTAGTGAGGCTTGAAGGGACAGTTACTGTTCACTGTCTCCTTCCCCTCGCTGCTCACGCTCGCACACCAGCGGCCGGAATTCGACACCGCTGGGCGACCTTGAGCTTCAGGCCGCAGCACGTTTGCACCACAGCAGCCGCTTCGCCAGTACCCCGCAGATCACCCAGCGCCGGCCACCGCGCGGCACCACCGCTCGTCGCCCCCGCAGCAGCCGCGACGACTCGAGCCTCCATCCGCGATCTGCAGCCAAGCCTCCGTCACCGACACCAGTAGCCGCTCGACCGCCCGAGCTCCGCTCCTGCAGCTAGATCTGACCACTGCAACCTCCGACCGGTGACCTGACGCTGCAAACCGAATTGATCCGCCCTGTCCGTTGCCGTTCGGCCCTCTGTTCCGTCCGGCGAAGCTGCTGTCGATCCGAGCCTGACTAACCCGAACGGCCCTCTGCTCCGAAGCCCACTGCTGCTGCACCGCCGTTCCACCACCGCCGATCTGCTAGCAACCCGCGAAGCTGCCCTGCCTTGACGCCGCTGCTGCTCCGCCGTCGCCGCCTTACACGCCGCACCAGGACCCCTTCTTCCGAGCGACGCCCACAGCAGCTCTTCCGCCGAGCCATCTCCACCAGTTGCTGCTGCATATCCGGTGGTCCGCTCGACGCCAGCAACGCCGCGACGCCCTCTTCGCCGGTGCCCGAACGCCGTTTGCTTCCTCCGGTCCGCTCGCCGACGGTTCACCTTTGTCGGAGTTTTCTCGCCGGATTGATCAACCGGCTGCCTTGGAGACCCGCCAGCAAGCCTTGCTCGAAAAAGGGAAAAAGGAAAAGAAAAAAAAAAAAAAAAAAAGAAAAATCAGATTAGGTAGTTTTTCTTTTATTTTATTTTATCTTTTATATTTTTATTCTGTTTTAGTGAAGTTGTTCCTTTTAGTATATGATTGATATTCCAACATGAATTAGCCCCTCAAATTAGGGATTTGACAGTCCGATTTTCGCGCCCGAAATCCGACTCGCAATCCTCGCAAAAAATCGACAATCCGATCAATCTCACGCCCGAGATTCGATTCGCGATTTATTTTAAAATTGGTCAACCCGATCTCATGCGCGAGATATGGTTCGCCAATTTTGGATATCAAATTTTATCTTGCTTGATTTTTTATGTTTGAGTCAATTTTATTTTCGTAAAAAAAAAGAATCAAAAAAAAAATTCGAATTAGGGTTAAGTTTGTTTTAGAATATTCCTGGTCTTAGGTTAAAATCGCAATCTTATTTCAAATTTTTAAATAAGAAAAATCAAAAATAAATCTGAATAAGGATTAGGTTTGTTTTTATTATCTTGCATATTTAGGATTGCAATCTTATTTCGAATTTTTACATAAAAAATCCAAAAAAGAAAGTGCATTCATTTAGGTTGTTGGTTTTTTATTTGAATTGCATGTTTAATTATGTGTTAGTTTTAATTTCGAATTTCTTAAAGAAAAACACACAAAAAAAATCATTGTGCATATTAGATTAGAATTGCATGTTTCATTTTAAATTTAGATAATCTTTTTTAGATAAATTGCATTTTAGATTTAGATAATGTCTTAGTTTAAATTAGGATTTAATATGACTTAATCCCTAGTTTAAATTAGATAGAATCTTAATCTAATTAGATCATTTCAAATTTCATAAAATTTGTCTTAGGATAAATTAGTTGCAATTTCTAGGATAGATTGCATTTTTAAAATAAAAAATGTCATTTGAATTAGGTTCATGAAATACACGTCATTTTAGTGATTATTGTTAGGTTCATTTCTAATTAGAAATTGTCCGTCATTAGATTATGTCATTTAATAAATGTCGCGTGACATATAGCTCGCATATTAAATTGTATGTCGCATGTCATTTTAGTTAAAATAATTTTGTACGTCATCGCATTTGCATCACACGTCATTAGAATTAAGTCATTATGGTTAATTTAGATTGCATATTTAATTATTGCATGTTCATTAAGAAATCATTGCATTTCTATTCATTCATATAGTTTAGGACATGTTGCTATGCCATATCATTTCATATTAGATTAAAAGCATTGCATTGCATATGGATTATAGTCTCGTTTAAAAGTGAAAGCGAAAATTGAGTGATTGCTTGTTAATTAGAAACCATAACTAGGGTTGTTGATGTGGATTTTAATTTAACACCGCAGATGCTTTCGTTGCTTTGAGGTAAGTCCTGCATTATTTAATTGTTTTCTTGGGTGTTAAATTGGTGGTTTGCGCGCCGCATAAACACCTCACATGTTAGGAAAATAGACTTAAAATCAATTTAAGCTGCCTACAAAAGCATTTTTCAAAATAAAAGAAATGGTACCGAAAGGGCGTTAGAGAAATCTAGCGTAATCAAGTCCCCGTACCCAAATCTCTGGTTCGTAAGAGTAAAGTGAACCTCCCATTACTTTACTTGGGTTTCTAATCGACCCACTAAAAATAGATTAGTGGCGACTCCTGATTGAAAATCATTTGCATATTAAGAACTCAAACTTAAGTCGCGAATTGGTATGGGCTTGGGAGAGCCCGAGTTAAGTCTAGGCTTAACAATCAATTAGCCAAACCCTAGGTGGTTCACACCCGAAAATTTGGTCGCGACAGCTTGGCGACTCCGCTGGGGACTTGAGTGAAAACTCTTAGTGGACTTAGGCCAATTTTCTTTTTGAAAAATGTTTTTGCTTGGCAGCGAGGATCCCAGGTACATCCCTAACATTTTAAGGTGTTAAATGTTCTTGCAGATTGGGAGGTATAAGGGGAGTAGTGATTGCTAACCCTTGTCTTGCAGGTTGGAGTTGGGAATGAATGTTTTGAATGCAAATTATTGAAGTGTTGTATGATTTAAACTGTTGTGTATGCCTTGCATTTAGCACTACACTATTGCACACACAACCCGCCGCCGGACCTGGGCCGCATAGGATCATTTAGGATGGTATTGAGATGGATACCACTCCGACCGCATGCTCGCGGTACGAGTCGCCCATCTCAATCCCGAAGTTTCTTTCATGGTGTCAAGAGTACCCACCTCGGTCTACATGCTCGCGACCCGGGTTGGCTCTTTGACTAAGCCAGAGTCATGAGGACCCGACATAGTCCACAAGCCCGTGGCTAGTCTGATCATCCTTATGGCTCCACCTTGATGAGCCTTATAGATTAGAAATCGAGCCACCTACCATGCGCATGTCTATGTGATTGCCGTCGATTTTTCTTGGTAAAATAAGTTTTCTATCCCTATACCATGCAATTTATTTTGTCATGCTTTTGGTCTGTCCATGACAATCTAAGATAGTCATTTGATCTAATTCCTTTCAAGAATGAAATGAGGAAATTGCCATGCAATAAATCATTTGGAAAATAAAAAACTTTGGAGAATTTGTTTTCAATTCATGTCTAGGAAATTTGATCTTGCTAGGATGTTCATTTTTCTAGCTCTCTTTAGGAAATTCCCTTTTTGTAAGAACTTTTCATAAAAAAAATGAAAAAAAGGATGAAAAAAGTTTATAGATCATTGTCATGGATTGATTCTTTATTTGCACCTCGTACTTATATATTTTCATTCATTTGGATTAGGTGATAACGAATCTGCCGCGTATTACGCAATTAAGAGCTAAAATGGCCGACCAAATTGAAATGTGTGATCGTATCTCTGCTATGGAATACCAACTCCAACAGTTGCTCACCTCTATGCAACTCATGACAAGCCAAATCCAATCCCTCCGAGTGGATTTGACTCCTGCACCTGCTTTCCCTGAGGTAGTAGTTCCGAAACAGGAATACAATACCCAAATGAGCAATAATGACATGCCTGAACTGGAAGTGATGGACACTCTAGGGCAGCCTAGTGACAAGTTTGATTACTTGGTGAAGTATTCAGCTCCTCCCAGCTTTTACTTTGACTCCCGCAACATAGTTCCAAGTGGATGGGATGACATGGACGATCTGACGCCTCCAAAGACAGAGAACTCTGATGACGCCCTGGAAGGAATCACAGGTCTGTTCGATGACCTCTTCATAGGAGCCAATGACGAAGGACCTTCGAAAGACATAGATGTTAGCCTGCAAGAGTAACTTGTTACTGTTGCATATTCCCCTGCGCGGGAATTTTTATCTCTTTCTAGGAATTTTTATCACTTTTTAGGATTGGTTTTCGCTTTTTAGGAATCATTTTCGATTTTTTCTCTTTTTAGGAGTTTAGGAATCACAGTTTCCATTCCAATAATGTAATTCATTTGATTCTATTCAATGAAATTACAATTTTATTTCCAATTTTTGAGGACATGATGGAGTATACCAAACCAGTCCAATGACGATATCCAACCATGAAAAAGAAAAATATCATCCACGGAGAAATCCTGAGGGCTGGACTTTCTCATGTTTCCTCCCAAAAAACCTTTTCGAAAACAAAAAGCATTTCATTGTCAAAAAAATTTCCAAAACTTGTAGCAGATTAAACCTGTTTGTTTATCTGACTCATTTGCTTCTTGTCTCAGAGCATAATTCTATAACTTGTTATGACAAGGGACATCTAAGAATAGCGTATCAAGTTTCAATGATCATATACTTGACTTGTGATCAACAGGTTTAGAGCGCACTTGCAATAAAAATTTGGGGCAAGTAAAAGAGAACCATCATTCTCCGGTGGAAGATCCTGGGGGCAAGTTTGCTCCGAATTACAGCCTGTATGTGGTAAGGAAAGTACTTCCAGGAGGTGACATCCTAGCAGAAATGAATGGTCGTGAGTTTTCAAACTCTAGTGAATTATGATGCTTTCAAGAAGTATTATTTATGATAGAATTTGCCATGTCATGTTTTGAGCTGCAAGCATTTCTATGATGAGTAAATTGCCTCAGTGAATTGAAATGTTCAAATTTGTTGCAAATCTTGCATTTTTCCTCCTTGATGAATTGTGTGAGATGGAGTGAATGTGTCAAATGGGATACTTTGGAATGATGAAAGGCAAATCATATTCCATACACTGTTTCATACACTAACCCCCAGTGAGTTGTGTGGAAAAATTCCATGCCTACAAGAAAAAGGGTGATCTCGCAAAGGGTACGTCAACCGAGGTGATGAGAGGTAGTTTCTTCTACTACCCGAAACACTACAGGTAAATCCATTGTTCAGCCCTTTGAGCCCACACACATGAAGAGCTTTTCAAATTATCCCTGTCAAGAATCGTCTCATTGGGACAAGATTTGAAATGAATGATAGGAATTTTCTTACTCGTACTTGCATCAATCTTTGAGTATTGCTTTTACAAAGTGTGACTTGTACGATAATTTAAAGTGCCTTAGGACGACGAAGAGCAGTTCTTTCTCTATCCTATACACTTTATCCATTGCATAGCCCCCTTGAGCCTATGATTTCATTTCGCATTAAACTCAGTTGGTGATCATCCCCCACACTGGGGCAAGGAAAGAAAAATCAAATCACTCAAGTAGCATGATTTACAATGCTGATAAAATGGAGACTTTGTCAAAAAAAAAAGAGTGCAAAAAAATGGGGCATGAAAAAAAGCAGTGTGCCTGGTAAAAGCAAGGCCAATGCCCCAAAAGAGAAAAATCAAACACTTGATGTAGTGAGTCGTATCCCCAACAAGGTGGTACCCAAAAAAAGAAAAAGAAACTCAAATGTTGAGATGTTGCAATCAGTGGAGTTGTGATGTGAAGAAAATCTTCGACAATGGGGAGGAAAATTGTTGGAAATGTCAAGATGATCACCAACTTTGACCCCCTAAACACTTTTTGAGCCAAATGATCATTTCGTTTTTCAACCTATGAACCCAACCTATGTTACGTCCCTTACAAAGTCTCTTCAGATTAGGGCATTTGAATTAACGTAAAAGTTCATATGTTTGAAAGCATCGCTTGAAGAAGTGCGAGTAAGATAATTTCTACTTCATTTCTCATATTTCTTGATTTGTAAACCCCAAGATGATTGTGGAATATCACTCATTTTTCAATTGCCTCGACTCAAAGAGTCTCCTTTGCTAAGCCATTGACCAAGCCCGCATTACAGTCCCTGTTAAAGACCTCTCAGATTGGTAAGTTCGTACCACTTGCGAGATTACTCGGACCCTTGTTTGGCATGATGACAGTGAGATAGAGTGATTGTTAAAAAATCCTGCATCAAAGGTCAGGATGAAATGGCCATTTTAATCAGGGAGTGAAAAGTCCTTTCTGATCGAAAGATCCCTCATTTGACACATCCATGACATTCATGTATTCAGATTGGAATATTCTTTTTAAATGTCTCCAATGGAAATTTGAGTGATGCAAATGTCATTATGCATGAACCTCAATTGAATTGATAAAAACTTCAGTAGATTTTAAAGTGTGCATTCCGAATAGCTTTAATTGCCTATCTTTTTGGTAAATGCATTTTTGCTCTAAATCGTGTCTCAAAGACCCAAGAGCTCTTGACATTCAGGTTCCTTTCAAGAAGAGAAACCATCACAAACATTTAAGGTGCATCCTTGATTTATTTCTACCGAGAGGTGAGAGACCTCCACAGGATATCTAAGTTCCAGAAGACATATCCCCAAGAATCAGAGATATCACCAGGTAAGTATATCTCTACCCATTCTCGACACTTGACTCGGTCAAGCTGTCTCTTTATATTGACCTGGCGTGCTTTTGTAGCCCAGCGTTCATCGACCCGGCGTGCTTTCGTAGCCCAGTGTTTTTTATATTGACTTGGCGTGCTTTTGTAGCCCAGAGTCCCTTTCATTGACTCGATGTGCTTTTGTAGCCCGATGTTCTTTATATTGACTCGATGTGCTTTTGTAGCCCGATGTTCTTTTATTGATTGCCCCGGTGTCTTTTATCTACCCGTGCTTCCATAGCCCGGCGTGCTTTTTTGTAGCCCGATGTTCTTTCATATGTGCTTTTGACCCGATGTGCTTTTGTAGCCCGATGTTCTTTATATTGACCCGGCGTGCTTTTGTAGCCCAGAGTTGCTTTCATCGACCCGGCGTGCTTCCGTAGCCCGGTGTCTTTTATCGACCTGGCGTGCTTTCGTAGCCCAGAGTTCTAAACACCGACACTCGATCGAGTTGTCCCCCAAAGATTTTTCTCCAGATTCAGTCTGATTAAGGCAACACTTATTTCCCTATTCAGGTGACCGTAGAATGGTACGGGTCTTGACAACATCTATTTCCCTATTAGGCGACCGTAGAATGGTACGGGTCTGGAAGGTAATTTCCCTATTTAGGCGACCGTAGAATGGTACGGGTCCTAGACAACATCTATTTCCCTATTCACGGGCTTGGAAGGTAAACCGTAGAATGGTACGGGTCTTGGAAGGTAAATCCCCATTTAGGCGACCGTAGAATGGTACGAGTCCTAGACACAACCAAACACTGCCCTACTAGGTGACCGTAGAAAGGTACGGGTCCTAGGAAAGCAGTCTCTTTGCAAAGTCATGTTACTATTCTAGGCGACCGTAGAATGGTACGGGTCTTGGACATGTAACACCAACTATCTTGAATCACTCTACCCTCCTTGAAGGTAAGATATTCCAGGTAAGTTTTTTTACCATTTTCCAAAATTTAGACATCTCAGTCTAGATCTGGATGTCTCCATTCTTTTCGTGGAACATTTCACTCTGGATGTGAATGTTCTTCAATCTCCCTCGTTATACCTAGTCTGGATCTAGGTATTTCAAGTTCCAAAATTTCGACATCTCAGTCTGGATCTGGATGTCTTAATTATTTTGGTCTAAACATTTCACTCTGGATGTGAATGTTTTTTCGACCTTTCTCGTTATACTTAGTCTAGATCTAGGTATCTCGAGTACAAAACCTTGACATCTCAGTCTGGACCTAGATGTCTTGATTATTTTCATTCAAACATTTCACTCTGGATGTGAATGTTTGTCAATCATTCTCATTATACCTTAGTCTGGATCTAGGTATTTTGAGTTTTTCAAAAATCTTGACATCCAGTCTGGATCTGGATGTCTCATTTTTTTCTGTTGAACATTTCACTTTGGATGTGAATGTTCTTACCGTTACGCTTTTCAAGGAACCCGAGTGAGAGTTGGGTACTTGTGGAGTAAATAGGGATTTATCATGTACCTCAAGATGCTTTACCGCACTGATTGGTAAGTAATTGTAGGTACGTTCTTTGCTTTGACATCATGCATTTGCATTAGCATTTCCATGCACCATATGAATTGCTTTCTTTAAAAAAAAATGGGATACATTTCCCGACAAAAAAATCATTTAGTGCATGTGCATAGTTAACATTTAGGTCTCAATTTGTCTTTGAAGGCAACCTCTTCGAGCCCACCTTCAAAGAGGGGCAGCTGTTGACACCTAAATTTTGACTACCCGTTTAGTCATTTATCGCATTAAGAAATTAGGGATTAATTTTAACCCCTAAAAAAATATTAATTAATTAATTAATTGCATAGCATTTAGTTGTAGGTGCACTTATTTTTTATTTGCATTTTTACTGGACCGGTGGTGGATGGGTCGAATTAGTGGTTTTGGGTTTTAAATTAACAGCTGGACTAAGCCCATGAAAATACAAATTGGCCCGAGCCCGTCTTTGAAATTGAGATTTGAAATGAAGATTTTTGGAATTTAAGAAAATCGGGTTGCAATCTTATCTTTAAAAATCATTAGAAGATATTCGAGAGATAAGGAAGAGGATTTTTGGTGATCGAGAGGTTATAGGCGATCTTCGTATATTGAAAAAACGAGATTAAATATTCTGCTAGGATCACCTACTTTTACCTATAAAAGCAACATGTATGGAGAGTTTTAGGGGGGCTTTTTGGAGGGTTTCCTTTGGTTGACTGAAAAGAAAAGAAAAAATGTGAAGGAAAGTGAAAAGTAAAAAGCAAAAGGAGGAGCAATGAGGCTTGAAGGGACAGTTACTGTTCACTGTCTCCTTCCCCTCGCTGCTCACGCTCGCACACCAGCGGCCGGAATTCCACACCGCCGGGCGACCTTGAGCTTCAGGCCGCAGCACGTCTGCACCACAGCAGCCGCTTCGCCAGTACCCCGCAGATCACCCAGCGCCGGCCACCGCGCGGCACCACCGCTCGTCGCCCCCGCCGCAGCAGCCGCGACAACTCGAGCCTCCATCCGCGATCTGCAGCCAAGCCTCCGTCACCGACACCAGTAGCCGCTCGACCGCCCGAGCTCCGCTCCTGCAGCTAGATCTGACCACTGCAACCTCCGACCGGTGACCTGACGCTGCAAACCGAATTGATCCGCCCTGTCCGTTGCCGTTCGGCCCTCTGTTCCGTCCGGCGAAGCTGCTGTCGATCCGAGCCTGACTAACCCGAACGGCCCTCTGCTCCAAAGCCCACTGCTGCTGCACCGCCGTTCCGCCGATCTGCTAGCAACCCGCGAAGCTGCCCTGCCTTGACGCCGCTGCTGCTCCGCCGTCGCCGCCTTACACGCCGCACCAGGACCCCTTCTTCGAGCGACGCCCACAGCAGCCTTCCGCCGAGCCATCTCCACCAGTTGCTGCTGCAGATCCGGTGGTCTGCTCGTCGCCAGCAACGCCTGCGACGCCCTCTTCGCCGGTGCCCGAACGCCGTTTGCTTCCTCCGGTCCGCTCGCCGGCGGTTCACCTTTGTCGGAGCTTTCTCGCCGGATTGATCAACCGGCTGCCTTGGAGACCCGCGAGCAAGCCTTGCTCGAAAAAGGGAAAAAAAAAGGAAAAGAAAACAAAAAAAAGAAAAAAAAAAATCAGATTAGGTAGTTTTTCTTTTCTTTTATTTTATCTTTTATATTTTTATTCTGTTTTAGTGAAGTTGTTCCTTTTAGTATATGATTGATATTCCAACATGAATTAGCCCCCTCAAATTAGGGATTGACAGTCCGATTTTCGCGCCGAAATCCGACTCGCAATCCCTTGCAAAAATCGACAATCCGATCTCATGCCCGAGATTCGATTCGCGATTTATTTTTAAAATTGGTCAACCCGATCTCATGCGCGAGATATGGTTTGCCAATTTTTGGATATCAAATCTTATCCTGCTTGATTTGCTGTTTTGAGTCAATTTTATTTTCAAAAAAAAAAGAATCAAAAAAAAAGGGGAATTAGGGTTAAGTTTGTTTTAGAATATTCCTGGTCTTAGGTTAAAATCGCAATCTTATTTCAAATTTTTAAATAAGAAAAATCAAAAATAAATCTGAATAAGGATTAGGTTTGTTTTTATTATCTTGCATATTTAGGATTGCAATCTTATTTCGAATTTTTACATAAAAAATCCAAAAAAGAAAGTGCATTCATTTAGGTTGTTGGTTTTTTATTTGAATTGCATGTTTAATTATGTGTTAGTTTTAATTTCGAATTTCTTAAAGAAAAACACACAAAAAAATCATTGTGCATATTAGATTAGAATTGCATGTTTCATTTTAAATTTAGATAATCTTTTTTAGATAAATTGCATTTTAGATTTAGATAATGTCTTAGTTTAAATTAGGATTTAATATGACTTAATCCCTAGTTTAAATTAGATAGAATCTTAATCTAATTAGATCATTTCAAATTTCATAAAATTTGTCTTAGGATAAATTAGTTGCAATTTCTAGGATAGATTGCATTTTTAAAATAAAAAATGTCATTTGAATTAGGTTCATGAAATACACGTCATTTTAGTGATTATTGTTAGGTTCATTTCTAATTAGAAATTGTCCGTCATTAGATTAGGTCATTTAATAAATGTCGCGTGACATATAGCTCGCATATTAAATTGTATGTCGCATGTCATTTTAGTTAAAATAATTTTGTACGTCATCGCATTGCATCACACGTCATTAGAATTAAGTCATTATGGTTAATTTAGATTGCATATTTAATTATTGCATGTTCATTAAGAAATCATTGCATTTCTATTCATTCATATAGTTTAGGACATGTTGCTATGCCATATCATTTCATATTAGATTAAAAGCATTGCATTGCATATGGATTATAGTCTCGTTTAAAAGTGAAAGCGAAAATTGAGTGATTGCTTGTTAATTAGAAATCATATCTAGGGTTGTTGATGTGGATTTTAATTTAACACTGCAGATGCTTTCGTTGCTTTGAGGTAAGTCCTGCATTATTTAATTGTTTTCTTGGGTGTTAAATTGGTGATTTGCGCACCTGCATGAACACCTCACATGTTAGGAAAATAGACTTAAAATCAATTTAAGCTGCCTACAAAAGCATTTTTCAAAATAAAAGAAATGGTACCGAAAGGGCGTTAGAGAAATCTAGCGTAATCAAGTCCCCGTACCCAAATCTCTGGTTCGTAGGAGTAAAGTGAACCTCCCATTACTTTACTTGGGTTTCTAATCGACCCACTAAAAATAGATTAGTGGCGACTCCTGATTGAAAATCATTTGCATATTAAGAACTCAAACTTAAGTCGCGAATTGGTATGGGCTTGGGAGAGCCCGAGTTAAGTCTAGGCTTAACAATCAATTAGCCAAACCCTACGTGGTTCACACCCGAAAATTTGGTCGCGACAACGGAGTTTTTTTTTTTTGGGTCGGTCATACTTTACTTCTATTTTAACTCTCACTCTCAAACTTTTGCCATGCCTCCTTGCAGGGTGTAGGAGTCGAAACCCACACTTGAAACTAATTCGTCCCCATCCCAATCCCCCTGAGAAGGTGGGGATTCAAAACCCCCACCTCCCCCTTCCATGTTGAAAGGGTGGCCACTGAAGCAAATCTCAGTGGTTAAGTTAAACAGAGTTAATGGAAGAATTTGATTGCACTAATTTGATAAGTTTTAAATTTTAATTGCATATTCTGTAAACTTTACGATTTAATTGCACTTTCATGACAATCATAGAACTTCCATTGCACATATCCCTTTTATTTTTTTTTTTTTTTTATTTTTTTTGGGTCAAATTCTCTTATTTAAAATGCCCAAATTCTTACACTCCATAACTTTTTATATTAGGGAATTCTTATAATCCATCTCTTTTTTGAGATAAATTACATGGCATGCATCTTAATCCTCGAGTTCCAATTACCAACATTGATGACCCATTTCGGGTACCTCACATTCAATTTTGTTCCTAAATAAACCAACCCCTGGACATCACTTTCTTGCTCAAAGAGAAAGTGCAATGGATTCTCTTTCATAAACAATTGAAGGCTCTTATTATTTTATGAGACTACTACTAACTATTTTAAAAGTTTAAACTATTAAATAAATATGTGATTTAATATCTAAATTTTCTAAAACTCTAGCGGAAGCACAAAAACAAAAATACTAATAGAAGGCCATTCACTAATTCTGCTCTTGGACTTGGGTCCAGACAACAATTTCTTCTTCAATGAGGGCATATCTACTTCTACGCCTGTCAATACAAAATGCGCACGTGAATTTTTTATACAGGAGATTTTTACGATTTTAGAGGGGCCAAAGAATTTCAAAAGAGGCAAAGATCTTTAATTTCAATGATGTTTCTTTAGGTGTCTCAACGAATCTCAATCGTGATATAGACCTCACATGTACTGAACAACCACTGATATTTATTGAGACACTAAGAGGAGTATTGTACAATAAAGAGGATTCAAGTCATTTCGAAAGGGCTGGACATGCCTGTCCAAACCTACTCTTTATTGAATCTTAAATTGGGTTGGACCACTTTTCACTCCGTTACAAAATTTTCTCTTTGATCTATAATCTCCATCCTATTCATTTCCAAATGAGAGTGAAGAGGTTATAGTCCAAATTTTGAAATTAATAAGACATATTCGGAGATAACAAAGTATGATGGTTGGTAAATTTTTCTCAAAGCTACTTTTCCTCCATTTTCTTTTCTTTTTTTAAATCTTCCACTTATATTTCAACAAAAATCTTTCTTTCTTCCCATCTTCCTTTTCACCGCTTTGCTTCTTTAGGTTCTTTCACCACATTTTTTTGTCCCAAACATAAGAAGACAAAGAAAGCGTGGACTCGGAAGATCATATAGAAATCTTAAACAATTCAAAATATAATAGAATATCTACAATAAACTCGACTGAAAACGATATGTCTCTCGTTCATAATTTACTTTATAATTGCCTCTACTTATTATGAAACACTTGCATCGACATGAGAGAAACAGACTTTTGAAGTGTCCTACTTTAATTCCAATCAAAATTTTCACATATCAAACATTACAAATTCCTTTAATTCATTCCGAATGATATTACTTTTCAGGCGATAATTAGGTTGGATCCATGGAAACGTCAGAATCGCTACTCTAGAAGGGCTCTGGCATGTTTCTCCATCTGATGGGCAATTCATTTGCAAGAGAAAAAAGAAGGGAAATTTTTTGTGTACGAAGTCTTTAAATAGCCAACACACTTGAACATTTTTCCAACAACTGAAAATTCACTCGTGGGTCATTTCAATACTGAGCACGTGATCAGCTGTTGTCCCCTGACTGTTTCGTACATTTTGAAGATTGACAAAACTTTTCTTAATTGCCTTTTAATTCTGATAGTAAGTTTTTTCAGGTGAAACCTTTAATAAGTATCATTAAATGTTACTCAACAGACTAAAGGACGTAGCGAAATCTTATCTTTCATATTCAATATCAACGGAATAAGTATATTGATCTAACTATGAATCATTGTGTTAACAACTAGAAGATTGCTGTGGATTCCTTGCCTTATATATATTGATTGTCCGAAAGGAAATTATTGAATACAATCTTACTTATTTGGAATATCTCAATCTATCAATGGGACAATCAATTAAAGGAGAAATGTTCTCCAATGAAAGGACTCAACTTATGGAAACCCCATCTTCTATATGGGTTGTAGATCTTTTGGGAAACTTCATTCTCGGCAATTCAGAAGAGATTAGATCTTCCTCTAGATTCTAGTCCAACAAGTTGATTGGATGAATGATCCTCAAAGAGTGGGTCCAACAATCAACTTGGACATTAATGAGTGTAAAAGGAAGTCATAATGCTGAAGGATGCTAAGAGAGAACACAGAAGTTTTGAATTCCAAAAGTTCAACAAAGTCTTATCCTCAATACTTTTGTCTTTTGTGAGCTATTCATTGTAATTTCTTAACGGTCGTGAGTGTGAAATCAAATAATCTTTCACACGAACTTGAGTAGTGAATAGTCAATTCTTGTAACCTTTGATTGACTAATTATAGTTGAATTTAGCAGATAGGTTGTCAGTGCGGGAGAATTGACGTAAGTTTGTCAAAGCCAAACTACTATAATTTTGTTGTATGCAAATTTTTTATCTATGAAACTCTTATTTATATTTTGTGATAGATTATTGCACATCCATAAGATCTGAATACTTTGTCATCATTTATTGTCCTTTTTCAACATTATCTTCATATTGTTTTAATTCCGCATTATCACTTATTCACCCCATGATAAATTTAGCCCTAACAACTAGGTGCTAAAATTTGTCCATTTTAAGGTGAATGGTGGAGTGCGAGGAAATATCATACCAGCTTGTGATGCGGTCGCAATGATTAATCGTGAAGTGTTGAGAATACATTTTTACAGACTCCCGACATATGCGTGGACAAAATCTATGGTTTTTGTTCGTCAAATTTGCGTCCTTCTGTTCTGATACTTCATTCTCTTGCACAACAATGCAGTACTAGTTCTCCAGATTCTTGTCCGTTGCCCGCAAATGCTCCATCATGATGCGAAAGCCCCCTTGATCCTGAAGGCCTTCTAAGGTGATTTCTTGAGATTTGATCTTCATTCTTTCATCCCATTTCAAGAACTGCTCATCAGGTAAGAGGGGTGGAACTACGATGGGGCAGGCGAAGAGGGAAAGAAAGAAAGAGGGGGGTGTTGAGAGTTGCAGATTTTCCTATGTTAGGTGCTAAATCAAAAGGAGTTCTGTCGGTAAAAAGGCCAGAGCTATGAATTTATTCATTATCTCTTTTTGTTTCTGTAGTTATATTACTGATTTAATTACACAACTTACTATGGATGTAGTATGATGCGGTGGCCTTCTATATGGAGAACGAAAATTGTTAATTTGTTACTGGTTTCTGTATTCCAATAATGTGTATGCTTTACGTATGCAGTTCTTGGTGACCGTGGTTAAATGCTTGTTGGCTTGCACTTGGGACATGTGATCGTCCCTTTCCAGGCGAGAGAATTGGATGTCGCAGAGATTTTTTTTACCCGATGGAGATTTACTTTCTATCTCGATTATTGGGTAAACCCTTTTGGTTATTTTACTTTCAATCTTGATTATGCATCACAATCGACTATAGGTTCTGAGGACAGTTTCGTGAATTTATCTATCATTTGCTTTGTCGTAACAGGCGTGCGTGTGAATATGGTTCTCTTGACATGCAGTCAAATGGGTGTCCCTGCTGTTGTAGCTCGCATTCTCTTCACCTTAATATACCTGATGGTAATGCATTGACTCGTCAATATTTTACAATCCGCTGTACTTTGCTTTATGTTATAGTGAGGATCTTGTCCTTGTCAAGCCTTATCTTGTGTTCCACGTCTTCTGGATTTTCCTTATGGATCTTTCCTCAACAGGTTGATTTCAGGGAACTTAGGCGTACTCAACATTTCTGGAGTGGATAGGGGAGAACGAGTTGATTATTTATGTCCTTGCTGCTTCATATGTCCTGCACATTTATCTACAGAGCTTCTACCGGATGCGTCATGTGAATAACATCATAGGTTTGCTTTCTTCTTCCAGTTCCCTATTTTAACTACAAAACATTGGAATTAACATTTGTCGGACCATGTTGCAAAATTGATAACTCTTCTTATGGCAACTGAGTTTAATAAGAAGTGGAAGACAGTTGTAGTATTTTATTAATACGTCCATGATGGGGTGCGATTGAAACGCACCATTTTGTCTTGATATACTACGATGGAAAGACACCCTTTTGAGAGGGTGTGAGGGAGTCATATAAAAGGCTACTGAAGACAACCGTTGGAATGGTTGGCAATACATACGCTTAGAAAATCCTCTCCTTTTGTTTGTCCCATTTCCATCAAAAGAAAGAAGGCATTCCATTTCTCCTTTACAAGAACAATTGGCATTTATGCTGTGGAAATCGGATGCTTTTCTCGTAATTGCATTCAGACCAACGTGATTATTTTTGTTTGTGATTCATCCACAATTCAACGATTGTTCTAGGGTAAATTGTTGTTTGTGGATCAAATAAAGGTAAGTCATCTTCCGCTGATTTTATTTCCAACATTGGTAGTAGAGCCTGGTCGTGATTTATGCCTTGTTTTCATCATATTTTCTCGTTTACCACTTGAAATCGAGATAAGAGATTATATTTTATGTTGTCTGGATGTTTGTTGCTCGGAATTGCAATCTAAATCATCGAAAACGAATCGAAGCGAAGAACAGGTTCGAGGCCGTGTACACCCGTACGGTTTTGGCCATTTTTTCGAAATATTTTTTTGGCCAAAATAAATTTTAAAAAATACAGAGTGAAAGCACTCGTCAAGACAAGTTCGTCGATGGGTCGAGCGCCACCGGAGGACAACGGACACGCCCACACGCACGGCTAGAAGCCGCTGCGCGTGGGAGCCACATGCCTGACATGCTAGAAATGCTAGCGCATGCATAACACATGCCGATTGATGAACCGACGCATGCTGACGTCACCTTGACGTCGCCGACGACGGCAGTTGGCCGATCGGTCACTGGCCGGCGACCCAACTCGTGACCCAACCCGACTTGTGATCCGACCCAAAGTTGACCCGACCCGATTGTTGACCGGTCAACAGGTCGGACTGGTCAACCAGTTCAACGGTCAAACCGTCGGACCGGCCAGGAGCCGTTTGGCTCGTTGGGGCGTGCGACACGCGCCGGGCGCGTGTGGGCACGTGGGACCTCCGATTGGAGCGTGGTCAGTGGCATTTGGTTCGTATGGATATGCTCTACACTGTGGTATATTTATTTTTTATATTTGAATTTTTTAAATGTATGAAATTGTGTACGGAACTCGAAATACGTGTATTTTTAAGGTATAAATGCATAATTTATTCGTTTGTAGCTTGTATTTTCTTATGTTTTAGGAAATATAGTACCTAGCCTATATGAAAATGATGTCATATATGCTGTGTAGAGCTTGGTTTGATGGTAGCATGCATAAAGTTTAATATACTTACAATTTTCTAGTTCCAAGAAAATTCAAACAATGGTAGGAAATCATTATTTTGCCGTTACATGTTGAATTGTGGTTTTGATTGTAGTTGTAGCATGATTGTTTTTTAGACGTTGGTTCACATCATGCTATGTTTTTGTGTTAATGGAAAAATGTAGAAATTACATGAGGTCATATAATTATTTTTCCTAGTGGGAGTTCGTAGGTTGGTAGGATTCGAAGGAGTTCTCACCTAGAACTTAAAATTTGTGCAAATTAAACTAGTTAATGATAATAGAACAATTGTACGTAGGAGCTAATTGGAAATATAGTGAACTTTCGTTTCCGTGTCTTTTATTGAATTATCATTGATTTAGTTTGTCTTTGCTGCAAATTAAATGTGTGTTACTCTGAAAAGTGTGCTAGTATTGATTATAAGTTTATTATGTCAATGTATTATAGCAATTGATTATGACTTCGGCATCCAAGACCATTGTGGCTGACCTCAATAAGGGTGAGAAGCTGAACGGTGACAATTATGGTATTTGGCACCGAAAGGTTCAGTACATCCTTGAGGAGCAAGAGATTTTGAAAACCCTCAACCACATCATGGATGAACCTAAGCATGGAACTTTAGCTCAACATAAGAGAGATCTAGAAGCTTATCAAGCTTAGAAAAAGAAAAATAGCATTGCTCGCATTACATTGCTGAGTTGTATGCAAGATGATCTCATGTGTGAGTTTAAAAGTTATGATAAAGCTCAAGCTCAGTGGGTTGCCTTGAAAGATAAGTTTGGGGGTATATCTACCACTAAGTTGAGGAGACTCACCATCAAGTTTGACACATACCGAAAGCGCCCAAATGTAACGATGAGATAGCATCTTCGGGAGATGTCAAACATGATTCGTGAGCTGAAGTCGGCAGGTCAATCCCTTACTGATGAACAGCAAGTTCAAGCTGTTATAAGGTCTCTTCCTAACAATTGGGAGCATATGAAGATCAATATGACGCATAATGAGAATATTGTCACTTTTGATGATATTACGTGTCATTTGGAATTAGAGGATGAACGCCTAGAGGCTGCGAGATCCTCTACTCATGCTTATGTTGCTGAATCGAGTTCGCGCAAAGCTTCGGGCTTTAAGCGCAAAAGGAATCATCAATTCAACAACAAAGGGAAGAAGACTGATCAGGCACCTAAGAAGGCTAAGACCTTCCAACGCAAGAGGCGTGGTAGGAAGAAGGACAAGGTCAAGATGAAGTGCTACAATTGTGGTAAGATGGGTCACTTTGTTTGTGAATGCACTAAGCCGAAAGAGGTACCCTATTACTCCATTACTTTAAGTAATGCTTTTGTTTCTAGTACTGTCATGCTTGCTGAATCTCATCCAATGTGGACTGTAGACTCAGGAACAACAGATCACGTAGCTAGAGATCGAGAAGCATTTGTGGAGTATCGTTGGATACAGCCTGAAAAAAGATGGTTATATGTTGAGAATAACTCAAGAATTGAAGTGAAGGGTATTGGCATATGTAAATTAATTTTACGTGATAATCGAAGCCTATTCCTACATGATGTCCTTTATGCTCCATATATTCAATGAAACTTGGTCTCCGTAGTTGTTTTTCTTAGCCTAGGTTATGTATTGAATTTCCATGGTGATTGTGTTGATATTTTGTTTTGAACAGTTTATTATAGTTCAGGTCATGTATTGAATGGTTTTATGGTATTAGACATTGACTATGATCAATACAATATTAATGTCGATGGTTTTTTTTCTTTAATTGCATCTTCTAGTAATGTTGAGATTGATGCAAGTACTTGGCAAACTAGATTAGGTCACATTGGGTTGCAAAGAATGTAAAAATTGGCTAGAGAAGGCCTTTTAGGGTCATTCACTAATATTAATCTACTCGTATGTGAATATCGTCTAGCGGGAAAAGCAATTAGAAAACCATTTAGTAAAGAGACTAGAGCCAAATTTCCATTGCACCTTATACATTCTGATATTTGTGGTCATTTGAATGTGAGAGCGAGGCATGGAGCCTCATATTTCATCACTTTCATAGATGACTTCACCCGTTTCGGTTATGTCTTTCTGATCTCCCATAAGTTAGAAACATTAGATTGCTTTAGATGATATACATCGATGGTAGAGAATCAGTTGAATAAAAAAATAAAGGCATTGAGAACCGATTGCAGACGTGAGTATCTATCGGAGCAATTCAAGACTCTTTATGATGAGAAGGGAAATTGTACGACAATTGACTATTCCTTGTACTCCACAACAAAATGGGGTAGCTGAAAGAAGGAATAGAACCCTATTGGAAATAGTTAGGTCTATGATAGCGCAAGGAAATTTACCTATCTCCTATTGGGAAGATGCATTATTGATAGCTGCCTATGTACTTAATGAGTGCTCTCAAAATCAGTCACTTCCACCCCTTATGAATTATGGACTGGTAGGATACCAGACTTAAGTAGTCTATGTCCATGGGGATGTGTAGCTTATATTTATGATTCTTCCCACAAATATGGCAAATTAGGTCATAAAGGGAAGAAATGTAGCTTTATAAGATATTCTGAACACTCCAAATGGTATGTGTTCATAAGTGAACAAGCTGATTGAAGTATGACTAAAATAGAGTCATGAGATGTCACGTTCTTGGAGAACGATTTTCTTAGTAGAAGTGAGATTGATAAGAACTTCCAATTATATGAGATGGAAGATCCTAATAACACACCCACTGATGTTGTAGAGGGAAATGAAGATTTACCTCAACATGTAAGACCTAGTGGGAGTCTTGCATCATCTGGCAAACTAAATTCAAGAGAAATTCAGTTGTGTAAAAGTAATTGTAAAAGTATTCCTCATCATCATTTTGAGATTGAAGCGAAAGCATTTATGATTGCTCAGAAAGACAATACCAAGTCAAAGACTGTTCAATAGGCTCTCTCATCCTCTGATGAGGAAGAATGTAGAAAAGTTTTGGAAGATGAGATGGAGTCTATGAAGGCAAATCACGTCTGGAACTTAGTTGATCTACCACCCCATCGCAAGGCCATCGGAAACAAATGGGTATTCAAGATTAAGCAAAGGGCGGATGGATCCATTGAAAAGTATAAGGCTCGCCTTGTGGCGAAAGCTTATGCTCAACAAGAAGGTATAGACTATGAGGAAACCTTTTCACCAATTGTAAGGTTTGCCTCAATATGCCTTATCCTAGCCATTGTTGCATACTTGGACCTTGAATTACATCAAATGGATGTAAAGACGGCATTTCTCAATGGAGAAATAGATGAGGAAAACTATATGAAACAACCAATAGGTTTCATAGCTAAAGGTTAAAAGTATAAAGTTTGCAAACTTCATCGCTTAATATATGGCCTTAAGCAATCATCTAGACAGTGGTATCTTCGTTTTTATCGAGCCATAACCACTTTTGGTTTCACAATGATCGAAGAAGATCACTGTGTATATGTCAAGCGGTTTGAAGATAAATTTGTGATTTTATCATTTTATGTGGACAATATTATATTGGCTGGAAATGACAGGGTTTTGGTTATCACTATAAAAGAATGGTTGTCCTCCAATTTTGAAATGAATGATATGGGAGAAGCTGCTTATATATTAGAAGTTAAGATCGAAAGAGATCGATCAAGGAAACTCCTTACTTTATCACAAGAGTCTTATATAATGAAAATTATTGAGCATTTCTGTAATCTCATTGATACCTCTGTCATGCAAGATGAAGGCCTAAGTATTGAGATGTGTCCTAAGACTCCAGAAGAAATTAAAGTGATGGAAATTGTTCCTTATGCTAGTGTGGTTAGAAATTTGAAGTATGCTATGATGTGTACTCGACTCGACATATGTTATGCCGTGGGATTGGTGAGCTGATATCAATCAAATCTCGGCCAAGCACATTGGAAAGCAGTTAATAGGATCTTGAGATACTTAAAGGGCACCATGGACTATCGACTTTGTTACCAAGGGAATGATTTACGCGTATTAGGCTACTCAGATGCTGATTGGAATGGAGACCTAGATGAGTGTAAATCGACTTCTGAATATGCGTTTTTGCTCAATGGAGGTGCAATTTTTTAGAATAGCAGGAAACAGACATGCATGGCATTGTCTACGATGGAGGCAAAATTTATTGCATGTTCTGCCGCAGTGCAAGAAGTAGTATGGCTAAAATATTTCTTGGAAAATTTAGCCACTGTCATTGAGGTTCCAAGACCGGTTATAGTTATTGCGATAATCAAGCAGCCATTACCTATGTGAATGATCCCAAGTATCATGGAAGAACAAAGCACATTAACATAAAGAACAACTTCATAAGAGATATAATAGCACAAAAAGAAGTGATCCTACAATACATTTCAACCAATAGAATGGTTGCTGATCCATTTACAAAAGCTATTCGTAGAGACATATTCTTGACCCACAGGATGTCACTAGGATTGCGTAAAATGTGATATGTGCTATTGTAGAGGATCATTGGTTTATGTATATGTGGACATATGTATTGTACTTGTTTATTTATTAGTGACTTGATGTTTTATCAATAAGTACAAATCCATTATGAGACTAGCACAAGTACACATATATTATTGGAAAGTATGTCTGCAGGTAATGATTGGCTCACTCACACGAACAATCACCTCAAGTATTATAGTTAGCATGTTGAGATGAAACGTTATGTACAAATAAATGCTGAAGAGAAAGTCTGATACATAAAATATGTTGCCTTGATTGGAGTCAAGATGAGGTCTGTGATTTGTTTATAATAAGACCGAACATGATAGTCCCACAATTATGTATGCTTGTAAGATGCCGGATACGAGTACTTAATTGGGCACTATAAAAAGCGAGCTGATATAGCACTCGAGCTAACACATGAGTACGTGAGAGGCACATGACTATGTTTAGGCTAAGATCCGTATAGTGGATATATTTAATAAATGACATATGCTCTTATCGAAAGAGAAATCCACTATAACATGTAATTCATACTACATGTGCATTGTACGACCAACAAGGGAAGGTGAGTAAAATTTTCCCTATTTACTCATTGTGTGAGCTCTTGAGGTAATTTATAATTTACCTCATTTTGTGCCCTATGTTACTTCTGATTATGTTCTCAAAATGAAATATCAATGTTGCTACTTTAGCATGTTACCGGCGGTCATGAATAGATATGGCCTTATGGGATGTGTCTAGGAAAGCAGTTGTTCTGAAATGGAGAGAGACGTGAGTGCGAATGAAGACTATTGTTGTTTTACATCTATCACATGTATTTACTAGTCGACCAATTATATCGCCTTCTGTGATTGTGGATATAATTGTAAAAACATGGTGTTTTTTAGAATAGTTAAGTATAGCCTTTAAGGGATAGCTATACTTGAATTGATATAATAAAATATGTCTGGGGCACTATGAGACATCGATTGTTTATTTCTTTTCGAGGTTGTAGCCATTATTTCATCCCTAACATGTGCATAATTTGAGCTCCCAAGTGTAAGTGTACTCACTGGTCACATAGCTTATTTGCAAGCATGAATTGTTTTGTAAAGTTGATGAATGTAGAATGTCTTATATTCTTGATAGAGAGCTATCAAGCCCATCATGTCCGAGTGGGAGATGTAGTATTTTATTAATACGTCCATGATGGGGTGCGATTGAAATGCATTGTTTCGTCTTGATATGCTACGATGGAAAGACACCCTTTTGAGATGGTGTGAATGAGTCATATAAAAGGCTCTTGAAGACAACCGTTGGAATGGTTGGCAGTAAATATGCTCAGAAAATCCTCTCATTTTGTTTGTCTCATTTCCATCAAAAGAAAGAAGGCGTTTCATTTCTCATTTTTAAGAACAATTGGCATTTATGCTGTGGAAATTGGATGTTTTTCTCATAATTACATTCAAACCAACGTGATTATTTTTGTTCATGATTCATCCGCAATTCAACGATCGTTCCAGGGTAAATTGTTGTTTGCACATCGGATAAAGGTAAGTCATCTTCCACCGACTTTATTTCCAACAACAGTAGGAAGCTGGATATTGAGCTATTGCCACTCTGGAAGGATACCCACGATTGCTGAAAATTTAATGAAGCAACGAACCTCATCTTTTAAATTGGGGTTTATTTGCAGTTCACACAAAAAATATGGGTTTTGTTCAGTAAGGTTAAAAAGTTGCAGTTTTCAAAATTTGTTGGCTTTTTCTGTACATAATAGCAGTTCGCTGTTAGTTTATTTCAATATAAGATTTTACAATGGGGGCCTACAGATCAGTTAATAATTTTTATTTCAAGAAGGATTTTGGAAACTCTGAAATAGTTCTTTCCAAGACATAAAACTAAGTTAATATTTATTGCTTGGCAATTGGGAAATATATAGATGACTTTGGATTTTGAAGCCAATGAGGAATAAATATGACTTTGAAGGCATTTGTTTTTCACTGAAATTCTCTGCAACTTCTCAACAAATTTAATCAAGAAGAAAATGTTGCAATGGACAAAAATGAAGAAGACTGAAACAAAAGAATAATCATATGATGATTATAAATAGCAACCAAATGTCCATCATTGAAGATGTTTGAAGAGGAAATGAACATGTCTGAAAATAGGAGGAACATCATTCATAATTGTTAGTCTGATATAGACTTGGAAAGGGTGAGAAAATGTCAGGTTAGTGGGCGGCGAATTTGGGAGCTAAGAGAGACTAGTAGGAAATGATAGATTTTGTATTACGCAGGCTTTAAGTAGAAGGGATACTTCTTTTCTTGGTTTTCCACTATGCCCTCCCCTGAAGATGGCAGTCCTATGTATAGTCCTCCAATTATCGACATGGTACAAGTCCAAAAGCATCAACATGGACTCCTCTTATTACAAACATTAACTACTTCCCAAGCGTTTTTTTTTGCCACAACCTAGCGCTATGATAGAGACACATAGAGAGTATTGTAGACTATTCTAGAGAGTATTTAACAATGACAACTAAATTAAGAGAGCCATTAGGAGAAAAACCAAAAAATGGAGAAGAAAAAAGTATTTTACAGAAGGGTTGGCCATTTGTGCATTCTCGATATACTATTCATCATCTTCTCTTTATAGGGCGACTTATTCACTATTCACCTCGACTGGTCTTCAGCTCGTCCTGGGAGCTGCAGTTGCTGGTTTGTCACAAGTTTTGGAGGATTTCTTCTTCTACCTTCCCTCTATCTTCCCACCAAGCGGTTTGTTCCGGTTTGCCCCCAAGTGGACATCAAAGCAGCCCTATTTCTTCCTCGATTCGCTGCTGACCTCTGCACTGGTTCTGCTTGAGCTGGTTCCGAAGCTAGACGGAGGGCCTTGCGGTGGGTGTGTTAGTCCCTCAGCAACCCTCCTCTTCCTTTTGCAACCTATGCCCTAGTATGGATTCTCTTCCCGAGTCGTCTGTATTGTAGAGGGTTTGTTGGGCTGCTGAAGGGTTGCATTTGCTTGAATGGCGTCTTCTTCGGCCGAGAGGAGTGGCCTCTTAAATGAGGCCCACCTAGGTGCTATTAGTGGTAAGGGGCTTAGCCCTCCTACTCATAATGTAGTAGGTCGACCTATTGGGATTCTTGCTTAACCTTCTCATCCCAACGTGGGGCCTTCTTCTGTCGGTGATGGGATTAGGTTGGGGTCACGGTCTAAGCCTCCCCGCGAAGGACAGTCTAGGGGCCGTAATTGTGCACGTGCCTCTTCTAAGCGTCTCCAAGCCCCGACCAAGCTGCCCAACTCTTCAAGGCCTCCCTAAGCTCGATCTTGGGCCAATGTGGCGTGACTTACAGCGAAGGGTTATGAGCTATCCTTTGTCCCTCCTTCCTTTGTTAATGAGAGGCCGGTTATTAATTTATCCGGCGAGGTGTTGCAGGCTGTGGATGTCAAGTGGAATGAATACTTGGTTGGTTTCTTTGTAGGGAAAAGGCTTCCGTTTCAGCTCACCGAGCAAGTATTGAAGAATACTTAGGGCCCTAAGCTGGTGGATGTGCTGGCCGATGACCAGGGGTTCTTCTTTTTTCATGTCCCAAACCCCTTGTTCTGTAGGAAGATATTGGAAGAGGGGCCTCTCACGGTAGCAAGGGTTCCCCTTATTTTGCAGCAATGGAAGCCTCTACTGGAACTAAAGAAAGATAGGCAATCTTTGGTTTCGATGTGGATTAGGCTCAAGAATCTCCCTCTTGACCTTTGGTCCGCGTCGGCAATTAGTGCCATAGCTAGCTCCATTGGCAAGCCCATTTATGTGGATCAACGCACAAAGGGTATGAGGATGATTTTCTTCGCCAGAGTATGTGTTCTAATCCAAACAAAATAGCCGAAAGTTTCGGCAGTTGAAGTGAATGGGGATGGAGTTTCACGTTCGATTGCCGTTGAATACGAATGGAGGTTTGTGGAGTGCCTCAAGTGTGGCATGTTCGGCCACAAGTGTGAGGTCTCCCCCAATCCCTCTTGCCCGTTGGCTTCGCCAGTGTAGACTAACACTGCCCCTGCTTCTTCGGCCCCCGTTCAGCTCCCCGCCCCTGTTTTGGTTGGCCCTGGATTAGAGAGAAATCTACTCACAACACCAACTGCATAAGCAATATTGGGTCTTGTACAAACCATGGCGTACATTAAACTACTCACGGTCGATGCATAAGGAATTTTCATCATCTCTACATTTTCTTTCTCACTTGAAGGACACTCATTACTACTCAACTTGAAATGGCCTACAAGTGGAGTACTCACCGATTTACATGTGCTCATGTTGAATCTTTCAAGCACCTTTTCAATATACTTCTCTTGAGATAACCACAATTTCTTATTCTTCCTGTCACGAGTAATTCTCATGCCTAAGATTTACTTAGCCGGGCCTAAGTCTTTCATTGTAAAAGTTTTACTCAACTCACTTTTCAAGCTCTTGATTTTCTTGGCATCATGCCCAACAATCAACATATCATCCATATAAAGTAGGAGAATAAGAAAATCATTATCTGAGAATCCTTTCATAAAGGCACAATAATCGGAGTTTGTCTTACCATATCCTCATTCATCCATGAATGATTCAAACTTCATATAACATTGCCTTGGTGCTTGCTTGAGACCATATAACATTTTCCTCAATCTACATAAAAGGTGCTCCTTACCTTCAACTTCGAAACCCTCTAGTTGCTCCATATATATTTCTTCTTCTAGGTCTCCATGAAGAAAAGCCGTCTTTACATCAAGTTGTTCAATTTCTAAATTCAAACTGGTGGCCAAGCCAAGAACAACTCGAATAGAAGACAACTTTACAACCGGTGAAAAAATCTCTTCAAAGTCTATGCCATTCTTTTGACAAAAGCCCTTCACAACAAGTTTAGCCTTGTATTGTGGTTGCAAATTATTTTCTTTTGTCTTCAACTTGTACACCCACTTATTTGTGAGTGTTCTCTTACCTTTAGGCAACTTCACCAATTCAAATGTGTGATTCTCATGCAAGGATTTAAGCTCCTCTTGCATGGCTTCATGCCACTCATTCTTTCATTCACATGATATAGCATCTTCATAAGTTTTTGGCTCCCCTACATCAGTGAGTAATACATACTTATGCGGCAAATATTTTTGAGAATGCCTACGCTCTCTTTCATATCTTCTAACTTGAGGTAGGATAGATTGCTCTTACTTAGCTATTTCACTTGTCTCAGCTGAAGAATCAACATTATGTGAGGATTCACCATCTTCATGATTTCCATGCACTTCTCTCCCATGATTTCTATCAACATTAGAAGGATTTGGGTTGAAACTAACTAAATGTTTAGCTATATTCTTTGGTCTCTCCACCTTGTCAATGTCTTCAATAGTTTAATACTCACAAAACACCATATCTCGGCTTCTAACTAAATCTCATAACTTGTAGCCAAACTCTCCATGTCCATAACCTAAGAAGATACACTATTTAGACTTGTCATCAAGCTTGGATCTTTCATCTCTTGGAACATGCACAAATGTCCGATAACTGAATACTTTTAGATGGCTATAGGAAACATCTTTACCACTCCAAACTCTTTGCGGAACATCCCCCTTAAAAGGAACTGATGGAGAAAGATTTATCAAGTCCACTATTGTTCTTATCACTTCACCTGAAAATGACTTAGGCAACTTTGCATGAGAAAGCAAACACCGAATTTGATTATTAATTGTCCGGTTCATTCTCTCTACTTCTCCATTATACTGTGGTGTTTTTGGAACAATTTTCTCAAGCTTGATACCATAATCCCTGCAATAGTGTTCAAATGAGCCTTTATATTCACCACCGTTGTTAGCCCGAAGACATTTCAGCTTCTTTCCGGTTTCTCTTTCCACGTTGACATGAAATTACTTGAAAACCGCAAGTACCTGATCTTTAGATTTCAAAGCAATAGCCCACATTTTTCTAGAACAGTCATCAATAAACGTTACAAAGTATAATGCACCTCCAAGGGTTCTAGCATCCATGCAACAAACATCAATGTGAACTAAATCAAGTACATTTGATTTCGTGTGTGGAGAGGAACTATGAAATGAAAATCTATGTTGCTTACCTGTAAGACAATGAGTGCATTCCTTTAGATTTTTCTCCTTCAAAGGTAAAAGATTCTTTCTAGCAAGAGTTTCAAGTCCTTTCTCGCTAAGATGACCCAACCTCATATGCCATAAATCAACCGAGGAATCCTCTACCACATTGACCTCTTCTTTAATCAAGTCAGCTTGCAGGGTATCAAAGAGAGCCTATCTTCTTACCCTTTGCCACTACCACAGAACCTTTAGTCAACTTCCATTTGCTATCAAAGAAGGAATTACAATAACCATCATCATCTAAGGCACCCGTAGAGATCAAGTGAAATCAAATATCCAAAACATGTCTCACATTTTTCAAAAGTAAATTACATCTGACATCGATTTCCAAATAAACATCTCCCATGCCAATAACCTTGGAAATACCACTATTTCCCATCCTAATATAACCAAAGTCACCGTCGCGATAAGAAGCAAGTAATCAGGTCGTGAGGTGACATGAAAAGACGCCGCATAATCAACAACCCACGTAGAGTCATGGCATGTAAGATTCATACATCCGTCGTCACATACGAATACAATATCACCATCAAATGCAACTACCGTTGTAGTTTGTTTCTCTTCTTTCTTTCAATCTCCATTTCTATCATGGGATCTATCTCTCTTTGGCAACCAACACTCTTTTGCATAATGTCTCATTTTTCCGCAATCATAACACTTCACACTCCTTCTTGGTCTTGATTTCGACCTTCCTCTTGACTTGCCTCAGGTATCATTTCTTTGAAACCTTCTTGATTGACTTCTCGCCCTATTTTCTATAACAAGAGCATCCGATGTAGAAGCATAATTCAAGCATTTTCTTCTTGTTTCTTCATTGAACAAACTTTCTTTAACCATGCTCATAGAAAGCACACCAAAAAGAGCTGAGTTGTTTAATGCCACAACCAAGGTGTCCCAACTATCAAGAAGAGTACTAAGTAATAAGTATGCTTGCAATTCATCACCAAGATCAATCACAAGATTTGTCAATTGATTTACAACATCTTGAAATTTACTCAAGTGTACCGCCGTATTACTCCCCTCCTTGTATCTCAAATTAACAAGTCACTTAACTAGAAGAGCTTTATTTTGTGGAGTTTTTCTCTCATGGAGATCTTGTAATTTCTTCCACAAAGTGTCTGCCTTCGTTTCTTGAGCAACATGATGAAACACAATATCATCAATCCATTGTCGGATAAACCCAACCGTTTTCCGATTCATTGTCTCCCATTCTTTGTTTTCCTTATCTCCTTTGGCTTCATCACCCTCAATAGGATCAAACAAGTCTTTGCAATATAATACGTCTTCCATTCGAGGCTTCTAAATAGAAAAATTCAAGGCATTTAACTTAAACATGGTGATGCTTGTTTCTTCCATTTAACACTAGAATTTCAACCTTAGCTGGGGAAAACCCGAGGACACAATTCACCACAAATTAAACCCAATCCAGGATCAATTTCTCCCCCGAAACTAAATCAACTAAAAATCTCTTAACCCCCAACAACAACCAGCAATGTATAGCCTCACAATTTGCAAATATAATATCGAAATAATAAGTAGAAAAAGCAAATAACGACACCAAGGATTTAACGTGGAAAACCCAATATGGGAAAAACCACGGACCGTCCAAAAACATCCACTAATCACCAAGAATAGCAGGATACACAAAGTATTCTTCTCTAGTCACACACTAGAGGCTCAACATCAACATTACAATCATCTTTTTCTCACTACATAGGTAGATAAACAAGTTTGGAGTAAGAAAACCTTAACTACAACTAGAGAATTTAGAGACGGTTCTCGACGAACAAAAACCATCAACTTGTAGCCCTTTGTCTCACGAACAACATCTTGAATCTAAGTTGATTTCATCAATATTTGGCCTTTGAATCGGAGCCGCAAAGTTGCAACCCGCTTCTTTTCTTCTCTTCTCCCTTGCTTATGTAGTTTTTTGTTTTTCTCTCTCCTCCACTTTTGGACGCACCCACTTGTCACGACCTACCCCTCGGGGGGAGGGAATAGGTTCAAGGTATTGCCTAAAAGATGGACCTAAGGTTCATGATTAGGCGTGGGCTCTCCCAAACCCATACCTCGCGCGACATTGGGGTATTCTTAAGAATTTCGCAAAAAGGAGCCGCCACTAGCCTATTGGGGTTAGTTAGAAACTAAGTGAGGTATGAAAGTGTACCTCACTTCCTACGCAACCAAAGAATCTAGGGTCGGGGACTTATTTACACTAATTGACCAATTAATGCCCTTTCGATATCTAATCTTATTCATTTTAAAAGAAAAGATTTTTGTCAGGCAGTTTGGATTGATTTTATACCTATCCACTAACATGTGAGGTGATCATATGAGTGCACAATCATTAAAATAATAATTACATCTACCAAGATCCTAATTGCAGTAAAATTGAGCACGTGCAATTAAACATTTGCAAACATAATTGGATATGCAAATTAAACATGCGTTATAATCAATATATGAGCAAATAAATGCCTAATTACACTAAGAAGGCAAGACATGGCAATTCCCAATCAAACCCTGCATTTTTTTTTTTTTTTTTTTTAAAAAAATATATATATTTTTGGTGAACCGGATCAGGTCAGTCAAACTCGCCTAGGTCTAGCCCGGTTAAGGGTGGGTCAGGTCAAACTAGCTTGAGCGGGTTAGGCCCAACCAACCCTGGTTGGGCCTGCGCTAAGCTAGGATTAGGCCTCATCCAGTGGGCCCAATCCCCTACAATAAAATAGGATTCCGTAGGCCCACAGCCCAGACCAACTCTAGGTTGTGGGCTACGGAAGAAAAAGGCCAAGCGGGCTAAAAAGATCTAGCCCAGCTCGGCCTACCTCCTCTTGTCGGCAACTGGTTAGTCGCGACCAAAGGAGCCACGATGGCATTGTCCAAGCGGTTCGCCGGCCAAGGTGCGATGGCACTGTCGTGGTTAGGTGTGGGGGCGACTTTCGACCCCTCGAGTCGGAAGGGCTTCAATGGCAATGGCAAGGGGGTTTCAGGGCGAGCTCCGAAGACGCGTGCAAGGACTCGCAGCTCCAACCTCCCTCGACTCTAACGACACAGCTCCCGAGAACCTAACCTAAACAATGTAGAAGAGAGAGGAAGAGATGGAGAGAGAAAGGGATGCAGCCTAAGGCCCTAAACGACGAGAACAAAGGGGAATTTCAGCTTGGCATTTTATCGAGTAAGTAGCATGCGCTCATGAATCATGAGGTTTCCAATCCTACCGGGACTCGAGGTGGGCCTGGGATTCTCAGCAAGTGACCAACAACAAACAGCGACCTAGCCGAGGACCTACGGAGGCCGGAGCTCACCTAGAATGAGCGGAACGAGCTCTGGTCAGCTCGGTTTCAAACTATGCACACCAGATGTTCGGCAAAATGCTTACTTAGGTTCTGAAGGAGTTAGAAGTGGTAACGAGGGTCGGGTGACTTGCTGGCGGTGGTAGGGCGTCCCTAGTAAGCCTCTCAAGCCTTCTCCCTTCTTTCTTCCCCCCAATTTTCCTCTGTTCCTCTCGGTTCTCTCCATTGTGTTTTTCTTTAGTTGCTATTCTATCCTGTGACATCCTAAAATTCAAGCCCTCTGAGGGAGGAATGAATGTGAATTTCATTAATGCATTATTGGTTGATCTCACTTGGAATTGATCACTCCCGAGTTACTGACCTTGAGGGGAAAGGCTAATGATGACAGATCTTGTACGACTAAAAAACTTGACCGGGAAAATGACTTGACCATGAGACTTGCGTGAAGACGATCTTGTAGATAGGCAGGCCGATTCTAGGAACAACTAGAAGTTGATTCGCGGATAGAATATAACGGAACGACGGGTGATTCCGTTTACTGTTATCAAACCCGCAAACGACCCTAGGTCGATCCTCAGTAATCGTATATTTTGAAATAAGAATCTATCCTCCGCAATTTCATGTAGTCAAGGACGTCCATGTGTCGAGGTGTCTTGAACGTGGTTTGGCACGAGTCAGTTACGCGCGAATACTCAAAGCCACCTGTTAGTCTGAGTTGTACCCAAAATAGCATTGGGCGAAATAGACATGGCATGAGAACTAAAGATTGGACTTCGAATTATCGGGAACGTCCGGGACGGATTTTGGATGAAGCTACTTTGACGATCGACAGCGCTAATTAAGCCAAGTATTTGAAAATGGATTTTTGGACCGAGGAAACGAGCCTATGAGGACGTGGGTCGGGCCAAGCTAGTGTGGGCCTTAGGCCCAAGGTGGGACAGCCACCATGATGGGCCCAAAGCAAGCAAGTGAGCCTATTGGTTCCAAACCAACTATTCATCTTCCAAGCCCATATCTAAGCCTTAAGCTCTTTCAAGCCCAAATCATTTCCCAAGCCCATTTCTTAGGCCCACCCATCATTTTCAGCCCAAGGGTAGAGTGGGAATTGTGCATGGTGGATGACCATTTTACCCCTAGTTGTAGGGAGAAAAAGGCCAGAGAAGAGAGAGAAGGTGATGATGTCTTTGCATGGGGACTTAGGGCAAGCTTCTAAGGCTTTAATGGAGAGTGCAACAGCCCTCAAATCACTCTCTCTCTCCCTTCCTTCAACCCTCTCTCAACCAAACTCTCTCTCCCCTATTTTCTCTTCTTCCTATTTCTGCTCCAACTGACCTTCTTGTGAAAACATGAGTTGTTTGTTGTCTTCCCATGAGAATTAGCCTTCATGCCACCCACCATTGCGCTCAGAAGGCCCAAACCGTTCACGAGTACCCCACCGCTCACCGAACAGAGCCGCCGGCTGACCCGCCGGTCGGCGAGAAGCCGCCGCTCGTTGGACCACCTGGAGTCCGCCTGTTTCACTTGTTTTAGCCATTTCTCCCTCATTGGAGCTCCGGCCAAGCCATCAAACTTGTTTTCTCCTCTGGCAGTCCAATTTTTGGGAGTTTTAGTAGGAGTCTGAGTTTGTGGTTGCTGTTTTAGCCTTGGGACTACCTTGGATTACTGTGGTTAAGGTCCCGGTGCGTAGTCACCATCGTTGCCGCCATGCCCATGTCTTCGGCCCTCTTAACGTGTGAGTTTAGCTCCTAATCCTTCGATTAGTGCCTAAACTTGCTTAAGGTTGGTTTAGTTAGTGTTAATTCTAGTTTATGAGATTTAATTGAGTTGTATTAGCTCTAAGATAGGTGGTTAGATGGATGGATTATATTAGTTTAGCTTAATCTTGCTTTATTTTCTTAATGCGGTTTATGTGCTTAATTAAGTATGTTTAGCTTTAATTAATTGGTTTTTACTTTAATTAATGTTTTTTATGATTTCTGAGTTTAATTTATTATTTATTAAATTCTGAAAATTTACTGTTCACGCAACACTATTCACAAGTTACTATTCATGTGCACTGTTCACGCAATACTGTTAACAGAATATTATTCATGCGTACTGTTCATGTGCATTGTTCATCCAGAATGCGAAAAGTGGTCTAATTCATGTGTGTTGATTTTATGAAGTGAATGGATGTGTAAATGCATAGGCATCCGCATGAATTGAGTGATAATTTGTGCAATTGAGTGGTGATTGTGAATTTTAAGCATTTATTCCAAAATTATGAAATTTTGGAGACAACGCTTGGTTACATCAGAAGACCGCCGAACTTCGAGTAGGATGTGCCCATTGGGCCGTGATTAATTGCCGAACTTTGAGTAGGCTATGCCCATTGGGCCGTGATTAACCACCGAACTTCAAGTAGGCCGTGCCCATTAAACTATGATTAACCGCCGAACTTCCAGTAGGCCGTGCCCATTGGGCCATGATTAACCGCCGAACATCGAGTAGGCTGTGCCCATTGGGCCGTGATTAATCGCCGAACATCGAGTAGGCCATGCCCATTAGGCCATGATTAACCGCTGAACATCGAGTAGGCCGTGCCCATTGGCCGTGATTAACCGCCAAACATCCAGTAGGCCGTGATTAACAATCGGAACGCACGATTAATTGAGATCGTTGCGCCTTATTATGGGATAAAATTGTGTGGCATGGTATGGGACGTGTCATAATGGTTTTACCTTATAATCGGGATGCGTGTGATGAGAATCATGGCATCATTGGTTTCAGTCATGCATGAGTTGAGCACATTGTTTATGACACACACGCATGAATCAATAATGTGCAGGGTGTTGCAATGGCCAGGTGAGATCGCTTGTGACGCCACTCGTATGTGAATGATGAACTACGTCATCTAACGGCCATGTGCTTTACATGTATCGTGCTGAATTATAACGTGCAGGGTATGGCATACTAGGTAAGTTTGCGTGTGAACTAACTTTTGAGTGTTGGTTGTTGATCTTTGGTTTGTTTGTGGGGTGGTTCTGAAGAGATACCCCAAGTTGAGTTGGTGTTCTAATCGGGGGACTAGGGGGAGGACTCGCTGAGATTTATATCTCCTTGATTATTGTATAACCATTTTCAAGTCCCTAGTATGAAGAACCCGAAGCTTGAAGCGGAAGGGTCAGGAGCATTGGTGGCTCAAAAGTTCTTTATGAGATAGACCTTCTGTATAAACTTGAGATGTTTATGAAAGTGTATTTGATTTGAAACTAATTGTCTTGTTTTTCTATCCCATGTATGTTGTTGTTAGGGGATTAGTTAATTTGCTTCCGCGTGTGCAATAAAATGAAAAGGGTCAGCGACGCGTCCTGGGAATGTTGCAAATTTCTATCGACCACCGAGGGATGTGCGCATGCTCAAGGTACGGGGTGTGACATGTCCTCCCCCCTTAAATGCCAGGCCACCTTCCGCCTCTTTTCTTCTCTCTTCGGCGCGCCTGCCCCCTTATCATGGTAGCTGCCCCTGCCAACCTGATTCGCGATCGCCAGCTCCAACCAATCGTCCCCCTACTTTGGCTATTCCTTCTGCCCCCTCTATTGTTGCTGCTTTTCTTTATTTTGTAGGCGTGCGCGAAGGACGCCCGAAGGAGAAAGACAATTGGGGTGTGGGTTGGGCCGAAAGGAGAGAGCTTGGGTCATGCAAGGGAAAAAGGGGTGGGCTAAGCCAAGATCAGATTTGGCCCGACCTGGCCTTTCTCACCCCATTTTTTTTAAAAAAAAAAATAGGTGTCAATAGTTTCCCCTCTTTGAATGTAGCCTCGAAAAGGTTGCATTCAAAGACAAAAGACACCTAAATTATTTCGATGGGAGAGATGCATAAGCATATGCCAGATCAACCAAAGGGTCTCCAAGTTATGGAAATGCGTCGTAGATAAGAGGAAGAAAGAAAGACCTCGGGCCACATAAGCACGCCGTGTCATAAGAAGAAAGAGGGACTCCTGGCTATAAAAGCATGCCGTGTCATAGGAAGAAGGAAAGACCCCGGGCTACAAAAATACACCGTGTCATAGGAAGAAGGAAAGACCCCAGGCTACAGAAGCACGCCGTGTCATAGGAAAAAAAAAGAGACCCCGGGCTACAGAAGCACACCATGTCGTAAGAAAGTGAGAAGAGACCTCGGGCTACAAAAGCACACCGTGTCATAGGAAGAAAAAAGAGACCTTGGGTTACAGAAGCACACCGTGTCATAAGAAAAAGGAAAGATCTTGGGCTACAGTAGCACGTTATGTCATAAGAAGAAAGAAAGACCACGGGTTGCAAAAGCACTCCGTGTCATTAGAAGAAATAGATAAATGAGGTCTCACTGTGTAATAATGGGGTTCAACCGGATTGGAAATACATGGTTTAAGAAAAACGCATGAACCTTTGTAAATGACATGGTTTAAGGTTGACGATGAACCTTTGAAGATGACATGGTTTACGACAGACCATGAATCTTATAGATGACATGGTTTAAGGCGGACCATGAACCTTGTATATGATATGATTTAAGGCTGACCATGAACCTTGTAGTCTTTAGGGAAACATCCGCTAACCCCTTGAAAACTGCATGGCTTCACTGGGGAATCCTATCAGACTCAGCTTGAGGAAATGTCATTAGGGATGACATCAAGAGATGTATTGGCAACATTACAGCATTAATTGAACAAGTTGATCAAGATAAGTTCGACTACTTTGAAAAACATTCAATGTTAGTCAGCATCATATGGTGCAGAACTGTTATCTTGCTCAGGGATGTATCATTAATCATCAAATTCTCAGGGAGTTAAGTTCTTATCAAAACGACTTTTACTCGTGAAAAAGGCTTATTAAGCATGCCAAGCTAGAGCTCCTTAGTCAGAAAAAGTTTCTCACATACTCTCGATAAGATGGTTGTTTGATCACATCCATTCATGTGGGAAGTAACTGGTTGTTGAAGGTATCTCAGATAACCCTTTCAAAGGCTTTCAAAAACGTTCCAAATGAGACAATTTGATCGATCAAAAAGGTCTTTTGAAAGGACCGAGATATAGGTTTGGTTATGGGCTTACACAAAGGGATTATTACTTTGAGTCCAATAAATGAATATTTGTCGCTATCTTCATTAGGTTTATAAGTTGAGAACTTGGAAGATAAGATAAGATAGAATTGCTTCCACTCTTTCAAGCAGTAGCTTCTTTGTGGCATTCCATTTCCACTTGAACCATACCATCCCAATTAAAAGAGACTTCGAAAGAGGTTGTAATGTTGGATCGAGAGAGGCTCGAAAGGCTTAAAATTTTCAATAGGGTTTTTTAAAAGCTGGTGATCATCATGGCAATGTGACCATGTCACTCAATCTTTTGAAATCTCTTGGCTTTTGAAATACAACACGTCTCAAAAGTCCCTAGGCTAATCATCTCCGCATGGGAGCTTTACTCTTTTCTCTAATCTCTTTTGCACTTGCGATGATTTTTTATTATGCAAGCATTTTGACTTTGATAACTTTTCTTTAACATAAGATGCAGCCTTTTTGGCTCTTTTTCTTGACGGGCATTGGCTTTGTTTTTACTAAGCACACTGCTTTTTCATGCCCCCTAATTTTTGTTGAACTTTTTGCTTTTTGAACTTTTAGAGCCCTTATGACTTTCGAGATGCTTTTCACATTTTCTCATAAATGTCAATTGTATGTGGTTGATCCTTATGCCTTGCCCTAGTAAAGGGAGATGATTACGCTCGGGTTTCAGAAATGAACAATCAGGCCCGAATTAGTTTAAGCAACAGGTATTAGTGTTTGGGTAGAGAAGGAAATGCTCTTCTTCATCTTGGGATGAGTCAAGCCTTAATGAGAATTCCTCTGAAGCTATCACCAGAAGATTGATGCAAGTGAAAATAATAGAATCTTTCTCAATCTTTTGCTCTACATCTCAACCGTAACCTCCTAGCTACCCCAGTGTAGGCTTGTTCTCAACAGGGGTATTTTGAAAGGTCATCTTTATTCAACCGAAAGCAAGAGATGAGCGCGGTACTTGGGATTGATGAAGGAAACGCCTTTATCATTTCGATCTTTGTGTTCACCATGAATGAATATTTCGTCCTAATAAAATGTCACTTTTCACTCAACTCTCAAAAGTGTTTGAAGGATGTGTTCAGAAATGGCTTGCCCTTCTTCATCCTAAGCACTTGGTGTTTGGCATGGTTAACGTTTCACCTCTTTGCTCAAATAAAGTCATTTTTACGAGGCCCTTTTCTCGAGGGTTACCGACATGAAGCACGCATAGTGATACTAGAAATAGGTCATGCGAATGACGCCACGCATTTTTTGTTCCTTTTTTGTTGTTTGTCTTTTTTTAGTTTATTTATTTTTTCGTTTATCATCTTTTATTTATCTTTTTTGTTTCCACCATCTTGGTTTACCTCTCTTTTAAGAAAAGGAGATACTCAGCCGTATGTGCGGAGACTCGATGAGTCCTTGAATCGACTTTTTCCTCCGCCATTTCCTCATTGAATGGTAGGGTGCTTGAAACACAAATAGATATGCGTGCATGTAACATATGCATGATATCTACGATGTTATGCATGATGTCATGCGACTCGGATTGTGTATGGAATGGCTCCTCGGCCTTGATTTCATTCATGGAAAATATTTCTTGACTGCATTGGCGTTTACAGATCTAGGCAATTCACTGTCATCCATTTCAACTAAAATCATAGCACCACTTGGAATGATCTTCATAATAACATACAGCCCTTCATAGTTCGGGGTGAATTTGCCACGAGGGTCTAGTTGATCGGAAGCACTTTCCTCAGCACTAGGTCATTGACCTCGAAGTGTCTAGGATGCACCCTTCGATTGAAGGCTTTTGCGACTCGTCTCTAATAACATTGACCATGACACACAACTTGCAACATCTTCTCATCGATCATGTTTAGCTGCTCAGACATTTGAAAGTCAATCTTTCCCCTATTGGTATCCTCTTGCAGGATTTCCTGAACATCTGAGTCCGTCAACTGAAAACCGATCTCGAGTTTTCTCAAGCAAAATCCATTCTTTGAGTACCATCTGCGCCACTGAAGACTTTCGACTCAGCGCAACTGCGAACTTTATTCGCCTTTCCAGGGTGATACAAAATATTACAATCATAGTCGTTCAATAGTTCCATCCAGCGATGCTGTCTCATATTCAACTCCTTCTCAAAGAATAAATACTTGAGACTTTGATGGTCTGTGAAGATCTGCAATCTTTCTCTGCACAAATAATATCTCCAAATCTTCAGAGCAAATATAATCGCTGCGAGTTCCAAGTCATGCGTCGTGTGACATCCTGATTTTCCAATTCTGTTTTCAATAGAATGAGTCGGGCATTTCTTCTACGCGCTTATAGTTCATTTCTCTGAGTTGGCCACTCATGAAAAAACTAATCTATCAGGTGAAGCCGTTAAGGGATTCTAAAGCATCAAACTTGAGAATTCGACCAGGAAATGACTTCTCGACCGAGCTAATCTGCAAAGGTCATTACGGCACAGTTAAAAATCGATTAGAGGTTGGAGATAGGTCGACTCGACAAAGCATATGATCAAGTGTGGGTAATTCCACCATATTGCACAATTCCTGTTGATCGACACTAGACCGATTCTTCTATCGTTTGAGTACCCTGTGTTTGCATTTGAAATCTTGAGATTTCCACAACAACCGAGAGTCACCAATGTGTCGAAGATGTACTTTGAGGCTCGAAAACAGTCGACCACAAGTCAAATGCACGAAAATTCCTAAAAGCTACTCGATAGATTAGGACGCGCCAAACTCGCGCCAGAATGAAATTAACCGTGAAATTGAACCCAAATTCAAAAATTGGAAGTCCTGTTGTGTCACAAATCATTTTAAGAACGTCGACTCATCTTCAGACAATTTTTCTGCGAACCAAGTTTTTCGGTGAAAAATCAAAGTATGGTCGTTTTGGCTCGAGAAAATGGAAAGGCCCACTTTTGGTCGTACTTTTGGCATCCAAGATGATTCTATGGACAAGTAAAATTATGGATTTAAGTGTGGTTACATGAGATGATTTTATGAGCTTCAAATTGGATTGATTGGCTAAGGAATTGAAGGAAATTGAATGGATTTGATGCACAAATGTCTAAAATTCGTATGCCATGGGGGGAGGGACATTTTGCACCTATTGACAAGGTTGTGGAGGAAGTTTGAGGAGAGAGAGTGGCTGATGTCATGGCTGGTCATGGTGGGGGCAAAGCCAAGGAGGTTTGGGCAAGTGTTGAGCTCTAATGAGCCCAAGGGAAGCCCCCTCTTCAGCAGATCTTCTTCTCCCTCAATTCAAAGCTTTCTCCATTGTTATAGCCTTAAGAGAGCTTGAGAACACCAGAGGAGATCAGCCAACAGCCGCCCAAGACCGTCGCTTGCCCGTCGGACCCGATTTCCCCTCTGTTTTCACCTTGTTCCAGTTTCTGCTCCAACCGACCTTTCGCAAAAGATCCGAGTAAAAGGTCAACTTCCCGGATGAATCATTGAATGAGCCACCCATCCCCGTGATGAGGACATCTAGACCATTCCAACAAGACCAACCTCGCCCCAAACGGAGCCGCCGGTCGCCCTAACGGCCGTCTCAAGCCGCCGATCGCCGGTCCATCGGTCCCCTGCCCGCCTGCACTGTTTCGCGTTTTCTTGCTATTTCGCCCCATTCCGACCCTTTCTTTGGCCATACCAACCACCAGCAAGATCCCTTTGACCCCCGGGAGCCGCTGGTTGCCAACCACCCGCTCGCCAGAGCTCCAATCGGCCCATTTCCTCACCGTTCAACCCATCTTCTTCTCTGGTTTGGTCTTTGGAACAGAAGCAGAAGACAGCAAGGTTTTGGAGACTTCAAGATCCGTTTTAGGTGTCTTCCGATTCTCGCTTGGTCTCGTCGTGTGGAGGTTTATCAACCGCCTCGCCATTGTCTTCGCCGTGGACTCATCGGAAAGCAATTCCGGGGAGTTTATCCTCTAAACCTCGCTTAGAGAGGTTAATCATGCTTAAGGGATGTTTAGATTAAGTTAAGTGAGGTTTAGGTGGATAGATTAGCTTAGTGTAAGCTAATTAGATTAAGTAGTTGGATTAGTTTAGTGGATAATTAATTAGGGCCGATTATATGTTTAGATTAGTGTAATCTTGATTAGGCCTTAATTAATTATTTTTTATTTAATTATTTCGAATTTATTTATTTATTTATATAATAAAAATATATTTTATATTTAATTAATAAAATATTATTATTTATTTAATTTTCGGAATATAATTATTTATTTATTATTTTCCAAAAATAATTTCGAGATAGCTAGTCGATAGAATTCTGTGCTAATCGCTGTGATATATTCAAATTATGCATTTGATTGATGGATTGTGTGAATTGAGTGTTGATTGTGAAAAGTATGGATTTTATTAAGAAAATCCCGAGTGTCGGGTTTTGATACCGAAAATTGATTTTAATGATTATATTAAACAGTGGGGTTCGAAAAAGAAAGGTGTTAGCTTTTCTTGTTTGAAATGACATGGACCCACACATAACTACCTTCTCGGATGTTTTTAATACGAAGAAAAGAGGTTAGGATTACCATTTTAATTGAGACATTTGAGTGAAATGCAAGGTATCATGTGCCGACATTGAATGGTCGTGTGATGGTTAATGTGAAACCGTCCTGAGTTGTTGAGCTGGACGTACCCTTCATGGGATACCCCTATATGGGAGGCCCCACATCAACGGGCTTGGGTCGCAGTTGATTCTGGACCTATACTCCTTCGGGAATGCCGTCAAGTGGTGACGAAGCCGTGCTCTGCGGTGGGGAGACGATGCTTGGCTAAGGGCCAGTAGATAGCCGAAATGCAAGTAGGCTATGCCCGTGTGTGGTAGTGAATAACAATTGGAACGCATGCTGAGTGTTGCTGATGAACCGAATTATGGGACGGAATTGTGTCGCACGGTATGGGACGTGTCATAATGATTTAGTCTTATAATTAGGACTCCTATAGTAGTTTGATATGTGAAAGTGATTGTGTTCCGATTGTTTAAGTTCGTATTACTGCATATGATTGAGTGATATGAACATGTGATTGAGTGTTATGAATAGTGCTAACCTGCAGAAAGGAACTGAGGCAAAGGTGAGTCTCATTGTTTGTGATGGTGTGGCTAGGTCGCCCTTAAGTGTGTTTTCCTTTCTAATAGGGGTTTAGGGGTGTGCTTGCTGAGACAATGTCTCACCCCGTTGTGGGCCAATATTTTCAGGTCCGTAGATGGCGACCCCGGAGGTTAAAGAGTCAGAAGTGGGATCGGCAAACGAGTCTGACTAGTAGTCATAGGACCATTCCTTTTTGGTGGACCAATCTTTTTGTTGGCTAACTTTTGATGTATATATACTATGGTGTGTATGTATATATATGAAAGTATGTTTGGTTGTGAACGAGTTGGTTCCTACTTTCCTATCCCGTATTTTATAGTCAGGGGTTTTATAATATGCTTCCGCATGTGCAAATAAAACGAATGGGTCGGCAACGAGTGCCTGGGAACGTCACATATCTGATCAACCATAGTGGGATGTGCGCGCGCTCGGGGTTCGGGGCGTGACACGTCGGGTAGTTAAGCTCATGAGGTCTCAACTGATAGGACGCGTATGCAACAACTTTGTCATGCCGCATCAACACGCAACCCAATCCTCTAAATGACGCGTCATTGTAGATCTTGTATCCTCCAGGACCAGATGGTATGGTCAATACAGGTGCGGTAGTCAGCTTCTGCTTAAGCTCTTGGAAACTACACTCACACTTGTCCGTCCATACAAACTTTTCTTTCTTCTTTAGCAGTCGAGTCAAAGGCGAAGCTAAAGCTAAAAACCCTTCTACGAACCATCTGTAGTACCCTGCTAAACCCAAAAAACTTCTAATCTCTATCACTTATGTCGGTCTTGGCTAGATGATAATTGCTTCAACCTTGGACAGATCCATAGGGATTTTTTCTCCTGAAATCACGTGACATAAAAAAGCAACACGAGTCCACCAAAACTCGCACTTGCTGAACTTAGCATACAGCTCATGATTCCTTAGGGTCTGGAGTACCATCCTCAAATGTCTTTCGTGCTCCTCAAGACTTCTCGAATACACCAAGATATCATCGATGAACACGATCACGAACTAATCCAGATACTCTTTAAACACTAAATTCATCATATTCATTAAAGCAGCTGGGGCATTTGTCAAACCAAACGGCATTACAGTGAACTCATAATGGCCGTATTGAGTACGAAATGCTGACTTCGGTATTTCCTCCTTCTGGATCCTCAATTGATGATACTTTGTCCTCAAGTCGATCTTTGAAATTATCGATGCTCCTTGAAGCTGGTCAAACAAGTCGTCGATCCTCGGGAGTGGATACTTGTCCTTGATCATCACCTGATTAAGTTGACAATAGTCGATGCACAGACGCAATGAACCATTCTTCTTCTTCATGAATAAAATTGGTGCTCCCAAGGTAATGCACTAGGGCATATGAATCCCTTATCCAACAACTCTTGCATCTACATCTTCAATTCCTTCAACTTAGATAACGCCATCCGATAATGAGGCTTAGAGATTGGCTCTATCCCGGGCGCTAACTCGATCATGAACTCGATTTCTCTCTCTGGTGGTAAACCCAGCAATTCCTTCGGAAACACATTCGAAAATTATTGAACCACTGCAATGTCCTCAATCTTCAACTCCTCGATTGTCGTATCCATGACAGTCGCTAAGTAACCTTGGCAACCCCCGTCTAACAAATGGGTAACCTCAAGCAACGAGATTAAAAGGATCGAGGGTCCTCCTCGATTTCCAATAAATTCAAACTTTCATCCATCAACGAGTCAAACTGTATCACATTACAACAAAAAGCTCCTCGAGCCAAACCTTTTTATATATGATATCAAAGTTATACATATGCAAAATCATCAAGTACAACTCTAGTAAGTGATTCTCATTTCTATGACTTCATTACAACAACTGAGGTTCTATAAACTTAACCAAAATTCTGCTGCACTACTCTGATAAAATCACCCCAAAAACATTCTTCCTCTAATCAGTGCATGGTTCAGTTCATTCCTGTCCCTTTCGCCATCCTAGTGGCACTCAATCTGCTATATCGGTGCTTGTACTCCACTGATAGCGTATGTCATTCCCTGAGCTAGAGGTCTGTTCAGTCCACCCTGTGGTGCGATCTGAGGCGCAAACCCCCTATTCTGACCCATTAGTGGCGGTAGCAGTAACTGCTATGATCTCCTATGTCTTCTGGGACAGTTCCTGGCTATGTGACCCTGCTGGCCACACTCAAAACAAGTACCCAGCCTAGAATGGCATGGGGCTGATCCGTGTCGTCTTCCGCAGAAATGACACAAGCCATTCTGACTCAACGCTGACTTACCAACTCCACCCTTCCTATTAGGCAGAATGGGGTATCTTCCTCCGGTCATGGGCTTCTTCCCATACCAATTCCCATCTCAATTTGATCTAAACCGCAATCTAGATGTGGCGGCTCGTTTATTCTGATCTCTCTCTATTAGTGGGCGGTGGGCGGCTAATTTTGGAGCAAAGACGAACCAATATTAAGGTTAAGAGGGCAGCGAATTTTGGAGCATACAAAGACAAATAGGAAATAATAGATTTTGTATTAGGCAGGATTTAAGTAGAATGGATGCTTCTTTTCTTAGTTTTATGCCAAGTACTCCGCTAAAGATGGCAGTCCAATTTATAGTCCTCCAACGATCGACATAGTAAAGTCCAAGAGCTTCAACGTGGACTCTTCTTCTATTATAAACATTAACCACTTCCCAAGCGTTTTTCTGCCACAAAATTCACCTACCATTAAGAGAGAGAAACAGAGAGTATTGTAGACTATTCTAAAGAGAGTATCTAACAATAACAACTAGTTAAGGAGAAAAACACAAAAAATGGAGAAGAAAAAAAAATATCGTACGGAGAAGTTGTCACACCTCGGATCCTGGGCACACGCACACCCCTCGGCGGTCAATTAAATATGCGACGTTCTCAGAACACATCGCCGACCCTTTTCATTTTATGCATATGCGGAAGCGAATTAAACAAACCCCGGACAACAATCAAATACATGGGATAGTAAAACACATGCCAGCACCTTTCTCACAAAACACACTTTATAAACAAATCGAGTTAACCCTACAGGTTCATATATAGAAGGTCTGACTCAAAAAAGAACCACTAGGCCACACTCTAGACCTTTCAGCCTCAAGCTTTGGATCCTCCACGCTACGGCCCTAAAAATGGTAACCCATGACGGGGTGAGATAAAAATCTCAGAGAGTCAACACCTAAACCCCAATTAGGACGAGAAATTCACCTAGAGGCAGCCTAAACATGCATCATATAGGACTTACCTCGCCTTAGCACCTCCCTATACATTAGTACATCTCACATATCATATGCATACAATAAACATATTCAATAATTGGAACACCTCATGTCATTCATCAAATATTTACAGGGGTCCCGATTATAAGGCCAAACCATTATGACACGTCACATTCCGTGCCACACAACTTTGTCTCATAATCAAGCGCGACTATCTCAATCACTCAAGCGTGTCCCAGTTATTACGACCCATCGGTCATATCCAACTCAACAGTCGGTAGTCATCCGGCATAACCAGGCGTCGTCCCACTCCATCGGGCACGGCAACATCTATATCTAGATGACATTCCCGAAGGAGCATCAGCCCAGCCTCCACTACGATCGGCATTTGTTGTCGAGGGCATATGAACTTAATCAAGCATCGTCTCCCCAATTCCCAGCGGATGATGGGTTTCGATAGTGACACACGCACATCCATACTTGGCCAAGAACATCATACTTTGCACTCAAATACTTCCATTTCAAATAATGGACTTGCCCAATTTTCTTCGTGTTAAAAATTCCCGCTAAAATAATTGTGTGTAGTCACACCTTTAGATCTTGCCAATAAGCGTGATACTCTCCCATTTCAAAATTCCACGATTTTATATAGTACATAAATATTTTTGTGTTAAAAACCGACACCCGGTATTTTTCTATTTAAATACCATAAGATCCAATTTTTGCAATAATAGTCCATAACAATAACCAAGCACTCAATTGCACAATTAAGCAATCAATTTCACATATTATCAAGCATAAGCTTTAAGCATGCCAAAAGTCAACCACAAAACTACAATCGGCCCTAACCGACAGAAACTGAGACCACTCGCACGTCTCCAAGTTTAATTCCAGAACCTAAACAAACGAGTTCGGAAAATTCTCAAATTTGAATATGTTGTAAAGGACACATAAAATAACACTTTTTATGAGACACCTTATCCTAAATCTTTCTAGATTAAGAGCAGTAAATCGCTCAATGCGTTACCAAAACTGTGTCCGTTTCTAGAAATCACGTTTTCAAAAACTAGCTTAGTTTATCCAAAACTTATCCGTTTGATCTGAAATTTCACTATGTTAAACTAAAAGATATGATGAACAACTTTTGTGAGGGAAAAATTTTGAAAATCGAACCCTAAGAGTTGATAAAAATCCATTAAACACCGAAAGGTCACTGTTTCCAGCGCAATCCAAGATTCTGTTTTGCAAATAACGAAGCTGAAATATCATTCTTTTAAATCCATAAAATATTGAGTAAAATATATGTCATAACTAAAGATGTCTGGAACATTTATCAAGAAAGAAGCAACATCAAAATCGTAGCACATTTTTCCCACAAAAATAGTAAACAGCAAGGGTCCAGTAACCAGATCCGAGGGAAATCCACTAAATTAGACTAAACCACCCTCATTAGTGCTAATCTAACCAATTAGATTAACATTAATCCATCTTAAGGCTTATCTCACTTAATACTAATTTAACTAAGCTAATTAGCATTAATCTAACCCCCTAAGTGCAATTAACAACCTAATCAAGGATTAGGGAGTTAACTCACCGGATTAGCAAGGCGACGAGTTCGCAGCAACGGCGGTACAATGGCAGTGAGATCCCATGTCAACGGCGACTCCAAAGGAGGCCCAGAAGAGGCTGAAAAAGCCTTGCAAGCTCACGGCTTATTGAAAAAAGCAGAATTGCTTTTGCTATGGACTGAGGGGCTAAGGTGGCTAGTAGGTTCGACTTGGAGGGCTGGACTGAGCTTACTACGGCTACGGCAGTGAGGTAGGCAGCTGGACGAGTAGGGCCACGATTGGAGCTGGGACGGTCACAGGTTGGCAACTCGGAGACAGCGTGAGGCGGTGCTGGCGAGAGAGGGTGGTTGGCATCGAGATGGTGGCCGAAGCTGGTCTCAGACGGTGGCTGGCACACGAAGGAGCTGCGACGCTCGGACGGTGGCACAGCTGGCTAGGTGGTTAAGCAATAGCAACACATAAAGGAAAACGGAGAAGGAGAAGATGGAGTGAAGAAGAAGCTGAAGAGCAGAAGTTGTTCTGCTGGGAAGGAGGGAGCTGGTCGCATAAGGAGGGAGGGAGGGGGACAAAGAGGCCTAGAAGTCTTGCATGCAACCAATGGCCATCCATACACAAATATTTTGCACTCAAGTGCAAGACCACAAAGTCTTCAACCCCCTTAGGGTCAAGGCTTCCACCAATGGCCATTTAGCTCCCAAATCTTCACAAATTAAGGCTTTTTGGTATCCAAAATTCACACAGCAGCAACCCCTACGAATTTCCACAAATTCTTCTCAAATAAACCAAATTGGCATCCAAAATTCCTCTAATTCAGCCCACAAAGTACAAGCATCAACCAATGGCCAATTTTCCCTCATTTCCTTCACAGACAAATTTTTGGTGGCCTAAAAATGCCTCCCAAGCTGCCCATCCGAATTTCACAAACTCTAATTTGCCGAAATTGATTTTTCCGATATATTCCTGGCGCTATGAAATTTCTTCAAAAGATGAGACGAAGTCGTGACATGCTCGAACGTTCGATCTCGAAATCGAAGTCAATTTCATGGTTAAAATCAATCGGACGCGATTTTAGCGCGACCCAACCTACTGGGTAGCTTTTAGAAATTTTAGCGCTTTTAACCCATGGTCAATAATTTCGATCCACTTTTTACATCTCCGACTCATCAGCGACTTTCGGTTGTCGTAAAAATCTCAAGGTTTCAATTTCGGTACCGAATACATAATTGACAGAAAATCGGGTTAGTGCTGTTGGACGCGAAATTTGCAATCATGTGGAATCACCGACAATTTAATTACGCCATTCCATCAAATCGACCTATATTCGATCACTAATCGATTATAACAGTGTCGTATTGACCCTTGCCAATTATCACGGTCAAGCAATCGATTTCTAATCGAATTTTCAAGTCTTTCGTGTTTATATAGAATAAGTTGTCAATTAATGAACTCATGACTATGTGTGTTCAAAAGGAAGAAAGACTGATTATGGAATTAGAAAAAAGTGCTCATTTGGCAACACGAGAAAAGAATAAGGGACATGGCAAACATAAAATAAAGGGTAATATACCTCACTAAGCTAACATTAAGAAATAATCCAAATGTTTTTTTTTCTGTAAAAAAAAAAAGGGGGCATGTAAAGAAGTATTGCATTAGATTTAAGACTTGGCTCGAAAAGAAAGATAATCCAATCTCTTGTATTTGTTATGAATCTAATATGGCTAATGTGAGTCACAACACTTGGTGGATTGATTTTGGATCTACAATCCACATTTTGAATTCCTTATAGGGTTTTCAAAACCAAAGGAAATCAGTGGGAAGTGAACAAAACATCTATTCAAGAAACAAGATGCGTTCGCATGTAAAAGCTATTGGGACATGTAAACTAGTTTTCAATAGTGGCTTTGTTTTGAATTGAAAAGGACCTTTAATGTTCCTAGTTTCTTTAGAAACTTAATTTCAGTTTCAAGACTTGTACTTTTGGTTACTCTTTTAACTTTTTAGATTCAAACTTTTCTTTATCATAAAATTTTGAAATTGTTGGAAGTGGTACTTTGTCTGATGATCTTTTTTGAATTAATTTACAACACTATGCTTATTATAATGCAATGTTTGTTCATGATAACGCTGGTATAAAATGATGTGTTGTGAATGAAGATTCCTCTATGTTGTGGTACCAGAGACTGTAACATATTTCCATAGAAAGAATTAAGCAATTAATAGATGATGGAGTACTCAGTATTTTAGATTTTACTGATTATGATACTTGTGTGGATTGCATAAAGGGTAAGCAAACTAACAAGATGAAGAAAGGTGCCAAGAGGAGTACAAAAATATTAGAAATCATACACGTGTATATGTAATTCGCATATGGACTCGTGTGTTCAAAAATACTTCATCTCTTTTATAGATGATTACTCACGTTACATGTATCTCTACTTGCTTCAATATAAGCATGAAGTGTTAGATGTCTTTTAAGGCATTTAAGGCGGAAGTAAAGAAACAATGCGGTAAGCAAATTAAGATCGTGAGATCAGATAAATGTAGAGAATTCTATGGTAGATACACTGAAGATGGACAAGCACTTGGTCCATTTGCAAAATTTCTTTAAAAGCATGGGATAGTTGTCCAATATATTATACTTGATTCTCCGAGTCAAAACAATGTAGCGGAAAGAAGAAACCAAACTTTATTGGACATGGTGCGGAGTATGTTTAACAGCTCCAAATTTCCTAAGTCCATGTAGACTAAAGCACTTAAGACAGTAGTGTACATATTAAACCAAGTACCGACCAAGGTTGTCCCTAAAGACATTTTTGGAGTTATTTAAGGTTGAAAATCGAGTTTGCAACATGTACGCATTTAGGGATGCCTGTCTGAAGTAAGAGTTTACAATCCACAAGAAAAGAAGTTGGACCTAATGACCATAAGTAGGTATATCATTGGATATGTCGAGAAATCCAAGGGGTACAAGTTTTATTGTCCATCTCATACCACTAGGATTGTGGAGTCAAGAAATGCTACGTTCCTTGAAAATGACTTGATTAGTGGGAGCGATCGATCGAAAGATCTCGTTCCTAAGAAAGATCATTCAAACACTCAATTTTCCACCTCAAGTTTAAGGTTAGTCATTGTTCATAATGCCCTCTCAATTCAACCGGCTATTGAACAATCAATCGTTGAAGTTCCACAACCTGCTGATATTGATCTAGTAGATCCAATTGTTCAGCACTTACTAGAAACTGTTGAACAATCGGTTGAGCAACATGCTCCTCAAGAGAATGTTGATGCAACATTAAGAAGATTTGCTAAAATAAGGAAATCGACAATTCCTAGTGATTATATTGTGTATTTACAAGAATCTGACTATAATATTGGAGCTAAGAATGATCCTAAAATGTTTTCACAAGCCATAGACAGTAGTAAATCCAATTTGTGGTACAATGCCATGAAGGAAGAGATGAGTTCTATGGCATCTAATGAAGTCTGGGATTTGGTTGAGTTGCTTGATGGTACGACAGCCATTGTTTGTAAATGGGTCTTCAAAACCAAGAAGGATTTATTGGGTAACATTGAAAGATATAAAGTTAGACTCATTGAATCACTCAAAATGAAGAATCGATTACATGGAGACTTTTTCTCATATATCTAAGAAAGATTCCCTTTGTATTGTTTTGGCATTGGTTGCCCATTTTGATATGGAATTATATCAGATGGATGTGAAAACAGCGTTCCTCAATAGATAACTAGAGAATGAGATTTACATGAAACAACCTAAATGATTTTCCTCTAATAAAGGTGAGCATTTTGTGTGTAAGCTTAAGAAATCTATATATGACTTGAAACAAGTATCCCGCCAATGGTACTTAAGGTTCCATGATGTCATCTCTTCATTCTGTTTTATAGAGAATGTCATGGATCAATGCATATACCAGAAGGTCAGTGGGAGCAAAATTTGTTTCCTTGTGCTGTATGTGGATGATATTCTACTTGCAACCAATGATTAGAGGTTGCTACATGAGGTGAAACAATTTCTCTCTAAGAGTTTTGACATGAAAGATATGGATAATGCATCTTATGTCATTGGCATTAATATTCATAGAAATAGACCTCGAGAAATTTTAGGACTATGTCAATAAACCTATATCAATAAGGTCTTAGAGAGATTTCAGATGAAAGATTGCTTACCAAGCATACACCCATTGTGAAGAGTGATAGGTTCAATTTGAACCAATGCCTAAAGAGATCTAGAAAGGGAACAAATGAATAACATTTCATATGCTTCTACCGTCGGAAGCTTGATATATGCTCAGGTTTCCACTCGACCTGACATTGTTTTTGCTATGCAAATGTTGGGAAGATATCAGAGTAATCTAGGTATGGACCACTAGAGAGTTACAAAGAAAGTGATGAGATACCTTTAAGGTACCAAAAGCTACATGCTTATGTATAGACGGACTGATAACCTAGAAATAGTCAGTTATTCGAATGCAGACTTTACTAGCTGCGTTGATCCTCGAAAATCAACATCTGGATACATTTTTATATTAGCTGGCAGGGCCGTGTCATGGAGAAGTGCAAAGCAGACTTTGACCACTACTTCCACTATAGAAGCTGAGTTCATTTCTTGTTTTGAGGCTACCTTGCATGGTGTATGGTTGAAGAGCTTCATTATTGGGCTTAGAATTGTTGATTCTATTTCTAGGCCATTAAGAATATATTATGACAATTCAGCTGTGGTTTTTATGGCTAAAAATGCCAAAAATGGTAGTTGAAGTAAGCATATCGACATTAAATATTTAGTCATAAGGGAACATGTTAAGGATAATAAAATGGTCATAGAACACTTTAGCACTAAATTGATGATAACTAATCTTTTAACTAAAGGCATGCCACCAATGAAGTATAAGGATCATGTAACTAGTATGGGAATAGGTCCTATCATGTGATTTGTCGTCATATAAATGATTTTTATTGTATGAAACTCTTATTTTGTTGTAATGTTGATTCTCAATTTTTGTGTACACATTTTATTGTTTATGAGAGTAACATTTATCTTTGGTTCTAGAATAACATAGGGTTTATTCATTTAGATGTGCTATCACATATAGGCTGATATTAAAGAAATAAGATACATCATGATACATGGAAGATATTACTCGCTTTTAGAGGACATGTCACCATGATCCATGTGTTTTGTTTCTTTTCTTTAAGTATAAAGTTTTTGGTGGATTTGATTGGATAATTCGTATGATGAAAATGTTGGGACCAAGTGGGAGAATGTTATTTATATAATGTGATCCCACATTTTCAAACTCACATTTTCTTTTTAAAAGTGATGGTTATTCAATATGTAGTTTTTCCACACTTCGTACTTTTTCGTGACAACCACCCATTTGGTAACCGTCTTAATGGGAGACAATTGGCTTTCTTCTCGTCCTGCAGGATCAATTACTACATGAAATGATATAGCTGAAAAAATTCTTGGTAAGTTCTTTCCACCTGCAAAGTCTGTGAAGATGCGTAACGATATTACTAATTTTATGCAGATGGATAATGAATCATAAGATTCAAAGAATTTTTAGGAGATGCCCCAGACTACCCATATGGATGCAGGTACAAACTTTTTATAATGGCTCTAGTACAAATCTTCGTTCTATGATTGATGTAGCTGCAGGAGGAACTCTAAATAATAAAACACTAGAAGAAGCCTACAATCTATTAAAGGAGATGGCGTCCAATAGTTATTAGTGGCCTATTGAGAAACTACCAATGCGAAAAGTTAGCGGAGTTCACGAAGTTGATGCTTTTGCTGCAATTACTGCACAATTTGAAGCACTCAACAAAAAGCTAGATAATATAAGTGTTTCAGCCATGAAAATTCAGAATTTGACATGTGATTTCTATGGTGGAGGACATGTTAGCACAGAGTGTCAAGTAGGTAATATTTTTAAATAATCTAGTGAAAATTCTAATTTTGTTGGGAATTTTAACAGGTCATAAAATAATCCCTACTCCAACATGTACAATCTAGGATGGCGCAATCATCCAAATTTTTCATGGAATAATCATAATGTGACGAGACCACCGTGATTCAAACAATCAGAAGAGACAAAGTCAAATTTGGAAGATATAATCACCAAACTTGCTAACACGACTCATGACTTCATCAAAAGCACGGTTATGAGATTTCAAAACCAAGAGGCTTCAATCAAAAATCTAGAGATGCAATTAAGCATGATGTCAGGGAGACAACAGGGTTCTTTGCCGAGCAACACAGAGAAAAATCCAATTGAAAACATAAAGGCTATTACCCAGAGAAGTGGTAAACAAGTGGGAGAAAAAGAGATTTTCAGAGACAAAGAAGAGGCTATCAATAAACAATCAAAGGAGACTAGCAAGAGTAAACTTTTTTCCAGATAATCCCAAGCCATATGTGCCGCCAATTCCATTCCCTCAGCGACTCCAGCAGCACAAAATAGATAAGAAATTTTCTAAATTTCTTGATGTATTTAAAAAATTACACATTAACATTCCTTTTGCAGATACCTTAGCGCAAATGTCTAGTTATGCAAAAATTTGAAGGAGATTTTGGCAAACAAAAGGAAACTGGAGGATTATGAAACTGTGAAGTTAAATGATGTGTTTAGCCATCCTACAAAACAAATTACCTTCGAAATTAAAAGATCCAAGGAGTTTTACTATTCCTTAAACTATTGGGGATTCTTACTTTGAAAAAGCATTATGTGATTTAGGCGCATGTATTAATCTGATGCATTATTCAGTTTTCAAGAAATTAGGATTGGGCAAGGTAAAAGCAACCATAATGTCACTTCAACTAGTTGATCGATCAATTAAATATTTGAGAGGTATTGTGGAAGATGTTTTGGTAAAAGTTGAAAAATTTATCTTTCCTGCAGATTTTATAGTTCTTGACATGGAGGAAGATTTTGAGGTACCACTTATCTTAGGTCGACTTTTTCTAGCAACAGGAAGAGCTCTTATTGATGTACAACAGGGGAAGTTGATTCTTAGAGTCCAAGATGATCTTGTTTCATTTAATGTTTTTAAAGCAATGAAATATCCATTTGATGATAATTCTTGTTTTAGAGTTGAGATAGTTGATAAGTTGGTGAATAAGGTTTTTCAGGAAAATATTGTTAAAGATCCACTTGAAACATGTCAGATTCAACCAAGGGACAAAGATATTCAGAATGAGGAGATAAAGGAGTACGGAAATTTTATGGAGGCAATTTCATCATATTCAAGGCAAAAGGCAACTAAATTTGAGGAGTTTGGACAACACATAACAAAGCCTAAACCATCAATTGAAGAGCCTCCAATTCTTGAACTCAAACCCTTACATTCTCATTTGAAATATGCTTATTTAGATGGAGTTTCTTCTTTACTGGTAATTATATCCTCTTCTTTGACAGATTTGATGGAGGAGAAATTGCTCAGAGTATTAAGAGAGCATAAAGGTGCAATTGGATGGAAAATAACTGATATCAAGGGAATTAGTCCTACAATTTGCATGCACAAAATTTTGATGGAGGAATAATATAAACTCACTATCCAACCTCAGAGGCGTTTGAACCCGAAGATGCAAGAAGTAGTGAAAGCTGAGAAAGGAATAGTGGTCGAGCATAAAATTTCTCAAATCGGAATAGAAGTCGATTGAGCCAAAGTGGAGGTCATTACAAAATTACCTCCGCCAACATCTGTGAAACTTGTCAGAGGATTTTTGGGGCATGCAAGATTTTATAGATGGTTTATAAAAGATTTTTCAAAAATTGCTAAACCTCTTTCTAATCTTTTGGAAAAAGATACTCCTTTTAATTTTTATGTTGAATGCATGCAAGCTTTTAACACTTTAAAGGAGAAGTTAATTTCAGCACCAATTATAGCAACACCAAATTGGGATTTACCTTTTGAGCTGATGTGTGATACTAGCGATTTTGCATTCGGAGCTATTTTACGACAAAGGAAGAATAAAATTTTTCGAACCATATACTATGCCAGTCAAACCTTGTCATGTGCACAATTGAATTATTCAACAACAGAAAAGGAACTTCTAGCGGTAGTTTTTTCTTTTGATAAATTTCATTCTTATTTAATTGGCTCAAAAGTTATAGTTTATTCTGACCACTCTGCTCTTAAGTATCTACTTGAAAAGAAAGAATCAAAACCCCGATTGATCAGGTGGATTCTACTGCTGCAATAATTTGATTTGGAAATCAAAGATAAGAAGCGGACTGAAAATCTAATTGCAGACCACGTATCAAGAATCCCAAATTCAAAGGAAGAGGTAAGACCAATTTTGGAAGAGTTCCCTGATGAGAAAAATTTTTCCATCAAGTCCACAAAAATTCCCTAGTACGCCAACTTTGTAAATTATGTAGTAAGTAATGTTCTTCCTCTTGAATTATCATATCAACAAAAGAAAAAATTCTTTTCTGATGTTAAAAATTATTTTTGGGAAGAACCTTTATTGTTTAAAGTATGTGCAGACCAGGTCATAAGGAGATGTGTTCTAGATGAAGAGAAGGCAAACATTCTACATCATTTTCATGATGGAGAGATAGGTGGCCATTTTGGTGTCATGAAAACTGCAGCTAAAATTTTACAATCTGGATTTTATTGGCCTACACTTTTTAAAGATGCATATTCCTATGTAGCTTCATGTGATAGGTGTCAGAGAACTGGAAATATTTTAAGAAAAAATGAGATGCCTTTAAACAACATTATTGTGTGTGAATTATTTGATATTTGGGGTATTGATTTCATGGGACCCTTTACACCTTCTTATGGAAATTTATACATTTTAGTGGCTATGGAGTATGTGTCTAAGTGGGTAGAAGTTATAGCATTGCCAACAAATAATGCTAAAGTTGTGATCAAATTCTTAAAGAAAAATATTTTTACCCAATTCAGCACTCTTAAGGCAATCATAAGTGATAAGGGGACACATTTTTACAACAAACAATTTAAAGTACTTTTGAGTAAGTACGGAGTCACGCATAAGGTTGCAACCCCTTATCATCCTCAAACTAGTGGTCAAGTAGAGATTTCAAATAGGGAAATCAAGAGAATTTTAGAAAAAACAGTAAATGCCTCTAGGAAAGATTGGTCAATAAAACTTGATGATGCACTTTGGGCCTATAGGACAGCATTCAAAACTCCAATTGTGATGTCTCCATTTAGGCTAGTGTTTGGAAAGGCTTGTCACTTACCAGTGGAATTAGAGCATAAAGCATATTGGGCATTGAAATTTCTGAATTTTGACATGCAGTCTGCAGGTGAAGAAAGATTATTGCAACTAAATGAATTTGAGGAATTTCGCAATGAGGCCTATGAAAATTCTAAGTTGTACAAGGAGCGTCTAAAAAGATGGCATGACAAGCACATATTCAGAAGAAAGTTCAAAATTGGTCAAAAAGTCTTACTTTGTAACTCTCGTCTTAAACCTTTTCCAGGAAAGTTGCGATCTCAATGGTCTGGTCCTTTCATAGTTACACAGGTATTCCCATATGGAATAATTGAATTTGTGCATGACAATGAGGGCACATTCAAAGTGAACGGTTAACGTTTGAAGCCCTACTTCGAAAGTGGTTACAACAAGTAGAAAACCACCATTAAACTTCATCCTCCTGAATAGCGACATCTAAGATAGTTTGGCTGAAAACTATAAAACAAGGGCTTCTTGGGAGGCAACCCAAGCATTTTAATTATGTTTTTATTTATTTATTGTTAAGTTTATGTTTTGCAAAAAAAAAAAAAAGGTTAACTTTTCTCTGTTTTATCCAGGTTAAATTTTTAAGGATCACCTTTCGAGAGTTTAATCATCAAGGTCATCTATGAACTTATCCTACAAGCAGGGGAGTTTTCTTTTTCCTATTTCTATTTTTCACATTGAGGACACTGCTTCATTCAAGTTTAGGGGGAGAATAATTATTTTGGATTTTTTTTTTTTTTTTTTTGCTATCATGATTGCATTCCTGGTTGTGAAGTTTTGTAATTCTTAGGAAAATTTAAATTTTATTTAAACTTGTAATTGATGTGTGAGTTAATCTTAATTCTGATTATATTGATCCACTTACTGAGCACTACAAGTCCTTAATTTTTTAATGGGATAAGTGCACCAGGAGTCTTAAAACTTGTCACGAAAATGCATTTGAGTCCTAAAACTTGCAAAAAGTGCAAATAAGTCCTAAAACTTGTCAAAATGTTTCATTTGAGTCCTAAAATCGACACCGTTAGCCTTTTCGTTAAAAATGCTGACGTGGCATTTAAAATTAATTTTTATTTTCCACGTGGCTTTTTAATGATTTATTATTTTTTTAAAAAATAGATTTAAAAACTAAAAATTAGATTTATTGATTTTATCTTATTTTCAACAAAAAAAAAAAAAAAAAGAAAATTTATTTAAAAAGAAAATAGTTCAAAAAAAAAAAAAAAATGGCAGCCTCGCCGGCCTTGGGTGCGGGTGGACGGCTCGCCCGGCCTTGGGTGCGGGTGCGGGGCAACCCTCGCCAAGCTCGGGGAGGGTGCCTGTCGTTAGCCCCGAGCGAGGGTCGACGAGGTGTCACCCATGCCAAGCGACGTCGCTGGCCCCCATGAGGGTCGGCCGACACCTCGCGCAGGCCGGGCGACCTGTCGCCAGCCCTCGCTCGGGGCCGGTGAGGCTCGCTAGATCTCGGCGAGGCTCGCCGGCACCAAGCGAGGGCCGACGAGGCGTCGCCCAGGCCAGGCAATGGTCCCCGGCCCCCCGCGAGGGCCAACGACGCCTTGCCCAGGCCAGGCAACGGCCACCATGCCCCCGTGAGGGCCGGCGTGCCCAAATCTAGGCACCCTCGCCCGAGCTTGGCGAGGGTTGCCGGCCCTTCGCCTGGGGCCAGTGAAGCCTCGCCTTGGCCGGGCAAGAGTTAGCCACCCGCACCCAGGACCGACGACGGTCACTGGCCCCTCCGGCGACGGTTGCCGTCCCCTCCAACAATGTTGCCATTTTTTTTTTTTTTTTTTAAACTGTTTTCTTTTTTAAATAAATTTTTTTTTTTTTTTTTTTGTTGAAAATAAGATAAAATCAATAAATCTAATTTTTTAGTTTTTAAAATCTATTTATTTTTTAAAAATGAATAAAAAAAATCATTAAAAAAGCCACGTGGGAAATAAAAATTAATTTTAAATGCCACGTCAGCATTTTTAACGGAAAAGGCTAACGACGTCGATTTTAGGACTCAAATGAAACATTTTGACAAGTTTTAGGACTTATTTGCACTTTTTGCAAGTTTTAAGACTCAAATGCATTTTCGTGACAAGTTTTAGGACTCCTTGTGCACTTATCCCTTTTTTAATTGTGTGTAAATCTAGAGAATATTCAAGTAAAGTATGTGATTTTCTTAAATTTCACCCAAATCTTAGAATTTGCTTGATTTTTTCTTGAAGTGAAATCTTAAGCTAAATCTAACTGAGAAAATGATTTAGGCAATTTTGGATCAATTGAGCCTTTTAAACTAACCCTGTTTATTTATCCCTAGTCACCCCATTGAGCCTTAATTATTACCCAATTTTTCATTGGCACTCATATATGTTTAGCCTAGCTGTTATCAAATTATATCATTGTCCCATGCCCTCTGAACACGTTGATTTTTTTTTTTTTTTTTTTGGAAAAAAAAATTATTTGAGCTTGATAGAAATTTGGGAGGAATGATAGAGTATGAAAAAAAAAAAAAAAAAAATGATTGCTATGGTTGTTTGGGGTGTATAAAAAAAAAATGCTTTTATGGTTCCCTATCCAACTTTCAATTGAGTGAGCCTTTTGAATACTCAATTAGTTGGAAATTTTCATGTTATATTAGGAGGGACTTTGGGAGAAACTCCACCATAAAGCAATTCAGAAAAAAAAAAAAAAAAAAAAAAAAAAAAAAAAAAAAAAACAGAGAAAGAAACAAAAAAGAAGGAAAAATAAAGAAGGAATGATGATATATGGTGGCAGAAAAATTATTTTGAAGGAGTGAAATTGGGCAGTTACATTGGCTCTAATTAAATCTTGGAAATCAATGTGTTGATGGGTGATTTGAGCTTAAAATTACCGTTATCTCACCTTTAGCCTAGCCTTACATTACAAACCGAGAAAAGTCCTATTGATTTTTGGTTGGATAATTATCTTACATTAGTGGAGAGAGGAATAAAAAGCACACTTATGAGATTTTGTCATAATTATTGAGAATTTTTTAGAGGTTGCATGTCAATGTGAATTTATCTAGATTGCATATAATTCGAAAAAGATGAGGACTCTCACACACACACTTGGATCACATAGTTAGAATTGGTCTTAACTTATAAATCAATTTCAATGTTTGGATGAAATTTGTGTTTTTCTTTGAATTGTGAATTTGAGCAATTATGAAAGATGTCATGGAGAAAGTTGTTAGCTTGAGTATGTGTTATGTCTTGATTTTGCTCGAGGACTAGCAAAATGTTAAGTTTGAGAGTTTGATAACTCTATAAAAATAGAGTTATTTTACCTATTTTAGGCAACAATTAATACAATATCTATGAGAAAATATTTGGATTTCCTTCTAATTATTTGAATTTTCATTGTCTATGCAGAATAATGAGATATGAAGAATATAAGAAAAAGAATAGCAAATATGAGGAATTCAAATCAAGAAGTAGTGGAAGATAGATATCAAATCAGAATCCTTTGATTTACTCCCTGATGTTATGCGCAATTGCTTGGAGCTTGGATATATCCTATAAAGGGGAGAACATTGAGAGCCAGAGAGAGAAGTTAGGTTTTTGTGAGATCGTTTTTCATTCTTCTTAGAGTTTTTCAAGTATTTTGAAGAGAAGACAAAAGTGGTGACAGAATTCTTGTTCTTTGATTCAAGATGCTGGGTTTGATTTATATTTTTTTTTTATTCTACTATGTTCTAATTTTCTTTTGTTAGGGCTACGATGTAGCCTAACCATGATGATGTGAATTTCATGATTTTTATGTTTTGCAATTGATTTCATTCATGTGAGTTATATATTATTGTGCATAATACTTTTGAGTGACTGGCCACCACTTGAATGGTCTGATGTACATGTTTGAGACTGAGAAGTGATAATATGCAATTGTTCATTATAATATATAACCATGAATTAAACGTGAATAGAGATATACCGTGTTATTTGTGTAACTTTTGGTGATAAGGTGATCCAAAAGACTCATTGTAAGCCGAGAATATTCATAGTTTTTAATGCACTTATGTTTATTTTAATTCACGTAGAGATATAGTGGATTAATAAACTGAGTAGGTTTGTTATACCTAGAGATAGGATAGTAAATAGATTAGGAAATTCCGCTATCACATGTTTGATATTGTTCTTGTACCCACAACAATCTGAAATTCATATCTAGTGGTTATGGTGAAATCGTATGCTCTAACATATTTATCGATTGATTTAATGCATTTAGTCTCCAAATTTTATTTTTAATTTATTCTTAATTATATTTTGATCTGTTAGATGAATTTTAGAATTAATCTATTTTAGTATTTAATTAGTTTATTAATCATCGATCTCCGTAGGACGATACTCTTTCTCATCATTATATTACTTATTCGATACGTTCACTTGCGTTTAGAATTTTATGAACACCGACGGGCCTTGTTGTGCCCACCGGCCCTCATTGGCCGGTCGCCGGCCATGGCCGAGGCCGGTGACCGGCCAAAAGGAAGAAAGAAAAAATAAAACAAAAAAGGAAAAATAAAATTAAAAAATTAAAAAATTAAAAGAAACAAAAAAATTATACAAGTTTACCAAACGTGTTTCTGTTCTTTTTTTTTTTTAGTGAAAGTAAGAGATATATTGGGAAAAGGTCAAACTGTACAACTAAACTGCTTCAAAAACTTACACTCAAGATGGACATGCCCATTATGAGTGGAAGGAAGCCGAGGAAAAACCCAAGAGGCAACCGAGAAAGGCCAAAAAGCAAAAAGTAGACAAACAACCAGAAACAACCTAGTAACAAGACGCCTAGCCAGTCGGCCCACAATCAGTGGAAGAGAAGATAAAGGGATCCACCTCCCATGAGCACTGAATCCTCATGTTTCTGTAGGAGTCCTCGATGTCTTTGAAGGTAGCAGCCTTATCTTTAACGACCTTGAGGAGATGCCTCTTCATGGCCAAAATAGAAAGTGGCTCCCCCTTGAAAAGAATATTGTTCATGTTCTTCCAAATGATGTGATAAAGCGCACCAAAGGAAAAGCGGGCAATACTTTTGTAGAACTCCTTTCCCAAGAGTAGAGAGATAGCCCAACTAAGAGTTTCCTCCCAAGTCCTATTGGTCTAGGGTAAATTGCACCTGGTAGCCCAAAAGAAAGCAATACTCGAAGTAATGCGACACCCAAAAAAGAGGTGATCGATAGAATCAAGCACCTCATTGCAAAAAGGGCAGGAAGCAGCATCGTCCTACCATGAGACATGAGAAGAAACTGTGTAGGCGGCCTTCACTTGGTGATAAGCCAAAGGTTAAGTTGGTATCGAGGCAGGATAGCATTGCTCCAGATGAACCGATGCCAGCTGACTCTCTCCTTCTTCCGCCTTATGGTCCCCCAAGCCGAGGCAACTGAGAACACACCCATCGAGTCCTCCCTCCAACCGAAACGATCCTGGGCTCTAGACAAGGAAGGAAGTGGAGATCCCCAAAACTCAATCTCTTCTCTAATAGCCCGGCCATCCTCAGAGAAGAGATCAGCCACCAATGCTTATTTAGAGAGACCTAAGCTGTAGATGAGCGAATCTGTGAAAATTAGATTCAAAGGGCCCTGGGGTGCCAATAATCGAACCAGAGCAACGCCAATAAACCATCGCCTATCCTCTAGTAGAAGCGAAGCCAAGAATTCACCTAAGTTGTAGCATTTTTTTTCCAGGCCCAAAAGTAGCAGGTCGACTTCTTCACAACCTAGAAGTTCCTATTCTTTAAGAAAGTCGAATGGACCCACTTACACCATAACAATTCCTTATCTGAAAAAAGATTCCAGATGTGCTTGAGCATAGCCGCCTTATTGTACTTGTGCAATCTCCGGATACTAAGACCTCCCTCTATTTTAGGAAGGCAAACGTCCTCTCAAGAGACTTTGGCACCCCCTCTGCCCAACTTAGGTCCTTTCCATAGGAATTGTCTAAGAATACGCTCAATCTGATCCAGCACTATTGCAGGAATAATGAAGACACTTGCCCAATAGGCCTAAATGGCATGGAGAACTGACCTAATCAGCTGAAGTCACCCAGCAAAGGAAAGGAATCGATGAGTCTAGGACTGTACCCTGGAGGTGATGCACCTCACAAGATCCGCATAATCCACTTTCCCAAGCCTCAACGTGATGATAGGAACACCCATATAATGGACTGGGAGGTTGCCCTCAACGAAGCCGAGGTCCAGAAGAATTTGATTCCTCAAGGCCGCCGAGCCCCCCGAGAGGAACACCTTGCTTTTCCTTGGGTTAAGAAGAAGGCCACTCCAAGCAGAAAACAGTTGGAGACCCTCCCTAAGAAGCTTCACAGAAGGCAAGTGACCTTCACAAAATAGGAAAACGTCATCTGCAAAGAACAAGTGCGAGAGACTAGTGGGCCTACACCTCTAAAAGAATCTAAAATCCGGCTGAGTCGAGCACCTCCCAAGAATCCCAGAGAGCACCTCCATAACCAGCATGAATAAGTAGGGAGAGATGGGATCTCCTTGCCGCAAACCACGCCCACTAGGAAATAAGCCATGCAGCTCCCCATTCAGCACAATGGAGAAACGAGGTGTCCTCACACAGGTCATGATGAAGTGAACAAGCCAGTCAGGGAACCGAAAGGCAAGCAGAACACTCTCAAGGAACCGCCAGTCGACGGTGTCATACGCCTTCTTGAAGTCAACTTTAATAATGCACTTCGGAGTATAAGGTTCAAGGTGAAAACCAGAGAAAAGCTCATGCACCAAGAGGATGTTGTCCCTGATTCTCCATCCTGTAATGAAAGCACTTTGAGTAGGGCTAACAAGGTCCTTAAGCACGGCGGCAACCCTATTCGCCAACACTTTGGTAATAATCTTGTATACCGTGTTGCAAGAAGCAATAGGCCTGAAGTCGTCAACAGTAGTCGCATTGGGAATCTTAGGAACCAAAACCAAAGTGGTGTTATTGATTTCCTTAAGAATCCTCCTCAAGATGAAGAAGTCCCTGACGGCTTCGGTGACTAGAGGACCCACCGTATCCCAATTCTCCTTGAAGAACTCAACCGTGAATCCATCTGGCATGGGCGCCTTCCCCCGAGGAAAGGAGAAAAGAGTATCCCGAATCTCAAGATCCGAAACAGGCCTCTCAAGAAAGGTGATATGGTCACCATTTAAGTGGGTATGGATAACCCCCTAATCTCTGAAACCAACAGTGAAACCTCCAGCCACGGCAAAAGGAGATCGCGGAAATAATCCACAAAGTGTTGCTGAACCAATTGAGGCTCAGTAATTTGGCTACCCGAGGAATCCGCCACAAAGAGAATTCTATTCCTCAACTGTCTTTTACTGACATATTGGTGAAAGAACTTTGTATTGCAATCACCCTCCCTGATCTATCTTATCCTAGATCTCTATCTAAAGAACGATTCCTCCTAGGAACGAAGCTCTAAGAAGGATCGGCGTTGAACCCTCTCCCGTTCTGCAAGCACCTCACTGGTAGGATCTTGAAGGAGGCCTACCTGAGTCAGCTTTAGAGCTTCCCTCGCTTCAGAAGTCCTTACGGAAATATTGGCAAAGGAGTCTCTATTCAACTATTTGAGCCACCCTTTCAAGGCCTTCAACTCAGAAACAAGCCTAAACATAGGCACACCTAGGGATAAAGCCTCACAAACTTGCTTCACAATTGATTCAAAGCCCAAGTGATGCATCCAAAAATCGAAAAATTTGAACGGTTTCCTTCGAAAGACCGGGTCCTCAACCTTAACCATCATAGGTCAAAGGTCAAAAATCCCAAGTGCAAGGAAATAAGCCTCCGAGTAGGAAAAAACCTGGCTCCAACCAAGTTTAACCAGGACCCTGTTAATCTTTCTTGTCTTGCGCAAGGGGCTTGAAGAAGTCGACTAAGTGTACCAAAATCCCACATATCTAAGGTCCTCTAGCTCTGCTTGATCAATACAGTGTCCAAAATCATCAAAGCACGACAACCAGAGATCCAAACCACCTAGCCTGTCAGAGGGGTCTTTAATAGCATTGAAGTCTCCCATAACCAGCCAAGGCAAGTCCTGAAGAGAAGAACTTCTAGCCACCAAATTCTCCCAAAGAGGACGCCGCAAAGTAAAGGAATGCTTAGCATAAATAATAGAAATATAACAAGCCACTCCGATATCCAACCTTCTCAGATTCCCATGAATCGCCTGATCCGACATAGACAAAATTTCAAAGGAAACTGCATCAGGATTCCAACCAACCCAAATCTTACCTCGATTGGAATACTCATAGTTAGCCTGCCAACACCAATTCGACAACAAACTCTGAGAAACAGCACTAAAGAGACTGTGGGGAACTTTGGTCTCAACTATCCTGACCAAAGACAAATGGTTAGCCAAGACAAGATTCTTCACCTCTGCTTGCTTGAGAAGGGCACCAAGCCACCCGATATTCCAACAACCTATATACTTATTTACAAGAGAAAATGAGATAGAGTTACCTCTTTTTAGAGGAGCTATGCCTGGTGGAAGGCGGGGCAGGCTGGGCCATCAAAGGGGGAGGGTCCGATGCTAGGGCGAGCACTCTATCCTACAAGGTGGAAAGGGGAGGATCCGAACCTTGAGCGGGCCTCATATCCCCAACAAATGCCATTCGATGAAGGGCAAAGGAGAGAAGATCATCATCCAAGGAGGAAATCAAGTTGTCCGAGACCCCAGCCACCTCACCCAGAATGGGCAGCTTGGGTTCGGACGGCTTCGAAGGGATGGCTGTCCCAACCATGGGAGAAGGGGCTATCTTAGCTAGTTCGAAAATGGATAGAGAATTGCTAGGGCCTTTGCAAGAGTAGACACCAGGGAGTCTCTTCTCCACTGCCACAGACTTGAGTTTAGACAGCCTTCGTTCATCACACGAACCAGCAAGGCTGGTCGAAGCATCATCCACCTGGGTAGGCTTATTCTTCTTACCTTTCACCTTCTTCCATCCTTGTTCCACCTCAACGGGTGCCGCCGGATCAGGGACAAGAGACAAGGGTCCAAAGTAGTAGGGGCCACACGGGACTTCACCGGTGCCACAGGAGGCCGAGAAGGGTTCTAGGCAGCGTGACAGTTGTCACCAAAGACCCCACATTTGAGGCACTCAACATGCCTCCATTCAAATTCAATTGAAATGGATGTCGCATCCGGAAATTTCGACGACCCTCAAATATGCAACGGCCATGAGTAATCGGCGGGAGTATCGTCGGTACCACATTTGGCCTAGTTTCATCGCCACTGATGTCCCGAAACATTTACTTTTGGAGAAAAAGAAATTCTTCTTTGAATGGCCATATGAACAATCTCACCAACGGCCACGTTATTTTTATATCTCGAACCGATCAGCCATGTAACAAGAGAGGTCTTTGGACTTTGATCGATTGAAAAATTTTTAGTGAGTTAAAGGAGCAAGGAAAATTCAGTCGCATGTGGGACGAGTATGCATGTATGGGGAGGAGAGCTCATCTATGTCCAAGCCGCCTCATCTTTCCCCTATTCGGTCGACATTGGGTCAACTAAATTGAGGGGTGTTGACTGAAGCAAGGCCAGCAGAGACCACGTTGCTTCGGAAGTCGCCGCCAGCAGAGCTCCATTTTTGGTGTACCGACTGAATTTTGTCCATCAGGTTTTATGTAAATAAAAGTGTCTGGCTTTTACCTATAAAATGGTATCGTAAGTGTGCATTGTTTCTGACTATGGGATAGGGAGATGTTGAATATGCTTCCGCTATATTTCTGCGCAGGGACCAATGTAAGGATTAGTAACCCCCAGGACTTATGGACTTCTTGAGAATATTATGGTATCAGAGTAATAGACCTTCGGGTAGAGAGAAAGCAAAGGTATCTGTGGCGACCCCAGCGAATCAGGGGCCACTCAGGGGGTGCCAAAGCGGGTGGTATCAGAGAAAAAAGTTTACTTGGAGTGATAAGGTGCCTCAAATGGAATTGAGGATAGAATGATGCACACCATAGGATACTAACCAAGGGTAGTTGGCTAACTTTGAATAACGGGTGATTGATTTTCACTCGTAAATCTCTGGTAGTTATTGCGAGTTACCTTTGTGTGCCAGTAACATTTTATGTTACTTATGTGACTTTAGTAATAACCTTATCCTATTATCTGACCAATGACATAGAGTCACAAATTATTCCTGAGGCGAATGCTTGGTAAACTGCAGGAAGATATGGTACGAACTGGGAGTTCTCATCCATTGAGGGCTAAAGCCTCTGCTTCTAGGGCTGAACCCCGGATGGAAGATATCCTACAGTCATTGGCCAACATAGGAAATTTGATGGAAAGGCAAGCTCAATAACAACCCAGAGCAGATTGCCGTACTCAAGGATTGGTGGAACAATTCCTAAAGTTGAAACCACCTACGTTTAATGGAATGGGAAGTCCTGAGGAGGCGGAACATTGGATTGATGGAATGGAACAAATTTTCCGGTTGTTGAATTGTAACGATGCTAAAAAGATTACCTTGGCAGAGTACCAGTTGGAGGGAAATGCAAAATTTTGGTGGAGAGCTTCAAGAGATACGATCTTTTCACCCGATACTGACATAAACTGGGATGAGTTCGTTAGAGCTTTCAATAGAAAGCATTTCTCTGATTGTGCCAGGAATAGGAAGATCGCAGACTTTATTCCGTTGGAACAAAGGGACTGACAGTAGACCAGTATGAAGCAAAATTTTCTAAATTATCTAGGTATGCTCCCAGGTTGATTGAGGATCGAGAGGAAAAGGTTAAGAGATTCCTGAAAGGATTAAGGACTAATATTAGGAGACAACTAGTGCCTCTGAATATAAGGGATTATAATGAGATTTATGAAAGGGCATAGTTGGTGGAGCAAGAGTTAGTGAGAGAGCAATTAGAATCTAAGAAGCATATGACCTTTAGTGATGTTCGAATGGGTAAGAGACCTTATCCTGGTCAAGGACAGCCCTGGGAATCTAAGGAGAAGAGCAATTATGGGAATTTTGGAAAAGCGAGGAATGGCCTGATTCTAGGGAAAGTACCCTACCAGGGAAACATTTGCCAGAGGTGTGGTGGACGACATGGGTCAGGATTTTGTAATTGTCCACTGAAATGTTTTGATTGTGGGCAAATAGGACACTTTTGAAGAGATTGTCCACAAGAGAGGTTGCAGCAAAATGTCAGTTCAACGTGATAGGTACAACAGCGTACTGCTGGACCAAATCTACCAAGGAATCAACAAAGGCCACCAGCGCAAGGAAGGGTGTATGCGGTCACCCAAGAGGAAGCGGAAGCTTCCAAAAATGTCATCTCAGATACAATTTTTATAAATGGTAAAAGGGCATATGTGTTGTTTGATACAAGTGCTACGCATTCTTTTATGTCTAAAAGGTATAGACAGTTGAGTAAGATAGAAACAACATCTCTTGAGACTCCTCTTTGTGTTTCCACGCCATTAAAGAATGTGGTATTGTCTATGTTGGTATGTAAAAGATGTAAGAAAACTATAAGGGGATGGGATATGGAAATAGACCTAGTCGTGATGGCCATGCATGACTTTGATGTTATCATCATAATGGACTGGCTCCATACGTATCAAGCTAAGATGGATTGCTATAGGAAAGCGATCCAGTTTGTTTTACCTGATCGATCTAGTTTTGAATTTTTCGAAGGTCAGACAAACCCCTTTATAGCTCTTATTTCAGTGATAGAAACCCATGCACTACTTGACGAAGGATGTCAAGGATACCTGGCGGTAGTAAAGGATTATATTAAGGAAGAGGCTAAGCTTGATGAAATTTGAATGGTTAAGAAATTTCAGGATGTGTTTCCTGAGGAACTACCAGGGTTACCACTAAAACAAGAAATTGAGTTCGAGATTGAACTAATGCTTGGAACAGGACCCATATCTAAAGCCCCGTATAAGATGGCCTTAATGGAATTGAAAGAGTTGAAAGTGCAACTACAAGAGTTACTCGATAAAGGATTTATTAGGCCAAGTGCTTTTCCTTGGGGTGCACCAGTCTTGTTTGTGAAAAAGAAGGATGGGTCAATGCGTTTATGTATTGACTATAGGCAACTGAATCAGGTGACTATTAAGAATAAGTATCCCTTACCTAGAATTGATGATTTATTTGACCAACTGCAAGGAAGTTCAATCTTTTCTAAGATTGACTTGAGGTCAGGATACCATCACCTAAGGATTAAGAAGGAAGACATCCCTAAGACCGCATTTAGGACTCGCTATGGACACTATGAGTTCCTAGTTATGCCGTTTGGATTGACAAATGCTCTAGCCGCATTTATGGATCTGATGAATAGGATATTTAAACCTTATTTGGATCAATTCATAATTGTCTTCATTGATGATATTCTGATATATTCTAAAGGACCTGAAGAGCATGAACGACACTTGGAGATAGTGTTGCAAACCCTTAGAAACCATAAATTGTACGCCAAATTCAGTAAGTGTGAATTTTGGCTGGACCAAATAATATTTTTGGGACACGTGGTGTTAGGAGAAGGAATTGCAGTAGACTTGGCAAAAGTTGAGATGGTAGTAAATTGGCCAAGACCAACAACGCCGACTGAAATACAGAGTTTCTTAGGATTGACAGGCTATTATAGAAGGTTTATTGAAGGATTCTCACGACTTGCAGGACCATTGACAAAATTGACTAGGAAGAACGTAAAATTTGAATGGAATGGAGAATGTGAAAGGAGCTTTCAGGAACTTAAGAGGAAATTGACTACGGCTCCAATTTTAACTATACCATCTGGATCTGGCGGATTCACAGTATATAGTGATGCGTCTCACAAAGGACTGGGATGTGTTCTGATGCAACACGACAAGGTCATAGCCTATGCATCTAGACAGTTGAAACCCCATGAATTGAACTACCCAACCCATGACTTAGAGTTGGTAGCTATAATTTTCGCTTTGAAAATATGAAGGCATTATTTGTATGGAGAGAAATTTGAAATCTATACAAATCATAAGAGTTTGAAATATTTGTTTTCACAAAAGGAACTGAACATGAGACAGAGGAGGTGGATGGAGTTGTTAAAGGATTATGATTGTGAAATATGGTACCATCCAGGAAAGGAAAATAAGGTGGCAAACGCTCTTAGTCGTAAGTCGGCTATGGATATGGCTAGTATGAGAATGACAAAATGGAGTCTGTTAAAATCAATAGCAGATTCAGAGTTTAAATTGGAAGTAGATCACCTTACTGGTATGCTTACTGCATTAAGAATTGAACCGGAAATTATCCAGAAAATTAGAATTCTGCAAGAATCAGACCCGAAAATTGTGAAAGTGCGAAATGCAATGTCTTTAGGAAAAAGACTAGAATTTCAAGTCTTTGAAGATGGAGTAGTAAGATGTCAAGGATGACTCTGTGTTCTTGACAATGAAGAAGTAAAAAGGGAAATCCTGTCGAAAGCACATAGGAGTAACTATAGTATTCATCCAGGTAGTACAAAGATGTACAAGAATTTACGCCAACAGTACTGGTGGAATGGCATGAAAATAGATATAGCTAAGCACGTCTCTCAATGTTTAACGTGCCAGCAAGTGAAAGTGGAACACCACAAACCCGCAAGACTATTAAGACCATTGGACATACCATACTGGAAATGGGATCATGTAACAATGGATTTTGTGCAAGGATTACCAAGGACATCAAGTGGTCACAACTCTATCTAGGTGATAGTGGATCACTTGACTAAGTCTGCCCATTTCCTAGCAGTCCACATAGACTATCCAATGGATAAATATGCTGAGATATATGTAAGCCAGGTAGTACGCTTACATGGTGTACCTGTGACTATCGCTTCTAATTGAGATCCAAGATTTACTTCAAACTTTTGGCGAAGTCTTCAAACCGCCTTAGGGACTAAGCTCCAATTTAGTACTGCTTTTCACCCACAAACGGATGGACAGACAAAAAGAGTGATTCAGATATTAGAAGATATGTTAAGAGCCTGTGTGATTGATTTTAAAGGAAACTGGGATAAAAGATTGCATTTGGTAGAATTTGCCTATAACAATAGTTTTCAGAAAAGTATAGGCATGGCTCCCTATGAAATATTGTATGGAAGGAGATGTAGGACCCCTGTCTGTTGGAATGAAGTAGGGGAAAGGAAATTGACAGGACCTGAGTTGGTGCAAATTTCTACAGAGGCCGTAGAGATCATCAGGAAAAGACTTAAAATAGCCCAAAGCCGACAGAAAGACTACGCAGACAAGCATAGAAGACCTTTGGAATTTAATGTAGGAGACCATGTATTCCTTAAAGTATCCCCGATGAAAGGAATATCACGATTTGGAATAAAGGGTAAGTTGAGCCCTAGATTTGTTGGACCTTTCGAAATACTTGAAAGAATAGGAGATGTAGCTTATCGATTAGCATTACCCCCTAAGTTGGAAAATTTGCACGATGTGTTCCATATATCAATGCTGAGAAGGTATCAGCCTGAACCTGGACACATACTCGATCATGAAGCTATCAAAGTGGATGAGGAAATGAGATATCTGGAAGAGCCAATACAAGTACTGGATCGAAAGGAACAAGTTCTTCGGACAAGGAAAATTCCACTAGTTAAGATATTATGGCGACATCATGACATGGAAGAGGCCACATGGGAAAGTGAGAAAGAGATGAGGGAAAGGTACCCTCATCTGTTTATAGAAACTTGAGTAATGTCCAATTTCGAGGACGAAATTCTCTACGGAGGGGAAAATTGTGGCATCCGAAAATTTCGATGACCCTCAAATATGCAATGGCCGTGAGTAATCGGCGGGAGTATTGTCGATACCACATTTGGCCTAGTTTCATCGCCACTTGACGTCCCGAAACATTTACTTTTGGAGAAAAAGAAATTCTTCTTTGAATGGCCATATGAACAATCTCACCAACGGCCATGTTATTTTTATCTCTCGGACCGATCAACCGTGTAACAAGAGAGGTCTTTGGACTTTGATCGATTGAAAAAAATTTAGTGAGTTAAAGGAGCAAGGAAAATTTGGTCGCACGTGGGACGAGTATGCATGTATAGGGAGGGGAGCTCATCTACATCCAAGCCGCCTCATCTTTCCCTATTCGGTCGACATTGGGTCAACTAAATTGAGAGGTGTTGACTGAAACAAGGCCAGCGGAGGCCACGTTGCCTCGGAAGTCGCCGCCAGCAGGGCTCCAAGGGGTTGCAAACGGAAGACACGCCTCTCCCCACGGTTTCTGCTGCCACCGAAAAACCCACATGCATTGACTAAATTAGTCAACCAATGAAGAAACAAAACACCCGTACACATAGGGGAGGAGAGAGAATGAACCGAACGAGCGAGTGAGAGAGTGAGGTACCGAGCGAGTGAGCAAGTCCTAGAGAGAGAAGATTGAGGAGAGAGTTCGTGTGTGAGCAGTGAGCGGGTGAACGGCAAGAGGAAGAAGAGACCGCCTTCTGCCGTGCTCGAGTTGCCGCCGTCGATGCCTCTAGTCTTCGCCACTGTTGAGCCAAGCCCGAGGCCCACAAGCCCTCTGTTTTTGCTTGCATTGAGCTAAAGAACTAGAGGCAAGTAATAGTCCATTGATCTATATAATGCAATGTTGTTATGGTCTGATGTAGTGCAATAGACTTGGAAATATTTGGGTTTCGGATGTTGGATGCTGAATTTTGGGTGAGTGGAGTAGAAATGGATTGAGAAATTGAGGAAACGCTTTGGTTTTATAGGTGCTTTTAAATTCCTTTGAATGACATTATGAAATATAGTTTTGGATGGATTTTTGGAAGTAAAATTAGCCAAGGTATAGGTATCGGATTCCATTGAATCCCTGTGGTCAGGAATTACTCATGTGTAGTCTATTAACTTTGTCGATTTTCTATAGAAATTTCCAGTATGATTTTGGTCTTGATTTCTTCATGAAAGCTGTAAGGAATTGTTTAAACTATAACATATATTTTGGTCAGCTTTTTCTAAATTCATATATAGTGACATAAATCTATTTCAATGTTCGGTACTTTACTGTGGAAGTATAAATTCTGGAATAAATTTGGGGTTGAGTTATGCGACCTGTTGCAATTCATACATAACTATTTTGGCTTAGTGTTCTCCATGAAAATTTTTCCTTTAGGCCTTATTTATAACATATCAAAAGTTTAGAATTTTCTGAGTTCATTTAGGGGTTATACCGAAATTTTTACTAAAACTGTGCATTCTGATGTTTGAGCTGTTTTATTCCGAATTTGCTAAATTTGTCCCAAAGGTGAATGCATCTTGAGTTGTTATTTGACATGATGATATTGGCATTCAACATATCATTCAATATTGAGATTTGATGAAGACTCATGGGACATCTTGTCATTGCATTGAAAAGTGTTTTTGATATTAAGATGTTAATTGTTGCCGTTGGACCCTCGGGTCAACGATGCCCCCGGAGTCGAGAGGCCCAGAGGATCGAATGAGTCGATGCCTTGTGGATGCCTGGGACTCCAGAGGTTTTCCCCAAGAGCATCGAGATGCCCAGTAGTATGTCGGTATGTAAATTCGGAGGGTAGGGATAACCATTTTCATGGTGCACCCCGGCGATTCCTCGTGACGCCAGGTGGGGTGCGAGATGCCTAAGAGGTGTGACGTAACATGCTCTAGATGCCCGGTGGCCTAGTGGCCAGATGCCGGAGGCTTTCGTGATGCCATGTTGGTGCGAAATCCCAGAGGGACGAAAACATTGGTCCTCTAGGGGGATAAAACATTTTGAATGTTAAAACTGATTATTATACTAAGTGTGAGTGTGGTCTGGTTACGGGACTAAATTGTATGGCATGGAATAGATGTGTCATAACAGTTTGGCCCTATGATCGAGACTTGTGTGACTAAACATGATGCATCTTGTTTGTTGGAACTGCACTGGTCATTGCATTGAAGAGTTATATGGTTTAGATGCATACTCATTCCTTGATAACCTGTCTTGTCTATCTTGCATAAAACTGGATTGTGATGGTTTGTATAGTATAGTTTAATGGATCTTTTGCTGCTGAGTGGTTGTACTCACCCCTTTTAAGGACTAACATTTCATACTAGACAATATGCCTATGCTGCTTGTAGCTCCTGGTACATTTTATGGACTTCCAGTCAACCTGCAATGCGAGGTGTCGGAGCATCACCATCCCAAAGTGCGGGGACTATCCTTTGTTTGGGTGCGGGTGTTGATTATGTTTGACGTTGGTCCTCCCGCCGGCCCCGTACTACAGGGGTATCTGGCTGTTTTCGTCTGCCGAGATGGACACATGCTGGGGCTGCTACCGCTGCCGCCAACTGATGGACCGGACGGATGGGTGTGACCATGAGCGAGGGGTAGCAAAGGCAGCATTTTTGGACGCCAACACTAATTGATGGACCTATTTATATGGCTGTTGGGAAAAAGAGAGTCAGGTATCTTTTGATATGTAGCCAGGTATAGAAAACCGCAGCATTTTTGGTGTACCGACTGAATGTTGTCTATCAGGTTTTATGTAAATAAAAGTGTCTGGCTTTTACCTATAAAACGGTATAGTAAGTGTGCATCGTTTCTGAATATGGGATAAGGAGATGTTGAATATACTTCCGCTATATTTCTGCGCAGGGACCAATGTAAGGATTAGTAACCCCCAGGACTCGTGGACTTCTTAAGAATATTATGGTATCAGAGTAATAGACCTTCAGGTAAAGAGAAAGCAAAGGTATCTATGGCGACCCCAGCGGATCGAGGGCCGTTCAGGGGGTGCCACAATGGACCTCAACACTCCATCCACATTGACATCAATTGAAGAAACCCTAGGCTGGTTAGCTTGGATCTCAACACAAACTCGAGCAAACGAGATCATCCTCTCGCCCACGGTGCGCTGGTCCACAAAGAGAGGCTTACCCACGGAGCTAGCAATGGCTCCAATCGCCGGTGCGGACCAAAGATCGAGTGGAAGGTTCTTGATTCTAATCTACACCGGAATGGAAGATTGCTTTTCCTTCTTCAATTCCATGAGAGGCTTCCACTGCTGCAATATGAAAGGAACCCGAGTAACAGTGAGGGGTCCCTCCTCTAAGATCTTCCTCCGAAACACTCTGGGACATGGAAAAAGAAGAAACCTTGATCGTTGGTCAGCACATCCACTAGCTTAGATCCCAAGGTATTCTTCAACGTTTGTTCAGTAAGCTGAAATGGGAGTCTTTTCCCCACAAAATACCCAACTAGGAACTCATTCCATTTGGGATCCGCTACCTGCAGCACCTCCTTAGCCAGGTTAATAATTAGTTTCCCCCCACAAAGTCAAGAGGCACATAAGAGAGCGCATAGCCCTTCGCAGCCAACCGCACCACATTGGCCCACGACTGGGCTTGGGGAGGCTTGGCTATGCTAAGAGGCTTACTAGGGGCCCTCTTGTTCGGAGCCCGTGAATGACTTCAACCCCTGGACCTGTCAACCCAAGGAGGCCTAAAGGAAGGCCCACGCTCGGCGTAACTGCCCATCGCTGAGCTTTCCCCTACGGGTCAGGGATTCTGGACCAAGATCCCAGCTTTCCGTTCCACAAGATTGTGAGGGGGGGAGTTCAGACCCTTCCCCTTACTAGTGCCTTGTTGGGTCTCAGCGGAGACGAACGCCATCAAGACCGGCAGACCTCTAACCAGCTACGAAGCCCTCTACAAAACAGCCAAGAGAAGGAAATCCATACCAGAGCTGAGAAGTGGAGAGGAAAGAAACTGACGGCCCATTGCATCCAGCTCGAAGCCCAGGATCAGCACCCGCAGCAGCTCGAGTGGACTCGCAACACCAGCGTCGAGTCAAGCAAAACAGAGCAAGAAGGGCAAAGGAGATCTCCACTTAGGGCAAGAAAAGGCCAATCCGTTTGGTGAGAAGAAGGAGTGTCTCAAGAGGAAGAAACCTTCCAAAAATCGGAGCAAATGGAAGGCTAGAACGCCCAGGCCAAGCGAGAACCAGATCACCCCTCTTGGGAGAGACGATGAACAGTATAGCAAGAAAACCAAATGACCCCCCTTACTTCATAACAGCACTATAGCTGTTCTTTTTTTATTCTAGGAATAGAAATTTTGTGCAGTTACCAAATACATTCTTCTGTTCAAAAATTGTTTCCCAGAACAGAAATAAAATTCCCAGAAATAATTTTTGAACAAAAACGTTATCAAATGTGCCCTTAACTAAACCGACATGAGGGTCGGTACTCCTCATTCACTATCTCCCTAGTGGTAAGTACGGCTGGTGATGACACTTGGACGCAATGCGAAGGGTACACCAACTGCTTCCCCACAAGGCTAGGTAACTTCAACAGAAGTAAATCGCAAACATATCGACCCTTACCTCATGATCATCCCCTCTGTTCGCCCAGGATAATAGTAAACGTCAAGCTAGGGGCTACTCATAGGAAGGTTTCGATTGCTATAGGAAGGGGCAGGTCGGGTTAGACACCTTTGTCTTTCCGGACGGTAATAGATAGAATTCCCTAATACTGTGTTTGGTTGTGGTCTAAATAACCATAATTTGGGATGAATCAAGAAGGGACAGAATTATACCATATCCGGAGTATTCGGATTAGGATTGGGGCCACGGTCTATCTTTTCACTGCATCGTAATGAGACTGAAGGACGTCTGTCCGATTGCTTGCCTTCATTATACTCCGAGCATGGGACCTATGTCACTTCAGTTTGGGGACGATACCTTGTGGAACAGTGGTCCGGACAACACCACTAGTCCCTAATGTGACCCAATATGCATTGACAGCCCCGGGGATCAGTGTCAATGGAAAGTGCCTCAATATAAATCCAGCGGTTTTTCGGATGAGACGGGACGGGACGGGTGGGTTTATTTTCGATGCCGGACTGCCTCACGCTGTCCTCGTTCGTACTGCTTATACTGCTGTAAAAGAGGAGCTGATCCGATGTTTCTCCAATGCGTACGGCTGGCATCGCTAGACTCCTCAACACGGCGGATTCGACTTGTGCTATGACTTGCCGCCTGGTCGCCATACATTTCCATTTATGACATTCCACTTGGAAGGGGCCAATCTTATGCTTAACGACAAACAACTCTTTCTTTTCTTGGGAGCGGAATTTTGCTTGCAAATGATGCCTATAAGTGACAGCGGAATCAACGTACTTGGAGCATTCCAGCAGGCGAGGAATCGGTTCTTGTTTCATTTTAGATCACAAAATTATCTTTCGTAAATGAAGCGTGCCGATACCCTTGAGAATTGCACGCTAAAGAGAAGGAAAACAGCAAGTTAAGGTCCTCCATGTAGCTTTGTGTGCTAATAATAACTTGTCTAATAAAAGAAAATTTGCACAGTATTTTTCTCCAACGTGCATGGGTGTGAGAACAGATTATAATGGAGATTAAAAACCGATGGCTGCAGAGTCAAGCTCATTGTTGTAGATTGCATCGATACAGCAGTCTTCCCCCTAAACTCTCACCCGCGAAGAAAGATACGAAGGAGCTCGTTTCCATCAACTCGAGTTTTATCTCTTCACGGGAGGAATGACCATGCGCAAGTAGACCTGATAGTTCAGGATTCTAGCGAAATTCAACCATGCGCAAGTATTGTAGTGTTGTATGACTAAACCTCTAAAATTTGGACGGCTGGACCTCAAGGTATCGCGCATTCTAACCACGATCTGATTGATCTTGCGGGTGTCAAATTGGTGATCTTTCCCGATCAACTCAACGAATTCCTAAAGACCCATGATCTTGGCATTTCTTCATGAGCCGACTGCATTTTGGGGAAGTTAGAATGGCAAACTTTTCGTGGTGCAAAAATTGGTACACATGAGAAATTTGCCTTATATAAATTTCCATTAAATTTGATCATCAAATTATTAAGTTAAATAACACATGATGATTGATGATTGTACTAGTTTGTGATTTTACCCTCAATTTGTTACAGGTATACAAATTTTGTGATTTTTCGTGATATTAATCCAATTTAACAAAATTAACAAATGATAAATTTATCACAAAAATACTAATTTGAAGTTTTTTTATAATATTAATCTTTACTAAAATTAAAAGTCACCCACCCCATTGGTGGTCGCGTGGTTTGCACTCAATCTCTCTACCATAAGAGAGTGAGTTCGAATCCCCGCAGTCACTCGTGCGACTCACCCGCCCTCCGGGAGAAGTGGGTCCCCTCGGGTTGTCCCAGGTTAACGCCGCCAGTTGCCGGTTGCACGGCGATTCCCGAGTCAACAAAAAATAAAAATATTAAAAGTCGGCGGTGCATCCAGCTATTTACAAAATTTTCCAAACCGGGTTCGGTGGCTTGGTTCCTAGGGTCTTCTAGGTACTTTTTTTTTTTTTTGGACAGGAAAAAAAAAAAACTAGATACTTTAATATATGGAAAAAGTTGAGAGGACTCGCCACAAATTGATCTTGTTCTTTTCTGTTTTACCAGGGTCATTTGAATAAGCATGCCTAAGAAATTATAGGGAAATATACTACCTAGGTGACATACGCAAACTGACTAGTCTATTGCATACTCAAGAAATGGAGTTCGAGTGTTTCGTTAAAGGCGACTGGGCGTGGACAAATCAAAGCTTCAATGTAACAACCCAAACGGATAACATTAATCGGAACGGCCAAGCAAACAAAAATATGCATAGAGAGCTCCTGACCCGAAGGAAGAAGGCTTCAAATACATTAACATGGGTACCAAAACTCAGGACATTGATTCAGAAACCAGATGCTTATCCGCATTAAGGGAGCTTAACGTGCGTGGATAACGGATGACCTCTTCTAACTCTGAAGAATAGAACAGGAGAAACAGATAAGCCACACACCTGATTTACAGGCACCCAATCTAGAAGGCTCTGATTGGCTGCTGGCTGCGTTCAGATATTTGCACGCACCCATCAAAATACAAGCAATGGGTTTCTCGCTTCACTGGTGCTCCCTTTGATTTCTGACATGGAAATTGTCTACTTACTCCATTGTTTCACCGACTAACAAAGCCTCCAGCCAGTTTTATCTCGTCACACAGGTTGGTTGTGTAGTTCCCTAGCCATGAAGCAGCAGATTTCAGAATACGAAGTTCACCAGCCAGTAGCTCACATGCCATCAACCTACGGATGCCATCTCTTTTGCTTGCAGGACAACCGGTAGGCTTCATTAACTGTACATATAACCACAGGATCGTCACCATATGCATATTGACGTTAAATAACAGTACTTATCAAATTCTAACCGACCATTGACCTCCCAATCCCATGGTAATCTCAAGCACTTAAAATCTGAGACTTTTCATCAGGGGAAGGGATAATGATAATTAACCATCATGTATTGCGGACATCCTAACAGTCACAATCCCACATTACAGGGTCTGGGGAAAGACTATGAACAACTCAAGCTTGAAGTTCAGCGAAGCTCTTCAAATGGGTTGACTTTAGAGGGCTTACAGTTTCAATTGAGAGTCTCTGCAAGTAGTTCACTATGGAACAAATTATTCCCTTCCCAAGACAGAAACCTTCAAGGCATATCGAAGCAGTTACCTATAACTTGGACTAAGAAGCTGTATCACTTGCTCATATCATGTTCCTACCTAGCAACACTTCTGGAGTCCTTCAAATCGAGTATTGGACCTTTAGTTATTTGCTTAGCCCAGCTAAAATTGCATGGTCTAGCAAAGAACGGTATATGAGCCTAAGCATATTGATTTTGATGTACAAGCTCACTTCTTTTGCAGGCTTCTGGAGCTTATCACACATAATAACAAGGACAATACCTTCGCAGATGCATTGTATTGGTCAATCAATTTGGTGATACATGATAGCAACAACTGATGTGCTTGTATTTCCCTGATAATGTTCTTTAAAGGACGTCGGCCAAGCCGGCCATCATTTTGGGTGGCTTCCTCCTCCATATCTTTCAGCTCTGAAAACAAACTATCAGAGTACATTCACTAAAGCAGGTGTCTGGTTCAGAGTAAAGTTCATTCTAAAGAATACAGAACTGTGTGTGGAGAGAAAAATATGATTCACACACCTTCAAGAGAGATGCAAGATAACACACGGGCAGCAGCACGGAGTGATTGCGGAATCCCAGTGCCTTTTCCCTTAGCAGATCTCACTTCCCTGAAAGACAATAAATTATCAATAGATACAAACCTATAACACAATAATGACATTGTCACTGCTCGATATTTATGTAAGATCACCTGCTTATGCAGATTTAAGGAAGTTACAGAGATATTCATATGATTTAATTACATCAAAGTAATTCCTTGTTTCTTAAAGGGAGAAGGCTTTAAGTCGAATACCACCTTAGCAACTCTACCTTTGACAACTAGTCAGGGTCACAGGTGCTAATGGTTTATGGTGTTTTATCAATCAGTAGCCTTTCTCTTAGAAGCTACATAAGAAGCTGCAGAGCTTTTACTATGGGTATGAACAATCGAATAGACCAGGTCAATATTGAGAAAAGTGATCATATTTAGCCTTCCATAGTAATTGCCAGAACTGAGAGAAAGCAGAAGCAATTTCATGGGAGCCAAGACTTCTCCCAACTTTCTCATTCAGTGAATTACCCCAACTATGTCTGACCCCAAAAAAAAAAAAAAATATTACCCCAACTATGAGTAAAGTGTGTGTAACTAATGAGTGTCCCGCGACAATCTCAAAAGGGAAAGTTCATTCTTGGATTACCTTAAGGACCCAATCCATAACTTCAGTTGGACATACTATAGAAAACATACCAATTGAAACAGTCTCAAATTTGTGACATCTAATATGAGGAAAATAAAGCATCAATACCAACTTGATTGTGAAAGAATCTGCGGGACACTTGGAAATGCCAAAATTGTGAGTTATCTGCAAGCAATGTCTTTGCAGAAGATACAGCTTCATTTTGTATAGAGGATCTTGAAGAGGAACATTGAATTGGATCTGAACCTGAAAGTTGCTAATATTTTGTCAGAAGCATTCATCATGCCAAAGCAGATGTGCGGTACAGTAGTTAATGAGCATGTGATGAAAACACTTTCTACATTCAATATGCCCCCACTGCTTTCTTTCTAGTTGTTTGTTTGTCAGAGTCTCCTGTCATGAACATGTATACAAGATAAAGTTGACAAGTACTGGTGTCAAATATTCAGCTCCAACCTTCATACTGTATCTATAAGACAGCAGATTCCTGGAAGATGCAGTTTCTGATCTTTCTAGAGGTACATACGGAAAAAGAATGGCATGGCTGATTTTTACTTGCGCATTGGGAAATTTAGTAGAATTTAAATTCAAGGAAAAAAACAAGAGTGAACAATTTATCAAGCATGGTCATATCAGCTCCGTCATTAAGTATAATTGAAGAAATTTTACACTTCCAAAGCAATAATCACATATATAACAAGAAAAATTAATGTATTGAAATTGAAAACTTTCCATGTTAGTTAACAAGTGCCTAAGGACACTCCCCAACAAAATCCTATCTACAAATGTCATATGGCTAAACTAAGCAGGAAAAACAAAAATGAAATCCTACTCATGAAAATAACTGTAGTCCTCAATATTTAATCTAGCAAATCACAATCAAAGATTCTAGTCCCAAAGGAACCTTGGAAGTTTAGAACCATCAATATACACAAAAATCAACATATCTGATCATAAGATATCTGCAGAACAAACATATCATTCGAGGAGGAAATTAGTATTCTCACGAAGACTATCTAACACAAACTGTGCAATGCTACCCTTAAGCAAGGATGTATATCTCATCCAAAATGGATGAGCACTCAAATTATCATATGTTCATCCATGAAAATACAAGGCTTTGAGAACGTGATTAACAAAAGAATTTCACAGATACAAAGCATAATTTCATTAAATTAAACTAAGCCACTGCTGCAATAATCCATTCCGCATAGCAAATCACATCTAACCAGTACTAAACATGCACCACTGTGGGAAACATGGACCACTGTACGTTTGTTTAATTAGAATATAAAACTGACCTCATCATAAATGTTGTGTGGAATGGTAAACCCGAAATCCAACAATAAGACAGCATTCGAAAACTTCCCATATGATATTAGTACCTGTACACAAATGTCAAAGGTTCCTCATGATACAAACATATCAAAAGTGGACTACCAGAGATGTGAAGGGTTTGCATCCATGTTTTGTTATTAATTTTGTTCTTCATGTCCTCAACCAAAAGAGAGCAAAATCTCATACATTACCGCAAAAACCCTGAACCATGATTACCAAATAAAATCAACATTTTAATGTGAGACATTAAAGTTCAGGATTTTCATAAATATCAAATTAATGTTTTGATGAGCGAATTATGTTTCTTTCCCTGCTTTGAGAAGAAGCATCCATGGAGAAGAGACTTATATAATCACTAGAACAATCTTTTAGTAAGAGGAATCCAAACATAGTGAATGCAAAATCAGTTGATTATGTGGTACAAAGTCCAGTATTATTCCCTGTCAGGGTTAAAGATTGACACTTTGTGAATTATTTGCAAGAAAGCAATTTGCAGCTACTGTGTAACTGGTTTAAATATCACAAAACATTTCATTAATGCACATTGATTGGAAACAGCAAGATATAGTTTAACTGCGAAAACGAAGATAGAAGTATCAACAGCCAATGGAATTGCAGAACTGGGGCAAGTATAGATGCCATTTGGAACTGGTTTAGTTACAGTTGTTGCCTACAAATATTACTGATCAAACAACTTTTGCATCTTTTGGTGTGAGATGTTAAGAATGTACATCAAAATGTCGAATTATTTTACTCAAAACTCTCACAAAGATATTGTCATCTTTGTGCTTTACTAATTTGCTGCAGTCTCTTGCTAATAAAGAAAGCAGTCGAGAGTTCTCTTAGATTGACTATAGGAGCTTTCACTTATAAATGCCTGGAGAACTTGTACTTCCATTAAAGGAAGATGGTTAATGCAATCTGTCCAAAGAACAAAACTAAAGCAAGAAACTTAATACCTAATGAAGAATGTCATTAAAGATGCTCCAGTAGAAGTTTAAGAACATAATCCCAGATAGCTAAAAACCTTGTCATTGCAGCATCAAATGCAGCATCAGGCTATATGGTTTTTAAATACAGATGATCATTAGCAAAAATCTGTTTCATGAACAGAAGCATTTCTTAAAATAGAACGGAGATCCAAAAATAGAGGATAAGAGTATCTTGAAAATTGACAACCAACCTGTTCACCAGGAGCATAATTGTGATCAGCAATCACCTGAAAATTTTTTTAAGCTAATGAGGAATTTTAAACTTATAAGGAACAAAATCACCAACATATAGTATATTCAGCTTCAACAATAATTTTTTTGCTTGGGACCAATAAAACCATCAACAATTGGGCAAGAAAAGAACAAACAAATCAAATTTCGGGCAAAAGGAGAAGTGGTAGATGTGGTGCTAGGAGGAGATTACCTCTGAGAATTGTTTTTGTTCATCCCTCAACAAAACTGCTTTTGCAAGCCCATCATGGTTTAGAAAATCTGCAAAAGGAACCTACCAGAAGATTATTCAATTTCTGTATAGACATTAGCAAGAGAATTTCTTTTCAATCTTATACGGGTAATCTTTACCAGAGAATAGCCCTTGCTGCTTTCCCACGCACGAGATTCCACTGTCATAACAATCAATGTGCTCGTGAGGAAACATTAGAATTCATACCAGTTAAACAACAACATAAAAACAGGTGATAAAAGGCAGCCAAAAACCTACAGTGACTAGTATGAAACGTCACATCCAAGATAGCAAACTGGGAAAAATGTATGATTTAAAAAACAACTGTTTTAGATTCAGGGAAAGGGTCATTGCAACAGCAGGGGGTCTATAAGTGCCACATATATATAATACAGAAAATGGCAACAAAAAAGGAAAAAAAAAAGAAAAAAGAGTAAACTGGTAGCGTGTTCTTCCAGTTTCATGTGCTTAAGGAAAGCCACATGAAGAAAATCGCAAAAAAGTTGCCAAAACAGTACATTACTTCAACTCCCAAGAATATGTATAACCTCATAGGAACGCTAACTTGAAGTAAAAAACCCAAGCTTTGCAAGCAGAAAATTGAGATAAAAAGAGGAGGAAATAAATTTTTAGAAAAAGGGTGTTCATGCAAAATGAGCAAAAGTTGGTTCCCCATGCAGTGAGAGAGCACCATAACTTCGAAGTTGCTTACCCAAAGCACATGCATGCATAAAATCTTCAAATTTCATATCCTTGGAAACTTCTGGCAAGTGACAATCAAGAGCCTGAAATTATTCACTGTGGCATGTCAAAATTACTATCTTCTGGCAACATAAGGTCATTGCAAGTAACATCAAGCTAACAACTGGACTCAGCAAAGGAAAATAAACAGGGATATGTACATGGAAGGTGTTCTAACTTAGGGAGTTCCCATTTCGTATGGATACATACTTTAACAGTTTCACTCAGATACACCAACTACTAAATCTAACTATGTAAGGATGTGTCTAGATTGACTTAAACTTTTAACTTTTTGCTTAATCAAAATATGCAAGTCACATAATTTTGACTTTTTTAAATAAGAGATGGCTGGAACTTATACAATACATAATGCTCACACAGAGCTTAAACCATAATTTTTTTCATAATTGTTGGAAATTCAGATAATACTTCAAATGTTGGAGCAAGAGCAACAGCCAAAAACTACTTTTTGCTTATGCTTAATGCCAAACAAACAGGCCCTAACTCATCAAGAAAATCTCTCACAAATGTACTTGGAAGCTGGAACTAACCAAAGATTCTGGCATAGACAAAGAATTCAGAAATAGAATTTTCTCTCTTATTTGTCAAGAACAAAGTTTGAAAACTACCTTACCAAAAAAAAAACAAAGTTTGAAAACTACTGGAGAGAATCGATCTATTGGCATGCCAAAGCGAGGTCAAAAATTGACATGCGCCAAGGTGATCCGAACTTCAGATGATTGGAGAATGATCAAGATCGCTCCACAGTTTGACACTCCAGAACAAAGCGCATAAATGGGGCTTTGATGGAGTGATGATTTTACAAAACTAAGTCCATTGAAAAGTAAAATGCATTGGAATTGAGACTACATTGAAAAGGAAAGACAGTGAAATGAAGCACATAAAATTGAAAGTGCACAAGGAAAATGGAAATAAAAGGAACATCTGTGCGTGTCTTCTCTACACTTGGCTGAGTCTTTTCATAGTCCTTGTGAAAATTGCAAATTTCTCCTGTTAATATCCAACAGTTGTGTGACTAACACCACTAAGGGCATCATCTCATATTTCACTCAACCACTGCTTGCAACTTCTCATTTAAAGTAACTCTCAATAACCACTCATCTTCTTAAACCTTCCATACGGGCATGATCTAATTTTTTTTTTTTTCCAAAACACTTAAAATGCATTTTAAAATATGAAATATGTTAAAAAGTGGCATTAAGAAAAACAAAACCAAAAAAGTTAAAACAAACACTTTGCTAGAGAGTGACATCAAAGACAAACTACAAACTTCAAAATGACAACATAAACCCAAATTCCATCATCACAGAATTTAAATTTTTAAGTTCACTGAGTGCTGTTGGAGAACGCATGGTAGAGAAACCCAACACAAGAAGCCCTCCACTTTGAAGACTATTCTATGGAACAGTCCTTCAGTCATTTATAGCCCCTAGAAGACTGGAAAAATCAGTTCCATCCGATTACAGCCAATTTCAATTACTCAAAAAATGAGCTTCCTTCCAGAACCTTATAGAAACTTCAATCATCCCCATTGACTTGTAAAGGAGTTTGTGCGGAGAAAGAGAAGTGTAGAAGATAAGAAGCTTGAGCAAACAAACCCCTTCTCAATTTATTTACTCTCTCCCATTATATCTTCTTGGCTGGTGTCTTCTTTGTCTAAGTTTCGAATGGTAACATCTTTTTAATTTTCATGTAAAATTTAACCTGTTCCAGTTCAGCTCCTGACTACTTGACACATCATTAAGAGAATCTCATTTTGGCCTATACTTTCATCCAAGTCAGTACATTATTAAACCAAAAGCATTTGGTTAGAATTTACAAAGTTCATATACTTGGAAAGAAAATTTCAATTTCCAGCATTTAAATGGAAGTATCCTGAAAGTGTGACTACTTCTGATGCAATGCATCCCAAATACCAATTAATAGAACCACCATGAGTGTAGCTGTGGCATAATGAAGATATAGTTTACTTGATCCCCTGTCTTGCCTTAGATAGAGATTGAGTTGTCATGGCTGAGAAGGTGATGTCGATTATGGTTTTGCTCAGATTAGACAAACTTCCACACTGTACATGGTTTAGCCTGTCTAATCTTTGTCATGCATCGACACCCAGAGTTAATTATTGATTCAACTATATTTCTTCCTTCTCTTTATCACCCTATATTACTTAAACAGACCATTGTGTTCTATTCACCAAAAGGCCACCTGAAACAAACTGATTAGTTTTCACTAGCACAGTGCCATACTCAAAAGCACTGCTACTTGATAGACATTCATTAATCTTACATACATATCAACAGCACAACACTAAAAGGTAATCCTGTTGCTGGCACAGCATCTTTTAGATGAAGCCAATTTATACTGATGAAACCACCCTACAGGATAAAGTACTTATTATCTTATCAGCAACTTAATATTGCAGGAAAAAAAAAGTAGGCTTGTACATTCAGGACACATTCCGAATATGATCCTTATAACAGTGAGTGTAGCAGTAATCACATGCTAAACATGCCATAGTAATGTATTTGCCCTAATCATACATGAATAGCCAAATAAAATTGCCTCAACAATTAGAGTAATATTGCTGGGGGACACAACAAATACTTACATGCCTGAGTTCTGAAAATTCTCTCTCCATTCCAACTTTCTTGTCAATGGTTCTTTGATAAACCGAGCTTTCTTTAATCATCTCCAACTCCTCATTGCTCCAGAATACCTGAAGCCAGTTTGTAGCCATGTTCAAAATTTATACCAACCTTCCTGTAGGCTGTATGCTTATTTAAAAAGTGAAGCGCCTAAACTGCCATTTCAATAACGACTGTAAGTGCTAGTAGGGTAGTATGAGGTTTCAAAGAGACATGGATGCCACAAAATTACCAAGCCTGGGAGTAGAATAGATTGCACTACATCTTACTTTAGTGGCACAGTTCTACAATATTTGTTTGTTTTCTTAATCTTGATTTTCAATGATCTTAAAATACAAAATTTGTTCTCTTAATCTTGATTTTCAATGATACCAAAATACAAATATATATACGTTAATCAAGCACTAGCAAATTTTCAGACTCCAAAACTTGTTACCATTTCCCACGATAATTAATTAATTATATCCATACAGATCCCTCTTGAACTAATGAAGCCTCCACAGCAAACAAAATTTTATCACTATCACAAAGTCTAAAATATAAATATAACCAGCGAATCTTGCTGCAAGGGATGCAATTTGTGGCAATATGACTTATGCTTAACATTCAACTGCATTTCTATTGTTTGAATATTTAAAATCCTAACTATATTAGAAATGAAAGTTCATTATAGTAGATTTATTTTTTTATTATGCTTCGATAATATGCTACAGCTCCAAGAAGGAATATAGAAGATAGAATTTTATTACTCTTCATTGGCTATATGAAAAAGCAGCAATGAAATGCAAATCCTACTTGACCATTATGAGGACCTCCAACTTTCTCAGTGAAGGATTTTTTAAAATACCCGATATATCTCTTTTCCCAAGACTATACATTCAGCATCGATAAAATAGGAAGAACAAATTGTGAATATCAGAGTGTAGGAACATTCAATAAGACATTCAGACCGTGCTATGCATCTCCTCGGGCTGAGGAAGACATCTTATATAAGGAGCCCACTCAGAATCCTGTAAAAATAAAGGAAAAACTGATCAACTGTGGAAGCTACTGCAAGCGCAAAGAAGTACACAGAACTGCTGTTGAGGAGAACAGAAGGAGCTAAAACAGCATTACCTGACCCATTTTCTGTTCTTTCAAGACGACGGCAGCAAGTTTAGCTACATTTCCTACTTTACAGGACCTAATTTCAGGAAGGAGATCATCTGGTGATATTTCCTGTAAATTTAAGGCAGAGAGTTCAACTTAACTCTGGTTCTCTCAATCAATCTATCCTTTACTTGAACCCACAACAAACAATTCACCACGTCAAAAGGGACCTTCAAAATGCTGTCCCCTGCTCTTATCGACTTTGAAGCAAACAGGGACCTGCATCGACAAATCATGCACAGATAAAAAGTCAAGCACAATTTAGAGTAAAAGAATGGAGCATAGTAGGATAATTTCTCTTTCACACACACACACAGACACTCAAGAGAACTTGTGTTCTTCTTTTTATTTTTTTCCCAAATAAGCACAATGCTAGAGAAACTGACATGTTGTTAATTCTTTTCACGCTTGTGTTGAACAGAGCAGATATTAGAAATGGCCAAGATGATTGCAGATTTAGGACTACAACCAGGATGATAACCCCACATAACGCCAACTTGAAACTTAAGACAAACTCAAAGCACATCATAAAAAAAACTCGAATTGTCCCATAACGTGAAATTTTATACGTAGCAGATTCCAAATTCGACGTGACATTCAATCCTAAACAACGTTCCATAAAGCTCTGTAGCAGCCAGTTCGAGCTCAAACAACTCCACGCACACTTCAGACAACGGAACCACGGCAAACAAGCAACCGGAATCGCCTCCTGAATCAACTCCCGATCGGAAAGTTCAAAACGTTAAAAGGCGGGAAAGGAAACGCGGCACGCGGAAACGAACCTTCCGTAGGCGGATTTCCCGACCGAGAGGAACGGCGAGACCTCGGCGCCGGCTCTCCGCTCCAGCCACGGCAAGAAGTCGCCGCACCCCTCCTCGTCCACGCTCGGGAACCCCAGGCCGGTGGACGACGAGGAAGTGGTGCGGAGACGAACCTGAGGCGGTGGAGGAGGAGAAGGAGGAGAGGACGAGATGGCGCACCGGAGGTCGACGCGGCGGCGGCGGGCGGCGGCGGCGAGGAGCGGGCGGGAAGCGGCCGGAGCTTCGCGAGCCGAGAGGGGCATAGCATCTGCGCGTCGCGATTGAGGCGGCGAAATCCTAGTGCGTATTCATGTTTTAATTTTGAGGTAAGCACGATTTGAGTGGGCGGTTCCATCTCGACCGTTTACTAAAGATCAATTCCTAATTAAAAATTAGAATAAAAAATTTTCCATTAATTCTATAAATCCACCCAAAAGTCCAGTTTTCTAATGGATCCACGGAACTGGTTCCAATCTTTGATCCCTCAATGCCGCTTTCCTGCCCTTCACGTGTTTCGAGTGGGATTGAGTAGCTAAAGATGCTAAGATGTGATCCAACGCCCGTCCCTCGCTATTGCTTTCGCTTTTGGCATGAAACTTCCCCCGTTGGATGGTGTTCTCCAACCATGGCAACCAAAAGAAAGATAATGGGTTGACAAGAAGAATTTAAGGAATCGAATGAAAGATTCATATTAAAATAGAGCAGCCAACTAATTACTTAAAAGTATAATTAACTATTCGGTCAATTCCAGATGAGCGAATGAGTAATTCCATATCTAAAACTGAAAAATTCGATCAATATTCACCAGTTTTATAAATTGGAATCGGAAACTAAACCAGTTTGATTGAGAACCGTCGATTTTGAAGTGATTCGATCTTATTTCAAGCGATTCCTAATTTTTTTGCACACTTATATTGTAAAACAAAAAAACTTCAAAATATAAAATAAATAAAAAATTGCATACTGTCGGAATCATCGGACCGGAAAATAATGTGGACGATGTTTTCCGGATTTATGTACCAAAAAAATTAGGGAATTTGCTGGATAACCGTAAAAAATATCGTATTTTAATTAGTAATAATATGTAGCTTTTCTCTTTAGTTTTTATATAGCGAGACGAGATGAGCTCGAATAAGGATGTTTTGGTCATGCGAAAAGTGGACGCAAGATTCGAAGACTGGCTTTACTCAATGAAGTGAGCGGAAGAAAAATTGCCCGCCCTTCACCGGACCGCCTACTCCTCGCCGATGACTACTCGTTTTGCCCGGCCTTTTTTTTTTTTTTATGAATAACAAAAGGCTTTTGCAAGTATAATTTTCTCAAACACCATTTTATTCAAAGATACTTCACAATGCACTTTTACAATAAAATTTACCAAACACAATTTGCATTTTAGAAAACACCTTCAACTAAAAGGCCTTTGCATTCATCCAAAAAGTTTTCCCAAAAGCCTTTCCAAATGCACCCTTTGATCCCTCAATGCCGCTTTCCTTCTCCTCACGTGTTTCGAGTGGGATTGAGTAGCTAAGGCCCCGTTTATTAACGTTCTTTATTTCTGTTTAAGAACAAAATTTATATTTTTTTGTTTAAGGGAATAAAAAAAAAAGAAAACGCATTTGTTTGCATTTTTGTTCCAAATCTATTTTTTTGTTCCCAGTAACACATTTGGAACAGAAACAAGAAACAAGAAAAACGTGTTTTTGTTTCGAAACAATTTTAAGAACAAATTTTCTCTCTCCTCTCTCTTTTTTTTTTTCTTCTTTTCTTTGGCCGGTCGCTGGTCTCGGCCATGGCCGTTGAGGGCCGGCGACCTCGCCGAAGCTTCACCGGCCCCTGGCGAGGCCGAGCGCCGCCGGCCCTTGGCGAGGCTCGGCCTTGCCTTGGCTAGGCGAGCTCGGGCTCGCCCGGATCTGGCGAGCCCAAGCTCACCCGACCAGGCCGGCGAGGCTCGCCCGGCTTGGCGGTGGCCCGGCCAGGCCGAGCCTCACCGGTGGCTGGGCGAGCTCGAGCTTGCCCAAAGCTCGCCGAATCCGGGCGAGCCCGAGCTCGCCCGGCTAAGGAGAGGCCGAGCCTCGCCGGGGGCCCGCGAGCCTCACCGCCGGCCCTCATCGGCCAGTCGCCGGCCCTCATCGGCCGGTCGCCGGCCATGGTCGAGCCAGCGACCGGCCAAAAGAAGAAAAAAAGAAAAAAGAAAATAAAGAAAATAAAAATAAAAATATTAAAAAATTAAAAGAAACAAAAAAAGAACACAAATTTACCAAACGTGTTTTTGTTCATTTTTATTCCCGAAACAAGTTTACCAAACACGTTTTTATTCAAAAATTGTTCCCCGGAATAGAAATGCTTTTTTTTTCTATTTCCGTTCCTAGAACAATTTTTAAATAGAAATATTACCAAAACACGCCCTAAGATGCTAATATGTGATCAACGCCCGTCCCTCGCTATTGCTTTTGCTTTTGGCATGAAACTCCCCCCGTTGGATGGTGTTCTCCAACCATGGCAACCAAAACAAAGATAATGGGTTGACAAGAAGAATTTAAGGAATCGAATGAAAGATTCACATTAAAATAGAGCAGCCAACTGATTACTTAAAAGTATAATTAACCATTCAATCTATTCTAGATAGGCGGGTGAGGGATTCCATATCTAAATTTGAGAATATATTCACTAGTTCTAGTAAATTGGAATCGAAATTAGACTGGTCCAAATGAGAACTATTGATTTTGGAGCGATTCGATCATGTTCTGAGCGATTCCTAATTTCTTTACACACTTATATTGTAAATCAAAAAAAACTTCGAAATATAAAAAAAAAAAAAAATTGCATACAGTCGAAATCATCGGACCAGAAATCAATGTGGACAATGTTTTCCGGATTTATGTATCAAAAAAAAAATTAGGGAATTTGCCGGATAACCGTCAAAAATATCGTATTTTAATTAGTATAAATATGTAACTTTTCTCTTTAGTTTTTATATAGCGAGACGAGATGAGCTCGAATAAGGATGTTTTGGTCATGCAAAAAGTGGACGCAAGATTCGAAAACTGGCTTTACTCAATGAAGTGAGCGGAAGAAAAATGGGTGAATAATAATAATAATAATTTAGGGGGAATTTGTCCCCTTCTTTAATTGTCTACACTCTACATTTACTAAGGGTGCGCATGACAACCATTTTAATTCAGAAATAGTTTCTGGAACAGAAATAGATTTTTCTATTTATATTTCTAGACAAGTTTCTGAGCAAAAAAATCTGTTTGATAACGATACAAAATTTTTGTTTTAGAAATAGAAATTCATTTGATAACGAGTATAAAATTTCTATTTCTTAAAACAAAATTTTTTTTTTTGGAGCAAATGAAATGTCCATTCTTACAAATTTCATATGCTTATGAACCCATTGACCCAAATACAAAGTAAGATTATTTTTTTTTTTTAGTAGTCTCCCTTTTTTGAAAAAAAAAATACAAAGTAAGAGTTGTTATATCAAATTTTCTAAATTTTCACACAAAATTCTTTAGCATCCACCTAGATAGGCAATTACGGTCAAATAATATACTTATCAATAGTCTCCATACAATAGAAAAAAGATATCAATATGCATTACTCTTGAGCATGATAGAAGGTTCCCAAAACTCTAGTAGAATGAAGGTGGGCAACCATATTCTAATTCCCTTCATGCTAGTGTGTTACGTCGATTGCTGCCACGGTTTACAATATCGAGCAATCGTTTTAGAAAGAAACACAAAGAAGTGTATTGGGCAATTTGCGGCAAATTTTACAAAATCGGTGAATTTTACGAAGTGTAATAGAGCTTGTCATAAAGAACCATTACAAATAAGGGAAATCCTCAAGTAGAACATCACATTACAAGAATTGAGATAGGAATCATCAAATACAATATTACATTACAAAAGCAAATATTGAAAATCCCCAAATACAAAATAATAGAAATACATTACAAAAGTTGAAAACACGATTTCATGGAATCTCCGGCATATTATGATCCATTGCCATCTTATTAGCAATACTTTTTCTAAGCATATTCATCTTAGTAGAAAATTTCATGGAGAAATTATTTCTAATTTCTGTTTCAGACTACTTTTGATTTCCATTCCAAATCTATTTCTGGAACAGAAATCTATTTCAAAAATATAAAATGGAATAAGTTTATCAAACGGATTTCTATTCCAGAAATAGAATAAAAAAATTGTTTCTGGAATAGAAATTCTGGTTTGTCAATACACCCTAAGAAAATGAATTTTCCTTTAGATGTAACATTTGAATGGATATGTTGATGCTTTCGAGCATGCTCTCTCAAGGAAATCTGTTGAGGCCAGCTAACACGAGCGCTAAAAATTTATTAATTCTAGCTCCACTAGAGTCACTATGATTTCACGGGGGCATGCATTGTGACATCTAGACTTCGCTGAACCTCGATTACGTAATGATCCGTGCCGCGTCGACAAGCTTGTCATCGGACTTTGTTATTGGCACCATTCATGGCCACCATTTCGTCACCATCATCACTGTACCGAACCGTCGCGTGTATTGTTCTAACCGAATACCTTTGAAATTCGCAAGCATGTATTCCAATAACCTTATCAAGTCCCGAAAATTCAGAACTTCTGTATAGTTTAAAACAGTTTGTCTATAAAGCCCAAAGAAAATTCTGCAACGTCAAGGTCACTACACGCATGGATCCATAATCAAATATGACCATAGGAAGAACACGTATGTCACCCCCAAAGCTTGTGGTCAGCCCGAACGACTTCCGAACTCACCAAGTAACGCGAGTATCATAGAAATAATATTAGTTTGTAGAATTCTGATGGAACACATCTCACCAAGCAACGATGGAATTCACATCACATAGATTAGTCGACGTCTACTTGCTTTGAATACGCGGTGGTGCAAGCCGGTGGTGTGAGCTGCAAGGCGACGAGAGCGGAACGGTGTCGAGCGGCTAAACGAGGGACGGTGATGGTTCTGGTTGGAGAAGGAAATTAGAGGAAATTGGCGAAGAAGACAGGGAAAGTGGGAAATTGTCGTGAGACGGAGGAAAGGAAGAGCTGGTTTTATGCTCTGTTCTTCACCGCCTGTTTTTGTATCTTGGTCCACATTCTCCATTTAGGGCAACTTGAGGAGAGAACACCTGGTGTTGGACGTGGCTGATGATGGCACTTCTAATTTACCGTGCGGACAGCTCGTCAAGGGAACGCGTGGGGGAAACGTGGCTGAAGCTTGGTCGAGGTCTTCAATCTTGCTGACCAGCTGAGAAGAAAGGAAAACGTGGCTGATGTCTTGTGTCCACGTTCCCACTCGCTGGCAGATTGAGGAGGAAAAACGTGGCTGCCATCGGTGGTCAAAGTCTTCGCTTTTTGCTGTCCAACTGCGGAGAAACGGTGAATTTGACGTGGGAAAATGGTGGCTTTGCTCCTTTCTTTGGCTACTTGGACGTATGCATGGGATTGAAGAAGAATTTGCATGGAACTCAGCCTGGCGACGTACTGAGGAGAGTAAACATTGGTCTCGCTTATGGCATTTCATGGAGAGGAATTTAAATAAGGTGATGGACTAGATGATGATCGAGTTGTCACAATGCGGCGGAGATGTGATGATGAGGTGATGCCGCGGGGACGTGATGAGACGTGACGATTCAGTACGGTGATGATGACGACAAAAAGGTGGCAATGAATGGTGCCAATAACAAAGTCCGATGACAAGCTTGTCAACGCAGCACAGATCATTACGTAATCGAGATTCGGCGAAATCCGGATGTCACATGCATAGATTTAAATACTTTTTTAAACATGTCTTATGGAAGAGTACTCCGATTGCACTTGTTTATCATATATAATAAGAAAATATTTCATTCGAATGTAAATAAAGAAGACCACACTTAAAATCTCATCAATCAATGCAAAGAGGATGAGAGTCAATGTAAACACAACGATGTTAATGTACTTGATGTGAAGAGGGCTGTTGGTTTTAGTATCGGACGAGGGAGGGACATGCGAAAGCCATCGCGGGAAGTGTGGTAATTGAATGATAAAGGAGTCAATTGTCCTCATAAGTTCGAGCATGATGAGAGCGAATTTTTAGCTAACCTAAATCTTAGGTTTTTGCTATATTATGTGGAGAGACTTTATAATTTTTGGTACTCGATGAGTTTCTGAAAATATTTTATAAATATAAGAAAAATGGAATATGCACCCTATTAATGTAAAGAAAATTTTACACAGACTATCTCATCTACCTTTTCTCGAGAAATTCAAAATGGGCCTCATGGGTTTGGCTTCCTGGAAGAGGCAAAGACTAACAATGAAATAAAAACTAAGCAAAACCCACAAAACGGCTCACAGGGGGCGTTTATTTTAAAGAAATTTATTATTATTATTATTATTATTATTATTATTATTATTATTATTATTATTATTATTATTATTATTATTATTATTATTATTATTATTATTATTATTTATCTATATATAACATTGTTTAAATTCAGGGTCTTTGATTCCTTGTTGCTCAATTACCATATATATGCCCTTTTTCCTTACCGATGCCTTCTCCTTGTAGATGGGAGAACGTTCTAACGTGATTTGAGAGCTAATGAGTTCATTTACCATCTCAAGAAAAGATTACCAAATCAATTGGGCGAACTCAAAAACTATGTGGCGTCTTCACGTGGAGATCAAATGTTGAACCTACCACCCAAGAAAATCCCAACTTAAGACCATGCATTTCAGTTAGGATTAATATCATAAAAAATCTCAAATAAATATATTCATGATAAATTTATCCAAAACTAATTTTTTACCACGAAATTCCAAACAGATACACTTGTGACAAATTTTCCTTAAACTATTTGATCAAAAAATTTCAAATTGATACATTTGTGATAAATTTACCTTCAATTAGTTTTCATTAAATCAGATTGATGCCACGAAAAACTATAAAATGCTGCACTTATGACAAACGGAGGGAAAAATCCTAAACCGGTATACTCATGAGCTGTCACATGTCATTCAGCTTAATAATTTGAATGTAAAATTTAATTGAAACTAATTGAGGATAAATTTATTATAGGTGTACCAATTTAGAGTTTTGGTGATCAAGAAAATTGTTTGGGTAATTTTTTCACAGATATATCAATTTGAGATTTTTGTAATACTAACCCTTCTAATTAATCACCAAAAAGAGAGAGAAAAAAAGGAATTGTACGATTTAAGGTTTACCGGTTTGAGATTTTTCTTAATTATAACCCTTCCAGCTAATCACCAAATTTTTCTCGAGAAAATCCAATTGCCCCCCACCCCAAAGGGGCAGGGTGCGGGCGGAAAGTCAGAGAAACGGAAAAAGGTAAGAGAGAGAAAGAACTGAATGGGGCAGCTCCATGTGCTAGCCGTAATTATTGCTCCTCTAAACAAATGCACCTACGGTGTTCATGGGGACAATACGCCTCCATGAGTTTTGCAACCTCACCGCAGTTGATAACTCCCTCAACTCATCCTCTTCCTCCTCCTCCATGGCTCTATCTTGCCTTGTCAAGGTCATCCATTGCAACACTCGATTACATCGTCTCTGCATCAAATCCCTAATTTGTTCGATTATACCGACAATAATTGAGAGTCTTCAGTGAACATTTTGCAATAGTTTAGAGAATCTCTTGAAATGGTATCATTTCCCAAAGTTCATGGACTTTATTTCAAAATTGCTTCTGAATTTGATTACTTTGATTTAATAACCCCTGAAATGGTGCGTGTTTCTTGAAAGTATGGATATCGTCACAATTACCAGGAAGTTTATAATAATGAATATTAATACCAAGGATGGTTTTAGAATTATCAAAGTTTCATAAGGATGTTCTCCAACATGATAGACTTCTTTGAACCCTCACGTATGGTACATCTTGGGATAAAATGCTTCTCCATTAGAATGGACAAGAACCATCAAGCATGGCACAAGTCCAATGTGTGAGCCTTTTGAGAGGGGTGATAAGCAAAAAATGAGCTTTAGAGTCGCCAGCTTATTGGCTCGGTCTATCGTTTTATTTAGCTTGGATAGGATGTTCGATCTTGCCTAAAGTTTAAAACTTATGCTAGTGGCTCCTCATTCCCATCAAAATTGGCCCTTGGGATCATTTGTTCTATTAAAGTAATATCCTACAACAATGACAACGTGAGTTTTCTATGTGGGAGAGTTTGTGACTTTCTAAACCCTAAATTAATTGCAAGACATCATATTGAGTAATTCATAAGTTAACATCCATCCCAAAGAGTTACCAGCTCATGTGGTTGATCAAAATACTCCTTTGGAGGGCTTGATCCATGTGAAACGGGTTGAATTGTTACAATGGCATAAAAATGAAGGAGGTGGGGTGTGTAGAGTAAAAACTAGACCCATTAAACATGTGAGTTGAGTCGGGTTTGGGTCGGGTCATAAATGGTCCAACCAAATGACCTTATTTAATTTGTTTATAACCCATTTATTATAGTGTAAAATTTTTTATCTATACCCGACCTATTTAACAAAACCTAAAAAAACTTATATATATTAAAAATGGTATGCTAACGTGGTTTTATACAATATAAATTTAATGGAAATTTTTTATAATTTTTAAAATAATTTAAAAAAATCAAATTTTAATTATTTTTTATTTTTAAAAATTAAATTTTTTATTATTTTTTATTTTTTAAGAATATAATTTTTAATTTTCTTTTCCTTTCCTTTTTCTTTTTTTCTCCTTCCTCTTCTTTGGCCGGCCGCCGCCATGACGACAGCCGATGACCGGCCACGGGCGGGCGCTTGCCGGCTCGCCGATGCCGGCGAGCTCAAGAGCCTTGTCGGACATCGGCGAGGCCTCCACCTCGCCAAATCCGAGCTCGAGGCTCGCCAAATCGACGAGGCTCGAACCTCACCCGACGTTGACGAGCTTGAGGCTCGCCTAGCTGGTTGTCGGCCATCACCGTGCCGGCCACCGAAAGAAAGAAGAAGAAAGAAAGAAAGGAAGGAAAAAGAAAAGAAAATTAAAATAAAAAAAATTATAATTTCGATTTTTATAAAAAAAATATTTTTGTTAAGTTAAAGAGGGAATGGAGAGATTGTGTGGTTTGGGTTGAAAATGGGTTGTAAATCTATCCCATTTAAGACCCACTTAATACCCACCTATATTAAGTCTTTAATTGTTAAACCCATTTAATTAGTTCCTTTAAAAACAAGTGACCCATTTTGCCACCTCTAAAAACCCATTACATGATTCCTCTAAGCTAAGTTGTCATAAGATAATTCAATATTGCCCTTGATATAATTTTCTACTGCAGCGGCTGGTCAAAAGTCATAAGTTTATCATATTATAGGGGGTTAATCGAATAGTTTATTTCAAAGTCCTACAACATATTCATAATCTGAAATATTATAAACTTCTTTGTATATTGCTAGGTTAAAAGAAAAAAAAATTAGCTTATATTTTCCTACAATTTAAACTATGAAGAAAAATGAAATTGGTTCAACTATTTCAAGAGAGACTGATACCATTTGGGGCAATTCTCTCTCTCTCTCCCCTTGCTCTCTCTGTAACACAACTTTGTTTGGCAATTTAAGCTGGGGGAAAAGCATCTAGATGGAAAGGAAATGAAAAGATAACGAGTGAAATAGATAAAGTGGAGGGAAAGTATGTCAATCGATAGACTAAAATGCCCTTTCTCTTTTCAATTTTGCCTTTCTAAATAAGGGGTGGTTTCAGAAGCAAGTAGGTAAATAAAATTTCTGACGTTGGTTGAGAGATAGTAATTTCATTCGCTTTCCTTCGTGTTTAGAAAGTTTATTCTGTTCTTGGTTTTAGTTTCCTATGCTCCAATTAATTTCACGGCGAAATCATCGATGGTCTGAAATTTTGCATTTGGAATCAATAAAAATGCTGCATTTTCAAAGGATTTTTCAATATAGACATATGGAATGAAAGTTTTAGATTTGTATCTCACATTTGAAAGTGTAGTTCTCGACCTTCCAATGACAAGTCTTGGCTGATTTGGAACCATAGATATACAATTTAGCAACGCCCATGACAGCAGCAATATACCAAATGAATTGCACTTAAAATAACAAAATCGATGTAGTGCTAGTGTTGTTTCTTTAAATTATGCCACATTGAATTGGGTTCATGACTTATCTATCTTTCCTTTGTGTATTAATTAGAGGTAAATTCCAGATTTTTACTATATCAGCGTGATGTGTTGCATTTAATTCTCCTATAGATCCATTATATGAGCAAGAAAGAGAAATAGGTGTAACTACAAAGTACCAAAAACTCAAAAACAATGACAATATCATGTTTAACTCCATTACTTTGCTCATTTCCACCGAGCCCTTTGGAACCTTTGTCTTCAACATCAAGCTCATCCCGACAGACAGATTCATGCTATGGTGTGATCATTCAATCAGGATGCGCGAGATAAAAATAATGATTAATCGATTACGTCATGTTATCATGAAAAATAGCGGAATCAGCACCTAAAATGCCCCTTTCACGGGCAGGACAGCCCCAGCCAACTCGCCACGTCACCGATCCGGAGCCGCTCCCCGTGCTCGCAATCTCGACCGTCCAAAACAAAATCGACGGACCCCGGACGCTCCCGCGAGCGCTACCCAGGATCGTCCCGTCCATACAAATACGCATTCCCCTCGCCGCTTCCTTCCCTGCAAATCCTCCGGCTCACGACGCCCCGCCATCTCCGATCGGAAGCAGAGTCGATTCCGCGGAGCTCCATCGATCCGTCTGGTCCGCGGTTCGCCGGCGAGGAGAGGCGAGAGAGAGAGAGATGTCGGGGCGCGGGAAGGGAGGGAAGGGACTGGGCAAGGGAGGGGCGAAGCGGCACCGGAAGGTCCTCCGCGACAACATCCAGGGGATCACGAAGCCGGCGATCCGCCGCCTGGCGCGGCGGGGCGGCGTGAAGCGCATCAGCGGGCTGATCTACGAGGAGACCCGCGGCGTCCTCAAGATCTTCCTCGAGAACGTGATCAGGGACGCCGTCACCTACACCGAGCACGCCCGCCGCAAGACGGTGACGGCCATGGACGTCGTCTACGCGCTCAAGAGGCAGGGCCGGACCCTGTACGGGTTCGGCGGTTAGGGCGGGGTTTAGACGGGGGTTAACGAGGGAAAGAGCAAGTCTTGCTGTCAAGAAGGAGGAAGAAGGGAGGTTTTTGGGGGGTTTCTCATTTTGGGGCGGTAGATTGGGGTTGAAATTAGGGTTCCGGCGGGGGATTGGATTGCGGGTTTTTCAAAGGGTGGTCTTGTAAAGGAAGGATCTTGACTGGAGTAGGAATGAGTGGGTACTTGGGAGATACTGTTTAGTGTTTATCCATAGTCCTATGTGTGTGTACTGTAAATTTGCCCTGATGCTTATTGAGCTTCATTTCGTGGCATTTTGAATTCCGGTTTCGTCCTTGCTTGATGCTAATCTGGAAGAAGATTCAAGTGGATTCGATTTAAACACGTTCTTTTTCCCTCACGAGTTAAATGGGCATTTGAGCAAAGAAAGTCTTTAGTTAACTGCAGTCATCAATTGAAGAAATCGAAATGGATATGGGGTTCGAATTTGCAGTGAGCTGCAACTTTTTCTCTGTATAGTAGCTATCCTGAAGCGGCAGAAGACATAGATGGAGCTCAAGTCAGAGCTGACTGAGCTTGTTGACCCTACCCTGAAGTGAAATTCACTAAAGTAAGTTGAAGGAGGGAATTTGACACAGGAGAAATTGAAACCTTTTCCTTCGTAATTCAGCAAAACTACATTCGTGTAATTCCTAGCAAGTTTCCCAAAGTTCACGAGAATCTGGTGCGCCATTCCTTTGGCAATGTCCTCTCCTCATGCATCCACAATGGCTGGCATAATCTCTTTTGCTGCTTGGCGAACCGATGCGTTCATCTTTTGGCCATTTGACTTTCACTGAGTTGCTGAGGAAATTATCCATCGCCTTCTCATTTGAATTCTTGACATACATGTTGGCAAACCCCATCTCTAGTTTAGTTATTCATTCTAGAAAGTGTTTTGGCCAAAATCGGCGCAAGACTAAAGAAATCGCTCCTGAAGTAGAGAAAAGCAATATAGATTATAGAGCCCGACAGACTTACAAATGGATTATTATACATTCATGAAGTAAAATGTCATGTTGACACCAGCATTCAAATCTGGAATGCTGTTTACACATCAGAGGCTCCTTTTGAACCAAACCTGGCGAAAACATTTGAACTGGGGGGTCTACCTCATATCCTCTTTCGCCATTTTGGCAAACAGTTTGCTCATCGAGACCTTCGCGAAATCGCCTAGGCTTTCCATGCTGTATTGAGGGAACGAATCGCTAGCATCAGTGTCCAGATAACCAATCCAATCCGCTCGCGTGGCTAGCCCACCTCCATCGCTCGGTTTTTCTTCCTTCACTTGGACGTGAAGTGCAGATTCCAGGTTCCACAGCACGTCTCCCATCGAAGGCCGATCCAGACTGCATTGGGCTAAGCATTTTTCAGCAATCTCCATGAACTTCCAGAGGGACTCTTCACTTGCTTGAGCCACAAGATGAGGGTCCATGGTTTCTTGGATTCGCCCTCTTTCTCGCCATTTCATTGCCCACTCAACTAAATTCACCTTTTCTCTGGGAAGCGACGGATCGATAACCGCTCTACCACAAAGGATTTCAAGCATCACGACCCCGAATGAGTAGACATCTGATTTTCCGTGAGCTGTTGCCTAGTCAGGTATTCAGGATCCAGATATCCGAAGCTCCCTTTCACGGCTGTGCTCACGTGCGTCTGGTCGATCTCAGGACCGGTCTTTGAGAGCCCGAAATCAGCAACCTTGGCCATCAAATGCTCATCCAACAGGATATTTGCCGACTTGACATCGCGATGGATGATTGCCCTTGTGGAGCCGGTGTGAAGGTAGTGAAGCCCTCTGGCTGACCCAATGCAAATCTCCAGCCTTTGCTTCCAACTCAGCACGGGACGATCCGAATCGTACAGATGACTCTTAAGGGTCCCGTTTTCCATGAATTCATAGATAATGATCATCTCATTCCGTTCGTCGCAATACCCGATCAGCGACACCAAATGGCGGTGACGAAACTGAGACAACATCTCGATTTCTGTACGGAACTCCGTCAGGCCCTGTTGCGACTTGGATTGGCCCCTCTTCACTGCCACCTTTGTCCCATCTCTGAAAGTTCCCTTGTAGACCTTGCCGAAACCTCCCGTCCCTATTACGAACTCTTCGCTAAAATTATTCGTAGCCTCTTCAATCGCCGTGAATGGGTAGCGATAGCCGAACGTCGAGGTGGAAAATACTGCCAAGCTGTTCGAGTTCCTAACTCCAGTCTGATTCATGACAAAATCGTCCTCCTTTGAGTGACCCACAGCTGCTAGCCTTCTTCTTCTTCTTCTGCAGACTAAGAAGAGCGCTGAAACGACGACAAGAACGATGCAAATCCCGCCGGACAAGCCTGCGATCAGAATGATCTTGCTCCTTGAGTTTGTCTTTGAAGAACCAGTCTCCGAATCTGAAGTTTCAAGACTGCCCTGAGAGTTACTTATCTTCATGATCTCTAGCCCGTTGAGGATGGCCATGGGGTAATTACCCTCAGGAGAAGGGCCAACACTAACACTCAGTGCACTACTACTGGTAGAACTTGTAATTACATCAAAATAATACGGGCGGCCGATGACGTTGGATGTCAGTTTGCTGAGTTCGAAACTTCTGTAGGCAAACCAGGAATTGATGTAGACGTTGAAAAGGAGCGGCCCCAAAGAAGAATTCACGATGTCGCAGAAGTGGAATCGAACAAGATAATTGAACCCAGCATCGACACTGAAGAGCCAAGTTATATTGGCGTTAAGGCGAGGATCATGGTCCGAATCCAACTCGGTGGCCGTCCCATAGACCGAAGGGGGAGCAATGTTCTCAGTAACATTCCCATTCTTATAGGTGACAGCATTAACGTTTGACACAATTGACACCGTGCTGTGCTTCAAAAACGTGTCATCCGAGACCCAAAGACGCCACAACGCATCCTTCTGCGGATGCACAGTTTGATTTCCCATGTTCACTCTCAAAACAGTCTCTAGTGCTTTACTCTGCAAATTCTGATAGTCTTCGCGCATTTCGACGATTCTGGCACTGTGGGGGATCAGCTCAATCGGGAGAGAAATGACTTCCAAAGCATTTACAAAGGCGAATGAATTGGTATTGGGCGTGAAAGAAAGAAGGAGCTGATTAGTGGTGATGTTGAATGAGTATTCCCTTACAACTGAGCCCTTGTCTAACTGGAAACCCTTGAGAAGGGTGAAATTCTGTGCGGAGACGGAGAATTTGGCCGTGCTCAGATTGTACTCTCTATAGACAAAAGGGAAGAAATAGAGGCGAATCAAGTGCCTGCCATTTTCCTTTATCGGAAAAGTGTAACTGGAGGCTTGGTCGAAGATCCTGGCGGTGAGATACAGAGTCGAATCATAGGAGGATGAAAGAGAACTCGAGTTTGTGTTGGCAAGAATGTTTTGTGCAGTCGAAAGTATATCAGAGTACAAGTTATCTGCCAAAAACGTACGATTACCTACGGATGCATTCCGGGGGGATCCACAGTCTATCAAATAATTATCCAATGGAACAAATCCTGAAGCTATACAAATCAAACAGAAGAGGTATGAACATGAAAGGATCAACTGAAAACTCAGATTCCCCATCTTTGGAACAGCTCGGAGAGGTGGATAATGAAAATGGGCTATTCAAGATGGTTGCAGAACAATTCCCAGGACATGAATTCACGGACCTTGATCATCAAAAGCTGTCGGATAAGTTCAAATATAACCAGTCAATGGCGACAGCTTAAAAAGAATTCGAAGGGCAAGAACTAAAAAGCGAATTCATAGACTTATACACAACTGATTCCAGCGGCAAGCTATCGAATAAATCGATGAAGAACTGATAAGGGGAATCAAGAAAAAGGATCGAAAAATCACCTGAGCTGACATCAACGTGAAGAGAGATGCAACGGGACTCTAATTAAATAATAAGGAAAATGAGCTCCTCACTCTTCAGCTGATCCATCGAAGTGAATAAAAAAAAGCTAGAAAAGAAAGCGTAAGCCGGAGTAGACAAAGCACAACCACTAAAACAAATACAATCGACAGCAACCCGCGTTATTCCCTCTGGTTCTTTTGCTCATTTCTCTGTTGACTTATTTGACAAGTTCTTGGAATTGGAAAGTAGGAAAAAAAAAAAGGACAATCATGGAAAGGCAGAAAGTGATAAAGTTGAACGCGTTTTGCTATGATGAGAGTTCAAAAAAGGACAGCTATGGAGAGAAGGTTCGCTCACCCGCAGCTTCTCCATGTGAAGAGAGAGCCCAGAAAAGTTGTTGAACGTTAGACTCCCACTGGCGTCCGTATCTGATATTTCTTATTTTAAAACCCTTGAATCAATCTTTCTTGGTTTTTAGGTAGGACTTTGATGCGTCAATCTCACTGCCTATCATCAAGGACTCTAGGCACTTCCTTTGACCTTAATTTAAAAATCTGTCTTACAGAAGGTAAAAAAAGATATATCTCGAAGTGCTGGGAATAACAATTTGGCTACGCTATAAACATTGTTTGTCCAGGCCATGATTCTATTTTAGGTTTCAAAGATTTTTAATCGATCACTTAAGGATCAAAATTTTTATAAATTGTTTACCTCAAATATCGAAAATTCTATGTGACATGACACTTGTGATGATTTGACACTTGTATGGCACTCAATCGATAGACTGAAAAGTTATAATACAAAGTCATGGTACCAAATAAGTCAGAGGTTATACTATTTAAATGAGTGTTATATGAAAATTATGACACTTGTGATATTATTATCTTGGGCAGGTTATGATGTTTTTACTCGATTATTCTAATTTCGTGTTTGACTTTATACAAACCAAAACATATAAAGTTGCGTAATAGAAGGGTTATTCAATACCAAACCACATATGATAAGTAGTGTGGTCCTACTTTTATATGATTGTACTATGTGGTAACCAATGTTTCAACTTCTGCAACAAGATCAAATTTGTATTCACATTGGACACCTAACACGATGAGTAAAATATGGGCACTTTTCAAACGATTATCATGTGAATGATACCCATCTCGAGATCATGCTTCCAGATGCATTGAACGTTACTAATGATTTGTTCCATCGTGCATCTTAAACTGGAAGATAGGAATTCAACCAAGGACCCCTTCGAAACAAGGCGAAGCAATCGGAGAACCGCAATTCTCGGGCAACAATTTTTGGTGTATCCAATGCTTGAAATCCTAACAACTACTGATTTACTGACTATATGAATCTACGAACTTCTGTAAGCACTAGGTACCAATTGGAAAAAAATTGCTACAGGAGCGAGGCAATGAAGCCAGTCAAGCGTCGAACGAGTGACCTGACTCTCTGGGAGGGCACGACGCTGTCGGGACGAAGCTTCCTCAGATTCCTTCGCGATCGCAAGGAGAAGATAGTGCGGGGGGTAATGATTATGAAAGGGACATCGTACCGGCGTACTTTGTCCGGTGGTGTGCGCATTACGCGGTTTCTTTTCCACACCTGTCTGACGACTCTGCGCACATATCGGGCAAAGTGCGTTTCTTGACTCGTGGTATCTACTCATCCAGTGGGGGACACGGATTTCAAGCTTTGCTCTGGTACGTCGTTTTCCCACAGAGCATGAAGCACGAGCATCGTGAATTTCGCTATTTGCTTTTCGTGGAAAGTTTATAGTGGCCGACACTTTGTGTTTCGTGAAGAGAAAATGACATTTGATGATTTTTGAGTTTTTTTTTGTCAAATGTACAATTGATCCATAATGTTTAATTTATTTAATATGATCATTAAATTTTAACTCAAATGCATAATATTATTAATGAACTTTTAATTCGTTTAATGTGATATATGAACTTTTGATATATATTCAATTTGCTCTTTAAATTATATTAAAATGTTCAATATTGTCCTTTTATCAATTTAACCTAACGAAAAATTTGCTGATTTGGCCATCACATTCGAATAGTGGAGACAAAAAAAAAAAAAGGTTGCACGTAGATTATGTTAGAATTCGGTGCACAATCATAAAGAAAATAGAGAGTAAAAACGAGAAAGAGAATTTGAAATCCAACATTTTATCATGCTCATCCTTAAACTAGAATTACATTTGGCTAAGGATTCCACTATAATTAATACATCACACCTCTTTTTTACATTAATCAATTATAAGAGAAAGAGACATATATATATATAGGCTTAAATTATAAAATTCTTCCGACAAGCAGGGGCGTTGCCCCCTATGACCCCTATCGGGGCCTCCCTAGCTGCCCTGCCATCCTATCGATGGAGAGTATAACCCACACCCTAACAGATTATTCATATAAAATATTTAATTCAAATTAGAATATTAGAATCCTTTTAATTTGTTGAACTTGTTCGATTTGAAAAATTGATTATCCATATTATATATTTGGATTTGAGTTGAATATTTTATGTGAACAATGCACTAATAAAGTCATCTTTTTGTCCACCATTCAAACTTATCCGATTATAAGTCAAATAAGCAAATTCCATTAATTTAAATGAATGGAAAGATAACATTGAATATTTTTATATAATTTACAAACTGCATTAAATATTTATTAAAAATTTAATAATCATATTGAATAAATTCAAAAATTTAAAAATCGTTTTGAATAAAGAATTATGTGTATAATTATTCCTTTTGTGACAAGTGACATGATCCTTTCATAATGGAGTACGTATTTGACCTAATGCTCCTGTCCCCAACTCCTTTGAGAAGTTATGGCACATGTTATTGGATGTAACCCCATGAATTTATTTCTATGATTCATCTTGTAGGCATGGAATTATTTTGCATCATCAAAAACCAAATAACCCTTCATCAACGAATCTCAAACAACCTAATTTACCGAATCCCACCAAAAAACCTAAAAACCCAAAATATTCAAGCCCCAAGTTTCATTCTCTTCACCGCTATAACCACCCCCTCCCCCGAGGGGACCATCACCAATCCTCTCAACCTCTCCTCTCTAACAAAAAGGACCTCTTTGCTATCACCTTCTCAAGACCTCCCCTCCTCCCCGGCGGGACCATCACCAATCCTCTCAACCACCTCTCTCAGACACAAAGGACCTCTTTGCTATCACCTTCTCAAGGCCTCAACAAAGTTGCGGACCTTAGATGACCTCACTGTAGGTCGCAATTGTTATAAATTATGTCGAATTGCAATCGATCACAATGTAATTCTAATGGTTAGAATCACACAATATCTAGTTGTGTATTCTCTTTATGCAAAAAAAAAAAAAAAAAAAAAAACGAAAATAACACAACACACAAAGATAGGAGAAAAATGATGTACCTGAATTTTTAAATGGAAACCCAATGTGAAAAGATGCACAGGATATTGATCCAAGAACTGCTTCACTATAATCAAAGATTACAATTAACACTAATGATATTTCTCTCACAATAGGTCCTCACAACTATCACAAAACACATCCTCATTTGATGAACTCTCAAGATCTCTCGTGTTTACATACATTATTGAAGACTCTTATGATCTTTCTAGGGTATCTTTTATTGCACTAAGAAACCTCTACCCAAGCCATTTTGTTTATAGTGGCGGAACCCTACCCAAGTTAGGAGTACTCCCTAATTGTTTGAAAATTACCTCCAAACTAGATATCGCCCTGATTGATTGGATTTCTTCATATTGGGCAATCACCAAAATTGATTGCATCACAGTGTTCTTCTTAAATAAAATTTATTCTTATTTTTTATTTGTCAAAAGAAATTTTCATTTATTACCAAAATGATACATGAAAGGAAATTCAAAAGTCACAATTACAAGGCAAGCCCACAAAGCTCCAAAACAAACTAAAAACGAGAGTTCAAGACATATTATTAAAGCAAGGTTGGAAAAGATAATCATAAGCTCATCCTTTAAGAACAGATCTGTGACTGCATCCAAGAGAAATGATTGATAGCTGATCATCAAATCACACAACTTTATCAATGATAAGCATATGACTAGATCTCTATTTGTAGTTATGGTTTGGCCTTTTAGCAGTGTGTGCCTAGGTTCAGCATCCCCAACATCATTATTGTATTGAGACGACATTAAAATATTGTAGAAGCTCAAATTTGACATTTGTGAGAGTAAGCCTTGTAGCTAATGCGAAGAACTAGAGCTTTAAACTAAAACTTGTTGAATGAGCATAGATTTGACATTGAAGCCATTGTAAATACCATTGAAACTGGATGTAGAGTACTGTTAAATTATGACTCGAGTTTGAGCGTTTACACGCAATTCTCTGGACTTTGAAGCTGCACAAAAGAGAAAATAAAATAGAATATATGTGCAGCAAAGTTTTCTTTCCGTTGCAAAGGAGGAGCTGAATTTTATTGAGCCATGGTGGGGCCCAAATGGGCACACATTAAAAAGGAAGTTACAAAGAAGCAGCGTCCCACTCGGTTTTGTAGAATCAAAAGGGAAAGGTGGGGCCCAAGGTCAAACTTTTGACCTTGGGCACACCCACGTATAAAGCATAATTCTTTTGCAGGTCTTTTTTTGGTTTTGGTTGCAGCCTAAAACCCTACGTAAAGACGTCGCTTAAGCCTACGTACGTGTTGAGAAAAGCCACATATTGAAGCGCCGTTTACTCTGAGTGCCATGAGTGTTCTCTGTTTGTGAGAGACGTATATCGGCGCTGGATGCTTGATAGCGAGTCTTCGTGTTTTTCGTGCAACAAAATTTATTCGTGATTTACATCTAAGAAAGATTGGTGTATTGGGTGTAATTGGGGCTTGTGATACATCGAGAGAGTGTTTAAGTGATTTGAATGTGTAATCTTATTGCATCGCTTGATCTATAGTGAAATTCGCTGCCACTCTCCCCGTGGACATATGTGTTTACGACCGAACCACGTAAATCCGGTGTCCGATTTATTTTCTTATTCTGTCTATATTATTATTCGATCGCTCGCCTTAATCTCCCAGATTTAGAATTAGATTTGACTCCATTGGCGTCCATATCTGATATTTCTTATTTTAAAACCCTTGAATGAATTTTTCTTGGTTTTTAGGTAGAATTTTGATGCGTCAATCTCACTGCCTATCATCTAGGACTCTAGGCACTTCCTTTGACCTTAATTTAAAAATCTGTCTGTCTTACAGAAAGTAAAAAAGAAATATCTCGAAGTGCTGGGAATAACAATTTGGCTGTGCTATAAACATTGTTTGTCCATGCCATGATTCTATTTTAGGTGTCAAAGATTTTTAATTGATCACTTAAGGATCGAATTTTTTATAAATTGTTTACCTCGAATATCGGAAATTCTATGTGGCATGACACTTGTGATGATCTGACACTTGTATGGCACTCAATCGATAGATTAAAAAGTTATAACACAAAGTCATTATATCAAATAAGACAGAAGTTATGCTATTCAAATGAGTGTTATATGAAAGTTATGACACTTGTGGCATCACTATTTTGGGTAGGTTATGATGTTTTTACTCGATTTTTCTAGTTTCGTGTTTGACTTTATACAAACCAAAACAAATAAAGTTGCATAGTAGAAGGGTTATTCAATACCAAACCCCATATGATAAGTAGTGTGGTCATACTTTTATTTGATTGTAGTATGTGGTAACTAAAGTTTCAATTACTTATGTAACAAGATCAAATTCGTATCCACATTGGACACCTAACTTGATGAGTAAAATATGGGCACTTTTCAAATGATTATCATGTGAATGATACCCATCTCGAGATTGTGCTTCTAGATGCATTGAATGTTACTGATGATTTTCATCGGGCACGACGCTCTCGGGACGAAGTTTTCTCATATTCCTTCGCGATCGCAAGGACAAGATAGTGCGGGGGTATGAATATGAAAGGGACATCGTACCGGCGTACTTTGTAAGGTTGTGTGCGCATTACGCGGTTTTTTTTCCACACCCATCTGACGGCTCTGCGCACTTATCGGGCAAAGTGCGTCTCTTGACTCGTGGAATCTACTCATCCAGTGGGGGACACGGATTTCAAGCTTTGCTCTGGTACCTATTTGCTTTTCGTGGAAAGTCTATAGTGGCCGACACTTTGTGTTTCGTGAAGAGAAAATGACATTTGATGATTTTTGAGTTTTTTATTTATCAAATGTACAATTGATCCATAATGTTTGATTTATTTAATATGATCATTAAATTTTAACTCAAATGCATAATATTATTAATGAACTTTTAATCCGTTTAATGCGATATATAAATTTTTGATATATATTCAATTTACTCTTTAAATTATATTAAAATGTTCAATATTGTCCTTCTATCAATTTAACTTAACAGAAAATTTGCTGATTTGGCCATTACATTCGAATGGTGGATACAAAAAGAAAAAGAAAAAGGTTGCACGTAGATTATGTTAGAATTCGGTGCACAATCATAAAGAAAATATAAAGTAAAAACGAGAAAGAGAATTTGAAATGCAAGATTTTATCATGTTCATCCTTAAACTAGAATTACATTTGGCTAAGGATTCCACTATAATTAATACATCGCACCTCTTTTTTCACATTAATCAATTATAAGAGAAAGAAAAAAAATATATATCCAATAGCCATTCTTGAGTCCAAGTCCAAATTACTAATAAAATATAGGCTTAAATTATAGAATCCTTCCGGCAAGCAGGGGCGTTGCCCCCTATGACCCCTATCGAGACTTCCCTAGCTGCCTTGCCATCCTATCGATAGGGAGTATAACCCACACCCTAACAGGTTATTCATATAATATATTTAATTCAAATTAGAATATTAGAATCCTTTTAATTTGTTGAACTTATTCGATTTGAAAAATTGATTATTTATATTATATATGACATGAATTATTATATTTGGATTTGAGTTGAATATTATATGTGAACAATGCACTATTAGAGTCATCTTTTTGTCCACCATTCAAACTTATCCGATTATAAGTCAAATAAGCAAATTCCATTAATTTAAATGAATGGAAAGATAACATTGAATATTTTTATATAATTTATAAATTGCATTAAATATTTATTAAAAATTCAATAATTATATTGAATAAATTAAAAAATTTAAAAATCGTTTTGAATAAAGAATAATGTGTATAATTATTCCTTTTGTGACAAGTGACATGATCCGGTCCCCAACTCCTTTGAGAAGTTATGGCACATGTTATTGGATGTAACCCCATGAATTTATTTCTAGGATTCATCTTGTAGGCACGGAATTATTTTTTTTATTTTTATTTTATTTTTTTGGTAAAAGATAAGTATTATATTGACTTTTGAATCAAGAGGCTATACAACTATACAGCTAAGGACCCCGGAACCAAAAAGCTTACACTCAGAAGACAAGGTAATCAAAAGAGTGGAAGGGTATCGGGGGTAAAGCTGCAGAACAGGGAAAGAAAGAACAGTTGCCAAGAAAAAGGCTAAAACAATAGCCATAGTAGAGGAGAGAAGGGCCAAACAAGGCAGTCCGCACACGAGACAGAGAAACAATGGAGAAACAAAAACAGCAAGGCAGTGAAACACCAAGGTGGAGCCACCGATTGTTGAGGAGAAGCTGGACGCCGCATCACACGAGAGGGCAACACCCGCATCAACGAAGCAGCAAGTGGGCCATCATCTTGAAAGCATCGGAGACAAACAGCAAACCAGCAATGAGCAGAAAAGGACCAACCAAGAAAGGAGAACCTCAAAGGGAGAAAGGGACAAGGAAAGGGGTGTCCAAGAACTTAGGTCAAAAAGGATCCGCAATAAACAACCAACCAGGAGCATAAAAGAGGCATCGACCAGCGAACGGATAGTAGATTAGTCAAAGATCGAGGGGTGGATACCCTAACTGAGCTGAAGTCTTCTATTACAGGTCGTATCTAGGACCTTGGAAAAGGTAATGGCTCTATCCTTGACAGCATTGCGAAGATGTTCCTTTAGGGCTGGGAGGAATAAGGTTTGACCGCGGAAGATGATATTGTTCCTTTTTTTTTTTTTTTCCATATAAGGTAGCACAAGGCGCCAAAACCAAACCGAGCCACCGATTGATGGAAGCTTGTATCGGATAGGTGCTCAATAACCCAAGCTAAGTTATTCCACCATGATGAATTTCGCTAGGGTAGGTTACAATTATTTGCCCAGAAAGCACCAAGGCTACCCGTGACAGGGCAACCGAAGAACAAGTGGTCCACTGAATCAGGCCTAGAAGAGCAGAACGCATAGGAGGAGTCCTGAATTCTCATATACGCAAGCAGCACAACCTGAGTCGGCAAACGATTGCGAGTGATCAACCACAAATGTGATTGATAACAAGGGGGGGGCAAAGCGAAATTCCAAATGAATCTCAACCAAGGAACAAGATGGCCCCTTGGCCTTAGAAGAGTCCAAGCAGAAGCCGTTGAGAACACCCTTGAAGAATGGCCAAGCCATAGGAGTCGGTCATTAGTGTTATTGAGGTTCGGGAGGGGATCATCCCAACTCACTATGGCTGCCGAAACTGTAGTAGGAAGGGGGAGGGCAGTTAGACCAGCCACAACAGAAGCAAGCCGAGGGATGCCAGAGCAGTAGATGTCTCGATTTGAGAAAAACTTATAGAGCGGTCCCCGAGAATGCCAATGATCGAACCAAAATGATGTAGATAATCCATTGCCTATGCGCCGCTTGAATTGATGCTGAATTAAATCACGAAGGCCAAGCAGTTTTTTCCAAGCCCACGAACATATAGTAGGTTTTGGAATAACCCAGAAATTCTTTCGCTTGATGAAGTTGGAATGGATCCATTTGCACCAAAGCGATTCTTTATCAGTAAAAAGGAGCTAAAGGTGTTTAATCATAGAAGCAATATTACTAACCCGAATGGACCGGATGCCCAAACCACCTTCCTCCTTAGGTAAGCATACTTCATCCCATCCCACCTTCGCCCCCCGGAACCAAGAGTCGGTCCTCTCCATAAGAACTGACGAAAAATCTGCTCAATCCGCTTTGTGACCGAGGAAGGAAGGATAAAAACACTAGACCAATAAACTTGGATCGAGTGAAGGACCGATTTGATCAACTGCAGACGGCCTGCAAGAGAAAGAAACCGGTTGGTCCAAGATTGTACTCTCGAAGTTATAGCATTCACCAGAGATAAGCAGTCCAATTTACCCAATCTTGACAATAAAATGGGTACCCCGAGGTACCTAAAAGGGAGAGAGCCCAACTGAAAACCAGAAGTACTCACCAGGGAGTCCTTTAGAGCTTGAGAACCGCCCGAAAGAAATATTTCACTTTTGTTAAGAAGGCACTGAATTATTTTGTATCATCAAAAACCAAATAACCCTTCATCAACGAATCTCAAACAACCTAATTTACCGAATCCCACCAAAAACCTAAAAACCCAAAATATTCAAGCCCCGAGTTTCATTCTCTTCACAGCTACAACCACCCCCCCTGGGTCAGGGGACCATCACCAATCCTCTCAACCTCCTCTCTCAAACAAAAAGGACCTCTTTGCTATCACCTTCTCAAGACCTCCCCTCCTCCCCGACGGGACCATCACCAATCCTCTCAACCACCTCTCTCAAACACAAAGGACCTCTTTGCTATCACCTTCTCAAGACCTCAACAAAGTTGCGGACCTTAGATGACCTCACTGTAGGTCGTAATTGTTATAAATTATGTCGAATTGCAATCGATCACAATGTAATTCTTATGGTTAGAATCACGCAATATCTAGTTGTGTATTCTCTTTGTAAAACTCTTGTGATCTCTCTGGAATATTTTCTAGTGCATTAAGAAACTTGTACTCAAGCCCTTTTTTTTTATATAGTGATAGATCTCTACCCAAGTTAAGAATTCTCCTTGATTGATTGACAATCACCTCCCAATTAGAGATCCACCCGATTCATTGGATTTCCTCTCATTTGCGCGCGAGAGAGAGAGAGAGAGAGAGAGAGAGAGAGAGAGAGAGAGAGAGAGAGAGGTGTGGCTTCAAACGTGGGTGAAGGGGAGCACGGTTAGTGGTGCTATCGTTGGTGGGTGTCGTCGTCAACGCTACAATGATGGTCGCAATGAGAGGGTGGATTGTGTAGGGTTGCGTTGATGCAGTTGCAAAGAGAGAGATTAGGGTATTTTGTGAGGCAAGGGTATATAGGATAAAAATGATAATGTTGCATATAAAAGAAAAATATAAAATAACATTAATGTAATGTAGTGTTTAAGTACAAAGCTTAGGACGCAAAAAATCGTATTTTTAGAAGGATCTTGCTAACAAAACCACATTGTTACTTCCAAGTAATAATGATTTTGACCCAAAAAAAAAGTAGTAATGGTGCAAGTTGGACCACACATCTTATATCGTGTTCGATGATCAACTAATGTACAAAGTCAGTGGCCATTAGTTTAAACTTTTAATTTTAATTAGATGAAAAACGTAAATTAGTGATACTATTCAAGAAAAAAATTCTTGAAGAAATTAAATATTATTTTAGGTGGATATTGCAAAACGAAAAAGAGTCAAGATACAAAACTATGTACATGAATCATATATATTAAGGACTTTTGACTATTAAATTTTTCTCATCACATATATAACGACTAAACTCTTTTTATCTTAGCTTCTCTCCTTCTAGAAAAGAGAGTTTACCAAACTCTCACTGACTTTGATTGAACATAATTAAATGGTACTTGACATTGAATTTTAATTTTATTTGTCAATATAGTTATTTAAAAAAAAAATAAAATGCTTAAACAATTTTCCTAGTTTGTCTCCCATGAATCGATGATGGAAGTTTCCTTTACTTTAATTTTTTTGAACAGATCCTTTACTGTAATTTGATTGATAAGAAATGGTGGCGGAAAATTTGAAGAATGAAAAATTGTACTTCATTACTTTGGGAAGTTTAAGCGGTTTGACAAGCATGAAGAATTGAACTTCATTATTTGATAATATTAACTCGAGCTCGTCAATATTGATCATTTCATAAAAATAACAATCACCAGAAACGGAGGTATAAAAGTCCCGACTCGTTCATCCTTTATTGTCACATCACAACAACTCAAAAACCTTTTGATCGGTCAAACCTCATTAACAACACGAAGAGCAGCTGCTCTCAAATTATTTAATTATTGGATAATGAACTACTCTCAGTTTTCGCGATCCCTAATTTGAAAAATGCTCTGATTTGCCATTTGTTCCTTCCTTGTCATTGCTCTGAATGCTCTCCTTCATCAACTGAGCAAGCCTGCAAGCCAAACAATGCCTTGCTGCAGGAGAAACGCCGTTCTTCTTCTTCCCTATGATCGTCTCCAGAACGGTCCCCGCCAGTTCATTGTCGTCAATCACTGCAATCCCGGTTTCCGGTATACGATCATGGTCGGAGAAACTTATCTGCAAGTTCATAAGAAGCGAATTACTAATTGATTACTGTAAATTTAATAAGATAACAACAAATTTACATATCAACTTCGGTTTCTGTGTCTGTACTGTTCTTGAACTAAAACTTATTTGATCTCACACCTCAATCCAATGACATAATTTTGGTTTCAAATCTCAATATAATGACATAGAGGTTGTAAATTAACTTCAAAATAAAATTTTATGAGTGAAATACCAATTACTATAGGGGAGGAGTTTGTAAAGTTTGTCTACTTTTTTAATTAAAATTCTTTCCATGTTTAGAGAGTTCCCATAATGATATTGAAAATAGGGGTGATTAGTTCCCGATTCCTAAAATTGGGAATCTGGGATCGAGAACTGGATCGGTGGTTGAGTTCGGTTTGGTTCCAGTCCAATGGAACCGGTTACTTCTTTTTTCCCATTACTTTTTCCCACTACTTGAAATCAGACCAAACCAAAATAGTGTTTAGTTCACATTTTACTAATTTTTTTTTTTGAAGAAATAATAAAAAAAGTATATATAATCAGTCCGGTCGGAGAAACATACAGCTTGGACACCAGTTCCACTTTTAGGAGCCGGTAACCAAACCAATACTCGGGGAATCAGACCAAATTGGCTGGTCTAGTTCGGTCTAGTTGGTTTCTTGTTCGGGTGGTCCGTTTTGCACACTCTTAAAAATTACTTCTTAATTACTATGGAAAATCAAATATTTAGTTACCGAAATATGATTATAAGTAAGCTATATTCTCACCAACTACGGTACGTGTCCAAAAAAGACTACTGCCACTTTTTCAGAGCACTCAATCGTAGATTTATTTGTTTGGTATATTCTAAGTGTATATGGAATTATTACAGCTAATCAGTCTAATAATTAGGGGTCGGGAAACTGCGAGGAGGATAGTCTATCTGAGGCGGATGCCTCCTTTTCAAAGAAAATGTTAAAAGAGTGTCACCTGGGAAATTGTTAAGCCTCATTAGTATGTGCTTTGGAAAGTTTGAACTATTTGAAATAAAAGAAGCTTCATTAAATTGTGCAATTTCTCAATTTTCGACGTGTCATGAAAATTGTCATTTCCACTTATAATCAACTTATTATATTAGTGCCTCAGGGATACTTGTTAACAATATCCAATTAAAAAAAATCCTTGTTACTTTTGTACGTGCACATAAAACACCTTTCCTCATTTTCAAAATCTACAAAAATCATCATGTTTTAGGATTTCATTTCAAGTTGCCACTGAATTTTAATTAAAAGGGTTTTTTAGTGGCTAAATTATGATTGAATTATGTATGCAAGCTCCTACATCACAACCATCGAAATTAGCATCTGATTAATAAATACTTACCACGTAGGATCCACTAGTTAAATGAGTGAAGAAGATGGAGGAGCCAGTAGGGAAGGTTTGGTCCTTGAAGACTTCGATGAGCTCATCAATGGCTTCCGCTTCTTCTTGCTCGTGACCTCCATTGCAGTTCCATAAAGCAAAACAATTCCCGGTTACTTTATCCGTGTATTGTGGTCCCGTGAGTTGAGTGATGAATGACACCTGCGTGAGCTTCTCGAATGGCCCTTGTTCGAAAATAAGATGACACTCATGTTAAATTTGACTAAGCATAAGCATTAGTAAAAACCTTACAAAAAAACGTAATAATCAAAATGGTAGCCCTCTCTAGTTTAGCAACCTCACTTAATATTCGAAACATCTACTGAATTTCACGAGGGTTTTTGCTTCTGTTTGGTAACAATCAGTGCTACACTTGACATCTTGATGGCCCTATTTCATGTTTACCTTAGTTTGATCAATAAACTTCAAGACCCGCGCGTGTTATGGAGTTTCTAATCATTCTTTTGGCTTGACCAGCCGAACGATAGGGGCAGGGGAGAGCTAAGGAAACAAAGTAGAAAACGCAGCATCTTTACTCTCTTCACACGGCTGTATAAGGTCAAGCTCCAAGACTTTTGTCATTTCATAAATGACATTGCTTTAAATGTTTATCTTACCCAAGATTGATTAAACGATTATGAGTTTATCTTGATTAGAAGGATAAGAGTGATTAAGGGGGTCATTAATTGGATAACTAACCGGTGACAACATCTCTGAAGAATTCAATCAAGTCTCTCAGTTCATCAGCCGTCTTGCCCTTCCACTTAGTGGCTAGAATATGCACAGCTGTTGCTTCCAAGTAAACTCCAATGGCCGTGTATTTCACACACTTCCCATCAACTTCCAAGCCCCTCACTCCTGCCATGTCCAGCGGTACATCCATCTTATACCATAATTTTCCATAAATATATGAAATGTGAGGTGTTATCACAATAGCAGTAAGATGTGCCGCTGAAGTTTTCAAAGTTTTGAAGTTTTTTCCTTATTTTCCAGCAGATTATTTATGGCTTAAATGTGAGGTGGCTAGGGGGAAAAGTTTGAGATGGTAAGGATAGAATCATTAACTAACCGATTAAAGTGTGTTTGCTTCTCATAGTATTTGAAACCCATAAAACATGAGGAGGTTGATTGAATGTGTGATGCTATTATAATAGTCCGTTTCGTGGTATTACTATATGAAAGGTTCTATAATCTATAGAAATCATGAAAAATAATCTTCTTCCAGAAAAATGGTTCCTGGGAGGAACCACCTATGGTGAAAGATCTTATCCAAACTCTGTGTGCAGCAAGTGCGCAAAGCCTTTACATCTTGTAGACCTCATGCGGACCACATGTTCGCACTAGTTAAAAATAACAAACAATAAAGAATTACTAGTAATTATCTGGAAAGGTTTTAATAAAGAGACTATTGTACTTGATTTGTACAAGTGAATCTAATTGCCACCAATAGGGATGAGTCAAAATATTGACTCTTCTGACCAAAAATAAACAGGAAAGAATCTCAAAAATCATCCTCGCTTTTCATTCTCATATCAACTTATATCGTGAGTTTTGAAAATTTACAATTTTCATCTCCAAAAAAAATTCTCAAATCAGAAAGGTTGGTACACCTTTATAAGTCATTCAAACCCTAAGCCGTTCCCGCCTTTCCTGTCTGTCTGTCTGTCTGTCTCTCTCCCTCCCCCAAATCGACTCTATGAGTGTAGAGCTTGACTCAAGCTCTATTGGTGTCAAGCTTGATGAATCTAGGTCAAGCTCGACAGATCTGACTCAAGCTCAACCAGATCCGGGTCAAACCAGATCTGGGCCAAACTCGATGGGTTGAGCTCGACATTGGGTGGTCAATGGTGAAAGAGTATGAATTTGAGTTTGATTGTCCACATAATCGGTGTGTAGATTTGTATTATATTTATAATATGTACATAAGCGGGAAAAACACAATTACAAAGATTTTACAAAAATAACAATCTACAGTATCAGTACAGATTGTGAAAGATTTGCTCTATCAACAAAGTTGACACAAATCGTGGAAGATCGGATCAATCAAGGGATTGGCATAGATTGTAGAAGATTGCTGTATCATGGGAGATTTGCTTTATCACACCCCCTCAAGTGAAATGGTGGCGGAGCCACTGTGAGCTTGTCACGTAAAATAAGAAACCGAGAGATGGATAGAGGCTTTGTTATGATATCAGCCGTTTGAACCTATATAGGAATGAAGTGAACTTCCAACTGCTTCTTTTTAATTAAATCATGAACAAAATGATAGTCAATTTCTATGTGCTTTGTTTGGGCATGAAAGATGGGATTGGCAGCCAAATAGATTGCCCCTACATTCTCACAAAGAACAAGTGGTGGCCGATGTAGAGTGTATTGAAGATCTCGAAGGAGTTGTAATAGCCATAATAATTCTGAGGTTGCATTAGCCATCCCTTTATATTCTGATTCAGTGTTGGATCGAGCAACGGTTGGTTGCTTTTTAGAACTCCAAGAAACCAAGTTAGGAACAAAATAGATGCAGTAGCCACTAGTAGATTTTTGGTCATTAGGACAGCCAGCCCAGTCAGCATATGTAAACGCAGTGAAGGTCAATTGGCGAATAGGTCGCAAGGTAATGCCATAATGAATAGTAGCCTTGAGATAGCGCAAAATCCATTTGACGGTTAACCAATGATCTACAGTTGGACAATGCATAAATTGGCACACTTTATTGACGACAAAGGATAGATTTGGCCTAGTAAGAGTGAGGTATTGTAGTGCCCCCATCGTACTTTGATAAGTGGAGATATCAGTTAGTGGTTCATCACTTTGTTTCGACAACTTAGAAGCTGAGGGAGCCATCGGTGATGAGCAAGGTTTTGCATTAGCCACGCCTATACGAGTTAGGAGAGTGGTGGCATACTTAGATTGAGTGAGGGACAGCCCAGTAGAGGATCTATGGGCTTCGATGCCAAGAAAGTATGATAAATTTCCCAAATCAATGATTGCAAACTCAATGCCAATGTGAGTGATTAATTCGGTGATGGAGGAGGTAGAGCTTCCAGTAATGATAATATCGTCTACATAGATGAGAAGAAGTAGAATGTTGTTAGATTGATGTTGTATGAATAATGAAGAATCAGAAGTGGAGGCCACAAACCCGATAGACAATAAATATGAACTTAGCCAAGAAAACCATGCTTTTGGGGCATGTTTTAGCCCATATAGAGCTTTCCGAAGATGACATACATGGCTAGGATAATGCGGATCAACAAATCCTTGGGGTTGCTTCATGTAGACTTCTTCTTTAATGGTGCCATGGAGAAAGGCATTCTTAATGTCCAATTGACGTAGAGACTAGTTATATGTGATAGCTAAGGAGAGAACAACTTGAATAGTTGTTGGTTTGATAACCAGACTAAAAGTTTCATCATAGTCCAAGTTAGCCTATTGAGTAAAGCCCTTCGCAACGAGTCATGCTTTGTATCTATCAATGGAGCCATTAGACTTGGTTTTTAGGCGATAAATCCACTTGCAGTTGACCACATTCATAAAAGGGTGATGAGGAACCAGTTCTCGAGTGCCATTTTGAATGAGAGCATTAAATTCATTGGCCATAGCTTGTTGCCAGTTGGGCTCTTTGTTTGCAATGGAAAAACAATTGGGTTCACTTGGTGTCAAGCTTGAGTGAAAACAAGAACAAAGTGGGTGCTTAGTGGAAAGAAAAACCTTTGGTTTACAAATGTTATTTTTTAGACGAGTGACTATTTGATGGGTAGAAGTTGGCGGTTGAGGTTGAGAAGATTGTAACAGTGGAGCTTCTGGAGAAGAGAATTCATTTGGAATTGTGGAAGTAGAAGATTGCTGAATATGTGATGAGGAGTCATCCATGATAGTAGATGGACTTGATGGAGTTGATGTTGTGGTGGACATCCCCTGAAATTGTGGGGGCTTAGTAGAGGAATAACCAATTCAAACAGGAGAACTAGGTGATGGTGATGACAATTGACCAGATTGTGATTTAGCAAATGAGAGGAAGTTCTCTTGGAAAATCACATGGTGATAGACATATATATTCAGCCAGTGCTACAATGAAGACAACAATAGCCATGGTGATGAGGAGAGTAGCCAATGAAGATACATTGCATTGTTCTGTCATCAAGTTTATTGCGAGTATAAGGGCGCAGCCAATGGTAGCATGCACATCCAAAAACACGCAATTGTAAATAATCGGATTTTTGGCCAAAAAATTTCTCATAAGGAGACAATCCACTCAAGACCGTTGTAGGCATGCGGTTAATTAGAAAGACTGCAGTGAGGAAGCCATCGGTCAAATATATACGAGGAACAAAAGCTCGGGTAAGCAATGTGTGTCAGTTTCCACAATATGACGGTGTTTGTGGTCAGCTCGACCATTTTGTTCCTGCGTGTGTGGGCATGAAAGACGATGTAGGATGCCATGAAGACAAAGATAAGGATCAAATTTCTTATACTCACCACCTCCATCAGTTTGAAGGACTTTGATCTTACAATTGAAATATTTTTCCACTTGGGATTTAAATTGCACAAAAGTAGACAGTGCATCGGATTTCACAGTAAGTGGAAAAAGCCATGTATATCCACTATAAGCATTGATAAAAATGATATAATAACGAAAACCATTCACTGAAGTAACGGGAGATAGTCCCCATATATCAGAATAAAGTATCTCCAAATGAGCATTACAAGTAGTTGATGATCTAGTAAAGGGAAGACGACGCAACTTGCCCAAGTGACATGATTCATAGAAACTAGATGAGGAAGACGAAGATATCGGCAAGCCATGCTTTGAAATAACTGAAAAAGTAATGCGGATAGTTGGATGACCCAAGCGCTCATGCCAAATAGAAGCAGAAACTCGTTCACCAATGAAGCAGGATGGAGCTGGTGGTGATTTATTTGATTGCAGAGGCAACTTATTGGTGGTATGTGCATTATTAAGATAATAAAGTCCATTCTTATGCTGGCCTTTGAGCAGGAGGTTCCTCGAGGATCGATCCTTAACACAACAGAAAGTGTGATGAAATTCAAATACCACATCGTTGTCTTTGGTAAATTGAGAGACTTATAATAGATTCTTCTTGATAGAGGGAACATGATAAACATTTCATAGTTTAAAAGAACTGGTAGGAGAATGTAAGATGGAAGAACTGATATGTGATATTTGCAAACCTGACCCATTTGCAATACGGATTTGATAGGTGCCAGAATAGTCGCTCCAAATGTTCAAATTTTCCATGTCAACTGTAAGGTGATGAGTGGCACTAGAGTCTGGGTACCGGTATGGATCAAATGACTCACCAATTGAAGATGCATACATTGTAGATGGAGAGCCACTATTAGCTTTATAACTAGGATTAAGTCGCTGGTAGCATTAGAGAGCTGAGTGACCTGCACGACCACAAACCAGACAAATGAGTAGAGAATGAGAGGAACATCCTTCATAAAAATTACGACCACGGCCTCGACCGCGTCCTTGACCAATGGAGGGAGGATTCGGGGCAACTGATGATTTGACTGCAGCATTCACAATTGGAGAAGACTCTATTGGAGATTCAGTGGTGCGGCTTTCAAGAATAACTTCTTGATTGTAAAGCAGGCCGAGGAAGTCATCAAGAGGTAGTGGATCAAGACGAGATGTGATTGAGGTAACAAATGCATCATACTCCGAACCTAGGCCACCGAGGATGTTGAGAACTAATTGGGAATCGGTGATGGGATGAGCAGCGGTAGAAAGTTGATTCGCAATGTTCTTGGCCTTTTTAACAAAGGCTTCCATGGAAAGAGAGCCCTTCTTTAGAGATCGAAGTTGATACTCTAATTGCATTATGCGAGCTTGAGATTGAGGAGCATAAAGTTTCTCAAGCGAGGTCCAGACATCATGAGAAGTCTCAAGACCGATAATGTGTGAGAAAACTGATTCAGTAAGAGTGGAGAGAATGCAGCAGAGGATGAGTTGATCTTGATAATGCCATGCAGTATGATCCGGGTTGTCAATCACAGTATTATCAACATCAATGATAGTGGGTGTCGGACAAGGATATGAGCCATCCACAAACCAAAGATAACCATGAAGATGAAATAAAGGAAGAAATCGTGCTCGCCATAGAAGGTAATTCTTGCGATCTAGCTTGATTTGGAGAACATGAGATATATTGCCAAGAGAGTTAACAGCGGTGATGGCAGCAATGGTGTTTGAGGCAGTAATGGTGTTGGAGGATGTAGAAGAAGACATTGTAGTGGAGAAGAGAAATAAGATGAAAAAAATAAAAATCACGAAGCTCTGATACCATGAAAGAGTATGCATTTGAGTTTGATTGCACACACAATCGGTGTGGAGATATGCATTATATTTATAATATGTACATAAGCGGGAAAAACACAATTAAAAAGATTTTACAAAGATAACAATCTACAGTATCAGTACAGATTGTGAAAGATTTGCTCTATCAATGGAATTGACACACGTAGAAGATCGGCTTAATCAATGGGATTGGCACAAATTGTAGAAGATTGCTGTATTATGGGAGATTTGCTTTATCAAATGGGTCGTGGATTTGTTGGGGGTGGCAGTTGGCAACGATGAGGCAGGTGTTGGGGTGCGGAGGAAGAGAGGGCCCAAGGGTAAGTGGTTTTCACTAGCAGCGGATTTGAAATGATAGGACGGGCAAAGTTGAAAAGAGCTAAATTTGTTCGATGCAAACTGTGTGCTTTGAAAACTCAACATGCAAATTGATACGAGGATGACGGGTGAGAATGCTTTTCGAAATTTACATAAAGAGAACTTCAAATAAATGCTTTTTGAAATTTAAATTAGGGCTTCAAAAATCCTATCCTGCCTACATATATTCCCCAAAGTTCAGGATTATCATTTCATTGATAACTGACGCAAATAAAAAATTCGACAACTTCCCTTAATCAGTTTCTTCTCGAGGATAGATGATTATTTTAAAATATGAAGGTTCCTAGATCATGTAATAGTAATAGATTTGCCGATGGATTTGCAAAAAGCTGCTTGGAACTATGTACATCCTGCTACATATTGTTTCGTTGTGCGATTCTCATTATTTGACAAAAAGAACAAGAATGCACACAAACTTTATGGTTACCATAACGACATTACTCACGAATATTGATTGGCTTGTTTAATGTTGATAAACTAAAAACTCAGAAAATATAATATTGATAATGAAAATATATAGGACCTGCCCCGCTGAGGAACAAGGTATTGCCGGAGCCAGGAGTTTTCGCCGTCGGCGGGAAGACGAAGCTCTCAACCTGAACCTCACTCACTGGTGGCACCGTCAATGGAGACATTCTCGAACTCATCTTTTCTCTTCTTTTTCTAGATTGTCTCTTTATGCAGGCAGGGAAGTTGCTAGCGTAAGGGCTTCAATTTATAGTGGCCACGAGGAGAAGTAGAAAGTGTTGGTTCTGTGCAGGATCTTCAATTTATCTGGTTAATCAGTGATTATCTTTTACACTTTGTAATTAATTTGTGGTCAACTAGGTATGTGCATAGGGGTGAGTATGGTTTGGGTTAGGCTGGTCCAACACCTAACCTAAAGACTAATCCGCATAGCATTGGTTCCCAAATTTTAGGACTGGCGACTGACCTTGTTGATCCAATTCCAAGGTCAACAAGAGAGCAACCGATTATTTTTTTGTCTTATTTTTTATATTCTTTGAAAAGAATATTCTTTCAGATTACGTATCCATTAATAATGTGACCTTGATAACCAAACTATGAACATCGATACATATCAAACATAAATCTAAAATAAGATAACAATAGAAATCTTCATTTGTGATTGTTGAGCTGCATTTGTGAGGTGGGCCAAGAGTGGCGAGCGATTTCACCAGCTGATCTTTGCTTGCGAGGCAAACGGGGCGAGCAAAGAGAGGCGAGCAAAGAGTGAGGATGAGGTGAGCGAATGGAGCGAGGCGAGTAAAGAGGCCTTCTATTTTATTTTATTTTTTGGTCAAATGAGGTTGGATTTCTACTTTTTAATTTACATGGTAGAACCGCATGATAAAGAGTAGAGATGAGGTGCAAGGGTTTAGAGTAGATTTAGAATATATTATATAATATATATGATATTATCTATTATATACTATATATTATATATAGGATTGATTTGGGTTGGACTAACCCTAAAGTCCCAAGGGAGAGGACCAACCCACGCAATGCACGGTTCAAGAATCTCAGGACCAAGGACCGGCCTAATCTCCCCAGGAACTGAATCAAGACCGACCAGGTCGAGCCGGTACCGATGCTCACCCCTACATGTGCATGGCGTTACATGGCAGAGTCCCTAGACAAGAATTAATTACACAAATCTAAAGATCTTCTAGCGAATGTGCAGGAAATAAGAATGAAAACTATGGCCTGCACACCGGTCGAAATATTCATGAGAAGAACGCGCGAAAATAGGAATGATGATAGGTCAAGACGGGGGTGCGGATCAGTCTCTCACCCCCTCATTATTTGGAGATACCTTATTGCAGTTGCATGTCCCCTGCAAAGGCATATTTACGTACCCCATTCCCAATCCTGATCGGTATTCGAATTTATTTGTATCATTGCCAGAAAGGAATGGAAACACTCATCTCAACTAATTTAAATTTATGTGAAGATCGTGTGAAAATAGGAATGATAATAGGTCAAGATGGTTGTGGGGTTCCGTCTCTCACCTCACCCCTTATTATGAGAGACCCATCCTTGTTTAACGTCCCATATGGTGTATATATGTGTATATACGTATATATATGTATTTATATATGTATGTGTGTGTACCTCATTCCTAACCTTAACTGGTATTTAAATATACGTGCCTCACTTTAAGAAGAAGTAGAAATACTCATCTTAGCAATAAAGAAGAAAGAACAAAAGAATAGATTGCAAAAATTTAATTTGGGAATTAATCATGATAGGCTAATGAGAAAAAAAAGGAATGAATTATCGAAAGTACTCATTGTCAATATTGGTGTCGATGGAGAAAATAAAAACAACTCTGTATTACCAGAATGATAACTCATATAAAAAAATTAGCTTAAGACTAGGAATTTCCAAATTTTAAGAGCATGATCGTGGGTGGAGGTAGGTTTAGACCGACTATATCCATATTCATCCCGCGCCACATGCGGGGTGGAAAATCCATCCTATCCTCACATCAAAATCCATTAGGTGCGGATTTTATACATCCTATTTAGAGTAGTGTGATGTGGGTATTGAGCAAGATGGATGATTGTCATGCCCGAGTAATGAGTCATAGTCCAAGGGAGAGTCCCTATCAATCCGATTTATTATAGCCTACCAACAACTTGCACATCTTAGTTATTATTAAAAGCTATCCAGAATCATTTTGTTGAAATTGCGTTTTCAAGAAATTGCAGATTTCTGGAAAGAAGCCACGAATGACGAAGCGAATCGTTATCAAATAACACGCGGGAGCCGCCCGGGGATTTGTTTGTTGGGTCCAAAAATCTACCGTATACACGTGGGTATTCAACGGAGTACAACACCAGAGATTCAATGTGAACCTTTGAGGGGACATAATCTGCAAAGGACTTTACATAAAAGGAAAGGGTCGATTACTCCGATACGGATGCACGAATAGCGAGAATAAGATCCATAAGCGTGTTGGTTACTTTGGCATCTGTTTGTGATTTTTATGAATGGATGTTGAAAAAACTCGTTTCATATAAAATTCCTGTAAAACTTAGAAAAATTATATAATAAAAGATGCTAATGATGAGGATATCTCGACAATAAGGATCAACGAATTTGTGTCACCCTAAATAGGTGCGGACTTCAACCTTTTCTTACCAACAATCCATGAGTAAAGACGTGGAGAATAGGTTGCCTAGAGGCAAATGAAACACTATACAAACCCTATGAAACGGCTAGATACAGACCTTTAGTCTGAGCACGTAGCTTTGACTTTAAAGAAGGTGCATGCTGCCGGTGAAATTAAAACGAGTGACGTCTAATTCCGGAGCTAAAAATCTCCCATTGCTCTCCAACCAGCTATACGATATTTTATGTTTCGTGATAATTATGCCAAAAGTAGAATTTGAGATATCAAGTCTATGACGAGTGGAGACGAGGATGAAGATTATCCTTTGTATGTTTAACAAAAGTCGAGATCGAGAGTATTCATCATTTCATTTCTTTAGCTAGAACAGTATTCATCTTTTTTTAAAATCACCAGAAATGGTGGGGTAACAGCCGCCGGCTCGTTGATCATTTATTGGAAAACATTGTCACATAATAACAACACACAAACGCTGGGATCGATCAAACCTCATTAACAACACAAAAGAGCAACTGCTCTTAAATTATTTAGTTATTGGACCATCAACCACTCTTACCTTTCACTCCCCCTAACTTGAAAAATGCTCTGATTTGCCATTTGTTCCATCTTTGTCATTGCGCTGAATGCTCTCCTTCATCAACTGGGCAAGCCTGCAAGCCAAACTATGCCTTGCTGCAGGAGAAACGCCGTTCTTCCCTATGATCGTCTCCAGAACGGTCCCCGCAAGTTCATTGTTGTCTATCACCGCATTTCCGATTTCCGGTATACGATTATGGTCAGAGAAACTTATCTGCAAGTTCATAAGAGGCGAATTACTAATTGATTACAGTAAATTTAATCGAGACAACGACAAATTTACATATGAATTTTGATTTATGTGTCTGTACTGTTCTTGAACTAAAAATTTTTGATCTCACGCCTCAATCCAATGACATAATTTTGGTTTCACATCTAATTTAATGACAGAGGTTGCAAGTTAACTTTAAAACAATTTTTATGAGTGAAATACCAATGTACTTAATAGAGGAGAAGTCTGTAAAGTTTGTCTACTTTCTTAATTAAGATTCTTTCCATGATTAGAGAGTTCACGTAATGATATTGAAAAAACCCCTTACTATAATGGGGAAAATAAAGGATTTAGTTACCAAAATAGGATTGCGAGTAGCTATTGCCTCAGCAACTACGGCACTTGTACAAAACGATTACCGCCGCTTTTTAGGGCACCCAACCGTAGGTTTATTTGTTTGCCATATCCTAGGTGTTTATGAAATTATTATAGCGGATCGGTCTAATAATTAGGGGGTGGGACAGTGCGGGGTGCGTAGTTTGTCTGGGGCAATTGCCCCCTTTTCCAAAGGAAAATGTTAAAAGAGTGGCCCCTAGGCATTTGTTAAGCCTCATTAGTTTGTGCTTTGGAAACTTTAAACCATTTGAAATAGAAGAGACTTTATCAAATTGTGCAATTTCTCAATTTTCGAAGTGTCATGAAAATTGTTATTTCCACTTATGATTAATTTATTATATTAGTGTCTTAGGGATACTTGTTAATCACACCCAATTAGAAAAGTCCTTGTTGCTTTTCGTACGCACACATCGAACACCTTTCCATATTTTCAAAGTCTACAAAAATCAACATGTACTAGGATTTAATTTCAAGTTGCATCTGAATTTAAATTAAAAGGTTTTTTTTTGGACTAAATTACGAGCGAATTATGTACGCAATCTCCTACATCACATCCATCGAAGTTAACATATGATTAAAAAATACTTACCACGTAGGATCCATTAGTTAAATGAGTGAAGAAGATGGAGGAGCCAGGAGGGAAGGTTTGGTCCTTGAAGACCTCGATGAGCTCATCAATGGCTTCCGCTTCTTCTTGCTTGTAACCTCCATTGCAATTCCAGAAAGCAATGCAGTTCTCGGTTACTTTATTCGTGTACTGCGGACCCGTCAGTAGCGTGATAAACGACACCTGCGTGAGCTTCTCGAATGGCCCTTGTTCGAAAATAAGATGACGCTCACGTTGAATTTGACTAAGCATAAGATTTAGTAACAAATTTATAAAAAAAAAAACGTAATAATCAAAATGGTAGCCCTCTCTAGTTTAGCAACCTCACTTAATACTCGAAACATCTATTGAATTTCGTGAGTGTTATTGCTCTGTTTGATAACAGCAGTGCTACACTTGACATTTCGATAACCCTATTTCATGTTTACCTTAGTTTGATCAATAAAATTCATGACTCGCGTGTGTTATGGAGTTTCTAATCATTCTTTTGGCTTGATCAGCCGCACGATAGGGGCAGAGGAGAGCTAAGGAACCAAAGTAGAAAACACAGCATCTATTCTCTCATCACACGGCTGTTCATGGTCAAGCTCCAAGACTTTTGTCATTTCATAAAGGCATTGCTTTATGTGTCTATCTTACCCAAAAAATATAACATTGATCTGAAAATATATAGGACCTGCCCCGCTGAGGAACAAGGTATTGCCGGAGCCAGGAGGTTTCGGCGTCGGCGGGAAGACAAAGCTCTCGACCTGAACCTCACTCACTGTTGGTACCATCAATGGAGACATTCTCAAACTGATTTTTCTCCTCCTTTTTCCAAGTTGTCTCTTTATGCAGGCAGGAAAGTTGCTAGCATTGGGGCTTCAATTTATAGTGGCCACGAGGAGAAGTTGAAGGCGTTAAATCTGTGCAGGATCTTCAAATTTTCCGGTAAATCTGTGATTATTTTATACGCTTTGTAATTAATTCGTGGCCAGCTAGGCATGTGCATGGCGTTTTGCATGGCTGAGTCCCTAGACGAGAATTAATTACACAGATCTGAAGTTCTTCTGGCGAATATGCAGGAAATAAGGACGAAAACCGTGATCCGCACACAGGTCGAAATATTCACGTGAAGAGCGCACGAGAATAAGAATGACGGTAGGTCAAGATGGCTGTGCGGATTAGTCTCTCATCCGATTATTAATGGCGATGCCTGCATGTTCCATGCAAAGGTATATTTATGTACCTCATTCCCAATGCTGATCGTTATTCGAATTTATCTGCATCGCTTGCCAAAAAGGAAGAGAAATACTCATTTCAAATAATTTAAATTTATGTGAAGATCATGCGAAAATAGGAACGACAATAGGTCAAGATGGGTGTGGGGTTCCTTCTCTCACCTCACCCCATCATTATGAGATAACCATCCTTGTTCAACGTCCCAAACAGTGTATGTACATATATATATACACACACACACACACACACACACACACATATATATACCCCATTCCTAACCTTTACTAGTATTTAAGAAAATAGAAATACTCATCTAAGAAATGAAGAAGAAAGAATAAAAGAATAGATTGCAAAAAATTAATTTGGGAATTTTTCGTGATTGGCTAATGAGAAAAAAGGAATGAATTATTGAAAGTACGCATTGTCAATATTGGTGGAGATGGAGAAAATAAAAAGAACTCCATATTACTAAAGCAATACAACTTATGTAAAGAAATTAGCTTAAACCTAGGGATTTCCAAATTTTGAGAAGATGATTGAGGGTGAAGGAAGGCTCGGACCGACTATATTGAAATTCATCCTGCCCCACAAACGGGGAGGAAAATCCATCGTAACCCCACATCAAAACCCATTAGTTATGGATTTCATCAGTCCTATTTAGAGAAGTGGGATGTGGGTATCGAGAGAGATGGATGAAATTGTCGTTCTCGAGCAATGAGTCACAATCCAATGGAGAGTCCATATCAATTCCATTGTCATAGCCCTACCAACAACTTGCACATCTTACTTATTATTAAAATCTATCCAGAATCGTCTGCTGAAAGTGCGTTTTCAAGAAACTGCAGATTTTCCGAAAAGAAGCCACGAACGACGAAGCGAATCGTTATCGAATAACACACGGAAGCTCGGGGATTTTTTTGTTGGATCCAAAATTCTACTGTATACACCTGGGTATTCAACAGAGAGCACAGCACCAGAGGTTCAATGTGAACCTTTGAGGGGACATTGTCTGCCAAGGAGTTTACGTAGAAGGAAAGGGTCAATTATTCCGATACGGATGCATAAATAGCGAGAATAAGATCCATCAGCGTGGAGGTTACTTTGGCATCTTTTATGATTTTTATAAATGGACGTTGAAACAACTCGTTTCATATGAAATTCACGCAAAAATGAGACAAATTATATAATAAAAGATGCTAATGATGGAGATATCTCGACACTAAGGATCAATGAATTTGTCTTATCGTAAATAGATGCGAACTTTAACCTTTTCTTACCGATAATTCAAGTGTAAGGATGTGGAGAATTGGCTACCTGAAGGCAAATAAAACACTTTATAAACTCTATGAATTGGTTAGACATAGACCTTTAGTCTGAGCATGTGGCTCTGACTTTAGAGCAAGTGCACATAGTCGGTAGAAATCAAACGAGTGACATATAATTCCGGAGCTAAAAATCTCCGATCGTTCTCCAACCAACTACATCAGATTATACATTTCGTGATAATTATGCCAAAGGTAGAATTCAAGATAACAAGTCTATAACAAGTGGAGACAAGGATGAAGAATTGTACTTCGTATGTTCTAACAATATCAAGTCGAGGTCGACAGTGTTCATCATTTCACTTCTTTTGCTAGAACAGAATTCATCGTTTCATAAAATCACCAGAAACGGTGGCATAACAGTGGCCGGCTCGTTCACCATTTATTGGGAAACAGTTTCACACATAGCAACAACAAACAAACGTCTTGGTCGATCAAACAACATTAGCAGCCCGAGAGCAGCTAGTCTTGAAATTATCCAGTTATTGGGAGATCAACCACTGTTAATATTCACTACCCCTAACTTGAAATGTGCTCTAACTTGCCATCGTTTCCCTCCTTGTCATTGCTCTGAATGCTCTCCTTCATCAAGTGAGCAAGCCTGCAAGCCAAACTGTGCCTTGCTGCAGGAGAAACGCCATTCTTCCCTATGATTGTCTCCAGAACAGTCCCTGCCAGTTTATCGCTGTCTATCATCGCATTCCCAGTTTCTGGTATACGATCATGGTCGGAGAAACTTATCTGTAAGTCCACAAGAAGAAAATTATTGATCGATTATCATACATTTGGTCAAGCATACATTTGGTCAAGACAATGACAAATTTACATGTTTATTTTGGTCATGTATCTTTACTGTGCTTGAACTAAAAGCTTTCGATCTCACATCTCCATCGAAGATGACATTTTTTTGGTTTGACGCCTCAATTTAATGACATCGAGGGTGTAAATTAACTTTAAAGCCAATTTTGATGGGTGAAATGCAAGTGCTCTTAATGGAGGAAAAGTTTGTGAGGTTTGTCTACTTTCTTAATTAAGATTCTTTCCATGTTTAGAGAGTTCCTGCTATGATATTGAGAATACCTTATTACTTAATGGGGAAAATTTCAAAGGGAAAATGTTAAGGGAGTGCCCCTAGCCACTTCTTGAGCCTCACTAATATGTGCTTTAGGAATTTAAAAGTTACTATTTCTATACAAGTGACTTTATTAAAGTGTGCATTTGTCAATTTTCAAACTGTTATGAAATTGTCGACCAAAAAAAGAGTTTTGTGAAAATGACATTTCCACTTTTATTTTAATTATACTAGTGTTCTAATCTGACAAAAAAATATTATACTAGTACCCCCAAGTGCTCTTGTTAACCACACTTAGTTTTACAAACCCTCATTATATTTGCGCATATACATCGAACACCCTCCCTAGTTTCCAAAAACCTAAAAAAAAAAAAAAAAAAAGAGTCATCCTAACGTTTGAGAATTCCATTTCAAGTTGCATCAGAGTTTAAATATTATTTACGCATTTCTCATTTCTTTTCCAAATTTACAACTTCCTCTATTCCATACCCACCCACCATAAAATCCATTTGGACCAAAACCATAACCCAACCCAAACTCAGCCCTTCCTCCCTAGCACGAGCATCGCCAGCCGCTGGGGGGTTGTGCACAGAGAACGGTGGGCTCGAGCCGAGCCATTGCCTTGTCGTGGCCATCCAACCCAAAATTCGACTGCCGTTGAAGTTACGGAGTGATCTAAGAGGGGCGACTTTCGAAGGCAAATTGTCGTAAGTCGAACTTGAGGTATAATAATGATACCAATTCGAGGGATAGTAGGGGATCTAGTGCATCTTCAACACTAAGTTAACCAAACCGTCTTCCCCAAGTTATGATGTCTTGCATGCGAAATACAGAACATATCGATTATTGGAGGAAAAAAGAACACATGCGCCATAACAGCAACAGTAGAACAAGACGAACTTAGGATGTAATGCTAGGACGGGAACTTGTGACATGCAGTCTGAAATCATGATATACAAATCGTTTTTCATAAGAATCTAGACTAACAAAAATTTTCTTTTAAAGACTAGATTACAAGTGAATTATGTGTGCAAGCTCCTAAATCACAACCATAGAAGTTAATATATGACCAGTAAATACTTACCACGTAGGATCCATTAGTTAAATGAGTGAAGAAGATGGAGGAGCCAGGAGGGAAGGTTTGGTCCTTGAAGACCTCGATGAATTTGTCTATGGCTTCGGCTTCTTCTTGCTTGTAACCTCCATTGGATTTCCAGAAAGCAATGCAATTCTCGGTTACTTTGTTCGTGTATTGTTGTCCCGTCAATTGAGTGATGAACGACACCTGCGTGAGCTTCTCAAATGGACCTAGGTTGAATATAAAATGGAGGTCATATTCAATTTGTCTAAGCATAAGCATAACTATATTCCCTAGAAAGTAATAATCAAAATGATAGCACTCTCTAGTTTAACAACCTTACTTAATATTCCATACATTGATCGATTTTCACGAGTGTGAGTGCTTCTGCCAGGTTAAAATTATTACTGCGTTTGACAATCTTGATAACCAAAGAGCAGAAGTCCAAAAAGCAAGCATATGGTAAAATCAAAATAGTGCGCACTATCTAAACTCACTAAATGTGGACAAAGATAATTATCAATCTTAAGGCGCTCTTCTACATTGGTCTAGTGCGTTCGGGATTTTTACTCTCGGAGTCCTCCCAATAAGATTTGAATTGAAGACCATAAATAAATAAGTAAACTCCATTTACATCTAGGCCAACACGCCTTAGTAGAAAGGTAATTGTCCTCTACAATAGATTAATTCTCCTTAAAGCTATAGGCTTTACCTGGCTATTTTTGTCTATTGATAATACTCACAGACAGTGTGTTTGTATGTGTCTATATATATGTACAATCAAATCAGATATAAGGATAATGGAAAGTCAACACGAGTTTACTGCTTCCTACTATCCGATCGTCCCGCGGAGATAATGCTGATGATGTACATATTTTTGCAGACTTTTTGTCATGGAACCAGCTGGGCATCGAGCAAGTTCCAAATCCAAGAGTTTCGTCATATCCTAAATGACATTGCCTTATATTTTTATAGCCAACATTGATTGCACGGTTTCATGAGTATATTTTACTTAGAAGGATAAGATTGATTGAATATAATTAAAGGGGGCGTCATCAAATGAAAAACCAACCGGTGACAATGTCTCTGAAGAAGTCAATCGAATCCCTCAGCTCATCAGCAGTCTTGCCCTTCCACTTAGCGGCCAGAATAGGCACAGCTTTTGCTTCCAAGTAGACTCCAATTGCCGTGTATTTCACGTACTTGCCATCAACTTCCAAGCCCCTCACTCCTGCCATGTCCATGGATTCATTTTTTCATGCCATGATTTCACTTAAATATACGAAATGTCGGGCGTCTCCAGGAAACAAAGCTGCTATGAATGTAAAGTGGAGCAGTCATCGACAGCTAAGATTTTCAGAGATTTGTTTTTTCCCCCTTAATTTCCACCGGATACTATTAATTATTCATGGCCAAAATTGGAGCAAGCTAGGGCGAAAAATTTTAGGTAATAAAGATAGATAAACTTTTAAATGGGATGTGTAATAGGGATTGTTTCTATGAGGAAGATTTTTAGCACCTATAGAAATCATAAGTAAAACTGTTCTTAAAAAAAAAAAGTTCCAGGAAGGAATCACGCATCGTAAATGATCTTGTCCAAACTCCATGTGCACCAATTTTTCAAAGTTGTTACATCTTATAGATCTCATCTGGACCATATGAACTGATCGAACTATAATTATTAAAAAAAGAAGAAGAAAGAATTAGCAGTTGTTCGGAGAAGGCTTTACAAGCAAATGTCGTATGTTGATTTTTACATATGAACTCATTCCCACAAATAGGCGTAAACTTCCAAAATTAACTCTCTTCTGACCCAAAATTCTAAACCATTTTACACCATTTTACCACATATGAACTATCATCCCCCTTTTCATTCACATATCACTTAGCATCTCCAAACAAAATCCCCAAATATAATACACCATTTTACCCATATCCAAACTCTAAACCATTCCCGCCTTCCCTCCCTCTTCCCCCCTCTCTCCCCATGCTTTGCGCATCTCTCTCTTCTCAGCCATGGTCAGGCTTGACCCTCAGCCAAGCTTCACGGGTGTCGAGCTCGACCTGAGCTCTATTAGCATCAAGCTCGATGAACCTAGGTTAAGCTCGATGAGAATGAGTGGAGCTTGATGCCGGCGCTCGACCATATCTGGATCAAGCTCGACACTGAAGTGGTTAACGGGTCGTGACTTAGCTGGAGATGGCGGTTGGCTATGACGAGATGAGCACCAGTGGTGCTACGGAGGAGAGGGCACAGTAGTGGGTGGGAGGGTGGATTATGGTTAAGGGCAAGTATTTTTCATTGTAGGTGGTTTTGAAATGGTTGAAGGGTTCAAGTTGGAATTAAAATGACAAATCCGTCGATAAGACCAAATTTTTTACATACAACTTGGGATGCTAATTATAAGTCTTCAAAACTCAAGTTGCAAAATTGACATGGGGATGGAATATGCGAACGTTTTGTGAAAATTCAATAAAGAGAACTTCAAATAATTGTTATGCATATACATGAGGGCACAAACTTAGGATTTTTATTTCATTGACAACGGACACAAAGAAAAATTGGATAAATACCCTTAGTCACTTACCTCCAGAAATAAGAATTAGATTTAGAAGAGTACCGTAATGAAAGTTCCTCGACTATGTAATAAATTTGCTGATGTTTTGTGAAATATCTACTTGGACCAATGTATATTCTGCTACAGACTATATATAGTTATTAAATTCTCATTTGTTGACAAAAAGACCGCACAAAAACTCTTCCAGGACAGCATCAATCATAAATATTGACTATCTTGTTTAGTAAAAAGGAAAATTTCAGAAAATATAATTTTAATACAGATAATATATAGGACCTGCCCCGCTGAGGAACAAGGTGTTGCCGGAGCCCGGAGGTTTCGCTGTTGGTGGGAAGACAAAGGTTTCGACCTGAATCTCACCCACTGGCGGCACCACCGATGGAGACATTTTTCAGACTGATTCTTCTCTCCTTCTTTTTCCAAATTATGTCCCTTTCAGGCAGGAAAGTTGCTGGAGATATAGACTTCAATTTATAGTGCCACGAGGAGAAAGTGAAGCGTTGGATCCGCGCAAAAGTTTCAACTTTGCGGAGCAAGTTATGATCGATTCTAGCTACCGGTCTCTCCATACTTTTCTAAACGTCCATTCTTCTCTGAGCAACCAACTTATGTTAAAGGATGTAGTTCGACGCCGATAAGGCGAGGGCATGGCGTTAAACTTGCTAATTTTTGGCGTTAAACTTGCTAATTAGAATGGAGATAAATGGACTGGAAGATGAGAAATGGCGGTAGGGGTTGACGGGTCTGAGGGTTTTCGTCCCTCACCGCCCGCTAATTATTGAGATGCCATGTCCCCACACCACGTGGGATTCGACAGAAAGTACAACAACTGAGACATTCGGGCGCGTTTGATAACATTTACATTCTTTTTTTGTTAGGGAACGAGAAATAAAAAAAAGTGTTTTTGTTAGGAGAACAAATTTTGAATAAAAAAACACGTTTGGTAAACTTGTTAGGGAATAAAAAATGAACAGAAACACGTTTGGTAAATTTGTGTTCTTTTTTTTTATTTCTTTTAATTTTTTAATATTTTTATTTTATTTTTATTTTTTCTTTTTTTCTTCTTTTGGCTGGTTGCCGGCCTCGGCCATGGCCGACAACCGGCCGACGAGGGCCGGCGGCCTCGCCCGGCCACGGCGAGGCTCGTCGGCCCCGGTGAGGCTTGGCCTCGCCTTGGCCGGGTGAGCTCGGGCTCGCCCAGATCCGTGAGCTCGAGCTCGCCCGGCCTTGCCCCGCGTCGGCAAGGATCCGGCGAGCCCGAGCTCGCCCGGCCAAGGCGAGGCCAAGCCTCGCCGGGGGCCGGCGACGCTCCGCGAGGTCGCCGGCCCTCGACGGCTGGTCGCTAGCCATGGCCGAGGGCCGACCGGCCAAAGAAAAAAAAAAAAAGAAAAGAAGAAAAAAAAGAGAAGAAAAAGAGAGGAGAGAGAAAATTTGTTCTTAAAAATTGTTCAGAAATAATAAACACGTTTTTTTTTTTTTTTCTTGTTTTGTTCCAAATGTGTTTCGGGGAACAAAAAAATAGATTTGGAACAAAAACGCAAACAAACGCGTTTCTGTTCTTTTTTTGTTCCTTGGAACAAAAAAACAAAAATTTTGTTTAAAAACAGAAAAAAAGAACATTAACAAACGCAGCCTCAATGACTAACTACCTTTGAGGCAACGTCAATTCGGCGTAGAAAAAATGATGGGGAGATTGATCCATAGATTTTAATTTAATATTTAATATGATCTATAAATTTTAAATTTATTTAATGTAATTTTTGAAAATTAGCCTAACGTGCAATGCAATTTCTGAATATTTAATTTGTCCCATATGATTTATGAACTTTTAATATATTATATTAATATGCATTATATGAAAATGCTACAAAAGTTTAAGGACCATATAAATGTTTAGGAACCACAATGCACAATAGGCTAAAGTTTAGGGACTAAATTGAATAAGTTCGGATTTTACTGATCACATTGTATATTGAGTCAAAATTCATAAATCATTTGTGTTATCATTCCATTTGCGTAAAAGGAAGGAGTCAATTATTCCGATACAAATGCCTCAAACATTTTTCCAAAATAATGATGCTTACGAAAATGAGTAAGTGAAAAATATTTTCTATCATTTTTGAAAATAGTTAGGCATAAATTGTTATCAATAATAATAAAAAGTTACGTTGGCTAATTAAGCGATATAATCAATCAATTTTCGGAAAATATTTTCCAAGTTTTGAATTTTTCACGAAATAAATTCACCATAAAAATGTCAGTTCCTTGGGCATCAATTTAAAATTCATATCAATAACAACTTTTTTAGATGTTAAATTCTTGTAAAGCAACCAAGGCGTTTTGTACTTAAAAAAGAAGAAGACTGAAGTTGTAATATCTCAGAAAAAAATAAGGGGATGAAATAAAAGGAAGAGAAAAAAAGTGGAAAATAAAACGAAGAAAAGAAAGGAAGTTCTTGAGTTTTCGAGGCTCTATTTATGTCGCGCAAAATAAATAATTTGAAAAATATTTTTCTAAAAATGATCACTTATATTACTTAAAAAAATTAATAAAAAAATGTCTTCATTATTGATGACAAGTTATATCTAAACAGTTTGTAGACGATAAAAATATTATTCATTCATTCATTTTTGTAAGTAATAGTGATTATTTTAAGAAAATTGATAATTTTCAAATCGTTCATTTTTCATAAAATAAACGAAACTTAAGTTTAAACATCTATTTTACCTTTTTGGACCATGCTTCGGCCATTTTCCCTCGATGACATCCTTGAATGGATGCTCCACATGACGGTAAACACGTAGAATTTGCTAGGGAGATCGAAAGTGCGATTTAAATCATCTAATTTAAATTTCCAGCAATAATATTGATGTTTGGTTGAGACGACAAGAGCAGGAGGAGGTGATGATATGTCAGCGAGGAGTGGTGAATAGGAGAAAGAGGTGGGGGCCAATTCATAAAAAGAAAAAAAGAAAAAGAAAAAGAAAAAGGCGACTCTATTTTTACCCCATTTTTATTAAAAAGACAATTGTTCTCAATCATTCACTTGTAATTTAAGGGGCTGGTCCCATTTCTTTTCTTTTTTTGTTCACTTTTATTATGAATCTAGTTGTCATAATTAAGTATTTCACATATTTTATTGGTCTATTGTGGGTATTGAAGGAGATAAGAATCACAGAAGTCTCATAACTTTTGCATGATATTTACTTAAGTTCTATAATTTTTTTTCCCACTCACTTAAGTGTCACAAATTTTAAAAATCGATTATTCAAATGTATTAATGATTTGGCATGCAGAAAAAATCCGATGTGGCATGCTGGCAAGCTGAAGTCAATAATTAAAAAGTTAAACCATGTCACTTACTCATCTAATTAAAGAGAGAAGGAAAAAAATAGAAGAAGAAATCAAGTTCCAAGAGAATTATTGTCTCTTGACCCATATCGACATGTTTTGCACGATGAACCGAGAGGAATTACAACCAATTGACTTAAAAAAAAAAAGTAAATTAAAATTGCCATTTTTATATCACAAATAGAGCAAAGCGACAACACTAACAAACCAATGCCTACGACTTGGCGAATGACATCCCTAGTCTTTACCTTCCCAACTTCATTTGAGCCCAAGACGCTTAGCACGACTGGCTTCTTCCTCGGAAGAGTCAATGCCCGGGCATAGTCTTTGCCATCGAGAAGATGCTGAGCGAGAGGAGCACCTTGTCCACTTGGTACATTGCGAGCTTGGCATCCAGGCACAACATCTTCGTTGCCGAGGTTCCATCGACCCTGATGAAGACGCTGACTCGGTTGTTGTTTGTGGTGATGTTGAGCAGGAACTCCTTGTCGCCTATGCCACCGGCCTGGTCATGAAAGGGTTGCTCACTCTAGAAGTCCTAAATTCTTAGGGGGGAAAATTGTCCAAAAAGTCCTAGATTTATTTTACTTTTACCAATTCAGTCATAAACCTTTTAATTTTGCCAATTGAATCCTAAACATTTTCACTTCTTACCGATTAAGTCCATCCGGTCAATTTTGGCCGGAAAATACTGACGTAGACACCGGCGGTGCCACGTAGGACTACCAACACTGACGTGATCAATTTTTAATAATATTTTAACATTTTTTTGAATTTTTTGAATTTTTTGAATTTTTTTCTATTTTTTCCCTTTTTTTTTTCTTTTGTTTTGTTTTTTTTTTTTTTTTTTTTTGGCTTTCTTGGCCTTTTTGGTGGCCGGCCACCGGCCACGGGCGATGGCCGACCACCGACCACAGCCAGCTGGCTGGCCTCGCCCGCCACAGGCGAGGCCTGGCCGGGCGAGGGGAGCCCTCGCCCAGGCGCGGCCCGGCAAGGGTCGTCTAGGTGAGGCCGACCCTCGCCTAGGCTAGGGCGGCGTCGCTGGGCATTGGCGATGCCGGCGGCGGGGAGCCCTCGTTGGGGCTCGCCCTCGCCTGCACCAGATCCGGCGAGGCCAGCCCTTGCCCCTGGCCGGGCGATGGCGACGTCGGGCGATGAGCGAGAGCGAGAATCTGTCCATACTGCTTCAATTGTTCCTGGCTCTCCTTTTCCCCGTCATCTTCTTCTTCTTGTTGTCGTTCGTGATTGGCGTCATCGCCCTCCTCGTTAGTAACTTCTCGATCCCCAGACCCTATGTCGCCGCCCGCTTAATGCAAAATCGTCACCGTCGCCCGGCTGGGGGGCGAGGGCTGGCCTCGCCGGATCTGGTTTGGGCGAGGCCAACGTTCGCTTGGGCAAGGGCGAGCCCCGACGAGGGCTCCCCTCGCCAGATCTAGTGAGGCTAGCCCTCGCCCAGGCCAAGGTGGCTTTGCTCGGCGTCGTCATCACCCGGCCGACGCTTGGCGACGCGGCCTTGGCTTGGGCGAGGGTCGGCCTCGCCTAGACGACCTTTGCCGGGGCTCCTCCTTGCCCAGCTGGGCCTCGCTTGTGGCGGGCGAGGCTAGCCGGCTGGCTGTGGCCAGTGGCCGGCCGTCGCTTGTGGCCGGTGGCTGGCCACCGGAAAAGGCCAAGAAAGCCAAAAAAAAAAAAAAAAAACAAAAGAAAAAAAAAAAAGGAAAAAAAAAAAAAATTCAAAAAAAAATATTAAAATATTATTAAAAATTGTCCACATTAGTGTCGGCAATCCTATGTGGCACCGTCGGCGTCCACGTCAGCATTTTTCGGCCAAAATTGGCCGAATGGACTTAATCGGTAAGAAGTGAAAATGTTTAGGATTCAATTGGTAAAGTTAAAAGGTTTAGGACTAAATTGGCAAAAGTGCAATAGGTTTAGGACGTTTTGAACAATTTTCCCATTCTTAGGGAGAGAGCTCGAATTTGGAGTTTTTCAGAAGCCCTACTTTGTGATTTGGGTTTTAGAGATGAACTGTTGAGGAAGAGAGTTTGAGGAAGGGAGAGGGACATGTTGGACAAAAATTTCCACATTGGACGATGTCAAATTCCACGTCAAAATGGAAAATTAAGTAAAAAATTCACACAAGAAGCTGAAAAATGACATTCAAGATGAATGGTTTTACATCAATATGTCACTTAAGTGAGCAGATACATATTTATAGTTCTCAAGTGAGTGCCATGTGAAAGTTATGTTACTCATGTTGTTCTTATCTCTATATGGAAGGCAATGTTTTTTTTCTTTTTATATTTTTAATTTTGAAGAAATAAATTTTGTTAAAAAGAAAAATCTCAAGAAAATATATATCGGGTTTCTCTAGTTAGATCAAATCATTTATATTTTTTCTTTACTATTGACGAGATACTTTTACACATGGTATATAAGATGTTATAGGAGTATCTAGGAGTACACTAAAAACATCGACATGCATAATGAGGTATTTTTTTATATTTTTTATTATAAACACTTCATGTATGCTAATTTTTTGTCAATCCAAAATGATGAGATTCCATCAAAGTAAAATCTAACAATATAAAAGAAAACATAGTGCCCACAAGATGCAATAACAAAACATGTGAGATTCTTAATTATGAGAGTTATATCCTATATAAATTGGAAAAGCCAAGAAAAGAAGGAAAGAAAATAATTTTGCGGCACCAGTTTAAATTTAAATTAAATGATTTATAGCATTTTCCTATTTTTGTTGAAAATTAAGTGGATTTAGTCATATAAGAAGTGGAACTAATGCCTGCCTAAAAAAATATTGTAGTTTCTCTTATGCCCCACTATGGTTGCGTTTGGGACTAGCATTTGGAATGAGCTTTGAGTGTCCAAAGTCCATTTGGCCAAACATTGGGTGTTTGGAAATTTTTTTGAAATTCACCTTGAGGGAATGCTTGCCTTTCAAAGGCTGAAAGCCCAAAGCAGGTCCTAAGCTACCTTGGGCTTTTAGCATTTTTGAAAGGCTTGATCTACTATTCATCTTCTTCAACCTCAAATCCTCAGATGTCAATTGGCGTGGTTTCGATGGGTTGGCGATGAGTTGGAGAGAGGCCGGCGTGGTCGTAGCTACCTCGGTAACCATTGCATGTTAGTTGCGCGACCTTAGCAAGTCATGGCCACTCGCTAATCGCCGCAACCCTAGGTAGTGCAACCTTCGTGAAGGGCCGCCAAGGTTGCGCAACTAGGCGGCCATAGCCAAGGTCACAACCTAGGTCGTGGCGTTGCGGCAAGGTCGCGGCATCGCGGTGAGGTCATGCGACCTCGTAGCAACCCAAATCTTTGTTGCTGCAACCTCCTTGAAGGGCCGCTTGAGGTCGAGCAACCAGGTGGTTCTCATTAGGGGTCGCTCAGCCCTAGGAGGCCCTCGCCAATGGTTGCTGGGGGTCACCCGACCCCAGGCGATCCTTGCTGGTCGTCTCTCGGTGGCCACCTAAGGTCGTGCAACTTGAGTTGTCGGCCGTGGCACTTGCCCTTTGCCGACCAACTATTTTTTTTCCTTTCTTTTTATCACAAAAGTCATTTGTAAATGTAAATTTCTCTAATTTACTCAAAGGTATTTCACAATGCACTTTTAGATCATAATTTACCAAACACAATTTACATTTTGCAAAACTCTTTTAACTTAGGTTCCGTTTGTTTCACGGAAAATAACTTCAAGAAAAACGTTTTTTGGATTTTACAAGGTTTGTTTCAAGGAAAATGAACTAGTTAACGAAATTGTTTTCCACTATTGGAAAAAAAAACCTTTAAAAGTGAGGAAAATATTTTTGACTTGCTTCCTTTCATCAAACACAATTTTATTTTATTTTTATGCTTTCCTTTTCTTTCTATTTTTCTTTTTCATTTTTTAAAAAATCGAGTATTTTATTCTTTTTATTTTTCTTTTCTTTCTTTCCTTTTCATCTTCTTCCTTGGCCTTAGCTGGTTGTTGGCCATGGCGGCTGCCGACGATTGGCCACAAGCCAGCTCAATCCTCGCCCTAGGTTGGTGAGGCTCGAGCTTGCCAAATTTCGATGAGGTTGACCCTTGTTAGCCTATGGCAAGCTTGGGCCTCGCCAGATCCATCGAGTTGGGCGGGGCTCGGGCCTTGCATTAGGCACCCAATCCAAGCGAGCCCTAGCTCTACCACTAGATCCGGCGAGCTCATGGCTCGCCCAGATTAGCCAAGCCTTGAGCTCATCGGCCTAGCGAGCTCGAGCTTGTCGATCCTAGTGATCACATCTTGGTTGGCCATTGGGTAACCGGCCACTAGCTCCATCGCCAAATTCGACAAGCTCCCGGCTTGCTAGAGATCGCGAACCTCGGGCAAGGCCTAAGCCTCGCCTAGTGTTGGGCGCTTGATCCGGTGCAAGCCCTAGCTTTGCTGCTAGATTTGGCGAGCTCGCGGCTCTTCCCGGATTGGTTGAGCCTCGAGTTTGTCGGACTAGGCGGAGCTCGAGCTTGTCGGATCTCGGCGCGCATCTTGGTTAGCCGCCAAGCAGCCGGCCATCATCAAGCATGTAGTGGCGGAGGAAGGAGGAGGAAGAAGGAGGAAGAGGAGGAAGGAAAAGAAAAAGGAAAAAAAGAAAAAGAAAGAAAAATTAAAAATAATAAAAATTCGATTTTAAAAAATAATTAAAAAGTCATTTTAAAAAAATATATATAACAAAATAAAAATAATTTTTTTGGTCAATTAAAAATATTAAAATTCAAGCTTTTTAGTAATTTTTCCCAAAAAAATCAAATTAGATATCGAACAATGAAAAATATTTTCCACTCAAATTTCAAGTTTCAGTTGAATATTGAAAAATATAGTTATTTTCTTGAAAAATGACTTTCCAGAAAATATTTTCCGGAAAGATAATGATGGAAGTCCTTTGTATTTTCTCAATGATTTTCCTTAAAAGTCTAATTAAACGCACCCTAAAACCGCTTGGGGGCTCAACGCCCATTTAATTTGCAATTGGGCCTAAAAGGCCGAATCCAATAATTTAATGAGCCTGAGAGTAAGGCCTAAGCGGGCCAGTGTTCGGCAAGGCTCGTGGGCCGGTCCATGGTTAGCCATTCATGAGATGTTTAAATTACCAAAGAGACTTTCAAGGTACGTCAGAATATCCAAATTGCCACGCCAAGGTGGAGGGCGAGAACAGAAAGCCCTCGCCGCTCGCCGCGAGCCTGCGACTGCGATTCCTGCCGTGGAGGGTTTTTGCTAAGCCTCCGGTCGGTCGAGAGAGAGATGGGGCGAAGGATACTGAACGACGCGTTGAGGACGATGGTGAATGCGGAGAAGAGAGGGAAGGGCATGGTGGAGCTGCGACCCATCTCCAACGTGGTCTCTTCTTTCCTCAAGATCATGAAGGACCGAGGTTGAGCTTCCTACTTCCTTCGCCTCCGCCTTTTCCTTTTGCCCTTTTGTTTTTCTTTTCTGGGTTTTTTGTCAATGAAGATTTTCCTCTTCAGTTGCCTCCCCGAGCGGTTTCCCTTGTTCGATGACTTCGATGCGTCTTGTTGACGATGCGCTCAACATTGGGTGTTTCGATGGAGTGTCGTCGTCGGTCGTCGTCGAGCGACAATGAGCGGAGCGTGTTAAGAGTTTGCTCTGCGAGAGAGGTGCTTGGTATGTGTCCACTGAAGAGGAGGATGCGTATCGCTTCGTGTGGTCTTGTGCTGATAGGATATGTCGTTCGAGCCGTGGCTGGCGATGACCGGAGAGCAGTTCTGTGCTTCAATTTAGAGTGGTTTGGCCTTCCTGTGTTTGTGACTTGGCGGTTGGGACGATGCAGTGGAAGTGACGAGAGAATGGTTTTGCGAAAAATGGGAATTTTGAGTAGAGACGTGTTCCTGAACTGAGCAACTTAAGGCACTAACTTGAGTCTAGAAGAAAATTGGCCGTGTCGATAGCCATGCTGCATACGAAAATGTTGATGATCTTGCTTCAACTTTATTCTTTTATTAATATGTTGGATAAATGGGAGAGTGTCAGTTGACTGTAGCATGAGCTCTTGGGATTTAGATTATTCTTTTCATTATGTGATGAATGGGCTCTTTTGGTTGGAATTTGTGGAGAAAAAGGATAGACTACTACGAGGTATGTCAGTGAAGTGCTTTGAGGTTGGGAGGTAACATTAGCTATGTCTATGATTGTCTAAAAGAACTACCATTGATTGATCAGTGGCTCTTCTAAAGTTTTCTGTTAGGCTGAATGGCGGTAGGGTTGAAGGTGGATGAGTTGGAGGAATTTATGAACTTATGATTGGGTAAGGAAAGATGAAATGATTTTCATCTGCCAGCCTAATAGCATGGTCATGTTTTATGAGCTAGTTCTATAACTGGCCTGCATATCAGTTTGATTCAGCTGACTTACTAGTTATGAATATCTGTTTGGGTCAGATCAATTGAGAAAAACTTTTATGTTGTGAGATCTTTGTGAAGGGCTGGTTGGTATATAAATGTTTTCCCTTTTGGTTTTGTTTCCTCAGGATATGTGAAGAGTTTCCAAGTTCATGATCCCCACAGAGTGGGTAGGATAACTGTTGAACTGCAGGGCCGAATAAAAGATTGCAAAGCTCTCACTTACCGGCAAGATATCAAGGCTAGAGATATTGAGCAGTATAGATTGAAAATGCTTCCAACACGTCAGGTACTTGAAAATTTGACTTCTTGTCTAGTCGACTTCTTGACGCATGCGAGTTTGTTGATGGTAATATCTCGGATGGTAGAAGCTATTTCACATGCTATGGTTCAGTTGACACGCTTGTTTTAAGCTGAGAGAAATCTTTGGTAATTGATTGTTTACTCTCTCACAGTGGGGTTATGTTGTTATTACAACTCCTGATGGCGTTCTGGACCATGAAGAAGCCATTACAAGGAATGTGGGAGGCCAAGTTATTGGTTATTTTCATTAACCATAATGTGCTCTCCAAACACAAGCTAGATCGTGAAGTGACTAACAAGAGAAGATAATGCTGTTGGGCAGTAAGGCAATGATGTATGATCTGTCTCCCTGCACTGATGAACTCGGTTGAAGCTTCAAATTGGTCTTGTTGTATCAGGTTTAGATATGATGGATGGCAAATGACCAGGGTTTCTCATTGTCTTAAAGACTTCTCCCCCCTTCCTTATGATTATTTTGCTGCTTTTCAATTTTTGGTAAGCAGCAGTTGGTTCTGGATTCAGAAAAAGATTAATTTTTATGCAGTCTATTCTGGAAGTGTGCGTGGGTGAAACAATAAGTCATGATTAATTATGTACTTGTTTTATGCGACACCGTAGCTGAATTATTTACAACTTGTTATTCATGGAATATTGGTAGCAAATGGAGAGATTACTATCATCTTCAAAAGTTCAGTCTAAAAGATGGAATTATATTGATCTGTGTTGGTAGTTAATTTTAATGCTTCTGGAAACAACCCAACTTTGGCAAACTTGAAGGTTCTGGTTAACTTTCTGGTTGGATTTAGAGATGGTATCACCATCGTAACTTAATTATATCCTGTCCTTACAAGTCCAGCACATAGCCGTTCAGTGTCATTTCTCCACATGCTCTTAAATATGAAAGTCATTTGCTCACTTGTTCCAAAGCGCAAAATATATGCCAAAAATCTGTTGGGAAGCTGTCTTGTTTATCTATTTTTATCAGACGTCATTATGCTGATATTTTTTCACTTTGCCTTAGGATATATGCTCTGCATTGGAATGTAGGTGCTCTCTCTGATTTCTGCACTTGTGCAGGTGATAAATTTGAGCTTTGAGTGAGATCTCTTTCTGACCCAGCAATGCCTTTCTTTATCTTAAGTGAAGAGTTGCTAGAATTGCTTGTCTACTCCAGCTTGGAAATATCTTTGAACATAGGTCGTGGATAGGGTGTTCAGGTTCCACGGTTGATAGGGTATTTGCGTTAATTTTGAGACCTACCTAATTGTTACCGGGTCCATGTTTTCAGAACTTGAAAGCTACCTTATGCTTTCAGGTTCTTGGAATCACCTTGAAATATGGGACCTGTCGGTTCCATAGGTTTCAGGCCACCTTGTATTTTTTTTCAGAATTGTATCTGATGAAAAACAAAATTGTTTAGGTAGTTATTGACGCTTACCTGATAAAAAAACAAATTGAGGTATTATAGTCACGTGACCTTAAGACGATAATGACATCGAGAGTAAAAGACAAATAAATAAATCAATTGCCATCCATCCTTATAATCTATGAGTTTACATGAAAGCTTGTCTCAATTTATTGGGAGCACGAATTGAAATGTCTCCTCATAGACACAGCCAAGCACGTCACCGAGAGGTACGATAATGCGGAGTTGGAGATTTGTTTCTTCTAATGAAGTGGGATGGGATCAATTAGAGCTTTCACACATATAAATGTAAATTTTTTTTAAAGGAAAGATATTTTTAAAGGAATTGGATAATTATTACCTCCACTATTAGTGTAAAAATTTCTCACACATCCATTATTGGACATGTCATGCAATAGTGAATGAGTAAAAAATTCTTTGCACCGATAAGTTACCCTAAACGTTTCAACACAGTAAGAAGTACCTGTCCATGGTGCCGGGTGGCATGACTGAAATTTTGAAACCTACCCTATACTCAATGGTTTTGAAACTTTATAATTTGGAACATATTTTGCAAGCTCTAGTATGCGCCCAGAAACCTACTCAACCATGTTATTTGTATATGTCTACAAGCTTCACTGGTTCTCCTACACACCGATAGAATTTAGGGTTGTGATCCTTAGTTCTTTTGAAGAAAAAATAACACAAATGACTCTTGAATTTTGGCTCAATGTGCAGTGTCGTCGTGACCATTTAATTTGTTTAATATAATCCATAAATTTAGCACAACGTGTAATGTTGTTCATGAATTTTTAACTTGTTTAATGTTGTCTTTCAATTTTTGGTACACATTCAATTTAGTACATGAACTATATACAATTGTCCGATGTTGTCCTTGAACTTAAATCAATGAAAAGATAACGTTGGATATTTTCATGTACTCTAGGGACTAAAATGAACATTTACCAAAAATTCATACAATTTAAAAATTCATGGATGGCCTTATACATTAGATTAAAATTTAATGGTCATAATGAACAAAATAAAATTTTAGGGACTATATTATACATTGGATCAAAGTTCAATAAATATTTGTGTATTTGAACTTGTGATTTGTTTAATCTGTTATAGGGCTAGAGAAACAGCATTTTGCATGGCCTTGGACAGACTATAGTACAGTGTTCTGGTCTTTTTTCCTTGGGTTCTTGCTAGATATGACGAGCATATTAACTTGCTTTTGTTTGGCTTATGAGTAGGAAAGCGTTCCAAATAAAATGCCAATTCCCTATTCCCAAAGGACTATGCATTTTTGTTCCTTCAACAGAAGTACAAAAATTGATGAATTAATATCACAAAAAATCTCAAATTAAAACATATGTGACAAATTTATTGCTAATTAATTTTTTAACTACCAAAAACCCTTAATTAGTATATTTGTGATAAATTTACCTTTTGTTAGTTTATATTAAATAGGATTTAGATAATTGTCTAAATAGTCATAAACCTATTGCATCTTTGCCAATTCAGTCATAAACATTTTTTACATTTTGTCAATTGAGTCAATCTAGCCAATTTTGGGCGGAAATTGCTGACGTGGACAGCCGGTTCTGACATGACATTTTTTTAATAATATATTTATTATTATTATTTTTTGGCTTTTTTTTTTAGGGGGGGTTTAGATTTGGTCGACAACCCTTGTTGGCTCTAAGGTCATGACACCCTCGCTAGACTTGGCTAGGCGAGAGATTGGTAGCCCTCGTCGCCCCCAGGCAAGGGTTCAGAGCAAGTTTGTTGCCCTCACTTAGGGTTGGCGAGGGTCACTAAGCCCTCGCTTGGCTAGATTTAGCGACGGCATCACGGCCCTCACCATCTTTGGGCAAGGGCTTGTGCGCCCTCGCCTTCGTTGGCAAGGGTCGATCGACCCTCACTTGTGGCTAGCGAGGGTTGGTCGATAACCCTTGTTGGCCAAATCTAAAACCCAAAAAAAAAAAAAAAAACAAAGCAATTTAAAAAAAAAAGAAAAAAGAACACATCATAAAAAAATTCAAAATATTATTAAAGAATTGCTACATCGGCGTCGCTTGTCCACATTAGCAATTTCTAGCTAAAATTAACCGATGGACTGAATTTGCAAGAAATGAAAAAATTTATGATTGAATTGATAAAATTGAAATATTTATGATTGAATTGATAAACGTGTAACATGTTTAAGACTTTTTGGACAATTTTCCTTGAAAAGCCGTAAACTGGTATAGTTGTAATAAACGAAGGATAAAACCTTAAATTGATACCTTCGTCAACTGCTAAATGTCATACAACTCAGCAATTTGACTATAACATTAACATAAACTATCGGATAGTAAAACAATCATAGATAACCAATTTGCAGTTTTTGGTGGTCAAAAAATTAGTTTGAAATAAATTTATTACAAGTGTATCGGTTTAGGTTTTTTTAACCCAAAATTTATATAGTGGAAAGCATCGTCATTATTGTTTTCATCTTATAATTCATTTTACTGACTTTTTTGATGTTTGAAATTAATCATTTTTTTAACGAAAAAAAAGAAGTTAAATCATTTTCATGTTCTGTTTTATTTCTCTGTCATGATTGAATATTGGAAGTGGAGTTCTAATTCCATTCTATTCCTTCGCACATTGTATTTTCACCTTTGTCTTTTCTATCACGCCGAGCAGGTTTCGCGAATTCTTTCGACTAGCGAAAGCGATCTTTTTCAGTTCGTTGGGATTGTTGTGCCATGCCTTGTTATTTAAGTGTCATGGTATTTATCTTTTTGCCTTCATGCTTGGAGCTAGGAAGACCATAAAACTGCATGCATCTGTCCTCAGAAGTTGGCAGCTACTAGCCAATTGCAGTTATCTCAATATATGGAAAATTTTGACAGATCTATAAAAAATTTGAGTCGGTGACTAGACCCAATCCTTCCATTTTCCTCCTTAGATGTTTTTGGGGTGACTGTGTCAAGCAAAAGATCTTAAACCATAGGGGTGTCCACTGTTCATCACAATAAAAGAAAATAAAAATGTAAAAAGGACTATCCATCACATATGCTAATGCCAAGAGCTGCTGGAGTTTGGTGGCGGCTTTTGTCATCATCCCAAGTCAATAGATCTACCTTAAAGACTTATAGCTATATGTGAATCTAAACCAGTGGAGAAAGGACTTCAATTTCCATCTTTTATGGGATGATCGGATGTAATTAATCAAAGATGAAGAAGATAGTCCGCTTTAGCTCTTGGTTCCAGTAAAAGATGAGAAGTCCTGGAAGGAGAAACCGTTCCAATTACCCTGTCAACTATACAAGTCGATATTTGTATACAACTGCACAGGTCACCATGCATGTTTTATTTGCTTTTTTTTATTTTTTTTTATTTTGTTGAACCCTCTGATGTTAAGTTGGTGTTGTAATGAATGAATAGTATCTCGACATTCTCTTTTGGTTGCGCAGACTCTAGACCAATGCGGTTTACTTGCACTGAAAGATTCCGAACTTGATGAATATGCAATTTTTTTCCTTGATGATTTTCTTATCCAATGGGTCTGAAGAGTCTAGATCTCGTCCCTGATGGCCAAACCCGCCCCTCTGCCTTTTGCCGGGTGGAAATGCGTTGACGTTGGAAAACTCTCTCCGAAGTGTCCCACTGTTTGGTCATTGCTTTTCTATCTGCAGAGACGTATTATTGGTGTTAAAAACTAGTGATCTTTAAGATCTGATTGCCTTGAGTAATGATGTATGGCCTTTGTTGTTATTGCTGCCTGAGTTCTGAAAGACCCTCACCATGAGGAGAAAGGAGAATACGGTAGCTCACATCCATTTTAATAGACGTTTTAATTAAAGCACAATCCTTTCTCTAACCCAATGAGTCTATCCAATATTATTCTGGCGCTACAATCTCGACTTTCAACCGATGCATGTGGTCCATCCGTAATTTCCTTAACTGGACCTCTTAATGTCTGATCACATGTCCCTCATCACCATTGTCAACTCTCTCTCTCTCTCTCTCTCTCTCACACACACACACACACACACACACACATCTGAGTAATGTGCAGCTCCTGCATAAAGGAGGATAAATCCAATATCAACAAAGAGAAAAGACAAGAAAACATAAACCTGTAATCAATCTACACAAAAAGACAATTGTCAAAAGACAAGGATGATTAACCTAATAAAGAACTCATAAAGGAGTTAATTCCAAACCCAGGAATCCAGCAAAAGTACTCAAACCAGGGAAAGTGACAACCTACCTCAACTGATTTGTCTCTATTGGTTAAAAGGGTTCATAGAAAAGAGGGTAACAAATGTTATGATACTTGGGGCAGAGCAGAAAACCAGGAACAAGACATGTACCTGTCTTAAATTCAAACAGTGCATTAGATCCAAGAAAGTATTCTATTATTTACTTAAGCATGCTCTCAAAATAACAATCTTTTTTTAGGTGGATATGATGTACAGAAGGGTCTTCCTACTCAGATACACTATACCAATTTGAAAGTAGCTTCTTTGCATTTTGTCTGTTATCATAACATCTTTGTCTGCCTCATTATTTTGTAATGAACAGTGACAATTAAAAATAAAAGCATCAAGAATGTGGGGTCAGCTAGGTGGTTCTGCTTTAACATTTAACTTTATGAAGAGCCTTTTTCAAAATTTATTCTTTCAGATTCAGCTAATAACTAAACAAAATCAGTCAGTACGGCTTCTGATTGTGAGTGTCAATCGTAAATTCAAAGGATGATTATTTTATGTTCTGTAAAAATAGCTTCTGATCATTGATTTAGAATATGGTCCCAAACATCAAAAGCTATCGATGATATCAAATTCACTTCACTGCTTTTGTGATAAATTTTGGGTGTGGTGGGGGAGATGGTGCATGCTCACATCACGTAAGCTTTCCAAGTATTTCCTTTTGGTGTCCAAAGGCAAGAAAAGAAAGAGACAAGAGTCCTGCAACAGCAATAACTATTTATAAAAAAAAATAAAAAAGTCAAGACAAATTGACATGCATATTGAGTGGAAAACACAACAAGAGAGAATCCATCAAGACAACTCCCACAATTCCATATATTATGTGGAAGCACTAAAACAAAGTTCTTGATCTCTCTCTCTCTCTCTCTCTCCACCCCCCCCTCCGTCCCTCCCTCCCCTCCCTCTCTCCTTCCTCCCACTTTTATTAGATGCACGTTTCTTCCCTCTGACAAACCACTATATCTGTGTACTGTTCCACATCCCAGAGTGCAATCGAGCCATCTGCAATGGACATGAACCCTCTCTCTCCTGACCATGCAGATGATGACTACATCGACATGGAAGTCAGCTCATACTCCAATTTCCTCTCCCAATCAGTGGCCTCTCCGCAACATCCTCGAGAGTTCGAGTTCCAGATGTCTTCAATTTCTCTAGAGAAAGAAACAACCACTTCACCAGCTGACGAGTTGTTCTACAAAGGAAAACTACTCCCCCTTCACCTCCCTCCGTGTCTAGAGATGGTAGAGAAGTTCCTTCAACACTCTAATCCGTGTTACGCCGATGGAAGAAATACATATGAGGAACATTATAGCACTCCATTGGTGACTAACCCTACCACCCCGACTACTATGAGTACTCCGTTTGAGTCGTGCAATATATCACCTTCTGAGTCGTGTAGGGTCAGTAGAGAGCTGACCCAGGAAGAGTATATCACTGAGTACTTTACCGAGACGGGTGACTCCATTAGAGAAAATCCAAAGAAGTCCTGGACGAGAAAGATTAAGTTGATCAAGCAGTCGTCACTTGGTTCCAAGCTTAAGGCTTCTCGCGCTTACATCAAGTCCTTGTTCGGCAAATCAGGTTGCTCGGATGACACTTACGCAGGAAACACTAAAGCTGCAGGTGAAGAATCAACTCTAAAAGATAGAGATTCCTCAAGTAATTGCGAGAAGGTGGCCAAGAAAAACCCATTTGGCCAAATCTACAGGTGCAAGAATCAAAGTTCAACTTCATTGCTGAGACGCCCAAATGAAGAGAAAAGAACTGACAACGAAGTTGGGGGTCATAGGAGGTCTTTTTCCGTGTCTATTAAATGGCATTCACCCAATAAGATTTCATCCTCCTCCTCATCATCTAAATCATCTTCTTCCTCGTTCTCAAAAAGTTCAAATGGGTTTAATGAGTTGCAGTTCCTCAAGAGAAGCAGCAGCGTGAAATCCGAGATGGAAAGCCCAATCCAGGGAGCAATAGCACATTGCAAACGGTCTCAGCAGTTCTTCCGTTCCAGAAAGACTGATGGAGAAGTTGGGTTTCTATCGCTATCAACGTCAAGAATTTCTGTTAGTGAGGATCATGAAAAGATCAGTTACCATTTGAGGGGATGAGAGAGAGGGAGAGAGAGAGAGCAAGGACAAAGCAAACTGTTGATTGAATTTTCATGTGTTCCTTCTTCTATGATTATTTTAATGACAAGTATGCTTTTTTACTTTACGAAGCACAGCTTCCGGCATTGTAGTATCGGAAGGAAGTTTCTCAATATGCCTAAACCTTTACTTTCTGGCAGTAATGAAGATCAGGAGTCACCGCACAACTTCCCAGCAGTCAATGAAAGTCAAATGATCAATTTCAAAAGCATAAGGACAGGCCTAACTTTGCAATAGCAAATACAAGTTGTGAGGAAGTATCAGCCTAAGTCCTGAAACTGTACTACTTTAGAGTTTAGAAACTAATGGTGGATGGAGAGTCATTGTTCTAGTTTAGCAGAAAAAGATGCAGCTATTTTGGAGTCAGACCGTCGCAAAGACATTCAAACCAGAAATTGTTAAAAGCTCTCGAGACATGATGACCGCATCAAAAAAGCCACGGAAAAAAATAATCCTTTCCTTCAAAGTGAAGTTTGTTATAGAACTCCAAGGGCCCTCTTTCCTCCGTGCTGTTGAAAGAGAACCGAAAGAGGAAGCTGAGATTAGATTTTTCTATCCCGAAACCATATGAATATTCTTGAGGCAAACCATCTTTCCCCAAGTAGGATCCAGCTTGAACACTGGAATCTCATTATCAAAGTAACAGAGCAGATCAGGACTATAATTGCAGAACCACCTCTATGTTAGAAACAACTAATGGAGTCCCGAATTCGTCGATGTAAACAGACGCTTGCTTACACGACAAAATCATTTCTTCATCAACCAATAGAACATGTAAAGCCGAGGGAAAGCAATACTTGGCAACAAAACTGTGCAACAACCAAGGAAATCGCAACGGAAAGCCTTCCCACTTCTTGAAGGAAAGAAAGAAGAAAAGAGGACGATAAGTTCTTTAAGTGCAGACAAAAAGCTGTTCAGTCGCCTTACTTTCTGTTTTTCGGCACAGCTCAAGTTGATTGTGGATGACCCAGACCCTTAAACTAAGTATGTATGTCAGTGGGATACGTGACAGGATTAGACACCAAAAGAAGTCAGCAAAAAGACTAATATGATGCTGTTGAGCACTAATGGATGCTGATAAGTGATAAGCATAATATAAACCAGTGTTTCCCCATTCAATTTATTTCTGTCTATTAGAGAAAGTTGGAAAGCTGGGCTTTATGTGTATAGCCACTTTCTTTTTGGAAGAATTATTCCGATTATTCATTAGCCAGTGAAGATGCAGTTAAGTTAATCTCATTGGTGGCTGCTCATTTTACCGTCACGTTACTTCCAGAAGAGTTGAACTTTATTTTGCTGATTACACACACACACACACACCCTCTGACATGCACGCGGATATACAAAGGTCTTCACACAATCTCAAGGCAAAAAGAGCTGGTGGGAAGAAGAATTTGTGCGATGGTTTCATAATTGAGTTCTTTAATGGATGGCAAAGACTTCACGCGAAGCCTTGTGCAAGGGAGCCAGGTTCAGGTACATAGTATAGTGACTAGAGACTCCGCTCCAAACCCTACTTATCGAATAGTGTTTTTAACAATCGACCCAAAATCTATCTCTACTTCCAAAAACCCAATAGTAGCTTACGTCCTACTAGGGGTCGGGTGGGTTAGGTCATAAAATTTATACTTTCATGATAAATTTTAAGACTTAATTATATTTTTCAAAAGTTTTAGAATTTGATTGCATTTCTGTAATAAATTTTAAAACTCCGTAACACTTTTCGAAAATTTTAGGATTCAATTGTACATTCGTGACAAGTTTTAGGACTTTTATTACACTCATCCCATTTTTTATTGAGATTGGCTCAATCTCAATGAACTGCATGACAATGCACAATCTCTCTAAGTTTTCCAGGAGGTATGAACCTCCAATTGACTTGGATACAGGCAGCCTAATCTAGCCTATTCGTGGTTAATTGAAAGACCTCATGATGCATCAGGTAAGTTGAAGGTAAAGGCTTATGTATGTCAATGAAGTCAGAAAACAATTTTATTCCAACCAAAGTAAGACTAGTTGACCACCCATGCTGCAACAGTAACAAAGTATTGTACATGTGAAAATATCCATCTCGTGTGCGTTGCAGTTTTGGTCTCACAACTACGATCTACGATCTCAAGTAACAAAGTAGATCCTATTTCTCATGTGGTAGGGCTGAAGCAATACAACATAAACCCACCTCTTAAATTTAAGAAGAGAATCTGAAACCCAACCCACCTCCCCCCCCAACAAAAGAAAAAAAAAAAAAAAAAAAAAAAAAAAAAGATTAAGAACAGAAGAAAGGGTAGCAGGGAGAGCTATTGATGGATTTAAACGCTTGATAAAGATTAACATCCGGCCAAACAATGACCACAAACTCGAGAGGTGAAATAATGAGTCCTGCCCTCAAAATGACATTGGCCGACAAGGGAAAGCCCAGCAAAATTTGTACTCTGTTGCACTAGATCTTGCAGTGTCTTTGCCTGAGAGGCAGGTTCTGATATGTGCCTGCCCCATCATGTCATTTTTTTTAACCACTGACTAGATAAGAAATGCCCAACTTCAACATTCAACGACTGAACGATCCAATGTTATGGAGATCAATCTCTGAAGTCTTCGTCCCTTCCAAATACATTAATGGAGCATGCTGCACAGATCTCGCTTTTGATGACTTTCTCTTGTCCTACGGTTGCTCCCAACACTACAAAGCCACCAAGCAGTGCATAGTCCTGTCTAAAGAGCATATATTCTATCAACCTCCGAGTTAGAGAAGTCAGAGGGAATAAATGAAGTGGACCCACTTCTCCTGGCAGACTTCACCTTCTTCCTCATTGATCTGCTTCTCTTTGACTTCACAACATAGTATGTCATCGTACCAAGCACCCCAGCCATAATCACTCCCCCAACAGCTGTGACAAGGTCCGCAGCCCAAGCATGCCGCCTACCAACAACTATGTAGGAGGCGGCCATAAAACCTACTGAAGTGCACACAGAAGCCAACCACATCAACTTGTTAATAATTTCCACAACTCGCCTCTCGGCTTTAGTTTCGCCCCTAACCAAAGTTATCTGGACCACGACAACAGCCAAAGAGGTAAACAGAGCAATGGCATTGAAAATGAAGAATATTTTGAAAGACATGGTGGACACCACTACAGCCATCCCATCATTATTGTCTCCACCAGGAACCGTAAATATAGCTGCAAAGGCAACTGTTGCAAATAGCACAGCCACCACAGTCACAGAGTTTGTGGCATTGTTGATCCCCTCACGATGGAGCTTCCTGAGCTCTTTAGATATGTTATGAACATTTTTATTGGTTCTTTTGGTTTGCTCGAGCTGTGTGTGGACATCTTTCTTGATTTCGGTCACAGTTTTCCTCAACTCGTCTCTTGGTTGGTTTAGCTCATGAGCTTTAAGCGCACCATAACGTCTAAGGAAACTTTTAATCTCACAGGAATCTTCAGACAGGGGAAGTCCTTCAGCTATATCTAGAGGTGTTTTGTGGTCTCTAGTCAGTGCATTGACATTTGTATCTGGAAGCATTATTAACTCATTCACAATCTGCAAAAGAAAGGTGAAGATCCTTGTTAGAACAAATGAAGGGAAAGAGAGAGGAGGAGAGAAAGAGAAGAGAATTGGGGGGGGGAAGATAGAGCATGCAACAAGACAGGGCAGGGCAGGCAATAGAAGCAGTACATTAGGCACTAACACATAATAAAGTAGCATTTGAAAACTTTTCATCTAGCAGCATGCGGATAGCCAAAGCTCCAAGAAAAAGACAACATTTGGTATCAAATTATGCAATTGATAAACCATCTGCAGACATGATGGCAGACATTCAAATGTACGATTATTACTGACCCAACTTTGTCCACTTCAATAATTAGCAGGGATTTCAGGAAAACAATACCACTCATGCAAGAGAATTTTTAAACCCAGATGGTAGTATGATGGGTTTAAGGAATTTATCCACCAATAAAGAACATATATCCACTAAGACTTTCTTCATAAAACATGTACCTCTGCTCTCTTTTTCCTGGTCGCCACATGCAACGCAGTGTTGCCAAATTTATCAGGAAGCATCACTATAGCAGCATCTGCATTGAGAAGTAATTTCACGACCTCACAGCTTTGACCTTTCACAGCCATGTGCAGTGCAGTCTGCCCTTTCTTGTCTGTCCTCCGCGCCAACTGGGGATCTTTGTCCAGTAAAGCTTTCACAATATCAACATGACCCTGCCGAGCAGCTAAATGTAGCGCATTTTTCCCGTTGGTTCTAGTATTATCTATCAAGCTGCAATCTTTCGCAAGAAGTTCAATCACAACTGCTGTATGTCCCCTTGTAGCAGCAGAACTCAAAGGTGTCGAATTAGAGGGGCCAAGTGTCTGGCTTAATCCAGGGTCATAATCCAAAAGCACTTGCACAATATCTGCAAGAGAAAAACTAGCATGAGACTAATGGAGATAATTGACAATCATGTAATGGATAAGCAGTATTGGAACTTAGAAAGACACTTGGACAAGTCTTGAAAGGTAGTATTGGAAATCAACATTAATTATCAAGGATGATAGCCTATGAGAAGAACAAGTCACGTTTGATTCTGAGGCTTATTAGTCCATATGTAACGACCATGGGTAGGTGAAGTGTTAGTAAAAGTTGGCTAAGTTGCACCATACTGCAAGGTAGCGCTGTCTTTGCGATTAAAGAACAAATATTAGGTAGCACCAACGGAATTTCTAGTAAAGAAAAAGTTCTATATTTGATTCTGCAACCTGTATATCTTGAAATCACTTTACCTTTTTCTTTCGTGGACTATTGAAAACAATCTAACAGCATCATTGAGATCTTAACATCAATTTCTAGGTCCATTGATTTAATTAAGCTTTTGAAACAAAAGCTCCAATCTCAGAAAGAAATGGATGAGCGGGTGGGAAGGCTTACCGTGGTGCCCTTGACTCGCAGCTGTATGCAACGCGTCTAACCCAGACCTGTTTTTCTTCATAACACAATCCTTATTCGAATACTTCAACAATTCCTTGACCACATCAAGGTGCCCTTTCTCCGCAGCGGTATACAAAGCTGTCTCTCCCAATTCATTTACTTCATTGACCACTGCAGCCCTCACCTCTGCAACCTCCGCATCAAAATCTGTGCCGCTCAAAGTCCCAACCATCTGCGAGTTGATATCATCTAGAATCTGTTTCACTGCAGCCAGATCACCCCGCTGGGCAGCCAAGTGGAGCTCGGTGTCATTGTGGCGGCCCGTAACTTGTTTCACATACTTTTTCTTCCCGGCCTGATCAATTCGCTTTCCAGAGTTGGATAACACAAGAGCAGGGGCGCCTGACGTTGACGATGGCGATGGAGATGGTGAGGGTTCTGCAGTGGCAATTTTGCTAGGTTCCACCGACACTAGTCCCTTCTCTAAGTCCCTCTCAGCTCCTGTGGAGTTGATGAATGTAAAGCAAGCACAAATTAATCCAACAATTATACCCACCGAATTCCATCTTCATCTGTTTGTTAAAGTAAAATGACTCGAGAACCCGAATAGCCGTATCCAAAAGGGAGACCTGAGACTTCCCCACCATCTAAAAATAACTCGCATCTATTTACCATCCAATTCACCTAAATTACATAGACTTCAACCTAAATCTCAAACTAGATACGTTGGTTGAAACAATTGCGCGTGGGCTAACAACAGGATCGGAGAAGACTCTTAATTTCACCAAAGACTTCCCGGGTTTCTAACTAAGCAGAACTTCTCCTACGGAAGTAGGGACCCCGGCCAAAAAGATTCAAAGGAAAGCAGATGAACTTGATCGAACTTCATGCCAACAACTCCGCGACTACTAAGACCACATTTCACTAATCTTCTCCCAATAATCGACCCAACTTAATGCGAAATTCAACCTCAAATACGAACAACATCCCCGTCCCCACCAGCGAACAACGATCACACACACTACGAAGCAAGAGAATCGGAGCCAAAGCGAAGAGACAACTAAAAACCCGGCCAAGCAAAGAGCTGCCCGACAGTCACCGGGAAACGGGCCGACCATCAAAACGACACAAACCCACTGAACCCAAGACTCATTCGACCACCACAACAGACGGCGAACACGCCGAATCTCGACACGGCAAGCGGGGCAGCAGCGGAGCGCGGACTTTACCTTCCTCGATCGGAGAAGCCATGATCGGGAGCAGCGGCGGCGGCGGCGGCGGCGGCGGCGGGAGAGGCAAGAGGAGGAAGCAGCAGGCTGGGGGAAAGCAGCAGGAATCAGCGGGGAGAGAGACGTGAGCGAGTGATCCGAGACGGTGGTCAAATTGCTCGTCTAAACAGTAAGTACCCACAGAATGAGAGAGGAAAAGAGAGAGAAATAGAGAAGGTGGTGTTGGGTGATGAGTCAGGAGGGGAGAAAAGGGGGAGGAGAAAGAGGACAAAAGGTGGGAGGACGAAGACGAAAGTGGGAGGAGAGTGGGAAGGTGCTGGGCAGCTTCAGCTTCTGGTGGCGAGGGCAGGCTTTTCCGCTTTCGGACAAGAAAACGCCCCCGCCACTCCCCACACGTACGAGATTCCCGTGATGTTTCCACACATGAGCGATATATTATATTCTATCTACCCGGCATATCCACATAAATAATCATTGATTTTATATAAGACCAAAAAAAAAAAAAAAAATTGATAAATTTCATCCTCGTTTCTCTTCTCTCTCTCTCTCTCTCTCTTTCTTTTTCTTTTTTGCCTCATACTCCTCTTTCAAATTTTTACATGATTTTTAAACGAGCCTTGAAGTTTAAAACTCGTGTTGATCTACATGATAATTTAGGTTGTAGGATGCGTGATTTCACGTGTGCGTGAGTTCCATAATTTTAAAAGAGATGAAAGTCTTGCCATTAAGATTATGGTTAATATCACCAAAAGCTCTAAATCACTAATTTTTTGACAATTAAAAAATCTAAATTAGTATACTCATGATAAAATTACTCCAAACTAATCTTTTGGCTACCAAAAAATCTCAAATTGATTCATTTTTAACTTTTTTACCATCTATTAATTTTTATTAAATTACTAGTATATCTGTGATAAATGAAGGGTAAAACCACAATCAATACACCTGTTAATTTTCACATGTCATTTAATTCAGTAATTCAAAGAAAAATTTAATAGAAATTATCGAATGGTCAATTTGTTATAAGTGTACCGATTAAAGGTTTTTTTATGGTAAAAAAATAAAGTTTTGATTAAATTTGTCATAAATATACAAATTTAGAGTTTTTCATGATATTAACTATTATGATTACAACTATGGTCTGAGTTAGGCAAATGATTTTGAATGGTGACATAGGTCCTAAAATAGTTGTGGCACCGTCTCAATCCTTGTATTTATCTTTTTGTTGGTATTTTGCAGCATAATTTGGAAAATTAAATATAATCCTCTCATAGTAGAAGCTTTCAAAGCAAATAGTAATAGGGGTGGGCATCAATCCAATTCAAACCGACAATTTCGAACAATTCTCCACTGAATTAGGTAGCTTCAAGGATAAGAAGTCTAAGAACCGGCCAGGCTAGTTTAGTTACTGAGTTGTCTCTCTAAACAGTTGAATCTACTTGAAAACTAATCTACCCAAGCTGGATCTAAGTTGAGGATAAAAAAAAGTTGATCCTAAGTGACTCAAATAGACTCGAATTACTTAAAACATTTTGCCAAAAGAATCTAATATATCAATAATGCCAAATAAAAAGAGATTTAAAAAGAATAAAAGGAAAAACTTGCAACCCAATTCTTGAGTCTACCTTGGAATCAGCCAATTCCAAAGGGTCGGCTTGGGTTCACAACTCTATAAATGTGGAACTGGGCCTAGCTAGGTAAATTCCGAGTTCTAGAATGAAAATAGACCTGCTGCAAAACCGATGCATCCCTTAGCCGCCTAAGAAATTCCCTTGACAATTCTTCCAGATGGGTCGAGGAGTCAACCGCCTCCTTGACTAGAAATATTAAACTGATTCATGCCGCTAGGCTATCCAGATACAGGTTGGTAAGAGAAGGTTTTGCGTTTCCAGCCAACGTTTCATTGCTCAAGAAAATAAATGTCTTTGCAGGCAAAAATTCCAACACGTGGTGTCCTCTTTGTCTCAAGTCAATTGTGGCGGACATAGGTCGCAGGAAAGTTAGCGACCTGCCTGTGCTATTTGCTTCTCTCTCGCATATTCTTGCTCTGCATCACTTTCTCTTTTTTCACAAAGAAAAGTTGCTTTCATTATTCAAAAGGAATTGGTCCTTAGCATGAACTTAAAATATTATGACATCCCGGAAAAACGGGATAGAATCAGGAAGGGGGTTCAAAAAAGATTCCTTCCCGCTTGGCTGAGCCGCCACAACCCCCCTTCGGGTGGGGCAGGCCAGCCACCTTTGAGGCACCTCGGCTTCCCCTTGGTCTACCAGGGCGCGTTAGAGGCCAATGAAGAGGCCCGGGGGCAACCCATTTGAACATTTTGGAACAAGAATACTAAAGAGAAAACCTAAATCCAGAAAATAATAAGCATCAATAGAGCACCAACAAAGTTAAGTACATATTCGTTTCACAAGAATGGATTTGTCAAGTAAAATAATCAAAATAATCAAGAACTAATCACTAGAATTCAGTGATGAACACACATTGAAAATTTCTTCTCCAATAAATAACAACAATTGTTCGTCAGTGGTATATGCCTAGTTTCAGCTTCCTCTATATCATTACTGTACATAGACAATCAAAACAATTTGAACAAATATAGATCTACATGTGGAAGAGCAAATTTTCATGATTCAATGAGACGCTAAAGCTCTTGCGATTATCATTGAAGTTGGAGATAGCAAACTTGTAAATGAATAGAGCAAATGGATATTGAATCCCAAAAAACATATCTATTAAAATCCTAGATTTAGAATAAGAGAGGATAGCACCCAAATCTAAAACTAGATTGGGATAATTCAAACTTTGAAATCGAGAACTAGATCAGGAGAAGAGAGCTCCAGACATGTAAATCGGGAGAATTCCGTGTCACTTAGGACACCCTACCGTGTGAAGGATTTCAAACTACAGCATTGAGTTACTGTAGAAGTTTTCGCACTGTTCATGTGCCTTTTTGAGAAGTAAAAGATGGGCGAGAAACCGGATGTTTGGTTGCAGATAACGTGGTTTTCTCAAAAGCAGATGGATTGAGACACTAACTGTTGCACCACTTTGTTAGGTATCTCGTAAGCACAAGAGTGGTTGGTGACGGGAGCCATCGCCTGACTTGTCGACGAAGAAAGAGGAAGCGAAAGAAAAGATGAGGCGGAATAGTTCTTGGACCATAGTGAAGATACTGAAAAAATGGGGTCGTAACAACGAAGAAGAGTGCTTGATTAATGTTATGACTTCTTTTTCAAATGCCTGTTGAGTACGAGTCTGGGATTATCATGCTAAAGAAGAACATCCCCAGCAAACCAGATCAGAAAGATCCAGCTCAATATCATCTGCACTGAGTAAACTCAATGTAAATGAAGCCAACTGATTCCATCGTGAGACACTATGCTATGCTTAACACAGGGAAATGACTCACTAGAATTAGAATCCAACATAAGATTACCGATGGATCTTACACATTGACAGTAGAGACCATGTGAGACCTACATTATACTTTTCTTCTCTTTCTTTCTAACCACGAGTGTACCTCCACCTCCCATAATCAATTTGGGTTAGCCTCAGCCTGAGGACGACCACTATGGCATACACTCGGCATAGGCTCAGCACCTAACACTCTTCTGCACCTTCATAGAAATTACCTAGAATTGATGCACAGAATCTTCAACCAATACGAACCGCAATTTTTGGTTGAGATACATAAGTGCACAGAGAGATACAACCGCAGGACTGTAAAGAGAGACCACTTATCCAAACACCTCTTGGCCTATGTTTGCTTTTTCCTTATTGACCTAATCCTCCTTAATTTCATCTCATAGTAAGTCTTGATGCCAAGAGAGCCCAGTAATATAACTCCCCCAGTAACTGTAATCAAGGCTGAAGCCCACTCATTCCGCCTCCCAACCACCACATATATTGCAGTCATGAATACCACAAAAATGCAGATTGTCGCGAGCCATATGAGTTTCCTTGTTACCTCTGCCATCATGGCAAGTGCCTCTGGTTCAATCTCTCCTCTGGTCACCGTGACCTGGATTAGCACAACCGCCATGGATGCAAAAAATGCTATGGAGTTACAGATGATCAGTACTTGAACGGAGGTATTGCTTATGGCTAGAGGAATCCCATTATTATCACCACCACTAGGCACAGTGAAAATGGCTGCAAATGCTAGTTGGGCTATGAGAATGGCAGCCATATTTACAGAATGTGCACTGTTGATCCCTCCCTGAAGAGCTTTCTTGAGTTCTTTGACAGCTCCAAGGTCATTAGCTCGGGAAGCACCCTTACGAGAAAGGCAGTTTCTGATGTTAATGGACTCTGGAGAATAAGGGAGCTCTTCAGCTATGTCAAGAGCAGTTTTGTGGTCCTTATTCGTTGCATTGACGTTGGTTTCAGGGTACAGTAATAAGACCTCCACCAACTGCAAAGCTCTTAAGGGAAATCTGGTTAGTTGACCCTGAATTCTAATTTCCATGGATATCACAAGTTCTAGTTAAATAAATGAGAAATGAAAATTAACAGGTCATCTTGGTGGACTCTACGCATGGATATATTGATAGGACAGAATAAACTATCGGCATTGAGGAAGAATGACTAGCAGGCAGTCAGAACTTACTCCATTACCGATAGGGCTTTGAAAGTACTTGATTTGGAACCATCTGCACACTTTTGCATGTGGCTCTGATGCCAAAGGGATGTTACTTCACATTGATTTGCGGAAGGTTGCATGACATTTGTACCTCAATCAAATGAATTAGAACTGTGGCTACAAGTTATGGTTTTACTTTCCTAAATTACCCAGTTCTGGGTTCCTAATTTCATAGAAGTAAACAATGTGACACGAACAATGAGTATCGTAAAAACTAATGAATTTGAAAGCATGAGGGCACTTTATCTTCACAACTAAGTTCAAATACCCTTTGATGGACATCTCATATCGATTGAAAAATGGCAACAACTGTAACTTAAAAGTGAATGAGCACTACATACACACACCAGTTGTGAACCTCAAGAAGTACCTTATCTCGGGCCTTTCTCGTGGCAACATGCAATGCTGTATTACCAAGCAAGTCAGGAAGCACAACCACCGCTGGATCTGCCTCAATAAGCAACTTAACAACTTCTTGACTATTATATCCTCCTCTCACGGCCATATGCAATGCATTTTGGCCTTTCGAATCACTCCTCCGCCCCAACTGCTTGTCTTTGCCAATCAAGGATCGAACAACCTCTACAAGCCCAAGCCTTGCAGCTAGGTGCAACGCATTTCTTCCATTTGATTTGAGAGCTGTGAACAAGCCACAATCCTTTGCTAGTAGTAGGTCAACTACAGCAGCATGCCCTCTTTTAGCTGCAATTATAAGAGGGCTGCTATTCGAGGGGCTGGCAACCTTGATCAACTCGGGTTCATATTCTAAAAGCATTTGGACAATGTCTGCAACAAAAAGGTCCATACAAGCACAGTAATGATTATCGGAATGCCATGACCTTCAGGAAATCCACTTCTCATCCTTGCAGTCCTAGCTGATTGGACTCTAGGTAGCTAGGATGTATGCATTTCACCGTGAGTACAGATTCGACAAGGGTGCACCTCTAATTAGTGCCGAGTGTGTCTACCATTTTTCACATCAGCATTACAAAAAGGTCTGCAAGATGGGAGTTGCTTTCTAGAACATTTTGTGACTCGATGTTGTAGGAACTTCAAAAAAACAGATATAGCAAGATAAATGCAAATCAGTACTTTTAAATTTAATTGAGCAATACATGAAAATGTAAGCTCCTCCCTGAAATGTTTTCATATGGGCAAGGCATCAGGCCATGATTGGCCCAAAGACTTGAGCTATAGCCACTCATCATGTAACGACATAAATGTGAATGTAATGACATGAGGACGTCCCAATAGTTTCAGGTGAACTCCACCCTTATGCAGTATAATGGTGCAGATATCAGGTTTCGGTCTAGCTTCACTCTTCCGTAGTATAATGATGCAAAGATCAGTCTTTCAACAAGAATATAAAAAACAAAACGATAGAAAGACCAGGCATATCATCAGAAATCACGAGTGGTCGAAGCTTGCCATGGACAGAGTATCCAAGGTAACTTCCATGCTTAGTGGACACATTTTCTGTCCCAGAAGCCACACACGAGTACTCAAGAAGGTTGATCCCTAATCGGTTAAAATGAGGTGCCTTCACGTTCAATAAGTATCCGACCACATCAACTAGACGCCAGAGCAAAAATGAAGAAATTAAGAAATGCAAATATCAGGAATTAATCACCAGCATGTCCATGACCAGCAGCAATTTGCAGGGCAGTCAAACCGTCAAGGTTCTTCCTCATAACCCCTTCTCTGGTCGAATGCTTGAGCAGTTCCTTCACGATGCTCGCATGCCCTCTCTTTGCTGCCACGAACAACGCGGTCTCTCCTGATTCGTTCACTTCATCCACCGACTCCAGAGGAGCAACGCTTGCTTCTGCGCTGGCCTCACCAATCGGCCGTCGGCTGTTGACTTCGAGGAGGATCCGCTTCAAGGAAGCAACATCATCCCGCTCGGCTGCCAAGTGCAACTCTGTGTTCTTGCGCGGCGTGGCCTTGTTATGTGTAAAAGATTGATCAAACTGCCCTGTCATGACCAAGTTCGGCGGTGGCAGAACGCCACTCTCTATGTCCCGGTGAAATCCTGGACATGAAAAGCACGCCAATCAGTCGCTGGCTGCGGATAAGGAATTTGACAGAACTCAGGAGAGCATCAACGGATTAAAACTAAACCGAAATGGTTATCCCTCAAAGTGGAGAAGATATTGGTAGAATTGAGGGGGAGTGAGGGAACCTTCTGTAACTGCCGAAGACATTCGAACAGCTGCAGAGCGATCGGAGAGGTTGACCACCGAGGAAGAAGGAGGAATGCTCGAGGTGGGCCGTCGCTGATGGGGTGAAGGGGAGGGAACTGAGAAAGTCAAAGCAAGGAGAGTGCACGGAATCGCAGACCCCATTAACTTATGACGGGGCATGCAATAATGTGAACGGGTTGACTCGCTGAAGGATTCTTCTGTCGCTTTGTTAGAGGGATTGATGATCTTTTCCGAGTTACGAGTCGCACTAGTACTCCTCCAGAAGACCCATCTTTTTCATGCGATGGAATGCCGGATTTCGAGCAAGTTGTTCTCCTTCAAACTCGCCGAAGGCCGGATCTTGGCAGTCTTCCGCGAGCAGTACGAGATGAGAAGGCTTCTTCAGCATAATACGGGCCCGAAACGCATCCTCTCCTATACATCATACTGTGTACTTTTCAACTCCTCCACTTTATATCTCCATGCAATCTCAATTCCAGTTATATTTATTGCATCGAAGTTAACGACGCACTATTATCTGCAGTTACGGGGCGATTCGCAGATGCCTTACAAAAGTCGCGATTATTCTCTTCGCGGCTGTAGCTACTCTATCAAAATCGGCGGGGCGTCGCTATGCAAGATTGTCTCGGAATATGCCCCCCTGTTAAGGCAGCAATATTCATGCAGCTACCTCGTTGCAGCTTTGACTAAGATAAAGACATTTGCAATATACAAGAAATTTTTTCGGTAGTAAACCAAACTTGGGGTTGAGATGCATTCCAGCAAGAGCGTTGTGGAGCTTATAAAACTAAAGGTCTTGTCCAGTTGCGTCCTTTGATTGGTTAGATGTATTGTCCACGGAGAAAAGTACCCAAAAATGTTAGCTGAATTCTCTCCCATAGGGAGGAAATCTAATCAATTGCAAGCCCGAAAGGGATTGGGCCAATACGATAAGTCATATAAAGAAATGAGGTTTCTCGTTATATTTTAAGTGGTAATTGTAAAGAAATCAGTTGAGATGCACAAACAAGAGAGAGAGAGAGAGAAAACGGAAAATCTAGAGTTTGGGGAAGAGCATGATTTATATCAAGTTAGTATTAGAGGTTGATTTGTGGTTCGATTAAGCTGAAATTTTGTTCGCATGTTTGGGACACACTCTGTTGACATCTAAATTTTGGCGACCTGTTTGATCATTTATCACATTAAAAAATTAGGGGTTAATTTTATTCCTGAAAAAATATTAATTACATGACATATAAGCTTAGGTGCATTTATTTTTAATTTACATTTTTTGTATTTATTTATTGGACCGGTGGTGGATGTGTTCGAATTAATGGTTTTGAACTTCAATTTGGCAGGTCGGACTAAGTCCATGAAGTGAGCGAATTGGCCCGAATTGGTTTATTTTATGATCGAAGATTATCTCATGAAAAATAAGAATTTGAAATTTTCTTAGGATATGGTGAATTTTTTTGGATAGGGTAGATGTGAAAAGTGAATATTGCATTTAAAAAAAAGAATCTTTGTGGATATTACTTGGAAAAATGAAAATCCTAATCTGAGGCTTATAAATAAATTATTCATCTAGGGTTTTAGAGGGGGCACACAATTAAAAAAAAAATACGGCCACTTGGTTTTCACGTGGAAGGGGGCTTTTTCGTTTTCCTCTCGAGTCAACGAAAAACCAACACAGTAGAAAGAGAGAAAAATCTCCTCCGGTCTTTTCTTCCTTCAAAGAGAAACGCAAGAGAAAGGAAAAGCTTAAAAAAAAGAAAAAGTCAAAAAAGAAAGCAAACAAAAGGTAGGAAAAGAGAGAGTGGACGTGTGCAGGGAGCAGAGGAGTCTGCGAAGGAAGCGACCGGTCAGCAGGGAAAGAAAAAAAAAAGAAAAAGGAAAAAACCAGGAACAGTGTCGCCTTCTTCGCGTAGGTAGTCTCGCGCCGTGCCGGCCACTGCCCGTTCCCCTTGCGACGTTGCCACGGCTCTTGCTCTGCTCGTCGTCGCGCCTACCGCGCCTCCACCCAACGCCGGCAGTTGAACCGCCCGCCACCGTCGCTCCGCCGGTTGTCCACGATCGCCCACCGCAGATCCCGCGATCTGACGTCCCTGCTCGCCGCACCGACGCCGCCCGGAGCCGAAGCCCACCGCGACTTCGCCCTGCTGTTTCGCCGCGACGCCACTGCTCCTGCGCGCCTGCGTCGCCCGCGTCTGGTCGCCTGCCACTGCCGCGACCCGTCTGCTGTGCCACAGCGACCCCATCCGCCTAGCCGCCGCTGCAACCCGTCGCTGAGCCTTCCTCGCTGCACCGCCGCCGACCTGCAGCACCTGTCTTCGAGCCGGTCGACGCGCCTTCGCCACTGCCGCCCATCCTCCGCTGGTTGCCGGCTGCGACGCCTGCAGTAGGCTGTGACCCCTTTCGCCGACGCCGCGCCTGCAACCCTCCGCCCGCGACGCTCCTGCTCCGTAGCCCTACAGCGACTCTACCCAGAACTGCCGCCTGCTGCAGCCACAGCCCGACGCCGCTCCTCTGCCCGCGACCCAGGACCGGTCGCCGAAGTCCGACGCTTTGCTGCTCCCGACGACCTGATGCACGCCCGAGCGACGAACCAACTGCGGCTTGCTCCTAAACGCCGGACAGCAGCCCCCTGCCAGCTGGTCAATGTTGCTGCCGCCGGTCCGCCCGCGGCCCTCGCCGGAGCTCCGAACGGCAACCCATTTAGCCGCCGGCTAACCTTAGTTTAGGAGGCCAAAGGTAGACTTCTTATTTTATTTTATTTTATTTTTATTCATTTATTTATTTAGTTTTTATTATTCATTTTATTTTTTTATTTGATGATGAGATGTTCGACATAAAACATCATGTGAAATTTATGATTGATAGTTTGATTTTCGCGCCTGAAATCCGACTCGTAATCACTTGGAAAAATCGCTAATCCAATCTCCCGTTTGATATTTGATTCGCGATTTATGTAAAATTGGCTAACCCGATCTCATGTGCGAGATATAGTTTGTCAATTTGAATATCAATCTTGCTCTGATTTGCTGTTGTGCCGTTTAAGTTAATTTTATTTTCTTTAAAAAAAAAATCCAAAAAAATATAGTTAGGATTAGATCCTTTTTTTTAGGGTTTACATATTTTAAATAGGAATTTTATTTCGAATAAATCTAAAATAAAAAAAACAAATCAATCAATTAGGCTGCTAGATTTTTAACTTGGATTGCATGTTTAATTATTTGGCAATTTTTAATTTCGAAATTAATTAAAAAAAACACAAAAAAGCCATCATGTCATGTAGAATTAGGTCATTCTTTATATGTTATGGCATATTAGGATAAAATTGCATGTTTCATTTTAAGTTTAGATTGATTTGTTTTTTTAGATATATTGCATCTTAGGCTAGAGACTGCTAGGTTAAGATAATATCTTAGTTTAAATTATGATTTAGTCTGACCTGATTCTTAATATAAGCAGGATAGAATTTTAATCTAGATAGTTAATCTTTGCATTTTTCTTAATTTCGAATTTCATAAAAAATAAAAATGTCTTAGAATAAATTAGTTCCATTCTCTAGTTCCATTCTCTAGGATAGCTTACATCTTTTAGGAAAAATAAAAATGTCATGTAAATGTCATATATGATTAGATTCATGAAATTCACGTCATTTAGAGATTGTTATTAGGTCCATTTAATTAGAAATTGCATGTCATTAGAATTAGGTCATTTAATTATATTGCATTGCATATTGCATGATTTTCATTAAATAAGTGAAAAAAAAGAAAGAAATTGCGTGTTAATTAGAAATCATATCTAGGATTATTGATGTGAATTCTGATCTAACAACGTAGATGCTTTCGTTGCTATGAGGTAAATTCTATAATTTATTTACTGCTTTACTTGGGTGTTAAATTGGTCGTTTGCGCACCCGCATGATCGACTCATATGTTAGAGAATTAGATTTAAAATCAATTTAAGTTGCCTGCAAAAGCAATTTTGAAAATAAAAAAATGGTATCGAAAGGGCATTAAAGAAATCTAGTGTAACCAAGTCCCCTTACCAATAGTCTCTGGTTCGTAAGAGTAAGGTAAAACTCTTGTTACTTTACTTGGGTTTATAATTGATCTACCAAAAAATAGATTAGTGGCGACTCCTAGATAAAATCTATCTGTATGTTAAGAATTTAAACTTAAGTCGCGAATTGATTTAGTTAAGTCTAGGCTTAACAATTCATTAGCCAAACTTTAGGTGGTTCACATCCGAAAATTTGGTCGCGACACTCTTTTCGAATCTGAATGGTTCAATTTCTGTTTCCAGCTCCCTACATCAAGTTTTTCGTGGGTTAATCAAAACTTGTGTTTTTTTTATCAGATTCATCCTTAATCTCATGTGAAATTTATGCATATTACCAAGAGTGATGTTCTTGAGGTCTTTGTTACTATGTACCTCTAGTATTTACTAGAGAAGAATTTTGTTCACTTAATTTTGTTGATAGTGAAGATTTTGGATGGACTTCGAACCCGTGGTTTTTTATCTCCTTACGTTAAGGAGGTTTTTCACATAAAAATCGCCTTGTATTTGCATACTCAGTATTTATTTTACTTTACAAGATCAGTTCCAATTAGGTTTGCACAAAATGAAAGATTATTTTATTCTAATGTGTTAATCCAATATTATTTGGGTTGTTACTATTCTCCCATCATAGTAATATAAAAGTTTTGGTTATTACTTGATTTTTCTACATTGCGTTAAATAATGAAAATAGATACAAGTAGAATTGTTATATTGAATTATTCGAATTATCATATTTAGAAAGGAAAGATGTATAATCTTTTATATGTGAATGATTATTATTTGCTTGTACTTGCTGAAGAGAAACCAAAGACTAAAACTGATATTAAATTTGTCTATATTTTATCATTAAGTGTGTGAGATATTAGGCAGTGGGTGAATGATAATGTTTTGAACTATATTATTGAGAAAACACATGTATGCAGTTTATGGAATAAGCTCAAACAGTTATATGTACGAAAGACTATGAATAACAAGTTATATATGATAAAACAGATGATGACTCTAAGATATCAAGATGATACTCGCTTGACTGATCATTTAAATTCTTTTCAAGGAATTATAAATCAATTGATTGTAATAGGAATCAAGTTTGATGATGAGATATGGTTGCTTGGCACTTTGCTGGACTTGTGGGAGACATTTCAAACGTCTTTGTCTAATTTTATTTTGGATGGTACGATTTGGCCAAGAGTAGTATTTTGAATGAAGAGATGAAAAGAAAAACATAGGGATCATCATCTTTAGCTATGTCAAGAGCAGTTTTGTGGTCCTTATTCATTGCATTGACGTTGGTTTCAAGGTACAGTAATAAGACCTCCACCAATTGCAAAGCTCTTAAGGGAAATCTAGTTAGTTAACCTTGAATTCTAGTTTCCATGGATATCACAAGTTCTAGTTAAATAAATGGGAAATGAAAATTAACAGGTCATCTTGGTGGACTCTACGCATGGATATATTGACAGGACGGAATAAACTATCGGCATTGAGGAAGAATGACTAGCAGGCAGTCAGAACTTATGGTGCGTTTGGGAACCACTTTTGGGGAAAGTCTTTAGGGAAATGCAAAGACCTTAAGGTGTTTTTCAAAATACAACTGTGTTTGGTAAATTATACTTTAAAAGCTCTTTGTGAAGTACTTCGAGTAAAATGGTGTTTGAGGAATTACATTCACAAAGGAGTTTTGTGGTAAAAAAGAATTATCAAAAGAAAAATTAAAAAAATTTGACCGGCAAGGGCAGTGACCGTCGGTGACCTCTGGCTACCTCGGATCTGGGGTGGCGTGGTCGTGCGACGTTGTCGCGACCTCCAGCGACCCCGGATCTAGGGCGGCGAGGTCGTGTGACGCCGCCTCGACCTCCGGCAACCTAGATCCGGGGCGTTGAGGTCGCGGGAGGACCTCGCCGCCCTGGATCTGGGTCGCGGCGGGGTCGCATGACACAAATCTAGTCGCCGCTCGAGCCTCTGGCACCAGATCTAGTTGCGACCAGACCTGTGACTAGATGGGTTGCGCGGCCCCGGCGAGCTCCGTGCGGAGGTCGCGGTGCGGCAGGCAACGGTTGCCAGTGATCACATCTGGTCGCAACCAGATTTGTGACTCGCGGAGGCTGTCGACTCTCCGACGATGATTGCCTAGGTCGCGGCGTCCCTCTAGCAGTCGCCGGCCCGGAGAAGATGAATAGTGTCTCATACAAGGGCACTTACCCGAAGAAACAAAAAATTCGTGAGGACAATTTCGGAAAAATAAAATAAAATGAATAGTGTCGCGTGGTCATGTCGAGGAAGTTGAAAGCCCAAGGTAGGTGGCTTTCAGCCTTACAAATGCTAGCTTTGTCATTAAGTCTCTTCCAAAGTTTTTTCCCAAACACCATTATTTTGGCCCAAGGGGCTTTGGACCCCCAAAGAGCTTCGGGAAGTGGTTCCCAAATGCACCCTTACTCCATTACTAATAGGGCTTTGAAAGTACTTGATTTGGAACCATCTGCACACTTTTGCATATGGCTCTGATGCTAAAGGGATGTTACTTCACATTGATTTGCGGAAGGTTGCATGACATTTGTACCTCAATCAAATGAATTAGAACTGTGGCTACAAGTCATGGTTCCTATGTTCCTAAATTACCCATTCTGGGTTCCTAATTTCATAGAAGTAAACAATGTGACACAAACAATGAGTGTCGTAAAAACTAATGAATTTGAAAGCATGAAGGGCACTTTATCTTCACAACTAAGTTCAAATACCCTTTGACGGACATCTCATATCGAATGAAAAATGGCAACAATTGTAATTTTAAAGTGACTGAGCACTAAATACACACACCAGTTGTGAACCTCAGGAAGTACCTTAGCTCGGGCCTTTCTCGTGGCAACATGCAATGCTATATTACCAAGCAAGTCAGGAAGCACAACCACCGCTGGATCTGCCTCAATAAGCAACTTAACAACTTCTTGACTATATCCTCTCACGGCCATATGCAATGCATTTTGGCCTTTCAAATCACTCCTCCGCCCCAACTGCTTGTCTTTGCCAAGCAAGGATCGAACAACCTCTACAAGCGCAAGCCTTGCAGCTAGGTGCAACGCATTTCTTCCATTCGATTTGAGAGCTGTGAACAAGCTACAATCCTTTGTAAGAATTATTGTGGCCCACATGATATGATTTATTATATGGTTTAATAATTATTGTTATGCTGTAAGAATAATAAATATTGGTTATGATAAGTTGCGACTCTAATAAGATGAAAGGGTATATCACTTTGATGGAAGGCACCTTTTCATCGAACGTATAAATAGAGTCCGGTCCTCTTTCCACCCACAATGAACAACAATAACAGAAAGGAATTGGGTATTCTCTCCTCCATCGATGAAATACATTAAAGTTTAGTGGGTAAGGGAGAGAAATCAGATTTCTTCATTTGCTTCGAGTTCATCGGTTTTCTACAACAATTATCATCAACGGTAATGCTATGGATAAAGGTACGTCTTTATCTATTTGTGAAAATCATGAAGATCAAAGATCACTGTTTTATTATGAGTTTCCGCATCAAAAGTATTGTATGTATAATCTAATAGTTGGTATTAGAGCGTGGTTTATGATCTCATGATTTTTCCGTTTAAAGAAATATTATGATTTATGTATGATGATTCGTTGAACGATCCACTATTTGTTGTTGTTAAAATGTTTAAAGAGGGTTATGTTAAAGAAAATCCGAATGAGGGAATGTTTTTATGGAGAAAAGGACGAAAATGGAGTAATTCGGAATTTTAAGGACAAAAATGGAGGAATTCAGAATTTTAAGGGCAAGATAGAAACTCTCCGATTCCGGGCAAAATCCGGTGACCTACCACTTGGTTTCGGACCCATACGGTCGCACTGCCATGAGGAACATTAGCCATGAGTTTTTCTGGTATATTGGTGTTCGCCGGAGGTTAATCAGGCGGCGGAAGTCGCGGTGGTTTAGGGTTTAAATTTTGGGAAATTTTCGTTTGATTTGAGGCCAATTTCTTGGTCATTTTCGTCGAAACTTGAACCCATGTGGTCGTGCTAACATGCTCTTCAAAACCCATTGTTTATTTGTGTTTGGGATGGGCTGCCGGAGAAGAAACGGCCGGCAAAACCGCAGCGGAATGGCGAAAAAATGGCGAAGAGACGCGTTCGGTTGTTCGAGGAAGAAGGCGCGTGGGCTCCATGCGCGCGCTGTCGTTGCAGGCGCGTGGAACCACGCGCCACGCGCTTTCACACGCGCGCCAACCGCTGGCGCGTGGAGTTCACGCGTGTGGAACTGCTCGCGGTAGTTGCCAGGCGCGTGCAACGCGTTAAACGCGCGTGTGCGGGGCACGCGCCTGACGTCCCCGCGTGGCCTTTTACGTTTTTGCCCTTATGCCATTTTTAAATTCCCATTTCGTCCTTCTCGCAATTTATTTACTGTTCTGCCCCTGTTTAATTTATAATTACGATTTTGCCATTGATGATTATTTACCATTTTGCCCCTGGGTTATAAATTTATGATTATGCCCTTATGGAATTATGATTTTACGATTCTGCCCTTATGCTTTGATTACAATTTTATCCTTGTGTGCAATTTGGTAAATATTTGTATTTTACAATATTAAAAAAAAAATTCATATTATGAATGGTTTGTTAGTCACCAAAGTGGCCAAATCTTGAAGTCTTTTGAATTTTTTTCTTTTTTGATATTGTAAATTGTTTTATTCAATTATCCATGATTAATTGATGCTATATATGAAATTGATATATTTTATATCATTATTGGAGTTATGGGTATATTGAAGTTCATTTATTATAAGAACTTAGGTATTAACCTAAAGGTTAATTATTTTCTTATAATTCATGAACATGATGGTTGATAATTAATATGACTTGTTAAATTTGTTTGTATATCCAAAGATAACAAATAAATTTTAATAAGATATATTTATAATTATCAAATAAAAGTTATTAGCATCATTATGGTATATATATATTTGTATATCATAGGATCGCCCAAAGGAGAACTATGATGTACATGTGTCGTTTAGTTTGAATCTGATTAGGTGATATTCTCAAAGTATTAATGTATTAGTATTTTGTTGCATATTTGCAGTATCTGTACCTGTTTCACTTCATTCGCACGCCTCATCTGTTCCCTTATTCAATGGGATAAATTTTCTTGATTGGAGTGAACAAGTCCAGTTTTACTTAGGTGTCCTGGATATTGATTTAACGCTTTAAGCTGAGAAACCAGCTGATATTACTAATGAAAGCAGCGATGAAGAAAAGTCTTTCCATAAAGCTTGGGAAAGATCGAACAGACTAAGCTTAATGTTCATGCGAATGACAGTTGCAAACAACTTAAAGACTTTTCTTCCCAAGACTAACAATGCTAAAGAATTTATGAAATTTGTGGAAAGGCGTTCTCAAACTACTGATAAGTCACTTGCTGGTACATTGATGAGCACACTAACCACCATGAAATATGATGGTTCGCGTACCATGTATGAACATATACTTGAGATGACAAATTTAGCAACAAAGTTAAGGACTTTGGGAATGAACATGGATGAGTACTTTTTAGTACAATTTATACTTAATTACTTACCTCATGAGCAATATGGGCCATTTCAAATGAATTACAACACTATAAATGATAAGTGGAATGTGAATGAATTGGCTAGTATGCTAGTTCAAGAGGAGACAAGGATAAAGAATCAAAAGGCTCATTCTGTTCATCTTTCAAGTCATCAAGAAGTTCGAAAGAATTTCAAGAGGAAAGGTGGAAGGAGTAAGAAGAAAGGACTACACATCCTGAATGACTCTTCAAAGGTTTTTCAAATCCACAAGAAGGAACACAATCTTGTTATTTATTTATTTATTTTTTGGTAAAGAGAACACAATCTTGTTAATTGTCATTTTTGCAACAAAATTGGACACTTGAAGAAAGATTGTCTGAAATGTAAGGTTTGATTCGAAAAGAAAGGTAAACCTTGTGCTTTAGTATGCTTTGAATCAAACTTTACTGAAGTTCCTCATAATATTTGGTGGATTGATTCTGGTGCCACCACTCATGTGTCAAATACGATGCAATGATTTTTTACGATTCAAACCATAAAACCAAATGAAAGTTATGTGATTACGGGGAATAGAAACAAAGCTCTAGTTGAAGGCATTGGCACTTATCGTTTGATCTTAGATACTGGGCATTATTTGGATTTGTTTCGAACCCTTTATGTACCTACATTTTCTCGCAATTTAGTTTCTTTGCCAAGACTTGATGTAGCAGGATTTTATTTTAAGTTTGGATCTGAATCTTTCAGTCTATTTAAGAGTGATACTCTTATTGGAACTGAAACTTTATGTGAGGTCTTTACAAATTTAGACTTGATTATACTTTTGTTGAGACATTAATGACCTTGCATCATAATGTTGGCATTAAACGAAATTTGGTGGATGAAAATTCTGCTTACTTGTGGCATAAACGTTTGGGGTCATATATTCAAGGAAAGAATGCAAAAATTAGTGAAGAATGAAATTCTTCAAAATTTAGATTTTACTGACCTTAGAGTGTGTATTGATTGTATTAAAGGTAAACAAACAAAAAACACTAAGAAATGTGCCACAAGAAGCACATAGCTTCTTGAAATTATACATACCGACATATGTGGTCCATTTGATGTTCCATCTTTTGGTAATGAAAGCTACTTCATCACTTTTATTGATGATTTTTCACATTATGACTACATTTATCTATTGTATGATAAGTCTCAATCAGTGAATGCACTTGAAGTGTATATTAAAGAGGTTGAGAGGCAATTAGATAGAAATGTGAAAATAGTAAGATTGGATAGATGCGGTGAATATTATGGAAAGTATGATGAATCGGGACAATGTCTAGGTCCATTTGTTAAATTCCTTAAAAGACATGGCATTTGTGCTCAATACACAATGCCAGGTACAACACAACAAAATGGTGTAGCAGAAAGGTGTAACCGTACTTTAATGGAAATGGTTAGGAGTATGATGAGTCATTCATCTTTATCCTTATCTTTGTGAATGTATGCTTTATGGACTTCTATGTACTTATTAAACAGGGTTCCTAGTAAGGCAGTTCCAAAGACTCCCTTTGAACTGTGGACTGGAAGAAAACCTAGTTTACGATACCTGCATGTTTGGGGTTGTCAAGCAGAAGTAAGAATTTATAATCCACATGAAAGGAAATTGGATTCAAGAACAACCAGTGGTTATTTCATTGGTTATGTAGAGAAATCCAAAGGATATAAATTTTATTGTCTTAATCATAGTACAAGAATTGTTGAATTTGGAAATGCTAGGTTCATTGAGAATGGTGACATCAGTGGGAGTGATAGAATGCGTGATGCTTGCATTTAAGAAGTAATGGTAGAAGTTCCTATACCCAAAGCTTCTAAAGTTGTTGTTTCTAATATTATAGTACAATCTGATAATAATCAAGAACAACAAATTAATGAACAAAAACTTCATAATGAAGATGTCAACATTGAACCTCCAATAGCTGAGTTACAAGAAATAGCATTAAGAAGATTTCAAAGAGAAAGGAGGTCGGCTATTTCTGATGACTATATGGTTTATTTACAAGAGTCAGAAATTGACCTAGGAATTGAAAATGATTCATATTCATATTCCCAAGCCATGGAATGTGAAAATTCTAATTAATGGTTTAATGTCATGGAAGAAGAGTTAAAATTCATGCATCAAAATCAAGTCTGGGATATTGTTGAATTGCCTAAATGATGTAAAAAGGTCGGGTGTAAATGGGTCTTTAAGACCAAGTGTGACTCAAAAGGTAATATTGAACGACATAAAACCAGACTTGTTGCAAAGGGTTTTACTCAGAAAGAATGCATTGACTATAAAGAGACATTTTCACCAATCTCTAAGAATGATTCACTTAGAATTATTATGGCTTTGGTGGCTCATTATGACTTAGAGTTATACCAAATGGATGTAAAAACCGCATTTCTTAATGGGAATTTAGAAGAAGAGGTTTATATGGATTAACTCGAAGGCTTTTCAGTTAAAGAAAAGGAACACATGGTATGTAAATTAAAGAAGTCAATATATGGACTTAAACAAGCTTCCCGACAATGGTATCTTAAGTTTAACGATACCATAACTTCATTTGGATTTAAGGAAAACACCGTTGATCGGTGTATATATATGAAGATTGGTGGGAGCAAGTTTATTTTTCTAATTCTGTATGTTGATGATATTTTGCTTACTGCTAATGATCTTGGTTTGTTACATGAAACCAAGAAGTTTCTCTCTAAGAATTTTGAAATGAAGGATATGAGAGAGGCAATGTATGTGATAGGAATAGAAATATCCCGTGATAGATCACAAGGATTGTTAGGATTGTCTCAGAAAGCCTACATTGAAAATTTTTTAGAGAGATTTAATATGAGTAAATGCTCAGCAGAAATAGTTCCAATTCAAAAAGGTGACAAATTTAGCCTTATGCAATGTCCGAAAAGTGAATTAAAACGAGAACAAATGAAAAATATTTCTTATGCATCTGTTGTGGGGAGCTTAATGTATGCACAAACTTGCACCGCACCGGACATCGTTTTCTTTGTCGGAATCGGAATGGCGGAGATATCAAAGTAATCCCTGGAATGGATCATTGGAAAGCTGCAAAGAAAGTTCTTAGATACTTGCAAGGAACGAAGAATCATATGCTCACTTATAAAAGATCCGATCATCTTGAGGTGATTGGATATTCAGATTCAGACTTAGCCAGATGTGCCAGTATAAGAAAATCAACGTTTGGTTACTTATTTCTTCTAGCTAGAGGGGCAATTTCATGGAAGAGTGCAAAACAGTTAGTTATTGCTGCATCCACTATGGAAGCTGAATTTGTAGCATGCTTTGAGGCCACTATTCATGGATTATGGCTGCGAAATTTTATTTCAGGGCTTGTGATTGTCAACAGTATTGCCAAGCCACTAAAAATTTATTGTGATAACTCTGCAGCAGTTTTCTTCTCTAAGAACGACAAGTATTCTAAGGGTGCTAATCATATGGAGATCAAATACTTGTCTGTTAAAGAAGAAGTTCAGAAACGAATAGTGTCAATTGAACACATTAGCACCAAACTTATAATAGCAGATCCTTTAACAAAAGGACTGCCGCCCAAAACATTTAATGAGCATATTGAAAAGATGGGCATTATTGGACGTCATTACTGTTTGTATTATGATTTTATTGAGTTAATGTATTTGACACTTTGAGCTCACTTACGTGTTTATGATATTTCCTGTTTTCTATTTAGTATACATTATGGAAATAAATTAATGTTAAACAGGATAGTTTCTAAAGAAACATTATGGTTGGACTATTACTGTACTTCTCATTTATGGATCATGTTAAATAAAGTGCTATAGTTGTAGTATATAAAATGGACTATGTCGATTAATGACATACAACCGTTATGACTCATATTAGTTTTCTTTACTTAATTGTGATTATTATGTGATTGCCAATTTAATGAAATTTTTATAACATAATAGTATTGTGCACATTACAGTCTTTATTAAACCATGAAAGGAATATCATATGGGCCAAGTGGGATAATGTAAGAATTATTGTGGCCCACATGATATGATTTATTATATGGTTTAATAATTATTGTTATGTTATAAGAATAATAAATATTGGTTACGAGAAGTTGCGACTCTAATAAGATGAAATGGTATATCACTTTGATAGAAAGCACCTTTTCATCGAACGTATAAATAGAGTCCGGTCCTTTCTTCACCCATAATGAACAACAATAACATAAAGGAATTTGATATTCTCTCCTCTATCGATGGAATACATTAAAGTTTAGTGGGTAAGGAAGAGAAATTGGATTTCTTCATTTGCTTCGAGTTCATCGGTTTTCTACAACAATTATCATCAACGGTAATGCTATGGATAAAGGTACGTCTTCATCTATTTGTGGAAATCATGAAGATCAAAGATCACTGTTTTATTATGAGTTTCCGCATCAAAAGTATTGTATGTATAATCTAACATCCTTTGCTAGTAGCAAATCAACTACAACAGCATGCCCTCTTTTAGCTGCAATTATAAGAGGGCTGCCATTTGAGGGGCCGGCAGCCTTGATCAACTCGGGGTCATATTCTAAAAGCATTTGGACAATGTCTGCAACAAAAAGGTCCATACAAGCACAGTAATGATTATCGGAATGCCATGACCTTCAGGAAATCCACTTCTCATTTTATAAAAAAATATTTTTATAATGTTAAAAAAGGCTATGGGTTTAAAGTGGGTTTCTTAATAACCTATTTAGACCCTCTTTTTATATTTAACTTACTTAATCCCATTTATGACCCACATTTAACTTTCACTTAACCCATTTATGATCCACATTTAAGTTTCACTTGACTCATATATGACTCATTTAACTAAAAATGGGACATAATATGAATTTATGACCAATTTTGCCAGGTATACAGAGGAGCAAGGCTTGCTTCTGCGCTTGCCTCACCAATCGGCCATCGGCTGTTGACTTCGAGGAGGATCGGCTTCACGGAAGCAACATCATCCGGCTCCACTGCCAAGTGCAACTCTGTGTTCTTGCGCGGTGCGGCCTTGTTCTGTGTAAAAGATTGATCAAACTGCCCTGTCATGGCCAAGTTCGGCGGTGGCAGAACGCCACTCTCTATGTCCTGGTGAAACCCTGGACATGAAAAGCACGCCAATCAGTCACTGGCTGCGGATAAGGAATTTGACAGAACTCAGGAGAGCATCAACGGATTAAAACTAAACCGAAATGCTTATCCCTCAAAGTGGAGAAGATATTAGTAGAATTGAGGGGGAGTGAGGGAACCTTCTGTAATTGCCGAAGACATTCGAATGGCTGCAAAGCGATAGGAGAGGTTGACCACTCAAGAAGAAGAAGGTGTTAAATTATCGTCATGAGTTTGAATTGAGATAAGGATTTGTTAAAGCAAATAGCAATTAGGGGTGGCATCAATCCAATTCAAACCGACAATTTCGAACAATTCTCCACTGAATTAGGTAGCTTCAAGGATAAAAAGCCTAAAAACCGGCCAGGCTAGTTTAGTTATTGAGTTATCTCTCTAAACAGTTGAATCTACTTGAAAACTAATCTACCCAAGCTAGGTCTAAGTTGAGGATAAAAAAAAATTATCCTAGGCGACTCAAATAGAATCGAATTACTTAAACCATTTTGCCAAAGGAATCTAATATATCAATAATGCCAAATAAAAAGAGATCTAAAATAATAAAAAAAAGGGGAAAAACTTGCAACCCAATTCCTGAGTTTACCCTAGAACCAGCCAGTTCCAAAGGGTCGGCTTGGGTTCACAATTCTAAAAATCTGAAACCGGCTAGGTAGATTCCGAGTTTTCAAATGAAAATAGACCTGCTCCAAAACCGATGCATCCAGTAGCCGCCTAAGAAATTCCCTTGACGTTTATTCCAGATGGGTCGAGGATTCAACCGCCTACTTGACTAGAAATATTGAACTGATTCATGCCACTAGACTATCCAGATACAGGTTGGTAAGAGAAGGTTTTGCGTTTCCAGCTAATGTTTCATTGCTCAAGAAAATACACGTCTTTGCAGCCAAAAATTCCAACACGTGGTGGCCCTTTGTCTCCAGTCAATTATGGCGGACATAGGTCGCAGGAAAGTTAGCCACCTGCCAGTGCCATTTGCCTCTCTCTCGCATATTCTTGCTCTGCATCACTTTCTCTTTTTTCGCGAAGAAAAGTTTCTTTCATTATTCAAAAGGAATTGAACGTTTTGGAACAAGGATACTGTAGAGCGAATCTAAGGGTGTGTTTGTTTTGCAAAAACTAATTTTCAGGAAAATGTTTATATCATTTTTTAGTGTTTGATTCATTTAGGAAAATGAGTTAATAAAAAATATTTTCCTAGTCAACAAAAAATATTTTCCTTCCAAAGCTTAAATTCGGGAAAACAATTTTCATTGATACTGGAAACGTTTTCTAAAATGTTGTAAGGTCCTTGCTTAATGAAAAATTTATTATTAAAAAATTTAAATTCAAAATTTTGAATTTATTATTATTATATTCTTTTTTTTTTTCTTTTCTTTCTTTGGCCATGAACGTAAACCGTAACTACTCCCCTCTCTCCTTCTCCTTCGCCCCCTCCCTTTCGTCACCGCCGCCTCCTCCAACCCTAGCCCCTCCTGCCCTCTCGTCGGCTTTGCTCCCTCCTTTTCCTCTTCGTCGGGGTCTTTTGCACCTTTATTCTCCAATGGATTCGGCTCCATGCCGGCGACTTTGGCGCCGATGCTCTTCGGTACGCTGTTGTCGGTCGTGTCCGGAGGATCGCCGCCCTTTGGAATAGCTCAGCCTGCCGCGAGCTCTGGTCGGTCGCCGTTCGCGTCGAGTTCCCCTTCACCATTGTTTGCCTCGTTGGGGAGCTTTGCTGCTTCTCTATTCGGTGCGCTTGCGCCTTCTTCCAGTGCAAGCCCATGTTCATCCTTGTTTGCGACGCCTCGGGCATGGTCAAGGCTCACCGGCTTGTGCCTGTGCTTGGAGCTCGGCCAAGCTTCGGTGGACGGAATTGTTGTAGAGGGAGGTGAGGTCGTTGAAGATGGCGGTGATGGCGGTGGATAGGAGGAAGGGGCGATGGGTTAGGTGCAGAGGCGGGTTGGGGAGAAGGGAAAAAGGAAATAAAAAAAAAAAAAAAAAAAAAATATATATATATATATTTAAAAATTTGATTTTTTATATGAGAGAAAACATTTTCCAATGAGATCTAAACAGGAAATAACGTTTTCAATGATATATATCAAACAAAAGAAAACTCATCGTATTCCTAGAGAGTATTTTTTAAGAAAATGTTTTCCTTAATTATTGAGTTTTTTCGTGAAATAAACGCACAATAAATCTAGAAAATAATAAGGATCAATAGAGCACGACAAAATTAAGTACATATTCATTCCATAAGAATGAATTTGTCAAGCAAAATAATTAGGGGATAATCACTAGATCTCATATCTTTTGTTAGTGATTAAAAGAGGATGTTACTCAAATTTAAAATTAAATTGGGATAATTCAACCTTTGAAATCGAGAACTAGATTAGGATAAGAGAGCTCCAAACATCTAAATCGGGAGAATTCTGTGTCCTTTAGTAGGGGTGTCAGGAACCGAATCAAAAATCGAACCGAACCGAAACAAAAAATTCAATTTTTTCGATTCTATTTTTGTTCGATTCTCATTCAAAATCGATTTTTTTTTTTTATCGATTTGATTTTTATCGGTTAATTGAACCGAACCAACAAACCGATAAAAGAGAACCGTTAACCAAACTGTCAAACCCTATTTTTAATTCTCTCCCGTCTCCTCTCGTCTTGGTCAGCTCAAAGGTGCGACGGCGACGACGGCGGCTACTGTGACGGCGACGGCGGCAGGGACGGCAACAGCGACGGCGACAAGGATGGCGACCGATTGAGGGACATGCCCGAGCATGTCCTGCTCCCCTCGACGCCCTCCTCAGTCCTCCCCACCATCGACCGCGTCTGGTTCAACCATGATTCTGCCTTGAGCTCATGTGGGGTGAGGGAGGGAGACGTCTCCCGCTCTAGTCATCATCTGGGTCCGCGTCTTCTCTTCCCTTCTTGGAATGGTTTGATCCTAGGATAGAGAGAGACAAAGAGAGATATACAGAAAGAGAGATACAGAGAGAGGGAGGGAGAGGGAGAGGGAGAGGGAGGGAGACTCATGGCGCTGTTTCGAGCTTCCTAGCTTCCGGAGGAGGAGGGCTGCTATTGAGCGAAAGTAAGTATGGATTAAAAACTGTTCGGGCTTCCGAGGTAGTTTGGTTTCTCTGTTTCTTGTGTCTCGAAAGATGTGTTGTTGTTTCGTGGAGGATGATGGAATCGCTCGATTGGTTTTCTTTTTCCCTTCTCTTCCATTTGCAGCTTGGAGAGGTCATGAATTCGACGACCACTCAGTTTGTGTCCTCTAGAAGTAAGTAAATCATCTCACACGTCGGTCGTAAGCCCTTGTTAGTTTTCGTGAATTAGGTAGTTTTTGTATAGGAGTCATGGGAAAAATTCATGGACTGAGGATCTGTTTTGCTGTCTTTTGTTGGTAGAGATGATGAACTAGTAGTCTTTGATCGCATCTCAGACGGGCGATGGACTGAAATTTGGTAGAGATGATGAACTAGCTGTCTTTTGTTGGTAGAGATTATGAACTAGTAGGCTGGGGATTTGTTGGCTTTTATTGGAATTTGTTCTTAAGTTTTTTCAACTTTGGGAGATGATTTCCAATTCTTTTACAGGTTGTGATTTTGCCGGGCTTAAGAAGTGGTGATCTGTTGTGTTATCTTTGTGATGTCGAGTTGATGATCTCTGACAATTAGATAAAGCTACCACCTTTCTCGAGACAGTTACTGGTTTGAACGGAGTTTGTTCTTTAGTCCTGTTATTTTCCGATTCATGTGAAAACCAATTCTCATTCCTTTGGTGGTCAGAGTTTGGTTGATGTATGAACTGTCATGGTTCTTTCTATGCAATGTGTATGCTCACTTCGGATAATTGCTGTTGAAAATCTAACGCCGGTGTCCTTCCAAGAAATAGTCCCTCCCTCGTGTCCTCATCCTTTATTCTCCTGCTGCATCTTTGATTTCGCATGCAATTCCTCTCTTGTTTGCTCTTTGCTTGACACCCTCTGCCAAGTACTCTTCAGAGAAGACGTCGTTCCTGAACCGCACTCTTGATCCTTCTTCTTTGCCTTCTGTTTGTCATATTTTGTATGTTTTCTAGTTGAGTGAAATTGAATTAGCAGAACATATTCCTGCAGGGGATAAAATTTGGTTTGAGGTGACATAGATGTAGGCGAATTTATTGTGCCAATACCACATGTTAAGCAAGTAAAGTAAGCAAGTAAAGGTGAGATGATTTGGTTGAATTGGATTGTTCTTTTTTAAATTTTAAGCATGATGAAGTTGAAAAAACACATTCCTGGTTACAGGTTTCAAATGCTTAAAGTGCAGTAACATATTGAATTTAGATTATTTTGAGTTGAATAGAAAAAAAAAAAAAAAAAAAAAAAAAAAAAAACCGAAAACCAAAAACTGAAAACCAAAAACAGAAATACCGAACCGAATTGAACTGAAATTTTGGTTCGGTTCGTATTCGGTTCGGGTCTCGTTTGGTTGGGTTCGGAAGATTTTTCTAACAATTCGGTTTGATTCGGTTTTTCAAAAAATGGAACCGAATTGTCGACACCCCTCTCCCTCAGGACACCCTACCGTGTGAAGGATTTCAAACTACAGCATTGAGTTACTGTAGAAGTTTTCGCACTGTTCATGTGCCTTTTTGAGAAGTAAAAGATGGGCGAGAAACCGGATGTTTGGTTGCAGGTGACGTGGTTTACTTAGTGCGAATGATAATACTTCTTGGCTGGGGAAGAGTTTTTTTTTAGAAATAGTTCTTTTCTATTTCTATTATGGGGAACAATTTCTGTATAAAAAAACCCGTTTGATAACTACACAAGATTTCTACTCTTGGAATAGAAAAAGAATAGAAATGTGTTTGGTAACGCAACAATTTCTTTTTTGTATTTATTCGTTTTTTATTCTTGCTTACGAATCGCCGTTGCCGCTGCCAGTCGCTGCCGCCTCCGTCCGCCAGCGGCGGCGGCGGCGAACGGAGGCGGCGGTGACCGGCGGCGGTGAAGGCGGCGGCGACGGCGAGCGACGGCGACGTCGACCGGCGGTTGGCGGTTGTCGGCGGCCGATGTGCTGGGCGGCAGCGGTTGGTGGAGGTGGTGGTGGTCGGCGGACGTGTGGCGGCGGTGGCGGCGGCGACCGGCGGTGGCGGTGACCGGCGACCGGCGGCGAAGGCGAGCGATGGCGACGTCGACCGGCGGCGGCGGTGGTCGTCGACGGCCGATGGGCTGGGCGGCAGTGAGTGACGAAGGCGGCGGTGGTGGCCGGCGGGCGTGCGCGCGGCGGCGGCGGCGGCGCGCGGCGACCGGTGACGGCGCGGCCGGCGACCGGCGGCGGCGGAGACCGGCGACGGTGACGGCGGTGGCGACCGGTGGCGACCGGCAACGGCGGGGGGCGGTGGTAGGTGGCGGCAGCAAGAGATGAATAAAAAAAAAAAAATTCACTTATTTCTGAAACTTATTCCCGGGAACAAGAATCAACGTTTTTTTACTTCTCATTTCTATTCCAAAACCATTCCCGGGCTAACTTTTTGTTCCCGAGAACAAAAAACTAACTTGCCGTTATCAAACGGGTTTCTATTATTTTTTTTATTCTGGGGAAGAAAAGAATAGAAATTCTTTGGCTGGGGAAGGTTACTATGCGCAGCCTTAAAAGCAGATGGATTGAGACACTAACTGTTGCGCCACTGTGTTAGGTATCCCGTAAGCACAGGAGTGGTTGGTGACGGGAGCCATCGCCTGACTTGTCAACGAAGAAAGAGGAAGCGAAAGAAAAGATAAGGCGGAATAGTTCTTGGACCATAGTGAAGATACTGAAAAATGGGGTCGTAACAACGAAGGAGAGTGCTTGATTAATGTTATGACTTCTTTTCGAATGCCTGTTGAGTACGAGTCTGGGATTATCATGCTAAAGAAGAACATCCCCAGCAAACCAGATCAGAAAGATCCAGCTCAATATCATCTGCACTGAGTAAACTCAATGTAAATAGAGCCAACTGATTCCATCGTGAGACACTATGCTATGCTAAACACAGGGAAATGACTCACACTAGAATTAGAATCCAACATAAGATTACCGATGAATCTTACACATTGACAGGAGAGACCATGTGAGACCTACATTATACTTTTCTTCTCTTTCTTTCTAACCTCCACCTCCCATAATCAATTTGGGTTAGCCTCAGCCTGAGGACGACCGCTATGGCATACACTCGGCATAGGCTCAGCACCTAACACTCTTCTGCACCTTCATAGAAATTACCCAGAATTGATGCACAGAATCTTCAACCAATACGAACTGCAATTTTGGTTGAGATACATAAGTGCACAGACAGATACAACCGCAGGACTGTAAAGAGAGACCACTTATTAAAACACCTCTTGGCCTATGTTTCCTTTTTCCTTATTGACCTAATCCTCCTTAATTTCATCTCATAGTAAGTCTTGATGCCAAGAGAGCCCAGTAATAAAACTCCCCCAGTAACCGTAATCAAGGCTGAAGCCCACTCGTTCCGCCTCCCTACCACTACATATATTGCAGTCATAAATACCACAAAAATGCAGATTGTCGCAAGCCATATGAGTTTCCTTGTTACCTCTGCCATCATGGCAAGTGCCTCTGGTTCAATCTCTCCTCTGGTCACCGTGACCTGGATTAGCACGACCGCCATGGACGCAAAAAATGCTATGGAGTTACAGATGATCAGTACTTGAACGGATGTATTGCTCATGGCTAGAGGAATCCCACTATTATCACCACCACTAGGCACTGTGAAAATGGCTGCAAATGCTATTTGGGCTATGAGAATGGCAGCCATATTTATGGAATGTGCACTGTTGATCCCTCCCTGAAGAGCTTTCTTGAGTTCTTTGACAGCTCCAAGGTCATTAGCTCGGGAAGCACCCTTACGAGAAAGGCAGCTTCTGATGTTAATGGACTCTGGAGAAAAAGGGAGCTCTTCAGCTATGTCAAGAGCAGTTTTGTGGTCCTTATTCGTTGCATTGACGTCAGTTTCAGGGTACAGTAATAAGACCTCCACCAACTGCAAAGCTCTTAAGGGAAATCTGGTTAGTTGACCCTGAATTCTAGTTTCCATGGATATCACAAGTTCTAGTTAGATAAATGGGAAATGAAAATTAACAGGTCATCTTGGTGGACTCTACGCATGGATATATTGACAGGACAGAATAAACTATTGGCATCGAGGAAGAATGACTAGCAGGCAGTCAGAACTTACTCCATTACAGATAGGGCTTTGAAAGTACTTGATTTGGAACCATCTGCACACTTTTGCATATGGCTCTGATGCTAAAGGGATGTTACTTCACATTGATTTGCGGAAGGTTGCATGACATTTGTACCTCAATCAAATGAATAAGAATTGTGGCTACAAGTTATGGTTCCTATGTTCCTAAATTACCCAGTTCTGGGTTCCTAATTTCACAGAAGTAAACAATGTGACACGAACAATAAGTATTGTAAAAACTAATGAATTTGAAAGCATGAGGTCAGATTATCTTCACAACTAAATTCATATACCCTTTGATGGACATCTCATATCGATTGAAAAATGGCAACAACTGTAATTTAAAAGTGAATGAGCACTACATACATACACCAGTTGTGAACCTCAAGAAGTACCTTATCTCGGGCCTTTCTTGTAGCAACATGCAATGCTGTATTACCAAGCAAGTCAGGAAGCACAACCACCGCTGGATCTGCCTCAATAATCAACTTAACAACTTTTTGACTATATCCTTTCACGGCCATATGCAATGCATTTTGGCCTTTCGAATCACTCCTCCGTCCCAACTGCTTGTCTTTGCCAAGCAAGGATCGAACAACCTCTACAAGCCCAAGCCTTGCAGCTAGGTGCAATGCATTTCTTCCATTTGATTTGAGAGCTGTTAACAAGCTACAATCCTTTGCTAGTAGCAGATCAACTACAGCAGCATGCCCTCTTGTAGCTGCAATTAGAAGAGGGCTGCCATTTGTGGGCCCGCCAGCCCTGATCAACTCGGGTTCATATTCTAAAAGCATTTGGACAATGTCTGCAACAAAAAGGTCCATATTATTGGAATGCCATGACCTTCAGGAAATCCACTTCTCATCCTTCCAGTCCTAGCTGATTAGACTATAGGTAGCTAGGATGTATGCATTTCACTGTGAGTACAGATTCTACAAGGGTGCACCTTTACTTAGTGCCGAGTGTGTACCATTTTTCACATCAGCATTACAAAAAGATCTGCAAGATGGGAGTTGCTTTCTAGAACATTTTGTGACTCGATGTTGCAGGAACTTCAAAAAAACGGATATAGCAAGATAAATGCAAATCAGTACTTTTAAATTTAACTGAGCAATACATGAAAATGTAAGCTCCTCCCTGAAATGTTTTCATATGGGCAAGGCATCAGGCCATGATTGGCCCAAAGACTTGAGCTATAGCCACTCATCATGTAACGACATAAATGTGAATGTAATGACATGAGGACGTCCCAATAGTTTCAGGTGAACTCCACCCTTACGCAGTATAATGGTGCAGATTTCAGGTTTCGGTCTAGCTTCACTCTTCCGTAGTATAATGATGCAAAGATCAGTCTTTCAACAAGAATATAAAAAACAAAACGATAGAAAGACCAGGCATATCATCAGAAATCACGAGTGGTCGAAGCTTGCCTCGGACAGAGTATCCAAGGTAACTTCCATGCTTAGTGAACACAATTTCTGTCCCAGAAGCTACACACGAGTACTCAAGAAGGTTGATCCCTAATCGGTTAAAATGAGGTGCCTTCACGTTCAATAAGTATCCGACCACATCAACTAGACGCCAGAGCCAAAAATGAAGAAATTAAGAAATGCAAATATCAGGAATTAATCACCAGCATGTCCATGACCAGCAGCAATGTGCAGGGCAGTCAAACCGTCGAGGTTCTTCCTCATAACCCCTTCTCTGGTCGAATGCTTGAGCAGTTCCTTCACGATGCTCGCATGCCCTCTCTTTGCTGCCACGAACAACGCGGTCTCTCCTGATTCGTTCACTTCATCCACCGGCTCCAGAGGAGCAACGCTTGCTTCCGCGCTCGCCTCACCAATCGGCCATCGGCAGTTGACTTCGAGGAGGATTTGTTTCACGGAAGCAACATCATCCCGCTCTGCTGCTGAGTGCAACTCTGTGTTCTTGCACAGCGCGGGCTTGTTCTGTGTAAAAGATTGATTGAGCTGCCCTGTCATGGCCAAGTTCGGCGATGGCAGAACGCCACTCTCTATGTCTCGGTGAAATCCTGGACATGATGACAGAACTCAGGAGAGCATCAACGGATTAAAACTAAACCGAAATGCTTATCCCTCAAAGTGGAGAAGATATTGGTAGAATTGAGGTGGAGTGAGGGAACCTTCCGTAACTGCCGAAGCCATTCGAACAGCTGCAGAGCGATCGGAGAGGTTGACCACTGAAGAAGGAGGAATGCTCGAGTTTCAATGTCACGTTGTTATGGTAATGCGAACGACCGGCGGTAAGAACGGAGTTGATGTGAACGTGGTGGGCCATCGCTGTAGTGAAGGGAGGGGAACTGAGAAAGTCAACGCAAGGAGAGTACACGTGGAATCGCAGACCCCATTAAGTTATGACGGTGCATGCAATATTGTGAACGGGTTGAGTCGCTGAAGGATTCTTTTGTCGCTTTGTTGGAGGGATTGATGATCTTTTCCAAGTTACGAGTCGCACTAGTACTCCTCCAGAAGACCCATCTTTTTCATGCGATGGAATGCCAAATTTCGAGCAAGTTCTTCTCCTTCAAACTCGCCGAAGGCCGGATCTTGGCAGTCTTCCGCGAGCAGTGCGAGATGAGAAGGCTTCTTCAGGATAATACGCGCCGAAACGCATGCTCTCCTATACATCATTCTGTGTACTTTTCAATTCCTACACTTTATATCTTTATGTAATCTCAATTCCAGTTATATTTATTGCATTGAAGTTAACGATGCACTATTATCTACAGTTACAGGGCGATTCACAGATGCCTTACAAAAGTTGCGATTATTCTCTTTGTTAAATTATGGAGTTTGAGCGTTTGTAAAAACGCGTTTCGCTAGATTCTTGAAGAATTACAAAAGAGAAAATAAAAATAAATAAATACGAATTTCCTTATTTGCGGAAGCCAGCAGAAGCCGGCAAAAGCCGAATTATTTTCGTGGGCCCAAGTCAAGACTTTGACTTCTTGGCATGCATGCGAAATTCCAAGGCAGTGCTACTATTTCGTTTCTTTTAGCTGATGAAGTTAAAAGAGAATGCTTATGCACATAAAGCCTTAACTAGGTGGGCTCAGGTCAAACTTTGACCTGGGCACACTTATAAAAGCAAAGAAAAAGAATTGCAGGTCTTCTTTTCCCTGCCGTTCAAAGTCCGCCGAAGCCCTACGTAAGAAGCCACGTTCATGCCGCACATCTGTTGAAGAGGAGATGCACGAAAGAAAGAAAAGGAAGCTTGAGTCTTTTTTTTTTTTTGGGCGTACGACTTGAACACGTGGTATTTTTGTGCCATGGGTTTACATCCAAGTGAGTTATTTATTTATAAATACTTTGGGTTTGTGGTTAAATCTAGGTGTGAGAAACACTTGAACGTGAGTGATTGTAAACTCTGATTCTTCAATTATAGTGGATTATTTGCTGCTGGCTCTCCCCGTGGACGTAGGTACTGATACTCGGACCGAACCATGTAAATTTCTGGTGTCCTTATTTTTTTCGTTTATTTCTCTGACGATTTCGCGTTGGCGTATCTTGGTTATTACTTGATTTTTCTGCATTATGTTAAGCAATGAAAATAGATATGAGTAGAATTGTTATATTGAATGGTTCGAATTATCATATTTAGAAAGAAAAGATGGATGGCCTTTTATATGTGAAGGATTATTATTTGCCTGTACTTGCTGAAGAGAAACCAAAGACAAAAATTGATATTAAATTGTTTATATTTTATCATTAAGTATGTGAGATAATAGGCAGTGCGTGGATGATAATGTTTTGAATCGTATTATTAAGAAAACACATGCACGCAGTTTGTGGAATAAATTCAAACAGTTATATGTACGAAAGACTGTGAATAACAAGTTATTTATGATAAAACGGATGCTTGTTTTGAGATATCAAGATGATACTCGTTTGACTGATCATTTAAATTCTTTTTAAGGAATTATAAATTAATTGGCTGCAATAGAAATCAAGTTTGATGATGATCCTCCGAATGCGTGCCCATCCCTCTACGGTCAATTAATAATGATGTCCCAGGACGCATCACTGACCCTTTCGTTTTAATATGCATGCGAAAGCAGATAAAAAATCCCCAGACAATAACACAATGAGATATGAAAGTAGGGTCTTAATTTTTCAAACCAAAACAAGCCTTTTTATAAACATACAGGTTTATATACAATGCCATACTGTTTACAAAAATATCGGCTTAACAAAAAGGGAATTGTCCTATGACCCTCTAGTCAGACATATTCGCCAATTCTTCGGTCTCTACCTTCCCAAACTCCGGGGCTTCTGGTCCTCCACCAACATTATCTAAAGACCTGAAAATGGTTATACAATAACTAGTGAGACAATATATTAGCAAGTTCAACCCCCTAAAACTCGATTAGGAAGAAAATACGCCTTAAGTGCTGTCTAAGCACAACATGAGTCGGAGGTCTTACCTTTGCCTCTGTTCCCTTCCTGCAAGTCAATATATCTCATAGATACACAAATCACATCAACCAATCAATTTAATCAATCGAATCGAACTATCGATCAATTGACTCAGTCGATTACATGTCATCACGATCTTCTCTCGATCGGCCCAATCAATACTATCTATAAAGTCCGACTACCTTGCGGACAGCTTACTCTAAGCTGAAAATAGATAGTAGCTTGCCTCATGGTTAATAAATAGTATACTGTTCATTCTCTAAGATGACATATAGAGTCATCGAGCTGATATGTATATTATTCCTTTTCCAGGATGACATATAGAGTCTTCGAGCTGATATACATACTATTCATTCTCCAAGATGACATATAGAGTTATTGAGCTGATATGCATACTATTCATTCTCCAAGATGACATATAGATTCATCGAGCTGATATGCATACTATTATTTCTCCAAGATGACATATAGAGTCACCGAGTTGATATGCATACCCAATAAAATAGCCGTGTGTGGGTACATGGTTGGGCTTAACCAAAATATCATAATTTCCTTTCCATAAATCTCATCATTTTATATGATCCACCAAAATATTTTTGGCGTTGTAAACCGACGCTCGGTTATTTCCCAATTAAATATTGAAAATAAATAAATTTTAGGAGTATATCCTAAAATCACAATTCACACCAAATCAGTACAAATTCGAGCTCAAATAAATAAATAAATCACACCATCACAATCAGCATAAAATTTCGATCATCGGCTATTTCGGTTTAATTTCCGGAAAATAAATAAATAAATAAATAATTATGGCAAATAATTATTAAATGCCAATAATTGAACCTTAGGCCCGTAAAGCCTAATTGAACGCCGAGACGGACCTGGACAATTTCTTAATCACTCTAGATAAATACTAGAATTTGTCTAGGTTTTAACTACACTACTTTAACCACCTAACATGCATTGATAATTAATTAAATTGTTAATCTAATTTAACTATCCACCTAATCCATGCTTAACCTAAACTAATCAACTCTTAAGCATCATTAGCCTACTAAGTGAGGATTAGTGAGTTAAACTTACTTGATTAATGATCTGCTCGGATCAAAACAACGGGATTGCGGCAAGGAACGACAACCTCCAAAGCGAAACCGCCAAGCGGGGCCGGGACGGGCTCGAAAATGGCCACACAAGGCCCACAACCCTTGCTGGAAATTGCTTCAGAAATTGGGTTCAAAGTGCTGCAACGAGGGCTGATTCGGGCATGGCTCGGGCTAGAATCGACCACCACGGTTGGGGGTGCAGGCCATGGTTGAAACGGCCGTGAACCGGGCCAAGTTGAAGTTGCTGGACAGGCTGGAATGGGCTGCTGAATTTGCTGGAACGAGCTGTTGAATGGGCTTCAAAAGCAGGCCAAAGTATACGGATGAAAGCAGCTTAGGTGGAGCAAAGGTGGGCCAATTTCTTCATGGCCGAAAGGAGGAGATTTGGCGTGTGCACGTGAGGAAGATAGCAGCAATTAGGCGAGGGTTTTGTGGGGCAGAGGATGTGCAGTGAATGAAGATGAAAGCAACAAACTAAAAGAGATAGGGGATGGGAAATTGTCGACGCCAGCGGGGCCAGAGAGAAGACCAGCAAAGACATAAAAGCAGGAATTCAAAGATAAGAACAAGCCAAAGTTAAAGGGAAAAGGCTGAAAGAAGACTAGCGGCAGTGCTTGGTCGGCCGAGAGGGAAAAAGAAAAGGTGTGTGTGTGCGACTAGAGAGAGAGAGCGAGAGAGAAAAGGGGAACGTGTGGCCGAAGGGGGATGTATGTGTGCGTGGAGGGTGTGGGACCAAGAGAAAAAAAAAGAGAAAATAGAATAAAACCAAAATTATAATCTTGATCAACTTCAAAACAACTTTGTCAATTGGTCATTCTAGGACCAATTTCTTCACAAACTTGCACAATTTGAAGTCCAATTGAGGATCGAAATAAACCAATCCCTCAAACCTTCGAATTTTCCTCAATTCTGAATTCTATTTTCTTTTTCTCGGAGTCCGATTTTTGAACAAACTTCTCCGATTGAGGTCCGATTTGATGTGGAAAAAGCCCACGAAATTCCCTGTCACTAATTCACTCACGCCAGATATAAAAAATCCCTTCAAATTTGCCAATTCGAATTTTTGTTCGTTTTCCGAAACGTCCAAAACGATTTTCTGTAAAAATCTCGAACTTGCCGGAAATTCCTCGAAAGATGAGTCGACGTTCCAAAAATGACTCATGACACGATAGAACTTTTAATTTCTGAAATCGAATTCAAATTCGTGGTTAATTTTAATCAGACGTGATTTTAGCATAACCTAGCCTCCCTAGTAGCTTTTAGGAAGTTTTTTTGTATAATTGACTCGTGAATGATTTTCTTTGAACCACACGTACTTCTTCGACATATTAGTGACTCTCGGTGGTCGTGAAAATCTCGAGATTTCAAATACGGACACAGGGTACCCAAAACGACAAAAAATTGGTCTAGTACCGATCGACGAGAATTTTGCAATTTAATGGAATCACTCACATTTAACTATACATCTCAGTCGAATCGACCTATCTCTGGTCTCTAATTGATTTTTAATTGTGACGTAATGACCTTTGCAGACTAGTACGGTCGAGCAGTCGATTCGTGGTCGAATTCTTAAGTCATGAGTGGCCATCTCAGAGAAAAGCACTATAGTCGTGTTGACAAAAGGCCCGAGTTATCCAATCGAAATCAAAACCTGAAAATCAGGATGTCACAACTTTTCCCCTCTTGTAAAAATTTCATCATCGAAATTTAAACCTTTACCAATCCTCGATAAAAAAGGTGAGGGTGTTGTCGTCTTATCGAGTCTCCTTTTCCCACGTTGCTTCTTTGGCCCCGTGGTGTTGTCAGACCACTTTGACCAAGGGGATCATCTTAATACACAGAATCTGCTCTTTCTAAACCAACAACTGAACCGAGCTTCCTACATACGACACTCTGTCGTCCACGTCTAATTCCTCAAGATTTTAGCACAAGGGTCAGGTCAGGCTCATACGTCTTCAACCTCAACACGTGAAATACGTTATGTACTTGCGCCTACTTCGGCGACAACGTCAAACTATACGTTAGGATCTTGATTCTCTCTAGAATCTCAAAGGAACCTACATACCTCGGTTTCAGTTTTCCTTTCTTGCTAAAGCGTAAGGTATCCCTCGTTGGTGACACCTTCAGAAAGATGTTATCACCAATTTGGAGCTCTAAGGGCCTTCGACGCTCAACGATACAACATTTATGGTGGCTCTGAGCAGTCTTGAATCTGTCTTTTGATCACGGCAACTGCAATCGCTGACTGCTGAACTGTCTCTGGGCTGTGATCTTTCATTTTTTGACCCCATCTCAACAAACTGGAGTTCTATACACTCTACTTGCCCTACTTCAAAAGGAACCGTCTGAAAGCTCTGCTAAAATTGGGAATCCTCGGGTCTAGATTTGATATAGATCTGCCACTGGCACTCTATGGAGATGAACTATCTATCTCACGTACACTTCTTCGTGTCTGTTCAAATCAAGATCCCTTCATATAGCAATGAAGCGAGTCGACCTTGTCAGTCTGCTGATCACTACCCAAATGGAATTGCCGCCTCTCCAATTCTTAGACAAGCTCGTCATAAGGTCCATCGTGATGTACTTCTATTCCCATTCGAGACTCTCGAGTGATTGTAAAAGTCCTCTCGACTTGCATTACTGAATTTCCCTTTATTAGAACATCTGACACTTGCAACCTGTCCGGCGATATCCATCTTTATATCGGTCTACCAATCGAGCTGATGCCGATTCTGACCTACCTTGTACTATCTGGTCGATTTCTGTAGTTGCTACAATGAATTCCTAACAAAGTCTCTTCCCTGAGTGCTACATTGTCAGGTACACCTAATCACTCTCGGAACTTAAGTGTTTCATCCTCAGAAATCTGAAAGTCAGTCTCTTTCTTATTAGTATCCTCTTGCAGGATCTTCTGAACATTCCGGTCTGTCAACTGAAGCGTCTGATTCTAACCTGAATATCCGGTTCAATTCTAAAGGTGGCCATAACATTTGAAAGGTGGCTAACCTTAAATTTGAAAATCGAATTTTGAACTTTCCCAAGTAAGGTTCATACTTTAACCAGTATATGCACAATTGAAGTCTCTCAACTCAACGCATATGCGACCTTATTCACCATTCCGGGGTGATACAAGATATTACAATCACAGTCCTTCAGAAGTTCTAATTCACGATACTGTCTCATAATCAACTCATTCTGAGAGAATAAATATTGAAGACTTTGTTGGTCAGTGAAGATCCAAAATTTTTCTCCACACAATTAACATCTCCAAATCTTTAGTACAAAAATTAATGCTACGAGTTCCAAGTCATGCGTCGGGTAGTTCAACTCGCAAGATCACAGCTGACGAAATGTGTATGCAACAATCCTACTATGTTGCATCGATACGCAATCCAGTCCTTTGAACGACACATCACTATAGTCGCGTATCTTCCAGGACCAGATGGATCTACACAAAATTTTCTTCTTTCTTTAGGAGTTGAGTCAACGATGACACCGATGTTGAAAATCCTTCCACAAATCCTTCGTAGTAATCTGTCCAACCCATACGGCTTCTGATCTCTGATACTGTTGTCGGTCTTGGTTCGCTAATAACTGTTTCGATCTCGATCGGGTCTACATAGATTCATTCACCTGAAATCATGTGACCATTCTCAGATGACTCTTGTGTTCCTCAGGACTCGACGAATACGCCAGAATGTCATTGATAGACACAACCATGAATTGAACTAGATATTCTTTAAACACTCGGTTTGCCAAATCCATGACAGCAACTAAAGTGTTCACCAGACCAAACGACCTTACAATACTCTTGTAAAGACCATCTCGAGTACTAAACACTGAATTCAATATGTCATTCTTTTTGATCTTCAATTGATGATGCCCTGTTCTCTAGTCGATCTTTGAAAATATCGACACTCTTTGCAACTAGTCACATAATTCGTTGATTTTCAGCCCTGAACACTTGTTCTTGATCGTCACCTGATTGAGTTGACGATAGTCAATGCCTAATTGCAACGAACCACCTTTCTTCACAAACGAAACCAATGCTCCTCAAGGTGATGCATTGGTATATACAAATCCCTTATTCAGTAATTCTCGCATCCATACCATTAGTTCTTTTAACTCAGACAATGACAACTGGTAAGAAGCCTTAGAGAGTGACTTTATCCCGGGTGCTAATTCAATCATGAATTCTATCTCTTTCACTGATGACTGGCTTGGGAGTTCTTGTGGCAACGCATTTATAAACCCTTGGACTACTGAGATGTCCTCAATTTTTAGTTCCTCAATCTGTCTTATCTATGACAATCGCCAAGTAATCTTGGCAACTCCCGTCTAACAAACGGGTTGTCTCAAGAGATGAGATTAATGCAATCGAGAATCCTTCTCGACTCCTAATGAACTCAGCACTTCCACATGCTAATGGACTAAGCTAAGTTACTCCATGATAACAATTTATCATCACAAGATGCTCCAAGAGCCAATTCTTTCCACACTTGACGACACAGTTGTATGCAAACAGCTAATCAAGTACAACTCTAGTCAACAATTCTTTTCTTACAACCTTAACATATGAACTGAAATTCCATAACTTAACCTCTAAAAACTTTGCAGCGCTACTCTGATAAAATCATCCCAAAAACATTCTTCCTTTGATTGGTGCATGGTTGGTTCAACTCCTATCCCTTTTGGCATCCCAGAGGCGTCCTACTTGTGGTAGCAGTGCTTATGTTTCCCTGGACTCAAACTGGCATCCCGCACTTGATGACCACGTTGGCTATATCAATAGTATGCTCTAGTTACATTGGGACACTAGGTCGATTCATGCTTCCTTCTACCAACTCGGCACACAACTAGTGGATCCTCTATCTCATGTCAAATGACAGCATGCACCCTTACTTGCACCGAAGGCTTGTTCCAAAAATCATGTGATGTGCTCTACAGTGCACTCCTGCCGATCTATCTTATTGACGGTGATGGCACTAACAATCCCATCAGGGGTGACGGAAACTGCTGCTGTGGTCTCATCGACCTTCTGGAATAGTTTTTTGCCAAGTGACCCTGTCGGTCACAACCAGAACAATCACTCGTCATAAAATGGCACGGGGCCGATTCATGTCGTCTTCCACGACACACGACATTCTAATTCGATGCTGACTTGTCTATCCCACCCTTCCTAATGAGCGGAATAGAATACCTTCTTCCGGTCATAGGCTTCTTTCCAAATCGGTTTCCAACTCTGTTTGACTAAACCTTGCCTAGATGTGGTAGCTTATTCCCATATCACAATTCCAGGTTGGACCTCGGTAGGTGTGGCAACAACAACAGTGACGGCACTGGCAGCTGTAGTGACAGCGGCAACCTCTGCAGCTTGATCCTAAGCTTGCTAACTCGACAAGTTCCCAAGGGTCACTAGCGCCTGAACGATCCTGTCAAACCTAGGATCACTTGGTGCTGCAACACTAGTATTAATCTGCGGTGGTACTTTTACTCTAGTGTTGGTCCGAGCCGGCGCTCTGCCACAACTACCTCGGGTACCGATCCTCGTCGGCGTTCTTTCCTGAGTCCCGGAGGCTACTGTTCTCTTACTAGGAGTCCTTAGCTCCTGATCACTCATACTACAGGCTTTGATGGACACCTGTTTTCTAATTTCAATACCAAATTGGAATTTGAGTGACCCACAAACAAGCTACCAATCAGCTATCACAGATATGCACCAGCATGAAATAAATGTCATTCCTACTAACTATCCCATGACTTATCGCACCTTATCACTCAAACTATCGACCCGCTCTGATACTATTAAACGGGGATGTCATGCCCCAATCGTTCGAGTGTGTGCCCATCCCTCTACGATCGATTAATAGCGACGTTCTAGGACGTATCGCCGACCTTTTCGTTTCAATACGCATGCGAAAATAGATAAACAATCCACAGATAATAACATAATGGGATAGGAAAGTAGGGTCTTAATTTTTCAAACCAAAACAAGCCTTTTTATAAGCATACAGGTTTATATACAATGCCAGGCTGTTTACAAAAATATCAGCTTAACAAAAAGGGAACTGTCCTATGACCCTTTAGTCAGATATATTAGCCGATTCTTCGGTTTCCACCTTCGCAAACTCTAGGGCTTCTGGTCCTCTACCAACATCATCTAAGGACTTGAAAATGGTTATACAATAACCAGTGAGACAATGTTTCAGCAAGTTCAACCCCCTAAGACTCGATTAGGAAGAAAATACGCCTTAAGGGCTGCTTAAGCACAATACGAGTCGGAGGTCTTACCTTTGCCTTTGTTCCTTTCTTATAAGTCAGTATATTTCATAGATACACAAATCACATCAATTGATCAATTCAATCAATCGGATCGAACTATCGATCAAATGACTCAGTCGATTACATGTCATCACGACCTTCACTCGGTCGGCCCAATCAATACTATCTATAAAGTCCGATCACCTTACGGACAGCTTACTCTAAGCTGAAAATAGATAGTAGCTTGCCTCATGGCTAATAAATAGTATACTGCTCCTTCTATAAGATGACACATAGAGTCATCGAGCTGATATATATACTATTCCTCCTCCAAGATGACATATAGAGTCACCGAGCTAATATGCATATTATTCATTCTCCAAGAAAACATATAGAGTCACCGAGCTGATATGCATACTATTCCTTCTCCAAGATGACATATAGAGTCATCGAGCTGATATGCATACTATTCATTCTCCAAGATGACATATAGAGTCACCAAGTTGATATGCATACCTAATAAAATAACCGCATGTGGGTACACGGTTGGCCTTAACCAAAATATCATAATTTCCTTTCCATAAATCCCACCATTTTATGTGATCCACCAAAATATTTTTGGGGGAGAAGTACACTATTGGTGCCATAAGTTGTGTATGGCGCTCACTTTGGTGCCAAAGTTTCCGTCGGATCACTTAAGTGCCAAAATTTTTTAATAACGATCACTTTGGTGCCATCACCGATTTGGTTGGACGGAAATCCGATGTGGCCGTTTTTTTTATTAATTTTTGACGTCGACGTGGATCGCCGGAGAATACAATCAACATACAAAGAACAAAACGACGCCGTTTACCGATTTCCCCCAAATAAGAAACCCTAAATCCCCAATTTCGACTAGAACCGGAAGTTGAAAACCCTAAATCCTCAATTCGACCATTTCGAGTGCATACTTCGATTTTCTCCCAAAGTTATTAGCTCGCTTTTGCAAATGGAGGATAGAAGCTTCAGCAGCGGCTCACATTCCTATAAGAAAAGCGAATTAGATGGTGAGTGTTACTATTATTGTGGGTTACCGAGTCTGAGAAGAACATCTTGGACTCAGTTGAATCCCGGGAGAAGATTCCATGGGTGCAGCAGATATAGAGAAGGCTCGAAGTGCCAATATTTCAAATGGGTTGATAGGAAATTTCTCTAATCAAGCGACATAGGTGATATTGGAGTTACTTGAAGGCCGAAATCAACCTCTACCTACATTAATGGACGAGTTTGAGGATGTTGACTCAATGCAAGCTCAAATGAATGGTTTAACATCTCTGGTGGACCATTTGAAGAGGGAGGTTTCAAGGCTGAAAGTTAAAGGAAACTTTTATCAATCGTTGATTGTGTTCTTATTCTCCTGGGTAGATTATTCAAATGTAAAGTGTGTAATGAGAAGAAGTTTGTATGTCTACCATAGTCAAAGATGTGGAATATGCACTTGTATTGGATTATTTATAAGTAAAATGTGTTTTTGGTTTACTGCAATTTTTGTATGGAGCAGAAGGTTTTGTTGTTGTAATTTATGGGTAGAAATACAAGGTTGGACTTTGAATGCATTAGTTGTGAGCACTTAAAAGTTTTGTTGTTCAGTTGTGTATTGTCAATGTTTATTTTGGTTAGTTTTGGCTTCAAATATAATGGTTCGCTGCATTTTTTATTTGGTAATAGTTTGTTGCATTTTTTTTATTTGGTAATGGTTTGTTGCATTCTTTTTTATTTGGTAATGGTTTGCTTGCATTTTTTTTTTATTTGGTAATGGTTTACTACATTTTTTATTTGGTAATTGTTTGCTGCATTTTTTATTTGGTAATGGTTTGCTGGTTTGCTGGTTTGCTGCAACTGCAAACCATGGCAAAATTAAATGATGGTGGCAAATTCACAATTGACCATTTTAGTGCCATAAGTTGTAAATTGTGATCGCTTGAGTGCCAAGTTTTTATAAAAGTGATCATTTAAGTGCTAGTCGCGATTACAAAGTGATCACTTATGTTGCACAAGTTTTTAAGAAAAGAACATGTTAGTGCCAAACGTCACTTGACTTGCATCTTGTTCTTGCACCTTGTTCTTGCAATGCACCAGCCCATACAAGTGTTGATGCAACAAGATGTACCAGCACCCAAAATGTTCTTGCAGCAGTACATATAACCAGAACCCCACAAATTCATTATAATCCACAACTTCAACCAACAACAGCAGCATTGCAGCAACAGCAAAAATAAAATATACATCATAACTGACTTGCTAGACTTCTAGCCGAAACCAACACAAGAGAAAATAGTCATTCCAGTACTTGCCATTAACATTGATTGCTTGTTTACAAAAGAAAAGAAAAACATGTCTAACTTCACTCCCCAATCACCAAAAGTTCAGCACCCTCTTAAAAAAAAACAATGGCAATATGCAGGCAGCAACTATCATCAAGAAGCTCAAATATCCAGCACCCTCCTAAAAAAAGAAAATATAAAAAGAGACCATGTCCATCACCACATAACAAGAGACCATGTCCAGCACCCTCCCATCAGTCAATATTGACAACACCCTGATTTCATTTTCCTCTTGGAGCTTTGAATTGATTCAAAATCCGAGCACTCTTTCGAACTGGATGTGTAGGTTCTTTAACTGGGCTTTCTGTCACCTCATTTTCCTTGTCCTTGTTTTTTACGGTGGCTATTTTTGTTCTAGCACGTGTCATGTGTTGGTCCATATCATCACTACTGCTCCCAATCGTTGGTTGAGATGGAACTGGTGCTGGGTTCTTCTTGGATGGCTGTTTCGCAGCTATACCCACTGTCTTCTTCTTCTTTGGAGCACTCTTCTTAGGCTGCGCTCTTGATTCTTGAGTTGGCCCACCTTGAGAGAGAAGTACCTCTGAAGTTTTCCTAGGCTACAAGAACATAGTGATATTGTCAACCAAATGAATTGAAGTACAACAAATTAAATGCATGAGGCCTACAAATCTTACATTCAAAATAGTCATTATAGTATGTTCATTTGTGTAAATCCCATATCCATATTGCCTTAATCTTTTTCCAAGAGCCCCTCTTGTTCACTGTGGTGCATCATTTTCAGCAGCAACAATCCTTGTAGCAACCTCTGTAACTTGTGCAGTTGCTCGTCTTCTCACCTGAGAAACACATAACAAATGTAAATTTCAGCCCATAAAAGACCAAACACAACGATGTACAACTTACAGGATATTTTTTTCTTGTTTGCTCAACAGTGGACTCAATTGTTATTGTTGTTGTCCTGCCCATTCCAGTCCCTGTCCCTGCACTTGAGCTTATAACATGGCCTTTTTTTGGCCCTTTAATAGGCCTTACAACAATGTACTGTATTAGGATTATGACCAACTACAACGAATATTTAGACATCTACTCATTTTCATGGTGGAAACAAATGGAGAAAACTTCTCAAATTACAAATGCATGACAGAGGAAAAGAGGATACTTACCTTACATCATGGCTTTCTGTTTGCCCTTCAGTAGGCATTACAGTAGGGCCTTCTGTCCTCCCTTCAATAGGCCCAACAAGAAGCTCTTCAGTAGGTCATGTCCCTGGCATTTAATCAGCTATTACATCTTGCTGTTGATGCTGCTTTTTCAACTCACAATCTTTCTTATTGTGCCATTCCTTGTGGCAATAGGATCATTTCATCTTTGACTTAGTCCTACTCATCCTTTGACTTGATGCATCTTCCTTTTGCATTCTTCGTCTCTTTTTTGGCCTTTCTATTTGCTTCTTTAGCGGTAAAGGTAGAGGGCTTTCATGATTTGTTGGCTCCCAAAATTTGTTGCTTCTGATAGGCTGCATCATGAATTGGTATGAAGTAAGGTATGAGCTTTTTTTGTACCAATCATGTAGGTAATCATTTGGGTTTTCTTGCTTCTTCTTAATAGCACAAATGGCATGGGCACAGGGAATTCCATTCAGTTGCCAGGCTCGGCATGAACACTTTCTTCTATCTAGGTTGACAACATACTTATCCTGATTATGAATAATTTCATATCCATTATCTCCATTCCAAACTAGATGACAGAACCTACAAGTAGCAATGTTTGCATCCAATCTCTTCACAATCCTAGGGCCACAGTCTCTACTCCATTTCGTAGCCTCATATCTTTGCCTATGAAGTCTAGTCATAACCATAACTCAGATATCATCAAGCATGCTGATGACTGGTTTGCACCTAGCCTCTAAAATTCTACCATTGAAAGCTTTACTGAGGTTGTTATCAATGATATCGCATTTGAACTCTTCGCTGAAGAAGGCTCGACACTAGTGCTTAGCTTTTGTTTGGAAGAGTGCATCAAAACCTTCCTTTGTCAGCTGCTACAATCCTTGTTTGGCTAATCTGAAATCAGTCATGTTCGTACTCTTTGCTATCTGCCAGAATTGCTTCTGCAGCCTATCTCCTTTGAAGTTCATTGACTAGTTTGCATATATGTGCCTCGCGCACATTCTATGCTCGGCATGTGGCATTAACTCAGCCAATGCAAGAATAAGTCTCTACAAAAATTCAAACCAATAAATACAAGTTAGGAAAAATATGCAAGTGATTAATATTAAAAGGGAGTGAATTAATTGACAATGAAATTACCTTTTGTTGGTCGCTCATGAATGCCATCCTCCCCCATCGGTTATCTCAAGGTCAGCCATTAAATTTTTTAGGAACCAGGACCAAATATCCTTGTTCTCTATCTTCACCACTGCTCAAGCTACGAGAACATTTGATTATTGGCATCTTTCCCCACAGCAACCAACAACTCCCCCTTGTATATACCCTTTAGAAAGCATCCATCTAATCCTATAACTTTTCTACAACTAGCCAAGAAGCCCCGTTTGCATGCATCAAAACAGACATAAAATCTATCAAATCTAGGTCCAAGATCAGGGAGTGGCCTCTCCACAACCTCTACATATACCCTACTAGATCGGTTTTGAGACATGCATTTGCCAGCATAATCCCATACCTACGCATATTTTTCCTTATACCCACCCATCAATATCTTCATCACCCTCATCTTAGCTCTCTTACATTGATTCCTCGACACATTAACCTCCACTTGCTCCTTCACTAACTGTTGAAATTGAGGACTCTTGATCTTGGACATTACTTTGATAGTATAGAAAAAATGCTTTGATAACCACACACTTGTTACCCTTTTATTATTAAAAATAATTGGACAAGTATGCTCTTCCTATAAGGACCTAATCTGGAATGACCCATTCTTACTCAGCGTGCCATAGAGCTTCCACGAACAATTGGGTTGTGAGCACTTAACTCTCACAAATTTCTTCGTGTTTCTAATGAATTGAACGCTCCTCTGTTCACCAATGGAGTTCTTCACAACAGCTTCCTTATACTGTTTGGCATCGTCAAATCTCATGCTCACCGACAAAACAGGTTTATCAATAGTCGGATCATAGTAAGGGTACTTACTTTTTATTCGATGAGTAGGTTCTTCATCATCATTGTCAAGCTCATTTTCTGAACCAGCAACTTCATCACCGCAGCTTTCTTCATTTTCACTTCTATTACCTTCAGCTGGATCTCCATCCCTATTTATTGGCTCGGTTCTCTTTGCTGAAGCTGCAAGTTTTTTTTCTCAGGAATTCGCTTTGCTTTTGTCTTGACTGTGCGAGTTCATCATCATCTTCGTCACTTGGGAAATTTACTAAAGCTAAACATTCATCTTCAGATTCACTGGATAAAGCAATTTCCCATTCTAATCCAATGAAGTCTTCATTGCCCACATCTTCACCCAAATCTTCACCCAATATTTCAGGACATCTCCCTGTTTACTCATCTCTATCAATATGACTTCTCTCCCTTTCATTTTGCCCTTCATCTAACCTAAACTCATCCCCGACCTGATTACTCGCTTGAATAAGATCCCTCACTTCTCCTCCTTCAGTGGTGGTCTGCTCATCCCTATCCTCATCCTCATCCTCATCCATATCCTCACTATAATACTCAACATATACTTTTGCTTCTTCACCGTGAAGATAATAGTAAATGATTTCTTTAATACCATTATCGTCATTAAAAAATCTCAACCCATCATTTAATTCATTCCCAGGAACACAGTAATGTAGTTTTTGCACTTTCATTGTAAAAAATACACCAAATCCCTCTGAAAACCAATATATGATGGCTTCCGAACATTGATATAGATAGTACCTTCATTTCCACCACTATATTCCCAATCTTCAGTGCCAATAACAAACTCTCCACCATAGCAAACAATGACGCTACTTGATTCACGTCCATGTCGACTCTACACCCAATGAAAAAAAAAGAAAAAGAGTCATTGTCGTTTTGTTGGGACCACATGATAGAATCAGCAACTTCACATGCAGCTCCTTGTCGTTTTGTTGTTAAGAAACAAATGCAACTAAAATCTCCCCAATTCGGTGCATTTACAGAAACAAAAGGAAACCGAATTAAATAAACAAAGTGAGGTCCCCACCACCCAATTTTCAATTCAATCACATTCGGTCCCCCACATAAGCATTCCAATTAATTAAACAAACAAATTCGGTCCTACCATTGTTTCCCTCTGAGTCAAGCCCCTCCGCGCCCTATTTTTCTATTCGGTCCCCACAACAGAAAACAAATGAACAATGGAACCCTCAATTTTTCTATTCCATCCCCATAAAAGTGACATCCCCACCACTTTCCCCACTACTTTCCCCCTGAGCCGAGCCCTCATTTGCCCTCCGCACCCTAACTTGCCCGTCGGAACCCTAAATTTTTTACTAAATTGACTCATGTAGAGAACATGACAAACCTAAGTGAGTGAGAGTTGGGGACACAGCTAGTGAACGACCGTGAATGACGGCGCAACTACAGCGGTGGCCGAGCGATGGTGGGCGAGCGAACAACGGTGTGTGAACGACGGTTGGTGAGCGAGCTACGGCCGGCGTTAAGAACCGTATACGAACCCTATTTTACTCCCTCTTCAGCGACATTGTTTTTTGCTATGGAGCAACGCGGCGTTGTTTCTTATGTGAATCCACGGTGGATGACAAGAAACGACGTCGTTTCTTACGAAGAAAGGAAAATGGCGTCATTTTATGCCATCCACCGTGGACAATCTTAAGCCACGTCAATTTTTTTTTTTTAAATTTTAAAGCCACGTAATTATTTTGGTGGGAATTTCTCGCCGGTGGCACCAAAGTGATTGTTTTTCCTCGGATTTGGCACTTAAGTGATCCAACGGAAACTTTTGACACCAAAGTGACCGCCGTACACAACTTATGTCACCAATAGTGTACTTCTCCCATATTTTTGGCGTGGTAAACCGACGCTCGGTTATTTTTCCAATTAAATACTGAAAATAAATAAATTTTAGGAATATATCCTAAAATCACAATTCACACCAAATCAGTACAAATTAAAGCTCAATTAAATAAATAGATCACACCATCACAATCAGCATAAAATTTCGGTCACCGGCTATCCTGGTTTAATTTTCGGAAAATAAATAAATAAATAAATAATTACAGCAAATAATTATTAAATGCCAATAATTAAAGCTTAGGCCCGTAAAGCCTAATTAAACACCAACACGGACCCACAAAATTTCTAAATTACTCTAGATAAATACTAGAACTTGTCTAGGCTCTAACTGCACTACTCTAACCACCTAATATGCATTGATAATTAATTAAATTGCTAATCTAATCTAACTATCCACCTAATAATTATTAACCTAAACTAATCAACCCTTAAGCTTCATTAGCCTATTAAGTGAGGATTAATGAGTTAAACTTACCTGATTAATGATCCGCTCGGATCAAAACGATGGGGTCGCGGCGAGGAATGACAACCTCCAAAGTGGGACTACCAAGCAGGGCCAGGATGAGCCCGAAAACGGCTACATAAGGCCCACAACCCTTGCTGGAAATTGCTTCAGAAATTGGGCCCAAAGTGTTGCAACAGGGGCTGATTCGGGCATGGCTCGGGCTAGAATTGACCATCGCGGTTGGGGGTGCGGACCGCGGCTGAAATGGTCGTGAACCGGGCCGAGTTGAAGCTGTTGGACGGGCTGCTGAATTTGCTGGAACGGGCTGTTGAATGGGCTTTGAAAGTAGGCCAAAGTATACGGATGAAAGCAGCTTAGGTGGAGTGAAGGCGGGCCAATTTCTTCGTGGCCGAAAGGAGGAGATTCGGCGTATGCATGTCAGGAAGACAACAGCAATCAGGCAAGGGTTTTGTGGGGCAGCGGATGTGCAGTGAATGAAGATGAAAGCAAGAAACCAAAAGAGAAGGGGAGTGGAAATCGTCAACGCCAGCGGGGCCAGAGAGAAGACCACTGAAGACATAAAAGAAGGAATTAAAATATAAGAACAAGCCAAAGTCAAAGGGAAAAGGCTGAAAGAAAACCAGCAGCAGTGCTTGGTCAGCCGAAAGGGAAAAGGAAAAGGTGTGTGTGTGCGACCACAGAGAGAGAGAGAGAGAGAGAGAGAGAGAAAAGGGGAACGTGCGGCCAAAGGGGGGTGTGTGTGCGCATGGAGGGCGTGGGACCAAGAGAAAAAAATAAAGAAAATAGAATAAAACCAAAATTATAATCTTGATTAACTTCAAAACAACTTTGTCAATTGGTCATCTTAGGACCAATTTCTTCACCAATTGCACAATTTGAAGTCCAATTGAGGATCAAAATAAACCAATCCCTCAAACCTCCTAATTTCCCTCAATTCCGAATTCTATTTTCTTTTTCTCGGAGTCTAATTTTTGAACAAACTTCTCCGATTAAGTCCGATTTGATGCGGAAAAAGCCCACGAAATTCCCTGTCACTAATTCACTCATGCCAGATATAAAAAATCATTTCAAATTGGCCAATCCGAATTTCCGTTCGTTTTCCGAAATGTCCGAAATGATTTTTAGTAAAAATCTCGAACTTGCCAGAAATTCCTCGAAAGATGAGTCAATATTCCTAAAATGACTCATGACATGACAGAACTTTCAATTTCTAAAATCGAATTCAAATTCGTGGTTAATTTCAATCAGACGCGATTTTAGCATGACTTAGCCTGCCTAGTAGGTTTTAGGAATTTTTTTGTGCAATTGACCCGTGGTCAATTTTCTTTGAACCACACATACCTCTTCGACACATTGGCGATTCTTGGTGGTCGTGAAAATCTTGAGATTTCAAATACGGACACAGGGTACCCAAAACGGCAGAAAATCGGTTTAGTGTTGATCGACGAGAATTTTGCAATTTAGTGGAATCACCCACGTTTAACTATACATCTTAGTCGAATCGACCTATCTCTAGTCTCTAATCGATTTTTAATTATGTCGTAATGACCCTTGCAGACTAATACGGTCAAGCAATCGATTCCTAGTCGAATTCTCAAGTCTATTGCATTAAAATCCTTTTAATTGTTTCACTTGATAGGTCAGTTATCTCATGAGTGGCCATCTCAGAGAAAATCACTATAGTCGCGTTGATGAAAAGCCTAACTTATCCAATCTAAATCAGAACTTGAAAATGACGATGTCACAGATATGGTTGCTTGGCACTTTGCTGGACTTGTGGGAGACATTTCAAATGTCTTTGTCCAATTCTGTCTCGGATGGTACGATTTGGCCAAGAGTAGTATTTTGAATGAAGAGATGAGAAGAAAAATATAGGAATCATCCTCTTCACAACTTGATGCCTTGGTTGTTGAGAAAATGGGAAGAAGATAGTGGTCCGAGAAATAGAGATAAAAGCAGAGGCAAATACAATAAATTTGCTAGTGTTGAGTGCCATTATTGCCATCATAAGAGACATATTAAGAGATTTTGCCGTTAGTTTAAAGAGGAGAAACAAAAAGAAAAAAGTAAAGAGAAGAAAAGTGATAATGACAATAATGACAATCATGTTGTTACACTTGCAGAAGGCTTTCTCATTGTTTGTGATGATGTTGCGGTGAATTTTGTATGTCATAAAACCAATTGGATAATTGATAGCGGTGCATCTATTCATGCTACATCTTGTAAGGATTTCTTTACATCATAAAAGTCAGGTGACGTTGAATCTATAAAGATGAGAAATAATGGACTAGCTAAAGTAGTAGGCACTAATGATGTGTGTCTAGAGACCAACAATGGCACTAGGTTAGTATTGAATAATGTTAAGCATATACAAGGTATTTGTTTGAATTTGATTTCCACAGGCAAGTTGGATGATGAGGGATATGGAAACACTTTCAATGATGATCCATTGAAGCTCACTAAAAGTTCTCTAGTTGTGGCTAGAGGTGAAAAATGTTCTTCTTGTATATTATGAAGGCAAAATTGTCCACAAACAAAATTAATGTAGTAGAAAATGAAGAGAAATGTGAGTTGTGGCATAAGAGGCTCAGTCATATTAGGAAGAAGGGTTTGTCGATATAAGCCAAGAAGAAGTTTCTTTCGGGTATGAAAAATTTAGTGCTGAAGAAGTATACTCACTATTTAGCAAGAAAATAGAATAGGGTTGCATTCAAAACTTCCCTCCTTCAAGAAAGTCGGGTATACTTAATTTAGTGCCTTCTGATGTTTGTGGTTTTATGAAGACAAAATTACTTGGTGGCTCTCTCTATTTTGTTAATTTCTTAGATGACTTTTCAAGGAAAATATAGGTATATACCTTGAAAACTAAAGATCAAGTATTAAATGCATTTAAATAGTTTCAAGCTTTAGTTGAAAGACGGATTGGAATGAAGTTGAGATATATTAGAACTGATAACGAGGGATAGTATATTGGACCTTTTGATGAATATTGCAAACAACAATGCATTCGACATCAAAAGACACCTTTACGATGCCTCAGTTAAATGCCTTAGCTGAGAGAATGGAGAGGACCCTAGTTGAAAGGGTAAGATGTTTACTTTCACAATCAAAGTTAGTGAGATCCTTTTGGGGTGAGGCTTTAAGTACAGTTGTACATGTATTAAATCTTACTCCATGCATTTCTTTAGAGTTTGATGTTCTTAATAGAGTCTGGATAAGCAAAGATGTTTTTTTATGATTATTTGTGTGTGTCTTTGGGTGCAAGGCATTTGTGCATATCTCCAAAGATGAGAGCTTTAAACTTGATGTGAAAACATGACAGCGCATATTTATCGGGTGTGGACAAAATATTTGTGGCTACAAATTTTATGATCCAGTTGTAAAGAAAATTGTAAGAAGCAAAGATGTTGTGTTTATGGAAAATTAGACAATATAGGTTATCGAGAAATCATAAATAAATTTCAGTGCCCCAAGTTAGTGATGATTTGATTGATTTCGATCCAATTCTTCTCATACATATTTTTGCACAAGTTGATGAGGAGTAGCAAGAAGTGAATGTTCCAGACAATAAACAAGTCCCAGAATATGTTGAAAGTAATGATACCGGTCTTGAACTAGAAGCTCCAATAGATGCTCCACTGAATATTCCAGTTCGATGATCCAATAGAGACCGACAACCTTCCATCAGATATTCTGAAGGCGATTATGTATTATTGACTGATGTGGGTGAACCAAAGTATTATGCAGAAGCAATAGAAGATGAGTGCAAAAGCAAATGGCTTGATGTTATATAGGATGAAATGCAATCACTTTATGATAATCATACTTTTGAACTGGTGAAGTTGCCTAATTTGAATGGTTACGATGCATCTTCAATGGATGGTGGCAATCAATTTTCTGGCTAAATTTGAAATTATGATTTAATCGAGGGGGTATTTTCGTAATTTTGCAAATTCATGGACAATTACGTAAATTTAAAAAAGAGTGAGGATGTGTTGGCCACAAGGCAAGCCACCTCATGACAATCGCTGACCATCATAGGCTAGTTGAACTGGTTTGACTGGTTTGATCAGTCATTTCCTTTTTCTATTCTTTTGTACAATTTAGTCCTTCAAAAAGAATCTTTGCTCAATTAAAGGTCCAAATGAGCAAATTTTCACAATTGCTTATCTCAAAATGCAAATTGGTTAAAATTGAGTCTAGTTAAAATAACAAGGCATTAATTGGTACAATTGTCCATATTCAAGATGGCCTATTGCATTCAAATAGACACTAAAACAAGGGTGTGAGCTTTTTGTCAAAAATAAATTGAGGACCAATATCAACATTGGACCTCAATCCATCAAATTAAACATTATTCTAGAATTTGTTAACTTGAATCACACTAATTGGAGCTCATTAGCTTGGATTTCTTAAGTTCAAGTGAGCTAAATCCATCAAATTGGTGAGTTCTTAAGTGAATTTGCCAAAATTGACTCCAGATTTGGATTTAATTCAAGAAAATGAGTAGAATAGAAGTGTCAATATGCAAATCATGAAGGATCGACCTGAAATCCTAATTAGGGCTAAAAATGGCCATTTGCACGCCTGTATACCAAATTCCAAAACTAGCCTAATGAGTGAATAAGTAATGATCTTTAGATCAAATGTCACAAAAGGAACTAAACTAAAATATAAACAGAATAGAAGTAATTTTGATTTTGGTCGATTTTGAACTTAAAATCTAAAAATTTGGGAAATAAGATTCTATCGATTTTTGCAAAATTTTTGATGCTAAAGTCAAATTGAAGCTAAAACAAAGTGATTTGTGGATTTTTATATTTTTCAATCTTTTTAGTCAATGGTTTGATCAAAAGTAAATCATTTAGTTGACTTTTTTCAAAATGATTGATTTTATGATTAAATCTTTGAATTTTTCCAAAACTGATGTGGTCAAAGTGGTATTATGGCTAAAATAAACATTTTTATGCAAAAAATCAAATTTTGTCTAACTTTTTGAGTTTTTAATAAAAAATGAATAAAAATCACCCACAAATGATTGACCAAAAGATATAAATGAGAAATGACACATTTTGTTCAAGAAACGGACTCTAGTACGACCAACAACTCTAATATTGGTTTTCTTACCTTTATTTATGTATTAGCTAAAAATTAGGTGTCAACATCAACAAAACTTGCATGTGAATATTGTTAAGACATTTGACATCTTCAAACTCTATGCAAAGTCTATTCAAACTTAATGAGTATGCAAACTCAAACAATATCATCTAGAAGTCAATTTAGACTCCAAGAACAACGAGTATATATATAACGCAACGGCTAGTGATCTGGCTCAGATTTCTTTTCCTAGAAAGTGTTGATTGTTTTTCAATCCCAAAAATTGTGTAACAATGAAATCCATTGCAAGCAAGGATTCATAATTTGATTGATGATCATCCAAGCACAACATATTCTTTCCAAACAAAGAACTCTACTTGTGGAAACCTCGCTACAGTTGTATGGGCGACTAAATCAAGGGAAGATTTTGATTTAGTGCATCAAATGGCTACCACATCTTCTTAATACATTCGTGTCCAACAAGTTGATTGGAAGAATGATCCTTTAATGTTGAAGAGAAACCAATTTTGTGAATATGAAATACTAAAGTTGAAAGAGAGCTTCCATCTTGCACACTTTATCTATGTAAGCTGCATTTGTAATCTTTGAGGGGCAATTTGCTTGAGTAATCGTGTGAGTTAGAGAAAATATCACACATACGTAGCAGTGAATACTCGAATTTGTAACTTCTTATTGATTCTCTAGTGAAATCCAATTAGTAGATTATAAGCATAAGAGAATGGATATAGACTTGTAATTAGTTGAACCACTGTAATTATTGTGTGCACATTTCTCTATATCTTTAACTTTCTATTGCTCTCTCTGATAGCTTATAGCACACAAGAAAATCTAGTTATAGCATAGTTTCACTTTAGATTTTGTTCTCTTGTAATATTAATTTAGACTATTTCAATTTCGTTTTAACTTGTTAAGTTTGCAACTAATCATCTATTCACCTTCCCTCTAAGTAATAGTACTAGCCACCTCAATTGTTATTAGAATAGGTTGATGATTATTTTCAGAAGTGTTATGCTACTTCTAAGCTAACAATCTATCATGGCTAGCAATTGCACCATGTCTCATCAAGGAACGGAGCGACACTTGGCCTCCATACATGATGGAAAGGGCGGCAACATTTGGAGGAACAAAATGAAAGCCTTCGTCAAATTCAAGGATTCCTTGGAATGGGACGATGTTCAAAAAGGAATTCATCCTTTCACCAACTACTTCTGCATCTTCAATATAAGAAGGAGATGGCTATCTTAAATACAAATAAAAAAAAGAAAAGCTTTAGATGCAAAAGCAATTTACTCTCTTCATTGTACTTTATCACTTTTTGAGTATAATCGAATTTCTTCCTATGAAACACAAAAGAGATTTAGGATAGGCTTTATGTCACACATGAAGGAACTAATAGAGTTAAGGAAACCAAGATAAATATTCTTTTTGGATAATACGAATCTTTCAAGATGAAGCTAGATGAATTTGTATTTGGAATGTTTAACGGATTTACTAACATTGTCAATTGCTTGGCATATCAAGGGAATGCAATATCTAGACCAATGGAAGTAAACTAGGGTGAGCATGGTCCGGGTGGGCAGTTCCCACCTTAAAACCGGGTACTGCCCACTAAGGACTAGTTCCAAAAAATTAGAATCGAGACCCACCCATCGATTCCATGGATCCACTTAGGAACTGGACCGCTGGTCCGGTCCAGTTCTTTGGTGCGTCCATGGAATCGATCCCCAATCCCTAATTTGGCTTTTTATTTGGGTTGAATTGCGAACCATTTATTTTGATTAAGAATTGAAAACTACAAAAGCAAAATGAATAGACAATACTTGTTAGCTAAAAACTTAATTTATTCGAAGGTCATAGTGTGGTCCTCTTAAGTTTTCTTGATACTAAAAATAAGTGGAGAATTAGACTCCACATTAAAAGTCTTAATCTCACAAAAGTTAAAATATTAATCACTTTATTAATCTTTTTTTCAATGTTAACCTAATTTAATCATGAGATGACTAAGGAAAGACCTAATTATATTCTCAAAATGAGCCATTGGCTCTTACAGACATCTACAATCGGTTCTCTCCTTACATTTGTTTATATTGTTTTGGTTGAGAAAACAAGTAAATGGATTATTAGAATGAAAAAGAAAAGTTGGAGGTTAATCCTATTACAAACCCAAGAGACAAAAATAGTCAATAATGTTCAATAACTACAAATATATATACATTCAGTCAAAAAACTACAAAATAATTAAGTAATTGAAATTGAATTTCTTTATATATATATGGTCCGGATGGGTGGGCAGGCGGTCCAACGCCTAGAACCGGAAACCGAACCGGTACTCACCAATTCCACTAAATTGGAATTGGGAACCGTACCAGCTCTTACTAGAACCGCCGGTTCTGGTTCGGTCCGATCCAGTTTCAAGCAGTCCGGGTAGTTCCTAGTTCTTTTGCACACTCCTAAAGTAAACAAATTGATACAATGACTCTCAAAGGATTGGCATCATATCAAAACATCCATTCAAGAAACTCAAAGAATCATGCCATTGATTGTGGATGAACTTATGGGAACTCTTTAATCATATGAACAACGCAATGAGGAAGGAGATTCAAAAGGTAAGAAGTCAATTGCCTTAAAATATAATATTATTATGCTTTTTCAAATTTTGAAGATGATGAAGAACTTGCTCTTATGGTAAAAAAGTTCACAAAAATGGCTAGAAAGGCAAGAAAGTTCAAAGGAAAAAGGCTATTTCAACCTAATAAACAAAAGAAAACCTTCAATGATAGAGAAGAAGGTAAGGATGTAATTTGTATAGAATGAAGACAACACGGCAAAGAAAATTGCCTTCTTCTAAAGAAAAAGAAAAGCAGGTATTAGAAGTCCAAAAAGGCTTTAAAAGCATAAATTCAGAGTGATACTGAATGAGAAGAAAGAGATGAAGAATTTGCGAACAAAATGTCTGATGGAAGACTTAGACTCAGAGGATGAGAATGAGGTAAGTGATTCTAAAATCCCAAATGAAGTGTCTAATTACATTAATGAATGATGCGTAGATTATAAAGGTGGTCTTAACAAAATCTCTAAGTTGAAGAAGGAAAATTCAAAGCTAAGGAGATAGGATCTTTCTCAAAAGGATAAAATCGAATTTTTGGAAAAAGAAATTTCACAATTTAGAAAAGACGAGATTTGATTGCAAAAGAGAATGAATCTCTGAAAAAAGAAATTTCTAATGTTGTCAGAAGATTTTCTCTTGGCTCAAAGAACTTTGTAGTACATGCTTTCCATGCAAGTTCCGCATTACAACAAATTAGGTCTTGGCATTGAAAAGAAAAGCAATCTTCAAAATGATTTTCCTAAATTCAAAGAAAGAATCAAACAAAGACCTTCAAAATTTGCTTATCGAAATCACTTTCAAAAGCAATTCACAAAACTTGTTGGTCGAGACTCCTTCAGGTGCTCAAGCTGCAGGGGCCCAAAGGCTTGGAGACCTATTTAAAGAGAGATATTAAGAATGGTAGAACCCTTCAACCAAAAAAGAACCCAAACAAATCTGGATATGAGAGAAAGCTTGAATCTACTTAAGACTCGTAGGTACCAAGAAAAAGGAAGAACAAATGGTACTAAGATAGTAGATATTCAAGGCATATAATTGGTGATCTAGGAAAATTTATTCAACTTTCTAAAATCAATGGTGGAAGTGTCCTTTGGAGCAAATAACAAAGGAAGGATCATAAGCAAAGGGACTATCAAAGTTGGAATCACCATCAACGACGCATCTTTAGTTAATGGACTCAACTATAATCCAATAAGCATAAGTCAGCTATGTGATGTTGGCTACAAGATATGTTTTCAAGAGAACAAATGCTCTAGATTAAGTAGAAACAACAAGCAATCATTTAGTGAATGAAGACAGGGGAATATATATCTACTGGATATAAAATTTGATGATATACAATGTCTCATTTCTATCAAAGATGAATATGATTTTCGGCACAGAAAGCTTGGACACATTAGCATCAAGCAAATCTCAAAGCTCCCTACTAAGAAGCTTGTTCAAGGACTACCAGAAATTAAATTAAAAAAATTAAAGTTATGTTTAGCTTGCACACTAGGTAAATAGGTAAGAAACTATTTTAAATCAATAAATCATGTTAGCATTAACTATGCCTTGTAGCTTCTTCACATGGGCATTTTTGGACCTAAACAAAGTCAAGGTCTAGGTGGTAAGAGATACTATCTAGTCATAGTGGATGACTACACAAGGTTTACGTAGGCATTCTTTCTTGCTCATAAAAATGATGCATTCTCATGTTTTCCAACGTTTACAAAGAAAGTTCAAAATAAAAAAAAGGTGACTTTATTCTAGCATTAAAACCGATAGTTTGGGGGAATTTGAAAAGCAAAACTTTTCAAATTTCTATGATGAAAGTGGTTTTCAACACAAGTTTTCTTCGCCTTAAACTCCTGAACAAAATGGGGTTATTGAAAGGAAAAATTGGTCTTTGCAAGAAATGACAAGAACTCTTTTGATTGAAAACAAAGTTACATCTTATTTTTGGGTTGAGGCAGTTTCAACCGCTTGTTACATAATAAATCTTGATTTTCTTAGACAAATTGTTGAGAAAACCCCATATGAGCTTTTCAAAGGTAGAAAACCAAACATATCGTATTTTCATATATTTGGTTGCAAGTGCTTTATTCTTAAAAACTCTTATGATTGTTTTGGCAAGTTCGATGAAAAATCAAATGAATGAATCTTCCTTGGTTATTCTACAACAAGTAGAGTTTATAGAGTTTTTAATAAAAACTTTCGTGTGGTGGAAGAATCAATGAACTTAAAGTTTGAATAAACCTAACATACTCAACTGGATGATTTTGAATGTATTCAAGCATCTAAAACAGCTCAAGAATCTAAAGTTTCTCAAGCATTTAAACACAATGTAGCATCAAACTTACCTGATCAAACTTAATATCCTAATATCATTAAGAACATTCCTACAAGTGACAAGATTGATGATGTTGAATATCCAAGCCTGATGAAACTCAAGATGAAAGGTTCAATAAGAATTGGAAACACAAATCCGGTCAATACAAAAAATCTTGTTATTGGGAACCTAGATGGTGGTATCAAAACCAAATCCATATTTAAGGAGGTTATCATTACCTTGGCTCTCATTTTGAAAATAGAACCCAAGGGAATTGAAGAAGCCCTTAATGAACAAAACCGGATAGAAATAATGCAAGGAGAACTCCATCAATGAAGTGTAGGAACTTGTGCCTGGACCAAAAGATCCTATGATTGAAACCAAACGGGTATTCGGAAGCAACTTGGATGACAAAGGCATAGTAACCAGAAACAAAGCAAAGCTCATAGCCAAAGGATATTATCAAGAAGAAGTAGACTATGATAAACCTATGCACCTATGGCCAAGTTAGAAGCCATAGGGCTCCTTCTTTCTTAGGCTTGTTTCTATGACTTTAAACTTTTTCATATGAACGTTAAAAGTAAATTCCTAAATAATTACATCAAATAGAAAGTCTACATAGAACAACCTCCTAAATTTGAAGAACCAAGATAATCCGAGTTGAAGAAAGTCTTGTATGACCTAAAACAAACACCACGTGCTTGGTATGAAAGGCTAAGAAAATTTCTAGTTGAAAATAGTTTTGAAATAGGTAAAGTGGACACTACTCTTTTCATTAAAAGAGAAGGCAAGGACATTCTACTTGTTTAGATTTATGTTGATGACATTATATTTAGTTCATCTAATAAAATTATTTACAAGAGATTTTTCAAGAATTATGCAAGATGAATTTGAAATGAGCATGATAGGAGAATTAACATCCTTCCTTGGACTTCAAGTGAAGCTGACCAAGAGTGATAGCTTCATATATCAAGAAAAATATGTAAGAGAAATTGTGAAAAAATTCAGCATGGAAAATTCCAAAATGACTAAGACACCAGAGTCTTACTTTTCCAAACTTGATAAGGATGAGAAAGGTAAACAGGTTGATTAACAGTTATATAGGAGCATGATAGGATCATTATTATATTTAACTTCTTCTAGACCCGACATTCTTTTCAGCGTTTGCTTGTGCACCAAATTCCAATAAGATCCTAAGGAATCACATCGTACCTGAGAATACCTAGCAAATGGTACTTTGGTGATTCAAGCCTAAGATTGCGTCTTAGCAGTAACACCTCCAGTGAACGTTTAGGCAGCTAGAACAACTGACTACTTTGACTCCCATTTTACTGGTCTGGAGGAACTCATCAATGCTGCTGAGACTGATGGTGTTAGTGCAGGATCAAGTTTATGCCACCAAGATGGTTCCTGGAGGGCTGAAATTCCTAGCTCAGAAGAAGTTGCGGAGGCTAAGCAGTCTTTGAAGGAATGCGTTTCGGATCTCTTTAAACTGAATATGTAAGAGAAGCTATCTGAGGCACTATGAACTTTAAGCTTAGCCAGAACTGGATTATCATTGGAGCAAAAAGTAGCAATTGAGAAATTTTAGGCCAATTTAAATGATTTCCCTTCCAACATCTTAACATTTGAGCAGGACAATGCTGAGTTTGAGCTGCATAAACTACAAAGGGATCAATGGTTCTCTGTTATGAAGAAGAGCCATGATACTCACATGATGTATAAGCAGTTAATGGATGACCTCGCCAAGGAAGAGGAAGAGCTCAAAAGAAAGATGGAGGAAGTGAACTGTAGGAGGGACAAGCTTCTCTCAGACTGGGAGATCTTGCTGGTCGAGTCTGAAGAAGCGAAGTGCGGCTATAAAGATGAGCAGAAGGAAGTAGCAGAGGCAGAAAGAGAATAGCTGAGGAAAGAATGTCTAGATCAACCACTGCTTGGTCGAATTTGAAGGCTCAGTTCTGTTAAAAGTTTAAGGTTTCAAGCAGGCTACGAGCCAATTGTTCACTTAAAGTATAAAAAATGTTCTCCACTAACTTTTGGCCAATTTTTGGCGGAACATTTGCTTAGAGTGGTTCATGTGGTTGATCCTATATCACGTTAGTTTAGACATCATGTGGGTCAAATAAATACAAATATATGCATGTCTATAGATTCTTTTTTTATTTTATTTTATTTTATTATATATATATATATATATATATTTTTTTTTTTTTTTATGTCTTAGTATGAATTGAGAGGTTGTCGTGCTTTTTGCTCTTGAAACTTGAAAATTCTCACGTTTTTGATGCGTTTTCCTGACTATTGTTCTGTCAATGTGTGATGATCAAGTTTTTCCCTCACGTGTACCCTTCTTGATATAGCTCCGCATTGGGTGGCTCTAGTCGTCATACAAGGAAAACCACAAACAAGTTGCTCCAGTGTTGGGCTGGTTATTGATATTTAAAGAAGCAAAATAACTGATGCTTTTGCCTAAACAAAGGCTGTGTTTGGTTGGATTTTTGGGAAAACTTTTGAAAAAATGCAAAGGACTTTAAATTAAAGGAGATTTCCAAAATGCAAACTATGTTTGTTAAAATTGTAATTTAAAAGTCCATTGTGAAGTACTTTTAAGTAAAGTAATGCTTGGAAATATTATTTATACAAAGGAATTCTATTATTAAAAAAAAGAAGAAAAAGATAGCTGGCCCTTCGTTAGAGCCAGCGAAGGGCAACAGCCTCCAATGATCCAAATTTTTCGCCGATCACCATCACCTCAAATAGCCCTTGGAGACGACTAGCAAGGGCCGCCTGAGGTTGTGTAACCCTCGCAACCCCTCACAAAGGTTGCTCGACCTCGATGAGGACCAATTAGGTCGTGTGGGTAGCCCTTTGCTGGGGTCGCGCCCTTGATCCCTTGTGAAGGTCGTACGAACCCTGAGGGTGATTTGGATTAGACAACCTCAAACAACCTCGCGAGGGTCGCATGACCCAAATGGCACTTGCTCGACGGCAGTCGCCTAGGTTGCCTCAACCACACTAACCTCTCTTTAGCTCATCACCTGCCCCTCACAACCATGCACAACAATGTTAGCCGGCTTCAATGGAGAAGAAGATGAATAGCCATAAATAAGGGCAAAATCAGAAAAAGAAAAAATTCGTGAGGATAATTTTGGAAAAAAATATTTTTACTAAACCCTAGGCTTCTTGCATGTTGAGAAAGCTAAAAGCCTAAGTTAGCCTAGGATCTGCCTTGGCCTTAAAACTTCCCAAACAATTACAATTTGGCCCAAGGGGCTTTGGAAACGCAACCAAATAGCAATGAAAGACATTTTAGATTTTGGTTGAGAGAACTAGAACATAACGTTATATCCGTAGTCATCTCATTTCATTTCGGGACCTTTCATTCTTGGAGTTTTTGTCCGAATTATACCCAATGTAAAATCGTAACAGTGGCATTCGACAAGCACCATAAGTGACGACAACCTATATTGTAAAAGAAAAACAATTTGTGACATTAGGTCTAAATGATAAGATCACTGGTTGATGGTCTTATTTGGGAAAAAGTTCTCATGTGGAGTCTATCCTGAGTGAACTATTACGCTGCAGGGGACTTGCCAAGGAGGATAAAAACTTTCTTGTAAAATAAAATAGATGCTTTGAATGAAGATCCTGGGTAATTAAAATGGAACGATCATGTGTTGCGAGTTTCAGAAAATGAGTACAGAATTTTAGAAGGAATTCTCATAGAGGACTTTTGTGATCGGACCTTTGTGATCATTTGGAAGCCCTTAACAGGTAATAATTTTCTTTAACGGCCATGGCTCAGCTCTCTCTATGAGATCAACTCTTTGATATTATGAGGATTGAAAATGTGAATTAAGACTGCATAAACAATAAATAATCTATATTTAAAATCAGATATAAATTTTTCAATATGTATTTGTTAAATATTTGAATGCAAAGATGAAATTCGAAGGTAGAAAATTCTTACTTACCATTAAATGGATATTTTTTTTTTTAAAGAGTGGAATGTGATGTTCAAACGGAGAGAGAGAGAGAGAGAGAGAGAGAGAGAGAGAGAGAGAGAGAGAGAGAGAGAGAGAGAGATTGTTTATGAATTCAAAACAAAACAACTAATATACAAGGACATCATGAAGGTACCATTTCCAAGCAAGTGAATCATGTGAAATATTACTCCAGATGATTCAATTAAGTGGAGGGACATGAAGCGCCTCCCCTTCGAAGCTTAGTCTCCTGGTCTGGGCCGATTGGTATCGATCACGGGACCATTCGACACATGGTCAGTCGATCCTTCAAGCCAGCCTTTGCTTCCAAGGCATGTATTACATTGTCTCTACTAATCACGCTCGACACATTGTAGTAGATGACATATGTGTTGGAAACTGTATGTGGAAGATTTACTTGTTTTTTTTTTTTCGTTTAATTCATTCAAGTAAATTATATTGATGTTATATGCAAGAACCATGAAGAGATTTCATCAAAAATTAATTATTCTATGCTATTTTGAAGTTTCGGGTTGAAACCAGGTCGTGTGACCCGATTTATAGTTTTTCGGGACCCGGTTGGAGGTTGAAGAAGACCTCTAGCCAGGCTGGGCCTTATTATGGGCGTAAGCCCATTTTTTATTTATTTATTTTATTTTGTTGCTGATTCTGGGCTCACGCCCAGAATGCTTTTAAAGGGTCTGTAGGTCGCATGGGCTTGTAGCCCAAAGTCAGTTTGTCAGGCCCAAGCGTGGAGACAGTCTAGTCTTGGGCCCTGTAGGCCCGACCTGTTTCCAAGTAGCGAAAAGAAGGTTTAGGACTGTGCTGGGTTTGCGCCTCGCGGGTCTGGTCCGTGCCCGCAATCCGATTTGGGCTGCTCGTGAGTCCTGGGCCCCGTGGGAGGGTCCGAAGTATTAAAATAAAAATAAAATAAAATATTAAAATAATATTAAAAAATATATATTTTAAAAAAAAAAAAATTGTGGCAAAAGTTGTTGTTTGATAAATGTAATATGATCTTGGGAAGCACATGTTATAAAGTGCTTCATATTGTTTGATGAATTTTGGGCATAAATTTTTAGAGTTCCCTTTTGATAAAAATTAGTATATACAATTACTTGCCCAAAGGGGATTATTGTGTATATTGATTTTGAAAATAACATGAAGATTAATTCCCAAATTTAAAAAATGGGGATATATAATTGAAAAATATTTATCTACCCAAATGGGATAAATGTTTTGAAAATTATATGTAGTTCCCCTCTATTAATATTATGGAGATGTATAATTTAAAAGATTTGTCTACCCAAAGGGGATGGATCATTGACAATTATATGTAATCCTCCTTGTTGTTACTTTATAAACTTCATGCTATGGAAAATAATGGTGCATTATATACTCTACCCAAAGGGGAGTTTATAATGTACTAATTATTTTGTTGAATTGCTTATTGCTCATAATTGATCTTCTTGCATTATGTGTGACAAACAGTTACCTTTCCTGTAAATAACAATAATGTCACAGTTGAAATGTTAATTGGATCAAACTTCAAGAGATGGAAGCAAGATATAGAGTTTGCTTTAGGCATCATTGATGTGGACTTCTCTCTATGTGAGGATGAACCTTCTAAGCTCAATGATCAAAGTACTGTAGATCAAAAGGCCCATTATGCTAGATGAGAAAAATTTAATCGACTAAACCTGATTGCTATGAAGAGGTCCATTGTTAAGCATCTCATTAGTGGTTTGCCGAAAGATACGAATGCTAGACAGTTTCTTAACGCAGTGGGAGAAAGATATAGAGTCTCAGATAAGGCTGAAGTTGGGATTTTGTTGAGTGAGTTAACGAACATGAGGTATGATGCTACTATGGATGTTAGAGAATATATACTGAAGATGGTCTACATTCAGTCCAAACTTAAGGCCCATGAAATTGTCATTTCTGAAAATTATATTATGCATCATGCCTTAAATGTTCTGCCAGTTGAATTTAGCCAAATTAAGACTGCTTATAGTGCTCAAAATGAGACATGGAATGTTAATGCCTTGATTACCAAGTGTGTGACTAAGGAAGAGAAGTTAAAGAATGAAAAGTATGAGTCCGCCCACTTAATTGATAATGCCAAGTTGAGTTCATCTAGAGGCAAATGGAAGCTAAAGGGTTAAATGCTCATGGTCCAAAGAAAGGCCAAGACTTCAAGAAAAATGGGAACCATGGGAGAAATGGAGATAAGAATTTCAAGTGTTTTTACTGCAAGAAGCAGGGTCAAGTTCAAGCTTGGCTAAAAGTAAGAAAAGAAAGTCCCCAATGTGAGTTGTTAGTTTGTTTTGAATCAAATCTGGTTGATGTCCCTTGGATTCTTGGTGGCTTGATTCTGGTGCTACTGTTTATGTGACTACTACTTTACAGGATCTCAAAAATCTAAGAAATCCAAGACTGAGGGAGTCAAAGTGTAAAGTTGGAAAAATACTGGAGTTGATGTTTTGAATTTAGATTATGGTTTTTAGCTTATTTTAAGCAATGTCTTTTATGTTCCTAGTTTTAGGAGAAACTTATTATCTCTTTTTTCACTTGACAAAGCTGGACATTGTCTTTATTTTGCAAATCAAAGAGTGGATTTGAGTTATGATTCCAAAATTATTGGAAATTATATTTTGTCTGATGGATTATATTGATTATCCTTATCTCCCAATAGACCATATTGCTCTTTCAATGTCGAGAATAATGTCGCTAAGAGATCTTTAATCAAAGAAAGATCTTCATTGCTATGGCATAAGTGATTAGGGCATATCTCCAAAAAAGGGTAACGCGACTCATTATGGCTAATATTCTCCCTCCTCTTGACTCAGATGATACTGAGACTTGTATTGATTGTGTGAGGGGAAAATTAACTAAAACTAAGAAGAAAGGCGCTACTCGTAGTCAAAATCTATTGGAGATAATTCATACGGATATTATTGGGCCATACTCAACCATCTTGCGTGGAAATAAGTACTTCATCACGTTCATTGATGATTTCTCCCATTATTATTATGTTTATTTAATTAAGGAGAAAATCGATGCTCTTGAAATGTTCAAAGTGTTTCGAACTGAAGTTGAGAAAAAAATTGGGAAAAATTATCAAGATTGTCAGATCTGATTATGGTGGTAAATATTATGAGCGATATACTGAGACTGGACAACAAATGGGACCGTTTGCTAAATATTTGCAAGACTATGGTATTGTCGCTCAATATACAATGCCTGGGAGTCCTGAATAGAATGGTGTTGCTGAACGTCGCAATTGCACACTCATGGAGATGAAACGAAGTATGATGGGCAATTCTAATTTGCCTGAATATTTATGGGATGATGCAATTAAAACAACAACTTATATATTGAATCGTGTACCTAGTAAATCAGTACCAAAAACACCTTTTGAATTGTGGACAAAGAGGAAACAAAGCTTGAATCACTTTCGAGTTTGGGGTTGTCCTGCAGAGGTGAAAATTTATGATCTTTCTCAAAAGAAAACTAAACTCAGGATTACAAAATGTTACTTTATTGGATATCCTAATCATTCGAAAGGGTATAGGTTCTATTGTCCTACTCGTGGCACTAGGATTGTTGAATCCCAAATTGCCAAATTCTTGGAATGAGATGTTGTTGAAAAGAGTTTTTCTCAATCTTTAGAAAGGGAAGAACCAAATAAAACGGTCTCTATTCCATTGCCCATCTTGCATGATGATACTATGCAAGAGTCTTACAGAGTAGAAATTTAACAAGAAGCATATACTGGAAATATGTCGGTAAATCCTCCTATTACAAATTAAATTCCCCAGAAGAATGATGTTGGCTCCAGAAATGCCTATGCGAAGATCACATCGACAAAGAAGACCAACGCCTCTAAATGATTATCATGTCTATCTTGGAGAGGCTGATTTTGACATTGGAGATATAGTTGATCCGGCGACCTTCAAAGAAGCTCTTAATAATGATTAGGCAGATGAATGGTTAGGAGCGATGAAGGACGAGATGATTTCCATGTCAACTAATCAAGTATGGGAACTTGTTGATTTACTTGATGGACATAAACCGATCGGCTGCAAATGGGTATTTAAAACCAAGAAAGACAATAAAGGCAACATAGAGAGATTCAAGGCAAGGTAAGTCACAAAAGGGTACACACAGAGAGAATGCATTGATTATACTGAAGTTTTTTTTCCCTAGTGTCCACTAAAGACTCTTTTCGGATAATCATGGCATTGGTGGCTCATTTTGACTTAGAGCTTCACCAAATGGATGTCAAGACAGCTTTTTTTAAATGGAGATTTGAATGAAGAAGTATATATGTAGCAACTTGAAGGGTTTAAAGAAGCTGGAAAGGAGTATATGGTGTGCAAACTTCAAAGGTCCATCTATGGTCTCAAACAAGCATCACGTCAGTGATCTTGAAATTTCATAAGGTTATGAGATTGTTTGGCTTTGAAGAAAACAGTTTGATCAATGCATCTACATGAAAGTAAGTGGGAGTAAATATATTTTCTTAGTACTTTATGTAAATGACATTTTACTTGCTAGTAGTGATGTTGATCTATTGAATGACAGAAAAAGTTTTTTTTTATTTACAAAGTTTGATATGAAAGATTTTAGGGAAGCCTCTTTTGTTCTAGGCATTGAGATTCATCATAATAGATCTAAGAAGATTATGGGGTTATCTTAGAAAAGTTATATAGATCGTATTTTGAAAAGATTTGATATGCAGACTTGCAAGTCAAGTGAAGCTCTTGATGTGAAAAATGAGATAAATTGAGCATAGAATAATGCCCCAAGAATGATGTTGAAAAAGAAGTAATGAAGTATGTACCAGACCTGATTTGCTTTTGCTGTGAACACTCTTGGAAGATATCTGTCGAATCCAAGTCATGAACATTGGATTGCAGCTAAAAATGTGATGAGATATCTACAACGAACAAAAAACTTCATGCTCGTGTCTAGCAGAGTTGAGGACCTAAAGGTGATTGGATATTCAAATGCTGATTTTGCTAGTTGTTCGGATGACAGAAAATCAATTTCTGGATATATTTTTATGATGGCTGGAAGTGCTATTTTTTGGAAGAGCACAAAGCAAACCTTGATTACGAACTCCACAATGTATGCTAAGTTTGTAACGTGCTACCAATTCAAGCTATTTGGCTCAGAAATTTAATCTCAGAATTGTGAGTTGTGAACTCTATTGCTAAACCTATGGTGATCTACTATGACAACACTACAGCTGTGTTTTATTACAAAAATGACAAGATCAACAATGCATCTAAACACATGGAGATCAAATATTATACTGTTAAGGACTTGGTAAAAAAGGGAGATATTGTGATTTTTGAGACTATCAAAATTGAGTCCATGTTGGCCGATTCTCTAACAAAAGGCTTACGACCCATTTTGTTTAAAGAACATGTAAAAAATATGGGTATTTTAAATTCTTTTGATTTCTTTTGTTAGTGGGAGCTATATAATTTGTATTTTCTAGATTTTATAGTTATATGCAGACTAATAATGCTTTTATGATGTCTATTAAAGCATTTATTTTCAATAATTATTATTGTTGATTCTATTATTATCATTTCTCCTGTTGATTGAGGAATGAAAATATAAAACAATATCTTTAAACAAATTTTAGTTTAAAGACGATTGGATGTCACTAATTATGAGATCTCATGTTGGATTGTGACATAGTTGTGCAATTTCATGTTGTTTAGAAATTGTGCTAATGTAGTTTCATATTGTTGAGAAATTGCATTGATGACCAATAAGAAATAGTGTATATTTTGATCACATGTTGGCACTATTTCTTACTATACTACTAGGCCCATAATCCATGAAAATATAATGCTTATTATATGTGATTATGGAAGGTCATGTATTGTGGTATTTTTTTAACACATTGATTCTCATAGTCCTATATCGAGATTATATAAGATTGGATTAGTTTTAATATGCCGTTATTGGAATATTATTTTTTAAAGTTGTGGCCACATAAAACAAAATTTTCGGTTATTAACATGATAATGTTGTTTTCAATATAAAATCTTTTTTAAAATAAAAATAAGTTAATTAAAGTACCCAAGTGGGAGAATGTTGGAAATTTCCTATAATATGAGCTTATCTTAATTAATTTATTTTCTATTTTAAATAATTAGGTTAATAGATATTTCAATATTTGTTAAACTTTTGAGTGATCTTATTGAATTAGGTTTTGGCATCTATTAATACCAAGCCTAGTTGAGCAGCAAAGTGTAGGCAATTATGTTTAACTGAAGCCCGTAATAAGAAGGGTCTAGTTGACACGCTATTGATTAGGGTTTGCTAGGTCCTTGCTCTAGCCTAATCCCATTGAAAACTGCTATATTGAAATAAGTCATAGAGAGGAAGATTTAGCATTTCAATAAATCTCTGATCTATTTTTCTTCAAGTAAAGTAATGGCTCAAATAAGTACGTTTTAATTCCGATATGCTTATTGATTTGGATGTTTTACAGTCATATATTGATCCGATTCTTCTTGATTGATTAGTTATTTATGTGAATAGTTTTCTACAATATGTACATGTAACTTAGTCTGATATCAATTGTCATTATTTGAGCCAATTGGCCTTAGCTAAGGGATGGTGCGACGCCTGGTGAGTAGATTTACTAGGCTAGCCTTCCTTTTGAAGGATCACTCCTATTGGTTGTATCATGAAATGCCTCATTGTCACCAATCGGTCAATGTCTCTCACCAACTTGAGCAACTCACCATCTTAAGCAAAGGAATGCATCTAGATTTAATGTAATAACTAATTTCCCCTTATTGTTGCATCATCAAGAAAGCGGCATTGGCCCCTGACAAGTTCATGCATAGATGGCCAACCTTGCCGCCTAACATCTTTTATGTGATATTCCTTTTGTCAATAGATTCTACACATAAACTCTCGATACCACTCTCATGACAAAGTTGTATCATGTCACATCCTCCATGCTTCTCCCTGTAGTTCGGCTTCAGATCCATGCATTTACGAAATTGTGAAAAGTTAGGTCGTGACACTAGGGCCCGAGAGGAAAAAGTATGTTTCGGGAAAGGGCTTCTAAAAATTGGAGATACTTAGTTTCAAAATTAACAAAGGCAATGGATCCTTTGAGGAACAAATTCTATGGATTCATCAATAAAAATCATATTTTTTATCAAGCAGAGTAACGACTATATTCATTTAATTCTAATGGTAGCATTCTAGAATGCTAGTTTTATTTAGGTAGGGTTTTAAATCCTTACTTAGACATTGCATTAATTGCCTTCGATCCATATATGTCTTGGATTTGCCGGAATCTTCGAGCTTCTCCAACCATTAGGATCAAGAGGATTAGTATCCAGATAGAGAGAAACACCTAAAGCATGAGTGAACTACCTTGAGGAAAAAATTGGCAAATGGAGCATTGACACCAAAATTTTGGCCAATCATTTAGGGAAGTAGAGGTTGGTCAGACTCGTTAACAAAAAATATCATTAATACATAATTCATATTTGCATCACGTGTAAATCATACGACTCGAGCATGGCGTTACCGCGTACAATTATACATGTAATCGAAAAGACTTCTTAAAGATGTGGTCGGCTCAGCAAATTTAAACTCCTTAATCAACTCTTTGTTGATGAAGTTTTCGGTGGTTATTCGCAACTATCAATCCAATTATATTATTTGATCTTCAAGAGATAAACCGGGCCGACTGTACTTCTAGGCTATCATTGCCTCTAGGCTACGGAAGGCCGACTGTACTTCTTTGGTCAATGCAATCACGTCAAGGGTGCAGTCGTGGACACAATGATTCCTCTCCTTTGCGGGACGCCTGCAACTAATCAGGTCAGTGCTTCACTTGATCCAGGTTTTTTGGGCAAATGTTTTTATTTTGCCTAGGTCGGTTCTCAATGCTATTGAGCAGGTCCTTAGGCAATTCCTCTCGAAAGGCCCGAATCTCGGAACTAGAGGTGTGAAAGTTGCTTGGAATGATGTGTGCCTTCGTAAAGCTGAAGGAGGCCTAGGTATTCGAAGATTGCGCGAATGCAACAAGGCAGTCATTCTAAAACACTTATGGAATTTATTCACGGATAAGGAGTCCTTGTGGTGCAAATGGTTTCATTCTACTTTCCTGAAGAAAAAGAACTTTTGGATAGCTGTTAAACCTACCTTTTGCTCTTGGTCGTGGAAGAAGTTGCTTGAGCTCCGTCAGGAATTTCACCAATTCTTCAGTTGGTCGCTCAATTTCCTTTTGGTTTGATAATTGCCACCCGAGAGGCCCTCTAAACATAATCTTCTCCAACTTGGACATATATCGCTCAGGTATGCCTCGACAAGCTACAGTCGCTGACTTCCTCTCTTACTCTAGTGCGGCGTCTAGAGTTCTGGATACGATCGCTTCCTAGCATGAGCCTCTTCCTGTACCCAACCACGACACCGAACGCCTCTAGTGGCTGGGTCACCTGCCTGGAGCTTTTTCTGCCGCCTCGGCTTAGAACATCATTCGGTCAAGAGGGCATTCAATGCCTTGGGCCTCTTTTATCTGGAATCGCTCGTTAATCGCCCGGTTCCAATTTCATCAGTGGCTAATCACTAGGAATAGACTGCCCACATAGGTAATGTTACTTACTTATGGCAGAATTCCAGATGTTAATTGTGCTTTTTGTGCTTGTCGACCTGATTCTGTTGATCACCTATTCTTTGGGGGTCGTATTACTGGTGCTCTCACTATTTTTTGGGCTACTAGATGTAACCTTGCTAGGCGTAATAGTTCGTGGTTGGATAACCTACAATGGGCCATTAAGAATTTATCTGGAAATTCCTTCCACCTCTCTCTTGTCGATTCGCCTTTGGAGCTCTATGCAATATTATTTGGAAGGAAATGAACAACATCCTTTTCCAAAATCACAAACTTTTTTTGCTGGCTTTGAAGAAACACCTAGACAAGGTTGTCAGGGACAAGGCTATGACCTTCTAGCAGGTGTCAGATAACCTAACCAATAGGAGGATGCAATAGAGCTGGACCCTTAGCCCATCTATCTTTTCAGTTTGAGTTTTGGCTTTGTCTTTGTTGTTCTTTTTCTCTATTTGTTTGGCCGAGGTTCCTGTTGTTCCTTTTGCTTACCATGACACCCTTGCACTCTTATTGACATTTCTCAATGTCACCATGAGTGCAAGTTCCTTCTGTTGGTGTCAGGTCTCCCTCATTTTGTATAGTTTCTTTTGGGTTAAAGTTAATACATACCTTACCTTTACCAAAAAAATCAGGATTGAATAGTTCGAAATCTCTGATCAGGGAAGTTGAATTTTGAAAAGAAAGCGATTTGTTCTCATAAATAAGGAAAAGTCGCTCTCTATAAAATGCGAAAGAGGAGACAACAATTGAGAGAAACACAGGGGCTTCCAATACTGCAGTTGGTCCACACGAGACCACACGCCGGTCCACCTCACACCCGACGCAGCTCCACCCAGTAGATCCATGAAAAATTGGACTTCCAACATACCATCACCTTGTAGTCGAAACTAACAACGTTCTACACAAGTACTCATATGGAATACCTCTTAATTTTCCAATTGCTGCATTGTAAGAGAATAATGTAACAAATAGAAAGGAAAAAATCAGCGTGTCAGTGTGTAGAATCTCCAATAAATCTACATGGAGATAACTTATCACCCGGTGATTCTTTTTTGGATTTGTTTTTTATTCAATTTCCGTGTAAATTAAATTGTTATTTATTCTTTAACGTTTCGTTTGACTCAGTTCTCTGTTTTCTTCGTGGGTTGCCCCTCCTCCTCCTCCTCCTCTTCGCAATTAGAGTGTCGACTAAGAAGAAACATCTGTTTTCTTTCCAAAAGTTGCTCGTGCAGAAGCGGCAGCCAAATATGAAAGATATGGATATACAAGATGAGGTCTGTTGGGGGAGAATTCACGTGGAAAATCAGCAACTTCTCTGGGCAGAATGAGAAAAAGCCTTACTCTGAAGCATTCGCAATATACGGTTGTAGATGTTACTTTAAAACTGTTGATTTTTTATTTTATTTTTAGGTTTCTATTTTTGTGTTGTTTCCTGATGATCACGTGTTCATCGAGTTGCCAAGTGATTCTCGCGTCGTCCCTGATCCTTTTGAGCAGGAGAATTCTGGTATCCCCCAAGGGGGACAACACGGACCATTTGCCGCTGTACCTCAATGTCCCTGATTCTGCGACGCTGCTGAACGGGTGGTCCAGAAACGCTCAGTTCAGCTTGAGTGTCATCGATCAAATCGATAATGCTTACTCTGTTAGAAGGGTATGTTTTTTGAATTGGATTGATTTTTCTTGGAATCCCTTGTTTTTAATCTAGGTGTATGACAGGTTTCTCTTTGATTGATTGTGCATCAAGATTATTGGAGTATTGCTCCATGTCGCTTGACAACGGATCTTATATACTTTTTATATTCATGTGGTCTCTTCACCTATTAACTTTTGAATTGGACTTTTTAATGTGGTATTGGAGCGAGTGTCATCCCTTTCACAAGAACATTAGTCAAATTCTAGCTTAAGTTTTGGGTAGGACCTTCTAACATAGATTTTGAGAAATGGGTCTTATGACTTGAAGAAGAAGAAGAAGAGTTATAGATAAGAAAACGCTAGGTGAGTAGTGATAGGGTTAGTAAGAGCACCTAAAGGAGGTGAATAGGTGATCAAAGAAGTTTTTGCAAAACTTAACAGATTAATTCGTCTTTTGAGAATAATAGACTGAAGATGTAAAATACTATAAACAGTTATATAAAGTTACGAATTAAAGTAAAGAGATTAGGGAGAGAGAATTGAAACACAAGGTTTATAGTGGTTCGGCTTAGACCAAGCATACGTCCACTCTCCCGCATTGACAACCCACTGGCTGGATTTCACTAAGAACTAAAAGAGATTTTATAGTCTCACGTCTTTGATTCTATAGTGTAGAAACTCTGCTACACTTCCTCAAGGTCTCACAAGTATTTAATCTCTCTTTTAAGTATAATTTAAGCTCAACAATTGAAACAACAAATAATTAGGAGTTTCAGACTTTGGAATTTTTCTTTCATGCACACCTTCGAATAACTTGAGCGTCTACTTAATATACTCCTCCATGCCTTTATAACCGTTAGCACCTTCCAAAAGAGTTCTTCCAATCTACCCGTTGGACAGAATCAATTAGGGAGATCTCGAGTTATTTAAGGAATGTGATGATAGCCCACCAATCCTGCTCGCCTATACAATCAGGATCTAGATTTCCATAAGTAGAACCTTCCAAGTATACTTCGCCAATCAACAGATCTAATTATCCGAATTGATTTCAATAAAAATAACTGATCATGATATGCTATCTCCAGTTGTGAGATCTTCTTCAACCGTATAAACCAAATCCTTAAAGATATACTCGCATTTGGACAAGTCCTCTTTGTCAGATAAATATTTCCTTCGTCGGTCTAGAGACTATCAGAGAGGGTAGACTTTAAATCTTGAGTCTGGAGGTCTTCAAACTTTGACGATAGAGTCTGCAAATCTTCAAACTAGACTGATGGAAACATTTTGTCAACTTCAAAACAAATAAGGAAGTTTTTTTCCAACAAGTAGAAGTAGAAAGAGAGATATTGATCTGACAGGGATAATATTATTTATGTTTTCTATATTTCATTAGTTAAACCTCTCAAAGGCGGGTCGGCTTCTAACAGGTGTGTCCAACAATCCCGAGGTTACTAATTAAGGAACATAGCAAGTTAATTTTGTAAGGAAGAGGTGCAGTGGATGGAGGAGTTGGGGGCCGGACTGCACCTATATGATCCAAATGTTGGTCCAGAAAATAGAGACATCCACAATTTCAGTTTAAGATAGTTATGTCTAGTGGTCTTAAAAATGTTGTGCATTGTCAGTGTATCAACTTTTGTATGAATTTTATTCGTTAAGCTGCTCATGGGAGCTGGTTGCTTCTTCTTGTGCTAATATTTTGCTTGACGTTTGTTAGGAATAACGACTTCCCTAAAAACGATTCAACACTAAATCGAACCCCTAAAACGAACGCGGAAGACAAGCCTAGGAATCACATATATCACCGATCAAAGATACATCACGAAATCGAGCATACCTTATTGTCCACAGATTAAACACCAATATTGAAGTTCAAGGAAGAATCCTGATCCCATTCTACCGAGGAGCGTACTGTTGCTATGAGAGGGAAGAAAAACAGAGCGTACTGTTCTTTTTACTTCTTGGAGGGAGAGAGAGACTGAAATGTACGTACACTAAAAAGGTACGTTCTCTTTTTCCTTTTCTCTCTTAAAACGTCTTCTCCAAAAGACGTAACTCTTCAACGTAAGATGTCCCTCCAAAAGACAACTCCTCATTCATGGGCCTTTCACCTGCGGGCCGGGTTCTTAGGCCCAACATGGGCGGACGGGTCTACCTAGGCCCATCATCTCAACTAAATAACCCATCATCTCCCACTCACACCTGGTGGGCCGAACAAGATCCTCTTTACCTCTCTGCAACATTCATATCGGTGAATAATCCGTGTAACTAGCATACTTTGAGAGCTCGTTGCCATACATCTGTTAGGAATATATAGTAGTAGCTCATAATGGGCATCATACTTTGAGTAGATTTAGTATGCAGTACCCTAGATCGATCAATCACATTTATATCTCTCTTTATCTCTTTTTAAACAATGATATATTGTATTCCCAATTATGATTATCCCAAAAACAATCATAATTGGTCGACCAATGAATACACAACTAGAATGTGATTCTCCAAATTCGATCTTCCTCTTTCCTTCAAACTCTCAATTTCAGTTCAGCTTGCTTTTCTAGAAATGTCCCATTAGATCGAATCAAATTCATGATCATTAGCAACATCCTAAGATAGCAAACACTAAATAGAAATCTTGAGAATAAGTAAGAGTCATGAGAGCACTAAATTGAGGAACTCTCTTTCTCAAGAGTCTCACACGGCATAAAAGTTGAGATCAAACTTTTGCCACTTTTATTGGTCGTCTCATGCATACATAGTATGAAATACGTATTACGGTATTAACTCCTTTCCCATGGAGCATATGCCTACACCATCAATACCGTATAGATTATAGTTCAGACATACCTAATGTCTAACTTGAGTTCACATATCTACTCATTCACAGAATTTATCAGAACTCACATCTGGCATTATAGACAGATAAAGTAAAATATGTGGGTTATTTTACTTTCGGATATAGTAAATATTATGTCCTCATATTAACACTCAGTTAAGGTGACATATGTATTTTAAGCTTGAGCTCTCAATTATCACCTAGATAATAAGCTTAAAAACTATCTCATCTCTATTTATCACATAGTAAATAGAGGCGATTACCCGTGTGAGTAGGCTAATCTTTTATTTGTCCGATATACTTTCTCAACTTAATATAATGCACTGAGCATTAAGATGCATAAACGTCAAACAAAAATTCATAGGCATTAATAATGAAAAAACACAAATTCATTAAATGTGAACACTTCAAGGAAATTACAATATTGAGTACATCAGCCTCTACGCAGTCCTAGAGATTTTACATGACCACAAAACACATCTCTAGGTATTGGCTTTGTCATAAAATTTGCTACCATTCTATGCGTAGATATGTACTGTAAGTGCACATCTTTTCGTGCAACCATATCCTTGACAAAATTATACTTGGTATCTATATGTTTGGTCTTGCCATGATATTTTGGATCTTTGGTGTACGCTATAGCTACTTGGCTATCACAGTTAACCAATAATGGCTTTGCAGCATTCCCAATAACACCTAAATGATCCAAAAATCTCTTAAGCCAAACACATTCTTGTATTGCTGCTGATAATGCCACAAACTCAGCTTCCACCGTGGACAAGGCTATACATATTTGTTTCTTATTGCTCCAAGATATGGTGCCATTGTTCAATAAGAAAGCAAAACCAGAGGTATATTTCCTTTCATCTAAATCTCTTTCCTAATCAGCATCTGAATAACCTTCAAGCCGCAGATCATTTCTTTGGTAATTCAGCTTATAATCAGCAGTTCCTTTTAGATAACTCAGTATTCTTTTAATGGCTTTCCAATGTGCTTGACTTGGATTGGATTGGTATCTACTCACCATTCCAACTACAAAACATATGTCAGGTCTTATACACATCATAGCGTACATCAAGCTCCCAACAGCACTAGCATAAGGAACATGTTTCATTTGTTCCTTCTCTTGTGGAGTCCTTGGACACAGTCTATGGCTCAATTCTTCACCTTTTGCAATAGGAGTATCTGTGGGTTTACAATCTTGCATACGAAATCGTTCAAGAACCTTATTTATGTTTGTTTCTTGCGAAAGAGATAATGACCTCTTCGAACGATCTCTTGAAATCTTAACTCCAAGAATGTATGTAGCCTCACCCATATCTTTTATCTCAAAGTTGGAAGATAACCAACTCTTGACAGTTTTAACAAACTCCATATTGCTTTCGGCAATTAGTATATCATCAACATATAATGATATGATCACAAATTGATCTTTAGATCTTTTGATATCTACACAATGATCCTCATCAATCATTGTAAAATTATATGCCATTATGGCATACTGAAAATGTATATACCATTGTCTCGATGACTACTTAAGGCTATATATCGATCTCAAAAATTGACATACCTTTTCCTCTTGGCCTTCCATAATGAAGCCAGTAGGTTGTTCCATATATATTTCTTCATCTAATTCTCCATTGAGAAAAGCAGTCTTTACATCCATTTGATGTAATTCAAGATCCATACTTGCCACTATTGCCAGAATAATGCGAATCGAGGTAAATCTCACTACAGGAGAAAATGTTTCTTCATAATAAATTCCTTCCTGTTGATTATACCCCTTCGCCACAAGGCAAGCTTTATGTCTTTCTATTGAGCCATCAGCTTTACGCTTTATTTTGAGAACCCACTTATTCCCAATAGCTTTGCGTCCTTTTGGAAGATCAACCAGTTCCCAAACATGATTTGACTTCATTGACTCCATCTCCTCTTCCATTGCATGCATCCATTTTTCCTTACTAAGGCAATTTAGAGTATCATTAACATTTCTTGGCTCATCTCATCTTGTGGAGCAATCATAAAAGTTTCCCCTTCTATGTCGAAACGTCGATGGGTAATACTTTTGCGATTTGTTCGCCAAATGGGGATTGTACACTTCGCACATCATTCCCTATCATGCTCCCACTCGAATTAGATAATGACGATATCATCTCATCATGTGGTTGTATTTGAGAGTGAGTTGAATTAAGTTCATCACTTCTCATGTCACTCCCACTTGGACGAACTCCACTAAGTTCATTATCTTGATCCAAGGTTTCAAATAGGGGGTATTCCTCACCTATTTCGCCCTTCTTAGGAAATTCATTCTCTAAGAATGTGACATCCCGTGATTCAAATTCAGTTATACTTCCACTTTCTTGCTCACCTATAAATACATACTCTTTTGAGTGTTCAGAGTATCTTATGAAAATACTCTTCTTTCTTCTAGGACCCAATTTCCTAAACTTGTGAGAAGGGTCATGAATATAAGCAGCACAGCCCCATGGTTTAAGAAAACTTAAGTTCAATTTTCTACCTGTCCATAACTCATATGGAGTAGAAGTAACTGATTTGGAAGGCACCCGAAGTATATAGGTAGCAGTTAATAATGTATCACTACAAAAAGTGATAGGTAAGTTAGCATGCGCCATCATGGACCTAACCATTTCTAGTAGAGTTCTGTTCCTCCTCTCCGCAACACCATTTTGTTGAGGAGTATATGGAATAGACAACTGTCTTTCTATTCCTTTTTCATCACATAATTTTCTGAACTCATCAGATAGATATTATCGACCTCAATCGAATCTCAATACTTTTATTTTCTTGTCTAATTGATTTTCTACTAAGTTCATAAACCTTTGGAAACAACTCAATACTTCAGATTTATAAGAAATCAAATAGACATATCCGAATTGAGTATAATCATCTATAAATGTGATGAAATAAACAGCCCCATGCCTTCCTCTCACATTCATTGGACCACAAACGTCAGAATGGATTAAATGCAAAGGAAATTAAACTCTTGTGCATTTTCCAAAATGGTTTTCTTGTCGTTTTCCCTTCTAGGCAATGCTCACATATGGGCAAATCAACTTTTTCAATATTGCCTAACAAGCCCTCTTTGGCTAGTCTATTCATACGTCGTTGGCCAATATGACCAAGTCTAGCATACCACACATTCACATCATTATCATATGAATTAGGAGACGTGAAAAGGGAATAACAAATATTGGCATTACTATAGTCAACATTTAATACAATAAAACCATCTAGAAAATAACCACAACCTTAGTAATTTGTATCCAAATACAAATGCACACCACTATTATGGAAGTTCATATTAAAACCAAGCTTAACCAATACTAAAATAGACACTAAATTCCGATGAATCTCCGGAGCATACAACACATCATGTAGGAACAAAGTGCGTCCATCACGCATGTTCAATTGACAGATGCCGATTCCTTTTACTTCTGCTCTGGAGTTGTTTCCTACATAGATCCACTTAGTTCTAGTTGGTACTCATCGGAATTCCACAAAAGATTCTCTATCCTTCACTACATGGTCTGTCGCTCCTGAATCTACAGTCCACAAAGGATTAGATTCAGTTAAGAATACAGAATTTGACACATAAGCAAAGTTCTGAAATGTACAAGAAGTGTATACCTTCTTTGGCTCGTGACAATCGCGAGCATAGTGACCCTTCTTGTTACAATTGTAACACTTCACCTTTGTCAGCTTCTTCATTCGAGGACGCTTTCCTCTTTCATGTTGGTCAACCTTTGGTTTCTTCCCTGAAGCACTTGCTCCCTTACCTTTCCTTTTATTTAACCAGTCATGACGTTTGCACTTGGAGCTCGAAGCTCCATGTGAGTTGGAACTAGCATGATAAATTTTAGTTTCCGACTTAGCCGCCAAGAGGCGGTCTTCTTCCAGCTCAAGATAACGCACTGCATCCTCAAAGGTTTTGATATTCTCATTATGAGTCAAGTGCACATTTATATGCTCCCAACTCTGAGGCAAGGAACGAATCACTGCTTGCACTTGCTGCTCATCAGTCAGGACATGGCCAGCATCTTTCAGCTCATTAATCATGTTTGACATCTCTCTAAGATGTTGCTTCATGATCTGACCATGAGGCTTCTTGTAAGAGTCAAACCTAATAGTGAGCTGTCTCAGTCTGGTCACCAAAGTATGACCAAATCTTGCTGCCAATGCTTCCCACATTTCCTTGGCATTCTCAAAACACCTAAACTCTTGCATGATGTCATTTTCCATGCTACTCAGCAATGTAATGCGAGCAAGAGAGTTCTTTCTTTTCCATGCAGCAAATTGATAGGGCTAGAAAGAGCACCTAGAGGGGGGTGAAGAGGTGATCAAAGAAATTTTTGCAAATCTTTAACAAGCTGATTCGACTAAAGATAATAGACTAACAACTATAAACAGTAATATAATGCTGCGAATTAAAGTAAAGAGATTAGGGAAAGAGAATTGAAACACAAGGTTTATAGTGGTTCGGCTTAGACCAAGCCTATGTCCACTCTCCCGCACTGACAGCCCACTGGCTGGATTCCACTAAGAACCAAAAGAGATTTTACAGTCTCACGTCCTTGATTCCACAGTGTGGAGATTCTCCTACACTTCTTCAAGGTCTCACAAGTATTTAATCTCTCTTTTGAGTACAATGTAAGCTCAACGAAATGAAATAGTGAAGAACTAAAAATTTCAGACTTTGGAATTCTTCTTTCACGCACACACTAGAATAACTTGAGCGTCTTCCTTATATACTCCTTCATGCCTTCATAACCGTTGGCACCTTCCAAAGAAGTTCTTCCAATCTACCCGTTGGACAGAATCAATTAGGGAGATCTCGAGTTATTTAAGGAATGTGATGATAGGCCACCAATTCTGCTCACCTATACAATCAGGATCTAGGTTTCCATAAGTAGAACCTTCCAAGTAAACTTCGCCAATCAAAAGATCTAATTATCTGAATCAATAAGAATAATAGATCATGAGAAGCTCTCTCCAGCTATGAAATCTTCTTCAACCGAACCAAATCCTTAAAAATATACTCGCATTTGGACAAATCTTCTCCAACAAATAAATCTTTCCTTCGTCGGTCTAGAGACTATCAGTGATGGCAAACTTTAAATCTTAAGTCTTGAGTCTTGAGACTTTGATAAAAGAGTTTGGAGTATTGGTATCAGAGTTAAAGATCTATGGCTAGTATGTTGGCTCAAAGTTTGATTGAAGGTCAAAGCAACACCAGACCACCCTATTTTGATGGAAAGGATTACAGCATATGGAAAAACAAGATGAAGACATTCCTAAGATCGAAAGATCCTCTAGAATGAGATGTGGTAGAAAAAAGAATTATTCCTAAAGCTACATCTGTGTCAGAAAGGGGAAAAAAGTTGCAGACGCTGGCGAGATGACTCAAGAAGAAAAGACCAAGAGACAAGCTCTTGATGCTAAAGCAATTTACTCATTATATTGTGCATTATCTTCTTGAAAGTATAATAGAATATCTTCTTGTGAAACAGCCAAAGAAGTCTGGGATAGGCTGCACATTACTTATGAAGGAATTGATCAAGTAAAAGAAACAAGGATCAACATTCTACTCGGACAGTATGAAACCTTCGAGATGAAACCGGTAAAATCTATTACTAACATGTTTAGTCGTTTTACAGAAATTGTAAACGGTCTAGAGTATCAGGGACAGCCAATCTCAAAACCAATGAAGGTCAACAAATTGCTGCGTGGACTCTCCAAAGACTGGAATCATGTGAAGACTTCAATAAGGGAAACACAAAGAATCATGCCACTTTCAGTAGACGAACTAGTTAGAACACTTCAGTCTTATGAAGTAGAGCAAATCAACGAGGAAGAAAATCCTAGAGGTAAGAAGTCAATTGCCTTAAAGTCTAACGATGATTTTGATGTTACAAATTCTGAAGAGGACATAGACGATGAAGAACTAGCACTTACGATAAAGAGGTTCAGGAAACTGAACAAAAATAGAAGAATGTTCAATTGGAAGAAACAAAGCACTCAAAAGTTTCATAACAAATCAGCTGAGGACGATGAATCCAATAAAGATGTGATTTTCTTTAAATGCAAGAAAAATGGACACATCAGACCCAACTGTCTTTTGCCGAAGAAAAAGAAAGGAAGAGCTGAGAAATACATAAAGGCACTCAAAGCAAAAACTTGGAGTGATACTAAATGTGAAGAGAGTGATGATGATTATGCTAATATTTATTTAATGGCAAAATTAGAATCAGACTCAGACTCGAGATAGATACGAGACTCGAGACTCGAGATAGTGAAATCGAGGTAAATAATTTAAAAATTCCTACTAAAGTCTCGAAATATATTAATGAACTTTGTCTTGGTCTCAAAACTTCTCTTAAAAAGATTTCCGAACTAAAAAGGGAGAATTCTACACTAAAACAACAAGAAAACTCTTGGAAAGAAAAGTTTGAAAATTTAGATAAAAGTTTTGCTGTTTTAAAAGAAAATGCAAACTCTCTTTCAAAAGAAAATACTTATTTAAAAAATGACATTTCAAATATTTCAAAAAGATTTTCTATAGGATCTGAGAAATTGGAAAAGATTCTTTCAGTACAAAGACCTTAATTTAACAAATCATGCTTGGGAATGACTTCTGAAAACATTTCTCTAATTGATTTTCCAAAAGTAAAGGAAAGAATCAAACAAAGACCTACAAAAGCTTTTTATAGAAATCATTTTCAAAAAATCTTTGTAAAACCTGTTGGTCAAAATGCTCTCAAATGTTCTAAGTGTAACAGCTCAGAACACTTTGAGAGAGAATGTCCTATGGTTTGGAGACTTGTTAAGAAAGATTGGGCAAAGACTGTATATTGCACTAACTCCATTGGACTCAAGAAAATGTGGGTACCAAAGAAAGCTTGAGTTTCTGTTTTAAATTGTAGGTTATTATCAAGAAAAATGTCAAATGGTATATGGATAGTGGCTGCTCAAGACACATGACTGGAGATTCAAATTGTTTTATAAAGTTCGTTCAAATAGATGGTGGAAAAGTCTCTTTTGGTGGAAATAGCAAAGGAAGAATTGTTGGGTGTGGAATTGTAAAGATTGAAAGTCTCACAATCAACAATGTCTATTTGGTGGAAGGACTAAATTACAATCTGCTCAGCATAAGTCAACTGTGCGATACAGGTTTCAAAATCAATTTTCAAGAAGGAATATGTTCGGGAACCAGTAAAGACTTCTCTCAATCTTTCACGGGGCGAAGACATGAGAACATCTATCTTTTGGATATCAAACCAGAAAGATGTCAATATCTAATATCAATTCAAGATGAAGCTAATCTCTGGCATCGAAAGCTTGGCCATATCAACATGAAGCAAATTGCCAAGATCTCTTCAAAGAAGCTTGTTCGTGGACTACCCAACTTGAAATACCAAAAATCTGACTTATGCACACCATGTGTGTTGGGAAAACAGGTTAGAAGTTCTTTTAAACCAATAAACTAAGTTTCCACTAATCGTGTGCTGCAGCTACTGCATATGGATCTTTTTGGACCAATTAGAACTCAAAGCATTGGTGGAAAGAGATACTACCTAGTAATAGTGGATGATTATTCACGATTTACTTGGGTCTACTTCCTGGCAAGTAAGTCTAAAACCTTCTCTTACTTTTCAAAGTTTGCCAAGAAAGTACAGAATGAAAAATGGTATGTTATTTCAAACGTACGGACAAATCATGGATGTGAGTTTGAAAATCAAGACTTTGCTAAATTTTGTGATGAATCTGGCTTTCAGCATATGTTCTCCTCTCCATACACTCCCGAACAGAATGGAGTTGTGGAAAGGAATAATAGATCGTTGCAAGAAATTGTTAGAACTCTTTTAATAGAAAGCAATATTTCTTCTCGTTTTTGGGCTGAAGTAGTTTCTACAGCATGTTATATTATTAACAGAGTTTTCTTAAGACCTATTCTGGAGAAAACTCCCTATGAGTTATTCAAAGGAAAGAAGTCAACCGTTTCTTATTTTCATATGTTTGGTTGCAAATGTTTTGTCTTGAAAAATGCAAATGATCGAGTTGGTAAGTTTGAAGAAAAATCAGACGAATGAATTTTCCTTGGATATTCAACCTCCAACAAAGCCTACAGAGTATTCAACAAGAAGACTCAATCTGTGGAAGAGTCAATGAATGTCAAATTTCAGGACTCGTTACAAAATCAATCGATTCAAACTCAACCTGAAGAATCTGAACCTACTCCAGACTTTACAAAGTCTACCTCCCCTGAAGCTGCTCAGACTTTAGAAGAACAACAACGAACAAATGTTGAAGAATCAACTGAAGAAAAAGATCAACAATCTGTCAGACTGACCAGTAACTAGAAGCACAAGTCTAGTCATCCCAAAGAACTCATCATTGGTGATATTGATGAAGGGATTCGCACCAGATCCAAAAGGCAAGAAGAGTCTAGCGCTGTGGTACTTATTTCTGAAATCGAACCCAAAAGCATCGAAGAAGCTTTAACTGACAAAAGTTGGATTGAAGCAATGCAAGAAGAGCTCAGGCAGTTCAGTGTTAATGATGTTTGGGAATTAACTCCTAAACCAAAAGGTAAATCTGTTGTTGGAGCTAAATGGGTTTTCATGAACAAGATGGACAAAAAATGAAAAGTGATAAGAAACAAAGCAAGACTTGTAGCCAAATGATATACGCAAGAAGAAGGAATTGACTATGATGAGACTTATGTTTCAATAGTAAGGTTAAAAGCAATTAGATTATTACTTGCTTTTGCTTGTTATAAGAATCAGGTTATTCCAAATGGACATCAAAAGTGCATTTCTGAATGGATTTATTCAAGAAGAAGTCTATGTGGAACAACCTCCCGGTTTTGAAGACCCAAGGAAACTAGACTTTGTATTCGGACTGAAAAAGGCTCTATATGGTTTAAAGCAAGCACCTCGAGCATGGTACGATAGGTTAAGTAAGTTTTTAATTCAAAATGGTTTTGTCAAAGGAAAAGTGGACACTACCTTGTTCATTAAAAGAGAAGGTAAAACTTCCTACTTGTTCAAATATATGTTGATGATATTATATTTGGATCACCTAACGAAAACCTATGCAAGAAGTTCTCCAAGTCTATGCAGGATGAATTCGAGATGAGTATGATGGGTGAACTATCATTCTTTCTTGGACTACAAGTGAAGCAATTAAAGGGATGAATTTTTATTCATCAAGAAAAATATGCTAAAGAACTTGTTAAAAAGTTTGGTTTGGAGAATTGCAAAAAGACTTATATACCAATGTCAAGTTCTTCGAAGCTAGACAAAGATGAAGGAGGAAAGAAAGTTGACCAGAAGCTATACAGGAGTATCATTGGTTCACTTATTTATCTTACTGTTTCTAGACCTGACATTTTGTTTAGTATTTGCATTTGTGCTAGATTTCAATCTAACCCCAAATAATCTCATCTAAGTGCTACAAAACGCATCATCAAATACGTTGCATCAACCTCAAAGTTAGGTTTATGGTATCCCAAAAAAGGAGACTTTACTCTCTTTGGATATTCAGATGCAGATCTGGCAAGCTATAGAGTTGATAGAAAGAGTACTTCCGGTACTTGTCAATTGCTGGGAAACAGAATAGTAACGTTGTTCTCAAGGAAGCAAAGCACTGTAGCTCTTTCAACAGCAAAAGCAGAGTATGTAACTCTTGGAAATTGCTGTTCTCAAATCTTATGGATAAAACAACAATTGAGAGACTTTGGAATTGAAGACTCATGCACCGAGATCAAATGTGACAATACCAGCGTAATTAATCTCACAAAGAATCCAATTCTTCATTCAAGAGCAAAGCATATAGAGATTCGGCATCACTTTATTAGAGATCATGTTCAAAACGGAGAAGTCTTGATTCAATTCATTGATTCAAAGAATCAATTGGTGGACATATTTACAAAGCCTTTGGAGAGAAGCCTATTTGAGTCTATTTGCACCAGACTGAACATAATATCCTTTATTCAGTAAAGTCTGAGAGTGCTCAAGACTCAAGAGGTAAAGTCTGAAGTTGTTCAGACTCAGAATAACTGAGAAAGTTACAATTGTAAGTTATTTCTATTCCAGTATTTTAAATTGAAAAGGTACGATCACTTTCAATCGCTAATTGTTGGTTATTTTTAGAAGTTATCTTTTCGAGTGTTTGATTTTATGGAAGTTATTCTTTTCAAAAAAGGCAGTTATTTAAAAAGAGCAGTTATTCTTTTTCGAAAAAGGCATTTTTTATTTTCCTTTTATGACGCTTCGTATACCTCGCTTCAATTGTTTTTATATAAATATAGCAGAAACTCATCTTCTTTGTTTTTCACTGAAACCCTAGAATACAAAATTCCTACTTGCTTTCACTTTCACTCTCGATTCACCCAAAAAGTTTTCACCTTTTTCAAGCAAGCTTATGTCTTCAAGAAAGTCTTCAAGAATTGCGAACAGGGGACCATGGCACATGCCTGAGGGCCCTATGCACTTCGACTTGACCGAAGAAGAAGTTTCTACTCCACCTCAACAACAAAGACAGCAACAACTTTCTCAATAGCGCCAATCTTCTATACCATCTCAACCAGAAGTGATAGAAGAGGTTGATCTTGTAAGAACGTTAACTCCTCAAGTTGCTTTCAAGCTTTATTCCAATTTAAAAAGAGAGGGAACTCCTATGTCCTTGATTGATGATTATCTGCGAGAAAGAGGATATAAGAATGAGACTCTTTTTCTGCGTGATATGGAAGATATGGGTATTGCCGAAAAATGATCGGCTGAAAGAGCATTCACTAACTTTCCTAGCGACCCACGCTTTGGGACTGCTAATCAACCCCAAGGACTGGATGATGATGAGAGGATGTTTTCCCACTTTCAGCCTAGAACGGGAGTGGCTGCAAATGTTACTGATGTTTCTAATCTGTTTAGATCAAAGAACCACAAGAGGGTTTACTCGAAACTGCTGAAGAGAGGGGTCATGCACCCTAGAACTGTTGATTTTGATTTCCTTGACTCGGTGAAAGTCAATCTGAGAGAGAAGCTGGCTTTATTGCAATTAGAGCATTTTTGTTTTGAATCCACTGCTGTCTATCCTGAACTCACAGCATACTTTTATTCGAACTTATCTTTTGTGGATGCAAATAGCTTTACTTTTACAGTGAGAGATAAGAAATTCATGGTGACTATGGACTCATTGGCTGATATAATTGGGGTGGAAAGAACGAGTTTCCAACTAATTAGTGTATCCATTGCTCATGCCACTCTGTCATTGGTGAAATACAGGGATGTTGAAGGCAAGATCTCTTGTTCAAGGATGAATGCCTCAAACATCTTGCTGCACAAGATTGTGATCAATTGCATACGTCCCAAGTCAACTTCCAAGACTGATGTCTCTCGATCTAAAGCAAAATTGATGTATGCCATCAACTCTGGCTTCAAATTCTCTTTGCCCCACACCATTTTGTTCCACATGTATCGATCAGTGGTGAAGGATAAGAGACAACTCCCTTATTCTGCTTTTATCTCGCGTCTTGACAACTCTCTTATTCTGCTTTTATCTCGCGTCTTCTTAGACATTTTACCATTCACATCCCTACACCATTAAAATTGTCAACAATTTTTCCAATGGTTATTGGATTTAAAATGGTCACAAAGATGCGCTTGAAAGAGCTGAACAAGGTGTTGGAGCCTCTGAAGGAAAAATCTCCTATGCAAATTGCTATAGCTAAGAGAAAAGGTAAGAGAAGAGAGTTCTCATCTTGCAAGATGAAGAGGATGAGGATGCACTAACTCTTTCAGCCTTACGAAATTTGAAGAGCTTTGTCAGTTTTGAAGAGACTCGAGAAGAGCCTCAAGAAGGAGAAAATGAGAAAGAAGAGACAGAGGAAGGAACTGATGAACAGAGGAGGACAAAGGAAATAAGAGAAAAGGGTGAAGAAGAGGAAAGAAGGGAAGAAGAAGAAGCAGAAAGAAGAGAAGAGGAAGAAGAGGCGGAACAAAGAGAAGAGAGAGGACAAGAAGGAGAAGAAGATCAGGGTCACGATGATTCCTTTGAGCCAACCTTGACCGTCTCCTTGTCCAATGAATCTGAAATGGCTGACACTGGAAATGCTGGAGCTCTTGACACAAACAAACATCACTCTGCCACTGAAGTTGCAGTTGAAGAAGTTATTTCTACTCCTCTTACACGCAAATCGATAGGGGGAGCTGTTGAACAAAAATGTACTTCTTCACATTTATTTACTAGTGATGTGAGTCGCTCCGTTGCAGAACCAGAAGATGTTTTTGCTTCTCATTACCCAGAAGAAAGTCATGGTGGACATTCTGAAGATCCATCTGCTCTCAAGGTCCCTGGAATTGACTTTGCTGGGCCTAGTGCTGCTACATAACAAACAGCTAACTTTTCAAGGCTGTTAGAGATTCTATTGGATGTGAGAAAACAGCAATATGCTATGGGATATGAGATGCAGGATCTCAAAAATGCTTTTATGGCTATTTCAGTGTTTTTGCACGATCAATTGAACGCCCTGAAGAATCAGTTCAGTCTACTGTACAGGGTGCAGAATTTCAGTCACTGAAGTAGAGTTTTGAAAGGCTTGAGAAGACTGTGGATTCCATTGGAGAATTCAAGCTTGTTTGCCTTCCAAAACACCCATGATTTTGCATTTATTTCAGCAACTCTTTTTATTCATTCTCCGCCTTTTGTTGTTGACAAAAAGGGGGAGACGTGCAGATTTATCTGTTTTGTTAGTTGTTTGACTTATTCTTTTGAGTTTTGGACTGTCTAAATTGATGCTTTGACTTGCAGTAACTTAAGCTATGTCGATGATCATTATGGCAAGGGTAGTTGTTTGGTTTGGTAAGACTAACACGTTTTCTATGATTGCAGAATCACTACTATATCCATATTCTAATCTTGTTATCTTGAGATATTCTGTTTTGCTTAAGTGTTATTTTGCAAGTCAAAAGTGTTCAAATCTGCAAGAAAGTTTTATCACCATCAAAAAAAGGGGAGATTGTTAAAGAAAACTTTCTTATTTGTTTTGAAGCTGACAAAACGTTTCCATCAGTCTAGTCTGAAGACTTGTAGACTCAAGTGTAAAAGTCTGATGTACTCTAGACTTTTGCACTTGAGTCTACAAGTCTTTAAACTAGACTGATGGAAACGTTTTGTCAGCTTCAAAACAAATAAGGAAGTTTTCTCCAACACAAATGCATCCTTATCTCTCTTGTGTTGTGTAAAATTTCCATCTTCAGGTACTTCCATGGTCAGGTTAAGAGCTTCTAGTGCCTCTTGCTCTTTTAGCACATATTGGATTTTCCTGTGCCATATTTCATAGTTATCACCATTGAGCTTCTCACCTTTGTTCAACTCAGCGACTATGCTCTTTGTGGATGAAGCCATCGATTTGAACATATTAGACACATATGCACGAATTATTAATGCCTATCATTTATGCATCCATTTTGCACAAAACCATCATATTAATGAATAATTTCAAGTAAGGTTTTAAAATCAAAAAGTCACTATGTTTCCAATCATCATCTAAAAATCCTCACTTGGAATTATTATTAATATAATCTTTTATGCAAAATAAATTCTTTGAAGTTACAAAAATTTCTATGAACTACCCACAACAGCTAACAATTAACAGAAGCAAATAATATTTGACATCCAATAATGATAGAATAATAATGCTTTCACATAATGCAACTAACATATTAGTTGTTACACCAACAACAACTAGGTATAAAACATTTACATAAGATGTCCATAATGTATACTAAACAACGACCAGTCAAAAATATCTAACGCCAAGACAACACATGAACTAGGAAAGATTCCTTTTTATTCAATTTCTTGATCTTTTGTTCTTTAAATTCCTTAGACATTCTAGGCAGCCACGGTAAAACAGACGGGGATCCCTTAGGATTTCTCCTTCGTACATTCATCCCCCGCCGGATAGAAGTCATTCCATGGGTCGCAGTCCTTGTGGCTTCAATCCAGTAATGTTCATCTATAAAAGCCATTACTAGGCTCCTATACATAGTAGCTCTGTTGACCTCCCATAGGTGATTCAACACTCATTGCCATATCAGTGGAAGAGTGTTCATAAAGAACCACATCATCTTAGAATGTGGCATGGGATGACCATTCCATATGATCTCTTGTATTTTCCTGTTGACCTCAAGAACATGATCAATTAAGTCGCCCCTCTCCCATCAATAATCAGTCAACTCAGCTATCAACCTAGAAAGTCTTTCCTTTTGTTCATCGGTAATTGCGCGTTTAGGTGTGCGCGCCTTACGGGGAAGCATTGTTCCTGCAACAAATGCAAAACAAATAAGGGATTACATATAATCCACATTGACTTAATTGGGAAAAAAGAAACACAATCTTTTCTTTTTTCTTTTTTTTTGGGTCAACGGTCAAAGTCAACGGTCAATGGTCAGACGGGTCGAGGTCGGATTGGGTCGGATCGGTGAGGCCGGGTCGGACCGGTTGGGCCGGGTCGAACAAACCGACCAGCACGTGCCACGTGCATGTGCAGGCACTGTGAGCTAACATCACAATGACGTCAACTGGCGCGTGCCGTGGCCACACGCGTGCGTCGCACGCACCTGGGCTAAAATGGCATGTGCAACGCACGCACCGACGACCCCAATTCGTTCCGGCCGCGCATGGCAGCACGTCCGGCGGTGATCCGCCACTCGTTTTTCTCGTATCGACGAGACCTTTGACCCTACACTATCAGAAACAAACTTTGATTTACAGAAAATCAAAAAATGGGGTGAACAGTATGCGGGCGTCGGGATTTTCCGTCCCCAATCGGCCGATAGCAGTGTTTCACGAAAGTTTAATCAGAATCAATTCATAAACATGAAAAGGGGTCGGGAAACATGAACTATTAGTCTAATACCAATGTTGGGAAAAACAGATTCCCTAAAAACGATTCGACACTAAATCGAACCCCTAAAACAAACGCGGAAGACGAGCCCAGGAATCACATGTATCACCGATCAAAAATACACAACAGAATCGAGCGTGCCTTATTGTCCACAGATTAAACACCAATGTTGAAGTTCCAGGAAGAATCCTAATCCCGTTCTACCGAGAAGCGTACTATTGCTATGAGGGGGAAGAAAAACAGAGCGTACTATTCTTTTCACTTCTTGGAGGGAGAGAGAGACTGAAACGTACGTACACTGAAAAGGTACGTTCCCTTTTTCCATTTCTCTCTTAAAACGTCTTCTCCAAAAGACATAACTCTTCAACGTAAGATGTTCGTCCAAAAGACACAACTCCTCATTCATGGGCCCTTCACCTGCGGGCCAGGTTCTTAGGCCCAACATGGGCGGACAGGCCTACCTAGGCCCATCATCTCAATTAAATAACCCATCAACGTTCAATACAACATTCCTGTTTTTGATGGTCTCCAATGTTTCTTCCGCATGTCATGCTTGTGAAGAAGTCCTTGAATTCATCACCCTGCCTCTTGGATTTTGCAGAGACGCAACATGATTTCTCTGCGGGAGAGAGAGACTGGGTTTTGCAAGATTCATTCCATTTTTTAGCTTCATAATCGCACTGGGGGATACCTAGCAAATGACACTTTGGTGATTAAAACCGAAGTTTGTGTCTTAACAGTTATTCCTCTAGTGAACATTTTAACCAGCTAGACCAACTGATAAGTTTGACTCGTATTTTACTGGTCCGGAGGAATTCGTCGATGCAGCTGAGACTAATGTTGTTCGTGTAGGATCAATTTCGTGCCACCATGATGGTGCTTTGACGGCTGAAATTCCTGGATTAGAAGAAGTTGAGAAGGCTAAGCAGTCTTTGAAAGAATACCTTTCGGGTCTCTTTAAATTGAATTGAAAAGAGAGGCTATCTGAGGCACTATCAACATTAAGCTCAGCTAGAACTAGATTATCGTCAGAGCAACATATAGCAATTGAGACATTTCAGGCCAATTTCAATAAAAACACTTCCGACTTTTTAGCATCTAAGCTGGACAATGCTATGCTTGAGCTGCATAAACTACAAAGGGATCAAAGGTTCTCCGCTATGAAGAAGAGCCAGGAGACTCACATTTTGTATAAGCAGATAATGGTTGATCTTGCCAAGGAAGAGGAAGAGCTCAGGAGAAAGATGGAGGAAGTGAAGTTTAGGAGGGAAAAGCTCCTCTCAGACTGGGAGATCTTGCTACTCGAGTCTGAAGAAGCGGTTGGGCTATAAAGATGAGCAGAAGAAAGTAGAAGAGACTGAGGAAAAGAAGAGAATAGCTGAGGAAAGAAAGTCAAGATCAACCATTGCTTGGTCAAATTTGAAGGCTCGTTTCTGTTAAAACTTTAAGGTTTCAAATAGGCTATGAGGCAATTGTTCACTTAGTATGAAAACTGTGTTTTAGCTTGAATATTTTTTGGCCATTTTCCAGGTGAACAATGGCTTTGAGGGGCTTATGTGGTTGATCTTGTGTTAGTTTAGCCAGCATGTGGGTCTAATACATTCGTATATACGTATGTCTCTAAAGTCAGTTTTTGATGTCCTCATATGAATTGTGCTGTCATCATGCTTTTTGCTTTTGGAGCTTGGAAATTCTCACGATCCTGACAGATTGTGTCAATATGTGATGATCGAGTTGTTCCTTCCCGTAAAACCTTCTGGATACGACTCCACATTGGGTGGCTTTAGTGATACAGGTTTTCCTATATCCACATCTCTTGAGGCAGAACCTATGGATCTCAATACAGTCTTGGAGAGGAGAGGTTACCCAGTACTAAGGGATTTGTCCCCCTGCAATTGAGTTTGGAATGAAAAAAACAAGGATATTGTCTAATGGATAGGAGTTTTATTAAGGGGCTCTGGTGTTGGGAGATTATCGATAATTACAGAGGAAAAATAACCGATGGTTTCAATTTGTCCAAACAAACAACAATGAAAGGGATTTTTGGTTTTGGTTGTGAGAACTAAAGCATGATATTATATCCGTAGTTATCTGGAAAAGGGCTTTCTGCTACACAGATATTCGTCATGTTCTTAGCTGATCTGTGGTTTTTTAATTTGGTATTTTTGGAAACAACACAACTCGTGGGGTTTGGAACTTTCGAGTTTGGAACAGCATCATGAAATGCAATCTAAAGCTCTTACCTAAAACACGAATCTTGTTCAATGGGGCCTTTTATTCCTACAGTTTTTGTCCAAAGTAAACTTTTGTGTCCAAACTAGAGGTAGACTCGAGTAATAAATTAACACCCAACGTAAGATCATAGTACTCATTACAGAGGCATCTGACAAGCACCTTTAAATGATGACAACACAATGTTGTAAAAGAAAAACTACTTGTTGCGACATTCGGTCCAATTGAGAAGATAACTTTTTGATAGTCTTTTTTGGGTAAAAGTTCATATAAGGAGTCTATTTTGAATGAATTTATATTGTGCGGAAGACTTGCAAGGAGTAGCCGAACTTTCTTGTAATTTTGTACAACTAGGAAAAGTAGATGCTTTGAATGATGATCCTGCGCGGCCGAAGTTTTCGTCTGAACAATTCTCCTGTGAAAATTAAGCCAGATAGACCAATTGATAGCTTTAACTCCTGTTCTACTGGTTTGGAGGAACCCATTGATGTTGCCGAGTCTACTGCATAGCTTGACCATTTTTTTGGCCAACTTTCAGCAGAACAATTGTCTAGAGGGGCTTATGTGGTCGATCGAATATCATTTTAGTTTAGTCAGCGCGTGGGTCAAATATATACCTGCACATGAATGTTTATAGAGTCAGGTTTTTTTGTCTTCATGTGAATTACGTGGTCATCGTGCGTTTTGTTCATGAAGCTCGGAAATCTCAGAAGTCTGATGTGCTTTCCTGACTGTTGTTCTGACAATATGTGATGATTGAGTTGTTCCTCCACGGAAAACTTTCTCGGTATGAGTCCGCATTGAGGGACTCTAGGGATGAAGGCGTTTCTGTATCTACTTCTCATGAGGCAGAGCATATGGATTTCATTGGCGTCTTGCGTAGTTGTACAAGGAGAATTTACTCTGTCCCAAGGGATTTGTCCCCTTGCAATTGTATGTGGATTTCAATGGAGTCTTACACATTTGAATGGATTTCAATGGAATCTTGCACAGTTGTCATCTGCCTCGGGGGAGCTCGAGCCTAGATAGGCAAAGGCGGCCCTCGCTTGATCTGGCGAAGGGTCTAGGCCAATGAGGGTGACCCTCGCCTAAGCTGGCAACCTCCTCCAGCCATCAACAAGGCTTGGCGATAGCCAATGGAGGGAAAAAAGAGAATTAAAAAAAAAAGGAAAAAAAGAAAATAAATAAATAAAAATTCGAAAAAAAAAGTTATAAAATTATAAAAAAGTGTCAACATTAGCGCCAATCATGCCACATAAGATATTTGATATCTATATCAGTAATTTCCAATCAAAATTAGCCGCATGAACTCAATTAGTAGAATGTGAAAGGTTTATGACTCAATTTTATAATTAAAATGTTTAAGACTGAATTGATAAATGTATAATAGGTTTATGACTATTTAAACGATTTTTCTTAAAAAGAATGATATGAAGTCACTGAATCAACGTGTGAAATCCTTTTCCAGATGATTTGAATTAGTGAAGGGATATGTAGGGCCTCCCCTCTCGGAGCCGAATATCTTGGTTTAGGACAATTGGCCTCCATCATGGCACCATCCGGGGCCTAGCGAGCTGATTCATCAAGCTAGCATTTTCTTCTAAAGATCGTTCCCTTCCATGGCTTGTATTATGGAATGTCTCGGTGTGGTCGATTGTACCACATCTCCCTTTTGACTTCGGCATCTCATTTCCTAAGTGGGCACACGTCTCAATTTGATATAACAACTTATTTTGGTCTATTGTGGCCTGTTGGCTTGGCCATCTCATTTACGGGGCCCAACCAATATGAAAGTAGGTAGAAATGCAACGCAAGTGCTAAAACTAGGCACGGGGGACACTTAAGTGCCAAAAGTTCCTAACGGTATACCTAAGTGCTACTTTTTTTGAAAAATGGGACATTTATGTGCCAATTTCGACAAAGGACACCGGAAATCTGATATGGCTTATTTTTAATAATATAAGTCACCTATGTAACTCGTCAGAAAGTGAATCGGTGAAGAAGAGGCAAAACAATGTCATTTTGCCTTTTATTTGAATTTTAATATAAATATTAATTAAATTAAATTTAAACTAAAAAAAAAATTGCAAAAGGTGTTGGGCGAGGGCAAGGCAACCCTCGCTCAATGCCTTCGCAACTTCTTCTTCTTCCTTTTTATTCCTTTTTATTCTTTTTTTATAAATAAGTTAGTTTTATATTTATATTAAAATTTAAATCTGAGGCAAAATGACGTCATTTTTGGCTTATCTAATCATGTTAGCATGGAAAATGACATCGTTTTCAACTTATCTAATCACGTCAGCATGCAAAACGGCATCTTTTTGTATTTGTCTCGTCGGAAAAAAGCAATGTCAGCATTTTTGTTGGATTTTCTTTCTATTGGCTCTTAACTAATCCATTTTGCTTAGATTTTGGCACTTAAGTATATATTTATAAACTTTTGACACTTAAGTACTCTCCTATGTCAAGTTTTGGCACTTCAGGTGTCCGTGCCTATCAAAAAGCAAAAAGGAAGAAAAGTGGGGCTACAAGTGTGAGGTGTGCCCAAGAAGAAGAGAGAGGAAAGAGTGAGATAGAGAGCTCGCCAAGAGCACAAAGAGTATAGGGGAGAGGAGAGAGAAAAGGGGGCACAACTTTTGTGATCTAAATTCAAATGCCAAACGTTGATGAAATTGGCTCAAATTTGAGAATATTGTAAATGAGACTGAGGGCTATGAATTGATCGGTTTTGTTTGTAGAGAACCTTATTCGAATTATTCTATCGCGGTTAGGGTTTTCTTATTTCATTTATGTTAATCCACCTTTGTGATAAGGAAATACGGTTGTATCATTGATGTTGAACCTCTAGTGTGTGACTAGAGAAGAGCACATTATGTATCCTACTATACTTGGTGATTAGTGAAAGTTTTTGGGTAGTTAGTGGTTTTTCCCTCATTGGTTTCCACATTAAATTATTGTGTTGTTATTGTCTTTGTCTCCTTGTCATTTCAGCATTATCTCTTACTAGTTGTTGCTAGGGTTAAATGATTTCGATCAGTTGAGTCTTTGGGGAGAAATTGATCCTAGATTTAATTAGTCATTGGTGAATTATTACCTCGGTTCTCCCCAACAAAGTGGTATTGGAGCTAGCGTTGAGATTCTAGTGTTAAATTGAGAAAACTTGTGGCACCATGTTTAAGTTAAATGCCTCAAATTATTTCATTTGGAAGCCTCGAATGAAATATGTGTTATATTGTAAATATTTGTTTGATCACATTGAAGGTGATGAGGCTAAAGGAGATAAACAAGACAAAAAATGGGAGTGAATAAATTAGAAAATGAGTGGGTTTATTAGACAATGGATTGACGATAGTATGTTTCATCATATTACTCAAGAGACGAAAGTGAACACTTTGTGAAAGCATTCATAAGACTCTATGAGAGGAGAACCCCATGAATTAAAGCTTTTCTAGTTAAAAGACTCATGAATTTGAGACACAAGGAAGGGAGTAGCATGTCAAAACACTTGAGTGAATTTCAAGATATTATATATCAATTGACAAATTTCAAAATTGATCTTAGTGATGAATTGCAATCATGTCTATTGACTAGTACTCTTCCTAAGAATTGGGACACTAGTTGTGGCATTAAACAATTCAGCTCCTTTCAGTGTGTTTTCTATGAGCATGGTTAAAGAAAGATTGTTCAATGAAAAAACAATAAGAAAATGCTTGAATTATACTTCTAACTCAGAGGCTCTTGTCATTAAAAACTAGGCAAGAAATCAATCAAGAAAGTTTCAAGATAATGATAAAAGAGGCAAGTCAAGAGGAAGGTAGAAATTAAGGCAGAGAAGGAAGTGCTATAATTTTGGCATGATGGGACATTATGTTGAAGGGTGTTGGTTGCCTAAGAAAGATAAATCTCATGATAAAAATGAAGATCAAAAGAAAAAGAGAAACAAGTTGCAAAGGTAGGTGCATCCAATGGTGATATTGTATCATTTGTAACGATGCATGTGTGAACCTTACATACTAAGTCTCTAGTAGGGTTGTTGATTCTACAGCCTCATTTCAAGTCACTTCATGATATGACTACTTTGTTTCCTATCACAATAGTGATTTTGATTGTGTTTTGATGGGGAACAGTGGTATTTCCAAGATTATTAGGGTTATCGTTATGAGAGATGTTTATTTTAAAACCAATGTTGGATGTAATTTACTTTTGAGAAATGTGAGATATGCCTCAAACATTCGACTTCACTTGATCTCCACGGGTGTCTTAGATAATAATGGTTGTTGTTGCAATTCCTTCTATAATGACAAATGGAAATTGACTAAAGGTTCCATGATAAGGGCAAGAAGAAATGCACTCTCTATAACATACAAGTTAAGTTGATTAAAGAAAAGGTAAATGTAGTAGAGGACTCTTGAATTGACCCATAGCATATGACACTAGGTCATCTCAACAAGGACGGGCTTGACATTATTGCTAGAAATAATCTTGTACCCTTAAATGAGAGAAATATGGAGGAATGTACTCACCGTCTAATAGGTAAGCAATGGAGATTCTCATTTCATAGTTCCTCTCCCCACACAAAATCATATGTACTTGATTTAGTTCACATTGGTGTTTGTTTCATCAATGCTAGAATACTTGGTGGTGCATTATACTTTATGATATATATTGATAATTGCTCTAGAAGAGTGTGGGTTGTTACTTTGAAATTAAAGATAAGATGCCCACTACTTTCAAATAATTTCATGCCAACATGAAAAGAGAAATCGAAAAGAAATCGAAATGTATTCGAGCTTATAACAGTGGTGAATATAATAGCCTGTTTGAACATTATTGTAAATATTATGATGTCAAGCTTGTGGAGACCGTTCCAAAAATACCACACCAAAATGGAGTAGCAAAGAGAATGAACCGGACAATTAATGACCAAATTTGGTGTATGCTCTCTCACATAAGGTTGCCTAAGTCATTCTTGGGTAAAGTGATGAAAACAACAGTGAATTTGATAAATCTTTCTCTTGTCATTCCTCTTAAGGGTATGTTCCACAAAGAGTTTTTAGTGGAAAATATATTTCTTATAATCATCCAAAAGTATCTAGTCACGAGCATTTGTTCATATTTTAAGAGATGAAAGGTGGAAACTTGATGACAAATCTAAACAATGTATCTTATTGGGTTATAGACTTGAAAATTTTGGCTATAGATTGTGGGATCAAGTTGCAAAGAAAGTCATTTGAAGCCGACATGTGGTGTTCTTTGAGCATCAAACCATTGAAGACATTAACAAGTTAGGAAGGCAAAAGAATGTGGCTCAATATTTTGTTAGTTTTAATTGAAATCCTCCTCCTGTATTGGGTGGAAATTGCAGAGGAGAAGTGCATGGAAATTATGAAGATGGTGAGTCCTCACATAATTTTAATTCTTTAGTTGAGACAAGTGAACTTATTAAAGTGTTAGAAGATCTAAAAGAGAGCATTGACCTTCACAAAGATATCAACCGCATGAGTATGTATTACTTACTAATACATGAGAGCTAGACATTTATGAAGAAGCTACGTCATGCGATCAAAAAAATGAGTGGCATAAAGCCATGCAAGAGGAGCTTAAATCCTTGCATGAGAACCACACATTTGAATTGGTGAAGTTGATTGAAGGTGAGAGAACACTTACAAATACGTGGGTGTATAAGTTAAAAATTGAGGAAAATAGTTTGCAATTACAATATAAGGCTAGGTTTGCAGTAAAGGGCCTTTGTCAAAAGAAACAAATTAACTTTAAAGATACATTTTCGCCAATTGTAAAAATGCATTCTATTCGAGTTGTTCTTGGGTTTTCCACCAGCTTGAATTTAGATATTGAACAACTTGATGTAAAGACAACCTTTCTTCATGGAAACTTACAAGAAAATATATATATATATATATATATATATATATATATATATATATATATATATATATAGCAATAGAGCAATCAAAGGGTTTTAAAGATGAAGGCAAGGAACATCTTTTATGCAAGTTGATAAAAAGCTTATATGGTCTCAAGTAAGCACCAAGGCAATGGTAGACGAAGTTTGAAACATTCATGGAATGAATATGTACATAGTAAGACCAACTTTGATTATTGTGTTTTTATGAAAAGATTCTCAAATAATAATTTTCTTATTCTCTTACTCTATGTGGATAGCTCATTGATTGTTGGGCATGATGCTTAGAAATTCAAGAGTTTAAAAAATGAGTTGAGTAAAACTTTTGTAGTGAAAGGATCTAGGCCTAGCTAAACAAATCCTTAACATGAGAAATTACTCGTGACATGAAGATTTTCTCAAGAGAAGTATATTGAAAAGGTAAAATTTCAGCACGAGCACATGTAAGCTGGTAAGTACTCTACTTATTGGCCATTTCAAGTTGAGTAGTAATAAGCATCTACACTTGAGAAATATAAGGAAAAGATTATGAAAATACCTTATGTATCAGTTGTGAGTAGTTTAATGTATGCGATAGATTGTACAAGACTAGATATTACCGATGCAATTGGTGTTATGAGTAGGTCTCTCTCAATATTAGACCGCTGTTAAAAACATTTTAAGGTATCTTAGAAGCACTTCTAGATTTTGCTTGTGTTATGGAAATGCGAAGCCTAGTTGAGTTGTTACTTAGATGTGGACTATGCCCATGATGTTGATTCTTGAAAATCCACATCAAGTTACATGATGACCTTTGTAGGGGGAGCTTTTTCATGGCAATCAAGATTGCAAATACGTATTGCTTTGTCTACAACTAAAGCGGAGTATATCGCTATCACTAAAGGAGGTAATGAACTCTTGTGGATGCAAAAATTCCTACAAGAGTTAGGCTTGAAGCAAGAGAATATTATTATGTATTGTGACAGCATGAATGCTATGTATCTTAGAAAAAATCTAGTATTACATTTAAGATTGAAACATATTGATGTGAAGTATCATTAGATTCAAGAAAAATTAGAATAGAAGCTCTTCCTACTTGAGAAAGCCCACACTAACAACAATAAATTTGGCATGATGACTAAAACCTTGCCCATGGTGAAACATGTCTCCCGTAAAAACAAAGCGGGCATGATGGAATTTCCCACCCGAGATGGAGAGAGATTTGTTGGCTAGGTCTGCCTCATTTGTGGGGGCCAGCCAAAATGATTAAAAAAAAGCAGCAAAAAGGAAGATATTGTGGGGCTGCTCATGCATGAGTGTGCCCAAGAAAAGGACAAAGAAAAGAGTGAGACAGAGAACTCATCGAGAGGACCAAAAGAATAGGAAAGAAGAAAGAAAAAAGGGGGTGCGGCCTTTGGTGTCTCCATTTTAAGGCCAAACGATGACAAAATTAGTGCAAATTTGAGTATATTATTCGTGAAATCAAGGGCTATTAGTATCAGTTTTGTTTGTTGAAAACCTCTTCCAAATTATCCAATCGCGATTAGGGTTGTTTTGTTCCATTTATGTTCATCCATACTTTTGGTGAGAAAATACAATTGTATTGTTGATGTTGAGTTCTAGTGTATGATTAGAGAAGAACACATTTTGTATCCTACTATTCTTGATTAAAAATGAAAGTTTTTAGGCGGTCTGTGGTTTTTTTCCTCATTGGGTTTTTCATATTAAATCCTTGTGTTGTTATTGCCTTTGTCTCCCTGCCATTTCAGCATTATTATTGCTAGTTGCTGCTGGGGTTATGTCGATTTCAATCAGTTTAGTTTTGGAGTGGATAGGATTAGTTCTTAGTGAATTGTTACCTCAGTTCTTCCCAACATGGCCATTAGGAGAGTGGCATCAACTCTTAATCGGTTGGTGCACAGACAGCTAATTGCCAACCAAAATGCAAATGATATGATAAACCATTCCCGCCTTTTTTTCTTTAACTTCCCGGGGAAGGTGTCTCCTTTCCTTTTCTTTTTCTTCTTTTGCTTTTCCCCCAATCCTACTTCCATAAAAGCCCGAGGCTTCCAACGTACCATCGCCTTGAAGTGGCAGAGTCAACGACGTCTGACATAGGTTCCCTCCTCCTGTAACGTGAAACTCTCCTTCTCCTCCTTCACAATTACAGCGTCAGCTAAGGAGAAATTTGTGTTTTTTGCGAAAGTTGATCGTGCAGAAGCAGCAGCAGCCCAATAAAGAGAAATGTATGCGCAAAATGATGTTAATCGGGGAGAATTCACGTGGAAGATCAGCAACTTCACTCAGCTTACTGCACGGGAGCTTCATTCTGAAGCATTCATAGTTTCTGGTTGTCGATGGTACTTTAATTTTTTTTTTTTTTTTTATATCCCTACTTTTGCGGTTGTTTCTTGATGACCGCATGTTCATCACGTTGCCTAGTAATTCTTTTGTTATCTGATTCTTTTTGAGCAGGAGAATTCTGGTATACCCCAAAGGAGAAGGCTCGAAGCATTTGGCGCTGTACCTCAGTGTCCATGATTCTGTGACGTTGCCAAATGGGTGGACCAAGTTCAGCTTGAGTGTGATTGATCAAATCAACGATGCTTGATCCATCTTGAACTGGATTAATCTTTCTTGGATTTCCTGTTCTTTAATCTATTTGTATGGCGGGTTTTCATCTGATTGATTGTGCATCTAGATTTTGAGAAATCGATGTTGCGACTTAAAGAAGAAAAAGAGCTTAGATGAGGAAAGACTAGGTGAGAAGAAATAGACATAGACATATTTAGCTGAGAGAGAAGATTTCTGTATTTCATTTGTTAAGCCTCTAAAAGGCTGGTGAGCTTTTAAAATGCGATACAACAATCCTGAGGTTACTGATCAAACTGTTGTAAGCAAATTTGCAATTAGCTGGTCCAGTGGATGGAGGATTTGGGCGTTGACTGCATCTATGTGATCCAAATGTTGATCCAGCAAAAAGAAAAAAAGACGCAATTATGTTTAAGATATATCTAAGTGGTCTTCAAAATGTTGTGCATTGTCAGTTCATAGACTTCTGTAGGAATTGGTTGCTTAAGCTGATCATGGGGAGGTGTTTGCTTCTGCTGGTAATATTTCGTTTGACGTACAGAACAACATTCTAGTTCTTGATGGTCTCCAATTCTTATTCCACATATCATGCTCTGGTGCTGAGGTAAAGAAGCTTTTGCATTTGAGCAAGACAACGCTGAGTTTGAGCTGCATAAACTACACAAGGATCAACGGCTCTCTGCTATGAAGAAGTGCCATTAGACCTACATCTTGTATAAGCAGTTAATGGATGACCTCATCAAGGAAGAGGAGGAAGTGAAGTCTAGGAGGGACAAACTTCTCTTAGACTGGGAGATCTTGCTGGTCGAGTCTGAAGAAGCGAAGTCAGGCTATAAAGATGGGCAGAAGAAAGTAGCAGAGGCCGAGGAAAAGAAGAGGATAGCTGAGGAAAGAATGTCTAGATCCACCACTGCTTGGTCAAATTTGAAGGCTCAATTCTGTTAAAACTTCAAGGATTCAAATAGGCTATGAGGCAATTGTTCTCTTAAGTATGAAAACTGTATTTGAGCTTGACTATGTTTTGGCCAACATCCGGCAAAACAATTGCTTAAAGGGGCATATGTGGTATATCCTATGTCATGTTTGTTCAGTCAGCATAGGAGGCAAATTCATACATATATGTGTATGTCTATAGAGTCAGTTTTTGACGTCTTCATATAAATTGCATGGTCATCGCACTTTTTGCTCTTGGAGCTTGGAAATTCTCGTACTTGTGATGCGCTTTACTGAATGTTATTCTGTCAATATGTGATGATCGAATTGTTCCTGCATGTATAGCCTTCTTGATATGAATCCGTGTTAGGTGTAGTGATGAGGGTGTTATTGTATCCACATCTCATGAGGCAGAGCCTATGGATTTATTTACTGTCATGGGTGTTGAGATAGTTTGCCCTGTCCTAAGTAAGGATTTTGTCCCCCTGCCAAAGAGTTTTGAATGAAGAAAACAAGGAAACTGTCTAATGGTTAGGAGTGTTTTTACGAGGAGAGTGTTGGGAAGGTTATCAGTAATTACAGAAGAAATATGCTTTCAGTTGTCCAAACAAAAAGCCATGAATAACATTCTAGGTTTTTGGTTGTCAGAACTAGAACATAATGTTATGTCCGTAATTATCTGGTAAAGGTTTTGCTTCATGGATATTCGTCATGTCCTTAGCTGATTCTTGGTTCTCTTTTTGGTGTTTTTGGGCACAAAACGTTGGTGGGGTTAGGAATTTTGGAGTTTGGTCCTGCATGATCAAATGCAATCCAGCTCCCATTTCATTTTGTGATATTTACTTTAGTGTGACGATGATAATGAAATGATCCACTACACAAATCTTGTTCTATGGGTAAGCTTTTGTGTCCTAGCTAGAAGTAGACCCGAGTCATAAATTCATACCTAATGGAAATTCATACTACATCTAATATTGGTAATTGACAAGCGCCGTAAAATGATGAAAACTCATGTTGTAAAAGAAAAATAACTCGTGACATTCAATTTGTGTGAAAAGATAATTTTAGGACAGACTTATTTGGGTAAAAGTTCACATATTCAATTTATTTTGCATGTAACTTTTAATATGCGGAGGACTTGCAAGGAGGATGAGGATTCTCATTTAATATATGTTTGTAAAATTGTACGACTAGGAAAAAGTGCTAAGGCAACACCCAATTGGCACTGGAATTGACATCATTGGATGCACTACTTCCGGCGAGCGATTGCAACGCCACGTTTTTCGAAAATTAATATTCTTATTTTGTATGAATTTTACCCGTCGACCAAATTTTTATTGGACATATAACTTTCTTTATTAGAATATGTAAACAAAAAATTAATTATAGAATTACATACCAAAAAAATTAATTATAGAATTAAAAAGCTAATTATGACAAAGAAAAAAATTGTCATTATTAAATTTTTAATAATGGATTTTAGTTATTTAGTTGACTAGTTTTCTCCCATTTTATATACTTTTTCATTTTTTTATGACTGTTAAAGGTAAAAAGAGTTCCTCAGAAAAATGAGATAAAAATACACTTTTATTCCTTAATGGTCATGTGCAGCGCAGTTGCCAAAGGAAAAAATAACAAAAGGTTAGCAGCTATGGCAAAATGAAAGTTCACGAGGTTATTGTATAACATTTGAAAGTTAGGGGCAAACGTGTATTACTCCCAAAGTTCAAGGTGGCTTTGTGTAATTTTCCCAAAAATTTTCAACTTCAATTTTCTCTTCCTCAGTTTTTCTCTCTTCCAAATAAAGAAAAGTTTTATTTTCCTTTTATAGTCTTTCACTCTCCTGACGTTCTTCTCTTCCAACCATAGCATACAAAATATGTCATAGCTCCCTTCATTTTTAGTTTCAAGAAATATCCTCTGACGATGCAAACTCTATCATCAACTAGCAAGATATCCATGCCTTACATTAGTCTGAGACCATATTTGTCACGTTGTTCTAAAAATTTTGGTGTAAACGCGTGTTTCCACAAGAGATTAGAATACATGGAAATATTAAAAATAATAATAATAAGTATTCAAATCAATCAAATATTAAGTGTAGTTTTATCTAAGAACGATCCAAACCAAATCATTTAAGTTTTGTCATCCGAATAAAAGAAATCATGAAACAAATTGAATTATAATAGAACAAAATGCAAAAATTTCAACTATTTGAAATAATAGGAATCGATAAGAACTTTGAAAGTGTAAGAAATTGATGGCTCTCCTCATTTGCACGGAATCTTCTCCTTTGCTCATCGACTTGGCTTTAAAAAGACAAGCGAGTTATTTGTGTAGAATTTACTGAATATTTCAGTTTCCTTCTCTACAGACATCCTCATTTTCTTTTGGGTGACTATTTGATGCGGATCCTTCTCCATCTTCTTCTTTTTTGGCGAGGGTTCACGTGAAAATCTCGTCATCGGTGAAAAGGTATTACAAAAAGGATAGTTGGATATCTTGCATAAATATTCGAATTTAATTTCTAGTTTTAAGAAAAATTCCCAATATTTCCTTACCCAAAAGTTTATATTTAAAATTCTCTAAATTTATTTTCAGAATAAGAATATTTCCGCCAGGGATCGAGCGAGGTGGACTACGAGCAAGGAAATTATATTATGATGCTTCTCTTAGAAATTAACTTCTATTTTCATTTGTATAAGTGACATAATCAACTCTGTGATAACATCCGTTACATTATTTGAAATCTTTGTGCCATATTTGTAAATCGAGATGATTAACTTTTATAAATCCATGACTATTCCTATCGTAATAACATTCTTGTGTTATCTAGTATCCGCAGTCTCCTCCTTGTCTCTCCCGTGAAACTATATGTTTTTTTGAAAATAATGTTAGAGATATAAAACAATTTAGAAAACTAATTTGTAAGTGATATGAACAAACGGGACTAGCAAGGTGCTTGAATATGACGTAACTTATCTAAAATTTAGAGTTATATCGCAGCACTTTACAAGTCAAATTAAGTTGGTCTTTGTCCCCAAAGAAAGTACTCTCTTCGAGTTTTAATGGAAATACTCATAACCTTTCAAAAAACTGCAAGTGATTCGTAATTTTTTTATCACTTTTTGATATTGTAGTAATTTTAAATTTCTGAAGGGAGAGTCATTAAGCGGTGGCTTTTTCTGTTTCTAAAAAACCATAGGAAAAATAGGTCGCAATCCACAATCCGCAGGGGAGAAACCTGGCGAAACTGCCATGGTACTAGGGAGAATCTTATAGGTGATTTTGCAATATGATGTCTTTCATCCGGGCAAATTCGTCAACCCATCGGACCTAGGGTTAAAATTTTTATTATTATTTTAATAAACGATGTCTCTTCTCAAATAGTGATTATGTTTGAGCAACGCGATTCTCTAAGAACGCCTAAATGTCTCTCGAGATAAAGGATGCATGAGGGGTACTGTTAGCTGGGTTCACTCCCATGTGGAGGAAACCCAATGAATAGCAAGCCAAAAAGGGCTTGAGCCCATATGATAAACTAAATTGAGAAATAGAGTTTCTCATTATCTTTTAAGTGATAGCCGCAAAGAAGCTAGTAGAGACGCAATAACAAAAGAAAAGGAGAAAGTAGAAAATTTGAAGTTTGGAGATCAGTCTAATTTATATCAAGCTGACATTAAAGGTAGAGTTGTGGTCTAATTGAGCTAAAATTTTGTCGGCGTGTTCATAACGCACTATAGTTTGATTTTCGTTTGAAGCTCCCCACACTAGGATTTTCGTGAATTGATCAAAACTTGCGCTTTTTGATTAGATTTATCATTGATCTATTGTGAAATTTATGCATATTTTCAAGAATAATATTATTGAGGTCTTTGCTGCTCTGTACCTCTAGTATTTACTAGAGAAGAACTTTGTTTATTCGATTTTATTGATAGTGAAGATTTTTGGATAGATTCCGGTCTCATGATTTTTTATTTCCTCAAACCAAGGAGGTTTTCCACGTAAAAAATAGCATTATGTTTGCGTGCTTGATATTTATTTTACTCTACTGTATCGGTTCCTATTAGGTTTACACAAAAGGGGGGATTATCTATTCCGTTACGTTAATCTAATATTGTTTGGATTATTACTACTCTCCCATCAAAGTGGTATCAAAGCTTTGGTTATTGCTTCATTTTTCTACCATGTGTTAAACAACGGAAACGAATACGAGTATAATGGTCATATTGAATGGTTTGAAGTACCATATTTGGAGGGGAAAGATGGAAGACTTTTTATATGTGAAGAATTATTATCCGCCTGTATTTGTTAAAGAGAAATCAGAGGATAAAACTGATGCTGAATGGTTTGTATTTCATTGTCAATTGTGTGGTTTTATAAGGCAATAGGTGGATGATAATGTCTTGAATGATATTATTGAGAAACACATACACAAAGTTTGTGGGATAAGCTTGAACAATTATATGCTCAAAAAACTGGGAATAATAAGTTTTTTTTCATAAAACAGATGATGACTTTAAGATATCAAGATGATACTTGTTTGACTGATCATTTAAATTATTTTCAAGGAATTATCAATCGGTTAGCTGCAATGGGAATTAAGTTTGATGATGAGATACAAGCACTATGGTTACTTGATACTTTGCCGGACTTGTAGGAGACGTTCTAAACGTCTGTCTAATTTCGCCCCGTATGGTACGATTACTATGGATTTAGCCAAGAGTAGTGTTTTGAATGAAGAGACGAGAAGAAAAATACAGGGATTATCATCTTCACATTTTGATGCCTTCATTGTTGGAAAAAAGGGAAGAAGTGAGTCTTGAGACCCAAAAAATAGAGATAAAAACCGAGATAAAAGCAGAGGTAAATACAATAGATTTGCTAATGTTGATTGTCATATTGCCATTAGAATGGACATATTAAGAGATTTTGCCGTCAATTCAAAAACAAAAAACAAAAAGAGAAAGTTAAAGAGAAGAAAAGTGATCATGACAGTGATGACAATCGTGTTACTGCACTTAAATAAGACTTTGTTATTGTCTTTGATGGTGATGCGGTGAATCTTGTTTGTCATGAAACCAGTTAGGTAATTGACAGTGATGCATCTATCCATGCTACATCTCATAGAGATTTCTTTATATCATACAGATCAGGTAACTTTGGATCTATGAAGATGGGAAACAATAGATTGGCTTAAGTTGTAGGCATTGGTGATATGTGTCTAAAGACCAGTTATGGCACGAGATCGGTATTGAATAATGTTAAGCATATACATTTTATTCATTTGAACTTGATTTCCACAAGCAAACTAGATGATGAGGGATATTGTAGCACCTTAGTAATAATCGATGGAAGCTCATCAAAGGTTCTCTATTTGTGGTTAGAGGCGAAAAATATTCTTCGTTATACTTATGTAGGCAATATTGTCCACAGAAAAAATTAATGCAATAGACAGTGAAGAGAAAGTAGAGTTATGGCATAAGAGGTTCAGTCATATCAGTGAGAAGGATTTGTCAATATTAGCTAAAAAAAAACTTCTTTTAGGTATGGAAAGTTCAACGCTAAAGAAATGTGCTCACCATTTAGTAGGAAAACAAAATAGAATTGCATTCAAAAGTTTTCCTCTTTCAAGAAAGTCAGGTATATTTGATTTAGTGTATTCTGATGTTTATGATCCTATGAAAACAAAATCACTTTGTGGCTCTCTTTATTTTGTTACTTTCATAGATGATTATTTAAGGAAAATATAGGTTTATACCTTGAAAACTAAATATCAAGTATTCTATGCTTTTAAGCAGTTTCAGACTTCAGCTAAGAGACAAATTGGAAAGAAGTTGAAATGCATTAGAATTGATAATGGGACAAAGTATATTGGACATTTTAATGAATATTGCAAGCAACAGGGTATTTGATATCAAAAGACATCTCCGAAGATGTCTCAATTAAATGGCTTAGCTGAGAGAATGAACAGAATATTGCTTGAAAGGGTAAGATGTTTATTTTCACAATCAAAGTTACCTGGATCTTTTTGAGGTGAAGCTTTAAGTACAATTGCATATGTATTAAATCTTACTCCATTTGTTCCTCTAGAGTTTGGATAGGTAAAGATATTTCTTATGATTATTGGCATGTCTTTGGGTGCAAGGCATTCATACATATTCCTAAAAATGAGAGATTTAAATATGATGTGAAAACATGACAATGCATATTTATTTACTAGGCATAGGATATGTTTGGCTGCAAATTTTATAATTCAGTTAAAAAGAAAATTATAAGAAGTAGGGATGTTATGTTTATGGAATCAGACAATATAGGATATCGAGAAATCAAATGTGATTTCAGCACCACAAGTTAGTGATAATTTGATTGACTTGGTTCCAGTTCTTCTCACACATATTCCTACACAGAATGATGAGGAGCAATAGGAAGTGAATGTTCCAAATAATGAACATGTCCTTGAACATGAATGATATTGTTCCTAAACCAGAAGCTCCATTAGATCCTCCATTAAATATTTTAGTCCGGAGATCTGTTAGAAACCGACAACCTTCCATCAGATATTCTAAAGATGAGTATGTAATATTAACTGATGCAAGCAAACTAGAGTGTTACGTAGAAATAATAGAAGATGAGTAGCAAAACAAATGGCTTGATGCTATGCAAGATGGAATACAATTACTTTATGATAATCATACTTTTGAATTGGTAAAGTTGCCTAAAGGCAAAACAACTTTAAAAAATAAGTGGGTGTACAAGCTGAAACAAGATGAACAAACATCACAACCACGATACAAATCTAGATTGGTTGTTAAGGGATTCGGTTAAAGAAAATGTATTGATTTTGATGATATATTTTCTCTATTAGTGAAAATATCTTCTATCCATGTGGTACTAGGCTTGGCATCTAGCCTAGATTTAGAGATTGAGACACCAAGATAGTGGTACAAAAATTTTATGGCAGTGAATACTTCATGAATTGGGTTGTTGAAAAAACAATTGAGCAAGTCTTTTGCCACAGAAGACTTGAGCGCAGAGAAGCAAATTCTTGGCATTAGAATTACCAAAGATAGAGATGCTAAGAAGTTGTTCTTATCACGAGAGAAGTACATCGAGAAGATTCTTTAGAAATTTTAAATGGACAAGACTAAAGTAGTTAGTACTCCTCTTGCTGCCCACTTTAAGTTAAATGTAAAATAAAGTCCTTTAATTGATAAAGAGAGAAAAGACATGGAAAGTGGTCCATAGCTTCAACTATAAGAAACTTAATGTATGCAATGGTATGTACACGTCCAAAGTTAGCACATGCAATTGGCGTTGTTAGTCCTTATTTGTCAAATATAGGTAGAGAGAATTGGAATGTAGTAAAGTGGATCATGAGGCATCTATAGGAAACTTCTAATTTGAAACTCAGTTTTGGGACTAGGAAACTTAAATTAGTTAGATACATAGATTCCGACTCGGCAAAAGATATTGATACTCGTAAATCTACTTCTGGTTATTTGATTCCGTTTGATGATGGTGCTGTGTCATGGAAGTCAAGATTGCATAAGTGTGTTGCACTTTCTACAATAGAAGCTAAATTAATTCTATGGCTAAAGAAGTTTTTGGAAGAACTCAAGTTCAAGCAAAAGAGGTATGCATTTTTTGTGACAATCAAAGCGCAATTCATCTAGGTAAAAATTCATCTTTTCATTCTAAATCGAAACACATAGATGTTAGATATCATTGGATAAGAAATACTCTAGATAAGAAGCTATTGGAACTTGAGAAAATTCATATGGACCATAATGGTTCCAATATGATGACAAAGACCCTACCAAGAAAGAAGCTCGAATATTGCCGATTGACAACAGGGATGATAAATCACTCCATATCGTCGTGACAGGGAGATTTGTTAGCTGGGTTCACTTCCATATGGAGGAAGCCCAATGATAGTAAGCCCAAAAAGACTTGAGCCCATATGATAAATCATATAAAGAAATAGGGTTTCTTACTATCTTTTAAGTGATAATCGTAAAGAAGTTAGTAGAGATGTAGTAACAAAAGAAAAAGAGAAAACAAAACATCTGAGACTTAGGGATAAGTCTGATTTACATCAAGTTAGTATTGGAAGTTGATCCGTGATCCGATTGAGCTGAAATTTTGTTAACGTGTTTGTGGCGCATTCTTCTCAAATCTAGATGGTTTGATTTTTGTTTAAAACTCCACACACCAAGTTTTTTGTGGATTGATCAAAACTTGCATTTTTTGGTTAGATTTATCATTGATCTCTTGTTAAATTTATGCATATTGCCAAGAATAATGTTCTTGAGATTTTTGCTATTATGTACCTCTAGTTTTTACTAGAGAAGAACTTTGTTCACCTGATTTTATTGACAGTGAAGATTCTCGTGGTTTTTTTTATCTCCTGACACCGAGGAGGTTTTCCAAGTAAAAATTTGCATTGTGTTTATTTTGCTCTACTATATCGATTCCTATTAGGTTTACACAAGAAGGGAGATTATTTTATTCCTTTGCGTTAACCCAATATTATTCGGGTTGTTACTATTCTCTCATTAGGTACGAAAGTCGATTTGTATGTGATATATCTCAATCAATTTTGAGTATTATTTTCATATGAATTATGGTTTTGGCATAGTCTAATTGGGCATGGTCACAATGAGCATTGATGGACATTTTTCGACCATAATGTTGATTCCAAGGACCTTTAATGAAGCTTAATTTTGGGAGGAGGAAGTTGAAGAGAAAATGAATGACTTGAAAGAAGGTGAGATGAAATTTGAATTTGGGGATAGCGATAGTTGTAAGGGAGAAAAACAGCAAATATTGTTCTTTCCATTCTTTGGAACAAGAAGGAAAGCAAAGGGGAGAAGTACACTATCAATGCCATAAGTTATGTACAGCGCTCACTTTGGTGCCAAAAGTTTCTGTCGGATCACTTAAGTGCCAAATTGGAGGAAAAACGATCACTTTGGTGCCACCGGCGAAAGATTCCGGCCAAAATGATTACGTGGCTTTTAAAAAAAAAAAAAAATCAACAAGGCCTTAAACGACGTCGTTTTCGGTCCTCCTTAAGAAAACGACGTCGTTTTGCTGTCCTACATGGATGGCCTCACAAAAACGACGTCGTTTAACTCATTTGGGGATTTTTTTTTTTATTTAGGGATTGAAATTAGGGTTTCGTCGCTCGACCTTCGCCGTCGCTAGGCCGCCGTCACTCACTCAGCCGCCATTGCTCGGCGCTATTCGGACGCCCTCGATGGCACACGAGGCAGCACTAGCCTTGGTCGCCGAAGCCTAGGTACTAGAAAACGTAGGCCAAGCACTCATCGAGAAGATTGGAGATGGAGAGGGAGACATCAATGGCGGCGAACTCGTCGGTGGCCTCCCCGAGCACCGGCTAGATCACGGCCTTTGACTTGGTTGCCTAGTGGCCGTCATCGGGGTTGGGGTCGGGGTCGGGGTCGGAGCCACGGCTGCCGAGTAGCCATCGTTGGGGTTGGGGTCGGGGTCAAGGTCGGGGTGGGGGTCGGAGCCGCAGCCACCGAGTAGCCATCGTCAGGGTCGGGGTCGAGGTCAGACCCGCGGCCGCCGAATGGCCATCGTCGCAGTTGAGGTCGAGGTCGAGGTCGGGGTCGGGGTCGGAGCTGCGGTCGCCAAGTGGCCATCGTCGAGGTCGGGGTCAGGGTCGAAGCCGTGGCCGCCAAGCACGGGGGGCATCGAGGATGGCAAACGGCGTCGTTTTGGTGTTAAGATGCTGACTGTACTTTCCGGTGAGCCACATCAACTTCAAAAATTAATAAAAAAAAAAGTGCCACGTCGGATTTCTGGCCAACCGGATCGGAGTTGGCACCAAAATGAGCGTTTTTCAAACTTTTTAGCACTTAAGTGATCCAACAGAAAATTTTAGCACCAAAGTAAGCGCCATACATAACTTATGGCACCGATAGTGTACTTATCCCAAAGCAAAGAGACTTGGAGAAGCTGATAGTATGAAAAGCCCAAAATGTCCTTTAAAGCCTATAATGTCGCTTCCCATTCTTGTTCTCTTTGTTTTCATAGCAATTAAAATGGAAAATTACCCAAACTAGTTCTAAATCTAATATATAAATGTCGATTCAATCCTAAACTTTCCAATTTTACTAATTTTGTCCTAAACTTATGTGCAAAATTCTAATGTAGTCCTTTCAGTCAATTTTTTCTAGAAGACGCAGACGTGGCAATCCAATCATTGCCGATCATTCTATATTACACATTGCCACATTAGCGATTTTTGGCAAAAAAATAACCGAAATGACTACATTGAAATTTCATATAAAGTTTAATATTCAATTAACAAAATTAAAAAGTTAAGGGCTAAATTGACATTCATATAATACATTTAGGACTAATTGGACAATTTCCTAAATCATGGCTTAGTCAATGAAAGAACATCAATTTAGACTCTCACAACGAAAAGCAAGAAAGAAGTCTTTTGGTTAATCGTATTTAAACTAGGGGTGAGTAGTTTTGGCTTTCATAAGTTAAAATCTACCCGTTGGAACATGCTCTTTATATATTTTGAACCTAAAACTTACCCTGCATATCCTAGAATTTGAAATCTACCTTGTCACAAGTTCTAGATTGGTTTCAGGGTACCTAGGAACTGGCCCTTTTTTTTTTCTTTTTGTTTCATTTTTAATTAAGTAAAATAAAAGTGAATGCAACAAAAAAATTAAAATTTCCCATTGTAAATAGTAATAATCCATAAAAGATGAACACGTGAAATAAAATAAACAATAAAGAGTTCAGACATGTTACATAAAACCTAAATTACAAAACTTCAATCATCCATTAAATAAATAAACAAAAATTCCATTTGCTGAAACTCTTCTTGCAATTGTTGTCAGAAGTAAAGTTGCCCTCAGGATGGTCAAATAAAGAGGCCTCCCCAGACATAAGACAGCCAAAAAAAGGTCACGCACTATGTTTCAATCTAGCAAGGGAGCTCTATAGCAAGCAGCAAAAGACTAGATGGTCAAAATTGTAACAGGAACACAAAATAAGCTTCCTCTGGTCAAGACTCAGAGAGCTTCAAGACAGCAACCAATCTGCACTACTCCCACCTTTCGGCACAAGTCAACAAGAAAAATTAGTTAGTGCCGTTCATGTCATGACATTGCCGGGGACAAAAATATAGCACCAAAAAGACAACAGATGCAAGCTTATAATATTTTGTCAATAAATATTGTACCGATTTGATTCTTAATTCCAATTCCTAAAAATAGGGAATCAGGAACCTGACCTGGTCTTCCTAAAACCTAAAACTGGACCAATAAAACTCATTTAGATCAAGAGGGAGCATAGTTCCAAGATGGAACAGGATTAGTTTTAATTCAAACCTGCTAACTTGGCATCATATTCAAGTCTAATTATTCGCTTTCAAAGTGCCAACCGAAAGCGTGTATGATATGCATTTTTTCCTCTGACCCTGAAAGAAGAGCTCCTGATTTCTACTCTGTAGCTTCCCTGGGAAGTTGTCTCCGTTTCTCCTTTTGCTTTTCCCTCTTCCTCCTATAGAAAGGCTGAGGCTTCCGACACACCACTACCTCCAGGTTGAAGGATCAACCACATTCGACGCAAGTACTGGTGTGAAGTAGCTCGTAATCTTCCCAACTTCGGTAATGTAAGAGACCCCCCTCCTCCTCTTCCTTCGCAATTAGAGTGAAGGCTTAGGAGAAACATCTGTGTTGATTGCTGAAGTTGATCGTGCAGAAGCAGCAGCCGATGGATGCACGGAATGACGTGAATCGCGGAGAGTCCAGGTGGACGATCAGCAGCTTCAGTGGGCAGTTTGCACGGAAGCTTTACTCCGAATCGTTCATAGTTGATGGGTGTAAATGGTACTTCAAAAGTTTCTATTTATAGTTTTCCTATTTTTGCATCGTTTCTTGATGATTGGGTGTTCGTCCAGTTGCCAAGTGATTCTTGTGTCATCCGATCCTTTTTGAGCAAGAAAATGCTGGAACACCCCAAAGGGGATTGCTCAACAAACCATTTGTCGCCATACCTCAATGTCCCTGATTCTGAGACGTTGCCGAATGGGTGGACCAGAAACGCCAAGTTCAGCTTGGAGTGTGATCCATCAAATCGATAATCCTCACTCTCATAGAAAGGGTTTGCTCCGAATTGGATTGATTTTTATTGGAATCTCTTCTTTTTAATGTGAGTGTATGATTGGTTTCTCTCTGATTGATTGCGCATCTAGATTTTAAAAGATCAGTGTTATAACTTGAATAAGGAGAGTTTAGATGATGAAAGAATAGGTAAGAAGAAATGCAAAGAAATATTGAGCCGAGTGAGAAAATAGCTTTCCTCTATCTCATTTGTTAAACCTCTCCAAGGCGGGTGAGCTTCTAACATGCGCATACAACAACCTGATGTTACTGATTAATCATTTCAGCAAGTTAGTTTGTAAGCAACTGGTCCAGTGGATGAAGAAGTTGGGGCTTGACTGCATCTAATGAGACCCATATGTCGGTCCAGAAAAAAAGAGAGGAGCCACAGTTTAAGTTTAAGATGGTTATGTCCGGTGGTGTTAAAAATGTCTGTGTATTGTCAGTTTCATTTTTGTATGAATTTGGTTGTCTAAGCTGATCACAGGGAGGTGTTTGCTTCTTCTGTTGTAAATATTTTGCTTGACATACAATACGACATTCTAGTTCTTCATGGTTTCCCATGTTTTTTCCACGTCATGCTCTGGTGTTGTAAATAAGTTTTTGAATTCATTACCGTCTCCAGAATTCTGCAGACACGCAACATAATTTCAATGCAAGAGTGAAAAACTGGGGTTTCACAAGTTTCATTCCATTGACTGAGCTTCATTATTTTACTGGGGGATACCTTGTAAATGACTCTTTGGTGATTAAAGCCAAAGTTTGCATCTCATCAGTTACTCCTCCAGAGAATATTCAGCCAGCTAAACCAACTGATAAGTTTGACTCCTATTTTGCTGGTGTGGAGGAACTCATCAAAGCTGATGAGACTAACGGTGCTACTGTAGGATCAACTTTGTACCCTCAAGATAGTGCTTTGACAGCTGAAATGCATAGCTTAGAAGAAGTTGAGAAGGCTAAGCAGTCTTTGAGAGAATGCCTTTCAGATCTCTTTATATTGAATATGAAAGAGAGGCTATTTGATGCACTAACAACTTTAAGCTCAGCCAGAATCGGATTATCATAGGAGCATCAAATAGCAATTGAGTCATTTTGGGCAAATGTCAATGATTTCACTTCCGACTTCTTAACATTTGAGCAGGGCAATGCTGAGTTTGAGCTACATAAACTACAAAGGGATGAAAGGTTCTCTGCTATGAAGAAAAGCCACGAGACTCACATCTTGTATAAGCAGTTAATTGACAACCTCAGCACGGAAGAGGTTAATTGACAACCTCAGCACGGAAGAGGAAGAGCTCAGGAGAAAGATGGAGGAAGTGAAGTCTAGGAGGGACAAGCTCCTCTCAGACTGGGAGATCTTGCTGGTCGAGTGTGAAGAAGCAAAGTCGGACTAAAAGATGAGCAGAAGTAGCAGAGGCTGAGGAAAAGAAGAGAATAGCCTAGGAAAGAATGTCTAGATCAGCCACTGCTAGGTTAAATTTGAAGGCTCGATTTCTGCTAATATTATAATTTTTCAAATAGGCTATGAAGCAATTGTTCACTTAAAGTATGAAAACTGTCTTCGGCTTGATTATTCGTTGCCCAATCTTCAGCAGAACAATTGCTTAGAAGGGCTAATGTGGTTGACTCTATATCATATTAAATTAGTCAGCATGTGAGCCAAATATATACATACGTACGCATGTCAATACAGTCAGCGTTTGATGTCTTCATATGATATGCGCAGTCATCGAGCATTTTGCTCTTGGAGCTTGGAAATTCTCACAATGCTGATGTGCTTTCCCAACTGCTGTTCTATGAATATGTGATGATCGAGTCTTCTCTTCACGTAAAACCTTCCTGATATGACTCTGCCTTGGTTGGATCTAGTGATGAGGGAGTTAACATGTATCCACATCTCATGAAGCAGAGCCTATGGACTCCGTTGCAGTCTTGGGATTTTGTATTAGGAGAGTTTATCCTGTCATAAGTAAGTGATTTGATCCCTTGCAAATGAGCTTGGACTGAAAAAAATCATGATACTGTCTAATGGTTAGGAGTGTTCTTACTGGGAAAGCCACAAATAAGTGGCTCTTATGTTGGGGAAGTTATTGGTAGTTACAGAAGAAAAATAATTGATGCTTTCAATTTGTCCAAACAAATAGCACTGAAAGACATTTTAGACATTACTAGAACATAATGAAATGAGCTACAGCAGAGTCTTGCTCTATGGGGCCCTGCCTAGAGCTTCTGTCCGAAGTAAAGCTTTTGTGTGCAAGCTAGAGGTAGACTCGAGTCATAAATTCACAACAAATGTAAAAATCATAGTAGACATAATAGTGGCATTCAACAAGCGCCGTAAAATGATGGCCACATATGTTGTAAGAGAAAAACTTGTTCACGTTCTGTCTAAATGAGGAGATGACTTTTTTAGTCTTGTTTGGTTAATATACCACGCCTAGATGTAGACCACGTATACAAGAAAAGAGGAACCTTTAGGAAACATCATGTGATTAAGACCGTTGAAAGAACAATCTCATAGTGGAAAATGTTGCTTTCAAAAGGAATGTGGAATGATCATAAAGAAAGGAAGTTCTATTATTTGCATATAGGGTTAGTCAAAGATGCTTTAAAACCCCAACAAGGATTGAATTAAAATACTTTAATTGTTATAAGCTTCTTGTAGGCATAATAAGTTCACACACTCTTCACTAGGAACTGCAGAATCCACAATGTGTGATGGATTTATGTATTTCAGTTGCTATCCAAATTTTAGCGTTTTAACAAAAGAATCCAAATGCTATGAGAAAATTAGAGGCACAAATAAAAGCCTCAAGATTCCATACGACAGAAGGATCTTAGAATTAGATAATAGAATCTATTACAAGGTCACATCACCAGCAATTGATCCAAGAGCACAAGTTAGATTCAGACAAAGGAGAAACCTTTTTGCTATGTGCAAATTTGATGACGAAAGAAAAACGTTTTAGTGCCAAAGACAATTAGACATAATGACAATCAACTTCCACAAAAACTGGATTTCCAATCAGTAACTGTTCAAACACCTACAAAACAATGAAGAAGTTGAAAAGACCATTGAATATGAAGATGGAGAAATAGAAAATAAGTTAAATAAGAGTAGATCAGCGAAAAGTTGAACATTGCAAAATATAAGGAAAGAAAACTACCTATAAGAATTTCTTATAAAAATATCTTTGACGCCATCATACTCATCTATCCTAGAAATAGATCATAAGAGAATAGTTTCCAAAAAATTTAGAAACAGAAGACTGCATCCTTTTTATAGGATTGCTCCTATACTGCTAGCAAAAGCTATGTAGGATCACCATACGACACTACAAAGGGGGAAAAAACAGCTATTTGGCAACTTCGCTAGGGGACGAACGTGCACCCCGTCGTTAGAAGATGGTTAATTTGACAGTTTTCAGTGACTATCGCTTTCAGAGTTACTATGGCGAGAAAATTTAAGACCTAGTGATAGAGAAGATATTTACAAGTTCGCTCTGACAAGAAACTTTCAGGCCTAAGGGAATGCAGTTACATCTATCGACATGATACAATCCCAGTCAAATGGGCAAATCGAGAGACTCAAATCAGGGTCGAGAGACTTACTTCAGGTGTATGCCTTTTGTTCAACCAAACAGATGGGCTAGTTGGCTATCCTTGACAGACTGGTGGTGCAATGCCCCCGTTGGCAGTAGCATCCAGACAACTCCATTTCAGGCTTTGTATGGTTTTTTCCCATCAGCCCTTGGGCTATTCATGCGTTCACAAATGTCGAAAAAATGAATCAGTTCCTACAAGATTGAAATCAGGCCCTCAGGGTCGAATGGAGCAGCATGCAGATGAGAAAAGGGCGGAATGTGTTTTCAAAAGGGGATATGGTATACTCAAAGCTACAGCCCTACAAGCAGAGATCCCTGGCTCCTTCACGATCCCACAAGCTCATTCCTAAGTAGCGTTGAGAGAAAAGTGGGAAAGGCCGCATATCGCCTGACTTTGCCAGCAAGAACTCAAATTCATCCTCTTGAATTCTCAATTTCCTCTCCTCTTCTTCTCCTTAAATTCCATTTGTTTAGCAGAAAATTATGGATTTAGAAAACATTTTCCTAAATAATTAATCAATCAAAATATTTTCAGCGTCGACAATAAATTATTGACTAAACATTTTAATAAATCATGAAAATATTTGTTGTTCATTTATATTTTGTAAACGACACAAGCTATTATTTTTTAATTTATTAATGTTCTACAAAACAAACATACTAAACTATTCCAATGCTTTGGGATAGCCCGTGCAACTTATAAACGATGTCGAGGAACAACTTGGCCACTTCTAGTGCTGTGAAAGGATCAGACAAGGTCATGAAGGGGGCGTAGCCGGCGCGGCGATCCACCGCCACAAACGCACTATCCTCCCATCAGATTTAGGGAAAGCTTCAATGAGATCCACAGTGACACCTAGGAAGGAATGTCCAGTGGCAGCAATAGTCCAGGGTTATCACTATCAGTGTGATCCCCCTTACTTCTTTGCCGCACATTACAGGCTTTAACCTATTTCACAACATCCTGCTGCATCATTGGCCAATAGAACAGTTGATTCACCCTTTGATCAGTTCCCTTCCCACCAGAACAATCTCCTAATGCTGAAGCATGTGAGACAGTATATATGTATTTCACTTATAAAGAACTATATTTGTTGTATAAATACCTAAACAAAGGGAATGCCACTTTAACTTCACGGGTAAGTTGTTGTCAAAAAAAAAAAAAATAGAGTTAATATCATGAAAAACTCCATATTAGTGCGTATGTGACAAATTTACTTCAAACTAATTTTTTAACTATAAAAAAACCCTAAACTAATACATCTACAATAAATTTACTCAAAACTAACACAAATTGGTACATCTATGATAAATTTACCTTTCATTTATTTCTGTTAAATTTTACTGTCGAATTGTTGAGTTGGATAACAAGTATACTAATTAAAATTTAACAGAAACTAATGAATAATAAATTTTTCACAAATATACCAGTTTGAATGAGGTTGGGGTAAATTTATCGCAAATATACCAATTCGGAATTTTTATGATCAAAAAATTAATTTTTGGTAAATTTATTACAAACATATCAATCTAGAGTTTTTCATTATATTTTATTTTTCATTTTTGGCCAGCAACTTCCTCGTGAAGTTAAAGTGCAAAAATCAGGAGCTTATTATTATTATTATTATTATTATTATTATTATTATTATTATTGCTATATTGGTCAGAGGAGCTGTTTATCTAGGTTCAGAGAAAAAAGACATTTCACGTCATACACACTTTTGGTGGAAAGCCATTGACATTAAACCCTTAATAGAAACGAAAAACTTCACGGGGAAGTTTTCTCCTCTTTCCATAAATGCCCGAGACTTGCAACCAAACCGTTCCCTTGAAGTCGATTAGTCAACAACATTCGAGAGGGGTACCTCATAAAGTTTCCCAACTCTCTGTAGTACAATAAACTCTCCTCCTCCTCCTCCTGCTCCATCTTCTTTGCAATTAGAGTGTCGGTCAAGAAGAGAAACTGGTGTTTGCCAAAGGATCTCGCAGAAGCAGCAGCTTAACAAGAAGAAAAAAAGAATAAGAAAAAGAAAACATGGATGCACAGAATGATGTTAACGGGGGAGAATTCACGTGGAAAATCAGCTACTTTACTGAGCAGGATGCGACGAAGCTTTACTCTGAAGCTTTCACGGTTTCTGGTTGCGAATGGTACTTCAGAATTCTTTCTTTTTTTTTCTTTTAATTTTTTTTTTCCATTCTTTGCGTTGTTTCTTGATGATCGCATATTCGTCGTGCTGCCAAGTGATTCTTGCGTCGTCCCCGATCCTTTTTGAGCAGGAGAATTCTGGTATTCCCCAAGGGGAATGCCACGGACCATTTGTCGCTGTACCTCGATGTCCCCGATTCTGCGACGTTGCCGAACGGGTGGACCAGAAAAGCCAAGTTCAGCTTGAGTGTGATCGATCAAGCCAATAATGATCGCTCTGTTAGGAAGGGTTTGTTCTTGAATTTGATTTATTTTTATTGAAATCTTTTCTTTTTAGTGTAAGTGTATGATGGGTTTCTCTCTGATTGATTGTGCATCTAGATTTTGAGATGGTGTTATGACTTGAAGAAGAAGGGTCTAGATGAGAAAGGAATATGTTAGAAGTAGAAAGAGCGATATTGAGCTGAGAGAGAGAATATGTTTTTTGTATTTCATTCGTTAGACCGAAATTTCAAAGGCGGGTAAGCTTCTAACATGTGCATACAACAATCCTGAGGTTCCTGATTGAGGAATTTAGCAAGTTAGTTTGTAAGCAACTGAGTTAGTTTGTAAGCAACCGGTCCTGTGGATGGAGAAGCTATGGCTTCACTGCACCTTTATGACCCAAACGTTGGTCCAGAACAAAGAGAGGAGCCACAATTTAAGTTTATGATAGTTATGTTTGGGGGTGTTAAATATGTTGTGCATTGTCAGTTTATCGACTTTTTTATGAATTCAGTTGCTTAAGCTGATCATGGAGAGGTGTTTGCTTCTTCTGTTGTTAATATTTCACTTGATGTATAATGCACCTTTTCAGTTCTTGATTGTCTCCAATGATTCTTCCACATCATGCTCTGGTGTTGTGGCAAAGAAGCTTCTGAATTTGTCACCCTGTCTCCTGAATTCTGCAGAAACGCAACATGATTTTAATGCAAGTGATAGTGACTGGGGTTACACAAGTTTCATTCCATTGACTGAGCTTCATGATCGTACTGGTGGATACCTAGCAAATGACACTTTGTTGATTAAAGCTGAAGTCTACATCTTAACAGTTACTCCTCCGGTGAACATTCAGCCAGCTAGACCAACTGATAAGTTTGACTCCTATTTTACTGGTCTGGAGGAACTTGTCAATGCTGCTGAGACTAATGGTGTTGGTGTAGGATCAAGTTCGTGCCACCAAGATGGTGCTTTGGCAGCTGAAATTCCTACCTTAGAAGAAGTTGAGAAAGCTAAGCAGTCTTTGAAGGAATGTCTTTCAGATCTCTTTAAATTGAATATGAAAGAGAGGCTATCTGAGGCACTATCAACTTTAAGCTCAGCCAGAACTGGATTATCGCCAGAGCAACAAATAGCAATTGAGACATTTCAGGCCAATTTCAGTGATTTCACTTCCGACTTCTTAACATTTGAGCAGGACAATGCTGAGTTTGAGCTGCATAAACTACAAAAGGATAGGAGGTTCTTTACTATGAAAAAGAGCCATGAGACTCACGTCTTGTATAAGCAGTTAATGGATGAGCTCGCCAAGGAAGAGGAAGAGCTAAAAAGAAAGATGGAGGAAGTGAAGGAAGAGCTAAAAAGAAAGATGGAGGGTGTGAACTCTAGGAGGAACAAGCTCCTTTCAGACTGGGAGATCTTGCTGGTCGACTCCAAAGAAGCAAAGTTGGGCTATAAAGATGGGCTGAAGAAGTTAGCAGAGGCTGAGGAAAAAAAGAGAATAGCTGAGGAAAGAATGTCTAGATCGACCACTGCTTGGTCAAATTTGAAGGCTCAATTCTGTTAAAACTAAGGTTTCAAATTGGCTATGAGGCAATTGTTCACCTAAAAGTATGAGTGCTGTGTTTTAGCTTGACCATTTCTTGGCCATTTTTTTAGCATAACAATTGCTTAGAGGGGCTTTCGTGGTTGACCCTGTATCATGTTTAGTCAGCATGCTTGCATACATGTATGTATGTATATATATTATCAGAATTGTGATGCCTATAGATTTCATTAGTCTTGCAGATTTGTATTAGGAGAGTTTACCCTGTCCTAAGTAAGAGATTTGGACCCTTGCATTTGAGTTTGGAATGGAAAAGACAAAGATAGTATTAATTGGTGAGGAGCGTTCTTACAGGGAGAGAGCCACAAGGGTGGGGAAGATACCGGTAGTAACCGAAGAAAACTAATTGATGCTTTCAATTTGTCCAAACAAATGGCAGTGGAATACATTTTAGACATAACTAGAACAGGATGTTATATCCGCAGTACATAATGAAATGACCTGCAACCCACTGGTGTTCTATGGGGCCTTTTATTCTTGCAGTTTTTGTGCTAAGTGAACTTTTGTGTCCAGGCTAAAGGTAGCCTCGAGTCATTAATTCATTTTCAATCTGGGTAAAGGTTCAAATATGGAGTCTATTTTAAATTAACTTTTGTGGACTTGCAAGGAGGATGAGAATTTTATTTGAAAATATGCTTGTAAAGTTGTACAAGTAGGAAAAGTAGATGCTTTGAATGTTTATCCTGGGCAATTAAAAATCAACGATCATGTAAGATCCTGTTCAGCCCCCTACCGGAGCTAAGTGTCATGATGCGAGCCGATTGGCCTCAATAATGGGACCATGTGTCGCCTGGTGAGTCGATTCACCAAGCCAACCTCCCCTTCTAAGGATTGTTCACGTGGCTTGCTTCATAGAATGCCTTATCGCGATTATGTCCCATGTCTCCCTTTTAGCTTGGGCATCATGTGTCCCGAGCAGGGCATGCATCTCGATTCAACACAATATTGGTTTTGGCTTGTCATGACCATAACCAAGACAGTGACATAAACTCATGACCAATTATGGACGAGTGATCGGTCTTGCCTTCATACATTTCTCACATGTTATTCCTTTCATCAAATTTCTAGTGCAGTTTCTAACACCAGTCCCACTTAAAGTTATGTCGTTCATATCTCATCCTCATGGTTGTCCTCGTATTACGAGTTTATATTTCCATGCTTTCATGGAACCGGCAATAGCTGGACTGTGAAATTCTTCCCGCTTGATTTCAATAATCCTCATTATGGCCTATTTTGTCGCTTCCTTGGATTTTCCTAACTATCATCACCTCTCCCTATGTCTTACATGCATGACAAATGCTCGCCTAACAAATGCTCTGCTCTATGTCATTTCCTTGTGTACCACATTAGCATTGGCTCACCCTAGGCTTTATGCAAATGGGCTAAGCTCATCTAACAGGAACACATTGTCTCGACCGGTCATGACCAAAACATGTTGATAGATTACATCTGCACATACAACTTCAAACTCCTACACCAAATAACACTAGCCACAATCCGAGCTGATTGGCCTCAACCACAGGACAATGTGGTGCTTCATGAGCAGATTCGCTCAACCAGCCTTTCTTTTCAAAATGCCTTGTTGTGACGGATCGCTCCACGTCTCCCATCAACTTGGGCACCTCACAATGTCAAGCAAGGATGCTTCTCAATTCAACATGGCAATTAGTTTTCCACTTATTGAGACCATTATCAGGAGAGTGGCTTTAGCTCTTATTAATTTTGCACATGTGACAAACCTTGCCTTTGGACATCTTTCATGTGATATTCCTTTGATCAGTCAATTCCTAACATAAATTCTTTGACACGAGTCTCATGATCCAGTTGTATTGTTCGTATTCCTCATGCTTTTCTCCTAGTTTAGTGGAGTCACTTCCATGCGTTCATGGACTCTGGAAAAGTCGAGCCATGACACTAGGGCCCAAGAAAATTGTCCCCAAGGAAAAAGTAGGTTTTGAAAAATCATAGATACTTGGTTTCATAAATAAGAAAATCAATAAAAAAGAAATGGAATCTTCGAGAAACAAATTCAATGGATTTAACCCATATATTTAATCTAGCAGAGTAATGATATATTCAGTTAACTTAAATTCTAGCATTGTAGGATGCTACTTTTATTTCGAGAGGGTTCAGAATCCTTACTTGGATTTGCGCTAATTTTTTTCGATCCATAGTCATCTTGGATTTGTTGGAATCGTTGAGCTTCTAATTTGGGATTTTCTTAATCAATTAAGATCAAGAGATTTGTTTCTAGATACAGATAGAATAACAACTAAAGCATGAGATAGAGCGAATTACCTTCAGGGAAAAAATGGCAAATAGAGGGCCAAATTTATTAGTGTGATTCCACTGAAAAGGGAAATGCTTCCCAAGGCCTAAATAATAAAGCTAGGCAAGGACTTAAAATCAGCTACAAAATGGAGGATTGTGGCCCATGTCCATTGGGCCCCAATCCAGCTGAGAAATCATGCTCTGCTCGCTGGGCTAGAGCTGAAGACAAGCACAGGCTGAGAGAATTCACGCACTGGGCCAAGCTCGGAGACGAGTTGGGCTAAAAAAGGACCCGTACTAGGCCCGCTTGAACCAGGGCCGGAACTTGTTGCTATGTGCAAATGCTGAGGGTAAAAAATGTAGTGGTGCCAAAGACAATTAGATAGAATGAAATTCGAACTTCATAGAAAGACGGATTTTTCAATCGAAAAATGTTCAAAACAAGGAAGAAGTTGAAAAGATAAATGAATATGAAGATGGAGAAATAGAAAATAAGTTCAATAAGAGTATTTCGATGAAAAGTTGAACATGACAAACTCATTAAAGAAAAGATACCTACGAAAATTTCATGCAAAATATCTTATAGGTCATCATGCTCATCAATCCTGAGAATAGATCATGAGAGAATAGTTTGTGATAAATTTAAGAAACAGAAGACCAAGTATTGCATCCTCCTCGTAAAATTGATCCTAGGGCTGGTAAAATGGGTCATGTACCCATTTTAACATTTCCTTTTTAAAAAGACCACAAAAGCTTAAAAAGAATATATCGTTTGAGATAGAATGAGGGAAAAGAAAATGATTTGCAGAAACATACATTCCAAGAGAAAGAAAGGTGTTCAAGAACAATGGTATGGAGAAATAGAGGAAACAAAAGTGAATCGAAAATTTAAAACCATTTGTAATTTAATTCGGTACAAATATATATTTAACGACTGTTTTTAAATTCGCATCACTATAAATTGATAAAAGTCTTAATAGGTGGTGCTCAGGAAAAGGCTAAGCCCACCAGCACTAGAATTATAAGGCCCTAAAAGATCGGAAGCCCTAAGACTCAACCCTATTCCGCTGAAAAATCAATACGCTAAGCCACAAAATGTAAGGACTTGAGAGATTGAGAGGCAGAAGAGAATGTAGAGAAGAGAAGAAGAATAAGAAAAGAACCAGGTTCATATGACCATATAGGATGATTGGAACACTCTGTCTTCAGTCTCAGAGGATGTGAACGGTCTGTGTCATGTACTTCTCGATAACTTCTCATGCTGGTTTTGATTTATGATTTATGCTGGTTATGTAGACCGGTTTTGTGAGCCACTCGGAAATTGGACCGAACAAATTGCCCGGTTTCAAGTGGGTCCATGAATTCCAGTGGGCAGTATTCAATTTCTATTTTGTGGAATCGTCTCTATTGGGCGGTTTCTAATTTTAAGGTTGGAACCAATCACCCTATTGACATTTTCACGGTGGTGGTTTCAAGAGCCTGCTCCGTGGTCGACCACTCATACAACTAGAAGGAAAATCGAGGTAGCCAGAGGCTTGAGAGGCTCAGCTCTCCAACAACGAGGTTGCTCGAGAAGTGCAACCACCTGGGGTGGTCACCAACTATAATGGCGAACAACGACGATGTTGTTGGTGTCACTGCCACTCCTGATTTTTCTTCTCTCTTCTTTTTTTCCTCAATTTTTTTTGTTCATTCTTGGATGGATCCAAGTCATCCAACCCCTAGGAACCGAGAAAGTTATTCAAAATTTTATCCGACATTGTCATAACCCAAACTATAAGTGCCAAATAGGATAATTTTTATTCTATTTGGGTTTTTATCAGGGCAGCCAAGCATGCATAAGGGGTTCCTAGCAATCAAGAGGTGTGCGAGAAAAGAAATTCAAGCCAAGGTAATTTTTTTGGCCAACCTATAAAAAGTAGTTAGGTTACATATATCTAATAAATATGCACTTCTCAGACTTGCTCTCAATCTTGTTCCTCTTTTCCTTTACCACATGTACATATGCTTCACAGTCAAACACTCTAACATGGGATATGTCTAGTTTCTTCCCAAGCAGTGCCTCAAATAGTGTCTTATCCTTCGAGAATGATGTGGGAGACCCATTCTTCATATAGCATGCAGTAGCCACTACTTCAGTCCAAAATTCAATTGTTAAACCTACACCACTTGGCATATTTCTTGCCTTCTCCATGGGAGACCAATTAAACCTCTCTACCACCCCCATTATGCTAAGATGAATATGGCATTGTCTTCAACCTTGCAATGCCACTGGTCGCACAAAATTGATTAGATTTCACTTAATAGAATTATTATCTATTGTCAGTCCACAAAACTTAAATTTTCCTATCAAGTTGATTTTGCAATAGAGCTTGGAACCTTCGAAACATTTCAAACCCATCATCTTTCCTTTGCAACAAATATATCCACAAATATCTAAAAAAAATAATTAGTAAAAGAAACATAATATCTTGATTTTCTAAACTATGGTACAAGTGTAGGACTGAAGACATCATTGTCAATCAAATCCAGAATTCCCATAGCTCTCCCTCATGTGGATTTAGAAGATACCTAACTTTGTTTCCTATATAGGCAATGTCCACAAAATCTAAGACCCATAGAATAGCTTGGAATTCCATCCACTATCTATAGCATCGAAAGATCTTTTTCCACTTGCTTTGAGATATAACTCACACCACTCATTATTGTACTTCCTAATAACTTCCACAGTTTTCCATACCGTTCACCCTTGGAAATCACCATGGATCTACAAGTTAGCTTGCATAAATACTTGTCACTAGTGAAAGTAATCCTAGCATCTGCTATAGTTCTCGTGGAAATAAGATTCCTAGTAAGACTAGTAATATGCATCACATTCAAAATTCTTCATTGTCCCATATTTCATCTTCAACTTCACCTTTCCACAACCAATAATATCAAGCATTGTGTCATCTTCCATTCACATTGCACCTCCCTGATGTAGCTCATAACAAAAAAAACCAATCTCTATGAGGCTTCATTTGGAAAGACACTCCGGTAATTGTCCATGTACTACAGTCACCCAAAGATAAATTGCAGACGAGATACAAATTTCTCATGCTTATGTCATCATCCTTCTTTATGCTAAGAGATGCCTCATCTCACTTCTCTAAACCATACTTTTGCTTTTGCAATCCTTATTCAAGTGTCTAGGTTTCTTACACTTCCAACACATTATTTCTAATTTATCTCTTCTTTTAGATCTTCCATTAGACTTATTCCTACCACCAAAACCGGATTTAGATCATTCACTATTCCTTCCTCTATAGAAAGAGTCTCATTCGTTGCACTATTCGAACCTACTTTCCTTATCTCCTCAAACAATAGAATAGCTATAATGCCCTCGAAGGATAGTGCACTAACACCAGTTCCTATCAAAACAATTATATGCTCCCATGAATTCAGCAGTGAACACAACAAGATACAATTTTATTTTCCTCATCTAGATTGACATCAATAGATTCAAGTTGCCCACAAATAGTATTAAATTCATTTAAGTGTGTAGAAAAATGAATTACCTTCACTCATCCAAAGGTTGTACAATCACTTCTGCATAAACTGCACGGCTTCATTCAAAGATCCTTCACCATCTTCACAGAGATCACGTTCACCAAGAATTATTAGCATAGCTAGCTAGCTCTACACCCTCTAACCGCTACTATTCCACGCCTTTAATTCATCGGATGTGGACTTGGACTCCTTCTCCTTAGATTTTTCCTCAGGTTTAATTCTTCGGATGTGCCACAAATCTCTATCCATGAGCGAAGCCTCCATCTGCAATCTCCATAATTTGAAACCCTTTCCTCCGAACTTCTCTACTTTTATTTGTGCTTGACCAGCCGATGACATCTTCCCAAGATTAGATTTACTCCAGATCACTCTTCACCAAAAAACCCTAACATTAAACCTTACTCTGATACCAAACGTTATGATTCGGTACACAATGACAAGGAAATAAAGTATAAAAATGTAAAAGAGAATTTGAGACATGGGATTTTATCTTGATTCACCCTTAAATTGGGGTTATGTCCAGTAGAGGAGTCTACTATAATTAGCACCCCACACATCTCTATTGCATCCCTCAATTACAAGAAAAATAGATTATATATACCTAGTAAATATTCACAAACCCAAGCAACTACCAATAAAATATAGGCTCAAACTATAAATGCTATATTACCAAGCAAGTAAGGAAGCACAACCACCGCGGGGTGTGCCTTAACAAGCAACTTAACAACTTCTTGACCATATCCTTTCACGGCCATATGCAATTCATTTTGGCCTTTCAAATCACTCCCCCATCCCGATTGCTTGTCTTTGAAAAAAAAAAGGATCAACGACCTCTACATGCCCAAACCTTATAGCTAGATGCAATGCATTTTTATCCTTTTGAATTGAGAACTGTTTAAAAGCTGCCATCCTTTGACAGTAGCTGATCAACTACAGCAGCATGCCCTCTTGCAGCTATGGCCCTAACGGGGCTTATATTTAAGACGTTGGCAATCTTGATAATCCATAAGCATTTGAACAATGTCTACAATAAAAATGTTCATATTAGCACAAATGCGATTATTGGAATACCAAGAAATTCAAGAAATTTACTTCTCATCCTTGCAGTCCTAATTGATACGACCATAGATAACCAAGATGGATGCATTTCACTATGAATACTGATTCCACAGGGCAACTCTGGTTAGTGCTAAGTGTGTCTACCATTTTTGACATCCGCATTGGCAAAAGTTCTGATTCAATGCTGTGGGAACTTTAAAAAATGATAGAGCATGATATATGCAAAGCCATCTATATTTGATTGAGTAATACAGGAAAATGTAAGCTTGTCACTGAAACGATTTCATATGGCAAGGCATCAGCCCATGATTAGCCAAAATGTTGGAAGATATGATGTACTGGTCCAAATTGTAATTGATCATCCTGAGATTATGGTTGATTGGATAAATCAATCTTGGGATAGAATTGATTCCAATTGATTCACATAGGAAATATTATTTTCTTTATTGTTCATTTTATAATTTTTATTATATAAATAACTCTGTACATGTAAAAAATACCAGCAAGAATACAGAAAATATTCAGCTTCTCCAATCTTCTCTTCTTCTTCGATCCTCTCTTCTCACTTTCATTTTGTGTCATGGTATCAGAATAGTCATTCTCTGGCCTAGCTTCCCAATGCCCTTGATTGCCCTCTAGATTCTTTGCTCCTTCGTTGTTGCCAAAAAAAAAAAAAAAACTAACTTACAAAATTAGGTTAGTGATCCGGTGTAAGAATCAGTTTTTGAACGCCATTAAACACAAGAATTTTTTCTTTATCCTCACAATTTTTCGTTACCAATACAATGACCAAAGACTGTTCATCAACTTCTGAAGGTCGAACTCCAAAGGAGTCAAATTTATAGGAAAATTCTCCAAAAGAGAACCAATCCACTGAAGAAGTCGTGAATCAATGGCAACCTATCATGGGCCAAACCACTTCGAGCCAACCCACGACAAGCCAATCCATCCCGTCATTGCCTGTTCAAGTTCCATCACCAGCCCAAATTACGGCATGGCCTTATCCAAAATCAAATCAAGCCTAGGATCCTTAAGAGTCGTGAACCAAGAAAATGGAGAACACACCCAGCCTAGCGGAGGCTTACCAACCATGACTGGACCAAGCCAAGCCCTTGGACCGAGCTAGTTTCATGTGGGTCAAATGCCCGAATTGGCATGTCGGTTTGGGAGCAAGTCCCCACCCGATCCTTCAACCTGGTTACATGATGTACCCGTTTCTCGCCGTCAGTGGTTGCTCAAAGCCCGGCGACCCGCTATTTACCTCCACCGCCAATGGGCTGAAGCTAAGACTAATCACAAGGCAACTATCTAGCCCCAACAACTACTCGATTTCATCGCAGAAGTTCCAGCAAGCACTTGTGACCAAGGATAAAGATGCTTTTCTTAATGGAGCCATTATGGTTCCTCTGATGAACGTCTAGTGTGACACTGGAGAAAATGCAATCAACTTGTCCGAATATGGATCGGAAATTGCGTCACTCCAAAAATCGTGGCCAGACTTCCCCTAACGAAGGATTCAAAAAAGATGTGGAAAAATATTAATGAAATGTATGGAAAATTAGATCGGGCCAAGCTCTTATCACTAACTCAAGCACTCTCAAAGTTAAAAGAAGGAAATATGTCGGTCGCAACCATCTTCAACAAGCTTTCAACCCTCTGGAATGAACTCAAGGCCACTGAAGAAAAGCTCGAGGGACCATAATCGACTTTACACAATACCGAGTTATGAGGGAGAGCAAAAAAGTGACACAATTCCTTTGGATTTTGAATGATACTTACCTACCATTTTGATCACAGATCTTGGCCATGGATTTAATGCCATCATTTGATTGGATCTACCAGCTCGCCATCCAAGAGGAAAGCCAACGCCTTGCTACGTTAGACTTCATCAAGACTAGAGAAGAGGTCTTGCTCGCAACTTAGATGAACACCCAACAGGAGCATGTCATGGGGAAGGCGCACATGGAGAGGCAAGTGGCACTAGAGTTCGAGAAATAGGACAATCGAAGCTTTAATAGAAGGAAAATGGGAAAAGTACCAAAATAGTCATAAACATTTTGTATTTGTACAAATTCAGTCCTAAACTTTTCAATTGGACCAATTTAGTCCTAAACATTTTTACATTGGTACCAATTCAATCCATCCAGCTAATTTAATCAGGAAATTGCTGACATAGCCACCGGCGGTTTTATGTGACGCCACATGGACAAATTTTATAATTTTTTCAGATTTTTTAAATTATTTTTCTTTTTTTTCCTTTTTTTTCTTTTCTCCTAACCCCTTGGCTGGCGAGGTCGCCGGCCGGCCGATAATCGTCGACCATAGGCTGGTCGAGGCAAGGGGCCCTGTGCCCTCGCCAACCAGTGGGGGCCGAAACCCTTGTCCATTGGCCGGCGAGGGCGTTGGCCCCCGCCCAAATCTAGGCAAGGGCGCGGCAGCCCTCGCTCGTGGCAGGCGAGGGTGCGGCGGCCCTCGCCTAGATCTAGGTGGGGACATCGGCCCTCGCGGATCTAGGTGGGGACGTCGACCCTCGCCTATGGCCGGCGAGGGCACAGAGGCCCTTACCGACCAACGGGCAAGGGTTTCGGCTTGTCGCCTGAATCTGGGCGGAGGCTGACACCCTTGCCTGTGGCTGGCGAAAGCGCGGGGCCCCTCGCCCCAACCAACCTGTGGCCGGTGATGGTCGGCCAACTAGCGACCTCGCTAACCAAAGGGTTAGGAGAAAAGAAAAAAAAAAAAAAAAAAAAAAAAAAATGAAATAAAATAAAATAAAATAAGTAATTTAAAAATCTAAAAAAAAAAATTATTAAAAAAATTATAAAATTTGTCTAAGCGACATTACATAAGACCGCCGGCGGCCATGTCAGCAATTTCCGGCTTAAATTAGCCGAATGGACTAAATTGGTACCAATATAAAAAAGTTTAGGACTAAATTGATCCAATTGAAAAGTTTAGGACTGAATTGGTATCAATACAAAAGGTTTAGAACTATTTTGGTACTTTTCCCGAAGGGAAATAGACGATTTTGATCTATCCATTAGATCAGACAATTCACGAGCATTTTTTTCTTGTCTTAACCAGACGGCCCTCAAGATGCCACATGGGCCCCTACCTTAAAGCCATCCAATGGCTCATCTTCTACCACATCATTGCAAAGGACAAGTGGAACAAACTCAAAAAGGAAAGATAAAACTATTATCTGACTATTGTAAACATCCATACCATACAATTGAGACTTGTTAAAAATTACATAGAAAGCCCGGAGGAAAAAGGAAAAAAGAAAAAGAAAAAGAATTATCAATTTATTAGGTCACTGGGCAAGGTGCTAATAAATTCCACTAGCCAATTACTCATGACCAATACCAGCAACTTATGAAGGCCTTGAGAAAATTATTCTAGAAAAAAAGCGAGTTTCTCAAGTACTTCTTATGGCTTGAATTCCATTTCGAATGATGCATGGATAATTAATTCATGTGCTAATAACCATATTATATGCGATGAAAATTTCCTTTCAAATGTCCTTAAAAATCTAAACTCAATAATTTTGATATGTTTTCCAAACGAAAACGTCAAATATGTCACAAATATTGACACTATAATCCTTAGTTCCCATGTTATCCTCCAAAATGTCCTTTACGTTCTTGATTTCCACTTCAAACTCATTTCTATTTCCAAAGTATGTGAGAACAATTCCTATTGGGTTTTCTTCTACTCTACTAAGCGTCACTTTCAGGCTCTTTTGATTGGCAAACTGATAAGTTTAGGTAGTGTCAATGCTATACTTCTAGACTAGCTTTCTTGAAAAAATTTGATTTATCATGTTTATCATTGAAACATCAATCATTGTATAATACTACCACCAATGATAAAGTTTTACTTTCTCATTAGCGATTGAGTCATAGTGCTTCTTTCCTATATCCTCAATGTCAAATTTGTCCTTTAGCAAAGCAATCACGCGTGCCTTTTCCCACTAGTAAATCTCGTGCCACCAATATTTTTTTGCTAATTCATGTCCATGTCTGGGGCCCTATCATAACCCCCATATCATGATGGCATTCAGAATGATAATGGAAAAGAATTCCTTAATCATGAATGTGAAGTGCTTTTTTCTGCTCATGGAATTCTACATGAGAGTTCCTACACATACAAACCACGGCAAAATAAGATTTTCGAATGTAAGCACCTTCCTCTCTTAGAAATTGCATGTGCTCAGTTCCAAACTTCTATTCCAAAAAAATTTTGGGGTGATTGTGCAATCACGGCAGCATACTTGATCAATTGCATGCTAACTCGAGTTCTTAGTGGACGAACTCCCTTTGAATTGCTTTTTGGGAAGAAATAAGAGATTCATCATCTGAAAGTCTTCGATTGCTTGTGCTATATTACTACTTTGGATTCTTGGGACAAAATGGGTTCTCACACACATCAATGCATATTCATAGGGCATCCAACTCTTCAAAAGGAATATCATATTTTTGAGCCGTCTATAGGTAATTTCTTTGTGAGTAGAGATAGTTTTCCATGAAGACATATTTCCTTTTCAAAAAGAGGCTTCTTCGTCCAAGCATTTTGGCCAATTGAACAATTATCAACAATTCTTATCTGATGATGATTTATCTTCTAATCCTCAATACATTCTTATTCCACCTCTAGCTCATCCAATGATGACTTCAGGAATGGAAACTGCTAATGATCATTCAACGCCGAAACAATCGATCAAGCAATCGGCCACAATTCTAGCAGAAGACTCTCCAACTCCGGCTCGTTCCACAATAAATGATGTCGCACTTGTTCAATGTACAAAAAATCAAAGTGGTCAACCTCGCCACTCAGGCCGCACTATTTGACCACCCCATCGGCTATAATTGGAGCATATGTGTTGTATAAGTCATATCTCAGAGGAAAGAGAACCTTCTTCCTACAATTGAGCAACCACCGATCCACGTTGGCAAAGGGCCATGGAAGCGGAATTACGAGTATTAATGGAAAATAAGACTTGGGATATTGTTCCCTTGCCACCTAATCGTAAACCATGGCTGCAAATGGATTAACAAGATAAAAAAAAAACAGGGGAGATGTTTCCATTGAGAGATATAAAGCTCTTTTAGTGGTTAAAGGTTTCACACAATGAGAAGACTTCAACTACCATGAAACTGTCTCTCTTGTAGCGAAAGATGTCGTAGTTCGTTCATTTCTATCAATTGTTACCTTTCGTGAATGGGCACTACATCATTAAATGTCCACGATGCTTTTCTCCATGGTGATCTACATGAAGAAATATATATGGATCTCCCGTAAGGTTTACGGAAATAGGCGAGTCTAGAGTATATAGTCTCTGTAAATCCCTTTATGGTCTCAAAAAAGCTTCCTGACAGTGGTATACTAAATTTAGTACCGCACTCACTACAACCAATTTCAATCAATCCATACATGATTATGCTTTATTTACATGGGAAAAAGGTACGTCATCTATTTACCTAATGATATATGTAGATAACATACTAATCATGGGAAACGATGAATCAGCGATCAAGAATGCACTCCACTTTTCACATTAAAGATTTGGGATCATTCAAATATTTCCTTAGGATTAAGATTGCCCAATCAGATATAGGGATATCTCTTGGCCAATGGAAATTTGTTCTAGAAATTATATTAGAAACAAATCTATCGAGATGCAAGCCAACTATTATCCCCATCAAGCAAAATGTCAAGTTAACCACAATTGACTATGATGCAAGACTATTATCGCAAGACGATGTTCAACAGGTCATTGTCAAGCTATCAAAAACTTGTTGGGAAGCAAACTTAGTCAGTTTATGCATAGTACAAAACAGTCCCATATGAATGCAACTCTAGAAGTCATGAAGTACTTGAACAAATGTTTGGGATTTAGGATACTTCTGTCCCAAAGATGTAATATAGAGATGACAGCCTATTGTGACATGGATTATGCAACTTGCCCTATGAGTTGAAGATCTGCTGGGGCATCATTACTTTCATAGAAAACAAAGAAACAATTTACCGTATCCTTGTCATCAACTAAAGCTAAATATTGAGCCATGGCCAAAACTATCTATGAATTAGTATCGATATGAGGTCTATTTATGGACCTTAAGGTATAAGTTTAGGGGCCAACTCAGCTGTTTTGCAACAACAATGCAACGCTCAAAGTTGCGGCGAGTCCAATTGTACATGAAAGAATAAAACATATAAAAGTTGATTATCAGTTCACTCGAGACAAAATCCAAGAAGGGATAATCAAGACTAGAGGAATAGGGACCATAGAACAGCCTGCAGAACTCTTCACTAAGCCTTCGTGTCAAAGACAACAAGCAAATCTACTAAGCAAATTGGGTGTCTTAGACATATATAGGATGCCAGCTTGAGGGGGGTGCTGGAAGATATGCTTTACCGGTCCAAATTATAATTGATCATCCTGAGATTATGGTTGATCGGACAAATCAATCTTGGGATAGAATTGATTCTAATTGATTCACGTACGAGATATTCTTTCCATTATTGTTCATATTAATTATATAATGAACTTTGTACATTTAAAGATACAAGCAAGAGTACAGAAATTATTCAGCTTCTCCCATCTTCTCTTCTTCTTCGATCCTCTCTTCTCACTTTTATTTTGTGTCCCAAAAGACTTGAGCTATAGCCACTCATCATGTAACGACCTAAATGCGATGTTAATGACAGAAGAACATCCCCATGGTTTTGGTTGATCTTCACATTTATTTAGTATAATGCGATGGCAAACATCAGTCTTTAAACAAGAATATTAAAACCAAACGACAAAAAGATCAAGCAAGTTATCAACAATCAGGACATGAGGGAACAAACTGTCTATTACAATTCGCTGAAGGACCAGTCGAAACCGACCTTGGACGAAGTAGTTCAAGGTAACTTCCATGCTTGGTGAACACATCTTTTGTCCCAAAAGCTACACACCAGTACTTGAGAACGCTAATCCCAAATTAGTTGAATTGAGGTAGCCTCAAGTTCTACACACCAATACTCGAGAAGGCTAATACCTAATCGGTTGAATTGAGGTAACCTCAAGTTCAATGACTAATAATTATCCGACTATACAAACTAGATGCCAGAGCCAAAACTTGAAGAAATTAAAAAAAAAAAAGTAAACCTTAGGAATTAATCACTTGCTTGTCCACGAGCAGCAGTAATGTACAAGGGAGTCGAACCGTTTATACTCTTCCCCATAACCCCTTGTCCAATCAAATACTTAAGCAATTCCTTCACGACACACACATTCCCTCTATTCGCCGCCAGGAACATTGCTGTCTCTCCCGATTCGTTTACTTCATCCACTGAGTACAGATGAGCTATAATCACTTCCCACTCACCACTCGGGTTAGCCGTTGGCAGTTGTTTCGGAGACGATCAGCTTCACAGCAGTGACATCAACCCGCTCCGCCGCTGAGGGCAACTCCATGTTGTGTTGCGGCACCACCATGTTCTTTGCCTAAGATTGATAGAAATACATGGTTGCGGTCTAGTTCAATAGTGGCAAAGCGCCACTCTCTAGGTCTTGTTGAAATTGTGGAAATCATGGCAAGCACACCAATCACTCGTTAGGTACAGAGAAGGAACTTGACAGGACTCAAGAGAGCATAACAGTAATGGGAACGAACGTGTGGTCAGAACAGAGTTGAAGCTGTCTTGATGGAGTCGCTATTGCAAAGAAAATAAAGGGACAGGAACTGAGGAAGTTAGTGCAAGGAGAGCAGACACGGAATCGCAGACGATGTGGATGTCTAGGATTCATAGTTATGGATTTATAAGTACATTGATGAATAGAGGAACGAAGAGATAATCAATGGTGATGACAAACCATTTTAGACATTGGTGGCAGCCCTAAAAATAATATTAAAAAAATACTATAATTAATCGATTCAACCGAAGTTGTGATCGGTAACATTTATGAGAATCCGAGTCGAAGTATGAGCACCGCCCCGAAAGAGGAATCGTTCGCGCTTGCTTGGTAATTTACTCGCCTCGGAGGTAAAACAACCTAATGCCTTACCTTAGATTGGTCGAGAGAGTATCCAACTTGTGTTGCTACATATATAACATTGGGCTAATAAGAAAACAGTCTTTCAAATTTATCAATTTAAAAAATATCCAGGGGAAAATATTTGGGGTTAAAATTACAGCCCGATAACAAAGGGAAAATTGTCCAAAAAGTCATAATTTGTTGCACCATTGCCAAATTAATTCTAAACGTTTCAATTTGCCAATTGAATACGAAACCATTTCACATTTTTCCAATTGAGTTCATTCGATCAAATTTGACCGAAAATTGTTGATGTAGACACTAGTCTGTTAGTCCTAAAGCAACCGTGTAATAGTTATATGTTAGGGATTTCAGTTATGTTGTCAAATTAATGACAAAGATGTATTCATTCATTTCTCCAATTATCTATATGAATGATTCTATAAAATCAGTTGTGACTGGACTTATTCTTGAGAAGTTAAGAATATGCATGACGGGTTCACAATTATACTGAATCTTTAAACCATTCTCGGTCAATGGATCATTGAGTGGATATTAATGATCTTGTTGAGACCGGTGTGTTCTTAGCTTTACCGTTAAGTATTGAATGCTTAAGGTAATGACGAGTCATGAGTCATTGGGTATTATGATGCTCAAGTTATAACACAGGTGCTTGTAGCAGACAAGTTCACTAAACGTGATATACATAAAAAAGATTGACAACATGGAAGCTTTTAGCGAGGTCAATAACTAATCGTTCTTGCTCTGGTCTTGTGTAAATCATTCTTAGACCTAAGGCACAATGTTAACTTATGTGTTGGACAGACTATGGTTCACAAGTACGCATATTGGCGGCTCATTGATTTGTCTTTATACTTGATGGTTATAACTCGTTCACATACGAAGTTACACGTGTGCGCAACATGGAATATGTCTCCTTGTTACATGCAAGGTATAGTAATAATGTCCTATGCGATCTAATTGTGACACTACATTGAAATCCTCGGCTGGGGTTGTAACCAAGAATATATTGTTTATGTCTCGTATAAAATATAGGTCAATTAGGTTTGTGCATTTAATCGAATTAGTGACTTGACAAATATTCCATGGTCTTTGTTCGATTGGGACATAGTAAGACAGAGGGATTGAATTACACTGTAGCTGGAGCTGATAGGTTCATTATGTTCTTAAAGTATTCACATTGTCTGGGTAGTTAGGATATATTGCTAGATGTCAATCATGACTTATAAGGACCTAGAGATTGATCGGGACAATCAATTCTCTTGGAAGTACTAATGTATTAGTGTAAGTCTTACTACCAACTCAGTGATGAACCTAGGAATGTCACACACCATAACCAATTCATTTAATCGGACACAGCCCACTCACGAGAGCTGTTCTCTTGCTCACCTAACTTCTGGAAGAAGTAGTCAATAACTTATTTGAGAAGTTATATACTAGCTTCCGGAGGAAGTGGTCATCAACTTATTTGAGAAGTTAAAGACCAACTTCTGGAAGAAGTAGCTTCTGGAAAAAGTAGTCAATAATTTCTTTGAGATGTTAAAGACTAGCTTCTAGAATAAGGTAAATGTTGACTTCACCAGGACATTATAAATAGAGCAGAGAGGGTGAGTGGGTTATGTTAAGAAAAAGAGAGAGAGTTCAGAGAGAGAACTATATGGTTAGCAAATGGTTGCTACCCGCGTGCAGAGGATTGTCTCCAAAAGATTGATTGCACAATCACAGTGGTGATTACCTGTGAGCTCTTTTTCGTTCAAGGTGCGTTGGTGGTGTGTCTGAACTAGAGGCCCAACATTTGTGGGGCTTGAATTGAAGAACATCTAAATCAAGTTGTTTAAAGCGCGCTTCAAGAGGTAATTCATACAACCCCATTTTTTTGTTAAAACGCACAAACAACGCCTTTGGAGGAACATGTATAGCAGAATTTTATCTTTGCTTCCGCTGCGTTTATGTTTATTTAGCCTATATAGGTTCTATAGAATCTCAACATAGTTGTCCTACAAGGCATAATCAACATTGATGTGCACAATTTTTAATAATTTTTAATATTTTTTAAGAATTTATTAATTTTTATTTTCTTTGCCTTTTCTTGTGTTTTTTTTTTTTTTTTCCTTAGCTGGCGAGGGTCACCGGCGATGCCGGCAAGTGAAGGATTTTGGCCGAGGCCCTTCGTGGCCTCGCCAGCCATGGGCGAGGCCTAAGCGGCCAACAAGGGTCATCGGTGATCCTCACTAGCTGAGGACTACATTCACAAAAGTATAATAAATTTATAACTTTTTGGATAATTTTCCAATTATCAAATAAGGCCCAATCCAAAATTGTATGGAACACATAGGGGCCGTTTGTTTGTGTTTCTGTTCAAAAATAAACTATTTCTGTTCCGGGAACAGTTTTTGAACAAAATAATGCGTTTGGTAAACTTGTTCGGGAATAAGAAATGAATAGAAACATGTTTGGTATATTTTATTCTTTTTTTTTTTTTTTTTTTAATTTTTTAATGTTTTTATTTCCTTTTTTCCTTTTTTTTTCCTTTTTTTTTTCTTCTTTTGGCCGGTCGTCGGCCTCCGGTGACCGGCCGACGGGGCCGGCAGCCTCGCCCAGCCACGGCAAGGCCAAGCGTCGCCGGCGCGGGCGAGGCTCGACCTCACCGGATCTAGGCGAGCCCGAGCTCGCTCGGCCTCGCCTTGGGCGGGCGAGCTCGAGCTCGCCGGGGCCGGCGACGCTCTAACGAGGTCGCCGACCCTCGACAGCGTCACCGGCCCTCGATGGCCGGTCGCCGGCCATGGCCGAGGCCGGCGACCGGCCAAAAAAAGAAGAAGAAAAGAAGAAGAAGAAGAAACAAGAACAAAAAAAAATGTTTCTTGAGAAGTGTTTCTGGAACAAGAAACAATTTTTTTTTGTTTCTCATTTCTGTTCTTTTTTCGTTCCGGGAACAAAAAAATTGATTTTGAACAAAAACGCAAACAAACGCGTTTCTATTCTTTTTTTGTTCCCGGGAACAAAAAAACAAAATTTCTATTTATAAACAAAAAAAAAAAAAAGAACACAATCATGCAGCCCCATATTCTCCTAGAGATCCATCTTTTTTCATCACTATGGAAAATCACCAAGGTGCTGATGTGACACGTGAGACGGCTGACAATGATTAGACCGCCACATCAACAATTTCAAAAAAAAAATGGCAGGAATGACTAATATTGAAATTTCACAAAAGATTTAATACTTATTTGCTTAGATCAGAAAGTTCATGACTAAATTGACATATGTATAATGGATCTATTGACTAATTGCTCATTTTGCTTATTAGCTTACATTTCGCCAAATTTATTTGGATAACACTCGATTTTTGCTTTTGATTTGAGTCGTTGAATTGAATGGTCATAGTAGGATCCACAATTTTTAGATATGGATCACTCCATCCCTGATGGATCGAATCCAGGCAAGAATTCGAATAGAAAATCATTGGTTTATATATTAGAACTACTATAAGGGATCGACGAATCCACTAACTCCCCCAACAATCATTTATTAGAACCTGTTAGTCATGTGTTATTATATGGAGTTGTTTTGGGCTATAATTACATCCCATTATTAAATAAGGCCCAATCCATAGTTGTACAGAAAAGGAGACGAGACAAGCTGGAATTACTGAGTGCGGACTTACGAGTTAGGTTGATTATGTCAATTAGGGTGTGTTTGTTTCACGGTAAATAAAATATTTGTAGTATTGCTTATAAAAATTAATGAATTTTATTCATTCACAAAAATGTTATAAACATAAAAGCGTTATTGATATTGAAAGTATTTTTTATTGACTAATTATTTTAAGCAATACAAGTAGTTATTTTTATGAAAATATTTTTGAAATTATTCATTTTTCACAAAACAAATTAACCTTAACATGAGAATTATTTGTTCCAAGAGTTTAAGGAAAAAAAAAAAAAACGAGGAAGCAAGCAGTTGTCAAAGTCGAAGAGCTCGAAGATGAGTTATCTCATCATGGGATCTTTGTGGTGATGCATTGGAAGGTGGTGGAGACGTGGAGGAAAATAGAATATGGTCTGCTAGTTAACCGAATTTGTATGATGGGCATTCCTCGTGCAATAGATTGATGGACTGAAGAATTTGCACCACGAGCAGCATCAATGAGATGGCGTCTTCAGGATTACGCACGCGCCCACAAGAAACATCCTTTATAAGAATTTATCTTTTACCATTTTTTTGTGCTTGTGTGAGGAACCGCAAAGCCATCAGTCGTCCTCCACTCCTTTAGAGTTACAGAGTTGATGAGCAAAAATTTACTTGAGACAGTCCATAAAATATTCTCTAGTGTTCATATAGCTAAGAAAGTCCTAGTAAATGCACTTAGGACAACAACCTATCTGGTGAATTGATCCCCATCAATACAAATAATACTTGTAGAGAGATGGAGCTTCTAGAGTCAACAAGTGCTATACCTATTAAGTTTGACAAGGTGGGTGGTCAATCTCCTACAAAATATGGATCCAATGATGATTTTGCTCTACCTGTGATAGATGAGATGGTACTTAAGAATCCTTGTGGAGTGGTTAAAGGCACAAGTAGCACTCATAATTTGATGAGGCCAACAGTTATGGCAAAGTTTAAGTGTAATTTGAACTTGAAAGATCTTAATGGCAGTTGAGCCCATAAGGAGTTGTAGGGGAGCAACGATGAAGTTAGGAAACCAACAAAGCAATTGTGACTTGACTCAAAAATTGAGTCAACGTGAAGATTGTTAAAAATATGTTTCTAGTTTGAGCCAAAGAGAAAACTTTCCTAATTCAAATAGATTTCCTAATTAGAGATGATTTCTACTCTAAGGGGAGTTTATTTTGGTCCAAGTCTCTTCTATATATGAAGTGAGTTTTCTTCATGAAGAACATCCAAAAGAAGTTTGTGCTCGTGAATTACATCCCGAGTATTTGAAATTGTGAAGATCTTGCTGGGAAAAATATGATCGATCGGAAATAATAATGGGATTGAACTTTGAGGCATGGTAGTACTCTTTTTAGGGAATTATTTGACGAACAACATTGCTAATGGTTATTAGTTATTGGTAGAAATCCTCCATGATACAACAAATTCTCAACAAGAACATTAGCTAGCAACTCTAGTATTTTTCCAAGAACTCTCAAAGGAAAACTATTGAAAAAGATAGTTGTATAGTTTTTTTTTTTTTTTTTTTTTTTTTTTGGTGAAGAAAGATAGTTGTATAGTTTTTAGAAAGAAGAATTGAAAAAAAGTGAAAAATTGAGTCGTAAAATTATGAATATATATCAGTCATTTTAGAAGTGAATGCAACCTTACATGAGATATTATGTCCAAACAGATATGTTCTCAAAAAAAAAAAAAAATATATATATATATATTGAAAATTCGGAATAAAAAATAATAAAATAATAATTTTTTCAATTCCGAAATTCATAATTTATGAAAAATTACAACCTTTTAAGGAGAAGAAATTATGTCTAAATAGACACAACTCTCTAAATATTAAGGCACGGTTTGGTAACCATCCAAATAGTGAGTGATTCTGATTTTTTGTTCCTGAGATCAATTTGGGAAGAGAATCGCGTTTGGTAAAATTTTTGTTCCAGGGAACAAATTTCTATTTTTTTGTTCCCGGAAGTAGATTTGGAACAGAATCAAGAATAAAAAAAAATTGATTCTTGTTCCAGGAACAAATCTAAGAATCAAAATCAATTTTTCTTCTTCCCTTTTCTCTTCTTCTTCTTCATCGACCACCATCCCGCGGTTGTTGTCCGCCGCCGTCCTCCGCCGTCTGCCGCCACTGCCGGTCCGGCAAGCTCACCGGAGACTCGCCAGGCCAAGGCGAGGTCCGGCGAGGTCGAGCCAAGCCGGGGTTGGGCAAGCCTCGCGCGCCCCAGCCCCGGCAAGGCTTGCCTAGCCACCGGAGAGGCTCGGCCTTGCCAGATCTGGCGAGGCCAAGCCTTGGCAGGGCTAGGCAAGCCTCGCCGGGGACTAAGCCGGCCTCGCCGAGGGCCGGCGACGCTCCGGTGAGGTCACCGGCCAGAAGAAGAAGAAAAAAAGGAAAAAATTAAAAGAAATTGATTTGGAACATAATCAATGAGCATGGTACCAAACGCAATTCTATTCCAGAATTAGAAATTTTGGATAGTTACCAAATGGCTTAAAATGCTTAGAAATTATTCCCGAGAACATAATCAAAAAGAATCATTTCTGATTAAAATCTCTTCTCGGGAATAGAATCGTTACCAAATGCGTCCTAAGAGGTTATGCCTGAACAAACATAACTTTCTAAAGGTAGAAAGAGCACCTAATTATCATTAGGCAAAAATTATAATAAAATTACAAAGTTAAATAATAATAATTAACCATCGTACTCTATTGCGTACAATCAAACTGTTTCAATAGTACACATAGGTTATTTTATAAATTCAAATTTCAATCAATAAATAAATAAGTATCAGTGCCAATTATGATCAGCAAGCGTGCAAAATGCACCTGATAATTGTGCAATTATTCGCACACACAGGTATCGTTGGTCTAGCCCATTTAGTCCAATGTTTTTGGGGTCTAGATTGCCATTGCTCTCTTTGTAAAGATCCTCCAAATAAGGAGGATGGCAGGCCATCAAGAAGGAGAACTAGGCAGATGGACATACTCTACCAGAGGTACCTAGATGGAGACCCTACTCTTCGGATATTTGGTGAAAATGGAGGAGGATACCAATGCTTGGTATCATATGGACCACCTAAACCATGTACTCTTTTATCGCCTTCGCCTCCCAAGAAAAAACCCTTTTCCGTGAAGCCAAGAACAACAAACCCAATATTCATCACTACATCAGTTTGTAAAATACGTTTTCTTATAGAAGGAATCTTTAGAGGGGAAGATGCTACAGTATTGACTTGCATCTGCACACTTATATAGTGGCCCACATACTTCTAACTTTCCTATTTAAGACAAAGAAAAGCACAAATTTATTTGTTTTACAAACAAACAACCAACAAATCTTTTGTTAAGATTTTGTATATTTCCTTTACGAGATTAAAAAATTATTTCATGGAAAATTGTGAGAACTAAATACTATATGAGTTTTTGGGTGTAATTAGTATTTGAGTGATTCAAGTTTAGTTATAATTTCTATTGTATTCCTTGATCTATATAGTATAATTTTGGGCTGCTCTTCCCATGAACGTAGATCACACCGACCACAATTACGTAAATTTGATATACCATTTATCCTCATATTCTATTGATTCTATTATTCGATTCCTTGCTTTTTCCGCAATAAGAGCTAGGGCGTTGACAAGCTCCAATGCCACCTAATGACTAGGGCGGACCATCGTGACATGGTTCCTGACAAAGGATCCTTGAGTCTATGCGGCATAAGCTTCTATATTTGATAATATATTGTATCAAAGTTTTTTTTGTAGGATTTTGCGTCGAAGTTAAAGAGGCACTATTACCCGTAGTTACCAGGTGATTGCCAAACACTTCAGAAAAGTCGCGATCATCCTCTTCGCAATTATAGCTGCTCTATTAAAGTTAATTGGGAGTCAATACATGATTGTTTCAAGATATGGCCCCAGTCGACGCAGCAATATTAATGCTGCTACCTGTTGCCGCTTTGACCAAGTTAAAGACATGCGCGACATACAAGATAATTTTTCAGTCGTAAACCGAACTGGGGTTGACCAAGATAATTTTCCAGGGCTTACAGAACTTAAAGGTCTTGTCCGGTCACGTCCTTTGATTGGTAAGATGTAACATCCAAGTCATAACTAGTCCATTTTCTTCTTTAAAAACCTCTGTTATGCGGGACCTCCATGTCCGTTGCTGAAGTGAGTGATGGAAACCCAACTACTGATTAACGGCATGCAAGGGAAACCATATCCAACTGATCTAATCAGAGCAGAAGAAGCAAACATGAACATCGCATACCCTATAATCATAGACCATGTTTGATCATTCAACAGAAGAAGTCACGTGGCATATCACTCCAACGATAGGGAAATGGCAATTCATTTTATTTCCATCCACCTTTGAAAAGACAAAAAGAAGAAAGTTACTTTGACAATCGAGACGAATCAAGGGTCTCTGAGTCCAACTTACAATTACAGAATCATTTGGAACTGTCTACTTGGTATTTGATAAATAATTCTTGTTCAATAAAAGCCAAAAAACAGAGTAAAGGAAAAGCCAAAACCAGCAATAGTCCAATTACCTTTGATTGTTCATATGATGGCAAATGCGCACACACCGCCGGATCAACGCACCATCCTCTGGACTTCGTCGAACCGGACGAAGTTGAGGAACTCATCGTAGATCCACCCGAACTTGTCCATGAATGAGGTGTCGGCGCTGACCCTCGGGTAATTCTCGAGGCTGTCCTCCCACACGTTCGGTCTTTCAAGGTCCCTCATCACCTCCCACACGCACGTGTTGCTCTTGAACCCGGCCCCGAGGCTTATCATCAGCACCTTGTCCCCTCTCTTCAGCCGCTTCTTCGCCTCCATGTAAGCCAGCACGTACCAATTGCCACCCGCTGACGTGTTCCCGAACCGGTGCAGCGCCATCCTCGATGGCTCAATGTCGTAGTCGCTCAAATTCAACCCCTTCCCGACGGTGTCGATCACCGCCTTTCCTCCTGGGTGGACACAGAAGTGGTCGATCCCAGACCTGAGGTTCAAGTTGAGGCTTGGGCCGCCATGGACCTTCCGAATCTTTCTCTTGGCCAACGGGTTGTTCGCAAGGGTGTTGGCTAGCTTGTAACGGACAAGCTCGCGGACAGGGAGGACCTGTGGCAGCAGGATCCGGAGGTTTGCCTCAAGGGCCTGCCCAGCGGCCTTGACAAGGTATTTTGTGAGGCGGAACCCCTGGTGGCCCTGCCCGTCCTCCTCTTGAATGCAGCAGCCGTAGGACTCGTCGTGCGAACCATGGTGGATGCGGACGGAGCGGCTGAGCTTCATGATGGCCCCGTCCTTGGCCCGGTTCCTGTCGTTGGTGAGGAGGACAGCACAGCCGCCCATGCGGAAGAGGCAGTTGGATATGATCATGGACCTCTCCTTGCCGCAATACCAGTGGGAGCCCATGCTCTCGGTGCTGACGACGAGGGCGAGCGCGTTGTCCTTGGTTTTGAAGAGCTCTTGGACCAGGTGGATCGCGACTAGGCTCGCGCTACAGCCCATGCCTGCGCGAGTCCGTTTAGGCATTTGGAAGGAGAGGGAAAAGAAACAGCGAATCATAAACAAGAACATCGTTAAAGAATCAAAATCCCATTGAATAATAAAATTGATTTTTTATTTATCTAAACTAGACTTTGTAAAATTATGTCTACTTCTTTTGTCTTTCAAATTTATTTTTGCCAATTTATTTAAGTATCTATCTATTTATAAATCTACTAAACTCATGGATTGTATGGCGAGAAATAAACAATCTCAAATCAGATAGATCTACTTGAACAAAATTAACTCAAATTATGTTCGGGCCTCGACCTGGGCTCTAATCATAAAGTAAGAAGACTCTAATCAATTATCCCAACAATCCAATAATATTGGAACTTGATTTAACACAATTGTATTAACTACGTATATTGTTCTCCTCAACGAAGCATGTCCAAATGAGGGAACGGTGTTTTTGCTTAAACAGTAGCTAAAAAGGGACCCTTAGCTGTTCACATCAGGCATATAAAAATTGCAAAGATAAATGATGGGAGATTTAGACATATAAACATGCCTTCGTTTGGGCACAAAATCCGTTAAACTAGATTCAACCAATTTGAATCGGGTCCTTTTCATTTTTGAGTTTAGAGTCATTAGGCGTTTCCTATCTATTGTGTTTTTGGAGTCAAACTATCCCCAGTACCTGCTAGATTGAAGGTCTTGATGTTGTCCCTGAGCTTGAAGTGGTTCACGATCCTTGACGTAAGGGACGGTGCTGGCGAGAACAGCGACACATTGACGATGAGGATATCGATCTCGGACGGCGCCACCCCAGTGCTGGCGAGCACCTTGCTGACCGTCTGCTGGAACACCTCGTCGAGCTCCAGGTGGGCCTCGGACAGGGTCGGGGTCTCCTCGTGACCCTCAAGCACAAGCCTCGGCCCATAGGTGTCCTCACCGATCCCAGACCGGGCCATCGTCTTGAGCAAGAACCGGTAGTCCTCAAGGTCGAGGTTCTTGTTGCGGAGGATGATGCGGGCGCACTCGTCCGTGCTGAGCTTCGTGTCCTCTGGGGCCTTGTAGCACTCGTAGCCAAGCATGTAGCAGCACTGGCTGCGGCGGCGGAGGAGGCTACGGACGAGGCTGAGCATGGCATAGGACACCGCAAAGATGTACATTGCTGCAAGGACTGTGATCTCCATTGCAGTGAACTCTAGAAAGAGAGAGAGAGTTCACTAATCACTTTTAAGAGAGAGAGAGAGAGAGAGAGAGAGAGAGAGAGAGAGAGAGTGAGTGTTCACTAACACTTTAGAGAGAGAGAGAGAGAGTTCACTAACGCTTTATGTCTTGGGGTTATGTTCTGTGTTAGCATTGGGTTTCCACATTTATATTCACGTGAACCCTAGGTGGTGTTCATTCTAGCTACCTACAACAACGGTTACCAACTTTGGCTAATGATTCATGATAGAAGCGCTTACCAAAACCGGTTTAAATTGCATCTGATCTTATCTGAGTGTTGTCACCTTTTATTAGTGTCTGCGTAGGTTTATTTAATGTTTTCTGGACGATTCTGAGGTTCATAATGATGAATTCTATCTACCAACAAGTACTTCAGCGGCTCCTGGCTCGACTTTCATCGGTGTCCTCCCATCAATTCCTAACCAGGTTCTGTTGTTTCCGGCAATGGTTTTCCCTCCCATGCGTTGCACTCGTGCTATTTATGATCTCTTCAAGGAGGCGCAAAGAAGAAATCCAAGGATAGAAGCGATGCTTGATCAATTGTCATTTTTTTAGTATGTGAAATTGAGTCGAATATTGCCTACAACAAGCGCTTCCGTTCTTCGTTACTGCTTGGGGATATGAGTGCAAAAGCCTGACTATTTTGATAGTCAATCCCATGAATCGATTAAGCCCAAATATTCAAGATAAACAAGTGATCCTTATCAAGAGCAATATGCATATAATTAGTGAAATCTGCATAGGTGACCACCTGATTATGGGAAATTCACCGATGCTCCTACCGACTGCGCCAACCCTGAGGGACTCGAACTTTCAATTTCTTATCCTCAAAGTTTAGGGAAAAGAATAGATTTGGGAGGAAAGAAAACTGTTCGAAAGCCCTACGTTGTCGAATTTCAGTGGCGTTCATAGTAAATATGTGTTCTTATTTTTTGGAAAAAAGAAATGTTCAATGTCATGAAAGTTTCTGTTTAACTAAACCACATAAATCGCTTTATGCATATGAGGAAGACCAATTTGGGTGTATTCCTTTTCTATCTCCTACATTTCTTGTTTAATCTCCTTATCAATATGAAAAGGAGGAATGATTGGGTAATAGTTTTAAGAGCTTTACTAGCATAACAGTTGTTGGGCACTATGAGAATAATAGTTTCTTATAAGCCACAATTTTTTTAAGAAATAAATCCCATAAAAATTTATAATTATTTGTTATTTGATTTTTTGTAATGCAAAATAGACTATTATTCTCATAGCAGATTTAAAACTGTCACACAATTATTTCTCAAGAATTTAATCGACCATAAAAAGACAATCTATTCTGAATTACAAAAAATTAAATAATAAATAATTATAAATTAATTTGAAAATTCGTGATTCATAATAAGTTATAATTCTCAACTGTTGTACTCTATGGAAAGTTAGTGAATGCAAAGTCAAACGAGCAATTAATAACGAAGAAAATGGGAGTGGGAAAACACGCAGACTGACTAAATATTGGTCTCCCCATTTGAAATGGTCAATTTAGGTTTGCAGACTTAGAATAAAAAAAGAAACAAAAAAGCTCTTAGAACAATAAAGGAAAGGTATTTGATAAGACCCCCAAGTTGGTAGATCGGGTGGCGACAACATATTTCCAGCTCAAAAATTTAAAAATCATTGCTTCATAACACACTAATTATGCATAAGCTGATTTTAATTAGGGTTAGCCAGCCAAAGATCCAGTCTTAATTCATTAATTGGAGTTACAGACTGGTCCATAGGATCTCAATTACTCGGGTCTCTACGTTCTTGGCTCTGAGTCATTTAAAAAGAATAATTAAAGAGAGATTGATCTGACCACACCGGTGCACGTGAAGAATTCAATGCTGATCTGCATGTGGCCTCAGCATATCCTTATCCTTAAGCGATCTATTTCTCTCTCTATAAATATCATTGTTGAGATGGAACGTAATGGTTGAGTTTCTAATTATTTTCAATGCTTAGTCATCTCTAGCTTTTAAGCATGAAACTTATAATTTAGCTAAGATTAAATTTTCATTAAATGATCAACAGCCCCATCCTTTCACCGGCCGACGCGCGAAGGAGACCGCGGATGAGGCTTAGCGCGGCGGAAGACACCACGAGAACGTACATCGTTGCAAGGAGTGTAATCTTTATTTGAATGGAGAGAGAGAGATCACAAACACTTTTGTGTCAGGGTTACGTTTTGTGGTAGTTAGTATTGGGTTACTCCATTTATATTCACGAGAACCCAGGGTGGTGTTCATAAAATCTACTGATGACAAAAGTTGCCAACTTTGGCTAATGATGTCATAACGCCAACACCTTCTTGCTCGAGGTAGAAAAACACTTTAAGTGTCAAAACTTGTGTACGACACTTACTTTATTGCCAAAAGCCTTTGTCGGATCACTTAGCGGAAGAAAAATAATCACTTGAGTACCAACGGTAAGAAACTCCAGTAAAAAATAATACGTGGTTATCATAATCACAAATTTTATATGAATTGGCATATTATTTTAAAAAAATCCAATCCACGTGATATTTTCATGTGGCGTATTTAGCACTGAAATAACAACTGGCACTGAAATAACAACTGGCACCGAAATGATCAGTTTAAACAAAATTTGGCACTCAAACAATCATTATTTACAACTTTTAGCCAATGTCTTTTAGGGATTATATGTTGATTGGACACACCAATGAGCCACGTAGAACTAAAAAATTAATAAAATATTGCAATGCCAAATTTCTAGCAACCTAGATAGGAGTTTGCACTAAAATGAGTACCATACACAACTTTTAGTACATAATAACTATTTTATTTCTGTTCAAAAACTATTTTTCTGTTCCATACTTGTTTTTGGAACAAAAATCTGTTTGGTAAAATAATTTCATTTTTCTAATTCTAAAACAAATTTTTATTCTAAAAATAGGTTTGAAACATAAATGAGAAGTACAAAAAAAAATTTACTTCCCTATTTCTAGAATAAAAATGAGAAATAAAAACTATTTTCATTGAATATCCTAGTTACTAGCCGGCCATCTACCTGCCATTGCCTGCCGTAGCCGCCTAACATTCGCCGCCAATAGCTAGTTGCCAATCCCCACCCGCCAACTCCACCCACCACCCCACTGACTACCCCCCGCCATTTGCTGCCTCTCGAAAGGGAGAAAGTTTATGTCGTTATTAAATAAATTTCTACTTCGAAAATAGAAATTTTATGTCATTATTAAATACATATTTTTGCTCAGAAACTCATCCAATAATAGAAATAGATATTTCTATTTATATTCCATAAATCTATTTCTAACTAGAATAGTTATCATTCGCACCATTAGTGTCCTCCTCTCTCTTCCTCGGCTTTCATCGTTGTCATCGTATGTTAGTTTCATACCAGGTTTCGTTGTTTTTGGCATAGGTTTTCACTCGCATGCGTTGCACTCGTACTAGTTATGATCTCTCCTAGGAGGCATAAAGAAGAAACATAGAGAAGCGATGTTTGATCAGTTGTCATTATTTTTAGTATGTGAAAGTAAGTCAAATATTGCCTACTACAAGTGCTTTCGTTCTTTCTTTTTGCTCAGGGACATGAGCACAAAAATAAAATTATCCCAAGAGTCATGGGAATCCCATGAATCGATAAGGTCCGGATATTCAACATAGACAAGCAATCTCAGTCAAGAGCAATCTATGCATAATTTCTGAAATCTGAATATGTGACCACCCAAATTTAGTCTGGAAATCGTTGATGCCCAAATCGATTGCACCAATTTTAGGGGACTCAAACTTTCGAGTTCTTATCCTCAGGTTTCAGGGAAAATAATTGTTTAAAAGGAAATAGAACTAGTCGAACACCCTAAGCTGTCTAATTCCAATGACGTATGTGGTAAATATGTGATTTTTTTTTTTTTTTTGGGAAAAAGAACTGTTGAATGTCATGAAAGTTTCTATATAACTAAACCACATCAATCGCTTTATGCACATTAAATGAGGAAGACGAACTCGTTCGAAGTAGGGCATCGTCATTTTCGATCTCCTACATTTCTGATCTAATATCTCTATCTACAGTTCGAAGCAGGGCATCTACCTTTTCTATCTTCTTCATTTCTCATCTAATATCTCTATCCGCAATTAATCTTTCGTACCGACATGGAAAGCTGATGAACGCAGAGTCAAACGAACAACAAATATCGAAGAAGGAAAGGGGAACAAGGGAAAATTCGTACACCCAACAAAGAGACTGATAAACAAAATTGTCTATCCACTGACTAATGATTGGTCTCCCCATTGGAAATGGTGAATTTGGAGTTTTCAGACTCAGGATAAGAAAAGAAATAAAAAAAAGTTCTTTGACGATAAAGGCAAAGGATTTTATTTGACAATAACCCCAAGTTGGTAGAGCGCGTGGAGACAAAATAGACTTTCAGCTCCAAAGTGGAAAAGGTCATTTTTTTTTTGGTCTCCCATCAAATTGCGTTCAAACTAATCATGATCAAAGTTAATCAGCAAAAGATCACATCCTGACTCATTCGTTGATCTTACGGGGGCGGTCTATAGAATTTGAAGTACTCGGGTCTCTACCTTCGTAGCTCTGAGTTTTTAAGAAAAATAATTACAGAGAGAGATTGATACAATCATACGAGCGCATGCGAAGAATTCAAAGATTTTCCTTTTTCTTGGAATATAGCCAATCCACCGTGCTGATCAACATGTGGCCTTAGCATGTCCACATCTCAAGCAATCTCCAACACCACCCCCCCCCCCACCTCCTCCTAATCTCTCACTAAACGTCACTGTCATGATGGGACGTGATGGTTGATTTTCCAAGCATTAAAATGCTTGGTTATCTCTAGCTTTCAAGCATGAAAGGTATAGCTTAGCTAAGTTTATTTCCATTAAATGATCAATATTCCCATCCTTTGAACATTTGGTATTGTCTATTGTTGGCAGCCTCACGAGTCACGAGTCCATGACTAAGTGTTAACGCTGCCTTAGATAGTCAAGCCAAGGATTAGAACTGGATAAGATGTGATTGGGTTTGTTATACCCAATCTTTTATTTATAAAATGCCAGATATCATGTAGAATATTCTTATAAAAATGAGAAACTTAAGTAAATTAATTTAAAAACTAAATTGAAAATAAGTTTGACAGGACGTGGCGGTTGCAAACCACCACGTGGCCCTACCCATTTTAATGGCGATCACTACCATCGTGGTCATCTTTTAGTCGAGATTTGGATCTCCATGGTCAACCACTCATTTAACGGTGGTCACAAGAGCCGGCGCAATGGTCAACCAATCATTTAACTAGAGTTGAAAAATAAGAATTGAGATTAGAGAATTGAGAGATGATAATATATTTCGATATATTGAAAAAGTAGATGGAGAACCTATTCATAGATTTAAAAGGAAGAAATAAAAAAAAAATCAAATCAAATCAAATATACATAATTAAAATAGATATAAACAATTAGAGAAAATATCCTAAATATTTCTTTAAAATATTTTAATATTACTAATATCCCTAATATCTCTAACATCCCCCTAAACTCAAACTCAAGGTGACATCGTCAATTGGAGTTTGAATTAATGTCGACTAGTGCCACAAAAAACTTGTTCCTCTTACGACACCGTGGGACGGTTTTGTTGATCCGTGGTGGGGCGGTGTGTGAGGCACATCTTCCAGATAAGGGTGGCGAGTTGTTTGGTGGTGGTGGTGGTGGTGGTGTTGGCTTCTCGAAACGACGTGCGAAATGTTGAGGATTGGAATGAGAACAACAAAGGCGCATTTGGTATCAATTTTGTTCTCAAAAACAGATTCTGATAAGAAATTATTCTTTTTTATTATGTTATCAGGAACAATTTCTAAGCATTTTAAGCCGTTTGGTAAGGCCCTATTTAGTAACCATCTAAACAGGGCCAAATTCTGATTTTTTTATTCCCAGAATCAGTTTGGCCGAGAATCGCGTTTGGTGAAATTTTTGTTCCCAAGAATAGATTGAGAGTGGAATCAAGAATAAAAAAAAAAAAGTTGATTCTTGTTCCAAGAACAAATTTGAGAATCAAAAACCAACTCCTCTACTTCTTCCCTTTGGCCATCTCGCGACCGCCGTCCACCCCCGCTCACCGCTGCCCGCTGCCGTCCGTTGCCACCTCCGGCCGTCGCTCGCCGCCGCCGCCGCCGATCGCTATCCGCCAGTCCAGCGAGCTTGCTAGGCCAGGGCGAGGTTCGGCGAGCTCGCCGGAGGCAAACCCAACCATCGGCGAGGCTCGCCCAACCCCGCCGGTGGCCAAGCGGGCCTCTCCACCCCGGCGAGGCCCGCTCGGCCACCGGCAAGGCTCAGCCTCGCTAGATCCGGCGAGGCCGAGCCTCGCCGGGCTGGGCAAGCCTCGCGATGCCCAGCCCCACCGATGGCAGGCAAGCCTCACCGATGGCTAAGCAGGCCTCACCCAACCCCGACGAGGCCGGCCTGGCCACTGGCGAGGCTCGGCCGACGAAGGCCAACCTCGCCGAGGACCGGCAACGCTCCGGTGAGGTCGCCGGCCAGAAGAAGAAGAGGAAGAAGAATAGGAGAAAAAGGAAAAAAAAAATGAAAAAAAAATGAAAAATGAAAAAAGTAAAAAGTTTATTTAAAAATTAAAAGAAATTGATTTGGAACAGAATCAATAAGCACGATACCAAACGCAATTTTATTCCAAAATCAGAAATTTTGGACAATTACCAAAGCGTTCTTTTACTTAGAATCAGTTCTCGGGAATAGAATAAAAAATAATCATTTCTAGTCAGAATCTCTTCCCGGGAACAGAATCATTACCAAACGCACTCTAATTGTCCAAAATTTCTAATTCTGGAATAGAATTGCGTTTGGTACTATGCTCATTGATTCTATTCCAAATCAATTTCTTTTAATTTTTTACTTTTTTACTTTTTCTTTTCTTTTCTTTTTTTCCTTTTCTTTTTTTTTCCTTTCTCTCCTATTCTTCTTCTTCTTCAAGTGGCTGGTCGCCGGTTTGGCGATCGGCTAGATGAGGGCCGGCAACCTCACCGGAGCATCGCCGGCCCTCGTCGGCCGAGTCTCGCTAGGGCGGGCCGAGGCCGACCTGGCCACCGGTAGGGCTAGGCAAGCCTCGCGTTGCCTAGCCCCGGCGAGGCTAGCCCAACCCTGCCGAGGTTCGGCCTCGCTAGATTTGGTGAGGCCAAGGCTTGCCGATGGCCAGGTGGGCCTCATCGGGGCTGGCGAGGCCCGCCTGGCCACCGATGGGGCTGGGCGAGCCTTGCCAGTGGCTGGGCTTGCCTCCAACAAGCTCGTCGGACCTCGCCCTGGCCTGGCGAGATCGCTGAACCGGTTGCCAGTGACCAGCGGCGAACGGCGGCAGACAACAACCGCGGGAAGGTAGTCGAAGAAGAAGAAGAAGAAGAAGAAGAAGAAGAAGAAGAAGAAGAAGAAGAAGAAGAAGAGAAAATGGAAGAAGAAGAGTTGGTTTTGATTCTTAGATTTATTCCCATAACAAGAATCAACTTTTTTTTTATTCTTGATTATGTTCTAAATCTACTTCCGGGAACAAAAAAATATAAATTTGTTCCTGAGAACAAAAATTTTACCAAACGCGATTATGTTCCAAAACTACTCCCGGGAACAAAAAATAAGAATCGAGTACTATTTAAATGGTTACCAAACAGTCCCCAAGCAGTAGCCAATACGACTGGCTTACAAAATAGTAAATAAGCAATGCACCTATACGGCTAGTGTTGTAGCATCAAGCGGCCTATGTAGCTGGCTTGGAAAGATAGTTACTGAGTGATGCGGTCTATGCGACTAGACCCAAAAGAAAGCCTCCTCCATGAAAAAGGCTCAACTATGCAACACAATCGGTGCAAATAGCATCAAAACACCGACTATTATGGAACAACTCAATTAAGTGCTTCCTCAAATAAGACTTGTGCGCACATAATGAACACCACTAAGATGTAGGGATAAATTTATTTGAATATGCAGCGGGACGCTCAGGGTGCACCGAGTGCGATGTGCACCTGGTGCACTTAGGCTTCCACAAAATCGAAGACTTTTATACCAAGTTGGAAAATAAGAACGCAGAAGAGAGAATTAAGAGATTTTAATATATTTCGATATCTTGAAAAGAGTACATGGAGAGCCTATTTATAGGCTTAGATAGAGAAAATCAAACGAAATCAAATCTAATATACATAATCAAAATAGATATAAAAAATCAGAGAAAATACCCTAAATATCTCCAAAAATATTTTTATATTGCTAAGATCCCCAATATCTCTAACAACTAGAAAGAAAGTCTAAGGTAACCAAAGGGTTGAGAGGCTCAACTCTCAAGCGAAGAGGTCGCCTGAGAAGTGCGACTACTTGGGGTGGTCACGAGCCAGGATAGCTAAAAAGGACCATGTTGTTAGTGTAACCTAGAGCAAAAAGTAGATAGCAGCCCCTCTTGTTTCTTTCCCTTTTAATTTTTTTGTTTTTTTCCTTGGATGGATCAAAATCTCCCAACCCCTAGGATTCAAAATGTTTTTCGAAATTATCCCAACCCAACAATGTCTCTAAGTGCCAAATATGATAACTGTTATGTTGAAATAGTTTGTTATTATGAAAAGAGATAAACATTGGTTATGAAAAAAATATATTATTGACATGAAAAGTTGTGATTGTCTATCATGAAAAGGGGTGATGAGAGGGATAAGGTACCTATTTCCAAAAGATATGTTGATTGGTTGTTTATAAATAGTTTATTGTTCAACTCAACTATCCAAAACAACTTCTTCTTAACACTCTCTTCTTCTCTTTTCATACACACAATAAGGTAAATTCCAAAAGAGAAATTATATAATTGCTAAACTCAGCAGTTGCTAGAGTGGGCCATTGATGCTTTGAGTGATGTTGAAGGAATCAAGGATAGAACAAAGTGTATGGAAATGGATTTTAATGGATAAATGAAAATGCAAGATAGTATACGGTCATTACCAAGGCTTAAAGAATGCACCACTAGCCAATAAAAATCAAGATCGACGAAGTTCACCACCAAGACCTAAAGGATAAACCACCTACTAGAATAAGGGATTTCGAGATAGAAGAAACTCACCACCAAGGTCTAAGGGACGAACCACCCACTTGCTTTACCACCAAGGAATAATCCACTTTTCAATGATAAAGGAACCAGGATAGGACAAGTTCACCACCAAGACCTAAAGGAAAATCCATTAGCCTAACTTAAATGGCTTCTTGGCTCACCACCAAGAAAGAATCTACATTCCAAGAATAAAGAAACCGGGGATAGAAATTCATTTACATAGAGGAAAATCTCATATATTTTTAATATTCATGTCTTCATCTACTTTTACAATGAGATTACATCTCAATTTATAGAGATATAGCTAAACAAAAGGAATGAGTCTTCGTATTCCTAGAAATCGAACAGACCCTTGGTAAATTCACCTAATTATAACTCTTGAAAGCAACACCACAATAAAAACTTATAAAATGCTGTGGATTAAGACTTACCGCATGCGACTAATTATTAGATGCATTGAAACTTGATAAGACTCTAAATTTGTGCATTAGTCTTGGAAGCCAAAGAGTCATCGTAGAATGTCATCAAACAAGGATAGAAATCTACTAGAGTGTCATGTGGTTGTTAGGTAATTGATTAGTAGTCTTGGAATCGTTATCAAGCTTGTAAATCGGCAACAAGGTAATTGATTAAAGCCCACAAAAGCGATAACTTATCCACCAAGTCGATAAACTGTTTGCATAATTGGCAATTGCAACCTTGAACCCACCAAGTCGATAAACTCTTTGCATAATTGGCAATTGCAACCTTGAACCCAAATCATTAAGTTGTAGTCAGAATTGGTCTTGCTTGCATAAATAATAAGCGAGTTGATTCGATCAACAAGACATAAGTGGACCTTAAGGACTAATCAATGGAACTCGATGCTCCCACATCAATTTCTTTGTAGCTTTGGTATATATCATAGAGGTATATTTATTATAAACTCGGCAACAACAATAGTAGGAATAGATAATACCTTAAGGATAATAATTGTCATCACGCACCAATGCATCAAATATCTATAACTACTACTCTATCTTCATCGGCAATCAAATTTCCTTAACATTTTATTCTATTTGGGTTTTCCGGGTGACTGAACATACCTAAGGGGTTCCTTGCAATCAAGAGATGTGGGAGCAAGAGAAATTGAACTCATAGTTATTTCTTTGACCGGACTATCAAAAGCAAATACATTGCGTAATTTAATATCACAATTGTTTTATTACCACGATGGCTCTTCTTGACATCAATATAGAGATATAATTTTATTAGAAAAAGATAAGGTGAGATATTAGCTAGAGTATTTCAACATTAAATCTTGTCTTTATTTAATAATTTAAGCTTTTATAACAATTAGCCGTGGCTTTATAAAATTTCACATAATAACCAAGTATCAAATCCCAAGTGCAAATACACCTATTTGCCTCCTCTATATATATTTTCATGTTTCAGCCTTAAGCCATAGTTTAGCTAATGCGTAAGATAGAATACCATGCTTTCATCTAATAAATTAAATTTTTAAAATAATTGACAAATATCCCGTAAAATTTCATAGTATCTTCGTTGCAAAACTTATATGGGAAAACATTTGAAAAGAAAGTATCAAGAAATGATAGCAACCATAGACCGGGCATTTTAATCATGAACCGTAACGCGAAATCCGAGTATGCCTTATGGACAAGATTTTATGACATACTCCCTTATACATATTTTTATTACATTTCAAGAACCAAATCGGTAGGTGTTAGCTTCATACATGCGACAGGTCGACATACGGGAGCAATCTCTTGGAGCATCGAATCATACTCTCGAACGTGACGACGGATATCGATGGCGCAGCGGTGGGATAATGACTTTTTTTTTTTTTTTTTTAAACTCGGTGGGATAATGACTTGAAAGCATTAAAAAAGTGCAACCCTTGCTCATATGGTCATTTCCGATGCACGAGGGCGTGACGTTCTGGAACTTGTGCCGTGAGAGATGCCGACTGTTTGGCAAATTTGGTTATCGTTGAATATAGAGCAGTAGCTTTAGACCTTTCATACGTGATGATGATCGTTATCTTTAAGTAGTATCTGCCATTACTATTATTGCTATTGATTTAGAACAAATATAATAAACCAAAATCATAAAAAAACGAGTTCAACAATTACTCAATTCTTTTCTTAAAATTTTACTTTAAATGTGTTATCAAACTTGTATGTATGAAAAGAGTGTTACGAAAAAAAAATTATTGTTTTGAATAGTTGCGCTAAATAATATATGATTTGGAGTTTTTATAGACAACCAATTAATATATTTCTTGAGGAGTATCTCATCCCCGCTACCATCACCACTTTTCATGATGAATTATCACCACTTTTCATATCAACAATCATTTCTTTTTGTAATCAAAAATCACATTTTTTTCATAACAAAAAATTACTTGTCTTCGTGATAATGAACTATTTCAACACCAATACGCAGAAGGCATGCTTTCACTCGATGGCAAAAATTGCGACGGAAGAAGAGCACCACCACCACCCAAAACTGTGAGGTCACAAGCTGCGGTAGCAATTAACGCAGCGACAGGGACTGAAAATGACCTCCTCAGTCTTCCAACTGTTCATTTAGTTTGGGCCCAATGCCTCTGTTCCCCAATTGATTACTCAAGAGAAAAGGTCAATGCTGCAACTTGCTGGACGGCTACTTAATGAGGGTCGTTATCAGCCCAAATGAAGGCTAATTTGACAGGTGATCTGATGTTATCACAAGGAAAATGAGGGATTAGCTAACAATGTGCGTGACTCTAGCAAGAACCCGTAAGAGTTCCGATGCTTCTTGACATGTCATTGACTTAGCTTGATGCGATTGACTTAGGTACATTTGGTAATAATTTTATTCTCGAAAATAATTTTTTATCAAAAATAATTTTTTCTGATTTTATTCTCAGGAGCAATTTCTAAGTAAAACAACGCGCTTGATAACTGTCCAAAATTTTATTTAGGGATAGAAATGCATTTGGTAGGATTCTTAAATTCTTTTGTTTCTTTAAATTTTTGATACTTTTATTATATTTTTTTTATTTTTATCTTTTTTTTATCTTTTTTCTTTTTTTTTCTTTTTCTTTTTTTTTTTTCTTCTTCTTCCTACTTCTTTGTAGCTGGTCACCGGCCACGGTGGTGGCCAACAACCAGTTAGGCGAGGTCCGACGAGCTCGCCGAAGGCTCGCTTGGCCACCGATGAGGCTTGACCCCGTCCAAGCAATGCGAGGTCGGCCTCCCAGGCCACTGCCAAGCAACACCGACCTGGAGGTGGCCTAGTGAGACCGAGCCTCACCCAGCCATGGAGAGGCTTGGGCTGACAAGCCTCGATGTGGCTTGGCGTCTCCAGGGGTTGGCAACGCTTCAGCAACTAGCCAAAAGGAAGATGAAGAAAGGGGAAGAGAAGAAGAGAAAAGAGAAGAAACAAGAATTGATTCTAGAAATTGTTTAGAAATTGTTTTAGAACAAGAAACAATTTTTTCTACTTCTTAATTCTGTTCCAAATCTATTTCCGGGAATAAAAATTTTACCAAATGGATTTTTGTTCTTTTTTCGTTCAAGAGAACAAAAGAACAAAAATAGTTGTTTCAGGGATGGTTACCAAACAAAGCCTTTGTTTAGGGAGTAGATTTTCCTTCTCTTGTAAAGCTAAAAATGCATTTGATAATCATTCTGTTTTTAGAAATAATTTTTGCCGAAAAATATTTTTTTTATTCTATTCCCTAAATGAGTTTCCGAGCATTTGTAGGTGTTTGGTAACTATATAAATTTCTATTCTCGGAATATAAATGTATTTAGTATAACCCTTAAAAAAAAAACTTCTTTTTACTTCTTAATTATGTTCCAAATATTTTTCCAAGAAGAAATTTGTTGTCAAGAATAAAAAAAGTTACCAAACGGATTATTTTCTTTTTTTATTCCAAGAAACAAAATAATAGATTTAGGCAATATTTGGTACGTTATCAAATAGGCCCTAAATGGACAATTTTTGAGGAAAAAGAATGCCCAAAGCACCATTGGCTAATGTGAGGATTAATTGCATCATAATTTTATTAAAAGGTTGGGTTGATGAACTTATCGAAGTAATCAAATATGGAAATGTTTAATTTTCAGTATATTAGTTTTTTTCTCCTGATGTCTTATGAGTGCTTGATAAATCAAATTTTCCCTTAATAGGTGTCCCGGAATTCCTAAATACGTTGATCCTGCCCTTGGGGCTTTACCTTCTGAAATCCCTTCTCGTTTTGCAGGTGTCATCGCTCTTTACCCAAGATCACTTTATTATTTTCGTTTTGCAGGTGTCGTCGATGTAATCGATTCCTCAAATACTTGATCAATTCTCCAAGACAACGTGCTCCGGTACATCGATTCCTTCCATCAATCCGTCGATGATGGCTTTTCGCTCTTTTGACCTTTGGCAACCCATGTCGAGTATTCTTGCTGTCTCATCATCAAAAAGTTTTTCAAGAAATTTCTGGTTCTCACAAGTCCCGCATAGATCAAATGGAAGCTCCGGATAAAATGGTTGAACAAGGAACAACTTGTTCTTCTTCCCCAGTCAAGTTATCTTTTGAATAGTCTTTTATCCTATCCTGATTTATCTCACCCCATTGTTTAGATTTCTTATTTGGCATTTCATCCAAACATATCCAAGTATATCCAATCCGTAAAATGTCCCTAAAACACTGAATTAGATAAAATACACATGTGAGTCATGTTAAAAAAGTATCACATCAGAAAAATTTGTATGGTGTGAAGTAATTAATATATTATAATTTATTGACTTAAATTTTCTAATTAATATAGATTTAACTGGATATATTAACTGGCTTAAATTGAGCGTAAGTAAATGTATCAAAGCTTATTCCCAACACTATCCTGACTTAATCCATACTACCAAAAACAACCGTAAGGAGTTAAGTAATTGCTCAATATTTTAAATGCAACACATTCATGTTCAAATTACAACATCTTCTACTTAGAATAATCTTCAAGACTAGGCCATCATCCTAGGAGTAAAAGCTCATTGAATGCATGCGAGGACAGTTGAATGCACCATCATAGATTTATTAAGTCGAAAAGTCAAATATCCTATGTCATAAAAGAATACCTTATTATTCTAAGTGCTTTTGAAACCATTTTATATAATTCATGGTACAGATATGAAGAACTGCTTATTCGGTGGCCTATGAAAAACCTTATTTCCATAAATCAATACAAATGTAGGGTTTTGGCTGGTGCAAGTAACCCCGATCTAGAGCAACATGCACGCAATCAATCAGATTTGAACTCTCGACAATAAATTAACTTCTAAATTGAATACTTTCTAATGTCTTTGTTAATCGCGTCGATCCTGGGAAGTTTGAAACCCTATTTATATTTATTGGAGAGGGAACAAACGCCAGGCCAGGCCAGAGAAGAAACGCGTATGACAGCACAAGGTATTATGGAATCGATTCAATGGGAGTTAAGCTGAAAGGGAATTTTGGCGAAACCATGTGGCAAGGACCACCGTACGGCAGAAGGGTAAGTGGCTGGACAGGAGCGTGGCCTGTTCACACTCTATTTTGCTGCAGGCTTTAAGTGCCGATCGCCATGAAGTGCACCGGTGGGGAGTCATTAATGAGGAGGGGGTTGCTGGCCAATTCACATTATTCAATCTTTGGACGATCTTGTGGGCGCAGCGGCCACGCACATTGACGCTGACAATGATCTTTAGGTATCGGCGCAATGACTTCGGACTTAAATGGACGTTCATGGCTTGTCCACTCGACTGTTGCTGAGCAATTTTTCGGATATCAAACGGACCTCCCCCAAAAAGTAATTTTACTATGGCAGATTTCCTCAGTAGGGATTTGCTTATAAATTTGGAATCAAATTATATTTTTTTCTTTCCAGCTCCTGTCGATTGTATATATCTCACTTGTCGCCTGAATCTTGCTTTACATCGACTTTTTTTCTTTTTCTTGTCTGCAACCAACACAGGATCCCCATAAAGTTGCAAAACCGTATATGGCAGCTGACACCAGCCCACTTGATGTTATCGAGCTGGACAAACCCGTTCTTCTAAAATACCTTGATTCGGCATTAAAGAATTTCCCAACAAATTCGACTCTGCATCGTTCGCAAAATTTCCAGTCCTCTTTCAACACAGCTGTAAACAAGCCCAAGACTGAGGCTCACTCATTACATTTAATATATATATATATATATATTTGTAATAAGCTACACCCAATTGTTTGATTGAAAATGCCATTGTAAATATTACATTAAATTATTTTGCTTCGAAGATGTTATCGAGGAGCTAGAGTGATTATACGCTTGCATGCGTTTGTGGCTTGAATCCCCAAGCAAGGGAGTGACTACTTAAACTAATCAAGCTTAATTAGCTGTCAAACGGCATCGGCTGCCATGCCTTCCGGAGCACCCGCCTGTATACCTCCGGTCGCCCGAACACCGGCTATTTTGAAGAAAAGGGCGAACCTGTACTTGTTTCAAAAATACTTGAAACAAATAACAGCAATGAGATTTTTCAGCAAAATTAAAGGTGATTTTTTTAGTCATCAATACTCATTTGGGGTCAGCAATTAACAATTTGAAAAATTATAAATAAACATTTTTGTGGAAAGAAATTTGGAAAAAGCAAGGACACGAAGTGATGGAAGGAACTGGCCGAAAAAAGGTAATTGGCTGTATTAGTTTGAATATTCGATGGGAACAGAAATTTCAACAAAAGAAAAATAATTGGGACAAAGTCATAATTAGTTCTTATGCTTATCTAATCTTCAATTTGGTCCTTAAACTTTAATTTCAGCCAATTTGGTCTATATCCTCTTTTAATGAGATTAAGTAAGTCTTCCACATCAGTTTGGTCCAAATGGCATATGACATGATAATAGGGAGAAAAACACTAAGATTGTCAAAAATTTCATACAGAGTTCAGTTAAATGCCAAATTTTTTTCGCTCACTTGAGTGGCACATCGGAGTAAAATTGCTCACGTAAGGTCCGTTCGTTTTTGCGGAAAATGACTTCCGGGAAAATATTTTCCGGATTTTCTGGTGTTCGTTTCATGGAAAATTAACTAGTCAAGGAAAATGTTTTCCATCATTGAAAAAAACAACATTTAAAGTGAGGAAAACGTTTTCCACTTTTGAAAAGTGGAAAACGTTTTCCATGACTTCTTCCCTCTTACTTCTTTTTATTAATACATTTTCATTTTATTTTTATGCTTTCTTTTTCTTTTTTTCTTTTTTTAAAATCAAGTTTTTAATTTCTTTTCTTTTCTTTTTTTCTTTTCTTTTTTTCCTTTTCATTTTCTTCTTTGGCGGTGCCAACGATCAGCCACGGCGGCGTCCGGCAACCAGCCACAAGCCAGCGGCCGGCGAGAGCTCCACCTCACCCGATCTAGCGAAATCGGGCCTCGCCGACCTGGGCGAAGCTCGCAACTCACCAGATCCGGCGAGCTGGGTGGGGCTCGAGCCTCGCCCAAGCTCGCCACAAGCTTCGCCGAGCTCTAGCGAGCTTGTGGCTCGCCAGAGCCCGGTGAAGCTCACGGCGAGCTTTGGCGAGATCGGCTAAGCCTCGAGCTCGCCGGATCGGCCACCGGGTCTTGGTCACCCGCCGAGCGGTGGCCATCGTCGGCAAGAAGGAGGCATCGGCGGCGGAAGGAGGAGGAAGGAGGCGCCAATGGAGGAAGAAGGAGGAGAAAGGAGGAAGGAGGAACGAAAAGAAAAAGAAAAAAATAATAAAATAATAAAAATTTCGATTTTTTAAAAATATAAATAATTAAAAATTCATTTTTTTAAAAAAATATATAAAATAAAATTAATTTTTTAGTCAATTAAAAATATTAAAATTCAATTTTTGATAATTTTTCCAAATAATTAAATGAGCTAACGAACGGTGGAAAATATTTTCCACTCAAATTTTAGGTTTTGGCGGAACATCGAAAAATAGTCATTTTTCTGAAAAATGACTTCTAGGAAAATATTTTCTGGAAACATGATATTTTCCGCGAAACAAACGGACCCTTAAATGCCATTCCAGCCAAACTTCCTAGGTGGAATTTTATAACTTTTTTTGAATTTTTTGTTTTTATTTTTATTTTGACTATTTTTTTCTTTAGGGCCGATGTGGGTCACTGGTGACCCTTGTCGGCTGTGAAACCCTCACCCTTGGCCGCAAAGGCACTTGGTGAGATCGCGATGCCCTTGCCAGCTCTAAGCGATGTCACCCATGGCTAGCAAGGCCATGATGCCCTCACCTATGACCTTTGTGGCAGGGACGAGGCGACCCTCACCTAGATCTAGCCATGAAGGCCACAAGTGAGGGCATCATGACCTTATGGGCCCTAGGTGAGGCGGCGTCACCTATGGCCGCCAGAAGTTGGCAAGGGCCCTCACAACCTCGCCAGCGACCGGCAAGGCCCTAACAGCCTTGCCTAGGGCCTTCGTGGCCAAGGGCGAGGGTTTCATGGTAGACAAGGATCATCGATGACCCTCGCTGGCCTAAAGAAAAAAAGCCAAAGAAAGAAAAGTTCAAAATTCAAAAAAATCAAAAAATAATAATTATAAATATTTAAAATATTAAAATAATATTAAAAATTTATCCACGTCACACTGGCGAAGCCACATCAAATGTATGGTATCCACTTCGGATTTGCTAGCTAGGAAAATCAAAATTGGCACTCAAATGAGAGATTTTTAAAATTTGTGGCACTCAAATGAGTGAAAAAAAATATATTGTCACTCAAGTGAGAGTCATATGAAAGTCTTGACACTCCTAGTATTCTTCTCCATATGATAACGTGACTCAGTCATGGAACCCACATTGTTCAGGTGGCCATAGACGTCATCATTAAATTAGGAAAGTTCATAGAAAAGTAAAGAAACAGCAAAATAGGAAAAACATTTAAAAAAATAAATAAATAAACAAGAGGAAACGACACAAATTAGAGTCGCAGATTCAAGTATAAGCACACGATTACCAACAATTGAGCCTTGATCGGATTTAACAAGGGTAGGCAAGCCCTATGTAATGGCCATTCGAGGGTACCAAGATCCTTGCAATGATCGCAGGCAAGGGAGGGGGGTGCCGCCTTCCCTCTCTTTTCTCAATATTCCTCACTTCTTTTTTCCTCTCACGTTTTATATATTTTCAAATTTGGGTTAATATCATAAAAACCCTAAAGTGGTACATCTATGACAAAATTACTCCAAACTTATTTTTTTACCACTTAAAACTCTAAACCGATACACCTATAACAAATTTATCCCAAATAACCACCAAAATCCCCAACCCGATGCACTTGTGACAAATTTACCCAAACTAATTTGTTCAATCGCAAAAAATTCCAAACTACTACAATTTTTTACAAGTAACTTTGAGTGAATGGGCATTTTGTGAATGCAAGTGTGTTTGGAAACTCAATTTTGTGTATATTTTGCAAAGTAGTTTTAAGGTTAAAAGAAAAAGGAAAAAAAGAAAAGAAAAGAACAGGGTGGAGGAGATGTAACTACTCGGCAATGGTGGTGGTGGTGGTGGTGGGAAGGCGACTGGTGGCGGTGGGAAGGTGGTTGGTGGAGGTGGCGGTGGCGGTGGCAATGGCAGTGGGGGGAGGCGGCTCACCTGAGGTCGGCGACCTTAGGCTACGCCTGGGTCACGCGACTTAGGCGACGCTGCCTAAGGTCGCGCGGCCTCGGGCGACGTTGCTGGGTCGCTCGACCTCGGCGGCGGCGACGCCCTGGGTCACGTGACCCGGAGCAACGCTCGAGGTCACCCAACCTCAGGCGAAGCTTCCCGACGGCCAAATCTGGCCCCCCGATAGCCAAATCTAGCCGCTCGCCCACTCGTCGGCTGAGCTTCACGAGGAAGAAGGAAGAAGATGATGAATAGTACTTTTCGAGGATAAAAGAGGAAAACATGATTATCGATAAGAGCAATATTGAAAAGAAAAAAATTCATTAAAACCTAGACTAGCATTTCGAAAATGCTGAATGCCCAAAGCAAGTTCGGACCTACTTTAGGCTTTCAGCATTCAAAATGTTGGATTTGGCAAATGGAGACTCAAAAGTGTGAACCAAACACAAAATATTTTCCCCAAGGGACTTTGGGAGCCCAAAGCCCCTTGAGAAAGACGAACCAAACGGGGCCTATACCTCAACTAAATTGGATTAATACCATAAAAATTGTACAATTGTGATAAACAAAGAGTAAAATCCCAAATTAGTATACCAATAACCATCATGTGTCATCCAACTCAATAATTTAATAATAAAATTTAACAGAAACTAATAGATGGTAAATTCACCACAAATGTATAAATTTGGAGTAAATTTATCAAAAGTATATTAATTTTGGATTTTTGTTGGTTAAAAAATTAATTTAAATAAATTTGTCACAAATATACTAGTTTGAGATTTGTTAGAATATTAACCCTTCAAATTTTGTTGACATGGCAATATGCATACAATCACATCAATAAATGTAAGTCGAACAGCAAAATTGAATTACCCCCTCAATCGTACCAAATTGGCTTGAAAGATGAAACTAGTCTCATCAAAGGAGGACGAGGATTAAATTGAATATAATTTAAAAAATCAAGCATCAAATTGAGCATTGAAAAAGAGTATGAGGATAAAGTTGATGTTCTCCCAAAATAATTTAATTCCTCAATTGTCAAAATGCTAATTGTCATAAGATATAGGATTTAAATCTAGAGACAAAAATACTCCACTTTTCAAACTGACAAAGAAAAAAGTGAAAAAATCACCAAAAAAATCTCAAATTATGTCTGCAATGGTGCATTTATCTTGAATTTTTTGGCAAAAACAAAAACCTCAAATTATGCTCGATGTGACATCTTTACTCTAAACTTTTTATTGTGATATAAAAAACCCAAAACTTGTATTTATGTGACACTTTTACCCTCCCTCAAGGTCGTGTAAGATGATTTTTCTATCAAAACAATGTCGTTTTTATTCCACTTAAGCAATGCAAATGACATATCAACATTGTTTGCTTTTTTGCATCAATGTAAGCAGATTATTAACAGTTATCATTGACAAAATGTTGAAGGGGGAGTCTGTTATATAGGTACAAGTTTGGTAATTTCTTTTATTTTATTTTTTTGTAACTACTTGGAAATCTCCCGGCTGGATCTCCATTATTGGTAAGACAGTTATACTTCCTTCACCTAAAAGAGGTGTCACATAAAAATATTTTGGGTAAATGTGTCACATGACATGATTTAGGATTTTTTGTGACTTGCCCAAGAAAAAACATCAACTTCTGCTCCTGGACCTAAACACTTAACATTGAACTATTCTATCCTGGCAAGCTTATATGGCAACTATTATGCCAATCATGATAATTTTTACAAATGATACAATAATTGAGTTAGGATGCAAGCGTGCATAAAACAATGTTGTTTTGAAGCAAAAACAAATTAAATAGCAACTTGGATTTAAAACAAAATGACGTCTTTTGGTATATGTCATTACCCTAATTTTCTCTCAACTAATGTCACGTTTGTTACTTCATCATCATTTACCAAGTCAACCACCAAGAGAAGGATAACAAAAGCACCAAGAATTGTGTATGACACCTCAATTTAGTGCCAAATTTTTAGAAAAACTATCTTTTAAGTGCTAACTCCAATTTATTTCATTGAAAATCCGATACGGCCTTTTTTTTAATTACTTTATTAAGCCAACATGGCTCGTCGGAGGTTTTAGTCAGCATCTACACCATTAATGATGTCATCTACTAGGTTTCCCTCAAACAAGAACCCTAAATTGCCAAATTAAAAGAGAAATCCAAAGTTGAAACCATAATCGACCATTCAACCAAAATTCACACTCTAATTTGATTTGCCCTCAAAAGTAATATCTCAAAGTTTCAACAGTGGCTCAAATTCATTTTAACGAATCAGAGAAGAAGGTGAGTGTTACTGTTATTGTAGATTACCAAATCTAATAAGAACATGTTGGACTCTATTAAATGGAGAAGATTTCATGGATGCAATATGTATAAAGGAGGCTTAAAGTACAAATATTTCAAATTAGATGAGGCCAAATTCTCAGGTCGAGCAATAGAAGTGATCTTTGAGCTACTTGAAGGACGGCATCAACTTCCACTTACATTAATGGATAAGCTAGACAATGTCGACTCAATGCAAGCTGAAATGAAGGCCTTAGCATCTCTGACCAACCATTTAATAAGGAAGTTTCAAAAATGAAAATTAAAAAAAAAAAAAACTATCATCAAGTGTTGATTGCGTTGTTGTTCTCTTGTTTGGCTTATTTTATTGATGAGAAAAAGTTTGTTAGTCTACCATGACTTTTCTTTTCTTTTTTATCACTTAGTCTACCATTGTTGAAGATTAGTGAAATATGTACCTATCTTGGGGTAATCTATAAGTATAGTTGTGTTGTTGGTTTGATGCAACTTTTGCTAAAAACAAAAGAATTGGTGCAATTTTTAGTGGAAATGGAAAATTAGAATTCATTTCTTGTGAAATTAACAAGCTCTCTTGCTTATTTGTGTATTCTCAATCTTGGTTTACTTTAGTTTTTGCTAGAGATGTTGGTTTTCAGCAATGTTTGCTAGTTGCTAGTTTGTTGCAATTTTTGTTGCAAACTATGGTCAAGTTAAGGATTAGTAACAAGTTCACAAGTGATTATTTCAATGCCAAAAATTGTAAATAGTAATCATTTGAATATCAAGTTTTGTTGAAAGCAATCACTTAAGCGCCAATGATGGTTGAAAAGCCATCGCTTGTGTTGCACAAATTTTTAAAAATGAATATGTTACTCAAACAATTTCAACCTATGACTCAGGCTTATTTGCCGATATACCTTATATATAAAGCAAAAGAGACTCGACACATTAGATATATGCTTGTATGTGCCGGTTCAAGCACAATCCCCATTAGCAGATATAAGTATTGGTGCAACGTATCTTGTGTTGCACAAGCACTCTAGCACTTAATGGTGCAGGCAGAAGACTGCATCAATAGCTTACACCAACACTTATACTACACCAACATATAACTAATGCATCTTGTGTTTGTATCGGCACATAAAAGTACAAACACAATACTACACCAACACATACAAGTGCTAGTGCATATGTTGATGCATCTTGCATCTACACCAGCACATAGAACTGTTAGTGCAAGTATTGCATTGGACTGCATCAAATTATACGAGCTCTTTACCAAACACAATTAGCACAACCAAACACAAAAAATGAAACTACCGAAAGCATAGACAAAATAAAACAATGGCCCTTACATTGAACTAGTTCTTTGCATTTAGTCAATTTGAATAACCAAACAAAAACTTACATATCCAAGGGTTGGCTTTCCACATATAAAAACATTCAAATATCTCAACACTTGACTAGTCAATCTCAACCTTCCACTAGCGAAGATGCATAACTTCCAAAAAAAAAAAATGAGGTTAATGTCATAAAAAAAAAACCACAAATTGATATACCTGTGACAAATTTACCCCAAACTAATAGTCTGACTACTAAAGGTCCCAAATTTGTACACATGACAAATTTACTCTTCATTAGTTTTCATTAAATTTTATTATCAAATTATTGAGTTAAATAACACATAACAATTGAAGGCGTACTAATTTGAGGTTTTACCATATATTTATCATAATAGTACCATTTTGGGCTTTTTGTGATTAAAAAATTAATTTTGGGTAAATTTATCGCAGATATACCAATTTAGGGTTTTTGGTGATTAAAAAATAAATTTAAAGTAAATTTGTCATAGGTGCACAAGTTTAAGGTTTTTAGTAATATTAATCCAAACAAAAACTTCCATATCCAACACTCTCATATCAGTCAATGTACACAACCCTTTTTTTCCTTTGAAGGATTTTTGGCTTGATTCTTAATCCTTTCATTTTTTTTTTTTTGCTAATTGGAATTGGAGCTATAGGTTGTTAAACTAGCCTTCCTGTCCCATGTATCTTCTTTTTTGCTACAGCTACTATCTTTTTACAAGAACGAAATGTCATTTGATAGACTGCTCTCGCGCAGGGGTGTTGGTGGTTGTTTGTTTGAGATGGAAATGGTGTTGGGTTTATTGTTTGTGGCTATTTTGGAGCTACATTAATGCCCATCTTCTTTGGAGCACTCTCCTTTAAAGCCATCCCTCTTATCTTTGGACCTAACCTTTGTAGGATAACATGGGCCACCTTGAGGTATACAAACTTCCGAACTTCTCCCAAACTATAAAAACATAATCATATTATCAACAAAGTCAAATATCTTTAAAAAAAATGAGCGAAACCTAACATTGAAATAGTCATTTCAATATTAGCTTTGGAGACCACAACACAAATATGACGACAACTTCATATTGAAGTCCCCACAACCATACCTGATTGATTAAGCAATGACTCAGGGTTTGTCGTCTAGTGGACAAAAAGCATCAAAGCTAGAACTGAATTGATCAAACAAATTGATCTCCCCACAATCGCAACTTCACTAGTGTGAGTTCTAATTTTTCCAACCAATTGAGCCAGCGAGAGAAGACAACATACTTATTTGAGTGAGAGTGAGAGAGATGGTACACAAGCGATGGAGGTTGACGACAGTGGTGTTGAGCAAACGATAATGAGGAGTTGTTTTTTCAAATCGCCTAAACAACAATGACCCGAGCCTTATTTTTCTCTCTCCACAATTGCAACTTCACTAGTGCGAGTTCTAATTTTTCCAACCAATTGAGCCATTGAGAGAAGATAACAAACCTATTTGAGTGAGAGTGAGAGAGATGGTACACAAGCGACAAAGGGTGACGACAGTGGTGGTGAGCAAACGATAAGGAGGAGTTGCTTTTTCAAATCGTCTGAACAACAATGACCCGAGCCTTATTTTTCTCTTGGTGATGTGACGTCATTTTTCCCAAAGGTTTGCAATGTTGTTTTACTTTACCAAACTGTGTAAGATTGTCCATGTAGATTGATTTTTGTTTAAAAAATGCCACATAATGTTAAATTTTATATTATAAATGCTACATAATTATTTTGACCAGAATTTTTCATCGGAGGCACTTTAATGATTATTTTTTCTACGATTTAGAATTTATGTGATCAAATAAAAACTTTTAGCATTAAAGTGAGTCATATACACAACTTTCAGCACTTACGATGTCCTTCTACTACGAACCATTCAAACTTATTTGAACAGAAAAGTTAACAAATAGGTTTTTTGTGCTAAAGCAAAAGTTGGTATTTTTTTCTCTGTCAATCTAAAACCCCTAATTCGGATTTTTTCTCAAATAGTTTTTTGGTCGGAATTTCTCATTGAAGGCACTTAAGTGATTATTTTTTTCTCCAATTTGCCATTTATGTGATCAAATGAAAACTTTCGGCACTTACAATGTCCTTCTACTACAAACCATACATACTTATTTGAACAGAAAATTTAATAAATAGGTTTTTGTGCTAAAGCAAAAGTTGGTACTTTTTTTCTCTCAATCTAAAAAGTGGTAGTGTTTTTTGTCTTTGGGTAAAAATTCATTTTTCATTCTTTTTTCTTGTCATTTTAAAACATGTGTTATTAACAAGTGTCCTCCGGCATTGCTTAATCATATTCATAGGTTTCGTTTGTTTCATGAAAAATGAAATTTTTCAAAAAATTTTGTTCATCGATAATAATTTATGATTAGATATTTTTGTAGACAATTAAATATTTTTTATTCATTCATTTTTTATTTTAGGAATATAATTTTTAAATAACTTATTTCTCACGAAACAAAATGAAACATAAAAGAAATATTTTATTTTTATACTGATTGCATATAAGTTATAACACAAGACAAATAATGAATGAAAGATGACAAAATTTCTTTAATTAAATATATAACTATGCAATTGTTAATAAAGTCCTTGTACACAAATGGGTTTTGAATTCTATTCCAATATAATATGTGATCCATAAATTTTTAATTTGTTCATTATAGTTTTTGAACTTATAATAAATATTCAATCCGGTCCCATAAATTAATATTTCCTAGGATTCAATACAGTCCCTGAATTATCTAGTTTAAAGGCTAAATTGAAAATGTGCGAAATTAAAAAGTCAAGATAGTCACATAAAGAACTAAAATTTCAAATTCATATCAAATAAATCGTAAGTTCATCGATCGTATTATATATTAGGTCAAAATTCACTTTTCCTCATTTTTCTGAGTAGCAATCCGGGGCAACGGAAATCCCGTGGAGAATGCTGTCATGAGCCATAAGAAAGGATTTCCCCTGTGACATGCCGTTGATCAAACCACCCGGAGCTTTCTGAGGTAGACGATCATGACGACCTTGCCCTACTCCGACGTCGACTTCAGCTTGAGAGCGATGGCCGGCCGGGCCGAGGGGTTCGGCCGGTTGGCCGTCGGCGGCCTCCACGGACCTCTCTATCACGTCACTTCTCTCTCAGGTGTTTCTCGGCTTTCCTCTCAATCGCTCGCCCTTCTGTTTTCCTCCGGTTTTGCTCTTAATTGTTGACGATGTGCGATTCGTGGGCATTTCTTGTTTCGCTGGTTTTTGACCCCTTTTGCCTGTTGAGATGTCGCTCTCTGGCTCCTCTGGCTCCTCTGGCTCCGATCATCATGGCTGTGGTAATGAATGAACAATCCTCATTGTAATGTAACAGGATGGTTGCATTTCCGTTCAGAATGATCAATTCGCATCGGATGTTTCGTGAAAAGTTAGGCTGTTTGAAGAGCTGGACATTGTTTATGTTATTTCGTGCACAAACCATCTATTATCTGAAATTTTCTGGGAATCATTCGGAGACCGGTACTTGTGCGAATGGGTATCTCTTTGATCAGGAAAATGACACGGACAGGGGCAATAAATGCCTTATTCGAGTCAAGTAATGTCCGACCCAAAATGGGCATTTTTAGGCAGAGGGTGCGTCGCTCTCTGTGCATATGCTATTTAAATCACTTGTACAGTTGATGCAGAACATTTAATGCTTTGTAACTGAGTTCTTTCCTTTTCCTAACCCACCTTTTAAGTACACTTCTTTCCCGCAGATGCTCTGCAGTGGTCTTGTTATCTAGTTTCGTCCAGTTCAAATCACATGCTTTTTGGTCACTTCTTTTGTCTTTAGACGATGGTCCTGGATCGCTAAGAGAAGGATGCCGGAGAAAAGAACCGCTGTGGATAGTGTTTGAGGTTTCAGGTACCATATGTCTCTCATCTTATTTGAGTGTGTCATCTCACAAGACAATTGATGGCCGAGGCCAAAGGATAAAGCTCACTGGCAAGGGCTTGAGACTGAAGGATTGCGAAAATATTATAGTATGCAACATGGAGTTTGAAGGTGGTAGAGGTCATGATGTTGATGGTATCCAAATTAAACCTAATTCAAGGAACATATGGATAGACCGCTGCAGCCTTCGTAATTATGATGATGGATTGATAGATATCACCCGCCAAAGCACCGACATTACAATTTCTAGGTTGGCCATTTGACATATGTCACATTACCTTATAAGTTTACATGTTTGGCTGACGTGTTTATGTGCCTGAACCAAAGATGCTAATCAGTTCTTTTTTCTACTGCGTCAGATGTCACTTTTCAAATCATGATAAGACTATGCTTATTGGAGCTGATCCATCTCATACAATGGATCGATGCATCCGTGTAACCATCCACCATTGCTTCTTTGATGGCACACGGCAAAGGCATCCTCGCGTAAGGTTTGGAAAAGTTCATCTGTACAACAATTATACCAGAAACTGGGGTATATACGCTGTTTGTGCGAGTGTAGAATCCCAGGTATGTGTCCCTGGTTCCAGAATAATTGTTTTTGCAATCCTGTCCAAGATGCGCTTTTTCCCTCCGTTATTGGTTTCATTTATCATTTCAGATTTTCTCGCAATGCAACATATATGAAGCAGGACAGAAGAAAAAAAGTTTTGAGTATTACACTGAGAAGGTAATGCAATTGTTATTGTGTTTTAGTTGCTACATGATCAATTCTTCTTTGAGATCAATTCTCCTTGAATGTTATCAGCTCCTATGGCAATTTATTGGTTATGACTATGCAAGAAAAAATTGCATAGAGGTTAAGCTTCTCTATCTGGCTTCTCTATATTGCTAATAGTTTTGATCTGTTCTATATGTAAATTGGTGAACCCACCCTTTGGAAAACTATTCTCTGAACCCAGATATCTGATCAAAAACTAGATCATGTGCACAAGAATTTGACTTAAATTTTAGGAAAGTTCCTGAATCTGTTAACCTTGAGAAGTAAATCTGACGCATAAGTTGGTTGCACAGTTGATTACTTTAAATAGTTAGCTACTAGAGAATGAGAATCCTTTACATTTTAGCACACTCTGTATTGTTGGATGATGATAGCCTGAAGCGCATGTATCCAATACATCTTGTGAATGGGTGCTGGGGAAGGTGAGCAATTGAAGTCGAGATCTCTATCTCAGTACGATCTTAATTTTAGTAAACTGCAGATTACTCCAAAAGCATAATGGTTAGAGAATGGCACAATTTATAGCTTATATCTTGACACTAACATATATAGTTGCACATTACCTATAGCTTGTTGACATGCTTGGGGCAGCCAAAATTGATTTAGACATGTAAGCGATCTCAAGACTCCATTGGGCTTCATTGTTGCCTTTGTTTGTGGAAAATAACTGTATGCAATATGTTTGTTGCTGTGACTAAGAGTAATATAATTAGCAGGAACCGTCATGGGTCTCTTTTTCACTGATTCAGGATCATAGAGCACTTGGTGCTGCTCTTTTGACTAGATGGTATTTAACCCCCAAATTCATCATCGCCACTGTATTTTTGTTGTTGTTAATAAGGTAAACAAGGAAAAAGAAAGTCATTTTAATTATGATGCAGAGACAAGCTTTTAGTGTAGTCTATGGAGTGATAAAGCGCCTTTCAACATTAAGGGTGATAGATGAGGGGAATTGCCTGATGTCAATGTAGATATATATATGCATTATGACTTTTCAATCTGTTTCAAATACTACCTTTGTGATGGAATTGTAGGCGCCAGATAGGGAGCAGGCAGTATCTGGCTTGATTAGATCAGAAGGAGACTCATTCTTGAATGGTGCACAAGCATGGTCGCAAGCTGGGTTTGGAGAATGTGGTGTTTTCCATCCAAGTGAATTTTACCCAAGCTGGACCATAGAAATGCCTTCTGATTCTTTGAAATATGTTCTCCAGATATGCACAGGATGGCAGTCCATTCCAAGGCCAGTCGATCATATGGTAGTCGGCTAGTTTTGATTTTAATTGATTTATGTGTTTTTGGCCTTTTTTCTAGTGGAATTGCAATCATGGGCAATTTTCTCAATGTTTCAACCCCAATTTGCTGGTACAGGAGAGATCAGATTTCTGGTTGTAGTTATGGTGATTCAGTGCAAGCTCTTTGAATTTTTTTTCTTTCTAATCATTTCTGCAATGAGTATTGCCCATATATTAAATACGTATGTTGTTCATTTTGTCTTCCAGAGAGATTGAAATATGCTGGTGCGGCCTTCGTGTAGTTTGAGAACTTGCATATTTCTTTCTTCCTCCTTGAAAAGTTTTAACTTTTCCGATTGGGTCCATCACAAGGTATGAGGACTTGATATATTCTCGTTGTCTTGGAGTTATTTTTCCATATTATCGAAAATATGTTCTTGTCTAACAATTATATAGAGATGTCATGTCACTTTTGCATGTTTAAGCAAAAAGGTCGCAGCACATCAGAAGCCATTGAGTATTAGTTAGGCCTAGTCGAGTGGACCCAGGTCAGAAAAAGTATTATTGAGGCTAGCTCCAACTCCCAGTTAGACTTCACCAGAAGACCCAGCTTAAAGGAGTATTGGTTACGCAAGTCCATGAGTTGAAGGTCGATTAGCGTTAACTGATTCTGACTGATTGCTTATTATGTTTCTTGTGCTTTCTGCAACAGAATAGGAAATCCTCAAATCTAATGCTTTTCTTTTGACATTTTTAATCAAAAAGTTACATATTAACTATGTATTGGTTTCTGAAAGATTTGAGGTGTTTTGCAGAAATTAACGTCAAACAGCTGGAGCCTAAATATTTGAGAAAAATAAAAGTAAAAGTCATCTCAAATTAAGGCAAATGCTGAGTTACAAATTTGTGTAAATTAGCTTGTGGGCAAGCGGGCTGGTGTAAAAGAAAATATCGAGGGTGAATTTCCCAGAAGTAGTATCAACTAGGAATTGAAATTCTCGCAGTCCTTGTCTACTATACTTGTCAGCTACAACTGGGGAAGTAACGAGATTGGATAGATTGTGAGGTGCACGTCATCATATAATGTCAATCAGCCTTTGCGTCGTGTTTTTTATAAAAAGAATTGTAATTGTGATGTGTTAAAAAGAATTCATATTTCTGCCTGTTTCTGTCATAGACCAAGTCTATTAATTGAATTCTTCAGCTGTCGACTTGCATTTAGCACGGTATTATCTCTCAAATTTCCTAACCCAAGTTACATTCTCCATGTAACCTAACTAACGGCAGCGTTTGGGTTGACATTTAGGTTTCGCTTTTTGCTTAATCTAAATCTTGCACATACACTTTGCTTAACCTAAATCTTCATGTGCATGCGCTTCGACCTTTTTTTGACCCAACATACCTAAAACTTTAGCATATAATTTTTCATAATTTCTTGAAAATTTGGATAATATACTGAATTTCGATGGAAAGCAAAAGGACACATTTTACTCATAGTTAATTTTAAACAAACTAGCCATGATACTTAGAATGATTCTTTCTTCTATGTCCAAACATTCTGCTGACAAACTTATACAGAAAATAAATTTTCGAACTAGTTTTTAACTGCTTTTGGATGGAAGACAATGGTATGAATTGAAGTTAGATTGAAAGCAATGCAGAAGAGTGGAATAGCAGGATGCGGAACAATTGAAGTAATTGAACATGTCTTTACTCAACTAGGCCAGATTGGCTCTGCCTTTTCCCATTTAAGAATGTCAACTGATAAAGAAAATTTTCCAGACGTTACTAGAACTTGCAATTTATTTTTTCATCTTGGCAAGCAACCCTGCGAATGTGAAGAAGAGGACGAGGAAGAACTCCCAGATACCACAGCACCATGGAACAGATCCGATAAATAATTTTCCAGATCATGGGGACCAAATCTCACCAGGACTCCCAAGTCTGTTTCCCCACTCAGCATACCTAAATAAGTGTCGTAAAATTCTCTATATGCAGGCGTAAGTTTCTTCACAATTGATACCTTTACTTTGTCCCTCAATCTCCTGTCTGGTATGACCAATGAAGTCTGCTTCTGGCATGCTTCTTCAAAGGCTGCATTGAATTTCCTGAAAATACCCTTCCCCGCTTCTACAGATGTTCCTGCAGAGTTGCTCTCAGGCAGCGATGAGAATACCTTATTCCAAGCAAGTGCTTCATAGCTTGATGCATATTGCTCGACTTTCCTAGCATGCCTTGAGAGCCACTCATGGCCAAGCTGGTAGTTAAGGTTGGTCATTGTAACCTTTTGACAACATAGTTAAGATTATTTGCTAGGAAGAGATAGGACAAAGAGACATCCTTGTACAGCTCGGCTTTGGTATCTAGTTTGCATAGAAGAACTAATATGAGCCTTTCCAGGTGGACTGGCACAGCTGTGGTCGGGCCATCTTCTTGGCCTGGACTCTCAAAATATGACTCTGGCATGGTAAAGTTATTAGGCAGCGGGTGATCAGAAAGAACCTCAGAAAGGATTTCGCTGTAATCAACAAGGGAGGAAATGAAAGCCATGACAGATTGGGTCAGGGGGTGGACCCCACCGCCAGGAACCGTCATCCTGGAAGAGTTGTTTCGAACGGTGGACTCAAATTCCTTAATAATGTTGTGGATTGTCTTGCCAAGGCTAACTAGTGAGGAGAGTGCTTGTAAATTGACTCCTGAGGTGGACTCGTAGCTGAATATTGATTCAATGTCTGGCCAGAGTTGAAATGTCACTTCATAGAGTTCCATGAAACGGTAGATCTTTCCTGTCGATGGTTTATTTCTGGATGCTATTTCAGGGAATCTGAATAAGTTGATTGCTCCTTCCTTGGTGATGTCAGAGAAGCAAGATTCTCTGATTATGTTGGATGCTGAGAAAACATGATCACAGAGGATTTTTTCCCCTCTGAAGATATTTTTCACTGCAACCTTCACTGCAGTTAGCCAGTTCTTGATCATGTGATCAAGTGCAGTCCAGCTTAGTTTTTGAATCTGGGCAGATCTGAATCGTTCAATCCCAAGTTGATATAGATTCTCATCGGTGAAGGACTTTCTGATGAGTTTGTAAATTTTGACGCACTCGCTTCCATAGCCAGAACTGATCATGCAATCTGCTATGGACTTAAGGTCCACCATGGCAAGTTCCGAGATGGGCCCTGCTTCAGTGATCAGCTCCCCAGAATATTCCTCCTCGATTTCGCAATCAAATGTGCTCGATCCACCTGAGGATCGGCCCAAAATTGACTCGGGATCCAGTTGGTTCTGGTCGGTTGACAGTATATGGCGGAATTCTTTTTCAAGCCTTTTCATGGCGATTTGCATCAGGTTTTGGGCAAGCACAAGCTTATCAGAATTGGAGTTTGTAGAGAGTAAGGAATCCATGGCTCGGCGCAGGTCCTCGACGGATTTGAGAAACTGCATGGATTCTCTTCTGCTGTCCTGGAAGAGAGAGGGGACTGTGTTGTCGGAGTTGTTCAAGTCCCATTTAGTGATGATGGACTCGGCATTTTCTATGTTCTCTTCCATCATGGACTCTGAGAATGTGTGTTTGGGCGTGAGTTGAACGTGAGGGCTTGGAAAAGAGTAGGAAGGAGAAAGTGGCTTGGACGATAAGAAGAGGTTTGATATGCCTTTTCTTGGCATGGCTGTGTTCCTTCTTGGAGTTCCTATGGTTGGCGTTTAACCTTTCAAGGGAGGTTGTTTTGTGTATAATTTGCTCATGAGTAATGGGTATTTATAAGGAGGGTTGATGAAAGGTTCCACTTCATGGGGCGGTTTTTACTTGGATTTGTGGACCAAAGACAGTCGACTGTTCGGGCCGGTCAGTGGAAGATTTCAATAGAAAATGACGCATGGTTGAGTAGAGACTGGTTAGTAATGCTTCTCTTTTCTGGTTTGGTACTTTCTAGATGCAAATTACATCTTACATCATCTAGCAATTTGCGTAACTTGCACTGGATCTGTATGTGGAGCAGAACATGACGACAATCGCCGGCCGTGGAATTATCTAAAAAATGCGGAGGAGTCCTTGTCAGGTAACACTCGTTCTCTATCCATCTTTTTTTTTTCTCTCGAATTTTAATAAAGAATCACGAACTGCTAACCTCATTCAGCCTCTCTTTTAAAGTCTCCCCAAGTAATCGGGCACTTGATCCGTGGAGCACTAGCTTAATATCTTGTTTACGACTTTGTTTTTTCCATAAATCTAGACCTTTGCTCACCTACTTTAGCTCCGTGATAAAGCGACTCGATGAACGATTGACTTGCAAAAATCTAGTGAGTTTTTGGGTAATTTTTTCGTGATATGTTGTGACGACTCCTCCGCTGTCAAAGTTTTATTTCACGATACATGACTAAGGAATTCTAGAACCACAAAATGTTTGGAAAACCTGAAGTACGAAAATTTTATGCAATCGTGCGACATATGTCGTATAGAGAGGACGATCATCACGTGATTCCCTTAAAGATAGGATCATCGATCTGTTCTGCCAGTAAATCCAATACTAACTTATGATCTACTTGTTCTTATCTCCATAGAAAGCGAAGCACTTTCGGACGTCAGCATGTACTAATCGCTCCCCCGCACTCCACCCCCACCCCCTATTTGAGTAAGGCTGGAAGGAATTGGCAGAATTTTGTTAGGTCCCAATGAGGGGGGACCGGGTCATGCGACGGATGCAAGCTAGACTTTGAAGCAAAAAATCCAAGATTTCATAGAAGAAGGAAAAATCAACGTGGCGGATGAACAGGAAGCTCCTAAGAACCCCAACGAAAAAATGGGAGTTTTTAAGAACTCGCTCTCTAGTCACGCTCTGGTCTCAACATGCTGGGCCGAGGAAGTGTCCGATTTCCAACATCCCCCTACCATCACTACAATGAATGCTTTTAATACTATATTGCTTTGTGAGTAAGATCCGGATCATCATGACCCCTACGTTCCGGCTTCCAAAGGCGATCCTAAGGGAAGAATAATTTTGAATAAAAGGGAGTTGGCTGCAAGAAGAACAACGAGAGGAAGCTCCACCGAAAGAAGAAGAGAAAATAAGACTCGAGTTTCTGGAAATGTTTCAACAGGGAGTTCCATGGGAAGAGGAAAATTCAAAAAAAGAGAGAAAAGAGAAAGAAAAGAAGAAGATTGAATGGATTATCCCGAACCTGCCTCCGCCGCCGTCGCACGAACCATTTATGATGGCCGCGTCTGGGTGGATTGTGGTGCTACCATTCCTTTAGGATACCTTTCGGCTTCAGTAAAAACTCTTCCCCCTTAGTCTAAATATTGAGTTTGTACGCTAACTCAACTTTGAGTATGGAATTTACTTTGTTGGTTGAGTGGAGTTACGGTAGTTCAATCTATAAAGGAAGGACAATCGATCGCACTTGGCGCAGAACCACCTAAGGGTGGCTCTTTACTCCCTCAAGGCTTTCCACACATTTCAATTCAAAGCATAACTTACATTATCTCGTTTGCTTCGCCATCACTTGTATGCGTTAGCCGCTTCTTACTGGGATAATTAGTAGACAAACAACTTAAGATGCAAATGCCAGCAGGATCATTAGCAATTGCGCATCACCATCACTTGTATGTGAAAGCCGCTTCTTACTAGGATAATTAGTAGACATACAACTTAAGATGTGAATGCCAGCAAGATCATTAGCAGCTGTGCATCACTTATCTGTCTTTATTCTCTTGAGATTACTGGAAAAATTGTCCAAAAAGTCTTAAATTTATTACATTTTTACTAATTCAATAATAATATTTTTTAATTTGTCAATTGAATCCATCCAATCAATTTTAATCAAAAATGGCTATAGGATAGTTGGTATTGACGATAATAATATTTTATTTTTTCTTTCTTTCTTTTCCCTTTCTTTCTTTTCTACCAAGAGGGTCAACCGACCCTCACCGACCACAAGTGAGGGCTAGCGAGGGTTGGCTAGCCCTAGCTTGTGACTAGCAAGGGTTGGCTAACAACCCTCACCGGACTTGGAAGAAAACAAAAATGAAAAGAAAGAAAGAAGACGAAAATAATAAAAACTTCAAATTTAAAATATATATATATATATATATAAGAATTTTGGTTGTGCCACGTAAGACGGTCAACGTCCACATCGGTGATTTCTAGCTAAAATTAATCAGATGGATTCAATTGATAAAACATGATACAATTGGTAAAATTGAAAGTTTTACGATTGAATTGGGGAAAATGCAATGAATTTATGACTTTTTAGATAATTTGTCCAAATATTATGAAAGTCCTATGACGAGGAGGTGGTAACCATGATGAAGCACAGTGGAAAAAATAATGGCAATTTCCGAGTACCCGGAAATTGCGACCAAGGCAGAATCTGAAAATGCTCACGAAGAATTGCCCGCTATTCAACGAATCGAAATTCTATTCTTTGACAGAAGTGAAAATTGATTGCAGGTCATATATATGACCAAGCATAGATAAGAAGTGGGAGTATAATCAAATCAACTAGGGTTGGTCTATTGGCCAATTGTGTTTTCAACTAGTCCTGAAGAAAAATAATGGCAAAAAGCTGGAGTCGTCATGGTCGAGATCGACTTGTGAGAGAGTTAAGGAAACGCTGCAGTCTCTGCTCCCACGGCTATCAAATATGTCCTAAGTTACTCCTCCCCTGGCAAGATGGAAATGATAATTATCAGGATTATAAAGCGGGCGCCCAAATCCACTAGCCACACGTACGTAAAAGTTGCAAATGCAAGAACCCCAATTTATTGATTTTGATTGAAAAAATTACACAAACGGTCCTTAAACTTTGGCCAAATATGTAATGTGGTCCTTGAACATTTAATTTGTTCAATGTAGTTACTAAACTTTAGCCTAATGTGTAATGTCATCCCTAAACTTCCCTAAACTTTTAATTTGTTCAATGTTATTCCTGGACTTTTGATATATATTCAATTCAGCTACTACACTAAATGAAAATATTCAATGTTATTCCTGAGTTTAAATTAATTAAAGCATAATATTCAACATTTTCATATAATTCATAAACTAATCTGAATATGTTCCAAAAGTCTAAGGACTACATCAGTCAAATAAAAATTTCAAAAATCACATTATATATTGAGCTAAAGTTTAGAGATAATTTGTGTCATTATCTCTTTTAGACATGTAAATTCTAATTATCAGACGAAGAGGATGCACATAAAAGTCTGAAGAGACATTCAGAGCTCAGAAGCTAAGAAACAGGATGGAAATCATAGAAAACCCTGGCGGGCTTTTGTCTAGAGAGCTAGCCTCGCATAAAATGAAGAAAATGTGATTCTGCGGTCTTAAACCACCACTCTCAAACTTGTAAACATCACTCAAGATGGCACAAGACACCCCGGAAAAGCATTTTTGACGAGTACCGATGGTAGTTTCCTCATGAAAAAGAAAAAAAAAAAAAAAACATCATACGACTTACGGACAACGTAGACTGAATTCATCTAGACCGGTGATCATGTGCCTTCGGCAATGAGACCCATAAAATAAGTGATTCTGGTAAGAGAAAATTGTTCAAAAAATTTTAGACTCATTGCATTTTTGCCAATTTTGTGTCAATTGAGTTTTAAACATTTTCATGTTTTGTTAATTAGGTAAATTTGACCAATTTTAAACGGAAATCACTAACGTGGATGCTGGTAATGCCACATAAGATGGCTAGCATTAACGTGAAAAGCTTTTTATAATTTTTTTCAAAAAAAAAAAAAAATTTATTTCTTTTTTTTTTTTTTTTTTTTTGCCAAGTCCGACATGGGTCGCCACCAGACAGCTCACGCCAGCAAGGGACATGACCCTCACCTGCGACTAGCAAGGGCTTCACGGCCCTCACCATATTTGGGTGAGGTTCAACCGATCCTCATCTAAGATTGGTAATAGTTGGCTAGCGACCTTCATCGAGTTTAGAAGGCAAAAAAAAAAAAGGAAAGAAAGAAAGAAAGGAAATAATAAAATTTCATAAGTTTTTTAAAAGCATTATAAAAATTGTCTATATTAGCGATTTTCAACTAAAATTAACAAAAAAAAAAATCAATTGACAAAACATAAAAAGATTGATAGTATTAAAAGACTTATGACTAAATTAGCAAAAGTATAATCTACATAGCTATAGCAACTTCTCAATGTTCATATTTTACATGGTGTTGAAATGACTAGTCATATAAAATAAAATAAAAATCATCGTGGCCCCATGAAAGGATTCCGATTCCGTGAAATGAGTGAGATTTGACGTTGGGATTGAAGGTTTGGAGTTTCTTAAAAGGTCATTGACGTTCGGTGCACTTCCAGTTTCAAGTGCAGTGAACCTGCTGCTGACCTTCTCGATCAATTCTGTGAAGTAAACAGTCAAATTGTGGAACAATCAACAGTATACGGATGCCTTTCGTTCATTACATCTATTTTTCTCGGTTTTGGTCACTTCATTTTTTCCTGGAAAGAGAGTTTGCTTCTGTTCTTATGGTTTGCATTCAAATATTATTGAGAGCACTCTATTAAGTAAAATCCGGAATGTGCCCTTTAAAGACCAGCAAAGTAGGTGGACTTATTAAGGTGTACCAAAAATTTTCACTCTCTAATTTTTCTTTTTTGTCAATCAAATGATAGGACCTCAAAATTCTTTTCATTATCGACTTGTCCAGGTGCACAAAAGTGGGCCCAAATACTAGGGCTGCACAATTGGATTGATTTTACTTGGAAATCGAATTGGACTGTCTTAAAAATCAATCTGATTCCAGGTTCTCATTGGAATAAGTCCAGTTCCTAGTTCCGAGTAAAAAACTGTCTCTCTCTCTCTCTCCCTCTCCCTCCCTCCCTCATCCTCCTTCTTTTTGCTTGCTTGCAACTTGCCCTTCTTAGTTTGAGCCTCACAATCCTCATCCTAACTCATCTTCACTCACTCGCCCTCATTCATCTTGTATTTTAAATGGCTCTGTTGCTCATGCTATTTTGCTATAAAAAAATGAAACAAAAAAGGAATAAAAGAAAATTAGGTTTTCAAGTAGACCTTGAAACTAGAAAGAAAAAACATGGTAGGTTCTAAGATTAGTTTTAGGGCAAAAAAGATAAGTTCCAGATTCCAAAAGTTAAAAATCGATTCTAATAGAATAGGTAACAGGTTTCGGATATGGAACCTACCTACCCTGAAACCAATTACCCTTACTAGACATTGCATGATCACTAATAAAAATGGCCACTACCCACTCAATGTACAACTACCAATAGTTAAATTTTTACTGTAGAAGAATGTTCTTTTGTCAATGAAATCAAAGAGTAGGCAAAATTCTTTTCATTATGGGTAATCATCTATATATCTATATCTATCTGCTTGCCTATCTATGTTACTTATAAAATCAACTGTCAAAATTGGCGTCCACTCTTCACATCACTAAAATATCCTAATTCTCAATATAAAGAAAAATCAAATGTAAATTATGACAATTTGATATCTCTACATAGTTACCTAACAAATTTCCTCCTTTCGCTAAGCACATATCTCACATTTGAGGTTGACATCTTCATTCTTCTGTTAAAAAGAGACTTGAATCCAATCTCTTATCAGCACATGTTAGCATGTGTAAAGGATCTATTACTATTATCGAGTGAAAATATCCGGTGGATCTCATACTTCATGTGAACTAAAAAGTTTCATGTTAACTCCAAAGAAAGTAAGTTTTTCTTTAAATACTATTCAATAATTTAAATTCTAGGATAATACAAGAACTTTTTCTATGATTATACCATTTGAATGCCTATATAATTCGAAAATCAATAAATTTTATTTAGCTTTGAATTTTATATATAGAGAGAGAGAGAGAGAGAGAGAGAGATGGAAATGACTTGTTTCAACTTCGATTCTAATTTTCTTGCGGAAGAAATTTTGGGGAAACTATGTTAAAACTTCTCGCCAATTTCGTGGAGCGACAGGACATACAAATTTTCCAAGTCGCCTTCCATTTAAAGAAGGCCCGTTGATATTTGCAACCCTTAATGCTGTTCAGTGTTCATTCATTGACCTCCTCCAAATAGAATTTCGTGGTTATGGAGTAAATGGGAGGATCGACGAACGAAACACTGGAGCGGACAGAGCGCCCGAATTATGTAGGCATAGAATCTGTCCATTAATTTACATGTCTCAATCGATGTGGCTTCCATACTCTTTGCATCAGCAGTCATCACTCGCTTACCACCTCTACTCTAGACAATACTATCCGATCATGACTGTCGATAATATACGAGAGAGCATTTATGCAACGTATTCACCAAATGAGATGTGATCACATACAAGTGTGACATCTAGTAGGATGAGATTCATAGCACATGGGTAACGGTGACTAATTGATTACACAACGTCATCATTGTCACATGACATTATATCACATAAAATACTTTCTTGTGATAGCTAATCTTATCTTGAATTCATCCGGCAATCACCAAAATGATCCATTCTTGACCAGTAGTGATATGTTTATTTAGTTATTAAGCATCTCCATATTTTTCAGCATTTGTTTATGGTTAAATTAATAGAAGTTTTGTGAAGTACTTATTGCCAACTGATTTGACTTTTTAAGTTATGGCTGCATTTTCTTTCATTGGAGTTCATGAAATATGACGTGCTTTTGAATACTTATATACATCAGGAACTAATGAAAGAGGCCACAAATTGAAGGCTAACATCGGTAGCCGTCCAAACAATCCTTGCCAATTGCCAATGATCATTCTTCAGCTTCTCATCACAATCCTCAAATTAATGAAGATGGTGAGAGGTCCTTTCATCTCTTCCTCTTTGCCTCTAGCTATTTAAATATGTATTTGACAGAGGTTATAATAAGGGTGATCTCAGTTTAATTGATCTTTTGTTGGCAGGAATACAGTCTCAACATAGGTAATTTGGTATTATGGGCTGAAGTTTTTATTTTGCCATGAAATCCAAGATTGAATAACATGTTGATGATTATCTTGCTTTGTATTGTATCGTGAAACCATGTATTATATCGTTCTCTCAGTCTCTTTATGTTTAGAAGTGCTACTTTCATTTATGAGACAAATTTGATTTTGCTTTTTGTGTGGGATGTGACTGGTTCACCATTGGAAGCTTGAAGTTCCTGGCTTTGTCTGTGATATCCACGAGAGAGATGGGTGCGAGTGTCACACTATGTACCAATAGCATTTCGTCGGATTCTATCCTATCTTTTAACCTCAGCAATCCTATGTATAGTCAGTACTTGGAGCTTACCAGGGCCTCTCATTTCTAGGGCTATGTCGTCGTCACCACGCTCGAACATTGCTACTTCCAGCGTAGTTCAGTTGAGGTTGGGCCAATTGATGGGCCTCATTTTGTACCCATTAACACATTGCATGGAACCAATTCTAATTTGCAGGGAAGAACGAAGAACACGTCTAGCCAATCAGAGTACAGACAAATGACAGAAAACAGTATTTCAGTGAAAAAATTAAATCATTGTTATAACTTGCCGATAACTACTACGCTCATATTTTGCAAGAAAAGCGTCCACTAAAAACCTTACTAGCAAAGCCTCAGATTCACAGCCCATTAAATTAACAGCTGTGTCGCACTGAACTAACAGGCGACACCCTAACCATCACTGCTAGTGTCTCCAGAATCATGGCCGTGGTGCCTATGGTTTCTTTACATCCTATTCTTTGTTGAGGAAATAACCCAACATCACATGGACATTTTCTATCACGTGGGAGTGTACCGTGTGTTGTGTGAGACTAGATGTAAGACAGACAAACCATCACATAAATTCATATATCACACACACACACACACACACACACACACACGGGGCTTCTCAAATCAAGATGACTTGTTAAGGATTCAAACCTAGTTATAATTCATAGTCAAAAAAAAAATGACAATTGTCCTGATGAAAGAAAAAAATAAGGCGCCGAAGCTAGATTTCTTGTCGTCCAAATATGATGCAGGATCAAGATAACCCGAAAATTTGACAAACCAAAAGATTCGTAAAAGGCGAAGCTCCAACACAATGTGAGCAGTATCCCTACTAAGCCTTAATGGCATACTTCCTCAGGGGAAAGTACATCTCTTTCTTTTTCTCCCGCTCTGTCTTCAAAGATGCCTGAGCAGAGAAGCAAGACATAGAAACTCAGTCTGAGAACCAATGCTTTACAGATAAATGTATCGTGCTGATTCAAGCAAATGATGAATGACCAGAAGATAACTTGGAGAAGAAATCCAGCACAGATAACTTCATCAGAAAAACTCGACGCAAAGATTCTAAGAATCCATGAAGTGCGTATAAAAGTTTAGAAGAATCTTTAGAAGTAAAGACACTTTAAATTCTCAATACAAATGGTACGTGTGAGGTATACAAATTGTACATTACAAACAAAAGAAAAATTGGAGGATATGAAGGCAGATTATATAGCCCATCAAAAAGAGAAAAATCATGCATCTTGAAACAGCATATGGTCCAGCAGGCGCCAGATGGTTCACAGACACGAATATTACAACTTAACCCCTTTGAAATTTTCACTCATCCCAAAATAATAACATTACCAAGCAATGTCCTGCTTTCACAACATTGAGCAAGCAAAGGATCATCCAGAAAAAGCAATACTGGCCATTTTTAGAATATCCAAGCAAAAAATCTTACAAGTTCGCGAGCAATTCCAGAAGGAAGATGCTTTTAACAATTAGAGATAAGACTTTGAAATAAGGAGCAAATCACTACCTGGAATTTTGTAAGCCTTCTCCGAATCGCTCTGGTCTTCTTGGGACGGAGATCAAGGGGCAAGTATTTTTTTTTCTTGTAAACCTCCCTCAAAGCAGACTTTTGTTTCTGGGAAATCACAGTCAAGACTTGTGCAATCGACAGCCTCACCACCTTTCTGCAACAATTGAAGATCAGAAGCCCATTAAAACAAAGCAATAATTTCCCTATGTTCAATTGGAAAAACTGCCCACCGGGGAATTATACCCATTAAGCTACCATAACTGCACTTAGAAATCTCAGTAAGTTACTTGCAAAAAGCCAGCTCTTTGTAGTTTATCCACTCGAGATTCATCAACCAATCGAGCTTTTTCGAATTTCCAATGCCTTACAGAATATAACCATCCCGTGCTTCCGGCCACCCATTACCAGAAAGTACCCATCACCAAAACATTGATCATCCATCATATAAACAGCAACAAAGACAGCATGCTCTGACCGACTTCCACAAACAAGAAATCCAATATGTGCCGTATACCCAATTTAACCAGCATAACCAAAGCTCATGATCATCCCAAACCCAACATTACCATCTACCAAAAACATAAAAAAGCCCCAATGTAGACCATCAAAAATCGCGAAAATCAAGTAAGAACAGCGACGTACATCTTGGAGAGCTTGTTCGGGGCGCCACCGGTGACCTTGGCGACGCGGAGGAGGGCGAGCTCGGCCTTGAGTTCCTTCAGCTGGGTCAGAAGGTCGATCTTCGACTTCTGCCTCAGCTCGTGCACCTTGATCCTCGCTGCCACCGATTCAAATCGAAAAGGGCAAGTTCAAGTCAGCAACACAAGACAAGATAACCCCACGCGAAATCGAGGAGAAAGAGAAATAGAGGCGGAAAACGAGCGGGAGGCAGCGGCGTCCTCGTCTCTCACCCATTGCTGTGATCGGAGGTGATCCTCTCGCAGATCGGCGACGGCTCTGCTCCCTGCTCCTGCGACTGCGAAACCCTAGGGACAAAATGGGGGTTAAGGCATTTATATAGGAACGTTCGTTCGCGGAGGAGGAGGGTTTTGCTTTCCCCTTCGCTGCTGCTTCACATGGGCCGAGCTAGGCCCGACCCAGTTATTGGCCCATACAGGCCCATGGTCAAAAGAAGTGGCTTTAGTTGTGGGCCTCGCGCCCAGTATTAGGCCCAATGTCGGATGCCAATCCGAGTTCGCATGTCAAGTTCTTGGTATCAATAACGTTTGAGGAAGATTCCAATTGTTCCTTTGTTGAGTGTGGTAAGAAATTGATTATTTTCGCATTTACAATGTTTTCGAGTTTGTTAATGTCCCATTTCCATGGACGAAGCAAATTCACATTGAAGAAATTGTTGGTCCTAGTCCGTGTTTTGAAAAATCCCGAGGACAAATTGAAATAAGCGATTTTGGATGACTAGATGTCCATGAAGCTTCGAGATTAGAGTCTAGTTGGTATAATATAGAATCATTTTTGAATCGATTCATTCTAACATGAAACAAAGAATCATGTGAAAGGCATTGGATTTTTTTACTCTTTGCCAATTAGCAAATACAAGATTTAAAGAAATAGGTTTGTCTCTAGAGTTTTAAAAGTACCACAAGGTTCGAAAACTAAAGTCTTGCTGAGTCATTGCAAGGTACAATCGTCAGAAAATATCCCATATTAATGTTCAACGCCCGATTTTGTCTTGAACTGATCAAGAGTCAACTATATACAACTCCAATGTGTGATCAAAAGTTTAGAAACATCATATTCTTATGAAGTAAAAGTGTTGGAGATGCAAACTCTCAAAACTTCCGCTCATTGAAAGGAAAATTGAGAAGGAATTTTTGATAAAGTAAATTTGTCCATTATTAAAAAATTTGGAATGTGGAAGGACTAATACTCACTATAAGCCCTTATGTTGTACAAGTCAATGACAAACTTTTGAAGTAAATTATTCCAATCAAATAATGAAAGTAAAACGGAATTTGCATCAAGTAGACGTTGATAGAAGATGGCCTCTCGTACATGTCTGACATGGCATTAATCAATCCAGCAATGGTCTCCTTTTTCATTATATTAAACACGACATTACGAAATATCGTCGCCCAAATAACACCCTACACTCATCTATCCAACAAATCACAATCAGCTTCCTCCGTTGAATATGGCTTCTTCCTAAATAAAGGTAAGTGTCGATTCCTTTATTATAGATAATCCTCGATATATATTATCTAGAAAACCACAATACTTATTCCCCATCAAATTGTTTATTTTCACTTTTTTTTTTCTTTTATCATTATTGATTCACTTCAACTCAATTAAGTTTAACTTTGACATCAAGTATTGCCAAAAAAAGAAAAAAAAAAGTGATCAAACAATAAAATAAATGGTTAATTTAAAAACCTTAAATTAGAATACCCGTAATGAATTTAACCCCAAACTAATTTTTGGATCACTAAAAAACCTTTATTGGTTTTCCCTAACAAATTTAACCCAAACTTATATGGATTTCCACATGAACTTGCCATGCTAATTAAGTTACTGTCATGCATCATCCAATTCAGTAATTTCATGGGAAACTATAATAAAATCTAACGAAGGGTAAATATGCAATGGATATACCAATTTGAAGTTTTTGGTGATCCAAAAATTAGTTTGGGATAAATTTGTCATATGTATACCAGTTTAGGGTTTTTCGTAATATTAACCTTAAAATAAATAAATCAAGGAAAGAAATACATGGTTCAATCGATGACATACTTACCATTTATAGCTCAAGCAATACAACGGAAACTACAACCACACTTGAGTCACTCAAACATTCTCAATGTTCTTCAACCCCCAATTATATCCAATAACTCAATCGAATCCTCACAGTTCCTCGCAACCTCTCAATTTCACAAAAGAGTGACACAAATCTTAACACGAGATTTTCACAACTTCAAATACTTGAAATGTAATTCTTAAGCACTCAACACAAATGATTGTCATGGATAAAACCCTTCTTAGATGCATGTTACAATATGACAAGGCTTGGATTGCACATCGAACCATACTGCAAACTAGGGGTGTCAAAAACCGACTCGAAAACCGAACCGAACCGAACCGAAAAATTCAGTTTTTTCGGTTTTGTTTTTGGGTCGGTTAAGTTCTCATTAAAAATCAAAAGAAAAAAATTATGATTTAGTTTTTATCGATTAACCAAACCAAGCCGAACCGATAAACCAATAAAATCATCTCCAGTCTCCACGAGTCACGAACCATTAACCTTATTTCTAATTCTCTCTCGTCTTGGCGACCGCGACGGCCACAGGGACGGTGACCATTTGAGGGACATCTCTCATTCATCCATCTTCCTTCTCCACAACCAATCCAATCTCCTCTCTCCACATCCAGTCATGAGCCGCCGTGATCCCTCGTCAACTTCTCCCTCGCGATGCGGCTGCCACCTCGTCACTCCCAAGGTACCCCCATCGACTCTAATTGAGCCTTGGCCTAGGCTCTGCTTTGCAATTGTGTGCGAGTCTGGTAATTAGTGGTGGGAAAATGCGATCTCTAATGGTGCTGCCATCGATGCTTAGGGTTTGGGATTCAGAGTTTCGTATGATTTAGATGATTTAAGCTATAGGCTGCCATTTCGACCTGTTACCATGATAAGGGGAGTCTGCTTTTGTTGGAGTTGCGATTGTACTTGAACACAAAAGAGCAATTTTACTTAGTTTAGCTAATTGGCTGGTTGAACTTTGTGATTTCAGTTTTGATCTTGACCCTCTAAATATGGATGTATGATCATGTTAGAGATTTGGATGTCGTGTCAGTAATTGCTGAATATCATAGCTTGTATTGCCTCCAGGACAACTCTATTATTTAAGGTTAGTGATTAAAAGAGTTCTTTCTACCATATGGTCGAAATAATGTAGGCTCTAGCAATAGGGTTTTGTTGCTGAAATACGACTTCATTTGCAAATTGATGTTCTATCTAATAAGATGTCTTTGAATTTCCTGTGTTGGTTAGTTGTCAAACTCCTGATGATTGTTCATCTTGGGTACTCGCAACACATGCTGCCTTCATTGTGTTGTATGCTGCATTTATGTTTTGATGCATCATTTTTAAGGTGCTTGGATGATGGCGTACTTGGATACTTTGGATTATGATAATTTGTTTGTCCCTCAATACGTTGTCTCAGCAGTTTCAGATAGTCCTTTCTATGTTTTGGTTATATTACTTTAGCATCCTTAGTAGAGTCAGTTCAAGCCAACAATTTCACACGAGAGTCAATCATGCCATTCCGTTATATATTTGTTTCTCTGTCATCTTGCATTTTCACTAATCAAAACTGGTCTGTTTATGAAGAAATAATTCATGGATTAGTCACTAAGATTTTTCAAACAAAACGGCGCTGGAATGTATCTCAGTTGGTTAGTGAGAAATATGTTGAAGGGTAGATGAGTCATGAGTATCCCTGGTAGGAATTATGCTGGTAAAGTTGAAAGCCCACGTTCATTATAACAAAAAGGCTCTGCAAACAAGCAAAGCAATCAGATTGAGTAAGTAAGAATAAGACCAAAATTAACTTTTCAAACATTAGCAATGAAGCAACATCTTTTCATTATTTTCATCCCTATAAAAACGACATCTAGTCTATGTTTTCAAATGCCATTAATTAGAGATGCTTTCATATTTACATAAAAGAGATCTTCATGAGCTTTTACACTACGGAAAGAAACAACAATCCAAGCATGATGTTTCTCTTAATATAATTTATAGAAAATAAGTGCCATCACTAGCTGATGTGTGTTTTTGCATGCAAACAGGTGATGGTGCACGATGTCTGTCTCTTGACATATAAGGTCCAAAAGAAAGGCAAATAGTTTTATTCTTTTCAGTGAAAAGAGTCAATATCTAACCTGGAAGCCTAGAGAGATAAGATCCTTCCATGATGTATCTGCAACAGATCTTGACAATTTAGCAGGAAAAAGGATTCAGCTTGTTTCTTATCATTTTCACCCTTGATGGTTTTCGATGCTCATCACTTTGTCTTTCCACACGACTCCTTCTATATCATCTTATTCCATGAGTTTATATGGCCAACTACTAATTTCAAAATCTTCCCACTTGGTTCTTTCTATGGTTGGATAGGAGAATACATTGACATTGGACTTTGGACCTTGTGCAGGTCCTGATGACATGCCAGCTCATATAAAATCTTCCATGTTTGGATGTACCCTCACATAAGATGACTTGATTCCGTAGCTCTAATGGGGCTGCTATGTTTATGTTATTGTTGCATTAACCATATTCATTCTTATACAGGAATTTGACTATCTCTTTGGGTGAAATATAGCATTCTTCCAAAGGAATTTGAAATCAATGTCGTACCATTTCCGGTATTTAGTGTTTGGTATGTTTAGGCTGCTTTTCATTAATCTATGGTTTGTTTTTGCCGAGCTTTTGTGGTAATGCAACTTTGATGTGAACTAGCTATTCATGCATTGTGTGTTTTCCAGTTGAGTATCTAAGGATTTTGACTTGTAGTATAAAATTCTTGCATTTGTTGTCCATGAACTTTTAATGCGTTTCTTATGTGATCTGTAATATTCCTAAAGAGTGTGTACGTGTTTCTACCTTCAGGATATCCATAGAACTAGCAAATGTATCAAATCAAGAGCAAAGGGACATTCTACAAAAGAAAAGAACAATAACTTCATTTCACAAACTTGCTGCATCACTAAAGAAATTCCAGGTTTATAACTTTTACCAATGACATAATTTTGATACTTTTGATTGATTAGTGGACTTCGATGAAATCCTTTTAAAATCTTTTTGTCATATTGCCACATATTCTGAATGCTAGTCTTGCCGATATGATAAATTTGCTGAAACATTGTTACAATGTCCATTTGTAGATCTCCCTATCAAGGCAATAACAACATTTGCAAAGTCAAATATACAATGAGCGAATCTTTAATGAGTGAATCTAGCAGGCTGAGATCTATTGCATGGGAACACTTTAAAATGATGGAAAATGGGGTAAGTACACTATTAGTGCCAAAACTTGTATACGGCGCTCACTTTGGTGCCAAAAGTTTATTTTGGATCACTTAAGTGCCAAAAATTTTGAAAAATGATCATTTCAGTGCCAACGCCAATCTGGTTGGCTGGAAATCTAACGTGGTAGATTTTTATTAATTTTTGAAGTCGACGTGGATCGTCGGAGAGTACAATTAGCCAACAAACAACAAAACGACGCCGTTTAGCGTCGTTTCCCCCAAGTAAAAATCATAAATCCTCAATTTGAGCGCATACTTCAATTTTCTCTCAAAATTATCAGCTCGCTCTTACAAATAGAGGGTAGAAGCTTTAGCAGCGGCTCACATTCCTATAAAAAAAAAAACGAATTAGATGGTGAGTGTTACTGTTATTATGGGTCACCAAGTCCGAGAAGAACATCTGGGACTCGGTTGAATCCCGGGAGAAGATTCCATGGGTGCAACAGATATTAGAAGACTCGAAGTGCAAATATTTCAAATGGATTGATAAGAAATTTTTTGATCGAGCGACAGAGGTGATCTTGGAGTTACTTGAAGGCCGACATCAACCTCCACCTACATTAATGGATGAGTTGGAGGATGTCGACTCAATACAAGCTCAAATGAAGGGTTTAACATCTCCGGTCGACCATTTGAAGAGGGAGGTTTCAAGGCTGAAAATTGAAAGAAACTTTTATCGAGCGTTAATTGTATTGTTATTCTCTTGTGTAGTATATTCAAATATGAAGTGAGTAATGAGAAAAAGTTTGTATATCTACCATAGTCGAAACGTGAAATATGCACTTGTATTGGATTATTTATAAGTAAAGTGTGTTTTTAGTTTGCTACAATTTTTGTATGGAGCAGAAGGTTTTGTTATAATCTATGATAGAAATGGAAGGTTGGAGTTGGAATACATTAGTTGTGAGCACTTAAAATTTTTCTTGCTTAGTTGTGTATTGTCAATATTTTTTTTTTTGGTTAGTTTTTACTTCAAATACAATGGTTTGCTGCATTTTTTATTTGGTAATGGTTTGCTGGTTTGCTGCAACTTATTATTGCAAACCATGGCAAAATTCAAGGATGGTGGCAAATTCACGATTGACTATTTCAGTGCCATAAATTGTAAATAGTGATCGCTTAAGTGCCAAGTTTTTATAAAAGTGATCATTTAAGTGCCAGTCGCGATTACAAAGTGATTAGAGATGTTTTTTAAAAAAAAAACATGTTAATTTCAAACGTCACTTGACTTGCACCAGTCGTAGTGCATCTTGCATCTTGTTGCACCAATTGAGTTACTGGTGTATCTTATTCTTGCACTAGTTGGATTGCTGGTGCATCTTGTTCTTGCACCAGCCCATGCAAGTGTTGATGCAACAAGATGCACCAGCACCTAAAATTGCTCATGCAAGAAGATGCAGCTCCCACAACTACACCAAGGCAAGCTAGTGCATTTTGTTCTTACACTAGCACATACAACCAACCAGAACCCACAAATTCATTAGCATCCACAACTTCAACCTCATAAGAACATTGCACCAACAGCAAAAAATTATACAACATAACTGATAACTATCTTGCCAACATTATTAGCCGAAACCAACACAAGAGAAAATAACAAAAACAGCTATTATCATTGACATTGATTGATTCTTTATAAAGTTCAAAACATATCTGACTTTACTTCCCATTCACTAAAGGTTCAGCACTCTCTAAAAAAAAATAATGGCAATATGCACCCTCCTCAAAAAATAATGGCAGCAACCACCATCAATAAAGATACAATATCCAGCACCCTCCTAAAGAAAGAAAACATAAAAAGAGATCATGTCCAGCACCTTCTTATCAGTCAATATGCACAACACACCCATCTCATTTTCCTTTTGGAGTTTTGAATTGATTCATAATCCGAGCACTCTTTCAAACTGGATATGCAGGTTCTTTAACTGGTCTTTCTGTCACCTCATTTTCCTTATTCTTAACGAGCTATTTTTGTTCTAGCACGTGTCATGTGTTGGTCCATATGATCACTATTGCTGCCATGATCAGTTGGTTGAGATGGAACTGGTGCTGGGTTCTTTTTAAATGGTTGTTTTACAGCTATATCCGTTATCTTCTTCTTTGGAGTACTCTTCTTTGGTTATGCCTTTGATTCTTGAGTTGTCCCATCTTGAAAGACAAATACCTCCAAAGTTCTCCCAAGCTACAAGAACATAGTCATATTGTCAACCAAATGAAATGAATTGAAGTATAACAAATTAAATGCATGAGGCCTACAAATCTTACGTTCAAAATAGTCATTTCAGTACATTCATCTGTATAAATCTCATAACCATATTACATTTATCTTTTTCCAAGAGCCCCTCTTGTTCGCTATGTAGTATATCATTTTTAGCAACAGCAACGAATGGGGGAGCAACCTGTGCAACTTGTACAGTTGCTCGTCTTCTCACCTGAGAAACAAATAACAAATTTAAATTTCAGCCCATAAAAGACAAACATAGCAATGTACAACTCACAGGATATTTTTTTCCCGTTTGCTCAACAGTGGACTCAATTGTTATTGTTGTTATCATACCCATTCCAGTCCCTGTCCCTACATTTGAGCCTACAACATGGCTTTTTTTGGCCCTTTAATAGGCCTTACAACAATGTACTATATCAAAATTATGACGAACTAGAATAAATAATTAGACATCTACTCATTTTCATGGTGGAAACAAATGGAGAAAACTTCTCAAATTACAAATGCATGACAGAGGAAAAGCACAAGAGAACTGAAAAATTAGTGAGGCAAAGAGGATACTTACCTAATTTCTAGCTTGTAAGTGTATTCCTCGCCTTCTATAGTACAAAATCATACTCCCTCGAGTTCACCCTCCTAGCATGCAGCCACAAGCCTAGATATTTTACAAAGATTGTTGGTAGAACTAACCCCAAGGATCCTGTTACAATCTTTAGCCCTCAAGCGATTATAGAAGAATACTTTGGATTGCACGGAGTTTTCCTTTGGACCCAAGGCATCACAAAAGAGATTAAGAATATCAACAATGTTCTTACAACCCTCTTCAGAAGCTTCCCCAAACAGAAAAATGTCATCAGCTAAGAACAGATGTGAAAAGCAAGCCCATCTCTGCAAGCTTTGACCGGTTTCCAATCCTCATTAGGGCAAACCTCTTCACTCATTTGACTCAAAATCCCCATACATGGGATAAACAGATGGGCTGACATGGGATCGCCATGTTTAATACCACAACCAGGTTCAAAAGAATTAGCCATGCCACCGTTCAGAAGAGTTTTAGCATATGCAGACGAGATAGACTTCATTATTAAGTCAACCCATTTGTCAGGGAATTTAAAAGAAATCAAGGTTTCTCTTTAATAAAATCTCATTCAAGCCCATCATAAGGTTTTTCAAGATCAGTCTTTACTGCAAGATGGCCTTCAAAAGCTTTTATTATTCTACATCAGGTGAATGAATTCCTTAACAATGATGACACTATCTTGAGTTCTTCCTCTAAGGGATAGAACTAGCTCATCCAGAAAAGGTCTGAGCCTCGTAACCAGAATCTCTGTGATCACTTCATACAGTCTTACACAGGTTAATCGGTCCATCTCGTTGAATGGTCTGGGCTCCTCGACGCTTGGGAACTAAAACAAGCAGAGAATCATTCAAATGACAAGGGATGTCTTACGTTAGAAAGAGCATCAATAACAGTACATTACAAACAGCATCACCAACACCAATCCCTTTGTAGTCGAGCGATCGCGATTCAAGGGAATGATCCCATCCATGTGACTACAACAATAACAACATGCTTTGCATTTGTCCTTGGTCCATAATGATCTCCTGCATAATGACACGGAGCAAGCCAAAAAAATCTCTCCACTTTCAAGCCTCCACATGTGGAAAATGTTGCCGGATGGTCATTTATTAGTAGGGACAGAATAATCGACTCATGACAAGTGGTATTAGAGCTCAAGGAGAAATCCATTTCAAGAAATCGAGAAGCACCAATTCGAGAGAATGTTGAGTGAAGAAGTTATCATGAATGGAGAGGCCGTTGAAGTCTAGGAGAGCCGTGGCCGAACCAAAAGAAGAGAAGCCTCGATAGACGCCATAGTCATGCTCGATAAGAGGCTCATGAAGGTGAGAAGCACCATGGCCGAGTTCATGAAAGGGCTCAATGATGTTAGAAACCGCATCATGGAAGTTGAGGTCTCACTCTATGAAGACTTCACAAAAGGCATCAACCAAGCCACAGCCCATCACATGACATAGATGAAGCCCTCAAAGCATCGGTCAATTTACTAAGGAATAGAGTCCAAGTAATCAAAGAAAAGAATCCCCAAAGAGACAAGGTTGAAGCCATGAAGGTGAAGATCCAAGAGCTCAAATGCCCTATGCAAGTTGAGCATCGTGAATGGGTTGGTTGATGCCCAAGCTAGAGGTGCCAAAATCAAAAGAATTCAAAGGCAATTGATCCGCCAAGGAGGTGGACAACTTTGTGTGGAGCATGGAGCGATACTTTGGCTCCGTCAACATCCAAGACGAGATGACTAAGAACCACTTCGATGTTCCTAACCGATACCACAATACTTTGGTGGCATAATAGGTGCCACAAAACCAAGTGCAACGCCGATCCCGTGAACACTTGGGATGACTTTGTGAAGGAGTTTCGAGATTACTTCTTCCCCAAGTTTGCAAAACAAGAAGCCCATAGCAAGCTCTGTAGCCTCGAACAAAGAGGGATGATCCAAGAGTACGTAAAAGAATTCACCAAGCTCAAACTCCAAATCGACAACCTAGAAGAGGACGAGGCTCTCGAAGCATTCATGAATGGACTCAAGCTGTGGGGGCAACTTGAGCTCAAGCGCTAGGATGTGAAGAGTCTCACGAGGGCACTAAACATGGTCAAGTCTCTCGTCGACCTCACCAAAACCGACCCATCAAAGAACCAAGCAAGGGATTGGAGGTCAAATCAATCCTCCAAGAATGAAAGGTGGAGACACCTGGTGGGCCAAAAGACCAAGGCAGCCGAGTCAAGTCATGGGGAGAAGGAGTATCCAAGCCAACCTTCCAAAAGGGTCAACCCCAAGCAAACTTCACCATGAATAAGTTCGACCAACCCCATCATCTCCTTGCTTCATTTGCAAATTAGACCCAAAAGTACCTGAAAAAGGGCAAGACCAACGCTCTTCTCGCCATAGAAGAGGAGGAGGAGCCCAAAGAAGAGAAGAGACAAATCGAGCTTGAAACCATGAAGTATCTCAACGTCGTCCAAGCATGATTGCTGCCCAGAAAGACGAAAACTATCCCAAAAATGGACATATTTTTTTTGTGGAGATCGAGGTATGTGGCCAAGCCCTATATGCCTTGGTTGACACGAGTGCTTCGAACATGTTCATGTCAACCAAAGTGACAAAGGCCTTGGTACTTCATGTGGAGCCATCCGGGAAAATCATTCAAGACCATCAACTCGAACGGCCTTGCGAGTGTAGACTCAACTCCAGACATGGACATCCAAATCAAATGATGGAAGGACAAGCTCTCATTCGAGGTAATTCCCCTTGATGACTGCAACCTTATTTTGGGCATGTAATTCTTCCATAGTGTGAGGTCCATAGTCAACATGAGAACCAAGTGCATCATGATGCTCGACCAACAATGTCCGACAATGATCCCAATGATCAAGGGGATGATAAACACCAAGACCATTGCCACGATCCAATGCCTCAACAAAGATTTGAAGGCCAAGAAGCACATGACTGAGTCACAATTGAAGCCACAATCTTTGGAGAAGCCGAAGGTAGGGTTGGATCCTCCTACTCCAACTTGCAACATGTTGATCCAAGCATCTTCCCCGAGATAGAGTACTTGCCGTGTGCCATGCCCAAGCTAAAGATGGAGCCGTATTGTCCACAAATTGAGAGGTTCAAGACCAAGCGGAATAGGAATTGACGAGCTTGAGCTTGTGCCAAGAAGAAGACCACTCCTCGAGCTAAGAGCGTCGAGGGTGTCGCTCAAATTAGGGGAAGAGAATGTCACGATCACAAGGTTCCCATGACCAAGAGACCATGCATGATCAAGGAAGACCTCCCATGGTTTCCACTAGAAATTCCGGAACGTTCCCTAGGACGAGGAGATGGTAATTGCGCCGAGGATCTGAAACTCTCTCGGCATAAATGTCAGTAGGTGTTGATTAGAAGATATGATCCCATCCGCCGGATCAAAAGACGGTCAATAGTTGTAATCCAAAGGCCACTAATATAAGAAGGGATGCCCTCCCCCTCATTATAATCATACAATCATTTCAGAATTAAAGTTTCTTCCTCTCATTCAGAGCTTCTCTCTCTAGAAACTCTCTCTCTCTCTAAAGATCTAGGTGAGCAAGTGAGTGAGCGAATGATCCCAAGAAAGGCTTGGCTGAGGCGCTCTAATAATTGCAATCAATCCAAAAAGCCTGAGTCATTCACATGATTTTGATCCCAAACTATCGACCCGTGATACTTACACGATTTTTTTATTAAAAAAAAAATACACTTAAGTGATTGATTGAAAATTGTGGTATTCAAGTAAACATTGTCTATAAGTTATAGTACTTAAGTGGCCGAAAAAGAAGTTGTGGCAATTAAGTGAGCAACTTATGAAAATTGTGACACTTGTAGTATCATCATCCCTAAATTCCTTTTACAGGTTTTTAATATCTTATTTTCATTGCAAATTAATCTGTTTTGATTCTACTAAATGACCAAATCAGATTTTGATTGGAATGATAATCCGGAATTTAATGGGATTTGCACTCACATCATGTCAATTGGCAGGTAGTCTTTTGCGCTGCATAATTGCATGTGAGTTTTGAAGCATCCTTATCTTCTCAAACTTTCACATCACAATCTCACTTGCTGGGATTGTCCACGAGTTGATGCCTGAGGACATGCTGGGTTTCTCAAGGACTTGGTGCCGGTTCACATTTGCCTATGGTTCCCGTAAGCAAATGAAGCAGCCTCGTTGGAGTCTTATGGCCGTTTTGTGATGTTCAATTTTTTCAACGACAATATTAGTTAGTGCAGTCCATTTCTTCGACTTTTCAAGGATCCACACAACAATTTCTAGAAACAGGTTTAGAAAAATGAGAACGAGGACCAGATAAAGAACAAGCAAAAAGCATGGTTTTGCCAATATAGAAAAGCATACCTAATTTCTGACTTGTAAGTGTATTCCTCACCTTCTAGATGACAAAGTCATACTCCCTGGAGTTCACCCTCCTAGTATGCAACCACAAGCCTAGATGTTTTACAAAGATTGTCGGTAGAACTAACCCCCAAGGTTCCCGTTACAATCTTCAGCCCTCAAGCGATTACAGAAGAATACTTTGGATTTCTCGGAGTTTTCCTTTTGCCCCGAGTCATCGTAAAATAGATTATGAATATCGGCAATCTTCTCACAACCCTGTTCAGAAGCTTCCCCTACTAGAAAAAGCTTATCAGCTCAGAACAGACGTGAGAAAGCAAGGCCACCACTGCAAGCTTTGACCGGTTTCCAATCGCCACTAAGGCATTCTTCACCTATGACTCAAAATCTCCATACGCAGGATAAACAGATAAGATGATTTGAGATCATCCTGTTTAATACCAAAACCAGGCTCAAAAAGATTAGTCATACCACCGATCAGAAGAAGTTTAGCAGATGCAGACGAGATTGACGTCATTATTAAGTCAACCCATTTGTCAGGGGATTTAAAAGGAATCAGGGTTCTCTTAATGAATTCTCATTCAAGCCCATCATAAGCTTTTTCAAGATCGATCTTATTGCAAGACAGCCTTCACAAGCTTTTATTAATCTGCTGAATAAATTCCTTAATAATGACGAAATCATCGTGAGTTCTTCCTCTGGGGGATACAACTAGCTTGGCAAAGCCCAATGAGGTCATCCAGAAAAGGTCTGAGCTTAGTAACCAAAATCTCCATGATCACTTCATACAGTCTTACGCAGGTTAATCGGTCCATCTTGTCAAAAATCGAAAGGTCTCGGCTTATGGGACACTTGAGAACTAAAACAAGCAGAGAATCATTGAAACGACGAGGAATGTCCTCACGTTAGAAAGAGCACCAACAACAGTACATTGCAAACAGAATCACCAACACAATCCCTTTGGTTCAAATGAGAACACTCGTGGAGCGTTTGTAGTCGAGCGACTGGGAGAATGATCCCGTCCATGTGACTACAACAACAATAACACGTTCTGCATTTGTCCTTGGTCCAGAATGCTCTCCTGCACAGTGACACGGAGCAAGCCAAAAAAATCTCTCCGCTTTCGAGCCTCCACATGTGGAAAACGCTGGCCGAATGGTCATTTATTAGTAGGGACAGAACACAAGACGGTCCAGGCCAACAACGTCACCAAGTTGACTGTGCTAAGCTCCAATGTAATGGTACGTGGGAGCTGTCACAAGCGACAAACCTTGTTGTGTCTCTCGTTCAACGTGGGCTTTGTCGCATCTATAGCGTTTTATGCGTGGTTCTCTGCCTCGAAGGATTGGAGAGACTAGGCGGGGAAAAGACGATGGCCGGCCGGGCGACATGGAATAACTAGACAAGTACTAACGGACGTTGACGTTTTTAACATTCCTGTTCGATTGAAGTGTCCTTTTGGAGAACTCCAACTGTAAAATCCTCAATGCATTGGACCGAGGCGGGGAGTGCGCCCATAAGATCGCCTACGTTGATGCCCTATTCATAGTGCCCCAAAAGTGGTTTCGGGCACCACCAAATTTCTACTGAGCGAAGATCCTGAGCAATAGACTTGACATTTTCTTTTTTTCTTTTTTTCTTTTTGTTGTTGTTAGTTTTTTTTATCAAACCGCATCGACATTCATACTACATGAGTTGATAAACTAACGGCAATATAGATAATACCATATGAGCACTATGATTCCTTACGTATGACTTCACATTTTTCACGGATAGATAATGTTCGAGCTAACTTCCGTGCACCTCAACTTGTGCATCCCAATCTCATGCACCGTTGCGTCTTGACATCCATTCACCTTGTACCCCATGTGTTTTCGATCACCATTCGTGCTCGCGCCATCTCTCTATCACAATCACATCCACGCCACCGGCACACGTCTTGAGAGAGAGAGAGAGAGAGAGAGAGAGAGAGGGAAGGTGGGATAAGGAACAGCACGGTAAGGCTTTTCACTTTGATGGGTTTTATATTTGAGGGGCCAAGTCCGTCCATGTTGGGTCAAAACCCAGCCCATAAGTGAATGATCCATAAAAAAGTATAGTTACTGTAATATATAAATAAATAAATAAATAAATAATAGGGAAGTATATGCACAATTGCGTTTTTCTCCATTTTTCTTCCCTGTGAAGCAGTACACCCACTCTTGACGAACGGAACTCTGAGGCTTTCCTTTGAAACTGCGACGGTAGTTAATATGTGACAATCAAGATATGTCCGTCTCTGTGATATGTCTTCAATCATTCGAGTATTGGTTCGATTTTTAGGATTTTGTTTCCAACAGCACAGCAAGGCTTTCAGTCCTTCAAGTACACTCCAGCAAAAAGATAAGCGTTTGGAATACGTTCCATTCCACTCAGCACGTTTTCCTCGTCAATCTCCTTTTCTTGGTTCCAGCTACACTAGCAAAAAAAGGAAGGGGAAGGAAGGTCGGGGCCATGGCCCCTCCACCCACGCGTAAAGGTAAAAGGGGCAGGAGGAGGAGCCCGTGCCGGGTCAACTCTGCCGTCCACCCAAGCCCCACTTGCCTCGTTTGACCCGAGCTTTTATCGGGCGTCCGTAGAGGGGGCCGTTCCGTGGGAGCGGGGCCCCATGTGCGCGTTTCCCCCCAGCACGGGACGATGATATGTCTTCAATCATTTGAGTATTGGTTCGATTTTTAGGATTTTGTTTCCAACAGCACAGCAAGGCTTTCAGTCCTTCAAGTACACTCCAGCAAAAAGATAAGCGTTTGGAATACGTTCCATTCCACTCAGCACGTTTTCCTCGTCAATCTCCTTTTCTTGGTTCCAGCTACACTAGCAAAAAAAAGGAAGGGGGAAGGTCGGGGCCATTGCCCCTCCACCCACGCGTAAAGGTAAAAGGGGCAGGAGGAGGAGCCCGTGCCGGGTCAACTCTGCCGTCCACCCAAGCCCCGCTTGCCTCGTTTGACCCGAGCTTTTATCGGGCGTCCGTAGAGGGGGCCGTTCCGCGGGAGCGGGGCCCCATGTGCGCGTTTCCCCCAGCACGGGACGATGACCCCCCCCAATTGGGTTTGCAACTTGGAAGTGCGACATCACTTCCGCATCTCCTCAATAAAGTGTTTTGACGGGTCCTGAGCAGGACCTTAAACTGCTCCGTGGAAACAACCCTGAGGGAAGGTCCCCACGTACGGAGTTGTTGCCCTAAGCAACACGTTGGGCCTGGCCTCCACCCCAACGTAAAACTGGGGGTAGAGAGAGTTTACTCTCTCGAAAAATATAGGTTGGGGGCAAAGTCCAGGCCCCCGGAAAACACATAAGAACTTGACATGGAGTTGTTGCCCTAAGCAACACGTCGGGCCCGGCCTCCCTCCCGACGTAAAACTGGGGGTAGAGGGAGCGTATCGAGTTAATGTCGAGTTTCAATTTTCAAGCATTGGTTACAAAAGATAACGAGCGAAACCATGCATTATTTGGCTATAAATCTTTTGTTAAGTTGCATAACCAATGATTAAATAAACGGCTGTCGTAAAAAGTTCATGGTCATGGAATTCCAAATAATGAAACGGAGAGAAAATTTACCCAATTGATCCTAAACTTTTTGTGCCGATACTAATTCAGCTCTAACGTTTTCAATCTCGTCAATTTAATCATATAAGTTTGCGTGAAATTCAATATAGTTCTTCCGATTATTTTTTTCCAGAAATCATTAAAGTGATAGTTTAGTCATAATCAATCGATCTACGTGGCTTATTACCACATCAGCAAAAGTAAATTGGCGAGATTGATAACGTTATACGTGCAGTAAATTCAAAGCTGATGAGACAATTTCTCAATGATACAGGTACGATGGTAGACTGATTCTTTGGATCTTGATTGAATAATTCATCATGATCTTTCTTTAATTAATCAAGACACGGCGGTCTTGATTCGGCAAGTGTTTTGATCAGGCAAGTTTGAACTCATTAAATTAAAGTTGACCGCGTGGGGGGGCCCACGAAGGCCACCCGAGCGCCCCCGAACTCGAGGTCGCCAATGTGGACAATTTCTACCCGTTGAACCCAATAATTCCTCCCGAAATTAGTAATCATAATAATAATGAAAAATCCCAAAAAGTCCACTACTGCAAGGTGGGCGCCCCCCCAAAAAAGGGGCAAGGAATGATCTCATGGAGAGTAAGCCATGTAGAATATTCTATTATGTCTGCCTAGCATAAAACAAGATATTAAAATTTGAGATCCTACAGTCTTATATACTATCTAAAAGTTCAAAAACAATCTCATCCCCATCGCTAGTTATCTAATCCTGTACAGAAAAAGAGAAGATTTTAAATCATCGAACTTACACGGTATCTCTCCGTGCACGTAACTTAACTTACTCTCTTTTCACGTGAAATATTTTCAGCCGAATGTCAAAATTCATCACTGAATTTGAAACTACTCCCCTCATTTTTTCTTTGGACTAAATAAATTTTATATGCACGGTGTCTGGAACCAGGGGTACTGGTTAGACGTGCTGGTTCAAGACACTGTGTGAAACACATGTCTAACTAGTAGGAAACAAGCTTCCGATCTGCATACATTCCTTATTTTAATATTCGGTGCCTGCACATCTTATCCCCAAATTAGAGAGTTTTTTTTCTTACGCCTGTGAAAATATCCTCGAATTTTACATTCGAGAGTTCAAATGAAAGAGTTGTGCTCCCCAAATTTATAACATGTGCATAGCGTGAGCATCACCTATCAAATCAAGAAAATCAAGAAAGTCGTGAAAAATCGCAACCGAAAATATTGGGAATCAGGATTTAGTTCCTTTTTTCTTTTTATTTTAATTTTCCTTTTTTTTTAAATTATTTTTGGGGGTAGGGCATATCTCAATAACTGTAAGGCTGCATATATATAGAAGGAGAAAAGGTAGGGAGCCTCCCATGCAAAGAGCTCTTCTCTTCTCTACTCTTCTCTTCTATCCTGTCTGCGTAGCTTTCGCGTTTCGATCTGGTTAAATCTTATTCTATCCTGTCTTCCTATTTCCTCTCCTTTCCGTTATATCCTTCTCATTCTCTTTCGCCTGAGCTCTCTTCCGAAGATCCTCTCCGCGCCTCGGATTTTACTGTGTCGAGAGTTTTCTGGGGTTGCTCCAGGGCATGGTGAGATCGCCGTTCTCATCCTTCTGCTGCTGATGCTTTTGGATCTTCCTGTTTTTCTGACGTGTGCTTGTTTTCCCGTCTAAATGCAGGCGAATCAAGCTGGAGACGTAAGCTTCCAAGAGGTCAGCCACCCCCCACCACCTCCTGAATTGCCCATCAGAAATTTCTTATGTGGATTATGTTTTCTCTTCTCGTATGGTTGCCTTAAAAGGTTGTTGTGGTTTATGTTTTGTTGTTCTTTTTTACAGGAATATGTGGTGAATTCTAGAGGGTTGAAGCTCTTCACCTGCAGATGGGTTCCAAGCGGGGAAGCGAAAGCTTTGATCTTCATCTGCCACGGTTACGCCATGGAGTGCAGCATCACCATGAACAGTGAGCATATCTTTCTTTTTTCTGGTTAACCTTCCCTATTTGTCTGTCTTTGTTCGGCACTGGTAGTTTGAATCAGACGAATTAATGAATCGGATCGATGTTCAGGCACGGCGATCCAGCTGGCGAAGGCGGGCTTCGCGGTGCACGGGATCGACTACGAAGGCCACGGGAAGTCGGAGGGGTTGCCGGGGTTCGTCGACAGCTTCGACGACATCGTGGATGACTGCTCCAATCACTTCACCAGCATCTGTGGTCAGTTTCTTCCTTCCCTCTCTCATTAAAGCAAAATTCCAAATTCTGCATTCGTAATTCAACCATTCCTTCTTTGACTACTCTGGGGTTGACTTTTCTGATCTTGCTACGGTTTGCAGAGAAGAAAGAGAACAAGGGGAAGATGAGGTATCTGATGGGGGAGTCGATGGGAGGAGCGATGGCCCTCCTCCTGCACAGGAAGAAGCCGGACTTCTGGGACGGAGCTGTCCTGGTCGCCCCCATGTGTAAGGTGTGCGCCTCTGATTCCTCAGCTCTCTTCTCTTCAAATCTTTACTTTCCATCTCTTTCTATGTCCGATTCCATTTCCAGAATTTTCTCAAGATTTTAGTCCTCTGGTATCTTGCGCATGGCGGGTCTCGGTTGGATCCAAGGCATCTGCTGTTTTCTCTTCTCATTTCTTGACCTCTCTCCTGTCTCTTTTGCCGTTCCAGTTCTGACAAACGCATGAGATGAACACAAGAAACCAATTATAAAGTACGAAAAAGGACAAACGGTACTGCTGACTATCTGTCTGGGCTTGTTGATCGGTTGACCGGTTCAGGGACGGTGTTCTTGCGAGGGTTAAACCCGCTTCTGTGCGAATTCTTGACATCCTTCGTTAACAAGCTCGGCCATTTTAACCGACGAGGACGAGCACTCCAATGCGAATCCCCCCGATCAGTTCCTGGACGAGTTCTTGAGATGATGAAATGTTTAGGCCTCGCGTCCGCGAGATGTCTTTTTCAGGGCCTTAGGCCAGGGCTCACATGTTGCTAGATCAGAAAAAGAGTCCCAACCTTTGACTTTTCCTGGTCTTGATGCTGCTTCTCCTCCGTGTCCTTTTTTTTGTATTTTTGGACGGTGATGCTTCCATCATACACAACGTCAAATCTTCACTTTTTCTAGTATTATCCCCAGAAAAAAAGTCAACCGTTGGGACAGAGACAATCGAATAACGTAATGGCTGAGTGGGGTCTTGCTTGATTAGTTTAAGCCCTGGAAATTTCTTGGCAGATTTGAAGGGCGTCAAAGAATCTTTCGATCTAGAAGGAGCATCATTGGACTTTATATTACAGAATCATTTCATCTTCTCAACTGGGTTTTTCATTTTTTTTTTTATATTCGGTTATCTGTTTGTTTATTAGAAATTATTTTCATTGAAATGGACAGAGCAAGAGCGTTAATTAGGTTTTCCTTCTTCACCCTTTTCTACTTGCATGTCAACTATCTTAATCTATCTATTCGAAATTTAATGCAGAAGGGTTTTACATATTTTTCTTCTTCTCTTTTTGGGTTTCAGATTGCAGAGGACGTGAGACCTCATCCCCTGGTGATCACCATCCTAACCAAACTGTGCAGAATCATTCCGACGTGGAAAATAATACCGACCAATGACATAATCGACCTCGCCTTCAAAGAGCCCAGCGTCAGGGAGCAGGTCACATTTCATCTCCCCAATTTCTTTTTCCTTTTCCCAAAAAAAGAAGTAGAAAATCCCCTGTTATATTCCAAGGATTAGATGGCCTCGGATATTATATAGTGATATTAATATTCTCCAGGCAAATTTATTCGCAGGTAAGAGCAAACCCGTATTGCTATAAGGGACGGCCTCGCTTGAAAACTGGCAATGAACTACTGACCGTCAGCATGGACTTGGAGAAGCGGCTCGACGAGGTATACACATCAGTCTCTCTGGAACTTCATCACGTCCCTTCTTGGGATTCCTGATGATAAAGAGCATTTGAGTCACCGATTTCTCCCGATGATTATGAGCAGGTTTCGTTGCCGTTCCTACTCCTGCATGGAGGAGAGGACAGAGTGACCGACAAGGCGGTGAGCCAGCTCCTCTATGAGGTCGCCTCGAGCACGGACAAGACGTTCAAGCTGTACCCCGGGATGTGGCACGGTCTGCTGTACGGAGAGCCGCCCAGCAACACCGAAATCGTGTTCGCCGACATCATCAGCTGGCTCGACGAGCGGACCACTCTTGGGAACTCGAGGCTAGAGAGAGAGCAGAAAAATGCAGAGGACGACGGCACCACGAAGGCCAAATAGTGTGGGAAGACGGAGGATAATGATTTGATTTACATTGAAGAGAGAACACAGTGTCCTTTCTCGATCATCCACGTCCTCCATTATTGAGTTCAAGTGATAGAGCTATTTGAGTGATCATATTGAATTGTATTTACTTTACGTTTTGTTCGCAAATAGTCCGGGCAATTTGCTTGCTGTACAGATTTACTATTCAAAGGGAAGAAAAATGTCCTTAGTTATCTCTGACTCTGAGAACATCTGCGAGATAGCCAATGGAGCATTGAGATAAACCTAACCAAAAGAAATCATAAGGAAAACAATAGGAAAAAAAAAATAGCAATCCTTTCATGTCATCGACTAGTTAACAAAGATGCCCTAGTTAGGATAGACGCAGTTCGTTCTAATGCTCGAAAGAGAAGTGCTGGCATCATCTACAGGATTCCGATTTCATTTCTGGATCTCTTAAAAAAGTTCCAACAAGTCTTGCCAGTTATAACTTCATGTCGACTCAAAGATACAAGCATCTTTTTCAAGGAAGGGAACCTAAGCCAGAGGTCATAAATATTGCTACAGACAGAGAAGGGAGAGAGTGAGAGAAGTACTACATCATCAGAATTAAATCCAGATTCGCTAAGTAGCTCATTTAACGGAAACGAGAGGTGTAAGGACAGGGAACTTCAAACTCTCCGAGCAATTTACCCTGTTCATACCCCGATGCTGTAGCATCCTTACACCCAAAGCCAATTCCCATGCATCTCGTGTCCAAGAGTAACATCCATGTCACACAAACCAATCCATGTGGAAGAACCTGGAATGTTGAGCTGAGCATACAACATTGACGCCACTAATTAGTATCATTGATCAATGGAATCCAGCATGCAGAAAACACTTCCATAAGAGACACAAGCAAAAGAAAGTCTGTTAAGGGCAGGAACTGAGGCATGGGCAACATATTCAAGAGAAAAGCGTTCTAAAATACCAACAGGAGGGAGCATGCCATTATAGCATGAGCTTTCACAAATCCTGAAAAGCGAAATCTTTGTTTCTCAGTTCTCATATCTTAAATATAAAGTCCAGAGACAGGCAGTTGTACAAAGAAGAGGACAAAACAAACAGGCCAGTGGCGGCAAGTCGTGCAAAAGAAGAGGACCAAGACAGACAGTTATGGCTGAATAAACATGTCCACACGCAAACAATACATCCATATAATTCCAAAAATATATAGCCCAGCAGGATGAGGATGCACCTTCAAGCTGACTATCCCATTTCTCAGATAATCTTGTTTCTCACTTCTTCCAATTTCTTTAGGATCTCTGCTGGTGTTCTATCCAATTCATCAGCTATTTTTCTTTGCAAATCCATAGGCAGGGTTGGAAACTGCTCGCATAAATCGCCGTCGATCACGTCCTGAAAAAGGAACTCAATCTTTAGCAGCAGTCCACATCAAATAGTAAAGCTCACAACCATAGAATCCAATCTTAATAACTATACATTTAGCGGTAAAATAACATCAGTCAGCACAAGTAGATATCACAATCACACTAAGATGACAAAGCTTCTTCATATGACATCTAAACATTTAGCAGTAAAGATACAGTGTTACTTTGGATCGGGTACGAGTATCTAATAAAGATACGTGTGTCTGACTTGCCTAACTCTAAACATCAAAGAAATGGAATTGCCTCAAAAGGATCCAAAACTTGAACATGGGTATGGCATGGTGAGTCGTCTGGTAACTGGGGTCTTCTCTTTCTGACACATAATATAAAAACTTCCTTTGCATGCTCAGACATTTCAGGCCCAAGTTAGTAAACCTGCCTAACTACGCCTCAAACGTGAATACTTGAGACACTCAACAAATACCACCAGATGAATCAATAATAACAGTCTGCCATATTGATGGACAAGTTTTTCGATGATTGGCAAGACAATAAAGTTCAGTCTTATGAAGAGAGAGAGAGAGAGAGGAGATCAAGAAAGTTTAAAATCACAACTGCAGCCATTTTCCAGATAAACCTTTCGAACGGCAGAAAAAATAAACAGGAAAATTTATATAATGTATACTAGAATGGGCCTGCGCATTGCTGTGGAAAAATTGAATTCTCCGTGTAATTTTTTATTAAGCAAAAGAATTATTTTAATATAATTATTTTTCTTTAATATTGACTGAGTTTGTTGAATTCTACTTATCAATGATAAAAATGTAACACATGTTGCTTATTTAAAATACATGTCTTCTCATGTTATGCGTTCTTATAGATTATGTGTTGATATAGCACATTAAAATTTTAATTTTGCCTATTACAAATTAAAAATTTTAACTTTTCCAAGAAACTTGATAATATAATCCCAGTAGTTCTACCATCCTTAAGTATTACTTTACAATATTGTATTGCACGTGATAATAAAATGAACTACCTATTTCATCATTACAATAAAAAGATTAATGCATACGAACAAAACTAAATTAAAAATATCTAGAAGGAAATATGTCTAAGGACCACTAATTGCAAGAATAGGTAGCACCACTCACCTTGACAGGAAAATAAGCAGATCTGTAAGCCATGTGATCTCTGCCACACAAGGGGGGGTATTCCTGCCTCAAATGCATCTCCAAGTGCGAGAAGAAGTCAACATCATCACGAGATGTAAATGGAAGTAACGCTCCTAAACTCCCCATTACTGTCCCATAGATGACAGAATCTCCGCCACCAGGAATCAGGGATGCCTTCTGCAAGCAAGTGACTACATCACCTACATGAAACTGCACTATCTCCTCTACTTTATTCGGTGCTCCATTCAACTTCCCCTGTTCCCATTTTATCTTCCCACCGGTTGGATCCTCTTCAATCTCATCTGAGACATCCTGGGGTAAACGGACAAAATAAACATTGCCAAATTTGTCTGCTCCTGCCATAGTGTCAAAATCAATATGGTGTGATGCCGTAACCCATCTTGGTACAGAATCATCAGCAAATACATATAGTTGGTTCTCATCTCGTCGGTACTTGCAATAATGGAAAGACTGCGAAAATGAAGAGCCAAACATATAGTCAGATCCAAACATCTAGTCAGATGTGAGAGACGGGAAAATTATCTAAGATGACAACCCACACCACAAAACATGTCATGCGGACATTTCCAAAAAACAAAAGACCGGCTATGAGAAGGAATTACGGACAACACAAAATTTCTATCGCAGAAAAATCAGTCTACAGGAATATATTACATACATGTGCAAACTATAGGGAGATTATAGTTCTTTTGAATTAAAGAAAGATCAGCATAATTTGCTCTAAGACATACCTCTTGCATATCGCCCGCGTAAATTCGATCACGGTAGGTTTGAATAGACACAATTGTGTTGGGAAACAGCTTATTCTCACACTTTCTAAGCAATCTTTTTTTTCCCAAATCATAGAGCCTCAGGACTGGGCCTATCCCAGCAAGTAACCTTCCCTGGAACTGACATAAAGCTAGAGGAACACCTTCAACTTGCGTCTTGTGCAAAAGTTCAAGGGCTCTCCCATCATCCACAAACCTATAAATATGAATGAATCCAGAAGCCACACTTCTTTTTGGCCAGAACTGCAATCCTTTTGCCGTGCCAACAGCCAACAAAGTTCCATACTCTTTCTCACGGAAGTTCACAGTGCATACACTATATGCAGCTTCATTGTCCTGAAGTTCCAACAGACAGGTTGTGTTAGATGTCTTTGGGTCAAGCACTCTGATGCAAGAAACCCACTTGTCAGACTCTGCCTTTGGATAACCGTACTGTTCATCAGACAGATGATCATTCTTGTCCTCATCATCACCACCATTTTCCATCTGTTCACCGTTGTTATTTCCATTTTCACCCATGTCAGCACCCTCAAAGAATTCCTTTTTCCCAGCTTCACGCTCTTCTGCAGTGAATGCCCCCTGATCACTTTCAATGATAATCAGGGATTTCCTTTTATGAAATACAAACTTTCTAGGAGTGTACCTCAGAGGAATTGCAGTCTCATTAAATGTTTCTCCCAACCTCTCAATAGTGAAAACCCTCAATGCATCCCCAGCCACAGCAACCACACCTTCAGCACATTGGTCGGATGAAAATGAAGCAGCAAATTCAAGAGCCTCATAAGAAAGAGGTGTCAAAAGAAAATGTCCCTGATGAATATAACCTAGCCATGGGCGACTAGACAAGCAAAGCATAGCACGCCTGCCTCTGATGACAATAGAAAAGAGCTTTGGGGCTCTAAGCCCCAAAAATCTGGAGCGAGAATCGGAAAGCTGACCAGTCACCATGTCAACGACTGTCCTAAACAGAACTCCATTACTTAAACCAGCATTGAGGAAAAGACTGGCAGGATGATCAGCACCATCCTCCCCACCAATTGATGCCTGGACTTCAAGAAAGAGAAGAGATTCTGGAGCTGCAGAAACACTCTGGACACTCAGAATCTGCAAGCAATCATCTGGATCCAAAGATAAGATCCGAACAGTGTTGTCATATGAACCAACTGCAAGAAAACGAGATCTTTGCCTTCCTTCTGGCACAGGAGCAATGTCCAAGCAAGCCACATCTCCAGACATTTCAAGCTTCTCCACCTCCATCAACTGACCAGTCATATCCACCTCAAAGTATATAAGCTCACCTCCACTGAGAGCAATCACCACTTGTAGCCTGTTAGAACCAACCTTCACTATAGTCCTCTTGCCAGGAGTTCTCCATTCATTAATACGACCATCTTCCCTGATATGTCTGATACCGCTGGGGTGAACTTGCATTAAAGAATCATCGCCAATAAGGGACACTGCGAGGGACGGTGTAGTGTCAAGAAACCCACTGTCACTTACTTCTTCGACTGTCTCACCAATCGAAAGCACAAGAGTTGCATTAGCAAATGACACAACAATGTACGCATCAAACTCATCAATCAAATTCTTCTTCACAGTCCAAACAGCACTCGGTACACCAGGAAGCTGTGAAACAGCCATTTCACTAATGGCCAAACCCGGCCTCAGTATCCTCAGAGAAGATCGAGGACCCCGACCACATAATGTGAATATCTGAGGTGTTTCTTCCTCAAATAGGTTCTCTACTTTCATGTCCATTATGGGCATCAAGCTCTCAACCTGGTCAATCCTAACAAGATTTTTAAGGCCTCTAGGCTGAAAAAACACAGGCTGGAAACCTTCTTCAGTTTCCATTAGCGTAGCCGACGAAGCCTCCACATCAGCGTCTTCACCTATCGCCTGGAACTGATACAGAGCATGGTTTCCAAACTCAGATGCTGCAAACAGAAACCCTGATTTCAAAACGCACATGGAAGAAGTAACCGGAATAGTATCGAAATACTTGATCTTCAACTCCTCAACATGTTCACCATCATGCTCCAACGTGGCCTTAAATATATCGCCATACTCCGTCTGCAAAAGGAAGAAAAACATAGACTTCTGCTTGTGCGTGGCAGCCGAGATGATCAGCACGCCGCGTTCCGCCGGCAAATCAGCTCGTCTCGGAATAACCGCGCGGACATCCGGGTGACCCTGGTTCTTATAAATCACGAAATTCTCCGCACATACCAACACTCCGCTAGGCCCATCGCCTCCTCCAGGCACGGTAACGAGCATGTTAGCGCCGTTATCGACAGGCTCGGACCATTTCCTCGACACATGGTTAAGCCCCAAGTCGAGCTCATAAAACGTCAAGTGCTTCTGCGCCTCGCTCGCCGCCTGACCGGTCGAATCCTGGTCGGCCTCCAAGTAATCCAGCTCAATTGAGGCGAATATCGGGTTATCGAACCCGCAGTCCACCCCGCAGATCGAGTACGTTATGGTGTGCGACTTGTGCGCCTCCAGGGGCGACGAGATCGTCAACCTGGCCGCCGTATCCCTGTTCAGGACGTAAACAAGCTTCTGCTTCTCGCAGGCCCCGATCATGACGGCCCTCCCCTTGGGGTCGATGGCGAGGTACTGGCCCGGCACGATGCGGCGGCACCCGGACTTGCCGAACGTCTCCTGGTGGACCTTGTCGAAGACGTTCTTCTCCCGGTTGAACTCGAGGATGACGATGCGGCCGGAATCGGAGCCGACGACGATGTAGTCCTTCTGGGCGCCGGTGAGGCGGAACTGGGCGAGGGAGCGGACGGCGCCGAAGATCTCGACGGAGAGGACGGTCTGGATCTTGCCGCTGTCGTCGGGGCGGAGGAGGTCGAGGATCTTGCCGCGGGCGACGACGATCTCCTGGGACTTCCCGCCGGAGAAGTTGCCGTTGATGGCGCAGACGATGCCGGTGGCCTTCTGCAGGGTGAGGCTGTAGAGGTACATGGCGAACCGCTTCGGAGGTCAGAGCTGCTGCTGCAGCTAGAGAGAGAGAGAGAGAGAGAGAGAGAGAAGGAGAAGGAGGGAGGAGCTTCAGGTGCTCGACATTTTCACTGGTTTTTTGCAGGGGAGAGTTAGGGTTTTGCTCGACGGAGATTTTGGGAGAAGAGAAGGAGCGCGAGGGAGAGGATTCGCATCTCGCGCCTCCTCGATATTTGATCGGACGGCTGAGTTTAGGTCACAACCGGGTTGACCGCGCCGGATCCGCTTTCGCCACCGTTCGATCGTGGGAAGGAGTAGAAGAATAGCTCGTTATATTTTCTGGTCCTCTCTCTGGGTTAGGAGTGGATTCACTCTTGCTTCTTGTAAAGATGCTCAATTCTACTCTATTGAAACCACTATGATGTTATTGCTTTGGTAACAAAACTAGATTGTGTATAATGTTCTAATGGAATGTTCAATTACTTACGTCGCATTTCCGTCCGAAATCACGTCATAAAAATTAGCTGTTGATGGGCGATTTTGTAAACATAAATGTGCCTAAATAAATTGATAATCCCATGAAAGTCGATTCCATTTAGAAGTGATCATTGGACAAATTATACCCGAGCCCAAACTTAAGATGGGACCTAAACTTTTGCCCTTGCCTACCTATCCTAAATATTTGATATGGAAATCTTCGAGTAGGAAGGGATTAGACTTTCTCACTAAGATGCCCTTATCCAAATATGTTTTTGGGCCCTTATGGTTTGGGCCGAGTTTGGGTGAGCCGCGGACTGTTGGATCCATGATAAAATCTAATTCCACTACATGTAATAATGACATTGTTATTATCTTGTCTAGTTTGACAAAAACATATTTCAGACCACTCTTATAAATAAATAAATAAAAGTGAATGATTTTTAGATTTTATAATCCCAACTTTAACTCACAACCTCAAATACAAAATTTCTCCATTTTCATTTTTAGACTGCTTATAAGAATTCTTTCGATTATTATAATCATAATAAATTTAGATCGCATTTATTTTTGGGATTTGCTTGTAGTTAGAAAATACTTTTATTCCCTTCATAAGTTATTGCTTTATCTTAATGCTAGTAAATTCATTGCAATATTGATCAATTACTTGCGATACTAATAAAATTTCAGAGGAGTTGGTAATTTACTTACCACATCAATAGTATTTCAAAATAGTTGGTGATTTACTACTTCATTATCATGTAAGTATACTAGGTTCCTGATAAAATTTCAGAACAGTTGATAATTTACTACTTCATTAGAATTTTTGTAAATTCCAAATAGTATTGGTAATTTACACTTGACACTGGTAAAATTGAAGGGGAGTTGGTAATTTACAATTTCATTTGAATATTGATAAATTCCTGATATTATTGATAATATACTTACGAGACTTGTAAAGTGTCAAAAGAGCTAGTAATATCCTACTTCAATAGAATGATGGTAAATTTCTCATTAGTATTGGTAATTTATAATTGATTTAACCGATGAGTGAGTTCCCGATCATACTTTTTTACCAGCACGATTGGAAAACTACCGGCCAAACCGGGATTCTACTGACATGGAAATTTCGCAAGAATCCAGTATGAATTATTGTATGTATTCAAGATTGGAATTACCTTGAGATGCCTAGGATGAATTCAGCCTATGATGTATAAAATATGCATTTCATGGGAAGACCTAGAAAGGATGTGCCAGATCATAATCTCAGTAACTAAACCAAAAAATAAGAATGATCAACTCCTGAGTCTTAAACTAGTTTTCCTACCTTTTTCGCTGATGATCTCTATATTAATCTCACCACTCACTGAAGCTTTCTGGCCACAAAATACATGGAATCTATTGGAGTGGGTGGAAACAAGAAGTGCCATTTTTCATGTAATAGAAGCAAGATAAAGGAAATTCTTGCCAGAACGATTCATGTCATATGATTACATTAATCCCAATGTCAGAATTCAATAAGACCCAACTCTGCAAAAAGCTTCTGCTTTGTAATGTCTCCTCTCAATTATCTCAGATGACAGGGTTAGCTGATGGGAGATAATGGTTTGGAAAGCTTCCTAACCAATACACTCGCTTCTGCTGCTGGAGAGGTTACTCAACAACTCCACTTCCATCAGCTCCATTCTGTGATTTGAGACATTCTGAAAGCTTTCTCTCTCTATATAATCCCCAATGACTCCCAATCAACATTCATCCACAGCAAAGAATCTCTTCACTTGCTTTCTTTTGAAGTACAATTTTCTGCTTCTGAAAACTTTACACATCAAAGAGATGACTGCTTCTCTTTTGTTCACTTCCAAGGCCATCACTTGCCTTCTGCTCCTGACCATCGCCGTTGGATGTGCCCGCTCGGCAAGGACCCTCGATGAGGTCGGCCCGCAACCTCAGATCTTCACCAGTCCTCCTGGAGCCACCAATCCCGGCGGGGCACTTGTCCCCAATGTGGCTGGCCCCGCCACCACATTACCAGGCGGCGGAGTCCCCCTCGCCACCCCTGCCACAGAAGATGAGAGCGCGGACGCTCCTCTCCCTGACGACAACACTGCCGGACCCGTCACTGATGTGGCCCCTGCAGCCCCAGTTGCACCTGAAGCTGAAGCACCTAGCATTGTGGCACCGACCGGCACAATTCCGGCACCAGGTGGGGCTACCGCTGCGGCTACTAACGCTGCTGTGGCGGCAAATCCCGGTGCTGACCCTCAGTTATCCTTCTTTATGCATGACATATTGGGCGGATTGCACCCGTCGTCCAGAGTGGTGACGGGGATTATAGCCAATTCCGGCGACAATGCCCTCCCGTTCTCCAAGCCCAACAACAACATTTTCCCCATCAACGGCGGGGTACCGCTGGTCAACGCCAACCTCAACGGACTGATCAACAACAATAACCTCCCTCGCCTCAGTGGCCTCAACGGCGGGCAAGGGAGCACCATAATTCAGAACAGCGGCAACAACAACCAAGTCTCGGGCGGCAACAACCAGCCGTTCATCACCGCCGGGCAGCTCCCTGCTGGGGCCACGCTTCAGCAGCTCATGTTTGGGACAATCACGGTGATCGACAACCAGTTGACTGAAGGGCACGAGTTGGGCTCCGCCGTACTTGGCCAGGCACAAGGGTTCTATATGGCTAGCTCCTTGGACGGGACCAGTCACACAATGGCAGCGACGGTGTTGTTGCACGGCAGCGACCACGAAATAGACGACACGATCAGTTTCTTTGGGGTCCACCGCACAGCTTCACCAGTGTCTCAGGTCGCGATTGTCGGCGGGACTGGAAAGTACGAGCACGCTAAAGGTTATGCCGCTGTGGAGACCCTTCCTCAGGAAAATCAGCACACAACAGATGGAGTGGACACCATTCTGCATTTCAACGTTTTCTTCTCTGAGTAGGACGCCTTGTGTCGTTTGTTGGCTTGGTGGCTTGTCCCTAGTGTGCTTGACTGTCATGTTTTTTTTACATGCATCTAAATCAATGTTCTTATTTCAATGAAATTCAGATGATTTACTCTTCTTTTGCTTGAAAGGGAATATAATCTTTTAATCTAAATGATTGTCGCCCATTTCATCGTTAGTTATGCTCATCTGGTGGATAAAACTGATGTCAGGCTCTTGTTCGTGATTAGATATGACTTAGCAAGCCCTTTCTGTTCAATTCCTAGGTTTTGCAAATGGAACTTTACCTGTGGCAATCAGTCCAGCTTCGAGCCAGGATAATGCCATCGAACTAGTTCATTATACAGGTCTCATAAGATCATAGATTGGAAATGGAAATATGCCTTCTAAGAAGTCTCAAATCTGTTAAAAGATGCCTAACGACATTACTGACTTCTGTATGCAATGTTCATTCGCTTTGTAAGTATGTGAACATTTTAAGTTTTCAAGTTGTTACAGTCCTCTGCTTTCTGTAAATAAATGGTAATCGCCAATTGCAGTTCAAGAGCTCACCTTAAACCGTAATCCGAATAGGTCACTCGGTCATTTTACATATGCATATGAACAAGAACCAGAAAACCTAGCCTCCATAGTTAAACCTAACACCAAAATAACCGACCCTCCCTTCGATTTGTTCCTTCCCGAAAGCAGAAACAGTATGATCTTACCCATAACAGAACAGTGCAACTTAACTATCCCCACCAGCCAGTAGTAACTGAAGATCTTCTGACAGATGAAAAGCTTGCAATAATGCATCAAAAGAACTCACTTCTTCAGCTTTAGTTTGATCAATACATGAATAAAACATTGAATTTATACAATCTTCCCCTCAAAAGTCTCTCAAACGATCAAAACTGTTTCAACATAAAAACCACTATTGCCCCTTGATGTTTTTTTGATTGATTCCCCTGTTCAAAAATACAAGCCAAGAATCAAAACAAAGACTCACAAGCACCATTTACATGCTGATAACCTCCACCACAAGCTCACCAATAACTAGCCTCTCCAACTCTGTGACTACATCGCTTGATTTTTGCGAGTATCGATTTCCCTCGATTGAAAAATACAAGCCAAGAATAAATAATTTAAAAAAAAAAAAAAAGCCTTACAAGCACCATTTACATACTGACAACCTCCGCCACAAGCTCATCAATTACTAGCCTCTCTATCTCTATGACAATAGAATCTGAACAATCTCCTAAATCTAAAGACTTAAAATCACTTTCCAGCAGCTTCTCAATTGACTCCTTTCTCATTTCTATATCCTGTCTGACCAGAAATTCACAGAGCACTTCCTCAATGGTGTCCATAGTTAGACATTTCCTAATCCTTGTCGATATAGGACTTCCACATGCTCGAATACCCCAAAATGAATGGAGAAATTTCATCAAGAAAAAGTTTATTTGGTCAAATAGGAGCCTCCTTTCAGACCTTTTCCAAGACTTCTGCTCACCATATCTCTTCTCTAGGGCCTGAAAAACTGAGAGGTTGATCGGGCTTTCTAAAGAGTGCCATTTATGGAGGCCACTCGAAAGATTTGTACCATGAAGACCTGCCTCGGTCAAAATATCAACAAGATAATGGAAGTCTCTACTTTCCTGAACAGCAGGTGATCTTGTTAAATCTTCTCTTTCCTTAGATACGTGGGAAGGCCATTCCATGTTATGTCCATGGCTTGACCCAGGTCCATCCGAGCATGCTTCTGAGGGCTCCAAATCGAAAAAATGAAATTGCAGCCCACCACCTATTACAAAATTAAAGAAGTTAAATTGTGAAAATGATTAATGATAACAAAAAAGTGTAGCTAAGTTTACTGACCAAAATGATCAGTGCTGCTGCTAAATGGAACCTCTTCAAGTTCAAGAACTGAATCTGGACTAGCCTGATCAACATCCTCCAAGCTCTTGAAAGAGACTGCTTCGATGCTGGGGCAACAAACAGAAATGGAGTCCTCTTCTGTAAATTCGGTTGATATGTCCTGTTCAATTGTCTTAACATTAGCAAACCTCCGTACAACATCTGACAATACCACCCAATAATAAGCAAGCAAAGCCGATGAATTTCTGACAATAAAATCTTCAAAAGACAACAGTTAAATACCTCTTGGACAAAAATGCAAGAAAACATTTTAAATGGATGATGAAGAAGAAAAATGTGATCTAGAAGTTCAACCAATGCAAGATGATTAAGCAAACTTGGCTGAAAACAGTTGACTACAGATTAGCATAAAAAGGAGCTCACAAAAAGACCATTCCATTCATGCAAACGGAGCTTACACCCTTCATTTGAAGAGTTGGTTGGTATATCACACAAAAAAAGGACACAAATCATAAAGCAGAATTTTCAGCAGACATCACATTGAACCCAAAAGGAGATTGAATTGAAAGTGGAAAGTGATATTGACACGAGGAACTAGCTATTCTTTTATTGCTGGAAAAATTATGGTCAAAGCGGTACCACCAAATATGAACGTGAAAGGTTGAGTATCCAGAAATTAAGTTGCCGAAGGAGAAGAAGAAAATTAAGCATGATGAGAAAATCAGTGTTCTTAGCAATGGTTATGTCTATACACTGACTTTTGGCTTTTGAAACATCTTTGTGGAGAACAAAATTCTATAAAATGAAACTAAGAAATAGATCGACAATTCGAGTGCCAAGATAACCGTCATGATAAAGCTACTTCACCCGCTCATTTCTCTGATGTTAGCACTCTCTAGTGGCCTGACCAAAATCACTCTACTCTTGAAACCGGCTAAGATTTTCAATCTATTGAGCATCAACAAGAAATCATTTCATCTTCTTCCAGACTTACGAGAATACCCTTTGTTATTTAGTGGGTAAGAAACTGAGAGACATTTCAAAATGATGCGTCCATGATGTAGGAGATTCTTTTTTTTTATTAATTTCTAATGTTGATAGAGAAAGTGTCAGTTTGCTAAGCTCATAATACTCAGACACCAGGGTCAAGGTCTATTAGGCAAAGATATGGTTGACATGTTAAATTACAAAATGATGTGCCTCTCTACTCTTAATTTCCAGCTTCGTCAAGTAGTCAAGAAGTCAACAGGAATGTTCTTTAAATAATCATGTCTGTTTTTCTACTTTTTGCAAAGTCAGCCGTCAACATCAATCACAAGGACATACACTACATGCTATCATATCTTGAGTTTACTGACACAGTTATTAAGCCATTTCTTGCAACAAACTTGACGTAAATAGAAATTCTAACAAGATGAACCAAATAAAGTGAAAATTCAATGTCCAATAATAAAAATTAAGAGAAACGGACAGCCTTAAACTATGCCAATGACTAGCTGTAAAAAATTAAAGGAACATATGTTTATCAAACCTGCTGAATTGAATTTTCTGAAAGATTGGAGAAGACATCAATATCTGCAGCCACGGGTGACTTCAGAGCCACAAAATTCTGTCTCGAGTCTCCTGAAAAGAACAACTTTTCAGACTCATTCTTCAGTTCCTGCTGGATCACTTTGGGCTCCAATGAGAATGCATTGTTCTTTTCCTGAGCTGACACATAACCTCCATGATTCAGTGCAAGGAAAAATCTGGAGTTGTTGTGATGGAACACTGAAGATTTTAATTTTGACGAGTCTTTCCAATTGAATTCTTTCTCCCTCGACCTGCTTCGAACCACATCATATGGAAATTCAAGTCCTTTAGACCAGCTGCAACCACTTTTCTTCCTGGTTGTGGGACTTGCAAGCATAATAGAACGTAATAAAGATCTAGAAGTTGGTGGTTCTCCGAGCTGCCCAGTCTTCCAACAGTCTCTAGTACTAATTACAGAGAAATTAGTTAAATTCTCAACTGCACCAAACCTCCAGGTGTGATTGCCTGGAGCAGAACCATTATTTCTAGACATAACATTACACTTATGCGTGGAAACTATTTCCTCAATGGTCCTGCTTCCACCTGTCCAACAAACCTCTTGATTTTCTTTAGTACTCTTCCATGTTTTCGAGGTTCTCCTCTCGTCCTTTCCAGCCATACATGGTTCCTCCAGAGAAGAGATCGAAGATTGATTTCGCTTCTTCCTATCAGATGTACCCATAAGATATGGCATTAACAGCTGAGACTCTCTTGTAGAGGTGTCAGAATTTCTGATATCTGCTCCTACCAAACCTGAATGGCCATTCCTCTTACTGAGATCCATTACTGTCCCATCACCTTTTTCTTTTGAGAATCTTGGCTTCCGTCCAAAAGTTTCTACCTCATAACAAAAGTTGTATCTTTGACATAATAAAGGCCCTTTCTCATCACCTGAATCTGAATAATGACCTTTTTTATATCTTAGCGAAGTGAATTTTTTTGCAAAGCTGTCTTCCTCTCTGTGACGTCCTTCTAAAGCACCTTCTCCAGGAGTGCATGCTTCGCTGCCCCTATTCAAATGAGATCTCAAAGTGTCTGGAAAATTTTCAATTATGTCATATGATTTCCTTGAAACATCTGCATTAACAAAGTTCTTCCTCGCAAACACCTTCTCATCCGAACGCTTCTCTCGCACTGCTATAGAAGCAACTCTCTGGAAGTATTCCTCAGAGAGCACTCTGCATTGTTTCTGGATAGAAGGCTGTGCTGGCAGATCCTCTAGGCCCATTAATTTTGCAATAACACTGGGAGGACCAGAACTGGATTCCATTTCTGCCAGCAATTCCTAAGCCCTTCCAAATCGAAACTCCCAAACTCAGCACTATAACCATCTAGAGAATGAGAAATTCCGTCTGCATGGAAATAACATACCCAGAAAACAATCAAAACAACTTTCATATTTCTCATCATCTGCTGTCAATATATATCATCTGGTAACCAAATAATTTCAAAGATTAACGAGAAAAACCACTTGAACTAGCCAATCCCAACAACGATGAAACAACAGAAACCACACACATCATGGCTGCCATCATAGAAACCTGATTAAGTAACAAAACAGAAGCACATACAACTGTCTAACCCTCTTCCTACTTGTGTAGTGCGAAGTCTAAATTCTATGAATACCCAAAGGGCTTCAGAAAACGTAAAAGGAGAAACAAGGAACAAATCAGGAAACATAAAGAAGCAAACTTTTCGAGCACAGAAAAAGGATAGGTAAGTACAAGGCAGGTAAATCATATTCCAGACCGATACTAAGGATGCCAATGAAGTAAAAGATTTTCGGAGACCCCCATGAACAGATCCTAATTTCTCCAATCAAATCGATCGAAACATGCAGGAAACCAAATGATTACAATAACTTTCCTGCTACGCAACTAACCAACAATAAACACCCATCACCATTCGAGAGGGCACTATGCCAAAAAGTGGCATCATCTCAAATAATAGCTCAAGCATCAACCACTCCATAATCATGAAAAGGAGCGATATTACTTTAAAAATGCCACTATGACGCATGATCCCAGTTAAATCTCTACTTGATAGAATTCATCCTTGACAAAAGCACACGCAAAAGAACTCAACAATCAACTCTAATAACCCCATAAACCTCTTGCTCAAAAGATACCAAAAATACAAAAATAAAAAAGAATCTGCACAAGACCAACCAGAAAGAACAAACAAACAAAAAAGAAAAGCAACAACTCACCCTATCTCCGAACTCCTTGGAGGACAGCAATCAACTCAGCATTCACGGAGCGACACCCACGATTCTTTCTCGGCCGGAGCGACACCCGCGAGTGATCCGAACATATCACCCGCAAGCATCGAGATCAGGAATTGCAATTCCCACGATGGAAGAAGGATCACGGAGCGGCGGGTGCAAAAGGGTTACCAGAAGAGACACGCCGACATGCGATTTCCGGAGGGGAAGCAGTTCGGTCAACGAACCGAGGAGGGCAGGAATAAAAAAGGAAAAAGGCGAGTCAAAAGGCGCCTGGTGACGTAAGCTTTATCCCGGGGCGGCACGTTACAGGTATAGTTTAAACCCAACCCAGAGCCCAGAAAAAATCCGATTTTGGAGCGAACGCGCGTTGCGTCGATCGAGGATCATCGAACCCAGAAAAACCCAGAACCCAAAAACCAAAAAGACATCGAATCACATCGAATTTCCAGAAGAGATAGTGGAAAACACGAGCTCCAAAGAGAGAGAGAGAGAGAGACGATGCGACGTCTGTGGGAAATGACGGCGAAAGGGTGGGCGCGAGAATGGCAATGATTGGGGTAGAGAGAGAGAGAGAGAGACGCACAGAGACAGAGAGGATGACAGGTGATGCTGGGCGGTTCGGTTCGTTTGTCACTTCCATGTAGAGAAGTACGCGCCAAAGAGAGCGACGACTGTCTTTATTGCTGCTTTAATTTTGCTTTGCGTTCGTCTCCTTTTTGACCGGGTAAAGATTCAGGAGCATATTTCGTAGGGATTCCTTTTCTTTTTCTTTTTTTTTTGTTTCGGAATTGATGATATATTTTATCGAGGGGAATTGCTTGTGTGTTCTCCCTACTGTGCATTTGAATCCCGGTATGTACTTTCATTTTTATCGAACATTAATAGAGATTTATATATATGGTATTTGGTGGTAAGCATGCGGTGGCGGGCAAGAGACGCTCCATTTTTTAAGGACTGAAATTGGCGACGAAGAGGACAGATGAAGAAAAGGCATGCTGGATAGGAGCTTTTCAGGACGCCCTAGCAATTGGAAATGGGTTTTACGCCGGAACTCTCAAAGAGTTTATTTATATGTTTTAGTGGGATAGTGCTTTGTCTGATCTTTAATTGCACAAAGAGAAGGTCCGATAACCTTCGCTTTTGACATTGAGGTGAAGTTGAGAAGGACACAGTCGTAAGTTTTGCATGTTAGTGAGAGCCCCACTCGAGCAAATCAGATGCCCGATAGCGTATGGAGCTCAGCCTATCCATTCTAAAAAAGCCGACCTTAGTGACTACGGACTTGGTATAAGCCACTCGACTTGTGTATCAAAATGTTAGTCTTGGGAGGTGTACGTGGCTTTGGGGAATCGGAGCATGGGGACTTGGCTGCGCCTTGTGCTTGAGAGGTCCATCCATCATTAAAAGTTTACAACAAAAATGCAAACTCGAAGGGCTTGAACTAGACTGGCCCAATCAATCTTTGGCCTATACATTATGTTTATATTTGCTCTGTCTTACACAATCCAAAGTTTAGTTTCCATTTGGTCTGAAAACATGTCAATTTCAAACTGATTAATTTTCTTTCGGAAAAGAACTATCTTCGATTCAATGCAATAATTACACTATACTAAGCTAGTCATATATCGGTATGCAATAATTACTCTTAGACCAAACTAGTCATATCGGTGTGTTTTGTGTTCGAGCCTATGGCGAAATCTTCGTCGATAAATTCTTTACCCATTTTTTTCCTTTATTAATTCACATCCTTTCTTAATAAATTAATCGATTTTTCCATTGACAATTTTCTCCCTTAATCCCAAAAAAGTTGTATAACTTACATTTTTATTTGCCGTTTGCTGCCGTAGCAAGCAGAGTTAATTTAGCTATTCCAATTGTGCATCACGTACTCAAATTATGGGCTTCCCATCGTTCATCATGCACTTGAATGTGGGCTTAAATATAGCCCATTAAAAATTAGTCTAAAATGATCATCATTTACTTGAATGTGGGCTTTAAGCCTACTAAAATTTGGACTATCGTATTGGGGATAGGCCTATCGGGAGGCCCGCACGAGCGAGTTCTGCAAAAGTAAGCAGCGTCAACGCTCGGCCAGCCTATGACCCCTCCATAAATTCTTGCGCCTCGAAACTCTAGTTTCAGATAGGGCGCTGCGACCGGCTCCCACCGCTCGCTTTGTTTTCCTTACTCATTAGTTTAAGGCAAATTTTTCCTTTCCCTCACCCTCTCTATTTATCTGACCTCACCCCTCATGACTTCCTCCTGAAAAATCGATGTGGGACATCTATTTTTGCTTGCGATACAGGCACGCACAAACCCAAAAAACTCGGGAGCATCACAGGTACAAACAACAGTGGCTGGACGCCCGGAATGGATAAGACTCCAGAACCCTAGCTTTGAGAAGGGTCTTTCGTTCCTCTTGGGAAACAATACCGGTAAAATCGAGTGCACAATTAGACCTAATTTGTCACTATCACGGCTCGAATGTAGAGGTACGCCCCAGCATCATATCGGTAATACATCATCCTATGACATTAGTCCTCATTGTTTTTCTCCCGACAGCAAAATCGTGTTTCAGGAGATGAGGCGGCTACTCGGCCAAAAGTAAGAAGTTATACATAGATATGGCAGATGCTGCTACGAGTGAGCTTGCGCATGCTCTGGCTTGTGGGAGTACTCGTAGTCGAGATGGACAAATGCGCGCTCGATCTCGGGAAGAAGCTCCAGCTTTTCCTGCAAGGATTCCCCGATGTCGTGAGCCTCTTGCAAGGGCATGGTGGAGGGCAGAACGATGTCGACCTCAACAAAGTAGTGCGACCCAAAAGTGTAAGCCCGGACGGTGTCGATTTTTTTTATCGCCTTGTGATGGTTCCAACAGAGATAAGTGAGCTTCTGCAGAAACTCTGGGGCAGCAGCTCTCCCCACGAGGGAGTTCACATTTTCCAACACCGTCATGGACCACGTCCGGATGGTATACAAGGCCAGCTACAAATTACATTCAAAAGAGATTGTGTGAGAGGAACAGAAACTCATGAAATTTGTTATGGAAGTAGTCAATAGGTACAGCACAGGATAAAGAGGCAAGCCATGCAGTCAGAGAGAAGTTATGAAAGATCGCAAACACATCAACTAGCTTCCCACAAGAGTGAAAGGCCAAAAGAGGTAACTGATCTATACAAAAGCTCCTTCTCATACTAAACACTATTCTGTGTTCCTTGCCAAGAATCTGGCTACATCACCATACCATAATTGAACATTTACTCGAATTGGGAGCTTAAACCTCTATTAAAAATCTAATTATTTTGACCGTTTTTTCAAATAAGATGGGTATCCGATATTTTAACTCCCACAAATGCACTTATCTCCCCATTTCCACAAGGGCACTCCGAGTGGGAGGCTTTGTGATTGGAACACAGGATTCATTACATCCATCACTGAACCTTTAACTATGTAGCCAACTCCTTGGGAGTTACTTATTAAGAGCATTATGACAACTAGCATCACGCATCAAGATAAGCAAATCACTCTCTCAATGTGCATTTAACCCAATTACCTAATTAATGACCCACTACCTTCTGTCCATTCAAAGTTCTAATTAACCAGATTTATACACAAAATCATAATAAAATCACCCTTTCAATGTCAAGGCAAGTGAAACTCTCTGCAGATGAAAAAGAAAATAAAAGAATACCAAAAGGAGAGAGATAAGACTTACAATAATAGCCCCAACCGGGTCCATCCAGCCATCAAAATAATTAGCAAGCAGTGCAGCAATCAAGCCAATGATATTAGTGATGACGTCAAAAAAGTGATCCTGGGCATAAGCTTTGACAATCTCATTAGTGAAAGATCGGCAATAGACAACCAGTAACAGTTTAACCAGGGTCACTGACAGCAAAATGCCCACAACCCATTTCTCTTGCTCTTTTGTTAAATGGAATTCAGCTTCCTGTGCATGACCAAATAATTAGAAACCATTGCAGCGGCGAGTAAATATTAAATAGAGTTCAACCCAAAGAATCAAATCTAAAGCAAGACTAACTGACTATATCACAGAGAAAGTTATGCACGTTGAAAATTCAGATTAGATTCACATACATCAGACAGAAGCTGGCGCACTGACTCCAGAATTATCTGCAAACCCAATGTTGCCATAACAGATGCAAAAACAAGAATACCCTGCACATCATTTTTAGCCCAGAAATAAAGTTAAAAAAATTGATAGCACCACATTGGTAACCCAAATAACCAATCAAATAAGTAACAAGGATTACAGCACCCCATTTAACTGAAAATTTTCAAAATGCTTCATAAGCACTATATCCAGGCACAACAGACATTGTCACAGTATACAGTTCCATGGTATGAAGATCACAGTGTTCCTTGGTTGAAACCAATAGCAGGGAGGCTGTAGATATTTCGATTAACATCACCATAGAGTTACAATCAGAAAGATTAACAGCAAATAAAAAAAATTAACCAGCAGGAATCTCTAACAGGGCGAATTAAGTAAGCAGAAAACCATTTCTCAACTTGGCAAAGGTCGTTTAGCTCTGTGTGTTACAATATCCACAATGAGTTGGGTGTCAACACCAGGTGGGCAAAATTCTTGATAAACTTGCTAAACAGAAGTCAACAAGGTAACTGTGATTGATATGATTTCTTCTCTTATATGTCAGGTAAAAGGATGTAACCCAGAGAAAAAAATGATAGACAAGTATGCGCGGCAAATTGAGGAACAATAAAGACAAGATGAAGCTTGATAGCTGACACAAATCCACTGAAAAGCTCTCCAGGAAGCAGCCGCGCAGACTAGAAATAGAGGGATAACAGATAATTTAGACAGTGAGCTCTGTGAGAAAATGTTGAACAAAGAGAAAATGCTGAACCACATTCCCAGCAGCTCATTTGAACACTAACAAATTTTCTCAACATGCAGTATGCAAAACAAATACCTGCAGGCTGCACACTTAGCATGCTTTAACGAATTGCACGCAATAAATTTGCTCGTATTTTGCAAAAGGATGATAAACAATCCAAAACAGAAGAAAAATTTAAGCATAGAAGATTACCTTTCACTATTAAGTATTACCAAACCCATGCCAGAAATTGACTCCAATTTTTAGTCTCTAGCATGCAACTTATATATTTTGGTCATTAGGTGAACCCATTCATGAGAACTTGTGAAAAAAATTCATACACAGAAGATAGAATACATCAATAGACCTCACGATCTATAAATTCAACTTGATGGATACATTCGTAATAGGTCACAAGGGTGTCAATAAGCCTAAAATGAACAACCTAGAATGAGAAAAGTGGAGAACAAAGTAAATAGAGTAGAAGAAACAGTGCTGCTGTCATTCCAACTACCAAACAAACTAGCAATGCATGGATGGGTTACTTCGAGACCGATATTGAGAGATTTCAAAAGATGTATGTATGAGAGAACTAGAGAATATTACTGGACTCACCAATGGTTGCATACGTCTCTTTCCTATAGGATAATGATATGGGTTAGGCGTTTGCATGGAGAATGCAGTGAACCACAAGATAAATCCAGACAAAAGATCGAGAAGAGAATCCAGTGTGGATGCAATTATGGCTAATGAGCCACTTTGAATAGATGCATAAACTTTAGCAGCAAAGAGAAACATGTTTGCGACATTTGATATTCTAATGGCAAATGTTTCGCTGTTAGCCAACTTCTCACGCTCTTCCTGAAAGCAAGATATTTATCATGTTAGGATAGGATATCACACTTGCAAGCACGTATTCTAAGAATAAGAGAGACTAATATTCTAATGATAATTAAAGCATGATCATATATTGCCGACCTTTGACATTCCAGGAACGAAACCCCGCTCCGCTAGGGCATCCATTTCATTAAATCCCTCAAGCATTTCTACCTGCTGTTGATAGTACTCAGCCACATTATCTTCAGGACCTGAAGCCATCGATCGTCATGTTAAAGGAAGAACTAAAGTTGGACCACTTTTGTCACCTATATCTACATAATGGATATCTATAGAAGCTTAAAAGATCTTTATAAATTTTCACATCTTTGGACCATGTAATACGTACACAACCATAGATATTTGATTATATATGAAATTGGACATTTACCACAGCACCCGGAAAAAAAATTAATTTGCCAACCAAACTTCTCCAACTACAGAGCAACAAAGGACGTCTGCTGCATCTTCTAGGAAACAAGTATTCTTTTACACATCTAGAATTTCCCTAGTAGTGAATGGCTCTAAAAGGCAACCCCATACATAAACAAAAACTAGCAGATAATCAGGCAAATTTCAGGTCTATAACTGTGACCTATATGTAAGTGCTTTTTAAATCATCTCTTCCTCGTCTGATCTGCCAATAAAAGCGAAAAATGTCACAACCTCGTAAGTGTCGTTCTGTTTAAACTCTGCGGAAAACACCGGAGATTGTAAAATTCACGATCGACTACCTTCATTCCACAACTTAAGACCACCTCAGCCCTTTGTTTCATTCACGCATGTACAGATGCCTGACAAGGATTAAAATCCAAAGAGAATACAGAGAAGATATCAAGAGGAGAGCTCCTCGACGAACTAACCTTCCATCTACCTATAACAAATCAAGCCTCAGTCGCAGGAAGAACCCAGATTTTACCCAAGGCACAAACCATTTTCCTTCTCCTTAAACAAAACCCATTCAACCATATGACACAGAACTATGAAGTTGACCCCAGGGGGTAAAATTCCAAGCTCAGCAACTTTATCAACAGAAAAACAAAGCACCCAATAACGAAAGGCCAAATACATATGCCACCAATGAACCTTATATATCACATATAATATGCAACACTCCCACATAAAAAATGCAAACTTGCGCACCTACTCAACACACAACTCAAGAATCTACAAACCCCACAAACTAATAATAAAACAGGCATATCCCAACGATTTTAGAGAAAATTCAGATGCCTAATTGTTTATTATAAACGTCCATTCCCCAACAAAAGATAAAAAATTATCAACCGTCGACAACGCATCTATAAAGCGCGCGCGCAACATCGCATATGGGCGATTCCGACGAGGAATGATGCGCCACTACCTAAGACCCCGAGGCAGCAGCCGAGGAGACAACCGCCGGCGGCCCCCCGTCTCCCCTTGCCCTCCGCGCGCCCCGGCGAGAACCGGACCCCGTCGAAGTTCAGCCGCCACGACCGGTCGGCGGCGTCCGGCTGCGGCTGCGGGAGGAGCAGCCGCTCCGCGTCGGCGCGGTCCGGCGTCGGCGGCCCCACCATCCCCTGGTTCTCGGCGGCGAGAGCGTGGAGGAGAGATCCTTCGGGCTTTAATAAAAATAAAAAAAAAAAAGAGAGAGAGAGAGAGAGAGAGAAAAAAAAAAAAAAAGAAGATGCGGGAAGCGACGGAGGGTGGCAAGTGTGTTGTCGATTTGAATGTGAAGTGGGGCCCACCTTTCGGGGGAGAACTTGTTGGGGGTTTCCTTCCCGTTCCCGGGAAAAATAATAAAAGAACCCGCGAGCCCCAACCGAGCTCGATTCGATTCGGCGTACGTTCGCGCTAAAAATCGCACGGGTCCGAGGAATGTTAGGGCGTACCCGGTCGGTCGGTCGGTCGGGTCACGCCAATCCAGCCGACTGCATTGGTGGGTTCGTTAAACAGAGGATCCACAATGGAGAAAAGGCATGCGAAGTCGATTTGGAAAAATTCCTAGGAATACTGTTATTTTTTTTTTAAAATAAAGACTTGAAATCCTCCGCAATATATTCCAGCTAATCATGAGCATTTTTATCCAAAGATAATTTTAACTTAAATTTCAAATAAATTAGAGAAAAAATTTAGAAGGATTAAAAAAAAAAGAAAAAATACAAGTGGAGACAAGCGTGTTTCTTTTATTTTTAAATTTTTTTATGGAAAAAAAAAAAAAAAAAAAATTAAAAGACGAAAATGCCCTTAAGGTTAGACGCTTATTTACCACTGATGTGGTTACTTTAGACCTTTACTTGAAATAATACCCACTTCAAGTTTTTATTTGATAAAAATAGGGCACTCTAGCCTTAATTTTAAATTATGTCGACCTCGAATCTTTATTTGAAAAAATGAGAGCACTTTGAACCCCTATTTAAAATTATTCTAATCAACTATGAATCCTCAAGCCATTTGCTGCTCTTGTAACCGACACTAGAGATTTCAATCAAAGAGTTTTGATTTTCAATACATTGTACCTAATAAGGGTGAGCGGTCCTAATCGTGTGGTTCATTGGATCCTGATTCTATTGTAAAGCTATGTTCAACCTTAGATCTACATTATAAGAGAGAAAGTGCAAAAAATAGAAGAACCTAAAAAGTATGTGAAAGTAAAAATCAAATGCAATTGCATGACAAGACAAATAAATTTAATAAGTGATAAAAATACTCTTATTATAGATTTCGCCCCGTCTATAAGCTCTTAAAATGGATGCTTCCGGCCAGTCATAGACAAGAAGTAACAATTACAATGTTCGAAGGAGAACAACTCCCTAAAAATAAGACCCTATCCACTCATGTCAGCGAACTTCATAAAATATGTATATTTCACTTATGTTGACTAGTGAAATCATTGGTCAACTTTTAAGTTTCAAAGTCATTATGAAGCTCTCATCGGATGCCATTGGATGCTATTTTTACATAATTCGCATTTTTATCAATCAACTGAACCCTTATGTTTTAACCTTTTTTGTAATTCACATTTTTATCTAATGGCCCCTTGTTGATAATTTTTTTATATGTCAGCAATAATAAATTCCGATCTGTTCATTTTTTTTTAATGTTGAATTACCTTTTCATCTTTGGCAAAATGCAAACGAAATTGGCAAGTAGACCAAAAAATATCAAATTAAAGTTGTTTTAGAAAGCCATAAAGAAATAACCCTAAATAGAGATGATTGGAACCGTTGATGTCCCCATTTGGTCATTGATTAGGATTTCTGTCCTTATATTGTCATCGACTAGGATATATTTGCCGAATTCTTCCTGCCATATCTTAATATTAACCTACACTTGATGCTTTGAATTAGACATCCATTTCAATCCAAGTCCCGCTAGGCGTGCCATCTTGTTTGAACTAAGATTTCATGAGTAGGAGAGATGTCGGGCATGTCATGTTAATTGTCGCTTTTCTTTCACGAATTGAAAACTTCGGCGCAATAGGGGCCAGTGTTCATTAGACGGACGACCAACGATTTCACGGGGGAAAGTATGTGGTGCTTTTATCCAAGTCCAAACAAACGGGCCCTAAACTTGATCAGACAGGCAGGGTCGGATGCCAAACTTGGAAGTCCTTACTCAAGCTCGCTCGTGATTTAAAATATATATTAAAGTTTCCCCGCAGAATTACTGGGCTTGAGCAGGCCCACAAAGGAAATTGCTTACCTAAGCCCACGAAAAATGTGCTCCAGGCCTTATTTGCTCCTGTGGGCCTGGGCAAGCCCAAGTGGCTACTGCGTTCACGATCGGGTCTACTGTTGGAAATTTTGTGCGAAGAGTATAAAGTTGTTTTGGGTTTACTTTATAGAGTCGAGAGATAGAGTCATACTAATTTTCACAAATTATCCCTCGAAAATTTTGGACAAAACATTCATTAAAAGCCCATACCTTTTGTTTAGATGTATTTAAATATATGGTATAAGAAGACAGGAAAATAGTTATCTAAATAATCATGGTAATTGTATACAAATGTTTTCACATTTTGAGATTGAATTAAGTTCTCCCAAATTTAAAATTATTTAAATTTATTTTATAGCTAATTCACATCTTTAAACAATTTCTTCTCTGCACATTAACACTATTTTATTCTCTCTCTTTTTTACATATATGCATAAGGATATAAGTTTCGGTAACATGAAAAATATATAACTTACATTCAAGTCTACTAGAGATCCATGGACAACACAACACACACGTTGGGATGTTTAAATTATCATTTTGTCGACAGAAAGAATATTATTTTTTTTTACATTTTTAATATCGTAGCATTGACATTATTGAATTTCTTTTGGCAAGAATTAGCACGCTTGGAGTTTGTTTTACCAAATGAAGAGATTATTTTTTATTATTATGTTAACTAGCACGCTAATTTACATATTACCTTCCCACTTTACTACAAAAAAAAAAGACTAATTAGAGAAAAAAATGCAGAATTGCATCAACAGTTTCACGTTAAATTTTTAAAATCCATCCGATTAAAATTCAGAATTTTTGTAGTACTTGTTAGACTATTAGTATTATTATTATTTTTTTTATGCCCAAGATCCGCCGGGCCTGCCGGGCTTACGCCGGGCAGCTCATGGCTTGTAGAGTGCGCGGTGTACCCCTGACCAAGCGTTAATACTTAGAGGGAAATTAGCACAGGACCTCACCATCATTGCCTCTCACTTAACGTGTTGACAACATAGAGATTCAAACTCGTTCCCACAAGCGGTAAGGTAGTAGAGCTCAACTAACTGCGTTGCCCACCGGTAGGCAAAAGCAGGAAAGATGAATAAAATGTCTCAAAAGAGCAATTTCTCCGCATCACACGGTAAAATCCTGGAAACTTTCTTATTAATGTAGTAAAATCGATTGGCATTGAGATTGATAAGTTTTGCATAATCTTCTTTGCAAATTAAATTCTTACTATATTTTAAACTTTGAAGGGTTAATGTCGTAAAAAAAAAACTCCAAATTAGTATACTAACGTAACATCTACCTCAAATTAATTTTCGAGTCATGAAAATCCTAAACTAGCATATCCATAGTATATTTACCCCAAACTAATCTTTGTACTATAGGAAATTTCAAATCGATATACTTACCTTCCGTTAGCTTCAGTCCAATATTCTATTTAATCGCTGGCGCATGAACATGAATGTGAAACAACTCGGATGATCAGCTTGTGATGTGGATCTCACGTGCAAAGTCAATATAAATGGATCTCCTAAACAATGTCATAAATGTCCTTTTGGGAAAGTTAGTTTCGGAGAAAACGAATCGAGATTGGAAAACTGTTAATTTTGTCCCGATTTGGAAGTTTGCTAAAATCTCTAACTTTACCGCACAAAGATCAGTTTTAAGATAGACATGATACGATGCATCGGTTCGAGATTTTTGATGGTATTAACTCAATTTCATGTTTATATTCTTGGGGGTTAGAAATTGCACAAGAGAAAAGAATTCCCAAAAGAAACATAAATTTTCAGCATTAAAAAAAAAAAAAAAAAACCCCAAGTCGGGAAAATACTGTCACTACCTTCTCTCCCTTTCCTCCCCTCTCTCTCTCTCTGCATCTTCTTTTTCCCTCTCTTTCCCAGTCCCCCTCTCTCTCTCTCTCTCTCTCTCTCTCCCAAATCTCACTCCCAGCGCCTCTGTTGAGGAACCGACGAAACCCTAAATCTCTGGATCTCTCTCCTCGCCTCGCCTCGCCTCGCCTCGCCTCGCTTCGCTTCGCTCTCTCGCCCCGCTCTCCCTCGGCGGCTCGCGGTGAAGCTCCAGGCCTCCCGGAATTCGCAGTCCCGTCCCCCCGAATCCGGGGCTCCAGATTCGCCTCCCCGCCGCCCCTGCCTGCAGAAATCGGGGTACGCGCATCGCTCGTCGTGCATCTAATCTCCCGCTTCCGCACTCGATTTTTTTTTTTTTTTTTTTAGGATTTTCCGCCATGTTCGATTCGGTTTTACCCTTGTCGCTGATCTGACATGGGGTTCCGAGTCGTTGGATTCTTCGCCGCCGCCGCCGCCGCCATGTTCGCTTGACTGCAGCGTAGGGGCGGGGGGGACGGATTAGGGGGGGTTCCGATTGTTTTTCGGGGTTTTGCGCGAGCCCTAGGTTAGGAGTCTTGAGTTTGAGCATGGTGGGTAAGGAGGAGTCCACCGTCAATCCTCTGGCTCCTTGCCACATATCCGCGGCTCGCAAGACCTTCTGGCGTTCGGCGTCCTGGTCGTCCTCCCGGACTGCGCAGCAGAGCCCCAGTGAGGAAGGTAATAACTGCCCGGATTCGAATGGGAACGGGTCGGATGGGTTCGGGCAGAACCGGCGATTCCCCGCCCCTTTGACCCCACGATCCCATAATAGCAAGGCGAGGTCGTGTTTGCCGCCGTTGCAGCCTCTGTCGATCACCCGGCGGAGCTTAGACGAGTGGCCAAAAGCAGGGTCTGACGATGTTGGTGAGTGGCCACAGCCTCCCACACCCAGCGGGAGCAGAGGTGGGGAGAGGTTGAAGCTTGATATGTCTGCGATTCAGCGGAACCCTGATAAGAATGGCGGGTTAGTGAAGAGGGAAAAGATAGCATTCTTTGATAAAGAGTGTTCTAAGGTAGCTGAACATATATATCTTGGTGGGGATGCAGTGGCTAAAGATAGGGATATACTAAAGAGGAATGGGATCACGCATGTTCTGAACTGCGTGGGCTTTGTTTGCCCCGAGTATTTTAAAGCAGATTTTGTGTATAGGACCTTGTGGTTGCAGGATAGTCCGTCAGAAGATATTACTAGTATTCTCTACGATGTCTTTGACTATTTTGAAGATGTTAGGGAAGGATATGGGAGGGTTTTTGTGCACTGCTGTCAAGGGGTCTCCAGGTCAACGTCTCTGGTGATAGCATATCTTATGTGGAGAGAGGGGCGGAGTTTTGATGATGCATTTCAGTTTGTGAAGGCTGCAAGAGGGATAGCTGATCCTAACATGGGTTTTGCTTGTCAGTTGTTGCAGTGTCAAAAAAGAGTCCATGCTTTTCCTTTGAGTCCAAGCTCATTGCTCAGGCTGTACAGAATTGCGCCGCATTCGTCATATGATCCCTTGCATCTGGTTCCTAAAATGTTGACCGATCCTTCTCCTAGGGCACTCGATTCCAGAGGAGCTTTCATTGTACAGGTACCTTCGTCAATTTACATGTGGATTGGAAGGGAATGTGAAAGCATAATGGAAAGGGATGCTAGGGGGGCTGTTTGTCAGATTATGAGGTATGAGAGAGTACAATGTCCAGTGGTTATGATCCGGGAAGGAGAAGAACCATCATACTTCTGGGATGTTTTCTCTAACCTCTTACCCTTGATGGATAGATCTGGCAATGGAGTGTATGATAAGGAACTAATTGCCAGGAAAACTTCCTTAGGACTGAGAAAGGTAGATTTGTATGATGTAGATTTTGAAATTTTCAAGAAAGCAATAAAGGGGGGAGTTGTGCCTCCCTTTGCATCATCTGAAAATGAGCATGAAACCCATCTTCCTGCTAGAGAAAGCAGTTGGAGTGTGTTGAGACGCAAATTTGCCCCAAGTAATATGAAGGATTTCGTGTCAGCTCCTAAGATTACCCTGTCCAGGGTTTTCTCTGACTCCATGATGGTTGTACATTCTCCTGTGAACTGTTCACCTGCATCATCGACTTCATCATCATCGTCATCGTCATCGTCATCTCCACCTTATCTTTCCCCAGATTCCCTCTCTTCTGATTCAAGCACCAGCTCGACGTACTTCTCTGAATCATCTCAAGATTCACCTTCAACAGCTTCCTATTCACTTCCTGTATCATCAACTTTGTCTAACTTCTCTAATTTGTCTCTCCATCGTTCAATAGCTATTTCTCAGCCTATGTCACAGAATCAGGATTATATTGACATCAACTTTCCTTCAAGGCCTCACCCTTTGTCAATTTCTTCACCACTTAAGAAAGTCTCGCCCTCGCTTGCTGAACGCAGAGGTAGTGGATCTAGGACTCTAAAGCTACCAGTTGGGAAAGATAAAGCAACACAGGTTCCATCTATTGCTGTTCCCCCACAAGAAAATGGGGTCTGGGAAAATGGCAATACTTGTACATCACTTGAGCCGGGTCCTGACAGAGAAAATATTATAGAAACAGGGGATGGTATGAAAACCAGGGAGAGGCATCTGGCTCCGGTAAGCAAGTTTCAGAAGCCTTGTCCTGTTGCTAGTGATCTATCTTCCTACAAAGTTGCTGGCATGCGAGCACAGAGTTGTCTAGGAAGAAGTGGAGAATTAGAAGAAGTTGGCGTTCCTTCTGTTTCAGGGGAAATTGATCAAAGTGTCGTAGAATGTAATGGGAAAGTGCGACCCCTCATATGTTGTTGGCCTAGTTTAGAAGAAGTTGCGGCTTTTGGTAGGAGTGATCTGAATTCAGGAGCTGTTTTTGCTATCTATTGTCCAGCTACATGTTTAAAACAATCAAAGGAGGGGATTCTGTACTTTTGGCTAGGAAGGTCTTTTAATTGCAATGAAAGCAAAATTACAGTAAAAAGAAGGAGAGATTTAGGTGATGTAGAGAAGATTGACTGGAACCAAGTTGCACAGGATTTTCTTTTAGAGAAAGGCCTTCCGAAGGAAACCAAAATTGAGGTATGCACTATGACAAATCTCTTAATCATTTCAAATGTGATCTATTGAAAGCCTTTTGTGGATTGGGGGTTCTATTTTGTTGCTTTATTGTTAAAGATTCCTCGAAGTAAAGTGCCATCGAAGGAAACAGAATGATGGAATCAACTGTTCTAAAACTCTATTCTTTCTTCTATTTTATTGGGTTTGAGATGTTTTTGATGATTTAGTTCCGGGGGGGCATTTCTCCTGTCGTCTTCAGTTTCAGTAATTTCTACTTAGAAAATGTTTATGACCAAATTGGACATGATCAATGAGCATAGAAGCTACTTGAAGATAGCATGTGTTTGACGCTTTAGCTGACAATTAACTTGGCACATAGGTCTTTAGTCGAATTCACAATGTTATATAATGGATCTGCTGGACCAAAGGTGTGCTTACTGGGTGTTGTGGAGTTTTTTTCTTGTATATGACATGTTTTTGATGATTTACTTCTTGGGCTAGCATTTATCCCGCCGTCTTCAATTTCTATCAAAAGTTTCTATTAAGAAGATGTTCTTGACCCTGTTTGATATGTCAATCAATACAGAAGTTAAGAGCACATTTGGTAATGATTCTGTATCGGGGAACAATTTTTGAGCAAAAGAACGTGTTTGGTGACTTCCCAAAATTTTTATTCTCGGGATAGAAATACATTTGGTAGGATTTTTAGATTTTTTTATTTAGTTATTTAATATTTTATTATATTTTCTTATTTTTTCCTTTTTCTTTTTCTCTTTGGCCAGTCGTCAGCCACGGTGGTGGCGGACGACTGGCTGGCTGAGGCTCGCCGCCCGCCCGCTACGGCGAGGCTTGGCATCTCCGGGGGCCGACGACGCTCGGTGAGATCCCCGGCCCTTGTATGGTCGCCGGCCATGGCTAAGGCGACCGGCCAAAAGGAAGAAGAAGAAAAAGAAGAAAAGAAAAGGAAAGAAAGAGAAAAAGAAAAGAGAAGAAGAGAGGAGAGAAAATAAATTCTAGAAATTGTTAGGAATAAGAAGCTATTTTTTTCTACTACTTTCCAAATCTATTCCCGGGAACAAAAGAATATATTTTTGCTCTCGGGAACAAAAGTTTTACAGAGACAGGTTTTTTTTTTTTCATTCCCGAAAAGAAGAACATAAATAGTTGTTCCGCAAAACAGAAACAACTTTTACCAAACGAGAGGCTAATTGAAGATAGCCTCGATTTAATAGTTCAGCTTATTATCTACTTGAAACATAGGCTTTCTAATTGAATGTACAAAGTCGTACAATGAATTTGGTGGACCAAATATGTTTGGTAGGATTCTTAGATTTTTTTCTTTTAATTTTTTAATTATTTTATTATATTTTATTATATATATATTTTTCTCTTTGGCCGTCCTAGGTGATCGGCCGGGCGAGGCTTGGCGAGCTTGCCGGAGAGGCTGGCTTGACCACGGCGAGGCTCGGCCTCGCCTCGCCTCGCCTTGCCTAGCCTTGCCTAGCCATGGCAAGGCTTGGGCTGACGAGCCTCGCCATGGCTCGGTGTCTCCGGGGGCCGGCGACACTCCGGCGAGGTCGCCGGCCCTCATCTGGCCAATTGCCGCCGGCGACCGGCCAAAAGGAAGAAAGAAAAGAAGAAAAGAGAAGAAGAGAGATTCTAGAAATTATTCCTGAGAACAAGAAATTACTTTTTTCTACTTCTTGTTTTTGTTCCAAATCTATTTCCAAAAAAAAATAAGATAGATTTTTTTGTTCCCGAGAACAAAAATTTTACCAAACAGGTTGCTATTCTTTTTTCGTTTCATGGAACAAAAGAATAGAAATAGTTATTTTGGGGAACAGAAACAAATTTTACCAAACAGAGGCTAATTGAAGATAGCCTCTGATTTAATAGTTCAGCTTATTATCTACTTGAAACATAGGTTTTCTAATTGAATGTACAAAGTTGTACAATGAATTTGGCGGACCAAATGTGTGGTTGCTGGGGTTTTATAGAGGATCAAATGATTCAATCTTACCCCTGACTCCCAGCGGTTTTAGATGGAAATATGTGGTGCTAGAAACTGGAGAAAATATTAACAGTGCATAGAAGTGAAAATTGATGAACCATGAGCTATATGGCCTCCTGACATTGCTGGGACTGCACTTTGCACATTCTTGAATCAAGAATGGGAACCTTTCAAGTTTCTGCCTTTCTTTTTCATGCATGACCAGCACTTATAGGCTTTTGAAATTGATTGTCCTGCTGTTGTAATAATTTGACATCACTTTTCTTCCATCCTGTTCGCCTGCTACATTAATTGTACTTATTGTTCCTTGTGATTTGGTCACTCCAGTGTCCTGCATGCCCAACTTTTATGTTTTTTTTTGCTTTTCTGCACTTTACTATTGAAGCAGCTGCAAGCATGAGAGTGTTTATAGGCTGGTCTTAACTTTTTCGAGGCTCTTCATTGTGGCTGTTGATGCCTTATATATAAACTATTGTCTGGAAAATAAAGTAAAATAAACTTTTGCATACTGTATAGGGGTCTTCATATTTGTCTTTGTGATAATATATCGAATGACCGGGCAAGATGGACAAACAAATGGGTTACTTAGATGGTGAATCTGTGTTGCGCGATTCTGGGTATTAAGAAATACTCATCATTGCCAAGGTGGCACGAGTTAACCTTTTTAATGATGAGCCATGTTTATCATGTAATCGTCTCATGTGGAGTTAAGCCTATCTTTGCACAATGATGGATATGTTTAGTTTGCACATTCACTGTTGTTCTAGGTTTTGTCTCCTTTTCCATGAGTTCTTCCCCCTTTAGCATTGTAGACTGTTTGTTTTATTATAACAGTCAAAACATTTGCTAAAATTGATTTGGTTCCTAAATGTTTTTTTATGCCAAATGCTCCTCAACAGATTCTTATAGAAGATCAGGAACCTGAAGAATTTCTTGCAATTATGAGATTGATCAGGAACACTGAACTTCAGAAGGGACTGAGTAATCAAGTAGCTTAGCAACCAAAGCAGCATCTTCGATCAAGTGGCTTTATTTTGTATGTCAACAACCTGCACAGTAGCCTGCTCTTACAGTAGTCTTAGAGGTGATGATTTTAATTTTTGAGTAATTCTCCTATCTCATCATATGAATTAGAGAGCATTCAGGGTTAGTGACCCAACTTTATGTAATTTTGTAGTAATCATGATTTAGACTATAATTTGACTAAGAGATTGTTGCTCATTCTATCATATAACCTCATGGTTTCCTCCAACTCAGATCAACTCTTGAACATGTCCTGGAGCTGTTGAATCGCATTTGCATGGAGTTAGAAGAGCGCGAGTTTATGTAGTATGTTTGCATTCGTAAAGGCTTGCAGTCATATCTTTTGCCATTTGTTTTGATAACCAAGAACTTTATGGAAATACAACCAAATTCCTACTGAGTACACAGGAAGTCCACATCTGAAAGAAACAGCTAACTAGAAAACAAGAAGACATTGTGAAAAAACTGAAGGAATAGAAAAAAGGTAGCCCAGTCAGTGCCTGGTTTAGAACAAGGCTCTATAACTTTTGACGGTTCAGTTCCTATAAAATTTAGTCACTATTTTTAAAGAAATAAGTTCCACGTGAGAGAAAAAAGGAGATCTTTCCATGTTTTCTTTGTAAATGCGAATCTTCTACGCTATTTTCAGATAACATTAAGTTCTTTGTGAATATGAATATTCTTTTTAATTTTTGCACGTGCAAGCCCTACCGACGATGACTATTCTGCAATGCCTCAGATTATCATCAATAAAATGCTTACCATGTGTAGCAATCAAAGCAAAGAATGCAACTTAATCTTTACAGGTTGTTTAAACAGAATGTTCAGAATTGAATTACAAAACAAGGCATGATAGAAGGATCTGCCATATATAGCAAGATAATAGTTAATGTGGGAACTTTGCGCACTCTGTGGAATTATTGCACGGATGCATTTTCTGTCATGATCTGCGGGAACAAGTGAGAAGGAGGCTTCTTTTGATCTTAGATTGATAAATCATCTTTTGGGTGTCTTTGGATGATTTTCATGGTTTAAGTGTACGACCTGTATGGGAGTGACTGGTTCTGAGAGTACTGTTTAAAACTGACTGATTTGTCAGACGAGACCATGGGCTTTTTCCCCTTTCCTTTACGAAGTTTGAGATACTTGCTAGTGTGTTGGGTTGGCACTAGGTTTTTCAAATGAGCATACTTTCCTTGTCTTTAGCATTACTTAAAGTTCCATTTTTCCATGCTATGATCAGATCTTTAAATTGAGAGTGGACACACGAGAGCTTGATCATGTCAGGTGTTCTATTATGTTATTTCAACATTAGGTACTTTAAAAGCAAACCTAGTGCACTAGCTTGCTTAGAGTCTTCCATTTTGTCTATTATGTGTACTTATGCTGTTGAGAAATGTTGTGGCAATAGGAAATTTAAATTTTTGGCTTGCTAAATCTGAAGGTTTAAGTGAAGTATTCACAAATTGAAGCAGATATTTAGAAAACGGGTTTTGAAATTTTTGTTTGTTTGAGCAGGGTAGCTCTCCCTGCATAGTTGCCGAGCATTGTTGCAATGTTTTTGACTCTCTTCTTCCTGTGGTACTTTTGCAGGAGCGCTGGTCTTTGTTCTTCAAGGCATTTTCCTTGTTGTACATTGCGGTGACAGTGTTGGCTATTGAAACTTCTCGCTGGAGAAGGAACCGACCTGGATCTTGTATATTCATTAATTTCAGGAAAAGATACAGATGTTTCTGTGCAAAGATGCACTCTCTTCTGCAAATATGTCCATCTCATTTCCTTTTGCTGGAAGCAGCCCGAGTAGTATCACCTCTGCATTCTCCTAGTTGTAACTCATGGCATGCAAGTAAACATGAATACTGCATTGGCAACAGTCTAGAGGGTGGTCAATTGTTATTAACCGAGCCATCAGACACGTGTTCACAACCAGATCTAAGCTCTAGAGATTACCCTGTCGATCATAGGAGGTCCGTTCTCTGCAGTGTACAAAGCAGGTCATTTTCGATTCATTTAGATTTTCAGAGGGAAAATATCAGGACAGATGATAAGAAAGGCTGAATTAGTTTCTTCTTCTGGGCATGGAAAGTCACAATAGTTGGCATGGTTTATTATACTTAATCTTCACAGTATTATCGTCGGTGCCCCTTTTCATATTTTGAAAGAAAGAAAAAGAACTTTGACGAAGCGTTCTAAAAGAAATACGAAACAGGGACTGGTCAATACTCGATGATTCAGTTTCTTGGTTGAAATAACACAGATGAAGCGCAGGGAAGACGGCATTTAGCAGATGAGAGAACAAATTTCTTCTTGTTGATGGAGATGGAACCGTTTACGTTCATCTCAAAATTGAAATGAAAATCAATGCTTATGTGGTTGGGATGATTGCGTAGGTGGTTATTAATTCAAGGGAAATGAGCTCCTCCTCGATGAAGTCGGCTTGGGATGTTTTCCCATAAACCGGACTCTTTACTATTTCACCATCTCCAAGGTTCCACCTTTTGCGCTATATATATACTCGCATTTCAACTCACCAAAGTGCCCCAAAGTGCCAACGCGAGTCTGAATCTTTTTCCATAGCTTGAGTTCTTCCTCCCCTAAGCACAATCCAATCCATCCAAAACGATAATGGCGACAGGCAAAGTGAGCTCGAAGCTTCTGGTCGACAAGAGCAACCGAATGGTGCTCTTTGCCGAGGCGGACAAAGATTTTGCTGACTTCCTCCTCCACATCCTCGCATTGCCGGTCGGGCAGGTGATCCAGTTCCTCACGAAAACAGGCATGGTGGCCAGTTTAGGCAATCTCTGTGGTAGTCTCGAGAAGCTGCACGATGTGTACATCGAATCTTCCGAGAAAGATTTTCTCTTGAATCCCAAAGCACCCGCCTCTCCCTCCGAAATCCCATTTCTGTTGCCTGAGACTTCGTCCTTAGATTCACCACCCGAAAACTACTACAGGTGCCGTTCCCGTTCGAACACTTACTGTTGGACCTACGTGGCTGAGGACCCTTCTGCAATATGTCCTAGTTGTGGAAATTCCATGAACCACAAATTCACTCCTGTCGAATCACCGGCTAGTGACCTTACGGTTGCTGCGGCTTCACCAGCTGAGTCGGACGGCAAGGGAGGTTTCGTGCAAGGGGTGGTGACGTACATGGTAATGGACTGTCTGGAGGTGAAGCCGATGTCGACTATTTCGAGCATTACTTTGCTCAACGATTTCAACGTGAAGGAGATCGGGTATCTTGAGGAGAGGGTAGTCAGCTTGGGAGTGGACGAGATAAGCCCATGCCATACCTTGCTATTATGTTATGTTTAGATTCTAAGGACGCGCACATGACAACATTTCTGTTTCTCTATTTCTTTGTTTTTCTGTTTCCCGAAACAGGTTTGGAATAGAAATCCGTTTGGTAATGCAATTTTATTTTTCTATTTTTGGAACAGATTTCTATTTTAGAAATAGATTTGGAGCAGAAATCAGAAGTTAAAATTTTTAGTTTTTCTATTTCTAGAATAGAAATGAGAAATCAAAATTTTCCTCATCGTTCACTCTTGTCACCACCCATCACTCACTTGCCGCTCGTGAGATGCCGGACACCTGCCGCCGGTTGTCGGCCACCTGCCATCGGCCCCGACTACCAGCCGTTGATCACCGACCACCGAACTTCGGCCGCTCGTTGCCAACCGTCAATCGCCGGATGCCAAACGTCCACTGGTCGTTGGCTGCTCATCGCCAATCGTTGGATGCCAGAGGCTTACCACCAACCACTGGATGTTCGCCGTCGACTGTCTGCCACTCGACACCGGCCACCGGATGTTGGCCGCTCGCCGCCCGTCGCCGGCCTCCCATCACCGGACTCCGAACATCGGACGTTAGATGTCAAGCTTGGACGTTGGACGTCGGTTGCTGGTCGCCGGACTCCGGACTTCGGCTACCCGCCGCCGGACTCTAGCACTGGATGCCAGACTCTAGACTTCGGCCGCCCACCGCCGGTCACCGGACGCCGAACGTTAATCACTGGACATCAGACTTCGACAACCGGATGCCGGTCGTTACCGCTCCAAGAAATAAAAATTTTATTCTATTATCAAACGAATTTTTATTTCAGAAATAGAAATTTTGAATCGTTATTAAACGCGTTTTTTTACTTAGAAACTCGTTTATGAAATAGAAATTGAGAAATTAATTTTTGGCCAGAAATTAATTTTTATTCTAGAAATTTTGTCACGCGTGCCCTAAGAGTCCAAACTTTATAACACAACAATTCATGTGGAAAATCCATTTTGGGAGACGAAATAAATTACAAACGAATATCGATCGATGTGAGTTATGCACAGAAAGAAAATTATTGCCTCCGAAGTCTGTACCACAATATTGATCAATCGAAGTTTTAGATTTTGTACAATCATTTAAATATTAACTAATCTATTAAATTACTTGCTTTGTAACTTTGAAGGTATAAAGCTATTGAGGGCTTCATTGCACTCCAAGAAAGTTCTCACTGATGTTTTCTTCGGTGAATAAAAATGAGAGAGATCGTGGTGAGAAGAAGTGAGGGAGATCGTGATCAAGTGGATGCCATTGAATTTCATTTAGAGAGAGAGAGAGAGAGAGAGAGAGAGAGTTTATGAAGGGATAGATTCTAATTTTGTGACTGGTGTTTATGCAAGACTTTTTAGTGCGGATTGACTTTTTAAGTCTGAAGATTCTGGGCGTTATGCAAGACTTTTGGTGCGGATTGACTTTTTAAGTCCGAAGTATTTTGGAGATATTGACATGTTTATTGTCTCTATTTATGATATGATAGTATCTGTTTGGTCAAAAAATTGACATGAATATTGTTAGAATAATCTCATCAACTTATCATCATTCATCGTTAAATTTCGGATCTTGAAACGGAACATTTTCACCCGATCCAGCCCGAGCTGCAAGTGGGATGCCAATTTCAATTTCACGATTGATTCCGAGTTCGATATAGTTTTTGCTTTCTTGTAGCCATGCTTGGATTGTGGGTTTTTCTACGTGGTAAACCCCAATATAAGAAGTGCATTCATGTATATGAGATTTCCGAGCAGAGCAAGCGGTTTTTTGATATGGCGACGAGAGCTGCTGAATCACGAGCAATCTCTGGAAAAGGAGACGATGGATGGTCAGTGCTTGATCAGTGGCGTTTTGGCTCTGTTCATGGGGATTTTTCTGTTGTACAACAGGTTTGTGAAGGAGAAGCACCGATATCGTTTTCGAGAAGCATCGAGGCTACACTTCTTAAGAGTGAGTTAAAAGGGCTGAAATTTGTCATCGAAATCTTTGAATAGAAAGAAGACCCAAGACCCGAACCGTGTTTTTGATTTAGGTCAAATGAGATTTTGTTGACACCCAAAGTTGATTTGATCATCAGTACAAACGCGCTTGGCATGAGAATGAGAATTATGTAGCATATGAGCAAATATAAGCAACAGTCACACGCATGGCACATGGGTATTATCTTATATATATATAGTCATTGACAAGTGTAGGAGCTAATACATGGAGATTGATGACAATATTCATTAATACCTTGTGTCCAATTGTTGAAAAATGATGACGGACGGTTGATGGCCAGCTATAGGGCCACTGGTGGCAAGTTTTCATTAAAAATATTTCAAGTACTATTCAAATCACCAAGTCGGTTGGCGTTGAGAATATGTATTGTGAGGGGAGTAGTTGCCATTCAAAAACCCAATCTTGGAATGGTCCTCGATAACTGCAAAACCATCAACAAACAATGGAAATGGTTATGCAAAACGTAGGCAAGTAAAGTTTGCAAGAATAAAGGAGTATGGGCGAGGCTATAAGAAGTTACTTGAGAAAACGTGAGAACTAGGCATAGTTGAGTGGTTATCACACCTTCACTATAAATATCACCAACTATGCAACGAGAGAGCCCCCTCTCTCGGGGCACAAATCAACAAAATGTTATCTTTCAATTATTTGTACCTTTTTTACATTGTACTTTAAATTTCCTTAGCTATAGCTTTTAGATTCGCGTCGCCGATTAAATTTCGTGTGCACCTTTATTCCGATACCTTGTCGTTGATTGAATTATGATGTTGTATCTCTATATCCTCCATCTATGCCGCATATTGCGAGTCGGTCTAATCTTGACAACGCTATTGATGATTCTCCACCACCATCGATTGGTGAAGGATTAGGACATGCTGAATCATCAACGACACCTCTAGCTTTAGATCAGGTCCAAATCGGATACATGAATATTCCGAGACAACTTACAGAAGAGCAGAGAAGGCAAATGGAGCCGAGTCCTGTGATGTTGTCTACCATGAGAAGAGCATTGGAGGAGAACCAAAACGAATTTACTGATCACTTGACAAAACGCATGGCTGATGTGATCAAACATCTAGTTGTCAACACTTATAATGATTGTGCGCAAGGGCAGCATGGGATGCCAAATAACTCAGCTTAGCCACAAACGAATCATATTGTTGTCTTCTGGGTATGTTCTCTTGCTTGCTAATGCTCAAATTACTTTTGGTACTGTTGGGCAAGTTATGTTGCACACGCCATTTAGGATCTTGCAGACGAGTGAAACTATTACGACGACTGAGACCCGTGGGTCAATTTAGACCTATTTCGGTTGGCAACTGTGGCAGCAAAATATGAAAGTCCGCTGTAGGAAAAGGACAAAGACATGGTAGATGAGGCGATGTGAATTTTGTCGATGGATCCGAATTTGATGATGAGCTGAGCCAACCAAAGCTTGCTGAGGTAGGCGTGGCCAAAATGGTGATTGATAGGCCATACACATGTCAAGCCCTAAAGAAAGTTATTGGTATATTGATTAATCCAAATTTTAGCTCTTATACAATCATTTAAAGATCAATTGCTCTTTTCAATTATTTGGTCTGCAACTTTGAAGGGTATAAAACTGCCGAGAGCTTCATCGCACTTCAAGAAGGTTCTCACTGATGTCTTTCTCGTTGAGAAATGAGAGAGATCATGATGAAGGGGATGCCATAGAATTTCATTTAGAAAGTATATGGAAGGACATGTTCCGATTTTGTCACTGGGGTTATGCAAGACTTTTACCGTGGATTGACCTTTTTTAAGTCTATTTATGACATGATAGTATTTGTTTGGTTGAAAGAATGATGTGAGCATGCTAATGAAAGATCTTATCATTGGAATACTCTCATCAACTTATCATCATTCAACGTAAAATTTCGGATCTCGAAACACAACATTTTTATGAAATCGTCATAGAAAACAAAAATGTATTAGAAATGCTTCGTCTTTGGTGCCATTGTTGAGTTTGGAAGAAATTAGATTTCTATCTCTTAGATGAATTTTTAATGTGTTATTAGGAAGAGAGGGTTTGTATGTATGTGCATTTATATATACATGTCTTCATAAGTTATATTGGTGTCTTCATCAAATAACCAAAATCTAAGATTAACTTTAAAAAATTCATCATTGGAGTGTTAGGTAAATAATGAAGCCTTCACTTTCCACCCAGTGATCACCTTTGCCATCGAGCAGATATCTCAATTCAATTGTCAATTCATGAGCTCTCTCTCACTCTACCATCATATGCTCACACTTTTCATTACAGTGATGTCTCCAATTAGTATGCCCCGTAGAGCCTCTTACCTAATGTGATTCCTTCCATTTGTGCCCCCACCGATCACTTTATCCTATAGATGAAAATGTATCGTAGTGGTGCAAGTAAGACAGAAGCGTTTGTATTATTAGAAGGTATGAATTATTTATACTTGAGACAAACTTCTGAGCTTAGTTGTTAAATGGGTACATGTTTTTTCAATGGATTATAGAAATAGTAACAAGATAACTAATTTATCAAATATATATGAACGTGTATATTTCAGTAACAGGTTGATAATGGTTATTTTTGATGTTGCATTTGAACGGCAGTGTCCTTGCCCCTGTACTTAAGTTGGGGGTGTGACATTTGTTGTTCCACTTGAGGCCCTCTTAGACCCACTGAGCCCAAGGCACAAGTGGATGGCCCTAGGCAATCTGTTTGTTTCTTTAGCTGGCTCGCTCAATTGTTCTTCTTTATGAAATCCAATACTTTTTAAAAGCATCGTCCTATATTTCTTCATTTTTGTTTATCTTTTATTAATTTGAACTTTATTATTTAAAATAATGGGCAAAAACTGCCAAAATTTCCAAACTATGCCCATTATGATATATGTTTCCTAAACTTTTTTCTGTGATACCAATAATCTCAAAATTGTATCCGTGTGATGTATTTACTTTCTATCAAAGTTCCGTTAATGAAAACTGTTAAAAATCTACCTACATTGATCTTGGGAAGCAAATGTTGTTGACATGGTGCTCACATAATTTAAGTGAAATAAAAATGATGTTTTTTTGCTGGAAAAATCATTTAATGGAACCTTAATGGAGAGTAAATTTGTTAAATATATACAAGTTTGAGATTTTTTATATTACAAGAAAAAAAGTTTAGGATAAATGTATTACAATCGATATAGTTTGGGGTTTTTGATGTCACAAAAAAGTTTAGGATAAATGGGTCATAGTTGATATAGTTTGAAGTCTTTTTGTGGCTTTTTTTCCTAAAATAATTTGTTTTCTCCTTCAACAGTGTCAATGCTTTAATTTAAAACTTTCAAAAGGAAATGTTAAAAAGGAACCGATTTTAAAAAGAGAGCTACTCTTCCAAAATGTTTTAGAGGACACCATATGTATTTTTACATTTATATGCTGCATTTAAACGTTTTTAAGACTATGCAAGAGAGAATAGAGGCAAATAATTTCAATCTACATCAGGAAATCTTTTGTTTCTTCCCTCACATTGCTCGACAAGTTAATTAATTTTTAAATATATGCTAGCGCAATTCCATAGGTAGTTTCACATGAAATTGGATTGTATAAATTTCAAATTTCCATTACCTTTATTATGAAATGGCCTTCTCATCATGTTCGAACCTTATAAGTTGATTTGCAGCCAATATGCGATAGCAACAACGCGCTGATGAATTAATTTGATTCTATCGTGTCTTGAATGTATGTAGGTGCATATATAAAAACTCGCATGTGTATAGATAAACGTAAACACTTGAAGACATGTAATTACTATATATCCAATTTGCAAAAGTAAGTAACAATGCTCGTTGGGAAATTAGCAAATATATGACGCAATCTAACACAAAGAAAACATGAACAGAATTAAGTGATCCATGGTGAATTTTGATTTTTGTTCTCTTTCTTTTTGTGCTAAATCATTTTGATTTGTACTTCTAATGGGAAATTAGTTGTCCCGCAAAAGCAAGTCAAGGAAAGGACCCGCTCGTAGCACGGGCTTCTGGGCTGTTAAGAGTTTGTACTTCCGAAGCGTTAATAAGTTTGCCGATGAAGTTGGTAATACAGTAAAAAACTTGGTAATTGGCAAACAATTAAAGAAGTCGGTAATTTCATAAAATTATTAGCAAGTTATCAACAAATTACCTAGAAAAAAAATTTATTGACGTGAAGGAAAAATCCGTATTTTTTTTTTGGCAATTAACAATATAATTCTGTGACTTTTACGCAATTAATTTTTGTGTACAACCTAGTTAAACGTATAATTTATGCAAACTGAGCACAGAGGAGCTAAACCCAGTTACAGTCTTCAAAAGAGTACAAAAAATGTCATGCTTATATTTTCAAACACCTGCGAATCAATCTGTCATTGCCACCTTAATCTTCCTTTCAAACTCGTCGAAAGAACTCAACTTAATTCTGATGTTAAGAGACAACAGAACGAACGACAGAATCAATATCTATGTACGAGAAATAGACGAGTGCAAATTTTGATTCCTACTTTCCAAAATGTGACTTGGAAAAGCACACCAAGAAAGTTTAAGATATTAGAGTTGGCAACACGATTTCCTTTAAACTTCTTTCTCCAAATGAACCCCGTCCGCCATGAAACAACACTTCCTGTTAATTCCATGTAGCGAAAGTAATCTAAAGACCAAATTTCAGCATAAAAGGGACAACCAAAGAAGAGACAACGATGATATTTGGCGCGGCGCTAGTGCTATAGAGCAAGCAAAAGAACTAGCGGTCTTTTTTCATATTATGAAGAAAGCTATGGATATCTTTCCTGCGGGACTGGAACAGAGAAAATTAGATAGCGGGGATTCCTGCCCGGTTTGCTGGGCTGTTGGCCAACCAAGAACTGAATGAAGAAAAGAAGAGGAGACGAGAACGAGATGGAAGCAAATCCTCATTCTCAATCTGCCGAGGGGTGGTTAACAAAATTGGTAATTTATTGTATATACTTCAAGAAATAGTGAGCAGCAGTATAAAATTCTATTACCGAATATCAATATATTTTGTGAAATTTATTTTGCAAGATAATAATTCAATTAAAAATTTTATTATTCCCATGTGAATATGACTTACTTATCTAGGTCGCTTTTATATAATTTGTACCCTCGAGATTTTGTTCTTGTTCCGTCCGGATGACGAGGTGCATCTAGTAGTTCCCATGTACAAATTCACTTGCGGGTATACAATAACTCCTCTTGTTCGTCTTCCTCCTCCTACAGTAGAGCAATTTCTTTTAACTCGTGGATAATTGCAGGCCCCAATGACTCCTCATTAGTTACTAGAAGACAGAAAGCCATAAGATCTGAACGTGCATGAACATATATTAGATTCATTCATGTATTTGACCGGTTGTCGTAGCGACCATCCACATCTGATCTCTCCGAGATGATAACAATGGATAAAGCAGCCCTTGGCTCTTCATTTTCTCCTGCCCTTTTCACTTCCTTACGTTTCTTAACCATTTGGCCCCTCATATGTATAAATACGGCCGCTGCACACATGATGATCGACCTAATCTCCACTGGAGCTACTCGCAAGGAGCATTGCACGAGCCTAAGCTTCCTCTCTGCATACAGTGACCTGAAGAATGGCGACAGGAAGAGTGAAGTTGAAGCTTCTCGTGGACAGGAGCAGCCAGAGGGTGCTGTTTGCCGAAGGTGGCAAGGACTTTGTCGACTTCCTCTTTCACATCCTCGTGTTGCCGGTCGGAATGGTGATCGGGCTTCTTGAGAAAACCGGGATGGAGGGCAGTTTAGGCAATCTCTACAGCAGCGTTGAGAAGCTGAACGATGAATACATGCTGAACGATGAGTACATGCTGAACGATGAGTACATCACATATTCCAAGAAAGACATTCTCTTGAAACCCAAAGCACCCGCCTTTCTCTCCGCAATCCAATTCAAATTGCCCGAGACTTCGACCATAGATTCAACACCCAAAACCTACAACAGGTTCTCTTCAGGTTTGTACTTTTTAACTGTTCTGCCTATGTGGCTGAGGACCGTTCTGCAGATTGTCCTCAATGCAGAAATTCCATGAACCATTTCTCTACAATACAATCACTCTTGTCGAATCACCGGCTGGTAAACTGTCGGCTTCTGCAGAATCAGCAGCTGGCTCGGACGATAAAGGCGGTTTTGTGCAAGGAGTGGTGACGTACATGGTGATGGACGATCTGACCGTCATGCCGATGTCGAATATTTCGAGCATTACTTTGCTCAACCGGTTCAACGTGAAGGAGATTGGGCATCTTGAGGAGAAGGTGGTCAGCTTGGGAATGGACGAGGTAAGCCCATGCCATTCCTTGCGATTAGGATATATTTATACATAAGTCGTTTAAACTTTATAACTCTTAACAATTTATGTGGAAAATCTACTTTAAGTAATTTATAAATTAAAAATGAATATGGATCGACGTGACTTGTGTAAAAAAAAAAAGATGCTGGCTTTATACTACAAAGATATTCTCAACTAATAATATGTGTATATGGATTAAATCCAAGTTTTATATTTTGTACAATCATTTAGAAATTAACGGTCCTTTTTTATTATTTGGTTTGTGACTTTGAAGGGCGTAAAGCTGCTGAGGGCTTCATTGCACTCCAAGAAGGTTCTCACTGATGCCTTCCTCCGTGAGAAGTGATGGGGATCATGACCTTAATGGATACAATAGAATAACATTTTCTCTCGCTCTATGTCCTGGGAATTTTATTTTTTGGTCGAAGTCCTCGGAATTTAGGAAGTATATGAAGGGATATGTTCTGGTCTTGTGTTATCCAAGACTTTTTAGTGCTGATTGACCTTTTAAAGTATTTTCTTCGGAAATATTGACGTGTTTATCGTCTTGGTTGAAGAAATGAAGAAAGAATATGTCTCTCATGGCCAATAACGAATGCTCAAGCATATGTTGGAACTGTGGAACCGATGTAGACACAACGTACGTATAAAAACAAGGGGTAATTAATGTTCCGTTATTCTACTAAAAAAATAAATTTATAACATTTTCTTAAAAAAAATTGTTTATATCACTTAAAATAATTAGTCAATGAAAACGAGTTCATTATTTTATGTCTAAATATCTTTGTGGATAATGAAAATATTTTTTCGTTCATTAATTTTATACATAATATAAGCAATCATTTTTAGAAAAATATTTCCAAATTATCCATTTTTCGTTAAGCAGATGCAGCCTAATTTTAAAGCAATTAAACAATGCCCCTAACAAGTTCACCATGAGAAGTTCTCCTTGAAACTCTATTGCCAAAGCTCGGATATAAAGAGGAAAAAGACGATGGCTCGACTCAGCGTCTATGCAAGAGTAACTCAACCTTTTTTAAGAGCTCGAGTCAAGTATGAGTGACTCGAATACTTTGTCAAGCCGAGTTTGAGCCTAAAGCTACCGACTTGATCGGGTTCTGAGCCTAATCAAGTATTTTAATTTTTGTACTTTTTTTTTTCCTCCCTGATATGTTAAATGTACTTATAACTGTACTTTTTACTTGTAATTAAGCATGGCAAAGTCGAGTTTGTTGAGTTTTTATATACTGCAAAACGAGTGCAGCTGAGTCAAGCTTGAATATGTCGAGTTTTTTTTTTTTTTTTTTTTTTTTGCAGTATTGAGTCGAGTTTGACCAGGGCAAAAAAGTATTCGATTCGAGTCAGAGTTTTGAGCTTCGAATTGAGTCCAGTTAAACTTAAGCCTGTCGTTGTGAGGGCTGGACTTGACTTAATTATAGATTCGCTTATTCCAACTTTGCAGTTAGTTTCGTTTTCTCAAATATTCTATTAAATTGAAGTCTCTACATCTAATCTTCCTAATAAGTTAAAGTAAGGTTCTAAGAAACTAACAAAAAGATAACACGTGATGTTATTATTTCAAAATCTCCTGTTATTTATCGATTAGTTGTTCGTGTGCATCACATAAAATGCACAACCTTTATAGTTGTGTCCATGATCCAACATATTTACTGGCACGTATCTTTCGTATTTAAGTGGTGCTCTTGATTAACGAGATATTTTAATTAGGTAAAACCCCAAGCCATGTTGAAGTGATTGAACAATTGTCACATGAGTTTGCATTAGTTAAGTTGTGCCAAAATTGTTATATAACTTAAGAGTCAAATTCTAAGGTGCTTTCAAACACCACATAAAATTTATCCAGTCAAACAATTCTACCATAATATCTCTCTTTAAAGGAAAAAAATAAAGTTGGGACAAATTACACAAAAATCCCGTAAACTTTTAGGGGGAGTTACGTTCGCCCCTGAACTTTCATTGTTCATGACAATCAACTTTCATTTTATTTCAACCATCAATGCCCAATCTATTTTTCTGTTTGCACATGCTTATGATGTGACTTTTCAATTGTACAATTCTAATTCTTCTTCATTTTTCAGTCAAATCACTCTTTTGCCAAAAAATGCATTAAAAATAATAAAATTGAAAAAGAAAAGATGAAAAAAATTATGATGATCTTCAAGAAAAAAATATTTGTTCGAACAACAACAACAACAATGACAATGACAACATTGTACGACAACAATAGTGATAACATTTCTTTTTGCCTTCCTTTTATTTTTCTTTGACTGTAATTAGCTTTTTTAATCAAAAAATTATTTACCTTTTTATGTTTATTCTAATTAGGAAACCTCCGTCGTCCCCAGCAAAATTAGTGTTTGTCACCATGGTCAACATTGTAGTTCCATTCATATACATGGCGTAGATTATTTCTCTCTAAATGAAAGATAAATGTGATGATTAAGCTACCAAGTTGACATATTTCAATGATAATATTAATTGCCGGATCAAATTTGGTTATGGAGATAACCATATTATTATTATTACTATGTCATTATATATTTTGCTTATTATTATTATTATTATTACTATTTAATGTATGAATTACATTTTTTTTTAACGTATTTGGAGGCAAAATAGGGATTGGACTAAAAACAGTCTAGAAGAATTTCAATTTTTCTTGAAATATCACATGTAGAAAAAATTGAATGTAGAGTTGACAGATGTAATAAGATGAAAGTTCCCCCGTGCGGGCCCCGCGGGGGGAAAAAGAGGAGGGGTGAGGGGTGTGGTTGCGCGGCGGGGCTGGCGTTGTGTATAACGATTGAAAGTTCGAGAATGAACGTGCACCATGCTAAAAATTCAAGCGGCGTTTGTGTAATTTCACCTAAAAAGTTCTTTGCCCTTGGTGTTGAATAATTGGCGGGGGGTCGATCACATTGAACTTCGGAGACACAAAATTTTCTCACAAAAACAAACCATTTCATGTGGTCTTTTATTTATTTATTTATTTATTTTATAAGTTGGTTAATATCACTTAAAAATTAACATATTTACTTTTGGAATATTGATGTATGTCACTTTAATTAAAGTCTGATAATCTTCTTAGCCATTTCTTTTCCATGATTCTAGATAAAAAATATATAAAAAAAGGAAAGCAATAAATAGTCAACAATGTTCAATCACTGTCAATTATTTTAGAAGCTTAAGTTGTAAGATAAAAGCCATTTGATATCTAAATTTTGATAACCCACTTAATTATTTATTTTATAGAAAATTAGGAATAACCTCGACCCTTGAACAAAAATAATAATACTTGCATTTGCATATTAGGAGTATTTTAATAATAATAAGTCCACATGAATTGCATTCTAATTGGACTGATGTTAAATGGACTTAGTTAGGGAGGTTTTGAGCTTAATTATAATTTATTTAAATCCCGCAGACTTCAGCAAAATTGGAACATAGCCAATTATTCCCTTCATGGCCGAAGTAGACATGTGCCTTGCACATGTGGTACTTCAAATTAGGAAAAAAATGATTTATTGAAGCAAATTTGGGCAGTGATTAAGCTCTCTATTATAAAATTTTAGGTCACGTGGGAATAAAAGAGAATCACATAGTGATTCCCAAATATATATAAAAATATTTATACTTTTAACCTAATTAGGATGTGGCATATGAAAGAAAGACCTAACTCTTGGCCTACATAAAGGATGGTTCTCTTAAAATTAAGGGGTTTGGACATAATAGAGAGGCTTCTATACACCACCATGAGAAGCGTCAAAGCAAGTCCTCTCCGCCCACCGCCGCACCGTAGTAGCACAGGGGAATCTGGTGGCGAGAGTGGAAATGCGAATGGGCGGCCACGTACGGGCTTACGGATGGTGTGATAGTGTAGCCGATGTCGACCGTTCGTGGTATTACTGTGCTTTACAGATTCAAGGTGAAGGACACTGGAGTTCTACTGGAAAGAAGGTCAAGTTTTGAATGGATGAGGTATTACATTATAATTGTAAGGGTCTTGCAATGAGCATATTTTGTTGTAAGAATTTGGTGCGCAAAATGCAAACGAATGGAGAGTAAAAACTGAAAAAGAGAAACTGAAATGCAAGATTTATCCTAATTCATCATCTAAAGCTATATCCAGTAAAGGATTCAACTATAATTAGCACATCTGACCTCTATATTACAATTTTCAATTAAAAGAGAAAAAGATTATACATACTCAGTAATTATTCATAAATCAAAACTCAAACTACCGATACAATATATGGTCAAATTACAAAACCTTTTCGCTGGCTTGGGACGTTCTTGGGCTGCGTGCCTTCTTGTTGATGGAAAGTATGAACTACACCTCAACATTTCTAAGATATTTTTCAATTTTTTTTTTATAACACGGATTGCACGTCTTATATTAAGAGCTAACTCTTATATTTCCTTAATTAAACGCTTGACAAATGCCCCGATAAAACTCAGTAGACGGATTCCTTATTGTAATGTAGTCAGTGCTTTTTCTTCTCTTGTCGTCAGACGTCGTTAGAAGTGTAATTCGACATATATTTTGTTTGGGGCTAAAACTAACAAATCCTTTTGCATACCTTTCTGAATGGTGTTTTTTTTCGGGTGTAAAATCGTTGGAGGCTTCATTGCGCTTCAAGAAGGCTTTCGTAGATGTCTTATGCGCTGATAATAGGATTCCGGAGATGGAGACATTCGGTGAGTTCTGATCTTGACATTGTTAATGTATCGCGATCGGCTTTGTTCACCACATTATTTAGGAAAATGAGTCCAGTCGATATTTATAGAACTTTCGGTAGATGCATGTTGTTTGCGATTGGAAAGGCGTTCGTCTCATTTCGAGGGGAGAATAGGAAATACAACCTCAAGATTCTTAATATCATTGCAGAAACTGTCGCGTCGAAACTAAGATTGAGCAATACATGAGATTGGTCTACTATCTACGGAAGCAATCTGATAAATCAACTCGAAGACTGCCCAAATCTTCTACCTCCTCCACGCTCTTCATTACACTTCTCTATGCCAATGCCGTTGGGCGAGGCTAGTTGCCTTCAGGTGCAAATGCACCCATGGGTTCAAGATGGTAAGAACCATCATCCAAAGCCACACTGATGACCGCTTTCAATTCTGAAAAAAATCAATTCTTTTTCAATGAGCCGTCGTTGCATTTGATTGAAAATAAGAGACCTTTTAATCTCCCATCATAGAAAATAGTAAAACAACCAGATTCTTTTAGCCACCCAAAGAGAAATAATAACCGAATCGAAATACTTACGGCTCAAATTTTGCGCTTCGCTTTCGGACAATCTCGCCACGAAGCCATTGATTATATGAAAGGTGTGGATCAATGAATCCGCTGGCTTGCTACTCGAACATTAGCAAGATATCAAAATTGCAAGTACGTATCAAAGTTAGGATTGGTTGGCTGGATAAATAATTTGAAAAGTGAAAAAAAGAAAAACCAATGTATACCAATATAGCTATGTATTCTTATTTAACCATAAAGAGGACTCTGGATCATATCATATGCAACTCTAGATAAAAAGGTTCAAATAAATCCCTAGATCTATTTTAATGAGTTCGATATATCATATGAACTAGACTTAAATAAAATCCTTTTTGAAACAGAAATTACGTACCCTCCTTGGAGAACCTTCCCAAGAAGTTGGAGAGCAAGAGCCTCTGAATTCCTAACGGAAGAGTCCAAAAAGACAATGTGAACCTGTGAACATTAAATATTTCGTTAGTACGGAGAAGCACCAAATAATAATTGTAACCGATATTTCTTGTCAACTAGCATGAAACATTACATTAGCATAGAACTAATTACTGTAGTCAATATTTGAGCGATGCAAATTTTAGGGTCTTTTTGTTTGGCCTAAAGCTTTCCTGCCAAAACTTATAATTATCTGAATTTCTAGAAATTATGAAAAAAAAAGTATCTACTGCTATACGTGTAAAAATTTATGTGAGCCGCAATATCTTGATTAAACTAAAGGTAAAAAGCAACAGTCGATCTGAAAAGAAGGGTGTTCTTGCCTTTCTATCTCCAACATTTTGCGCATGGCAACAACTATTGAACAGCAAGCTGAGCAACGACCAGAGTACGAGTACCCTCACGAAGATGGACAGCATTGAGGGGGTAGGAGTTGTCGCCATCGAAGGTTTCTTTCTATTTTTCGAAAAGAACGAGAGCCAAATGCAGATGATTTTTCTTTGACCACGAACTAGAGAATGTAATGTGGGAGACCAAGCTGAAAATTCTTCTTGGACGAGGCATGATAGACTTGAGTTTATGTAAGGGCTTGCAAATTTAAGTGGCCCACCATTGATTGTAGAAGAATAACTCCAACTTCACCGATTCATTGATTAGTTGTTAAAACATGTATTATTTATGTCAAATTAAGAAGATTGCAGTTGCAGGACTCGAAACTATAGAGAAGTCCCGCACTAAATTACTAGCTGGCGTTATCCATGGGATTTTTCGTCCTTAAATGCTGCTGTTCATTGGAAGTTTGTTTCGAGTTTGAGCCTAGTGGAAAAATCCAACCAGCATTGGAATGTCTAGAAGCCCGGCCAAGAGAAGTGCCAAAAGTCGGATGCACGTGGCATCGTTTTTATGTCCAATTCAGATTCATCATGTGCGATTTTCGATGGTTTTCTATCCACGCACTTTAATCTTTTGCCACGACCTTTGAAAACCGTCGCTAAAGGTTGCCCAAAGGAGCTGAAAATCCTTAGGCTACGTTTGGTCGTCCGAATTTCTAATCGGGATAGGATTGGATAAGACATGATATGAAATCCTAGGATTTTTTTATATCATGTCCATTGTTTGGTGAATCGCAGTATTAAAGTCGAATATATTCACATTATATCATGTACATTTTTTTAATATAAATGACATGTCATTATAAATAAATCTAAATGTTCATAAACGGAGATGGTGAAAATATCTCGTAAGACTGTTCCTTAATTTCTTTTTATTTTATTTTTCGTCTTTTTTATATTATTTTCTTTATTATTTCTTTTTTCCCCTTTCATCATTCTTTAATAAAATTTTATCAAATAGTAAACTGTACTAACGTACCTAAAATATATAATAAATATGAATATTTAATTTATAGATTGAATTTTTATTATAAGATAGAATTAAAGTTGAATATATAAATTAAAATAATATTAATTAAAAATAAGTTTCTATTTTTTATTTTTAATTTCTTAAATTAGAATTCAATTAAATAACTTTCTTATTATGGACATTAGAAATCTTATCCACTTTTATCCCGCCTCTCCCATGGGATAATTTTATTCTACCTATATCCCCCTTATCTGCGACTTTATTCTATTTTGAGCGAGCACCAAACGTAGGATATGATTTATCATATCCTATCCCGAATTTTATCTCGACTGTCAAACGCAGCCTTCTCGGGATTTCTCTCAACTCTCGCTAAGCTCTCTCTCTCTCTCTATCTCTCCGTGACAATTAAAGGTTAATTAAGGAATTTATGTTATTTTTGGGAAAAGTGGGTAGTTAACTTTCTTGTTTTACCCTTTTGTCATTCTTCTTTGCCCAATTTTTTTTCCTTTTTGGTCGAAGCTAAAATGCATCACGATATTATAGTAGTATATAAATGGGGCTAAATGGAAATTTAAAGAACGAGAAAATTCTCTTTTTTGTTTTAAATGAAAAAATAGAACATCTTAAATATATTCACATAGTTGGACTGACTAGGCCTAGGAGTCTAGTACCCTTGCATGATTCCCTAGTGTCTTGGCTCGGGGTTCTATAGAGGTTGTGCTCAAGACCCTAGTGCTTGTGCCCGGATCCCTAGTGCCAGCGCCTAGGTCTTTTGAGATTGGGCTTAGGTAGACAACACCCAGGCTCGAGATCTTGTACTCGAGACTAGGTTCATTGAGGTCGAGCCTAGACACTATTGCAAATGCCTGAGTTATGAGCTTGTGTCCATTGAGATTGCACCCGTGTCCATCAAGGCTAAGCTTGAGACCTTGGTGCCTGGGCCTTAGTCCATTGAGGCCTAGTCCGAGTCTCCGACACTTGTGCCAGTGTCCCCACACTTGGGATTAAATGCATAGAGGCCAAGCCTAAGACCTCGGTGCAAGTGCCCAAGTTCTTGGCACCCGAGCTCATGTTGATTGAGGCTATGTCCTAAATCCCAATGCTTGCACCTTGGCACCTGTACCGAAGTCTATCGAGGTCGGGCCCTGGTGCATTGATGTTGAGCTTGGGACCCTAATGCCTGTGCCTGGGTCCTCAACACTTGAGCCTAGGTCCATTGAGGCCACATCTGGGACCCCGAAGCCCATGCCCCCATTTTCGATGCTTGGGTCCATCAAGGCTAGCCATGAGTTCATCAAGGTTGGACTCGAGATCCTGGTGCCTGCGCCCAAATCCCAGATGCTTGTGCTTGGTCCACTGAGGCCAAACCCAAGACCTTGGTGCTAGTGCCCTAGTCCATGATGCTTGGGCTAGGGTCCATCAAGACTGGGCTCGAACCCCTATTATTGGGCCTAGTCGTTGAGGAGCAGGGTATGGGTGTTGGCGTCCTGAGCATAAACACTAGTGTTTGGCTAAAAATTTTCTTAGGATTCTGGTGCTTGTATCTGGTTCTTTGGCTGCCCATTTGTAAGTCATTAATGCCCAAATAATATATTTTTATTTAGGAAAATCTTGATTTTTCTTATCAAATATCAAAAAATATTTTTTAGTTCATTTTCAGATGTCAATTAAGTGTCAAAAAATATTGTCAAAAATGACTTCTTGAAAAATATTTTTTAAAAATGTCATTTTTTGTGAAACAAATGGAAGTGATAATCCAATTCCTTCCACCATTTATGTCCATCATACTAAATTCATACTCTCTACTTTTTTGGGTGGTTGAAATCAGTGGGGCAGGGAGCTGTCGAGGGTTTCCATGCGGTCGAAGTCGTCAATTCTAACCCATGTGCTCCTTGGCAAGAAAGAACCAACGCGTGACGACAATTGTTTTAGTTATTAAGTAATAAAGATACCATAAAAGTTAATAACTATTGTACAACGCTCACTTGGGTACTATAACCTTTTCTTTTTCATTCATTTGAGTGTCATAACTTCTTAAAGATGTTTACTTAAATGCCTTAACTTTCAATCAATAACGTTCACCTAAGCTTCGGAAATCTGATATGACATTTTTAAAAACTTTTGATACTCAAGTGATCAATTGAAATATTATATGACACTCGAGTAATCAAAAAAAAAATTATGGCATTTGAGTGATCGCTTTACATAAGTTATGACAGTTAAATGGTCAAAATAATAATTATGGCACTTAAGTGAGCGTTGTGCAAAAGTTATGACGTTTGTGGTGTTCTTATCCTCAATTGTTAATGTTAGACAATGAATGGAAAACACTGGGATACATGGTGATTTGTGAAAGATGTTTGATATTTTTGATAAAGCATTTCTGTTTGCACATGCTTATGATGTGACTTTTCAATTGTACAATTCTAATTCTTCTTCATTTTTCAGTCAAATCACTCTTTTGCCAAAAAATGCATTAAAAATAATAAAATTGAAAAAGAAAAGATGAAAAAATTATGATGATCTTCAAGAAAAATATTTGTTCGAACAACAACAACAACAATGACAATGACAACATTGTACGACAACAATAGTGATAACATTTTGTTTTTGTCTTCCTTTTATTTTTCTTTGACTGTAATTAGTTTTTTTAATCATAAAATTATTTACCTTTTTATGTTTATTCTAATTAGGAAACCTCCATCGTCCCCAGCAAAATTAGTGTTTGTCACCATGGTCAACATTGTAGTTCCATTCATATACATGGCGTAGATTATTTCTCTCTAAATGAAAGATAAATGTGATGATTAAGCTACCAAGTTGACATATTTCAATGATAATATTAATTGCCGGATCAAATTTGGTTATGGAGATAACCATATTATTATTATTACTATGTCATTATATATTTTGCTTATTATTATTATTACTATTTAATGTATGAATTACATTTTGTTTTAACGTATTTGGAGGCAAAATAGGGATTGGACTAAAAACAGTCTAGAAGAATTTCAATTTTTCTTGAAATATCACATGTAGAAAAAAATTGAATGTAGAGTTGACAGATGTAATAAGATGAAAGTTCCCCGTGCGGGCCCCGCGGAGGGAAAAAGAAGAGGGTGGTGGGGGGGGCGGGTGTGGTTGCGCGGCGGGGCTGGTGTTGTGTATAACGATTGAAAGTTCGAAAATGAACGTGCACCATGCTAAAAATTCAAGCGGCGTTTGTGTAATTTCACCTAAAAAGTTCTTTGCCCTCGGTGTTGAATAATTGGCGGGGGTCGATCACATTGAACTTCGGAGACATACCAAATTTTCTCACAAAAACAAACCATTTCATGTGGTCTTTTATTTATTTATTTATTTATTTTATAAGTTGGTTAATATCACTTAAAAATTAACATATTTACTTTTGGAATATTGATGTATGTCCCTTTAATTAAAGTCTGATAATCTTCTTAGCCATTTCTTTTCCATGATTCTAGATAAAAAAATATAAAAAAAAGGAAAGCAATAAATAGTCTACAATGTTCAATCACTGTCAATTATTTTAGAAGCTTAAATTGTAAGACAAAAGCCATTTGATATCTAAATTTTGATAACCCACTTAACTATTTATTTTATAGAAAATTAGGAATAACCTTGACCCTGAACAAAAATAATAATACTTGCATTTGCATATTAGGAGTATTTTAAGAATAATAAGCCCACATGAATTGCATTCTAATTGGACTGATGTTAAATGGACTTAGATAGGGAGGTTTTGAGCTTAATTAGAATTTATTTAAATCTCGCAGACTTGAGCAAAATTGGAACATAGCCAATTATTCCCTTCATGGCCGAAGTAGACATGTGCCTTGCACACGTGGTACTTCAAATTAGGAAAAAATGATTTTATTGAAGCAAATTTGAGCAGTAATTAAGCTCTCTATTATAAAATTTTAGGTCACGTGGGAATAAAAGAGAATCACATAGTGATTCCCAAATATATATAAAAATATTTATACTTTTAACCTAATTAGGATGTGTCATATGAAAGAAAGACCTAATTCTTGGCCCACATAAAGAATGGTTCTCTTAAAATTAAGGGGTTTGGACATAATAGAGAGGCTTCTATATACCACCATGAGAAGCGTCAAAGCAAGGCCTCTCCGCCCACCGCCGCACCGCGTAGTAGCACAAGGAATCAGGTGGCGAGAGTGGAGATGCGAATGGGCGGCTACGTACGGGCTTACGGATGGTGTGATAGTGTAGCCGATGTCGACCGTTCGTGGTATTGCTGTGCTTTACAGATTCAAGGTGAAGGACACTGGAGTTCTACAGGAAAAGAAGGTCAAGTTTTGAATGGATGAGGTATTATATAATATTGCAAATTTGCAAGGGTCTTGCAATGAGCATATTTTGTTGTAAGGATTTGGCGCGCAAACGCAAATGAATGGACAGTAAAAACTGAAAAAGAGAAATTGAAACGCGAGATTTATCCTAATTAATCATCTAAAGCTACATTTAGTAGACGATTCCATTATAATTAACATTTTTCACTTCTATATTACAATTCTTAATTGAAAGAGAAAAAGATTATACATACCTACTAATTATTCATAAATCAAAACTCAAACTACCAATACAATATAGGCTCAAATTACGAAACCTTTTCGCTGGCTTGAGATGTCCTTAGGCCCTACCCACTCATTGGAAAGTGGGACCCCTTATCTTCTTGTTGATGGAAAGTACGAACTACATCTCAACATTTCTAAGATATTTTTCAATTTTTTTTTATAACACTTGTTGCACGTCTTATATTAAGAGCTAACTCTTATATTTCCTTAATTAAACGCTTGACAAATGCCCTGAGAAAACTCAGTTGACGGATTCCTTATGGTAATGTAGTCAATGCTGTTGGAAATTTGTTTGTTAAAACAAAAAAAAAGAGTGCATTTTCTTTGTCCTACATAGGAAAAATGGGAGGAAATTGGCCAATTTATAAGTGTGAGGTTTCTTTTGTATACCAAAAGAAATGATTGGGTGTGAGTTAGACCTCACCATATCCGCGTGTGGGTGTATGAATAATTGTGCAATTTTGGCGCAATTATTTGGCGCACTTAGCACTTTGCACGCATGCGATTTAATTAGCACTAATCCCTTCGTTATTTTATTTTTATTTCGTACGGTTATCTTATTAACTTTAATCAATTCAAAGGTTTTTTTGTTTATTGAGAATTTTCGGAAATTAATTAATTAATAAATAATAATTTCGAAATTTTATTTATTAAATAATAATTATTAATTTTATTCCGAATTTTTGTTTGTGTCTTTTCAAGACAACCTTTGAATAAGATACCCATTTAGTTTGCAACCTTTTCCGAAGGGTTGCATTTGTTCAGTTTTTTTATTTTATTTTTATTTTTATGTAACTTCTTACGAATGGACGCCTTTGTTCATTTGAGCAATTTTCGAAAGAATGTGTTTGTTCATTTTTCGCAACTTTTCATGAAGAGTTGTCTACGTTTTAAGACTGTTTTATATATACTTGTCAGATTGAGGAAGAATGTGTGTGATCATTTTTCATCTTTTTGAGTCTTCTTTTTGAAAACTACAACCATATTTTCAATTATTTTCTAGAGAGATTCTGGAGAAATACTAGAATTGCTGTCTAGTACTCTCATTTTGAGACTTTGTTATATTTTGGAGGATATTTACCGGTGACCATTAGCAACTTTGTGGGGCAAATAAATCCTTAAAAAAAGTGATCACGCCTTAAAGTCTGACTCGAGTACTCTAAAAATCATTCTTCATTGTTCTACCCAAATCGAATTAGTATTTTAACAACAATTTTAAGAATTTATTTCGCAACAATGGAGTCGGAGACAATTAAAGTGATGAATCAAGACATGGTCAAACTGGACCGGTTCGATGGGAACAACTTTGCTTGCTGGAGGGACAAGATGATGTTCTTACTCACTACTCTGAAGATATTCTACATACTGGATCTTAACTTGGCACCTATAGAAGATTCAAAGCCTACTATCGAAGGAGGAGAGCCAAGTGTGGAAGCCATTGAGAGGGTTAATAAAGAGAAGAAGAAACGTGCGGAGGACGAACTACTTTGTCGAGGACACATTCTGAATACTCTATCTGATCGCTTGTACGACTTATTCACTGAAATGAAGTCGGCTAGAGAAATTTGGAATGCACTGGAATTCAAGTACAAAGCGGAGGAGCAAGGTACCAACAAATCTAATTGCAAAGTATTTTGATTTCAAGTTTATTGATACTAAACCCTTGCTGGAATAAGTCCATGAATTGCAAGTACTTGTGAATAAAATTCGTGCCCTCAAGATTGATAATCCAGAAGCTTTTCAAGTTGGAGCAATTATTACGAAATTGCTTCCAAGTTGGAAAGACTATGGAAAAAGGCTGATGCATAAGTTAGAGGACTTTACTTTGGAGCAAATATAGAAATATCTTCACATTGAGGAAGAGTCACATTTACGTGATAATTCTGTTTTTTACAATTCCAAGGTGAATGCTGTGGAAAGGAAAAGGAAAATCGGCTAGAACTTCAAAGTAAAAAGCGGACATAAATTTAAAAGAACACAAAGAAGAAAAAGGGTTGCTGTTTTATCTGTGGCAAATAGGGACACTACGCTAAGGAATGCATTCACCGCAAGAGCATTTCCAAGGACAATAACATTCCGACAGTGAAGGCAGATGCAAATTTGGTTGAAGAAAATTATGTGGCCATGATTTCAACCATGCTTTCGAACATGAAAGTTTATGAAATTAATGATACGATGGCTATGATTTCTGAAATTAATTCTACCACTGTCCAATCTGGTTGGTGGTTAGATTCTGGAGCAACAGTCCATGTGTGTAAAGACAAATACATGTTCAAGCAATTTGAGGAGATTGTTGACTCAGATGTTCAAGAGGTCCTGATGGCGAATAATGCTTTTGCAAAGGTTGCTAGAAAAGGCACGGTGGAGATAGACTTCACTTTTGGAAAAAAGATTACTCTTCTTAATGTGTTATTTATACCCGAAATTAGGAAGAACCTAGTTTTTCTATTGATTTACTTTGTAAGAGGGGGTTTTCGGGTTTTGTTTGAATCCGACAAGGTTATCCTGTCAAAGAATGGGCTGTTTGTTGGAAAGGGTTATGCCAATGATGGCATGTATCAACTAAGTACCAATAATAATATTGCTAGTTCTGCTTATATTGTTGAGTCTTCGTTTTTATAGCATAGTAGGTTGGCACATATAATATTCGTTATTTGAAGAATACGAAGAAGTTAGACTTGATAAATTACAATGGTGAATTTGATAAATGTGAAATATGTGCTAAGTCCAAACTTACTAAGAAACCATTTCCTGATGTTAAAAGAAATCAAATTTATTGGATTTGGTTCATAGTGATATATGTGAATTCAACGGTATGCTAACATGTGGAGATAAAAAGGTATTTTATTACTTTTGTGGATGATTGCAGTAGGTTTTTGTATGTTTATCTCATGAGATCGAAGGATGAAGCATTTACCATGTTTAAGAAATATAAGGTTGAAGTAGAAAATCAATTAGAAAAGAAAATCAAAGTTCTACGTTCATATAGAGGTGGAGAATATTTCTTAAATGAATTCTCTTCATTTTGTGAAGAACATGGTATTATTCATCAAGTTTCAGCACCATATACTCTACAACAAAATGGTTTGGCTGAAAGGAAAAATCGATTTCTTGGAGAAATGGTTAGTTGTATGTTTTCAAATTCAAAACTACCAATTAATTTTTGGGGAGAAGCATTACTTACCGCATGCTATATTCACAACATAATACCTTCCAAGAGAAATGACATAACCCCTTATGAAGTATGGAAAGATAGAAAACCAAATTTGTCATATCTTAAAGTGTGAGGGTGTTTGGCATACTACCGAGTACCAGATCCTAAAAGAACAAAGCTCGGTCCTAGAGCTATCAAAAGTGTTTTCGTTGGGTATGCTGAAAATAGTAAAGCTTATAGACTTCTTGATTTAGAGTCCAATGTCATTGTAGAATCCCGAGACGTTGAATTCTTTGAGAATAAATGTTTCACAAGTTTTGAAATTATTGAAAATAATTCAAAATCTATGGAAACTCAAAGAGATTATCAAGAGAAAGAAACGAATGATTCTAGAGACATGATTGAACCAAGGAGAAGTACTAGAGCAAGGAAACTAAAAGACTTAGGTCTTGATTTTATTACTCATGTTTTTATTGTTGAAGGAGATGGAGATAATAACGTGATAAATAAATATCCTTTAGTATTAAATTTAGAAGATGATCCTAGAAGCTTTGATGATGCTATGTCTTCTAGAGATGCTTCTTTTTGGAAAAAAGCTGTGAATGATGAAATAGACTCAATTATGTCCAATAATACTTGGGTATTAGTAGATTTACCGAAAGGATTAAAACCTATTTGGTGCAAATGGGTTTTTAGAAGAAAATATCATTCTAACGGTTCTATTCAAGCTTTTAAGATTAGACTTGTGGTCAAGGGATATAGACAAAAAGAAGGAATATATTATTTTGATACGTATGCTCCTGTTGCACGTATAACTTCTATTCGAATTCTTTTTGCTCTAGCTTTCATTTATGATCTTTGTGTTCATCAAATGTATGTTAAGACTGCTTTCATAAATGGAGACATAAATGAGGAAATTTACATAGAACAACCATAGGGTTTCGTTCTTCCCGAAAATGAAAGAAAAGTATGTAAATTGATTAAGTCTCTTTAGGGGCTTAAGCAAGCTCCTAAGCAGTGGCATGAAAAGTTTAATTCGGTCATATTGTCAAATGGTTTCATCAATAGTAATACTGATAAGTGTATATACTCTAAGTTCACTAAAGACTATGGTGTCTTAGGGTGCTTGTATGTTGATGATATGTTTATCTTTGGAACAAATATAACTGGAATTATTGAGACTAAGAAGTATCTAACTTCCATGTTTAAAATGAAGGATTTGGGTGAAGTAGATACTATCTTAGGTATTAAAGTTAAGAAGCATAGTAGGGGTTATTCTTTAAGCCAATGAAGTTATGTTGAAAAATTATTAAATAAATTTCAATATCTTGGTTTCAAGGAAATAAGTACTCTATTTGATTCCAGTATTAAATTAAATTATAATACTGGTAGAGCGGTGGCACAACTAGAATATGCGAGTGCTATAGGGTCTTTAATGTATGCGATGCATTAGACCTAATATTGCTTATTCTGTATGCAAGTTGAGTAGGTATACTGGTAATCCAAGTATAAAACATTGGAGAGCTATTTACCAGAATTTTTGGTTATCTTAAGAGAACTAAAAATTTAGGATTGTTCAATAATAATTATCCGGCCGTATTAGAAGGATACACCAATGCTAGTTGGATTACAAGTGTGGGAGATGAGCGTTTCACTTTTGGATGGATTTTCACACTAGCTGGAGGTGCTGTATCTTGGGCAAGTAATGCTGTATCTTGGGCAAGTAAGAAACAGACATGTATAACTCACTCAACAATGAAATATGAATTTATTGCCTTAGCGGCAATTGGGAAAGAGGCCGAATGGATTAGGAATTTGTTGTTGGATATCAAATTATGGCCTAATCCTGTGCCTCATATTTCTATCCACTGTGATAGTCAGGCTACTTTGGCAAGAGCCTATAATAGCACCTATAATGGTAAGTCTAGACATATTAATCTAAGACATGAATATGTGAGACAATTGATTAAAGATGGTACCATAACAATTGTCTATGTGAGGTAAAGTAATAATCTTGCCAATCCTTTGATAAAGGCTTTACCAAGACACATGGTAAAAATGACCTCACAAGAAATGGGGCTGAAACCCTTTAATTGAAATCACCAATAATGGTAACCCGACCTTTTTAACAAGGTTTAATGGGTAAGAACAAGTTATTGAATGTGATTGTTTGATACTAACGTAGCCCTGATATGAGAAGTCAGTATCGTCTGTTAGGTTTTGTAGATTGGATTGAATTCTTAATGAAGTACAGTACAAACTTGTAATGTTGTTGACACCTAAATTTTGGCGATCCGGTCATTTATTTATTGCATAGAAAATTAGGGGTTAATTTTATCCCTGAAAAAAAATATTAGTTGCATAGCATATAGTTTTAGGTGCATTTATTCATTGGACCAGTGGCGGATGGGTTCGAATTGGTGATTTTGAGCCGTAAATTGATAGGTCGGACTAAGCTTGCAAAGTGAACAAATTAGCCCAAGCCCCTTTTTTTAATGATCAAAAATTATCTCGTGAGAAAATAGGAATTCGAAATTTTTCTGGGATATGATGAATTTTTTTGGATAGGGCAAATGTGAAAAGTGAATATTGCATTTGGAAAAAAAGAATATTCGTGGATATGAATTTGAAAAAATTAAAACCCTAGTTTGAGACTTATAAATAGATTGTTCGTGTAGAGTTTTGGGGGGAGGGCATACAATATAATTACACGGCCACATTTGAGGTTTTTTCTCTCGGTTTGAAGAAAAAAGAAAACAACCAAGAGGAAAGGGAAGAGGGGTTCTGTTTCTTTGGGAAGGGAAAAGTCAGCAAACGGCAGAGGAGAAGAGACGTGAGAGTGACATGTGAGAGAGAGAGAGAGAGAAAAAAAAAAAAAAAAAAAGAAGAGAAGGTGCTACAGTTCGTCTTCTCCGTGAAGTCGACGGTGCCCGCTACAACCCGCCGCGACTGCGCCGCCCACGTTGCCGCGCTCACACCATTGCACCCCAGCCACCGCCGCTTTTCCACCGGACGCTCGAAGCCCTGCCCTGCCGGTCGCCGTTCGTGAAGCCCGACGTCGGAGCCACTCCTGCCTTGTTCTGCCGCTCGTCCGCGACTCCCCGGCGTCGCTCGCTACTGCGCCGGAGTCCCGAGTCACCCGCGTCGGCACTAGCAACCTGTGAGTCCCCAGTCATCGCACCTCGGCCAGCCTTGCGACACCAGTCAGTCACCGTCATGCACCGCTCTTCCCGACGCCTCGGATCCCGAGCCACACCGCCCGATTTGCTGCCCTGCCACCAGATCCAAAACTTGAGCGATTCCCTTGCCGCTCGAGCTTGTACCTCCGCCTCGGCGTCCCCGTAGTCGAAGCCCGCTGTTCGCCGCTTGCAGCATCTCCGCCAGTCTCTGTCCTTGCTTCTTGAGCCTTTTGATCCGACGCCTGAGTTGCTTTGTCGGCCCGCAACCCGTTTCTGCTCCGCCTGCAACAAGCTGCTGGTCGCCGGCCTCCCTTCCACCCGAGCCTTTCTAGCTCCATCCTTGTGCTGCTGCCACCGCCATCGGTTCACCTTTGTCGGAGTTCCTCTTTGTCGGACCGACGACCTGCTGCCCTTGGAGACCCATCACGAGCATAAGCTTGCTTGGAGAAGGCAGAAAAAAGGAAAAAAAACAAAAGAAAAAAAGAAAATCAATTAGGTAGTTTTTCTTTTTATTTATTTATTTACTTTGTTCTACTTTTTTTATGTTATTTTTATTTATTTACTTTGTTTTTTAGAATTACTCCTAGAGGTGAGCGTAGCTCTGAGCGGCGGGAATCGGAGAAGCGGGCGGTTCGGTTCCCGGTTCTTAAAGGACCGATTTCGGTTCCTTTTTTTCGGGAACCGGAACTGGAACCGGAACCAGAACCGGAACTGGTTGCAGAATTGGAACCGGTTAGGGCTCCAAAAGGAGCCCCCTCTCCCTCGCTCGGCGCTCCCTATTCAAATTTTTGATTTCAGACCTAGAACTCACGCCGTCGGACGCCGCCCGAGTTTTGCTTTGCCGGACGTTGCTCGCCCTCAAGGCTGCTGCCGCCGGCGGATATTGCCGGATGCCAATTGCCGACGTCACTCGCACGAACCCTCGCCACTCGACGCCCTTTGTTGCTGTGCTTTGCCTCTGCTCGACGTTGACGCTGCTCTGACTCTTGCCGTCGGACATCGCTCGCCCTCAAGGTTGCCACCGCCGGGCCGCCGGACGCTAGTCACCGATGCCACTCGCACAAACCCTCGCCGCTTGATGCCAGTTGCTGCCGTGCTCTGCCTCTGCCTGTCGCAAATGCCGCTCTGAGTCTCGCCGCCAGACGCCGCTTACCCTCAAGGCCGCTGTCACCGGACGCCGCTAGACGCCAGTCGCTGAGGCCGCTCGCTCGAAACCTCGCCGCTCGACTCCAATCTCTCTCGTGCTCTGCTTGTCGCCGAGGTTGCTCGCCCTCAAGGCCGCCGTCGGACGCCGCAGGCCACGCCGCCGCCACTCGACGCTAGTCACCGGACTCGTTTATCGCGAAGCCTAAGGGTGCCTGTTCTGGAAACATCGCGCGATTTGCCTTCTCTTGAATTCGGCATTTGCCAAGATCAATCAAGGTACGGTCCTCATCTAATCTCGCTTTCCGTCGATCGCTTTGTGCGTATGATGATGATTGCGAATCACTTGGAACGTCTCATTGCCTGTAGTGCGATGATGTTGTTCTTAGCACGCGTCTCATTGCCTGTAGTGCAGTGATGTTGTTCTTAATGCGATGTTTTTAGCGCGAGTCAATGTTGTTCTTCTTGTTGATGATAATGGAGGCGTGCTGAGGATGAATGTTCTGTTCTCGGTGAATGTGATCTGGGTGCTTTGTGTGCATGGTGCTTTGTGATTTGGGTGAATTTAGTCAACATAGAATGCGGTGCTTTGTGTGCACGGTGAATGTTCTGTTCTCTTATACAAAGTGGCTCTTTTGGATTACTGGTCCTTAATTGCAGAGGTAATATAGGAGAATGATAACAATGTGCCGCATAATGGATATATGCATGATCAAATTGGACTTCTTTTAGCTTGTGTCATTTGTGCACGAGTTATCATCTATCAAAATACACAAATTATTAGCATCTAGCAAAAGCTAATTGTCTCCAATACTTGAGAGCATTTCTTTGAGGGAAAAGTTGTGTATTGATTTGGTTTTTAGCAACTGCTTGCACATTCTGTAACTCAATTCACATTCTGTTTTGAAATTTTTAATTATATTCTATTATTGTTGTGTAGTGCAAAGTTAATGTATCAAGATAACACGTCAATGGAGGTGGAGGGACGTGAGGAGATGACTCCAATTACGGAATTGGGGTTTTCTGGCGATGAAATTGAAGAAGAGGCACCCACTTTTTCGAGTGCCACAAATAAGGTACTTGGTTCTCATCTTCCTCATGATAAGAAATATACATCCGAATGCTGGAATCATTATTCGAGAATCAGTGATAAGGATGGAAAAATATATCAAGTGAAGTGCATTCATTGTGGGTCCATGCTTAAGTACCGTGTTGCTAATGATACTTCTGCAATGAGGAAGCACTTGACCACATGCAAGAGGTTTCCCCGTAATGTAGATAAGAGGTAGAAATTCTTTGCATCACGTAATGTCAACATGGCTGGCAAGACAGGAGAAGATTCTAGTACTGGTAGCATCTTATCAACATGGTCATTTAATCAAGAACGTTGTAGGCACATGCTTGCTCGGTTCATCATCCTTGATGAGCAACCTTTTTCCTTGGTTGAGCGTGTTGGATTTCGTGAATATGTTACTGAGTTACAACCTCTCTTCAAACATATATCACGTTTCACAGTGGCAAAAGATTGCATGAAGTTATTTTTATGTGAAATAACTTCTTTGAAGAATTATTTTGAAAAGATTAATTCTAGGATCGCACTCACGATTGATACATGGATTTCCAATCAAAATCTGAATTTTTTATGTCTCACTGCACATTTTATTGATGAAAATTGGAAGTTGCATAAAAGAATCATCAACTTTGTGGTGATGCATAGTCATAGGGGTAGGGAGATTGGGAAAATGGTGGAGAAATGCATTGAGGAGTGGGGAATAGAAAAAAATGTGTCCACAATTACCGTGGATAATGCTAGTTCGAATGATGTTGCAGTTGGCTATTTGAAAGAAAAACTTTCGAAACAAAGGTCGTTGATATTAGATAGTAGTGTTTTGCACACGAGGTGTACAGCTCATATATTAAATTTGATTGCGAGAGATGGTTTGACTACGGTATGTGACTTCATTGCACGTATCTGAAATGTGGTTAAGTATGTAAGGAGTTCTCCCACGAGAGCCAAATGATTTCAATCTTGCATTGAGAGAGAACATATCACTTATAAGGGTTCGGTAGTTCTTGACGTTGCCACTAGATGGAACTCCACTTACCTCATGTTAGACACCATCATAAAGTTTAGAAAAGCTTTCGAAAGGATGGAAGAAGACGATCCATCTTTTGTACGTGAGCTTAATTGTGAAACTCCTAGTGATGATGATTGGGAAAATGCTATTATTCTTTCAGAATTTCTAAAAGTATTCTATGATGCCACCAATAAGATGTTTGAGAGTTCATATATTATTTCAAATGATTATTTTGAAGGGATAGCTCTTTTGTATAGATATTTGAAAGATGCGGTCAATGCTTCGGATCCTAAGCTTCAAGCTATGGGTGTGAAAATGAAAGAAAAATTTGACAAATATTATGGAAGCTTGGATAAAGTGAATATGATGGTGTTGATTGCGGTTGTGTTAGATCCTAGAGCGAAGTTAAATTATATGAGTTTCTTGTATGGACAAATTTATGATGATAAATCGAAAATTAAAGAGATGCATTACAAGGTGAAGGATACATTGGAGGGTTTGTACGAATTTTATGAGCAATCTTCTCTTATTTCAAGTGATCAAAATGTTGATGGCCATAATTTGGGTGCGAGTAATAGTAGTTCCGATACCGATACGGGTGGTAATGAAGGAATAAAGAAGTATGACGGCCAAGCTTGGAAGAAAATATTTTTATACTCAAATGAACAAGGGTGCGATGACAACAAGTTCGAGCTTGATTAGTATCTTCAAGAAAAAATGAAAAGGATCTTGATCTTGACATCTTGATTTGGTGGAAGACTAATGGCTCAAAATATAAGATCATTTCTTTGGTGACTCAAGATATTTTGTCCATTCCTGTAACTACCGTTGCTTCAGAGTCAACTTTTAGTACATCGGGTCGTGTGCTTGATGGTATTCGAAGTTCTTTAACTCCTAAAGTAGTGGAAGCTTTGATTTGCACTCAAAATTGGTTGAGAGCCGTTCGTGTACCGCTTGATGTTGAAGAGTGCATCGAGAACGCAGAACAATTTGAGTTGGGTAAGTAATGTTTATATCTTTATATATTGTAATTCTTTTTGAATATCTATTAAGTGAATATTTTATTTAATCTCTTCTTCTTCTTTTTTTCAGATATGGTTGGTCTTAATGCGGAGATTATCGTCGATAAATAGAGTTGGTGGTGTCGCATCTGCAATGAGTCTAGCGATTGAGAAGTCAAGCAAGGTTTTTTGTTGGCTTTGTGCTGCTTTAACTGTGCCGAAGTTGATTGGAGCAACTTTGTTTGTCGTAATCTTAATGCAAGCTCCTCTTATGTACATTGAATTTTTGAACTATGTTGTGAAAGAGTTTAGGAGCCTTTAGATGGGCAAAATGGCATGCTTCATGGAGTATTATTGATATTGATTTTTTTTTTGTGTCTTTACTTAGGATTTTGAATGATTTTCATCCATTTCTTTGCAGGGTTTTGCTGTGCCAAAGGAATCACAGGGAAAGGTTGCAGAGTTCACACTATGGAGTAGACTAAAATTTGAGATCTTGTTGGCACTTCTGGTTTTTCATCTCCTTAGTATATTTTGCTTCATCATTTTCATTTGAGAGAGGAACACAGCCCAATATGCCAAAAGCATAAGCCTGTCATTTATTATTTCTTTTTCTTGTTTGTTTCACTTTTGTTGGAATTAGGACTTGCTTGGTTGCGGATTTTGACGGTTTTTGATGCACAAGCTGAGATGATCGATGGCTTTGACTGCTACTACTACTAATTGTGTTCGAGAAGATGTTATTTGGTGCCTTTGCAAGTCAAAGGAGACAAAGATTGTGCTTACATCATTCTACCGCTCCAATCTACGTTTTTCTGTGAGTTTGTTGTTTTCTTTTGTTCTAAGGATCGGATTAGGTTTTTTTGTGTTCATAGGGATAATTAAGTGCTTGAAAACAGAAATATGCGCCAGCATGACTTTTGGTAGATTTGCTCCTAATATGAACCTACTGTTATCAGGTTAAGCATAGCAGAAATTCTTCACAGACTTACAAAAAGGATTTCCATGTTTTGATAAAAACATATGGTTTGAGAAGAAAGATCGGTGACAGCCAGCATCTCGACTGTGCTGAAGATTACGATAATATGCGCGTACGATATAGTTCGGATTTGAAAATGAAAAAAAAAGAAAAAAAGACTTGTTGGAACTTGGCCCGACCCCGGAACCCGCGACGGGGGTAGGTTCCAGATTCTTGGTTTTGACGGATAGGTTCCACGTTCCAAATTTTTTGGAACCTGTACCCGAGGGTAGGTTCCAGGTTCCAGACGGAATCGAACCGGAATCTGGAACCGCTCACCCCTAATTACTCTTGAATATATAATTGAGATTCTGACATGAAAGAGCTCCTCAAATTAGGGATTGATAGTCCGATTTTCGCGCCCGAAATTCGACTCACAATCTCTTGCAAAAATCAACAATCCAATCTCGCCCGAGATTCGATTTGCGATTTAATTTTAAAATTGGTCAACCCGATCTCATGTGCGAGATATGGTTTGTCAATTTTTGGATATCAATCTTATCTTGCTTGATTTGCTGTTGTGGTGTTCGAATCAATTTTATTTTCGTAAAAAAAAATCCAAAAAAAGTTGAATTAGGAGTAGGTTCGTTTTAGAATATTCCTCATCTTAGGGTTATCTTGCATATTTAGAATAGTAATCTCATCTTGAATTTTTGAATAAAAAAATAAAAAATGCATTCATTTAGGATGTTAGTTTTTTCTTAAAATTTAAATTGCACGTTTAATTATTTGGAAAATTTTTAATTTCGAATTTCATGGAAAATACCACAAAAATTGTCTTAGAGTAAATTTATTTCATTCTCTAGGATAGATTGCATGCTTATTAAGAAAATAAAAAAAATCATCTGCACATCATATAGAATTAAGTTCATGAAATGCCCGTCATTTAGTGATTGTTACTAGGTTCATTTAATTAGAAATTGCCTGTCATTAAGCTTTGGTCATTTTGATTAATTTAGATTGCATATTTAATTATCGCATGTTCATTAAGAAATCACAAAAAAATTTACTCATTCATATAATTTAGTCATATTACCATGTCATATCATTTCATATTAGATTAGAAGAATTACATTGCACAAGGATTATATTCTCGTTAAAAAAGTGAGAAACAAAAATTGAGTGATGGTGTGTTAATTAGAAATCATATTTAGGATTGCTGATGTGAATTCTAATCTAACAACGCAGATGCTTTCGTTGCTATGAGGTAAGTTTTGCATTTGTTATATATTTGCTTTCTTGGGTGTTAAATTGGTGGTTTGCGCACCTGTATGATCACTTCACATATTAGAAAAGTAAATTAAAATCGATTCAAGCTGCTTACCAAATATTTTTCAAAATAAAAGAGAAAGATATCTAAACGGCGTTAGAGAAATCTAATGTAATCAAGTCTTCGTACCCAAAATCTCTGATTCGTAGAAGTAAAATAATTCTCCCATTATTTTACTTAGGTGTCTAATTGACCTACTGTAAACTGATCAGTGTCGACTCCCTTTTGCATGCTAGATATTTGAACCTAAGTCGCTAATTGGTATGGGCTTGGGAGAGCCCGAGCTAAGTCTAGGCTTAGCAATCCATTAGCCTAATTCTAGGTGGTGCACCAGAAAATTTGGTCGCGACAGTTTGGTGACTCCGCTGGGGACTTGAGTTAAAACTCTTAGTGGACTTCGGCTAATTTTCTCTTTTATTTGAAAAAATATGTTTGTTTGGCAACGATGATCCCAGGTACATCCTTAACATTTAAGGTGTTAAATGTTCTTGCAGATTGTGAGGTATAAGAAGAGTAGTGATTGCTAACCATTGTCTTGCAGGTTGGAGTTGAGAATGTATGGTTTACTTTCACATATGAAGTGTTGCTTGCTATAAACTATTGTGCATGCTTTGCATGTACACTACACTATTGCACACACAACCTGCCGTTAAACCTGGGCCGCATAGGATTATTTAGGATGGTATCGAGATGGATACCACTCTGATCGCATGCCCGTGGTATGAGTTGCCTATCTCGATCCCGAAATTTCCTTTTTGGTGTCGAGAATACCCACCTCGGTCTGCATGCCCGTGACCTAAGTCGGCTTTTTGACCAAGCCGGAGTCATGAGGACTCGACTTAGTCCGCATGCCCGCGACTAGTCCGATCATCCTTGTGGCTTCACATTGCTAAGCCTGTTTAGAGTAGAAATCGAGCCTCACATCTCATGCACATGTCTATGTGATTGCCATTGATTTTGCTTGGTGAAGTAAGTCTTCTATCCCTATACTATGCAATTTACTTACTTTGTTACACTTTTGGTCCGTCCATGACAATCTAGGTGAGGCATTTGATCTAATTCCTTTGTTAATTAGAAATGAAATGAGGATCGTGTCATGCAATGAATCATTTGGAAGAAAAAAATTGGAAATTTGTTTTCAATTCATGTTAGGAGGTTTGAAATTTTGGCTTTTCCTAGTTCATGTTTGGGGAAATTTCGTCCCTCTTAGGGCATTCCGTGTCCTTATTTTCCTAGTCCATTTTTAGGAAATCCTCTTCATGAATGGCTTTTCGTGACTAAAAAAAATAGATTGTTGTCATGGATTGACTCTCTATTTACACCTCGTACTTACGTATTTTTATTCATTTGAATTAGGTGATAACGGATTCCTCACGTTCGTCCATTGTTACACGATTAAGAGCTAGAATGGCCGATCAAGCGGAAGGGCGTGATCATATCTCTACTATGGAAGACCAACTCCAATAGTTAGTCACCTCTATGCAACTTCTGATAACTCGAATCCAGTCCCTCTAAGCAAACCCGACTCCTGTACTTGCTCTTCCCGAGATAGTAGTTTCAAAGCCGACAAACAAGGCTCAAATTATGGGTGATGACGACATGCCTGAGCTGGAAGATGACCCACCATTGATCACCGCCGAAAAGACAAAGCTTGACATGGTCCCCAAGACGGAGCAAGGTGAACGTTTTGCGAAACTCGAGGAGAAAGTCAAGCAATTGCAAGAGTTGCAGAGTTCACTCCCGTTTGACTTGTCTGTGTATGAGAAGGTCAAGGTGCCGAAGAAGTTTAAGATACCGGAGTTTGAGAAATACGATGGTACTTCCTGCCCAACAACTCATTTGCAGATGTACCACGTACGCATGACCCAATATGTCAAGAATGAGCCCCTCATGATTCAATCATTCCATGCAAGTTTGACTAGGCCAGCACTGAGCTGTATGTGATGAAGAATGTGAACTTTCTTGACACCTGGAATGAAGTGGCTGATGCGTTCCTCAAGCAATATAAGTTCAACATGGACATTGCACTTTCCTGAGAAGATCTTGAGAGGATGGAGAAGAAGAGGAGCGAGTTGTTCAAAGAGTATGCTGTGAGATGGCGAAATCTGGTAGCTCAAATCACTCCTGAGCCTACTAACAAGGAATTGATGAAGTTGTTCGTCAAGACTCCCGTCTGAGTTCTGTAACCGAATGCCCAGCACATATGTTGACAACTTCAATCAACTTATTCCCGTGGGAGAACAAATCGAGATGGGTATAAAAGAAGGGTGGTTTAATGAGCCATCTAACAAGCAATTTTCTACCAAGAAGGAGAAGGACCTTGAAGCTGAGATTAATATGGACTATTCTCAACCGAATTGTGATACATCCAATCGCGTTCTGGTAATTAAGATTTCTACTGAGCAACAAGGTGGAGGACATCAGTTCTCGAGTTGACAACGTAATGTTAGGAGACAGTTTACACCTGTTCCTGGACCCCTATCCAAAGTTTTGCCTGTCCTCCAAAAGAAGGGATTACTCTCTACTAAGCCGAAGCGACCAAATCCTGAGCATTATCCTGCATATAATCCCTTTGAAAAGTGTGACTATCACATGGGAGAGGTTGGTCACTCCACTGATGATTGCTATGTTTTGAAGCATAAGGTCCAAGACCTCTTGGATACAAATGCATTATCTTTTAGCAGTAATTAGAAAAATCCTTTGTCCAACCATGATGGAGACGCAAACACTGTCACTGAGTGAAGAAGTTCTTATCTTCTAGGATTTCAAGTTTTGTTTAGGATTTCCTGCTTTCTAAAATTTCAATTATCGCTTTCGCTTCGGGGTTTGGCTTGTTTGCATTTTCCATTCTAATAATGTAATTCATTTGATTCTATTCAATGAAATTACAATTTTATTTCCAATTTTGAGGACATGATGGGATATACCAAACCAGCCTGGTGACGATATCCAACAATGAAAAGAAAATATTATCCATGGAGAAATTCCGAGGACAGGGCTTCTTCATGCTTCCTCATCCAAAATATTCCAAAAAAAAAAAAAAAAATCATTTTTCAAGCCATTTTCAAAAGCATGCATTAGGTTAGCCCTGTTTAATTTTCTAACTCATTTACTTCATGTTTCAGAGCATTACTTTCTTGCCTTGATGAGAAAACATCTGAAAAAGGCGCATTAGATGACAAATTGGGGGCGTGGCAGATTTTGGGGGCAAAAGTGGATTTTCACTTTTGATTGATAAAGACAATCCAAGGACATCCATCGCTGAAGCAATCCCTTTGTGGAGCAATCCCCTGAATGAATGCTTAAAACCATGTTTTTAAGTGCGATAAATTGTTTCATGCTTAAAGTTGCTAGACTATTTTGAAAAGAGAATTTCCATAATGATTTTACCTATTTAACTCACCAATTTCATGTGGAGATTTGTCAAGATGGATAATTCAATGGATTGAGCATGCAAAATGAGATGTGTTAGGATGATGAAAGGCAAGTCTTATCCTATATACAGTCCCCTACTTATACATTTGTGAGATGAGTGTAGAAAGTCCCATATCTGCAAGTAAAGAGTTTTCTCGCAAAATGTTCGATGACTGAAATGATGAAAGACAATTCATTTCTCTATCTCAAACACTACAGGTGATCCATTGCTTAACTCATTTGAAGCTTCATACACTTATGAAAATTCTTTTCAAATTACTCCTGTTAAGAACCACCCCACATCGGGGCAAATAAGAGGCTAAGACAACACCGTAAGGTGAAGAAAATTGATTGAAATTTTATTGCTCCCACTTGCATCAATCTTCTAGTCATGCTATTACATTGAATTCATATGGTAATTTAAGTGCCTTAGGATGACAAAGAGTATTTCTTTCACTATCTTATACACTTATATCCTTTGCATAGCCCACTTGAGCCTGCAATTTCATTTCTTTAAACCTAGTTGGTGATCATCCCCACACTGGGGCAAGGCAAAAGGCAGGTGAAGACTATTGAAAAGTTCCAGCGTCATTCGGAGTGTAATTGCTTGACGCATGCATTGTGCGTAAGAATTGAAATCAAAATAGAACTAAGGGGCATGAAAAAGCAGTGTGCTTGGTAAAAGTAATGCCAATGCCCATGAAAAAATAAGTGAAGAAAAAAATGAATGAGAACTAGGGGCATGAAAAAGCAGTGTGCTTGGTAAAAGTAAGGCCAATGCCCATGAAAAAAATAAGTGAAGAAAAAATGAATGAGAACTAGGGGCATGAAAAAGCGGTGTGATTGGTAAAAGTAAGACCGATGCCCATAGATGGAAAAATAGAGTCAAGATAATGACTATCGATTGAAAAAAAGGTTGTATCTCCCATGGAGTAATACTCAAAGAACTCAAATGCTGAGTTTTTACAATCAATAGGGCACCTTATGAAGACAATTCCCTTGGTGAAAAGGAAAAACTGGTGGCAATGCCAAGATGATCATCAACTCTCACCCTTTATATACATTTTGAGCCTAATGATCCTTTCATTTCTCAACCCATGAACCCAGTCTACATTACGTCCCTTGCAAAGTCTTTTCTAATTAGGGCACTTGAATTAACGTAGGGGTTTGCATGTTTTAAGCATCGCTCGAAGAAGTGCGAGCAAGATTGTTTCTTTCTCATTTTGCAAGGCTCTTGACTTGTAAACCCAGAGATGATTACATAATTATTCCTTCAATTGCCTTGACTCAAAGAGTCCCTTTGTTAAGCCATTGACCAAGCCTACATTACGGTCCCTATTAAAGACCTCTCAGATTGGTAGGGTCGTATTGCTTGCGAGAATACTTGGACCCTTGTTGGTATGATGATAGTGAGATGGAATAATTCTCCTAAAATAGCCCTTTCTGAATGAGAGTGAGTGAAAGTCCTTTCTAATAGAAAGTCTCTCATTTAGTATTCTTAAGAAATCCATGTCATTGTCTTGAATGAAAATTCTCTCCAATGGAAATTTGGATGATGCAAATATGGTAAAGTCATTATGCATAAACCTTGATTGAATGGATGAAAATCCCACTGAACTTTGAAATGTGCATTCTAGAGTAGCTCGAATTGTCTACATCTTTAATGAATGCATATCAGTTTTTGCTCTAATCATGTTTGACATGTAATATTTTCTTGAAGACTGAGTAATACTCGATGTTCAAGTTACTCCTTGAAGCCTCAAGATTCGGCGTGTTTTCGTAGCTCGAAACCCTTTTCACTGACCAAGCGTGCTTTCATAGCCTAGAGTCTCTTTCATTGACTCGGCGTGCTTCCGTAGCTTGATTTCCCTTTCAATAGACCCGGCGTGCTTCTGTAGCCCGGAGTTCTTGACCTGGCATGCTTTCGTAGCCTAGTGTCTCTTTTCATTGACTCGGCGTGCTTTCGTAGCCTGATGTCCCATTTAATAGACCCGGCGTGCTTCGTAGCTCGGAGTTCTTGACACGGTGTGCTTTCGTAGCCCAGAGTCTCTTTCATTGACTCGGCGTGCTTCCGTGGCCTGACGTCCCTTTCAATAGACTCGGCGTGCCTCTGTAGCCCGAAGTTCTTGACCTGGCGTGCTTTTGTAACCCAGTGTCCCTTTTCATTGACTCGGCGTGCTTTCGTAACCTGATGTCCCATTTAATAGACCTGGTGTGCTTCCGTAGCCCGAAGTTCTTGACCTAGCGTGCTTTTGTAGCCCAGTGTCCCTTTTCATTGACTCGGCGTGCTTTCGTAGCCCGATGTCCCATTTAATAGACCCGGTGTGCTTCTGTAGCCTGGAGTTCTTGACCTGGCATGCTTTCGTAGCCTAGTGTCCTTTTTCATTGATTCAGCGTGCTTTCGTAGCCCGATGTCCCATTTAATAGACCCGACGTGCTTCCGTAGCCTGGAGTTCTTGACTTGGTGTGCTTTCGTAGCCTAGTGTCCATTTTCATTGACTCGGCGTGCTTCCGTAGCCCGGAGTTCTTGACCTGGCGTGCTTTCGTAGCCTAGTGTCCCTTTTCATTGACTCGGTATGCTTTTGTAGCCCGATGTTCCATTTAATAGACCCGGCATGCTTCCGTAGCATGAGTTCTTGACTTGGTGTGCTTTCGTAGCTCAGTGTCCCTTTTCATTGACTCGGCGTGCTTTCGTAGCCCAATGTCCCATTTAATAGACTCGGCATGCTTCTGTAGCCCGGAGTTCTTGACCTAGCGTGCTTTTGTAGCCCAATGTCCCTTTTCATTGACTTGGCGTGCTTTTGTAGCCCAGAGTTCTTGACTTGGCGTGCTTTCGTAGCCCAGTGTCCCTTTTTATTGACTCGGCGTGCTTTCGTAGCTCGATGTCCCATTTAATAGACCTGGCATGCTTTTGTAGCTTAGTGTCCCTTTTCATTGACTCAGCATGCTTCCGTAGCTCAGAGTTCTTGACTTGGCGTGCTTTCGTAGCCCAGTGTCCCTTTTCATTGATTCGGCATGCTTTCGTAGCCCGGAGTTCTTGACCTGGCGTGCTTTTGTAGCCCAGAGTCCCTTTTTGTCGACTCGGCATGCTTTCATAGCCTGGTGTTCATTTATATTGACCTGGCGTGCTTTCGTAGCCCAGGTTCCCTTTTATCGAACCGGCGTGCTTCTGTAGCCTGATTTTCTTTTATTGACCTAGCGTGCTTTTGTAGCCCAAAGTCTTTTACACCGACACTCAATTGAGTGTTCCCCCAAAGATTTTTCTCCAGATTCAGTCTGATTAAGGCGATCAAAGAAAGGTTCGGGTCTTGGTCAGATGATCATGTTGCAACGTTAGGCGACCAAAGAAAGGTTCAATTCCTAGCCAAGCAAAACCTCAGTTTAGGCGATCGTAGAATGGTATGGGTCCTAGACAATATTTATTGCTCTAACGGGCGACCGTAGAAAGGCATGGGTCCTGAAAAAGCAATTTCCCCATTTAGGCGACCGAAGAAAGGCGACCGTAGAAAGGTACGGGTCTTGGACATGTAACACCAACTATCTTGAATCACTCTACCTTCCTTGAAGGTAAGACATTCTAGGTAGGTTATTTTGACATCTCAGTCTGGATCTAGGTATTTGGAGTTTCAAAAATCATGACATCTCAGTCTGGACCCAGATGTCTTGATTATTTTCATTTAAACATTTCTCTTAGGATGTGAATGTTTTTCAATTTTTCTCGTTATACCTTAGTCTGGATCTAGGTATTTCGAGTTTTAAAAAATTTTGACATCTTAGTTTGAATCTAGATGTCTCAATTCTTTTCGTTAAACATTTCACTTTGGATGTGAATGTTCTTCTCAGTCTCAATATCTCAATTTATTACCTGTTAGACTCTCTAAGGAACCTGAGTGAAAACTACGTACTTGTGGAGTAAACAGAGATTTATCATGTACCTCAAGATGCTCTACCGCACTAATTGGTAAGTAACTGTAGGTACGTTTTTTGATTTTGCATCATGCATTTGCGTTAGCATTTCCATATATCATATAAATTGCATTTTAAATGGAATTCATTTTCCAACAAAAAAAATCATTCAATACATGTGCATGGTCAAAATTTAGGTCTCAATCTGTCTTTGAAAGCAACCTCTACAAGCTTATCTTAAAAAAAGGGCAGCTGTTGATACCTAAATTTTGGCGATTCGGTCATTTATTTATTGCATAGAAAATTAGGGGTTAATTTTATCCCTGAGAAAAAAATTAATTGCATAGCATATAGTTTTAGGTGCATTTATTTTTAATTTGCATTTATTTATTGGACTGGTGGCGGATGGGTTCGAATTGGTGATTTTGAGCTGTAAATTGACAGGCCGGACTAAGCTTGCGAAGTGAACAAATTAGCCCAAGCCCTTTTTTTAATGATCATAAATTATCTCATGAGGAAATAGGAATTCGAAATTTTCCGGGATATGATGAATTTTTTTGGATAGGGCAGATGTGAAAAGTGAATATTGCATTTGGAAAAAAAGAATATTCGTGGATATCAATTTGAAAAAAATTAAAACTCTAGTCTGAGACTTATAAATAGATTGTTCGTGTAGAGTTTTGGGGGGAGGGCATACAATAAAATTACACGGCCACATTTGAGGTTTTTTCTCTCGATTTGAAGAAAAAGAAAACAACCAAGAGGAAAGGGAAGAGGGGTTTCGTTTCTTTGGGAAGGGAAAAGTCAGCAAAGGGCATAGGAAAAGAGACGTGAGTGTGACGTGTGAGGGAGAGAGAGAGAGAGAGAAAAAATAAAAATAAAAAAAAGAAGAGAAAGTGCTACAGTTCGTCTTCTCCATGAAGTCGACGGTGCTTGTTGCAACCCGCCGTGTCTGTGCCACCCGCGTCGCCGCGCTCGCACCACTGCACCCTAGCCACCGCCGTTGTTCCACCAGACGCTCGAAGCCCTGCCCTGCCGGTCGCCGTTCATGAAGCCCGACGTCGGAGCCACTCTTGCCCTGTTTTGCCGCTCGTCCGTGACTCCTCGGCGCCGCTCACTATTGTGCCGGAGTCCCGAGTCACCCGCGCCGGCACCAGCAACCCGCGAGTCCCCAGTCCCCGCGCCTTGGCTAGCCTCGCGACACCAGCTAGTCACCGTCGCGCGTTGCTCTTCCTCGACGCCTTAAATCCCGAGCCACATCGCCTGATCTGCTGCCTTGCCACCAGATCCAAAACTTGAGCGATTCCCCTATCGCTCGAGCTTGTACCTTCGCCTCAGCATCACCGTAGCCGAAGCCCGCTGTTTGTCGCTTGCAGCATCTCCGCTAGTCTCTCGTCCCGCTGCTCGAGCCTTTTGATTCGACGCCCGAGTTGCTCTACCGGCCCGTTACCCATTTATGCTCCACATGCAACAAGCTGCTGGTTGTCGGACTTCCTTCTGCCCGAGCCTTCCTAGCTCCGTCCTGTGCTGCTGCCACCACCGCCAGTTCACCTTTGTCGGAGTTCCCTTTTGCCGGACCGACGACTTGCTGCCCTTGGAGACCCATCGCAAGCATAAGCTTGCTTGGAGAAAGCAGAAAAAAAAAAAAAAACAAAAGAAAAAAGGAAAATAAATTAGGTAGTTTTTCTTTTTATTTATTTATTTACTTTGTTCTACTTTTTTAATGTTATTTTCATTTATTTAAATTTTTTTTTAGAATTACTCTTGAATATATGATTGAGATTCTGACATGAAAGAGCTTCTCAAATTAGGGATTGACAGTCTGATTTTCGTGCCCGAAATTCGACTCACAATCTTTGGCAAAAATCGATAATCCAATTTCACGCCCGAGGTTCGATTCGCAATTTAATTTTAAAATTGGTCAACTCGATCTCATGCTTGAGATATGGTTCACCAATTTTTGGATATCAATCTTATCTTGCTTGGTTTGCTGTTGTGGTGTTCGAATCAATTTTATTTTCGTAAAAAAATCCAAAAAAAATTGAAATAGGAATAGGTTCGTTTTAGAATATTCCTCATCTTAGGGTTATCTTGCATATTTAGAATAGTAATCTCATCTTGAATTTTTGAATAAAAAAATAAAAAATGCATTCATTTAGGATGTTAGTTTTTTCTTAAAATTTAAATTGCACGTTTTATTATTTGAAAAATTTTTAATTTCAAATTTCGTGGAAATTACCAAAAAAAATTGTCTTAGAGTAAATTCATTTCATTCTCTAGGATAGATTACGTGCTTATTAAGAAAATAAAAAAAAAATCATGTGCACATCATATAGAATTAAGTTCATGAAATGCACGTCATTTAGTGATTATTGCTAGGTTCATTTAATTAGAAATTGCCTGTCATTAAGCTTAGGTCATTTAGATTAAATTAGATTGCATATTTAATTATTGCATGTTCATTAAGAAATCACAAAAAAATTTACTCATTCATATAGTTTAAGTCATATTGCCATGTCATATCATTTCATATTAGATTAGAAGCATTGCATTGCATATGGATTATATTCTCATTAAAAAAGTGAAAAACAAAAATTGAGTGAAGGTGTGTTAATTAGAAATCATATTTAGGATTGTTGATGTGAATTCTGATCTAATAACGCAGATGCTTTCGTTACTATGAGGTAAGTTCTGCATTTGTTATATATTTGCTTTCTTGGGTGTTAAATTAGTGGTTTGCGCACCCGTATGATCACCTCACATGTTAGAGAAGTAAATTAAAATCAATTCAAGTTGCTTGCCAAACATTTTTCAAAATAAAAGAGAAAAGTACCAAAATGGTGTTAGAGAAATCTAACGTAATCAAGTCTCGGTACCTAAAATCTCTAGTTCGTAGAAGTAAAATAATTTTCCCATTATTTTACTTAGGTGTCTAATCGACCTATCGTAAACTGATTAATGATGACTCCCTTTTGCATGCTAGATATTTGAGCCTAAGTCACAAATTGGTATGGGCTTGGAAGAGCCCGAGCTAAGTTTAAGCTTAGCAATCCATTAGCCTAATTCTAGGTGGTGCACCCGAAAATTTGGTCACGACAAATGTGTTGATAGTAACAGAAACACATGATAGATACTTCACATATATGAGCTTAGAAGTGGTGCCGCTTCTTATGAAAGTGATGGTTGCTTTCTAGAGAGCTCATGAAACAGGATCAATCATAAGGCCATAATAGTGCGGAATAATATAGAACTTCTCGCTGAAACAAGAGGTTAGTGTATGTGCGGTATGTCCGGTTCTATTACATAAAAAGTACAAGTTTAAAAACAAACTACTTGTCACTTTGATAGAGCTTTGATATACTTGCACTAAGTAAAGGTTTAACTCGAAAGAGATCTTTATGTATGTATATTAATCTTACTGAAATTTTAGTTGTATGGTTTTAAAATTTTAATTTTTTTTTTTTAAATCTTTGTTTTACAAACAAAGTGAGGGATTGTTGGAAATTTGTTTGTTAAAACAAAAAAAGAGTGCATTTTCTTTGTCCCACATAGGAAAAATGAGAGGAAATGGGTGAATTTATAAGTGTGAGGTTTCCTTTGTATACCAAAAGGAATGATTGGGTGTGAGCTAGACCTCACCATATCCGCGTGCGGGTGTGTGAATGATTGCGCAATTTTGGCGCAATTATTTGGCGCACTTAGCACTTTGCGCGCCCGCGATTTAATTAGCACTAATTTCTTAGTTATTTTATTTTAATTTTTATTTTGTACGGTTATCTTATTAACTTTAATCAATTCAAAGGTTGTTTTGTTTATTGAGAATTTTCGGAAATTAATTAATTAATAAATAATAATTTCGAAATTTTATTTATTAGATAATAATTATTAATTTTATTCCGAATTTTTTTTTGTGTCTTTTTTAAGACAACCTTTGAATAAGATACCCATTTAGTTTGCAACTTTTTCCAAAAGGTTGCATTTGTTCGGTTTTTTATTTTTTATTTTTTTATTTTTTATTTTTAACTTCTTACGAATTGACGCCTTTGTTCATTTGAGCAATTTTCGAAAGAATGTGTTTGTTCATTTTTCGCAACTTTTCACGAAGAGTTGTCTACGTTTTAAGACTATTTTATATATACTTGTCAGATTGAGGAAGAATGTGTGTGATCATTTTTCATCTTTTCGAGTCTTCTTTTGAAAACTACATCCATCTTTTCAATTGTTTCCTAGAGAGATCTTGGAGAAATACTAGAATTGTTATCAGCTACTCTCATTTTGAGACTTTGTTGTATCCCGGAGAATATTTGCCGGTGATCATTAGTAACTTTGTGGGGCAAATAAATCCTTAAAGAAAGTGATATTACGCCTCAAAGTTTGACTCGAGTACTCTAAAGATCCGTTTTCATTGTTCTACCCAAATCAAAGCAGTATTTTACTAACAAGTGCTTTGTCTTCTCTCGTCGTCAGACATCGCTAGAAGTGTAATTCGACATATATTTTGTTTGGGGCTAAAACTAACAAATCCTTTTGCATCCTTTTTTTTTTTTTTTTTTTTTTTTTTTTTTTTTTTTTTTCGGGTATAAAATCGTTGGAGGCTTCATTGCGCTTCAAGAAGCTCTCGTAGATGTCTTATGCGCAGATTATGTGGATTCCGGAGATGGAGACATTCTGTGAGTGCTGATTTTGACATTAAATCGCGATCGGCTTTCTTCACTAGATCATTTAGGAAAATGAGTTTGGTTGATATTTATAGAACTTTCGGCAGATGCATGTTGTTTGTGATTGGAAATGCGTTCGTCTCATTTCGAGGGGAGAATAGGAAATACAACCTCAAGATTCTTAATATCATTGCAGAAACTATCACATCGAAACTAAGATTGAGCAATACATGAGATTGGCCTACTATCTGCGTAAGCACTCCGTTAAATCAACTCAAAGACAACCCAAATCTTCTACCTCCTCCGCGCTCTTTATTACACATTTCTATGCCAATGCCGTTGGGCGAGGCTAGTTTCCTTCAGGTGCAAATGGACCCACGGGTTCAAGATGGTAAGAACCATCATCCAAAGCCACACTGATGACCGCTTTCAATCCTGAAAAAATTAATTCTTTTTCAATGAGCCGTCTCGCATTTGATTGAAAATAAGGATGCGTTTGTTTCATGGAAAACTCAATGATTAAGGAAAATATTTTCTTGAAAAATAATTTCCGGAATACGATTAGTTTTCTTTTGTTTGGTATATATCATTGAAAATGTTCTTTCCTGTTTGGACCCAATGGAAATACTTTCTCTTAGATAATTTTTAAAAAATAAATAAATATATTTTTTATTTTTCCTTTTTCTCCTTCTCTCCCAGCCGCTTCTCCACCTAACCCATCGCCCCTTCCTCCTGTCCACCACCATCTTTGACGACCTCGCCTCCCTTTTGCAGCGATTCCGTCCACCGAAGCTTGGTCGAGCTCCAAGCACAGTCACAAGCCAGTGAGCCTTGACCATGCCCGAGGCACAGGTGCACGCATCGCAAACAAGGATGAACCTGGGCTCGAACTGGAAGAAGGTGCAGGCGCACCGAACAAAGAAGTAGCAGAGCTCCCCAACGAGGCAAACAATGGCGAAGGGGAACTCGACGCGAACTGTTGGGGTTTCATGAATCATGTATAGGTAAAATGAACAATGAGAACGCAATGAAAATAAATATATATTTTATACATGATTCTCCGAAGGCGTTGTTCGTGCGTTTTAATAAAAAATCTGAATATAAAAAGGTGTTAAACGAATTACCTCTCGAAGCGCGCTTTAAACAAGTCGGTTTGGATGTTCTACAGTTCGAGTCTCACAAGCGTCGGACCTTTAGTTTAGACACACCAACAATGGACGTCGAACGGAAGAGAGAACTTTCAGATAATCACCACAATGATCGTGCTAGCAATCTCGTGGAGATAATCTGCCGTATCCTTGATGTATTATAGTCAAGGCCCGAACGAGAAAACACTCTTCTTTCTTGCGTCTTGAAAAACACAAGAACACATCCGTTTCTCTCTATTTCAGCAGCCCTCTCTTATGTCTCTAAAAACAAAACACACACCCATCTTGCTCTGTTTTTCAACACCTTGTTATGTCGCAAAAACAAACTTTTTAAATAAAAATATAAACTGATCAGCAACGGTTGCTGATCGATGGACGATCAGCAACCATTGCTGATCGTCCCCACTCATGCATGAACGATCGTGCATGAGTGGTTGCTCATGCACGACTTCGTGCATGATGGTCAGCAATGTTGACCGTTCATGCACGATTTCGTGGATGATGGTTAGCGGTTGCTGACCATCCAAGTTTCATGCATGTGCTTCGTGCACATGCAACGAATAAATAATTAATTAATCAATCCCTTTTAAAAATAAAAAGAACATAATCTTTATATGTACATTTGGGAATACATTAACATATATTTACATTGGGCATGTATGTGCATCTTATGCAAATAGGCTCGTGACTATAATATAAATTAAATTAAATCTCATTTAATTTAAATTCAAATCGACACAATTCGATTGCAATAATTGCAAACACATTTGCAACGACATTTCTCTCTTGTTCCACATTATCCTAATTATTTATGGTGTGTGACATCCCTAGGTTCATCACTAAGCTGGTAGTAAGACTTGTACTAACACATTAGTACTCCCAAAAGAATTAATTGTCCCGATTAATCTTTTAGGTCCTACAAGCCATGATTGATATCTAGCAATATGTCATGGCTACCTAGATAGTGTGAATATTTTAAGAACATAATGAACCCGTCAGCTTTTGCTACAGTGTAATTCAATCCCTCTGTCTTACTATGTCCCGATCAAACAAAGACCATGAAATATTTGTCAAGTCATTAATTTGATCATATGCACAAATCTAATTGACATGCATTTTATTCGAGACATAAACAATTTTATTCTTGGTTACAACCTCGGCCGAGGATTATTATACCTTGCATGTAACAAGGAGACAAATTTCATATTGTGCACACGTGCAACTTCGTATATGAACAAACTATGACCATTAGGTATAAAGACAGATCAATGACCCAGTATTATGTGCACCCGTGAACCATAGTTGTTTGACACACAAGTTAACACTATGCCTCAGGTCTAAAGATTATTTACACAAGACCAAAGCATGAACAATTAAACATTGACCACGCTAAAAGCTTCCATGTCGCTAATCGTTCCATATGCGTTATGTTCAGTAAAATTGTCTAATACAAACACTTGTGTTCTTAACTCAGGCATCACAATACCCAATGACTTGTGACTCATCATTCCCTTAAGTATCCAATACTTAATGGTGAAGTTATGAACACACCGGTCTCAACATGATTATTAATATCCACTCAATAATCCATCGACTGGGAACGGTTTAAAGATTCAGCCTAACAATAAACCCGTCACATATATTCTTGACGTCTCAAGAATAAGTCTAGTTGCAACTGATCTTATGGAATCATTCATAAATTTAAAATAATTGGACAAATGAATGAATACGTCATTGCCATTAATTAAATAATAATAATGAAAGTACAACTGAAATCCCTAATATGTAACTATTACATAGTAGCTTTAGGGCATACATCCAACAATCTCCCACTTGCACTAAAGCCAACTTGTCTGGTACCTCAAACCCATTTTGTCAATATGTCTTTCAAAAGAAGGCGAGGTAAGGCCTTAGTGAAGGGATCGCCACGTTTTCTGCTGAGGCAATTTTTTGCAAGGCGATATCACCTCTCCCAACAATTTCTTTGATGAGATGGAAGCGTCTCTCAATATGCTTGGACTTTTGGTGAGACCTTAGTTCCTTAGCTTGAGCTATCGCCCCATTGTTGTCACAAAACAATGTAATTGGTTACTCAATTGAAGGAATGACTCTAAGTTCAGAAATAAACTTCTTCATCCAAGCGGCTTCCTTTGCTGCTTCAGAAGTGGCTACATACTCTGTCTCAGTGGTGGAATCGGCAGTTATGCTTTGTTTGGAACTTTTCCAACTAACTGCACCACCATTGAATGTAAAGACAAACCCACGTAGACTTATAATCATTAGGATATGATTGAAAATCGAATCAGTATAAGCTACAACTTTAAATTCTTCTTCTCCATTTATCAAGAATAGATCTTTAGTCCTTCACAAGTACTTAAGAATATTTTTGATTGCTATCCAATGCTCTTCTCTTGGATTAGATTAATATCTGCTTGTAATACTTACAGCATGTGCAATATCAGGTCTAGTACATAGCGTAGCATACATTATGCTTCCAATAGCAGATGCATATGGTATCTTTGCTATCCGCTCTATTTCTTCAGGAGTGTTGGGACACATCTCTTTAGAAAGACGGATCCCTTACCTAAAAGGCAATAATCCTCTTTTGGAACATTACATGTTTAAACGTGTTAACACTTTGTCTATGTACGTAGAATATGAGAGGCCAATCAATCGTCTTGATCTATCTCTATAGATCTTGATACCTAAAATGTATGTTGCCTCTCCTAAATCTTTCATGGAGAATTTCTATGACAAGAATAGTTTTATTGATGATATCATCGGTACATCATTTCCAATCAAAAGTATATCATCGACATACAAAACTAGAAATGCAATTGCACTCCCACCAATCTTCTTGTATACACAAGGTTCATCCAGATTTTTTATAAAGCCAAATGATTTGACTACCTCATCAAAACGGATATTCCAACTTATGGAAGCTTGTTTGAGTCCATAAATGGATCTCTTAAGCTTATACACATTCTGTTTTTGACTATTGGATTCAAAACCCCGTGACTATTCCATATAGATGTTCTCATCGAGAAAACCATTTAGAAAAGCCATTTTGACATCCATCTGGAATATCTTAGAATCAAGGTATGCAGCTATAGCCAACATAATCCGAATGGATTTTAGCATGGCCACGGGTGAGAAAATTTCGTCATAATCAATTCCTTCTTTCTGACGATATCCTTTTGCCACTAGCCGTGTTTTGTAAGTTCCAATTTGACTTTCACCATTCATCTTCCTCTTGAAGATCCATTTATAGCCAATTGGTAAAATACTATCGGGCAGGTCAATTAAGGTCCAAACTTCATTGGAATACAATCCATTTCGGATTTCATGGCTTCTAGCCATTTACCAAAATCGATGTCCGACATCGCCTCCTCATAGGTTTTAGGATCACCAGGTTGATCGTTGTCATTCACAATGAATAATGAGTCAATATGTTCAACCGAGTAATGAGAAGGTGGGCGAGACGTTCTTGCACTTCTCCTAAGAGGTTGTGTATCAAAAGCTCCTACTGAATCAGAGATTGGTATTTGAACTCGGTTGTTTGGTACTTCATGATTTTCTTCTTTTAAGACTATTTTCCGCCCAACACCACCTTCTTGGACGAACTGATTCTCTAGAAAAGAAGCGTGCCTGCTTACCAAAATTCTTTGATTTGAATGAAAATAGAAATAATATCCAAGAGTTTCCTTTGGATATCCAATGAAGCGACCTTATTTAGATCTTGCCTCCAATTTTTCCATTTTCAACTTTTTTACGAAAGCTAGACATCCCCAAATCTTAATATGATTAAGACTAAATTTCCTACTATGCCATATCTCATAGGGTGTAGTTGGAACAGATTTGGATGGCACTCTGTTTAGTATATACAGTTGTCTCAAGGGCATATCCCCAAAGGGATATTGGCAAATCGGTGTAACTCATCATCGATCGCACCATATCTAATAAAGTACAATTTCTTCGTTCAGATACACCATTATGTTCTAGAGTTTCAGGAGGTGTCCATTGTGATAAAATGCCATTCTCTTTAAGATAGACTAGGAATTCAGTACTAAGGCATTTACCTCCTCGGTCTAATCAAAGAGCCTTAATACATTTTCCTGTTTGTTTCTTAACTTTGGCCTTGAATTCCTTGAACATTTCAAAGGATTCAGATTTATACTTCATTAAGTATAAATAACCATATCGTGACTAATCATTAGTGAAGGTAATGAAGTAGTTATAACCACCTCTAGCAGTTTCATTAATTGGTCCACATACATTTGTATGCACCAATCCTAATATGTCAGTAGTTCGTGCACTATGCCCCACAAAGGGCGTTTTGGTCATTTTTCCTATAAGACATGCTTCACAAGTCGAGTATAACTCAAAATTTGATGGATCAATGTACCCATCATTACTCAACTTGTTAATTCTATCTTCTCCAATATGATGTAATTGGAAATGCCAAACATACTTTTTATTTGGACCATCTCTAGGGCATTTATTAGTTATGGCATTTATATCAATTCTATTTTGCTTATTGACATCGGTAATTGCATTATTGGACATTGTAATGTTATAAAGATTATTGGTTGATAAGCTAGAACCAACATATCTTCTATTATGATAAATAGAACATACATCATTAGCAAAAGAAAATTCATAATTCTCTTTACCCAAACGAGGTATAGAGATGATGTTCCTAACAACATTCTTATAATGCAAACAATTCTTTAAAACCAATACATGTCCAAAAGCAAACATAAATGAAAAGTCCCTATAGCTAATGCAGCAACTCTTGCTCCATTGGCAAATGTCAGGACAATCTCATTTCGCCCTAGCATCCTACTTGTTTCTAGATTCTGTAAAGACATACAAATATGTGAAGTTGCAGCATAATCTAGAACCCATGAGCTGGATTCAACACTAACCATAAGATTAGTTTCAATAAGCATAGATACCATACATTCATAAGGTTGGTCCTTAGGCTTGACCTTCAAGCTCGCGAGGTTCTTCTTACAGTTTCTCCTCCAGTGCCCCTTGACACCACAGTAATGACATTTCCCTTTTTCAATCTTGGGTTTTGGTTGCATAACAGGTTTGATAGGTCTCTTCCATTTCTTTTTCTTTAAAATGGTCTTTCCCCTTGAAGAAGAAGCCTTAGCCATAGCCACTACATTTGGTCTCATGTTATGCATTTCCTTCTCATAAACTACCAGCATGCTATGTAACTCAGCGAGAGTTTTCTCCATCTTATGCATGTGAAAGTTTTGGACAAAACCAGAGCAAGAATCGGGTAAAGATTGGAGGATCAAATCCACAGCTAACTCGTTGTCCATAACGAGATTCAGCTGAGCCAAATCTTCAATGATCATTAACCGATGATCCTTCAGCCATCCTCGTATGGTACAATGCCTTAGATATCTCATATCTAGAGGTTCGACCATTTTCATGAAAGTATCCCTTTAAGTGCAAAATGATTGACCTAGCATCTTCCATAGATTCATACTTCTTCTGTAATTCATTATTCATCGAAGCAAGAATATATGACCTAACTTTAAGTCATTGTCATGCCACTTATCATAAGTGACACGCTCCTCTTGGGTCCCACCCTCAGGAAAGGAGGTTGGCATCTTTTCATCAAGCACATACCTAATTTTTTTCTGAATTGAGAACAATTCTCAAATTCCTCACCCAGTAGTGAAATTGGGTCCAGTTAAACAATTCTTGTCAAGTATAGAAGCGAGTGGGTTTGTGGTCACCATTTTTCAGAGTAATAATATATCTATTGCAGAAAATAAATTGTTAGCCATTGTATCTTTCAAAATAACTATTTCATTTTGGCCTTTAAATAAAATAGATCATCTCACTAAATTTATATTCGAATCCCATACTCCTTAAGATGGGAAGTTGTAATCTTTGTTGGGTAAATATTACTAGTGGGGATTGGAGTCCCACTAGCCCAAAGTCCACCTCACCTAATAGTTATTGGTGTCCTATGAACTTAGTGAGTGAACCAACTTGTTCAACGCATCATATGCGAGTCCCAATCATAACTTTGGCCTATAGACCATGAAAGCCTCACCTAACAATTATTGGGATCATGATCATAGTTAAGTCTAATCCATCATCTCATGCAAGTATTGAAATCACAAACGATTCCCTCACCTAACAATTATTAGAAATCATTTGGCTCCAACCCCTTAGCATCACATGCATAATGGAGTGGTCCAATATTAAGAATGGTAATTAACCCCTATGTATCCATAGTTGGTCAATTAACCACTATAATATTGGATCAAACCACGACGATGGAAGGCCACGAATCCGAAACCCATTTTGACTTAATATTATTAATAAGAAGATTTTGGTCGTTATTAATGGTCTCACTTTGCATATCAATCGGTTTACCATGCATGATAACATAAACACAATAAATAAATAGATATCACATAAGCATCTATCCTACGTGGTGATCATGGAATTATGGTTCAATGGGTCTTGAGCCAAAGAGACCCCATTTAGCCATTTTAATGTTTTAATAATATGGACATGCTCTTCACTTTTTCTTCAATCTTTGAACTCTTCAAAGACCAAGCCCAGAGAGCTCACCGGTTTAATGGCTCCTCTAATGGCTCCTCCTCTCTTGTAGTATTTACATCAATAATTGAAATACTAAACTATACTAAAATTACATTTCATAAAAATAAATATAAAAGGAAGGACACAGCCTCCATTTAATAATTACAACCCCAAAAATGAATACCTATAATCATCATACATTCATCCATACAACAATCATAATTAGGATTTTTCCATGATCACCACCCTTCCTTGCGAGCCATAAATTCAAAATTTAAAGCTTTGGAAGGCAAAGATAAAATTCTGCATTTAATTAAATTTAAAGTCGAACAATGCAAACCATGTCAAGAAATCAATATCGATGAAACAAATTTCATGAGCGTGATTTTGAACGGAAGTTGCGTTGTCAACTTTAAATTCACAATCATGAATCATTTGCAGAATATAAACATAAAGTATAACAGGTTACGGATTTTTGATTCAAATTGATTTAGTTCTAATTTTTGCTTAGTTGATTAAATTTATCACATAAATTAATTAACTTCTATAGGCCACATAAGAGCAAGAGATTCTCTTAACAAAAAAATAAATTGGCCATTAGAATGCAAAAATATATTTGAACTATAAATCAATTAAACGCACGAAAAACACCTAAGGTTGGCTCTGATACCACTGTAGGGTTTCATGAATCATGTATAGGTAAAATTAACAAAATATACAACATAAACAAAGATGATATATTTTATACATGATTCTCCGAAGGCGTTGTCTGTGTGTTTTAATCAAAAAAATTGAATATAAAAGGGAGTTAAATGAATTACCTTTCGAAGCGTGCTTTAACGAATTAGTTCGGATGTTCTTCAGTTCGAGTCCCATAAGCGTCGGACCTCTAGTTCAGACACAGCAATAATGGACGTCCAACGGAAGAGAGAACTTTCGGATAATCACCACAATGATCGTGCTAGCTATCTCGTGGAGATAATCCGCCGTATCCTTGATGTTTTAGTCATGGCCCAAAATGAAGAAATCCACTTTTCTTTCTTGCGTCTTGAAAAACACAAGAACACATCCTTTTTCTCTCTATTTTAGCAGCCCTCTCTTATGTCTCTAAAAACAAAACACACGTCCATCTTGCTCTGTTTTTCAACACCTTGTTATGTCGCAAAAACAAAATTTTTAAATAAAAATATAAACTAATCAGCAACGGTTGTTGATCGATGGACGATCGTGCATGATGGTCAGCAACTGCTGACCGTTCATGCATGATTTCGTGGATGATGGTTAGCGGTTGTTGACCATCCAAGTTTCATGCATGTGCCTCGTGCACATGCATGAAGCTTTATATATTATTTTTATTATTAGTTATTAAAAGGCATTAATTAATTAATTAAACAAATAAATAAATAATTAATCAATCCCTTTTAAAAATAAAAAGAACATAATCTTTATATGTACATTTGGGAATACATTAACATATATTTACATTAGGCATGTATGTGCATCATATGCAAATAGGCTCGTGATTATAATATAAATTAAATTAAATCTCATTTAATTTAAATTCAAATTGACACAATTCGATTGCAATAATTGCAAACACATTTGCAACAATATTTCTCTCTTGTTCCACGTTATCCTAATTGTTTATGGTGTGTGACATCCCTAGGTTTATCACTAAGCTGGTAGTAAGACTTGTACTAATACATTAGTACTCCCAAAAGAATTAATTGTCTCGATTAATCTTTTAGGTTCTACAAGCCATGATTGACATCTAGCAATATGTCATGGCTACCCAGATAGTGTGAATATTTTAAGAACATAATGAACCTGTCAGCTTTGGCTACAGTGTAATTCAATCCCTCTGTCTTATTATGTCCCAATCAAACAAAGACCATGGAATATTTGTCAAGTCATTAATTCGATCATATGCACAAATCTAATTGACATGCATTTTATTCGAGACATAAACAATTTTATTCTCGATTACAACCCCGGTCAAGGATTTCAATGCAGTGTCATAATTAGATCGCATAGCGCATTGTTATTATACCTTGTGGCACCCCCGAAACGGCCCTCGATCCGTTAGGGTCGCCACAGTTCGCTTACCTTTCACTTGACCTGATAATATATCACTCTGATACCATAGAATTGTAATGGGTCCATAAATCTTGGGGGTTTATATCATTTAGATCGGTCCCAGCGTAGTTCATATAGCGGAAGCATAATCATAATCTCCCTATCCCAAACTCAAACAAAATAATGCAATGCACACCAACTACGCATTTTATATAAGTTAGAGCCGAACACTTTTATTTACATAACTTGATGGATATCAAGAGTCAGTACATCAAAAGGCCAAGGCTTTTCTAAGCTCGGCTATAACCAAAAGTACTCGACTCCATAGCAGACATGCACATCGGTCCATCATTCAGTGTCGGCCATCCAAAAAGAAGCTTCATCCTCCCTCCATTGCGCTCAGTCACACCCGACCTGGCCCGTCAGCCAGCGGCAGTGGCAGCATCCCTAGCATAACCTCGTCTCGGTGGACATGCACGGACAAGAACTCCTAAATGATAGGGCCGGCAGGTAATCCAACGTCGTACAAGACCAGAGCCCGCACACAAACAAAAACTAACCCTCCTATCTCGAGGTGAGGATGCTTTATACACTCAACCTCGACGTCGGTCGGTATGCCATAGAAAGTATTGGGGGTGACTGGCGACAGATGTGAAAGCTAGTACGAGCACCTAGAGGGGGTGAATAGGTGCGAAAACAAATTTTGCAATGTAAAGTTAATAATTTTTCTTTTGAACCGACTCTGTTCAGCAATAGATTATGAAAAAGAAATTAGACTCTAATAAACAAATATTGTTATGATCAAAGTAAAGAGTTTAGGGAAGAGAATAATAACACAAGGTTTATAGTGGTTCGGCTTAGTCCAAGCCTACGTCTCTTCTTCCGCATTGACAGCCTACCGGTTGGATTTCACTAAGAATCAAAGAGTTGTTACAATATAACTCTTCCTTGATTCCACAGTATAGAGACTCCACTACACCTCCTCAAGGTGTCACAAGTATAAAACTCTCTTTTGAGTACAAGTTTTCGCTTAATAATTGAATTGACAAAGAGCAAGGAGCTTCAGACTTTGGAATTCTTCTATCGCGCACACACTCGAACAACTAGAACGTCTTCCTTATATACTCCTTAATGCCATCACACCCGTTGGCACTTACCAAAGGAGTTCTTCCAATCTACCCGTTGGACAAAATCAATTAGGGAGATTTCGAGTTATTTAAGGAATATGACAAGAGCCCACCAATCCTGCTCGCTCATACAATCGGGATCTAGGTTTCCATAAGTTGAACCTTCCAAGTATACTTCGCCAATCAATAGATCAAAATCCCTGAATCAAACTTAGTTTGAATAAAGGATTCCGACATGCTATTTCCAGCCAGGTGATCTTCTTCAGTCGATAGAATCAAATCCTTAACGAAATACTCAGATCTGGATAAGTCTTCTTCGACGGTCTAGATACTATCAATGAGGATAGACTCGAATCTTGAGTCCGCGGTCCGGCGGTCTTCAAACTTTGATGACAGAGTCTACAAGTCTTCAGACTAGACTGATGGAAACGTTTTGTCAGCTTCAAAACACACAAGGAAGTTTTCTCCAACAATCTCCCCCTTTTTGATGGTGACAAAACTTTCCTGCAGATTTGGATAATTTTGACCTGCAAAATAGAACTCAAGCACACATGGATATCTCATAAAGATAATTGACTTAGTAAAGACAGCATAAAATCTGCATCCATAGGAAAAATGTTAGTCCTGTAAATAAACGACTATCATTGTCATGAAATACCAATAGTACTTAAAATAACCAAACAATTCAAATTCAGTCACAACCAAACAACCAAACAAAAGTCAAAGTCAAACAAACAAAAAGTCAAGTTTCAAATCTGCATAAACATCTCCCCATTTTTGTCAACAACAAAAAGTGGAGACCGGAAAAAGATAGATTTAGAAAAGAGTATGAGTTAAGGCTGCTTGGGTAGGTGAACAAGCTCAAATTCCCTCATTGAGTGCACTATTTGTTCAAGCTTGTGAAAACTCTGCTTCAGCGCTTGAAATTCTTCACCTTGCACATAAGACTGAACTTGATTCCTTAGCGAATCCAGCTGTTCATGAAGAGGCATTGAAGTGGCCTTAACAACGTTCTTGAGATCCAGCATCTCAAAACTCATAGCATATTGCTAACTTTGCACATCCAAAAGAATTTCCAACAGTCTTGAAAAGTCTGCTGTTTGAGCAGTTGTATCGCTTGGACCGGCAGAGTGAAACTCAGGGAAGTTGAGAAAAGATGGAGTCTTAGTAGGAGGTCTATCTTATGGATAATGAGAGGCATGCACTTCTTCTAGGTTTGCTGCAGATTGACTTACATCACTAGCAAGTAAGGGTGAAGAAGTACCTTTTTGACCATCAGCTCCCCCTATTTTGATGCCCCTAGGAGAAGTAGGTAAAGCTTCCTCAGCCTCAGAATGATGCACTCCAGTAGACTATTCTTCTCTTATCTCAGAATGACTGGACAGAGAGATAGCCAAGGTTGGCTCGATAGAGTCTTGAGTACCCTGATCTCCTTCATTTTCTGCTTCTTCCGCTTCTTCTTTCCTTTCTTCTTCAGCTTCTTCCATTTCCTTTTCCGCTTCCTCTTCCTCTTCTTCTTCCTCTTCTTCTTCTTCTTCTTCTTCTTCTTCTTCTTCTTCTTCTTCTTCTTCTTTCTTCTGTTTCCCTCTGTTCTTCTTCATTCTCCGATTCTTCTTCTTCTTCTTCTTCTTCTCTTCTTTCTTCTGTTTCCCTCTGTTCTTCTTCATTCTCCGATTCTTCTCTCTCTCTTCCCTATTCGACTCTTCTCTTCTCTCAGGAAAGCTGACAAAGGTCTTCAGATTTTCCAAGGTAGAAATAGTAAGCTCATCTTCATTTTCTTCATCTTCTAGAACGAGAGCTCTTTTCTTCTTTACATGAGCAATCATGAGCTCCTTGCCTTTCTTTTTAGCCGCAGCAGAGTCTTGCTTTGCCTTGAGAGGAGATTTCTCATTCATTCGTTCCAGCACTTTGTTTAACTCTTTTAAGCACATCTTTGACACCATTTTGAACCCAATTACCATCGGAGTGATGGCTTTCAGACTTAATGGTGCAGAGATATGAATTTTGAAGTGCCTAAAGAGTCGAGTGATAAGAGCAGAATAAGGGAGTTGTCCCTTATCCTTAGTCATAGTTTGAAACATGTGGAACGGAATGGTGTGAGGCAGAGAGAATCTAAAACTAGTATTGATTGCACACATCAATTTTGCTTCTGAACGAGAAATATCAGTCTTGGATGTCGATTTTAGGGCAAATGCAATTTATCACAATTTTGTGCAAGAGAATATTCGAAGCACTCATCCTCAAATAAGAAAGTTTTCCTTCAACATCCCTGTCTCTTACCAAAGACAGAATAGCATGAGCAATGGACACACTAATCGGTTGAAAACTCATTCTTTCCATCTCGATTATGTCGGCCAAAATGTCTGTGTTCACCAAAAATTCCCTGTTCTTCACAGTGAAGATAAAACTGTGTGCATCCAAAAAGGATAGATTCGAATAAAAGTAAGTAGTCAACTCTGGAAATCCAGCAGTAGAATCGAACATAACTTTTCCAATTGCAATAGTGCAAACTTTTCTCTCGATTGATTTTTATCGAATTCAGGAAATCAAAGTCAACGATCTGGGATTCATCGCCTCTCTCTTCAAAAGACTTGCATAAACCTTTTTATGATCCTTGGATCTAAAAAGATTCAAACCGTCAATAATGTTTGTAGCCACCCCAACCTAGGTTGAAAATGAGAATACAATCGTTCATCATCATCCAGAGATTGTGGTTGATTCGTAGTGCTATAATGTGGGTCACTTGGAATATTCTGAAATACTTTCTCAGCCGATCCTTTTTCCACAACTTCTAGCCTCTCCAAATCTCTCAAAAACAAGGTTTCAGTCTTGAATCCCCTATCTTTTAAGAACTCATCAATTAATGACAATGGCGTACCTCCTTTCTTCAAATTTGAGTAGAGTTTGAAGGCATTCTTTGGAGTTAGAGTTCTTACAGGATTAACTCCTTCTATTACTTCTTCGGCTACTTGATTTGAGGAAGGTTGGCGCTGCTGACTTGGACGCAAGGGAGATTCCTCTTCTTCGGTTAAGTCAAAGTGGGTAGGACCTTCAGGCATGTGGCGTGGTCCCCTGCTTGCAATCCTTGATGACTTTCTTGAAGACATTGCCACTTCAATGGAGAGAATCACTAACTTGTTCGAAAAGATGAAAACTTTCGAACGAATCCAGAGTAAAAGTGAAAGGGAATAGTAATATTGTATTCTAGGGTTTCGGAGTAAAAATGAGGAAGACGACACAGAGGTATATAAAGTAAGTGAAGCGGGGTAAATGAAGCGTCGTAAAAGGAAAATAAAAGGATGACTTTTTGAATAAAAACTTCCCTTTATGGATTTAACTGAATTCCTTTTAAAATCGATAACTGCCTTTTTGAAATAAAGGGTATTTTAAGAAAGATAAATCAATCAACCAATCATATAAAAGATGACTGTACCTTTTCAAATTTGAAAAAAATTAGAATAACTTATAGATAGGGCTTGAGGTCTTCTGAGTCTTGGCATTGAAAGACTTTTAACTTTGAGTCTTGAGAGTGTCCATACTTTACTGACCAAGAGATATGATATTAAGGCTTGTACGAATAAACTCAAATTAATTTTTCTCCAGAGGTTTTGTAAATATATCTGCAAGTTGATTCTTAGAGTCAATGAACTGGATCTTCACTTCTCCATTCTAAACGTGATTTCTAATAAAATGATGTCGAATCTCAATGTGCTTTGCTCTTAAGTGGAGAATAGGATTCTTGGAAAGATTTATTGCGCTGGTGTTGTCACATTTAATCTCAGTGCATGAATCTTCAATTCCAAAGTCTCTTAGTTGTTATTTATTCCACAGAATTTGTGAACAACAACTTCCAAGAGCCACATATTCTGCTTCTGCTGTAGATAGAGCTACGGTACTTTGCTTCCTCGAAAACCAAGATACTGTCTTGTTCCCAAGCAATTGACACGTGTCGAGGTGCTCTTTCTATCAACTCTGCATCTTGCTAGGTCTGCGTCTGAATATCCAAGAAGAGTAAAGTCTCCTTCTTTAGGATACCAGAGACCTAAATTTGAAGTAGATTCAACATATTTGATGATGCGTTTTGCAGCACTTAAATGAGATTCTTTGGGATCTGATTGAAATCTGGTACAAATGCAAACACTAAACAAAATATTAGGTCTAGAAGTAGTGAGATAAAGAAGTGAACCAATAATACTCCTGTAAAGTTTCTGGTCAACTTTCTTTCCTCCTTCATCTTTATTCAGTTTCAAAGAGCTAGTCATTGGAACATCAACCTTTTTGCAATTTTCTAAACTGAACTTTTTAACAAGTTCTTTAGCATATTTCTCTTGGTGAATGAAAATTTCTTCCTTCAATTGTTTCACTTGTAGTCCAAGAAAGAAAGATAGTTCACCCATCATGCTCATTTCAAATTCGTCCTGCATAGTCTTAGAAAATTTCTTACAAAGACTTTCGTTAGAAGAGCCAAAAATTATATCATCAACATAAATTTGAACAAGCAAAAAATGATTACCTTCTTTTTTGATAAACAAGGTTGTATCTACTTTCCCTTTGGCAAAACCGTTTTGAATTAGGAAATTACTTAACTTGTCGTACCAAGCTCGAGGTGCTTGCTTTAAACCATACAACGCTTTTTTCAGTCTGAATACAGAGTCTGGTTTCCTTGGGTCTTCAAAACCAGGAGGTTGTTCCACATAGACTTCCTCTTGGATAAATCCATTCAGGAATGCACTTTTGACATCCATTTGGAATAACTTGAAATTCTTATAACAAGCAAAAGCAAGTAATAATCTAATTGCTTCTAACCTTGCTACTGGTGCATAGGTCTCATCATAGTCTATCCCTTCTTCTTGCGTATATCCTTTGGCCACGAGTCTTGCTTTGTTTTTTACGACTTTTCCTTTTTCGTTCATCTTATTCCTAAAAACCCATTTAGCTTCAATAATGGATTTACCTTTTGGTTTAGGAGTTAATTCCCAGACATCATTGATACTGAATTGCCTGAGTTCTTCTTGCATGGCTTTAATCCAGCTTTCATCAGTTAAAGCTTCTTCTATGCTCTTGGGTTTTATTTCAGAAATAAGAGCCACAGCACTAGATTCTTCACGCCTTTTGGATCTTGTACAAATTCCCTCATTAATGTCACCAATAATGAGTTCTTTAGGATGACTAGACTTGTGCTTCCAGTTCTTTGGTTGATTTGTTAGATTGTTGATCATTTTATTCATTTGATTCTTCAATGATCATTTGTTGCTGGTCTTCTGAAGTCTGAGCTGCTACTGTAGATTTAGACTTTGTAGAGTCTAGAGCAAGTTCAGGTTGAGTCTGAATCGATTGATTTTGCATAAAATCTTGAAATTTGATATTCATCGATTCTTCCACAGATTGAGTTTTTTTTGTTGTATTCTCTATAAGCTTTGCTTGTGATTGAATATCCAAAGAAAATACATTCATCTGATTTTTTTTTCAAACTTACTAATTTGATCATTTGCATTTTTCAATATAAAACATTTGCATCCAAACACATGAAAATACGAAACAATTGGCTTCTTTCCTTTGAATAACTCATAGGGAGTTTTCTTCAAAATAGGCCTTAAGAAGACTCTATTAATAATATAGCATGCTGTAGAAACTGTTTCAGCCCAAAAACGAGAAGAAATGTTACTTTCAATTAGAAGAGTTCTAATCATTTCTTGCAAGGATCTATTCTTCCCACAACTCCATTCTGCTCTAGAGTATAAGGAGAGGAGAATACATGCTGAAAACCAGATTCATCACAGAATTTAGCAAAATCTTGATTTTCAAACTCACCTCCATGGTCTGTTCGTATACTAGAAATAACATACCCTTTCTCATTTTGAGCTTTCTTAGCAAATTTCATAAAATAAGAAAGGGTTTCAGACTTACTTGCTAGAAATTATACCCAAGTGAATCGTGAATAATCATCCACAATTACTAGGGTAGTATTTCTTACCTCCAATGCTCTGAGTTCTGGTTAGTCCAAAGAGATCCATGTGTAATAGCTGCAGTACACGATTAGTGGACATTTGATTTATTGGTTTGAATGAATTTCTTACCTGTTTTCCCAATACGCATGGTGTACATAGGTCAGACTTTTGGTATGTCAAATTGGGTAGTCCTCGAACAAGCTTCTTCGTAGATATCTTGGCTATTTGCTTCATGTTGATGTGCCCAAGCTTTCTGTGCCATAGATTTGCTTCCTTTTGAATTAAGATTAGACATTGAGATTTATCTGGTTTAATATCCAAGAGATAGATATTCCCATGTCTTCGCCCCGTAAAAGTCTGAGAGAAGTCTTTACTGGTTCCTGAACATATTCTTTCTTGAAAGTTGATTTTGAAACTAGTGTCGCATAGCTGGCTAATACTCAGCAAGTTGTAGTTGAGTCCTTTTACTAAGGAAACGTTGCGATAGTGAGACTTTCAATCTTTACAGTTCCGTATCCCACAATTCTTCTTTTGATATTTCCTCCAAAAGAAACTTTTCCATCATTAACTTGCACAAGCTTTATAAAGCAGTTTGAGTTTCCTGTCATATGTCTTGAGCATCCACTATCCAAGTACCATTTCACCTTTTTCTTAATAGTGACCTGCATTTAAAAAGAAAACTCAAGCTTTCTTTTGTACCCATATTTTCTTGGGTCCAGTAGAGTTAGTGGTATAAACAGTCTTTGTCCAATCCTTCTTAACATGCTTCCAAACCATAGGATATTATTTCTCAAAGTGTTCCGAGATGTTACACTTAGAACATTTAAGAGCACTGCGGCCTACAGGTTTTACAAAAACTTTTTGGAAATGATTTTTGTAAGAATCTTTTGTAGGTCTTTTTTTAATTCTTTAATTTACCTTAGGAAAATCAATTAAAGAAATGGTTTTAGCGGTCATTCCTAAACCTGATTTGTTGAAGTAAGGTTTTGCGCGAAAGAATTTTCTCCAGTTTCTCGAGATCCTATAGAAAACCTTTTAGAAATGCTTGAGATATCATTTTTAAGAATGCATTTTCTTTTGAAAGATTATTTGCATTTTCTTTTAAAGTAGTAACACTTTTATCTAAACTTTTGACATTTTCTTTCCAAACAATTTCCTGTTGCTTTAGTGCAGAATTTTCCCTTTTAAGTTTGGAAATCCTTTTGAAAGAGGTTTTGAGACTAAGACACAATTCAACAATATATTTAGAAACTTTAGTAGGAATTTTTAAATTACTTACCTCGATTTCTTGTCCGAGTCCGAGTCATGTCTCGAGTAGTGAATCTGAGTTTGATTGTGCCATGAGACAAATATTGGCATAATCATCATCACTTTCCTCACATTCAGTGTCACTCCAGGTTTCTGTTTTAAGTGCTTTTCGATATTTCTCAGTTTTTCCTTTCTTTCTCTTCAGCAGGGGACAATTGGGTCTGATGTGTCCATTTTTCTTGCATTCAAAGCAGACTACATCCTTGTTGGATTCATCATCCTCAACTAATTTATTTTGTAGCTTTTGAGAACTTTATTTCCTTGGATTGAATCTTCTCCCCTTTTTGTTCAGTTTTCTGAACATTCTTATCATGAGAGCAAGCTCTTCATCATTCATATCATCTTTAGAATCTGTGACATCAGAATCATTATTAGATTTTAAAGCAATGGATTTCTTACCTTTAGGATTTTCATTTTCATTGATTTGCTCCACTTCATAAGACTGAAGAGTGCCAACCAATTCGTCAACAGAGAGTGGTATGATTCTTTGTGTCTCTCTTATTGAGGTCTTTATGTGATTCCAATCTTTGGATAGTCCACGTAGTAACTTGTTAACCTTCATGGGTCCAGAGATTGGTTGACCTTGATACTCAAGACCATTCACGATTTCTGTAAAACGACTAAACATGTCAGTGATAGATTCTCCTGGTTTCATCTTGAATGTTTCATATTGACCGAGCAGAATGTTGATTCTGGTTTCTTTCACTCGATCAGTTCTTTCATAGGTGATGTGTAATCTATCCCAGACTTCTTTAGCTGTTTCACAAGAAGATATTCTGTTATATTCAGTAGGAGATAATGCACAATATAAGGAATAAATTGCTTTTGCATCAAGAGCTTGTCTCTTGGTTATCTCTTCTTGAGTCATTTCACTAGACTCAACAGCTTCTTTTCCTCTTTCTGAGACTGTTGCAATTTTAGAAATGATTCCTTTGTCTACCATGTCCCATTCCAAAGGATCCTTTGATCTTAGGAATGCCTTCATCTTGTTTTTCCATATGTTGTATTCCTTTCCATCAAAATAAGGAGGTCTGGTATTGCTTTGCCCTTCAACCAGACTTGGAGCCAACATATTAGCCATGGATCTTTAACTCTGAAGTAAGAACACTTCAACTTAAGTGAGTACACAAGTTTTGATACCAATTGTGAAAGCTAGTACGAGCACCTAGAGGGGGTGAATATGTGTGAAAACAAATTTTGCAATGTAAAGTCAATAATTTTTCTTTTGAACCGACTCTGTTCAGCAATAGATTATGAAAAGGAAATTAGACTCTAATAAACAAATATTGTTATGATCAAAGTCAAGAGCTTAGGGAAGAGAATAAGAACACAAGGTTTATAGTGGTTCGGGTTAGTCCAAGCCTATGTCCATTCTTCCGCACTGACAGCCCACCGATTGGATTTCACTAAGAATCAAAGAGTTGTTACAGTATAGCTCTTCCTTGATTCCACAATATAGAGACTCTGCTACACTTCCTTAAGGTCACACAAGTATAAAACTCTCTTTTGAGTATAAGTTTTCGCTCAATAATTGAATTGACAAAGAGCAAGGAGCTTCAGACTTTGGAATTCTTCTATCACGCACACACTCGAACAATTGGAATATCTTCCTTATATACTCCTTAATGCCATCACACCCGTTGGCACTTACCAAAGGAGTTCTTTCAATCTACCCGTTGGACAAAATCAATTAGGGAGATTTCGAGTTATTTAAGGAATATGACGAGAGCCCACCAATTCTGCTCACCCATACAATCTGGATATAGGTTTCCATAAATAGAACCTTTCAAGTATACTTCGCCAATCAAAGGATCAAAATCCCTGAATCAAACTTAATTTGAATAAAGGATTCCGATATGCTATTTCCAGCTAAGTGATCTTCTTCAGTCGATAGAATCAAATCCTTAACGAAATACTCAGATCTGGATAAGTCTTCTTCGACGGTCTAGATACTGTTAATGAGGATAGACTCTTAATCTTGAGTCTGGCAGTCCGGCGGTCTTCAGACTTTGATGATAGAGTCTACAAGTCTTCAGACTAGACTGATGGAAACGTTTTGTCAGCTTCAAAACACATAAGGAAGTTTTCTCCAACAACAGAGACATAACTCCTAGTCTGAAATGTTAGTCCCCAAAAGGGGTGAGTACAACCACTCAGCAGTAAAGATCCATCAAACTACACAATGCAACAAGCAAACAACCAAGATTTCATGTGAAATGCACATATGATCCATGCAATCATGCATATATCTCCATGAGATCCATTCAATGCCTTAATGACCCCATTTGCAATGCCAAATAGTGCCAATTCAAGTTCATAGACGATTTATGTCCCATGCCATATGTACACACATGCGTATGATTCATTTCCCATTTTGATTTTCAAAAAGTATCTCATTTTTTATCCAGGGACCAATATTTGCATCCCTCCTGATTCTCGCACCCAGCCTTGGCATCACGAGACCTCTAGCACACACCTCCCGGCATCCTGCACCCCAACTGGCATCGCGAAGCCTCCGACACACACCTCCGGGCATCCGGCACACACCTCTGGGCATCTCAAAACTCCCGAGGACATCCGGCACACACCTCCGGGCATCCCGACACTCCTGGGGCATCGTCGACTTAGCCGTTCGACAGTATCATTAACATCACAATATATACATATATGTCTCACTTTGAAAACAACCTTTGATGCAATACAATAATAAGTTTCAATGAGTTTACAAAGCCTCATCAATTTCATTCTTGATGTCATATGATATGCTAAATGTCACCGCATATGCTGTCTAAATAACAACCCAAGATATCACATCTCATAGAGCAATTCATTTGTTCTTGAAAATAAAACAATTTTCGGATAAAACAGAATGCACTCCTTTAATTAAAATTCTGGAAAAAAAAATAGTAAACGATCTTAATAAATTCTAAGAATTTAACATGTTATAAACGAGATCTATAGAAAAAGGTTTTATGAAGAACACCATGTCAAGAGAACTTTGTACGAGTCACTATGGTCCCTACCTCACAGCCATAAAACTTCAAACATCACTATTGCTCAGTTTCGATAACAAATTCTGTAAAACCCCTAAATGAACTCCGAAAATTCTGAAATTTTGATATGTTATAGATAATCTAGAGGTAAAAGTTTCATGAAGAACTAAAAATCATATTCATTATAGATCATGAGCTATAATCACTATAACTCTCCCTAACCCTCAGTAACGATTTCCAGATTTAACACTTTCAAAGAAAAATCGTTTCACCAACCAATAATTGTCCATTTCTTCTCAAATTTTAGTGTGTTACTCCTAAATATGTCATCTACAACTTTCATCAAGGACACGAAGTCAAATTTCAACTGGATAATCGCATAAAATTCACGGAGTCGCCAAAGGTCCAGCTGTTTTTCCATGAAACAGTTTACTAATCCTAAAGAACTACTTCTGTTCTTTCGAATTCCAGCATCCAGCATATCCAAAATCTATTACACTTCACACACAACCACAGCAAGTATCATGTAGATCAATGGACTTCACTTGCCTTAAATCCAATGCAATCACAGCAAGCAAAACAGCGATTTGAGGACTTTGGGTGTGGCTCAATTGACGGCAAAGCTAGGCGGTGTCGACGGCGGCAGCAGGCGCACGCACGGCGGGGCTGACCTCCTCTCCCTCTCGCCGTTCACCCCTTCTCACGAGCCCTCTCTCTTTCTGTTTTGTTTTGCTCGGCTATCTCTCTCTCTTCACCCTCAAAACCGAGCAAATCCTTCCCTCAAAAATCTATCAGGCTAATGATGGCTTGCATGTAAAATTTTCGATGGCTACAAGGGAGTTTGCCAGCTGGAATGGACGTGTCCACCATGCTTCCCCTCCTTCATGCGTTGGCCACCACTCCGGGAGCAACGTGGCCGTTGCTGGCCATGTTTCGATCAGCATTTCTCCTCAATTGTTGACTCAAATGTGGACAATGTGGAGTGGCTTTGGGCCGGTGGTTTTGCCACTCATTACTCTAATTACACGGCCCAATATCTTCTCTAATTATTGGCCTTAGTCTCCGTTTATGCGTGAATTAAGTGTACTCTACTGACATGGCCATGTGATGTCGCGGCAATAATCAAGGGAGGTCCAATTCATAGGGTACACGACTAGACGACCAAATATCTTGTCTATTCTTCTCATGGAGCAAATCTCGGTCTCACTAGTAATGGTACATAGGAAAGTTCTTGTCAAGACTATTATTTCATTCGACGATTAGATCATTCCCATATGTGATCCATTGGTCTAATGACTATAATATAGTCCGATGGCGCTTCTATCACCTAGTCATGGGCCGTAGTGTATCTAGGTATAGTTATGAAATTTCGGATGCCACATACCTTGCATGTAACAAGGACACATATTCTGTATTGCGCACATGTGTAACTTTGTATATGAACAAACTATGACCATCAGGTATAAAGACGGATCAATGACCCGGTATTATGTGCACCCGTGAACCATAGTTGTTCGACACACAAGTTAACACTGTGCCTCAGGTCTAAGGATTATTTACACAAGACCAAAGCATGAACAATTAGACATTGACCACGCTAAAAGCTTCCATGTCGCTAATCGTTCCATATGCGTCATGTTCAGTGAAATTGTCTAATACAAACACTTGTGTTCTTAACTTAGGCATCACAATATCCAATGACTTGTGACTCATCATTCCCTTAAGTATCCAATACTTAATGGTGAAGTTATGAACACACCGATCTCAACAGGATTATTAATATCCACTCAATAATCCATCGATCGGGAATAGTTTAAAGATTCAGCCTAACTATGAACCCGTCACATATATTATTGACATTTCAAGAATAAGTCTAGTTGCAACTGATCTTATGGAATCATTCATAAATATAAAATAATTGGACAAATGAATGAATACATCATTGCCATTAATTAAATAATAATAATGAAAGTATAACTGAAATCTCTAATATGTAACTATTACATAGTAGCTTTAGGGCATACATCCAACATGAACAGTGATGGACCAGAGCTTGCGACAGGCTGAGCCATTCCAAAGGGCAATGGCGCCAAAGTCACCAGCGTGGAGCTGAATCCATTGGAGAATGAAGGTGTAGAAGACGCCGACGAAGAGGAAGAGGAGGGAGCGAAACCAATGGGAGCGCAAGAGGGGCTAGGGTTGGAGGAGGCGGCGGCGGTGACGAAAGGGAGGGGGCGAAGGAGAAGGAGAGGGGGAGGAGGAGTTATGGTTTATGTTCACAGGCAAAGAAAGAAAAGAGAAAACAAGAAAAAAGAAAAGAAAAGATGTAATAACAACAAATTCAAAATTTTTAATTAGAAATTCTTTTTAATAATAAAATTTTCATTAAGCAAGGACCTTAAAACATTTTGGAAAACGTTTTCAGGTTCTTTCAAAAGGAAAATCGTTTTCCTGAATTTAAGTTTTGGAAATAAAACATTTTCTGTCGATTAGGAAAATATTTTCCATTGACTCATTTTTCTAAATGAACCAAACGCTGGAAAATGAGGAAAACTTTTTCCCAAATTTTTTTTCGTAAAACAAATACCCCCTAGAGAACTTTTAATTTCCCATCTTAGAAAGTAGTAAAACGACCAGATTCTTTTAGCCACCCTAAGAGAAACAATAACCGAATCGAAGTACCTACGGCTCAAATTTTGCGCTTCGCTTTCGGACAATCCCGCCACGAAGCCATTGATTATATGAAAGGTGCGGATCAACGAATCCGCCGGCTTGCTACTCGAACATTAGCAAGATATCAAAATTGCAAGTACGTATCAAAGTTAGGATTGGTTGGCTGGATAAATAATTTGAAAATTAAAAAAAGAAAAACCAATGTATACCAATTATGTATTCTTATTTAACCATAAAGAGGACTCTGGATCATATCATATGCAACCGTAGATAAAAAGGTCCAAATAAATCCCTAGATCTATTTTAATGAGTTCGATATATCGTATGAACTAGACTTAAATAAAATCCTTTTTGAAACAGAAATTACGTAACCTCCTTGGAGAACCCACCCAAGAAGTTGGAGAGCAAGAGCCTCTGAATTCCTAACGGAAGGATCCAAAAAGACATTGTGAACCTGTGAAATTTTGCATTGAAAATTTCGTTAGTACGGAGAAGCACCAAATAATCATTGTAGCCGATATTTCTTGTCAACTAGCATGAAACATTACATTAGCATAGAAATAATTACTGTAGTCAATATTTGGGTGATGCAAATTTTAGGGTCTTTTTGTTTGCCCTTAAGCTTTCCTGCCAAAACTTATAATTATCTGAATTTCTAAAAATTATGAAAAAAGGATCTACTGCTATACGTGTAAAAATTTATGTGAGCCGCAATATCTTGATTAAACTAAAGGTAAAAGGCAATAGTCAATCTGAAAAGAAGGGTGTTCTTGCCTTTCTATCTCCAACATTTTGCGCATGGCAACAACTATTGAACAGCAAGCTGAGCAACGACCAGAGTACGAGTACCCTCACGAAGATGGACAGCATTGAGGGGGTAGGAGTTGTCGCCATCGAAGGTTTCTTTCTATTTTTCGAAAAGAAGGAGAGCCAAATGCAGATGATTTTTCTTTGACCACGAACTAGAGAATGTATTGTAAGAGACCAAGCTGAAAATTCTTCTTGGATGAGGCATGATAGACTTGAGTTTATGTAAGGGCTTACGAATTTAAGTGGCCCGCCATTGATCGTAGAAGAATAACTCCAACTTCACCGATTCATTGATTAGTTGTTAAAACATGTATTGTTTACGTCAAATTAAGAAGATTGTAGTTGCAGGACTCGATACTATAGAGGAGTCCCGCACCAAATTACTAGCTGGCGTTATCCATGGGATTTTTCGTCCTTAAATGCTGCTGTTAATTGGAAGTATGTTTTGAGTTTGAGCCTACTGGTATAAAATCCAACCAGCATTGGAATGTCTAGAAGCCCGGCCAAGAAAAGTGCCAAAAGTCGGAAGCACGTGGCGTCGTTTCTATGTCCAATTCGGACTCATCCACGCACTTTAATCTTTTGCCACGACCTTTGAAAACCGTCGCTAAAGGTTGCCCGAAGGAGCTAAAAACCCTTAATTCGGGATTTATAGTCGTTGACTCTCACTAAGCTGTCTCTCTGTCTTTGTCTCTGTCTTTGTCCCTCTCTCTCTCTCTGTGACAATTAAAGGTTAATTAAGGAATTTATGTTATTTTTGGGTGTTGGGATTGTTGGATTCCCAAAATCGGATTTGACACTAAATCGAACCCCTAAACTTGTGCGGAAGACGAGCCCGGGAAAAACACATGCATCACCGATCCTAAGGCACATCTCAGAATCGAACGTACCTTGTTAGCCACAGATTAAACACCAACGCCGATATGAGGAAGAGAATTTAGCCCTGTTCGATCCGATGACGCCAATTTGCCTTGAAGGGAAGATGGGTGTCGCCTTTTGCTTACCGTTCTTTCTTTTTGGAGTGTCTCAAGGGAGAGAGGGAGGAGGAACGTACGTTCTGCCAAAAGGTGCGTTCCTCCCTCTTTATTTCCCCCTTATATACGTCCCCTCAAAAAAGAAACGTTTCCCTTCATCACATCCCTCTATCCATGGGCCCTAATATTGTGGGCCGGGCTTTTAGGCCCAACATGGGCGGACGGGCCAACTTAGGCCCATCACATTAATAAAACCATCATCTCCTACTCGCACATGGTGGGCCGAACAGGATTCTCTTTACCTCTCTTCAACATTCATACCGGTGAATAATCCGTGCGACCAGCATACTTTGAGAGCTCGTTGCTATACATCTGTTAGGAATATATAGCAGCTCATAATGGGCATCACACTCTGAGTAGATTTAGTATGCAGTACCCTAGATCGATTAATCACATTTATATCTCTCTTGATCTCTTTTAAACAATGATATATATATATTGTATTCACAATTATGATTATCCCAAAGACAGTCATAATTGGTCGACTAGTGAATACAAAACTACAATGTGATTCTCCAAATTCGATCTTCCTCTTTCCTTCAAACTCTCAATTTCAGTTCAGCTTGCTTTTTTAGAAATGTCCCATTAGATCGAATCAACTCATGATCATTGGCAACATCCTAAGATAGCAAACACTAAATAGAAATCTTGAGAATCAGTAAAAGTCATAAGGGCACTAAAATTGATGGACTCTTTTACTCAAGAGTCTCACACGGTATAAAAGTTGAGATCAAACTTTTGCCACTCTTATTGGTCGTCTCATGCATACGTAGTATGAAATACGTATTACGGTATTAACTTATTTCCCATGGAGTGTATGTCTACACCTTCAATACCGTACAGATGATAGTTCAGACATACCCAATGTCTAACTTGAGTTCACGTATCTACTCATTCACAAAATTCATCAGAACTCACATCTGGCATCTTAGGCAGATAAAGTAAAATATGTGGGGTATTTTACTTTCGGACATATTACATATTATGTTCTCATCTTAACACTTAGTTAAGGCGACATATATATTTTAAGCTTGAGCTCTCGATTATCACCTAGATAATAAGCTTAAAAATTGTCTCATCTCTATTTAGAGACGATTACCCGTGTGAGTGGGCTAATCTTATATCTGTCCGACATACTTTCTCAACTTAAAGTAATGCACTGAGCATTAAGATGCATAAAGATCAAACAAAGATTCATAGGCATTAATAATGAAAAAACACAAGTTCATAAATGTGAACAACTTAGGGAAATTACAATATCCAAGACATCAGACTCTACGCAATCCTAGAGATTTTACATGACCACAAAACACATCTCTAGGTATTGGCTTTGTCATAGGATCTGCTACCATTCTATGCGTAGATATGTACTGTAAGTTCACATCCTTTCGTGCAACCATGTCTTTGACAAAGTTATACTTGGTATCTATATGTTTGGTCTTGCCATGATATTTTGGATCTTTGGTGTACGCTATAGCTGCTTGGCTATCACAGTTAACCAGTAATGGATTTGCAGCTTTCTCAATAACACCTAAATGATCCAAAAATCTCTTAAGCCAAACTCCTTCTTGTACCGCTTCTGATAATGCCACGAACTCAGCTTCCATCGTGGACAAGGCTATACACGTTTGCTTCTTACTGCTCCATGATATGGCGCCATTGTTCAGTAAGAAAGCAAATCCAAAGGTAGATTTCCTTTCATTTAAATCTCCTCCCCAATCAGCATCTGAATAGCCTTCAAGTCGCAGATCCTTTCCTTGGTAATTCAGCTTGAAATCAGCAGTTCCCTTCAGATACCTCAGTATTCTCTTAACGGCTTTCCAATGTGCTTGACCTGGATTGGATTGGTATCTACTCACCATTCCAACTGCAAAACATATGTCAGGTCTTGTACACATCATAGCGTACATCAAGCTCCTAACAGCACTAGCATAAGGAACATGTTTTATTTGTTCCTTCTCTTGTGGAGTCCTTGGACACAGTCTATGGCTCAATCCTTCACCTTTTGCAATAGGAGTGTCTATGGGTTTACAATCTTGCATACGAAATCGTTCAAGAACCTTATTTATATATGTTTCTTGCGAAAGAGATAACGATCTCTTCGAACGATCTCTTGAAATCTTAACTCCAAGAATGTATGCAGCCTCACCCATATCTTTCATCTCAAAGTTGGAAGATAACCAACTCTTCACATTATTTACAAACTCCATATTGCTTCCGGCAATTAGTATGTCATCAACATATAATGATATGATCACAAATTGATCTTTGGATCTTTTAATATATACACAATGATCCTCATCTATCATTGTAAAATCATATACCATTATAGCATTATGAAAATGTATATACCATTGTCTCGATGACTGCTTAAGGCCGCATATCGATCTCAAAAGTCGACATACCTTTCCTTCTTGGCCTTCTTTAATGAAACCAGTAGGTTGTTCCATATATATTTCTTCCTCTAATTCTCCATTGAGGAAAGCAGTCTTTACATCCATTTGATGTAACTCAAGATCCATACTAGTCACTATTGCCAGAATAATGCGAATCGAGGTAAATCTCACTACAGGAGAAAATGTTTCTTTATAATCAATTCCTTCCTGTTGATTATACCCCTTCGCCACAAGGCGAGCCTTATGCCTTTCTATCGAGCCATCGGCTTTTCGCTTTATTTTGAGAACCCACTTGTTCCCAATAGCTTTGCGTCCTTTTGGAAGATCAACCAGTTCCCAAACTTGGTTTGACTTCATTGACTCAATCTCCTCTTCCATTGCATGAATCAATTTTTCCTTACTAGGGCAATTTAGAGCCTCATTAATATTTCTTGGCTCATCCTCATCTTGCGGAGCAATCATAAAAGTTTCCCCTTCAATGTCAAACGTCGACGGGGAATACTTTTGCGACTTGTGCGCCATATGGGAGATTGTACACTTTGCACATCATTTCCCATTATGCTCCCACTAGGATTAGATAATGATGTCGTCTCATCATCTAGTTGTAATTGAGAATGAGTTGAATTCAATTCATCACTTCTCATATTACTCCCACTTGGACGAACTCCACTAATATCATTATCTTGATCCAAGGTTTCAAATAGGGAGTAATCTTCACCTATTTCGCCCTTCTTAGGAAATTCATCCTCTAAGAATGTGACATCCTGTGATTCAAATTCAGTTATACTCCCACTTTCCTGCTCACCTATGAACACATACTCTTTCGAGTGTTCGAAGCATCTTATGAAAATACTCTTATTTCCTCTGGGACCCAATTTCCCAAACTTGTGAGAGGGCTCATGAATATAGGCAGCATAACCCCATGGCTTAAGAAAACTTAAGTCGGGTTTTCTACTTGTCCATAACTCATATGGAGTGGAAGTAACTGATTTGGAAGGCACTCGGTTAAGTATATAGGCAGCAGTTAACAACACATCACTCCAAAAAGTGATTGGTAAGTTAGCATGCGCCATCATGGACCTAACCATTTCCAGTAGGGTTCTGTTTCGTCTCTCCGCAACACCATTTTGTTGAGGAGTATATGGAATAGACAACTGTCTTTCTATTCCTTTTTCATCACATAATTTTCTGAACTCATCAGATAAATATTCTTGACCTCGATCGGATCGCAATACTTTTATTTTCTTGTCTAATTGATTTTCTACCAAGTTCATGAACCTTTTGAAACAACTCAATGCTTCAGATTTATGAGAAATCAAATAGACATATCCGAATCGAGTATAATCATCTATAAAAGTGATGAAATAAACAGCCCCATGCCTTCCTCTCACATTCATAGGACCATAGACGTCAGAATGGATTAAATGCAGAGGAAATTCAGCTCTTTCACATTTTCCAAATGGTTTCCTTGTCGTTTTCCCCACTAGACAATGCTCACATATGGGCAAATCGACTTTTTCAATATTGCCCAACAAGCCCTCTTTGGCTAATCTATTCATACGTTGTTGGCCAATATGACCAAGTCTAGCATGCCACACATTCACATCATTATCATATGAATTAGGAGACATGAAAAGGGAATAACAAACATTTGCATTAACATAGTCAATATCTAATACAATGAAACCACCCAGAAAATAACCACAACCATAGAAATTTGTATCCAAAAACAAATCCACAGCTCTATTATGGAAGTTCATATTAAAACCTAGCTTGACCAACACTAAAACAGACACTAAATTCCGACGAATTTCCAGAGCATACAATACATCATGTAGGAACAAAGTGCGTCCACCACGCATGTTCAGTTGGCAGGTGCCAATTCCTTTTACTTTAGCTCTGGAGTTGTTTCCCACATAGATCCACTTAGTTCCAGTTGGTACTCGTCGGAATTCCACGAAGGATTCTCTATCCTTTGCTACATGGTCTGTCGCTCCTGAATCTACAGTCCACAATGGATTAGACTCAGTTAAGACTACAGAACTTGATACATAAGCAAAGTTCTCAAAAGTACAAGGGGTGTGTACCTTCTTTGGCTCGCGACAGTCGCGGGCATAGTGACCCTTTTGGTCACAGTTGTAACACTTCACCTTTGTCAGCTTCTTCATTCGAGGACGCTTTCCTCTTTCATGTTGGTCAACCTTTGGTTTCTTCCCTGAAGAAGTTGCTCCCTTGCCTTTCCTTTTATCAAACCAGTTAGGACGTTTGCGCTTGGAGCTTGAAGCTCCATGTGAGCTGGAACCGGCATGATAAATTTCAGTTTCCGGCTTAGCCGCCAAGAGGCGGTCCTCTTCCAGCTCAAGATAACGCACTGCATCCTCAAAGGTTTTGATATTCTCATTATGGGTTAGGTGCACCTTCATATGCTCCCAACTCTGAGGCAAGGAACGAATCACTGCTTGCATTTGTTGCTCATCAGTCAAGACATGGCCAGCATCTTTAAGCTCATTAATCATGTTTGACATCTTTCTAAGATGTTGCTTCATGGTCTGACCATGAGGCTTCTTATAAGAGTCAAACCTAATAGTGAGCTGCCTCAGCCTGGTCACCGAAGTATGATCAAATCTTGCTGCCAATGCTTCCCATATTTCCTTGGCATTCTCAAAACGCCTAAACTCTCGCATGATGTCATTTTCCATGCTACTCAGCAACGTAATGCGAGCAAGAGAGTTCTTTCTTTTCCAGGCAGCAAATGCATCCTTATTTCTCTTGTGTTGTGCAGTGTTCCCATCTTCGAGGCTCTTCCATGGTTAGGTTAAGAGCTTCTAGTGCCTCTTGCTCTTCCAGCACATATTGGATTTTCATGTGCCAGATTTCATAGTTATCGCCATTGAGCTTTTCACCTTTGTTTAGCTCGGCAACTATGCTCTTTGTGGCTGAAGCCATTGATCTGAACACATCAGACATATATGCACGAATAATTAATGCCTATCATTTATGCATCCACTTTGCACAGACTCATCATATTAATGAATAATTTCAAGTAAGGTTTCAGAATCAAAAGGTCACTATGTTTACAATCATCCTCCAAAAATCCTAACTTAAAACTATCATTAATATAATTGTCCATGCAAAATAAATTCTATGAAGCTACAAAAGAACTACCCACAGCAGTCAACAATAGCAGAAAGCAAATAATATTTGACATCTAATATAATAATAATGCTTTCACATAATACAACCTTACATATCAGTTGATACATCAACAACAACCAGGTATTAAAACGTTTACATAAGGTATCCATAAAATATAGTAAAATAAAGAAAACTCAAAATATCTAAACCCAAGTCAATATATGAACTGGGAAAGCTCTTTTTTTTGTTCAATTTCATGATCTTTTCCCTTGTAACAATCCAGTAATAATCATCTATAAAATCTATCACAATTTTCCTATATGAAGCGGCTTTGTTGACATCCCATATGCGATTCAACACTCCTTGCCATTCAGGTGGAAGAGTGTTCATGAAAAATTGCACCATCTCAGACTGTGGCATGGGACGACCATTCCATATGACCTTTTGAATTTTCCCGTTGACTTCAAGAACGTTATCAATTAAGTCGCTACTCTCCCATTGATGATCAGTCAGCTCAGCTATCAACTTAGAAAGCCTTTCCTTTTGTTCATCGGTGATTGCGCGAATAGGTGTGCGCAACTTAAGCGAGGCATTGTTCCTGCAACAAATGCAGAACAAATAAGGGATTACATATAATCCACATAGACTTAATTGAAAAAAAAAAAAGAAACACTTTTTTTTTTGGGGTCAACGGTCAACGGTCACGGTCGTCGGTCAACGGTCGTCGGTCACGGTCAACGGGTCGGGCCGGACAAGCCAGGTCGGACTGGACGGACCGGTCGGGCCGGTCGGATCGGTCGGGCAAACCGACCGGCACGTGCAGCACGCGTGGTCAGCTGACGTCATGATGACGTCAGCTGGTGCGTGCCGTGTCGGCCGTGCGCGCGCGTGCGATGCACGCGCCTGCCCCCGCGAATCGGCGCGTGTGTTGCATGCGCCGAAGATGCCGTTTCGTTCCGGCTACGCATGGGGGCGCGTCCGGCGGCCTTTGGCGGCGTTACGCCACTTGTCGCGCTCATCTCGATGAGACCTTCCATCCAACGTCATCAGAAATGGATTTCAACTTACAGAAACTCGAAAAAATGAATGAACAGTGCTCGGGTGTCGGGATTTTTCCACCCTGATCGGTGTCGGCCGATTAATTTCACGAAAAATCAATAAGAAATCATCCATAGACATGAAAGGGGTCGGGAAAAACATGGAAAAGGATCAGGAAACAAGAACTATGGCTCTGATACCAATGTTGGGATTGTCGGATTCCCAAAATCGGATTCGACATTAAATCGAACCCCTAAACTTGTGCGGAAGACGAGCCCGGGAAAAACACAAGCATCACCGATCCTAAGGCACATCACAGAATCGAACGTACATTGTTAGCCACAGATTAAACACCAACGCCGATATGAGGAAGAGAATTTAGCCTGTTCGATCCGATGACGCCATTCCGCCTTGAAGGGAAGATGGGTGTCGCCTTTTGCTTACTTGTTCTTTCTTTTTGGAGCGTCTCAAGGGAGAGAGGGAGGAGGAACGTACGTTCTGCCAAAAGGTGCATTCCTCCCTCTTTATTTCCCCCTTATATACGTCCCCTCAAAAAAGAAACGTTTCCCTTCATCACATCCCTCTATCCATGGGCCCTAATATTGTGGGCCAGGCTTTTAGGCCCAACATGGGCGGACGGGCCAACTTAGGCCCATCACATTAATAAAACCATCATTGGGAAAAGTGGGTAGTTAACTTTCTCTTTTTACCTTTTTGTCATTCTTCTTTGGCCAATTTCTTTTTTTTTTTCGTCGAAGCTAAAATGCATTACGATATTAAAGTAGTATATAAATAGGGCTAAATGAAAATTTAAATAACGAGGCAAAACTCTTTTTTGCTTTAAATGATAAAATAGAACATCTTAAATATGTTCACAGAGTTGGACTAGCTAGGCCTAGGAGTCTAGTACCCTTGCACGATTCCCTAATGTCTTGGCTCGGAGTTCTATAGAGATAGTGCTCGAGACCCTAGTGCTTGTGCCCAGATCCCTAGTGCCAGCGCCTAGGTCTTTTGCGATTGGGCTTAGGTAGACAACACCCAGGCTCAAGATCTTGCGCTTGAGACTGAGTTCATTGAGGTCGAGCCTAGGACACTATTGCAAATGCTTGAGTTATGAGCTTGTGTCCATTGAGATTGCACCCGTGTCCATCAAGGCTAAGCTTGAGACCTTAGTGCCTGGGTCTTAGTCCATCGAGGCTAGGTTTGAGTCTCCGACACTTGTGCTAGTGTCCTCATGCTTGGGATTGAGTGCACTGAGGCTAGGCCTAAGACCTCGGTGCGAATGCCCAAGTTCCTAGCACCCGGGCTCATGTTGATTGAGGCTATGTCCTAAATCCCGATGCTTGCACCTTGGCACCTGCACCCAAGTCTATCAAGGTCAGGCCCTGGTCCATTGATGTCGCGCTTGGGTCCTCAACACCTATGAAGCATCGACACTCTTCAAGAGCCTTCGTGTCGTGTCGGTTATTTCAACACGTGTCCGACACTCTCTGACACTCTCGGATACTCGGTCAACACGTGTTGAAAAATCTGACACTTGATCAACTTTCTTGACACTCTCCGACACTCGATTTGGAATTCTGACATATGAGTTTTCGATACGTAATTCCGATATCGAGGTCAATTTTAAAAATTTGATAATTGAGAGGTCAATATATATATATATATATATATCTGTGTGTGTGTGTGAAAATAAAACACAACAATAAAAATAATAAATGGAGAATGGAGAAAAACCTAGTTTTCTTTTCTCTTCTAACTCCCACTTCCCGTGATATACAATTTACCCTTTAAGTTTGTTTTTCTCCTCTTCCAACATATCTAACATGCGAGTCCAGAATATGGATCATTTGTTTTTTCTCCAAGTTTTATGAATTAATGAAATAGAGTTAAATTTGTCAAATTTAAATAATGAATGATATTAATAAATGGCGGATTAATGTTTTCAGTGTAAATTCATTCTAGAATTTTTTAATTATTTATTTATTTATGAATTTAATTCAAATTCATTTGATTGAAATAATCATAAAAATGATAATTTATAAAGCATATATAAATATATATAATATATAACGTGTCCCAACGTGTCAGAATTCTCTATTTTTTGAGAAACGACGTGTTGGCGTGTCGTGTCATGTCGTGTTGCGTGTCGTATGTCAGTGTTGGTGCTACTTAGCTCAACATTTGAGCCTAGGTCCATTAAGGCCACATTTGGGAGCCCGAAGCCCTTGCCCCCATTTCCGACGCCGGGGTCCATCGAGGCTAGCCATGAGTCCATCAAGGTTGAACTCAAGACCCTAGTGCTTGCGCCCAAATCCCAAACACTTGTGCTTGGTCCACTGAGGCCAACCCTAAGACCTTGGTACTAGTGCCCTAGTCCATGATACTTGGGCTAAGGTCCATCGAGATCGGGCTCAAACCCCTACTATTGGGCCTAGTCGTTGAGGAGCAAGGTATGGGTGTCAGCGTCCTAAGCACAAACACTAGTGTTTGGCTATGAATTTTCTTAGGATCCTAGTGCTTGTATCTGGTTCCTCAGCTGCCTATGTGTAAGTCATTAATGCCCAAATAATGTATTTTTATTTAGGAAAATCTTGATTTTTCTTGTCAAATATCAACAAAAATTTTCTAGTTTATTTTCAGATGTGAGTTAAGTGTCAAAAATTATTATCAAAAATGACTTCTTGAAAAAATATGCTTTAAAAATGTCATATATTTTGGTGAAATAAATGGAAGTGATAATTCAATTCCTTCCACCATTTACATCCATCATATTGAATTCATACCCTCTACTTGTTTGGGTGGTTGAAATCAGTAGGGCAGGGAGCTGTCGGGGGTTTCTGTGTGGCCGAAGTCGTCAATTCTAACCCATGCGCTCCTTGGCAAGAAAGAACCAAAGTGTGACGACAGTTGTTTTAGTTATTAAGGGATAAAGACACCATAAAAGTTAATAACTATTGTACAACGCTCACTTTGAGTGTCATAACTTCTAAAAAATATTTACTTAAGTGCCTTAACTTTCAATCAATTATGTTTACCCAATCTTCGGAATCTGATGTGACATTTTTTAAAACTTTTGATACTCAAGTGATCAATTGAAATATCTGACATTCAAGCAATCATAAAAAAAATTATGGCATTCAAGTGATCGTCCTACATAAGTTATGACACTTAAATAATCAAAACAATAATTATGGCACTTAAATGAGCGTTGTGCGAAAGTTATGACATTTGTGGTGTTCTTATCCTCAATTGTTAATGTTAGACAATGAATGGAAAACACTGGGATACATGGTGATTTATGAACGATGTTTGATATTTTTTGATAAAGCATTTTTGGTTTATTCATAGCCAAAGAAAGCAAAGGACCAGCTTCTGAGCAACTTTTGTTATATGCTCGATAATGGCGAGAAGGCCAACTCAAAAACTCCCTAATCACAGCAGAAAGCTTCCTGCCTATCAGAAGAAACTTTCTTCCTTACATCAACACAACTAGCGATTCTACCGGATACAACCCTATTAGGGAAATCCCTTATGATGTTTTGAAGATGACAAAATAAATCAAAGGCTACTAACGTATTTATTGGTTAAGTAATAGACAATGCATATGATAGAACATTTAAAGGATATTGTCAAAGTCTGAAGACGGCCAGAAGACTGAACGTAACATAAGTCCAAAGTATATTTTGAAGATTTCCAAACTTCTGTGTCAAAGTCTGAAGATTGCCAGACTTTAGTTTCAAAGTCTATTTTACATAAGAAGTCTGCCAACTTTGATAAATTTCAGACTGAATGTAAATGAAGAATCAGAAGATAGACTTTATGCTGAAGCTGAACTTATTCAGACTATATCTAGACCTTAAAGCTAAATCTGTTCAGAAGCAGAATATGTTCAGACTCAGATTGTAAAATCTATCACACTCAGACTCAGATTGTAAAGTCTATTGCTCTCAGACTTTACATCCAGATTCGACAGAACGTAATACAAGCCCAATCATATAACGGCTAGTGATCTGGTTTGGATGCTACATCAAGATTGATTTGATTCACTCAATCTAATTGATTGACTATTGGATATTGAAGACAAGAATTTTCTATACGAAGAAGCTCTACTTATGGAAACCAAGATTCTGTTTGTATGGGCAATTGGAATCAATTTGAGATTCTACTTTTGTCACTCAATTGCTACTAAATCTTCTAGATATAGATCTGTCAAACGGGTAGATTGGAAGATGATCCTCTAAGATATTGTCCAACAGCTAGTTTGGAAGTTGAGGAGTATTTAAGGAGATGAAGAACTGATAAGTAAGTAAGAGACAGAGCGTAGAATTTATAATTCCAAAGTTTGAGCGATCTTCGATCATACACTTGTCTTTTGTGAGCTTAAACATTTGTGATCGTGAGAGAAATACCAAAAGAGTGACTTCGTGAGATAGTGTGATCTATTAAGTGGTTGCACTCAAAGTTGTAATCTTTTGTTGATTGCATAGTGGAATCTAGCTAAGAAGGTTATTAGCGTGGGAGAGTGGACGTAGGCTTGGATTAAGCCGAACCACTATAAACCTTGTGTTCTTATTCTCTTCTTTGAATCTCTTTATTTTGTTCGTAGTTCTATTTAACTGCTAAAGTCTGATTTCGCTCAAAATCTACTGTTCTTCAGACTCAGTTTCAAAATTTTGCTGTTATTCAGACTTAGGTTAAAAGTAAAGGTTTTCATTGCATTTTGCAGAATCTGTTTTTACTCCTATTCACCCCCTCTAAGTGTTCATACTAGCACTTTCAATTGGTATCAGAGCCTGTGTACTCATTTCATTGAAGTGTTTTTACTTCAGAGTTAAAGATCCATGACTAGTATGTTGGCTCTAGGTTTGGTTGAAGAGCAAAGTAACACCAGACCGCCTTATTTCGATGGAAAGGATTACAGCATATGGAAAAACAAGATGAAGGCATTCCTAAGAAGATCCTCTAGAATAGGATGTGGTAGAAAAAAGAATTATTCCTAAAGCTACATCGGTGTCAGAAAGGGGAAAAGAAGTTGCAGAAGCTAGCGACATGACTCAAGAAGAGATACCAAGAGACAAACTCTTGATGCTAAAGCAATTTACTCATTATATTGTGCATTATCTTTTGCTGAATATAATAGAATATCTTCCTGTGAAATAGCCAAAGAAGTCTGGGACAGGCTGCACATTACCTATGAAGGAACTGATTGAGTGAAAGAAACAAGGATTAACATTCTACTCGGACAGTATGAAGCCTTCAAGATGAAACTAGTAGAATCCATCATTGAAATGTTTAGTCGTTTTACAGAAATTGTAAATGGTCTAGAGTATTAGGGATAGCCAATTTCAGAACCAATGAAGGTCAACTAATTGTTGCGTGGACTCTCCAAAGACTGGAATCATGTAAAGACTTCAATAAAGGAAACACAAAAAATCATGCCACTCTCCGTTGACAAATTGGTTGGAACACCTAAGTCCTATGAAGTGAAGCAAATCAATGAAGATGAAGATCCCAAAGGTAAGAAGTCAATTGCCTTAAAGTCTAATGATGATTATGATGTTACAGATTCTAAAGAGGACATAGACGATGAAGAACTTGCTATCATGATAAAGAGGTTCAGGAAACTGAACAAAAAGGGAAGAAGATTCAATTGGAAGAAACAAAGCTCTCAAAGATTTCAAAACAAATCAGTTGAGGATGATGAATCCAATAAAGAAGTGATTTGCTTTGAATGCAAGAAAAAGAAAGGAAAAGCTGAGAAATACAGAAAGGCACTCAAAGCAGAAACTTGGAGTGATACTGAATGTGAAGAGAGTGATGATGATTATGCTAATATTTGTTTAATGGCAAAATCAGAATTAGACTCAGACTCAGAAATCAATACTGACTCAGATTCAGATAGTGAAATCGAGGTCATTATCAAGAAAAATGTCAAATGGTATTTGGATAGTGGCTGTTCAAGGCATGCGACTGGAGATAGCATCTAAAGATCTATTATTCGTGTTGCAAATAATTTGAGTAAGTCATATCCGTTGATTGGTGAAGTAAACTTGGAAGGTTTTACTTATAGAAACCTAGATCCTGATTGTATGGACGAGCAGGATTGGTGGGCTATTGTGACATCCCAAATTTCATTGACCTTCATTAGTGTAATTAGATCATTAGGAACTTAGATTAATTAGATTAGGCTAGAAAGTGAACCCGATGGATCGTGAGAAATGTGTGGGCTTGAGGAGTAAGTAGGCCACACGAATTGGACTTAAGAAATCTAATGAGAGATTATGGGTTTGGACTTGGCTTGAAGCGGGCCAAGGTTCGGAATTATTAGATTTGTAGATTTAGTTTAGTGGGCCGGAATAGTTATAGATTAAGCCTGTTGGGCCAGAGATGAATATTTAGGCCCGAGTGATTTTAATTTTCAATTAAGTTTATAATATATAGTTATGATGATTTGATTAGTGATTGTAATGCTAATATCAATTTCTAACTTTAGCATTTTGTGATGAATTCTTTATAGATTAACATTGACTATTCGATATGTTATATATATGTTATGACTTTGTATAATTGGGATTAAGTAGAAACAAAAGGCAATTAGATGAAAATATTAGAAGCTAATGAACTAACGAATGATATCGATTAACTGTTAATTAGCGACGATCGACAGATGGCGAAAATCTTCATGCATGAAAGCCACGACATCATTCTCTCTCGTTTCTCCATGCACTTGACACCCACGGTTTTGATTCCCATGAACCGAGACATGTAAACTTCAAGGAACATAATCATTACAAGATCTCATCATTACACTAGCCTAGGGATTAGTTTGTAGACTTATTTTCCCCCTTAAGCTTCGTATCCTCTCTCTCTCTCTCTCCATATAAAACCGAACAACCCATCTTCATCTTCTTCTTTCTTTTTCTCTCGGCTGAGCAGCGAAAAAAAAACCAGAAGCAAACCAGCAACCTTCTTCTTCTTGCATGCTGATTTTGAGTGTTGATCTTGAAGCATCTCTGTGTTGTTTAGTAGCTGAAGCAAGGTAAGGAAAGATCTAACTCTAAATTGAAAGTTATCCATTGTTTCATCAAGGGAGCTTGAGGATCTAACCAAACAGTGATGGATATAGTTTGTAGTTGCTCTTTGTGATTGATCTAAGCTGAGTAAGTGTTAGATTAGAGTTAGAAGCCATTGCATGTTGTTTTTGAGGATTGCATGTTTCGAAATCCTTGTGTGAGTATGCTGTTTTGTTGAGCGAAGTGATGAAATGGAGACCGAGTGGATGGATATGGTGTATGCTGTGATGAGTGAACTCACGGATGCATTTATACTTTGAGCCGAGCTGTGGAATTGATCACTTGTTAGAGAAAAATATGCTGAAGTTGCTTTGAGTTGCTGTGAGTAAGCATTGGAGTATTTTAGAAGAGATTTGTGGATAGTCAAGTTGTTTCGTTGAGTTAGAAGTGAGAAAATTTGTGTGTCTATTCTGTTCTAAGTGAAAACAGTTATGGAGTCTTCTGTTTGTGTTTAGTTTTCTTTATGTATGTTAATAGAAATAAGAAAGAAACTATTCTACATGATAGAACATCTATAAGATCAAGTTATACACGTAGCTATAACCATATGACTATAAAAACATAGAGACAGAAGTGTACTTAGTAAAACCAGTAAACTATTCTTGTGAGAAACGGTTTGACCTTTACTGATTATGCGAATTTTATGTATTTACCTAGTTATATTTGGACTTCGAATCCTTAATGAAAATTGTAGAAAACATCTTAAGGAATTATGTGTCAAAATTTTAGATTAAATCGATAAGATTTGGTTAGTGAAACAATTTTCTTTGTAGATAAAGAATCTGGACGTCGGTACAGGGTACTAGTAAAGATTATGGCGACTGTTACTCTTAATACAGTGAGAATAAGACTTAAGTTTCTTCACGAGAATTGTTAGTCTATGTCTTAAGTATAACATACTAAAATTTGGTAATATTTCGACAAGAATTGATATACCTTTTGTGTCCGAAACCGAAACTGTACATTTAGCTAGTAAACTGTCTGGACCCGAGAACATATATTAGAGGTTGTGTCTTTTATATTAGGCTTTTGTGATGCACGTAGAGTCTAATTAACCTCATAATAGATGTTAGTCATATAGGATTAAGTCTCATATATCATTTGAGATATAAGTGCATATAGTATCATGTGTGTGCAATGAGTGCGGTGCATAGTGCTTGATTATGGGATAAATATCTGTTCGCCATGGAATGGGACATGACGTAATGGGTTTTATCTTATAATTCGGACACGCACGTGTGCTAGGTTCATGAGAGTTAGATAGATACTTTAGAGTCTTTCCTTTTGCATACGATAAATGCATTAATCAAAGGTGTGGTGGTGTGAAACGTGTGCTTAAGATGAATGAACCCATCGGTACCGAGATACCGGTGATGCCCCCGGAAGTTTGGGATGCCCTTGTGTGTGATCAAGGATGCCTCGGTAGAGAGATACGAGATGCCTCGGAGTGAGATGCCCTTGTGTGTGATCAAGGATGCCTTGGTTGTTGTGATACCGAGATGCCTCGGAGTGAGATGCCCTTGTGTGTGATCAAGGAGGACCTCGGTTGTGTGATGCCGGGATGCCTCGGAGTGAGATGCCCATAATTAGAGGTATTGTGGAAGTCCGGATAACGTACTTTCCGGAAGTGACTCGATCAGGCCGGTTGAATTCCGGTTAGTGACTGATTCGAGGGTGGATTTTATGCACACTAAATATAATTCTATTTGGCGAGTGAGTCCATTTATTATTGTTGCATTACATATTGATATGAGATTGAGTTTGAGAAAGGTAAGCATAGAAATGGATGCTCATAAGGTGATTATATACATAATGTGTCAATATCCAATTGTTTATGCTTGTGATATACTTCCTTTAGTATCCTAAATTGTTTGATGATTCTCTTGCAATATTGATGACCGTGGATTGTTTAAGTTAGAGTTTTATCATTCTTTACTGGGCAAGGTTGTTTGCTCATACCTTACATTTTCAGATTGATAGCATGGATGTACCGCCGTAGCTCGATACGGGCGGTAGTGCGTCTTGATGTTTCTCTTCTTGACGTGTACGATCCCGACATTGACATGGTTTTCTCCAAGTATGAGGCGACTTTATGGATGGATGACGGTAGGGCTGAGTTGATACCGATGATGTTCGTTGCATGGTTTATCAACCATGAAGGGGAGATGTTCGGACCTTTACCCTTTGGAGCAGGAGGACCTGGAGCGGGGATGGACGGCGCCTAGACGCCTTGGATCGTGTAGAGGCTGACTAACTTTTGTTTTTTGTTAGATGCGGGCTAATGTGGGAACTCGTGGAGTAGAAACCCTCACCCTTTATCCCTGGCTTTTGTTATGCCTTACTTTTGTTTTGTATATGATGTAAATATATAGGCGAAGAACATGGAACGAGTCCAGGTCGAAAATTTTGTATGTCCCGATGATGATAACATGAAAGGAAGCCTTTTATGATCTTGTCTATGTGCATTGCTGGATAACGTTATAATATAAACTTGAGATTTTAAAATAATCCATGTTATACATGCTAACCTTCAATGGTAAATGCTATGGGTTATCTAAAGGAGATTACAAGCTAGACAAGAAGATAATAATAATTATAATTCCGCTTGCACTTAGTACGTGACGTTCTGGGACGTCACAGCTATCTTCATTTTCCTTAAGTAACTCAAGATCTCTTTAATTGATTCTGTCTAATGGTTAGATTGGAAGAACTCCTTTGGAAGGTGCCAACGGTTATGGAGGCATGGAGGAGTATATAAGGAGAATGCTCTAGTTATTCGAGTGAGTGCGAGATAGAAAAATTCCAAAGTCTGAAACTTCTAGTTCTTTGCTGATTCGTTTGTTGAGCATAAACTTGTACTCAAAAGAGCGATTAGATACCTGTGAGACCTTAAGGAAGTGTGGCAGAGTCTCTACATTGTGGAATCAAGGACGTGTGATTGTAACAACTCTTTTGATTCATAGTGAAATCTAACCGGTGGGCTATCAGTGCAGGAGAGTGGACGTAGGCTTGGTCTAAGCCGAACCACTATAAAACATTGTGTTTCAATTCTCTTTCCTTTATCTCTTTACTTAATTCGTAGTCTTATATATTATTGCAGATCTTCTATATCTTAACTCTTCCGTTGTTATATAAGTTGAATTAAGTTGTTGAGTTTTATAAAATTAGTTTTTACACCTATTCACCCCCTCTAGGTGTTCATACTAGCACTATCAAACCCAAGTAATACTTAAAATAACAGCATCAACATCTACAAAAAAAGAGAAATTATGCAACTTATGATTTCTGATGCTCCAAATACAATACAAAAATGCATTCCAAGAAATTTTAGTTAATTATGAAATGCAATTCCTTTTTGAAGCAGATATAGCCCAACTTACTTCACGATGCCAATCTCCAAGTATGCGTGAGACTACATGTAGTCACAAAATGCCAAAACAAATCATCGAAAATAAATTTAATAAAGAAACATGTGAGGTAAGAAATATAAAGTAGAAATTACAAATCATGTTTTCTCAGCAATACTATCACTTAGGTTTACACAAAAAAAGAAGAGTAATCCACATGATATTGTGACGAACCCTCATATGATTTATTAAAAAAGTGCCACTTCAATATTCCAAGGCCATCTTCTGAGATCGGGGGCAGCCACAACGCTTGTCTCGCCCACAACATATAGGAAATGCCTTAGCGCCTCCGATTGTTGAAACCACAAAGGCCAAGAAGGCCGCCAGAACGAGCTTCAAGGCCAATTTCACCGTAGTAGTCTCCATTTTGCTCAAATAGAGGGTATGGAATGAGACTTTTCTTATTGATGTGTTTGAGATGCTTGTTGAAGATGTATGTTGTTCTTGAAATCTGGTTTTAATATAGGTGAAGAAAAAACCCGAAACAAAGTGGGGTTGGACCTTAATACATGAGAAAATATTGGCTGCACTTGTGATTTACAAGTCAGCAAAATAATAGTCTATTTATTGATTGACACGTGTCCTCTAGCCCCTACTCTGTCAGATTTGTCATAAATCTCTCTCACTTGCCTTCCTCCCCCCTTCTCTCTCTTTGTTCACGGTCTCCCTCAATCCCTTCCAACGCAGCAAGCTCTCTCTTCCTCCCGACTCACGCTTTGCCCTTGGGGAGGGTCTTGGGTGACCAACCGTCGGTGGTGGTCGCACCCCTCCCGGTCAACGGCGAAGCCCATGGTGAAATCATGAGCTCCACCATCGCCCTCCAAGCACCACACCAAGATTGCCATCGTCGGGGTCGGCAACGCGGCATGGCCATCGCCGAGACCATTCTCACCCAGGACCTCGCTGATGAGTTGAGCCTCATTGACGCCAAGCCTGACAAGCTCTGCGGCGAAATGCTTGACCTCTAGTAGGTTGCCGCCTTCCTCCCCGCACCAAGATCTTGGCCTCCGTCGACTACTCCGTTGCTGGCTAGTCAACTAAGGTCGAGATCCTGATGAAGGAAAGACCAACTTCCATAAACATCGAGATGTCGGCCAATATTTTCTGAAAGGAAGAGACGGAGCAAAGATGAGATGGAGGAAGAAGAAAGAGGGACGAAGGCAAGAGAGATTTATGGCAAATTTGGCGGAGTGGGCTCACAGGACACATATCAATCAACAAAAGGACTATTTTTTAATTGAGTTGTCAATCACAAGTGCAACCAATATTTTCTCGAAAGACACAAGTACAGTCATGATTGCACTGGAGAGAGGGCATTGGTGAAGGAACTTGCTACCTCATTGATGAGATAGTTTGATGGCCCGGTACACTTGAAAAGCTATAACTGTGACATCTTGGAATTTCAGTTTTGATTTCAATTAAATAAATCGAGACTTTCATCGACGTGCTTGTAGTACTATTCTCCGAGCTAATTGCTCATGAGATACTAGACTATCTGGGGAAATCATTACGAGATTTTAATGCAGTAGACTTGGGAATTCGACTAGGAATCAACTACTTAACCATGCTTATCTGCAAAGATCATTACGACACAGTTAAAAATCGATTAGAGATCAGAGATAGGTTGGTTCGATAAAAATGTATGACTAAACGTGGGTGATTCCACCAAATTGCAAAATTATTGTCGATCGGTACTAAACTGATTTTTCTGTCGTTTTGGTAGGTCGATTAAAATGGATTTTTAAAATGGATTCAAGTTTTTTTAAAATGGATTTTATCTAGGAGTTGTTACTAATCAGTTTACGGTAGGTCGATTAGACACCTAAGTAAAATTATGGGAGAATTATTTTACTCCTATGAACTAGAGACTATGGGTACGGGGACTTGGTTACAATAGATTTCTTTAATGCCCTTTCGGTACCATTCTTTTTATTTTCAAAAATGTTTTTGCAGGCAGCTTGGATTTATTTTAACCAAAATTACTATCATGTCAAAAGGTGATCACACGGGGTTCAACCATTATTAAACATTCAATAAATAAAATAAATTGCATCAAAAGAAATAAACACACAAAGCAAGCAATTTTTTTGGGGTTTTCTTGAAATTAGAATTTTATCATAAAACATGCATTTTAACTACATGACCTAATTTTACTAACAAATAAATTCTAATTAAATGAACCTATTATGCAAACTAATTAACATGCACCTAATATATTTGTATTTTTTTATTATTGAAATTCGGAATTAATAAAAACCCTAATTAAACTATCTAAAGTGAATAACTTTCTAATTTATTTTAGGGATTAATTTGACTTAAACCCTATTCTATCTTAGAAAACTATTTTTTAGAAAAAAGAGATTATCAAGATGTGCATACATTATTTAAAAGTCTGTTTATATAAAAAACATAAATCCTAATCTAATCCAAAAAAAAAAAAAATATCGAAATGTGCAATTCTAAAAATGTAGTCCTAAAAATGTAATCCTAATTTACTAAACCTACATGCTTTGATGCAAGATTTTGATTTTTTGATTTTTATATTTTTTACTGTTTTTTCAAGACAATCAATTATCATATAAACATTATATCTAAACAATCAAAATATTCAACACATAAAGGATTAAAATAATAAAAAAACCTATTGTCTCACTGGTTAAATTAACGATTATTCTAACCTTAAACATCTCGAATTATAAAAAAGGTTCAAAATAATTAAAAATCAAATTAATAATTATACTGATTTAACAATTAAAATACTACCAAAATGCCCAAAAATTAATATAATTAAAAATGATCTAATGTCTTACGGATTAAATTAATAATTACAATAATTTTGGACAAAACCCTTGTGGATAATGCCTACAAAATTTATGAAATGGATATTGACATCCAATATTATAATTTAAATAACTAAACTAAAAAAATAAATAAAAAAATAAAAAATAAAAATAAATTAAATTAAAAATAAATAAATTAAAAAAATACCTAGTGGGACTTGGAAAGAGGGAGCAAAGTGGCGGTGGGTGGCGTCGGTGAAGAGTGGCGGCGTCGGAGCTCGGCGAGGGCTGGCGGGCTAAGGTCAAGGTGCGGAGGTGATGCACGCTGCTAGCTTCGAGCGAGAGTGGCTAAGTGGGGGTGGCGCGGTGATGGCGTTAGGCATGGGCACGGGCGTGGCAACGGCGACGGCGTCGGGCGGAGGCGCTCGGATGCTCGTAGCTGTGGAGGCACGGCTGTCGGAGTTTGGGGACGAGGGTGGATGCGGGGACAACCGGTGACGGGTGCTCGCGGTGTCGGTGAGGAGGTGCGGTGGTCGCTGAGTCACTGCAGGTCGCCGGTGCGGGGTGTCGGGTGAAGGTTCGCTGCAGTCATCGCGCATGCGGAGATGGAGTGGTGGTGGCCAAGAGGAGCAGGCGTTGAGCTGAGATGCTGCTGATTGCAGGCGTTGGGGCGGTGTTCAGCAATGGACATAGGGCATCAAGTGCCGGATTGCAGAGGTAGCTACTGCAGGCGGCGACGGAGGTGCTCTCGTGGTACAGCAACATCAGCGGTGTGGGTTCGCCGGAAAGAGAGAGGAAGGGGCGTCGGCCGGGTGGCGCTCAGTGACGGACAGAAGCGCGTGGAAAATGGCGAGTGTCGTGGGCGAGACTGGGGGAGTGGCTGTGGCGGAGGAGCAGGCGTCGGGCTGGGACCGGTGCGGGCAGGGGACCGGCGTGGTCAGGGGAGAAGACGAACATTAGCTAATTTTTTTTTTTCTCACATAACCTGTCTACTCACATGTACCTCTCTTTCTGCTGTAGTTGTCCTTTTTCCAGCAAAAAGACACTCTCTTTTTACCTTTTTCCTCCCACTAAACAAAAGATTTTTTTTTTTTGCTCTTCAATTTTTTGAACTTGCTCTCACGAATGTTTTTCCTTTCTTCTACGAATTTTTTTCTCTCGTCACAAAAAATGTAGCTCTCTGTTATAGTGGTTCCAAACAGTCGCTTTCTATGGAAAATTTCGAGCTTCCATCTTCTGTTACATTAATTTATGGCTGCATATCAGAGCGCGATTTCGCAATCAGCTCGATTTTGCTTGATTCCTTCCATTTTATTGAAATCCTTGCCCTTTATTCACCCCATTTTTAATTGCTTCTGCATTGATCAAAATCTGAATATTCATCAGAATTTCAAACCTCCATGCATAATCAATCAAATAGATTTTCCCATGTTTTTTTTCCATTTTTTCATTTTATTTGTTCTAATGCGATTTTTATTTTCCTAGATTTTCCAAAATTAGGTGTCAACATAAGTTCTGTCATGTCACAAGTCATTTTAGGAACTTCGACTCATCCTTTGAAGATTTTTCTGCTAACCGAGATTTTTGGTGAAAATTCAATATAGGGCCGTTTTGTTCGAAAAATTCAGGGGACCATTTTTTATCGCGTTTTTGGGATGCAAGTTGGTTCTATTGGCGTGGAAAATTGTCAATTTGGTCGAGGATACCTTGGTGGATTTTATTGGACTAAAATTTGGCTTCAAAATTTGTTGCCCCATTATCCCTCAACCTTTGGACCTCTTTAATGGCTTCTAAAGGAAGCTTTGATAGCTGCAAAGGGGTGTGGGAGCCAGCCGGCCATGGTGGGCCTTGGTCAAGGTGACAAGAAGATTGTTTGAGATCAAGGTGGCCCTCTCCAAAAGCTGCTGTGCCCCTTCTTCTCCATGCAGTTGGCTTCTCCATTTTCCAGACCAGAGAAGCTTTGAACTTACAGGAAAAATCGAGCATCACACCCCACTCACCGTTGACCATCGCCTGGAGCCGCCGATCGCCGTTGCTACCACCGTGAGCCCCCATGTGAGCTCGCATCCCTGCTGCGTCGTCCAGCCTTTTTCGTCACCATGCCGCCTAGTTCGAGGCTCCTCAGGCCACGTCAAGCTCAGCCAGAGCCCGTCCAGCTCGCCTCCACCGCCGTGAAGCTCTGTTGTTGCCCGCCTAGCCCTGCTGCATCACCACCGTCCATCCTTGCTGCCCTTGGCCGCTTGAGCAGCCCCTTCGGTCCTTGGAGCAGAAGGGTTTTTGGACTTCGGGAAGTATTTTCGAGCCCTTCCTGGCCTCGCTTGGTGCCTCCGCTTTGGAGGTTGTTGCTTTCCTTCGCGTCCCCATCGTAGTGAACTCACCGACTCGCAAATCTAGTGAGTTTACTCACTAATCTCCACTTAGGGAGTTAATTATGCTTAAGGGTTGATTAGCTTATGTTAAGTATGGATTATGTGGTTAGTTAGAATGGATTAGTAATTTAATTATTCGTTTATGCGTGTTAGGTGGTTAGAGTAGCGTAATTAGAGACTAGATAAGCTGTAGTATTTATCTAGATAGGTTCGGAAATTTTTCGGGCCCGTTTCGGTATTTAATTAGGCTTTTCCGGCCTAAGTTGCATTTATTGGTATTTATTAATTAATTTTGGTAATTATTTAATTAATTATTATTTTCTGGAAATTAGATCGGGATAGTTGGTGACTGGAATTTTGTGCTGATTTCAATGGTGTGGTTGGTTTATTTAATTGAGTGTTGGTTTGTGCAATTTGAGTGTGAATTGTAATTTTGAGGTATTTATCCCAAAATTTAATAATTTCGGTATTTAATTAGAAAATACCGGGTGTCGGTTTACAACGCCAAAAATGTATTTATGGACTATTGGAAATAGTGCAATTTTGAAAAGGGAAAATATGGTATTTTGGCTAAAGCCGACCGTATACCCACACACGATTATTTTTATCGGGAACGATTATTTTTATATCAGCCTGCGGGCTTTGATATGTCAGCTTTTCGTGAGCAGTATACCGGTATACTATATCAGCCTAAGGGCTTTGATATGTTAGCTTTTGGTGAGCAGTATACCATAGCAGTTTCTGGTGAGCATTATGAGTATACTATATCAGCCTACAGGCTTTGATATGTCAGCTTAGGGTGAGCAGTATACTCTGTTATTAGCTTTTGGCGAGCTATGTTAATTATCAGCTTTTGGCGAGCTATACTATCTATCTTCAGCTTAGGGTGAGCAGTTCTTGAGATGGTCGAACTTGATAGATAGTTTTGAGTGGGTTGATCGAGAGATGGTCTTGATGACATGGAATCTTCTGGATCGATTGATTGATGGTTCGATCTGATTTGATGAATTGATTTGTTGAAATGATTGATTGAGTGGTTGAATCGTACTAACTTGCAGAAAGGGACTGAGGTAAAGGTAAGTCCTCTGACTTGTGCTTGTGCTTAGGCAGCCCTTGGGGCGTCTTTCCTTCCTAGTCGGGACTTAGGGGTTGAACTTGCTGAGACGTCATCTCACCCTATTGTGGGATAACATTTTCAGGTCCTTAGATGGCAGCTCCTCCCGAGCATTTTGGCCAACCCAAGAAGGTCATCAAGCAGAGGTGTTATATTCCGCTTCATGGGAACCTGAGGGGATGGGTCTATGAACTTGTGAGGTTCGTGGTCTGGGTTGATGTGGGTCTACCCCATAAGGTACCCCACCAATACAAGTCATGGTATCGTTGTGAGCGGAATGGACAAAGAGAAGATCCCATACTGGAATCTGAGGTCCCTATGTCGGTGCTGGAGGTAGCTTTTGGCAAGGGTACAGTAGACCCTCCTGATGGTTCAATGGTGGACCTGAGTCTGTCGAATCTAGGGTCCTCGGAGTATTCAGTTGAAGACTCGAATGCTTAGAGGACCCGTTGCACTCAAAAGCCCCCTTTTTACAGACCTTGTATATATATATATATATCGGCTAATGTTGTAGGTGACTTTGTTTGATATGTAATAAAGGTGTGGTTTGGTTTTCAAAAGAAAATATGGCCCTACTTTTCTATCCCATCTTTCTGTTGTTTGGGGATTTCTTTATTTGCTTCCGCATGCGCATTAAAATGAATGGGTCGGCGACGCATCCTGGGACGTCGCTATTAAACAGACCACCGAGGGATGGGCAGACGCTCGGAGGATCGAGGTGTGACAATAACTTTCTTTGTAGCTTTGCCTGCGCATCACCAAACCATCAGTCACATGTATATATATCTTCACTAGGGAACTTTAGAGTTTCTCAAGAGCCTTTTGATGGTAACTAAGTTGTCATTAGCCCTAACTATGAAGGACTTGTATACATATAAATTTCCGTGCTATAAGCACGTGTAATAGTCACAATGAACAATGGCAATCACAATGCTAACTGATTCATCTTTCACCTTTTATTTTGCATCTATTTTCATGTTAGTGTTCATTTCCTATTCAAACTGATAGGCAAGCTTTCAGCTCCCCAGCCTTTCATGGCGGTGTGGGCGGATGTTTAGGATTTGTTGAGGGGGGGAATTCTAGGTTTTTAATGAAGCATTTAAGGGCAATGTTGAGGGATGTTAAAGGATTTGTTGAAGAGGATGATCCGTAGGGATGTTAACTGGGGTTCGTTTACGAGTAGGCTTTGAGTGAGTTCCTATCTGTTCTTCTTTTTGTCCTTTCTTTTTTCTCTCTGTTCTATTTTAAATTTTTCCATGTGGGGTTTATTTAGATCACTAGACGGTGATTTGAGAATGAATAGGTCGTTTTTGTGGATGAAATCTCATTTCCTTATAATTTACGAAAGGTGTTGAAAGTGACATCCTTAAATATGTTCATATAATTGAAGTTCCTAACTTATTAGCTAAATATTGCCTTGCTAAAACATGAACTCATTAAAAATGCTTTCTTATACTCATACTCCTAACTTTTATGAGTAGATACAATAGCTTGTTTTAATCCATTGAGTCGACAAATTTGTGAGAAATTGGCAAGTCGGGTTTTCGCTATGCTTGATTATTATCAATTGGTCTATAATATATTCCTTTGTCAGTATAGCTAGCTAAACTTCTCGAGAGCCCTTTAGTGAATGGATCGGCCAAGTTATTATCTATTCAAACATAAATTACTGAAATAATTCAATCAGTAATTAATTGTCAAACATATTCATGTCACAAACTAATATGTCTAGATTGTCCGTTGCATATTTATTGTAACTCTTAAACATAATTGCCTCACTTCTACAATTGTAAAAATATAGATGTCATAAGTTGTGGCCACAACTCTTTATCCAATAGCAAATTGAGCAGCTATTCATCCTCTTTACTAGACACTATTAGTGCTATGAGTTCAGATTTCATCGTTGAATGAGCTATATATGTTTGCTTATTTGATTCCTAGAAAATGCCCCATTTGCAAGCTTGAACATCCATCCATATGTTGAATTTTTATCAATTGTGTTAGTTATCTATTTGGCATTTGAATATTCTTCTAGTACTACTGGTTGTCTTCCATAAGATAAACCATAATGTGTTGTTTTCTTTAAGTAACCGATATTCTACTTATGGCCTTCTAATGCCCAATACTAGAATTACTAGTAAATCTGGACAATTGATAGACAATAAAGGTTATATTCAGTCTTGCGTAGTAGACTTCCAATTGCAGTAGCATATTCTAATTATACTAGAGGTTGCTCAATATTTTCCATCAATTTAATTGACACATGATATGGTACGTTTGACTCTTTAATGCCCAAATGTTGATATTTTGAATAATTTTCTCTACATAGTGGCCTTGGCTTATATCCACTTTTTCCAAATCTTTCATTTTAAATCTAGAAGATGGATACTTTTTAGTTTCATCTATGTTGTGCATATTTGTACCGACAATGGACTATATCATCTATATATAAGCAGGTTAAGCTTCACACTCTTTGGCAAACTTTGAATAAATATAATTATCAATACTATTATGCTTAAATCCATATGATAATACCGCCGAATCAAAACTTTCATGCCATTCCTTTAGTGCTTGCTTCAAACCTTATTATTATTTTTTGTCACTGCTCACATTGCCATTTTCAACAAACTACATCTTGCTTGCAACTTCTTTCATATAATAACCTCACAATCAAGAACATTTCTCAATTAGAATGTGTTTTATCAAATTATCCACAATCACGTTTTTGATTGTGTGGGGAAGTTGATTTCAATAATCATCTCGGTTGAAACAAATTTAAATTAATTGTTATGACTTGAAGAGGTTTAGAAACTTTAATTTTGAGGTATTTGAATTTGGCAACATATATTTGAAATTCCTTCTCTTGCTTAGAGGTAGATTTTCTATGAATCATGATAAATTCAAAATATTTTAAAGTAGTCAATTTATCTGCACCTTGTTTGTCAATATTGTATATGGTTTCCAAGGGATTTCAAATGTATCCGGAATTTATGTAAGATTGAAAAATTTCAGAGCATTAAGAATTGTTCCTTAGTATCTCCCTTCATTATTAATCACTTCTTTCCAAAATGATGCATCTTAAGATGCCATTGCCTCACTGAACGTTCTTCGATCTTCATTTAAGTGAAAAAACATGAGTACTTTGTTCACAATATTTACCAAGGCATGCCGTTATTTTTATTGATCTTCTAAAGATGATTGCGGAAAAATATATTTCGTTCTTGAAATTTGGTATTTATATAGGTGAAGAAAAAACTCGAAACAAATTTGGCGTAGGATCTTGAGACATGCATAAATGATTGCATTGAAGAGAGGAGATTGGTGAAGCAACTTGCTAACTGTTGTAGATGAAGCGAAATATTTTTTACGGTTTTTTTTTTTGGGTCTTTTCTATGAGATTTTCTTTTAGTTTAAAAGCTACACTTTCATATTAGCGAAAGCAAGATGTTAGCCGTCAAGACGCTGAAAAAGAAAATAAAGGGGCAAGAAAAAGAGGAAAAAAGTGAGTTTTTTCTTTGTGAGGGTTCTCAATCTCTTTGTGCCATGATCTTGAGAGAATATCATAGTTATATTCCAATTTTCTTCGAAATCTAGTGAATTCACATAGTGTCTCTACACAGAGATGTAGGTTAGGTTTGGGTGAACTTCGATAACAAATTTTTTGGTGCGTTATTCTAATTATGTTATTTTATTATTATATTCTGTCCAATGAATTGTTTGCTTGCGGTATTTTTCTGGAATCGGCATGCGATTTCAAACACTAACCTCATCAATGACACATCTAGATGGCCTGGTTCACATGTAACGCTTTCTATTTTTCTTTGTTGCTTTGCCTGCACATCATCAAACCATCTGTCGCATGTCTCTATCTTGGCTAGGAAAGTTCCTCACAACATATGATGTCCGAAATTTCATATTTCCATTTTCCTCCTACTTTTATTCTCTCTCGGAAACTCTAGTGAAAGTTTCGGACTGGGATCACTCAGGATTGTTTGTTATTTGTAAATGAAGGTCATCCATGGATTCTGAGAGAAGGAAAGGGGATAAACTGCAGTGTCTGATCAGACCTTATTAGTTTCTATATTCTTTCAAATGGACGGTTTTCTTCACCGTAACAATTTAAGTAGTAGAATGTCTTTTGTACATTTGACGTTGCATTTGATATAAATGGGACTGAGAAGATTGGTTGGGGGAAGGAATGAAGGAAAATATGACCAAATTATTATAGGTCGATCAAAGGTGACAAGACTATCTAATCTCATCGCCCTTGACAGATCTGCAACGACAAGTAATTTATACTTTCGTCGCCATATGTTGCATTCGGGAGATCTATAATGATGAAATGGATTTACTTTTGGCTAAAAATTTTGTCCTCTTTGATGGTCTATTGGGACGAAAAATATTCATTGCAATTGATAAGGCATCTAATTGCCTAACGCGATTGGTGCATGTGTACCTCCATCAACAAAATTTTGAAGTTTCTTCGGGGCAAATGCAACAAACCTGCTGTGATAGGAAGTCAATCGTGAGAGTCAAAAGCGACAGAAGATCAGGGTTACAGTGATGAAATTTTTTTGGTCAGTTATATTGTCTGGTGTTTTTCTGTAGTGATTAGAGAGTAGGACATTCGGGTTAATAGCTAAGCAAGAAAGTTTTTATTCTTTAATGCTGCGTTTGGTAATACGATAAAATTTAGAATAAGATAAAATTTATTCTATGAAGTCTAGTGCTTACTCAAAACAAGATAAAATCGGATATAAAAATAGATATAGCTCGGATAAAATTATCTCATGAATGAGGTAGGATAAATATGGATAGGAATTCTAATATCTATGATAAGAAAGTTATTTTTCTCGAATAACATAACTTCTTAAATTAATAAATAAAATTATATTTTAATATAAATAATATTCGAATTCTCATAGAAGAAACTCAAAATAACAAAAATAACAATTTATTTTTAAATTTATTCTTATTTTTCATATATTCGAATCTAATTCTATTTTATAATATAAATTCAATATATAAATATATATTTATATTTGCTACATAATTTAAATATTTTAGGTATATTAGCACAATTTACTTTTTAATAGTATTTTTATTAGAGAATGATGGAAAGGAATAAAGAAAATAATTGAAAAACTAAAACCAAGTATTGATTGCACACATCAATTTAGCTTCTGAATGAGAAACATCAGTCTTGGATGTCAATTTGGGGCAAATGCAATTTATCACGATTTTGTGCAAGAGAATATTCGAAGCACTCATCCTCAAATAAGAAAGCTTTCCTTCAACATCCCTGTCTCTTACCAAAGATAGAATAGCATGAGCAATGGACACACTAATCGATTGAAAACTCGTTCTTTCCACCCCGATTATGTCAGCTAAAATGTTTGTGTTCACCAAAAATTCCCTGTCTTTCATAGTGAAGATAAAACTGTGTGCATCCAAAAATGATAGATTCAAATAAAAATAAGCAGTCAGCTCTGGAAATCCAGCAGTAGAATCAAAACAGAACTTCTCCAATTGCAAAAGTGCAAACTTTTCTCTCAGATTGATTTTAATCGAATCCAGGAAATCAAAATCAACAGTCTTAGGATTCATCACCCCTCTCTTCAAAAGACTTTCATAAACCTTTTTATGATCCTTTGATCTAAAAAGATTTAAACCAGCAGTAATGTTTGCAGCCACCCCAGACCTAGGTTGAAAATGAGAGTACAACCGTTCATCATCATCCAGAGATTGTGGTTGATTCGCAGTGCTATAGTGTGGGTCACTAGGAATGTTTTGAAATGCTTTCTCAGCCGATCCTTTTTCCATAACTCCTAGCCTCTCCAAATCTCTCAAAAACAAGGTTTCATTCCTGAATCCCCTATCTTTTAAGAACTCATCAATTAATGACAATGGTGTACCTCCTTTCTTCAAATTCGAGTAGAGTTTGTAGGCATTCTTTGGAGTTAGAGTTCTTATAGGATTAACTCCTTCTATTACTTTTTCGGCTGCTTGATCCAAGGTAGGTTGTTGCTGCTGACTTGGACGCAAGGGAGATTCCTCTTCTTCAGTTAAGTCAAAATGGGTAGGACCCTCAGGCATACGGCGTGGTCCCCGGCTTGCAATCCTTGACGACTTTCTTGAAGACATTGCCACTCCAATGAAGAGAATCACAAGCTTGTTCGAAAAGATGAAAACTTTTGAATGAATCCAGAGTAAAAGTGAAAGAGAGTAGGAATAATATATTCTAGGGTTTCGGAGTAAAAATGAGGAAGACGACACAGAGGTATATAAAGTAAGTGAAGCGGGGTAAACGAAGCGTCGTAAAAGGAAAATAAAAAGATGACTTTTTGAATAAAAACTTCCCTTTATGGTTTTAACTGAATTCCTTTTTAAAATCGATAACTGCCTTTTTGAAATAAAGGGTATTTTAAGATAAATCAATCAACCAATCAGATAAAAGATGATCGTACTTTTTCGAATTTGAAAAATTAGAATAACTTACAGACGAGGCTTGAGGTCTTTTGAGTCTTGGCATTGAAAGACTTTTAACTTTGAGTCTTGGGAGTGTCCAGACTTTACTGAGCAAGAGATATGATATTAAGTCTGGCACGAATAGACTCAAACTGATTTTTCTCTAGAGGCTTTGTAAATATATCTGCGAGTTGATTCTCAGAGTCAATGAACTGGATCTTCACTTCTCCATTCTGAACATGATTTCTAATAAAATGATGTCGAATCTCAATATGCTTTGCTCTTGAGTGAAGAATAGGATTCTTGGAAAGATTTATTGCGCTAGTGTTGTCACATTTTATCTCGGTGCATAAATCTTCAATTCCAAAGTCTCTTAGTTGCTGTTTTATCTACAGAATTTGTGAACAACAACTTCCAAGAGCCACATACTCTGCTTCTGTTGTAGATAGAGCTACAGTACTTTGCTTCCTTGAAAACCAAGATACTGTCTTGTTCCCAAGCAATTGACATGTGCCTGAAGTGCTCTTTCTATCAACTCTGCATCCTGTTAGGTCTGCGTCTGAATATCCAAGAAGAGTAAAGTCTCATTCTTTAGGATACCAGAGACTTAAATTTGATGTAGTTGCAACGTATTTGATGATGCGTTTTGCAGCACTTAAATGTGATTATTTAGAATCTGATTGAAATCTGGCACAATTACAAACACTAAACAAAATATCAGGTCTAGAGGCAGTGAGATAAAGAAGTGAATTGATAATACTCCCGTAAAGTTTCTAGTCAACTTTTTTTCCTCCTTCATCTTTATCTAGTTTCAAAGAACTAGACATTGGAACTTCAACCTTTTTAATTTTCCAAACCGAACTTTTTAACAAGTTCTTTAGCATATTTCTCTTGGTGAATGAAAATTCATTCCTTCAATTGTTTCACTTGTAGTCCGAGAAAGAAGGATAATTCACCCATTATGCTCATTTCAAATTCGTCCTGCATAGCCTTAGAAAATTTCTTGCAAAGACTTTCGTTAGAAGAGCCAAAAATTATATCATCAACATAAATTTGAACAAGCAAAAAATTATTACCTTCTCTTCTGATAAACAATGTTGTATCTACTTTTCCTTTAGTAAAGCCGTTTTGAATTAGGAAATTACTTAACCTGTCGTACCAAGCTCGAGGTGCTTGCTTCAAACCGTACAGCACCTTTTTCAGTCTGAATACAGAGTCTGGTCTCCTTGGGTCTTCAAAACCGGGAGGTTGTTCCACATAGACTTCCTCTAGGAGAAATCCATTTAGGAATGCGCTTTTGACGTCCATTTGGAATAACCTGAAATTCTTATAACAACCAAAAGCAAGTAATAGTCTAATTGCTTCTACCCTTGCTATTGGTGCGTAGGTCTCATCATAGTCTATCCCTTCTTCTTGCGTATATCCTTTGGCCACGAGTCTTGCTTTGTTTCTTACGACTTTTCCTTTTTCGTTCATCTTGTTCCTGAAAACCCATTTAGCTCTAGTAATGGAGTTACCTTTTGGTTTAGGAGTTAATTCCTAGACATCATTGATACTGAATTGCCTGAGTTCTTCTTGCATGGCTTCAATCTAGCTTTCATCAGTTAAAGCTTGTTCTATGCTCTTGGGTTCTATTTCAAAAATGAGAGCCATAGCACTAGACTCTTCACGCCTTTTAGATCTTGTACGAATTCCCTCATTAATGTCACCAATAATGAGATCTTTAGGATGACTAGACTTGTGCTTCCAGTTGCTGGTTGATTTGTTAGACTATTGATCATTTTCTTCATTTGATTCTTCAACGATCATTTGTTGCTGGTCTTTTGAAGTCTAAGCTGCTACTGTAGATTTAGACTTTGTAGAGTCTGGAGCAAGATTGGGTTCTTCAGGTTGAGTTTGAATCAATTGATTTTACATAAAGTCTTGAAATTTGACATTCATCGATTCCTCCACTGATTGAGTCTTTTTGTTGTATACTTTGTAAGCTTTGCTTGTGGTTGAACATCTGAGGAAAATACCTTCATCTGATTTTTCTTCAAACTTACCAATTTGATCATTTGCATTTTTTTAATATAAAACATTTGCATCCAAACACATGAAAATAAGAAACAATTGGCTTCTTTCCTTTGAATAACTCATAGGGAGTTTTCTCCAGAATAGGCCTTAAAAAGACTATTAATAATATAGCATGCTGTAGAGACTGCTTTAGCCCAAAAACGAGAAGAAACATTACTCTCTATTAGAAGAGTTCTAGCCATTTCTTGCAAGGATCTATTTTTCCTTTCTATAACTCCATAGCAAAATGGAGTATAAGGAGAGGAGAATACATGCTGAAAACCAGATTCATCACAGAATTTAGCAAAATCTTGATTTTCAAACTCACCTTCATGGTCTGTCCGTATACTAGAAATAACATACCTTTTCTCATTTTGAACTTTCTTAGCAAATTTCATAAAATATTAAAAGGTTTCAGACTTACTTGCCATAAAATATACCTAAGTGAATTGTGAATAATCATCCACAATTACTAAGCAGTATTTCTTACCTCCAATGCTTTGAGTTCTGGTTGGTCCAAAGAGATCCATGTGTAATAGCTGTAGTACACGATTAGTGGACACTTGATTTATTGGTTTGAATGAATTTTTTACATGTTTTCCCAATACGCATGGTGTACATAGGTCAAACTTTTGGTATGTCAAATTGGGTAGTCCTCGAACAAGCTTCTTTGTAGAAATCTTGGCTATTTGCTTCATGTTGATGTGTCCAAGCTTTCTGTGCCATAGATTTGCTTCCTCTTGAATTGAGATTAGACATTGGGATTTATCTGGTTTAATATCCAAGAGATAGATATTCCCATGTCTTTGCCCGGTAAAAGTCTGAGAGGAGTCTTTACTGGTTCCTGAACATATTCCTTCTTGAAAGTTGATTTTGAAACCGGTGTCGCACAGCTGACTAATTCTTAGCAAGTTGTAGTTGAGTCCTTTTACTAAGGAAACGTTACTGATAGTGAGACTTCCAATCTTTACGGTTCTGTATGTCACAATTTTTCCTTTGCTATTTCCTCCAAAAGAAACTTTTCCACCATTAACTTGCGCAAGCTTTATAAAGCAGTTTGAGTTTCCTGTCATATGTCTTGAGCATCCACTATCTAAGTACCATTTCACCTTTTTCTTGATAGTGACTTGCATTTAAAAAGAAAACTCAAGCTTTCTTTGGTACCCATATCTTCTTGGGTCCAGCAGAGTTAGTGGTATAAACATTCTTTGCCCAATCCTTCTTAACAGGCTTCCAAACCATATGACATTCTTTCTCAAAATGTTCCGAGCTGTTACACTTAGAACATTTAGGCCTACAGGTTTTACAAAAACTTTTTGGAAATGACTTTTGTAAGAATCTTTTGTAGGTCTTTGTTTAATTCTTTCCTTTACCTTAGGAAAATCAATTAAAGAAATGGTTTCAGCAGTCATTCCCAAACCTGATTTGTTGAAGTAAGGTTTTTGTGCAGAAAGAATTTTCTCCAGTTTCTCAGATCCTATTGAAAACCTTTTAGAAATGCTTGGGATATCATTTTTTAAGAATGCGTTTTCTTTTGAAAGATTATCTGCATTTTCTTTTAAAGTAGTAACACTTTTGTCTAAACTTTCAACCTTTTTTTTTCCAAACAATTTCCTGTTGCTTTCGTGCAGAATTTTCCCTTTTAAGTTCGGAAATCCTTTTTAGAGAGGTTTTGAGACTAAGACACAATTCATCAATATATTTAGAAACCTTAGTAGGAATTTTTAAATTACTTACCTTGATTTCACTGTCTAAGTCTAAGTCTCCGACCGAGTCCGATTGTGCCATGAGACAGATATTGGCATAATCATCATCACTTTCCTCACATTCAGTGTCACTCCAGGTTTCTACTTTAAGTGCTTTTCCATATTTCTCAGTTTTTCCTTTCTTTCTCTTCAGCAGGGGATAGTTGGGTCTGATGTGTCCTTTTTTCTTGCATTCAAAGCAGACTACATCCTTGTTGGATTCATCATCCTCAACTGATTTATTTTGTAGCTTTTGAGAACTTTGTTTCCTTGGATTGAATCTTCTCCCATTTTTGTTCAGTTTTCTGAACCTCTTATCATGAGAGTAAGCTCTTCATCATTCATATCGTCTTCAGAGTCTGTGATATCAGAATCATCATTAGATTTTAAAGCAGTGGATTTCTTACCTTTAGGATCTTCATCTTCATTGATTTGCTCCACTTCATATGACTGAAGAGTCCCAACCAATTCGTAAATAGAGAGTGGTATGATTCTTTGTGTCTCTCTTATCGAGGTCTTTATGTGATTCCAATCTTTGGATAGTCCACGCAGTAACTTGTTAACCTTCATGGGTCCAGGGATTGGTTGACCTTGATACTCAAGACCATTCACAATTTTTGTAAAATGACTAAACATGTCAGTGATAGATTCTCCTAGTTTCATCTTGAATGCTTCATATTGACCGAGCATAATGTTGATTCTGGTTTCTTTCACTCGATTAGTTCCTTCATAGGTGATGTGTAATCTATCCTAGACTTCTTTAGCTGTTTCACAAGAAGATATTCTGTTATATTCAGTAGGAGATAATGCACAATATAAGGAGTAAATTGCTTTTGCAGCAAGAGCTTGTCTCTTGGTTATCTCTTCTTGAGTCATTTCACTACACTCAATAGCTTCTTTTCCTTTTTTTGAGACTGTTGCAGCATTAGGAATGATTCCTTTGTCTACCACGTCCTATTCCAGAGGATCCTTTGATCTTAGGAATGCCTTCATCTTGTTTTTCCATATGTTGTATTTCTTTTCATCAAAATAAGGTGGTCTGGTATTGCTTTGCCCTTCAACTAGACCTGGAGCCAACATACTAGCCATGGATCTTTAACTTTGAAGTAAAAACACTTCAACTTAAGTGAGTACACAGGCTCTGATGCCAATTGTAAAAGCTAGAATGAGCACTTAGAGGGGGTGAATAGGTGCGAAAACAAATTTTGCAAAGTAAAGATAATAATTTTTCTTTTGAACCGACTTTGTTCAGCAATAGAATATGAAAAGGAAATTAGACTTTAATAAACAAGTATTGTTATGATCAAAGTAAAGAGCTTAGGGAAGAGAAGAAGAACACAAGGTTTATAGTGGTTTGGCTTAATTCAAGCTTATGTCCACTCTCCCGCACTGACAACCCACTGGCTGGATTTTACTAAGAATCAAAGAGATGTTACAGTATAGCTCTTCCTTGATTCCACAGTGTAGAGACTCTGCTACACTTCCTCAAGGTCACACAAAAGTATAAAATCTCTTTTGAGTACAAGTTTACGCTCAACAATTGAATTGACTAAGAACAAGGAGCTTTAGATTTTGGAATTCTTCTATCGCGCACCCACTCGAACAACTGGAACATCTTCCTTATATACTCCTTCATGCCATCATACCCGTTGGCACTTACCAAAGGAGTTCTTCCAATCTACCCGTTGGACAGAATCAATTAGGGAGATTTCGAGTTATTTAAGGAACATGATGATAGCCTACCAATCCTGTTCGCCCATACAATCAGGATCTAGGTTTCCATAAGTAGAGCCTTCCAAGTATACTTCGCCAAACAACGGATCCAATATCCATGAATTAATCTTTAATTTGAATAACGGATTCCGTCATGATATTTCCAGCCAAGTGATATTCTTCAGTCGATAGAATCAAATCCTTAACGAAATGCTCAGATCTGGATAAGTCTTCTTCGACGGTCTAGATACTGTTAATGAGGATAGACTCTGAATCTTGAGTCTGGCAATCCGGCGGTCTTCAGACTTTGATGACAGAGTTTGCAAGTTTTCAGGCTAGACTAATGGAAACGTTTTGTTAGCTTCAAAACACACAAGGAAGTTTTCTCCAACACCTCGAACTCTTCCCAAGCTTCAAAAAGAAAACTCAATTATCTACAAAAGTTTACACCATAAATTAAATTAAATGTAGCCTATAAAACTTACATTAGGAATGATTTGTTTTTGATACGCTCATCTGTATAAATGCCATAACCATATTGTTTTAGCCTCTTCTCAAGAGCCCCTCTTGTTCGAAGGGGAACGTCACTTTCAAGTACTTGTGATTGGTTGGCCCTTCTTCTCACCTGTGATTTCTTGGGCTCTTGTTGTGACTGTTTAGCTACAGTAGGGGCTTATTCGGCCAATTCTTCAGCTAGGCGTCTTCTAGATGGTCTTCTTGTAGCTGGCCTTTAATTTGGCTTTCTTTTGGTTGTTTTTCTATTTAGCCCTTCAGCTTTAATGACACTTTTTGTTGGCTTTTGTGGTGGCCTTTATGGTGACTTTGGTGATGGATCTTGTGGTGACCCCTCAGTTGGGCCCTCTATTGGCAACTGAGCTCTAGCTTGCCTTCTTCAAATCTGAGAAAGAGGCAAATGACATCATAAATATAATATCGGGTCATATAACAACGTAAAGGAAAACTAAAGACAAATTATTGAACTTACTGGGTATTTTTTTCTCTGTTGCTACTAAAGAACAGTCGACTTAACTGGCCCCTTTAGTTACTTCGGCCAATCCTTTAGCTGGCTGTCTTTTATCTTGCCTTCTTTGAACATGCCTTTTAGTTTCAGGTATAGTAGGGGCTTCGGCCAATCCTTTAGCTGGCTGTCTTTTATCTTGCCTTCTTTGAACAGGCTTTTTAGTTTCAGGTATAGTAGGGGCTTCGGCCAATCCTTCACGTGTCATTCTTGTGACTTGACAAAGACAAAAACATTACATACATGTCAATTGTATCTATGTACATGCTAAAGGGATCTTAGCTATCCCACATTGCTTGGGAGAAGCCCTCTGACCTGCTTTATAATTATTGCGACTTCCCTCACCTCTCAAGATGTCTTTTGAGGTTGAGACTCCTAGATTGGCATTAGAGCCAAGTTAAGGTGGATCTGGGTGCATGCTAAAGGGATTTTAGCTATCCCACATTGCTTGGGAGAAGCCCTCTGACCTGCTTTATAATCGCTGCGGCTTCCCTCACCTTTCAAGATGTTTATTGAGGCTGAGACCCCCAGATTATGGGTGCATGCTAAAGGGATATTAACTGTCCCACATCGCTTGGGAGAAGCCCTCTAACCTGTTTTATAACCGCTGTGGCTTCCCTCACCTCTTAAGACGTCTTTTGAGGCCGAGACCCCCATATTCCATGAATGGACTTAGACTTAGAACCAGGGAGGACGGAGTCAGTTTCCTGCAGGTATGCCTTCCCACTGTGGGTGAACCTGTCCTGTTCAAGCCCTTCAAGGATAGCCTTTTAGCAAGAAACCACTCCGACCTTTAGTTCAGAGCCTAGAGACTCTTAGAGATGTCGGGATGATAACATTTCTAACTATCCGAGCTGCATTTCTCAGAGGATCCTACTAGGCTAGAGAAGAAGAGGAGTTTAGAAAGATATTGTGAGTTTTGCACAAAACACTAACTTTACTTTAAGGGACTCTCCCTAACATATTACATCCTCCTTGCCTTTTATAGACACTAGAAGGTCACACACAAACAAGGACCATGCTCATGAGATAACTAGTCTATTTGGTGAAGCCGTTAAAGGATTTTAACATAATAGATTTGAGAATTTGACTAGAAATCGACTACTCGATCGTGCTAGTCTGCAAGGGTCATTACGGCATAGTTAAAAATCGATTAGAGACTAGAGATAGGTCGATCCGACTGAGCCATATGCTTAAGTGTGGGTGACTCCACCTAATCGCAAAATTCTCGTCGATCGGCACTAGACCGATTTTTCTGTTGTTTTGGTATCCTATGCTCATATTTGAAATCTCAAGATTTTCACGACAACCGAGAGCTACCAATGTGTCGAAGATGTACATTGTGGCTCGAAAATAATCGACCACGGGTCAATTGCACTAAAAATTCCTAAAAGCTACCCGGTAGGCTAGGTCATGCTAAAATCGCGCCAGATTGAAATTAACCGTGAATTTGAACCCGATTTTGAATGGACCTAGACTTAGAACCAGGGAGGATGGAGTTAGTTTCCTACAGGTATGCCTTCTCGCAGTGGGCGAACCTCTCCTGTTCAAGCCCTTCAGGGACAGCTTTTTAGTAGAAAACCACTCTGACATTTAGTTCTTAGCCTAGAGATACCCAGAGATGCCAGGATGGTAACATTTCTAACTATCCAAGCTGCATTTCTCAAAGGATCCTACTAGGCTGGAGAAGAAGAAGAGAAGTTTAGAAAGTCATGGAGAGTTTTCACAAAACACTCACTTTACTTCAAGGAACTCTGCCCAACACATTACATCCTCCTTACATTTTATAGACAGTGGGAGGTCACACACAAACAAGGACCAAGCTCACGGGTCTTGAAACAAACAGAGGCGCCATAAACTTCCGGTAGGGAATTATTCGCACGGTATGAACAGTGACAGTGAACAGTGATTTCCCTAGCTTACTGCTATAGTAACGCTACAATGACTTGCTATAGTGACCCGTACGGTTAGTAGTCTCATCTGTCGTGAGCATTGTAGTCATAGTCTGAGTCATCCAAATTATGCATTGCCAGAAGGTGTTCTTCATATTTTTGCTCAAGTCCTGCAAGTGAATCTAGTGAGAGAACTTGGTTTGACGAGGATGCTTCCTCTTGATTCTAGGAGGAGCCTGTAGTGTTGGCAGGAATATTGAGCTGAGGCCAATTGGATGGTTGAGCATAGTAGGACTTGTCCACGCTTGGGGATAAGGACAAAGGTCCTTGATCGTAGGGGTTTTGGGAAAGAGGACTTCCCCATCATGCATAGGGGTCTTGAGAGGACTGTGCTGGGTTATTTGCGTCTGTCATTTCGTGCTCCTGTGATGATGCAGCTTGTCTGAATTTCTCAAGTGCTTCCTTGGGTTCTGGTGCAAGGCCATAATGATGCCATGTAGTGGGTACATTATAGTTCCATGCATCTTCAAGAATGGTTTTATTTTCCTGACACAAAATCCTTTGGAGTTCTCGGTATTGGTGTTCACAACAACCAACATGCAGTTGAGGTTTATAGGATGTGGTTCCTATAATTTGTGGGGTATTGGTAATGCTGCCATTATTTGTGACAAAAGCCCATGGATGTCGGAAAAATAAAATAGTATGGACCTTCGGGTTTGATTGGGTGGTTCTCAGTTCTTGCAGAAGAGATGTCTCCAGTGAGTAGGAGGATAAAACCAGTTGAGGAAGGCTAAGAGATTTTTGTCACTTTCCTTTTCAATGTTTCCTCTACCGAGTCTAAATATCCTAGTGAGGTTGGCAATGAATCTTCTGGTTAGAATTTCAATAGCTATTAAGTAGTTATTGGTTAAGTACCATAATAACCATCTGAGTTGATTAGGGAAATCATCTTCCTTCCTAATCAGAGGATGTATGAACGGATAGTCCGAATTTAATCCAAAAGGATAAAGAATCGAACCTCTATTGAGTCTAAACAAATCTGTGTGACATTGCTACATGAGGTTTTCTAAGTTTTCAGTGAGGCTGTCATTCTGGATTTGCTCAACAATCTCCTGGGGGTATCGCCAGCTTGGCCAATCTTTTATTTTCTCAATCTTATCATTTTCATTGTGATGAAGAGTATGAAAACATGCCTCATGATGTACATGTTGATTTCAGCTGGTGTTTTTGGTCTTGACAAGAAGTTAGCAATCACATTCTTCTTTTCGGCAATATGTTTGGTTTCAAAAGAGTATTTTGAAAACTATTCAGCCTATTGAAGCAGTTGAGAATTTAGAACCTACTTCTGTTTGAACTTGGTCATCTGAGGAAAAGATGCCATGTCTAAGTCTACCAAGAAGTGATGGTCGATGAAATGGAATTCGAACTCTTTTATTCCATCTTTCACCGCCAAGATTTCATTGAAAGTGGAATGATAATGCATTTCTGCTTGGGAAAAATTTCCACTTTTATAGGCACACGTGTATCTCTTACCATTAATTTCTTCAAACAAGATGGCTGTCCAGTATTCATCACTAGCATCGGTCTAGAGAATTCTCTTCCATGTTGATGGGATTTGTAATGGAGGAAGAGTTTGCATAATCTCCTTAAACTCAGCAAGCTTTAGTCTGAGATTTTCCCTAAGGTGGGGGGATTATTCTTCAGCATCGATTGTAATGGAATCAGCAATTTTGCAATGTTTGGGACAAAATCCCTAAGATAATTAATTATTCCAAGAAATTGCTGAACTTGCTTTGTTGAAAAAATTTCTTTAGGAAATTTCAACAATTCTTGAGCAATATGTGGCCTTGGGTAATATGTACCTTTGTTATGGTGCATACCAAGAATTCAATTTCCGTCATGGCGATGTTCATCTTTTTTTGAGAAAGCATGATCCCATGTTTTTTCACAATTTTTGCGAACTGCTCAAGAAGTTGGCAGTGTGACTGCTCATCAAGGCTGTAGAGTAGGATATCATCATGTATACTACTGCACTTGATAGGATTGACTGGAAAATTCAACACATGGCCTTTTGAAAAAGGGATAGTGCTACCTTTAGGCCAAAAGGAAGAACTTTCCATTGGAAGTGTTGGTTCGGAATACAGAACCCTGTTTTGGGTCTGTCTTCAGGATGGATGCCTAATTGCCAAAATCCAGCTTTGAAGTCAAATTTGGAGTAGATGTGGGCCTTGGATAATCTGGTAAAGAGGGAATTTCTAGAGGGTAAAAGGAATTTGTCATCTTGGAGAAAAAGATTAATAGGCTGATAATTAGTTACTAGTCTCATCTTTCCTCTATTTTGCTCGGTGCGCTTATTGACATAGAAGGCTTCACAAGCCCATTGAGAATTGGAGATTTCAATAAGGTCTTGTTGCAATAGTTCTGAGCATTCCTTTTGAGCTAAAACCAGGTGTTCTGACTTCATTCTTCTGTGACTCGCTTTGGTTGGATTGATATATTCATTTTTTTGAAAGGAAGGCGAACAAAGAACTCTGGATTTTCCCATAAAGGATGAGAACACTTTTGGGCGAATTCCGAATGAGATTCCGAATAGGATTCCAACAACTTTTGCATGATCGGATCTAATATACTCATTTGAATGGAAAAAGGCCTTTGAATATTGATGAATTCAGAGAATTGGTCCTTATACTTAAGACATTTTCTAGGAATGATATGAAGCTGAAAAATCTGAGTCATGATGTCTCAACTAATAATCAAATCTTTGTTAGGGAGACTGGATCCGAAGATTTTTGTGGTTATGGAACACTGGGGAAAAACTGAACAGTTACTCGGGTAGTTCTCACATTCGTGGAAAAAGTATCTCCTGAGGCAGAGTTGAAGTATCGAACACAAGAAGTCCAATATTCTTCAGGAAGAACTTTAGTATCTAAGATTGAAGAACTTGCTCTAGTGTCTATGAGAGCAATGATAGTGATAGGTTTGGCAAACTTTGAGGTAAATATTTTCATAGGAAAATGGGGACAATGAATTTGACTTGAAAATATGTCAGTGCTTTGTTCAGAAGATGTGAGAGATATGTGAAAAATATCTTCAGAATCTGAATCCGAATTAGTTTCACTGGGAGTTTGGTAACAAGGTATGACACAAAGAGTTTGTTCAGATGGTTCTTCATCTGCAGAGAATAAATATTTGATATTATCATTTTCAAGAGAAATACTGGTTTCATTCTCTATATGATGTATAAGATGATTTTGACCTTTTCTTGCTTGGGGACAATTTTTGGCAAAATGTCCTTTCTGATTGCAGATGAAGCATCGATTTGATTTTTTGTGGCCTGAGCGATCTTTCGTTTTGTGCAGGTATCGCAATTTCTTCTTTCTTCGGAAGTGCTTAGAGCCCTGCTTGGATTTCTTTATCCAGAACTTCTTGAATGCTTCTTTTTTCTGGAAGATTTTCCACAAGAACCATCACAATCTTGCTTGGAGCATTTGATCTTTAGCTTCTAGCGAGAATAGGTTGTATCAAGTTCTCTGTTGTCTCTGAGATAAGTTTGGACCATTTGGTGCTTTATATATAAATCATTAAGGCACAAATGGATTTCTTGTTGTATTTCTCCTAATGGAATATCCTGAATTCTCCTTTGCTTGCTAAGAAAAGCTCTCTCAACAATTTGGGATAATTCTTTGGGGATGGAAGTCAGGAAGACATGCTTTAGGTTTGGATCAGCTCCAATACCATAAAAGAGCTTAAGCATTTCTCGATAATGTTTATCAAGATGTTTTTTCTAGAGAGAGCAGCATCTTCTTTCGAAAAATTCTCTCCTTTTAAGCTCTTGGAGGTTAGAAGGTTTTCCAACGAAGAAATGATATGGAAGGGTAATGGCATGACCAAAGTTAGGTGAGAGTAAAAATTGAAGCTAGTCTTGTTCCGTCACCGATTACCACCAATGCTTAAGGCTGCCTGTAAACATTGTGACAAAACCAAAAAGGACATCATATTTATCATGATTGGTAAGAGCTTGGGCATTTAGCCAAGTATGAAATTCTTCAAGTCTTTCTAGCCATTTGTGATATGGAATATCATCAACAGTAAAAAACTGTTTTGATATAGCAGACACATGTTGGGAGGGATTGCTTGGCTGAACAACCTCTGGTTCAAACGGGTTTGATTCTATATCCTAGTCTAGAGGATCAACCATAAATATTGATGAAGTTACTGGTGCAATAGGAAAGGAATCGATGGTAGGGATTGAGAAGGATGAAGAGGATGAGAGGGATATTTAATCTGATTCAGTATCAAAGATGTTTGGAAAAGCTGGTTTTGCTGGAAATAAAATATGATCTGTTGGAATGACAGGATCAGGCCTTTGAATAGCAAGATCAGGCCGCTGAATAGCAGGATCAGGCTGTGGTTCTTGATTGCCTAAATCTCTTAGAAAAGATTCCAACGAATTGGACAACATCATCTGATCTGTCTTTTCCTTTATAACAAGCAAGGATTTTGCATGCATTTTCTCCTTTCCCTTTTCATTCCTTATTCGATCCAATTCTTTGAGGCAATTTTGCATCTCTACCACATCTGTCTTATCCTGTCTAATAGGAACGTCTGTAAGAGTAGCAAAGATAGATGTCTGAGGTGGTGGAGGCGAATACTCCATTCGTACCATGGTTGGAAATGGATTAAAAGGATTGAACATTCCTTCTTCAAGGAGTTGGATTTGTCTTTTGAGCTTTTCTATTTCCGCCTTAGAACTTTCGAGATGATGATACCCTAAATGTTGTCCGGATTCCAAGGCATGAAGCCTCTTTTGGAAATCGGAAAGCATTTTCTTGGGGGTTTCATCATATCTTCGAAGATCTTGTTGCACATTCACAATCTTGGAATCAATTGTCTTGAACGCATTGTTATGTGTTAAAAGAGTCTCCAATTGCCAATTTAGGACGGCTTTAGCAACATGAATCCTTTTCTGTCTTTCATGTTCATCCACATCAGTGGGGGCAGGTATCTTAAGAGCATGCCGATATCTGTCTTATGGATCAATGAATTCTTTTGGAGTAGGAAACGAGAGTTTAGAACTTTCTCGAGCAAGAGGGGGAAAGTCTGTCTCATGGAACATGGCAATGGAAGAACTCGATGGTGTTTCTGCTGGAGCCTCAAGTGGGTAGGAATGCTTCTTCGCCCATTTTAGGATTGGCTTATAAAATGGGGAAAGTGCTGGTTTTTTTTTAGGAGGAGATGGAGGAGGTGATGGTGGTGGAGTTAGTGAGACTGAGGGTGGAGCAGTGAACTCTGGTGGTGGAGTTGGTGCATAAGAAACCATAAACTAGAATTTGTCGCACTCACCAAGAGTATCAATGGAAGAGTCTCCGTTCAGGTACTTTTGGTACATAGTATCCTTTGGCTTCTTGTGCTTTCGTCGAGGTCTGGCAGTTGGGTCTACTTCGTCGGGAGAATTTGTACAATAGGAACATTGACAAAAAGGATCCTAGAAACAATGACTATACTGGTCCTTGTAGTAATGTACAGGGTGTCCATCACTTTTGAAATATTGAACAAGCTTTTTTGGATCTAGCTAAGAAATTGACTAAGGGAACACATGGTTCAATCATGAAAATGATCTAGAAGATAGATGGACTTTCTTCCTTTTCCTTGCTAAATTTGATGGAAACAGTTCCATCTTTCTTTCTGACGAACTCAGAATCCGATGACTGGAAAGACTTGTTATTCTGATGCAACTTTTCATAGTTGGTGATCCAAGTCTTTGGAAGGAGCTTGGCCAACTTTTCCTTCAGGATTTGTCTGGGAACATGGATGCAGGATGCTTGATCATTCTGCATGGAAATAAATAAAGCATCTTCATTTCCATTGTGAAAATTTAAATCAAGAGCATGATTCTGCACTCGATAAACTATCTTGTAGTGCAGTGTTTCAGCAACAAAGTTAGCAGTTTGAAGAGCTCCAGTGAGCTGAACCTGAACTTTTAGAAAAGAAAGTAGCTTGGGGTCCGAAAGAGCTATATTGAAATTTGGATACAAAGTCATAAAGACTGTTCCAGCATTCAAAGTGGTTTGGACGGTACTAATTGAAAGGGGCTAGTACTAACACCTAGAGAGAGGTGAATATGTGTATTTAAAATTTTTTGCAAGACTTGGAGAATTAGTTTTTCCTTTGACAATAATAGACTTAAAAGATAATTCAAATTGAGCAAGTAAACAAACGATATAAGAAAGTAAGAAGTTCAAGGATGAGAAAATAAGAACACAAGGTTTATAGTGGTTCGGCTTAGATTAAGCCTACGTGCACTCTCTGCGCTGATAGCCTGTTGGCTGGATTCCACTATGAATCAAAAGAGATGTTACAGCTTGTGATCTCGACTATCACAGTGACGAGTCTCTACCAAACTCTCACACGGTCTCACTAAGAGTATCTCTCTTTTGTATACAACTTTTAGCTCAATGAATGAAAAAACGAGAGACTAGAAAGTTTCAGACTTTGGAATTCTCTTTCAAGCACACCCATGAACAACTAAATAGTCAATCCTTAAATACTCCTTCATGCCTTCTAAATTGTTGGCACTTTTGTGGCACCCCCAACACGGCCCCCGATTCGTTAGGGTCGCCACAATTAGCTTACCTTTTTTCTTATCCTAATAACATGTCACTCTGATACCATAGAGTTGTAGCGGGTCCAAAAATCCTCGGGGTTTATATCATTTAAATTGGTCCCAGCGCAGTTCATATAGCGAAAGTATATTCTAAATCCGGAATTGCGTACCGACAAGCATACTACCGGGCATCCCAAAACTCCCGAGGAAAAACCTCCGGCATTCAGCCATTTAAGGCCACCGGGCATCCACAAGGCATTGACTCACTCGATCCTTTGGGCATCCCGACTCCCGGGGTATCGTTAACCCGAGGGTTCAACGGTAACAATTTAGCATTTTAATTTACAACACATTTTCCAATGCTAAAACAAGACGTCTCATGGACCTTCTAACACATCTCAATATTGCACAATTATCCACAGCCAATACCATCATATCACATAGCCATTCGAAACATCTTCACCTTCGCACACTTTTGTGAAAAATTCGAGAACAGAATAGCCCGATTTTTTACAATGCACAGTTCTGGAAATTTTTTTTAAATAAATACTAAATGGACTCAGAAAATTATGAAATTTTGACACGATATCAATGAGACTTAAAGGAACAAATTTCATGAAGAACACAAAGTCAAATTCCATATATATCGAGAGTAAAAACTTCAGTATTTCTCGCTACAGTTTCTGTAAAATTTCCAGATTTAGCATTTCCATATAAAAATCATTTTGTCGACCAAATCTTGTCCATTTATGCTAAATTTTTTATATGTTACTCTTACAGATGTTATATCCAACTTTTATTCAGGACTCGAAGTCAAATTTTGGCTAGAAAATTCCAGAAAAATCGAGAAATCACTGGTGATCATGCTGTTCTTGCGAAAACAGTTTACTAGCCTAAAGAGGACTATTCTTATACTTTGAGTTTTGGTATCCAACGTCCACAGTCAAGATTTACAATCATATTACACCACAATACAGCCTCTTTGCTTCCAAAAAATCCACCATAGCTAAATCCTTGAGTTCCCATTTCAATTTTAAAAGTGAAATCCACCAAAACTTGCTCTATTTTTTTTGCTCCATTACCTCGGCCAGCTTCATCTCCTTCATCACAAGCAACATGCAGCTCCAAATCTCACATTTCCTCACACCTACCCACTCTTCACTAGATAAAACAGCAAGCAAAACATAGATTGAAGAACTTCTACTTGCCTCAAGTTCAAAGCAACCGAACAAGCAAATCGGCAACTTAGGGCTCCGGGCATGGCTCGATCAACGGCGGAACTAGGCAGCATTGACGGCGGCAGCTAGGACACGGCGGAAGACGGTCTTCCTCTTCCCCTTCGTGGCCCGCACTCACCTCCTCTCTCTCTTGCTCGAACTCTCCTCCTCTCTCTCTCGCTCGCTCGCCCGCTCGGTCTCACTCTCTCTCTCTCTTGGCAATTCCCTCGAGCAATCCGCCTCCCCCCCTCTCTCTCTTAACCTCTTGATTAGCTAGTAATCATTGTCTTTTGCATGCTAAGGACACATGGAGAATCCCTCACGCCACTTGTCAATCTCCATGCAAGGTGATGGGCCTCAATGGGCCGGGCCTTGGTCGACCGAATAAGGGGGAAAAATGTGGGCTGCTTTGGGCTATTTTGGGCCTTAGGTGTCCAGCCCACACTTGCTCCTATTTTTCCACTTTAATCCCCACTTAATTTCATAATCTCAAATACTCACATGGCTATATAATATTGCAACATTAATCGATGGAAATCCGACTTATAGAGTATAACACCAAGAACATAAAATTCCTTATCAATTTATCCTTTAGTACCATCCTTGATCACACATGGATATAGGATACATTTCCAATCAAAACAATAGTCCATCCAATGCTCGGCCTTGTTTAATTGAAATCCGTTGGTCTAATGACTATAATATAGTCCGATGGCGCTTCCGATACCTTTTCATGGGTCGCAATGTATCTAGGGGTTGTTATGAAATTTTAGGATGCCACAACTTTCCAAAGGAATTCTTCCAATCTACCCGTTGAACAGAATCAATTAAGGTGATCTCAAGTCGTTAGATGATTTATGTTGACAGCCCCGTCAATCCTATTTGCCAATACAAATCAGGATCTTGAGTTTTCATAAGTAGAACCTTCCAAGTTTGTTCGCCTTTCAAAGATCTTCATATCGGAGTAATTTTCAATAAGAATAATCAATCAAGTATATGTGAAATCCAGCTGTAAGATCTTCCAATAATCATACAAATCGGAACTTTGAAGATAATCTTGCATCTGGATAATAATCCTGCATTTGGATAAGTCTTCATACTTCAGTCTGGAACTGTCAGTGAGGATAGACTTTAAGACTAAAATCTAATGGTCTGTCGGTCTTCAGACTTTGACAATAAAGTCTTGAGATCTTCCGATATAGACTTGGAAAGGTTTTGTCAACTTCAAAACAATAAAGGAGTTTTCTCTAACACCAATGCAAGCGTGCTGGTATTCTAGGAAACGAGTATCTAGTAACGCTATTCTTGCCACAATTGGCAAGCCTTTGCAACCATGAAAGGTAAGAGCAAGACAAACAACCCCATAATGGACATGAGAATATCCTTGTTGAGTCCATTGCTTGGGAAACTCTGGAGGAATTTGGAGAGTAACAAAGTACTCATTTTCAGTGGCAAGAATGGGATGTTGGTCGAATTTGGAGGACTGAACATACTCTTTTACTTCGTTTGGAGTTTGGCGAATGAGTTGACGAATAGAACGGATGGGAGAAAATGATGAGGTGGGTTTAGCAAAAACGGAGTAAGGGTTCCTAAGAGGAAGTTGAGTTTCAAAGATCTTGGTTTCATCATTGAGAGAGACTTCATAAAGATAGTCTATCTTGGAGGTACTGGAAACACGGAAATCTGAAAGGGTTGAAGAAGATGGAGATGCAGCGAGAGAAACATGCGCTTTTAGTATTTCTGGATTTGTCATAATGTGAAGAGATCTTCTCAGCACTGGATTCACCTATTGAGCGCATGGAATGGATATTATTACAAATGAAACCATGGCTCTGATACCATGGATGGACCTAGACTTAGAACCAAGGAGGACGGAGTCATTTTCTTGCAGGTATGCCTTCCCATAGTGAAAGTTCTGTCATGTCACGATTCATTTTAGGAACATTGACTCATTCTTCGAATATTTTTCTACGAACCGGGATTTTTGGCGAAATTTCAAAGTAGGGCCACTTTTGATCGAGAAAATTAGAGGGCCGTTTTTGGTCGCGTTTTTTGGATTCAAGTTGATTCAATTGGTGAGGAAAAATTTTGTTTGGAATGATGGCACCTTAGTGGGATTTATGGATATCAAATTGGATCCAATTGGAGGGGAATTGATTCACAATTTGGGGGAATTATGTCCAAATTCGTAGGTCCCTTGGTGTGCAATATTTTGGACCATTTGAATGGTGTGTTGAGGAAGTTTGAGGGCTACAAAGTGGTCTTGGATGAAAGCCATGGCTGGTGAGACCTTGCCAAGGGACAAATGGATAGAAGAGAAGACTTTGTGGCCAAGATGCGCCCCCTCCAATCTTCAGCAGTCTTCTTCTTCTTGTTCAGCCCCACTTTATCCATTTTAGAGTGTTTTAAGAGCTTGAAGTTGTAGAGAACAGCCAGCTCCCTCCCTTAAACCGTTGACCGCCTCCCTTGCCGCCGTTGGACTCGCCGCTCGACCGTCGCCCCACCTATGAGCCCGCGCGCGCACGTCTTCCTGTTCCTGCTCGTCCCGTGGTCCAGCGCCTCTGTCGTGCACTTTGTGGCTAGCTACCTGGTCATCGTTGGAGCTGTCTTCGCTGCCATCCAACCACCTGGTCATCGTTGGAGTCGTCTTTGCCGCTGTCCAGCAACCGCCGTCGCCTGCTGCAGCCGTCGGTCCGTTTCCTTGCCGTTTCCAGCCTAGCTCGCCGCCCGTGCAGCCTCTCAGCCCAAGGAGCAGAAGTCGAGCCCTCGGCCCAGCCGTGAGCTGTTGGGCCCATTTTGAGGCCCGTCCGGTCTTCGTTTGGTGCCGCCGCAGGGTTGTTTGTCGCCCGTCTCCGCATCGCCGTCGTTGTGGACTCACCGGATCGCTAAACCGGTGAGCTTACTTGCTAAACTATGCTTAGGGAGTTAATGATGCTTAAGAATTGATTAGTTTAGGCTAATTATGGTTTAGGTGGTTAGTTAGAACGGATTAGTGATTTAACTATTCGTTTGTGCATGTTAGGTGATTAGAACAATTTAATTAGAGGCTAATTACATCATACTATTTATCTAGATACGTTCAGAAATTTTCTCGGCCTGTTCGGGCGGTTAATTAAGATTTTCGGCATAAGTTGGTATTTTTGGTAATTAATTGTATTTATTTAATTATTTTTGGTATTTATTTAATTAATTATTATTACGGGATAGCTGGTGACTGGAATTTCGTGCTGATTGCAATGGTATATTTAGTTTATGCAATTGAATGCTAAATTGTGTAAATTGAGTGATAATTGTGATTTTAGTTATTTATTCCAAAATTGTGAAATTTTGATATTTGATTGGAAAAATCCCGAGTGTTGGGTTTTGACACCGAAAATGGTTTTGAGGACCAGATCGAATCATGGGATTTTAAAAGTGTGAATATCAATTTTTCTAGTTCAAATTGAATCGTCAGCTTGTGCGAGCATTATTGTACGTCAGCTTGTGAGAGAATTGAAACGTTAGCTCGTGTGAGCAATTATCTGTCAACTTGTGAGAGCAATGATACGTTAGCTTGTGTGAGCAATTACCTATTAGCTTGTGAGAGCAATGATACGTCAGCTTGTGAGAGCAATATACTATATTGGCTTGGGTGAGCTATATTATATGTATCAACTTGTGCGAGCAACCATCTATATCAGCTTGTGTGAGCCGTAATCGAATTGATTGAATTGATAGATGGTGTTGATCGTATCGAATTGAATGATTGATTGAATTGAATTAGTTGAGTATATGAATTATACTAACATGCAAGAGGGAACTGAGGCAAGGTAAGTCTTCTGACTTGTGTGTATATCTGCCTTTAGGTGTATTTCCTTCCTAATCGGAGTTTAGGGGGTGAACTTGCTGAAACATTGTCTCACACCGTCGTGGGCTCAATCTTTTCAAGTCCTTAGATGGCGATTCCTCCGGAACGTTTGGATCAGCTCATGAGGGTTATCGAGCGGATTTTTAACTACCTTGATCCCGGAAGTCATTGGGTCTATGAACTTGTGGTGACCACCGTCTGGGTCAAAGAGGGCCTATCTCAGAGCGTACCTCATCGATTCAGAGTGTGGTTTCGCTATGGACCCAATGGACTCAGGGTGGGTCCCCTCCAGGGTTTTGAGATCCCCTCGATAGTAATCGACGTCGCCTTAGATGAGAGTGCAGCCGACCCTCCTGATGGTGCTGTGGAGAACCCAGAGCCCCCAGAGCCTATGGAGACCGAAGGATCGACGAATGTGTCCAACTAGTAGGTCTTAGGACAGCTTCTTTTGAGAGCCGGTCTTTTTATAGACTTTTGGCTATATTTTAGTTTGTATATAAACCGAGGTGTTTATAAAAGTGTTTAGATTGTGAATATGCTTCCTGCTTTTCTATCCTGTGTTGGTTGTTGTCAGGGGTTTTGTTTCGCTTCCGTATGTGCATTAAAATGAATGGGTCAGTGATGCGTCCTGGGACGTCGCAAATTTTATCGACCATCAAGGGATGGACATGCACTCGAGGTTTGGGGCGTGACAACGGTGGTCAGTAACCACCACAAGGTGGCTCGCCTTGTGGCCAACACATCCTTACCTTCATTTTTCAAATTTATGTAATTGTCCCCAAATTGGCGAAATTACAAGAATATCCCATTGATTTAACCATAATTTCAAATTTAGCCTAAAAATCGATTGTCACCATCCATTAAAGATTTACCGTAACCGTTTAGATTAGGCAACTTCATCAGTTTAAAAGTATGATTATCATAAAGTAACTGCATTTCATCCTACATGGCATTAAGCCATTTGCTTTTGCACTCATCTTTTGTTACTTCTGCATAGCACTTTGGTTTAATTACATCAGTCAATAATACATATTCATCTTCATAATATCTGGTGGAAGGTTGTCGATCTCTAGTGGATCTTTGAACTGGAACATCCAATGGAGTATCTAATGGAGATTCTAATTGAGGAATGGTATCATCACTTTCAACATGTTTTGGGACTTGTTCATTGTTTGGAACATTCACTTCTTATTGCTTCTCATCAACTTTTGCAAGAATATGTGTAAGAGGAACTAGATCCAAGTCAATCAAATCATCACTAACCTAAGGTGCTCAAATTTATTTATGATTTCTCAATATCCTAAATTGTCTAATTTTCCATAAATACAACATCTTTGCTTATTACAATTTTCTTCTCAATTGGATCATTAAATTTGTAGCCAAACATATCCTGTCCATACCTAATAAATATGCACTGTCGTGTTTTCACATTAAGTTTAGACTTCTCATTCTTGGGGATATGCACGAATGCCTTGTACCCAAAGACACACAAATAATCAGAAGAAACATATTTCATTGTCCAAACTTTATTAGGAATATCAAACTCTAAGGGAACACATGTAGTAAGATTTAATACATGCTCAACTGTACTGAAAGCCTCACCCCAAAGGGATTCTAGTAACTTTGATTGTGAAGGTAAACATCGCACCCTTTGAACTAGTATTTTGTTCATTCTCTCAGCTAACCCATTTAATTGAGACATCTAAGAGGTGTTTTTTAATGTTGAATGCCCTATTGTTTGCAATATTCATCAAAAAGTCCAATGTAGTCTCTCTCGTTATTAGTTTTAATGCATTTCAACTTCTTTCCAATCTGTTTCTCAACTGAAGCCTGAAACTGCTTAAAAATATCTAATACTTGATCTTTAGTTTTTAAGGTATATACCGATATTTTCCTTGAAAATCATTTATGAGAGTAACAAAATAAAGAGAGCCACCAAGTGGTTTTGTCTTCATAGAACCACAAACATCAAAATGTACTAAATCAAGTATACTTGACTTTCTTGAAGGAGGAAAGCTTTTGAATGCAACTCTATTCTATTTTCCTACTAAATAGTGAGTACACTTCTTCAGCATTGAATTTTTCATACCTGAAAGAAACTTTTTTTTGGCCAATATCGACAAACCCTTCTTACTGATGTGACTGAATCTCTTATGCCATAACTTAGCTTTCTCTTCATTGTCTACTGCATTAATTTTGTTTGTCGACAACTTTGTCTGCATAAGGTACAATGAAGAATATTTTTCACCTTTGGAAACAAGCAAAGGACATTTAGTGAGCTTTCATTGACCGTCACTGAAAGTGTTGCAATACCCCTTATCATCCAGCTTGCCTATGGAAATGAAATTCAAATGAATATCATGTATATGCTTAACATTATTCAGTACTAAACTCGTGCCATTGTTGGTTTCTAGGCACACATCACCAATGTCTACAACTTTAGCTAGCCCACTGTTTCCCATCTTCACATATCCAAAATCACTCGATCTGTATGATGTAAAGAAATCCCTACAAAATATAGCATGAATAGATGCACCATTATCAATTATCCAATTGATTTCATGGCATACAAAATTCACCGCATTATCATCACAGACAATGAGAAAGCCTTTTGCAATTGCCACAACACGATTGTCATCTTTATCATTATCACTTTTCTTCTCTCTTTTTTTTTTTTTTTTTTCTGTTCTCCTTTTTAAATTGATGGCAAAATCTCTAAATATGTCCCTTGTGATGGCAATAATGGCAATCAACATTAGCAAATTTATTGCATTTGCTTATGCCTTTATCTCTATTTCTTAGATCTGGAGACTCACTTCTTCTCATTTTTCTTAATAATGAAGGCATCAAGTTACGAAGAGGATGATCCCCATGTCTTTCTTCTCATCTCTTCATTCAAAATACTACTTTTGGCCAAATCCATGGTAATTGGACCATCAGGGTTAGAATTAGACAAAGACGTTTGGAACGCCTCCCACAAGTCCAGTAAAATACCAAGCAACCATAGCACTTGTATCTCTTTATCAAAGTTGACTTGTATTGTAGCCAACTGATTTCTAATTCCTTGGAAAGAATTTAAATGATCAGTCAAGTGAGTACCATTTTGATGTCTCAGAGCCATCATTTGTTTTATTAGAAATAACTTGTTATTGCCAATCTTTTGAGCATATAATCATTTGAGCTTATTCCACAAACTGCGTGCATGTGTTTCATTGATGATATGGTTCGAAAGATTATCATCCATATACTGCCTAATATAACCACACACTTGATGATAAAATATGGACCATTTAGCATCGGTTTTATTCTATAGTTTCTCTTAAGCAAATATAGGCAGACATTAATTCTTCACATGTAAAAGGTCTTCCATCTTTCCTTTTCCAGATATGATAATTCAAATCATCCAATGTGACAATTCCACTCATATTCGTTTACATTGTTTAACACAATGCTGAAAAACCAAGCAATAACCAAAACTTTGATACCACTTTGATGGGAGAATAGTAACAACCTAAACAATATCGGATGAACACAAAAAAATAAATAAATAAATTCTCCCCTCTTGTGCAAATACAATAGGAACTGATCTAGTAGAGTGAAATAAATACTGAGCATGCAAATACAATGTAATTTTTTATATGGAAAACCTCTTCAGTGTGAGAATATAAAAGACCACAGGACTGAAGTCTACCCAAAATCTTCACTATCAACAAAAGTGGGTGAACATTCTCATTTTCGTTTTATTTAGATTTGTAGAATTCTTTATTCAATTCTAAATTACTACATAAGTGAAATGTGAAATTCCTGAGTAGTTTACTTCCCTTTGAACGATAATCCCTTTAAGGATCGGTTAGTTGTTAACTAACTAGTTGTAGGTTTGAATCGCTTGGCCATGCCGCCAAAATGTATGATACCCTACAAAGCAAAGACCTCAAGAACATCATTCTTGGCAATACACATAAATTTCACAAGAGATTAAGGATAAATTTGACCAAAAACACAAGTTTTGATTAATCCACAAAAAAATTGATGGAGGGAGCTTCAAACAAAAATCAAATTGTTCAGATTCGATAAGAGTGCGCCACGAACACACTGACAAACTTTCAGCTCAATCGAACCATGAATTTATCTCTAATGCCGTCATGATGTAAATCAAACTCTTCCCCAGACTCTAGATTTTCCATTTTCTCTTTCTTTCTTGTTATTACATCTCAACTAACTTATTTGCAGCTAATACTTAAAAGATAGTGAGAAATTTCATTTCTCCATATGACTTATCATATTGACTCAATCCCTTTTGGGCTTGCAATTCATTGGGTTTCCTCTACATAGAAATGAACTCAGCTAACTTTTTTTGGTACTTTTCTTTGTGGACAATATATCAAACCAATCAAAGGAGGTGACCGGACAAGACCTTGAGTTTTGTAAGCTCCACAATGCTCTTGCTGGAGTGCATCTCAACCCCAAGCTCGGCTTACGACTGAAAAATTTTCTTGTATGTTGCGAATGTTTGTCTTGGTCAAAGCTGCAACGAGGTAGCAGCATTAATATTGCTGCCTTAACGTGGGGGAATATTCCGAGACAATCGTGTACAATGACGCCCCGCCGATTTTGATAGAGTAGGTACAGCCGCGAAGAGGATAATCGTGACTCTTGTAAAGCATCTGGCAATCACCTCATAACTGCAGATAATAGTGCCTCGTTAACTTCGATGCAATAAATATAACTGGAATTGAGATTCCATGGAGATATAAAGCGTAGGAACTGAAAAGTACATAAAAAAATCTATCGGAGGGCATGTGTTCATCGCACGTTGTCCTGAAGAAGCCTTGTCATCTCGTATTGCGTGCGGGAGATTGCCAAGATCCAGGCTTCAGCGTCTTTTGGAGGAGTGCTTGTGGGACTCGTAACGTCTTTCTTGGAAAAGATCATCAATCCCTCTAAGGAAGAGACAAAAGAATCCTTCGGCGATTCAAGCCGTTCACATTATTGCTTGCACCGTCATCCGTTCACGGGGTCTGCGATTCCGCGTGTACTCCCCTTGCGTTGACTTTGTCAGTTCACGTCCCTTCACTCCATCAGCAACTGCCCACCACATCCACATCAACTCCATTCATGCCGCCGGTCGTTCGCATTACCATAACAACATGACTTCGAAACTCGAGCGTTCCTTCTTCTTCTTCAGTGGTCAACCTCTCCAATCGCGCTGCTGCTATTCGAATGGCTTCGGCAGCTACAGAAGGTCCCTAACTCCCCCACAATTCTACCAATATCTTCTCCACTCGTGGGATGAGAATTTTTGGTTAAGTTTTAATCCGTCAATGCTCTCTTGAGTCCTGTCAAATTCCTTATCCGCAGCTGATGAGTGATCAGTGTGCTTTTCATGTCTAGGATTTCATCGGAACATAGAGAGTGGCTTTCTGCCACCACCAAACTCGGCCATGATGGGGCAGTTTGATCAATCTTTTACATAGTGTTGAGAAAACTCCTATCAGGTTTTGAAGTTGACAAAACTTTCCTACTCTTATTCTTATTCTAAAGAACACTAGACTTCTGTGCTATATCGTGGAATGTTGTTAAAGTTTATTTTACTCCAGAAGTCTTTCCCACTCTGACGAGATCCAGATTGAACCTAAGTCAAGAACGGAGATATAATCAGACTCCGAATTATTGATCTTTCGATAAGGATTCAGTACGTACAAGATTTATTCTTAATATCTAGCTTTATGGCGAAGAATCTTACTTATGTTTTCTAAATATATTGACGAAATCAATCATGGATTGATGAAATCAATCTCAAAGACAAGTTCCTTTTTGGGAAGCATTTACTTATGAAAACCTAGATTCCGATTGTACGGGCAACTAGAATCATCGGATTTTCACCTCAATCTTTAAACGGCTACAAGATTTCCTTAATCGATTCTGTCTAACGGGTTGATTGGAAGAAATTCCTCTGGAGAATGCCAATGGTTAGAAATGCGTAGATGAGTATTTAAGGAGATCATTCAGTCTTTTTTGGAAGAGAGCGTGAAAATTAAAATTCCAAAGTTTGAGGCATTTCCAATAATTTGTTTTTCATCGATAGTGCTTATAAATTGTATGTAAAAGAGAAAAACACAAGATAAGTAACTTAGTGAGAGAAAACAAAATTATTCATTGAGTGTTTGTACTCAAATCGTTGTACTTCTCTGTTGATACCTTAGTGAAATTCAGCCAAAAGGCTATCAGTGTGGGAGAGTAGACGTAGGCTTGATTTAAGCTGAACCACTATAAATCTCGTGTCCAATTTTCTCTTCCCTTAACTCTTTTGATTTGTTTGTTGTAATCTTTTTCTGAGTTTTGCTAATTTCTAAACCATCTTATTTGAGTCTGAACTTATATCAGAAGTTCAGTATCAGTTTTAGTCATACTTTGTTTGCGAAAACAACTTTTACTGCTCTTATTGGCTTAATTTGTTTTTACACCTATTCACCCCCTAAGTCATAATACTAGCATTTTCAATTGGTATCGGAGCTTCTATGCTTATCTTATTGAAGTGTTTTTACTTTATAGCTAAAGATATTTTATGGCTAGTATCTTGACTCCAGAACTGGTTGAAGGACAGAGCAATATCAGGCCACCGTACTTTGATGGAAAAGAGTACAATGTGTGGAAGAATAAAATGAAGGTGTTCCTAAGATCCAGAGACCCTCTGGAATAGGATGCTGTAGAAAGATGAATCAATCCAAAGGAAGCATTAGCTTTAGACAAGGGAAAAGAAGTGATAAATAAAGATGTTGAAGATTTCACTCTTTTGAGAAAACTCCTATCAGGTTTTGAAGTTGACAAAACTTTCCTTCTCTTATTCTTACGGAAAGTATACTAGAAGTGCCAAAAGTTGTGGACGACGCTCACTTTGATGCCAAAAGTTTCCGTTTGATCACGTAAGTGCCAAATCAGAGAAAAAACGATTACTTTGGTGCCACCGGCGAGAGATTCTGGCCAAATTAATTACGTGGCTTTTATATTTTTAAAACAAAAGTTGTAATGGCTTTTAAACGACGTCGTTTTCCATCTTCCTTAAGAAATGACGTCATTTTGCCGTCATACGTGGACAACCTCACAAAAATGACGCCGTATAGCTCATACGGGGACTGAAATTAGTGTTTCTTTGTCGTTCGCCCACCGTCACTCGGCCACTGTCGTTCGCCCGTCATCGCTTGGCCACCATCGTTCACCTATCGTCGCTCAACCACTATTATAGTTACTCGACTAGGTGGGCGAGGAGAGGCTGAAGTTGTTGCTCAAGCAAGAAGTGGCAAGAAGAATAGGAGGCGAGGCCGGAGGAGGAGGAGGAAGAAGGGGGGTTGAAGGTGCCGCTGCTGGTGTCGTTGTTGGTGCTGCTGTTGGTGCTGTTGCTAGTGCTGCTGCTGGTGTTATTCTTCAGGGAAGAAGACAAGGAGGAAGCCCATGCCCTCTCTCTCTCTCTCTCTCTCTCTCTCTTAATTTTGGGGATTTAGGATTTTTACTTGGGGGAAAGACGCCAAATGGCGTTGTTTTATTGTTTGGATGCTGACTGTACTCTCCAACGAGCTACGTTAGCTTAAAAAATTAATAAAAAAGTGCCACGTCAGATTTCTGGTCAATTAGATTGGCGTTGACACTGAAATGATTATTTTTCAAATTTGTTGGCACTTAAGTGATTCAAAATAAACTTTTGGCACCAAAGTGAGCGCCGTACACAACTTTGGGCACTTTTAGTGTACTTACCCCCTTATTCTTAATCTTACTCTGAAGGATACTAGACTTTTGTGTTATATTGTGGAATGTTGTCAAAATCTATTTTACATCAGAAGTCTTTCCCACTCTGACGAAGATACAGACTGAACTCAAGACAAGAACGGAGATATAATTAGACTCAAGATTATTGATCTTTTAACAAGGATTTAGTATGTGCAAGATTTATCTTTAATATTTGGCTTTCTGGTGGAGAATCTCACTTACATTTTCTAAATATATTGATGAAATCAATCACGGATTGATAAAATTAATTTCAAAGACAAGTTCCTTTTTTGGGAAGCAGCTACTTATGGAAACCTAGATTCTGATAGTATGGGCAACCAGAATTATCGGACTTTCACCCCAATCTTTAAACAGCTACAAGATTTCCTTAATGATTGGAAGAATTTCTTCTAGAAAGTGCAAGCGGTTAGAAAAGTGTGGAGGAGTATTTAAGGAGGTTATTCGGTCCATTTGAGAGAGTGCGTGAGAATTAAAATTCCAAAGTTTGAAGCTTTTCAATCGCCTGTTCTTCATCAATAATGCTTGCAAATTGTACTAAATAGAGAAAAACACAAAAGGAGTGACTTTGTGAGAGCAAAAGAAACTCTTCACTAAGTGATCATATTCAAATCGTTGTAATTCTCTAGTGATTCCTTAGTGAAATTCAGCTAGAAGGCTGTTAGCATGGGAAAGTGGACGTAGACTTGATCTAAGCTGAAGCACTATAAATCTCATGTCTAATTTTCTTTTCCCTTAACTCTTTTGATTTGTTTGTTGCAACACTTTTCTGAGTTTTGCTAATTTTCAAAATATCTAATTTGAGTCTGAATTTATATCAGAAGTCTGGTATCAGTTAGACTTTGTTTGAAGAAAATAATTTTTACTACTTTTATTAGCTTAATTTGTTTTTACACCTATTCACCCCCTCTAGGTGATAATACTAGCACTTTCAATTGGTATCAAAGCTATGGTGTTTATCTTATTGAATTATTTTTACTTCTAAGTTAAAGATCTTCTATGGCTAGTATCTTGGCTCCAGGATTTGTTGAAGGACAAAGCAACACTAAACCACCCTATTTCGATGGAAAAGAGTACAATTTGTGGAAGAACAAAATGAAGGCATTCCTAAGATCCAGAGATCCTCTGGAATGGGATGTTGTCAAAAGAGGAATCAATCCAAAGGCAGCATCAGCTTCAGACAAAGGAAAAGAAGTGATAGAAAAAGATGCTGAAGAATCCATTCAAGCTTAAATTACCAAGAGACGGGCTTTTCATGCTAAAGCTATTTATTCTTTATACTGTGCTTTGTCTCCCACTGAATATAACATAATCTCTTCATGTGAAATAGCTAAAGAAGTCTGGGATAGGCTTCATGTGACTTATAAGGGGACTGATTGCATAAAAGAGACAAAAATAAACATTCTACTTGGACAATATAAGTCCTTCATAATGAAGCTTGGAGAGTTTGTTAGTGATATGTTCAATCAATTCACTGAAATTGGAAATGGTTTGGCTATCAAGGTCAACCAATTTCTGGTCCAATAAAGGTCAACATATTACTTTGAGGACTTTCAAAAGACTGGAATATGTGGAGACTTCAATCAGGGAAACTCAAATGATTATGCCTCTTTTTGTTGACAAGTTGATTGGCACTCTTCAATTGTATGAAGTTGAACAGATCAATGATGAGGAGGATCCAAAAGGTAAGAAGTCAATTGCACTTAAGTCTAATGTTGATTCTAATGATACAGATACCAACGATGACATGGATGACGAGGAGGATCTCTGGATGGCCGGAATGCTCTTAAATATTCTAAGTGTAACAGCTCAGAACATTTTGAGAATGAATGTCCTAAAGTTTGGAGACCTGTTAAGAAGGGTTGGGTAAAGGCTGTTTTTATAACTAACTCTCCTTGACTCAAGAAAATTTGTGTACTAAAGAAAGTTTGAGATCTCCGTCTAATTGTGGGTTATTATTAAAAGAAAAGGCAAATGGTACTTGGATAGTGATTGTTCTAAGCATATGACTAGAGAGTCAAGCAGTTTCGTGAAGCTAGAAAGACAAAAAAAGGAGGAAATGTCTCTTTCGGTAGGAACAACAAATGAAAGATTTTCGGACATGAAATAGTGAAGATTGGAAGTCTAATCATCAACAATGTTTCACTGGTAAAAGGTTTGAATTATAATCTTCTGAGCATAAGTCAGCTATGTGATACAGGTTTCGGAATCACTTTTCAAGAAGATATCTACTCGGAGTCGGTCGAGATTTTTCTCAATCCTTTATTGGACAAAGACATGGCAATATTTATCTTCCGGACATAAGTCCAGAGAGCTTTTAGTGCCTCATTTCAATTCAAGATGAAGCTTATCTCTGGCATAGCAAGCTTGGACATTTGAATATGAAACAGATTGCTAAACTTTCTTATAAAAAACTGGTTCGAGGTCTTCCTAAAATGGCTTACTAGAAGACTGAATTGTGTATTCCATGTATTTTGGAAAATAGGTCAGAAGTTCATTTAAACCAGTAAATCAAATTTCTACCAATCGTGTCTTGTAGCTCTTTTATATCTATCTTTTTGGACCTACAAGAACATAGAGTATTGGTGGAAAGAAATATTGTTTAATAATTATGGATGATTATTCACAATTCACTTGGGTCTTCTTTTTGGCAAATAAGTCTGAAACATTCTCTTACTTTTCAAAGTTCGCCAAGAAAGTTCAGAACGAGAAAATGTTATGTTATCTCAAGTATAATGACTGATCATGAAGGAGAATTTGAAAATCAAGACATTGCAAATTTCTATGACGAATGTGGTCTTCAACATGTTTTCTCTTCTCTATATACCCTAGAACAAAACGGAGTTGTGGAAAGGAAAAATAAATTGTTACAGGAGATGGCTAGAACTCTACTGGTAGAAAGTAAAATATTTTCTCTTTTTGGGCAGAAGCAGTTTTTACTGCCTGTTATATAATTAACAGGGTATTTTTAAGGTCCATCCTAGAGAAGACTCCCTATGAAGTGTAAACAGAAAAGAAGCCAAACATCTCTTATTTTCATGTATTTTGGTTGCAAGTGTTTTACCTTGAAGAATGCAAATGATTGATCTAGAAAATTTGAAGAAAGATCGGATGAAGGAATATTTCTTGGTTATTCCACTTCAAGCAAAGCTTACAAGATCTTCAACAAGAATACTCAAACTGTCGAAGAGTCTATGAATGTTAGATTTCAAGAAAGTATTCGGAACCAACAAGATCAGACTCAACTTAAAGAGTCTGAACTAGTTTTAGACTTAATGAAGTCTGATTCCCCCGAAAGACTTCAGTCTTTTGAAGATCAACATCAAGCAAAACAGAAGTATGAAGAATCAAAGAAAATAGATGATCAGTAGATCTTGACAGGAAACGAAAAACCAAACAGCAATTGGAAGCACAAATAAAAAAGAACTCATCATTGGCAATTTAGAAGAAGGAATCCACACCAAATCCAATGCAAAAGAAGATTCCAATGCATTGGCACTTATCTTAGAAATGGAACCAAAAGGAGTAGAATAAGCACTGTCTGACGAAAGCTGGATAGAAGCAATGTAGGAAGAACTCAGACAATTTAGCATCAACAATGTTTGGGAGTTGGTTCCTAAACCGAAAGACAAATCTATGATTGGAATGAAGTGGGTGTTCAGAAACAAGATTGATGAAAATGGCAAAGTAACTAGAAACAAAGCAAGGCTTGTGGCAAAATGTTATATACAGGAGGAAGGAATAGACTATGATGAGACTTATGCACCTATAGCCAAGTTAAAAGCAATTAAATTACTACTTGCATATGCGTGTTTTCATAATTTCAGGTTTTTTCCAGATGGACATCAAGAGTGCTTTCCTAAATAGATTTATTCAAGAAGAAGTCTATATGGAACAACCACCAGAGTTTGAAGATCCAAAAAAACCAGACTTTGTTTATAGACTGAAGAAGGCGATGTATGGTCTGAAACAGGCACCTTGAGCTTGGTATGAGAGGCTGAGTAAGTTTTTGATAGGTAATGGTTTTGAGAAAGGAAAGGTTAACACAATCTTGTTTATCAAAAAGGAAGAGAAAGAGCTTCTACTTGTTCAAATATATGTAGATGATATAATCTTTGGATCTTTTAATGAGAATTTGTGCAAGAACTTCTCAAAGTCTATGCAGGAGGAATTTGAAATGAGCATGATGGGAGAATTAACCTTCTTTTTGGATCTGCAAGTCAGAAAATTGAAGGAGGGAACATTCATTTATCAAGAGAAATATGCCAAAGATGTTATCAAGAAGTTTGGAATGGAAAACTACAAGAAAACATAAACTCCCATGTTGAATTCTTCAAAGCTTGACAAGGATGAAGGTGGAAAGAAAGTTGACCAAAAGTTATACAAAAGTATGATCGGTTTTCTTCTTTATCTCACCGCCTCTTGACCCGATATTCTATTTAATGTGTGTAGATGTGCTAGATTCCAATCTGACCCCAAAGAGTCACATTTTAGTGCTGTGAAACGTTTTATCAAATATATTGTGACTTATCCGGAGCTAGGTCTGTGGTATCCAAAAAGAGGAGACTTTTCTTTACTTGGTTATTCTAATGCTGATCTGGCTGGTTGTAAAGTTGATAGGAAAAGTACTTTAGGAACTTGTCAACTGTTGGGACAAATGTTAGTGTCTTGGTTCTCAAGAAAGCATAATATTGTGGCTATTTCAATAGTAGAAGAAGAGTATGTTGCTATTGGAGGTTGCTGTTCACAAATTATGTGGATTAGGCAACAATTAAGAGATTTTGGAATGGAAGAATCCTGCACCAAAATCAGATGTGACAACACAAGTGCGATCAATCTTACCAGAATTCTCATTCTTCACTCAAGAGCAAAGTACATTGAAATTCGTCATCACTTCATAAGAGATCATGTGCAAAATGGCGAATTCATGTTCAATTCATTGATTTGAAGAGTCAACTGGCAGACATCTTTACCAAACCATTAGAGAAGGGCTTATTCGAGTCCATTTGTGAAAAGCTGAATATCACCCCTTCATCTGACTAAAGTCTATTGATGAGTAGACTCAATAGATCAACATGTGGAAAATGCATATGTCTGAAAGTCTTCCAGACTTAGGTAGTTTTATTTTAAATTTTTGGCACGTAAGTTTCCTTCCTTATTGAACAGGTACATTTATTTTCAATTTATCACTTGCCTTTTATATTTTTGGAAATTGTATTATCTCTGCTAATTTTTCGGAACTAATTTTGAAAATTATTGACAGTTACTTTTTTGAATTTTTTGAAAATGAGGTATTTTCCTTTTATGACAGTTCAATTGCCGTACTTTATTTTCTTTAAATCTCTCAGAATTTTCTTTAATGATTATAGACAGTTTTCAAACCCTAACCTCAAACCCTCATCTCTCTTGAATTCTCTCTTAAATCCTTTGCAAATTTCTTACTCATTCCTACATAAACATGTCGTCGAAGTCCTCCAAGTCTGCTCAGTGTCATACCAAAGGAAATATTCTCGTATTGCTAGTTGCGGGCCTCGGAATGTTCCTAAAGGTCTAACGCATTTTGATCTCGATTAGTGAAGATTCGCCTTAAAGCTCTCCTTGCTGCTCTGCATATGAGGAAGTTACTAAAGAAGCAACCCCCATTTCAATTAGAAGGCCCGAGGTACTCCTTAAACATTATAACTTTTTGAAGTTGGGAGGAAGTCCTATGGACTTCATTAGAAAGAAAATAACTATGGGAATGAAACCCTATTTTTGAGAGCCATGGAGAAGTTAGGACTCATAGAGGTTGGAATTGTAGAGAAGGAATTTTCAAACTTTCCTTCTGATCCTCGTTTTGGGACGAGGGTTAGCTCGAAAATGAGGATGATGACGAGAGGATGTTTAAGAATTTTCAACCAAAGACTGGTATTGTAGCTGAAATAGCTAGAGAAAAGATGAAATTGTTTTGTTCGAAAGATCACAAGAAGGTTTTCACTCAGATGCTGAATAGAGGGGTCATCAACCCTCGCCCGGTCAATTTTGATTCTTTGGATTCCATCAAGGTTAACTTGAGGGAAAAGTTTGCCAAACTTCAGATTGAGAAGTTCTGTGTGAAAACATCAAAAGCTTACCTTGAATTGACGGCATACTTTTATTTTGGAACCTACTCATATTCAGTTTATTGTTTATGATAGAGTATTTGTTGTTGATGTAAATCTGTTGGCTGACACTTTGGGAGTAGAGGATTCCTACCCAATAATGTGTCTAATGCTTAGGTCTCAAAGTTTCTAGTCAGAGACAAAATTCCTAGTGGGAGTATCACTTACTCTCGAATGTCTGCTTCCAATATCTTGCTGCATAAGATAGTCATCAACTACATTAGACCTAAGGTTGCTTCAAAGACTGATGTTTCCAGATTTGAAGCAAAGATGACGTGGGCCATCTGCAATGGTGTTGCCTTTTCACTCCCTCACACTATCATTCTGCACATGTACATGACTGTTATGAAAGGAAAATGACAACTACCATACTCTGCATTGATAACTAGACTCTTCAGACACTTTCAAATTCAACCACAATCTCAATTTCGCTCCAAAACCTTTGCTCTGATGCAAATTGGATTGAAAATGATTTCAAATATGCAATTGAAAGATCTCTCTAGAGCCATGGATCTTCTAATGAAAGAATTTGTTAGCGAAGTCAAGCCAGGATCTACTATCAAGAAGAAACACAAAATAAAGAGTGTTGTCTCAAAAACACGCAACATGGGATAGAAAAGCAGGATAACAAAATTCACAAACCCTTTTTATAAACAACCAAGGTCAGCCCACAAAGTTATATACACAAAAGTCGAAGTCTAAAAAAGAAGTCCCTAGCTGACTCTAACCCGGACCCTATCTACTTGGGTTCCAGGTCCACCACAACATCGTCAGATGGGTCATTTATCCCCTCGCTTGCAGCGGCGTTGACCGCAACAGCAGCGATGTCGAAATCCTGCAAGGGACCTTCCTGGACCCCATTAAGCCCATGACGGAACTACGCCCTGAATCGATGGGGTACCCATTGCGGCAGGCTCTCATCGACCTAGATAATGGTCACGATGAGCTCATGGAGCCAGGGACTATCGGGGATAGGGACATCAGTACTCTGCTCATTGAACTTTCGCGGCTATCCAAAACGTATCGGCCTCACCTCCATTTATAGACCTGAAAAGATAAAACCCACGACGGGGTGAGACAATGTCTCAGCGAGTTCATGCCCTAATCCCCGATTAGGAGAGAAATACGCCTAGGGGCGGCCTAACCACACAACCATAGAGATTCATCTCGTCTCAGTTCCTCACTGCATGTTAGTACGGTTCATATAACAAACATAAGCAGTAATCAAACTCAATCAATTGGAATGCCTCAACTTATATCTCAACAAACACAAGGGTCTCGATTATAAGGCCAAATCGTTATGATACATCCCATACCGTATCACACAATTTTGTCCCGTAATCAAGCATGTCAATTTCACTCATTCATGCGTCCTAATTGATTACGACCCAACGGTCACGGTTGACTCAACAGCCAGCGGTCTTTTGGCATAGCCGGGCGTCGTCTCGTACCATCGAGCACGACAACGTCTACCTCTAGACGGCATTCCACTAGAAAGCATCAGTCCAGCCTCCACTGCGACCAACATCCGTTGACTTGGGGCATCCCATATAAGGGCATCGTCTGGCTTAACAGCTCGTGACGGATTCTCATAACCAATATATGATCATTCAATCTTAGCCAAGGACACCGTGCATTGCACTCAAATGTCTCAATTAAAATAATGGACTTGGCCTATTTTCTTTATATTAAAAACACTCGTTATAATAATCGTGTGTGGGTACACGGTCAGATTGAACCAGAAAAATTGTGGACTCACCTCGTCTCAATTCCTCCCAGCATATCAGTACGGTTCATATAACAGACATAAGTAGTAATCAAACTCAATCAATTGGAACGCCTCAACTTATATCTCAACAAACACAAGGGTCTCGATTATAAGGCCAAATCGTTATGACACGTCTCATACCGTGCCACACAATTTTGTCCCATAATTAGGCACGTCAATTTTGTAAGTGCTAGTATGAACACCTAGAGGGGGGTGAATAGGTGTGAAAACAATTTTTGCAAAGAGTAGTAAAAAAATTTTCTTTTGAAACTGAGTCTGAAGAATAACAGATTTTGAGCAAGTTCAGACTTTAGCAGTTAAATAGAACTACGAACAAAATAAAGGAGTTTAGGGAAGAGAATAAGAACACATAATTTATAGTGGTTTGGCTTAGATCAAGCCTACGTCCACTCTCCCACGCTGACAGCCTTTTGGCTAGTTTCCATTATGAATCAAAAGAGAATTTACAATCTTGCGATCTCGACTTCACAGTGAAGAGTCTCTACTGCTTTATCATGAAGTCACACTATAAGTGTCTCTTTTGAGTACAACTTTGAGCTTAGTGTAAGAAGTAACAAGAGAATGGGAAGCTTTAGACTTTGCAATTTCTCTTTCATACACTCTATTGAACAACTGGAGAATCCTCCTTAAATACTCCTTCATGCCTTCTCGACCATTGGCACTTTCCAAAAGAATTCTTCCAATCAACCCGTTGGACATAATCAATCAAGGAGATCTCGAGCCGTTTGAAGATTGTGATGAAAGCCCGTTAATCTCATTTGCCCATACAATCAGGATGGTTTCCATAAGTAGATTCTTTCCAAATTTACTTGCCTTCCAAAAAGATTTGATGTACCTAAATTGATTTTAATAAAGATAATCAATCTTGTAGGTGTGATTTCCATCCAGAAGGCCATATATAACCTTTATGAACCGAACCCTTGAAGAAAGATAGATAATCCCTTATCTAGATAAGTCTTCATCATTCACTTGTGTTCAGTCTAGAATTTGTCAGAGTGAGCAGACTTTGACACAAAGTTTAGGAGTCTTCAGACTTTGACACAGAAGTTTGGAATTATTATTCATAATAGACTTTGGATAAGTTTTGTCAACTTCAAAACATCAAAGGAGTTTTCTCCAACAATCTCCCCCTTTTTGATAGTGAGAAAACTTCATCGCAGATTTAAAGATTTATAATCTGCAAAACAACTCTTAGCAGTACATGATATCTTATAAAAACAATTAGTTAAGGACTTGGATAACATCGATTCTGCAACCACATAAAACATGTTAATCTTGAAAAATTAGACACACATCAAGATTTAAACATCCACATCCACATCCATAAACATCACCACAAAAGTTGCTGTAGAGTATAAGTATTCAAAACATCAAACAAACTCAAAACAAATCTGCAAAAAGTTAAGTTCAAAAGTTTAAATCTGCACATTCTCCCTCTTTTTGTCAACAACAAAAAGTGGAGAAGGTCAAAATAGAAAAGAGATAAATGGAATCAAGGTTGTTGAGGAACTTGAACTAGTTGGAAATCCCCCTATGGACTGCACTGCCTCCTCAATCTTGAGTCTAAACAATCTTGAGACTTTGAACAGTCTGATCATTCTTGGCCACAGTCTGAGATACTTGTTGATTCAAAGTCTGTACTTGAGTATCTAAGGACTGTACCTTTCCAGTGTGAAAGTTAGAAGAGGATCTCAACGCAGTGTGAAGTTTTTGAATCTCAATCTCCATGGTGTATTGCTGAGATTTAACTTCCAAAAAGAGCTCAATCATCCTTGGATAGTCAGCATTCAGTTCAGTCTGTAGACTAGCTTCAGTGAATTGAATTCATGGAGAGTTTAGAGACGAGGGAACATCAACTTGTCTAGCCCCATGACTCGGAGTAGATTCTTCAATGTCAGCTTCAGGAAATTGAAAAGCATAGACATCTTCTGGGTGTGCAGGAGATTGACTTATACCATCATTCTCAAAAAGAGGAGAAAAAGTCCCTATTTTCTCAACAGCTCCCCCTGTTTCTATGCCTACAGGTGGAGAAGGGATTCCTTCTTCTTGTGTCTTCTCGTTTTCAAAATGAGAGTGATGTTCTTTCTCTATACGTACTCCTACTAGTCCACTCCTAGTTGCTTCTGAATCCTCAGATAAAGATATGGCAATTGTTGCCTCATAAGAGTCATCCTCATGACCTTTTTCCTCTTCTTCTCTTGCCGTTTCTTCCTTCTCTATTTCTTCTTCTTCTTTTGGCTTTGTTTCTTCTCTGTCTCTTTCTTCTCTTTCCATTGGTTTCTCAGAACCAACAAAACCTCGAAGATTCTTTAAGGCAATGATAGAAATTGTAAGATCATCTTCATCTTCTTCGTCCTGCAGGATATGTGATCTCCTCTTCTTTACAAGTTCATGCACAACTTCCTTGCCTTTCCTCTTTCTTCCAGCAGAATCTTCCTTGGTTTTGCTTGAGGACTCCTTCATGCCCTCAATAGCCTTGTTCAGATCTTTCAACCTCATCTTCGAAATCATCTTCTGTCCTATAACCATAGGAGCAATAGCTCGAGAGCAAAGTGAGGCGGGAAACTTGATCTGAAAATGTCTAAACAACTTTGTAACTAGTGCAAAATAAGGTAACTATCCTTTGTCCTTCATAACTGTCCTGTACATGTGCATAAGATAGTATGAGGGAGTGAAAATCTTATCCCATTGCAAATAGCAAACATGAGTCTTGCTTCGAATATGAAAACATCTGTTTTTGATACAGCTTTTGGTCTGATGCAATTAATGACAATTTTGTGCAACAGAACATTTGAGGCTGGTAGTCTAGAATATGTGATGCCTCATTCTAGTAATTTGTCCTTGCAAGAAATCTCATTGCTTGACCAAATGAGATATTGATTGGTTGAAAACCACTCATTTCTATCCCAATAATGGAGATACTGACACTTAAGTGCCAAAGGTTTGGAAAGGTACACTTAAGTGCCAAAATCGGAGCAAAATAGATCTCTTAAGTGCCATTCCGGCCAAAATTTGGCCAAATTGCTGACTTGGCAATTTTTTGGCGAGGTGAGTGCAAAACGACGTCGTTTTGTACACTGACGTGGTGAGAAAATGCAAAAACGATGTCGTTTTGTCTAATGTGGCAAATAATTAATATAAAATTTAATAAAATTAAATTTAAAACTAAATTTATTTAAAATATTCTAAAAAATAAAAAACAAAAAATTTAAAAACTTAAATTTTTTTTAAAAAATGGGGGCCAAAAGGAGGCGGTTGAGGGCTGAGCCCACGCCACCATTGCCTCCCCGCCGCCACCGGGAAGGGCCAACGACGGAGGGGGAAGGTCGGCGGGGTTGCTTTGGTCTCGGTCGATCGGCGGCGAGGGCCGCAAGCCCTCGCCGAATCCGGGCAAGGGCTCGTGGGCCCTCCCCGCCTCACCATCGTTTGCTGGGAAGGGCTAGTGACGATGGGGGAAGCATCGACCGAGGTTGCTAGGCCTTAGCCAAGAGCTGGCGATACTGGCCCGCGAGCCCTCTCCCAGATCTAGGGTGAGGGTTGCGGCCCTCGCCCGGCCGTGCTAAGGGCCGCCACCCGCCGAGACCCTCGCCGAGCAGCAGCCCTTGGCCCGACCGGGCGAGGGTTGCTGACTATCACACCTCGATCCTCAAACGTGTGCCCATCCCTCACCTGGTCAATTTATAGCGACGTCCCAAGACGTATCACCGACCCTTTCATTTTAATACGCAAGCAGAAGCATATAATAAAATCCCCAGGCAATAAAACAATGTGATAGAAAAGTAGGGCCATATTTTTCACAACTGAAAAACCACAAGCAAACTTTTATACAAGACAAACCACATAGTATATATCACAATACTATTTACAAAAATCTGATCTATTATACATTAGCCCACAACTTAAGGTTTGCAAAACAGGATAGGGTCTCATTCTTCATCCGGGTCATACTTTGGATCCTTATCTAGATCCTCATTTTCTTCTTCTTCCTCTTCTTCAGGCTCCTCATCTTCTGGATCTTCTTCCCTGGGTTCATCCTCAGGCTCGTCCTCAAGCTCGTCCTCTATAGGCTCATCCTCTTGTCCCTCTTCCTGCTCAACAATCTCCCCTTCTTCTTCGCTCCAGTTGGTGTCTTCGATTAAGGACACAGGAATACGAGTATCATCCTCAAGTTTAGGATCCTTGGCATTCACTACCGACCCACCCTTAGGATCGGTCGTCCCTTCTCCGAACGCCTCTTCCAGTATGTACAAAGGCACACTACCTTCTGGTATGGGACCCTCTCTTCGCCCATCATGGTAGTGATGATACCACGATCGATACTCGTGGGGCCTCAAGGCATATCTACTCACATCAACCCATACGGTCGACTTAACCAGTACGTACTCCAGTCCCTCGGGGTGGTTATGGATATGGAAGTGGTATGCTATCTCTGAGATCTCTTCAGGAATACCAAAATGCATAGAAAGACGAGGAGATGGAGGTGCTGCCATCTAGGGACCTGAAATGTTGTCTCACAACGGGGTGAGACTACATCAGACTACATCTCAGCGAGTTCTACCCTCCTAAGACTTGATTAGGAAACCAATATGCCATAAGGGCTACCTATGCACAACACGGGTCAGAGAACTTACCTTGGCCTCAAATTTCCACCTGCAAATCAGCATAGTTCGAATAGGCACCTAATTGAACACTACATATCAAAACATCAATCAATCGATCTAGTCGATTACATGTCAATCAGACCATTCCCCGGTCATTTTAATCAATACTATGCATTTTCCACGATAATATATCTAGTCACTGAGCTACGTGCATTCTCCAAGGCGACATGTCTAATCACCGAGACCGTGCATTCTCTAAGGCGACGTACTTAATCACCGAGCCACGTGTATTCTCTAAGGCAATATACCAAATTACTGAGCCACGTGCATTCTCTAAGGTGACGAATCACTGAGCCACGTGCATTTTCAAAGGTGATGTATATAATCAATGAGTCATGTGCATTCTCCAAGGTGATGTATCTAATCACCCAGCCACGTCGTACAATATTCTTTTTCATCTTTTATCATAACCGATAAAATATCGTGTGTGGATACACGGTTAGTCTTAGCCAAAATATAACAATCTCCTTTCCATAAATCCCACCATTTTCTGTAGTCCACCAAAACATTTTTGACATTATCAATCGATGCCTGGTTATTTTTCAATTAATTACCAAAAATTATTTAATTTAGGAAATAAGTCCTAAAATCACAAATAAATCGATTTAGTACCATTTAGCACTCAAATAAATAAATAGGCCGTACCACGATAATCAGCATAAAATTCTGGTCACTAACTATACCGGTCTAATTTTCGGAAAATAAATAAATAATTAAATAATTACGAAAATTAATTATTAAATAGCAATAAATCCAACTTAGGCCCGTAATGCCTAATTGGATGCTGAAACGGACCCGGAAAATTTTCAAGGTTCATTCAATAAATACTCGAGCCTATCTACTCACTAATCACACTAACCATTTGCCTAACATGCATAGGTAAATCCTTAATTTAATTATTCTTATATAATCTACCCACCTAATTGCACTTAATTAAATCTAATCAACCCCTAAGCATCATTAGTTTACTAAGCGAGGAGTAGTGAGTTAAACTCACTTGTTTAACGGGCCGGTTGGTTCCAAACATCGGGAACGTCGCGGGGGTCGATTCTTCTCAAAACATGCCTAGGTTTCGAGGTCGGGATTGACCTCAAAACGGGCCTTGAAGCCGCTACAATACCCACAACTTTAGGTTTTGTTTAGCTAAAATAGAAGGAAATAAGGTTGGTTATGGCAAAGCAAGATCGGTGGAGGCGGCTTGGGTGTTCGATGACCAATGGCGAGGACTCCGGCGGCCTTGGCTAACTCCGGCAGTGGCTGGCATGGCTGGACAACGGCCCTGGATGAATGGACAGAGGATGGAACGGCGGTGGCTAGACGGTGGCTAGTGTGGCACATGGGCGGGATTGGCGGCAGCAAACGGCGGTGGCGCGAGTGGTCCTGGCTTCGACGGTGGCTGTGCGACAGCAAGGTTGCTTCGACTGGTCTTCCTTGGCTTGCTGGTGGTCGAATAGGTTGGGAGGAGAGAGAATGGCTGGCTGGTTGGCTTGAGGAGCAAGGAGAGGAGAGGATAAGGAGACAAGGGCTCCACATGCCATGTTTTTTCCACAAGTTTGCCTCCTTGACTCATCCATGGCCAAGTGTGGTTCCTTGGCTGTCATTAGGCCAACAATGCACACCCACAACCTTTGAAATGGTCCAAATTGGCTAGGGGAAAGGGGGCATACGAATTTCCAATCTTTCCTCTTAATTGGACACTTGATCTTATACAATTTAATCCCAAATTGACCCTCATAAATTCAATCGACACATCAATTATCAAATTGGTATTTTTCCTCACCAATTGATCCATCTTGCATCCCACTTGCGCGATCAAAAACGACCCCATCCTTTTTTTGGACAAAAACGGCCCTAGGATGACTTTTTCCCAAAAAGTCTCGGGTTTCAGAAAAATCTTCTGAGACTGAGTCGACACTCCTAGAATTTATTGTGACATGACAGAATCTTCAATTTCGAAAATCTGACTCGAATTCATAGTTAATTTTAACTTGGCGCGATTTTAGCGTAACCTAGACTATTGTGTAACTTTCAGAAATTTTTAGTGCAAATGACCCATGGTCGATTTTCTTCGAATTACAATGAACCCATTGGACTCATTGGCGACTCCCGGTCATCATGAAAATCTCGAGGATTCAAATACGGACACAGGGTACCAAAAGAATAAGAAAATCAATCTAGTGCCGGCCAACAAGAATTTTTCAATTTAGTGGTGTCACTCACGATTAGCCACACATCTCATTCGCCCAACCTATCTCTGATCTTAAATTGATTTTTAACTGTGTCGTAATGGCCTCTAAAGATGAACACGGTCAATAAGCCGATTTCTAGTCGAATTCTCAAGTCTATTGCCTTAAAATTCCTTAATGATTTTCCCTAGGTAGTCTAGTTATCTCGAGAGTGATCAGCTCTGAGAATAGCCCTATAAGCGTGTCAACGAAATGCCCAATTCATTCAGTAGAAAACAGGATTGAAAATATGGGATGTCACATCGACCCTCACCCTAGATTCGGTGAGGGCTCACGAGCCCTCGTTGCGGGTCGGCTAGGGGCCGACGATCCGGGCAAGGGTCATGGCCCTTGCCTAGATTCGGCGAGGGCTTGCGAGCCCTCGCCGCCGGTTGGCTAGGGGCCGGTGACCCCGGTCGACCCTCCCTCCTCTCGTTGCCGATCCTTCCCGACGTCGGCGGGGAGGCGGCGGTGGCGAGGGCTCGGCCCTCGCCCGCCTCCTTTCCGCCCCCATTTTTTAATTTTATTTTAAGTTTTAAATTTTTTGTTTTTACTTTTTAAAATATTTTAAATAAATTTAACTTTAAATTTAATTTAATTAAATTTTATATTAATTATTTAACATCGACAAAACAACGTCGTTTTTGCATTTTCTCGTCATGTCGAGTAAAATGACGCCGTTTTGCATTCACCTTGTCGAAAATTGCAACGTTACCAATTTGGCCAGATTTTTGCAGAATGGCACTTAAGTGATCCATTTTACTCTAATTTTGGTACTTAAGTGTATTTTTCCAAACTTTTGGCACTTAAGTGTCTATCCATGTCAAGTTTTGGCACTTGGGGTATACTTTTGTGTGGCATCCTAAAATTTCATGACAACCCCTGGATATACCATGAACCATGAATAGGTGATGGAAGTGCCATCGGACCATATTATAGTCACTAGACCAACGAATTTCAAGGCCGAGCATTGAATGGACTATTGTTTTGATTTGGATTATATCATATGTCCATGAGTGATCAAGGATTGTACTAAAGGACAAATTGATAGGAAAATTTTTGTTCTTGGCCGTATACTTTATAAGTTGGATTGTCGTTTGATGAATGTTGCAATTTTATATGACCAAGTGAGTATTTGAGATTATGAAATTAAGTGGGGAATTAAGGTGGATTAAGGAGCAAATGTGGGCTGATTTAGTTAAGGCCCAAGGAGCCCATGAAGTAGTCGATCGAAGGAAGGAGAGGCCCGGCCCATTGAGGCCATCAACTTGCATGAAAAAAATGACAAGTGGTGTGAGGAACTTACCAAGTGGCGCCGGCATGCAAAGCTAATGATTGCTAATCATGGGTGAAGGAAGAAAATGGGAGAGAGAGGGTGGATTGCTGGAGGGTTTGAACCGAGAGAGAGGAGGTGTCGCGCGCGAGGAAGAGAGAAAGAGAGAAAGCGGGTGTACGAGAGAGAAAGAGGAGGAAGAAGACCGGCCGCCGTGTATCCGCCTAGCTGCCGCCGTCGAGCCCGCCTTGCCCCACCGTTGTGCTTGCTGTGATTTTCTTTGGATTAGAGGCAAGTAGAGTCCATTGATCTACACTTTGTTTGCTGTGATTGTGTGTGAAGTATGGTGAATTTCGGATGTGGGAGAGGTTAGAATTTTTGAAGTTATGGGAGTAGTGCCTTAGCCTAGTAATCTGTTTTCTGGAAAAACAGTCCGACCTTTGGTGATTTCGTGAGCTGCATGCAATTTTCTAGTTGGAATCTCACTTCTAGTTCTGGATAAAAGTTGTAGAGGACTTCTTGAAAAGATTAACATATCAAAATTTGAGGGGAAACGGTCAAGTTTGTTGGTGATGATAGGGATGCTGCCGTCGCCACCGGCCGATGCACTGGGCTGGGTGTGATTAGAGCGTGTGATTGGTGAAGGATGACACTTTTTGGGATGGCTGACACTAGATGATGGGATGATGTACATGTTCGATGTAGAGTTGAGTACTTTTGAGTATAGCTGAGCTTTGTTAAAGCCTTGGCCTTTTGTTGTACCGACTCGTGTAAGTCCATCTTAGTTATGTAAATAAAAATGGTTCGGCCCTAAAGTATATATATATATTTATATATATATATGTATATATATATATATATATATATATATGAAAGGTTGTAGTTAGTGTGTATTGCATTGTATTATGGGGTTTGAGTATGGGTTAGGGAGATGTCGAGTATGCTTCCGTTATATGAACTGCGCTGGGACCGATTGAGATGGTACAAATCCCCAAGTTGTATGAACCCACTACAATTCAATGGTATCAGAGTGACTTATCAATAGGGCAAGTGAAAGGAAAGCGGACTGTGGTGACCCCAACGGATCGGGGCCGTTCGAGGGGTGCCACATTCTGCCCCCAATAATGTCTATCGGTGTGTCAACATCCACCACATAGTCTTTATTACTCACAGTAAACAGGATTCGATTCTAGTCAAGGAAAGATAGATTCGAATAGAAAAATGCTATCAACTCTAGATATGCAACAGCCGTCTCAGAAAAAAAATTCTCCAATTGAAGGAAAGCTAACTTCTCCCTCAAGTTAACCTTAATCGAGTCTAAGAAGTCAAAATCATCAGTTCGAGGGTTCATCACCCCTCTCTTCAGCATTTGGGTGTAAACCCTTTTGTGCTTCTTAGAACGAAATAGTTTCGTTCTATCACCCGGTTCATTAGTAGCTACACCCATTCTGGGTTGAAAATTCGAATAAAACCTCTCATCATCATCCTTGTTCTCAAGATGATTAGAATCGAACCTAGGGTTTGAAGGAAAATAAAGAAAGGCTTTGTCAGCCGATTCTTTCGGCACTATGCCCAACCGTTCCATCGTTCTTAAGAACATAGTCTCGTTTCTACACCCTTTTTCTCTTAGAAAATTAGTGATAAAAGTCATAGGAGTACCACCCTGCTTCAAATAAGTGTAATGCTTATAAAGAACCTGGGGTCTCGAGGCTTTGAGAGGTTCTGCATCTTCCTCGACTTCCTCTTCCAATGGTTGGCGTGGAGAATTATGTGGAAAGTGTTGTGGAGAGTTTTGCGGAGAATGCTGTGGAGAGTTGTGCGGAGAGTCTTCCTCAGTGAGATCGAAATGTGTTTTCCTTTCTGGCATGCTTCTCGAACCTTGATTAGCAATATGAGAGGATTTCCTTTGGTAAGACATATTTGCAGGCTTAGAGGATTTCACAGATAGGTTCGAGTGAAAAAGGTGGAAACTTGCAGAACAAACTTGAGAGTAAAAATGAGAGAGTAGAGAGTCTGTGTTTTAGGGTTTGAAATGAAGTGCTTGAAAGAAATACAAGAGGGTATATAAATAAAATGAAAGGTCACAAAGAAAAGAGGTATTTGAGTCGTCATAAGGAAAAAAAAATTGTCTTTTAAAAAAAACTGAAAAAAAAAAAAACTTCCAAAAATTCAAAATTCGAATTTTAGTAAGAAAAAGATCACTTCTAAAAATAAAATAGGCAAGTAATGATTCGAATACGAACGTACCTGTTCGGAAATTACATACTAAAATTAAAATACCTGGATTGAAGAGATATTCTCTTACTGAAGTAGCTTTTGGACATTCTCAGTTTGACCAACTTTAGACTTTACTCTAGGGGAGAAATAATATTTAGCTTGCTTCGAATAGACTCAAATAAGTTTTTCTCCAAAGGCTTTGTGAAGATGTCTGTTAGCTGCTTCATTGAATCAATGAACTGAATCATAATCTCCCCATTTTGGACATGATCTCTTATAAAGTGATGTCGAATCTCTATATGCTTCTCCCTTGAATGAAGAATTGGGTTCTTGGTGAGATTAATAGCACTGGTGTTGTCACATTTGATCTCGGTACACAATTCTTCAATCTAAAAGTCTCTTAGTTGTTGTCTTATCCATAGGATTTGGGAGTAACAACTCCCAAAAACAATATACTCTGCTTCTGCAACCCGTTTGTTAGACGGGTGAGAGCAACAACTCCCAAGAGCAACATACTCTCACCCGCTTTACGATGGCAGTCCATCTTAGCATGTTACTTGGTGAGCTAGTCCATGCCAATTATCACATCAAAATCATACATGGCTAGGACTATCAAATCTATCATTTCCTTTCGCTTACCAATGACCAACTTGCAACTAGGACAGTCTATTGTAGCTAACACCTTATCTTTTAACGGTGTAGATATACTAATCACTGACTCTAATAGCTCAGGACTCAACCCTACTAGCTTAATAAACTGCTAAGCTATAAACAAATGAGTAGCTCCAGGATCAAATAAAGCATAAGCAGCATAGTCGTTTAGCGAAACTGTACTTGTGACCACATCAGGCGAGTTCTCTGCTTGTCTCCTCGTGACAGCGTACACTCTTCCTTGAGCTGGAGGTCGGTTCAAACCACCATGTGGTGCATTCGGTGGTATGAATCCTCGATTCTGACCCATTGAAGGCGGCGGTGGCAACTGTTGCGATCCCATTGGTTTGCAAGGACAATCTCTGACCTGGTGGCCCTGCTGGCCATACCTATAGCAAGCACCCAGCCTGGAATGGCACGGGGCCGATCCGTGTCACCTTCCATAGAAGCGACATACTCCATTATGGCTCGGCACTAACTTACCTATCCCACCTTTCCTGTTAGGTGGAACAGAGTACTTTCCTCTGGTCATGGGCTTCTTCCCAAACCGGTTTCCATCTCTGTTCGAACTGAACCTCGACCCAGATATGGCTGCTTGTTCGATCAAGTTCCTCTCTATCAACTAGGCCCGACCATATAGCTCGTTGTAATCTTTCAGGTCGAATGGCACCAACGGATTCTTCAGTTTCGGTCGGAGGCCATTCTTGAACCTCCTAACTCTGTCAGCTGGATCCTTTATCAACCTCGGGGCGTACTGCGATAGCTCTGCAAACTTGGCCTCGTACTAGTCCATAGTTATCGAACCCCAACGAAGGCACTGAAATTCCTCCATCTTCTATTCCCTTGCACTATCAGAGAAGTACTTGCCATTGAACACTGCAACGAAGGCGTTCCACTCTAGAACCACACCTTTTAGGAACACTACTCCTCTGGTGGCCCTCCACCAAGTGCTTGCATTTCCCTATAACTGATTGACTGTAAGGACGACATTCTCTTCCTCTGTGCACCTCAGTAGTGCAAAGGCCTTCTCCAAATCCTAGATCCAGAGGGCTACAACCTCGAGATTTCCTGCACCAGTGAACCTTGACGGGTTTAGCTTCAGGAACTGCTCCACAAGTTTGTGCATTGGCCTTTCAGCAACCACATTCCCAGGTGGAACTTTGGCAGGTGCGGCTGTGGCAGCAATGGCAGCATTGGTGGCGGCGAATGCTGGCAAGTAGCGGCGGTGGTAGTGATGACGGCTTGATTTTGGGTTTGCTGCCCCATTAGATTCCCAAGCGTCTCTAGCGCCTGCATGATCCCGTCAATTCTCGGATCACCAGGTGCTGCTACACCAGCACCAACCGGTGGCGGCGCTATTCCACTTGCGTTGGCCTAAACCTGCGCTCTACCACAACCACCTTGAGTACCGACCCTGGTGTGAAAGCTAATACCAGCACCTAGAGGGGGTGAATAGGTGCGAAAACAAATTTTGTAATGTAAAGTCAATAATTTTTCTTTTGAATCGACTCTGTTCAGTAATAGATTATGAAAAGGAAATTAGACTCTAATAAACAAATATTGTTATGATCAAAGTAAAGAGCTTAGGGAAGAGAATAAGAACACAAGGTTTATAATGGTTCGGCTTAGTCCAAGCCTACGTCTACTCTTCCGCACTGATAGCCCATCGGCTGGTTTTCACTAAGAATCAAAGAGTTGTTACGGTATAGCTCTTCCTTGATTCCACAGTATAGAGACTTTGCTACACTTCCTTAAGGTCACACAAGTATAAAACTCTCTTTTGAGTACAAGTTTTCTTTCAATAATTGAATTGACAAAGGGCAAGGAGCTTGGACTTTGGAATTCTTCTATCGCGTACACACTCGAACAAGCGGAACGTCTTCCTTATATACTCCTTAATGCCATCACACCCGTTGGCACTTACCAAAAGAGTTCTTCCAATCTACCCGTTGGACAAAATCAATTAAGGAGATTTCGAGTTATGTAAGGAATATGACGATAGCCCACCAATCCTACTCGCTCATACAATTAGGATCTAGGTTTCCATAAGTAGAACCTTCCAAGTATACTTTGCCAATCAACGGATCAAAATCCCTAAATCAAACTTAATTTGAATAAAGGATTCCGACATGCTATTTCTAGCCAAGTGATCTTCTTCAGTTGATAGAATCAAATCCTTAACGAAATACTCAGATCTGGACAAGTCTTCTTCGACGGTCTAGATACTGTCAATGAGGATAGACTCTAAATCTTAAGTCTCGGCGGTCAACGGTCTCAAGACTTTGATGACGAGTACGCAAGTCTTCAGACTAGGCTGATGGAAACGTTTTGTCAGCTTCAAAACACACAAGGAAGTTTTCTCCAACAATCTCCCCATTTTTTTATGGTGACAAAACTTTCTTGCAGATTTGGATAATTTTGATCTGCAAAACAGAACTTAAGCATACATGGATATCTCATAAAGATAATTGACTTAGTAAAGACAACATAAAATCTGCATCCACAGGAAAAAGATTACTCTTGTAAATAAACAACTATATTTGTCATGAAATACCAATAGTACTTAAAATAACCAAACAATCCAAATTCAGTCACATCCAAACAACCAAACAAAAGTCAAAGTCAAACAAACAAAAAGTCAAGTTTCAAATCTACATAAACATCTCTCCCTTTTTGTCAACAGCAAAAAGTGGAGACTGGAAAAAGATAGATTTAGAAAAGAGTATGAGTTAAGGCTGCTTGGGTAGGCGAACAAGCTAAAATTCCCTCATTGAGTGCACTGTCTGTTCAAGCTTGTGAAAACTCCGCTTCAGCGCCTGAAATTCTTTACCTTGCACATAAAACTGAACTTGATTCCTTAGTGAATCCAGCTGGTCATGAAGAGACACTGAAGTGGCCTTAACAACGTTATTGAGATCCAGCATCTCAAAACTCATAGCATATTGCTGACTCCGCACATCCAAAAGAATTTCCAGTAGTCTTGAAAAGTCTACTGTTTGAGCAGTTGTATCATTTGGACCGGCAGAGTGAAACTTAGGGAAGTGGAGAAAAGATGGAGTCTCGGTAGGAGGTCTATCTTCCTGGATAATGAGAGGCATGCACTTCTTCCGGGTCCGCTGTAGATCGACTTACATCACTAGCAAGTAAGGGTGAAGAAGTACCTTTTTGACCATCAGCTCCCCTGTTTTGATGCCCCCGGGAGAAGTAGGTAAAGCTTCCTTAGCCTCGAATGATGCACTCCAAGTAGACTCTTCTTCTCTTATCTCGGAATGACTCGGACAGAGAGATAGCCAAGGTTGGCTTGATAGAGTCTTGAGTACCTTGATCTCCTTCATTCTCTCGCTTCTTTCGCTTCTTCTTCCCTTTCTTCTTGACTTCTTCCATTTCTTTTTCTGCTTCCTCTTCCTCTTCCTATTCTTCTTCTTCCTCCTCCTCTTCTTCTTCTTCCATTTTTCTTCTGTTTCCCTCTGTTCTTCTTCATTCTCCGATTCTTCTCTCTCTCTTCCCTCTTCTGACTCTTCTTTTCTCTCAGGAAAGCTGACAAAGGTCTTCAGATTTTCCAAGGCAGAAATAGTAAGTTCATCTTCATTTTCTTCATCTTCTAGAACGAGAGCTCTTTTCTTCTTTACAGGAGCAATCATGGGCTCCTTGCCTTTCCTTTTAGTAGCAACAGAGTCTTACTTTGCCTTGAGAGGAGATTTCTCCTTCATTCGTTCTAGCACTTTGTTAAGCTCTTTTAAGCGTATCTTTGACATCATTTTGAACCCAATTACCATCGAGTGATGGCTTTCAGACTCAATGGTGCAGAGATATGAATTTTGAAGTGCCTAAAGAGTCGAGTGATAAGAGCAGAATAAGGGAGCTGTCCCTTATCCTTAGTCATAGTTCAAAACATGTGGAACAGAATGGTGTGAGGCAGAGATAATCTAAAACCAGTATTGATTGCACACATCAATGTTGCTTCTGAACGAGAAACATCAGTCTTAGATGTCGATTTAGGGCGAATGCAATTTATAACAATTTTGTGCAAGAGAATATTCAAAGCACTCATCCTCAAATAAGAAATCAACATCCCTGTCTCTTACCAAAGATAGAATAGCATGAGCAACGGACACACTAATCAGTTGAAAACTCGTTCTTTCCACCCCGATTATGTCGGCCAAAATGTTTGTGTTCACCAAAAATTCCCTGTCCTTCACAGTGAAGATAAAACTGTGTGCATCCAAAAAGGATAGATTCGAATAAAAGTTAGCAGTCAGCTCTGGAAATCTAGCAGTAGAATTAGAACAGAACTTTTCCAATTGCAATAGTGCAAACTTTTCTCTCAGATTGATTTTTATCGAATCCAGGAAATCAAAGTTAACAGTCCTGGGATTCATCACCCCTCTCTTCAAAAGACTTGCATAAACCTTTTTATGATCCTTGGATCTAAAAAGATTCGAATCATCAGTAATGTTTGCAGCCACCCCAGACCTAGGTTGAAAATGAGAATACAACCGTTCATCATCATCTAGAGATTGTGGTTGATTTGTAGTGCTATAGTGTGGGTCACTTGAAATATTATGAAATGCTTTCTCAGCCATCCTTTTTCCACAACTCCTAACCTCTCCAAATCTCTCAAAAACAAGGTTTCATTCTTGAATTCCCTATCTTTTAAGAACTCATCAATTAATGACAATTGCATACCTCCTTTCTTCAAATTTGAGTAGAGTTTGAAGGCATTCTTTGGAGTTAGAGTTCTTACAGGATTAACTCCTTCTATTACTTCTTCGGCTGCTTGATTCGAGGAAGGTTGGCGCTACTGACTTGGACGCAAGGGAGATTCCTCTTTTTCAGTTAAGTCAAAGTGGGTAGGACCTTCAGGCATGCGGTGTGGTCCCCTGCTTGCAATCCTTGATGACTTTCTTGAAGACATTGCCATGTCAATGGAGAGAATCACTAACTTGTTCGAAAAGATGAAAACTTTCGAACGAATCGAGAGTAAAAGTGAAAGGGAATAGGAATATTGTATTCTAGGGTTTCGGAGTAAAAATGAGGAAGACGACACGAGGTATATAAAGTAAGTGAAGTGGGGTAAACGAAGCGTCGTAAAAAGGAAAATAAAAGGATGACTTTTGAATAAAAACTTCCCTTTATGGATTTAACTGAATTCCTTTTAAAATCGATAACTTGCCTTTTTGAAATAAAGGGTATTTTAAGAAAGATAAATCAATCAACCAATCAGATAAAAGATGATCGTACCTTTTCAAATTTGAAAAAAATTAGAATAACTTACAAATGGGGCTTGAGGTCTTCTGAGTCTTGGCATTGAAAGACTTTTAACTTTGAGTCTTAAGAGTGTCCATACTTTACTGACCAAGAGATATGATATTAAGTCTGGTACGAATAGACTCAAATTGATTTTTCTCCAGAGATTTTGTAAATATATCCGCAAGTTGATTCTTAAAGTCAATGAACTGGATCTTCACTTCTCCATTCTGAACGTGAATTCTAATAAAATGATGTCGAATCTCAATGTACTTTGCTCTTGAGTGGAGAATAGGATTCTTGGAAAGATTTATTGCGCTGGTGTTGTCACATTTGATCTCAACGCATGAATCTTCAATTCCAAAGTCTCTTAGTTGTTGTTTTATCCACAGAATTTGTGAACTACAACTTCCAAGAGCCACATATTCTGCTTCTGCTGTAGATAGACCTATGGTACTTTGCTTCCTCAAAAACCAAGATACTGTCTTGTTCCCAAGCAATTGACACGTGCCCAAGATGCTCTTTCTATCAACTCTGCATTCTGCTAGGTTTGCGTCTGAATATCCAAGAAGAGTAAAGTCTCATTCTTTAGGATACGAGAGACCTAAATTTGAAGTAGATTCAACATATTTGATGATGCATTTTGCAGTACTTAAATGAGATTCTTTGGGATCGATTGAAATGGCACAAATGCAAACACTAAACAAAATATCGGTCTAGAAGCAAAGTGAGATAAAGAAGTGAACCGATAATACTCTTGTAAAGTTTCTGGTCAACTTTCTTTCCTCCTTCATCTTTATCTAATTTCAAAGAGCTAGTCATTGGAACTTCAACCTTTTTGCAATTTTCTAAACCGAACTTTTTAACAAGTTCTTTAGCATATTTATCTCGGTGAATGAAAATTCCTTCCTTCAATTGTTTCACTTGTAGTCCGAGAAAGAAAGATAGTTCACCCATCATGCTCATTTCAAATTCGTCTTGCATAGTCTTAGAAAATTTCTTACAAAGACTTTTGTTAGAATAGCCAAAAATTATATCATCAACATAAATTTGAACAAGCAAAAAATTATTACCTTCTCTTCTGATAAACAAGGTTGTATCTACTTTCTCTTTGGCAAAACCGTTTTGAATTAGGAAATTATTTAACCTGTCGTACCAAGCTCGAGGTGCTTGCTTTAAACCGTACATCACCTTTTTCAGTTTGAATACGAGTCTAGTTTACTTGGGTCTTCAAAACCGGGAGGTTGTTCCACATAGACTTCCTCTTGGATAAATCTATTCAGGAATGCACTTTTGACGTCCATTTGGAATAAGTTGAAATTCTTATAACAAGTAAAAACAAGTAATAATCTAATTGCTTCTAACCTTTCTACTGGTGCGTAGGTCTCATCATAGTCTATCCCTTCTTCTTGCGTATGTCCTTTGGTCACGAGTCTTGCTTTGTTTCTTACGACTTTTCCTTTTTCGTTCATCTTATTCCCGAAAACCCATTTAGCTCCAATAATGGATTTACCTTTTGGTTTAGCAGTTAATTCCCAGACATCATTGATACTGAATTGCCTGAGTTCTTCTTGCATGGCTTCAATCCAGCTTTCATCAGTTAAAGCTTCTTCTATGCTCTTGGGTTCTATTTCAGAAATAAGAGCCACATCACTAGATTCTTCATGCCTTTTGGATCTTGTACGAATTCTCTCATTAATGTCACCAATAATGAGTTCTTTAGGATGACTAGACTTGTGCTTCCAGTTGCTGGTTGATTTGTTAGACTGTTGATCATTTTCTTCATTTGATTCTTCAACGATCATTTGTTCTTTGGTCTTCAAGTCCGAGCTCTTGTAGATTTAGACTTTGTAGAGTCTGGAGCAAGTTCAGGTTCTTCAGGTTGAGTCTAAATCGATTGATTTTGCATAAAGTCTTGAAATTTGACATTCATCGACTCTTCCACAGATTGAGTCTTTTTGTTGTATACTCTGTAAGCTTTGTTTGTGGTTGAATATCCAAGAAAAATACCTTCATCTGATTTTTCTTCAAACTTACCAATTCAATCAATTGCATTTTTCAATATAGAACATTTGCATCCAAACACATGAAAATACGAAACAATTGGCTTCTTTCATTTGAATAACTCATAGGGAGTTTTCTCCAGAATAGGCCTTAAGAAGACTCTATCAATAATATAGCATACTGTAGAAACTACTTCAGCCCAAAAACGAGAAGAAATGTTACTTTCAATTAGAAGAGTTCTAGCTATATCTTGCAAGGATCTATTATTCCTTTCCACAACTCCATTCTGCTTTTGAGTATAAAGAGAGGAGAATACATGCTGAAAACCAGATTCATCACGAGAATTTAGCAAAATCTTGATTTTCAAACTCATCTCCATGGTCTGTTCGTATACTAGAAATAACATACCCTTTTTTATTTTGAACTTTCTTAGCAAATTTCATAAAATAAGAAAATGTTTCAAACTTACTTGCTAGAAAATATACCCAAGTGAATCGTGAATAATAATCCACAATTACTAGGCAGTATCTCTTACCTCCAATGCTCTGAGTTTTGGTTGGTTCAAAGAGATCCATGTGTAATAGCTGCAGTACACTATTAGTGGACACTTGATTTATTGTTTTGAATGAATTTCTTACTTGTTTTCCCAATACGCATGGTGTACATAGGTCAGACTTTCGATATGTCAAATTGGGTAGTCCTCAAACAAGTTTATTTGTAGAGATCTTGGCTATTTGCTTCATGTTGATGTGCCCAAGCTTTCTGTGCCATAGATTTGCTTCCTCTTGAATTGCGATTAGACATTGAGTTTTATCTAGTTTAATATCCAAGAGATAGATATTCTCATGTCTTCGCCCCATAAAAGTCTGAGATGAGTCTTTACTGGTTCCTGAACATATTCCTTCTTGAAAGTTGATTTTGAAACCGGTGTCGCACAGCTGGCTAATACTCAGCAAGTTGTAGTTGAGTCCTTTTCTAAGGAAACGTTACTGATAGTGAGACTTCCAAATTTTACAGTTCCGTATCCCACAATTCTTCCTTTGCTATTTCCTCTAAAAGAAAATTTTCCACCATTAACTTGCACAAGCTTTATAAAGTAGTTTGAGTTTCTTGTCATATGTCTTGAGCATCCACTATCCAAGCACCATTTCACCTTTTTCTTGATAGTGACTTACATTTAAAAAGAAAACTCAAGCTTTCTTTGGTACCCATATTTTCTTGGGTCCAGCAGAGTTAGTGGTATAAACAGTCTTTGCCCAATCCTTCTTAACAGGCTTCCAAACCATAGGACATTCTTTCTCAAAGTGTTCCGAGCTGTTACACTTAGAACATTTAAGAGCACTACGGCCTACATGTTTTACAAAAACTTTTTGGAAATGATTTTTGTAAGAATCTTTTGTAGGTCTTTGTTTAATTCTTTCCTTTACCTTAGGAAAATCAATTAAAGAAATGGTTTCAGTAGTCATTCCCAAACCTGATTTGTTGAAGTAAGGTCTTTGTGCAGAAAGAATTTTCTCCAGTTTCTTAGATCCTATAGAAAACCTTTTAGAAATGCTTGAGATATCATTTTTTAAAAATGCATTTTGTTTTGAAAGATTATCTGCATTTTCTTTTAAAGTAGTAACACTTTTGTCTAAACTTTCAACCTTTTCTTTCCAAATAATTTCCTGTTGCTTTAGTGCAGAATTTTCCCTTTTAAGTTCGGAAATCCTTTTGAGAGAGGTTTTGAGACTAAGACACAATTCATCAATATATTTAGAAACTTTAGTAGGAATTTTTAAATTACTTACCTCGATTTCAATGTCCGAGTCTCGAGTAAAGTCTCGAGTCCGAATCGAGTCCGATTGTGCCATGAGACAAATATTGGCATAATCATCATCACTTTCCTCACATTCAGTGTCACTCTAGGTTTCTGCTTTAAGTGCTTTTCGATATTTCTCAGTTTTTCCTTTCTTTCTTTTTAGCAGGGGATACTTGGATCTGATGTGTCCCTTTTTCTTTTATTCAAAGCAGACTACATCCTTGTTGGATTCATCATCCTCAACTGATTTATTTTGTAGCTTTTGAGAACTTTGTTTCCTTGGATTGAATTTTCTCCCCTTTTTGTTCAGTTTTCTGAACCTTCTTATCATGAGAGCAAGCTCTTCATCGTTCATATCGTCTTCAGAATCTGTGACATCAGAATCATCATTAGATTTTAAAGCAATGGATTTCTTACCTTTAGGATCTTCATCTTCATTGATTTGCTTCACTTCGTAAGACTAAAGAGTGCCAACCAATTCGTCAACAGAGAGTGGTATGATTTTTTGTGTCTCTCTTATTGAGGTCTTTATGTGATTCTAATCTTTGGATAGTCCACGTAGTAACTTGTTAACCTTCATGGGTCCAGAGATTGGTTGACCTTGATACTCAAGACCATTCACGATTTCTGTAAAACGACTAAACATGTCAGTGATAGATTCTCCGGTTTCATCTTGAATGCTTCATATTGATCGAGCAGAATGTTGATTCTGGTTTCTTTCACTCGATCAGTTCCTTCATAGGTGATGTGTAATCTATCCCAGACTTCTTTAGCTGTTTCACAAGAAGATATTCTGTTATATTCAGTAGGAGATAATGCACAATATAAGGAATAAATTGCTTTTGTATCAAGAGCTTGTCTCTTGGTTATCTCTTCTTGAGTCATTTCACTAGACTCAACAGCTTTTTTTCCTCCTTCTGAGACTGTTGCAGCTTTAGGAATGATTCCTTTGTCTACCATGTCCCATTCCAGAGGATCTTTTGATCTTAGGAATGCCTTCATCTTGTTTTTCCATATGTTGTATTCCTTTCCATCAAAATAAGAAGGTCTGGTATTGCTTTGCCCTTCAACCAGACCTGGAGCCAACATACTAGCCATGGATCTTTAACTCTGAAGTAAGAACACTTCAACTTAAGTGAGTACACAAGCTCTGATATCAATTGTGAAAGTTAGTACGAGCACCTAGAGGGGGTGAATAGGTGCGAAAACAAATTTTGCAATGTAAAATCAATAATTTTTCTTTTGAACCGACTCTGTTCAGCAATAGATTATGAAAAGGAAATTGGACTCTAATAAACAAATATGTTACGATCAAAGTAAAGAGCTTAGGGAAGAGAAGAACACAAGGTTTATAGTGGTTCGGCTTAGTCCAAGCCTACGTCCATTCTTCCGCACTGATAGCCCATCGGTTGGATTTCACTAAGAATCAAAGAGTTGTTACAGTATAGCTCTTCCTTGATTCCACAGTATAGAGACTCTGCTACACTTCCTCAAGGTCACACAAGTATAAAACTCTCTTTTGAGTACAAGTTTTCTTTCAATAATTGAATTGACAAAGGGCAAGGAGCTTCAGACTTTGGAATTCTTCTATCGCGTAGACACTCGAACAACTGGAACGTCTTCCTTATATACTCCTTAATGCCATCACACCCGTAGGCATTTACCAAAGAAGTTCTTCCAATCTACCCGTTAGACAAAATCAATTAAGGAGATTTTGAGTTATGTAAGGAATATGACGATAGCCCACCAATCATGCTCGCCCATACAATCAGGATCTAGGTTTCCATAAGTAGAACCTTCCAAGTATACTTCGCCAATCAACGAATCAAAATCCCTAAATCAAACTTAATTTGAATAAAGGATTCCGACATGCTATTTCCAGTCAAGTGATCTTCTTCAGTTGATAGAATCAAATCCTTAACGAAATACTCATATCTGGATAAGTCTTATTCAATGGTCTAGATACTGTCAATGAGGATAGACTCTGAATCTTGAGTCTGGCAGTCCGGCGATCTTCAGACTTTCATGACAAAGTCTGCAAGTCTTCATACTAGACTGATGGAAATGTTTTGCCAGCTTCAAAACACACAAGGAAGTTTTCTCCAACACCTGGTCAGTGTCCTACCCCGAGTAACAGGTCCTATAGTCCTCTTTCTAGGCGTTCTTTACTCTTGATCACTCATCTTGTAGACTTTCTACAGGACCTGCTTTCCAATTCCATACAGAATTAGAAACTGAGTGATCCCCATGGCGAGACGGCGGCATGAGCAGGGGTCGACGGTGGAGCTTTAAATGGCTGGAACAGAGACGGAGGTGGCTGGCATGGCTTCGACGGCAACTAGGGCGAGCTAGGGACAGTAGGGGACGCACGGGTCTCGGTGGATGGGCGCGAGCGGAACAACAGGCGCGGGAGCTTAGGCGGCGCTTGCCAATGCACGGACGGCATGAGGGCGGTCAATTATGGCTACAGTTAGCTTGGCTGGTTTTCTCAGGTTTTTCTTGCTCCAAAATAGTAGCATTGGAGGTAGAATGGCTGAGGAAGAAGAAGAAGAGATGGCTACAGCTGGAGGGGGGACCATAAGCCTCAAAAGTACATGGAAAAGATCTAAATACTCATTACAGGACCCTCCACTTGTTGCTGCCTCATCCTTAGCCACTTTCCTTCACAAATCTTCCCCCATAAGCCACCCAAGGGTGCTGAAATGTTGCAGACCACCATGGCTACGAGTTTCAACATGGTCCCTCCAAGGTCACTCTAATTTCACCTCAAATTAATACAATTGGTGCCCAAAAATTCTAGCCAAGGTATCTACATTAAATCCATGATTTTCCTCACCAATGAATCCAACTTGAACGCCATAAATCCACCCAAAAATGGTCCTATAATTTTCCCGATTCAAAATAGCCAAATTTCAATTTTTTGCCAAAATCCAGAATTGCTGAAAAATTTTCGGAGGATGAGTCAACGTTTCTAAAATAAATCGTGACATGACAGAACTTTCAATTTTTGAAATCAGGTTCAATTTCATAGTTAATTTCAACCCAACGCAATTTTAGCGTGACCTAACCTACCGGGTAGCTTTTATGAATTTTTAGCGTAATTGACCGGTGTCGCGACCTAAATTTTTCGGGTTTGAACCACCTAAGGTTTGGCTAATGGATTACTAAGCCTAAGCTTAGCTCGGGCTCTCCCAAGCCCATACCAATTCGCGACTTAGGTTTAAGTTTTTAACATGCAAATGATTTTCAATCAGGAGTCGCCACTAATCTATTTTTGGTGGGTCGATTAGGAACCCAAGTAAAGTAACAGGGGATTTACTTTACTCCTGCGAACCAGAGATTATGAGTTTGGGGACTTGGTTACGCTAGATTTCTCTAACTCCCTTTCAGTACCTTTCTCTTTTATTTAAAAATAAAAAATGTTTTGCAGGCAGCTTTGATTGATTTTAAATCTATTTTCTTAACATGTGAGGTGATCATGCGGGTGCGCAAACCATCAATTTAACACCCAAGTAAAGCAATAAATAAATTGCAGGACTTACCTCATAGCAACGAAAGCATCTACCTTGTTAGGTCAGAATTCATATCAACAGTCCTAAATATGATTTCTATTTAACACGCAGTTTCCTTTTTGGTTTTGTTTTCACTTATTTAATGGAAATCACGCAATATGCAATACAATATAACTAAATGACCTAATTCTAATGACATGCAATTTCTAATTAAATGGACCTAGCAACAATCACTAAATGACATGCATTTCATGAATCTAATTCGATATGACATGTAGATGATATTTTTTTTCTTTATAAATGTGCAATCTATCCTAGGGATTGAAACTAACTTATCCTAAGACATTTTTTTTTTGTATTTTTTATGAAATTCGAAATTAGAAAAATGTGAAAATTATCTAGCTAGATTAAAATTCTATCAAACTTATATAAGGATTAGGTCAAGCTAAACCCTAATTTAAACCAAGATATTATCTTAACTTAGCAATCTCTAACCTAAGATGCAATCTATTTAAAAAGATTAATCTAAACACCTTAATTCTACATGACATATGCATGATGAATTTTTTGTTTTTTTTTTTTAATTTCGAAATTTAAAATATCCACATAATTAAACATGCAACTTAAATTAAACAAAAGCTAACATCCTAAATGAATGCACTTTTTGGATTTTTTTTTTTTTAAAAATTCGAAATAAAATATCTATTCTAAATATGCAAGATAATAAGAAATATTCTAAAACAAACCTAATCCTAACTCAAATATTTTTTGGATTTTTCTTTTTACAAAAATAAAATTGATTCAACCAACATGACGGCAAATTAGATAAGATGGGATTGATATTCACAAATTGGCGAACTATATCTCGCGCATGAGATCGGGTTAGCCAATTTTTAAATAAATCACGAATCGAATCTCGGGCAGGAGATCGGATTGACGATTTTTTAAGAAATTGCGATTGTGAGTCGGATTTCGAGCACGAAAATCGGACTGTCAATCCCAAATTTCAGAGCAATTTCATGTCGGGCAATCTCAATCTTACATTAAGATATAATTATACTAAAAAGAACAAGTAAAATAAAATAAAATATAAAATAAAATAAATAGAAAACTACCTAATGTAATTTTCTTTTTTTTTCCTTTTCTTGTTTTGCTTTCCACCAAGAGTGGTGCTCGTGGTGGCTGGTCACCGTCGGTCTGGCAAGGGCATCGCGATCGGAGCTCCGGCGAAGGTCTGACGAGGGGTAGCAGCGCGCGGCGAGGGAGTAGCAACCGGCGTTCGAGCATCGGTGAAGGGGGCGTCGCAAGCATTGCTAGCGACAAGCGGACCACCGTATCTGCAACAGAGACTTGTGGAGACAGCTCAACGAAAGGCTGTTGTGTCAAAGAGGTGCAGACGAACGAGCTGAGAGACAGCAAATGCGGCGTCGCGACTGAGGGCAAAGACACGGCGAAGTCGGTCTGCTGCGAGTCGGTGGCGGCACAGTGAACGGTTCGGATCTACTGGTGTAGGGGTACTACTACACGGTGGTGGCTTCGTCGGGTCGTGGAGCAGCGGTGCGAGGGCTGGCTGAAGAGGCTCGGATCCTGTTCTGGCGAAGGCTTAGCGAAGCAGAGTGCTATCGACCGAAGGGTGGAGGCGCAGCAGCTTGGGTCGCAGCGTCGGATCGGGATGCTGGAGCAACAGGGGACCGGCGTTCAGATCGGGCCGCGATAAGCGAATGAGAAAAGCCAAGGTGCGAGATCGTCGCAATCGGATCAACATGGCGGTAGTGGTGTGCGGTAGGACTGCGTGTCGTGGCGCAACCGGCGAAACGGCAGTGACTGGCAACTCGGCTACCTGGGGCTGAGCCTGCAAATTGCGAACACGGGCAGGAGCGGCTCCAGTGTCGGGAGTTGTTGCAATAGGCACATCTAGAGCAGCAGCAGCCAATGCAGGGGTAGTAGACCGGCAGCATGGCAGCGTCGTGGTAGGGTCACGGTAGCAGAAGCGGAGCCAGCCGGGGGAGAGTAGAAGTAGGTGGAGAGACTTGAGGAAGACGATGAACAGTAAACGTCCAATCACTCCTCCTTTTTGCTGCTTCTGCTTTTTTCTTTTCCCCCGAAGAACCGAAGGCTTCTTTTTCTTTCTTCTTTTCTTTTTATTCTTCTTGACCTCGAAAAGAAAACCCTAGAGAATACCCCTCTCTCACATTTTTCTCTCGGAAATTTTTCCCCCTCAGTGTGGCCGAATGTCTCAATTGCGTGGCCCTCCTGAAACCCTACGCGAAAAAACCTTTTTATAGGTTGAAGATTATGATTTTAATTTCCTTTTTAAATTAACATCCGTAAAGATTTCTTTTTCGCATGCAATATCAATTTTTTATTTTCCACATCTCTTGATTTTATCGCCTAAAGATAAGATTGCAACCCGATTTTCTTAAATTCCAAAAATCCACCGTAATATCATTTCAAATCTCCATTTAGGTAATTTTTATCATTTAAAGAAAACAGGCTTGGGCCAATTTACTCGCTTCGTGGGCTTAGTCCGACCTGCCAAATTAAAGCTTAGAACCACTAATTCGAACCCATCTGCCACCGGTCCAATAAATAAATGCACAAAATGCAAATTAAAAACAAATGCACCTAAATTAATATGCTATGCAATTAATATATTTTTTTAGAGATAAAATTAACCCATAATTTTTTAATGCGATATATGGCTAAATGGATCGCCAAAATTTAGGTGTCAACAGCTGCCTCTCTTTGAAGGTGAGCTCATAGAGGTTGCCTTCAAAGACAAATTGAGACCTAAATTTTGACCATGCACATGCAATGAATAATTCTTTTGTTGGAAAATGAATTCCTTTTTTTAATGCAATTTATTTGATGCGTGGCAATGCTAATGCAAATGATAAATGAACTTACCTGGAATAACTTACCTTCAAGGGGGTAGAGTAATTCGAAATAGTTGGCGTTACATGTTCAGGACTTGTACCATTCTACGGTCACCAAGAATAGTAACATGACTTTATGAAGAGACTATTTTCCCAGGACCCGTACCATTCTACGGTCGCCCAGTATGGTAGTGCTTGGTTGTGTCTAGGACTCATACCATTCTATGGTCGCCTAAATGGGGATTCATTTTCTAGGACCCATACCATTCTACGGTCGCCTAAATGAGAAAATAGGTGTTGTGTAGGACCCGTACCATTCTACGGTCGCCTGAATAAGGAATAGGTGTTTTCGAAGACTCGTGTCATTCTACGGTCGCCTTGATAGAAAATTGATTTTTCAGGACCTATACCATTCTACGGTCGCCTGAATGAGGAGATTGCTTTTCCAGGACCCTTACCATTCTACGGTCGCCTAAATGGAGAATTTGCTTGGCTAGGACCCGAATCATTCTTTGGTCCCCCAGCGTTGTAACGCAGATCATCTGACCAGGACCCGAACCATTCTTCGGTCGCCTTAATCAGATTGAATCTGGAGAAAAATCTTTGGGGGACAACTTCATCAATTGTCGGTGTAAAGGACTCTAGGCTACAAAAGCACGCCAGGTTGATAAAAGAAAACCGGGCTACGGAAGCACGCCGGTTTAATAAAAGAGACTCTGGGCTACGAAAGCACGTCATGTCAATATAAATGAACATCGGGCTACGAAAGCACGCCGGGTCGATAAAAGGGACATCGGGCTACAGAAGCACGCCGAGTCAATGAAAAAGGACACTGGGCTACGAAAGCACGCCAGGTCAAGAACTGGACACCGGGCTACGGAAGCACGCTGGGTCTATTAAAAGAGACATCGGGCTACGGAAGCACGTCGAGTCAATGAAAAGGGACACTAGGCTACAAAAGCATGCCAGGTCAATATAAAGGATACCGGGCTACGGAAGCACGCCGGTTCTATTAAAAGGGACATCGGGCTATGAAAGCACGCTGAGTCGGTGAAAAGGACTCTGGGCTACAAAAGCATGCCAGGTCATGAAAAGGAACACCGAGCTACGGAAGCATCTGGGTCGATGAAAAGGACTCTGGGCTACGAAAGCACGCCAAGTCAATATAAAGGACAGCTTGACCGAGTCAAGTGTCGATGCACTTGAGAGAATATAACTGCATAATGACAAGTATTTAGAGTATAGGTAGAGAGATACTTACCTGGTGATATCTTTGATTCTTGGGGATGTGTCTTCTGGAATTTAGATATCTTGGTAGAAATAAATTTTGGGAACATCAAGGATGCACCTTGAATGTTCATGAAGGTTTCTCATCTCCTAATATCATGAGACATTTTGAAAGGAACCTGAATGTCAAAAGCTCTTGAGTCTTTGAAAAAGCATTACCTGTCAGACATGATTAGAGCAAAAATGCATTTACCAAAGAAATAGGCAATTAAGGCTATTCTGGAATGCACACTTCAAAATCCACTGAAGTTTTTATTAATTTAGTCGGGCTCATGCATAATGACCTTTGCATCACCCAAATTTCTACTGGAGAGAATTATCATTCAAGACAATTTTCACTCATGACATGGATTTCCTAAGAATACCAAATGAGGGACCTTCAGTTAGAAATGACTTTCACTCACTCTCATTTAGATGCTATTTTATGAGAATCACTCCATCTCACTATCATCATACCAACAAGGGCTCAAGTATTCTGGCAAGCGATACGACCTTACCAATTTGAGAGGTCTTTAATAGGGATCGTAATGCAGGCTCGGTCAATGACTTAACAAAGGGACTCTTCAAGTCAAGGCAATTGAAAGAACAATTTTGTAATCATCTTCGGGTTTACAAGTTAAAAACCCCGCAAAATGAGAAAGAAATAATCTTGCTCGTACTTCTTCGAGCAATGCTTATAAACATATCAACTCCCATGTTAATTCAAGTGCCCTAATTTGAAGAGACTTTATAAGGGACGTAACGTAGGTTGGGTTTATGGGTTGAGAAATGAAATGATTATTAGGCTCAAAATGTGTGTAAAGGGTGAGAGTTGATGATCATCTTGACATTGCCACCAATTTTCTTTTTCACCACGGGGATTGTCTTCATAAGGTGCCCCATTGATTATAGAAACTCAGCTTTTGAGTTCTTTGAGTATTTGCTCCATTGGGATTCAATTCTTGCAATTGATAGTCATCTATCTCGACTTTCTTTTTTCATCTATGGGCATTGGCCTTGCTTTTACCAGACACACCACTTTTTCATGCCCCTAGTTCTTATTCATTTTTCTCTTCACTTTTTTTCATGGGCGTTGGCCTTGCTTTTACCAAGCACACTGCTTTTTCATGCCCCTTAGTTCTATTTTGATTTCAATCCTTGCGCACAATGCGTGCGTCAAGCAATTACACTCTGAATGACACTCGAACTTTTCAAGAGTCTTCATCTGCCTTTTGCCTTGCCCTAGTGTGGGAGATGATCACCAACTGGGTTTAAAGAAATAAAATTGCAGGCTCAAGTGGGCTATGCAAAGGATATAAGTGTATAGGATAGTGAAAGAAATGTTCTTCATCCTCCTAAGGCACTTAAATTATCACATGAATTCAATGTAATAGCATGACTAGATATTGATGCAAGTGAGAGTAAGAAAATTTCAATCCATTTTCTTCACCTTATAGTGTTGTCTTACCCTCCAATTTGCCCCAATGTGGGGGGTTCTTGATAGGGGTAATTTGAAAGAAATTCCACAAGTGTATGAGGCTCAAAGGGGTTAAGCAATGGGTCACCTGTTGTGTTTAGGATAGAGAAATGAATTGTCCCTCATCATTTCGATTATCGTACCTTTTTCGAGAGAACTCTTTACCTTGTGGATATGGAATTTCCTACACTCATCTCACAAGTGTATCAAGTGTATAAGTAAGGGACTATCTATAGGATAGGGCTTGCCTTTCATCATCTTGATATGTCTCATTCAGCATTCTTAAGCATTGAAATCACTCGATTGAGTTGTCTATCTTGACAAATCTCCACATGAAATTGGTGAGCTAAATCAATATGAAAATTCTATTTTCAAAAGAGTCTAGCAATTTTAAGCATGAAAAACTTTTGTGACTTCAAACAGACAAAACATGCTCTCATAAGAATGAAAAACATGATTTCAAGCATTCAATCAAAGAATTGTCCCACGAAGGGACTATCTCAGCAATTGGATGTCCTTGGATTGTCCCTATCGATCAAGACCGAAAATCCACTTTTGCCCTTGCACAAAAGAACATGCATGAAAAGGATACTATGCAACATCAGAGAAAATTCAAGTTACACATCCATTTTGGCTCAGATCGAGATTTTATCTCAGTCGGGTCACTACCGAAATCTGTTATGCTCCCAATTTATCATCTGCAAGAAAAAGAATAGTGTCATTTCCCAAAATTAATTATGTTCAAGGACGAGACGTACCTCTTCCACCAGAGAATGATGGTGCTCTTTCTTGCCCCTCATTTCATTTTAGAAATGTGTTCTCAAACTTATTGAGCAACAGTTGAGCCAATTGATCTATTATTGCAACCTAATGTGCCTTTCCAGATGCTTTCTCATCAGGCTAAGAAAGTGATGCTCTGAAAATATAAAGTAAATGAGTCAGAAAATTAGACAGGGTTAACCTAATACATGCTTTTGGGAAACGGCTTGCAAAATGATTTTTTTTTTCCTTTTTTGGGAATTTTTTTGATGAGGAAGCATGAATAAGCCTAGTCCTCAGATTTTCTCAATGGATGAAATTTTTTATTGTTGGATATCGTCACCGGGCTAGTTTGGTGTACCCCACCATCATGTCCTTCAAAACAAAACTTGTGATTTTACTGAAATTCATCAATCGAATTACATTTATTGGAATGTGATGTTCAAGTACTGAACAAATTGAAATCAAATCCTAAAAAGCGATAAAAATTCTCACGCAGGGGAAGGTGTATGCCCCTAATTAAATGAGAAAATCGAACTACTTAGGACCATGAATCATGTGTACTTGAATTCTTCACCCTCCTTGATCTTGTAATGCGAACCCTTCAAGTCAGATATTCTTTCATCTAGATATGTCACTAGTCTCTTCATGATGGCATCAAATTCGGCTACCTCAGGAAAATGAGACGGTTCAAAAGGTCTTCTTGGTTCTCCTCTTGGAGTCGCGATTTCTCACTGAAGATAGATCGCAGCACTTTTGCTTGATGAGATAAGCTCTTTTTGATCCGTCATTTTAGCTCTCGATCGTGAACGGATGGATGAGCGAGATTGTTCCATAATCACCTAATTCAAATGAACGGGAACATGTAAGCATGAGGTGTAAATAGAAAGTCAATCCATGACTCTAATCAATTTTTTTTTTTTTTATTCATGAAAAGTTCATACAAGAAGGGCATTTCCTAAAAATGGACTAGGAAAATAAAGATAGACACCCTAGCAAGACTAAATTCCCTAGACATGAATTGAAAACAAATTCTCCAAAAAATTTTTTTGCAAATGATTCATTACATGGCAATTTCCTTATTTCATTTCTAATTGACAAGTGAATTAGATCAAATGACTAACCTAGATTGTCATGGACGGACCAAAAGTATGGCAAAATAAGCAAATTGCATAGTATAGGGATAGAAGACTTACTTCACTAAGGAAAATCAATGGCAATCACATAGACATGTGCATGGTAAGTGAGGCTCGATTTCTAGTCTATAAGGCTTATCAAGGTGAAGCCATAAGGATGATCGGACTAGCCATGGGCTTGTGGACTATGTCGAGTCCTCATGACTCCAGCTTTGTCAAAGAGCCGACCCGGGTCGCGGGCATGCGGACCGAGGTGGATACTCTTGACACCATGAAAGAAACTTCGAGATTGAGATGGGCGACTTGTACCGCGAGCATATGGTCGGAGTGGCATCCATCTCAATACCATCCTAAATGATCCTATGCGGCTCAAGTCTGGCGGCGGGTTGTGTGTGCAAGAGTGTAGTGCTAAATGCAAGGCATACGCAACAGTTTAAATTACACAACACTTCAATAACTTGAATTTAAAACATTCATCCTCAACTCCAATCCGCAAGACAAAGGTTAACAATCACTACTCCCCTTATACCTCACATCCTACAAAAACATTTAACACCTTAAAGGTTAGGGACATACCTGAGATCCTCCCTGCCAAACAAAAACATTTTTCAAAAGAAAAGAAAAATTGGCCTAAGTCCACTAAGAGTATTAACTCAAGTCCCCAGCGGAGTCGCCAAGCTGTCGTGACCTAAATTTTTCGGGTTTGAACCACCTTGGGTTTGGCTAATGGATTACTAAGCCTAAGCTTAGCTCGGGCTCTCCCAAGCCCATACCAATTCGTGACTTAGGTTCAAGTTCTTAACATGCGAATGATTTTCAATCAGGAGTCGCCATTAATCTATTTTTGGTGGGTCTATTAGGAACCCAAGTAAAGTAACGGGTGATTTACTTTACTCCTACGAACTAGAGATTATGAGTTTGGAGACTTGGTTACGCTAAATTTCTCTAACGCCCTTTCGGTACCTTTCTCTTTTATGTAAAAAAAAAAAAAGTTTTGCAGGCAGTTTTGATTGATTTTAAATCTATTTCCTTAACATGTGAGGTGATCATGCAGGTGCGCAAACCACCCATTTCACACCCAAGTAAAGCAATAAATAAATTGCAGGACTTACCTCATAGCAACGAAAGCATCTGCGTTGTTAGGTCAGAATTCATATCAACAGTCCTAAATATGATTTCTATTTAACACGCAGTTTCTTTTTTGGTTTTGTTTTCACTTATTTAATGGAAATCACGCAATATGCAATGCAATATAACTAAATGACCTAATTCTAATGACATGCAATTTCTAATTAAATGGACCTAGCAACAATCACTAAATGACATGCATTTCATGAATCTAATTCTATATGACTTGCATATGACATTTTTTTTTCTTTATAAATGTGCAATCTATCCTAGGGATTGAAACTAACTTATCCTAAGACATTTTTTTGTATTTTTTATGAAATTCGAAACTAGAAAAATGTGAAAATTATCTAGCTAGATTAAAATTCTATCAAACTTATATTATGGATTAGGTCAAGCTAAACCCTAATTTAAACCAAGATATTATCTTAACTTAGCAATCTCTAACCTAAGATGCAGTCTATTTAAAAGATTCATCTAAACGCCTTAATTCTACATGACATATGCATGATGACTTTTTTTTTTTTTTTTTAATTTCGAAATTTAAAATTGCCACATAATTAAACATGCAACTTAAATTAAACAAAAACTAACATCCTAAATGAATGCACTTTTTGGATTTTTTTTTTTTTTTATTTTTTAAAAATTCGAAATAAAATATCTATTCTAAATATGCAAGATAATAAGAAATATTCTAAAACAAACCTAATCCTAACTCAAATATTTTTTGGATTTTTCTTTTTACAAAAATAAAATTGATTCAACCAACATGACGGCAAATCGATAAGATGGGATTGATATTCACAAATTGGCGAACTATATCTCGTGCATGAGATCGGGTTGGCCAATTTTTAAATAAATCGCGAATTGAATCTCGGGCGAGAGATCGATTGACGATTTTTTAAGAGATTGTGATTGCGAGTCGGATTTCGAGCGCGAAAATTGGACTGTCAATCCCAAATTTCAGAGCAATTTCATGTCGGGCAATCTCAATCTTACATTAAGAAATAATTATACTAAAAAGAACAAGTAAAATAAAATAAAATATAAAATAAAATAAATAGAAAACTACCTAATGTAATTTTCTTTTTTTCCTTTTCTTGTTTTGCTTTCCACCAAGAGTGGTGCTCGTGGTGGCTGGTCACCGTCGGTCCGGCAAGGGCATCGTGATTGGAGCTCCGGCGAAGGTCCGATGAGGGGCAGCTGTTGTTGACGCCTAAATCTCGTTTTTTTAATTAGGTTTTTTTTGCCTTTTTCGGATTAAAAAAAAAAAAAAGCAAACAAAAAACAACAAGAAAAACATACGCCAGCAGCCCATTTTTCTCTCCCTCTCTTCCCTCCGCATGGGCCCCTATGGCCCATTTTCCTCCTCCTCCAGCCCGGTCCTCTTCGGTCATCTTCTTCCTCTGTCTCGCCTCGCGCAGCGCACACGCAGAGGCGCGACGCCAGATGAACGGACGGACGGCGACGCACGTGGAGGGCAGCTGGCGGACAGGTGGCGGATGGGACGCCGGTTCGACCGGCGAAGGCCATTCGGCTTGCAAAGATCAGCGGTCGAAGCTCCGTTGACTGCTCGCCCCCTTGCCTATAAATAGGCTTCTCCCGACGATGGCGGAGAGCACGGCGAACTCGGAGATTTCCCTTGAGAGACTTCAGGGAGATCAAAGAGTGAGCACGCGAGAGAAATCCGGTCGCGAACTCGAACGACCTCCCTCTGAGAGACTTCGGGGGAGGCCGACGACAAGCGAATCCGGAGAGAGAGGGTCGAGCTGGGTAGGGAGCCGGGGTTAGGGTCCAGATTTGAAGATCCAAGGGCGAGAAGGCCAGATCTGGTACTCGAGCGCCCTCCGCCGAAGCGATAGGCCATCGTCGTCGCCATCCGCTTTCCCCCTGCATCATCGCCATTCAATCGTTGCTACTCGCCAACCATCACAGCCCCGACGACGACCAGCAACGCCCCCGAGCTGTGCTCCCTCTGCAGACAGGTATCAACACCGCCCGCCGTTGCTTTTCCGCCCGAAACCCTGGTCGCTGCCCCTGCCCATCGCCGATCGCGTTGTCGCTATCGTTTCCCCCTACCTGAGACTCTAGTCGCGTCTGCCAATTCCCCCCGACGCGAGCCTCACTTGCTGCTGCTCTACCGTGACGTCACCCTCGTCGAACGGCTTGCCGTTCAACGCAACACTATCCCCGTCAAGCGGCCAGCTACTGTCCTCGAGCCCGTCATCGCCATCATCGTCGTCGTCCGACCGCCCAGTAGCTCCTCAGCCACCCTCGTCAGTGTCGCGAAGACGTGGGCAAGGAGAGGGGCGCCTGTCGGGTCCAAACCGGGTAGGGTTTGCCCCCCCAGTCGGGTCGGACCCGGATTGGGCGTCCGGGTAGGGTTTCCCCGTTTTGGGCCTGCGCGTGTGGGCCGGTTAATCTTTGGGTTGATTTTTCTTAATGAAGATGGGCCAAATCAGTGGGCTCTGCTTGTGTTTTAAAAATAAAAAATAAAAAAAAATAAGTCGGGCCTGCGTTGCATGCCCGTTCGGTCTCTCGGGTCGACGACCTGGGTCGGTCCCAACCCGAGAATCCGACTGGGTCGTTTTTAATATATTATTTTAATATAAAATAATATTTTAATAAGAAATATAATAAAATAATAATAAAATAATAATTATTTTCCAAAAAATTAAAAAAAAAGCAAAAATATCTCATATTTTCCCAAAAAAGGCCAAAAAGTCAGAAAAAGCCAAAAAAAAGAAGATTTATATTTTCCAAAACATAAAAAAAAATCCCTTTTATGTCCAAAAATGAGAAAAAAGACCAAAAAGTGTTTTGCCTCCACAAAAGCCTGGAAAATCCCTCAAAAATCCAAAAAACCTCAAGATTTAAACAAGATTAGGTACCGAAAGGGCATTAGTGATTAACTAGTGTAATCAAGTCCCCGATCCTAATTTCTGCAGTTGCGCAGAGTGAGTATTTCTCCCGATACTTCGCTTGGGTTTCTAATCAACCCATCCCAAATCGATTAGTGGCGACTCCATTTTAAAAATTGATTTACAGGTTAAAAACTTAGATTATTAAAGTCGTGAATTGGTGGACTTGGGAGAGTCCAGGCATAACGAATTTCAGCCGAGCCATTAGCCTCCTTAGGCGTTCGTACCCGATTGCGGGCGCCAAAAAAAAGAGGTCGCGACAGCTTGGCGACTCCGCTGGGGACTTTGAGGACTTAAGCCATTTTATCTTTGTTTAATTGCTTTGCTGACTTGGGTCTTTTTCTTTTGTGCAGGTTAATAGCTTAGAGTTATATATATATATAATGTTTTGTGATTATAAACTGCTGTGCATCCTTAAATGTTTAAGCACTACACATGGCACACACAACCCGGCCGCCGGACCTGGGCCGCCATAGGATATTTAGGATGGTGTTAAGAAAGATACGGCTTCGAACGCGAGACTGCGTTGTAGAGGTTGCCTTTCTTTTCCCCGAATTTCTCTAGCCGAGGTTAGGAGGGTATACTGCTAACGCGAGATTGCGACGAGCGGATATTCTTTTAATTTCAACAAACCTTCTCAGTTAGAAATCGAGCCGCACATATCATGCGCATGTCTATGTGATTGTCATCAATTTTCTCGCGTGATGTAAGTTTTTTTCGTGTACTTTGCAATTTAATTACCTTCCTGCATATATTGAGAGGTCCATGATTAGTCTAGGATTTAATACCACGGTCATTTAAATTTGAAAGTAATTGTCATAAAGTTTAAAAAAAAAAAAAACTTTTGCAAAAGAAATTACTTTCAGTTGATGTTTTTATTCTCAAGCATGTTACAAAATTCTTTTCTGCAAGGATTTTCGTTTGCTTCAAAAAGGGATTGAAGTCTTTTTCGAAATTTGTTGCACTTCATGCTTTCTTCGCCTTTCGAGTTGAATATCCTTTTAGTCCATGCTAACATGTCACATGCCCTTTTTCAATCCATGCTTAAGAAATCCTCTACCTTTTCATGAATAAACAAAAAGAGTAGAATTAGATCGTCATCATGGACTGACTCCCTATTTAGGTCTTGTCTTCACACATGCTTGTTTATTCATGGACAGGTAATCACGGAGCGTCAACGTTCGCCAATCCAGACTCGCTCAAAAGCAAGAGCAAGAATGGATGAAGAAAATGTACCAAGCCGTATTGCGGTCGTGGAAAGTGAAATGAAGCAAGTTTACAATGTGCTTCAACAACTCTCAAAGCAGATAGACTCCATCCAAGGCAAACTCACTCCCGCCCCGGCCTCAATCGAGGTATTGTTGCCACAATCATCTACTAGGGGTGATCAAGGTGGAGATACCGACGGTAATATGCTTGAATTAGAGGATGATCCACACCAAACCGCGATTGGGAAAGCGAAGCCAGGCAATTTGTCTAAAACTGAGCATGACAAACGCCTCGAAAAGCTTGAGGAGAGGCTAAAACAACTACAAGGCCTCCAAGATCCTACTTTGACGGACCTTTCCATTTATTCCAATGTCAAAATGCCGGAAAAATTCAAAATACCTGAGTTTGAGAAGTACAATGGCACGACTTGCCCTAGGGCTCATTTGCAAATGTACTTGGTTCGAATGACCCAATACGTTAATAATGCACCATTAATGATCCAGTTGTTCCAATCAAGTCTAATAGGCCCTGCCCTGAGGTGGTACATTACAAAGAACATGAACCTCCTCAAAACATGGAGCGAAGTGAGTAAGGCATTCCTCAAGCAGTATAAGTTCATAATGGACATTACCCCTTCTCGTGAGGATCTTGAGCATACTGAAAAGAAAAAGCACGAATCGTTTAAAGAATATACTATTAGATGGAGGAATTTAGCCGCCCAAATCAGTCCTGAACCAACCGATTTCGAGCTAAGAAAGATGTTTATCAAAACCCTCCCCTACGAGTACCGCAATCGAATGGTAACCATGATCGCCGAATCATTTAATCAACTCATTCCAGTAGGGGAGCAAATCGAGATAGGGTTGAGAGACGGTTGGTTCACTGAACCTGCATCCACGGGCAGGTTCAGCATGAAGAAAGATAAAGAACCCCTGGTAGATGTCAATGCGACCTACAATCATTCTCCAACAATTCAGACAAGTGCAAGACAGCAACAAACCACCAGCCATCAGCCATCCCAGCGTTACAACAACAAGAGACAATTTACTCCTCTTCCTGGATCTCCGTCACAGGTACTGGCAATCCTCCGGAAGAAGAACCTCCTTTCGATTGAGCCAAAACGACCCAACGCTGAAAGTTTTTCCAACTATGACCCATCAAAAATATGTGACTATCACATGGAAGAAGTGGGGCATTCGACTGATGAGTGCTTCGCCCTCAAGAGTCGAATCCAGAACCTGTTAGACACTAAAGCTTTCTCATTCCAAAGCAATCCGCTCCTTGATCACACCGACAAAGTAAACGCGGTATTTAGTTTTGAAGATAGTCAGGGCAGAAATGTCGAAGCACATACTGCTGACATCTATCAAGGGCTGGTAGAGGCCAGGTATTATTCAGGCAATGAAGTGCCACCCTTAGCAACAGAGAAGGAAGGGCCAGATGACATGACCACCATGTTTGGAGACCTTTTCATGGACACCATCAACGAAGGACTGTAAGGGGAAATGGGTGCATGCCCATTCAAGTAGAACCCTTTTTAATTTCCTTGCGCACTCTCCTACGTGGGAGCTTGTACATCTTCCTTAAGCTTGACTTGTTTTATTTTCAACATTAGTTCCGCTCGAGGAACTGACTTTTGAAAACACTTTTCCAAAATGTAAATCCACCTATTAAATAAAGTTGAAAATATTTTGAGAGCATGAGGCGGTATCCCAAACCAGCCCGGTGATGCTATCCAACCATGAAAAGAAAATACCATCCAAGGAGAATACTGAGGGCTGGGCTTCCTCATGCTTTTTCTCCCCCAAAGACCTATTTTGAAAAAAAAAAATATTTCATCACCCAAAAGCATTTGTCAAAACAAGATGATAAATTTAAGCACGTTTGTCTTTCTAACCCTCTCACTTTATGTTTCAGAACATCATCCCCTTTGATTTAGTGTGACTAGCACATCGTGTGAACAGACCAAACTTGAGAAAGCGGGGGCAAACGAAAAAGATCATCCCACCTCAAAGAAGGAAACAAAATATAGGACGTAATAGGTACATGCATACGGTTGAAATCAAGCCGTCCCTAGGAGCTCTGTGCACTCCACCTCGCTCTTGCCCAACTCCTTCTCAAGCCAAAGCAATATCTTTTCCCTAGAACGTGCTCGAGCAATTTCGTTGATGAAATTTCCAGCTTTGACAAGCGCGGAAGCACAGGAAAGGGATTTCTTCTCTTGAATTGGCTACTGTCAACAGGGAGGAAATCCAGACAATTGAAGTGATCTCTAGCCCCCTATTTAAGATGATGACGTTAGGACCTGGAAACCTAACTTCTTGTTCCTAACGCATGCTCTCCCAAGAAGTAATTGCCATAAGAGAATTGGAGATTTTGATTGTCCATATCAGATTCCATAGAAGCTTGAAGTACATGACTTTGCCCAATGCTGCTAATGGTCATATAGTCAAAGACAGAAGAAAATTCCACAGAAGGAAGGCGTTAAAGATGAATCAATGACCATCAATCATGCATACATGGCCACGAATGAGGAAGGCCAATTGAAAGAAATGTCGAAATGTGTCAAGACGAAGAGGCTGTCATCAACATTAAGAGATCCCTAGAAGTAAGCAAATATAAACTCTGGGGAAGGGTAATTTGGTATCGTTTCCAATACTCCCACTATTTGAACTCACTTTTGACATATTTTCTCCTATTCACAGGAAGTATAGGGTTCAAGAAACAAGCTTAATGGTTAAATTGGGCAAATCAAGTGACCCATATCGATTTACCTAACTTGGTATAAAAGGACGTGTCGTCCAGGAGCTGGTTCGGTTAAATAAAAAAGGCAGCGCCCTACGGACACCATTGGCACCTCTAGCCGAGTGGTACCCGAGAAGAAGCGAAATGGTCCGAAGTTGGGGGTTCGAATCCCCGACGCGGCAGTTAGCCGCTTGGTAGAAAAAAAGAAAAGAAAACTAATAAAATTTTTTTGCTTCTCTTGCACTTGCAAATTACAAGAGAGTAGGTGACCTATCGGAGTGAAAAGTGCAGGACTTCGTGTCCCACTCGCACTTCAGGTTCATCCAATCATCTGCAAACCAATGAAGGGTAATGTTGTATCGCTCCCAGTTGTCCAACTCTTGAGAGAGCTTGTGACTAACACGTTCCCTTTTGTCTATTGCAGGATCACCTGGCCGTTAAAGATACGAATAACAAATCAAGGAAAGACATGCCAAACTCTGATAAGCTCTCCTAAATGAAATGGCGTCCTGAGTAATCGCTAAAGCAAATGACAGAAACCTTTCAGGCCTCAAATCACGTGCGATTTTGGTCAGACTAATTGATCTACTTGTACATCTTCTCTTCTGTAGGGACAAAAACAGAGATGCCCGATCAGATCCCCAACCCCGGCTGATCCTTCATGCGTCATATCCCTAATCAATAGGGATAACTATCGACACCAATTTGCGAATAACCCTTTTGATGTTCAAAATTTAAAAACACCATTATGTTAACTCCTAAAGTTGTCAATAGGGTCTTTTTTGAGTCAAAACCATTCACTTGTTTTGAAGAGTTCAAACTCCATCATATTCAAAATGTTGCATGTCATTTCCAGATGAATTCTGCATGATGATTTTGTCTGTCTAAGTCACTTATTCCACTAAGGATTATTAGAATAGACAGCTAAGTGAAGAATACAAGATTAATTGAGCATGCTGGATGAGGCGCGTCAGAATGATGAAAGGCAAGCCATATCCTACACACAGTCCCCCATCTATACACTCGTGAGATGAGTGCAGAAGATTCCATGGCTGCAGGGTAAAGAGTTCTCTCGCGAATGGTACGATAACCAAAACAGTGAGAGGCATTTCATTGCTCACCCCATTGAGCCCCATACACTGATGAAATTTCTGTCCTATCCCTGTCAAGAACCACCCCACACTGGGGCAGATCGGAGGCGAACCAACATCACAAGGTGAGAAGAGAGATATAAATTTTCTTGCTCGCACTTGCATTAATCTTTGGGTGTCCTTATTGCATATGAACACTCACGTTAATTTAAGTGCCCTAGAATGACGAAGAGCAATTCTTTCTCTATGCACTTGTATTCATTGTACAACCCAATTGAGTCTATAATTTCACCCTCACATGGAGGCAAAACAGAAGTTACTGCCATTTAAGCAGCATAGCCTAGAGCGCCTACTGAAGATGAAGACTCAAGAGTCTAACAACAGTGTTGTGATTGAACTTGCCTAGGCTAGTTCCTCTAACGACAAGAATAAAAAACAGGGGCATAAAAAAGCAGTGTACCTGGTAAAAGCAAGGTTAATGCCCATAAATGAAGAACTGGAATAAAAATAGGGGCATGAAAAAGCAGTGTGCCCGGTAAAAGCAAGGCCAATGCCCCCCCAGTCAAAAATACAGCCAAGAAAAAGTTGTTGTTGTGGTCCATAGAACCTCCATCTAACAAGAAAGACTAGTGACAAATGCCAGGACAGTCACCAACCCTCACCCTCTTACATGTGAGCCAAGTCTACGTTACATCCCATTGTAAAAGTCTCTTCAGACTAGGGGCACTTCAATTAACGTAGGATTTCATATGTCTATAAGCATCGCTCGAAGAAGTACGAGCAAGATTATTCTATCTCTTTTTGCAGGATTCTTGACTGATAAGCCCGGAGATGATCGTGCAACATTTTCATCCATCAGCTTCGACCTTGATGGTCCCCTCTGATGAGCCGCTGACCAAGCCTTCATCACAATTTCAACAAAGACCTCTCACATTGGTAAAGTTGAACCGTTTGCGAGAATACTCAAACCCCTGCTGACATGATGACAGTGAGAAGTGTGGCCCTTATAAATCCTGCATCAATGGTCAGGATAGCCTTTTCCACGAGAGTGAGCGGAAAGTCCTTTCAAACTGAAAGTCCCTCATCTGGCATGCTCAAGACATCTACATTCTAAATGAGGGTTGTCTTTCAAAATCTTCCCCGGTGGAAATCAGATGATGTAAAACTGACAAAATTATCATGCATGAATCTCATTTGAACTCATGAATTTACAGCATATACAATCATGTATGCATATTGTGCAAATAGCAGACATACACTTAGAGATCAGAGATATTGCCAGGTAAGCATATCTCTATCCCCATTGTCTTTGAGTATCGGCCACCGTTCGGATACTCCATTTTTCTGACACTCGACCTGTTCGAGTTGTCCCCAGAGTATTGATACTGGTGACTGACCAAGTATCTCTTGGAATACCTACTGCTGTCTAGGTATCCCCATATCGTCAAGTACCCATCGTTGTCTAGGTACTTCCTTTTCATGACACTCGACCTGCCCGAGTTGTCCCCAAATTATATAGTAGCTGTTCAAGCATTCCATTGCTTTGCTTGGCACCGCCGTCCAGGTATGCTTTCTAGCACTTGGACCAGCCTGAGTGGTCCTAGATCATACCATTAAATACTTGTGTTCATCCAAGTATTCCAGTACTTTGTACACCTGTGGCTATCCAGGTGTTCCACCCCTTTTAAGTGCCTGCGGCAATCCAGGTAAACCTCGTGCTACATTCAAATTCTCATTACCAGGAGGTGAGAGACCTTCACGAATATGCGAGGCACGCCCTTGATATTCCTAATTACCAGGAGGTGAGAGACCTTCATGAATATCTCAGGTACGTCATCGATATTCCCAATCACCGAAGGTGGGAGACTTCTTCATTGAAGGTGAGAGACCTTCACGAATATGCGAGGTGCGTCCCCGATATTCTCAATTCGAGGTGAGAGATTCCCAACGTCCTCGATATTCCAATTACCGGGAGGTGAGGTGAGAGACCTTCACTGATATTCCCATACCTTCACGAATATCTCGTCCTCGATATTCCAATTACCAGGGAGGTGAGAGACCTTCACGAATATCTCAGGTACGCCCTCGATATTCCCAATTACCAGGAGGTGAGAGACCTTCACAAATATCTTAGGTACGCCCTCGATATTTCCAATTTCCAGGAGGTGAGAGACCTTCACGAATATCCAAGATATGTCCTCGATATTCCCTTTTACCAGGAGGTGAGAGACCTTCACGATAATCTCAGGTATGTCCTCGATATTCCAATTACTAAGAGGTGAGAGACCTTCACGAATATCCCAGGTACGCCCTCGATATTCCCAATTTCCAGGAGGTGAGAGACCTTCACGAATATTCAAGATACGAAGGTGGGAAACCTCGATATTCCCTATATGCCTTTTAAGGTGGGAAACCTTCATGAATATGAAGTAAGAAACCCATTCTCGATATTTTCCACATACCAGGAGGTGAGAGACCTTCATGAATACGAGACCCAATATCTCGAGGTGAGAGACCTTCACGAATATCCTTTGATTCTTCCTTTAGAGTTTTGTACTTGTGATAATTCAAGTACCCCTTCAATACCTGCAAGCAATTAGATACTCCTTCAACGCCTGCGAACATCTAGGTACCCTCCAAGAGTTCGTACTTGTGATAATTCAAAATACCCATTCAATACCTGTAATCATTCATGTACCCCTTCGATACCTGTAAACGTCCAGGTATCCTCCAAGAGTTTGTACTTGTGATCATCCAAGTACCCTTTCGACGCTTGCAAAGGCCCAAATATCCTTCAAGTTAGTACTTGTGAATATCCAGGTACTCTTTGATATACCTGTGAATGTCTAGGTATCTTCCAGAATCGATGCCCTGAGAAAGGTCGGCGCATCCTCCCGAGAAAGGTCGGGTTCCAACTGGTGTCTTCGACAAAAGTCAGACACCCCATAAATCAATGCCCTGAGAAAGGTCGGCGCATCCTCCCGAGAAAGGTCGGGTTCCAACTGGTGTCTTCGACAGAAGTCAGACACCCCACAAATCGATGCCCTGAGAAAGGTCGGCGCATCCTCCCGAGAAAGGTCGGGTTCCTACCGATGTCTTTGACAGAAGTCAGACACCCCAACAAATATGATGCCCTGAGAAAGGTCGGCGCATCTCCCGAGAAAGGTCGGGTACCAACTGATGACCTCGATATAGATCAGGCACCCACAAATAGATGCCCTAAGAAAGGTCGGCGCATCTCCTGTCACGCGACCGAAGAAAGGTTTGAGTCCGAGACAAACCACTTACTGCTCTCACAGGCCACCGAAGAATGGTTCGGGTCCTGGAAAAGCAATTTCCAGTCACGGCGACCGAAGAAAGGTTCGGGTCCGAGACAAATCATTGATTGTTTTAACAGGCGATCGAAGAATGGTTCGAGTCCTGGAAAAGCAACCCCCTCATATCACCAGGTAAGATGATGCCTTGATACTTGCCAAACTCGGGGTTCACACCCTATCTCACTCACTCTCGATAAGTAACTACAAGCATCTTCTTATCTGTCTTAGTATATGTAAAGTTATATTGCTCTTTTTCCTGCATAGAATAATAAGTCCCAAATAAAATATAATCTACTATGCGTGCATGGATAAAATTTAGGCATCAATTTGTCTTTGAATGCAACCTCTGCTAACTCACCTTCAAAGAGGGGCAGCTGTTGACGCCTAAATCTCGTTTTTTTAATTAGGTTTTTTTTGCCTTTTTCGGATAATAAATAATAAAAAAAAAGCAAACAAAAAACAGCAAGAAAAACAGAAGCCAGTAGCCCATTTTTCTCTCCCTCTCTTCCTTCCGCATGGGCCCCCACGGCCCATTTTCCTCCTCCTCCAGCCCGGCCCTCTTCGGTCATCTTCTTCCTCTGTTTGCCTCTGCAGCGCACGCGCAGAGGGCACGACGCCGGATGAACGGACGGACGGCGACGCGCGTGGAGGGCAGCTGGCGGACAGGTGGCGGATGGGATGCCGGTTCGGCCGGCGAAGGCCGTTCGGCTTGCAAAGATCGGCGGTCGAAGCTCCGTCGACCCCTCGCCCCCTTGCCTATAAATAGGCTTCTCTCGACGATGGCGGAGAGCACGGCGAACTCAGAGAGTTCCCTTGAGAGACTTCAGGGAGATCAAAGAGTGAGCACGCGAGAGAAATCCGGTCGCGAACTCGAACGACCTCCCTCCGAGAGACTTCGGGGGAGGCCGACGACAAGCGAATCCGGAGAGAGAGGGTCGAGCTGGGTAGGGAGCCGGGGTCGAGGTCCAGATTTGAAGATCCAAGGGCGAGAAGGCCAGATCTGGTAGTCGAGCGCCCTCCGCCGAAGCGATAGGCCATCGTCGTCGCCATCCGCTTCCCCCTGCATCATCGCCATTCAATTGTTGCTGCTCGCCAGCCATCACAGCCCCGACGCCAACCAGCAACGTCCCCACGCCGTGCTCCCTCTGCAGACAGGTATCAACCACCGCCCGCCATTGCTTTTCCGCCCGAAACCCTGGTCGCCGCCCCTGCCCATCGCCGATCGCGTTGTCGCTATTGCTTCCCCCTACCCGAGACTCTAGTCGCATCCGCCGATTCCCCGACGCGAGCCTCACTTGCTGCTGCTCTACCGCGACGTCACCTTCGTCGAACGGCTTGCCGTTCAACACAACACTATCCCCGTCAAGCGGCCAGCTGCTGTCCTCGAGCCCGTCGTCGCCATCATCGTCGTCGTCCGACAGCCCAGTAGCTCCTAAGCCACCCTCGTCAGTGTCGCGAAGACGTGGGCAAGGAGAGGGGCGCTGTCGGGTCCAAACCGGGTAGGGTTTGCCCCCGGTCGGGTCGGACTGGATTGAGCATCCGGGTAGGGTTTCCCCATTTTGGGCCTGCGCGTGTGGGCCGATTAATCTTTGGGTTGATTTTTTCTTAATGAAGATGGGCCAAATCAGTGGGCTTTGCTTGTGTTTTAAAAATTAAAAAATGAGTCGCTCGCAACGCAGCCCATCCGGTCTCTCGGGTCGACGACTGGGTTGGTCCCAACCCGAGAATCCGACCCGGTCGTTTTTTTAATATATTATTTTTTTAATATAATATTTTATTAATAAAATAATATTTTAATAAGAAATATAATAAAATAATAATAAAATAATTATTATTTTCCAAAAATTAAAAAAAAAAGCAAAAATATCTCATATTTTCCCAAAAAAGGCCAAAAAGTTAGAAAAAGCCAAAAAAAAAAAGAAGATTTATATTTTCCAAAAAAAAAAAAAAAAATCCCTTTTATGTCCAAAAATGAGAAAAAGACCAAAAAAGTGTTTTTCCTCCACAAAAGCCTGGAAAATCCCTCAAAAATCCAAAAAACCTCAAGATTTAAACAAGATTAGGTACCGAAAGGGCATTAGTGATTAACTAGTGTAATCAAGTCCCCGATCCTAATTTCTCTGGTTGCGCAAGAGTGAGTATTTCTCTCGATACTTCGCTTGGGTTTCTAATCAACCCATCCCAAATCGATTAGTGGCGACTCCATTTTAAAAATTGATTTACGGGTTAAAAACTTAGATTATTAAAGTCGTGAATTGGTGGACTTGGGAGAGTCCGGGCATAACAAATTTCAGCCGAGCCATTAGCCTCCTTAGGCGTTCGTACCCGATTGTGGGCGCCAAAAAAAAAGAGGTCGCGATAGCAGTGCGCGGCGAGGGAGTAGTAACCGGCGTTCGGGCACCGGCGAAGGGGGCATCGCGAGCGTTGCTGGCGACAAGCGGACCACCGAATCTACAGCAGAGACTGGTGGAGACAGCTCGACGAAAGGCTGCTGTGTTGAAGGGGTGCAGATGAACGGGCTGAGAGACAGCAGAGGCGGCGTCATGACTGAGGGCAAAGACATGGCAAAGTCAATCTGCTGCGAGTCGGTGGCGGCACGGTGAACGGCTCGGATCTGCTTACGTAGGGGTACTACTGCACGGCGGTGGCTTCGTCGGGTTGTGGAGCAACGGTGCGAGGGTTGGCTGAAGAGGCTCGGATCCTGTTCTGGCGGAGGCTCAGCGAAGCAGAGCGCGATCAATTGGAGGGTAGAGGCACAGCAGCTTGGGTCGCAGCGTCGGATCGGGATGCTGGAGCAACAGGGGACCGGTGTTCAGATCGGGCCGCGAGCAGCAAACGAGAAAAGCCAAGGTCACACCAGTCGTTGCAGGGGGATGGAGCAGAAGCGGAGTCGGCGCGAGATCGTCGCAATCGGATCAACAGGGCGGCAGTGGTGTGCAGCGGGACTGCGTGTCGTGGCGCGACCGGCGAAACGGCAATGACTAGCGACTTAGCTACCTAGGGCTGAGCCTGCAAACTGCGGACGTGGGCAGGAACTGCTCGAGCATCGGGAGTTGTTGTAGCGGGCAAATCTAGAGCAGCGGCAACCAACGCAGGGTAGCGGACCGGCGGCGTGGCAGCGTTGTGGTAGGGTCACGGTAGCACAAGCAGAGCCGGCCGAGGGAGAGCAAAAGCGGGCAGAGAGAGTTGAGGAAGACGATGAACAGTAAACGTCCAATCACTCCTCCTTTTTGCTGCTTCTGCTTTTTCCTTTTCCTTCAAAGAACTGAAGACTTCTTTTTCTTTCTTCTTTTCTTTTTATTCCTCTTGTCCTCTAAAGGAAAACCCTAGAGAATACCCCTCTCTCACATTTTTCTCTCGGAAATTTTTCCCCCTCAGTGTGGCCGAATGTCTCAATTGCGTGGCCCTCCTGAAACCCTACGCGAAAAAACATTTTTATAGGCTGAAGATTTGGATTTTAATTTCCTTTTTAAATTAACATCCGCGAAGATTTCTTTTTCGCATGCAATACCATTTTTTATTTATTTTCCACATCTCTTGATTTTATCGCCTAAAGATAAGATTGCAACCCGATTTTCTTAAATTCCAAAAATCCACCATAATATTATTTCAAATCTCAATTTAGGTCATTTTTATCATTAAAAGAAAATGGGCTAGGGCCAATTTACTTGCTTTGTGGGCTTAGTCCGACTTGCCAAATTAAAGCTTAGAACCACTAATTTGAACCCATCTGCCACCGGTCCAATAAATAAATGCACAAAATGCAAATTAAAAACAAATGCACCTAAATTAATATTCTATGCAATTAATATATTTTTTTAGAGATAAAATTAACCCCTAATTTTTTAATGCGATAAACGACTAAACAGGTCGCCAAAATTTAGGTGTCAAAAACCGGTGGTCGATTATTTTCAAGCCACATTGTACATTTTCGACACATTGGCGACTCTTGGTTGTTATGAAAATCTCGAGATTTCAAACACGGGCATAGAGTAAAGAAATGACAGAAAAATCGGTCTAATGCCGATTGATAAGAATTTTGCAATCAGGTGGGATCACCCACACTCTAATCACATACCTCTATCGAATCAACCTATCTTTGGTCTTTGATCGATTTTGGCGGTGCAATATTGACCATTGCAGATTAGCACGGTCGAGCAGTCGATTTTTGGTTGAATTCTCAAGTCGGTCGCGTTTAGATTCCTTAACGGCTTCACCTGCTAGACTAGTTATCCCGTGAGTGATCAGCTTAGGGAAAAGAACTATAGGCATGTCGATGAAAAGCTCAATTCATTTAATCAAAAATAGACTTGAAAATCAGGCTTTCACAAGGAGTAAGTGAGAAAACTCCCATTACTGAACCTACTGTTAGTGATGGCATTGGTCGATCTCCTCCAGATGCTGAAGATGTTTTTGCATCCCATTTCCCTAAAGTCTCACCCGAGGATCTACAAAAAGAAACTAATGTTCAAGGGGAGCAAAGAACTACACACGTTTAGGTTGATGTTCCTTCACTTCTGGATACTCCATAGGTACATTTCGCTGAAACTAGTGCCCAAACAAAACCGGAATCAAACTATCATCGGATAGTAGAACTCCCCTTGGAGATTAAGGCACAACAATATGAAATGGAGTTTGAAATTCAGAAGTTGCATGCTACTCTTGGTTCTACCTCAAAATTCCTTACAGGCAAGGTACAATCTCTTGATACTTAGGTTCAGATTTTGAATTAACAGGCTTCACAGAATATGGCGAAAGTGGAGAATGTTTATCATCAGTGCCTGAACAAGCTTGAGGAGACTGTGCAATCCTTGGAGGATTTTCAACTTGTTCGTGTTCCCAAACAACCCTGATCATTTTTTTTTTATTCGACCTCTTTTTATGCCAAACTAATTTTATCTTTTTGCTACTGACAAAAAGGGGGATAGACTATGCAGATTGAATCTTTTGAATCTTATTTTTTGAATCTTATCCTTGACTTGTGGTTATGTTTTTTGTGGTGTTTAAACTTGTGTTGGAACCTTTATTGGATTGTTTTGTAGAATTGATAAGACTGATGTGTTTTGTGGATGCAGACTACTATGTGTATTTATTACAATTACTGTCTATTCTCTTTATAAATTATCATGTGCTGCTAAAGTGTTGTTTTTCATGATATAATTTTCATACTATAATTACATCTGCATGAAATTTTTGTTTCCATTAAAAATGGGGAGATTGTTGAGAAAACCCCGATCAGGTTTTGAAGTTGACAAAACTTTCCTTCTCTTATTCTTAATCTTACTCTAAAGGATACTAGACTTCTATGTTATATCATGAAATGCTGTCAAAATCTATTTTACATCATAAGTCTTTGCCACTCTGATGAAGATATAGAATGAACTCAGGACAAGAATGGAAATATAATCAGACTCAGGATTACTGATCTTTCAACAAGGATTCAATACGTGCAAGATTTATCTTGAATATCTAGCTTTCTGGCGGAGAATCTCACTTACCTTTTCTAAATATATTGATGAAATCAATCACGGATTGATAAAATCAATTTCGAAGACAAGTTCCTTTTTGGGAAGTAGCTACTTATGGAAACATAGATTCGATTGTATGGGCGACCAGAATTATCGGACTTTCACCTCAATCTTCAAACGGCTACAAGATTTCCTTAATCGATTCTGTCCAACAGGTTGATTGGAAGAAATTTCTCTGGAAAGTGCCAACGGTTAGAAAGATGTGGAGGAGTATTTAAGGAGGACATTCGGTCCATTTGAGAGAGTACGTGAGAATTAAAATTCCAAAGTTTAAAGCTTTTCAATCGCTTGTTCTTCATTAATAGTGCTTACAAATTGTACTCAAGAGAGAAAAACACAAAATGAGTAACTTAGTGAGTGAAAAAGAAACTCTTCACTGAGTGATCATACTGAAATCGTTATAATTCTCTGTTGATTCATTAGTGAAATTCAGCCAAAAGGCTGTCAGCGTGGGAGTGGACGTAGGTTTGATCTAAGCTAAACCACTATAAATCTCGTGTCCAATTTTCTCTTCCCTTGATTCTTTTGATTTGTTTATTGCAACACTTTTATGAGTTTTGCTAATTTTCAAAATATCTTATTTGAGTCTGAATTATATCAAAAGTTTGGTGTCAATTAGACTTTATTTGAAGAAAATAACTTTTACTACTTTTATTAGCTTAATTTGTTTTTACACATATTCACCCCTTTTAGGTGGTAATACTAGCACTTTCACACTCAAACAAAAATTACCAAGAGACAGGCTTTTGATGCTAAAGCTATTTATTCTTTATACTGCACTTTGTTTTCTACTGAATATAACAGAATTTTTTCATGTGAAATAGCTAAAGAAGTTTGGGGTAGGCTTCACGTTACTTATGAAGGAACTGATCGTGTAAAGGAGACAAAAATAAACATTTTACTTGGACAATATGAGAATGATTCCTAGAGAGTCTATTGGTGACATGTTCAGTTGCTTTACAGAGATTGTAAATGGATCGGTATATCAAGGTCAACCAATTTATGCTTCAATGAAGGTGAACAAACTATTGCGAGGACTTTCAAAGGATTAGAACCATGTGAAGACTATAATAAGGGAAACATAAAGGATCATGCCTCTTTCTATTGACAAGCTGATAGGCACTCTTCAATCGTATAAAGTGGAATAGATCAATGATGAAAAGGATCCAAAAGGTAAAAAGTCAATTGCACTTAAATCTAATACTGATTCTGATGATACAAATATAGACGATGACATGGATGACGAGCAGTTAGCCCTCATGATAAAGAAGTCCAGAAAACTGAATAGGAAAGGAATAAGATTGAACCGGAAGAAACAAAGCAAGCAAAATTCCCAAAAGAGATCGATGGAAGATGTTGAAACAAGCAAGGACATGATATGCTTCGAGTGCAAGAAGAAGGGACACATCAAGCCTAATTATCCCTTGCTGAAAAAGAAGAAAGGGAAGTATGAGAAATACAAGAAAGCTCTTAAAGTATAAACTTGGAGTGACACAGAATGTGAGGAAAGTGAAGAGAAACTTGCAAATATCTGTCTGATGGCTCATTAAGAATCAGACTGGGACACAAATTCAGAATCTAACAAGGAAATCGAGGTAAGTCACTAAGAAATTCTGTTAAAGTTTCTAAGTATATAGATGAATTTTGCCTCAACCTCAAATCTTCTCTTAAAAGGATTTCCGAACTAAAGAAGGAAAATTCAAAGTTCAAGCAATAGGATAACTCTTGGAGAAAAAAGTTTGAGAGTCTGAAAAATGATTTTGATAGTTTGAAAGAAAATGTTGATTCACTTTCAAAAGAAAATGAATGTTTGAAAAAGGAGATTTCAAATATTTCTACAAAGTTTTCCAAAGGGTCATAAATGTTAGAGAAAATTCTTTCAGCTCAAATATCTTATTTTAACAAATTTGGTTTGGGTATGAACAATGAAAATACTTATTCAATTGATTTTCCTAAAGTGAAGGAAAGACTTAGACAAAGACCCCCAAAGTCCTTTTACCAAAATCATTTCCAAAAAGGTTTTATAAAACCTATTGGCCGGAATGCTTTTAAATGTTCTAAGTGTAACATCTCAAAACATTTTGAGAATGAATGTTCTAAAGTTTGGAGATCTATTAAGAAGGACTGGGCAAATGCTATTTTTAAAACTAACTTTCTTGACCTAAGAAAATTTGGGTACCAAAGAAAGTTTGAGATTTCCTTTTGACTATAGGTCATTGTTAAAAGAAGAAAGCAAATGGTACTTGGACAGTGGTTGTTCTAGGCATATGATTGGACATTCAAGCAGTTTCTTGAATCTATAAAAACAAAAAGGAGAAAATGTCTCTTTTGATGGGAACGGCAAATGAAAAATTATCGGATATGGAACAGTAAAGATTGGAAGTTTAATCATCAACAATGTTTCACTAGTAAAAGGTTTGAATTATAATCTTCTTAGCATAAGCCAGTTATGTGATACAGGATTTAGAATCAATTTTCAAAAGGATGTCTACTCTTGAGTTAGTCAAGATTTATCTCAATCATTTACTAAGCGAAGACATGGCAATATTTATCTTCTGGACATAAGTCCAGTGAGCTCTTAGTGCCCCATTTCAATTCAAGATGAAGCATATCTCTAGCATTGCAAGCTTGGACATGTGAATATGAAACAGATTGCTAAACTCTCTTCTAAGAAGCTGGTTCGAGGTCTTCCTAAAATAGTTTGCTAGAAGTATGAATTATGTACTCCATGTATTTTGGGAAAATAGGTAAGAAGTTCATTTAAACTAGTAAATCAAGTTTCTACCAATCATGTCTTGCAACTTCTTTATATGGATCTTTTTGGACCAACAAGAACACAGAGTATTGGTGGAAATAAATATTATTTGGTAGTTGTGGATGATTATTCACGATTCACTTAGGTTTTCTTCTTGGCAAATAAGTTCGAAACCTTCTCTTATTTTTCAAAGTTTGCTAAGAAAGTTTAGAATGAGAAGGATTATGTTATTTCAAGTATAAGGACTGATCATGGTGGGGAAAACAAGTAAGAAGTTTATTTAAACTAGCAAATCAAGTTTCTACCAATCGTGTTTTGCAACTCCTTCATATGGATCTTTTTGGACCAACAAGAACACAGAGTATTGGTGGAAAGAAATATTGTTTGGTAGTTGTGGATGATTATTCACGATTCACTTGGGTTTTCTTCTTAGCAAATAAGTTCGAAACATTCTCTTATTTTTCAAAGTTTGCTAAGAAAGTTCAGAACGAGAAGGGTTATGTTATTTCAAGTATAAAGACTGATCATGGTGGGGAAAACAGGTAAGAAGTTCATTTAAACTAGTAAATCAAGTTTCTACCAATCGTGTCTTGCAACTCCTTCATATGGATCTTCTTGGACCAACAAGAACACAAAGTATTGGTGGAAAGAAATATTGTTTGGTAGTTGTGGATGATTATTCACGGTTCACTTGAATTTTCTTCTTGGCAAATAAGTTTGAAACATTCTCTTATTTTTCAAAGTTTGCTAAGAAAGTTCAGAATGAGAAGGGTTATGTTATTTCAAGTATAAGGACTGATCATGGTGGAGAATTTGAAAATCAAGACTTTGCAAATTTCTGTAATGAGAGTGGTCTTCAACATGTTTTCTTCTCTCCATATACCCCAAAACAAAATGGTGTTGTAGAAAAAAAATAGATTGTTATAGGAGATGGCAAGAATTCTACTGATATAAACTAAAATCTCTTCTCATTTTTGGCAGAAGCAGTTTCTACTACCTGTTATATAATTAACATGATATTTTTAAGGTGTATCCTAGAGAAGACTCCATATGAAGTGTATAAAGGGAAAAAGCAAAATATCTCTTATTTTCATGTGTTTGGCTGCAAGTGTTTTATCATGAAGAATGCAAATGATCGATCTGGAAAATTTGAAGAAAGATCGGACAAAGGAATATTTCTTGGTTACTCAACATCAAGCAAAGCTTATAGGGTCTTCAACAAAAATACTCAAACTGTCGAAAAATCTATGAATGTCGGATTTCAGGAAAGTATTCAAAACCAACAAGGTCAGACTCAACTTGAAGAGTCTGAACTAGTTTCAAACTTAATAAAGTCTTATTCCCCCGAAGGACTTTAGTTTTCTAGTGATCAAAGCCAAGCAGAACAAAAGTCAGAAGAGTTGAAGAAAACAGATGATCAGCAGATCTTAACAGTTTATGACAAACTAAACAACAACTGAAAGAACAAATCAAGTCATCTCAAAGAACTCATCATTGGCAATTTAGAAGAGGGAATCTGCACCAAATCCAAAGCAAAAGAAGATTCTAGTGCATTAGCACTTATTCATGAAATAGAACCAAAAGGAGTTGAAGAAGCACTATCTGACGAAAGTTGGATAGAAGCAATGTAGGAAGAACTCAGGCAATTCAGTATCAATAATGTCTGCGAACTAGTTCCAAAACCGAAAGGTAAATAAGTGATTGGAATGAAGTGGGTATTCAGAAACAAAATGGATGAAAAGGGCAAAGTAACTAAGAACAAAGCAAGGCTTGTGGCAAAATGATACACACAAGAGGAATGAATAGACTATGATGAGACTTATGCACCTTGAGCTTGGTATGAGAAGCTGAGTAAGTTCTTGATAAGTAATGGTTTTAAGAAAGGAAATGTTGATACAACCTTGTGTTGGAGAAAACTTCCGTATTTGTTTTGAAGCTGACAAAATGTTTCCATCCGTCTAGTCTGAAGACTTGCAGACTCTTTCATCAAAGTCTAAAGACCGCCGAACCACCAGACTCAAGATTCAAAGTCTACCCTCATTGACAGTTTCTAGACCGTGAAAGAAGACCTATCCAGAATTGAGAATTTATTGAAGGATTTGATTCTATTGACTAAAGAAGATCTCTCGGTTGGATATAACATCTCGAAATCTATTATTTGTTTTGATTCGGGTAATTTAGATATGTTGATTGGCAAAGCATACTTGGAAGGTTCTATTTATGGAAACCTATATCCTAATTGTATGGGCGAGCAGAATTGGTGGGCCATCGTCATATTCCTTAAATAACTCAGAATCTCCCTAATTGATTCTGTCCAACGGGTAGATTGGAAGAGCTCCTTTGGAAAGTGCCAAAGGTAATGAAGGCATGGAGAAGTATATAAGGAAGATGTTCTAGTTATTCGAGTGTGTGCGCGATAGATAAATTCCAAAGTCTGAAGCTCCTTGTTCTTCGTCAATGCAATTGTTGAGCGTAAACTTGTACTCAAAAGAGAGTTTATACATTTGTGAGACCTTGAGGAAGTGTAGCAAAGTCTCTACACTGTGGAATCAAGGACATGATACTGTAACGACTCTTTTGTTTCATAGTGAAATCCAGCCGGTGGGCTGTCAGTGCAGAAGAGTGGACGTAGGTTTGGATTAAGCTGAACCACTATAAACCTTGTGTTCTTATTCCCTTCTCTAAACTCTTTTACTTTACTCATAACTTTATTTATTGGTTAGAGTCTCATTTCTATTTTAAAGTCTACTGTTAAACAAACTCAGGTTAAAAGTAAAGTTTTACACTATACTTCGCAAAAGTTTGTTTTCGCACCTAGGTGCTCGTACTAGCATTCACACCTTGTTTATCAAAGAGGAAGAAAAAAAATTTCTACTTGTTCAAATATATGTAGATGATATAATCTTTGGATCTTTTAATACGAATCTGTGGAAGAAATTCTCAAGGCCTATGTATTCGAAATGAGCATGATAGGAGAATTAACCTTCTTTTTGGGGCTATAAGTCAGACAATCAAAGGAAGGAACGTTAATTTATCAAGAGAAATATGCCAGAGATGTTATCAAGAAGTTTAGGATGGAAAACTACAAGAAGACTGAGACTCCCATGTCAAGTTCTTCGAAGCTTGACAAGGATGAAGGTGGAAAGAAAGTTGATAAAAAGTTATACATAAGCATGATTGGTTCTCTTCTTTATCTCACCACCTCTTGACCTGATATTCTATTTAGTGTATGCATGTGTGCTAGATTTCAAGCTGACCCTAAAGAGTCTCATCTTAATGCTGTCAAACATATTATCAAATATATTGCTACTTATCCTAAGTTAGGTTTGTGGTATTCAAAAGGAGGAGACTTTACTTTGCTTGGTTATTCTGATGTTAATCTGGCTGGTTTTTAAGTTGACAAGAAAAGTACTTTAGGAACATGTCAACTGTTGGGACAAATGCTAGTGTTTTGGTTCTCAAGAAAGCAGAACATTGTGGCTCTTTCAACAGTAGAAGTAGAGTATGTTGCTCTTAGAAGTTGCTGTTAACAGATTCTTTGGATCAGGCAACAACTAAGGGATTTTGGAATAGAAGAATCCTACATCGAAATCAGATGTGACAATACAAGTGGAATCAATCTTACCAAAACTCATATTCTTCATTCAAGGGCAAAGCATATCAAAATTCGCCATCACTTCATAAGAGATCATGTGTAAAATGGCAAAATCAATGTTCAATTCATTGATTCGAAGAATCAATGGGCATATATCTTCACAAGCCATTGGAGAAAGGCTTAGTCGAGTCCATCCGTGAAAAGCTAAATATCATCCTTGCATTTGACTAAATTTTATTGATGAGTAGACTCAACAGATCAACATGTGGAAAATACATCTTTCTGAAAATTTTCCAGACTCAGGTAGTTTTATTTTAAATTTTGGTGCATAAGTTTCCTTCCTTATTGAACAAGTACGTTCATTCTCAATTTATCACTTGCCTTTTATATTTTTGGAAATTGTACTATCTCTATTAATTTTTTGGAATTTATTTTGGAAATTATTGACAGTTTTTTTTTTTTTTTTTGAAAAGGCAATTTCCTTTTGTGATGGTTCAGTTGTTGTACTTCATTTTCTTTAAATCTTTTAATTTTTTTCTTCTCGATTACAAACTATCTTCAAACCCTAACTCTCAAACCCTCATCTCTCTTGAATCCTTTCTCAAATCCTTTGTAAATTTGTCACTCATTCTCACATAAACATGTCGTTGAAGTCCTTTAAGTTTGCTTTGATGTCATACCAAAGGAAATCCTATCGTATTGCTAATCACGGTCCTCGGACTATTCCTGAAGATCCTACGCATTTTAATTTAACTGGGGACGATTTGCCTTGAAGTTCTCCTCGCCGCTCTGCAGATGAGGAAGTCACTCAGGAAGCAACTCCCATTTCCGTAAGAAGGCTTGAGGTACTTCTTAAATATTATAAATTTTTGAAGTTGGGAGGATGTCCTATAGATTTCATAAGTAACTTTCTGAAAGAAAACGGTTACGGGAATGAAACCCTATTTTTGAGAGCCATGGAAAAATATGGACTAGTAAAGACTAGAACTGCAGAAAAGAAATTTTCAAACTTTCCTTCTGATCCTCGCTTTAGGATAGAGGGTTAGCTCGAAAACAAAAAGGAATATGATGATGAGAGGAATTTCAAGAATTTTCAACCAAAGATTGGTGTTGCTGCCGAGATTGTTGGAGAAAAGATGAAATTGTTTCGTTTGAAAGATCACAAGAAAGTTTTCTCTCAAATGCTAAACAGAGGGGTCATCAACTCTCGCACTGTGGATTTCGATTTTCTGGATTCTATTAAGGCTAACTTGAGAGAAAAGTTTGCCAAACTTCAGATAGAGAAGTTCTGTGTGGAGATGTTAGAAGTTTACCCCGAATTGACGACATACTTTTATTCCAACCTACTATTGACTGACATTCTGGGAGTAGAAAGGAGTGGATTCCTACCTATTAATGTGTCTAACGCGCATGTCACTAAGTTTCTAGTAAGAGACAGGATTCCTAGTGGGAGTATTACTTACTTTCGAATGTTTGCTTCCAATATTTTGCTACACACGATAGTCATCAACTGCATTAGACCCAAGGCTGCTTTGAAGACTGAGTTTCCAAATTCAAAGCAAAGATGATGTGGGCCATCTGCAATAGTGTTGCCTTTTCACTCCCTCACACTATCATTATGCACATATACAGGACTGTTATGAAAGGGAAATGACAACTATTATACACTGCATTGATAACTGGATTCTTTAGACACTTTCAAATTCAATCGCCATCTCCACTTCACTCCAGAACCCTTGCTCCAATGCAAATTAGATTGAAAATGATTTTAAAGATGCGATTGAAGGATCTCTCTAGAGCCCTGACTCTTCTAAAGAAAGAATCTGTTAGCAAAGTCAAGAAAGGATCTGCTACTGAGAAGAAATGCAAAGGCAAAAGTGTTGTCTTGAAAACACCAAAAAAGGAAGAGACCTATTCTTCTCCAGGATGAAAAAGAGGAAGATGATGATGAGACAATCTCTACCATAGCAATGCATAATCTTCAAGGTTTCGTTGACTCTGAGGAAGAAAAAGAGGATGAAGCGAGCAAAAACCAGAAGAAGAGAGTGATGGTGAAGAAATTGAAGTGAAAGAGACTGAGGATGATGACTTAGAAGGAGATACAAATGTGAACAGAGAACAAGATGAGACTGACAAGGACAGAGAAGATACAAGGGAAATTGATGCCCTAGATGATGAGGAGATGGGAACTAGTAAACAACCCAGTGTTGGCAAAGAAAAGGTTCAAGAAGAAGTTACTTCTCATATTGAAGGCACCAAGACAAGAAAGTAGGTGAGAAAACTCCCATTGCTGAATCAACTGTTAGTGATGGCATCGGTCGATTTCCTCCAGATGCTGAAGATAGTTTTGCATCTCATTTCCCTGAAGTCTCACTCGAGGGTCTACAGAAAGAAGCAAATGTTCAGGGGGAGCAAAGAACTACACAAGTTCAGGTTGATGTTCCTTTAATTCTTAATACTCCACAGGTATAATTCGCTGAAGCTAGTGCCCAAACAAAACCAGAATCAAACTATCCTCAGATAATAGAACTCCTCTTGGAGATTAAGGCACAGCAATATGCAATGGAGTTTGAAATTCAGAAGTTGCATGATGCTCTTGGTACCACCTTACCATCTCTTACAAGCAAGGTAGAATCTCTTGATGATCAGGTTAAGAATTTGAATCAGTAGGCTTCGCAAAATCTTGCGAAAGTGGAGATTGTTTATCATAAGTGCCTGATTGAACTTGAGGAGACCGTGCAGACCTTGGAGGATTTCCGACTTGTTTATGTTTCCAAACAACCCTAATCATTTTTGACTTGACATCTTTTTATGCCTAACTGGTTTAATCTTTTTGTTGCTGACAAAAAGGGGGAGAGACTATGCAGATTTAATCTTTTGAATCTTATCTTTGACTTGTGATTGTGTTTGGATTGTGTTTGAACTTATGTTGAAACTTTAAACTGATGTGTTTTGTGGATGCAAACTATATGCAAACTACTATGCGTATTTATTACAATTACTGTCTGTTCTCTTTATCAATTATCATGTGCTACTAAAATGTTGTTTTGTAGGATATAATTTTCATATTACGATTAAATATGCATGGAAGTTTTGTCACCATAAAAAAAAGGGGGAGATTGTTGAGAAAACTCCTATCAGGTTTTGAAGTTGACAAAAATTTTCTACTCTTATTCTTATTCTGAAGAATACTAGACTTCCGTGTTATATCGTGGAATGTTGTCAAAGTCTATTTTACTCCAGAAGTCTTTCCCACTCTGACAAGATCTAAACTGAACCCAAGTCAAGAATGGAGATATAATCAGACTTAGGATTATTGATCTTTCAACAAGGATTCGGTACGTACAGATTTATCATTAATATCTGGTTTTCTGGCGAAGAATCTCACTTACATTTTCTAAATATATTGATGAAATCAACAACGGATTGATGAAATCAATTTCGAAGACAAGTTCTTTTTTGGGAAGCATTTACTTATAGAAACCTAGATTCTGATTGTATGGGCAACCAAAATCATCAAATCTTCACCTCAATCTTCAAACGGCAACAAGATTTCCTTAATCAATTCTATCCAACAGGTTGATTGGAAGAAATTCCTTTGGAGAATGCCAACGGTTAGAAAGGCGTAGATAAGTATTTAAGCAGGTCATTCAATCTTTTTTGGAGGAGAGTGTGAAAATGAAAATTCCAAAGTTTGAGATCTTTCCAATCACTTGTTCTTCATTGATAGTGCTTATAAATTGTATTCAGGAGAGAAAAACACAAGATGAGTAACTTAGTGAGAGAAAAAGAAATTCTTCACTAAGTGTTCATATTCAAATCGTTGTACTTCTCTGTTGATACCTTAGTGAAATTCAGCTAGAAGGCTGTTGGAGAGTGGACGTAGACTTGATCTAAGCTGAACCACTATAAATCTCATGTTCAATTTCTTTTCCCTTAACTCTTTTGATTTGTTTGTTGCAATCATTTTCTAAGTTCTGTTAATTTCTAAATCATCTTATTTGAGTCTGAACTTATATCAAAATAGTGTTAGTTTGACTTTGCTTGCGAAAATAACTTTTACTGCTCTAATTGGCTTAATTTGTTTTTACACCTATTCACCTCCCTCTAGGTGGTAATACTAACATTTTCACACAGAACAAGGCCGCACTATGCAATAGCATGGAGTTGCACTCGGTGGCGGAGTGGGAAGATGTTGCTTTTGTGAAGCGGATCCTCCTCGAAGTTGACGGCCGACGGCCTACTTGTGGGGCAAGCACGGAAGCAAACGTTGCTCCTCTGGAGTCGGTAGATGAAGTGAACGAATGAGGAGAGATTGTGTTGTTCGTGGCAGCAAAAAGAGGGAATACAAGCATCGTGAAGGAGCTGCTCAAGCATTCGACCAGGGAAGGGGTAATGAGGAAGAACATCGACGGTTTGGCTGCCCTGCACATTGCTACTAGTCATGGAAATGTTGGTGATTTATTCCTGATGTTTGCATTTCTTAATTTCTGCATTTTTGGCTCTGGCGTCTAGTTGATGTGGTTGGATACTTAGTCATTAAACATGAAGTCACCCCATTTTAACCGATTAGGGATCAGCCTTCTTGAGTACTGGTGTGTAGCTTTTGGGACAAAAAATGTGTTCACTAAGCATGGAAGTGACCTTGGATACTCTATCCAAGGCAAGCTTCAACAACTTAGTGATTTCTGATGATATGCCTGGTCTTTCTATCGTTTTGTTTTTTATATTCTTGTCGAAAGACTGATCTTTGCACCATCATACCACGGAAGGGTGAATGTTGTGGCCACATAAAACAAAATTTTTAGTTATTAATCCAATTGTGTTGTTTTCAATATAAAATCTTTTTCAAAATAAAAATAAGTTAATTAATGTAGCCCAAGTAAGAAAATGTTGGAAATTTCTTATAATATGGGCTTACATTAATTAATTGATTTTCTATTTTAAATAATCAAGTTAATGGATATTCCAATATTTATTAAACCCTTAAGTGATCTTAATGAATTGGGTTTTGGCATCTATTAATAACAGGCCTAGTTGAGTAGTAAAGTGTAGGCAATTGTGTTTAATTGAAGCCCGTAATGAGAAGGGTCTAGTTGACACACTATTGATTAGGGTTTGCTAGGTCCCTATCTAGCCTATAAAATGGTAGGTTATACCTATCGATTGCTTAATCCCATTGAAAGTTGCTATACTGAAATAGGTCATAGAGAGGAAGATCTGACATTTCAATAGATCTCTGATTATCAGGTTGATCTATTTTTCTTCAAGTGAAGCAATGGTTCAAACAAGTACACTTTAATTCCGCTGTGCTTATTGATCTTGGTGTTTTATAGTCATATATGGATTCAATTCTTCTTGATTAATAAGTTGTTTATGTGAATAATTTTCTACGTGGTATCAGAGCGAATAATATATGATTGTAGAACCCATTTTTTTTTTATGGACAAATTCGAAATTTTCCTCTTTGAGTCGAATATTGTCTTTATTTTTTCGTGTGGATTTTTTGCTCGATTGATCCTGAAACTATAAGGTTTTTGTTCTACATGTCGAGATCTTTCCAATTATATATCATTTATATAATTTCGTTGAGAATTGAGTGGGAATTTTAAATTTGAAATTCTAGGGTTTATACATAGGACAAGTTCTAGAATTTCAAGTTACATTCTAGTGTTACCTTTGTTTTTCTCTTCAATTTGACAATAGCAACGGTTGGTTTGGAGATTACTGTAGCTGGTTGTTTGTTCCCCTTTGGACGAGCGATTAGGGTTTCGGCCGATTTTGCTGACTTGATCTCTGGGGTTTTCGATGCGATTCATGTTAGTAGATTAGTCCATACGCATTGCTTGTAGTTCTTTCCGTGGTTGTTGCTCGATTCTCCCCGTCGTGAGGTGGTCGTCCGTCGTGAGATGGTAATTTTAGATCCTTGGTGATGATCTGCTCTGCCTGTGATGTGGCAGAGCAGGGCCGTGATCTGTTCGCTCCAATTGTCTTGTCTTTTATCGGAGTCTCCTCTGTTGAGCTTTGAAACCCTAAAACTTTATGATATATATCAAGCAAGCAAAGTATCCGTATGTTTCGAGCAAAGAAGCATCAATCCTCATGTCCTGATTCTGACTCTTGATTTCGGTTCCCTGGACCCTCGATAGCAGCGATATTTTGACATTCTCGTGGATGAGCACTATCGCTCACAATCCCTTTTGTTGATCCAAGGCTGCAAAATGACCCATAGTAGACACTAGAAAGGATAAACCGGCATTAAACCTTATATAAATTTGTATCCTTTCAGACGAGAAGCATACGAATAAAAAAAAATAGCGTAAAACTTGACCAATGAAAATTGATAGATCTTTGGGACTACGTAGTTCTCATTAGCTTAAGTCTAGGCTAGGCTCATCGCTAATAGCAAACATAAATCCATAGTTCGAGTTTGCATAAGTAAAAACCTGATGCGAAAATCCTCTGTTGAGCTGCTTTTGGTCTATTTTAGATAGCACGACATAGGTATTGTAGATATTGCAGCGGCTACGGTTGATATATTGTTGCAATTGACCATTACATATGGAGGCTGAACGATGCTTCGGCATTACTATGTAAATGACTGATTTCTTCTGAATTTAACTTCCTTTTCCTTTTGAATTTTGCTCGAGGAGGAAATCCTTGTTTGATGATGGCTTTTTAAGTCTAGCTCGGTTACGGTTTTTTTCGTGCCTTGATGATGTCACTCGATGCGAGCTATGTCGTGCTCAAGCGTCCTTGGTCTTTTAGTGCGGTGCGTAGCTACCTGGCTCATCCTAGCTACGGTTCAACAAGAACTTACTACTGAGAGGGAATATCTATTCTCCAATTTAGATCGCCATACGTTTTTGAAGCGGTTGGTTCGGGCTCATTTACTGCTAGCGGCAGGTGTGTGGTGCCTCTTTATATAGGCTTTGTCTTGAAACTACATATGGAGTAGAATATTGGCTGGAGTGCTCGAATAAGAATCACTCAAATTGTGTGTGTTTGTTTTTGTTCTTTTAGGAGTGCACAAGGCTAAATTAGGTTAGAAATATATGATGGATAAAGAATGAGCCAGCACCAAAGATTTCTGTAAATCCCTTTCATGGTAAATAGTATTATCTAAAGTGCTTTGCAAGACTTCATTATCTGTTTGCAATATTTGGTCAACTCAAGGAATCATATGCCTTGGAGTATATATCTGTTACACTTTGGAGTTGCTTGGCACCACCTACATCCTCCTCTAGGGCATTTGTGTCGCCATTCCGTGTTGTCTATGGGAAGTTAGAGAATGATCTTAAATTTGTAGCCTTTGTTGAAGGAAATACCAGAAGTGTGAGTTAGAATTGGTGGGATCACTTAATTTGCACTCGAGTGTTCATCTTAATACATTATTTCTTTCAGTTCTAGCCAAAGATGGGGGCCAAATGACTGGAAGTTCTTGTAGTTTGTGCGTTTTATTTTTGGTTGGCTACTTTATTTGGATTCGAACAATTGTTCCATTAACAACTGCAAGTAGAATTCATGAAAAATGCTTTGGTCAATAATTCAATCTGTACACAACAAATTTCTTCCCAAATTCCTCGAATGCCAGCGACATGCAGGGATTCTTTAGTGCATTTATCTCTCATCTTTGTACTATCGATGTCATTTCTTTTGAGTTCTAAGATCCTCTTGTATAGATATGACCAATGGTTTGTAACAACGAAGGACATTAATTCTTAATCAGAAAGACAAATCCTCTTGAATAGGAAAAAAAAATTGTGGCAAAAATTGTTGATTGATAAATGCAATATGTTCTTGGGAAGCACATGTTATAAAGTGCTTCCTATTGTTAGATGAATTTTGGGCATTGATTAAATGGAACATTATTTATAAATTTTATTGGAGTTCCCTATTGATAAAAATTAGTATATACAATTACTCGCCCAAATGGGGTTATTGTATATATTAATTTGGAAAATAGCATGAAAATTAATTCCCAAATTTAAAAGATGTTGATGTATAATTGAAAAATATTTATCTGCCCAAAGGGGATAAATGTTTTGAAAATTATATGTAATTTTCCTCTATATTGAGATTATAGAGATGTATAATTTAAAGGATTTGTCTACCCCAAAGGGGATGGATCCTTGACAATTATATGTAATTTTCCTTATTGTTGTTTTATAAACTCCATGCCGTGGAAAATAATGGTACATTATACACTCTGCCCAAAGGGGAGTTTATAATGTATTAATTATTTTTGTTAAATTGTTTATTGCCCATAATTGATCTTATTGCATTATGTGTGACAAACAATTATCTTTGCTATAAACAATAATAATACCACAATTGAAATATTAACTTGATCAAATATTATACTGTTAAAGACTTGGTCAAAAAAGGAGACATTGTGATTGAAAATATTGGAACTGAGTCCATGTTGGCTGATCCTCTCACAAAAGGCTTACGACTCATCTTCTTTAAAGAACATGTAAAGAATATGGGTATTTTAGATTCTTTTGATTTCTTTTGTTAGTGGGAGCTATATAATTTGTATTTCTAGATATTATAGTTATATGCAAACTAATGATACTTTCAGGATGTCTATTAAAGTATTTATTTTCAATGATTATTATTGTTAATTCTATTGTTATCTTTTCTCCTGTTGATTGAGAAATGGAAGTATAAAACGGTATCTTTAAACAAATTTTAGTTTTAAGACCAGTGGATGTCACTAATTATGAGATCTCATGTTGGATTGTGACATAGTCATGCAATTTCATGTTGTTTAGAAATTGCATTAATGCAATTTCATGTCGTTGATAAATTGCATTGATGACATATAAGAAATAGTGTATAGTTTGGTCACATGTTAGCACTATTTCTTACTACATTATTAGGTCCATGATCCATGAAAATATAATACTTATTATATGTGATTATGGAAGGTTATGTGTTGTGATATTTTCTTAACACATTGATCTCCATAGTCCTATATTAAGGTTATATAGAATTGGATTGGTTTTGAGATGCCGTTATTGGGATTTTTTTTTAAAGTTGTGGCCACATAAAACAAAATTTTTAGTTATTAATCCGATTGTGTCGTTTTCAATATAAAATCTTTTTCAAAATAAAGATAAGTTAATTAATGTAGCACAAGTAAGAAAATGTTGGAAATTTCTTATAATATGGGTTTACATTAATTAATTGATTTTCTATTTTAAATAATCAAGTTAATGGATATTCTAATATTTATTAAACCCTTAAGTGATCTTAATGAATTGGGTTTTGGCATTTATTAATAACAGGCCTAGTTGAGTAGTAAAGTGTAGGTAATTGTGTTTAATTGAAGCTCAAAATGGGGGTCCAATTGACACACTATTGATTAGGGTTTGGTAGGTCCCTCTCTAGCCTATAAAATGGTAGGTTATACCTATCAGTTGCTTAATCCCATTGAAAGATGCTATACTGAAATAGGTCATAGAGAGGAAGATCTGGCATTCCAATAGATCTCTGATTATCAGGTTGATCTAATTTTCTTCAAGTGAAGCATTAGCTCAAACATGTACGCTTTAATTCTGTTGTACTTATTGATCTCGGTATTTTACAATTATATATCGATCCGATAATTCTTGATTAATAAATTGTTTATGTGAATAATTTTCTACAGTGCATACTTCAGAGCTACCTAGAGTTGAATCAACTAGGACTGCAAGGGTGAGAAGTGGATTCCCCAAAGGTCACAGCATTCCAATAATCATTATTGTGCTTATATGGACCTTTTTATTGCAACATTGTCCAAATGAGATTATGAACCTGAGTTGATCAAGGCTGCCAGCCCCTCAAGTTGCAGCCCTCTTATGGTTGCAGCTAAAAGAGGGCACGTTGCTACAGTTGATCAGCTACTAGCAAAGGATTGAAGCTTGTTAACAGCTCTCAAATCAAATGGAAGAAATGTCTTGCACCTAGCTGCGAGGCTTGGGCTTGTAAAGGTTGTTCATGGCAAAGACAAGCAATTGGGACGGAGGAGTGATTCAAAAGGCCAAACTGCATTGCATATGGCCGTGAAAGGATATGGTCAAGAAGTTGTTAAGTTGCTTATTGAGGCAGATCCAGTGGCGGTTGTGCTTCCTGACTTGCTTGGTAATACAGCCTTGCATGTTGCTACGAGAAAGGCCCAGGATAAGGGACTTCTTGAGGTTCACAACTGGAGATGTATGTAGTGCTTATTCACTTTTAAATTACAGTTGTTGGCATTTTTCCTATCGATATGAGATGTCCATGATATGTATTGAATAGCCCATTTGCAAGCTGCGATTAGTTTGGTATCAAAGGGTATTTGAACTTAGTTGTCAAGATAACGTGCCCTCATGCTTTCAAATTCATTAGTTTTTATGACATTCATTGTTCGTGTCATATTGTTTACTTCTGTCAAATTAGAAACTCAGAACTGGGTAATTTAGGAACATAGAAACCGTAACTTGTAGCCACAGTGCTTATTCAAGTGTCATGCAACCTTCCGCAAATCAGTGTGAACTAACATCCCTTTAGCATCAGAGCCATATGCAAAAGTGTGCAGGTGGTTCCAAATCAATTACTTTCAAAGCCCCATCTGTAATGGAATAATTTCTGACTGCCTGCTAGTCATTCTTTCTCGATGCTGATAGTTTATTCTGTCCTATCAATATATCCATGCGTAGAGTCCATCAAGATGACCTCTTAATTTTCATTTCCCATTTATTTAACTAGAACTTGCGATGTCCATGGAAACTAGAATTCATGGTCAACTAACCAGATTTCCCTTAAGATCTTTGCAGTTGGTGGAGGTCTTATTACTGTACTCTGAAACCAACGTCAATACACGGAATAAGGACCACAAAACTGCTCTTCACATAGCTGAAGAGCTCCCTTATTCTCCAGAGTCCATTAAGATCAGAAGCTGCTGACCTTTGTCGTGAGTGTGCTTCCCGAGCTACTGACCTTGGAGCCGTCAAAGAACTCAATAAAGCTCTTCAGGGAGGGATCAACAGTGCACATTCCGTAAATATGGCTGCCATTCTCATAGCCCAAATTGCATTTGCAGCGATTTTCACTGTGCCCAGTGGTGGTGATAATGGTGGGATTCCTCTAGCCATGAGCAATACCTCCGTTCAAGTACTGATCATCTGTAACTCTACAGCATTATTTGCGTCCATAGTGGTCGTGCTAATCCAGGTCACAGTGACCAGAGGCGAGATTGAACCAGAGGCACTTGCCATGATGGTGGAGGTAACAAGGAAACTCATATGGCTCGCGACAATCTGCATTTTTGTGGTATTCATGACTGCAATATACATAGTGGTCAGGAGGCGGAACGAGTGGGCTTCAACCTTAATTACGGTTACCGGGGGAGTTATATTACTGGGCTCTCTTGGCATGAAGACTTACCATGAGTTGAAATTAAGGAGGATTAGGTCAATAAGGTAAAAGGAAACATGGGCGAAGAGGTGTTTGGATAAGTGTTCTCTCTTTACAGTCCCGCGGTTGTATCTCTCTGTGCACTTATGTATCTCAACCAAAAATTATGGTTCGTATTGGTTGAAGATTTTATGCATCAATACTGGGTAATTTCTATGAACGTGCAGAAGACTGTCAGGTGTTGAACCTATGCCAAGGGTATGCCTTAGTGGTCGTCCTCAGGTTGAGGCTAACCCAAATTGATTATGGGAGGTGGAGGTACAATGCTGGTTAGAAAGAAAGAGAAGAACAGTATAATGTAGCTCTTACATGGTCTTGATGTGTAAGATTCATCAGTAATCTTATGTCGGATTCCAATTCTAGTGTGACTCATTTCTCTGTGTTTAGCATAGCATAGTGTCTCAATCCATCTCCTTTTGAGTAAACCATGTTATCTGCAACAAATCATCCGGTTTCTCGCCCATCTTTTACTTCTCAAAAAGGTGCATGAACAGTGGGAAAAACTTCTACAGTAACTTTATGCGGAGTTTGAAATCCTTCACACTGTAGGGTGTCCTATATGATGCAGAATTCTCCCCATTTATATGTGTGGAGCTCTCTTCTCCTGTCTAGTTCTTGATTTTATAATTTGAATCATCCCAATATAGTTTTAGATCTAGGTGCTATCCTAAATTTTAGAGTTTAATAAATATGTTTTTTTGGGATTCGATAACTATTTGCTCTGTTCGTGCAGGTTCTCCATCTCCAACTTGAATGATAATCGCAAAAAATTTAGCGTCTCATTGAATAATGAAAATTTGCTCCTCCATATGTTAGATGTGTGTTTTTTAAACCTATTTTGGTTGTCTTTGTACAACAATGATGTAGAGAAAGCTAAAACTAGGTGCACACTTTGCCGACTCACAATATTTTTATATATTGGAGGAATTTCCAACATATGCTCATTACTAACAAAAGATGTGAGATCTAGTAATTGGCCATTGGTTATTTTGTTACGAAATCGCACGTCGATTCCAGAAAAATAACGCTCGCAAATAATTCACCAAGCAGAATATAATAATAAAATAACAGAATCAGATGAATACGCCAGAAAATTTGTTATCGAAGTTCACCCAAACCTGGGCTACGTCTCCGTGCAGAGGCACTCTGTGAATCCACTAGATTTTGAAAAAAGTTGGAATACAACGATGATCTTCTCTCGAGATCAGGGTACAAAGAGATTGAAAACTCCCATCAAGAAAAAAAATTCACTTTTTTCTTCTCTCTTTTTCTTGCCTCTCTATTTCCTTTTTTAGTGTCTTGACGGCTAGGGTCTTACCATCGCTAATATAAATGTATCACTTTTAATCTAAAAGCAAATCTAATAGAAAAGACAAAAAAGCCCCTAAAAATAAATATTTGGCTTCATCTATAACAATCTCTCACTTGCTCTCACTTGAAGCCAAATATACCCAAGCATCAAGCAACTTTGCATCCATCTTTTTCAAAAATAGTAGTTGAAAAACTTGTGCCTCTATGATACTCATCATCAATCAACATGGAGTAATACCAATGGTAGTAGTACAGAAAATATGCTTCTCTCTGTCTACTACCTTGGTAAACATGTCAGCTAGATTCTTCGAGCCATCAATTTTCTGGAGCTTTAACTCATTATCTTTCAATGCTGATCTGATAAAGTGATAACGTTTCTTGATATGTTTAGTCCTTGAGTGATAAGCTACATTCTTTGCTAAGTGCACTGCACTTTAACTATCACTCCACAATGTATTGACTGGCTGTTTTCGATGTAGCTCCTCCATGTAATCTTGTAACCATATGATTTCCTTAGAGGCTTCTGTAATCGCTACATATTCTGCCTCTGTCATCGATAAAGCCACTACTTTTTGTAGTTGAGATATCCAATTCACTGCTGTACCTGCAACTGTAAAGACATATCTAGTGGTACTCTTACCACTATCTCGATCACCCGAATGATCTGCATCTACATAACCCGCAACTCTAGAGATGTACCACCATAACAAAGTGAATAATCGGAAGTACCAGTTAGATATCTCAATATTCATTTTACTGCATTCCAATACTCTCTGCCTAGGTTTTGCATATATCGACTCCCAACTCCTACTGCTTATGCTATGTTTGGTCTCATGCTCACCATGGCATACATCAAACTCCCCACTGCTGATGCATATGGAACTACCACCATCTCATCTTTCAAAGCCTGAGTGCTCGGACACATATCCTTAGAAAGTTTGAAGTGACTCGCTAGAGGAGTTGCAACCAGTTTTGCCTTATCCATGTTAAATCTTTTTAACACCTTGTTCACATAGTCTTCCTGCAACAACCATAATTTCTTATTTTTCCTATCCCTAATGATTTTCATGCCTAAAGTATTCTTGGTCTCTCCCAAGTCTTTCATAGCAAATTGTGATGATAACATCTTCTTCACTTTTACGATTTTCTTCATATTGGAACTAGCCACTAGCATGTCATCCACATAAAAAGAGAGATACACAATGTCACCATCATCATACTTGCGAAAATAAACACAATGATTAGATTCACAGTGTGCAAATCCTTTTTCATTCATGAGACCATCAAATTTTAAGTACCATTGCCGCGGAGCTTGTTTCAAGCCATACAAGTTTTTCTTCAAGCGACATACCATGTGCTCCTTACCTTTGACTTCAAAACCCTTAGGTTGTGCCATGTATAATTCTTCATGTAAGTCATCATGTAAAAACGCTATTTTTACATCTAACTGCTCAAGATGAAGATCCTCCACTGCAACTATACTCAGCAAAACTCTAATTGATGTCATTTTCACTACAGGTGAAAATATCTCGGAGTAGTCGATCCCTTCTTTTTGAGAAAAGCCCTTGACTACAAGTCTCGCCTTGTATCTAATGCTACCATTTGCTTCATTCTTAATGTTGTACACCCATTTATTTAATAAAGCTTTTTTACCTATGAGCAACTTGGTCAACTCCCAAGTTTTGTTATGAAGTAATGAGCTCATCTCGTCTTTCATAGCTCACTCCCACTGCAAATGAGACGTGTCTACCTTTGCCTCATCGTAAGTCTCCGATTCCCTTGAATCTGTATATAAGACATGGCTCAGAACAGTATTAACTAATGGATCAAAAATTACCTTTGGCTTTCTCACACGTGTAGATCTCCTCAATACAGGTACTTCAGGGTTGTTAGTTTGCTCTGAATCACTGCGTTCTTCTTGAACTACCTCTTCATTGATAATAGGCTCATCTTGAATCTCTCTTTCAAGTGCACTTTGATCTACTAGAAACATCTTCACGGGCCTTGTGTCTAATTCAACATATTCTGGTTCTACTACCTTCTCATGCTCTGTCTAACAATCCTTGTACATCTTTTCTTCATGAAATACCACATTGCGACTATGGATGACTTTGTTATTCTCATAATTCCAAAGCCTATAGCCATACTCGTTGCCACCGTATCCAATAAAGACGCACTTCTGGGACTTAGCATCAAGTTAATTCCTATCCTCCCTGTCAATCAAAGCATATGCGATATAACCAAACACCTTTAGATGTGAATAATTAATCTTTTTACCTGACCACCGTTCTTGTGGTATTTCTCTATCCAACGCACTAGATGGACTTCTGTTGATAAGATAAACTGCTACATCAACCGTGGCAGCCCATAAGTGTAAAGGGAGACCTGCATGTAGCCTCATGCATCTCACACATTCTAGAATAGTCATGTTCATCCTTTCAGCTACACCGTTCTCTTGAGGAGTTATAGGAACAGTTTAATCCGTGTATGCCTTCTCGACTCAAATATTCTGCAAATTCCTTACTTGTATTCACCACCGTTATCATACTTCAGAGCTTTAATCTGATAACCTGTCTCTTTTTCTACCATGGTTTTCCACATTCTGAACATCCCAAATACTTCTGACTTTTCTCTAAGAGCATAGACCCAAGTCTTCCTTGTTGCATCATCAATGAATGTGACAAAATATCTCTTACCACCATAAGAGAATTCCTGAGCAGGTCCCCATACATCAGTATGAATCAACTCTATCTTCGACCTTTATTTTGTTGCCCATTCAATTGAAAACTAACAGCCTTCTGTTTTCCATAAATGCAACTCTCACAAATATCTAACTGAACTTTTTGTAAACCCAGAAGTAATTTCCTCGAGTGTAACTTCTTTACACCTTTTTCACCAAGATGTCTCGAACAATAATACCAAACAGTAGATAAATTACCTACAGCCATTGTAGTTGCAACCATATCATTGATATTGTCTCCTTGGAAAAGGTAAATAGTACCCATACGCTTTCCCTTTGCTACTACTCTTGCCCCTGAGGTTATCTTCCACTCTCCGCATCCAAAGGTTATTACCAAACCTTCTTGGTCAAGTTTATTGGTTGAAATCAAATTTTTCTTTAATTCCGAAATATGCCTAGTTTCACGCAAAACTAGATGTCCTCCACCTGAGATGTTCACAGTCATGGTTCCTTTCCCAATAATGGGACATATGTGGCCGTTTCCCATAACCACTTGTTCGAAATCTCCACTTGCATAATCATCAAGTATGTCTCTTTGCGAGGTGCAATGAAAAGAAGCACCGGAATCAATAAACCATTTATCTGTCATCAAGTCAAACCCTGTAGACAAACACAAGTTATCTAGCAAAGATTTATTGCTAACCACATTAGCACCTTGATTCTCATCTTATTGCTTCTTTTTGTAGGCTTCACACTGAAACCTCCGGTGTCCGATTTTGTGACAAAACCAACACTCATCTTTTGCAACCTGTCTCTTATCCCTTGATTGTGATTTGCCACGCCCGTTGAATTTTCCTCTACTTTTACTTCTTCCACGGTTCTCCACTACGAGTGCCATTGAAGATGTAGATGTAGAAAAATTTATCTCCACCTGAGACTTTCCTTCACATCTCTTCATCCATGATACTACTCACAGCATCATCAAGAGTTAAATCATCTTTCATAGTGCTTGAAATTCCCTGCATTGCGGTATTGTAGCTTTTTGGAAGAGAATATAAAAATAATAAAGCTTGAAGCTTCATATCTAAATATATGATTGCGGATTCCAATTGACTCGTGACCTGCATGAAACTATTAATATGCTCTACCACAGAACCTCTATCAGATAACTTCATATTAACCAGTTTCTTCAATAAAAATACCTGATTTGATGTGGATGGCTTCTCATAAATATTCGTTAGAATATCCATGGCTTCTTTTGTAGTTTTTGCTTTTGCGATGTGGTACCCTATCTTTTTCGTCAACCTAGATGAATCGCACCTAATGCCTTTCGATCAAGAATTTTCCATCCGGCTTCTTCTGTCAGATCCACTTCCGCCATCTCGGGTTTCCAACCCTCAAGTGATGCATAGAGATCTTTTTGATAAAGATAATCCTTTATTTGTAGTTTCCACCATCCAAAATCCTCTCCATTGAACTTATTGATTCTGATTTTATCTTCTGCCATACTGTTTGCTTTCAATCGAACGTCACCAAAAAACCCTCGATGTTTTTTATTAGCCAACCCAGGCACTGATACCAATTACGAAATCACACGTCGATTTCAAAAAAATAATGCTCGCAAACAATTCACCAAGCAGAATATAATAATAAAATAACAGAATCAGATGAACACACCAGAAAATTTTTTATCGAAGTTCACCCAAACCTGGGCTACGTTTCTGCGCAGAGGCACTCTGCGAATCCACTAAATTTCGAAAAAAGTTGGAATACAATGATGATATTCTCTCAAGATCAGGGTACAAAGAGATTGAGAACCCCCATCAAGAAAAAAACTCATTTTTTTCTTCTCTCTTTTTCTTGCCTCTCTATTTCCTTTTTTAGCATTTTGACGGCTAGGGTCTTGCCATCCCTAATATAAAGGTATCACCTGTAACCTAAAAGCAAATATGATTGAAAAGACAAAAAAGCCCCTAAAAGTAAATATTTGGCTTCATCTATAACATATTTTGCTTGACAGATTCGTTCTTATGGAACGAATATATACTTAACTTTATTGGTGTTCCATTAATCTTTATTACTTTCTAGATTTAATTTTACCTTTCAGTATTCTTGTTGCGTTTCAATTTGAAAACGCACAATTCCTTTTGAGCAATTAAAGCAACTTTTCTTCGCGGAAAAAGGGAAGGTGACGCAGAGCAAGAATATGCGAGAGAGAAGCAAATGGCACCGGCAGGTGTCAAGGGAATTTCTTGGGCGGCTACTGGATGCATCGGTTTCGGAGAGGGTCTGTTTTCATTCGAGAACTCGGAATCCACCCAGCTAGGGCCGGCTCCAGATTTTTTGAATTGTGAACGGAACCCCGACCCTTTGGAACCGACTAGTTATTGGGTTGCAAAGTTTTCTTTTTTCCATTTTAGATATATCAAATTATTTGGCATTCTTGATATAGTAGCTTCCTTTGGCAAAATGGTTTAAGTAATTCGAGTCTTTTTTTTTTTTTTTTTTTCAAAATTCTGTCTTTTTGAGTCACCTAGGATTAAATATATATTATATATATATATTTGCAACTTAGATCCAACTTGAGTAGACTAGTTTTCGAGTAAATTATTTCAGAGAGTTAACTTGGGTACCCATTTGAGCTGGTCGGTTCCTAGGGTTTTTACCACAAAGCTACCTGACTCAGTTGAGAATTGCCCAAAGTTCTCGGTTTGAGTTGGATCGATGCGCACCCCTAACTGCTATTTAAATACAACAATACTAACCATTCAGGAGTAGATCAAAGCGACTAATGAGTAAGTTTGTAAAGCTCAGGTGATGGAGACCGCAAACTTTGAAATTTGTCAAAATACACTTCTTTTTATTAGAGCGACCACCCTTGGCTGCTGGATAACAAACGTAAAAGACGCGGTTTGCAAATGCATAGCATTATGTTCACATGTAAGTGGCCTTTTTCAATAAACCGTGGGATGAGTATTTGCTGTCTCGGACGTAATTCTCCTAGTTAATTTCTCTGGTAACATAGTTTTCATGCATATTGTTATTTGGCAATGGATGCATATGGTGATTCTACATAAGACGGTTCTAATCTTATTTCAAGAATGACAGTAATAAACAAATTTAGCAAATAAAATTTACAATATTATCACAAAAATTAGTATATATTTTACATGTAACGACGCTCTGTTCTTTCATTGAAACACTTTTACTTTGGAAGCAACTGCCAACATCAATGCACATAAGAAAGTGTTCTGTAAGGTGTTGTCCCGTGTGCTGATGGAGCCCAATTCATTTGTGTATCCTTTGTTCATGAATTAGCGAAAATGTGCAAGAGCTCGATTTGCTTATATTAGCTTTTATTATATCTGAATTTACTCTATGAATTGGACACGGGCTTGTGACTTTAAATCTGATTAGACAATAGGGTTGTGCAACCAAACCAGGTATACTTGGGAACCGGACCGGCCCACTCAGAAAATAGGGTCGGGAACCAGTTCCCGTTGAAACTGGTCCAGGAACTAGTTCCCAAAATTCAGAACTAGTTTGAACTGGTCTGGTTCTCGGTTCCGAGTGAATACCCACATGGGAATTGGATCAATCAAACCAATTTGGGAACCGGTTTTGTAAGCCCACAAAACCCTACTTTTTCCCATGATTTCTAATCTTACTCGCACGGCCTTTTTTCTTTTGCAGACTCGCATGGTGCTTCTCTTTCGTTGTTCCTCTTCCTCACTCGCTTCCCTCCCTTGTCGGCTCATGGTCGCATTGTCCATCACCGGCTCCCTCTCGCTTTGCCTCATGATGTTTGTTTATGATAATTAGCCTTGTGGATCCTTAGTTTTTTGTTTAGTCAAAAAGTTCATGTACTTATTGATTATATGTGCTTAATGTTTCAATACAAATTATGAGATTTATGTTGTTTTCTCATGTATTACTGTAGAATTCGAAGCCATAAAACATGTTCCAGTGAAGACAGAGTTGACCTTAGAACCAGACTGGAAAAACACGATGGTTCCAAAACACGGTCTAGTGCAAATAGGGTAGCGTACATGGTCCAAAAAAAGGGACTCGGTTATAATAGGGTTGGTTACAAGGTCCAATTCTGGAACCTATCATCTTGGACCCGATCACTCTTATTAGACAATGAAGTAAGATCAATCAGCCCACGTCTGACCAAAAACAGGTTGGGCCAGATTAAGCAGGAGTGGGCTAAATTTAAGTCTCTTGAGCTTGATTATTGTTACGGGCACTTTTGTTGGCTATATTCAGACGAACAAATTGTCAGTGCTCTCGCAGGCTCAAAATTGAAAAAACAAATGATGATTAGGATGATTAGGACAGAAATAATATGAGAAAAGGAACAAGGCAACCATAAGAAAGTCATGTCCATCTATATTTCAATATGAGATTTGACAAAGTCGATATACTAAATGATGTGAGAGATTCTTATTAGATATTAAATATGTCCATTTTGTCTAAACAATAGACCACTTGCAAAATCCCATATCACTTAGTATACTGGCTTTCCAAACCACCACCAACAGGCCTAGTATTGTTCTTTTGACTAATATGTACATAATTGGCTCAGTCCACGTGGGCCAAACATCTCAAAAAGAGTACTCTAGGTAATCACCGAAGATGTTGACCATTTGGGAGATGAGTGTATAAATATGAATCACAAGGTTTCTCACATCCGAAATGGGATTTTGGGATGTTATAAATTCGTACATTCATCAGTGTTTGCCTGTATCGGCAAGCGATACTTGAAATGTCTAACACTACAACAGGAGAATTGTCCAGAAAGTCCTAAACCTATTGCACCTTTGCCAATTCAGTCCTAAACCTTTTAACTTTGCCAATTGAGTCCTAAACCTTTTCACTTCTTGCCAATTCAGTCCATCCGGTCAATTTTGACCGGAAATGCTGACGTGGACGCCGACGGTGCCACAAAGGACTGCCGATGCTGACGTGGACAATTTTTAATAATATTTTAACATTTTTTTTGAATTTTTTTGAATTTTTTATTTTTATTTTTACTGTTTTTTCCTTTTTTATTTATTTTTTTTTTGGCTTTTTCCTTGGCTTTTCCGGTGGCGGCCACCGGCCATAGCCGACGCCGGCCTTGCCCGCCACGGGCGAGGCCCGGCCAGGCGAGGAGGAGCACCGGCGAGGGAGCCCTCACCCGGGCGCGGCTCGGCAAGGGTCGCCGGGCGAGGCCAAGCCTCCCCCAAGCCGGGGTTGCCTCGCCGGGCGTTGGCCGGGCAAGGCCGCCCGGCCTCGGTGAGGATAGGCCTCACTAGATCTGGCAAGGGGACCCCTCACCGGGGCTCACCCTCGCCCGGCAAGCGTCGGCCTCGCCCTTGGCCGGCCTCGCCATATCCGGTGCGGGGGAGGCCGACGCTCGCCGGGCGAGGGAGAGCCTCGGCGAGGGCTCCCTCGCCGGATCCGGCGAGGCTGCCCTCGGCCGGGGGCCAGGTGGCCATGCCCAACGAGGCCACCCCGGCTCGGGAGAGGCTCGGCCTCGCCCAAGCGACCCTTGCTAGGCCGCGCCGGGCGAGGGCTCCTTCGCCGGTGCTCCTCCTTGCTCGCCCGGGCCTTGCCTGTGGCGGCGAGGCCCGGCCCGGCCCGGCTGTGGCCGGCCATTGGAAAAGCCAAGGAAAAAGCCAAAAAAAAGAAAAAAAAAAAAAGAGGAAAAAACAGAAAAAAATAAATATAAATATAAAATTCAAAAATATTAAAATATTATTAAAATATTATTAAAAATTATCCACGTCAAGACTTTGGCGGTCCTACATGGCACCACCGGCGTCGTCACGTCAGCATTTTCCGCCCAAAATTGACCGGATGGACTGAATTGGCAAGAAGTGAAAAGGTTTAGGACTCAATTGGCAATGTTAAAAGGTTTATGATTGAATTGGCAAAAGTGCAATAGGTTTAGGACTTTTTGGACAATTCTCCCCACTACAACTCAATGAGATGGCTTGTTTGTTACATGAAAATTAGGACTTTTTTCTGTGAACGACGTGTGTATGTGCTTTTGAATAAGGAACAAAGTTATGGATAAGTAGTAACTTTTATCAAACAGATTAATAGACCTTCGTTGACTTCTGTACTAGTCACTTCCATCTTCCTTCGAAGCTTGAGAATGCTGATCACGGATGAACAACTGAAAAAAAAAACCCACTGTTACAAATGCCATCACTCTTTTTCCCTCTCTCTATTTCTCTCAATCTTCCAATCAATCTCTCAACGTTGAAGCTCTTAAATTTTTGTAAGGTTCTCTCACGAGTTTACTTCAATTCTCTCGACAGCAATGAGCTTACGAAACACAACACGGAAAGAAGATCCATGTTAACCAAGTGTGACACCCACGAATGCCATCTTCCATGAAGTTTCATGGTCAAATTGCCATGCTGAGGTTTGAGCAAGAGAGATTTAGTTTTAGCATTGACTGTATCTTGCGGATAGAGAAACTATTGCCTCAGTGTAGCGCATGTACTAATCGAAAATGGACCATTATGATGGTAGATTCCGCATGGATTCCACCTGGATTTCATCAAATGTGCTGGTGCAAATTCGTTTTTACGCTTTCTGGGCCTTGAAGTTCTAACAGTCCTACACTTAATGGGTTGGAGCTTGTAATGGGCCGTGTGTAAAGATTGGGTTGAGGATAGCCACTGCATAACCAGTTGTTCCCTTAGCGCAACTACCGTTGATCTTTGGTTTAATCTATTTAAACCCTTATTGGAGAGGATTCGTAACTTACTTTAACAGTCAATAAGGGCACGAATGATAACCATTCTGGCTATAAATTAATTTCTGGAAAATAAATAGATTTTTCTATTTCTATTTTTATATGAATTTCTAAGCAAAAATACCTGTTTGATAACGATACAAAATTTTTACTCTAAAAATAGAAATTCGTTTGATAATGATACAAAATTTCTCCCTTTTAGACGGCAATGGCGGAGGACGGCGGCCAGCGATCGGTGATCGGCGGGGACGGCGGCGGCCGGTGGCCCGATCGATGGTTTGCGGCAGCAGCAGCCGGCGGCGAGTTAATGGTGATGGATGGATGACCAGTTCGTAACAAGGACGAACGATGAGAAAAATTTTTATTTTCGTTTTTGTTCAAAAATAGAAAAGTAGAAAATTTTTACTTCTGGTTTCTATTCCAAATATGTTTCGGAACAAAAATCTATTTTAGAAATAGAAAATGAAATAATTTTATCAAACGGATTTCTATTTCAAAAACAAGTCTAGAATAGAAAAATTGTTTATGGAACAGAAATTTTGCTTTGTCATGCACCCCTAAGGGCCTGTTTGTTTATTTCTGTTTCTATTCCCGAGACACAAATTTATGTTCTTTTGTTCCGGGGAACAAAAAAAGAATAGAAACGCCGTTTGTTTACACTTTTATTCCCAGGAACAAATTTGGAACAAAAACAATAAGTAGAAAAAAGTTGTTTCTTGTTCCGAGAACAATTCGAGAGAAACATTTTTTCTCTCTCTCTTTTTTTTTCTTCTCTTTCTTTTCTTCTTCTTTTCTTCTTCTTCTTCTTCTTTTTGCCGGTCATCGGCCAAACGAGGGCCGGCGACCTCGCTGGAGCGTCGCCGGCCCCGGCGAGGCCGAGCCTCGTCATGGCTGGGTGAGCTCGAGCTCGCTCAAATCCGGGCGAGGCCAAGCTTGCCTAGCCATCGGCGAGGCTTGGTCTTCTTGGGCCACCGCCAACTCGACGTCACCTAGCGGTGGCTTGGCGAAGCTCAGTCTCGCCGATGATTGGGCGAACTCGGCCTCGCCAAATCTGGGCAAGCTTGACCCGCCACCAGCGAGACTCGGCCTCGCTGAGCCACCTCTAGGCAATGCCGACCTGGTGGTGGCTCGGTGAGGGCAAGCCTCGCCTAGCCATGGTGAGGCTCGGCCTCACTAGAGGGGCCTCGCCGGGGCCTGGCGACGCTCCAACGAGGTCGATGAGGTCGCCGGCCCTCGTCACCATGACCAAGGCCGCGAGACTGGCCTAAAGGAAAAAGGAAGAAAAAAAAAGAAAAAAGAAAGAAGAAGAAAAGGAAAAATATAATAAAAATATTGAAAAATTAAAAGAAACAACAAAATTATATAAGTTTACCAAACACATTTCTATTCTGGAGTAGAAATTTTTTGCATTACCAAGCGTATTCTTATATTCAGAAATTGTTCCAGGGGAACAAAAAAAAAAAAAAAAAAAAAAAAAAAACTATTTTTGTTCAAAAATTTTTCCCCGAAACAGAAATATTACCAAACGTGCCCTCCCTAAGTATCTCATAAAGATCAGCTCGAGTTGTGTCCATGTTAATATCCCCATCAATAATACACTTCTTTTCCTTAGAGCGACCACTCTTGGTTACAAGTTAAGTCGATTTACTTCTTGAGAGAATTCATAGCCTACTATAATACTTATTATTCGAATTGCGGACACTTGGAGTGCCAAAACTTGGCACAAAAGGACACGTGAGTGTCAAAAGTTTGGAAAGTGACACTTAAGTGTCAAAATCGAGCAAAATTGATCACTTAAGTGCCACTCTAGCCAAAATCTAGCCAAAATGCCAACATGGCGATTTTTTGGCTAAGGAAATGCAAAAATGACACCGTTTTACAAATTGAAGTGGTAAAAAAATTAATTTAAAAATTAATTAAATTAAATTTAAAATTAAATTTATTTAAAATATTTACAAATAAAATAAAAATATTTAAAAACTAAAAATTAAAAAAAAAAAATCAAAAAAATTGAAAAAAGGGGGGGGAGGGGGTAGGCGGCTGAGGGTTTCCAACGGCGGCGGCGAGGGATTAACCCTTAGCCGCCGCCTGCCCCCTCCTCGCCTTTTCTTTAAAAAAAAATTGAATTTTTTTTTTTAATTTTTAGTTTTTAATATTTTATTTTATTTTTAAATGTTTTACATAATTTTAATTTTATTAATTTTTATATTAATTTTTTTACCACATTAGCTTGCAAAACGGTGTCGTTTTTCTATTGTCTAGCTACGTTAGCATGCAAAACGACGCCATTACACTTGTTTTGATGGAAAATCGTAACGTCGGCATTTTGGCCGGATTTTGGCCGGAGTAGCACTTAAGTGATTCATTTTGCTCCGATTTTGGCACTTAAGTGTCACTTTCCAAATTTTTGGTACTTAAATGTCCCATCGTGCCAAGTTTTGGCACTTGGGCTGTACTTCTTCCTTTATTATCCCCCAAGATCAATTTGTAGTAAGTCCCTTGTTGATATGTCATATCTTAATATATATATATATATATATATATATATATATATATAATTTTCAATAATCTAATCACGACAATGCTAAAACTAACCGATCTCGCTTTTTTCATTCTAAAACCGTGTTGTACACTTGGTATCTGTCATTTTTATGTTTCATGGTTTATCCAAGAAAAGCCAAAGGTGAAAAGAGATGAAATCTGTCTTCGCTTTGCTCTTTTATGTATTATTCTTTACATTACTGTTTGCCTTTGCCTTCCGGAAAAGAAAAGGACAAAGAAAAGAGAGATACGATATCTCCTTCTAAAATATTTGAATCAGCAGGCCCATCCTGATAACTCTAAATGAAGAAGATTTGCCACCTGCGTTGATGATATGAACCGATATTAGAACATTTCAAAGTTCTTTTCTGCATTCTTCAGGTGGAAGCAAAGGGCTAATGCACAAACTAAAGAATGACCTCGTGATCACCGGGAGAAGAAAAGCATAACATGGAATCGCTCTTTATCATCCTCGTGTTCACTGGATTAAATGTCCTAAACTTTTGCATGAAAATAAAATCACATATTGATCAAATTGGGTTTCGTGGAGATCAAGCACATTTCTCCTAGCGAGTCAAGCTTTTGGCATCTCTTTTACTTCTTGAGACGTCATTGTGCTTTTGAGCGACTAGCTAGCTTCTGATATTGAATGAATTATTAAGGAACTTTCTGTAGTCCCATGTGGGAAAATGTGGGACCGATCTCGGGGAATCTAAGTCGTTAGGTTAAGGTATATATTCAAACCAGTTTATAGACTATACAAAAATGTTCAATGTTTTCATTTCATTAATTTAAATTTAAAAATAATATTGAGCATTTTTAAATAGTTCATGGACTAGTTTGAACATATAATAAAAGTTTATGGACTACATTAAATAAATTAAAAATCCAGGGATTACATTACACATCGGGCTAAAATTTAGAAATGGCATTGAACAAAGTTCATATATCACATTACACATTGGGCTAAAGTTTAATGACCATTTGTGTTTTATCCCTCACTTCAATGATTTCTGGTGGGGTGGAGGTCAATCCTCGTAAATAATTGAGTGATATTTCACGTTGTTCTTCCTAGTTTATATATTATTCTAACTTTTTTTTGATCGTCTCATGAAAGAATTCTATTCTTCAAGAAAGGCATTCAGAATTGATGGGGTAACACGTAATTTTGCGAGATAATTAATTGATTATTATGGAAGACCAAATCCACAAGGGTAGAAGTTAAGGAACAGAAGGCAAAGTCTTTTCTATAATCATCAGTATATGGCATAACACTAAATCTGATCCCACACAACAAAGTAAAAGCATGGAACAAGCGGTTCCTAATGATTAATCAACGACACGTCAAATAACAATCTCAACATCAAGAAAGAATCGCAAACACATTGTTATCGCTCTCACTTGACGATCATGTCAACTATTGCCGGGACACTCTGTATTTTGAAGTTATCCGTTAGGCCAAAATGAGTCATCAGAAACCAGACATGCGTTAACAACTCCCCTCCTCGTCTTAATTGCCGAGCATGACATTTTGTGTCACATTTACTCGCCGCATAAGCCAACATTTCGATCCAAACCTCACTGACAACTCTCCATCTCACTTCATCGTCAATTTGGCGCAGCTTTGATGCGAGACGGCATCCATTATACAACAAGAATTTGCTCTTGCTTCTCCGAACATTTGGAAGGGTCAAGTCGTCTTTGTTTGTCACTAAAAGCAGCAACTCTTCGCAAGCTTTAGTCATGTCAAGTCTCGGCCTCTTCTTGTTTTTCCGCAGCTGCTCAAAGAACCGCATGGCTGCAGCATAGGTGTCCTGGTATCTGACACGGGTGGTTTCTCTGGGCAACAATTTAGGGCTCATAACTAGAAGATATACCATGTATTGGGACAAGCACTTGCTAATTTTAATTTCACGTCCAGATCCGGTTTCATCCTCACGTTTTGAATAAGCAGAGTTCTCCAGAATAGAGGACATTTCTGTAGCGATGTGCCAAACCACTATGCTCTCGTCAAACTCCAATTCGATGCTCCATTCAAACCCAACGAAACAGTTATTCCTTTTGAGAGCATGGATTCCCCTGCTGGTCCATGGGGAAGGGAGTTTTGCGTCTCCCATTTGATCAACTGGGATGAGTTGCTTGAAGATGAACTGCTTCAAGTGATCACTCACCTTCTCATGGCTCCGATAGAGGTACTTTTGCACAGCCGGTATTGAATCCATGCGGAGGAACCCCAGAACGCTATGCCAAGCTGATGATTTTTCCTTTAGGGAGACACTCAGTAGGCTGTATTGACCGGTTGAGTTTGACCACCTTCGCCTTTTGTGCAGCGGGTGAAACAAATTTATATAATTAAGGAAGTAGAAGCGTTTGTGGTTAATCAGCCAACACGCAGTCCAGTCCGATGAAAGAAGCTCCCACAGTGCATATATCTCAAGTAAAAGCGCCACAACTAGCAATGCATAGGTGAGATAGATATCAAACAGTGAGTTTGATAAGAATTTTTTCTTGTGAGCGAAAGTGAAAAGTATCAAGACGACGGATGTTACAGTGATGCTAAAAAAACGGAGGAGGAGGCCAAAACGACTATAGATTACTAATGCTTTTGTGTATAGCAAATCATAAATAAAACCCAGTTCAATCTCAATTACTCTGTAGACCACACGAAAATCTTCGTGCATCAGAACTGATCGGCTAGCGTCATAATCCTCGTAGCTAAGCAAAAGATCTGTGAAAATACGCTTGAAAATGTCCACCAGACCTCTGGCTGCCACGAGTACATACTGACTGCACTCCTCATCATCCTCATTCATTTCCCCGTGTGTTCTCATCGCTTTACGTAGCTCATTCACTTTATGGGGTATGACTTTGTAACCCTCGACCTCCTTTAGTTTATATTCTTCCAGGATACTGGAAGAATGATCGGGTTGGAGGTCCGAACTGAAGTCTTTAAAGAAGTCGCTGCTAGCAGCCCATAGCGCCCATATTCTTTCGCCATACTTAATGAGAGCAGTAACCATCATCAGCATGGAAAGTTTGAAAAACCTGGACTCGTGCCATGCAATGGAGAAGATGACAACAATCGCAATCGTCAGGCTAACCAGGCTATATAAATGCCTTCCCCAGAGCACATTGTCTTCCAAAGAATAAGCTGTGATCCTATCAGGACCACCCAGATGCAACAACAGAAATGGCGCCCAAAGCATCGTTATGTTTTTGTTTTCGATTTGTTGATTATCTTTCAGCTCTACATTGTGTTTTATCATCCCGAGCGCACGTGAAGCCACTGAGTCTGCCATCAAGTAGGCCAACCAAGTGAGTGCCCTGATCGAAACATTTGGAACCTGCTTTCGGCGGTCACCCAGACAAACGAGTATTGTTTGGCAGATGAGGCTGATGAAGATTAGAGGTCGCAGCTCCAGGCTTTCCACGAATGCGTTCAGTATAACACTATCTGTTTTCGTCATCCTCCTCTTCAGAAAAATCACTCTGCTAAGAACTGAACCGCTAGGTGTTAGCATATGCAGATTTCGAACAAAGAATGTGATGATCAGAGACTTATAAGAACACATTTCTTAGCTTCATGTTAATAAAGCAATAAATTTATGAATACCATACATGCTAAATCAGGCCAAAAAATGTTTCGTCAGTGTTGCAGCTTTACCCAAAAATCTAAGGTCCCTTTGTTTATGGATAATCCCGAATTCATATTTCCTTGCGTCCACTTCTATGTATCTACCACTTCGAAAGAAAAATGACGCTAACTAGAATGACGGCGAAGAACAACAATAGGTAATCAAATTATTCCTCACCTAAAAATATCGTGATTGGATGTCCAATGATGCTACTGATGCCGGCGGAACTGCAGCTCTTCCCTTTAGTTAGCTCCTGCTACATGTGATGCGTGCGTTCATTGAGGCTTGTTTGCGCAGCTTGCTTATAAGGTTCTCTCTCTCATTGGATTTGAAAGATCTCCTAAGTGATATATAAGTCACCCACTCTTATATGGTCATCACTTCGTATGATTACTTTTAAATGCTTCTTCTGGAATTTATCCATGTGACTTTGGCTAGTTACTTGCATATTATATTAGAAGAAGATGCCTTCCGGTAAATCTGCATTCGAGAAAAATTTAGGCTTACCGAACCTTGATTTTTAAAGTTTATAATATCCTGCGGAACCACAATGGGAGACCCTACTAAGTAATTTATGAGTGAACACCCACGTCCAAATAGACGCCCAATACCACCAAAAAAAAAAAGTTTAAGAAAACGAGTTCAGGCTGGGTCGCCACAGCCCAAATCATATTGGGCCAGACTTTCTAGCTAATTGGATAGCCTCGTCCAAGTGCGGCCAATAGTGCCTTAGGCCCTGTGGGCTGACGAGTTCATAATCAAGTCCGCCTCATGTAGACCAGATGCAATTTAATCTTCTAAAATCTTTCCATTCATAATATAAAGAATTTGCTTTGGTCTTTAAAAAAGAAACAGAGGATTCTCATAGGAAAAAAAAGTTAAAAACCCTAACCCAACCCCACCAAAACCCAACCAAAAATCGCTCGAGTGCTCTTTTTGCTGAAGATTTTTGGAAATTTAGTATATCTAGAAGCTAGTAAATTTAACAGGTTGTTAATCCATAAAAGCAAGTATCGGTATATCAAGAGAACAATTAGCAATTTTCAGAAGTATAAATACATATCGGTACTTGTCAAAATCTGTTAATAAGTTACTTAAGCACGACCAGTCAAGTAAGTTGCCAATCACTTTTTTTTTTCCTATACCAACTGAATTTATCAGTTACTAAGATTATGCACCGGCATGGAACAAGGTTCCGTTTTATATATATATACACGGATTGTTAGAATCGTCCATTTTCAATAGATTTGAGCCTACCAGTTCTTTGGGTATATTGATTGAAATATTGTCTTAAAAATAAATCTGTTGTTGCCTCATAGAAGCCGTTATTGCTCCATTCCACATAACTTCTCCCAATTTCGAATCAACTTTTTGAATTAAAGTGGAACCAAACATCTTAAATGGCATCGTCATGGTATCAATTGATAATTTGCATGAGAAAAGAACGATGAGACTCATACAAAGTCGAATAAATTGTTCATGTGCATGAGAGAAAAACCAAACACAAGCAAACAAGCATTCACGAAGTAAAACTCAAAGCAAGTTGACTAGTCAACACAATCCGATTAAGATTTCATCTTCTTATCCACCTCCATCTACTGTCAACTCATTCTTTACATTCTTTAGCTTCAACTTCAGCTTCATTTACTACTCTTTGTTTCACCTTCATTGTCGTCATCATTGTTGAGATCTCCGTCTTCTGGTCACTATCATCACCATCTTCCGCTTCAGCTCCTATTTTCCATTATCCCGATCGTCTCCTTCTTCATCAGAGTCATTGTCATCGTCATCTTCATCTTCAGCGAGGGCTTCCTGATCTTCATCTTCCCCTCCTTCATCTCCTTCATCATTGTTTTTATCTCCTTCATTCTCGTGATCATCATTTCCATCTCAGTCTTCATCTCCATTTCCATCTCTTTCAGCTTTAACTTCATCAGTTTTTTGCTCTTCAACGGCTCCTTCAGCAGTTCCCGTTGTTCCTAAAATCTCATCTGCATCATCATTTCTATCACCGTCTTGAAAGGAAGCAAGAAGAACAAGGAAGACAAGGGGAAGATCGTGATTGAAGAAGATAGTTCTAGGGAAATTTTGTATTTCTCTTCAATGATCCCTAATGTACGAGGCTCAGTAAATATAATACAATATGCACATTTTTGGGAAAAATGGATTCCCAATTATAGCGATGCGACACTTAATTGAACCCCTAAAACAACGAACGCGGAAGGCGAGCCCAGGAAGCACATGTATCATCGATCGAAAAGCACATTACGGAATCGAACGTACCTTATTTTCCATAGATTAAACACCAATGTTGAAGTTCGAGGAAGAATTCTGATCCCATTCTACCGAGGAGTGTATAGTTGCTTTTTAGGAGGAGAAAATTTTGATTTTGGAGAACGTACTCTTCTTACATTAGGGGGAGAGAGAGTCTTCAGAACGTACGTCAACCAAAAGGTACGTTCTCCTTTTTCTTTTCTCTCTTAAAACGTCTCATCCAAAAGACGTAACTCTTTAACGTAAAACATTTCCTCCAAGAGACATAATCCTTCAACGTAAAACGTTTCCTCCAAAAAACATAACCCCTCAACGTACCCTTTCATATCTCAACCCTTCATTCATGGGCCCTTATCTTGCGAGCTGGGCTTTTAGGCCCAACATGGACGAACGGGCCTACTTAGGTCCATCAACACATAGAAAAACCCATCATCTCTCACTTGCACATGGTGGGCCGAACATGATCTTCTTTACTTCTTTGCAACATTCATACCGATAAATAATCCGTGCAACCAGCATACTTAGAGAGCTCATTGCCATACATCTGTTAGGAATATATAGCAGTTCATAATGCGCATCATACTCCGAGTAGATTTAGTATGCAGTACCCTAGATCGATCGATCACATTTATATATCTCTTGATCTCTTTTAAACAAATATATATATTGTATTCACAATTATGATTATCCCAAAAACAATCATAATTGGTTGACCAGTGAATACAAAACTAGAATATGATTTTCCAAATTCGATCTTCCTCTTTTTTTCAAACTCAATTTCAGTTTAGCTTGCTTTTCTAGAAATGTCCCATTAGATCGAATCAATTCATGATCATTGACAACATCCTAATATAGCAAACACTGAATAGAAATCTTGAAAATAAGTAAGAGTCATGAGGGCACTAAATTGATAAACTCTTTTCCTCAAGAGTCTCACACGGCATAAAAGTTGAGATCAAACTTTTGCCACTCTTATTGGTCATCTCATGCATACGTAGTATGAAATACGTATTACAGTATTAACTCATTTCCCATGGAGCGTATGTCTATATCATCAATGCCGTACAAATGATAGTTCAGACATACCTAATGTCTAACTTGAATTCACATATCTATTTATTCACATAATTCATCAGAACTCACATTTGGTATTATAGACAAATAAAGTAAAATATGTGGGTTATTTTACTTTCGGACATAGTAAATATTATGTCTGCATCTTAACACTTAATTAAGGTGATATATATATTTTAAGCTTGAGCTCTCGATTATCACCTAGATAATAAGCTTAAAAATTGTCTCATCTCTATTTAGAGACGATTACCCGTGTGAGTGGGCTAATATTTTATTTGTCCGACATACTTTCTCAACTTTATATAATGCACTGAGTATTAAGATGCATAAACATCAAACAAAGATTCATAGGCATTAATAATAATAAAAAATATTCATTAAATGTGAACGCTTTAAGGAAATTACAATATTCAGTACATCAGCTTCTATACAGTTTTAGAGATTTTACATGACCACAAAACACATCTCTAGGTATTGGCTTTATTATAAGGTCTGCTACCATTCTATGCGTATATATGTACTGTAAGTTCACATCTTTTTGTGCAACCATATTTTTGACAAAATTATACTTGGTATTTATATGTTTGGTATTGCTATGATATTTTGAATCTTTGGTGTACGCTATCATTACTTGCCTATCATAATTAACCAATAATGGACTTGCAGCATACCCAATAACACCTAAATTATCCAAAAATCTCTTAAACAAAACACATTCTTGTACTGCCGCTGATAATGCCACGAACTCAGCTTCCATCGTGGATAAGGCTATACACGTTTGTTTCTTACTGCTCCAAGATATGACGCTATTATTTAGTAAAAAAGCAAATCCAGAGGTAGATATCTCCTCATCTAAATCTCCTCCCCAATCAGCATCTAAATAACCCTCAAGTCGCAGATCATTTCCTTGGTAATTCACCTTGTAATCAGCAGTTCCTTTCAGATACCTCAATGTTCTTTTAAATGCTTTCCAATGTGCTTGACCTGAATTGGATTGGTATCTACTCACCATTCCAACTGCAAAACATATGTCAGGTCTTGTACACTTCATAGCGTACATCAAGCTCCCAACAACACTAGTATAAGGAACATGTTGTGTTTGTTTCTTCTCTTGTGAAGTCCTTGGACACATTTTATAGCTCAATCCTTCACCTTTTGCAATAGGAGTATCTATAGGTTTACAATCTTGCATACGAAATCGTTCAAGAACCTTATTTATATATGTTTCTTGCGAAAGAGATAATGACCTCTTCGAACGATCTCTTGAAATTTTAACTCCAAAAATGTATGCAGCCTCACCCATATCTTTCATCTCAAAGTTGGAAAATAACCAACTCTTAACAATATTAACAAACTCCATATTGCTTTCGACAATTAGTATATCATCAACATATAATGATATGATCACAAATTTATCTTTAGATCTTTTGATATATACACAATGATCCTCTTCAATCATTGTAAAATCATATGCCATTATGGCATTATAAAAACGTATATACCATTGTCTCGACGACCGCTTAAGGCCATATATCGATCTCAAAAGTCAACATACATTTTCTTCTTGGCCTTCCATAATGAAACCAATAGGTTGTTCCATATATATTTCTTTCTCTAATTCTCCATTAAGGAAAGCAGTCTTTACATCCATTTGATGTAACTCAAGATTCATACTAGCTACTATTGCCAGAATAATGCGAATCGAGGTAAATCTCACTACAGGAGAAAATGTTTCTTTATAATCAATTTCTTTCTGTTGATTATACCCCTTCGCCACAAAACGAACTTTATGTCTTTCTATTGAACCATCATCTTTACGCTTTATTTTGATAACTCACTTGTTCTCAATGGCTTTGCGTTCTTTTGGAAGATCAACCAATTCCCAAACATGGTTTAACTTCATTGACTCCATTTCATCTTTCATTGCATGCATCCATTTTTCCTTATTAGGGAAATTTAGAGCCTTATGTACATTTCTTGGCTCATCTTCATCTTGTGGAGCAACCATAAAAGTTTTCTTTTCAATGTCAAAACGTTGACGAGGAATACTTTTGCAACTTGTTTGCCGTACGGGAGATTGTACACTTTGCACATCATTTCCCATCATGCTCTCACTTGAATTAGATAATGACGATATCGTCTCATCATGTGGTTATAATTGAGAATGAGTTGAATAAAATTCATCACCTCTCATGTTACTCCCACTTGGACGAACTCCACTAAATTCATTATCTTTATCCAAGATTTCAAATAGGGAGTAATCCCCACATATTTCGCCCTTCTTAGGAAATTTATTCTCTAAGAATGTGACATCTCGTGATTCAAATTCAGTTACACTCCCACTTTCATGCTCACCTATAAACACATATCCTTTCGAGTGTTCAGAGCATCTTATGAAAATACTCTTCTTACCTCTCAAGAGTATAGGCAACACAACCCCATGGTTTAAGAAAACTTAAGTCTGGTTTTCTACCTGTTCATAACTCATATGTAGTGGAAGTAACTAATTTGGAAGGTACCCGGTTAAGTATATAGGCATCAGTTAATAACGCATCACTCCAAAAAGTGATAGATAAGTTAGCATGCGCCATCATGGACCTAACCATTTTCAGTAGGGTCCTATTCCTTCTCTCCGCAACACCATTTTGTTGAGGAGTATATGGAATAGACAACTGTCTTTCTATTCCTTTTTCATCACATAATTTTCTGAACTCATCAAATAAATATTCTTAACCTCGATCGGATTTCAATACTTTTATTTTCTTGTCTATTTGATGTTCTACCAAGTTCATAAATTTTTTGAAACAACTCAATACTTCAGATTTATGAGAAATCAAATAGACATATCCGACTCGAGTATAATCATCTATAAATGTGATGAAATAAACAGCCCCACGCCTTCCTCTCACATTCATTGGACCACAGACGTTAGAATGGATTAAATATAAAGGAAATTCAGCTCTTTCACCTTTTCCAAATGGTTTTCTTGTCGTTTTCCCTACTAGGCAATGCTCACATATGGGCAAATAGACTTTTTCAATATTGCCCAACAAGCCCTCTTTGGCTAGCCTATTCATATGTTATTAGCCAATATGACCAAGTCTAACATGTCACACTTTCACATTATTATCATATGAATTAGAAGACGTGAAAAGGGAATAACAAACATTGACATTACCATAGTCAACATCTAATACAATAAAACCATCTAGAAAATAACCACAACCATAGTAGTTTGTATCCAAATACAAATTCACACCACTATTATGGAAGTTCATATTAAAACCAAGCTTAACCAACACTAAAACAGACACTAAATTCCGATGAATCTCTGGAGCATACAATACATCATGTAGGAACAAAGTGCATCCACCACGCATGTTCAGTTGGCAAGTGCCAATCCCTTTTACTTCGGTTCTGGAGTTATTTTCTACATAGATCCACTTAGTTCCAGTTGGTACTCGTCGAAATTTCACGAAGGATTCTCTATCTTTTGCTACATGGTTTGTTGCTCCCGAATCTACAGTCCACAAATGATTACACTTAGTTAAGAATATAGAACTTGATACATAAGCAAAGTTCTCAAAAGTAGGAGGGGAGTATACCTTCTTTGGCTCACGACAATCGCGAGCATAGTGACCATTCTTATCACAATTGTAACACTTCACCCTTGACAGCTTCTTCATTTGAGGATGCTTTTCTCTTTCATGTTGGTCAACCTTTTGTTTCTTCCCTGAAGAACTTGCTCCCTTGCCTTTCCATCCTTTTAACCAATGAGGAAGTTTGCACTTGGAGCTCAAAGCTCCATGTGAGCTGGAAGTAGCATGATAAATTTCAGTTTCCAGCTTAGTCGCCAAGAGGCGGTCATCTTCCAGCTCAAGATGACACATTCCATCCTCAAAGGTTTTGATATTCTCATTGTGGGTCAGGTGCATTTTCATATGTTTCCAACTCTGAGACAAGGAACGAATCACTGCTTGCACTTTCTACTCATTAGTCAGGACATAGCCAGCATCTTTCAGCTCATTAATCATGTTTGACATCTTTCTTAGGTGTTGCTTCATGGTCTGAGCATGAGGCTTCTTGTGACATCCCAGATTTTCAACTCTATTTTCTACTGAATAAATCGGGCATTTCATTGACCCGCCCTTAGAGTTGTTCTCAGAGCTGATCACTCTCGAGATAACTAAGCTATCTCGGGGAACCAATAAGGATTTTAAGGCAAATAGACATGAGAATTCAATTAGGAATCGGCTTCTCAACCGTGTCTATTTTTAGAGGCCATTCCGGCACAGTATAAAATTGATTAGAGATCAAAGATAGGTCTGTTCGATTGAGATGTGTGGCTAATCGTGGGTGATATCACTAAATTAGAAAATTCTCGTCGACCGGCACTAGACTGATTTTCTTATTGTTTTGGTACCCTGTATCCATATTTGAATCCTTGAGATTTTCACGACAACCGAGAGTTGTCAATGAGTCGAGTGGGTTCATAGTGGCTCGAAGAAAATTGACCACGGGTCATTTGCCCTAAAAATTTATAAAAGTTACTCGGTAGCCTAGGTCACGCTAAAAACGCGTTGAATGGAAATTAACCGTGAATTCGAGTCTGATTTCAAAATTTGAAGATTCGGTCATGTCACAATAAATTCTAGGAAGGTCGACTTAGTATCATAAGATTTTTCAGAGATTCCGAGATTTTACGGAAAATCGATTCGGACGTCGTGGAAAATTAGTGGGAATTCAAATGAGCTAAATCGATGGAAATTGGGACTTTCAAGCTGAGCCTTTGAGTGTTGGGGACTTGTAGAAAATTGCACAGGATTTTTCGTCATCGAAATTGAACCTCAATTTGGGAATTGAGTGAAGAAATTAATCCTAAAGTGGTGAAATTCGGATCTTAAGATGGGTTGTGCAACATTGGTATTAATTTGGATAATTTTGTGGAAATTAGAGCAAGAAAGTATTAGAGGGGACAAGAGTTTAATGGTAGGGATAAGATTGAAGACTTCTTAGACCAATTCATGATGAAATTTGAAGATATTTCCCTTGACTTTCTTGCCTCTCTCTCCTCCTCCTTTCCGATGGTGTGAGCCATCCCCTTCGCTACCTCCGTTTTCTTTTCAGTCTTTTTTCGCTTGAGTATCCATCCTTGGACGAGCTGTTACTGCATTTCTTCATCTTCGTGCACCCTCCGCCGAAGCCCAAACTGCCACGACCATCTATCCACCGAGCTCCCACATCCGATCAACAAACCAGCCGCACCCCACCAGGTTGACCGAAGCTCCACGCATCCACCAGCAGCTGTTCCCTCTCCTTCGTGCGTCTAGCAAAGCCACCAATAGCCCACGATTGAAACCGCGTCTCCCTTGGTCAATCCAGCAAAGTCTCCAGCAAAAATTCTCTCGATTGTTGACCACCAAAGCCCACGTGGCTTCAATCCACCGAATCCCCATTGCCAGCTCACATCCAAGTCTTCGGTCAACAGAAAATGCCCGCAAGAGTCTACGTTGACTCCATCGACGAGAGTTCTTCAAGCTACAGCTGTCCGCTCCATCTCTTGGCAACGACGCCAGCTGCATCTCCACGGACGTCTTCACCAGCAGTTGCTTCCATCCATGCGTCATCAGCTCGTGTGTCTTCGGCCGGTTGAATCCTTGAAGCCCAGCAGCAAATCCAGCAACTTTCGTGGGCCATCTGCCAACGAAGTTGAAGCCCGGCAAGCCCACGAGAATCTTTCTTGTGCAGCCCAGTGAAGCCAGAAATTTCGTGGCCCAACAACTGGGCCTGTCTTCAGTCTTTTGGGCCACCGAATTCAACTCAAGACCAGCAAGCCCAGTTCAGCTTTGTTTCAAGCCCAGTCTAGCAAATTCTTTTGTTGTTCAGCCCAAAGTCAAGAACAAATCTCAGTTGGGCTAAGATTTGTTAGGCCTAAGTTTAAGGCCCCGTCCAAGCCCGTCGGTGTCGTCGAAGCCTGATTTCGGCTACCGTCGCATCGTCGTCGCTGTGTTCCGGTCTTCGCTTTGCCCAAGTAAGTTTTGCTCACCTAATGCCTTATTAGTTTGCTAATGATGCTTAAGGGTTGATTAGATTTAATTAAGTGTAATTAGGTGGTTAGATTGGTTTAAAACGATTAGATTAGTGACTTAATGATGCATGTCAGGTGATTGATTAGTGTAATTAGCAAGTAGAGACGTACTTCTAATTATTGAATGCATCTTGGGATTTTTCCCGACTCGTTCTGGTGTCCAATCAGGCATTACGGGCCTAAATTGGGTTTGTAGTATTTAATCATTTATTTTCGAAATTTAATTAATTAATTAATTATTTTTCGGAAATAAGGCTGGGATAACCGACGACCGGAATTTTATGCGGATTGTCGTGGCACCGTCCGTTTATCTAATTGAGCTTTATTTTGTGTTGAATTGAATTATTTGTGAAATTGGGAATTATTCTTTAATTGAATAATCTTTGGTTATTAATTGAAAAATAACCGGGCATCGGTTGATAATGCCAAAGGATTTGAGTGGACTACAGAAAATGTGGGAATTATGGAAAGGAAAAATATTATATTTTGGCTAAGGCCAACCGTGTGCCCACACACGTGTACTTTTATCAAATCTGATGAAAGGGGTAAAATTGATTGTCTTCGGAACAAGAAAATACTATAATGGCTCGATGATTCGTATGTCATCTAGAGAATGGACGTTATACTATTACAGCTCGATGACTCTCATGTCATTTTGAGAAAGAATTGCTTGTATACCGGCTCGATGGCCCTATAGGTCATCTTGGAGAATGGACGGTATGAAATGTCGGCTAAGTGATTTTATAGATCATCTTGGAGAATGGACGACATGTCATAATGGCTCGGTGACTCAACATGTCATCTTGGAGAATGTACGTTATGATGAATATACTCGGTGACTCTATATGTCATCTCGGAGAATGAATATTATAATATACTAGCTCGATAACTCAATAGGTTATCTTGGAGAATGAATAGTATGTTATAGTGACTCGGTGACTTAGTGTGTCATCTCGGAGATTGAATCGTATAAAATACTGGCTTGGTAACTCGATGGGTTATTTTAGAGAATGGACAGTATTGATTGAAATGACCAAGAATGGTCCGTTTGACATGTAATCGACTAAGTCAATTGATCATTACTTTGATCTGATGTCGTGAATTGATTGATTGAATGGAAATGACCTTGGGATGGTCCGATTAACAAGTAATCGACTATGTCAATTGATCGAGATGTCGATCTGTGATGTGATTGCTTGGGTGCCTATTGAACTGTACTAATATGCAGGCGAAATCTGAGACTAAGGTAAGTCCTCTGACTCGTGTTGTGCATAGGCAACTCCAAGGTGTATTGGTTTACTAATCAGGTCTTAGGGGATAGAACTTGCTGAGATGTTGTCTTATTGGTTATTGAATAACCATTTCAGGTCCCTAGATGCAGTAGACTTGGATTTTGAAGATCTCAAAAGTCCGGTGCAATCTGTTGAAGGCTCCAGTTGGAGTGTGGAGAATGATTAAGAGGAGGACGGGGACCCGTAGCTTGTAGAACCCCACTTTTGCTTGTAGACCTTGTTTTTAAGCTGGCTTAATGTGAATTGGACTTAATAGTTCACCTTGTATATATCAGTGCACTGGTTTGCAATGTATATAAGAGTGAAAGTTTTTAAGGGTTTGAAATTTAGTCCTACTGTTCTATCCCAATGTTTTATTGTTTGGGGATTTATAATTGCTTCCGCATGTGCATATGAAAATGAAAGGGTTAGCGATATGTCTTGGGATATCGCAAATTAATTTTTAAATTGACCAAGGTGAGGGATGGATGTGTGCCCGAGGATCGGGGCGTGACACTTCTTGTAAGAGTCAAACTTAATAGTGAGCTGCCTTAGTCTGGTCACCGAAGTATGACCAAATCTTGCTGCCAACACTTCCCACATTTCCTTGGCATTCTCAAAATGCTAGAACTCTCACATGACATAATTCTCCGTGCTACTCAGCAACGTAATGCAAGCAAGAAAGTTTTTTTCTCTTCCATGTAGCAAATGCATCATGATTTCTCTTATGTTGTGTAATGTTTCCATCTTCAGGTTCTTCCATAGTTAGGTTAAGAGCTTCTAGTGCCTCTTGCTTTTCTAGCACATCTTGGATTTTCATATGCCATATTTCATAGTTATCGCCGTTGAGCTTCTCACCTTTGTTCAGCTCAATGACTATGCTCTTTGTGACTGAAGCCATCGATCTGAACATATCAGACACATATACACGAATTATTAATGTTTATCATTTATGCATCCATTTTGCACAAACTCATCATATTAATGAATAATTTCAAGTAAAGTTTCAGAATCAAACGGTCACTATGTTTCCAATTATCATCCAAAAATCTTAACTTGGAATTACTATTAATATAATCTTCTATATAAAATAAATTCTTTGAAGTTACAAAATTTCTATGAACTACCCATAACAGTTAATAATAACAGAAGCAAATAATATTTGACATCCGATAATGATAGAATACTAATGCTTTCACATAATGCAACTAACATATCAGTTGCTACACCAACAACAACTAGGTAGAAAACATTTACATTAGATGTCCATAAAGCATACTAAATAAAGACCAGTCAAAACATCTAATGCTAAGACAATATATGAACTGGGAAAGATGCCTTTTTGTTCAATTTCTTGATCTTTTCTTCTTTACATTCCTTAGACATTCTAGGTAGCCAAGGTAAAATAGACGAGTATCCCTTAGGATTTCTCCTTCGCACATTCATCCCCCGTTGGATTGAAGTCATTCCATGGGTCGTAGTCTTTGTGGCTTCAATCTGGTAATGTTCATCTATAAAAGCCATTACAAGACTCCTATACTGAGTAGCTTGGTTGACCTCTCATAGGCGATTCAACACTCCTTGCCATATCAATGGAAGAGTGTTCATAAAGAATCGCACCATCTCAGAATGTGGCTTGGGATAACCCTTCCATATGACCTCTTGTATTTTCCCGTTGACCTCGAGAACATTATCAATTAAGTTGCGACTCTCCCATTGATAATCAGTCAACTCAGCTATCAACCTAGAAAGCCTTTCTTTTTGTTCATCTATAGTTGCGCGAATAAGTGTGTGCGCCTTACGGGAGGCATTGTTCCTGCAACAAATGCAGAACAAAAAGGGATTACATATAATCCACATAGACTTAATTGAAAAAAGAAACACATTTTTTTGGGGTCAACGGTCAAAGTCAATGGTCAATGGTCAACGGTTAGCGGTCACTGGTCACGGTCAAGTCGGGTTGAGGACAGATGGGTTGGGTCGGGTTGAACCGATCGACTCGGCACGTGCTACGTGTGTGCACGACTGACATCATGATGACGTCAGCTGGCGCGTGCTACTCACGCGCCAGCAATAGCGCGTGCGTCACACGCGCTTGGGACCGAATCGGCGCGTGCGTCGTATGTGTCAATGACGTCGGTTCCTTCTGGCCGCGTGTGGAGGTGCATCCGACGGCCTCCGGCGGTGATCCACCACTCGATTTTCTCGTATCGATGAGACCTACAACCCTACGCTATCAGAAACAAACTTTGATTTGCAGAAAATCAAAAGACTATGGGGGAATAGTACGGTGTCGGGATTTTCCGTCCCCGAGCGGTCGACAGCAGCGTTTCATGAAAAAACCAATCAAAAACAATTCATAAACATGAAAAGAGATTGGGAAACATGAACAATGCTCTAATACCAATGTTGGGAAAAACGGATTCCCAATTCTAGCGATGCGACACTTAATCGAACCCCTAAAACAATGAACGCGGAAGGCGAGCCCATGAAGCACATGTATCACCGATCGAAAGGCACATTACGGAATCGAACGTACCTTGTTTTCCACAGATTAAACACCAATGTTGAAGTTCGAGGAAGAATTCTAATCTTGTTCTACCGAGGAGTGTACTATTGCTTTTTAGGGGGAGAAAACTCTGATTTTGGAGAACGTACTCTTCTTACATTAGGGGGAGAGAGAGTCTTCAGAACGTATGTCAACCAAAAGGTACGTTCTCCTTTTTCTTTTCTCTCTTAAAACGTTTCATCCAAAAGATGTAACTCTTCAACGTAAAACGTTTCCTCCAAGAGACATAACCCTTCAATGTAAAACATTTCCTCCAAAAGACATAACCCCTCAACGTACCCTTTCATATCTCAATCCTTTATTCATGGGCCCTTATCTTGCGAGCTGGGCTTTTAGGCCCAACATGGGCGGACGGGCCTACTTAGGCCCATCAACACATAGAAAAACCCATCACACATAATAAATGGAAAGAATGTATTCTACAAGGAAATCCTAATCTCAATCTAATCTCTAATTGATTTAGTTCACAATCACAATCACAATGAAAAAGGATTTTTGAGTATATCTTCCAACACTCCTCCTCAAGCTAGTGGCTTATAGATGTCTAAGATGCTTAACTTGCTCAATAGATATGCTTGTTATCTTTGGCATAGAGGTTTGGCGAAGATGTCCACAGGTTGTTCTATGGTTTGAATTTCTCGTCTCAATTATTCTTTCCTGAATCTTTTCTTGAGTGAAATGACAATTCACTTCTATATGCTTGATTCTTTCGTGCACTAGGGATTTGTTGCAAGCTTGAGGACCATATCATTGTCACAAAAAAGCTTTGTTGGTCCTTTCAGTTGTACTCTGAGGTCTCGAAGTAAGCCTTTTATCCTTAGAGTCTCACAAATAATTTCTGCCATGACTCGATATTCTGCTTCAACTGAAGATAGTGACATGGTTGACTGCTTTTTGGTCTTTCACAAAAGAAGACATTCTCCCAGTTAATGTAAAGACCAGGGATGGATCTTTGGCTCATGAGACAACTAGCATAGTCTGCATCACAATATGCCATCATTTTCATGTTGCATTTCCTGGCGAGTCCTTGGCACTTCTTCAAATACTTCACAACCTTCAGGGTAGTGTAATGCCAGATTGTTTAGGCTTGTGCATAAATCGATTGAGCGTTTGCACCGCATAAGATATATCAAGCCCGGTCGTAGTTACATAAATGAGCTTTTCAATGAGCTTCCGATAACTTGACAAATGTCTGAGTATTGACTCATCATTTTGAGATATTTTTGCATTGTAGTCTACCATGGTTAATTTGGTGTTCTGCTTGATTGGAATAACTACTAGTTTGCATCATAATAGATCTGCCTCTGATATAATCTCCAGTATAAACTTTCGTTCAATGAGAGAAATTCCTTGGTCGGATCGGACAATTTTAATCCCAAGGAAATATTTAGGTGCTCCCAGGTCTTTTATATGAAAGGTGAAATCCCAAGGAAATTCCTTGAGGCTTTCTATGGCAGTTTTATCATTTCTCATAATGAGAATATTGTCAACATATATCATCAAGTAGATAGATGACATACCTTTAGTCCATGTGAATATGGCATAATCATATCTAGACTGTTTGAAGCCTGCAGTTGTTAGAGCATTAACAAACTTGGCATGCCATTGCTTGGAAGCTTGTTTTAGGCCATAAAGGGATTTGTGAAGATGACATACTTTATTCTCCACCCGTCTCTATAAAACCTCAAGGAGTATCCATATAAATCTCTTCATCCAAATCGCCGTGAAGAAATGTATTGTGCACATCCATTTGGTGTAACGATTAATCATGAATAGCTGCAACTGATAAAAAAGAATAAGGACATCTTTGGCTATTGGAGAGAAAGTCTCTTGATAGTTGAAACCTTCTCGTTGAGTGAAGCCTTTATTTCATGGATCTGTACTATTTTAGGGTTGTTTCTAGCCCTTGAGTTTTTCTTAGTAGCTTCGAGGCCATTCTAGAGCGACAAGAACTTGTCGTAACAAGCCGTAACCGTCATATTTCCTTGCTTGAGTACATTGAGTTCCTACATGAGAGAAATTTTTTTGGCTTAGTCTAATTACCATACATTTCTTTGATATTTTCCCACATGCATTTCGAATCCTCCGTCAGTTGAAGTCTGGCCACGACTTTTAGAGATATGCAATTGCCAATGCATGTTTGAATGAGTTAATTGTACTCTCTCCAGTGTTGGGCCAAGCATTCATCAGAAGGAATCGAAATGGTTCTATCGAGAAATCTATCTTTGTCCTTTGTCACAAGGGCTCACTGGAAGTCTTGTGACCACTTGGAATAGTTCTCCAACCTAGTTAGTTGTAGACTGATGAGTTGTAATTCTGGATCGTCAGTGGTCAACACGTATAGGGGGTCACCGAGCTTTAGACGACTAGTGATGGTTGCGATTGAAAGCGGTAAACACTCGAGCGAAAAATATGGGTGGGGATTTGTTCCCATACCTGAATTACTTGACTTGGTTCCATGACCTACATTGAAAAATCCTTGGTGGGGATTTGTTGCCATACCTAGTTCATTCACCTCAATTGTTTGCCCCATAATAACTAGATCTGACCTAATAGCTGGGCTTGCCTTGTTTACGGTTGGTGGGCTCCCATCGGGTTGGGCATTGCTTTGGTAGCCTTGATTTCCTAGCAATGATGGATTTGGGTTTGGCCCAAGGTACCATATCTAAGGTACCCACTAGTAAGGATGGTCTGTGTGACATCTTGAAATTTCAGTACTGTTTTCAATTGAATGAATCAGGCCTTTCATCGATGCGCCAATAATGCTATTCTCTAAGTTGATCACTTATGAGATAACTAGACTATCTGGGAAAGTCATCAAATGATTTTAACACAATAGACTTGAGAATTTGACTAGGAATCGACTGCTTGACCATGCTAATCTGCAAGGGTCATTACGGCATAATTAAAAAACCGATTAGAGACCGGAGATAGTTCGATTCGACAGAGATGGGTGATTAAGTGTGTGTGATTCCACCTGATTGCAAAACTCTCGTCGATCGACACTAGATCGATTTTCTGTCGTTTTGGGTACTATGTGGCTCGAAAATAATCAACCATAGGTCAATTGCGCTAAAAATTTCTAAAAACTACCTAGTAGGTTAGGTCACGCTAAAATCATGTTAGATTGAAAATAACCGTGAATTTGAACCCAATTTCAGAAATTGAAAATTCTTTCATGTCACGATTTATTTAAGGAACATTGACTCATCCTCCGAAGAATTTTTCGGCGATTCCAAGATTTTTACGGAAAATCAATTCGGACGATTCGGAAAAAGAATGGAAATTCAGATTGCCCAAATTGAATGGATTTTTGACTTCCAAACTGAGCTACTTGGTGATGGGAAATTGTAGCAATTGTGTGGGCTTTTTCTTCAACAAAATTGGACATTGAATTGGAGAAATCGGAAAAGAAATTGAAGTTTATTTTGAGTAAATTCAGAGCTATGGAAGGAGGCTGCATTTTTGGCATCAAATTGATTAATTGTGGTATTAATTTTCAAGAAAGTATTAGGGGGGAACCAAGCATTTAATTGAAGAGATAAAATTTGTTGACTTCCCCCTTCAACAGCGCCTCCAGCACGCCAAGCCAGCTGTTTCGTTCTTCTTCGTGCGACAATCTCCTCGGAAAACCAGCTGCTTCAGTCTTCTCTCGCTCATGCCAGCTTCTCTCTCTCTCTCTCTCTCTCCGCCAGCACCGTTCGAACTTGCCCCATGCGTCCGCAACAATTCCCCAGCGTCAACTCCCTCTCTCCGTTGCTGACTCCTTGCCGCACTGCCTCACGTTTGTCTCTCCTCCACCGAAGCCTCACGCTGCAGCTCCACTAGCCTTTGTCTCCTCCACGAATTCTTCTCCCTTGCCAGTCAACTCTAGTGGTTAGTGGACCGCGAACCTTCAAGCCATCGACGACACTTGGCCGACATCCATCCCCTTCATTCCTCTCTCTCTCGAGGCCTCACGTCCACTGTCCATCAAAGACTAGTCCCACCGAATCAACTGCCTTTGCCCTCCTTTCATTTTTCCTTTGCTGCCAGCAACGTCCACCGATTCTCTATTTCTCTCGATTGTCGTCGAAATTAGCGAGCACAGCACCGTCAAAGCTGATTCTTCATAGCTCAGCCCAACCCGAAGTTGCCCTTTCGTCGTTGCTCCTCAAGCCATCAATGGCCCAACCCATTTCAAGCCCACATCTCAGCCTATCGTTTGAGCTCAGCAGCCCGCAAGCTCGATCAAGTTCAGCTTAGCCGTGAGCTTTGTGTGGCTGATTTCGGGCCCTCTTGAGCCCCCATTAGCGCTGCCGCAAGTTCAAGTCTCGGCTACTGTAGCACTGCTGTTGTGGTGGACCGGTTTTTGCGCTAAGCCGGTGAGTTTATTCACTAAACTCTACTTAGTAGGCTAATGACGTTTAATGGGTGTTTAGTTTAAGTTAATTAGAGATTAGGTGGTTAGTTAGATTAGATTAGTGATTTAATTAATTAATTATGCATGTTAGGTGGTTAGAATGGCTAAATTTGAGACTAGATGATCGTATTTTTATCTAGAATGGTTCGGGAATTTTCCGAGCTTGCTTCGGTATTTAATTTGGTATTTCCGGCATAAGTTAGTATTTTTAGAATTTAAATTGGATTATTTAATTAATTTTGGTAATTATTTAATTATTAAATATTTTTCGGAAATTAGATCGGGATAGCCGGTGACTAGAATTTTGTGTTGACTGCAATGGTGTGGTTAATTTCTACAATTGAGTGTTAATTTGTGCAAATTGAGTGCTGACTGGAATTTTGAGTATTTAATTCCAAAATTTGTGAATTTCAATATTTATTCAGAAAATCCCGGTGTCGGATTTTAACACCGAAAATAGTTTTATATACTATATAAAATAGTGGGATTTGAAATTGGAGGATATCAACTTTTCTCGGTGCGAATTGACCGTGTACCCACACACGACTATTTTACCGTGTATTTTTAATACGAAAAAAATAGGCTAGGTTCACCATTTTAATTGAGGCAATTGAGTGCAATGCTCAGTATTCTGGGCCGAGATTGATTGGTCGTGTGTTGGTTAAGAGAACCCGTCTCGAGCTGTTAAGCCGAATGTTACCCATTCATTGGGGCTTGAGTTGCAGTAGATTCTGGACCTACGCTATTTCGGGAAAGCCATCTTTGAGAGACATAGCCGTGCTCAATGGGGTGAGATGACGTCTGTCAATGCTAGAAGATCGCCAAATTTAGAGTTGGCCGTACCCTTGAGGGGTGTAATTAACAATTGGAATGCATGGTTGATTGAGTTAGCTGAGCCTAATTATGAGACAAAACTGTGTGGCATGGTATGTGACATGTCATAATGGTTTAGCCTCACAATTAGGACCCCTGTGATTTATTGAGCTGAGTGAGGCGTTTCAATTGTTGTGTGCATCGATTTTATGCATGGTGTATATAAACTATGCTAACCTGCAGGGTGGATCTGAGATGAGGTAAGTCTTTGTGGTTATATGATTGTGTGGTTAGGACACCTCTGGGCGTATTACCTTTCTAATCGGAGTTTAGAGCATGAACTTGCTGAGATTTATATCTCACCCCGTCGTGAGCTCATTTCTTTTCAAGACCGTAGAGTGAAAGATCTGGAGCCGAGCTAAAGTGATCTGAAGTGTAGGTAAGATAGGACTGTTTCTTTTGAGAGGCAATCTTTTGAAGTCTTTTGATTATAGACCTTTGTACATGACTAAGTGTGTATATAAAAACATGTTTTATTTGTAAATCTGTTGTCCTACTTTTCTATCCCGAGATGGTTACTGTGAGGGGATTTGTTATTCACTTCCGCATGTGCAATAAAAGAAAAAGGATTGGCGACTCGTCTTGGGAAGTCGTAAAATTTTATCGACCACAAAAGGATGGGCACGCGCTCGAGGTTCGAGGCATGACATATCCGTTTAAGTGGTATCAGAGCAAGGTTTGTGTTTGGAGTGATAAGGTGTGATGGGATAGTTAGTAGAAATGACCTCTATTTTATGCTGATGCATATGAGTGATAGTTGTTTGGTAAATTGTTTGTGGGGATCACTTAGTTTCTAATTCTATTGAGAACAGGTTTTGTAGAAAGTCTACAGCACGAGTGATCAAGAGCGGAGGACTCCTAGAAAGAGGACCATAACTTCAATGACTCAGGGTAGGACGCCGACAAGGGTCGATACCCGAGGTGGTCGGGGTAGAGTGTCGGCTTAGGCCAGTGTGAGTGGAGTAGCAGCACCTTCTATTGGTGCTGGTGTAGTAGCACCTGGTGATCTTGGAATTGTCGGGATCATGCAGGCGTTAGAGGCGATGAGAGATCTGGTGGGGCAACAGGCCCAGAATCAAGCCGCCGCCATTACCGCCATTACTACCATTGCTAATGCTGCTATTGTTGCTGTTGCTGCCACCGATAATGCCACATCTGTTGCCATACCTGCTAAGGTTCCCCCTGGGAACGTGATCGCTGTGAGGCCGATGCATAAACTGGTGGAACAATTTCTGAAGTTGAACCCGCCAAAGTTCACTGGTGTAGGAAATCCTAAGGTTGCAGCCCTCTGGATCCAGGAATTGGAAAGTGCCTTTGCATTGCTGATGTGCACCAAGGTAGACAAGGTTGTCCTTGCAGTCTATCAACTAAAGGGAATTGCAAGCACAAGTGGAGAGCCATCAGGGGTATAACGTTTCCTAAAGGTGTGGTTCCGGAGTGGAACGCCTTTGTCGAGATTTTCAACAGTAAGTACTTTTCTGAGACTGCCAGAGAATTGAAGATGGCAGAATTCCAGCGCCTTCGCCAAGGTACAATGACAGTTGATCAGTACGAAGCAAAGTTTGCTGAACTATCGTAGTATGCCCCTAGATTGGTCGAGGATTCGGTAGACCGAGTTAGGAGATTCAGAGATGGACTCAGACCGGAACTGAAGAGTTCGTTGATACTACTCAACTTGAGAAATTACAACGACCTGTATGAACGGGTCCAAATGATAAAGAGAGACTAGAACGAATGAGCCGCCATATCTGGGTCGCGGTTTGGTTCTAACTAGGATATGAATCGGTTTGGGAAGAGACTAATGACTAGAGGAAGGTATCCTATTCCACCCAACAGGAAAGGTGGGATAGGGAAGTCAGCGTCGAGCCAGTTTAGAGTGTGTCGTTCCTACGGAGGACAACATGGATCAGCCCCGTGTCCAGCTAGGACGGGTGCTTATTTTGTATATGGCCAGCAAGGTCACATAGCCAAGAATTGTCACAGAAGACAAATGGGACAGTAGTTACCGCCGCCGCCGCCGATGGGTCAAATCCAAGGAATCGCACCACCGAATGCACATCAGGGTGGACTGATTAGACCTCCAGCTCAAGGAGGGATGTACGCGATCACTAGAGGACAGGCGAAGGACTCACCTAATGTGATTACAGGTACTGTTTTGCTGAATGACCATGCTGCTTATGCTTTATTTGACCCTAGAGCTACTCATTCATTTATAGCTGAGCAGTATGTTAAGTTGGTAAGACTGATTCCTGAGTTGTTGGAGTTAGTGATTAGTGTATCGACATCATTAAATGATAAAGTGTTGTCTACAATGGGTTGTCCTGATTGCATGTTAGTGATTGATGAGCGAGAGGGGAATATAGACTCGATAGTCCTAGTCATGTATGCTTTCAATGTGATAATTGGCATAAACTGGCTCACCAAGCAACGAGCTAAGATGGACTGTTATCGTAAAGCGATTCAATTTAACCCATTAGTGGGTGAAAGTTTCGAGTTTATTAAGAGTCGAGGAGGACCCTCGATTACCCTAATCTCGTCACTAGAAGCAACCCAGTTGTTAGATGGGGGTTGTCAGGGTTACCTGGTGACTGTCGTAGATACGACAATTGAGGAGTTGAAGATCGAGGACATCGCGATAGTACAAGAGTTTTCAGATGTGTTTCCGAAGGAATTACCAGGTCTGCCACTAAAGAGAGAGATTGAGTTCGTGATTGAGTTAGCCCCAGGGATAAATCCAATCTCTAAGGCTCCCTACCGGATGGCGTTATTTGAATTGAAAGGATTGAAGGTGCAGATGCAGGAATTGTTGGATAAGGAATTCATACGTTCCAGTGCATCACCTTGGGGAGCACTAGTTTTATTCGTGAAGAAGAAAAATGGTTCGTTGCGCCTATGCATCGACTATCATTAACACAATCAGGTGACAATCAAGAATAAGTATCCACTCCCGAGGATCGACGACTTGTGTGATGATTTGCAAGGAGTATCGATATTTTCAAAGATCGACCTGAGGACGGAATATCATTAGTTGAGGATCAGGAAGGAGGACATTCCAAAGTCAGCATTTTGTACTCGATATGGCTATTATGAGTTCACTGTAATGCCATTTGGGTTGACGAACACTCCAGCTACTTTTGTGGATCTGATGAACCGAGTGTTCAAGGAATACCTGGATTAGTTCGTGATTGTGTTCATCGATGATATCCTGGTGTACTCAAGAAGTCTAGAGGAACACGAAAGTCATTTGAGATTGGTACTGCAGACTCTGAGGATTCATAAGTTGTATGCCAAGTTCAGCAAGTGCGAGTTTTGGTTGACTCGTGTTGCTTTCTTAGGTCACATGATTTCAGGCGAAGGAATATCTGTGGACCCAATCAAGATTGAAGCAGTTATCAACTGGCCAAGACCAACTACAATGACAGAGATCAGAAGCTTTTCAGGTTTAGCAGGCTATTACAGAAGGTTTGTGGAAGGGTTTTTAGCGTTGGCGTTGCCTTTGACTCGACTGCTGAAGAAGGAAGAGAAATTCGTGTGGACGGACAAGTATGAGTGTAGTTTCCAAGAGCTTAAGCAGAAGCTGACTACCGTATCTGTACTGACCATACCATCTGAACTTGGAAGATATGAGATCTATAGTGATGCGTCGTTCAGAGGACTGGGTTGCGTACTGATACAACATGGTAGGGTTGTTGCATACACATCCTGTTAGTTGAGATCTCATGAACTGAATTATCCGACACATGATTTAGAACTCGTAGCAATCATTTTCGCTCTGAAGATTTGGAGACACTATCTGTGTGGAGAAAGATTCCAGATATTCATTGACCATTAAAGTCTCAAGTATCTATTCTTTCAAAAGGATGGAACTCCTGAAGGACTATGATTGTGACATTCGGTATCACCCTGGAAAGGCGAATAAAGTTGCAGATGCACTGAGTAGGAAGTCTTCAATTGCGCATATGTTGATCAAGGAATGGACTTTACTTAAGAAGGCTTGAGATTTGGTTTTCAAGTTTGAGGTAGGTCGCCTTTCAAATCTTATGGCTACCCTCAGAATTGAGCCGGAACTACAGATAAGGATCAAGATGCTTCAATGGACAGACCTATAGATTCATAAAATCCTGCAAGAGGATACCAAAAAGAGGAAAGCTGGCCTTCAGATTTCTGAAGACAGAACACTAAGGTTTCGAGGATGATTGTGTGTACTTGATGATGTGGTGCTTAAGGAGGAAATTTTGTCAGAAGCTCATTGTAGTAGTTACAACATTCATCCCGGCAGTACGAAAGATGTATCAGAATCTGTGTCAACACTATTAGTGGTCCGGTATAAAGGCGGATATCGCCAAGCATGTCGCGGAGTGTCTAACTTGTTAGCAAGTAAAGGCCTGGCATTGTAAGCCGTGAGGACTTTTACAATCTCTTGAGATTCTCGAGTGGAAATGGGAACATATCACAATGGACCTTGTGACGGACTTACTGAGAAGTTGGAGAGGTAATGATTCCATTTGGATAAAGGTTGACAGACTGACGAAGTTGGCTTACTTCATCGTAGTATGAAAGGACCTTGATTTGGACAGGCATGTAGAATTGTACATGCGTTAGATTGTTCGTCTGTATGGAGTGCCGGTAACGATTACATTAGACTAAGACCTGAGGTTTATAGCCGCCTTTTGGAAAAGTTTGTAAGCTGCTTTAGGGACAAAGCTGCAGTACAGTACGGCTTATCATCCTCAGACGGATGGCCAATTTGAGAGGACAATTCAAACCCTCGAAGACATGCTGCGAGCTTGTGTGTTAGATTTCAAGGGAAGATGGGAGGAATAGCTTCATCTTGTCGAGTTCGCCTACAACAACAGCTACCAACAAAGTATTCAGATGGCTCCTTTTGAAGCGTTGTGTGATAGGGTGTGCAGAGCGCCAGTTTGTTGGGATGAGGTCGAAGAATGAAAGATCACAGGCCCAGAGTTAGTCCAGCAGTTAGTGGATGCAGTTGCCGTCATCAGAGACAGATTGAAGACCACTCAGAGCCACCAGAAAAGCTACACAGATAAGCGTCGAAGACCTTTGGAGTTCCAAGTTGGTGATCACGTTTTTCCAGAAGGTGTCACCAATGGGGGTATTTCGCGCTTTGGCAAGAAAGGGAAACTGAGTCTGAGGTACATAGGTCCATTTGAGATTCTTGAAAGAATCGAGACCTTAGCGTATCGTCTTGCATTACTGTAGAGGCTGGCGCAAGTGCATGACGTCTTTCACATGTCAATGTTGAGGAAGTATGAGCCTGACCCGACCCACGTGCTAAATTTTGAAGAGTTAAACGTGGATGACAGAGTGTCGTACGTTGAAAGCCCAGTTCAGATTGTGGATCGTAAGGAATAGGTTTTGTGCACCAAGACCATCCCGTTGGTCAAAGTGGTTCGGCAATTCCACGGCACGGAAGAAGCAATCTGGAAAACTGAAGATTCGACAGACGATTGTACCCCCACCTTTTTGTTTAAAGATTTGTAATGGTTCAAATTTTGGGGACGAAATTTTTATAAGAAGAGAAGAGTTAGGACATCCTAAAATTTCAGTTCTGTTTTCAATTGAATGAATCGGACCTTTCATCGACGCGCCTATAGTGCTATTCTCTGAGCTGATCACTCATGAGATAACTAGACTATCTGGGGAAGTCATTAAAGGATTTTAACACAATAGACTTGAGAATTCGACCACGAATCGACTGCTTGACCATGCTAATCTGTAAGGGTCATTACGGCATAATTAAAAATCGATTAGAGACTGGAGATAGGTCGATTCGATATAGGTGGGTGATTAATTGTGGGTTATTCCACCTGATTGCAAAATTCTCGTCGATTGATATTAGACCGATTTTCTATCGTTTTGGGTACCCTATGCCCATAATTGAGACATCGAGATTTTCACGACAACTGAGAGTTGTTGATGAGTCGATGATGTTCAATGTGGCTCGAAAATAATCGATCACGGCTCAATTGTGCTAAAAATTCCTAAAAGCTACCTGGTAGGCTAGGTCATGCTAAAATTGCGTTAGATTAAAATTAACCGTGAATTTGAACCCGATTTCAGAAATTGAAAGTTCTGTCAATTCACGATTTATTTTAGGAACGTCGACTCATGCTCTAAAGAATTTTTCAGCAATTTTGAGATTTTTATGGAAAATCAATTTGGACGATTTGGAAAAAGAACGGAAATTCGGATTGTCCAAATTGAAAGGATTTTTGACTTCTAAACCGAGCTACTTGGTGATGGGAAATTGTAGAAATTGTGTGGGCTTTTTCTTCAACAAAACTAGACATCGAATTGGAGAAATCGGAGAAGAAATTGAAGTTTATTTTGAGGAAATTCGGAGCTATGGAAGGAGGCTGCATTTTTGGCATCAAATTGATTAATTGTGGTATTAATTTTCAAGAAAGTATTAGGGGGAACCAAGCATTTAAATGAAGAGATAAACTTTGTTGACTTCCCCCTTCAGCAGCGTCTCCAGCATGCCAAGCCAGCTGATTCGGTCATCTTCTGAGGCATCCCAAAATTCATGACGACCTCCAGTTACATTAAAGTCTATGAATAGGTGATGGAAGTACCATCAAGTTATTTTATAGCCATTTAATCCATAATTTGCAATAAGATTTATGGCCAAGCTTTTAATGGATAATTATGTGATAGGAAAGAAAATTTTATCATTGGCCATGTGTATTATAAATTGGAATTAATGATTTTATTATGCAATTAGGTATTTATTTAAATGAGGATTAAGATGTATTATTAAAAATAAACTTGGGCCATTTAAGTTTGGACTTTAGGCCCAAGTGAGATGGGCCTAAAGTGGGTCAAGAGGCCCGGCCCATAGAGCCATGAGGTGGTTGACGCATGGAGGGGGGGAGGAGGAGCCGCATGGCCTCCTTCAAGTGTCTTCAACAAGGGGGACACTTGTCTCCTTCTTAGGGACAAGTGTCCCCGTGCAAAAATAAGGATGCATGCAAGTATATAAACAACCAAAAAGAAAGAAAGAGAAGGGAAGTGACTGGTTTTGAAGGGGTGAGAGAGAGAGCTGTCGAGAGAGTGAGAGAGGGAAACCGAGAGAGGAAGAGGGAGGCCGTGCGAAGAAGAAGGAAGAGAGTTCGTCCGCCGTTCGTTGTTGCTTTGCCTCTGTTTGCTGCTGTTTTGTGCTTGAATCAAAGGCAAGTTGGGATCTATATTCTGCTCTTGCATGTGTGTCTTGCATGTGTGATTGTTTGGTGGTAGATCTCGGATGTTTAGGGTATCCAAAACCGAAGCTAGAGTGTGTTGTTCTTGAAAATGTATTCTGTTTTCGTGTGTGCCGCCTGACCCCGAACGTTGTAGAGGTTTGCATGTGGGTTTCGATTTGAATTTTGGCTTCGACTTCTCCATGAAAGTTGTAGACAACATCTCATAGTATAACTTACTAAAATTTGAGACAAAATGGCTGAGTTTTAAGGGGTGAAACCCATTCTCTACGAAAAGGCTAGATCTGAAACTGTTTCGTCGACCTCTTGGTGGTTTTGTGTGTTGCATGTCACTTTTTACTAAGAATTTCACTTCGACTTCTTCACGATAGAGAACATCCGAATGATAAACATACTCAAATTTGAGGTAAAATGAACAAGTGTATCCCAGTGAAACGATTTTCATTTGAAGACGGTAGATCTGGAAGTATGGTACTGGACTCCCGTGACTTCGTGGACTAAATGGTGAATATACTTTGAGAATCTCACCTAAATCCCTTGATGAAAGTTGTAGTGGACTTCTTGGGGCACAACATATAAATATTTCAGAGGAAACGAAGGAGGATAAGTAGGCGAAACCTCGATTTTTCGGAGACAGCTAAACTGGACTGTTCGGTACTAGGAACAGTAGCTTCGTCCGGCCGTAGTTAATTATCTAGAGCGAATCTGGCCTAGATTCTTACATGAAAAATGTACCTTAGGGTCTTGAATATAACCTGGTAAAATTTCATAATTTTTGGAGGTCATTCGTGTATTTTAATTGAAATATTTCAAGAACTGCGCAATCTGATTTTATTCGAATTTTACATGCTGTGTTGTGCGAGCTATATCTTCTTGTGTGAAGCTCTTTTGGGAATGTGTTCTTCATGAAATTGTTACCTTTATGCCTTGTATATTACATGCTCTGATTGTATGATTGTTGAAGATCATATGGATATTTAATTTACATGTTTTCCGAAATTGTGTAAGCTGGAATTTGGTAAATTTCAAAAAGACATGATGTATGGATTATTCTAAGTTGTATGGACCTCATGGATTGTATTGTCATAAGTGATTGATCTTGCTGCATATATGATGATGATTGGAAATGCATATAAGAATCAAATGCTGAAAATGATCTTGTTTGCCATCATAACATATGCCATGTTGAAATTGGGCTATAATTGTGAATGTGAACTATGATAAGTGAGAAGGCTGTCGGAGGTGTGAGCCGACAATGCCCCGGGAGTGTGGGGATGCCTGGCCAAGGAGTGTAAATGCCGGATGCCCGGTGGCCTTAAATGGCTGAATGCCGGAGGGTCCTCGGGAGTTTCGAGATGCCCGGAGAGTGGGGGAGCCGGAAGCTCGGCAGGTATTGTGCCGGGGGATGCCTCGTGATGCCAGTTGGGGTACGAGATGCCTAGCAGGTATTATGCCGGATGCTCGGAGGTTTGTGCTGGAGGGTTCTCGCGATGCCAGGGTTAAGTGCGAGTGATAAATGTGGGATGCAAACATTGGTCCCGGGAAAGAGAAATGTTGCAGCCCAAAATGAAAGAATGAAATTGGGAAATTGAAATTGAATTATGCATGGATGCATGATGATGGTGAGTGCATGGATGTATGTGCACCTATGGCATGATGATACATGTGACATGATGGTGGTGAGTGCATGGATATATGTGCACCTATGGCATGATGGTAAATGTATGACATAATGGTGATGATTATATGAGGATGCATGTACATGTGGTATGATGATATGCGCATGGTATCAAGGTAAATTGTGCATGGATGCTTGAATGACGTGTATTGTGCTATGATTGTTATGATTGTGTTGTGCGATGCATTGAGTGGTTTACTGGGTCCTTTACTTGCTGAGTGGCTATACTCACCCCTTCGAGGACCAACATTTCAGACTAGATAAGGTACCATTGCTGCCACTGCCACCGGTAGATGGATCGAGTGGTTGGATATGACCGTGAAGAGGAGAATAGCAAAGGAAGGAACTTTTGGACGCTGACACTGATCGATGGACTTTAAGTATACGACTATTGGAGCTTGAAATATAGCCAAGTATAGAAAACTATGGCATTTTGATGTACCGATGAATGATGTCCATCTGGTTTAAGTAAATAAAAGTGTGCGCCTTTTACCTATAAATGTTTAGTTGGTGTGTATCGTTTTCTAAATATAGGGAAGGGAGTTGTTTAGATATGCTTCCGTTATATGAACTGCGCAAGGGACCGATCTAAAAAAAAAAAAAATGTAAACCCCCAGGTTGTATGGACCCGCTGCAATTGAAATGGTATCAAAGTGACGTGTTATAAAGGTAAGCGAATGGAAAGCGAACTGTGGCGACCCCAATGGTTTGGGGGCCATCGAGGGGTGCCACAGCCTTTTAATGGTATCAGAGCTATGGTCTATTTGGAGTGATAAGGAGCCTCAGATGGAAATGAGGATAGAATGATGCACACCATAGGGTACTAACCAAGAGTAGTTGACTAACTTTAAACAATGGGTGATGGGTATTTACTTGTAGATCCCTATTAACTAGTGTAATGTTGCTTTTGTGTGCTAGTAACTTTTATGCTACTTATATGACTTTAGTAACGTATGAACATTACTACTCCTTCTTAGCTAATTAGTGACACTAAGTCGCAAATTTTTCCTGAAACGAAACTTTCTGAGCTATCTACGTATGCCCATAGATTGATAGAGGATTGGGAGGAAAAGGTTAAGAGATTCCTTAAGGGCTTGAGGACAGATAGTAGGAGAAAACTAGTGCTCCTGAACATGAGGGATTATAATGAAATTTATGAAAGGGCCCAGCTTGGAGAGCAAGAAATGTTAAGAGAATGAATGGAATCAAGGAGACAAGTGACATTGAGTGATGCACGATAAGGTAAGAGACTCTATTCAAACGAAGAGCTACCTAAGATAGTGCTTGCCCATGCGCCAAGGATGAAACCATGAGGCCTAGTATGGGATAGGCCAAAACGGATAATAACTCTGTAAGTTAGTCCTTATTGAAACGAGACCCTCCAATGGATGTGTAGTTTGGGTTCGAACCAAGCGAAAGTTGGTGTACCTGTAATGACCCGATCTGATGAGGGCGGGGAGTGGACGCCGAGGTCAGAGGACCTAAACAAGGAGCGGCTCCTGGTAGGCTTCTAAGATGGCAAAAGGAGGTAGGAATGAACCGAACTATGAACTGAACTGGGAAGGTAGTGTTTTCTGGGATAATTTTATCAGAGTGGCGCAGAGGAAGCATGGTTAAGCTTGTAGAACTCTTGTTTGTGAAAAAGAAGGATAGGTCGATGCGTTTATGCATTGATAATAGGCAATTGAATCATGTAATTGTTAAGAGTAAGTACTCATTATCTAAAATTGATGATTTATTTGATCAGTTGCAAAGAAGTTCAGTCTTTTCTAAAATTGACTTAAGGTTAGGATACCATCAGTTAAGGATCAAGAAAGAAGACATTCCTAAGACTGCATTTAGGACTCGCTACGGACACTATGAGTTCCGAGTTATGCTATTTGGATTGACGAATGCCTTAGCTGCATTCATGGATTTAATGAATAGGATATTTTAAGCCTTATTTGGATCAAATTGCGATTGTCTTCACTTGATGATATCTTGATATATTCTAAAGGACCTTAAGAACATGCGTAACATCTAAGTGTAGTGTTGCAAACAAGGCTTAAGAAGTGAATTATGGAGGGTGAGTTATGAATTTGAGGATTAAGTTATGATCATTTGAGCTAAGTAGTGATTTCCTATTAGAGGATTTCATTGGAAGTCTTGATGCATTACATGGAGGCATTTAGTATGTATAGATTGATCTTGGAAGTCATGAGTTGAGTGGTAATAGGAGACATGAAATTACTTGTGGTTTATATGTCGGAATAATAGGTTTAATCGATGGTGGTCAACTTTTAATTTTAGGTGATGATCTCAGTTTGAAAGGGTTTGGTGGAATTAGTGGATATGATCAATTGTCGTTATAGTCTTTCCAAGGTGAAATGGTGAAAGTTTAAGTTGTGGATTTGATGAGTAATTAATCTAAGTGATGATTCTTTAGGATGAGATATGAGATATACTCGATGGAAACTAGACAAGTTTTATTTTGGTGGATTGTCGATCTTTGAATTAAATGAGTCTTGGTGGACTATCGATATTTGAACCGAATGAATGGTATTATATTTTAGGCTTGAATCTATGTTGTGGAGAATGCATAGTGAATGTCTTTGTTGGACTGAACCAAATGAGTTATTGATGGTGTCGATTTTGATGGTTCTAGGCTTGAATTGGTGGTGACAAAGGTATAGGAATAATTCGGCTAAATGGTGTGTTCGATTGAGTCGAGAAGGTGGAATTCTTTAAATTTGAATATGATTGATAGTTGCACTTAGGATAGAGCTTGAAATAGATGTTTTCACAAAAGGAATTGAATATGAGACAAAGAGGTGGATGGAATTATTAAAAGATTTTGACTATTACGGTACCCCTCATGAAAGGTGAATAAGGTGGTAGACGCCCTTAGTCGAAAGTCAGCTACGAACATGGCTAATCCGAGGATAACAAAGTGGAATCTGTTAAAGTCAATAGCAGAGTTAGACTTTAAGTTGGAAGTAGACCACGTCGACGGTAAGCTTACTGCATTAAGGATTGAACCCGAAAATATTCAGAAAGTTAAGATTTTGCAAGAATTTGATTCGGAAGTTGTGAAGATACGAAATGCTATGTCTTTAGGGAAAATACCAGAGTTCCAAGTCTCTGAAGATGGAGTAGTAAGATATCAAGGACGACTCTATGATCCCGACAATGAAGAAGTAAACAAGGGAAATCCTGTCGGAAGCACATAGGTGTAATTATAGTATTCATCCGGGTAGTACAAAGATGTACAGAAATTACATCAACAGTTTTGGTGGAATGGCATGAAGGCGAATGTAGCTAAACACGTTTCATAGTGTTTAACATGCCAGCAAGTGAAAGTCTACCAACCTATATAATGCATTGCCGTTGTTTTTTGATGTAGTGCAGTTAGATTGGAAATACTTGAGTTTGGATGTTTTCAAAGCTCTAAGATTTTACATGCAAACTACTTTGAAAATCTTAAGGTCGGGACCGAGTTTGATGACTCGCCGATGCGTTGATTTCGGTATTTCAAGAAAGGCTTAGGATTTTGGTATTTCAAAGTTTTTAGTTTCAAAAATCTTTACGACGGGACCAATATTGTCAACTCGCCGAACTATGATTTTCAATACTTCAAGAAATGCTTATGGTTTTTGGAGAAAATTATCACCTGTACATTCCAAGTTTGAACTTCAATCGAAAAGCAGATTTTGATTGTGAACTGTTTTAGAAAACCTCTTGGATTTCATCAAAATTTATGAGTACTGTGGCACCGTGCCCAAATGTTTTAAGAAATGTTTTCTATTTCAAAGATTTCTGAACTTTTTATAGAAAACATTCCAACCCATTGGAGTTGGGATTGAGATTGGAATTTGCCAACATACCAATTTAAATTTATGGATTTGGTATCATGCTTTGATTTTGTGAATTGGTTTCAACGATGAGATTTACCTATTTTCAAAGACTATTATTGTTATATTGCTGTGTCTTTGAAATCTCTATTTTACATCATAAAGTGGAATTTTCAAGGACTCAAAGGATTTTCCACATTGGTGATTTGAAAACGTTTTGACATGGAAATGGCATATGATTTCAAAGCCTGCTATGGTAGTATTGATATGCTTTTGAAAATCTCAGTTTGCATTATTTGATATTATGAAGGGAGATTTTCAAGCGTTCAAAAGGAATATCTCGATTTGGAATGAAAGGAAAGTTAGGTCCTAGATATGTCGGACCCTTTGAGATACTTAAAAGAATAGGAGATGTAGCTTATCGTTTGGCATTGCCTCCTAAATTAGGAAATTTGCATGATGTGTTTCATGTGTTGATGCTAAGAAAGTATCAGCCAGACCCTAGTCACATACTCGATCATGAAGCCATCAAAGTGGATGAGAAAGTGAGGTACATTGAAGAGCCTGTGCAAGTGCTGGATCGAAAGGAACAAGTCCTACGGACGAAGAGAATACCATTGGTTAAGATATTATGGCGATATCATGATGTGGAGGAAGCCACATGGAGAGTGAAAATGAAATGAGGGAAACGTACTCTCATTTATTCCAAGACACATAGGAAATGTCTAATTTCGAGGACGAAATTCTCTAAGGAGGGGAGAATTGTGGCATCCCAAAATTCATGACGACCTCTAGCTACATTAAAGTCTATGAATAGGTGATGGAAGTACCATCAAGTTATTTTATAGCCATTTAATCCTTAATTTGCAATAAGATTTATGGCCAAGCTTTTAATGGATAATTATGTGATAGGGAAGAAAATTCTATCATTGGCCATGATTTATTATAAATTGAATTTATGGATTTGTGACTACAAGTTTTATGGCCATTTTATTATGCAATTAGGTATTTATTTAAATGAAATTAGAAATGTATTTAAAAAATAAACTTGGGCCATTTAAGTTTGGACTTTAGGCCCAAGTGAGATGGGCTGAAAGTGGGCCAAGAGGCCCGGCCCATAGAGCCATGAGGTGGTCGACGCCCATGAGGGGGGGAGGAGGAGCCGCATGGCCCCTCCAAGTGTCTTCAACAAGGGAGACACTTGTCTCCTTCTGGGGGGACAAGTGTGGCCCCCATGCAAAATAAGGATGCATGCAAGTATATAAACAACCAAAAAGAAAGAAAGAGAAGGGAAGTGACTGGTTTTGAAGGGGGTGAGAGAGAGAGCTGTCGAGAGAGAGAGTGAGGGAAACCGAGAGGGAAGGAAGAGGGAGGCCGTGCGAAGAAGAAGGAAGAGAGTCGCCCGTCCGCCGTTCGTTGTTGCTTTGCCTCTGTTTGCTGCTGTTTTGTGCTTGAATCAAAGGCAAGTTTGGGATCTATATTCTGCTCTTGCATGTGTGTCTTGCATGTGTGATTGTTTGGTGGTAGATCTCGGATGTTTAGGGTATGCAAAACCGAAGCTAGAGTGTGTTGTTCTTGAAAATGTATTCTGTTTTCGTGTGTGCCGCCTGACCCCGAACGTTGTAGAGGTTTGCATGTGGGTTTTGAGTTGGATTTTGGCTTCGACTTCTCCATGAAAGTTGTAGACAACATCTCATAGTATAACATACTAAAATTGGAGACAAAATGGCTGCGTTTTAAGGGGTGAAACCCATCCTCTACGAAAAGGCTAGATCTGAAACTGTTTCGTCGACCTCTTGGTTGTTTTGTGTGTTGCATGTCACTTTTTATCAAGAATTTCACTTCGACTTCTTCACGAATAGAGAACATCCGAATGATAAACATACTCAAATTTGAGGTAAAATGAACAAGTGTATCCCAGTGAAACGATTTTCATTTGAAGACGGTAGATCTGGAAGTATGGTACTGGACTCCCGTGACTTCGTGGACTAAATGGTGAATATACTTTGAGAATATCACCTAAATCCCTTGATGAAAGTTGTAGTGGACTTCTTGGGGCACAACATATAAAAATTTCAGAGGAAACGAAGGAGGATAAGTAGGCAAAACCTCTATTTTTCGGAGACAGCTAAACTGGACTGTTCGGCACTAGGAACAGTAGCTTCGTCCGGCCGTGGTTAATTATCTAGAGCGAATCTGGCCTAGACGCCTCCATGAAAAATCTACCTAAGGGTCTTGAATATAACCTGGTAAAATTTCATAATTTTTGGAGGTCATTCGGGTATTTTAATCGAAATATTTCAAGAACTGTGCAATCTGATTTTATTCGAATTTTGCATGCTGTGATGTGCGAGCTAGATCTTCTTGTGTAAAGCTCTTTTGGGAATGTGTTCTTCATGAAATTGTTACCTTTATGCCTTGTCTATTACATGCTCTGATTGTATGATTCTTGAAGGTCATATGGATATTTAATTTACATGTTTTCCGAAATTGTGTAAGCTGGAATTTGGTAAATTTCAAAAAGACATGATGTATGGTTATTCTAAGTTGTATGGACCTCATGGATTGTATTGTCATAAGTGATTGGATCTTGCTGCATATATGATGATGATTGGAAATGCATATAAGAATCAAATGCTGAAAATGATCTTGTTTGCCATCATAACATATGCCATGTTGAAATTGGGCTATAATTGTGAATGTGAACTATGATAAGTGAGAAGGCCATCGGAGGTGTGAGCCGACGATGCCCCAGGAGTGTCGAGATGCCTGGCTAGGGAGTGTAAATGCCGGATGCCCGGTGGCCTTAAATGGCTGAATGCCGGAGGGTCTTCGGGAGTTTCGAGATGCCTGGAGAGTGGGGGAGCCGGAAGCTCGATAGGTATTGTGCCGGGGGATGCCTCGTGATGCCAGTTGGGGTACGAGATGCCTGGCAAGTATTGTGCCGGATACTCGGAGGTTTGTGCCGGAGGGTTCTCGCGATGCCAGGGTGGGTGCGAGTGATAAATGTGGGATGCAAACATTGGTCCCGGGAAAGAGAAATGTGGCGGCCCAAAATGAAAGAATGAAATTGGGAAATTGAAATTGAATTATGCAAGGATGCATGATGATGGTGAGTGCATGGATGTATGTGCACCTATGGCATGATGATACATGTGACATGATGATGGTGAGTGCATGGATATATGTGCACCTATGGCATGATGGTAAATGTATGACATAATGGTGATGATTATATGAGGATGCATGTACATGTGGTATGATGATATGCGCATGGTATCAAGGTAAATTGTGCATGGATGCTTGAATGACGTGTATTGTGCTATGATTGTTATGATTGTGTTATGTGATGCATTGAGTGGTTTACTGGGTCCTTTACCTGCTGAGTGGCTGTACTCACCCCTTCGGGGACCAACATTTCAGACTAGATAAGGTACCTCTGCTGCCACTGCCACCGGTAGATGGATCGAGTGGTTAGATATGACCACGAAGAGGAGAATAGCAAAGGAAGGAACTTTTGGACGCCGATACTGATCGATGGACTTTAAGTATACGACTGTTGGAGCTTGAAATATAGCCAAGTATAGAAAATTATGTCATTTTGATGTACCGATGAATGATGTCCATATGGTTTAAGTAAATAAAAGTATGCGGCTTTTACCTATAAATGTTTAGTTGGTGTGTATCGTTTTCTAAATATAGGGAAGGGAGTTGTTTAGATATGCTTCCGTTATATGAACTGCGCAAGGGACTGATCTAAAAAAAAAAAAAATGTAAACCCCCAGGTTGTATGGACCCGCTGCAATTGAAATGGTATCAGAGTGACGTGTTATAAAGGTAAGCGAATGGAAAGCGAACTGTGGCGACCCTAATGGTTTGGGGGCCATCGAGGGGTGCCATATCTTCGTGCGACAATCTCCGCGGAAGACCAACTGCTTCAGTCTTCTCTCTCTCATGCCAGCTTTTCTCTCTCTCTCTCTGCCAGCACCGTTCGAAGCCACCCCACATGTCCGCAACAATTCCGCAGTGTGAACTCCCTCTCTCCGTTGCCGACTCCTTCCCGCGCTGCCTCACGTCCGTCTCTCCTCCATCGAAGCCTCACGTTACAGCTCCACTAGCCTTTGTCTCCTCCTTGAATTCTTCTCCCTTGCCAGTCAACTCTAGCGGTTAGTGGACCGCGAACCTTTAAGCCATCGACGCCACTTGGCCGACGTCCATCCCCTTCATTCCTCTCTCTTTCTCGCGGCCTCACGTCCACTGTCCATCAAAGACCAGTCCCACCAAATCAATCGCCTCTGCCCTCATTTCATTTTTCCTTCGCTGCTAGCAACGTCCATCGATTCTCCATTTCTCTTGATCGTCGCCGAAATCAGCGAGCCCAACATCGTCAAAGCTGCTTCTTTGTAGCTCAGCCCAGCACTGTCAAAGCTGCTTCTTTGCAGCTCAGCCCAGCCTGAAGTTGCCCCTTCGCCATTGCTCCTCAAGCCATCAACGGCCCAGCCCATTTCTAGCCCACATCTCAACCCATCATTTGAGCTCAGCAGCTCGCAAGCTCGGCCAAGTTCAACTTAGCCGTGAGCTTTGTGGGGCCGATTTCGGGCCCCCCTAAGCCCCCGTTGGTGCTGCCGCTAGTTCAAGTCTCGGCTGCCGTTGCGGTGAACCGATTTTTGCGCTTAACCAGTGAGTTTATGCACTAAACTCTACCTAGTAGGCTAATGACGTTTAAGGGGTGTTTAGTTTAAGTTAATTAGAGATTATGTGGTTAGTTAGATTAGATTAGTGATTTAATTAGTTAATTATGCATGTTAAGTGGTTAGAATGGCTAAATGTGAGACTAGATAGATCGTATTATTTATCTAGACTGGTTCAGAAATTTTCCGGGCTCGTTTCAGTATTTAATTGGGCATTTATGGCCTAAGTTAGTATTTTTAAAATTTATATTGGATTATTTAATTAATTTTGGTAATTATTTAATTATTAAATATTTTTCGAAAATTAGATCGGGATAGCCGGTGACCAGAATTTTGTATTGATTACAATGGTGTGGTTAATTTCTGTAATTGGGTGTTAATTTGTGCAAATTCAATGCTAATTGGAATTTTAAGTATTTAATTACAAAATTTGTGAATTTCGATATTTATTTACAAAATCTCGGGTGTCGGATTTTAACACCGAAAGTAGTTTTATATTCTATATAAAATAGTGGGATTTTAAATTGGAGGATATCAATTTTTCCGGTGCGAATTAATTGTGTACCCATACACGACTATTTTATCGTGTATTTATAATACGAAGAAAATAGGTCAAGTTCACCATTTTAATTGAGGCAATTGAGTGCAATGCATAGTGTTCTAGGCCGTGATTGATTTGTTGTGTGTTGGTTAAGAGAACCTGTCCTGAGCTGTTAAGCTGGACGTTACCTATTCATTGGGACTCAAGTCACAGTAGATTTTGGACCTATGCTTCTTTAGGAAAGCCGTCTTTGAGAGATATAGCCGTGCTCAATGGGGTGAGACAACGCCTGGTAATGCCAGAAGACCGCCAAATTTAGAGTTGGCCGTACCCTTGAGGGGTGTAATTAACAATTGAAACGTATGGTTGATTGAGTTAGTTGAGCCTGACTATGAAACAAAACTGTGTGGCATGGTATGTTACGTGTCATAACAGTTTGGCCTTATAATCGGAACCCCTGTGATTTGTTGAGTTGAGTGAGGCGTTTCAATTGTTGTGTGCATCATTTTATGCATGGTGTATATGAATTGTGCTGACCTACAGGGTGGATCTGAGACAAGGTAAGTCTCTGTAGTTGTATGATTGTGTGGTTATGATGCCTCTAGGCGTATTACCCTCCTAATTGTGGTTTAAAGTGTGAACTCGCTGAGATTTATATCTCACTCCGTCGTGGGCTCATTTCTTTTTAGGACCGTAGAGTGAAAGATTTGGAGCCGAGCTGAAGTGATTTGAAGTGTAGGTCAGATAGGACCGTTTCTTTTGAGAGGCAATCTTTTGAAGTCTTTTGATTATAGACCTTTGTACATGACTCAGTGTGTATATAAAAGAATGTTTTGTTTGTGAATTTGTTGTTTTGCTTTTCTATCCCGAGATGATTATTGTGAGGGATTTTTTATTCGCTTCCGCATGTGCAATAAAATAAAAATGGTTGGCGACTCGTCCTGGGAAATCGCAAAATTTTGTTGACCAGAGAGGGATGGGCATGCGCTGGAGGTTCGGGGCGTGACAGTCCGCGATAGGCTGGCCCGCGATGGGCTGGCTTGAAATGGGCTGCCTCAATTTAGACTTAGTTGGGATGGTTGCCATTGCACGCCCTATGCCTGATTGTGCTACTCTTGAGTCACGTTAAATGGATCCAAAATCGGATCCTGAGTCTCTAGGGTTTTTGTGGTGTGACTTCTTCTATGGGTTGATCATTAGAAGTGGAAGGCAAATTCTAGGTCATGTTAGAGGTAAAAAAACCTTTCTTCGCTTGTTGCTTTTTGTTCTTCAAATGTTGATTCCTATGCCGGAGGATTAACTTTCTTTTGTAGGTTAGAGTTGCTTGGCAGGCAATTGTAAGCTAATGTTAAATTAGGAGCTTAAGTGCTTTGATACCATGAAAAGAAGTAAGAAGAACGAGGAAGACAAGGGGAAGATCGTGACTAAAGAAGATAGTTTTAGGGAAATTTTGTATTTCTCTTCAATGATCCCTAATGTACTAGGCTCTATAAATATAGTATACGATGTACATATAGATGGAAATAATGTATTCTACAAATCAATCACAATCTCAATCTAATCCCTTATTGATTTAATGCACAATCACAATTGGGAAGAATCTTCCGACATGTAGTCCAACGCGTCTTCGAACATCTCTTCCTCCACTTCTTCCAAACAAGTATCATCACCATTTTTGTCATCTTCCTCATTGTCAATGTTGCTGTATGCTTCCTAACAACAACAATTCAAGATAATCTGAACAATATCTTCTTTGACCAAAAAAAAAAAAAAAAGAACAAGAAACAATCAAAAGGACAAAAAAGAATTTTCCTTTGATAAAATATGATCGCAAGGAAAAATGTCTAGTTTAGTTGTAAATATTAGGGATAAGCACATTAGGAGTCATAAAACTTATCGTTAGATATAATTGAGTCTTAAAACTTTAAAAAAATCCAATCAAGTTATAAAACTTATCGCGAAAATGCAATGAAATTTTATAACTTTCAAAAAATGCAATCAAGTCTTAAACTTTTAGAAAGTGCAACCAATGAAAGGAGTTGATTGCACTTTTGAATGATTTTAGGATTCAATTACATTTTTGTAACAAGTTTTAGGATTTGATTGCACTTTTTGATCATTTTAGCATTCAATTGCATTTTAGTGACAAGTTTTAGGATTTCCAATACACCTATTCCTAAATATTACCATATGGACGTGTAGTGGGAAATTGACAAAGTGAGAAAGAGAGTTACTTGCAGAGGAGGGACGACCAATTCTCTTACTATGACAACTGCTTTCAGGCGCATTCCTTCAACCGTCATGACGACTTCTTTCTTCAAATTCATCAAATTAATTTCTTCCAAGCCTTCTACATGAATTAGCCCAAAAATATGAATCAGTCTTGTGCAGTCTCTGATTTCCAACTCTTGGAGGCGGGGCAGAGCACCTTTCTCTATTGTCCAATTCTCCAGTGGTTCCAGTTTCCACAGTTTCAAGACCCGGAGTGCCGGGAATGCCCAGTCGGCACAGGTCATGCTCTGACACTTGTACGAGCCGGCCAATAACCTAAGACTGGTCAAACCGGTGAGCTTCTTTAAGACTTCCATCTCATGCTCCCCTAGTTGTGTCATCGACAAGGTAAGGATCTGCAGGTTTCGAGGAAGGCAATGCAAGTCTTCCAGTGTCAATGCTCCGATCAGGTGCAAATTGGAAAGAGATTGTTGTTGACTCATGTCACTCAATTTTAGGTGCGAAGGGTGATCAAATATATCCAATGATCTGAACTTGAGAGATTGAAGGTTGGTCAGGCGTGCGACAGATTGGGCTGCATTGCTCGTCACCATGCACTGGCATGTCAAACCCAACTTCCTGAGACCTGTAAATTTACCCAACACAGACAGCATGGCGCTCTTACCTTCTATACGTAGGCCCCATAGAGTTTTAAGGTTGGCTAAAGACTTTTGAGATGATACATTAAAGCAAATCGACCGGACCTGACATACATCGTTCATGTATAGGTGTTGGAGGCTCCGTACCTTCAGAATGCTACTGGGCACACGAGTTACATTGGTGTGCTTCAGATCTAATGTATCCAGGTGGGACAAGGACAGGACAGACGTTGGAAGTGAATCAAGAACCGTCCATCTCAATCCCAAATACCGTAGGTTTGGCATTATCCTGTACAAACTTTTGGGGAGCGTAGGCTTGTAAACATGCTCAAGATCGAGCACCTTTAGCCAAGGGAAGCCTCCCCTAAGACGAAGTGGCTGAAGCAACATTTCTGTCTCTTTGACATGTTCCCACTGTTTCCACGTGTTGAACAACATGAAAGAAAGAAAAAAATTGGCAACATACTGGGTTTTGGCGTCATGACTTATCCACATCTGCTTGCATTGTTGATTCTCCTCATCCATTTTTATTGCTATGTACTGCAATTTTGGGGGCGAACAACTTAGATGCTTTGTTGAATGAAGTGATAGACTCGACATGTTTGCCCGCCTAGCTCCACGTGGTTTGGTGGAAGTGTTTGTGCTTACCATCATTTCTTGTTCTCCAGTGGCACTCGGATAAATCTTTACTGCTATGGAATTATGAGAAATCTCCGAAGTTCCTACATCCATAACCATCTCAGACATGAAATCGTGAAGAAAACCAGGCATGAGGCACGTTTTGGCGCTTCCATCTAGTTTCCGTGTCACCACGTGAACCATGTTACTGGCAACCAATGCATCAAGGGGATCCTCGGTGCAGTCTCCAGACGAAGATGGTTTATCAGCGAGCCATATGTTGAAGAGCCTCCTTACGGGGATCTCAGACTCCCTAGGAAAGAGAACCAAGTAGAGAAGACAGTGCTTTGAGAAGGGTAGGAGTGACTTGTAACTTTGAGAGATGATTTCTCCGAGAGTACAATCATTTGGAACTTTGACAGTAGACGGAAGTCCTCCTAGCAGCTGAATCACTGGAGGATAACCATTGCATTTATCCAAAATTGCCTTTGTAAGTTCCGGATCACCGGTCCAGCCACTTTTTCCTAACAAGCTGTGGCTCTCTTCCTCACTTAAGTGGCATAACTTAAGATGACTGAAGTGTATAGGCCTCGAATCCAAGGACATTTTCTCATTGCTGGTAGTAATGATTACCCTGCTTCCGTTCCTCCAGTCTCCGAACGAAATCAGGAGCATCTTCATGAGGTCAACACTCTGCAGATTATCCAGCACAACCAGAAATCTCTGCTCCTTGAAGGTTTTCTGAAGCATCTCGGACAAGTGCTGTTCTTGCTGGTAATCCACCTTTTTCAGTTTTGACATGGTTAGCTGTCCAAGCACATCGAGCAAGATATCCTCCAGGCCTGAATCCGGAAAAACACGGAACCAAGCGTGACACTTGAAATGGCATTTGATTTCTCCCCGGTCATAAACACTCTTTACTAGGGCTGTCTTGCCTGTGGCTCTCTTGCCCAGCACAGAAATCACACGAAGCTCAGAGCTCTCATCTGCATCAGGAATCAGCTGAGCTACGAGCTTAGACCCTACACAACCCTCTTCCTTGCTTAAGCGGCATAACTCAAGATGACTGAAGTGGATGGGCCCCAAATCCAAGGACATATTATCATTGCGAGTAGTAATGATTACCCTGCTTCCGTTCCTTGACTTTGCGAATGAAATCAGGAGCATCTTCATGAGATCAACACTCTGTAGATTATCCAGCACAAGAAGACATCTCTGCTTCTTTAAGGTCTTCTTAAGCATCTTAGACAAGTGCTGTTCTCGCTGGCAATATACCTCTTCCAGTTCTCGCATGGTTATCTGTCTAAGCACATCGAACAAGATGTCCTTCAGGCCTGAACCCGCCAAAATGCGGACCCAAGCGCGATGCTTGAAACGGCAGTTGATGTCTAGCCGGTTATAAACACTCCTCACTAGGGCTGTCTTGCCAATGGCGCTCTCACCCAGCACAGAAATCACGCGAAGCTCGGAGCTGTCATCTGCATCATGAATCAGCTGAGCTACGAGCTTATCCACGAAGCCTTTACGACCCACTATGTCCGAGCCAGCCTTCATATTATTTTCTGGACGCAGGATGTTCATTTCTGCGAAGATATTATAGCGATATGTTCATTTCTGCGAAGACATTATTGCGATATGCTCATCTTCAGCGAATGGGCCAGCTTAGAATCAATCATCGCTCTGTCCCAAAGAAACCTCAAGTTGAGCTGGGATGGAGATCGAATTTTGTGAAAAGTAAGTTTATATTGCTTAAGCAACAAGATAAAGCAAACTTTAAATTGCGTACATGGGTATATAAATCATATTAATTTTTTTTTTTTTGGAAAAATAGAGGTAAAGAGAGGCGTCGGGGGGCAATTACCCCTCACAGAATCAGTGTGTAAATATTTAATTTGAGCCATAACTATTTAATTTATCCATGGGAATACGAGTCCGTTATCGTAGCCTCAGTGACATGAAGAAAGCAGGAAATCTTTCCAAAAGAAGTAACAATGTCCAATGAACAATGCCCAAGGCACAAGCTGGTACTAGATTGGCTCATAGCATGACTCAAATCTATGTTCTCATGGAAGACAGCGTGACCCCTTTAACATTGAACTATCACGCTCGGTGGTCTATCATTTTAAAAGCATCGAACAGTATTGCTAAGTGAAAAGAAAGGAATAAAACGGAAGTCTTAAATTGTGTTTGCTCAGTTGGTGTGCTCTTCAATGTCATTTTTATGAAGCATTTTAGGAAGGCTCTACTTGATTTGCGGAAAATAAATGATTTTGAAAACTTACAAAAATAAATAAACGAAAAAATATTTTTATTGTTTACGAAAAGATTTAGACCTAAATTATTATCATTAGTGATTTATTGATTAATTATTTCAAATGATACAAACGATCATTTTGAGGGAAAGAAATTTTAAATTGTCCATTGTGTTAGGTGAATTGCAAGTGCACAATGTCTATAGGTAATAAAGTGATGAGTGATTATTGTTCCCACCAAATTTGTTTCTAATTATCCAATTACTTACCGAAGGTGATCAATCCAAAAATTTAGCAAACCAAATCGAAAAAACAAGTAAAAAGTGAACTAAACCAATTAAAGTACTGAAATATAAAAGAGCCGAAACTTAAAAAATTCAAAAGCTAATTAAAATTGCAAAGTAAACCTAATCTAAAGTAAATCGAAAATTAACAAGGCAAATTTCAAGATTTTCACCAAGATCACAAAGCGTTAGAGCATCCAACTTCACTTAACCACTCATAATCAATTCTCTTCACTTGTCATGCAATAAATTAATTTCCAATTGTGTTGGTGAAATTTCTCTAAATTAGATTACAAGCCAACCTCGGTCTAATTATCCCTAATTAGATATGTTAACTCACACTAACCTTAGGTGAATTTAAACTTCCAAAAAGCATTAAGTTCTTGTGGAAATTCCCGAATTTAATATAAGTAATTCTAACCTAGATCTACTGTGACATCCTAGATTTTCAGTCTTGTTCTCTATTGAATAAATTAGGCATTTCATTGACACTCCTATAGGGCTATTCTCAAAGCTGATCACTCTCGAGATAACTAGACTATCTCGGGAAACCATTAAGGAATTTTAAGGCAGTAGATTTGAGAATTCGACTAGGAATCGGCTTCTTGACCGTGTTCATCTTTAGAGGCCATTACGGCACAGTTAAAAATCGATTTGAGATCAGAGATAGATTGGTTCGACTGAGATGTGTGGCTAATCGTGGGTGACACCACTAAATTGGAAAATTCTCGTTAGCCAACACTAGACTGATTTTCTTATTATTTTGATACCTTGTGTCCGTATTTGAATCATCGAGATTTTCACGATAATCGAGAGTCGACAATGAGTTGAGTGGGCTCATTGTGGCTTGAAGAAAATTGATAATGGGTCAATTGTATTAAAATTTCTGAAAGTTACCCGGTAGCCTAGGTCACGCTAAAATCACGCCAAGTTGAAATTAACTGTGAATTCAAGTCCGATTTCAGAAATTGAAGTTTCTATCATGTTACAATAAATTCTAGAGACGTTAGCTCAGTCTTAGAAGATTTTTCTGCGACCCGAGACTTTTTGGGAAAAAGTCGTCCTAGGGCCATTTTTGTCCAGAAAATGCCGGGGACTGGTTTTGATTGTACATTTGGGATGCAAGATGGTTCAATTGGTGATGAAAAATACCAATTTGATAATTGAGGGGTTGGTTGATTTTATTGAGGCCGGTTAGTGTTGATTTGAGTGGGAACAAAGCCCAATTGAAGGAGAAATGTTTCAATTTCGTATGCCCCCTTGTCTAGGATGTTTTGGACCAATTCAAAAGTTGTATGTGAAGCATTGTTGGCTGAATTTCATCCATGGAAGCCAGCTATGGCTGGGGATAAGATCAAGGGAACATTTGAGGAGAAAATAAGCTTGGTGGCCCCCCTCTTGTCTCCTTCTCCCTCACCCCACTCAACCAGCCGACCAGCACTTCATTCTCCCCTCTTCCCAGCCTGTTCGACCACCAGTAGCCATCAGAGAAGCCAGTAGCTCAGGCCGGACCGCCCACGACGCCACCGCACGTCGCTAGCACTGTCCGCCGCTAGCGCTGTTTGCCGCCTCGCACGCGCCACCATCCAGCTGTGTGTGTCCCAACTTGTTTCGCCACCGTCCTCACCTCCAACAAGCTGCCGTGGTTGCCCAAGCCACTGCCGAAGACCACCGGAGCTCCTACGGCCGCCGCTTGGACCCGTGACCGACCCTACAGCCCCACCAATTCTTGTTCTGCTTAAACCGACCCGATCTAGCCACCAACCAGCCAAGAATAGAAGAGGAAGAAGTGGGTCTCATGGTTGCTGTTCAGCTCATTCTGGAGGTGTTCCGTGCCTCGAAACCTAGGCCTGTTTTGGAGAGAAGTGACCCCCGCGACATTCCCGACGTTTGGAACCGTTCGGCTCATTAAACAAGTGAGTTTAACTCACTAATCCTCGCTTAATAGACTAATGATGCTTAGGGGTTTATTAGATTTAATTAAGTGCAATTAGGTGGGTAGATTAGATTAGAATAATTAAATTGGGGATTTACCTATGCATGTTAGGAAAATGGAGTGTAATTAGTGAGTAGATAGGCTCGAGTATTTATTGAACGAGTCTCGGAATTTTTCTGGGTTCGTTTCGGTGTCCAATTAGGCATTACTGGCTAAGTGGGATTTATTGCTATTTAATAATTAATTTTTGTAATTAATTAATTAATTAATTATTTTCCTGAAATTAGACCTGGATAGTCGGTGATCGAAATTTTATACGATTATCATGGTGCAGCTAGTTTATTTATTTGAGTGCTAAATTGTGTTGAATCGATTTATTTGTGATTTTAGGATTTATTTCCTAAATTAAATAATTTTGGAAATTAATTAAAAAATAACCGGGCATCGGTTGATAATGTCAAAAATGTTTAGGTCAACTATAGAAAATGATGGGATTTATGGAAAGGAAATTATTATATTTTGGCTAAGGCCAATCGTGTACCCACGCATGATATTTTATCGGGTATGATAAAAGATCAGAAAAAATGCTGTATGACGTGGCTGGGTGATTAGATACATCACCTTAGAGAATGCACATGACTCGTTGATTAAATATATCACCTCAGAGAATGCATGTGGCTCGGTGATTGAGTACATCACCTCGGAGAATGCACATGGCTCGGTGATTAGGTATGTCACCTCGGAGAATGAATGTGGCTCAGTGACTTAGTACATCACCTCGGAGAATGCACGTGGCTCGGTGACCAAGTACGTCGCCTTTGAGAATGCACATGGCTCGATGACTAGATATACCCTTCTAGAAAAAATATGGTATCATTTAAAAAGACCAAGAAATGGTCTGTTTGACATGTAATCGACTTGATCGATTGATCAATGTTTCGATCGGTAGTATTTGATTAGGTGCCTATTCAAACTGTGTTGATCTGCAGGTGGAATCTGAGGTCAAGGTAAGTTCTTTGACCCATGTGTGCATAGGCAGCCCTTATAGCATATTGGTTTCCTAATCGAGTCTTAGGGGGATAGAACTCGCTGAGACGTAGTCTCACCCCGTTGTGGGATAACATTTCAGGCCCTTAAACGGTAGCACCTCCACCTCCTTGTCCTCCTATGCATTTTGGTATTCCTGAAGAGATCTCAGAGATAGGATATCACTTCTACATACATAACCACCCCGAGGGACTGGAGTACGTACTGGTTAAGTCGACCGTCTAGGTTGACGTGAGTAGAGATGCCTTGAGACCCCACGAGTATTGGTCGTGGTACCGTCACTACCATGATGGGCAAAAAGAGTGTCCCACATCGGAAGGTGATATGTACTGGAAGAAGCGTTCGGTGAAGGGACGGCAGATCCTAAGGACGGATCAATAGTGGATGCCAAGGATCCTAAACTCGAGGACGATTCTCGTACTCTTGTGTACTCAATCAAAGATGCCAACTGGAACGAAGAAGAATGAGAGATCGTTGAGCAGGAAGAGGGACATGAGGATGAGCCTATAGAGGAGGAACCTGAGGACGAGCACGTGGATGAACCCGAGGTGGAACCTGAAGGAAGAGCCCGAAGAAGAAGAGCCTAGAGAGGAGGAATCTGAAGAAGATTCTAAGGAAGACTTGAAGGAGATGGATCCCGAGGATGATCCAGAGTACGACCCAGATGAGGACTGAGATCTCATCCTATTTTTGCAAACTCGAAGATGTGGACTGATGTGTGATAGATCAGACTTCTATAAATAGTAATGTGATATATAATATGTGGTTTGTCTTGTATAAAAGTGTGGTTGTAGTTTTTCAGTTGGAAAAATATGGCCCTCCTTTTCTATCCCATTGTTTTATTGTCTGGGAATTTTATTATATGCTTCTTTTTGCGTATTAAAATGAAAGTGTCGGCGATGCGTCCTGGGACGTCGCTATTAATCGACTAGGTGAGGGATAGGCGCGCATTTGAGAATCAAGGCGTGACATCCTGTTTTGGTGGTATCAGAGTGAAGTTCAAGATTGGAGTGATAATGAGTGATGGTTCATGGGATAGTAGTAGGAAAGGCCTTTAAATTCATGCTAGTGCATGTTTGTGTTAGTTGAGTGATAGACTTGCTTGTGTTTTAGATCGCTCCGTTTCTAATTCGATGTTGAATTGGAAGCAAGTGTCAGTATTTAAAGCTGAATTATGAGTGATCAGGAGCAAAGAACTCCTAGTAAGAGGACTATTTGTGCTGTGACTTGGGATAGAACGCCGACTAGGGTCGGTACCCGAAGAGGCCAAGGTTGAGCGTTAGCTGAGGCTAGCGCGAGTGGAGTGGCACCACCTACAATGGATGCTGGGGTAGCAGCCCCTGGTGATCCCAAAATAGAAAGGATTATGCAGGCGCAAGAGGCCATGAGAGATGTCATGGTATAGCAGACTCTGAATCAAGCCGCTGCTGCTGTTGCACCTATCGCACCTGTTGCCACACCTACAGAAGTACAACCTGAGAACATCGTGGCACAAAGAAAAAGCCCGATCCACAAGTTAGTGGAGCAATTCCTGAAATTAAGTCCGCCGAGATTCACGGGTACTGGAGACCCTGAGGCTGCATCCCTATGGATACAAGATCTGGAGAAAATGTTTGCACTACTAATGTGCACCGAAACTAAGAAGGTAACCCTGGCCATCTATTAGTTGTAGGGCAATGCCAACATCTGGTAGAGAGCCTCTAAGGACACGATCTTTCTTAAAGGAATGATCCCGGTGTGGGATACCTTCCTAAGAGCTTTTAACGATCAATATTTTTCGGGTATGGCCCAAGAACAAAAGATGGAGGAGTTCCAACGACTTCGTCAGGGATCGATGTCGGTTGACCACAATGGGGTCAAGTTCACGGTGTTTTCGCAGTATGCTCCCAGATTGGTTGAGGACCCAGAAGAGAAAGCTCGAAGATTCAGAAATGGTCTTCGTTCTGAGTTGAAACAACCTCTACTGCTATTGGACCTGACAAGTTATTGAGAGGTCTATCGTCGGGCTCAGATAATAGAACGAGGTTTGAATGAGCAAACTGCCTTATCTGGATCGAGAAGGAATCTGCCAAGGAATGAGATGTGTGGCTAATCGTGAGTGACACCACTAAATTGGAAAATTCTCATCAGCCAACACTAGACTGATTTTCTTATTATTTTGGTACCCTGTATCCGTATTTGAATCATTGAGATTTTCACGACAACCGAGAGTCGCCAATGAGTCGAGTGGGTTCATTGTGGCTTGAAGAAAATTGACCACCGGTCAATTGTTCTAAAAATTTCTGAAAGTTACCAAGTAGCCTAGGCCACGCTAAAATCACGCCAAGTTGAAATTAACTGTGAATTCAAGTCTGATTTCAGAAACTGAAGTTTCTGTCATGTCACAATAAATTCTAGGGACGTCGACTCAGTCTCAGAAGATTTTTCTTCGACCCGAGACTTTTTGGGAAAAAGTCGTCTTATGGCCGTTTTTGTCCATAAAATGCCGGGGACCGGTTTTGATTGCACATTTGGGATGCAAGATGGTTCAATTGGTGAGGAAAAATACCAATTTGATAATTGAGGGGTTGGTTGATTTTATTGAGGTCGGTTAGTGTTGATTTGAGTGGGAACTAAGCCCAATTGAATGAGAAATGTTTGAATTTCGTATGCCCCCTTGCCTAGGATGTTTTGGACCAATTCAAAGGTTGTATGTGAAGCATTATTGGCTGACTTTCAGCCATGGAAGCCAGCTACGGTTGGGGATAAGATCAAGGGAACATTTGATGAGAAAATAAGCTTGGTGGCCCCCCCGCTTGTCTCCTTCTCCCTCACCCCACTTAACCGGCAGACTAGCACTTCAGTCTCCCCTCCTCTCAGCTTGTTCCACCACCACCAGGCATCGGAGAAGCCAGCAGCTCAGGCCGGACTGCCCATGACACCACCGCACACCGCTAGCACCATCCACCGTGTCGCGTGCTCCACCGTCCAGCCGTGTGCGTCCTACCTTGTTCCACCGCTGTCCCCACCTCCAGCAAGCTGCCGCGATCACCCAAGCCATTGCCGAAGCCTATCAGAGCTCCTACGGCCGCCGCTTAGACCCGTGACTGATGGTGCAACCCCACCGGTTCTTGTTCTGCTCAAACCGACCCAATCCAGCCACCAACCAACCAAGATTAGAAAAGGAAGAAGTGGGTCTCGTGGTTGCTGTTCAGCCCGTTTTGGAGGTGTTGCGGTCCTTGAAACCTAGGCTCGCTTTGGAGAGAAGTGATCTTCGTGACGTTCCCAACGTTTGGAACCGTTTAGCTCGTTAAAGAAGTGAGTTTAACTCACTAATCCTCGCTTAATAGACTAATGATTCTTAGGGGTTGATTAGATTTAATTAAGTGCAATTAGGTAGATAGATTAGATTAGAATAATTAAATTAGGGATTTACCTATGCATGTTAGGTAAATGGTTAGTGTAATTAGCGAGTAGATAGGCTCGAGTATTTATTGAACGAGTCTCGGAATTTTTTTGGGTCCATTTCGGTGTCCAATTAGGCATTATGGGCCTAAGTTGGATTTATTGCTATTTAATAATTAATTTTTGTAATTATTTAATTAATTATTTATTTTCAGAAAATTAGACCAGGATAGTCGGTGACCGGAATTTTATGCTGATTATTGTGGTGCAACCTGTTTATTTATTTGAGTGCTAAATTGTGCTGAATCGATTTATTTCCTAAATTAAATAATTTTGGAAATTAATTGAAAAATAACCAGGCATCGGTTGATAATGCCAAAAATGTTTTGGTGGACTACAAAAAATGGTGGGATTTATGGAAATGAAATTATTATATTTTGGCTAAGGCCAATCTTGTACCCACGCACGATATTTTATCGGGTATTATAAAAGATGAAAAAAATGATGTATGACGTGGCTCGGTGATTAGATACATCACCTTGGAGAATGCACATGACTCGTTGATTGGATACATCACCTCGGAGAATGCATGTGGCTCGGTGACTGAGTACATCACCTCGGAGAATGCATGTAGCTTAGTGATTAGGTATGTCACCACGGAGAATGCACGTGGCTCAGTGACTGAGTACATTACCTCGGAGAATGCATGTGGCTCAGTGATGAGGTGTGTCATCTTGGAGAATCCACGTGGCTCAATGACAAAGTACGTCGCATTTGAGAATGCACGTGGCTCGATGACTAGATATACCCTTCTGGAAAATATATGGTATCATTTAAAATGACCAAGAAATGGTTTGTTTGACATGTAATCGGCTAGGTCGATCAATCGATGTTTCGATCGGTACTGTTTGATTGGGAGCCTATTGAACTATATTGATTTGCAAGTGCAATCTGAGGCCAAGGTAAGTCCTTTGATCCGTGTGTGCATAGGCAGTTCTTATGGCGTATTGGTTTCCTAATCAAGTATTAGGGGGATAGAACTCGTTGAGACGTAGTCTCACCCCGTTGTGGGATAGCATTTCAAGCCCCTAGACGGCAGCACCTCTACCTCCTCGTCCTCCTATGCATTTTGGTATTCCTGAAGAGATCTCAAAGATATGATACCACTTCCACATACACACTTCCACATACATAACCACCCCGAGGGACTGGAGTACATATTGGTTAAGTCGACCGTCTGGATTGACGTGGGTAGAGATTTCTTGAGACCCCACAAGTATCGATCGTGGTACTATCACTACCATGATGGGCGAAGAGGGGGTCTCATACTGGAAGGTGACATGTGCCCTTGTACGTACTAGAAGAAGCGTTCGGTGAAGGGACGACAGATCCTAAGGACGGATCGGTAGTGGATGCCAAGGATCCTAAACTCAAGGACAATTCTCGTACTCCCGTGTACTCAATCAAAGATGCCAACTGGAGCGAAGAAGAAGGGGAGATCGTTGAGCAAGAGGAGGGACAGGAGGATGAGCCTATAGAGGAGGAACTTGAGGATGAGCCCATGGATGAACCCGAGGTGGAACCTGAAAAGGAGGAGCCCGAAGAAGAAGACCTAGAGAGGAGGAATTTGAAGAAGATTCTGAGGAAGACCTGCAGGAGATGGATCCCGAGTATGATCCAAAGTATGACTCGGATGAGGACTGAGATCTCATCCTATTTTTGCAAACCCGAAGAAGTGGACTGATGTGTGATAGATCAGACTTCTATAAATAGTATTGTGATATATACTATGTGATTTGTCTTGTATAAAAGTGTGGTTATAGTTTTTCAGTTGGAAAAATATGGCCCTATTTTTCTATCCCATTATTTTATTGGCTGGGGATTTTATTATATACTTCTGTTTGCATATTAAAATGAAAGGGTCGGCGATGCATCTTGGGATGTCGCTATTAATCGACCAGGTGAGGGATGGGCACACGTTCGAGGATCAGGGTGTGACATCTACTACCCCAACCACACAAACAACCTAATGTACCTTGACCTGGATTTAATTTATGGTTCAATATCACTAGTGCTCATGCATACAATGTCCACCCGGTATTATGCATACATAAAAAATCATTTAAATTATACTAACTTGCAGGAAGGAACGGAAGCAAAGGTAAGTCCTCTGACTTGTGCTTGTGCTTAGACAGCGCTTGGGACATATTTTCTTCCTAGTCGGGACTTAGGGGGTGAACTTGCTAAGACGTTGTCTCACCCCATTGTGGGATAACATTTTCAAGTCCTTAGATGGTGGCTCCTCTCGAGCATTTTGGCCAACCAAAGAAGGTCATCGAGTAGTGATGTTATATTCCACTTCATGGGAACCCGAGGGGATAGATCTATGAACTCGTGAGGTTCGTGGTCTGGGTTGATGCGGGTTTACCCCATAAGGTACCCACCAATACAGATCATGGTATCGTTATGAGCGGAATGGATGGAACGAAGGTCCCATACTGGAGTGTAATGTAAGGTCCCTATGTCGGTGCTGGAGGTTGCTTTTGGGAAAGGCACGGCCGACCCACCAGGTGGTTCAGTGGTGGACCCGAGTCCGTTGGAGCTAGGGACCCCGGAGTATTCAGTCAAAGACTCGACTGATTAGAGGATCCGTAGCCTTTACCCCACTTTTTTGCAGACCTTGTTTATAGCGACTATCATTGTATGTGACCATGTTTGATATGTATAAAAGTGTGGTTTTCTTTTCAAGAATTGTGGTCCTACTTTCCTATCCCATCTTTGTGTTGTCTGGGGATTAATTATTCGCTTCTGCATGTGCATTAAAATGAATGGGTCAACGACGTGTCCTGAGATGTCGCAATTTAATCAACCACCGAGCAATGGGCACGTGCTTGGAGGATCGGCGTGACGTCCCCGTTTAGTGGTATTAGAGCATGGTTAATGGTTGGAGTGATAAGGTGCGATGGTTTATGGGATAGTTAGTAGGATTGGCCTTTATTTCATGCTAGTGCATGTTTGTGATAGCTGATTTGGTAAAATTGTTTGTTTTTGTGGATCGCTCAACTTCTAATTCTGTGTGGAATTGGAAGGCAGGTTTCTCTAGAAAGCTTTCATTATGAGTGATTAGGACCAGGGGACTCCTAGAAAGCGTATCGTAAGGCTTGCGACTCGGGGTAGGACATCGACGAGGGTCGATACCCGAGGAGGCCGTGGTAGAGCGTCAGCTTAGGCTAGCACAAGTGAAGTAGCACAGCCTTCGGTTGGTGTTGGGATAGCAGTCCCTAAGGATCTAAAGTTTGCTAGGGTCATGTAAGCGCTCGAGATGCTGGGAAATATGATGGATCAGCAGGCTTAGATTCAAGTTGCCAGTGCCGCTGCTTCAGCGACCACCACCACAGCTGCTGCTGATGCCACCGTGAATGCTGCTGCTATTGCCGCACCTGTCGCCGCACCTGTCGCCGCACCTTCTGAGGTTCCACCAGGGAATGTAGTGGTTGGGAGAGAGAGACCGATGCATAAGTTGGTGGAACAGTTTCTAAAACTGAACCCATCAAAATTCACTGGGGCAGGAGACCTCGAAGCTGCAGCTCTATGGATCCAAGGCCTTTACACTTTTAATGTGCACCGAGGCAGAGAAAGTAGTCTTTGCAACCTACCAGCTGCAAGGAATTGCGAGTACTTGGTGGAGAGCCACCCAAGGAATAGTATTCCTTGAAAGTGTAGTTCTAGAGTGGAACACTTTTGTAGAAGTCTTCAACAACAAGTACTTCTCTGACAGTGCCAAAGAATTGAAGATGGCTGAATTCTAGCGCCTTCGCCAAGGTGCGATTACTGTAGATCAGTATGAAGCGAGATTTGTTGAGTTATCGTAGTACGCCCTTGAATTGGTTGAGAATCCGATGAACCGAGCTAGAAGGTTTAAAGATGGGCTCAGACCAGAAGTGAGAAGCCCGCTGGTGCCATTAAATTTGAAGAACTACAATGATCTTTATAAACGAGCCCAATTGATAGAGAGAGATCAAAATGAACGAGCTGCCGCATCTAGATCACAGTTTGGATCTAACCGAGAAGGGAATCGGTATGGGAAGAAGCCCATGACTAGAGGAAGATTCCACGTCCTGCCCAATAGGAAGGGTGAAATTGGCAAGTCAGGGCCAAGTCAGAATAGTGTTTGTCGCTTTTATGGAAGGTGATATGGTTCAACCCCGTGCCCTCGAAGGATGGGTGCTTGTTTCGAATATGGCTAGTAGTGTCACATGGCTAAAGATTGTCCTAGAAGACCAATGGGACAACCGCAGCTAACGCCGCCGCCACTAATGGGTCAGATTAGAGGATTTGCGTTGCAGAACGCACTGCAGGGTGGACAAATCAGACCCCCAGCTCAAGGGACAGTGTACACCATCACAAGAGGTCAGGCAGAGGACGCGCCTAATGTGATTACATGTATGGTTTCATTGAATGACCATGCTACTTATGCTTTGTTTGACCCTGGAGCGAGTCATTCTTTTATTGTTAAGCAATATGTTAAGTTGATAGGATTAAGTCCTATATTACTGGAGTTAGTGGCTAGCATATTTACACCGCTGAAGGATAAGGTGTTAGCTACATTATGTTGTACTGGTTGCAAGTTAGTGATTGGTGAGCGAGAGGGGAAAATAGACTTATTAGCACTAGCCATGTTTGACTTTGATTTTGTAATTGGCATGGACTGGCTCAACAAGCAACAAGCTAAGATGGACTGCTATCATAAAGCGATTCAATTTGACCCGTTAGAGGGTGAGAGTTTTGAGTTTGTTGGAAGTCGAGGAAGACCCTCGATTACCTTGATCTCGTCGCTTGAGGCAACCCGTTTGTTAGACGGGGGTAGTCAAGGTTACTTGGCAACTGTCATTGATGCGATAGTTGAGGAGCTGAAGATTGAAGATATCTCGGTGGTGCAAGAATTTCTAGATGTATTCCCGAAGGAATTGCCAGGCCTACCGTCAGAGAGAGAGATCGAGTTTGTGATTGAATTAGCTCCCGAGACAGAGCCAATCTCTAAAGCTCCTTACTAGATGGCGTTGTTGGAGTTGAAAGAACTGAAGGTGCAAATGCAAGAATTGTTGAACAATAGATTTATACGTCCCAGTGCATCACCTTGGGGAGCACTAGTTCTGTTCATGAAAAAGAAAGATGGTTCGTTGCGCCTATGCATCAACTATCGTCAACTCAATCAGGTGACGATCAAGAACAAGTATCCACTCCCGAGGATCGATGACTTGTTTGACCAGTTACAAGGAGCGCCAATATTTTCAAAAATCGACTTAAGGATAGGATATCATGAGCTGAGGATCAAGAAGGAGGACATTCCAAAGTTAGCTTTTGTACTTGATACGACCATTATGAGTTCACTATAATGTCGTTCGTTTGATGAACACCCCAACTGCTTTTATGGATCTGATGAACCGAGTGTTCAAAGAATATTTGAATCAGTTCATGATCGTGTTCATTGATGATATTCTAGTGTATTCGAGAAGTGCTGAGGAGCATGAGAGTCATCTGAGAATGGTATTGCAGACTATGAGGATTTATGAGTTGTATGCCAAGTTCAGCAAGTGCGAGTTTTGGTTGACTCGTGTTGCGTTCCTAGGTCACGTGATTTCAGGAGAAGGAATCTCCATGGATCCAATCAAGATTGAAACAGTGATCAACTGGCTAAGACCGACTATAGTGACTGAGATCAGAAGTTTTTTGGGTTTAGCAGGTTACTACAAAAGGTTCGTGGAAGGATTTTCGGCTTTAGAGTCGCCGTTGACTCGACTCTTGAAGAAAGAAGAAAAGTTTGCGTGGATAGACAAGTGCGAGCATAGTTTTCAAGAGCTTAAGCAGAAGTTGACTTCCGCACCTGTGCTAACCATACCATCTAGTCCTAGAGGATACGAGATCTATAGAGATGTGTCGTTCAGAGGATTGGATTGCGTGCTAATGCAACATGGTAGGTTTGTTGCATACGCCTCCCGCCTGTTGAGACCTCATGAGCAGAATTATCCGACGCATGACTTAGAACTCACAACAATCATTTTTTCTTTGAAGATTTGGAGACTTTATTTGTGCAGAGAAAGATTCTAGATCATCACCGACTATCAAAGTCTCAAGTATCTATTCTTTCAGAATGAGTTGAATATGAGGTAGTGTCTCTAGATGGAACTTCTAAAAGACTACGATTGTGATATCTTATATTACCCCGGGAAGGTGAATAAGGTCACCGATGCTTTGAGTCGGAAGTCTTCAGTCGCATATATGTTGGCTAAGGAGTAGAATTTACTCGAGAGAGCTCGAGATTCGGCTTTCAAATTTGAGGTAGGCCACCTTTCGAATCTTATGGCCGTCCTCAGAATTGAACCGAATGTTCAAGTCGGGATCAAATTACTTTAATCGACAGACCCAGATGTTCAGAAGATTCTACAAGAGGACACCGATAAGAGAAAGGCTGATTTTCAAATTTCTGAGGATAGAACATTGAGGTTCCGAGGATGACTGTGTACTTGACGATGCAGAGCTTAGAGAGGAGATCTTATCAGAATCTCATCGTAGCAGTTATAGCATTCATCCTGGCAGTACGAAGATGTATTAGAATTTACGTCAACACTATTGGTGGTTTGGTATGAAGGCGGACATCGCCAAGCATGTCGCCAAGTGTCTGATGTGTTAACAAGTGAAGGCACAACATTGTAAGCCGGGATGACTTCTGCAACCTCTCAAGATCCCAGAGTTGAAATGGGAGCACATCACGATGGATTTTGTGACAGGCTTATCGAGGAGTCAGAGAGGAAAGGATTCCATTTGGGTAGTGATAATAGACTGACAAAATCAGCTCACTTCATCGCAGTACGAAAAGATATTGGTATGGATAGGCATGCAGAGTTGTACGTACATCAAATTGTTCGTTTGCATAGAGTGCCAGTAATGATAACTTCAAATCGAAACCCGAGATTCACAGCTGCTTTTTGGAAGAGTTTGTAGGCTACTTTAGGAACGAAGCTACAGTATAGTACGTCATATCATCCACAGACGAATGGCCAGTTTGAGAGGACGATCCAAACCCTCGAAGACATGCTGCGAGCTTGCGTGCTGGACTTTAAGGGAAGCTGGGAGGAACAACTTCGCCTCATCGAGTTTGCCTACAACAACAGCTACAAACAGAGCATTCAAATGGCTTCTTTCGAAGCGTTGTATGGCAGAGCGTGTAGAACGCCAGTGTGTTAGGATGAAGTCGGGGAAAGAAAGATAACAGGCTTAGAGTTGGTTTAGCAGTTAGTGGATGCAGTTGCAGTCATCAGAAATTGGTTAAAGAATGCTCAGAGTTTCCAGAAAAGATATGCAGATAAGCACTGGAGACCATTGGAATTCCAAGTTGGTGATCACATTTTTCTGAAAGTGTCACCAATGAGAGGTACTTCGCGCTTTAGCAAGAAGGGAAAACTGAGTCCGATGTACGTAGGTCCATTTGAGATTCTAGAAAGAATCGGGATCCTAGCGTATCGTCTTGCATTATCACCGAGGTTGGCATAAGTGCATGACGTCTTTCACGTGTCGATGTTGAGGAAGTATGAGCTTGACCCGACCCACGTGCTTAATTTTGAGGAACTGGACGTGGACGACAAAGTGTTGTACGTTGAAAGCCCAATTCAGATTGTGGATTGGAAAGAACAGGTTCTGCGCACCAAGACCATCCCTTTGGTCAAAGTGGTCTAGCAACACCACGACACTGAAGGAGCAAATTGGGAGAGTGAAGAATCAATGAGACAATTGTACCCCCACCTTTTTGCTTAAAGTTTTTTAATGGTTTAAATTTCTATGACGAAATTTTTATAAGAGGAGAAGAGTTGTGACATCCTGAAATTTCAGTTCTGTTTTCAATTGAATAAATCAAGTCTTTCATCGATGCACCTATAGTGCTATTCTCAGATATGATCACTCTTTGGATAACTATACTATTTGGAAAAGCCATAAATGGATTTTAATGCAATAGATTTGATAATTTGACTAGGAATTGACTACTCGACTATGCTCATTTGTAGAGATCATTACGGCACAATTAAAAATTGATAGAGATGTGCGGCTAAACGTGGGTGATTCCACCAAATTACAAAATTTTCGTCGACCGATACTAGATTAATTTTTCTGTCGTTTTGGTACCCTGTGTTCGTATTTGAAACCTCGAAATTTTCACGACCACCGAGAGTTGCCAATGTGTCGAAGAGGTACATTGTGGCTCGAAGAAAATCGACCACGGGTCAATTGCACCAAAAATTTCTAAAAGCTACCTAGTAGACTAGATCACGTTAAAATTGCGCTAGATTAAAATTAACCACGTATTGAATTCCGATTTCAGAAATTGAAAGTTCTATCATGTCACGAGTCATTTGAGAAACGTTGACTCATCCTCTGAAGAGTTTTCTGCAAACCGAGATTTTTGGCGAAATTTCAAAGTGAGGCCGTTTTTGTCCGGAAAATTTAGGAAACCGTTTTTCGATCGTGCAATTGGGATGCAATTGATTCTATTGGCGAGGAAAAATGTCAGTTTGATCGTGGACATGATGGTGGATTATGTAGGATTGAAATTTGGCTTCAATTGGAAGAGGATTGATCCAATTTGGAGAAAATCAAGTCCAAATTCGTAGCCCCCCATGCCCCTCAAATTTTGGACCATCTCCAAGGCTTCTAAGACAAGCTTTGGCAGCTAGAATTGCTGAGGAAGCTAGCAGCCATGGTGAAGCCTCTTCAAGGGAACAAAAGGGTGAGGTTGAAGCCAAATGGGACCCTCTAAGCTTTGTTGTCCCTCATCTTCTCCCTCAGCCGGCCATTTCCCCCATTTTCAGCACCCTTGAAGCCTCCAAGAACCAGAGAAGTTGACCAGCAGCTCCCCCTCCCTCGTCGATGCCGTCTGCCGCCCGTCGGACCACCAGAACATCGCCGTCGCGCGCTCAAGCTCGACTGCTAGACCGCTTGCTTGTCTCACGTCATCCCGCCGTCCCGCTTACGTTTAAGCCTCATCCCCTGCCATCCCGAGCCTCCTCAAGCCACTGTCGAAGTCATGCCACCGCTGTCCAGTCGCCAAAGTCGCCTACTTGGGCGTTGTTGCCTCCACCGACCCTTGCTCGCCGAACTAGCCGCCAGCTCCCTCCTTCGGTGAAGCCATAGAACCGAAACTCAGCAACCCACTGTGGGCTTTAAGGCCTGTTTCCAACCCTTTCCCGACCTCGAAAGGTGCCCCTGCTTTGGAGTTTGTGGTCCGTTTTCGCCTCACCGTCCTCGTGAACTCATCAGATTTCAAAACCGGTGCATTTACTCACTAATCTGCGCTTAGGGAGTTAATTATATTTAAGGGTTGATTAGTTTAAGTTAAGCATGGATTAGGTTGTTAGTTAGAATAGAGTAGCAATTTAGTTAATCATTATTGCATGTTAGGTGGTTAGAGTGGCGTAATTAGAGACTATATAAGCTATAGTATTTATCTAGTTAGGTTCGAAATTTTTCGGGGCCCGTTCGATATTTAATTAGGGTTTTCCGGCCTAAGTTGTATTTATTTGTATTTATTAAATAATTTTGATAATTACTTAATTAATTATAATTTTTTGGAAATTAGACCAGGATAGCTAGTGACCAGAATTTTGTGCGATTGCAATGGTATGGTTGGTTTATTTAATTGAGTCTTTGGTTTGTGCAATTTGAGTGTGAATTGTAATTTTGGGGTATTTATCCCAAAATTTAATTATTTTAGTATTTAATTAGAAAATCATCGGGCGTCGGTTTATAGCGCCAAAAATGTTTTTATCAACTATATAATTAGTGGGATTTTATGAAGTAAATATATTATATTTTCGGCTGAGGCCGACCGTGTACCCACACACGATTATATTTATTGGGTATGATAAAAGTGGTGATATGGTTGATTGAGTAGAATGGTAAACTATATCAGCCTGAGAGCTTTGATATATCAACTTAGAGTGAACAGTATACCCTAAGTATCGCATAGCTTTGGTGAGCATTAGCCGTATACTATATCAGCTTGCAAGCTTTTGATATATCAGTTTAAAGTGAGCAGTATACACTGTTATCAGCTTTTGGCGAGCTATACTATCTATCTTTAGCTTAGAGTGAGCAATCATTCATATGATCGGACTTTATAGATTGTATTGAATGAGTTGACCAGGAGATGGTCTTAATTGTATGGAATTCACTAGGTCGATTGATCGATGACTCGATCTGATTTGATGCTTTGATATGTTGAAGTGGTTCGTTGAATTTATAAATTATATTGACTTGTAGGAAGGAACAAAAGCAAAGGTAAGTCCTCTAACTTGTGTTTGTGCTTAGGCAGCCCTTGGAGCGTATTTTCTTCCTAGTCGGGACTTAGAGGGTGAACATGCTGTTAGAGGGTGAACATGCTGAGACATTGTGACATCCTAGATTTTTCGGTCCTATTTTCAATTAAATTAATTGGGCCTTTCATCGACACGCTTATAATGCTGTTCTCAGAGCTGATTAATCCTAAGATAACTAGACTTTCTAGGGAAGTCACTAAGGAATTTTAATGCGATATACTTGGGAATTCGACCAGGAATCGGCTACTCGACCGTGCTCATCTACAAAGATTGTTATGGCACAGTTAAAAGTTGATGAGAGATCGAGATAGGTCAATTCGACGGAGATATATGGCTAAACGTGGGTGATTCCACTAAACTACAAAATTCTCGTCGATCGACACTAGGCTGATTTTTCTATCGTTTTTGTACCTTGTGTCCATATTTGAAATCTCGAGATTTTCACGACCACCGAGAGTGGCTAATGTTTCAAAGAGGTTCATTGTGGCTCAAAGAAAATTGACCATGGGTCATTTGCATTAAAATCGTGCCGGATTGAAATTAATCATGAATTTGAATCCGATTTCAAAAATTGAAAGTTTTGTCATATCACAAGTCATTTTAGGAACGTCGGCTCAATCGCCGAAGATTTTTCTGCAGACCGAGATTTTTTGGCAAAAAGTTGACATAGGCCGTTTTCAACCGGGAAATTTCGAGGACCGTTTTTTATCGCGAAATTGGGATGCAAGTGGGTTCTAATGACGAGGAAAAATACCAATTTGATCGATGACTCGATAGTTGACTTTTTAGAAGCCGAAATGAGTAGATTCAAAAAGGAATTGAGTCCAAATTGAGCCAAATGTGTACAAAATTCGTAACTCCCCCTTGGCCCTAACATTTGGACCATCTCAAGACTTCTAGAGGAAGCCAAAGGGTTGGGAAATTGGTTGTGGAAGACAACAAGCTTGGTGGGACCAAGTTGAGGGGAGAAAGAGATGAGGAAGAGACCAAGGTGGCCCCCTCCTTAGCCAATCGATCCCCTCTCCTTTCTTCCCCCTCCATTTCTGTCGGCCTCCATCCTAGCAGCTGAAGAGACTTAAAAAACCTGCAGAAACTGAGCCTCCCTCCTCCCCCTGATTGTCGAGCATCCTACTGGAGTCGCCGAGTGCCATCGCTGCCATCGCAAGCCCATGCGTGCGCCCGTGTCTCAGTTGTGACGTCCAGCTCTCTCTGTTAATGTGCCGCCCAGTTCAGAGTCCCTCAGGCCATGTCGAGCCCAATCGAAGCCCGTCCAGGCCGCCTCCACCGCCGTGAAGCTCCGCCACAGCCTGCCTTACCCGCAACTAGCCCCGCCGCTCGTTTCAACCTCAATCGCCTGCCGGAGCAGTCTCTTCAGCCATCGAGTAGAAGCCGAAGCTAATAGGTCTCATAACCACTGTTTGGCCTGTTTTTATGGCCTCCCGAACCTCGAAAGGTAGTCCCGCTTTGGAGTTTGTCGTTCCTCTCCGAGTCTCTATCGTTGTGATCCAAATGAATCGTTAATCAAGTGAGTTTACTCACTAATACCTGCTTAGTAAGTTAATGACGTTTAAGGGTTGATTAATAAGGGTTGATTAATTAGACTAAGTATGGATTTGGTGGATAGTTATAATAAATTAGTGAATTAATTAATTGTTATTGCATGTTAGGTGGTTAGAGTAGTGTAATTTAGAGCCTAGACAAGCTCTAGTATTTATCTAGAGTGGTTCGGAAATTTTTCGGGTTTGTCTCGGCTTTTAATTAGGTTTTATCGGCCTAAGTTGCTATTTTTGGTATTTAATAATTAATTTATGTAATAATTTAATTATTTATTTATTTTCTAGAAATTAGATCGGGATAGTCGGTGACTGGAATTTCGTGCTGATTACAATGGTGTGCTTGGATTATTTAATTGACTGTTATTTTGTGTAAATGGAGTGTGATTTGTGATTTTGGGGTTCTTATCCCAAAATTTATCTAATTTAGGATTGAGACCCCACCCCTATTTTGAGACTTTGTTGTTGAACTGGCTGGAATAGAACTTGACATGTTAGTGTACTGTATGTATATATATGACTCAGTTGTTATATATGTATATAAGTGTGTTGGTTTTTCAGGTTCGAGAATTTTAGTCCTACTTTTCTATTCCATTGTTTTATTGTTTGGGGATTATATATATGCTTCCGCATGCGCATTAAAACAAACAGGGTTGACGATGCGTCCTGGGACGTCACTATTATATCGACCAGGTGAGGGATGGGTGCGCGCTTGAGGATCGGGGCGTGACATCTCCGTTTTGATGGTATTAAAGCAAATGTTAAGGATTGGGGTGATAAGGAGCAATGGTTCATGGGATAGTAGTAGGAATGACATTTAAATTCATGCTGGTGCATGTCTGTGGTAGCTGATTAGTAGAATTGCTTGTCGTTTAGATCATTCCTATTTCTAATTTGGTGTGGAATTGGAAGGAGGTTTCAGTAGCTAAAGTTGAGCCATGAGTGATCAGGAGCAAAAGACTCCTACCAAGACGACCGTTAGGGCCGTGACTCGGGGTAGAACGCCGACTAGGGTCGGTACCTGAGGAGGTCGAGGTCGAGCGCCAGCTCAGGCTGGAGCGAGTGGAGTGGCACCACATGCAATAGGTGCCGAGGTAACAACCCTTGGTGATCCCAGAATTGAGGGGATCATGCAAGCGCTAAAAGCCATGAGAGACGTGATGGCACAGCAGGCATAGAATCAAGCCACTGCTGCTGCTGCAATTGCCGCAACACCCGCCGCACACTGTTACCACACCTGTCGAGGTTCAACCTGAGAACGTGATGGTGTAGAAAGAGAGACCGATTCATAAACTGGTGGAGCAGTTTTGAAGCTGAGCCCGCCAAGATTCACGGGCACCGGAGACCCTGAGGCTGCGTCTCTGTGGATACAAGATCTAGAGAAAGCCTTTGCACTTCTGCTGTGTACTGAGGTTGAGAAGGTAACCTTGGTAGTATATCAGTTGCAGGGTAATCCTAATATTTGGTGGAGAGCCGCCAAGGATACGGTATTTTCGGAAGGTGTGGTCCCGATGTGGGACCCCTTCCTTAGAGCATTTAATGATTAGTATTTTTTGGGTACCGCCCGAGAACAAAAGATGGAGGAGTTTCAGCGTCTCCGCCAAGGGAATATGTTTGTTGACCAATATGTGGTCAAATTTGCGGAGCTTTCTCAGTATGCTTCGAGGTTGATTGAGGACCCATAAGAAAAAGCCTAGAGATTCAGAAATGGTCTCCGTTCTGAATTAAAGCAATCTTTACTACCGTTAGATTTGACAGAATATCGATAAGTTTATCGTCGAGCCCAGATGATAGAGAGAGGTTTCAATGAGCAAGTTGCCTCGTCTAGATCGAGGTTTAGCTCTCACAGAGAAAGAATTCGCAAGGGAAAGAGGCCCATGCCTGGAGGTAGATTCCATGTCCCACCCAACATGAAGGGTGGAGTTGGAAAGTCGGGGCCGAGTCAAAATGGATTATGTCGTCTGTGTGGGAGACGGCATGGTGCGAATTAGTGCCCTCAAAGGACGAGCGCCTATTTTGAATGTGGCCAATAGGGTCACCTAGCTAGAGATTGTCCTAGGCGACCAAGAGGACAACCACAGTTGCCGCCACCGTTGCAAATGGGTTATATCAGAGGGTATGCTCCTTAGAATGTGCCATAAGGAGGACAGCTGAGACCTCCAGTTCAGGGGATGGTGTACGCCATCACACAAGGTTAGGCAGAAGCTGTGCCTAACGTGATCACAGGTATGGTTTCGCTGAACGACCATCTTGCTTATGCTTTATTCGATCCGGGAGCAACCCATCCATTCATTGCCGAGCAATATGTTAAGTTGTTAGGATTGAGTCCTATATTGTTGGAGTCAGCAGTTTGCATATCTACACTATTGAAGGATAAAGTTATTGTTCCTTTGGGTTGTTTTGCTTGCAAGTTAGCGATTGGTAAGCCAGTGAGAAAAATAGATTTATTAGTTCTAGCCATGTACGTCTTTGATTTAATTATTGGCATGGATTGGCTCACCAAGCAACGAGTTAAGATGGACTGCTATCGCAAGGCGATTCAGTTTGACCCGTTAGAGGGTGAGAGCTTTGAGTTTTTCGAGAATCAAGGAGGAACCTCGATTATCTTGATCTCGTCGCTAGAGGCAACTCGTTTGTTAGACGAGGGTTGTCAAGGGTACCTGGCAACTGTCGTGGATACGATAGTTGAGGAGCTAAAGATGGAAGACATTATTGTGGTGCAAGAATTTCCAGATGTTTTCCCAAGGGAATTGCCAAGATTACCGTTAGAAAGTGAGATTGAGTTTGTGATCAAGCTACCACCCAGGACAGAGCCAATCTCTAAGGCTCCTTATCGGATGGCGTTATCTGAGTTGAAAGAACTAAAGGTGCAGATGCAAGAGCTATTGGATAAGGGATTCATTCGTCCCAGTGCATCACTATGAGGAGCAGCAGTTTTGTTTGTAAAGAAGAAAGATGGTTCGTTGCACCTGTGCATCGACTATCAGCAACTTAACCAGGTAACGATCAAGAACAAGTATCCACTCCCGAAGATCAATGATTTGTTTGATCAGTTGGAAGAAGCGTCGATATTCTCGAAGATCGACTTGAGGACAAGATATAATTAGTTAAGCATCACGAAAGAGGACGTTCCTAAGTCAACATTTCGTACTTGGTATGGTTATTACGAGTTCACAGTGATGCCATTCGGGTTGACTAATGCTCCAGCTGCCTTCATGGATTTGATGAACGGAGTATTCAAGGAATATCTGGATCAATTTGTGATTGTGTTCATTGATGATATTCTGGTGTATTCAAGGAGTGATGAAGAGCACGAGAGTCATCTGAGATTAGTGCTGCAGAAGTTGAGAGTCCATCAGTTGTACGCCAAGTCTTGCAAGTGTGAGTTTTGGTTGACTCGTGTTGCTTTCTTAGGACTTGTGATCTCAGGCGAAGGAATTTCTATGGACCTAAGCAAGATAGAAGCCGTGATCAACTGGCTAAGACCGACTACCGTGACAGAAATCAGAAGTTTTCTGGGTTTTGACAGGTTATTACTGACGGTTTATGAAAGGGTTCTCATCTTTAGCATCGCCTTTGACAAGATTCCTGAAGAAAGAAGAGAATTTCGTGTGGACAGACAAGACTGAGTATAGTTTCCAAGAGCTGAAGGAAAAGCTGACTATTGCACCTGTGCGGACCATTCCATCTAGTCTTGGAGGATTCGAGATCTACAGTGATGCGTCATTCAAAGGGTTGGGTTGCGTGTTGATGCAACATGGTCGAGTTGTTGCATACGCCTCCCGTCAGTTGAGACCCCATGAGCAGAACTATCCGACGCATGACTTAGAGCTCGCGACAATTATTTTTGCTCTGAAGATTTGGAGACATTATCTGTGCAGGGAAAGATTCCAGATCTTCACAAACCATCAAAGCCTCAAGTACTTGTTCTCTCAGAAGGAGTTGAACATGAGACAACACAAATGGATGGAGTTGCTGAAGGACTACGACTGTGATATTCTATATTACCTTGGGAAGGCGAACAAGGTCGCTGATGCTTTGAGTCGAAAGTCTTCAGTTGCCCATATATTGATTAAGGAGTAGAACCTAATCGAGAGAGCTCGAGATTCGGTATTCAAGTTTGAGGTAGGTCACCTTTCGAGTCTTATGGCCATCCTCATAATTGAACCGGATGTCCATATCAGAATCAAGCTACTCCAACAGACAGATCCAGATGTATAGAAAATTCTACAGGAGGACATTGAGAAAAGGAAAGCTGACTTTCAGATTTCTGATGATGGAACTCTGAGGTTCCGAGGACATTTGGTTGTACCTAACGATGTGGAGCTTCGAGAGGATATTTTATCTGAGCGCATTGTAGCAGCTACAGCATTCATCCTGGAAGTACCAAGATGTATCAGAATCTACGTTAACACTATTAGTGGTCAAGTATGAAGGCGAACATTGCCAAGCATGTCGCCAAGTGTTTGACATGTCAGCAGGTAAAAGCTCAGCATTGCAAGCTGGGAGGACTCCTACAACCTCTCGATATCCCATAATGGAAATGGGAGCATATCATGATGGATTTCGTCATCGGACTACTGAGGAGTCAAAGAGGTAATGATTCAATTTAGGTGGTAGTCGACAGGCTAACAAAGTCGGCTTACTTTATTGCAATTTGAAAGGAGCTCAGTCTGGATAGACATGCAGACTTGTACGTGCGTCAGGTGGTTCGTATGCATGGAGTGTCGGTTACGATAACCTCATATCGAGACCCAAGGTTTACCGTCGCTTTTTGGAAGAGCATGCAAAGTGCTTTAGGTACCAAGCTACAGTATAGTACGACCTATCATCCTCAAATGGATGGCCAGTCTGAGAGGACAATTCAGACCTCGAGGACATGCTGAGAGCTTATGTACTAGACTTCAAAGGAAGTTGAGAAGATCAGCTACACCTACTGGAATTTGCCTAGAACAATAGTTATCAACAGAGCATCCATATGGCTCCTTTTGAAGCGTTGTATGGCAGAGTGTGCAGAACACCAGTGTGTTGGGATGAAGTTGGGGAAATAAAGATTACAGGCCCAAAGTTGGTCTAGCAATCAGTGGATGCCGTGGCAGTGGTCAGAGGTAGATTAAAGACCACACAGAGCAGACAGAAAAGCTACGCATATAAGCGCCAAAGATTATCGAATTCCAAGTTGGTGATTAGTTTTTCTGAAGGTGTCACCGGTGAGGGGAACTTCGCGATTTGGAAAGAAAGGAAAACTGAGTCCGAGGTACGTAAGTCCATTTGAAATTGTAGAGAGAATCAGGACCTTAGCGTGTCGTCTTGCGTTGCCGCCAAGATTGGCGCAAGTGCACGTCTTTCACGTGTCGATGTTGAGGAAGTACGAGCCTGACCTGACCCACGTGCTTAATTTTGAAGAATTGGACGTGAAAGATTGAGTGTTATACGTTGAAGCCCGGTTCAGATTGTGGACAGAAAAGAACAAGTTCTACGGACAAAGACCATCTCGTTGGTTAAAGTGGTTTGGCAACACCACGGTATTGAAGGAGCAACGTGGAAGACTGAAGAGTTGATGAGACAATTGTACCCCCACATTTTTGCTTAAGTATTGTGATGATTTAAATTTCGAGGACGAAATTTTTATAAAAGGGGAAGAGTTGTGACATCCCAGACTTTTGATCATGTTTTCTATTGAATAAATCTGGCATTTCATTGACGCACTTATAGGGCTGTTCTCAGAGCTAATCACTCTCGAGATAACTCGACTATCTAGGGAAGCTATTAAGAAATTTTAATGCAATAGACTTAAGAATTCGACTAGGATTCGACTTCTTGACCGTGCTCATCTTTAGAGGCCATTATGACACAATTAAAAATCGATTGGGGATTAGAGATAGGTCGGTTTGACAGAGATGTGTGGCTAAACGTGGGTGACTTCACTAAATTGGAAAATTCTCGTCAGCCGGCACTAGACTAATTTTTCTATCGTTTTGGTATCCTGTGTCCGTATTTGAATCCTTAAGATTTTCAAGATAACCGAGAGTTTCCAATGTGTCGAGTGGGTTCATTGTGGCTCGAAGAAAATCGACCACGGGTCATTTGCACTAAAAATTTCTGAAAGTTAACCGGTAGCCTAGGTCACGGTAAAATTGTGCCGAATGGAAATTAAGCGTGAATGGCAGAGTGTGCAGAACACCAGTGTGTTGGGATGAAGTTGGGGAAATAAAGATTACAGGCCCAGAGTTGGTCTAGCAATCAGTGGATGCCGTGGCAGTGGTCAGAGGTAGATTAAAGACCACATAGAGCAGACAGAAAAGCTACGCATATAAGCGCCAAAGATTATCAGAATTCCAAGTTGGTGATTAGTTTTTCTGAAGGTGTCACCAGTGAGGGGAACTTCGCGATTTGGAAAGAAAGGAAAACTGAGTCCGAGGTACGTAAGTCCATTTGAAATTGTAGAGAGAATCAGGATCTTAGCGTATCGTCTTGCGTTGCCGCCAAGATTGGCGCAAGTGCAAGTCTTTCACGTGTCGATGTTGAGGAAGTACGAGCCTGACCTGACCCACGTGCTTAATTTTGAAGAATTGGACGTGAAAGATTGATTGTTATACGTTGAAGCCCGGTTCAGATTGTGGACAGAAAAGAACAAGTTCTACGGACAAAGACCATCTCGTTGGTTAAAGTGGTTTGGCAACACCACGGTACTGAAGGAGCAATATGGAAGACTGAAGAGTTGATGAGACAATTGTACCCCTACATTTTTGCTTAAGTATTGTGATGATTTAAATTTCGAGGACGAAATTTTTATAAAAGGGGAAGAGTTGTGACATCCCAGACTTTTGATCATGTTTTCTATTGAATAAATCTGGCATTTCATTGACGCACTTATAGGGCTGTTCTCAGAGCTAATCACTCTCGAGATAACTCGACTATCTAGGGAAGCTATTAAGAAATTTTAATGCAATAGACTTAAGAATTCGACTAGGATTCGACTTCTTGACCGTGCTCATCTTTAGAGGCCATTATGACACAATTAAAAATCGATTGGGGATTAGAGATAGGTCGGTTTGACAGAGATGTGTGGCTAAACGTGGGTGACTTCACTAAATTGGAAAATTCTCGTCAGCCGGCACTAGACTAATTTTTCTATCGTTTTGGTATCCTGTGTCCGTATTTGAATCCTTAAGATTTTCAAGATAACCGAGAGTTTCCAATGTATCGAGTGGGTTCATTGTGGCTCGAAGAAAATCGACCACGGGTCATTTGCACTAAAAATTTCTGAAAGTTAACCGGTAGCCTAGGTCACGATAAAATTGTGCCGAATGGAAATTAAGCGTGAATTTGAGTCCGATTTCAGAAATTCAAAGTTCTGTCATGTCACAATTAATTTTAGGAGTATCGACTCAGTCTCAAATTTTTTTTTTGCAACTCAAGACTTTTTGGGAAAAAGTTGTCTTATGGCTGTTTTTGTCTAGAAAAAGTCAGGGATCATTTTCGATCGCAAAATTGGGAAGCAAGTGATCAATTGGTGAGGAAAAATACCAATTGGACCGGTGAGGTGTCGATTTAATTTATTGAGGCCAAATTGAGTTGAATCAAGCAAGAATTAAGATCCAATTGAGAGAAAACCAAGTAAAATTCGTAGCTCCCCCATCCATGACTTTTGGACCACTTTGGTGGATAATTTCCACCCATGGAACCAGCTGGTGGTGGAGATTAGTCTTGGGGGACAAATTGGGAGAAAAAGAGGCCAAGTAGGCCCTTTGGTCCCTTTATCCACTCCCTTTCTTCCCCTAGTTGCCAACCACCCTCATCTCCTTCTTCATTGTGCTTTGAAGACATCTAAAATTTCAACGAAAGCCAGTAAGCCGAGCTGCCCACCCCACACACCGTCTGATCGCCGTTCACGTCGGAACGCCGCCTACCGCCCCGCATGCGTGCCCTCCGCCCATTTCTCCCTCACGCCGTTACAGCCGCCATCCCTGGCTATTCGTGAGCTGGCCAGCCCACCCCCAACGCTGTGTGCCATTGTAAGAGCCACCGCGGAACCCCCAAGAACATAAGCTGGAATTGTGGGTTTCCAGCAGTCTTAGAGGCCCGTTTTGAGGACTTTCCCGGCCCCCAAAGTTAGGCCCGCTTTGTAGAAAGTTGAGCCCCGTTGCGTCCCTAACGATTTGAGTAGATTGGATCGCGAAACAAGTGAGTTTAACTCACTAATCCTTGCTTAGTAGGTTAATGATACTTAAGGGTTGATTAGATTAAGTTAAGTATGGTTAGGTGGTTAGTTAGATTATATTAGTGAAATTTAATTATTTGCCGATACATGTTAAGTGAATAGTTAGTGTAATTAGGGCCTGGACGAACTCTAGTATTTATCTAGAATGACTCGGAAATTTTCCGGGTCCATTTCGGTGCTCAATTAGGCTTTTTCGAGCCAAAGTTGATTTATTGGTATTTATTTATTATTTTCCGTAATTAATTATTTAATTATTTATTTTCTGAAAATTAGACCGGGACAAGCTGGTGACAGGAATTTCGTTTTGATTACAATGGTGCTCTCTATTTATTAAATTGAGTACCTGATTGTGCAAATTGATTGTGATTAGGGTTGTAAGTATTTTATTCCGAAAATGGATAATTTTGGTAATTAATTGGAGAATTACCGGGCATTGGTCTACAGTGCTAAAAATCTATTTGGCACTACTGAAAATAATGGGAGGTTCAAAAGTGAAAACTTTGTATTTTGGCTAAGACCGATCGTGTACTCACACACGTGTATTTTTATCCGGTATGATAAAAATGTCGAATTGATTTAATGGTTGGGGTGGTATACTATATTAGCCTACATGCGATATGTCAGCTTAAATTGTGAGCAGTTTACCGGTATACTATATCAACCTATGGGCTCTGATATGTTAGCTTAGATTGCGAGCATTATACCTTATTAGCTTATAGCGAGCTATATTATTTATCAGCGTAAAGAGAGCATTAACAGTATACTATATCAGCCTACGGGCTCTAATATGTCAACTTAGATTGTGAGCAGTATACTTTATTAGCTTAAGGGAAGCATTATTAGTGTATTATATCAACCCAAGGGTTTGATGTGTCAGCGTAAATTGAGAGCAGTACATTATTTATCAGCTTAGCATGAGATATACTATCTATTTTCAGCTTAGAGTGAGCAGTCGATGTGAGAGGACATTATGGATATTATTGAATGTATCGACCAAGGGGAGGTCGTGGTGACATGTAATCGACTAGGTCGATTGATCAATGATTTGATTTGATGTTATGAATTGTTTGGTTAATGTGATTTGAGGCATTTGTAAATGATATTGAATTGCAAGTTGGAACTGAGGCCAAGTAAGTCCTCTGACCCGTGTTGTGATTAGGCAATCCTTAAGGTGTATTGGCTTCTTAATCGGGTCTTAAGGGGTGGAACTCGCTGAGACGTCGTCTCGCCCCGTTGTGGGATAACATTTCAAGTCCATAGATGGCAGCACCTCCACCACCTCCCGAGCAATTTGGCCAGCCTAAGAAATTCACCAAGATAAGCTATCACATTCCGATACACCACCACCTTAAAGGATTGGAGTATGTTTTGGTGAAAGCTACCGTTTGGGTTAATGAGGGCTACCCAAGAAGGTGCCCCATGAGTACCGGTCGTGGTATCGCCACTACAGTGATGGGCAAAGAGAGGGTCCGGTGCTGGAATTTGATGTACCTCTATACGTGTTGGAGGTGACGTTCGAGAAGGGAACAACGTATCCCAAGGGTGGATCGGTGATTGATGCGAAGGACCCTAAGCTCGAGGGCAATTCGACTCTCTCGGGTGTACTCTGGCGTGGGCTCCAACTGGAGTTAGGAAGAAAGAGAGATCGTCGAGGAGGATGACTCGGAGAAGGATCTAGAGGAGGACCCAGAGGATGGCCCAGAGGATGGCCCAGAGGAGGATGACTGTTGACCAGTACGAGGTCAAATTTGCGGAGCTTTCTCAGTATGCTCCGAGGTTGATCGAGGATCCAGAGGGTAAAGCTCGAAGTTTCAGGAATGGCCTTCGGCTAGAGCTGAGGCAACCGCTAGTGCCATTTGATTTGAAGGATTATCATGAAGTCTACAACCAAGCACAGCTGCTTGGAAGAAGTTTGAACGAACAAGCCACCTCGTTTGGATTGAGGTTTAGTGCATATAGAAAAGGGATCCGACATGGAAAGAGGCCCATAACCGAAGGCAAATTCCAAGTTCCGCTTAACAAAAAGGGCGAAGTTGGCAAGTCGATGTCACAGGAGAATGGCTTGTGTCGCTTTTGTGGAAGGCAACATGGTTTAAACCCATGCCCTCGAAGAATGGGCGCTTGTTTCGAATGTGGCCAGTAGGGTTACATAGCCATGGATTGTCCTAAAAGACCAAGAGAATAACCGCAGTTACCATTGTCGCCACTGTTGGGTCAGATCAGAGGGTACGCGCCACAGAGCGCACAATAGAGTGGACAGATCAGACCCCCAGTTCAAGGAACAGTTTATGCCATCACCAAAGGTCAGGCTAAGGACGCGCCTGATGTGATCATAGGTATAGTTTCACTAAATGACCATACTGCTTATGCTTTATTCGACCCAAGCGCAACTCATTCTTTTATTACCGAGCAATATGTTAAGTTGATAGGATTAAGTCCTGAGTTGCTGGAGTCAGTGATTAGCATATCTACACCGTTAAAGGATAAGGCGTTGTCTATATTGGGTTATTCTGGTTGCAAGTTAGCGATTGGTGAGCGAAAAGAGAAAATAGACTTGTTAGTGTTAGCCATGTATGACTTTGATTTGATAATTGGCATGGACTGGCTCACTGAGCAAGAAGTTAAGATGGACTATTATCGTAAAGTGATTCAGTTTGACCCACTAAAGGGTGAGAGTTTCGAGTTCGTTGGGAGTCGAGGAAGACCCTCAATTACCTTCATCTCGTCGCTTGAGACAACCCGTTTATTAGATGGGGGTTGTCGAAGTTACCTGGCAACTGTCGTGGATACGACAGTTGAGGAGCTGAATATTGAAGACATTGCGGTGTTGCAAGAATTTCCATATGTTTTCCTGAAGGAATTGCCAAGTCTACCACCAGAGAGAGAGATCGAGTTTGTGATCGAATTAGCACTCGGGACTGAGCCAATCTCTAAGGCTCCTTATCGGATGGCTTTATCTGAGTTGAAGGAACTGAAGGTGCAGATGCAAGAATTGTTAGATAAGGGATTCATCCGTCCCAGTGCTCACCTTAGGGAGCACCAGTTCTATTTGTAAAGAAGAAAGATGGTTCGTTGCATATGTGCATCGACTATCGTCAACTCAATCAGGTGACGATCAAGAACAAGCATCAACTCCCAAGGATCGACGACTTGTTTGATCAGTTACAATGAGCGTCGATATTTTCGAAAATCGACTTAAGAACATGATATCATCAGCTAAGGATCAAGAATGAGGACATCCCAAAGTTAGCATTTTGTACTCGATATGGTCATAATGAGTTTACTGTAATGCCATTCGGATTGACGAATGCTCCAGCTGCATTCATGGATTTGATAAACCGAGTGTTTAAGGAATATCTGGATCAATTTGTGATCGTGTTGATCGATGATATTCTGGTGTATTCGAGGAGTGATGAAGAGCATGAAAGTCATATGAGATTAGTACTTCAAACCCTAAGGATTCATTAGTTATATGCTAAGTTTAGCAAATGCGAGTTTTGGCTGACTTGTGTTGCATTTCTAGGTCACGTGATTTCAGGTGAAGGAATCTCCATGGACCCAGCCAAGATTAAAGCAGTGATCAACTAGTCGAGACCGACTACTATGACAGAGATCAGAAGTTTCTTGGGTTTGGTAGGTTACTACAGAATGTTCGTAGAAGAATTCTCAGCTTTAGCGTCGCCATTGACTAGACTCCTGAAGAAAGAACAAAAGTTTGTGTGGACAGACAAGTGCAAGGGTAGTTTCCAATAGCTTAAGCATAAGCTAACTACCCCACCTGTGCTAACCATTCCATTTGGTCCTAGAGGATAGGAGATCTACAGTGATGCATCGTTTAGAGGATTGGGTTGCATGCTGATACAACATGGTAGAGTTGTTGTATATGCCTCCTGCCAGTTGAGACCTCATGAGTAGAATTACCCAATACATGACTTAGAGCTTGCAGCCATTATTTTCGCTCTGAAGATTGGACATTATTTGTGTGGAGAAAGATTCTAGATCTTCACTGATCATCAAAGTCTCAAGTATCTATTCTCTCATAAGGAGTTGAATATTAGACAACGCCGTTGGATGGAACTTCTGAAGGACTATGACTGTGATTTCCTATATCACCCAGAAAAGGCGAATAAGGTCGCCAACGCTCTCAGTCGGAAATCTTCAGTTGCTTATATGCTGGTTAAAGAGTGGAATTTAATTGAGAGAGCCTGAGATTCGGTTTTCAAATTTGAGGTAGACCACCTTTTGAATCTTATGGCCACCCTTAGAATTGAGCCTGATGTGCAAATTAGGATCAAATTACTTCAGTCAATAGACCCAGATGTTCAGAAGATTCTATAAGAAGAAACAGATAACAGAAAAGCTGACTTTTAGAATTCCGAGAATGGAACATTGAGGTTCCAAGGATGATTGGTTGTACCTGGCGATGTAGAGCTTAGACAGATGATTGTATTAGAAACTTATCGTAGCAGTTATAGCATTCATCCTGGCAGTATGAAGATGTATCAAAATCTACGTCAACACTATTGGTGATTTAGTATGAAGGCGGACATCGTCAAGCATGTCGCCAAGTGTTTGATGCGTCGGCAATTGAAGGCTCAGCACTGCAAGTCGGGAGGACTTCTACAACCTCTCGAGATCCCAGAGTGGAAATGGGAACACATCACGATTTTTGTGACTGGTTTATCGAGGAGTTAGAGAGGAAACAATTCCATTTGGCTAGTGGTCGATAGATTGACAAAATCGGCTTACTTCATTACGATATGAAAGGACCTTAGTTTGGATAGACACGCAAAGTTGTACATGTGTTAGATTGTTCGACTGCATAGAGTGTCGGTTACGATTACTTTTGACCAAGACTTGAGGTTTATAGCTGCATTTTGGAAAAGCTTGTAGAGTGATTTAGGGACGAAGCTGCAATACAGTACGGCATATCACCCTCAGACGGATGGCCAGTTTGAGAGGACAATTCAAACCCTCGAAGACATGGTGCGAGCTTGTGTGCTGGATTTTAAGGGAAGATAGGAAGAATAGCTTCATCTAATTGAGTTTACCTACAACAACAACTATCGGCAAAGCATTCAGATGGCCCCTTTCGAAGCGTAGTATGGCAGAGCGTGTAGAACACCTGTGTGTTGGGATGAAGTTGGGGAAAGAAAGATCACAGGTCCAGAGTTGGTTCAGTTATCAGTGGATGCCGTAGCAGTTATTAGGAACAGATTAAAGACCGCTCAGAGTGGCCAGAAAAGTTACGCAAATAAGCACCGGAAGCTTTTGGAATTCCAAGTTGGTGATCGTGTTTTTCTGAAATTGTCAACGATAAGGGGAACTTCGCGCTTTGGCAAGAAAGGAAAGTTGAGTCTGAGGTACGTAGGTCCCTTTGAAATCTAGAGAGAATCAGGATTCTAGCGTATCGTCTTGTGTTGCTGCCGAGATTGGTGCAAGCGCACGACGTCTTTCATGTATCGATGTTGAGGAAGTATGAGCTTGACCTGCCCCACGTGTTTAATTTTGAGGAATTGGACGTGGACGACAAAGTGTCATACGTTGAAAGCTCGATTCAGATCGTGGATCGAAAGGAACAAATTCTACGTACAAAGACCATCCCGTTGGTTAAAGTGGTCTGGCAACACCACGGCACTGAAGGCGCAACCTGGGAGAGTGAAGAGTCGATGAGACATTTATGCCCCCACCGTTTTGTTTGAAAGTTGTAATGGTTTAAATTTCAAGGACGAAATTTTTATAAGAAGAGAAGAGTTGTGACATCTTGGATTTTTTAGTCCTGTTTTCAATTAAATTAATCGGGCCTTTCATCAACGTGCCAATAGTGTTGTTCTTAGAGCTGATCACTCCTAAGATAACTAGATTCTCTAGGGAAGTCACTAAGGAATTTTAATGTAATAGACTTGGGAATTCAACTAGCAATCGGCTACTCGACCGTGCTCATCTACAGATATCATTACGGCATAGTTAAAAGTCGATGAGAGATCATAAATAGGTCAGTTTGATAGAGATGTGTGGCTAAACGTAGGTGATTCTACTAAATTACAAAATTCTCGTCGACTGGCACTTGGCTGATTTTTCTATCGTTTTGGTACCCTGTGTCCATATTTGAAACCTTGAGATTTCCCCATCACCGAGAGTTGCCGATGTGTTGAAGAGGTTCATTGTGGATCAAAGAAAATCGACCACGAGTTATTTCTACTAAATTTTTTTGAAAGCTACCCAATAGCCTAAGTCACACTAAAATTGCACCGAATTGAAATTAATTGCGAATTTGAATTTGATTTCAGAAATTGAAAGTTCTAGATTTTTTATAGATCGGGATATTTGGCAAAAAGTCGACATAGGGCCGTTTTCGATCGGGAAATTCTGAGAACCATTTTTTATCACGTAATTGGGATGCAAGTGGGTTCTAATGACGAGGAAAAATACCAATTTGATCGAGGACTCAACGGTTGAATTTTTAGAAGCCGAAATGACTAGATTCAAGAAGGAATTGAGTCCAAATTGAGCCAAATGTGTAAAAAATTTTGTAGCTCCCCCTTGGACCTAGCATTTTGACCATCTCAAGACTTATAGAGGAAGCCAAAGGGCTAGGAAATTGGCTGTGGAAGACAGCAAGCTTGGTGGGACCAAGTTGAGGGGACAAAGAGATGAGGAAGAGACCAAGGTGGCCCCCTCCTTAGCCAACCGGTCCCCTTTCCTTTCTTCCCCTTCCATTTCCGTTGGCCTGCATCCTAGCAGTTGAAAAGACTTCAAAAACTTGTAGAAACCGAGCCTCCCTCCTCCCCCGGCCATCAAGCATTGCGCTAGATTCGCCGAGTGTCGTCACTACCACCGCGAACCAGCGCGTGCGCCCGTGTCCCAGTTGCGATGTCCAGCTCTCTCTGTTGACGTGCCGCCCAGTTCAGAGTCCCTCAGGCCTCCGCCGCCGTGAAGCTTTGCCACAGCCCGCCTGACCTACAACTAGCCCCACCGCCTGTTTCAGCCTCAATCGCTCGCCGGGGGCAGTGTCTTTAGCCATCGAGTAGAAGCTGGAGCTAGTGGGTCTCACAACCACTGTTTGGCCCATTTTTGTGGCCTTCCGGACCTCCAAAAGCAGTCCACTTTGGAGTTTGCTATTTTTGGTATTTAATAATTAATTTCCGTAATTATTTAATTATTTATTTATTTCCGGAAATTAGACCGAGATAGTTGGTGACTAGAATTTCGTGCTGATTACAATGGTGTGGTTGGATTATTTAATTGATTGTTATTTTGTGCAAATATAGTGGGATTTGTGATTTTGGAGTTCTTATCCCAGAATTTATCTAATTTCGATAATTAATTAGAAAATTATCGGACGTCGGTTTATAGTGCCAAAATTATTTTTAGGCACTATAATAAATAGTGGGATTTTCAAGTGAGAGAAAATTGTATTTTGGCTAAGGCCGACCGTGTACCCACACATTATTATTTTTATCGGGTATGATAAAAGTGGTACAAGGGTTGGTTGAGTAGAATGGTATATTGTATCAGCCTGCGGGCTCAATACATTAGCTTAGAGTGAGCAGTATACCTTAAGTATCGCATAGCTTTGGTGAGCATCAAGAATCACACAGCTTTGGTGAGCAATTAAGAATCGCACAGCTTTGGTGAGCAATTAAGTACCACACAGCTTTTGTGAGCATTAGCCGTATACTACATCAGCCTGAGGGCGTGGATATATCAGCTTAGAGTGAGCAATATACGTGGTTGTCGGCTTTTGGCAAGCATTTCTATTTATCTTCAACTTAGGGTGAGCAGTCCTTAATGTGATCAGATTAGATAGATAGTATTGACTGGATTGACTTGGGAATGGTCTCGATGACATGGAATCAACTAAGTCGATTGATCGATGGTTTGATCTGATTGGATGAATTGATTAGTTGATATGAGTGGATGATTATTTGAATTATATTGACTTGTAGAAATGGACTGAGGCCAAGGTAAGTCCTTTGACTCGTGTTTGTGCTTAGGCAGCCCTTAGAGCATATTTTTTTCCTAGTCGGGTCTTAAGGGGTGAACTCACTAAGACGTCGTCTCACCCTGTTGTGGGATAACATTTCAGGTCCCTAGATGATAGCTCTTCCTGAGCATTTTGGTCAGCCAAGAAGGTGACATAACAGAAGTGCTTCATCTCGCTTCATAGAGACCCAAGGGGATGGGTATATGAGTTGGTGAAACCCATAGTCTGGGTCGATGCAGGTCTACCTAAAAAGATGTCCCATCAATACAGATCATGGTATCGCCAAGAGCGGAATGGCCAGAGAGAAGGGCCTATACCGGAGTCCGAGGTTCCTTTTTATGTCTTGGAGGTTGCTTTTAGGAAAGGCACGGCAGATCCTCCAGAAGGTTCAGTGGTGGACATAGAACCGGACATGTCAGAACCAGAGTCCCCGGTATACTCATCTGAAGGCTCCAATTGGGAAGAGGATGAGGGTGAAGACGAGGATAAGGATCCATAGTTTATGAGAAACCCCCCCGTTTTGTAGACCTTACTTATATATATATATCGACTCGGTTTATGTATGACTGGTTATGATATGTATATATAAGTGTGTTGATGGTTTTCAAAAGTGGCCCTACTTTTCTATCCCATTGAATTGTTGTCTGGGGATTATTTATCTGCTTCCGCATGTGCATTAAAATGAATGAGTCGGTGATGCATCCCGGGACGTCGCTATTTAATCGACCATAGAGGGTTGGACATGCGCTCGGAGGATCGAGGTGTGACAGACGTCGTCTCACCCGATTGTGGAATAACATTTTCAGGTCCTTAGATGGCGGCTCCTCCCGAGCATTTTGGCCAACTGAAGAAGGTCACCGAGCAGAGATGTTATATTCCGCTTCTTGGGAACTTGAGGGTATGGGTCTATGAACTCGTGAGGTCCGTGGTTTGGGTTGATGTGGGTTTACCCCGTAAGGTACCCCACCAATACAAATCATGGTATCGTCGTGAGCGGAATGGACAAAATGAAGGTCCCATACTAGAGTCTGAGGCCCCTATGTCGGTGCTGAAGGTTGCTTTTGGGAAAGGCACGACTGACCCATTAGGTGATTCAGTGGTGGACTCGAGTCTGTCGGAGCCAGGGACCTCGGAGTATTTAGTCGAAGACTTGACTGATTAGAGGATCTGTAGCCTCTACCCCCCTTTTTTTGCAAACCTTGTTTATAGCGGCTATCATTGTATGTGACCTTGTTTAATATGTATAAAAGTGTGGTTTGGTTTTCAAAAATTGTGGTCCTACTTTCCCATCCTATCTTCGTGTTGTCTAGGGATTAATTATTCGCTTCCGCATGCGCATTAAAATGAATGGATCGGTGACGCATCTTGGGTCGTCACAATTTAATCGACCACAGAGGGATGGGCATATGCTCGGAGGATCGGGGCATGACAACGCCGGAATTTAATCAACAACACAGCTCAAACATATACCAGTATACTGTCAAAATCTAATCAACAACTGTGCACTTGGATTGAGGACACAACATCAGAATTCAATCGATGCTGGACAGGAAATACAATACTGGAATTTAATCGACAGTACTGCACTTGGATATAGATATTTGTCGGAATCTAATCGACGACCAGAATTTAGAAGTTTCAACTAAAGAAACTAAAATGCAATAATGTAAAGATAAGTAATGACATTTGATGTGTTGTTGGGGGCTACTTATATGGACGATTGTGGTATTTATAGAGAAACTTAGTAACCACTGAGCAGCTGCCATCTTCTACTAACTGTTTCCATCCTCAGGCACGTCCTTTTTTCTCTGTAACCAATTCATCCATTTCCTTTGTGGTTGCCTTGATTGTGTTTTGATGTTTCCTAGTTTATTGACACCAATTCCATGACTAGGTAACTGACATTAACTACTTTTCCATCATCACGTTCCCTTGGCGCTTCTTGGAATATTTTGAAGATTTTATCCCAAGACTTACCGCCAAAATCATTTGGGCATCCACTTTAGTCTTTATTTGACAATTGGACACGTAGCAACCCTTTGCTTCACCATTGCTCACTGAATTCTTATCCGTGGGCTTGTCAATAATTGATCATATATCACTACTTTTATGATAAACAACTTCATTATATTTCTTGTCGACATGACCGGCACACGATAGTATGGCCAACTTTGAGTGTCAACATATTCCTCATTTTAAAAAAAAAAAGTAAATTTAAATTTTCTTTAAGGAAATACCTCATTTTATGCGTGATCACTTACAGATGGCGATTATCTCTATTGTCTTGTGAATTTTTTTTTCCAGTACACGGCTGTTACGGATCGTTATCTAATGTTTTATCTTGACACGTCGCTTCAAATTTCTGTGAATAATCCCTTGCCATGATTTTGAATTGTTCCCTTCAATCCATATACACGCCTAAGGTTTCTTTCTTTATACTTCTTTTGTCTTCTTCCTTAAACCCTAAAGTCCTTATGTATCTTGTTCTCTACTTCTACTTCAACATTCTCCATGGCGCCTGAAGTTCCTAAATATCATCTTGATGACTACATTGCGAATTTCAAAGATCTTCAACAAAGCAAGGAGGCTAACAATTCACTTCCGACTCTTGAGCGTTGCCGAAGAAAATCGCGAGCACTTACTTCTAGGGCCTTGTTTTATTGATCATCATCTTTTAGAACAAGTCAATTAAAGGGTTGATTTTTGGTCAAATCTCTAATCAAAAAAATTTATAAAATATAAAAATCCACAAATAACTTTGTTTTAGCTTCAATTTGACTTTAGCATAAAAAATTTTGCAAGAATCAATTAATAACATCATTTTCCAAATTTTTCGATTTTAAGTTCAAAATCAACAAAAAAATAAAATCACTTTTATTGGGTTCATATTTTAGTTTAGGTCCTTTTTCGACATCTGATCTAGAGGTCATTACCCATTCACTCTTGCCACTAATTTTGAGATTTGACATGTAAAATTGCAAATTGCCATTTTTAGCCCTAATAAGGGGTTTAGGTTGATCCATCATGATTTGCGTACCCACGCTTCCATTCCACCCATTTTCTTGAATTAAAACAAAATTCGAGGTCAATTTTGGCAAGTTCACTCAAGAACTTGTGACTAGATGAATTTAGCTTACTTGAACTTAGGAAATCCAAGCTAATGAACTTCAGTTAGTGCAATTCAAGTGGACCCATTCTAGGATATGGTTTAATTTGATCGATTGTGGTCCAATTTGACATTGGTTCTCAATTCATTTTTGATGTAAAGGTTGTACCCTTGTTCTAGTGCCAATTTGAATGCAATATGACATCTCAAATATGGGCAATTGGACCGATTAATCTTCTTTCATTTTAACAAGATTCAATTTTAACAAATTTGCGTTTCGAGACAAGCAATTGTGAAAATTTTCCCATTTAGACCTTTAATTGAGCAAAGATTCCTTAAAAGACTAAATTGCACAACAGAAAAAGAGAAGGAGATTATAAGTTGAGCCGGTTGAATCGGTCCGAGTCACCGGCGGAAATGGCAAGTTCATGTTTGGCCATCTCCTGATCGGCTCTCGATGGCCGACGACCACCACAATGTGGTCGACATTGTGGCCAACATGCCTGTGCCCTAACTTTTCAAAATTACGAACTTGCCCTTGGATTTGCAGAATTACAAAAATATCCTCGATTAGGCCGTAATTTCAAATTTTGCCCAAAAATTGATTGTCACCATTCATTGGGGATTCATCATAACCGTTCAAATTAACATGTGTGTAATTAAAGAGTTAATCAAGGTTGTTAGAATAAGGAGATTGATCCTTAGCCCTTGGATCGATCTGATGGCTAGGATCACATTTACCCTAAACATAAACTAATTTTACCTCCAAAATGCAAAAAAGGCCACATTCTTTAGATCCCTCTCTCTCTCTCTCTCTCTTTGATATCCCAGATTTTCGATTATGTTTTCTATTGAATAAATCGGGCATTTCATTGATGCGCCTATAGGGCTATTCTCAGAGCTAATCACTCTCGAGATGACTAGAATATCTTGGGAAACCATTAGGGAATTTTAAGGCAATAGACTTGAGAATTCGACCAGGAATCGGCTTCTCGACTGTGTTCATCTTTAGAGGCCATTGCGGCACAGTTAAAAATCAATTTGAAATCAGAGATAAGTCGGTTTGACTGAGATATGTGGCCAATTGTGGATGACACCACTAAATTGGAAAATTCTCGTCGGCCAACACTAGATTGATTTTTCTATCATTTTGGTACCATGTGTCCGTATTTGAATCTTCGAGATTTTCATGACAACCGAGAGTCATCAATGAGTTGAGTGGGTTCATTGTGACTCGAAAAAAATCCACCATGGGTCATTTGCACGGAAAAATTTCTGAAAGTTACCCGGTAGCGTAGGTCACGCTAAAATCGTGCTAAGTTGAAATTAACAGCGAATTTGAGTCCGATTTTAGAAATTGAAGATTCTATCATGTTACAATAAATTCTAGAAGTGTCAACTCAATTTCAAAAGATTTTTCTGCAGCCCGAGACTTTTTGGGAAAAAGTCGTCCTATGGCCATTTTTGTCCGAAAAAACCGGGGATCGTTTTTGATCGCACAATTGGGAAGCAAGTGGGATCACTTGGTGAGAAAAATACAAATTTGATAATTGAGGTGCTAATTGAAATTTTGAGGGCCAAATTGGATTGAATTGAGAAGCAATTAGGGTGCGTTTGGTAACATTTTGTTTAAAAATTGTTCTGTGAAGAAATAGAAAAAAGTATTTATGTTTCGGGAACAATTTTTGAACAAAAAAACACGTTTGGTAAATCTGTTTCAGAAATATAAAAAGAATAGAAACACGTTTGGTAAATTTGTATAATTTTTTTATTTCTTTTAATTTTTTAATATTTTTATTTTATTTTTTCTATTTTTTTCTATTTTTTCTTATTTTCTTATTTATTTTTCCTTTTTTTTTTTTTTTTTCTTCTTTTCGGTCGCCGGCCTCGGCCATGGCCGGCGACCGGCCGACGAGCCCGGCCGCCTCGCCCGGCCACGGCGAGGCTCGCCGGCCCGGGGTCGGCCTCGCCTCGCCGTCGTGGGGGAGGCGAGGCCGCCTCGCACTGCGGGCCGAGCGAGCTCGAGGTCGCCCAGATCCCGGCGAGGCCGAGCTCGCCCGGCGGCCGGTGAGGCTCGGCGTCGCCGGCCACCGCCGGCGACGCCGACTGGCGGTGGCCCGGCGACGCGAGCCTCGCCGGCCGTTGGGCGAGCTCGGCCTTGCCGGATCTAGGCGAGCTCGAGCTCGCCCGGCCGAGGTGAGGCCGAGCCTCGCCCACGATGGCGAGGCTCGGCCTCGCCCGGGGGCCGGCGAGCCTCGCCGTGGCTATGCGAGGCCGCCGGCCCTCGTCGGCCGGTCGCCGGCCAAAGAAAAAAGAAAGAAAAAAGAAGAAGAAAAAAGAGAGAAGAGAGAGAAAAGTTGTTTCAAAAAGTTGTTCCAAAAACAAGTAATAATTTTTTTTGTTTCTTGTTTCGTTCCAAATGTGTTTACGGGAACAAAAAACACTTTTGGAACAAAAACACAACCAAACGCGTTTCTATCCCTTTTTTGTTCCCAGGAACAAAAAAACAGAAAAAGTGTTTAAAAACAAAAAAAAGAAATGAAAACAAACGGGCCCTTAGTGTCCATTTGTTGCCAAAACTCATGAAATTCGTAGCCCTCATCCACCACAACTTTTGGACCATCTCAACCTTCTAGATGGGAGCAAATGAGTCTGGAAAATGCTGGTGGAAGGCGGTTGTGGTAGGGGATGAGGTCAAGGGGACAAAGGAGGAGAATATGTGACCAAATGGCCCCTTCTTGCCTCCACTGTCAACCAGCCTATTTCCCCTCCTTGGTGTGCTGTTTGATGTCCAAAGCCAGTAAGAGAAGTAGCCGAAGTCCCTTAGCCACGCCGGACTACCGGTCACCCGCCTCGACTCGCCATGAAGCCGCTGTCCGCCCGCGCTGTTGCCCTGCCGCGCCACCGCCCAGCCCGATATCCCTCACCATTCCAGCAGCTTTGCCTCGCCTTGTTTGACGCCCAGCAAGCACCGGAGCCACTGTGAGCAGCCACCAGAGGCCCATCGAGTCCCCGTTTGGACCTAAAACCACTTCCCGTTGCCTTGCCAATCCTTGCCGCCCCAACCAACCTTGTTTCCTCTGTTTTGCAGCCCAAAACAAAAGTTGGATTTCCAGCTGTGTTTGTGCCTCGTTTTGAGGTGGTTCTGAGCCTCGGTTGCTAAGCCTGCCTTGAGGAAAGTCGAGCCCCGCGACGTCCCTATCGTTTTACACCGAACCGCTCGCTAAACAAGTGAGTTTAACTCACTAATCATCGCTTAGTAGGTTAATGATGCTTAGGGATTTATTAGATTTAATTAAGTGCAATTAGGTGGATAGATTAGATTAGGTTAATTAGTTTAGTGATTTACCGATGCATGTTAAACAAATGGTTAGTGTAATTAGCAAGTAAATAGACTCTAGTATTTATTGAACGAGTCTCGAAAATTTTTTGGGTCCGTTTCGGCTTCTAGTTAGGCATTACGGGCCTAAGTTGGATTTTTAGTTTCTAATTAGTCTCAAAGTTTTATTTAATAATTTTCATAATTAATTAATTATTTATTTATTTTTTCGGAAATTAGACCGGGATAGCCGGTGACCAGAATTTTATACTGATTATCATGGTGTAATATGTTTATTTAATTGAGCCTTAATTTGTGCTAAATGGATTTAATTGTGATTTTAGGATTTATTCCTAAATTAATTTACTTTGGTAATTGATTGAAAAATAACTGTGCGTCGGTTGACAGAGCCAAAAATATTTTGGTGGACTACAGAAAATAGTGGGATTTGCGGAAAGGAAATTATTATATTTTGGCTAAGGTCAACCGTATACCCACACATAGCTATTTTATCGGGAATGGCAAAATTTTCAAATTGGATGTATGTTTGAAAGGGTATACTATATCAGCCTACGGGCGATATGTCATCTTAGCAGAGAGCAGTATACCGATATACTATATCAGCCTACGGGCTCTGATATGGCAGCTTAGCAGAGAGCAATATACCTTATCAACTTAGATTGAGTAATGTTAGTATACTATATCAGCCTACGAGCAATATGGCAACTTAGCAGAGAGCAATATACCCGAGCATCTCAGAAGCGAGCTATACTATCTATTTATCAGCTTAGTAGAGAGCAGTCCATATATGAGTGGACTTTATAGATAGTATGAGATGAGCCGACCAAGAAAGGGTTGTGATGACATGTAATCGACTAAGTCGATCTGAATGAGTTGAGTGTTATGATTTCAAGTTTGTGAATTGAATTGACTTGCAGGAAGGAACTAAGGCCAAGGTAAGTCCTCTGACTCATGTTGTGCTTAGACAGCCCTTATGGCGTATTGGCCTTCTAATCGAGTCTTAGGGAGTAGAACTCGTTGAAACGTCGTCTCACCCCATTGTGGGATAACATTTCAGGCCCCTAGATAGCAGCACCTCCACCTTCTCGTCCTCCCATGCATTTTGGTATTCCCGAGGAGATCACCGAGATAGGATACCACATCCCCATACACTACCACCCCGAGGGATTGGAGTACGTATTGGTGAAGTTGACCATCTGGGTTGACGTGGGTAAAAACAACATGGTGCCCCATGAGTGTCAGGCATGGTATTGCTACTATGACGATAGGCGAAGAGAAGGTCCCATATCCAAAGGTGATGTGTCTCTATATGTACTGGAAGTAGCGTTTGAAAATGGGACGGCAGATCCTAAGGATGGGTCGGTGGTGGATGCAAAGGATCCTAAGCTAGAGGATGATTCTCACTTTCCAGTATACTTAGCCAAGGGAGCTAACTGAAGTGAAGAAGAAGGGGAGATCATTGAGCCGGAGGAGGGACAAGAGGATGAACTTGAAAAGGAGCCTGAGGACGAACCTAAGGAAGAACTCGAGGTGTAACCTGAAGAGGAGGACCCTGAAGAAGAACTGGAAGAGGAACCGGAGGAGGAGTCGGAGGAGGATTCAGAGTATGACCCGGATGAGGATTGAGACCCTCATCTTGTTTCAAACCATAAGTTGTGAACTGATGTATGATAGATCAGACTACTGTGTATAGTATTGTAATATATACTATGGGGTTTGCTTGTATAAAAGTGGTTGTGGTTTTTTAGGTTTGAAAAATATAGCCCTACTTTTCTATCACATTGTTTTATTGTCTGGAGATTTATTTATATGCTTTCGCATGCGTATTAAAATGAAAGGGTTGGCAATGTGTCTTGGGACGTCACTATCTAATTGACCAGGCGAGGGATGGGAGCGCGCTCGAGGATCGGGGCGTGACACTCTGCCCCCCCACCATCTCTCTCTCGCGACCTCTTTTGGCCTCCCTCGCCGTTGCACTGTCAACCCACCTTAGGATTGGCGCTCCTCCACGACTCCCGCCATCGTTGTTGACCACTGCAAGTTGCATCAGAGCCGCCCATCCACCAGCGTTCATGCCAGTGCTCCACTTGGCATGTTCAGCTACCCCAATCGACAATCCACCGATCTCATTGGTTGTCTCGAGCTCATCCGCAGCAATCGTTGACTAGTTCTTGGCCAGATAGTGGCCAAAGTTTGGTCGTGCAACTATCGGAGCTCCATCGGTGGCTTCCTCAATCTAGCGAATTCATCTAGCGGTCCTCCAAGCCATTCGGCATTCGATCTTGTCCCGACGCTAAATCAATCACCTCCGATGGTCGTCCAATGATCTAGAAGGCCTTTGTTGATCTTTGAGGAGTCCTTGAAAATTTAGCGGCCCTTGATTGAGGTTTGATTGTGCTCAATTAGAAGAAATCGAAAGGGTAACTATCTGACGCTCGAATCTGGTGAAGCAAGATCGAGATAGTCAACTAGGGCTAGGATTCAAAGTTTAGGAGCCTTTACATGCTTGAAATCATGGATTATGAGTGCTGCAATTGATTATGGATTGAATAGGTGATGATTGTGTTCGTGTGCTTTTGATGAAAATTGGTAGGTTTGACAGACTAAGTTTTGTTATAGCAAATTTGAGGTCTTAAACCTCCAGATCTCGATTTGAAGTGCTCTAGACTTTTCATACGTTCCATAACCTTGTTTTTGATATATTATGGGCGCTGAACGAATGCCGTTTGCCCTCGATGCGTTTTGGACATTTGTAAAAGACGTTTCAAGCTTCAAAATGGCATATAGCATGCCTCAATAGCTCGTCATTTGCCATATTGGCTATTTTTTGCTAAACCGAGTCCAAACTTAGGTTAAACTGAAATGTTGTCTTATTTCTATAATCCAATTTTTTTGACAATTTTGTGTGACTTTCTGTGGATTGATTTTGAAGTAGAGTCCTTGATGAAGTTTATGTATAACATTTAGATCTATAACATGTCAAAATTCGAGAATTTTTGTACGTCATTCGGTATAGTACATTGGCCACTTGTGCTTTGATGCTGCCCTGTTTCATTTCTGATTCACATGTTCTTATTCTTGAATCTTTAGAAAATCATGAGTGATGAATTAGATGTCGATGTCTTCTAGAGAATTGATTATGAGGTGCTGTACTTTGTTGCTGTAAATTTTCTCAAAATGAAAAGGTAATTTGGCACTTTTACCATCCATCTGAAAGTTCGCAAATATTTTGAAATTTTGATATCCCAACATGGTTTCAAAATCATCCCAGGTTTTGCTAGTTCATGTGATGCCCATAGAAATTATTTGGCATTTTTTGAACTATGATTTGACATGATCTTATTGAACTCTTGAGTCATGTTTAGGACGTTTGTGATGCTTGATCAGTTGTGCCCTTGATGCACCCTAGCTCACCTTAACGACTAGACATGATTCTTGATTCGATAAAATCATGTCCCTATTTGATACTTTGTTTAAAATCATGATTTGACATAAAATTTGTCAAAGTTTGGATCATATTTAGAATGTCCATGATGCTTGATCAGTTGCACCCTCAATGCACCTGACGTAGCTTTGATGGCTAAATGTGTCTCATAGCATTGACGAAGTTATGTCCTGTTTTTATTAAATCCTTTTGAAACAATGTCCTTTCTTGCCGATTGTTCGCAAAATATTTTTTGGGCATTACATGAATCACATATCTATCGTCTTTCTTGCTATGAAATGCATGTGGTTATGTTTGACGCATGATGACTAAACAAGTGATCCATTGTTGGCTCACTCAATTGGTTGATTGATTGAGAAATAAAGGCAAATGGACTGCGTGCATGCTTTCTTATGTGTCGTATGATTTATATACGATGCATGATCACGTGGGTTACTTTGGGATGGCATTAGAACTCCCATTAGGGACTTTTAGCATTAGCCATCATGCTTGAACACAAATGATGGCTAATAGCTATAAGTCACATTAAAATGAATTGGGTAGGCGTTTTAGGTGGGTTGTTGCATGAACTATAAAGGCCGACATTGATTTAGTCCCTTGATTGTGATTGTTCTTGTTTGTTTGGTACATTTGCATTCCCTTTATTTGCATTGTTAGTATGTTAGTTTTAGCCATAGTTTAGAGTTAGGATATGTCCATGGAGAGGGTGATTTTGAAGCCTCAAGGATGACGAATGGTTGATGTCCAATCCGACCTCTCAATTGTATTAGTCATTGTCGATATATGTCTCAAGTTTCTCATGTGCTGTATAATTGTCCAACGAGTTGCAGATTTATTTTCTCGCACTTAGAACCGTATGAGTAGACTTTAATCGCTTTCACTAAATTGCTTTAGTTGTTTACCTTTATTTTTATGGACTTTTGTTACATTCTTGTTTCAATTAAAATAAGTAGAATGGCACGAATAAACCATCCATGCTTAATCACCTTTACCTCATAAACTTGCACGAAAAAGTGAAAAGAGATGTATGATCACATTAGATAACATTGACTGTTAGGTACCTAAAGGGCATTAATAGCAACATTAGCATAACCCAAATCCCTGAATTCTAGATCTTTGGTTATGTAGGTATTGAAGGATTACTCCCGATCCTTGATTGGGCACTCTAGCCAATTCCCAAAAACAAGGCTAGTGGCGACTTCTAAATGTCATCTAGATTGTCTTAAACAACTCATAGATGATAAATGAACTTGTCATGAAGGAGATAAACCTTGGAAGAGGTTCGCGGTCATGATTTAGCATACTCATGTGATAGATCCCAAAAGATGAGGTGATGACATCATTTGGATTAATGTACAGTAAGAGGGCTATCATGATCAAAATACCCTTAAACTCACAGTTATGTTTGGTTTCTTTTCAACCTTAAAACCATTGACCAAGATGTGCCATGGTGTTGAGGTAGAGTCACGACAAATCTTGTTGTCACGTGATGTGCGAGGTTGGGAGAGCTCACAACCGTGATTGAGAGATCTCGTGACATCGATCCCAAAAGATGAGGTGATGGCATCCTTGGAGTTACATGCCATGAGGACACTCTCATGCTTAACCATCTCTAAATCACACCTTTACGCTTGTTCACTCGCCGATTCCTTAGGGTGCCGAGGTTGGGTCGTGACAACCTTCTATGCTAATCTCCATCTTTTTGTGTCAATCTCTTGTACTATTGATGAGCTTATAGCTCACCGATTGTTCTGTTTGTTATGTCAACTTCCACTTTGACAAAGCTTTGCTATCATCGACCGATGTTGCTACTAGTTGATATTAATTAAGAGTTGGTCATTTTTTGGTGCCAACGGTGTGATAATAAACATTTCTTTTGTACTATTATCTTTAGTGTATTTGGGCGATTTCATCTCTGTTTTCTTTTCGGAAAAAAAAAAAAAAACAGATCCTCGTTTTCTTTGTTGGTGCACTCCAACAACATGTATATGCCCTCAGTTTTCTACTGCATTTTTTTTTTTTTTTTTTTTTGAGACCACAGTAAGAGAGCCTTGTGGCTGCGAATTACCTGAACTGCTTGACACCTAACAAATATGAAACTGCGATATCCAAATGCACAGCAAAATATTCACATGTTGGTGGGCCTTTTCAATAAATCATTGGGTTCAATAGGTGGGTTTATAGTTGGGCTTTTGTGTCTTCTCTCTTTCCATTAGGCTCTCTCTCATCCTTCTCTCTCTCTCTCTCTCTCTCTCTCTCTCTCTCTCTCTCTGTGCCTGTGCAATCACAATGTTGATGTCAGAGAAGCCTAATGCCTATTAATCATCAACGTCTGAAAATTTTCAGAACTCATAGTCACCGTGATTCTTGTCAGTGTAATTGCTCCTCGTATGTGTCCGGTTCTTACTTAATCACCTTTAAACCCCAGGAAATTTGATAGGTGAAATTGCTGATTCCGACGTGAGTTTTCCCTTTCCATTTCTCTAGTAATACAATTTGCATGCATATTGTCTTTTGGCAATGGATGCATTTAATTTTGATTAAGGTGATGATACTCTTGTTGGATAGTGTTCTTCGGTTCCTCCGAACTTTTTTTTTCTTTTTTTTTCATGCTTCACGTGTAAAATTTTATTAACTTCATTTATTTTACGAATCTGCAAATCGTGCTTTATCTTGACTGAGCTTAATTTGTAATTTTGCACTGTCGTATAATTCTTTTCGATGGTTGGGTGCGACAGAAAGTTGGGGAATTGGTTTCATTAAGCTTCATTGTGTTCATCCTGTCCGTATTGTAAGGGACTATTCTTAGTTGACCTCTAACTCAGCTCATGTTGGAATTCAAGTCGGCGGAAGATGACTTACCTTTATCCGATGCACAAATAACAATTAACCCCAAATCGAACGTTGAATTGCGGATGAATCATGAACAAAAATACTTCACATTGGTCTGAATGCAATCACAAGGAAAGCATCCGATTTTCACAGCATAAATGCCAATTGTTCTTGTAAAGGAGAAATGGAACGCCTTCTTTCTTTTTTATGGAAAAGGGGAGAGAAAGGAAAAAGTATTTCTTCTTGAGCGTACGTTCTACCAACCATGCCAACGGTTGTCTTCAAGAGTCTTTTATATGACTCCCTTACACCCTTTCAAAGGGTGTCTTTTCATCGTAGCATATCAAGACGAAACGGTGCGTTCCAATCGCACCCCATCATGGATGTAATAATAAAATACTACATCTTCCACTCGGACATGATGGGCTTGATAGCACTCTATCAAGAATATAAGGCATTCAATATTCATCAACTTTACAAAACAATTCATACTAGCAAATAAGCCATGTGACTAGTGAGTACATCTGCATTTGGGAGCTCAAATTATGCACCTATTAGGGATGACATAATGGCTACAACCCCGAAAAGAAATAAACAATTGATGTCTCACAGTGCCCAAGACATATTTTGTTACATCAATCCAAGTATACCTATCCCTTAAAGGCTATACTTGATTATTCTAAAAAAAAACACCATGTATTTATAATTATATCCGCAACCACATAAGACGATATAATTGGTCGACCAGTAAATACATGTGATAGATGTAAAACAACAATAGTCTTCTTTCGCACTTATGTCTCTCTCCATTTCAGAACAATTGTTTTCCTAGACACGTCCCACAAAGCCATATCTATTCATGACATCCAATAACATGCTAAAGTAGCAACATTGATCTTTCACTTCGAGAACATAGTTAGAAGTAACATAAGGCACAAAATGAGGTAAATTATAAATTACCTCAATGGCTCACACGATGAGTAAATAGGGATAATTTTACTCACTTTCCATTGTCGGTCGTACAATGCACATGTAGTATGAATTACATGCTATAGTGGATTTCTATTTCTTTCAAGCTTGATAATCTTCTTGATCTCTCCTGTGTTGAGTGAAGTTCCATACTCATGTTCATCCATGATGTGGTTAAGGGTTTCCGAAACCTCTTGCTCCTCAAGGATGTACTGAACTTTTCGGTGCCAAATATCATAATTGCCACCGTTCAGCTTCTCAGCCGTATTGAGGTCAGCCACAATGGTCTTAGATGTCGAAATCATAATCAATTGCTATAACACATTGACATAATAAATGCAGAATCAATACTAGCACACTTTTCAGAGTAACACACATATTTAATTTGCAGCAAAGACAAACTAAATTAATGATAATTCAACAAAAGACACAAAAATGAAAGCTCACTATGTTCCCAATCAAATCCTATGTACGATTGTTCTTTTATCATTAATTAGTTTAATTTGCGCAAATTTTAAGTTCTAGGTGAGAACTCCTTCGAATTCTACCAACCTACGAACTCCCATTAGGAAAAATAATTACATGACCTCATGTAATTTTTACATTTTTCTATTAACACAAAAGCATAGCATGATGTGAATTAACATACAAATAATAGTCATGCTGTAATTACAAACAAAAACTGCAATTCAACGTATAACGGAAAAATAAGGATTTCCTACCATTGTTCAAATTTTCTTGGAACTAGAAAATTGCAAGTATATTAAACTATATACATACTACCATCGAACCAAGCTCTACACAACATATATGACGTCATTTTCATATAGGTAAGCTATTGTATTTCCAAAAACACAAGAGAATACAAATCAAAAAGAATAAACAGTGCATTTAAACCCCTAAAAATACACGTACTTAGGGTTTCCTACACATTTTTGTACATTTATAAAACTCAAATATATAAAATAAATATACCATAGTGTAGAGTAGATCAATACGAACCAAACACCACCAACCACACTCCAATCGAGCTCCCACGCGCCCACACGCGCCGCCTGAGTGCGCGGCGTGTGTGGTGCACACGCCAGCGATCCTCAAAGGATCCTGGCCAGTCCAACCGGTCAACGATCAGATCGGGTCACGGGTCAGCCTCGAGTTGGGTCTTGGGTCGGGTCGTCGGCGGTGACGTCGTCGATGATGTCATCCAACGGTTACCGATAGTTGGATGACGTCATCCGTGACATCAGCACGCGTCGGTTCCTTGACGCGCGCATGATACTCACGTGCTGGCTTTCCTAGCGCATTGGGCGTGTCCGGCATCCTTCGGCAGTGCTCGACCCACCGTTGGACTTGTCTTGACGAGTACATTCACCCTGTATATATTGAAAATTGATTTTGGCCAAAAAAATATTTCAAAAAATGGCCAAAACCATACGGATATATGCGACCCGAACCTGTTCTTCGCTTCAGTTCGTTTTCGACGATTCAAATTGCATTTATGAGCAAGAAACATCCAGATAGTGTAGATTTCATACTCGTGATATTGATATCAAGTGGTAAAAGAGAAAATTCGATGAAAACAAGGCAGAAATCACGATCTGGCTCTAATACCAATGTTGGAATTCAAGTCGGTGGAAAACGGCTTACCTTTATCCGATGTGCAAATAACAATTAACTCCGGATCAAACGTTGAATTGTGGAGGAATCACGAACAAAAATACTTCACGTCGGTTTGAATGTAATCACGAGGAAAGCACCCAATTTCCACAGCGTAAATGCCAATTGTTCTTGTAAAGGAGAAATAGAACGCCTTCTTTCTTTTTGATGGAAAAGGGGAGAGAAAGGAAAAACTATTTCTTCCTGAGCATACATTCTACCAACCGTGTCAATGGTTGTCTTCAGGAGTCTTTTATATGACTCTCTTACACCTTTTCAAAGGGTGTCTTTCCATCGTAGCATATCAAGATGAAACAGTGCGTTCAAATCGCATCCCATCATGGATGTAATAATAAACTACTACAGCTCATGTACCATCTATCCATTTCCAATTGGGTTCAGCGGCAGTGGACTAATCCAGGAGTGATAGAGAATCTTTTAAGTAAGTAAAATGATTCTATGTCGAGTTATTAAACATTAATATGATTATGTCATGATGCAATCGACCAAGTTTTTAGCTATATGTAGGGCCCTTCAAACTTAGAATGTGCAACTTGCTCGACTGAAATCAACATTATGTTTGTAATGTACAACAACTTCTACTTTTTCCTAGTAATGCTCAAATGGCATGATCTTAATTTTTTATGGTAGTAATTAAAGTATGATATTGATTAACGGAATCACCTAGAGGGCGGTTCTATCAAACTTGACAATTAATGCTGAATAAAAAGTACCAAGTGAATTTAAGTGTAACCGAGTGGAATAGAATGATAATATAAGTAGATACTGATTATATCTGGCACCTTAGTGCAATGCTTCTATCAAACAACAAGAGTAGAGAGATAGGAAAACATTGCACAGAAGCTTATAGTGCTTTGGCATAGTGTAAGCTTATGTCAACTCTACTAGCTAACAGTTTACTAGTTGGATCCCACTAGTCAATCAATGAAAAGTCACATAAGTATGTGCTGTTTATATTCAAGCAGTTCTCCTTGCTTATATCCAAGCAAATAGGTCTCTCTATTTCACATCTAAACACAAACAATAGCTCTGCCAACACTTTTCAAAAGATTGCAATGTAAAGCTCACAAAAGATGATAGAAAAACGTGAAGCTCTCTCAAAAAATGCAATTTTTAATTCGTAATCTTTTTTTTTTCTCTTCGACTATTGGTCTTCTTTTATACTCCTTAGCATTTAAACTTTCTGTTGGATAATCTTTGGAGGATCAATGTTCAATCTAGTCGTTGGACAATTGTAGAGAAGATTAGGATATTTGTTCAGGTTCGATTTGGTCAGTCATACGATTAAATCATTGCTTCCAAAAATGAGATTGCTTCAAACATGGAGTGTGTCTTGTCTTTAGGATGATTTTCAATCAGTCAAGATTTCTCGCTTGCTTAAATATTTTCGCAAAAATAATCTTTGAGATTAATGAAAAATCAAAATTTTATAAAATGGAAATTCATACTAGACCACTAGCTGTCAAGGAATGAGATAAAATATCTCAAAATAATAATCTTAAAAATCATGATAAAATTGTTGTTGTAGATTGCATAGGCACTCCGCTTGTATTCACCGTTAGACCTTTTACCCAGTATTCCAGTATATCCGATTTACGTCCGGCATATATTTACTTAGCGCGCTGCTTGTACTCCTGCGGTACCATGCTTCTAATTGTCCACGCAGTACGTTGCTTTTATCCATGCAGCGCACCAGTATTGGTCTTTGTCCTTTTTCTGCCTATGCAAGGCACTGGCTTGTAATGGAAAAGGTGGAACACTTCCCCTATAATAATATTTTGTGTTTTGTACACCATGAATCCTTAAGCTCCTTTATTACTTCCTTTTTACCTAGTATGATTCCATAAGATAATACACATGTTCTAATTAATCTTGGTAGTATGCTTTGCACTTGCACTATGTGGAACTTGTGCATTATTATTATGATCTCTTAAATTTATCCCTAAGGTGTGAACAAAATACAAAGAGGGATCTGGTGGCTAACAGGTGATCCCTTTTGGAGGCCAGGAAAGCCGTTTGTGTGGGACAGCATACCTACCATAAATCTTGTCTTCGTTTTCCCTGATTTGCATCTTGGACTTCCTCTCTGGTCTAGAGAATGAAGGTTAACATGGTTCAAGAATTGAGTGGATGAGATGGTCCATAGGAAATCATAAATTGATACCTTCCTCCATCTTCTCCGAGGGCCCCTACAATTTGATTAACATCAATATTACAGATATGTTGATATTTATCTTAACTTGCAATAAAATATATATACAAAAAAAAAAAAAAAAAATTACAGTCCAATTAAAACATAGACCATTTATATTTATACTTTTTTTATATTTTTTTAGTAGACTTATTTTGAATACAATTTTTATTATTGTACTATAAATATAAATTTTATTCAAATTTTATGTGCTTAGGCAACTTAATTTTATAGCTTCTTTCTCTACCACATATCAATCCGATGCCTTTAGAAAGTATAATATTTTTCTACAAAGATATAAAATATTGCCATTATTCAAATCTCTCTCTTTTTTTTTTCTCTCTCGTATGGCATCTCATATTAATGAATGGTAATGATTAAAAAATGTGCAAATAGACATGCGTAGTACACCTTCAAGGAGAAAATGCACATAGAATAGACAATGGCATTTTTTTTTTTTTTTGATTTGCATTTCGGGAACCTAGAAGCATTTGTTATATCATTGTGAAAGCTCCATACAAATGCTGATGGCTTTTCTATAAAGAATCTAATCTTCCGGTTGGCATTAAATAATTCTCATCCTTTGCTTAACATGTATGTGACAAGTCATTGTGAGATAACATTTTTGGTATAATTGCTTCCTTCTTTTGGGAATTGATAATTTGAGCCTTATTAGAAAACAAGCAACTTGTATTTCCTTATATTTGTTTGGATGTTTGGTAAAGAAGACTCATCCAATTATCCTATAAAGACCACGTTGAAAACATGCTTTTGATATATTAAAAGTTGATTTTAAGAGAAAAGAACTAGGTTTTTTGGAAATTTATCTTTTTGACAAAATGAAATTTTTTATGGAAGTAATGTTGAACGAAAAAAAAAAATATATATATATATAGTACCTTTAATATACATAGGAAATCTACAATAAGCAGAAACTAAACATGTGAAATTCTTAATTATAGTAAGTAGAGTTGATATAAAAAAAAAACTAAAAAATAAGGAAAGTAGATAAATTTGGGGCCACCACTTTAAATTGCAATTCCATGATTGCGAATAATTTTGTCCTTTTGTTAGAAATTAGGTGGATTAAGTCATATAGAGGGCAAAACTAGGCAAAGGTTATTTTGACTATTTATAAAGCCAAACTACAAAAAGAAAATGTTAATACTTTGAAAAATCCTAAACTGATACACGAGTGATAAATTTACTTAAAATTAATTTTTTGATCATGAAAAAAATCCAAAATTGGTATATTTGTGACAAATTTACCCCAAATGACCATAAAAAACCCCAACCTGATACGTTTGTGATAAATATACCCTCCGTTAAATTAGATTAATATCACAAAAAAATCACAAAAATTTATAAACTGGTACACCAGTTAACTATCACGTGTAATCCAATTTAGCTTTTAACAGTAAAATTTAACAAAAATAAACAGAGGGTAAATTTCTTACAAATCTACCAGTTTGGGATTTTTGGTTGTCAAAAATTAGTTTAGGATAACTTTGTTATAAGAGTACTAATTTGGAGCTTTTCAGGATATTAATCCAAAAAAAAAAAAAATGGAAACTTGTTTTACAAAACTTTCATATCAGTCATGAATTTTCATAGTGTTCTCTTATATATGGAGGATACATAATTTCATGAACCCAACATGACATTTTCAAGTAGAAAAATCTAAAAGCACAACATTTTTTTTTTTTTTTTCATATTTTCAATTGAAATGAAATCTAAAAACATTATCACGAATTAAATTGGCCTTAATTGCTACTTCCACACCGATTGCACAATCAAATGGCATTGAATCGGAACATTTTGTGAGTGCTTTCTTTTATTCTAGTGAAATAACAATAAAGGAAAAAGAGAAAAAGAACAGATGAAATTTTTTCCGAGGGTTAATACCACATAAAATCCCAAATTAGTATATCTATAACAAATTTAATTTAAACTTATTTTTTAGTCATCAAAACTCTAAACTGATATACATGTGATAAATTTACTCGAAACTAATTCTTGATTCGTCAAAAACCCAAAACTAGTATATTTATGACAATTTTACCCCAAAATTTCCACATGGACTTGTCATGTCCAATGAGTTATTGCCATGTATCATCTAGTTCAGCAATTTCACCGCAAAAGTTAATAGAAGCTAATGGAGAGTGAATATGTTATGAGTGTACCAGTATGTCGATTTTGGATTTTTGGTGACTTAGAAATTAATTTGGGATAACTTTGTCATAGATGTACTAGCTTAGAGTTTCTTAAGGTATTAACCATTTTCTTAAAGTTGTTATTTCGCCAACAAAGCATAAGATTTTATGCAGTACATCAATTGTGGAACATATTATTTTCATTTTCCCCATGCAAACATCATATCACATTATCAAGTTCTCTACTAGACAAATCAAATTACATTTAACAATACTTCATAAGCTACATTGCAAAATGAACCAACCTCAATTAACTATGTAATTTCAATGAGTCTCATGTGTGTATGTATATATATTTTCTACACTAGTAGCAATTTTACTTTTTTGCATTGGATATCCCTCAACATGGGTGCAGAGCCTGAAGCCATTGTTTTGGGAGAAGGACACTAGAAGTAGAAGTGCCATAAGTTATGTATGGCACTCACTTTAGTGCCAAAAGTTTTTGTTTGATTATTTAAGTGTCAATTTTTTTGAAAGACAATATTTTCAATGCTAACTCCAATCTATTTGGCAGAATTTCCATGTGGCTTTTCTTTGCTAAAATATTTAGTTGACGTGGCTTGTCGGAGGTCTGAATCAGCCAAAAAAATAAAAAACACAAAACAATGTCATCTAACTAGTTTCATCTACATGTACAATCCAAAACGATGCCGTTCACAAGAAAAATGGGGCAGAATTTTGTGCTAAATGACATCGTTCATCTCTCTCTCTCTCTCTCTCCCCCCTCCCCCCTCCATTTTTGAATTTGAGCTCTGCAGCATCACATGAAGGAGGAGGAGGGATTGGGTTTTGAGGCACCGTTGGAGGAGGAGGATTGGTGGTGAGATTTGGCTTCAAGCTTGTGATTCTCTTGCTCACAAAGCTTCTAGATTTGCTTTTGAAATCAAGTCTAAAGCTTAGTTAAAACATCTAGCATGTGTTCAACTATTTGCTTGAAAGAGTTGACAAAGTTATTTTCATGAAATCAATGTTCTGATTTAGGATTGATTCATGATTTCTTCCTTGATAGCTAAAACAATGTTTAAATCTATGATTCTCCATGGTTTTGTGGCATTTCCTTCGATTCTCGATGTTGGACGTGAAAGAGCACCTATGCCGGAGTCCCTGCCTATTTTTTGGTGATGCCCATTGTTCAAGGCAGTTATTGTTAGATCCTTATTAGCTAGCAAAAATGTTTTGGGGGCAGTGGTCTGGTGATTGGCCGCAACAAAGGTGAGTTAGAGAAGGTTGTCCGCGTATGGGAAGAAGAAAACGCAAAAGCAGTGAGGGAGAGGAGGAGAAAGAGAAAATGAAAGAAAAATATAGAAAAAAGAAAAAATGTTGTGGAGGAAGAGGATATATGTCACACCCTAAATCTCGAGCGCGCGCGCATCCCTTGGTGGTCGATAAAATTACAACGTTCCTAGGACGCGTCGCCAACCCAATCATTTTATTGCACATGTGGAAGCGATTTAACTAATCCCCTGACAACCATAAAGATGGGACAGAAAAGCAGGACAACCAATTTCACAAACAAACACACTTTTATAAACAATTTGGTTTACACACAGATGCCAATTCTATGGTCTAAGTATAGGAGATCTATCTCTAAAAGGAACTACTGAACCACCTATGCTCTTGACCCTTCCGCCTCAAGCTCCAAGTTCTTCACACTAGGGACCTGAAAATGATAACCCACGACGGGGTGAGATATAAATCTCAGCAAGTTCACCCCCAATACACTTAGAAGCATCCTACACACATAGCCAATGAGACTCACCTCACCTCAATTTCTTCCTGCACATTAGTACAGTTCGTAAAACATATGCATATAATCAATGCACTCATCAATTGGAGCATCTCACTATCAAATTAATCAATACAGGATTCCCGATTATAAGGCCGAATCATTATGATACATCCCATACCGTGCAACAAAATTTTGTCCCATATTCAGGCGCGGCTAAATCACTCCATCAAGCAATTCACAAGAGTCTCGATTATAAGGCCAAATCGTTATGACACGTCACATTCCATGTCACACAATTTCGTCCCATAATTAGGCACGGGTAACTCATATCGGTGGTTCAATCCACACCTAATATTCACTCTCAAAAATCAAACTCCAACTCGATTTTAGATTAAAGGCTCTAGAGGTGACCCCCACGAAGTCTCGCTATTGTGTAGTACTTAGCCATCGACAATAAATAGCAATAGCATAAGGCACTAGAGGTGACTCACACGAGTTTCGATATCATGTAGTACTTAGCCCTTGACCACATATAGCAATAGTACAAGGCATTAGAGGTGACTCACACGAGTTTCAATATCATGTAGTACTTAGCCCTTCACTATGCATGACAACATTGCAAGGCTCTAGAGGTAGTTCCCATGCGACTCAAGTTGCATGTAACACTTAGCCCTTGATTACAATAAGCAATAGTATAAGGCTTTAGAGGTGATCCACACAAAGTGTCGTCTTTATGTAGTGCTTAGTCCTTTACCTGCTCATAACCCATTCACATATCACCACACAAAAGTTCCAAGCATGTCACAAGTCAATCACATCATAAAGCTATGTCTGTTTCCGAGTTTAAATCCAAAAACCTAATCAAACAAGTTTGGAAAATTTCCAAATTTGAATATATCATAAATGACAGATAAACAAAAAAAATTTATGTAGACACCTTAACCCAGATCCTTCTAGATTAAGTCTATTAAATCGCTCAATCCAGTACAAAAATATGTCTGTTTTCTAGGAAGTCTATTTTACGAAATCAGTTTGGTTTGAGACCCAAAACTTGTCCATTTGATTTGAAATTTGAATATGTTAAACTAGAAGATGTGACAAACAACTTCTGTGAAAAAATCATTTTGAAATTCGATCCCTAAGAGTTGATAAAAACCCATAGAATTCTAAAAGGTCACAAATTCTAGCACAGCCCAAGATTCTGTTTACAAATGACAGAGCTGAAATCTCATACTTTTAAATCTCCAAAAATCTTGGGTAAAATATATGTCATAGCTGAAGATGTTTAAAACATTTCTCAAGAAGAAATTGATTCCAAAATTGTGGCACCCCCAAACACCTTAGGACGCCACAACTACCTATTCGCTCCTCCTTGAATACCACTTACATCTCTTAGCGGAAGTACCGTAGTTCATAGACATTTTTTTTTTTTTTTGAAAACATAAGAGTTTAGCACAGCTCATAGCAAAATCAATAGCGGAAGCATAAACATGTCTCACCATCTCTCCCTCCAATAACCATAATGCAATGCACACCTACTACACATCGAAGGAAAACATAAGCCGAGCCACTTTTATTTACATCTTTAGGATGGACATCTTGGGTCGGTACAACCAAAAAGCCAAGACTTCTAGCTAACCCTGGCTATAGCTCAAAAAGAGACCTCGACCATCTATATCAATCATGTATAACCCTCCATTTACAAGTGTCGACTATATAAAAAAGAAAACGTCAGCTCCCACTCCTCACGCGGGCCATCACACCCATCCTGGCGCATCGGGCGATGGTGGCGGCAACATCCCTTGAATCACTCCGTCACGGCGGATGTGGACCAGCAAGAACTCTTGGATGACCGAGCCCCTAGCCAAGCCCACATCATACATAACTAGCACCCGAACCCGTACGAACGTCAGACCAAGGATGGTGACATAATCAAGCTCCAAACAATCGAGTTCCACGTCAGATGGAAGCCATAAAAGGTACCCCACATGACCGGAGCGAGAGGCATATGTCTAATCTGAAATGTTAGTCCCCAAAGTGGTGAGTACAACCACTCAGCAGGTAAATGATCTAATCACTACTCAATGCATCAAACAAACAATCATAACATCATAATAGAGTACATTTCATTCATGCACTTAATCATAACTTACCTTGCAGCTATGCATATGTCATCATACCATATGTGCATACACCATCATGCACTCATCATCAAGCATTCATGCATATTCATTATGCCATAGGTTCATATACAACCACGCACTCATCATCAAGCATTCATGCATATTCATTATGCCATAGGTGCATATACAACCACGCACTCATCGTCAAGCATTCATGCATATTCATTATGCCATAGGTGCATATACAACCACGCACTCATCATCAAGCATTCATGCATATTCATTATGCCATAGGTGCATATACAACCACGCACTCATCATCAAGCATTCATGCATATTCATTATGCCATAGGTGCATATACAACCACGCACTCATCATCAAGCATTCATGCATATTCATTATGCCATAGGTGCATATACAACCATGCACTCATGCACATCACATCATACAACCATGTATACATATCACCATACCATGCATGATTCAATTTCCGCTTTTTATCTTTCAATTGAGTCACCACATTTTTCTTTCTCGGAACCAATCATTTGCATCCGAAATTTTATCGCTTGCACCCAACTTGGCATCACGAGGAACCTCTGGCACACACTTTTGGGCATCCGGCACACACTTCCGAGCATCTCGTACCCCCAACTAGCATCACGAGGTATCCCCGGCACACACCTCCGAGGCTTCCGGTACACACCTCCGGGCATCCCAACACTCCGGGGCATCATCGGCTCACACCTCCGATGGTATCCTCATTTCTCATAGTTCATATTCACATTTGTGTCTCAATATCAACATGGCACATGATGTAATGGCAACAAAGTCAATTTAGCTTTTGATCTTATATGCAATGCCAAATATCATCACATGTGCAACAAGATTCAATCACTTAAAACAATATCATTCATGGGGCTCATACAAAACAGAATAGTCCATGCATTACAGCTTTTGAAATTCGCACAATCCAGCTTGCACAGTTTTAGAAAATATTTTCATTAAATACCCAAATGACATTAAAAAATTATTAAATTCAAACATGTGATAGTCAAGACATAAGGGCAGATACTTCATGAAGAACACTTCACCAAAATATTTCCATATAGCTCAATACAGAACACACATCACAGCACTACTAATTCTGTTCGTTCCAATTGCACAGTTTTTGAAAAAATTTTCGTTAAATAGGCAAATGAACTTCAAAAATTACGAAATTCGAATATGTTGTAGGCAAAACATAAGCAGAGATATTTCATGTAGAACACTTTTCCAAGATAATCTTATACAGAACGGTATAGACTACACATTGCAACATTACCAAGTCCGAACACATCAGATTACCCAGTTTTAGAAACATTTCCGATTAAAACCCAAATGACCTTAAAAAATTATGAAATTAGACTATGTGATAGCTAAGACCATAAGGTACATATTTCATGAAGACATCGAAGTCAGATTCGTCCTAGGAAATGAAATATAGTCGGTTGAAACTTCTGTTCCTAGTACCGAAATTTCCAGATCTAACCATCTCCGAAAGATCACGATTTCACCTACCTATTATTGTTTTTTTTCTCTAAATTTTTTATATGTTAAACCTCAGGATGTCCTTTACATCTTTTGTTAATAATTCTAAGTGAAATTTCAACAAAAAGATAGCCTTACAGTCCATGCATTCATCAAATGTAGTTACCGAAATCTCCAGATTCAGTCTTTCCAAAGAATAAATATTTCACCCACTTATACTTGTTTTTTTTGTCCCAAATTTGAGTATGTTATACTACAAGAAGTCCTTAACAACTTTCATTCAGAAGTAAAAGCCAAAATCCAACTCAAACATCACATGCAAGCCACTAGAACATCCAAGGTCGAGCTGTTTCTCAAGAACAGTTTACTGGACTAGAACCACCACACTTAAAACTTCAGTTTTTCACATCCTAAACATCCGAAATTTGCCACCATTCAATCACATACACTAGGCACAACATGCAAGAGTAGATCAAGGATCCCACTTGCCTCTAAACTGAGCAAACAGCAAGCACCACGGCGACGGGACACGGCGACGGACGACGGGCGCACGGCGGACGGTCGACGAGCGGCTCTCCCCTTCCTTCTTCTCCCGCACGCTCACTCTCCCTTTCTCTCTTGATTTCTCTCTTTCTCTCCTCTCTCGCTTGATCCGGCCATCACCTCCCCCAAATTTTCTTCCCATCCATCATTAGCCATCATTAGCATTTGCATGGAAGGCACTTGGCAACTAGGAGGGAACACATGGCCTTCTTCATGCAAGATGGGCCTCCATCTTTGGCTGGGCTTGGGCCAGCCATGGGCCGATAGCAGCACTCCTCCTTGGGCTTCGTGGGCCGGTCGAGAATGGGGTGAGGCAATGGGCTGGTTTGGGCCTTTAATTGTCCAGCCCATCCTCATCCTATTAATTCACCTAATTCTTAATCATATAAACACCTAATTGGAATTTATAATTCACAAAACTTTGTGACCTAATTTAATAAATTTCAATCCATAATCCCACATGTCCAAAAATAGAATTTTCCTCTCAAATAATTACCCACCAATAGCTTGGCCAAAAATCTCAATGCAAGACGTAAATTAGAGCACCCCTAAAGATTGGCAAGGAATTCTAGGATGCCACAAAAATCTTAAACACATTTTGATCCACAAAAATGACAAAAGGCGAGGATTCGAAGATCATAACTGAAGAAAGTCCACTGAATTAGACTAATCCGTCCTCAATGGTGCTAATCTCACTAATTAGATTAACAACAATCCATTCTAAGGCTAATCTAACCATTCTAGATTAGAACTAATCCATCTTAAGGCTAATCTATCAACCCTTAAGCATAATTAACCTCCTAAGCAAGGTTTAGTGAGTAAACTCACCGGTTTAGCAGGCTGGTGAGTCCACGACGACGGTGATGTGGAGGTGAGCAACAAACAAGCCTAGAACAACACAAAGCAAGGTCTGGATGAGCCTTAAAATAGGCCTAGAAGTTTTAGCTCTTGCTGGAACTTCTACTTCTGTCCAAGGCTGAACCGAAGGGGCTACACGACTGAAACAAGCTAAAACAGCGAGGAAGCGGACCAAGCGATTTGGACGGGAGGCGGAGAGGCTCGACGGCGACGATAGGCGGCTAGAGCAGCCCTAACGGTCGGCGAGCAGGGCGCGGGGACAGTGGGGGATGAGCAACTGGAGTCCCGCTGGCAAGTTGCGCGCGGGGGAGCTCGGGCGACAAACAGCGACACTAGTGGTTGCTACTGGCTTTGGCAAGGGCTGGCTGATAAAAACCCCTAAGAGTTGATAAAAATCCCTAGAATCCTAAAAAGTCACAAATTCTAGCACAGTCCAAGATTCTGTTTGCAAATGACGAAGCTGAAATCTAATATTTTTAAATCTCTAAAAATATTGAGTAAAATATATGTCATAGCTGAAGATGTTTAAAACATTTCTCAAGAAGAAATTGACTCCAAAATCTTAACAAATTTTGATCCACAAAAATGGCAAAAGGCAAGGGTCTAGAGATCATAACTAAAGAAGGTCCATTGAATTAGACTAATCCATCCTCAATGGTGCCAATCTCACTAATTAGATTAACACTAATCTATTCTATGGCTAATCTAACCATTTTAGATTAGAACTAGTCCATCTTAAGGCTAATCTAATCAAGTCTTAAGCATAATTAACCTCCTAAGCAAGGTTTAATGAGTAAACTCTTCGGTTTAACAGGCCAGTGAGTCCATGATGATGGCGACGCGGAGGCGAGTGATAGAAAAACCTACGACGACACAAAGCAAGGTCTGGACGAGCCTTAAAATGGGCCTAGAAGTTTCAACTCTTGCTGGAACTTCTACTTATGTCTAACGCTTAACCGAAAGGGCTTCATGGCTTAAATAAGTTGGAACAGTGAAGAGGCAGACTAGGCGACTTGGACAGGTGGCGGAAAGGCTTAACGGTGATGATGGGCTGCTGGAGCAGCCCCAACGGTCAACAAGGAGGGCGCGGGGACAGTGGGGGACACGCGGCTGGAGTCGTGCGAGCGAGCGGCGCGCGGGGGAGCTCGGGCGGCAAACAACGACACCGACGGTTGCTGCTAGCTTTCGCAAGGGCTAGCTGAACTTGGTTGCCTCTCTACTGGTTCTTGAGCCCCAAAATAGACATAACAATGGAGAAAGCAACAACAATGAGGAAGGAGAAGGCTCAGCTGAAGGGGGGACCTGAATGGCCTCCAAAGTCCACACTTATCTCCATTCACTCATCACACATGCCCCACCACCTATGGCTGTCATCCTCAGCCAATTTACAACAACCAAGCTTCCCTAGCAAGTCATCCAAGTGGTCCAAAAGTTGCTCCCCACAAGGCCTATGGATTTTGAACATTTGCCATCCCATTTCATTCAATTTCCCTTCCATTCTCCTCCAATTGAGCTCAAATTGGAGTCCAAAAATTCAGCCAATGTGCCATTGTCCATTTCATGATTTTTCCTCGTCAATTAGTCCAACATGAACACCAAAAATGCGACAAAAAATGACCCTCTAATTTTCCTAGTCCAAAATAACCCAACATTGATTTTTCGGCCAAATCTCGGGTTTGCAGAAAAATCTTCGAAGGATGAGTCAACGTTCCTAAAATGAATCATGACATGACAAAACTTTTAATTTCTGAAATCGGGTTTAAATTCGCGACTAATTTCAACCGGGTGCGATTTTAGCGTGACCTAACTTACTAGGTAGCTTTTAGGAATTCTTAGTGCAATTGACCCATGATTGATTATTTTCAAGCCACAATGTACATCTTCGACTCATTAGCGACTCTCGATTGTCGTGAAAATCTCGAGGTTTCAAATACGGAAATGACAGAAAAATCGGTCTAGTGCCGTTCGACGATAATTTTACAATTAGATGAAATCACCCACACTTTAATCACATACCTAAGTCGAACCAACCTATTCCGATCTCTGATTGATTTTGACAATGCCGTATTGACCCTTGCAAATTAGCACAGTCGAGCAGTTGATTTCTAGTCGAATTCTCAAGTCTATTGCATTAAAATCCCTTAACGGCTTCACCAGATAAACTAGTTATCTCGTGAGTGACCAACTTAGAGAAAAAGGCTATAGACGTGTCGATGAAAAGCCCAACTCATTTACTTGAAAACAGAACCTAAAAATCAGGATGTCACAATATAAACACATGAAAAAAGCCACATGGACTAGTTTTTCCTTTAAAAATGCCAATCTCGAGGTTTCAAATGCAGAAATGACAAAAAAATCTGTCTAGTGCCATTCGACGAGAATTTCGTAATTAGGTGGAATCACCCACACTTTAATCACATATCTCAGTCGAACTGACCTATCTCCAATCTCTGATCAATTTTGACAGTACCGTATTGATCCTTGCAGATTAGCATGGTCGAGCAGTCGATTTCTAGTCGAATTCTCAAGTCTATTGCGTTAAAATCTCTTAACGACTTCACCAGATAGACTAGTTATCTTGTAAGTGATCAGCTTAAAGAAAAGAACTATATGCATGTCGATGAAAAGCTCAACTCATTCAATTGAAAATAGAATCAACAAATCAGGATGTCACAACTCTTTCCCTCTTATAAAAATTCCATCCTCTTAATTTAAACCTGTTATAAATCTTAAAGAAAAAGGTGGGGATATTGTCGTCTCATCGAATCTTCACTTTCCCAGGTTGTTCATTATGTGCCGTGGTGTTGCTAAACCACTTTAACCAATGGTATTGTCTTGGTGCACAGAACCTGCTCCTTCTGATCTATAATCTGAACCAGTCTCTCCATGTACGACACTCTATCATCCATATCTAACTCTTCAAAATTCAGCATGTGGGTCGGGTCAGGCTCTACCATACAACGCTTCAAATGGTGCCATCCGAATACTCTGCTGGTAGCTGTTGTTGTAGGCAAACTCAACGAGGTGAAGCTGTTCTTCCCAGCTTCCTTTGAAGTCTAGCACACATACTCTCAACATGTCCTCGAGAGTCTAAATCGTCCTTTCAATTGGCCATCTGTCTACGAATGGTAAGCCGTTCTGAATTGCAGCTTCGTTCCCAAGGCAATCTGCAAGCTTTTCCGAAAGGTAGCTGTAAATCTCAGGTCTCGATAAGATGTGATTGTCACGGCACTCCATGCAAACGAACAATCTAACACATGTACACTTATGCATATCTGTCCAATGCAAGGTCCTTTTGTATGGTGATAAAGTGAGCCAACTTCGTCAATTTGTCGACCACAACCCAAATGGAATAATTACCCCTCTAACTCCTTAGTAAGCCCATCACGAAGTCCATTGTGATGTGTTTCTACTTCCACTCGAGAATCTCAAGAGGTTGCAGAAGTCCTCCCGGCTTAAAGTGTTGTGCCTTCACTTGCTGACACATCAGACATTTGGCGACATGCTTGGAAAAATCCATCTTCATACCGGTCAACCAATAATGTTGACGTAGATTTTAATACATCTTTATACTACTTGGATGAATGCCATAACTACTACGATGAGCTTCTAACAAAATCTCCTCCTTAAGCGTTGCATCGTCAGGTACACACAATCATCCTTGGAACCTTAGTGTCCCGTTTTCATAAATCTGAAAGTCAACCTTTCTCTTATCAGTATCCTCTTGCGGGATTTTCTAAATATCTAGGTTTGTCAGCTGAAGCGTCTTGATCCTAGTCTACACTTCGGTTCAATTCTGAGGGTGGCCATAAGATTTGAAAGGCGGCCTACCTTAAATTTGAAAACCGAATCTCGAGCTCTCTCGAGTAAAATCCACTCCTTAACCATCATCTATGCAACTGAAGACTTCCGACTCAATGCATCTACTACCTTATTAGCCTTTCTAGGATGATACAGGATGTCGTAATCATAATCCTTAAGAAGTTCCATCTAGCGACGCTATCTCATATTCAACTCCTTCTGAGAGAATAGGTACTTAAGATTTTGATGGTCTGTAAAGATTTGGAATCTCTCTCCACATAAGTAATTTCTCTAAATCTTCAGAGTGAAGATGATCGCTGCAAGTTCTAAGTCATGCGTTGCGTAATTCAGCTCATGAGGTCTCAACTGATAGGACACGTATGCAACGACTCTGCCATGCTGCATTAACACGCAACCTAGTCCTCTAAACGACGCATCACTATAGATCTCGTACTCTCCAGGACTAGATGGTATGGTCAACACTTGTGCGGTAGTCAACTTCTGCTTAAGCTCTTGGAAACTATACTCACACTAATTTGTCCACACAAACTTTTCTTCTTTCTTCAATAGTTGAGTCAAAGGCGAAGCTAAAGTTGAAAATCCTTCCACAAACCTTCTGTAGTAACCTGACAAACCCAAGAAACTTTTGATCTCTGTCACTGTCGTTGGTCTTGGCCAGTTGATAACTACTTCGATCTTGGTTGAGTCCATGGAGATAGCTTCACTTGAAATCACATGACCTAGGAACGCCACACAAGTTAACCAAAACTCGCACTTGCTGAACTCGGCATACAGCCCATGATTCCGCAGAGTTTGAAGTACTATCCTCAATTGTCTTTCGTGCTCCTCAGGAGTTCTCGAGTACAACAGGATGTCATCAATGAAAAGAATCATGAACTAATCCAAATACTCCTTAAACACCCGATTCATTAGATCGATGAAAGCAGCTAGGGCGTTCATCAAACCAAATGGCATTACAGTGAACTCATAATGGCCGTATCGAGTACGGAACTCTGACTTCGGTATGACCTCCTTTCTGATCCTCATTTGATGATATCCGGTCCTTAGGTCGATCTTAGAGAATACCGACGCTCCTTGCAACTGGTCAAACAAGTCATCAATCCTCAGCAGTGGATACTTATTCTTGATTGTCACCTAATTGAGTTGACGATAGTCGATGCACAAATGCAATGAACCATCTTTCTTCTTTACGAACAAAACTGGTGCTCCCCAAGGTGATGAATTGGGACGTATGAATCCCTTATCCAACAACTCCTGCATCTACGCCTTCAGTTCTTTCAACTCTGACAATGCCATGCGGTAAGGAGCCTTAAAGATTGGCCCCGTCCTAGGGTTTAGCTCAATCACAAACTTAATCTCTTTTTCTGGGGGCAAGCCTAACAATTCCTTTGGAAACACGTTTGGGAACTCTTGCACCACTTCGATATCTTCAATCTTTAGCTCCTTAACTGTCGTATCCACAAAGTTGCCAAGTAACCTTGAGAACCCCCATCTAACAAATGAGTTGCCTTAAGCGATGAGATTAAGGTAATCGAGGGTCCTCAATAAACTCGAAACTTTCACCTACTAACAAGTTAAACTGAATCGCTTTATGATAGCAATCCATTTTAGCTCGTTGCTTGGTGAGTCAGTCCATGCTAATTATCACATCGAAATCATACATGGCTAGGACTATCAAATCTTTTTTGCCCTCTCGCTCACCAATTACTAACTTGCAACCAAGACAGCCCACCGTAGACAACACCTTATCCTTTAACAGTGTAGATATATTAACCACCGACTCCAACATTTCAGGACTTAATCCTATCAGCTTAACAAATTGCTCAGCTGTAAACGAATGAGTTGCGTTAGGGTCAAATAAAGCATAAGCAGCATGGTCGTTTAGCGAGACCATACTTGTGATCACATCAGGCGAGTCCTCTGCCTGTCCTCTAGTGATAGCATATACCCTTCCTTGAGTTGGAAGCCTGATCCATCCACCCTGATGTGCACTCTGTGGTGCGTTCCCTCTATTCTAACCCATCAGTGGCAGCGACGGCAATTATTGTGCTCCCCTTAGCTTTCTGGGATAGTCTCTGGCCAAGTGACCCTATTGGCCATACTCATAGCATGCACCCATCCTAAAATGGCAAGGGGTTAATCCATGTCGCCTTCCACAGAAGCGACACATGCCCATCTGGCTTGGCATTAACTTACCTATCACACCCTTCCTGTTAAGCAGAACAGGGTACCTTCCCCCTGTCATAGGTTTCTTCCCAAACCTATTTCCAACTTTGTTCGAACTGAACCTCGATTCGGATGCAGCTGTTTGCTCAATTAGGTTCTTTTCTATCAACTGGGCCCGACCATATAGCTCATTGTAATCTTTCAGGTCAAATGGCACCAGTGAATTCTTCAGCTTTGGTCGGAGGCCGTTCCTAAACCTTCGAGCTCTATCTTCAGGATCTTCCACCAGTTTGGAAGTGTACTGCGACAGCTCCGCAAATTTAGTCTCATACTGGTCCACGGCCATCATCCCTTAACCGAGGCACTGGAATTCCTCTATCTTCTGCTCTCAGGCGCTGTCAGAAATATATTTCCTTGAGAAAGGCGTTCCACACTCTCCCTTTGGTGGCTCTTCACCATTTACTTGCGTTACCTTGCAGCCGATATACTGTAAGGACAACCTTCTCTTCCTTAGTGCACATCAACAGTGCAAAGGCCTTCTCTAAGTCTTGTATCTAGAGGGTTGCAACCTCAGGATCTTCTGCATTGGTGAACCTCGACGAGTTCAGCTTCGGCAGGTGCGGCCGCAGCGGCAACAACAGTAGTAGCAGTAGCTGTAGCGGCGGCAGTAGTGGCGGCGGCTTGATTTTGGGCCCGCTGCCCTATCAAAGCTCCTAGCGTCTCAAGCGCTTGAACGATCCCATCGATTCTAGGATCGCCATGGGTTGCTACCCCAACACCAAATACAGGTGGTGCTACTCAACTAGCACTAGCCTAAGCCTGCGCTCTACCATGACCAACTCGCGTACCGACCCTTGTCGGTGTCCTACCTCGAGTCACTGGTCCAATGGTCCTCTTCCTAGGAGTCATCTGCTCCTGATCCCTCATCTTGTAGGATTCTTATAGAACATGCTTTCCAATTCTGCACAAAATTAGAAATTGAGTGACCATACAAACAAACTACCAAACAGCTATCAATCACATGTATCAGCATAAAATAAAGGTCGTTCCTACTAACTATCCCATAACCCATCGCACCTTATCACTCTAACCACGAACCAGCTCTGATACCACTTCGGGCAGGGATGTCACGCCCTAAACCTCGAGCGCGTGTACATCCCTCGGTGGTCGATAAATTGCAATGTTCTAAGGTGCATCGCCAACCAATTCATTTTATTGCACATGCGGAAGCGAATAAACAAATCCCAAAACAACACAATATGGGATAGAAAAGCAGGATAAAATTTTCACAAAACACTTTTTATAAACACATTGCTTTATATACAAAAGTCTACAAAAAGGTTGGCACTCAAAGAGAAGCTGTCCTATGACTTACTGGTCAAACACATTCACTGATCCTTCAGACTTCACCTCCATAGGCTCTAGGGGCTTCGGGTCCTCCACAACCCCATCAGGAGGGTCAGCTGCACCTTCGCCCAGAGTGGCGTTGACCGCAATGGTGGGGATATCAAATCTTTGAAGGGGACCTACCTCATACCCTTAAGTCCATGACGAAACCACACCCTAAATCGATGAGGTACCCTCTGAGGTAGGCCCTCATCATCGACCCAAACAATGATCACAACCAACTCATAGACCCAATGACTCCCGGGAACAGGGATGTCTATTCTCTACTTAGTAACAGCCCGAGGTTGATGAAAACATTCTGGAGGGACCGCTATCTATGGACCTTAAAAGAATGAGCCCACGATGGGGTGAAACAACGTCTCAGCAAGTTCACCCCCTAAACCTCGACTAGGAAGGAAATACGCCTAGAGGTGGTTTAACCACACATCATAGAAAACTCACCTCGCCTCAGTTCCTTCTTGCACGTGAGTACAATTCATATCACAAATGCATATAGCAATTTCACACATCAATTAGAACGTCTCAATCAATCACAAGGGCCTTGATTATAAGGCTAAATCGTTATGACACGTCCCATTCATACCACACAATTTTTTCCAATAATCCGGCGCATCTATCTCAATCAATCACACGTTCCAATTGATTACTATCCGCACATGCAGTTTTACCCGATACACATCGGTCCTCTAGCGTAGCTAGGTTTCGCCTCATCCCTTGAGCACGGCAATGTCCACCCGACACATATCGCGGATGGCATTCTCGAATGAGCTTCGGTCCAGCCTCTACCGCGATCCGGCATCCATTGTTAGGGCAACCCATATAGGGGCAACGTCCAACTGACGCACATCGGGGACGGGTTTTCTTAACCAACACATGATCATCCAATTCCGGCCAAGGACACCGTGCATTGCACTCAAATGTTTTAATTAAGATAATGCACTTGGCCTATTTTCTTCGTATTAAAAACACCCTGTGAAAATAATCGTGTGTGGGTACACAGTCAGATCGAACTTTAAAAATTGATATCTTTCCTTTTAAAATTCCACTATTTTGCATAGTATTTAAAGACATTTTTAGTGTCAAAACCCGACATTTGGTAATTTCTAATTAATTACCAAAATTTCGTAATTTTGAAATAAATATTCAAAATCACAATCTCCACTCAATTTACACAAATTAACAGTCAATTGCATAAACTAAGCATACCACTGCAATCAACACGAAACTCCGGTCATCAACTATCTCGGGATAATTTTCGAAAAAATATTAAATAATTAAATAAATAGCAAAATTAATTAAATAAATACCAATTAATCTAATAAATGTAAACCTAGGCTGGAAACGCTAATCCAACCACTTAAACAGGTCTAGAAAATTAATGCACCTATCTAGATAAATAGTATAATCTATTTAGCCCCTAATCAATCTATTCTAACCACCTAACAAGCATAATTAAGCAGTTAATTCACTAATCTAAACTAATTAACCACCTAATCCATACTTAGTCTAAACTAATCACCTACTAAACGTCATTAACTCAAGAAGCAGAGTTTAGCAAGTAAACTCACCGGTTTAGCGGGCCGGTGAATCCACGGCGACGGCGACGCGAAGGCAAACGACAAAAAAGCCTGCGGTGACACTAAGCAAGGTCCAGATGAGGCCTTAAATGGGACTCAAAGTCTCAGCTGGGCTGAAACTTTGGCTTCTTGTCGCGGTTGGAGGCAGTCCGAGCGGCTGCTTGGCACGGAAATGGGAATGAGGCGGACCAGGCGGCTATAGCAGGCGACGGCAGTGGCTCCAATGGCTGGACGGCAGCCAGGTGAGCTGCGACGGTGGCCAGGAGCTTTGGGATGGTGACTAGGATGGTCTGGATGTGCGAACGATAGCGTGGGAGACGGCACGTGAATGGGAGGCTGGCGACGGCTCGGGCAAACGACGTGCGGGCGTGCGACTTCGGCAATGAAGGCGGTCAACATCAAGGTTGGCTTGCTTGGTTTTCTACTAGTCTTGGCTCTCAAAACAGTAACAATGGAGGAGAGGCTGAGGAAGAAGGAGGGCTGCTGCTTCAAGGGAGACAAAGGCCACCAAAGTCAACCAAAAATATCCCAAATGCTTGAGTGGCTGCCCCACCATGTCCAGCCCCATCCTTAACCACTTGCTGCACCAAGGCTTCCTCAAGAAGCCATCCAAGGTGGCTGAAATGTTGCTCCCTCCTTGGCCTACGAATTTTGTAACATTTCCCCTCAATTTCATCTAATTCCACTTCAAAACTTCTCCAATTGAGCTCAAATTAAAGGCCAAAATGTCAAGGAGGATGCCCACATCACATTCCACATTTTTCCTTGCCAATTAGTCCAACTTGATTGCCAAAAATGCAACAAAAAACGATCCTCTAATTTTCCCAATCCAAAAATGCCTAAATTTGATTTTCTGCCAAAAACTTGTGTTTATAGAAAAATCTTCAAAGGATGATTCGACGTTCGTAAAATGAATTTTGACATGACAGAACTTTCAATTTCTGAAATCAGGTTCAAATTCACGGTTAATTTCAACCGAGCGTGATTTTAGCATGACCCAACCTACCGGGTAGCTTTTAGAAATTTTTAGCGCGTTTGACCTGTGGTCGATTATTTTTTAGCCATATTATACATCTTTGACTCATTGGCAACTCTCGGTTGTCATGAAAATTTCGAGGTTTCAAATACATGCACGGGGTACAGAAATGACAGAAAAATTAGTTTAGTGTCGTTCGATAAGAATTTTACAATTAGGTGGAATCACCCATACTTTAATCACATACCTCAGTCGAACTGATCTATCTCCAATCTCTGATCAATTATAACAGTGTCGTATTGATCATTGTAGATTAGCACGGTCGAGCAGTCGATTTATGATCAAATTCTAATGTCTATCGCGTTAAAATCCCTTAACAACTTCACCAGATAGACTAGTTATCTCGTGAGTGATCAACTTAGAGAAAAGAACTATAGGCGTGTCGATGAAAAGCCCAACTATAGGCTTGTCGATGAAAAGCCCAACTCATTCAATTGAAAACAGAATAAGAAAATCAGGATGTCACAATACCGGTACATATTCAACAAATTTAAGATAAAGCATGAATAGAAATGTCACACTTGCTAAAACAAGAAATTATAAAAAACGATTAAGACCGCTTATAGAGATATGTGACAAGATGGGAAGTTGAGCAAGGCAAGTGTCGAGTAGCGAGCGAGGAATTTTTTCTTTCAATTTTAGCAAATTGAAGACTAAGAAGACAAAGAAGATAGAGAAGAGCAAGTATTGGAAGAGGATGCTGTGAGAAGCCGTTTAATGTTGTTGACACCATTTGACTTATGATTCTCTTTAGAATATTAAAAAATTATAAATAATATATAATATACTTTACATATATTATATAATATATACAGTCAGGGTTGGTCCAGGTTGGATAGACCCTAAATTCCCAAGATAGAGGACTAACCCATACAATATTAGTCGAGGGATCCCAAGACCAGGGACCGACCTAATCCCTTGGGGAATTAGACCAAGAATGATAGGATTGGGTTGACCTAAGGTCAATCCAAGGTTAACCCTGGACCAATGCTCACCTCTATTATGGTGAATGGCCTCAATGGAGAATCTAGTACTTATCTCATATGACACTCAAGGAATTGCCAATCACAGGAAGCTTAGAATGACTTGTGGTGTATGTCCCAAAAGAGAATCCAGTACTTATCTCATATAATACATAAGGAATTGCTAATCACCTCAAAATAACTAAGGGTGATTGACTTTATCTCACATGACACACACGGAATTGCTAATCCCAAGAGATTTAGAATAACTTGTGGTGAATGGCCTTATCTCATATGAGACACTAGGAATTGCCGATCATATGAGGTTTAGAATAGCTTGTAGTAAATGGCCCTAACAGAGAATCTCATATTTGTATCATATGACACACAAGGAACTGCCAATTAATAATGGTTTAGAATAACTTGTGGTGTATGGTCTTATTTTACATGATAGACAAGGAGTTACCGATCAAAAGAGGTTTAGAATAATTTGTGGTGAATGGCCTCAATAAAAAAATCAAGTACTTATAGCATAGTTGACACATAAGGAATTGCCGATCGCAAGAGATTTAGAATAACTCGTGGTGAATGGACTTATCTCATATGAAACATAAGATATTGCTGATCACAAGAGGTTTAGAATAATTTACCTTTTATGACACACAAGGAACTACCAGTCATGAGCGGTTTACAATAAACTGTTGTGAATGGCTTCAATGGAGAATCTAGTACTTATATCATATGATACACAGGGAATTGTTGATCATGAAAGGTTTAGAATAACTTGTGGTGAAGATGTAGTACCTATCTCATATGAGACACAAGGAATTGCCAATCACAATAGGTTTAGAATGACTTGTGGTGAGTGGCCGTAATGGAGAATATAGTATTTATATCATATGGCACACAAGGAAATGTCATTCGTGAGAGGTTTAGAATAACCTGTGGTGAGTGGCTTTGATGGAGAATCTACTAATTGTCTTTTATGGCACACAAGGAATTATTGATCATAAGAGGTTAGAATAACTAGCGGTGAATGGCGCCAATAACCTAGTACTTATCTCATATAACACACAAGGAATTACCAGTCATGAGAGGTTTTGAATAACTTGTGGTGAATGGCCCTAATAGAGAATCCAATACTTATATCATATGACCCACAAAGAATTGCCAATCTACTTCTTATTTCATACAACACACAATAAATTGCCGATCACTAGAGGTTTAGAATAATGTGTGGTAAATGGTTGCAATGGAGAATCTAGTACTTATATGACACACAAGGAATTGCCGATCACGAGAGTTTCAGAATAATCTGTGGTGAATGGTCTCAATGGAGAGTCTAGTACTAATCTTGTGTGACACACAAGGAATTACCAATCATGAGAGGTTTAGAATAACTCTTGGTGAAAGGACCCAATGGAGAATTTAGTACTTATATCGTATGACACATAAGGAATTGTCGATCAAGAGAGGTTTAGACTAACTTGTGGCAAATGGACTCAATGGAGAATTTATTACTCATCTTATATGATAGATAAGGAATTGCCAATCCCAAGAGGTTTAGAATAATTTGAGTGAATGACCCTAACAGAGAATCTAGTACTTATTTCATATGACACTAAAGGAATTGTCAATCACAAGAGGTTTAGAATGACTTGTGGTGTATGGCCCCAGTAGAGAATCTAGTACTTATCTCATATGACACACAAGGAATTGCCGATCATGACAAGTTCAAAATAATTTGAGATGAATGACCTTATCTCATATGATCCATAAAGAATTGCCAATCACAATAGAATAACTTGTGGTGAATGACCCAATGGAGGATTTAGTATTTATCTCATATGACACACAAGGAATAGCCAATTCTGAGAGATTTAGACATGGGTTTATTGAATAATATTTTAAGTTTGACGTGAATTTTAAAAAAAAATTCAATTCCAGAGTCGGCAAACGTAACGATTATGAGTCAAAATCAATGACCCTTGAGGAATCTCGCATTTCTTTTCTTTGTTTCTTCTGCCTCTTGTTTTCTTCGTCATAGCCACTGCTAAAACTACTGAGACCCATGAGCTCTAACAGATGGATTTGCCCATTGGAGAACAAATGGATTCCTGGGAAAGAGACGAGCTCCACAGTTGCCACATTTGCTATGATGATGGTCACCAGTGTTGAAACAGGCAATGAACTTTCCCCATCTATTTCATCATTAACCGAATGATTGTTGGAAAGATAAAAAGGGTGAAAGGGCTAGTGTAAACACCTAGAGGGGGGGTGAATAGGTGTAAATAAATTTTTTTGCAAAACTTAGTAGAAGTAATTTGCTTTTAGAAGATGATAGACTAAGAACGTAATCACCTTTAAATGAATATACGAATATACAAATGAGAGTAAAAAGTTCAAGGAAAGAAAATTAGAACACAAGGTTTATAGTGATTCGGCTTAGATCAAGCCTACGTCCACTCTCTCGCATTGACAGCCCACTGACTGGATTCCACTATTAATCAAAAGAGATTTTACAACTTGTGATCTTCAACTTTCTCAGTGATGAGTCTCTACTGGTCTCTCACTAAGAATTTCTCTCTTTTGTATACAACTTTAAGTTCAATAAGTAAAAGAGTAAGTAACTGGAGAACTTCAGACTTTGGAATTCTTCTTTCACGCACACTATCAAACAACTTGAGAGTTTGCCTTAAATACTCCTTCATGCCTTCATAACCTTTGGCACTTACCAAAGGAATTCTTCCAATTTACCCGTTGGACAGAATCAATCAAGGGGATCTTCGAGTCATTAGATGATTGTGATAAAAGCTTGTCAATCATGTTTGCCCATACAATCATAATATTTGGTTTCCATAAGTAGAACCTACCAAGTTTACTTGCCTTTCAAATGATCGTCATAATTGAATAATTTCCAATAAGAATAATCAATCAAATAGATGCTATATCCAGCCATAAGGTCTTCCAAAAACCATACGAATCGAATCCTTGAAGATAATCACGCATCTAGATAAGTCTTCATTCTTCGGTCTAGAAACTGTCAGTGAGGGCAGACTTTTAGACTAAAGTCTCGTGGTCTTCAGACTTTGACAAAAGAGTCTGGAGTTCTTCAAATTATAACATTTGAGTTTGCAAGTCTTCAGACTAGACTTATGGAAAGGTTTTGTCAACTTCAAAACAATAAATGAGTTTTCTCTAACAAAGGGAACCGCAGTTTCAATTATAAACAATAAAGAAGACTGATTTCGAGCCAATTGCAACACTAAAACGACTTTAATTTGCCCATCCTAAATTTAGGGTTAGGGTTTGAAGAAAATTTGTGATTTAGCCCCAACTTATTATCTTGGGGCAAACAATGGGTCAAACAACACCGTTGCACTATTTTGTTGATTTCATTTTGCTAGCAAGTCACAAGTATGCCATGTCGGGTTTTCTAGCTAGACAAATCACCAATAACAATCAAGTGAGCACTACACTAGAATTATGACATGTGTGGTGTCTTTATACCGACTTTTGGATGTTACAAACTCTTACTCATCAATGTTTGCCTATACCACCAAGCGATACTTCCCCTATTCAATATGTGGTCCAGTCCATTCTTGGCCTGTTGCCCCGCATCTTGTCCGAGTTTTTTTTAGCCTAATGGTCACTCTCCACCATCATTGAGTTGGGTATGGGGCTAGTCCATCCATAAACCTTATAACTACTTATGGGGTCTTGCTCTAATTTCATTTATAATGACCCAATTTTGTCCATGTGACGTCCCAGAGCGTCACATACTAAGCGCAAGCGGAATTATAATTATTATTATCTTCTTGTCTAGCTTGTAATATCCTTTAGATAACCCATAGTGTTTACCATTGAAGGTTAGCATGTATAACATGGATTATTTTAAAATCTCAAGTTTATATTATAACGTTATCCTGCAATGCACATAGACAAGATCATAAAAGGCTTCCTTTCATGTTATCATCATCGGGGCATACAAAATTATCGACCTGGACTCGTTCCATGTTCTTCGCCTATATATTTACAACATATAATTAACAAAAGTAAGGCGTAACACAAGCCAGGGATAAAGGGTGAGGGTTTCTACTCCACAAGTTCCCACACTAGCCTGCATCTAACAAAAAACAAAAGTTAGTCAGCCTCTACACGATCCAAGGCATCTAAGCGCCGTCCATCCCCACTCCAGGTCCTCCTGCTCCAAAGGGTAAAGGTCAGAACATCTCCCCTTCATGGTTGATAAACCATGCAACGAACATCATCGGTATTAACTCAGCCCTACCGTCATCCATCCATAAAGTCGCCTCATACTTGGAGAAAACCATGTCAATGTCGGGATCATACACGTCAAGAAGAGAAACATCAAGATGCACTAACGCCCCGTATCGAGCTACCGGCGGTAGATCCATGCTATCAATCTGAAAATGTAAGGTATGAGCAAACAACCTTGCCCAGTAAAGAATGATAAAACTCTAACTTAAACAATCCATAGCCATCAAAGTTACAAGTGAATCATCAAACAATTTAGGATGCTAAGAGAATATATCACAAGCATAAACAATACTATTACTTTATGTAAGAAATCACCTTATATGCATCCATTTCTATACTTACCCTTCACAAACTCAATCTCACATCAAAATATAATGCAACAATAATAGATGAACTCACTCGCCAAATAATTATATTTAGTGTGCATAAAAGCCACCCTCGATCAATCACTAACCGGAATTCAACCGGCCGATCGAGTCACTTCCGGAAAGTACGTTATCCGGACTTCCACAATACCTCTAATTGTGGGCATCTCACTCCGAGGCATCTCAGTATCACACAACCAAGGCATCCTTGATCACACACAAGGGCATCTCACTCCGAGGCATCTCAGTATCTCTCTACCGAGGCATCCTTGATCACACACAAGGGCATCCCAAACTTCCGGGGGCATCACCGGTATCTCGGTACCGATGGGTTCATTCATCTTAAGCACACGTTTCACACCACCACACCTTTGATTAATGCATTTATCATATGCAAAAGAAAAGACTCTAAAGTATCTATCTAACACTCATGAACCTAGCACACGTGCGTGTCCGAATTATAAGATAAAACCCATTACGTCATGTCCCATTCCATGGCGAACAGATATTTATCCCAGAATCAAGCACTATGCACCGCACTCATTGCACACACATGATACTATATGCACTTATATCGCAAATGATATATGAGACTTACTCCTATATGACTAACATCTATTATGAGGTTTATTAGACTCCACGTGCATCACAAAAGCCTAATATAAAAGACACAACCTCTAATATATGTTCTCGGGTCCAGACAGTTTACTAGCTAAATGTACAGTTTCGGTTTCGGACACAAAAGGTATATCAATTCTTGTCGAAATATTACCAAATTTTAGTATATTATACTTAAGACATATACTAACAATTCTCGTGAAGAAACTTATGTTTGATTCTCACTGTATTAAGAGTAACAGTCGCCATAATCTTTACTAGTACCCTGTACCGACGTCCAGATTCTTTATCTACAAAGAAAATTGTTTCACTAACCAAATATTATCGATTTAATCTAAAATTTTGACACATCATTCCTTAAGATGTGTTCTACAATTTTCATTAAGGATTTGAAGTCCAAATCTAACTAGTTAAATACAGAAAATTCGCATAATCAGTATACACCATTCGGTCATAATCTTCACTCATCACAGCATACACCATATCCATCCATTCGGTCTCCATTTCATCACTTCGCTCAACAAAACAGCATACTCACACAAGGATTTCGAAACATGCAGTCCTCAAAAACAACATGCAATGGCTTTTAACTCTAATCTAACACTTACTCAGCTTAGATTAACCACAAAACAGCAACTATAAACTATATCCATCACTGTTTGGTTAGATCCTCAAGCTCCCTTGATGAAACAATGGATAACTTTCAATTTAGAGTTAGATCTTTCCTTACCTTGCTTCAGCTACTAAACAACACAGAGATGCTTCAAGATCAACACTCAAAATCAGCATGCAAGAAGAAGAAATCACAGGTTTGCTTCTGGTTTGCTTTTGGTTCTATCGCTCAGCCGAGAGAAAAAGAAAGAAGAAGATGAAGATGGGTTGTTCGGTTTTATATGGAGAGAGAGAGAGAGGATACGAAGCTTAAGGGGAAATAGGTCTGCAAACTAATCCCTAGGCTAGTGTAATGATTAGATTTGGCTAATGATTATGCTTCCTTGGAGTTGCCATCTTCGGTTCTATGGATTGAGAAAAACCGTGGGTGTTGATGAGAGAATCGAGAGAGAGAGAAAAGTGTCGTGGCTTTCATGCATGAAGATTTTCACCATCTGTCGATCGTCGCTAATTAACAGTTAATTGATATCGTTCGTTAGTTCATTAGCTTCTAATATTTTCATCTAATTGCCTTTTGTTTCAACTTGATTTCAATCCTTTTGTAATTATACAAAGTCATGACATAACATATCGAATGGTCAATGTTAGTCTATAAAGAATTCATCACAAAAGAATGCTAAAGTTATAAGTCATTTACTAATCAAATCACCTTAACTATAATCTATTAATCTTAACTGAAAATAAAATCACTCGGGCCTAAATATTCATCTCTGGCCCAACAGGCTTAATCTATAACTATTCCGGCCCACTAAACTAAATCTACAAATCTAATAATTCCGAACCTTGGCCCGCTTCAAGCCAAGTCCAAGCCCATAATCACTCATTAGGTTTCTTAAGTCCAATTCGTGTGGCCCACTCATTTCTCAAGCCCACACATTTCTCACGATCCATCGGGTTCACTTTCTGGCCCAATCTAATTAATCTAAGTTCCTAATGATCTAATTACACTAATGAAGGTCAATGAAATTTGAGATGTGACAACTCTCCCCTACTTAGAAAATTTCGTCCTCGAAATTGAAGTCTTACCTTATTCACTTGAAAAGCTGAGGATACTTATGTCTGATCTCTTCCTCACTTTCTCAAGTTGCTTCCTCTGAATCATGGTATCGCCACAAAATTTTGACTAAAGGTATAGTCTTATTCCTCAATACTTGCTCTCTTCGATCCAAAATTTGCACAGGCTCTTCTACATATCTAATTCTTTCATCTATTTCTAGTACTTCAAAATCTAACACATGAGTTGGATCCGGCTCATATTTCCTAAGCATAGATACATGAAAAACATCGTGAATACTGGATAGCTTTGGTGGTAATGCTATTCTATATGCTAACTCTCCTATCCTTTCTAATACTTCAAAAGGTCCTATAAATCTTGGGCTCAACTTTCCTTTCCTCCCAAATCTTGACACATTCTTCATAGGTGATACTTTCAAAAATACATGATCTCCTACATTGAATTCTAAAGGTCTACGACGCTTGTCTGCATAACTCTTTTGTCTACTTTGAGCTGTCCTGAGTCGTTCTCGTATAGTCTTTACTGCTTCTAAAGTAATATGAACTATTTCTGGTCCTGTCAGCTTCTGCTCTCCAACTTCATTCCAGTAAATAGGGGTTCTACAATTTCTACCATATAGAGCTTCAAATGGAGCCATACCAACACTTTGCTGAAAACTATTGTTATAAGAAAATTCCACTAAATGTAATTTCTCATCCCAATTTCCTTTGAAATCGATGACACAAGCTCTTAGCATATCTTCCAATGTTTGTATAGTCCTCTCTGATTGTCCGTCTGTCTGTGGATGAAAGGCAGTACTATATTGGAGTTTAGTTCCTAAGGCAAGTTGAGGACTTTTCCAAAAATTTGACGTAAATCGCGGATCTCTATCTGATGTTATGGTCACAGGAACACCATGTAGTCGTACTATCTGTCTAACATACAATGTGGCATACTTCTCTAGGGAATAGTCTACTCTTACAGCTAAAAAGTGTGCTGACTTTGTTAATCGGTCTACTATTACCCAGATTGAGTCATGACCACTTGAAGTCCTTGGCAGTCCTTGTACAAAGTCCATGGTTATATGTTCCCACTTCCATTCTGGAATTTCCAATGGTTTTAGCAATCCTGCAGGCTTTTGATGTTCAGCTTTCACCTGTTGACATGTCAGACATCTTGCAACATACCTAGCAATATCAGTCTTCATTTCGTTCCACCAAAAATATTGACGAAGGTTCCTATACATCTTTGTACTTCCTGGGTGAATACTATAACTACTACGATGAGCTTCAGTTAGAATTTCTCTCTTCAGTTCGTCATTACTAGGTACACAAAAACGTCCATGAAATTTAACTATCCCATCATCCGAGATTTGAAAATCCAACTTCTTTCCCTTCAAAGCTTTATCTCGAATTTTCAATATTTCAGGATCTGACTGTTGTAAGGTCTTAATGCGCTGTATAACTTCAGGTTCCACTCTCGGTGCAACTATCATACCTCTGATTCACTTACTTCAACCTTGAATTCAGAATTTGAAATTGCTTCCAATAGATTCCATTCTTTAACCATCATATTGGCTACTCTCATTGCCGTGTTCCTACTAAGTGCATCTGCCACTTTGTTAGCTTTTCCTGGGTGATACAGAATTTCACAGTCATAGTCCTTGAGTAATTCTATCCATCTCCTTTGCCTCATGTTCAATTCCTTTTGAGAGAATAGGTACTTTAAACTCTTGTGATCCATAAAAATTTCAAATCTTTCTCCATAAAGATAATGCCTCCAAATCTTTAAAGCAAAAACAATGGCAGCTAGCTCTAAGTCATGAGTAGGATAATTCAATTCATGTGGTTTCAGTTGTCTCGACGCATATGCTATAACTTTCCCATGTTGCATAAGAACACAACCTAATCCTTTATGAGAAGCATCACTATACACCACAAAACCTCCATATCCTATGGGTATTGTTAACACTGGTGCCGTCGTCAATCTCCCCTTGAGTTCTTGGAAACTTTGCTCACATTCCTCTGACCAATCAAATTTTGAATTCTTCCGAGTCAATTGTGTTAATGGTCCTGCAATTCGAGAAAATCCTTCTACAAATCTTCGGTAATATCCAGCTAAACCTAGAAAACTTCGTATTTGCCATCACTTTGTCGATGGTCTAGGCCAATTAATCACAGCCTCAACTTTAACCTGGATCCACCTTGATATTCCTTCACCGGTCACCACATGTCCTAAAAATGTCACTTGGTCCAACCAAAATTCACATTTACTAAATTTAGCATACAATTTGTGTTCTCTAAGAGTTTGCAGCACAATCCTTAAATGTTCTTCATGCTCATCTTGTCCCTTTGAATACACCAAAATATCATCTATAAAGACTATCACAAATTGGTCCAGAAAAGGCTTAAACACTCTATTCATAAGGTCCATAAAAGCTGCTGGGGCATTCGTCAGTCCAAATGGCATAACCAAAAATTCATAGTGTCCATATCTAGTTCGAAAAGCTGTTTTAGGAATATCCTCCTTCCTTATCCGTAATTGATGATATCCTGATCTTAAGTCAATCTTTGAGAAAACTGATGCTCCTTGCAATTGATCAAATAGGTCATCAATCCTTGGTAATGGGTACTTATTTTTAATTGTCACTTGATTCAATTGCCTATAATCAATACAAAGGCGTAATGATCCATCTTTCTTTCTGACAAATAACACTGGTGCACCCCATGGGGAAACGCTTGGTCTAATAAATCCTTGGTCAAGTAATTCTTGTAAATTGTTCCTTCAATTCCTTTAATTCTGTCAATGCCATCCTATAAGGAGCTTTCGATATGGGTTCTGTACCAGGTGCCAATTCAATACTAAACTCAACCTCTCACTCTGGGGGTAATCCTATCAATTCCTCGGGAAATACATCAGAAAATTCTTGTACCATAGGGATATCCTCAAGTTGAACTTCCTTCTTATTTTGTTCACTTGCATATGCCAAGTACCCTTGACAACCATTTCTAAGAAGTCTATGGGCTTCTAGTGCAGTAATAAGAGGTATAGAGGGGGTTGTCTTTCCATCATAAAATTCAAAACTTGGCCTATCTAGTGGGTCAAATCGAATCATCTTCCTATAACAATCCACACTAGCTCGGTGTCTATGCAACCAATCCATTCCTAAAATTACATCAAAGTCATACATAACTAACACCATCGATCGGCTAACAAGTGTTGTCCACTTATAAGGATAGTGGAATCCCTACACACTGAATTAGATAAAATGACATCCTTTAATGGAGTAGAGACACTAAGAGGTACTTCTAACAATTCAGGTTCCATCCTATTCAGTCGCACAAATTGAGCAGATACAAAAGAATGAGTTCCTCCTGTGTCGAACAAAGCATAAGCATTCTGATTGGATAGGGAAATGATACCTGTAATAACTATTTGAGACCCTTCAGCCTCGTCCTGAGTAATCGCATAAATTCTTCCTTGAGCTAATGGTCGCTGGTTATTTCTTGGTGGTAATGGTCTACCTGCATTCTGTTGTGGTTGTGGCTGCTGCATTTTTTCTGAGGACAATCTCTAATATAATGCCCTGACTGTCCACAATTAAAACAAGCATTTGTTCTATAACATGGTCCAAATCCATGTGATCTACCACACCGGCGACACTCATCGTTACCATACTGTGGTCGTTCCATCGGTTGATTATTCCACACTTTTCTAGGATTCTCAATCTTATTCTTCTTGTTTTGCACAAATGGTCGTTTTCCAACCTGATGAGATCTTTTATTATAACGAAAATTTGATGAGTCTCCTCGAGATTGTGGTCTTACCTGATATGCCGATGCCTGGTCTCTTGACATCAAATCTCTTTCCACTAGCTGTGCCCTTTCATACAACTCACTATAATCCTTCAAATTCAAAGGCACCAATCGTCCTCTTATATCAGGCCTTAACCCATTCAAGAATCTCTTAGCCTTATCCTCTGGATATTCTATTAATCTAGGGGCAAATCTAGAGAGTTCAGCAAATCTCGCCTCATACTGATCTGGTCAAGTTATTTTGGGTCAACTGCATAAATTCCATTACCTTTTTATCCCTTGCACAGTCTGAAAAATACTTACTATAGAAAACTCCTACAAATCCAGTCCAAGTCACATCTACACCTTCGGTGAATACTTTGTTCCTTTCGTCGCTTTCCACCAATAATCAGCATTTCCTTGAAGTTGATACTCTACTAAAGATACTTTCTCTGCATCAGTACAATTCAACAATGCAAATATCTTTTCCATCTCATCTATCCACAATTCTGCTTCTACGGGATCTCCTAATCCAGCAAATCTAGAAGGTTTTAGTTTCAGAAATTGTTCTACTAAGCTTTGCATTCTACGGTCACCTCCTACCTGTTGATGGGCTTGTCTTTCCAATAAGGTTCCTACATTAGCAAGTGCTTCCAAAATTCCTTCCACACGGGGATCCATGGCCATTCCTCGTCCATTTCTACTCATCTTGACAATTCCTGGTTTCTGCACATCGGTCACTACTCATTAGCCTACCGAGTCTCCCTACAAAACAAATAAGTAACAATTGCAACAATTGTTACTGATACCCTATGAGTAACATGAGTTACTTATTCCTTACAAAGAAAACATCATTATCCTAACGCATAGTCACTACCGCACCTTATCACTCCAGATAAATCCTATGCTCTGATACCAAAAAAAGTACAAGTATAGAGCTGTGACGTCCCAGAGCGTCACGTACTAAGCGCAAGTGGAATTATAATTATTATTATCTTCTTGTCTAGCTTGTAATCTCCTTTAGATAACCCATAGTGTTTACCATTGAAGGTTAGCATGTATAACATGGATTATTTTAAAATCTCAAGTTTATATTATAACGTTATCCTGCAATGCACATAGACAAGATCATAAAAGGCTTCCTTTCATGTTATCATCATCGGGGCATACAAAATTATCGACCTGGACTCGTTCCATGTTCTTCGCCTATATATTTACAACATATACATAACAAAAGTAAGGCGTAACACAAGCCAGGGATAAAGGGTGAGGGTTTCTACTCCACGAGTTCCCACACTAGCCCGCATCTAACAAAAAACAAAAGTTAGTCAGCCTCTACACGATCCAAGGCATCTAAGCGCCGTCCATCCCCGCTCCAGGTCCTCCTGCTCCAAAGGGTAAAGGTCCGAACATCTCCCCTTCATGGTTGATAAACCATGCAACGAACATCATCAGTATTAACTCAGCCCTACCGTCATCCATCCATAAAGTCGCCTCATACTTGGAGAAAACCATGTCAATGTCGGGATCATACACGTCAAGAAGAGAAACATCAAGACGCACTACCGCCCCGTATCGAGCTACCGGCGGTACATCCATGCTATCAATCTGAAAATGTAAGGTATGAGCAAACAACCTTGCCCAGTAAAGAATGATAAAACTCTAACTTAAACAATCCATAGCCATCAAAGTTACAAGTGAATCATCAAACAATTTAGGATGCTAAGAGAATATATTACAAGCATAAACAATACTATTACTTTATGTAAGAAATCACCTTATATGCATCCATTTCTATACTTACCCTTCACAAACTCAATCTCACATCAAAATATAATGCAACAATAATAGATGAACTCACTCGCCAAATAATTATATTTAGTGTGCATAAAAGCCACCCTCGATCAATCACTAACCGGAATTCAACCGGCCGATCGAGTCACTTCCGGAAAGTACGTTATCCGGACTTCCACAATACCTCTAATTGTGGGCATCTCACTCCGAGGCATCCCGGCATCACACAACCGAGGTCCTCCTTGATCACACACAAGGGCATCTCACTCCGAGGCATCTCAGTATCACACAACCAAGGCATCCTTGATCACACACAAGGGCATCTCACTCCGAGGCATCTCAGTATCTCTCTACCGAGGCATCCTTGATCACACACAAGGGCATCCCAAACTTCCGGGGGCATCACCGGTATCTCGGTACCGATGGGTTCATTCATCTTAAGCACACGTTTCACACCACCACACCTTTGATTAATGCATTTATCGTACGCAAAAGAAAAGACTCTAAAGTATCTATCTAACTCTCATGAACCTAGCACGCGTGTGTGTCCGAATTATAAGATAAAACCCATTACGTCATGTCCCATTCCATGGCGAACAGATATTTATCCCAGAATCAAGCACTATGCACCGCACTCATTGCACACACATGATACTATATGCACTTATATCGCAAATGATATATGAGACTTACTCCTATATGACTAACATCTATTATGAGGTTTATTAGACTCCACGTGCATCACAAAAGCCTAATATAAAAGACACAACCTCTAATATATGTTCTCGGGTCCAGACAGTTTACTAGCTAAATGTACAGTTTCGGTTTCGGACACAAAAGGTATATCAATTCTTGTCGAAATATTACCAAATTTTAGTATGTTATACTTAAGACATAGAATAACAATTCTCGTGAAGAAACTTAAGTCTGATTCTCACTGTATTAAGAGTAACAGTCGCCATAATCTTTACTAGTACCCTGTACCGACGTCCAGATTCTTTATCTACAAAGAAAATTGTTTCACTAACCAAATCTTATCGATTTAATCTAAAATTTTGACACATCATTCCTTAAGATGTGTTCTACAATTTTCATTAAGGATTTGAAGTCCAAATCTAACTAGGTAAATACAGAAAATTCGCATAATCAGTAAAGGTCAAACCGTTTCTCACGAGAACAGTTTACTGGTTTTACTAAGTATACTTCTGTCTCTATGTTTTTATAGTTATATGGTTATAGCTACGTGTATAACTTGATCTTATAGATGTTCTATCATGTAGAATAGTTTCTTTCTTATTTCTATTAACATACATAAAGAAAACTAAACACAAACAGAAGACTCCATAACTGTTTTCACTTAGAACAGAATAGATACACAAATTTTCTCACTTCTAACTAAACGAAACAACTTGTCTATCCACAAATCTCTTCTAAAATACTCCAATGCTTACTCACAGCAACTCAAAGCAACTTCAGCATATCTTTCTCTAACAAGTGATCGATTCCACAGCTCGGCTCGAAGTATAAACGCATCCGTGAGTTCACTCATCACAGCATACACCATATCCATCCATTCGGTCTCCATTTCATCACTTCGCTCAACAAAACAGCATACTCACACAAGGATTTCGAAACATGCAGTCCTCAAAAACAACATGCAATGGCTTTTAACTCTAATCTAACACTTACTCAGCTTAGATTAACCACAAAACAGCAACTATAAACTATATCCATCACTGTTTGGTTAGATCCTCAAGCTCCCTTGATGAAACAATGGATAACTTTCAATTTAGAGTTAGATCTTTCCTTACCTTGCTTCAGCTACTAAACAACACAGAGATGCTTCAAGATCAACACTCAAAATCAGCATGCAAGAAGAAGAAATCACAGGTTTGCTTCTGGTTTGCTTCTGGTTCTATCGCTCAGCCGAGAGAAAAAGAAAGAAGAAGATGAAGATGGGTTGTTCGGTTTTATATGGAGAGAGAGAGAGAGGATACGAAGCTTAAGGGGAAATAGGTCTACAAACTAATCCCTAGGCTAGTGTAATGATTAGATTTGGCTAATGATTATGCTTCCTTGGAGTTGCCATCTTCGGTTCTATGGATTGAGAAAAACCGTGGGTGTTGATGAGAGAATCGAGAGAGAGAGAAAAGTGTCGTGGCTTTCATGCATGAAGATTTTCACCATCTGTCGATCGTCGCTAATTAACAGTTAATCGATATCGTTTGTTAGTTCATTAGCTTCTAATATTTTCATCTAATTGCCTTTTGTTTCAACTTGATTTCAATCCTTTTGTAATTATACAAAGTCATGACATAACATATCGAATGGTCAATGTTAGTCTATAAAGAATTCATCACAAAAGAATGCTAAAGTTATAAGTCATTTACTAATCAAATCACCTTAACTATAATCTATTAATCTTAACTGAAAATAAAATCACTCGGGCCTAAATATTCATCTCTGGCCCAACAGGCTTAATCTATAACTATTCCGGCCCACTAAACTAAATCTACAAATCTAATAATTCCGAACCTTGGCCCGCTTCAAGCCAAGTCCAAGCCCATAATCACTCATTAGGTTTCTTAAGTCCAATTCGTGTGGCCCACTCATTTCTCAAGCCCACACATTTCTCACGATCCATCGGGTTCACTTTCTGGCCCAATCTAATTAATCTAAGTTCCTAATGATCTAATTACACTAATGAAGGTCAATGAAATTTGGGATGTCACAGTCCACGTGGGCCAAGCCTCTAAAAAAATTACTTCACATAATCACACAAGGTAGTCCCTATTTTGGGTTGGTGTTTACTTATGAAAAGCTCAATAAGGTCTCTTAGCATTCAATATGGGACTTTAGGATGATACAATGCATATGTCTGTCTTTCCCATTAGAAAAAAAAAAAAAAAAAATCTGGGTGGGCAAGAAGGCCAAAAAAAGTTCTATGAAGATGGATTATCATCCTTAGTCTTACATTTACATACATAAAGTCATGTGGCCCTGTTGATAATGACCAATCGATCCTCCATAGCATCAAGTAAGCATTCTCGCTTTCGTCAATTTAAAACTGTGTGCCCTCCTTGAATCTTTCATTTGTACATTTCACGGTCCATCCAAGACAAGCAAAAGGAGAAAAGAGATGCTACGTGACTTTGTTTTGCACTTTTATTCGCGATTCTTTATTCCCAAAAGAAAAATATGACTTCTCTCTTCAATATATGAAAACACTTCAAAATCCTTTCGGACGTTCTTCGTGTATACTAAAGAATGACCTCATGATCAGCAGGTGAAGTAAAGCATAACATCCTCCCACCAGAAAAAAGATTAAAGCATTATATCCGACAGAAAAAAAAAAAAAAAAAAAAAGGTGAAGCATAACATGGAATCATCTTTATCATCCCTATGTTCAACGTCCTACACTTTTGCATTAAAATTATTAAAATAAATAATAAATTACGCTCTCATCTAATAGTTTGAGACATGATAGGTCACATGATACGAGGAATAATAGAATATTTAATTATTAAACCACACTTTCCTCAAATAGTGTAAGTTTCAAGAATAGTTCATAGTTGTCCCACAAAATCTCATAAAAATAAATATCAGATATTGATCAAATTGGGTCACTTATGGATCAAGCAAATTTCTCTTATCAAGTCAAGCTTTTGCCATCTCTTTTATTTATTAAAACATCATTGTGTTTTGTAGCGACTTGCTAGCTTGTGCGATTTTAAAAGACAGTAACTTAATAATTCAAGGAACGTATAGTCATGATTTTAGAATAGCAAAGCCCAATTATATATGGGTTTCAATGGGCCTGAATTATACACACTTGCCACCCACCAAACAATGCCTCCTCATGTTTAGGCTAGCTGATCCAGTTTGGGCTATTGTCAGGCCAAGCTTTATAAATTCGCTCATATCTAGCAGATTTCGAACTACAGCAACCATGCACATCACATGATTGATGGGTCTCGCAGAAAAAATAAACAATCATATTAAGTTATGTGACACATACCTGTACTCATTGGTAATAATCTTAGAGGAACATTATACTAATAGTTGTAAGGCAACGAACCCACGAAGGACAAGTACACTGAGAGCATATTGATGTACTACTAAGTTCACAAACAAAGAAGAGAAATTCAGATTTGGTATCTAACCAAACCAAAACATCATAATCAACAATTTCAATTCAATTTGACCGCTTAAAATCAAGTCAAAATCGGATTAGAATTTTGTTACGGTATATATAGAGATGAAGGATCATACTCATGACCTAAACCTTGATATTTCAATTGGTGATGAGACTAGACGTTGTGGATATTTTTGGTCCCGCAATTATATGGTGAAGGTGGCAAAACTATTAATAAACGCTAGCTTGATGGAGTCGCTCTTATCGTTGAACAGGAAATCTTTGTTTTGACCCTAGCGATGTGGTGGAGTACCACCTCTAATCTCTAAAGTAGTACATTTATAACAAATTTACCCTCTAATAGTTTCCTTAAATTGGATTAATTCCTTGAAAATCTACAAACTAGTACAACTGTGACAAATGGAGTGTAAAACCCTAAATTGGTATACCTGTTAATTGCTATGTGACATCTAACTTAGCAATTTGACAGTAAATTTAACAAAAACTAATGGATAGTAAATTTGTCATTTGTGCACTAGTATGGGGTTTTTGGTGGTCAAAAAAATTAGTTTTGGGTAAAATGTCATAGATATACCAGTTTAAGTTTTTTGTGATGTTAACCCTTCTAATAAATGTTTGTTGGGGGAGTTGGTTGATCCGTTGATACCTAATGGGAGTTCTAATTTATAAATCCATGATTTTCTATTCGAATTCTTGTTTGGAATCGGTACTTCAGGGACTAAGTGATCTTTTGATTCATACCTTTAAAATTATGGATCCTATTATGACCATCCAATTCAACAACTCAAATCATTACGTAGAGCTAGAATATTATCACACGTCTATTTCCAACAAATGAAAGTCGTAAGCAAAGTTCAATCAAGTATCATCAAAATACATTCGGTGAAACGTAAGCTAATCAGGAAAATCACCTAATCAATCAATAATTCAATATTGGACTTTAGGATGTTACATTGCATATATCTGTCTTCCCATAGGAAGAAAAAAATCTAGGTGGGCAAGAAGGCCAAAAAAATTCTATGAAGATGGATTATTATCCTTAGTGTTACATTTACATACATAAAGTCATGTGGCCTTGTCGATAATGACCAGTTGATCCTCCACAGCATCAAGTAAGCATTCTCACTTTTGTCAATTTAAAACTGTGTGCCCTCTTTGAATCTTGCATATGTACGTTTCGCGGTCTATCCAAGAAAAGCAAAAGGAGAAAAGAGATGGAACGTGTCTTCGTTTTGCACCTGTATTCGTGATTCTTTATTCCCAAAAAGAAAAGGAAACAAAAAAGGAAAAGAATGATATGACTTCTCGCTTCAAAATACGAAAACACTTCAAAATCCTTTTGGACGTTCTTTATGTATATTAAAGAATGACCTCATGATCACCAGGTTAAGTAAAGCATAACATCCTCCTACCAAAAAAAGAGTAAAGCATAATATCTGCCGGAATAAAAAGGGTAAAGCATAACATGGAATCATCTTTATCATCTCTATGTTCACCGTCCTACACTTTTGCATGAAAGTTATTAAAATATTTAAATTATAAACTACGATCTCATCTAGCAATTTGAGCTTTTATAATAATTGATAATAGTTCCACAAAATCTCACATGATATGTCACATGATAGAGAAGTGATATTAATATTAAACCATCCTTTCCTCAAATAGTATAAGCTTTAAGAACAGTTGATAGTGATCATCCAAAATCTTATAAAAATAAATATCATATATTGATCAAATTGGGTCACTTATGGATCAAGCAAATTTCTCTTATCGAGTCAGGCTTTTGCCATCTCTTTTACTTATTAAAACATCATTGTACTTTGTAGATTCTTGCTAGCTTGTGCGATTTTAACGATGGTAACTTAATAATTCAACGAACGCATTGTCATGATTTTAGAGTAGAAAAGCCCAATTATATATGGGTTTCAATGGGCCTGAATTATACACACTTGCAACCCACCAAACTATGCCTCCTATTGTTTAGGGTAGTTAATCCAGTTTGGACTATTGTCGGGTTGAGCTTATAAATTCACTCATATCTTCCGGATTTTGAACAATAGCAACCATGCACATCACATGGTGGATGGATCTTGCAGAAAAATAAACAATCATATTAAGTTATGTGACATATAGTTGTACTCACTGTTAATAATCTTAGAGGAACATAATACTAATAGTTGTAAGGCAACGAACCTGCAAAGGACAAGTATACTGAGAGCATATTGATGTACTACTAAGTTCACATAAAGAAAAAAAGAAATTCGGATTCGGTATCTAACCAAACCAAAACATCATAATCAACGGTTTCAATTCAATTTGACTGCTTAAAATCAAGTCAAAATTGGATTAAAATTTTGTTACGATATATATGGAGATGTAAGATCATCCTCATGACTTAAACCTTGACATTTTAATTGGTGATGAGACTGGATTTCATGGATTTTTTTTGTCTAGCAAATTATATGGTGAAGGTAGCAAAACTATTAATAGACGCTAGCTTGATGGAGTCACTCTTACCGTTGAATAGGAAATCTTTGTTTTGACCCTAGTGATGTTGTGGAGTATCACCTCTAAACTCCAGACTAGTACATTTGTAATAAATTTACTCTTTGTTAGTTTTCATTAAATTGGATTAATTCCTTGAAAAATTACAAACCGGTACAACTATGACTAATAAAGGCTAAAACCCTAAACCGGTATACCCATTAGCTACTATATGGTATGCAACTTAGTAATTTGATAGTAAAATTTAACAGAAATTAATGGAAGTTAAATTTGTCACTTGTGTATCAGTATTGGATCTTTGGTGGTCAAAAAATTAGTTTGGCATAAAATATCATGGGTATACAAGTTTAAGGTCTTTTATAATGTTAGCCCTTCTAATAGATGTTTTGGAGGAGTTGGTAAATCCATTGATACCTAATAATAGTTCTAATTTATAAATCCATGATTTTCTATTCGAATTCTTGTTTGGATTCGGTACATCAGGGACTAAGTGATCTTTTGATTCATACCTTTAAAATTAGGATCCTATTATAACCATCCAATTCAACAACTCAAATCATTACGTAGAGCTAAAATGTTATCACACGTCTATTTCCAACAAATGAAAATCGTAAGCAAAGTTCAATCAAGTATCTTCCAAATACATTCGGTGAAAAGTAAGCTAATCAGGAAAATAATCTAATAAATCAATAATTGAATATGGGACTTTAGGATGTTACAGTGCATATGTCTGTCTTCCCATAGAAGAAAGATCTAAGTGGGCAAGAAGGCCAAAAAAAGTTCTGTGATGATGGATTAGTATCCTTAGTGTTACATTTACATACATAAAGTCATGTAACCTTGTCGATAATGACCAGTTGATCCTCCACAGCATCAAGTAAGCATTCTCGCTTTTGTCAATTTAAAACTGTGTGCCCTCTTTGAATCTTGCATTTGTACTTTTCGCGGTCTATCCAAGAAAAGCAAAAGGAGAAAAGAGATGCAACTTGTCTTCGTTTTGCACTTGTATTCGTGATTCTTTATTCCCAAAAAGAAAAGGAAAAGAAAAAGGAAAAGAATGATATGACTTCTCGCTTCAATAGACGAGAACACTTCAAAATCCTTTTGGACGTTCTTCATGTATACTAAGGAATGACCACGTGATCACCAGGTTAAGTAAAGCATAACATCCTCCTACCAAAAAAAGAGTAAAGCATAATATCTGCCGGAATAAAAAGGGTAAAGCATAACATGGAATCATCTTTATCATCCCTATGTTCACCGTCCCACACTTTTGCACGAAAATTATTAAAATATTTAAATAATAAACTAAGCAATCATCTAGCAATTTGAGCTTTTATAATAGTGATAATAGTTCCACAAAATCTCACATGATATGTCACATGATATGAGGAGTGATATTAATATTAAACCATACTTTCCTCAAATAGTATAAGCTTTAATAACAGTTGACAGTGATCCTCCAAAATCTCATAAAAATAAATATCATATATTGATCAAATTGAGTCACTTATGGATCAAGCAAATTTCTCTTATCGAGTCAAGCTTTTGCCATCTCTTTTACTTATTAAAACATCATTGTACTTTGTAGGTTCTTGCTAGCTTGTGCGATTTTAGACGATGGTAACTTAATAATTCAACGAACGCATTGTCATGATTTTAGAGTAGCAAAGCCCAATTATATGTGGGTTTCAATGGGCCTGAATTATACACACTTGCCACCCACCAAACTATGCCTCCTAATGTTTAGGGTAGCTAATCCAGTTTGGGCTATTATCGGGTTGAGCTTATAAATTCACTCATATCTTGCAAATTTCGAACAATAGCAACCGTGCACATCACATGGGTCTTGCAGAAAAATAAACAATCATATTAAGTTATGTGACATATAGTTGTACTCACTGTTAATAATCTCAGAGGAACATAATACTAATAGTTGTAAGGCAACCAACCCACAAAGGACAAGTACACTAAGAGCATATTGATGTACTACTAAGCTCACAAAAAGAAAAAAGAAGAAGAAGTAGAAGAAGAAGAAAGAAATTCGGATTCAGTATCTAACCAAACCAAAACATCATAATCAACGGTTTCAATTCAATTTGACTGCTTGAAATCAAGTCAAAATTGGATTAAAATTTTGTTACGATATATATAGAGATGAAGGATCGTACGCATGACTTAAACCTTGATATTTCAATTGGTGATGAAACTGGATGTCATGGATTTTTTTTGTCCAGCAAATTATATGGTGAAGGTGGCAAAACTATTAATATACACTAGCTTGACGGTGGCGCTCTTATTGTTAAACAAGAAATCTTTGTTTTGACCCTAGTGATGTTGTGGAGTATCACCTCTAAACTCTAGACTAGTACATTTGTAATAAATTTACTCTTTGTTAGTTTTCATTAAATTGGATTAATTCCTTAATAAATTACAAACTGGTACAACTGTGACTAATAAAGGGTAAAACCCTAAACTGGTATACCCATTAGCTAATATGTGGCATGCAACTTAGCAATTTGATAGTAAAATTTAAGAGAAACTAATGAAGGTTAAATTTGTCACTTGTGTATCAGTATGAGGTCTTTGGTGGTCAAAAAAACTAGTTTGGCGTAAAATATCATAGGTATACCAATTTAAGGTCTTTTGTAACGTTAGCCCTTCTAATAGATGTTTGTTGGAGGAGTTGGTGGATCCATTGATACCTAATAATAGTTCTACTTTATAAATCCATGATTTTCTATTCGAATTGTTGTGTCGGTACATTGGGGATTAAGTGATCTATTAATTCATACCTTTAAAATTATGGATCCTATTATGACCATCCAATTCAACAACTCAAATCAATAGGTAGAGCTAAAATATTATCACTCGTCTATTTCCGCCAAATGCAAATTGAAAGCAAAGTTCAATTAAGTATTATCCAAATACATTCAGTGAAAACGTAAGCTAACAGAGAAAATAACTCTATTGTTTAGATATCAATTCAATCTTAAAATTTCCAATTTGAGCAATTAATGTTAGAAAGCACACTTCGATTCTAGAAAATTAATCAAGCAAACAAACCAGGCAACGTACAATAATAAAAGATCAAAATCAGAAGAACATACTTGAAAATTTGTTATCGAAGTTCTCTCAAACCTAGGCTATGTCTTCACGCAAAGGCACTACACAAATCCACTGGACTTCGAAGAATGTAGGTATATAATGATAATCTTCTCTCAAGTTCAGGACACATAGAGATTAAGAATCCTTATAAAGAAAACTCACATTTTCTTCTCTCTATTTTCTTTTAGCCTCTTGACAGCTAGTGTCTGACTGTAGTTGATATGAAGTGTGGTTTTTAACCTAAAAGAAAAATTAGTAAAAATTGCAAAAAAAAAAAAAACCCTTAAAAATATTTGGCTTTACCCATCAATAATCTCACACTTGAGGACAAATAAAGCAACTATGTATCCATCTACTTCAAAAGCTAGTAACTAGAATCATCAATTAACATAGAGTACTACCAATGGTAGTAGTTCAAAAAATATGCTTGTCTCTGTCTACTACCTTGGTAAACATGTCAACTGAATTCTTCGATCCATCAATCTTTTGTTGTTTTAACTCATTATCTTTTAATGCTGGCCTAATGAAATGACAACGCTTCTTGATATGTCTAGTCTTTGAGTGATAAGTTGTATTCTTTGTTAAGTGCATTGCATTTTGACTATCACTCCATAATATGTTCACTAGTTGCTTTCGATCTAGCTCATCTATGTAATCTTGTATCCACATGAATTCCTTAGAGACTTCAATGATCACTACAAACTTTGCTTCCGTTGTCGATAGAGCCATTACTTTCTATAGTTGAGATACCCAACTCACTACTGTACCCTCAACCATAAAAACATATCTAGTTATACTCTTACCACTATCTCGAACACCTGAGTGATCTACATTCATATCACCCTACAATTCTAAAGTCAACCCCAGGTCAAGAACTTTTACCCAAAAAAATTCCATTAGCTTTAATTTCACTTTTTTCAAATCAATTTTCTTGAAAATTCTAAAATTTAACCAAAAAAATCAACATTTTAGGAAAAATTAACTAAACGATTGATTTTTGGTCAAATTTTTGACCCAAAAAAATAGAAAATAAAAAATGTACAAATACATTTATTTTAATGCCAATTTGACTTTTGTGTAAAAAAATTCACAAAATTTGATTAAAAACCTTGATTTCTGAATTTTTTAGTTTTAGATTCTAAATCGACAAAAAACAAAATTACTTTTATTTTAGTCATAATTAGGTGTAGTTTCTTTTTCAATATTTGGTTTAGGGACTATTTGAAATCGCTTGCGCATCCAATTTCGCGATTTATCGAGTCAAAATGCAAATTGCCGTTTTTAGCCTTAATTAGGAGACCAAAACAATTCTTCATGACTTACGAATGGATGATTGCATTTCACTCATTTTTTAAGATAAGTCCAAATATGGGGTCATTTTTGGGAGATTTACTTGGGTACATTCTAGTTTGGTTGATTTGACTTATTCAGAGGTTAGGAAACCCAACTAAGATGCTTCAATTAATGTAATTTGACTTGGCCCATTCTAGACTAGAATGTAATTGAAATAATTGAGCTTCAATTTGACTAATTGAGGTTCAATTAAATATATGAGTTTAGCTTGTAGCCTTACTTCAATAGGAATTCATTGGATTTAAACATTTTGTGCATAATTAATCGATTTGAGATAGCCCAATTGCATCTCATTTGATTAGATTCATGTAGAAATATTTGGTTTTGTTTAAATTGGGTAAAACCAGAAAAATTATAATAAAATTCAGACAAAAACTCAACCTGGTCAACCCGGCGTTGACTTTCGTTGACCTGCGTTGACCATATTTGACTGGTGTTGACCGGCAAATTTTTCCAGTCAATTTTTGGCCAGAAACCACCTTCAGCTGACCTACTTCATGGCCAATGCGTTTATGCCCTTAATTTTCAAATTTCGAAATTTTCCCCATATTCTACGAAATTTGCAAATTTGCCCCCCAAGTTTGATGAAATTACAAAAGGACCCCAACTAATCCCTTACCTCAAGATTAGATCATCATCGTCTATTGAGAATGCATTGTAACCATTCAATTTAAACATGTGATGTATTTGGGTGTCATCTTAGGGCTATTAAGTTTGTTAAGAAGAAAAATTGCATCCTAACCCTTGGATCAATTCATAGGCTAGGATGGCTTTTCTCATGCACATATAAATACCATTTTCCTTTGAGAAAAGGGAGGGGCCATTTTTTTAGATCTATTTTCTCTGACTAAAAACTCTCTCTACATCTCTCTCTCCCCACCAACTTTTTCCCTCTCATCTTTGCGTGCATTTTTTTTCCTTTGGCCGCACCACCCCTCATCGGCGTTCAGCCTCTCGTCGGTGAGCTCTCTGGTGCTGCCAACCACCACAATATTCCTCTGCCCTTCCTCAAGTTCCAGGTGGCTGGGATTAATAAAAAAAGTCGCCAGTGGTCTTTCGGTGCCCGATCTGATAACTGTTCTGTCCAGCAACAAATCAAAGCAAATTCGGCATCGTCTTCAGCATCTCCGATGATCTCAATCCCTCTAAGACAGTCCTTGACGTTCCTAGGTGTTGCGGTGGCTCGGTGATAGTTCACGGGAGTTCGTTTCATGTGAAAACATTAAGAGGTAAGCTCTTTGGCCTCTAGTTCGATGAAGCGAGGTCTCAATAGGAGATTGAGGCTAGAGCTCATCTTAAGGATTGATTTGTGAGGTCAATGATGACTTGATGATGTTTAGGATGTATTGGGAAGGAAGTAGATAGGTTGTGATGATGATAGTATGTTTGATTGCTTGGATGATCACTATTATGCAATTACGGATCCATGACGGATCTCTCTGTGCATATGTCTAAACGAGCTAGTAAATGTGCTTTTTTGTGCTTGATGCCTTCATGAGAGTCAAAGATGACTTGATTAGCTTTCTAATGAACAATAGCACGTCCTGATCTAATGTTGTTTGCTATCTAAAATCTGCTTCGAAAGTTAGGAAATGATTCTGGAAAATTGACAGGTTTTAGTTCACTGTTATGTATTGATTGATCTTGGCTGCTTGTCGATTTTCTTTGGATTTTTGTGCTTTGAATCTTAAATCAAAGGCTTCATGAAAATTGTTTAAAATATATTTCTCTACAACATACTTTTTTTCCAGAATTTGTGAAAATTATTTGGATAGGTTGATCTTAAAAATATCGTTCTTATTTCTGCACATTTTTGACACCATAAGTAACTTTCTGTTTTGGCCGAAAAGAGGTTTGAAATGACATTGTTTTAGCTCGAGTCATCGTAAAATTAGATAATAGATATCCCGAGCTTTGAAACAATAGGTCGTATGACCTAATCGAGTGTCGTTTGACTCTTGAAAAATGCCTCCGAAGATTAACGATTCTGCAATAGTTTAGGTCCTTTTTGGTTTTGATTCTGTTCTGCATTCTGACTTTGTTATTTTTGTACCGATTTTCACGATCAAATTTTGACAAAATTGTCTACATGAGTTTTGTTTCAAATCGTCTCATACATCTTTTATATTTTTTTCATGATTTTTGGATGTGTTTAACTAGGTCAGATCTACTCAGATCTAAGCCTAGGTCAATCTGTTCTATATCAATTTCTGATTTTCCTATGTTTGTATTGTTTTTTGTGTTGAGTTTTGGAACAGCTTTACTCATGAAAGTTTCTTGTATAGGTGTTGTACATGTTCTATATTTTTTTTTCAAAATTTTTAGACATGTTTAGCTAGGTCAAAATCGCTTAGATCTGAACATAGGTCAATCAGTCCTACATTAGTCTGAGATTTGTTTGGATGAAATTGAGTCCATAAATGATCCTATTTGGTCTCAAATCCTTCATAAGAGTTGAAATACATGATATATATATATATATGACATCTTGGAATTTCAATTTTGTTTTCAATTAAATAAATCGAGCTGTTCATCGACGCGTCTATAGTGCTGTTCTTAGAGCTGATCACTCTTGAGATAACTAGATTATCTGGGGAAGTCACTAAGGGATTTTAATGCAATAGACTTGGGAATTCGACCAGGAATCGACTACTCAACCGTGCTCATCTGCAGAGATCATTATGGCACAATTAAAAATCAATTAGAGATCAGAGATAGGTCGATTCGACAGAGATGTGTGGCTAAACGTGGGTGATTCCACCAAATTACAAAATTCTCATCAATCAGTACTAGACTGATTTTTCTGTCATTTTGGTATCCTGTGTCCATATTTGAAATCTCGAGATTTTCATGACCACCGAGAGTCACCAATGTGTAGAAGAGGTTGATTGTGGCTCAAAGAAAATTGACCACGAGTCATTTGCACTAAAAATTTCTAAAAGCTAAAATCGCACCAAATTAAAATTAACCGCGAATTTGAATCGATCAGAAATTGAAAGTTTTATCATGTCATGAGTCATTTTAGGAATGTCGACTCATCCTCCGAAGATTTTTCTCAAACCGAGATTTTTGGCAAAAAGTCGATACAGGGCCATTTTTGACAGGAAAATTCAAAGGATTGTTTTTTATTGCGTAATTGGGATGCGGGTTGGTTCTATTGGCATTGAAAAATATCAATTTGATCATGAGTACCTTGGTTGAATTTTTGGAAGCTGAATTGAGTTAATTCAAGTGAGGATTGAATCCAATTTGAGGGAAATACCTTCAAATTTGTAGCCCTCCTTGCCTCAACCTTTTGGACCCTCTCATTAGCTTCCTAGGGAAGCTTTGTGGCTACTTTTGGCTGAGGAAGCCAGCCCATCCATGATGGGGTCTCATTCTCACTGTTTCAGTCACTGCCGTCACTTGGCTCGGCCTTTCTCGGCCAAGATCAGTAGCCGAAGTTCCAACAAGACTTTGGAACTTTGAGGCTCACTTTGAAGCTCTTCTCGACCCCGCTTGGTGTCCCCGCTTTGGAGTTTGTGGACCGCCTCCGCGTCCCCATCGAAGTGAACTCATTGACTCACAAATCCAGTGAGTTTACTCACTAATCTCCGCTTACGGAGTTAATTATGCTTAAGGGTTTTTTAGTTTAAGGTAAGCATGGATTAGGTGGTTAGTTAGGATAGATTAGTTATTTAATTAATCGTTATTGCATATTAGGTGGTTAGAGTAGCGTAATTAGAGCCTAGATAAGTTGTAATATTTATATAAAGTGGTTTGGAATTTTTCCGGGCCTGTTTCGATATTTAATTAGGCTTTTCTGGCCTAAATTGCATTTTTGGTATTTATTTAATTAATTTTCATAATTATTTAATTAATTATTATTTTCCAAAAATAAGGCTGGGATAGCCGGTGACCGGAATTTCGTGTTGATTTCAATGGCGTGTTTTGTTTATTTATTTGAGTGCTAAATTGTGCTGATTGAGTGATATTTGTAATTTTGGGATTTTATTCCAAAATTGAGTATCTTCGGTATTTAATTAGAAAATAGCGGGCGTTGGTTTACAATGCCAAAAATGTGTTTGTGGACTATTGGAAATAGTAGGATTTTGAAAAGGAAAAATATTGTATTTTGGCTAAGGCCGACCGTGTACCCAAACATGATTATTTTTATCGGGAATGATAAAAGTGGTGAAATTGTTGATTAATTAGGATGGTATACTATATTAGCCTACGAGCTTTGATATATCAGCTTAGAGTGAGCAGTATGCCAGTATACTTTATTAGCTTGCGGGCTTTGATATATCAGCTTAGTGTGAGCAGTATACCTTAGCAGCTTCTGGTGAGCATTGTCAGTATACTATATCAGCTTGAGGGCCCTGATATATCAGCTTAGCGCGAGCAATATACTATTTATCAACTTAGAGTGAGCTATACTATCTATCAACTTACTGAACAGTCCTTGATGTGATCGGACTTTATAGATAGTATTGATTGAGTTGATTGAGAGATGGTCTTGATGACATGAAATCGACTAGTTCGATTGATCAATGGCTCGATCTGATTTGATAGATTGAATTGCTGAATGATTGATTGAGTGGTTGAATCATACTAACTTGCAAGAAAGGACTAAGGCAAAGGTAAATCCTTTAACTTGTGCTTGTGCTTAGGCAGCCCTTGGGGCGTATTTCCTTCCTAGTCAAGACTTAGGGGGTGAACTTGCTAAGACGTCGTCTCACCCCATTGTGGGATAACATTTTGAAGTCCTTAGATGGCAGCTCCTCCCAAGCATTTTGGCCAACCAAATAAGGTCATCGAAGGGAGATGTTATATTCCACTTCATGGGAACCTGAGGGGATGGGTCTATGAACTCGTGAGGTCCGTGGTTTGGGTTGATGTGGGTTTACCCCATAAGGTACCCCACCAATACAGATCATTGTATAGTCGCAAGTGAAATGGACAAAACGAAGGTCTTATACCGAAGTTTGAGGTCCCTATGTCGATGCTGGAGGTTGCTTTCGAGAAAGGCACGGCCGACCCACCAGGTGGTTCAGTGGTGGACCCGAGTTCGTCGGAGCCAAGGACCTCGAAGTATTTAGTCGAAGACTCGATTGATTAGAGGATCTGTAGCCTCTACCCCCCCTTTTGTAGACCATGTATATAGTTGGCTAGTATTATATATGACATAGTTTGTTATGTGTATAAAGGTGTGGTTCAGTTTTGGAAAATTGTGGCCCTACTTTTCTATCCCATCTTTATATTGTCTAGGGATTTATTTATTCGCTTCCGCATCCGCATTAAAATGAATGGGTTAGCGATGCATCCTCGGATGTCACTATTTAATCAACCACCAAGGGATGGGCGCATGCTCAGAGGATTGAGGTGTAACATCCCCATTTGGTGGTATCAAAGCATGGTTAATGGTTAGAGTGGTAAGGTGCGATGGTTTATGGGATAGTTAGTATGATTGGCCTTTATTTCATGCTGGTGCATGTCTGTGGTAGTTGATTGGTAGAATTGTTTGTTTGAGGTTGCTTAACTTCTAATTCTGTGTGGAATTGGAAGGCAAGTTTCTGTAGAAAACTTGCAAGATGAGTGATTAGGAGTAGAGGACTCCTATGAAGCATACTATAAGGCCTGTTACTTGGGGTAGGATGCCGATGAGGGTCGGTACCCTTCATTGCAGTTCGAAAAGACCTCAATTTGGATAGGCATGCAGATTTGTATGTGCGTCAGGTAGTTCGAATGCATGGAGTGCCAGTTACGATAACCTCAGATAGAGACTCAAGATTTACCGCCGTTTTTTGGAAAAGCTTGCAAAGTGCTTTAGGTACCAAGCTGCAGCACAGTATGGCATATCATCCTCAGACGGATGGCCAATCTAAGAGGACGATTCAGACCCTCAAGGACATGTTGAGAGCTTGTGTACTAGACTTCAAAGGGAGTTGGGAAGATCAGCTTCACCTGGTGGAATTTGCCTGCAACAATAGTTATCAACAGAGCATCCAGATGGCTCTATTCGAAGCGTTGTATGGTAGAGTGTGCAGAACATCAGTGTGTTGGGATGAAGTTGGGAAAAGGAAGATTACAGGCCCAGAGTTGGTCCAGCAGTTTGTGAATGCTGTCGCAGTGACTAAAGGCAAATTAAAGACCGCACAGAGCAGATAGAAAAGTTACGCAAACAAGCGCTAGAGATTATTGGAATTCCAAGTTGGTGATTACGTGTTTCTGAAAGTGTCACCAATGAGAGGAACTCCGCGCTTTGGAAAGAAAGGAAAACTGAGCTCGAGGTATGTAGGTCCATTCGAAATTCTAGAGAGAATTAGGGACCTAGCATATCGTCTTGCGTTGCCGCCGAGATTGGCGCAAGTGCACGATGTCTTTCACATGTCGATATTGAGGAAGTACGAGTCTGACCCCACCCACGTGCTTAATTTTGAAGAATTGGATGTTGATGACCGAGTGTCATACGTTGAAAACCCGGTTCAAATAGTGGACAGAAAAGAACAAGTTCTGCATACAAAGACCATTCCGTTGGTCAAAATGGTCTTCCAACACCACGGTACTGAAGGAGCAACGTGGGAGACTGAAGAGTCGATGAGACAGTTGTACCCCCACCTTTTTGCTTAAGTTTTACGATGGTTTAAATTTCGAGGACGAAATTTTTATAAGAGGGGAAGAGTTGTGACATCCTAGATTTTCGATCCTATTTTCTATTGAATAAATTGAGCATTTTATTGACGTGCCTATAGGGCTGTTCTTAGATCTGATCACTCTCGAGATAACTAGACTATCTGGGGAAGCCATTAAGGAACTTTAAGGCAATAGACTCGAGAATTCGATCAGGTTTCGGCTATTCGATCGTGTCCATCTTTAGAGGCCATTATGGCACAGTTAAAAATCGATTTGAAATCAGAATTAGGTTGGTTCGACTGAGATGTGTGGCTAATCATGGGTGACACCACTAAATGGAAAATTCTTGTCGGCCGGCACTAGATTGATTTTCAATCATTTTGGTACCCTATGTTTGTATTTGAATCCTCGAGGTTTTCACGACAATCGAGAGTCGCCAATGTGTCAATGGGTTCATTGTGCCTCGAAGAAAATCAACCATGAGTCAATTGCACTAAAAATTTCTAAAAGTTACCCGGTAGCTTAGATCACGCTAAAAACGCGCCGAATGGAAATTAACCACGAATTCGAGTCCGATTTCAGAAAATTGAAGGTTATGTCATGTCACAATAAATTATAAAGCATCGACTCAGTCTCAAAAGATTTTTCTGCAACCCGAGACTTTTTGGGAAAAAGTCAAGGTAGGGTCGTTTTTGTCCAGAAAAAGTCGGGGATCGTTTTTTATCGCACAATTGGGAATCAAGTGGCATCAATTGGTGAGGAAAAATACCAATTTGATCATTGAGGTGCCAATTGAATTTATGACAGTCAATTAGGATTGAATCAAGTGAGAATAAGTGCCCCCCTTGCCTAGCCATTTTGGACCATTTCAAGGGTTCTAGGATGGGCATGGGTGGCTGAATTGCAGCCAAGGAGGAGCTGGTCGTTGAGGATGGTCAAGGGAGACCATGGAAGAGAAAAAAATGGCCAAGTAGGGCCCTTGTCCCCCTCATCTCCCTCTTCCTCTCCCCTTAGCTGCCGCCCAGCCCTTCCTTAGCCTTCATTGTGCATTTTCGGAACCAGCAAGCCAAAGAAGGAGCAACAGGGCCGCTGGACCGCCCCTCACACCGTCGCATGCCTCGCCGCCCACATCGGATCGCCGTTCGTCACCCCTACCAAAGCAAGTTTTCTCATTCTCTCTTGATGTGGCCATGTGGCACTTAAATGGGTAAGGATGGACTAAGTCAAAAAGCTATGAAAGATTCTAGAACTCCAATCAAATCTTGACATTTGTCCGGCGATTTGTCCCCGTATTAATTAATTTGTGTCAAAAAATTCATTCAAGGCATTCATAAAACTAATATAGGGTGCCACCTCATTGGACGAGTTGTTCATATTTGTACACGATTGACGGTTTTATGAAAACCAAGGTCCATGCCAAAATTTATTAAACTTTAATCAAATGATTGTGATAAAGTTTGTAGCCTTTTTAAACTTGTCCATGACAATTTCTAATTAGAATTGGTTCATTGGATGTTTTAAAATAACTTTGTGATTGGTCTTGGTTGTTTGCCCTAACCGGATCTCAATCGAGTGGACTGGGTCCATGGCCAAACATGCCATGCCTTGGTTTATCCAAGGTTTATGTCTATGATCGATCCTCATACCTTATTCTCATGGCTTAGAATTCGAGGGAGTTACATTTCTCCCCCCTTTAAATAAAATTTTGTCCTCAAACTTTAAATATGTACTTGGCTCAAATAGGTGTGAGTTTGACCCTCTCATACTTTCTTCACTCTCCCAAGTCGCTTCTTCTACCCCCATGGTGTTGCCATATTACTTTAACTAAGGGAATGACCTTATTTCTCAAAACTTGCTCATTTCGATCCACAATCCACACTAGCTCCTCAATATAAGACACTTTGTCATCTACTTCGATCTCCTCGAAGTTTAGCACATGTGTCGGATCGGGTTCATACTTTCTTAATATTGAAATATGGAAAACATTGTGGACCTAAGCAAGCTTTGGTGACAAGGTCAACCGGTACGCCAAATTCTCTACTCGTTCTAGTATCTCAAAAGGTCCTATAAATCTAGGACTCAATTTTCCTTTTCTAACGAAACGGGACATACCTTTTATGGGCGATACTTAAAAAAAAAAAACATGGTCGCCAACTTAGAATTCTAGGGGTTTCCGCCTATTATCAGCATAACTCTTTTGATGACTTTAGGTGGCTCTAATTTTATCTCGGATAGTCTAAACGGCGTCTATAGTAAGTTGAACTAGCTCTAGACTAGCGATCTTCTTTTCCCCAACTTCATCCTAACATACTAGAGTCTTGCAAGCTCAACCATAAAGTGCTTCGAATGATGCCATACCAATACTTTGTTGGTAACTGTTGTTAAATGCAAACTCGATGAGATGTAAATGCTCATCCTAGCTTCCCTTGAAATCTATAACACATGCTTGAAGCATCTCTTCTAAAGTCTGGATGGTTCTTTCAGTTTGGCCATTCGTTTGTGGATGATAAGTGGTGCTATACTACAATTTCGTTCCTAGGGCAGCTTGGAAACTTCTCCAAAATATGGCAGTAAATTTAGGATCCTAATCTGAAGTAATAATCATTGGCACCCCTTGTAAGCAAACTATTTACCGCACATAACTTGTCATATTCTTCTAATGAGAAATTCTTCCGCACTGTTAGAAAAATGAGTGGACTTCGTAAGTCTATCAATTATCACCCAAATGAAATTGTTCCCTCTCTGACTTCTCAATAAACCTAGAACGAAATTCATGGTGATATGTTCCCATTTCCATTCTGGAATTTCCAATGGTTGTAATAGTCCTCCCGGCTTACAATGTTGCGCCTTATTTGTTGACAAGTCAGACATTTTGCAACGTGCTTAGCGATATCCGACTTCATGCCATTCCACCAATAATGTTGCCAAAGATTTCGGTACATCTTCGTGCTATCGGGATGTATACTGTATTGACTGCAATGAGCTTCAGAAAGAATTTCTTCTTTTAATTCTACATCATTGGGCACACATAATTGCCCATGAAACTTCAGTATTCCATCTTCTATGACATGAGAATCTGATCTCTTTGTTTTTGCAACTTCCTTTACGATCTTATGAATTTTTGTATCCATCTACTGCAACATTTTAATCTTCGATAACACCTCTAACTCAATCTGAAGAGTGGCCAATAACCTCGATAGATAGCCAATCTCAAGCTTATACTCTAGATCATGAACTTCTTCAAGCAATTTCCATTCTTGGACCATCAATTGCGCAATAGTGGATTTCCGACTGAGAGCGTCGGTAACTCAATTTGCCTTGCCGGGATGGTACAATATTTCAAAGTCGTAATCCTTCAAGAATTCCATCCAATGCCTTTGTCGCATATTCAACTCCTTCCAGGAAAACAAGTACTTCAAACTCTGATGATCCGTGTAAACCACGAACTTTTCACCATAAAGATAGTGTCTCCATATCTTCAAGGCGAATATAATTGCAACCAATTCCAAATCATGGGTTGGATAGTTGAGTTCATAGGGCCTCAATTGTCTCGATCCATAGGCCATTACTCTCCCATGCTACATCAGTACACATCTTAGCCTTTTGTGAGAGGCATCACTATATATTTCAAAACCTCTTGGTCTGGAAGGTATCATCAAGATAGGAGCAATAGTGAGTTTCCACTTAAGCTCCTGGAAACTCTGTTCATATTTGTCTGTCCACTCAAATTTTACATCCTTTCATAGTAGTTGCCTTAGAGGGGCAGCTATGCAGGAAAATCTTTCCATAAATCTTCTGTTATAGCCCGCCAGGCCAAGAAAACTTCAAACCTTTGTGACCGTGGTCGGTCTCGGCCAATTCATCACTACTTCCACCTTGGTCAGATCCTCTGAAATTCCATCACTAGATACCACGTGACCAAGAAATACCATGTGGTTGAGCCAAAATTCGCACTTGCTGAATTTGCTTAAAGTGTATGCTCCCGAAAGGTTTACAGCGCCATTCTTAAATGTTGTTCACGTTCTTCCGAGTTCCAAGAATATATGAAAATATCATCAATAAATACTATGACAAAGCGGTCTAGATACAGCTTGAAAACTCAATTCATCAAGTCCATGAATGCCGCTGGTGCATTGTCAAATTGAATGACATCACGGTGAACTCATAATGTCAATACCGTGTCCGAAAAGCTGTGACATCTTGGATTTTTCAATCCTGTTTTCAATTAAATTAATCGGGCCTTTCATCGACGTGCCTATAGTGTTGTTATCAGAGTTGATCACTCCTGAGATAACTAGACTCTTTGGGGAAGTCATTAAGGAATTTTAATGTAATAAACTTGGGAATTCAACTAAGAATCGGCTACTCGACCGTGCTCATCTGCAGATATCATTACGACACAGTTAAAAGTCGATGAGAGATCAGAGATAGGTCGGTTGGATAGAGATGTGTGGCTAAACGTGAGTGATTCCACTAAATTACAAAATTCTTGTCGATCGACACTAGGCTTATTTTTCTATTGTTTTGGTACCATGTGTTCGTATTTGAAACCTCGATATTTTCATGACCACCGAAAGTCATCAATGTGTTGAAGAGGTTCATTGTGGCTTGAAGAATATCGACCACGGGTCATTTGCACTAAAAATTTCTGAAAGCTACCCGGTAACCTAATTCACGCTAAAATCGCGCCGAATTGAAATTATCTGTGAATTTGAATCCAATTTCAGAAATTGAAAGTTCTGTCATGTCACGAGTCATTTTAGGAACGTCAACTCAGTCTCCAAATATTTTTCGGCAAACCGTGATTTTTGGTAAAAAGTCAACATAGGGCCGTTTTTGACCGTGAAATTTTGAGGACCATTTTTTATCACGAAATTAGGATGCAAGTGGGTTCTAATGACGAGGAAAAATACCAATTTGATTGAGGACTCGACAGTTGAATTTTTAGAAGCCAAAATGAGTAGATTCAAGAAGGAATTGAGTCCAAATTGAGCTAAATGTGTATAAAATTCGTAGCTCCCCCTTGGACCTAACATTTGGACCATCTCAAGACTTCTATAGGAAGGCAAAGGGCTGGGAAATTGGCTGTTGAAGACAGCAAGCTTGGTGGGACCAAGTTGAGGGGACAAAGAGATTAGGAAAAGACCAAGGTGGCCCCCTCCATAGCCAATCGGTCCCCTCTCCCTTCTTCCCCCTCCATTTTCATCAACCTCCATCCCAATAGCTGAAGAGACTTCAAAGACCTGCAGATGCTGAGCCTCCCTCCTCCCCCTAGCCGTCGAGCATCCCGCCGGAGTCGCTGAGTGTCGTTGCTGCCATCGCGAGCCCGCATGTGTGCCTGTGTCCCAGCTACAACTTCTAGCTCTCTCTGTCGACATACCACCTAGTTCAAAGTCCCTCAGGCGACGTCTAGCCCAATTGGAGCTTGTCCAGGCCGCCTCCACTGCCGTGAAGCTCCGCCACAACCCGCCTGGACCCACAACCAGCCGCGCCGCCCGTTTTAGCCTTAACCGCCCGCTGGAGCAATCTCTTCAGCCACCGAGTAGAAGCCGAAACTAGTGGGTCTCACAACCACTATTTGGCTCGTTTTTGTGGCCTTCCGAACCTCGAAAGGCGGTCCCGCTTTGGAGTTTGTCATTCCTCTCAGCATCCCCGTCGTTGTGATCTGAGCGAATCGTTAATCAAGTGAGTTTACTTACTAATCCCTGCTTAGTAAGTTAATGACGTTTAAGGGTTGATTAGTTTAGACTAAGTATGGGTTAGATGGATAGTTAGAATATATTAGTGAATTAATTAATCGTTATTGCATGTTACGTGGTTTGAGTAGTGTAATTAGAGCCTAGACAAGCTCTAGTATTTATCTAGACTGGTTTGGAAATTTTTCGGGTCTATCTCGGCTTTTAATTAGACTTTTCTGGCCTATGCTGCTATTTTTGGTATTTATTAATTAATTCATGTAATTTATTAATTAATTAATTATTTTCCAGAAATTAGACCAGGATAGTCGGTGACCGGAATTTCGTGTTGATTACAATGGTGTGGTTGGATTATTTAATTGACTGTCATTTTGTGCAAATTGAGTGAGTTGTGATTTTGGGGTTCTTTTCCCAAAAATTTTCTAATTTCGGCAATTAATTAAAAAATCACCGGGCGTCGATTTACAGCGCCAAAATTATTTTTAGGCACTATAATAAATAGTGGGATTTTCAAGTGAGAGAAAATTGTATTTTGGCTAAAGCCGACTGTGTACCCATACACGATTATTTTTATCGAGTATGATAAAAGTGGTATAAGGGTTGGTTGAGTAGAATGGTATACTATATCAGCCTGCGAGCTCGATACACCAGCTTAGAGTGAGCAGTATTCCCTAAGTATTGCACAGCTTTGGTGAGCATTACGAATTGCACACTTTGCTGAGTAATTAAGAATCGCATAGCTTTGGTGAGCAATTAAGTACCGCACAGTTTTGGTAAGCATTAGCCATATACTATATCAGTCTGAGGGCTTGGATATATCAGCTTAGAGTGAGCAATATATGTGGTTGTCAGCTTTTGGCGAGCATTTCTATCTATCTTCAGCTTAGGGTGAGTAGTCCTTAATGTAATCAGACTGGATATATAGTATTGACTGGATTGACTGGGGAATGGTCTTGATGACATGGAATCGACTGAGTCGATTGATCGATGGTTTGATTTGATTGGATGAATTGATTAGTTGATATGATTGGATGGTTATCTGAATTATATTGACTTGCAGGAAGGGACTAAGGCCAAGGTAAGTCTTTTGACTCGTGTTTGTGCTATTCTTCCTAGTCAGGTCTTAGGGGGTGAACTCGCCGAGACGTCGTCTCAACCTATTGTGGGATAATATTTCAGGTCCCTAGATGGCAACTCCTCATAAGTATTTTGGTTAGCCAAAGAAGGTGACAGAATAGAAGTGCTTCATCCTGCTTCATGGAGACCCAAGGGGATGGGTATATGAGTTGGTGAAATCCATAGTCTGGGTTGATGCGGGTCTACCCAAAAAGGTGCCCTATCAATACAGATCATGGTATCGCCGGAGCGGAATGGCCAGAGAAAAGGGCCTATATTAGAGTCCGAGGTTCCTTTTTATGTCCTGGAGGTTGCTTTTGGGAAAGACATGATAGATCCTCCAGAAGGTTCAGTGGTGGACATAGAACCGGACATGTCAGAACCAAAGTCCCCGGTGTACTCAACTGAAGGCTCCAATTGGGAAGAGAATGAGGATGAAGATGAGGATAATGATATGTAGCTTATGAGAAACTCCCAATGTTTTGTAGACCTCGCTTATATATATAAATATCAACTTGGTTTATGTATGACTAGTTATGATATGTATATATAAGTGTGTTGATGGTTTTCAAAAGTTGCCTTACTTTTCTATCCCATTGAATTGTTGTCTGGGGATTATTTATCTGCTTCTGCATGTGCATTAAAAATGAATGGGTCGACGATGCGTCCGGGGACGTCGCTATTTAATCAACCATAGAGGGTTGGGCACGCACTCGGAGAATCAGGGCATGACATCCCTGTTTAAGTGATATCAGAGCAAGGTTAGTGATTGGAGTGATAAGGTGCGATGGTCTATAAGATAGTTAGTAGGAAATACCTTTATTTCATGCTAGTGCATGTCTATAATAGCTGATTGGTAGAATTGTTTATTTGTGTGGATCGCTCGGTTTCTAATTCGGTGTGGAATTGGGAAGTAGGTTTCAGTAGAAAAACTGAGCCATGAGTGATCAAGAATAGAGGACTCCTAGGAAGTGTACCATCGGTCCTACAACTCAAGGTAGGACGCCGATGAGGGCCGATACTCAAAGAGGCTAGGTAGAGTGCCAGCTCATGCTAGCACCAGTGGAGTAACACCACCTCCCGTTGGTGCTGGGCAGCAGTCCTTGGTGATCTGGGGATTGTCGGGATCACGTAGGTGCTGGATGCGATGAGAGATATGATGGGGCAACAAGCCCAGAATCAAGATGCCGCCTTTATCGCTACCGTTGCAACCACCGCTACTGCCGCAGCCGCCGTTGCACTTGTCGCTGCAGCTGTTAAGGTTCCAGCCAGGAACTTAGTTGCGGACAGGGAGAGACCAATCCACAAGTTGGTAGAACAATTTTTGAAGCTGAACCCGCTGAGGTTTACTGGTACCGGAGATCTAGAGACTGCATCTCTTTGGATTCATGATCTTGGTAAGGCTTTTACACTTCTGAGGTGTAATAAGGAGGAGAAAGTTGTCCTGGCAATATATATCAACTGCAAGGTAATGCAAATATCTGGTGGAGGGCCACTAGAGATATAGTATTCTCGGGAAGAGTAGTCCTACTGTAGGACGCGTTCCTTAGAGCCTTCAATGACAAATACTTTTTGGGTAGCACTCGAGAACAGAAAATGTAAGAATTTCAGCGACTCTGCCAAGGGATGATGACTGTTGACTAATATGAAATCAAATTTGCGGAGCTTTCTCAATATGCTCCGAGGTTGATCGAGGATCCAGAGGATAAAGCTCGAAGGTTTAGGAATGGCCTTCGGCTAGAGATGAGGCAACCGCTGGTGTCGTTTGATTTGAAGGATTATCGTGAAGTCTACAACTAAGCACAGCTGCTTGAAAGAAGTTTAAACGAACATGCTGCCTCATTTGGATCAAGGTTTAGTGGCATAGAGAAGGGATGGTATGGAAAGAGGCCCATGACCGAAGATAGATTCCAAGTTCTGCCTAACAGGAAGGGCGGACTTGGCAAGTCGACGCCACAGCAGAATGGCTTGTGTCGCTTTTGTGGAAGGCGACATGGTTCAAACCCGTGCCCTCGAAGAATGGGCGCTTGTTTTGAATGTGGCCAACAGGGTCACATAGCCAGGAATTGTCCTAGAAGACTAAGGGGATGATCGCAGTTACCGCCGCTGCCACCATTGGGTCAGATCAGAGGGTATGCATTGCAAAATGCACCACAGGGTGGACAGATCAGACCCTCAGTTCAAGGAACAGTTTATGCCATACCAGAGGTCAGGCTGAGCATGCGCCTGATGTGATCACAGGTACAATTTCATTGAACAACCATGCCGCTTATGCTTTATTCGACTCTGGCGCAATTCATTCTTTTATTGTCAAGTAATATGTTAAGTTGATAGGATTAAGTCCTGAGTTGCTGGAGTTAGTGGTTAGCATATCTACACCGTTAAAGGATAAGGTGTTGTCTACATTGGGTTGTTCTGGTTGCAGGTTAGCAATTGGTAAGCGAGAGGGGAAAATAGACTTGTTAGTCCTAGCCATGTATGACTTTGATTTGATAATTGGCATGGACTGGCTCACCAAGCAACGAGCTAAGATGGACTGTTATCGTAAATCGATTTAGTTTGACCTACTAGAGGGTGAGAGTTTCGAGTTCGTTGGGAGTCGAGGAAGACCCTCGATTACCTTGATCTCGTCGCTTGAGGCAACCCGTTTGTTAGACGGGGGTTGTCAAGGTTACCTGGCAATTGTCGTGGATATGGTAGTTGAGGAGTTGAAGATTGAAGACATCGCAGTGGTGCAAGAATTTCTAGATATTTTCCTGAATGAATTGCTAGGTCTATCGCCAGAGAAAAAGATCGAGTTCGTAATCGAATTAGCACCAGAGACGTAGCCAATGTGGCACCTCTCGACGGCTCCCGAACCGTTAGGGTTGCCACAGTTTGATTTCCATTCTCTTTCACTTGACCTGATAATGTAATACTCTGATACCAAGGAATTTCATTATAATTCATGAATCCTGGGGGTTTACATCTTTTAGATCGGTCCCTGCGCAATTTATATGGCGGAAGCACATCCATCAACTCCCTTCCTTATATTCAGAAAACGATGTACACCCATTGAACATTTATAGGTAAAAGCCGAACAAGTTTATTTACTTAAACCAGATGGACATCATTCATCGGTACATCAAAATGCCACAGTCTTCTATACTCGGCTATACTTCAAAAAATGACCGACATCTCCTCCAACAGTCGTATACTTAAAGTCATCGATCAGTGTCGGTGTCCAAAAGTTCCTTCCTTTGCTATCCTCCTCCTCGCGGTCATATCCAACCACTTGATCCATCTACCGGTGGCAGTGGCAGCAGAGGTATCTTATCTAGTCTGAAATGTTAATCCCCAAACGGGGTGAGTACAACCACTCAGCAGTAAAGATCCACCAAACTACATAATGCGTCAAACAGAACAATCAAGGTATCATGAATAAAACACATATCATTCATACATTCGAGCATACCTCACCTTACAGCCATGCATATATCACCATACAACATGCATATACCACCATGCACTTGTACTCATATCATCAAGCAGCCATGCATATATCACCATGCAACATGCATATATCACCATGATTCGTATCATCCATGCTATCAAGCATACATCACCATGAGATCTATTCACGCTTTCATGATCGCATTTTCAATATCAAATAGCATCAATTTACTTTCATAAGCAGATCATGCATCATGCCATATGATACACCCATGCACATGATTCAATTTCAGTTCTTATCTTTCACAAGGATCTTATTATTTTTCATCCAGGGACCAATGTTTGCATCCCACAATTTATCACTCGCACCCAACCTAGCGTCACGAGGAACCTCCGGGCATGCATCATAATACAACCCCTCACCCTCCGAGCATGTAACATAATACAACCAGGCATCCAAAGGGCATCAACTCATTCGAACCTTTGGGCATCTCGCACCCCAACTAGCATCACGAGGAATCCCCCCCAGCACACACCTCCAGGGCTTCCGGCACACACCTCCGGGCATCTTGAAACTCCTGAGGACATCTGGCACACACACTCCAGGCATCCGGCACCCACACTCTTGGCATCCCAACACTCCCGGGGCATCGTCGGCTCAGACCTCCGACGGTCTTGTTATTATCACAATATATAATCTCATATATGTCTCATTTTAATCATGGCATTTGATGCAACAATATCAAAGATCTAAAGTAGCTTTTTGATGTCATATGATACGCCAAACATCACCATATATGCAGTACGCATAAGATCCACGATATCACATTTCATAAAGAAGTTTATTGGTTTTTGAAACTAGAACCAATTTTCAGATAAAACAGAATGCACTTCTTTAGTGAAAATTCTTGGAAAATTAGTAAAAAATCTCAATAAATTCTGAGAATTTAACATGATATAAATAAGATCCACAGGAAGATATTTCATGAAGAACACCATGTCAAGAAAGATCCACATCAATCACATAGATCCATACATCACAACAAAAGAAATTCCAGCACCACTTTTGCACAGTTTCGGAAATAATTTCGATTAAGCCCTTAAATGAACTCCAAAAATTATTATATTTTGATATGTTATAGCTGAGATCTAAAGGTAAAATTCTCATGAAGAAATCGAAATTTAGTTCCTTCTGAATTAAAAGCTATAATTTTTATAACTCTTCCTATCTCTCGGCTCACTGTCCAGATTCATCCTTTTCAAAGAAAATCGTTTTCCCCGATCATTACTTGTCCGTTTGTCCTCAAATTTTAGTATGTTGCTCCTCAACATGTCGTCTAAAAGTCTCCTCGAGAACGCGAGATCAAATTCGGACTGAATAATTTCACAAAATTCACGGAATCACAACAGATCAACATAACAGCTTCCAGATCTAACTTCATCAAAGAAAAATGGTTTCATCAACCTATACTTGTCCGTTTCCTTTAAAATTTTGATATGTTATTCTCCAAGAAGTCCTTTACAACTTTCATCAAGAAGTCAAAGTCAGGTTCCAACAAGAACCTCGCATGCAACTCACGAAATCATCAAAGGTCGGACTGTTTTTTTCAAGAAACAGAATACTAGGCTAGAACACAACTCCTATAACTTCGAAATTTCACACTTCATCCACATCCGAGATTCACCATTCATCATACACAAAACACAGCAAGCAAAGGGTAGATCAATGGACTCTACTTGCCTCTAATCAAAGCAAAACATAGCAAGCAAACGGCGGCTCGACGGCGGGACTCGGTGGCTCGACGGCGGCGACAAACCTCCTCCTTCTTCCTCGTACGCTCGCTCTCCCTCTCTCAATTTCACTCTCTCTCTCTTGGTAACCCTCTCTCTCAATCCGCCCACTCTCCCTCTCTTTCTTTCCCCTTCATCATTTGCAATCATTTGGTTTGCATGGCTAATGCCACTTAGCTCTAGGGGAAAGACACTTGGCAAGCTCCTCTTGCCACTTGTGGATTTTCATGCAAAGAAGATGGGCCTCATTTGGCTGGGCTTGGGCCAGCCTTGGTCGAATACTTCATGGGCTCCTTGGGCCGGGCCTCTTGGCCCACTTTGGGTCCAACACTTTTGGGTCTAAAGTCCAACTTTTAAATGGCCCAAAACAATACTAAATAAGCCCATAATTGCTCTTAACAATTTACTTTAATCCCCACTTAATTTCATAATCTCAAATACTCACATGGCCATAAAATTTTGTAATATAAATCAATAAAAATCCAACTTATAAAGTACATGGCCAAGAATAAAATTTTCCTATCAATTTATACTTTAATACAAATCCTTAATCACTCATGGACATAGGATATATTTCCAACCAAATAATTGTCCATTAAAATGCTCGGCCTTAATCTATTATAATTTTTGGTTTAGTGGCCACAACATACCTCAACGACACAACCATTCACTTTTCCATAGGTCGTAATGCCTCTAGAAATTGCCATGAAATTTTTGGGATGCCATAGCCAATCTCTAAGGCTCTTTACTAGATGGCGTTATCTGAGTTGAAGGAACTGAAGGTGCAGATGCAGAATTGTTAGATAAGGATTTATCCGTCCTAGTGCATCACCTTGGGGAGCACTAGTTCTATTCGTAAAGAAGAAAGATGATTTGTTACGTCTGTGCATCGATTATCATCAACTCAATCAGGTGATGATCAAGAACAAGTATCAACTCCCGAGGATCGACAACTTGTTTGATCAGCTACAAGGAGCGACGATATTTTTGAAAATCAACTTGAGAACAGGATATCATTAGCTGAGGATCAGGAATGAGGACATCCCGAAGTCAGCATTTCATACTCGATATGATCATTATGAGTTTACTATAATGCCGTTCGGATTGACGAATGCTCCAGCTGCGTTCATGGATCTGATGAACCAAGTGTTTAAGGAATATCTAGATCAATTTGTGATCATGTTCATCAATGATATTCTTGTGTATTCAAGGAGTGATGAAAAGTATGAAAGTCATCTGAGATTAGTACTTCAAACCCTAAGGATTAATCAGTTGTATGCTAAGTTTAGCAAATACGAGTATTGGTTGACTCATGTTGCGTTTCTAGGTCACGTGATTTCAAATGAAGGAATCTCTATGGACCCAGCAAAGATTGAGGCAGTGATCAGTTGGTCGAGACTGATTACCGTGACAGAGATCAGAAGTTTCTTGGGTTTGGCAGGTTATTATAGAAGGTTCATAGAAGGATTCTTAGCTTTAGCGTAGCCGTTGACTAGACTCTTGAAGAAATAAGAAAAGTTTGTGTGGACAGACAAGTGTGAGGGTAATTTCCAAGAGCTTAAGCAAAAGCTGACTACCGCACTTGTGTTGACCATCCCATCTGGTCTTGGAGGATACGAGATCTATAGTGATGCGTCATTTAGAGAATTGGGTTGCGTGCCGACGCAACATGGTAGAGTTGTTGCATACGCCTCCCGCTAATTGAGACCTCATGAGCAGAATTACCCGACGCATGACTTAGAGCTCGCTGCCATTATTTTTGCTCTAAAGATTTGGAGACATTATTTGTGTAGAGAAAGATTCTAGATCTTGACCTATCATCAAAGTCTCAAGTATCTATTCTCTCAGAAGGAGTTGAATATGAGATAGCGCCGTTGGATAGAACTTCTGAAGGACTGCGATTATGATATCCTATGTCACCCAGGAAAGGAAAATAAGGTCGCCGACGCTCTCAGTCGGAAATCTTTAGTTGCTCTTATCCTGGGTAAAAAGTAGAATTTAATCGAGAGAGCCCAAGATTCGGTTTTCAAATTTGAGGTAGGCCACCTTTCAAATCTTATGGCCACCCTAAGAATTGAGCCGGATGTGCAAATTAGGATCAAATTACTTCAACTGACATACCCAGATGTTCAAAAGATTCTCCAAGAGGACACAGATAAGATAAAAGCTGACTTTCAGATTTCTGAGGATGAAACACTGAGGTTCTGAGGATAATTGGTTGTACCTGGCGATGTAAAGCTTAGATAGGAGATTTTATTAGAAGTTCATTATATCAGTTGCAGCATTTATCCTAGCAATACAAAGATGTATCAGAATTTGCGTCAACACTATTAGTGGTCCGGTATGAAGGCAGACATCGCCAAGCATGTCACTAAGTGTTTGATGTGTCAGCAAGTGAAGGCTCAGAACTGCAAGTTGGGAGGACTTCTACAACCTCTCAAGATCCCAGAATGAAAATGGGAGCATATCACGATGGATTTTGTGAATAGTCTACCGAGGAATCAGAGAGGAAATGATTCCATTTGGGTAGTGGTCGACAGATTAACAAAGTCGGCTCACTTCATTGCAGTATGAAAGGACCTTAGTTTGGATAGACACGTAGAGCTGTACGTGCGTCAGAAAGTTCGACTACATGGAGTGCCAATTACGATTACTTTTGACTGAGACCCGAGGTTTACAGCTGCTTTTTGGAAAAGCTTGCAAAGTGCTTTAGGGATAAAGATGCAATATAGTATGGCATATCATTCTCAGACCTATGGCCAGTCTGAGAGGACGATTCAAACCCTGGAAGACATGCTGTGAGCTTCTGTGCTATATTTTAAGGGAAGTTGGGAAGAACAGCTTTATCTAGTTGAGTTTGCCTACAATAACAGCTATTAGCAGAGCATGTGGATGGTCCATTTTGAAGCGTTGTATGGCAGAGCGTACAGAACGCCTGTGTGTTGGGAAGAAGTCGGGGAAAGAAAGATCACAGGTCTAGAGTTGGTTCAATTATCAGTGGATGCTGTTGTAGTTATCAGGAACAAATTAAAGACTGCTCAAAGTCACCAGAAAAGTTACGTAGATAAGCGTCGAAGGCTTTTGCAATTCCAAGTTGGTGATCACGTTTTTCTAAAAGTGTCACCGATGAGGAGAACTTTGTACTTTGGCAAGAAAGAAAAGCTAAGTCCAAGGTACGTAGGTCCCTTTGAGATTTTAGAGAGAATTGGGATCCTAGCGTATCGTCTTGCGTTGCCGCCGAGATTGGCACAAGTGCACAACGTTTTTCATGTGTTGATGTTGAGGAAGTATGAGCCTGACCTGGCCCACGTGCTTAATTTTGATGAATTGGACGTGGATGACAGAGTGTCGTACGTTGAAAACCCGGTTCAAATCGTAGATCGAAAGGAACAAATTCTGTGTACAAAGACCATCCCGTTGGTCAAAGTGGTTTGGCAATACCACAGCATTGAAGGAGCGACTAGGGAGAGTAAAGAGTCGCTGAGACATTTGTACCCCCACCATTTTGTTTGAAAGTTGTAATGGTTTAAATTTCGAGGACGAAATTTTTATAAGACGGGAAGACTTGTGACATCTTGGATTTTTCATTCCTGTTTTCAATTAAATTAATCGAGCCTTCTATCGACGCGTCTATCACTCTTGAGATAACTAGACTCTCTGGGAAGTCACTAAGAAATTTTAATGCAATAAACTTGGGAATTTTACTAGGAATTGGCTACTCGACCGTGCTCATCTGCAAAGATCATTACGGCACAATTAAAATTCTATGAGAGATCAGAGATAGGTCGGTTCGACAGAGTTGTGTGGCTAAACGTAGGAGATTTCACTACATTACAAAATTCTCGTCGACCGGTACTAGGCTAATTTTTTTTATAGTTTTGGTACCCTATGTCCGTATTTGAAACCTCGAGGTTTTCATGACCATCGAGAGTTGCTAATGTGTCGAAAAGGTTCATTGTGGCTCGAAGAAAATCAAGCACGGGTCATTTGTACTAAAAAGTTCTGAAAGTTACTCAGTAGCCTAGGTCACGCTAAAATCGCGCCGAATTGAAATTAACTGCGAATTTGAATTTGATTTCAGAAATTGAAAGTTCTGTCATGTCACAAGTCATTCTAGGAATGTCGACTTAGTCTCCGAATATTTTTTTGCAAAAAGTCGACATAGGGCCGTTTTCGATCGGGAAATTCTGAGGACCGTTTTATCACGAAATTGGGATGCAAGTGGGTTCTAATGATGAGGAAAAATACCAATTTGATCGAGGACTCGACGGTTGAATTTTTAGAAGCCGAAATTGTTAGAGAAAACTCCTTTATTGTTTTGAAGTTGACAAAACCTTTCCACAAGTCTAGTCTGAAGACTTGCAGACTCAAATGTTATAATCTGAAGAACTCCAAACTCTTTTGTCAAAGTCTGAAGATCGCGAGACTTTAGTCTAAAAGTCTGCCATCACTGACAGTTTCCAGACTGAAAAATGAAGATTTATCCAGATGCCGGATTATCTTCAAGGATTCAATTCGTATGTTTTTTGGAGGACCTTATGGTTGGATATAGCATCTATTTGATTGATTATTCTTATTGGAAATTAATAAATTATGAAGATCATTTGAAAGGCAAGTAAACTTAGAAGGTTCTACTTATGGAAACCAAATATTATGATTGTATGGGTGAACAGGATTGACAGGCTTTCATCACAATCATCTAACGACTCGAAGATCCCATTGATTGATTCTGTCCAATGGGTAGATTGGAAGAATTCCTTTTGTAAGTGCCAACGGTTATGAAGGCATAAAGGAGTATTTAAGACGGACTCTCAAGTTGTTTGAAAAGGTGCGTGAAAGAAGAATTTCAAAGTCTGAAGCTCTCCAGTTACTTACTATTTCACTTATTGAGCTCAAAGTTGTATACAAAAGAGAGAATTACTTAGTGAGACTTTGTGAGAGACCAGTAGAGACTCATCACTAAGAAAGTTGAAGATCACAAGTTGTATAATCTCTTTTGATTTATAGTGGAATCCAGCCAGTGGGCTATTAGCACGAGAGAGTGCACGTAGGCTTGATCTAAGCCGAACCACTATAAACTTTGTGTTCTAATTATCTTTCCTTGAACTCCTTACTTTCATTCGTATATTCGTATATTCATTTAAAGCTGATTACGTTCTTAGTCTAACATCTTCTAAAAGCAAATTACTTCTACTAAGTTTTGCGAAAATTTTTATTTACACCTATTCACCCCCTCTAGGTGTTTGCACTAGCCCTTTCAATTGGTATTAGAGCTTGTGTTCTTATTCTATTGAAGTGTTTTTACTTCTAAAGCTAAAGATCTATGGCTAGTATTTTGGCTCCAAGATTGGTTGAAGGCCAAAGCAACACCAAACCTCTTTACTTTGATAGGAAGGAATACAATGTTTGGAAAAATAAGATGAATGCATTCCTGAGATTAAAAGATCCCCTGGAATGGGATGTGGTAGAAAAAGGGATTATTCCCAAAGCTACATCAACCTTAGAAAGAGGAAAGGATGTTGCAGATGCAGGCGAATTGACACAAGCAGAAATATCCAAGAGACAAGCTCTCGATGCTAAAGCTATATACTCTTTATATTGTGCTTTATCTCCTACTGAGTATATTAGAATTTCATCTTGTGAAATAGCACAAGAAGTCTGGGATAGGTTGTATGTTACCTATGAAGGAACTAATCGAGTTAAAGAAAGAAAAATCAATATGTTACTCGGACAGTATGAAGCCTTTAAGATGAAGCCAGGAGAATCCATCACTGACATGTTCAGTCATTTCATGGAGATTGTAAACGGTCTAGCTTATCAAGGACAGCCAATCTGAAGACTAATAAAGGTCAACAAATTGTTGCTTGGACTCTCCAAAGACTGGAATCATGTGAAGACTTCAATAAGAGAAACCTAGAGGATCATGCCTCTTTCAGTAGATGAATTAGTTGGCACACTTTAATCATATGAAGTGGAGCAAATCAATGAGGAAGAAGATCCCAAAGGTAAGATGTTAATTGCCTTAAAATCTAATGATGATTTTGATATTACAGATTCAGAAGATGACTTGGATGATGAAGAGCTAGCACTCATGATAAGAAAGTTCAAGAAGTTGAACAGGAATGGAAGAAAGTTTAACTGGAAGAAGCAAAGCTCTCAAAGATTTCAGAGGAAATCAACTGAGGACAATGAGACCAACAAAGATGTGATTTGCTTCGAATGCAAGAAAAAGGGGCACATCAAACCCAACTGCCTTCTGTTGAATAAAAAGAAATGAAAGACAGAGAAAATCAAAAAGGCTCTCAAAGCAAAGACATGGAGTGATACATAATGCGAAGAAAATGATGAAAAATATGCCAATTCAAAATCAGACTTAGACTTTGAAACAAATTTAGACTCGAGACTCAAACAAGGAAGTCGAGGTTAGTGATTTAAAGATTCCTACTAAAGTCTCAAAGTATATAGATGAACTTCGTTTCAGGCTCAAAACATCTCTTAAAAGAATTTCCGAGCTAAAAAATGGAGAATTCTAAACTAAAGCAACAAGAAATTTCTTGGAAAGAAAAGTTTGAAAATATAGACAAAAGTTTTGTTAATTTGAAAGATAATGCAGATTCTCTTTCGAAGGAAAATACTTTTTTGAAAGAGGACATTTCAAATATCACAAAAAGGTTTTTAAAAGGATCTGAGAAATTAGAAAAGAGTCTTTCAAGTACAAAGACCTTATTTCAACAAATCTGGTTTGAGAATGACATCGGAAACCATTCCTTTAATTGATTTTCCAAAAGTGAATGAAAGAATCAAACAAAGACCCACACAAACATTTTATAGAAATCATTTTCAAAAAGCTTTTGTAAAACCCGTTGGCCAAAGTGCTCTCAAATATTCAAAGTGTAACAGCTCAGAACATTTCAAGAATAAATGTCCCAAGATTTGGAGACCTATTAAGAGGGATTGGGCAAAGACTATTTTTGGTATTAACTCGCCTGGACACAAGAAAATATGGGTACCAAAGAAAACTTGAGTTCTTTTTATGATTGTAGGTCACTATCAAGAAAAAAATCAAATGATATTTGGATAGTGGCTATTCAAGACACATGACAGGAGATTCAAGTTGTTTTATAAAGTTCGTACAAATAAATGGTGGAAAAGTTTCTTTCGGTGGAAAAAACAAAGGAATAATTGTTGGATGTGGAATTGTAAATATTGGAAGTCTCACAATCAACAATGTCTCATTGGTGGAAGGTTTGAATTACAATTCACTCAACATAAGTCAACTGTACGACACTGGATTCAAAATTAATTTTCAAGAAGGCATTTGTTCGGGAACTAGTAAAGATTTATCTCAATCTTTTACAGGATGAAGACATAGAAATATTTACCTTCTGGATATAAAACCAGAGAGCTCTCAATATCTAATTTACATTCAAGATGAAGCAAATCTTTGGTATCAAAAGCTTGATCATGTTAACATGGAGCATATTGCCAAGATTTCCTTGAAGAAGCTTGTTCGTGGACTGCCAACTTGACTTATAAAAAATCAGAATTATGCACATCATACATTTTGGGAAAACAAGTTAGAAGTTCTTTTAAATCTATAAATCAAGTTTCTACTAATCAATTTTTGCAGCTTCTGCATATGGACCTCTTTGGACCAACCAGAACTCAGAGCATTGATGGAAAGAAATATAGCTTAGTAATCATGGATCATTATTGTGGCATCCGGAAATTTGTGACGACCCTTAGATATACGACGGTACATGACTAAGTGACGGAAGCATCGTCGGACCATATTATTGACACCACAACGGATATTGCTTTATTTTCATCATTGGACCGATGTGCTACATATTGTAATGGTTTGATCATTGAATAAGTGATAGTCTCAGTCCTACATACTACCACTGGTGAGACCAAGATTTATTCCATGAGTTGTGTCGACAAGATGTTTTCTATACTAAATTTGGCCGTCCAATTATGTACCCTATAAATCGAATATCCTTTGTTTATTTTTGTGACACCGTGCGGCCTTATAAGTAAGCTGTGATTTAGCCCATGCACATGTGTTGATTAAGGATTAATCTTCGGAGAAATTGGGCCATGCACGAAGACCATGTGGCCATGCATTGTTGGCCCAAGCTGCCGAGCTTCCCCTTCATTCGGTTAGCAAATGGAGTCAACTATGAGGAGGAATTATTGATCGAAGCATGGCCAACAACAGCCACATTGCTTCTCATTCGATGGCCAGCGCATGGAGGAGAAGCCGAGCAAGGGAGAAGATGCGCTTCTCTCCAGCCGTCTTCAGTCTCGATTGCGATCGAAAGAGTTACATGCAATTGACTCTCAAAGTCAACAAACCAAGGAAACAAAAGGGTTCAGAATTGAAAGGAGGAGAGAGAAGAACCGAACAGAATTTTGAGTGAGTGAGAGAGAGAATTCGAGTGAGCGAAACTTGAGTAGAGAGAGAGTTTGAGCAATAGAAGTGGGCGCGCGAGTGTGAGCCGTGAGAAAGGAAGAGAAGGACCGCCTTCTGCCGTGCTTGAGCTGCCATTGTCGACGCCGCTTGTCCTCGTCGCCGTTAGGCCACACCGCCGAACGGAACCGCTAGCCGTTGAACCATAGGATTTAAGGCAAGTGAAAGTCCATTAACCTATATCATGTTGTGCTATTGTTGTCTAGTGTAGTGCAATAGACTTGGAGATGTTTGGGTTGTGGATGTTGGATGCTGAATTTTGGATAAGTAGAGTAGAAATGAATCGTGAAATTAAGAAATCTCTAGTATGATTTTGGTCTTGATTTCTTCATGAAAAATGTAGGGAATTGTCTAAACTATAACATATATTTTAGTCATATTTTTCAAAATTCATATATAGTGGTATAAGTCCATTTCAATGTTCGGCACTTTACTATTGAAGTGTACAATTATGGGCTGAGTTATGCGACCTGTTGCAATTTATAAATAACTATTTTGGCTTAGTGTTCTGCATGAAACTTTTTCCTTTAGGTCTTATTTATAACATATCAAAATTCCAGAATTTGCTGAGTTCATTTAGGAGTTATTCCAAAATTTTTACTAAAATTGTGCATCGTGATGGTTGAGCTGTTTTGTTCCGAATTTGCTCAATTTGTCCCAAAGGTGAATGCATCTTGAGTTGTTATTTGACATGAAGATATTGGCATTTAGCATATCATGCAATATTGAGATTTGATGACGACTCATGGGACATCTTGTCATTTCATTGAAAATGTTTTTGGAAATTAAGATGATAATTGTTACCATTGGACCCTCGGGTAAACGATGCCCCGGGAGTTGGGAGGCCCAAAGGATCGATTGAGTCGATGCCTTGTGGATGCTTGGGGACTGTAGTACCCTAAAGGTTTACCCCGGGAGCATCGGGATGCCCAGTAGTAGGTCGGTACGTAAATCTGGAGGGTAAGGGTAACCATGTCTATGGCGCGCCCCGGTGATTCCTCGTGACGCCGGTGGGGTGCGAGATGCCCGAAGATGTGACGCAACGCTCTGGATGCCCAGTGGCCTTGTGGCTAGATGTTGGAGGCTTTCACGACGCCAAGTTGGGTGCGAAATCCTAGAAGGATACAAACATTGGTCTTCTCGGGGGATAAAACCTTTTGAATGTTAAAACTAACGATTATATTAAGTGTGAGTGTGGTCTGGTTATGGGAATAAATTGTATGGCATGGAATGGGATGTGCCATAACAGTTTGGCCCTATGATCGAGACTTGTGTGACTGAGCATGATGCATCTTATTTGTTGGAACTGCACTGGTCATTGCATTGAAGAGATTTAGGGTTTAGATGCATACTCGGTCCTTGATGATCTGTCTTGTCTATCTTGCATAAAATTGGATGATAATGGCTTGCATAGTATAGTTTAATGGATCATTTGCTGTTGAGTGGTTGTACTCACCCCGTTTGGGGACTAACATTTCAGACTAGAAGATATGCCTATGCTACCAGTCACCCCCTGCACATTCTATGGTATACCAGTTGACCTTGAGTGTAAGTGTACAGAGCACCACCATCCTGAGGTACAAGGGTTGGTTTTTGTTCGAGTGAGGATACTGATCATGTTTGACATTGGTCCTCCCGCCGGCCCAATGCTTCAGGAGTTTTTGACTGTGTTCGTCCGCCGTGATGGGAGTACGTTGGGGCCGTTGCCACCGCTGCTAGTTGATGGACCGGACTGGGTGTGACCGAGAGTGATGGTCAGCAGATGAAGCGTTTTTGGACCGTCGACACTTATTGATGGGCCTATGTACACAGTTGTTATAGAGTCGAGTACTTTTTGAAAATAGCCGAGCTTAGAAAGATCTTGGCATTTTAATGTATCAATCCGTGACACCATCTAAGTATGTAAATAAAAGTGTTCGGCTTTAACTTTTAAAATGTTTAGTTGGTGTGCATTATTTCTGAATTTAGGATAGGGAGATGTTCGATATGCTTCCGCTATATAAACTGTGCAGGGACCTATGGAAAGTATATAAACCCCCAGGATTCATGGACTTGTCAAATTTCCATGGTATTAGAGTAGTAGACTTTCAGGTAGAGAGAAAGCAAAAAGGTGAGTGTGATATGTGGGGACCCCAACGGATCGGGGGCCATTCAGGGGGTGCCACAGCGGGTGGTATCAGAGCAATGGTTTTACTTGGAGTGATAAGATGCCTCAAATGGAATTGAGGATAGAATGATGCACACCATAGGACATTAACCAAGAGTAGTTGACTAATTTTGAATAACGGGTGATTGATTTTCACTTGTAGATCCCTAGTAATGGTTGTGAGTTACCTTTGTGTGCCAGTAACATTCTATGTTACTTATGTGACTTTAGCAATAACCTTATTTTGCTATCTGATCAATGACATCAAGCCACAAATTATTCCTGAGGCGAATGCTTGGTAAACTGCAGGACGATATGGTACGAACTGGGAGTTCTCATCCATTGAGGGCTGAAGCCTCTGCTTCAAGGGTTGAACCCCGATTGGAAGATATCCTGCAGGCATTGGCCAACATAGGAAATTTGATGGAAAGGCAAGCTCAACAACAACTCGGAGCGGAACGCCGTACTCAAGGACTGGTGGAACAATTCCTGAAGATGAAACCACCCACGTTTAATGGAATGGGAAGTCCTAAGGAGGCGGAACATTGGATTGATGGAATGGAATAGATTTTCCGGTTGTTGGACTATAGTGATGCTGAAAGGATAACTTTGGCAGAGTACCAGTTGGAGGGAAATGCAAAATTTTGGTGGAGAGCTTCAAGGGACACGATCTTCCTACCCGGTACTAACGTAAACTGGGATGAGTTTGTTAGAGCTTTCAATAGAAAGCATTTCTCTGATTGTGCCAGGGATAGTAATATCACAGAGTTTGTTCAGTTGGAACAGAGGGAGCTGACAATAGACCAGTATGAAGCAAAATTTTCTAAATTATCCAGGTATGCTCCTAGGTTAATTGAGGATCGAGAGGAAAAGGCTAAGAGATTCCTGAAAAGATTAAGGACCGATATCTAGAAACAACTAGTGCCTCTGAATATAAAAAATTATGATGAGATTTATGAAAAGGCATATTTGGTAGAGCAAGAGTTAGTGAGAGAGCAATCAGAATCCAAGAAGCAGATGACCTTTAGTGATGTTCGAAAGGGTAAGAGACTTTATCCTGGTCAAGGACAGCTTTAGGAATCTAAGAAGAAGAGTAATTTCAGGAATTTTGGAAAAGCGAGAAGTGGCTCGGTTCTAGGGAGAGTACCCTACCAGGGAAATATTTACTAGAGGTGTGGTGGACAACATGGGCCCGGATTTTGTAATAGGCCACCAATATGTTATGGTTGTGGGCAAAAAGGACATTTTAGAAGAGATTGTCCACAAGAGAGGTCACAGTAGAATGTCAGTTCAGTGCGACAGGTGCAACAACGTACTGCTAGACCAAATCTACCAAGGAATCAACAAAGGCCACCAACTTAGGGAAGGGTGTATGCGGTCACCTAAGAGGAAGCGGAAGCTTCCCAAAATGCTTTCTCAGGTACGATTTTTATAAATGGTAAAAGAGCATCTGCGTTGTTTGATACGGGTGCTACGTATTCTTTTATGTCTGAAAGGTATAGACAGTTGAGTAAGATAGAAGCTACATTTCTTGAGACTCCTCTTTGTGTTTTGCACGTCGTTAAAGAATGTGGTATTGTCTACACTAGTATGTGAAAAATGTAAGATAACTGTAAGGGGACGAGATATGGAAATAGACCTGGTCGTGATGGCTATGTATGACTTTGATGTTATCATCGGAATGGACTGGCTCCATAAGTATCAAGCTAAGATGGATTGCTATAGGAAAGTGATCCAATTTGTTTTACCTGACCGATCTAGTTTTGAATTTTTCGGAGGTCAGACAAATCCCACTATAGCACTTATTTTAGTGATAGAAGCCTGTGCACTACTTGATGAAGGATGTCAAGGATACCTAGCAGTAGTAAAGGATTATGTTAAGGAAGAGGCTAAGCTTGATGAAATTCGAGTGGTTAGGGAATTTCAGGACGTATTTCCTGAGGAACTACCAGGATTACCACCGGAATGAGAAATTGAGTTCGAGATTGAACTAATGCCTGGAACAGGACCGATATCTAAAGCCCCATATAGGATGGCCTTAATGGAATTGAAGAAGTTGAAGGTGCAACTACAAGAGTTACTCAATAAAGGATTTATTAGGCCAAGTGCTTCTCCTTGGGGTGCACCGGTACTATTTGTGAAAAAGAATGATGGGTAAATGCGTTTATGTATTGACTATAGGCAACTGACTCAGGTGACTATTAAGAATAAAAATCCCTTGCCTAGAATTGATGACCTATTGATCAACTGCAATGAAGTTCAGTCTTTTCTAAGATTGACTTGAGGGCAAGATACCATCAGCTAAGGATTAATAAGGAAGACATTTCTAAGACTACATTTAGGACCACTATGGACACTATGAGTTCCTAGTTATGCCATTTGGATTGGCAAATGCCCCGGCTGCATTCATGGATCTAATGAATAGGATATTTAAACCTTATCTGGACCAATTTGTGATTGTCTTCATCGATGACATCCTAATATATTCTAAAGGACCTAAAGAGCATGAGCGACACCTAGAGATAGTGTTGCAAACCTTTAGAGATCATAAGTTATATGCAAAATTCAGTAAATGTGAATTTTGGCTGGACCGGATAATAATTTTGGGACATGTGGTGTCAGGAGAAGGAATTGTAGTAGACTCAGCAAAAGTTGAGATGGTAGTAAATTGGCCGAGACTAACAATGCCGATTGAAATAAAGAGTTTCTTGGGATTGGCAGGATACTACAGAAGGTTTATTGAAGGATTCTCGTGACTTGCAGGCTCTTTGACGAAATTAACTAGGAAATATGTAAGATTTGAATGGGATGGACAGTGTGAAAGGAGCTTTCAGGAACTTAAAAGGAAATTGACGACAGCTCCCATTTTAACTATACCATCTGGATCTGGCGGATTCACAGTATATAGTGATGCGTCTCACAAAGGACTGGGATGTATTCTGATGCAACATGGCATTGTCATAGCCTATGCATCTAGACAGTTGAAACCCCATGAATTGAACTACCCAACCCATGACCTAGAGTTGGCAGCTATAATTTTTGCTTTGAAAATATGGAGGCATTATCTGTATGGAGAGAAATTTGAAATCTATACAGATCATAAGAGTTTGAAATATTTGTTTTCACAAAAGGAGCTAAACATGAGATAGAGAAGGTGGATGGAGTTGTTAAAGGATTATGATTGTGAAATACGGTACCATCCAGGAAAGATGAATAAGGTGGCAGACGCTCTTAGTCGTAAGTCGGTTATAGATATGGCCAGTATGAGAATGACAGAATGGAATCTGTTAAAGTCAATAACAGATTCATAATTTAAATTGGAAATAGATCACCTTACTGGTACGCTCACTGCATTAAGAATTGAACCAGAAATTATCTAGAAAATTAAGATTCTGCAAGAATTTGACCTGGAAATTGTGAAAGTACGAAACGCCGTGTCTTTAGGAAAAAGACCAAAATTTCAAGTCTCTGAAGATGGAGTAGTAGGATGTCAAGGACGACTCTGTGTTCCTGACAATGAAGAAGTAAAAAGGGAAATCCTATCGAAAGCACATAGAAGTAACTATAGTATTCACCCGGGTAGTACGAAAATGTACAGGAATTTACGTCAACAGTACTGGTGGAATGGCATGAAAACAGATATAGCCAAGCATGTCTCTCAATGTTTAACGTGCCGGCAAGTGAAAGTGGAACACTGCAAACCCGTAGGACTATTGAGACCATTGGATATACCAGAGTGGAAATGGGATCATGTAACAATGGCTTTTGTGCAAGGATTACCAAGGTCATCAAGTGGTCACGACTCTATTTGGGTGATAGTGGATCGTCTGACTAAGTCTGCCCATTTCCTAGCAGTCCGCATAGACTATCCGATGGATAAATATGCTGAGATATATGTAAGCCAGGTAATACGCTTACATGGTGTTCCTATGACTATCACTTCTGATCGAGATTCAAGATTTACTTCAAATTTTTGGCGAAGTCTTCAAACCGCATTAGGGACTAAGCTCCAATTTAGTACTGCTTTTCATCCACAGATGGATGGACAGACAGAAAGAGTGATCCAGACACTAGAAGATGTCCTTGATTTTAAAGGAAGTTGGGATGAAATGTTAAACCTGATAGAATTTGCCTATAACAATAGTTTTCAGAAAAGTATAGGCATGGCTCCCTATGAAGCATTGTATGGAAGCAGATGTAGGACCCCTGTCTATTGGAATGAAGTAGGCGAAAGGAAATTGACAGGACCTGAGTTGGTGCAAATTTCTACAGAGGCAATAGAGATCATCAGGAAAAGACTTAAAACAGCCCAAAGCCAATAGAAAGACTACGCAGATAAGTGTACAAGACCGTTGGAATTTAATGTAGGAGACCATGTATTCCTTAAAATATCTTCGATGAAGGGAATATCACGGTTTGGAATGAAAGGCAAGTTGAGCCCTAGATTTGTTGGACCTTTTGAAATACTTGAAAGAATAGGAGATGTAGCTTATCAGTTAGCATTACCCCCTAAGTTGGGAAATTTGCACAATGTGTTCCATGTATTGATGCTGAAAAGGTATCAGCCTGAACCTGGACATATACTAAATCGAAAGGAACAAGTCCTTCAGACAAAGAAAATCCCACTAGTTAAGGTATTATGGCGACATCATGACGTGGAGGAGGCCACATGGGAAGAACAGAAAGAAATAAGGGAAAGGTATCCTCATCTGTTTATAGAGACTTGAGTGATGTCCAATTTCGAGGACGAAATTCTCTAAGGAGGGAAGAATTGTGGCATCTGGAATTTTGCCCTTAGATATACAACGGTACATGACTAAGTGACGGAAGCATCGTCGGACCATATTATCGACACCACAATGGATATTGCTTTATTTTCATCATTGGACCGATGCGCTACGTATTGTAATGGTTCGATTGTTGAATAAGTTATAGTCTCATTCCTACATACTACCACTGATGAGACCAAGATTTATTCCATGAGTTGTGTCGACAAGATGTTTTCTATACTAAATTTGGCCGTCCAATTGTGTACCCTATAAATCGAATATCCTTTGTTTATTTTTGTGACACTGTGTGGCCTTGTAAGTAAGCTGTGATTTAGCCCATGCACATGCGTTGATTAAGAATTAATCTTTGGAGAAATTGGGCTATGCACAGAGACCATGCGGCCACGCATTGTTGGCCCAAGCTGCCGAGCTTCCCCTTCATTCGGTCGACAAATGGAGTCAACTATGAAGAGGAATTATTGACCGAAGCATGGCCAGCAACAGCCACGTTGCTTCTCATTTGATAGCCAGCGCATGGAGGAGAAGCCGAGCAAGGGGGAAGACACGCCTCTCTCCAGTTGTCTTCAGTCTCGGTTGCCACCGAAAGAGTTACATGCAATTGACTCTCAAAGTCAACACACCAAGGAAACAAAAGGGTTCGGAATTGAGGGGAGGAGAGAGAAGAACCGAACAGAATTTTGAGTGAGTGAGAGAGAGAATTCGAGTGAGCGAAACTTGAGTAGAGAGAGAGTTCGAGCGAGAGAAGCGGGCGCGCGAGTGTGAACCTCGAGGAAGGAAGAGAAGGACCGCCTTTTGTCGTGCTCGAGCTACCGCCATCAACGCCGCTTGTCTTTGCCGCCGTCGAGCCGCACTGCTGAACCGAACCCCTAGCCATTGAACCATAGGATTTGAGGCAAGTCAAAGTCCATTAACCTATATCATGTTGTGCTATTGTTGTCTGGTGTAGTGCAATAGACTTGGAGATGTTTGGGTTGTGGATGTTGGATGCTGAATTTTGGATAAGTAGAGTAGAAATGAATCGTGAAATTGAGAAATCTATAGTATGATTTTGGTCTTCATTTCTTCATGAAAAATGTAGGGAATTGTCTAAACTATAACATATATTTTAGTCAGATTTTTCAAAATTCATATATAGTGGTATAAGTCCATTTCAATATTCGGCAATTTACTGTTGAAGTGTACAATTATGGGCTGAGTTATGCGACCTATTTCAATTTATACATAACTATTTTGGCTTAGTTTTATTCATCAAACTTTTTCCTTTAGGTCTTATTTATAACATATCAAAATTCCAGAATTTTCTGAGTTCATTTAGGGGTTATTCCAAAATTTTTACTAAAACTGTGCATTGTGATGTTTGAGCTGTTTTGTTCCGAATTTGCTCAATTTGTCCCAAAGGTGAATGCATCTTTAGTTGTTATTTGACATGAAGATATTGGCATTCAGCATATCATGCAATATTGAGATTTGATGAAGACTCATGGGACATCTTGTCATTTCATTGAAAAGTGTTTTTGGAAATTAAGATGTTAATTGTTACCGTTGGACCCTTGGGTCAACGATGCCCCGGGAGTCGGGAGGCCCAAAGGATCGATTGAGTCGATGCCTTGTAGATGCCTAGGGACCGTAGTGCCCCAGAGGTTTTCCCTGGGAGCATCGGGATGCCCGGTAGTAGGTCAGTGTGGCATCCCAAAATCCAAAGTCAAGCTATAAGGTGTGTTGAAGCCTCTAAATAGGTAATGAAATTACCTAGGGTTTATGCTTTAGCCATTAGTCTCTTTTAAGATTAGGTGATTTGTGCTTGTGTTTATGAGATTTTAAATTTGATAGATTAATGATAATAATCTATGCTTGGCCATGCACTTTATAGACTAAATTTCTATAAATAAAATGTCACAAGATTTTGGCCATGTGGAATTTAAAATTTTAAATCTATAGAAGAAATTATAAAAAGGGGAAAATTTAATTTTTAATTTAGGTTGGGCCTTAGGCCCATTGGCCTAAGCTTAAATGGGCCAAGCTAGTCGGCCCAATAGAAGCCCACGGAGGGGCTGTCGCCGGCCCAAAAGGAGGCCCAAGTCCATGCATGGGTCTTGCCAAGTGGCAAAAAGAACTCCCATGCATTGGCCATTTGAAAGGCAAACTAATCATTGCAAATGATTAGGAAATGGGGAAATAAAAGGGAAGAGGAGAGAGAGGTGGCCGTGGAGTTACCGCCCAAAGGAGAGAGAGAGATTGTGCGAGAGAGAGGGAGAGTGAGGCCGAGAGGGAGGAGAAGCCGAGAGGAAGGAGTCGCCGTTCGCCGCCGTGTTCGCCGCCGTATGCCGCCGTGTTCGCCGCCGTGTGCTGTCGTTTGTGTGGTCTAGAGGCAAGTTGGGAATCCACTTTCTACTCTTGCACCAATGTTTGGCATGTATGATCGAAATTTAGGATGTTTGGAGGCACGGGAGTGAGGCTAATGTGTTTGTTCTTGAGTTGCATGCTGTTTTCGCATGAACAGTTTGAGTCCGAACTTTGTGAGAGCTTGCATGCATGTTTTGAGTTCGATTTTGACTTTGATCTCTTCATGAAAGTTGTAGCTAACATCTTAAAATACACCATACTAGAATTTGGTGAAAAATGATGGAGATTTAAGGGGTTAAACTCTTATCCTACGGAGACCTTAGATCTGGAATGATTTCACTGACCTTTCGGTGGATTTGTGGTTGTATGTTGATATTTACTAAGAATATCTCTTCGATTTCTTCATGAAACTTGTTTATAACATTCTAAAGATTAACATACTCAAATTTGAAGTAAAATGAGCAAGTGTAGCCTAGTGAATCGACTTACTCTTGAAGATGGTAGATCTGGGAACGTGGTATTGGACACCCGAGACTTCATGGACCTATATGGTGACTATTCTTTGGAAATTTGACTTAGGTTCCTTAATGAAAGTTGTATGGGACCATTTGAAGTAAAACATATCCAAATTTCAGAGGAAACGAAGAAGAATAAGTGGTTGAAAACCTAGTATTTCGGAGAAGCATGTACTGGACGTTTCGGTGTTAGATCCAGAAGCTTCGTGTGACTGTAGAAAATAATCTAAAAAGAATTTGGCTTGGAAGTCTTCATGAAAATTATACTTTGGTGTCTTGGCTATAACTTGGTAAAATTTCGTAATCTGTGAAGGTCGTTCGGGTATTTTCATCAAATTATTTCGGAAACTGTGCATTCTGATTTCATCCGAAATTACATGCTGTTTTGTGCGAATTATGGATTTGAGTGGAATTCTATTTGACTATGTAATTTGCATGAAATCATTATTCTATTGTCTTGTTTATCACATGCCTTGATTTCATGAATTTTGAGAAGCATGTGGATATTTAATTTGAATATTTTCCAAAAATGGTACATGCTGGAATTTTGTAAAAGGCATGAAATATGGACCATTTTAAATGGCATGGACTCCATGAATGGCATTGTTATCAATGATTATGTCTTGCTACATGTATGATGATGATTAGAAATACATGTGTGAATCAAAGGATGAAAGTGATCTTGTTTGCCATTATATTGTGTGCCATGCTGAGTTGAGGTACGAATTGGTAAACGTGAACGATGATAAATGAGGAAACTGTTATGGCGGATGATTATGCCCTGGGAGTATCAGGATGCCCGGGATGGGGGGTGTCGGAAGCCGGATTGTATTGAGATACATTGCCGGATGGCCCTGGGAGTTTCAGGATGCCCGGAAAGTTGGGGGTGCCGGAAGCCTCGTCGGAGGTCTTTGCCCGAGAGGATACCTCGTGACGCCAATTGGGGTGCGAGATGCCCGGCCAGGGAGTGTAAATGCCGGAAGCCTGTTGAAGGTTTTTGCCCGAGAGGATGCCTCGTGATGCTAGTTGAGATACGAGATGCCCGGAATGTGGGGGGCCGGATGCCCGGTGGTGTGTGCCGGAGGGTTATCTTGCGATGCCGGAAGTGGTGATCGAATTAAAAGATAAAAGTGAAAAATGATGATGATGACATATGATATGATATGATATGATATGATATGATGATGATGATATGTGATATGGTATGATGATGATGATCACATATGATATGATGATGATGATATGTGATATGGTATGATGATGATGATATATGAGATGATATGATGATGATCACATATGATATGATGATGATCACTTATGGCATTATGATACGACATGGTATGATATGATGATGACCTATGATGTGACGATACATGTGTACGACATGAGGATGATGAGATGTGCATGAATGCATGGTAATGATGATGATACACGTGATACGATAATGATGAGTGCATGGATGCATGATGATGGTATATGCATGGCTTCGAGGTAAGCACGCATGGATGCATAAATGGCATGTACAATGTTATGATTGTATTATATGATGCATTGAGTGGCTATTGGATTCTTTTACCTGCTGAGTGGTTGTACTCACCCCTTTGGGGACCAACATTTCAGATTAGCAGCATGCCGCTTCCTGCTGTCACGCGGGGTGTGTTTTATGGCTTACCATCCGATGTAAAGGTCGAGTGCGAAGAATTTGGCTGTCCCTCTGTTCCTGGTTTGACGTATGTACGAGTGCGCTTGTTAGTCATGTACGATATAGGCCTGGCTGGGGGCCCTATTGTCCAGGAGTTCATATCTGCCCACATTCGTCGCGACGGTGTGATGCGTGGGATGTTGCCGCCGCCACCGCCTGATGCACCGAATTGGGTGTGAGAGCCCGTGTGTGGCAAGTAGGAGTTGGATTTTTGGGGATAGTTAGCCGACACTGATGATGGGGATTGATGCACGTGAATTGTAGTGGGTCGAGGGTTCTTTTTGGGGTTTTAGGCCGGACGTGGTTGAGTCCTGGCTTTTCCTTTTGATGTACCGACCCAAAGAAATCCCATCCTGGATATATGTAAATAAAGTGTCATGGATTGTCTTTTAATCATGATGAATAGTGGTGTGTATTTGTATCATGGTTGACGGAGGGGGAGATGGTGATATTTTGCTTCCACTAAAGAGTCGCGCTGGGACCGTTTTTTTTTTTTTAAAAAAATGTGTCTACTAATTTCGACGCTTCTTCTTAGAGATGTAATTAGGTAAAACGTTGGTGCCTATGGCGTCCTAAGAGGGGTTCGGGGTGCCACAGTCGGTACGTAAATCCGGAAGGTAGGGGTAACCATGTCTATGGCACGCCTCGGTGATTCCTCGTGACGCTAGGTGGGGTACGAGATGCCCGAAGATGTGACGCAACGCTCTGAATGGCCGGTTGCCTTGTGGCCAGATGCCACAGGCTTTCGCAACACCAGGTTGGGTGCGAAATCCCAGAAGGACGCAAACATTGGTCCTCTGGGGGGATAAAACCTTTTGAATGTTAAAACTAACAATTATATTAAGTGTGAGTATGGTCTGGTTATGGGAATAAATTGTATGGCATGGAATGTGACGTGTCATGACAGTTTGGCCCTATGATCGGGACTTGTGTGACTGAGCATGATGCATCTTATTTGTTGGAACTGCACTGGTCATTGCATTGAAGAGATTTAGGGTTTAGATGCATACTCATTCCTTGAGGATCTGTCTTGTCTATCTTGCATAAAACTGGATCATGATGGCTTGCATAGTATAGTTTAATGGATCTTTTGCTATTGAGTGGTTGTACTCACCCTGTTTGGGGACTAACATTTCAGACTAGAAGATATGCTTATGCTACCAGTCACCCCCGGCACATTCCATGGTATACTGGTCGACCTTGAGTGTGAGTGTACAGAGCACCACCATCTTGAGATACGAGGGTTGGTTTTTGTTCGAGTGAGGATACTGATCATGTTTGACATTGGTCCTCCCGCCGGGCCAGTACTTTAGGAGTTTCTGACTGTGTTCGTCCGCCGTGATGGGAGTACGCTGGGGCCATTGCTGCCACCGCCAGCTAATGGATCGGACTGGGTGTGACCGAGAGTGATGGTCACAAAATGAAGCATTTTTGGACCGCCAACATTGATTGATGGGCCTATGTACATGGTTGTTATAGAGTCGAGTACTTTTTGAAAATAGCCAAGTTTAGAAAGATCTTGGCATTTTGATGTACCGACCCATGACGTCCATCTAAGTATGTAAATAAAAGTGTTCGGCTTTAACTTATAAAATGTTTAGTTGGTGTGCATTGTTTTCGAATATGGGATAGGGAGATGTTGGATATACTTCCGCTATATAAACTACGTAGGGACCTATGAAAGAATATAAACCCCCAGGATTCATGGACTTGTCAAATTTCTATGGTATTAGAGTAATAGACTTTCAGGTAGAGAGAAAGCAAAAAGGTGAGTGTGATCTGTGGCGACCTCAACGGATCAGGGGCCGTTCAAGGGGTGTCACAATTACTCTCGATTTACATGGGTATTCTTCTTGGCAAGTAAGTCTTAAGCATTCTCTTACTATTCAAAATTTGCAAAGAAGGTTCAGAATAAAAAAGGATATGCTATTTCAAGCATACGAACAAACTATGGAGGTAAGTTTGAAAATTAAGACTTTGTAAATTTTTGTGATGAATCTTGTTTCCAGCATGTTTTCTCTTCTCCATATACTCCAGAGCAAAATGGGGTTGTGGAAAGAAAGAATAGATCATTGCAGGAGACGGCAAGAACCCTCTTAATTGAGAGTAATATTTCCTCTCGATTTTGGGCTGAAGCAGTTTCTACAGCTTGCTATATTATTAATAGAGTATTCTTGAGGCCTATTCTAGATAAAACTCCTTGTGAAGTGTTTAAAGGGAAGAAGCCAAATATTTCTTATTTTCATGTGTTTGGTTGTAAGTGTTTCGTTTTGAAAAGTGCAAATGATCAAACGGTAAGTTTGAAGAAAAATCGACGAATGAATTTTTCTTGGCTACTCAACCTCAAGCAAAGCTTACAGAGTTTTCAACAAAAAAACTTAGTCTGTGAAAGAATCTATGAACGTCAAATTTCAAAACTATATGCAAAATCAAGTGGACCAGACTCAACTTGAAGAGTCTGAACCTGCTCTAGACATTATAAAGTCTACTTCCCCCGAAGTGGTTCAGACTTCTGAAGATCAACAATAAAAAGAACCAGAAAACTCAAGTGAAGCGAGAGGATCAAGAGACTCAAATCATCTAGCAACTGGATGGAAAAAAAATGGAAATTCGGATGAGTAGACCAAGTTGGATTTTTCCACCTCAATTACGCTTATTTTGGGAAATTAAGCTTAGGAAAGTATTTTGGGGAACAAAGGAGATAAGCATGAAGAATTTTGTGGCATAGTCATGATGAAATTGATATTTTCCCTTGACTTTGTTGGTTTTAATCCCCCTCTCTCCCTCTCTCCTCTTTCCCCTCCTTGTTGCGTGCATTCCTTCTCCTCTTCGCTTCTGTCGACCGTCCTGCCCACGTTCCCCTCCATCTTCAATGCTTCTTCTTCTTGGCTACCCCCCCCAAAAAAAAAAATCCCTCTTTATGTCTCTTTTTCCTTGCACCAGCGAAAGAACCCCCACCTCATGCTAGCATCACTTTCTTCAACTCATCACCCATCCCATCTTCAACAACCCAATGTCCACTCACCAACGACTCCATCCGAGCTTCACCGTCTAACTTCAGCAGCAATCTCACCGCCCCACAACTCCGTCCAGCCAACCTCAGCTGCAGCACCGCACCACCAAAGCTAGCAGCTTCGCCGAGCAGCCCACTCACCATTCCAGTGTCCCGCTCCACCGAAACCAACCCACCAAGCCGAGCCGAACAGCGGCCAACAACTCAGCTCCAGAACCAGAACGTCTAGCCAAACTATGGGCCTTGTAAACTTGGTAGTTACGGGATCTCACCGCCATCGCGCCGCCGTCACCGTGAACCCGTTTCCTCGTTGATCCGATGTGTTAACTCTCTAATCCTTTATTAGGTTATTAATTACACTTAATGGATTAGATTAATGTTAATTATCATGGTTAGCTTAGTGCTAAGAAGGATTAGTGCTAAGTAAGTTGGATTAGCTGAAATTCGGATCAGTTTACTGGACACTCATCGATGGCCATTTTTGTGGGGAAATATTCTAGAAATCTCATGCTATGACATATATTTTACTCAATATTTTTAGAGATTTAAAAGTATGAGATTTCAGCTCCGTCATTTGCAAATAGAATCTCGAACTGTGCTGGAATCGGTGACCTTTTGGGATTCAAGGGATTTTTATCAACTCTTAGGGTTCTAATTTCAAACCGGTTTCTTCACAAACGTTATTTGTCACATCCTTTAGTTTAACATACTCAAATTTCAGATCAAATTAATAAGTTTTGGATCTCAAACGAAACTAATTTTGGAAAATAGACTTTCTAGACACAGTCACAGTTTTTGCAACGATTTGAGCAAATTACTGCTCTTAATCTAGAAAGATATGGGTTAATGTATCTGCATGTAAAATGTTATTTTAGGTGTCTTTTATAATATATTCAAATTTGAGAATTTTATGAGCTTCTTTGATTAGGTTTCTAGGTTTAAAATTGAAGACGCGTGAGTGGCCCGGTTTCTGCCAATTATGACCGGTTATGGTTTTGTGGTTGTTCTTGATATTGTGCTTGCTAAATAAGGTGTATTTAGTGATGTGGTCGACTTGTGGCATGCCGAGAACTTATGTGTGAGATCATGAGGTGAATTGCTCTTTGTTGGTTGTTTATTGTTATTGCAAAACATGACATTTTGGACTATTAAATAGAAAATAAATGAGGTGTTGCGTCTGGACACCAAAACTTATTTGCCCAATGAAACGATGAGGCTTTAAACTAGGTGTGTGCAAAGTTTGATGGATAAACTTTAAGTACGTGAGCACTTATGAATTTATTTTTAAATGTTTTGAAACAAACAAGGGGGTTTACTAAGGTTTGTCTTCAAAAGAGGGTGGTTGGAAAAGAAGTTAGAAAAGAAATATGGTATCGGGTTTGGATGCCAAGTTTTATCTGCTCAATAAAATAAGGAGGTTTTATATGACATGCATACAAAGTTTGGCGGGTTAATTTCAAATACAGCACCCTGTACGAATTTATTTCGGAGAGTTTGAACCAAAAAAAAAGGGTACCAAGTTATTTTAAAAAGGGGGTTTTGGAGTTTTGGCTATATGAAGGAGGCTAAGGTTGACCTAATTGATCATATGTCTGCATGGTTAGGTTAATTAAGTAGTTTAGTTTATTTAATCGCAATTTAATTAATTATTTATTTGCCTTTATTTAATTATTTTATAATTTATTTAATTATTTAATATTTTCCGGAAATTAGACTGGGATAGCTAGTGATCGGAATTTTATGCTGATTGCAATGGTGTGTTCAGTTTATGCAATTGGATGTTAATTTGTGTAAATTGAGTGCTAATTGGAAATTTGGTCAATTATTCCAAAATTTATGAATTTCGATATTTATTCAAAAAATCCCGGGTGTCAGGTTTTAACACCGAAAATGATTTTATATACTATAGAAAATAGTGGGATTTTAAAAAGAAGGTTATGAATTTTTCGGGTTCGATTTAACCATATACCCACACACGACTATTTTCATGGGGTAATTTTAATACGAAGAAAATAGGCCAGGCACATTATCTTAATTGAGGCTTGTGAGTGTAAAGCATAATGTCTTGAGCTGGGATTGATTGATCGTGTGATGGTTAAGAGAACCCGTCCCTGATGTGCGTCGAGTGGACGTTGCCCCTATATGGGATGCCCTAACAATGGATGCCGGATCGCGGTAAAGGCCGGACCGATGCTCTTTCGGGAATGCCATCACCGATGTGTGTCGGGTGGATGTTGCCGCGCTCAAGGGATGGGGCGAAGCCTGGCTACGCTAGAGGACCGATGTGCATCGGGTAAAACTACTTGTGCGGCTAGTAATCAATTGGAACGTGTGATTGGTTGAGATAGATGCGCTGGATTATGGGACGAAATTGTGTGACACAGAATGGGACGTGTCATAACGATTTGGCCTTATAATCAAGACCCCGGTGATTGATCGAGAGGTGATTGATTGAGATGTTTCAATTGATTTGTGAAATTGTTATATGCATATGGTTGAGTATATGAACTATGCTGACATACAGGGAAGATTTGAGAGTAGGTGAGTCTCTGTGATTGTGTGGTTGTGTGGTTAGGTCGCCTCTGAGTGAATTTGCGCCCTACTCGAGGCTTAGGGTTTAACTTGCTAAGATTTATTCTTACACCATCATGGGCTAACCTTTTTCAGTGCCATGGCTTGGAGATCTGCTGAGTGTAGATTTGATGGGCGCGAGATGCAACATCTCGTGGCAAGCCCTATTGCTAGTGGAGTTAGGTTGCCTATGGGTATCTTTTGACATTGACTTATGTTTATAAACCCGTAGGTTTAACTAGGTATGTATATAAAGTGTGTTTTGAGAAAAATGGTTGCATGCCTTTCTACTATCCCTGTATTTCATGTGACATCCCAAATTTTCAATCCTATTTTCCATTGAATAAATCGGACATTTTATTGACGCGCCTATAGGGCTCTCCTCAGAGTTAATCACTCTTTAGATAATTAGAATATTTGGGGAAGCCATTAAGGAATTTTAAGACAATAGACTTGAGAATTTGACCAGGAATTGGCTATTCGACCGTGTCCATCTTTAGAGGCCATTATGGCACAGTTAAAAATCAATTTGAGATTAGAGATAGGTCGGTTCGACTAACATGTGTGGCTAATGTGGGTGACACCACTAAATTGGAAAATTCTCGTCGATCGATACTAGACTGATTTTTCTATCGTTTTGGTACTCTGTGTTCGTATTTGAATTCTCGAGATTTTCATGACACCCAAGAGTTGCCAATGTATCGAGTGGGTTCATTGTAGCTCGAAGAAAATTGACCACGGGTCATTTGCATTGAAAAATTCATGAAAGTTACTAGGTAGCCTATGTCACGCTAAAATCGCGCCAAATTGAAATTGATTTGCGAATTTAAGTCCAATTTCAGAAATTGAAGATCCTGTCATGTCACAATAAATTCTAGGAGCATCGACTCAGTCTCAAAAGATTTTTCTGCAACTCGAGACTTTTTGGGAAAAAGTCATCCTAGGACCGTTTTTATTTATTTATTTATTTTTATTATTTATTTTTGATGACCCAGGAAACCCCAAAAGTCGACAGCCAGCAGGAAGAACCTAGGGTTGATGCAAGCTGGCCACCACACTCACGCCAACGGTTAAGTCACCAAGCAACGCCGCTGGGATTCGAACTTGGCACCTTTCATAAGAGGCACAAATCTCAAGCCAACTACGCCACCGTAGTGGGTGTTGCCTAGGACTGTTTTTATTCAGAAAAATTCAAAGATCATTTTTGATCACGCAATTGGGAAACAAGTGGGATCCATTAGTGAGGAAAAATACCAATTTGATCATTGAGGTGTTAATTGAATTTTTTGAGGGCCAAATGGAAGTAAGTGTTGGTGGCTGATGATGGTTAAGGGGACAAGTGAGGAGAAGAAATGGCCATGGTTGGGCCCTTGCTCCCCCAAAAGCTCTCCCTTCTCCCTTATCTGCTGTAGACTAGCCCCTTCTTCCTCTCCATTGAGCATTTCGGACGCCAATACAAGCCAGGAGCAACCCTCACATCATCGAAGCCGCCGTCGCGTGCCGGAACACCACTGCCAACCGCCGTTCACCGTTTCGCTCCTCCTCGCATCATACGCATGCCTTGGCCTGCCGTTCGCCCAACCCGACGCCCTCTCGCCTATCCCTGCGTTCCAGCAGCCATCTCAGCCCGTGCCAAAGTCGTTTGGTCCGCCTCTAGTCCCCATGGTACCTGCCAAGGCTCGGTTTGGCCTTTTCACCATTCCCGATCAATTCACGCTCTAAACCAACTTTATTCCCCTCTGTTTCAGCCAAGCACAGAGTAGAAACCAGTGGGTTTCCAGTGGTGCTTTAGGCCCATTTTAAGGTGGTTCTAGGACTCGAAAGCTTGGCCCACTTTGAAGAAAGTCGAGCCCTATTGCATCCCCATCGATTTGAACCGACTAACTCGCCGAACAAGTGAGTTTAACTCATTAATCCTCACTTAGTAGGCTAATGATTCTTAGGGGTTGATTAGATTTAATTAAGTGTGATTGGGTGGATAGATTAGATTAGACTAATTAATTTAGTGCTTTACCAATGCATGTTAGGTGAATATATAGTGCAATTAGGGCCTAGACGAGCTCTAGTATTTATCTAGAGGGACTCAAAAATTTTCCAGGTCCGTTTCAGCGTTCAATTAGGCTTTTCCAAGCCTAAATTGATTTATTGGCATTTATTTAATATTTTTCGAAATTATTTAATTAATTAATTATTTTCTAGAAATTAGATCGGGATAATGGTGACTAGAATTTTATGCTAATTATTTTGTGCAATCTGTTTATTTAATTGAACGTCAAATTGTACCAATTTTGCATAATTGTGATTTTAGGATTTATTTCCTAAATTAATAAATTTTGGTAATTAATTAGAAAATTACCAGACGTTGGTTTACACCGCCAAAAATGTGTTTATGGGCTGTTGAAATTGGTGGGATGTTCTAAAGCAAAAATATGGTATTTTGGCTAAGGCTGACCGTGTACCCACACACGGCTATTTTTATCAAGTGTGATGAAAATGACGAATTGATTTAATGGTTGGGTGTGGTATACTATATTAGCCTACGGACGATATGTCAGCTTAGATTGCAAGTAGAATACTGATATACTATATTATCCTACGGCCTCTGCTATGTCAATTTAGATTGCAAGCAATATACCTTATTAGCTTAGAAAGAGCATTAACAGTATACTTTATCATCCATACGGGCTCTGATATGTCAGCTTAGATTGCGAGCAATGTACTTTATCAACTTAGAGGGAGCACTATTAGTATACTATATCAACGCAATGGTTCGATATGTTAGCTTAGATTGAGAGCAGTACATTATTTATCAACTTAGAGCGAGCTATACTATCTATTTTTAGTTTAGAGTGAGCAGTCCTGATTTGAGAGGACAATATAGATAGTATTGAATGTACCGACCTGGGGGAGGTCGTGGTGAGATATATTCAACTAGGTCGATTGATCAATGATTTGATTTGATATTATGAATTGATTGGTTAATATGATTTGAGGCATCTATAAATGATATTAATTTGCAGGATGGAGCTGAAGCCAAGGTAAGTCCTCTGACCCGTGTTGTACTTAGGCAGCCTTTAGGGCATATTAGCTTCCTAATCGGGTTTTAGGGGGTAGAACTCACTGAGACATTGTGTCGCTCCGTTGTGAAATAACATTTCAAGTCCATAGATGGCAGCACCCCCACCACCTCCCGTACATTTTGGCATACCTGAGGAGATCATTGAGATAGGATATCACATCCCGATACACCACCACCCCGAAGGACTGGCATACGTACTAGTGAAGTCTACTGTTTGGGTTGATGTGGGCACATCCCAACATGTGCCACATAAGTACCAGCCGTGGTATCACCATTACGATTAGGGGTGAAGAGAAGGTCCGGTGCCAGAATATGATATACCTCTGTACATGTTGGAGGTGGCGTTCGAGAAGGGGACTGCGGATCCCAAGGGTGGATCGGTGATTGACGCGAAAGATCCCAAGTTGGAAGGCGATTCTGACACTTCTGTGTACTTAGCCGCGGGCTCCAGCTGGAGCAAGGAGGAAGGAGAGATCGTTGAGCCGGAGGAGGAACCTAAAGAGGACCGTGAAGAAGAACCTAAGGAGGATCCGGAGGAGGAGCCAGAGGATGATCCTAATGAGGATTAAGACCCTCACCCCTGTCTATTGACCTTGTGTATTGAACCTGTCGAGTAGAAACCAACTTATTAGTGTGGCTTGTATATATGGATATATGACTCAATTCTTATATATGTATATAAGTGTGTTGGTTCTTCAGGTTAGAATTTTTAGTCCTACTTCCCTATCCCATTGTTTTATTGTCTGGGGATTTTATATCTGCTTCCGCATGCGTATTAAAATAAAAGGGTCGGCGATGCGTCCTAGGACGTCACTATAAATGGACCATGGTAGGGATGGGCGCGCGCTCAAGGATCAGGGCGTGACATCCCCGTTTTGGTGATATCAGAGCAAAGGTTAAGATTGGAGTGATAAGGAGTGATGGTTCATGGGATATTAGTAGGAAAGGCCTTTAAATTCATGCTAGTACATGTCTGTGGTAGCTGATTGTAGACTTGCTTGTGTTTTAGATCACTCTGTTTCTAATTTGGTGTGGAATTGGAAGCAGGTTTCAGTTGATAAAGCTGAGCCATGAGCGATCAGGAGCAAAGAACTCCTACCAAGAAGACCGTTCAAGCCGTGACTCGGGGTAGAACGCCGACCAGGGTCAGTACCCGAGGAGGTCGAGGTCGAGCGCCAGCTCAAGCTAACGCGAGTGGAGTGGCACCACCTGCAGTGGGTGCTGAGGTAGCAGCCCATAGTGATCCTAGAATCGAGGGGATCATAGGCTCTAGAGGCCATGAGAGACGTGATGGCACAATAGGCACATAATCAAGCCGCTACTGCACCTACCGCCACATTTGTTGCTGCATCTGCTGAGGTTCAACCTGAGAATATAGTGGTGTAGAGAGAAAGGCCTATACATAAGCTGGTGGAGCAGTTTCTGAAGCTGAGTCCGCCAAGATATACGGGTATTGGAGACCCCGAGGCCGCTTCACTATGGATACAGGATCTAGAGAAAGCCTTTGCATTTCTGATGTGCATTGAGGCCAAGAAGGTAACCCTAGCCGTCTATTAGTTGCAGGGCAATGCCAATATCTGGTGGAGAGACACCAAGGATACCATATTTCCTGAAAGTGTGATCCCGATGTGGGACGCCTTCCTTAGAGCTTTTAACGATCAGTATTTTTCGGGTATGGCCTGAGAACAAAAAATGGAGGAGTTCCAGCGTCTCCGCCAAGGGAATATGTCTATTGACTAGTATGGGGTCAAATTCGTTGAACTTTCACAATAAGTTCCAAGGTTAGTCGAGGATCCAGAAGAAAAAGCCCGAAGATTCAAAAATGGTCTTCGTTTTGAGATGAAGCAACCTTTGCCACTGTTAGATCTGAGAAGTTATCGAGAGGTCTATTGTTGAGCTCAGATGATAGAAAGAGATTTGAATGAACAAGCTGCCTCATCTAGATCGAGGTTTAACTCTCATCGAGAAGGAATCCGCCAGGGAAAGAGGCCCATGCCTAGAGGTAGATTCCAAGTTCTGCCCAACCGGAAGGGTGGAGTTGGAATGTCAGGGTTGAGCCAAAACGTCGCATGTCATTTGTGTGGAAGACGGCATGGTGCGAATCAATGCCTTAGAAGGATGGACGCCTGTTTTGAATGTGGTCAACAAGGCCACCTAGCTAGAGATTGTCCTAAGCGACCAAAAGGACAACCGTAGTTGCCACCGCCACCGCAGATGGGTCAAATTAGAGGATATGCCCTAAAGAATGTGCCACAGGAAGGACAGTTGAGACCTCCAGTCCAGGGCACAGTGTATGCCATCACATAAGGTCAAGTAGAGCTGCGCCTGATGTGATCATAGGTATGGTTTCACTGAACGACCATCTTGCTTACGCTTTGTTTAATCTGGGAGCAACCCATTCCTTCATTACTGAACAATATGTTAAGTTGATAGGGGTCAGTCCTATATTGTTGGAGTCAGCAGTTTGCATATCTACGCCATTAAAGGATAAAGTTATTGTTGCTTTGGGTTGTTCTTGTTGCAAGTTAGTGATTGGTGAGCGAGTGGGGAAAATAGACTTATTTGTCCTAGCCATATACGACTTTGATTTAATTGTTGGCATGGACTGGCTCACCAAGCAACGAGCTAAGATGGACTGCTATCGCGAGGGGATTCAATTTGACCCGTTAGAGGGTGAGAGCATCGAGTTTGTCAAAAGTCAAGGAGGTCCCTCATTTCTCTTGATCTCATCGCCAGAGGCAACTCGTTTGTTAGACGAGGGTTGTCAAGGATACTTGGTAACTGTCGTGGATACGACAGTTGAGGAGCTGAAGATGGAAGACATTGCCGTTGTGTAGGAATTTCCAGATGTATTTCCAAAGGAATTACCAGGATTGCCGCCAGAAAGAGAAATTGAGTTCATGATCGAGCTAGCACCTGGGACAAAGCCAATCTCTGAGGCTCCTTACCAGATGGCGTTATCTAAGTTGAAGGAACTAAAGGTGCAAATGCAAGAGCTGTTAGATAAAAGATTTCTTTGTCCTAGTGCATCACCTTGGGGAGCACCAATTCTGTTTGTAAAGAAGAAAGATGGTTCGTTGCGCCTGTGCATCGACTATCAACAACTCAATCAGGTAACGATCACGAATAAGTATCCACTCCCAAGGATCGATAATTTGTTTGATCAGTCGTAAGGAGTGTCAATATTCTCAAAGATCGACTTGAGGACAAGATATCATCAGTTGAGAATCAAGAATGAGGATGTTCCTAAGTCAGCATTTCGTACTCAGTATGGTCATTACGAGTTTACAGTGATGCCATTCGAGTTAATGAATGCTCCAGCTGCTTTTATGGATTTGATGAACAGAGTATTCAAGGAATATCTTAATCAGTTTGTAATCGTGTTCATAGATGACATGTTGGTGTATTCGAGAAGTGACGAAGAGCACGAGAATCATCTAAGATTAGTGCTGCAAAAGCTGAGAGTTCACCAGTTGTATGCTATGTTTAACAAGTGCGAGTTTTGGTTGACTCGTGTTGCTTTCTTAGGTCATGTGATTTCAGGCGAAGGAATTTCTGTGGACCGGAGCAAAATAGAAGCCGTGATCAATTGGCCAAGACCGACTACGGTGATAGAAATCAGAAATTTTCTAGGTTTGGCAGGTTATTCAAATGGTTTATGGAAGGGTTCTCATCTTTAGCTCCTGAAGAAAGAAGAGAAATTCGTGTGGACAGACAAGTGCGAGTGTAGTTTCCAAGAGCTAAAGGAAAAGCTGACTACCACACCTGCGCTTACCATTCCATCTGGTCTTAGAGGATTCGACATCTATAGTGATGCGTCATTCAGAGGATTGGCTTATGTATAGATGCATCATGGTAAGGTTGTTGCATACGCCTCCTGTTAGTTGAGGCCTCATTAACAGAACTATCCGACGCATGACTTAGAGCTCGCGGCAATCATTTTGGCCCTGAAGATTTGGAGACATTATCTATGCGGGGAAAAATTCCAAATCTTCACGAACCATCAAAGCCTCAAGTACATATTCTCTCATAAGAAGTTGAACATGAGACAGTGCAGATGGATGGAATTGCTGAAGGACTATGACTGTGATATTCTATATCACCCAGGAAAGGCGAACAAGGTCGCCGATGCTTTGAGTCGAAAGTCTTCAGTTGCGCATATCCTGATTAAGGAGTGGAACCTAATCGAGAGAGCTTGAGATTCGGTATTCAAGTTTGAGGTAGGCCACCTTTCAAGTCTTATGGCCACCCTCAAAATTGAATCGGATGTCTAGATCAAAATCAAGCTACTCCAACCTACAAATCCTGATGTACAGAAGATTCTACAGGAAGACACTGAGAAAAGGAAGGCTGACTTTCAGATTTCTGATGAATGAACACTGAGGTTCCGAGGACGTTTGGTTGTACTTGACGATGTGGAGCTTAGAGATGATATTTTATCAGAAGTGCATTGTAGCAGTTACAGCATTAATCCTGATAGTACCAAGATGTATCAGAATCTGTGTCAACACTATTGGTGGTCAAGTATGAAGGCGGACATCGCCAAGTATGTCGCCAAGTGTTTGACGTGTCAGCAGGTAAAAGCTCAGCATTGCAAGCCGGGAGGACTTCAGCAACCTCTCGAGATCCCATAATAGAAATGGGAGCATATCACGATGGATTTCGTGACCGTACTATCGAGGAGTCAAAAAGGAAATAATTTGATTTGGGTGATAGTCGACAGATTGACAAAGTTGGCTCATTTCATTGCAGCTCGAAAGGACCTCAGTTTGGATAGACACACAGACATGTATGTGCGGTATGGAGTGCCAGTTACGATAACCTCAGATAGAGACCGAAGATTTACCGTCGCTTTTTGGAAAAGCTTGCAAAGTGCTTTAGGTACCAAGCTGCAATATAGTACAGCATATCATCCTCAGACAGATGGTCATTCTAAGAGGACAATTCAGACCTTCGAGGACATGCTGAGAGCTTATGTACTAGACTTCAAAGGAAGTTGGGAAGATCAGTTACACCTAGTGGAATTTGCTTACAACAACAGTTATCAGCAGAGCATCCAGATGGCTCCATTCAAAGCGTTGTATGGCAGAATGTGCAGAACATCAGTGTGTTAGGATGAAGTTGGGGAAAGAAAGATTATAGGCTCAGAGTTGGTCTAGCAATCAGTGGATGTTGTGGCAATAATCAGAAGTAGATTAAAGACCGCATAAAGCAGATAGAAAAGTTACGCAGACAAGCACTGGAGATTATTGGAATTCTAAGTTAGTAATCATGTTTTTCTAAAAGTGTCACCAATGAGGGGAACTTCGCGCTTTGGCAAAAAAGGAAACTTGAGCTCGAGGTACGTAGGTCCATTTTAAATTCTAGAGAGAATTGAGGCCCTAGCATATCGTTTTGCGTTGCCGCCGAGATTGGCGCAAGTGCATGACATCTTTCACGTGTCAATGTTAAGGAAGTACGAGCCTAACCTGACCCACGTGCTTAATTTTGAAGAATTGGACGTGGATGACCGAGTGTCATACGTTGAAAGCCCGATTCAGATCATGGACAAAAAAGAACAAGTTCTGCGTGCAAAGACCATTCCGTTGGTCAAAATGGTATGGCAACACCACGGTACTAAGGAGTAACGTGGGAGACTAAATAGTCGATGAGACAGTTGTACTGTAACGACCCGGGCCCCACTGTGTAATATTGTCCGCTTTAGAGGCCCAGCCACCGCCGTCCTCCCTCACAGGTTTGTTTTTAGCGCAGCGGAAGCGTACGTGAAACGCGTTACACAAATTAGAGAACCTAAGCAATATGGGATAAGAGAGGGACCCTGTCTGGGGACCGAGGCGTGGACACACTGCCATCCCTCCTCCCAGCACACCGCCACTTGGGTCATCACACTGGCGGTGCGTCCGTACCTCAGTCCCCAAACGTGTGCAGGGAAGGGTCCTTCTCTTGTCCCACATTGCTTAGGGGGGAATCTTAGGCTAGTTTATAAGGCTTAGGTCCCTCTAATCTGTGTAACGCATTTTAAAGCTGTGAGGACTCAGTGTCCAAAGCGGACAATATTACACAGTGGGGCCTGGATCCTTACAAATGGTATCAGAGCGGACTCTCGACCTCGTGTGGGGCCACAGCGAGGGCGCTATGCTCCCAAGGGGGGAGAGTGTGACGGCCTAGGCGGCGGTGCATGGGGAGGAGGGATGGCAGTACGTCCGCGCCTCGGTTATGGCACCCCCATCACGGCCCCCGATCCATTAGGGCCGCCACAGTTAGCTTACCTTACAGTTATCTAACAACATGCCACTCTGATACCATTTAATTATAGTGGGTCCATATATTCTGGGGATTTATATTATCTCAATCGGTCCCAGTGCAGTTCATATAACGGAAGCATATTCGACATCTCCCTAACCCAAATTCAAACTAATTAATACAATGCAATACATACCAACTACACAATTTCATATATATAAGTTAGTGCCGAACCACTTTTATTTACATACTTTGATCGGACATCAAGAGTCGGTACATCAAAAGGCTAAGGCTTTACTAAGCTCAGCTAGAACCAAAAGTACCCGACCCCACAGCAGTCATGTACACCAATCCATCATCCAGTGTCGGCTATCCAAAAAGTGTCATCCGCTACCCATCACACGCACCATCACACCCAGCCCGGTCCATCGGCTAGCGGCAGCGGTAGCATCCCCATCATGGTCCCGTCGTGAAGAACATACACAAACAGGAACTCCTGGCCATCAGGTAGACCCACGTCGTACATAACTAAAACTCGAACACGGATGAATACCAATCCATGAACACCACCACAGGAGTGCTCCGAACACTCAACCTCGATATCGGATGGTAAGCCATAAAAAGTACCACGTGTGACCGGTAACAGAGGCATCTCTAATTTGAAATGTTAATCCCCAAAGGGGTGAGTACAACCACTCAGCAGTAAAAGATTCATCAAGCTATATCAAGCATTACTATTAATATCCAGATTCAAGTATAGTAGACAAGACAAGAAATAGAGAATAGGTATACATCAAAATCATAAAATCCTTCCATGTGATGACGACATATCCAAGATAGACAATTTCAATCATAGGGCCAAATTGAAATATCACATTCTATTCCATGCCCTACACTCAGTCTCATATCTAGAACTCACACCCTTTTATAATAGAATCATTCACTTTATTATTCAAAAAGGGTTTCATCCTCGGAGGACCAGTGTTTGCATCTCTCCAGCATTCGCATCCCTCCAGGTATCACGAAAGCCTCCGGCATTCAGCCATTTAGGGCCACTGGGCATCCAGAGCGAATCACGCCTCCAGGCATCTCGTACCCCATCTGGCATCACGAGGAACCTCGAGGGCCTCCCATGAAAAATGGTCACCCTGGCCATCCGGAATTGCGTACCGACAAGTATACTACCGGGCATCCCGAAACTCCCGAGGAAAAACCTCCAGCATTGAGCCATTTAAGGCCACCGAGCATCCACAAGGCATCGACTCACTCGATCCTTTGGGCATCCCGACTCCTGGGGTATCGTCAACCCGAGGGTCAACAATAAAAATTTAGCATTTTAATTTACAAGACACTTTCAAATGCTAGAACAAGATGTTTCATGGACCTTCTAACTCATCTCAATATTGCACAATTATCCACAGCCAATACCATTATATCACATAGCCATTCGAACATCATATTCACCTTCGGATACTTTGTGAAAATTCGAAAATAGAGCACTAGATTCTACCATGCACGGCTTTGGTAAATATTTTGAAACAAATACTAAATGGACTGAGAAAATTATGAAATTTTGACATGTTATCAATGAGACTTAAAGGAAAAATTTTCATGCGGAACATCAAGTCAAATTCCATACATATCGAGAGTAAAAACTTCGGTATTTCTTGCTACAGTTTCCGTAAAATTTCCAGATTTAGCATTTTCATACGAAAATCATTTTGTTGACCAAATCTTGTCTATTTATGCTAAATTTTTCATATGTTACTCTTACAGATGTGCTCTCCAACTTTCGTTAAGGAATTGAAGTCACTTTTTGGCTAGAAAATTCCAAAAACATTGAGAAATCACCGGTGGTCATGCTGTTCTTGCCAAAACAGTTCACTAGCCTAAAGAGATCTATTCCTATACATTGAGTTTCGGTATCCAACATTCACAGCCACGATTTACAAGCACATTGCACCACAACATAGCCTCTTTACTTCTCAAAAATCCACCATAGCTAAATCTTTTGAGTTCTCATTTCAATTTAAAGGCAAAATCCACCAAAATTTTCTCAAATGTTTGCCCCATTACCTCAACCATCCTCATCTCCTTCATCACAACAACATGCAACTCCAAATCTCACATTTCCTCACATCTACCCACTCTTCACTAGACAAAACAGCTAGCAAAACATAGATTGAAGAACTTCTACTTGCCTCAAGTCTCAAAGCAATCGCAACAAGCAAAATGGCAGCTTGGGGCTCCGGGCGTGGCTCGATCAACGGCGGAGCTAGGCGGCGTTGACGGCGGCAGCTAGTGCACGCCCAACGGGGCTGGTCTCCTTCTCCTCCTCCTCTCTCGCTCGCTCGCCCGAACTCTCTCTCTCTCGGCTTCACTCTCTCTCACTCTCGGATTCTCTCTCTCGTGCGAGCACTCCCTCGCTCACACTGCCTCTCTCTCTCTCTCTCTCTCTATCTTTCTTTCACCCTCATGATTAGCTAGTAATCATGAGGTTTGCATGGGAATGACAAGTGTAAGTTGGCTTTGGACAAATGTAATATGGCATGCAATCTTCCTCACCCCCTTCTTTCGGTCGACGGCCTTGTGGGCCTCTTGGGCTGGCTTTGGGTCCGAAAATTTGGGCCAAGTTATCTCATGTCCAATTTAAATAGCACATAGAAAATATCAATAAGAAGCCCATAATTCCTACACCACTTTAGGGCATTTGATTTTTATATAGGAATCAATATTATATTCCCATAACAAATTTCACATAGGGGGTTTGGTCCGAGAGATAAAACAAAGTGGCCAATAATATAATTGTCCCTATAACCATTCAAAGATAAATCTCCTTTCCTTAAAATTAACATTTCGGGTTGTCTAAATTCCCGGATGCCACATCGATCCCCAGACATGCACGAGGAAGGGGTCCTTCTCTTGTCCCACATCACTTAGGGGGGAGTCCTGGGCTAGTTTATAAGGCTTGGGTCCTTCTAATTTGTATAACGCTTTTTAAAGCCGTGAGGACTCAGTGTCCAAAGCGAACAATATTACACAGTGGAGGCGAGGTCCTTACAAATGGTATCAGAGCCGACTCTCGACCATGTATGGGGCCACAGTGAGGGAGCTGTGCTCCCAAGGGGGAGAGTGTGATGGCCCACGCAGCGATGTGCGGGGAGGAGGGATGGTGATGCGTCCGCGCCTCGGTCCACAGACGTGTGCAGGGAAGGGGTCCCTCTCTTATCCCACATCGCTTAGGTTCTCTAATCTGTGTAACGCGTTTCACGTACGCTACCGCTGTGCTAAAAACAAACCCGTGAAGAGGAGGCTACTACGTGCATGCCTCCAAAGCGGACAATATTGGGCTGGGATGAGGGTGGCCGGAGTTCATGCCTCTACCCCCAAACAACGCATTTTAAAACCGTGAGGACTCAGTGTCCAAAGTGGACAATATTACACAGTGGGGCCCGAGTCCTTACAAATGGTATCGGAGCCGACTCCCGACTGCGTATGGGGCCACTGCGAGGGCGATGTGCTCCCAAGGCGGGGAGAGTGTGACGGCCCACGCGGCAGTGCATGAGGAGAAGGGATGGCAGTGCATCCATGCCTAGGTCCCCGAACGTGCGCAGGGAAAGGGTCCCTCTCTTGTCCCACATCGCTTAAGAGGGGGAGTCCTGGGCTAGTTTATAAGGCTTGGGTCTTTCTAATCTGTGTAATGCATTTTAAAGCCATGAGGATTCAATGTCCAAAGCGGACAATATTACACAAGTAGGGCCCGAGTCTTTACATGTACCCCCACCTTTTTGCTTAAGTTTTGTAATGGTTTAAATTTTGAGGACGAAATTTTTATAAAAGTGGAAGAGTTGTGATATCCAAGATTTTCAATCTTGTTTTCCATTGAATAAATCGAGCATTTCATTGACATGCCTATAGGGCTGTTCTCAAAGCTGATCACTCTTGAGATAACTAGACTATCTGGGGAAGCCATTAAGGAATTTTAAGGCAATAGACTTGAGAATTCGACTAGGAATCAGCTATTCTACCGTGTCCATCTTTAGAGGCCATCATGGCACAATTAAAAATTGATTTGAGATTAGAGATAGGTCGATTCGACTAAGATGTGTGGCTAATCATGGTTGACACCACTAAATTGAAAAATTCTCGTTGGCTGGCACTAGACTGATTTTTCTATCGTTTTGGTACCCTGTGTCCGTATTTGAATCCTCAAGATTTTCACGACAACCGAGAGTCGCCAATGTGTCGAGTGGGTTCATTGTGACTTGAAGAAAATCAACCATGGGTCCTTTGCATTGAAAATTTTATGAAAGTTACTCGGTAGCTTAGGTCATGCTAAAATCGCGCCAAATGGATATTAACCGCGAATTAAGTCCGATTTCATAAATTAAAAATTCTATCATGTCACAATAAATTCTAGGAGCGTCGACTCAATCTCAGAAGATTTTTCTGCAACCCGAGACTTTTTGGGAAAAAAGTCGTCTTAGAGCCATTTTTGTCTAGAAAAAGTTAGAGACCTTTTTTTATCGCGCAATTGGGAAATAAGTGGGATCCATTAGTGAGGAAAAATACCAATTTAATCATTGAGGTACTAATTGAATTTTTAAGGGCCAAAGGGGATTGAATTGAGAGGGAAATCAAGTCCAATTGGTGAAGAAACTTAGCAAATTCATATGGCCCCCTTTGCCCACACTTTTGGACCAATTCAAGGGTTGTAAAATGAAGCATGGGTGATTGAATGAGGGCCAAGGAAGTGCTAGTGGCTGAGGATGGTCAAGGGGACAAGTGTGGAGAAGAAATGGCCATGGTTGGGCCTTTGTTCTCCTAAAAGCTCTCCCTTCTCCCTCATCTGCCGTAGACCAGCCCCTTTTTCCCTTCTATTGAGTATTTCGGACGCCAACAGCAAGCCAGGAGTAGCCCTCGTGCCGTTGAAGCCACCTTCGCATGCCAGAACGCCACCGCTAGCTGCCATTCGCCATTCCGCTCCTCCTCACATCGTGCGCACGCCTCATCCTGCCGTCCACCTAGCCCGATGCCCTCTTGCCTATCCCTGTGTTCCAACAACCATCTCAGCCCGTGCCAGAGTCGTTTGGTTCACCTCCGACCACCGTGAGTGCTCGCCAAGGCCCGGTTTGGCTCTTTCACCCTTCCCAATCAATTTCCGCTCTAAACCAGCTTTGTTCCCCTCTGTTTCAGCCAAGAACAGAACAGAAACCAGTGGGTTTTTAGTGGTGTTTTAGGCTCGTTTTGAGGTGGTTCTGAGCCCCGAAACCTTGACCCGCTTTGAAGAAAGTCGAGCCCCGTTGCGTCCCCATCGATTTGAACCGACCGGCTTGTTGAACAAGTGAGTTTAACTCATTAATCCTCTCTTAGTAGGCTAATGATGCTTAGGGGTTGATTAGATTTAATTAAGTGTGATTAGGTGGATAGATTAGATTAAAGTAATTAATTTAGTGCTTTACCAATGCATGTTAGGTGGATATATAGTGCAATTAGGGCCTAGACGAGCTCTAGTATTTATTGGTTGATTATTTAATATTTTCCGTAATTACTTAATTAATTATTTATATTCCCAAAATTAGACTGGAATAGCCAGTGACCGGAATTTTATGTTGATTATTGTGGTGCAATATGTTTATTTAATTGAGCGTCAAATTGTGCCAATTTTGCATAATTGTGATTTTAGGATTTATTTCCTATATTAATAAATTTTGGTAATTAATTAGAAAATTACTGGGCGTCAGTTTATAGTGCCAAAAATGTGTTTATGGGCTGTTGAAACTAGTGGGATGTTCTAAGGCGAAAATATGGTATTGTGGCTAAGGCCGACCGTGTACCCACACACGGCTATTTTTATCAGGTGTGATGAAAATGACGAATTGATTTAATGGTTGGGTGTGGTATACTATATTAGCCTGCAAGCAATATGTCAGCTTAGATTGCAAGCAGTATACCGGTATACTATATCATCATATGGGCTTTGATATGTCAGCTTAGATTACGAGTAGTATACTTTATCAGCCTAGAGAGAGCATTAACAGTGTACTATATCATCCTACGGAATCTAATATGTCAGTTTAGATTGCGAGCAGTATACTTTATCAGCTTAGAGGGAGCTCTATTAGTGTACTATATCAACCTAGGGATTCGATATGTCAGCTTAGATTGAGAGCAGTACACTATTTATCAGCTTAGCGCGAGCTATACTATCTATTTTCAGCTTAGAGTGAGTAGTCCTGATTTGAGAAGACAGTATAGATAGTATTGAATGTACCGACCGGGGGGAGCTTATGGTGACATGTAATCGAATAGGTCGATTGATCAATGATTTGATTTGATGTTATGAATTGATTGGTTGATATGATTTGAGGCATCTATAAATGATATTAATTTGCAAGATGGAGCTGAGGCCAAGGTAATTCCTTTGACCCGTGTTGTGCTTAGGCAGCCTTTAGGGCATATTAGCTACATAATCGAGTCTTAGGGGGTAGAACTCGCTGAGACGTTGTCTCACCCCGTTGTGGGATAACATTTCAGGTCCATAGATGGTAGCACCCCCACCACCTCCCCTACATTTTAGCATACTTGATAAGATCACCGAGATAGGATATCACATCTCGATACACCACCACCTTGAAGGACTAGAAGATGTACTGGTGAAGTCTACTGTCTAGGTTGATGTGGGCACATCCCAACATGTGCCACATAAGTACCAGTCATGGTATCGCCATTACAGTGATGGGCGAAAAAAGGGTTCGGTGCCGAAATGTGATATACCTCTATACATGTTAGAGGTGGCATTTGGGATAGGGACTACGGATCCCAAGGGTGGATCGGTGATTAACGCAAAAGATCCCAAGCTGGAAGGCGATTCTGACACTCATGTGTACTCGGCTGTGGGCTCCAGCTAGAGTGAGGAGGAAGGAGAGATTGTTGAGCCGGAGGAGGAACCTAAAGAAAACCCTGAAGAAGAACCTGAGGAGGATCCGGAGGAGGAGTTGGAGGATGATCCGGAGGAGGATTGAGACCCTTATCCCTGTCTATTGACTTTGTGTAATGAACCTTTCGAGTAGAAACCAACTTATCAGTGTGGCTTGTATATATAGATATATGACCCAGTTCTTATATATGTATATAAGTGTGTTGATTTTTCAGGTTCAAGTTTTTAGTCCTACTTCCCTATCCGATTGTTTTTTTGTCTGGGGATTTTATATTTGCTTCTGCATGCATATTAAAATGAAAGGGTCAGCGATGCATCCTGGGATGTCACTATAAATCATCTAGGTGAGAGATGGGTGCGTGCTCGAGGATCGGGGCGTGACATTTGATGGTTGTTCAAGGTTTGTATAATTTGCTTCCTTATGTGCATTAAAATGAAAGGGTCGGCGACGTGTCCTAGGATGTCGCAAATTTTAGTCGACCACCGAGGGATGTGCATGCGCTCGGGGTTCGAGGCGTGACACCTGATACACGAGACCTGAGGGTAGGCCGGTGTTGATAGTCACTATCACCCTCACTCGGATGAATGTCAAACCAAGCAAATTAGGATCCTGATACTCCGACTGTTCCAACTGCAAATCGATAGGGATCCCATAGAAAGTACCGGGAGGTGCGGGCAGCAATGTCATCTTCCTTACTCTGAAATATGTTAGTCCCCATGAGGGGTGAGTACTACTACTCAGCAGCTAAAGATCTACTAAACTATATTATGTAGAACCATCATCATCTGATTTCATGCAAAATACCCAAAACATAAAATCTAGAAGAATAGGTATGCATTAAGTCAGTAGAGTTTTCCAACGAAATGGCAGGCGAAGTTTAAAAATCGGAACACATCATTTCAATCACATGGGTCCTAATTATAAGGCTAAACCATTATGACATGTATCATACCATGCCACACAATTTTGTCCCATAATTAGGCGCAATTATCAAAATGGTGTAACTCGGCAGAATAATTGGCTTTAAAATTCAAAAGATTTTTCTACCGGAGGACTAGTGTTTGCATCCCTCTAGGCATTTGCACCCAACCTGGCATCGCGAAAGCCTCCGGTTCCATATTTCAGTCACCAAGCATCCAGAGCGTGTCATGTCTCACCTCCAGGCATCTCGCACCCAACCTAGTATCACAAGGAATCACCAGGGCTCTCTGTGTTACAAATGTCCCTTACCCTCTAGAATGTGTATCGTCATACATCCGGGCGTCCCGACATTCCCGGGGAACCTCTGGGGCTCACCAGTCCCTAGGCATCCAAAGCGTGTCATGTCTCACCTCCAGGCATCCCATCTCCAGGGTCTTCGTTGTCCCGAGGGTCCGACGGTAGCAATAACACACCAACCATGGTGTAGTAATGAAATCATTTCAATGCCAAAATGTTTTCAAACCGTCAATATGGAAAATCCTTGGGTTTTCCTCCGCAAGTCCCACTTTTGCAAATACTTTTCAACCCTTTTCGAATCAATATAAAAACTTGAATGATAATTTCCCTTCCTGGCTTGGAACAAAATAATTTATCAAAATCTGTAAGTACATTTGAAATCGGCACGTCAATAAATTCAAATCTCAATCCCAACTCCAATAGTGTAGAATATTTGCTATAAAAAGTTCAAAAATTTTAAAATATAAAACATTTCTTAAAACATTTGAGTACGGTGCCACGGTACTCATAAATTTTGATGCAAATCAAGACATTTCTAAAATGGTTTGTGAACAAAATTCCCAAGATTCCACCACTGCAACATTTAGTGCACATTCGATAGCCTAAACTGAAGCACTCACGAAAACTTCTCCATTTTCTAGCCTCAAATCGATTCGGTCATTCTAGAAGTCATTATCCAACATCAGAATTCAAACCATTGCAATCTAATAGCACTTCCTCAAACAACAACGGCACTACACGATATAGGTTAGTAGACTCTAACTTGCCTTAAAGTCGGCAATGTCAAAGGCGAGGTGAATCCGAGAGCTTGCGGACTCGGTTGAGGCGAGTTGCGGAGCAACACAACTACATGCGGTGAGGTGCAAGCCGAGGTCTCTTGGGTCCTGCTGCAGCAAAGGGGTAGCGATCGACGGCAAATGGACCGTGAGTTGCGGCACGGTTGAGATGAGCTAGATGGTGACGAAGGAGGTTAGTGGCTGATGGTGAGGCGTGGGCGAGACGGTGAATCGCAAGGAGGGAGTAAAACAGTAAGAAATTTTCTGTCAAAGTCGTGAGGGAGGGTTGAGCAAGATGGGCTGATCAAAGCTTCCAAGAGAGCTGTCTCTCTCTCTCAATTGTTTTTTGTTGACTTCGGTAGTCAATCGTCCAAGTCGTGTGGCAGCATGAGAAGGGCGCGCGTGGCACTAGCTGGCAGGGGACGTGGCCAGTACCTAGATTCTTCGGCTGCCACTCTTTCTCGAGCATGCATGAACAAGACTTTTATTTAGTTGACTATTTCAGTCAACAAATGCAGGTCCTGTGGCGGCAAGAGGAGGAGACAGATGGGGGAAAACGTGGCTGCTCTTGATGGCCTTCTTGCCACTTGAAGACACGACTAATGCAGCTGTCCCGAGCTCCTTCTTCGCTGGCCACCGAGAATGGAATCACGTGGTGCATGGGTCAAATATTTTCCTTCGGTTGACCGGTTGAGAGGAGATAGAGGGAGGAGCCGAGCTGTCCTTCGGCGGTCACACATCTTCATGTTTGCATGGCTATGGAAAATGGCTTCAATTGTTGCATGGCTGACTTCTACACTTGTTGACCAAAGAAAAGAAGAAAACACGCATAGAAATTTCGGGGTCAATGGCCTTCTCTTTGTGGGCTGGCTAAAGGAAGGGAACGTGACCGAAGGTTTGATGGTCCAAAGTCCTCTCTTGTTGCATATGCATGGTCTACGTGGCTGCAAGTTTTGAAGATCGACATCCCCCAAGTACATGAAAAGCTCGCCTTAATAGGGTATAAAAACAGAAGAAGTTGGCCTCTCGAGTCGCATTACGTGAAAGGATTTCTAGGTGAAACGCTATCGCGAGAACGTGACGAAGAGAATGTGACGAAACATGACGTTTCAGTACGGCGAGGGTGGTGACGAAACGGTGGTTGTAAGTAGTGTTAACGACATAGTCCCACAACAAACTCGTCGATCCGTCTCAGAGAGTTACATATTCAAGGTCTGGTGAAATCTAGATGTCACAAATCTCCTCTTCTTAGAGAATTTCGTCCTTGAAATTGTACGTCTCTTACACTCCATTGAAAATATGAAGCTACCTTTGCCTCATTTCCTTTTTACTTTCCCATGTAGCCTCTTCCATGTACTTCACTTGCTCATCCACTTTGATGGCTTCATGATCAAGTATGTGACTAGGGTCGGGCTGGTACTTCCTTAGTATCAACACATGGAAAACGTCAAGTAGATTTGACAATTTTGGAGGCAATGCTAGCCAACAGGCTACATTTCCTACCTTTTCGAGAATCTCGAAAAGGTCCGACAAATCTAAGGTTAACTTACCGCTTATCCCGAATCACGATATACCCTTCATAGGGGATACCTTTAGGAATACGTGATCTCCTACGCCAAATTCTAAGGGTCTTCTATGCTTATCCATGTAGCTTTTCTTTCACCCATTTCATTCCAGCAACTAGGAATTTTACAAGCTTCACCATGCTTCCACTACACCACTCTGATAAATTATCCCAGAAACACTGCATTTCCTATTCAGTGCATAGTTTGGTTCATTCATGCCCCCTTTTGCCATCCTAGAAGCATGCTAGGAGCCGCTCCTTGTTTAGGTGCTCTGGCCTCGGCGTCCACTCCCCGCCCTCATAGAACCAGGTCGTTACAGGTTCACCAGCTTTCGCCTGGTTCGAACCCAAATTACACATCTACTGGAGGGTCTCGTTTCGATAGGGATTAACTTATGGAGATATTATCTGCTTGGCCTATTCCATACTAAGCCTCACGGTTTTATCCTTGGCGCATGGGTGTGCACTATCCTAGGAGATCATCCATCCTAGTCCATTGCTTACGGAGCCAGTCCATTCCCACGATGACGTCAAAGTCATACATAACTATCACTACCAAGTCCATTTCCAGATCTCGTCCCCCTATAGTTACCTTACATTTCTCACATACTAACGTGGACAACACCATGTTCTTCAGTGGTGTAGAAATACGAAGAGGCATATCTAAAGATTTGGTTCCACTTTCTCCTAATCATTTATATCTCTCAGACACAAATGAATGCATGTCACCCGTGTCAAATAACGCATATACCTTCTTATCATCTATAGAAATCGTACTTGGGTTAACATTTTCAGAAACTTCCGCTTCTTCCTGGGTGATCGTGTACACCCTTCCTTGTGCTGGCGGTCTTTGAGATTTCCCTTTATGGAGGTGGTCCACCTACACGTTGTTGCGCTTGTCGCACAGAGTTGATATTCGGTAGCAATCCTTCTGGTGGACAATTTCTCCTAAAGTGTCCTCTCAGTCCACAACCAAAACACCTTGGTTGATCGTTACAGGGTCCTAGTCCATGTGATCTACCACACCTTTGGCAAAAGTTGTCTTGATATGGTACTTTTCCTGAAACTTGACCATTCTCGGTCTTTCCAAAATTTCCAAAACTTTGCTTCTTCTTAGAATCCTAAGGCAGTTCTCAAGTTAGATAGGGTCTCTTACCTTGTCAAGCATCCCTCAATGTCAATTGCATCCTTGATTCCATTCGCTCCCTTATCACTTCCTGCTCTACAAGTTATGCCCTTTCATAAATCTCAGAGTAATCTCTCATATTCAAGGGCACTAGTTGCCTCCTAATATTTGTCCTCAAGCCTTTCAGAAATCTCTTAACATTTTCCTCTCGATCCACTATTAATCTAAGAGCATACCTAGACAGCTCAGAAAATTTCGCTTCAGTAACAATTAGTGACTCAGTGTCACTAATTAGCTAAGAAAGAAAAGTAATGTAAGAGCGTTACTGGAATCACATAAGTAACATAAAAATGTTACTCGCACGCAAAGGTAACTCACGATTGTTACCAGTAGTCTACAAATGAAAATCAATCACCCGTTATTCGCAGTTAGTCAACTACCCATAACTAGTGCCTTATCATGTGCATCATTATAACTTCATTTTCTACTAATGCACCTTATCACTCCAGACAGACCTAAGCTCTGATACCATTCGTTGTGACGCCCCCCGACGGCCCCCAATCCATTAGGGTCGCCACACTTCTTCCCTTATCCTAGATGTCCTTTATTTTGATACTAAAGGATTTCGACAAATCTGTGAGTTTGGGGGTCTATACATTTTTCATTGGTCCCTGCACAATAATATGGCGAAAGCGTTTCCAACAACTCCCTTTCCTATACTCAAAAACGATGCACACCAAATACACATATAGATAATAATTGAGCACTTTTTATTTACATAAACTAGATAGACATCGTTAGTCGGTACACCAAAATGCTGCAGTTTCCTATACCCAGCTATACTTCAAAAGTTAACTGACATTTCCAACAACTATATACATATAGTCCATCATTTAGTGCCGGTCTCCAAAAATTCTCCCTACTGACCTCATGTCCTCGGTCACACTACATCGCTCGATCCCCCGTCATCGTCCTCTAGCGGCGGCGGCGGTAGCCCCAGAGTACATCCGTTCCTCCGAACATAAAGACGACAAGCTCCTAATGCATGGGATCAGAGGGTAGGCCGGTGTTGACATGGATCTCAGAGAAAGTATCGGGAGGTGCAGGTAGCAGTGGCATCTTCCTTACTCTGAAATATGTTAGTCCCCATGAGGGGTGAATACAACCACTCAGCAGCTAAAGATCTGCTAAACTATATTATGTAGAACCATCATCATATGATTTTATGCAAAATACCCAAAACATAAAATCTGGAGGAATAGGTATGCATTAAATTAATAGAGTTTTCCAACGAAATGGCAAGCGCAGTTTAAAAATTGAAACACATCATTTCAATCACTTGGGTCCTAATTATAAGGCTAAACCGTTATGACACGTCCCATACCATGCCACACAATTTTGTCCCATAATCAGGCGCAATTATCCAAATGGTGTAACTCAGCAGAATAATCGACTTTAAAATTCAAAAGATTTTTCTCTCAGAGGACTAGTGTTTACGTCCCTATAGGCATTCGCACCTAACCTGGCATTGCGAAAGCCTCTAGTTCCATATTCCAGTCACTAGGCATCTAGAGTGTCATGTCTCACTTCCAGGCATCTCGCACCCAACCTAGCATCACGAGGAATTGCCAGGGCTCATTATGTTACTAGTGTCCCTTACCCTCCGGAATGTGTATTGTCATACATCTGGGCATCCCAACACTCCCGGGGAACCTCTGGGGCTCACCAGTTCCCAAGCATCCAGAGCGTGTCATGTCTCACCTCCAGGCATCCCACCTCCAGGCATCCCATCTCCCGGGGCTTCATCGTCCCGAGGGTTCGACGGTAGCAATAACACACCAACCATGGTGTAGTAATCAAATCATTTCAATGCCAAAACATTTTCAAATCATCAATACGGAAAATCCTTGGGTTGTCCTCCGAAAGTCCCACTTTCGCAAATACTTTTCAACCCTTTTCGAATCCATATAAAAACTTGAATGATAATTTCCCTTCCCGGCTTGGAAGAAGATAATTTATCGAAATTTATAAGTACTTTTGAAATCGGCACATCAATAAATCCAAATCTCAATCTCAACTCCAATGGTTTAGAATATTTGCTATAAAAAGTTCAGAAATTTTAAAATATAAAACATTTCTTAAAACATTTGAGTACGGTGCCACAGTACTCATAAATTTTGATGCAAATCAAGACATTTCTAAAACTGTTTGAGAACAAAATTCCCAAGGTTCCACCACCGCAACATTTAGTGCACATTCGAAAGCCTAAACCGAAGCACTCACGAAAACTTCTCAATTTTCTAGCCTCAAATCGATTCGGTCATTCTAGAAGTCATTATCCAACATCAGAATTCAAACCATTGCAATCTAATAGCACTTCCTCAAACAACAACAACACTACACGATATAGGTTAGTAGACTCTAACTTGCCTTAAAGTCAGCAACGTCGAAGGCGAGGTGAATCCAAGAGCTCACGAACTCGGTTGAGGCGAGTTGTGGAGCAACACAACGGAGTGCGGTGAGGCGCGAGCTGAGGTCTCTCAGGTCCTGCTGCGGCAGAGGGGCAATGATTGACGGCAAATGGACCGTGAGTTGCGGCACAGTCGAGATGAGCTAGACGGCGACAAAGGAAGTTAGTGGCTAATGGCGAGGCGTGGGTGAGACGGTGAATCGCAAGGAGGGAGTAAAACAGTAAGAAATTTTCTGTCAAAGTCATGAGGGAGGGTCGAGCAAGATGGGCTGGTCAAAGCTTCCAAGAGAGCTGTCTCTCTCTCTCTCTCGATTGTTTTTGATTGACTTCGGTAGTCAATCGTCCAAGTCGCGTGGCAGCATGAGAAGGGCGCGCGTGGCACTAGTTGGAAGGGGACGTGGCCAGTACCTAGATTCTTCGGCTGCCACCACTCTTTCTGGAGCATGCATGCACGAGACTTTTATTTAGTTGACTATTTCAGTCAACAAATGCAGGTACGGTGGCGGCAAGAGGAGGAGACAGATGGGGGAGAACGTGGCTGCTCTTGATGGGCTTCTTGCTACTTGAAGACACAACTAATGCAGCTGTCCCGAGCTCCTTCTTCGCTGGCCACCGAGAATGGAATCACGTGGCTGCATGGGTCAAATATTTTCCTTCGGTTGACCGGTTGAGAGGAGATAGGGAGAGGAGCCAAGCTGTCCTTCGGCGGTCACACATCTTCATGTTTGCATGGCTATGGAAAATGGCTTCAACTGTTGCATGGCTTTCACGTAATTGCATGGCTGACTTCTACACTTGTTGACCAAAGAAAAGAAGAAAACGTGCATAGAAATTTCGGGGTCAATGGCCTTCTCTTTGTGGTCTGGCTAAAGGAAGGGAACGTGACCGAAGGTTTGATGGTCGAAAGTCCTCTCTTGTTGCATGGAAATGCATGGTCTACATGGCTGCAAGTTTCAAAGATCAGCATCCCCAAAGTACACGAAAAGCTCGCCTTAGTCGGGTATAAAAACCGAAGAAGTTGGCCTCTCGAGTAGCATTACGTGAAAAGATTTCTAGGTGAAACGCTATCGCGAGAACACAACGAAGAGAATGTGACGAAACGTGACGTTTCGTTACGGCGAGGGTTGTGACGAAACGGTGGTCGTAAGTGATGTTAATGACGTGGTCCCACCACAAACTTGTCGAGCCGTCTCAGACAGTTACATATTCGAGGTCCGGCGAAATTCGGATATCACAGATCATTCCTTTTATATACTGTCTCCCATCAAGACAATTACCAAATGGGTGGTTGTTATGAAAATGTATGAATTGTGGAAACACTCTATCTTGAATAACCGCCACTTTAAAGAGAAAATGTGAGTCCGAAAATGTGGGATCACACAATATAATAACATTCTCCCACTTGATCCCATCATTTTCATCATACTGATTATCCAACCAAATCCACGAAAAATTTTATGTTTAAAGAAAAAAAACAAAACACATGGATCATGGCGATATGTCCTCTAAAAGTGAGTAGTATTTTCCATATATCACAATATATCTTATTTCTTTAATGTTAGCCTATATGTAACAACACATCTTAATGAATAAACCCTATGTTTATTCCAGAACCAAGGACAAATGTTATTCTCATAAATAAACAACAAATTGTGTACACAAAGAAATTGAGAATCAACATTACAATAGAATAAGAGTTACATATAACAAAAAATCATCCATATGACGACAAATCACATGATTGCACCTATTCCCATATTAGTTACATGATCATTATATTTCATTGGTGGCATGCCTTTAGTTATAGGATCAGTTATCATCAATTCAGTGCTAATGTGTTCTATGACAACTTTATTTTCCTTAACACGTTCTCTTATGGCTAAATACTTGATGTCAATATGCTTACTTCAACTGCTACTTTTGGCATTTTTAACCATAAAAACCACAGCTGAATTGTCACAATATAGTCTTAATGCCTAGAAAGAGAATCAACAATTTTAAGCCAAGTAATGAAACTCTTTAAACATACACCATGCGATGTAGCCTTAAAACAAGAAACGAACTCAACCTTCATAGTGGACATAGCAGTCAAAGTTTGCTTCACACTTCTCCATGACACAGCTCCTCCAAGTAACATAAAAATATATCAAGATGTTGATTTTCATGAATCAACGCAACCCGCGAAGTCCGCATCCAAATAACCGATAACTTCCAGGTTGTTAGTTCATCTATACATAATCATGTAGCATTTGGCACCTTGAAGGTATCTCATCACTCTCTTTGCAACTCTCCAATGGTCCATACTTGAATTACTTTGATATCTTCCAAACATTCCCATAGCAAAAGCGATGTCAAGTTGAGTGCAAACCTAAGCATACATCAAGCTTCCAACAGCAGAAACATATGAAATGTTATTCATTTGTTTTCTTTCTAGATCGTTCTTTGGGCATTGGTTCAAATTGAACCCATCAGGTCTTATACTTAGTGAACAATCTTTCATCCGAAAAATCTTTAGAACCTTATTGATATAAGTTTCTTAAGATAGTCCTAAAATTCCTCAAGGTCTATCTCTATGGATCTTAATGCCAATAACATAAGATGCATCACTCATATCCTTCATGTCAAAACTCTTAAGAGAGAAATTGTTTCACTTCATGTAGCAACCCCTTATCATTGGTTGCAAGTAAATATCATCCACATATAGCACAAGGAAACAAATTTTGCTCCTACTGACCTTTTGGTATATACATTGATCGATGACATTCTCTACAAAATCAAATGAAGAGATGACATCATGAAACCTTAAGTACCATTGACGGGATGCTTGTTTCAAGTCATATATAGATTTCTTAAGCTTGCTCACCAAATGCTCACCTTTACTAAAGGAGAATCCTTCAGGTTGTTTCATGTAAATCTCATCCTATAGTTATCCATTGAGGAACATCATTTTCACATCTATCTGATGTAATTCCATATCAAAATGGGCAACCAATGCCAAAACAATATGAAGAAAAATTTTCTTAGATATAGGAAAAAAAAGTCTCCGTGTAATCAATATCTTCCTTTTGAGTGAATCATTTAACAATGAGTCTAGCTTTATATCTTTCAATGTTACCCAATGAATCATTTTTAGTTTTGAAGACTCATTTACAACCAATGGCCTTCACACTATCAGGCAACTCAACCAAATTTCAAACTTTGTTAAATGCCGTAGAACTCATCTCTTCCTTCATGGCATTGTACCACAATTGGATTTATCACTATCCATGGCTTGTAAAAACGTTTCAGGTCATTCTCAACTCCAATATTGTAGTCAAATTCTTGTAAATACACAATATAATCACTAGGAATTGCCAGATGAGCGTGTTGTTCAATTGGTTGTTCAATAGCTTCCGATAATTGCTGAACAGCTGGATCTACTAGATCAATATTAGCAGGTTGTGAAACTTCAACGATTGGTTGTTCAAAAGCTAGCTGAACTAAGGGGGCATTATGAGCAAGAACCACCCTTAAACTTGAGGTGAAAGGTTGAGTGTTTGAATGATCTTTCTTAAGAACAAGGTCCTTCGATCGATCACTCCCACTAATCAAGTCATTTTCAAAAAATTTAGCGTTTATTGACTCCACGATTTTAGTGGTGTAAGATGGACAATAAAACCTATATCCCTTGGACCTTTCAGCATATCCAATGAAATATTCACTTATGGTCCTTGGGTCCAACTCCTTTTCGTGTGGATTGTAAACTCTCACTTCAAATGAGCATCCTCAAATGCATACATGTTGCAAACTCAATTTCCAACCTTAAAATAACTTAAAAAGTGTCTTTGAGACAACCTTCGTCGAACTCGGTTTAATATGTACACTGTTGTTTTAAGTACTTCAGTTCACAAGGACTTTGGAAGTTTGGAGCCGGTAAGCATACTTCGCACCATGTCCAATAAGGTTCGGTTTCTTCTTTCCGCTACACCATTTTTGTCCGGAGAACCAAGTATAGTATATTTAGCAACTATCCCATGCTCTTAAAGAAACTTTGCAAATGGACCAAGTGCTTGTCCATCTTCAATGTATCTACCATAGAATTCTCCACTTCTATCTGATCTCACAATCTTAATTTGTTTGCCGCATTGTTTCTCTACTTCCGCCTTAAATACCTTAAAGGCATCTAACGTTTCATGCTTATTATGAATCAAGTAGAGATACATATACAAAAATAATCATTTATGAAAAAGATGAAGTATTTCTGACCATACAAATCCATATTCGAACTACAAATATTCGTATGTATGATTTTTAATATTTCTATACTCCTCTTGGCACATTTCTTCGTTTTGTTGGTCTGTTTTTCCTTTATGCAGTCTACACAAGTATCACAATCAGTAAAATCTAAAGTACTGAGTACTCCATCATTTACCAATCGCTTAGTTCTTTCTATGGAGATATGTCCCAATCTCCAGTGCCACAATATAGAGGAATCTTCTTTCACAACACATCGTTTTATACCAGCGTTATCATGAACATGGATCGCATTATAATAGGCATTGTCTTGTAAATTAATTCGAAAAAGACCATCAGACAAAGTGCTACTTCTAACAATATCAAATTTAAATGATAAACAGAAGTTTAAAATGAAAAGTTAAAAGAATAACATAAAAGTACAAGTCTTGAAACTAAAATTAAATTTCTAGAGAAACTAGGACCATAAAAGGTCATTTCCAAATTCAAAATAAAGCTACTATTGAGAATTAGTCTACATATCTCAATAGCTTCCACATGCGAATGTATCTTATTTCTTGAATAAATGCTTTGTTCACTTCCCACTGACTTCCTATGGTTTTGAAAACCTTGCAAGGATTTCAAAATGTGGATTATAGATCCAGAGTCAATCCACCAAGTGTTGTAACTCACATTAGCCCTATTAGATTCATAACAAACACAAGAGATTGGATTACCTTTCTTCTCAAGCCATGCCTTAAATTTGACATAATCCTTCCTTATATGCCCCTTCTTTTTACAAAAGAAACATTTGGATTCTTTCTTAATGTCAACTTGGGGAGGTATCTTACATTCCCCTTTATGTTTTCCATGGCCCTTATTCTTTCCTTGTATTGCCAAATGAGTACTTTCTCCCAATTCCATAATCACTCTTTCTTCCTCTTGAACACACATGATTATGAGTTCATTAATTGAACATTTATTCTTATGTGTGTTGTAAGAGATCTTGAAAGGTGCATATTGTTCCAGGAGAATGTTCAGAATATAATATACACTAAATGATTCAAAAATCTCAACCTCAAGGTTCTTAAGCTGAGCCGTAATATCCTTCATTTGCATGATGTGCTCATGCACACCTGTAACACTAGTGAACTTCAATGATGAAAATTTCATAATTATGGTCATGGCATGCGCTTTCTCTAAAGTCTCAAACTACACATCAATGGCCTCTAATAAAGCCTTAGCATTGCTATGCTGAGCAGTTGAACCACGAATACTAGAAGATATTTTAACCCTTATAAAGATCGCACTAACGCGGTTGGACCACTGCCATTGATTATAAAGGGCTATCTTAGCTACAATGCTCCAATCAGTAGGAGCAAGCAGTAGGAGCAAGTGATTCGTCTTTTCTTATAACAAAGTCAATGTCCATCCACCCCAATTGAAGAACTAACTCCTTCCAAACTTTATAGTTCTCACCATTCAGTATGGAAACATCACACTTAAATTCAAAGAAATTCACAAGTTGCAAATCTGCATATCAAACAATCATGCTTATGTCACAAAATTTGAGACAAATTATACATAAATCATGTTTTACCAATGTAAACATGTCACAAATATAAATCACATAACATAAAAACTGCCTATAGGCTAAGTTTTTAATTTATATAGATTTATAATTACATTATGAAGAAACTACCATATTATATACATTTTCTTAATCCCTGTGGGTAAATTAAGAAAAATAATATGATATTTCATCATAATTAATCATATTAATATAATGAAAATTCATGTGAGATAAAATTCATTATATTAATATAATTAATTACAATTAATATCAATTTCTAAACATGATCCGGAGGCTCTTAATATATAATTTAATTAATTAAAGATACTGTGGCCATTCTCTAATTAATTAAATATATGGATCATTGAACATTTAATTTCATGCATAAAATATTCATAAAAAAAGCATGAAAAGGAAAAATAGTAAATAGATCAGCCAAGGGCAAGATTGTAAAATTGCAACAAGGGCAAAACGGGAATTTTAAAAAATGGCATAGGGGCAAAAGAGTAACTTTATCCATCAAGAGCAGAATCGTAAAAATAGTCTGAAAAAATTGCAGAAGTGTTTCAGGCGCATGCCATGGCATTTGCCATCCACGCACTCGCCAGGTGAGTGGGCACGGGTGCATGGGCCGCACGCACCCGAATCGCACCGCATAATTCCATGTGCGTGGGCATCACTTGCCAGTAGTTCCACATGCGTGGATCCCACATGCCTGCAGTTCTGTACGCGTGGCCACACGTGTTTCTTCCTCCACACAAACAAAGCTCTCTCGCCGTTTTTTCGACGTTTTCCGCCACGATTTCGCCGCCGTTTCTTCTTCGTCAGCCCATCTAAGACCCAAATAAATAATAGGTTTTGGAGACCATGCCGGCGCAATCACATAGGTCCAAGTTTCGGCGAAAATGACAAAGAAATTAGCCTAAATCAAACGAAAATTTCGCAAAATGCAAACCCTTAACCACCACGATTTTTGCCACCCAATTAGCCTCCTGCGAACACCGAAATGCTGAAATAACTCATGGCTATTCTTCCTTATAGCAGTGCGACCATAGCGATCCAAAGTCAAGTGGCGGGTTGCCGAAATTTGGCCGGAATCGGCGATTTTCCTCTTGACCCCAAAATAGCCGAATTACTATTCACATTCAAAAGTCTCGAAAAATATACCAAAAATTCAACAAAAATAAGGAAGACGCACTAAACACCCTCTGATACCAAATATTAGAAGTAAAAATCAAATGCGGAAAACAAGATTAATTATAAACAAACCTCTAGCCATTGTTTGTATTCACATTCATCGGAAAATTCAGCAAAATATCGGGCACACTCTAGTTACCCAATTCCATCGCATACTGATGGTGTATTCCAAAATTGAGAGGGTTTGAGTTAGATATTGTGATTACCCAATAGAAATGAACGATCGTTTCTTTTATATACCGTCTCCCATCAAGACAATTACCAAATGGGTAGTTATCACGAAAAGGTACGAAGCCTGAAAGCACTCTATGTCGAATAACCGTCACTTTAAAGAGAAAATGTGGTCCGAAAATGTGGGATCACACGATATAATAACAACCAAATCACCGATCTGATTTTATCTTTAAGTGGGTTGATAGAATCGTTCCACGTGACCGGTACGAACCAAAACCAGCATGAGAAGTTATTGAGAAGTGCATGACAGATCGTTCACATCCTCCGAGACCGAAGACACGTCATCTATCCCATTCAAGTGTTGTAATCATCCCATAGTCATATGAACCTGCCTCTTTTCTTACTCTTGGGTAATTAGCGACTGTGTTGAGGCACTAAATGGGGCGCCCAATGAAGATGCGAAGGCATAATAACAAAAAGAGAAAATAAAACCAACTGGTTACAAAACCGAAAGAGAGGCGAAACAGCAGCTACGAGCGGCAAAGATGAGCAGACGAAGCTTATGGGTGGTCGCAAATGATTGATCGGGGACGACGGAGTGACGCACCGGGGTTGACGCAAGTGACGTAGGGAAGTTTCTCTCTTGGGCTGGACATGGCCTCCAACCGCATCGCCTATCCCGATCGCTTAATGATAAAATATATTTATGGAAATTAGAGATTTCCTTGTTAGAGAATATCATTAGAGATATTATTAGATATTAGGGATAATATTCAATATTTTGTGATTCTCTAAGATAACTAATTCCCTTTCCTATCCATATTGTTTGGGTATAAATACCCTCCTTTAATAATTTGTAAAGTCAAGCCAATTGACTCATCTTCAATAACTTCCCGATTTTGTCAACACCCTAAAATGCTATGGACGTTATTCACGTTATTTGTTATGGTACTCTCCTCTAATTGTGAGCAGCATTGACAAGCAAAGTCGCTATCAAATATCCAAGTAGCTGTGTGCAACGGAATCAAACACACCTGCATTGAACAACCAAAGATGAGTGTTGTGGGGTGATGTCATCAAGTATTTAGGTAGCTGCGAGCACCAGAGTTGAGCACACCTTCATTAAGTAGCCAAAGATGAGTACTTTGGAGTGACGTGGTTTAGTTAGCCGCAATCAAGCTAGTTTACGCACAATTTTATCAAGGTTGTATGAGAAAAATATGTCAACTTTTTAAAGCATGTGATGCTCTACCACTTGTCGAATCTGATTTATTTTGTGTAAAGTCTGACCTTACATAAAGTTGCCCCAATCATATGCAACCTAGATGCTCCTGTTTGAAGGAGAGTAATAAAGTATATTTACGGAAGTTAAATATTTTCTTGTTAGTGAAATATCATTGGTGATATTATTTGATATTATGAATATTATTTAATATTTGTTATTCTTTGAGATAGCTAATGTCCTTTCATATGCATATTGTTTGGGTATAATACGCTCCTTTAATGACTTGTAAGATAGCTAATTTCCTCTCCCTTGAAAATTTTAGAATATTTACACTTTGCGTCACCCATGCCCGTTGCTCACCTCAACCGCCCCCCATCTCTCTCAACGCATAGCTTTATATGATGAGGCGAGGGAGTAGAGAGAGAGAGAGAGAGAGAGAGAGAGGGGATCGTGCAGGGAAAGGTGAGAGAATTAGAAAAGGAACTAGGGTTTTGTGAAAAATAAAAATATATTTATGTCCGGTCTTGGTGGTCCAGGTGAATGGTTCTACACCTAAAATCGGGCATCGGACCGGTATTCACCGGTTCCAATAATTTTAAACCAGAACCCAGACTTGTTCTCATTCGAACTGCCTAGAACCGACTAGTTTGGTTGAGTGGTTCCTAATTCTTTTGCAATCCCTAATTGTCATTGACGCGAGATCCAACGATGGGAGGTCAGCTTTGCAATAGATATCCAATTCTCGTCTACCCTCTTTGTCTCTGTCTCTCTTTCTTTCGCGCTGCTCGTGGACAGATGAGCATGATGGTAGCGGCTGCCATCAAATGGGCAAAGCCACCGTCGCGGTACCGTGGTAGATGGCCTGGAACCACCAAGTCCCTGTCAACTTTTTTATTTATTTTTTTAATTAATTTAATAAATTTCTTATTTTTATAAGAATATTCGCCCTGATATCTATCACTTATATAAATAAAGAACACAAATAAAAAATCCGATCACATTTTCATCATAATTTATTATATTCTACTCCTTGGCGTGACTATCTAAAGCAGCTTAAAACGTTTTGTCATGAACTTGTGACTCGTGAAGCTCCCAACAATAGACAATACTGAATAGTGAAGGGATGTGAACTTCGATCATTTAATGGAAACTCAAACTTAGCTACACTATACATTTCATGCTCAAAAGCTAGAGATCACGAAGCTTTGAATATAATTAGAAAAATCAAACATCAGGTTCCATCTCAACAATGCATTTAAAGAGAGAGATTGATTGATTGCTTGAGCATAGGGCATTCTGAGGCCACATGCGGATCAGCAGGGTAGATTGGCAATAACCTAGAAGAAATTTACACGCTCATATGGTAGCTTCAAACTCTCTATAATTTATCTTCTTAATAATTCATAGTCACAAGCGTAAAGACCAGGCTACTTATGAACCATCCCATATGACCAATAAATTGGTTAAGAACGGTCTTTAACTTGTACAGGCAACCCCAATCAAGAAACAATTTGCACGTAATTGGTAGGATACAAATAAACGGTCTTTTTAGGAGCTTTCTTCTGTTTCTTTTCTTGTTGTAATGTTTTTCCTTTGTCGATCGAAGATTTTTTTTTTTCCATTTCTTTTCCTATTCGAAGTCTGAAAATTCTAAATTTGCCATTTTCCGCGAGGAGACTAATCATTAGTAAGTGGAAAAAGAAAAGCGGATAGACAATTTTGCTTCTTTGTCTCTTTCTTGGGTGTCTACATGTTTTCGCTTCTTTTCTTCATAATTTATCGTTTGTATGACTCTGCATTTACCAGCTTTCCATATTTGTACGAAAGATTAATTGCTGATAGAGAAATTAGATAAGAGATGTAGGAGATAGAAAAGCACGATGACCTACTTCGAACGAGTTCGTCTTCCTCATTTAATATCTGTAAAGCAATCGATGGGGTTCAGTTAAATAGGAACTTTCTTTACATTTAACATTTCTTGACAACATATTTACCATGGACCACCAAAATTCGACAACTTGGGGCTTTCGGCTAGTTCCGCTTCCACTCAAACCTAATATTTTCCTCGAACTTTAAAGACAAGAACTCAGATATTTGAGTCCCCTAGGGTTAGTGTGGTCAGTCGGGGCATTAGCGAATTTCCAGTCCAAAAACGAGCGGTCACCTATTCAGATTCTATAACTTATGAGAAGATTTCTCTCGATCTAGACTGTTCATGCAGATCGAACAATCGTATTTAATTGATTCATGGGATTCGCAAGATATTTTATGGCTCTCAAAATAATTGAGTTTATGCACTCGTGTCCCGTAGCAATAGAAAAGAGTGAAAGCGCTTGTTGTGGCATTATTCAACTTACTTTCTACTAAATAAGGACGATAATCAAGCATCACGCCTTCGAGGTGGCACCGATGAAAGCCAAGCCAGAAGTACTTGAAATATTTATTGATAGGTAGAATTCATCATTCTGAACCACACACTCATCCAAAAAACATCAAATAAGTCAATGCATGCACTCATAAAGTTGACACTCAGACGAGATCAAATGCAATTAAAAGGGGGTTTCGGGAACCGTTTGTGTTGTCACGTCATTAGGCAAAGTTTGAGTGAACGGCACCTTGGAATCCTGTGAATATAAACGTAACAACCCAGGTTGGTGAAATCTCTCTCTCTCTCGGAGTTCACTCCTGTTATATCACGTTAGTTCATCTCAATGTGATGTGATTGAAAAGGTACCCTTTACAGGGGTATGAGTAGTTATCTTTTAAAGAAAATATAAAAAGAATTACCTCAGAAAATAACTGACCGATAACAATAGAACATTTTAGAAAAGATCGCTCTTCCTTTCTCTCTTTCTCACTTCATCAAAGATGAGCAAACAAAAAGACTTCCATTTCTGCTTTAAGAAGACAAACGGTATTAACACTGTGGAATGTAAATGATTTTCTCGTGATTGTATTCGAACCATCATGAAGTTGTATCATCCATCATTCGCTCATGATTCAGAGTACATTTTTGGGTAATTTGTTTATTGCGTATTGAACAAGTTAGTCATTTCTTTCGTTGACTATTCTTCCAACATTAGTATCAGAGACTGGTTATGATGCCTGCCTTGTCTTTCGGTCAAATTTTTTACTTGCTGTTGGATATGGAGATCAAGAGGGTGAACTTCATATCGTTTGGATGTTCAAATGCATGGAAATAGCAGCATGAATCGTCGAAAACAAATTGAAATGAAGAACGGGTCTGGAGGTTGCAAACAACCATTCTATATTACCCAAGCAACGACCCAACCTAGTTGATTACCTGACGACCCAACCCGGTTGACTAGTCAACGGGTGGATCGTTTGGACTGGATTGACCGTTGAGCTGGTCAACCGATCAGACTAGCTAGGACTCCTTGGTGCATGCGCCACACATGCCGCGCACTTAGGCAACGCGTGTGGGCACGTGTGGGGTCCAATCAATGAGTGATCGGTGGTGTTTGGTTCATATGGATGTGTTTTACATTGTAACATTATTATTTTACATGTTTGTGGCTTTTAAAGGCATAAAAATGCATATGAAACCCTAAATATGTGTATTTTTAATGATATAAACGTGGTGTTTATTCCCTTTAACTTGTATTTCACTGTGGTTTTAGAAGTACATAAGCTAGCTTACATGTCAATGGCCACATATATGTTGTGTAGAACTTGTTTCGATAATAACATATATACAGTTTAACGTGTTAGCAATTTCCTTATTTCGAGCAAACTCGAACAATGGTTGAAGATCCTTAATCTTTTCATTATGTCTCGATTTCCACTTTTGATTATAGTTGTTGCATGGTTGTTTTATACGTTGGTTCACAATTGATATTTAATATCAAATGTGATAATTACATGAGGTCATGTAATCTTTTTTCCTAGTGGAAGTTTGTAGGCCAGTAGAATTCGAACGAGTTCTCACTTAGAATTTAAAATTTGTGCAAATTAAATTAGTTAATGATAGTAGAAGAATAGTACACTGAAGCTAATTGGGAATGTAGTGAAGTTTTGTTTCAATGTCTTTTGTTAAATTATCATTAACATAGTTTGTCTTTACTACAAATTAAATATGTGTGCTACTATGGAAAATGTGCTAGTGTTGATTCTGCATTTATTATGTCAATGTGTAGTAGCAATTGATTATGGCTTTAGCATCCAAAACAAATTGAACAGTGACGATTATGATATTTAGCATTAAAATGTTCAATAATACATCCTTGAGAAGTAAGAGGTTTTGGAAACTCTCAGCCACACCATGAATGAACCTAAGCATGGAACTTCAACTTAGCAAAAAAGAGATGAAGAAGCTTATCAAGCTTGGAAAAAGAAAAATAACATTGGTCGCATCACGTTGCTGAGTTATATGTAATATGATCTCATGCGTGAGTTTGAATGTTATGATAAAGTTCAAGTAATATGAACTGCCTTGAAAGATAAGTTTAGGGGTAATTGTACTATTAAGTTAAGGAGACTTACCATCAAATTTGACATATACCGAAAGCACCCAAATCTTGCAACGAGGCAGCATCTTTGAGAGATGCCAAATATGATACAACAGTTGAAGTCAGCAAGTCATACCCATATTGATGAACAGTAAGTTCAGCTGTTATAAGGTCTCCTCTTGACAGTTGGGAGTTGTTGACACCTAAATTTTGGCTAGTTAATTTAAATTAAATTGCATAAGAAAATTAGGGACCGATTCAACCCTAACAAAAATGATTTTTGCATAAATTAAGGCTTAGCTTTTATTTTCCTTATTTCGGGTAATAATAACAATAAATAAAAACAACAAGATAACAAAAGAAAAAATAGAAGCAGTAGTCGCTGGGGCTGGGCCTTCGAGCCCAGCCCCTTCCCTTTTTTTCTCCCTCGCGCGAGCCCCCACGGCCCAGCTTGTGCGACCTAGCTTAGCCCCTTTTCTTTCTTCTTCCTTATTCTTCTTCCTTCCTCCTTCCTCTTTTGCCTCTGCAGGTCGCGTGCAGCGACGATGATGCACTCGAGGACGGCCTACAATGGAGAGAGAAAGAGTATACTGGTAGTAGACAGGACACACAACTGGGTGGCTGAGGAGACGCTAGTTCGGCTGCACCCGAAACCAGTCGGCGTGCGAGCCAGCGGCCAAACCTCCATCGACTGGCCTTCCTCTCGCCTATAAATAGGGCGTCGGAGGAAGGTCAAAGGACACATGCCGAGAGGAATCATCGACAAAGAGATTCGAGAACCTGCCCCGAGAGACTTTAGTGGAGGCCTGAAGGCAAACAGCCGGAGATCTGAGGTTGGTCAGAGAGGGAGGGTCAGATCTAGCCAAAGAGGGTTCGGATATGTGTGAGAGAGGGACTAAGCGAGAGAGAAACCTATGGTCAAATCCAGAGGAGAAGGACCGGAGAGAGAGATTTGTGAGGAAGAAGGAAGGACCACTAGTGGCCACATCCAACAGGCAGCCAACGAGTCCCCACCGTGCCTGAACGACGCCAACAATACCCGATGAGCCCCAGCCGGTGTTTCCGAAGCTAGTGAGCATCCCCGACCCCCTGCTTGTCACCTCGTTTCTGAGTTGGCCAAGCTAGAGCTCGCGGCCATCTGGCTCGCATGAGCTCTAACCGCCAACACTCCTCCCTATTGTCTCCGCCGTAGCAATGTCAAAGTAGCTAGGGCGCCACCCAGACACTTCCCCCCCGTCGTCTCCACTGTAGCCGCGTCGTAGCAACTAAGGCGCCACTCGGATGCTTCCCCCATCGTCTCCTTCGTGGCCTTGTCGGGAGCGGCGGCCGCAAACCGGGTCGGCGAAACCCTCCAATCGAGTAGGGTTTGGCCAACACCCGGTCGCGGCTACAAAGTCGGGCACAGGTCGCCATTCGGGCAAGGGTTTCGGCCGACTAGGCCCGTTTGTGCCCAACTAAGCTTGCACGAGCCTAAGAGAAGTGGGCCTATATTGTTTTTCTCGTGGACTATGATTGCTTAAAAAAAAAAAAGAATTCCAAGCCCATCAAAGCCATTAGTCGGCCATTCGGGTTGGCAGTTAATGACCCGGGTCAATCCCAACCTAAGTCATTTTTTTAACTATTATAATAAGAAAATAATATTATAATCCATAAAAAAATATATTTTAATATTATAAAAATAAAAATAAAAAAATAATAATTTATTTTTCAGCAAATTAAAAAAATATCAAAAATATCCCATGTTTTCCCAAAAGCCCAAAAAATAGAAAAAGCCAGAAATGATTAATATTTTCAGAAAAATATCACAATCAAAAAATATTTTTGTGTTAAAAAAATAGAAAAAAGACCAAAAAAAGTTTTTTTTTTTCCACAAAGGCATAGAAAATCCCTTGAAAATCCAAAAAGCCTTAGGGTTTAAACAAAGATTAGGTACCGAAAAGGGATTAGTGATTAACTAGTGTAATCAAGTCTCGATCCTAATTTCTCTGGTTACGTAGGAGCAAATATTTCTCCCAATATTTCACTTGGATTTCTAATTGACCCACCCCAAATTGATTAGTGGCTACTCCATTTAAAATTAACTTATAGGTTAAAACTTGAATCATTAAGTTGTGAATTGGTGGGCTTGGGAGAGCCCAGGCTAGGCCTAATAAACCTAGCCAAACCATCAGCCTCCACAGGCGTCTCTAATGGATGCCAAAAAAAGGAGGTCGCAACAGCTTGGCGACTCCATTTGTAGAGTTTTTTTTTTTAGGACTTAGGCCATTTTTTATCTTGTTTAAACGCTTAACTGACTTGGATTTTTTTTTTTTATGTAGGTTAGTAGCTTAGAGTTTTTTAATTTTATTAAAATAAAATGTTTTGTGATTATAAACTGCTATGCATGTTTTAATGTTTTAGCATTACACATGGCACACACAACCCAGCAACTGGACCTGGGCCGCCATAAGATATTTGGGATAGTGTTAAAAAAGATATGGCCTCGAACGCGAGACTGCGATGTAGAGGTTGCCTTTTTTTTCCCCGAATAGAGCCGAGGTTAAGAGGATATGATGCCAACGTGAGACTGCGATGGGTAGACACCCTCTTAATTTCTCTAGACCTTCTTAGTTAGACATCAAGCCGCACATATTATGCGCATGTCTGTGTGATTGTCGATAATTTTCTCACATTAAGTTTTTTTATCCATGCACTTTGCAATTTACTTACCTTCCTGTATGTATTGAGCAGTCCATGATTAGTCTAGGATTTAATACTACGATCATTTAAATCTGGAAGTAATTGTCATAAAGTTTCTTTTTGAAAAAAAAAAGGGGGGGGGGGGAAGAAAAGCTTTTGCAAAAGAAATTACTTTTAGTTGATGCCTTTGTTTCCTCAAGCATGTTATAACTTTCTTTTTCGCAAGAAATTTCTTGTTGTCTCAAAAAAGGATAGAAGTTTGTTTTGAAAACTTGTTTTCAATATATACTTTTGTCGTCTTTCAAATTGAATATCTTTTTAGTCCATGCGAACATGTCGCATGTCCTTTTTTCAATCCATGCTTAGGAAATCCTTTACATGTACAAACTTTTCATGAATAAACAAGAAAGTAGGATTAGGTCGTCCTGATGGACTGACTCCCTATTTATACCTTGTGTTTACACATGCTTGTTTATTCATGACTAGGTAATCGCAAAACGTCAATGTTCATCCATCCAAACTAGCTCAAAAGCAAGAGCAAAAATAGCCGAAGATAATGTACCAAGTCATGTCGCGATTGTAGAAAGCAAAATGAAGCAAGTCTTTAATGTGCTTCAACAACTTTCAAAGCAAATAGACTCCATCTAGGGCCAACTTACTCTCACCCCGGCCTCAATCGAAGTATGTTACCACAATCATCCATCAAGGGTGATCAAGGTAGAGATACCGACGATAACATGCTCGAATTGGAGGATGATTCGCACCAAACCGTGATTGAGAGAGCTAAACCATATAGTTTGTCTAAAACTGAGCATGACCAATGCCTCAAGAAGCTTGAGGAGAGGCCGAAACAACTACAAGGCCTCTAAGATCTTACTTTGACAGACCTCTCCATTTATTCCAAAGTCAAAATACCAAAAAAATTCAAAATGCCCAAATTTGAAAAGTATGATGGCACGACTTGCATAAGGGCTCATTTGCAAATGTACTTGGTTCGGATGGCCAAACGCGTCAATAATGCACCCTTGATAATCTAGTTGTTCAAATCAAGTCTAGTAGGCTCTGCTCTAAGGTGGTACATCACGAAGAACACAAACATCCTTGAAACGTGGAATGAAGTGAGTGAGGCATTCCTCAAGCTGTACAAGTTCATAATGGACATTATCCCTTCTCGGGAGGATCTTGAGTGTACTGAGAAGAAAAAGTATGAATCATTCAAATAATATGCCATTAGATGGAGGAATCTAGCCGCCCAAATCAATCCCAAACCAACCGATTTCGAGTTAAAAAAAATGTTTATCAAACCCCTCCCTTACAAATACCGCAATCGAATGGTAACCACGATTGCCGAAACATTTAATCAGCTCATTCGAGTAGGGGAGCAAATTGATATAGGATTGAGGGATGGTTGGTTCACTAAACCTGTACCCACGAGCAGGAGGCTCAACATGAAGAAAGATAGAACCCCCAATAAATGTCAACATGACCTACAATCATCCTTTAACAATTCAGACAAGTGTAGGATAGCAACAAACCACCAGCCGTCAGTCATCCCAGCGTTATGACAACAGGAGACAATTTATTCCACTTCCTAAATCTCCATCACAGGTACTGGCAATCCTCCAGAAGAAGAACCTCTTTTCAATTGAGCCAAAATGACCGAACGCCAAAAGCTTTTCCAACTACGACCCATCAAAGATATGCGACTACCACATGGGCTTTGCCCTTAAGAATCGAATCAAGAACCTGTTAGATACTAAAGCTTTCTCATTCCAAAGCACCAAACCAAATGTCCAGAGCAATCCACTCCCTGACCACACTAACAAAGTAAATGCGGTATTCAATTTTGAAGTTAGTCAAATCAAAAATGTCAAAACACACACCGTCGACATCTATCAAGGGCTGGTAAAGGCTGGGTATTATTAAGGCAATAAAGTACCATCCTTAACAACAATGAAAGAAAGAGTATCAAGAATGATGGAGGGTGGAATAATCGTACATGCTGGCCACACTGGCGTAGTCTCTACTATATCACAAGTTGTCATCGATTAGGATGAAGAGTTTGTCGCGCTAAAAACGGGGAAAAAAAACAAGAGATAGATTCCACCCTGCCTGAAGGCATCTTTGAGGGAAAATGAGCTATAGCCTAAGTATCGACGGTAGAGGATAGTTATTAAGATCCCCGAACCTTATAAATATGAAAGTAGCAATGTGATTCCTTGGTCCTACGACTTTGACGTTGGCTTAGCCACAAGGTCTAGCCGACCTATGCTCAAGCTAATACACAACCCACCAAGCCCGTCACCGATGAAGAAGCCAAAGAATTTTTTGCCGTAATCAAAGCCAGTGAATACAATGTGGTGGAACAATTGCGGAAATCACCAACACAGATCTCCTTTCTGGAATTACTTCATACGTTTGTCAAGCACCAGAAATCCCTCATGAAGGTATTAAGTGAAGTATATGTCCCTAAAACAATTGAGCATGACAAACTCAAGGAATTTGTCGGCACCATCCTTCTAAAAGATCAAATGGTGTTTTCCAATGAAGAGATCTCCGATGAGAGTAGAGGACACACCAAGGGTCTCTACATATTAGTCAAGTTCAACGCCTCCCATGTTGCTCGAGTACTAATTGACAATGGATTTTCTCTTAACATATGTCCACTAGCGACACTTCGTTGTCTTAAAATAGAAACATCGCGAATCCAGGCAGCTAAGACTTTTTTTCGAGCATTCGACAAGACAAAGAAGGAAACGATGGGTGAAATTGAGTTAGACGTTCAAATAGGTCTAACCACATTCAAAATCTTGTTTCAAGTAATGGATATTCCCATTGCATTCAACTTCCTTTTAGGTCGCCTATGGATTCACGTCGCTGGAGTAGTACCTTCAAGTCTTCGCCAAAATGTAAAGTTCGTGGTTGAAGGAAAATTGGTCACGATTCGCAGAGAAGATGACCATCATATCTACCATGCGACGGCCATTCCCTATGTTGAGCCTTGTGGTAAGAATGGATCCAACTATCAGCCGTTCAAACTCATGTCTACCATACACGAGACTCGAGGGACTCCACCTCTCGTCCTCAAAATGTCAAGTGCTGCAATCATGGTAGGGAAAATCATGGCTGGATACGATTTTTCCCTCGGTCAAGGGCTCAGCAAGGGAAGCCAAGGCATCCGTCAGCCTATCAAAGCCCTAAGGAGACCCTGCACTATTGGTTTAGGATATTGCCTAGAGAGAAAGGCAAAAACGAAAGTCAGCCTCATGTACCCCCGCCTTAAGGAAACCTTCCCAGGCCCTGCAAATATGATGCATGAGGAGGACGTAATGATTGGTGCTCCAAAACGATTCAGCCATGAAAGTCCATAGTTTCCCATTTACCTGGGCATAGGTCAGGATAACGTAACTCGGCCGACACTCACAAAGAAAGAAGGGCCAAATGACATAACCACTATATTTGGAGACTTTTCATAGGTGCCATTGAGGAGGAACAACTAGAAGGAATAGGCGACAACTTCTCATTTAGCCAACTTCAACGTCAAGTTGACGAACTAAGCGAGACAGTACACCACTTGATAGAAAATTTCGCTCAAGTTGCCTATGCATTCCTCTTCGGTCACAAGGAGGAGTCAGCATCCGAAATGAATGAAGAAAACCCTATTGACACAACCTGGCAAGGAGCCCGGCTACCCCAATCCTCAAGCAACACACGACCATATTTGCCACTACCTAAATCGATGATCACTATTTTCCCCATCCTTCTAGAGCAAGGAATGATCGCTAAGGAGTTGAGGCATCCTGCTCCCGAGTATTTCCTTGATTATAATCCATCCAAGTACTATGACTATCATTCAAGGGAATTGGGACACTCGCTAGAAGACTGTACTATCCTAAAAGACAAGATTCAAGATCTGTTGGATGCAGAGGTATTCACGTTTTGCTCTCCATGGCTATGTTATGGCAAAGATGACCTCCTCATGATACCTAGCACCCGCACCATGTTCCCCGAACATGCTATGAAGGCGCATGGAGGAAAGGCAATCATGGACATTTTTGGTCAACCGAGTGGTAAATTCAAATACTATGTTAACTACTCAGTCCCCCAAGACTTCTATGACCATCATCAGAACGTTGTCCTTGATGGATGGGGAGGCATGGATGATATAAATTTCATGAAGCTGGGAGCACAAAAAGGCGTGACTGGTGATTGGTATGAAGATTTCTTAGTGGACGCTATCGATGAATGACCATCACGGAGATGGGTACAGGCTCGCTCGAGTAGAACCCTTTTTAATTTCATTGCATATTCCCTTACGTGGGAACCTATCTTAAGTCTAGCTTGTTTTTAACATTAGTTCCACTTGAGGAACTAACTTTTGAAATCACTCTTCCAAAATGTGAATCCACCTATTACTAAATGAAAATGAAAATATTTTGAGAGCATGAGGAGACACACCAAACCAGTCCGGTGATGCTATCCAACCATGAAAAGAAAATATCATCCAAGGAGAATATTGAGGGCTGGGATTTCTTGTGACATCCTAAATTTTTCACTTCTGCTTTAAATTAAATTAATCGAGCCTTTCATCAACGTGACTATAGGGCTGTTCTTAGAGCTGATCACTCTCAAGATAACTAGACTATTAGGAAAAACCATTAAGGAATTTTAATGCAATAGACTTGAGAATTCAACTAGGAATTGGCTATTCAACCATGCTCAACTTTAAAGATCATCACGGCGTAGTTAAAAATCGATTAGAGATCAGAGATAGGTCAGTTCGACTGAGATGTGTGGCTAAACATGGGTGACTCCACAAAATTGGGAAATTCCCAACGGCCGGCACTAGACTAATTTTTCTATCGTTTTGGTACCTTATGTCCGTATTTGAATCCTCAAGATTTTCACGATAACCGAGAGCCGCCAATGTGTTAAATGGGTTCATTGTGGCTCGAAGAAAATCAACCACGGGTCATTTGTACTAAAAATTTCTGAAAGCTACCCAGTAGCCTAGGTTACGCTAAAATCGCGCCGAATTGAAATTAACCGTGAGTTTGAATCCAATTTAAAAAATTGAAAGTTTTGTCATATCACGAGTCATTTTAGGAATGTCGACTCAGCCTCCGAAGATTTTTCTACAAATCGTGACTTTTTGGGAAAAAGTCGAGGTAGGGTCGTTTTGTCCGTAAAACGTCGAGGACCATTTTTGGCCGCTAAATTGGATTGTAAGTGGGTTCAATTGGTGAGGAAAAATATCAATTTGATCAAGGGTTCAACGATTGAATTTTTAAAAGCCAAATTGAGTTGATTCAAGAAGCATTTGGTGTCCAATTGAAGCAAATTCATTCAAAATTCGTGTGCCCCCCATTGCCTACAACTTGTGGACCATTTCAAAAGCCTTCTAGAAGGGTTTGAAGGCTAGAAATGGAGGATGGAGGACAGCAAGCTTAGTGGTGCCCTCCAAGGGGACAAATAGAGATAAGAGAGACCAAGTAGGTCCCTCTTGCCCCTTCTCTTCTCCTCATCCCCTCTCAACCATCAGCCAGCCTCCTTTGCCTCTCTATCTTGTTGCTCAAACACCCAGCAACCTCGAAGAAGCAAGCCAGCAGCCACCAAGACCCGCTGATGCCGTTTGCTACCCGCTAGAGTCGCCCAGGACGCCGCCACTCGCCCGCACATGCCCTCTACCTCAGCCGCATCCCCCGCCGTTCCAGCAGCATCGTCTTGCCCACTCCACCTCCCAGCAAGCCACTCAAGCCTATCCCACCATCGCCAGAGCTGCTGTGGAGCCCGCTTAGACCTAGTTCAGTCCCCTTCGTCCACCTTAGCCCGTATCCGCCTCCAACCGCACCACCGACCAGCTTCTCGGCCTAAGATCAGCAGCTGAAACAAGTGGGTTTCTGGCACTGTTTAGGCCCGTTTTGGCCCACTTCCCAACCCCGAAAGTTGGTTCCGCTTTGGAGAAGATTGAGCCTCGCCGCATCCCCGTCGAATTGAACCGAGCGGTTCGATAAACAAGTGAATTTAACTCACTAATCATAGCTTAATAAGTTAATGATGCTTAAGGGTTGATTAGTTTAGACTAAGGTAGGATTAGATGGTTAGTTAGATTTAATTAGTAAATTTAATTAATTACTGATGCATGTTAGGTGAATAGTTAGTGCAATTAGGGCCTAAACAAACTCTAGTATTTATCTAGAGTGATTCGAATATTTTCCAGGTCCGTCTCGACTTTGAATTAGACTTTACGGGCCTAAGTTTTAATTACTGATATTTAATAATTAATTTCCATATTTATTTATTTATTTATTTTCCAAAAATTAGACCGGATAATCGATGACTGGAATTTTATGCGATTGCTTTGTGGTGTAATCTATATATTTAATTGAGCTCTAAATTGTGTTGAATTCGCATGATTGTGATTTTAGGAATTTATTCCTAAATTAGTTAATTTCAGTAATTAATTAGAAAATAACTGAGCATCGATTTACAATGCCAAAAATATTTTGGTGGACCATATAAATTAGTGGTATTTTCAAGTGGCAGGAAATGGTAATTTGGCTAAGGCTGACCATGTACCCACACACGAGTATTTTTATCGAGTATCATAAAAATGGAGAAATGGTGAGATGGTTAGACCAATAATTGCGGCAACTTCTAGTGAGCATAAATAGTATACTATATGATAATAATTACGGCAGCTTCTATTGAGCATAAATAGTATACTATATGAGAATAATTGCAGCGGCTTTTAGTGAGCATAAATAGTATACTATATAAGAATAATTGCGGTAGCTTCTGGTGAGCATAAATAGTATACTATATGAGTATAATTGCGGCAGCTTTCGGTAAGCATAATAAATATATCAGATCAGTGGATCTAGCAACTTCTAGTGAGCTATACTATCTATATAACGGTGAGAGTGAACAGTCAATGACTATGGTTAGACTTTATAGATAGTATTGATTAAGATGACCAGGAAATGGTCTCGTTGACATGGAATCGACTAAGTCGATTGATCAATGAATCGATCTGATTGAATGATTTGATTGGTTGATATGACTCGATGAGATGATGAATTGAATTGTCTTACAGGAAGGAAATCGAGGCCAAAGTAAGTCCTCTAACTCGTGTTGTGCCTATGCAGCCCTTAAGGTGTATTTTCTTCCTAGTCAGGTCTTAAGGGATGGAACTTGTTGAGACGTAGTCTCATCCCATTGTGGGATAACATTTCAGGTCTATAGATGGCAGCCCCTCCTGTACATTTTGGCAAACCAAAGAAGTTCACAAAACAGAGTTATTACATTCCGATACATGGGCACCTTGAAGGATAAGAGTACGTTCTGGTGAAATCCATTGTTTGGGTTGATGTGGGCTTACCCAAAAAGGTGCCCCATCAATACAAGGCATGGTATTGCCATTATAGTGATGGACGAAGAGAGGGCCTTGTGCCGAAATCTGATATACCTCTGTATGTGATGGAGGTCGCTTTTGGAAAGGGTACTGCAGACCCTAAGGATGGTTCGGTGGTGGATGCGAAGGATCCCAAGCTTGATGATCCTGATTCTTCGGTGTACTCAGCAATAGGCTTTAGCTGGAGTATGGAAGAAGGAGAGATCAAGGAAGATGATGACCTGTAGTGGATTGAAAACCCCCACCCTTGTCTGCCAACTTGGTTTTCTGTCTGGCTTGTGTAGAACTTGACTTTAGTAGGTTGTATTGTAATATATACAACGTGTGTTGCTGGTATATATAAGTGTGGTTTTTAGTTTCGAAAATTGTGGTCCTACTTTTCTATCCCATTTTTTTATTGCTGGGGATTATTTATATGCTTCCGCATGCGTATTAAAATGAATGGGTTGACGATGCATCCTAGGATGTCGCTATTTAATCGACTAAGCCGGGATGGGCATGCGCTTGAGAATCGGGGCATGACATCCCCGTTTAGTGGTATCAGAGCAATGGTTTAGGATTGGAATGATAAGGTGCGATGGTTTATAGGATAGTAGTAGGAATGACCTTTAAATTCATGCTGGTGCTTGTCTGTGATAGTTGTTTGGTAGAATTGTTTGTTGTTATCACTCGAATTCTAATTCGGTGTGAATTAGAAAGCAGGCCTTTGTAGAAAACCTACAAGATGAACGATCAGGAGCAAAGGACTCCTAGTAAGAGGACGGTCAGACCTATGACTCAGGGTAGGACACCGACTAGGGTCGGTACCCAAGGACTCCTACTTGGTGGAGAAACACCCAAGGAGCGGTATTCCTAGAAGGTGTCGTCCCGGAATGGAACGCTTTCTTGAGGCTTTCAATGGTAAATACTTTTCAGAGACTGCCAGAGAGAGAGTTTCAGTGCCTTTGCCAAGGCTCCATGACTGTAGATCAGTATGAGGCGAAATTCGCTGAACTATCACAATACACTCCTGAATTGGTTAAGAATCCAGTGAACCAAGTGAGAAGATTCAGGGATGGACTCAGGTTGGAGTTGAGGAGTCCATGGATAATGCTCAATCTGAGACAGAGGAAGGAACTGATGAACAGAGGAGGACAAAGGAAAGAAGAGAAAAGGGAGAAGAAGAGGAAAGAAGATAAAAAGAAGAAGAAGCAGAAAGAAGAGAAGAGGAAGAAGAAGTAGGACAAAGAGAGATCAGGGTCACGACGACTCTTTTGAGCCAACTTTGGCTGTCTCCTTGTCCAGTGAATCTGAAATGGCTGGAGCTCTTGACACAAACAAACATCACTCTGCCACATAAGTTGCAGTAGAAGAAGTTGTTTCTACTCCTTTTACTCGCAAACAGATAGAGGGAGCTGTTGAACATAAATGTACTTCTTCACCTTTATTTACTAGTGATGTGAGTCGCTCTGCTGCAGAACCAGAAGATGTTTTTGCTTCTCATTACCTAGAAGAAAGTCATGGTGGACATTCTGAAGATCCATCTGCTCTCAAGGTCCCTAGAATTGACTATGCTGGACCTAGTGCTGTTATAGAATAAACAACTAACTTTTCAAGGTTGTTAGAGATTATATTGGATGTTAGAAAGTAGCAATATGCTATGGGATATGAGATGCAGGATCTCAAAAATGCTTTCATGGTTACTTCAGTGTCTTTGCACGATCAATTGACCACCCTGAAGAATCAAGTTCAGTCTACAGTACAGGGTACATAATTTCAGTCACTAAAGTAGAGTTTTGAAAGGCTTGAGAAGACTGTGAATTCTATGGGAGAATTCGAGCTTGTTCGCCTTCCAAAACACCCATGATTTTGCCTCTATTTCAACAACTCTTTTTATTCATTCTCCACCTTTTGTTGTTGACAAAAAGGGGGAGAAGTGCAGATTTGGCTTATCTTTTGTTTAATCATTTGAATTGCTGAAGGCTTGTTTTGTTATTTGTTTGACTTATTCTTTTGAGTTTTGGACTGTCTAATTTGATGCTTTGATTTGCAGTAACTTAAGCTATGTTGATGATGATTATGGAAAGGGTAGTTGTTTGATTTGGCAAGACTAACACATTTTTTGTGATTGCAGAATCGCTACTATATCCATATTCTAATCTGATTATCTTCCTTGAGATATCCGGCTTTGCTTAAGTGTTATTTTGTAGGTCAAAAGTGTTCAAATCTGCAGGACAGTTTTATCACCATCAAAAAAGGGGAGATTGTTGGAGAAAACTCCCTTATTTGTTTTGAAGCTGACAAAACATTTCCATCAGTCTAGTCAGAAGACTTGTAGACTCAAGTGCAAAAATCTGAAGACTTAAGACTCAAGACTTAAGACTCAAGATTTAAAGTCTGCCTTCACTGATAATCTCTAGACCGACGAACGAAAGTTTTATCCGTTGGAGAAGACTTGTCCAGATGCAAGTATATCTTTAAGGATTTGGTTCGGTTGAAGAAGATTTCACGGCTAGAGAGAGTATCTCATGATTTATTATTCTTATTAATTCGAATAATTAGATCTCTTGATTGGCAAAGTATACTTGAAAGGTTCTACTTATGGAAACCTAGATCCTGATTGTATGGGCGAGCAGGATTGGTGAGCTATCATCACATTCCTTAAATAACTCGACATCTCCCTAATTGATTCAGTCCAACGGGTAGATTGGAAGAACTCCTTTGGAAGGTGCCAACGGTTATGAAGGCATGAAGGAGTATATAAGGAAGACACTCAAGTTATTCTAATGTGTGCGTGAAAGAAGAATTCCAAAGTCTGAAGCTTTTAGTTCTTCACTATTTCATTTCATTGAGCTTAAATTGTACTCAAAAGAGAGATTAAATACTTATGAGACCTTGGGGAAGTGTAGGAGAGTCTCTACACTATGGAATCAAGGACGTGAGACTGTAAAATCTCTTTTGGTTCTTAGTGGAATCCAGCCAGTGGGCTGTCAGTGCGGGAGAATGGACGTATGCTTGGTCTAAGCCGAACCACCATAAATCTTGTGTTTCAATTCTCTTTTCCTAATCTCTTTACTTTAATTCGTAATATTATATTAATGTTTATAATTGTTTACATCTTCAATCTATTATCCTTAGAAGTCGAATCAGCTTGTTAAAGTTTTGCAAAAATTTCTTTGATCACCTATTCACCCCCCTCTAAGTGCTCTTACTAGCCCTATCAAGAATTGTTGAAGGATTACGACTGTGATATCATTAATCACCTAGGAAAGGTGAACAAAGTCATCAATGTTTTGAGTCGAAAGTCTTCAGTTGCTCATATACTGATTAAGGAGTGGAATCTAATCGAGAGAGCTCGAGATTCGGTATTCAAGTTTGAGGTAGGCCACCATTCGAGCCTTATGGCCACCCTTAGAATTGAGCCAAATGTCCAGATCATAATCAAGTTGCTCCAACCGACAGACCTAGATGTCTAGAAATTTTGCATGAAGACACAGATAAGAGAAAGGCTGACTTTCAGATTTCTAAGGATGGAACATTAAGGTTCCAAGGACGGTTGGTTGTACCTGACAATGTGGAGCTTAGAGATGATATTTTATCAAAAGCACATTGTAGTAGTTACAGCATTCATCCTGGTAACACCAAGATGTATCAAAATCCGCGTAAACACTTTAGGGCGCGCATGATAAATTTTATGTTTCTCGATTTCTCTGTTTCTCTAATCCCGGGAATAGGTTTGGAACAGAAATCCGTTTGGTAACGCAATTTGATTTCTCTATTTCTGAAATAGATTTCAATTCCAGAAATAGAGAAATCGAAGAAAATCAGTAGCTGAAATTTTTAACTTGTCGGTTTCTGAAATAGAAATAGAAATTTTTTTTTTTCTCAACTTTTCAATTTAGTCCAAAATATTTTAGATCACTAATATTGAAATAGAAATAGAAATAGTTAATTTAGTCCAAAATATTTTAAGAATTTTTTAATATAATCATTTCAATCTATACCGATTGAAAATCTTAATCATTGGGCCAAATGATGGGAATTGAATGAACAAGGCTTCATTTGTTGCACGCAAGAGATTTCATGCATGGTAATAGTCAACTTGCCATATTCATATCTAACGAGTCTTTCTTCACCTACTCTTCTGTAGTACGCCAGACAACGGCTCTATCTGGCTAACTATTTTTTTAATCATAAACTTCGTATTGAGACGGTAAAAAGGGGTCAAATCATTAAGGTTTCATCCGATTTTTCTTTTATAAGGAAAAGAGATCAAATAAGGAATCTGTTGTTCTTGTAAGAGTGTTGATGAAAATACAGATTTTGATAATAAATTTTTAAATAATCCTAGTGTTGATAATTTTGAAAAAAAATTGGTGACGATTTTTGAACATGGTGAGGATTTTTTTAATAAAATTTGGAAAGAAATTGGAATTAGACTTGAAGTTAGGACTTTTTTTTAGGAGATTAGACTATTATAATCATGGCTATCATTAGACTTATTTGATTAATGTGAAATCAATTTCGGCAAAAACATAACAACATATTCACTATAGTTTAATTTCAATTGATTTTTTTTTGCCATGTTGTTTATTTTTCGAAAGAAAATATTACGTAATAGGAAACGTAAGCACATGTAATAGGAAATTCCATGAAATTGTATTTTCAACTTTTGTAATGTATTAGTATTATTTCGATTATTATTTTGTATTTGAGGATTTCCTATGTTGTTATCTAATCAATTTATATTCCTAGAAATAGAAAGTTTATTATGTTATCAAACAAATTTCTGTTCCAGAAATAGAAATTTTGAGTCATTATCAAACGGGTTTCTTTGCTCATAAACTTGTTCAGGGAATAGAAGTTGAGAAATTAATTTCTGGAATATAAATTTTGTCATGTGCGCCCTTAGTGGAATAGAAACGAATGTCGCAAAGTGTTTGACATGTCAGCAAGTGAAGACTCAGCATTGCAAGCCGGGAGGACTTTTGCAACCTCTCGAGATCCCAGAGTGGAAATGGGAGCATATCATGATGGATTTTGTGACCGGCCTACCGAGGAGTCAGAAAGGAAATTATTCCATTTGGATAGTGGTCGACAGACTGACAAAGTCGGCTCACTTCATTGCAGTTCGAAATGACCTCAGTTTGGATAGGCACGTTGAGCTGTACATGCGTCAAGTAGGTCGTCTGTATGGATTGCCGGTTACGATAACTTCATATCGAAACCCGAGATTTACCGCCGCCTTTTGGAAGAGCTTACATAGTGCTTTAGGTACCAAGCTGCAGTATAGTACGGCTTATCACCCTCAGACGGATAGTCAGTCTAAGAGGACAATTCAAACCCTCAAAGACATGTTGCGAGCTTATGTGCTAGATTTTAAGGGAAGTTGGGAAGAACAGCTTCATCTAGTGGAATTTGCCTACAACAATAGTTATCAGCAGAGCATTTAGATGGCTCCTTTCGAAGCATTGTATGGCAGGTCGTGCAGAACATCAGTGTGTTGGGATGAAGTTGGGGAAAGAAAGATTACAGGCCCAGAGTTGGTTTAGCAGTCAGTGAATGCCGTTGCAGTGATCAGAGGCAGACTAAAGATTGCCCAAAGCAAATAGAAAAGTTACGCAGATAAACGCTGGAAACCATTGGAATTCCAAGTTAGTGATCACGTTTTTCTAAAGGTGTCACCAATGAGGGGAACTTCGCGCTTCGGTAAGAAAGGAAAACTGAGTCCGAGGTACGTAGGTCTATTTGAAATTCTAGAGAGAATTGGCACCCTAGCGTATCGTCTTGCGTTGCCACCGAGACTGACGCAAGTGCACAACGCCTTTCACGTGTCGATGTTAAGGAAATATGAGCTTGACCTAACCCACATGCTTAATTTTGAAGAATTGGACGTGGATGACTGAGTGTCATACGTTGAAAGCCCGATTCAGGTTGTAGATCGAAAAGAGTAAGTTCTGCGTACAAAGACCATCCCGTTGGTCAAAGTGGTTTGGCAACACCACGGTACTGAAGGAGCAACATGGGAGACTGAAGAGTAGATGAGACGTTTGTATCCCCACCTTTTTGCTTGAGTATTGTAATGGTTTAAATTTCGAGAACGAAAATTTTATAAGAGGGCAAAAGTTGTAACAACCTAAATTTTTCACTTCTGCTTTCAATTAAATTAATCGGGCATTTCATTGACGTGCCTATAGGGATGTTCTCAGAGCTGATCACTCTTGAGATAACTAGACTATCAGAGAAAGCCATTAAGGAATTTTAATGCACCAGGAATCGGCTATTCGACCGCGCTCATCTTTAGAGGTCATCATGGCATAGTTAAAAATTGATTAGAGATCGGAGATGGGTTGGTTCGACTAAGATATGTGATTAAATGTGGGTGACTCTGCTAAATTGGGAAATTCTCGTCACCCGGCACTAGGCTGGTTTTTCTATCATTTTGGTACCCTGTGTCCGTATTTGAATCCTCGAGATTTTCATGACAATCGAGAGTCGCCAATGAGTCAAATGGGTTCATTGTGGCTCGAAGAAAATTGATCATAAGTCATTTGCACTAAAAATTTCTTAAAGCTAGTCGGTAGCCTAGGTCATGCTAAAATACCAATTTGATTGAGGGTTCGACGATTGAATTTTTAAGAGCCAAATTGAGTTGATTCAAGAAGCATTTGGTGTCCAATTGAAGCAAATTCATTCAAAATTCATGTGCCCCCCTTGCCTACAACTTGTGGACCATTTCCAAAGCCTTCTAGAAAGGTTTGAGGGCTGGAAATGGAGGATGGAGGGACAACAAGCTTGGTGGTGCCCTCCAATGGGACAAATAGAGATAAGAGAGACCAAGTAAGTCCCCCTTGCCCTCTCTCTTCTCTTCCTCCCCTCTCAACCATCGGCTAGCCTCCTTTGCCTCTCCATCTTGCTGCTCGAACACCTAGCAACCCCGAAGAAGCAAGCCAGTAGCCGCCAAGACTCGCCAACACCGTTTGTTGCCCGCCGAAGCTGCTCGCGACATCGCTACTCACCCGCACGTACCCTCCGCCTCAACCTTATCCCCCGCCATTCCAACAGCACCGTCTCGTCCACTCTGCTGCCCAACAAGCCACTCGAGCCTATCCCGCCGTCACCGGAGCCACTGTGGAGGCCAATTGGACCCAGTTCGGTCCCCTTAGTCCACCTCAGCCCATATCCGCCTCAAACCGCACCACTAACCAGCTTCTCGACCCAAGATCAGCAGCCGAAACAAGTGGGTTTCCAGCACTGTTTAGGCCCGTTTTGGCCCGCTTTCCGACCCCGAAAGTTGGTTCCGCTTTGGAGAAGATCGAGCCTCGTCGCGTCCCCGTTGAATTGAACTGAGCGATTTGATAAACAAGTGAGTTTAACTCATTAATCCTCGCTTAGTAATTTAATGATGCTTAAGGGTTGATTAATTTAGACTAAGCTAGGATTAGATGGTTAGTTAGATTGGATTAGTGAATTTAATTAATTACCGATGCATGTATGGTGGATAGTTAGTGCAATTATGGTCTAGACAAACTCTAGTATTTATCTAAAGTGATTCAGAAATTTTCTGAGTTCGTCTTAGCTTTCAATTAGGCTTTACGGTCTAAGTTTTAATTATTGGTATTTAATAATTAATTTCCGTAATTATTTATTTATTTATTTATTTTTCGAAAATAAGACCAGAATAGCCAGTGACCAAAATTTTATGCTGATTGCTGTGGTGTGATATGTTTATTTAATTGAGCTCTAAATTGTGTTGAATTGGCGTGATTGTGATTTTAGGAATTTATTCTTAAATTAATTAATTTTAATAATTAATTGGAAAATAACCGAGAATCGGTTTACAATGCCAAAAATATTTTGGTGAACTATATAAATTAGTGGGATTTTCATGTGGCAGGAAATGGTATTTTGGCGAAGGCCGATTGTGTACCCACACACAAGTATTTTTATCAGATATGATAAAAATGGAGAAATGGTCAGATGGTTAGACTAATAATTGCGGTAGCTTCTGGTGAGCATAAATAGTATACTATATGAGAATAATTACGGCAGCTTCTGGTGAGCATAAATAGTATACTATATAAGAATAAGTGCGACAGCTTCTAGTGAGCATAAATAGTATACTATATGAGAATAATTGCGGCAACTTCTAGTGAGCATAAATTGTATACTATATGAGAATAATTGCGGCCGCTTCTGGTGAGCATAAATAGTATACTATATGAGTATAATTGCGGCAGCTCTGGTGAGCATAATAAATATATCAAATTAGTGGATTTGGCAGCTTCTAGCTATGAAGCACGCACACGTCGCCGAGCTTCCATGTCATGTCCAAGCGTGTCCAAGCGTGTCGAGTTGGAGCATGTCAGATACCTCGACATGCTTGAACACGCGTTGACCGCATGTCGGATATTTCAACACGTGGTCAACTTTTCTTGACACGCTTTGACGCGCGTGTCCAAGGGAGAGGATCGTTGAAGAAGACAATGAAGGGTGGAGGCGAGACCGAGGAGCGAAGGTAATGCTGCAATGGCGAGGGAGGGCCAGAGGAAGAGCAAGCGATCCAAAGGGCCACGATTGCAACGCTGCGATTGAGGGCTGATAGCAAGGCTTCAAAGATGTTCGAGTTTCATTGATCTGCTCAAATATCTTCTGGTACTTCTCGTCCACTTCATCTGTGACTGATCGAGGTCAAGCTCTTGCACGTCGGAGATGGAGTCGGGCCAAAGGTATCGTCGCCCTTGATTCTGCGAATCCCCTTCTCCACTAATGTGAGAGCGTGCGAATGGAGAAGAAGACAGCTTGGGGGGTTGATTGATGGGGGCGAGGGAGCAGGTGATGGCGTGGGTTGGGGATGATTGATGGGGGAGGGCGGGGAGCAGGTGGTGTTGTGGGGGAGGGGAGAGAGAGAGAGTAGGGAAGAAACCGAAAAGGGGGAGAAAATATTGGAGAAAATATTGGGTGCCCGGATTTTGGGGGTGGCATGGGTGATTGGAGAGAGAGAAATGGGGGAGGGCAAATGATTTTTGGGGATGAGCGTAAAAAGGGAAAAAAAGAGAGGAAAATAATTTTGAGAGGTTTTTGAGGGGAATAACTTTTGAGGGGTAAAGTTATTTTTGTTACAAAAATATATAAATGAGTTAAAAAATTATTTCAAAAAATAAAAATATTGAATGATAAATTTTGATGATTATAAAATATCATAGATTTATTTAAATAAATTTGATTATATTTTTTTGTTAGTCATTAGTTTTATCCATAATTTTTGTTAAAGTTAAAAATATGTTCTCAAATATGGTTAAGCATTAATTATGAATATATCTTTCAAATTTTCTATGAATATATTTATTAATATTAGTAGTGCAAATTCATTATAAGTTCTTGTTATTTATTTATTTATTTGTGAATTTGAATCAAATTAATTAAAACTAAAAATATTTATTCAATAATAAACGTGTCACAACGTATCGGAATATTCTATTTTCGAGAAATGATGTGTCTGCATGTCGTGTTGTGTCGTGTTGCGTGTCCGTGCTACTTAGGCTTCTAGTGAGCTATACTATCTATATAACGGCGAGAGTGAGCAGTCTTGGACTATGGTCAGACTTTATAGATAGTATTGATTAAGATGATCGGAGAATGGTCTCGTTGACATGGAATCGACTAAGTCAATTGATCGATGAATCGATCTGATTGAATGATTTGATTGGTTGATATGACTCGATGAGATGATGAATTGGATTGTCTTGCAGGAAGAAAATTGAGGTCAAGGTAAGTCTGACTCGTGTTGTGCCTAGGCAGCCCTTATGGTGTATTTTCTTCCTAGTCGGTATTTTCTTCCTAGTCGGGTCTTAAGGGGTGGAATTTGTTGAGACGTAGTCTCACCTCGTTGTGAGATAACATTTCAGGTCCATAGATGACAGCCCTTTCTGAACTTTTTGGCAAACCGAAGAAGTTCACAGAATAGAGTTATCACATTCCGATACACAGGCACCCTAAAGGATTAGAGTACGTTCTGGTGAAGTCCATTGTCTGGGTTGATGCGGGCTTACCCGAAAAGGTGCCCCATCAATACAGGGCATGGTATCACCATTATAGTGATGGACAAAGAGAGGGCCCTGTGCCGGAATCTGATATACCTCTGCATGTGATGGAGGTCGCTTTTGGAAAGGGTACTGCAGACCCTAAGGATGGTTCGGTGGTGGACGTGAAGGACCCCAAGCTTGATGATCCTGATTCTCCGGTGTACTCAGCAGTGGGCTCTAGCTAGAGTGCGGGAGAAGGAGAGATCGAGGAAGATGATGACCTGTAGTGGATTAGAAACCTCCACCCCTGTCTGCTGACTTGGTTTTCTGTCTGGCTTGTGTAGAAGTTGACTTTAGTAGGTTGTATTGTAATATATACAATGTGGGTTGCTGGTATATATAAGTGTGGTTTTTAGTTTCGAAAATTGTGGTCCTACTTTCCTATCACATTGTTTTATTATCTGGGGATTATTTATATGCTTCTGCATGCGTGTTAAGATAAGTGTGGGTTGTATGGTATTTATAAGTGTGGTTTTTAGTTTCGAAAATTGTGGTCCTACTTTCCTGTCACATTGTTTTATCGTATGGGGATTATTTATATGCTTCCGCATGCGTGTTAAGATGAATGGGTCGGCGATACGTCTTAGGACGTTGCTATTTAATCGATCAAGCCAGGATAGGCACGCGCTCAAGGATCGGGACGTGACATTCCTCATACTTCCTCCCCCTCCCCCAAAAGAAATATCTATATACTTTTGAAAACAAAATATATTTCATTACCAAAAGCTTTTGTCAAAACAAGATGTTAAATTTAATCTTGTTTATTTTTCTAACTCACTCACCTCGTGTCTCAAAATATCATCCCCTTTAACTTAGCGTGACAGGGGGCATTTAAAGTTGGCGCATCATGTGAACTCACCGAATTCGAAGACACTCTTTCAAGAAAGCAGGGGCAAACAGAAAATATCATCCCGTGTCACAACCCTCTTTACTCAAAAGTTGAGCTGTGGGTTATTTCACGACATCCTAGGCTTTGTCGTTGTCCCAAATTCATTTGCTTCTTATTTATGCACATATGGAAAGCGTAAACATACAATCCCTAACACAAAACAAGATGGGAACGTGAGATACAACATACTAACCTACTTCATTTATTACATAAGTAGTGATTGTTACAAGCCTATCTTACATATAAAAGTGGCTTGGGGTATCCTTGTCTCCGCTACTACGAGTACTCTCCAAAATTGGGAACCCTCGTACTACTACTTGGCTAATACATGTGAGCTTAGTCTAACACTCGGATGGATCCTCGTTATCACTAAGATTCCAATTCGGGTTATCAGGTTCATGAAGAGGTCCTATCCAAGTATTTTCATACAACCTACACCATGCTTCAAAATGCATTGGAACAAACTCATTCAAGCCCTTTTCTATCCACATGATGGATGATATCTTGCAATAAGTAATATCAGTATTTACGTCAAGTACATCCGTCATAGTAGTTTCTATCTTTGCAGGGCAACCAAAATGCACAGTCGCTATAGTTTTAAGTACCTGTAAAAGAAATAGGGGTGAGTACTTGGAATACTCAGTAAGTATAGCTTCTAGCCTTCGCATAGAACATCAATTCATCATCAGTACTAGTCAATCATTTCGTGCAAATCATGGCGAAGGCACAAATGATAATTCAAGGATGCAACCAAGATTCAAGCACAAATGAATGATAATTCTCGCAATCATTCGTGCACATGATGCATGCCTTGAGCTTATGCATTCTAGCCTTTCTTTCTTGCTCATGCATGTCATGCTTATTTAACTTTTCTCTTATGCTCGGGACTCGAACCCAAGTCTTCCCAAAGCCATCTTGGGACTCGAACCCAATTCAATTCGGGCTTTTTAACCGGGCTTTTGGCTTTTTGTCAGCTTCTGGGACTCAAACCCTGTTAATATGCTTAAGACTCGAACCCAAGTCTTATGCCAGCCTTTAGGACTTGAACCCAATTCTTGCCAGGAATTCGGGGAATCAAACCCCATTCTTCTATTTTCTTATCTTTGCTCGAGCATAATTCCCTTCTTGAGGGTGTACTCAAGTCTTATGCACGTGCCATGAACTACGCATTTCATGCTCAAACATGATGCACATGCCATGAAATCATGAATTCCCTCATCAATAACATCACAAATGAGCCTAAGCCCAAAGCTCTGCTTGAGTAGCAAGCATAGAGGAACCCCGCAACAATCCAAGACATGAGTTTGGTACGCCTCAAGACCTAATCACATCGTTGGCTATGGGCGAACCTCGACTTGTACCACTCGAAAGCTATGAACCGTGACCTCATTCTAATCATACAAGAAATTCAAGAACATGAACAAAAGTCATAGAATACATGAAACATCCAATAAACAATTGACCTACCCTCAGCTCGTTTGCAAGAGGATTTCCTAAAGTTGAAGACGTCTCAAGTTTTACTAAAAGAATGGAGAAACTACACTTACCTAGATGAATCTCAAACTAAAGCTTGAACTACACAAGATGGGTGGCTTGCCTTGAGGCCAAAAGAGAGAGAGGGTGTGAGGAGGGAGAAGAGGCGTTCTAGGAGAAGGAGGGTGGAGAAAATGGAAGGCAAGTGAGGAAAATAGGAAGTGCTCCTCCTATTTATAGCCCTTGGAGCCATCATTACCAAGCCAAGCGGTCCTCTCCAATGTTTCCAAGTGTCCCACCTACTTTTCTTGGGTGGCAAGCCTACTTTGCCTCATGATTATGCCTAGAATATGAGTTGGCCAAGCTAAAGACCTTACTTGGCAATCTAGGTTCCTAGGCATCATCGATTATGGCCTGCTTTTCATTCTCTCATTGGTCCACCAATACCCCGTATTTAATGGACATTTAATGAAGTTTAATAATAATGTTAGTCTAGGTTGCCAACTAGGCAATTCTAGAATATTAGGTTATTAATGAGGGCTCGTATAATGCTCTCTAATTGGTCTACTTGTGTGCCACCTTTCTCTAGACTCTTCAAAGATATTTTGGCCGCCATCGTGAATTTTGGTCATTCCAAGGACAACTCACCCCTTCATTTAATGAAGGGTTTCTAGAATGTTCTATGCTTTTATCTTTTTCTTCATTAATGAGGCGGTCTAGAAAATTCTATTATCCAAGTCGGTTCCGAAATCAGGAAATGGATCATTAGGTACACCTTGAAAAATCAAATCACATACACCTGAGGTTCGGCCCTTACTTCCCATATTCGCCCAAACCATTCCTTTGGACGGTCGGTCGACCAATAGGGTTGGTTGTCCTTTGATTGGTTCAAAACATATTCTAAGGCTACCCATGGCCTAGCATAAATTCAAGGCACCCATGGACCTTAGAATAAGTGACGGAATAGCCGGGTTTATCCCTAGGCTCATTCTGGTTAGCCCCTGATCTACCAGTAGGGTTCATGGTTGGTGCATTATCAATCCATGATCGGACTTCACCAATTCAATATTTTGTTCCGATCACTACGAATTAAATATGGAATTATGCATTTTTGGTTGGAAGGAAATTGCATTTGGTCAATTCGGATCATCCGTGTATCGACGCATAAACGGGCGGAATCACCTGCAACTAGAAACTACGACCGATCGTATCAACTCGTGACCATCCACCAATCCAAAACCATCCCGTAACCAATTCTCATGATCAAAAAGTCATCTTATGAGCTGGTGATCCTATCCCATTGGTATGGTTAGTAGAAATTCACGACCGACACCTTGACCAATTTGTGACCAATCGGTCGTCAGTTGATTATGACCGATCCGTGATTTCTTGCCAATCGAACCGATCGATCTATGGCTAATGGTCCATGATCGATCCTTTTAGGACCTTATGGCTGATCCTTACGGGGTTGGAATTGAGGATGTTACATCCCGTCTCAAAAAGGGTATGTCTTATTCCCTGAACATAATTTTGGAAATGGCGTCCTCTCTCTACTATTTATAGGAGATGAAAGATAGGACGTAATAGGTACAAGCATATGGTTGAACTTGAAGCATGCAAGGCAAGATGACCTCCTCCATGCTGCTCTTAGCCTCCCCATTTTGTGAGCCGTCCCTAGGAACACTATGCACTCCACCTAGCTCCTGGACAACCCTGTCTCAAGTCTGAGCAATTTCTTCTTCGCACAACGTGCACGAGCAATTGAACGTTGCGGTTTCATTGATAGGATTTCCTACCTCGACAAGCCAAAAAGCACAGAGAATGAATTTCTTCTCTTCCTTTGAATTGGCTACTATCAACAGGGAGATAATCCAGACAGCTGAGGCGATTTTTAGTCCCTATTCCAGATGATAACTTTAGAACCTGGAAACCCCACTTCTTGTTCCAAATGCATACTCTCCCAAGAAATGATTGCCATCAGAAAACTGGAGATTTTAATTGTCCATCTCAGATTCTATGGAAGCTTGAGGTACATGACTTTGTCCAATGCTGCTAATGTTCATAAGATCAAAAACAGAATAAAAATTCTGCAAAAGGAAAGCGTTGAAGATGAATCAACAACCATAAATCATGCACACATGGCCACAAATGAGGAGGGTCAATCAAAAGAGACGTTGAACTATGTCAAGACAAAAGGACTGTCATCGACATTCAAATATCCCTAAAAATCAGCAAATACAAACTCTGGGGAAGGGTAATATGGTATCATTTCCAATACTCCCTCTCTCTGAACTCGCTTTTGAAATATTTTTTCCTATTGACAGGAAGAATTGAGATTCAAGAACCAAACTCAATGGTTAATTTGGGCAAATCAATATTGGCCAAGCTAATACATGGAAATGACCCGTATCGAATTCACCTAACTTGGTGTAAAAAGACGTGTCATCCAAGAGCCAGTTCAGTTAATGGAAAAATAAGTGCTCCATGAATGCCACCAGTGCTACGGCCTAGTGATATGGGGAATGAAATGATCCAGAGGCGTCCGAGGTTCGATCCTCGGGAGCGACAACTAGTTGCCATGTGTAAAAACTAATAAAAAGTTTTGCTTCTCTTACAACTGCAAAAATGGGAGAACAATTGACCTAACAAAACGAAAGATGTAGGGCTTCGTGTCTTTCTCGTACTTCAGGTCTATTCAATCATTAACAAACCAAGGAAGGGTAATGTATCACCCCTAGTTGTTCAACTTCTCAAAGAGTTCGTGACTAACATGATCCCTCTTATCTATTATAGGATCACCTGACCATTAAAAATGTGGATAACAAATCAAGGAGAGGCATGTCAAACTCTAATTCACTCTCCCAAGCAAAATGGCATCTCAAATATCGCCAAAGCTTATGACAGAAATCTTTTAGGCCTTAACTCACGTTGATTTTAGCCTTATTAATCGATCCATTTTTATTTTCTCTTTTGCAAGGGCAAAAGCAGAAGTGCCCATCAAATCAATGATCAAATTCCCAATCTCGACTGATGATTCTTGCATCGTCTCCTCACTCGATAGGGACAGTTTGTCGACACCCATCCGTGAATAACCCCTTCAATGTTCAAAATTTAACATATTTGTAAAAACAATTATTTGTACAAAATCTTTCATATTTAAAATGCCGCATGCATTTTCCAAATGGATTTTGCATGATGATTTTGTCTGTCTAAATCACTAATTCCACTAAGGATTAGCAAAATAGACAGCTAAATGAAGGATATAAGATTGATTAAGCATGCTGGGTGAGGAGTAGCAGGATGATGAAAGGCAAGTCATATCCTACACACAGTCCCCTATCTACACACTTACGAAATGAGTGCAGAAAATTCCATATCTGTAGGGTGAAAGGTGCTCTCACGATTGGTACGATAACCAAAGTAGTGGGGGGCATTCCATTTCTCTGCCCTAAACACTACAGGCTATCCATTGTTTACCCCCTTCAAGCCCCAAACACTTGTGAAGTTTCTTTCGTACCCTTGTCAAGAACTACCCCCACACTAGGGCAGATCTGAGATGAGGCGGCATCACAAGGTGAGAAAGGGGATAGAAATTTTCTTGCTCGCACTTGCATCAATCTTCGAATGTCTTTATTACATATTGAACACTCACAATAATTTAAGTGCCCTAGAATGACCAAGAGCAATTCTTTCTCTATACACTTGTATTCATTGTACAACCCAACTGAGCCTATAATTTCACCCTCACATTGAGGCAAAGCAAGAATTACTGCCATTCAAGTGCCATGATTCGGAGCATTGATTAAAGATGAAGACCCCAAGAGTCTAATAGTAATATTTTGCTAGAACTTGCTTAGGCTAGTTCCTCAGATAATAAAAGCTAGGGACATGAAAAAACAATGTACTTAGTAAAAGCAAGGTCAATGCCCATGGATGAGAAAATTGGATCAAAAACTAAGGGGCATGAAACAGTAGTGTGCCTAGTAGCAAGACCGATGCCCTCAAACAAAAAAAAGTAAATTTTAGCCATTGGTACTCCCAAACAAAGCGGCTATTGTGGTTCAATTAATAGAACCTCCATGAAGAAAATTCCTGGTTGTGAGAAGATAGATCGGTGACAATGCCAAGGCAATCACCCACTCTCACCCTTTTACACATAAGCCAAGCTTACATTACATCCCTATTGTAAAAGTCTCTTCAGACTAGGGCACTTCAATTAACGTAGGATTTCATATGTTTATAAGCACCACTCAAAGAAGTACAGGCAGGGATATTCTATCTCTTTTCGCAAGGTTCTTGACTTGTAAATGCGGAGATGATCGTGCGGCACTTCTTTCATAAGCCTTGACCTCGATGGTCCCCTTTGATAAGCCGTTGACTAGGCCTACATTACGATCTCGACAAAGACCTATCATATTGGTAAAGTCGTACCGTTTGCGAGAATACTCGAACCCCTGTCGACATGATGACAGTGAGATAGTGTGGTCCTTATGAATCCTGCATCAATGGTCAAGATAAAACAGCCATTTTCCATGAGAGTGAGCAGAAAGTCCTTTTAGACTGAAAGTCCCTCATTTGGCATATTCAAGACATCTGCATTCTAAATGAAAATTGTCTTTCAAATTTCCCCCAGTGGAACTCAGACGATGCAAAACTGACAAAATTATCATGCATGAATCCCATTTGAACTCATGAATTTCTCACAGTGTTCTAAGTCTCCACAATTTAAACACTTGAGGACATTTCAACCAATAGGTTTTGATGCTTCTTGTACGCAAGTCTAAGAGGTCTTTGTCAAAATCTCTCATTGACTTTAGAAAAAGTTTATTAGAGAATCACTTTCCTTATTGAAGCAAAGTTCAGATTTGTTCTAGTAAGATACTTGCATGGAAATGATATGCTCTAATATTTTTGAACCTTTTGAAACTTTTGTCGATATATTTGAAAATTTTTTTAAAGAATTATTTTATTTGACAAGTAAATCTCGACTTTCTTTTGCTTGCATAAAATCATTTTGCAAATTTTCTAACTTCTCCTTTTGAATTAAGAGTAGATTTGAGATTCAAACACAGCTCATCAATATATTTAGATATCTTAAGAGGGGTTTCAGGGTAATTTACCTCAAAATTTGTGTCTAATTCTAATTTCGAATTTGAGTCTAAGTCTAAATGTGCTATCAAACATATATTTTCTTGCTCATCATCTTCGTCCATTGTTCTTTTATGCCCATTCTTCTTGTATTGTTTTTTCCAATTGATCTTCCTTCCTTTTCTACTTAGCTTTTTAAGTTTCTTGATCATAAAAGCAAGTTATTCATCGTCCATGTCATTTTCTAACTCTGTATTATCAAAATTGGCATTAGATTTAAGTGCAATGGACTTCTTGTTGGAGAAAACTCCTTAAGGCTATGTTTAGTCGTCTGGATTTCTAATTGGGATAGGACTGGATAGAATAGGATATGAAACTGGGATTTTTTTATATCTTGTCTATTATTTGGTGAATTACAGTATTAAAATCGGATATATTCAAATCATATCATGTACATTTTTTTTTTATATAAACGGCATATCATTATAAGTGAACCTAAATGTTCATAAACGGAGATGGTGAAAATCTCTCGTAACACTATTCCTTAATTTTATTTTATTTTATTTTTCTTTTTCTTTTTCTTTTATATTATTTGCTTTATTATTTCTTTTTTCCCCTTTCATCGTTCTTTAATAAAATTTTATGAAATAGTAAACTATACTAACATACCTAAAATACAAAAATACCTAAAATATATAATAAATATAAATATTTAATTTATAGATTGAATGTTTATTATAAGATAGAATTAAAGTTGAATATATAAACTAAAATAAGATTAATTAAAAATAATTTTTTATTCATTTTTAATTAATCTTAAATTAGAATTCAAATATTATGTATATTAAAATATATTTTCAATTTTTTTAATTTAATAAGTTTGTTATTCGAGAAAAATAATTTTCTTATTATGGACATTAGAAATCCTATCCACCTTTATCCCACCTCCCCCATGGGATAATTTTATCCTGTCTATATCCCCCTTATATCCGACTTTATCATATCCTGAGCGAGCACCAAACGTAAGATAGGATAAATCATATCCTATCCTAAATTTTATCTCGATTGCCAAACGCAGCCTAATTGTTTTGAAGTTGACAAAACCTTTCCAAAGTCTTGTCTGAAGACCGCTAGACTTTAGGTTCAAAGTCTGCCCACACTGATAGTTTCCAGACTGAAGAATGAAGACTTATCCAGATGCGAAATTATCTTTATTTTTTCAAGGATTCGATTCGTATGGTTTATGGATGACCTTATGACTGGATTTAGCACCTACATGCTTGATTATCCTTATTGGAATCAATTCCGATATTCAAATCTTTTGGAAGGCGAGTAAACTTGGAAGGTTCTACTTATGGAAACCAAGATCCTAATTGTATGGACATACAAGATTGACGAGCTTTCATCACAAATCATCAAACGACTCGAGATCTCCTTGATTAATTCTGTTCGACGGGTAGATTGGAAAAATTCATTTGGAAAGTGCCAACAGTCGAAAACGCATGAAGGAGTATTTAAGGCGGACTCTCTAGTTGTTCGATAGTGTGCGTGAAAGAAAAATTTTAAAGTTTGAAGCTTCCTAGTTCCTTGTTATTTCATTCACTAAGCTCAAAGTTGTATGAAAGTGCCAATGGTCGAGAAGGCATAAAGGAGTATTTAAGACGGACTCTCCAATTGTTCGATAGTATGCGTGAAAGAAAAATTCCAAACTTTGAAGCTTCCTATCCTAGTTCCTTGTTATTTCATTCACTGAGCTCAAAGTTGTATACAAAAGAGAGAAACTCACAGTGAGACTTTTTGAGAAACTAGTAGAGACTCTTCATTGAGAAGTCGAGATCACCAAGTTGTAAAATCTCTTTTGATTCTTAGTGGAATCTAGCCAGGGCTGTCAGTGTGGGAGAGTGGACGTAGGCTTGATCTAAGCCGAACCACTATAAACCTTGTGTTCTTATTCTCTTCCCTAAACTCATTTATTTTGATTCATAGCTCTAATTAACTATTTAAGTTTAAACTCTTTTATTTTGTTTGAAGTTTTATCTAATCACTAACAGTCCATCGGCTAGATTTCACTATGAATCAAAAGAGATGTTATAGTCTCATGTCCTTGATTCCACAGTGTAGAGATTCTACCACACTTCCTCGAGGTCTCACAAGTATCTAATCTCTCTTTTGAGTACAATTTAAGCTCAACAATTGAAATAACGAAGAACTAGGAGCTTCAGACTTTGGAATTTTTCTCTCATGCACTTTCTTGAATAACTTGAGTGTCTTCCTTATATACTCCTCCATGCCTTCATAACCATTGGCACCTTCCAAAGGAGTTCTTCCAATCAACCCGTTGGACAGAATCAATTAGGAAGATCTCGAGTTATTTAAGGAATGTGATGATAGCCCATCAATCCTGCATGCCAATACAATTATGATCTAGGTTTCCATAAGTAAAACCTTTCAAGTATACTTCGTCAATCAATCAATCTAATTATTCGAATTACAATCAATACGAATAATTGATCTCGAGATGCCATCTCCAACCGTGAGATCTTCTTCAATCATACGAATCAAATTCTTAAAGATATACTCGCATCTGGATAAATCTTCTTCAATGGATAATACTTTTCTTCGTTGGTCTGGAAACTGTCAATTAGGGTAGACCTTAGATCTTGAGTCTGGAGGTCTTCAGATTTTGACGATAGAGTCTGCAAGCCTTCAGACTAGACTAATGGAAACGTTTTGTCAACTTCAAAACAAATAGGGAAGTTTTCTCCAACAATCTCCCCATTTTTTATGGTGACAAAACTTTCCCGTAGATTTGGATACTTTTGTCCTGCAAGACAATACTTAAGCAAACCAAGATATCTCATAAAGTATAAGAGTAGCGATTATGCAAGCACAAAAAACATGTTAGTCATGTATAAACAACTATCTTTACCATAATCATATCTTAAGTTACCGCAACCAAACCAATCAGTCAAAATCAGTCCAAGTCACAGCCAAACAAAAGATAAGTCCACAAATTAAAATCAAATCTGTGTCAACCTCTCCCCCTTTTGGTCAACAGCAAAAAGTGGAGGATATAAAGAGAAATGGATAAAATTAAGATTGCTTGGGGATGCGAATGAGTTGGAAATCCTCCATAGACTTGACAGTATTCTTCAGTTGCGTTATATCCTCACCCTTTGCGTTTGCTTGAACTTGAAGATTAAGGGCTTGAACTTGGTCGTGCAAAGAAATTGAAGTGGCTTGATGAACATTCTGCATGGTCTGAAATTCACATCCCAAGGCATAAACCTGACCTTTGATCTCCAGAAGAAGTTCAACCAATCTTTTAAAATCTGCTGAGTTGTCAGTTTGAGTGCTTGCTTCAGCATGATCAGTTTGTGGAGTATTGGCAGAAGATGGAATTTCAGCACGAACATCCAGACTTTGAGATGAAGCCTCATTACCATCTTTAGGATATTGAGAGGCATACACATCCTCTGGATCGACAGGAGAACGACTAACATCATCACTGGAAAAAGTAAGTGAAGGAGTACCTTTTTTATCTACAGCTCCCCCTGTTTTAATGCCTTCAGGTGGAGAGAAGTACTCTTCTTGCTCTGCCTCTTCTTCAATGTCACGAAGATCTTGTTCTTCTTCCACTGCAGGAGAATCACCATGATTCTCTCCTTATGCTTGTTCTCCTCTTTGCTCTTTTTCTTCTGTTCTTCCTTCTTCTTCTACTTTCCTCATCATTTCCCTCTCTTCATCTCTCTAGTCTGTCTCATCTCTATCTCTGTTCTCTCGATCCTCTGTCTCTGGAACAAAACTCTGTAAATTCTTCAAGGCAAGAGCGAAGATTGGAGTGTCATCTTCATTTTCTTCTTCCTGCAAGATGAGTGCTCTTCTCCTTTTAGATGGTGCTGGCATGGGTTCTTTGCCTTTTCTCTTTGCAGCCGCAGAGTCTTGTCGAGCCTTAACAGTGGTCTTCACCTTTAATCTCTCTAAAGCCTTGTTCAGCTCCTTCAGGTGCATCTTTGAAACCATCTTTAGTCCCACCACCATTGGATCAATGGTTCGAACAAACAGAATTCTGGGAGGCTGAATATTAAGATGTCTAAACAAGCGAGTAATAAGAGCAGAGTAAGGGAGTTGTCCCTTGTCCTTTACCACTATTCTATATATGTGAAACATGATTGTGTGAGGCAGGGAAAACTTGAAACCAATGTTGATGGCGTGCATCAGCTTTGCTTCAAAATTTGAGACATCAGTCTTTGATGTGGATTTGGGTCTGAGACAATTAATCACAATCTTATGGAGCAAGATATTAGAGGCACTCATTCTCAAGTACGAAATCCGTCCTTCTGCAATCCTATCTCGAACAAGTTCCATGGTGGCATGAGCAACAGACACGCTGATGGAATGAAAATGCCCTCTCTCCACTCCAATTACATCAGCCAGAGTGTCCATATCTACCACATAATCCTGGTCTCGAACACTAAAGCAAAATCTATTCGCATCTAAAAATGATAGATTGGAATAGAAATAAGCTGTAAGTTCCGGATGAACAACAGTTGTTTCAGAGTAAAAGCGCTCAAATTGAAGCAATGTAAACTTCTCCCACAACTTTACGTTCAATGAGTCGAGAAAATCAAAATCCACTCCTTGGGTTCATCACCCCTCGCTTTAGCAGTTTACAATCAACTCGCTTGTGTTCCTTAGAACGAAACAGATCCGTTCTTCTTCCTCGAATATTCGCAGCAACACCCATCCTAGACTTAAAATGAGTGAACATCCTTTCATCCTCATCTTTTCCCTCAGGTTGATTAAATCCTCCAAAATGTGGATCACTTGGGAAATTCGCAAAAGCCCTTTCTACCGAACCAACAGGAGCAATTCCCAAACGTTCTATCGTTCTTAAAAAGTAGGTTTCATTTCAGTACCCCTTTTCTCTCAAAAATTCATCAATAAAAATCATTACAGAACCACCTTCCTTCAAGGTAGTGTAGAGTTTGAAAGTAAATACAGGCTTAAAAGTCCTTACAGGTTCTACATCCTCAATAATTTCTTCCTCTGCTTGTTGTTGCTAAGGCTCTTGAGGTCTAGCCTAAGAACAATGGCGCGGTTGAGAATGTTGTTGACTTTGCTGCTGCCTTGGAGAGTCTTCTTCCTCAGTCAGATCAAAGTGCGTAGGACCCCCACGCATATGTTGTGGTCCCCTGCTTGCAATCCTAGAGGACTTTCTTTGGGAAGACATTGTCAAAGTCTTTGAGAGATTTCTTGAACTCGATTCACGAGAAAGGTGAAAACTTTATGGATTAAACTAGAGTAAAAAGAGAGGTTATGTGCTCTAGGGTTTGTGAGTAAAAACGAAGAAGACAAACAGTATATAAAGTAGTCGAAACGAGGTATACAAATCGTCATAAAAGGAAAAATAAAAATGTCTTTTCGAAAATGAATAACTGCCTTTTTGAAAATAGATAACTGTCTTTTCAAAAATGAGTAAATACCTTTTCAAGAATGAATAAAAGTCATAAAGGAAACTTGAAAGAGTAATTTCAATCAATCAATGATTAATGAGTAACCGTACCTTTTTAAAAAATTTTAACCAAAGAATTAAATTTACCAATACCGAAATAACTCACAATCGTAACCCTTGGTCTTCTGAATCTGAACATCTTCAGACTTTATCGTCTAAGCTTCTTCAGACTTTAAGAGATAAGATGTTAAGTCTGGTGCGAATAGACTCAAATAGATTTTTCTCCAGTGGCTTTGTAAATATGTCCGCCAACTGATTCTTTAAGTCAATGAATTGGATCATTACTTCTCAATGTTGAACATGATCTCTAATAAAGTGGTGTCGAATCTCTATGTGCTTTACTCTTGAATGAAGAATTGGATTCTTTGTGAGATTAACGTGCTGGTGTTGTCACATTTGATCTCAGTACATGAGTCTTCGATTCCAAAGTCTCTCAATTGTTGTTTTATCCATAAGATTTAAGAACAGCAACTTCCAAGAGCCACATACTCTGCTATTACTGTTGAAAGGGTTACAGTACTTTGTTTCCTTGAAAACCAAGATACTATCCTGTTACCAAGAAATTGACAAGTGCTGGAAGTACTCTTTCTATCAACTCTGCAACCTGCTAGATCTCGCATCTGAATATCCGAGGAGAGTAAAGTCTCCTTTTTTAGAATGCCACAGACCTAACTTTGAGGTTATTGCAACATATTTGATTATGCGTTTTGCAGCACTTAAATGAGATTTTTTTGGATCTGATTGAAATCTGGCACAAATGCAAACGCTAAACAAAATGTGAGGTCTAGAAGTAGTAAAATAAAGAAGTGAACCAATAATACTCCTGTAGAGCTTCGGTCAACTTTCTTTCCTCCTTCATCTTTATCCAACTTTGAAGAACTAGACATTGGTATCTCAGTCTTTTTGCAATTCTCCAATCCAAACTTTTTAACAAGTTCTTTTACATATTTTTCTTGGTGAATGAAAATTCATTCCTTCAATTATTTTACTTGTAGTCCAAGAAAGAAGGACAGTTCACCCATCATGCTCATCTCGAATTCATCCTGCATAGACTTAAAGAACTTCTTGCACAGGTTTTCGTTAGGTGATCCAAATATAATATCATCAACATAGATTTGAACAAGTAGGAAATTTTTTACCTTCTCTTTTAATAAACAAAGTAGTGTCCACTTTTCCTTTAACAAAACCATTTTGAATTAAAAACTTAACCTGTCGTACCAAGCTCGAGGTGCTTGCTTTAATCCATATAGAGTCTTTTTCAATCTGAATATTGAGTCTGGTTTTCTTGGGTCTTCAAAACTGGGAGGTTGTTCCACATAGACTTCTCCTTGGATAAATCCATTCAGGAATGCACTTTTGACGTCCATTTGGAATAACCTGAAATTCTTATAACAAGCAAAAGCAAGTAATAATCTAATTGCTTCTAACCTTACTATTGGAGCGTAGGTCTCATCATAGTTTATCCCTTCTTCTTGCGTATATCCTTTGACCACAAGTCTTGCTTTGTTCCTTACCACTTTTCATTTTTCATCCATCTTATTCTTGAAAACCCATTTAGCTCCAATAACAGATTTACCTTTTGATTTAGGAGTTAATTCCCAAACATCGTTAACGCTGAACTACCTGAGTTCTTCTTGCATTACTTCAATCCAGCTTTCGTCAATTAAAGCTTCTTCTATGCTTTTGGGTTCAATTTTAGAAATAAGTGCCACAGCGCTAGACTCTTCTTACCTTTTGGATCTAGCACGAATCCCTTCATTAATGTCACCAATAATAAGTTCTTTAGGATGACTAGACTTGTGCTTCTAGTTGCTGGTCAGTCTGATAGATTATTGATCTTTTTCTTCAGTTGATTCTTCAACATCCGTTCGTTGTTGTTCTTCTAAAGTATGAGCAGCTTCAGGGGAGGTAGACTTTGTAGATTCTGGAGCAGGTTCAGATTCTTCAGGTTGAGTCTGAATCGATTGATTTTGCAAAGAATCTTGAAATTTGACATTCATCGACTCTTCCACAAACTGAGTCTTCTTGTTGAATACTCTATAGGCTTTGCTGGAGGTTGAATATCCAAGGAAGATTCCTTCGTCTGATTTTTCTTCAAACTTACAAATTTGATTATTTGCATTTTTCAAAACAAAGCATTTACAACCAAACATATAAAAATAAGAACCAATTGGCTTCTTTCCTTTCAATAACTCATAGGGAGTTTTCTCCAAAATAGGCCTTAAGAATACTCTGTTAATTATATAACATGCTATAGAAACTACTTCAGCCCAAAAACAAGAAGAAATATTACTTTCAATTAAAAGAGTTCTTCTTATTTCTTGCAAAGATCTATTCTTCCTTTACACAACTGAAAACTAGATTCATCACAGAATTTGGCAAAGTCTTGATTTCCAAACTCACTTCCATGGTCTGTCCGTATACTTGAAATAGCATACCCTTTCTCATTTTGTACTTTCTTGGTGTTGACACCTAAATTTTGGCGACCCGTTTAGTAATTTATCGCATTAAAAAATTAGGGGTTAATTTTATCACTAAAAAATATATATATTAATTGCATAGCATATTAATTTAGGTGCATTTATTTTTAAATTCCATTTTGTGCATTTATTTATTGGACTGGTGGCAGATGGGTTCGAATTAGTGGTTCTAAGCTTTAATTTGGTAGGTCAGACTAAGTCCATGAAGCAAATAAATTGGCCCGAGCCTATTTTCTTTTAATGACAAAAATTACCTAAATGGAGATTTGAAATGATATTCGGTGGATTTTTGGAATTTAAGAAAATCGGGTTGCAATCTTATCTTTAGGCAATAAAATCAGGAGATGTGGAAAATAAAAAAAGTGATATTGTGTGCAAAAAAGAAATCTTCGCGGATGTTGATTTGAAAAGGAAATTAAAACCCTAATCTTCAGCCTATAAAAAGGTTTTTCGAGTAGAGTTTCAGGGGAGGCCATAGACATTGAATATTCGGCTGCACAATGAGGCTTCCTCTTGGGTTTTCTAGGTCAAAGATTCAACAAAAAGAAGAAATTTTTGTGCGAAGGAGAAAGCCAGTAGAAGCTTTGGGGCTTCTCTTCGTTCTTTGACAAAAAACTCAAAAACAAGTCAAAAAGGAAAAGCTGTGACTGCAGAAAGGGATAGAGAGAAAGTGACGTGAGAGAGAGACATGAGAACAGGGAAAAAGAAAAAAAGGGGAAAAGCACTGTTCATCTTCCTCGGAGGTTGCTGTGACCACCCCTTGCGCTGCAAATACCTTTATCGGTGCCGGCCGCTGCGCCGCTACAACCCGATTCTAGAACCACGCCACGCCACCGCTTCCTTGTTACAGTGCCTCAGCACGCCACTGCCTCGCCGTGCCTGCCTCTCCGTCCAAGCGCTGATGCCGCAACAAATCCCAAGCCGGCTATCGCTACTCCTGTTCTTTGCCCGTGTGTAGACGCCGCTGCAATCCGTCCTTGTAACTCTACAGCCACAAGCATCGCTTCGCCCGCGCCTCCGCTGCCTTGCAATAGATCCCGGGTCTCCTCTGCTGCGCCTACCTTGCTACCCGCTCAGCCCAGCACCTGACGTGCCGACGCTGCCCGGAGCCAAAGACCAACAAACAATGTCCCTACTCTTCTCACATACAACCCGCGAGACCGGCGAAGCCGCGGCTGCCCCTGCTCTGTTTCGGGCTCCCCTATTGCCCGATCTCTTCGCCACTGGTCACTACGCCTCTCCGAAGCTCCAAACATGTGAGCCCGCCTAGATCCGACTAGTGACTCGACACTGCTACCTGAACTGTTCCGTCTCTGTTCCGACGACCCGGCGCTACTCTATTTGCTACAGCGGGTTCCGAACCGGACGCTGGTCCCTGGCTGCGACAAAGCCCTTGCGACGTCTCTGCCTACGACCCAGGGCCTTTTGCCGAGCCTTCTTGCTGCTGGATTTTCCCTCTACCCGAGCCTGAGCGAAGCCCCTTACTGCCTCCCTTGTTTTGCTGCTGGTTCGGTTACTGACACCGGACTCCCCTGGTCCGTTGGTTGCCGCCCTTCGCCGGAGCTCCAACGATCGTGCCATTACCCTCATCGAAGCCCCATGGTTGACCCAACGTCACAGCCCCCGTCCTGGGCGCGGTCTCGTCGAGCCTCCATCGTGGTTTACTTGAACCGATGGGATTTATTGAAAATTCCAATTTAGGTAAAGATTTACTTTATTTTTAGGTAGATTCATTTTATCTTATTTAGTTTTTTTGGTATTTTGTCTCATTGTTTGAAATATTTGTTGATGCCTAATTGAAACCCCTGATGTAGCATCCAATTCGCAACCGCACAAATTTTTATTTCCTCTATAAGGCTTTAGATGGAATAATTATTTAAGCGGGAATAAAATTGATATTTTGATCTTTAAGGCTTAAGATCAATTTATCGATTTTACTAGCGAAATATTATCCCTTGATCTGAACGATGTGTGATATTTTTGATAACTTTGAATGGTTTATATTGTCTTGATTGCTTTATTTATCTTGAAATATGTTTGAGTTAGAATATTGCATGCTTTAGGGTTATTTGCATATTTAGATTAAGCATTTTATTTATCATGAATTTTCGAAATAAAAATAATAAAAATAATAATAAAATTAGGTTGTTAGATTTTTATTTCATTAGCTTAAATTGCATGTTTAATTATTTGACATTTTTTTAATTTCGAAATTAATTAAAAAGTAAAAAGAAAAAACATCATGCATATGCCATGTAGAATTAGGGCATCATTTGCATGTCATTACACATTAGAATGAAATTGCATATTTCATTTTAAGTTTAGATTGATCTAGATAGACTGCATCTTAGGTTAGAGATTGCTAAGTTAAGATAATATCTTGGTTTAAACTAGGGTCTAGCCTGACCTAATGCTTAATATAAGTTGGATAGAATCTTAATCTAACTAGATAATTTCACATTTTTTTAATTTCGAATTTCATAAAAAAAATACAAAAATGTCTTAGGATAAATTGGTTTCCATTCTCTAGGATAGATTGCACATTTATTAAGAAAACACAAAAAATATTATGTGCATGTCATTTAGGATTAGATTCATGAAATGCATGCCATTTAATGATTGTTGCTAGGTCCATTTAATTAGAAATTGCATGTCATTAGAATTAGGTCATTTAGTTAATATTGCATTACATATTGCATGATTTTCATTAATTAAGTAAAAAAAATAAAAGAAATTGCATGTTAATTAGAAATCATATTTAGGATTGTTGATGTGGATTCTGATTTAACAACGCAGATACTTTCGTTGCTACGAGGTAAGTCCCTGCATTTTTTTTATTTATCTGCTTTCCTTGGGTGTTAAATTGGTGGATTGCACACCCGCATGATCACTTTACATGTTAGGGAAATAGATTTAAAATCAATCCAAACTGCTTGCAAAAATATTTTTGGGAAAATAAAAAGAAATTGTACCGAAAGGGCATTAGAGAAATCTAGTATAACCAAGTCCCCATACCCAAAGTCTCTGGTTCGTAGGAGTAAAATAATTCTCCCGTTATTTTACTTAGGTGTCTAATCAACCAACCGTAAACTGATTAGTGGCGACTCCTAGATAAAATCCATTTGCATGTTAAGAAATTTAAATTTAAGTCGCGAATTGGTATGGGCTTGAGAGAGCCCGAGCTAAGTCTAGGCTTAGCAATGCATTAGCCAAACCTTAGGTGATGCATCCGAATATTTGATCGCGACACTTGGCAAACTTTGAAAAGTGAGAGAAGGTTTCAAACTTACTTGCTAGAAAGTAAATCCAAGTAAATCGAGAATTGTCATCCACTATTACTAGGCAATATCTCTTTCCACCAATGCTTTGAATTATGGTTGGTCCAAAGAGATCTATATGCAGGAGTTGTAGCACACGATTAGTAGACAATTAATTTATTGGTTTAAAAGAACTTCTAACATGTTTTCCCAACATACATGGTGTGCATAAGTCAGATTTTTTATATTTTAGGTTGGGTAATCCACGAACAAGCTTCTTGAAGGAAATTTTGACAATTTGCTTCATGTTGATATAGCCAAGCTTTCGATGCTAGAGATTCGCTTCATCTTGTATTGATATTAGGCATTGAGATCTTTCTGGTTTTATATCCAGAAGATAGATGTTCCCATGTCTTCATCCAGTAAAAGATTGAAAGAATTATTTACTAGTTCCCGAACATATTCCTTCTTGGAAATGGATTTTGAATCCAGTATCGCACAGTTGGCTTATGCTAAGTAGATTGTAATTTATTCCTTCCACCAAGGAGACATTGTTGATTGTGAGACTTATAATATTTACTATTCTGCATCCAACAATTCTTCATTTGCTATTTCCACCAAAAGAGAGTTTTCCTCCATTTGTTTGAACCAACTTTATAAAACAACTTCAATCTCCTGTCATATGTCTTGAACAGCCACTATCCAAATACCATTTCACCTTTTTCTTGATAATGATCTGCAATTAAAAAAGAAGCTCATGCTTTCTTTGGTACTCACATTTTCTTGGGTCCAATGGAGTTAGTGCAATAAACAGTCTTTGCCCAATCCTTCTTAACAGGTCTCCAAACCATAGGATATTCTTTCTCAAAGTGTTCTGAGCTGTTACATTTAGAACGTTTGAGAGCACTTCGGCCAACAGGTTTTACAAAGATTTTTTGAAAATGATTTCTATAAAAGGCTTTTGTAGGTCTTTGTTTGATTCTTTCCTTTACTTTTGGAAAATCAATTAGAGAAATGGTTTCAGAAGTCATTCTCAAGCCTGATTTGTTAAAATAAGGTCTTTGTACTGAAAGAATCTTTTCCAACTTCTCAGAACCTATTGAAAACCTTTTTGAAATATTTGAAATGTCATTTTTCAAACATGTATTTTCTTTTGAAAGAGAGTCTGCATTTTCTTTTAAAACAGCAAAACTTTTGTCTAAATTTTCAAAATTTTCTTTCCAAAGAGTTTTCCTGTTGCTTCAATGTAGAATTCTCTCTTTTAGCTCAAAAATCCTCTCAAGAGAAGTTTTGAGGCTAAGACAAAGTTCATCAATATATTTCGAAACTTTAGTAGGAATTTTTAAATTACTACCTCAATTTCACTGTTAGAGTCTGAGTCTATACCTGTCTCAGAGTCTGAGTCTGATTCGGATTTTGCCATTAAACAAATATTGGCATAATCATCATCACTTTATTCGCATTCAGTATCACTCCAAGTCTCTTCTTTGAGAGCCTTCTTGAATTTTTCAATTCTTGCTTTCTTTTTCTTCAACAAAGGACAGTTGGGTCTGATGTGTCCCTTTTTCTTGCATTCAAAACAAACCACATCCCTGTTGATCTCGTCATCCTCATTTGATTTATTCTGGAATTTTGAGAACCTTGCTTCTTCCTATTAAATCTTCTTCCCTTTATGTTCAATTTCCTGAACTTCCTTATCATAAGTGCTAGCTCTTCGTCATCCATATCATCTTCAGAGTTTATAATATCATAATCAACATTAGATTTTAAAGCAATTGACTTCTCACCTTTGGGATCTTCTTCCTCGTTAATTTGCTCTACTTCATAAGACTGAAGTGTGCCGACCAGTTCATCTACCGAAAGTGGCATGATTCTTCGGGTTTCCCTTATTGAAGGCTTCACGTGATTCCAATCTTTGGATAATCCACGCAGCAGTTTATTGACCTTCATTGGTCTAGAGATTGGCTATCCCCGATATGATAGACCGTTTACAATTTTTATAAAAACGACTAAACATGTCAGTAATGGATTCTCCTGGCTTCATTTTGAAGGCTTCATACTGTCCAAGTAAAATATTTATCTTTGTTTCTTTAACTCAATCAATTCCTTCATAGGTAACTTGCAACTTATCCTAGACTTCTTTTGCTGTTTCACAAGATGAAATTCTGTTATATTCCATCGGTGATAAAGCACAGTATAAAGAATAGATTGCTTTAGCATCAAAAGTTTGTCTCTTGGTTATTTCTTGTTGTGACATCTCGCTAGTGTGTGCAACTTCTTTTCCTCTTTCTGAAACCGATGCAGCTTTAGGAATTATCCCTTTTTTTCTACCACATCCCATTCCAAAGGATCTTTCGATCTTAGGAAGGCCTTCATCTTGTTTTTCCATACGCTGTATTCCTTTCCATCAAAGTAAGGCGGCCTGGTGTTTCTTTGACCTTCAACCAAACCTGGAGCCAAAATATTAGCCATAGATCTTTAGCTCAGAAGTAAAACACTTCAATAAAACGAGCACACGAGCTCTGATACCAATTGATAAGGCTAGTAAGAGCACCTAGAGGGGGGAATAGGTGATCAAAGACGTTTTTGCAAATCTTAACAAATTAATTCAACTTTTAAGAATGATAGACTAAAGATGTAAAAGACTATAAACAGTTATATAGAGTTGCGAATTAAAGTAAAGAGATTAGGCATATAAAATCAAAACACAAGGTTTTCGAGTGGTTCGATTTAGACCAAGCCTACGTCCACTCTCCCGCACTAACAATCCATCGGCTAGATGTTATAGTCTCACGTCTTTGATTCCATAGTGTAGAGATTCTGCTACACTTCCTCAAGGTCTCACAAGTATCTAATCTCTTTTTTGAGTACAATTTAAGCTCAACAATTGAAATAACGAAGAATTAGGAGCTTCAGACTTTGGAATTTTTCTCTCATGCACTTTCTCGAATAACTTGAACGTCTTCCTTATATACTCCTCCATGCCTTCATAATCGTTGGCACCTTCCAAATGAGTTCTTCCAATCAACCCGTTGGATATAATCAATTAGGAAGATCTCGAGTTATTTAAGGAATGTGATGATAGCCCACCAATTCTGCTCGCCCATACAATCAGGATCTAGGTTTCCATAAGTAGAACCTTCCAAGTATACTTCGCCAATCAATCAATCTAATTATTCAAATTACTATCAATACGAATAATTGATCTCGAGATGCCATCTCCAGCCGTGAGATCTTCTTCAACCATACGAATCAAATCCTTAAAGATATACTCGCATCTGGATAAGTCTTCTTCAATGGATAATACTTTTCTTCGTCGGTCTGGAAACTATCAATGAGGGCAGACCTTAGATCTTGAGTCTGGAGGTCTTCAAATTTTGACGATAGAGTCTGCAAGCCTTCAGACTAGACTAATTGAAACGTTTTGTCAGCTTCAAAACAAATAAGGAAGTTTTCTCCAACAAATAGGTGTTTAAAAGAAATTTTGATAAATAAATGATGAATAATATAAATTTCAAACAAAGTCTGAGTAATGAACATAGTCTGATAAACAAGTCACCAGACTTTTGATAGATGTTTAAAATTTGTTATGCGATGGAACAGACTTCTGAAATAACCAGTAAGTGTGTAATAGACTTAAATAAGGAGTTAATGGAAAAGAATATTGCACACAATTTATAGAGGTCGGCTTAGATCAAGCTTATGTCCATTTTCCCACGTTGACAGCCTATTGATTGGATTCCACTATATAATTAATAAGAGATTACAACTTTGAGTGCAAATACTAAGTGGTAGATCACACTATCTCACTAAGTCACTCTTTTGGTATTTCTCTTACGATCACAAACGTTTAAACTCATGCAAGACAAATGTATGATTGAAGTTCGCTCAGGCTTTGGAATTGTATATTCTAGGCTCTGTCTTTTACTTGTTCCTTAGTCTTTGATCTCCTTAAATACTCTTCCACTTCCAAACTAGCCGTTAGATAGTATCTAGAGGATCATCTTCCAATCTATCCGTTGGACAGATCTGTATCAAGAAGATTTAGTAGCCATTGAGTGACAGAAACAAAATCCCAAGTTGATTCTGATCGCCCATACAAATAGAATCTCAGTTTTCATAAGTAGAGTTTCTTCATTTAGAAAGTTCTTGTCTTCAAGATCCAAATGTCAATCAATTAGATTGAGTTAATTAAATATATATTGATGTAGAATCTAAACCAGATTACTAGCCGTTATATGTTTGGAGCTTATGTTATGTTATTTTGATTTGTCTCGTTCTAAACATGCTTCGTTATGAATTTGTCACGTTCTGGACACGTGTCTCGTTTTGGATGTAAAGTTTGAGAGTATTCTGTCTGAAGAGACTTTATAATATAGACATAAGTCCGAACAAATTCATCCTTAAAGTATGTTTTTGAACATATTTAACCTTAATGACCGAACATAGTCTGAATAAATTCGTCCAGTCTTTTGACTCTTTCATGTATAATCTTTGAGAATATCCTTTATATGTTCTATCATTTGTATAGTCTATTACTCAATTATCAAACGCGTTAATAGCCTTTGATTTATTTTGTCTTCTTCAAAACATCATAAGGGATTTCCCTAACAATTTTAGAGGGAAACATGCATATATACTCCCTCATATTTTAATCTTAACCTTGGATTAATCCAAGGGTCTAAAATGGTTGCGTCCTCATTAAGCTAGTCTTTCATTGGCTCATCTCAATTCAATTGGATCAATGACATTGCACAATGGATGGCTTGGATGGGCTCATGATGAATGGCTAAGATTATTTGCTTAGCTATTAAGAAAAATTCCTATCGGTTGATTTAAATTGTCATGATTGAGGGCATTTTGATCTTTTTGTCAAGTGAGAGCATTTTAGTCAATTTTCCACACAAGAGAGAGTGGGGTGGTTGGCCAGCCATGTTATGCTAGTTAGATGGCTGGTCAGAAAAATCGCCCAGTCAACGCTAGCCCAAGTTGGATTGACTTGGTAGAACCAAGTTGAATGGGGCTTAACCGAATTGAATTGGTTCAATTCTCGCTCCATTTTTGTTCTAATTCTTCTTGATTTTATCCAATTAGACTGAATAGAAATTTCCCAAATGACTTGAATAAAATTGAATGCAAATTGAACCAATTGGATTGGTTTCATTCGATTAATTTGATAAGCAATGCTTTTATTTCCTCAATGCTTTTTTAAAATCACACCATGAACTAGACTAGTGTAAACATTTGGGATTCAATTGGTCAAATTGAATCTCAATTGATCAAATTGGATATTTGTCTAGAATGGGTCAAGTGAAATTGGGTCAATTAGGGTGTTCCATCCTTGATTTTTCAAGTGCATGATCGCTAATTTGATCAAATTAAGCCAAATGGAAGTGATTTTATCAAAATTGATATTGTAATTGAGTTCTATCCAATCAATTGTACCCAATTTTGGCTAATTTGCACTCATAATAATGAATCGATTCAGAACCCCTAATTGGGTCAAAATTGGGGAAATTTGTTGATGAGTTGTAATCTCAAAATTGGCATAACAATTAAATGTGCTATGACCTATAGATCAAATGTCGTAAAAGAAACCATCTCAAAAGACGACTAAAAATGTACTAATTTTTATTTTGGCCAATTAAATATCGAAATTCCCAAATTGGGAAAAGTCAACTCCTATTTGATTTTTGTAGAATTGATGATCAAGAAGTCAAATTGAAATAAAAAAATATGTTGATTTGTGAGTTTTTCCATTTTTTTTTCCTTTTTTTTAAAGGTTGACCATTTTTATATTTTCTAAAATTGAAAGTGCAAATATGAATTTGACACCAAAAAGCTAAATTTTGACCAAATTTTGAATTTTCTAAAATCAAATTTTTTACTTTTCAAAATTAAAGTACAAATAAATCGTAATTGAAGGGCCAACACTAATTCAAATGCTAAATAGCTCTTTTTGGCATGAAATAGCCCTGTTGCAATAAAGAATTCCTATTCTCAAGTTTTTTTTTCTTTGTATGATGCATAAGGTAAAAATTAAGTGTCAAAAGCTACCTCTCTTTGAGAGGAAGTTCAGAGACGAATATTAGGTTATGCTAAACTTGTTTTTCTAGAATGACACTGTTTCTCTTTTTCTTCCTAAAAACAAAAAAAGAAAACAAAAAGTAGAATATTTTTTTTAATTTCTTGTTTCTCTTCCAAATATATTCATTGGCCACTGATGTATACTGGAGAATAGAAAAATTAATCAACATGCACAAATATATTTTTATTCTTTTCCAGTTATAGGGAATGGAAAATTGGAAATGTTACCAAACAACCCTAAGTGGCTGGGGTTAGCACCACCTAGCTTTGTGTTGACACCTTTTTTTGGTTCATGATTTATAATTTTCTTTATTTTATATCCCATGTCACTTTTGATGTTGAATCATGACATGGTGTTAGGGTATAAGGTAAATGGCTAAATTGCCACTTTTAGCACTCACATGTTTGAAAGAAGTAGAAAATATTAGGTAGCTTGGCACTCCACATCAGTGAACGACCGCTCCTCTCTTCGGGCTCGACATGATTTTGGGCTCCACTTGTTGGGAGATTTCAAACCCTCCTTTTTTCTCTCTCCCTTATTGTTACTCTCACTCCCTTCCCTCTCCTATTGCCTCTTTTGGTCGATGGGCCTTGCTCGTCTTCATCATCTTTAGTACGCAACCCTCTTTCTCTAGTTTAGTCAAAAGAAAAGTTAAGGTCACCTTCACAATATAGAGTATGCATAACCAAAATTTTCAGCTAATTTTTAGGCCTCATGTTCAAATTAACATGTTGACCCAATTGTCCATCTCAATTTCACGGAAGAGAATTGATAGGTCTCGTGTTCAAATTGACATCTTAACCAAATTTTCCATCTCCATTTCACTAATATGAACCAATGGAAATGATCGGTTGTTCAATCTTTGTGAATTCTTTGCTTGCTTTTGCATATGTGATAGCAACTTCTTCGCTCTTCAATTCTCATTCCGCGAAACCCTAGTGAGAGAGAGGAGACTAAAAGAGGTCATGAGAGAGGGGAGGGGAGGAGAGAGAGTAACAGAGGGGAAAAGAGAGAAAGGGGGTTTGAAATCTCCTAACAAGTGGGGTCCATCAAACATGTGGAGTTCAAAGGGTGGAGCGGTCATTCGTCCACGTGGAGTGCTAGGCCTGTCCAATATTTTTTTCGGAAAGAAGCGCAACACAAACAAAAGAAAGAAGAAAAAAGAAAAAAAAACATATGATTTATCAACCCAATAAAGCAAAAGGAATCATAATCCCTATGTGAGTTTAAGAAATTTATTTTTCATTTTTATTAGATCTCAAACCAATCTCAATTTTTGTAGCACATAACTAGCAAAAAGTCTTTGCGCATTTTCTAGACCAAACATGTGATATTGTATATTGAGATTTATTTTTAATTAAAGAAAAAAACACTAAAAACTCTTTTACAAAATACAATCAAATTCTAAACATTTTTAAAATTGCGATCAAGTACTCATTTGCCAGTACGTGAAATCGAGTTTAAATTTGCTACCATTGGTGTCCAATCGCAAGAATTTTGAAAAATAATGATATGGACCATTGACGTCGCTAGTCCAAATCTTAAGGCGCCAGATCTAGCCTGCGAACTTCCAGATTTACGACCATGGCTCCAGACTTCCTGATATGGTGACGACAGCTTGTCTATAGCCACGAGCGACGGTGGTTGACTTCCAAATATGCAACCGTGGCTTGAGATATCCAAATTTGGCGACCATGGCTCGTCCATGGCCGTGAGCAATGATGATTGGCTTGGATGTGGCACCGGAGGCTCTGTGGTGGTGACGAAGAGGGGAGGAACGGAGGTTGGGCTCGACAACTCCGTCAAAGTGAAGAGGCTTCTATCGCTGAACAAAGAGCATATATACAGTTTTGTTTATTTGATATCACATTAATGAACACATGTTAATTTCAGAGTGGATGTATTTAAATAATGGGCGCCATATCAATTATTGATATTGTATTATGGGATTACTGAATATTTTCTTCTAAAAGAGCAGGCGATGTTTCAATTTTCAAGAAGATATTAAAAAAAAAAAAAAAAAAAGTAGACAAAAAAGTAGGGAAGAAGAAGAGGAAAACATATCAAAGAGAGAGGAAGGTGCGGGGAGCAATGATGATGTGTCCAATTTTCTCTATTTTTTATTCCATGTCACTAATGATGTCAGGTGAATTGCTACATCGGCACTTTTTGCGTCCGCATGTTTGAAAGAAGAGCAATAGGAACAAAAAACAAGAAGAAAAAACATGATTTACGAAGCCTATAAGAGAAAAAGGAATCATTGTTCCTACACCGATGTTAGGAGATTCATTTTTTTTTCATTTTAATTATATCTCAAACCAATCTCACTTTTTGGTCGGACATAATTAGTAAAAAGTCTGCATTATGAAGATCAAACATATGATATCATTTATTGAGATATATTCTCAAGTAACGAAAATTACGTAAAAAGTCCAAACTATTTTATAGAGCGAAACAAGTCCTACTCATTTTTTTAAACAATATCAAGTCCTCATTTTGCACTATTTGAAATCGAGTTTTAAATTTGCTGTCGTTGGTCTTCAATTGCAAGAATTCCCAAACATTATGATCTGGACCAATGCCGGCAACTTTGCCCATCCATATTTGGAGTCACCAGTTCTGCCTTGCGAACTTCCAAATCTACGACCATGCTCTAGACTTTCAGATCTGGTAATGGCAGCTCATCCATAGCTTCGAGCAACAGTGATTGACTTCTGGATGGGCAACTATGGCTTGAGATCTCCAAATTTGGCAATGGCGATTTGTCCATAGCCGTGAGTGACGATGGTTGGCTTGGACGCAGCATCAACAACTCTGCAATGGTGACGACGAGGGGAGGTGCAGAGTTCAAGCTTGACAACTTCAATGGAGCAAAGAGGCTTCTATGGCTAAACAGAGAGCATTTATTCAATGTTGTTAATTTGATTGTACATTTATGGACATGTGTCAATTTAAGAATGGATGTGAGTAAAAAGTGCTTGTCATATCAGTTATCCATGTGGTGCTATGGAATCATGGAATATTTTCTCTCAAAAAAAGTATAGGAGTTAAGTTTCAATTTTGAAGAAGATAATTAAAAGAAAAGAAGTAGAACAAATCAAGAAGAAGAGGAAAACATATCGACGGAAGAGGAAGGTGTCAGGTGAGGGAAGCAACGATCGTCAAAAAGTGGGCGGGGTCCACCACCACCCAGCTTTGTCCAACTCCTCTCTTTATTTCTTATTCCACGTAACTGATTGACGTCGGGTCATCATGACATAGTCTTAAGGCGAATTGCTAAGGATAAGCATGTTGGATCGCCTACATCATAAACCGTCTAGATCGGAATGGATAGGCAAGTTTAGTCCAATTCCCGAAGGGATTGGTCCAGTTCCCGATTCCCGATTCTCGATTCCATTAAAATGGAACTAGCGATTTTCGGTCCGGTTCCCTCGTCCGAGGGTGAACCGGATCGGATTGGACCGACTCTTTTTTTAGAATATATTTTTTAATTTCTTAAAAATAACAATAAAACCTAAAATTAGAAGCAAGTCTTGAATATATTAGATTTTTTAAAAATATATTTGGACCGGATTGGACCGACCGGTTGGTGCGGTCCGGTTCCCGTTCTAGGACTGTCCGGTCTAATCTCCAATCCCAAAAATTGAGAATCGATCCTCCCGATATGGTTCCTGATTCCTAGGTGGAATCAGATTAAATCAGAACCGATCACTCTTATGTATTGTTACATTGGCGCTTTTTGCATCCCCATGTTCGAAAGTAGAGTAACACAAACCCCAAGAAAATAAGAAGAGGGAGTGGAAAAGACATCATTTACGAATCTGATAAAGCAAAAGGAATCTTTATCCGAGGTTGGGAAATTTATTTTTTTCTTTTTAATTAGATCTCAAACCGATTTTAATTAGTTAAATGTCTTCTCCAAAAATATTATGATTTGTCGCAAAATTAAGCATTATTTCAACCGTAGTTAGGTAATAAAACATGTGGGCTTCGTCGATCATGGAGTATAAGTCCTGGTTATGCTTATGACTACTACTTGGAAAAAGATTTAAAATTGTATCTTCTATGTCAAATTGAGTCAAGAAAAGTCAGTGAAAAGTTCAATTAATCATTTTTTTAATGCAGAAAAAATTTTATTCTCTTGTCTCTATATATTTAAACATATCAATATTTATGCAAAAAACATTATAATATATTCATATAATGTGTTTAAACAAATCAATGTTTATGCGAGGAATATTTTAATATATTCATATAATGTGTTTAAGCATATTATAAAAAAGTCAAAAGAATGAATACCGGAAGTTTGATTGTCAAAATGAAACTTAATCATGTTCATTGTCATCATCGGATTAGCCCCCTGTTGTTGACAATGAATTGTGTACCGTATGAACTTCCTCAAGAAGCACAACAGCGCTGTGCCACAACGAAAAACTTGGCCAGGAAGGACCTGTCTCGATAATTTTCTTTCTGTCCCGTCCCCACCCAAAAGAAAAAGTGTCAACCTTTTGAATAGTCCCAGCCATTTCCGGAACTCTTCTATAAGAAAGGTATCGGGAATATCAGATTCCCAAAAACCGGATTCGACACTAAATCGAACTCCTAAAACAAGTGCGGAAGACGAGCCCGGGAAAATCACATGTATCACCGATTCTAAGGCACATCACAGAATCGAACGTACCTTGTTAGCCACAGATTAAACACCGATGCTGATATGAGGAAGAAAAACTGATCATGTTCGATCCGATGACATCAATTCGCCTTGAAGGGAAGAGAGTGTCGTCTCTTTTGTTACTGTTTTTTCTTTCGGAGGAAGAGAGGGAGGAGGAATGTACGTACTGTCAAAAGGTGTGTTCCTCCCTCTCTTTTCCCCCTTAAATACGTCATCTCCAAAGGACATGTCCCTTCGGCAAAAGATGTTCCCCCAAAAGTTACAACTCTTCAATATATCCATCCATCCATAAGCCCTAATCTTGTGGCCAAGCTTTTAGGCCCAACATGGGCGGACGGGCCAACTTAGGCCCATCACATAAATTAATAAAACCATCATCTCCCACTCGCACATGGTGAGCCGAACAGGATCCTCTTTACCTCTCTTCAACATTCATACCGGTGAATAATCCGTGCGACCAGCATACTTTGAGAGCTCGTTGCCATACATCTGTTAGGAATATATAGTAGCTCATAATGGGCATCACACTCTAAGTAGATTTAGTATGCAGTACCCTAGATCAATAGATCACATTTATATCTCTCTTGATCTCTTTTAAACAATGATATATATATTGTATTCACAATTATGATTATCCTAAAGACAGTCATAATTAGTTGACCAGTGAATACAAAACTACAATGTGATTCTCCAAATTCGATCTTCCTCTTTCCTTCAAACTCTCAATTTCAATTCAGCTTACTTTTCTAGAAATGTCCCATTAGATCGAATTAACTCATGACCATTGGCAACATCCTAAGATAGCAAACACTAAATAGAAATCTTGAGAATAAGTAAAAGTCATGAAGGCACTAAAATTGAGGAACTCTTTTCCTCAAGAGTCTCACATGGCATAAAAGTTGAGATCATACTTTTGCCATTCTTATTGGTCATCTCATGCATACGTAGTATGAAATACGTATTACGGTATTAACTCCTTTCCTATGGAGCGTATGTCTACACCTTCAATATCGTACAGATGATAGTTCAGACATACCCAATGTCTAACTTGAGTTCACGTATCTACTCATTCACAAAATTCATCAGAACTCACATCTGGCATCTTAGACAGATAAAATAAAATATGTGAGGTATTTTACTTTCGGACATAGTACATATCATGTCCTCATCTTAACACTTAGTTAAGGCAACATATATATTTTAAGCTTGAACTCTCGATTATCACCTAAATAATAAGCTTAAAAACCGTCTCATCTCTATTTATCACATAGTAAATAGAGGCGATTACTCGTGTGAGTGGGCTAATCTTATATCTGTCCGACATACTTTATCAACTTAATATAATGCACTGAGCATTAAGATACATAAACGTCAAACAAAGATTCATAGGCATTAATGATGAAAAACACAAATTCATTCAATGTGAACACTTCAGGGAAATTACAATATTCAGTACATCAGTCTCTACGCAGTCCTAGAGATTTTACATGACCACAAAACACATCTCTAGGTATTGGCTTTGTCATAGGATCTGCTACCATTCTATGCGTATATATGTACTGTAAGTTCACATTTTTTCGTACAACCATATATTTGACAAAGTTATAATTGGTATCTATAAGTTTAGTCTTGCCATGATATTTTGGATCTTTGGTGTACGCTATAGCTACTTGGCTATCACAGTTAACCAATAATGGATTTGCAGTTTTCTCAATAACACCTAAATGATCCAAAAATCTCTTAAGCCAAACTTCTTCTTGTACCGCTACTGATAATGCCACAAACTCAACTTCCATCGTGGACAAGGCTATACACGTTTGTTTCTTACTGCCCCAACATATGGCGCCATTATTCAGTAAGAAAATAAATCCAGAGGTAGATTTCATTTCATCTAAATCTCCTCCCCAATTAGCATCAGAATAGCCTTTGAGTCGCAGATCCTTTCATGGATAACTCAGCGTATAATCAGCAGTTCCCTTTAGATACCTCAGTATTCTCTTAACGGCTTTTTCCAATGTGCTTGACCTGGATTGGATTGGTATCTACTCACCATTCCAATTGCAAAACATAAGTCAGGTCTTGTACACATCATGGCATACATCAAGCTCCCAACAGCACTAGCATAAGGAACATGTTTCATTTGTTCCTTCTCTTGTGGAGTCCTTGGACACAGTCTATGGCTCAATCATTCACCTTTTGCAATAGGAGTGTCTATGGGTTTACAATCTTGCATATGAAATCATTCAAGAACCTTATTTATATATGTTTCTTGCAAAAGAGATAACGACCTCTTCGAACGATCTCTTGAAATCTTAACTCCAAGAATGTATGCAGCTTTACCCATATCTTTCATCTCAAAGTTGGAAGATAATCAACTTTTGATGGTATTAACAAACTCCATATTGCTTCCAGCAATTAGTATATCATCAACATATAATGATATGATCATAAATTGATCTTTGGATCTTTTGATATATACACAATGATCCTCATCAATCATTGTAAAATCATATACCATTATGGCATTATGAAAACGTATATACCACTATCTTGACGACTGCTTAAGACCATATATCGATTTCAAAAGTCAACGTACCTTTTCTTCTTGGCCTTTTGTAATAAAACTAACAGGTTGTTCCATATATATTTCCTCATACAATTCTCCATTGAAAAAAGCAGTTTTTACATCCATTTGATGTAATTCAAGATCCATACTTGCCACTATTGTCAGAATAATGCGAATCAAGGTAAATCTCACAACAGGAGAAAATGTTTCCTCATAATCAATTCCTTCCTGTTGATTATACCCCTTCGCCACAAGGCGAGCTTTATATCTCTCTATCGAGCCATCAGCTTTATGCTTTATTTTGATAACCCACTTGTTTCCAAAAACTTTGCATCCTTTTGGAAGATCAACCAGTTCCCAAACATGGTTTGACTTCATTGACTCCATTTCCTCTCCCATTGCATGCATCCATTTTTCCTTACTAGGGCAACTTAGAGCCTCATGTATATTTCTTGGCTCATCCTCATCTTGTGGGGCAATCATAAAAGTTTCCCTTCAATGTCAAAACGTCGACGGGGAATACTTTTGCGACTTGTTCGCCGTATGGGAGATTGTACATTTTGCACATCATTCCCCATTATGCTCCCACTAGGATTAGATAATGATGATGTCGTATCATCATGTGGTTGTAATTGAGAATGAGTTGAATTCAATTCATCATTTCTCATATTACTCCCACTTGGATGAACTCCACTAATATCATTATCTTGATCCAATGTTTCAAATAGGGAGTAATCTTCACCTATTTCGCCATTCTTAGGAAATTCATTCTCTAAGAATGTGACATCCCGTAATTCAAATTCAGTTATACTCCCACTTTCCTGCTCACCTATGAACACATACCCTTTCGAGTGTTCGGAGTATCTTATAAAAATACTCTTCTTTCCTCTAGGACCCAGTTTCCCAAACTTGTGAGAGGGCTCATGAGTATAGGCAGCACAACCTCATGACTTAAGAAAACTTAAGTCCGGTTTTCTACCTGTCCATAACTCATATGGAGTGGAAGTAATTAATTTGGAAGGCACCCGGTTAAGTAGGCAGCAGTTAACAACGCATCACTCCAAAAAGTTATAGGTAAGTTAGCATGCACCATCATGGACCTAACCATTTCTAGTAGGGTTCTGTTTCTTCTCTCCGCAACACCATTTTGTTGAGGAGTATATGGAATAGACAATTGTCTTTCTATTCCTTTTTTATCACATAATTTTCTGAACTCATCAGATAAATATTCTCGACCTCGATCAGATCGCAATACTTTTATTTTCTTATCTAATTGATTTTCTACCAAGTTCATAAACCTTTTGAAACAACTCAATGCTTCAGATTTATGAGAAATCAAATAGACATATCCGAATCGAGTATAATCATCTATAAAAGTGATGAAATAAATAGCCCCATACCTTCCTCTCACATTCATTAGACAACAGACGTCAGAATGAATTAAATGCAGAGGAAATTCAGCTCTTTTACCTTTTCTAAATGGTTTCCTTGTTGTTTTCCCTACTAGGCAATACTCACATATGGGCAAATCGACTTTTTCAATGTTGCCCAACAAGCCCTCTTTGGCTAGTCTATTCATACGTTGTTGGCCAATATGACCAAGTCTAGCATGCCACACATTCATATCATTATCATATGAATTAGGAGACGTGAGAAGGGAATAACAAACATTTGCATTAACATAGTCAATATCTAATACAATGAAACCATCCAGAAAATAACCACAACCATAGAAATTTGTATCCAAAAACAAATCCACACCTCTATTATGGAAGTTCATATTAAAACCTAGCTTGACCAACACTAAAACAAACACTAAATTCCGACGAATTTCCGGAGCATACAATACATCATGTAGGAACAAAGTGCATCCACCACGCATGTTCAGTTGGCAGGTGTCAATTCCTTTTACTTCAGCTCTAGAGTTGTTTCCCACATAGATCCACTTAGTTCCAGTTGGTACTCGTCGGAATTCCACGAAGGATTCTCTATCCTTTGCTACATGGTCTGTCGCTTCTGAATCTACAGTCCACAAAGGATTAGACTCAGTTAAGAATACAGAACTTGACACATAAGCAAAGTTCTCAAAAGTACAAGGGGTATGTACCTTCTTTGGCTCGCGACAGTCGCGGGCATAATGACCCTTCTGGTCACAGTTGTAACACTTCACCCTTGTCAGCTTCTTCATTTGAGGACGCTTTCCTCTTTCATGTTGGTCAACCTTTGGTTTTTTTCCCTGAAGAAGTTGCTCCCTTGCCTTTCCTTTTATCGAACCAGTTAGGACGTTTGTGCTTGGAGCTCGAAGCTCCATGTGAGCTGGAACCAGCATGATAAATTTCAGTTTCCGGCTTAGCCGCCAAGAGGTGGTCCTCTTCCAGCTCAAGATGACGCATTGCATCCTCAAAGATTTTGATATTCTCATTATGAGTCAGGTGCACTTTCATATGCTCCCAACTCTGAGGTAAGGAACAAATCACTGCTTGCACTTGCTGCTCATCAATTAGGACATGGCCAGCATCTTTTAGCTCATTAATCATGTTTGACATCTTTCTAAGGTGTTGCTTCATGGTCTGATCATGAGGCTTCTTGTAAGAGTCAAACCTAATAGTGAGCTGTCTCAATCCGGTCACCGAAGTATGACCAAATCTTGTTGCCAACGCTTCCCACATTTCCTTGGCATTCTCAAAACGCCTAAACTCTCGCATGACGCCATTTTCCATGCTACTCAGCAATGTAATGCGAGCAAGAGAGTTCTTTCTTTTCCAAACAGCAAATGCATACTTATCTCTCTTGTGTTGTGCAATGTTCCCATCTTCAGGCTCTTCCGTGGTTAGGTTAAGAGCTTCTAGTGCCTCTTGCTCTTCCAGCACATATTGGATTTTCATGTGCCAGATTTCATAGTTATCGCCATTGAGCATTTCACCTTTGTTTAGCTCGGCAACTATGCTCTTTGTGGCTGAAGCCATTGATCTGAACACATCAAACATATATGCACGAATAATTAATGCCTATCATTTATGCATCCACTTTGCACAGACCCATCATATTAATGAACAATTTCAAGTAAGGCTTCAGAATCAAAAGGTCACTATGTTTCCAATCATCCTCCAAAATCCTAACTTAAAACTATCATTAATATAATTGTCCATGCAAAATAAATTCTATGAAGCTACAAAAACTTCTATGAACTACCCACAGCAGTCAACAATAACAGAAAGCAAATAATATTTGACATCCAATAGAATAATAATACTTTCACATAATAGAACTTTACATATCAATTGCTACATCAACAACAACCAGGTATTAAAACGTTTACATAAGGTATCCATAAAGTATAGTAAAAGAAAGACAGCTTGAAATATCTAAACCCAAGTCAATATATGAACTGGGAAAGCTCCTTTTTTGTTCAATTTCTTGATCTTTTCTTTTGTAACGATCAGGTAATAATCATCTATAAAAGCCATCACAATACTCCTATATGAAGCGGCTTTGTTGACATCCCATATGCGATTCAACACTCCTTTCCATTCTGGTGGAAGAGTGTTCATGAAAAATCGCACAATCTCAAACTATGGCATTGGACGACCATTCCATATGACCTTTTGAATTTTCCCGTTGACTTCAAGAACATGATCTATTATGTCCCCGCTCTCCCATTGATAATTATTCAAGTCGGCTATCAACCTTGAAAGCCTTTCCTTTTGTTTATCGGTAATTGCGCGAATAGGTGTGCGCAACTTAAGGGAATGCATTGTTCCTGCAACAAATGCAAAACAAAAATGGATTACATATAATCCACAAAGACATAATTGAAAAAGAAACACATTCTTTTTCCTCTTTTTTTTTTTTTGGGTCAACAGTCAACAGTCGTCAACAGTCAACGGTCAACGGTCGTCAACGGTCAACAGTCAGCCGGTCGAGGTCAATCGGGTCGGGTCGCCGGGTCGGGCCGGCACGTGCGGCACGCATGCGCAGCTGACGTCACGATGACGTCAGCTGGCGCGTGCCGTGCACGCGCCATCGGCGGCCGCCATCGTACGTGCACTCGTCGGCCCCGCGCGCGCGTGCGACGCACACGCCTGCGTCTTCAAATCGGCGCGTGCACGCTGGTTCATTCCGGCCGCGCGTGGGGGCGCATCCAGCGGCCTATGGCGGTGATCCGCCACTCGTCTTGCTCATCTCAACGAGACCTTCAACCCTACGCCATCATAAATTGATTTCGACTTACAAAAAATCGAAAAAACGGGTGTACAGTGCTCGGGTGTCAGTATTTTTCCATCACCGATTGGTGTCGGCCGATTTTTCACGAAAATTCAATCAAAAATCATTCATAAACATGAAAAGGGATCGGGAAACATGAACAATGGCTCTGATACCAATGTCGGGAATATCAGATTCCCAAAAATCGGATTCGACACTAAATCGAACTCCTAAAATAAGTACGGAAGACGAGCCCAGGAAAATCACATGTATCACCGATCCTAAGGCACATCACAGAATCGAACGTACCTTGTTAGCCACAGATTAAACACCGATGCTGATATGAGGAAGAAAAACTAATACCGTTCAATCCGATGACGTCAATTCACCTTGAAGGGAAGAGAGTGTCGTCTCTTTTGTTACTGTTTTTTTCTTTTGGTGGGAGAGAGGGAGGAGGAACGTACGTACTGTCAAAAGGTGCGTTCCTCTCTCTCTTTTCCGCCTTAAATACGTCATCTCCAAAGGACGTGTCCCTTCGGCAAAAGACGTTCCCCCAAAAGTTATAACTCTTCAACGTATCCCTCCATCCATGGGCCCTAATTTTGTGGGCCAGGCTTTTAGGCCCAACATGGGCAGACGGGCCAACTTAGGCCCATCACATAAATTAATAAAACCATGAAAAGGCAAAGCTCTCTGTCTGTGACCACGACTTGTGAAGAAGCAGCCTCACACTTGCAGGGTCAAAGCGACGATGTAGAGGTGCGCATTTCGTTATCACTTTGTGTTTTGTGAGCTCAGTTCACGATTTTTCTTTGTTCGCTTGAAATTACAGACAAGAGAGCTGATTGACGCTCCTGTAAGATAGTGTTAGAAGAAACAACTTGAAGTGGACATTCTCTCGTTTTTTTGTTACTCGCGTCAATTTAAAAGAGGCTTCTGCATGTCAACATGTCTCGTTGACGATTTTCCCCAACCGGAGTTGTTTTAGTATTCATGTCGATGTTTCTTCATGAAACTTCTGCAGATTTGCATATTTCTCCATTTTCTCTTGCTTTCCACTGAGACCGCCTCCCGATTGTGTCTCTTTCATCCCAGCTTGATTTGAAATATTTCGGTGAATTTGTGATGATCTGGCGTGATCAACGTGGACCAAAGCTCAGAGTGGTGACTGTCGAATAAACCCTCGTTAAATGAACTCAACTTAATTATGATGTTAGAGACAATAGAATGAAAAAAGGAATCAATATCTCAGTACAAGATATGATTTAGAAAGCCGCATCAAGAAAGTTTAAAAACTAGAGTTAGCAACATGATATCCTTTAAACTTCTTTTTCCGATTGAACTCCGTCTGTCATGAAGTGGGACCTGTCGGGAATTCCATTTATTCTAACAAGGCACTACAGAGTAAGCAAGAAGACCTAGCGGTCTAAACAACCAACCTCATTTTCTTTTTGCATTATTTGAAGAGGAGCTATAAATATCTTTCTTGAGAGACCGGCCTGCCCTTCGTCGTCCCAAATCCAATTCCAGTCCTTAGAATGACTTTTGAATAACTTTCTACGTCCTTTTCAACCCTGTCAATTTGTTACCCATTTTTGACCGAAAAAAAAAAACTAGTTACCCATTACCGCAGAGAATATTTGATTACATAGTTCCCCGCCCGGTGCAATTGGTAGTTGGCCTACCAAGAACTGAATGAAGAAGAGATGAGACTAGAACGAGATGGAAGCAAACCCTAGATAAAATTCTCATTACTGAAGGGCAGGTAACAAATTGATAATTTACTGTGTATGCTTCATTGAATAAGATCATGGCATCAAAACCCACACTCAAAACAACAGATCATAATGAGTGGAGGAATGCCAGAAAAAAGCCACAGCCGTGGCAACCCACTAACAATTAGAAAGGAAAGGCACGGCATGAACAACCGGTGAATAGATACAAAACGCCCTCGGGTAGGGAGAGAACCATCCTTAGGATTTAGTAAGACTCGTTGCACCAACTGCCTTAATCAAGACGCACCAGCTGAAAGGGAGAGAATTAACGCTCCCCAGAAAAGATGACCGGGTCAATGCCCCAGCTCCATTGCAACCTTCTATTCCTGATGTTATCTTCAACATTCCTAAAAGTGATTGCCTTATCTCTGACCACTTTAAAGAGATGATTCTTCATAGCCAGGACCGAAAGAGGCTGTTCTCTGAAGAGAATGTTGTTCCTGTTGTTCCAAATAATATGACATAGCACTCCGAAGGAGAAGCGGGCTATGCACTTATAAAACTCCTTTCCCATAAGCATGGTGATGGCCCAACGGAGATTATCCGCCCCGTTACGCCAAGGCAGATTGCATCTAGTCGCCCAAAAGAAGGCAACCCCGGCCGTGACACGACACCCAAAAAACAGATGGTCAATAGAGTCCGGTACATCGTTGCAGAAGGCACAAGCACCACATCTATTCTACCATGTGACAATAAAAGTGTTTGGGTGGGTAGCCTGCACTTAGCTATAAGCCAAAGGTTTACTTGATACCGTGGTGTAATTTCATTGTTCCAGACGAACGTATGCCAAAAGACCTGAGTCCTCTTCCGCCTGAAGGTCTCCCAAGCCATCGCAACAGTGAAGCGTCCTGACGAATTCTCCCTCCAGCTAAAACAATCCGAATTTTGAGAGAGGCTCGGGAGGGGATGATTCCACGACTCAAGCACCAACTTGAGAGGTTGCCAGCATCAGAGAAGAGATCAGTCACTGTTGCTTGCCTAGAAAGCCCTGAACTGTATATGAACCAGTCCAAAAAAATTAAGTTCAAGGGGCCTAGGGTGCCAGTTGTCAAACCATAAGGAGGTAGAGAGGCCGTCTCCAATCATCCAGTAGAAGGCATTGCAGACCTTGACTCTTCATTTGTTTCTGCCCTTTTCACTTACCCCCGTTTCTTAACAATTTGGCCATTAGTATGCATAAATACTGCCACTGCACATATGATGATCGACCAAATCTCCATTGTATCTACTCACAAGGAGCATCGACATAAGTCTCATCTTCCTCTCTGCAAACAGTGACCCAAAGAATGGCGACAGACAAAGTGAGCTTGAAGCTTTTGGTCAACAAGAGCAACCGAACGGTGCTCTTTGCTGAAGCAGGCAAAGATTTTGTAGACTTCCTCTTCCACATCCTTGCATTGCCGGTGGGAACGGTGATCCAGCTCTTCATAAAATCTGGGATGGTGGGCAGTTTAGGCAATCTCTACGGCAGCGTCGAGAAGCTGAACGATATGTACATCGAATCTTCCAAGAAAGACATTCTCTTGAGACCCAGAGCACCCTCCTGTGTCTCTGAAATCCCTCTTATATTGCCCGAGACTTTTTCAGATTCAACGCCTAAAACCTACTACAGGTGCTCTAACCGTTCGTATAGTAACTGTTCAAGCTACGTGGCAGAGGACCCTTCTGCAAAATGTCCCCGGTGCAATAAGTCCATGAACCAAACATTCACTCTTGTCGAATCACTAGATGGTAACCCGACGGCTGCTGCGGCATCAGCAGCTGAATCAAACAGCAAGGGTGGTTTCGTGCAAGGGGCGGTTACGTACATGGTGATGGACGATCTGGAGGTGAAGCCAATGTCGACTATTTCGAGCATTACTTTGCTTACCCAGTTCAACGTGAAGGAGATTGGGCATCTTGAGGAGAAGGTGGTCAGCTTGGGAATGGACGAGGTAAGCCCATGCCATTCCTTACGATTAGGTTATGTTTAGATTTTAGAATTGACTCAATGATTAGTGGAAACTCTATTTTAAAGAAGTACAAATTACAAATGAATTTTAATCGACATGAGTTATGTGAGAGAAATTACTAGCTCCATCCCATAAAAAATATTCTCAACAATTTTCTGGTATACATCAATTAATCAAAATTTTAGCTTTTGTACAATTATGTAGACGCTTGTAGGTTAAATCAAGATCGTGTTCGCTATTAATACAGGGCTTATAAAGTAAATGTCCTTTATTAATTATTTGATTTGTAACTGTGAAGGGTATAAAGCTATTGAGGACTTCACTTCACTCCAAGAAGGTTCTCACTGGTGTCTTTCTCGATGACGAATGAGAGAGATCGTGATCAAGTGACGATTTATATGCGTGTGAGGGTGTGATATATGAAGTACGTGGAATGATATGTTCTGATTTTGTGACAGTTTATGCAAGTCGTGCAGCCGCGGATTGACATTTTTAAGGTTTTTCTTTTTTGTGTGGACATATTAGCACGTTTATCGTCTCTTTTTGCGACATGACTGTATCAGTCTGGTTGTAAATATGATGTGAACATGCTGAAGAAAGAATATACGTCTCATAGCCTAAAATGAATGCTAAAGCATATATCAGAAATGTGGAACCAATATAGACACGCCACTCGTAAATTTAACGGTGCTGGAGAACCTGGGGTGGCTAATTTTAAAGTAATTCGACAATGTCCCTGATAAGTTGGCACTTTTGTCCTGGGGTTGGGTCCAACTGAGTGCCCAACGCTCAATCCATGATAAGTTGTCCTCAATACTCTATTGCATAAGCTCGGATATAAAGAAAAAAAATGACAATAGCTTGACTCGTGGCCTATGCGAGATCAGTTCAACTTTTTCAGAGCTTAAGTCATGCTCAAGTAACTTGGTTAGTTTGTCGAATTCATTTTGAGTCTAAAGATACTTGGCTGGATCTGCTCATGAGCTTAATGGAGCATATTAGTTTTTATATAGATTTTCCTTACCATTTTTAGTGACAAATAATGTAAAATGTACTTAAAATTATACTTCTTACTATGTAATTACACTTTTATTCTTTAATACATTTTTAAATATAAACAAAAAGGGAAAATGTGAGTATTTCAAGTAAAGCTGAGTTTGATCGAATGAGAAAAAGCAGTGTGTTGAATTTTATATACTTCACAATGAGTTGAGTTGAGCAACTCTCAATAATGTTGGGTTTGTATAGACTCTAGTCTGAGTTGGGAAAAAAAGTATCGAAGCAAGTTTGCATTGAGTTTTGGACTTTGAGTTGGTCGAGCTCAAACCCAACATGTGTATGCTTGAATCAACTTGACTCAATTTCACCCCTACATACATCTGACTTAATCTAATCAAATATAATTATAGTTGTAGTTGACACATGATATTTAGCTAACAAGACTTGACAAAAATGAAAATCGATCCCCGATCGTACAATTAACACTTGATTTTTAGCCAACGCATCATGTAAGAGTAAAACTTTGAGATTTAGATTATTGATGGCAACATGATCTATTTCTCAACCCAAAAAAAGTAATTTAACGCTTGAATAAACATGAACACTTTACATGTCATTTGCATTTTGATTTCAAAAAGTCAAAAAGCTGACTTTAATTTATCAAACCGTGATGCAAAAATCAAACATTGGTCAAAATTTGGCTTTTTGCACAAAATACACCCAAGTAGCGACAATTTTATCTCTATATTTTCAATTTTAGAAAAAATCGGAGTTTGACCCATCAATTGACTTTTTCACTTAAAAGTCAACTTTTGGTTAACATTTTCCAAAAAAATAATAAAATGGAAAACTCACAAATCAACCTATTTTTACTTCTTGACTTTGGCATCATAAGTTTTACAAAAATTACGTAGGAATCAACTTTTCCCCAATTCAAGAATTTTGAAACCTAATCGATTAAAAAACAACATTAGTTCATTTCTACTTGCCTTTTGAGATTTTTTTTTTTTTAATGACTTTTGATCTAAAAGTCACAACGTATCCAATTGTCAGGCCAATTTCGAGATGACAAGTTATTTCAAAATTTCCCAAATTTTGACCCAATCAAGGGTTCCAAATTGATTCTTTATGGTTAGTGTAAATTGTTGGAGAAAACTTCATTATTTGTTTTGAAGCTGACAAAACGTTTCCATTAATCTAGTCTGAAGACTTGTAGACTCAAGTGCAAAAGTCTGATGAACTCCAGACTCTATTGTCAAAGTCTCAAGACTCAAGACTCAAGATTTAAAGTCTGCCCTCATTAATAGTCTCTAGACTGACGAAGGAAAGCTTTATCCATTAGAGAAGACTTGTCCAGATGCGAGTATATCTTTAAGGATTTGATTCGGTTGAAGAAGATTTCACAGCTGGAGAGATCATCTCATGATCTATTATTTTTATTGATTTGGATAATTAGATCTCTTGATTGGCGAAGTATACTTAGAAGGTTCTACTTATGAAAACCTAGATCCTGATTGTATGGGCGAGCAAGATTGGTGGGCTATCATCACATTCCTTAAATAACTCGAGATCTCCCTAATTGATTCGGTCTAACGAGTAGATTGGAAGAATTCCTTTGAAAGGTGCCAACGGTTATGAAGGCATGAAGAAGTATATAAGAAAGACGCTCAAGTTATTCTAGTGTGTGCGTGAAAGAAGAATTCCAAAGTCCGAAGCTTTTAGTTCTTCACTGTTTCATTTTCGTTGAGCTTAAATTGCACTCAAAAGAGAGATTAAATACTTGTGAGACCTTAAGGAAGTGTAGGAGAGTCTCTACACTGTGGAATCAAGGACGTGAGACTGTAAAATCTCTTTTGGTTCTTAGTGGAATCCAGTCAGTGGGCTGTCAGTGCAGGAAAGTGGACGTAGGCTTGGTCTAAGCTGAACCACTATAAATCTTGTGTCTCAATTCTCTTTCCCTAATCTTTTTACTTTAATTCATAGCATTATTTACTATTTATAGTCGTTTACATCTTCAGTCTATTATTCTTAGAAATTGAATCAATTTGTTAAAGCTTTGCAAAAACTTCTTTGATCACCTATTCACCCCATCTCTAGATGCTCTTACTAGCCCTATCAATTCGTATCAGAGCTCGTGTGCTCAGTTAATTGAAGTGTTTTTACTTTTGAGTTAAAGATCTATGGCGAGTATGTTGACTCCAGGTTTGGTTGAAGGCCAAAGCAATGCCAAGCCACCCTATTTCGATGGAAAGGATTACAGCATATGGAAAAACAAAATGAAAACATTCCTAAGATCGAAAGATCCTCCGGAATGGGATGTGGTAGAAAAATAAATTATTCCTAAAGCTGCATCTGTATCAGAAAGGGGAAAATAAGTTGCAGACGCTGGCGAAATGACTCAAGAATAAAAGACCAAGAGACAAGCTCTTGATGCTAAAGTAATTTACTCATTATATTGTGCATTATCTCCTACTGAGTATAACAAAATATCTTCTTGTGAAACAGCCAAAGAAGTCTGGGATAGGCTGCATATTACTTATGAAGGAACTGATCGAGTAAAAGAAACAAAAATGAACATTCTACTCGGACAATATGAAGCCTTCAAGATGAAACCAGTAGAATCTATTACTGACATGTTTAGTCGTTTTACAGAAATTGTAAACGGTCTAGAGTATTAGAGTCAGCCAATCTCAGAACCAATGAAGATCAACAAATTGCTACATGGACTCTCCAAAGACTGGAATCATGTGAAGATTTCAATAAGGGAAACACAAAGAATCATGCCACTTTCGATAGACGAACTGGTTGGGACACTTCAATCTTATGAAGTAGAGTAAATCAACGAGGAAGAAAATCACAGAGGTAAGAAGTCAATTGCCTTAGAGTCTAACGATGATTTTGATGTTGCAGACTCTGAAGAGGACATAGACGATAAATAACTAGCACTTATGATAAAGAGGTTCAGGAAACTGAACAAAAAGGGAAAAATGTTCAATTGGAAGAAACAAAGCACTCAAAAGTTCCATAACAAATCAATGGAGGATGATGAAACCAACAAAGATGTGATCTGCTTTAAATGCAAGAAAAATGGACACATCAGACCAAATTGTCCCATGTTGAAGAAAAAGAAGGAAAAAGCTGAGAAATACAGAAAAGCTCTTAAAACAGAAACATAGAGTGATATTGAATGCGAAGAGAGTGATGAAAATTATGCCAATATCTGTTTGATGCAAAATCAGCATCAAACTCAGACTCTGAGACAGATATAGATTCAGACTCAGATAATGAATTCGTGGTAAGTAATTCAAAAATTCCTACTAAAGTCTCGAAATATATTGATGAACTTTGTCTTAGTCTGAAAACCTCTCTTAAGAGGATTTTCGAGCTAAAAATGGAGAATTCTACACTAATGCAATAAGAAAATTCTTGGAAAGAAAAGTTTGAAAATTTGAACAAAGATTTTGCCGTTTCAAAATAAAATACTTATTCTCTTTCAAAAGAAAACACATTTTTGAAGAATGATATCTCAAATATTTCAAAAAGGTTTTTAATAGGGTCTGAGAAGTTGGAAAAAATTCTTTCCGCACAAAGACTTTATTTCAACAAGTCAAGCTTGGGAATGACTTCAGAAACTACTCATTTAATTGATTTTCCAAAAGTGAAAGAAAGAATCAAACAAAGGCCTACAAAAACTTTTTACATAAATCATTTTCAAAAACTTTTTGTAAAACCTGTTGGTCGAAGTGCTATCAAATGTTCTAAGTATAACAGCTCAGAACACTTTAAGAAAGAATGTCCTATGGTTTGGAGACTTGTTAAGAAGGATTGGCAAAGACTGTATATTGCACTAACTCTACTAGACCCAAGAAAATGTGGGTACCAAAGAAAGTTTGAGTTTCTGTTTTAATTACAGGTCACTATCAAGAAAAAGATCAAATGGTATTTGGATAGTGGTTGTTCAAGACACATGACTAGAGATTCAAATTGTTTTATAAATTTTGTTCAAATAGATGGTGGAAAAGTCTCTTTTGGAGAAAATAGCAAAGGAAGAATTGTTGGGTGTGAAACTGTAAAGATTGGAAGTCTCACAATCAACAACGTCTCATTGGTGAAAGGACTAAATTACAATCTGCTCAGCATAAGTCAACTGTGCGATACTGGATTCAAAATCAATTTCCAAGAAGGAATATGTTCAGGAACTAGTAAAGACTTTTTACAATCTTTTACTGGACGAAGGCATATGAACATCTATCTTCTAGATATCAAACCAGAAAGGCCTCAATGTCTAATTTCTATTCAAGATGAAGCAAATCGTTGGCATCGAAAGCTTGGCCATATCAACATGAAACAAATTACCAAAATCTCTTCCAAGAAGCTTGTTTGTGGACTACCCAACCTGAAATATCAAAAATCTGACTTATGCGCACCATATGTGTTGGGAAAACAGGTAAGAAGTTCTTTTAAACAAATAAATCAAGTTACTTCTAATCGTGTTTTGCAACTACTGCATATGGATCTTTTTGGACCAACCAGAACTCAAAGCATTGGTGCAAAGAGATATTGCCTAGTGATTGTGGATGACTATTCTCGATTCACTTTGGTTCACTTTCTGGCAAGTAAGTCTGAAACATTTTCTCACTTTTCAAAGTTTGCTAAGAAAGTACAAAATGAGAAAGGATATGCTATCTCAAGTATACGAACAGATCATGGAGGTGAGTTTGAAAATTAAGACTTTACTAAATTCTGTGATAATTCTGGATTTCAGCATGTTTTCTCCTCTCCATATACTCCAAAATAGAATGGAGTCATGGAAAGGAAAAATAGATCTTTACAAAAAATGGCGAGAACTCTTTTAATTGAAAGTAATATTTCTTCTCATTTTTGGGCTGAAGCAGTTTCTACAGCATGTTATATTATTAAAGAGTATTCTTGAGGTCTATTCTGGAGAAAACTCTCTATGAGTTATTTAAAGGAAAGAAGCCAATTATTTATTATTTTCATGTGTTTAGTTGCAAATGTTTTATCTTGAAAAAAATGCAATGATCGAGTCGGTAAGTTTGAAGAAAAATTAGACAAAGGAATCTTCCTTGGATATTCAACCTCCAAAGCAAAGCCTACTGGAATATTCAACAAGAAGACTCAATCTGTGGAAGAGTCGATGAATGTCAAATTTCAGGACTCTTTGCAAATTCAATTAATTCAGACTCAACCTGAAGAAGCTGAACTTGCTCCAGACTCTACAAAGTCTACCTCCTCTGAAGCTACTTAGACTTCGGAAGAGCAACAACAAACGGATGTTGAAGAATTAAATGAAGAAAAAGATCAACAATCTGTCAGACTGACCAGTAACTAGAAGCACAAGTCTAGTCATTCTAAAAAACTCATCATTGGTGATATTGATGACGGGATTCGTACTAGATCCAAAAGGCAAGAAGAGTATAGTGCTATGGCACTTATTTCTAAAATCGAACCCAAAAGCACCGAAGGAGCTTTAACTAACGAAAGTTGGATTGAAGCAATGCAAGAAAAGCTCAGGCAGTTCAGTGTTAATGATGTTTGGGAATTAACTCCTAAACCAAAAAGTAAATCTGTTGTTGGAGCTAAATGAGTTTTCAAGAATAAGATGGACGAAAAAGGAAAAGTGGTAAGAAACAAAGCAAGACTCGTGGCCAAAGGATATACGCAAGAAGAAGGGATAGACTATGATGAGACTTACACTCCAGTAGCAAGGTTAGAAGCAATTAGATTATTACTTGCTTTTGCTTGTTATAAGAATTTCAAGTTATTCCAAATGGACGTCAAAAGTGCATTTCTGAATGGATTTATCCAAGAAGAAGTCTATGTGGAACAACCTCCCGGTTTTGAAGACCCAAGGAAACCAGACTCAGTATTCAGACTGAAAAAGACTCTATATGGTTTAAGGCAAGCACCTCGAGCATGGTACGACAGGTTAAGTAAGTTTTTAATTCAAAATGGTTTTGTCAAAGGAAAAGTGGACACTACCTTGTTCATTAAAAGAGAAGGTAAAAACTTCCTACTTGTTTAAATCTATGTTGATGATATTATATTTGGTTCATCTAACGAAAACCTGTGCAAGAAATTCTCTAAGTCTATGCAAGATGAATTCGAAATGAGCATGATGGATGAACTATCATTTTTTCTTGGACTACAAGTGAAGCAATTGAAGGAAGGAATTTTCATTCACCAAGAAAAATATGCTAAAGAACTTGTTAAAAAGTTCGGCTTGGAGAATTTCAAAAAGACTGATATACCAATGTCAAGTTCTTTGAAGCTGGATAAAGATGAAGGAGGAAAGAAAGTTAACCAGAAGCTATACAGGAGTATCATTCGTTCACTTCTTTATCTTACTACTTCTAGACCTGACATTTTGTTTAGTGTTTGCATTTGTGCTAAATTTCAATCTAACCCAAAGAATCTCATCTAGGTGCTGCAAAACGTATCATCAAATACGTTGCATCAACCTCAAAGTTAGGTCTGTGGTATCCCAAGAAATGAGACTTTACTCTATTTGGATATTCAAATGCAGATCTGGCAGGTTGCAAAGTTGATAGAAAGAGCACTTCCGATACCTGTCAATTGATGGGAAACAGGACAGTATCGTGATTTTCAAGGAAGCAAAGCACTATAGCTTTTTCAACAGTAGAAGCAGAGTATGTGGCTCTTGGAAGTTGTTGTTCTTAAATTTTATGGATAAAACAACAACTGAAAGACTTTGGAATTGAAGACTCATGCACTGAGAGCAAATGTGACAATACCAGCGCAATTAATCTCACAAAGAATCCAATTCTTCATTCAAGAGCAAAGCATATAGAGATTTGGCATCACTTTATTAGAGATCATGTTCAAAACGGAGAAGTCTTGATTCAATTCATTGATTCAAAGAATCAATCGGCGGACATATTTACAAAGCCTCGGAGAAAGGCTATTTGAGTCTATTCGCACTGCATCGAACATAATATCCTTTATTCAAGTAAAGTTTGGAAGTGCTCACGACTCAAGAGGTAATCTGAAGTTGTTCAGACTCAGAATAACTGAGAAAGTTACGATTGTAAGTTATTTCTTTTCCAATATTTTAAATTGAAAAAGCACGATTATTTTTAATCGCTAATTGTTTGTTATTTTTAGAAGTTATTTTTTGAGTTTTTGATTTTATGGAAGTTATTCTTTTCAAAAAGGCAGTTATTTAAAAAAGGGCAGTTATTTTTTTTCGAAAAGGTATTTTTTATTTTCCTTTTATGACGTTTCGTTTACCTCGCTTCAATTGTCTTTATATATATAGCAGAAACTCGTCTTTTCGTTTTACACCGAAACCCTAGAATACAAAATTCCCACTTGCTTTCACTTTCACTATCGATTCGCCCAAAAAGTTTTCACCTTTTCTCGAGCAAGCTTGAAATCTCTCCCTTGAATCGATAATGTCTTCAAGAAAGTCTTCAAGGATTGCGAGCAGGGGACCACGGCACACGCCCGAGGGTCTTACGCACTTCGAGTTAACGGAAGAAGAAGTTTCTACTCCACCTCAGTAACAAAGTCAGCAACAACCTTCTCAGCGGCGCCCATCTTCTACACCAACTCAACCAGAAGTGATAAAAGAGGCTGATCCTGTAAGAACGTTAACTCCTCAAGTTGCTTTCAAGCTTTATTCCAATTTGAAAAGAGGGGGAACTCCTATGTCCTTGATTGATGAATACCGGCGAGAGAGAGAAAATAAGAATGAGACTCTTTTTCTACGTGACATGGAAGATATCGGTATTGCCGAAAAAGGATCAGCTGAAAACGCGTTCACTAACTTTCCTAGTGACCCACGCTTTGGGACTGCTAATCAACCCCAAGGACTGGATGATGATGAGAGGATGTTTTCCCACTTTCAGCCTAGAACAGGAGTGGCTGCAAATGTTACTAATAGTTCTAATCTGTTTAGATCAAAGAACCACAAGAGGGTTTACTCGAAACTGCTGAAGAGAGGGGTCATGCACCCTAGGACTGTTGATTTTGATTTCCTTGACTCAGTAAAAGTCAATCTATGAGAGAAGCTGGCTCTACTGCAATTGGAGCACTTTTGTTTTGAATCCACTGCTGTATATCATAAACTCACAGCATACTTTTATTCGAACTTATCTTTTGTGGATGCAAACAGCTTTACTTTTATAGTGAGAGATAAGGAATTCCTAGTGACTATGGACACGTTAGCTGATATAATTGGGGGTAGAAAGAACGAGTTTCCAACCAATTAGTGTGTCTATTGCTCATGCTACTCTGTCGTTGGTGAAAGACAGGGATGTTGAAGGCAAGATCTCCTATTCAAGGATGAATGCCTCAAACATCTTGCTGCACAAGATCATAATCAAATGCATACGTCCTAAGTCAACTTCCAAGACTAATGTCTCTCGATCTAAAGCGAAATTGATGTATGCCATCAACTCTAGCTTCAAATTCACTCTGTCCCACACCATTTTGTTCCACATGTATCGATCAGTGGTGAAGGATAAGGGACAACTCCTTTATTCTACTCTTATCTCGCGTCTTTTTAGACATTTTTCCATTCACATCGCTGCACCATTAAAATTGTCAACACTTTCTCCAAAGGTAATTGGATTTAAAATGGTCACAAAGATGCGCTTGAAAGAGCTAAACAAGGTGTTGGAGCCTCTGAAGGAAAAGTATCATGTGCAAACAAGACAAGACTCTACTGCAGCCAGGAGGAAAGACAAGGAGCCCATGGACGCTCCGATAAAGAAGAAGAGGGTTCTCATCTTGCAGGATGAAAAGGATGAGAACGCACTGACTCTTTCAGCCTTACGAAATTTGAAAAGCTTTGTCAGCTTTGAAGAGACTCAAGAAGAGCCTCAAGAAGGAAAAAAGGGGAGAGAAGAGACAAAGGAAGGAACTGATGAACAGAGGAGGAAAAAGGAAAGAAGAGAAGAGAGAGAAGAAGAGGAAAGAATAGAAGAAGAAGTAGAAGCAGAAAGAAGAGAAGAGGAAGAAGAAGCAGGACAAAGAGAAGAGGGAGGACGAGAATGAGAAGAAGAGAGAGATAAGGGTCACGACGACTCTTTTAAGCCAATTTTGGCTGTCTCCTTGTCTAGTGAATCTGAAATGGCTGACACTGGGAATGCTGGAGCTCTTGACACAGACAAACATCACTCCGCCACAGAAGCTGCAGTTGAAGAAGTTGTTTCTACTCCTCTTACATGCAAACAAATAGGGGGAGCTGTTGAACATAGAGGTGCTTTTTAACCTTTATTTACTAGTGATGTGAGTTGCTCCGCTGCAGAACCAGAAGATGTTTTTGCTTCTCATTACCTAGAAGAAAGTCATGGTGGACATTCTAAAGATCCATCTGCTCTCAAGGTCCTTGGAATTGACTCTACTGGACCTAGTGCTGTTATAGAACAAACAGCTAACTTTTCAAGACTGTTAGAGATTCTATTGGATGTCAGAAAGTAGCAATATGCTATGGGATATGAGATGCAGGATCTCAAAAATGCTTTCATGGCTACTTCAGTGTCTTTGCACGATCAATTGAACACCCTGAAAAATCAAGTTCAATCTACAATAGAGGGTGCAGAATTTCAGTCACTGAAGCAGAATTTTGAAAGGCTTGAGAAAACTGTGGACTTTATGGGAGAATTCGAGCTTATTCGCCTTCCAAAACACCCATGATTTTGCCTTTATTTCAACAACTCTTTTTATTCATTCTCCACCTTTTGCTGTTGACAAAAAGAGGGAGAAGTGCAGATTTGGCTTATCTTTTGTTTAATCGTTTGAATTGTTGAAGACTTGTTACTTTATTTTTTTTAGATTTGGACCGTTCAATTTGATGCTTTGATTTACAGTAACTTAAGTTGTGTTGATGATGATTATGGAAAGGGTAGTTATTTGTTTTGGCAAGACTAACACGTTTTCTGTGGTTGTAGAATCGCTACTATATCCATATTCAAATCTGTTTATCTTCCTTGAGATATCCTGTTTTGCTTAAGTGTTATTTTGCAGGTCAAAAGTGTTCAAATCTGCAGGAAAGTTTTGTCACCATCAAAAAAGGGAAGATTGTTGGAGAAAACTTCCTTATTTGTTTTGAAACTAACAAAACATTTCCATTAGTCTAGTTTGAAAACTTATAGACTCAAGTGCAAAAGTCTGACAAACTCCAGACTCTATTGTCAAAGTCTCAAGACTCAAGATTTAAAGTCTGCCCTCACTGATAGTCTCTAGACCGACAAAGGAAAGCTTTATCCGTTGGAGAAGATTTGTCCAGATACGAGTATATCTTTAAGGATTTGATTCGGTTGAAGAAGATTTCACCGCTGAAGAGAGCATCTCATGATCTATTATTTTTATTGATTCGGATAATTAGAACTCTTGATTGGTAAAGTATACTTGGAAGGTTCTACTTATGGAAACCTAGATTCTGATTGTATGGGTGAGCAAAATTGGTGGGCTATCATCACATTCCTTAAATAACTTGAGATCTCCCTAATTGATTCGGTCCAACGGATAGATTGGAAGAACTCCTTTGGAAGGTGCCAACGGTTATGAAGGCATGAAGGAGTATATAAGGAAGACGCTCAAGTTATTCTAGTATATGCGTGAAAGAAGAATTCCAAAGTCTGAAACTTTTAGTTCTTCGCTGTTTCATTTTCGTTGAGCTTAAATTGCAATCAAAAGAGATATTAAATACTTGTGAGACCTTGAGGAAGTTGTTGACACCTAAATTTTGGTGACTTGTTTAGTCATTTATTGCGTTAAAAAATTATGGGTTAATTTTATCCCTGAAAAAATAGTTAATTGCATAGCATATAGTTTTAGGTGTATTTATTTTTAATTTGCATTTACATTTGGCCGGTGACGGATGGGTTCGAATTGATGCTTCAGAAACTTTAATTTGATGAGTCGGATTAAGCCCACGAAGAGAGCAAATTGGCCCAAGCCCGTATCCTTTTTATGGATTTATCATTGTGAGATTTCAATTCAAAAGAAAATATTGCGTTTGAAAAGGCAAATATTGCATTTGGAAAGGAAATTTTTGTGGATATGGTTTTGAAAAATTAAAAACCCTAACCCATGACCTATTTATAGATTCATATGCGTAGGGTTTTGAGTGGGGGGGGGGCGCACACAATCAATATATACAGCCACAATTCGGAAAGGAGAGTCATATACGTGAGAGAGAAAAGAGAGGGACTTCTCTCAGCCGAACGAAGGAGCCCGTTCATACACGAAAAAGGGGAGAAGTAGGAGTCTTCAAGCGTGAAGCTCGATGCTTACAATTTCGACGCCCGCAACTGCCGATTCATGGTTGACCACCACCTACCACTACCCCAACTACTGCCGTCACTGCTGCCCAGACGTGCCACGAGCCCTATACTCTAAGTTCCAGCAATTCCATCGAGTTCTTCATCCAGTTAAGCAATCCTCAGCAAAGCCCAATCACTACTCGACAAGATCAAGATTTCATGGCGAGCTACATCCGAAGCCATGGAGCTTCGCTGTTAAGCCATGAGACGGCCATAGATTAAAAGGGGGAATTTTTCTCAATCTCTGCAATTTTTGTCCCCAAAGTCAAGCACTTTCAACTAGAGGGAGAAGAGTGGACGTGCACAAAAGGGAGCCCTTATAGGCTGAACACGAGTTTATGATAAAAAGCACAAGATGTGGTCTCTCTCGTGCATGATCTGTTGAAGGTGGTCCAAACCAATTTTCTTTGACCAAATCTTGCAGGTTTTCAAACGATCTTGCCACAGTCCAGCAAAATCCACTCCACAGTCAAAGTCAGTCGTTGTCCAACATCGGTGGAGTCCCCTGCGACAATTCTGTAGTGGTTCAGGCCTGATGCCGTGACGTTGCCATTGCTCTTTCTTGACTAATCTGCTGTCCTCGACGAGCGGCCACGGAACCGTCGAGCACCTGCTGATTCTTACACCACTATTGAGCTCGTCCCCAAATCGAGCCGGACGAATGAGTTTTTGATTTGTTTTGTAGGTAATTGGTCAGCCCCTTGCTGTGCCGAATTCGCTGACCCGTTTGGCGAGCCTAAAGTTCACGGTCAAAAGAATTACTAGAATCTCGATTGAATAATTCCAAGTGGTGAATTTATCTTCTTTTGCATGTTGTCCAGATTGGACAATAACACGTGTGATTCTTTGTGATTTTACTTCATGCATGCAAAAGAATCTTCTTTGGCCAGATGAGCGTGAGCAGCTTGGGCGCGTGGCGATGTGCAAATCTCAGTGAAGAAAAATAGCCATACTATCTTTGTCCGCCATCCTCGCAACGTCATTATAAGCCATGCCATGAGCAGCAGCGAAAGTCCAGCCATGCCTTGCTGTCCTAGTCCGTGAGCCGTCCGTCGCCGCCACCAACCATACCACCGTGAGGCATCGTCCCCATGCACATAACACTTGCCGCCGTTCGCTATTGAAAAGCCGGTTGCGACCCCAATCGCGTTAAGCTCGGATTTGGAAATTATCTTCAAATTTAGGTAAAATACTCGCGCATAATCTATTTACTGCCTAATATACGTCTATTGGTATATAACGTGCATATTTATAAATAATAGACGTATTTCCCAACTAGAGCTTACTGCCTAATTTGCAACCACACACCGATTTTTTATTTCATCTATGAGGCTTTAGATGGAATAATTAATCATGCGGGAATGAAATTGATATATTGATCTTTAAGGCTTAAGATCAATTTATCGATTTTATTAGCGAAATAATTAAGTTTGATTTAGTTATTGTTCCCTGATTCAAGCGATGTATGATATCTTTGATGATCCTTAATGGCTTGGTGCTTGTCTCATCTCGATTGTTTTATTCATCTTGAAATATGTTTGAGCTAGATTAGGTACACATTAGAATGTTGAATGCTTTAGGGTTATTTGCATATTTAGATTAAGCATTTTATTTATCATGAATTTTCGAAATAAAAAAGATAAATTTAGGATGTTAGTTTTAAATTTGAATTGCATGTTTAATTATTTGGCAATTTTAATTTCGAATTTCATAAAAGAAAAAGAAAAAAATTAGAATTAGGGCATCCTTTGTACGTCATTGCACATTAGGATAAAATTGCATATTTCGTTTTAAATTTAGATTGATTTAGATAGACTGCATCTTAGGTTAGAGATTGTTAAGTTAAGATAATATCTTGGTTTTAATTAGGGTTTAGCCTGACCTAATCCTTAATATAAATTGGATAGAATCTTAATTTAGTTAGATAATTTTCACATTTTTCTAATTTCGAAATTCATAAAAAAAATACAAAAAATTTTCTTAGAACAAATGAGTTTCAATCTTTAGGATAGATTGTATTCTTTTAAGAAAAAGAAAATAAAAAATGTCATGTGCATGTCGTTAGGATTATATTCATTGAAATGCATGCCATGTAGTGTTTGTTGCTAGGTCCATTCAATTAGAAATTGCATGTCAATAGAACTAGGTCATTTAGTTAATACTGCATTGCATATTGCATGATTTCCATTAATTAAGTGAAAACAAAAAAGAAATTGCGTGTTAATTAGAAATCATATCTAGGGTTGTTAATGTGGATTCTAATTTAACATTGCAGATGATTTCGTTGCTTTGAGGTAAGTTTTTGCAATTTATTCATTGTTTATCTAGGTGTTAAATTGATGGTTTGCGCACCCGCATGATCGCCTCACATTTAGGGAAATAGATTTAAAATCAATTTACGCTGCCTGCAAAAGCATTTTTGAAGATAAAAGAATGGTACCGAAATGGTATTAGAGAAGTCTAGTGTAACCAAGTCTCATACCCAAGGTCTCTAGTTCGTAGGAGTAAAATAATTCTCCCATTATTTTACTTAGGTGTCTAATCGACCTACCATAAACCGATTAGTAGTGACTCCTAATTAAGAATCAATTGCATGTTAAGAACTTGAACCCAAGTCACGAATTGGTATGGGCTTGGGAGAGCCCAAGTTAAGTCAAGGCTTAACAATCCATTAGCCAAACCTTAGGTGGTTTAAAACCGAAAATTTGGTCACGATAGAAGTGTAGGAGAGTCTCTACATGTGGAATCAAAGACATGAGACTGTAAAATCTCTTTTGGTTCTTAGTGGAATCCAGCCAGTGGGCTGTCAGTGCGGGAGAGTGGACATAGACTTGGTTTAAGCCGAACCACTATAAACCTTGTGTCTCAATTCTCTTTCCCTAATCTCTTTACTTTAATTCGTAGCATTATATTACTGTTTATAGTCATTTACATCTTCAGTCTATTATTCTTAGAAGTTGAATCAATTTGTTAAGACTTTGCAAAAACTTCTTTAATCACCTATTCACCCCCCCTCTAGGAGCTCTTACTAGCCCTATCATAAATTAGCCACAATTGAATATAATTGGTTGAATGGAATTCAATTATAATATCAATTTTGACCACATTAGTGAACATGTAAATGAAAAGTCAAAGACAAAATGCCATAATCAACTTCATTCAACTTAACTTATTCTCAACTAACATTCAAATTGATCAGTGGAGCTTCAATTTGGCCAATTGAACTTTAATTGTACATATTGATGTAGTTCACATGGCAATTTTAATAGAAATTGGTAGAATTAAACAATTTTTTTTTTTTTGGTGACCGAGGATCCGCCGAAGCCTGCCCTTGTCAGCTTACGCCGATTTGGGGTCTCACAGGCCTCCGCAGTGGAGGCCCAATAACAACTATACCTTGGGGCAAACTAGCCCAGCAACTCACCGCCGGGGCCCCTCGCTTTAATCGCTAACAACGCAGGGTTTTGAACCCTTAACCTCATTCGTTGGAGGAGAGATCTCAACCAACTGCGCTGCCCACGAATGGGTTAGAATTAAACAATTTCATGTCAACTTAATCAAACTCAGTCATTTCAATTCAATCTAATTCATTCAATTTGATCCGATTCACTTAGGAAATTCTTAATTTGACTTAATTAGATCAAGAATGGAAAATTTGAGACAAAAATAGAGGAAATTGGACCAAGATCGAGCCGGCCAAGGGCCGAGTCAACTCGGTCCAACAGGCGTTGATCGACCAAGGAGGTTGAAAATGTGAAACGGAATAAATTTTGTGTAGTTGTAATATCGGATGCAGATGATCTATTGATGCACAGTCCACTTAGCGCCAAATTGAGAGCGTCCCATCGGGGGTGCCATGGGATCTCAAATCGGTTATGTATGCGTTGTAATGTCTAGGGTGTAGTAAAATTGAATTAATTAGCTATTAATTTTACTATAGCCTATTTTGTGCATTTAACTTACGCAGTAGTTAATCAAAATTTAAAATTGTTTTGGAGATAGACAACTTTAGATTGCATAAAATCTATGAAAATGTGTATATCGTGAAAATAGCACATTAAACTTGCTTTCATAATTTCTATTCCAACATAGAATTTTCATGTTCATATATGCCAATAGAGTTTTCATGAAAATGGAAGCATAATTATCGTTTCCAACGAAAATGGAAATATGAAAACATTTTTACTATCCTAATGGGCCATTTGAAATGTCATTTCATAGGCTATATTCCCTTTATATGACCTTAATCTGGGGTCGGAGGACTTTCCAATGGTATATTTGATTGATGAGTAATAAGTATCTACACTATTCACTTTCTTCTATTTAAGTTTCCACGTGGACATTAATATTAATTTATACTTCGTCAATCAAAGATATGGTTAAGGGAAATTTTCTTCGATCTTAAATAGAAAAATAATATATATGGGAAAAATAAATAAAAAAATTTCTTAATTTATTGTGTTTGTGTCAATTTAGTCTTAAAATTTTCAATTGTACCAATTGATTTTTAAACATTTTGATAAATTGTCAATTTAGGACCTATTTAGTAACCGGCCAAATAATACCAAATTCTATTATTTTATTCCTGGAGTAGTTTTGGAACATAATCATGTTTGGTACAATTTTCGTTCCCAGGAGTAAATTTCTATGTTTTTGTTCCCGGAAGGAAATTTGGAACAGAATCAAGAATAAAAAGAAAAAATTCTTTTTTCTTTTGATGCTAAGGATCCAGCCTAGCTCACCTTACGGGAGTACAATACTAACTATACATCGGGGGAGACTAGCCCAGCAACCCATCAGCCGAAGCCCCCCACCTAAGTCACGGAATTGCTCTGGGAGTTGTGGCGGACTCTAGAAGTCGAACCCCTAACCTGGCGATCAAGAGGCTAGGTCTCAACTAGCGCAGCCATGCGTGGGCAGGTAAAAAAAGTTGATTCTTATTCCTGAGAATAATTCTATAATCAAGCCCATATTTTCTCTTCTTCTTCTTCCATTTTCTTCTTCTTCATCCACTGCTGTGGTTGCCGTCCGTCGCTGTCCATTGTCTGCCGCCCACCACCACTGGTCATCGATAACTAGTCCAGCGAGCTCGCCAAGCCAAGGTGAGGTTCGGTGAGCTCGCCGAAAGCAAGCCCAGCCACCGGTGGGCCCCACCCAACCTCGGCAAGGCCTGCCTTGCCACAGGTGAGGCTGGGTGAGCCTTGCCCAATTGTTGGTGAGGCCCGGCTAACGAGGGCCGGCCTTGCTGAGGGTCGGCAACACTCCAGTGAGGTTGCCGGCCACTTGAAGAAGAAGAATAGGATAGAGAAAGGAAAAAAAAGAAAAAAAGGAAAAAGTAATAAAATTATTTGAAAATTAAAAGAAAATGATTTGGAGTATAAATTTTGAGCACAGTACCAAACGCAATTTTATTTTAGAATTGGAAATTTTGGACATTTACCAAATGACTTAAAATGCTTAGAAATTGTTCTCAAGAAAATAATAAAAAAGAATCATTTCTAATCGGAAATTGTTCTCGAGAACATAATTGTTACCAAACGCGCCCTTAGTCTATTCATCTAATTTTTAGTTGGAAATCGCTGAGATGCCACCGTAGGCGTTGACGTTGACAATTTTTTTAATATTTGTCTGATTTTTCTGTGTTTTCTTTCATTTTTTTTTTCAATGCTTTCTTTGTTTTTCTTACAACTTTAGGCCAATGACATCGTCTGTCAACCCTTGTCAACCATGGGTGAGGGCGCGGAGGCCCTCGCTTTCTCGCCAACCCACAAAAAAGAAGAAGAAAATAAAACATTAAAAATTATACAAGTTATTTTTAATAAAAATTGGTTAGATAGGATTCATTAATAGATTGTTAAAAGGTTTATAATTTAATTGGTATGATTGAAAAATTTAATACTAAATCAGCATAAATATAATAAATCTGTGTCGTTTCCGTTTATATGAGATGGGTTTGTCGCAACATCTAGTGGAGAGTGCTTTGTGTAAAACAAAATGACATGTTTTTCGTAATTAAGTATAAAATGTTTTACAATTATTTTGTGATATTGTGATAATTCTTCATAATAAAATGCAATAATGTCATAAAGGAAAAGTCATAAGGTAGAGGTGAGCACGGTCCAGAGTAGAACTAAAACTGAAGAACCAGACTGATGAGAACCTATTTAGCTTAAGGTTTTAATGTATACAAGGTAGATTCAAAGTTCCAAGATTTGAAGAATTTGTTTCGACGGATATGTTTTAAGTTATAGGTAGGTAGAATTTGGAACCATTTTTTTATATGTTTTTCTTAGTTTATATCTTTTCATAGTGTTCGATGTCATTTTTTGATAGAGATTTTACATTGTTAATATTTCAAATTCTTTGTGTGTTTAAATATAAGTTGCAAGTGGTAGTCATCAAATGTGATGATTTATTGTAATTATTTAATTAATAATATAAGCAAAATCCGGATAAAACTTGGAACCGACCATGAATTCAGTGACAAGGTAGGTTCCTAGTTTTAGGTTTCAAAAAATAAACAACTTATTTCAATGGCTAAATTTCAAATTTATATAGAATATGTACATAATCTGAAACCACTTACCTTGTACATCGCTACCGCTGTTCGTGGAAAGAAATTCCCGCCAAGTGGAGTGGACGACAGTAGACTCCGGAAAACACTTTCGGAACTCCGCCAAAAAGCCGACCTTTTATTTTTCGTTTGTTTCTTAATCCCGCCTTTCCAGACTCTATCCCTATAATCTTCAAGAATCTCTCTCTCTCTCCCGCGCGGGAAACCCAGACGAAGAAGCTTCTGTAACTAAGGGAGTACTGATCAAAGAGGTGTGCCATAGATTAAATTCTCTTTAATTTCGAGTATACCCAAAATATTCTCTCTCTCTCTCTCTCTCTCTCTCTCAGAGTAGAGGTGTGCACATTTTTATACATAGGGTCGCTTTGTTATCTCATGTCTGAGGTTGGTTCATGTCCGAAGTTGTTGTGTAATGGGGATACCTTGGTCATTTAACCCCACCGATCGATGGGTACCGACTTGATTTATGGATGATGTGGTTAACAGAATCGGTCATAGCGTAGGAATCGTGTGGATAGTTATGATCTTTACTTTTTGCTCTGTTGATCCGATGTTGGTTCACAGGCTTTTTTATATGTGATTGGCTTGGTCTATTTGGAGTATTGAAAACTCTTAAAGCCTTTTGTCTGATATCTAAAGTTTGGCCTGAATTTTTTTGATAGTTTCTTACTTCGTTTTGCCTTAAATTTTCCTTTTATCGAGGCAAAGTGCAACCTTTTTTTCTCTGTTGATATTTGCTATACTTTGCTTTCACTCTCATTCGTTGTTAAGAGCACTGGAAAACTTAAAAAATGAAAGCAAACCGAACAATCTCACACATGAAATGGAAATGAGTCCCGTGATTTACGAAGTAAGTTGCAACAATGTTTGAGATACATGGGTCAAAGCCCCTACTTAATAGTCCGCATGAAGGACAGAAGGAGATTCTTGTTTGTGATGCTGGATGACCTTAAAACATGAATAAGATATGCTGCCACGTACTGTCAGGTTCTTTTTCATGATAAACATATATCCAGCGATGTTAGAAAGTTCTGAGGAAGAGGGATGGATTGATTTTTCCAATGCTTCATGGAAAATCTGTAGGTTGATTGGTAACATTGTCCTTTCTTTATTCTTATTGCATTTGGTGAATCCATGTTATGTACTTTTTAGGATCTTTTAGTTAAGGAAGGTTCCCATTGCCTACAACCAAGCTTGTCAAAGTTCAATTTGGCTTTTATCTCAGTAATATAGGGAGGAAGGCTGTTTTTTAGATTGGTCTAATTCTCTTGACAGGTCAAGAACAAAAACAAGCATGGCAGCAACCAAGATGAGCTTGAAGCTTCTTGTTGACCAAGAAGCCATATGGTGCTTTTTGCTGAAGCTGGAAAGGACTTTGTGGATTTCCTGTTCCATTGCGTGGCTTTACCATTTGGAACTGTTATTAGTTTCCCACCAATGTAGGCACAACAGGTAGCTTAGTCAGTCTCTATAAGAGTATTGAGAATCTCAATGACATATATTTGAAACCAAACCAGAAAGAGGCTCTGTTGCAGCCCAAGCTACCAAGCAGCGGTTTAGAGCTACTGTTGTTATTACCTGAAGCTTCATCTTCTGCACCAACTAACTACTACAGATGCTCTAATACTTCAACTTCAAGTTGTAACTACTATGTCACTGGTGCCCCCTCAGCAAAATGTCCTTATTGCGGTTGCAGCATGAGTACCAAACTTTCATGGGTTGTTGGACCAGCTGCTTCATCCTCTTCTGAGGCATCTGGTAGTGAGGGTGGTTATATGAAAGGCGTAGTAACGTAAATGGTGATGAATGATCTGGTCGTCAAGCCTATGTCCACCATTTCTTGTATAATTCTCATCAACAAGTTCAATGTGCAGGAAATTGGGAATCTTGAAGAGAAGGTGACAGATTTTGGGATGGATGAGGTAAGGCATGAAACCCCTTTCTGATATTATATATCTATCTATTTATTTATTTCTAGGCTTGAAATAATTAGTTGCTTTTACATCATGTTCCAGGACATACTATAGTGACGGATTGAAAAATTAGCAGATGGATCCTAAATATCTCACTAGAGAGACATATACTTGTCTGCCCGATGTGCATGCATCAAATGCATGATGTAGGTGGTGGAATTGTCGTACTCAAACATAATGCCTTACTATTCTTGACTATAGTTCTACAAAATATGGAATACTAAGTAGTATTGTTAAGCAACTCTTTGTGCTTTATTTTGAGAAACTTCAACAGATGTGTTGCCCCCATCAGATTTCACTTTTGGTGTTAGAAGTTACAAAAAGCCTAATTTTTTTTGCTCCTAAAGATTATGTAAAATTTGTATAAGGTTAAGGGAAATCAAGTCTTGGTTTTCCCAAGGGGAGGAAATGATCAGACTTAAAGGTTGAATTTTTTTGTTCATGTAGTGTTGCCCATACGGTAGGCCTCTGTTGGCCTGTAGACTGTAATTGCACAAGTGGCCGTAGAGAATTGTTCTCAGGTTTGGAGACTGAACTTGGCATATTGAACAATCGACATATCCTCCAGAAAATTTTAGCAGTGCTTCTGCATTATTGTACAAGTATCAATGTTTGGAATGCCTAAAGCTATTGATAAGGGTCATGGTAACAAACGTCTGCGAGGCATGCATTAAACATACTTTACATAGAATGGCTCATTTTTTAAAACATGGATTGCACATAACAAGATAACAGACAGTGCACTGAAAACCGTAAAGTTTGTTTAGTTGGATGTTTAATTGGTCTTGGGACACTCTTTAACAAATTTTCTCAAAAGAACTCCTGCTAGAAATTTTGGGTATATCAATCTTGTCCGATGGACTTCTGATGGCCATCATGTTTTCGTTTGCAACAGTCCACTTTGAGTTGGTGGAATGTGCAGCTGCCTCATTTTGTTATTTGAAAGCAACTGGTGCCCATGCATACACACAGCTCACCTGTGCACGTTCAAATATGATAACTCGATTACTTGAATCATCATCTCATTGTGATAGCTTCCTCGATCAATTCTGACAGGATAGTTTCTCTGAATTCTGCTAGCCATTCAATCCATATCGTAACATAAGCTGAATGTGCCTTAGTTCAGTTTTGTTGTTTGGGTGTGCATGTTCTAAATGGATTACCTACATTTGAAGGAATGAAGAGCTGGATTCTGATGTTGAAACCCGCTGTCTTTTAGCATGTGAAATTCATGATGAGTCTTGTAGACATTTATTATAGTTAGGGTCACTCTGTGGGGTTTGATCTGGACTTTGGAGCAGGTGGCTGGAATTAAGCTGCAGTATAAGACCAGTGGGCGATTGAGAATTTGAGCTGAATTGGGCTGTGATGAAGTTAAAGTGTGCCAAATTGCTTTGGATGGGGCTATCAGAATGGGTAATAATTTGCTAAGAGTGCTCCTGATGTCTATGAAATTGCTGGGAATGTGGTCTTGCAGTTAAAACTGGGTTGGAATGCTATGTAGGTCTACGAAGGGATATTAAGTCTTTTATTGGAGAACTTAGTAAAAAATGGAGGATCATTGAATAACATGTATAAGGATGGTAGTTATAGCATGGTCTGATGATAATTTAGAGATTCCAGTGAGCTATTGCTGGGATATGCATTCCAACTTGCGCTACGAGTCTCTTCTGTTATGGTTGCACTGCTCACATTGCAAAAGTTTCAGTGATATTCTAGCCCGGCATGAACAGGGGCTAGCCTTCGAAAAAGAACAAGATCCGTTGTTGGATAAAATCATCTCTTCATGACAAGAGGTTCGTCAAAATCTGAGGAAATGAAGAATTTGCTATTGGAGGAGGCTTTTTAGATCACTTCAGGGATGATAATTCATAGTTAAGGAGTAGTGGGCATCAGAATTTTTTCTTTTTCTAAATAAATCTTCACGAGTAGCTGGTTTCTTAACTTAAGATGGCTAATGAGGTCCGCAATTCAAAATTATGTTTGAGGACCTAATTCTCAAGCTTTTCAGTACCCTGCCAATTCACCATCCATGGCCGAGAAATGTTCAGTAAAAGCTTCTGATTCTTTTGTTATCTGGTCCGTAGGCCATAAAGCTGTCGAATGCTTCTTTGCACTCCGAGACGGTGCTCACAGACGTATTCTTCAGTGGGGGAGAAAGCATCTGGATGATGATACTTTTCAAGTTAACTCGCTTATCATATTTCCTTATTAATGGCTTTATCTGATGGATTTGATTTTTGAGTGATATTTTGGTGAGGTCACTGATTCCAATTGTAAGAGTATGAATTGCTAAGTACGCTTTTTTTCAGTGATTATCACTCTGTGGTGCTTTGGTTTATGAGAATTTCGTCTTTAAATGTGTATCCTTGTCAAGCTGCAATGGTTGCGTTTATGATTGGATACATATGTTGCACAAATTTGAGAAATTATTTGTGTTGGAAGATATGCTCGAATCTGATCTTGGGAGATATGCTCGGAATCTCAATTGATCTTAATTGTATATAAATTAGTTAGGATCTTTAGATTAAGATTGGATTCGATTTCATAAATATTTGTTTGCCTTTTATTATTTCATCTTTGTACTATAATTATAGAAGAAATGTACATCAGAATACATACGAAATATACAAGAAATTCCAGATCTCTATAGTCTTCTTCACTTTCTTACATGGTATCAGAGCTTCGGCTTCTGACTGTTCTTCACTTCCGCTCCTAATTGCCCACCAAAGGAGATCTGAATCACACAACAGATCTACCATCTTGGTATAGGAATCACTCTCGAAGAAGAAGACAAGAGTTACTGGTTTCTTACCTCCAATGGCTGACGACCAATCCAACTCAGAAGCCTCACCACCGGCGCAGATCCAAAATTTACCTACAACGACACAATAGCAAACAATCCAGGCACACCCTGTTCAATGAAGACCTACACAGGCTCAGTTTGGTCTGGAGCAACCCTTTGCGGGTCAATCGTTCCAGTGGGTACCTTACTCATTTTATCTCAGGACAAACCCGAATACATCATCGCCCGTTTATGTAGGACACCAGGGAGCCCACGTCCAATCAGAGGCAAGCTCACCAGCCGTAAACAGGGCAAGCTCGACCCCAGGACTAGAGCAGGTAAGCGGATCTGGAGAACCGGGTATGGGAACGAATCCCTACCCAGGGTTTTTAAATGCGGATTATCAATTCGGGACAAACCAACCGGGCCAAGGGACAAATACCTACCCGAACCTTGCGCTCGGATTCATGCCATTCCCCATCGCTGCCGTCACCGGGCGTCCGGAGCCTAGTGATCCCCTGCATGTATCAACAGCCGACGGCCCTGAGCTGAAACTTATCAACCTTCAGTTAACCAGACCATAGAATTACACCAGGTGGTCCCGAGACTTTCAGCGCGCCCTTGTGACGAAGGACAAGGATGGATTCCTCGACGGGGCGGTTCCGATTCCTGCCGATGAGCCCAATTTTGGAGGAAATGCAATCAGCTCGTGAGGACGTGGATCGGCAACTGCATCTCCTCAGAGGTTGCGGCTGGTCTCCCACCAACATAAGACTCAAAAGCCATGTGGGAAAACATCAAATAGATGTACGGCAAATTAGATTGGGCATGAATTTTTTCCCTTTTGCAGGAACTCAGTGAGTTAAAACAGGGGAACATGACCATCGTGGCCTGTTACAACAAACTATCGTCCCTGTGGAACGATCTCGAAGCAGCAGAAGAGAAGCTCAAGGGGCCAGAGGAGACACTCGCACAATACCGGTCGATCAAAGAAAGGGAAAAGGCAACCCGATTCCTTTTAATCTTGAATGATTCTTACCTGACGTTTCGCTCGTAGATTTTGGCCATGGAACCGGTGCCCCCTCTTGGCCGGATTTTTCAATTAGCCATCCAAGAAGAAAGCCAGAGGCTTGCTTCATCAGAATCGGCGAAAGGAGGAGAGAGTTTTGCCCTGGCTAGTCGCGGCAAGCGAAGAAGTTGGAGATCGAAAACCCTAGGACTCGAAAAAGGGGCACAAGGAGGAGAGCTAGGGTTTCGGTCGCTCGGATCTGAGGATTCCCACCTCCTTAAAAGAGGAGGACTGGACGGCTCGGATTCAGCTCGCAGATCGGACGGTCCAAAGGGACCCATCTATTCGACCGGATCTAAACGTGGAGATGGAGCGACTGGGAAGACATCCGACGGTGGTGGTTTTTTCTCTACATCTGACGGCGGAGGAATTTTTTCGGCATCTACAAAAAATTTTAATCAAAAAAGGGGTAAATTATATTGTGAATTTTGCAGAAGGCCACATCATACAATGGAAAATTGCTGGAAATTACATGGTAAACCCGGAGAAAAAGGAAAAAAGAAGAAAATTTCTGCGGCCTACCAGTTTGGTGGTTCTAATGTTGATCGGTCCATAACAAATGATTAATATCAACAACTGATGCAGGCAATATAGAAATTGGACATCTCAAGCAAGGGAGGAAATTTTTCAGGTATTTCTCGCTGCCTGATTAATAATATTTCCAGGAAATCCTGGATAATTGATTCTGGGGCAAGTGATCACATTGTCTGTGAAAGAGCATTATTTTCAGATATACATGAGAATCTGGAATTTCCTATTACTGTCCAATTACCAAATGGGAATGTTACTCATGTCAAAATCACTGGATCAGTCAAACTCAACCCAGAAATCATACTCCAAAATGTCCTTTACCTTCTAGAATTTCGATTCAATCTTATTTCTGTGTCCAAAGTCTGCAGAGAAAATTCCTGTCGTGTATTGTTTGATTCTAACACTTGCTTCTTTCAGGCCCTTTCGACTGGCAGAGTGATGGGCTTGGGTAGTCTTTCTGAAGGATTGTTTCTATGGAAAAATTCTCCAAGTAATTTTGATTTATCCTCATTTCCTTCAAATAAAATATCATTGTGTAACACGACTACCAATGATAAAGATTATCTTTTACATTCACGATTGGGTCATAGTGCTTCATTTCCTTATTCTAAGTGTCAAATATGTCCCCTTGCAAAGCAATCATGCATTCCTTTTGCCCTTAGTAAAAATCGTGCAACGCACATTTTCTCTTTAATTCACATGGATGTTTGGGGTCCTTACCATACCCAACATCATGATGGATCGCGCTATTTCTTGACAATTGTGGACAATTATTCTCGTGCCACCTGGGTTTTTTTGATACAGTCAAAGGGACAAGTCTTCTCACATTTGAAAACATTTTTTGCTCTGTCCAAGAACCAATTTGGAAGATCTATCGAACGAGTTAGGACAGACAATGGGAAGGAGTTCTTCAACAATGACTGCAATTTTCTTCTGTCATCTCATGAGATTCTCCATGAAAGTTCTTGCATCTATACTCCACAACAGAATGGAGTAGTAGAGCGCAAGCATCGTCACCTATTGGAAGTTGCACGTGCATTAAAATTTCAGGCGTCTATTCCAGAAAATTATTGGGGCGAATGCATAATTACTGCAGCATATCTCATCAACCGTATGCCAACTCGGATACTCAATGGAAAAACTCCATTTGAGTTACTCTTCAAGAAGAAACCGGAATTTGGGCATTTAAGGATATTCGGATGTCAGTGCTTCGCTACTGTTTTGGGCCCTCGAGACAAAATGGGCCCTCGAGCTCGACGGTGCATCTTCATGGGTTATCCGAATTTACAAAAGGGGTATCAAGTCCTAGATCAATCAACATTGGAATTCTTCATCAGTAGAGATGTTATTTTTCGCGAAGATATTTTTCCTTTCAAAGAAAAGGACTCTTCAACGGAGACACCAAACATTTCTGGTAAGCCACTCTCTATGGAGGATTTTTCAAATACCAAATATTTTGTGACAGGAACTCCAGAACCACTTATGATAACCCCAATCACTCCTGAGATTTCCGCACCAGCAATTGTTGAAAATGGCGCTCAAGAAAATTCCTCAATGGCGGAAGAATCCTCTAATGAAAATTCTTCAACTCCAGCTCAAGCGAATCCTCCTCAACGTTCTGGTCGTTCTACATGACCACCAGCTTGGACAGAAGACTATGTTTGTGCATGACTCAACTCACCAGGTATTAACTACCCAATATCATCTTATGTTTCATTCCATAGACTTTCACCGTAACATAGATGTTGTGTGAGTCGAATATCAGAGGACATCGAACCATCTACTTATGAAGAAGCAGCTCAAGACCCAAGATGGCAAGAAGCTATGGGAGCTGAATTGCAGGCACTAACTGCAAACACGACCTGGGATTTGGTCCATCTACCACCAAATAGGAAACCCATTGGATGCAAATGGGTATACAAGATTAAATACCGTGCTGATGGGTCTATTGAGCGTTACAAAGCTCGATTGGTGGCCAAAGGATTTACTCAACGGGAAGGTTTTTGACTATCATGAAACATTTTCCCCTGTTGCCAAAGACGTAACCGTAAGATCCTTCTTATCTATTGCAGCTATCAATGATTGACATTTACACCAAATGGATGTACATAACGCTTTTCTGCATGGAGACTTAGATGAGGAAATCTACATGGATATTCCTCAAGGATTACAGAGACAGGGGGAGAATAGAGTATGTCATCTCCGTAAATCTCTCTATGGTCTCAAGCAAGCTTCCAGGCAATGGTATGCAAAATTTGCTAATGCTTTCACTTTTGCAGGTCTCAAACAGTCCAGATATGATTACGCCTTATTCATATGGACTCAAGGTATGTCATCTATTTATCTGATGATATATGTTGATGATATCCTCATCATGGAAAATAATAAAACTGCAATAGAGAGATTCAAGAAGTATTTGCATCTTACTTTTCACATTAAAGACTTGGGAGCACCCAAGTACTTTCTTGGAATCGAGATTGCTCGATCTGATCGTGGGATTTCTCTTAGTCAACGGAAGTTTGTGTTGGAAAGTATTTCAGAGGCAAGATTGTTGGGATGCAAACCATCGGTTATTCCAATTGAGCAGAATATAAAGTTGACCACCAAGGATTATGATGCTGGGACATCTGAGAATCATGATCCTGTTCTCAATGACCGTTTAGGTTATCAAAAGCTTGTTGGGAAGCTCATATATTTAACTATGACCAGACCTGATATATCATATGCAGTGTAAACTCTCAGCCAATTCATGCACAGTCCTAAGTTATCTTACTCGAATGCTGCATTAAACGTCGTGAAGTACTTGAAGAAGTGCCCGGGACTAGGGATTCTTTTATCCAGGGAATGCAATATGAAAATGTCAACATACTGTGATGCAGATTATGCGACTTGTCCTATGAGTCGATGATCCATTACAGGTTTTTGCATTAAACTTGGAGATTCTCTTCTTTCATGGAAAACCAAGAAGCAGGCAACCGTATCATTGTCTTCAGCCGAAGCAGAATATCGGGCTATGGCAAAAACTGTCTATGAGATCATATGGATATGGGGACTACTTGGGGATCTTGGGATAAATTTGAAGAGTCCGACCAGGTTGTTCTGTGACAACGATGCGGCGCTCAAACTTGCAGCAAATCCCATAGTACATGAAAGAACGAAGCATATAGAAGTGGATTGTCACTTCACTTGAGAAAAGATTCAAGAAGGGATAATTGAGACCAGAGGAATTGGAACGGCGGAGCAACCAGCCGATATCTTCACTAAGCCCCTATGTCAAAGACACCATGCATATCTATTGAGTAAGCTAGGCGTCTTGGATATCTATCAGCCACCAGCTTGAGGGGGAGTGTTGGAAGATATGCTCGAATCTGATCTTGGGAGATATGCTCAAAATCTCAATTGATCTTAATTGTATATAAATTAGTTAGGATCTTTAGATTGAGATTGGATTCGATTTCATAAATATTTGTTTGCCTTTTATTATTTCATCTCTGTACTATAATTACAGAAGAAATGTAAATCAGAATACATACGAAATATACAAGAAATTCCAGATCTCTATAGTCTTCTTCACTTTCTTACGAATTGTCGGTTAACTCCTATATGAAAGAATGAAAACGTTTTGTAATGCAGTGGCAACATCACTTTGGGTATTTCTTGGACTGTGATGAATCCTCCATCAGCTTCCTTATCAGGAAACTAAGGAAAATAAAAGTTGCCGAGATTGAGCCATGTGGCATGTTCTAGTTTGAGCTTTATCTTTTATGGTCATTTTAGAAAATCTCTAATCTTGAAAAATCTCTAATCCTTATGTGATATTTGGTAATAAATCTCAGAACGATAGACAAGAAAAAATATATTCATGTTTCTTTTTTGTAATAATATTCTAGCAAATCTCTAATTCTTATGTAATCTTTAATTGGTGTAGGAGAAATAATAAAGTAATGCTTATTGTGGCGATAAACATTTAAAGATAATTGTTCATGTATATATAAATTCTAACTAGAAAAATGATCAAATATCTATGGCAAGTAAAATTCTATTTTGTTATCAAATCTCTTTTTTTCAACTTAATTTTTAGTACATAGTATTCTTTATCCCTAAGATGAGAATCATCATTCAATGAGCCTCATTGACAGTGATAGAATCATCGTGGTTTTACTACTACAATTATCTATGAAAAAGCTAAATGAATGAATTCGTATCACTTATGGCGGTTGAAGTAAGGGCAACAATAAGTTCTCAAGTAACAATTTGTAATAATTACAAAAATTTTATAAAATAAAAAATAAAAGTTAAATATTCCCTGACCGCTCATGTCTCAAAATAATTTTTTTAGAATAATATATATAAATTCTCAAAAGATAATTTTTAGTTTTTATAAAAAGTTAATAAAGGATAAAATAATTGTTTATATTGCGCACAAAAAGTGAGTTTAATTTTTTTTTCTATAGCTGTTGATATTAGGAATAAAATAAGTTGGGAGGATATTTAATTATTGCAAAAAGTTTATATAAAAAAATAGATTTAGAAATTTGTGTTTCCTCATTGCACATTTTTCTAAAAAAAAATTTAAATAAATCGCTCATGCAATCGATCGAAATATATATGGTCATTTTTCTTATCATGATTGACTTTAAAATTTAAAAATCCGAATTTCGTAGAATTAGATTAATGTCAAATATTTTGTTGAAAACACATAATTGTAGATACATATTACTTCGTGACTATAGTTGTAAAGAAGTCTCACTTTTAATTTGATGTTAGTGCCATTTAGAGCATCAGTAATGCAATATTTACCTAAAAATATTTTCTTCATAGGGTTAATATACACAACACATATCCGTAGTGGTAGGTAAAAACGACTAAATGGTAATTAGAGATAAATCTCATCCGTTTGTCATTCATGAAAGCAAAAATATTTTGGAATAAGATATAATTTTGCAAATGTTGAATATTGTATGAATGAGTTGACTTTTTGAAAAATGAGCATTTCATTTGATTTTTTTTCGAAAGACCAGAAATTGTGTTGTTCGATCCTGTACAAAACACATGGACATCTCTCTGGTATATATGTTAAAGTGGTTAAATTCCCACATTGAGTCGCACGGCTTGCTCACCTACGAGTTTAACCCATTAATTTTCCTTTGATAGTCACTTTAACGAATCTATAATCCCAGCAAATCTCTAATTCTATATTTCTATTTTTTATGCATATTCTGGCGATGAATCTATAATCGATGTGCGAGATGTACAAGTAGTAAAAGGATAATGCATATTTTGATAATAAATTTTTAAAGCTTATTAATTACGATGGTGTTGTGAGAGAGTATAACAATATAGGGATACCTGTATCATCTGACTTTTGACAAATAAAAAATATTAAATGATCAATAGAGATATCTATCATCACAAAATATATATATAACAAAACTACCCTTCATTGAAGGAATTAAATTACATGGTTAGAGGGTTCAACTAAATGACTGCAAATTTCAATAGTAAGTATGAAATGTGCAGAAAATGATGATGAAAGTTGTGTGGATACCCGTTATGACAATATACTTTTCATATTTTTTAAGTAAATGATATTGACATATCGATAAAAATATATATAACATGATAGCTCATATTTAGCTAGTAAATGATGCAAGTATGTGCAAAATTTGTGCTAAATAAGGTACTTACCAAAAGTTGATATAGAAATATCTTTAACAACATTACAGCGTATATTTTACTGATAAAAAATTTACATAACATGATAGTTCCTATTTAACAAATAATGATTGAATATGATTTAAATCTATGCTATGCTCACTCAGAGTTAAGCAATGTAGAAATATCTACATCTATATATTGAAGCCTAAAGTGTCAGTTGTCTCACTTTTAAATTTCCCATTCAACCCTCATGTACATATTACTTTAAAATTGTAATGCAATTTAACTTTTAAGAGAAAAAAGTAGAATTGCCCAAAGAAAAAGGATAGGAAAGACAAAAGAAAAAAGTAAACTACCTCCTTTCTACTTAAAATTACACTTTTTTATGTTACGAAACTTGATATAAATCAATGCCATCTATACCATCGTTTTGTGATTAGGGTTACTATTGAGTCGTATAGGTACGTAATTCATGCATGCTTGTCTATCTAGATTTTTGTTATTCCTTCTTTTTTTTATTTATTATATAAATATGGATCATTGAGTTCGTCAATGTAGAGGTAATGTGAGAAAAATACAAAAGAGATCCCAAGAACATGAGAGAGTTTAATCTAACGGACGGAAGAATGAAAATGAAAATGGGAGACCTTTCGGTAATGCGCAATAACAGGCCAGTCAATACACCTATGCTTTTCTCCACAACTATAGATAATTTACACTTCCCATTACCGACCAAGCAATTTCTTGCTCTGTCCAACCGGTCAAGCAGGAAGGAGACGTGAGGGTATCCCATCTCTTCTGAGCCTGTCTTCAATGGTGTTTGAATCAAGCGCTGGTAGCAATTTAAAACGGTTCTTCGAGGGTTAATTCTCCTTTTAGCTTAGGTTGTTTGGTAAAACTTTTTTGCTTGGTAGAACTTTTTTGCGGTAATTTCAATTTAAAAATTGATCATCCAACTTCTGCTAGGTGTTTGACAGACACCTAAGAGTCATAGCACTGCCACAGCGGCAACACCTCCTCCGGACCTCCAACACTTTACAACGGTAGTAAAGAAACTACTTCACCCACCTTTAAAGTTCTATAGTTTTAATACATGTATTACTAAACAAAAAGGTTACTATACTTCATAGCACAATCAAAGCACATCATAGTTACACAACACAATTGTATCTATACCATACGGACTCTAAGAGGGCGTTTGTTTTTATTTATATTTTTTCTGTTTTTAAACACTTTTTCTGTTTTTTGTTCCTAGGAACAAAAAAAAGAACAGAAACGCGTTTAGTTACGTTTTTGTTCCAAAAGTATTTTTGTTAAAACACATTTGGAACAGAAACAAGAAAAAAAAAAAGTTGTTTCTTGTTTACGGAACAAAATTTTGGAACAATTTTCTCTCTCTTCCATTTTCTTCTCTCTTTTTTTCTTCTTCTTTTCTTCTTCTTTTTTTCTTTGGCCGGTCGCCGGCCTCGACCATGGCCGGCGACCGGCCAAAAGAAGAAAAAAATAAAAAAGGAAAAATAAAAAATAAATAAGAAAAAAAGGAAAAATAAATAAGAAAAATAAGAAAAATAAGAAAGAAAATAGAAAAAATAAAATAAAAATATTAAAAAATTAAAAGAAATAAAAAAATTATACAAATTTACCAAATGTATTTCTATTCTTTTTATATTTCTGAAACAGATTTACCAAACGTGTTTTTTTGTTCAAAAATTGTTCCCGAGAAATAGAAATATTTTTTTCTATTAATTTAGAACAATTTTTAAACGAAAATGTTCAAACGCACCCTAACTAGTTCCACTTGTCCAATGGTTCTCTTGTTTTATGTACCGTGAATCCCCTCACTTGTGAATATTTATGATTAAGTCATCACATCTATTTTCCTAGTCGAAGTCATTGTTGACTGTTCCTATATGCATGACTGCTTTCGTATGATGAGAGCCCCTCGCTCGCCTCTCTTTTTCTAAAGTCTTTTTCGCCCCCAAGAAATGTTCACTCTAGAGCACAAAAGGCCTTGTACATCTAAAGACCTATCTAAGTAATGCGAAAGCCTTTCGCTGCTGCCTCACCCTGCTTCAAGATGCTCCACATGCAGCTCTAAAACAGGTATCACCAGACACGTAACCTACATTGCTTCCCAACACAGCTACAGTATCATAAAACTGCAGTACAACATAATTATTACTAAATGGGTTAATTATGTCATTATCTGAGAAATGAGGAGGCTAAGCGAGGTGACTTAGCTGCTCAAGAAGTTTCAGCTGGAAAAAGAGGATCATGAAATTCCACTCAAGCCAAAAGCCATAGATCTTTTGCGGTTCAACTTTCTATCTTTATGAGATAGGGTGTCAATGTTATGCTATTGAACGCTATTACCCCAAATAGCAAATTGGCTTTTCTTTTTGACGACTGTATGGTTCATATCAAGTGGGAAATAGAAGCTTAGAGGGTTAAGGGGCTAAAAAGATTCAGGTTGTAAATCTTTATTTTAGACGTATTAAGATTGGATAAGTCGTCAATTTTCAGATTTCAGTATAAAACTAAATGGTTACTATTGCGACCTACCTATCAAGGGGCTGCCCTTGGCAATGCGTTTAGAGGTATTGCTCAAGATATGATCCTAATGGTTCATTGAAAAGACAGTTCAAACACATCATCTTTTATATTGCCAAGAGAAGGTTCATCAATTGAGAGTGTAGTTTGTCCCAATACCATATCTTGCGTGTGTCGTGACCAAATTTTTGGGTGAACCACATAAGGTTTGGCTAATGGATTGTTAAGCCTAGACTCTCCCAAGCCCATACCAATTCGCGACTTAGGTTCAAATTTTTAACGTGCAATTGATTTTTAACTAGGAGTCGCCACTAATCTATTTTTTGGTGGGTCGATTAAAAACCCAAGTAAAGTAACAGGAGTTTTACTTTACTCCTACGAACCAGAGATTTATGAGTTCGGGGACTTAGTTACGCTAGATTTCTCTAACGCCCTTTCGGTACCTTTCTCTTTTATATTGAAAAATATTTTGCAGGCAGCTTGAATTGATTTTAAATCTATTTCCCTAACATATGAGGTGATCATATGAGTACGCAATCCACCAATTTAACATCCAATAAAACAATGAATATATTGCAAAACTTACCTCAAAGCAACCAAAGCATCTGCAATGTTAAATTAAAATCCACATCAACAACCCTAAATATGGTTTCTAATTAATACGCAATTTCTCTTTTTTGTTTTCACTTATTTAATGAAAATTATGCAATATGCAATGCAATATTAACTAAGTGACCTAACTCTAATGACATGTAATTTCTAATTTGATGGACCTAGTAACAACTATCACATGACATGCATTTCAATGAATCTAATCCTAATGACGTGCATAAGACATTTTTCTTTTTTTCTTTTTTTCTTTCTTTTTCCTAAAAGAATGCAGTCTATCATAGAAAATAAAACTAATTCAACCTATGGCACTTTTTGTATTTTTATTAAATTCGAAATTTGGTAAAATATGAAAATTAACTAATTAGATTAAGATCCTATTTAATTTATATTAGGAATTAGGTTGAGCCAAATCCTAATTTAAACTAAAATATTATCTTAAACTAAATAATCCTAAAATGAAATCTATTTAATAAAATACCTAAACCTATAATAAATTAAGAAAAATATTATTTAAAATTAAACTAAATGCAATTTTACCCTAATATGCAATGACGTGCAAAAGATGCCCTAATTTTACATGACATATGCATAATGACTTTTTTTGTGTTTTTCCTTTTTTCCCTTTTTAATTTCGGAATTAATATTTGCCAAATAATTAAACATGCAATCCAAGTTAAAAAAAAAAACTAGCAACCTAAATTAATTGATTTGATTTTTTTATTTTTAAAATTCGAAATAAAATTCCTATTATGAGCATGCAAACCCTAAAACTACAATTTTTTTTTTTTTGAGTTTTTTTTCAAGAAAACTAACCTAAGTAACATCACGGCAAATCGATCAATATTGATATCCGATTGACAAACCATATCTCACACATGAGATCGAGTTGGCCAATTTCACATAAATCACGAATCGGATCTCGAGATCGGATTGGCAATTTTTTTAAGTAATTGCGAGTCGGATTTCGGGCGCGAAAATCGGACTGACAATCACTAATTTCAAGGCAATTTCATATCATGGAATTTCAATTTCACATTAAAGGAATAATTACACTAAAAAGATAAAATAAAATAGCAAAAACAATAAAACAAAAATAAGATAAAGAAAATACCTAAATTTCCTTTTGCTTTTCTCTTTTTCTTTTCTTTTTTTCTAAAAAGAAAAATAAAGCTGGTGGCCGGTCCGGCGAGGGAGATCGCCGGCTAGGGTTCTGGCGAGGGCACCGGGAGCGGCGCGACGGTGGCATAGCAATAGGGGCTTCGGGGATCGGCGTCGCGGCGTCGCGGCACCAGGGGCTTCGGGATCAGCACGGGACGACGTCGGCTCTGGGTGCGGGCGTCGCGGGCAGGGGACCCTGGGCACCGGCAGAGGCGAGGCTGAAGTGGCGACGGGCTGGCGCGGCAAGATCGGCAAACGGCGTCGCGGGCAGGGACGAGGAGACAGGGGCGGCGTCGGATCTAGGCCGGTTGCTGTTCAGATCTGCAGGCGGCGAGCGGCGTCGGGCTGCGGGCAAGTGGGGACGGCGTCGCGGGCAGGGTTGATGGTGCGCGGATCGTCGTGGGTCGTCGCAAGGGCTGAAGTGGCCGGCGCAAGGGCTCGGGTGGCAGCAGGCCGCCGGGATCGCGAGATCTGGACAGTGGGCCATGGGCAGAGGACTCCGGGTCGCGGCACGGCAGAGCAGCAGGTCGGGGCGAGATCGACACTCCGGTGTGGTAGATCGGGCTCTGAGTGGGTGCGGAGACTGAGCAGAGGACGATGATGGCGCGGTATGGTGCCCGGCGGGGAGGCAGAGCAGCGGTGCAAAGCTTCGGATGAACGGTAGACCGACGGTGGTAGCGCGAGCGCGGGGCTGTGAGTGTCGGCGATTGTTTGGTTGCCACAAGTCGCGGCAGAGCTGGGCGGAGGCTTCCGGCGTCGGTGGATCGGGCAGTAAGGGGGAACCGGTGAAGGGCCTTTGAAGAAGAAGAACAGTGATTCTTCTTTTCCTTTTTATTTTTCTTCTCTCTGCAGCAACCTGCTGCACGTCTCCGTTCCCCAGCAGCTTTTCTTTTGTTTTTTTTTTACTTTTCACCTTTTTTTTCTTTCAAAGACCAAAAGAAAAACCTTGAAAAGCCCCCTCTCCCGAAGGTAACAAAAAGAAAAGTTTTCTTTTGTGCTTTTATTTTCTCCCCAGGAACAAAACGGAAGAAGCCCCCCCGCGACCTCGACCTCTGTGCGCACCTTTTATAGGCAAAGAGAAAATGTGATATTCGGAGGATATTTCGTATCTTTTTAATATATGCAAAGATTATTTATGACCTCCCAATCACAAATTTTTTTTTTTATTTTCCTTATCTCCCGAATATCCCAACAATCTTATCACCTAAAGACTAAATATAAGATTGCAACCCGATTCCAAAAACCACCGTAATATCGCATCAAATCTCAATTTCCCACGAGATAATTAATTTAAAAAACAACGGACTTGGACTAATTTACTCTTTTCGCGGGTCTAATCCGACCTGCTAAGCTAGAGCTCAGAAATATTAATTCACACCCCTCCACCACCAGTCCTAAAAATAAAATGCAAATATGCAGACTAAAAATAAATGCATCTAAATTTATATGCTATGCAATTAATATTTTTCAAGGATAAAATCAATTCATAATTTTCTATGCAATAAATAAATGACTGAATCACTTACATTTATGTGTCAACAGCGTGTCAAGTGAATTTTTTTTTTAAAGTTTGTTTAACAACCTAAATAAATTCTAGGAGTTGCTACTAGCCATTATTGGAGGGTTGGCTAGAACCTCATTGAGGCATAGGAGGACTATCTCAATTCTATGCAATTAGAGCGCCCGGAGGTTTCAAAGCCATTTCTAGTGATCACACGGCATATTTATGTGTTTTTCCATTTTAAAGTTCTAAACTAATTTCAAAGAGAAGAAATTGGCAAACAACGTAGTTAAAGCACTGTGGGAAGTAAACACCCAATGAAATTGAAAGGCAAGTTATTCTAAGTGCAATAAAAGAAAGATCCGCAACTCGTTGGGTAATTTTTTTTTTTTGGTCGAAAGATACTATATATTAAAACTTCGAAAGAGTACACCACCAAGTTGAAAACCCAAGAAATGATTGGGTATTTAAAAATGAGACCAGATTGGACATCGATCTTTGACCACTGTCTTCATGACTCTCGGCCATCTCCTCCTTTTTTTTTTTTTTGGTCGGAAAGATGGCCATCTCCTCCTTGGACAGCCTCACATGGCCTCAATTGGTGGTGTCGGTTTTCAATAACTCATTCATCTACACAATCACATGGAATCATTCAAAAAATCAAACAACGAAGTTCATCAAAATCAATCAATGGAATGGCCTTAGGTTCGGCCTTTGATTCTCATGCATTTCAATCATCACGACCTTCTAATTGACTATGATTCATTAATTAATGGTTAATGATGATTGGCCCCCACTTGCACTTGCATAACGATGGTCAACATTGATTAACCCCCAATTTGGTTCTAATCGAGCCCCAATAGGCTACCCATCAAGCATGCATTGCACCTACCCATTGATCTAACAAACACATGTATAGGCATCAAATTTAGCGTACATTCAAGTCATTTGACCTTGGTTCACAATCAATCACACAAGAGAAAGTGAACCATGAATTCAGTTTTGTCGTAAAATTTAGACTTATTATGTTTTGACTCAATTAACATACCAAATGAAGTCCGATTGAAATGGTTCAAGTATTAATAGAAAGCTCAAGATGTTTAGTTTACAGTTCATGAAGACCACGTAACCTGATTCTAAACCAAGAAAACCCGAATTAGAGCAAAATTACCCCGTGATCTAGATTTGGACCTAATTTTGATCCCTGAGTTTAAAAATCTGGAATAAATATCTAGAGATTTCAAAGTCCCTCCAAATTTCATAGGAATCTTGTTCATTCTGCTTTGAAAACTTTTATGTTTTATAATTTTGTAAACAAGCCCTTAATAATGCAAAAATTGCAGATTCCCGGAGACTTAGTTGAAAACTGCTTTAGAGGCGAACGTCGGTGAGCTAGTGGTTTACCGGAATTAGCAACGGGCCAATGAAGGCGCTCAAAAATTAGTGGGAGAGGGAGAGGAAGAGAGAGAGAAATCTGAAAATGGCTAGCCCCTTATTTTTGAAGTGAAAGTGTGTATACACTCTCTTATACTTTACTCTTTAACCCTTGAATTAATCCAAGGGTCTAAAATGGTTGCTTCCTCATTAAGCTAGTCTCTTATTGGTTCATCTCAATTCACTTGGATCAATGACATGACATGATGGATGGCTTGGATGGGCTCATAATGAATGGCTAAGATTATTTGCTTAGCTATTAAGAAAAATTCCTATTGGTTAATTTAAATTGTCAATGATTGAGGGCATTTTAGTCTTTTTGTCAAGCAAGAGAGTTATAGTCAATTTGCTACACAAGAAGTGGGGTGGTCGGTCAGCCATGCTTTGTTGGTCTATTGGCCACTGTTGGTCGGAAAAATCGGCCAGTCAATGTTGGCCTAAGTTGGGTTGACCCCAAGTTGGGTTGACCTAGTAGAACCAAATTAACTTGGGCTTAACTGGATAGAATTGGTTCGGTTCTCGCTCCCATTTTGTTCTAATTCTTCTTGATTTTATCCAATTAGACTGAATTAGAAATTTCCCAAATGACTTGAATCAAATTGAATGCAAATTTAATTAATTGGATTGGTTTCATTCGATCAATTTGGCATGCAATGCTTTAATTTCCCCGATTCCCTTTTAAGATCACACCATGAACTAGATTAATGTGCACTATTGGGATTCAATTGGCCAAATCAAATCTCAATAAATCTAATTGGATGTTAGTCTAGAATGGGTTAAGTGAAATTAGGTCAATTAGGGTGTTCCGTCCTTGATTTTTTGGATGCATGTTCACTAATTCGATCAAATTAAGCCAAATGGAAGTGATTTTTCAAAATTGATATTGAAATTGAGTTCCAATCAATCAATTGTATCCAAAGTTGGCTAATTTGTACTCATAATGATGAATCGATTTGGAACCCTTAATTGGATCAAAATCAGGGAAATTTGTCAATGAGTTGTAATATCAAAATTGGCTTAACAATTAAATGTGTCACAACTATAGATCAAATGTCTTAGAAGAAACCATCTTAAAGACGATTAGAAATGATTTTGGCCAATTAAATATCAAAATTTATGAATTGGGGAAAAGTTGATACCTATTTGAATTTTGTAAAATTGATGAAGCATAAATCAAAATGAAGTAAATATATGTCGATTGATGAGTTTTTCCTTTTTTTTTTTGCTTTTTTTAAAGGTTGATCAAAAATTGACATTTTAGAGAAAGAGTCAATCTTGGGGTCAAATTTTCATATTTTCTAAAATTGAAAGTTCAAATATGAAGTTGATGCTATTTTGGTGTTTTTTTTTTTTTTTTGGGAAAACTCAAATTTGACAAAATAAATCAACTTTTTGACTTTTGGAAATTAAAGTAAAAATAACTCGTAATTGAAAGGCAACGCTAATTCAAATGGTAAACAGCTCTTTTAGGCGAGAAACGGCACTCATCGCCATCAAGAATTCCTATTCTCAAGTTTTTCTTTTGTATGACACATTAGTTGAAAATAAAGTATCAACAATTTTGCCCCTCTTTAAGAAAGGAGTTTCGAAACAAACATTAGGTTATGCTAAGCTCGTTTTTCTCGAATGACAATGTTTATCTTTTTGTTCTTAGAAACAAAAAGTAGATTTTTTTTTTTTTTTACTTCTTATTTTTGTTCTAAACCTATTCCATGACTATTGATATATACTTGGATAATAGAAAAATTAATTGACGTACACAAATAGATTTTTATTCTTTTTCCATTTCGAGGAATAGAAAAATAGAAATGTTACTAAATATGTCCTAAATGATCAGAAACACTTAGCTTTGCCAAACACCTTTGTTGGGTCATGATTTACAATTTTTTTTTATTTTTTTTAGTTATCCCATGTCACTTTTGACGTTTAACCATTATCATATGGTGTTGAGGTATAAGATAAATAGCTGCATTGCCACTTTTTGCATTCGCATGTTTGAAAGAAGTAGAAAATATCGGGTAGCCCAACACTCCACGTCAGCGAATGGCCTATCTTCTCTTTGGGCTCCAAGTGTCTGTGGCCTCCACCAATCGGTAGACTTCAGACCCTCATTTTTCCTCTCTTCCTCTCCATTAGTCTTTCTCCCTCCCCTCTCCTATTACCTCTTTTGGTTGATGGGCCCCACTTGTCTTCATGATTTTTAGGGTGCACTGACTCTCTCTCTAGCTTAGTCAAAAGCAAAGATTACCTTCACAAAATAGAGCATGCATAGCCAAAATTTTTACCTCATTTTTAGGCCTCACATTCGAATCGACATCTTGATATGATTTTTCATCTCAATTTCATTGAAGTGAATTGATAGGCCTTGTGTTTGAATCGACATTTTAACTCGATTTTCCATCTCTATTTCACTGATGTGAATCGATGGAAATGATTGATTGTTCAATATTCATTGATTTCTTTAATTGCTTGTACAAGCGTGATAGCAGCTTCTTCTTCATTTCTCATTTCACAAAAATCTAGTGAAAGAGGAAACTAAAGGAGGTCATGAGAGAGAGAGAGAGAGAGAGAGAGAGAGAGAGAGAGAGAGAGAGAGAGAGAATAACGGAGGGGGTAGAGAGAGTGGGGTTTGGAATCTCCTAATGGGGGCCCATCGAACGCGTGGAGTCCAAAGAGTGGAGTGGTCATTCTTTGACGTGGAGTGCTAGGCCTGCCCAATATTTTTTTCAAAAAAAAAAAAAAAAAAAGAAGGGCAACACGAAAAAAAATAAAGAAGGAAAAAGGAAAAAGAACATATGATTTATGAATCCAATAAAACAAAAGGAATCATAATCCCTATAATGAGGTTAAGAAATTTATTTTTCATTTTTATTAGATCTCAAACTGATCTCAATTTTTGTAGGACATTATATGATATTGTATATTGAGATTTATTTTAACAAAAAAAAACTAAAATATAAAATCCTTTCATAAAGTACAATCAAATCCTAAACATTTTTGAAAATGCAATCGAGTCCTCATTTGACAATATATGAAGTCAAAAGTTTAACTTTGCTGTCATTGGCGTCCAATTGCAAGAATTTTGAAAAATTATGTTATGGATCATCGATGTAACTAGTCTAGATCCGGAGGCACCAAATCTAGCCTGCAAACTTCCAGATCTACAACCATGGCTCCAAACTTCTAGATATGGTGAAGGCAATTTGTCTATAGCCATGAGCGACAGTGGTTGACTTCTAAATATGCAATCATGGCTTGAAATATCCAAATTTTTGGCGACAGCGGCTCGTCCATGGCCATGAGTGATGATTATCGGCTTTGATGCGGCACCAACGGCTCTGTGGTGGTGACGGGGAGGGGAGGAATGGAGGATGGGCTCGGCAACTCCAGTGAAGCGAAGAAGAGGTTTCTATTGCTGAACAAAGAGCAAATATTCAATTCTGTTTATTTGATATCAAATTAATGGACACGTGTTAATTTAAGAGTGAATGTATTTAAATAATGGGCGCCATATCAATTATTGATGTTGTGTTATGGGATCACTGAAGAGGAAAGTTTCAATTTCGAAGAAGATATTAATAAAAAAGTAGACAAAAAAGTAGAGAAGAAGAGGAAAACATATCAAGGAGAGAGGAAGGTGGGGGAAATAATGATGATGTGTCCAATTTTCTCTATTTTTTATTCCATGTCACTAATGATGCCAGGTAAATTGCTACATCGGCACTTTTTGCGTCGGCATGTTTGAAAGAAGAGCAGTAGGAACAAAAAACAAGAAGAAAAATAAAACATATACCGAGGTTAGGAAATTTATTTTTTTCATTTTAATTATATCTCAAACAAATCTCACTTTTTTGTCGGACATAATTTGTGAAAGTCCGTGCATTATATAGACCAGACATATGATATCATTTATTGAGATTTATTTTTAAGTAGAAAATTACACAAAAAGTCCAAACTATTTTATAGAGCACAAACAAGTCCTAATGATTTTTCTAAACTACTATCAATTCCTCATTTTGCACTATATGAAATCGAGTTCTAAATTTGCTATCGTTGGTGTCCAATTGCAAGAATTTCCAAATATTATGATCCGGACCAATGCCGGCAACTTCGCTCGTCCATATTTGGAGTCACCAGTTTTGCCCTGCGAACTTCCAAATCTACGACCATTGCTCTAGACTTTCAGACCTAGAGATAGCAGCTCATCTATAGCTTCGAGCGACGGTTCACTCGGTGGTTGACTGCTGGATGGGCAACCATGGCTCGAGATCTCTAAATTTGGCAACGGTGACTTGTCCATAGCCGTGAGTGACGATGGTTGGCTTGGACGCAGCGTCAGCAACTCCACAATGGCGACGATGAGGGGAGGTGCAGAGTTCAGGCCCGACAACTCCATTGAAGCGAAGAGGCTTCTATAGCTAAATAGAGAGCATTTTATTCATTTTTGTTAATCTGATCTCACATCTATGGACACATGTCAATTTAATAGTGGACGTGGGTAAAAAGCTCTCGTCATATCGGCTATTCATGTGGTGGGAGGAAGATATGCATACACACCTTATATTTATGTCCGAGAGAGAAATTGTTGAAGAAGATGATGGTGGGTGGAGGTGAGGCCGAGGAAGCGGAGATGAGGCCGCAAGGGTGAGAGGAAGAGCATAAACTGAGACGACGCTGTGATGGAGGGCCGGCGGCGAGGCTGCAGCTGCTGCGAAGGAGGAAGGGCTGGAGGCGAGTGACTGCGACGAGGCAACCGAAAGAGTTGAGAAGATTATGCGAGGAGGAGGAAGAAACTGAGGGGGCGGGGGAGCTGGTTGTGGCGTGGGGGAAGGGGAGGGAGAGAGAGATTGGAGGGAATAATTTTTGATAAAATAATAAATATATTTTTAAATATGAGCATGTATTAATTATGAATATATTTTTAAAATTTTCTATGAATAGATTTATTAATATTATTAGTGTGATTTGTTATAAGTTCTTTTTTTATTTATTTATCTGTAAATTTGAATTAAATTAATTAAAAATAAAAATATTTACGTGTGTCCGTGTTGTATGTCAATGCTACTTACCGTATAACTTCCTCAAGAAGCACGACGGGGCTGTGCTAAAGCGAAAAAGCTTCGCCAGCAAGAATCTGTCTCGATAATTTTCTGTCCCGTCCTGACCCTAAAAAAAAAAATGTCAACCTTGTCAACAGTTCCCCCATTTCCGGAACTCTTCTATAAGAAAGGCAAAGCTCTCTGTCTGGAACCAAGACTTGTGAAGAAGCAGCCTCACACTCGCAGGGTCGAAGCGACGATCCAGAGGTGCACATTTCGTTATCACTCTGTGTTTTGTGAGCTTAGCGTACGATTATTCTCTGTCGACTTTAAGAGTGGTTCGCTTGAAATCACCACATCCGATTCATGTAGATGTTACTTCATGAAACTTATGCAGATTTACTCATTCAACAAAAGAAAGAAACTTAACCACTAGGGATTTGCCCCAGTGGCCACCCTTCCAACTTGGAAGGAAGATGTTGGGGGTTCAAATCCCTACCTTCTCAAGGGGGATTGGGGTAGGGGCGATTTCGTTTCAGGAGTGGGTTTCGACTCCCACGTCCTGCAATGAGGTAGGACAAAAGTCTGAGAGTGAGTGTTAGAGTAGGATTAGAGTAGGACTGACCAAAAAAAAAAAAAACAAACAAACAAAAGAAAGAAACTTTTGCATACTCCATTTTCTCTTGCTTTGAATTGAGACCGCCTCCCGATTGCTCTCTCTAGTTCTAGCTCGATTTGAAATATTTCGGTGAATTTGTGATGATCTGGCGTGATCAACTTGGATCAAAGCTCAGAGTGGTGACTATCGAATAGACTAGCCGTTAAAAGAAGTCAAACTCGATTCTATTTGCTAGAGACAGTAGAATGAAAAATGAAATATATATCCCAGTACATGATTTAGAAAGCCACATCAAGAAAGTTTCAAAATAGAGTTAGCAACATGATATCCTTTAAACTTCTTTTTCCAATTGAACTACGCCTGTCATAAAGCGGCACTTACCAGGAATTACATTTATTTTGACAAGGCACTACAGGGTGAGCAAGAAAAACTGAGCGGTCTAAACTACGACCCTAATTTTCTTTTTGCATAATGTGAATATCTTTCTTGTGAGATAGGCCTGCCCTTCCTCGTCCCAAATCCGATTCCTTCAGAAAGACTTTTGAATAACTTTCTACGTCCTTTTCAACCCTTTCAACTAGCTACCCATTACCACAGGGAATATTAGATTACATAGTTTCCCGCCTGGTTCAATTGGTAGTTAGCCTACCAAGAACTGAATGAAGAAGAGAAGAGACTAGAACGAGAAGGAAGCAAACCCTAGATAAAATTCTCATTACCGAAGGGGAGGTAATAAATTGGTAATTTATTATATATACTTCATTGAGTAGTGAGAAGAAATTTTTTCTATTATTGGATATATTTTGTAAAATCGGATTACATGCACCTGGCCAATCCGTATGGATCTAGGTAAATAATATAAATAAGAGACTACAACAATATAATTACTATACAAATTCATTTGCAAGAATACAACAATCTCTCTTGTTCGTCCTCTTTAAGGAGAGCTATATCTTTTAACTCGGAGAAAACTACAGAGTTGGAATGAGTCCTCATTAGTTACTGGAAGACAAATACAAGATCTGTATGTGCATGAACATATATATGATTCGTTCAAGTATTTTACCAGTTTTCAATTTGACCAGCCACGTCTAATCTCTCCGAGATGATAACAACTTCTTTGCAGCACCTTGACTCTTCATTTGTTTCTGCCTTTTTCACTTCCCTCCGTTTCTTAACAATTTGGCCCTTAGATGGATAAGTATTGCCACTGCACATATGATGATCGGCGAAATCTCCATTGTATCTACTCACAAGGAACATTGACATGTGTCATCTTCCTCTCTGCATACAGTCACCCAAAGAATGGCGAAAGACAAAGTGAGCTTGAAGCTTCTGGTCAACAAGAGCAACCGAACGGTTTTCTTTGCTGAAGCAGGCAAAGATTTTGTAGACTTCCTCTTCCACATCCTTGCATTGCCGGTTGGAACGGTGATCCAGCTCCTCACAAAAACTGGTTGGTGGGCAGTTTAGGCAATCTCTACGGCAGCGTCGAGAAGCTGAACGATGTGTACAGGTGCCCTCAACGTTCGTCTTCGTATCGTAACTGTTCAGGCTATGTGGCAGAGGACCCTTCTGCACAATGTCCCCAGTGCAACAATTCCATGAACCACCCAATTACTCTTGTCAAATCACTGGCTGGTAACCGGGCGGTTGCTGCGGCATCAGCATTTGTATCAAATAGTAAGGCTGGTTTCGTGCACGGGGCGGTTACGTACATGGTGATGGACGATCTGGAGGTGAAGCCGATGTCGACTATTTCGAGCATTACTTTGCTTACCCAGTTCAACGTGAAGGAGATTGGGCATCTTGAGGAGAAGGTGGTCAGCTTGGGAATGGACGAGGTAAGCCCATGCCATCCCTTACGACTAGGTTATGTTTAGATTTTAGAAGTGACTCAATGATTTGATTTGTGGAAACTCTATTTTAAAGAAGTACAAAATTACAAATGAATGTCAATCGACATGAGTTATGTGAAAGAGAAATTACTTGCTCCCTCTCATAAAAAATATTCGTAACAATTTTTTGGTATATATCGATTAATCAAAATTATAGCTTTTGTACAATTATGTAGATGCTTGTAGGTTAAATCAAGATTGTGTTCGCCATTAATACAGAGCTTATAAAGTAAATGTCCTTTATTTTAATTATTTGATTTGTAACTGTGAAGGGTATAAAGCTATTGAGGACTTCATTCCACTCCAAGAAGGTTCTCACTGATGTCTTTCTCGATGACGAATGAGAGAGATCGTGATCAAGTGATTATATATATACGTGTGAGGGTGTGTGATATATTAAGTATGTGGAGTGATATGCTCTGATTTTGTAAGAGTTTATGCAAGTCGTGCAGTGCGGACTGACATTTTAAAGGTTTTTCTTTTTTGTGTGGACGTTTTAGCAAGTTTATCGTCTCTTTTTGCGATATGACTGTATTAGTCTGATTGTAAATATGATTTGAACATGCTGAAGAAAGAATATACGTCTCATAGCCTAAAATGAATGCTAAAGCATATATCAGAAATGGGGAACCAATGTAGACACGCCACTCGTAAATTTAACGGGCTGGAGAACCTGGGGTGGCTAATTTTAAAGCAATTCGACAATGTCCCTGATAAGTTGGCACTTTTGTCCTGGGGTTGGGTCCAACTGAGTGCCCAACGCTCAATCCATGATAAGTTGTCCTCAATACTCTATTCCTTAAGCTCGGATATAAAGAAAAAAATGACAATAGCTTGACTCGTGGCCTATGCGAGATCAGTTCAACTTTTTCAGAGCTTGAGTCATGCTCAAGTAACTTGGTTAGTTTGTCGAATTCAGTTTGAGTCTAAAGATACTTGGCTGGATCTGCTCATGAGCTTAATCGAGCATATTAGTTTTTATATAGATTTTCCTTACCATTTTTAGTGACAAATAATGTAAAATGTACTTAAAATTATACTTCTTACTATGTAATTACACTTTTATTCTTTAATACATTTTTAAATATAAACAAAAAAGGCAAATGCGAGTATTTTAAGTCAAGTTGGGTTTGATCGAATGAGAAAAAGTAGTGTGTTGAATTTTATATACTTCAGAATGAGTTGAGTTGAGCAACTCTCAACAATGTTGGGTTTGTATAGAGTCTAGTCTGAGTAGGGAAAAAAAGTATCGAAGCAAGTTTGCATTGAGTTTTGGACTTTGAGTTGGTCGAGCTCAAGCCCAATATGTGTCTCTGCTTGAATCGACTTGACTCAATTTCACCCCTACATACATCTGACTTAATCTGATCAAATATAATTATAGTTGCAGTTGACACATGATGTTTAGCTAGCAAGACCTAACAAAAATGAAAATCAATCCTTGATCATGTGAACATACCATTGAATAAATAAAAACTGTAACATAAATTTTTTTAACTAAACCTAAAAAGCTCATTTTTATGATTTTTTTAATAAAAAAATGTATTATTAAAAAATTTTTATGCAATACAAATTTTTTAACAATTTCTATGCAATACAAATTTAACAGAAAATTTTTATAATTCTTTCTAAAATATTTTTAAAAAATCGAAAATTTAATTTTTTAAAATATAATTTTTAAATATTTTTATTTTTAAAATATAATTTTTAATTTTTAATAATTATTTTTCTTTTTCTCTTTTCTTTTTCTTCTTCTTTGGCTGGCCGTCGGCCACGACGATGGTCGGCGACTGGCCATAGGGGAGATCGAGCTCACTAGCGTTGGGCGGGGCTCAATCTCGCCGATCCGGCAAGGCCGAGGCTCTACCCGACACCGGCGAGCTCGAGTCTCGCTAGATTCGGCGAGCGGGTCGGCGAGGCCAAAGCCCCGCCCGACGCCGGTAGCTCAAGTCTCGCCAGATCCGGCGAGGCTGGTCGACAAGGCCAAGGCCCCGCCCGACGCCGGCAAGCTCGAGTCTCCCAGATCCGGCGAGGCTCGGCCTCGCCGATGAGCCTCGCCGGATCTAGCGAGACTCGAGCTCGCCGGTGTCGAGCGGGGCTCGATCTCGTCGATCCGGCGAGGCCGAGGTCTTGCTCGACGCCGGCGAGCTCGTCTCGCCGGATCCGGCGAGGCTCGAGCCTAGCTAGTCATTGGCGACCCGCCGACGAGGCTCGAGTCTCACCTCGGCTGTTGCCGACCGCCGTACGCCGCCGGCCGTCACCCTACCGGCTGCCGGAAGGAAGAAAAAGAAAGAAAAAGAAAAAGAAAAAAAGAAAAAAATTGAAATATGAAAAATAATTATAATTTTGATTTTTGTAAAAAAATATTTTTATAATGTTAAAAAAGGCCATAAGTTTAAATTTTAAAGTGGGTTTCTTAATAACCCATTTAGATCCATTTCTTTTTGTGTTTTATTTTCTCGAACCCATTCATGACTCATATTTAACTTTTACTTGACCCATTTATAACCCATATTTAACTTTCACTTGACTCATTTATGACCCACATTTAACTTTTATTTGATCCATATATGACATATTTAACTAAAAATTAGTCATAATATGAGTTTATGGTCCATTTTATTAGCTCTACTAAAAAGCGAACGCTCCATAAGTTGTAAAAATGATACTTTAATACGTTGATTGTAAGTGTCTTATTAACCCACTGTTGTTGACGACAGACAACGTACCCTGTGAACAAGTCACGTCGAAATTTGTCAGGAGAAGACCCCATTGAGAAAACTTCCTCAAGAAGCACCAACCACTAGGGGTGAGCATCGGTCCATGGTCAACCCTGGACCGAGACTGGACTGGCCCAATCCGGCCGGCCCTGGTCCGGTTCCCAGGGAAACTGGGTCAATCCTTGGTCCTAAAATTTCTGAACCAACACTGTGTGGGTCGGTCCTCGGTCCTGAGAGTTCCGGTCTGTCCAACCTGAGACCAACCATGATTATATATATATATATATATATATATATATATATATAATATTATTTATACTTTTTTTTTATATAGAGAAAACCTTAAAATAAATGACGTCAACAACATTAAACAGCTTTTTAGTGAGGAGTTCAAGTAATTTTACATTGTTCTTTAATAACTTAGGTTTTTAATGTCTTTTTTACGGCGTCAATAGTTATAATTTATGAATGAAAAAAATATTTTTGTAAGGAATCCTCACGGTGTCTAAAAAGGCACCTTTTGGCATCCTCCTAGAGTATTTATTTTCTTTTGTCTTATTTGTCCTTTTAGTCTTCAATTTGCCAAAATCGGAAAAAACAACTTCTCTGCTCGTCCCTCAACACTCGCCTCGCTCGCTTTGGGTTACTTATGCCGCTCATCGCTTCGTGCCACTCACCGCTCAATGCTCGCTTGGCTTGTTGCTCCTCACTCAACATTCGATGCTCATTCTGTTCGACGCTCACCCCACTTGACCCTCATTGCTTGCCTTTCTTAACTGACCTCGCTCATCATCGAACTTATTGAGTCAGTACAATTTCCAGTTGCCCTTTCAAGGAGTACAAAAAATAAAATAAAAAATTATTAGTTGGTCCTAGGTTGACCTTAAAACCGGACCGAACCTATTGGGTCACTCCGGTCTTCAATCGCTTTTTTAAGGAGTACAAAAAATGAAATAAAAAATTATCGGTTGGTCCCGGGTTGACCCTGGAACCGGACCGAACCCATTGGGTCGGTCCGGTCCTCGGTCTCAAGCTTAATAGGGTCAGTCCTCGGTCCCAAAAATTGAGAACCAACACTGTGTGGGTTGGTCTTAGGGTCAGGGGGTGGACCGGCCCAACCCGGACCATGCTCACCCCTACCTACCACGTTGTGCTGTAGCTAAAACCCTGTCTCCTCCCATAATTTTTCCGTCTCGTCTCTGACTTAGAGGTAAAAGTGTCATCTTTTTCACCGGCCCCCACCTCTTCCCGACCTCTACCATAAAAGAGGCAAAGCTCTCTGTCGTTGACCAAGACTTGAGAAGAAAGCAGCTCTCATTACACTTGTAGGGTCGAAGCCACGATCCAGAGGCGCGCATGCTGTCATTAGTCCGTGCTTCACAAGCTCAGTTTCACGGTTTTTCTCTGGTTAGTGCTATCTGATAGACGCCCTTGTGAGGTAGTGTTAGTAGAAATAAATTGAAGTAGACGTGCTCTCGTCTTTTTGTTATTCGCATCGACATGCCTCGCCAATGATTTGCCCCAGCAGGAGTTTTTTTTTTTAAGTGTATCACGTAGATGTTTCTTCGTGAAACTCCTGCAGATTTACTTATCCAACGAAAGAGACAAACTTCTGGGTATTTCGCGATTTTCTCTTGGTTTCCATGGACACCGTCTCCCTATTGCTCTCTCTAAGTCCAGCTTGATTTGAAAATTTTGTAAACTTTAGAGTGGTGACCGTTGAATAGAACCAATAATGGGTCGGGGAAGTCCCATGCCAGCAGGCCTAGCCCGAGCCATAAGAGCCACGTCTGGCCATTTTTCAGATTTTTCTGTAGAAACCATATCGTTGTTGTGCTAGACCAAAAACTTAGGCATGGCCTTCCACCAAATGATCACCTTTGCTGTCGAGCAATTGTCTAGTTTCGTGAGCTCTCCCTCCCTCTAGCCTAATATGTAAGAGTTTTCCTAATGTGGACTAAATTAATTGATATTGTAATTTACTGTTTTTACGATTACCGTAAAATAGGGTTGGTCTAAAGTGAGATAGAAGGTTTCTTAATTAGTCTAATATGGGCTGACTAGTGTGGGCCGAGTTGAGCCTGGCCTATAATGAGGGGGACTGGCTGGAAACTCTATAAATAGTGCTCAAGTCTCTCCTCTAACCCTAATTCTCACATGTATCCTCACCTAAGGGGCGTTTACCTAACGCTAAACATAAGAGGGGCCGCCTCATTGAACCAATGATATGGAGGGCAATAGAGGAGAATGACTTGATGCGTTGATCCCCTTGATATGTGGGTAATCCCTTTTCTGCTTCCACTTTATGTTCGATGGATCCCAAAACAGGTGCGTTAATCTTTCAACTCAATTATGCATGTTCTTATTATGGTTATGGAGATCTTGGGGTTGCGCAATTTGCGTCCAACATGTGGTATCAGAGCCTCCATAACCCTAGAACTCGAACGCATAGGATTTTGCCCTAATTTGTGATTTTCGAGATTTTTTGTTCAATAAAAATAAAATTAAATCACAAATTCGGACTGGGCTCGATGAGACGAGCAAGAAGGTAGGCGGCTCGTCGCCGGGGGAGGCCTCACGCGCCCCCACGCACGGCCATGCACCGCCAGGGCGTCGAAGATGCACCCCACGCTCCCTCACGCGCTCCCACACACGAGGCGCGGCTCGCGCGTGCACTTCACGCGCCGCGCACTCAGGTGGCGCGTGAAGGTGTGTGGAGCGTCGGATCAGTGCGTGGCCGGCGGCATTGGATCTGTATGGCTATCCTCTATCTTGTGGTGAATTTATTTTACATGTTTGATAATTTTATGGATGTGAAAATACATACGGAACTCTAAATACGTGTATTTTTATTGTATTTTTGCGTATTTTTCTTGTATTTTATGTGATTTTGGAAATACAGGTGTTGGGTTACAGGTATGTTATCACATAAACATTATAATGGTGTGATTCATTAATAAAAATTAAACTTTATTGTGAACTAAAATTAGCTTATTGACTTTACCAAAAAAAAATTAGCTTATTGAGATACAATCATTATGTGATAGTAATTGAATTATGTATTTAGGTGATGTGAAATAGTAAAAGTTATGGAACTTTTGTTACTTAAGCATAGTTCTTTATACGCATCTTGATGTATTTTTGTTTATTTAACCTTTAAATAATAGACGTCTTAAGAACTCGTGACCATACTAATTGTACTGATTAACACATCTGCTGAATGTGGTAATGCATGTCAGTTAAGTTAGTGCATATTGTATCTAAATTCATCTGGTCACTTGTTAATGTCTATCAAGTTGAATATTTTTTATGATTAAGAAGTATGACAGCATTTATGCAAAGCAATAGTATCTATTATTATAGTTTAGATATTTGGTTCTGTATTTTGACTCAATTTATAGGCCATTGATTGATGCAATGATATTTGTTACTTAAAATTGGCTAATATATTAGTTGTTGGACTTGGAGTCATGTTTGCCTTATGAAACTCATGAGTGATAATAGATCAGCTATCAGACTTGTCGATTTGGTGTACCCTCTATTACTATTAATGTTAATTTGTGAGAGATCTTCTAGATCAACATTCTTTTTATGTTGTTCTGGTAATCTGTAATCAGGGTACATAAGAGATGTTTTCTTCTTTGTTATGAGAAGTTTCTTGTGTTGCTGTGATCGGTAATCTCATTGGAATTTGTCTTTCAGGTTCGCTATATATATATATATATATATATATATATATATATATGATTAATTTTTATTAATGAATAAAGTAATGTAATTAACATGATATGTGATTTTAGTGATTTACTGCCCCTATCACTAAAGTTAAAATCACATGTATATGGTGTATGTGAAGAGTAAAGTTTATATCCATGGTATGAGAGAATTTCAAGGATTCAATTGAATAGTGACCGCCAAAGTGGCACGCTTGATTGGGTTTGAGAAATTTCAGTCTCATATGATGATTGGGATGTCTCCTGGTCTAATGCGTAGTCATACTCCCAAAGGAGGTAATTGTGTATTAGTTCATGGATGGATACATGATGGTGTGGTGGAGGAGTGACTGATTCTAGTGATTTATATGCCCAAAGGTGATGAATTCACGAAGAATTGGAATATATTCTCATAATCGCTATCATGTGGGGAGTGTACAACTACATGTCATGTATTCTGCCCAAAGGTGATTATATGATTATGCGTGTAACCCTTTGGATGTGTACTTGTACGTCAAGTTTCATGGTTCTCACATGATGCTAATTATATACATTACTTGTTTTTTAGTCACATTTTCTGTAATTAATAACTCTACTATTATTGAGGTTTTACTGTTTCGAATTTTAAGTTGTGGACATTTAATTTGTTGCTTGAGAAAGAGCAATAGAATTTTGTTTATTGTCCATGAAGCGTTCCATTCTGGAACACTTGAAAAGTGGTTTGTCTGCGGACTGCACTGCTATAAGATGATGGAAGCCTTAGTTACTTGAAATTATGTCTTGTCTGATATTGAAATTAGGACATATCTGCAAATATTGTGTTTAAGTCCTAATGACATATACATCTCGTATATGGTTAAAAAGTTGTTTCTAGAAGTTTTATATTTAAGGAAAATGGCCGAGATAAAGAATAAACTAGTTAAAATTAGTCTTGAAGGTTGTCAGGCCTAATAGTAGTGGTAAAAATTTTGGCAAATATGACAATACTGAATTGCTTAAAGGGTCATTTGTCAAATATTTGGTAAATTCTAGGGTGGTAATTTAATTACTATGCCTAAAAATCCTGACAAGAAGATTTGGCTAAAAGGCATGAAGCACCATAATGAACATGGTGATGAGTATGATTAGTAAGACTAATTTATTCGGTCTTCTGTGGGCTGATATTATGAAAACAACTTTTTCACATACAAAAGGTATTTCTTATCAAAGTTGTTTCATAAACTGGGCATAGATTACTTGAATCATATTAAATTTAGAGGTGTCATGCAGAAGTGAGATTATCTAATCCAATTTTAAATGTGTTGCAATTCAGATCCACTCGAAATTATTTTGTATCTTATCTAGATTGTTAAAGGGGTATTGATTTTATGACCCTAAAGAAGGTACAAGAATTATGGAATCACATACTCTAAAGTTTCTTAAGATCGACGTAATTGTAGAGGATAGCTACTCTCAGACTATTAAAGATGATAGTATGATGGAGGTTACTGTGTTTTTGTCTTTACATATACAGATAATTATGAAGTCTCCTGTACTATAGACTCAACTTGTTGAGATTCAAGGTACTATTCTTAATATAGTTTATAATGAAATTTCTTAAACCTCTCAAGTGCAAAATGAAGTAGTTGCAGCTTTATTAAGGAGATTTGTTAGGGAAAGACGATCAGTTATACCATCAGACTATATAGTCTATTTGTAAGAGCATGATTACAATATCCATTACATGGTTGTTTTAGCAACTTATATAAATGTCGTTTCTTGTTCTTAATTAAGTATGTGATTAGATGCCATAAAAAAATAATAATGTTTTCACTCTGAAAGAGGGGTGGATAGTTTATAGTGAAGAAATAAATATTTCTTTCTAGTATTTTAAAGATTCTTTCAGAGTGAACGTGTCATTAATAATTTATTTTGATATGGAGTTACGCCAAAAAGATACAAAATCTATATTGTGCAACTGGAGGATTTTGCAACAGATGATTCAAGTAAACTTGTGTGTAGACTGTAAAGTCTTAATTCATGATCTTAAGCAAGTTTCTAGATAATATTATTAAAGTTTCATAGTGTTGTTATTTTGTTAAATTGGGAACAAAGTAATTCAATATACTGCAAGGTCAGTGGGAGGAAATTTATTTTTTCTCATACTCTATGTACATGATATTTTGATTACAAGTTGTGACCTTGAGACATCTTATATCCTTTATACTGAGATCTGTAAGGATTGTTTTTGCCATATTATATTAGATTTTCTTGGAGGACATTTGCTGATTGTATATTGGAAATATTCGATATAAATCATTGCAAGCTAGGAATTGCTCCTATTGTTAAGGGCGATGGACTGAATCTATCACATTGTCCTTATTTAGATATTAAGAAAATCTAATTAAAGAGTGTACCTTGTGTCAGTGCACTTAAAAGTATAATGTATGCTCGAATTTGCACTAGACCAAATATCGTCTTTGTGACGGGACTTCTAGGCAGATATTGGTCAAATCCAAGACGTGATCACTTAGTTGCTGCCAAAAAGGTTTTAAGGTACTTAAAGAGAACAAGAGATTATATACTAATTTACAGACATATTCAATTCTTGCAGCTAGTAGGGTATTCAGATGTAAATTTTGCTGGCTGTTAGGATGACATAAAATCAATAACGGAATATATATTTATGTTAGCAGGAAGTGCAATAAATAAAGTTCCATGCTATCTTCTACTATGTAAGCAGTGTTAGTAACATTCTTTTAGGCTATTACTTGGGCTATTAGGCTCCAGAACCTCATGACGGAGTTGATCATTTTACCTTTATGGATAGACTCATATGGTTGTATTGAGATAACAAATTTGTAGTATTATTTATTTACTACAAAGGTCTCAAGGGGTCTAAATATATGGTGATCAAAATTTTTACCAAAAGCAAATGATACAGAAATGTGACGTTTTAATATAACATATTTTCACGAGATGATGTGATTGCAGATCCACTAACTAAAGGCTTACGCCCGTGTGTATTTGAGCGACATGTTGTTAGCATGGGCCTAGGAGCATCATGAGATGCTGTTGTTTAGTGGGAGCTATTTTAGCTTTACTCTGATAAATGTTTCATCTGTGTTCGTTACACTTTGTAACGGTTTGATATGATATAGCTAGTATAAATGGAACAGAACGACTCAGGTTCTTCAATGCCATAGCATAAATGGTGATGTCATCCTCATCATCTTCATCCTCAATGATGAGAGCTCTTCTCCTTTTGGATGGAGCAACCATGGGCTCCTTCCCTTTTCTTTTTGCTGCCGAAGAGACTTGATGAGATTTGGCAGGGGTTGTCTTCTTGAATTTCTCCAACGCCTTATCGAGTTCTTTCAGACGCATTTTGGACACCATTTTCAATCCTACCACCATTTTATCACACGATCGAACACAGAGAATTTGTGGAGGCTGAACATTCAAATGTCTGAATAACTTTGACACAAGACCTGGATAAGGAAGTTGACCCTTGTCCTTCACCACTGCTCTATACATGTGGAACAAAATAGTGTGAGGAAGAGGAAACTTTTTCCCAGCATTGATGGCATACATCAGCTTTGCCTCTGAGTTTGAAACATTAGTCTTTGAAGTAGATTTTGGTCTGAGACAATTTATCACAATCTTGTGAAGCAGAATGTTGAACGCACACATCCTTGAGTAGGAAATCCTTCCCTCTGTCTTTCTGTCCTTAACAAGTTCCAATGTGGCACGAGCAATAGAGACATTGATAGGTTGATATCTTCCTCTCTCAACCCCCAATCACATCAGCTAGCATATCTACATCCACCACAAAGTCCTGATCTCGGACACTAAAAGAGATTCTATTCGCATCCAAGAAGCTAAGATTCGAATAGAGATATGCAGTTAGTTTAGCATAGGCTTCTGTAGTGTCAAAACAGAACTGTTCAAGTTGAAGAAAACTGAACTTTTCCCTCAAATTAATATTCACAGCATCAAGGAAATCAAAATCCACACTCCTAGGGTTTATCACCCCACGCTTCAACAATTTTGAGTATAGATCCTTCTGTTCCTTCGATTGGAACAAGTCTGTCCTTTTTCCCCGAATTTTCGCCGCAACACCCATTCTCGGTTGAAATTGGCTGTACAATTTGTCATCATCATTCCCATATAACGGATTCAGTCCTCCAACACGCGGATTACTTGGAATGTTTGCAAGGGTTTCTTCTGCCATCCCCTTAGGAGCAATTCCCAAATGCTCCATATTTCGCAAAAAGATGTACTCATTCCCATATCCCTTGTCCTTAAGAAACTCATTGATGTAGTTCAATGGAGTATCGATCCTCTTTAAAGCACGGTAAAGCTTATAAATAAAAGAGGGCTTTTGAGTTCTTACAGGATCAGGTCCTTCAACGATTTCTTCCTCTTCTCGATGACCAACATCCCGTGGACTAGTTGGTGGAGAATGGCGCCGCCGAGAATGTTGTGGGCTCTGTTCGGTGGGTGACTCCTCTTCCTCGGTGAGATCAAAGTGAGTAGGCCCCTCACTCATTTGCCGTGGTCCCCTGCTTGCAATCCTCGAAGACTTTCTTGAAGACGACATCTTTCACAGTCTTGAAAGATTCCGAACTTGATTTTCTCAAGAAAGATGATAACTTTTTCGAAGATTAAACAAGTGAAGAAGACAGGAGTGGAAGATCGATGCTTTTTAGGGTTTTTGAATGAAGAGGAACTGACTGTATATAGGTCAGATGAAGAGAGGCATACCAAGCGTCGCAATGGAAAGTAAAAGATGCCCTTTTTAAAAATAATTGCATTTTTCAAAAAAATAGATAACTGCCATTTTTAAAATATTAACTCCTTTTTGAAAAAGAAAAATTGCACTTATCACGGAAATTGAAGATAGCAAAAAACAATTATAGATAGATGATCGTACCTTTCCGAGATTTAATATGAGAGAAAATAAAATAACTTATAGTCAAGAACCTTGTTTGTCTCGAGTCCGAGAGTCTTTAGACTTTAACTTCTTCAAGCTTCGGGATGTTGAGTCTGGAACGGATGATTTCAAATTGATTTTTCTCCAAAGGCTTTGTAAATATATCCGCTAGTTGGTTCTTTGAGTCAACAAACTCAATCGAAATTTCTCCATTTTGAACATGATCTTTAATGAAGTGATGTCGAATCTCTATATGCTTCGCTCTTGAGTGAAGGATTGGATTTTTGGTAAGATTGATTGCACTGGTGTTGTCACAGTTAATCTCCGTGCATGAATCTTTAATTCCAAAGTCTCTTAGCTGTTGTTTTATCCACAGAATTTGTGAACAATAACTTCCGAGAGCTACATACTCTGCTTCTACTGTAGAAAGAGCTACTGTATTTTGCTTCCTTGAAAACCAAGACACTATCCTGCTTCCAAGTAGTTGACAAGTGCCTAAAGTGCTCTTTCTATCAACTCTGCAACCGGCTAGATCTGCGTCTGAGTATCCAAGAAGAGTAAAGTCTCCCTTTTTAGGATACCAAAGACCGATGCTTGAAGTTGAAGCAATGTATTTGATAATACGCTTTGCAGCACTTAGATGAGATTCTTTAGGGTTTGCTTGAAATCTAGCACAAATGCAAACACTAAACAAAATGTCAGTCTTGAAGCAGTAAGATAAAGAAGTGAACCAATGATACTCATGTATAGCTTCCGGTCAACTTTCTTTCCTCCTTCATCTTTGTCTATCTTCAAGGAACTTGACATTGGTATATCAGTCTTTTTGCAATTTTCCAGTCCAAACTTTTTGACAAGATCATTAGCATATTTTTCTTGATGAATAAAAGTCCCTTCCTTCCATTGTTTCACTTGAAGTCCAAGAAAGAAGGTTAGTTCACCCATCATGCTCATTTCAAATTCATCATGCATAGACTTAGAGAATTTCTTGCACAAACTTTCATTAGAGGATCTAAAAATAATATCATCAACATATATTTGAACAAGCAGAAAACTTTTGCTTTCTCTTTTGATAAACAGAGTAGTGTCTACTTTACCTTTAACAAAGCCATTTTGAATTAAAAACTTACTCAGCCTGTCATACCAAGCTCGAGGTGCTTGCTTTAAACCATACAAGGCCTTTTTCAGTCGAATACTAAGTCTGGTTTCCTTGGGTCTTCAAACCCAGGTGGTTGTTCCACATAGACTTCCTCATGGATAAATCCATTCAGGAAAGCACTTTTGACGTCCATTTGGAATAACCTGAAATTCTTATAACAAGCAAAAACAAGTAATAATCGAATTGCTTCTAACCTTGCTACTGGTGCGTAAGTCTCGTCATAGTCTATCCCTTCTTCTTGCGTATATCCCTTGGCCATAAGTCTTGCTTTGTTTCTTATGATTTTTCCTTTTTCGTTCATCTTGTTCCTGAAAACCCATTTAGCTCCAATAATAGATTTACCTTTTGGTTTAGGAGTCAACTCCCAGACATCAATAATGCTGAATTGTCTCGAGTTCTTCTTGCATAGCTTCAATCCAGCTTTCATCGATAAAGCTTCTTCTATGCTTTTGGGTTCTATTTCAGAAATAAGAGCCACAGCACTAGACTCTTCGCGCCTTTTGGATCTTGTGCGAATTCATTCATTAATATCGCCAATAATGAGATCTTTGGGATGACTGGACTTATGCTTCCAGTCACTAGTTGATTTGTCAGGTTGATGATCACTTCCTTCATTTGAATCTTCAATAACCACTTGTTGCTGGTCTTTCAGAGTCTGAGTTGCTTCTTTAGACTTTGTAGAGTCTGAAGCAGGTTCAGATTCTTCAAGATGAGTCTGAGTAGATTCATTTTGCATAGACTCCTGGAATTTGACATTCATTGATTCCTCCACAGATTGAGTCTTCTTGTTATAGACTCTGTAAGCTTTGCTTGAGGTAGAATATCCAAGGAAGATGCCTTCGTCTGATTTTTCCTCAAACTTGCCAACTCGATCATTTGCATTTTTCAAAATAAAGCATTTACATCCAAACACATGAAAGTATGAAACAATAGGTTTCTTTCCTTTAAATAACTCATAGGGGGTTTTTTTCCAGAATAGGCCTTAGAAAAACTCTATTGATAATATAACATGCCGTTGAAACCGCTTCAGCCCAAAATCGTGAAGAGATGTTACTTTCAATCAAAAGAGTTCTAGCCATTTCTTGAAGCGATCTATTCTTTCTTTCCACAACTCCATTTTGCTCTGGAGTATATGAAGAGGAGAACACATGTTGAAAACCAAATTCATCACAGAATTTTGTAAAATCTTGATTTTCAAATTCACCTCCATGGTCTGTTCTTATACTTGAGATAACATACCCTTTTTTTCATTTTAAACTTTTTTAGCAAACTTTTCAAAGTAAGAGAAGGTTTCAGACTTACTTGCCAGAAAATATACCCAAGTAAATCGTGAGTAGTCATCCACAATTACTAGGCAATATTTCTTACCTCCAATGCTCTGAGTTCTGGTTGGTCCAAAGAGATCCATATGCGAAGCTGCGAGTACACGATTAGTGGAAACTTGATTTATTGGTTTAAAGGAATTTCTTACCTACTTTCCCAATACGCATGGAGTGCATAGATCAGACTTTTGGTATGATAAATTGGGTAAACCACGAACAAGCTTCTTTGTTGAAATTTTGGCTATCTGCTTCATGTTGATGTGCCCAAGCTTTCTGTGCCATAAGCTCGCTTCGTCTTGTATTGAGATTAGGCATTGCTATTCATCTGGTTTCACGTCCAAGAGATAGATATTTCCATGTCTTTGACCCATAAATGACTGAGTAGAATCTTTATTAGTTCCTGAACATATTCCCTCTTGAAAGTTTATTTTGAAACTGGTATCACACAGCTGACTGATACCGAGCAGATTGTAGTTGAGTCTTTCCACTAGGGAAACATTGCTTTTTGTGAAGTTTCCAATCTTTACAGTTCCAAACCCCACAATTCTTCCTTTACTGTTTCCTCCAAATGAGACTTTTCCACCATTTACTTGAACGAGCTTTATGAAGCATTTTGAATCTCCTGTCATATGTCTTGAGCATCCACTATCCAGATACCATTTTACCTTTTTCTTGATAGTGACCTGTATTTAAAAAGGAGACTCAAGCTTTCTTTGGTACCCATATTTTCTTGGGTCCATTGGTGTTAGTATGATATGCGATTTTTGCCCATACCTTTTTAACAGGTTTCCAAACCATAGGACATTCCTTTTCAAAATGATCTCGCACTATTGCACTTTGAGCATCCGAGAGCATTTCGACCTCTTGGTTTTACAAAAACCTTTTGAAATGATTTTTGTAAGCATCTCTTGTGGGTCTTTGCTTAATTCTTTCCTTCACTTTAGGAAAATCAATTAGAGGAATGGTTTCCACAGTCATTCCCAAACCAGATTTATTGAAATAAGGTCTTTGTCTTTGAAAGAATTTTCTCAAGTTTCTTAGATCCTATTGAAAATCTTTTTGAAATATTTGATATGTCATTTTTTAAAAATTCATTTTCTTTTAAAAGATTTTCTTCACTTTCTTTAAGAGTAGAAACATTCATATCTAAACATTTCAACTTTTCTTTTAAAGCATTTTCCTGTTGTTTTAGTGCAGAATTTTCCTTTTTAAGTTCGAAAATCCTTTTAAGAGAAGTCTTAAGACTAGAACACATCTCATCAATGTATTTAGAAAATTTAACAGGGATTTTAAAGTTACTTACCTCAAACTCACCGTCTGCCGAATGAGTCCTGTCTCGGAGTTTGAATCGAATCCGATTGTGCCATCGGACATATATTGGCATAATCATCATCACTTTCTTCACACTCGTATCACTCCTGTGTTTCGCTTTAAAAGCCTTTTGATACTTTTCAGCTTTTCCTTTCTTCTTCCTCGAAGAGGACAGTTGGGTCCGATATGTCCCTCTTTCTTACATTCAAAGCAGACTATATTTTTGTTTGATTCATCATCCTCAACAGACTTAGTCTTTGCTTTTGAAAACTCTGTTTCTTTGGATTGAATCTTCTTCCTTTTCTGTTCAGCTTTCTGAATCTTCTTATCATGAGAGCAAGCTCCTCATCATCCATATCGTCTTCAGAATTTGTAACATCAGAATCATCATTGGATTTTAATGCAATGGATTTCTTACCTTTAGGATCTTCGTCTTCATTGATTCGTTCCACTTCATAAGACTGAAGAGTTCCAACCAACTCATCGACAGATAGTGGCATGATTCTTTGTGTCTCTCTTATTGAGGTCTTTATGTGATTCCAGTCCTTGGAGAGTCCACGCAGTAGCTTGTTTACTTTCATAGGATCAGAAATTGGTTGACCTTGATTTTCAAGACCATTCACGATTTCTGTAAAACGACTAAACATGTCAGTTATAGATTCTCCTGATTTCATTTTGAAGGCTTCGTATTGACCGAGGAGAATGTTGATTCTGGTCTCTTTCACTCGATCGGTTCCGTCATAGGTAATATGTAATCTATCCCAGACTTCTTTTGCTGTAACACAAGAAGATATTCTGTTATATTTAGTGGGTGACAAAGCATAATATAAAGAATAAATTGCTTTTGCATCAAGAGCTTGTCTATTGATTATCTCTTCCTGAGTCATTTCACTAGACTCAACAATTACTTTTCCTCTCTCTGAGACAAATGCAGCTTTAGGAGTGATTCCTTTTTCTACAACGTCCCATTCCAGAGGATTCTTTGATCTTAGGAACGCTTTCATCTTGTTTTTCCAGATGTTGTAATTATTTCCATCAAAGTAAGGAGGTCTGGTATTGCTTTGCCCTTCCACCAGCCCTGGAGCTAATATACTAGCCATGGATCTTTAACTCTGAAGTAAAACACTTCAAACAAAGTGAGTACACAAGCTCTGATACCAATTGATATAGCTAGTATAAACACTTAGAGGGGGGTGAATACGTGTAAAAAATAATTTACCGAGATACGAAAGCAATACTAGGCAGACAATAGAAATGAAGTTCTCCAAAACAGATTATGATCAAAGTAAACAAAGAATAGGGAAAAGAAAATTGAACACAAGGTTTATAGTGGTTCAGCTTATTCCAAGCCTACGTCCACTCTTTCGCACTGACAGCCCACCGGCTGGATTTCACTATGAACAAAAGAGATGTTATAGCAATGCTTTCCCTTGATTCCACAGTGTAGATATTCTACCACACTTCCTCAAGGTATCTCAAAATATAGACTCTCTTTTGCATACAAGATTTCGCTCAGTAAATGAATTGACAAAGAACAAGGAGCTTCAGACTTTGGAATTCTTCTATCGTGCACACACTCGAACAATTGGAACGTCTTCCTTATATACTCTTTTATGCCATCATACCCATTGGCACTTACCAAAGGAATTCTTCCAATCTTCCCGTTGGACAGAATCAATTAGGAAGATCATTCGAGCTATTAAAGGAACATGTCGATAGCCCATCAATCCTGCTCGCCCATACAATCAGGATCTCGGTTTCCATAAGTAGAACCTTCCAAGTATACTTCGCCAATCATTGGATCCTTAATCAATCTTGATTCGAATAAAGGAATCCGTTATGTCATATCCAGCCAAGAGATCTTCGTCAGTCGATAAGATCAAATCTTTAACAAAACACACAGTCCTGGATAGACCTTCTTCGACAAACTACAAATTGTCAATGAGAATAGACTTTGAGTCTTGAGTCTGGCAGTCCGGAGGTCTTCAGACTTTAAATAGTAGAGTCTGCAATTCTTCAAACTAGACTGATGGAAACGTTTTGTCAGCTTCAAAATATTCCAGAAAGATTTCTCCAACATGATATGTATCAACTTTTGCATTCAATAAAATATTTTTGAATGTGTTTTTATTGTGTTGAATACATATTGATAAAGTCTCAAGGGATTGTATAAACCTTGAGTGAAGGCTAGGGGCATCCAGGCATCCGGTTATTAGCCTTGTGCATATGTCTTGTGATACATAAAGAAAGGTTAACCATAATGACAAGACATATGTGAGTTCATTGGAACCATAAAGCATTCTCTAGTGACACGAGTTTTTGTGACACCTAAGGTAAGAGAATGGTGACTGACAAATGGAATCTCTTTATGAGAGATGTTATCTATTTGACACACTACCATATTGAATCCATGTCAATAAAGTTAAGAGCATTCATGACCATGGAAGGCTCTATGTGTATACATGCAGTTACTGCCATGATTCGGTGTTTAAGACTTTATGGGATATGATTGACTATTAAGAATTATCTCTGGACCAAATGTGCGTACATACAGTACGATTTCAATTAATATAGTTCAAGTGGGAGAATGTAAGAGTTTTCCTAATGTGGACTAATGATATTGTAATTTACTGTTTTTACGATTACCGTAAAACAGGGTTGGTCTAAGGTGAAATCGAATGTTTCTTAATTAGTGTAATATGGGCTGGCTAATGTGGGCCGAGTTGAGCCTGGCCCATAATAAGGGGGACTGGCTGGAAACTCTATAAATAGTGCTCAAGTCTCTCCTCTAACCCTAATTCTCACATGTATCCTCACCTAAGGGGCGTTTACCTAACGCTAAACGTGAAGAGGGCCGCCTCATTGAGCCAATGATACGAAGGGCAATAGAGGAGAAGGACTTGATGCGTGGATCCCCTTGATATGTGGGTAATCCCTTTTCTGCTTCCGCTTTATGTTCAATGGATCTCAAAACAGGTGCGTTAATCTTTCTACTCAATTATGCATGTTCTTATTTTGGTTATGGAGATCTTGGGGTTGCGCAATTTGCGTCCAACATAATACGCTCACACTTTTCATAGTGATGTCCCAGTCGGAGTGCCCTGCGGAGCCTCTTGAGTCCCTTCCCCAAAATTCGTTCCATTTTTTGCTTGCAACAATAACTTCTTACTTTATGCTAGAGGTTGTAAGGCATATAGTGGCTTATGGACTTGTCAAAATGGATTACAAACCCGTTTCTTAATCCATATTTGATAGCTTAAGTGGTTATATGGGTTAGTTATTTAGTAAATAAGTAAAACATGGGTTTAGAATAGTAAAGACTAAAATGATATGAGTGTCACATGCATTCACAACTTAATTAGAACTTACCAACTTTTATAACTCTCTCTTGTTCTCACTTGTTCTTATGCTCACTCACTCCATGCTCTTAGCTTGATTTGGGTATGAGTTGTCCTAGATTTGATTAAATATGAAAGTGTTTTAGTAATACGGGTCAAATGTCTATCATTTTGTATGGAAATTGATTACAGTAAGTTAAATAGGTCAATTTACATTGGACTATTTTCTACCTGATTCACTCATTTGACGGGCCTAGTGGCTCACGAGACTTGTTCCAGCCCACTTAAATTACCAAGCCCATGGTATAAACGGATGGCCTAAGTGATTTGTTTATAAGATTTGATATTTTTTTTAAGGGAAATGATTAGTTAACTGTACCGTTAGCTAAGGAAACAAACGGTGAACCCTCCACCACACATTTTCCAAGAGAGGGAGAAAGATCTGTGCTTAGGAAACAAACGGTCAGACCGTCATGCTAAAGGGACCCTTTTTAGATCATGGATGACCCCACGATGACAAAGTTTTCTTTTCCCTACGATTTCCCTCCTTTTTGTTTATCTTTTATTAAGTTACACTTTATAATTCAATATAACTTGTTTTCTCCTTTTATTTAGATTCGATTTTGTAATGAAACTAGTAGTAGGTGATTAAATGATTTGATGGCACAAATTGCACGAGCCGGGATCAATTGCACGGATCAAAAGGACTCGATTAAAATGAAAAATTTCAAGTTAAACGGACTGGCTTTATCCTTTTATCAATCATGGGCAGCATGAAGATTTTTAAGCTTTGTATCAGACCTAGCCATGCCGGATTCATTTCTTTTTTAGTGAAATTATGGATTAAAACTGGCTTATCGGTACGCTTGATTCTCTGCACAGACCAAGGGCGAGCATGGCAGAAACCAAGATAAGTTTAAAGCTTCTTGGCGACAAGAGAAACCAGACCGTCCTCTTTGCCGAAGCCGGAAAGGACTTTGTGGATTTCCTTTTCCATTGTCTGGCTTTGCCAGTTGGAACTATTGTGAGTCTTCTCCCTAAAGCAGGTGTGGCCAGTGGCTTGCGCAATCTTTATGTGAGTGTCGAGAATCTCAGTGACACATACATTGAACCTAGAAAGAAAGAGGCTCTGTTAAATCCCAAAGCAGGGAGCTCCGGTCCAGATGTTCTGCGCTTATTGTTGCCTGAAGCTCCGCCTTTAGCGCCAATTAAATACTGCACTTGCCATCGTACTTCCGGTGGCCATCATACTTCAGTGTTTGGTGCACCCAGCGGTGGTTTTTCGAGCGCTTCATGCAGTAGCTATGTCATGGATTCCTCTTCTACGAGAGGTCCTGGTTGCAACAATATGATGAGCAAGGAACTGTCATGGGTCGCAGGACCAGCTTCTGGCACCGCATTGTCAGCCAAGGTACCCAGTGGAAAGGGTGGGTATGTGAGGGACGTTGTCACGTACATGGTGATGGATGATCTGGTTGTAAAGCCCATGTTCACCATCTCTTGCATTACTCTCCTCAACAGGTTCAAGGGGCATGAAATTGGGGATTTTGAAGAGAAGGTGGTTGGCTCTGGCTTGGACGAGTTAAGGCCCACAAAAGTTGCAACCTCGTACAAATATTTCGACCACATTTGAAATTCAACAATGGAATCTGATGGTTTGATTTTCAACCAGTGGTTGTATGTCTGTTCGGTACCATGGTAGGAGAGAATCACCGGTTCTAGAGCTACTACTATGTTTGTATGAGATTAGAAAGCTTGATCCATTCCCATCACTATCTGGTGTTAACTCATCAACTAAAAGCACATCAATGCTCAGGTATATGGAAGAAGAAACTAAAGATTCCAATCTAGTTACAGGGGTTTATCCTATAAGCACATCTCCGAGTCTCTGTATCAATATGTTTTAACACCCATTGTCTGCATTAATTCTTCAACTTATATGAGAAGGCCTTTTTTGAAAGGCATTCAGATTTATGATAAACTTCTGATTATGTGAGCTATTGCAAAAGTTCTTTTACTGTTTGCTAGAAACCCGAAGTACGCATTCTAAACTTGCGAAAAAGCTGCCACGGTGTCTTTTCTCAAGTACCCCTTTTTATATAACTTGTTTTGTGCCGTTGATCTTTACTCAGGCCATAAAGCAGTTGACCGCTTCATTACATTCCAAAACCGTTCTCACGGACATAATCAGCGGAGTTCTCACAGGCAGTTTCAACGGGAGAAGACCTCAGTGAAATGCTATTCTTCAACTTTAGAAACTCTCTGTTCATATCGGCTTGCTGGGGTATTTTATTCCTGCTACTTTGTAAGATGCTGATGAAGCTATTTAATCCGCGATGTGATATTAGGCTCTATTATAAACTAGGTTACTAAGAAATTAGTTCTTGAGTGATTATTGATCGTTGGTATATGGTGCCTAAGATGTAGGTTACTTCTAATGTACACACGCTTGTCATGCTGCACGAAAGTGTTTTAAGTTCATTGATCCATCCAGTTCAAGAAATCGATCGATTTACTATTAACTGATATCCCAAAGAAATTGAGAACGTCTGTGAGATTTGTGCGACAATCAAATGATTAGTAATTATAGGGTAGCACCAAAATTCCTCAGTATCTACTGCTTTGCTCTATACAAGCTATGGTCCATAAAACGAGGGATTGTGACAGGCTTGACTTTCCATCATCTCTCCTCAGTAGGTTCAATGTGCAGGAAACTGGAGATCTTGCAGAGGAAGTGATAAGACTTCTGCTTAGACGAGGTAAGGCCCGCAAAAATGGCGACTTCTTACAACTATATTGACCACACTAGAAATTCAACAAGGAAATCTGAGGGTTATTTTAAATTGGTGGTTGTTGATCGCTTCGAGTTTGGTGCCATGGCATTTAAGAATAACCGGTTCCGACAGAAATTGAGATAATGGAGAGGAAAACTGCAGCTCTATATTTCTGTATATCTCCCTGTACACGTTCACTACTCTATTTGTAATACAAGAGTAAAGTGTAAGACAGGAAAGAAATAAATGAAAATATACATCGATTCTAATTCCTATTTTACCAAGTCGATTACCGATTAAATGAATCAATAATTGATGATCAGTATCTCCTAAGTTATTAAATCATATTTTCAACACTCCCCCTTAAGCTGGTGGCCTATATATATCGAGGACACCTAGCTTGCTCAATAGGTATGCATGTTGTCTTTGGCATAATGGCTTGGTAAAGATGTCCGTAGGTTGCTCTGCAGTTCCTATTCCTCTCGTTGTGATGATCCTTTGTCGAATCTTGTCTCGAGTGAAATGACAATCGATCTCTATATGCTTAGTCCTCTCATGAAAGACTGGATTGGCTACTTACTTGAGTGCAGCATCATTGTCACAGAATAATTTACTGGGTCCATCGATATGTACTCCAAGATTCGCAAGCAATCCTCGTATCTAGATTATTTCGCAAACAGTCTTTGCCATAGCTCGATGTTCTGATTCTGCTAATGATAGTGATATGGTTGACTGCTTCTTTGTTTTCCACGAAGATAAGAGATTTCCCAAATTTGATACAAAAACCAGTGATGGACCTTCTCATCATCAGACAAGTGGCATAATCCATACCGCAATACGCCATCATTTTCATGTCGCAATCTCGAGATAGAAAAATGCCAAGTCCTGGGCATCCGTTCAAGTATTTCACCACTTTCAAGGCTGTATTCATGTAGGATTGCTTCGGCTTGTGCACGAATTGACTGAGTATTTGTACATCATAGCATATATTTGGCCTTATCATTGTGAGATAAATTAGTTTTCCAACAAGTCGTTGATATACTGATGGATCTTCAAGTAATGAATCCTCAATGGAAGAAGATGAGCTTGAATCATACTCATGTGTCATTAACTTTGCATTATGCTCAATTGGGATAATTGCCTGTTTACATACTGACAATCCTACTTCAGAGACTATTTCTAGAATGAACTTTCTTTGACTGAGGGATATTCCTTTGTCAGACCAAGCTATCTCAATGCCGAGAAAATACTTAGGAGATCCCAAGTCTTTGATATGGAAAGTAGAATGTAGATAGCTTTTGAATTTTGCAATGGCCAGTTCATTATTCCTCATGATAAGAATGTCATCAACATATATTAAAAGATAAATTGATGAAGTACCTTCAGTCCATGTGAACAAGGAATAATCGTGTTTGGAATGCTGAAAACCTATGTTGGTTAAAGCAGCAGTGAACTTGGCATACCATTGCCTAGAAGCCTGTTTGAGTCCATATAGAAATTTGCGGAGACGGCACACACAAGACTCCCTCTGTCTGCATAATCCCTGTGAAAGCTCAATGTAAATCTCTTCATCCAGATCTCCATGTAAGAAAGCATTATGGACATCCATTTAATGTAATGGCTAATTGTGAAAAGCAGCAATGGATAAGAAAGAGCGAACGGTGACTTCTTTGGCCATAAGAGAGAATGTTTCATAATAATCAAAGCCTTCCCGTTGCATGAACCCTTTCGCAACTAAACGAGCCTTATATCGCTCAATGGATCCATCTGCCTTAAATTTGATTTTATAAACCCATTTGCAGCCAATAGGTTTTCATCCTGCCGATAATGGAACAATATCCCAAGTGTTATTTTCATTGAGGGCCTTCAGTTCGGCTTCCATAGCATGCTGCCATTTGGGATCACACGCTGCCTCAGAGTATGAGGATGGTTCCTATTCTTTGGAAATTCTACTAATGCAGCACATTTGTTTTGATGATAGTCTACTAAATGAAACATAAGAAGATACTGGGTACTGTGTACCTGAACAATCCAACGTAGGACATATATAATCTTTTGTCCATGTAGGAGGTCGAGCATGACGTCCAGAACGTTGAGGCTGCTCAATTCTGGTTTCTTCTAATAATACAGGAGACGAACTCTGATGAATCATCGGCGCAGAGGTCATTGAGGAATTTGATGAGGGATCTTTCTCTGGTGAAGAAACTGGTGAGTTGATGGTTCGATTTGAATCACCTGTTGTTACCGGCATAAGCTGTTCAAGTGCAATAAATATATGCTGAGGTTGAATAGTTAGATCTTCTTCTGATAAGAAAGGTCGATGATCTAATTCTGAAGTTGAGGACATCGACGCAGTTTCTTGAAAAGGAAAAATATTCTCATGGAAAATAACATCCCTACTTACAAAAAAAAAAAAAAAAAATGCCCTATAGAGATCTCCATGACATGGTAGCCTTTTTGTAGGGGAGGATATTCCATAAAAAAACACATCGAATAGCACGAGGATCCATTTTACTACGGTGGCCCAGATTCTCTGCATAACACAAACATCCAAAAACTCGAAGATGATTAATTACTGGTTGCTTTCCATAAAGCAATTCAAAAGGAGTCCGTCCATTGAGAATTCTAGTTGGCATGCGATTAATCAAATAAGCTACTGTGACCACATTATCACCCTAAAAATCTTCAGGTATGGAAGCTTGATATTTTAGGGCTCGAGCTACCTCTAAGAGGTGGCGATGTTTTCTCTTGACAATCCCATTTTGTTGGGGTGTATAATTACATGAACTCTCATGTAAAATTCCTCAAGAAGACAGGAAAGAGTCACATTCCACAGAAAAGAACTCACGTCCATTATCAGTGCAAATCTTCTAGACAGGTTTGTCGAATTGATTTTTAATGAGAGATAGAAAATTTGACAGTGTTGAAAAAGTCTAACTCTTGGATTGCATAAGGAAAACCCAAGTAGCTCGAGTATAGTCATTAACAATGGTCAAGAAAAAATGAGACCCATCACGATGTAGAGTGTGGTAAGGTCCCCAAATATCCATATGAAGTAAGGAAAAAGCACTGGTGGATCTAGATGTGCTAACTAGAAAATTTGTCCGAGACTATTTTGCCAATGGGCAGACTGGACATTTAAGATAAGGGAATCGCGCGGTATGACCCAAACGTTGATGAAAAATAAGATTTTTATTACTAGCATTGGCATTACAAGAAATGTTTTTATTGAATAGTTCAAAGTTCCTTTGAGGATCAATCCAAAAATATAGCCCTTCTGCAACACTACCCAAGCTCATTAGTCTGCCAGTCAAAAAGTTCTGAAAGAAGCAATCATTGGGATTGAACATGGCACGACAAGAATTATCCTCACAAGCTTTTGAGACTGATAAGAGATTGAACTCGAAATCAGGAATGAATATGACATTTTTGAGAATAATAGCTGGACTAAGGTGGACAGTGCCAATTTTGGTGACATGAGTGGTATTTCCATTGGGTAAGTGTATAGATACTGAAGAATGTGGCCTCTTTTGAACACTAGAAAATAACTGCTCTTTGCAAACTATGTGGCCACTAGCACTTGAATCAATTATCCATGCATCAACTGATATTGAATTTTCCTTGTATAGAGAAGTACCTGAGAAATTCGCAGCCTTATCATTTGTTGCCAGTTGACTTAATGCCTTCATTATATTCTAATACTGATCTTGGGTAATTATCTTATTTGCCCCATCAGTCTTTCGTGTCGAAACCTGGTAAGCAGCAATTTCTTTTTCCTTCTTATGATGAGGATGTTTACAATATTCACAGTATTTACCCTTATTTTTTGAATTTTGCCTAGTATTTTTTGTGGATGACGTGGCCTTTCGTGAGCCTTCAGATACCCTATACGTGGGTGTTGTCGTGGCTAAATAAGGGCTGTTTGATTTAGTTGGGTTGGCGAGCAAATAAGGGCCATCCGATCTCCTCTGATGTGGATCATTGGATTTTGGTGGGCAGATCAAACCGTAGCTGTCCGATTTTCTTCCATCCCAGCCGTTCAAAGTAGGGTTTCCACCTACCCAGCAGTTGTACATCCAAAACGTCTGCCCCTTCCTTGCCCGAAACCCTCGAGTTCTCTAGCCATCCCGTGACTGCCATGGATTCCGTGTGGTATCTCTCCAAATCGGAAGCTGGTTTGGAGGGCAGCAAGGGCGACTCCTTCGCCCACTCTACCGTGCTCAGTTGTGGCTTGCCGCTAGCTTTCCTCTTCGACAGCTAGTTGGTAGATTCGGCTGAGCGAAGGCAACGAGTCCATCGCCAAGATCTGCGATCGAAAAGGTGAGTACGTGTCATTCAAGATAAGTAGAAAACAAGTCACTTTCTCCCTTTCCTTGATTGCTCGGTACTGTTGTAGCATGGTTTCAGGACCCTCGAGATGTTCCTCGGCTGCCTCGAGCTCATTCTAGAGAGCTGAGAGCCAATTGAAGCAAGTAGCGACTAATTGGTTGCCTTGCTTCAGTTCTGAGATAGCTTGGGTGATGGTAAAAAACTTCGCCGGATCAAGCCGCCCGTACATCTCTTGAATGTTCCCCCAAAAAATCTTCGAGTCCTCGGTCGATGGTAGCCTAGCTGCAACATCCGGAGCGAGACAATTCTTGATCCAGGTATGGACCAATTGATTACATTTTTTCTGTCCGTCGGTCGAATAGGGGACGGTGCGGTCAAGGAAGCCGTCTTTGTCCTTCGTTACAAGTGCTCGCTGGAGGTCTCGAGCCCAGGTGTTGTAGTTGTCTTGTCCGGTGAGCTGCATGTTGATGAGTCGGAGCTATTCCGATGTTCATGTGAGATTAGAAGGCTTGATCTATCTGCTCACTACTTAGTCGACTCATCAACTAAGAGCACACAATGCTTAGATATATGGAAGAAGAAACTGAAGATTCCTTTCTATATTCATGAACACATCTCTGAGTCTGTATTAATATGCTTTAACACCCCTTACCCACAATAATTCTCTAACTTACATTACCAGACTTTTTAAAAGGAATTCAGATTTATGATCAAGTTGTGATTGCGTGAGCTATTGTAAAAGTGCTATTATTGTTTGCTAGAAACGTAAAGTACGCATTTGGTATGTCTTTTCTTTCGTGAGATGAGCAGGGCTGAGAATTATTCACCAAATGTCGCAAAATGTTGACAGGGTTATTCTTGACACATCCTAGGGGGTTTCCTAAAAGTGTCGTCGGGGCTTTAAACTGAAGATTGTGTGTGTAAAAGTGTAGTGCTAAAAATATAAAGGCTCGCACAACAGGTATATATCAAAACATTGTTTCTATATTCACCCACATAAACATACATTTCTACACTTCCCTACAATATAGATAGGTCAACAAATACTCCGCCCCTTATAATTTCCAACCTATATCAATGTTTGACACTTAGTTAGTGGATTAACCTCATTTTCCACGCAACTTTGATATGCGTTGCCACAAAACCACATTAATCATGACACAGTCAAGCTTTGTTCTGGGCCTAAGTCCTCCATGGTTGGAGTCGTCAAGCTGTAAAACTATTAAGCCCTTTATTGCACTTCCGTGTGATCTTTACCCAGGCTATAAAGCTGTTAAGCCCACCAAAAGGGTTCTTATAGACATATTCAATGGTATTCTCTAAGGCATACCGAAAGTGGAAGAACTCACTGACAAATTCAGCTAGGTTAGAGTATTCTCTAGAAAGCTTGGTTGTCAAGAGAGGGAACCCAACCTATTATAAGGGTTAGAGTATCTCCTTAGTTGCCTAATGTAAAACTTTGCCCGCATCATTCTCACTGACAAATTCAGCTAGGAAAAACCTTAGCGAAACGCTATTTTTCAACTTCAGAAAACTATATGTGAAATTAGTCTCTATTATACTAAGAAATTAGTTTTTGAGTGATGATTGATCTGTGGCACTCTGGTGTTTTTCACACCAAAAAATGACCTATTTTTGTAATTACGAACAAATAATAGACTAAGCTGATGAGAGCAAAGTTTGAGGAAAAGCATAAGTCATTGATAAAAAATTAGTAGTCAACAGCTTGATGAGTAGCAATATTTTCGGATGTTTAAGCTTGTTTAATTAAATGTCAATAATTTGAAGAGTATCGACAACCAATAAACTTATTAGCGACAAATGTCAGTTATCTAGGATAATAGTCATTGACATCAACATTGACGTGTAACTATCTAGTAGTGATATTTTTGGCTATTTGGGCTTCTTGTGGACAAGTGTTACCATGACCTTTGGTAATCGCAGATATGTTGAGAAAGTTATTCATCTAAAGATGAGAAGTCGTAGCAACATGAAGATATGGAACCAAAAGCTCCAGATAAGTGAAGGCATGGCTAAAACTGTTGAAAAACTACACGTAGGCAGTTATATCGTAAACACTATAAATACTAGAGTTCGTGTACTGTAGAAACCTGTAGCACACGAACTAGCAAACACGTATCATTCAATTATCTTTCAGTTCTTGTACCATGCTATGGTTACTAGATTCATGTCATTGATTCAATTGTGTGTATCTTTGCTATAATTCCTAGGTGTTTCGTTGTTGATTAAATTCCGGCATTGCATCTTTATGTTCTCAAGCTGCGTTGTTGTTTAAATTCTTACTTGTGCACAATTGGTTCCGTTTGAACTTGTCTCGTGCTATGTGATCTTTGCTCGGGCCATGAAGCTGTTGAACTCTTCAGTGCCCTCCAAAATGGTTCTGCTGGACAAATTCGGTGGGAAGGAATCAGCGAAACGCCAATCTTCAACTCTATTCTTTGTTATATATTAGCTTGCTGGGGTAGTTAATACATGCTGGTTTGTAAGATGCTGATGAAGCTATTCAGTCCCCGTTGTAAAAGTTAGTTTTTGTTATATATGAGCTTACTCAGAAATTAGTTTCTGGTGATGATTGATCTGCAGTCTTATGGTGCGGAAGATAGGAGTGTCAAGGGTCAGGTCGGGTCTCCTGGATACTCGACCTGACCCAAAACAAATGGGGTTGTGCTCTACCCGAACCGACCCGACCCAATATCCGAAATACATAAATCAGAAGTCGTCAGGTAGGTTTGGGTCTTTTTCCTTTTTTTTTTCCTTCTTTTTTTAATCTGTGTTGCTTTGTGTTGTTGCTATCAAATAAAATAGTAATGTCATCCACTTCTCACATATCCTTTATTTATACTACTTGACCTGATTTTTGAAATCAATAATTTGGCTTAGTTTTTGTTTTAAGTTTTTACTTTAGGAGAAAATGACTTCATGTTTTAAATTTTTTAAAAGATTTCTCTCATTGATCAATACATATAGGGTTCGGTGGCCTTTATGGGCCTATCTTTTGCTTAGTTTTTTAAATAAAAAAGAATTGCAGCCAACAAGGACGAAATACTAAATAAAATAGAATAAAAATATTGAGGAAACCGGTGAGATGTCGTCATGGTGTGGTTACTAATCTTATGGGTTATTCCGCTCGGATATATGGCAAATTAGCACCGTATAAAAATGTTTTTTTTTTTTTTTTTGTCAGTCTTATTCTACTCCTACTCTAACTCTCACTTTCAGAATTTTATCCTACCTTTTTATAGGACATAGGAGTTAAAACCCACACTTGAAATTAAATCGTCCCCACCCCAAACCCTCTTGAGAAACTCCAGTGATTTCGTACAAAGATGTTAACCTCTTATGGAATCAGCCCTTCAATCATGACAGTCATTTCTAAGCTAGAGTAAGCGAGGCCGTTGTTCTCTAATAAGTTCATGCTTTAGATTAATTATCTAACTTTCATTTACGTCACAAATGTTTCGTGTTTGTAGCCAGCCACATCATTAGATGTATTGATTTTATGGATGAACTTGATATATCTAAAAGCACTCTTTTGTTTGCTTACCATTAATAACACACAAGTCTCTTGATCATTCTTTACAAGGTAAATAATATTCTTTTTTGCACACAACTTGTGAATAAATGAGTTGTTCATAAACAATATTGCATGCGTGGCACATGCTTTAGAAAGATTATGTAGGTGAGGAGGGAAGAAGCAAAACAAAAATAAAAATAAAGGAAAGAAAGACGAAACACGACCTGACCCAACTAAAGGACTACAGGAGTTTCTTTATTTATTACCCGAACCGAATGATACCCAAATTGAAAATACCCGAAAAGTTCGGGTTAGTCTACATCGGGTAATTTTGCCTAGCTTAGTGTAAGGCATATGCCGTCTCTAATGTACATATGCTTGTCAAGTTGCACAAATGTGTTTTATGTGAATAGATTTGTAGGTTCACGAAATTAATATATCTACTATGAATTGCCATCCCAAAGAAAATGAAAACATCTGCAAGAATCTCGGGATTACTAAGTAATTATTTATAACAAAAAAAGAAGTAATGATAAGGTATTACCAAAATTCCTCTGTTACAACTGCATTGCTATAGACACGCTAGGGTCCGCAATACTAGCAAAGTCATTTCGACCTTTCTTGCCAAGGAAGACATCGGTTATAACCATCTTGGACTGTGACAATGCATCCAGCAGCAATTTTCGTATGTACGATGTTAATTGTCGTCGACTGGACATATTATTAATTATGAGAAAGAAATTAAAGAAAAGATGACCACGTATATCGTCTGAATTTTGTTCGAGGATCTTTAGTCCTGTACTCACCAATTAGGTCACTTGTGAGGATAAAGCCAAACCCCATACATGTGGTGAAAGACGAAAGAAAAAAAAAACAAGATATATGAAGAACCAGCCTGGAAGACAAATGTAATTCGATTTGGCTTACCTCGTCCACTCTAGACACATCAAGTATCAAAACTTGATACGGGTGGATAATTAAGTGCTAAAACTTCCAAAATATACACTTAATTGCTAAAATTGGAGAAGAAATAGACACTCAAGTACCAATGATGAGAAATTCCAGCCAAACTTGCTAATATGCAAGATTTTTTTATTGACGTGGTAATTCTTTTAAAAAAAAATTATCCACATAGACACTAAGAGAATGTTAAGCGACGTTGTTTTTGGTACTTAAGTTATCACTTTTTGCAAAATTTGGTACTTAAGTATTCACGTTTAATCACGAGTGGTGCTTAAGTTGTCACGCCCCGATCCTCGGGGACGCGCCCATCCTTCTACTTGGTCGATTTTAAAGTGCGATATCCCAGGACTAAGTATCCCCGACCCTTTCTATTGTATTACGTATGCGGAAGCATTTATAAATCCCCAGACAATAAAACAATGGGATAGAAAAGCAGGCCATATTTTTCATATTGAAATTCACAACCACACTTTTATTGAAGGCGCAACTCATAGTATAATTACAATACTATTCACAGCAAACAAGTCTCACACCTATCTACACTAAGACAGGGTTCATAAAAGGGATGGGATCTCAATCCACATCCGGGTTGTACTTAAGATCCCTCTCTGGATCATCTTCTTCTTCAAAAATCTTTCTCCTCCTCAGGTTCCTCTTCCTTGGCTCCTCCTCAGGGTCCTGAAATGGTTATTCAATAACCAATGAGACCACGTCTCAGCGAGTCCTACCCCCTAAGACCCAATTAGTAAGCCAATACACTATAGGCTGCCTAAACACGGACAGATGAAAGGACTTACCTTGGTCTCAGATTCCACCTGCAAATTAAGGTTAAACACAGATATTCAAACAATTCACGACATCCGATCAAGCATTAATCAATCGACTTAGTCGATTACATGTCATTCGAACCATCTCTAGGTCATTCCCACTCATACCATAATTCCCTAATGGTATAATCCTTCACCAAATCGCATGTGTTTCTCGGGCGTCGTTTTCGCCAATGACATACCGATCACCGACACCGTGCATTATTTAAGGCGCCGTTTTCACCAGTGATATCCTCAATCACCGAACCACGTGTCCTTTCTAGGGCGCCGTTTTCGCCAAGGTGACATCGGCAATATACAACATCGTGAGTTCTTTAAGGCGTCGTTTTCACTAGTGATATTTCCTTAATCACCGAACCACGTTTGTCTATAAGTCATTCACGTGCGTTCTTTAAGGTGCCGTTTTCGCTAGTGATACTTCTAATCACCGAACCACGTATGTCCAATAATATCGTACCTGATTGGTCTCAGCCAATAATATTCTCAGCTAGCTCTCACCATTCTCTTTACTATATAGCCCATCAACGTAACTGGCGCTATATACACATGCTCGGCCATCTACCAATCAAATATTCAATAATAAACAATTTAGGACAAATCCTCCAATTTCACAATTTAAATCAATTTCATATAAATTGAAGCTCAATTAAATAAACGGTCTGCACCATGACAATCAGCACGAAATTCCGGTCACCGCCCATCCCGGTTGAATTTCCAGAAAAATAATTAATTAAATAATTAATTTCGAAAATTAAATAAATCAATATTAAAAATCCAATTTGGGCTCGTATTGCCTGATTGGAGCCCGAAACGGGTCAGGAAAAATCCCGGGATACATTCAATAAATATTAGAAGCTCTCTACTTACTAGTGACTAAGTCTAACCACCTAACATGCATCATTAAATCACTAATTTAATTGTTCTAACCTAATCTAACCACCTAATTGCACTTAATTAAATCTAACCAACCCTAAGCATAATTAGCAAACTAAGAAAGCATTAGTGAGTAAAACTCACTTGCACTAAACGAAGGCCGGGACACCGAGACGACAAAACAACGGCGGCCGTACTTGGGCCGGGCCAAGAACTTTGCAAGCCCGAAGAAACTTTGGACTTCAAGATTGGGCTGACTTCTTTAATCTCTTGGGCTTGAAAATACTGAATTGTGGGCTGCTTGCTGGGCCAGAATTAAACTGAAAATGGTCTCTCTTTGGGCTAAAATAAGCCAAATTGCTAGGCTTCAATTCTAATTGATGATGGGCTGAGTTTCCTTGGGCTGATGGGCCAACCAAGAGGCAACAAAAGCTGCCGATGGGCCTCTGGACTGCAAGGCCAATGTTGCTGAAATCTACGGCAGCTGGACTCCACGAGCTGAGTTGGGCCGAATGTTGGACTGGGGAAGCTCGAGCGTGAAGATGGAAGAAACGGAAGCAGCTTGCGTCTCTGTGGTGTCTCGGACGTGTGGAGGGAGAGATCTCTCGGTGGAGCTGGCCACGTGGATGAAGAGGGAGCAGCTTCAGTCTTCAATTCGGTGGAGAAGCAAAATCAAGATGGAGCAGCTTCGGCGTCGTTGGCAGCTTGCGAGAAGACACGGAGCAGCAATCCGTTGGACGTGTGGTGAGCTGGGAATTTCGGTGTTGCAGCTGGCGGAACACCGAAATTGCAGTGGTCCAAGACGAGGGGAGGGCTTCAATCGAGTGTTGACCGAGTGGGGTTGAAGGCGCGCAAACCGGTGAAGCTGAAATCAAATTGCTGCCGACAAAGCCTAGTGGAGGATGCGGCTTTGATCTTCGGTGCAGCAATTCTTCGGTCCAATCTTCAATGGACTCCTCTGGGCGTGCAAGGATGTGAAGATGGCCGTGTGGATGAAGGACAACACATCAATGAGTCAACAACTCAGCTTTGTTGGACTCTTTTGTGGACCGAATTTGGCAGAGAAATGGAGCTCCGTGGATGAAGATGGAGTCCTCGCTGGGTTGTTTTTAAGGAGCTCCGGGGAGTTGAAAAATAAAATGGAGACGTGCGCAGGAGGGGATAGGGACGGCAAGCAATTGGAGGGCAGCTGGAAATTCTTGTTCAAGAAGCTAAGAATGGGGCCAAAAGTCAAGGACTTAGCCAATCCATTTAATGCTTGTCCCCTCTCATTACTTTCCAACTAAAATTCCACTAAAACAATCCAATTTTGATGTCAAAAATGCTGTCCAAGCATAATTCCGAATTTCATAAACTTAGTCTTTAATTTCTTTAATAAATTCCCAAATTGAGGCCCATTTCGATGTAGAAAAATCTCAAATGATTTTCTATAAATCCCCGACACGCAAAGGCTCGGCCTGAAAGTCCAATTTTCCATTAATTTAGCCAATCTGAATTTCCGTTGATTTTCCGCAATGTCCGAACCCATTTTCCGTAAAAATCTCAGGACCTCCGAAAATCTTTTGAGACTGAGTTGACGTTTCTAAAATAGTTCGTGACACCACAGAACTTTTAATTTTTGAAATCGAACTCAATTTGACGGTTAATTTCACTCCAGCGCGCTTTTATCGTAACCTAGACTACCGGGTAGTTTTTAGAACTTTTTAAGGCAAATAACCCGGGTCGATTTTCTTCGAACCACTTTGAACCCACTCAACTCAATGTCGACTCTCGATTGTCGTGAAAATCTCGAGGTTTCAATTACGGACACAGGGTATCAAAACGATAGTAAAATCACATTAGTATCGATCGACGAGAATTTTCCAATTTAGTGGAGTCACCCACGATCGGCCACACATCTCAGTCGAACAGACCTATCTCTGATCTCAAATCGATTTTTAACTGTGCCGTAATGACCTCTAAAGATGGACACAGTCGAGAAGCCGATTCCTGATTGAGTTATCAAGTCTATTGCCTTAAAATTCCTTAATAATTTCCCCAGATAGTCTAGTTATCTCGAGAGTGATCGGCTCTGAGAATAACCCTATAGGCGCGTCAATGAAATGCCCGATTTATTCAGTAGAAGACAGGGTCGAAAATCTGGATGTCACATAAGTAATCACTAACATCATAACTTGATACTTAAGTAATCATTTTTTAACCATGACTAGCACTCAAGTGAACATGAAAGGTGATGTCATTTCAGATAAGGATTGTTGAGTAGATATTTTCGTAAACCAGCAAGCTCACCAGGGTTGGCACTTAAGTATCCCAATTTTCAAAAAAAAAAAAAAAAATGGGTACTTAATTGTACCTTTTGGAACTTTTTGCGTTCAAGTGTCAAGTCGTGCTAAATTTTGGCACTTGTGGTGTACATTAACCACAAACTTATCCGGAAACTCTATAAATAATATTCAAGTTTCTCCTGTAATCCTAGCTCTCACAATTATCCTCACAAATGAGCATTTACCTAATGCTACAAGGTGAGGGGCCGTCTCATTGAGCTAGTGATACAAAGCGCAATAGATGAGAATGACTTATACTTGGATCGTTGTTTTTTCCTTTTCCGCATTAAGAACGATGGATTCCAAAATAGGTATGTTAATCTTTCTACTTGATTATATGTGTTCTTATTTTAGCTATGGAAATCGAGAGATTGTGCGTATCAGCGTCTTATAGGACACGCATTGCCATGGAAAGTACATTACAATCAAGCTTTTTCCTTGGCCTAAGTCCTTTATGGTCTATGATTAAACCCCCATTGGAGTCGTCAAACTGTGAAACTGTTGAGCACTTCATTGCACTTCAATTCATTGCATAGCCATGTGATCTTTACTCAGGCTATAACACTGTTGAGCCCTCAAATGCGTTATTGAGATTGGAAGAACTCTCCTGAATTACCTAACGTGGAACTTGCCCGCATCATTCTCACAGACAAATTCAGATAGGAAAAACCTTACTAAAACGCTGTACTTCAACTTCAGAAACTCTTATATTATGTTAGCTTGTTGGGGTAGTTATTCCTCCTGCTTATTAGGATGCTGATGAGGCTATTCGATCCCCAATGTGAAATTAGTCTCTATTATATATTAGCTTACTAAGAAATTAGTTTTTCAGTGATGATTGACATGTGGTACTATGGTTTTGTTTGCACCAAAAAATGACCAATTATGATTATTATGGACAAGTAATAGACTTAGTCAATGAGAATAAAGTCAGGTGAAAAGCAGAATTCATCGATTAAAGAAAAAGTCGATGATGTGCAGCAATATTTTTGGATATAGAGCATAGCAATATTTTTAAATATTTAAACTCTTTTAGATAAATGTTGACGACTTGAAAAGTATTGACAAACAAGGAAGTTATCGACAACAAACATAAGTTATTTGGGATGAAGTCATTAGCATAGGCATTGACGTGTAACTACTTAGTAGTGATATTTTCAGATATTTGAGTTTCTTGTGGATAAGTGTTACTATAACTTCTTGTAACCGCAAATACGACGAGGAAGCTACTCATCTGAAGATGAGAAGTTGTGGTGATATGAAGATATGGACCTGAAAGCTCCAAATATGTGAATGCATGGCTAAAATGGCTAAAACAACTAACTATTTATAGATGGTTATGTTGTAAACACTATAAAATACTAGAGTTCATGTATTGTAGAAACCTCCCGCTCATAAACAAACAAACATGTTATCTTTCAATAATCTTTTAATTCTTGCATTTTGTTATAATTTCCATGTTCATGTCATCAATTAAATTCTGATGTGTTTCTTAGTTGCAATTTCTTGACCCACATCGTCGATTAAAATTTGGCATGTATATTTGCTATAACTCCTACATGCCTCGTCATCAATTAAATTCCAACGTCGCATCTCTATGTTCTTAGGTCGTGTCATCGATTAAATCCTGAAATTAATTGTGTACATTTGATTCCCTTTAAAGTGAAGTTCTAGATCCCCTTTTTAAGTTATGATATTTCCTATTTGGAATCGTCGCAGAACTCGTCTCCTTTAATAAAAATTGAAGAACAACTTTGGTGGAAGGTATTTCTTTGCAAAGTCAGATTCTGGCTAAACAGGTTTCTAAGTCGTACGTTGCCTCTTATGTCCATCCGCTTGTCATGTCGAAAGAAAGTTTTTCATGTAGATTGATCCGTCTAGTTCAAGAAATCGATAGATTTACTATGAACTGACATCCCAAAGAAAATGAGAATATCTGTGAAATAAGTGCAACGATCACATGATTAGTAAGCAATTATTGGATGGTACCAAAAGTCCTCAGTAATCACCGCATTACTGTAAACAAACTATGGTTCCTAAAATGAGGACTGTAGTCGGCTTGACCTGACTTCCATCCAATGATCACCTGTCTTTTAGCGTATATCTAACTCAGTTGTCATTTCATGACCTCTCTCTAACTGTAGACACTCATATTTTTCATAGTGATTTCTCCAATCATTTTGCCCTGTCGAGCCTCTTGAGTGTCTCCATTGTGTGATTCGTTCCATAATTGCCCCCTCCAATCACTTTCTACTGAAGGCGACAAGGTGTCTAGTGGCTCGCGAGACTCGCTAGGCCCATCAAGCCCAAAGCATAAAAGGACGGCTCTTGGCAAAAAGACCAAATTTTAGCAAAAGAGAGAACCAAGGAAGAGAACGATGTTATTCTGGCGAGGCGCCGTGAAGTAAGCAAGAAGAATTGAGCGGTCTAAACTTCCATCCTTCTTTTCTTTTTTCATAATGTGAAGGGGAGCTATCAATATCTTTCTTGATAGGCCTACATGTCCTTCTTTGTCCAATATCTGATTCCTTCACAATGACTTTCGAATATAACTTTCTACATCATGTTCAACTCTTTAAAATAGTTAGCCTTCGCCATAGATAAAAAGATAACGTGGTTTCCCGCCCGGTTAACTGGGCTGTTGGCCTGCCAAGAAGTCAATGAAGAAGAGAAGAGAAGAGAAAAGACAGGAACCAGACGGAAGCAAACTCTTGGTAATATTAATTTATTGTATATACTTCTTTAAATAGTGAGAAGCTAAAAAGAAAAATCCTATTACCAGATGTCAATGTATTTTGCAAAATCATATATTTTGCAAGCTAGCAATTCATCCCACCATTTTATTATTCCCAAGTTTATAGGACACTATCTATGTTACTTATACAATTTACCACCCTTAAGATTTTCTTCTTGTGCTATCCTGATTGGCGAGCTGCATGTAAATCTCATTCGTCATCCTTCTCCTACAATAGAGCTACTTCTTTTAACTCGGAGAAAATTGCAGACTTGGAATGAGTTCTCGTTAGTTACTTGTATAGACAGCAAGCCGCGAGATCTTAACGTGCATGAACAGATATGTTTGATTCATTCATGAATTTGATCGGCTCCCATTTTGACCAACCCCGTCTAATCTCTTCAAGAAGATAACAACTGATAAACAGCCTTTGACTCTTCATTCATTCCCTACATTTCTAAACAATTTGGCCTTTAGTATATGTAAATACTGTTAAATTATATTTCGAGTTTGAGCTTGTTAGGAAACCCAATCCGATTTATAGGATGTACATACTATTTATTAAACTGAATCAGTTAGGAAAAAAAATCCACAGATTCTATTTGGATCAGAATTTCTCTTGAAGGGTAGATGGATATAGATAAGTCGAGATTTCTTTTCCTTTTGAAGAAAACTTGTCCAATGAATGGCTATACAGATTTGATCGTGCGAGGAAATTTAAGGTAAAAACAGTCATCCAAGATTTGACCGGATGACCAAGAATCGAACTTCTTGCCAAAACCGTGGACGTCAACTTTGGTCTTTAAAACTCCTGCAAGTTTCTTTTTCTGGCACGAACACAGAAGAAAAAAAGAAAAGGGACGCAAGGGAGCCCTTTGTTTGATCGCACGGTGGGGTTCGGAACATTTTGTGCAGTGAGTTTGACATCTAATTGAGTTTATAGTATAGAAATCGTCAAAGTCACTTGGACATGTCTCTCTAGCAATAAAAGTTTGTTTTCATCAGCTTGCATCGGCATATTTACATTCGCAAATCCATGGGTTGGTTTGTTATCATCAGTTCGCATATCTATATTTGCATGTAAATAATTAAGCTTAGGTGTTGGTTCTGTATCCATATTTTATTGAAGATGCAATTCTCAAATTAAAATAGTCTTCTTTTTAGTTTGTTAATTATGAAAGTGATTTTATTGAAATCGCGATCCTTATTTTTGGGGAAGCTTGAAAAGGTTTGGATCCCTTGTTATTACTCTAAAATTCATTATAGCCTAGAGATTAGAATTGTCGAAGAAAGAATAAGATGTTTCTTTTGTCCTTTCTAGGCCATAGAAATATTAAGAAATAGTTAATATATTCAAGATAATTAAGACCTAACATAACATTTGAGTTTAGAGAGATCATACTATCCTCCCTTGATTTTTTAGTTAAGAATGTTGTAGTTAAGACTAAGACTAATCTCAACTAATATTACAGGTTCGTGAAGAATTTCGAAATCACTTAGCGAAAAGAGACGCATGTGACAGACGGTTGGCTAATGAGCAGGCAAAGCAACACAAATGTACCCAAAAAAAAGGGTGCATTACATGTATTTAAGGCCATAATGACTTTTCTAACTTAACTCGAAATCCCTTTTTAATGTAATCATAAATGCGTTTACGTCTCGAGATCCAATGCGAACCTTGTTGCAAGCTTTCCTTCACCTATATAAAGATCATCTTCAAGAAACCAACAGATCTTCGACAAGCACCAAGAAGGACCCCAATAAAAACCATATGATACACTCTATTTGAGCAAAATGGAGACTGCGGCAGTGAAATCTATGTTGAAGATCGCCGTGGTCGCTTTCCTGGCCTATGTGGCTTCCACGATTGGAGGCGCTGAGGCGATTCCTATCTGTTGCGGATGGGACGAGAGATGCTGCCACCGGGCTCAGAAGGTGGCCTTGGATAAATGAATGAGACTTTCTGGATAATCTATGCAAGGTTTCATCGCAACATACAGTGTATTACTATACATATATATTCATGTCGATTTAAGTGGCACTATGACCGACAAAAAAAAAAAATTATGGATCGTTTATTTGTGATTTGCATTTGTTAGCTCATGCAGTTCTCTTGTTATAGCTATTTCCCTAAATAATGAGATAGTAAGCTTGTTGACACCTAATTTTAGCAAATTTAGGAAAATAAAGAAAATAAAAATTGCATTGGAACAAATAAAAGGAAAAAATGAAAAAAAAATGGGGGAAATTGATTTGATTGATTATGCATGGAAATTTGAAATTCTGAAGAATATTCAGATTTTGTTAAATGCATAAGCAATTTAAAAATCAAGTTAATAAATGGCAAGAATTTTACAAAATGAAATAAATTTAAGAAAAATTGAGATGATTGCAAAATCATGCTCTAATTTACAGTTTTGATTTAATGTGACAGAAGATGGAAACTCGGAAAATACCATACAAAGTGGCCGTTCAGAATCACTATAAAAGAGTCACAATTTTCGTGACCAAGGGGGGAATAATTCGAAAAAATTTTGGGAAAAGGGAGAGGCCTTCTTCGATTTTAGGAGAGAAAGAGAAGAAAAGAGAAAAAAAAATGAGAGAGGGGAAGCAGTGAGGGGGAGAGAGAAGATCGGTGAGGGGACGTGAGAGAAAAAAAAGAAAAAAGAAAAGCAGAAAAAAAAACGCCACTGGTCATCTTCTTCGTGGCTTCCCTTTGCCGCGTGACCGACCCCTGCACAGCTAGTCTCTGAGCTGCACCACCGGCCTTCGCTACGCCCGTGCCTCCACCTGATTCCCCCTGTCCGCGCCGGCCGTGCCCGCATCGGCCGTGCCTGTGCCAGCCCCCCCTTGACGCCACTGCTGCTCTTGTCCTCAGGAGAAGCGAAGCCGCCGACCCACTCTGTCCGCGATTTGCCCAGACCAGTGCCACACCTCCGTGCCGATGGGCCACCACACCATCGCTGATTTTCCCTCTGCTCAAGCTTCACCCTCCGCTAGACGCTTCGACACATGCTGCCGCCAACGTTCGCACCTGAGCATCCCTGTTCGCCTGCCCTCAGTGACGCTCATGCCCACAACCTGCCTTGACACCTGCAAGACCTTCATCGCAGTAACTTGTGACCTGCAGCCCCCACGAGCCCACTCTCTGCTCGACCCGAACGCCCGCCGTCGCTGCTACCAGTCATCGCTGCTCGGTGCCCCTCGCCTGAGCGACCTCCAGTAGCTTGCTCGAGCACCGCCATTGCTGCCGCGCCTCCTTCTGCAAGTAGCCCGAGCTGATCGCCACGCCTCCGTGCCCCTGTAGCAGCCCCCGACGCCACTGTTCGCTACCATCGCTGCTCCCACTGCCTCACTTGCACCTGCACCAGCGACGTCTGCAACTCCGCCGCCGCTTCGATTGACCCGCAGACGCCTGAGCGCCACTGCTGTTCCTGCGACGAGCCACGCTTCCTGATCCGAGCGGCTCCCCTATTCATAGCCATTCTACTAGCTGCCACCCGAGCCCCTCATCGGAGCTCCGACGACCGTGCCCATCGCCCTCACCGGAGCCCTTGGGTGACTTACCACCACAGCTACTGCCTTTGAGCTGTGTCGTGCCGAGCCTCCATCGTTGGTCCACCTCACCGTTCAAATTTTTGGAAAAAAATTCAATTTAGGTAGAGATTTATTTTTTTTTAGGTAGATTTATTTTATTAGGTAGATTTGTTTTATCTTATTTTAGTTTTTGATATTTTATTCTCTTTGTTTGAAATATTCTCCAATGCATGATTGAAATTCCTTGATGTAGCATCCAATTCGCAACCACACGAATTTTTATTCTATTTATAAAGCTTTAGATGGAATAATTATTCACGCGGGAGTAAAATTGATATCTTGATATTTAAGGCTTAAGATCAATTTATCGATTTTATTAGCAAGATAATCAAGTTTGAATTTCAATTCGAGTGGTGGATAACATTTTTGATGACCATGGATGATTTGGTGTTTATTTTTTTAATTGTTCTATTTATCTCGAAAATACACAAAAAATTGCATTTGCATCCCATGTAGATTAGGATTGATTGCATGATTGGTTAGTTAGTCATTTTTTTTAAATGCATATTTAGATGATATCTAGGTTAGATGATATCTTTGAATTAAATTGCATATCTAGGATAGGAAATTTACTTATTTCAAATTTTTTAAAAAATAAAAAAATAAAAAAATAAAAATCCAAAAAAATGCATACATGTAGGATGTTAGTTGTTTGTTTTTTGTTTTTAAATCGAATTGCATGTTTAATTATTTGGCAATTTTAATTTCGAATTTTATAAAAAAAAGCACAAAAAATATCATGTGCACGTCATATAGAATTAGGTTCATGAAATGCACGTCATTTAGTGATTACTAGATTCATTTAATTAGAACTTCCTTCTCATTAGAGTTAGGTCATTTGATTAATTTAGATTGCATACTTGTGTCATATAGTTTAGGTCATATTGCTATGTCATATCATTTCATTAGTAGCATGCATTGCATGATTCTCATTAAATAAATGAAAAAAAAATTGAGTGATTGCATGTTAATTAGAAATCATATTTAGGAATGTTGATGTGAATTCTAATCTAACAACGCATATGCTTTCATTGCTTTGAGGTAAGTTTTGCAATTTATTTGTTGCTTTACTTGGGTGTTTAATTGGTGGTTTGCGCACCCGCATGAGCACCTCACATGTTAGGGAATTAGATCTAAAATCAATTTAAGTTGCCTGCAAAAACATTTTTAAAAATAAAAGAATGGTACCGAAAGGGCATTAGAGAAATCTAGTGTAACCAAGTCCCCGTACCCAAAGTCTCTAGTTCGTAGGAGTAAAGTAAAACTCCCGTTACTTCATTTGGGTTTCTAATCGACCCACCAAAAAATAGATTAGTGGCGACTCCTAGATAAAATTCACTTGCATGTTAAGAATTTGAACCTAAAGTCGCGAATTGGTATTGGCTTGGGAGAGCCCGAGCTAAGTCTAGGTTAGTAATCCATTAGCCAAACCCTAGGTGGTTCACACCCGAAAATTTGGTCACGACAGTTTGGCGACTCCACTGAGGACTTGTGTTAAAACACTTAGTGGACTTAGGCCAATTTTCTTCTTTTTGAAAAATGTTTTTGTTTGGCAGTGAGGATTCCTAGTACGTCCCTAACATTTAGGTGTTAAATGTTCTTACAGATTGGGAGATATAAGGGGAGTAGTCTTTGCTAACCCTTGTCTTGCAAGTTGGAGTTGTGTATGAATGTTTTAAATTCAAGCTATTAAAGTGTTGTTTGATTTAAATTGTTGTGCATGCCTTACATGTAGCACTACACTATTGCACACACAACCTGCCATCGAACCTAGGCCGCACTAGGATATTTAGGATGGTGTTGAGTTGGATACGACTTCAACCGCGAGGCCGCGTAGTAGAGGTTGCCCAACTCAATCCCGAAAGTTTTTCTTGGTGTCAAGAATGTTTACCTTTGCCCGCGAGGTTGCGTCGCATTGGGGTATCATTCTTGACTGAGTCGGAGTTAGGAGGACTTGACTTAGCATGCGAGGCTGCAACTAAGTCATCTCACCCTTTTAACTCCATTTTGCTAAGCTGTCTAAATAGAAATCGAGCCTCACACTTCATGCGCTTGTGTATGTGATTGCCGTCAATTTTCCTTGGTGAAGTAATTTTTCTATCCCTATACCATGCAATTTATTTTGGTCCGTCCATGACAATCTAGGGGTAGTCATTTGATCTAATTCCTTTGTCAATCATAAATGAAGTGAGGGAATTGCCATGCAATGAATCATTTGGAAAATAAAAAACTTTGTAGAATTTATTTTCAATTCATGTCCAGAAAATTTGATCTTACTAAGGTGTCTATTTTTCTAGCTCTCTTTAGGAAATTCTCTTCTTGTAAGAACTTTCCATAAAAAAAATGAAAAAAAAGTTGATAGATCATTGTCATGGATTGATTTGCTATTTGCACCTCATACTTATGCATTTTCATCCATTTAATTTAGGTGATAACGGATCCTCCACGCTCTCCCATCATTACGTGATCAAGGGCTAAAATGGCTGACCAAAACGAGATGTGCGATTGCATGTCCTCCATGGAAGATCAACTCAAACAGTTAGCTGCCTCCATGCAGCTTATAACAGCTCAACTTTAATCCCTCCAGGTGAATCCAAATCCTCCACCTCCTCTCCCTGAGATAGTAGTCCCGAGGCAGGCAAACAGGGCCCAAATGAGTGATGACAAAATGCTTGGGCAGGAAGATGACATGGTCCTTGTTGGAAAGGCCAAGCTTGACAGTGTTCCCAAGACAGATCAGGATGAATGCGTTGCAAAGCTGGAAGAGAAAGTGAGACAGCGGCAGGAGTCACAAAACTCACTCCCGTTCGACCTCTCGGTTTATGAAAAGGTCAAAATGCTGAGTAAGTTCAAAATGCCAGAGTTCGAGAAGTACGATGGTTGATGTGAATCGTTGCGGAAAGATCGTTCTACGAAGGCCCAGATGGTGCGAATTGCGAACCTTGACCTCCAATCAAACCTGTGATTGGCAACCTCGGTATGAACGTAACCTATTGACAAACGCGTGTCAACCAACCAACGTTATAAACGCCACGAGCGAAAGAATTCGCTATCTCGCTTGATAAGTCGAATTAACCATCACAAGGAAACCTTGATTAGGTCAAGTCCTCAAAAGAACAGTAGAAGAGAATCTCTCAACTTTTTCCTCAAAAATAAAATATATCTGTCAAATATTTGGTGACCAGATAATCAAATTGCGCCAAGATTTTCAAGATTCTTCAAGATTTGATCCAAGGTCATCTTCATGCCGAAGATCATGAACCATGACACCAACAGCTTGCCTAAATTGCTTGGCCCGCGCTCGAGTGATCGAACCAGTAGGAATAGACAATGGGTCCTTAGCTCCTCCTCCTCGATATGGCTCAATGTCCACATCATTTTCTCCCCCGTGCAAAGGATTTGCCCTCAAATCATTACTGGCATCGAAAAGAGTCAAGTCAGAAACTTTAAATGTGGCACTAAGATCATACTTACTTGGAAGATCAAGCTTGTAGGCATTATTGTTAACTCTTTCCAAAACCATGAATGGTCCATCCTAGCGGTAATAACTTAGAATGTCGTTGCTTAGGAAATCTCTTTTTGCGCATATGAACCCAAACCCAATCGCCGGGTTCAAACACCACTTCCTTGCGCCCTTTGTTGGCTTGCCTTGCATATTGCTCAGTCTTGCACTCAATATTTGCGCGCGTCTTCTCATGTAACGCCTTGACAAATTCAACTTTCTTTGCTCCATCTAAATCCACACGCTTATCAATAGGTAAAGGGGTTAAATTTAAAGGAGTTACCGGATTAAAACCATAGACAACCTCAAATGGTGTAAATTTTAGTAGCAGAATGCATGCTCCTATTATATGCAAATTCAACATGTGGCAGACAATCTTCCCAAGATTTTATGTTCTTTTTAATAATAGCATGCAACAATACCCCTAAAGTTTTATTAACTACCTCGGTTTGACCATCGGTCTGTGGATGACAAGTAGTAGAAAATAACAACCGTGTTCCTAATTTTTTCCACAATGTTTTCCAAAAGTAGCTGAGAAATTTAGAATTTTGACCTGAAACAATCGATCTAGGCATGCCATGCAAATGTATAACCTCCCTAAAGAACAAATCAGTAACATGAGATGCATCATCAGGTTTATGACAAGGTATAAAATGAGCCATCTTTGAAAATCGATCAACAACCACATAAATAGAATCTCTACCATACTTAGACTTAGGCAATCCTAACACAAAATCCATAGAAATATCAGTCCAAGGATGCATTGTAATAGGTAACGGTGTATACAAGGCATGCGGTTTAGTTGTAGATTTCGATTGCTTACAAGCAATGCGTTTCTCACATACACGTGTGACATATGTCTTCATATGTGGCCAATAAAAATGTTCATGCAGCACTTCATAAGTTTTATTAATGCCAAAATGCCCCATTAAACCACCACTATGCGCTTCTCGCACCAACAATTCACGCAAAGAACACTTAAGCAAACATAGTTTGTTTTTACGGAAAAGATAACCTTCATGCCTATAGAATTTATCAAATGCAGTATGTTCATATGCTTCAAATACTCTCCCAAAGTCATCATCCTCAGTATATAAGTCCTTGATATGCTCAGAACCTAAACACTTTGCTTCTAAAGTAATTAGAATTGCATACCTTCGAGAAAGTGCATCGGCTACCACATTCTCCTTACCTTTCTTGTACTTGATCACATATGGAAAAGTCTCGATGAACTCCATCCATTTGGCATGTCTTTTATTCAACTTCTGCTGCCCTTTCAAGTACTTCAAGGTCTCATGGTCGGTGTGGATCACAAACTCCTTTGGCCATAAATAATGTTGCCAAGTCTCCAAAGCTCGCACTAAAGCATACATCTCCTTATCATAAGTAGGATAATTCAATGTTGCTCCACTCAATTTTTCGCTGAAATAGGCTATGGGACGCCTTCCTTGCATCAACACGGCTCCAATTCCCGTACCAGAAGCATCGCACTCTATTTTAAAAGTAGCACTGAAATTCGGCAAAGATAACAAAGGAGAATTAGTCAACTTATCTTTTAGCAGATTAAATGCTTTCTCTTGCTCTTCTCCCCACGTGAAACCCACGTGCTTCTTGATAACCTCAATTAAGGGTGTAGCAATGGTGCTGAAATTTCTCACAAATCGCCGATAAAAACTCGCCAATCCATGAAAGCTACGCACTTCTCCTACAGTCTTAGGCGTTGGCCATTCACGGATTGCTTTGACCTTTTCTTCGTCAACCTATATACCATTAGCACTAACAAGAAATCCTAGAAATACTAATTTGTTGGTAACAAAAGAGCACTTCTTTAGATTAGCGTATAATTGCTCGGCCCTTAAAACCTACAAGATAGCTCGCACATGCTCAATATGGTCATCGGGACTTCGGCTATAAATCAAGATGTCATCGAAATAGACAACCACAAATCGACCAATAAAAGCACGCAAAACATGATTCATAAGTCGCATAAATGTGCTCGGTGCATTAGTTAATCCAAATGGCATGACTAACCACTCATATAATCCATACTTGGTCTTAAATGCAGTTTTCCATTCATCACCTTCTTTCATCCTAATTTGATGATAACCACTTTTCAAATCAATCTTAGTGAAAATGCAAGAACTATGCAACTCATCCAACATGTCATCTAACCTAGGAATAGGATGTCGATACTTTACCGTAATGTTATTGATTGCTCGGCAATCGACACACATTCGCCAAGTTCCATCCTTTTTTGGCACTAACAAAACAGGGACGGCGCATGAGCTAAGACTCTCTCTCACATACCCCCGTCCCAATAGTTCGCTACTTGCCGCTGAAGTTCCTTTGTCTCCTCAGGATTGCTTCGATATGCGGGTCGGTTAGGTAATGGCGCACCAGGAATCAAGTCAATTTGATGTTCTATGCCTTGAATCGGTGGTATCCCTCCAGGAAGTTCATCGGGAAAGACATCTTCAAATTCCTGCAATAAAGATACAATAGGACTAGGCAAACTTGGGTCAATATTGTTAGTAGAAAACAAAACCTCCTTGTACACAAGTACAAGCATTGGTCAATCTAGAACTAAAGCTCTTCTCACTTCACTTGATTTTGTATAAAAATTATTTTGCCTCTTTTCTTTCCTCTCTTTTTCCTTGCGTCTCAGACACACCACGCAAGCCCTCGGATTTCTCACCTTTTCTCTCTCTCTCTCGGCTTCTCGTTGTAACTTTAACTGATCTCGATACACCTCACTAGGTGTCATTGGTACCAAGGTATAAGTCTTTTGATTCATCACCAATGAATAATGATTAGTATACCCATCATGTTGTACCTTTCGATCATATTGCCATGGTCTTCCAAGTAAGATATGACCCGCTTGCATAGGTACAACATCACACTCTACCCCGTCCTTGTATCTCCCTATCTCAAATGGAATTCGAACTTGCTTCGATACTTTCACCTCACCACTATCATTTAACCATTGAAGTTTATAAGGTCTAGGGTGCTTTGTCGTTTTCAAACCCAACTTATCCACCATAATGCAACTTGCCACATTCGCACAACTACCTCCACCAATCATCATACTACAGATCTTACCATTCACCACACATCTTGTATGAAACAAGTTATCTCTTTGTTAGTGATGCTCCTTCTCTTTTACTTGCACACTCAGAGAACGCCTAACCACCAATAAGTCTCATTTTATAGCCACTTCTCCATCACTACAATCCTCTAATGGAGGCATCTCATCATCCTCTTCTTCCCTTTCACTTTCGGACTTAATAACACCATGTCCAGTCATGATCATCACCCTCCTATTAGGGCATTGATTTGCCATATAACCCCTGCCCAAACACTTAAAACATTTAATCTCACGAGTTCTAGTATTAGGGTTTTCGGTTTTACCTAAAGTCGGATTCATTCCAACTTTACCGTCCCTCTCCTTCTCCTTTGAGGTTTTGGTTTTGGTATTGTTTCCTCTCCAATTTGGCTTCTCCTCTCTTCCAATTGGATCTCCAATTCTGATTTGAACCTCCTCCACTCTTATGATTTCGGTCCAACTTCAATTGCTGCTCAACTTTGATGGCTTTGTCCACCAATTCCTCCAATTCAACATAGTGTTGTAGCTCCACCACCCTTGCTATGTCTCAGCTCAAACCACTCAAAAATCTTGACATTGTGGCCTCATGATCCTCCACCACATTAGTACAGATCATGGCAATCTCCATCTCCTTGTGATACTCTTCCACGCTCTTATTACCTTGTGTGAGATTTTGTAACTTTTGAAACAAATCTCGATGGTAATGACTTGGTACAAAACGCCTCCTCATCACCGCTTTCATCTCATCCCACGTCTCTATCTGTCTTTCACCATTGCGCCTCCTATTAGTCACAAGTTGATCCCACCAAATTATAGCATAATCAGTAAATTCAACAGCTGCAATTTTTATCTTTTTGAGCTTGGAATATCGTTGTCAATCAAATACCATCTCCATGCGTTTCTCCCATTCTAGATACGCATCAAGATCATTATTCCCTTGGAAAGAAGGAATCTTCATCTTGATATTGCTAAGTTCATTATATTCTTGGTGTCTAAACCCTCGGGCTCCATTCCATCTTCCAAATCGATCATCTCGGTCATCCTCCATGTCAGCCTCATCATCATCATAATGCCGATGCCTTCTAAGTTGTGTTCTAGAGGCATCTCGCTAATGTTGCGGCCTTCCTCGGGGTGGCTCTCGATCACCATCAACCCTCATGCCATTCCCCATCATTCGACCACTAAGCTCCTCAATTACGGCCCTCAATTGCTGGATGCTTTCCACGAGCGCTTCATCCTTTCGTATGGAGTCAACCTCCCTTTGATTCACGCTTTCTTCGCGCGACATATTTTAGACCTGCAAGTAAACGTTAGTCACAAAAATCCTCACGTGTTTCTCTCAAGGTGTTTGGCACTCCCCTCGTGTTTAACTCAAGTCTAGGCTTTTTCCACCCTCAATTAAGCTTACACACTCTTGTATTCTCTTTTCACAAGCTCTTTATTGGACTCAAAACCTGTCTCTCAACCCCCTCACGACAATCAATCAAACTAATCAAACAAGATTAGATCACTATTGATTTTGTTTCAGCAAGTAACGATTTTAAACCAACAAGTACAACTTTCGAAATTCCAATTGAAACGCAAATCACTACTGATTTTGTTTCAATTCGGTCTACTAACAAACGAGTCACCTTCTTGATTTTTTTTTTGTTCGGCTAATTTTTTTTGCCGAATCTATTTTTTTTTTGCGCACTTTTTTTTTTTGTGTGCGTTTTCTTTCTCTTTTTTTTTGACGAAATTTTTTTCTTTTTACGAACTCAGATAAAATTTAAGATGCTAGAAAAAAAATTAGAACTAACAGCAAACAACTTCGTATGGAAGCACAAAAGCAGTCGGATCCCTAAATTGGCTAGAACCAAAACCCTAGCTCAATAAATCTCAAATTGCTGAATATAAACAGAAAATTAAAGATAAATAGACCTTGTAGAACTTGGGCTATGATACTAATTGATGTGAATCGTTGCGGAAAGATCGTTCTACGAAGGCCCAGATGGTGTGAATTGCGAACCTCGACCTCCAATCAAACCTGTGATTGACAACCTTGGTATGAACATGACCTGTTGATGAATGCGTGTCAACCAACCAACGTTATAGACGCCACGAGCGAAAGAATTCGCTATCTTGCTCGATAAGTTGAATTAATCGTCACAAGGGAACCTTGATTAGGTCAAGTCCTCAAAAGAACAGTAGAAGAGAATCTCTCAACTTTTTCCTCAAAAATAAAATATATCTGTCCTCAAAGAAATTTGACAAATCCTTTATATAGGCTTTCTAGCCGCCACACAAACCCTAAAACCAACCCTAAAAATCTAATGCGTCATATTCTAGAATATTCCTAAACAAGAAGATATATATATATATATATATATATATATATATTGACTTGGTCAAATATTTAGTGATCAGATAATCAAATTGCGCCAAGATTTCCAAGATTCTTCAAGATTTGATCCAAGGTCATCTTTACGCCGAAGATCACGAACCATGACGCCAACAGCTTGCCTAACTTGCTTGGCCCGCGCTCGAGTGATCGAACCAGTAGGAATAGACAATGGGTCCTTAGTACCTCCTCCTCGATATGGCTTGATGTCCACATCAATGGTACATCTTGCCCAAAATTTCATTTGTAGATATACCATGTACGCATGGCCTAGCATGTCAAAAATGAGCCCCTCATGATCCAATCATTTCATGCGAGTTTGACCGGACCCACACTAAGCTGGTACGTGATGAAAAATGTGAACCTCCTCGACACTTGGAACGAAGTGGCTGACGTATTCCTCAAATAGTATAAGTTTAACATGGACATCGCACCTTCCCGAAAAGACCTTGAGTGGATGGAAAAGAAGAGGAGCGAGTCATTTAAAGAATCGCTATGAGATGGAGAAATCTGGTAGCTCAAATCACTCATGAGCCTACTAACAAGGAGTTAATGAAGTTATTCGTCAAAACTCTCCCGTCTGAGTTCCGTACCCATACCCGAATGGCCAGCACGTACGTCGAGAGCTTCAATCAACTTATTCCTGTGGGAGAACAAATTGAGATTGGGTTAAGAGATGGATGGTTCAATGAGTCGACCCATCAAAGCAAAAGGTTCACCATGAAGAAAGACCAAGAACCTGCACGGAAGTCAATGTTGCGTATGCACAATCTAGCAAGTCTCCAATTGTTCATGTCCCTAAGAATCAACAAGGCGGTGTCCATTCGACTGTGCCTCGGCAGTTTACTAGAAGGCAGTTCATTCCTCTTCCTGGCCTTCTGTCCCAGGTTTTAAAGGTCCTACAAAAGAAGGGGTTGTTGTCCTACGAGCCAAAGCAACCCAATGCTGAAAAATTTTCTAACTACGACCCCTCCAAGAAATATGAGTACCATATGGGGAAAGTAGGACATTCGACTAATGAGTGCATAACCTTGTGCATTCAATACTGCTCAGACGAATCCTTTACTTGAGCTTGAAAGTGCACGTGATGGACACCCTGGGGTAGCCAAGTGATGGATGGGATGGCATGGATGATTCGACCTCCAAATACAAAGAGCTCTGATGACACCCTATAAGGAGTTACAAGCTTGTTCGACGACCTCATCATAGGAGCCATAGATCAAGGAACCCCTAAAGAGATGGGCCTTGACCCACAAGAGGATAGTCTTATAGCATGCAAAGGTGTGGAAATGGTCCAATCCAATTCCAGATCCTAGGGGCAAGTTTGCTTCAAACTACAGTGGTCCATTCGTGGTGAAGAAGGTACTTCCTAGCGGTGCCTTGATCTTGGCAAAAATGGATGGTTGTGAGTTTTCCACTCTAGTTAATTCAGATGCTATCAAGAAGTATTACCCATGATAGAATTTGCCATGTCATGTTTTGAACTGCAAAGCATTTCTATGATGAATAAATTGCTTCAATGAGTTGAATTGTTCAAATTTGTTGCAAATCTTGCATTTTTCTTCCTTGATGAATATTGCGAGACTGAATGTGTCAAATGGGATACATTGGAATGATGAAAGGCAGGACTTATTCCATACACTATTTCATACACTAATCCCTAGTGAGTTATGTGGAAAAATTCCGTGCTCACAAGGAAAAGGTGATCTCGCAATGGGTACGTCAATCGAAGTGATGAGAGGCATTATTTTCTCTATCCCAAACACTACAAGTGATCTATTACTTAACCCCTTTGGGCCCCATACGCTTATGGAGATTTTTTTAAAATTATCCTTGTCAAGGACCATCCCACATTGCGATAAATTCAAAATGAATGGTAGGAATCTTGTTGCTCGCACTTACATTAATCTTCGGGTATTGATTTTACTGTGTAACTTGTATGGTAATTTAAAGTGCCCTAGAATGATGAAGAGCAGTCATTTCTCTATCCTATACACGTTTATCCATTGCATAGCCCACTTGAGCTTATGAATTCATTTCATATAAAACCCAGTGGGTGATCATTCCCCATACTGGGGCAAGACAAAAACATTCAAGTGGCATGAACTAGAATGCTGACAAAAATGGAGATTCTATCCAAAGAAAATAAGTGCAAAAAATGGGGCATGAAAAAGTAGTGTGCCCGGTAAAAGCAAGGCAAATGCCCAGAAAAGAGAAAAATCAAACTCTTGATATAATGAGTCGTATCCCCAACAAGGTGGTACTAAAAATCAAATGCTATTGCAATCAATGGAGTTGTAATATAAGAAAAATCTTCGACAATGGAGAAGGAAAGTGGTGGAAATGTCAAGATGATCATCAATTTTGACCCTCTAAACACTTTTTGAGCCTAATGATCCTTTCATTTCTCAACCCATGAAGCAAGCCTATGTTACGTCCCTTGCAAAGTCTCTTCTGATTAGGGCACTTGGATTAACCTAGGAGTTCACATGTTTTAAGCATTACTCAAAGAAGTGCGAGCAAGATTATTTCTTTCTCATTTTGCAAGGTTCTTGACTTATAAACCCGGAGATGATTACAGAATATCACTGATTCTTTCAAAAGCCTCGACTCAAAGAGTCCCTTTTGTTAAGCCATTGACTAGGCCCGCCTTACGGTCCTTGTTAAAGACCTCTTAGATTGGTAAGGTCGTACAACTTGCGAGATTGCACAAACCCTTGTTTGGCATGATGACAGTGACATAGAGTGATTGCCAAAATCCTGCGTCAAAAGTTAGGATGAAACGACCCTTTTAATGAGGATGAGAGAAAAATCCTTTTAGACCAAAAGATCTCTCATTTGATATATCCATGACACTCATGTGTTCAGATTGGAATATTCTTTTGAGATATTTCCTGATGGAAATTAGGCGATGCAAGATTGATAGAAATCACCACGCATGAACCTCATTTGAATTAATGCATATCTGTGAATGCATATTGCCTTTCCTACAACTGTGTTTTGCAGGAAACATATCCCCAAGGAACAGAGATGTCACCAGGTAAGTCTATCTCTATCCATACCTTAAATACTTGTCATTGTACAGGTATTCCTTTTCAAGCACTGGTGCTCAATGGAGTCGCCCCCCAAAGATTTTTCCTAGATTCATCCTATTCAGGCGATCATAGAATGGTACGGGTCCTGGGCAACACCTATTCAGGCGACCGTAGAATGGTACGGGTCCTGGAAAATGAATCCCAATTTAGGCGACCATAGAATGGTTCGGGTCCTAGACAACACCTATTCAGGCGACTGTAGAATGGTACGGGTCCTGAAAAATCATGTTTTCGTCAAGGCGACCATAGAATGGTACGGGTCCTAGACTACCTCAATTCAGGCGACCGTAGAATGGTACGGGTCCTAAATAGCATTCAGGCGATTGTAGAATGGTACAGGTCCTGGAAAATGAATCCCTGTTTAGGCGACCGTAGAATGGTACGGGTCCTAAACAACCTCAATTTAGGCGACCGTAGAATGGTATGGGTCCTGGAAAATAGATCCCTGTTTAGGCAACCGTAGAATGGTACGGGTCCTAGACAACCTCAATTCAGGCGATTGTAGAATGGTACGGGTCCTGGAAAATCATTTTTTCATCAAGGCGACCGTAGAATGGTACGGGTCCTGGAAAATCATTTTTTTTGTTTAAGCGACCGGAGAATGGTACGGGTCCTGAGAAAGCAGTTTCTTTGCGAAGTCATGTTACTATTCTGGGCGACCGTAGAATGGTATTAGTCCCGGACATGTAACACCAATCTATCTTGAGTTACTCTGCCATCCCCGAAGGTAAGTAATTCCAGGTAAGTTCCTTTATCATTTGCATTAACATTTCCATGCATCATATAAAGTTCATTTCAAAATGGGATTCATTTTTCCAAAAAAAAAAAAAAAAAAGGTCATTCAATACATGTGCATGATCAAAATTTAGGTCTCAACTTGTCTTTGAAGGCAACATCTACGAGCTCACCTTTAAAGAGGGGCAGCTATAGACACCTAATTTTAGTAAATTTAGGAAAATAAAGAAAATAAAAATTGCATTGGAAAAAATAAAAGGAAAAAATAAAAAAAAAATGGGGGAAATTGATTTGATTGATTATGCATGGAAATTTGAAATTCTGAAGAATATTCGGATTTTGTTAAATGTAGAAACAATTTAAAAATCAAGTGAATAAAGGGCAAGAATTTTACAAAATGGAATAAATCTGAGCAAAATCGAGCTAATTGTGAAATCATGCTCTGATTTACAACTTTGATTTAATGTGACAGAAGATGGAAACTCGAAAAATACCATACAAAGTGGCCGTCCGGAATCACTATAAAAAAGTCACAATTTTCGTGACCAAGGGGGGAATAATTTGAAAAATTTTGGGAAAAGGGAGAGGCCTTCTTCGGTTTTAGGAGAGAAAGAGAGGAAAAGAGAAAAAAAAAAAATGAGAGAGGGGAAGTGGCTGGTCTGCAGTGAGGGGGAGAGAGAAGATCGATGAGGGGACGTTAGAGAAAAAAAAAGAAAAAAAGAAAAGCAGAAACAAAAACACCACTTTTCATCTTCTTCGTGGCTTCCCATTGTCACATGATCGACCCCTGCACAGCTGGTCTTCGAGCTGCACCGCCGGCCTTCGCTGCGCCCGCGCCTTCGCCTGATTCCCCCTGTTCGCACTAGCCGTGCCCGCGCCTCCCCCCCCGCGCGCGCGCGCATGACGCCACTGCTGCGCGCGTTCTCAGGAGCAGCGAAGCCATGGACCCACTCTATTCGCGATTTGCCTAGACCAGCGCTGCGCCTCCGTGCCGATCGTCCACCACACGATCGCTGATTTTCCCTCTGCCCGAGCTTCACCCTCCGATAGACGCTTTGACACTTGCCGCCGCCAACGTCCGTACCCAAGCATCTCTGTCCACCTGCCCTCAGTGACGCTAATGCCCACGACCTGCCTAGACACCTACAGGACCTTCACCGCAGTAACCTGCGAACTGCAACCCCTGCAAGCCCACTCTCTGCTCGACCCGAACGCTCGCCATCACTGCTGCCAGTCACCGTCGCTCAGTGCCCCTCGCCTGAGCGACCACCAATAACTTGCTTGAGCACTGCCATTGGTGCCACGCCTCCTTCCATCAGCAGCCCGAGCTGATCGCCGCGCCTCCGTGCCCTTGTAGTAGCCCGCGATGCTACTGTTCGCTACCATCGCTGTTATCGCTGCCTCTCTCGCGCCTGCACCAGCAACGTCTGCAGCTCCGCCACTGCTCCGACTGACCCGCAAACGCCCGAGTGCCGCTGCTTCTCCTGCGACGAGCCGTGCCTCCTGATCCGAGCGGCTCCCCTATTCGTCGCCATTCTACCAGCTGCCACCCGAGCCCCTCGTCGGAGCTCCGATGACCATGCCCATCGCCCTCACCGAAGCCCTTGGGTGACTTACCACCACAGCTGTTGCCTTTGAGCCGTGTCATGTCGAGCCTCCATCGTTGGTCCACCTCATCGTTCGAATTTTTGGAAAATATTCAATTTAGGTAGAGATTTATTTTATTTTTAGGCAGATTTATTTCATTAGGTAGATTTCTTTTATCTTATTTTAGTTTTTGATATTTTATCTCTTTGTTTGAAATATTTTCCAATGCATGATTGAAATTCCCTAATGTAGCATCCAATTCGCAACCGCACGAATTTTTATTCTATCTATAAGGCTTTAGATGAAATAATTATTCACGCAGGAGTAAAATTGATATATTGATCTTTAAGGCTTAAAATCAATTTATCGATTTTATTAGCAAGATAATCAAGTTTGAATTTCAATTCGAATGGTGGATAACATTTTTGATGACCATGGATGATTTGGTGTTTATTTTTTTAATTGTTCTATTTATCCCGAAAATACCAAAAAATTGCATTTGCATCCCATGTAGATTAGGATTGATTGCATGATAGGTTAGTTAGTCATTTTTTTTTAAATGCATATTTAGATGATATCCAAGTTAGATGATATCTTTGAATTAAATTGCATATCTAGGATAGGAAATTTACTTATTTCGAATTTTTTAAAAAATAAAAAAAAAAAAAAAAAAAAATCCAAAAAAATGCATTCATTTAGGATGTTAGTTTTTTTTTTTTTTTTTTTTGAAATCAAATTGCATGTTTAATTATTTGGCAATTTTAATTTCGAATTTTATAAAAAAAAAAAACGCAAAAAATATCATGTGCACGTCATATAGAATTAGGTTCATGAAATGCACGTCATTTAGTGATTACTGGATTCATTTAATTAGAACTTCCTTCTCATTAGAGTTAGGTCATTTGATTAATTTAGATTGCATACTTGTGTCAAATAGTTTAGGTCATATTGCTATGTCATATCATTTCATTATTAGCATGCATTGCATGATTCTCATTAAATAAATGAAAACAAAAAATTGAGTGATTGCGTGTTAATTAGAAATTATATTCAGGAATGTTGATGTGAACTTAATCTAACAATGCATATACTTTCGTTGCTTTGAGGTAAGTTTTGCAATTTATTTATTGCTTTACTTGGGTGTTTAATTGGTGGTTTACGCATCCGCATGATCACCTCACATGTTAGGGAATTAAATCTAAAATCAATTTAAGCTGCCTGCAAAAACATTTTTAAAAATAAAAGAATGGTACCGAAAGGGCATTAGAGAAATCTAGTGTAACCAAGTCCCCGTGCCCAAAGTCTCTGGTTCGTAGGAGTAAAGTAAAACTCCCGTTACTTTACTTGGGTTTCTAAAAATAGATTAGTGGCGACTCCTAGATAAAATCCACTTGCATGTTAAGAATTTGAACCTAAAGTCGCGAATTGATATGGGCTTGGGAGAGCTTGAGCTAAGTCTAGGCTTAGTAATCCATTAGCCAAATCCTAAATAGTTCACACCCGAAAATTTGGTCGCGACAAAGCTCATGGCCATTATCTTCATAGTGATTGATAGAATCTAGCAATGAGCATCGGACAATACCAGCTTCGGGTTTTCTTCACGACCTTTCTGCCACGAGATTTTCATAGCCTCATTTTATTAGCCACAAAATGATACGTCGCTGAAGCTACAATATTAGACGAAATTTTCATAGGAAAAGTCGGTCTTTTTTTAGCCAGGGAATTTTCGTGGCAAAAGAGTCGTAGAGAAAAAAAGTATTCACTTTCGGGGATGATATGTTTTGTGGCTGAATAGTCGTAGCAATTTTTTTTTTTTTTGGGTAAAATTGTGGCTAAAAGTTTCACGTAGTTTTTGCACGGAAATAGTTTGTCGCTGATAGAATCATCTGGCCACGAATTGGTTTGTGGTTAAAAGCCCCATGTGAATGTACATGAAGCTGTAGCCCCGAAAATTTATATTTTCGCCGCGAGCTTGTTTGTTTGCAAAAAGTGTGTCGCTGCTTATTTCGAATTTCTTACGAAATTTCGCAAGTCCCAGATTATGATTTTTACATTTTAGGTTCCATTTCCAAATCTAGGTATTTCTAATTCTAATTACACATAATAAACGAAGCAAATGAACGTATATATAAAATCAAATATGACAAACATTCATAATGTGATTTAATCATAGAACAACATATGCAGTTGACGAAAAAGCAAAAGTTCAAGTATCCATCTATATATCACACGTGTCACGGTCCATGATTCTCCTGTACCATCCATCTATACATCACACATGTGTCATGGTCCGTGATTCTCTTGTACTCGCGAACCCTTGGGAGTGAAGATTGGGGTTATTCAGTGAAGAGTGAGGACGCGGAGAGGATGAACACAACTCGTCCGTGGGAGTGATGTTAGGACGGTTAGTGCTAGGAGTTCTAGGATAGAATAATTATATTACTTAGGAGCTCTGAAGGTGGGGTTGACCTCCCGTGCACAAATTGGTCGGGAGTTGATGCCACTCTCTTGATGAGGTCATGTCAAGCCGAAACCAATTGTTGAGCTTAAAGAAGGCTGATGTCTTGCTCGATGGACTAGACACCCGAGTAAAGCTGGGCGTGGTACGATCTCATATAAGATAGCTATTCACCATATTGTTTACTGGAACAACTATAGAAGGAAGGCTGGCCTAGCGAATTCCGCTCGCTAGGTGTTGCATCCGCGGCCAAGGAACTATCAACTTGTGACAAATGGTTTCAAAGTAGGGATCCCTCTAGTAGGTGGATGATTTGGGGAAAAGCCTGTGGTCTGTCCTATGAGGGCAGAGAGTGATCATAGGGGCCAGAGGGGGCTCGAACAACATGTGGCTCTTGTCTAGCTTGTAGGATGACAATGGAGGCATAGGAAGGAACCGAATTGCTCGTTGAATGGGGATAAAGTTCCTGGATCAATGGGCGAATCTTAAGAAGAGGTCTGTGATCATGTTACCACTGAGGGGACCCTCTGTTGGCTTGCTGAGATCAGGAAGAGCTTAGTAGGTGAAAGAAGGTGCTGCCACCGGGTGTACTTGGCTAGGGGTGCCACACTTGTCGAGAATCACAAGTGACTAGAGATTCGCGAACAGCTTTGATCAGGGGAAGCAAACAATGGAGTGGAGTGACTTGTTTTGTTCGGCGAGCGTTGCTATCTATGTAAGTCTCGGGGAGTGGCATTGATTGTTAGGGAAACGGACGAAAGCGATAGAACAGCCTACAACGAGGGCGTTACAGAATTGAGTGGGGAAGTTTGTCATGATCCATGATTTTCCCGTACCTGTGAACCCTTGGGAGTGAAGCTTGGGGTTATCGAGTAAAGAGTGAGGACGTAAAGAGGATGAACACAACTGGTCCATGGGAGTGGCATCAGGACGGTTGGTGCTAGAGGTTCTAATATAGAAGGATTATATTACTTAGAAGCTCTGAAGGTAGGGTTGGCCTCTCGTGCACAAACTGGTCGGAAGCTAATACCGCTCTCCTGATGAGGTCATGCCAAGTCAAAACTAGTTGTTGAGCCTAAATAGAGCTGTTGTCTCGCTCAATGAACTAGACACCCGGGCAAAGATGGACGTGGTACAATCTCGTATAAAAGAGCTATTCGCCATATTATTCACTAGAACAACTATAGAAGGAAGGCTAGTCTAGCGAATTCCGCTCGCCAGGCGTCGCACGGGTTAATCCGCGGCCAAGGAACTGTCGACTTGTGACACATGCATATTATATGTATATGTAACTCAATGATCAACAAAGAAAATTATCATAGCAGCCACATAAAGGTGGTCTAACGCTCGCAAAGAGCAACCAAAGCATAATCGAAATCATATTAGCACTTACAAAAATTGGACAATCAATAATAAAAAAAAAAAAAAATTGCATATGAAAAAGCAAGTGAACTAAGGCTGTGTTTTTTAAGTAAAAATATTTTTTGTAAATTAGTTTTCTGGACTTTTATACATTTAGTTTGTTAAAAATGTTTAGCCAACGGAAATTTAATTATGGTCATAGAAAATATCAACGCTTGAAGTTAGGAAAATGAATTTTCTAACCTAAGAATGGAAAATCATTTTTTAGGAAATTCATTTTTTGGAAAGTGATTTCCCATGAGCATTTTTCTTTAGCACAAAATTTGTTTCCAACATAAACACACCCTAAAATTGATGTGCGGGAAAAGCATGCCCAGCGAATCTTGAAATAGGAGGATCTGTACCTCGATATTCTTTCATGGGACCAAGCGGAAAAGACATCCCGACCTCCATCCGATTAACCTCCAACCTTGCTTCATTAATCTGCTTCTTCATACTATTAAGCTCTTTCTCTAACATATGCGGGGGCAAATTACTAAAAAAAATTTAAACCTATTATAATTATTTCAATTTAATCATAATTTTCTTTTATCAATTGAATCTTAAATATTTTACATTTATTTTAATTCAGTTCACCCGACAAAGTTTGATTGAAAATCACCGACATAGATGCCGGCCATCCTACTAGGTACATGGTGACCCCGACATACATAATTTTGAATAATATTTTAAAATTTTTTTGAATTATATCTTCTTTTTTTTTTTACATTTTCATTTTTTTTTTCTTTTCTTCCCTTCCTTCTTCCTCCAATCGGTCATCAAACCTCAGCCATCGGCTAGAGGCCAGGGCTGGCGAGGCTTGAGCTCTAGCTTGACCTCATCAGATCTAGTGAGGTCGGTGGAATAACCAAAAAAGTCATAAACTTATAATATTGGTATCAATTTAATTCTAAACATTATAATTGAACCAATATAATCCTAAATATTTTTACATTGGTACCAATTTAGTCCGTCTAGCCAATTTAGGTTATAAATTGCTAGCGTGAATGCCATTAGGCGACGTGGCACGATTGGTGTTGACATGGTCATTTTTTATATTTTTTAAATTTATTGAATTTTCTTAATAAATTTTCTTTTTTTCTTTCCCATTTCTCTTCCTTTTCTTTTTCCAACGGCCATCACCGCCCATAGGAGAAGGTCAACCTTACCGAGCCAAGGGCAAGTGCCGGTCATCCAAGTACGGCCAGGTGAGGCCCTCCTCACTAGATCTGGCAAGGTCGACTCTCGCCCAAGCTAGAACGATGTCATCGCACCTTGCCTAAGCAAGGGTTGGCCTTGTCAAGCCTCACTTGGGAGAGGGCGAGGTCCGAAAAGCCTTGCTTAGGTGGCAACAAGGCTTAGCAAGTCTCGCCTTAGCCATGGCGAGGTCAATCTAACGTTGAGGAGGCCGACCCTTGACCAGCTAAGGCAAGGCTCACTGGGCCTCACCATTGCCTAGACGGGGCTTGCCGAACCTCACCTAAGCAAGGCCTAGCAAGGCCGACCCTTGCTTAGGTGAGGCGTAGCAAGGCAGACCCTTGAGGCCGCCCTAGCTTGGGCGAGGGTCGACCTCACCAAATCTAGCGAAGGGGCCTCACCTGGATAGCCGGCGCCGCCCTCACCAACCATGATTATGGCCTGGTTGATGTTGGCTACCAGAAAAATTAAAGGAGGAGAAAAGGGGAAGGAAAATAAATTAAAAAAATTATTTAAATTTTTCAATAAATTAAAAAATTGTCGGCTGGCCAACATCTACATTAGCAATTTCCATCCTAAATTGGCTATATGGATTGAATTGTTGCCAATGTGAAATAGTTTAAGACTAAATTGGTCCAATTGAAATGTTTATAAGTGAATTGGTACCAATGCAATAGGTTTATGACTTTTTAGTAATTTTTCTAGCAAAGTTGGGCCTTGCTAGCATAACGAAAAAATAGAGAAAAAAAAAACAACAAAAAGAGAAAAAAATTCATAAAAATTATAAAATTCTTCATAAAAATTCATTGATTTTCGATCAAAATTGATCAAATAGACTAGATGTGCAAATTGTCAAAATGTTTATGACTCAATTGAAAAAAAAAGATTTATTATTGAATTGACACAATTATAATAGGTATAAGACCTTTTTGATAATTGTCTTCATATATTGTGACTAACTTAAATTCAGATGCAATTATTTCGTAAAGATCATTTTTTTTTCTTTAGCAGAAACGAGCTAAATTTTGTTTTTTCATACATGACGGAATATCTTTAGAAATACAGGGGAGGACAAAAATGAGGGATGAAATAAAACTTGTTTATAGATCATATGCCAGTCGAAAAATTCCCCAACACTATTATTTAGAGAAATCCTGGGTAGTATCAAACATGTAAAACAAGATTGAAGTAACCACCAAAGACAAATCCACATACGACTCAAATCTATTTTAACTAAGCCTACTGTTTCAACTTTGGTTTTCACTTTCAATACAAAAGACAAGGACGCCATTTTAGGATTCGCAATCATCTTCTTTATAAATCATCAACCTGAAATGTTCTCTGCCGAAAGAAACATCCACACCCCCAAGGGGTAAAACATGCAGCGAAACATGCGACGGAATCCTTCAATTGATAGCTAGTGTAATTTTTGCATGTTCGGTATAGAAGATATAACTCATTTATATTTCAAGTGTGACTAGGTCGGGAATATATGGCGAAGTATCCTTGCACAAAGTGGTATTTAGCATTCTTTAGGAGGATGGGATTTTGAACTTCACTGGATGATAAAAGCTACAAAGGGCAAGAATTTGGAAGCACATCCCCTCAAGGTATCCTTCTTAGCGACCATTTATTGTATTTAAATGTTCACTTGAGATGCATCTTCTTTTGGCTAGATTATGTAAAATTGTAAGAGGTAAGGCTTTATTTTTCTAGAACTGTAGACCTCCCAAGCAAATATTTTGTTGTCAACTTTGTGGAGGCTTCTTACCTCTATATTCTTGCATAATCAGCTGTGTTTGTAATTGTAGGGGATGCTCCTAAGCTTGATTAATGACATTTACATATTTATACCCACAAAAAAAAAGAAAAAGAATCAAAACAAATACAAGTGGCAAAGCTACGCCACTGCCAAACTTAAATAGTGAAATGTTCTTGATCTAACAAAAAAATTAAATTTTTAAGACGAAATCATAAATTAATTAAGCTCTAATAAATATTTAAATCCCATGTCTTAAAATTCACCAACTCTGATGGTAGGGTTAACTCATCGGAACGTTTGATCCCGAGAGATGTACCTAAGCAATAATGAAACTCTCTAGTCATATCTAATAAAGTACAAAGAGTAAATTATTCCGATTAATTCGATTTAATCAATTTATGGAAGGGATCAATCACTAGAGGCCTAACTAAAATCATAAGAACTCGATTTTAAAGGTCGAGAATTTACCTTACGCCGCATGACCTGACCTTTGCAAGGGCTGAACAGATTCGGTTGAGATGCGATTTCAACGTACCACCCGCATTTCCGAATAGAAAACCTAGCTAATTTATTGCTACAATGCTTTTGCCCACGAAAAGATTGTCGAAGGCAAAAGCCAGTTTGCTTGTAGCATTGTTAGTTATCATGTAGTTCTGGGAGTAAGTGGTTCCAGATTTCTAAGTTTTGGAGCCTAAAACTTATCCATTAGAATAGATTCTCTTTATTTTTTTGGGATCTAAAACTTATCTTGCATTCCCTGGATCTTAGAGCCTATCTTGTCATAGGATTCAAGATCTATCAAGTTCCATTTGTATTATTAATTGAACGATTGTTGTGATTCCTACTACAATCCACTGCCCACAACTAATATTTAGACACACGAAGAAAATGAAACATTAATAAAATAAAAATCTTAGTCATAAAATGAAAACTCAAACTAGTGGTTCATGATTATATACTTATCATCGGACATTATGGAATATCAAATGATATCACGAAGATATATACCAAGAAAAATACAAAATTTTGTTCTAAACTAGTCCTAAAATCTGCCCATAGAAATATGTTCCCCAATTTTTGGAACGTGAAACTTACCCTATATATCTTAGAACCTAACACCTGGAATCGGACAAGTTCCCATTGTTCTAGTTCCAAGTTATACCATGGAACCATACTCATCCCTATGTAGTTCTCTCTTTTATATATCTCTAGTATCAACATGGCTTCATATTTCTTCCTAGGATGATATTCAACTGTGTCACGACACTTTAGTTTCTCATCATTAAGCAGTGGAAGAGAAAAGAAACCAACTTTAAGCAACACCGGAAAAATATTTATGCAAAAAAAAAAGGGAAATGATACCAATGGTCCCTGAACTTTAGGCCATGTGCAATGTGACCCTTGAAATTTTAATTTATTAAATTTGGTCCATGAACTTTAGCTCTATATATAATGTCGTTCTTGAAATTCTAAATTATTTAATATGGTCCTTGAACTTTTGTACGCATTCAATTTAGTTCTTAAATTATATGAAAATGTTAAATGTCGTCTCTAAACTTGAAATAGTAGAAAGACAACATTAAATATAATCATATAGTTCATTGACTAAATTGAACATGTACAAAAGTTTAATGATCACATTGAACAAATTGAAAGTTTATGAACTATTTATGTAAATTATAGAAATAATTTGATTGAAATCAAAATCTTTATTTTTTGGGAAGCTCGAAAAGGTGTACCCCTCATTTCCCCTCTAAAAGTCATTTTAGCCTAGTGATTAGAAATCTGAGAAGAAAGAATAATATGTTTCTTTTGTCCCAGGCGATTGGAAAAATAAAGAAATAGTTAATATATTCAAGATAATAACAACCAAACGTAATATTTGAGTTTAGAGAGATTATAATATTCTCCCTCAACTTATTAGTTATTATTTATCAACGTTGTAGCTAAGACTAACAGTAATAACAACTCAATGTCAACAGTTTTGTGAAGAATTTCGAAATCACCAAGCGAAAAGAGTCGCATGTGACAGGCGGTTTGCTAATGTGCAGGCAAACAACATAAATGCCAAAAAATAAAAAAGAAGTTAGATTACGTGCATCTAAGGCCATAATGACGTTAATAACTTCTCTCGGGATCCCTTTTAATGTGATCATAAATGCGTACCTCAAGATCCGACGCCAGCCTGGCTTCATGGTTTCCTTCACCTATATAAAGATCATCTTTAAGAAACCAACACATCTTCAACAAGCACCAAAAAGGACCCCAATAAGAACCGTAGTAGACACTCTATTTGAGCATAATGGAGACTGCTTCAGTGAAATATATATTGAAGTTCGTCGTGGTCGCTTTCCTGGCCTGTGTGGCTTCCACGATCGGAGGCGCTAAGGCGATTCCCATCTGTTGCGGATGGGACGAGTTCTGCTGCCACCGGGCTCAGAAGGTGGCCTTGGATAAATGAATGAGACTTTCTGTATAATCTTATGTAAGGTTTCATTGCAACATGCGGTGAATTACCATATGTATTCCTGTCAATTTAAGTGACACTTTTGACAACAAAAAAATAATAATAATTATGGATTGATTATTTTAAATTTATAGTTGTTAACTCATACTTTTCTCTTGTTATAGCTATTTCCTTAAATAATGCGATAGTAAGTTCATGGTCATTATCTTCATTGGGATTGATGGAATCTGGCAACGAGCAACGGACGGTACCAACTTCGGGTTTTCTCCACGACTCTTTTGACTCGTCATCTTAGTATTAGCCATGAAATGATACGTCGCTGAATCTTTGACAAAATTTTCGTAGGAAAAGGTTGGCCTTTTAGCCACGAAATTTTCGTAGCAAAAGAGTAGTATCTAATTTCGGGGACGATATGTTTCGTGGCTGAATAGTCGTAGCAATTTTTTTGTAATTTTAACGACAAAGCTGATCGGCTAAAAGGTCCATGTGGTTTTTGCACGGAAATTGTTTATCGTTAACAGGCCATGAATTTGTTTGTGGCTAAAAAGCCCAGGGCAATGTACTTGAAGCTTTTGCCACGAAAATTTGGTAGCTGATGGTATATTTTTTCCGCAAGCTTGTTTGTTTGCAAAAAGTGTGTCGCTGCCTATTTCGAATCTACGGCAAAAGAACGCTTTAAGTGTCATAACTTCGCACAAAGAGACACTTAAGTGCCATAACTTACGAAAGGTACACTTAAATGCTACATTCGAAGAAAAACGGATCACTTAAGTGCCACTTCGGCCAAAGTCCAGCCAAAATGCCGACGTGGCATTTTTCGGCGAAGCTAGCCCAAAACAATGCCGTTTTGCACGCTGACGTGGCCAAATAATGCAAAAACGGCGTCGTTTTGGGCTGATGTGGTTAAAAAATAATATAAAAAATAATAAAATTAAATTTAGTTAAAATATTAAAAAATAATAATTTAAAAAATAAATTTAGTTAAAATATTAAAAAAATAATAATTTAAAAATTAAAAAAATAAAAAAAATAAAAAATTAAAAACTTTAAAAAATTTAAAAATTTTAAAAGAATTTTAAATATTTAAAAATAAATAAAAGGAAAGGGGGAGGCAAGTGAGGGATCAGCCCTTAGCGTCGTCGCCATTTAGGGAAGGGTTGGTGACGGCGGGGGGGGGAGGGGCCGGGGTCGCCGCCCTTGGCTAGGGCCTAGCGACCCCGGCCAATCGGCGGCGAGGGCTGCAACCCTCCGTAAATCGTGGCCGTGGTGAGGGCTCGCAGCCCTAGCCACCGCCGGCGTGGTCGCGGCCCCTAGCCAGGCCCAGTGACCCCGGCGGACCCTCCCCCGCCGTTGCCGGCACTTCTCGACGGCGGGGGCGGCGGCGGCGGCGGCGAGGGCTAATCCCTCAACCGCCTCCCCCACTTTCCTTTTTTTTTTTTTTTTTTAAATTATTATTTTTTAATATTTTAACTAAATTTAATTTTATTATTTTTTACCATGTCAGCCCAAAACGACGCCATTTTTGCATTATTTAGCCACGTCGTGTGCAAAACGGCGTCGTTTTGGGCTGGCTTCGCCGGAAAAATGCCACGTTGGCGTTTTGGCCGGACTTTGGCTGGATTGGCACTCAAATGATCCATTTTACTCCGATTTTGACACTTAAGTGTACCTTTCGTAAGTTATGACACTTAAGTGTCCCTTTGTACAAAGTTATGACACTCTAGGGGTCTCGCACGTTTAGAATCTGCTACGAAATTTTGTAATTCCCTTGCAAATTTTGATTTTTACATTTTAGGTTCCATTTCCAAATCTAGGTATTTCTAATTATAATCACACATAATAAACGAAGCAATGAGCGAATATATGAAATTAGATATGATAAGCATTCATAATCTATGATTAACCTATGCAGTTGACGAAAAAGCAGAAGTCAAAGTATCCATCTATACATCACATATGCAAACTACATATATGTGACATCCCGAAATTTGACCCCTGTTTCGAATATATGAAATTGTTACTTCATCGACGCGCTTATGGTTATTTTCTCAAAATTGATCACTCACGAGTTAACTAATCTATTAGGTGAGGCTGTTAAGGGATATAAACGCGATAGACTAGAGAATTCGATCAGAAATCGACCGCTCGACCATAATAATTGGCAAGGGTCGATACGACACCGTTATAAATCAATTAATGAATGGAAATAAGTCGATTCGATGGAATTACATAGTCAAATTGCAGGTGGTTCCGCATGATTACGATATTCGCGTTGGACGGCAATAAATCGATTTTCTATCGATATTATATTTGGGGCACGCAATTGAACCCTTGCGATTTTATGACAACTGAGGGTCGTCTACGATTTGAAAATGCACAAACGTGGATCGAAAATTATCGACCACGGGTCAAATGCGCTAAAACCCCTTAAAGCTACCCGGTAAATTAGGTCGTGCTAAAGTCACATTTGATCGATTTTTACAATGAAATTTAATTTGGTTTCGGGAATCGAACATTCGAGTATATTACGATTTATTTATTGGACATCATCTCATCTTTCGGCGAGTTTGAAATTTTGGGGAAAAATGAATTTCGGACAAAAAGAAAATGGAAATGAAATTCGGATGGGTGGAGAAATAGGGTTTTTCTACCCCCAAAGAGGGTTTAATTGTGGGAAATTAGAGGTAATTTTTAATTGGGTGACCTTGGATGGACATAGGACTTTTGTGGCAAGAATGATGATTGAATTAGATATTTTTGCTAAGGTTGTGATTGGTTGCTTTATCTTATTTTCTTCTCTCTCTCTCTTTCCCCCTCCCTCACGCGTGAAACCCATACTCCTGCTCCTTCCTTCTTCTCATTTTCTCTTTCTTTTCCCCCACGCATTCCTCTCCCCCTTGGTTCTGGTTCTGCATTTCTCTTCATCTTGCTGCCGCATATCATCCACCATTCCACGCCCAGCTCCATCCCCAGCTTTCCCTTCTTTTGTTGCCATGCTGTCACCCCATCATCATCATCCATCCATCATCACCATCTCCATTCTCCTTCCACCGCCAGCGACTCCACCTTCAGCATCATCTTCTTTGTTGCTGCATATCATCCGCAGCCACCATTCCTCACACCAACTTCATCTCATCTTCACCGACCACCAGCACCCCAACACGTCCAGCGGCTTCACTTCACGCCAGCACCCACCAGCTCAGTCCTTGCTGCCGCACCACCCCAACACGCCTGCAACCAGCCACCAGCACCCCCAGCGTAAAGCCACCACCCACCCAGAAGCACCTCCACCGAGACCAGCCCAACCTGAGCCCCTTTGGCCGAGAGCTTGAGGGGCTGACATTGCCACCGCCGAGTCTCTGTTCAAGCCATGGTTGTCTCGTGTTTTCATTGCCGTCACGTTGCCATTGCCGCGAGCCCACTGCCGTCGAAAACCGTGAGTTAATTCCCTAATCGTTGATAAGGCCGTTAATTACGCTTAGGGGTGATTAGATTAGCACTAATAGTGTTTAGTGTTAATTAAGCTTGGTCTAGTTTAATTTAGATTAAGAATGGTTTAGATTAACTTTAATTTTGATTCGTTTAAGTAATTACGAGTAGGTTAATTAATCATGGTTAGGTTAATTAATTTGGTTTAGTTTAATTAATCATTATTTATTTAATTAATCACAATTAGCGTAATTAGTGATAGATTAGTTGTTACGTAGAATTTTACGCTTGTTTTCTTGGATGAAATTATGCGTGATTTTGATTGTTTGCATGTCCAATATTATGAGTTTGATTGCTCTTTGGTAGGTTCCGATTTTTAATACAAAACTCAGTTTTATGGGCAATTAAATAGAAAAAAAATGAGGTGTCGGGTTTGGACACCAATTTTTATGTGCGCAATAAAACCATGGGGTTTTAAAATAGATGAGTGCAAAATTTGATAGGTTGATTTCAAATACGTAATCCCGTACGAATTTATTTCCAAAATTTAAAAAAAAAAATGGGTTTACCCAAGTTTAGTTCCAAAAAGGGTGGTCGGGCAAAGAAATAGAAAAAAAAAATAAGGTGTTGGGTTTAGACGCCAATTTTTATGTGCCGAACAAAACAACGAGGTTTTAAACTAGGTGCGTGCAAAGTTTGACGGGTTAATTTTGAATAAGGGAGCACGTACGAATTTATTTCACAAAGTTTTAAAAGAAAAAAAAAAAAGGGGATTGCCCAAATTTACCATTGGAAAAGGAAGTGTTGCATTCTTGGCTAATTGCTATAATAAAAGTGGACTTGATTGATTATGTACTTGAGTGGTCACATAATTGAACCCGTCACCCAATGAGAGTTTGGGGACGATGCCTGATTTTATCGGATGCCCGGCGGGGGTCCGGAAGCCGAGTCGCGGTTGAGGCCGGACCGATGCTCCTTATTGGAATGCTGTCCTGAGGCGTATGCATACGTGGGGTGATGCCGTGCTCGATGGGGCGGGACAATGCTCGGTTATGCCAGAAGACGACCGACTCTTGTGTTGGCCATGGCCCGAAGGGTCGTAATAATCGGAACATGTATGAATGATTATGATGCATTGTGCTTGATTATGGGGTAAAACTGTTAGGCATGGTATGGAACGTGCCAAAACGGGTTTAATTTATAATTGGGACCCGTGTGGATGCTTGGTGCACGAGAATTATGTGTTTTGATTATTGTTTATGTTTATGGAATTGATAATGGCATATGTGACGTGCTAATATGCAGGAGTGTGCCAATGCGAGGTAAGTTGTTTGTGGTGCCTATTTAGGCTGCCTTCGAGGTGAATTTGCATCCTAATTGAGGCTTAGGGGTTTTAACTCGTTGAGATTTTATCTTTTCAGGGTCGTAGTGTGGAAATCTGTCGAGTGTAGATGTGGTGGGCGCGAGATGCGTCACCTTTTTGGCTAACCCTACCGTTAGTGAAGTTTAGGTTAATCCTAATCCCTGAAGGTTTTTGAGAGGGTCGATAGGAAGTGACCGTAGAAAGACTTGTAATTATTAAATTTCTTAGGGGTAACAGTGGATAAATAAATAAGTTGTTTTTGGCAACTTTTGTCGTGCTTCGTTATCCCTATTAGTTGATTATTGACCGGGGGTTTATTTAATTTGCTTCCGCATGCGTTTAATTAAAAGATAAAAAGAATGGGTCGGCGACACATCCTGGGACGTCGCATTTTAAATCAACTGTAGGGGGATGTTCGCGTACTCAGGGCTTGGGCCATGACAATATATATGTAATAAAGGTGGTCCATCCTCCTCAATGATTAAAAAAAAAAAATGATCATAACAGCACATAAAGGTAGTCTATCCTCCGCGAAGAGCAACCACAGATTAACATAATCGAAGTCACGTTAGCACCAACAAAAATTGGAAAATCAATAAAAAGAAATTGCATATGAAAAAGTAAACGAACTAAGGTTGTGTTTGTTTTAGTGAAAGCATTTTCCGTGGATTAATTTTCTGGACTTTCAAGTGTTCGATCTGCTGAAAATGATCAAGACATGGAAAATTATTTACGATAAAAAAAAAAATGCTAGAAGTTAGAAAAATAAATTTCCTAACCTAAGAAAGAGAAAAGATCCCTAGAAGCTGATTTCCAGTGAAGCATTTTTCTTTAGCACGAAGTTTTCCTCGGAACAAACACATCTAAGATTCTGTTTATTTCACAAAAAATGAATGATTTAGAAAAAATTTCCTAATAATGATTTTTTGTATTGCTTGAAATAATTAACCAATAAAAAATATTTTTATTATCAACATTAGTTTATATTTAAACATTTTCATGGACTGATTTTTTTTATATTGCAAGCGATATAAGCAATATAATCGATCATCTAAGGAATATGTTTTTCAAATCATTTATTTTTCATGAAATAAATAGAGCCTAAGATTAATGGGCAGGGAAAGCACACCCAGCAGATCTTGAAATAGGAGGATCTGCACCTGGATCCTCTTTCATCCAATTTACCTTCGACAGTGCATCATTAATCTGCTCCTTCATACTATTAGGCTCTTTCTCTAACATATGCTGTGACTCACTTAACTTCCGATGCGAATATTTCCTAAAGACCTTTTTTTTTTCTTTAGCAGAAAGGAGGCTAAATTATTTTTCTTTCGTGATGGAATATCTTTAGAAATTACGGCAGAAGACGAAAAAGAGGGATGAAATAAAACCTGTTTATAAATCATATGCCAGTCAGAACAATCCCCATTTTATTGAAAGAATCCTGGGTAGTTTCAAACATGTAAAGCATTCGAAGAAATAGTAACTACCAAAATTTCTAGTTATTAAAGACAAATCCACATACGACTAATATCTATTTTAACTAGGCCCATTGTTTCAACTTCTTTTTTCGCTTTCAATACGAAGGACAGGTACACCATTTTGGGATCCACAAGCATCTTGTCAGTGTAGTTTGAGACTCCAATAGCCACCGCCGCAATATCATCAACCTGAAATGATTTGTGCCGAAAGAGACAACCACACCCCAAAAGGTAAAACATACGACGAAACATACGATGGAAAGAATCGAAAGAATACAGGCGGCGTAACACATCGCTACTTCCAAACTCAAATAATGAAAACTTCTTGATCGAATACGGTTTGCTTGTAGCGTTGCTAGTTATCATTATTAGCCTAAGTAGCATCGACACGTGATATAGACATGCAACATGACACAACATGACACGACACATTGACACGTTATATATTAAATAAATATTTATATATTTAATTAATTTGATTCAAATTCATAATTAAATAAATAATAATAAAAGAGCCTACAATGAGTTTATACTAATAATATTAATAAATTTATTCATAGAAAATTCAAAAGACATATTCATAATTAATGTGTATCCATATTTAGGGACATGTTTTAAACTCTAACAAAGTTATTGATGAAATTATTTAAATAAATCTATAATCTTCTACAATGATCAAAATTTATCATTATTGAACATTTAGTATTTTTATTTTCCAAAATCACTTTATAACCTCCTTTATTTATTTTTCTGGTAAAAAAAAATCCAACCCCCTCAAGAGGTTCACCCCAGCCCTCATGCTCCAAATTTATTTCACTCCCTCATTTCTTTCCCTTGTTTCTTCCTCCCCCCCCAAAAAAAAAAAAAAAAATTGGGCCCAAACCACCTGTCGGGCTTCACTTCCTTCATTAAAAATTCAAGTCACCCTCTAATCCACCCACCTCACAAAAAGAAAAAAATCATGAAAAGTCCCATCAAAGTCCCTTTGTAATTTTTTTTTTTTTTTTGACTTTCCTCCCTCAAAAACCTAGTTGCTGCCTCTTCCTCGCACGACCCTATCTTTGCTCCCTCCCGATTGCCTCATCAGCCATCACAATTGCTCGCCTCCGATGCTTCCTCCTTCACAGCCACAGCCTCACCGTTGGCCCTCCATCACGGCATCGCAATCATGACCCTCTAGATCGCACGGTCTCTGCTCTTCCTCTATCTCTCCCTCGCCCTCACTTCCACCCTCCATCATCTTCTTCAACAATTCTCTCTCCCAAACATGAGTGTTGAAACGTGTCGAGAAGAGTTGACACATGTTGACCACGTGTCCAAGCGTGTCCGACATGACAAAGAAGCTCCGATAATGTGTCAATGCTTCATAGTTGTTAGCTGGGTCCGCCTCTTTTGGGGGGGCCCAGCTCATGTGTAAAAGAAATGGAGAAAAGTCAAAAAGAAGCTAAAGAGGGGCTGCTTCGTGGAGCGCAAGAGAACAGAGAAAGAAAAGAGAGAGACAGTGCTCGCATAGAGAAGAAAAAGAAACAGTGACATGGCTTTGTGGCCCTAATTCAAAGTTGTCAAAATTTACTCAAATTTAAGAATGTTGTTCATGAGATCGAGGGTTACAAGTTGATTGGTTCAGTTCATTGATAACCTTCTCCAAGTTGTCTCTTATTTTCTCCAATCTCGATTAGGGTTCTTGCTCCAAATGTGTTAATCCACCTTCGTGATAATAAAATACTATTGTATTGTAAATATTAAGCCTATAATGACTAGAGAAGAATTTTTATGTATCCTCCTACTCTTCGTGATTAGTGGAAGTTTTTAAATCATTCGTGGTTTTTTTCACATTGAGTTTTCCACATAAAATCTTGGTATTGTTGCTGCATTTGTCTCCTTATCATTTCGGCATTATATTTACTTATTTTGAAGTTGTATTGCTGGAATATGTCGCTGGTTATTACTAGGGTTAAGTTAATTTTAGTTGATGTAGTTTTGGGAATGATTGATCCCGTATTAGGTTAGTTCTCGGTGAATTATTATCCAATTCTGCCCAACAATCATGTAGTCAATCCTCTCTTTCGTATATCTCCAGTATCAACAGAGCTTCAAATTTCTCCCCAGGATGTTATTCAATTGCGTCATGACACTCAGGTTCTCATCATTAAGCAGAGGAAGATAAAAGAAACTAACTTTATGCACACAGGAAAAATATTTGTGAAAAAAAATTTTTGGGGAGAATCCTAATTATCCAAGACATTATCATTGCATCGATCTAGATTTCTAACTTTCAATTGAGTGCTGCCAACATTAGATTTTATCTCGCTAGAAAGCTTTAGTTTACGTTTGATCATTTGAATTTCTAGTCATGATAAAATTAGATAAGATAGAATATGAAATCCAGAAATTTTGCTATATCATATCCATTATTTGATAAATCGCAATAATAAAATCGGATATTATCACATCTTTTATGTATATTTTGATATAAATCGGCATACCCACGTAAATGAACTTAAAAGTTCACAAACCAAGAAGATAAAAATCTTTTTCAATTATTTTCTTTATTCCTTTCCATCATTCTCTAATAAAATGTTATCAAAACATAAATTGTACTAATATATCTAAAATATTTAAATTATGTTGCAAATATAAATATATATTTATATATGAATTTATATTATAAAATAGAATTAAATTTGAATATATGAAAAATAAGAACAAATTAAAAACTAAATTGTTATTTTGAGTTTCTTATATGAGAATTTGAATATTATTTATATTGAAATATAATTTTTATTTATTAATTTAAGAAGTTATGTTATTTGAGAAAATAACTTCTTATCATAGATATTAAAATTCATATCCACATTTATCCTATCTCTCCAATAGGATAATTTTATTCGGGCTATATCTATTTTTAAATATGATTTTATCCTGTTTTGAGTAAGCACTAAATTTCATAGAATAAATTTTATCATATTCTAAATTTTATCTTATTACCAAACGCATCATTAGAGAATAAAGACTTTCTTGCTTAGCTATTAACCTGAATGTCCTACTCTCTAATCACTACAGAAAAACACCAGACAATATAACTGACCAAAAAAATTTCGTCACTGTAGCCCTGATCTTTTGTCGCTTTTTACTGTCACGATTGACTTCCTATCACGGCAGGTTTGTTGCATTTGCCCCGAAGAAACTTCAATATTTTGTTGGTGGAGGTACATTTGCACCAATCGCGTTAGGCAATTAGATGCCTTATCAATTGCAATGAATATTTTTCGTCTCAATAGACCATCAAAGAGGACAAAATTTTAAGCCAAAAGTAAATGCATTTCATCGTTATAGATCTCCAAAATGCAACATATGGCGACGAAAGTATAAATTACTTGTCGTTGCAGGTCTGTCAAGGGCGATGGGATTAGATAGTCTTGTCACCTTTGATCGACCTATAATAATTGGATCATATTTTCCTTCATTCCTTCCCCCAACCAATCTTCTGAGTCACATTTATATCAAATGCAACATCAAATGTACAAAAGACATTATACTACTTAAATTGTTACAGTGTAGAAACCGTCCATTTGAAATAATATAGAAACTAATGAGGTCTGATCAGACACTGCAGTTTATCTCCTTTCCTTCTCTCAGAATCCATGGATGACCTCTATTTACAAAGAACGAACAATCCTGAGTGATCCCAGTCCGAAACTTTCACTACAGTTTCCGAGAGAGAATAAAAGTAGGAGGAAAATGGAAATCTGAAATATCGGACATCATATGTTTTGAGGAACTTTAAAGTTCCTAGCCAAGATAGAGACATGCGGCAGATGGTTTGATGATATGCAGGCAAAGCAACAAAGAAAAATAGGAAGTGTTACATGTGAACCAGGCCATCTAGATGTGTCATCAATGAGGTTAGTGTTATGAAATCGCACGCTGATTCCAGAAAAATACTACAAGTAAACAATTCATCAGACAAAATATAATAATAAAATAACAAAATCATAATAACGCGCCAAAAAAATTGTTATTGAAGTTCACCTAAACCTGACCCACATCTCTATGTAGAGACACTCTGCAAATCCACTAGATTTCGAAGAAAATTGGAATATAACTATGATATTTTAACTCACAATCATGACACAAAGAGATTGAGAATCCTCACAAAAAAAAAACTCACTTTTCTCTTCTCTCTTTTTCTTGCCCCTTTATTTTCTTTTTCGGCATCTTGATGGCTAACGTTTTTCTTTCGCTTATATGAAAGTGTAGCTTTTAACCTAAAAGAAAATCTAATAGAAAAGGAAAAAAAAAACCTAAAATATATTTGGCTTCATCTACAACATTTAGCAAGTTGCTTCACCAATCTCCTCTCTTCAATGCAATCATTTATGTATGTCTCAAGATCCAACGCCAAATTTGTTTCAAGTTTTTTCTTCACCTATATAAATACCAGATTTCAAGAACGAAATATATTTTTCCACAATCATCTTCAGAAGATCAATAAAAATAACGGCATGCCTTGGTAAATATTGTGAATAAATTACTCATGTCATTTCACTTAAATGAAGATTGAAGAACGTTCAATGAGGCAATGGCATCTTAAGATGCATCATTTTGGAAAGAAGCGATTAATAATGAAAGGAGATACTAAGGAAGAATTCTTAATGCTCTGAAATTGTTCAATCTTACATAAATTCTGGAGACATTTGAAATGCCTTGGAAACCAAATACAATATTGACAAACAAGGTGTAGATAAATTGACTACTTTAAAATATTTTGAATTTATCATGATTCATAGAAAATCTACCTCTAAGCAAGAGAAGGAATTTCAAATATATGTTGCCAAATTCAAATACCTTAAAATTAAAGTTTTCAAGTTGTAACAATTAATTTAAATTTGTTTCAACTTGAGATGATTATTGAAAGCAACTTCCCCACACAATCAAAAACGTGATTGTGGATAATTTGATAAAACACATTCTAATTGAGAAATGTTCTTGATTGTGAGGTTAATTATGTGAAAGAAGTTGCAAGCAAGATGTAGTTTGTTGAAAATGGCAATGTGAGCAATGACAAAGAAAATAATAAGGTTCGAAGCAAGCACTAAAGCAATGGCTTGAAAATTTTGACTCGGTGGTTTTATCATATGGATTTAAGCATGATAGTATTGATAATTATATTTATTCAAAGTTTGCCAAAGAGTATGGAGCTTGACCTACTTATATATAAATGATATAGTCATTGTTGGTACAAATATGCACAACATAGATGAAACTAAAAAGTATCCAACTTCTCAATTTAAAATAAAAGATTTAGAAAAAGTGGATATAATTTAATGTATTAAAGTGATCAAACATAGTGGGAAGTATATTTTAAGCCAAGGCCACTACGTAGAGAAAATTATTGAAAATATCAACATTTGGGCATTAAAGAGTCAAACGTACCATATTGTGTGTCAATTAAATTGATGGAAAATACTGAGCGGTCTCTAGTATAATTAGAATATGCTAGTGCATTTGGAAGTCTACTGCACAAGACTGAATATAATCTTTATTGTGTGTCAATTGTCCATATTTACTAGTAATTCTAGTATTGTGCATTAGAAGGCCATAAGTAGATTATTGGTTACTTAAAGAAAACAACACATTATGATTTATCTTATGGAAGACAACCAGCAGTACTAGAAGGATATTCAAATGCTAGTTAGATAACTAACACAATTGATAACAAGTCAACATTTGGATGGATGTTCAAGCTTGCAAATGGTGCCTTTTCTAGGAATCAAATAAGCAAACATATATAGCTCATTCAACGACGGAATCTGAGCTCATAGCACTAATAGGGTCTGGTAAAGAGGATGAATAGCTGCTCAATTTGCTATTGGATAAAGAGTTGTGGCCACAACTTATGACATCCATATTTTTACAATTGTAGTAGCGAGGCAATTATGTCTAAGAGTTACAATAAATATGCAATGGACAATCTAGACATATTAGTTTGTGACATGAATATATTTGACAATTAATTACTGATTGAATTATTTCAATAATTTATGTTTGGACAGATAATAACTTGGCCGATCCATTCACTAAAGGGCTCTTGAGAAGTTTAGCTAGTAATACTGCCAAAGGAATATATTATAGACCAATTGATAATAATCAAGCATAGTAAAACCCAACTTGCCAATTTCTCACAAATTTGTCAACTCAATGGTTTAAAACAAGCTATTGTATCTACTCATAAAAGTTAGGAGTGTGAGTATAAGAAAGCATTTTAATGAGTTCATGTTTTAGCAAGGCAAGATTTAGTAAATAAGTTAGGAACTTCACTTATATGAACATATTTAAGGATGTCGCTTTCAAAACCTTTCGTAAATTATAAGGAAATGAGATTTCATCCAAAAAAGTACATATTCATTCTCAAATCACCGTCTAGCGATCTAAATAAACCCCACATGGCAAAAATTAAAATAGAACACAGAGAAAAAAAGAAAGGACAAAAAGAAGAATAGATAGGAACTCACTCGAAGCCTACTCTGCAAACGAACCCCAGTTAACGTCCCTGCGGATCATCCTCTTCAACAAATCCTTAACATCCCTCAACATTGCCCTTAAATGCTTCATTAAAAACCTAGAATTCCCCCCTCAACAAATCCTAAACATCCACCCACACCGCCATGTAAGGCTGGGGAGCTGAAAGCTTGCCTATAAGTTTGAATAGGAAATGAACACTAACATGAAAATAGATGCAAAATAAAAGGTGAAAGATGAATCGGTTAGCATCGTGACTGCCTTTGTTCATTGTGACTATTACACATGCTTATAGCACGGAAATTTATATGTATACGAGTCCTTCATAGTTAGGGCTAATTGTGAAAGCTAGTACGAGCACCTAGAGGGGGTGAATAGGTGTGAAAACAAATTTTGCAATGTAAAGACAATAATTTTTCTTTTGAACCGACTCTGTTCAGCAATAGATTATGAAAAGGAAATTAGACTCTAATAAACAAATATTGTTACGATCAAAGTAAAGAGCTTAGGGAAGAGAATAAGAACACAAGGTTTATAGTGGTTCGGCTTAGTCCAAGCCTACGTCCACTCTTCCGTACTGACAGCCCATCGGCTGGATTTCACTAAGAATCAAAGAGTTGTTACAGTATAGCTCTTCCTTGATTCCACAATGTAGAGACTCTGCTACACTTCCTCAAGGTTACACAAAAGTATAAACTTTCTTTTGAGTACAAATTTTCACTCAATAATTGAATTGACAAATAACAAGGAGCTTCAGACTTTGGAATTCTTCTATCGCGCACACACTTGAACAATTGGAACGTCTTCCTTATATACTCATTCATGCCATCACACCCATTGGCACTTACCAAAGGAGTTATTCCAATCTATCCGTTGGACAAAATCAATTAGGGAGATTTCGAGTTATTTAAGGAATATGACGATAGCCCACCAATCTTGCTCACCCATACAATCAGGATCTAGGTTTCCATAAGTATAACCTTCCAAGTATAATTCGCCAATCAATAGATCAAAATCCCTGAATCAAACTTAATTTGAATAAAGGATTCTGACATGCTATTTCCAGCCAAGTGATCTTCTTCAGTCGATAGAGTCAAATCCTTAACGAAATACTCAGATCTGGATAAGTCTTCTTCAACGGTCTAGATACTGTCAATGAGGATAGACTCTGAATCTTGAGTCTAGCAGTCCGGCGGTCTTTAGACTTTGATGACAGAGTCTGCAAGTCTTCAGACTAGATTGATGAAAACGTTTTGTCAGCTTCAAAACACACAAGGAAGTTTTCTCCAACACTAATAACAATTTCCCCATTTTTGATGGTGACAAAACTTTCCTGTAGATTTTGATAATTTTGATCTGCAAAACAGAACTCAAGCACACATGGATATCTCATAAAGATAATTGACTTAGTAAAGATAGCATTGAATCTGCATCCACAGGAAAAAGGTTAGTCCTGTAAATAAACAACTATCTTTGTCATGAAATACCAATAGTACTTAAAATAACCAAACAATCCAAATCCAGTTACAACCAAACAACCAAACAAAAGTCATAGTTAAACTTGCAAAAAGTCAAGTTTTAAATCTGCATAAACATCTCCCCCTTTTTGTCAACAGCAAAAAGTGAAGATCGGAAAAAGATGGATTTAGAAAAGAGTATGAGTTAAGGCTGCTTGGGTAGACAAACAAGCTCAAATTCCCTCATTGAGTGCACCTTTATGCATTCAAGCTTGTGAAAACTCTACTTCGGCGCCAAATTCTTCACCCTGCACATAAGACTGAACTTGATTCCTGAGCGAATCCAGCTATTCATGAAGAGACACTGAAGTAGCCTTAACAACGTTCTTGAGATCCAGCATCTCAAAACTCATAGCATATTGCTGACTCCGCACATCCAAAGAATTTCCAGCGAGTCTTGAAAAGTCCGCTGTTTGAGCTGATTGTATCGCTTGGACCGGCAGAGTGAAACTCGGGAAGTTGAGAAAAGATGGAGTCTCGTAAGAGGTCTATCTTTTGGATAATGAGAGGCATGCACTTCTTCTAGGTCTGCTACAGATCGACTTACATCACTAGCAAGTAAGGGTGAAGAAGTACTTTTTTGACCATCAATTCCCCCTGTTTTGATGCCCCTAAGAGAAGTAGGTAAAGCTTCCTCAGCCTCAGAATGATGCACTCCAGTAGACTCTTCTTCTCTTATCTCGAATGACGGACAGAGAGATAGCCAAGGTTGGCTCGATAGAGTCTTGAGTACCCTGATCTCCTTCATTCTCTACTTCTTCTGCTTCTTCTTCCCTTTCTTCTTCAGCTTCTTCCATTTCTTTTTCTGCTTCCTCTTCCTCTTCCTCTTCTTCTTCTTCCTCATCTTCTTCTTCTTCTTCTCTTCGTTCTTCTGTTTCCCTCTGTTCTTCTTCATTCTCCGATTCTTCTCTCTCTCTTTCCTCTTCTGACTCTTCTCTTTTTTCAGGAAAGCTGACAAAGGTCTTCAGATTTTCCAAGGCAGAAATAGTAAGCTCATCTTCATTTTCTTCATCTTCTAGAACGAGAGCTCTTTTCTTCTTTACAGGAGCAATCATGGGCTCCTTGCCTTTCCTTTTAGCCGTAGTAGAGTATTGCTTTGCCTTGAGAGGAGATTTCTGTTTCATTCATTTCAGCACTTTATTCAGCTCTTTTAAGCGCATCTTTGACACCATTTTGAACCCAATTACCATCGGAGTGATGGCTTTCAGACTCAATGATGCAGAGATATGAATTTTAAAGTGCCTAAAGAGTCGAGTGATAAGAGCAGAATAAGAGAGCTATCCCTTATCCTTAGTCACAGTTCGAAACATATGGAACAGAATGGTGTGAGGCAGAGAGAATCTAAAACCAGTATTGATTGCATACATCAATTTTGCTTCTAAACGAGAAACATCAGTCTTGGATGTCGATTTAGGGCGAATGCAATTTATCACAATTTTGTGCAAGAGAATATTCGAAGCACTCATCCTTAAATAAGAAAATTTTCCTTCAACATCCCTGTTTCTTACCAAAGACAGAATAGCATGAATAATGGACACACTAATCGGTTGAAAACTCGTTCTTTCCACCCTGATTATGTCGGCCAAAATGTCTGTGTTCACCAAAAATATCCTTCACAGTGAAGATAAAACTGTGTGCATCCAAAAAGGATATATTCGAATAAAAGTAAGCAGTTAGCTCTGGAAATCCAGCAGTAAAATCAGAACAGAACTTTTCCAATTGCAATAGTGTAAACTTTTCTCTCAGATTGATTTTTATCGAATCCAGAAAATCAAAGTCAACAGTCCTGGGATTCATCACCCCTCTCTTCAAAAGACTTGCATAAACCTTTTTATGATCCTTGGATCTAAAAAGATTCGAACCATCGTAATGTTTGCAGCCACCCCAGACTTAGGTTGAAAATGAGAATACAACCGTTCATCATCATCAAGAGATTGTGGTTGATTCGCATTGCTATAGTGTGGGTCACTTGGAATATTCTAAAATGCTTTTTGAGCCAATCCTTTTTCCACAACTCCTAGCCTCTCCAAATCTCTCAAAAATAAGGTTTCATTCTTGAATCCCCTATCTTTTAAGAACTCATAAATTAATGACAATGGTATACCTCCTTTCTTCAAATTTGAGTAGAGTTTGAAGGAATTCTTTGGAGTTAGAGTTCTTACATGATTAACTCCTTCTATTACTTCATCGCCTACTTAATTCGAGGAAGGTTGGCGCTGCTGACTTGGACGCAAGGGAGATTCCTCTTCTTCGGTTAAGTCAAAGTGGGTAGGACCCTCAGGCATGCGGCGTGGTCCCCTGCTTGCAATCCTTGATGACTTTCTTGAAGACATTGCCACTTCAATGGAGAGAATCACTAACTTGTTCGAAAAGATAAAAACATTCAAACGAATCAAGAGTAAAAGTGAAAGGGAATAGGAATATTGTATTCTAGGGTTTTGGAGTAAAAATGAGAAAAACAACACAGAGGTATATAAAGTAAGTGAAGCGGGGTAAACGAAGCGTCGTAAAAGGAAAATAAAAGGATGACTTTTTGAATAAAAACTTCCCTTTATGGATTTAACTGAATTCCTTTTAAAATGGATAATTGCCTTTTTGAAATAAAGGCTATTTTAAGAAAGATAAATCAATCAACTAATCAGATAAAGGATGATCGTACATTTTCAAATTTGAAAAAATTAGAATAACTTACAGATGGGACTTGAGGTCTTCTGAGTCTTGGCATTGAAAGACTTTTAACTTTGTGTCTTGAGAGTGTCCAGACTTTACTGACCAAGAGATATGATATTAAGTCTGGTACGAATAGACTCAAATTGATTTTTCTCCAGAGGTTTTGTAAATATATCTACAAGTTGATTCTTAGAGTCAATGAACTGGGTCTTCACTTCTCCATTCTGAACGTGATTTCTAATAAAATGATGTCGAATCTTAATGTGCTTTGCTCTTGAGTGGAGAATAGGATTCTTGGAAAGATTTATTGCGCTGGTGTTGTCACATTTGATTTCAGTGCATGAATCTTCAATTCCAAAGTCTCTTAGTTGTTGTTTTATCCACAAAATTTGTGAACAACAACTTCCAAGAGCCACATATTCTGCTTCTGCTGTAGATAGAGCTATGGTACTTTGCTTCCTCAAAAGCCAAGATACTGTCTTGTTCCCAAACAATTGACATGTGCCCGAGGTGCTCTTTCTATCAACTCTGCATCCTGCTAGGTCTGCGTCTGAATATCCAAGAAGAGTAAAGTCTCATTCTTTAGGATACTAGAGATCTAAATTTGAAGTAGATGCAACATATTTGATGATGCGTTTTGCAGCACTTAAATGAGATTCTTTGGGATCTGATTGAAATCTGGCACAAATGCAAACACTAAATAAAATATCAGGTCTAGAAAAGTGAGATAAAAAAGTGAACCAATAATACTCCTATAAAGTTTCTGGTCAACTTTCTTTCCTCTTTCATCTTTATCCAGTTTCAAAGAGCTAGGCATTGGAACTTCAACCTTTTTGCAATTTTCTAAACTTAACTTTTTAACAAGTTCTTTAGCATATTTCTCTTGGTGAATGAAAATTCATTCCTTCAAATGTTTCACTTGTAGTCCGAGAAAGAAAGATAGTTCACCCATCATGCTCATTTCAAATTTGTCCTGCATAGTCTTAGAAAATTTCTTACAAAGACTTTCGTTAGAAGAGCCAAAAATTATATCATCAACATAAATTTGAACAAGCAAAAAATTATTACCTTCTCTTCTGATAAACAAGGTTGTATTTACTTTACCTTTGACAAAACCGTTTTGAATTAGGAAATTACTTAACCTGTCATACCAAGCTGGATGTACTTGCTTTAAACCGTACAATGCCTTTTTCTGTTTGAATACAAAGTCTGGTTTCCTTGGGTCTTCAAAACCGGGAGGTTGTTCCACATAGACTTCCTCTTGGATATATCCATTCAGGAATGCACTTTTGACGTCCATTTGGAATAACTTGAAATTCTTATAACAAGCAAAAGCAAGTAATAATCTAATTGCTTCTAGCCTTGCTACTGGTGCGTAGGTCTCATTATAGTCTATCCATTCTTCTTGCGTATATCCTTTGGCCGGGAGTCTTGCTTTGTTTCTTACGACTTTTCCTTTTTCGTTCATCTTATTCCTGAAAACTCATTTAGCTCCAATAATGGATTTACCTTTTGGTTTAGGAGTTAATTCTCAAACATCATTGATACTGAATTGCCTGAATTCTTCTTGCATGGCTTCAATCCAACTTTTATCAGTTAAAGCTTCTTCTATGCTCTTGGATTCTATTTCAGAAATAAGAGCCACAAAGCACTAGATTCTTCACGCCTTTTGGATCTTGTACGAATTCCCTCATTAATGTCACTAATAATGAGTTCTTTAGGGTGACTAGACTTGTGCTTCTGGTTGCTGGTTGAATTGTTAGACTGTTGATCATTTTCTTCATTTGATTCTTCAATGATCATTTGTTGCCGGTCTTCTTAAGTCTGAGCTGCTACTGTAGATTTAGACTTTGTAGAGTCTGGAGCAAGTTCAGGTTTTTCAGGTTGAGTCTGAATTGATTGATTTTGCATAAAGTCTTGAAATTTGACATTCATCGATTCCTCCACAGATTGAGTCTTTTTGTTGTATACTCTGTAAGCTTTGCTTGTGGTTGAATATCCAAGGAAAATACCTTCATCTGATTTTTCTTCAAACTTACCAATTCGATCATTTGCATTTTTCAAAATAAACATTTGCATCCAAACACATGAAAATACGAAACAATTGGCTTCTTTCCTTTGAATAACTCATAGGGAGTTTTCTCCATAATAGGCCTTAAGAAGACTATATTAATAATATAGCATGTTGTAGAAACTGCTTTAGCCCAAAAACGAGAAGAAATGTTACTTTCAATTAGAAAAGTTATAGCCATTTCTTGCAAGGATCTATTCTTCCTTTCCACAACTCCATTCTGCTATGGAGTATAAGGAGAGGAGAATACATGCTGAAAACAAGATTCATCACAGAATTTGGCAAAATCTTGGTTTTCAAACTCACCTCCATGGTCTGTTCATATACTAGAAATAACATACCCTTTCTCATGTTGAACTTTCTTAGCAAATTTTATAAAATAAGAAAAGGTTTTAGACTTACTTGCCAAAAAATATACCCAAGTGAATTGTGAATAATCATCCACAATTACTAGGCATTATTTCTTATCACCAATGCTCTGAGTTCTGGTTGTTCCAAAGAAATCCATATGTAATAGCTGCAGTACACGATTAGTGGATACTTGATTTATTAGTTTGAATGAATTTCTTACCTGTTTTCCCAATACGCATGGTGTACATAGGTCAGACTTTTGGTATGTAAAATTGGGTAGTCCTCGAACAAGCTTCTTTCTAGAGATTTTAGCTATTTGCTTCATGTTGATGGGCCCAAGCTTTCTGTGCCATAGATTTGCTTCCTCTTGAATTGAGATTAGACATTGAGATTTATCTGGTTTAATATCCAAGAGATAGATATTCCCATGTCTTTGCCCCGTAAAAGTCTTAGAGGAGTCTTTACTGGTTCCTGAACATATTCCTTTTTGAAAGTTGATTTTCAAACTGGTGTCACACAGCTGGCTAATACTCAGTAAGTTGTAGTTGAGTCCTTTTACTAAGGAAACATTACTGATAGTGAGACTTCCAATTTTACAGTTCCGTATCCCAAAATTCTTCCTTTGCTATTTCCTCCAAAAGAAACTTTTCCACCATTAACTTGCATAAGCTTTATAAAGTAGTTTGAGTTTCATGTCATATGTCTTGAGCATCCATTATCCAAGTACCATTCACCTTTTTCTTGATAGTGACCTGCATTTAAAAAGAAAATTCAAGCTTTCTTTGGTACCCATATTTTCTTGGGTCCAGCAGAGTTAGTGGTATAAACAGTCTTTGCCCAATCCTTCTTAACAGGCTTCCAAACCATAGGACATTCTTTCTCAAAATGTTCCGAGCTATTACACTTAGAACATTTAAGAGCACTGCGGCCTACAGGTTTTACAAAAACTTTTTGGAAACGATTTTTGTAAGAATCTTTTGTAGGTCTTTGTTTAATTCTTTCATTTACCTTAGGAAAATCAATTAAAGAAATGGTTTCAGCAGTTATTCCCAAACCTGATTTGTTGAAGTAAGGTCTTTGTGCAGAAATAATTTTCTCCAGTTTTTCAGATCTTATAGAAAACCTTTTAGAAATGTTTGAGATATCATTTTTTAAGAACGCATTTTCTTTTGAAAGATTATCTGCATTTTCTTTTAAAGTAATAACACTTTTGTCTAAACTTTCGACCTTTTCTTTCCAAACAATTTCCTGTTACTTTAGTGCAGAATTTTCCCTTTTAAGTTCGGAAATCCTATTGAGAGAGGTTTTAAAACTAAGACACAATTCATCAATATATTTAGAAACTTTAGTAGGAATTTTTAAATTGCTTACCTTGATTTCACTGTCTGAGTCTGAGTCTATCTCAGAGTCTGAATCTGAGTCTGATTGTGCCATGAGACAAATATTGGCATAATCATCATCACTTTCCTCACATTCAGTGTCACTCCAGGTTTCTGCTTTAAGTGATTTTCGATATTTCTCAGTTTTTCCTTTCTTTCTCTTCAGCAGGGGACAATTGGGTCTGATGTGTCCATTTTTCTTGCATTCAAAGCAGACCACATCCTTGTTGGATTCATCATCCTCAACTGATTTATTTTGTAGCATTTGAGAACTTTGTTTCCTTGAATTGAATCTTCTCCCATTTTTGTTCAGTTTTCTGAACCTTCTTATCATGAGAGCAAGCTCTTCATCATTCATATCGTCTTCAAAATCTGTGACATCAGAATCATCATTAGATTTTAAAGCAATGGATTTCCTACCTTTAGGATCTTCATCTTCATTGATTTGCTCCACTTCATAAGACTGAAGAGTGCCAACCAATTTGTCAACAGAGAGTGGTATGATTCTTTGTGTCTCTCTTATTGAGGTCTTTATGTGATTCCAATTTTTGGATAATTCACGTAGTAACTTGTTAACCTTCATGGGTCCAGAGATTGGTTGACCTTGATACTCAAGACCATTCACGATTTTTGTAAAACAACTAAACATGTTAGTGATAGATTCTCCTGGTTTCATCTCGAATGCTTCATATTGACCGAGCATAATGTTGATTCTGGTTTCTTTCACTCGATCAGTTCCTTCATAAGTGATGTGTAATCTTTCCCAGACTTCTTTAGCTGTTTCATGAGAAGATATTTTGTTATATTCAGTAGGAGATAATGCACAATATAAGGAATAAATTGATTTTGCATCAAGAGCTTGTCTCTTGATTATCTCTTCTTGAGTCATTTCACTAGACTCAATAGCTTCTTTTCCTCTTTCTGAGACTGTTGCAACTTTAGGAATGATTCCTTTGTCTACCACGTCCCATTCCAGAGGATCCTTTGATCTTAGGAATGCCTTCATCTTGTTTTTCCATATGTTGTATTCCTTTCCATCAAAATAAGGTGGTCTAGTATTGCTTTGCCCTTCAACCAGACCTGGAGCCAACATACTAGCCATGGATCTTTAACTCTGAAGTAAGAACACTTCAACTTAAGTGAGTACACAGGCTCTGATACCAATTGTGAAAGCTAGTACGAGCACCTAGAGGGGGTGAATAGGTGCGAAAACAAATTTTGCAATGTAAAGACAATAATTTTTCTTTTGAACCGACTCTATTCAGTAATAGATTATGAAAAGGAAATTAGACTCTAATAAACAAATATTGTTATGATCAAAGTAAAGAGCTTAGGGAAGAGAATAAGAACACAAGGTTTATAGCGGTTCGGCTTAGTCTAAGCCTACGTCCACTCTTCCGCACTGACAGCCTACCGGCTGGATTTCACTAAGAATCAAAGAGTTGTTACAGTATAGCTCTTCCTTGATTCTATAGTGTAGAGACTCTGCTACACTTCCTCAAGGTCACACAAAAGTACAAACTCTCTTTTGAGTACAAATTTTCGCTCAATAATTGAATTGACATATAACAAGGAGTTTCAGACTTCAGAATTCTTCTATTGCGCACACACTCGAACAACTGGAACGTCTTCCTTATATACTCCTTCATGCCATCACACTTGTTGGCACTTACCAAAGGAGTTATTCCAATCTACCCGTTGGATAAAATCAATTAGGGAGATTTCGAGTTATTTAAGGAATATGATGATAGCCCATCAATCCTGCTCGCCCATACAATCAGGATCTAGGTTTCCATAAGTAGAACCTTCCAAGTATACTTTGCCAATCAATGGATCAAAATCCCTGAATCAAACTTAATTTGAATAAAGGATTCTGACATGCTATTTCCAGCCAAGTGATCTTTTTCAGTCGATAGAATCAAATCCTTAACAAAATACTTAGATCTGGATAAGTCTTCTTCGACGGTTTAGATCTTTGTCAATGAGGATAGACTCGAATCTTGAGTGCGGCAGTCCAGCGGTCTTCAGACTTTGATGACAGAGTCTGTAAGTTTTCAGACTAGACTGATGGAAACGTTTTGTCAGCTTCAAAACACATAAGGAAGTTTTCTCCAACACTAATAACAACTTAGTTACCATAAAGAGGCTCTTGAGAAACTCTAAAGTTCCCTGGTGAAGATATATACATGTGACAGATGGTTTGGTGATCTGCAGGTAAAGCTACAAAGAAAATTATAGCTTTACCAGTGTACCGGGCCATCTAACTGTCTCATCAAGGAGGTAGCAAGTTCCTTCACCAATCCCCTCTCTTCAGTGCAATCATGACCGTACCTGTGTCTTAAGATCCAACCCGACTTTGTTTCAGGTTTTTTCTTCACCTATATAAAAACCAGATTTCAAGAACAACATGCATCTTCAACAAGCATCTCAAACAGATCAATAATAAAAGTCTCATTCCATACCCTCTATTTGAGCAAAATGGAGACTACCACGGTGGCATTGAAGCTTGTTCTGGCGGCCTTCTTGGCCTTTGTGGTTTCAACAATCGGAGGCGCTAAGGCATTTCCTATATGTTGTGGGCGAGACAAGCGTTGTGGCTGCCACCGATCTCGGAAGATGGCCTTGGAAAATTGAAGTGGCACTTTTTTAATAAATCATATGAGGGTTCGTCACAATATCATGTGAATTACTCTTCTTTTTTTGTGTAAACCTAAGTGATAGTATTGCTGAGAAAACATGATTTGTAATTTGTAATTTATATTTCTTACCTCACATGTTTCTTTATTAAATTTATTTTCGATAATTTGTTTTGGCATTTTGCAACTACATGTAGTCTCACATATACTTGGAGATTGGCATCGTGAAGTAAGTTGGGCTATATCTGCTCCAAAAAGGAATTGCATTTCATAATTAACTAAAATTTCTTGGAATGCATTTTTGTATTGTATTTGGAGCATCAGAAATCATAAGTTGCATAATTTCTCTTTTTTTTAAAGATGTCGATGCTGTTATTTGAAGTATTACATGGGTTGTATCCGGTAGAATCGCTAGTTGTGTTGATGTAAGGAAGAAAGTTTAGGCAGGAAGCTTTTTGCTGTGATTAGGCAGTTTTTGAGTTGGCCTTCTCGCCATTATCGAGCATATAGCAAAAGTTGCTCAGAAGCTGGTCCTTTGCTTTCTTTGGCTATGAATAAACCAAAAATGCTTTATCAAAAATATCAAACATCTTTTACAAATCACTATGTATCCCAGTGTTTTCCATTCATTGTCTAACATTAACAATTGAGGATAAGAACACCACAAACGTCATAACTTTCGCACAACGCTCACTTAAGTGGCATAATTTTTTTTTTTTTTGATTACTTGAGTGTCATATAATATTTCAATTGATCACTTGAGTATCAAAAGTTTTTAAAAATGTCACATCAGATTTCCGAAGCTTGGGTGAACGTTATTGATTGAAAGTTAAGGCATTTAAGTAAACATCTTTAAGAAGTTATGAAACTCAAATGAATGAAAAAGAAAATGTTATAGTATTCAAGTGAGCACTGTACAATAGTTATTAACTTTTATGGTATCTTTATTACTTAATAACTACAACAATTGTCGTCACGCGTTGGTTCTTTCTTGCTAAGGAGCACATGGGTTAGAATTGACAGACTTCGACCGCATGGAAACCCTCGACAGCTCCCTGCCCCACTGATTTCAACCACCCAAGAAAATAGAGAGTATGAATTTAGTATGATGGACATAAATGGTGGAAGGAATTGGATTATCACTTCCATTTGTTTCACAAAAAAATGGCATTTTTAAAATATATATTTCGAGAAGTCATTTTTGACAATATTTTTTGACATTTAATTGACATCTGAAAATGAACTAACAAATATTTTATTGATATTTGATAAGAAAAATCAAGATTTTCCTAAATAAAAATATATTATTCAGGCATTAATGACTTACACATGGGCAGCCGGAGAACCAGATACAAGCACTAGGATCCTAAGAAAATTTTTAGCCAAACACTAGTGTTTATGCTTAGGACTCCAACACCCATACCTTGCTCCTCAGTGACTAGGCCCAATAGTAGGAGTTCGAGCCTAGTCTCAATGGACCCTAGCCCAAGCATCATGGACTAGGGCACTAGCACCAAGGTCTCGGGGTTGGCCTCAGTGGACCAAGCACAAGTGTCTGGGATTTGGGCGCAAGCACTAGGATCTCGAGTCCAACCTTGATGGACTCATGGCTGGCCTCAATGGACCCAAGCATCGAAAATGGGGGCATGGGCTTTGGGGTCCCAAATGTGGCCTCAATGGACATAGGCTCAAGTGTTGAGGACCCAGGCACAAGCATTAGGGTCCCACGCTCAACATCAATGCACCAGGGCCCAACTTCGATAGACTTGGGTATGGGTGCCAAGGTGCAAGCATTGGGATATAGGACATAGCCTCAATCAACATGAGCTTGGGTCCCAAGAACTTGGGCACTCGCACTAAGGTCTTAGGCTTGGGCTTTGTGCATTTAATCCCAAGTGTGGGGACACTGGCACAAGTGTCTAAGACTCGAGACCTAGCCTCGATGGACTAAGGCCCAAGCACCAAGGTCTCGAGCTTAGCCTTGATGGATACGGGTGCAATCTCAATGGACACAAGCTCATAAATCAAGTGTTGACACCTAAATTCTAATTAGGTTTTTAATTAGGCTTTAGTTTCTTTATTTATGTATTTTTCCTCTTTTCGGATAAATTCAATAAAAACAAAAAAGAAAACAAGAAAAAAATAAATAAAATAAATAAATAATAATAAAAACAAGAAAAGCAGCCAGCCCCTTTTCTTTCTTTTCCTTTCGCACGACCCGGCGCCCCCCTCTCTTCTTCTTCCTCATTCGCCTCTGTGCATCACGCGCGGCGGCCGGCGACGCGCTCAAGGGCAACCTACGGTAAAGAGGAATGGAGGTAGGCCGCCGAAGGAGAGGACGACGCGCATGCGCCTTCAATGCGCGCCTTTAATGCTCGAGATGAGACGCCGGTTCAGCCGTGGGGGTTGGGGTCGGCGTGCGAGGGCGGCGGCCGAACCTCCATCGACCGGCCTCCTCCTCGCCTATAAATAGGAGGGCACAACCTCCGTCGAAGGGGGGCCAGCAAGCTCAAAGAGGTTCCCAAGAGACTTCGGGGAGCTCAAACAGCAAGCAAGGCGGAAATCGGGTCGTGAGCTCAAACCGACCTCCCTTCGAGAGACTTCGGGGGAGGCTGGCGGCGAACGAGCCCGAGAAGGAGAGCACGGCGAAGTAAGGGACCTCCGGTAGCAAGCTTCGAAGACCTTTCCCGAGAGACTTCGGGGAAGGTTTGAAGGCAAGCCACCGGAGATCTCGGATCGGCCGAGAGGGGGAGAGATGCGGTCGAGAGGGAGAGAGGAGGTTCGGAGGACCAGATCCGGGGAACCAAGACTTGCCTTCGCGATGCTGCTGCTGTTCCGCCACTGTTCCAACGCCATTGCCGCGACCGATTCGCCCAAGCCGCACCAGATCTGGCGCTGAGGAGCTACTGTCGCTACCCCTCCGTCGTCACCTGCACCTACACCACCACCTTTGTCGCTGCACCATCCCGACCGTCGCTCCTCGCCGTCACCATTCTCCATGCCGCCGTGCCGGACCCTCTCCATAGACGGGTATCGGCCTCGCTCGGCCGTCGTCGTTTCCGCTCGCCACCCCTCGCCGTCCCCGTCTACCGCGCGCAGCTTCTTTGTCGCCCCCGTCCGCGAGGCCCGATCCCAGTCCCGACCAGCCAAATAGATCTCGGCTGCTTTGTTGTTGAGTCTTGCTCTTGATCCGACGAACGACCGGCCGCCGCATTGCTGTCCCTGCATCGCCGCCGTCGTCGACGCCGATCCACCGTCCCAGCCCCTGCGTCGGCGCCGCGATTGGACGAGAAAGAGGAAGCGCCGCGTCGGGTCGAGGCCGGGTCGGACCGGTCGTCGCTCGGGTAGGGTTCCCGTGAACCCCAAGTGGCGGAACCGGGTCGGTGTCCGGGGTAGGGTTTCCTCGAGTCGGACCGGGTCGGCGGCCGGGTAGGGTTTCCGCCTGGGTTGTTTTTGTTCACGAGGGCTGGGTAGCTGTTGGGCTGGGATTTTTTATGAAATCAGGCTAAAATGGGTTTGGGCTTTTACATTTAAAAAGAAAAACAATCAAAAAATCAAAAATATTTCATATTCTCCAAAAAATGCCAAAAATCCAAAAAAATGCCAAAAAGGCTTGTATTTTCTAAAAAATACCAAAAAATCCAAAAGGTCCTTTTTATGTCCAAAAAATGAGAAAATGCCCAAAAAAAAAATATTTTTCCTTCACAAAAATACATGGAAAAATCCCTCAAAAATCCAAAAAGCCTTAGGGTTTAAACAATTTTAGGTACCGAAAGGGCATTAGTGATTAACTAGTGTAATCAAGTCCCCGATCCTAATTTCTCTGGTTGCGCAGGAGCGAGTATTTCTCCCGATACTTCGCTTGGGTTTCTAATCGACCCACCCCAAATCGATTAGTGGCGACTCCGTTTTAAAATTAACTTACAGGTTAAAAGCTTGGACTATTAAGTCGTGAATTGATGGACTTGGGAGAGTCCGGGCTACGCTTAATAGACATAGCCAAACCATTAGCCTCCTTAGGTGCTCGTATCCGATTGCGGGCGCTGAAAAAAAAAGAGGTCGCGACAGCTTGGCGACTCCGCTGGGGAAATTTGAGGACTTAGGCCATTTTTGTCTTTTTAAATTCTTTACTAACTTAGGTTTTTTTCTTTATGCTGGTCAAAAGCTTAGAAATTTATTTTAATTTTGCTTAAAATAGATTATCTTGTGATTATAAACTGTTGTGCATGCTTTCTTGTTTTAAACACTACACATGGCACACACAACCCGGCCGCCGGACCTGGGCCGCCATAGGATGTTTAGGATGGTGCTAAGAAAGATACGACCTCGAACGCGAGACTGCGATGTAGAGGTTGCCTTTCTTTTCCCCGAATTTCTTAGCCGAGGTTAAAGGGGTATGCTGCTAACGCGAGACTGCGACGGGCGGATACCCTTTTAATTTCAACAAGCTTTCTCAGTTAGAAATCAAGCCACACATCTCATGCGCATGTGTTTGTGCTTGTCATTTTTATTTAAAAGCAAAGTGATTTCTTTACTTTTACTCAGTCTTTTTATTGGCCCATGGCAATTTAGGATAAGCCTTTCAAAGTCCCAGTCTATATGCGATGGGGAAAGACGATATCCAGTTTATACCCGTTCCCAAAGCAGAACTCTTCAGATGGTGGGGTCAACTGGACCAGTATGCCCAAGAGCGCGTGAAAGCCAAAGTCGGTCATCTCCTATCATTGATTCAAATCACTGTTCGTCCTGAAGTCATACAAGCTATGACGCATTTCTAGTGTCCAAAAACGACTACTTTCATATTTGGTAGATTTGAGCTAACCCCAACTCTGGAAGAATACAGTATCATCACCTGGAATGCCTCTCGAGAATAAGCTTGTCGGACCATCAATGGCATTATCCCGTTGCGTGGATTAGCGCGACTTTTAAGAACTGAAGTTCATGTTATGAGGCAAATTTTTGAAAACAACCATAATACTCGCCCACTAGAATTTATGAATGCCTGTTTTCAAAATTAGCCTATGACCCAAAAAAGTGAAATTTTCCTCCTGGCCTTTTTTGGATTCATCATTTTCCCCATCAAAGAAATGTCATAAGTCCTAAGATGGCATGGATAGTTGATCGATCTTGAGGGGGCAAAATTATGTCAACATGATTTTAACTGAAACATTCCTATCCTTTAATCGTTTTAAAGATAACACGGAGAAAATCATGCGGGTCTCTCCTGAAATTTTACAAGTCTGGTTCTTTTCCCACCTAAGTGAATTCCGAGACTTCATGCGATCGTCTCGAAACAAATACTTTCGAGAATCCATTACAAAAATTTATGGTTTTAGAACCATACATTCCCAATCAAAGCTGTTTAAATTGGATAAACTTCCTAAGAGACCCAGCTCTCCCGAGGCATTCCAATGGTGTGCTGGTTGGTTCCATGAAAAGAGAGCTCACTTCGCTTACAAACGTTGCCGCCCAATCCCGTTGCTCGGCCTCACTGGCGCCATTCCCTATTACCCATATCGGGTGGCACGACAATATGGAGCCCTTCAGGAGATCCCACCGCCTTTTAAGAGGATGATCCCTCCAGTTCTTTTCAACACAAACCGTGACTACGCATTCGAAATTTCTATCGCTGAGGAAACTTGGGACAAATGCCATCGCAAAAGGATCGTGGTACCTGCAGGGCTTGAGGGAGAAGAAAGAGTCCACCACGCCTCTGCGGACTACATCCACAATCATCACATCCCGACAAGGTGGAAGCCATAGGTCCCTCGCTCAATCAGAGAAAGCAGCCCGCACGAGCAAGCAGAGCTTACGCAAAGGGACTTGGGAATAGACTAAATACATATCTCGGAGCCAGTCCAAGAAAGCAAGCAACCTTTGCAGGAACAAGGCTCCCTGTCGCATATAAGCTAGCAGTCGTTATCTTCCTTAGTGTTTATTTTGTGAAAGCGTTGTCCCTTTGTTTATGGACTTTTCTTTAATATCTAATACTTTGTTATGTCATTTCAAGTTCTAGATGCTAGAAGTCTGTAAAATCCTCTTTCGATAAATAAAAATAGATAGATCGTTGCCATGGGTCAATCTTTGTCTGCTCTGTGCTCATTCATCGTTTTCACAAAAACAGGTAATCATGAATCGCCAACTATTAGCCACTCGCGAATGGCCTCATGTGATAGGGGCCGATCAGAATGATGTACAAAATCGCCTCGCCAATATTGAAGATGGCGTAGGACAGATGTCCATTGTCCTTCGACAACTCTCGAGGCAAATGGAATCCACTCAAACTGAGCCCAACTCCATAGTTGCTTTAAGCATTGTCATGACACCTGCAAATTTGCCAGGAAATAGCCAGTACCATGGACAGCTTGAAAAGATCATGAAAAAGTTAAACCAGCTGCAGGGGCAGAATCCCATGGACTTGTCCAATTACGCCGGCATTGAAATCCCTTAAGAGCTCAAAGCACTCGAATGCGAAAGGTATGCGATACCTCTCGCCCGAGACCTACTTGCGGGCCTACCGGCCCGAAGGATGATTCAATCATACCAGTCAAGCTTGACTCGGCCCCGCCTTGCGATGGTACATTGTCGGGAAGATTAGTCCCCTTAAAACCTTGAGGGAATTAATCCATGCTTTCCACCAGGAATATAATATTGACATCAGCCCTAACATCGCCTTGCCCTATGAAGAACCGATGATCGCGGAGCATGAGGAGCCGTTAGTCGCTGAGATAGGAGAAGAAGATGTCAATGAAGCCTTGCATGATAAATGGGCGACTGAGCAACATCAAATTACTGAAAAGTTTCCCACTAGGAAAGGCAAGGAACCTGTGTACGAGATCAAAGACACGAAGCCTGTTCAAGACCAGGGCATGACAAGACAGCTCCCCAAGCTTACTCCAAGAGCTAAGGTCCAAGAATACCAACCCCTATCAACTTGGAAAGTGAATCGGGCAGTGAGACTCTAATGTCTCTCACTTCCCTTGAAGAACTGAGTTGGCAAAACGAAGAGCCTTACTCAAAAGGTCTGGACCAGAAGCCAAGAGAAGAAAGCCTAAGCAAATCAATTCAGCATCTGCCGACGAGCAACCGCACCAAAGCTCCGAGCATTCCCAAGAATATAGCTTTGAAGGCTACCATCCCCTAGAGTACAACCCTGAAGACTTCCCATCCTTAGAATACAACCCCAAGGACTTCCAACGTTACTTAGACAATGAAACTGACGATTCATCGTATAACTGTTTCCTACTCTCACTCGGGGATGAAGGCCCGTCAGAAAAGGAAACATACGTCTTTATCCGCTACGATCCTAATGAAGCACTACGCTTGTCCTCTGACCAAGAGGATAGCTTCAATACTTCATCCTCATTTGGAAATTTTGACCCAGAGGAAAGCAATGGGGTAATCTCGGTAGAGTCCAACTTCCTTGAAACAGAAAAATTCACCACTACGATGAATATGCAGTGGAAAAACCAGTGGCCTAACCAAGACATATCAAGCTCGTCTTGCCCCCATAGGATCATGACCCCCATAGAGATGTGGATACCCAATTTCCGCAGGTACAACGGCACGACTTGCCCCGTGGCTCACTTACAGTATCTCCATGCTGAAATGAGTCAATATTATGGCCAGATGTTATTTACAACTCAGGCATTCCAAGAAACTCTTACGGGATCTGCACTACAATGGTTCTGCACAGCAAATATTCACCTCATAAAGGATTGGAGCGAGCGACTTCCACATTCTTGCATCGGTACCAAAACCAGATTGGAATTGAAGCGCCTTGCGAGAGTTTGGCTTACTGAGGAAGAAGACCAATGGAGGATATCCGAGCATACGCAGGAGGTGGAGGGCTTTCATGATGCAAACCCACCCTCAAGCGGGCGAGGAGGAGTTTATAAAACAATTCATAGAAGCTTTGTCCTGCAAGCATCACAGTTGGCTGCATAGGTTACACTTCCGTAGCTTCAACGAGGTAGTCATCGCATGTTAATACTTCGAGTCTACTGAAGGCGAGGAATTCAAAGACGCTTAGCTTCAAGACCAACACTATCAAAGCGCTCCTTTACATAGGAGTTCTCATGAGTTTTACTTGTAATTTCATGTTTCTTATCTTGTCTAATGTGCTACTTTGTTGTACTTTCCATTCCAAGTACTCTAATGTACAGTTCTAATATTCTGTTTTGAGAGCATGAGGTGGTACTCCAAACCTACCCGGTGATGCTATCCAACCATGAAAAAGTTATCATCCAAGAAGAATACTGAGGGCTGGGCTTCCTCATGCTTTCTTCCCCCCAAAGATATATACTTTTGAAAACAAAAAAATGTTTTATTGCCAAAAGTTTTTGTCAAAACAAGATTATTAAATCATGTTTGTCTTTCTAACTCACTCACTTCATGTCTCAAAAGATCATTCCCATCTCCTCTGACTTAGTGTGATAGGGGGCATTTGAAGCTAGCACATCACGTGAACTCGCCGAATTCAAAGACACTCTTCTAGCAAGGCAGTGGGGCAAACAGAAAAGATCATCCCACTTCGAAGAAGGTAAGTTTTATCCTCTGAATATAATTTTGGAAATGATGTCCTCTCTCTTCTATTTACAGGAAACAAAAGGTAGGACGTAATAGGTACAGGCATACGGTTGAAATCAAGCCGTCCCCAGGAGCTCTGTGCACTCCACCTCGCTCTTGCCCAAATCCTTCTCAAGCCGAAGCAATATCTTTTCCCTAGAACGTGCTCGAGCAACTAGACATTGCGATTTCGTTGATGAAATTTCCAGCTTTGACAAGCGCGGAAGCACAGGAAAGGGATTTCTTCTCTTTCTTTGAATTGGCTCTGTCAACGGGGAGGAAATCCAAACGGTTGAAGTGATCTCTAGCCCCCTATTTAAGATGATGACGTTAGGACTTGGAAACCTAACTTCTTGTTCCTGACGCATGCTCTCCCAAGAAGTAATTGCCATCAGAGAATTGGAGGTTTTGATTGTCCATCTTAGTTTCCATAGAAGCTTGAGGTATATGACTTTGCCCAATGCTGCTATAGTCAAAGACAAAAGAAGAAATTCCACAGAAGGAAGGTGTTAAAGATGAATCAATGACCATCAATCATGCATACATGGCCACGAATGAGGAAGGCCAATTGAAAGAAATGTCGAACTGTGTCAAGACGAAGAGGCTGTCATCAACATTAAGAGATCCCTAGAAGTCAGCAAATATAAACTCGGGGAAGGGTAATTTGGTATCGTTTCCAATACTCCCACTATTTAAACTCACTTTTGACATATTTTCTCCTATTCACAGGAAGCATAGGGTTCAAGAAACAAGCTTAATGGTTAAATTGGGCAAATCAAGTGACCCATATCGATTTACCTAACTTGGTATAAAAGGACGTGTCGTCCGGGAGCTGGTTCGGTTAAATAAAAAGGCAGCGCCCTACGGACACCATCGGCACCTCTAGCCGAGTGGTACCCGAGAAGAAGCGAAATGGTCCGAAGTTGGGGGTTCGAATCCCCGACGCGGCAGTTAGCTGCTTGGTAGAAAAAAAGAAAAGAAAACTAATAAAATTTTTTTGCTTCTCTTGCACTTGCAAATTACAAGAGAGCAGGTGACCTATCGGAGTGAAAAGTGCAGGACTTCGTGTCCCACTCGCACTTCAGGTTCATCCAATCATCTGCAAACCAATGAAGGGTAATGTTGTGTCGCTCCCAGTTGTCCAACTCTTGAGAGAGTTCGTGACTAACACGTTCCCTTTTGTCTATTGCAGGATCACCTGGCCGTTAAAGATACGAATAACAAATCAAGGAAAGACATGCCAAACTCTGATAAGCTCTCCTAAATGAAATGGCGTCCTGAGTAATCGCTAAAGCAAATGACAGAGATCCTTCAGGCCTCAATTCACCTTTAATTTTGGCCCTGTTGAGTGATCCATTTTCATCTTCTCTTCTGCAGGGGCAAAAACAGAGATGCCCGATCAGATCCCCAACCCCGGCTGATCCTTCATGTGTCATATCCCTAATCAATAGGGACAACCATCGACACCCATTCGCGAATAACCCTTTTGATGTTCAAAATTTAACATATTTGGAAACACCATTATGTTAACTCCTAAAGTTGTCAATAGGGTCTTTTTTGAGTCAAAACCATTCACTTGTTTTGAAGAGTTCAAACTTCATCATAATCAAAATGTTGCATGTCGTTTCCAAATGAATTATGCATGATGATTTTGTCTATCTAAATCATTGATTCCACTGAGGATTATTAGAATAGATAGCTAAGTGAAGAATACAAGATTGATTGAGCATGCTGGATGAGGTACGTTAGAATGATGAAAGGCAAGCCATATCCTAGACACAGTCTCCCATCTATACACTTGTGAGATAAGTGCAGAAGATTCCATGACTGCAGGGTAAAGAGTTTTCTTGCGAATGGTACAATAACCAAAATAGTGAGAGGCATTTCATTGCTCACCCCTTTGAGCCCCATACACTGGTGAAGCTTCTCTCATATCCCTGTCAAGAACCACCCCACACTGGGGCAGATCGGAGGCGAACCAACATCACAAGGTGAGAAGAGAGATAGAAATTTTCTTGCTCGCACTTGCATTAATCTTTAGGTGTCCTTATTGCATATGAACACTCACGTTAATTTAAGTGCCCTAGAATGACGAAGAGCAATTCTTTCTCTATGCACTTGTATTCGTTGTACAACTCAATTGAGTCTGTAATTTCACCCTCACATGGAGGCAAAACAGAAGTTACTGCCATTTAAGCAGCATAGCCCAGAGCGCCTACTGAAGATAAAGACTCAAGAGTCTAACAACAGTGTCGTGATTGAACTTGCCTAGGCTAGTTCCTCTAACGACAAGAATAAAAAACAGGGGCATAAAAAAGCAGTGTACCTGGTAAAAGCAAGGTCAATGCCCATAAATGAAGAACTGGAATAAAAATAGGGGCATGAAAAAGCAGTGTGCCTAGTAGAAGCAAGGCCAATGCCCCCCAGTCAAAAATACAGCCAAGAAAAAGTTGTTGTTGTGGTCCATAGAACCTCTATCTGACAAGAAAGATTAGTGACAAATGCCAAGACAGTCACCAACCCTCACCCTCTTACATGTGAGCCAAGTCTACATTACATCCCATTGTAAAAGTCTCTTCAGACTAGGGGCACTTCAATTAACGTAGGATTTCATATGTCTATAAGCATCGCTCGAAGAAGTACGAGCAAGACTATTCTATCTCTTTTCGCAGGACTCTTGACTTGCAAACTTGGAGATGGTCGTGCGGCACTTCATTCATGAGCCTTGACCTCGACGGTCCCATTTGATGAGCTATTGACCAAGTCTTCATCACAATTTCAACAAAGACCTCTCACATTGGTAAAGTCGTACCACTTGCGAGAATACTCAGACCCATGCTGACATGATGACAGTGAGAGGTGTGGTCCTTATAAATCCTGCATCAATGGTCAGGATAGCCTTTTCCATGAAGAGTGAGCGGAAAGTCCTTTCAGACTGAAAGTCCCTCATCCGGCATGCTCAAGACATCTACATTCGAATAAAAGGTTGTCTTTCAAAATCTTCCCAGTGGAACTCGGATAATCGAAACCGACAAAATTGTCATGCATAAATCACATTTAAATTTATGAATTTACAGCATATACAATCATGTGTGCATATTGTGCAAATAGCAGACATACTTTTAGAGATCAAAGATATCGCCAGAAAAGCATGTCTCCATCCTTACTCCCAAAGCTTTATGTTTGATAATCTTTGAGTACTCCATCTTATCAACATTCAGCTTATTCGAGTTGTCTCCAGAGTATTGATACTTGTGATTGACCAAGTATCCCTTTATCTTTGAGTACCCACCATTGTCTAAGTACTCCCTCTTGCCGACACTCAGCTTGTTCAAGTTGTCCCCAAGTATTGATATCTGCGATTGTCCAAACATTCCCCTGTTTTTGAGTGTCTGCCACTACTCAAGTGCTCCCTCTGTTGACACTCGACCTATTCATGTTGTCTTTAAAGTTTTGATATTTGCAACTGTCCAAGTATCCCTTTGTCTTTGAGTACCAACCCCCGTTCAGGTACGCCCTTTCCATGACACTCAACCTGCTCGAGTGGTCTTCAAAATTACGCCATTGAATGCTAGTAGCTACTCAAGTATTCCACCACGTTATGCGCCTGCGATCTCCCAGGTATGCTTTCTTACACTTGGACCAGCTGAGTGGTCGATCATCATATCATTAAATATTTGTGTTCATCCAAATATTCTTCTACTTTGTACACCTATGTGCTTGCGGCCACCCAGGTAAGCCTTGTGTTGCAATCAAATTCCCATTACCAGGACGTGAGAAACCTTCACGAATATCTCGGGTACATCCTTGATATTCCCAATTGCCAGAAAGTGAGAGACCTTCACGAATATGCGGGGCACGCCCTCGATATTCCCAATTACCAGGAGGTGAGAGACCTTCACGAATATCACAGGTATGTCCTCGATATTCCAATTACCAGGAGGTGAGAGACCTTCACGAATATGCGGGGCACGCCCTCGATATTCCCAATTACCAGGAGGTGAGAGACTTTCACGAATATCCCAGGTATGTCCTCGATATTCCAACTACTAGGAGGTGAGAGACCTTCACGAATATACGGGGCACGCCCTCGATATTCCCAATACCAGAAGGTGGGAGACCTTCACGAATATCTCGTGCGTCCTCGATATTCTCATTACCGGAAGGTGGGAGACCTTCACGAATATGCGAGGTACGTCCTTGATATTCCAATTACCAGGAGGTGAGAAACCTTCACGAATATCTAAGGTACGTCCTCGATATTCTCATTACCAGAAGGTGGGAGACCTTCACGAATATGCGAGGTACGTCCTCCATATTCTCAATTACCTGGAGGTGAGAGACCTTCACGAATATCCCAGGTATGTCCTCGATATTCTCATTACCAGAAGGTGGGAGACCTTCACGAATATGCGAGGTACGTCCCTGATATTCCAATTACCGGGAGGTGAGAGACCTTCATGATTATGCAAGGCACGTCCTCGATATTCCCACATACCGGGAGATGAGAGACCTTCACGAATATCTCGGGTACCCCTTCGATACCGTGAACGTCCGGGTATCCTCCAAGAGATTGAACTTGTGATCATCCAAGTACCCTTTCGACACCGCAAAGGCCCAAATATCCTTCAAGTTAGTACTTGTGAATATCCGTGTACTCTTTGATATGCCCGTGAATGTCCGGGTATCCTCCACAAATCGATGCCCGAGAAAGGTCGGCGCATCCTCCCGAGAAAGGTCGAGTTCCAAGCGGTGTCTTCTATAGAAGTCGGACGCCCAACAAATCGATGCCCCGATAAAGATCGGCGCATCTCCCGAGAAAGGTCGGGTACCAAGCGGTGTCTTCGATAGAAGTCAGACGCCCAACAAATCGATGCCCTGATAAAGATCGGCGCATCTCCCGAGAAAGGTCGGGTACCAACTGGTGTCTTCAATAGAAGTCAGACACCCAACAAATCGATGCCCTGATAAAGATCGGCGCATCTCCCGAGAAAGGTTGGGTACCAACCGGTGTCCTTGATTGAGGTCAGGCACCCCCAACAAATGAGATGCCTTGAGAAAGGTCGGTGCATCTCCCGTCAAGGCGACCGAAGAAAGGTTCGGGTCCTAGACAGATCATTAATTGTTTTAACGGGCGACCGAAGAATGGTTCGGGTCCTGGAGAAGCAATTCCCCGTCAAGGCGACCGAAGAAAGGTTCGGGTCCTAGACAAATTACTAATTGTTTTAATAGGCGACCGAAGAATGGTTCGAGCCCTGGAAAAGCAACCTCTTCATATCAACAGGTAAGATGACGCCTTGATACTTGCCAAACTTGGGGTTCACACCCTATCTCACTCACTCCCGGTAAGTAACTACAGGTATCTTCTTATCTATCTTAGTATGTGTAATGTTATATTGCTTATTTTCAGCATAGGACAATAGGTCCTAAATAAAATATAATCTATTGCATATATATAGACAAAATTTAGGTATCAGGTTTGTCTTTGAATGCAACCTCTACGAACTCACCTTCAAAGAGGGGCAGCTGTTGACACCTAAATTCTAATTAGGTTTTTAATTAGGCTTTAGTTTCTTTATTTATGTATTTTGCCTCTTTTTCGGATAAATTCAATAAAAACAAAAAAGAAAACAAGAAAAAAATAAATAAAATAAATAAATAATAATAAAAACAAGAAAAGCAGCCAGCCCCCTTTTCTTTCTTTTCCTTTCGCACGACCCGGCGCCCCCCTCTCTTCTTCTTTCTCCTGTCTTCTTCTTCCTCATTCGCCTTTGTGCATCACGCGCGGCGGCCGGCGACACGCTCAAGGGCAACCTACGGTAAAGAGGAATGGAGGTAGGTCGCCGAAGGAGAGGACGACGCGCATGCGCCTTCAATGCGCGCCTTTAATGCTAAGATGAGACGCCGGTTCAGCCGTGGGGGGGTTCGATCGGCGTGCGAGGGCCGGCGGCCGAACCTCCATCGACCGGCCTCCTCCTCGCCTATAAATAGGAGGGCACAACCTCCGTCGAAGGGGGGGCCAGCAAGCTCGAGAGAGGTTCCCGAGAGACTTCGGGAGCTCAAAGAGCAAGCAAGGCGGAAATCGGGTCGTGAGCTCAAACCGACCTCCCTCCAGAGACTTCGGGGGAGGCTGGCGGCGAACGAGCCCGAGAAGGAGAGCACGGCGAAGTAAGGGACCTCCGGTAGCAAGCTTCGAAGACCTTTCCGAGAGACTTCGGGGAAGGTTTGAAGGCAAGCCACCGGAGATCTCGGATCTGGCCGGAGGGGGAGAGATGCGGTCGAGAGGGAGAGGAGGTTCGGAGGACCAGATCCGGGGAACCGAAGACTCGCCTTCACCGATCTGCTGTTGTTCCGCCACTTGTTCCAACGCCATTGCCGCGACCGATTCGCCCAAGCCGCACCAGATCCGGAGCGAGGAGCCGCCTGTCGCTACCCCGCCGTCGTCACCCGCACCTACACCCCATTGTCAGCCATTTGCACCATCCCGACCGCCGCTCCCCTGCCGTCACCATTCTCCATGCCGCCGTGCAGGACCCTCTCCATAGACGGTATCGGCCTTGCTCGACCGTCGTCGTTTCCGCTCGCCACCCCTCGCCGTCCCTGTCTACCGCGTCGCTGCCGTCGTCCCCTGTCCGCGAGGCCCTGATCCCCAGTCCCGACCAGCCAAATAGATCTCGGCCGCTGTTGTTGAGTCTTGCTCTTGATCCGACGAACGACCGGCCGCCGCTGTCCTGTCCTCAGTATCGCCGCCGTCGTCGACGCCGATCCACCGTCCCAGCCCCTTCGTCAGCGCCGCGATTGGACGAGAAAGAGGAAGCACCGCGTCAGGTTGAGGCCGGGTCAGACCCGGGTCGTCGCTCGGGTAGGGTTCCCGTGAACCCCAAGTGGCCGGAACCCGGGTCGGTGTCCGGGTAGGGTTTCCCTCGAGTCGGACCGGGTCGGCGGCCGGGTAGGGTTTTCGCCGGGTTGTTTTTGTTCACGAGGGTGGGTAGCTGTTGGGCTGGGATTTTTATGAAATCGAGGCTAAAATGGGTTTGGGCTTTTACATTTAAAAAGAAAAACAATCAAAAAATCCGAGTCGGGCCCGCGTTGCGGTTCGATGACCCGATTCGGCCCCAACCTGGGAATCCGACCGGGTCGTTTTTATATTATTTTAATATAAAATAATATTTTAAATAATAATAATAAAATAATAATTTATTTTCCGAAAAATCAAAAAATCAAAAATATTTCATATTTTCCAAAAAATGCCAAAAATCCAAAAAAATGCCAAAAAGGCTTGTATTTTCTAAAAATACCAAAAAAATCCAAAAGGTCCTTTTTATGTCAAAAAATGAGAAAATGCCCAAAAAAAATATATATATTTTTCCTTCACAAAAATACATGGAAAAATCCCTCAAAAATCCGAAAAGCTTTAGGGTTTAAACAAGATTAGGTACCGAAAGGGCATTAGTGATTAACTAGTGTAATCAAGTCCCCGATCCTAATTTCTCTGGTTGCGTAGGAGCGAGTATTTCTCCCGATACTTCACTTGGGTTTCTAATCGACCCACCCCAAATCGATTAGTGGCGACTCCGTTTTAAAATTAACTTACAGGTTAAAAACTTGGACTATTAAAGTCATGAATTGATGGACTTGGGAGAGTCCGGGCTACGCTTAAAATAGACATAGCCAAACCATTAGCCTCCTTAGGCGCTCGTATCCGATTGCGGGCGCCGAAAAAAAAAGAGGTCGCGACATCAAGCATTTGCAATAGTTTCTAGGCTCGACCTCGATGAACCTAGTCTCGAGCGTGAGATCTTGAGCCTGGGTGTTGTCTACCTAAGCCCAATCTCAAAAGACCTAGGCACTGGCACTAGGGATCTGGGTACAAGCACTAGGGTCTTGAGGACTACCTCTATAGAACCCTGAGCCAAGACACTAGGGAATCGTGCAAGGGTACTAGACTCTTAGGCCTAGCCAATCCAACTATGTGAATATATTTAAGATGTTCTATTTTTTTCATTTAAAGCAAAAAAGAGTTTTGTCTCGTTCTTTAAATTTCCATTTAGCCCCATTTATATACTACTATAATATCGTAATGCATTTTAGATTCAACCGAAAAGAAAAAAAAAATTGGGCAAAGAAGAATGGCAAAAAGGTAAAATGAGAAAGTTAACTACCCACTTTTCCCAAAAATAACATAAATTCCTTAATTAACCTTTAATTGTCACGGAGAGAGAGAGAGAGAGAGAGAGAGAGAGAGAGAGAGAGAGAGCTTAGCGAGAGTCGACGACTAGAAATCCCGAATTAAGGCTGCGAGTCGACGACTAGAAATCCCAAATTAAGGCTGCATTTAGCGATCGGGATAAAATTCGGGATATAATATGATTTGTTCTATCCTACGTTTGGTGCTCGCTTAGAACAAAATAAAATCGAATATAAGGGAGATATAGGTAAGATAAAATTATCCCATGGGGAGGTGGGATAAAAGTGGATAGGATTTCTAATGTCCATAATAAAAAGTTATTTTTCTCGAATAACAAACTTATTATGTTAACAAAATTGAAATTATATTTCAATATAAATAATAATTGAATTCTAATTTAAGAAATTAAAAATAAAAAAATTATTTTTAATTAATCTTATTTTAATTTATATATTCAACTTTAATTCTATCTTATAATAAACATTCAATCTATAAATTAAATACTCATATTTATTATATATTTTAGGTATGTTAGTATAGTTTACTATTTGATAAAATTTTATTAAAGAATGATAAAAGGGGAAAAAAGAAATAATAAAGAAAATAATATAAAAAATAAAATAAAAATAAATTAATGAATAGTCTTACGAGATATTTTCACCATATCCGTTTATGAATATTTAGGTTCATTTATAATGATATGTCATTTATATAAACAAAAAAAACGTACACAATATGATGTGAATATATCTAACTTTAATATTGCAATTCACCAAAGAATGGACATGATATAAAAAATCCAAGGATTTCATATCCTGTCTTATCCAGTCCTATTCCGATTAAAAATCCGGACGACCAAACGTAGCCTAAGGGTTTTTAGCTCCTTCGGGCAACCTTTAGCGATGGTTTTCAAAGGTCGTGGCAAAATATTAAAGTGCGTGGATAGAAAACCATCGAAAATCGCACATGATGAGTCTGAATTGGACATAGAAACGACGGGCACGTGCATCCGACTTTTGGCACTTCTCTTGGCCGGGCTTCTAGACATTCCAATGCTGGTTGGATTTTTTCCACTAGGCTCAAACTCGAAACAAACTTCCAATGAACAGCAGCATTTAAGGACGAAAAATCCCATGGATAACGCCAGCTAGTAATTTAGTGCGGGACTTTTCTATAGTATCGAGTCCTGCAACTGCAATCTTCGTAATTTGACATAAATAATACACGTTTTAACAACTAATCAATGAATCGGTGAAGTTGGAGTTATTCTTCTACAATCAATGGCGGGCCACTTAAATTTGCAAGCCCTCACATAAACTCAAGTCTATCATGCCTCGTCCAAGAAGAATTTTCAGCTTGGTCTCCCACATTACATTCTCTAGTTCGTGGTCAAAGAAAAATCATCTGCATTTGGCTCTCGTTCTTTTCGAAAAATAGAAAGAAACCTTCGATGGCGACAACTCCTACCCCCTCAATGCTGTCCATCTTCGTGAGGGTACTCGTACTCTGGTCGTTGCTCAGCTTGCTGTTCAATAGTTGTTGCCATGCGCAAAATGTTGGAGATAGAAAGGCAAGAACACCCTTCTTTTCAGATCGACTATTGCTTTTTACCTTTAGTTTAATCAAGATATTGCGGCTCACATAAATTTTTACACGTATAGCAGTAGATGCTTTTTTCATAACTTCTAGAAATTCAGATAATTATAAGTTTTGGCAGGAAAGCTTAGGCCAAACAAAAAGACCCTAAAATTTACATCACCCAAAATTGACTACAGTAATTAGTTCTATGCTAATGTAATGTTTCATGCTAGTTGACAAGAAATATCGGCTACAATTATTATTTGGTGCTTCTCCGTACTAACGAAATATTCAATGTTCACAGGTTCACATTGTCTTTTTGGATCCTTCCGTTAGGAATTCAGAGGCTCTTGCTCTCCAACTTCTTGGGAAGGTTCTCCAAGGAGGGTACGCGATTTCTGTTTCAAAAAGGATTTTATTTAAGTCTAGTTCATATGATATATCGAACTCATTAAAATAGATCTAGGGATTCATTTGAACCTTTTTATCTAGAGTTGCATATGATATGATCCAGAGTCCTCTTTATGGTTAAATAAGAATACATAGCTATATTGGTATACATTGGTTTTTCCTTTTTTCACTTTTCAAATTATTTATCCAGCCAACCAGTCCTAACTTTGATACGTACTTGCAATTTTGATATCTTGCTAATGTTCGAGTAGCAAGCCAGCGGATTCATTGATCCGCACCTTTCATATAATCAATGGCTTCGTGGCGAGATTGTCTGAAAGTGAAGCGCAAAATTTGAGCCGTAAGTATTTCGATTCGGTTATTATGTCTCTTAGGGTGGCTAAAAGAATCTGGTTGTCTTACTATTTTCTATGATGGGAGATTAAAAGGTCTCTTATTTTCAATCAAATGCAACGATGGCTCATTGAAAAAGAATTGATCTTTTTTCAGGATTGAATGCGGTCATCAGTGTGGCTTTGGATGATGGTTCTTACCATCTTGAACCCATGGGTGCATTTGCACCTGAAGGAAACTAGCCTCGCCCAACGGCATTGGCATAGAGAAGTGTGTTGAAGAGGGTGGAGGAGGTAGAAGATTTGGGCTGTCTTTGAGTTGATTTATCAGAGTGCTTCCGTAGATAGTAGGCCAATCTCATGTATTGCTCAATCTTAGTTCCGACGCGACAGTTTCTGCAATGATATTAAGAATCTTGAGGTTGTATTTCCTATTCTCCCCTCAAAATGAGACGAACGCCTTTCCAATCTCAAACAACATGCATCTACCAAAAGTTTTATAAATATCAACTGGACTCATTTTCCTAAATGATGTGGTGAACAAAGCTGATCGCGATACATTGACAATGTCAAGATCAGCACTCACAGAATGTCTCCATCTCCGGAATCCTATTATCAGCGCATAAGACATCTACGAAAGCCTTCTTCAAGCGCAATGAAGCCTCCAACGATTTTATACCCGAAAAAAAACACCATTCAGAAAGGTATGCAAAAGAATTTGTTAGTTTTAGCCCCAAACAAAATATATGTCGAATTACACTTCTAACGACGTCTAACGACAAGAGAAGAAAAAGCACTGACTACATTAAAATAAGCAATCCGTCAACTGAGTTTTCTCGGGGCATTTGTCAAGCGTTTAATTAAGGAAATATAAGAGTTAGCTCTCAATATAAGATGTGCAATCAGTGTTATAAAAAAATTGAAAAATATCTTAGAAATGTTGAAGTGTAGTTCATACTTTCCATCAACAAGAAGACACGGGGTCCCGCTTTCCAATAAGCGGGTAGGGTTTGAGGACGCCCCAAGCCAGCGAAAAGGTTTTATAATTTGAGCCTATATTGTATCGGTAGTTTGAGTTTTAATTTATGAATAATTAGTAGGTATGTATAATCTTTTTCTTTTTTAATTGAGAATTGTAATATAGAAGTGAAATGTGTTAATTATAATGGAATCCTCTACTAAATGTAGCTTTAGATGATGAATTAGGATAAATCTCGCGTTTCAATTTCTCTTTTTCAGTTTTTACTATCCATTCATTTGCGTTTGCATGCCAAAGGGTCGCAGCCCTCCCCAAATTAGGCAAGGACGACCCTTGCCTAGCCATCACCCATGGCTGGTCTCCAACCATCACTTCAGGCCGGCCGCCAACAAAAAGGAAAGAAGAAAAACGAAAAGGAGAAAAAGAAAGAAATTCAGAAAAGTTTTAAAAAATTCTCAATGTCAACATTGATCATGCCACATAAGATGATTAGTATTGACTGAATCACCGCGTTAGCGTTTTCTGGTCAAATATGGCCAAAATGACTATAGGCAAATCATACAAAAAAAAAAATTAGGATTGAATTGTGACAATTAAAAGATTTACGATTGAATTGGTACAAGTACCATAGGTTTATGATTTTTTTGGTAATTATTCTGAAATTCAAATAATTAGCATTATTTCCTTCTTTTACCACAATGCATATTTTTTTCCCTGGAAGCAAATATGGAATGAGTATTTTGTAACTCTTTGGATAACTAAAAACAAATATTTATCAAAATTTAGAAAATAAAATGCTAAATGATGGAGTTGATTGGACAATTAAGAAACTTCTATGGCCTACAAAACAGAGAACAAGAGAACGTAATTTGATTCTTTGACTACGCAAAAACGATTTAGTTTCATGTTTTGAATCTTCTGCAGTTCTACTAGGCTGTATTGCAAAAGAATTTTTTTTGGATGACTACCACAAAAGTCCTAAACTTTTTCACACGGTATACAAATACCCCAAACTTTTTTTTCGTTTCCTCAATATCCTAGTAGTACCTTTCTTTAGACTTCCATACATATGGCGGTTGAAAATTTGATGCAGTATTGTGCACAACTACACTTTTGGTCAACATGGTAGCGTGTATCCATTGCCACATCAAGTCCATTTGTGTGGCGTGAAAGAAAGTATAGAGAAGTGAAGAATAGAGCAAGAGTCGTAGAACTTTGGGGAAATTTTTTCTGTTTTTCTCTATATATTCAGTGTACAACACTTTGTAATTATAATACAAGAGATATATGAATAAAAGGAAAAAAATATTTTACAAATCAATTTAATATCTCAATCTAATCCCTAATTGATTTAATGCATGATCATAATCAAATCAGATTCCAGCATATCTTCCAAATCTTTGAGCATATCTTCCAACATGGCGTCCTCCTTGATTATTATCATATCGGATTTTTAACGGCCATTTGGGACGGAAGTCTAATGTGAGCACTTCTTGGGTTACTGGTACAAGTTTAGGGTATTAGTGAGATAAAAATAACTTTAGAGATATTGGTGTCCAATGTATAAAAATTAGGAGTTTTTGTGGGATTCTACCAAAAAATATTCTACTAGATTCCCGTAGCGGTTGGTTATGTAAAATTAAGAAGCAAAACTTCACTCTACAGCTTCCTGAGGATTCATTGCTTGGCCATCAGGGAAGAACCAAAACGCCAGTTCAAAGAGGTTTCATGGCCATGAATGGCACAAATTTGCGTGCTTCTGATAAGGAAGGTGCGTCGAAGCACGAAGCTGGCTTGAGGTCGGGAAAGCTCTGTCCAACTTCAACGGAGGCTTGGCACAATATTTGTTCTCAATTTGATGTATTTTCGTTTTGAGTCTTCCACTTGGCGAGATAAACTAGCCAAATCATAATAAGATTGATTATCAAGATCCAATGTGTAATAGTTTTATTTACCATGAAAATAGTATGCTATGTCTATGTTTAGCAACTATGATGTACTCTTCTTTAGTTCCCAAGAAGTTAAGAAATATGGGGATTTGTACTGAGGATGTAGGCTTTCAAGGAACTTTTTTTCGGTCGACCCAGCAACGTAAAATCTTTATTCATCTTATATTTTCTTTGTCTCTTCCATCTTCATATTAACTCGGTATATTATCAGTTCCCGCGCTCCCTGCTACTTCATTGGCCGTTGCACCTTTTCTTTATAATGAGTTCTTTTTTTCTTTATAAGAAGTTAAGTTCTCTTGTTTTTGTTCGTTTTGCACAATGACCTGTATTTCTATTACCACCGGTTTGGGTCGTTCTAGCTTGAATGGAATGAGCATTCGACTCACCTCTATCCTTTCTAATGGTTGCAATTACCTCCCTTGGTCTCGGGCGGTTACAATCACTCTCGGAGGCAAATTAAAGTTGAGGCATCTTAATGACTTGATCAAACCCCTTCCTATCCTAAATATTCTGAATGGCAAGTTACCGACAACCTTGTCATCTCATGGATTTTTAACTGTGAAAGCCCTATGAGACTCTTTGTCAAATGTATGGACATTGAGATAATGCTTCCCAATTTTTTTAGTTGCGACAGGAGATAGCTTATACTAAGCAAGCCTTTCGACAATCTTTTAATAAACATCTTGACAATCTCCAAAATCTCACAACTTATCATAGTCCTAAAATCAACAGCTTTTATAAACTTTGGGCTACGCTATTTCCACCCTCTAAATGATTAAATCCACCCTCATTTACACTGAAAAGACAAAATTATCCTCAATTTTTCAATTGAAATTTTAGATAATGACCCCACTCCTTTTTTCTATTTTTTTTTTCCTTTTGCTATTTAGAAAAGTTACCATGCGTTTTATAACATTTTACATGCTCCATGTAAAATCACGCTAATAGTGAGGAAAAAAAAATCTTTGATATAGTATAAACTTGAAAAGTCTCTTCTTCATCATTAATCTTATAACAACCTATTTATTTTTTGCTCATCAAAAGCTCACTTTCTTGGTGAACTTTTTATTAATTTCATTAGTCTAAAATATATATATCACTCTCTTTACTTACTATATCAAAGAATTCATATTTTTTCCTTATTATATTGGCGAGATACATTTATACAGAACATGTAAGAAGTTAGATAAATATCTACGAACACATTATAAACATTATGCACAATGAAATATCTTAGTATTTTTTTGCAAACAATTTGTCGATGATATTAATTTTTGTCAATTCAAAATAATGAAATTTCACTGGCATTTTCAAAAAAAGGATCTTACTTTATGCAATGTTTTAATTTATTTAAATTTCATGTACTTAACAATGTATCCATAAATTTTATTGACAATGTAGAAAAGAAGTAGATTTCTTGGAAATTTCTCTTTTTGACCAAACAAAGTTTTATGAAAGTAAAATCTAACAATTAAAAAGAAAAATACATAGTGCCTCTAATTTACATGGAATATCTACAATAATCAAAAGAAAAATAAATGAAATTCTTAATTATGGTAAGTAGATTCTACATAGATATAGAAAAACTTAAATAAAGGAATGTAAATAAATTTGGGACCACCAATTTAAATTGCAATTAAATGATAGAGAGTAATTTTGTCTTTTTGTTAAAAATTGAGTGGATTTAATCATATGGGGGGTGGAAATAGCGATAACCTAAACTTTTTGTAGGAATTAAAAATTCTATTTTCGGAATTAATAATATAGATACATAAATTCTCAAACATATATTTTGAAATATGTGTGATCAGGGAATATTTAACTTTTAATTTCCTTTTATAAAATTTTGTTAATTATTCCAAATTGTTACCTGAGAATTTATCGTGGTCCTTAGCTCAATAGCTCTAAGTGATCCGAATTCATTCATTTATATATTTTGTTGATAATGAATTTAGTAATAAAACCTCAACAATTCATATCTTTGTTAATGAGGCTCATCGTATAATAATTCTCATTTTGGAGATAAGAAATACAGTGTAATAAAACTTAGGTTCAAAAAAAGAGATTTCAGAACAGAATAGAATTTTACCTACCATAGATCTTTGATCATTTATTTAGTTAGAATCTATATATCCATTAACAATTTCTTTATATTTTTATTACCACAATATGCATAACTATATTATTTCAAGTACACCAATTAAAAGTTACTACTAATTATATATAAGAATTAGAGATTTGCTAGAATTTTATAACCAAAATAACCATGAATATATTATTTCTTGTCCATCATTCAGAGATTTGTTAACAAATATCACATAAGAATTAGATATCTATTAAAATTAGAGATTCTCTAAAATGACCATAAGAGGTGAAGCTCATGTAAACATGCTACGTGGCTCGTTCTCGGGAACTTTTACTTTCTGTAGTTTGCTGATGAGGAAGAAAGCGGCTGGAGGATTCATCACCGTCCAAGAAAGACCCAAGTGATACTGCCGCTGCATTACGGAACTTTTTGACTCTTTCGAATTGGAGTTAACACAACCATTGCAGCTTGACAAGGATAGACACATTTAAAGATGAAATTCTCACAAACCAAAGCACCACAGAGTGATAATCACTGAACAAAAGCATACTTTGCGATTACAATTGGAATCAATGGCCTCACCGAAATCTCACGCAAAAGCAAATCCATTAGATAAAGCTATTCATAGAGAAATAGAGTTAACTTGAAAAGTATCATCATTCAGATGCTTTCTCCCCTCTGAAGAGTATGCCCGTGAGCACCGTCATGGAGTGCAAAGAAGCATTCATTAGCTTTATGGCCTACAGACCAGTTAACAAGAGAATCAGGAGCTTTTACGGAACATTTCTCGGCCATGGATAGTGAATTGTCAGGGTACTGAAACAGCTTGAGAATTAGGTCCTCAAACATAATTTCGAATTCCAGACCTTGGTAGCTACCTTAAGTTAAGAAGCTAGCAACTCGTGAAGATTTATTTAGGAAAAGGAAAAATTCTTATGAACACTACTCCTTCACTATGAATTATCATCCCTGGAGCGATCTAAAAAGTCTCCTCCAATAGCAAATTCTTCATTTCCTCAGATTTTGGCGAACCTCTTGTCATGGAGAGATGACTTTATCCTACAATGGATCTTGTTCTTTTTCTAAGGTCAGACCCTTTTCTGGAGTAGTAAACAAAAGCAGAAAGGAGGGGGGTGAGCAGTGCTACCGTAGCAGCACAGAGACTCCTAGCGCAAGTTTGAATGCACAAATCTGACGAATAGCCAATGGCAACATTACTCCCATCCATATCCCAGCAATAGCTCACTGGAATCTCTTGACTATCATCATAACATGCTATAACTAATATCACTTATAAATGTTATTCAACGACCCTCCATCTTTCACTAACTTCTCCATGAATAAAAGACTTAATATCTCTTCCAAGACCTACATAACACACCGATCCAGTTTTAACTGCAAAGACCATACTTAGCAATTTCACTGACTTCAGAAGTACTCTTCGCAAGTCATAAACCATTCTGATAGCCCCATCCAAAGCAAGTTTGAAAACTTTAACTCCACTACAGCCCAATTCAGCTCAGAATCTTAATCCCTCACATTTCTTATAATGTAGCGTAATTCTAGCAACCTGGTCCAAAGTCCAGATTAGCCCCAGTGATGTAACCCTAAGTATAATAGATGTCTACAAGACTCATCATGAATTTTACATGCTAAAGAGCAGTGGGTGTCAACATCAGAAACCAGCTTCAGTCTATCAAATGGAGGTAATCTACTTAAGACATACGCATACAAACAACAAAACTGAAGTTAGGCACATTCAGCTACTGTTATGATGTAGGTTGAATGGACTGTCAGAACTGATCAAGGAAGCTATCAAGCTATCACAACGAAAGATGATGTTTAAAGTAGTTGAGCCATCGTAGTCGGAGGGGCACAGGTGGGCTATGTTTATGCATGGGCACCAGCGGCTTTCAAATAACAAAATGAGGCAACTGCACATTCCACCAAGTCACGGTGGACCGTTGGAAATGAAAGTACGATCGCCATCAGAAGTCCATCGGACCAGTTTAGTATATCGGAAATTTCTAACAGGACTTCTTTTGAGAAAAAATTGTTGCAGAGTGTCTCGAGAGCAATTAAACTGCCAATTAAACAAAGTTACAGTTTCCCGTGCACTACCTGTTATCGCGTGTTATGTGCAATTAATGTTTTGAAAAATTGAACTATTCCCTGTTAAGAATGTCTAACGAGTGTGTGCGAGGCACTCGTGAACATGACCCTTATCAATAGCTGTAGGCATTCCAAACATCGATACTTGTACAAGACTGCGGATGCTCCTGGTACATATTATAGTATTAGGAACAGAGCTAGAAGTTTCTGTAGTATGTGTCGATTGTTCAATACACCAGGGTCAGTCTACAAACCTGAGAAACAATTTTTCTACAGCCACTATCGCAATTACATTCTACGGGCGAACAAGGGCCTAGTGTATGGGCAACACTACATAAGCAAAAATTCTAATATTTAACAATCCACTTGTTTCGCGGAAAATGTGGCATTTTTGAAAAATATATTTCAGGAAGCCAGCCATTTTCCAAAAAAGGTATTTATTGTCCGGTGTTTGGATAAAACTTGAAAATGGAGTGGAAAATATTTTTGGTTGTTCAATAAGGAAAATCTTTTCCTCCATACACTCTTTTTCATTTATTTTATTTTTAAAATTGATTTTTCATTTATTTTTTTAAATCGATTTTTAATTATTGTTATTTTTTAAAGATCGATTATTAAATTATTAAATTATTTCCATTTTTCTTTTCTTTTTTTTTTTCTTTGCTTTCCTCTTCTTCCTCTTGGTTGGTTGCCATGGTCGGTGATGGTTGGCAACCAACCACGGACGAGCCTCGAGCTCGCCCACCTCGGCGAGCTCGGGCACGTCACTTGCCGATCAGTGAGTTCAAGCGTCGAGCTTGAGGTTTGCCAATCTAGCTAATGGCGAGGTTGGTGAGCTCAGAACTTGCCGATCTAGCAAGCTTGAGGCCAGCAAATCTAAACTCATCAGAATTGGGTGAGCCTTGTGCTCTTTGGCGAGCTCGAGGCTTGCCGTGGCTCATCATCAGCTGTTCTTTGTGGATAGCAATTGTCCAATAAAGAAGAAGAACCAAAGAAAAGAAAAATAAAAAAAATAAAAAGAAAAAGAAAAAATAATTAGAATTAAAAAATAAAGAAGAAAAAGGAGGAGGAAGTGAAGGCTTATAGGAGTGTGAGATAAGAGGGATCAAGTGAGAAAAAATGTTTTCCACTTTTCAAATGTAGAAAACATTTTCTCCTAGTTTAGAAGGCTTTTTTCTCTTAATGGAAAATGTTTTCTTCAAGCAATTCATTTTCTATGAAATGATGCCCGAAAATCCGGAAAATATTTTTCTGAAAATTGCTTATTGTGAAATGAACGGAGCCTAAGTTTGATCATTTCTCCCCTTGGGAAAACCAAGACTTAAATTTGCCTCAACCTTTTATAAATTTACATAATCTTTAGGAATAAAGGTTTAGGTTTTTTCAAACTTCCAACGTCAAAAATGAAATCTGATGGGTGTAACACATCTGTTGAAGTTTCTCAGCATAAAGCACAAAGCATTGCTTAACAATACCACTCAGTATTCCATGTTTTGTAGAACCATAGTCTTGAATAGTACGGCGCTACTTGGGTTTTTTCTTCGATATTCGAATACGACAATTATAACACCTACATCATGCCTTTGATGAATGCACAACGAGCAGAAAAGCATGTGTCTCTCTAGTAAGAAAATTAGGATGCATCTGTTAACTTTTCAATCTGTTGCTAGAGTATGTCCTAGAACATGACGTTAAAGCAACTAATAATTTCAAGCCTAGAAATGAATAAATAGATATAGTATATTAGAAAGGAGTTGCAGGCCTTAGCTCATCTGCTCAAAATTTATCACCTTCTGTTGGTGTCAAAATTGGCTTATTAGGCTTTAGAAGTAAACAAGAGTAAAGCCGGCTTAGCGTATGAGGACCCATGGACAATGGGCCAAAAGGTCAGCAATTAGCAACGAAGACGTTGAAAGGTGCGACATCAGAAAACCTGTTGGGAGGGAGGAGGGGAGAAGTACACTAGAAGTGCCTTAACTTGTGTACAATGCTCATTTTAGTGTCACAACATTTTGTTGGCTCATTTAAATGACACCTTAAAAAAAAAAAAAAAGATCACCTAAGTACCAACTCTGATTTGAGTCGCTGGAAATTTGATGTGGTAATATTTTATTAATTTCTCAATCTTACGTGGCTTGCCAACGTGCCCAGTCAACATATAATCTTTAAACGACGTTGTGTAGCAAATTAAAAAATAATCACTTCAGTACTAGTAGTTGTAAAAAAATGATCACTTCAGTGCCGATCTTAATGAAAAAGTGATCACTTTAGTGCTAAAAAACCCCTAAACGTCGTATAATAAGTTAAAAAGTGATCATTTCAACGCTAGTAATTATAAAAAAATGATCACTTCAATGCCAAAAAATTCCACATCAAATATATTTTTTAAATTATAGACACCACATAATTTCTTTAGCCATAATTTTTTGCTGGAGGCACTTAAGTGATCATTTTCTTTGATTTTGGCACTTAAATGAGTCGGCGAAAAGTTGTGACACTAAAGTGAGCATTGTATACAAGTTAAGGCACTTATAGTATACTTCTCTTGAGGGATGAGATTAGAGCATAAGCGGTTAGGAGGAATTGGCACTAGCGTGGATGCAGGCGAGGGAGAGTAGTTATCAATATGGAGTCAAAGCTTAATAAATAATTTGAAATTGAGGTTGTAACTACCAAAGAGTAGTTACTTGTAGAATAAATAGCCGAAGAGGCATTCATGTAAAAGACCTTTTGCCAAAATCGACAATCGAACACATATTTCGCTAGTTATTATTTCCTTCATTGCACTTTTACATTCAATTGCACTTTTACTTTTTCTCCTGTTTTCCTGTATTTTTGTTTGCCTGTAGTTTAGACAAGTCTCTTCCTTTCCGAAACAAACACATAACCCATTTCAAACAATAAAGTCGAAGCTTTGCCCCTTTGGTAAAAGATATTTGTCGAGGGAACTTTCCCGGCGAACATCTTTTTGGCACGCTTGGTGGGACTATTGTGTTATGTTTCTAGGAAGTGTCGATGGCAAAAACAAGGAACCAGGAGAGTCACTCCTCCGTTGGCGACGATAACTCATCCCCATAATGCGTTGGAGAAAGAGCTATCCATTATGAGATTTCTGACCAGAATGAAGACCCTATTGATGGTGTCAACACAGGCGGCAATTCTAGGGACATTACTTGGGAATTGTTTGAAGATTAGAGAAGAACGTTGACCCTGAATGCAGTGGTAATGGCCACCATGAGAATGATGTTCAATGAATAGCAAGTAATTTCGCCAATCATATGGCTAATCATTTGTTCGGTGTCTTAAGTCCCCTACTTACTAATTTTGTTACTAATTTGACTTTGAGCATGGGATTGTCGAATCAACCAAACATGGCCCATGACAGTCAAACCAGTGCGATTCCACCACCCACGCAAGTTCCGGCCCAATCTGATGTTGTAGGCTGTTCGAATCCCATACTGTCGGTTAGGATTTTGCAGAGGGTCGACAATGTGAATGACTAGACTCAAGGCAATCGAGGTGACCGAGCTGGGATGCTTGGAGCCATATTCCCGCATCGATTAGTACTAGAGACTTCCAATGGCACAAATTCAAGGAGAGTGATAAGTGATACCTCGAACTTGGGAAATGAGGTGCAGACGGGCGTCTCGCAACAATTGCCTCCAGACATCAATCAACGAGGTAGCAATAATGCGGTGCCACCTACAGGGGTAGTGAACATCAGATCGATTCTCATACCGATTGTAGGGCACCAGCCTTACTGGCCACAATAAGGGATTAGAGAATTTGCCATCCGGCCTCCTTCGCTGCCTAGGGTGCAATTTAATCAAGGGAATCGGGTGGTTGATCCCTTGAGGGATTAGCAAGTAATCGAATAGGTTGCTTGCTTGGTCATGCAGCGGATGGGCTTGGATGGAGGCATTCCAAGTCCTATCTATCACAAGCCGTACCCAAATTAGGTTGATAACATCCCATACCGGTGAGTTTACTCTCTTCACCGGTGAGGATGATCATTGATGGTAGAGCATATTAGCCAATTCATGGCTTAGTGTGGTGATGTTAATAATGACGAAATTTGTGTTTATTTCCTCTGTCATTGTCGAAGACGACTTTAACTTGGTATTCTGGCCTTCCCACAATTTCGGTACAAAATTGGGAGGAAATGAATAAGTTCCATACTCAGTTTTACTGCCTAATTCCCGAAGTAACATTATCAGATCTAGTCACTGTCAAACGGTTTAACAATGAGATGGTAGATCAGTATGTTGTCCGATTTAAGAAAATGAGAAATCGGTGCCTGTTCTTTCTCCGGGAAAAAGAAGTTGCCGAGATGGCAAAAAAAGTCTAAAAATTTGCATTGAAGGGGCATTTTGCTAGGCATAAATTTAGGGATTTATTTTTGTTAACTGTGCAGCAACTCAGTATGAGAATTTTTCAAAGGAGAAAGACAAGAAACCCTACCAAGATTACAAGCAGATTGTGGTGGTATATGACCCTGAAGAAGATTCTGAGGACAAAGATGCTTAGAACGATGCTGCTAAGATTGCGGTAGCAAAAATGACCCTAGACAAGCCATATGCCGCCAGGCCTTGAAGCCCGCTAGAGTGAAAAGGTCAGTTATGCTCGGAGTTAAGGATACGCAAAGGTATTCGTTTGATGTCACCAGGTTAAATGAAATCTTTGATCACTTGGTACGTGGCGGGGTTGTAAGATTAATGGAGGGTCAAACCATCCCAAGTAAAGAAGAAATAGGCAATAGAAGGTATTGTAAGTGGCATCACTTTTAGAGTCACAGTACCAATTATTCTAATGTCTTCAGGAAGGCGGTTCCATAAAACAATCCGTCAGGGCAAAATCAAATTTGTTGAAGGAGGATCCTTTCCCTCAAATGACTTGGATGGTGTCAGCGGTTGTTAGAGGGAGGTATTTTGGTGAACGTAGCTTTCAGGAGCAAACTCCCAAGAGTATTGTAATACTAAGAAAGAAACAAGCAAATAAAGTCCCGTTCAAGTGACTTTATGAAGAAGGACATCTTGAAATCGGAACATTGGGGGAATCGAGTGGTAAATTCGATTATTATGTTGATATACAAGAATGGCCCAGCCCAAGCAGAAGGCTTCTGAGGTGATCCCATCATGATGAGGATTGGAGTTCGAGTATGAGGACAAATTCCCACCTTTGAATAATTAGCGTCAGAAACCTCCTCAGACAATGAAAGTGCCACGTAATCCTCCAAAAGAGCAATGGTTTGTGGGAAGAGAAATCTCAGCCAGTTTGCAACAGAGTCAAACCTTGAATAGAAACCAGTGTCGAAAACCCGGAGAAGGAGAATGCAGCGAAAGAAAAGGCTACAAGAGTTACATAAACAAGCTGGCACTTTAGGAAGACCAAAAGGTAGACGCATGGCGAGCCAAAGAGCCTTTAGTATGGGTAAGAGACAAAGAGGATTCTTCCAAGATTGAGGGAGAGTATAATAGCTATCAGGAAGATATCGTGACAAGGAGAAGTCCTCCTCGGAAGCTCAAGGAAGAAAGGATTGAAGGAAAAATTAATAAGATAAGGGGAAAGTTCGACAGGGGGAGGTCCAATTCTAGTTCTTCAACTGGTTCAAATATGGTGCAAGTAAGACTCCCTCTTGAGTTCAAGGCTTCAACTTTGAGAGTTGTTCCAGTGGAGGAAGAAACTTTCCAATTGGTGGAGACTATGAAGGCAAAATTCTAGTTCACCGATAAGGAAATGGTGGAATTCGAGAAACTTCCAATTAATAAGACAAAGCACCTGAAAGCTCTTGTGGTGATAGGCAAGATTGAGGGACATCCTGTTAATAGGACGCTTGTTGATGTGGGAGCTACTCTAAATCTTATGTCTTATAAACACTTCCGCAAGCTCGACAAAGATAAGGAAGAGATAATCCCACCTAATGTGATGATTTCGAATTCTAGGGGAGATCTACGTGATGCAAGGGGGCGGTCGTGGTTGATCTCACAATTGGGTCGCATACTACCAAGACTACCTTCTGTTGACGCCTTAATTTTTAGGTTAAGTTTTTATAATAAATAAACAAATAATAGAGAAAACAGAAAAAACAAGAAAAGCAGAAAAAAGCAGAAAAAGCCCCTCCTATGGGCCTCCTCGGTCCATTTCCGCCTCAGCCCGGCCCAGCCAGGTCTTCTTCTTCCTCGCGCCGTTGCAGCACACGCGTTGGAGGCGCGACGCCGGAGCAGAGGGGAGAAACGGTGACGCACGTGGAGCGAAGAGCACGAGCAGCGACGGGACAAGGAGTAGGGGGGTAGTTGGCGTCGGATGGGACGCCGGTTCGGCCGGCAAAGGCCGCAGCAACCGACGGTCGAGCTCCGTCAACCGGCCACCCCTCGGCCTATAAATAGGCCCTCCATACCCGACAAAGAGAAGACACGGAGGAAGGAGAAAGGGAGAGGGATCGAGGTCGCGACCCTTGGACACCCCACTGAGAGACTTCAGGGGGGCCGAGGGCTCGCGGCTTCGGATCTGGGCTTCGCTGGAGTAGAGAGAGGTAGAGAGAGAGAGAGAGAGACGCAGGAGGGGAGGGGATTCGGGTGAGGTCTTGCCGTCGTCACCGTTTTCGCCTTTGCCATTGTCGAGCAGGTATCGCGCCGTCGCCGTTGCCCTCGCCATCTCCCTCTCCGTAAGTCCAGTCATCGCCGCTGTCGCCGCCGTCTTCGCCATCGTCGCCGCTGCACCTCTTCGGCACCCCCAATTCGGAAACCCTAGGGTTCCCGATATTCCGGGTCGCGATCTCGGGTCGTCGGGTCGGACCCGGATCGGGAACTGGGTAGGGATTCCGCAAATTACGGAGGCGACGGGAGTCGGGTCACGGATCGGAGTTGGGTCGGGTAGGGTTTTCGCAAGGAAGCCGGGTCGTGGAGCGGGTTGTTGGAGCGGGTCGTCGGGCCGGGCCGGGCGTCCCAAAACGCCCGGCCACGGCGTCGTTTCATATAAAAAAAAAAAAAGGAAAAAATCTGAGTCGGGCCCGCGTCTGCGTTCGGGTCGCCGACCCGGGTCGGACCCAACCCGCGGACCCGACCGGGTCGGCTTTTTTTTTTTTTTTTTTTAATAACTAAATAAAAATAAATAATTTATTTTCATAAAAATCAAAAAATCAAAAAATACTTTATTTTCGAAAAATATTAAAAAATATTAAAAAATATTTTATGTTCCAAAAAATCAAAAAATAAAAAATATTCCATATTTTCCAAAAAATGCCAAAAATCCAAAAAAAGCCAAAAATTCATGAAAAAGCCAAAAAAATTCAGAAAAAGCCAAAAAGACTTGTATTTTCTAAAAATACCAAAAAAATCCAAAAATCCCTTTTATGTCCAAAAAAATTAGGAAAAGACTCAAAAATGTTTTCCTCCCAAAAATGCATGAAAAATCTCTTGAACATCCAAAAAACCTCAAGGTTTAAACAAGATTAGGTACCGAAAGGGTATTAGTGATTAACTAGTGTAATCAAGTCCCCGATCCTAATTTCTCTAGTTGCGCAGGAGCAAGTATTTCTACAAATACTTCGCATGGGTTTCTAATCAACCCACCCCAAATTGATTAGTGGTGACTCCGTTTTAAAAATTAACTTACAGGTTAAAAACTTAGACTATTAAAGTCGTGAATTGGTGGACTTGGGAGAGTCCGAGCATAACTAATTTCAGCCGAGCCATTAGCCTCCTTAGGCACTCGTACCCGATTGCGGGCGCCGAAAAAAAGAGGTCGCGACAGCTTCTTCATTATAGACACCGACGGTCGTACAATTTGTTATTTGGTAGGGATTGGATACACAACAATCAATGTATACCTTACTCATTGCATCGGACTTTAGCTTTTTGGAATGGGAATGAGGTAGAGTACGTAAAAGCAAATCATGAGTCATCATTTGGGGTGACGTAGTGCAAATGGATGCTTCTGAAGATGATGCAGTGCTTGTAATTGACCCACCTTGCAAGGACACCGCTAAGCTTGCCTATGACCATTTCAAAGAGATGCGGTTTGAGTGGATCCCAAAGGAGAGTGAGCTGGTTAAAGAGAAATACGACGTTTCATATGGAAGAAAATAACTTGTTACAAGAGCTAGATGAGCGATACTCTTGCTATCTTGCGGAAGAAACTGAAAATTCTTTGGGATTTGCAGATTACATAGGGGATTTTGAGGAGTTTTCACTCCAAGAGAATACAAAAATAGTTGAATCCGAAGATCCGCTCATAGAGGTTATAATGAAGTAAACATCCCGTCTTTGTAAGCGCATTGTTGGGCAATGAATTTCGAAATGGTTTGGTGGAAGTCTTGTGGAGTCACGTGGGACTACCATGAGATGCCAAGATTGAGTAGAGATGTGGTTGAACATCGTCTCTTGATAAAATCAGTTTGGAGACCTAATAAGCAACCTCCAAGGAGGTTTGCTCCCAAAGTAAATGTGAAAATTGAGACCGCTTGGTATGTTGAGACTTGAGTGTCTCTCCAACATAGTGCCAATCAAGAAGAAAAATGGGAAGTTGCGAGTTTGCATAGACTTCGGGAATTTGAATGCTGTTACTCCAAAAGACAAATATCAAAATGCTATTTGCCGATATGCTAGTGGATTATGTAGGTGGAAATGAAATGATGTCCTTGATGGATGGCCATTCAGGATACAATCAAATTCATTGCCGAATGGAATGTCCATAAGACGGCTTTTAGGTACCGGGAGCCATAGGAACATTTTCTTAGAAAGTGTGCCCTTTGGTTTGAAGAATGCCAAAGCCACCTATCAACAAGCAATGAACTTTATTTTCCATGACATGATCGGGAAATTTATGGAAGTGTACAGCGACGACATCCCAGTTAAGTCAAGAGAGGTAAGTTATCTCAATTATCTTGAACAGTCTTTTGTTAGGATGGAGAAATATCAACTAAAAATAAATCCTCTTAAATGTGCATTCGGCATAAGAGCCGGTAATTTTCTAGGATTTCTGATTAATAATAGAGGAATAGAGTTTGATAAGAATTAGGCTAAGGCTATATTAGAATTGCCTCCTCCGACCAACTAGCTAGAAGCAATTACAAATGATAATCGGAAAAGTAAATTTTATTTGAAGACTTATTGCTAACCTATCCGGTAAAATAGATGTGTTTTCTCCTTTGTTGAAATTGAAAAATCAGGATGAATTCGTCTGGCGAGAGGAGTACCACGTGCCTTCGAGATGATAAAAACATACTCGACTAGTTCTCCAGTGTTGGTGCCACCAAAAGCAGGCAAACCTCTAAAACTCTACGTGTCAGCCACCGATACAACAATTGATAGTGTGTTGGTACAAGAGAATGATGAAGGCAAAGAGCAAGCGGTGTATTACCTCAACAGGATGCTCAACGATGCTAAAAGGAGATATACTACTGTAAAAAAGATCGATTATCTTTATATTTTATGTGTACCGAATTGCGGCATTATTTGTTGCCAGCTGTCGTTCACGTCATATGTAAAACTGATGTTATTAAATATATGTTTACGAGGTCTATAGTGAAAGGCCTAGTGGCAAAAAATCCTTCGCATTATCTGAATTGAACCTAGTGTATGTACCAATGAAAGCAGTAAAGGGACAGCCATGGCTAATTTTCTTACGGAGTATCCATGTGTTATCAAAGCGAAAGCTATGCACAGTTGATCTATGGTTGTTGTGTATTGATGATTCGTCTACATCTACTGCATCGGAAGTAAGGATTTTATTGTGTCTCTAAGGGGGCATAAAACGAAATTCCAATTCAGGCTGGACTCTAAATGTTCAAAATATCAAGCTGAATATGGAGCGCTTATAGTCGGCCTCTATTCGCTAGTTGACATGAGTGTATAATTAATCAAAGTAATTGGTGATTCACAGTAACGTGATTTTTGTGGCAACGCTTATCAAAGTTACATGGAAAATAAGGTTAGTCCACGACAAAGTGTCAAACATTGATATAGGTTGAAAGTTATAAGGGGCGGAGTGTTTGTTGACCTATCTATATTGTAGGGAGATGTAGGAATGTATGTTTATGTGGGTGAATATAAAAGCAATGTTTTGATATATACATGTTGTGCGAGCCTTTATACGTTTTAGCACTACACTTTTACACACACAACATATGGTCTAAAGCCCTGGCGGCACTTTTAGGAAACCCCCTAGGATGTGTTGAGAATAATCCTATCAACATTTTGCGACATTTGATGAATCATTCTTGGCCCTACTCATCTCACGAAAGAAAAGACATACCAAATGCGTGCTTTAGGTTTCTAGCAAACAGTAATAGCACTTTTACTATAGCTCACACAATCACAACTTGATCGTAAATCCGTATGCCTTCGAAAAAGTATGGTCATGTAAGTTAGAGAATTATTGTGAGTAACGGGTGTTAAAGCATATTAATACAAAGACTCAGAGATGTGTTCATGAATATATCCCTGTAATTAGAAAGGAATCTTTAGTTTCTTCTTCCATATATCTAAGCATTGTGTGCTCTTAGTTGATGAGTCTACCAAATAATGATCGGTGGATCAAGCCTTCTGATCTCACACGAACATCGGAACAGCTTTAGAACCGGTTATTCTCAAATGCCATGGCACAACAACCACCAATTTAAAACAACTTTCAGATTTCATTGTTGAATTTCTAGTGTGGTCAAATTAGTTGTAAGAAGTCGCCATTTTTGCGGGCCTTACCTCGTCTTAGCAGAAGTCTATCACTTTGTCTCCAGGAAGCCTCTTACAATCCCTCGTTTTATGGACCATAGCTTGTCTAGAACAAAGCAGTAGATTACTTATTAATCATGTGATTGTCGCACATATCTCACAGATGTTCTCAATTTCTTCGGGATATCAGTTAATAGTACATTGATCAATTTCTTGAACCGGATGGATCAATGCACATAAAACACATTCGTGCAGCATGACAAGCATATGTACATTAGAAGCAACGTACGTCTTAGGCACCATATACCAAAGATCAATAATCACTCAAGAACTAATTTCTTAGTAATACATAATAGAGCCTAATATCACATGGCGGATTGAATAACTTCATCAACATCTTACAAAGTAGCAGGATAAAATACCCCAGCAAGCCGATATGAACAGAGAGTTTCTAAGGTTGAAGAGTAGCATTTCACTGAGGCCTTCCCCGGTTGAATCTGTCTGTGAGAACTTCGCTGAATATTTCCGTGAGAACTGTTTTGGAGTGTAATGAAGCGCTCAACAGCTTTATGGCCTGATTAAAGATCACACGGCACAAAACAAGTTACATAAAAAGGGGTACTTGAGAAAAGGCACCGTGGCAGCTTTTTTCGCAAGTTTAGAATGCGTACTTCAGGTTTCTAGCAAATAGTAAAAGAACTCTTGCAATAGCTCACATAACCAGAAGTTGATCATAACTCTGAATGCCTTCTAGAAAGGCCTGCTCATGTAAGTTGAAGAATTAATGTGGACAATGGGTGTTAAAGCATCTTGATACAGAGACTCGGAGATGTGTTTATAGGATATATCCCTGTAACTAGATTGGAGTCTTTAGTTTCTTCTTCCATATCCCTGAGCATTGATGTGCGTTTAGTTGATGAGTTAACACCAGATAGTGATTGGAATGGATCAAGCCTTCTAATCTCATACAAACATCTTAGTAGCTCTAGAACCGGTGATTCTCTCCTACCATGGTACCGAACATGACATACAACCACCAGTTGAAAATCAAACCATCAGATTTCATTGTTGAATTTCAAATGTGGTCGAAATATTTGTATGAGGTAGCAACTTTTGCGGGCCTTACCTTGTCCAAGCCAAAGTCAACCACCATCTCCTCAAGATCCCCAATTTCGTGCACATTGAACCTGTTGAGCAGAGTAATGCAAGAGATGATGAACATGGGCTTTACAGTCAGGTCATCCATCACCACGTATGTGACGACGTCTCTCACATACCCACCCTTTCCACTAGGTATTTTGGCAGAGGATGCCGCATCAGCAGCTGGTCCTGCGAGCCATGACAGTTTCTTGCTCATCATATTGTTGCAACCAGGACATCTCGTAGAAGGGGAATCCGTCACATAGCCACTGCATGAAGCGCTGGGCACACCGGAAATATGATGGCAAGTGTAGTAGTTAATTGGCGCTAATGGCGGAGCTTCGGGCAACAATGAACGCAGAACATCTGGACCGGAGCTCCGTGCTTTGGGATTCAACAGAGCCTCTTTCTCTCTACGTTCAATGTATGTGTCACTGAGATTCTCGACACTCGCATAAAGATTGCGCACGCCGCTGTCCACACCTGCTTTAGAGAGAAGACTCACAATGGTTCCAACTGGCAAAGCCAGACCATGGAAAAGGAAATCCACAAAGTCCTTTCCGGCTTCGGCGAAAAGGATGGTCTGGTTTCTCTTGTCGACAAGAAGCTTCAAACTCATCTTGTTTTCTGCCATGCTCGCCCTTGGTCTGTACAGCAGAATCAAGCGTACCAATAAGCCAGTTTTAATCCATAATATTATGGAAGATTTGCTAAAAATCTACTTTCTGTTTTTCTAATATTTTATGTATCTCTTATTATCGATTAGGATTTACATTTTGTTTTTTTAGTTAGCATGATATTTGGTGTATCTCTTAGAATTAGCTAGAGATATTGCGTAGATCTTTCCCTTATCTTTTTTGTTAAGCAATATGTTGTATAAAAATATTTGTAATGTATATTAAGCAACACAAGTGAATTGCGATTTATTTCACATAATTTAACTAAAACAAAAGGCGAATCAGGCTTTGTCTGGCCGGACTAAGTCTGATACACAGCCTAAAAATTCTCATGCTGCCCATGGTTGATAAAAGGAAAAAGCCAACTAGTCCGTTTAACTTGAAATTTTTCATTTCAATCGAGTCCTTTTGATCGGTGCAATTGATCCCGGCCCGTGCAACTTGTGCCATCGATATTTAATCACCTATTACTAGTTTCATTACAAAATCGAATCTAAATAAAAAAAGAAAACAAGTTATCTTAAATTATAAACTATAACTTAACGAACATCAGAAAAGGAAGGAAATCGTAGGGAAAGAAAACTTTGCCACGGAGGGCTCGTCCATGATTTAAAACAATATCAAATCTTACAAAGAAATCACTTGGGCCATCCAATTATGCCATGGGCTTGGTGGGCCTAAGTGGACCAGAACAAGTCTTGTGAGCCAGCACTAGACCCGTTAAACGGATGGATCGAGTATAAAATGGTCCAATGTAAATTGACCTATTTAACATGTTTTAACTAATTTCCATACAAAATGATACATACCCAACCCGCATTATTAAAACACTTACACCCAAACTAAGTTCCATATTAAAACACTTACAAAATGATATGTACCTAGACCCGCATTACTAATTTCCATATTTAATCCAATCTAGAAAAACTTACACCCAAACTAAGTTGAGAAGGTGGAGCGAGCAAGCGAGCATGAGATTGAGTAAGGACAAGAAATAGTTGTATAGGTGGGTGGGATCTCTTTAAGTCATGAACCCAAGTAAAACTCATATCATTTTGGTCTTTATTATTCTAAGTCCAATTTTTACTTATTTACTAAATAACTAAACCTCATAACAATTCGGACTATTAAATATGGGTTAAGAGATAAGTTTATAACCCATTTTGACTGGTCCATGAGCCACTATACACCTTACAACCTCTAGCATAAAGTAAGAAGTAATTGGTGCAAGCGAAAATTGGAAAAAGTGTTAAAAAAGTCATAAACATGTTTTTGGTGCCAATTAAGTCTTAAACATTTTTACGTTGCGCCAATTTAGTCTTTTCCGGCCAATTTTGGCCGGATTTTGCTAACTGGACACCGGTCGGCTGACATGGACTGATTGGTACTAACATGGACAACTTTTAATAATTTTTTAATAAATTTTTAATTTTTTTCTTCTTTTTTTTTCTTTTTCTTTTTTCTTTCTCCTCCTTCTTCCTCTAGCCAGTCGCTGAGGTCTGACGACCGACTGGAGGAATAAGGAGGAGAAGGAAAAAGAAAAATAAAAAAATAAAAGAAAAAATTAAAATATTATTAAAAGTTGTCCATGTCAGTTGGTCGGCGTCTAGTCAACAAAATCTGGCCAAAATTGGCTAGAAATAACTAAATTGGTACAACGTAAAAATGTTTAGGACTTAATTGGCACCAAAAAAAGGTTTATGACTAAATTGGTACAAATGTAAAAGGTTTATGACTTTTTTAACACTTTTTCCGCGAAAATTGAAACGATTTATGGGAAGAGACTTGACAGGCTTTGCGGGGCACACTGACTGAGTCATCACTATGAAAAAGTGTGAGCAAGTGAGGCTAGGGAGAGGGAGAGCTCATGAAACTAGACATATGCTCGAGAGCAAAAGTGATCATTTGGTGGAAGCTTATGCCCAAATTTTTGCTCTAGCACAACAATAATACGGTTTTTACAGAAAAATATGAGAATTGGCTGGATCGATCTCTCATGGCTCGGGCTAGCCTGCCGGCACGGGAGTTACCAGACCCGTCATTGGTTCTATTCAACAGTCACCACTCTAAAGCTTTCACCCGAGCTGATCGCACCAGATCATCACAAAATTCTCAAATCAAGCTGGACTTAGAGAGAGCAATCGGGAGATGGTGTCCATGGAAACCAAGAGAAGATCGAGAAATACCCAAAAAGTTTGTCTCTTTCGTTGGATAAGTAAATCTGCAGGAACTTCACGTAGAAACATCTACGTGATACACTAAATAAGAACCTCCCGTTGGGGAAAAAAATTAGCAAGGCATGTCGATGCGAGTAACAAAAAGACGGGACAAAGTACACCTCAAGTGCCAAAACTTGGCACGGAGGGACACTTAAGTGCCAAAAGTTTGAAAAGTGATACTTAAGTGTTACTTTTCAAAAAAAGTGAGACATTTAAGTGCTATCTCCGGCAAACCCTACTGGAAATCCTACGTAGCAATTTATTATTATTATTAATTTTTTTTTTGTCTACGTGGCTCACCGGAATGTTGACTCAACAAACAAAGCCAAAAACGACGCCGTTTTTAAGCGGATTCAAATGTTAATATAAAAATTAATTTAATTAAATTATAAAAATAAATTATTATTAATTTAATAAAATAATATAAAATGAAAAAAATTAATTTTAAGAAAAAAAGGTGGGGGAGAGGAGGCAGCGGCTAAGGGTTGAGCCCTCACCGCCGGCGACAGTGGGGGAGGGTCGGCCGGGGTCGCCGGCCCCCGGCCGACCGACGGCAGCGGGCCGCGAGCCCTCGCCGAGATCCGGGATGAGGGTCATGGCCCTTGCCCAGATCCAGCGAGGGCTTGCGGGCCCTCGCCGCCTCCCGTTGTCATCGGGAAGGGCCGGCAACGGAGGGGGAGGGTCGATCGGGTTTGCCGACCGGTGGTGAGGGCCTGTGACCCTCGCCTTAGATCTCGGTGAGGGCTCGCGATGGATGGGGGAGAGGGTCGGCCGGGGTCGGCCCTGCCGGCCGGCGACAAGGGCCCACGAGCCCTCGGCCGGGTGAGGGCCACGACGAGAGCGAGGGTCGCGGCCCTCGCCTAGATCCACAGGCCCTCGCCACCTCCCTCCGTCGCCGGCCCTCGCCCCAAATCTCGCCGAGGGCTCGTAGGCCCTCGCAGCCAATCGATCGGGGCCGGCGACCCCGACCGACCCTCCCCCTCCATCGCCGGCCCTTCCCGGCGGCGGCGAGGAGGCGGCGGCGACAAGGGTTCGGCCGTCTCCCTCCCCTCCCTTTTTTTTTTTTTTAATTATTATTATTTATTTTTTAAATATTTAAATTTAAAATTTAAAATGTTTTAAATAAATTTAGTTTTAAATTTAATTTAATTAATTTTTATATTAAATTTTTACCACGTCGAGATAAAACAACGTCGTTTTTGCATTTTTTAGCCATATCAACGTGCAAAACGACGTCGTTTTGCACTTACCTTGCCACAAATTCGCCACGTCAGTATTTTGGCCGGATTGACACTTAAGTGATCCATTTTGCTTCGATTTTGGCACTTAAGTGTCACTTTCCAAACTTTTGGCACTTAAGTGTCCATTCGTGCCAAGTTTTGGCACTTGGGGTGTACTTTGTCCCAAAAAGACGAGAGCATGTCTACTTCAGTTTCTTTTGGCTAACACTACCTCACAAGAGTGTCGGGAAAATTACCTAAAAGTCTTATATACTTATTGCACTTTTATCAATTCAATCATAAACCTTTCAACTTTGCTAATTGAGTTCTAAACATATTCACTTTTTACCAATCAAGTCCATTCAGTTAATTTTGGCTAGAATTTGCTGATGTGTGCGCCGGTGTTGACGTGGACAAATTTTATTAATTTTCAAATATTTTTTTTTTCGATTTTTAATTTTTTAATTTTTTTATGTTTTCAATCTCTTTTTTTTTTTTGCTCTTTCTCTCTCTCTCTCTCTCTGAAAAAAAAAGAAATCCTTTCTCTTTTTTCCCTTTGGCCGGTCGCCCAGCCTTCAGCAACCAGCCAGAGGCCATGACCAATGAGGGTAGGTCTTGCTGGCCCTATGAGGGGTGACCTTGCCAAGTCTGACGAGTTGGAGCCTCACCATAATCCAACGAGGGTCAGCCTTGCAGGCCCCAAGTGAGGTTGCCGTTGAGAGGATTTGGCGAGGGGTGACCTCTCCGATTGCGAGCAAGGCTTGCCCTCACCAGATTCACCGACGGCGAGCCTCCCCCAAGGCCAACTAGGTCGCTCCTCGCCAAACCTCGGCAAGGGCGACCTCGCTTGAGGCCTGTGAGGTTGACACTCACTAGCCTTTAGCGAGGGCGAGCCTCACTTGAGGATGGTGAGGTCGCCCCTAGCTAGATCTCCATGAGGGCGACCTCGGTTGACCCTCGCCAGTCATGGCCTCTGACCATTCACCGAAGACTAGGCAACTTGCAAAGAAAAATAATTAAAAATATAAAACAATAATTTGAAAATTTGAAAAAATATTAAAAATAATAAATTTTGTCCGCATCCACGCTAGTTATGCCATGTCGAATGGTTGGCATCCATGTTAGCGAATTCCAACTAAAATTGAACGAATATACTCAATTGACAAAATATTAAAAGATTTAGGATTCAATTAACAAAATTAAAAGATTTAGGACTGAATTGATTTAGGACTTTTTGGACAATTTTCTCCAAGAGCATCATCAGATAGTACTAACCAGAGAAAAATGGTGAAACTGAGCTTGTGAAGCACGGACTGATGACGGAATGCGCACCTCTAGATCGAGTGGCTTCGACCCTGCGAGTGTAATAAGAGCTGATTTCTTCACAAGTCTTGGTCAATGACAGAGAGCTTTGCCTCTTTTATGGTGGAGGTCGAAAAAAGGTGGGGGCTCTTGAAAAAGATAATTTCACCTTTGAGGAAGAAACGAGACGGAGAGAAAATTATAGGAGGAGACAGTTTTTAGCCGGAGCGCAAAGTGGTAGGTGCTTCTTTGAGGAGGTTTTCCCAATTGGGTCTTCTCCTGACAATTTTTGACGTGACTTGTTCATGGGGTCCGTCGTTCGTTGTCAACGACGGTGGGTTAATCCGACATTGACAATCAACGTATTAAAGTATCATTTTTACAACTCAAATTTATGGGGTGTTCGTTTTTTAGCTCATTTATGATATGCTTCGACGTATACATATGAACATGCTGAAATGTTATACGTATAAAGACGACTCATTCAGATAAATTTAGACAAGAATAATGCCTAAATGCATTTTTCCTCATTTACAGATGACTCATTGAGCTTTTAATTAACTTTTTAAATTCAATTAGAGACTAAAGATGCCGTTTTAATTTGTTAATCTAAATTGCTTTTTCACTAGGTTTTGCATAAAGTTTGAGTTTTCTCTAATTGATAATCACAACCAAGCCACATACTCCGTGATCAACAGAGCCCACAGGTTTTATCACTTTACTATGGATGAAATGAAGCTTAATTTTGTGATAAATGGTAATGTTTCTGAATTTCTGCGATTGGACGCTGATGGCAATGAGATTAGGACTACATTACATTTTAAAAAATGTTTACGACTTGATTGTACTTCATCAAAGAATTTAGACTTTTAGTGAAATTTTTTTTCCTATTGGTCTACAAATTGTGCGAGGACTTTTTATTAGAGGACAAAAAGTGAGATTGGCTTAAGATCTAATTAAAATGGAAATATTAATTTCCTAACCTCTTGGTGTAGGGGTAATGACTGATAAGTTGTTGAAGATTTTCATATTACTTATCGTGATTATTGAAATATATTTCTTGATTATGAGGTTTGTATGGTTTTTATAAAAATGTGTTCTCTCTTCACATATTAATTTAAGCTTTTAGGTTGACCTTTCTAACATGGTATTAGAGCTGAAATCAAAATCGCTTCCCCATTCATCAAATTGCAAATGTTTTTTCTTATTCGATTTCTCGTAAGAGGTAGTGTTAAAATATCTCATGTCACTTGACTATAAAGTTTGTATGCCCTTTATACATAAGGTTGCCCTCCCTCTATATGCTTGAGCTTTTGTGTTGGATTCTCGAAGAGTGATCTTGAATTGTTTTTTTTCCCCTTTTGCTTCCTTAGATTCGTGAACCGCATATATTTTTTCTTTGGAAGAAGTACCTTAGAAATCCTTAAACTCGTCACAAGAGTATAATTAAATCCCAAAACTTACAATAACGTAATCAAATCCTAAAAATTGTTAATTGACATAATTAAGTCATTCTATTAATTTCATCCAATTAGACTAATAGAATCACTAACATGGTTTTTTAAATTATTTTCTCTCTTCACGTGGCCTTGACCTCACTAAAAAAGGAAACATAAAAATAAAATGATATAATTTTGGTGCAAATTCTAATCTTTTAACCAAAATCTTAATCAAATCTGTTTAAAAAAGGGCCAAAAAAAGGGCCAATTTTTTAATAAAATAAAATAATAAAAATAATAATAATAATAATAATAATAATAATAATAATAATAAGGGCATCACCACTATCGTTGGAAAGGGTCGGCAGAGCCTTGGTGAGGGCCCTTAGCCCCTCACCAATTGTAGATGACGATCTCGTAGGGGCCACTGCCAAATCTAGCTAACATATGCGTGGAAGACACGACTTTGGCAAGGGTCGTGGGGGCCTCACCGAGCCCCTATCAGCCCTTTCTCGGGACGGTAGGGTGATGTTGAGGGCCTACCACCCTTTCCCTTTTTTTCTTGTTATTATTACTCTTTTCCTTATCTTCATCCTTCATCTTTATCCGATTGTGTATGGAAAAACCGTCTATAAAGGAGAACAACTTGAACTCATAGTACTATCCATGAGGACATCTATATGTGGCAATGGGAAGTTGTCCTTCGGGCTAGCTTTATTCAAGTCAAGATAGTCGACAAAAACTCAAACTTAACCATCTTTTTTCATGACCGGAACTATACTTGCTACCCAATCAGGATATCGCCAGACTTCAATGAATCGCACCTTCGGCAATTTCATGACTTCTTCGTCTATCTTCTTCGAGGGCTTAGGCTTAGTTCTTCATAGCCTTTGTTTCTTGGGTGGTATGTTTGGATTTGTAGGAAAACAATGTTATGTGATTGATGGGTTTAAGCCAGGCATGTCAACATAGGTCCAGGAAAAATTGTCCCGATATTCCTTTAGAATCTAGATTAGGTGCTTTGCCTCATCTTCAAGGAGATATGTTCCAATTTTCACCTTGGTAATTCCCTTCGTATCACTCAAATTAATAGTGGTTTGTTTAGAAGTGAGAGCCTTGGTTTTTTCATATTGCTTGTAGCTATGTTGCACTTCAGTGGGTCCACCAACCAAATCATGAGGATCATCATTATCATTGCCTATTGCATTAGATTGGACCGTTCCCACACCCATGCATGCCATAAGATTATACTTGAAATGTAAAGTAGATGAATCAAAGCTAAACCAATACAAGTTCTAAGACAAGGTTTTAAAATGATGAATCACTTTTCATTTAAAAAAAAAAAAATGGAATCAAGGAAGCATGATAAAGTCTAGCCCTTACAATTCTCCCTGAATGATATTTTTCTTTTCATGGCTGGATATCATCATCGGGCCTTGTGATGCCCTCAAAACAAAATTTATAATTTTATTGACATTGGTCAATCAATTACATTTATTGAATGGAAAATGCGATATTCAAGCCCTAGAAAAGCGAAAAAGAGGAAATCGTAAACAATCCCTAAAAAGCAATAAAAATACCCATGTAGGGGAGCATGCAAAGAAATATAAATGTGTTACTTTTGTGGGCTTGGACCCATTTCCTCTTACGGTCCACTCTCGATAGCGCCTATGAAAAGGTTATCGAATAGGGTTGTGATCCCTTCCATCACGTCGTCTGAATACTCTGTCCTTGAAGGTAATATCCATGTCACCCCATCCGTTTGGAACAATTTCTTGGGATCAATACAAAAACTCGAGGGAGCCAAATACCTCACATAATAGTCATACTTACCAAGGTTGGCCCAAAGTATCAATAACCCCATCATCTTTGTGAATTTTTCTTGTGGGGTTAAGAATTTGGTCAAGATATGAGGGACCACAAGATTATTTTCATCTCTTCCATCTCATCTATGATTTGGTCCACCCCTTCCACAATACATTAATCCAGTGGAATGAGACCTCTGGGGAGCTTCAATTGGATTTCGAACACCCTGACCTTCTTTACGAAGCCCAAGTCTTAGGGTAAAACCATTTTCGGACATTACTCTTCCTTTCAAAACTATAGCATTCAATAATTTAGGATTAGGAAGCAACGAACCTCAAGACATGTGTATAGTTGACGAGTTCAAATGATTGGTAACTTGACTCCTCCTGGTAATCTGGCTTAACGTATCAAATAGCCATCTCATGATAGATCTAATGGTCTTCTTCACCATGAACAATTATGAGTTCCACCTTGACAATAAATTTCACTTTTTGGTGGAGACCGGATGGTATGGCCCTAACGGTATGTATCCAAGAATAACCAAACAAGAAGTTGAATGCAATTGGGATATCTATCACTTAAAATACAATGTCGAAAAATGTTGGCTCTTTTTGCATGTCGAGACTAATCTCAACCACCACATCTTTCTTCGTTCCATCGAATGCACACATGGTGGTCTTCATAGCCCTTATCTTAGATGTATGTATTCCAAGGTGATGAAGAGTCGCCAATAGGCAGATGTTCAATGTGGATCCATTGTCAATAAGCACTTGGGCCACTGGAGATGCCTTGCACTTGATTGAAATGTACAATGCTTTGTTGTGCCCCTTGCCCTTAGCAGGGAATTCTTCATCTAAGAATGCTATCAGGTCCTTGGGGAGTAAGATCCCACAAACTCCTCCAGCTTGTCATGGTTGATTGTTTTCGGCACATGAACCTCACCAACACTTTCATTAGGGGCTTCTAGTGCTTGGTAGATGTTCGTAGGAGTTGAAGCTAAGAGATTTGTGCGGTCATCTTACACGATTGGTTCACAACATTATACTTACTTGCCTTGATCATAACCAGAAATTTCTTAGCTTCCTTGTTAGCAACAAGAATTGCAAGTTGAGTATTGGCTTGAGGTTAGGTACAATCGGACCTTCCGACTAGGTCAATATCAAAATTATAGGACTAGGGAACCGCTTTGTTGTCAACATATTGCTAAGGTTGAGGCATTTCAATCATCTCTTCTATCTCTTCATTATTCATGGGCACCATGATTGCTAGTTCTTCATAGTGAGATGTGTCCTTTAATGGTGGCATGTTTGAAAGCAATGGATCCATCTAATTCTTCTTATCACCTAATGCAGCCAACTCTTCCTCCCAATCAATGATGACTTGGGAGATAATGGAGACTATGCCAGCGTGGTTGGTGTACACAATCATGCCGACATCCATCATTCTTATAAACCTCTCTTTCATGACTGCCAAAGGAAGTGTTTTGTCGCTTGAGATGTATCTAGCCTTCACTAATCCATCATAGAGATTAGTCGTATGCACCATCACGTTCTTCACTTAGCTAGCATCGAACCTGAATATAGCATATACCTTATCTACATGATATCTTGAACAATTCTCTTCTTATCTGCATGATAAGAAGCGAATTGTTCAAGACATTTGGTTGAGCGGTTTGGAAGGAAAAGGCCTTCGTGTCTAACAAATTCTAGATTCGAAGGTTTAGGGTGATTTATTCATCAGTTGAATGTCCTACTTCACCCATGTAATAGTCACAATTCTTGGATAGATTATAATTGGAGAACTATTTAGGGTTGGGTCTTTTTGGCTTAGTTGAGAGAAAATTCTTTTTTTGAAGGATTGCCGGTATCTAATATGTGACATCCCATATTTTCGACCTTGTTTTTTACTGAATTAATCGGGCATTTCATTGATGCGTCTATAGGGCTGTTATCAAAACCGATCACTCTCGAGATAACTAGACTGTCTAGGAAGCTATTAAGGATTTGAAAGCAAATAGACTTGAGAACTTGATCAGGAATCGGCTTCCCGACCGTGCTCATTATTAGAGGTCATTACGGCACAATATAAAATCGAATTGAGATCAGGGATAGGTCTATTCGACTGAGATGTGTGGCCGATCGTGGGTGACTCCACTAAATTGGAAAATTCTCGTCAACTGATGCTAATATGATTTTATTGTCGTTTTGGTACCCTGTGTCCGTAATTGAATCATCGAGATTTTCACGACAATTGAGAGTTGCCATTGAGTCAAGTGGGTTCATAGTGGTTCGAAGAAAATCGACCATGGGTCATTTGCCCTAAAAAGTTTTGAAAACTACCTGATAGTCTAGGTCACTCTAAAAACACGCCGAATGGAATTTAATTGCCAATTCAAGTCCGATTTCAGAAATTGGAGATTTTGTCATGTCACAATAAATTCTAGGACCCATGACTCAGTCTCAGAAGATTTTTCTGACAATTGAGACTTTTTGGGAAAAAGTTGTCACATGGTCGTTTTTGTGCGGAATAAACCAAGGACTAGTTTTGGTTGTAAATTTGAGAAGCTTGATGGATTCTTGGGTGAGGGAATTTAACAATTGAGACAACGAGACGACAATGAAATTTATTGAAGCCAATTGATGTTGATTTAATGAGGAACAAGTGTTAAATTGAGACCAAGATTATGCAAATTCGTAACTCCCCTCCTCCTAGCCCAAAAGTGACCAATTGAGAAGTTGAGAGGAATGTAATGGTGGCCTAATGGAGGCCAAGCATGAATGTATGGCCTAGGTTGAATCTTGTAGAGCAAGATGGGGAAAATTGGTCAAGTGGAGCCCCCATCTCACTCATCTCTATCTCTTCTCTCCCTCATTCTCTCTTGGCCGGCCACACTTCCCTTCTTCCCCTCCATTTGTGCGAAAACAGCAAGGAGAGAACAGCAGCAGCTCGCCATCACCAACAAGCCACCGCCCGTCACCGCGCCGGTGCCGTCCTCGCCCTCGCACACGCGCGCGCCAGGCCGCGCACCACCACCCCCTTGGCCACCTTCCTCTCATGTCCAGCTGCTGCCCTTGGTCAATGGAAGCCTCGCCGGGGTTGGTTTTGGTTGTTTCTTCACCGGTAAAGGCCCGCCATGGCCCGGATTGTCCTATTTCCTCCTTACCAGTCAATTCCCATGCTAAACCGAGTTTTTACTTCAATTTCCAGCAAGATCAGAGCAGAAACAAAGAGGGTTTTGCAGCAACTTTCAACCTTGTTTTGAGGTGGTGTCAGACCTCAAAAGTTGGCCCACTTTTGGAGTAAAGTGTTCCCCGCCTTGTTCTTGTCGATTTGAGCCGATTTGCGCGTTATTCCAAAGAGTAATCTCACTAATCCTTGCTCAGTAGACTAATTATATTTAAGGGTTGATTAATGTTAATTAAGTAAGATTAGGTGGTTAGATTAGAATGGATTAGTGATTATTAGTTAATTGCATTGCATATTAGTTAGGTGGTTAGTGTACTTAGCTAGAGAATTGCCTATACTATTTATTGAATGCATCTCGGGATTTTTCCCGATAAGGAGGCATTACAGGCCCAAATTGGATTTTTAGGAAATTAAATTTATTAATTAATTATTTTTCGAAAATTAGGCAGGAATAGCCGACGACCGAAATTTCGTGTTGATTATCATGGTGCAGTCTGTTTAATTAATTGAGCTCTATGTTGTGTGGAATTGAATTAATTGTGATATTTTAGGAAATTATCCTAAATCAATTGAAATTGAGTGGAAGTGAATGATTGATTGGTCGATGGCCGAGTATGGTTATTTAACCTTTATAATGCTTTGATGAGTAATAAGGTGGAGAGAATTGTGAGATTTAATTGAGAATACTCTTGGCTAAGACCGATCATATACGAAGTATAGACAGGCGTGGTTCGGTGATTAAGGATATCATTGTGTGAAAACGGCACATTAAAGAACGCACGTAAACTGTCTATGACTTGTGGCAGGCGTGGTTCGGTGATTAAGGATATCACTGTGTGAAAACGGCGCCTTAAAGAACGCACATAGACTGTCTGTGATTTATGATTTGTGGCAGGCGTAGTTCGGTGATAAGGAATATCACTAGTGAAAACGACGCCTTAAAGAATGCATGTAGATTGTATGTGACCTATGACGGGCGTGGTTCAGTGATGAGGAATATAACTGGCGAAAGCGGCGCCTTAAAGAACGCACGTAGACTGTCTGTTACTTATATCACCTTGGCGAAAACGACGCTCGAGAGCATTAATGTAACTCTATGGCTGAGCGTAATATTGGAGGTTGTATAGTGAGGAGTGAACTGACCTAGAAATAGTCCGACTGACATGTAATCGACTAGGTCGATTGATTATTGCTTTGATCTGATGTCATGAATTGATTGATTGAATTGAAATGACCAGGGAAAGGTCATGTTGACATGTAATCGACTAGGTCGATTGATCGAGATGTCGATCTATGATGTGATTGCTAGGGTGCCTATTGAACTGTGCTAATATGCAGGTGAAATTTGAGGCCAAGTTAAGTCCTCTGACTCGTGCGTGTATATGCAACTCAATTAGCATATTGGTTTCCTAATTGAGTCTTAGTGAGGTAGAACTTGCTGAGACGTAGTCTCATCCTGGTTGTGGGACAACATTTCAGGCCCGTAGATGAGCCTGTGGAGGAGGAACCAGAAAAGGACGATGAGCCGAAAAAAGATGAAGAGCTTGAAGAATGTGAGCTTAGTGAAGAAAAGCTAGAAGAGGATTGGGATGATCCTAAGTACAACCCAGATGAGAACTAAGATCCCATCCTATCTTGTCAGACCTTGTTTGCATGTGAATAGATGTTAGATCAGACTTATAAATATAGTATTGTAGAATACTATGAGATGTTTGTAAAAGTGTGGTTGTGAATTTTCAGTATGAAAAATATGGCCCTACTTTTCTATCCCATTGTTTTATCATATGGGGATTTATAACTGCTTTCGCATGCGCTATTAAAAATGAAAGGGTCGGCAATACTTAGTCCTGGGATATCGCATTTTAAAATCAACCAAGTAGAATGATGTGTGCATGCTCGAGGATCGGGGCGTGATATAATATATGGACCTAAGGAGAGGAGTGAATTGTCTCTTGTTGTTTCGCTTTTGAAACTGCTATCGACTTAAAGTCTGTGGTTGCACTCTTGGTGTACGATTGGCATCTTCACGGTTCAGTTGGGTGTAGATTACATTCACTTCCGCGGCAGACTTTGTCTTTCTTTGTGGTGAACCTTTTGCTCAACGAGGATGGCTCGGTGAATCACCCATCTCTCAACCCTGTCTCATTTTGTTCCCCTAGAGGATGAGTTGGTTAAAGGTCTCAATGTACATGCTAACCATTTGAATGCGAAACTCAAATGGAAAGGTCTTCATAAACAGCTTCATTAACTCTTTGTTAGCAAGTTTCGGAGTAATCTTTTTTTTTTTTTTTTTATTGGTCCTACTCTATTCCTACTCTAATACTCACTCTCAGACTTTTGCCCTACCTCATTGCAGGGCATGAGAGTCGAAACCTAGTCCGGAAACTAAATTGTCCCCACCCCAACCCCCCGAGAAGGTGGGGATTCGAACTCCCTACCTCACCCCCTTCCATATTGGAAGGGTGGCCACTAGAGCAAACCCCAATGGTTAAGTTTAGGAGTGATCTAGATAGCCAGATTTCGCCACTTCATGGCATACTCTTTAAACGACTTACTCTTCTTCTTCTTAGTTTGCTTGAGATCCTCACAAGAAGGTGTAATGTCTATATTAAACTTATGCTGCTTGAGAAATGCATTAGCTACTTCATTCAAGCATCGAGGAAGTTTATGTTCTTCGTAATGTACCGTTTCAATGCAGGTCCGATCAAACTCTTTTGGAATAATTGGATTATAAGGGGTTTATTTTTGACATATTGTATCATTTGCATGTGGTACATTTGTGAGTGAGCTTTTGAGCAAGAAGTGCCATCACATTTCTTGAATTCTGGCATTTTAGACTTGCTCGGCGACTTATCCTTCACATAAATGGACAAGTGGATGAGGAGTGAGCTTTGTGAACTCTGCAATTATCTCACTTTCTTTTCAAGATTTGAAAGTGTTCATCCTACTTCATCTTAGGAGCATTTTTAGGCTTGTCTTTCTCAATAGTAATTAGTGGTGGGTCATTTTCCAACTCAGACATATCATCACCAATCATTTGGATCGTGTTCATCTGTTTCAGGACCACTTATGCAGGAAAAGTGGGTGCAAAAATTGGATTCACCCAGAGGGATTTGATTTGGATTGACATATGCTGCATAGTGGTAAGGAATTACTTGAGTTGATCCTCCACATTAACAATACAATCACGCATCTCAATTAGGTCGGCCTTTTTTGTCTTGGACCACATACGAATGGATGAGCGACGTCAATGTAATCACCAAATTTATAAATTAAACACAGATAAGCAAAGAGTACAAAAAGCATGCCAGTCCACAACAAAGGTCTAATCGCTTTTATTCATTAATGGAATTGTTTAAACCACATTCTTTGGCATGAATTATCAAAGAGAAAACTTGAAATGCTTGAAACAAACGAACTAGGAAAGAAAATAACTCAACTCCCTAAACACTGAACTAGAAATGAAATAACATGATATTCTCAAGCCATTTCACTTGGCTTGATCAATATACAACAGGGACATGATTTCCAAACGTAATCACTTATTCTCTTTAGCCAAATTGTGCAATGAGTTCTTGGGTTTCTTCGGCTATCCTTTTAAGACGCCTATTCCTAGCATGGTTGGTGGTCTTCATAGGCACCTTCGGTATCTTTGAGAGTAGCTCACCTAGAATCTTATTTCTTTGAATATATTCAATTGATACATAGTACTTTCTCTCTATACTCTTTAGCTCTTCCAAGCCATATGAGCTTTAGTGGGTGACACATATCCCACATCGACTTGATCACAACAATGGAATCCTCATGGTTGCGGTCTTCGTTGGTGAAGCCTCCGAAGCGGATCTACTTGAAAAGTTGAGGGAAGATATTATACAACTTGGTACTGACGAGTCATTCTAGTCAGGTAGTATTCCGTTTGCCCTAGTGAATCCTAATAAGGGATCAGGCCAACACCTCCACATGTGAGTCTCGCCTCTCGAACTTGGAACCTTTTAGCATGCCATAGGAAACCTTTGGAAGTTGGCTTTTTCCAAGAAAGCTAGCCATTGAGAATAGTGATAATCCGATGCATGCTCTTGTTTATTCTCAAGTCTTATAATATGGTGATTAGAGTTGCTAACTTTATGTATGGCCATTAAACCGCCAAACCCTTTCATGTGAAATAGGAATCAAATTTGCAAAAGCTTAGAGAAGCGTGGAATATTTTATCACCATTTTCTTTAAATCAAGTGAAGGAAAGAAAAGTTTCGATCAAGACAGCATTAACGAAGTTCTTTCCCTCACACACTTGTCTAACTAATTCGGCAGTCAAAGGATTAATAGCATTCTTGCAATGAAGGAAAATTACAAACCCAAAGAAGGCTTATAGAAAGTTCTTCCTATTCACTTGGGAAGAGGTGCCATTTTTAAAACATTCATCTAGAAATGACAATGGACATGCATTGTGGTGACCCTTCAAAACTTTTCTTATTTTCTTTCTTTGATTCTTAGAAAATCAGAGAATGATGGGATCTATTCCAATAGGCGGACTAATTAGTTTGGAGTCCAAAGATTTTTAATGGTGATGCTATATTCCTCCAAAGTTGAAGTGAGCTCATGCTTACCTAAGATGAAAGTGGATGTCTCTAGACATTAGCAGTGAGCAAGTACTTGGATGAGGCTATCATGTATGTTGATGCACAACAGAGGAAGGAGTCGGCCAACCTTTGACTTTATGAATTCACGGCTGGCTTGGTTTAGCTTGCCCCATCACACGTTGAGCTCCTCCTTGGGAGGGACAATAATTCAAGTATCAAACATGCCCATTGTAAAATGACCAAGACTTCAGACCTACCAATCGTCATGGATCAACAAAAATAATACAATAAAGTAAGTAAATTGCAAGAGGAAAGTTTAGAGCACTTAGTTTACTAATACCCAAGTGGCAATCACACAGATATGCGCATAGTACGTGGCTTGATTTCTACTCTACAAGGGTTAACAATGTAGAGCCATAAGAACGATCGAATTAACCGTGGGCGTGCGGAATAAGTCAGGTCCTCATGACTTTGACTTGATTAAAGAGCTGATTTGGGTTGCAAGCATATAGATCGGGTTGGGTACTCTTGACACCAAGAAAGAAATTTCAAAATTGAGATGGGCGACTCCTACCTTGTGCATGTAGTCGGAGTGGTATATATCTCAAACATTGAATATACGGCCACACAAAGGGGCTTTTTCTTGGTTTTTGAGGGCAAAGGTTTAAGCACGAAAGAGAAAAAGTTTTTTCTTTTCCTTTGGTTCTTTGTTCTTCGTTGGGGGTGGGGCTCCAAGAGGTCAAAAGGGAAAAGCTTGAGAAAAAGCAAAAGGAAAAGAGAGAGTGGACGTGCGTGTGGCATGAGAAAGGGAAAGCGAACAGAGAGGAAAAGTGAGGAGACGTAAGGAAACAGAGGAGAGAGGAAAAGAATTAAAAAAAAAAAAAAAAAAGAGGAGAAGAAGAACACTCCTAGCAGACTCATCCACCACCCCTACCCACGCTCCGCCCTTCGCCTGCCTGGAAGCCGCCACAACACCGTGCCTCCGCCGCTGCCGTAGCCACCGTCTCCGTCCGTGCCTGCACTTATGCCCTCGGCGTACCTTGCTACCTGAGTCATGGACCATCATCGCCGCTCGACCTCCTTGCGATTCCAGCAGTGAAGCCGCTTCTGCCTGCCACCCAGCTGCGCCACCACACCCCTGTGCCGACGCCTCCGCTTGCCGTCACCGACGACCCGACGCTAGCAGCCAGCCGTGATGCCCGACGCCGTAGCTCGCCGTCACAACAGCCGCTCGAGCCCACTGCTCCGCCAGAAGCTCTGTTGCTGTCACCCTTGTAGCCCGCGAAGCCACCATCTCTGCACCTCCGTCTCGGCGTCCCTTGATGCCCGAGCCTTCCGCCAAGCCGCTACAGCGCTCCGCCCGCCTTGCGACGCCGGCAATGCCTTTGTCCAGCTCTGCCGTACCTCCACACTTGGCTGCAGTGCCGCTAGCACGCTCGAGCCTGCTGCTGAGTTGCCTTCCGTCCAAACACCACCGTGCTACCTCTATTTCGAGTCCCCTTGCTTGCTGGTCCGCTTTGTTGCCGCCCGAGCCCCCTCACCGGAGCTCCAACGACCGAGACCTCCAACCGACGGTGACCCACCACCACAACCACCGTCCTTGAGCCATGCCATGCCGAGCCTCCATCGTTGGTCCATTCTATCGATTGGAGTTTTGGAAAATTTTCAAATTTAGGTAGATTTATTTTAGTTTTTGATATTTTGTCTCTTTGTTTGAAATATTTCTTGATGCATGGTTGAAATTCCCAATATACTGCCTTAATTTGCAACCGCACATGAATTTTTATTCCATCTATAAGGCTTTAAATGGAATGATTAATCACGCGGGAGTAAAATTAATATCTTGATCTTTAAGGCTTAAGATTAATTTATCGATTTTATTAGCAAAATAATCAAGTTTGAATCTAAATTCGAATGATGGATAACATCTTTGATGACCATGGATGATTTGGTGTTTATCTTTTAATTGTTCTATTTATCCCGAAAATACAAAAAAATTGCATTTGCATTCCATGTAGATTAGAATTGATTGCATGATAGGTTAGTTATTTTTTTTAAAATGCATGTTTAGAAGGTATTTAGAATAGATAATATCTCACTTTAGTTAGATTTTTATTTTTAGCAATTTTAATTACGAATTTTCATAAAAAATATAAAAAATCATGCACATATCATGTAGGATTAAATACATGGAACGCATATCATTTAGTGATTGTTGTTAGGTTCATTTAATTAGAAATTGTTTGTCATTAGAATTAGGTTATTTGGTTAATTTAGATTGCACATTTAACCATAGGACAATTTTAATTTCGAATTTCATGGAAAATACAAAAAAAAAAAAAATAGAATAAATCAATGTCATGTTTCAGGATAGATTGCATGTTTATTTATGTCATATAGTTTATGTTATATTGTCATGTCATATCATTTCATGTTAGATTAGTAGCACGCATTGCATAAAGCATGATTCTCATTAAATAAGCGAAAACAAAAATTGAGTAATTGCGTGTTAATTAGAAATCATATCTAAGACTGTTGATGTGAATTCTGATCTAACAACGTAAATGCTTTCATTGATATGAGATAAGTTCTGCATTTTTTTTTATTCACTTTATTAAGTGTTAAATTGGTGGTTTACGCACTTGCATGATCACCCCATATGTTAGGGAAGTGAATTAAAATTAATTCAAGCTGCCTGCAAAACATTTTTTCAAAATTAAAAAAGAAAGGTAGCGAAAGGGCATTAGAAAAGTCTAGTGTAACCAAGTCCCCGTGCCCAAAGTCTTTAGTTCGTAAAAGTAAAATAATTCTCCCATTATTTTACTTAGGTATCTAATTGACCTAATGTAAACTGATCAGTGGCGACTCCGTTTTGCATGCTAGATATTTGAACCTAAGTTGCTAATTGGTATGGGTTTGGGAGAGTCCGAACTAAGTTTAGGCTTAGGCCCTGTTTGTTTGTGTTCTTTTCTTTTGTTCATGAACACAATTCCTGTTTTTTTGTTCCGGGGTACAATAAAAGAACAAAAACGCGTTTGTTTGTGTTTTTGTTCCAAATCTATTTTTTTTGTTCCCAAGAACAAATTTAGAACAGAAACAAGAAACAAGAAAAACTTGTTTATTGTTTCTAGAATACTTCCGAGAAACAAATTTTCTCTCTTCTATTTTTTTCTTTTATTTCTTTTCTTATTCTTTTCTTCTTCTTTTTTCTTTGGCCGGTCGCCGGCCTCACCCATGGCCGTCGAAGGCCGGCGACCTCGCCGAAGGGTTGCCAGCCCCCGGCGAGACTGAGCGTCACCAGCCCCTGGCGAGGCCAATCTAACACCGGCCGGCGAGGCTCAGCCTCACCATCGCTGGCAGTGGCTCGGTGAGGCCAAGCCTCACCGTGGCAAGGCAAGGCCGCCGGCCATGGCCAAGGTCGGCGACCGGCCAAAAGGAAGAACAAAGAAAAAAAGAAAAAAATATATTAAAAAATTAAAAAATTAAAAGAAACAAAAAAATTATACAAGTTTACCAAACGTGTCCTGTTCTTTTTCTATTCCAAGAACAAATTTACCAAACACCTTCTTCTATTCAAAAATTGTTCCCCGGAACAGAAATAGTTTTTTGAACAGAAACGTTACCAAACGCACCCTTAGTAATCCATTAGCCAAACCCTAGATGGTGCACCTGAAATTTGGTCGCGACAGAGGGAAATCTATGAATCCAAAAAAGGCTGATAGAAAAATCCTATTCATTTTGGAAGAGGTGCCATTTTGAAACTTTCATCTAGAAACGAGAATGTACATGCATTATGGTGACTCTTCAAAACTTTTATTATTTTTCTTCTTTGATTCTCAAAAGAAAGACAAGATCTATTCCAATAGGCAGACCGATTAATTCAAATTCCAAGATTTTCTAATGGTGATGCTATATTACTCCAAAGTTAGAGTGAGCTCATGCTTACCTAAGATGAAAGTGGATAGACACTAATGGTAAGCACGTGCTTGGATGACGCTACCATTTTTTGTTGATACACAATAAGGAAGGAGTCGGCCAACTCTTGACTCCACAAATTTGCGATTGGCTCGGTCTAGCTTGCCCCACCACATATTTAACTCCTCCTTCGGAGAGAGAATAATTCAAATGTCAAACATTCCTATTGTATATTGACCAAAACATGCGACGGACCAATTGCCATGGACTGACAAAAATAATACAATAAAGTAGGTAAATTACGAGATGATAGTTTAGAGGACTTGCTTTACCAATAACTGAGTGGCAATCACATAGACACGTGCATGGTACGTGGCTTGATTTCTACTTTACAAGACTTAACAAAGTGGAAACACAAGAATGATTGGACTAGCCATCAGCATGCAGACTAAGTTAAATTGTCATGACTTTAGCTTGATTGAAGAGTCAACTCAAGTTGCAGGCATGGGGATCATGGTGGGTACTCTTAATAGTAAGAAAGAAATTTCGAGATTGAGATAGGCGACTCACACCGCACTCATGTAATTGGAATGGTATCAATCTCAATACCATCCTAGGTAGCCTAGGTTTGGTGATAGGTTGTGTATGCAAGAATGTAGTGTAAATGCATAAGCATGCACAATAATTTATATGCAAATAGCACTTTAATAATTCAAAATTAAACTTGCAAGAAAATTGGCCTACATCCACTAAGTGTTTTCAAGTTCCCAGTGGAGTCGCTAAGTTGTCATGACCTCTCCGAACAGGTGGAACCACCTCGGGTCGGTTAATGGATTATTAAGCTTAAATTTAACTCAAACTCTCCCAAGTTCATACCAATTTGCAACTTGGGTTTTAAATTCTTAATATGCAAATGATTTTCAATTAGAAGTTGTCACTAATCTATTTTTTGGTGGATTGATTATAAACCCAAGTAAAGTAATGAGAGAAATGCTTGGAACGGGAACTTTATTACGCTAGTTTTCTCTAACACCTTTTGGTATATTTTCTCTTTTACTTCATAAAAATGTTTTGCAAGCAATTTTCATTGATTTTAAATTACTCCCTAACATATGAGGTGTCGGGCGGGTGTGCAATCATTATTTAACACTCAAAGCGAAGCGTTAAATAAATTGTGGGGAAAAGATAAGAATAACTTATCTCAAAGCAATGAAAGCATCTACAATGTTAGCTAAAAAATCATATCATCATCCTAAATATGATTTTAATTAACACAAAATTTTGCTCAACTATTTTTAAGGTATTCTCTTATTTAATGGAAACTATGCTTTATGTAATGCATGCAATGCGAGCTTACTCTAGATGCAATGATCTAGAAAAATGATGATATTTAACTACGTTTCCTAATTATAATGACCAAAAATTCAACATTTAACTACCCTAGCATCAAATGCAATATCAATTAAATTAACCTAACATGGAATTCCTAAGATGACATGCAATTTATATAAAGTGTCCTAACTCTAATAATGAGTAAAATTTAATATACAACTATTCTAACACGACATACAAATTCTTGTTACACATATTCTTAATGACATGCAGTCTAGAATGATGTGAAATTTAATTAAATAGCCTAACATGTTACCACTAAATGACATGTGATTAATCACATGGCATGATGTTGACATGGCATATATGACGTACAATGACACCGCATTAATGATGCAAGCACAATGACATGGCATGAATAACATGGAATTTATGCACTTAATTTATATGACATGCACAGGATATTTTTTTGTATTTTTAGTTAAATTTGTAATATATTGTCTAATATAAACCAGAAATTAAATAAGGCCAACCCCTAATTTAAATTGGAGTGTTATCTTAACTAGATTAACCTAGAATGCAATCTTTATGGAAAAAGTTAAAAAAAACTTATTCTGGTTTATTATAAGAAGATTATCTATAACCAAACTAAATATGCAATATTATCCTAATATACAATGTTTTATATTGGAATAATCTTCCCTAATTTTATATGCTATTTGTTCTAATCCTATCTACATTTCTTTGTGATTTTCTTTTTTTTGGTAAGAATAAAAACAAAATCAAATCAAAATCAAAATAAAGGTAACATCCACCACCCAAAATATCATCCTTGTCCATTTAATTTTGCAAATGAAATCGATGAATCATATCCTACGACATGAGGATCAAATTGGCTGATTTTCTTTGTGATCACAAGTCGTATCTTGAACATGAGATCAGACTATCGACCATTTGCACTTTGTGAGATCCCGATCCTATATTTCAAGGCCTATTTAACAGAGCAAACAATCTTCAATTTTGATATGTGACCTATCAAATCGAAGCTTAGGAAGTCAAAGATCATTTCTCTAACTGAATTTTTTTCCAGATTTCAACATTATGTAGCTTGAAACAAGCAAAAACTGAGACAAGTGGATTACGAAAAACACAAAATATCAAATTTGTATTGTCTATCTTTTATTGGCTCCTAAACATGATTCTGCTAGTCAAACGACACTAAGTATTCGTTCATCAACATATGAGGATCTCAACCCATGCAAATTCCTATATGCACTAGGCCTCTTCAAAATTCAACCTATCTAAGTTTAGAAATAGACTCACCTTGTCCGACGTTACTCTGGCAATCAAACCAGTGATCCAGCCACTATAATCATCTCCACAGCTTCAGAAAAATTGGCCAAGGATGCTTGGCAAGTATCTAGCAATACGACCAAATCAGTAAGTGAAACTTGAGAGCAAACTTGGTCTAATAAATTTCAAATGAAGGTAATGAAAGAATTAAGCAATCGGAATTGTTCCAATGATAACCTAATGGAACTTCGGCCATGATCACTTCGATGAATAGTCAAGGATGAGTGTTACAAGCTCAGGCTGCCAAGGAATCACCAGGATTTGATAGAACCAGTAGCTAGAACTGGTAGCTAAAAACACCAGCGTGGAGCATGTCTTTGTGCCAAGAGGGAAAAACGGCTTGTTTCGAGGATGTCCGACGGTTTTAAGGTGAAACTTGGACCACCAATGGCTCGAGGACAGCCAAAGGAGTGCTAGCATGATGGTGGCTCACTGGCGTAAGGCCAATGACCAGTCGGCAAGGACAAGGAAACCAACGGGCAAGAGAGAGAGAATGGGGGGAGGAAGGGGAGAGAGTTAGGGCCAATTTGGCAACTTGCCAAACAATGCTAATTTTTGTTCTTTTGTTCCCAAGAATAAATTTGGAATAGAAATCCATTTGGTAAAATTTTTGTTCCCAAGAACAAATTTCTATTTTTTTTTTTTTTTGTTCCCTAAAGTAGATTTGGAACATAATCAAGAAGAAAAAAAATAGTCGATTCTTTGTTCCCGGTAACAATTCTAGAATCAAGTAATCTATTTTCTCTCTTCTCTTTGCTTTTTTCTTATTCTTCTTTACTCCTTCTTCTTCATCTACTGTCGCTACCGCTAACAACTAGCCCGGCGAGCTCACTGGAGGCTTGCCAAGCTAGGGCGAGGTGCAGTGAGCTCCCCGGTGGTCCGGCGAGCCTCGCCTTGATCGAGCAAGGCTCGGCGAGGCTCAGCCGAGCCATGGCGACCTCGCCTAGATCTAGCAAGGCGGAGCTCGCCCAGCCACCGGTGGGACTCGCCTAGCCATGGCTCGACCGAGGCTCGCCTAGCTACCGGCGAGGCTCGGCCGACGAGGCATGGCCTCGCCTAAGGCCGGTGATGCTCCAGTGAGGTTGCCAGCCCTCATATGGCCGGCCGCCAGTCATCCCAAGGCCAGCGACCGGCAACTTGAAGAAGAAGAATAGGAGAAAGAAAGGAAAAAAAAAGAAAAGAAGAAAAAAGAAAAAATTATTTAAAAATTAAAAGAAAATGATTTGGAGTAGAAATGTTGAATACGGTGTCAAACGCAATTCTATTCTAGGAATTAAAATTTTTGGCAATTACCAAACTATTTAAAATGCTTAGAAATTGTTCCCAAGAACAGAATAAAAAAGAATAATTTCTGATCAGAAATTGTTCCTGGGAACAGAAGTTACCAAACATGCCCATAGAGAGATAAAGTAGGTTTGAAAATATGGCCAGCCCCCCTCCAAATTATGGTGGGAAAATTTTTTATATACACTCTTTTATTTGAATCATAGTCCTTGGATTAATCTAAGGGCTAGAAATGTTTGTTTCTTGATTAAGTAAGCTCCTCATTGGCCCATTTCAAGTCACATGGATTGATGATTTGGGACAATGGATGGCTAGGATGATCTCATGATGAATGGCCAAGATCATTTGTTTAGCTATTAAGAAAAGCTCCCATTGGTTATTTTAAGTTGACAATGATAAAGGGCATTTTGGTCTTTTTGTCAAATAAGGGCATTTTTGTAATTTTATGCACAAGGAGAGAGAGAATTGGTTGGCCAAGGGTTGGCTGGTCAGAATGGGTGCTAGTTGGCTGGAAGTCGATCGAAATGGCCTTTACAGCCTTGGTCAATCAATGCATGTCGGACCGAGTTGACTCGGCCCTTGGCGGGTTCAATCTTGGTCCAATTTCCTCTATTTTTGTCTAAAATTTCCCATTCTTGATCTAATTAAGTCAAATTAAGAATTTCCTAAGTGAATCGGATCAAATTGAATGAATTAGATTGAATTGAAATGACTTAGTTTGATTAAGTTGACATGAAATTGTTTAATTCTACCAATTTCTATTAAAATTTCCTTGTGAACTAGATCAATATGTACAATTAAAGTTCAATTGGCTAAATTGAAGCTCCACTGATCAATTTGAATGTTAGTTTAGAATAGGTTAAGTTGAATGAAGTCGATTATGGCATTTTGTCTTTGACTTTTCATTTACATGTTCGCTAATTTGGTCAAAATTGATATTAGAATTGAATTCCATTCAACCAATTCTATTCAATCGTGGCTACTTTACATTAATCCAAATTTAGGAAATTTTGAAATAACTTGTCATCTCGAAATTGGCTTAACAATTGGATACGTGGTGACCTATAGATCAAAAGTCATAAAAAAAAAAAAATTCTCAAAAGGCAAGTAGAAATGAACTAATGTTGTTTTTTCATCGATTAGGTTTCGAAATTCTTGAATTGGGGAAATGTCAATTATTAATTAATTTTTGTAAAATTTATGATGCCAAAGTCAAATTGAAGTAAAAATAGGTTGATTTGTGAGTTTTTCCATTTTATTGTTTTTTTGGAAAAAGGTCAACCAAAAGTTGACTTTTCAGTGAAAAAGTCAATTGATGGGTCAAACTCTGATTTTTTCTAAAATTGAAAATATAGAGATAAAATTGTCACTACTTGGGTGTATTTTGTGCAAAAAGCCAAATTTTGACCAATGTTTGATTTTTCGATCACAATTTGATAAATTAAAGTCAACTTTTTGACTTTTCGAAATCAAAATGCAAATGACATGTAAATGAAGTGTTTATGTTTATTCAAGCGTTAAATAAATCTTTTTTGGGTTGAGAAATAGATCATGTTGCGATCAATAATCTAAATCTCAAATTCTTACTTTTACATTACACGTTACCTAAAAATCAAGTGTCAATAGCACGATTAGGGATCGATTTTCATTTTTGTTAGGTCTTGTTGGCTAAACATCATGTGTCAACTACGACTATAATTATATTTGATCGGATCAAGTCAGATGTATGTAGGGGAGAAATCAAGTCAAGTCGATTCAAGCAGACACATGTTGGGCTTGAGCTCGACCAACTCAAAGTCCAAAACTCAATGCAAACTCGCTTAAATATTTTTTTTCCCTACTCAGACTAGACTCTATACAAACCCAACATTATTGAGAGTTGCTCAACTCAACTCGTTTTGAAGTATATAAAATTCAACACACTTTATTTTTTCTCACTCGATCAAACTCAGCTTGACTTGAAATACTCGCATTTGCCCTTTTTCATTTATATTTAAAAATGTATTAAAGAATGGAAGTGTAATTACATAGTAAGAAGTATAATTTTAAGTACATTTTGCCCAACTTGAAACTTGCTAACTTTAGGATGCTGGTGAAGGAGCGTGTAGGCATCAATGTATCTAGGAATCAGTGCAAAAGAGCAAAGCAAAAGGTGATAAAGATACTTATTGGTCAGTATGTCAATTGAGGAAGCAACAATAACCGTTGAGGCAAGGTGAAGGGCCTAGTGAAGAGATAGTTGGAGAAATAAGGCCAAGTGAGTCGATTGTTCTTCGGGCCAACAAGTAGAACCCGGTAAGTCATGAAATTTATTTTATGTTTATGTTGCTTTCTTGTCGTTTATCATAAAAATGTACATAATATTCTATTTGGCCTTGTATGTAATGTGTTTGTTAGGTCACAAGAAGAACATTATTTGTCACTAAATGGCACTCGGGTAATCACTCATGTTTGTCTTGTGTATATGTTGGTCTGCATCAAACAGAGAAGATGATTCTGCATCAAAACAGAGAAGATGATGGTAAACTATGGCAAGTCCATACGACAGCACAAACAACAACAAAGCCACAATGATCTTGTGGAACAACACAAACTTCTTTGCATCTTTCAAAAAAAAACCCTACGTTTAATCTAGAAAACACCATTTTTAACTATGGCAGTTGGAGAAACTTTTTCTCATTTTCAAGTACTTTACATTTCATCATAAAGTACAATAGACAACAAAACAACACCATAATACACGCTTGGTAACACTCGTTCTCAATTTTCATCATTGAAACTTCATTCTTGAAAGGTTTAGTTGAAGATGCTTGAGCGTGCATTGAGACTTCATTCTTGAAAAGTTTTGAAGACACTTGAGCTTGCATTGAGTCAACATTCCAAGTCGTCCACGAAACAATGGAGATTGCTGTCTTTTATGAAGTAGATCCAATATCACCTTTGTGGCTCGGTCGAGAACTTCTCATCGATCCATTTGAAGTATTTGCACTTCGACGCTTCTTTATATCGGGCGCATCCATAAAATCTTCTCCCAGATTGATTTGAGTCCACGATGTTCTTCTTGGACTCGGTAACCCACAAAAACAGAAACGCTGGCCTTCTCCTTCGCTTCGGTGAGAGGAATTTTTTGTCACTAAAAATGGTAAGGAAAATCTATATAAAAACTAATATGCTCGATTAAGCTCATGAGCAGAAAATCTATATAAAAACTAATAATCCAACCAAGTATCTTTAAACTCAAACTGAACTCGACAAACTAACCAAGTTACTTGAGCATGACTCAAGCTCTGAAAAAGTTGAACTGATCTCGCATAGGCCACGAGTCAAGCCATTGTCATTTTCATCTTTATATCCGAGCTTATGCAATAGGTATTGAGGACACTTATCATGGATTGAGAGTTGGGCACTCAGTTGGACCCAACCCCGGGACAAAAGTGCCAACTTATCAGGGACATTGTCGAATTACTTTAAAATTAGCCACCCCAGGTTCTCCAGCACCGTTAAATTTACGAGTGGCGTGTCTATATTGGTTCCACATTTCTGATATATGCTTTAGCATTCATTTTAGGCTATGAGACATATATTCTTTCTTCAGCATGTTCACATCATATTTACAACTAGACTAATACACTCATATCGCAAAAAGAGACAATGAACTTGCTAATATGTCCACACAAAAAGAAAAACCTTAAAAATGTCAATCCGCGGCCGCACGACTTACATAAACTGTCACAAAATCAGAACATATCACTCCACGTACTTCATATATCACACACCCTCACACGCATATATATAGTCACTTGATCACGATCTCTCTCATTCGTCATCGAGAAAGACATCGGTGAGAACCTTCTTGGAGTGAAATGAAGTCCTCAATAGCTTTATACCCTTCACAGTTACAAATCAAATAATTAATAAAGGAGATTTACTTTATAAGCTCTGTATTAATGGCAAACACGATCTTGATTTAACCTACAAGCAACTACATAATTGTCCAAAAGCTAAAATTTTGATTAATCAATATATACCAAAAAATTGTTGAGAATATTTTTTATGGGATGGAGCTAGTAATTTCTCTTTCACATAACTCATGTCGATTAAAATTCATTTGTAATTTGTACTTCTTTAAAATAGAGTTTCCACAAATCGTTGAGTCACTTCTAAAATCTAAACATAACCTAATCGTAAGGGATGGCATGGGCTTACCTCGTCCATTCCCAAGCTGACCACCTTCTCCTCAAGATGCCCAATCTCCTTCACGTTGAACTGGGTAAGCAAAGTAATGCTCGAAATAGTGGACATTGGCTTCACCTCCAGATCGTCCATCACCATGTACGTAACCACCCCTTGCACGAAACCACCCTTGCTGTTTGATGCAGCTGCTGATGCCGCAGCAGCCGTCGGGTTACCATCCAGTGATTTGACAAGAGTGAATGTTTCGTTCATGGAATTATTGCACTGGGGACATTTTGCAAAGGGGTCCTCCGCCACATAGCTTGAACAGTTACTATACGAACGGTAAGAGCACCTGTAGTAGGTTTTGGGCGTTGAATCTGAAGAAGTCTCGGGCAATATAAGAGGGATTTCAGAGACACAGGAGGGCGCTTTGGGTTTCAAGAGAATGTCTTTCTTGGAAGATTCGATGTACACATCGTTCAGCTTCTCCACGCTGCCGTATAGATTGCCTAAACTGCCCACCATCCCAGATTTTGTGAGAAGCTGGATCACAGTTCCCACCGGCAATGCAAGGATGTGGAAGAGGAAGTCGACAAAATCTTTGCCTGCTTCAGCAAAGAGCACCGTTCGGTTGCTCTTGTTGACCAGAAGCTTCAAGCTCACTTTGTCTGTCGCCATTCTTTTGGTCACCGTATGCAGAGAGGAAGATGAGACTTATGTCAATGCTCCTTGTAAGTAGATACAATGAAGATTTGGTCGATCATCATATGTGCAGTGGCAGTATTTATACATATTAATGGCCAAATTGTTAAGAAACGGAGGGAAATGAGAAGGGCAGAAACAAATGAAGAGTCAAGGTGCTGCAAAGCAGTTATTATGATCTCGGAGAGATTAGAAGTGTTGGTCAAATTGAAAACCGGTCAAATACTTGAACGAATCAAATATATGTTAATGCACGTTCAGATCTTGTGGCTATTTGTCTTCCAGTAACTAATGAGGACTCATTCCAAGTCTGTAATTTTCTCCGAGTTAAAAGAAACAGCTCTACTGAAGGAGGAGGAAGATGAACAAGAGAGATTATTGTATTCTTGCAAATGAATTTGTATAGTAATTACATTGGTGTAGTCTGTCTCGTTTATATTACTTATGTAGATCCATCTGGATTGGCCAGGTGCATGTAATCTGATTTCACAAAATATTCATATCCAGTAATAGAATTTTTATTTCTTCTCACTATTCAATGAAGTATACACAATAAATTACCAATTTGTTACCTCCCCATCAGTAATGAGAATTTTATTTAGGGTTTACTTCTGTCTCGTTCCAGTTTTATCTCTTCTTCATTCAGTTCTTGGTAGGCCAACTGCCAATTGAACCGGGCGGGAAACTATGTAATCTAATATGCTCTGTGGTAATGGGTAACTAGTTTTTTTTTTTTTTGGCTGAAAATGGGTAACTAGTTGAAAGGGTTGAAAAGGACTTAGAAAGTTATTCAAAAGTCATTCTGAAGGAATTGGATTTGGGACGAGGAAGGGCAGATCGGTCTCTCAAGAAAGATATTTATAGCTCCTCTTCACGTCATGCAAAAAGAAAATGAGGTTCGTAGTTTAGACCGCTAGTTCTTCTTGCTTACTCTGTAGTGCCTCGTCAGAATAAATGGAATTCTCAATAAGTTCCACTTCATGCCAGATGGAGTTCAATCGGAAAAAGAAGTTTAAAGGACATCATGTTGCTAACTCTATTTTTTAAACTTTCTCGATGTGGCTTTCTAAATCATATCTTGTACTGAGATATTGATTCCTTTTTCATTCTATCGTCTCTAACATCAGAATTAAGTTGAGTTCATTTAACGAGGGTCTATTTGACAGTCACCAGTCTGAGCTTTGATCCAAGTTGATCACGCTAGATCATCACAAATTCACCAAAATATTTCAAATCAAGCTGGAATTAGAAAGGCACAATTGGGAGGCGGTCTCAGTGGAAAGCAAGAGAAAATGGAGAAATATGCAAATCTGCAGAAGTTTCATGAAGAAACATCTACATGAATACTAAAAACAACTCCGGTTGGGGAAAATCGTCAGTGATGCATGTTGACATGCAGAAGCCTCGTCTAAATTGATGCGAGTAACAAAAAAACGCGAGCATGTCTACTTCAAGTTGTTTCTTCTAACACTATCTTACAAGAGCGTCAACTGAGCTCAAAAACACAAAGTGATAACGAAATGCGCACCTCTGGATCGTCGCTTCGACCCTGAAAGTGTGGGGCTGCTTCTTCACAAGCCTTGGTCACAGAGAGAGCTTTGCCTTTATTATAGAGGAGTTCCGGAAATGGTGGGGATAGTTGAAAAGGTTGATACTTTTTCTTTTGGGTCGGGATGGGACGGAAAGAAAATTATCGAGACAGGTCCTTCCTGGCCAAGTTTTCGCTGTAGCACAGCACTGTCATGCTTCTTGAGGAAGTTAATACGGTATACAGTTCACTGTCAACAACAGAGGGCAAATCCGATGATGACAACTAACATGATTAAGTTTCTTTTTGACAATCAAACTTTCGGTATTCATTCTTTTGACTCTTTTATAATGTGACACATTATATGAATATATTAAAATATTCCTCACGTAGACATTGATTTGTTTCATGAATATATTAAAATGTTTCTCGTGTAAACATTGATTTGTTTAAATATATATAGACAAGAGTATAACATTTTTTCCACATTAAAAAATGATTAATTGAACTTTTCACTGACTTTTCTTGACTCGATTTGAACATAGAAGATATAATTTTAATTTTTTTTCCAACTAATAGTCATAACCAGGCCTTATACTCCATTATCCACGAAGCCCACATGTTTATTACATAGGTATGGCCGAAATAATGCTTAATTTTGCAACAAATCACAATATTTTGAAATTCTTGCAATTGGATTCAAATGGCAATAAATCTAGGACTCGATTTCATATATTGCAAAATGAGGATTAGATTGCATTATTAAAAATATTGAGGACTTAGATTGTACTTTGTAAAAAAGTTTGCACTTTAGTATAATTTTTTTTAATTAAAAAACATAATAAATTATATCATATATTTAGTAAACAAAATGCGAGAAGACATTGAACTAATTATGTCCTATAAAAAGTGAAATCGGTTTTAGACCTAATTAAAATGAAAAAATAAATTTCCTAACCTCGGATAAAGATTCCTTTTGCTTTGTCGGATTCATGTCTTTTCTACTCCCTTTTATTTTTTCTTTCTTGGGGTTCGTGTTCCTCTACTTTGGAACATGGGGACGCAAAAAGCGCCGATCTGGCAATTCGCCTTAACAAGACCATGCCATGGTGACTCGACGTCAATTAGTTACGTGGAATAAGAAATAAAAAGAGGAGTCGGACAAAGCTGGGTGCTGGTGGACCCCGCCCACTTATTGAGGATCATTGCTTCCCTCACCGTCCTTTTCCTCCTCTTTTTTTTTTTTTTTTTTTGAATTATCTTCTTCAAAATTGAAACTTAACTCCTATACTTTTTTTGAGAGAAAATTCCATTACACCACATGAATAGCTGGTATGACTAGCACTTTTTACTCACATCCATTCTTAAATTGACACATGTCCATAAATGTGAAATCAAATTAACAAAATTCAATAAATGCTCTCTATTTAGCCATAGAAGCCTATTTGCTTCATTGGAGTTGTCGAGCTTGAACTCTGCACCTCCTCGTCGTCACCATTGCGGAGTTGCTGACGCCGCGTCCAAGCCAACTGCCGTCCTCACAACTATGGACAAATCGCTGTTGCCAAATTTGGAGATCTCGAGCCATAGTTGCCCACCAATAAGTCAACCATCGTCGCTCGAGGCTATAAATGAGCTGCCATCACCAGATCTGAAAGTCTAGAGCCATGGTCATAGATTTGGAAGTTCACAGTGCAGAACTGGTGACTCCAAATATGGACGAGCGAAGTTGCCAACATTGGTCCAGATCATAATGTTTGGGAATTCTTGCAATTGAACACCAACGGCAGCAAATTTAGAAGTCGATTTCAAATGGTGCAAAATGAGGACTTGATAGTATTTTAAAAAAAAAAATTATTAGGACTTGTTGTGCTCTATAAAATAGTTTGGACTTTTTGTGTAATTTTTGTTACTTAAAAATAAATCTCAATAAATGATATCATATATTTGGTCTACATAGTAAACGGACTTTTTACTAATTATGTCCGACCAAAAATTGAGATTGGTTTCAGGTATAATTAAAATGAAAAAAAAAATGAACTTCCTAACCTCTGTGTGGGAATAATGATTCCTTTTGTTTTATAGGATTCATAAATCATATGTTTTTTCTTCTTGTTTTTTGCTCCTATTGCTCTTCTTTCAAACATGCGGACGCAAAGGTGCCGATGTAGCAATTTACCTGACATCATTAGTGGCATGGAATAAAAAATAGAGAAAATTGGACCCATCATCATTACTCCCCGCGCCTCCCTCTCTCCTTGATATGTTTTCCTCTTCTTCTTCTCTACTTTTTTGTCAACTTTTTTTTTTTTTAATAACTTCAAAAAAATTGAAACTTCCCTCACGTCTTTTCTTTAGAAGAAAATATTCAGTGATCCCTTAATACAACATCAATAATTGATATGGCGCCCATTATTTAAATACATCCACTCTTAAATTAACACGTGTTCATTAATGTGATATCAAATAAACAAAACTGAATATATATGCTCTTTGTTCAGCGATGGAAGCCTCTTCGCTTCAATGGAGTTGTCGAGCCCAACCTCCGTTCCTCCCCTCCTTATCACCACCACAAAGCCTCTAGTGCCACATCCAAGCCAATCATCATTGCTCACGGCCATGGACAAGCCACCATCGCCAAATTTGGATATCTCAACCCATGGTTGCATATCCGGAAGTGGACCACCGTCGCTCGTGGCTATAGCCAAGCTGTCGTCACCATATTGGAAAGTTTGGAGCCATGGTCGTAAATCTGGAAGTTCGCAGGCTAGATCTGTGAAGAATATGAACTGAACAAAGAACACAGAAGAAGAAGAAGAAGACTGAATGAATCAAGTAATTCCTCTGTATTTCATGAACAAAAACAAGCAATACATTTATCTGAGAGCTTGACTTCACGACTTCCCTTTCTCTATCTTTTATTTATACATCGTATCAAGAGTAAAGAAGAAGATGACGAAAACAGAATTTTAATAGATTCTGTTATACTTGTAAAACTGAATAACTATTCTTTAATAATAAAGCACGTGCACGTGGACACGTGGGGCTCTGAGTTGTGTTTCTGATAGAGCCCTGAGTCGAGCTTCTGACTTCACTAATTATGTTCTTCGCAACAGCTCCATATTCACATATAGACGACGTAGCTATCATCACACTTGCAGCAACACAATCTTCAACCTTTGGTTCCTCATCCTTCTTCACTTCCACAAACTCTGTCTCGAGCTCAGTTTCATTATGCAGCTCTGTTTCAGTATGCTTCTGTTCCTTAACAAGATCTAGTGCCTTTAGATCTGGATTAGCAATGTCAATGGTCCGGTCCGTATTATTATTTTTCAAATTTTTGCGATTGGACACTATTGGAGATATCGTTGCTCCTCGATCTGATTATGGTGAACTGATCATATAATTGATCAGATTCTCTTTGATTGATTCATTGGAATATTACAGAATATTTTATTTTCCTAGATTAGTTAAACTTCATGTAATATAAAAGGAGTGTAATTATACAACTTCATAACGTGAAAGCAATACACGTTCTTATCCCAACTTTCCTCCATTTTTGCTTTCGATCAGTCTATGTTTTGACATGGTATCAGAGCATCCTTAAGCTTCCGCAAACCACCATCTCCCAGTGATCCTCCCTCGGATCCACACCAAAACCCAGCCGACTTTACTAAAGAAAATCAAATGGCGGAGGAGTAGATTGGGCACTCAGACCTGGCTCAGTCTCGTGTAGGGACATTCTTTCCAGGATCTGATCCAACGCAGGCACAGGCGCAGGAACATTTAGGACAATTTCCTTTGGGCCCATACGTCCAATGGGTTCCTATCCAGGTTCAGTCCTTCCAAGGCCACCCTGCCCAAACACAACCTGTCACGCCTCAAACCCTGGGTACGCGCACATCCATCGACGGTTGATTAAAAATGCAACGTCCTAGGACACGTTGCCAACCCATTCTTTTTATCTTTCAATTAAGCACATGTGGAAGCGAATTAAATAAATACCCAGTCAACCATAAAAAATAGGGATAGTAAAAACATGCCAGCGATTTTTCACAAACTACGATTTATACATATACCAAGTTAACCCTACGAGTTCATATATACAAGTCTACCTCAAAAAGGAACTCCTAGGTGACCTACACCCCCCCTTCCGACTCGGGCTCTGGATTCACCACGACACCGTCCGGGATATCGATGTCCATGGGGTGACCTACTTGCCCATCCTCGGTCCCAATAGGTGGTCCATCAAAACCCTGCAAGGGACCCTCCCGAGCACCGTTACGCTCATTAATGAACCACGCTTTGAGGCGATGAGGCACCACGTTAAAAAAACCCTCATCGACCCAAATGTAGTCACTACCAACTCACGGGTTCGGGTGATCCCGGGGATAGGGTAGAAGGTAGACTCTACCTCCATGTCCCATGGAACCCCGAATCAGCCTGGACGGATCTCCATATTAAGGACTTGAAAAGGTTTAACCACGACGGGGTGAGATAAATCTCAACGAGTCTACAATCTAAGCCTCGATTAGGACGCAAATTCGCCTTGAATGTGGTCTAAGCACGCACCATACAAAACTCACCTCACGTCGGCACATCCTTGCATATTAGCGCACCACATATGCCATTATAAATACAACAAGCATAATTAATAATCAGAGCACAAAGTTCTCACTCTCCAAACATTCACATGGATCCCGATTATAAGGTAAAACCGTTATGGCATGTCCTATACCATACCTAACAATTTTGCCCCATAATAGGCGCAAAGCATCACAACCAGTTAGGCGTGTTCCGATTATTATGACCCTCGGCCACGGCCAACTCAACAGTCGGCAGTCATCCGACATAACCGGGCATCATCTCGCCCCGTCGAGCATGGCAACGTCTAGCATCCTCCACCTAGATGGCATTCCACAAAGGAGCTTCGTTCCAAAATCCATCCACGAATGGCATCCCATTGACTTAGGGGCATCCGAACTTAATCAAGCATCGCCCCCAACTCTCGTCGGGTGACAGGTTCCGATAAGTGACCACACAGGCACATACGTAGCCAAGAACACCATATTTTGATTTCAAACGCGTTGTTTTCAAATAATGAACTTGGCCAATTTTTTTCTTCTTCTTAAAAACCTTGGTAAAATAATCATGCGTGACCACATATTTAAAATTGAACAGTCAAACTTGGTACACTCCCATTTTAAAACTCAACGGTTTTATATTGTATATAAAAGTTGGCGTTGAAACCCGATACCTCGGATTTTGCTATTTAAATGTTCATAAAACCAAGTTTTGTACTAAAAATCAATAACTACCATCAAGCAATCAATTGCATATCATAGCACATAGAAGCCATAAAAATTACGCATAAATCCATCCAAGAAAATGAGCATAAAATTCTACTAATTAAATAGCTAATCCATCACTAATAATTTCTCTTTAATTATGATTGAAAAGGAAATTAAACTTTAATCAAATATGATTAATTAAAGAGCTTAGGGAAGAGAATAAGAACCCAAGGTTTATAATAGTTCGGCTTAGTCCAAACTAGGTTGGATTTCACTAAGAATTAATAATGATTAATTTACAGCGGAACGTCTTCCTTGTGTACTCCTTCATGCCATCACACCTTTGGCACTTACCAAAGGAGTTCTTCCAATCTACCCGTTGACATAATTAATCGAGATTTTATCCAAGATATAAATTTCCAAAAACGAAAATAACTTACAATTGTTGATCTTCATCTTCCGAGTCTGAATATCATTAGACTTTTATCCCCGAGTCAACTTTTTCAGATTTTAGGATATTGAGTAATAAGCTCAAATTGACTTTTCTCCAAAGGCTTTATGAAAATGTCCGCTAGTTGATTCTTTGAGTCAATAAACTGAATAGAGAGTTCTCCATTTTGAACATGATCTCTAATGAAATGATGTCGAATCTCTATATGCTTTGCTCTTGAATGAAGAATTGGATTTTTGGTGAGATTGATTGCGCTAGTGTTGTCACATTTGATCTCAATGCATGAATCTTCAATTCCAAAGTCTCTTAGTTGTTGTTTTATCCACAGAATTTGTGAACAACAACTTTCAAGAGCCACATATTCTGCTTCTGCTATAGATAGAGCTACGGTACTTTGCTTCCCCGAAAACCAAGATACTATCTTGTTCCCAAGCAATTGACACGTGCCCGAGGTGCTCTTTCTATCAACTCGCATCCTGCTAGGTCTGCGTCGAATATCCAAGAAGAGTAAAGTCTCCTTCTTTAGGATACCAAAGACCTAAATTTGAAGTAGATGCAATATATTTGATGATGCGTTTGCAGCACTTAAATGAGATTCTTTGGGATCGATTGAAATCGCACAAATACAAACACTAAACAGAATGTCAGGTCTAGAAGCGTAAGATAAAGAAGTGAACCAATGATACTCCTGTATAGCTTCTGGTCAACTTTCTTTCCTCCTTTATCTTTGTCCAGCTTCAAGGAACTTGACATTGGTATATCGGTCTTTTTGCAATTCTCCAGCCCAAACTTTTTGACAAGTTCTTTAGCATATTTTTCTTGGTGAATAAAAGTTCCCTTTTTCAGTTGTTTCACTTGAAGCCCGAGAAAGAAGGTAAGTTCACCCATCATGCTCATTTCAAACTCATCCTACATAGACTTAGAGAATTTCTTGCACAAATTTTCATTAGGAGATCCAAAAATAATATCATTAACATAAATTTGAACAAGCAAGAAGTTTTTGTTTTCTTTTTTGATAAACAGTGTAATATCTACTTTACCTTTAACAAAGTCATTTTGGATCAAAAAATTACCAAGCTCGAGGTGCTTGCTTTAGACCATATAGTGCCTTTTTAAGTTAATCATGAACATATTCCTTCTTGAAAGTTGATTTTGAAATCGGTGTCGCATAGCTGGCTAATACTCAGCAAGTTGTAGTTGAGTCCTTTTACTAAGGAAACTAAAGTAAGACCAATCTTTATTAGTTTAGTATCCCACAATTCTTCCTTTGCTATTTCCTCCAAAAGAAACTTTTTCACCATTAACTTGCACAAGCTTTATAAAGCAGTTTGAGTCCCCTGTCATATGTCTTGAGCATCCACTATCCAAGTACCATTTCACCTTTTTTTCTTGATAATGACCTGCATTTAAAAAGAAAACTCAAGCTTTCTTTGGTACCCATATTTTCTTGGGTCCAGTGGAGTTAGTGTGAAATACAGTCTTTGTCTAAACCTTCTTCATAGGTTTCCAAGCCATAGGACATTCTTTCTCAAAGTGTTCTGAGCTGTTACATTTAGAACATTTAAGAGCACTGCGGCCTACAGGTTTTACAAAAACTTTCTGGAAATGATTTTTGTAAGAATCTATTGTAGGTATTTGTTTAATTCTTTCCTTTACCTTAGGAAAATCAATTAGAGAAATGGTTTCAGCAGTCATTCCCAAACCTGATTTGTTGAAGTAAGGTCTTTGTGTAGAAAGAATTTTTTCCAGTTTCTCAGATCCTATAGAAAACCTTTTAAAAATGCTTGAGATATCATTTTTTAAGAATACATTTTCTTTTGAAAGATTATCTACATTTTCTTTTAAAGTAGTAATACTTTTGTCTAAACTTTCGACCTTTTCTTTCCAAACAATTTCCTGTTACTTTAGTGCAGAATTTTCCCTTTTAAGTTTGGAAATCCTTTTGAGAGAGGTTTTGAGACTAAGACATAATTCATCAATATATTTAGAAACTTTAGTAGGAATTTATGTTGATTCTGGTTTCTTTCACTAAGTTCCTTCATAGGTGATGTGTAATATATCCCAGACTTCTTTAGCTGTTTCACAAGAAGATATTATGTTATATTCAGTAGGAGAGAATGCACAATATAAGGAATAAATTGCTTTTGTATCAAGAGCTTGTCTCTTGGTTATCTCTTCTTGAGTCATTTCACTAGACTTAACAGCTTATTTTCCTCTTTCTGAGATTGTTGTAGCTTTAGGAATGATTCATTTGTCTACCACATCCCATTCTAGAGGATCATTTGATCTTAAGAATGCATTCATCTTGTTTTTCCATATGTTGTATTCCTTTCCATCAAAATAAGGCGGTCTGGTATTGCTTTGCCCTTCAACCAAACCTGGAGCCAACATACTAGCCATAGATCTTTAACTCTGAAGTAATAACACTTCAACTTAAGTGAGTACACATGCTCTGATACCAATTGTGAAAGCTAGTATGAGCACCTAGAGGGGATGAATAGGTGCGAAAACAAATTTGCAAAGTAAAGACGATAATTTTTCTCTGTTTAGCAATAGATTATGAAAAGGAAATTAGACTCTAATAAACAAATATTGTTAAGATCAAAGTAAAGAGCTTAGGAAAGATAATAAGAACACAAGGTTTATAGTGGTTCGGCGTCCAAGCCACGTCCATTCCAATGCTGGATTTCACTAAGAATCAAAGAGTTGTTATATACTCTTCCTTGATTCCAAAGACTTCCACAAGGAGTTAACTCACAAGGCTCAATAATTGGATTGATAAAGAACGGTGACTTTGGGCTCGAACAAGCTGGAACGTCTTCCTTTTGTACTCCTTCATGCCATCACACTGTTGTCACTTACCAAAGAAGTTTTCCAATCTACCTGTTGGACAGCAACGAGTTATTTAAGAAATATAATGATAAAACTCGAGACAACCGCGGCTTGCACTTAATTTGAATAAAGGAGGCTCAAGTGATCTTCTTTAGTGGCCGTGGCTGGATAAGTCTTCTTCGACGGTCCTACAAGTGAATCACGGCCCAAGGGGGTTTACAAGGCTCGAGCTTCAAAACACATAAGGAAGTTTTCTTGGAAGGCTGGTCGGTGGAGGTGAGGATGGCGGCTGGATGGTGTGGTGTTGCTAGAGTGGAGGCGTGGCCGCTCGGTGCTGGTGGTGTGGTTGGGCTGGAATGGACAATGGTAGTGTTGGCACAAGGAGATGGAGCTGCTGGCGTTAGAAGGTAGGGGATGGACGTCAGATGTGCTGTGGTGGAGTGGTATTGGCGGCTGATGGTGGTGGAGGTGTTGCGGTTGTGTGGTGTGAAGATGGAGAAGATGGGATGATACAACGGTGGTGTAGGAAGTCACTGGTGTAGTAGCCAAGGAGAAGGAAATGCAAAACCAAGTGGAGGGAAAGAAATGTGAGGAAAGGGAAAAAGGAATGTGAGGAAGAAGAGAGTGAGTGTGAGGGAAAGGAAAGAAAATGAGGGCTGCAACAGAGGGGTTCACGCATGAGGAAAAGGAAGAAAGAGTGGGAGACAGAGAGAGAACAAGGAAGTCAATTGAACCACCAATAAGAAGCTTAGGAAATTATCTAAGCACTCATCACTATGTCTCCAAAGTCTTCATGCCTCAAAGTCTTGTACCCAACAAATTAGAAATTACCTTTCATTTCCCCCAAATGAATTCTTTTTAGGGTAGAAAAAGCATACTTTTCATCCCATCCGAATTTCCTTTTCCATTTTCTTTTGTCCGAAATTCATATTTTCCGTAAAATTTCGGACTCGACGGAAAATTCGCTGAAAGATGAGATGACGTCCAATAAATGAATCATGACATGCTCAAACGTCCGATTCTTGAAACCAAATTAAATTTCGTGATTAAAATCGACTAAACGCAACTTTAGTACGACCTAACCTATTGGGTAGCTTTTAGGGATTTTAGCGTGTTTAACTCATGGTCGATAATTTTCGATCCACATTTGTGCATCTCCGAATCGTAGATGACTCTCGATTGTCATAAAATCGCAAGGGTTCAATTACATGTCCCGATTATAATATCGATAGAAAATTGGGATACTGTCATTCGACGTGAATATCGCAATCGTGCGGAATCACCTACAATTCGACTATGTACTTCCGTCGAATCGACTCATATTTGTTCGCAAATTGATTTATAATGGTGTCGTATTGACCCTTGCTAATTATTATGGTCGAGTGGTCAATTTCCGATCAAATTTCCAGTCTGTTGCATTTATATCCCTTAATGGCTTCACCTGATAGATTAATTAACTCGTGAGTAATCAGTTCCAAGTAAATTAACCATAAGTGCATTGACGAAACAACCATTTCATATATCTAAATCAGGGACCAAATTTTGGGATGTCACACAACCCATTCCAGGCTAGAAAATTTTCCCATGCCTAGTGCAAGCGGGCTCTATAGAGAATAATGGGCCAAAAGGAGGACCACATCCTATGGCCAAACCCAATCCGGTGATTGAACCGGGTCAGCGAACTTGGCCTCAATTTATAGCCTATTTCTACCCTTTTTTAGGTATCACCGACGGCCAGCTAGAGCTTGGAGACCCCTTCTACACTTCCATTGCCGATGGCCTAGAATTACGCCTCATCACACAACAACTCTCAGGACCGGAAAATATTCCATTTGGTCCTAAGAACTCTAGCATGCCCTAGTTACTAAAGACAAGGATGGATTTATCGACGGAAGGGTGTTGATTCCATCCGACAAAAGGCTTGCACAACATTATAGAAAGTGCAATCAACTCATTTGGACATGAATCGACAACTATCTTACCCTAAAGGTTGCCACAAGACAAACTTCGGCGAAGGATGCAAAATCTTTTTGGGATAACATTAAAGAGATGTACGGGAAACTCGATAGGGCAAAAGTTTTTAGGATAACCTAAACCTTATCTGAGTTGAAACAAAACAACCTCTCGGTCACTACCGTTTTCAACCGGCTGTCAACCCTATGGAATGAACTATAAATGGCAGAAGAAAAACTTGAAGGACCAAAGGCTACACTCACACAATACCAAGCAATCAAGGAACTGAAGAAAGTGACGGGATCCTTACTCATATTGAACGAAAGTTATCTACCCTTTCGAAGCTAGATTCTCACCATGGATCCTATACCCTCGCTCAAACGGATTTATCAACTAGCCATGCAAAAGGAATCCCAACACCTCGCGTCCACAATATACTTGAAGGTCGGCAAGCATGTTGTCCTCACGACGACAACGTCCCAGGTCCTAGTCATGGAGGTCCTCCTTGCTCAGGCACATCTTTAGGTTTCTCAAGCGAGGAAGATAAACTCACTTCTTGCAAGATGAACGGACATGATTTAATCGTATCTCCACAATCGAATAGTCCAGGGTGCTCGAAAGGTTATTGCAAATCAACGGCCGAGATCTAAGTATAGGATCTGATGGCCTAGGGACTGTGGTGCAATCCAATAGCTGTTCTCTTATCCTGGCTGCACCTAGCTTTGATGGCGCGTATTACGCCACCTCAGCACCAATGTGGAAGACAACGCATGGCCAAGATTCCAGCCACATCTTCTAGATCCAATAGTCAATATTCCAACAAAGGAAAAGGCTAGTTTATGATTATTGTAAACCACCTGATCATACAAAAGAAGATTGTTGGAAATTGCATGAAAAGCTAGGGGAAAAGAAAAGGAAAGATCGAGATTTTCCAGTCACAGCAAATGCTAAGGTAAATCAGCCCATTGACAACAATCAATTCCAGCAAATCATGAGGGCCCTAAGTCAGCTAGGAATGCGAGACAAAATGGCCAATTATGCAAGTATATCTTATTGCCTAATGAGCTCCATTTCATCTTAAATATGGATTGTTAATTCAGGTGCTAGTAACCATATTGTCTGCGATGAACGTTTCCTTTCCCATATTCATGAATTTCCTTACAATACTTCCATTCGTCTTCTAAATGGAAGCGACACCACCGTCACAAAATTTGGGAATGTCGAACTCACTCCATCCATCACACTTAAGAATGTCATTATGATTCCAAAGTTTCAATTCAATCTTATTTCCGTCTCCAAACTTTGCAAAGACAACTCTTGTTGAATTTTGTTTGATTCAAATATCTATTTATTTCAAGCCCTTTCCACTAGGAAATTAATGAGCTTGAATAAAATCATGATGGACTTTATTTTTGGACTACATTACCCAAATGGAAATCTCTCTTTATTCCATTAATGTCCGGGACATAGTGCATCTTTTCCTCACCCCAAAACAAACGTGATTACCTTTCACTCAAAGTACAACACGTACTAAAGATGCTTTGGCCTTATTACATATGGATATTTAGGGCCGTATCACACACCTCATTGTGACGGGTCATGATTTTTCTCACAGTTGTGGACAATTGTACTCGTGCAACTTGGTTTTTCCTCATGTAATCCTAAACCGAAGTCCTCACTCATCTCAAAAACTTCATTGTCTTGATTAAAAATCCATTCCACAAAATTGTCCAGTGAATTCATATTGACAATGCCGGTGATTTTTTCAACCTTGAATGTTCATCATTACATTGAATGGTATTCTTCACGAGAGTTTTGTGTCTACACACCCCAACAAAATGGGATTGTTGACAGAAAACATCGCCATCTTTTAGAGGTGGCTCAAGCCCTAAAATATCAAGCTTCCATTTCTAAAGCGTTCTGGGAAGACTATGTGGTCATAGCAACTTACTTAATCAATCGAATGCCATCTCAGATCCTAAATGGATGAAGTCCTTTTAAGTTGCTCTTTGGCAAAAAAACCGGATATCCATCATCTGCGTGTCTTTGGGTGTTTATATTATGTATCTATTGTGGGCCCTCGGGATAAATTGGGACCTCACACTCTCAAATGCATATTTATGGGATATCCCACTCTTCGGAAGGGATATTTGGCGCTTGATCAATCAACCAAATGATTCTTTCTTAGTCATGATGTCATTTTCCATAAAGATATTTTCCCTTTCAAGGATGAGACTTCTTTAGAGGAACCATTAGATGAAACTAGGAACCGACATCCATTCTTGAGTGAGGAAGACCTGTCACCTCCACAACTAGTTATGTTTCCTTAGATGGTGCCTTCCACATCTAGAAATGAGCCTAGCTTATCATTGGAAGAGAATAATGAAACAACAATTCCATTATCAGAGGATTCCATGGCCTCCTAATCTAGTCCTGTGGATCATGTTTCTCATGGGTCACCCAACCGGTTAGATATCTCACCTCCTCAACGATCGTACAATGCAACCGCCCACATGGATGAAGGATTATATTTGTTCGACATCAAATCATCCGGTACATATTATCCCATCTCTTCTCATTTCAGCTTTACTCATTTATCACCAAAACATCGGTGTTGTATCAGTAGAATATCTAAGGGACAAGAACCATCTTCTTACAACAAGGCCATTCAAGATCCCCATTGGCAACAAGCCATGGCAGATGAAATACAAGCTCTTATGGAGAATCAAACTAGGGATATTGTCCCCTTACCACCTCATCGGCGGCCTATTAGATGCAAATGGGTGTACAAAATCAAATACAAGGTTGATGGTTCCATTGAGAGATATAAGGCCAGGCTTGTGGCCAAATATTTACACGGTGAGAAGGTTTTGATTATTAGGAGACTTTTTCCCCAGTAGCGAAGGAAATCACTGTTAATTCTTTTTAGCTATTGTTGCTCTTCGTGATTGGCCTTCATTAGATGGACATCCATAATGCTTTCCTCCATGAGGATCTAGAAGAAGAAATTTATATGGATCTTCCACAGGGATTTTGGAGACTAGGGGAGAATCGGGTATGTCATCTCCGTCAATCCCTTTATAGACTTAAACATGCATCTAGATAGTGGTATGCAAAGTTTACCAATGCACTCACAGCAGCAAAGTTCAAGCAATCACGACATGATTATGCCTTATTCACATGGACTCGAGGTAAATCATCCATCTATTTATGGATATATGTTGATGATATATTGATTATGGGGAATGATGAACTCGCAATTGAGGAATTTAAGAAGTATTTGCATTCCACTTTCCACATTAAGGACTTGGGACCTCCCAAATATTTTCTTGGGATTGAAATCACACGATTAGACAAAGGAATCTATCTTAGTCAGTGGAAATTTATTTTGGAAATTATATTTGAAGTAGGGTTATCTAGTTCCAAACCGGTTGTGATCCCAATTGAGCATAATACCAAGTTAACAACAGATGAATATGACAAGAGAGTGTCACTGTTGAATGAGGATCCATTACTTAAGGATCCCTCAATATATCAAAGACTTGTTGGAAGCTCATCCACCTCACCATGACCAAACCAGATATATGCTACGTCATACAAATTCTCAGTCAATTCATGCATGACCCAAAATAGTCCCACATGAATGCTACATTGAATGTAGTAAAATACCTGAAGGGATGTTCAAGATTGGGAATATTATTATCATGGGAAAACAACATTATGCTTATTGCATATTGTGACACTAATTATGCTACTTGCCCTATGAGCAGAAAATCAATAACAGGATTCTGAGTCAAATTAAGAAATTCTCTACTCTCATGGAAAACAAAGAGACAATCGACTATTTGTTTATCCTCCGCTGAGGTAGAATACCAAGCGATGGCAAAGGCTGGCTATGAAATTATCTAGATAAGAGGATTACTTCAAGATCTCTGTATATGGATAAAGGAACCAAAATTCTGTTCTACGACGACAATGAATTTACACTTAAATTGGCAATGAATATGGTATTTCATGAGAGGATGAAGCATATAGAAGTTGATTGTCACTTCATCATAGACAAAATCTAGGAGGGAGTAATCAAGACAATGGGAATGACAACATCATAACAGCCTACAGACATCTTCACCAAACCTTTGTGTCGGAGGCAACATATGCATCTACTAAGCAAGTTAGGCATCCTCGATGTATATAGGCCACTAGCTTGAGGGGGAATGTTGGAGATATCGTTGCTTCTCAATTTGATTATGGTGAAGATACTGATCATTTAACTGATCTAGATTCATTGGAATATTACATAATATTTTATTTCCTAGATTAGCTAGACTTCATGTAATATAAAAGGAGTGTAATCATACAACTTCATAATGTGAAAGCAATACATGCGTTCTTATCCCAACTTTCCTCCACTTTTGCTTTCCATCAGTCCATGTTCTAACATACACCAATGGTAGCAAATTTAAACTCAATTTCACATACTGCCAAATGAGTACTCGATTGCATTCTTAAAAATGTTTAAGATTTGATTGTATTTTGTAAAAGAGTTTTTAGTATTTTTTTTTCTTTAATTAAAAATAAATCTCAATATACAATATCACATGTTTGGTCTACAAAATGCATGAAGACTTTTTGCTTGTTATCTTGTACAAAAATTGAGATTAGTTTGAGATATAATAAAAATGAGAAATAAATTTCTTAACCTCATGTAGGGATTATGATTCCTTTTGCTTTATTGAATTCATAAATCATATGTTTTTTTTTTTTTTTTTTTTTTTCTTCTTGTGTTCGTGTTGCCCTTCTTTCTGAAAAATATATTGGGCAGGCCTAGCACTCCACGTCGATGAATGATAGCTCCACCCTTTGAACTTCATGTGTTCAATGGACCCCACTAGTTAGGAGATTTAAACCCTCCTTTCTCTCTTCCGCCCCCCCCAGTTACTCTCTCTTCCTCCCTTTCCCATAACCTCTTTTAGCCTCCTCTCTCTCACTAAGGTTTGTGAAATGAGAAATGAAGAGCGAAGAAGAAGCTACTATCACGCATGCAAAAGCAAGCAAAGAATTCATGAAGATTGAACAACCGATCATTTCCATCAGTGAAATGAATGGAAAATTGGGTTAAGATGTCAATTTGAGAATGAGGCCTATCAATTCACTTCAGTGAAAATGAGATGGAAAATTGGGTCAAGATGTCAATTTGAACATGAGGCCTAAAAATTAGCTAAAAATTTTGGTTATGCACACTATTTTTTGAAGGTGATCTTAACTTTGCTTTTGACTAAGTTAGAGAGAGAGGGTTGCATGCACTCTAAAGATGATGAAGACGAGTGAGGCCTATCGACCAAAAGAGGCAACATGAGAGGGGAGGGAGAGAGACAAACAAAGAGGGAGAGAGAAAAAGGAGGGTTTGAAATCTCTTGACAGGTGGAGCCCACAAACATGTGGAGCCCAAAGGGAGGAGCGACCATTTGTTGATGTGGAGTGCCAAGCTACCTAATATTTTCTACTTCTTTCAAACATGTGAACACAAAAAGTGGCACTGTAGCAATTTACCTTATACCTTAACACCATGTCATGATGATTCAGCATCAAAAGTGACATGGGATAAAAAATAAAGAAAATTATAAATCATGAATCGGAAAAAGGTGTCAACGCAAAGCTAGGTGGTGGTGGCCCCCGGCCACTTAGGGCATGTTTGGTAATATTTCCAATTTTCCATTCCCCATAACTAGAAAAGAATAAAAATATATTTGTGTACATCAGTTAATTTTCCTATCTAGTATATATCAATGGCCAATGAATTGGAATGCAAACAAGAAATTAAAAAAAAAATCTGCTTTTTGTTTTTTGTTTCTAAGAACAAAAAAAGAAACAATGTCATTCTAAAAAAACAGGTTTAGCATAACCTAATGTCCGTCTATGAACTCCCACTCAAAGAGGGACAACTGTTCATACTTAATTTTTACCTTATCCGTCATACAAAGAAAAAAAACTTGAGAATGGGATTCTTGATCGCACCGAGGTTGTTTCATGCCAAAAAGAGCTATTTAGCATTTGAATTAGCATTGGCCTTTCAATTATGATTTATTTATACTTTAATTTTGATAATAAAACTTTCGAGTTGACTTTTTTTATCAAATTTTGATTAAAAAAAGTCAAAATTTAGCATTTTGTTTAAAAAAATGGTGTCAACTTCATATTTGTACTTTCGATTTTAGTAAATATGAAGCAAAAAATGGAAAAACTCATAAATCAACATATTTTTATTTTAATTTGACTTCTCCATCATCAATTTTACAAACATCAAATAGGAATTGACTTTTCCCCAATTTGGGAATTTCGATATTTAATTCGCCAAAATAAAAATTAGTACAATTCTAGTCATCTTTGAGATGGTTTCTTTTTTGACATTTGATCTTATAGGTCATAGTGCATTTAATTGTTAAACCAATTTTGAGATAACAACTCATCGACAAATTTCCCCAATTTTGACCCAATTAGGGTTTTTGAATCGATTCATCATTATGAGTGCAAATTAACCAAAATTGGATACAATTGATTGGATGGAACTCAATTTCAATATTAATTTTGACAAAATCACTTCCATTTGGCTTAATTTGATCAAATTAGTGAACATGCACTAGAAAAATCAAGGACAAAACGCCATAATTGACCCAATTTCACTTGACCCATTCTAGACTAATATCCAATTTGACCAATTGAATCCCAATTTTGCACACTAGGCTAGTTCATGGTGTGATTTTAAAAAAGAATTGAGGAAATAAAAGCATTGCTTGCCAAGTTAATCGAATGAAACCAATCCAATTGGTTCAATTTGCATTCAATTTGATTCAGGTCATTTGGGAAATTTCTAATTCAGTCTACTTGGATAAAATCAAGAAGAATTAGAACAAAATAGGATCAAGAACCGAACCAATTCAATTCGATCAAGCCCTGTCAACTTGGTTCTACCAAGTCAACTCGACTTGGGCCAACGTTGACTGGCCGATTTTTCCGGCCAACCATCCAATCAGCATAGCATGGCTGGCTAACCACCCCCCTCTCTCTTGTGTAGCAAATTGACTAAAATGCTCTTTCTTGACAAAAAGATCAAAATGCCCTCAATCATTGACAATTTAAATCAACCAATAGAAATTTTTCTTAATAGCTAAGCAAATAATCTTAGCCATTCATCATGAGCCCATCCAAGCCATCCATTGTGCCATGTCATTGATCCAAGTGAATTGAGATGAGCCAATGAGAGACTAGCTTAATGAGGAAGCAACCATTTTAGACCCTTTGCTTAATCCAAGGGCTAAGATTAAAATATGAGGGAGTATATATATGCATCTTTCCCTCAAAATAAGGGGCTAGCCATTTTTCGAATTACTCTCTCGCTTTGCCACCAGTTTTTAGCCCTCACTAGCCGCCTTTCTGACAAATCATTAGATTACCGACATCCTTCAACCACCTCCTTTACTGGTCATAACGGTCGCTCCACCTGAGGACCACAGGACGACTGCCAAATTAGACAATCTTCATCTCAGCTTCACTACCGTGCTTCACGCCGGTGACCAATCTAGCCAAGTCAAATGCCAACTCCGGTGATCTGACGACCTCCTTTGGTGTTCAGACCATTCCAGCAACGATCCTCAGCCGGTCCTTCAAGTTCTTGTGGTTGGAGCTTGATCGAAGCTTCACCAAAACCCTATTATTTGCTTTATTTTTGTCGTTTGTTCATTTGAGTTGATTCTCACATCTATCTTTCTCTCATCAATTCAGAGAGTCGTCAAGCTTTCCATGCTTATTCCAAGAAGTCATCAAGGTAAATACGGAGGCCGGATTGCTCGATTGAGTGACGCAATGTTCGTTGACAAGGTTAATTCTTCCTAAACTTAGATTATGATGAAGGATGATGGACATTAACCCATTTAGTAATAATTATGGTTGTACTGCAGTTTTATGATTTGTAGCTGTGTCGGGAAGCAATGTAGTTTGCGTGTTTGGTGACACCTGTTTTAGAGTTGCATGTGAAGCATCTTGAAGTAGGGTGAGGCAGCATCTAAAGGCTTTCTCATTACTTAGATAGGTCTTTGGAGGTACTCAGCCTTTTGTGCTCTAGCATAGAGCGAACATTTCTTGGAAAAAGCCTTTAGGAAAAGAGGCGAGTGAGAGGCACTCATTATACGAAAGCAGTCATGCAGATAGAAATGGTAAACACTGACTTCGACTAAGGAAATAGATGTGATGACTTAATCATAAATATTCACAAGTGAGAGGATTCACCTTGCAAAAAACAAGCGAACCAGTTGACAAGTGGAACAAATTGGAGTCCACATGGTATAGAGGCAGTTGTGTTGTATAGCTACGATGTGCTTTGATTGTGCAGTATTGTAGCCTCTTTGTTTAGTAATACGTGTATTAAAGCTATAGAACTTTAAAGGTGGGTGAAGTAGTTTTTTGACTACCGTTGTAAAGTGGTGGAGGAGGTGTTGCCGCTGTGGCAGTGCTATAAGGTGTTTGTCAAACACCTCGTAGAGCTATTTTAAATTCCAACCACCGCTTGATTCATCCACCATTGAAGACCTGCTCTGAAGAGATGGGATAGCCTCACGTCTCCTTCCTGCTTGGCCGGTTGGACAGAGCAAGAACTTGCTTGGTCGGTAATGGGAAGTATCAATTATCTATGGTTGTGGAGAAAAGCATAGGTGTATTGACTGGCCTATTATTGTGCATTACCGAAAGGTCTCTCATTTTCATTCCTCCGTCCGTTGGATTAAACTCTCTCATATGCTCGGGATCTCTTTTGTATTTTTTTCACATTACCTCTACATTGACGAACTCGATCCATTTTTTCTAAAATAAAAAATAAAGGAATAATGAAAATCTAGATAGACAAGCATGCATGAATCACGTACCTATACGACTCGATTGTAACCCAACCGCAAAACGATAGTATAGATGGGATTGACTTATATCAAGATTCGTAACATAGAAAAAAAAAAAAAAAAAGAGTAATTTTTAGTGGAAAGGAGGTAGTTTACTTTTTTCTTTTGTCTTTCCCATCCTTTTTCTTGGGGCAATTCTACTTTTTGCTCTTTAAAGTTAAATTGCATTACAATTTCAAAGTAGTATTCACATGAGGGTTAAATGGGAAATTTAAAAGTCAGAAACCGACACTTTAGGCTTAAATATATAGATGTAGATATTTCTACATTGTTTAACTCTAAGTGAGCACAGTATAGATTTATTTCAATAGACAGAATGATTGATTCAGATTCCAAAGATTTTCTAGTGGCAATGCTATTTTAACTCTAAATTTAGAGTGAGCTCATGATTACCTAAGATGAAGGTTGATGTCTCTAGACACCAACAGTGAGCTAGTGCTTGGATAGGGCTACCATGAATGCTGATGCACAATAAAGGAAGGAGTCGGCCAACCCTTGACTCCACGAATTTGCAGCTGACTTGGGCTAGCTTGCCCCATCACACGTTGAGCTCCTCCTTTGGAGGGAGCATAATTCGATTGTCAGACGTTCCTATTATATATTGACCAAGACTCGAGACCGATCACCTATCATGGACTGACAAAAATAATACTGACAAAAATAAAATAAAGTAAGTAAATTGCATGACAAAAGTTCAGATTACTTCCTTTACCAATAACTAAGTAGCAACCATGGAGCCACAAGAATGATCGGACTAGTCATGGGCGTGCGGACTAAGTTGGGTCATCATGACTTTAGCTTCATAGAAGAGTCAACCCTAGTCGCGAGCATGCGGATTTGGGTGGGTACACTTAACACCAAGAAAGAAATTTCGAAATTGAGATGGGTAACTCGTACCGCGCACATATAATTGAAGCGGCATCCATCTCAGTACCATCCTAGATAATCCTATGCGGCCTAGGTCCAATAGTAGGTTGTGTACGCAAGATTGTAGTGTAAATGCATAAGCATGCGCAACAATTTATATGCAAATGGCACTTCAATAATTCAAAATTAAACCATACATTCCTACACCACCCTACAAGAAAATTGGCCTACATCCACTAAGTGTTTTCAAGTTCCAGTGGAGTCGCCAAGCTGTCGTGACCCTCCCAAAGCAAGTGGAACCACCTTGGGGTTTGTTTATGGATTATTAAGCCTAAACTTAATTCAGGCTCTCCTAGGCTTTACTAGGCTCATACCAATCGTGACTTAGGGTTTAAATTCTTAACATATAAATGATTTTCAATTAGGAGTCGTCATTAATCTATTTTTTGGTAGATCAATTAGTTACCGAAGTAAGTAACATGAGACTTACTTCTCACACAAATCAAAGATTATGGGAACGAGAATTTTATTACGCTAGTTTTCTCTAACGCTATTTCGGTATTTTTCTCTTTTACTTCAGAATAATGTTTTGTAGGCAATTTTCATTGATTTTAATTTACTCCATAACATGTGAGGTGATTAGGTGAGTGCGCAACCATTATTTAACACTCAATAATCAGAGTGTTAAATAAATAATGGATAAGAATTACTTATCTCAAAACAATGAAAGCATTTGCAGTGTTAGCTAAAAAATCACATCATCATCCTAAATGTGATTTTAATTAGCACGCAATTTCACTCAACTATTTATAAGGTATTCTCTTATTTAATGGAAACTATGCTTTATGTAATGTGTGCAATGCCGGCTTCCTCTAGATGATGCAATGATGTAAAAAAGTGATGATATTTAACTACGTTTCCTAATTGTAATGACGATTCAACATAGGACTACCCTAGCATCGGATGCGATATCAATTAAATTAAACTAACGTGGAATTTCTAAAATGACATACAATTTATATAAAGTGTCCTAACTCTAATGACAAGTAAAAATTAATATATAACTATTCTAACATGACATAGAAATTCTTGTTACACACATTCTTAATGACATACATTCTAGAATGACATGCAATTTAATTAAATGGCTTAACATTTTACCCCTAGATGACATGCGATTAACCACATGGCATGATATTGACATGACAAATATGACGTACAAAGACGTGGCATTAATGATGCAAGCACGATGACATGGCATTTCATGATGACATGGCATGTACGGCACGTAAGTTATGCACCTTATTTATATGAAATGCACCGGATATTTTTTGTATTTTTCGTTAAATTGGTAATACATTGTCTAATATAAACCAGAAGTTAAATTAGGCCAAACCCTAAGTTAATTAGAATGTTATCTTTACTAGATAAACCCTAACCTAGAATGCAGTCTTTAAGAAATAAAAAAGCTATAAAAACTTATTATAGTTTATTCTAAGGAGATTGTCTATAATCTAACTAAATATCCAATATTATCCTAAGATGCAATGTTTTATATTGGAATCTACCCTAATTTTATCCTCTATTTGTTCTAGTTCTATCTACATCTCTTTATGATTTTCCTTTTTTAATAACGATAAAAACAAAATCAAATCAAATCAAAATATAAAGATAACATCCACCACCCAAGATATCATACATGTCCATTTAATTTTGCAAATGAAATTAATGAATCATATCATACGGCATGAGGATTAGATTAGCTGGTTTTCTATGCAAGTCATATCTTGGGCATGAAATCAGACTGTCGATCATTTGCACTTTGCAAGATTCTGGTGCTATATTTCAAGGCATGTTTAACAGAACAAACAATCTTTAATTTGATATGTGACTTATTAAATGGAAGCTTGGGAAGTCAAAGTTCATTTCTCTAACTGGATATTTTCTAGATTTCGACATTACGTAGCTCAAAACAGTCAAATAACAAGATAGGTTTAGTGAATTAAGAAAAACATAAAATATCAAATTTGTATTGTCTATATTTTATTGCTTCCTAAAGATGATTCCGCTAGTCAAACGACACTAAGTATTCTATGAGCATCTCGACCATTGCGAATTCCTATATTGACTAGGCCTCTTCAAAATTCAACCTATCTAAGTTTAGAAACAAATCACCTTGTTCGAAGTTACTCTGGCGATCAAACCAGCGATCTAGCCATCATGATCACGTCCACACCTTCACGAAATTGGCCAAGGATGCTCGGCGAGCATCTAGCAATACTACAAAATTAGTAAGTGAAACTTAAGAGCAAACTTGGTCTAATAAACTTAAAATGAAGGTAATGAATGAATTAGCGAAAAGTGTCAAAAAAGTTCTAAACCTTTTGTATTTGTGCCAATTTAATCTTAAACCTTTTTTTAGTGCCAATTTAGTCCTAAATATTTTCACTTAGTACCGATTCAGTCCTTTCCGGCCAATTTGGCAGGATTTTGCTGACTGGAAGCTAGCCAATCGAGGTAGCTGATCGATCGTGCGACGTTGACAACTTTTAATAATATTTTAATATTTTTGAATTTTTTATTTTTATTTTTATTCTTTTTATTTTTTCTTTTTTCCTTCCCCTCCTCCAGCCGATCGCCGGACCTTGGCAACCGGCCAAAGGCCACCTGGCGAGGTCGACCTCGTTGGACCTCATCGGCCACCTTGCTAGTGGCCGCGAAGGCGGCCTCGTGCTGGGCCGCGAGGCTCGCCTTCGCCGGCCACCTCACCAGTGGCTGCGAGGGCGGTCTCGTGCTAGGCGGTGAGGGTCGAGCCTCGTCCATGGCCGGCGAGGCTCGACCTCGCCAGATCTGGTGAGGGCGAGCCTTGCCGGCGCCGCCTAGGCTGCGATTCAACGAGGTTGAACCTCGCCAGCCATGGGCGAGGCTAGCCCTCGCCGGTGAGGCTTGACCTCGCCAACTTGGCGATAGGTCGCCCTCATGGCTTAGGCGGCACTGGCAAGGTTAAGCCTCGCTGGCCGACCTCAGCAACCGGTTGGAGGAGGGGAAAAAAAAAAAGAAAAAAAATAAAAAATATTAAAATATTATTAAAAATTGTCCATGTCAGCACTAATCAGATCACGTCAGCCGGCCGACGTCGAGTTAGTAAAATTCGGCCAAAATTGGCCGGAAAGGACTAAATCGGCACTAAGTAAAAAGATTTAGGACTAAATTGACACAAAAAAAATGTTTAGGACTAAATAGGGACAAATACAAAAGGTTTATGACTTTTTTAACACTTTTCCCGAAAGAATTAGGCAATCAGAATTTTTCCAATGATAATCTAATAGAACTTCGGTCACAATCAATTCGATGACTTGTCAAAGATAAGTGTTGCAAGCTCAGGCTGCCAAGGAATCACCAAGAATTGTCCGAAACAGTAGCTAGAACTGGCAGTTAAGAACACCAGCGTGGAGCATGTCTTCATCCCGAGAGGGAAAAATGGTTGGTTTCGAGGATGTCCGGCGATTTTAAGATGGAACTTTGACTACCAATCGCTTAACGACAACCAAAGGAGTGGCAGTGTGATGGTGGCTCACTGGCGTAGGACAAGGACAAGGGAATCGAAAATGTGGCCAGCCCACCCCAACCCCCACCCCCACCCCCAAAAAAAAATTGGTGTGAAAATTTTTTATATATGCCATTTAATTTGAATCCTAGCCCTTGGATTAATCTAAGAGCTAGAAATGTTTATTACTTGATTAAGTAAGCTCCTCATTGGCCCATTTCAAGTAGGCTCCCCGAGGAGGAGAGCTTCATTGGGTACAACCGGATTCACATTGAGATCGGCAAGGACCACCGCATATCGTACCCAGAGAGGTACTACGGGTCGTCCTCCCACGGGAGCGGCGGCGGCGGCGGTGGGGAGGGCGGCCCCAGGAGCGGCGATCAGGCGGCCGCGGTCGTGCCGGAGGTCTCGCACTTGGGCTGGGGGCATTGGTATACTCTCCGAGAGCTCAAGGCCGCCACGAACGAGTTCACCGATGAAAATGTGATTGGCGAAGGAGGGTATGGGATTGTGTACTACGGTCTTCTGGAGGACAAGACTCAGGTTGCTGTCAAGAACTTGCTTAATAACAGGTGCATTTCTAATTTCATTTTTTGTTTATTTTTATGTGAAATTCGATCTTGCCTTTCGGGCAGCTGTGTTGTTTGTGGAACTGTGGGGTTTGGATTTTTGCTGGGAAATGTGGATGTTTTTTTGTATTGTTATTTATGGTCAGAGGAAGTGGTTGATCCTGGAGTTTGTGTGTATGTGTGTATATCGGTATCTTAGGGGGCAAGCTGAGAAGGAGTTCGAAGTCGAAGTCGAAGCAATTGGGCTCGTTCGGCATAAGAACTTAGTCAGGTTGCTTGGCTACTGTGCTGAAGGAGCTCATAGGTACATTCATCTCTCTTTGTTTCCTTTGGTTCAATTGCTCATGCCGAGTACAAGAAAATGTGCTGCGATGGCAGTTCAGCGTGTGCATTCATTGTTGAATGTATCTGAATTGTTATTATTCGAAATTTGGTGCGAGGTTTCCAAATAATTTTCAAATGACATCTGGGTTCTTGTCATTCAGGATGCTTGTGTATGAGTATGTCAATAATAGGAATTCAGAGCAGTGGCTTCATGGGGATGTTGGTCCTCGTAGTCCTTTGACTTGGGAGATACGGATGAAAATTATCTTGGGAACTGCCAAAGGGTAAGCTTCAGCATACATGATTTTGTTTAGCATTTGTCTCGTCCACTCTCCTCATTCTCACGATCATTTGTTTAGCTATTAAGAAAAGCTCTCATTGGTTATTTTAAGTTGACAAGGATTAAGGGCATTTTGGTCTTTTTGTCAAAAAAAAAAGGGCATTTTTTGTAATTTTATGCATAAGGAGAGAGAGGGTTAGTTGGCCAAAGGTTTTTTTTTTTTTTTTTTTTTTTTTTGGTCGGTAGTTGGCCAAAGGTTGGCTAGTTGAAATGGGTGCCAATTGGCTGAAATGGTCTTTACAACCTTAATTGATCAACGCTTGTCAAACCGAGTTGACTCGTTACTTAGCCGGCTCAATCTTAATCAGGTTTCCTCTATTTTTGTCTCAATTTTCCCATTCTTGATCTAATTAAGTCAAATTAAGAATTTTATAAGTGAATTGGATCAAATTGAATGCAATTAGATTGAATTGAAATAACTCGGTTTAATTAAGTTGACACGAAATACTTTAATTCCACCAATTTTTATTAAAATTGCCCATGAACTAGATCAATATGTATAATTGAAGTTCAATTGGCCAAATTGAAGCTCCACTGATCGAATTGAATGTTAGTTTAGAATAGGTTAAGTTGAATCAAGTCGATTAGGGCATTTCATCTTTGATTTTTCATTTACATGTTCACTAATTTGGTCAAGATTGATAGTGGAATTGAACTTCATTCAACCAATTGTATCTAATTTTGGCTAATTTACACTAATTATGAAGAACCAATTTGGAACCCCTAATTGGGTCAAATTTTGGGAAATTTGTCAATAATTTGTCATATCAAAATTGGCTTGACAATTAGATGCACTATGACCTATAAATCAAAAGTCATAAAAAAAAGAGGATAATATCCTGAAAAACCACAAATTGATACACTTATGACAAATTTACCCAAAACTAATTTTTTGACCACGAAAAACTCTAAATTGGTACACTTGTGACAAATTCATTCCAAATTATTATTATTTTTTTTGTCAAAAATCCCAAACTAATATACTTATGACAAATATATCATCCGTTAAATTGGATTAATACTATAAAAAAACAACAAAAATGGTACAACTGTGACAAAAAGAAAGTAAAATCTCAAGTAGGTACGCAGTTAACTATCACGTATCATCAAACTCAGCAAATTAATTGAAAATTTTAGCGGAAACTAATAAATGATAAATTTGTCATAAGTGTACTATTTGGGGTCAATTTGTCAAAATTATACCAATTTGGGATTTTTGGTGATCAAAAAATTATTTTAGGGTAAATTTGTTACAAATATACCAATTTAGAGATTTTCAGGGTATTAACCTTATAAAAATATCTCAAAAGGCGAAACGAACTAATTTTGTTTTTTGGTCGATTAGGTTTTGAAATTCCTGAATTGGGGAAAAGTCAATTCTTAATTAATTTTTGTAAAAATTATGATGCCAAGTCAAATTAAAGTAAAAATAAGTTGATATGTGGGTTTTCCTTTTTTTTTTTTTTTTTTTGGAAAAAGGTTAACCAAAAGTTGACTTTGCACTGAAAGAGTCAATTGATGGGTCAAACTCTAATTTTTTCTAAAATTGAAAGTGCAGAGACAACATTGTCATTGTTTGGGTGCATTTTTTGTTATTAAAAAAAACAAAACCAAATTTTGACCCAGGTTTGATTTTTCTATAAAAGTTTGACCAATTAGATTTAACTTTTTGACTTTTCAAAATCAAAATGCAAATGACATATAAATGAAGTGTTTATGTTAATTTCAGCATTAAATGACCCTTTTTGGATTGAGAAGTAGATCATGTCGCAATCAAGAATCTCTATCTCAAAATTTTACCTTTACATGATGCGTTAGCTAAAAAGCAAGTGTTAACATCACAATCAGAGATTGAGTTTTTATCTTTGTTAGGTCTTGTTGGCTAAAAATCATGTATCAATCACTACTATAATTATATTTGATCAAATTAAGTCAAATGTATGTAGGGGTGAAATCGAATCAAGTCGATTCAAGCAGACACATGTTGGGCTTGAGCTCGACCAACTCAAAGTCCAAAACTCAATTCAACCTCGATTGACTACTTTTTTTCCCTACTTAAACTAGACTCTATACAAACTAGACATTATTGAGAGTCACTCGACTCAACTCGTTCTTAAGTATATAAAATTCAACATACTTTACTTTTTCTCACTCAATCAAACACAGCTTGGCTTGAAACACTTGCATTTGCCCTTTTTGTTTTGTTTTTTTTTTTTTTTTTGATAAGAAGCATTTGCCCTTTTTGTTTATGTTTAAAAATGTATTAAAGAATGAAGGTGTAATTACATAGTAAGAAGTAGAATTATAAGTACATTTTGCATTTTTTGTCACTAAAATGGTAAGGAAAATCTATATAAAAATTAGTATGCTCGATTAGGCCCATGAGTAGATCAAGCCAAGTATCTTTAAGCTCGAACTGAACTCGAAAAACTAATCCAGTTACTTGAGCATGACTCAAGCTCAGAAAAAGTAGAGCCGATCTCACATAGGCGATGAATCAAGCTATTGTCTTTTTCACCTCAGTATCCGAGTTTATGCAATAGAGTTTCAAGGACAACTTCTCATGGATTGAGAGTTGGGCACTCAGTTGGACCCAACCCCACGACATAGGTGCCAACTTATCAGGGACATTTTCGAATTACTTTAAAATTAGTCACCCCTGGTTCTCCAGCACCGTTAATTTTACGAGTGGCATGTCTATAGTGGTTCCACATTTCTGACATATGCTTTATCATTCATTATAGGCTAGGAGACTTATATTCTTTCTTCAGCATGTTCACATCATTTTTACAACCAGACTAATACAGTCATATCGCTAAAAGAGACGATAAACTTGCTAAAACGTCCACACAAAAAAGAAAAACCTTAAAAATATCAGTCCGCGCTGCACGACTTACATAAACTCTTACAAAATCAGAGCATATCACTCCACATACTTCATATATCACACACCCTCACACGCATATATATATAGTCACTTGATCACGATCTCTCTCATTCGTCATCGAGAAAGACATCAGTGAGAACCTTCTTGGAGTGAAATGAAGTCCTCAATAGCTTTATACCCTTCACAGTTACAAATCAAATAATTAATAAAGGACATTTACTTTATAAGCTCTGTATTAATAGCGAACACGATCTTGATTTAACCTACAAGCATCTACATAATTGTACAAAAGCTAAAATTTTGATTAATCGATATATGCCAAAAAATTGTTGAGAATATTTTTTATGGGACGGAGCTAGTAATTTCTTTTCACATAACTCATGTCAATTGAAATTCATTTGTAATTTGTACTTCTTTAAAATAGAGTTTCCACGAATCGTTGAGTCACTTCTAAAATCTAAATATGACCTAGTCGTAAGGGATGGCATGGGCTTACCTCGTCCATTCCCAAGCTGACCACCTTCTCCTCAAGATGCCCAATCTCCTTCACGTTGAACTGGGTCAGCAAAGTAATGCTCGAAATAGTCGACATTGGCTTCACCTCCAGATCGTCCATCACCATGTACGTAACCACCCCGTGCACGAAACCAACCTTACTATTTGATTCAGCTGCTGATGCCGCAGCAGCCGCCGGGTTACCGGCCAGTGATTTGACAAGAGTAATTGGGTGGTTCATGGAATTATTGCACTGGGGACATTGTGCAGAAGGGTCCTCTGCCACATAGCCTGAACAGTTATGATACGAACGTTGAGGGCACCTGTAGTAGGTTTTGGGCGTTGAATCTGAAGAAGTCTCAGGCAATATAAGTGGGATTTCAGAGACACACGAGGGTGCTTTGGGTTTCAAGAGAATGTCCTTCTTGGAAGGTTCAATGTACACATCGTTCAGCTTCTCGACGCTGCCGTAGAGATTGCCTAAACTGCCCACCATCCCGGTTTTTGTGAGGAGCTGGATCACCGTTCCGACCGGCAATGCAAGGATGTGGAAGAGGAAGTCTACAAAATCTTTGCCTGCTTCAGCAAAGAGCACCGTTCGGTTGCTCTTGTTGACCAGAAGCTTCAAGCTCACTTTGTCTGTCGCCATTCTTTGGGTGACTGTATGCAGAGAGGAAGATGACACATGTCAATGCTCCTTGTGAGTAGATACAATGGAGAATTGGCCGATCATCATATGTGCAGTGGCAGTACTTATCCATCTAAGGGCCAAATTGTTAAGAAACGGAGGGAAGTGAAAAGGCAGAAACAAATGAAGAGTCAAGGTGCTGCAAAGAAGTTGTTATCATCTCGGAGAGATTAGACGTGGTTGGTCAAATTGAAAACCGGTAAAATACTTGAACGAATCATATATATGTTCATGCACGTTCAGATCTTGTATTTGTCTTCCAGTAACTAATGAGGACTCATTCCAACTCTGTAATTTTCTCCGAGTTAAAAGATATAGCTCTCATTAAGGAGGACGAACTAGAGAGATTGTTGTATTATTGCAAATGAATTTGTATAGTAATTATATTGTTGTAGTCTCTTATTTATATTATTTACCTAGTTATTTTACAAAATATATCCAATAATAGAAAAAAATTTCTTCTCACTACTCAATCAAGTATATATAATAAATTACCAATTTATTACCTCCCCTTCAGTAATGAGACTTTTATCTAGGGTTTGCTTCCGTCTCGTTCTAGTCTCTTCTCTTCTTCATTCAGTTCTTGGTAGGCCAACTACCAATTGAACCAGGCGGGAAACTATGTAATCTAATATTCCCTGTGGTAATGGGTAGCTAGTTGAAAGGGTTGAAAAGGACGTAGAAAGTTATTCAAAAGTCTTTCTGAAGGAATCGGATTTGGGACGAGGAAGGGCAGGCCTATCTCACAAGAAAGATATTTATAGCTACTCTTCACATTATGCAAAAAGAAAAATTAGGGTCGTAGTTTAGACCGCTCAGTTTTTCTTGCTCACCCTGTAGTGCCTTGTCAGAATAAATGTAATTCCTGGTAAGTGCCGTTTTATGACAGGCGTAGTTCAATTGGAAAAAGAAGTTTAAAGGATATCATGTTGCTAACTCTATTTTTGAAACTTTCTCGATGTGGCTTTCTAAATCATGTACTGGGATATTTATTTCATTTTTCATTCTATTGTCTCTAGAAATAGAATCGAGTTTGACTTCTTTTAACGGCTGGTCTATTCGATAGTCACCACTCTGAGCTTTGATCCAAGTTGATCACGCCAGATCATTACAAATTCACCGAAATATTTCAAATCGAGCTGGAACTAGAGAGAGCAATCGGGAGGCGGTCTCAATGCAAAGCAAGAGAAAATGGAGTATGCAAAAGTTTCTTTTGTTGAATGAGTAAATCTGCAGAAGTTTCATGAAGTAACATCTACACGAATTGGATGTGGTGATTTCAAGCGAACCACTCTTAATGTCGACAGAGAATAATCGTAAGCTGAGCTCACAAAACACAGAGTGATAACGAAATGTGCACCTCTGGATCGTCGCTTCGACCCTGCAAGTGTGAGGCTCCTTCTTCACAAGTCTTGGTTCCAGACAGAGAGCTTTGCCTTTCTTATAGAAGAGTTCCGGAAATGGGGGGAACTGTTGACAAGGTTGACACTTTTTCTTTTGGGTCAGGACGGGACGGAAAGAAAATTATCGAGACAGATTCTTGCTGGCGAAGCTTTTCGCTTTAGCACAGCCCCGTCGTGCTTCTTGAGGAAGTTATACGGTACCTAATTCATCGTCAACAACAAAGGGTTAATCCTATGATGACAATGTACATGATAAAGTTTCATTTTGATGATCAAACTGCTGGTATTCATTCTTCTGACTCTTTTATAATATGCTTAAAGACATTATATGAACATACTTAAATGTTACTCATGTAAACATCGATTTGTTTAAATATATATAAACAAGAGAATAACATTTTTCAGCATTTAAAAATGATTAATTAAACTTTTCACTAACTTTTCTTGACTCCTTGAGACATAAGAAATAGTTTTAAATTTTTAATCTAACGTTCACTTCTACTATAAAGTTTGAATTAAATTCCAGCTAATAGTCATAAGCAGGCCTTATACTCCATGATCGACGAAGCCCACATGTTTTATTATATAGCTACGGTTGAAATAATGCTTAAATTTGCAATAAATGAGGACTCAATTTCATATACTGCAAAATGAGGACTAGATTGCATTATCAAAAATGTTAAGCACTTGATTGTACTTTGCAAAAAAGTTTACACTCTTAGTATAATTTTCTTTAATTAAAAAACCATAATAAACTATATCATATACATAGTAAACAAAATGCGAGAAGACATTCAACTAATTATGTCCTACAAAAAGTGAAATCGGTTTGAGATCTCATTAAAATAAAATAAAAAATTTCCTAACCTCGGCGAATGATTCCTCTTGTTTTATTGGATTCGCAAATGATATGCTCTCTTCTCCCTCTTTCTTTTTCCTTTCGCGTTGCACTACTTTGTAACATGGGGACGCAAAAGGGGCCGATGTACCATTTCGCCCTAAGACTATGCCACGATGACTCGACGTCAATTAGTTACATGGAATAAGAAATAAAGAGAGTTGAACAAAGCTGGGTAGTAGTGGACCCCGCCCGCTTATTGTGGTGTGCTTGAACGCGTCCGCATTAAGGAAACGGAGAGCTATAAGGCGTGTATGCATATCTTCCTCCCACCACATGAATAGCCGGATATGACGAGAGCTTTTTACCCACGTCCACTATTAAATTGACATGTGTCCATAGATGTGAGATCAGATTAACAAAATTGAATAAAATGCTCTCTATTTAGCTATAGAAGCCTCTTCGCTTCAATAGAGTTGTCGGGCCTCAACTCTGCACCTCCCCTCATCGTCGCCAATGTGGAGTTGCTGACGCCGCGTCCAAGCCAACCATCGTCACTCACGGCTATGGACAAGTCACCGTTGCCAAATTTAGAGATCTCGAGCCATGGTTGCCCATCCAGCAGTCAACCACCGAGCGATCCGTCGCTCGAAGCTATAGATGAGCTGCTATCTCCAGGTCTGAAAGTCTAGAGCAATGGTCGTAGATTTGGAAGTTCGCAGGGCAAAACTGGTGACTCCAAATCTGGACGAGCGAAGTTGCCGGCATTGGTCCGGATCATAACGCTTGGAAATTCTTGCAATTGGAATAGCAAATTTAGAACCCGATTTCATATGATGCAAAATGAGGACTTGATAGTATTTTAAAAAAATGATTAGGACTTGTTTGTGCTCTATAAAATAGTTTGGACTTTTTGTGTAATTTTCGTTATTTAAAAATAAATCCCAATAAATGATATCATATGCCTGGTCTATATAATGCACGGACTTTCACAAATTATGTCTGACAAAAAAGTGAGATTCGTTTGAGATATAATTAAAACGAAAAAAAATAAATTTCCTAACCTCGGTATATGTTTTATTTTTCTTCTTGTTTTTTGTTCCTACTGCTCTTCTTTCAAACATGCGGACGCAAAAAGTGCCGATGTAGCAATTTACCTGGCATCATTAGTGACATGGAATAAAAAATAGAGAAAATTGGACACATCATCATTATCTCCCCCCACCTTCCTCTCTCCTTGATATGTTTTCCTCCTCTTATCTACTTTTTTGTCTACTTTTTTATTAATATCTTCTTCGAAATTGAAACTTTCCTCTTGTCTATTTTTTAGAAGAAAATATTCAGTGATCCCATAACACAACATCAATAATTGATATGGCGCCCATTATTTAAATACATTCACTCTTAAATTAACACGTGTCCATTAATTTGATATCAAATAAACAGAATTGAATATTTGCTCTTTGTTCAGCAATAGAAACCTCTTCTTCGCTTCAATGGAGTTGCCGAGCCCATCCTCCATTCCTCCCCTCCCCGTCACCACCACAGAGCCGCTGGTGCCGCATCAAAGCCGATAATCATCACTCACGGCCATGGACGAGCCGCTGTCGCCAAAAATTTGGATATTTCAAGTCATGATTGCATATTTAGAAGTCAACCATTGTCGCTCGTGGCTATAGACAAATCGCCGTCACCGTATCTAGAAGTTTGGAGCCATGGTTGCAGATCTGGAAGTTTGCAGGCTAGATTTGGTGCCTCCGGATCTAGACTAGTGACATCGATGATCCATATCATAATTTTTCAAAATTCTTGCAATTGGTCGCCAATGACAGCGAAGTTAAATTTTTGACTTCATATATTGTCAAATGAGGACTTGATTGCATTTTCAAAAATGTTTAGGATTTGATTGTACTTTATAAAAGAGTTTTATATTTTTAGTTTTTTTTTTGTTAAAATAAATCTCAATATACAATATCATATAATTGGGTTACAAAAATTGAGATCAATTTGAGATCTAATAAAAATGAAAAATAAATTTCTTAACCTCATCGTAGGGATTATGATTCCTTTTGTTTTATTGGATTCATAAATCATATGTTCTTTTTCCTTTTTCCTTCTTTATTTTTTTTTGTGTTGCCCTTCTTTCTTTCTGAGAAAATATTGGGCAGGCCTAGCACTCCACGTCAAAGAATCACCACTCCACTCTTTGGACTCCACGCGTTCGATGGGCCCCCATTAGGAGATTCCAAACCCCACTCTCTCTACCCCCTCCGTTACTCTCTCTCTCTCTCTCTCTCATGACCTCCTTTAGTTTCCTCCTTCACTAGATTTTTGTGAAATGAGAAATGAAGAATGAAGAAGAAACTGCTATCACGCATGTACAAGCAATTAAAGAAATCAATGAAGATTGAACAATCGATCATTTCCATCGATTCACATAAGTGAAATAGAGATGGAAAATCTGGTTAAGATGTCGATTCAAATACAAGGCCTATCAATTCACTTCAATGAAATTGAGATGAAAAATCGGATTAAGATGTCGATTCGAATGTGAGGCCTAAGCACACTCTATTTTGTGAAGGTAATTTTTGCTTTTGACTAAGCTAGAGAGAGAGTCAGTGCACTCTGAAAATCATGAAGATAAGTGGGGCCCATCAACCAAAAGAGGTAATAGGAGAGGGGAGGGAGAAAGACTAATGGAGAGGAAGAGAGGAAAAATAAGGGTTTGAAGTCTACTGATTGGTGGAGGCCACAGACCCTTGGAGCCCAAAGGGAAGAGCGGCCATTCGCTGACGTGGAGTGTTGGGCTACCCGATATTTTCTACTTCTTTCAAACATGCGAACGCAAAAAGTGGCAATGCAGCTATTTACCTTATACCTCAACACCATATGATAATGGTTCAACATCAAAAGTGACATGAGATTAAAAGAAAAAAAAAATTTGTAAATCATGACCCAACAAAAGGTGTCTGGCAAAGCTAAGTATCTCTGATCACTTAGGGCATGTTTGGTAACACTTCTATTTTTCTATTCCCTGTAACATAAAATGAATAAAAATCTATTTGTGTACGTCAGTTAATTTTTCTATTCTTCAGTATATATCAATAGTCATGGAATAAGTTTAGAACAAAAATAAGAAGTTAAAAATAAAAAAAAAAACTACTTTTTGTTTCTAAGAACAAAAAGATAAACATTGTCATTCGAGAAAAACAAGCTTAGCATAACCTAATGTTCGTCTCTAAACTCCTTTCTTAAAGAGAGGCAGCTATTGATACTTTATTTTCAGCTAATGTGTCATACAAAGGAAAAAACTTGAGAATAGGAATTCTTGATGGCGATGAGTGCCGTTTCTAGCCTAAAAGAGCTGTTTAGCATTTGAACTAGCGTTGCCTTTCAATTACGAGTTGTTTGTACTTCAATTTCCAAAAGTCAAAAAGTTGATTTTTTTTTGTCAAATTTGACTTTTCCCAAAATATATATATATAAACACCAAAATAGCGTCATCTTCATATTTGAACTTTCAATTTTAGAAAATATGAAAATTTGACCCCAAAATTGACTCTTTCTCTAAAAAGTCAATTTTTGATCAACCTTTAAAAAAAAAAAGGAAAAACTCATCAATCGACATATATTTACTTCATTTTGATTTATGCTTCATCAAGTTTACAAAATTCAAATAGGTATCAACTTTTCCCCAATTCAGAAATTTTGATATTTAATTGGCCAAAATCAAAATTATTTCATTTCTAATTGTCTTTAAGATGGTTTCTTCTACGACATTTGATCTATAGTTGTGATGCATTTAATTGTTAAGCCAATTTTGATATTACAACTCATTGACAAATTTCCCTAATTTTGATCCAATTAGGGGTTCCAAATCGATTCATCATTATGAGTGCAAATTAGCCAAATTTGGATACAATTGATTGATTGGAACTCAATTTCAATATCAATTTTGAAAAATCACTTCCATTTGGCTTAATTTGATCGAATTAGTGAACATGCATCCAAAAAATCAAGGATGGAACACCCTAATTGACCTAATTTCACGTAACCCATTCTAGACTAACATCCAATTTGATTAATTGAGATTCGATTTGGCCAATTGAATCCCAATAGTGCACATTAATCTAGTTCATGGTGTGATCTTAAAAGGGAATTGGGGAAATTAAAGCATAGCATGCCAAATTGATCGAATGAAACCAATCCAATTGGTTAAATTTGCATTCAATTTGATTCAAGTCATTTGGGAAATTTCTAATTCAGTCTAATTGGATAAAATCAAGAAGAATTAGAACAAAATAAAAGTGATAACCAAACCAGTTCTATCGGTTAAGCCCAAATCAACTTAGTTCTACTAGGTCAACCTGACACGGCCAACGTTGACTGGCCGATTTTTCCAACCAATAGTGGCCATTTAGACCAACATAGCATGGCTGACCGACCATCCCCCTTATTGTGTAGCAAATTGACTAAAACGCTCTTACTTGACAAAAAGGCTAAAGTGCGCTCAATCATTGACAATATAAATTAACCAATAGGATTTTTCTTAATAGCTAAGCAAATAATCTTAGTCATTCATTATGAGCCCATCCAAGCCATCCATCGTGTCATGTCATTGATCTAAGTAAATTGAGATCAACAAATGAGAAACTAGCTTAATGAGGAAGCAACCATTTTAGACCCTTAGATTAATCCAAGGGTTAAGATTAAAATATAAAAGAGTATATATGCATTTTTCCCCTCCAAAATAAGGGGCTAGCCATTTTTTAGATCTTGTTCTCTCCCTCTCCCTCTCCCTCTCCCTCTAATTTTTTAGTGCCTTTATTGGCCGGTCGCTAACCATTTTCCAGCAAACCACTAGCTCACCGATGTCCGCCTCTAAAGCAGTTTTCAACTAAGGCTGCGTTTGGTAATATTTTTGTTTAAAAATTATTCCCGGGAAACTATTTCTGTTCCGGGGACCAATTTTTGAACAGAAGAACACGTTTGGTAACTGCACAAAATTTATGTTCTTGGAATAGAAAAGGAACAGGAACACGTTTGATAAACTTGTATATTTTTTTTTGTTTCTTTTAATTTTTTAATAATTTTATTTTATTTTTCCTTTTTTTTTTTTTTTTTTTTTTCTTTCTTTCTTTTGGCTGGTGGCCTCGCCCGGCCACGGTGAGACTCGGCCTCGCCGGGCCACCACCAGGTCGGTGTAGCCCAACGGTGGCCCGGTGAGGTCGAGCCTCGCCGTTGGCTAGGCAAGCTCGGCCTCGCCGGCCAGCGCGAGGTCGGCCTCACCTTGGCTGGGCGAGCTCACCCAACCACCGGCACCGGCGAGGCTCAGCCTCGCCGGGCCACCGCTGGGCGACACCGACCTAGTGGTGGCCCGGTAAGGCCGAGCCTCACCAGTGGCTGGGCGAGCTCGGCCTCGCCAGGAGCTGACGACGCTCCGGCGAGGTCGCCGGCCCTCGACGGCCGGTCGCCGACCATGGCTGAGGCCGATGACCGACCAAAGAAAAAAGAAAAAGAAAAATGAGAAAAAAAAAAGAAGTGTTTCTCGGAATTGTTCCTAGGAACAAGAAACAAGTTTTTTCCACTTCTTGTTTATGTTCCCAGGAACAAAAAAATAGATTCTTTTATTCTCGGGAACAAAAGTGTAAACAAACGTGTTTTTATTCTTTTTTTTGTTCCCCAGAACAAAAGAACAAAAATTGTGTTCCGGGGAACAGAAACAAAAATTTGCCAAACACCCCCTAAGTCTCTAGGAAATCTATAATTTTTCATTGTTAAGGGCTTGTTTACAAAATTGAAAACATGAAAGTTTTCAAAACAGAATGAACAAGATTCCTGTGAAATGGAGGGACTTTGAAATCTCTAGATATTTATTCCAGATTTTTAAACTCAAGGGTCAAAACTAGATCCGAATCTAGATTACGAGGTAAGTTTGCTCAAATTCGGGTTTTCTTGGTTTAGAACCGGGTTAAGTGGTCTTCATGAACTTTAAACTAAACATCTTGAGCTTTCTATTAATACTTGAACCATTTCAATCGGACTTCATTTGGTATATTAATTGAGTCAAAACATAATAAGTTTGAATTTTACGATATAATTGAATTCATGGTTCACTTTCTTATGTGATTGATTGTGAACCAAGGTCAAATGTCCTGAATGTATGCTAAATTTGATGCCTGTACATGTGTTTGTTAGATGAATGGATAGATGCAATGCATGCTTGATGGGTAGCCTACTGGGGATCGATTAGAACTAAATTATGGGTTAATCAATGTTGACCGTCGTTATGCAAATGCAAGTGGTGGCCAATCATCATTAACCATTAATCAATGAATCATAATCAATTAGAAGGTCAGGATGATTGAAACGCAAGGCCGAACCCAAGGCCATTCCATTGATTGATCTCGATGAACTTCGTTGTTTGATTTTTTGAATGATTCCATGTGATTTTGGAAATGAATAAGTTATTGAAAACCGACACCACTAATGGAGGTCATGTGAGGTGGTCCAAGGAGGAGATGGCAGAGAGTCATGAAGACGGTGGTCAAAGATCGATGTCCAATCTGGTCTCATTTTTAGATACCCGATCATGTCTCGGGTTTTCAACTTAGTGTTGTAAACAATTAGCCAACGAGTTGCGGGTCTTTCCTTTACTGTACTTAGAATAACTTGCCTTTCAATTTCATTGGGTGTTTACTTCCCACAATGCTTTAAATACATTGTTTGCCAATTTCTTCTCTTTGAAAATAGTTTAGAACTTTAAAATGGAAAAACATAGAAATATGCTGCATGATCACTGGAAATGGCTTTGAAACATCCAGGCGCATAAAAGGTAAACCAAGATCGCATGATCATCATACTAAAAATCTCTGGTTGCACAGAGTTGAGATAGTCCTCCCATGTCTCAATGGGGTTCTAGCCGACCCTCCAATAATGGCTAGTAGCAACTCCTAGAATTTATTTAGGTTGTTAAACAAACTTAAAAATAAATCACTTGTCACGTAACGTATGGTCTTGTGATAAACTACGCTCTCGATTGATGAACCTTCTCTTGGCAATATAAAAGATGATGTGTTTGAACTTGCCTTTCAATGAACCATTAGGATCATCTCTTGAGCAAATACCTCTAAACTCATTGCCAAGGGCAGCCCCTTGATGGGGGTTGCGATAGTAACCATTTAGTTTTATACCGAAATCTGGGCAGCCCCTTGATGGGGGGTCGCGATAGTAACCATTTAGTTTTATACCGAAATCTGGAAATTGACGACTTATCCAATCTTAATACATCTAAAAGAAAGATTTACAACCTGAATCTTTTTAGCCCCTTACCCCTCTAAACTTCTATTTCCCACTTGAGATGAACCATACAGTCGTCAAAAAGAAAAGCCAATTTGCAATTTGGGGTAATAGCGTTCAATAGCATAACCTTGACACCGTATCTCATAAAGATAAAAGTTGAACCGCAAAAGATCTATGGCTTTTGGCTTGAGTGGAATTTCATGATCCTCTTTTTCCAGCTGAAACTTCTTGAGCAGCTAAGTCACCTCGCTTAGCCTCTTTATTTCTCAGATAATGACATAATTAACCCGTTTAGTAATAATTATGTTGTACTGCAGTTTTATGATATTGTAGCTGTGTTGGGAAGCAATGTAGGTTACGTGTCTGGTGACACCTGTTTTAGAGCTGCGTGTGGTGCATCTTGAAGCAGGGTGAGGTAGCAGCGAAAGGCTTTCGCATTACTTAGATAGGTCTTTAGATGTACTCGCCCTTTTGTGCTCTAGCGTAGAGTGACCAATTCTTGGGGGCAAAAAAAAAGACTTCAGAAAAAGAGAGGCGAGCAAGGGGCTCTCATCATACGAAAGCAGTCATGCAGATAGGAACGGTCAACAATGACTTCGACTAGGAAAATAGATGTGATGACTTAATCATAAATATTCACAAGTGGGGGGATTCACCGTACATAAAACAAGAGAACCAATGGACAAGTGGAACTAGTTAGAGTCCGAATGGTATAGATACAATTGTGTTGTGCAACTATGATGTGCTTTGATTGTGCTAGAAAGTATTGTAACCTTTCTGTTTAGTGATACATGTATTAAAACTATAGAACTTTAAAGGTGGGTGAAGTAGTTTCTTTACTACCGTTGTAAAGTGTTGGAGGTCCGGAGGAGGTGTTGCCGCTGTGGCAGTGCTATAACTCTTAGGTGTCTGTCAAACACCTCGCAGAAGTTGGATGATCAATTTTTAAATTGAAATTACCGTAAAAAAGTTCTACCAAGCCAAAAAGTTTTACCAAACAACCTAAGCTACAAGGAGAATTAACCCTCGAAGAACTATTTTAAATTGCTACCAGCGCTTGATTCAACCACCATTGAAGACAGGCTCAGAAGAGATGGGATAGCCTCACGTCTCCTTCCTGCTTGGCCGGTTGGATAGAGCAAGAGATTGCTTGGTCGGTAATGGGAAGTGTCAATTATCTATAGTTGTGGAGAAAAGTATAGGTGTATTGACTGGCCTGTTATTGCGCATTACCGAAAGGTCTCTCATTTTCATTTTCATTCCTCCGTCCGTTGGATTAAACTCTCTCATGTGCTTGGGATCTCTTCTGTATTTTTCTCAAATTACCTCTATACATTGACGAACTCAATGATCCATATTTCTATAACCAAAAAAAAAAAAAAAGGAATAACGAAAATATAGATAGACAAGCATGCATGAATTACATAATTATACACTCAATAGTAACCCTAATCACAAAACGATGGTATAGATGGCATTGATTTATTTCAAGTTTCGTAACATAAAAAAGTGTAATTTTAAGTAGAAAGGAGGTAGTTTACTTTCTTCTTTTGTCTTTCCTATCCTTTTTCTTTGGGCAATTCTACTTTTTTTCTCTTCAAAGTTAAATTGCATTACAATTTTAAAGTAATATGTACATGAGGGTTAAATGGGAAATTTAAAAGTGAGACAACTTACACTTTAGGCTTAAATATATAGATGTAGATATTTCTACATTGTTTAACTCTGAGTGAGCATAGCATAGATTTAATACATATTCAATCATTATTTGTTAAGTAGGAACTATTATGTTATGTAAAGTATTTATCAGTAAAATATACACTGTAATGTTATTAAAGATATTTATATATCAACTCTTGGTAAGTACCTTATTTAGCACAAATTTTGCACATACTTGCATCATTTACTAGCTAAATATGAGCTATCATGTTACATATATTTTTATCGATATGTCAATATCATTTACTTATAAAATATGAAAAATATATTGTCATAACGGGTATCCACACAACTTTCATCATCACTTTCTGCACATTTCATACTTACTATTGAAATTTGCAGTCATGTAGTTGAACCCTCTAACCATGTACTTTTTTTTCCCTTCAATGAAGGGTAGTTTGTTATATATATATATATATTTTTTTTTGTGATGATAGATATCTCTATTGATCATTTAATATTTTTCATTTGTCAAAAGTCAGATACAGGTATCCCTATATTGTTATACTCTCTCACAACACCATCGTAGTTAATGAGCTTTAAACATTTATTATCAAAATATGCATTATTCTTTTACTTGTACATCTCGCACATCGATTATAGATTCATCGCCAGAATATGCATAAAAATTAGAAATATAGAATTAGAGATTTGCTGGGATTATAGATTCGTTAAAGTGACTATCAAAAGAAAATTAATGGGTAAGACTCGTAGGTGAGCAAGCCGTGCGACTCAATGTGGGAATTTAACCACTTTAACATATATACCAGAGAGATGTCCATGTGTTTTGTACAGGATCGAACAACACAATTTCTGGTCTTTCGAAAAAAAATCAAATGAAATACTCATCTTTCAAAAATTCAACTCATTAATACAATATTCAACCTTTGCAAAATTATTTATTATCCTAAATATATTTGCTTTCATGAATGACAAACGGATGAGATTTATCTCTAATTACCATTTAGTTGTTTTTACCTACCACTACGGATACGTGTTATGCATATTAACCCTATGAAGAAAATATTTTTAGGTAAATATTGCATTACTGATGCTCTAAATGGCACTAACGTCAAATTAAAAGTGATAGATTTCTTTAAAACTATAGTCACGAAGTAATATGTATCTACAACCATGTGTTTTCCACAAAATATTTGGCATTAATCTAATTGTACGAAATTCGGATTTTTAAATTTCAAAGTCAATCATGATAAGAAAAATGACCACATATATTTCGATCGATTGCATGAGCAATTATGCTTAAATTTTTTTTTAGAAAAATGTGCAATCAGGTAACACAAATTTCTAAACCTATTTTTTTATATAAAATTTTTGCAATAATTAAATATACTCACAACTTATTGTATTCCTAAAATCAACAGCTATAGAAAAAAAAATAAACTCACTTTTTTGTGTGCGATATAAACAATTATTTTATCATTTATAAAGTTTTTATAGAAACTAAAAATTCTCTTTTGAGAATTTATATAGATAAATATATATTTATTCTAAAAATTTTATTTTGAGATATGCATGGTCAGGGAATATTTAACTTTTATTTTTTATTTTACAAACTTTTTGTAATTATTACAAATTGTTACTTGAGAACTTATCGTTGCCCTTACTTCAACAGCTATAATTGATAAGAATTCATTCATTTAGCTTTTTCATTGATAATTAATTGTAGTAATAAAACCACGATGATTCTATCACTGTCAATGAGGCTCATTGTCTGATAATTCTCATCTTAGAGATAAAGAATACTATGTACTAAAAATTAAGTTGAAAAAAAAAAGAGATTTGATAACAAAATAGAATTTTACTTGCCATAGATATTTGATCATTTATTTAGTTAGAATCTATATATACATGAACAATTATCTTTAAATGTTTATTGCCACAATAAGCATTACTTTATTATTTCTCCTACACCGATTAAAGATTACATAAGAATTAGAGATTTGCTAGAATATTATTACAAAAAATAAACATGAATATTTTTTTTTTTTTTTTTCTGTCTATCGTTCTGAGATTTATTACCAAATATCACATAAGGATTAGAGATTTTTCAAGACTAGAGATTTTCTAAAATGACCATAAAAGGTAAAGCTCAAACCAGAACATGCCACATGGCTCAATCTCGGCAACTTTTATTTTCTGTAGTTTGCTGATAAGGAAGCTGCTGGAGAATTCATCACAGTCCAAGAAATACCCAAAGTGATGTTGCCGCTGCATTACAAAACGTTTTCGTTCTTTCAGATTGGAGTTAACCGACCATTAATTTCTCAATTTTGTGCAACCTATGGATCCAATCATAAACACAACCATTGCAGCTTGACAAGGATAGACACATTTAAAGACGAAATTCTCATAAACCAAAGCACCACAGAGTGATAATCACTGAAAAAAGCATACTTAGAAATTCAAACTCTTACAATTGGAATCAATGACCTCACCAAAATCTCACGCAAAATCAGATCCATTTTATAAAGCTATTAATAAGGAAATATGATAAGCGAGTTAACTTGAAAAGTATCATCATCCAGATGCTTTCTCCCCATTAAGAATATGTCTGAGCACCGTCTTGGAGTGCAAAGAAGCATTCAACAGCTTTATGGCCTACGGACCAGATAACAAGAGAATCAGACGCTTTTACTGAACATTTCTCGGCCATGGATAGTGGATTGTCAGGGTACTGAAAAGCTTGAGCATTAGGTCCTCAAACATAATTTTGAATTCCGGACCTCATTAGCTATCTTAAGTTAAGAACTAGCAACTCGTGAAGATTTATTTAGAAAAAGAAAAAATTCTGATGCGCGCTACTCCTTAACTATGAATTATCATCCCTGGAGTGATCTAAAAAGTCTCCTCCAATAGCAAATTCTTCATTTCCTCAGATTTTGACGAACCCCTTGCCATGAAGAGATGATTTTATTCAACAATGGATCTTGTTCTTTTTCTAAGGCTAGCCCCTGTTCATGTTGGGCTAGAATATCACTGAACCTTTTGCAATGTGAGCAGTGCAACCATACCAGAAGAGAGTCGTAACGCAAGTTGGAATGCATACCCCAGCAATAGCTCACTGGAATCTCTAAATTATCATCAGAACATGCTATAACTAACATCGCTTATACATGTTATTCAATGATCCTCCATTTTTTACTAAGTTCTCCAATAAAAGACTTAATATCCCTTCCTAGACCTACATAATATTCCGACCCAGTTTTAACTGCAAAGACCGCATTCCCAGCAATTTCATAGACATCAGAAGCATTCTTTGCAAATCATTACCCATTCTGATAGCCCCATCCAAAGCAATTTGGCACACTTTAACTCCATCACAGCCCAACTCAGCTCAAAATCTCAATCACCCAGGTCTTATTACTGCAGCTTAATTCCAGCCACCTGCTCCAAAGTCCAGATCAAACCCCACAAAGTAACCCTAACTATAATAAATGTCTACAAGACTCATCATGAATTTCACATGCTAAAAAACAGTGGGTTTCAACATCAGAATCCGGCTCTTCATTCCTTCAAATGTAGGTAATCCATTTAGAACATGCAGACCCAAACAACAAAACTGAACTAAGGCACATTCAGCTTATGTTACGATATGGATTGAATGGATAGCAGAATTCAGAGAAACTATCCTGTCAGAATTGATCGAGGAAGCTATCACAATGAGATGATGGTTTACGTAATCGAGCTATCATATTTGAACGTGCACAGGTGGGCTGTGTGTATGCATGGGCACCAGTTGCTTTCAAATAACAAAATGAAGCAGCTGCACATTCCACCGACTCAAAGTGGACCGTTGCAAACAAAAATATGATGGCCATCAGAAGTCCATCGGACAACTTTCATATACCGGAAATTTCTAACAGAAGTTCTTTTGAGAAAATTTGTTAAAGAGTGTCCCAAGACCAATTAAACATCCAACTAAACAAACTTTACAGTTTCCAGTGCACTGTCTGTTATCTTGTTATGTGCAATCGATGTTTAAAAAATGAGCCATTCCATGTAAAGTATGTTTAATGCGTGCCTCACAGGCATTCGTTACCATGACCCTTATCAATAGCTTTAGGCATTCCAAACATTGATACTTGTACAATAATGCAGAAGCACTGCTAAAATTTTCTGGAGAATGTGTCGATTGTTCAATATGCCAAGGTCAGTCTCCAAACCTGAGAACAATTCTCTACGGCCACTTGTGCAATTACAGTCTACAGGCCAACAGAGGCCTACCATATGGGCAACTCTACATGAACAAAAAAATTCAACCTTTAAGTCTGATCATTTCCTCCCCTTGGGAAAACCAAAACTTGATTTCCCTCAACCTTTTACAAATTTTACATAATCTTAAGGAGCAAAAAAATTTACGCTTTTTGTAACTTCTAACGCCAAAAGTGAAATCTGATGGGAGCAACACATCTGTTGAAGTTTCTCAAAATAAAGCACAAAGAGTTGCTTAACAATACTACTTAGTATTCCATATTTTGTAGAACTATAGTCAAGAATAGTAAGGCATTACTTGGGTTTTTTCTTTGATGTTTGAGTATGGCAATTCCACCACCTACATCATGCATTTGATGCATGCATATCGGCCAGACAAGCATATGTCTCTCTAGCGAGATATTTAGGATCCATCTGCTAATTTTTCAATCTGTTACTATAGTATGTCCTGGAACATGATGTAAAAGCAACTAATTATTTCAAGCCTAGAAATAAATAGATATATAATATTAGAAAGGGGTTGCATGCCTTACCTCATTCATCCCAAAATCTGTCACCTTCTCTTCAAGATCCCCAATTTCCTGCACATTGAACTTGTTGATGAGAGTACTCATGCTGACCAGATCATCTATCACCATGTATGTTACTACGCCTTTCATATAACCACCCTCACCGCCAGATGCCTCAGAAGAGGATGAAGCATCTGGTCCGACAACCCATGAAATTTTGGTACTCATGCTGCACCCGCAATAAGGACATTTTGCTGAGGGGGCATCAGTGACATAGTAGTTACAGCTTGAAGTTGAAGTATTAAAGCATCTGTAGTAGTTAGTTGGTGCAGAAGATGAAGCTTCAGGTAATAACAACGGTAGCTCTGGACTGCTGCTTGGTAGATTGGGCTGCAACAGAGCCTCTTTCTGGTTTGGTTTCAAATATATGTCATTGAGATTCTCAATACTCTTATAGAGGCTGACTAAGCTACCTGTTGCGCCTACATTGGTGAGGAAACTAATAACAGTTCCAACTGGTAAAGCCAAGCAATGGAAAAGGAAATCCACAAAGTCCTTTCCAGCTTCAGCAAAAATCACTATATGGCTTCTTGGTCAACAAGAAGCTTCAAGCTCATCTTGGTTGCTGCCATGCTTGTTTTTGTTCTTGACCTGTCAAGAGAATTAGACCAATCTAAAAAACAGCCTTCCTCCCTATATTACTGAGATAAAAGCCAAATTGAACTTTGACAAGCTTGGTTGTAAGCAATGGGAAACTTCCTTAACTAAAAGATCCTAAAAAGTACATAACATGGATTCACCAAATGCAATAAGAATAAAGAAAGGACAATGTTACCAATCAACCTCCAGATTTTCCATGAAGCATTGGAAAAATCAATCCATCCCTCTTCCTCAGAGCTTTCTAACATCGCTGGATATATGTTTATCATGAAAAAGAACCTGACAGTACATGGCAGCATATCTTATTCATGTTTTAAGGTCATCCAGCATCACAAACAAGAATCTCCTTCTGTCCTTCATGCGGACTGTTAAGTAGGGGCTTTGACCCATGTATCTCAAACATTGTTGCAACTTACTTCGTTAATCACGGGACTTGTTTCCATTTCATGTGTGAGATTGTTCGGTTTGATTTCATATTTTAAGTCTTCCAGTGCTCTTAACAATGAATGAGTGTGAAAGCACAGTATAGCAAATATCAGATGAAAACAGAGAAAAAAAGGTTGCACTTTGCCTCGATAAAAGGAAAATTTAAGGCGAAACGAAGTAGGAAACTATCAAAAAAATTCAGGCCAAACTTTAGATATTCAATACTCCAAATAGACCAAGCCAATCACATATAAAAAAACCTGTGAACCAACATCGGATCAACAGAGCAAAAAGTAAAGATCATAACTTTCCACACGATTCCTACGCCATGATCGATTCTGTGAACCACATCATCCATAAATCAAGTCGGTACCTATCAATTGGTGGGGTTAAATGACCAAGGTATCCCGATTACACAACAACTTCGGACATGAACCAACCTCAGACATGAGATAACAAAGCGACCCTATGTATAAAAATGTGCACACCTCTACTCTGAGAGAGAGAGAGAGAGAGAGAGAATATTTTGGGTATACTCGAAATTAAAGAGAATTTAATCTATGGCGCACCTCTTTGATCAGTACTCCCTTAGTTACAGAAGCTTCTTCGTCTGGGTTTCGCGGCCCGAGCGCGCGAGAGAGAGAGAGAGAGAGAGAGAGAGAGAGAGAGATTCTTGAAGATTATAGGGATAGAGTCTGGAAAGGCTGGATTAAGAAACAAATGAAAATTAAAAGGTCGGCTTTTTGGCGGAGTTCCGAAAGTGTTTTCCGGAGTCTACCGTCGTCCACTCCACTTGGGGGGAATTTCTTTCCACGAACAGCAGTAGCCGATGTACAAGATAAGTGGTTTCAGATTCTATACAGATTCTATATAAATTTAAAATTTACCCATTGAAATAAGTTTTTTATTTTTTGAAATCTGAAACTAAAAACCTACTTTGCCACTGAATTCATGGTCGGTCTCAACTTTTATCCAGATTCCGCTTATATTATTAATTAAATAATTACAATAAATCATCACATTTAATGATCATCATTTGCAACTTATATTTAAACATACAAAGAATTTGAAATATTAACAACATAAAATCTCTATCATAAAATGACATCGAACACTATGAAAAGATATAAACCAAGAAAAACATATAAAAAATGGTTCTAAATTCCATCTATCTATAACTTAGAACATACCCATTGAAACAAATTCTTCAATTTTTTGAACTTGGAATCTACTTTGTATACCTTAAAACCTGAAACTAGATAGGTTTTTATCAGTCTAGTTCTTCAATTTCAGTTCTGCTCTGAGATCTAAGAAGCACCGATACTCTCCCAAAGCCTTTATATTGTGTCGGACATTCCGACACGTATCCAACACTCTCGGATACTCTCCAATACTCGGTCAACACGTGTCGAAAAATTCCAACATGCGAGTTTCCGACATATGATTCCGACACGCGAGGTCAATTTTAAAAATTTTCAATAAATGAGAAGTCAAAATATATATATGTGAAAATAAATAATAATAATAAATAATAAATTAAGAAAGAAGAAAAACCTAACATTCTTTTCTTTTCTAACTCTCGCTTCCCGTGATACACAATTTAACCCCAAGTTTTTTTTCTCTCTCTTCTCTTCCGATAAGTTTAATACACAAGTCCAGAAATGTGAATTCCTTGTTTTTTTTTTATTTATTGGAAATGAGTTGAATTTATCAAATTGAAACAATGAATGATTTTAATAAATTGTGGATTAATGTTTTTAGTGTAAATTCATTCTAGGCTTTGTTATTATTTATTTATTTGTGAATTTGAATTAAATTAATTTAATTGAAATAATCATAAAAATGATAATTTATTATCTATACATAAAAATACACATTTAATATACAATGTGTTCCAACGTGTCCGAATTTTCTTTTTTTTTTTTTTAAACGGCATGTCAGCGTGTCGTGTCGTGTCGTGTTGCGTGTCACGTGTTAACATCGATGCTACTTAGCTTTGGACCATGCTCACCTCTACCTTATAACTTTTCTTTTATGACATTATTGCATTTTATTATGAAGAATTATCATAATCTCACAAAATAATTTTATAATATTTTATACTTAATTACGAGAAGCATGTCATTTTGTTTTGCACAAAGCACCCTCCACTAGATGTTGCGACAGACCCATCTCATATAAAAGGAAACACCACAAATTTATTATATTTATGTTAATTCGGTCTTAAAATTTTCAATCATACCAATTAACTTAGGAACCTTTTAACAGTTTGTTAATGAATCCTATCTAGCCAATTTTGATTGAAAACCTCTAATATAAACGCCGATCATCCTATATGGGACGATAAACATTAACTTGGATAATTTTTAATTTTTTCTTTTCTTTCTTTTCTATTTTCTTTGTGGGTTGGCGAGGTCTAGGCAAGGGCCTTCGTGCCCTCACCTGTGGTTGACAGCGGTTGACAAGCAATGTCACGGGCCTAAAGTTATAAGAAAAACAAAGAAAGCAAGGGAAAAAAAATGAAAGAAAACACATAAAAAAACAGAAAAATATTAAAAAATTGTCAATATCAACGCCAACAGTGGCATCTCAGCGATTTCCAACTAAATAGACTACATTAACAATTTGTCAAAAGGTTTAAAAATCAATTGGCACAATTGAAAAGTTTGAGACTGAATTGACACAAATACAATAAATTTAGAACTTTTATTTATTTATTTTTCTCATATATATTCTTTTTCTATTTAAGATCGAAGAAAATTTCCCTTAACCATATCTTTGATTGAGGAGGTATAAATTAATATTAATGTCCACATGGAAACTTAAATAGAACAAAGTGAATAGTGTAGATGTTTATTACTCATCAATCAAATATACCATTGGAAAGTCCTCCGACCCCAGATTAAGGTCATATATAGGGAATATAGCCTACAAAATGACATTTCAAATGGCCCATTAGGTTAGTAAAAATGTTTTCATATTTCCATTTTCGTTGGAAACGATAATTATGCTTCTATTTTCGTAAAAACTCTATTGGCATATATGAATATGAAAATTCTATGTTGGAATAGAAATTATGAAAGAATGTTTAATGTGCACACATTTTCATAGATTTTATGCAATCTAAAGTTGTCTATCTCCAAAACAATTTTAAATTTTGATCAACTACTGCATAAGTTAAATGCACAAAATAGATCATAGTAAAATTAATAGCTAATCAATTTAATTTTACTACACCCTAGACTTTACCACCCATACATAACCGATGTGAGATCCCATGGCATCCCCGATGGGATGCTCTCAATTTGGCGCCAAGTGCACTATGCATCAATAGATCATCTGCATCCGATATTATAACTACACAAAAATTATTCCGTTTCACATTTTCAACCTCCTATAGTACTATTACACTTCTGAAACTATTGGTAATGTTACTAATGTATAATTAGGGTGTGTTCGTTTTATTGAAACTTTCATAGTAAAGAAGATATTTTCAATTAAAATCATTTTAAAGAAAAATGTTAGTTTTCATTTATTTGATCATTTAAGAAAAATAATTTCCTTTTTGCTAAATAGGGAAGTTTCTTTTTCCCCAAATCTATACTCCTTGTTTTCTAGTTCATTAAAAATATTTTTAAGATCGATTAGTTTTCCATCATCCAAATACCAGAAAGTCAAAAAATAAATTTCCTGAAATAATTTCTTTCAAACAAATGAATCCTAAGAAGCAAAACTTCACTCGATAGCTTCTTCAAGAACCAAAAAGGCCAACGAATCCCAAGGATCTAATTATCTTGCACTATTGCATTCTTAAAAAATGTATATATACATATACATACACACAGATATATATACATTCTTAAAAAATGTATATATACATTTACATACACACACATATATTATCTATGGTTGTGGAGAAAAGCATAGGTGTATTGACTGGCCTATTATTGTGCATTATCGAAAGGTCTCTCATTTTCATTCCTCCGTCCGTTGGATTAAACTCTCTCATATGCTCGGGATCTCTTTTGTATTTTTTTCACATTGCCTCTACATTGACGAACTCGATCCATTTTTTCTGAAATAAAAAATAAAGGAATAATGAAAATCTAGATAGACAAGCATGCATGAATCACGTACTTATACGACTCGATAGTAACCCAACCACAAAACGATAGTATAGATGGGATTGACTTATATCAAGATTCGTAACATAAAAAAAAAAAAAAAACGAGTAATTTTTAGTGTAAAGGAGGTAGTTTACTTTTTTTCTTTTGTCTTTCCCATCCTTTTTCTTGGGGCAATTCTACTTTTTGCTCTTTAAAGTTAAATTGCATTACAATTTCAAAGTAGTATGCACATGAGGGTTCAATGGGAAATTTAAAAGTGAGACAACCAACACTTTAGGCTTAAATATATAGATGTAGATATTTCTACATTGTTTAACTCTAAGTGAGCATAGTATAGATTTATTTCAATAGACAAAATGATTGATTCAGATTCCAAAGATTTTCTAATGGCGATGCTATATTCCTCTAAATTTAGAGTGAGCTCATGATTACCCAAGATGAAGGTGGATGTCTCTAGACGCCAACAGTGAGCTAGTGCTTGGATAAGGCTACCATGAATGCTGATGCACAATAGAGGAAGGAGTCAGCCAACCCTTGACTCCACGAATTTGCAACTGACTTGCTCTAGCTTGCCCCATCACACGTTGAGCTCCTCCTTTGGAGGGAGCATAATTCGATTGTTAGACGTTCCTATTATATATTGACCAAGACTCAAGACTGATCAACTGTCATGGACCGACAAAAATAATACAATAAAGTAAGTAAATTCCAAGATGAAAATTGAGATTACTTCCTTTACCAATAACTAAGTAGCAATCATGGAGCCACAAGAATGATCGGACTAGCCATTGGCGTGCAGACTAAGTTGGGTCATAGCTTGATCAAAGAGTCGACCCTAGTCGCAAGCATGCGGATTTGGGTGGGTACTCTTAACACCAAGAAAGAAATTTTGAGATTGAGATGGGTGACTCGTACCGCACACATATAATCGAAGTGGTATCCATCTCAATACCATCCTAGGTAATCTTATGCGGCCTAGGTCTGGTAGTAGGTTGTGTATGCAAGACTGTAGTGTAAATGCATAAGCATGCGCAACAATTTATATGCAAATGGCACTTCAATAATTCGAAATTAAACCATACATTCCTACACCTTCCTACAAGAAGATTGGCCTACATCCACTAAGTGTTTTCGAGTTTCCAGTGGAGTCGCCAAGCTGTCGTGACCCTCCCTAAACTTAATTCAGGGTCTCCTAGGCTTTACTAGGCTCATACCAATCGTGACTTAGGGTTTAAATTCTTAACATATAAATGATTTTCAATTAGGAGTCGTCATTAATCTATTTTTTTGTATATCAATTAGTTACCGAAGTAAGTAACATGAGACTTACTTCTCACACAAATCAGAGATTATGGGAACAGGGATTTTATTCCGCTAGTTTTCTCTAACGCTATTTCGGTATATTTCTTTTTTACTTCAGAATAATGTTTTGCAGGCAATTTTCATTGATTTTAATATACTCCATAACATGTGAGGTAATTAGGTGGGTGCGCAACCATTATTTAACACTCAATAATCAGAGTGTTAAATAAATTATGGATAATAATTAATTATCTCAAAACAATGAAAGCATTTGCAATGTTAGCTAAAAAATCACATCATCATCCTAAATGTGATTTTAATTAGCACGCAATTTCACTCACCTATTTATAAGGTATTCTCTTATTTAATGGAAACTGTGCTTTTATGTAATGTGTGCAATGCGAGCTTCCTCTAGATGATGCAATGACGTAAAAAAGTGATGATATTTAACTACGTTTCCTAATTGTAATGACGGATTCAACATAGGACTACCCTAGCATCGGATGCGATATCAATTAAATTAAACTAACGTGGAATTTCTAAAATGACATACAATTTATATAAAGTGTCCTAACTCTAATGACAAGTAAAAATCAATATATAACTATTCTAACATGACATACAAATTCTTGTTACACGCATTCTTAATGACATGCATTCTAGAATGACATGCAATTTAATTAAATGGCTTAACATTTTACCCCTAGATGATATGCGATTAATCACATGGCATGATATTGACATGACATATATGACGTACAAAGACGTGGCATTAATGATGCAAGCATGATGACATGGCATGTACGGCATGTAAGTTATGCACCTAATTTATATGAAATGCACATGATGTATTTTGTATTTTTCGTTAAATTGGTAATACATTGTCTAATATAAACCAGAAGTTAAATTAGGCCAAACCCTAAGTTAAAATGTTATCTTTACTAGATAAACTCTAACCTAGAATGCAGTCTTTAAGAAAAAAAAAAGCTATATAAACTTATTCTAGTTTATTCTAAGGAGATTGTCTATAATCTAACTATATATGCAATATTATCCTAATATGCAATGTTTTATATTGGAATCTACCCTAATTTTATCCTTTATTTGTTATAATTTTATCTACATCTCTTTATGATTTTCCTTTTTTAATAATAATAAAATCAAAATCAAATCAAATCAAAATATAAAGATAACATCCACCGCCCAAGATATCATACATGTCCATTTAATTTTGCAAATGAAATTAACGAATCATATCATACGGCATGAGGATCAGATTGGTCGATTTTCTATGCAAGTCGTATCTTGGGCATGAGATCGGACTGTCAATCATTTGCACTTTGCGAGATTTTGGTGCTATATTTCGGGGCATGTTTGACAGAACAAACAATCTTTAATTTTGATATGTGACTTATTAAATGGAAGCTTGGGAAGTCAAAGTTCATTTCTCTAATTGCATATTATTCTAGATTTCGACATTATGTAGCTCAAAACAGTCAAAAACTAAGATAGGTTTAGTGAATTACGAAAAACACAAAATATCAAATTTGTATTGTCTATATTTTATTGCTTCCTAAACATGATTCCGCTAGTCAAACGACACTAAGTATTCTATGAGCATCTCGACCATTGCGAATTCCTATATGCACTAGGCCTCTTCAAAATTCAACCTATCTAAGTTTAGAAACAAATCACCTTGTTCGATGTTACTCTGGCGATCAAACCAGCTATCTAGCCATCATGATCACCTCCGCACCTTCACGAAATTGGCCAAGGATGCTCGGCGAGCATCTGGCAATACTACAAAATTAGTAAGTGAAACTTAAGAGCAAACTTGGTCTAATAAACTTCAAATGAAGGTAATGAAAGAATTAGGCAATCAGAATTTTTCCGATGATAATCTAATGGAACTTCGGCCACAATCAATTCGATGACTTGTCAAAGATAAGTGTTGCAAGCTCAGGCTGCCAAGGAATCACCAAGAATTGACCGAAACAGTAGCTAGAACTGGCAGTTAAGAACACCAGCGTGGAGCATGTCTTCATGCCGAGAGGGAAAAATGGTTGGTTTCGAGGATGTCCGGCGATTTTAAGATGAAACTTTGACTACCAATCGCTTAACGACAACCAAAGGACTGGCAGTGTGATGGTGGCTCATTGGCGTAGGACAAGGACAAGGGAATCGATGGATGAGAGAGATAATGGTGGGGAGAGGGAGAGAGTTAGAGAGATAAAGTATATATGAAAATGTGGCCAGCCCACCCCCACCCCCACCCCCAAAAAAAAATTTGGTGGGAAATTTTTTTATAAATGCCATTTAATTTGAATCCTAGCCCTTGGATTAATCTAAGGGCTAGAAATGTTTATTACTTGATTAAGTAAGCTCCTCATTGGCCCGTTTCAAGTCACATGAATTGATGATTTGGCAAAATGGATGGCTAGGATGATCTCATGATGAATGGCTAAGATCATTTGTTTAGCTATTAAGAAAAGCTCTCATTGGTTATTTTAAGTTGACAAGGATTAAGGGCATTTTGGTCTTTTTGTCAAAAAGGGCATTTTTGGTAATTTTATGCATGAGAGAGAGGGTTAGTTGGCCAAAGGTTGGCTAGTCGAAATGGGTGCCATTTGGCTGAAATGGTCTTTACAACCTTAATTTTTTATTTTATTTTTTTTGGTCGAAATAGAAGATTGTATTCAAGTGACAGAACACGTACAACCCGAGGCTATAGTGTCAACATATACAAGATCTAGCAGGTAAAATGGAGGGGAAACGGTCCAATCGTGGGTCAAGGCTGCACTACCGTGGGCCTTGGCGGCACCACGTTCGCTTCACGCCTGCAGTATTGAAGGCGAAGATTAGGGAAATGGGAAAACAAAGTGGCGGCTTTTGCAAACAAGGCATGATCCTCCCATGGCATCAATCTGCTGTCTTGCATAGTTTCAACCGGGGTGAGGCAGTCCGATTCGATCAAGAGTCGTGCGTTGTTGAAGCTTTGCTGCAGCAGATGGTGAAGAGTAAGAGTAAGCGCCTGGATCTTCGTCTACAGGGCCAAACCAGCTGGGAATCGTCTGGAGAAAACATTTGTAAGTTTTCCATGATGATCACGGCATACGCAGGCCATAGATCCTTATGTGCTGCCGGGCTGATAAGCGCCGTCGATATTGATTTTCAGGATTCCCGGATCTGGTGGCCTCCATAGCTGTTCGAGATTCAAAACAGATCACCCTGTTCTCGTTTGGGTTCGAGTAGAGAGCTGAACGATATGGGTCTGTGCTAAAGCTGCCTCCACTATAAAGGTTGGGTCAGGCTACTGACGGCGGAAAATGAAGCTGTTATGCGCCCTCCAGATCTACCATAAGATGTTGGCGATGGTCTCTAAACCAGGTAATAGTTTCTGTGTTGTAACCCTCTTTGTGAGCCATGCATCTATTCTTTGCACTGTGTGAGTCGATAGCTTGATATTGAGATGAGGGTGAGACCAGATGCCCTGAGTCCATGAGCAGAATAGAAATAGATGCTCTAGGGTTTCTGGAGTATGTTGATGACATAGATTACAAATTGGATCTTTGATAATGTGTCTTTGAAATAGGTTTGCTTTTGTTGCTAGTGCATTGTGGCAAACAGACCATATGAAGGTACGAATTTTTAAGGCAATTTTCATTGTCCAGATTCGTCGCCATAACATCCTAGGGTTCTGATATGATGTCGAGGCCCTGTTGCTGCTCTGGTTGCTAGCTGTATTGGTAAGAGCATGGTAACTGCTTTTCACAGTGTAATGGCCATGTTTTGTGGCAGTCCAAATTAGTTTATCAGTGGCATAGAGAGGTCTTGCTGGAATGGTAAGGATTTCTGTTATGATCCGATCATCAAAAAACTGGTGGAGAAAGGGAAAGTTCCAGGTGTGGTGGATTGGATCGATGAGATCAGCCACCATCACAGGTTCATCTCTAGCAGCAGGTCCACCTAGAATTCCTATAGGTAACCACCTATCTTCACGGATACTGATCATTTTCCCATCACCAACTGACCATCTAATATTAGGTAAAATTGAATCCCTGCCAAGCAGTAGGCTCTACCAACCCCAGGATGGCCGAGTTCCTCTATCCGCACACCGGAAATCCTTTGAATGAAAATACAGGCCTTTGAAGAGTTTACCCCATAGTGATAGTGGCTATTGGATTAAACGCCAGGCTTGCTTTCCAAGAATAGCCTTGTTAAATTCTATAAGATCACGAAAAACCTAGGTCACCATTGTCCTTTCTGCTCTTAAGTACTTCCCATTTCTGCCAATGAATTCCTGATTTGCGACTATCATTCCACCACCAAAACCTAGCAATGCTCTGTTCAATGGATTTGCAAAGAGACAGGGGAAGTTTAAAAATAGACATGGCATACTATGGGAGCGCCTATACAACAGACTTCAGTAGAATTTCCTTACCACCCTTCGAGATTAAATTTTCTTTGCATCCTTCCAATTTAGCATTCACTCTCCCCAAAATCCAGGAAAACATCTCACATTTTGAATGCCCCCAATCAGAGGATATACCCAAATATTTACCAGACCGTTGAAGCACTGGTATTCTAAACTCCCGCGCCAAATTTTCCTGTAGTCTCAAAGGACAATGTTTACTGAAAAACATTCCAGATTTGTTACGATTAACAGCCTGTCCCGTAGCTACACAATACTAATTCAAGATATTAGCGAGATTCTGGCATTCCTGAATGTTACCATCTAAGAAGAAAATTGCATCATCAGCGAAAAATAGATGGGAGAGTGTAGGACACCACCTGTTTAACTTGATACCCTTGATGTGTCCTATGTTGATAGCTCGATTAATAAGATTTGATAAGACATTCGCCAGTAAGATGAATATATATGGGGAGAGAGGATCGCCCTGCCGAAGGCCCCGTGTTGGATGGAAATAACCTAATTGCTCGCCATTGAATTTTACACTTAAAGATGTTGTTGTTATACATTGCATCACCCACTGTACCCATTTTGGATGGAATCCCAACTTGAGTAGATAATCTTGAAGGAAATCCCATTCCACTCTATTGTACGCCTTTTGTATATCCGTCTTGAGGATTGCTTTGAAATTTCGCTTCCGTTTCCTTATCTTAATCTGATGAAATACCTCTTGAACGATTAAAATATTATCTTGAATTTGGCGACCACTCACAAAAGCAGACTGTTCCATAGAAATCAGATCATGTAGCCAAGGTTTCAGACGATTGGCAATTACCTTAGAAATAACTTTATATGCATAATTGCATAGGCTGATTGGGCGGTACTGACCCAATCGTTCCGGGTGTGGGATCTTGGGGATCAAAGCAATAATGGTCCTATTAAGAGCAGTAGGCATCACCCCTGATATAAAGAAATCTTACACCGATAGAAGAAGATTATCTTGAATGACATCCCAGTGAGTCTGATAAAAAAGGCCATTCAAGCCGTCTAGGCCTGGAGCTTTTGTAGTCCCCAACTGGAAGGTTGCCTAGTGAACCTCCTCACGAGTGACCATAGCTGTTAATAAGTCATTCATCTCTATTGTAACAACTTGTGGACATTGATTGAGGATGGGTCTGTAGTCTCGATTACCCACTGTTGTATATAATCTTGAAAAGAAGGTGGATGTCATCTCCTGTAAGGTCTGAGGGTCACGCACCCAGTTTTGGTTGTCGTCCTGCAACATACTAATTCTATTCCTTTGCCGCCGTTGAATGGTAGTTGCATGGAAAAATTTTGTGTTCTTATCCCCCCATCTCAACCAATTAATCCTAGAACGCATCGCCCAATACTATTCTTCTTGTTGCCATATCTGTCAGATTTCCTCTTGCAATTTAGATGCTGCCACTTTATCAAAGTTGCAATGTGGTTGGTTAATGAGATTCTGAAGTTGCTATTGCAAAGCTGTCACCTTAAGATGGCCCTTCGAAAACTTTGAGCGACTCCATTTAGCCAAAGCAATAGAAATGACCTGTAATTTATGCATAAGATCCGAATCTTGTACCTGTTCTGAATTCCAGGATTTGGCAACGATCTCATGGCATTCATGGTCCTGGTTCCAAAAGGCTTCAAAAATAAAAGGCATGTGTTGTTTTCTATATGTAACTAAAGTGTTTAAAAGTAAGGGACTGTGGTCAGAACCCAAAGCAGGTAATGCAAATACTTCAACTTCAGGAAACATAAAGTGCCATTCCAAAGTACACAACACCCGATCCAAGCATTCTTTCACTAAGTCATCCCCTTCACGATTGTTCATCCATGTAAAAGCACATCATTTACTATCTATTTCCATGAGGGAGCAGTCATTTAGGACGGCTCGAAACGAAAGTAGTCAATAAGAGTCTGCTAACCTCTTTCCTACCTTTTCCCACTGATAGATGATTTCATTAAAATCACCAACACAAACCCAATGTAAAGTATTGGAGTAGCTTATTTGTCGTAGCTCGTCCCATAAGAGTTGGCGTTGTTGATAAGCGGCGAGAGCATGAATACAAGTAATGCGCATAGTTCTTACATCCATCACATCCATGCAAATCATATAAAAAAAGTCCAACGTAGATTGAACCATACTTAAGGAGATCTGGTCATTCCAAAAAACTGCCATTCCTCCAGCCAGTCCAATTGGGTTACTTACATGAGATCTGGGAAAATGTAATCGACGCTGAAGTCGTTGAAGCACTACCTCTTGGTTCTTTGTTTCCATCAAGAATACAATGTCGGGCTTTTCCTTGGCCGTTATGGCCTTAATAGCTTGAACTGTCAGGAGATTGCCCAAACCCTGACAGTTCCAGCTAAGCAACTTCATTTGTGGGTGGGTGGCTGTTGAGGGCCAGCCACCATAGCCCATTGTCCTGCTTCCTCTGCTACGAAGACTGGTGTGTCCATTAGATGTGCTTCATCAATGTTCTCTTGTACTGATATCCTCATCTCATAGGGGTTATACCTTTTAAGCTTTTTGGCAACACCCACTTTAGGAGTGAGTTTTGTGCTTTTCAGCTTCTTAGGTTGCAGTGAATCCATAGTTTAGGTTTGAAGCCCTTTCATTTTTGCTGTTGCAGGTATCAGCGTAGTGGTGAGAGATGTCCCCTGCAGCATTTCATCCTGATGGCTTTGCTGATGTGGAGCTGCAAAGATAGTACTGATTGGGATTACTGGTTTCTTCAGGGGCACTGCTTCGACATTAGCAGTTGAAGGCAATAAAGGAACAATATGGGTTGAAGATGGAGGGGTTTCAGGTACAATTTCTTCAATTTGCTCTGTTTTTTCCTGTGAGTCATAAAAAGTCAGCCAATAAGGGCTGTGTTCTCTGACCTCTGCACGTAGCCATTGGCCATAGGCCATCTTGTCTTTGCCTTCTAGTTTTGCCTCGTCAAAAGGAAAATCCTTACAATACATTGCATAATATCCTAACTTACCACAAGAATAGTAGAAGTGGAATAGCCCTTCAAAGTGAAAGTCTAGCCATAGGGTTTTTCTATTAATACGGATCAATTTGCCTATCTTCAACGGCTCCTGTAAATTAAGTTCTACCGTCGCTCTCCCAGCTCTAAGTGTTGCGCCCTCTTTTGTATCTACTTTCACTTCTAAAACTCGACCAATTTGTTTAACTGCTTTGCTGATCATGTGCTCTGTACACCATTCCAAAGGCAAGCCGAAGACTTGTACCCAGAATGCGCAGCTAGAAAAATCATAACAATGTAGTGGTGTATTAGATATCCATGGCTTGAAGATGACTAAATGACTAGAAAAAAGCCAAGGCCCACCATCTAGGACTCGCTATTTTTTTGCACCTGACTGAAATTTTGCTACATACAGGCCCACTTCTCTTTGGGATATCTCAACTTGGTTAGTTCGCCAAGCTCGCTTCAAGGTACTTTGAAAAGCTTGGAAATTAATAGAGGGATTAGATAGGATTTTACCTACTAGTGTTAATCGGCATTCCTCCAATTTTTCAGGTGTAGGCTCATCATCCCAGACCTCAATTTCTTGTTCAAAGCAAAGACGGCCCAACCCGTTACAGAGGGCAACCAGTCTTGAAGATTCCTCCTAGTCATCTAGGTCCATGTGCACATATGGCAGTATATACAGATCAAGTGCCAAGCTGTGAAACCCAGATTGTCCAAAACAGAAGGATGCGGTTAGCGGGAGGGAAATCGGAACTGAGCAATTTAAGCCATGCAGTAGCTCAAGTTGAGAGAGACTGAATTACGGCACTACTAAATCCAATGGAATTGGAAGCTAAGACATGCGAAGACAGGTCAGGGCAAAGATGGAGGAAAGGATTGAAGAAAAGCATGGGTGCGGGAGCAGCGGCGGAGCCTCATACGATTTCGAGGGAAACCCATGGAAATTGAAAACCCCAGTGATGACCACAGTGAGAGGGGGATGGATGGAATAGCAGAGGAAGTGAGAATTACAATGGACAGGAAGAAGATGGGATGTTAATGGGGGTGTTAGGGTTTGGGAAAAACAAAACTACCATTGAGGTAGAGGAAGCTCTACCTTAATTGATCAACACCTATCAAATTGAGTTGACTCGGTACTTAGCCGGCTCAATCTTTGTCCAGTTTCCTCTATTTTTGTCTCAATTTTCCCATTATTGATCTAATTAATTCAAATTAAGAATTTCATAAGTGAATTGGATCAAATTGAATGCAATTAGATTGAATTGAAATGACTTGGTTTAATTAAGTTGACACGAAATACTTTAATTCCACCAATTTCTATTAAAATTGCCCCATGAACTAGATCGATATGTATAATTGAAGTTCAATTGGCCAACTTGAAGCTCCACTGATCGAATTGAATGTTAGTTTAGAATAGGTTAAGTTGAATCAAGTCGATTAGGGCATTTCATCTTTGATTTTTCATTTACATGTTCACTAATTTGGTCAAGTTGACATTGACAATTTGTGCAGTTTTTAAAATATTTTCTGAAATTTTTATAAATTTTTTAATTCTTATTTTCAGTATGCTATTTCAGTGTTCTTCTTCTTTGAATGGCCGGCAGGGGGTCACCAAGGCCCCAGCTCACCCTTGCTTGTCCTTCGAGGAAGAAGAATAGTGAAAAAAACATATTGAAAAGAAAAGAATTAAAAAATTTATAAAAGAATTAATTAAAATTTGAAAATTTGTAAAAATTGTCCATATCAACATTGGTTATACCATATAGAATGGTCAAAATCCAAGTCATCAATCGTTAGTCAAACTTGACCAGAAGGACTAAATTGATAAATTGTCAACAAATTTATGATTAAATTGATCAATTAAAAAGTTTATGATTGAATTGGCTCAAATACAATAAGTTTAAGATTTTTTGGACAATTTTGTCATGAATAAGTTGTGTTTACATGCCATTTTGACTATTAAGGACATTGATGACTAAAAAGATCTCTTTTGCAGTTATTACATGATTAATTAATAAATTTAACTAAGAACAAAGTAAAGGTGAAGGTCGAATGATTACCCACTAACTTAACATGCGATGTCCTTGTCATGGCCTTACAAGGACCATACATGCATTTGCAGAACAAGTCACTGGAAGGAGTAAGGTTAGGCAATTTCGAAGAGGCAGTTTAGAAAGATCGGTAATAACCAACTTCATTTTGCAGCACTAATGACTGCTTCGTTGGTGCCAATTGAATGCCCTGCAAATATATGATATAAGAAAACATCTACTTTAAACAAAATGATCAGTGGCATGATTATGGAAACTTAATCATCAAGAATCACAACTTGGGTCCTATAAACTTGCTAGTATCAAGTAATCTATACTTTCCAAGTTCATAAAGACATGTACTGTTTAGTTGTAATTGGTAGATGGCTGACTCAAACATAGAAGCGAATTGTACAGTGGTTGCTATTCAAATAGAACCAAGATTCTGCCGGATCAACTGACATTTAGGAGCCAAAATGACGAGGAGAGTTGATTCAGTATCAACAGTCTAAGGTTCAACGTATGAAATGCAAGTATAAAAGCCTTGGCCAGTGTTGGACTACTAATTCAGACGACCCGAAGAAGACGAATAGAAAACCTGGAAGAATTGTAGGCTTGAAATATTCAGGGTATTGCTGATGTAATTGTTCTTTGCCTGCTGAAACCCTAAACAACTTTCAACCTCAAGCTCAAATCAAGACCCGATCTGATGATCTGAAAAGAATATACAGATATATATCGGAAAAGGCCTTGGGAGAGATATGTATGAAAGAGCGAGAGGAGCTGGAGATCAGTGCTTAAATACAGAGGGGATTGAATCGAGACCGAAGAAATTTGGAGGAAGACGACGACGAAGACGAAAGAGAGAATTGGTGTGGATTTATCAAATGGTTTTAAGAGATTTGAGAAAACGCTTTGGGGAGGATTTGAAAGTGTATTTTCGCCGTTAGTTGAGCGAAGTGGGGTGTGAAATGACGAATGAGGAAGATGCTTATTTCGTTCCGGCAGGGGCACTTCGGGGAAAGCACGAGATGGAGACTGAGTTTTTAGTATGTGTCGACTCGTTCCAAGTGCAGAGTTGACCGACACGGACACGCGACACGCGACACGACACGACACGATACGCTGACACGTTATTTCTCAAAAAATAGAGAATTCCGGCACGTTTCAACACGTTAGATATTAAATATATATTTATATATATATGCAAAAATAAATAAAAATAATAAAAAGAGCATATAATTAATTTATACTAAAAATATTAATCCAAAATATTAATCCAACGTTTGTTAATATCATTTATTATTTTAATTTGACAGAGATTGAATGAGAAATTCAAAAATTATAAACACAAAAGAGTAAATTTGAAGGAACATGTTCTATTTTCTAACATTTGTTGGAAATTATGAGATTTCTTATAGTCCCAGATCGAGTTCGAAGTTCATGATATAGATTGGCTTGAGCTCCCTTGCAAAACAAGGTTCGAGAAAAATGAAAATCCAGGACAAGAACTCTCAAAGTACGACCAAAAGAAAAGGAAATAACTAAATTCGCCATGGAAAATGTGACCAAAAAAGATAACTCGCAAGCGACGCCTGCGAGAGATGGAAAGAAGTTAAAAAAAAAATCACAACTTTAACTCTGTAGGGGCAGCAGAGTGATGCCGGCGAGAAGAGGGGCGTTCCATCGTCACTATGGGAAGGTCAAAATTTATAAGTAAGAAGCTTGAGAGTGAAAATTTTCTTATTTCCCCTTTATTTTTGTTATTTTCATTATTTTTTCATATATTTATATTTTGACCCCTCAAGTATTGAATTTTTTTTAAAATTGACCCTGTGCGTGTCGGAGTCGCGTGTCAGAATTTCGGACTCGCGTGTCGGAGCGTGTAGGAAAGAGTTGACCACGTGTCGGATTTTCCGACATTCGTTGACCGCATGTTGGAACGTGTTGGAGCATGTCGAAGCATGTCAGACACGTGTTGGAGTGTCGGACACGACACGAAAACTTCCGAAGAGTGTCAGTGCTTCTTAGCCGCTCGGCGCCTGGGCCCCGGGGGGGCGGGCAGGGTGCTGCTCTCACGTGCATTTTGAGTTCACGTGGGACAGGTAACGGACAAGGAATAGTTAAAAAGACAAAATGGATTTGCTCCTCTTTTTTTACCATCGATTTTCTGGGAAATTTATTTTTTGGAAAAAACTAAAGAAGATGGATATATTGGAGGTTAATTCTTTGCTACCAAGTTTTGTGATCTGGTCATGGTGAACCCATGTGATTGTGATCTTTCGTGCAGTCAAGTATGTAAATCCCATCACGAAGCTTTGCATCATCAGAGCTTCTAGGAAGGAGCACTAGAAAGTCTGGGCTGCGATCACCTTGGTCACCAGTGTCATAAATTGCCCAGTGCTGTTTAATTTACTCGACCTGAGCAGTGAGTCGAACGAGTGTCGAGCGGGATGTTGAATAGCGCAAAAAATTCATCCTTTACTTGTCGAGTTGAATCATGAAATTTACGCTGTATTCTGCTACTAGTGATGGTAAATAGGTTCGCTTAGTGTGATCAGCTTTTGTAAAAATATCCTGTCTCAATTCTTCTTGACAAGAGAACAATAGCACTAGGATTATCAAACTGTGTTTTTTTAAACATGTTGCGTTAACTGAAGCTTAAACTTTGAAAGCATAATGGTGCTGAATTTGCAGTCCCGTTGTTGTGATACTAGCATAATTTTCTTGCAGATAGGAAAATTTCATGTGAGGTTATTAGCTCGCATTTCTTTTCCTCTGACCATGGCGTGCATAATTATTTGGTGGAAAGAGAGATCTTTTCCTGGAAGCTAATTGAGTGAGATTTCTATTGGTGCCAGGAAGCATCAAGGCCTGTGAAAAAGCTGCCTTGAAGTGTGATGAGTTGAACTTTGAGCAGTACAAGCTCGTCTCCGGGTCTCGTCTCTCACCTATGGTGATTCCGCAGATGCACAACTGCCGAGAAAAGATTAAAATTTTGGAGCACTACGAGCGCTGCACTTGTTCATTGTACACACCTTTGGCTGGTATGATCTTGAGCAATTTTTGTTTTCTTTTTTCCTTTTATATGATATTTCAAGTTTCAATGCAGTGGCATGAAATTTAAGCCCCCAAGCTGAATCTCTAAATGGTGTATATTTTGGCTGTTGGCAAGAATCTTGTCCTTGTTTCTTAGGAGTGCTTATTAATGTCATGAATTACTGGACAGCACGTGCATTTGATATTCCAAATTAAACTATGGTTATTGAGGTTTCAATGCAGTTGAATTTGGTATTTCCACTTCTTATAGAATCTGCTGATCGGCAATGGAAATGTATTTGTATGCGTATGTATTATGTTTCATAAATTTATATATTTATATATGACTATTCTCAATGCATCATTTGGTATTTCCACTTCTTACAGAATTTGCTGATCGACAACAAAAATGTATCTGTATGCATATCTATTATGTTTCTTTTATATATATAACTTTTCTCAGTGCATTATTTATTTGTTGATCTTAATATATCTTCTAGGCTTTATGTCTAATTCGACCATGACGTCACTGTCTTTGCAGGTTTAATCTGAAGCAGGGCAAGTGAGAAGGCCCCTTCAACTTTCAACTTAAGGATCATAACTTACCTTTTCTTCCCCGAGTCCCCTCAGCCCTCTTCTCTCGGTAGTCGATATCCCGTACATCAGACCCGCCAGGCGAGATTAATGGCTTCTACGGCCATGACCTGAAATACATGACTAGACCTCATCTCATCCATGGATTAAATCACCATTAGATTAAAAATTAAATTAAATAAAAAAGAAAACAGAAAAATCTTAGGGAATCGGGAAGAGTTTTATTGAAAGCATTATCAACATGAAATATTTTACATTCCATGTAGAAAGACCAATTCAAACATTTTTAATATAAGACAAATAAATTTATGATTTCTACTGATAACATCATTATGTGAAACATTTTTCTCACTTGCAGTCCCAAAAAAAATATATTCATCATTTAGCAGAATGAATACAATTACCAAAATTAACACCCGAACCTTTATTTATTCAACTTAAAGCATCGATAAATTCAACTTGAGCAAAAGCAATCCAAGTTAACTCAAAAACCAAAATCATGATCATTTTATAACTATCCAAAATTGAAATTTATTTAAAATTTATAGTATATTGAATTTATTTGATTAAATTTTTTGCCTCACTTCCCTTTCTTATATTTTGTATAGCCCAACTTTTTCAACGTGCTAGCCAAATTTCAATTTGACATATCTTAACTAGATAAGTATATATTGTGTCTAACTTCTACAAATGCCACAACATGTTGTGTCTAACTTCTACAAATGCCACAACAAGACTCACTGTAGTGTATAAAATTCTTCATTTGTTCGATAATGTTTTGGAATCTCATTAAATTAGTGAAATACACGTTTGGGTTACTAATATGACTTTCTTTATATTAATAATATGAATATATTGTTGCAAATACACTATGAAAAAATTGAGTTTTACTTTTAAATAATTATTCAAAGTTGTTTTAAAAAGTTCACAAGCTTCAAGTATATTTCCTTTTTGTTAATTTCATTGTCTATTTGAAAAAAAGAATATTGTCCAAAATGTGAGAAATTTTTGTCAAGATTCTTTCTAAAATTTGCTACATGTCCATTTTATGCTTTTGGTTGCCAATATCACTTCAATGGCCGTTTGTGGCGTGGGCTTTTCCTTGAGTGAGGCAGAGTGAGCTGAGAGAGAGGGCTTTCTTGTCATTAAAGCTAGATCTTTCCGATCTTTCCCTCAAAAGATCTTATCCTAATTGCTCTATATATTTATTAATACAAAGGCAGCTTCCAAAGTTTAATTTCAGTCTAGAGGAGAATTACCAAAAAAGTCCTAAACTTATTGCAATTGTGCCAATTCAGTTCTAAACTTTTTTTTTTGTCAATTTAGTTCTAAACTTTTTACAATTGTGCCAATTCAGTCCATCCGGCCAAAATTGGCCGGCCGGCATTGTCATGGACGCCGGCCATCGGCGAATGCTGATGTGGCATTTTTAAAAATTTATTTATTTATTTTATTTTTAAATACTTTTTGAATTTTTTTGAATTTTTTTTTTTTTTTTTCCCATCTTCTTCTTCCCTTGGCCGGCCGGAGGCAAGGCTCGGCCAGGTTAGCCTCGCCGGCCACTGGTGAGGGCGAGGCCCCGCCAGATCTGGCAAGGTCAGCCTCACCGGCCACTAGCGAGGGCGAGGCCCCGCTAGATCCGACGAGCTCGGCCCTCGCCAGATCTGGCAAGGCCTCACCCAGCCAAGGCGAGGGTCGACCTCGCCAGTGGCCTGCGAGGCTCCTCGCCCAGCTTTAGAATCGCTTCTTTGAAGCTCGCCTCCTCTTTGTGCACGTGCATGCATGGGTTCCTCGAGCAATTACGCGAACCGAAGCTTGTTGGTTATGGTGGATCGAGGTGGATCTTCAATGCGGAAGCGATTTCAGCATCGATTCGGTCGGGGTGTTGATTCCGACAAAGAAAAATTAAAAAAATCTTCTCTTCAACCCTCTCTTCCTCCTCCTTCGTCCATAGCCGCCTGACCTCTGGCCCTCCTCCATTGTCGCCAACTGCGGAGTCATCGGCACCTTGATTAGGTTGACCCTTGCTATGTCCAAGCCGAGCATGGCCGGCTTCCTCTGTTTTGTCCGTCTCATCGTTCCACAGATCTCGAAATCTGGCCGTCCATAGCGACGAAGTTGTGGATCTAGAAGTCGACCACCATCGCTTGTAACCATGGATGAGCCGCTATTGCTGGAGCCATGGTTGCAGATCTGGAAGTCCCGTCACCAACAACGACGGCTTATGGACCGCCATTGTCCCCTTCGTCATCGCCTGCAGTCGGCCCTCGCCGGCCACTGGTGAGGTCGACCCTCACCTTAGCTAGGTGAGGCCTCACCCGGCGCCAGGGCTCGTGGCTGGCGAGGCTCACTTCGCGCGTGGCTGGCGAGGCTGACTTCGCGCGCCCTCGCCTCTGGCCGGCGCCGGCCGGCCAGGGGAAGGAGAAGATGGGAAAAAAAAAGAAAAAAAAGAATTCAAAAAAATATTTAAAATTTCGAAATATATATATATTTAAAAAATGCCACGTCGGCGTTTGCCGGACGGCCGGCGTCCACTTCAGTGCTGGCCGGCCAATTTTGGCCGGATGGATTGAATTAGCACAATTGTAAAAGGTTTAGGACTAAATTGGCCAAAAAAAAAAGTTTATGACTGAATTGGCACAATTACAATAAGTTTATGACTTTTTGGTAATTCTCCCTTCAGTCTAGTTACGAGATTTCACACTTTAAGGGCTAAAGATCTCTGTAATCAATTAGTCATTTACATCGTATCCACCAAGTTCTAAGCGTCGTTGTTGGTGTCTTAACAATTTGAAACTGATCATTATCATGGAAAGGATCCAAGAGTTGGAAGAGATTCATGGAAAAACGTCCCCAAGTAAAAGAGTGAGTAAATGACAATTTGGGGGTAAATTGCGTATGAATTTTGCTCGCTGAAGAACTGAGTACTGTCAAATGGCACAGATTGCTCTCTATCATCTTGAAATTCCTCCATCACAATGTTGTAAATACAGGTACAAATTCTATGCAAGATTTCCGACTGTTTACTCATATCGTTTAAAATTTTTCAATTTGTCAAAGAGCCGTGAGGAAAACATCTCTTCACAAAGGCGACTTGAGAATGTATCTGAAGATGATGGAATGATATCCTCAACAAAACGATGAGTAAAGGTTACCAGCTAACTGAAGTGGTTTGTGTATGATATCATGTGTGGCATAAATCTTAATAGAAAGACTAGCTGAAACAATTCTCTAAATTATCTGCTGTAACAGTGGTATGTCATTCACAAATCTTAAAATGTCAAGTTTATACTCGATATTGAAATAGAGCGTTACTATTTAATGATGATATCTATGCAGAGTACCTCTGTTTTAACACAATTCTAGTGACTAGGAGATTATTTCTATTGAAGCGTTCACTTAAGAGGGCGTGACCGGTGACGGTAACTCGTAGCACAGATTCTAACGTTAATTCCATCTTGTCAGTCGCGCATTAGCTCTGAAAAAGAACAATTACCATTCTAAGGTAATGGGACATGAGATCCCTGAACATGAGAAACGTCTAGAGGCTACAAAACAATTTATGTACAGGTGATGTGCACTCTTCTCTGTGTTGAGGTCTCTTTGAATCAAAAGATGTCTGCAATTATTTGCACCATCATGTGCTTTCACGAAATGTCATCTTCGTTAAAAAAATGAATGGAGCAATAGTTTCGTCGCTTGTTAGATAAATTCAATGATTTGATTTTTTGGGTACATATAAATGTCAAGAATGGGAAAAAAACTCTCTTTCTTGTCTGCAGTGATTTTTATATATCTTCGATGCTTATATAGATTAAAATCATGATACAAATCTATGGAAATGTAAGTGTCACAGATTGAAATACCATGAGTATTCATGTACAACTAGAGCAGCGAATAGGCTAGCATAAGGACTCACTGAATGGGCACGTAGTTTTGGTTTTGCAATAACCATTAGACAAAGGATTTGAGAGCCCAATTATAGCAATTATGAACAGCTCCACTTGGCTAAAGATGAAGAGCCACATCAACTTTTTGTTCATATCCTCATCACCATTCACCACAAAGTTGTCTGGTCAAAATCCAATCGAACTGAAGGGCTTATTCGCTTTCGTCCTCTAATGCAATCAAACTTAGGAGACCCTTTATCTGGTGCCAAATCAAAATCCAAGGACGAAAGAGAGAGCAAAAATAAAAAGAAAAGAATAGGTGAAGGCAGTCGATCATTAATAAAGCAAATAGGGTCAGCCAGCTTTTGTTGGTTAAGACACAAAAAGTCTCAAAAGCGGGAAATGGTTTTAATGATAGGGAAGCTCCTAATATGAAGCGTCTATGCTTTCCAATCTATAATATTCTTTTCAAGATCCTGAACTTGAAGATTCGTTGAGTATGGTATGGCTTTGTCAAACCCGAGCATGCTTGACTGTAAGCATTGAAATGGTTGACCCAAGATTGACTTGTGTTGCCCATTGAACCGCATTGGTTATTGCATGGCCAAACTTCAATGGGTTGTCCATTGTATTAGGGCACAATGCCCTTGGCAATAATAACTAGGGGTGAGCATGGTCTGGGTTGGGCCGGTTCACCCCCTAACCCTAGGATCAACCCGCACAGTGCTGATCCTCAATTTTTTGGACCAATGACCGACCCTATTGAGCTTGGGACTAAGGACTGGACCGACCCAATGGGTTCGGTCCAGTTCCAGGGTCAACCTAGGATCACCTGATAATTTTTTATTTTATTTTTTATACTCCTTAAAAAAGTGATTGAGGACCGAACTGACCTAGTAGGCTCGGTCTGGTTTCAAGGTCAATCTAAGACTAACCAATAATTTTTTATTTTTTGTACTCCTTAAAAAGGCCAACTGAGAACCGTACTGACCCAATGGGTTCGATGATGAGCAAGGTCAGCTAAGAAAGGCAAGTAATGAGGGTCAAGTGGGGTGAGCGTCGAACAGAATGAACATCGAATGTCGAGCGGGAAGCAACAAGCCAAGTGAGCATCGAGTAGCGAGTGGCACGAGTGACCCAAAGCGAGTGAGGCGAGTGTCGAGTGGCGAGCGGAGAAGCTGTTTTTTTCGATTTTAGCAAATTGAAGACTAATATGACAAATAAGACAGAAGAGAACGAATACTAGAGGAGGATGTCATAAGGTGCCTTTTCGGACGCCGTAAGGACTCCTCACAAAAACATTTTCCTATTTCGTAAATTATGACTATTAACGCCGTAAAAGATATTAAAAACCTAAGTTATTAAAGAATAATGTAAAATTACTTAAACTCATTACTAAAGAGCTGTTTAATGTTGTTGATATATAGAGTCAGGGTTGGTCCTGGTTGGACCGACCTGAAACTCTCAGGATCGAGGACCGATCCGCACAGTGCTGGTCCAGGAATTCTAGGACCAAGGACCGACCAAGTCTCCCTAGGAACCGGATAGGACCGGCAGGATTGGGTCGATCCAAGGTCGGTCCAGGGTTGACCCTGGACTAATGCTCACCCTTAATAAATACCCATAAATCGTGATGAACATCAATAAATCAATAGAAAGCCAACCTTAAGAATGCACTTCTCCCATTTGAAATGGATTTACCACTGGGCCACCATACCTCAAGCATCAAAGAGATGCTCAAGACATAAAAGGGCAATATAGCCTCTAGTTATCATTATAGCGAATAGTCAGTATATTAGTATAGTTTCATGTTGTAAATGTTAAATAGTTCTTCAAAATGGATCGATTAGGATTTATTTATGTTTGAAGAATGAGGAAAAAAAAAGGGTTCGATTAAGGCAATATTTTGGTTACATGCTAATGGGAACATATATAAGTCCTATTTTCTATTCAATTTACGACATGTATTTTGTACATAAAGCATAGTTGCTATTGTCAACATTCTTAACAAATGTCACATAGGACACGCTGATATGATTCTATCAAATGTTACACCCCTTTCTTAGTTCAAAAGTAACAGCGACATGAGACATCACAAAAGTCTTGTAACTATATAAATCTAAAAACTTGAAAGCATGATTCTCATGGCTTGCAAAAAGAAAGTCTGTGGATTCTTCCTGTTTTCTTATTTTTGAACTCTTCTCTTTGCGTAAAGTTCAATAAAATGAAGAGGCCAGACGACAACAAATCTCCTTAGTTAGTAACTTAATCAACCTCGCACCGCTTATCAAATCTTAATTTAATAGCAAAACCAAAGTCGTCTTCCATATCTATATAGCTTTTCAAAACAAAATCAGTTCTCTATATCAATCGATTAGAGTTAATTAGAAGTGGAGATGAACAGAGAGATGTAACCGGATTGAAGTCATCACACCAATTTCAGACACTAATCTCCAATCCATATGAAAGGCGATTGGGGTTTGTTGTGTCTTCAATAATTCTAGAAGTGTGGTGCCCCGTCAATTAGTAGGGTGATTAAATTTTCACAGATTGTAAGCGTCACAGATTGAAATAGCATGAGTATTCATGTACAACTAGGGCAAAGAATAGGCTATCATAAGGACTCATTGAATGGGCACGTAGTTTTGGTTTTGCAATAACTGTTAGACAAAAGATTTGAGAGCCCAACCATAGCAATTATGAGCTGCTCCACTTAGGTAAAGATGAAGAGCCACATCAACTTTTTGTTCATGTCCTCATCACCATTCACCACAAAGTTGTCTAGTCAAAATCCAATCAAACTGAAGAGCTTATTCACTTTCGTCCTCTAATGCAATCAAACTTAGGAGACCATTTATTTGGTGCCAAATCAAAATCCAAGGACAAAAGAGAGAGCAAAAATTAAAAGCAAAGAATAGGTGAAGGCGGTCAATCATTAATAAAGCAAATGGGGCCAGCCAGCTTTTGTTGATAAAGACCCAAAAAGTGATAATGGAATTGAACTTCATTCAACCAATTGTATCTAATTTTGGCTAATTTACACTAATTATGAAGAACCGATTCAGAACCCCTAATTGGGTCAAAATTTGGGAAATTTGTCATATCAAAATTGGCCTGACAATTAGATGCACTGTGACCTATAAATCAAAAGTCATAAAAAAATGTTAATATCCTGAAAAATCACAAATTGATACACTTATAACAAATTTACTAAAAACTAATTTTTTGACCACGAAAAACTCTAAATTGGTACACCTGTGACAAATTCACCCAAAATTTTTTTTTTTTATTGTCAAAAATCCCAAACCAATATATTTATGACAAATATATCATCCATTAAATTGGATTAATACTAAAAAAAAAAACAACAAAAATGGTACAACTGTGACAAAAAGAAAGTAAAATCTCAAATAGGAATGCAGTCAATTATCACATATCATCAAACTCAACAAATTGATTGTAAAATTTAGCGGAAACTAATAAATGATAAATTTGTCATAAGTGTACTATTTGGGGTAAATTTATCAAAAGTATATCAGTTTGGGATTTTTGGTGATTAAAAAATTAATCTAGGGTAAATTTGTTATAAACATACTAGTTTAGAGATTTTCAGGGTATTAACCTTATAAAAATATATCAAAAGGCAACTAGAAACGAACATTTTTTTTTGGTCGATTAGGTTTCGAAATTCCTGAATTGGGGAAAAGTCAATTCCTAATTAATTTTTGTAAAATTTATGATGCCAAGTCAAATTAAAGTAAAAATAAGTTGATTTGTGGGTTTTCCCTTTTTTTTTTTTGGAAAAAGGTTAACCAAAAGTTGACTTTGCACTGAAAAAGTCAATTGATGGGTCAAACTCTAATTTTTTCTAAAATTGAAAGTGCATAGACAACATTGTCATTGTTTGGGTGCATTTTTTGTTAAAAAAAAAAAAAAAAAAAATTTGACCCAGGTTTGATTTTTCTATCAAAGTTTGACCAATTAGATTTAACTTTTTGACTTTTCAAAATCAAAATGCAAATGACATAAAAATGAAGTGTTTATGTTAATTTCAGCGTTAAATGGCCCTTTTTGGATTGAGAAGTAGATCATGTCGTGATCAAGAATCTATATCTCAAATTTTTACCTTTACATTATGCGTTAGCTAAAAATCAAGTGTTAACATCACAATCAGAGATCGAGTTTTTATCTTTGTTAGGTCCTGTCGGCTAAAAATCATGTATCAATCACTACTATAATTATATTTGATCAAATTAAGTCAAATGTATGTAGGGGTGAAATTGAACCAAGTCGATTCAAGCAGACACATGTTGGGCTTGAGCTCGACCAACTCAAAGTCCAAAACTCGATTCAACCTCGGTTGACTACTTTTTTTCCCTACTCAAACTAGACTCCATACAAACTAGACATTATTGAGAGTTACTCGACTCAACTTGTTCTTAAGTACATAAAATTCAACATACTTTATTTTTTCTTGCTCAATCAAACACAGCTTGGCTTGAAACACTTGCATTTGCCCTTTTTCTTTATGTTTAAAAATGTATTAAAGAATGAAAGTGTAATTACATAGTAAGATGTAGAATTATAAGTACATTTTGCATTTTTTGTCACTAAAATAGTAAGGAAAATCTATACAAAAATTAGTATGCTCGATTAGGCCCATGAGTAGATCGAGCCAAGTATCTTTAAGCTCGAACTGAACTCGAAAAACTAATCCAGTTACTTGAGCATGACTCAAGCTCAGAAAAAGTAGAGCCGATCTCACATAGGCGATGAATCAAGCTATTGTCTTTTTCACATCTATATCCGAGCTTATGCAATAGAGTATCAAGGACAACTTCTGATGGATTGAGAGTTGGGCACTCAGTTGGGCCCAACCCCACGACATAGGTGCCAACTTATCAGGGACATTTTCGAATTACTTTAAAATTAGTCACCCCAGGTTCTCCAGCACCGTTAATTTTACGAGTGGCATGTCTGTAGTGGTTCCACATTTCTGACATATGCTTTATCATTCATTATTGGCTATAAGACTTATATTCTTTCTTCAGCATGTTCACATCATTTTTACAACCAGACTAATACAGTCATATCGCTAAAAGAGACGATAAACTTGCTAATCGTCCACACAAAAAAGAAAAACCTTAAAAATGTCAGCCCGCGCTGCACGACTTGCATAAACCCTCACAAAATCAGTACATATCACTCCACATACTTCATATATCACACATCCCCACACGCACACATATAGCCACTTGATCACAATCTCTCTCACTTGTCATCGAGAAAGACATCAGTGAGAACCTTCTTGGAGTGAAATGAAGTCCTCAATAGCTTTATACCCTTCACAATTACAAATCAATAATTAAAAAAGGACATTTACTTTATAAGCCCTGTATTAATGGCGAACACGATCTTGATTTATTCTACAAGGGTCTATCATGATTGTACAAAAGCTAAAATTTTGATTAACTAATAAATACCAAAAAATTGTTGAGAATATTTTTTATGGGACAGAGCTAGTAATTTCTTTTTTCACACAACTCATGTCAATTAAAATTCATTTGTAATTTATACATCTTTAAAATAGATTTTCCACATAAATCGTTGAGTCACTTCTAAAATCTATATATAACCTTATCGTAAGGAATGGCATGGGCTTACCTCGTCCATTCCCAAGCTGACCACCTTCTCCTCGAGCAGCCCAATCTCCTTCACGTCGAACTCGTTAAGCAAAGTAATGCTCGAAATGGTCGACATTGGCTTCACCTCCAGATCGTCCATCACCATGTACGTAACCACCCCTTGCACGAAACCAGCCTTACTATTTGATTCAGCTGCTGATGCCGCAGCAGCCGCCGAGTTACCAGCCAGTGATTTGACAAGAGTGAATGGTTGATTCATGGAATTATTGCACTGGGGACATTGTGCAGAAGGATCCTCTGCCACATAGCCTGAACAGTTATTATACGAACGTTGAGGGCACCTGTAGTAGGTTTTGGGCGTCGAATCTGAAGAAGTCTCAGGCAATATAAGTGGGATTTCAGAGACACAGGAGGGTGCTTTGGGTTTTAAGAGAATGTCTTTCTTGGAAGGTTCAATGTACACATCGTTCAGCTTCTCGATGCTGCCGTAGAGATTGCCTAAACTACCCACCATCTCGGTTTTTGTGAGGAGCTGGATCACCGTTCCGACCGGCAATGCAAGGATGTGGAAGAGGAAGTCTACAAAATCTTTGCCTGCTTCAGCAAAGAGTACCGTTCGGTTGCTCTTGTTGACCAGAAGCTTCAAGCTCACTTTGTCTGTCGCCATTCTTTGGGTGACTGTATGCAGAGAGGAAGATGAGACATGTCAATGCTCCTTGTGAGTAGATACAATGGAGATTTGGCCGATCATCATATGTGCAGTGGCAGTACTTATCCATCTAAGGGCCAAATTGTTAAGAAACGGAGGGAAGTGAGAAAGGCAGAAACAAATGAAGAGTCAAGGTGCTGCAAAGCAGTTGTTATAATCTCGGAGAGATTAGACGTGGTTGGTCAAATTGAAAACCGGTAAAATACTTGAACGAATGATATATATGTTCATGCACGTTCAGATCTTGTATTTGTCTTCCAGCAACTAATGAGGACTCATTCCAACTCTGTAATTTTCTCCGAGTTAAAAGATATAGCTCTCCTTAAGGAGGAGGAGGACGAACAAGAGAGATTGTTGTATTCTTGCAAATGAATTTGTATAGTAATTATATTGGTGTAGTCTGTCTCATTTATATTATTTACCTAGATCCATACGGATTGGCCAGTTGCATGTACTCTAATTTTACAAAATATATCCAACAATAGAAAAAAAAAAAATTTTCTTCTCACTATTCAATGAAGTATATATAATAAATTACCAATTTATTACCTCCCCGTCAGTAATGAGAATTTTATCTAGGGTTTGCTTCCGTCTCATTCCAGTCTCTTCTCTTCTTCATTCAGTTCTTGGTAGGCCAACTGCCAATTGCACCAGGCGGGAAACTATGTAATCTAATGTTCTCTGTGGTAATGGGTAACTAGTTTTTATTTGGGTCAAAAATGGGTAACTAATTGAAAGGGTTGAAAAGGACGTAGAAAGTTATTCAAAAGTCATTCTGAAGGACTGGAATTGGATTTGGGACGACGAAGGGCAGGCCGGTCTCTCAAGAAAGATATCTATAGCTCCTCTTCACATTATGCAAAAAGAAAATGAGGTTGGTTGTTTAGACCGCTAGCTCTTCTTGCTTACTCTGTAGTGCCTTGTTAGAATAAATGGAGTTCCCGATAGGTCCCACTTCATGACAGACGGAGTTCAATCGGAAAAAGAAGTTTAAAGGATATCATGTTGCTAACTCTATTTTTTAAACTTTCTTGATGTGGCTTTCTAAATCATATCTTGTACTGAGATATCGATTCCTTTTTTCATTCTATTGTCTCTAACATCAGAATTAAGTTGAGTTCATTTAACGAGGGTTTATTCGACAGTCACCACTCTGAGCTTTGGTCCACGTTGATCACGCCAGATCATCACAAATTCACCGAAATATTTCAAATCAAGCTGGAATGAAAGAGACACAATCTGGAGGCAGTCTCAGTGGAAAGCAAGAGAAAATGGAGAAATATGCAAATCTGCAGAAGTTTCATGAAGAAACATCTACATGAATACTAAAAACAACTCCGGTTGGGGAAAATCATCAGCGAGGCATGTTGACATGCAGAAGCCTCTTCTAAATTGATGCGAGTAACAAAAAAACGAGAGAATGTCCACTTCAAGTTCAAGTTGTTTCTTCTAACACTATCTTACAGGAGCGTCAATCAGCTCTCTGTCTGTAATTTCAAGCGAACAAAGAAAAATCGTGAACTGAGCTCACAAAACACAAAGTGATAACGAAATGCGCACCTCTAGATCGTCGCTTTGACCCTGCAAGTGTGAGTCTGCTTCTTCACAAGTCGTGGTCACAGACAGAGAGCTTTGCCTTTCTTATAGAAGAGTTCCGGGAATGGCGGGGACTATTCAAAAGGTTGACACTTTTTCTTTTGGGTGGGGACGGGACAGAAAGAAAATTATCGAGACAGGTCCTTCCTGGACAAGTTTTTCGCTGTGGCACAGCGCTGTTGTGCTTCTTGAGGAAGTTCATACGGTACACAATTCATTGTCAACAACAGGGGGCTAATCCGATGATGACAATGAACATGATTAAGTTTCATTTTGACAATCAAACTTCCGGTATTCATTCTTTTGACTTTTTTATAATATGCTTAAACACATTATATGAATATATTAAAATATTCCTCGCATAAACATTGATTTGTTTAAACACATTATATGAACATATTAAAAATGTTCTTTACCAAAAAAAAAAAAAAACATATTAAAAATGTTTTTTGCATAAATATTGATTTGTTTAAATATATAGAGACAAGAGAATAAAATTTTTTCTGCAGTAAAAAAATGATTAATTGAACTTTTCACCGACTTTTCTTGACTCAATTTGACATAGAAGATACAATTTTAAATTTTTTTTCCAACTAGTAGTCATAACCAGGACTTATACTCCATGATCGACGAAGCCCACATGTTTTATTACATATCTACGGTTGAAATAATGCCTAATTTTGCAACAAATCATAATATTTTGGAAATCTTGCAATCGGATTCAAATGGCAATAAATCTAGGACTCGATTTCATAAATTGCAAAATGAGGATTAGATTGCATTTTTAAAAATGTAAAGGACTTGATTGTACCATGCAAAAAAATTTACACTTTAGTATAATTTTCTTTAATTAAAAAATATAATAAACTATATCATATATTTAGTAAACAAAATGTGAGAAGACATTTAACTAATTAAAATCGGTTTGAGATCTAATTAAAAAGAAAAAAATAAATTTCCCAACCTCGGATAAAGATTCCTTTTGCTTTATCACATTCGTAAATGATGTCTTTTTCACTCCCTCTTCTTATTTTCTTGGGGTTCGTGTTGCTCTACTTTCGAACATGGGGATGCAAAAAGCGCCAATGTAAGAATCCGTAGGGGTGATCGGTTCGATTTAATCCGATTCCACCTAGGAATCAGGAACCATATCGGGAGGACCGATTCTCAATTTTTGGGATAGGAGACTAGACCGGACAGTCCTAGAACGGGAACCGAACCGCACCAACCGATCGGTCCAATCCCATGAAACTTATCACTTAGCAACAAAATTTAAAAAAAAAAAAAAACTAAAATAGTCAAGACTTGCTTCTAATTTTAGGTTTTATTGTTTTTTTAAGAAATTAAAAAACATATTTAAAAAAAAAAAAAAGAGTCGATCTAGTCGATCCGATTCACCCCCGAACTAGGGAACCGGACTGAAAATCGCCAATTCCATTTTTATGGAATCAAGAATCGGGAACCGGACCAATCCCTCCGGGAATTGGACCAAACTTGCCGATCCGTTCCGATCTAGACTGTTTATGATTTGGGCGATCCGACATGCTTATCCTTAGCAATTCGCCTTTAAGACCATGTCATGATGACCCGACGTCAATTAGTTACGTGCGATAAGAAATAAAGAGAGGAGTTGGACAAAGCTGGGTGGTGGTAGACCCCGCCCACTTATTGACGATCGTTGCTTCCCTCACCTTCCTCTTCCGTCGATATGTTTTCCCCTTCTTCTTGATTTGTTCTACTTCTTTTCTTTTAATTATCTTCTTCAAAATTGAAAGTTAACTCCTATACTTTTTTTGAGAGAAAATATTCCATGATTCCATAGCACCAATCATAAACACAACCATTGCAGCTTGACAGGGATAGACACATTTAAAGACGAAATTCTCATAAACCAAAGCACCGCAGAGTGATAAACACTGAAAAAAGCATACTTAGCAATTCATACTCTTACAATTAAAATCAGTGACCTCACCAAAATCTCACGCAAAATCAAATCCATTAGATAAAGCTATCAATAAGGAAATATGACAAGCGAGTTAACTTGAAAAGTATCATCATCCGGATGCTTTCTCCCCACTAAGAATATGTCTGAGCACCGTCTTGGAGTGCAAAGAAGCATTCAGCAGCTTTATGGCCTACGGACCAGATAACAAGAGAATCAGAAGCCTTTACTGAACATTTCTCGGCCATGGATAGTGAATTGTCAGGGTACTGAAAAGCTTGAGAATTAGGTCCTCAAACGTAATTTTGAATTCTGGACCTCATTAGCTATCTTAAGTTAAGAAACTAGCAACTCGTGATGATTTATTTAGAAAAAGAAAAAATTCTGATGCACGCTACTCCTTAACTATGAATTACCATCCCTGGAGTGATCTAAAAAGTCTCCTCCAATAGCAAATTCTTCATTTCCTCAGATTTTGACGAACCTCTTGTCATGAAGAGATGATTTCATCCAACAATGGATCTTGTTCTTTTTCTAAGGCTAGCCCCTGTTCATGTCGGGCTAGAATATCACTGAACCTTTTGCAATGTGAGCAGTGCAACCGTACCAGAAGAGAGTCGTAACGCAAGTTGGAATGCATATCCCGGCAATAGCTCACTGGAATCTCTAAATTATCATCAGAACATGCTATAACTAACCCTCGCATATACATGTTATTCAATGATCCTCCATTTTTTACTAAGTTCTCCAATAAAAGACTTAATATCCCTTCCTAGACCTACATTCCAACCCAGTTTTAACTGCAAAGACCGCATTCCCAGCAATTTCATAGACATCAGAAGCATTCTTTGCAAATCATTACCCATTCTGATAGCCCCATCCAAAGCAATTTGGCACACTTTAACTCCATCACAGCCCAACTCAGCTCAAAATCTCAATCACCACTGGTCTTATACTGCAGCTTAATTCCAGCCACCTGCTCCAAAGTCCAGATCAAACCCCACAAAGTAACCCTAACTATAATAAATGTCTACAAGACTCATCATGAATTTCACATGCTAAAAAACAGTTGGTTTCAACATCAGAATCCAGCTCTTCATTCCTTCAAATGTAGGTAATCCATTTAGAACATGCACACCCAAACAACAAAACTGAACTAAGGCACATTCAGCTTATGTTACGATATGGATTGAATGGATAGCAGAATTCAGAGAAACTATCCTGTCAGAATTGATCGAGGAAGCTATCACAACAAGATGATGGTTTAAGTAATCGAGCTATCATATTTGAACGTGCACAGGTGGGCTGTGTGTATGCATGGGCACCAGTTGCTTTCAAATAACAAAATGAGGCAGCTGCACATTCCACCAACTCAAAGTGGACCATTGCAAACAAAAATATGATGGCCATCAGAAGTCCATCGGACAAGTTTCATATACCGGAAATTTCTAACAGAAGTTCTTTTGAGAAAATTTGTTAAAGAGTGTCCCAAGACCAATTAAACATCCAACTAAACAAACTTTACAGTTTCCAGTGCACTGTCTGTTATCTTGTTATGTGCAATCGATGTTTAAAAAATGAGCCATTCCATGTAAAGTATGTTTAATGCGTTCCTCACAGGCATTCGTTACCATGACCCTTATCAATAGCTTTAGGCATTCCAAACATTGATACTTGTACAATAATGCAGAAGCACTGCTAAAATTTTCTGGAGAATGTGTCGATTGTTCAATATGCCAAGGTCAGTCTCCAAACCTGAGAACAATTCTCTACGGCCACTTGTGCAATTACAGTCTACAGGCCAACAGAGGTCTACCGTATGGGCAACACTACATGAACAAAAAAATTCAACCTTTAAGTCTGATCATTTCCTCCCCTTGGGAAAACCAAGACTTGATTTCCCTTAACCTTTTACAAATTTTACATAATCTTTAGGAGCAAAAATATTTACGCTTTTTGTAACTTCTAACGCCAAAAGTGAAATCTGATGGGGGCAACACATCTGTTGAAGTTTCTCAAAATAAAGCACGAAGAGTTGCTTAACAATACTACTTAGTATTCCATATTTTGTAGTACTATAGTCAAGAATAGTAAGGCATTACTTGGGTTTTTTCTTTGATGTTTGAGTACAGCAATTCCACCACCTACGTCATGCATTTGATGCATGCATATTGGCCAGACAAGCATATGTCTCTCTAGCGAGATATTTAGGATCCATCTGCTAATTTTTCAATCTGTTAATATAGTATGTCCTGGAACATGATGTAAAAGCAACTAATTATTTCAAGCCTAGAAATAAATAATAAATAGATATATAATATTAGAAAGGGGTTGCATGCCTTACCTCATTCATCCCAAAATCTGTCACCTTCTCCTCAAGATCCCCAATTTCCTGCACATTGAACTTGTTGATGAGAGTAATACAAGAAATGGTGGACATAGGCTTGACGACCAGATCATCTATCACCATGTATGTTACTACGCCTTTCATATAACCACCCTCACCACCAGATGCCTCAGAAGAGGATGAAGCAGCTGGTCTGACAACCCATGAAATTTTGGTACTCATGCTGCAACCGCAATAAGGACATTTTGCTGAGGGGGGCATCAGTGACATAGTAGTTACAGCTTGAAGTTGAAGTATTAGAGCATCTGTAGAAGTTAGTTGGTGCAGAAGATGAAGCTTCAGGTAATAACAACGGTAGCTCTGGACTGCTGCTTGGTAGCTTGGGCTGCAACAGAGCCTCTTTCTGGTTTGGTTTCAAATATATGTCATTTAGATTCTCAATACTCTTAGAGGCTGACTAAGCTACCTGTTGCGCCTACATTGGTGAGGAAACTAATAACAGTTCCAACTGGTAAAGCCAAGCAATGGAAAAGGAAATCCACAAAGTCCTTTCCAGCTTCAGCAAAAAGCACCATATGGCTTCTTGGTCAACAAGAAGCTTCAAGCTCATCTTGGTTGCTGTCATGCTTGTTTTTGTTCTTGACCTCTCAAGAGAATTAGACCAATCTAAAAAACAGCCTTCCTCCCTATATTACTGAGATAAAAGCCAAATTGAACTTTGACGAGCTTGGTTGTAGGCAATGGGAAACTTCCTTAACTAAAAGATCCTAAAAAGTACAGAACATGGATTCACCAAATGCAATAAGAATAAAGAAAGGATAATGTTACCAATCAACCTCCAGATTTTCCATGAAGCATTGGAAAAATCAATCCATCCCTCTTCTTCAGAACATTCTAACATCGCTGGATATATGTTTATCATGAAAAAGAACCTGACGGTACATGGCAGCATATCTTATTCATGTTTTAAGGTCATCCAGCATCACAAACAAGAATCTCCTTCTGTCCTTCATGCAGACTCTTAAGTAGGGGCTTTGACCCATGTATCTCAAACATTGTTGCAACTTACTTCGCAAATCACGGGACTTGTTTCCATTTCATGTGTGAGATTGTTCGCTTTGCTTTCATTTTTTTAAGTTTTCCGGTGCTCTTAACAACGAATAAGTGTGAAAGCAAAGTATAGCAAATATCAGATGAAAACAGAGAAAAAAAGGTTGCACTTTGCCTCTTAAGGCGAAACGAAGTAAGAAACTATCAAAAAAATTCAGGCCAAACTTTAGATATCAGACAAAAGGCTTTAAGAGTTTTCAATACTCCAAATAGACCAAGCCAATCACATATAAAAAAAACCTGCGAACCAACATCGGATCAACAGAGCGAAAAGTAAAGATCATAACTTTCCACACGATTCCTTCGCTATGATGGATTCTGTTAACCACATCATCCATAAATCAAGTCGGTACCCATTAATTGGTGGGGTTAAATGACCAAGGTATCCCGATTACACAACAGCTTCGGACATGAACCAACGTCAGACATGAGATAACAAAGCGACCCTATGTATAAAAATGTGCACACCTCTACTCTGAGAGAGAGAGAGAAAATATTTTGGGTATACTCGAAATTAAAGAGAATTTAATCTATGGCATACCACTTTGATCAGTACTCCCTTAGTTACAGAAGCTTCTTCGTCTGGGTTTCGCGCGCGCGAGAGAGATAGAGAGAGATTCTTGAAGATTATAGGGATGGAGTCTGGAAAGGCGGGATTAAGAAACAAACGAAAAATAAAAGGTCGGCTTTTTGGCGGAGTTCCGAAAGTGTTTTCCGGAGTCTACTGTCGTCCACTCCACTTGGCGGGAATTTCTTTCCACGAACAGCAGTAGCGGTGTACAAGGTAAGTGGTTTCAGATTATGTACATATTCTATATAAATTTAAAATTTAGCCATTGAAATAAGTTCTTTATTTTTTGAAACCTAAAACTAGAAACCTACCCTGTCACTGAATTATTAATTAAATAATTACAATAAATCATCACATTTGATTTGATGACTACCACTTGCAACTTATATTTAAACACACAAAGAATTTGAAATATTAACAACGTAAAATCTCTATCATAAAATGACATCGAACACTATGAAAAGATATAAACCAAGAAAAACATATAAAAAAAATGGTTCTAAATTCCATCTACCTATAACTTAGAACATACCCATCGAAACAAATTCTTCAATTTTTTGAACTTGGATTCTACCTTGTATACCTTAAAACCTGAAGCTGGATAGGTTTTCATCGATCCGGTTCTTCAATTTCAGTTCTGCTCTAGATCTAAGAAGCACCAATACTCTCCCAAAGTTTTTTTGTGTCATATGTCGACATTTCGACACGTGTCCAACATTCTCGAATACTCTCCGATACTTGGTCAACACGTGTCGAAAAATTCCGACATGCGAGTTTCCGACATATGATTCCGACATGTGAGGTTAATTTTAAAAATTTTCAATAAATAAGGAGTCAAAATATATATATGTGAAAATAAATAATAATAATAATAATAATAAAATTAGGAAAGAAAAAAAAAAAACCTAACATTCTCTTCTTTTATAACTATCACTTCTCGTGATACACAATTCAACCTCAAGTTTTTTTTTTTTCTCTTCTCTTCCGATAAGTTTAATACACGAGTCTAGAAATGTGAATTCCTTGTTTTTTTCTTTCCGAGTTTTATGGATTATTGGAAAAGAAGTTGAATTTGTCAAATTGAAACAATGAATGATTTTAATAAATGGTGAATTAATGTTTTTAGTGTAAATCCATTCTAGGCTTTGTTATTATTTATTTATTTGTGAATTTGAGTTAAATTAATTTGATTAAAATAATCATAAAAATGATAATTTATTATCTATACATAAAAATACACATTTAATATACAACATGTATCAACATGTCCGAATTTTTTGTTTTTTGAAAAACGGCATGTCAGCGTATCGTGTCGTGTTGTGTTGCATGTCGCGTGTCAACGTTGATGCTACTTAGCTCTAGACCATGCTCACCTCTACCTTATAACTTTTCTTTTATGACATTATTGCATTTTATTATGAAGAATTATCATAATATCACAAAATAATTTAATAACATTTTATACTTAATTACGAGAAACATGTCATTTTGTTTTGCACAAAGCACCCTCCACTAGACGTTGCGATAGACCGATCTCATATAAAACGAAACACCACAAATTTATTATATTTATGTCAATTCAGTCTTAAATTTTTCAATCATACCAATTAACTTATAAACCTATTAACAATTTGTTGATGAATCCTATCTAGCCAATTTTGATTGAAAACCTCTAATAAATGCCGATCATCCTATAAGGGACGATAAACATTAACTTGGATAATTTTTAATTTTTTCTTTTCTTTCTTTTCTTTTTTCTTTGTGGATCAGCGAGGTCTAGGCAAGGGCCTTGGTGCCCTCACCCATGGTCGACAGTGGTTGACAAGCAATGTCACCGGCCTAAAGTTGCAAGAAAAACAAAGAAAGCAAGGGAAAAAAATGAAAGAAAACACAATAAATAAATAAATAAATAATTGTCAATGTCAACGCCGATAGTGGCATCTCAGTGATTTCCAATCAAAAGGTTTAAGAATCAATTGGCACAATTAAAAAGTTTAAGACTGAATTTGTACAAACACAATAAATTTAGAACTTTTTTATTTATTTTTCCCATATATATTCTTTTTCTAGTTAAGATTGAAGAAAATTTCCCTTAACCATATCTTTGATTGACGAGGTATAAATTAATATTAATGTCCACATGGAAATTTAAATAGAACAAAGTGAATAGTGTGTATGTTTATTACTCATCAATCAAATATACCCTTGGAAAGTCCTCCGACCCCATATTAAGGTCAAATGTAGGGAATACAGCCTACAAAATGACATTTCAAATGGCCCATTAGGTTAGTAAAAATGTTTTCATCTTTCCATTATCCATTCTTTCTTTTTTCTCTAACAGATGGTCAGAACTTCATCTAGGTTCAAATCCTACTGAGAGGTCCACCAGAGATCAGAAATTGTTGAAGAAAGAATAAGATGTTTCTTTTGTCCCTTCCAGGCGATCGGAAAATAAAGAAATAGTTACTATATTCAAGATAATTATGTATTTACAAAATACTGTCTCAATTCATCCTATTTCATCAAATCCGGGATGTGATATGGTTCCGAAGGATGAACTGGATATGCACAGTTCCCATAAGATTTCATTCAAATATTTCTAACTTCGAATTCTCTTTATTTTTATTCCTATCCATATAAGAAGTTTTAGAAACTTGGCTATCTTTATAGAATGTCTCTTGAAAGTTGAATTCATCCCTTGTTTTTTCCTTTTCATTCACTCAGATCTCTTCCCTTTCATCGATTTTGTCCGGATCCTCCTTTTCTTCCAAAAAAAAAGAGAAGGATCTTATTCGGTGGATCCCTCTTGTTCCTGTTTAGTCCCTTTCGTTTCGAAAGTTGTTTCTATTTCTACATCTGTGGTAGGAGCAAGGTCGGTTAAATCGTCCGCAGGTACATAAACTACTTGAATAGAAGTTATGGATCCCTCTTTGGTAGAAGTAATTCTTTCTTGTAAAGTACTCTTTTCGATACTAAGGGTAGGTTGATAACCCACAGCAGAAGGCATTCTACCCAATAAGGCAGATACCTCAGGATCACTCTATTGGCATATATGAACATGAAAATTCTATGTTGGAATAGAAATTATGAAAGCATGTTTAATGTGCTATTTTCACGATATACAGATTTTCAAAGATTTTATGCAATCTAAAGTTGTCTATCTCCAAAACAATTTTAAATTTTGATTAACTACTGCATAAGTTAAATGCACAAAATAGGTTATAGTAAAATTAATAGCTTATCAATTTAATTTTACTACACCCTAGACTTTACCACCCACACATAACCGATGTGAGATCCCATGGCACCCCCGATGGGATGCTCTCAAATTGGCGCTAAGTACACTATGCATCAATAGATCATCTGTATCCGATATTATAACTACACAAAACTTATTCTGTTTCACATTTTCAACCTCCTATAGTTCTATTACACTTCTGAAACTGTTGGTAATTTTACTAATGTATAATTAGGGCGTGTTTGTTTTATTGAAACTTTCATAGTAAAGAAAATATTTTCATTTAAAATCATTTAAAAGAAAAATTGTTAGTTTTCATTTATTTGATGGTTTAAGAAAAATAATTTCCTTTTTGCTAAATAGGGAAGTTTTTTTTCCCAAATCTAAACTCCTTGTTTTCTAGTTCATTAAAAATATTTTTAAGATTAATTAGTTTTCTGTCATCCAAATATCAGAAAGTCAAAAAATAAATTTCCAGAAACAATTTTCTTTCAAACAAATGAATCCTAACAAGCAAAATTTCACTTGATAGCTTCTTCAAGAACCAAAAAGGCCAACGAATCCCAAGGATCTAATTATCTTGCACTATTGCATTCTTAAAAAAATGTACACACACACACACACACACACATATATATATCTAAAAATGGACTTTTTACATCTTTCTAAAGCCTCCTAAATTTCTATCTCTAAAGCCTCCTAAATTTCTATCTTTCTATAGCCTCCTAAATTTCTATCTCTAGAGTCTCTAAAATTCCTAAAAATTGGAAACAACGTATTTTTCTAAATCAATCGCTTAAAATACTATTGAAATACTCGTCGACGAAATTGATATCCCCATAAGTCAAGGTCAACATGATCGATTACCAAATAAAACTTCAACCCGATCTATCACAGTGCATCTCAATCCCATCAATTTCTTCGGAAACATTCATATATGAATTCATGAACATTTCCCAATTCCCTTTTCTTCATCATCATCATCCATGGATTGATTTTTTTCTTTTTCGAGATGATAAGGCCAAACAATGCATGATACACTCTTCACTGTCTCGTTGCCTTCCTCCAAGCCCCTTGGACTCCCTACCCACGAATGTTCCAATGGGTTAAACTCTGAAGCAAATAGACTCTGCTCCCCGGAAGAAGATAATGGAGTCAACGCCAAAGTTAAAGTTGAAGCTCGTGGTCGACAAGAGCAAGCAAAGATTGGCTTCTGCAGAATCAGGAAAAGACTTTGTGGACTCTCTTCAACGTCAATGGCTCGACGATCGTGACTCTTGCGCACATTCAAGCCGGGAAAGCCGACTCCTTGGACAGCAACTTTGGCAATCTTTTGCAAGAGCCTCGAGGACCTGGAGGATGTGTATCACATGATGCCTCACCACAAGCAGAGCCTCTTGAAGCCCAAATTCCCCAACCGCGGTTCAAACATCGCATTCCCGTTCGCTCTTTTATTGCCTATTTATTCACCGCCTTCATCACGCCAAGGCTGCCGGGATTGTGGACCAGTTTGAGTAAGCCAAATCGAACTACATTTGTTTTCCTGGCTAGTTCCTGGATGGATGCTTTTTTCTTTTCTGTCTTCCACCATGTGTACGGCATTTGGTTTTATCCTTACAACTGATCCAATTGGTGAGTACTGGACCAAAGAACGTCGATCAAAATTCAAAATTTACAGTATGTTCAGTCGACGACAATTAACATCCTACATACCCTTTGGTGTTTCCTTTGGCAGGGAAAATTGCAGCTGGAGGCATTATTGCTGTCCCAAGACAGTTCTAACCGATGTCTTCCGTAGCAAGAAAGGCCGAAATGATTTTGCTACGGTCAGTCCTTGTATTACAAACTAGCGGTGAGCATTGGTCCATGGTTACCGGTCCAACCCTACCAGTTCTGGTCCGGTTCCAGGGAGATTGGATCAATCTTTGGTCCTGGGATCTTTGGAAAAGCACTGTGCGAATTGGTTCTCGATCCTGAAAATTTAGGGTCACTTCAATTCGGACCAACCGTGATTGCATATATTATATATTATATATCTAAAATATATTATATATCTAAAATATATAATTTATAATTTTTTTTATATATTATAAAGAGAAAACCTTTTTATATATCCAAAATTTAAAGAGAAAACCTAAAGTCAATCTTAGTCTTTAATTTATCTTTCCCCATGCTCAACTTATCATCTTGTCCCATATCTTTATGAGTGATCTTAATCGTTTTTATGGTTTCTTGCATTTAACAGGTGTGAAATTTCTATTGGTGTCTTATCTTAAATTTGTTGAAGATGTACTGGCATTTATAGTTTGGTTGCAAAATGCCGCATTATCGATGGATATGTAATTTGAAATTGTAGATTTGCCTTTTCAAGAAATACACAAAATGTAATGAAAAAATTATCGATTGATCTTGGGTTGACCTTAGAATCGGACCGAATCCATTAAGTCGATTCAATCATCGGTCCTAGGCTTAATAGGGTTGATCCTCAGTTTCAAAAGTTGAGGACCAACACTATGCGAGTTGGTCTCATGTTGAGCCGACCTAACTCAGACCATGCTCACCCTTATTACAGACCCTAACTCATCTATAGCAATGCAGCAGTAACAGAGAAATTTTAGCGATACCTCATTATAACTTACTAATCGTGTGATTGTCGCACTTATCTCACAAATGTTTTCATTTTCTTTGGGAAAGCAGTTCATAGGAGATATATTAATTTCGTGAACCAATGGATCTATTCACATGAGACACATTTGTGCAACTTGACAATCATGTGTGTACATTAGAGGCAACATAGTCATACACACCATAGGACCACATATCAGTCATCACCAGAAACTAATTTCTGAGTAAGCTCATATTTGGCAGAAACTAATTTTCTCAACGGCGATTGAATAGCCTCATCAGCATCTTACAAACCAGCACGAATAAACCAACGCAGTAAGCAAATATATAATAAGGACTAATTTTAAGAGCTGAAGGGTAGCGTTTCACCGATTTCCTCCCGCTGAATATGTCCGTGAGAACCGTTTTGGAGTGCAATGAAGCGTTCAACAGCTTTATGGCCTGAAAAAAGATCACATAGAGCAAGACAAGTAAAAAGGGGGTACTCGAGAAAGAACAGCGCGGCTGCTTTTATAAGAAACGGTAATAGCGCTTTTGCAATAGCTAACATATTCAGAACTGAATCATAAATGTAAGTTGAAGAATTAATGTGGGCTGCGGGTGTTAAAGCACACAGAGACTCAGAGAAGTGTTTACAGGAATCTGCAGTTTCTTCTTCTGTATAACCGAGGATTGATGTGCTCTTAGTTGATGAGTTAACAAAATAGTAATCGGATGGATCGAGCCTTCCAATCTCACATAAGCATTGCAATAGCTTTAAAACTGATTTTTCTCAAATGCCATGGCTCCAAAATTGAAGCGACGAACAACCACCAGTCAAAAAACCCTCAGGTATTATTATAGAATTTCAAATCTCGTCCAAATATTCGTAAGAGGTCACGAGTTTTGCAGGCCTTACCTCATCCAAGCCGAAGTCGACCACCTTCTCTTGAAGATCCTCGATTTCTTGCACATTGAACCCTTGAGGAGAGTAAGGGAAGAGATGGGGGACATAGGCTTCACAACCAGATCGTCCGTCACCATGTACGTGACGCCTGTCACATAACCACCCTCCCCACCGGGTACCTCAGCCGAGGATGCGGCATCGGCAGCTGGTCCCACGACCCATGACAATTTCTTGCTCATGGCTTCGTTGCAACCAGGACATTTCGTAGAAGGGGAACCCGTCACACAGCCACGGCAAAAGGTGTTTACACCGAAGAGATCACTGGAAATACGAGGACAAGTGTAGTAGTTAATTGGCACAGAAGGTGGAGCCTCGGGCAACAATGAGAGCAGGACATCTGGACCGGACCTCTGTGTCTTGGGATTCAAAAGAGCATCTTTCTCTCTAGGTTTAATGAATGTGTCACCGAGATTCTCGACACTCCCGTAAAGATTGCCAATGCCACCCACCGTGCCTGCTTTGGTGAGGAGACTCATAATAGTTCCGACCGGCAAAGCCAGGCAATGGAAAAGGAAATTCACAAAGTCCTTCTCGGCTTCGGCAAAGAGCACGGTCTGGTTTCTCTTGTCGACAAGAAGCTTCAAACTCATCTTGGCTGCTGCCATGCTGGGACTTGGTCTATGCAGAGAATTAACTGTACAAACAAGATGGTTTTAATCCATAATTTCACTATAACAAGGAGTGAATTAGGCTGCTGTTTGGTTAAAGAAAATCATAGTGTCCATCCAACTCCAGGACTCTTCAAAATAAGAGATTCATCGAAATGCAGATACAACTGTGCAAATCATCTGTACTGAATTCTTCCACCATCTAATATTTCAATGATCGTTACTCAGTGCCTCTTGTGCTGATGTGGCGACGCATAATCATATTTACCGCATCATAAATCCCGGAACTTCCTTTTGGTTCTGGTTCCAGAACTTCGCTAGTTTTTCCTCCCAGTTTTAATTTTCTCCATGAAGTTGGAGACATATGACATCGGTGGTGTCCAGCCGGGCTAAGTCTGATATCAAGCCTAGAAACTCTGCCTTTTTAACTTGCGTTTTTCTTTTCAATAGAACCCTTTTTATTGGTGCAATTGAACCCTCTGCCTCGTGCAATTCGTGCAATTAAATTATTTAACCATCAATTACTAGTGGCATTACAAAATCTAATCTAAATGAATGGAGAAAACAGATCATCACAAATCCACTGAAAGTATTTCAAATCAAGCTGGACTTAGAACAATCGCAAGACCGTCTCGATGGAAAACGAGACAAAATGGAGAAATGCGTAACAGTTTGTTTCTTTTGTCGGATAAGCGAATGTGCAGCAGTTGGAAACTACATGATACTCTAAAAAAAAAACAACTCCTGCTGGAGAGAATCATCAGCGATGCACGTCAACATGCGGAAGCTTCACTCTACAATCATGGGTAGTAACCGAAAAGCAAGAGCATGTCTACTTCAGTTTCTTTCTGCTAACACAGGCTCGCAAGAGCGTCGACCAGATCACATGAATGGATGTGGCAAGAACCACTCTTAATGCCTGCAAAGAATAAGGCGGAAACCAAGCTTGTAAAACAGAGAGTGATAAAGAAAATGCGCACCTCCAGACCGTGGCTTCGACTCTGCGAGTGCAAGAGCTGCTTCTTCTCAGAGTCTCTTGGTCCCTGACAGACAGAGCTTCGCCTCTTTTATGGTGGAGTCCGTTTTCCTTTTGAGACAGGGCCTTCTTGACTAAGTCTTTCGCTGTAGCCTGTAGTACAGCGCCGGAGGTGCTTCTCGAGGAAGTTTTCGCAGTTTTTTTTAAAAGTTTTTTATTCCAAGTTGCGTTTTTTCTAGGTTTTGCATAAAGTTCGAACTTTATCCGGTCGATGGTCCTAACAGTAACAACTAGACGGTGATCGACCAAGCTCACATGTTTTATCATTTAGGATTTGATTGTGCTAGTGCAAATTTTTGTTCAATTACAAAAGATAAATCTTGATAAATGAAATCACATGGTTTGGTCTGCAAAATGCGCAGGGACTTTTTATTAGTTATGTCCAGCAGAAAATTAGATCGGTTGAAGATCTAATTTAAAATGAAAAAACAAAATTAAGATTCCTAACCTTTTGATGTTTGACGTCGACGGGGGCTTCAAAGAAAGGTGCCGGGAAAAGCTGTGTGGCGGTGGCTCCCTTCGGCCAATTATTGACCATCATCGCTTCCGTCGCCTTTCCTCTCTCCTTCATATGATTTCTTCTTCTTTTTCTTTTCTTAATTAAAACTCAGCCCTTGGTGTGCTCTTGAGGCAATTTTTACTTTTAGCGTTTACCATTAGTTTTTATTTGGTTTTAATTTCTAAATTCAAAAGTATATAACTGTTGACCTTTAAGCTCATATGATTTTTTTCTTTTTTGTAATACTTAAACTATAGATATATATTTTACATTTCGGAGGAGATCTAATCGGAGACCCACTATTTCTAACAAGAAATTCCTACATAAATAAGAAAAGCCTTGCCATTTAGTGTTATTTGAACTATCAACAGTATAGTTCTAAGTAACCATTTAGTTTTATACCGAAATCTAGAAATTGATGACTTATCCAATCTTAATACCTCTAAAACATAGATCTACAACCCACGTCTATAGCTTTTTACCCCGCTAGACTTGTATTTCCACTTCATACAAATCATGGAGTTGTGAAAAAGAAAAGTCAGTTTTGTAATATGAGGATTACCAAAAAAATTCTAAACTTATCACACTTGTATCAATTTAGTCATAAACCTTTAAATTTGATCAATTTAGTTCTAAACCTTTAAATTTGATCAATTTAGTCCTAAACCTTTTGATGATTTTATCAATGTAGTCATTCTAGATAATTTTGATAAGAAAACGTTAACATGGATGCCAGTTGTCCAAGTAGCATCGTCAATGCAGATGTGGACAAATTTTTGCAATCTTTTTATTTTTAAAATGTATTTAAAATTTAAAATTTTTCTATTCTTTTCTTTATTGCAACAAGTGAAGGTCGGCAAAGGCCTAATGATCCTTGCCGAGCACTAGTTGAGGGCTTGCAAATCCACGTCAAATCTAGACAAAGGCCATCCTGCCTAGGCTCTCACCAACCGTGGGTAAAGCGACCCTCGCTTGTGGCTAGTGAGGGAGACTCTCACCTAGGTGAGGCCAAACCTCAAGTAAGATTGGCCATTGGCAAAATCAAAAAAAAAAAAAAAAAAGGAAAAATAATTCAAAAAATACTCATGTCAATACTAATCATACCACATAAGACTATTGGCACTAACTGAACTATCACATTATCAAATTTCTAGGTTAAAATTGGCCAGAAAGATAACATTGGCAAATCATCCAAAATGTTTAGGATTCGATGTCACAATTAAACAAATTAGGAATTTTTTGATAACTTTTCGTAATTTGGGGTAACAACATTCAATAGCATGGCCTTGATAGCCCATCTCGTAAATGTAGGAAGTTGAACCATAAACAATCTAAAGCTATTGACTTGGGTGAATTCTCATGATCCGACTTTCTTACCGTAATCACCAAATAGTAGATATGATATAACAAAATTCTCTGAAATTCGTATCATATCATATTTAGTCATATCCTGATTAGAAATCCGAACAAACGTAGCCTAATGGTCCTCTTAGCAAGTATTTTCGAGATATAATTAGGTACTTAATTTGAAGTAGTTCCATATTCGGAGTATTGATTTCACACAATACTGAGAATTGTTAGTGCATTGAAAATATGGCATTTCTCTCAATCGATCACATAAAAATTGCCTCTAAATACTACTTATCAACAAAATCGATACGATAAAAAGCCTTCCAATATCCACGTAAGTCAAGATCTGTCAAGGTCAATAGGATTGATTACAAAACAAAACAGTTCATAGCAATCCTAAACCCATAAATTTCCTCGGGAACATTCATACTTTAGGCTCGTGAAACCCTCCCAATTCCCTTTTCTCCATCATCTTCCATGTATTGACTTTTCTTTTTTCGATATGATGAGGCCAAGCAACGCATACCCTCTTCACCGTCTCATAACCTTCCTCCAGGGCCCTTGGACTCCCTATCTCTGCACCCAGAAAAAAAAAAGAAAGAAAAGAAAAGAAAAGAAAAGAAGAAGATGGGCCAACGAGTTGAACTCTCAAGCTCCTATATATACACTTTCCGGAAACATCTGCTGATCAGTCACAAAGAAACATACTGGATGCTACTCACCAAGAGAAGATAATGGAGTCAGCACCAAAGTTGAAGTTGAAGCTTGTGGTCGACAAGAGCAAGCAAAGAGTGGTCTTTGCAGAAGCAGGAAAAGACTTTGTGGATTTCCTCTTCCACGTCCACGCCTTGCTGATCGTGACTCTTGGGCACATTCAAGCCGGGAAAGCTGACTCCACGGACGGGAGCTTGGGCAATCTTTACAAGAGCGTTGAGGATTTGGAGGATGTGTACTTCATGATGCCCCGCCACAAGCATAACCTCTTGTAGCCCATACTCCCCAACCGCGGTCGAAACATCACATTCCCATTTACTCATTTAACGCCTAGTGATTCATCATCTTCATCACGCCAACCCCACTGCTACATGTGCCTGAGTGGAGATTGTAGTTATTACTATTTGAAGGTTGGCGATGACCCTTCCATGAAATGTCCTAGGTGCAAATCCATCATAGGCCGAAGAGTGGATTTTGTTGAAGTGCCGGCTGGGGAGAGTGGTTACGTGAAAGAGCTGGTGAAGTATGTGGTGATGGACGATCTGGTGGTGAAGCCGATGACTGCTGACTCGTGCACCGCCATCTTGAAGCAGAAGGCCGCAATGATTGAGGACAAGTTTGTTGATTTTGGGGTGGATAAGGTAAGCCAAATCCAACTATATCTGTTTTCCTGGCTTGTTCTTGGGTTCGTGCTTTTTTCGTCTTTCTCCACATGCTTGCCATTTAGTTTCATCCTCACAGCTAGACTATGAGAGCCCTGAACAAATTCAGACGATGTATGTGGTCAGAATTCTTCTGAAATCTTTTTCAGCATCTGCCGTTTGCTCGGTCAACAATAATTAACATTGTATTAACCCTTTGGTGGTTCCTTTGGCAGGGAAAATTGCTGCTGGAGCCATCGTTACATTCCAAGACAGTTCTAAGCGATGTCTTCCTTGGCAAGAAAGGCATAGACGATATTGCTACAATCACTTCCTTGTTTTACAGAGCCTAGCTTCTCTAGAGCAATGCAGTAATAAATTAGGAATTTTGGTGCTACCCAATAACTAATTACTAATCATGTGATTGTCGCACTTATTTCGCACATGTTTTCATTTTCTTTGCCATGTCTGTTTATAGTAGACCTATCAATTTGGTGAAACCGGTTTATCCATTCACATAAAACGCATTAGTGCGACTTGACAAGCATATGTACATTAAAGGCAACTTACGTCTTACACACCATTGTACCACAAACCAATCGTCACTCAGAAACTAATTTCTGAGTAAGCTAATACATAACAGAGACTAATTTCTCAATGGGGATTAAATGGCTTCATCAGCATCTTACAAAGTCACACTCGCAGGTATAAACTCCCCCAGCAAGCTAATACATAAGAGAACATAGTTTCTGAAGATGAGGAGTAGCTTTTCACAGATGTTTCCTCTCGCTGAATATGTCTGTGAGAACCGTTTTCGAGTGCAAAGAAGCATTCAACAGCTTTAGGGCCTGAGCAATGATCACATAGCAGAAGACCAGTTAAAAAAGTGGCACTTAAGAAGGGACACCGGTGGCTGCTTTTTTTGGCAAGTTTAGAATGGGGACAGTATGTTTCTTTAAAACTGAAACAGCACTTTTGCAGTAGTGCACATAATCAGAACTTGATCACCTTGTCAAAGACTTCTGATCATTTAAATTGAAGAATTCATGCGGGCAACAGGTCTAAAAGAATATTAACATGGAGACTCAGAGATGTGTTTATCGGATATGTCCCTGTAATTAGAAAGGAATCTTTAATTTCTTCTTCCATATATCTGGGCATTGCAGTGTTCCTAGATGATGAGATAACCAGATAATGATCGGATGGATCAAGCCTTCTAACCTCACAAGAATATTGTAATAGCTTTAGAACCGGTTATTCTTAAATAATCGAATGCCATGGCGCCGAACTTGAAGCAAACCAAAAACCGCCAGTCGAAAAAGCTCTCAGATTTAATTGTTGAATTTCAAATGTGGTTGGAATATATGTAAGAGGTCGCTACTTTTGTGGGCCTTACCTCGTCCAAGCCGAAATCGACCACCTTCTCTTCAAGATCTCCGATTTTCTGCACATTGAACCTGCTGAGGAGAGTATTGGAAGAGATGGTGGACAAGGGCTTCACAACCAGATCGTCCATCACCATGTATGTAAAGCCTCTCACATAACCACTTTCCCCACCGGTTACCTCCGCTGAGGATGCCGCATCTGCAGCTGGTCCCGCAACCCATGAGACTTTGTTGCTCATTGCATTGTTGCAACCAGGACATCTCGTAGAAGGGGAATCCGTCACCCAGCTTTGGGATGAACCGTCTGGACTGAAACTACTACTGCAAGAAAAATGACAGGTGTAGTAGTTGATTGGCGCTAAAGGCAGAGCTTTGGGCAACAGCAAGTGCAGAACATCTGAACCGGAGCTCAGAGCTTTGGGATTCAACAGAGCATCTTTCTCTCTAGGTTTAATGTATGGGTCACTAAGATTCTCGACACTAGCATAAAGATTGCCAAAGCCACCCGCCACACCGGTTTTAGCGAGAAGACTCATAATAGTTCCCACTGGCAAAGCCAGACAATGGAAAAGGAAATCCACAAAGTCCTTCCCGGCTTCAGCAAAGAGCACAGTCTGGTTTCTCTTGTCGACGAGAAGCTTCAAACTCATCTTGGTTGCCGCCACACTCGGCTTTGGTCTGATAAGACCTCCGACAGCTGAACCAACAAGCCAGTTTTAATACATAATTTTACTAAAACACAAAGTGAATCGGGCCGCTGTTTAGTTACAGAAAATTAAGATTTCGTCTGATTCCATAAGTCTTCAAAAGTAAGAGATTCATTGAATTGCAGATATAATCGTGAGATGATAGGAAGAGCAAAAGGTTGCAAATCAATTGTACCGAATTCTTCCAGCATTTTATTTTTCGATGATCATTACTCTGCGCCTCTTTATCCTGTGCTATGCAACGAGGCATAATCATATGAGAAAAATATTCGACATTAAGACTATGCAGTAGAGGTCATGCTCGACAGACAGACGATACCCCATAATTAATTTCGGAACTTCCTTTTGTTTCCTATTTCAGAACTTTCTAGTTTTTCTTCCTAATTCTCTGCATGAAGTTGAAGACAAATGACGTCAGTGGAAGAAAAGTACTGCGAGGGTCGATGATTGATGATGGTGGGAAGTGAAAATAAGAAACGGGCTGGTTTTTTTTTTTTTTTTTTTTTTGTCAAAAAACGGGCTGGTTTGGCTGGGCTACTTTTGATATTAAGCCTAGAAAATCTCTCATGCCGGCCATGATAAAGGAAAAAGTCAACTAGTCCTTTTAACTTGCATTTTGGTTTTCAATCGAGTCCTTTCGATTGGTGCAATTGATCCCTTTAGCTCGTGCGATTTGAGCAAGCGAATCATTTAATCATCAACTACTAGTTGCATTGCAAAATGTAATCAAAAAAAGAAGGAGAAAACATATAATTTTAAATGTAGCGTTTAAGCTAATAAAAGAAAAACAAGAAAGAAGAAAATTGTAGGAAATGCAAGGCACACCGATTGGGGGCATCGCCACAAAAAAAAAGTGTTAGCCTGTGACGCTAGAGTGAGAGAGAGCTCACGAAATGACAATCGAGTTAAATGTCTGCTTGACAACAAAGGTGATCATTCGATTGAAGGTCAGGCCTAAATTTTTGCCTTAGCATACCATTTTATAGAATTCTTATTTAAAAATCTTAGATTCGGCTGGACCGAATTTTCTCGGTTAATTTCCTTGTCCAAGCCTGTCCAAAAATGCCTTAAGGCTCTTGTGGCTCGGGCTAGGCCTGCCGGCACGCGGGTTGTTTGACCCATGATAGGATCTAACCGACGGTCCCTGCTCCAAGCTTTGGTCCAAGTTGATCACACCAGATCATCCCAAATCCACCGAAATATTTCTAACCAGGCTGGACTTAGAGAGCGCAATCGAAGGTGGTCTCAATGGAAAACGAGAGAAAATGGAGAAATACGCAAAAGTGTGCGTGCGTGCGTGCGTGCGTGTGTGTTTTTTTTTTAAATGGTTTCTGGATAAGTAAACGTGCAAAAGTTACATGAAGAAACATCTTCATGATATACTAAAACCAACTCCCGTTGGGGGAACATCATTAGCGCAGCATGTCGATATGCGGAAGCCTCGCTCCAACGAAGAAACAACAGCATCCCTACTTCAACTTCTTTATGCTAACACAAACTCACGAGAGCGTCAATCAGATCAAGCGAATGGATGCGGCAAGTTCAAGCGAACCACTCCTAATGCCCACAGAGAGAAATCGTGAAACCGAGCTCATAAAACACAAAGTGATTCCGAAATGCGCACCTCTGCGTCTTCGTGGCTGCATCCCTGCAAGTGTAAGAGCTGCTGCTTCACGAGTCTCGGTCGCGGACAGAGAGCTTTGCCTTTTTTTTGTAGTGGAGCTGGGAAGAAAGCGGGGGGGACTTTTTGAAAAAGACAACAGTTCTTTCTTTTGGGTCGGAGGAAATTATTGAGACAGGGACCTTCGAGGCGAAGTTTTTCGCTGTAACACAGGGCTGAAGGTGCTTCTTGAGGAAGTTTTCGCAATGGGGACTTATCATTAGGAGTGGTTAGTTCTCGATCTGGTTCCGATTCCCATTCCAAGGGGGATCGAGAACCGGACCGGGAAGATTAGTTCCCAAAATTCGAAGCCCGGGACCAAACGGTTGGTCTTAGGATTTGGAATTGGACACTTTTTTTTTCCACTACTTTTTTCTCATTATTATTTTTTTTTATGTTTACTTGGAACCAGACTGAGATGGTGTTTAGTTCACATTTTACTAATTTTTTAAAGAAATATAAAAGTACTTTTAGTCGGTTCACTCCGATCCCGTTCCCCCTTGAAACCGGGAATGGGACCACCCTGACATTGGTTCTACTTTTAAGAATTGGGAACTGGACTGACACTCTCAAGAGCTGGACAAACCAGCCAGTCCAGTCAGGTTTGGATGGTTCTCAATTCGAGCGGTTCATTTTGCACAACCCGACGCCACTTTCTTATTCATCAATTGGAAAGAATGAATTCGATAGTAGAATATAATTACACGGTAGATTATTCATCGTCAACAACGGACTAATCTACTGATGAAAATATTAAAATGTTATTCGCATAAACCGGACCCATTCATATAATATATCCAGTCAGTAGAATAACTTTCATACGCCTTTTTCTTCGCTTACATATAATAAGGATTCATTTTTCAAACGTGCCATGTCGAGAATTGATGCAAGAGCATCAAGCTTTACCAATGAACTCTCAAGCTCACCTTTGAACTCGTTGATTGATCCTTATTCCAACAAGCAAAGATTGATTTTGGCTATACTTTGATTCAAGGGGAGTTGAAGTTGTCAATTTTGATGATTGTCAATTGGCTACCTAGATGTTGATTTACACAGTCGGTGTCCACTACGAGACTCTAAATCCATTACCTAGAAACTAAAAGTTGTCCAAATCGATTTCCATCGCTGTTTGAAGATCTCATTCGATCATTATTTGGCTTCCAAGGCTAGTGCACAAATTTGGAAGAGTCAAAATTCAAGTTTTTATATGTTTCGTTTCTAGTTCCTAGAACTTTATTGTGTTTTCTAATACCTATGACTTTATTAGTTGGGTAGTTCCCATGTCTCAAATACTTTGTCTATTTTCTATGTATTAGATTCCTCTATAAATAGAGTAGAGTTCTTAATTGTATTGTTAGGAGAATACTATGTAATTGAATACTTATCCAATTCTTTATCCAACGTCGTTAGTGGTGAATCAAATAGTTCCGTTTCCTTAAACGATAGAGCAATCGTTTGCACCTTAGCTAGTGACTTGTGCTTTTATGCTTTGATGGTGAACCTTCTTAATCTAATTTTTCTCAACACACTTGTCCATTCACATAACCAAGCAAACCCCCACTCTGGAATCACTTGTTCTACACAATCATCAAGTTGGTATCATATCTCAAGATTGAACTTATTTTGAGTGATTTCTTCTATTACCCATCTCCCATCCTATTTCATACTCTCTTTCAGAAAAAAAAAAAAAAAAAAAAGAGGTAAAAAAACTAGGTTGATAAGATTCTAAGAGGCTTGACTTTGGACCAAGTCAACAACAAAAGGCGTGATCGTGCAATAAAGGATCTCTGCCAGTAAATGAAGAAAGCCCTCACCCTCCTAGAGACATGACTAAAGGGTGCCAAAATATATTCAGCTAAGCCTTTGACTAAAGGTACACCCTTCTTTAAGGATGCTTGTTCTAATTAGGTTGAGAATACTTTGAAGTAGGAAACAACATAGATAAGCCCCTTGAGTTCGTTAAAGAGTGCCCAAAAAAATTAAATGGTGAAAATAGCAAGTGCTTTAAGTGTCACGGCTTTAGGCATCTACAAGTAGATTGTCCAAACTAGAGGGCTATCTCCACACTAGAAATTGAAAAATTAGGTAGTTCCCATGTCTTTAATGCTTATTCTATTTCCTCTGTATTAGTTCCTCTATAAATAGAGGAGAGTTCTCAATTGTCACGAAGAGTTGATGAATATATGAGAATTTCTCCATGTGAGTGGATATTTATCCGATTCTTTATCCAATGTCGTTGGTGGTGAATCAAACGATTTTGTATCCTTGGTTGGTGGAGCAATCCTTTATGCCTTGGTGATGAGTTGCCATTATCTCAGTTCTTTATCCTTGGTTGGTGATTTGTGCCTTTATGCTTTAGTGTTGAACCTTCTTTATGTAATCCATCTCGACACATCCATCCATACACATAACTAAGCAAACCCTCATTTTCAGAATCACTCATCCCACGCACGCATTTGGAAAGGATTTCATAAGTTGTGACACAAATAACATACATTCGGTGAGAGATAATTTGAGGTCGATGAATGGGTTATTTAAAATGAGACCAAAGTAAGCACTTCATATACTATCAATATTTCACGATCAAAACAAACAATGTAATGTTGTTCAGAGATTATGTGCATAATGTATAATAGATTACTAAATAAAGTTAGACTGGCATAAAATCAAGAGCAAAGTGGTGCAATAGAGTCAATAAGTTTGGTGCCAACTGTCTTGTGTAGAATGAATTAGTTGATAAGCTTGTAGGCCTCTAGCCGACCATGGCATGAGCACTATTGTCTCCAATCGAAACACACATGCATGTGAAGATAGAGGGAGAGATAGAGTAGGAGAGAGAAATGGTGACACATGGCCATTACTCAAGCTAGCTATAGTGGGATCAAGCTACCTCAGCCCAATGAGAAAATATTAGGTAGAGCTCTGAGTCTAGGTGTGAGAATCTCAGTTCGTTCACCAGGCGACATGTGTTGCCCTGGCTCATCACGCCAGAACCCTTCTCCTCCCTCATTGTCTTGCCTCTCTCTTTCCTCTCTTCTTTTTTCCTTTATTTTTTCTTTTTCTTCCTTTTCACTCCGACAAGGACGACAATAGACGTTCGTCCCCTTCCACCACCACCACCACCACCACCACCTCACCACCGTCTCAATCCTCCACCTTGTTTGTTGTTTCAATCCTCCATTGTCAAGCTCGAGCTCAGCCAACAAACTTGAGCATTAGATTTTGGATCTAAGGTCAAGTGAGTCATAGATTTGTGATTTAGAGCTCAACTCGACCTTGAAATGAGTTGATTTGGGGTCGACTAAGGCTAGCTTAGGCAATGAATGAGGTGGAGGCGACATGTGTCGCAAGGTGAATGAACTAGCTTTTTTACACACTAACCTCATAGCTCTACTTAATATTTTCTCCGAGCCAACTGTTGCTAAAGTCCCGCAACCCCACGGTGAGAACTGGCACACCGTGGGTCATGCTACCTCGGCCAACTATTGCCCTAGTCGTACAGCAGTGGCCATCATCAGCTTATGGGCTTTGGCCCCTATCAATGGCCTCAATGCTTGCTGGGTCAAACGTTTCACTTTTTTTCTAATTTTCAAACTTTTTTCTATTTTTTATTTTAATTATACTGGTTCTATATATATTTCAAAAACTTTGAAAGCGATGTAGGTTATTGCGTCTGCACCACATCACCATCTAAGGCTGACTAATCAACCCCATCAGTATTTCTATTTACTTTTTAACATAATAACCAATTCAAATTAGAAAATATATTTTGCTTAGAGACTATATTGGCAAAAAAAAAAATCTCCATTAACGAAATTAAGCAATAGCTTCCACCGCTGAAGTAAATAAAGTATAAGCATCTTATCAAACTTATATTGAAATTCCTCCACAAGCTCAACTGGTTGCTATGGACTTGTGAAAAAATTTGTGGTCACTATTGCAACGTTATTAGTCAGAAAAAACGGCACTGTCCTTAGCAATTTTAGTTTTTTTTTTTTTTTTTTTGTATATATTATTTTGTGCACGGTTTAGCCAGCCCTCTTAGTCGTTACCCCTCTCCGTTCTCTTCTTTTGTCACTATTTAGTTATAACTTCTTGTATTTAAGAAATAGTTTTTCACTGTAAAACTTCATTTATTTCAAATTATTTAAATAAAAATTTCTTTAAAAAATAACTAATATCGCTTGTAAAAATGAATGAACCAAAAATATTCTCACCGTCAATGAGAATGTTTAGATGTAAATTGCCGTCGGTAATAAAAATATTTTCTATTGACTAAATATTTCAAGTATTACAAGCGGTCATTTTAAAATATATATATTTAAATTATTCATTTTATACAAAATAAACTAAGCATAACATAATCTAGGTGTTGTGGTGGCCCCCGGCCACTTTTGACCGCCGTCGCTTTCCTCACCTTCCTCTTGCCGTGATATGTTTTGATGTTCTTGTTCTTCTGTCTTAACTTTTTGTTTTACCTTTTGTTCCATTAAAACTTAGCTCTAGGAGTATTTTTCGGGGATTCTAACATTTCACTTGTAGCATTTAACATTAGATTTACTTAATTTTAAACTTTCGGTTTCAATGGTATATAGCATTAGTTTATGTGTGTGAATAAATTTTCGCGGCTGATCTTGGGTGAACATGGAGATTAGTTTGGCCATTTGGCCCATTGACAACCATCTAGGAAGATATTCGTAACGTGGCTTCACCACCTTTCTAAGAGTAGGTGCTATAGGGGCCAGTTTGGTTCGGCTTTTAGCAAATGCCATTGGGAAAATGCAAATACCTTTGAGCTAAAGGGGTTTGTGCAAATGCAAATAGCATTTGGTAAATTGTAGTTTTAAAGTGCATTGGAAAAGAACTTTAGCTTAAACACCGTTTGGTAAAAACTACATTTTGTAAAGGATTTTTGGTAAATTTTATAAATAAAAAAGTTTTTATTTTTATTTTTAAATCTAGCCACCGGCGGCCAATGTCCGGCGGCCAGATCTAGCCACCGGACAACCTCGCCTGAGGTCCGGCGACCTCATGCGGGGGTCGCCCGGGTTCGCGCGACCTAGGCGACGGTCGCTGTCGTCGTCGGACCTCGGGCGACGCGTCGCCCGAGGTTCGGTGACCTCGAGCCTCCATCGCCCGGGTCGCGCAAACCCGCGACCACCACCGAGGTCCGGCGACCTCGGGCGCGCTGGGTCGCGCGACCCGGGCGACGCCGTGGGTCGCGCGACGCCTGAGGTCGGGCGACCAGGCCATGCGACCCAGGCGACGCCCGAGGTCGCGCGACCTCAGGCGGCGGTCGCCGAGTGGCCGCAACCCCCAGGCGGCGGTCGCCGGGGTCGGTGACGCCTCAGGCGACGGTCGCCGGTGCGGGCCTCTCCTTGGCCGGCGGTCGTCCGGCTCCGTTCATCTGTCCAAAGAAGATGAAACCGCAAGAAGATGAACAAGACCGCGAAGAAGATGAACAAAAGAGCGAACTTGCATTCCGAAAATGCAACTTTCCAAAAAGACCTCAAGAGCTGCATTGAGCTAAAGGCCCTTAGAGCCACTTGGAGATGCAATTGCATCTCGCCAAAGTCGTGCAAAAAAATGAACCAAACACCTTTGCATTTTACCAAGGGACTTTAGAGCCCAAATGAGCATTTGGAATGCTGAACCAAACAGGCCCATACTCTCCCAATTTAGATTTAGGTCAAGTTTTCGAGTTTTACTCTCTTGAACTAAATCTATATATAGATATGGGAGCTCCTTACAGGTATTAGATCTTTGTTTTTTTCAATATTTTGAAGTTGGCGTCTCTACACGGTGATAGGAATGAGGACGTTAAATCTAGATGTGCACCGCAAGCCATTGCAATTGGAGTGGGAGATCTTGGCATTTGCTTATCATCAAATTTGTCAAATCTATTTTTAAGGGATGAGAGTTCACTTCTAGCTGCAGATTATGCTTTGTTATTTGCTTTTTGGTTTTGCTTGGTTCTCAATTATTTGGGCTTTGCTAGGCTTGGAAACCTTCCATTTACCTATCAAGTATCATTCAGATATATGAATGGCATTTTTGTTTCGATAAAAATAAATTGTAAGAAATATTTTTTATAAATTTTAATTGAATATAGAAATTCATGTGGAAATAGAAAATGCCTTATCATTTAGATTCCATTTATTTCGTGAAAAATATCACAATTTTGGAAAATGTATTCTATAAAGCCATTTTTTTAGGAAAATGACAATATTTTTCTATATTTGGCTAAAACCTAAAAGTAAACTAGAAAATATTTTCCACTATTCAATATTGGATTTGATTTTTTGGGAAAATTTACCAGAAAAATCTAAAATTTGTATTTTTATATATATTTTTTTAAAATTGAATTTTTAATTATTTTTATTTTAAAATCCAATTTTTTTATGTTTATTTCTTTCTCTCTCTTTTTTTTCCTTCCTCCTTCTTCCCCCTTTTTCCTCCGCTTGCCACTTGCCTCAACAATGGCTGGCAGCTCGACGATTGGCCAAGACGCGGGTTACCGAGAACGAGGCTCAATCATCTAAGTGAGCTTAAGCTTGCTTGAGGCAGGTTGGGTGAGCTTGACCCTCACCAGATCCGCACGAGGTAGGTGAGGCTCAAGCCTTATCCGAGGTCACCATACGTTGGCAAGGCTCTAGCGACTGTCGAGCGAGGCTCAAACTCCCCCAACTTGCTGGATTTGGCCTCAAGCCAGCTTGAGCTCGCTAGATTAGGTGAGGTAGAGCCTTGCTAGCCTCGACAACCTCGCCATAGGTCGGCAAGCTTGAGTCTTGTCAGTATCTAGCGATCTTGGGCCTCACCAGCTTGTGGTGAGGCTCGACCTAACTTGTGGCTGGTTATCAGCTGCCGCCATGACTAGCGATCGGCCAAAGAAGAAGGGAAAAAAGGAAAAAAAAAATAGTTAAAAACTCAATTTTTAAAAAAATAAAAAAAACATAAAACATAAAAGGAAAATGTGTTTGGTGAAAGTTGGAGAGGTGAAAGAAGATATGGAAAACGTTTTCCACTTTCTGAAAAGTGGAAAACATCTTCCCCACTTTTGAATGTGTTTTTCTATTAGTGGAAAATGTTTTTCATAACTAGTTTATTTTCCATGAAACGAATGCTGAAAATCAAGAAAACTTTTTCTTGGATGTTGTTTTCCACAAAATGAACAGAGTGAACTACTATTTATATAGATGGGAGTAACCATTTAGTTTTATGCCGAACTCTGTAAATCAATGACTTATCTAATCTTAATACCTCGAACAAAAAAGAAGAAAGAATGAATCCATTGTAAAATTGTAGGCTTTTAAGATGAATATTGTCTTTTCTTTTCTCACAAAAAGCAGTTGTATGTAAAATTATATACAACATAGGTTTGTTACTGGCTAGCATTTGCGAAGAAATCAACAATTTTAAGTGAAAAATAAATTGGATAATGGGAGAGTATATTTGTTAAGAGTGACAAAGTTGAGAGAGTAGCTTATGGAATGGAGGGGAGAATTACTAAAAAAAAAATTAAATCTATTACAATCGTGTTAATTCAATTCTAAACTTTTTTTTTATCAATTCAATCTTAAATATTTTGTAATAATGCCAATTTAGTGCATCTAGTCAATTTTGGCCGACCAGTGATGATGTGGATGTCAAGCGGCGTCTATCGTCTGGCTAACGTTGACGTGACAATTTTTTAACAAATTTTTTATTTTTCAGCAAATTTTTTACTTTTCAAATTTTTATATTGATTTTTTTTCCTTTTTTCCCTCTTCTTTTTCCTTTTGCATTTCCCTCCCCCCCCCACAATGGCTAGCTGGCGAGGCTCCAACAAGGGCTGCAAAGCCCTTGTCTGCCACTGACGAGGGTCATGGCCCTCGCCGGCCTCCCGGGACACGCTGGGGACTCTGCTTGACCCATTGAAGATGACCCAAGCACCCACGTTCTTTTTTTCTCTTCTTCTTTGTCACACCCCAAAACCAACATGAATGGGGGATGACACAGCCGTCCTTCCACTCAAAGGACGCAACCTCAAAGCTCCCAAAATCCAACTCTTAAAAGTCCCCACATCCATATCGCTTTCGTACCTACTCATCGTTAATCGAGGGACCTGAAAAATATTGGAAAATAGAGGGGTGAGCAACCACAACTCAGTGAGTAGTGCATCTCTTCTAAGCGGATCGAGCACCCACTATGCATATTTACAAAACCAAACCGCAACTCTTTTAACTCAAATCTAGGATATAACAAAACATACAGTAAAAAGAATAAGTTACATATACTTCAACATAACTATAATTATAGCAAAAATAATCATTTCATAATAACATCAAAATAAACATAAATGGTCTAATCCATTGATCAATCTCATTAATTCACATGCCAATAGTCCATTCTATTGGTTAATCTCATACCACACCAAACCCAGAAATATAACAAACCTTCAAGGCCAAAACATAACATTTCTTACTTTAACACAATATGTTCAAAGCAAAAATATTCAAGATAATAATAGGTAAATGCCAATGATCTAACACATTGGTCAATCTCATAAAACATGTATCAATGGTCTATTCCATTAATTAATCTCATCAAACCAAACATCAATAATCTAATGAAATTACATGTCGATGGTCCATTCTAACGACTAATCTCAAATTACACGTCAATGGTCCATTCCAACGACTAATCTCAAATTACATGTCGATGGTCCATTCCATTGACTAATCTCAAATTATACATCGATGGTCCATTCCAACGACTAATCTCAAATTACACGTTGATGGTCCATTCCATCGACCAAACTCATATCACATGTCAATAGTCAACTCCATTAACCAATCCGCTGCTCAATATCAAACCATGATCACGATACAACGCTTGGTGACGAGGCGACCAAGATTCCCCCATTGGCAATGTCTCCACTTATTATTAGCCGGTAGCTTGGCCCACAAGGATATCCTAGAATAGTATGCGCATACCCACAAGCCCTTCGCTGGGTTCACAGTGATATTGAGCATCCACATCAATCCATAACCACACCATCCATAATTCTCAAACCAAATCCATAAAACATTTCATATATCACCAAAAGATTCGCAACTCAACTTATCTACCATAAATACTTTTCATAAAACATTTTCAAATAATTTCAAGACCCGTCTCATAAATCAAACTCAATATATAAAATACAAATCGAATCATATAAGAGTTATTTCTTATCATCAAAGCCTTATACTAATATGAAAACTCATTTAAATCACCATCAAAAGTCAAGTATCAATGGTCAAGTCCATTGAATAATCTCCATCAAAAACACATATCAATTTCAAATCAAATACATTTCAAAAGCTTATTACAAATCAATAACTATATAACCTTCCATAAATCATCTCAAAGTCGAGCTTTTCATGAAATGGTTTCACAAACCCAAAACATGTAATATTTTTCAACTTCGTTCATCAAACAGAACATATATTTCCACCAAAAATTCTCACACTATTCTTAAATACCAAAACGCAGTAAATGCCTGATCCAAATTTTATGCAACAAATATGCTTATTCATAACTCATGAAATATCAATCATTTATCATTTTAAAAACATGAGCTTATAAATTTTTAGAAGAAATAGCACTACTCACCTGAGAAAGTCGAAGATCAATTACGACGCTCACTCGAACCAACGCACTCGGATCCCTAACAATTAACGGAAAAACAATATCAAAAGGCTGAGTAAAAAGGATATTCGCATAACGACTCGTCTATACTAGGCCTATTTGTCGATAAAACGACACCTATGCGCCACGAAAGCTCGCATTTATCGAAAACCCATGGATTTCCCGCTAGGCGCAGCCCATGTGCCAACTTTGTCGTGCCATAACTTCCTCCACAAAATTCCGTTTCAAACCATCTTACAGTCTTTAGAAAGCTCTCTTAATGTACAACAACAACCCCAATTCAGCCACCCCAACACAGTACCGAAAACAACAAAAAAACAAGCTCGAAGCTACTATTCGCTACAGTACCAGAATGCGCCCCCAATTTCAGAATTCCGTTCCGGACAAACCACAAGCTCAAATCACGATCTGTAAGATGCTATAGCTTCACAACATCCCAAAGTACCATTTCTACAAAAATATGCAGCTCAATGACTCAAAAATCATACTTCACCGCTTGATTTTCCCAAAATTCCGAATTTCAAGCCTTAGGTCCAAAATTACTCCAATTGGACGAATGGGCGGCACGAGCGCTTACTGGGCGTTGTGTTATGTAGTTAATGTGGCTTGGCGAGGCTCCCATGACGCGAACACACAAAATCCTCTTTCTTCTTCTGCTTCTTCTCCTCTGCCTCTTCCTTTCTTTGAGCAAGAGCTCTCTGCTCTCCGTTTCTCTCTCTCCTCCTTTTTCTTTCTCTCTTTCCCTTTTATCTCTTCCTTTTTCTTTTCTTTTTCCTTTTTTTTTCTCTCTTTTCTTCCTCTCTCTCTCTCTCTCTTCTCTTTTCCCTCTCCCGAAAACTCTCGATTCCTCTCTCTGCTAAAGCTTCTACCTTTTTCTTTTTATTTTTTTTTTCTATTTTTTTGACCGGGTCAAAACCCATATTTTACATTCTTCATGCATGAAACTCAAGTCTCCCCACAGCAAAATGTCAGATGGAATGCCGACCACCTTCGTGGGAGAAGACGAACAACCAGCAGCATGCCCCCACTTCATGCATCCATCGCTTTGCTTGTTTTGCAAGTCTGACTCTCGCCATCGATCCCGGTTCTTGGTCTTGTTAAGTTTCCTCAGCAGTCGAAATGGTCGCTCCCATTCAATCCTGTCTCTTGAGGTCTCCTCTTCGCTCCTCTTCCCCCCACCACCCAAAAAAAAAAAACGAAAACTAACTTTATACTTCCCCATGTCTGCATCTCTCTCTCTCTCTCTCTCTCTCTCTCTCCGGTCGACCCATTGAAGACGCCTAGGGAGTCGGCATCGGGGGTGATGAGGGAGGTGAGGTCACCTTCGCCCACAGCCGGCAAGGCCATGGCCGAGCCGGCCTCGCCAAAATCTGGGCGAAGCCGCCTCATCCGCAGCCTCGAGGGAGGGCCCCTATCATTGCCGGCCATTTTGGGAGGAAAAAAAACAAAAGGAGGAAGAAGAGGAAAAGAAAAAAGAAAAAAATTAATAAAAAACTCGAAAAGGATCAAATTTATTAAAAAAATTGCCATGTCAGTGTTAGTCGAACAGCCGACACCGATCAGCGTTCACATTAGTGTCGGCTAGCCAAAATTGACTAGATTGACTGAATTGTGCCAAAAGGTCTAGGACTGATTGGGAAAAAAAAAAGGATTTGGACCGAATTAGCACAATTACAATAAATTTAGAAGTTTTTTAGTAATTTTCTCTAGAACGGAGCAAACATGACATATAATTTTCACCAACTATTGGAAGAATTTAGAGTAATTTATGATGAACTAGAATTTAACGCGTGATGCATGAGACAGAATAATAAATACAATCATAAATATTCATATTCCTTGGTAAAATAGGCTAGGATAAATAATTAAGTAAGTACATTGTTACTTCTAGTTGAAGTCAATATTAGCTATTTTTATTCAATGATACATTACTCTAAAGCAATACAAAAAATTTATGCTGGAAAGAAAGTAATTTAAAAATGAATTTGCTTGGCGTCCTATTAACATATCTAGCTTGCTTCTATCAATTCACACTTGAAAGATTTGTGTGTCTGTGCATGTACACATATATATAATTGATTAGGTTTTATTTTAAGTTCTAAAAGTCTTTTACCGGTGCTTGAGGATCCAATAGCTAGATACCAACAACATATAATTTGTTTTATTTCATTGAAAAAGATTAAACAGCGTCTTAAAAAATCGGCATATTAATTTTATCATAGATATTTCCACTGATTATGAGCATCATTAAGGGTGTTGCCCTGCAAAGATCTGAAAATAAAGTATACTGATGTATATTAGTTTCTTTCATGCGATATACGTTTGCTTGAAAGACAGAATTGTATATTGAGTTATTATTAGATGTCACATATATATTTACATATTTAGTTATATTAAATCATTTATTAGATAATACACACACTTATGCCAATACAATCGAGAATCGAGTGGTAAATTTAAAAAGTTTTCAACTTTATTTGGGAAAACAAATTGTCACTTCCGACAATGGTTATTTGGGTGCGAAAACATTCATGAACGATGAATTGAACAATAGCAAGACCTTAATTTGTAATATTGATCAAGGATATTTTGAAATGAAAAATAGTCTTAAAAATCACAAATCCAATTATAATACCAAAAAGAAAACAAAATATAAAAATGAAAAAAGAAGAAGTCACCCACCAATTCTCCACAAAATTGAAAATGAAAAGCATAAAAATTAATAAATTCATGAAAAAATTTGGACCAAGGTACATCACCCTTTTATTATTCTGTCCGAAGCCAAAATTCTGCACCTTATACTTACTGCAGAGTCCACCATATGTCCATATTTGCCTCCCAAGGTCAATTCAGATGGCATGTGGGGTATCCTTCGGGATCGTACCAACAATCGTTTGAATTATTTGTTGACTCGGCTGAACTTGGCGCCGATTGCCGTGTTCACCGTCATCAAAGCTTGTTATTTCGTGCTCAGGGGGATTGGGATGACAAAGTTGGTCTCGCAGATTCTTGTAAGTTAAATTTCGCTTCTTTTCCAACTCCTTGAATGTCATGAAGTGTTTTCTGGGATGAGAAGGTGGGTGGAGAAGATGAGTTTGGTTTTGATGGTGGGTTCATTTTAACATAGAGTTTGAAAACAATTTGCCGATGAAGAATGATCTGTCGTCTTCACTGATCCTTATGAGCATCTTGATGCAATCGATGATCTTGTTTCTTTATCTGGACAAAGTTTTTTCTTTTTTTCTTTTTTAATGGTTTGAGATGAGCCTCGGCAAGTTTTGATAGCATTAGATATGGCAAAGCTATACAAATCCATGGCTTTTGAATGACTTGTGGACATCATGCTCGATAAAAAGTTCGGATGCGGTGAAACATGTTAAACCATAGAGGACTCTCTTTTCACTGTAGTGTCTTCCTGGAAATATATCGAAACTCATTATATTCTTCAATGTCGGAGAAAGATGTTATGCTTTCCCCATTTATCCATTCCGTTCCATAAATTAAGCAGAATCTTTTTCATTGACTAAAGACGGTGTGGGATTTCTTCATCTTGTTTCTGTGAACCAGGCTGGCATGGTTTCTCTTGACGGGTGTGACCATCGACATCAGCATGGTTCTGATGACTGGAGAAAACGGTCTATACGCTGGCGTGGCATCATAGTTGATGCCATTGCAGCTTGGGCTATTAGGTGTGGTAAAACACGGTGCTGTGTGACACCTTTCTTGTGATAGCGAACTGGCTCTAATAAACGTTGCTGCATTGCAGTCTATAACTCCATTTCCCGTCATCGCTTGCCTCCTCGATGACCTCAAAATCTTGAACTCGGAACTCGGCCGTTTAGGACCGTCTTCTGAGCTGATCACTGACATGCTGAGCACGTTTCTTCAACTTATAACCACCTCGGCTATTAGTGGAGTTAACGCAGATAGGCATTTGACAGCTGTACGAAGGGTTGTGGGTGTGCTCGTGTACCTTGCATTCGTTATCGAAGTGATTCAGCCAGCGATGATTTGGATCATGACAAACTCCAGAAGGTGGGCCAGTCAAGAACGTGTATGTCTTTGCCATAATTCTGTATTTCCTCGCTTCTTCGGTGATATTCCATTTAGCGGGGCTTTCTAGCTTCCTTGCGCCGTTTATTCTGGGTTAAGCCATTCCCGATGGCCCGCCATTGGGAGCTAACTTAATGGATAAGTTGGACTGCTTTACTACGGGTGTGCTTTTGCCTCTCTTTATAACGACAAGGGTGATGAAGGCCATCTTCTCAGAGATCCATTTCGGCAGAGACATTGTCCAGGTTAGCAGCATCTCCCTGCTGCAAAAGTTGCGGCAAGACTCATAGGCTCCATGGTTCCTTCGTTAGTTTTGAATTTGCCTAAACGTGACACGTTGGCCCTTTGCTTTCACAACGAGCAGCAAAGTTGTGGTGGACTTGATTGGGATGAGCTTTCTCAGGGACTATAAGGTACTCCACAGATCAATGAAAATGAATTGTCACCTCTCGTCTGATATCCATTTATCATGGAAACTCTGTATTTTGAAGAGCGTAAACTATTTCTAAAGTTCTCTTTTTGGCATATGATCTTTTGAGAAATTTCCTTGATTAATCAACATTTTGGAAAATCCACCAAATAACAAGGAAAAATCACAAGAGGAGCTCATTAGCAATCGCCTTTGAGGAAATGGGTGGGTTACCAGTGGAGGAACATCTTGCATTTGAAACTTTATGCATTGTAGCCACCACTCATAGACCAGATAATGTTGCGGTGATCCTCTATTGAGAGAGCGCAACAGAAGTCCAATACCTTCATTTGAGGATATCGCTAAGAAAAAGCCAAAATCTGAGCCTGTCAATATATTCAATGGGATCTATCTTCACTCAAAAGCATAAGTCAATAAGTTATGGGCCAACTACGATATATTAACTGCTCTACACCACATCAATTCTTTGATATGGAATTTCTCTAACACAACTTACTCATATGTGCATCCTAAAATCCTCAACTTATTAGATGCCACCTGTCTCACCAAAGAACTAACGGTTGCCCTCTATGGCCTCCACCTTTTCGAGTTGGCTGGTCGAGCCTCCCGTCTTTATTCTCATAGGATGCAGAAAATGACTCTCATCAGGAGCTTATGCTTGGAGAACATCGTCACTGCCTGCAGTCACTGCGGGCAAGACCATTGGGACGTCGTGTCAGCATACGCCTTCACGGCAGGGAGGCATTGACTCTAGTGAATCGCAGGGCAAACGGTACAAACATCACTCTGTAGTCGTCCACATCACCCACCATTCGGACCAAGGCGTTACCAACTGGGAAAAGATGTATGATTCTGAAATCCTCAAGGATGTCAAGAATGGCAGTATAGGTAACCGGAATGTTTTGTACAGAGGAGAAGGTGGATGAGGGACCTAACACTGCACTAATAAGACCTACGGGATTGAGTATGATCTAATTATAGTGGGGCGGTGCCAGAAAGAAGCATCCCCTTAGACAATGGGATTTTTCGAATGGAGTGAATTCCTCGAGTTAGTGGTGATCGGGAACCTGCTTGCTACAACAGACATCAGAGTAGATTTTCGGTCTTGGTCATACAACAACAGAAGATTTCGCCCAAAAATGCAAAGATGGTGTCGGTCGATTTGGGGGTGCATCTAGCTATGGAGATGGAGAGGCTTTTATCTCTCGAATTTTCAACTGAGTTCAGGGAGCAGATCTGACATTCTGGCAATGTTTGCTTGTTAGATCTAATTAGAACAAATCATTTTCCTGCTGAATCATAATCAGTGACAGCTATAGAGAATTGGATCATGAAATCTTATCGAATTGCTGTACATCGAGTCGGGCATGACTCTGCAGAACAGTATGCTTTGTGAATCTTGTTCAACGTTGAGGGGTGAAGTCTCACCAAACTTCTTTTTTATGCCATTAGCTTGCTCTGACTGCATCCGGTTCTCTCTTGAGGCCAATCGAAGGAATCACGCACCCGCTGTGGAAAATCTTTCTCCTGGACATTGAGGAATACATTTTCAATGAAGGGAAACCGATTTCTTCCCTTTCTGCAGAGTCTAGATCTTCAATGGAGTTGTATACAAGGCATTCTTATGCTTCAAATTTGTCAAAGACTAGTGTGACAATCGCGTTGCAAACGTTCAAATACAACAAGCTTTAACACTTTGATACCAAACAGTGAACCCGGTGGCAGAATGTGCTGGACGAAATAATTCTTCATGTTTTTAAGAACAACGACAAGTTTTAATACTTTGATACCCAAAATAAATAAAAAAGGTTTCAATAGATGGAGGACCACTGCCACCGGGACCTCTGCCTGGCTTTGAGGGACACAGGCACCAGGCACTGGAATTGGGTCCCCAAGCCTGGCCATCGGGGTCTCGGGCATGGGTGCCAAGGGCTCAGCTCGGGCCCAACCTCGAGAGACCTGAGAGAGGGCACGAGCGCTAGCCACTCGAGTGTGGGAGCCAGGTATAGGAGCCGGCCACCGGCACCGGGGCCTTGTGCAATGCCACATGACCTTATTACAAGCCTCGTGATCCTGGGCCCAGCCTTGGGGGATCTGGTCCCGGTGCTAGAGTTGCGAGCTTGAACACTGGGTACCATGACTCATGCGCTCGGAACCCATCCCAAGTCACTAAGGTCCTCAGCCCAGCTTTGGGGATATGATCCCGCACACCGGTGTCTTGGGTCCAAACGTCAAAGTCTAGACTGTTTTTTTAAGTGATCTAACTGTCGAAAAATGTGAAAAATGTTTCCGGACAAGACATTTTCCAAGAAATAGAAGGATCTAAATAGATGAACAAACATTGCCTAACAAAAAAACATAAAGTAATATCATTTGTGTGAATGGTTGAAATTACTCTGTTCGACAGCTTCCATAGATGGAGCAAAGTTCAGGTGCCGCCGATGGATTGACATCGAATGCCCTTGGAAAACTACTTATTAATTTATTACAACATACCTTCACAAATTTGCAGCTTTGATTACTTAGACAAGATGTAGAAGTCTCTCTTCTATAAAAATGCCTAGTCAAATCAAATACCCAGAAGATGGTGATCAATCTCCAGGGAGAAAAGGGAAAAATTGCAGGGGATGGGAAAACTCCCTTTTGCGAAAGTTGTATAATTCATGGGTGGAAGGCAAGACCTGTCCACGAAAGGATTCTCCGGGCCGACCGAGAAACCTGGCTTTGCTGTATGAATTTCGTCGCTTTCATAGTTTTATTTTTGGTTTCATAGATGAATGAAGCCACTTTCCATGTATAAATTCCTAGCCGATTCATTATTCGCAGCAACATGAGCATTGAAAAATACATAAGTTAGGTTTTTCAAAGGATTAATTTGGATTTTTATATAAAAAGGGGTTGGGGGGCTTTTTTTTTTTTTTTTTTTATATAAAGTGTGTGTGGTTGTTTGTTAATTTTGGATAAGAAAGTGTGTCTTGGAATTAAAGGAAGGTAAAGTGCGAATACCAGAATTTAGAGTAAACGAACTGTAAATTTGTAAGGAACCGATTCTTGTTGGAGCTTCTTTACAAAAATTCACTCATTGATGGCAAATACAAGTAATCAGTCGTTACTTTAAATCTACTAATAACTCACTAAGTTACGATTCTTGATACATGTTCCTCGAGATTCTAGGCACATTTGCTGTGCTCCAATAATCATTACCCAAGTTCAAATTTCGAGACTATCAGCACAACCAACCATCAATTTTGTATTAAAATCGACACATCTTGTCATTCTTTAATCTCCAATACTAGGCAAATTCTATAATAACTGATTATTGATGACCCTAGTCATTCATTGAAGGCTCTTGTCGATAATTTCCTCCATATTTGTGGTCCACGACTTTGGCAACGAGTCTTTGGTTCTCTTCATCTTGACCACCATTTTCATTGATGAGATCATTTCCCAAAGCTTAAAATTTGTGGACAATAAAAATTTCTCATTTTTCTTTTATTGTCAGCAACTTTTTATGCATTTTATGATTTTAATTCGAACACGACAAATTGTTGATTGACTTTGTGCTTTTATGCATTTTTGTGCAAAGCGCACACGTTATTATCCTAGTGACTCAATGTTGCGTTCCATTTATTTATTTCTTGGATTAAAATTAGCAACTGATGATTCCTAATAAACATTTTCAGGAAAAAAAAAATCAAGGATTTGAGCATGTTGAAAGAAAGAAAGTGATTTTTCTTGACCTGCCAGACCATTATTAAGGGGAGAAAAAAAAAAGAAAAAGAAAAACAACAACAAAACCTTCTGGTAAAAAGACCTTTTTATTCGGCTGGTCCAGCTGTTCACACACTCACCCCCATCATCACGCACCGCGAAATCCCCGAAATGCCCCCCCTCTCCCGGGGGCGCCGGTCGCTGCTGACTCGCTGTTTTTTTTTTTTTATCATTTCTAAATTTTAAAAAAAGGAAAAGAAAATACACCACATGCTCGGCGGCGTTTGACCGTTAATCGAAAAAAAGGGAAATTAATAAAGAAAGAGAGCAAATACCATTAAAATAAAAACTCCAAACTATAATTGCGGTGACATAAGTATCTCAAATTTATTTATCGTAACACAAATACTTTCAATTTTTCTATACTATGAAAAAGAACTTCATATTATATAATTATGATATATATATCATCTGTTTTAATTTTATTTAATATTTATGTCAAAATAATGGGTAAATTTAGAATTTTCAGCAAAAAAAAAAAAGTTGGGGATATAATTTACATATTTTGTTGGGTATTAACATTAAAGAAAAAAAAAAAGGGAAGCAGAATGCCCTTGGTGCTACCGCGGGTGAGCCAAGCCTTTCCTCCTCCTCCCTCCCTTCCTCCGCCTCCTTTGACTCGGTCACGCCCTCAACGACGGCGGCGACAACGACGACTCCTCGCTTTTTCTTCCTCCCTGTTCAATAAAAATAAAAAATAATAAAAGAAAGAAATAAGGAGAGGGGGCGAAAAAAAAAAAAAAAAAAAAAGAGGCAACGAAGACAAAGCGAAAAAACAGCGACACAGTGAAGAATCGAAAAATGGTCCGTCGCTGAAACTCTGAATCTGCTCCCCCTCTTCTCCCTCCCTCCCTCCCTCCCTGCTGCCTCCTCCTCCGCCGCCGCCGCCCGCCGGCCGGCGTCCTCCGATTTCGGCAGATCCACTCTCGTCGGAGCTCCTCTCTCTACTCCGACCGAGCTTCCGTAGAGAGAGAAAACCTGCGATTCACTCGAATCAGGTCTCTCTCCCTCTACGCAAGCGTTTCATACACAGAGAGAGAGAGAGAGAGAGAGAGAGAGAGAGAGAGAGATTGGCGAGGTTTTCTTCTAGGTTTCGGGTTTTTTCGGTCGGGGAGGGGACAGTGAAATCTCGAGAGCTCGCGGGGGGAGAGGGCGAGGGCGAGGGAGAGGGAGCGTTCGCAGCGGCGGCAGCAAGATGATGATATCGCGAGGGCTGTTCGGCTGGTCGCCGCCGCACATCCAGCCGCTGACGCCGGTGTCGGAGGTGTCCGAGCCGCCCGAGTCCCCGTCGCCGTACGTCGACGCGAGCGCCGAGGGCGGGGGCCCCGCCGGGGCCCAGGTGGAGCCGGAGGAGGAGATGGAGGAGCCGGAGGAGGTGGAGCCGCCCCCCGCCGCGGTGCCCTTCTCGCGGCTCTTCGCCTGCGCGGACCAGTTCGATTGGGGCCTGATGATCGTGGGATCCCTCGCCGCGGCCGCGCACGGCACCGCACTCGTGTTCTACTTGCATTACTTCGCGAAGATTGTGGACGTCCTTCGCTTAGGACATATGCAAGGGCGTCCTCCGGAGGGAGCTGCGCCGCCGCCTTCTTCTGATCCCGAGATGTTTGACCGGTTTAAAGAGGTAACTGGACCTTCTTCAAAACCCTAGTCTTTGTGTTGTTCATGCGGTGCTAATTTGGTTCTGTTTGGCTCGAGGAAGATTGTTGGCAGTAGGACTTAGGGAGTAGGAGTTAGTGCATTTAGTGATGGAGATTGTTGGGTGAACTGAATTTAGCTTATATGAACTGAGGAGATTTATTGGATGGGTTATTCTTTGTGTGGAAAGTTGTCATTTTTACCCAAGTGCTTGTGCTAAATGACTTGCTTGATAAATCATCAGCTGCTCTGCTAGGTTTGCTAAAGGAATTTGGCCAATTTGGTTTTGTCTTGAGCTATAGCAATGGCATCTGTATCCTGCCTGGTCTTCCCACCTGTTCAGAAACACAGGGCTCATTGCGAAAGTTGGTGGAGTTTTTTTGTTTTAATATCTCCAAAGTATTGTTGAGTGTTCTACTTGTAGGCATGTGACTTGTTCATGTAAACACTGTGCTGATTAAATTTGTTTCAGAAATCTAGCAGTACTAGTGCCCTAAATTATTTTGCAAGGCAGTGAATTGACCAGTGAACTTGATCAATAGTTGGTAAACAATAAACTTCACTGCAAAAGTGGCATTGAATCCAATAACTCTGACCAGAAATGATGTTTTCCTCTAGTTGTTCTTCTGTATGAAGAAGAAAAGTTATGGGCGTAAGCTGCATTCGGTTTGTTATATTTTTATTCTCTATATGTTACTGTTCTTGGGACATATTTATCCACCACAAAAGCCAAAGGGGTGGAAAGGCACCAAAAAAGTCTTGTCTCCTTCACTTTGAGCTGGTAAATGTGTTTGTGAGGTACACATGTAGGAAGCTGGGTATACTCTACCAAGAAAAGAAGTAAGGTATACTTGGGGCAACTTATTTTTGACTTGATTCATTATGACCCAAGTTTAACAATTGAAATTTGATGCCGATATAAGTGAGTTTTTGTACTATAGTTTTTTTTTTTTGAAGTGTCTTGATAACAAGTGCACTTTCAATGAAGATTATCTCAATTTCCAAAACATTTTTTAAACATAGTATGAGAAAACAATGCATTAAAAACTGCATACATTCCTTATTTGGTTGCTTAACAAGTGTCCCACAGTACTCATTAATGAAATCTTTTCTTGAAATGAAAATATGCCTTGTTATGGATTTAGTATTGAGAACCCACTGGTTGGTAAGGCTGAAGTGTCATGTATTAGAAAAAAGATGAAGAATTTAATGAAAACTAAACCTGTCAAGCATAGTTTTTCCAGTTGGTTTGTAATGCGTGACCGGATTTATAAATGTCTACGTGGATCATATTATTTTGAGATATGAAATATGCCTTGTCAAGGATTTGGTAGAGAATGGATATTAGAGGTAAAGTGTGTTGTAAGTTCTTGAAAGTTGAGGCTGAAAATATAAATAAATACAATGGATGTCAAGCATGATTATTTCTTATGGGTTTTTATGTAGGGTATGGGCACCTCGGTTTCCAGTACATTACGATGATATTGTCTGTGCTTATATTTTTAAAAATCATTATGACACCTTTCATATTCTACAGTAAAGTGACTCACAGCTCCATAAAGTCATTCAACCTAGAATAGGTCTACGACAGTGGTTATGGCCTTTACTGTGTTCACTTAGACTAAGATTGTTGAATGATTAATTATTTTGTCAGTTTAGATGTTTGATAGAGTGAATTGCCATCAGTCAACTCAAATTGTGCATGTATACAGTATGATATGGAACCGTGTTATCAATCTCAGTCTATCTAGGCTTCATAGAGCTCCTTTAAAAATATATGAGGTGTCGTTATAATATTTCATAAGCATAAGGTGTTGTAGTAAATATTTCATAAAGCATAAGGTGTGTGGTGTGTTTACTTAAACAATGTATGAGGTGTCATCATGCTATCCCCAATACCATGGCTGGTCATCCTTTTGTCTAATAGACATGTATGTAATTGGCCGTTTGTCCTCTTCCTCTCCTCTTAAAGTGCATATCCACAAGGCGGAAGAGAGGAGTACTAGTGTAATTGATGAACTTGACAATGTAGTCAATGTTTTAAGGAATCATGTATATAGAGAAATTATCAATACATAGTTGGTCCCAACCGTCATTAAGTTGTTTTTGTATTGGCGTATCACCTTTTTTTTTTTTTTTTTTTCTCTTGATAAAGTAGTGAGTGATGAAAGTTCTGCTGAAATTTCACAATTTATTGAACAACCGGTGAGGAACATCATTTCCTTAAAAAATAGTCAATGATGTGAAAAGGTGTGATTTAATTGGAGATATTGATTGATGAAAGGAGATACTTTACCATCTGGTGCATAGTGGTTCTCGATCATGTCTCTGGTGGAAAATTCATTGGGGAGGAGGTGATTGTATACAAAGCCTGGTCCCTTATACTTTTAGGGCACTCTTCTGGTCTACTGTCCTCCCAATGACCATATATATCACCATGCTAATAATATTAATTTTTTAAATTAAGTTATATGTGAACTGTGATTTGTAGATTTGATCTTACACTTTTCATTTCTGTGTACGTCTTTTCTGCAGCTCTCTTTATCACTTCTTTGGATCGCAGTTGGCGTCTTTGCTTTTGGTTGGATTGGTAAGATTTGATAATTACGTGCTCTACAAATTAAAAGGTGATGCATTGCTGCCTCAACACTAACTTATTCTTTGTAATAGAGGTCTCATGCTGGATATTGACGGGGGAAAGACAGACGGCAGTCATCCGGTCAAAGTATGTCCAAGTGTTGCTTAACCAGGACATGAGTTTTTTCGATACATATGGAAACAATGGGGACATCGTGAGCCAAGTATTGAGTGACGTGCTACTCATTCAGTCTGCTCTCAGTGAAAAAGTACAGTCTCTTCTGTGCTCTTTTGTCTCGAGCCTCTTCTTTTTGAAATTTATTGTTGTGAGACTGAAGTAATGGAACCATTTTCTCGATGCAATTATTTTTTGGTAATTGGATTAGCCTTTTGCAGGTTGGAAATTATATTCATAACATGGCCACTTTTTTCAGTGGGCTAGTTATTGGATTTGTCAACTGTTGGCAGATTGCCCTGATAACATTAGCAACTGGTCCTTTCATTGTTGCTGCTGGAGGAATATCCAATATATTTCTTCATAGGCTTGCTGAGAATATCCAAGATGCATATGCAGAAGCAGCTAGCATTGCTGAACAGGTACTTTCCCTTCTCTATAATTTTGCTAACCCCACGCAAGGGTCGTCCCCCGGGGGGTGGGGGGCGGGGGGGACAATTGTGTTTACTGATACCTGTGATGTTTGAACATTAATTGCACACTTCTGTCACTGATTTCATGTTTATGAAGAGTATAAATTTGAAGTTGGGTGACTATCAGGTGCACCAAAATCATGAAGAATAAAGATCGAGTGAAATGGAATTGTAAATACAACTTAATTCTATATGGTGACTGTTTGATCCTATAAAACTGACTAACTCTTGATCCTATAAAACTGACTAACTCTCCATTGCTTCTCTTTGACTCAACTATCTATTTTCACCAAAATGGAAAAATAAAAGTACAACCAAAAGATGATTGCACTGCTTAAGGACGAGTCATTTTTCAAGGTTTGCATACTAAAAGGTCCTCACTACCTTCCTCTCTTTTCTCTTCTTCCTTAATTCTCGAGATTTTTTAGAGCCAAATCTGCTTGTAATGTACAGTGTGGATAACCTTTGAGACAGTCCTTCATTGATGTAGAATATTCTTGGTTTGGAAGAGCTTACCTTCCCAAGCAATTTTATAGTAATCTTGTCCAATAAAATCTTGTGTCACTACTAACAGTTTCTTTGTGGGTGCAAACGTGACTCATGTCACATATGAGGCCTCTCTTTTTGTTTGCTGAAGTGTGTATCCAACCAAAGCAGTCAGAAACCTCCTGGTCTTCCTAGCTTTACTAGGAAAGGGGGTGGGAATTGATTTGGGTTAAAAGACTCTGAATATGGGCCTTATGAACAACTTGTTCAAATTAATTTGTAATTTTCAGTTTCTGCAACATGTGGTGGGTGCTTGTCCACCATTTGGGCTGCACAAGTGCAGTGTCCAAAAATCTTCCTGAAAGGTTCCTTATAGGGTCTTTTTAGTTGGAATATTCTTCCATAGGTGTTGGGAACATTGCAAGTCATCTCCTTGTAGAAAGGGTCAATCTCAAATGACCTGGCTTGCTTTAAAAACATATTAAACCACCTGCCTCTATATTGCATTTAGATGACAAATCTTATTATTAAATAAAGTGAGGTTTTAATGCAACCACAGTCGACAAGTGTCCACAAATGAATAGGACTTTTATTGACCTTTTAACGTTCTAAAGGATATATTAGGTATGTTAAGTTGTGGGACAATGTCCACTTTTACCTACTCAATCACTGTCCTTATTTGATAATGCTTCTTTATATTATGGTTGAAAATATATTAGTGTTTAGTGTATATTTACACTTTAAAATTATTTTATTCATATTATATTCAACGAGAGTGCTAAAAAGTACAAAATGCAATTTACAGAAAATAACCTCTGTATCACTATTTTCAACCTGTGGCATCACTTGGGTAAGTCATTAGTCAGATTTACAATTCAGATTCGAAACCATTTTTAACATTTTATTTGTAGATGTATATGTCCACGCAATTGTCTATGCAGTTGTAGTTAGACATGGCTGAGTTTTCAATGAATAGCATTTGATATCTTTTTTGAAATTGGCTAGAAATATTATTGTCCAGATGTGAAGTTAATGTTGGTGGTTAAGTTTTGAAAGTGAGGCAGGTGATGTGAACCTAGACCTATTTAGAGGCTTCCCCCTATTTTGGAAATATGGAATATTGCTATGTGAACTTGATGCTTTTGGCTTGAAGGCCGCAGAAATGCCCTTTGCTAGGGACTGACCAATCCCTATTGAGTTGTTGATTAACATGTGATTATTGCGTCACTTGTTTGTGGCCATCTTGATGTAGGATGAGAAATCCCACAGTAGAGAATCAATCTTGAGGCTTCACATCCAAAGCTTCCTAATCACATCTAGATTTCGTAAGCATCATCCTAAGAGAAGAATTGCATTGCACAATTCCAAAGCAAATACTTGCAATATTCAAGTAACCATTGACTCTATTGAAAAAAAAGAATTACAATGATGTGAATAAGGTCTTACTAAGAATAAAATCCAAAAAGATATGAGACTGCTAATTTATCTGCAATAAGAATCCTAATTCCTTAGGACTTTAATTTGATTTGTGAAGTCCATCTTCTCCAAAACTTGGTACAAATGTCAATATTTGAGTAAATATCATCTTTCGTGATTTTGTTGGCTGCATCATTCTCCCCTCTTTAGAGAAAACTTATCCTCAATTTTTGTTTTCTTTGTTAAATTCCTTGAGTTTTAAAGCGTCAAACAATTTAATTTTTCAGCTTCATCTGCATTATGATAAGTTTTGTCCTTCTAGCTGAAAGAAGTTCAATAGTGGCATGTTTTGAGACAAATCTTGATCAAACTCTTTCTGATAATCCATGTTTGATGGTATCACGAAATCCGTATCCTCAATTTTGCTTGCATGATCTTCACAGCCGCCGTGAACTGGATTTTGCTTGTTATAGCCAATATGAAACGTCTCTGGACATTGATAAGCAACATGACCAGAATCTCCACACCAGAAGGACAGACTTTCAGGCCATCCTCCTTACTTGATCCGTTTTTATTTTCAATCTCTTTCATGCAATCAACAATGTCATGTGATTCAAGATCTTCTTTCTTGAGTTTGGATTCTTCTAATACTTGAAAATCTTGAACACCTTTAGTTTTTTAATTTTGTGGAGGGACTTAATTGATGGTTCTTCCCATTGGTTGCACTCCTAGGGCAATAAACAACTTTATTTGCCCTGAGAGTTCATTGAACTTGCTGTTTTGTTGCTTGAAACAGTGTTCATGATCTTTATGCAAAGCGTCCAACTCAGATGTCAACTCACCAACTTTGGAATTCAACTCAGCTTTGGTCACCAGTGTTGGAGAAAGTGTAGGAACCTTTGCCTGATACCAAAATTGATATAGAATGACAAATCTCACAACAGAGAATATATCTTTAGGCTTCAAACTCAAAGCTTACTAAGCATCACACCTAAGAGAATAATTGCATTGCACAATACCAGGACAAATACTTGAAAAATTCAAATGACCGTCGACTCTATTGAGAAGAGAGAAGTACAATGACAGACTCTAAAGTTCTACATCTAGTTGAGACAGGAAACTTCTAAACAAGAAAAACAATATAGAATAGGGAACATAATATTTTATTCAAAATAAAATGGGCACTCAATAAAACCCTAATAAGAATCAAATCCTAAATGATATAAGACTGGTAATTTACCTTAGGATTCTTACTTGATTTGCAAAGTCCATCTTCACCAAATCTTGGTAGAAACATCAATATTTGAACAAATATCATCTTGCATGATTTGGTTGGCTGCATCACATCTGTTTCCTGGACTCCACCCTTGAGCCTATTTGCTTTTTGTAGTTTCTTTGTTTTTGTCCTTTTTGCTTTGTGGTGTTTATGTACATTTCTAAGTTCTGTGGACTTGGATTGAGTCTCTATGACATGCAAAGAAACAGAGCTCTTCTATTAGGCAAGCAATTTCGATGGTTCCTTATTTCATTTATAATGCCTGCTTAACGACTTCCACTTTTGATGAAAGAAGCTGTGGATCATTAAAATTTTGACTTATCATTCTGTGACTTTTCAGAAAGTTTCTAATCAAATATTGATTCTATTATACTTGAAGCAAACAACAAAAAAGTCTCCCTTTATATTAGATAGGTAAGCACGCATTTTTTTTTTTTAATAAGGCGTAAGGTAAGCACTAGTATTGGATTGATTCATTAGCATGTCACTTGTGAGAAACGTTGAAGCTGTTACCTCATTTCGATATGTTTCCAAATATGCAGGCAGTTTCATGTATTAGGACCTTATATGCATTCACCAATGAAACATTGGCCAAGTATTCATATGCAACTTCACTACAAGCAACACTGCGATATGGTATACTGATAAGTCTTGTGCAAGGGCTTGGGCTTGGATTTACTTATGGGCTTGCAATATGTTCTTGTGCCTTACAACTTTGGGTTGGGAGGTTCCTAGTTACACATGGAAAAGCTCATGGTGGTGAAGTCGTAGCAGCCTTGTTTGCTATAATACTAAGTGGCCTGTAAGCGAATTAAGCACATCTTTTACTTACAGATCTCCCCATAATTTTCACAACTTCTCAAGGGAAACTTATTTTATGTGTGTGCAGAGGTCTGAATCAAGCTGCAACAAATTTCTACTCATTTGATCAAGGAAGGATTGCTGCTTATAGACTTTTTGAGATGATTAGCCGATCATCCTCTTCAGTCAATCATGATGGGAATGTTCTGGAGTCTGTTCAAGGAAATATTGAGTTCCGGAACGTTTATTTCAGCTATCTTTCTCGTCCTGAAATCCCTATTCTGAGTGGATTTTATCTCACCGTACCTGCTAAGAAAGCCGTTGCACTTGTTGGACGGAACGGTTCTGGGAAGAGCAGTATCATTCCTTTGATGGAGCGGTTTTATGATCCCACGTTAGGTATGATAAGTTCCTCTTTTTACTGTAGTCCCTAGACATTCTGTTCCAAAAGTTCCATTGAAATCTTTTGGCAACTATTTGGGGATTACAGATTCCTATGTTTTTATTTTTCTGATGCAGGAGAAGTTCTTCTTGATGGAGAAAATATTAAGAACATGAAATTGGAATGGCTAAGACGCCAAATAGGACTGGTTACCCAGGAACCTGCCTTGCTAAGCCTGAGCATCATTGATAACATTGCTTATGGCCGGGATGTTAATATGGATCAAATTGAGGAAGCCGCCAAAATTGCACATGCACATACTTTCATCACTTCACTTGAAAAAGGATACGAGACACAGGTAAAATGCAGAAGTTTGAATTCATGTTTGAAATGCTGAAGTTAAATGGAACTTTAAATGGATGTTCTTTTCTCTTCAATTCCATGTAAAAGGAGCTTGTATGCTTTGCAGGTCGGTAGAGCTGGTTTAGCGTTGACAGAAGAACAGAAAATTAAACTTTCTATTGCGAGAGCTGTGCTTCTAAATCCATCAATTCTTCTGCTTGATGAGGTCACTGGTGGCCTTGATTTTGAGGCTGAAAAGGTTGTCCAGGCAGCTCTTGATCTCCTTATGTTGGGGCGCTCTACTATAATCATTGCTCGGCGTCTTAGCCTCATCAGGAATGCTGATTACATTGCTGTGATGGAGGAGGGACAGCTCGTTGAAATGGGCACACATGATGAATTAGTAGGGCTGGATGGTCTTTATGCAGAGCTTCTTAGATGCGAAGAAGCAGCAAAGCTTCCTAGGAGGTACACATTTTACTTAAAGACATTGCTAACTTGCTGATGCCTAGTGTCCCAAATGACGAGTGATTCTTTTTCATTCAGGATGCCTGTTAAACATTATAAAGGAGCTACTGCTGCTTTTGAAATTGAAAAGGATTCTTCAGTAAGTCATGGCTTCCAAGAACCTTCATCTCCCAAGCTGGTAAAATCACCCTCTCTTCAGCGGGTTCCTGGCGTTCATGGATTTAGACAAGCAGATGGTACTTATAGCTTACAAGAATCACCAAGAGTTCGGAGCCCACCTCCTGAGCATATGCAGGAAAATGGTATCCCAACAGATGCAGGGGATAAGGAGCCATCAATGAGAAGGCAGGATAGTTTTGAGATGAGATTGCCAGAGTTACCGAAGATTGATGTTCAGTCTGCACAACGACAAGTGAACGGTTCAGATCCTGAGTCTCCTGTTTCACCCCTTCTGACATCAGATCCGAAAAATGAGCGTTCACATTCTCAGACATTTAGTCGACCCCATAGTCACTCTGATGATATTCCAATAAAATCAAAGGATGCAAAGGACAGAACACATGGGGAAGCACCATCACTGTGGCGATTGGCAGAGCTTAGTTTTCCAGAATGGCTTTATGCTGCATTAGGCAGTGTTGGTGCTGCAATATTTGGTTCTTTTAATCCTCTTCTTGCTTATGTAATCGCGTTGATAGTAACAGCATACTATAGATCTCGTGAAGATCCTCATCTGAGGCAGGAGGTTGATAAATGGTGCTTGATCATAGCTTGCATGGGAATAGTAACCGTAGTGGCCAATTTTCTTCAGCACTTCTATTTTGGTATTATGGGGGAGAAAATGACAGAACGAGTTCGTAGAATGATGTTTTCAGGTAACATCTGCAAATAAGTCTGTTTTCTCTTCCATTCTTCATTAGACTTGTCCCATAAGCTTAGATATCTTATATTTATAACATGAAATGATGGGCATTTACCTTGTTGAAACAGCAATGCTTCGCAATGAAGTTGGATGGTTTGATGGAGAGGAGAATAGTGCTGACACTTTATCCATGCGCTTGGCAAATGATGCTACTTTTGTCCGAGCTGCCTTTAGTAATCGTCTTTCCATATTTATACAGGACAGTGCTGCTGTTATTGTGGCTATTCTTATAGGCATGCTGTTAGAATGGCGACTAGCACTTGTGGCTTTCGCAACCCTGCCCGTTCTTACTGTTTCAGCTATTGCACAGGTTTGTTCATAATCTAATGTTGTTGTCAAATCTCTGTTTTTCACATAACTCTACCATCACTTGCCATTGAAAGAAAGAATAACCTGATCTGGTTTTGACTACTTTTTCTTATGTATCCTGATGGGCTCCTTTTTCTGACTGTTGATCCCCTATTCTTAAATCCAGTTGTGTAAGTAATATGTAACTTGGTGGTCAATATCACATTCTTTTGTTATACGCCCTTCTCTGGCCCTTACTGCTCAACATAAGAGCAGACAGCCATGTATTTCTTGCTGGCCTGGTCAGTTCACGAGAAGTTCACACAGTCCCTCTTGTCTCGAAGAGTGACACTATTCCTAAGTTTTTAAGTAGCCCTAATCCTTTTGAAGTGCAATATCCCTGATTCTTGAAAATTACTGGCCCTAGAGGATGCTATGATCCTATTGGCCAAGCTTGATACCTTCTCTTTGTTACTCTCATTACCTGGATGGATGGATGCTTAAAATTTAATTGTAGTGGAAGTGGAATTTATGTCCATTTGTTATTTATACCATTATTCTTGTAATTTATTACTGATGATGATACCACAGCCGCATTAAATTGATGTTTGGAAGGGAAAGAAGCTTTGATAGCCACTTATTATTATTCGGCTCTAGAAGTGATTTAGAGATGGGTTTTATTCTTTTGGAGAAAAGGAACTTATTTTGATAAGTTTCATTTGGTTAACACTTGACGATTTATACCCCTGATTAGCTTTATCTTTGAGTCTTGATTATAGTCTTACACATTTTGAAACATGAAAATATGTTGGAGGAAAGGGAAGGAGCTGTAGGAATGGGAAGCTATGTGGGCACTGATGTAGGCATGCTTTTAACCCTGTAGACCACACTTCCATCTAAGTGATGAAATCATTACAGAATTACAAGTTAGACAACTTGATGATTAGAAATTTTTGCAATTTGAATAATTTGTAAATCTTGGTGGGGAAGTACTTTTTGCTTGAACTTAATCTTAAACAAACAGGCCCTTATAGTGTTTGCATTTCCAAAATATCTCTTTGCTTGTTGTATCTGCATCTGTTCTTGATTGGTATCCTATCCATTGTACCAAGTATATTTGTTGCACTCTTTTCTATCCTCTTGTTCCCAAATTACTGATTAGATGGCAAATTTGGTTTGCCAGAAACTGTGGCTTGGTGGCTTCTCAAGGGGCATCCAGGAAATGCACCGGAAGGCATCTTTGGTCCTTGAGGATGCAGTAAGAAACATATACACTGTGGTTGCATTTTGTGCTGGTAACAAAGTCATGGAACTGTACAGATCACAATTAAAGAGAATACTCAAGCAGAGTTTTCTTCATGGAGTGGCAATTGGTTTTGCATTTGGTTTCTCCCAGTTTCTCCTTTTCGCTTGCAATGCCCTTCTTCTGTGGTACACTGCATTATTGATTAAGAATAAAGATATGGATCCACCGACAGGCATTAAGGAATTTATGGTTTTCTCCTTTGCAACATTTGCTCTAGTGGAGCCTTTTGGACTGGCTCCATATATACTGAAACGACGGAAATCTCTTACCTCTGTATTCGAGATAATTGACCGAGCGCCTAAAATCGACCCAGATGATAATTCAGCGCTGAAGCCTCCTAATGTCTATGGGAGCATTGAGTTAAAAAATGTCGACTTTTGTTATCCAACTCGGCCAGAAGTGTTGGTCCTGAGTAATTTCAGTCTTAAGGTAAATGGGGGACAAACTGTGGCAGTGGTTGGAGTTTCTGGATCTGGAAAGAGCACCATAATCTCTTTGATTGAAAGATTCTATGATCCAGTTGCTGGTCAGGTTTTGCTAGATGGACGAGATTTGAAGCTTTACAACTTGAGATGGTTGAGAAACCACCTAGGCCTTGTTCAGCAGGAACCCATTATATTTTCAACAACCATCAGAGAAAATATCATCTATGCCAGGCACAATGCAAGCGAAGCAGAGATGAAGGAGGCTGCTAGAATAGCAAATGCACATCATTTCATCAGCAGCTTGCCTCATGGTTATGACACGCATGTGGGGATGAGAGGTGTTGATCTAACCCCAGGACAGAAACAGAGAATTGCAATTGCTCGTGTAGTTCTGAAGAATGCTCCCATATTGTTATTAGATGAAGCTAGCTCATCCATCGAATCTGAGTCAAGTAGGGTGGTGCAGGAGGCTCTTGATACGCTGGTGATGGGAAACAAGACCACCATTCTTATAGCCCACAGAGCTGCAATGATGCGGCATGTTGACAACATTGTAGTTCTAAATGGTGGACGCATTGTGGAAGAAGGATCCCATGATTCTTTAATGTCCAAGAATGGTTTGTATGTACGTTTGATGCAACCTCACTTTGGGAAGGGCTTGCGTCAACACCGTCTCATTTAGCAGTAGCAGTGGGGGTTTATGTGGATTGTAGTTTTGGTTCTTCAAAGTACCTAATTCTCCCTGCCGATTGCTGGAGATGCTGATGAGAGATAAAGCATGGGGAGATTTGCCGAAGATGCTTGCTCGGTCTTCTCAGAATGTTTGATGAATTCCAGAAGGCCGCAGATGAAAGAAATGACCTAGGCTTCTATAAATCCTAAAGCTGGAAAGATCACATTGTCAACATATCTGGGGAGAATACATATTTAGGTGTCCAGTTGGCTTGTTGAGGATGTGGTTCAGGTTAGATGCATATTCTTTTGGAGGCAAGCACCATTGTATAAAAGCCTAATTAGCCTCCGGGGCAGGATCGATTTGTTAATTTATTGGTAAAAGAGTGATATGGTGATTCTAATCGGGATGAGGTATGTTTTCTTTGCTGGTCTCTCTTTTTCCCTAGGGTTCTTGTTGTTTCTTGCTGTGTATCTTTCCCAATTTTGTGCATGCTATATTGAATGATTATAGATTGGAGAGAGAAAAAGTGAAGGCTGTCTATTCCCAGTTATCCTGGTTATCACTTTTGTTCTCAAGCTCAGTGTGAATTCTATGGTCTAACTGGCAAGACTGTATCTCTTATAGATTTTGCGGCCCTGAAGGAGGTTCATTGTTCAATTCTCCTATTCGTGTCTTAGCAGTTGCTCAGCTTGGTCTAGAATTCACCTCGGTTGACATGCCCGAGAGGATTACTCGTTGTTGGGGTCATTCAGGCAATGTCTAAAATTCAACGCGCCCTACACGAGGCCTTCACCACAAGTTCTGCAGCTTAGACTTTGGATATTTTAAAAAAAACATGGCAAATTGTCATAAAAAATCCTAACCTTGCCTATTGTGGCACAAATACTCCCAACTTTTACATGTGTGGATATATATCTTATATTTCAGTTATATTTAAGTTATATTTGTTTCATATAAGTTTGGGAATTTTTTTATGATAAAAAAAAGTTCAGGGTATTTGTGTCATAATGGGCAAATTTTGAGTTTTTAGTAATACAAAAAAAGGTTCTGGTATTTGTATCACAATGGGCATAATTTGATTTTTTTTTTTTTTGTGATATTAATCCTAAAAGATTATTAGGAATCTAAATCATGGTTTATTAGGTTTTGAAAATGAGTGTTCAATTCAATGTATTACAACCTTGAGAACTCTTTTTTCAACCAATATGGGACTGAAAAGCTCATAGGCTTCTTTAGCTTTTCGTAGCATATCGCGGCTCGGGCGCTTTTTAACGTTTCCTGGCCTAATGCTTTTGGTGGATAATTTTACTGTTATTCACAAAACCAGGAGCATGTTGCATGGCCCGTGTAGTAAACATAATTTTACACGTTTATTTTTCTTAATATTAGTAGTGTCAGTATTTTTGTATGTATTTTATTTGGGTTGTTACATTGAGCGTAGAAAAAACCAATAAAAACATTAATTGGACGTACAACTTCAACCAGAAAAAGAAAAAAAGAAAGAATTGGACATACAACTTGCGGCCTAAAAAAATGAAATTGTCGTTCAGTTTAATAGCCATACTATAGAAAAATCAGAAAGGAAGAGTTCGAATATTTAGCTTATTCACAAATTCAATTGGATTTTTGGAATCAGGACATCAAAAAAATGCAATTAAGTCTTTAAATTTGTTAAATTTGTGCAATCAAGTCCATCCGTTAACTGTGTTTAACTTGGCTAATGAAAAATGTTAATTTGGCTAAAATGACATTTCTAAAGTTCAAATCCAATTTTTAATTAAATAAGATAAATAAAGCTAAATTAAAGAAGGAAAAGGGCGGGCCGGGGGATGGGGTTGAGAAAACAATAACCTTAGTTGTCATTGCCCCGCTATCGTTGGGAAGGGTTGTTGAGGGTGGGGGATGGTCATCGGGGTTGGACGGGCCACGACTAGTGGTTGACGACCCTCGCCGACCGTAAACAAGGGTCACCACTAGCAAGGGTCACTAGTGGCGACCCTAAGCTAAATCTAGGTGAGAGCCGTAGGATCGCTAGCCATTGGTTGGGGCCTAGTGATTCTCACCGACATAGACGAGGGTCACCAGTGGCAGCTCATTGCTAAATCTAAGTGAGGGTCGTCACATTCGCTTGCGATCGGTGAGGCTTGGTGACCCTTTCTGGCCATCCCCCACCCTTGCCAACCCTTCTCGGCAATGGTGGGGTCTCTTTTTAATTTTTAATTTTTAATTTAATCTAAATATAATTTCTACTGAAAATTAGATTCAAAACAAAACGATGTCGTTTTAGTCTTATGTTTCTATTTAGGCCATGTCATTACCATGCAGGAGAGACAAAATATCTAAAAAGCTACATTAGACATTTTACAACTTGATCGTATTGAAAATTTTAAGATTCAATTTTTATTTTTTGTGACCATCTTTAGGACTTCCGGTACACTTGTCCTTAGATTTGTTATGAATATGTGAATTTGCTTACTCATAGTCTTATTATTTAAATGACATTTTCATACAATTTTTATAATGGCTAAGTTGAAACCTGAGACCAGTTCTCCGTATCTAACACTAAATCTTTTAAAAATAAATGGAACCTTATGGACTTATGTGTTTTTGTAAGTCAAATTCAAGTTAAGTGGATTTTAGATATTTTTTCATTTTTTTTTTTTGCAAATGGATTTTTTAAATGATTTAAGAGGATAAGAAGTAAATATATTGCTTTAGATAAATTGTAAATTTTTATTTTCTAAAGTTTCGGGAATTAAATAAACACTATCATTTCTGTCATTCTTAGCAAAAGAATATTTGGAAATGAATAAATTATATCATTTAGACAAAAAAAAAATTGTATCAATCTTAGTCATTTATATGATTCTCAATTTATCAAGTAAAATTATTATATTTTAATAAAAAGTAGGTTATGAACTAGCTACCTATGATATGTAGATTATCATTTCAAACAATTGGTCTTCTGAAATTCCTTTTTCGTGTCTCACGTATCAGAAAAGTTTTTGTTGCAAAAGATTCAAGAAATATATATATCCATTCATCTCACTAACAGAAACATGAACCACGTACATTTTAATGATTAGTTGTGGAAAATAACCAAACATTTGCGGACAAAATTTTTTAATTCATTACATAACTATCATATTCTTCCTCTTATATATACATCAAAAGATTATTCATGATTTAGGTTTCGATCTTAACAAAAATGGCCGAAATAATTTTGTATGTCGCCATTCTCATTGAGCCAAGGGCGGGGAAAGTGGAGATGATATAATGCACTCCATAAGTGCTCTTTTTGGCCCGTGAAGTTGGTGAAGGATAAGCAATTAACATTTACATGGACCCACCTCATGCAAGTATATTTTCTATGGATTATTCAACTCTTCATTTAACTTTTTCATTGTAGATTTTAGGCACAGTGATATAATCCATGAACATCTTTGGATTAGAAACGGAAAATCTTAAGCATCGACATGTACAATAAACATTACTTTCATCATTAAAATCTTGATACATGTTTTCAATTGGGTCTTGCTAGTATGACGGTATAGTCATGCTGAATTTCTAACAGTTGCATGTCGACAACAATTTTCACTTTGTGGAAGATGGGCAATTGGATTGGAGAATTGTGGGAGAGAGGGCTTTGGTGCTTTTAATTTATTTAAGGAATAATGTCACGCTTTATTCCTCTATCTTTCTAGCTTTGTCCAACCAAATGTTTTATAGTTCTATTTGATGGCATTAAAAATATTTTCCCTTGTAATACTTCCAACCAAATCCCTCCACCTCCCCCCCAAAAAAAAAAAAAAAAAATATATATATATATATATATATATATTCCCACTTTTAAATGATAAAAAAAAAATTCATGAATTATTTAAGAGATAAAATAACCTACCATTAAGTTTTCCATCCCTACAAATTGATAAATTCGTTGAAAATCAACGATTTGGAATGCTAACTTTTGATTTTGGGATGAAAGAACTTGATTCACGAGCTCTAGGTCTTTCAATTTGGGCTACAAATCTTTTTTTTGCTATTTTCTTGTTAAAACAAGCAAGTTACTGATTACAAAAATTACAAGTGTGAAAAATGATTCGTATAAGTGTTGTCACCAATAGTAATACTATATTTATTTTCTCTTGAAATAAAATGTTTGAATTGGTGTTTTTTTTTTGGCACTTATGTAAAAAACATCTAACACTGATAATGTTAATAAGTTTCTCCTTTATTCCCTTGTTTTTATTTTGGCTTTTAAGAATTCCCACTTGGTGGGCTAGCAAATCCACCCACAAGGATTCATGATTTTCCTAGGGAAACCGGGTTTCCTTGGGTTACTCTCCTACAAGTAACGGTACGGTCACCCTCTCATTTCCCTTTTCAATTAACCTTACCAGATTTTCTTTGGGATTATTAGCTTAAAGCCGACACATGCATTTAAATATTAACATATATCAAATTTGCGTTATCAACTATAGTTGAGTATGATATATTTTTATATCCTTACATTACCTAATATTCAGTGTGCATTTAGGGCAACATCAACATCAATGGTTCTTTGACTTCTATTGTTTATTCGTCTTTGGCTCCCCCAAAACTCGTAGAGTGAAATTCTATCCAACCACGGCTCCCGTTGGTGCTGTCGCAGGTTGCGGACATTATTCATATGCAAAATCAATTAGATTCATGATCGGAGGAAAATAAGAACTCTATTCCACCAATCACCAGAACAAATAATTTGCTTTGAAATCGTGAGATGGAGAGTTGGAAACAAACCCTAGATGGTCATCTTGAAGATTCTAATTCCTGGACAGAGAATGTAGGCTTCACTGTCTTTGGTATTCATTGCGATGATGAAGACTTTGCTTGAGGACAAAACTCAATAATGACAAAAAAAGGGATCGTCGAGCAATCCGAACACGGTCGGTCCAATAAACAGAATTCATTTGAGAAAGAAGTCTGTCGGTATGAAAACAAATGAATCCGTCCCGCGCTTGTTCCTTCCATCTTAATTGTATAGCATGACATGTGGGACAAGAACAAAAATGGACCACCAGGAATTGAAGCTTTAGGGTCTGTTTGCTGTGTTGTGGCCGTACCATGTCCAAGTGCATGCGTTTAGCAACACGTCTTTCAAGGGTATTATAGTTACAATGATTAATGCATTTGGTAAAAGTTTCCATGACATTATCGTGATGGTTGTTACCAACATTATACTTATACTATTAGAACATTTTCTTTTCACCTTATTATTATTATTATCATCATGTTGTTGTTGTTGTTGTTATGATTGAGATTATTAATTTATATGCTTTTTATTTTTATTGTTATCTATAAAATTGACATCGTAATTTCAAATTTCTAGAAAAGTTTCAATATCTTTCCTTCTAGGGAAAATGTCACTGAGAATTTGAAATATATAATAATGATAACTATAATTATTATCAGTATCATTATTCTAATTGATACTTACGTTTGAATGAAAGATGAGGGTTCTCATGAGATACTTCTCCTACTAAAATAATCTTTACAAACTTTAAAAGGTACAACACCAAAAGAACTACTAGAGGCAATTTTGTAGAAGCCGCTGTGAAAGTGCTCTGCTTGCGAAGGCGCTGCAGTTGAGATCTCTATCAAACACTTACTTCACAGTTGCAGGAGGTGCAGTGCGAAAAAATCGGACTAAACATACCTATTAGCTTTCACAGTTGTCTCATTCCTCCGAATAGCCCCACTTATTAATGCATCCTCGTTTGGAGAGAGAAGGATATTATTACAAACGACATAACTTTCATAGCATTTAAGTGCCATATCTTTCAATTGATTACTTGAGTATCGTAATATTTTAAAACTGTTCACCCAATTGCTGGGAATCCAACGTATTGGTCGATTTTCGAAAGTTATGATACTTACGGGAATTATTGAAAAATTATATAGCATTTAAGTGATCATAGACAAATCATAGCACTCAAGCGAGCGGCGTACATAAATTATAATATTTAAGTAAGTGATGTGTGAAAATTATAATACTTGTGATATCCTTTTCTCTCGCTTGGATTGATTAGCCAACTACTTTGTATGAAAGCTCTTTGCCATGAATGAACAGTTGTGGACTTCTACGTTTTATGAAATAGTGTTAAATGGAGTTCGATCTCGTGTTAATTCTCAACTATGATCAATTCTACTTCTTACATACATAAATATTTGGGTTCATACCACGAAAAAATTTCAAATCGGTACACTTGTAATCAATTTACTTCAAATTAATTATTCAATCACCAAAAACTCTAAACTAATACATGCGTGACAAATCAACCCTAATTATATTACTTGGCTAATTTCCAATTTTTTGAAAATGAAGATTGGCCATATGAATGATTGATAATTCTAAAGTATTCTACCTAATTTAAGGATAGCTGCTGAATAGTCGGGAGATCTTCAAAGCCGTTCTGCGTTTCTTCAAATGGGATGCACGTGTCGGTGACCCTTTTATATGGAGCCAAACGAGTCCCTTTTGCAACTGATTTGGCTCGATTCCTATATTTTGCGACCTTTACCAAATCGCTGCTGTGCATAAAGGCTATTCGTGAAGAACTTCTCTTTCGATGACAGCAAGTGCTTGCGTAGTCCTTTTGAAATTGGATAGTAGGCGATTAAGTCGACAAAAAGGAAAGAGGTGAAACTCATATGTACACGCTTCTCGAAGGATTGAGATATTTTAAAGTTAAAAGGGAGACTTATGTCTTAAAATTCGATTCATTTCACGAAAAATGTAATATTTATGAAAAATATTTTCGAGAAAATTACTTTACAAGAAAATGACAATATTTTTAGATGTTTGGCCGAAATCTGAGAATGAACTATAAAACATTTTCTTCTTTTGGTATAGGAAATCTGATTTGATTTTCTTAAATAGATATGCACTATTTTTGCCCTACAAACTTGTGCATGGATAGCAGAGGAATTGGACAAAAGCACTAGAGTTCAAGGCTTGGCCTTGCTAGACCCCAACCTAGGTGTTGAGATTGGGTCATGGGCACTTAGTCCTGGGTTGCAGCTTCGATAATCTTGGAGCTTGAGTAGTAGGATCCCTCACCCATTCTATATGGATCTAAGAAATGAATAATTTAAAAAATATTTTTATAAATGCACAAAAAAAGTATTTTTATCATCTCGGAATTGTCCAATTATAACTTGTTGTCACCGAGAGAAACATTATTTTCATTGATTTTTATTTTAAACAATATAAACAATCATTTTTAAAATAATATTTTTCAAATTATTGTTATTATTATTATTATTATTTTTGGGAAAACAAACGGATCCGAAATTCTAACCCCCCCTCCAATCATTGACATCGCACCGATACAAGAATAAGGCCCAACTCTTCCTTATTCCATCACGTTCGTCTATTCCCCGCCCAAGTAAGGGCCCCACCATTTGGACGGCGCATGATGATGTTGACGTGTAGTGATCGCGGCAATCCCGGTGGGCCCCCACACGAAACAAACGTGACAAACAATCCCACTCGTTGCCAATTTCTGAAGTATTCAAAGCGTGGGGCCGGGCGGTTCCATGATCCAACGGTTCGCCGACCATCGCATCGCCAACCCAAATCTTCGAGCGGGTCCCGCCGCCTCGTAGGCCGGCCGTCGATCTCTCCACACATCACGCCCCGTCCCATCGGGACCACACAGGTGGCAGCGCCGGATCCAGTGAGGCGTCGCGGTCATTAGCTGTAAAGTCACCGACGTGCGGCCTAGCCGAATCCCCCCCCGGGCGGGGCCTTCTATTTTGACCGGCAACCGGCCGTACCGGTTCCACTGCCGCTAGTTTAGGTGGATATATAAAGGGAGAGAGAGTGAGCATTTTACAAGTGTGGAATTGAGAGAAAACTAGAGGCTTTTAAGAGAGGGAGAGTGAGAGTGAGAGAGAGGAGCTCAAGAAGAGAAAAAAAAAATGGCAATTTATAAAATCGCGATCGGGACACCGGGAGAGGCGAGCCGCCCCGATGCGCTCAGGGCGGCGCTTGCCGAGTTCTTCTCCATGCTCATCTTTGTTTTCGCCGGCGAGGGATCCGGCATGGCCTTCAGTAAGTCGTCCTACTCCTTCTAGTGCATGGACTATTTGGCTGGATCAGTTCGCCTTTCATTTGTATTGAAAACCGCTTCGCGCCATGAATACACAATGTCGGATCAAGCACTTGTATTTTCCAATGGCCACACAGCATTTGTATATATATATTCACGAGTTGTATATTCGCGTCATTTCGTCAGACAAACTCACGGACGACGGATCGACCACCCCGGCGGGCCTGGTGGCGGCGGCACTGGCCCATGCATTCGGGCTGTTCGTGGCGGTGACGGTGGGCGCGAACATATCGGGCGGCCACGTGAACCCGGCCGTGACGTTCGGGGCGTTCCTCGGCGGGAACATCACCTTGTTGAGGGGCATCTTGTATTGGATCGCGCAATTGCTCGGTTCCGTCGTGGCCTGCTTGCTCTTAAAGTTCGCCACTGGCGGATTGGTAAGTCCAAAGCAATCTCTCCGAGAATCACTCATGTAACACATGCCTTCCTAAATCCGATATAGAAATCCGTCGGAATCCAAGCCAAAAAAAAAAAAAAATTCCCCGGGAAAAATGAATTTCAAATGGGTTGATGACGCCTTTGCCATAAATAATTCAACACTACCATTACTAATTTGCTATTTATTTTTTTCTTATATTGAAAAACATGAGTATATTGTCATTTATAAGGTGAATGCTAAGCATGAAAGTTAACTAACATTTCAACAATGCAATTACTTATAGATCAGAAATTTTTCAAAAAATTAGAAGATTTTTAAACAATTGAATCTTATAAATTATATATCTATCTATTTAGTTATTTGTTGATTATTTTTTGGGTGCAGGAAACCTCAGCATTCTCGCTCTCGTCCGACGTTTCCGTGTGGAACGCGCTGGTCTTCGAGATCGTCATGACCTTCGGCCTGGTGTACACCGTGTATGCCACCGCGGTGGATCCGAAGAAGGGCAACGTCGGGATTGTCGCGCCCATCGCCATCGGCTTCATAGTCGGTGCCAACATCTTGGCCGGCGGCGCGTTCGACGGCGCCTCCATGAACCCGGCCGTCTCCTTCGGCCCGGCCGTGGTCAGCTGGTCATGGGACAACCACTGGGTATACTGGCTCGGCCCGCTCATTGGCGCCGGTATCGCGGCTATCGTGTACGACAATATTTTCATCGGCGACAACACGCACGAGCCTCTTCCGACGGCCGATTTCTAGGAGTTTTTCGTTGATCTTGTTTAATTCGGTGAAATGCAAAAATAATTGTCTTTTTTGTCAGGCATGATAGCGAGAAGTTGGGTTTGTTACATTGTAAGCAAAAAAAAAAGTGTTGTTTGTGTCTTATAATTTTATTTTCGGAGTATGGTTGGAACGTTTCTTGTACTTTGTTAAGATCATGAGAAATTTTGTCATGTTTGGCCTAGTCCTTTATCTTTTACCCTCGTTAGGATCCATCTGCTTCGCGAAAAAATGAACATGAAAAATGAATTACTTTCTATTGGTTAATCATGTTGAGTGATATAAGAGATTATCTTTTAGAAAATATTTTCCAAATCATTCATTTTTTACGAGACAAATGAAGCCTTGCAGCAATTTTGTGATTAAAAGAAGAATACAATTTACCTCCTTGTTTTTCCAAGCGAAACTCCTCTAGTCCTCTTCTAACAAATATTTCGAAAATTTTTGTTAATTAAGTTCAAGACACAAGCCACGAAACATCCTAAACTATATACATCATGACACATTTATCTTAAACTTTTTTATATGACAACAAATATCCCAAAATTGTACCTGTGTGGCACATTTACTTTTTATCAAATTTGTCGATGAAAATTGTTAAAAATTTATCTACATAGATGCTAGAAAGTAAATAGTGTTAACCTGCCTTAAGTGGCTTAAGTTTTTTTTTTCGTCTGGTCCTATTCTATATCTCTTTTACAAGTCACTATGTGTATGTTGTGCGTAAGTTGCAAACCCTCCCTCCTCAATCACGCGTCCCCCCCCTTCGGGCCCCAACCCTCCAAGAAGGTAGGGAATTGAACTTCCACCTTTCTTGTCTCAAGTGAGGAAGGTGGCTACTAGGGTGATCATGAGTGGTTGGCTAAGTGGCTTAAGTGAAATAAAAATGATATTGTTTTGGTTGAAAAATTATCTAACAAAACTTTAATGGAAGATAAATATATCACATAGGTATAAGTTTGAGATTTTTTATGTTATAATTTTTTTTTGGGGGATAAATGTGTCCAAGTGGACATAATTTAAAAATTTTGATGTCACAGAAAAAATATTCAAGATAAATGTGTTACTTTATACGTATTTGAGATTTTTTATGACTTTTTTTTTTCTTTGAGTTTAATTTCATACCATTTCGACGCTAGGCTCATTTCCCTGCATAGTTTTCATCAATCTTCGAAAACAATACAATCATTTAATAAACGCTGGTGATTGTACTATAACGTTTCTGGCAAGTACGTGAAATTTATAATCCAATCAACAGGAAACCCATCTCGCATCTAAAACGTAACAGAATTAGATAAAAACATTTCATTGAAAGTACATTCCGTGCATATTTTGGTGTAAGCATTAAGTGTAGGTACGATATGTCAGAAGGATTGCACCAAAAATCCTAAATGCAATATTGGGACGCAATTGAATCATAAAATTTTTAATTAGTACAATTAAGGTTACGTTTGGGGAGGGCCTTGGGAAGGGGTTTTGGATGTCCTAAACTTATTTGGCCAAATATTGAGTGTTCAGGAAAAAATTTGCCAACCTCATTAGGGAAAAATTGGCCTTCACAAGACTAAAAGTCCAATGTAGATCCTAGACTACCTTGGTCTTTCAACATTCTTGGCATACCCTTTCTAGGGTTTACTATAAAAATTTCATTCCGAAACCATCCTCACTTAATTTTTGTTTTTCTGTTTTTGTCCTCGTGATATCATTGTTCATCTTCTTCTCCGTTAAGTTGGCCGACGTGGTTGCATGTGGCTACAACAGGTTACGACTGGTTGGAGAGAAACCCGGATGGTTGCGACTACCCCAACGACCGTCACAGGCCAGTTGCATGAGCTTGGCAAGTCGTGACAACCTCTTGTGAGTCACAGCGACCCAAATCTGGGTTGCGTGATCTTCATGAAAGGCTGCTTGAGGTCGCGCGACCCCTTGCGAGTTGCAACGACCCAAATTTGGGTCACGCGACCTCCATAAGAGGTTGCAAGGGTCGCGTGACCCTCACAAAGGGTAGCCCAACCCTAAGTGGCCCTCGCCAGTTGTCTCTGAGGGCCACCTGAGGTCTTGCAACCTCAGATGTCGGCCACTGACAACAAATTTCGATCGCCGACATCCGCTTGCTCTTCATTAGCCAACTTTTTTTTTTCTTTTGACTGATTTTTTTCCTTTTTTTTAATCACAAAAGTCTTTTATAAATATAATTTCTTTAAACACTATTTTGCTCAAGGTACTTTACAATGGACTTTTACATTATAATTTAATAAGACAATTTGTATTTTGAAAAACCCTTTTAACTTAAAGTCCTTCATATTTTCTCAAAAGTTTTCCCCAAAAGTCTAACTAAATGCACCCTAAGTCCTAAACATTTATCAATTGAAACCTTTTAATTGCTCAATAGGCCCCAAACCTTTATCGAAAAATCTAGTTAAGCCCTAAAACTCCTTTTTAAAAAGTACAATTAAGGATATGCAGCTGGTAAACTTTAAGTGTAACAAAAGCAACTATGGCTACTCATCGAAAGGACTTCATTTTGCACCTTTTGAACAAATTAAGGACTTAATTAAATCAATTAAAATGTTTAAGTCTTGATAGGCTTTCATACACAAGACTTAAGACTTGCCGCTCACTTTCTCGTAATATATTTGAAAGACCTTACAACTAGAGGTGAGTATGGTCTGGATTAGGCTGGTCTAGCACTTGATTAAGGATCAACCTGCACAGTGTTGGTTCCTAAATTTTAGGACCGAGAACCAAACTTGTCGACTTTAGGATTGAAGACTAGACTGATCCTATGGGTTTTGTCTAGTTTCAAGGTCGACCCAAGATCAATCGATTATTTTTTATTTTTTGTATTCATTGAAAGGATAAACAAGCTATTTTAAATTACATATCTATCAACAAGCAATATTGAGCAACCAAACAATAAACATTTGTATATATAAGATAAGGTAGCGATAGAAATTTCACACTTGCTAAATGCAACTAATCATAAAAAGAACACGTGAGGCAAGCGATAAGAGGCCAGAGGCAAGTGAGGCAAGCGAGGCCGAGGTGAGGCAAGAGAGTTTCACACTTGGTCAAATTAGGGTCGTGTTTATTTCTACTTTCTAATTTACATGGCAAACTGAGTTGCATAAAAAAGAAGAAAACATAAGAGGAAGTGTTAGGGTATAAAGTAGACAAAAGCATATAATATATATTAATATAGGACTGAAAACCAACCTGTACAGCGCGGTTCCAAGGGTCCCAAGACCTAGGATCGATTCGGTCTTTTTGGAAACCGGACCAGGACTGGTCGAGTTGAGCTGGTTCAAAGTTGGTCTAGGATTGATTTTGGACCCCTACTTACAACTGCATGAAACTAGATTTTAGAAAATACATGTCAATATCTTGGAATTTTTTAAAGCTTTTACAATTATGGTATTTTGGTCAATTTATTTTATGATTACTAAGTAATCAATCTTTTTGTTTCTACAACTCTTATTTACGGCAAGAGGACAATGTCCTTGCGTGGATATGTCATATGCACAATCCTCTAAAGGGCATGCATGAATTCATAAGGAAAATGTGTTACATAAGTATAAGTTTGGGTTTTTTTTTATGTCATAAGAAAAAGTTTAAAATAAATGCATCCTAGTGGATATAGTTTGGATTTTTGATGTCACAAAAAAAAATTAATGTAAATGTATTATTATGCATGTAATTTGAGATTTTTTGTGAGTTTTTTCTTAAGTTTAATGTCAGACCCTTTCTATGCACACGGTCCATTTCCATGCCGAGTTTTCATCAATCCTTGAAAACAATACAATTATATAAAAAAATGCTCGTGATTGTACTATAACGTTTCTTGTAAGTATCTTAAATTTATGATCAAATCACCGGGGAACTCATCACGGATCTACAAAGTAACAAAATTGGATAACAATATTTCATTGAAAGTACATTTTGCGCATATTTTGGTGTAAGCATTGTGTATAGGTACGGTGTGTTAGGAAAATTGCACCATAAGTCCTAAATCTCACATTGGAATGCAAGCAAGCCATAATATTTTTAATTAGTACAATTAAGTCCTGAACATTTATAAAAAGATACAATCGAATCCTGACCTTTTAATTGGTTCCATTGGGTTCCAAATCTTAATCGAAAAATCTAGTTAAATGCTAAAACTCCTTTTCAAAAAGTACAATTGAGGATATGCCATTGGCCAATATAAAGTGTAACGTAAGCAATTTTAGGTATTCATCAAAAGGACTTCATTTTGCGCCGTTGAAAAAAATTAAGGACTTAATTGAATCAATTAAAATATTTAAGACTTAATAGCATTTCATACACAAAATTTGAGACTTGCTGCTCACTTTTCCGTAATATCTTTTAAAGACCTTACAACTGCATGGATCTACATTTAAGAAATTACAAGTCAAAATCTTGGAATTTTATAAAGCTTTTACAGTTATAGTATTTTGGTCAATTTATTTGATTATTAGTTAAATAATCAATCTTTTTGTTTCTACAACTTATGTTTACGGGAAGAGGGCAACGTCCCCGCGTGGGTATGCGGAATCCTCTACAGGCGTGCGTGAATATATAGAATGATTTGATAATAAGCAAATATGGAAATACCTTAAATACGATTAATCAATTGCATTTGGAATGAATTTTATTTTGTTATTACTTAACATTAAGCACATTCAACTTTAAAAGAAAAAATACAAATACAAATACAGAATTCAATGTCATTCAAAGTCGATGCGGAATTCCATCTTTTAATATTTTTAAAAATTTCAAGTAAGAAAGTTATTGAGTACTTCGACTTCTATAAGACCTATTACCGCATCACCAGCACATGAATAAGAAGGTGACCCCGCCAAAGGTGATCGTCCTATATAGCCATAAAAATTTAATTGATAATAATCAACTTGCCAACTGGTTCATGGCCACACCAATTGCACCCTTCAAACATGCAGTTGCAGTAGAAAACCTCAACAATCTCTCCATCACACATAGCATGGTTAGAGGAGCCGCAACAACCCATAAACCTCAACAATCTCTCCATCACACATAGCATGGGTTGGAGGAGCCGTAACAACCCATAACTCTCCCGTGTGACTATTAGGTCTGGACTTGTTGATAACCTAGGCTCTGATACCAATATTGAGTGGTCTTGGGCCTCTTTCACCCCAAAAACTAGCTTAAAAGGTAAAGCTTTCCCTTATACTTACAAATCAATCAGCAGCTCCTTTCACAACCAATGCAGGACTACCTCAAAAAAAAAAAAAAAAAAAAAAAAAACTCATGTAAGTTGAATTTTTTCCCATTTCATGGTTGGAAAATGAAACCAACAAGCAATGGAAGATGAACGAAGTACTCAATAGCACAAAAATGAACATATAAATCACTAGATACAAGGCGACAACTCTAAAGGTCATTCCTAACTCTTTGGGGGCACTAAACAAGAACATAAGCAACAAAGGCAGAATGACAATGAAAATAAGAAGAAGAGGTCAAGGCCATAGGAATATCTAGCTTCTAGCACAACCAATTTTGAGCCAGCAAAAGGGAGGACCACTTATCCTACCTCGATTAAGGTAAAAGAAAGTGATTATGCTAAGGATATATCTTGAATGATGGCAATCAGAGAGACGGCGTCAAAAGATAGAGGACAAGCGCTGAGAGAGAAGAGAGAGAAGAGAGAGAGAGAGAGAGAGAGAGAGATGATGAGAGTTTTATTTGAGAGTGCCCATGCTTGTGATCAGATATAGATGCCAAATGAGGAAAAGAGAGTAAATAATAAATAAATAAATAAATGAGAGAGAAAGGGAAAAGGGGGGGGGGGGAGAGAGAGAGAGAGAGAGAGATGGACTTCCGCCTTGACATCATGCTAAGGAGTTTGGTGGATCGAAAAATTAAGCTTATTAGGCTTAAATTGGGCTAAAAAGATCGCATGGGCTTTACCTAATTTGCCAGGTTGGACTGGCACATTGGTTGGCTTTCAGGCCTTTGTCGGTCAAAAATTACGTTGTCGAGCCCAACGTATTTAAATATTTATATTCCTAGTTCAAGAGTATAAAAGAAGTCCGGCAAATAAAATAAATATACAATATTATAATGACCACACTTTTGATTAGGTATCAAATTGGCTATCATCGGCGAATTTCAATCTCCCCTCATTATAGGATGTGTGGATGACTTACGGGAATTGAAACCTAGATACTAATGAACTATCATGCATCTAGAAAATATATGATAGATCTGTCGGTAAAATTCGAGTGTCAACAAAGACTTCATGTGTTCAAAACTTGTCTACTCGCAATGAATTTTTTGTTTAGAAAAAAAAATTCAATATTCAGAAATATACTTTGAGATCACACATATTTAATTAGTGGCTCTCATACGTGCTAAAAAGGTTAGAATACTTGACAATCTTAATAAACTTTCATTTAAACTGATGTTTTGTTAAATATAATTGCGTATGCTTCCTTGCATTAAATCTAGTTAAAATTTGACAATTCCTGCTAAATTACCTTATATCTGTAACGCTTTTACTGTCATAAAGTATTTTAGTCAATCTATTTGATCAATAGTTAGATGATTCATGTGTTCGTTTTGACAACTTATAACAACAGCAAGAGAGCAATGACCCTGCAAGGATATGCACAATCCTCTAAAGTGTGTGCATTAATACATAAAATGATTTAATAATTAGCGATCATGGAAAAACCTTCAGTACGATGAATAAGGTGTATTTGGGCTAACTTTAAATTATCTGAGATTTTATTATTACTTAACATTGAGCACATTCAACGTGTTAAAAAAAATTGTTATTACCCATTCTAGATTACCAAAAAGATGCCATTCGTGCAAAAGGAGTGTGCAAGAACTCTACAATGTCCACGAAGAAGCCAAATGGGTTTATCTCGAAATTTCTGAAAAGCACAATTATGAACCCTAGAAATTTATGGAAAGCCTTATATAAAGTTATGGATTTTGGAAAAACTCTAGTGTTGCACAAGCAAGGTGACAATTATATTTTATCGAAATCCATAACTTTATATAAGGCTTAAATCCCTTAAGAAGCACCAATTTTAGGTCAGGTTTCAATTTTGGCCAAAACTCTTTTCATCTCATAGAAAAAAGCTACTTTAAGTCAACTCTCAATTCTTGCCCAAACTTTATTTTTATCATAAAAAAAAACACCAACTTTGGCTCAAGTCCAAATTCTAGCTCAAACCTTTTAGTTGTTACATTGAAAACGCTAAGTTTTAATCCATACCTTAATCTAACCCCCCTCAAGTTTACATCAAGTACATGTGGAGTGGTGCGTTGAATCTTTAAACGCATCATTGAAAGGAAACTTGGCTAGATTTGGGTACCAATTAAAGTTAGCAACTTTTTAGGAGACAAAAAAAAAAGGACCAAAATTGAGACTGGACCTAAAGTTCGTGTTTGCATGAGACAAAAAAAACTCAAATTAGAATTGAGATGTGAACTAAAGTTGTCTTTTTATGAGAAAAAAATGGGCTAGCCAAAATTAGGACCCAAGTTAAAGTTTGTGTTTTTTAAAGGAATTAGGCTCTTTATATAGTGAAAATAACAACTACGCACAAAAAAATGTCCTAATTAAATTCTGAACAGAGTAACGATGTCCGTTTAATAAAAAGGAGAGAGATTGAAAAACATATCTAACCCTCACAACCTCCTACTTGGATCGCACTACCTTCGAGAACTTCGAGATGACATGAGAAAAAATGTTGCGAGTTACTATCAATTTTATAGAAACGAATTGCAAATGAAAAAAGCGAGAAATCGACTTACCATACCAAAAGCGAGTTGGGCAAATGCTCATCTGTATAAAAAAATTCTGCATCGAAGGGATGATGCCTGAAGACATACCTATGATGATGCAAAATGTAGGGAAAATGCATAGAAAGTACCACAACATGGCTAGGAGGGTTACACAGCCCAATTGAGGCCATGAATATGTCGAAAAAGCCTTTATGATTTTTGGAGTTTACAAACTAATTCATCAATATTTTATGAGATTGATAAATGCAAATTTTGTCTATATTTCAGGTAACATGGGTTGCTTTGCTAGTTAAGGAACCTACTTGTCTGTGTGGACTAGGAACTTTGATTCCCTATTGCAAAATGTTTTACGATTGTATCTCCCATCTGGATTTTGACAGTGTTACATATGATCATCGATATTAATGTGGTATCACATGTGCTAAAAATTTATCTACAATGGATTTTCTTGTCTGAAAATCATAATGTTCAATCTTAGAACTATACTTTGAGGTCAGCAAACGTGTTAATTTAGTGGCTCTTGAACATGCTAAACGGGCTAAGGATACTTGGCAATTTTCTTGAGCTATAATGTCGAACTGCTATATATGTTAAAAAAATTTCCAGTAAGTTCTCCAGAGAAGCGCCCCGTCGTCTTCTAGGGAAAGAAATCGTAGCACCTCCAATTCAACTTGACTCAAAAACTATCCACATACATACATGAGGAATTAAAAGATTTCATGCTTTTAGTGCAGCTTCCTCTCTTCTCAGTTTGTCACTATTACTGTGATTACCCTGTCCTCGTAATTAAGACTTGACTGCGAACGAATCTGGTAGTAAATAAGCATAACTCACATGTCCGTGCACGATGAAAGGCATTAATTATGGGGTCGGATTCTGTTCCTATATCTACGTCCATGATTAAAGTCGCGTAAGCATACGATCCATCCATACCCCCTCATTTTGTTCTCTTCCATATTCGGAAGGCAATCTAGTTTGGGCTAATCCAAAAAGCCAACAAATCATCTGCAATAATTATTTTTTGAAGAATAACCGCCAAATAAGTCCATTTGTAGCTTGAAAAAAATTCTGCATAAACAATTTCTTTGAAAGAAACTTGTATTAATCTTCGTTCTCCAAATTTCTTTGGCAAGTTCTATTAAAAAATAATGATATTCAAACAAAAACTCAAAAAAAAAAAAAAAGTTGACCCATCATATCATCGGTCCCCTTTAGGATGCTAAATGTAATTGATTCGATTATTATTAAATTGTGTTGTAAAACAAAACATTCTGTATAATTCATAATCGTGATTTGTTCTGAAATTTACTCTATCAATAATTCAATAATACTGACTCAACATTGTACGAGGCATAAATCGGCTAGTGCACATTTGGTACATAATTTGGCCCTAGGAATGGAGAGAGTGGGCCCACATAATTAGGCACGTATTTCCAAGTTATGAAGTTTGCAAATGGAAATTGCATAGAAGGTAATGCAATCGCTCTTAGACCTTGCCATTAGTGATTTGAAAGAGTAACCCTTTCAACCTTTCTTTCACTTACATTTTTCCTCATCACAAGAGCACTCACCCTAATCTCTCTGTCAAGGAAAAAGAGACCCGCCGGCCGGCAACAACCTCGGTTAATTTCCAACCAAGGTACCTCTCTCTATGGACCATGTCATTTTTATTGCATATGTCTGCTTTTTTCCTCCCTTCTTCCTTTGAAAAGATGTGAAATATCTGGAGTGTGCCAACTTGTACGTGTGTGCACCAGTGTGCATGCATCTATGGAGACCGAACCTTACAAGCTTTGAAATTCATTATGATCGTTTGAGCTTGGTCTTTCTACGTCACTACAACATGTCTCTCTCCATAGATCAGTCGTTGCTTGTTTGACTTATTCAGGTTTTAATATTTGTACGTGTGTGGGCCATTTTTATTTTTTTTTTTTTTTTTGGTCGTAGGCTATTGTTGCTCTTTTTCGTCTAGTAGATCTATGAATTGCATTTGAAAATCCACAAATGACAGTAAACTTATTGATTTTTTTATGGTTGACGCAGTGCACTACGAGCTCGAGGTGACGAAACGGTGCCCTTGCTTTTGCTCGCAAGACTTTCAAGCTGGAAAACTGGTACTAATCTTTGAACTCTCAGCGAAGCTTTTCTCTTGCGAATTTACTCTCGAATTTTGTTATTTTGCTGTTTTGAACTTTTTGGCGCTTGGCGTTTTCCTTGTAGATCGAAGGATTTATGCTACTGATCTTTATTTTCCCTTGCGGTTCAACTATTTTATCGTGGCTATGTACACTTAACCAAGATTTTGAGGCAGTAAGCTCATGATATGAAACTTAATTATTTGAAATATATCCGCTGAAATGGAATACTTGAATTGTCTTATAACACTTAAGCTTACTTTGGCACCATTGCGTTGAACGACACACGCCTTGTCTACGAGCAATTTTATCGGTAATTGTAATTAATGTTGTCAGTTTGTTACAAAACTTACTGAAAGTTTAGCTTACTAGGATATTGTCAACACCTGATTTGAGGGTAGAAAATGGTAATTCAAACCAAGTCGGAACCGTAAAAAGAAGATCATATATGATCCCAAACGATTGCTTTTGCACATTTCTAGACCTGCAGAGATGCCTATGACGTCTTCCACTACAAACTGATCTTAAGATTCCTCTTGAAGGCCTATGAGAGTTTATTCAGCTCCTTTATCGTTAAACTCGACAATAGCTGTAGTGGGATACAGGCACTGAATTTTTTTTTTCAACTTGAATCCAATGAAAGGACTCGTGTGTATAGTACTTCCAATTAAAAGATCATGAAACAATAGAAAAGTTTCTATAAGAGCCCACGGTGGCGCTTGAATAGCGAAGAACTTGTCCTCTATCATAGACACAAGGTGGTCAGGACCAATGAGACGACGCAGCAACCCAGCAGGTTATGCATTGCACCAAATAGCCGTAGTTCTCCTTCATATATGGCCATTGCATGTTGATTGTCGAAGATCATAATCCAAGTCCGTGAGTAAGCAATTCGTTTGTAGTTAAAATTCATGAGAAAACACAACTTGAGAAATAAGTGTTACTCATGTTCCCTATAGAAAGGGGAAATAGTAGAGGGAGCTAAAATACAGAAAGGTCAGAAAATCTTTCAACTTTCATGCTAGCGTGCATCTGCATTTGGGTTGCATGACCATGCGTGATGGAGGATCCCATATTTGTAAAGAAAACAAACCTGATTGTCTTCTCTATGAATTTACATTTCTCCATGAAGTATCAGTGATGACTGTAATCTCATTGTCCAGAGTATGCTGTTACCTTTGATAAACAAGTCTGAAGAACACCCTTTGCGAAGCCTTAGGGTCCATCAAAAGCTAGAAACTAGGAACATGGGAAGAATCTAGAAACATAACGGTTGAGAATATAGACAGAATACTTGTCCAAAGTCAAATTGCTCAAATTTTAGCAGAGTTTCCTGACGATTCAAATTTGCTAACACTAGAACTCTCTAGATTTATTTTGAAGTTGACAGGTGCGGTACAATTAAGCCATAAACATCTTCTTCTTAATAGGTCATTCATTTATGTCTTATTTAAGTTTTGATTCTTGTATATTCTGCTCAAAATGAATACTGGTATGACTCTCTTATGTCTGCTATTCTTTGAAGTAACTCGTGCTGAAATGTGACAGGTATGATCTGATATTGCATTTAGGTAATTGGTATGACTATTTCTGGTATTTCTCAATTTTGTATCCACAGTTTCTTTCCCGCATATAAGCTACGAAAGATATCTAATACGGATTTTGTTTACAGTTTCCATAGGACACTTGGCTTTTTTACGCGAACAGTCCAACTACTTTGATTATGCTATCATAAGCGACATTTTGTTCTATGAAATTGCTATAGTTGCCATTACTTTATCACGAAGCCTTATGTCAATGCAGCAATGAACATCCTATGCATGAGTTAATGTTTTCATTCTGCTAGGTGAAGTATACTTTTTCACTTGCAGTGCTCACTTCTCTTACTTTTAAAATACTTCGATTCTTTTTTTGTCAATTAGTCATCTGTCCCCAATTAATAATATTTTTTTCATTATTTTCTAGAGCGTGAGCATTTTCCAATGGCAAAGGACAACGGATGGAGCAAATATGCTGAACAAAGCTATTATACTCCAAGAATACATGTGAAGCGCGTCTATCCGTGGTTAACGGATGTAACCCGGCCCGGAATGTCGAGTAACAAGAGAAAAGCAGTTGAAGCTGCACTCACCAGTCCGGATTTTATGCACCGGAGTGTTTATCCACTGTACAAGGCCTCCAGTTATCGATCGATTCGAGGTCAAGTTCAAGGTGAACTTGTATCGAGACCCCCGTTCATGGTTGATTCGTCACCTGGTGTCGGTGGTATGAGTGCGAAAAGGAACGATTTCAAGAACGCACGTCAAGGTAATGCCTCACCGCACTCTCACCATTTTCGTGAAATCCTAAAGACAAAATTCAATCGCGTTCATGATTCTGACAATGTCATGTTTGCGCCGATAAGCAACTTTTTGGGAAAGGCTGATGACGGAAGATTGTTGAGGACTGTTGTCTGTAATAAGTGCTATGTCAGCTTCTTGTCTTTGGGTCATCCACCTCAGATAAAGGATGGGAGTAACACACCAGTGGATGTGAGTCGCAGGAGTCGCAATGAAGGATTGGACCTGCGGCTCACCTTAGGTCGCAACTACGAGGAGAACATTGTTTCTAGCAGAGCTGATGAAGAACCTAAACATGCATCTAGCACGGCCATTGCTTATAACAGGGCAATTGACGACTATCCAAAATATGCTAATTTGTCAGGGGCAACTAGCCAGACGAACATTATCGAGGTGAATGCTTATCAAAATAACATACCGAAGCATGTGATTCGCAACGGTGGATGCAATGTGCATCAAACCTTAGATTGCAACGATCAGCACAAAGGAAATGTCGTTGTTTTTGGACAAGTTACAGTCGCTGCCAATAACGAGGCAATTTTAGACAATCAAAACTTTGCTCAATCTTCAAGGTCAGCCGGTCAAGTGGGCACAGTTGAGCCAAAGGCTCATCCTTCTCGACAGAGCAATATGAATTTGGCAGCGAATCCAAAAAAACAAAAAGCTTCTAGAAGAGAGAAGCCAAAGAGGACTATTGAGCCTCACCCTAACGCATTCCTATCATCCGTCCATAATCTATTATCAACTGGAATGTTTGATGGTGCTCCGGTGAAGTATATTTTGAGGAGTCGTGATGTAAGTTCTTTCTCATATAGTTGTTTTAAGTCTATTTAAAGATTTGTTTCTTATTAATTTTTATATTTCTTTCTTCAACGCTTGACATACGGAGTTCCACAGATAATTCTTCGTGGTGTCATAAAAGGGCCGAAGATTCTTTGCAGCTGCAATGAATGCAACAACTCTGAAGTAAGCAACTGATTGTACTTCGATTTTTTTTTTTTTTGTTTTTAGCCTGGAAGGATTTAAGAGGGAAAAATAGAAGAGGACCATATGAATCGAAGTTTTGTAAAGTAATTCATCTTTAATGTTCAACCATGCAGTACATTAGTCCCTACAAATTTGAGTTCCATGCTGGAGGGAGGACAAAGTATCCGAATGAGTACATCTACTTTGAGAATGGCATGACCATCTACGAAGTTTTTCAAGAGCTGAAGGACACACCGGAGGATATGCTTTTTGATGCAATTCCTAAAATTGCCGGTTCTGCTGTTAGTCGGCTACACTTTCACCTTTGGAAAGGTCGTTCTAATCTTTAACTCCTCTCCAGCGGCCCCTCCCCAGATTAAAATGTCGCACTTTAAGTTGTTGCTTTAATTTGCATACCATTGCCAAGTAGATCGGTTCAGATGCATTTACCAAGTCATTAGTTTTGCGACGGTCCAAAAAACGCCTGTCGTTTTGGCTGATTGCATGCAGAAGCGCATCGATCATATTCTTTCAAACTGTTGTCAATTATTTCCATCAAAATCGACCTGTCATGGAATTGGTGGGTCAGCGAAATCAGCCAAAGAAAATGTAAAAGCAGAATGTACAAATCCCCTGTTTTTTAGCACTAGTAGTATTGTAAATGACTAGCTATATCTTACGGATTTTTATTGTTCTCTCAGCATCATATTCAGCTGCCACCCTGGCGCTTCAGCAAAACAACGCAAAGGACCAAGTTCCATCAGCTAAGGGACATTAACAATCTACCTGAAGAAGAATGATGAGTTAAGAGATCAGTGCTCGGAAATGCTTGAACTCGATGGTTGCTTTGTACTTTATTGAACTATGTCGTCCAGTTCGAAAATTTTTTGCTTGAGACAATTCATTAAGGGACCTTTCCCTTCCGTGAAGGAATCTTTCCTTTCAGTTGCTGTCAGGTTGAGTCGAAGTGTTTCTGTTTTAGGACTTCATTGAATTGCAGGATTCGGACAGCTACTTTTTGTTTTTATTACATTTGTGAATTTGGGTTGGTTTTTGATTGTTTTAATATGGATATCAGAGAGGATGTTATATTCTGGTGTACATTAGCCTTTGTACCTAATTCTGGATGTGGTTTTTTGGAGTTCTTTGTCAATTGTGGTGATGTGGGTGCCATCTGTTCAGCTTGAGTTCTTTTTTGGAGGCTCCAGGGCGCGAATAAAGAAAGACTGTACTAGGATATGTTGGAAAAATTTTAGAAAATATCAAAAACAAGAAAGTGCTGGAGATTTGTCGAAAATATGAAAAAAAAATATATATCAAATATCTGAGGTGTGCAAATAATGTTTTTAAGGATAATTACAGCTCTTGAAATATGAAACTTGGTGTTATAGGCTCTAATTGTTATTCTCTTAAAATAGACTTCTTTATTCCGTATTGAATAATAGAAAGAATAGGAACAATGTAATGTGTATGAAACAATGACAAGGAAAGAAAACTACTTTTTTTAATTTGGTGTGTCTTTAAGGATTGTGGTTTAAAGTTTAATATTTATCAATTTAGAGAGGTGACCATTATAAAGTCATTGTAAAATAATAGAGAGTTTATGAAGAAATAATCATTACAAAGCTATTAAAATGCCATTACTTGACCGTTAAAAGGCTGTTATATAGTCATCAAAATAGTAATGGCTTTCATGGCGACTATAACTTCGATCAAAGCCATTATTTTCTAAAATATTTCAAATTTGCCAAAATATTCAACAGGATATGCCCAGGAGACAAAGAACATGGACCACTTCTGACATTGAGATTGGTGATTTTAACTTCTCCGAAGACAGTAAAAATGATTACTAACATGGTCAAGGGTTTGTTTTCGAATTTGGAGCCAGTGGCAGTGGCCAGAGCATAGAATTCCCCGTTGCGCTTTTAAGCAATTGGGCAGGGAGGGATGAAGAAGAGAGGGAGTAAACGGGTATAGCAGAGAGTAAGAACAACCCTTTTTTGAGAGTTTCTTACTCTTTATGATGTGTGAAAAATGGAGAAGATCTTTAGACTTAAACGCTTATGCAGATCAGCATAATGATCCCCCTTGAGAGGTGTCGAGAACTAAAAGTTGCAACAGCTCAGCACAGGGAAGTGGGAAAGCACATTTCACAGAGTTTTGTGATTAGAAGCCCCGGCAAAACTTTGACTTTCTTGGGGGCTAAGCGAAATACTCGGAAACTGGCGGGCATCCTTCGAAAAGCCTCAAGTTATCCTAATGTTATTGACTGCATTTCCTAGATATTGGACATGTACATTACGCATATCTCGTGGAATCACCTGAGCAGATTTGCCAATTTATCTCTTGGGCTTTTTAACTGAGATGGACCGCCCATGATGGGTAGAACATGACTAATTCAAATGATCCCACTAGTGGCTTTCCTTCTATTCCCTGTTGTGCATAGGAGTAAGCATAGTCCAAATAGGGCCAATCCAGTACATAACCTAAGGACCAATCTGCATAGTGTTGGTTCCCAATTTTTGGGATTGAGGGCCAATCTAGGATTGGCCCGACCCTATGGGTCTTATCCAATTCTACAATCAACTCGAGACCAAGCACAACTTTTTTGTTTCATTTTTTGAATTTCTTGAAAGGACAAAGGTGCTATTTCAAATAACATATTCATTGACAATATGATTTTGAGCAACTAAATTATGAGCAATGGTAAATCAAAAAGCATTATTATCACCCAAAAAAAAAAAAAAAAAAAAAGATTTTTCTAGCCAGCCTAAAGTTCTTAGATCAAGCACAAACTAGGAAGTGAAAAGGGAAATATAAATACCTAACACAAATTGGGAAATTATATGAGCTTGAAAGCTCTGAAAAATAAATACCCAACACAAACCAAGAACTAACATGAGCTTAAAACTCTCAAATCAAGCACAAACCGATAACTCACCAACTGAGCTGCAAGTTGTGTGGCGAGAGAAGAGAGGTGAGTGAGTTGCGTTCATGAGGCAAGCAAGTAGAGGTGAGAGATCAAGCAAAGAGAGGCAACTGGGGTTTTATTTAAATGGTGGAAGAAAGAAGAGGAGTGATCCATGGTTTGGACAAAGAGTGTGTGTGTGTGTGTGTGTGTGTCAAACACACATACACACCGGGTTGATAGGGTTGGGCGGTCTAAGGTCGATCCAAGGTTAACCCTCGACTGATGCTCAGCCCTAATTTCACATATTTTGCCCAAATAGGAATATTTAGCCTCAAACACAACTAGTTTTGACCCATTAGAAGCAAGGACCCTTATCATACTTCGATTGAGGTAAAAGAGGTTTAAAATGAATTACCGTGAATGATGGCAATAAGAGAAAGAGAGAGAGAGAGAGAGAGAGAGAGAGGGGGCTTTTAAATAACAAAAGCGAGAGAGAGAAGGGGAAGGAAGGGAAGGTGGTCTTCCACCTTGACATCATCCCAAGTACAATTTGTCCCCTAGAGCAAATGAAGAAGTGCTAAGAGTGAGAGGGAGGCCGACCAATGAGATTTGATACACTGGGCGGGGCTGGGCTTGGTGGACCCAAGCTATCCTTGGTCTTAATATTTTGTCCTCATTGGACTGAGGTTGGGTTAGGGAGCTTGGTGGATCGAGAAATTAAGCTTATTAGGCTTGGATTGGGCTAAAAAGCCTAAATGGGCTTTACTAAATATGTCATTGGATTGGCAAATTGGTTGGCTTTCCGACCTCCGTTGGTCAAATATTAGGTTGCCAGGCTCGAGATATCAAAACTATAATATCCCTAGTTCAAAAGTATAAAATAAGTTTGGCAAATAAAAGAAATACAGGATGATAGAATGACAACACTTTTGATTAGGGGACAAATTGGCTATCATCGGTGAATTCAATCTCCCATTGTTATGGGATGCATGGATGACTTACGTGAATGGAAACCTAGAGACTAATGAACTATCATGCCTTCAGAAAATATATAATGAATTTGTCAGTAAAATTTGAGTGTCAATAGATAACTCATGTGTTCAAAACTTATCTATTCACAATGGATTTTCTTTCAAAAAAACATTGTTCAATTTTCAGAAATATACTTTGAGGTCACACGTGTTTAATTAGTGGCTCTTCATACATACTAAAAAGTTTACAAATACTCGACAATCTTTATAAACTTTCATTTTAAACGATGTCATGTTAAAAATAATTATGTATGCATCTTTGCATTAAATTTTCTTTCTAAATTCCCTTACATCTATAGTGCTTTTACTGTTATAAATTATTTTAGTCATTCTATTTGATCAAATAGTTGGATGATTGATGTCTTCGTTTTTACAGCACATAAAGGTGGCAAGAGAGCAATGACCTTACTAAGATATGCACATTCTTTTAAAGCTATGTTTGGTCATTTGGATTTCTAATTAGAATAGGACTGGATAGGATATAATATGAAATTAATGAGATTTTGCTATATCATATCCATTGGTTGGTGATTGTAATAATAAAATCGGATATACTTACATCATATCATATATATTGTTAGATATAAATGGCATATCAATATAAATAAATCATAAAATTTATAAATGGAGATGGTAGAAATTTCTCACTACACTCTTGTCTACCTTATTTTCATTTTATTTTTTATTTTATTTTCCACTCTTTTTAATTAATTTCTTTTTTTATTTCTTTCTTCCCCTTCCATCATTCTCTAATAAAATTTTATTAAATAGAAAACTGTACAAATGTACCTAAAATACCAAAACACGTAAAATATGTAATAAATATATATTTATATATTGAATTTATATTATAATGTAAAATTAAATTCGAATATATAAATAAAAATAAGATTAAATTAAAAAAATAATTTTTCTTTTGTTATTTTGAATTTCTTATATTAGAATTTAAATATTATTTATGTTGAAATATAATTTAAAATTTGTTGATTTAAGGAGTTTATAATTTGTAAAAAATAACTTTCATTTTACGAATATTAGAAATCTTATCCACATTTATCACACATTCCCCATAAGATAATTTTATCCGATTTATATCCCATTATATCCAACTTTGTCCTATCTTGAGTAGGCACTAAACATAACATAAGATAAATATTATTTTATCCTAAATTTTATCTTCATTGCCAAACGCAATCTAAAGAGTGTGCATTAATGCACGGAATGATTTAATAATTGGCAAGTATGGAAAAAACCTTATTTGCATTGAATAAAGTGTTTTCGAACTAACTTTTATTTTATCTGAAAAATTGAGCACATTCAACTTGTGTGTGTGTATATATATTATTACCTATTCTAGAATACAAAGTCATTTAAAGATGATTGGAGTTTCACTGATAAATATAGTGGTGAGCATGATTTCAAGATAAAATCAAAAACTTGAAAACCAATAGATTGGAACTAGTCTGGTTCTAGGTTCTAGGATATGCATAATAAATTTAAATTCCAAAATTTGGGGAACCCTATTCGACGAGTAAGTTTCAAATTCCAGGTGAAAGTGGAAGCTAGAACAAATCTTTATCTTTTCTTGTTATATGTCTTCACATGACATTGCGGCATTCCATAGCATCCAATGAGGACATCTAATGAGAAGTGTGTAATCCAAAATCACTATTTTGGGCTTCCATTTCTAGTGATATCCATGATTGAGACTTTTACTATTTTAATATGTTATAATTTTCATGTGGTAAATAAGAGTTGTGATCTATGGATTGCTGCAACTAGTAGTCATTAACAATGATGAATCACTACAATCATTCAATTAATAGTACAAGTAAAACCTATGTAGACCCTAAAACTGACCATGGAACTTGTGACTAGAGGTGTTAAATGGGTTGCACAACCCATTTATGGACCCATTTATGGTTAAATGGGTCATTAATGGGTCAAGCTCTTTTTCATAAAGCACCCATAATGGGTTTTAATGGGTCAAGACTAAGATATATGGATTTTAAATGGGTTTGAGAGCTGACCCATTTATGACCCATTTATCAATCCATTAAAAATGAACTCATTTATTTTCACTTAAAATCTCACCATCTCTCTCCTCTCTTTAACTTTACAAATTTATTTTTTTATAAAAACCGAAATTATAATTATTTTTTTATTTTAATTTATTTTTTTTTTCCTTTCCTTTCCTTTTTTTTTTTTTTTCTTTCTTCTATTTTTTTTTCTTTCTTCTTCCTCTAGTTGCTGGCACGACGATGGCCAGCGATCGGCCACGGCGAGCCTCGAGCTCGTCGGCGGCAAGCCGCGTCAAGTGAGCTCGAGCTTGCCGGATCCGGCGAGGCTCGAGCCTCGCCGATCTAGCGAGACTCAAAACTCGCCGGTGTCGCGGGCGGGCGAGCTCGAACTCGCCCGACGCCGGTGAGCCTCGAGCTTGCCAGACCTGGCGAGGCGGAGACCTCGCGACGTCCGGCGAGGCTTAAGCCTCGCCAAATCCGGTGAGGGGTGAGCTCAAGCTCGCTCGACGCCGGTGAGCCCGATTTGGAGCCCGGATGATCCGGGCGAGACTCAAGCTCACCCTAAAAGCTCGAGCTTGCTGGATCCGGGCGAGACCATGGAACTTGTGACAGACTCGAGTAGGTGATTGGTTCTAGCGAGCCTCGAGCTCGGGCGTATAGCGAGCCGCGTGAGCTCGAGGCTCGCCCGTGGCTAGCCGCTGGTAGTCGTCGTGGCCGGCGGCCGACCAAAGAAGAAGAAGAAGAAAAAAGAAAAAAAGAAATATTATATTTTTAAAAATAAAAAAATTAATTTTTAAAAAATAAAATAATTAAACTTCGATTTTTTTAAATAATTATTTTAAAAATTATAAAAATTGTCCATTAAATTTGTGTTGTATAAAACCATTTTAGCAATATCATTTTTAAAATATATATATAAACTTTTTAGGTTTCGTTAAATGGGTCGGGTATGGGTCGGGTACGGGTTGGGTCGGGTATGGGTCAAAAATTTTGCTTTGTAATAAATGGATCATAAACGGGTTAAATGGGTCGATTTGGGTCGGACCATTTATGACCCGACCCAAACCCGACCCGACCCACCCGTTTAACGGGTCTACTTGTGACAAAGTAGGTGATCGGTTCTAAGTTCTCGGGTTTATAGGATAGGATTCAAGTTCTAAAAATTAGCGAACCTTTTAGACAAGTGAAATGTGGAATATGTAACCTCTCACCTCTAATAAAATGTTATTTAAAATTTTTAAATAGGTAAGTCATTGAGTTCTTCAACTTCTAAATTAAATGGTTTAGACAAGGTTTCCTGAAGTTCTCTAGAGAGGCCCTCTCTTGTCTTGGCGGGGAAGAAATTTAACACTCCAAATTCAATTTAGTTGGAAAGCTTCGTCCAGATCATTATTACTGTTTTACCTCTTCTCATAATTAAGATTAATTCACACCTACATGTGCCATTAGTTATGGGATCGGATTCTCTTCAGTGTTAGTGTGACAGCCCAAGCGACGGTGTGCGGGGAGGAGGGATGGCGGTGCATCCGTGCCTCGGTCCCCGGACATGCGCAGGGAAGGGGAAGGGTCCATCTCTAGTCCCACATCGCTTAGGGGGGAGTCCTGGGCTAGTATATAAAGGTTTGGGTCCCTCTAATTTGTGTAACGCGTTTTAAAGCCGTGAGGACTCAGTATCCAAAGCGGACAATATTACACAATGGGACCCGGATCGTTATAGTTAGTGTGCATGAAAGGCAAGTGAGCATACATGCATACATTTCGGTTTTTGCCATATTTGGAGGGTAACCAAGTTTGGTCTTCTTATTCATCGTACTGAATAGCCATATCAAGTTTCTGACAACTAGAATAGCCATATTAAGTCCATCGCAAAATTATAACTTAGCGAGAAATAAGTATGGAATCTATTGATGGGTCAGTTATACAAGAAGTGCCTTTTTGATCTCATTTATAGCTTGAAAAATTCTACATACAAAAACTTCTTTGATAGAAATTTATTACTGGAACTCGTCCTAGAAATTTCTTTAACGAGTTTTATTGAAAAGCAATGATAAAAACACACACACACACACACACACACACACAAGTAAAGCATGTTGACCCATTATATAAATAAGATCCTAAATGTCATTGATGGAATTTTTTGTAAAATTTCTTTCTTGTACTATTTATAATTGTGATTGGTTCTGAAGTTTACTTTACCAATAATTCAATAATATCACCTCAACATCCTACAAGGCATAGCTCCCATAATACATAATTGGTAAGTGATTCGGCTCCATAAATGAGAAGGGTGGCCCAAATTATCCAAGTTTTACCGAGTTAGGAATGTCTGCGAATTGAAATTCATAAATGGTGGTAACACAATAACTCTTAAACTTTGGCCATTAGTAATTTAAGAGGCCTAATATTTTTTACATTTATTTCACAGACATTTTCGTTATCTCTAGAGAAATACAATCGTCCAAATCTATCCAGCGAGGGAAAAAAACTCCCACTGGTGACAACTCCGTTTAATTTCCGACCAAGGTACCCTATTCACTATATGGATTATTATCATGTCCGTTTGATCAAAAGCTTTTATCTTTGTACGTGGATGCGCAGTTTTTCTGTGGTAGGCTAGTTGTTGTTCTTTTTCATTGAGTCACCTTTCCGAGTTCTGTTTTAAATTTCAGAACGACAATAAATCTTAAAATTTTTGGTGGTTGACGTAGTGTACTTCGAGCTCCAGGCAATAAAACGATCCGTCACTTTTGCTTGCTAGCTTACCAGCAAGAAAAATGGTAGTTGTCTTTGAACTCTCAATGAAGTTTTTTCCTTGCGAATTGACTATTGAAGTTCTTATTCCACTTTCATGAATTTTTGGCGTTGAGAATTTGCTTGCGTATCGAAGGATCTATGCTATTGATCTTTATTTTTCCCTTCCGGCTCAAGTTTTTTATCGTGTTAATGTATATTCAGTCAAGATTTTGAAGTAGTGGGGTAAAGGTATGCAGTCAATCTAGTTATGTGATGTATATCCACTGAAACAAAACATTTTAAATTGTCTTGTGACACTTAAAATTACCGGGACATCATCGTGTTGCATGAAGCACGTGCCTCATCTATGAGCAATTCCATCCGCAAATCATGTATATAGCAGAGTTTAATCAATGTGGTTGGTATTAGTGCGATTTTTTTGAAGCTTAACTTGCTGGGATTATCTCATCACCTGACTTGAAAATAGGTAACGGTGATTCGAACCAAGTCAGAAACGAATATAGATGATGGTCAATGATCCTAAACAATCGCTTTCTCACATTTCTAGATTTGAAGAGATGTCGAAGACTTTTCCCTTCCCAAACTAGATTATGAGATTCCTCTTGAAGGCCTATGCGACTTTCTACAGCTCCTTTATCTTCAGTTGTATCTCCAGGAAGATAACATAATGGCTTGAACATAAATGAACAAGTACATTGAGATCTTTCTCAGGCTTATTCATATTTTATGAGCTTGATAAATGCAAATGTTGTCTGTATTTTAGGTACAACGAGCTGTTTTAGTAGTTAAGAAACCTACATGTGTGTGTGGTGTGGACTAGGAACTTTGACTCTCTACTGCAAAATGTTTTAAAGTTAGATCCCCCATCGGATTTTGGCATGTGTTTTATTTGAGCATCGAAATTAAAAAGTGTCTCATGCGTTCAAATTTATCTACAATTGATTTTCTTGTCCGAAAAATCATAATGGTCAATCTTGGAACTATATACTTCGAGGTCAGCAGTCGTGTTTAATTAGTGGCTCTTGATACTTCGCAATCTTCATGAACTATAATGTTGAACTGCTTTATATGTTAAAAAAATTTCCTGAAGTTCTCCAGAGAAGCGCCCTCTCGTCTTCTAGGGAAAGAAATTGTAGCACCCCTAATTCAATTTTACTCGAAAACTATCCACATAAATACACGAGGAATTAAAAGATTTCATGTTTTTGGTGCAGCTTCCTATCTTCCCAATTTGTCACTGTTGCTGTCTTTACCCGATTCTCGTAATTAAGACTGATGGTGAACGGATCTGATAGTAATTAAACATAGCTCACATGTACGTGAACGATGAAGGCATTAATTATGGGGTTGGATTCTGTTCCTATATCTCCGTGCATGATGAAAGTCACGTGAGCATACCTCCATCCATGCCCCCTCATTTTGTTTTCTGCCACATTTGGAAGGCAATCTTGTTTGGACTAATCCAAAAAGCCAACAATTCCCCAGCAATAATTGTTTTTGAAGAAAAAACGCCAAAGGGATGTCCATTTTTGTTGATCATAGCTTGAAAAAACTTCCGCGTATACAATTTCCTTGACAGAAACTTGTTGCCGAAACTCGTCCTTCAAATTTCTTTAGCGAGTTCTATTAAAAAACAATGATATTCATACAAAAACTCAAAAAAAAAAAAAAAAAAATGTTTACTCATCATATCATTTGGTCTCCTTTCATGCGATGATGCTAAATGTAATTTATTCAATTATTTTTCATTTGTGTTGTAAAAAAAAACAAAACAATTAGTACAATTTATAATCGTGATTTGTTCTAAAATTTACTTTGCCAATGATTTAATAATATCAGCTCGACTTCTATGAGGCATAACTCAGCTAGTGAATATTTGGTATATAATTTGGCTCTAGGAATGGAGGCAATGGACCCATCTAATTAGGCATGATTTTCCAAGCTGTGAAATTGCAAATGGAAATTGCATAGATGGTAATGCAATCACTCTTAGACCTTGCCATTAGTAATTTAAAAGAGTCATACTTTTAACCTTTTCTCACCTCCATTTTCCTCAGAAGAGTACTCGCCCTAATCTCTCTGTCAAGGGAAAAAAAAGACCCGCCGGCCAGGCGACAACTCCGGTTAATTTTCAACCAAGGTACTTCACTCTATGGACATGTCATTTTTATTGCTTATGTCTGCTATTTTCCTCCTTTTTTCCTTTGAAAAGATGTGAAATATCTGGAGTATGCCGACTTCCGTGTGTGCGCCAATGTGCATGCATCTATGGAGACCGAACCTTTAGAAGCTTTGAAATTCATCAGTCGTTGCTTGTTCGTCTTATTCGGGTTTTAACCTTTGTATGTGTGCACGCGTTTCTTTTTCTTTGGGGTAGGCTATTGTTGTTCTTTTTCGTCTAATAGATCTAAGAATTCCGTTTCAAAATCCACAAATGACGGTAAACTTATGATTTTTTGGTGGTTCACGCAGTGTACTACGAGCTCAAGGTGACTAAACGGCGACCTTGCTTTTGCTTGCAAGACTTTCAAGCAAGAAAAATGGTACCGATCTTTGAACTCTTAGTGAAGCTTTTCTCTTGTAAATTTACTCTCGAATTCTACAATCTTGCTGTTTTGAATATTTGGCGGTAAGCGTTTTCCTTGTAGATTGAAGGATCTATGCTATTGATCTTTTGTTTCCCTTGCAGTTCAACTATTTTATCGTGGTTGTGTATACTTTATCAAGATTTCAAAGCAGTAGGCTCATGATATGCAGTTAATCTAGTTATTTGAAGTATATCTGCTGAATTGGAATACTTGAATTCTCTTATGATACTTAAACATACTTTGATGCCATTGCTTGGCTGACACGTGCCTCGTCTATGAGCGATTTTATCCGTAATTGTAATTAATATCGTCGGTTTATTACGAACTTACTGGAAGTTTAGCTTACTAAGGTTTTGCCATAACACGACTTGAGGGTAGAAAATGGTAATTCAAACCGAGTCGGAACCGTAAAAAGAAGATCATTTATGATCCTGAACAATTGCTTTTGCACATTTCTAGATCTGGAGAGATGCCTAGGACTCCTTCCACCACAAAACTAAATCTTAAGATTCCTCTTGAAGGCCTATGAGACTACTCAGCTCCTTTTATCTTTTGTTGTACGTCCTAGAATATGAGATTATGTCTTGATTACATTCATGAACAAGTACAAATGCCAATTTTCTGCCGGCCTCAGATAGTTCGAGTGTCTTACTAACTCGAACAAGCATTATATTAAGGGCAATGATAAAAGCCAGGCCTGTTAGACATCCATCAACTATGAAAACTTCCCCACTTTCTCTTCCTCTCATAATGAGAACTGCTCGAATTGTCTTTATCCGATGCTTCCCCCCGGATCTGTTTGTGCATACTCTAGGATAGCTGTAGTGGGATAGACACACTGAATTTCTCTTCCACTTAAAGTCCCATGAAAGGACTCATATGTATTGTTAGAATATTTAAATAATAGATTACGCATTCCTCCAACAGTTTAAGTTTTTAGAACAGTTGGTGATGATCTCACAAAATCTCACATTGTATCAAAGGAGGAGATAATGAGTTCACATCTTTTCAAACTCCATTTACCTTCCCATTAAATTTCCATGCTTAGTACTAGGTAAAAGGACCAGACTATGCATAAGGAGAAGTGTTAGAATATTTAAAAATAGACCACGCTTTCTTCTAACAGTTCAAATTTTTAGAACAATTTCCATAAAACTGCTTGAATTGTCCTATCCAATGCTTCGCCCTGGGTCTGTTTGTGCATACTCTAAGATGACTAGGAAAAACCAACGTATGATAGTGTTAAACACGACAATAGCTATAGTGGGATACACTCACAGAATTCCTTTCAGCTTGAGTCCCGTGAAAGGACTTGTATTTATAGTACTTCCAATTATAAGATCAGGCAACAGTAGAAAAGCTTCCATAAGAGACCGTGGTGACACATGAATAGAGAAGAAATTGACCTCTATCATAGACACAAGGTGGTAGGGACCAATGAGACGACACAGCAAACCAGCACGTTATGCATTCCGCCAAATAGTCACAGTTCTCCTTCACATATCGCCATAGCTTCTTGGTCATCGAAGATCCTAATTCAAGTCTGTGACTAACCAATTCCTTTGTAGTTGAGAAAACACAACTGAAGAAATGAGTGTTGTTCATGTTCCCTATAGAAAGGGGAAACAGTAGAGGGAACTAAAATACAGTAAGGTCAGAAAATCTTTCAACTTTCATGATAGCGTGCATCTGCATTTGGGTTGCATGACCAAGTGTGACGGAGGATCCCATATTTGTAAAAATAGCAAAACTGATTGTCTTGCCTATGAACTTACATTTCTCCATGAAGGATCAGTGTTGACTGTAAACTCATTGTCAAGAGTAAGCTGTTGCCTTTGTTAAACAAGTTTGAAGAACACCCTTTGCGAAGCCTAGTGTCAATCAAAAGCTAGAGACCAGGAACATGGGAAGAATATAGAAACATGACGGTTGAGAATATAGAGAGAATACTTGTCTATACTCAAATGCTCAACTTTAGCAGAGTTTCGTCATGATTCAAATTTGCTAACACTAGGACTCTCTAGATTTTTTTTTTCGAAGTTGACAGGTGCAGGTCATGTAAGCCACAAATATCTTCTTCTTAAGAAGTCATACACTCATCTCTTATTTAAGTGTTGATTCTTGTATATTCTGCTCAAAACGGATAATGGTATGACTCTTATGCTATTCTTTAAAGTAACTGACGCTTATATGTGACAGTTATGCATCTGATATTGCATTTAGGAAATTGATACGACTATTTTTGGCATTTCTCAATTTTTTTACCTGCAATTTCTTTCCCTCATATAAGCTAGGAAAGATATCTAATTAGGATTTTGTTAACAGTTTCCATAGGACACTTAGCTTGTTTTGGAGAGATAAGAAGTAGCTTGCTTTGGACAGATAAGAAAGCTTATTCATTCTTTTTCATGTTGACTATTGTTGTGATGTGCAGATTTATTGCACTTTACTAGGTTCAAGTGTCCTGAAAATATGAACTTACTATGCATAGTTGGCTTAATTGGCGACCTAGAACATTTGTTAACAGGATGCCTTTGACAATTGATCATAATCGTGCAAAATGTTTCAGAGAGTTTTGAGAATGATGAGGTTTTCTGCCATCTCACGTATGATAGTCATATCCATACTTACATGGAAGCTCATTGATGATGAGTTAAGTACGAAACTGGAAGATCTTTTTACAATCAAATTATCTCCCGTCTAATCCTGGCAATGGTTTAGGAAGAAGATGGTGGCTTCTCAAGAAACTCTTTATTAGGGATTTGCTGAAGAGAAAATGAGCTTTCAGTTTCCACATCAAGCCCCAGTGCAATTTAAAAGAATAAAGTGCTCAAAAGAAAATGAGTGAACTATCCTTAAGAAAATGAACATCTGGCTTCAAGAATGTCTTTCCCTTATTTCCTTAATAACCACAACGCTTGTGTGTGAAGCTTGTAATTTGGCATACTGATGTGCTGTGGCCAGTGGATTTTGTGCTGTTGTGATTCATATAAATATTTAACCATCAGAGACTATGTTTTTGTTTATGTGAACAGTCCGACTACTCTGATTGTGCTATCATAAGCGACATTTAGTTCTATGAAATTGCTATAGTTGCCCTTGCATTATCACGAGGGCCTTATGTCAATCAGCAATGTACATCCTATGCATGAGTTAATGGTTGTCATTCTGCTAGGTAAAGTATGCTTCTTTTCGCTTGCCGTACACACTTCTCTTCCTTTTAACATACTTAGATTCTTTTTTTTTTGTCAATTAGTCATCTGTCCCCAATAAATGAACAACTAATTTCATTTATTTTCTAGAGCTTCGAGCATGAACTTTTTCCCAGGGCAAAGAACAATGGATGCAGCAAATATGCTGGGCTGCGCTATTATACTCCAAGAGTATATGTGAAGCGTGTCTATCCGTGGTTAAATGATGTAACTCCTGGGATGTCGAGTAACAAGAAACAAGCAGTTGAAGCTGCAATCAGCAGGCCAGATTTTATGCACCGGACTGTTTATCCATTAGACAAAGCCTCCATTTATCCGTTAATTCCAAGCCAAGCTCGAGGTGAACTTATATCGAGGCCCTCACAATTTCTGTACATGGCTGATTCATCATCTGGTGCCAACGGTATGAATGCGGGAAGGAAGGATTTCAAGATCACATGTCAAGGTGATGCCTCAGCGCACTCTCACCATCTTTGTGAAATTTTAAAGACAAAAGTCAATCACATTCATGGTTCTGAAAATGTAATGTCTACACCGACAAACAGCTTTTTGAGAAAGGCCGATGACGGAAGATTGTTGAGGACTGCTATTTGTAATAAGTGCTATGGCACCTTCTTGTCTTTAGGTCGTCCACCTCAAATTAAGGATGGGAGTAACACACCGGTGGATGTGATTCAGAATGAAGAATTGGACCTACGACTCACCTTAGGTCGCAACTCTGAGGAGAACATTGTTTCTAGCACAACTGATGAAGAAGCTAAACATGCATCTAGCACAGCCATTACTTATAACAGGACGATTGGAGACTATCCAAATTATGCTCAATTGCTAGGAGCAACTAGCCAGACGAACATTATTGAGTCAAATGCTCATTGGAATAACATACCGGTGTATGTGATTCGCAATGGTGGAGGCCATGCCTATCGAACCTTTGGTTGCAACTATAAGCACAGAGGAAATGTCATTGTTTTTGGAGGAGTTAAGGTCACTGCCAATGATGAGGCAATGGTTGATAATCAAAACTCTGCTCAATCTTCAAAGGCAACTAGTCGAGTAGGCATAGTTGAGCCAAATGCTCATCCTTCTCTACACAGAAATTTGAATTCGGCAAGCATTGCTAAAAGTTATAATGATTTCAAAAGGGAGAAGCCAAGGATGATCGATGCACCTCACCCTAGCGCATACCTATCATCCATTGCAAGTCTATTATCGACTGGGATATTTGATGGTGCTCCAGTGAAGTACATTTTGAAGAGGCGTAAAGTAAGTTATTTCTCATATAGCTATTTCTTAAGTCTTTTTAAAGATTTTTTTTTTCCTTAGTTTTTATGGTTCATCATTCAACACTTGACGTACGGAGTTCCACAGATAATGCTTTGTGGTGTTATAAAAGGGCAGAAGATTCTTTGCAGCTGCAATAAATGCAACAATTCCGAAGTAAGCAACTCATTGTACTCCAATTTTTTTCTTTTTCTATTTGGTCCTGGAGAGATTTAAGAGGAAAAATAATAGAAGAAGATCACATGAATAGAAGCTTCATAAAATAACTCATCCTTTATGTTGAACGGTGCAGTACATTAGTCCCCTCAAATTTGAGCTCCATGCTGGAGGGAGGACGAGGCATCCGAATGCTTGCATCTACTTGGAGAATGGCAAGACTGTCTACGAAGTTTTTCAAGTCCTGAGGGACACACCAGAGGATATGCTTTTTCATGTAATTCCTAACGTCGCCGGTTCCGCTGTTAGTCAGCTACACTTTCACCTTTGGAAAGGTCATTTTAATCTCCCAACTCCTCTCTAGCGCCCCCTCCCTTGATTAAGATGTCGCACTATAAGTTGTCGCTTTAATTTGCATACTATTGCCACATGGATCGGTTCACATGCACTTAGCAGGTCATTTAGTTTTGCGATGATCCAAAAAAACACCTGTTATTTTGTCTGATTGAACGCAGAAGCGCATCAATCATATTGTTTCAAACTGCAGTCAATCATGTTCCATCAAAATCGACCTGTCGTAGGATAGGCGTGTTAGTGAAATCAGCCAAAGAAAATATAAAAGAGGAATGTTCACTTCTTTGTTTGTTAGCACTAGTAGTATTGTAAATGACAAGCTATATGTTAACGGATTTTTATTGTTCTCTCTGCATCATTTTCAGCTGCCGCCCAGCCGCTTCATCAGAACAACGCAGAGGACCTGGTTCCATCAGCTTAGGGACATTAGCAATCTACCTGAGGAAGAATCTTGAGGTAGAGAGCAGTGCTCGAGGATGCTTGAACTTAATGCTTGCTTTGCACTTTATTGAACTATGTCGTCCAGTTTGAAAAAATTTTAGCTTGAGACAATTCGTGATGGGACCTTTCTCCGCCACGAAGGAATAATACCTTTCAGTTGCTGTCAGGTTGAGTCGACATGTTTCTGTTTTGAGAAATCATTGAACTGCAGGATTCTGACAGCTAGGCATTTTCGTTTGTGCCTTGATTGCATTTGCGAATCTGGGTTTTGCTTTTGATTGTTTCAATGTGTACGGCGGAGAGGATGTTATGTTCAGGTGTACATTAGCCTTTGTATACCTAGTTCTGGATATGGTCGCCGGAGTTCTGTTTGGGCTTTGAAGCCAGTGGCTGTGACTATAGAATAGAAGTCCTGCGTTGGAACTTTGTCGTGTGAAAAATGGAGAAACTTTGTCCTAGCTAAGATCCATTTAGACTTTAAAGCTTATGCAAAGCAGCATAATGATCCCACTTTAGAGGTGTAAAGAACTGAAAGCTACTGCTGTGCACAGGAAAGTTGCGGTGTTGGGTTGTTTGTGTTGTGTGTGGTGGGGGTGGGTGGAGAGAATAAGGGAAATACTCGGAAACTGATGGCCGTCCTTCGAAAAACGTCGAGTTCATACATTCGCCCCTCCATCCTTATTAATTGACCGCATTTCCTAGATAAGGACATGTGCATTACCCGTATCTGATGGACCCAAATTCTACGGCCTTTTTCCGGTACCTGAGACGGAGCCGGGTATTTAGATCGGCTAGATCATGCTCGTTTCTAGTTGTCATGGGAAGCAAAGCAAGGACTGTTGTGAATGTGTAGAGAAGGTGAACACGAGTCCCCGTTCCAGCTAAAAAGGCGGGTTGTCACTCTCATAGACAGCTCAATTTGTCTAAAAGGGTCAAATGGAAAGATGGTGTTCCGTACTGGTCTAATCAAAGCCATGCGTGCGTCGACTAGTATTTGCTGAAAATGTAGGACTAATCAACCGTTCGATCCCAGTCGACACGTACAAAATGGTGTTTTTTCTTCTTTTTTTGGGGTCCGTGAGGTACGCATTTTAACTTCTTTTTTTTTATAAAATAGTCGAGAAAAAAAAAAGTGATCATGTTTTCATAATTTTTTTATTATTAGATTTAATATTTTTATATATTTTTTGGCGGACAGGGGAAAAGTTACTCTCGATAAAAGTCTAATAAAAGAAAACAAGGTGGGGTTGGAAAATGTAATTGCTTTTACTTTTTTATTGAAATTGACAAATTAAAAACATCTTTCGCAATTACTTAATTGCCTGAAAAAATTATCAATTTTCGGTTCAATTCAAATTATCTCCCGAACATTTTTTTTGTCTTAAAAAGTCACAAACTTCGTTATAGTCACTATTCTACCCCGCATCCAAAATTCGCCACAAATTTCTTCAAAATTTTCAATATTAGGGCCAATTAGAGTTTCATTATTAGAAGTTATGTTTTCATCAACACTTTTACCTTCATATGAAATAAGAACAACCTCTCGATATGGATAATTTTGAACAAAATTTAGTGCCAATATTTAGATGTAGGATAGATTTAGGACTCAAGTAAAAATTAGTGATTCTTTTAGATAAAAAAAAAAAGTTCAAGACAAAATTGAGATTGAATATAAAATTTGGGGTTTTTAAAGAAATTAAGCACTTATGTAATTTCATAATGGGCATGTCCATCTTGAGTGTAAATTTTTGAAGCCGATTGGTTGTATAGTTTGACTTTTTCCTAATATATCACTTACTTTCACAAAAAAAAAAAAAAAAATGCACTTCCGTAATTTATCGCATTGAATCGCTTGGCAAAGGCCAATCGGGACCACAAGGACAAGGGCAAAATTATCGAAAAAGTCGTAAATTTATTGCATTTCGACTAAATCAGTCTTAAACCTTTTAATTGTATCAATTAATACATCAACCTTATTATGTTTTGTCAATTAAGTTCACCCGTTCAATTTTAACCAAAAATCATTGAATTGAAAATCGTTGACGTGGAGTCCAGTGTTGATAAAAATAATTTTTTATAATTTTTTAAAGTGAATTTATTATTATCATTTATTTATTTTCTTTTCTTCTTTTTTCTTTTTCTTTACTATCTTTTCTTTGTTTTTTCTACCAATTCCAATCGCCAACCTCGCCTATGACCAGCAAAGATTAGCTAGTAGCCCTTAGCAAGCTTGGAAGAGAAAAAAAATTTAAAAATCAGAAATTTTGAAAGTATATATCAATCGATTGTACCGTGTAAAACGATCAGCATCCATATCATATTAAAATGGCCAGATAAACTTCACCGGTAAAATGTGAAAAAATTGATAAATGAATCAGTCAAATAAAAAAAAATCAGTCAAATTAAAAAATTTACAATTAAATTAGCCGTTTTATAATAGGTTTATCGCTCTCCCGAGAATTTTCCCCGGGGATGAGAGACCAACCACCCGATATTTGTCGATGGAGACCGGTCTCCGCGGAGGGCAAAGACGTCTTTTCAACTTAGCCCACGGAATATGCAATCATATAAGCTTTACACCATCCCCCCGTAAATCAAACCAAGTAGGAAAAATCCTTTCTCTTTCTCTCTCTCTCTCTCTCTCTCCCTCCCTTCCGATCCCTAGATTTCCTCTGGTTCGTCCCCTCACCTCCTCGGTGCCCGATTTCCTCGGCGAGATGGTAAGACTCTTCCGTGCTCCTCCTGCATCTCGTCAATTCCTCTTACATCTGTCTTTGTCACTCTTTTTTCTCGACGCGGGTTCGTTGCCGAATGAGCCGCGCGGTTGCTGGATGCCGGGTTTCTCCCGATCTTCGCGCGGTCCCCCTTGTAGATTCGGTTGGTAATCGGGGGTTTTTCGGTCCGATCTGGGTCCGATGTGGTGGATTTGAGGGGCGATCTGTCGTCCGATGCGGCTGATTCCCCCCCCAATCGTGGTCGGTCGGGGTTTCTCGTTCGATCTGTCGCCACGCGTGTGCTCCCGAGCTGTCTGACGATGTGTTGGTTTTACCTGCGGAGCATCCGGGGCTAGAAACCCCGTGAAAGCAAAAAAAAAAGATTTCTTGAGTGATGAAAAGATGTGCCGACTTTTGAAATGCCCAGGGCCGAGGTGACTTTGGGGAACTAAAGCAATAGCAGATCCTTGGAAGTGAATGATAGATGGGAAAGCTTCGTTGGTGTTTGAGATTATCTTTGAGATTGTACCGTAGTATTAACAGCGTATGTCGTGTCTAAGAAACTGAATTTGGCAATAGTGAGCGTGGAAAAGTCGATCTATCTGCATGGGAAAATGAACAATGGAAAAACCACGGAGCTAACAGATCTTCTTGACTCACACTCAATTTATCTGCACTTGCAAATGCTTACAACTTCAGTTAAAAACCCCAGATTGCCCTTGTTGTGGTCTTTAACTATCTCATGTGCTTTTGATATGGCCCAGCAAGTGCCATGGCTTTGAGCAGTTCAATCTTGGCCTTTCTTGGTTTAAAATGCCATCTCACCTTTCCCGGGTGCAGGATGATTTCTTGCTTCTGGTTCTGGAAAATGGCCACTGTAAATTTGGTAGCACGCATCGTTCATTGTAGGGAACTTTTGTGTTTTAAGTGGATGGTGTGTGCATCTGTTCATGTAGCATTTGGTATTTGATCCTTTTTATTCGACCATGCAACATTCTTGGAATCTGAACACTATCACAAGTTGCCATTAAATATTCAAAATGAGGGAGCTGCTGCTAGCAGAGTGAGAAATTGACATATGTTACAAAGGTGCAATAGATAGGTCTCCATCTTCCTTTCCTCGTGTTAAAAACGAAGGAGGAGAAAATGTCCATTGTCAGTTAGATCTATCATGTGAGTGTCATTCTAAAGTAGCTCAATTTTGTTAATGTATGTTTGGGTTTCATAATTTGGTTCCACTTGCCCAATCTGCTGTCTTATTTCTATCATCAATATGCTTTTAGGCAAACGCAGCTTCCGGTATGGCAGTGCATGACGATTGCAAGTTGAAGTTCTTAGAGTTGAAGGCGAAAAGGACCTACCGTTTCATAGTATACAAGATTGAAGAGAAGCAAAAGCAAGTGATCGTTGAAAAACTTGGAGAACCTGCAAACAGTTATGAAGATTTCACTGCAAGCCTTCCTGCTGATGAGTGCAGATATGCTGTGTATGACTTTGATTTCATGACTGAAGAGAATGTTCCAAAGAGCAGGATTATCTTCATTGCCTGGTAATAGCTGGCGATGCACTCGTCGAATTCCTTTTTTAGTTTGTTGAAGTTTTCTTTAACTCATCTTCACTTTACGTGCAGGTCTCCTGATACTTCTAAAGTGAGAAACAAGATGATTTATGCAAGTTCTAAGGACAGGTTCAAGAGAGAGTTGGATGGTATCCAGATTGAGTTGCAGGCTACTGATCCGACCGAAATGGGCCTAGATGTTATTAAAAGCCGCTCCACTTGAATGTAAAGTTTCATATGCAGCCAAGGCTCTTCATACCATTCCGGTTTCCATATGTGCCATATTTGCATCTCTCGGGACACTTGGGACATAGGACTGGCAGTTATTTTACGTGTTGGCTTGTCAAAGAAGTCTTCCATCTTATCTTTAGCGCTAGTTAAGGCGCAGGATCATTATATGTTGTAATGGTTGCTGTTTTCGGGATTGCGACATTCAGCGTTGTATGTTGTGGTTTATGGAGTGTATACGCTCCCAATGTTTGCCAATTTGTCTCTCTTTCTTCCCCAGTGGATACAAGAGGTTTTAACTTGAGGACATGCCTATACATGCTGAGACATTTGCTAGATATCTAGCTAGCTCCTTGCATGTCCTGATGAGTTTTGTATGTGTTTGTTTGATGGATGTTCATGCTTGTCCAGAGTGATGACTTTAACTTGAACCTATGGCAATCATAGCGGCGTGACTTCTGGGGTTGCCCGGAAGTACCGTGTTGCTTAATAATTAGTGTCGGGATTAACTTGGAGCCTCCGTATGTTCCCTTTGGCAAACATTCGATTCTTTGTGCTCATTCATGCGACTATGACCCCCTAGTTGGAGGTGAGGATTTGTTCTTGTAGCTTTTTGTGGTGGACGACTCTGTCTCTATCGTTCTGTCTACGTTAGCGTCTCTTTGAAGCTGAGAGATCGCGTGTTCTCTGCAGCTTACTTGCAGGTTTACGCTCTGTGGACATTCTTGATCTTGAGATCCTCTCTCCCCCCCACTCTTCTTCCCTTATCTTCTTTTAGGCTGGGTCATATTTGCCTCTTTTGTCCATTCCTTTGTTAGAATGGGTTTGATAAGAAGCTCGTATTAGACCGAATTTCAACCTGCACAACCAAAATCTAAAATAGAATACGATCACAAGAAGAACGTTGACCATCAACGTGCGATTATCTCCCCCTTTCTCTCTTCATGTGCACGCCTTCCAAATTCGGACGCTAGCCAAGAGCTTAGCGAGATGGTTGCGTTTCCTCTTGGGGGCGAACACCATCGTTGGCGGCGGCAGCAACAATCGTCCCCGTAGAACTGGACAGGTGCAAATTATTTTCCAAGTTATTCTCTTAAACAAAATAAAGAAGACCACTTCAACGTGAAAGAAAACCCGTTTTGACCAGTCACCTCCCTTGGTCAATCGAGACCGGTCCACTGCGAAGCCTAAGAGGCCTACTCGAAGGAACTCCGCATTCTTTCCCATTTCTATCCTTTCTCTGACCCTCTCGAGCCCTAGATTTCCTCCACCGTCTTCCTCTCACTTCCGGTTCCCTGCTCTGTTCCCGAGGCACAATGGTGAGTCGTCTTTACCGTCCGTCTAATGGAGCTCGCGATCTCGGTCACCGTCTCCGTCGTCTGCTCCGACTTCTCCGATTTCCATGCCATCGCGGCGGCATTTCTCGTATTTTTCTGCTATTCTCTTGAACAACGTTGTTGATAATCGGGAATTTTTTCCGAACGGATTTGAGTTTGAGTTGGCTAATTGGGGCGATTGATCTTGGTGCGTACTGATTCGGGGCGTCCTTTTTGCCTTCGATTCGCTGTTTCGGTTTTTCTGTCTTAATGCTTCGGAGCTGTTTGATGATGCGCGTTCTCGATGGATGGTCGAGCGGTCACTGATGAATAACTGATGAATACGATGAGTATGAACAGGCCATGTTCGCCGGTATTCTAGTTTGAGGAAATGCTGAGAATTGTAATTCCAAGCAAAGACCGAAGCATGTGAAAGTGGATGCTGTAAAGTTTGTTTGGCTAGCAGGATTCTCTTTTAAGAGATGTAACCAATTCCGTTGTAACAGCAATGGCCCGAAAAGTTGGTTGATTTGATAGGAGAAAGAAATGACAGATAGAAAACCGACGGAGCTGTTTGATGCCAGATTAGCAATGTTTTTGGCTGATTAATTCTTTTTAAACTGAGTTTATCAGAATTTACACATGTTTGGACATACTACTGAAGACTCAGATTTCGTCGATTCTTGACATTGACTATCTCGCATGCTTTCAATTGGCACGAGTGCCTTGGATTTGAGCATTGGACAAAATGCAGGGTTGCTCTTTTTGTGGGCTGGCTAGGTGACTTCTTACTTTCCTTAGTTTATAGGTGGCTGCTTTTTGTTTGCCTAGGTGCACGTTTCCTTTGGTTGGCATTCCTTGATGAGCGCTTTTGATCTGCAAACTGGGCTTGGATGCATCTTTTGTTGGAGAGTTTGGTATTCGATCCTTGATTTGATACTAACCCATGATGAGTCGCCACCAAATACTCAGCATGAGGGAGCAGTTCAGCAGTTAGTATCGTAGTGTAAATTCTTTTATGTTACGGAAGAGGCACTCCATGTGGGAAGGATTGCTTTCTGTCTTTCTCTAAATTAATTTTGGACGAGGAGTGGATTTCATTGCCAAGTATATCTATTATGTGACAATCATTGAAAGTTGCTCAACTGTGTTACTACATAATGTTGTCACCTCTGTTTATAATGTTTTGCTTGTGGCAATTATGTACTTCTAGGCAAATGCAGCTTCAGGTATGGCAGTGCATGATGATTGCAAGTTGAGGTTCTTAGAATTGAAGGCGAAAAGGACCTACCGTTTCATAGTATATAAAATTGAGGAGAAGCAAAAGCAAGTCATTGTTGAGAAACTTGGAGAACCTACTAATAGCTATGAAGATTTCACTGCCAGCCTTCCCGCTGATGAGTGCAGATATGCTGTGTATGACTTTGATTATGTGACTGAAGAGAATTGTCAGAAGAGCAGGATTATTTTCATTGCCTGGTAATAGTTGGTAACTGCACCCATCAATAACTTTTGCTCTTGTTTTTCATTTCTTAACTCATTTTCATTCTGTATGAAGGTCCCCTGACACTTCTAAGGTGAGAAACAAGATGATTTATGCAAGCTCCAAAGACAGGTTCAAGAGAGAGTTGGATGGTATCCAGGTTGAGCTGCAGGCTACTGATCCGACAGAGATGGGCCTTGATGTAATTAGGAGCCGCTCCACTTAAATGTAAATTTTTATATGCAATGCAGGTTCTCAACACCATTTGCGTCCTATATGTGTCATATTTTCATCTTCTGGGAACTAGAAATTGCAGTTACTTTATCTATTGGCTTGTCATCTGAAATTTATCAAAGTCTTTATCTTAAGCATCAGATGATGCTCCAGATCCTTATATGCGGTTGTAATGGTGACTTTTTTGTTTGGGATTGCAACAGATACAGTTTTTATGTGATGTTTATGGTGTGTATAGACTCCACTTAATTGCTAATTGTCTCTCTTTATCCCTGGTTATGGCTAGTTTACCTGACAAAGCAAAGAACATATTCATGTAGTTCTATTATTGGGTTGTCGTAATAATTTATCGTAAATCTGCTCCTTGATTTTGCATGTGGACGAACCTTTGCAATTTAGCATCCTCCAGAGTTTGATTTGAGCTAGTTCATAACTCCATGATTTTACATGCTTTCGAATGCGCACCTAATTGCATGTTTATGGGAAATATGCCAGCTGCCAGTGTTTCCCACTTTGGGATGAAAGGACTTTGTTCTTGTAGTTCTAGTGGCAGGTGCAATTATTCCCATTGCTTTGTTTCCGTGGGCATGGAACTTTATTGATGGTCCAAGTGATAGTTTTCTGGGTCTTGGGGTTCTGAATCCCATGCTTCCAAGTTACTCTTTAGCAGCCTGCCATGAGAGAAATTATGATCCGGAGGAGCTCTAGCATGTGACAATAGCACATGTTCTTGCAAGCTAATATGGAGCAGTCATTGTCTTATGATGTCCAGTGATCTTTTATTGTATCCGCTCTGAGAAATTTCAAAGTGGCTCCCATGTGTGTACAACGGAACCGCAGCTTGTAGTTATCTAGTGAACCACATGCTTTTGGCTTTGCTTGAGGTCATGTGCTGCTAATATTTTAGTTGTCCCATCTAGTGCCTCCTTTGATTTCATCAGCAAGAAATTCATTAATAGGTTCGCATTTTTCTAGCAATCACATTCCACGGAATAGTGTTCTGTTTCAATTGGTTGGGTGGCTAGAAAGTTCAGCATAGGAATACTTTAAATTTAGGCCTTAGGAATAGAAATACATCTAAATTATTGAACACTGAGTGGCTGAGATGTGTCATTTCTTTCTTTTGTTTTCTTGTTGTTTCTTCCCCATGGTCTTCTTCTCTACCTAACTCAGCCACAGACAAATGATCAGTCACCCGACACCAGTCACCCCGCCGGTGCCACCACAAGCCAAGATGCTGTGGTACATCGCTCATTAAAGAGATGATTATTCTATGTAAAGTATCTTTTTCTGTCCCAACATCACAATGACAGAAATGCTTTGAGAATGTGTGACTCTCCTGGTCTTATCTATTGTTTTCTACTCTACGATAGGCATTTCCTCACTTTTGCAAAAGTTAGGTTGAAACGAATAATACAATGTCGTGTCTATGTAACAGGCAAGTGGAAAGAGGAAAAGCCTTGGCCTCCCGTAGAGCATAAAGATGTATTATTGCTTTACAAATGATTCTCACATACGTGGAGGACAATTAGATGCGTTTCTATAGAGCATAAGAATGATATAAGAAATTATTTTCTGATTTGAACTTTACACATGTTTGGAAAGAACATTCTTAAATATTTTTGTCTATCCAATTCTAACTCTCCTATCTCTCTCATAGACTTTGATTATGTCTCTTTTCCGTACACGAGAGTTGAAACTATGTCTTCACCACCTAATTTTCTTATCACTGGGCCTAGCTAAGCCCATTAGGCTTAGAGAATTTTACTTCAAAGTTCTCTTTTTACTTTAAGTATTTTCAGGTATGCAACTTATGTTGAAAAACTACCTACGGTAGCACCTAATTTCCATTATTCAACCAATATGCGAACAAGGTTGTTGAGAGATTCTCACTTATGATAAGAAAATTACCATCACTCCTAGATTTATTATACCAATGTCAGTTTAGTCTTAAACTTTTCAATTTTATCAATTTAATCCTAAACGTTCATGTAAAATTCCAATTTTCATTGGAAATTGCTCATATGATAGTCTAATCATTGTCGACCATCTTATGCGGCACCTTAGCACATTAACAATTTTCAATGAAAATTAACCGGAATGACTACATTTGAATTTTGTGCAAAGAACTAGAATTCTATTAGTAGAATTTGAAAGTTTATGATTGAATTAATATAAGAAAAAAGTGTTAGAAAAGCCATAAACTTTTTGTGTTTGTATTAATTTAATCATAAACCTTTTATCGATGTTAATTTTGTCCTAAACTTTTTACTTAGTGTCAATTTAGTCATTTTAGCTAATTTTTGTTGGATGTTACTAACGTGGATGTTGATCAACTAATATTATACAATTGACGTTGACGTAAACAATTTTTAATAATATTTTAATTTTTTTCTTTTTATTTTTTTTTTTTCCTTGAGCTATCTTCGGACCTTGATGACCTACCAAAGGCAAGGGCCAACGAGGTTGAGGTCAACCTAGCCAATGGCTGCAAGGGCGGACTGGCGACCTCATGTTGGGTTGGCAAGGGTTGAGCCTCACCCTTGCCCTAGCGATGCTCAAGCTCTTACTAGAGGCCGTAAGGTTGCACTTTTGAGGGCTCAAGCCCTTACTAGCCCAACCCAAGGCCGCCCTCACATCCTTGAGCTAGCCTCGCAAGAGGCTGGGCGAGGCTTGACCCTCACTAGATTTGGCAAGGGTGAGGCTTGACCCCCACCATATCCAATGAGGGAGAGCCTCACCTGCCCAGCATAAGGCCGCCCTCACGGCCTCTGGCAAAGGCTAGCCTTGTCAGTGGCCAACAAAGCTTGCCAAAGGCCGACAAGGTCGACCTTAACCTTGCCAACCCTCACCTCTGGCTAGTTGCCAAGGTCTAGCAATTGGCACAACAAACTCTTACTTTTAGCCAAAAAAAAGTTTGAAGATCATTTGCGATGGCAATAAGTTTTTCACCATTACTCTATATAATCAACATATATATATAATATCAATTAATTTAAGTGTATTAAAATTAGTAAACACATTTAATTTATTTCCATTGAATTATTACTGCTCGTTTCATAACTCTAATGGAATCGCATTCAAGAAAAAATAAAAATCACAAAATTAGTGACCTAATTAAGAGTTCACAATAGGTCACCTTTTCCACTCTCACTATGGCTAAAACATTTATTGTGACAATGTTTTGACAACACTAACCTTTGTGGGTCCAACCTTTGTTAAAGCATTCTTCAGTTGTTTTTCTTCATTCTCTTTTTTAGTTGTGCCACTTTCCTTCTTCTCATTTATTTCTCTCGGTTCTCTCTCTTTCTATAACACCCCTCTCATGTCAATAATAGACAAGTTTTTTACACCACAACATCCGTCAACAGCACACACAAAAAAGTCCATCACTGACACAAACAACTCACTAAGTTGAAGCCTAGATTTGCATAAACCTCCTCCTCACCCAACTAGTCTTCTCTCATCATTTCTTCAACTCAAAGCTCAATTGTAAGTAAAAACCCATCTCATATCTCTTCACTCTTCACCCCCATTCCATAGCTTTTGCTCTCTGTGTTATTCTTTGTTCCATTTCGCATCAAACTTTTCAATTGATCGATCATGAAGACAAGAAAACCCCTATTAAAGATTCAAATCCAGGAGCTAAGGCCCTCCCCAAAACCTCATCAAGCTCATTGACAATATTTGCTTCTCCACGAATTTTCCATCACCAACCAACCTCCAAATTCATGGCCCAAATATGCCTCTACTCTCTCTAAGTTTCTTAAGCAAACCAAAACTGACACCTTCAAGAACAACAATTTCATCCTCAAGACCGGCAATTATTGGCCTTTCCTTGCCCCCGCACTCTCTCCTACTTCAGCGCCAATCTTGGTTGCCAAGCCACCGTCACCGGCATTGAGAAGGCTGAAGAGGTGATTACGAACTTGACCCTCAAGTTTGAGGCTTTATGCAATAAGCGGCCCATTGCCCATCAATTGTTGGGATTCTCAATGTTCTAATTGTCGGTGAAGAAGTTCGATGCAAGAGCCTTTTAGGTCTATGGTGTTCCTAGGCATCAAACTCTGCTAGGGAATCAAAAACCGATGAGTGTGACGTGGCCTAGGCACAAGTGAGAGGCAAACCATAGTGTCCTTGCTTCTTTTTCTTTTTCTTTTCTTTTACTTATACTGCCAAAACTTAGACCATGATGAGAATTTAGAGGGAACTGAGAGAAGTAAAGAAGGAGGAAAATGGGACTCACAAGAAATGACAGAAGAAAACAAACAAAAAAACCACTGGAACCACACAAAAAAGGATGCTTAAAAAAGGTAGGACTCACAGAGGTTAACAATGTGATGGGAAGTGTTTTTTCCATGGTGAGATTGGAAAAAGCGCAACCCATTTACAAACATCTTTTGAAGAGAAAATTTGTCCAAATTTAAACATGAATGATTCAGTGATGAACGGTATTTGATACCACGTATCATAATAACAAATATACCATAATATGTACACCTCTTTGTAAAGGTTAATCATTATTAGAAGAATACTTTGTTTGGGTATGCATTTTTGTTCTATGAGATTGCAAATTCTTTTTATTTAGTTATTTGATGTGTATTGGATTTTAAGGGAAATATGGATTCAAAAACCATATTTGCTTTTCAAGACTAAGCTATGGCAAAAACCATTCAAATAGTGTTTCCGAAACATAACATTATTTGTGCACTATGTACGTTACAAAAAATGCTAATCAAAATATACCACATCTTTATGATAAGCCGAGGTTTAAAAATAAGTATTTTTCAAAATTTATGTATAGATGTCAATTAGAGTATGAATTTGAATCTACTTGAAGAAAATGAAAAGTAGAGTACTGATAATAACAATTGGCTTAAGAGGTTAAATGAAATTCAGTTTTTGGTCATAATAATGTTTTAGATCAAGTCAAAGGAGCAATAGCACCACCAACAAATGTTGACTAGGACATTAGCTCTTGTAAAATCTGCACCACTATAAAGAACAACGAAAATCCATAATAGATATTAAAACTTAGTTGCTGATTGCATGAAACTTGTACTTAGATTTTAATTATTTATGATAGATTAATTCTAAAACTATTAAAGATTGTGCAAAATTAAAAAAAAAAAAGTAATAATTTGAGAGAGAAGTAAAAGTGACTAGGAAGAAGAGGGTGACTAACTAGGCAATTTTGACGATGATTTGTCAAACGCAGTTTGAGAAATAACTACTGGTATTAAACTACTTTGGGAATTAATTTAAGGTTAATTAATTCATTGCAGACAAGAAGTCATTCGAGACACCATAGCAGTACACACCGAACTTGCGTTCTTCCCAAGTTCCCGGCAACTGAACTCGCACGCTTACATGCGCAGGAACATCTACATTCGTCTGCTGTCCTCATGCAAGAACCTGAACTCTCTCCTCAAAGTACACGCGCGCATGATAATCGCAGGCCTTGGTCAAGACGCTTCCACGACTACCCATCTCATAAATTCCTACTCTTCGCTTCAAAGATGCGATCTTGCCCGCTCCGTCCTCGATTCCGCGCTGACTCCGACCGTTGTATCCTGGAACTCCATGATAAGAGCTTATTCGAGATCGAACCGACACCAGGAGGCACTGAAGATGTACCGTTCCATGGTGAGCATGGGCTTGGAACCAGACGGGTATACTTTCACTTTTGTTTTGAAGGCTTGTGCCGGTGCACTGGATAGGCAAGAGGGTGCTTCGATCCATCGTGAAGTTTGTCGCAGAGGGCTGGACAGGGATGTGTTTATATGCACTGGTCTTATTGATATGTACTGTAAAACAGGGGATTTGGAGAGTGCACGAGAAACATTTGATAATTTGCGTGTGAGAGATGTCGTTGCCTGGAACTCCATGATTGCCGGCCTGTCGCATAGCCCAGATCCTATTGAGGCTTTGTCACTTTTTAAAAGAATGCAGATGACAGGAGTGGTTCCCCAGTCGGTCAGCCTGTTGAATTTGTTTCCAGCTATTTCAAGATTGGCTGATGTTGATTCGTGCAGATGTATGCATGCCTATGGGATTAGGATGGATTTTGGCTTGGAATTTTCGAATGCTCTGATTGACACGTACTCAAAGTGTGGGGATGTAGAGTCGGCTCACTTAGTGTTTGACCTTATTTTTACTCGAGATGATGTTTCATGGAGTACCATGATGGCAGGATATGCTCATAATGGATGTTTCTCTGAGGTATTGGGTTTATATGACAAAATGAAAGAGAGAGATCTTCAGATGAATAAGGTTTCTATCATAAGTGCTATATTAGCTGCAGGAGATATAAGAGATTTAGAGAAGGGGAAGGAGATACATAATTTTGCCAAAAAACAAGCTATTGACATGGATGTTCTTGTTGCTACTCCAATTATAACCATGTATGCAAAGTGTGGAGAGTTGGAGAAAGCTGAAAAATTGCTTAAGGGGCTCCCAGGAAGGGATCTAGTTGCTTGGTCTGCACTCATTGCCGTTCTTGTCCAATCTGGTTATCCTGAAAGGGCATTATCTTTACTTCAAGATATGGAGAATGAAAACATTAAACCGAATAAGGTAACTCTGATGAGTATCCTTCCAGCCTGCGCTGAACTATCTTCTCTGAGATTAGGCAAGAGCATACACTGTTATGCCATCAAGGCAGATGTTGATTCTGACATTCTAATGGGAACAGCCCTAATGTCCATGTATGCTAAATGTGGACATTTTCATTATGCACACATTCTATTTGACACCATGCAATCTAAAGATGTTGTGACGTGGAATGCTTTGATAAATGGGTATTCTCAGAATGGTGAAGCGGACCGAGCAATTGAAATGTACCAGAAACTGCAGTGTTCTGGTCTGCACCCAGATGCTGGAACTATGGTGGGCTTGATACCAGCTTGTGCCCTCTACAATGATCTCAAGCAAGGAACTTCTGTTCACGCTCTGAGTATTAAGAGTGGGTTTGATTCTGATTGCCATGTCAATAGTGCACTCATTGACATGTATTCCAAGTGTGGCAATCTTCCCTCGGCATTGTACTTGTTTAACCGACTGGATTTCATTAGAGATGAGGTATCTTGGAATATAATGATTGCTGCATTCACACAGAATGGAGAAGCCAAGAAAGCTTTATATGCATTTCACCAGATGAGATTGGAGAATCATCAGCCAAATTTAGTTACCTATGTGAGCATCCTTCCTGCAGCAGCATACATGGCAGCCCTGAGAGAAGGGATGAGTTATCATTCTTGTATCATTAAGATGGGATTTCTGTCATATGTGATGGTTGGCAATAGTCTCATTGATATGTATGCTAAGTGTGGCAAGATTAATTTGTCTAAGAGATGTTTCAATGAGATACAAAACAAGGACATAGCCTCCTGGAATTCTATGCTGGCGGGATATGCAGTACATGGTGAAGGGGACCATGCCATTGCACTTTTCTTGCTGATGCAAAAAAACCACATAGAAGTTGATTCTGTGTCCTATGTGAATGTTTTGTCTGCCTGCAGACATGCAGGTTTGATAGAAGAAGGAAGGAAGATTTTCCATACTATGCAAGAAGAAAGCAGGATTCAGCCAGATGCTGAACATTACACATGCATGGTAGACTTGTTAGGCCGAGCTGGCTTATTTGATGAAACACTGAGCCTAATTGAGAAAATGCCAATGGAACCTGATGCTGGAGTATGGGGAGCCTTACTGGGGGCCAGCATGATGCATTCTAATGTGAAGTTGGGTGAAGTTGCATTGAAGCATCTCGCTGAAATTGAGCCTGGGAACCCGACACACTTCGTAGTTTTATCAAACATGTATGCTCAATCTGGTAGGTGGGCAGATGCAGGAAAGAGAAGGTTAAACCTAAAAGACACTGGGATGAAGAAAATGCCTGGTTGTAGCTGGTTTGAAGTGAAAAACAGGATTCACACATTTCTGGTGGGTGACTCAAATCATCCTTAATACGAGAAAATGCAAATTTTGTGAAACAGTTTGCTCAAGAAGGTGGAAAATGTGGGATATATTCCTGACAGGAGCTGTGTCCTGCAGAATGTGGTGGAAGAGGATGAATAACACTTCCTTAAGAGTCATAGTGAAAGACCACCCTTAACTTTTGCCCTTCTAAGCACAGAACCTGTATCCACAAACCAGAGAGTTAAGAATCTTTGTATATGTGTAGACTGCCGTACAGCTATCATATACATTGCAAAAATTACAAGCCGCAAAATCATTGTGCAAGATGCCACCCTTTTGCATCACTTTGGGGAGGGCATCTTCTCGTGTGAGGATTACGGGTAACTTTGCTGCAACATGCCAATTTGACAATCTGTAGCACAATGCTTAACGAGAAGAATGATTGGTGACAGTGGCCACATGTTAATCCAGCATTACAAGAATTCTGGATTGGAGAAGTGAGAACACCAATCTGTCAGCTGCATGGTCTTGTTTGGGGGAGTAAGTGAACCTTATACTCTCTCCCCTTGTTCTTTTCTTCAAAGCCGACAATATGCTTTGTGCTAGGGGTGGAGATCCCATTGAGCCACAGAATTGTTATATTTTGAGGATCATATGTAATTTACATCGTGAATGTAAAGGAAAGGTGTCATGTTCATTGCATACTCCTCCTTTCTTCAGTGCGTGTATATTTTCATGTGCCATGCTGGAGCAGTCCCTCACACGATATTATAATGCACTTTGATGAAGCAACAGAATGTGGCGGTAGGACGATGAAAAAAGGATGATGAGGAAGGAGCAACACTGAAGATAGAGATGAAAGTAAGACTGCTAATTGGCTATTGCTAGGAGAATGCCAAGTGTAAGCATTAAAGCTTCTAGATGAGCTCAAGATGCATTTAATAAGGCCAATGGAGCAAATTATTCCAGTTTCTATCTGTTGGCTGCTGACAGGAAGACAAGATAAGAGGCGGCAAAGGTGGTGGCAAAGCGACAAGGAAGAAGCTGCAACAAAGACGCCAGAGGAAGAGCACTGACAACAACGAACAGTGGTTCGCAGGGCTGCGGCTGAGTAAGATTAAGAGAGGAGGGGGTATCTGGGTTTTCAGATACTCTCATGTTCATGAGTTACTCTGAGTCGAAGTGTTAATAAATTCAAGCTCGCTCATGGTTGCTGGAATAGCTCGAACTCGAGGGAGAAAAATTGCTAAGCTTGTAATTCGCTTATGCCCTCGGCTTTGACTAGTGAAAACGTAGGCCGCATGATACTCTTGTCCGTGCATCTTTTAGCCAGTGTGCAAAGCAAATCTTGTTGTCAAATCAGTGACAGCCATTACTTGTATCATGAACCGATAAGAGAAGGTTGCGTATGAACAGGCTATGGAGGAATTGCTCAGCGGTGAGAGCTATATAAGCAACTAAAAGTTTTGCCTTGAGTAACAGTGCTTCTAAAATGGTCATTACACGACGCGCGTCATTGCTGATGAATTTCTGGAGCATGTCCAAAGAGCGGACGCGCAAATTAAGTGTTATGAAAATATATCACTAGTAAGGAAGATTTAGGCGCAACCAACATAATCGGGATAGCTCAGAAACTTGCATTCTTTGCACACTTCATGGATAATTGATTAGGTACGATAAATTAGAATCATATACTAATTCTTGTATTTCATCCATCGACTATTAAGTTGAACAATAATCTTGCAGAAGCTAAACGGCTAAGATAAGACAAACTAATTAGAGGAACGGACGGTGCGTAGTTTTAGTCGATGGAATTTCTTAAACCAAAAAAACTCTACACATATCTATAAGCTTTTGATTTAAGACGGTCTAACTGGTAACATGTAGGTAAAACCTTAGGTTCTCTTTGGATAGGCTTGAAGCTTCCAACACTTACCCACAATGTTTGCAATTTAGAGTCCATCTGATAACATTTCTGTTGCTGAAAACAATTTCTTTTCCAAAATGGTTTTTTTTCTATTTTTATTCCCTAAAACAGTTTTTTAAGTAAAATAACGTGTTTAATAATTTCACAAAATTTCTATTCCCAAAATAGAAAAAGAACATGAATACATTTGGTACAACCCCAAATTTTTTTGTGATGTAGAATTTCTTTCAATTTTTTGATAATTTTTTTGAAATTTTTCTTTTTTTCTTTTTTTTTTCATCTCTTCTTCTTCTTCCTCTAGCCAGTCGCCCTCTAGCCAGTCGCTATGCAAGAGGTGGCACGGCTGTGCAAGTCTCCACCGTCTGATTGCAGCAGAAAGAAAAGAACATGGCTAAAAATTACGAAATAAGTCTCCACCGGCTGATTAGAAAAGGAAGAAGAAGAAGAAAAAGAAGAAGAAAAAGGACAGAAGAATCGAAGCGTTGCGATCAGACCCTTACTATTATCTAAAGGGCACGGCTAAATCCACAGCATAAATAACTGATTCCGCAGCTACTTTATGACTGCATTACCCCTAGAAAACAACAAATTACTATGGTGCTGGGAAACAGCCAAATTCATTCAGAAGAATAAATTGGTGGTGATGAACCCAACTATCCGGTTTAATCAATTTTCCCATTAATACAAGCACGCTCTAAACAAGGACTAACACATATTTCAAGGAGAGATGAAGACCTTGCAACGCCAGGAGAGAGCCTCTGAATTTTGCAACTCAACCCTTGCTTTATGAAAGTAACGCTCCAAAGTTTGCTCTCTCTCATCCATGACATCAGTGGACATGGTATCTTCAGCTAGTTTGACTGCGGCTATTTGCGACAATTGAAAATTTTCTCCTGTGCGTTGCAGCTTCCTGGCAATTTCTTGCTCGCCTAGCATCACCAGGCAAATTAGCAGAGATCGTAGCTCATGCATAGCTCCATTGGTTAAAGACATGCCCTTCAGATGCTCTACAAGGGCCATTTCCTCGCCGGGGCTGAGATGTGAAACACATCATAGACCCATTATTTTACGACTAAAAAGAAGCAAATAAAAATAAAGTAGTGAGAAAACTTAAAGCAGATATACCTTCCTGGACGAATTTTCCCTCTCTTTCTCTGTCGCCTTGATTCTCTTGCCTTGCTACCAGCAGTAGAGCTGACGATGGAAGCAGTGGAGCCTGTCCTTGTCCTGCTCATGAGCAAATCAAGAGCTCAAAATAATGAAACATATGCTACGAGAGCACTACATTCAGATAAATGTGGAACTAAAATGAATGGAACTTGTGTTCCCTTTCAGAGAATGAAAAAACTGGTGCAGAGAGTACACCCATAAAAAATGCATATCACACCACCAGCGTCAGTTCAAACTCCCGCATCACAAAATGGATAAGCCACGTAGAACAACAGGAAAGAAAAGAGTACAAAGCAAACAGTGTCACTATGCACATTTGAATATGGGAGAAGACATCTATCTCAGGTAGTAAAGACAGCCAGCTTACAAAAATTCATTACACAGTGGAAATACCAATGTTGGAGATAATATCACACTAAGCAGGATATTGCAAAAGGTGGGTTGCAGCAGGATATATGCAAGAGATACTAACAAAAAGTAAGCCACTGTATGCGACCATAAGATACATCCTACCAACCGATCCCAGAATAAAATTCAATATCTAATCAATATTCAAAGTGTACATCCCTTGTTGCAATCAGAAGCAAGTACTAGTAACATTTCAAAAATATAAGCAGAAAAAGTCCATAATATTTAAGAGAAACTTTAGTCTGTCTGGAACAAGCTATGAAAGCATGATGGATCCAAACGCAACACAAAGTAAGCACACAAAGGCCATACCCTCTGGTGTAAGCACTCATTCCACTGAAGTTACTGCTAGCTTCAGAAGCGGTATCATCGTCAAGATCAGCCATTGATCGTTCTTCTGACTGGAGTTTTGCTGCAAGAAGTAATCTTCTCTGCCGAACAGCCAAGTATCGGGTTAGATACTTACCAACTTTTTCCAAGCCTTCTTCATACTCACTTATGAGTGAGGCCCCACATTCAAGAGATGCACTCCTGATTTCAGAGATTAAATCCTCTCTCCTGTGCAGAAAAGCAATCCTTAAAGCGTCCTCCCACTCCCTTGCAGTAATTAATAAACCCACCCCAGATTTCACATCTGCACAATACTCCAAAGCGATTTTGGCAGCTTCACCTGGTTTCCCTAGTGCTTGGAGTTCTTCACAGAGCTCATGAGCCAGTTGCACAGTCTCATCTTTTCCCAATTTTAAAAGACCAGCAACCGCAAGCACACCAGCCCAACTACCAGAGGAACGGTAAGCCTTTAAAGCTTTTTCTAGGTTGGAACAGCATAGATAAGTGGTTGCAGCATGCTCAAAACATTTCAAATCATTGAGATGATCACCCCAGGCCTCAAGCACTTGATTCCTCTTGTTAGGATCGGTAGTCAGTTGCAGTCCCAAAGGGAAAAGTTGAGGATTTTTCTTTATAAGGTTCATAAAATCAACATAATGAGCATCTCCAGCCAAAGCAATATGCTTAAGAGCATTCTCATACCTCTTCAACTTAAGGTCAATAGTATACTGCATTAAGACAGCAGGCATGCATTGCAGTTCTTGAAGGAAAGGAAGAAATTCCTTAGGATCTTTCTGGGAGTTCAGTGCCACCATAGCAGCAAGATTTAGATCATAAAGTCCCAGAGCAGCTTCAAAAACTGCCTCAGAATCTGATAACCAGAGAAGATGCTTTAAAGCTTCTTCAGCTGAAGGAAAAGATATTCTTCTTGGGTCATCAGAACCTGACAATTCCATCTCACGAATGACTTTTATTCTCTCAAGAGCTTCCTCAAGAGCAGGAGGATCACTTCGTGCTAAAGTGGTCAATATGCAAAGCTCCCGTGCAGGACTTTCAGGTAGTTCTCCTTGAATGGCAGTTCTTATCGCAAGAAGGACTGAAGAAACCTTGTTATCGGGATCAAAGCCCTTCAATTCTCTGGCCCCCTCATCTTTGGTCTCATTTGTGTAAGGCAAAGCTATATAATTCTTGTATAGCCTCTCTGTAACGTTTTCTTTCTTTATGGCACAAATGAACTCAGTTAAGTGATTCAAATTATTGACCTGCTTGACAAATTCTGGAGCATATTGGACAAATGTTTGCCAGCCACAGTGGTCAATAATAACATTGAAGTCTATTCTATGCCGCCTCACCATATAGAGTGCATCTCTAAAACGCTGCTCAGACAATGCATTGACAATAGAAGCTAAAACCAACTTTCTAGGGTAAATACATTCAAGATTTCCTCGAGTTGTCTGTAGTAAAACTGCGGCTTCATCTCCATGCAAGACACCGATAATCTTGGCTCCTCTCTCCCATATATTTATGTATTTCTTGTTTTCTTCATCCCGCCTCTTGTTACCAGCATGAATAAAATTGTCATACTTTGACACCACATCTCCATGTAATATATCACTAGTATCAACAATAAAAAGAAGATCTTGTTTGGTAGCAAAAATCAAGTGTGTGATCACTTGGTCCCCACGATTTGAGTAAAATGAGAAACTGCTGCAGTTTTTGCACAAAATCTTCCCGCTAACTTGTAACCTTCCCATGTCGTCAAGTCCAAAAGGCAACGATTCTGAAGAACAGCCACCAATAGGAACAAGACTCATCCAAAGGCAAGATGACAAAAAGTTAAACTCACACTGTTTCATAGATCCTCCTCGTACACATGTTTTTGATGTGTATTGAAACATTTTTCCACCATCAAACTGGATGACTGCTGAGGACTGCTTGGCAGGATCTGAAGCAATGGAAATAACTGGTCTTTGTAAAGGAATTCCATTAATAGTTTTTGCATGCCAGCCTGAACATGTCATTAAGCTCGGGACATGATCTTCAGAACAAACAAGTTCAATTTCTTCCAGATGGTAACCAGAGAGCCCATTTTGATCATGGTACTTACCATGACCAACACCATAATGAGACACGCTGAGGAGAGTGTGTGAATCCAACCAGATAAGATGTAGTAAGGATCCAAATAATGTTTCAGATAAACAAGCTTCAGCACTGTATTCCTTGCCCTCTAGGTCTTCCCAGGCATCAATTTGCGGAAGCTCTAGAATACACAAACAACCATTCGACAAACCAACAGCTAACAAGTTTCTTGAACTTTTGAAATGAACAGCAACATCCCGAACTGCATATGCAAATTTAATGCTGAATAAGTACATCGGAGGTGGCAAAAGAGATATACAGAGAGGGGTTACATGTATCCTAGATCCATCAACAACAAATGCTGTGGAGTTCTCCATGACAGCTGTATTCCAGCAAAAGTTGTAAATTGTGCTCCTGCCACTCAGAGTCCAGCATATCAACTGCAACGGTTTTGTTGGATGCCACATAAGCTTCAATCCTTCTTGCCTTGGGTATCTAATTTCTTGTTTTAAATACCAATGATTATTGCTGCAGTACCAGATTCTAACAGAGTCATAGTTTTCGCATCTGACAACGATGACAAGGAGGTCTGAATCGCAATTCCACTTCAACATCACTACTGTTGCATCCATCTGATCATCAATACTAAATGAGCTTCTCTCCAATCCATTTCTTTCGAACAAAACTAACAGTGGACACTCATTGTCCTTCTTCCTGTCATAAACAGCAGCAATTTTAGCCCCACTAGGCATCCAATCCAGGACAGTGCCAATGAAGGCCTTCATATCAGAAGTAGCATGTGCTGCCCCCGTGTCTCGCTCCCAAACCTTAAGCCTCTTATGAGAAGAAGGAGGAGAATTGCAGGACTCGCTCAGTGTTACAAAGTACTTTCCATCACCTCGCCAAGAGATTGAACTTTCAAGCATTTGTCCAGAGGAAATTGCGTGTTCAACTGAAATCAGGGGGAAAGATATCAAATCAAATCAAGCAAGGTCCAGCATAAATAAAAGAAAACATTTACATCTAGCTATTGCATCAAAGTAAGAAGAAGAAAGATCAAATTAAAAGCAAAGTTATTGCCTTTTTTTTTTCTTTTTTTCTTTTTTTGAGGCAGGTAGGTAGTAATGCATATGCCCCTTACAGTCCAAGAGCTGTCATTAACTGTTTAGGACTAAGCCATTACCAGGTGCAATTTTGCGCTCTCAAGAACAAATAAGGATACTGCTAGAAAGGAATTGCACAAAACCAAAATCTAAAGTATGTCCAGAACAGTTTAATAATGGATCACGGATAATGGATAAAGGTCCTTACGTACGTCAACCCCTTCAGGAGAATCCTCCAATGTAGTTTCATGCAATAAATCCCAATCATGCGTCATCACCAGTAGCTGCCCAAAACCGGTGATTATTCCGAGCAGATCTCCATCAGGACTGGGTGAAATGCAAGAGACACCACCATCCACTCTACCCACAACTTCCGTTGTACTTTCATCCACACTATGGAGAATGATTAGTCCATTCAATGTACCCAATATTAGAGCTTCTTTCTCCATTAGATAATCAAAGGAAGTAATGCAGTCCCCTGGCTCCAAATCAATAATATCGACTTCAGCCGGTAGAGAGGTACTTGTCCATGCTTCGTCATTCTGGCACAAGCACTTAAGTTTAGAAAAAAAAAGAGATAACAAATGTAAAAGTACTCATTTTGTGTTTGGCCAAATTCCCTTCACGTGAATCAAAAACTATCCCAGAAAACACCAAGTCCTTACTAAAAATCATTAAATGGAGGGTCAAGAACTATGATTCCAAAGCTAATGACCTTATCGAACAAAAATTCAAGAATAAGAAACTATAGGGAATCCAGATGCAGAATACTTTAAAATCATCAACATGTTTACCTTTGGACAGTGCAATAATCTCAAAGGCCATAGATTTAGGATCCCAAAAAGAGTTTACTAAATTGAATAAAAAGAAGTAAAAACCAGAAAGATGCATAAATAACATCATAACAGTTAGATTAAGATCCAAATTCTCGATGCACTGGCAAAGACAAATAAATTTGAACTTCTCTTAGTTCATTGCACTGTAAATCCATCAGTAAATTGAATACACAACTTCTGAAATTCTCTTACATAGGGTGCGTTCATTTCGAGAAAAAATGAGTGATTTAGAAAACATTTTTCGAAAAATGATTGCTTAAATCGCTTAGAAAAATTAGTCTCCAGAAAATTTTCCATCATCAAAAACAATCCACACCTAACTATTTTTCGTGGTTAATGAAAAGATTTTCCATTCATTCATTTTTGTAAGCAATAGAAACTATTACTTTTCAGAAAATATAAATCAGAACAAAAACAGAAGCGTTCCACCGTCTTCAAACAGAACAAGCTCCCTCTTCAAATCCCTCTATATAACAGACTCGGAAACCTACGAGCCCCATAATTTTCAACAAATCCCGACTCGAACGATCCCAAAAGAATCCCGCCGCGCCCCGCCCCGCCTCCGGCCGGCCTAATTCCTACGCCGCCAACCGACGGAACTGCGTAGCTACACGTCCATTATTAGCAGCAGCAGCAGAAGACGACGAGAGAGCCCCTCGCGACCTTTACCTGGAACGAAGAGAGGTGAGCGGCGTAGACGCGGTTCCCGGAGGAAGCGAAGAACAACCGGTCGCGCTCGATGTCGATGGCGGAGAACAAGATCGCTTCTTCCTCGGACTGGAGGCCGAGATGGAGAGTGACCTCCGAGTACAGCTTCAGATTCTTCATCTTGAGCTATGATCCGATGGAGATGAAGAAGAAGCCGCGAGGGAAACGGGAGAGATGCGCCGGTGGAGCGCGCTGAAACTCGGGCGCTTACGGTTTCACAGGGTTTTAGCAGGAATTGCGCTGATAGGGTTTTTGCGGGGTTCGTTATTTTTTTTAAAGAAATAAAATATCAAATAGGCTAAAAGCAATAAAATCCATAATTAAGCCTTGTGATTTATTTAGGGAATGATAATAATTATAGTCTAAACCTTAAAAATAAGGGGAAATTCCAAAAGAGGACCCGAAGCAAATCTTATTTTAAATAAGGGTTTTAAGTGTTATCACCTTTTTAAATAAGAAGTTTGAAGTTGATCTTATTTTAAATAAAAATTTAAGTGATTATATATATTTCAAATAAAAATTTGAAATGGCTACATCTGTTTTAAATACAAGCCTGACTTTCTACAATCAATGGCATTTTCGTCATTCACTATTTTCTCTTTTTTATTTCTATTTCCTTTTTATCTGCTTATTCTTCTTCCTCTTTGGCAGTAGTTGGCTGACCACTGGCAATGCTCACAGAGGATTGGGTGAGGGTCACCCTCATTGGTGAGGGCCACCCACGCCAGCCACAAGCGAGGGATGGCCTCACCTAGGTAAGGCGACTCTCACCCTAAGGGAGCCCGCCCCTTGCAACCATCCATGAGGTCAACCCTCACCGGCCCCAAGCGAGGCCGCCCCCCACAACCATATACAAGGTTAGCCCTCACCAAGCCCAGGCGAGGGCTTGACCACCCTTGCCAATGGCCGACGAACGTCATCACCCACTAGCGAGGCTACCCTCACCCATAGCCGACGAGTGCTTGTAGGCCCTTCCCTATGACTGGTGAGGGTCATCAAGCCCAACCATCGGCAAAAAAAATAAAAAAGAAAATGGATGAAAATGATTTTGACCAGTTGAAAAATTTAACCAACAAACAATCGACGAGGTCAAGCTATTATTTGAAACAACCAAGACCATTTCAGATTCTTATGTGAAATAAAATTCATTTTGAATCCTAATTTCAAAAAATGAGGGCACTTTGAGTTATTTTTTTAAAATTTTCCCAAAAAATAATTATTATTATAAAATATACTCTAAGTCCGTTTGTTTTATAGAAAACATTTTCAAGCCTTGTGATTTTACTTAGGAAAATGAATCAATAGAAAATATTAATATTTTCTTATCAATGCTTAAAGTGAAAAAAATAATTTGTTCTTTGAAAAAATTGAAAAACATTTGTTGAAATATAATTAGATATTCGTGTTTGGATCCAAAACTTTACGTTTGGGCACAAAAATTCTAATGTTAGTTCCTCAATAGACCGTTTAGGACTAGGTCTCTAGTAGTGAAGCCTAGGCCTAGGGCACTTGTGGACTAAGCCCAAACCTTAGGTGCTCATACCTAATGCTTCGATACCGAAGCTTAGGTCCATAAAGGCCTTGCTTGGATCGTTGGAGCTCAAGCTCCAATCAAAGCACTCAAGCTCAAGTCCACAAATGCCGTGTACGGGTCGTTGGCACTCGAACTCAAATCCTTCGTTAAAGAAACGTTTGTTTTTACAAAAATATTTATGTAAAAAAAAATGACGTTTGGTGAGCACACACCTCATCATTTCCAACAAGGTCAAACTCATTCAAGGCTAATGAGGCTTGACCTCACCTATCTGTGGCCGGTCACCAGCCGTCGCCATGGTAACAACCAACCAAGGAAGAAGCAAAAAGAGTACAAATGTTTTGATAATTTTCCCTCTCAAATGTTTGTTACCAAATGATGTAAAAACTTTTTGTCTTTTTCAAGTTCTGATTAAACACTAGAAAATAAAGTTACTTTTAGAAAAATGGCTTTTGAAATATATTTTATAGAAAATTAATAATTTTTCACCAAATAAACGGATCTTAAAAGTTGGTGGTTTGGCCGAATTCATGATAGACAAAAATCTAGATTTTGAACATGCAAGCCTATATGATATAAAAGACATGTATAAGTATAACACAAAAAATACCGATATTAGCATATAATTGCAATAATTGATAATTGCAAAGTTCTCATTTTCCAAGTGCCCCACAGGACGATCTCATCTCCTTTTCGCCACCTTATTATACTCCAATATGTATAATACCAAGGGTCCCACAGGACAACATCTTGTACATCTAAAGACACGACGGGCCCAACGGGCCCAATTATTTCACAACAACGCTCGAAACGGGCCTCAAGAGAAAGCCCAACTACAATTTCGACCGGGCCTTATCCTCCGCCACTTTTTTGACCGTCTCATCGGATCCGATGGCCTCCAGCACCTCCCGCAAGACCACCCTCCGATTCCCAGCGTACACGTGTCCGTCCCACTTCCGCGCGACCAACGCCACCCCCAGCTCCGCCGCCGCCGCCACCGTCGCCTCCGCCCCGTCGTGCGCCGAGTCGACCACCCCCATCCTCACCCCGTCCTCCGCCGTAAGCTTCGCCGCCCTCATCACGGCCTCGCGCCGGGCCCTCGGGTCGCCGATCTTGGACCTCAGCAGGGCCATGAACCAGTTGGGGATCACCAGCCCGATGTCCATCTCGCTCATGTAGAGGAAGCCGCGGTCGCGCCGCATGACCACGTAGTCGTGGCTGAGGGCCAGAATCATGCCGGCGGCGGAGGCGTGGCCGGTGACGGCGGCGATGGTGGGCATCGGGAGGCAGATGAGGTCGCGGACGAGGGAGCGGAGGGCGGAGGACATGAGCTGGACGCGGGGCTCGGAGGACTGGGCCCAGTCGACGTCGTAGCCGTTGGAGAAGAACTTGCCGTGGGCGGTGGTGATGAGGGCGGAGGAGGAGGCGGAGGGGTCGGCTTGGATGCGGGAGAGGGCGGACCGGAGGGAGGAGAGGAGGTTGGGGTTGAGGCGGTGCTCGCCGGCGCCGGTGAGGGTGAGGATGAAGAGGTTGCCGCGCTTCTCGAGGGTGCAGAGCTGCTCCTCGCCGTGCTTGTTGTCCGCCATGAGAATGGTCAGATTGATTCTCCTGCGCAGGGGGTAGAGAGAGAGAGAGAGAGAGAGAGAGATATGGGGTTTTACTGTTTTAAGCAATGTGCAGAGGGAAGTCAACTGGTAAGTCAACTGAAATAGGAGACCAACGAGAATTAATTATTGTTATAATTAAAAAGGTTAATACCTTAAAAATTCAAACTAGTATATCTGTTATCAATTTACCTAAAAAAATTTTTTTATTATAAAAAATTATAAACTAGTACATCTATGATAAATTTATCCTAATTAACCATAAAAATCTTAAATTTGTGAAAAAATTTACCACAAACTAATTTATTCGACCACAAAAAACTTCAAATTGATAAATTTGTAACAAATATATCATCCGCTAAATTAGATTAATAATACAAAAAAAATCACAAAAATTGTAAATTATGACAAATAGAGCGTAAAATCTTAAATTGGTAGACCGATCAACATTTATACATGTCATTTACCTTAATAATTTAACGGTAAAATTTAATAAAAACTAACAGATGGTAAATTTATCACAAATGTACCAGTTTTTGGTAAATTTGTCAAAGATATATAGTTTAGAGTTATAATTTGGATAAATTTCTCACAGGTGTACCAGTTTGGAGTTTTTCAGGATATTAACTCTAATTAAAATAAAAGATTGATTTTGACGTGGAAACCAAAGAGAAGATGGAAATAGAAAAAATATTAGGTCCGACAGTTCCTAACCAAATAGAAAGCTCTATGTGGCTCCAGGTCAGTGAGTGATTCCCACCATAGAAAATATGAATTTTTTCTTTATTATTTTAAATTTTTCCCCTAATAATGAGTCTGCACATATTAATTGCTGCCATAAACCTATTGCAGAGAGTTATTTCCCTTTCTCTCTCCTCCTTTTTCTCCTTCCGAAGGTGGAAGATTGATGCTCTCTCTCTTCCTGCCTCTCGTGAATTCAAAATTTCAAGTTCCCTTATCTTTGGTCTCTACTCCGATGCTCTCTCATTGGGTGTCACTTCTTCGCTCTCTGCTCCGGTGCTCGTGTTCGTTGGGTCTCACTCTACAAAAATCCAACAAGACTCCATTGTCCTCTCAGTCCCCATCAGGAAAGGAAAAAAAAAAAAAAAAACCAACAGCAAGCCGGGATCGTTTTTTGAGTAGGGAAAGAGAGAGAAAAAGCCCGACTCAACGGACCCTTTTGTCGAATGAGCTTAGGGGCATGTCGAGTTCATGGTGGGAAGGCCGAGAAATTGTGAACTCTCTATCTACATTTAACGTTGCCTTAATTGATTTTAATGTGTAGGGTGGTGTGGTTTCGGAGTTGATGCTGCTTATCTCGTATCTCCATTCTCCAGAGAAAGTTGCCGTAGTACTTTGAAGCCACCCCCATGCTATTTTGTGCCTTAGAGTTAAAAATAGAAAACAAAAATAGTTCATTCTTTTCCTCCTTAGTGTATGGCCAGCAATCTATTTCTCTAGATTCTTCCGTAGATTTTGAGGATTCATTTTTTAGTCATAGCCATCCATTATCTTTGTCAATTTCATCGAGAATAGTTATGTCTTGCCAAATTTTATGCCAGCAGTTGAATAACATGTAGTGATCCTGATGTTTTTATCGGCTGTTTTTCTTGCGGTTAAGTTCATTCTAGGGGCTAATACTGTCTTGGCACAATTAAATTTCAAACAAGAATAGTGCCTTCTTTTTTTGAAGTCTTCATTCCACAATCTCTTGATTTTAAGGAGTATAAAATCCTGACAAGAATTTCACTTGAATTTTTTTGGCAAGGAGGAATTTATCTACCAAAGCGAAATCGGATTTTTGTTTTTGTCTCTAGTAAAAAAATTGAACTTTTTATTGCAACTTTTAATCAGTATTAGGAATTTGGTAAAAGAAGGAGCCACAAATGCAAAACCAAAATGTGGAGCGCTATGAGCAAAGGCAAAGCCAATTGAATAGGCAAATAAGGACACGATTTTCTTGCAATTTCAATCCCAACCAAAAAAAAAAAAAAATCCCTTAAGCAATCAGACAAGACTCGAAAGTCCTAGAAAGAATGTAAGACACTCTCCAGATCAACCTCAGCCCAAAAAATTAGTCAATGGAAAATTTTACTCGTCGAAAACAATCTATTCCTAACTATTTCCATAATTGATGAAAAAAATTTCCATTCATTTATTTTTGTGAGCGAATTTTTTGAAAAGTACTTTCTAAATTACTCATTTTCCATGAAATAAAGGCACCCATAGTCTTTTTCTCGGAACAAGAGAGGAGATATGCAAGCAATAGATAGCGCATAAAAATCAGAACAAAAATAAAATTGTTCTTCTGTCTTCAAACAAAACAAGCTCCCTTTTTCAAATTTCTCGATTTAACAGACTCAGAAACCTACGCGGCCCAGTAATTTTCAAAATCCCAACTCGAACGATCCCAAAAGAATCCCGCCACGCTCCGCCTCCGGTCAACCTAATTCCTCGTCATCAACCGACGGAACTGCGTAGCTACAGAAAGCCCTCGCAACCTTACCTGGAAAGAAGAGAGGTGAGCGGTGTAGATGCGGTTCCCCGAGGAAGCGAAGAACAGTCGGTCGCGCTCGATGTCGATGGCGGAGAACAGAGTGACCTCCGAGTACAGTTTCAGGTTCTTCATGTCGAGCCACGACCCGACAACGAAGAAGGAGGAGGAGGAGGAGGAGGAGGAGCTGCGAGTGAAACGGAGGGAGACGCCGGTGGAGGGCGCTGAAACTCCGGGTGTTTACGGTTTTCGCAGGGTTTTGCAAGAAATGCGCTGATAGGGTTTTTGCGGGGTTTTTTTTTTTTAAAAAAAAAAAAAGAAAAGAAATTAAATACTAAACTGGCTAACAGCAATAAAGTCCATAAAAAAATAGAAATAATTATAATTATAAATATACTCTAACATCCGTTTGTCTTGTGTAAAATATTTTTTGAGAAAACATTTTAGCTATTTGATTCGCTTAAGAAAATGAATCAAAATAAAATATTATTGACATTTTCTTATCAAAACTTAAATTAGGGAATATAAATTCATTTTCTATGAAAGAATCGCAAAACGTTTTCCAAAATAGTACTAGATATCGATGCTTAGACCTAAAACTCTACGCTTGGTGTGACATCCTGATTTTCCAATTCTATTTTCAATAAATGAGAGACATTTCGTTTCAAGACGCATATAGTTTTTTCCTCGAGTCGGCCACTCATGTGAAAACTACATCATCGGGTGAAGCCGTTAAGAAATTCTAATGCATTAGACTCGATAATTTGACTAGGAAGCGATCTTTCGACCGAGCTAATCTGCAAGGGTCATTATGGCACAATTAAAAATCGATTAGAGATCGGAGATAGGTCGACTCGACAGAGGCATGTGATCAGGTGTGGGTGATTCCACCAGATCGCACAATTCTTGTCGATCGGCACTGGACCAACTTTTCTGTCGATTGGGTACCCTGTGTCTGTATTTGAAACCTTGAGATTACCCCCAACAACCGAGAGTCGCCAATGTATCAAAGATGTACATTGTGGCTTGATCAACCACAGGTCAAATACATGAAAATTTTTAAAGGCTACCCGATAGGTTGGGCCGCGCTAATATCGTGCCAAAGTGAAATTAACTGTGGAATTGAGATCGAATTCAGAAATTGGAAGTCTGGGTGTGTCACAAATCATTTTAGGAATAGTAACTCATCTTTGGAAGATTTTTCATGCAAGCCGAGTTTTTCAGCAAAATAATCAGAGAATGGCTAATTTAGCTCGAGAAATTAATAGGCCCGTCTTTGGTCGCACTTTTAGGACTTAAGTTGGTTCTATGGTCAAGTGAAGATGTGAATTGAAGTGTGGTGACATTGGATTAATTTTATGGACTTCAATTTGATTCGATTGGAAGAGAATCGAATAGAATTGAAAAAATTAATATACAAAATTTCATGCCCCGGCGGAAAACTAAAATGGACCCATTGGAAAATGTTGTGAGAGGTTTGGAGGTAGTGGAGTATGACATAGGATGATGTCATGGTGGGCCACTTTTGAGGGTTTAAAGAAAAAAAAAAGAAAATGAAAGAAAGGGTCCCATCTCTCTCTCCTTCTCTCTCCTCCCTCCCTCTCTTCCGTTGGTTTCTCCTCCATCTTGGTTGTGCGAAGATGAGAAAAATGCAGAGAAGAAGCCGAGCAGCCCCTTCTCCTGCTCGCACACCATCGTCGCCGTCGCCGGAGCTGTCGCGGTCACCGCTCGCCCGCTCGCCGGCTCACGCCGCTGCCTCCGTCGCCTCTCTCTTCCATCTTCTTCTTCTTGCTGCTCGTGTACCTACTGTACGAAGAACCAGCAAGCCGAAGACCGTTTGAAGTCGCAGTCGGAGTCGTCGCCGCCGTCCGCCGCTCGTGCGCCGACCGCCGCCTCGCATAGCCGTTATTCTCTCTCGCCCGCGCTTAGCCGACGCCTGGCCATCTCCGTCTGCCCCTGTTCGCGCGTTCCAGGAGCTGCCGGAGCTCGTCTCCGCCGCCTCGCCCGTCCGCGCCACCGTCGAGCTGCCGCCGCCCTCCTCCGCTCGTTCCGACGCCGGATCCGCCCTTCGTCGGCCTCAACCAGCAGCCAAGAAAAATGGGTATGGCAGCCCATGTTTGGCCCATTTTGGCCGCCTTCCCGAGCCCGGATGCTTGGCCCGCTTTGAGGAAAGTCGATCTTCGCGTCGTCCTCGTCGTTTTGGTCCGCTCGGCTCGCTAATCCAGTGAGTTTAGCTCACTAAATCTTAATTAGATGGTTAATGATGCTTTAGTTGTGTTTAGTTTATGTTAAGTGTTATTAGGTGGTTAGTTTAATTTATTTAGGTGTAGATTATATTAATGTGCTTGATTAACTTAAAGTGGATTTAAGTTAAGGCTAAATGAATGTTTATTTTAATATAAAGTCTTGATGTGATATAATAGGGTTTTATTTTTGAATTATTTAATGTTTTCGAATTCTGGAATTTATAATATTATATTATATTCCGAAATTATTAAAATGTTATTATTTATTAAAAAAATAGAAAAATTATTTTTGACCCCGATTCTTTCAGAATTTCGCGCTTGATCATTTTTGTGTCTTCGGATTTTGAAATTGATGGTTGGATATTATAAATTGAGTGTGAATGGCGAAAAATATGGATATTATTATTTAATTAATTTTCGAAATAAATTTAATTATTTATTAAATTCCGAAAATTTCGTCAGGACCTTATTCTCTTAGAATTTCATGCTGATTGCTGCTGTGCATTTAGAATTTGAATTTGATGATTGGATAATGCAAATTGAGTGTTGATTGTGAAAAGTATGGATTTTATTTAGAAAATCCTAAGTGTCGGGTTTGGTTTGATCGAAATTGGATTTTTAATGGTTAATATTGTAATTGGATTATATGAGTGAAATGTAAAGTATCCAGGGATCAGTATCGAATTGTCGTGTGCTAGTTGAAAGGCTCGGGTCGCAGTAGTGGCTAGGCCAACTGGACCTTTGTTCTTCTAAAAATGCCGTCAAGAGAGTGACGTGGCTCGGGTCGCAGTAGTGGCTAGGCCAACTGGACCTTTGTTCTTCTAGAAATACCGTCAAGAGAGTGACGTGGCTCGGGTCTTAGTAGTGGCTAGGCCAACTGGACCTTTGTTCTTCTAGAAATGCCGTCAAGAGAGTGACGTGGCTCGGGTCGCAGTAGAGGCTAGGCCAACTGGACCCATGCTCCTTCGAGAATGCCGTCGACGTAGTGATGAAGCTGCGCTCCAAGGGGGGGAGGCGATGTCTGGCATTAATGTCAGTAGATAGCCGAACTGCAAGTAGGCTATGCCCTTGTGTGGCAGTGAATAATAATTGGAATGCGTGCTAAGTGCGATTGTTGGTTATATGAAAGTGAGTGCGTTCCGGTTGTTTAAGTTCTTATTACTGCATATGATTGAATGATATGAATTGTGCTAATCTGCAGGAATGAATTAAGACGAGATAAGTCTTCTGTGTGATGTGGCTAGGCCACCCGGGGCGTATTTTTTTTTCTAATAGGGGTTTAAGAGATTGAACTTGTTGAGACATTGTCTCATCCCGGTTTGGAGATTACAATTTCAGGTCCCTGGTGGATGGAGCGGCTAGATAGCTTTGGTTGGCCTTGAGGAGTTGCGGAAGTGAAGTCATGAGAATTGGAGAATGTGTCCAACTTGTAGATCGTAGGACAGTTCCTTTTTAAGAGCCGGTCTTTTGTAGACTTTTGGCCGTAGACCTCTGTTTGTAATTCTGTTGAATTATGAAAGTGTTATGTTGTGATTTTGCTTCTTGCTTTTCTATCCCGTATTTTATTGTCAGGGGTTTTATAATACGTTCCGCTTGCGTAATAATAAATGAATGGGGTCGGCGACACTACCTGGGAATGTCGCATTTGCATGACCATGGTGGGATGTTGGCGCGCTCGAGGTTCAGGGCGTGACACTTGGATACAAAAACTCCAATATTGGTTCCTTGGTATGAGCATTTAGGTGCTCGTACCCATTGCTCCAGCACTTGAGCTCGAGTCCGTAAAGGACATGCTTGGATTGTTGGCGCTCAAGCTTTGGTCCCAACACTTGAGCCTAGGCCCACAAATGCTGTGTACGAGATGTTGGCACTCAAACTTGGGGAAAAGTACTGAAAAAGTTATAAATGTATAATATTTGTACTAATTTAATCATAAATTTTTCAACTGCACCAATTTAATCATAAATCTTTCCACATTAATATCAATTCAATCATTCAAGCTAATTTTGATCGGCCGGCATCAACGTAGATACCAGCAAGCTGATGAATGCTAACGTAGCAATTCTTAATATTTTTTTCGAATTTTTTATTAATTTTTTCCTTTTTTCTCTCATTCCTCTAAGCCTTCTTCTCCTGCAATGGCCGATGAACCTCTGGCGGCTCGTCAACCATTAGGCAAGGCCAGCCTCGCCATGGCCTAGCCACGGGCGAAGGTGGCTTCACTTGCGGCTGGCAAGGCCATGGCACCATTCACCAAGGGAACGCGAAGCCCTTGGCCAATAGTGGGCAAGGGCCAAATCTAGGCAAAGCTGCCTCGCTCACAACCCTAGGCGAGGTCAGGCAAGGGTTGTGAAGCCCTCATCGACGTTGGGCAAGGGCCGCGATGCTCATTACCGGAGGTTCACTAACCACTGCAAGAGGAAAAGGCCAAGAGGAAGAAGACGAAAAGGATAAGGGGGGAAGGGGAGGAAAGAAAAAATTAATAAAAAAATTTGAAAAAAAATAAAAATTATTTAAAATTACTACGTCAATATTTGTTGGCCGGACGGCATCCACATCAGCACTGGCGAACCAAAATTGGCCAAAAGTATTAAATTGGTATTAATGTGAAAATATTTATGACTGAATTGGTTCAATCGAAAGATTTAAGACTAAATTTATACAAATATTATAGGTTTATGACTTTTTTGGTACTTTTTTCGCTCGGACTTGAGTCATTCGTTAAAGAAACGTTTGCTCTTACATATATATATATATATAAACAAAGCGATGTTCGGTGAGTTCAAGTCTCACCAAATCCAGCAAGTGGAGCTCACTCGAGGCCGATGAGGCTTAAGCTCGCCTATCTTGTGGCCATCGCCGATTATCGCCGTGGCAACGTCTAGCCTAGGAAGAAGCAAAAAGAGTACAAATTTTTTGATAATTTTCCGTATTAGATTTTCGTTACTAAATGATATAAAAACTTTTTATGTCATTTTCAAGTTTCAGTTAAACACCATAAAATAGAGTTACTTTTTAGAAAAATGGCTTTTCAAAAATATTTTTCAGAAAATTAATAATTTTTCACCAAATAAACGGACCTTAAAAGTTGGTGGTTTTGCCAATTTCATGATAGACGAAATTCTAGATTTTGAACATGTAAGCCTATATGATATAAAAGACATGTATAAGTACAACACAAAAAATACCGATATTAGCATATAATTGCAATAATTGATAATTGTAAAGTTCTCATTTTGCAAGTGCCCCACAGGACGATCTCATATTTTTTTCGGCCACCTTATTATACTCCAATATGTATAATACCAAGGGTCCCACAGGACAACATCTTGTACATCTAAAGACACAACGGGCCCAACGATTTCACAAGAACACTCCAAACGGGCCTCAAGAGAAAGCCCAACTACAATTTCGACCAGGCCTTATCCTCCGCCACTTTCTTGACCGTCTCATCGGATCCGATGGCCTCCAGCACCTCCCGCAGCACCACCCTCCGATTCCCAGCGTACACGTGTCCATCCCACTTCCTCGCGACCAACGCCTCCCCCAGCTCGGCCGCCGCCGCCACCGTCGCCTCCGCTCCCTCATGGGCCGACTCAACAATCCCCATCCTCACCCCGTCCTCGGCAGTCAGTTTCGCCGCCCGCATCAGCGCCTCGCGCCGGGCCCTCGGGTCGCCGATCTTGGACCTCATCAAGGCCATGAACCAGTTGGATATCACCAGCCCGATGTCCATCTCGCTCATGTAGAGGAAGCCCCGGTCGCGCCGCATGACCACGTAGTCGTGGCTGAGGGCCAGCATCATGCCGGCGGCGGAGGCGTGGCCGGTGACGGCGGCGATGGTCGGCATGGGGAGGCAGATGAGGTCTTGGACGAGGGAGCGGAGGGAGGAGGACATGAGCTGGAGGCGGGGCTCGGAGGACTGGGCCCAGTCGAGGTCGTAGCCGTTGGAGAAGAACTTGCCGTGGGCGGTGGTGATGAGGGCGGAGGAGGAGGCGGAGGGGTCGGCTTGGATGCGGGAGAGGGCGGACCGGAGGGAGGAGATGAGGTTGGGGTTGAGGCGGTGCTCGCCGGCGCCGGTGAGGGTGAGGATGAAGAGGTTGCCGCGCTTCTCGAGGGTGCAGAGCTGCTCCTCGCCGTGCTTGTTGTCCGCCATGAGAATGGTCAGATTGATTCTCCTGCGCAGGGGTAGAGAGAAAGAGAGAGAGAGAGAGAGAGAGATGGGGTTTTACTGTTTTAAGCAATGTGCAGAGGGAAGTCAACTGTGAAGTCATAGGAGACTAACGAGAATTAATTATTGTTATAATTAAAATAAAAAATTGATTTTGACGTGGAAACCAAAGAGAATATGAAAATAGAGAAAATATTAGGTCCGACCGTTCCCGACCAATTAGGAAGCTCTATGTGGCTCCACGTCAGCGAGTGGTCCTCACCATAAAAAATGAATTTTCTCTTTCTTATTTAAAAATTTTCCCCTAATAATAAGTCTAACATATTAATTGCTGCCATAAACCTCCTGCGGAGGGTTATTTCCCTCTCTCTCTTCTCCTTTTTCTCCTTCTAAAGGTGGAAGATTGATGTTTCCTCTCTTCCTTCCTCTCATGGATTCAAAATTTTAGGTTCCCTTGTCTGCACTTTTTGCTTTCAACTCCGGCGCTCTCTTGTTAGGTGTCACTTCTTCACTCTTTGCTTTAACGCTCATGTTCGTTGGGTCTCACTCTACAAAGATCTAACGAGACTCCCATTGTCCTCTTAGTCCCCATTAGAAAAGGAGTAAAAAAAAAAAAAAAAAAAGACTAATAGCAAGTTATGATCGTTTTTTTTTTTTTTTTTTTTTTTTATACCTAAAAATCGTCGTACAGCTGGCAGCCGGCGACGTAAACCTGGGAGGGCACTAGCGTGGGGACCCATCTCCCACGGCACCCCACTTAAGTCGCACAATAGGGATAGGAAGTTTCGAACCCCTCCTCTCCCGAATGAGGGGATAGAGCTCGAACCAACTCGGCCACCGCGGGGTGGGTGCCATGATCGTTTTTTGTGTGGGGAAAGAGCTCGACTCGATGGAGTTCATATCCATGCTCGTGACATGAAATAGTATGCAGCTCATGGTGATGGTGTCGTGTCCTCACTAGGCCGCCACCACCGCTGCTAAGGATGCCTCCATGGTGCTTGTGCTTGTCACGGCCGTGCACTGGACGGGCGAGCGAGCGGGTCATCCACATCTCGCTAGGGCTAGACGAGTCGAAAGCCTCCAGGGACGCACTACGAGCCCACGCTTGACGCGTCGAGTTCGTGGTGGGGAGGCTAAGGACCCTTTTGTCGAACGAGCTTAGGGTTGCGTCGAGTTCATGGTGGGGAGGCCGAGGAATAGTGAACTCTCCATCTACATTTAACGTTGCCTTAATTGATTTTAATGTGGTGGTGTGGTTTCGGAGTTGATGCTGCTTCTCTTGTATCTCCAGAGAAAGTTGTCGTAGTACTTTGAAGCCAACTCCATGCTATTTTGGGCCTTGGAGTTATAAATAGAAAACAAAAATAATTCATTCTTTCCCTCCATAGTGTATGGCGAGCAATCTAGTTCTCCAAATTCTTTTGTAGATTGTGAGGATTCATTTTTTAGTCATAGCCATCCATTTTCTTTGTCAATTTCATCGAGAATAGTTATGTCTTGCCAAGTTTTGTGCCGGTCGGATAACATGTAGTGATTTTGATGTTTTTATTGGCTGTTCTTCTTGCGATTAAGTTCATTCTAAGGGCTAATACTGTCTTGGCACAATTCAATTCAAACAAGAATAGTGCCTTTTTTTTTTTTGTATCTTATGCTGGATCTAGTTCATCAATGACGAAATTGAGTTTTGTTTGCACCAATCTCCCATTTCCTGTACCTATATTGAAGTCTTCATTCCACAATCTCTTGATTTTAAGGAGTATAAAATCCTACGAGAATTTCGCTTGAATTTTTTTTGGCAAGGAGGGAATTGTCAACCAAAGCGAAATTGGATTTTTGTTTTTGTCTCTAGTAAAAAAATTGAACTTTTAATTGCAACTTTTAATCAGTATTAGGAATTGGTAAAAAAAAGGAGCCACAAATGCGAAACCGGAATGTGGAGCGCTATGAGCAAAGGCAAAGCCAATTGAATAGGCAAAACAAGGACGCGATTTTCCTGCAATTTCAATCCTGACCAAAAAAAAAAATTCTCTTAAGCAATCAAACAAGACTCGAAAGTCCTAGAAAGAATGTAAGACACTCTCCAGATCAACCTCAACCCACGAGATTTGCCGAAACTTCTTTTGATCACGTGTTTGGCAAATCGCGATTTGCTTTAGCGAAAGCTGAGTGTTTTAAGTCCCTGATCTTGATCGTGCAGAAATTCATGTGTTCTCAATAGTTTCAAGGGCCTAAAGGAGGCAAACTCTGCAGAAAACACAACTTGCATATTGAAAAAGTAAAAAAAATAAATAAATAAAGATTGTCATTACATAATTCAATCGATCGCTATTTACATTTGCAAGATTTTAGGAGTTAGTGTGGATGACGAGATCTAGGTCCAGCAGAAACTCTTAGTCCTCTCTGTTTCTCTGGTAGATCCCAAATGAGAAGCTTCAATATGTTTCCTCTGTGATGAGACGATCCTTAAAACACGCTCTTGGCTGGTGCAATCGTCCACTGTAACTACCCATCTACTCTTCTTCCTGCACCTTCCGCCACTGCCGATCCTGCCGTGGGCTTTAGCACCTTTCGCAATCCTAGTCGCCATAACACCCTCCCATATCGGCAAAGAGTGAGCTCTCAGTTCACTCCACAACGTGCCCATGTGAAGGGTATTATATCCCACAACGATCCCCTTGCCACCTTCCCGTGTTGCCTCGAACGCCCCGCGCGGGTCATCGCCTCCGCAATCCAGGAGCACAAACTCGACGTGCCCTTAAGCTCGTTCGAACAAAGGGTCCTCGGCCTCCCCACCATGAACTCGATGCACCAGGCGTGAGTCCTTAGCACATTCCTAGAAGCTCTTGACTCGTCTGGCCCTAGCAAGACGTGGACGACCCGTCTGCTCGTCTAGTGCATGGCTGCGATGAGTGTGAGCACCATGGAGGCGTCCTCAACGACGGCTTGGTGGGGACACGACACCATCACCATGAGCTATGCGATGTTTCCTACCGTAAGCGCAAATATGAACTCCGCCAAGTCGAGCTCTTTCCCCCTCTTTTCCTGCGTAAAAAACAATTGCAGTTTGCTGTTGTGTTATTTATTTATTTATTTATATGGGGATTGATAGGACGACGGAGTCTCATTGGATTTTTGTAGAGTGAGACCCAATGAGCACGAGCGCTCTAGCAGAGAGTGAAGAAGTGACACCCAACGAGAGGGCACTAGAGCAAAGAGCAAAGACGAGAGAATCTGAGATTTTGAATTCACGAGAAGAAGGAAGAGAATAAAGCATTGGTCTTCCGCCTTCGGAAGGAGAAAAAGGAGGAGAGAGAAAGGGAAATGACTCTTCGCAGCATGCCTAGGGCAGCGATTAATGTGTGTAGGCCTATTATTAGGAGAAAATTTTTAGATAAGAAAGAGGAAATTCATATTTTCTATGGTGAGGACCACTTGCTGATGCGGAGCCATGTGGAGCTTCCTGATTGGTCAGAAAGCACGTTGACTAGTGGTTCGGGACCACTTAATATTTTCTCTATGATGACATGGTTCGGATAAACAATTTTTGACCCAGTCCATTTGCATCACGCAAGGTAACATATAATTAAACAACTTTGAATTTAGCATAAACCAATTCGAGTCATAAATAAGGTCATATAGGTGGGCATGCTTGATTAAACATATGAATTTACTCGTTCTAAATGAAATTGACATTTTTTCTAATACGACATGATAAACACATATCCTCATACTTTCAAATTATTATAAATATGTTTGTTTGAGAGCAAATTCCATGATAAATGAAAGCTCTTTTGAAGAAATCATTTTTATGGGAAATTTGTGAGTTTTTTTATTTGGTGATATGTGACCGAAAATTTTTATGACATTACAATCTCAATTGGAAAATGAGAAAATGACAATCTCCCCACTCTACCCATGATCAAGCTTGTGACTTGGCTCTCCCGGCTCAGCCACGACTCGCCTCCCCACTCAGCCCAACACCTCTGCCCTAAATCTAACCTTACCGAGCGGAAATCTACCTCTAGTTGACACCCCTGCAACCATTATCGCACCTCCTAGTGCTACTCCTTCATCATGCCACCTTCTAACCTCAAAAACCTAGTGGCCTCCAAGAAGCAACCGAATCCCCTCAAAGACAAGAGCTCCAAGCCTGAGAAGCCTCACAATTGATTCTTGAAGAATGGTGCCGTGAGATCTACCCCCAACTCTCCTTAGAGCTCCAAGTCGGAACGTCTAAGGATGTGACCAAGCAGCTACAATTCGATGATTACGGCTTTTGTGACTAGTCAAAGAGGTTCTCAATGATAGAAGTGCAGGCAAAGAGCATTCGAGTACCCTCCGTGGGTTTATAGGTGTTAGAGTGTGGTTTATATTCCCCATCATAGGGGTAGCACCCTTGCGACATTAAAGGATTTTTCCAATTTTAACTTATATCTCATAGGTAGTTTGGGCTTAGGCCATGAGTAGTTATTTAATATATATATATATATATCATCTTTCTCTTGTAATTTAAAAAAGGTAAATACAGAGATGCAATGTCCTAATTATAGTGAAAGCCTTAGTTGAACATAGCCCTAGTTTAAGGGTAAATCAAGATCAAATTTTGTATCTCAAATTCTCTTTCTCGCTTTTACTCTCTATTTTCTTTATGATTGTGCAGCGAATCTTAACCTCCATCTTTCCTCTTTTATTTCCATTTCTAGAATATTATATGATGAATTGCACATCTTTCAAGTTAAGGATTATGTTCATCAACCGTTGGAAAATCACGGTTGATACTAAGGATTTTATAAATATTAGCTCTTGTTTTGAACTTTTGAGTTGCTTTATTTTACACTTCGTTTGGGAAAATAGGAGAAAGGGAAAATGTATTTCAAATTTCACACCATTCAACACCGCTTGCTTTGGAGTTACTCCTCTTTCTCCGTAAATAGTCAAAGTGAAATAGCCCTACATAAGATATCACAATTAGTGAAATTTTAGATTTATAATATATAAGCCTCGCCGATACAATATCACTATATTATGTGAACATTTCAATTATTTTCTTTGAAAATAAATACATAAACTACATGTACTCAAATTTTATCAATTTTAGTCAATTCATGTATGTTGATAGAAAATTGGGAAAAATTATATTAAAATAATTGATAAACCTATTATATTTGTGCCAATTCAAACTTAAATTCACAATTTGCCAATATAATCTTTTGGATCACTTTTGATCGGAACAAGCTGATGTGGTGGTTCAATTAGCGCCGATTGTCCTATGTGGCATAATCAATACTAACAATGACCATTTTTTAAGATATTTTATTTTTTTCCTTTTTGCTAGTGGGCAGTCTTCAGCAATGGCCAGAAACTGGCACAAGCAATGGTGAGAGGGTGTGACATCTAAATTTTCATTGTATTTATTATGTATATTGTGCTATATAGAAATAAGATTCATATTTCTCCATAAGGGTGTTGATAATTGTCACGTGTTCTCTTTGTCTCTGATAACCATAATTTATTAGCCATTTTTTCACTAATTTGATTGCCACATCCCTTAGTTTATCTCCTAATTTCTTACTTGCAAATTACATCATTCCTTACATAACTTCTTTTAACTCTAACCCATTAATGCTCTTTTAAGTTTGCAAGCCAAAAGTCCTCATTCATTTTCCACATCTCTCTCCTTTTCAACCATAACTTTAACTTATAGATTTACCTCAAGCATGACTTCATTCTTTTGCTTCAATAGTTACAAACAAATAATGATTCTTGTTCATGCATCTATTTGGGCTATCTTATCTTCTCTCTCTCATTCTCCACTGAGTGTTTTGACCCCAATGTCATTATGGCTTTTAACCTTGGTTTACTAATATCTATTAATTATAACTCATGAAAAAGACAAGTGAAGGTCTTCTCCATCTCTCATTAATACTTGAAATGATTACAACTCAAATAATGTTTCCTCATACATGTATTGTACTTGGCTAATGATGCTGTTTCTCTCTCTTTCTAATCGAATATCTTCATATTTCTATCCAAAATCTTGTCATTTGTCACTTGAGTAATAACTCATGCTCTAAAATGGCGACATTGAACTTAGCCTATCAAATTACATCATGCGTGATATCACAAATGACATAATGTTCTAACTCTTGTTACTTTATATCATACTAATAAGCCTATTTAATTAACATGAGTTGAAGCTATTCTTTAAAATAAGTAAAGAATGAAGAAAAATTCATTTTCTCTTCTCCTCTTTGGTAGAGCAACTTCATCTAAAGGTGATCAGTTCTTGGTCCGATCCAATTCCAAGGTGGAATTGGGAACCGACCAGGAGAACTGGTTCCCAAAATTGGAAAGTGGGGACTGGATTGTTTAATCTTAGGAATGGGAGTCAGATCGGAGCGTCAGTTTCGGTTCGGTCAGTCTGGTCTAAGAACTAGTCACTTTTTTTTCCCACTAAAGAGTGGTCATGCACAATGAGAGAAAGTGACAAATCTTAATATATTAATGGAAACAATAATGAGTGAAGAGTTAATGTGTCATAAGTTGTCCTACTATTGGAAGAGATAATATTTAGTTCATATTTTACTAGTATTTATGAAGAAATAATTAAAAAAAAAAAAAGGCATTTGTAGTCGGCCTGGTCTGGTTTCCTTTGGAATTGAAAACTGGACTACCAAGCACTGGTTCCAATTTTAGGAATCGGGAACCGAACTGACACTCTCAAAAACAAGACTAAACTGAGTAGTGCCCGATTTGAGCGGTCAGTTTTACACATTCCTAACTTCATCTTCTTGTCTTCAAGTGCCAATTCTCTTTTTCCTTTCAAAACAAGCGAAGCTCCCCCTAAATTTCAATCAAGTTCCAAAGTTCGTTCATTTTGAGTTGTTTGAGGTTTAAGTTGAATTGTTTGAGCTTTAAGTCTCATCTTTCCAGTAGTTCTAGGTAAAAATTCATGAACTTCATTTTCTTCTTATCAAGCTAGTTTTATTGTTTTCTTAAAGATTGAGAGTTGTAAATGTTTGTTCTTGTTATTTTGCTTTGAAGGTGATTAAGATTTTGAGTAGTCCAAGTTTTTGTTCAAGGTAAGTGAAAAACTCTAGGGGCAAAGTTAGATTGATCTACTCAGTACTCTCGAGTTTAGTTTCTCGATTGTTTGTTTAGTTAGTTTAGATTTTACTCTATGTGTAAATAAGTTTCAATAATTATATGTTAAGCTATTGTGATTATTGGGTTTGAATTCAAAAGCTTTCCTCATGCCTAGAATGTCTTTGAGAGACTACAAAAAGATTTTATTGCACCTTGTATGGGAAAAAAATATGAAAATGGTAAAACTAGGCATAATAAGGGCTATTTTAGTAAATTCTTGACAAGATTAGGGGCAATTTCGAAATTTCTTTAACTGAGATGGGGCTGTTAATGGGGTTATTTTATTATTTTTAGTGTTAATTAGTGGGTTATTAAGTAATATTAATTAAGGGAAATCAAACCGGTTCAAAAAGTGAGTTTGGAAGCTTTAGGGTCAAATTTGCAATTCAACAAGTTGAAGGACAAATCTGCAAAAATTGAAAGTTCTGGGTGCTGTTCACAACATGGGAACCTTATTTTGATAGGCGGTTTAAGTTATTTTGAGAGATAATTTCTCAATCTAGACAATGTGTCTAAACTATGCAAAATTGGTCCTAATTGTATAATTAACTTGGAAGTAGGTTGTTTTGGTAATTTTATAAATTAAGTGGCATGTCCATAGCGTAAATAAAATACTCATATATTTTGGATGACAAATAAATGGCCCTTAGTGTTTAATTTAATTAATATTGCTTGATTATGTGAAAATGTGAAAGTGTCGAAATTAGAAATGATAATAATATTCTTGTAATTAGACTAAGTTACCATGGCTAAGTGTTGCCGATTAATCACATGATTAATTCTTTGAGTTGTTGTTACTCACGTGTTCGATAATGAGCATCCATTCCTAAGTTACCGATCACTTATCTATGGCTTCCAATTAAATAATGATGGCTTGGCATGGAAGGAATGAGGTTATATGTGTGGAAGTGCATGTTATTAATTGTCTATCATTAATTGCATGACAAATTGCAAATTATTGAGATGTACATGGCAATTGTTATGTTGCTATGAAATGTATGTGAATGATGTCATATGATTAAGACCTTTGCCGCGGCCTATTCTCTATGGAGCGAATTCTCTTATATAAGTATGTGGACGGTTCTCTATAAGATTGAGATGATATGAAATTCTATTATAACATGTCTCTATAGTCATGGTATGACATGGGCTTTGTGTTCATGATATGACTTGGCTTACATAGTCAAGGCATGACATGGCTCTTGTAGTCATGGTATGTTGACTATCATCATGTGGATATATAGTGATGTATTTATCATCGCTGATGTAGAAGACACTTGTGATGAATGGGTTGAGGCATGGCAAAAGGCATGTATGATTCCGTCCCCCATGAGTTGGAGTGACAATGCCTCTTTAGTCGAGATGTGATGGTTCTGGTCATTGACAAGTATAGTATATGTTTGTGAGCTCCATGATAAGTATAATCTTGCCTATGTATATTCTTGTGTATAGTGGTGAGCTACTAGGTGATACCGGTTCATCATTAAATAATATGTCATATGCTTGCTTTTGAGTGAATGAACTTGTAATGTTGTTAATGGTTTCCACTAGCATATCATGATAGTGAAAATAGAACATTTGCTTATGCATTTGTCATACATTGTTATTTTGTATAGCTTGAGCTCATGTTGTTTATTGATACCAAGTTGAGTGGTAAGTTGATCTTCTACCTCAAACCTAGAGAGTTCATTTACAAAGCTTAGGCTCACCCTAATATATTTCTCAGATTTGTCGAGTTAGGAATTCAGAAGCATTAGGTTAACGCTTCCGAAGATCACTAGTAAGGATTGAATCAAAATGTGTAGCAAAAGTGAAGATGGGTTTCTGTACATAAGGTTTTGAAGTATGTTAGCTACGGTTAAATTACTTATACAACTGGGGATAAGTTCATTATTTATCAAAGAATTGAAGTGAAGTTAATTTATATACTCATTCAATGTTTAATTTTGTGGAAATTCATGTCGTTATGGAGGGGCCTAGGCAAGGGCCACCTTCACTGCCACAAGCAAGGGGAGCCCTCGCCAGCAACAATAAAGGAAATACATAAATAAATTAAATTTTTAAAAATAAAAAATTAAAGAAAATGCAAAAAATTGTCCACGTTAACGCCAACGATACCATGTAAAACGATTGGTGTCTATGTCATCGATTTTCACTCAAAATTGATCAGATGTGCTACATTGGTAAATTGTCAAAATATTTAAGAATAAATTGACTAAATTAAAAGATTTAGAACTGAATTAATATAAGTGCAATAGATTTAGAACTATTTTGATAAGTTTTCCCAGAAAATTTCAACATCTATGCCATGGTAGCTTTTGAACATTTCTCATTAACAAATTATGAACAAACCACATAGAAGGGATCTCATTTATAAGTACATGACAAAATATATTGGTATTAGCATATAATTGAAAAAAAGAAAATTGTTAATTCTTCACTTTTCAAGTGCCGCACACGATTGAGCCACGGGCTGCCTCAGTGGCGACCCTTTCTACTTGGGAAGGGGAAGGTGGGATTTCTCGAGGAGCTAGGGTGGGGACGTACGAGTGAAGGAGTAGGATTTCGCAATTTGCACATAGCATATAGCATACAAAATGGCTTGCAAAATAGATGTAAGAAAAGATCGGACACAAAAAAAGTGGCACACACAATTTGATTTTAGTTCCTGTTTTGCCACCTTATTATACTGCAATATTTAGATATCTCATACATCTAAAAAGGAAAATGATGCAAATGATTTCTGAACTTTGGTTCAACACATAATATCATTCCTAAACTTTGGTTCATTGTGCAATGTTATCCCTAAATTTTTAATTTATTCAATGTAATCTCTGAACCATTGATAAATGTTTCCTAAAGTCCTTAAACTATATTAAGATATTTTATATCATTGTTTCATTAATTCAAATTAATGGACCATACTGTCTGGCTTCAAACTGTTAAGTTTGATTTATGGATAGAAATAAAAGATACACGTGTATTCATCTTTAATCAAAAAAGAAAAAACTCCCTAATTTGTTTCTTTCATTTTATAAAATAGACAGATAAAAGGATAGACAATGTTGACTTGTTATTTTTAGAAACCCAACTCAGTATATAATAATTTGCGTTATCAATTATCATCTAAATTGTCGTTTGAGCAAATAGAATTACTATATTGAACATTTTTCAATATTTCAATGACCAAATTGAAAATTGGCAATTTCTTTGGGTATCCCCAAACTTATCATGGAGCTGCACTCACAAGCCGCTATTTTCACTACTCCAAAAATCAACTCATACTCTCAACTTTGGTGACATGCTCATTTCTCATATTCGAAAACTTTTAATGTATATCCAGCATATTCATATTCTACATAACTTTGGGGAAGGAAACTCATGTGCTAATTGGTTAGCAAATTGGGCCATTTACTCGTGTGATGTGAATGACACCTTAATCTTGGAGAGGCCACCAAAAGATTTGAATCCTTTATTGATAGGTGATCAAGTTGGATCCAATTTCGTTAGAAGAGTTTTGTTGTAACTTTTGGGCTTCACCCCTTTCAATACAAAAAAAAAAAAAAAAAGTTTATGGAAGAAATTGCATATGGGGCCAAGTTCATGGATCGTATTGCATAAGTTAAAAATCTAGAGATGATATTGCATATTATACCAACTTTCGGGAACTATTTCGTGGGACCGAATAATGGGCCCAACGGGCAGAACGATTTTACAAGAACACTCCAAACGGGCCTCAAGAGCAAGCCCAACTACAATTTCGACCAGCCCTTATCCTCCGCCACTTTCTTGATCGTCTCATCGGATCCGATGGCCTCCAGCACCTCCCGCAGCACCACCCTCCGATTCCCAGCGTACACGTGTCCATCCCACTTCCTCGCGACCAACGCCTCCCCCAGCTCGGCCGCCGCCGCCACCGTCGCCTCCGCGCCGTCATGGGCCGACTCAACAATCCCCATTCTCACCCCGTCCTCGGCAGTCAGTTTCGCCGCCCGCTCGCGCCGGGCCCTCGGGTCGCCGACCTTGGACCTCATCAAGGCCATGAACCAGTTGGATATCACCAGCCCGATGTCTATCTCGCTCATGTAGAGGAAGCCCCGGTCGCGCCGCATGACGACGTAGTCGTGGCTGAGGGCCAGCATCATGCCGGCGGCGGAGGCGTGGCCGGTGACGGCGGCGATGGTAGGCATGGGAAGGCAGATGAGGTCGTGGACGAGGGAGCGGAGGGAGGAGGACATGAGCTGGAGGCGGGGCTCGGAGGACTGGGCCCATTCGACGTCGTAGCCGTTGGAGAAGAACTTGCCGTGGGCGGTGGTGATGAGGGCGGAGGAGGAGGCGGAGGGGTCGGCTTGGAGGCGGGAGAGGGCGGACCGGAGGGAGGAGAGAAGGTTGGGGTTGAGGCGGTGCTCGCCGGCGCCGGTGAGGGTGAGGATGAAGAGGTTGCCGCGCTTCTCGAGGGTGCAGAGCTGCTCCTCGCCGTGCTTGTTGTCCGCCATGAGAATGATCAGATTGATTCTCCTGCGTGGGGGAGGGACTGTTTAAAGCAATGTGCAGAGGGAAGTCAACTTAAGTGGGAGACCAATGAGAATTATTGCTAATACTAAAATAAAAGTTTGATTATGACATAGAAATTAAAAACAATGTGGCATGGTTAGGACAATCGCTAAAAGTTTTATTAAAGTAATACTTATTTGGAAAATGATTAGTTAAAGGCACCATCATTTTGCAAAATGCACGGTACAATGATAGCCACACTTTTTATTGAGGAAATTGGGTGATTGGTTCTTCCGTTTTTTTTTTTTTTTTTGTGACTTTCTGTCACTTCCGATTTTCTCAGCTTAATTTAGCATTAGATTAGGGAATTTAAAAGGAAGATGATTAGCCAATAGTAATGCAATCACAAATAAAATATTCCCAATAAGTGGATGTTTTTCCAATCAAAGAAAAGTTTAAGTCGACTAAAAATTTTAAATTGCAACTTTTAAAGGAGTGATTACCATTTTCCATCAAAGAAAGCATTTGAGAACTCAAATAAAATAAAAGATTTGCATTGATGGGATAATTTTTCATCTACTAATTATTATTATTATCTTAATATTTTTCTTTAGTTCATATGTTTTTACGCATAATCTATATAAGTGGTTTTTGATTATAGGTTATTAGAGAGTCCCTCTATAGCAATTTGATGTGAAAGAAAGGAAGGAGGAGCCATTTCATTTCATGGTAATTTCATTATTAGTTGTAAAGATAATATTTTTCATTATTAATTGTAAAGATAATATTTTAAATATTTTTCATCTTTAAAATTTAATAGACGGTATTCATTATTTCTATTAAATTAGGAATGATTTTTTCAATTATGATTATCTGTATTATGGTATTTAAATTGGTTCTCCATTCTTCATATTCAAAGTGTTCCAATTAAGGATTTTTTTTCACTTGTGATTAGACCGTTCCTACCGTTACAGAAGCCAGACTCTACTTATTTATAAGAGGACGAAGAGTTAAACTAAAACATATTTAGGGTAACAAAAGTCATTAGACAAAAGAAGAAACTAAATACATAACACGCTCTAGATGTAACTAATAGTCTTACTATGTACAATGATGATGACACGTTGGATAAACATGATAATCGAGTAGTGCTTTATGACCAATTCATGTCGAAGTAGATAGACACGTGTATAAAAATGTATCGTGTATGAATTGGTCATATTCGTGTGCCCCTTTTTCAAAACGACATAATACGGATTACCATCTCTAAGCATTTTGCAAAATGATGAAGGGGGGTGCATCTGCCGGCTCATCCAGGCTTAATTGCTATTTTTAAAACAACTATTATTATCTGTTTGAGATAAAATAGGAGGATTTTTTAAGGAGGTTAATCATACCTAGAGAAATATATATATTTTTTAATACAGACTACATCAAACATGAGGACGAAAGTAACTTACAAGTAGTTGTTAATGAAATCTTTGTATATAAAAGTCCATCTATATAATGTAGACAAATGCAAAGGAGATAATTGTCCAAAAAGTCCACATCCCATTATAAACTTTATAATTTGTCAATTTAGTTTTGAGCTTTCTGACAAACTTCCAACGTAGTCAATTCAACCAATTTTGCAAGGGTCCGTCCATCAACTATCAGTTAAGGAAAATAGGAAAAATGAGATAGAAAAAGAAGATAGATAAGTAAATGTAAAAAAGAAAAAAAAATTCAGAATATCATACAAAAATTGAAAAAATTATCAAAGTCAGCATTGCGCCAAACTAATTGGACCACTACGTCAATAATTTTCAGCTAAAATTGATAGAAATGACTATACTGGCAAATAGTAAAAATGTTTGTGTTTAAATTGACCCAAATTAAAAAGTTTAGAACTAAATTATTCACCATAAAATTTTTTTATGTTTTTTGAATAATTTCTCAATGCAAAAAATTTCAACCCCAATTCCTTCTTAACAAGCCTGAAAATTGATAGCATCTTAGGTGCCTCATCTTGCAATTTCGATGGGGACATATTTTTTCTATAATAGCGAGGAAGACGTGAGTTATTCTTCCTTGCGCTAATTGCGAGGTAACTTTGATAATTACGTTCGTTATTTCGTGGGTAGAACCTTACTAAATGTATACGAACCAAACGTTTCACATGCATAAGACTTCGTGCAAGTTAGAAATAAGAATATGCAGAAGAGAGAATTAAGAGATTTAAGTATTGAAAAATATTGAAAGGAGTATATGGAGAGCCTATTTATAGGCCTAGAAAGAGGAAATCAAAGGAAATTAAATCAAATATGCATAATCAAAATAGATGTAGAAAATTAGAAAAAAATCCTAAATCATTCTAAAAATTATTTTAATATTGCCAACATCCTTTCTCAAACTCAATGTGACATTGTCACTTAGAGTTTGAATTAATGTCAAACAGTGCCACGAAAAACTTGTTCCTCTAACGACATTGCGGGCAGTCTTCTTGATCCATGGTGGGGTAGTGTATGAGGTAGCATCCTCCAAATCTTGATCGTTTTGAGGGCGGTGAGTTGTGCAAAATGTTGAGGATTAGAGTGGAAACAGCAAGCGGCGATATCGCTAGCTTACAAAACAGTAAATGAGCAACACGACCTATACGGCTAGTGTCGTAGCATCAAACAGCCTATACAGTGGACTTGGAAAGATAGTTATTGAGCGATGTGACTTATGTGATTGGTATCGAAAGAAAGCCTCCTCCATTAAAAAGGCCATACTATGCAACGCAATCAATGCGAATAGCATCAAAGCACTGACTATTATGGAACAACTTGATTAATTTGCTTCCTCAAATAAGACTTGTGTGTGCATAGTGAACACTGTTGAGATGTGGGGATTAATTTATTTGGCTTGCACTCGGTGCACTTAGGTTGCCATAGGAATAAAGGCTTGAAGGCTCTGATAACAAGTTGAGATTTATGAATGAAAGAAAAAGCTTAACAAAGGCTCGAAGGCTCTAATAGTAAGTTGAGATTTATGTATGATAGAAAAACCTTAAATTGTTAAATAAATGTGTTATTTATTATTTAAATATTTCAACATTTCCCCTCATGTTTAGTCTAGTCTTTTGCCTAATATTAGTTATGAAAATTTAATTGGGAAGGCAAATGGGGCATGAAAAGATTCGAACTCAAGACCTTTAACTTTGATACCATATGAGATCGTTTAGTATGATCTTTTGCCTAGTATTAGTCGTGAAAATTTAATTGGAGAGGCAAATGGGGGTTGGAAAAATTCAAACTTAGGATTTGTAGCTTTGATATCATATGAGATTTTATAAGATTATAACTAACTGTTCTAAAAAACTTAAGTTGTTAAATAAATGCGTGGTTTATTATTTAATTATTTCAACAATGCTAAAGAGTACTTAAAGAATAAAAACATTCCGTGTCCACAAATTGCATGCTATTACATTTTCATATGGAATAATTCTATTCAAAATTAAGTAGACCATTAACTCGAGGTATGCGTAGATATAAGTTAATGTTTATTTTCACCATAATAATTTATATAGATACATAATATACAAAGTGAATGTAAAAGAAATGTACCTATTAACATTTAAAGATTCATATACGCAAAAATAAAAAAACTTAACCGTGAAAAACAGTAGAAGTTTTCATCAAAACTATGATTTAGGTATATACAATACACAATATTATAATTTTATAGGATTAATACTATGAAAAAGTCGAAACTGATACGTTGGTAACAAATTTATTAAAAAACTAATTTTTTGACCTAAAAAAATCCCAATTAGTACACATGTGATAAATTTAGCTTTCGTTACTTTTCGTTAAATTTTACCATGAAATTGTTAAGTTCAATGATACGTAGCAGTTGATGGATGCATTATTTAAGGTTTTTCTCTATATTTGTAAAAAAATATATTGGTTTTTGATTTTTTGAAGTATTAATCAATTTAATGAAAACTAATAAAAGATAAATTTATCACAAATGCACTACTTTGTGATTTTTTTGTAGGAAAAATAATTAGCTTGAGATAAATTTATCACACGTGTACTAATTAAGATTTTTTGTGGTAAAAAAATTAGTTTGGGATAAATTTATTATAAATGAACTACTTTGGAATTTTCTGTGATATTACGTTAATTTTGATGAATTCACAGTAGTAGGACCACAGTTGTGCGTGAAGATAAGACTCCTATCATAATTATAGAAGAAGTATAAATTCACTTCATTAAGTTTTTCAGTAGAAAAGATAAAATTGCAGCCTTATGAGCTATTGTCAATCACCATCTTTTCGTGTGTGTGTGTGTGTGTGTGTGTGTGTAACTCATCGTCCTTTTTTTCTTAAAAAATTAGTGGTTAACCAAATAAAGCAAATAAGAATCTCCTACTAACAAACATAAAATGCAAAAAAAAAAAAAAAAAAAAAAAGGGGCTGGAACTCGATAGCTAAAGGTCCATAGTAGATATATGTGCGATTGTCATCGGCCTTTTGTTGATCATCATTTTGCTGATACATTAGTGCTTACCCAGATAAAACCAGTACAATTCTCTAACAAATCAACAAATAATAATAAAAAAAAAATTCAAACATTTGGAACTTGGTAACTAGAGAGATAGAAAAGAACACAACGAAAAGATAGATATCTAATATGTTCAATCATGTAAGAGCAAGGACTACATAGCTACTACGTATATGTAGTTCTTACATTAGTTTCAACCAAAAAAAAAAAAAAAGAGATAAGAAAATCAAGGCTTTGAGTAACATTTAATTTATTGAAAAATTTCGGATTATATGTGACAAAAGTTGGGGGAATATTAAAATATGAAATACAAGAAGCCAATATATATTGAAAAAAAAAATTCTCAGAGGAAGAAAAAGATTAATTTTTAAAAAAATCCTACATGTAATCAAAGATAAAAAGAGCAGAGCACCCGAACACTTCCCTTCCGAAGGAGCGCCTCTCTTGTACGCAGGCGGAGAGGAACCGAACGGCGATAAGCCTTTGCTCGATCTTTCGACCGGCGCGAAGCCTCCGCCTGCTCCGCCAATGGCGGCGAGGATAAGCTGCAGCGCGTGGCTCGCGAGCCCCTGGCACGCCGCGGCCTCCAGGCCTTCCATTTCGAAGCCCCGCCTCCCGTTCCGCCACGCCCTTTTCTCTTCTTCTTCCTCTCCTTCTTCGTCGGCGGCGGCGGCGACTCGTGGAGCCGCAGTGTGCTGTGCTGGGTCGAGCAACGGCGCTTCGGAGACCGACCCTTTTGTCCTCACCACGCCGCTCTACTACGTCAATGCCCCTCCTCACATGGGCAGCGCCTACACCACCATTGCTGCTGATGCCATCGCTCGCTTTCAGGTTTGTCTTCGGACATTGTTCGTCTTTCGTTGCCGACGTTCCTTTTTGTTTTTTCGTTGTTTTTTTTTGTTGTCTGCGAGCTGTGGGCGTCGGTAGAGGCAAAACCCATGTTTCTTGATCCTCTTTTTGATGTCATTAAGTGTAGAGTAGAGATCAGTGTCGATAGTCGGTTGTTTCTTTTATCAGAGTAGATAGGAATAAAGAGTACCGGTTTATTGCGATTGAACTTTTGCCTTGATGCAAATGAATGAGTCTGCCTGTAGCTGGTGGGGATGAGTTTTGTTCCACGGACAAAGCTATTGCTTCGTAATTCGTTTTTTAACATTGGTCGTTCGTGGTAAGCTAATGCACTTTATTCATCAAGATTTGATTTTTCTTTTGTTTAAGCTGGGGTTGGATTGGAAAATTGGCTCCAGGAATCGCTTCTACATAAACAATGACTTGGTTCTAACTTCTGTTACTTCAGATTAAAAGGCTTACACTTATAATTCTTTTTGATTCTCTACTTAAATAATTGCTATGTCTTGATAATGGAGTGACTTGTTCTGTGATCTTGTCAAGTTGAGAATTTCTTGATGACTCTGCTTCACTTTTCCTTTTGATGGCAGAGGCTCTTGGGTAAAAAGGTTATATTTATCACAGGCACCGACGAACACGGTGAGAAGATTGCTACAGCTGCTAGTGCCTGTGGTTCAAGCCCTAGGGAACACTGTGACGTAATTTCACAAGCTTACAAGGCTCTCTGGAAAGATGTAATGGCCTGTTATCTAACCATTTTCTCTTATTTATGACAGACTTAATGATAGTGCATGCTCTAATGCTGGGCTCGCGTTCTTTGTGGTTCCTCTCTTTTTTCTGGATGCAGTTGGACATAGCTTATGATAGATTCATTCGGACAACTGATACTAAACATGAAGCAATTGTTAAGCAGTTCTATTCTAGGGTCCTTGAGAATGGCGACATTTACCGAGCTGATTACGAAGGTCTATATTGCATCAACTGTGAAGAGTACAAGGTCAGACCTTAAACCTTACATTGTCAATGTTGTTCTGGGGGTCACAGATCTATAGGTTGTGACTGTCAGTGGTACTGTTCCAGTGCAATTAGTGCTATTTCTTTTGCTAATTCTTTCCAGAAAAAAGAATACAAAGGGTCTTTCTAGTTTATTAGAAGCCGTAGAATAATGTTGTTGGCTCTGCATGTTTTCTAGGATGAGAAAGATCTGCTGGATAACAACTGTTGTCCTATGCATCTGAAGCCCTGTGTTCGCAGAAAGGAGGATAACTATTTTTTTGCCTTATCAAAGTATCAGAAATCCATGGAAGAAATTTTGGAAGAGAATCCAGAATTCATACAGCCACCATTTCGTTTAAATGAGGTGAGACAATGCCTAACCTCTCTATTTAAGAAAGGCAATGTTCCATTGTTCCCTCTTCTTTCAGCTGAATTAATCTTGTTATATGCACTTGATGTGAGTTGGCATCGCTTTTAGAACAGTGAGCAACGCTTTAATAAAAGTTGGATAGCTGTGGTAGCATCTTCAGACAAATGTCTTCCTTCTGCGATTTCTGTTTTTACAAATTTGTAGTCAAGCTTGATATGTTACTTGAGTTTTTCAGTTGACTGGAAAGAGTAAAGTTTTGCAGAAAAGAAAGGAAATGAAGCACATCTGGCCTCCTTCTTAACCATGGATGATTGCTATTTTGTTTCTTCCATAATAGATGATTGCTATTTGTGGAGTGTGTTGGATAATTAGGAGAATATTTTCATTGACATGAAAAGGCTTTAACAAAGATCATCTTACTAGACAGTGCCATAATCTGTATTGGACCGTGTTTTGAAACTTTTCAAACACGAGGGGTTACTGCTACTGCTTTTAGAATTCTCAAGTCACTATTTAGGAGAGGAGATAATGCGCAAACTTGGGGTCTTACGATGAAATCAGTCATAAAAGCTGAAGGTTTTGCTACGGCATAACTCAAATCAATTGAAGTGGCCGTTCGGTGATGAGTTGCAGTATCTATTATTTGGTGATGTTGTTGGCTTTCATATGTATCACAATCAGTGGAAGAGGTTTGTAAGGCATGTTTTATTCCAGCTCACTTAGGATAGAATGAAGCTGAGCAGCTTGCTTGTTCAATTGACATGAATAAGGTGGTTCGGTTCATATTATCTTTAAAGCCTTCCTTTTCTACTAATAAATGTGAAAACATAATTGAGCATTTTTTTCAGGGCCAAGAATCCATCAACATCAACTATAACCATTCTAGGAACTCAAAAGTATCTCCTTTTGAGTGCCAATAAAAAGAACAATTGTTTTTTGATAGTTTTACAATTAGCTACTACTTTTTCCTTTAATGTTAATCCACTGAACCTCATTTATTTGAACTTCTATGTAGGTGCAAAGTTGGATTAGAAGTGGGTTAAAAGATTTTTCCATTTCTCGCGCATCAGTTGATTGGGGTATTCCAGTTCCTAATGACAAAAAGCAAACAATCTATGTCTGGTTTGATGCTTTACTGGGGTAAATCGTCTTTCATCTTTCTGAATGAGGTTTTACCTAAGAAATGTGTTTTTTATCCTATAATAGCAAGCATAACTACTTATGTTTGTCTCATTGTCCTTATCAAAAGTTAAGAGAGCAGTTATTGGCATGCTGACATACTTTCACAATGCCTCAAGCACAAGGCTATGTAGTCAACTGCTGGGAAAGATTTCTGTCCTGTCCTGCTTAAATTGACTTTCTATTAAATTAGTCTGCTGTATTGTTTGTATTTATTCATAAAAAAACCTAGAAATTGCTACTGCAAGTAGAATGCAACAGGTCAATCAATTAATGTGAAAACTATGAGTGCTGCTGTTTGTTGTCACACTTGGAATGCATCTTAAGCACCTACCGACTCTTTTTACTTGGCTAGGTGAGCAATTGAGCATTACTGACACTTTGTTAATCACCACTTTTTTCTACCTTTGAACAGTTATATATCTGCATTATCGGGGGAAAATGAGCAACCGGATTTGCAGGATACTGTTTCTTTAGGCTGGCCTGCTTCACTACATCTTATAGGCAAGGTAAGCCATAGCTTTGCTCTGAAGTGTGCTCCTTTTAATTTTTTTCATGTTCTCTGTTTAATGAATTTTGTCCCTAGTTTACACATTGTGAGAAAGTTCAATGTATCTTTTATTAATCATTGTGAAACTTTTAAATATCTAAGTAGGTAGTTCTCTATGCTTTCATATTTTCGTTCCATGTCCTCCATATTTTTACTGGATTCATCCCCACTCCAAAAATTTTTTGAAGCATTTTACTCCCTCTTTGTTGCATTGCGTGTAGCTCTAACTATTGGATGCCAGACTTATCTTCAGGGAGTTAAAGCAAAAGATAAGGAGTAGTTTTTTTTCCCCTTCCGGAAATTAATAGATTCTAGTGATGCGTCTTCCCTAAGCACAAAATACAAAGTTTTGCTGGTCTGAGTTTGCCATTTTTGCTTATACTTCACCCATATGCTCATTCATTTACATAAAGAATGAAAAACCTGTATCTTTCTTCTTCGCGCCTCACATTGCCATCATGCCTAATGTGCTATACTGGACAGCTATCAGGTGAACTCTGATAGCCATTTATAGGGTTTCAGTCTGATATCCTTCAATAAATATTTCCTTAGCTGACCATAATGGCATTGTAGTGCTGTGCTTTTTCCTTAACTTGATGTAAGGCTGCTGTTTAGTCTTAATAAACTGAGCCAAACCTTTAGATGTTAAATGGGGCTACATGAATCCCTTAGCATTTTCCAGCTTTTAAACATTTGAACGAAAAGAAAAAGATACTGAAGTCTGGACTTGGATTACATTCAACTAAATGGCTAATTTCTGAGTGTCGACTTATCATGTTCTTACCTCAGATGTATTCATTTTGCTTCTGTAGAATGAGTGGGTGGCTTCTTCTCCTATTTTGTTGGACTAATTTGGGCTACGATGACGTATACAATTTCCTCTTGTTCTTCACAGGATATATTACGTTTCCATGCAGTTTATTGGCCAGCTATGCTGATGTCTGCTGGTTTAAGTCTTCCAAAAAAAGTCTTTGGCCATGGATTCCTGACAAAGGTAGTCAAACCATAAAACTTACATTGTTTTCTTTATTGATTTGGTTTATTGATTCCTTATGGTGAAACAGCAAGATGTAATCATCACATGATTTTGCTTTACTTTGAGTTGTATGTTTTTATCTTCATTTTTTTTTTTTTTTTTTTTGGGGGGGGATGTTGTGTCGGTGGTTGGGTTGCATCTAATTAAGTTCTGCTGGCTTTGATAAACCAGTTTGTGGCTGCCTGCTGCTTCATCTCTTATACCTAATTTTTATTTCATGCAGTTTGTTTTAACTTTTAGGATGGTATGAAGATGGGGAAGTCACTTGGAAATACTCTTGAACCAAATGATTTGGTGCATAGATTTGGGTCTGATGCTGTCAGGTACTTCTTCGTCAGAGAGGTGGAATTTGGCAGTGATGGTGACTATTCTGAGGATCGTTTTATCAATACTGTCAATGCACATCTTGCCAATACTATCGGTAATTCTAGTACCAGGTTTTGTTCTATTTTCCTTTTGGGCATTGCTGTTTAGCATACATTAATAAGTTGTGCATACCTCCTAACTTCTGTTCTGCAGGTAATCTCCTGAACCGCACGCTTGGGCTTCTGAAAAAGAACTGCAAATCCACACTGGTGGTGGATTCAGCCACTGCTGCTGACGGAATTGCATTCAAGGACACAGTGGAGATGCTGGTAATGCTTGTGTTTTATTTGAATCTTATGGCATTATCAAGTCGTACCATGGGACTCCTAGGACAAATGTATCTGTGAATTATCACACTTTCTTGAACATTGTACCATCTTTTTGTGTGTTAATCAAAGACTGTTGCTTCCCCTGGCCAAGCAGAGAGACTTATTTGATACTTTATAAATTCATGCTAGGGTAAAAATTGCTCATGACATGGAGTCATGGATTTTTAGTTTGCACTATATTTTCCCCTCTTTTGTGTGACAATGATGTTTTATTAATGTGCCCAATTATATATTCATTTGCTTGTTTGTTGATGACTGCACCATTTTGTATCTGTTTTGCTTTGGGACTAAAGTTGAAGCGGGATCACAAAAATTGTCATTTGGTATATCTTCTAAATGACATCTGTTCTTTTATTAATTGAGGAAAATGCCCTGTTTTGGTTGCTGTATTTCATATGCGTCATGAAAACTTCCGTGGTGACCATTTCTCTTCAGTTGTTAGTTAAGAATGTCTTTCAATTTTTACCATCAGGGTCAGTTTACAAGATTCTGCTATTTAGTGCTGCTTATGTTCTACCAGTCATTGTTGTATTTTTAGGTTGGAAAGGCACAAGTACATTATGAAAACCTATCACTTTCCACAGCATGTGAAGCTGTTCTAGAAATCGGAAGTTCTGGAAACTCCTATATTGATGAACGTGCACCGTGGTCTCTATTTAAGCAAGGGGGTGCTGCTTCAGAAGCTGCGGCAAAGGTTAATCCTTTTTGGTCTCTCCTTCCCAGAAAATTTTCAGCTAATATAAGACAATTGAACACCGTTATAGCTGCATTAACCATGCATTTCTTTGTTCCAATACTTGAACTCCTTAGGAGAATTCGAAATAGTAACTTCTGCCCTTAAGGAATGATCTCGGAAAAGATGAGATTCTTGTTGACTTGCTGGATTTAGAACCTTGCCAATTTGATTGATCGCTGGAAAATCTTCCTTTTTAGGTTGAAACAATTCACTATTTACTATCCATTTTCAGTTAAGCGAACTTACAGTGTTCATGCCTTGTGTTCCAGTTAAGTTATTGATGCAACTTTTTATGAATTTAAGTTTTGACGGTCTTGTCCCTAATTAGGATCTGGTGATTGTGCTGGAAGCAATGAGGATCATCGCTGTTGCATTATCTCCTGTTACTCCCAGGTTATGTCTCAGAATATATGAGCAACTGGGCTACTCAGCAGATCAATTCAATGCCGCAACTTGGGTCTCTCTCTCTCTCTCTCTTACTCAGCTATACCTTTTGCCTCGTACATGGATTTGGTACCTGATTTCCTTCACTGATTGAATCTTTCTTTTGTGGTTTTTCCTTGATTATAGAGTGATACGAGATGGGGTGGATTGAAGGGCGGTCAGGTCATGGCACAACCCAAACCAGTTTTTGCAAGGATAGAGAACAAAGTCGAAGAGGATTCAAGTACCAAAGTTGGGGCAGGAAGATAAGCAACATGGAGTAAACCCCAATTCAGGAGTGAACTTTCCTTAGAAAACACCAAACAGAGGGGCATAATCTTGCTCTTGACGGCATTTTGGTTTAGATCTGTTTTTACACTCACTGTGAGATAAAGTGCCAATCTAATCTTCGGTACTACTACCTCATAAGGGCATCTGGTCAAGCGATAGTAGTTTATCGTAATTTGAGCAATGAGGCGTGTGCAGGAGAATCTGTAGTACTACATAAGAACTTGGCCATGTCACACCAAACGGAGTTAAATTAGTTGCATTACTCTTTGCCGTGAGGATTGGTCGTGTAATATATGATAAGTATCTTTTAAGAGTCTTCGGTTAGATTTCCATTCAATCTCATACGTGAATAGAGTGAGCAAACCTCGGATCACTTTGGGGAGGGAGGCATGGATGGTGACTGACGTTACTTGAGCTTCTCCAGAAGCTTATTGGCCAAAAAAGACCTAAAAAGAAAGCAGCAAACTAGAGGGTGTGATCTTGAGATCTAAGACAACAATAGGGCAGATTACTGCGATTGAATATATTTAAATTTTACAAATGAATCATATATCCCCAGAAGAATCTACAGATAGTCCAAGCACGATCCGGAAACTCTTACAGCGAAAGAAATTGACTTTGCCGATGCAAATTGGAAGCTCGCACAATTACGATGAACCCTAGTGTTGCTAGAAGATGAGGACATACTGGTGCAGGCAAATAATCACAAAACAGGATACATGAAAAAAAGCAGCTCCCTTCATTTTGCCGAGCTGAAACTCGTGCATCACAGGACCTTTCAGTTCCAACCAAAAACAAAGAGTAAAGATAAAGGACACCTTCTCCTCATATTGTATAGATTAACCACCTAGAGATGATATGCATGACCAAATTAAGGGCGTTGAAGCCACCAAGATACTTTGCATTTCTTGTTGTCTTTTGCATTTTGCCTATGAACTTCCATCCCTTCAGCCGACAAGGTTCAATTTTTTCTGGGTTTATCCAGCCTCAGTCGGAAATCATCCTCCATCAGCGGAAGGCCATCTCGCAGCTTGACCTTGGGCTCCCATCCGAGCAACTCCTTAGCTTTTGTGATGTCTGGCTTCCTCTGGCGCGGATCATCCGGGGTGTTCTCCACCATGGTGATCTCCACATCAGGATTAATGAGCTACAAATGTCACATTTTAAGCAATCATCTCATTTTGTTGTTTGTATATGTGTCTGGTTGTTTCTGATGTACTTCTACAGATCATGCCCACGTGTGATGATTTAATAGGGGGGCCAATGCCGTCCTTTAAAACAAGAATGTACTTTCCTACAATGCTGTCCACAGTTCATGTCCATGTGCAATGATTTAATAGGGGGGCAATGCCATCCTTTAAAACAAGAATGTACTTTCCCAGAATGCTGTCCATAAATCTCACAGCAAGTAAGCTGTGATAATGTAATTTTTCACCCTAAATAGCATCATAATTCAGGGTTATGTTAAGATATTTGTCCGCAGATTTAATCACTGCATCAGATGAGTGGTGAAAGTACCAAAACCAAATACAGTTTGCAGAGAGAATCTAAAACTGTATGCATCATCATAACCTAATGCTTGCAGTCAGGACTGACGAATGATGCATCGAGAGAGAGAGAGAGAGAGAGAGAGAGAGAGTACCTCCTTAACAGTCTCAGCAAGCTCGATCATTGTAAATTCACCTAAAGGTTTGGTAAAAAGACTCGTTAGGACCATGGGAAAATACTCATTTCCAAACTTATGCATCACGGATCTCTAATATAACCTGGATTCCCAATGTTAATTGGCCCAGTGTTCTCTCCTTCCATGAGCCGAATGAGGCCATCAACCTACAGTGTTATGATAACAAGTTAGTCACTCCACAGGCTCACAATTAAACATAATCCTCTGCATCCCAAATTCCCACAAAAAAGAGGAAAAAAGCTTTTTACCATGTCAGCAACATAACAGAAGCTTCGAGTTTGTGTTCCGGGAGCTTGCACAGTCAGCGGCTCTCCACTGTATAATTGATTAACAAAGTAATACATGGTCACGAGAATAATACATGTACTAAAGGCCATCACTAAAAAGAGCAGCTTCGAGATGGTCTGAACAAAATTCTGCCATTGCATTAGAAACTTACCGCACAGCTTGGGCGATGAAATTACTCACAACACGACCATCATCGATGTTCATGCGAGGGCCATAGGTATTGAAAATTCTAGCAACCCTTATCTCTGTTACAGAATAGGTAGGTTTGGAGTATAAATAGTTTAGTACAAGAAACCTGAAACAAAGTAAAACACAAACCAAGTATAAGAGGATAAAGCAGAAAGCACTTTACCTATACCATGTTGCCTGTGATAATCGAACATCAAGGTTTCCGCTACTCGCTTCCCCTCGTCATAGCAACTTCTAACACCTGAAGGAAATTAATGAGTAAGTCACTAGCAATATAATAGGAGTCTCTGAGAATACTGACACTCCTGGTCTTAAAAGGTGGATTGGTTAGGGAAAATCAGCCTGACAGGCTTCCCTTTCCACCTACATACATTCCGCATAAAGTACCACTACTATTTTGAAAACTTCTCAAAACAATCTATTCAGCATATTTATGTTGGTAGATTTTCAACTTCTCAAGCGAATGTCATAAAGTTATAGAAGCCAAATATAGATGTGCAATCAGCACACACCAATCTTTCACAAACTGAACCTGCTAAAAGAGGTATTCATATGTAGACGCAACAACATTATCTATCTATTGTAAAAGAGACTAGCTAGTAAGTGGAGTAGACTTACCAATTGGGTTGACATTTCCCCAATAGCTTTCATCTTGAGGATGCACTAGAGGATCCCCATACACCTCTGAGGTAGATGTCAGCAAAATCCTGCAGCCATAGTTATTCGATGAGAAAAGCAGCCAATCAATGGAAGATATCTCAATGAAAAAGGTATTGAAGGTATGAACCTTGCTCCAACTCGCTTGGCGAGCCCCAACATGTTCAGAGTTCCAATCACATTGGTCTTTATGGTCTGCATATCAGATAGTTAAAACCTCAGATCAGTGATACTATGGCAAAGTGAGAGAGTACACTTGACAAGATATTAACATGAAGATGGATGGAAAACTAAAAACTCAAAACTCCAGGAGGCTGTAGCCCATAATAGAATAAAATAACTTCCAGGAGGCTACCGCTTGACAAGACAAATTTACACACCTTTACAGGATTATATTTGTAAAAAATTGGAGAAGCAGGGCAGGCAAGATGGTAAATTTGATCAACCTCAACTAGCAATGGCTCTGTCACATCTGCATTAAAACAAAGCCTGATAAAATGAAATCTTCAAATAACCTCAATTGACAAATAGGGATCACCACCATTCACTTTCTTAAGTAGAATTAAAAAAGATGGCTAAGCCTATCTCTCAAAATTGCAATAGCCAATTGCTCACTAAGGAACTTAGTGTTGGGATGAAAGGTAAAGAAATTGGCAAAAGTCAGTGTTTAAATCACTTTTAGGTGATACACTTTCAAGCATACGGAGTACTTTCTTTTAGCTTTTCTCAGGCAATGTCATTCTCGGTCCTTTAATTTATTAGGACATCATGAGCAAGGTGAGTATAAAACAAGGAGATAGCATCACTTGCAGGATTCAAAATGCTTTTTTTGCCCGCCACGAATGCTAGTTTGACTTGGAAATTACATTATAGCATCTTATTACACACTCCTCTAAGTTGCAGTGGCAGCATGTCATATATGAGAGCACTTCTTAGTCTGAAAAACAACATAGAGGACTTCTAACAATGCAACTGCGACCCATAGACCTATGACATCCAAAATAAGACATACCATGACGAATAAGCTCAAATCTCGGATGACCGATCCATTTCTTAAGGTTGTCTTTCGAACCAGTGAAGAAGTTGTCAGCCACAATAACCTGAATCATAAAAGCATGACCATCTGTTAAAAACTCAATAAGATCTGATTTATCTTGCCTTATAAACGGATTTTCCCAATCCCAGCCTGCTACTTCAAGGAATCAATCCCAAATCCAAGTTCAAATTCAATAATATTGGTCCCTATAAATATAAGGTTGCACTTTAGTTGCTGAAAGCAATCACCTCATTCTTTTCATTTTCCATCAACTTGTCCACCAAGTGAGAGCCGATAAATCCAGCTCCTCCAGTAACGAGAATCCTCATATTGGGCTGCACACCAAAAACCCCACAGGTCCAGTAAAAGAAGAAATATACTATGCTGACCAAAATCATTTGGTTGATAAATGGCTAATGTAGCCCAAAAACACATACGCCTGAATACGAATTACTAGGAGAAATTCAAAATAGACAAAAACTTCAGAACAAGAGCAGCCCAAAATAAACAAGAGACATGGCAGACAAAAAGCCAATGGAAAATGACCAAGTTTCAGCAACAATACCATCCTGGACACACCAAATAGGCGGCACTATAGAATGATTTTAAAGATAAACCAAAGTTAGTAAACGATGAAGATCAGTTCCAGAATTCCACATTTTTAAAAAGCCCCCATATCGATCATTCACTTCGTTCTTCAGGGAAAACAGCTTCACCATTTCTCTAAAGGCCAATAACAAACTCAACCACGGAGAACCATTTCAGATAAAACTAATTTATGACACCACTTCTAATATCATGAAAAAGTGATATATACAAACTCTCGGAAGAACTGGAAGCCATTTCAAAATAGAAGCTAATTGACTTCAAATTGCAAATTTAAGATGCAAGGAAAGAAATCAGTTCATCCACCAAAATAGAATCCAATCATGGCAAGAGGGGGCAGACGGGAACCTTCCATTTTGAAAATACGCAAATAATTCTACTTGTGATTGATCTTCCTTATTGGAACCCATAAAACCATTCAGTTCCAATAAAAAGATGAACTTGACTGGTTCAGCATCCCCAAATTCAGTGCCCTTCGACTAACACCTTGCTGATCCATTGAAAGAAGCGCATTCACTATTTCAGTTAGAGAAACAGAGTGCATGCGATATGCAAACTTCTCAAAATTCATGTTCTCATATTACAATACAGAACACCATCTCAAAAATGTTTGTCCCACCGCATAAAAATACCGAATTTGTCTCAGCAGATAGACAAAGAAAAAAGATGCCAAAAAGAAAAACAGCTAATAATAAACTTCACCGACACACTCCACGACTACAAAAATATCATGGTCGAGAGTAATGACGAACTCAAGGCGAGGAAATACATACCGCCTCATCATTACAATTACCTGGAAGAACTTGGAGAAACGCAGAGGAGACGGAGTTGGAGGCGGTTTCGCAACCGAGTGGTTCTCACCGTTCAAAGCTTGCTTAGCCATTCTTCAGATTCTTCTCCTTCTCCTCCTCTTGCTACTTCAAAACCTGCAGCGACAACAATTCAATGTCAAGGCTAAGGCAACCACCGCGAGCTCGTCTTCCCACGCAGGAAACGAAGACACACCCAACTAACCAAAATGCACAACCAACAAGAAAGATTCCTGATCGAAATCGAGAACCCACGAAACCTCTCCCAAAAGGGTTCTCAGATCTTCGGGGATTTTTGATTTTTTCCTCTCATCAACCCAACAGCTGAAATGACTACTTTATAAGCAGATCAAGAACAGGGGAATTAGCTCGCACATCGCCGATTCACCACCAAACGACACCGACCCTTCGGTTGGCGAGCGAGTTGACAAATGAACACGCGGTGTCAAAACGCACGGTAAACAAAGACCCAAAAAAAGAAAAAAGAGAGACAGCGAACGCCGAAAGCGCCACCGCAGCGACGTCAAAGCTTGCCACCGAACTCTAAATAATTTCAAGATCTGAATCTCGCATGCACGAGGGGAAACTCAGGGGGAGTTGCGGAGCGAGATCGCCGGTCGAGATTTCACCTTCGAGAGAGATCGGGAGAGAGACGACGACGACGACGACGGACCGTGGGGTCTTCGCCGATCGAGACAGAGAGATTCGCGAGATTCGGGTAGGACGAGCGACGACACGAGAGTGTGACTCGCGCGAATTTATACTCTGCGATTAGAACAGACTTCTTTTTTTTCCCCTCTCTCTTGCGTGACGACATGGAGCGAATCGCGGCCGTGTAATGCGGGAACAGGCTGCGAGGCTGAGGTGATCCGACGGTCAGAAATGCCGGTCTAGTCGATCTTCACCCGACACGTCATGGGCGTATCTGTTTTCCAGTGCTTCCTGTCCAGAGCATATTCTTGGATGGGCTGTCCCACTGAACCGGTTTTACTCAACCACTCTGAAAACCGGTTTGGCTTCAGATTTCCTTTGAACCTTGTCCAGTTCTTAACTTCTTTTTTTTTTGGTCGATAATACGTTTACTATTCATTCACTTAGATAAGTTCGGAGTAATTACATCAAGAGCATCAGCGCATAATAAATTAAACAAGGCTGCCGGGGGTTACTCACCCAATTTCTAGGAAGATAATTCTGTCGTTGGGCTTTTGCAACCCAGTTTGCGGGCCTGTTGGCTTCTCTACTACAATGGGCCAAAGAAAGGCCCGTGAACTTGTTTAACTTTTCCTTGATCCGGTCCATAATCGGCGACACCTCCCATCTGAAGTCTTCCTCGAACTGAACTCCTCGCACGAGCAGCATACTATCTTATTGTACTTCCATTCGTCCCTTAGATTTGTCGGAGAGGAAACCTAGGGTTTTCCAGGAGAGCAATTGCCTCCGCTTGGTCCGCTAAAGATGCCGCCACATTCATGGAGAAGCCGTCGACCAGGCGACCTCGAGAGTCTCGGCATATGCAAGTGACGGCAGCTCTGTTGGCGTCTTCTCCTCTGTCCTCTTCCAGATCTATTGTCTCGTGTTCATTCCGGACAAAGGAGGTGTCGATATTAATTTTGAGTGAGCCAGGGGTCGAGGGTTGCCACCGATTCGTGTAAGTCACACTTTCTTTCTTCTTTGTTGCTATTCTGTTCCAAGTTTCGAAATTTTCCTGTTATGCTTATGATCTGAGCAGGGTTTGCTTTGGGAGGATGGGTTTTTGTTCGAAGATGTACTTGTTTCGGTCTTGCCAGATGCACCACAAAATAGGCGCGATCTGATTAAACTTTGATGTGCTTTGTGGGTCTTTTTTCCTCATGTGCAGCCATTCGTCAATTCTTGTTAACCCTAATCCGGTGATCTTGATTTTCAAAGGGTTTGCTTTCCATATTTGAGCTGTCCAAGGGCATAATAGCAGCGTGTGTTCGATAGTCTCGGCTTCTTGTTTGTAGATGGGGCATAGTGGATCAGGTACTATTCTCCTTCAGTGTAAATTGTCCATTGTAGGTAGTGCGTTTTGGCATGCATTCCAGAGAAATTGTTTGACTTTAGTTAGAGTATTTGAATGCCAAATATATTTCCAGAGGTCTGGCTTTGTTTGGTGAGAGGAAGTTGCTGTTGTAGGTGGTGGGTTGGCTGCTCGATCTCGTGTGGTGAAATAACCACTCTTTACTGTGTAGGACCCTGATTTGTTATGCATCCATACTAATCTGTCTTCTGTTGTTGGTAGTCCAATAGGAATAGTAAGGATTTCTTGCACCCTTTGTTCATCAAACATCATTCTAAGCATTGTTTCATTCCATATGCCATTCCCCTGTTCTATGAGTGCACCTACTTTCTCTGGCTCATTTCTTGTAGCCGAGCCTCCAATTAATCCGTTTTTTAGCCATTTGTCTTCTCTTATCAAAATTTTCTGACCATTGCCAACAGACCATATAACATTTGGTGCTATAGAGTTTCTTCCCACAATAATGCTTTGCCATCCCCACGATGGTTGTGAACCGTTTCCAGCTTGCCAGAAATTGCAATGTGGATAATATAGGCCTTTCATTAGTTTACTTAATAGGGAATGGGGATGCTGTGAGATGCGCCATGCTTGCTTTCCTAGCATGGCCTCGTTGAAAGTTAGTAAATCTTTGAAGCCAAGACCTCCTTCATCTTTTTTGAGTTTCAATTTCTCCCATTTTTCCCAATGAATCCTAGCATAATTTTTTCCATTTCTCCACCAAAAATTTGCAATCTTTTTCTCAATTGCTTTGCATATTGACACTGGGATCTTGAAAATAGATATTGCGTATTGTGGAATAGCCTGCACCACTGATTTAATCAAAATCTCCTTACCTGCTTTTGTCAGCAAATGTTCCTTCCAACTTTCTAATTTCTTGTTGGCTTGAGCCAAAATCCAGGCGAAAACATCTTTCTTTGAGCCTCCCCAATCTGAGGGAATACTTAAGTACTTCCTTGTTTTGTCTATTTCTGGGACCCTCAACTTTGCTACCATATTTCTTCTTAGGTTCATTGGGCAATTCTTACTGAAGTAGATACTTGATTTATTTAGGTTTATGGCCTGTCCTAATGTAAAACAATATTGGTGTAGTATTTCTGCCAAATTCTGACATTCCAATATAGTACCATGGAGGAAGAAAATGGAGTCGTCCACAAACAGTAGGTGTGATAGAGTAGGACAGCCACTATTCAGCTTAATTCCCCGGATTGTACCATCATCTACTGTTGTTTTCATTAAATGTGAAAGGACATTAGCCACTAGGATGAAGAGATAAGGGGATAGAGGGTCCCCTTGACGAATCCCTCTTGTAGGCTTAAAGAAAGGTTGTGGCTCACCATTGAAATTAATGCTAAAGGAGACTGTTGAAACACATTGTATAACCCATTGCACCCACTTCTCACAGAAACCCATCTTGATCAAGCATTCTCGAAGAAAATCCCATTCAATTCGGTCGTATGCCTTTTGCATGTCAAGCTTTAAGACCGCTTGAAATTTACTTTTCCTCTCCCGAGTTCGCAACTTATGAAGTACTTCTTGCACAATCAAGATATTATCTTGAATTTGTCTTCCCCCCACAAAAGCACTTTGTTCTTCTGCTATAATGCTTGGTAGCACAGGTTTAAGTCTATTTGTCATCACTTTGGAGATTATTTTATAGACAAAATTGCAGAGGCTTATAGGCCGGAATTGTTCAAGCTTTTCGGGGTTTGGGGTTTTGGGGATAATGGTGATTTGGGTTCTGTTTAGATCAAGGTTTAGATAACCGATCTCAAAAAAATTCTGCACTTCGCTGAATATATCCTGGCTTATATATGTCCAATGGTCTCGATAAAATAGCCCATTAAGCCCATATGGTCAGGGAGCTTTAGTAGCTCCTAATTGTTGCATTGCATCTGTAATTTCCTCTATTGTGACTGGTTCGACTAACTTTTGATTCATGCTTTCATCAACTGAGGTCGGGATTTGTTGTATGACAAGCTGGAAGTTGCGAGGCCCTATTGAGTTATACAAGTTTTTGAAGAATATTTCTGTCATTTCCTTCAAAGGCTGTTCCTCATTCACCCATTCCTCATCTGCATTTTTCAGCAAGGTAATTCTATTTCTGGTTCTCCTCTTAATAGTTGATGTGTGGAAAAATTTTGTGTTTCTATCTCCCCCACTTTAGTCAGGTGATTCTAGAGTGCATTCCCTAATACATCTCCTCTTGATTCCATAGCTTTTCAATTTCCTGGGTTATCTGCTTTGCTGTCTCACTTTCTGTGTCTACTTCAGAACCATTTGTCAGCCTTTGTAACTCATTTCTCAACCAATTAATTTTGATATTTGCATTAGACAACCTGTTCTTGCTCCAATTTCCCAGTTTTTGTGCCACGATCTGCAACTTTTCCGCCATGTTCAGATTCTGGGATTCAAATTCAGCCCATGTATTCTTGACGAGTTGCCCACATTCTTCATTTGTTGACCAGAATGCTTCGTATCTAAAAACCCTCTTTCTCCTTTTCTTTCACGAGTAGAATGATAAAATAAGTGGGCTATGATCAGACCCTATGGCTGGTAATGACGTACATTCTGCGTTAGGGTGTGCTATCCTCCATTCTGAAGTACATAGTGCTCTATCTAGGCGTTTCTTGACCATTTGTTCTCCTGTTATGTTATTTTTCCAGGTGAAGGCACAGCCCTTGCTCTCCAAGTCCATTAAGGAGCATTGAAAGAGGAACTCCCTAAATGCTATAAGCCGGTAAGTTTCAGCCCTATTTTTACCCGCTTTTTCCCAATGATACAATATTTCGTTGAAGCCCCCCATGCAAAGCCAGGGTAAATGATGTGTAGTACTTTTTCGATATAGGGCCTCCCATAACATCACTCTATCTTGAAATTCATTAGGAGCATGTACAAAAGTAATATGCATTTGCTATTGAGTTTCCTTGAGTAGGCACTGAACATTAATATGATTTTTTGAATAAGAGTCAACGGATAACACTACCTGATCATCCCAGAAAAGAGCTAAACCCCCCGCAATTCCTTCTGGATTCACTACGAAACTGTTTTGAAATTTCAGCCTTCTTCTTATGCGTTGCACCTTTGGTTCTTGATTTTTAGTCTCCATTAAAAACATAACACTGGGCCTTTCCTGAGTCGCTATGACCCTTAATGCTTGAATTGTCAAGGGTGTGCCCAACCCCTGACAATTCTAGCATAGTAGCTTCATGGATGATCCGGTGGCCTATTAGGGCTAGCCACCAAAGCCCACTAGTTTGACTTCTCCACCACTTTAATAGGGGTTTCCACCAGCTGTGTGTTGTCGAAATCCGGTGTTCTTGAAGATTGAGCTCCATACGGGTAAAATCTCTTTCCTTTTTTTGCAGTTGAAACCTTTGTACTTCTAGATTTAGTCCTTATCAGCCCTTTTTCCCCTGTTGGGGTCTCTTTTATGTCCATTTCCGCCTCCTTAAGTTGTTCCTCATATAGGACCATGACAGATTCTGCATCCATACATCAACTTCCTCTTTTTTGTGGACCTTTCTCCTCCATAATTAACATTTCTATAGGCTGATTGGGTTGACTTTTCTCCTGTGGGGTTTGCTGTTCTGCATTGTCCTGTTCACATAGGCTAACACTTTATTTGAATTTCGTTGTTGCTGATACTTTCCTGTTCCAGGTGCTGAATTTGTAGGTGTCTCAAACACATTCTCATCTTCATCTGGTGGTATCTCCTGTTTGCCATAAAAGATCTTCTCATACGGGCTAAGTTCGTGAACTTCCGCTCGTAGCCATTGTCCGAACCTTCCCGGTAAGTTTTCTGCTAGCCCCAAGGTTTCGTAGGGTATTTCTTTGCAAAATGTGGCATAATGCCCAATCTTTCCACATGAATAGCAATAGTGCGAAAGTCGTTCGTATTTAAACTCTACCCACAGTCTCTTTTTCTCCAGATTAACTAGAATGCCTGTCTTTAGGGGCATCTCTAGATTCAACTTAACTCTTGCCTTACCAAACTTGTAATTGCTGTTGCCTTTTGTTTCTAGTTTCACCTCAATTACTTCTCCCATCTTTGCTGCGATATCACTAATGGCTTCATAAGTAACTCTCCCAAATGGGAGTCCATAAAAGTGCACCCAGAAAGCACAATGTGTAAATTCATAGCATAAATCAGGAGTGTCAGGTTCACATTGCTGTAGTACTAGTAAATTACTGGAGAAGGACCATGGCCCCAAGTCTAAAACTCTTTGTTTTTCAGCTTCGAACTGGAATGAGAAGGAAAAGTATCCCGGTTCTAACATAGTGCAGGTAACATTTTCAACTCTCCATACTCTTTTCATTGTATTCAGGAAGGCTGTATAGTTCACATTTGGTTTGGAATAGAGTTTCCCGAACAGAGTTTTCCGGCATTCAGACAATTTTTCTTTAGAAATATCACCTTTAATATCAACAACATCATCCTCAGACCATAGATCACCAAGACTTTTGCAAAGAGCCGCGACACGTCTCTCTTCATCGTACTGACCTGCCATATTTCGATCTCCAGGTCTATGAGTATCTTCACTCTAACTGGCTTTGCACTTTTGGAACCAGCAGAAGAAGGGGAAGCTTGCCCAGTTTGATTGAAGGGAGCTCTGATATGGTAGTTGTTGTAAGGGTTACTCTGGGATTGTGACTGACGGATGGTGTGTGGGGTGCATAATTGTGCGAATCTGGTTGGGGAATTTGCGATTGAAGCTCCCGATGGTGAAGAAAGCCGATTATCTCAGCGAGACAGAAAGGATTTGGGATGGGATGGGTATTAGGGTTTTGTTCTTGGGGGGAAATGTATCAGAAATTGTGAATACTCGAATGGATTGATTATGGGAGACTTAGGGTTTTCCATTTGAAACAGGATCGAAGACCTACCTTGAATAAAGATGAAGACTACCCAATCAGTAGGGATGAGCTTGCCATTTGGGAGAGAAAACTCTCCATTAAGAAAATAAAAATGGGCTTCGTCAGTTCTTAACTTCCCAATTCTTAATTTTGAGTGAAAAATCATTGGAGAATCGGACCGATCGGATTGAATTTGAAACTGATTTCATAAAATCTAAAAATCTTAATTTTTCTCTTGAAATCTTTTTCTCCATTCTCTCTCTTTTCCTTGTTTTCTTTAACCTCACTTCATCACTTCACAACTCTTCCTCACTCTCAACTCCTCCCCCTCCTAACTTGTTTGTGGCTTACCCTAACTTGTTCATCACTTGCCTTCTCTTGCTTGCCTTTGTTCATTTTTTACTAAATTATTTTGCTTTAAAAAAATGAAAAGGGTCAAAAGAAAAATAGATTCTCAAGTACATCCTAGAATCGAAGCGGAAAAATTAGGTAGGATTCAAAATTCAAAAATTGGAAATCTATTTTAATAGGGTAAATTTCAAGCGTCATGTCTAGAACCTACCTACCGTGAAACCTATCATCCTTACTTGGAAGGATCATCATTAGGAAGAGAATATGAAGGGAGAAAAAAACAAAGGAAACTAATTAATAGATATATATCTATACTTTTGGCTAAAAAATAAATTCATTAAATCCACCTTTTAATCCTCTCCAAGCTACTTTCCATAAAATGGTAAAGAATAATCAAACTATTAAATTTCTATACACAACCCAAATACCCACCTACCCGCTCATTGAATTACTATCCGAGGAAAGGACAACTATCTTTTTCTTTCCCTCCACTAAAAAAAGGGGTAATGTTTCAAAAATTAAGTACTTACTTTCCATGAAAAGCTATCCTCATTTGAAATTCTTTAGTCCTTATAGTGTGAGCCAATTTCTCGGGTGAACAATGTTGAAGGGTTAAGAAAGGGAATTTCTTAAGGCTGTGTTTGACAGTTGGGATAAAATTCGGGATAAGATAAAATTTATCATATCCTGTGTTTGGTGTCTGCTCAAAACATGATAAAATGGAGATATAAGGGGGATATGGATTTGATAAAATTATCTATAGGGAAGGTGTGATAAAGGTAGATAAGATTTCTAGCATCCAAAATAGGAAAGTTATTTTTCTCGAATGACAAATTTTTTAAATTAACAAAATTAAGATTATATCTCTATATAAATAATATTTGAATTATAATATAAGAAATTCAATATAATAAAAATTAACAATTTAATTATTTTCATTTTTCATCTTATATTTATTTATATATTCGAATTAATTATTTTATTTTATAATATATAAATACAAATTCATATTTATATTCATTATATATTTTAGGCATTTTAGTATTTTAGGTATATTAGTACAGTTTAATATTTAATAAAATTTTATCAAAGAATGATTGGAGGGGAAAAATAAAAAATAAAAAAATTAATAAAAGAGAGGAAAATAGAATAAAGTAAACAAGAGTATCATGAGAGATAGTTATTTTTCTCGAAGGATAAATTTTTAAATTAACAAAATTAAAATTATATCTCAATATAAATAATATTTGAATTCTAATATAAAAAATTCAAAATAACAAAAAATAAAAATTTAGTTATTTTCATTTCATCATATTTTTATTTTTAAATATATTGGAATTTAATTATATTATATAAAATAATTTCAATATTTATATTTATGTTTATTATATGTTTTAGATATTTTAGCATTTTGGTTATATTAGTACAATTTACTATTTAATAAAATTTCATTAGAGAATGATGGGAGAGGAAGAAAAAATAAAAAAATAAAAAAATAAATAAAAGAGAGGAAAATAAAATAAAAAACCAAATAAAATAAAGTAAGTGTGACGAGAGATTTTTACCGTCTTTGTTTGTAAAATTTTTGGTTTATTTTTACTAATGTGTCGTTTATACCAAATAATATACATAATATAATGTGAATATATCCGACTTTATTACTACAATCATCAAATAATGGATAAAATGCATCAAAATCACATACATTTCATATTTTATCCTATCTAGTCCTATCATGATTAGAAATCTAAACGACCAAACGTAGCCTAAGAAGATTTCGATTCAAACTCCCTTCCGTCTTGGTGCATTTTTAATTTGGATGGATTCTAGACCTTTAACACTTCAGTGAGAACAAACCCACGCAACCTTAATTCGCACGTTTTATAGCTAGTGTAGGACCTTTTGTGAAAATGCTTAGAGCAAACGATAGTCAATTAACCTTTTATCGAATAATAAACCCATGCAATCTTAAATTCACACATTTTATAGCTCGTGCAGGACCCTTTGTGAAAATGCTCAAAGAGACGATAGTCAATTAACCCTTCCCGGCACTTATTCGAGCAATGAGATCTGTGATATCCTGATTTTCCAATTCTTTTTCAATTGAATGAATTGGGCTTTTCATTGACGCGCTTATAGTTTTTTTCTTTGAGCTAATCACTCACGAGATAACTAGTCTATCTGGTGAAGTCGTTAAGAGATTTTAACGCAATAGACTCAAGAATTCGATCAGAAAACGACTGCTCAACTGTGCTAATCTACAATGGTCATTACGGCATTGTCAAAATTGATCAGAGACCGGAGATAGGTTGATTCGACAAAGGTATGTGATTAAGTGTGGGTGATTCCACCTAATTGCAAATTTCTCGTCGAACGGCACTAGACCGATTTTTTAGTCTTTTTTCTACCCTGTGTTCGTATTTGAAATCTCGAGATTTTCATAATAACTGAGAGTCGCCAATGAGTCGAAAATGTACAATATGGTTAAAAAATAAACGATCACAGGTGAAATGCACTAAAAATTTCCGAAAGCTACCCGGTAGGCTAGGACGCGCTAAAATCGTGCTAGATTGAAATTAATCGCGAATTTAAACCCGATTTCAGAAATTAAAAGTTTTTTCATGTCACAAATTATTTTAAGAACGCCGACTCATCTTCCGAAGATTTTTCTACAAATCGAGATTTTCAACGAAAAATCAAAGTAAGGTTATTTTGGATCGGGAAATTGGTAGGCCCGTTTTTTATCGCGTTTTTGGGATTCAAGTGGAACCAATTGATGAGAAAAAATCATGAGATGAACGATGGCATCTTGATTGGATTTATGGACTCCAATTTAGGTCCAATTGGAGAGGAATTGAATGGATTTGGATGTGGATTGTCCAAAATTTGTAGGCTATGGGGGAAACAACATTTTGGACACTTTGGGAAGCTTGTTAGGAAAGCTTGGGAGCGGATAATAGCTATGGATGGCTGAGGAGTGGTTGGGCATAAGCAATGAGTGAAAGGGAGAGGTGTTGAAGCCTTAAAAGCCATTTTGGGGTCCCCCTCTTCAGCAGCCCTTCTTCCTCCTTGAAGCCCTCATTTCTCCATTGTTGAGGCTTTGGAAAAGCTCAAGAGAACTAGAAAACTGAGCCAGCAGCCTCCCTCTATTGTTGACCAATCGTGCCAGCCCGTCCGATCGCTGACGTGCACCGTCGCGCCACCCGCACACCAGCCTGCGCTTTCTGCTTGCCACACGTCTATGGCCGTCATCCTTGTCTTGGCTATCGTCCCGAGCTCCTGTCCAGCCGTCATGGTTGCAATTTAGGCCGCCGGAGCCACCGTCTGCCTCTGCTTGGCTCACTGTAAGAGCCTGCCATCCCGTCTCACCGTTTCAGCCGTCCAAGCAACTCGGTTCCACCCTTACAGCTCCAGTTCAGTAACCGAAGAGCTTAGCCTAGCTGAGACTTCAGGAGGCTTTTCCGAGCCTTTCCCAGCCTTGGTTGGTGTCGCCGCTTGGAGGTTTGTCGCCCGCCTTGGTGTCACCGTCGCAGTGGACTCACCGGATCGCTAAACTGAAGAGTTTACTTGTTAAACCTTGCTTAGGAGGTTAAATATGCTTAATTGGTATTTAGATTAGGTTAAGCATGTTTAGGTGGTTAGATTAGCTTAGTTAAATATTAATTAGATTATGTGCTTGATTAGTTTAGTAGTTGGATTAATTAAGGCTAATTATGCAATTAGATTAGTGTAAGCTTAATTAGGCTCTTAATTAATTATTTTTGACTAATTAATTATTTCGAATTTATTTATATTAATTTATTTATATTTAATTAATTTAATATTAATTAATTTAATTTTTGGAATATATTTAATTATTTATTATTTCTGAAAATTATATTGGGATAACCGGTTGTTAGAATTTCGTGCTGATTGCTGTGGTGTAATCAGATTATGTAATTGATTGTTGGATTGTGCAATTGAGTAATGGTTGTGAAATTTATGGTATTAAATCAGAAAATACCGGGTGTTGGATTTTTAACATTGAAAATGGTTTGTAAATACTATATCAAATAGTGGGATTTGAAAAAGGAAGGGTATTAGTTTTTCTAGTTCAAATTGACAGTGTACCCACACACAACTATTTTACCATGTGTTTTTAATATGAAGGAAATAGAGTAAGATCACTATTTTAAGTGAGGCATTTGAGTGTAATGCACAGTGTCCTGGGCCGAGATTGAATGGTCGTGTGTTGGTTAAGAGAACCTATTCCGAGCTGTTGAGCTAGACGTGCCCCTATATAGGATGCCCTACCAATGGATGCCGGTCACAGTAGAGGCTGGACCGATGCTCCTTTATGGAATACCGTCGATGTAATGATGTTGCTGTGCTCGGTAAGGCAAGACGATGCTGGCTACGCTAGTAGACCGCCGAACTTTGAGTAGGCTGTGCCTATGTGTGGCCATGATTAACAATTGAAACACATGCTAAGTGAAATTGACATACCAGATTATGGGACAAAATTGTGTGTCATGGAATGGGACGTGTTATAACGATTTGGCCCTATAATCGGGACCTTTATGGTTGTTTGAGATGAAGTGTTGGCGTTCCAATTGTTTGAATTCTTATTACTGCATATGATTGAGTAATATGAACTGTACTGACGTGCAGAAAGGAATTGAGGTGAATGTGAGTCTCATTGATTGTGGTTGTGTGGCTAGGCCACCCCTTGGTGTATTTCCTTCCTAATAAAGGTTTAGGGGGTGAATTTGCTGAGATATTGTCTCACCCCATTGTAGGCTTCAACTTTACAGGTCCTTAGATGGAGGAGCGTCACGTGCGGTACGGGGTCCCGCAGACTATGGATTTTGAGTTTACCTGCATCCCTATTCGCGAGACTACCCTGACTCAAGAGTTGGTTGAATCTGTGGTTTGGGTCGATGAGGGCCTACTTGAGTTGGTACCTCACTAATTTAAGGCATGGTTCATTGGCTTTCGACAGGGGGGTCGGGAGGGTCCTTTGCGAGATTTTGACGGACCTCCCGTTGGGACTAGGGAGTGGGAGGCATCTCACCTGATGGGCCTAGACACCCCTGATGGTGTCGTGATAGACCCGGAGCCACCGGTGGTCATGGATGAGGAGTCTAGTGCCTAGATGTTTTGCTAGCACTTCTTTTTGAGCTAAACCCCTGTTGTTAGACTCGTTTTGTAAATAAACCTGGTGTGTTTATAAAAGCATGTTTGGTTTGAAATTGTGGTCTTGCTTTTCTATCCCATGCTCTGTGTTGTCAATGGTTATTGTTTCTCTTCCGCATGTGCATTAAATTGAATGGGTCGGCGACACGTCTTGGGACGTCGTATATTTTATCGACCACCGAGGGATGGGCACGCGCTCAAGGATTGGGGCGTGACATCCCCGCCACTTAGTGGTATTGAACTAGTCAGTGTTTGGAGTGATAAGGTGCGATGGTTCAAGAGATAATTAGTAGGAAAGATCGTTTAAATATGCTGATGCATGTGATTGATAGTTGATTGGTAGCTTGTTTGTATGATCACTCAATTTCTGATTCTGCGTGGAATTGGGAGTAGGTCCCGTAGAAAGTCTACAAGATGAGTGATCAGGAGTAGAGGATTCCTAGGAAGAGGACCATTAGACCAGTGACTCGGGGTAGGACGCCGACCAGGGTCGGTACCTGAGGTGGTCGTGGTAGAGCGTAGGCTGAGGCCAACGCTAGTGGAGTAGCACCGCCTCCAGTTGGTGCTGGTGTAGTAGCACCTGGTGATTCGGGAATTGTCAGGATCATGTAGGCGCTAGAGGCCTTAGGGAATCTGATGGGGCATTAGGCCCAGAATCAAGTTGTCGCCATTTACCGTTTCAACCGCTACGATTGCCACCACCAATGCCAATATTGTTGTTGCCGCCGCCACTAATGCCGTTGTTGCCGCACGTGCTGAAGTTCCACCTGGGAACATGATCGCTTTGAGGCCGATGCACAAACTGGTGTAACAGTTTTTGAAGTTGAACCCGCCAAAGCTCACTAGTGCAGGAGATCCCAAGGTTGTAGCCCTCTAGATCCAGGAATTGGAGAAGGCCTTTGCACTGCTAATGTGCACTGGGGCAGAGAAGGTCGTCCTTGCAGTCTATCGGCTGCAGGGGATTGCAAGCACTTGGTGGAGAGCCACCGTGGGGATAGTGTCCTCGGAAGGTGTGGTTCTAGAATGGAACGCCTTCGTTGAAGTGTTCAACGGCAAGTACTTTTCGGACAGTGCCAGAGAACTGAAGATGGCAGAATTTCAGTACCTTCGCCAACCTACAATGACAGTGGATTCGTACGAAGCGAAGTTCGCTAAACTGTCGTAGTACGCCCCTAGATTGGTCGAGGATCCGGTAGACCGAGCTAGGAGATTTAGAGATGGACTCACACAGGAGCTGAGGAGTCCGTTGGTGTGGTTCAATTTGAAGGACTACAACAATTTGTATGAACGAGCCCAGCTGATAGAGAGAGACCAGAACGAACAAGCCGCTGCATCTGGGCGCGGTTTGTATCTAATAGAGATGGAAATCGGTTTGGGAAGAGATCGATGACCAGAGGAAGGTATTTTATTTCACCCAACAAGAATGGTGGGATAGGAAAGTCAGCGTTAAGATAGAATGACGTATGTTGTTTCTGCGGAAGATGACATGGATCAGCCCTGTGCCCTTCTAGGACGGGTGCTTGTTATGAGTGTGGCCAGGAAGGTCACATAGCTAGAAATTGTCCTAGAAGACCGATGGGACCACCGCAACAGTTGCTGCCACTGCCATTGATAGGTTAGAATCGAGGATGCACGCCCTCGATTGCACAACAGGGTGGATTGATTAGACCTCTGGCTTAAGGAAAGACGTACGCTATAACTAGAGGACAGGCTGAGGACGCACCTAATGTGATCACAGGTACGGTCTCGTTGAATGACCATGCTGCTTATGCTTTATTTGATCTTGGAGCTACTCATTCATTTATAGCTGAGCAATTTGTTAAGTTGGTAGGATTGATTCCTGAGTTGTAAGAGTCAGTGGTTAGTATATCTACACCGTTAAAGGATAAGGTGTTAGTTACAGTGGGTTGTCTTAATTGCAAGTTAGTAATTGGTGAGTGAGAAGGGAAGATAGACTTGATAGTCCTAGCCATGTATGATTTTGATGTTATAATTGGCATGTACTAGCTCACAAAGCAACGAGCTAAGATGGACTGCTATCGTAAAGCAATTTAGTTTAACCCGTTAGTGGGTGAAAGTTTCGAGTTTATTGGGAGTTGAGGAGGACCTTCGATTACCTTAATCTCATTGCTTGAGGCAACCCGTTTGTTAGACGGGGGTTGTTAAAGTTACTTAGCGACTGTCGTGGATACGACAGTTGAGGAGCAGAAGATAGAGGATATCGCAGTGGTAAAAGAGTTTCCAGACGTGTTTCTGAAAGAATTGCCAGGCCTACCGCCAGAGAGGGAGATCGAGTTTGTGATTGAGTTAGCAGTCGAAACAGAGCCAATCTTTAAGGCTCCTTACCGGATGACGTTGTCTGAATTGAAGGAATTGAAGGTGCAGATGCAAGAATTGTTGGATAAGGGATTCATACGTCCCAGTGCATCACCGTGGGGAATAACGGTTTTGTTCGTGAAGAAGAAAGATGGTTCGTTGTGTCTGTGCATCGACTATCGTCAACTCAATCAGGTGACGATCAAGAACAAGTATCCATTGCCGAGGATCGACGACTTGTTTGATCAGTTGCAAGGAGCGTCAATATTTTCTAAGATCAACTTGAGGACTGGGTATCATCAGCTGAGGATCAGAAAGGAGGATATATTGAAGTCAGAGTTTCGTACTCGATACGGCCATTATGAGTTCACTGTAATGCCGTTTGGTCTGACGAACGCCCGAGCTGCTTTCATGGATCTGATGAACCGAGTATTCAAGGAATACCTGGATCAGTTTGTGATCGTGTTCATCGATGATATCTTGGTGTACTCGAGAAGTCCTGAGGAGCACGAAAGACAGTTGAGGATAGTACTTCAGACTCTGCGAAATCATGAGTAGTACGCTGAGTTCAGTAGGTGCGAGTTTTGGTTGACTCGTGTTGCTTTCCTAGGTCACGTGATTTAAGGCGAAGGAATCTCCGTGGAACCCTACAAGATTGAAGTAGTGATCAATTGGCCAAGACCGACGACAGTGACAGAGATCAGAAGTTTCTTGGGTTTAGCAGGGTATTACAGAAGATTTGTAGAAGGGTTTTCAGCGTTAGTGTTGCCGTTGACTCGACTACTAAAGAAGGAAGAGAAGTTCGTGTGGGCAAACAAGTGCGAGTATAGTTTCCAAGAGCTTAAGCAGAAGTTGACTACTGCACTTGTGTTGACCATACCATTTGGATATGAGATCTACAATGATGCGTCGTTTAGAGGACTGGGTTGCGTGCTAATGTAGCATAGCAGGGTCGTTGCATACATGTCCTGTCAGTTGAGACCTTAAGAGTTAAATTACTCGACGCATGACCTAGAACTCGTAGCGATTATTTTCACTTTGAAGATTTGGAGACATTATTTGTGTGGAGAAAGATTCCAGATCTTCACTGACCATCAAAGTCTCAAGTATCTATTCTCTCAGAAGGAGTTGAATATGAGACAACATCGCTAGATGGAACTTCTGAAGGACTATGATTGTGATATTCTATATCACCCTAGAAAGGCGAGTAAGGTCATCGATACGCTGAGTCAGAAGTCTTCAGTTGCACAGATAATGGTTAAGGAGTAGAATTTACTCGAGAGAGCTCGAGATTCGGTCTTCAAAATTGAGGTAGGCTGTGGCATCCCAAAATTTCATGACAATTTCTAGAAGCATTACGACCTATGGAAAGGTATCTTATGTTCTTAGAATTATCAAAGTTGGTGCTATAGGACAAATTGATAAGGAGGATTTTGTTCTTGGCTATGCACCTTATAGATTTGATTTTTATGATTTAATGTTACAAAGTTTTATGGCCATATGAAATTGTAATTTGGTGGGGATTTAAGGTGAATTATTAAAAGTAAACATGGACTTATTTAAGAAAATTTTTGGGTCATTTAAGTTTGGACTTTAGGCCCAAGAGTGTTGAGCCTAAAAGGGGCCAAAAGGCCAGCCCATGAAGCCCAAAGGGGAGAGGAGTTGCCGTCGACCAAGGCTGGCCCAAGCCCAGCTGGATAGAGCCCATCTTGCATGGCATTTACCAAGTGTCACCTGCATGCAAAGAAATGATTACAAGCTAATCATGAGGGGGAAGAAAATTAGAGAGGAAGAAGGGGGCGGATTAAGCGAGGAAAGCGAGAGAAAGAGAGGGTGTTGCGTGAAGAGAGAGAGGAAGAAAGGAAAGAGAGAAAGGAAAGGAAGAGAGAAAGGGGAGACCGTGCGTGCGAGAGAGAAGAAGGAGGTCCGTTCGCTGCCGATCGTCCGCCTAGTCGCTGCCGTTCGTTCGCCGCCTTGCCCCTCCGTTCGTTGCTTGCTGTGTTCGCTTGGGCTAGAGGCAAGTAGAGTCCTAAAATCTACCCTTTGCTTGCTGTGTTATGTGTGTAGAAAATGGTGAACTTTGGTTGTGGTAGAAGTGAAGAAATTCGAAGCTCTAGGGAGAAATATGGTAGCCTTGCATTCTGTTTTCTAGGAAGGAAGTCTGACCTTTCATGAGTTTGTGAGCTGCATGCGACTTTTTATTTGGAATCTTACTTCGACTCCTTGATGAAAGTTTTAGAGAACTTCTTGGAGAGTAACATATCAAAATTTCAGAATAAATGAACAAGTATAGACCTGTGAAACTATTTTTCTTTGGAGAAGTCAGATCTGGAATCGAAATGCTGACCTCGTATGATTCTTTGAATTTTATAAAATTCTCCGGTTGGAATTTGATCTTGTGTTCTGAATGAAAGTTGAAGATGACATGTTAAGAAGTAACGTACTAAAATTTTAGAGGAAATGAATGAGTTTAGGTTGGTGAAATAATTTTATTTGAAATGGTCAGATCTGGGAATGTTGCCGAGGGTTAGAGACGGCTACGGTGATTATAGTTTTTAATATATCACAAATATGATTTATAGTTCTGCATGAAATATTTACTTATGGATTTCTTCTATAACATATTAAAATTTCAGAATTTTTGGAGTTGATTCAGGATTTTTACTGAATTCGTGAATGAAACTGTGTATGGCGATATTCCGAAATTATAAAGACTGTGAGGTGTGGACTGTACCGAATTGTATGATGTTCTTTTGATATGGTGTTCTTCATGGAATATTTTCCTCTAGATCTTATATATAACATGTAGAATTTTTAGAATTTATTAAGGCTGTTTACTAATTTTTCAAGAATTATGACCAAAGGATTGCGATCTGTTTTTATCCGAAATTTTGCTGTATTTTCAAAAATAAATGAAATTGCTCCATGTGATATAATGTCTTGAATGGTTGAATATGCTGCATATGTGGTGATATATGGCATGTTATATGATATCAAGAGCTAGTTGAGATCTTTGATATTGTTGCATCAAATACCATGTTGAAATTGAGATACATGTGTGAATATAAATTGAGATAATAACAAGACCGTCGGAGGTGTGAGCCGACGATGCCTCGGGAGTTTCGAGATGCCCGGAGTGTGGGTGCCGAATGCCCAGAGTGTGTGTGCCGGATGTCCTCAGGAGTTTTGAGATGCCCGGAGTGTGTGTGCCAGAAGCCCTGGAGGTGTGTGTCGGGGGTACCTCGTGATGCTAGTTGGGGTACGAGATGCTTGGAGTGTGTGCGCCAGATGCCCGGAGGTGTGTGCCGGAGGTTCCTCGCGATGCCAGGATTGGATGTGAGCGATAAATTGTGGGATGCAAACACTGGTCCCTGGAAAGAATAATGATGTGATCTAATTGAAAGATACAAATTGAGAATTGAATCATGTGTATGGATGCGTGCTTATGGCATGGGATGAACTTCATGGGAATTCGAGCCTGGAGTGCATGGTGGTATATGCACGTTGCATGATGATATATGCATGGCTGTTTGATGATATAAGTACAAGTGCATGGTAATATATGTACGTTGTATGGTGATATATGTATGGCTGTAAGATGAGGTATGCTTGAATGTATGAATGATATATGTTTTATTCATGATACCTTAATTGTTCTGTTTGACACATTGTGTAGTTTGGTGGATCTTTACTGCTGAGTGGTTGTACTCACCCCTTTTTGGGGATTAACATTTCAGATTAGAAAGATGCCTCTTTCGCCAGTTATGCGTGGTACCTTCTATGGCATATCTACTAACGTTGAGGTGGAGTGCACGGAGCATTCCTGTGTTAGTGTACCTGGTCTAGTGTTTGTTCGAGTTCGTGTCTTAGTGATGTACGATGTGGGTCTTGCTGATGGCCCGGTTATCCAGGAGTTTTTGTCTGTTCATGTCTGGCATGATGGAGTGAATCTGAGGATGCTGCTGCAGCCGCCACCCGATGCACCGGGTTGGGTGTGATGGCACGTACGACTGGTGGGAGCTGACACTTTTTGGGGATAGCCGACGCTTGTTGATGGAGGGGTGTACATGTTCGATGTAGGGTCGAGTTCTCTTTTGAGTTGTAGCCAAGTATAGTTAAAAATCTTGGCCTTTTGTTGTACCGACCCAAGATGTCCATCATGAAAATGTAAATAAAAGTGACTCGGCTTTGTCTTTTCTTTTGATGCGTAGTTAGTGTGCATTGCATCATTGTTATTGGAGTAAGGGATGGTGAGACTCGTTTTTGCTTCCACTGATGAACTGCGCTGGGACCTTTACAAAAAAAAAGAAAATGGAAAAGTATTCTTTTGATCAACCCCTATGAGCTGTGGTTTGATTTTAATTATAAAAAAGTGATAAGACTAGTATGTAGCAAGATGAGTGACAAGTACCTATGGTGACCCTAACGGATCGGGGGCCGTCGAAGGGTGCCACATAGGCCACCTTCCAAATCTTATGGCCACCCTCATAATTGAACTAGAAGTACATATTAGAATCAAGACGTTTTAGTCGACAGATCCGGATGTTAAGAAAATCCTGCAAGAGGATACTAAGAAGAGAAATGCTGATTTCCAGATTTCTGAAGACAGAACACTAAGGTTTTGAGGACGATTGTATGTACCTGACGATGAAGAGCTTAAAGAAGAAATCTTGTCAGAAGCTCATTGTTGTAGTTACAGCATTCATCTTGACAGTACGAAGATATATTAGAATCCATGTCAACATTATTAGTGGTCTGGTATGAAGGTGGACATTGCTAAGTATGTCGCCAAGTGTCTGACGTGTCAGCAAGTGAAAGCACAACATTGAAAGCCGGGAGGACTTCTGCAACCTCTTGAGATTCCCGAATGGAAATAGGAACACATCATAATGGACTTTGTGACAAGATTACCAAGGAGTCAGAGAGGTAATAATTCCATTTGGGTAGTGGTCGACAGACTGACGAAGTCGGCTCACTTCATCGCAGTACGGAAGGACCTTGATTTGGACAGGCATGCAGAGTTGTACGTGCGTTAGATAGTTCGCCCGCATGGAGTGCCGGTGACGATAACATCAGACAGAGACCTGAGGTTCAAAGCTACCTTTTGGAAGAGTTTATAGGTTGCTTTAGGAACGAAGCTGTAGTATGTACAACCTATCATCCTCAGATGGATGGCCAGTTTGAAAGAATGATTCAAACATTCGAAGACATGCTACGAGCTTGTGTGTTAGATTTCAAAGGAAGCTGGGAAGAACAGCTTTATCTTGTCGAGTTTGCCTACAATAACAGCTATCAGCAGAGCATTCAGATGGCTCCTTTTGAAGCGTTGTATGGTAGAGCGTGCAGAACGCCAGTGTGTTGGGATGAGGTCCAAGAATGAAAGATCACGGGCCCAGAGTTAGTCCAGTAGTCAATGGATGCAGTTACCGTCATCAGAGACAGATTAAAGACCGCTTAGAGCTGCCAGAAAAGATACGCAGATAAGCGTCGGAGACCATTGGAATTCCAAGTTGATGAACACGTCTTTCTGAAGGTGTCACCGATAAGGGGTACTTCGTGCTTTAGCAAGAAAGGGAAGTTGAGTCCGAGGTACGTAGGTCCTTTTGAGATTTTGGAAATAATAGAGATTTTAGCTTATCGTCTTGCATTATCGCCGAGGTTGGCGCAAGTGCATAACATCTTCCACGTGTTAATGTTGAGGAAGTATGAGCCTGACCCGACCCACAAGCTGAATTTTGAAGAATTAGACGTGGACGACAAGGTGTCGTATGTGAAAAGACCAGTTTAGATTATGGATCGAAAGGAACATGTTTTGCACACCAAGACGATCCTGTTGGTGAAAGTGATCTGGCAACACCACGGCACTGAAAGAGCAACTTGGGAAAGTGAAGATTCGATGAGATGACTGTACCCCCACCTTTTTGTTCAAGATTTGTAATGATTTAAATTTCGAGGATGAAATTTTTATAAAAGGGGAAGAGTTGTGACATCCTGATTTTCCAATTCTTTTTTCAATTGAATGAGTCGAGCTTTTCATCAACGTGCCTAGAGTCTTTTTCTTTGAGCTGATCACTTACAATATAACTAGTTTATCTGGTGAAGCTATTGAGGGATTTTAACGCAATAGACTTGAGAATTCGACCAGAAAACGACTGCTCGACCGTGCTAATCTGCAAGGGTCATTACGGCACTGTCAAAATCAATCAGAGACTGGAGATAAATTGATTCGACAGAGGTATGTGATTAAGCGTGGGTGATTCCATCTAATTGCAAAATTCTCGTTGAACGGTACTAGACCGATTTTTCTATCTTTTATGTACCATGTGTCCATATTTGAAACCTTGAGATTTTCAAGACAATCGAGAGTCGCCAATGAGTCGAAGATTTACAATGTGGCTAAAAAATAAACGACCACAGGTGAAATGCACTAAAAATTTCTGAAAACTACCCGATAAGCTAGGACGCGCTAAAATCGCACCAGATTGAAATTAACTGCGAATTTAAACCCAATTTCAGAAATTGAAAGTTTTGTCATGTCACAAATCATTTTAAGAACGCCGACTCATCTTCCGAAGATTTTTCTGCAAACCGAGATTCTCGGCAAAAAATTAAAGTAAGGTTATTTTGGATTGGGAAATTGGTAGGCCCATTTTTGATTGCGTTTTTGGGATTCAAGTGGAACCAATTGATGAGGAAAAATCATAAGATGAATGATGGCATCTTGGTTGGATTTATGAACTCCAATTTAGGTCCAATTAGAGAGGAATTGAATGGATTTGGATGTGGATTGTACAAAATTCGTAGGTCATGGGGGAGACAACATTTTGAACACTTTGGGAAGCTTGTTGGGGAAGGGGAAGCTTGGGAGTGGATAATAGCTGTGGATGGATGAGGAGAGGTGGGGCATGAGCAATGAGTGAAAGGGAGAGGTGTTGAAGCCTTAGAAGCCACTTTGGAGTCCCCCTCTTCAGTAGCCCTTCTTCCTCCTTGAAGCCCTCCTTTCTCCATTGTTGAGACTTTGGAAAAGCTCAAGAGAACCAGAAAACCGAGCTAGCAACCTCCCTCCATTGTTGACCTGCCATGCCCTAAGAAACACGGATACTCTCTAGGATCCTTCATGTCATGTCCAACACTCCGACATGTGTCCGACACGCTCTGATACACTCTGACACACGAGTCGGAAATTCTGACACGTGACTCCGACATGCACGGGGTTATTTTTACAAATTTCCAAAACTTCTGGGGTCTAAATATAAATATATGAATAAAATAAAATAATAAAATAATAAAAGCTAAAACGTCAGTCGCACGCACGGGGTTCTGGACTCTTCTCTTCAGTCGCACGCACCTAAGCACTCTGGTTCTCTTCTTTCGCCGTGAGTGTCGTCGGTGTTGCTTTGTCGGTCATGCGGCCCAGCCCACCAATCGCCGACTTGCCGTAGCCCCCCGCGCCTTGGCCCCACCCGTCGCCACAATCGCCTCTAACCTTGCCTTCGTCTCTCGCAAGCATCGAGCCGTTGCCTTTGCCTCTCATAGGCGTTGCCGCGTTGCTCTTCTTCTTTTTGCGATTTCATCTTTTTGCTCATCTTAGGTTAGCATCTTGGATTTCTTTATAATGCGATTTGGGATTTTTTGGCAAACCTTAGAGTTAGTTCGGGGAAAGGGGAATTAGTGAATGTTTTGTTAGATGCTTTTCAACTTGAAAGTTCCAAAATTGAATGAAACAGATGGAGCTCATTGTTGGCTATGCTTGTTGATGTCAAAAAATTGAAGCTCTAGTTCTTTCATAGCGAGACGTTATGTAGCGTTGTACTTTGTCGAGAATCGACTTGCCTAAGTCCCCCACCCAAAAAAAAATAAAAATTGGACCTTCCCATCTCGTTCTGCACCCTCGATCGTTGGGTGCAGATTCGACATGTTTTGTTAGATACTTCTCAACTTGAAAGTTCCAAAATTAAATAAAACAATGGAGCTCAGTTGTTGGCTATGTTTTTTGATGTTGAAATTGGAGCTCCAGTTCTTTCATAGCACGACATTTTGTCGCATCATGATTTGTTGAAAACCGGCTTGCCGGAGATTTTTTTTCCCCAGATTATGCAATGCTATGCTTTAGACAGATACGTGTACAGGGAGTTCATTTGCAATGTGAATAATAATTGTTTTTCGATATGCTTGGAGAGTAGGCTTTTCATTATTTTTAGCAACTATCTCACTCTTGGGTTCTCAGGTATATACATTATCAATCTTGGTAAAACTTGGGAGAAACTTCAGCTGGCAGCTAGAGTTATTGTGGCGATTGAGAACCCGCAGGATATCATTGTTCAGTCTGCTCGACCATATGGTCAAAGGGCCATTTTGAAGTTTGCCCAATACACGGGTGCTCAAGCAATTGTCGGAAGGCACACTCCAGGAACATTCACTAATCAGCTCCAGACCTCATTTTGTGAGCCTCATCTGCTCATTCTTACTGATCCAAGAACCAATCAACAGGTAAAGTTATTAATGTAGGAATTATTAATTTGCACACTGAATTGATAATTTGCTCATTTTTCGGCAAACCCTATACTTATTCACCTGAATTCATGTCGGCATATATGTTTTGGCACAAATTATTAATGTAGGAATTATTAATCTGCACACCAAATTGATAATAAAGTTATTGCACATTAGTATTCTTTGCTGAATTGTTTTTGGGAATATTACTTAGGAAAAATAAGTGTATTTCTACAGACAAACTCCTGAATAATTAACATCACCCCCAGTACGTGGCATCGAAATTGAAAACCAGAAGGGCATATCGATTTTGCTATGATTTATCTTTATTTATTTCCTTTCCACTTTTGTATTGTGAATACTCATAATGGCTTCGGTCGTGTATGTGTGATGGTCGGGAATTGATAATGGAAATATGGCTGCTGTTGTTCACTGCTGTTTGTTGCCGTATTATTGCTGTTTGCTGCCGTATTGTTGCTATTCACTGTTGTTTGCTACTGTTCTCTGCCATTTGCTACTATATTGCTGTTGTTCGTTGTTGTTGGCTACTGTATTACTACTGTTCATAGCAGCTTGCTACTGTCTGCTGTTGCTTGCTGTCATTTATTGTTGTTCGTTGTTGTTCGTCGCTATTTTGCTGCTGTCTACTGCTGCTTATTGCTTCCTGCAACGTGCTTCCGGTTGGTATCCAATCTTCTTTAGTTAACTTTAACTAAAAAACCTTATAGCAATTGATAATAACATGTTTATTTTTTTTGCAGAATGTCTTCAAGTTCAAACATGGCTAGTAGTACTTCAAGCACACAACCACCTACCTCTAGCAATGAAGTTGTAAAACAACCATTATGGGGTATGTTACTAAGTTAGTTAATCATACTGATGCGGGGGGAAATTTATCTTGGAGATGCAACTTTTGTCAAAAAGATTTTAAGAGTTCATACACGAGAGTGAGGGGTTATTTGATGATGATAAGTGGAAAAGGAATTGGAAAGTGCACAAAAGTAGAAAAAAAAAGATCTTTTGGAGATGGAAAGATTAGAGGAAGAGGTCAATACTAAATTAATGAGTATTGCACCTAGAAATGTACCTTTGCCTCTTGCTAGTTATTCACTTAGTGGTGGTGGTGGTGACGGAATGGATTTATCATTTAACTCCAAAAAAAGGAAAGGTGGAAGTAGGAGTGGAAAATTACTTGAAAATGCATTTAATATGACAATGAGAACGTCTAGATTGTGAGATTGTTAGGATGTTTTATTCAGTGGGCTTGCCGTTTAACCTAGCAAGGAATCCTTATTTTCAATCCGCTTTCACTTATGCTGCTAATCATAATATTGCGGGTTATATATCACCGAAATATAATTTGTTGAGAACCACTTTGTTGCAAAAAGAGAAGGCAAATATTAATAGGTTGTGTGCACCTATCAAAATCATGTGGAAGGAGAAGGGTGTAAGTATTGTGAGTGATGGATGGAGCAACTTACAAAGAAGACCGCTTATTAATTTCATGGCGGTATCGGATGAAGAACCAATGTTTATAAAATCGGTTGATTGCTCGGGAGAAACAAAAGATATGCATTTCATTTTTAACTTGCTGAAAGAAGTTATCAATGAAATTAGGTATGAGAATGTGGTCCAGGTAATTATGGATAATGTTTCAAATTGTAAGGGTGTGGGACAACTCATTGAGCAAGAATTTTCATCCATTATGTGGATGCCTTGTGTGGTGCACACTCTTAATCTAGCTTTAAAGAACATTTGTGCCGCAAAAAATATGGAGATCAATCAAATAGTTTATGAGGAATGTAGTTGGATTTCAGATATTGTTAAGGAAGTTATGCAAATTAAACATTTCATCATGAACCATTCTATGAGATTAGCAATATACAATGGGTTTGTTAGCTTGAAGTTGCTTTCTGTAGCGGATACACATTTTGCTTTGATGATTGTGATGCTTAGAAGATTCAAGTTAATAAAAAGTGGTCTTCAAAACATGGTGATTTGTGACAAATGAAATATCTATCGAGATGTTAATCAAGAGAAAGCTAAATTTGTCAAGGAGAAGGCATTTAATGATTTTTGGTGGGATTTGATTGATTATATACTTTCCTTCACAGCTCCTATTTATGATATGCTTAGAATTTGTGACACCGATAAGTCTTGTCTTCACTTAGTTTATGATATGTGGGGTTCGATGATCAAAAAAGTGAAGAAAGCTCTATATGCACATGAAGTGAAGAGGCTAGATGAGAAGTCCATATTTTATGAGGTAGTTCACACAATTATTGTAGATCGTTGGACAAAGAACAACACTCCACTTCATTGCTTGGCACATGCCTTAAATCTTAGGTAAGTTCTAAAATTGTATGAGATTATTACTTTAGTAGTTATTCTTTCTTTAACATGATAATATAATACTCATCTTATTTATTATTGTTTTCTAATTTTATTTTATTTTATTAAATAAAAGTACTATAGTGATAAATGGCTTGATGAAGATCCTACTCGAATTTCTCCATACAAGAATAAGGAGATCAACCAAGAAATATTGAAATACTTCAAGAAATACTTTCATAACTTGAATGAGCGCAACAAGTTGAATTTGGAGTATGTAGATTTTGCGAGTAAAAATGGGGATTTTAGAGATTTTGATTCCATTCAAAATCAATATTCTTTGGATCCTAAGGCTTGGTGGGTTAATCATGGTGCATGTGCACCGATGCTTCAAAGAATAGCCTTAAAGCTTCTTGCACAACCTTCTTCTTTATCATGTGCCGAGAGAAATTGGAGTACCTACTCATTTGTGTACTTGGTGAGAAGAAATAAGATGGCCCTAAAATGTGCAGAAGATTTGGTTTTTATTCATAGCAATCTTCGTCTTCTATCAAGAAAAAGCCCACAATATGCGGAAAGAGAGACTAGGATGTGGGATATTGGCGGAGATGCATTTGACTTGTTTGAAGATGTTGGGGTGCTTGAAGTTGCAAATCTTTCACTTGATGAGTCGGAGATGGAGTTTATTTATTTTTTTCTTCAGAAGAAGTGGATAATATGGATGAATGACTTTTTGTTATATTACTTGATGGAATGTTGATTGTTTTTTCGCTTATTGTTAAATTTTAAATTTAATAGTGAAATGTGGATTATTTGTTTTTTCCTTCAAGTTTTATGGATTATTACAATGAAATATAGTTGAATTTGTCAAATTAAAAGAATGAATGATATTAACAAATGTAGGATTAATGTTTTTAGTATAGATTAATTCTAGGCTATTATTATTATTATTATTATTATTATTATTATTATTATTATTATTATTATTATTATTATTATTATTATTATTTAGTTATTTATGCATTCATATATAAAAATATTTATTTAATATATAACGTGTCGGAACGTGTCGGAATTCTCTATTTTTTGAGAAATGACGTGTCGACGTGTTGTGTTGTGTCGCATGTCGCATGTTTGTGTCGGTGCTACATAGGCCGTGCCAGCCCATTCGACTGCTGTTGTGCACCGTCGTGCCACCCACACGCCAACCCGCGCTTTTTGCTTGCCCGCGTGTCTGTGGTTGTCGTCCCTATCTTGGTTGTTGTCTCGAGCTCCAGTCCAGCTGTCGTGGTCACAGTTCAGGCTGCTAGAGCCACCGTCTGCCTCTGCCTGGCTCGCTGCAGTAGCCCGCCGTCCCATTTCGCCGTTTTAGCTGTCCAAGCAACTCGGTTCCGCCCCTGCAGCTCCAATTCAGTAACCAAAGAGCTCAGCCTAGTTGAGACTTCAGGAGGCTTTTTCGAGCCTTTCCCGGCCTTGGTTGGTGTCGCTGCTTGGAGGTTTGTCGCTCGCCTTGGCATTACCGTCACCGTGGACTCACTGGATCGCTAAACCGATGAGTTTACTTGCTAAACCTTGCTTAGAAGGTTAATTATACGTAAGAGGTGTTTAGATTAAGCTAAGCATGTTTAGGTGGTTAGATTAGCTTAGTTAAATATTAATTAGATTATGTGCTTGATTAGTTTAGTAGTTGGATTAATTAAGGCTAATTAGGCAATTAGATTAGTGTAAACTTAATTAGGCTATTAATTAATTATTTTGGATTAATTAATTATTTCGAATTTATTTAATTTATTTATATTATATTTATTTAATTTAATATTATTTAATTTAATTTTCGGAATATATTTAATTATTTATTATTTCCAAAAATTATACCGGGATAGCCGGTCGTTAGAATTTCGTGCCGATTACTATGGTGTGATCAGATTATGCAATTGATTATTGGATTGTACAATTGAGTGATGGTTGTGAAATTTATGATATTAAATCAGAAAATACCGGGTGTCGGATTTTTAACACCGAAAATGGTTTTTAAATACTATATCAAATAGTGAGATTTGAAAAAGGAAGGGTATCAATTTTTCTTGTTCAAATTGACAGTGTACCTACACATGACTATTTTACCATGAGTTTTTAATATGAAGGAAATAGGCCAGGATCACTATTTTAAGTGAGGCATTTGAGTGCAATGCACAATGTCCTGGGCCGAGATTGAATGGTCATGTGTTGGTTAAGAGAACCCGTCCCGAGCTATTGAGTTGGACGTGCCCCTATATGAGATGCCCTACCAATGGATGCCGGTCGCAGTAGAGGCTGGACTGATACTCCTTTATGGAATGCCGTCGACGTAATGACGTTGCCGTGCTCGATGGGGCAAGACGATGCCTGTCTACGTTAGTAGACCGCCGAACTTCGAGTAGGCCATGCCCATGTGTGGCCGTCATTAACAATTGAAACGCATGCTGAGTGAAATTGACACGCCAGATTATGGGATAAAATTATGTGACATGGAATTGGGCGTGTCATAACGATTTAGCCCTATAATCAAAACCCCTATGGTTGTTTGAGATGAAAGTGTTGGCATTCCAGTTGTTTGAATTCTTATTACTGCATATGATTGAGTAATATGAACTGTACTGACCTGCAGGAAGGAACTGAGGCGAATGTGAGTCTCATTGATTGTGGTTGTGTGGCTAGGCCACCCTTGGGTGTATTTCTTTCCTAATAAGGGTTTAGGGGGTGAACTTGCTGAGATATTGTCTCACCCCGTCGTGGACTTCAACTTTATAGGTCCCTAGATGGAGGAGTGTCACGCGCGGTACGAGGTTCCGCAGACGAGGGATTTTGAGTTTACCTACATCCCTATTCCTGAGACTACCCTGACTTGGGAGTTGGTTGAGTGTATGGTTTGGGTCGATGAGGGCCTACCTGAGTTGGTACCTCACTGATTCAAGGCATGGTTCATTGGCTTCCGACAGGAGGGTCAAGAGGGTCCCTTGCGAGGTTTTGACAAACCTCCCGTCGGGAGTAGGGAGTGGGAGGCAACTCACCCGATGGGCCTAGACACCCCTGATGGTGATAGACCCGAAGCCCCCGGTGGTCATGGATGAGGAGTCTAGTGCCTAGATGTTTTGCTAGTACTTCTTTTTGAGCTAGACCCCTGTTGTTAGACTCGCTTTGTATATAAATCTGGTGTGTTTATAAAAGCATGTTTGGTTTGAAATTGTGTTCCTGCTTTTCTATCTCATGCTTTGTGTTGTCAGGGGTTATTGTTTCGCTTCCGCATATGCATTAAATTGAATGGGTCGCGACGCGTCCTGGGACGTCGCATATTTTATCGACCACCGAGGGATGGGCATGCGCTCGAGGATCGAGGCGTGACAAGATCACATGCTATGGATTTTGCCAATTTGCAAGCTAAAATTTTGCACCCATGCCTAAAATCTCGCCACCCTTAAGGTACTGAATCTTTGCATGAAATCAATAGTTGAACAATCCCACATGTTTAGGTATACAAAGAACACATGAAATCTCACGTGGGTGTATGCAAAGAGAAGGTGGAAGCTTCTCTAATGAGTGCTGGAGGCAAGCCTCATCGTCTTTCTCCAACCCAAATCGCAACTCCCTTTTGGTTTGGATTCACTTCAGATCATGAAAGCCACGTAACTTCGTGCTTTGAGTTTCTATGTTGGTGAGATATGTAAAGCATGAGATGACATAACTTATTACTGGTGGAAAAACCCTACATTGTTGCTACAAACCAATTTTAACCTTAGACTCCCATTCAAGGAAGAAGGATTAGCTCATCTCCCTCTAGGTTGGTGAAGGCACATGTAAGGAAAGATTGATAGGTGTAGAAAATAATGTGAAGAGAAATGATCATGCAAAATCTTACGGGTTTGAGAGACTCTTAGGAAAGAAGTCTAAAGTTTAAAAGAGACAAAACTCAAGTTCACCAACATTTAGATAGACCGTCTCCCTGTATAAGCAACTTTCTTGGTGATGCATTTCCAGATCTTCCTTATTCAACCTCAAAAAATAGAAACTTAAATCTAGCAAAAAGGCCTTTCAAGTATGTGCACAAAAGTTTCAACCAAAACTCATAGCAACCTAGTCCATCCATACATTACAGAGACTATCAGCATCTCCTAACAAGATTGTGCATATAAATGGGGATGTGTACAAGAAGTTTTAGAACTTATCACAAAAGTGCATGACATATAAAAAATGCAATCGAATCCTATAACTTGGTAAATTAGTGCAAATACTTGTCTGCCAAGAGCCTTGGCGGTGGATTAAATGGTGTGAATGATGGAAACGACCACTATCTCTAAGCCTCTATCCTACTCTCAGGTATCCTCATTGCATTTATGCCAGTGTTTCCATTTGTACAAACACCAAAAGTTGAAACTAAGATTTCTGTGCCAGGGAAAAAGTATAAAGGGATAAGTGCTGCAGAAGTCCTAAAACTTGTCACGAAAATGTAATTGAGTCCTAAAATTTGCAAAAAGTGCAATCAAGTCCTAAAACTTGTCAAATTGTTTCAATCGAATCCTAAAGTTAACGCCATCGACTTTTTTAACGGAAAATGCTGACGTGGCATCTAAAATTAATTTTTATTTTTCAGGTGGCTTTTTAAATTATTTTTTATTCATTTTTTAAAAAAATTAGATTTAAAAACTAAAAAAGAAAAGTTAAAATTTATTTTTAAAAATTGTTAAAAAATGGCAGCCACTAATTTTATTTTCTTTTTTTAAACAATTTTTAAAAATAAATTTTAACTTTTCTTTTTAGTTTTTAAATCTATTTTAAAAAAAATAATTGAATAAAAAATAATTAAAAAAGCCATCTGAAAAAAGAAAAAATATTTAAAAGGTCACGTCAGCATTTTCCGTTAAAAAGGCTAATGGTGTTAACTTTAGGATTTGATTGAAACAATTTGACAAGTTTTAGGACTTGATTGCACTTTTTTCAAGTTTTAGGACTCAATTGCATTTTCATAACAAGTTTTAGGACTTCTGTAGCACTTATTCCAAATATAAATGAATTGTTTTGATCCCTCAATTCTTGATATTTCTTGTTGATCGACTAGTTTGATTGGTAAGTTGCTATGTGATTGCAAAAAAAAAAAAAAAAAGTGAAACATGTTACATTTGTATGGCTTGTTTCCCCAATTCAACATGTCAAGTTATTGTAAAAGCATTTGAGGTAGATGTGATATTCTTGCAAATTTCTTAATACATGCTTTATGGTAACGTATATAATTCTCCCTTCTTCACACACTTTTTTTTTTTTTTTTTTTTTATGGTAGCATGCATGTTTTGTTGTGGATTTTTCGATAGCGTATATGATTACGCCAATTCAACATGTCAAGTTACCTTAATTTTTTGCTTAAACTAATAATGAATTCTATCGGGTTTCTTATATGGTGACCCAATTCAAATGTCAAGTTAGTTTGATTTATGTACTCTCTAGATGTGATTATTATGAAAGCATTCTAGATAGATGTGATATTATTGCATTCTTAATACATGTTTTATGGTAGTGTGAGTAGGTACTGTAGTAGATTTTAAATTAATAATAAGTTGAATGTTGTTATTGCTAGATGTACTCAAACAACTTTTTTTTTATTGCTTATGATACTTTTCAATGAAGTAATTCTATTGCTTTGTATGTTTTGTGTTGAGAAAACACTCCCTAAGTAAATTTAAAGATTGACAAAACTTATCCCTAGTAAAGACTTTGATTTTGATAATAAGTATTTTTCAGATGAAAAGTCTGATGGGATATAATCAGATGATATCAATTAGAATTAAAGTTGCGACTTAATTATTTCCTTCCTTATGTGTTTCGTCAAATGGTTAAGAAGGAGACAATATACTCTTGTAACGACTAGTGGTAATTGATTGGATTTTCTGCCTTATATATAAGGAGTTCCAAAGAAAAATTTGAAAATATCTTTTGAAAATTTGGATTTCCTGGAACATTATACTTGAGGTTAAACATTCTTTCTAAGTTGAATTACTCGACCTATGAAAACCCAAACTACTGTATGAGTGGTAGAATCAACCAAAAGCTTCATTCTCGGCAATTTTGAAGTAATCAAATCTTCTAAGAGAGATTTAGGCCAATGGATAGATTGCTTGGATAATCTTTTGGGAGATATGTCTAATGGTCAGCTTGGATAGGGAGGAGTATGAAAGGAGGTCTCGAAGCCAAAAGGATTGATGAAGCACGAGAGAATTGAAGCTCAAAGTTTGAAGACTATTTCCGATCAAATACATTCATCTTTGTGAGCATTATTGTATAATCATTTAAAGGTCAAGAGTGTGTGAGGAGTTATTCACATGAGCTTGAGTATTCATTACTTAAATTTTGTAATCTTTGATTAATTTTTAATAATGGAAACAATCAAGAGGCTGTTAGCGCGGGAGAGTGGACGTATGCTTACAAAAGCTGAACCACTATAATCTTTTGTGTGTAATTCTCTATCTCTTACTTTCTTTATTTTATTTGTGATAGAATTGTACACTGATAAGATTTGACCACTACACTCGCTGTCACCAGAAATTATATCTTCACAATATTAAATTAAATTCTTTTAATTTCCACAATATCACTTATTCACTCCCTCTAGGTGATTGATTTAGCCTTAACATTTTGTTGGTTTATAGCCCAAATGTGCTTTCTTAATATGGTGACAAGAAGAATGAGGGCACCGACATCTAAATCAAGTGGTGTGACTCCTAATGACGTCAAGTTGGAGATGACTTGCTAATGTGGTCTTCAATCACAGGTTCTTATTGCAAAGACAAGGAAAAATGTAAGAAGAAGGTTTATGGATGTGTTAAGTTTGATGGTCTAGGTTGTCGTGATTACTTCATATAAGTTGACCCAAAAATACTAGATTAATCAAGGGACATGACAGTCAACCTCCTTGAAAGAAATCAAGCCGATTGTGGTGCAACAAGGTTGATATGAACTCAATGATAGCTAAAATGAAGACGCGATGGTGCAACATAGATGTTCAAAGGAGGAGCCTGCACAAGGGAAGCAAGAAATGATGCTATACCAATTGGCAGTTCTTCTATGTATATGTTATATCATTATGTTGGTTGTATGTAGTACAAAAGTTAGTGGGAAGTTTCTAAGTCTTCCATAGTATCATGTTTCTAAGTTTGTAAGACTAGTTATAAGTAATCACGATGAATGTCTACTTTTATGAATGTTGTCAAGTTGTACAACTTGTGGTTTGAAACTAACTCTCGTCAGAAAATAATAAAAAAGAGTACCTTAGGTATATTGTGACTTATTAATGTAAAAGAATATTTGCAGCTAACAACCAATTATGCAAATAATGACAATAGAAACTATGTTTAGCAAATAATAGCAAACATGTCTAGCAAAAAGATAATTTGTGCAGCAAAATGTGGCAACTTTTGTGAAAGTTATTGAGGAATTTTTTGAACAACATCAACTCCTATATTAACAAGCTTAGTCCAAGAATTTCAAACACTTGTCAAGACCAAGCCATCTTTCAAAATAATTCCTTAAAATTCAATCTCCTTAGTTCCAGTTTGGGATACAACATTAACTTTAGCCACTGAACAACAAATTTACCTATTTGTCATACAAAAAACTAGCTCATAATTTACATAAAACTAGCCATGTCAGCAAATGCATCAATTCAAGTCTATGGTCTCTAATGGTCCAGCAAGTTTGATGTTCACTTGATAAGTTTTGACCTTTTTCTTGTATATCATGTACTTCTTGTGACTCTTTTCCAAACAATAGGCTTTCAAGGAGCAGTTGTAGCATAAGATGAGAGGTTGGAAACTCGCTTGGGGTTGTGATGGTGGCTTTGGCTTTACAACAACATACTTTTGAGAAATTCTTAATGATTAAGGCTGAGAACTCATCTTAGGTTTTGAAAGTGCCTCAACTTTACAGTAATTTGCTTTCGAAGATAAGTTGTTAATGATTGAGGATGGAACTGTCCCAAGGTTGTGGTGTTGGCTTTGACTTTACAGCAACATGCTTTTGATGATAAGTTCTTAATGATTGAGGTTGGGAGTTGTCTTGGAGTTTCGGTAGTGACTTTGGCTTTACAATAAGATGCTTTCAAGGAGAAGTTTTTAATGATTGGGGCTATGCACTAGCTTGGGGATGTGCCTTTGCCATTGAAGCTCCTAAAGCTACTCCTTTCTCTAATAGTTTCAATAATCTTATACTAGTTGTGTCAGGCTATATAAGAATGGACATATTTTTAGGCCAATGAGACAGTCAGTTGCTATTATAAAATGTTAAAACGATATCCACATTAAGAATTTTAAGGTTTATCTAAGGATTTGTGTAAACACCTAATTCTACCATTTTCTTCTTCTACAGTTGTGATTGTCCTGGCATCATTACCATTTCAATTGCAAGTCTTTTAAAGTGGAATAAAAAACATTGGTCATGAGAATGTAGTCAAGATACATGAATGCATAGGGATTGAACTATTACTCACTAGGATTTCCTGAGGTTTATCCCAAGCTATTGCACTAGCTTAAGCATAAAAAAAAAATTCCTTGTTGTTGATCAATATTGACTTCAACAAAAGCATTAGCCTATCCACTACGGGCTTGTTTGGTTTAGCTTTCCTAAAGAGCTTTGAGCTCCCAAAGTCCCTTGGGGAAAATATTTGGTGTTTGGCAACCATTTTCGAAAGCTACTTGGCCAAATGTCAGCATTCCCCATGCTGAAAGCCTAATGCTGGGGAGGACCAGCTTTGAGCATTGGGCATTTCGGAAATGCCCGTTCACTGTTCATCGACTACTGTTCATCTTCTCCCCCCTTCTTTTCCGTTCGTCTCCCCCTTCTTCTTTATTCATCGACTACTGTTCTTCGTCTTCCCCGCCGGTTGAGAGTTCAGCTTCTCCGGTAGCCAGCACCGTCGCGTGGGGGTCCCGCGTCCCCGGTGACCACTGCCCAGGGTGGCAGGACTCGCAACCCAGGTGGCGTCGCCTGGCGGGCGCGAGCCAGATCTGGCTGTCGGCCAGATCTAGGTTCCCTAGACCTCGGCTAGCCTCGCCGGTGGCCAAATCTAGTCGCTGGTGTTTGGCCCGCCATTGTTCGGAGTTTTGTCGGATTTTTTTTTTAAAATAATAAAAGCCCTTTGCAAATGTTGGGTTTACCAAATGGTATTTACACCAAAGTCACTTTCCAATGCCCAATTTGCCAAACGTCCGAGCATTCCCAAAAACTCCTTTACCCCAAAGATATTTGCATTTGGCCAAAGGCATTCCCCCAAAGCTGAACCAAACGGAGCCTACATCTAGTTACATTAGCACTAGCCTTACATCCTCTTATAGTTGTATTGGACCAAGCAAAAGCATTGGCATGCCCATTGTTATCTTGTACAGCTACACTGGCTTTCGTAGAAGCATTGGCTAAATTATTAGCTTGCCCACTATTGTCTTGTATAGATGCATGGCTGCTACAAAAAAAGTGACCTGGCCTTTAGATCCTCTTTTAGTTGCACCTGTTGTTGTTGTAGGTTTAGCTTAAATACATACTCATCATAATTAAACTGAAACCTTCATATTAAAACTTATAATAATGATTCTACCACAACATGTCTTTTTTCGAGTCTTGATCTGATGGAATTCGCCTGAGATCGAGCATAAGCTGGAGCTCCAAGCGCATTAGCATAGGCACTGGATGTACATACATTGGCCTAAGAATCACGTAGCAAATATTAATTGATAATATACAAAGACAACAAGCTTAGAATTAAGAAAATCAATTAGTTGAAGAAATAATTTTTTTAGAGGACATCCCTTGTATTTGTGTCCAACCACATTGTAAGTAGAATAAGTCTCACTTACCATTTTTAGTCATTCTATCTCCTCAATTGGTTGCTTTCTTTGTTCCTTTTTGACCGACTTGGCATGTTTTTATTGGTGGGAGTTGAGGAGTTTCTTTCTTGGTTTTCTCCAAAAAAATTTGCTCTCTTATAGTAGGGCATCATGAATTGATAAGCATTTAGATATTTATTCTTGTTGAAGCATTTAGCTAGGTAGTCATCTCAATCATTTATTTTTGTGGTGTATTGCATACATGGTATGGCAACATGAAATTCCATTAACTTCTCAAGCTTTACAAGAACAAGTCTTCAAATTCAAGTCAACAACATATCTGCCATCACCTTCCATGATCTAGTATCTTTGCTTTCCATTTCATACAAATAGTAATACCTACTAGCAATTGTATTTTGATGTAACTTATGCATATTGGATTATAATTTCTTGTCCATCTAGCATATGCATCTCTTTGATTGTGCTTTCCATTCATAATCGTGATTCTAATCCTTCAACATACTCATGATGGCTTTGCACCTAGCTTTCGTGCGCCTACCACTGAAAGCTTCACTAAGACTGTTATCAACAACATCACATTTTATTTTTATGTCAAAAAAGATTTTACGCAAATGTTCTAGCTTAGTGTGGAATATATCATCATGAGCTTGTAGAGTCATTTCCTTCAACCTCAATCCATGCACCTCAAAATTTGCCATATTAATACTCTTAGCATATTTCCAAAATTATCTCATCAATTGCTTTCCTTTCTATTTTTTACCCTCATCCAAATCCTTATTACCAATCTCAAGCCAATTCATGTCATCATTAGCATTCCCAATCACATTATTAAACACATTATTAGTTTCCAACTCAGTTCCCCCTATCTTAGTAGTCATCTCTTCATCACGAACATGCTCAACATACAATTAAGTATTTTCAAATAGAAGATAATCATATAATAGTTTTATCACATTAGCATTATCTCATAAATACCTAAGAATTACCCCATCTTCAAGAGTACTACTTCCAGGAACTCTATAAAAGAGTTTCTTTATTTTATGCCCGCCCAAAGCCTCAATAGCTTCAATTATATTAGATATTTAACACTTACTTAAGTCTATTTCAAGAATATTAACCTGTCCACCAACATATTCCAAGGACGGTCCAACTTGAAATTTATCTCCAGAGAAAACGACGGCATAAAACTTTGTTGTTAGCCATTGCACTTACAAAAGAATAAAAACAAATAGCACTTTTAATCATCAAATTTTAACTAAAAATTAGTAATGACTTTAGCTATAAAAGGAAATGGTTAAGGTAAAATACACTTTTTTTTAGTATGTTTTCTATGAAACCACATTGACAAATGAACTTAAGAGCAGTCGGTCCTCCAATACCCCATAAATTCATTCCAAAAACAAGTAAGTAAATCATCAAGAAATATTGAGAGGGCTGAATCATTTATGCAATCATAAAAAATATGTCAAGAAATTGGCAATAATATAACATATACCTTAAATACTTTCATAGTAACTTGACGTGTTGAATTGGGGGCGAAAATCATGCAAATGTAAAATATTTCGTTTTTTTTTTCCAATTACATCACAACTTACCAATCAAACTAGTCGATCAATAGGAAACATCAAGAATTGAAGGATTGAAAAAATTCCTCTAGGCTTTTTTCTCCTGGCACAGAAAATCTTAGTTTCAACTTTTGATGTGTTTGCACATATGCAAACACCAACACAAACGCAATGAGGATACTTGCAAGAAGGAGAGAGGCTTATAGATAGTGGCCATCTCCATTGTCGATGTCGCTTGATCTATTGCCAAGGTTCCTGTGGGGTGAGTTCTCGCATGAACTCCAACTCATAATGGACGTCCAACTTCATCTCTACAAACTCCAAATCGTAATGAGGATTAAACTCCCACTTGTGAGGGACCCAAATTGTGGTATGTATAGACTTGATTTGGGGCTTAGGGTTGAGAGGGGAGTCTTTGTTGATGCCGCTCGATTTGCCATTGAGGCTTTCAAGGGAAGAGTCTTCACACAAACTTGCAATTGATGTAAAAGAGAAGGACTTGATTTGGGGCTTAGGGTTTAGACAGAAGAGACGCCAATTTGGGAAGAAGGAGAAAGCAAAAAAGAAAATGAGACATGAAGAGGGGGATACGAGATTTTGTCATTTTTGGATATAAATTATCCAAAATGACGTTATTTTGCAAACGTGGACAGTTTTAGTTGACTTAGTTGCCATGTAAGAGAGAGAAATGATTAAATAAGCAACGTTAGCATTTTACATTAATAAGATTGAACGAAACTAATGAATTGACTTGATTGCATAAACTCACCTAATTTTAAGACTTAATTACACTTTTTGTAAGTTTTAGGACTCAATTACACTTTTATAACAAGTTTTATGACTTCCCATGCACATATCATCATATAAATAAGGATGGATGCATTTAGCAAGAAGAATTGTACCACTCTAATGTCAATGCTTTCTCATTACATTTGTATTAGCACTATGCAAATAGGACTTGGCCGAACTCTTCTCACAAGTGACACACTTAGACAAAAATGAAGTGAAGAGATGCGTTGTTTTTCCTTCTTCTTTTAAATGAAGAATAGTTTAAATCAATTTATAGAGTTTAAGAAGTCATGTACTAAACAAATTTGAACTAAAGAAATATATGAATTCAAGAGATACATGATAAATGAGATATATGAATTTAAGAGATACATGAATCTAAGAGAAATATAAATTGAAGAGATATAACTCATTTAGCTTGTTGATCCATTAACTCATAATTACAACAAATCTCCATGTTAATGGATTAACAAAACATTTGGACTCGAAAAACTCTAAATGTGCCTATGGCAGTACATAACATTAGGATATGTAACCTTTGCTTTGAACCATTTATAATGAAAGCCTTCGAATTCCTTAACTAATCGATAGACTAAATCTTGAATCACCAATTGTTTATGTAAGTCTAGACAATAATACGAAGTATCTCTAATTCAAAATTAGTTCCCAGTTCTCTTCATTCTTTTGGCTCTAAATCTCTCACAAATCACATGTGCTTTTAAAATCTAGCCTTTAAACATTTTTATAGAGGTGGCCACCTTAACACATTTATGTGCATTCCTATCAAATGTATCCTACCAATCCTTATTAGGATATTGTATTCCAACCTATTAAAATTATTAAGAGCATAGCATACCTTATAATGTCGAAGGAAGCACTGTTGCATCATGAGAATAGGAGACAATGCTCACACTAAAGTTTTTAAAATTCGTGTTGTCTTATTGACCTCAGTACACATAATCTCCAATCACCTTATTAGGTTTCCACCTTGGAACTTCTTTATCAAGTTAAGGCTTTTAACCCCATCAAGATGCAAAGTTTACCTGCTCTCTTGACAAACCTTTTAGGGAATTTGTAATGTTTTCCTTTGACTTCATAAAATCTAAAGAAATTATTCTATTTGAGGAAATTTGTAGTATGGTATTATGTCTACAACGAATGTGCTTAGACTTACTATTCAAGAATGTAGTTTTCGCACATGCACACGCACGCGCACACACAAATATGTAAGTTGTATAACGAAGTTATGGCAATTAACATCTTAAATGATGTTATTATTATTACAAGTAAAGTATTAAAATAGTCTAGACCTTCTATTTGTCTAAACCCTTTGGCAACTTGTTGTACTTTATACTTATTTATGGAACCATTAGCTTTACGTTTCATTTCAAATTACATTCAATTGGTTTATTTCCAAATGGAGGATTAACCAATTTCCACATATGGTCACATAGGATGAATCGATATCATTTACCAACAGTTTCTTTTCGGAAAGGAGAAAGAAGCATCTGAAGGTGATATTGCCTCTTTAAACGGTTGAGGCTCACCTTCTAAAATGTTAGAATTCTATCTAGTAGCCTTATCTTGATGCACCTTTTTATTGGTCTTTAAGTACGATTGTGATTTACATTCGGCAAATTTTATTCTCTTCCCTTGTGTAGCTCTCACATACTTGACAACTTGTCCGATATTATGTAATGATCCATCAATAACCTTTAGACCTTCCTGTATAATGAGATTCAAAACACGTGCACCACAATGCACAATAAAAAAATGTCCATCACATAGCAAAGAGGATCTCATAGAAGGTGTATTTTTCCAAATATCAACCATATTGTTATTGTATGATGCATTGTCTAATGTAATGCTGAAAATCTCCCTCTCAATGCCCCACTCTCTCAACCAAGTCAGCAATTTTTCCAAAATAATGGCACCACTATATGGAGGTGTGAAACACAAGATTTTTGAATGCAATCGCCAATCCTCATTGATGTAATAGGCAGTGACAGTCATATAATGATTCGTAGTGACAAAAGTCCATAGGTCAGAAGTTAAACATATTCGACTCGAAAGAGACACTAAATTGGATTTCAAATTTCCCTTCTCTTTCTCATTAGCTTTTACCACATCACTTATTGCTATATTCCTTAATATGTCCTTCACATTAAGGTTGAGGTAACTAAACAACTCTTTGGTAGCCTCATGCTCTATAGAAGAGTAGGTATAATTGTGTTTGATTATCACTCTTGTTAGCATGTCTCTAAATAGAGCTTGGTCAAGTTGTACTATGGAACCATCAATATTGACTTCTCGGTTGGGACAAGTATCTAAAAAACGCAATAAGTTTTTTGTCCCATAGCTAGCCATTTAAGTTACTTCACACCACTTGTTTTTAGCTTTTCTCAAGCCATCGCCATCTGTGAATTGTTCATATTTAGACCATACAATCAAAGTGCATTTTCTTGAACGTTTAGAGCAAGTAAAGTTATCTTCCTCATCTTCATGAACAAATGATGCAACTCTATATCTCTCGAATTGTTCGGTAGTTGAGTATTCTTCTCTATCCTCACTAGCCCTTGACATGTCAACTAATTGGTCAAAGAAAACATAAATTAGAACAAGTTTAGGATTGCTCATTATGAGTTCAACATGAAGGGCAAAGAAAGAGTTCATACATGGAACGTTGATCTTAATCAAATTAATAATGGGATCGCCTAGGATTTTTAAGTCCTAAATCCCAAGTCTCCAGTATCTATACAAAAAAAATTGCAGCATCCAATTGCCATCAACGAGACTATACAAAAAGCTCCAAATTAGCAGCGACTTAGTGGCAATAGAGAATCATCCAAATATCAAGCATGTGCATTATAGCAACATCACAATTAACATCCTCATTATTCCTCGCTCGTATCATACAAACCAATAGAGAATGTGTTCTAACTACTTCACACGCATACATAAATAGAGCAAGTAAGAACACAAGCTTGATGCATGGATACAAAAAAAAAAAAAAAACAAAGGAATCGGACGATAATAAAATTGATAAGGGACATAACCAAATGCATGCTTTCCCAAAACATAGAAGATCAGAGAATAAACCTATCGACGAGCTTTTTACTTTATTATCATGTTATGACTAATGAATAGTGATTAACACAACCACTACAGTGATCTCGACAGGCTGCACCCTTTTTTATGATAAGAATGTGTTTTGATTATCCTCAAATTGCAAACCAGCAAAGAACACATCACGCAAGTAACGAAAAGCACTTTTAGTATGTTGAAGACTTGTTTTGCTACATACTTTTGAAGTATAACACCTTTCTGCTACAATTTGTCTAGATGAAGGCAAAGCAAGGGTTTTTGATATGCTCTATTCAATGTAGGTTAGTTTTAATAAGAGCCCAACTCCTTTTTCATTTATACATTTTGATGTGTGGGGTGCTTCACCAATTGTTACCATGTCTGGCATTCGTTGGTTTGTAACTTTTGTGGATGACTGTACTAGGATGACTTGGTTATATTTAATAAAACATAAAGATGAAGTAGGGGCAATATTTCATGTATTTCACTGCATGATCATGACTCAATTTGGAGTTCAAATCCGTGTCTTTCGCAGCGACAACGGCGGTGAATATATTAACTAACACCTCACAGATTATTTTCAAGACCATGAGTTAATTCACAAGACCTCTTGCACTCAGACACCCCATCAAAATGGTGTCACCGAATGGAAAAACCGTCATATTCTAGAGACAACGAGGGCACTCCTAGTAAGTAGGCAGGTTTTGAATTGATTTTGGAATGCGGCTGTGGCTATTGTCGTGCATTTGATGAATTGCATGCCCTCCCACGTGTTGGCATTGTAGAACCCACTCTAGGCTCTTTCGATGCATGTCTCACTTCTCTTAATCTCAACTTTACCTCCCAATGTATTTGGGTGCATGGCCTACGTCCACCTACATAAGAATCAACGAAGAAAACTCGACCCATGCGCTGTCAAGTGTGTTTTTCTTAGCTATGGAATCCACTAAAAGGGATATCGTTGCTACAATTCGAACACAGTCATGTGACCATGGATGTCACAATTGTTGAATCTAAACTCTTCTTTCCTACCACCATTATTACCCTTCGGGGGGAGATTTATGGTGAAAGGGTAAGTTGGTGGAAAGATGGCATGGTGGCAAGGGCTAATGGTGCATCTAACTCATGGCAGCATGGTCTAGCAGCACTAGTGATAGGAGATTTAGTGGGATGAATAGCAAGTCCGACTTTGGATCAAGGTGGTGGACAAGAAGACTAGTAGCAATTTCTTTAAAGATGACCAGCAAAGTATTTTGCTACAAGAGGAACAAGAATAACCTTAAGAACTATCCTCTCTTCCTCAAAATATCCCCTCTTTAGTACTCGACAATTCTTCTGAGGATACTCCTCAAGTAGGCTCTTTGATCACACATGATTTTCTTGTTGATACTGATGAGGCTATTGATTATAAATTGCCTGGTAGACATAATCAAGGTAAGGCTCCTAATAGGTACTCACCATATGTGGAGGAATGCAAGTCAAAGTACTTCTTGAGAGCAACCATTGTCTTACTAATAGAAACATCCCGAGAGTCCGCCGATAAAAATAACTACATGAGTGGGCTGGTTTTTGATTCTTTGCCTTACTTTGAATTCTAGTCCGAGGTCGACATGGTCGGCTTTAATTATGTGGAACCAAACTTGTATTACTAATTTTGTTTTGACAAGGAGATTGTTGAAACATTTGAAGGTGTTTGTGGCTAATGTCTCTACAATTCAAGTTCCTGGTGGAGTATAAGAAGCCTTGAGGGATCTTAAGTGGGTTTAGGCAATGAAAGAGGAGATGGCAACCATTGTAGAAAAATAAGACTTGGAGACTGGTAGAGTTGCCGAAGGGAAAAAAGACAGTAAGGTGCAAGTGGGTCTTCACCGTCAAATACAAAGCAAATGGGTTGGTTGAGAGGTACAAGACACGGCTGGTAGCAAAGGGATATACCCGACCTATGGTGTGGACTATCAAGAAACATTCTCTCCAATTGTAAAGCTGGATACTATAAGGGTTTTGATATCACTTGCAGCAAACTTGGACTAGCCTTTGCACTAGTTTGATGTGAAGAACTTGTTTCTTCACGGAGATCTAGAGGAAGAATTATACATAGAAGTCCCACTTGGGTATGCATATGCTAATAGTCAAATGTGGTGTGCAAACTCCAGCAGTCATTATATGGGTTAAAGTAATCACCCTACGTGTGGTTTGGTCAATTTAGCTTAGTGATGAAGAGGCATGGATACACTCAAAGTAATTTTGATCGTACATTATTCTTGAAGGGTAGACAGGACAAAGTGATGGCATTGATCATAAACGTGGATAATATGATCATCACAGGGGATGATCTAGAAGAAATTGCAGACCTTAAAAGGTAGCTAGCCAATGAGTTTGAGATGAAAAATTTGGGAGGCATGAGATATTTCTTGGGAATTGAAGTAGCCGATTTTGAATGAAGGTATTTTCTTATCTTAACGAAAGTATGTGTTGATTTATTAGCTAAGATTGGAATGTCGAAGTGTAAGCCCGTTGACAATCCTATAGTTCAAAATCATAAACTCGGAGAGTTTCCTGATAAGGTGCCTACTAATAAAGACTTGTGCCAAAGGTTAGTAGGGAGATCGATTTATTTGTCACACACTCATCTTGATATTGTATATGCTGTAGGGGTTGTGAACCAATTTACGCATGCTCCAAGTGATGAACATATGAATGTTGTGGTTCAAATTCAACACTTCTTGAAGTTAGCTCTAGGAAAAGGATTGTTCTTTGTGAAGAACTGTGGCATCCGGAAATTTAGACGACCCTCAAATATGCAACGGCCGTGAGTAATCGACGGGAGTATCATCGGTACCACATTTGGCCTAGTTTCATCGTCACTCGACGTCTTGAAACATTAACTTTTAGAGAAAAAGAAATTTTCCTTGAATGACCATATGAACAATCCCACCAATAGCCATGTTATTTTTATCTCTTAGACCAATCAGCCGTACAACAAGAGAAGTCTTTGGACTTTGACTGATTGATATTTATTTTTTTAAGAGTTGAAGGGATGGAATTCGGCCGTGCATAAGGAACATGCATGCCGCGCGGAGAGGAGGAATTGCCCACGTCCAATGCCGCCCCAACCTCTCCCATTTAGTCGACACTTTAGTCAACCATGGAGGGGGATTATTGACCGGATTAGGGCTAGCAACAGCCACGTTGCTCTTCATTCGGTGGCCAACGCAGGAGGAGAAACCGAGCAAAGGAAAGCCACACCTCCACCAGCTGTCTTCGGTTCCTGCTACCACCGAGAGAATTCCCATGCATTGACTGAAATAGTCAACAAACCAAAGGAACAAAAGGATCCGGAATTGAGGGGAAGAGAGAGAATGAACCGAGCATAACCTTGAGCAGAGAGAGAGTGATCGAGAGAGAGAGAGTTTGAGCGAGGGAGTGAACGGAGAAAGGAAGGGGGAGAAGGTCGCCCCTCCGTCTGTGCTCGTGCTGCCGTAGTCAACGCCGCTAGTCTTCGCCGCCGTTGAGCCGCACCCGAGACCCACGAGCCCTCTGTTTTTGCTTGCCGTCGAGCTAAAGGACTAGAGGCAAGTGAAAGTCCAATAATCTATATAATGTAATGTTGTTGTTGTCGTCTAGTGTAGTGCAATAGACTTGAGGAAATGTTGAGATGAAGGCTGAATGCCGAATTGTGGGTGATTGAAGTGGACTGGAATTAAGGAATTGAGGAAATACTTTGGTTTCAACATGTTCTTTTAAAGTCTTTTGATCTAGAATCATAAATATAGATTTTTATAGACTTTGGAAGCAAATTAGACAAGGTATAGGCGTGAGATTCCACTAAATCTATGCTGTCCAGAACAACTCACATGTAGTCAGTAACTTCGTCGAGTTTCTATGGAGGTTTCTAATTAGAATTTGGTTTTGATTTCAGAATGGAAATTGTGAGGAGTTGTTTAAATTATAACATGTATTTAGGTCAGATTTTCTGTATTAGTATAGTGGGCACAAAACCTTGGAGGTGTGATGTTTTCAGCTAGCGTATAAAACTAGAAAACCTAAGTGTGTACTAGAATTTTTATAAAAATTCGGAGTTGATTCGGGTAATACTTTCCTCAATGAGGTCGCAACATACCTTTGTACGTGCAACATTTTGGGTTTGATTGTTTAGTTGAGGAGGTCGAAAAGCTTTACTTTGTTATTGCAAAATTCTGGTTGATGGAATAAATCTGTGGCTGAGTCATGCGACTTGATACTCTCTGTACGCGACTAATTAGATTCAGCATCCTTCATGAAATTCTTTCCTTTAGATCTCATCTATAACATACCAAAATTTTAGAATTTTCTGAGTTCGTTTAGGGGTTATACCAAAATTCTTACTAAAACTGTGCATTCTGACTTTTGGACTGTTTTATTTCGAGTTTGCTTAATTTATTTCAAGGCTGAACGCATCTTGATTTATCATTTGACATGATGGTATTGGCATTCAGCATATCATTCAATATTGAGATTTGATGAAGACTCATGGGACATCTTGTCATTGCGTTGAAAATTGTTTTTGATATTAAGATGTTAATGTTGCCGTTGGACCCTCGGGTCAACGATGCCCCGGGAGTCGGGAGGCCCAGAGGATCGAATGAGTCGATGCCTTGTGGATGCCTGGGGTCCATAGTGCCCCATAGGTTTTCCTTGGGAGCATCGGGATGGCCGGTAGTATGTCGATACGTAAATCCAAAGGGTAGGGGTAACCATTTTCATGGCGATCCCCAGCGATTCCTCGTGACGCCAGGTGGAATGCGAGATGCTTAAGAGGTGTAACGAAACACGCTCTAGATGCCCGGTGGCCTAGTGGCTAGATGCCAGAGGCTTTCGTGACGCCAGGTTGGGTGCGAAATCCTAGAAGGACGCAAAAATTGGTCCTCTGGGGGATGAAACCTTTTGAATGTTAAAACTAATGGTTCTACTAAGTGTGAGTGTGGTTTGGTTATGAGACTAAATTGTATGGCATGGAATGGAACGTGTCATAACAATTTGGCCCTATGATCGAGACTTGTGTGACTGAACGTGATGCATCTTGATCTTTTGGAATTGCATTTGCCACTGCATTAAAGAATTTTATGGTTTTGATGCATACTCATTCATTGATAATATGTTTTTGTCTATCTTGCATAAAACTAGATCGTGATGGCTTGCATAGTATAGTTTAATGGATCTTTTGCTGCTGAGTGGTTGTACTCACCCCGTTTGGGGACTAACATTTCAGACTAGACAAGATGCATATGTTGCCTGTAGCTCCCGGTACATTTTATGGACTTCCGGTCGACCTGCAATGCGAGGTGTCGGAGCATCACCATCCCGAAGTGCGAGGGCTATCCTTTACTCGGGTGCGGGTGTTGATTTTGTTTGACGTTGGTCCTCCCCCCGGCCCGGTACTGCAGGAGTATCTGGCTATTTTCGTCCGCCGAGATGGACACACGCTGGGGCTGCTGCCACCGCCGCCAGCTGATGGACCGAATGAATGGGTGTGACCGCGAGCGAGGGTTAGCAAAGGCAGCATTTTTGGACGCCGACACTGATTGATGGACTTATGTATATGGCTGTTGGGAAAAAGAAAGTTGGGTATCTTTTGATATGTAGCTGGGTATAGGAAACCACGGCATTTTTGGCGTACCGACTGAATGATGTCCATCAGGTTTTATGTAAATAAAAGTGTCTGGCTTTTACCTATAAAACTGTATAGTAAGTGTGCATCGTTTTCTGAATATGGGATAGGGAGATGTTATATATGCTTCCGCTATATTTCTGCACAGGGACCAATGTAAGAATTATAAACCCCCAGGACTCATGGACTTCCTGAAAATATCATGGTATCAAAGTAATAGATCTTCAGGTTGAGAGAAAGCAAGTGATCTGTGGCGGCCCCAACGGATCGGGGGCCGTTCAAGGGGTGCCACAAGAACGGTCATTTGGAGGTAGAGGGATTTATGAATGCAGATTGGGCAATTAGTGCCTTTGATTGGAGGTCCACGTCAAGCTATTTCACATTTGTGGGAGGAAACTTGGTAACATGGATGAGAAAAATGCATAAGGTTGTAGCCTTATCAAGTGCTGAAGTAGAATTCCGAGGGGTAGCTAAAGGTCTATGCAAGCTACTATGGCTAAAAAGGTTGATGACTAAACTTGGTTTCCGACTTTGAGATAAGACTATTTTGTGATAATAAAGCTGTGATTGAAGTTTCTCACAATCCAATTCAACATTATCGTACTAAGCATGTTGAGGTGGATAGGCATTTTGTCAATAGATGCTAAGGTGATAAAGTTTCCATTTGTCAGATCTAAAGATCAGTTGACAAATGTTCTTACAAAAGCCTTGTCAAATCGAGCTTTCCACAGCTCACTTGTCAAGCTAGGTATCAAAGACATCTTCTCACCAGCTTGAGGGGGAGTGTGGGAAGATATGCAATATCAACCCAAGATTGCAGTTGATTGAATGAATCAATTTGGGATTGGATTTGATTCCTTAGATCAATCCAGAATATTTTCTTTCTATTTATTATTCATACGTTGTATTATATAAAGAGCTTTGTACATGTCATCAAAACAAGTCACAGAAATACAAAAAAAACATTTCTCCATTTCTTCGATTCTCTCTCTTCCTCCCTATTTTCTGTCATGCCCCACAAAATCTAACAAGCAGTTACCAATCAAAATTGATCGGAAGAATTTACATTGGTAAATCGATAAAAGATCTAGGACTAAAAAGATCAAATTGAAAAGTTTTCTAATTGAATGGACATTCGTACAATATGTTTATAATTTATTTGTTTTTATCAATTATCCCCATATCGACAATATTTTGAGGTGAACATGGGATAGTCTACTAGTTTCTGGAGTAATGTTCTCAATCCATTTCTTGTACGAACTAGCATATAAAAAAAAATGGTAATCTTGGCTATCACTATAGAAAAGAAAAAATAAATACGACTTAAAGCGAGCGAAGCACATATCCACCTTGTAAAAGTTTTTATTATCTCGTTCTTCGCTAATTAAAAGGACAAAAGGGTATTAATTGTCAATGCTATTGCTAGCAATGCCTATCTATTACCATCGGAGGTTCACACCCTCGTGGAATGAGGGGTTGTCATCGTCCTTGAATCTGGATTTAGGATGAGTGTCGGCATAGGCAAGCTTGTCAAGCAACTCTATAATTGTTAGCTTGGAAACATGTTGTAAGCTCTAGCTCACGATGACTATCACTATCTATTGCCAAATATTCTTAGGATTTTGATGACCTCTCTTTTTGAATAATATCGCGATAAGTTGGTCCGTGAAATTGGGAGCTTGGTCGTGTCGAGTGGATCCAGCTAATAATGATTTTAGAATCTAGTGAACAGGCCGCACTTGTGTCCCGTTGCCCCGAACCAGGACCTTGTTGGCCTCAACCCAAGACCCGAGGGCCCAAATCAGACAACCGGTATCGTACATTACTCTTTTCTCAAGATTTTATTTCGTAGTTTCCGATTAAAAAAAGGAAATTTTTATTTAAGCATATTTGCAGATGCACGTGCCGACCCCATTGCGGTACCCTCCCTTTGGATAATTTTGTTTGATGCAGAATATGTCGCAGTCTGTGAACTTCGTGCATGGCCCCAGAGTAAACCCCATATACGACCCCATGTCCTCATTTCCTAATCGTTTTTTTTTTTTTTTATCTTCCTAGAAACCAATGTTTCTAATATACAAGAATTTGAGAAATTTCAGTAACATGTGATATATTAATAGCTACACCAACTAATAAACGATTGAATTTAGAATATTCAAGTTGCGGAAATTGTTTCAACATCCGTAAGTCATAGCAAAATGAGAGCGACATGAATTCGCAAGTTCCAGCTATTAGCCTTATCAGAATCAAAATGATTTCATAATCTCGTCTTGTTCGTATAACTTGTTCAGACAAATAAATCACAACATGAGCTAGTGCGGGCATAATTTCCGGAATCGTGGAGCCCTTCCATACAATTTGTCCATAAAACGAGGCTGTAAAACAACTTTTGCATTTGAATTTTGAAACTCTCTACTTCATGTTCATCCTTGTGTCCTTTTAGTTTTCTAATGGCCAAGTCTAATTGGATCTGATTGAATTACTTGGTAAAGACTTATGAAACTAAAGGCGATAAGGACAATGCAAATGCTACATGTTTCCTACAATGTTCATTTAAGTGTTTTAACTTTGTAAATGATCACTTAAGTGTCATGATTTGTCAAAAAATGTTCATCACAAGTGCCAAGTGAATGCCATGTTAAAGTTATAATAATCAAATGATGGAAAAGTCATAGCTCTCAAATGAGCACCGTATAAAAGTAACAACACATAATTTTTTCCCCCTCAAACTAAAACATACCAATAAAGCAGAGAGATATCAGCAAAGAATGTCTATGGATAAGCAAACTCTTTGATTGTGACCTTCTTTTCTCAGTTTTCTTTAAGCTATGATAAGATGGTGTAATTGGTTGTTTGAAATTAAACAAAATCCCTAGCCATATAGTTAGTACGACCACCACTTCAACCACCATCTCGTTTAGAAGGTCAGGGCCTACCATATAGAGTATTTGCAGATCTAATATCTAAATATATCAAGTTCTTTTTATGGCAAAATGTATCTGTAATATGAGATACTTTAAGGGCATGTAATTATTTCCATACAAATTGTCCCATATGGATAAGTTTTTTCATAGTGTATAAGTAGACTTAAACTTTTGGCTGTTGGTTAATGAAGGACTTGGTTTTATTTTGGTTAACTGAAGATTTAAGATTATAAAAAGTCCCAATAAAATATCAAACTTGTTGCCATGATGTTCAGAAGTCGAAAATCTCATCGGCATGACTCCAAGGTGGAATATCTTGATAAATTGCCACAAATGATTGCTATGGCTAAGCTCCACGAGGGGTGAGTTCGAAACTTGATTAGGTATTTTTTAAAATCTTAGAAATTTGGTTGACCCAAATAAAATCCGAAGTCCTCAATTGACCAACGACCAAAATCTTGTCTCTACACTTATTTTCACTTTTCAAGTCACTTCGAAAGTTTTTTATATGATATGAAAAATGAGTGGTAGAACAATAAAATAAGCAGAACAAGAAAATCAATAAGATATCGGATTTATGCGGTTTGGTCGATAAAATCTATTTTATGGCAAGAGCCACGTAGGATTAAACTCTAGATCAATAGATGGAGTGGAATTATAACACACTCAAGTCACTCAATACTCATGTTTTCCAACTCCCACTTATGATAAATAATTCATACTGCGATTAGCCCTCACAATTCTTCTCGAAACAATCATTCAATCTTACAAAGGAATTGACAAATCTTATCACAAGATTTATTTGCTTCAAAATAGGGAAAATTTTCCAAAAAATCCTAAAATTGTTGTACTTTTGCAGATTCAGTCATAATTCTTTCAATTTTGTCAATTTAGTCCTAAACATTTCTACTTCTTGTTAATCGAGTCCATCAGGCCCATTTCGGGTAGAATTCATTGAGGTGGACATCAACGGTGCCATGTGACATGGTCGATGCTGATGTGAACAATTTTTAATAATATTTTAATATTTTTTGAATATTTAATTTTTTTATTGTTTTCTATTCTTTTTTCTCTTTCTTTCTTTTCCACTTTCTTCTTCCTTTGGCCTGTGGTTGGCCACCGGCCATGGCTATTGGGCTGGCCTCACTTGCTTCAAGCAAGGCATGGTCGGGTGAGACCCAGTGAAGGTCAGCCATGCCTAGTCTAGATTTGGCAAGGTTGGCCCTCACTTAGGCTAAAGCGGCTTTGTTGGGTGTCCATTGGGCGAAGGCAACGCTTCCTTACTCTAAGCGAGGGCCAACCTTGCCAGATCTAGCCTAGGCGAGGCTGACCCTCGCTTGGTTTAGGCGAGGGCTAACCTCTTTAGGGCTCACCCTCGCTCGACCAGGTCTCGCCTATGGTGTGTGAGGCCAGCCCAATAACTATGGTTGGTGGCTGGCCACTAGCAAAAGAAAGAAGAAAGTGGAAAAGAAAGAAAGAGGAAAAAGAAAAAAAAATAGAACAAACTGAACAAATACAAAATGTATACAAAAATTCCAAAAAATATTAAAATATTATTAAAAATTATCCATGTCGAAGCCGATTATGCCACGTGGCATGACCGGTGTTCACATTAGCGAATTCTAACCAAAATTAGCTAGATTGACTCAATTGGTAATAAGTGAAAAAATTTAAGACTGAATTGGTAAAATTGAAAGGTTTATAACTCAATTGGCAAAAATGCAATGGATTTAGGATTTTTCGAACAATTTTCCCCTTCAAAAAACTTGCAAATTCTCCATTAGATTAATTAAAAAGTTTATAGAAATCTATATAATAGGTTTAGAACTACATTGATAAATTTTTCCAATTGCATAGTTTGTGATTTGTGGATTCACTTGAAAATTTCCAATTTTGAAAATGTTCTTGTAAAGAATGAGCTAAAAAATTTTCCTTGAACAAATTTTGTTTTTCTCGAGGTCAATAATGACACTAGACAAAAATTGTCTGAAGCAGCGCTCATGAGATCCCAAAAGTTAAAAATAACTTTTTACAACTATAGATAGATTATCACAATATCATGTCCACATATCATGCTCTGATTTATCCCATACTTATGTCAGCTGAAAATGGGGCTTTGTGGCTTTGAGATGTAGAAGGGTTGATTCAACTATTTCGTGAAAGTGACATAGGATGTTTGCGCTAGGAATCTAGAGATGGAATGTGTCACCCTGAATTTTATCCGGCTAATTAATTAGTTGCGATGAGCCATATTAATTTATTAATTTAATTTTCGTGGCAAGCTAGTAAACTAGCTTAGGAATTGAGGCAATCGAATTATGCATTGTACGATTAATATAAGTACTTAAGTCTTAGTGTAGTACATAATTAGATTCCTAATGTGCACGTGTGCAAAGCCGATCGCCTATGTCACCTTTAGAAGACTTTAAATTGCATTTTTAATCCAAAGCTCCTAGAACTCAGACCCTACAGCCAATGAAATCGCATGCAAAATTGGCTAATATTCAAAAATTAGGCTAAATAGCCTCGTTTAGGGCAATGATGTGCCGCCCCTCCCTTGACCACCCATCTTTCATGCAAGACGAGTCTTGCATAAGCCAAAGCCTACTCCTCATCATTTCCCTCCTAGGTTCGACAGAACTCATCCCCATCATTTCTCCTTCTTTCTTCTCCATTTCTTCATTTTCACTCCTCATCTCTCTCTCTCTCTCTCTCTCTCGCTCTTCCCCCCACTCTCGCGTTCTCCCCCCACGAGTCTCTCCCCTTCATCTCTTTGTTTTTCTCTTCCACCAAAGGAAAAACAGCAAACTAGTAGCTTCCATGAGCTCACGATGAGCTTAGGAGAAGGAGCCCGAAGCATCAAAACCTCGAGGCAAGGAGAAATGATAATCTCCTACTTCCCTTGATCTTCTTAGGACTTGATTTTTGTAGAATATGAGTCTTTTGGTTGCTCTTGCTATTCTGGTTGTTGTTGAGGTCTTGCATGTTTGCTATGGTGTTCAGATCATGAGGAGGTGGTGTTGTGATGGTGTGTTTTTGGTTGGAGGATGGGTTACGTGCTGGTTTGGGAGGATCGGTGGGCTTGCATGTGGTTTTTATGCTTGTGTTTGCTTGTAGGAACCTTGCTTGTCGTCTATGCTTGGCTATATGACTTGCATGTGTTTGGTGAGGCTGGAATGGACATGCATGTGAATTTCGAACATGGAAAATGCATGGATTGCAAGTATTTTGAGTTTCCCTTTAGTTTCTCCGAAACTAAGATTTCCCAAGCCCTCTGGTCTGTTGATTTCGTGTGGCTCGTCGTGTTGAGATTTGGCAAAACTTCCTTTATGAAAGTTGTGGAAGAGACCTTAAATTTTGACAAATATTTTTCGTGGATTTTTCTAAGGTAAAATAGTCAGTGTATGGACCTAAGTTTCTACTGGGTGTATGTTGTCCAGAATTGCTGGGTGTATGCTATCCAGAATTGCTGTACGTGTGACTCTGTGACCCTGCGAATTTTCTATAGAAATTCCTTGTTTGAATCTAGCCATGATTCCTTCATGAAATTTGTAGGAGACATCTTCATGCATTTTATATTAAAATTTCGTAGCAATTGGTAAAGTTTTAGGTACTGGAATGTACTCTTCTTTGTGCATGTTGATTCTGGAAAACAGTGCAGTTGTGAGTCTTAATTTTGCAATTTTCTGCTCTTTGTACAAAATAATTAGGTTTAGTTTCTTCCACTAAAAATATTTGTTTAGGTGTTATTTATAACATACTAAAAATTTAAAAAAATTCGAGTTCATTTATTAGGTTTTTCAAATTTATTCTTAAAACTGTGCATTCTGGTTTTGGTGGCCTCTATTTCGAATTTGCTTAAATTTATGTCAAAGTGGAGGGATCTTGGGTTATGACCTTCTAACTATGGTTTTGGTATTTGGCAAATTATTCATTGCTGAGCTTGTGATTCTAAAGTGATATTGTTTACTTGAGTATTTAACGTGATACTTGTGATGGTCTATGTAGTGTTGTGTGTGCCCCTCTTATTGTTGTGCATACCAAGTATGTTACAAAATGAGATGTAAGATTGTAGTGGCATTGCAGTAGTGTGAAACATATATGATGCATGAGATGGTTTGTGATGCCCAAGGCATGCGGTGCTTGGATGCTCGACGATGTCCCTGAGTGGAATGTTGGAGGAGAATGCCTTGGTTAGTGAGCTAGGATGCTCCAAGTTTGAGTAGGGAAGCCCAGGAGGGGACAAACCCTGAGAATGTAGAATGTTATACCTGATGGCCCGGAGGGATGTCGGAGGTGAAATGTCTTGGTGATGAATGCCTTGGTGGTGGTTACCCTTGAGTTTGGGATGCCCATGGCTTGGTGTTGTGGATGCCCGACGTAGTGGCCGAAAGTCACTATTCGAGCCGCCTGCAATGGACTGGGAACAATTGAAATGGGGTTGAAGCCCAGTGTCGCGACCTAAAATTTCGGGTGCACCACCTAAAATTAGGTTAATGGACTACTAAGTCTAACTTAGTTTGGGTTCTCCCAAGCTTATACCAAATCGCGACTTAAAGTTCAATTATCTAACATACGAATGATTAATAACTAGGAGTCGCCACTAATCGGTTTATGGTAGGTCGATTAGACACCTAAGTAAAATAATGAGAGAATTATTTTACTCCTACGAACCAGAGGCTAAGGGTACGGGGATTTGGTTACACTAGATTTCTCTAATGCCCTTTCGGTACCATTTATTTTTAATTTCAAAAATGCTTTTGCAGGCAGCTTGAGTTTATTTTAACCTAAATTCCTATCATGCAATATGGTGATCATACGAGTACTCAATCATTATCAAAAACAAATAAACACACGAAGCAAACCATCGTTTTTTCTGTTTTTCTTTTATCTCGAAATTAAAATATGCACTCTAACTAAATGACCTAATTTAATGGCAAGTAATTTTCTAATTAAATGGACCTAACAACAATCACTAAGTGACATGCAATTCATGAACCTAATCTTACTAACAAACTCTAATTAAATGATCCTATTATGCAAACTAGTTAACATGCTCCTAGTGTTTTTGTATTTTTTTATTGAAATTTGGAATTAATAAAAACCCTAATTAAACTATCTAAAAAAACGAATAATTTTCTAATTTATTTCAAGGATTAATTCGACTTAAACCCTATCTTATCTTAGAAAGCTATTTTTTAAAGAAAAATGGGATAATTAAAATATGCCGACATTATCTAAGACCCTATTTTAAAAAAAAAAAAATTATTTAGGTCTAACCCTAAATGCAACCCTAAGAATGTAATCCTAAAAAGAAAAATCTAATTTGCTAAACCTACATGTCTAAACTACTAAACCTACATGCTGATGCACGATTTTGATTTTTTTTATAGTGTTTTTCCAAGATAAGTAACTATATCAAGATATTCATCAAATGAGAATTAAAATAACCGAAAAAATAATCCGTTGTCTCACGGATTAAATTAATGGTTATTTTAACCCTAAACATCACAACATAAAGTTCAAAATAATTAAAAATCCGATCCGAAATCTTACGGATCAAATTAATAATTATATTGATTCGATAATTAAAATGCTATCAATAAATCCTAAAAATTAATATAATTAAAAAAATGACCCGACATCTTACGAGTCAAATTAGTAATTATAATAATTTTAGGGGAAAAACTGCGGATAATGCCTACAATAAAGCAAGAATCAATTCCCAATATTCAAATTAGTACAATAATAGCAAAACTTCAAAAAAAATTAAAAAAAATAACATAAAATAAATGAAAAACCAGAAGAAAAATAAACCACCTAAGGAAAGGGGGGGCAGCAGATTGGTCGGCGCCGGGTGGAGGATGGCGACGTCGGAGCTCCGGTGAAGGGCTGGCAAGCGGCGACGGTGATGAGCGTCGCGGGTGATGGTGCCACAAAGAACGAGCACGAACGGCTATAGAACCGTCACAAGGAAGAGGGGGTGTCGGACACCGAGCGGTCGCGGAGCAGCGCGGGTTACGCGCGAGCTTTGCATTTGTTGCGGGCGAGCGACGGCGACCGTAGTTCGCGGCAGGGACGGGCGGATCTCGGGCAGAAGCGTCGTAACGGCAGATCGTGAGCGAGTGGGGACTCGGATGGCGGGGCGGCGAGCAACAGATGAGTTGCGGGTCGGCACGGAAGAGGCGGGTCGCAGCGATGACCGGCTGGATCGCAAACCGGTGGGTTGCAGACGAGTCGGGGGCGAGACCAGTGTTTTGGTGCAGCAGATCGGGCTCTGAACAAGGGCATAGGCAGAGGCTGAGGGGTCCGGTAGCCGCTGCGAGCGAACGGCAACAGGAGGGAGACAGGAACGGCGGCGTCGGACTCCGGTGGTACTGCTGGGCGTCGGCGCTGGGGTCACGGGCCGGAGCAGGTGGCGACGTCGGAGATTCGGTGAGACAATTCTGGCGTTGGCTGGTGCGGACGCGGGGCCTGCGCGGTCGAAGCCCCCTGCGAAGAAGATGATCCGGCTTTTTTCTCTCTCTCTCTCTCTCTCTCTCTCTCTCTCACGTCACTCTCCTGCTGACTTTTTCTTTTCTCTGCAGCTTGTCAGGCAAAGAAAAGAGAAAAAACTCTCTTTTTTTTACTAAAGTTGAACGAGGAAGAAAGCCTTTTCTCTCTCTTTTTTCACTTTGACGAAGAGAAAAAACCCTAGAAAAAGCCCCCCTTCTCTACCGTACATTGTCTCTTTTTATAGACAAACATAATGTGATCTTCGTAGAATATTTCGAAAATTGCCTATAACCTCCGAATCACAAAATCCTTTTATCTCATGAATATTCTCCCCCCGATTTCATCATCTATTGATAAAGATAAGATTATAATGCGGTTTTCTCAATTTTAAAAAATCATCATAATATCGCATCAAATCTTAATTTTTTTCACAAGATAATTGATAAAAAATAACGACGGGCTTGGGTTAATTTTCTCCTTTCGTGGGCCTAGCCCGGCCTGTCGAATTAGAGCTCAAAAATATTAATTCGAACTTATTCACCACCGGTCCTAAAAATAAAAATGCAAAACATGTAAATTAAAAATAAATGCACCTAAAATTATATGCTATGCAATTGAATTATAATATTTTTTTTAGGGGTTAAAAATTAATCCATAATTTTTATGCAATAAATGACTAAATGGGGCCCAAAATTTAGGTATCAACAGCTGCCCCTCTTTGAAGGTGAGCTCGTAGAGGTTGCATTTAAAGATAAATTGAGACCTAAATTTTGGTTATGCGTATGCAACGAATGATTTTTGTTGGAAAATGAATTCCATTTTTTGATGCAACTTATATGATGCATGGAAATGCAAATGACAAATGAACCTACTTGAAATAACTTACCTTCAAGGAAGATAGAGTAATTCGAGATAGTTGGTGTTACATGTTTAGGACCCGTACCATTCTACGGCCGCCCAGAATAGTAACATGGCTTTGTAAAGAGACTGCTTTCCCAGGACTCGTACTATTCTACGGTCGCCCAGTATGGCAGTGTTGTGTCTAGGACCCGTACCATTCTATGGTTGCCTAAACGGGGATTTACCTTCCAGGACCCGTACCATTCTACGGTCGCCTGAATAGGGAAAATAGGTTTTGTCTAGGACCCGTACCATTCTACGGTCGCCTAAACGAGGTTTTGCTTGGCTAGGACCCGAACCATTCTTCGGTCGCCCAACGTTGCAATCTGGGGAAAAATCTTTGGGGACAACTCAATCGAGTGTTGATGTATTCAAAAGGGGATACTTGCACAATGACAAGTATTTAAGATATGGATAGAGATATACTTACCTGGTAACATCTCTGTTCCTAGGAAATGTCTCCTGCAAAACATGGTCATAGGAGAAGCAATATGCATTTGTAATCACAGAGAAGCAATATGCATTTAAGGGAGGTTCATGCGCGATGATTTATATCAAGCTTGCATTACCTAATTTCCATTGGGAAAGATTTCAAAGAGAATGTTTCAATCTGAACACATGAGTGTCATGGATGTGTCAAATGAGGAACCTCTTGGTCTGAAAGGACTTTTCACCTATCCTCATTAAAAGGGCCATTTTATCCTGACCTTTGATACAGGATTTCGACAATCACTTTATCTCACTGTCATCATGCCAAACAAGAGTCTGGGCAATCTCGCAAGTGGTATGACTTTACCAATCGGGGAGGTCTTTAACAGAGACTATAATGAGAACTTGGTCAATGGCTTAACAAAGGGGACTCTTTGAGTCAAGGCTATTTAAAAATGATATTTCGCAATTATCTTGGGATTTACAAGTCAAGAAGCACACGAAATGAGGTAGAAATTATCTTACTCGCACTTCTTCAAGCGATGCTTTCAAGCATATGAACTCTTGCATTAATTCAAGTGCCCTAATCTGAAGAGACTTTGCAAGGGACGTAACGTAGGCTTGGTTCATGGGTTGAGAAACGAATGGATCATTAGGCTCAAAAAGGTGTTTAGGGGGCCAAAGTTGGTGATCATCTTGATATTTCCACCACTTTCCTCTCCACTGCCGAAATTTTTTTTTTCATCAAATCTCCATTGATTGCAACAGCATTTGAGTTTTAGTACCGCTTTGTTGGGGATACAACTCATTATATCAAGAGTTTGATTTTTTCTCTTTTCTGGGCATTGGCCTTGCTTTTATCAGGCACACTGCTTTTTCATGCCCCTCGTTCTCATTCATTTTTCTTCACTTCTTTTTCAATGGATATTGGCCTTGCTTTTACCAAGCATACTGCTTTTGCATGCCCCATTTTTTGCACTCATTTTCTTTAGATTCACACAGCTTCCTTTTTAGCATTCTAGACCATGCCACTTGAATTTTTTTTCTTTGCCTTGCCCCAATGTAGGGGATGATCGCCAACTAGGTTTAATACGAAATGAATTCATAGGCTCAAGTGGGCTATGCAATGGATAAAAGTGTATAGGATAGAGAAATGACTGCTCTTCATCATCCTAGGGCACTTTGAATTATCATACGAGTTACAATGCGAAAGCAATACTCGAAGATTGATGCAAGTGTGAGTAAGAAAATTTCTATCATTCATCTCAAATTTTGTCCCAATGTGGGATGATCCTTGACAGGGATTATTTAATAACTTTTCACGTGTATGGGCTCAAAGGGCTAAACAATGGGTATACCTGTAGTGTTTCGGGTAGAAAAAAGAACTACCTCTCGTCACCTTGGTTAGTGTACCCTTTGCGAGATCACCTTTTTCTTTGCGGGCATGGAATTTTTCCTCGCAACTCACTAAGGATTAGTGTATGGGATAATGTATGGAACAAGGCTTGGCTTTCATCATTCCAAAGTATCTCATTTGACATATTCAATCTATCTCACGCAATTCATCAAGGAAGAAAAATGCCAGACTCGTGACAAATTTGAACAATTCAACTCATTGAGGCATTTTATTTATCATAGAAATGCTTGTAGTTCAAAACATGACATGGAAAATTCTATCATGGGTAATACTTCTTGACAGCATCGGAATTAACTGGATTGGAAAACTCACGACCATCCATTTATGCCAGGATCAAGGCACCTCCAGGAAGCACTTTCTTCATGACATAAGGGCCACTGTAATTTGGAGCAAACTTGCCCCCAGGATATGGAAATATTGGTAATAACTTCCTTAGAACAAGATCATCCACTACGAAATGTCTCGGCCGCACCTTCCGGTTGAAAGATCTGGCTACTCTCTATTGATATGTTTGGCCATGGCAGAGAGCCTTCAGTCTTTTTTCGTCAATCAAGTTCAACTGTTCAAATCTTTGTTGCGACCATCCTACCTCCGACAAATTCACTTGGGATAAAACTCTCAAAGAAGGAATCTCCACTTCGATAGGCAGAACTGCCTCCATGCCATACACCAGAGCAAAAGGGGTTGCCCCGGTAGAAGTGCGAATCGATGTTCGGTACGCCATCAATGCGAAGGGTAACCTGTCATGCCAATCTCGATAATTCTCGGCTGTCTTAGCCAAGATCTTCTTAATGTTTTTATTGGCCGCTTCAACAGCCCCGTTCATTTGAGGGCGGTAAGGGGACGAATTCAGATGCTTGATCTTGAACTCGCTGAACAACCCATCAACAAATTTGTTGTTCAAATTTGTCCCGTTATTAGTGATGATTGCTTCAGGGAGGCCATAACGAGCAATTATATCATGTTTAATGAATTTCACAACATTGCGAGCGGTGACATTTGCAAAGGATGTACCTTCGATCCATTTGGAGAAATAGTCTATCGCCACTAAGATGAATCGATGTCCATTTGAAGCCTTGGGATTGATTGGGCCAATTACATCAATACCCCACATCGAGAAAGGCCATGGCTCGGAAAACTGGTGCAGCTCGGTTGGAGGAACATTTATCTTATTCCCATGAATGCGTAGCGGTGACAACTCCGAACATACTTGGATGCGTCACTTTCTAGTGTGAGCCAGTAGTAGCCTAATCTCATGATCTTCTTGGCTAACATGTGTCCATTCATATGAGGCCCACATACTTCTTCGTGCACTTCTTGCATGATTTGAGTGGCCTCGACTGCATCTATACATCACAACAAGACCGAATCGTAAGAACTCTTATACAAATTCTCACCACTGACAAAAAATTTCGAGGCCATCTTTGTGATGTACTTCCTATCAGCTTGAGTGCTTCCTTCAGGGAATTCCTGCTTTTTAATGTAATTCATGATATTGTAATACCATGGTTTTCCATCAGATTCTTCAGTCACAATCATACAATAAGCTGGCTTCGGAAAAACCTCTATTTTCATTGGCTCGACCTCTAACCCATCAGTGACTTTCAGCATAGAAGACAATGTCGCAAGTGCATCTGCAAATTGATTATGAGACCTCGGCAAGTATTCAAACGAAACTTCCTCGAACTTTTTCACAAGACCTTCTAAATACTTGTGGTATGGGAGCAATTTGGCATCCTTGGTCTTCCATTCGCCTACGGTCTATAGTATGATCAGCGTTGAATCTCCGAACACTTTTAATTTAGCCACACCCATCTCAATTGCGGCCTGAAGCCCAAGGATGCAAGCTTCATACTCGGCCACATTGTTAGTGCATGGGAATATCAATTTTGCAGCTACTGGATGGTGTTGTCCCTCTGGAGATATCAGAACTACTCCGGTACCAGAACTGGACAAGTTCACGGCTCCATCAAAGAACATTGTCCATGAATCTTCACTTACGTTCAAGACACGGTCATCTAGGAAACTGTCATCATTATTTGAGACTCCTGAATTCTCGGCCAATAGATCAGCAATCACTCGACCCTTAACCGACTTTTATGGCATGAATTGCACATCAAATTCTGAGATCAAAATCTGCCATTTAGCCAACTTACCCACCAAAGCTGGTTGATCAAGTAAGTACTTGATAGGATTGCTCTCAATCACGAGGAATATCTGGTAATGCAGTGTGTACTGGCTCAATCTATGCAACACCCACACTAGTGCAGCATAAGTCTTTTCCACATAAGAATATTTCAGCTTTGACACAATGAATTTTTTACTCAGGTAATAAATGGCTCGTTCTTTTTTATCGACAGTACTTTCCTGAGCCAACATTGCACCCAGTGACTCACTGTGAATGGTGAGGTAGAGAATCAAAGGTTGCCCCGGCGATGGCGGGACAAGCATCGGTGGATTCATCAAGTAATACTTCAATTTGTCGAACGCTTCTCGACACTTATCATCCCAGTTGACTTGTGCATTCTTCTTTAGGAGTTTGAAGAATGGCTTGGCGGTTTCAGAAAGTTGGGAAATGAATCGAGCAATGTAATTCAACCTCCCCAAAAGGCTCCGGACTTCTTTCACTATTGACGGAGGTCATAGCTCACAAATGGCCTTAACTTTAGCTGGGTCGATTTCAATCCCTTTACTGCTCACAATGAATCCAAGTAATTTACCGGATGTTGCTCCGAACACGCACTTAGAGGGATTTAGCCGAAGCTTGTACTCGCGGAGTCGATCAAATAGCTTCTTCAAGGTCTCGACGTGGCTTTTTCCAGGTCGGGTTTTTGCAATCATATCATCAACATAAACCTCGACTTCTTGATGCATCATGTCATGAAACAGTGCTATCATGGCTCGCTGGTAAGTTGCCCCTGCTTTTTTGAGTCCGAAGGGCATAACCTTATAATGAAAGGTTCCTCACGGGGTGATAAATGCAGTCTTCTCCTTATCTTCCTCCTTCATCCTTATTTGATTATACCTGGAAAAACCATCCATAAATGAGAATAGTTCAAAACCAGCGGTACTATCCACAAGGACATCTATGTGTGGTAACGGAAAATCATCTTTCGGACTAGCCTTGTTCAAATCCCGGTAATCAACACAAACGCGAACTCGACCGTCCTTCTTCAATACTGGTACAATGTTGGCCACCCATTCGGGGTATTGTGAAACTTCAATGAATCTCACCTTCAAGAGCTTCATCATTTCCTCCTCTATCTTCTTTGAGAGTTCGGGCTTAGTTCTCCGCAGCCTCTGCTTCTTAGGTGGCACGTCGGATTAGTAGGTAGGCAATGCTCCACAATTGACGGGTCTAAACCAGGCATGTCAGCATAGGTCCATGCGAAGATATCCTGATATTCCTTCAGTAACTAAATCAGGCGCTTGGCCTCATCTTTGGGGAGACTCGCCCCAATTTTCACCTCTTTGGCTTCTTCAGTGTCACTTAAATTAATAGTGACGGTTTGCTCGGATGTGGGAGCCTTAGCCTTTTCATGTTGTTCTCAGCTACGTTGCACCTCACTAGAGTCTTCGATTGAATCTTCGGGATCATCATCATCAGCACTTGCTGTGTTAGACTGGACCATTCTCACGCCCTTGCAAGTCGGCATATCGTTCCTGAAACAGGAAGTAAATGAATCAGAAAGACAAACAGGGTAACCTAGATTTTCTTTGTTTTTTGTTTTGTTTTTTTTTAAATTCTTTGACAAAAACCATTTTTTTTTAAACATTTTGACACAAGGAAGCATGATGAAGCCCAGGCCTCAGAGTTCTCCTTGGACTTTTCTTTTGTTTTATCGGCTGGATATCATCACCGGGCTGGTTTGGTGTACCTCATCATGCCCTCAAAATAAAACTTGCAATTTTATTGAAATTCATCAATCAATTACAATTTATTGAATGAAAAATGCAATTCAAGTCCTAAGAAAGCGAAAAAGAAGAAATTGAAAACAATTCCTAGAAAGCAATAAAAATTCCCGCGCAGGGGAATGTGCAAAAGTGATAAATGGGTTACACTTGTGGGCCAGGGCCCGTTTCTTCCAGAGGTTCTCCATCAATGGCTCCAATGAAGAGGTCATCGAACAAACTTGAAATTCTTTCCAAGGTGTCATCAGAGTTTTTCGTCTTTGAAGGCGTCGAATCATCCATGCCATCCCATCCACTTGGAATAATATTGCGGGGGTCGAAGTAAAAGCTGGGAGGAGCCGAATACTTCACCATATAGTCGAACTTTCCACTTGGTTGTCCCAGAGTATCCATCACTTCAGCTTCATCTTGCATCATGATTGGCGGACCAGGGAACGTCTCGTGAATGTTTGGAGGTGGTAAGTTTTGCCTCCCTCGCCCTTGCTCAGGTGGCGAGTTATACCTTCCCTGTCTTTGCCTTCCAGAACTTCCTCCACCTCTTCCATGGTATCCTGACCCAGCAAATCGGGACCTCTGAGGGGCTTCAATGGGGTTTCGAATGCCCTGACCATTTCTTCCAAGACCATTGCCATGGACAAAACCATTCCTAACCATTACTCTTCCCACCATGAGGGCGGCATTTGAAACTTCAGGAGTGGGTGACGATGAACCTCGAGAAGCATGTATGGTAGACACTAACTCAAATGAGTGGTAACTTGATTCAAACTCAGAATCCGGCTCAACATGGGGGATAGCCGTCTCGTGATAAATCCGATGGTCTTCCTCACCATACACAGTGACCAGCTTCCTTTCGATCACAAATTTCACAGCTTGATGTAGACTTGAAGGGACTGCTCCAAAGAAGTGTGTATCCAAGGACGACCTAGCAGAAAATTGAATGCGTAGGGATATCCAGCACTTGGAAGGGAATGTTGAAGACGGCGGCCCTATTTGCACGTCAAGATGAATTTCTCCGAGCACCTCCTTCTTTGTGCCATCAAAAGCTCGTACCGAAGTCTTCGCAGCATGTATCCTCAACGGGTCTACCTTGAGGCGGTGAAGAGTGGCTAATGGACATATGTTTAGAGCAGACTCATTATCAAGGAGCACTCGGGACACATGAGAAGACTTGTGCTTAACGGATATGTAGAGTGCTTTATTATGTCCCCGGCCTTCGAGAGGGAATTCCTCATCAGAAAAGGCAATCAAATCCTTGAGAATGACCGATCCCACAAATTCTCCCAACTTGTTCACCTCGACCGTCTCTGGCACATGAATTTCACTCAACACCTTCATTAGTGACTTTTGATGCACAGAGGGTGTTTGGAGAAGCTCGAGCAAAGAGATCTGAGCAGGCATATTTCGCAATTGATCGACCACATTATACTCACTTGCTTTAATCACAGCCAGAAATTCCTTTGCCTCTTCATCGGTGACTGGCCTTGCAGGTTGAGCATTGGCTTGACCATAGGTTCGACCAGACCTTGTAACAAGGTCGACATCTAAGTCATAAGACCAAGGCACTGCCTTATTGTTGACATGCTCGTACGGCTGAGGTATTTCAATCACTATCTCTTCATCCGATGCATCTTCTAGCGGAGGCATGCCCAAGAGCGAAGGATCGACTTCTTCATTATTAGCATCGAGCGCAGCTTGCTCTTCCTCCCAATCAATGATGATGTGTGAGATAGTGGAAACTACGCAGTTACGGTCAGCATATACGATGATGCCGCCATCCACCATTTGGGCAATTCTTTCCTTCATCAACAATAGGGGAACATCTTCTTGACCTGGATAATATCCAACTCTCACCAATCCATTGTAGGTATCTGCCACATGCACTTTCGAGTTCTTGATTTGACTGATTTCAGGTTCCAGGATAGCATTGACTGTACCCTCATGCTCGGGTAGCGGATTCTTTTGGACGTTCGGCCGAGCAGTTTGAAACGAAAAGACTTTCGTGTCTAAAAGGTTTTGGATCTTGTGCTTGAGGGTGAAACATTCATCAGTTGAATGCCCCAATTCACCACTATGGTAGTCACACTTCTTTGACGAGTCGTAACTACGATTTCTTTCACGATTAGGACGCTTTGGTTCACTAGTAAGCAAACCTTTCTTCCGGAGGATTGTCAGCACTTGGGATGGAGACCCAGGGAGAGGAGAGAATTCCCTTCTATTACTTGCTTGGGCAAATGGTTGACAGCCAGCGGTTTGTGGCTGTCTCGGATTCATTTGGATAGCCGGGGCACGTTTGGCATTTTCTTGGCTATAAGCCACATTCACATCCATAGCTGCTTCCTTCTCCTTCTTGGCAGTAAATCTTTTACTAGATGGCTCAGTAAACCATCCTTCCCTTATCCCCATCTCGATTTGTTCTCCTACAGGAATAAGCTGATTGAAGCTTTCGACGTACGTACTGGCCATTCGGTTATGAAACTCAGAAGGGAGGGTCTTCACGAACAATTTCATCAGCTCCTTGTTGGTAGGCTCAGGAGTGATTTGAGCCGCCAGGTTTCTCCATCTCACAAAGCATATTCTTTAAATGACTCGCTCCTTTTCTTTTCCATCCGCTCTAGGTCTTCTCGGGAAGGTGCGATGTCCATGTTGAACTTGTACTGTGTGAGGAACGCGTCAGCCACTTCGTTCCAGGTGTCGAGGAGGTTCACATTCTTCATTACGTACCAATTTAGTGCGGGTCCGATCAAACTCGTATGGAACGATTGGATCATGAGGGGCTCATTTTTTACGTGCTGGGTCATGCGCATGTGGTACATTTGCAGATGAGATTTTGGGCAAGATGTACCATCATACTTCTCAAACTCTGGCATTTTGAATTTGCTCGGCATTTTGACCTTCTCATAGACAGAGAGGTTGAACGGGAGTGAGCTTTGTGATTCCTGCAGCTGTCTCACTTTCTCTTCCAGCTTTGCAACGCGCTCATCCCGATCTGTCTTGGGAACGCTGTCAAGTTTGGCCTTTCCAACAAGGACCGAGTCATCTTCCAGCTCGGGCATGTCGTCGTCAATCGTTTGAACCTTGTTTGCTTGCTTCGGGATAACCACTTCAGGAAGAGCAGGTGCAGCTGTTGGATTCACTTGGAGGAATTGGAGTTGATCCGTCACAAGCTGTATAGAGGTGAGTACTTGTTGGAGTTGAGTCTCTACAGTGGACATACGATCACGCATTTCATTTTGGTCAGCCATTTTAGCCCTTGATCGTGTAATAATAGGCGATCGTGGTGGATCTGTTATGACCTAAGGAAGGAAAGAGGTAATGTAAGAACCAATGAGAAGATAGGAAAATGGCCCATGACAATGGTCTAATCGCCTGATTTTATTCAAAATTCGCTTGAAATATAAAGTCAAACTTCCTAACAATGATCTAAGAATTGAAATTCAAGTCCCTAAACATTGAACTAAAAATTGAAAACATTAAGCTAGAAATCAAAGTCCCTAAACATTGAACTAAGAATCAAAATTCAAGACGTCTCATTCTATATGCTTTCGGGATTCCAACGCCTTGCGAAGCTTCTTATTTTCCGCTTCAATCATTTCCACTTTCCACTTAAGATGCTCAATTTGTGCTTGTTGAGTTGGCTTCTCGGTCACATCAGGGACCACTGGATGCAGGGCGGCAGGAATCCGATGTTGTTGGATGTAGAATGTCGACGCATGGTGAATCTTCTCCTTGCCTTTTAGTCTCTTGGGCACCAAAATCTTCTCTGGGTGGCATTCATTCCATGCAACAATGATCATCTGGATCTCCTTAAAGTAGTTATAGTTTGCTCGAATAAAACGAACTTGAAACAACTCTGTCTTGAGTGGCGGAGGAATTTCTTGAAGAGCTTTATACTGACGGGCCACCTTATACGGGTAGTAAGAAGTCACACCAGAAAGGCCAAACAACGAAATTGGCTCATCATGCTTGTGTGAGAAATGAGCCTCCTCAACTCGGAACCATTTAGTATGCCATAGGAATGCCTTAGGATTAGGATTTTTCAAAAAATTAATCCAACGGGCATACTGTTTATTTGGGGAAAAACGTTCTAAGACCGCGAACTTTTGTATGGGGTGCCTAAAATCATCAATCTTAAATTGTTTCATAAGGTGCCCAAACCTTCTTATGTGGGAGAAAAACCATATTTGCAAAAGTTTGGGGAGGGCACACATGGTCTTTTCCTCATTTTGTTTGAAACGGGTTAATGACAAAAATGTTTTGGCTAAAACCATATTGACATAATTTAACCCGTCGCAAACACGATTAACCACCCATGAAATTTAAGGATTAATGGCATTTTTTCAATAAGGAAAAACGACTAGTCCAAAAAATGCTAACATGAAAATCCTAGCTTTTGAAGTCATTGATTGGTTTGAAAAACAGCCTTCCAAAAATGAAAATGGGCATGCATAGCAATTGGCTTTAACAACGTTCCTTACTCTTTCGGCTTCGTTTTCTAAAAACTGTGATAATTCAGAAATAGAATCTATACCGATAGGCAGTCTAACAAATTCCTTTTCCAGGGGCATTCCAATGGCGACACTATATTCTTCAAGTGTTGGAGTCAATTCAAACTCACCAAATATGAAGGTAGAAGTTTGTGGACACTAGAAGTGAGGGAGTGCCTGAATCACACCAGAGTGGACGTTGATCTCTAATAGTGGGAGAAGTCGGGCGATCCTAGCTTTCACATATCTCTGGCCATCTTGATCCAACTGATCCAACCACCTCTTGAGCTCTTTTTATGGAGTGGAAATGAATTGTACGTCGGTTTTCCCCATCGCATATAAAACAAGACTAACGACGAAACCTAATTGTCATGGACCAGCAAAATTACAATAAAGTAAATAAATTGCGAAGAATTTAAACAACTTACTTTCACTGGAAATGGATGACAATCACATAGATACACGCATGAAAAGTGAGGCTCGATTTCTATCTAGACGGCTTAACAAAGTGGAGCTAAGAGGATGATCTGATCGTTGCAGTCTCGCATTAACGTGTTAGGTCCCCTTAACTTCGGCTCAATCGAATGGAATGCCCAATAATCACGCAGTCTCGCGGATATGGACAAACACATTCAACACCATGAAAGAAATTTCGGGGAAGAGAAGGTCAACCTCTACATAGCAGTGTCGCTTTGGAGGAAGTATCCTTCTCAACACCATCCTAGAAATCCTATTGCAGCCCAGGTCCGACCGCAGGTTGTGTGTGCAATAGTGTAGTGCTAAAAGCAATAAAACATGCATAACAGTTTAAATGCAAGCAATACTTCTATTGTTTTAATTCAAACATTCATTCCTAACTCCAACCTGTAAGACATGGGTTAGCAAAGACTACTCCCCTTATATCTCCCATCTGCAAGAACATTTAACACTTAAATTAGGGACATACCCGGGATCCTCGCTGCCAAACAAAAAATATTTTTAAAAGAAAAAGAAAAATTGGCCTAAGTCCACTAAGTGTTTTAACACAAGTCCCCAGAGGAGTCGCCAAGCTGTCGCGACCTAAAATTTCGGGTGCACCACCTAAAACTAGGTTAATGGACTACTAAGTTTAACTTAGCTCGGGCTCTCCCAAGCCCATACCAAATCGCGACTTAAAGTTCAATTATCTAACATACGAATGATTAATAACTAGGAGTCGCCACTAATCGGTTTATGGTAGGTCGATTAGACACCTAAGTAAAATAATGGGAGAATTATTTTACTCCTACGAACTAGAGGCTAAGGATACGGGGACTTGGTTACACTAGATTTCTCTAATGCCCTTTCGGTACCATTTCTTTTTAATTTCAAAAATGCTTTTGTAGGCAGCTTGGGTTTATTTTAACCTAAATTCCTATCATGCAATATGGTGATCATACGAGTACTCAATCATTATCAAACACTCAATGAATCAAACAAATAAACACACGAAGCAAACCATTGTTTTTTATGTTTTTCTTTTATCTCGAAATTAAAATATGCACTCTAACTAAATGACCTAATTTAATGGCAAGCAATTTTCTAATTAAATGGACCTCACAACAATCACTAAGTGACATGCAATTCATGAACCTAATCTTACTAACAAACTCTAATTAAATGATCCTATTATGCAAACTAGTTAACATGCTCCTAGTGTTTTTGTATTTTTTTTTTTTGAAATTTGGAATTAATAAAAACCTTAATTAAACTATCTAAAAAACTGAATAATTTTCTAATTTATTTCAAGGATTAATTCGACTTAAACCCTATCTTATCTTATAAAACTATTTTTTAAAGAAAAATGGGATAATTAAAATATGCCGACATTATCTAAGACCCTATTTAAAAAAAAAAAAAAAAAAAAATTATTTAGGTCTAACCCTAAATGCAACCCTAAGAATGTAATCCTAAAAAAAATCTAATTTGCTAAACCTACATGTCTAATCTACTAAACCTACATGCTGATGCATGGTTTTGATTTTTTTTTTTTTGATTTTTTTATAGTGTTTTTTCCAAGATAAGTAACTATATCAAGATATTCATCAAATGAGAATTAAAATAACCGAAAAAATAATCCTTTGTCTCACGGATTAAATTAATGGTTATTTTAACCCTAAACATCACAACATAAAGTTCAAAATAATTAAGAATCCGATCCGAAATCTTACGGATCAAATTAATAATTATATTGATTCGATAATTAAAATGCTATCAATAAACCCTAAAAATTAATATAATTAAAAAAATGACCCGACATCTTACGGGTCAAATTATTAATTATAATAATTTTAGGGGAAAAACCTGTGGATAATGCCTACAATAAAGCGAGAATCAATTCCCAATATTCAAATTAGTACAATAATAGCAAAACTTCAAAAAAAAAAAAAAAAATAACATAAAATAAATGAAAAACCAGAAGAAAAATAAACCACCTAAGGAAAGGGGGGCAGCAGATTGGTCGGCGCCGGGTGGAGGATGGCCGACGTCGGAGCTCCGGTGAAGGCTGGCAAGCAGCGACGGTGATGAGCGTCGCGGGTGATGGTGCCACAGCAACGGGCACAGAACGGCTGTAGAACCGTCACAAGGAAGAGGGGGTGTCGGACACCGAGCAGTCGCGGAGCAGCGCGGGTTACCGGCACGAGCTTTGGCAGCTGTTGCAGGTGAGCGACGGCAGCCGTAGTTCGCGGCAGGGACGGGCGGATCTCGGGCAGAAGCGTCGTAATGGCATATCGTCAGGTGAGTGGGGATTTGGATGGCGGGGCCGCGAGCAACAGATGAGTTACGGGTCGGCATGGAAGAGGCGGGTCGCGGCGATGACCGGCTGGATCGCGAACCGGTGGGTTGCGAGACAAGTTGGGGGCGAGACCAGCATTCTGGTGCAGCAGATCGAGCTCGAACAAGGGCGTAGGCGGAGGCTGAGGGGGTTCGGCAGCTGCCGTGAGCGAATGGCAACAAGAGGGAGACGGCAACGGCGGCGTCGAACTCCGGTGGTACTGTTGGGCGTCGGTGCTGGGGTCGCGGGCCGGAGCAGGCGGCGGCGTCGGAGATCCGGTGAGACGATTTCGGCGTCGGCTGGTGCGGACGCGGGGCCTGCGCGGTTGAATCCCCCTGCGAAGAAGAAGATCCGGCTTTTTTTTCTCTCTCTCTCTCTCTCTCTCTCCCTCTAACGTCACTCTCCTGCTGACTTTTTCTTTTCTCTGCAGCTTGTCAGGCAAAGAAAAGAGAAAAAACTCTCTTTTTTTACTAAAGTTGAACGAGGAAGAAAGCCTTTTCTCTCTCTTTTTTCACTTTGACGAAGAGAAAAAACCCTTGAAAAAGCCCGCCTTTCTACCGTACACTGTCTCCTTTTAGAGACAAACATAATGTGATCTTCGTAGAATATTTCGAAAATTGCCTATAACCTCCGAATCACAAAATCCTTTTATCTCATGAATATTCTCCCCCCGATTTCATCATCTATTGATAAAGATAAGATTACAATGCGGTTTTCTCAATTTTAAAAAATCATCATAATATCGCATCAAATCTTAATTTTTTTTTCACAAGATAATTGATAAAAAATAATGACGGGCTTGGGTTAATTTTCTCCTTTCGTGGGCCTAGCCCGGCCTGCTGAACTAGAGCTTAGAAATATTAATTCGAACCCATCCACCACCGGTCCTAAAAATAATATAAAAAAAATGCAAAACATGTAAATTAAAAATAAATGCACCTAAAAATTATATGCTATGCAATTGAATTATAATATTTTTTTTAGGGGTTAAAAATTAATCCCTAATTTTTATGCAATAAATGACTAAATGGGTTGCCCAAAATTTAGGTGTCAACACCCAGTAACATTATGCATGTGCTATATGACGTTAAAAGCATGTTATTATTGTTGATGATATTCTATGAATGTATGTTGCAACCAATGCATGCTGTCATTACATGTCTGACTGAATATGATTAGACGTATGTCCTGTGCCCATATTCGTGTGCCCGTGTGCTTGGATGCTAGTTTGTGTCCTAGAAATTGAGTGCTAATTAGATTGAGGTTTATGAGTTCATTGTTTCTTTTATTGAGCGTTAGCTAGCTCACTCTTGTTATTATTTTTCAGATCAATAGATATGCCAATCCTTCCCACGACCCCTACCACCTGCTATGAAACGATCGTAGTCTTAGAGAGCGATTGTCAAGAGTTCTTAGACCCGAATTTTTCGGGCACTGCTTCTGTTCATTTCACTTTTGAGTTACGCATGGACATAGGCTAGCCCGACATGATCATCTATCGCTTTGTTGTGATTTTTGTGAAGGTGCGTGACCGCATGATAGGACTCATTCCGTGCCCAAGGGCCCCTGGCGTAGGTGATGGTGGTGGAAGTGGTGGGGAGAACTAGGCGTGAATATAGAACGAGCTTGGAGGGATCATGCTAGTTTTGGCATGGTGGGAACTTTTTGGTCGAGGTGCCATATAGACGGGTAGGCTGGATGGAGGACGTATGTATGTTTGAGGACCAGTAATGGCAAGCTTAGGGAGATAGGCCCTCTTTTTGTTGTATTTTCCCTTGATAGATCTTCCCTTTTGGTTGTATAGTCCACCTCTCATTATAAATGTAGTTATGGTAATGATGTAAGCACTATCCCCTTTCTATTTGTGTTTTGAGACATGCTTTGTAATTCATGTTATACATGCTAACCTATATAAAAGGCTTCCGCTCGTGTGATAACTCAGATAATTAAGGGATGGGGATTAGTGAGTGGCGGATTGTGACGTCACAGCTTCATTTTGTGGTATTAGAGCATTACTGGTGGAGACGATTAGGATGATTGTGTGCAGTTTAGAACTTTAAAACATCAAAAACGTTGTAAAATATTGCGTTGCAAATATATAATAGAAAAGAGATTGAGAAGAGAAAACAAGTGAACACCAAAAATAGTAGAGAAAGCAAGATGAGAGAGCTTTATTTCTAGTATCACACTGTTGTGTTTCTATTGTGATTGTTCTATCTATTGCACATCAAAACTAAACTCCTATTTATAGGAGAACAAGAATGTACTTATCATTAATATCAATGTATCGAATGATACATGTACTGGATGAAGGATATGAACGTTCATTGTATAGGGAGATGTACTTAGAAAATATGATACAAATGTACCATAATAAGTACATTAGATAAGATAAATATAATGAATATTCATTCATGTATCTCAATTTATTCATGTATTTCATAACAAAATGCACCTATTTGCCTTGTTTGAGAAACAAGTTACTTATGTGATATCGATAACGGAGGTTACTTATTAGCTGGCTGACGGCACATTGATAATCAATGTGGAAAAGCTTTGTATATTTCAATGGAATTTAATTTACAATCTTTCATTATGACATACTTAAAAGAGTATGAATTTGAGTTTGATCGCATGCCAATCGATGGCGTGCAGATTTGTATTATAATTATAATATGCATATGAGCGGGAAAAACACAATTAAAAAGATTTTACAAAGATAACAATCTACAGTATAAGTGATAGCAATTTATAGTATCAGTACAAATTATGAAAGATTTGCTCTATCAACGGAATTGACAATTGGCTCAATCAATGGGATTATCATTTGATTGAGCACAGATGGTAGAAGATTGCTGTATCATGGGAGATTTGTTTTATCAATACTAACCCAAATGGAAGCAATTTATACGAAATAATTATATGTCCTCAAAGAGTCGGCTTAAATGGTAGATATAGATTTGATTTATGGCAATTGATAATCTGAATTTAATTTCCACCAATGTAAGGTCGCTATTATAGTGGTGCTCGAATTCCCTATATATAGGATGGCATTTTGTGTGAATTTTCACTACCAACTATACAATCACAACCTAAAGAGAAGTGAGAAGAGAAGGTCATTAAAATGGCTTCACGAAGAGTTTGTTTGTTCATCGTCCTTCTGTGCCTCATTTCTCTTTGTCTAGCAGGTATTGCTAGCTTCTCTTCTGTCTCTATCTAGTTTCTTCTGTTTCAATTAAGACCAAGGGTGAGACCCATTTGACTTGAAGGCTTGAAGAAGAACGCATTTATCTGTTCGCTCAAATTAATGAAACACCACGTCCATATGATTTATATTATGTCTTGCATTGATTGCTGAACGTTCTTGAAATTTTGTGCTTCTCAGAAACATCAGTTCCGAACGGAATTAAGAAAAAGTATTTAGGGGGGTGTCTTCAGTTCCGGGACTGCAACCAGGCTTGCATCGACGCCGGATATCCCTTGGGAGGGGAGTGCGAGGAAGGTGGATTCCGACAAAGTCAATGTTTTTGCAAGTTTACTTAGAGCCATGTCAATCCGTTTGTTAACGTGGTTCGATTGTTATGAATAAAATTCCATCTTCCGTTCAATTTTTCTCAAAGACTGATGGGTATTTAGTTTAACTGAGTTGTAAATGGGTTCGTTTAAGACCCACTATGATACTCCCAACCCACCTTGACTTTTTTTTATATTTTCACGCAATCCATATTTGACACATCCTATTAAATATGAATCAAAAAATGGGTAATGGACCCATTTTGCGGACTCTAGTTTTGATTATTAAGAATAAAATTCCATCCTCTTCTGTTTATTTGGTGCAAGTTCACTCATGGCCTCCCATATTTATCCTGAACATTGCATACCTCGCACGACGCGGGTTGTAGCATTTGTTCTACTCTAGAGAGATGATGACCAAAAAGCTTTTCTGCAAAGCTTCCAAAGCGATATCTTAAGAATGATTCCACCTTTGCCTTTAGCTCACCGAGGGAACCCATGACCTGATGGAAAGTAGGTTCATCCTTCCCAGTATCATCACCTTTCCAGCCACACTCCCCGTGAGTCTTAGCCTTCTCCTCCTTCGTCGGTGTACCTCTCGGGTTTTTGCCTTATTTGTTGTCTTCTTCTGCACACTCAACAGCTCCTACTTGTGGGGAGAAGCACATTGAAGTGCCAAAAATTATGTACCAACTCTGGCAAGAAATTCCGGTTACAGAAATTACATGGCTTTTATAATTAGAAATTCTATCTGATATGACATTTTTTTAGTATTGAAGTGATCATTTTTTAATAACGACAGACATTAAAGTGATCATTTTGGTGGCCAATGGTGCAGACAAACTAATTTGGATTATTTTCATGAGATTGTGTCAATGGATTTAATAGACTAGATCGTGATGTTATAGTGTCCCACGAATTCCTTAGTAACTAATAAATGTGGGTAACCTGCCCTTGATCAGAATTTAAAAAAAAAAAAAAAAGCCAAATTTTACCAAGCAATTAGAGGATAAACCCGAAAAATAAATGAAAATGAGCAAGTTTTAATTGGGATATCTATGTATGGAAATTTGTAAAAAATGCAATATCACATCAAATACATGTTCAATGGTATTCCATAGTATCTTCCATACGAATGTCATTTAAGGCGGAATTTAATTTAAAACTTCTCAAATGACATGAAAGGCGGTGGCAATTTGTTTGAAAATAACGATATGCCCTTGGGCATATATGGGAGATACATCTTGCCACAAGATGGACTCTAGATATTTATATATTTGGTAATTGGTATTAATACAAGATCTGATGCTATTCACGATCTCAATTTCCATATGTCTAAAGGCGCCGGAATTGCTTATATAATGGTTGGGATTTTGCGTAATTTTTTCACAACCAATTGTACCGTCATAACCTAAAAAGAAAAGTGAGAAGAGAAGGTCATTGAAATGGCTTCAGGAAGAATCTGTTAATTCAGGATTTCTTTCCCTCATTGCTCTTTGCTTCACAGGTACTGCTAGCTTTTGCTTCATAAGCCTTCGTGGAGTTTAATCTGTTCAGTTCAGACCTCGCTTGAGACCCATAAATCGAACTGTTTAATTAGTTGTCGTGGGGATCAATATATTTATGTCTTAAGTTGATTCGATTAAAATTTCCTGAATTCTTTGTGTAACTAGGAGAAATCAATTGCGAGGGAGATCAAGAAAGAAACTATTTGGAAAGCGGACATAGGGGGGCCGTGTTCAAAGTTCCCCGACCCCGACGAGTCTTGCATCTGAGTTTGGGTTTTATATGGGAGGGTCCTGCGCGAAGGCCGGCGAAGCTGGCTCCGACGAGCGCTATTATAAATACACTTTGATGTAATCACATAACTTTGCACCAAGTGAAAATTTCTTCTTCTCATTGTTTTAATTATTTTGATGAAATTTTATTTCCAATCTTCTTCTTTTTTTTTTTTTTTAATTTTATTTCCAATCTGAATAGTGGATATTCGGGGCAAGTTAATTAATTGCCTCTCATACTCAAATTCTGGCTAAAAGTTATTAAAAATGTCAAAAATTTTGTACGGCATTCATTTTTATGCTAACAATTTTTATCGAATCAGTTAAGTGCCACTTTTTTTTTTAAAGAAAATCACATAAATGTGAATTTCGATGAGGATCATTGGAAATCTAACAGGCTAGCACCGTGGCATGTGAGGCGATTAGCATCCACGTCATTAGTTACTTGTTAAAAATGGCTAGAAAGACTACATTGGCAAATCGATAAAAAGATTTAGGACTAAAATGATCAAATTGAAAAGTTTCTGATTGAATGGACGTTCGTATAATAGGTTTATAACTTTTTTTTGGTAATCATCCCCATATTGAAAATATTTTGAGGTGAACATGGGATAATCCACTAGTTTCCGGAGAAATGTTCTTGATCCATTTCATGTATGAACTAGCTTATAAAATAATGTAATCTTGGCTATCATTATAAAAAGAAAAAAAAATACAAGACTTGAAGCGACCGAAGCATATATCCACCTTGTAAATATTTCATAGTTTCCAATTAAACTATCGATATCGTACATGAGTCTTTTCTTAAATATTTCATAGTTTCCAATTAAAAAAAATCAGAAATAACCTTCATTATCTTTGTACATGACAATTAAACATAAGAAAATTAAATGATTTTTCATAAAATAAATGGAGTTTTTATTTAAGCACAGTTACAGATTCACGTTACCCTTCCTTTGGATAATTTTGTTTGATGTTGTGAACTCCGTGCATGACCCTAGAGTATTTTCCATTCACAACCCCATGTCCTCATTCCCAATCATGTCTTTTTTTTCTCCCTCAAAACCAATGTTTCTAATATACAAGAATTTGAGAAATTTCAATAATCGACATAATTACTGTCACAACCCCAACTCCATCTCTAGGGTCACAAGCGACAGGGGTTATTTTTGTGATGTCCCAAGCGTGTTGCCATCCCATTCCTTTTTATTTTTTCATTAAGCACATGTGGAATCATTACAAACAATACCCAGACAACAACTAGAAGCCAGGAAAACAATCATTTACAAACATACAATTACATCAATTACACTTACAAGCTCTTTTTATCACGACCGTTATATTTACAACCACATCTTCTATGCTCAAAAAGGCTGAGTAGACCTTAACTCCTCTACCGAGACTGCAACTCCCTCATGCCTACAATTTTGAAAAACAATAGGGTGAGTCATGGACTTAGTAAGTAAAAACCCTTAATTCTCTACTAGGATGATATCTCATCATCAAAATCCAGTAGGTACAACACTTGCAATGTAATGTCGATAGCATATCAATAGCAAATTTATTGCTATCCTCAACTACATGCAGTTGTGCATTACCGCATACTTTTGCATACTTACTTTCAGCATATCAATGAATACATCAACATATCATGCTTATGCATATACGGCACTCATGCAAATTCATTTACCATCGTCCTAGCTCAACTAGGCCCTCCCGGCTCAACCGAGGCATCCTAGCGCTAGCTCACCAAGGCATTCGGGCTCAACTTAGGCATCTTGGCTCAACCAGTGCATCCCAAGACTAGCTTACCCAAGGCATCTGGGCTCAAACCCAGGCATCCTAGCTTAACCAGGGCATCTCGTTCAATGAACGTGGCATCGTCGCCAACGCTATGTGGCGACAAGCACTTTTTCCTCTTTAGCTGCATCATATAAGTACATCACACAAGCCGCTTCTTCATCTTTCATCTCAGTCAATGCATCTAAGGCCCAAAGGCGTGCTCATTCAAGTGAGTGTGTCATGGTTCTTAACATAATGTTATATGATATGCTGGGCACGATTTTTAGTTCATGGCTTGAGCCGCATGCCTAAACCGATGTTTGCACCAAGCAAGACTTGGAACCAGCACACTTTAGTGCCGATCTATGGCCTCGCGGCTTAGGCCATCCCAATTTGATGTTGATTCCAAGCCGAATGAACCTCGATCTTGTCCCGGGACATGAACACATTCAAGCATGCAAACATGGGCAAACCATACAAAAGAACATTATAACATACACGCAGCTTACACGGGTAAGCACACCACTAAACTCGACGATGTAGGCCATGGGTTAATTCACAAGATCTCTTGCACTCAAACACCCAAGCAAAATGGTGTTACCGAATGGAAAAACCGTCATATTCTAGAGATAGCGAGGGCACTCCTAGTGAGTAGGCAAGTTTTGAATTGATTTTGGAATGTGACAATGGCTACTGTTGTGCATTTGATGAATCGCATGCCCTCCCACGTGTTGGCATTGTAGAACCCACTCTAGGCTCTTTCGACGCATGTCTCACTTCTCTTTATCTCAACTTTACCTCCCAATGTATTTGGGTGCATGGCCTACGTCCACCTACATAAGAATCAACGAAGAAAACTCGACCCATGCGCTGTCAAGTGAGTTTTTCTTAGCTATGGAATCCACTAAAAGGGATATCGCCGCTACAATCCGAACACAGTCATGTGACCATGGATGTCACAATTGTTGAATCTGAACTCTTCTTTCCTACCACCAATATTACTCTTCAGGGGGAGATTTATGGTGAAAAGGTAAATTGGTGGGAAGATGGCATGGTGGCAGGGGCCAATGGTGCATCTGACTCATGGCAGCATGGTCTAACAGCACCAATGACAGGAGGTTTAGTGGGATGGACAGCAAGTCCGACTTTGATTAGGGTAGTGGACAAGAAAACTAGTAGCAACTTCTTAATAAAGATGACCAACAAAGTATTTTGCTACAAGAGGAACAAGAATAACCTTAAGAACTATCCTCTCTTCCTCAAAATATCCCCTCTTCAATACCCGACAATTCTTCTGAGGATACTCCTCAAGTAAGCTCTCTGATCACACATGATTTTCTTGTTGATACTGATGAGGCTATTGATTATAAATTGCCCGATAGACATAATCGAGGCAAGGCTCCTAATAGGTACTCACTAGATGTGGAGGAATACAAGTCGAAGTACTCGATTACTAATTTTGTTTTGACAAGGAGATTGTCAAAACATTTGAACGTGTTTGTGGCTAATGTCTCTGCGACTCAAGTTCCTAATGGAGTATAAGAAGCCTTGAGGGATCCCCAGTGGGTTTAGACTGGTAGAGTTGCTGAAGGGAAAAAAAAACAGTAGGGTGCAAGTGGTTCTTTGTCATCAAATACAAAGCAGATGGGTTGGTTGAGAGGTACATGGCACGGCTGGTAGCAAAGGGATATACTCGACCTATGGTGTGGACTATCAAGAAACATTCTCTCTAGTTGTAAAGCTGGATACTATAAGGGTTTTGATATCATTTGCAGCAAACCCGGACTGGCCTTTGCACTAGTTTGATGTGAAGAACGTGTTTCTTCACGGAGATCTAGAGGAAAAAATATACATAGAAGTCCCACTTGGGTATGCGTATGCTGAGAGTCAAATGTGGTGTGCAAACTCCAGCAGTCATTATATGGGTTAAAGTAATCACCCTGCGTGTGGTTTAGTCGGTTCAGCTTACGATGAGGAAGCATGGATACACTCAAAGTAATTATTACTGCAGAATCGCTCATTTTTAGATGTGTTTTTCGAGAGTTAAAACGTCGCTTGATCGTGTTGTGCAACTATCGATTCAAAGCTAGTGATGTGTATTTTAAAAGTCTAAGAGGACTCGAGTTGAAATGAGATCGTTTCAAACCTCATTTTGGCCAAAACATCAAATCAGTCCAGTAGCTATGAAAATGTAGATTCAAGCCTTAATCAAGTTCAATCATCCATATCATTCAAGCACAGCAAATCAACATCCAATTCCATTGATTTAACATCTAAACATAGCATACTAACCTAAAATTGAACCCTAGCCCTGATCGGTTAATCCGGCCTCATTTCATGAAATTCGAGATCAAGTATGTTACCTTTGATGCTATTTTTGCTAATTTAAACTTAATCGAACAAGGTTTTATCACCGAAACGCAATCAAACCACTACAAACCTCCGAGGACCAAATATGAATCAACAAGGACCCCTTGCGAATCGGTCGAATCCCTGGCTTGACGCTGAAATGGAACCAATTCGGTTGAACCGATCTTCAAGACTACTGGCGAAACTTGGAGTTGTCGATAAAGATTCGGTGGCTATTTCTTCAAGCCTCAGCCACTAGCAGGTCAAGGACTCTCTGACGAAGGGACTCGTAATGATTGGGTCGCCAATCGGGACCGCCGGCTCGCCAGTTTGACTTGGCAAAGCCAGGGACAAGATCACCGGTGATTGATCTTAGCCGGTAGATCAGCTTGACCGGAGAGATCAAGTAGTCGCCAAGGCCAACCAAAGTTCCAATCAGCTACCAAAGAGAGCGAGAAAGATCGGTGACAACAAGGTTGCCGGCGTGGGAGCATATGTCGACGATCATAAGATGTGTGCATGATGGAGTAAGGAGAGAGAATTGGCGAGAGAGAGAGAGCAATAGAGAGAGTTTGTTGAAGATTTTTTCTTTAAATTCGTGCAAATGAGCCCCTCCGAAAAATGGAGGGAAAATGGGCTTATATATTGTCCCAAACCATGTGATTTCATCCGTCGATTCGATCCGACTGTCGAAAATTCGATCCAACAGTTAAAATTTGACTTCGAAAGTTGCATCTTGATCTCAAAGTGTCTGGTAATCAATCTAGTAGGTTTGATTTGCGAAAACCCGAGCCAAATCGAGAATTGCGTCAAAATGTCCAATTATGGGTCAAATTGCAATTTGATGAAATTCGATGATCAATATATAAAATTTCGAGAAATTGAAGATGCATGAGTGAAATTGACATTAGGAGGATTTCAAAACCGGTCACCAGAGGTCCAGAACTGGTCGACAAGGGACCGAATGATCCAGTACCACCGGTGGTCGGTCAGACCGATTTAGTCTGGTTTGATCGGTTCTTGACTGACTTGGTTCGGTTCTAGTCATTTTGCACATTTGAGGTTCTTATGGGTTCACAAGTTATGCAATTTTGTCCTTAAAGGACCAAATTGAAAAAGAAATTCATCCTATTTAAGAAGAATTGGCCGATTGAGATTCAATTAAGCTAATCAAACCTTATGAATATGATCTAGGGGTCTTTTGTTGACTTAATTGAACCTAAATGGCTAAAATGATCAAATTTGCAATTCAATAGGTAAAATTGCGAATTGATTAAAATTGAGTTCAATTAATGCTACAATTGCTCCATCTAATGAACTATCCATGTGTAAGATCACTTATTACATTCAAATTGACCTTGAATTGAAGTGTTCCAACTTATGTCAAAAATGAATCTAGGCCTAATATCAAAATTGAACCTAGATTTATGAAATTAAACCATAACCATAAATGAGTCAATTCGAATTTTGTCAATTGAAACTTAATTGCTCGACTTTCTTATGCTTGAAAAAGTAAAATTCTTCCAATTGAGAAGTTCTAATGTAAATTTCCCAAAATTGACTTCGAATTTGAACTGATTTTAAAGAAATGAGTGAAATGCAATCATCCATTCGCAATTCTTGAAAAATCGATTTTTGTCCTCTAATTAGGGTTCAAAATAGTAATTTGTATTTTGAGCAGGCAATTCGCGAAACTAAATACCCGAGTAGATTTAAAATAGTCCTTAAACTAAATGTCGAAGAATGAATTATACCTAATTATGACTACAATGAAAGTAATTTGATTTTTGGCCGTTTTAGAACTATAAAACCGAAAAATTCAAAAAAAAAAATTCTTAATTGTTTTTTCCCAAAAAAAAAAATCAACACCAAATTCAAATTAGCATTAAAAGAAATGTATTTGAGGATTTTTTATTTTCTTAATTTATTTGGTCAAAGGTTTGACCAAAAATTAACTTTTGATTTTCTTAATTTTTTTAGTTGACTCTTGATTTCTTGGTCAAATCTTTGAATTTTTGAAAAATTAATTTGACAAAAGTGAAATTAAAGCTAAATGACATCTTTTTAGATGAAAAGCCAATTTTTTACCCATAGTTGATTTTTGGTCAAAGGGTTGACCGAAAAGTCAACCCGAAAATCAACCATTTGACTTTTCAAGTTTTTCTTTAAAATGACTCGAAAATCACTTAATAGTGACAATGCAATAGAAAGAAATGAAAAATAACATTTTTTGGCCAAGAAAAGGACAATGTCGCAATCAGAAACCCAAATCTCAACTTTCTTTCTTTCTTCAATGCGTCGGCTAAAAATCAGGTGTCGACAATCATCACCCAATGCCGGTTGTAGCTCTCTCGCCCACCGTCGTTCGATCGCCATTGCTCGGCCACTATCATAGTTGCTTAACTAGGTTAGTGACAACGAGGTCGTTCATAACGCATGTGCCCCTCTTGTATAGGGTGCCCATCCCCTGCAGCGCGAATTGGTGCTTGGAGCCGTCGTTTTTGGGCTTGGCCTACCAAGGGAAGGTGGGGAATGACCAGAATGACGGAGGCGCTTGGTTGTTTTAAGGCTTGGGAAGGTTGAGAGGCTGAGGTTGTTGCTCAGGCAAGAAGCAATGGGAAGAATAGGAGGCAAGTGCAGAGGAGGAAGAGGAAGAAGTGGGGTTGGAGGTGGATAGAGCGAAGATGAGTAGGGTGAAGGAGACAAGGAGGGCATAGATAGAGATGGTGGATTGGGCTTGTTGACCATCTCCATCTGCACCCAATCCTCAAGAGGCAGCTGGAGTGAGTCCTTCTAAAGAAGGAAGGAGAAGGAGGAGGAGGAAGTAGAGGACAAGAGCTTAGGCTTGTCGATAATGTTAGAGAAACTAGAGGTGAAGCGATGCTGGTGCTGGTACTAGTGCTGGTGTTGTTCTTCAAGGAAGAAGACTAGATAGAAGCCCATGCTTGACAAGTTTTGCTCGCTACTCCTTATGAAGCACGGACACGTTACACGTGCTTCCGTGTCGTGTCCGACACGTGTCAGAGCATGTCGGACACATCGACACACTCGGACATGCGTTGACCGCGTGTCGGATTTGTCGACACGTGGTCAACTTTTGTCGACACGTGTGTTCGTGGAGGGTGGAGGTAAGGGCGAGAGAGCATAGATGAGGCCGCAAGCGATGGCGAGCCCATGACACCGCGAGCGACGGTGAGCCCACGATGGCGAGAGACGGCAAGAGAAAGAGCAAAGGCGAGGGCTGCCACTCTATGATGCTATGATGGATTGGCGACGAGGCTGTAGCTGCGAGGGAGGAAGGGCTGGAGGCGAGGCGGTGAACGATTGTGATGACTGATGAGGACTGAGATCAAGCAAAGATTGAGAGGAAGAGGAGAAGAAGGAGGGCGCGCTAGGGTTTTGAAAAGGAAACTAAAAGAATAAATTTAAAAAAAAAAAGGGAGTTGGCGTGTTGGAGGGAGGGGGAAGTGACGGGAGTTTTGGGGGGTGGGGGCGCCTATCAGGTAAAGAAAAGTGAAAAAATATTTGGGGGTGGGGGAAGATGCGATCATACGAGGGAGGAGTGTTTTTTTAGGGGGAGACTTTTTATTTAATCGAAAAAATAATTAACTAAAATTAAAAAGTAATTTCGAAAAATAAAATTACCGAATGTTGAATGATTAGTGTAAATTCATTTTAGATTCTTTTTTAATTATTTATTTATTTATAAATTTGAATCAAATTAATTAAAAATAAAAATATTCATTTAATATACAACGTGTTCCAACGTGTCGGAATTTTCTATTTTTGAGAAATGACGTATCGCGTGTCCGTGTCGCGTGTCAGTGCTACTTAGGTTGTTCCTGCCCTTGCTCATCGCTAGTATGCCCATTTGCTCGCCTTTTACCACCTCTCTCTCTATCGATATTTCAATTTAGGGTTTAGCGTTCTTGGGAAAAAAAAAAAAAAAACCCAAACGGCATCGTTTTGTTGTTTGGATACTGACTATACTCTTCAGCGGACCACGTCAGCTTCAAAAATTAATAAAAAAGTGCCACGTCGAATTTCCAAGCAATTAGATCGATGTTGGCACTAAAATAATTATTTTTCAAACTTTTTGGCACTTAAGTGATCCAAAATAAATTTTGATAGCAAAGCGAGCACCATATATAATTTTTGGCACTTTTAATGTACTTATCCCAATGATAGACTTGGTAATATTAGATATGTACAACTTTGAGTTTGTGTACCCAAAAACAAGCGCATTCGAAAAAATACCAAACACCCTCCTCAGTTTTGAACATGAGAGCACTTTAAAACCGTTATTTTTCAAAGCACCATTTTGAATCCTCCCATAAATGAAAAGTGAAAAATATCTTACGAGAGTCCTAATTTCTCTAAAAGAAGAAAATGGCAAAAATTGCCACGTCCTCATAACAATCTCATTATCTTAAAGTGTCATCTCTCTAAGGAAATATCCGGTGATTTGCAAGTGCTCAGTCATTAGCTGACATGGCATGCGTTGATGTGAGTTGCTGCTACTAAAATTAGCACATGTCTCGGTTCTCTCTCTCCGTCTCCATCACAAGCACTATCTCTCCAGCCACTTGAGTATCCACCGCCCAACTCAGCCATGTTCACTGTCTCCGTCCACCGCTTAAGGCACGGTAACCTCCATCTTCGACAACCAGCTCCCCACCATGGCTACCACAGTGAGTTGCCTTCCTTTGCCTCGAACGGTAATGGAGTCCTTCTCCCTAGTGTCCCTTTCCGTCATCCTCCCTTTGAGTTCCCTCCAGTGAATTCTCACTTCTGACAACACCAGCAAGCTCCCTTCAACGCAGTGTGACCGTGACAAATTTGGAACTACCAAGCCTACAAACCTTAGAGCCATGGCCGCTTCCAATTTGGAGCCTTGGCTACAACAAATTTGGAGTATGACCGCGTTTGAGTCAGAATCTGGAGGTGCTGGCCATGGAAGAGCAAGGACATGGAAAACTTTTAGATTTGGCGAAGACTCTTTAAGAAAGGGAGCAACAAGACTACGAACTTCCAAATTTAGAGCTTGTGCGTGGCTGTGACCATTAAAGGTTAGGGGTGATCGGTTCCCGGTTTGGTCCGGTTCCACCTTGGAACTGGGAACCAGACCGGGAGCACCGGTTCCCAAAATTGCGAACCGTGGACCAGACCGGACCATTGGTTCCGGTCCAACAAAATCGGCTCTACTTTTTTGTACTAAAGAATGACCGCGCTCCGGCACTGATCAATCCAATTCGGTTCTCGGGCGATTCAACAAAACTAATCACACATGTTCCCACGTGCAAAATATTCAAACTTCACTTGTGTGATTCACACTTTGTGTTTCGCACTTAACTTTAACCATAAAAGCCATGAACAATTTGGCTAAAGGTTGGGCTTGGCTTAAATTTTATAAACGATCTCTCTTCTGCTTTTTGAATGTTTAGTCAATAAGGAGATTTTTTCTATAAATAAAAAGAGTAACAAAAATGGTTTTAATGGTCTCTTGGCCACATAAGAGGTTCCTACCTCAAATTGCAATTTTGGTTGCAATAAGTTATCATGTTTATATATTTTATTAATTCTATGTATATAAATTATATATTAAAAAATTTGGTTCGATCCGGTTGGTCCGGTTTGGTCCAGTTCCCACCTTGAAACCAAGAACCAGACTAACTGGCCACTGGTTCCAAGATTAGGAACTGGGAACTGGACCACCGACCGTGGGAACCGCCCAAAACCGGCCGGTTCAGTCCGGTCCGACCGGTTCCCGGTTCGGGCGGTTCCTGTTGCACACCCCTATTAAAGGTGAGGTTCATGGGGACTCTGTCGGTAGCGACTGCGGATGGAGGCGCCGATTACTCCACCAATGGGCCGATGATGGCTATAGTCGCAAAAGAAGGAGGAAGAGAGGTGGATAGATGTTGATACTTAATTGTTAGTCAGCGCATTAATAAAGGTAAGAAACTTGAGTTTAGGATTTCCGATCGCGACAAAGCCCGTTTCTCAAATAAAAAGTGTTGTTTTTTGTTTCTTTATGTTAGACTATCAATTTTAGGTAATTTCCTACTCATTTTTATCAAAAACTCAAACAAATCAAACGGTTGACTTTTGAGTTGACTTTTTGGTCAACTCTTTGACCAAAAGTCAACTCTAAGTCAAAATTAAACTTTTTGCACAAAAAATTTCCTTTTAGCCTTAATATCACTTTAGCCACATTAGTTTTCAAAAATTTTAATGGTTTTTTCACAAAATCAACCTTTTACAATCAAACATTTGACCAAAAAAAAAAATTGGAAATATAAAAATCCTCAAATCACTCTATTTTAACTTCAATTTGACTTTAGCATCGAAAATTTTGTGAACATTGATTAAGAACCTTATTTTCCAAATTTTCAATTTTACGTTCAATATTGATGAAAAATAAAATTACTTTTACTGGGTTCATATTTTAGCTCAGTCCTATTACAATATTTGATCTAGAGGTTATCACTCATTAACTCGTATGGCTAATTTTGAAGTTTGATTGGTAGGATTGCAAATTGCCATTTTTAGCCTTAATCAAGGGCTCAAATCAATTCTACATGATTTGTGTACTGACACTTCCATTTTACTCATTTTATTGAATTAAATCCAAATCTAAGGTCAATTTTGGCAAATTCACTTGAGAACTTATCAATTAGATTAGATTTAACTTTCTTGAACTTAAGAAATCCAAGCTAATGAACTCTAATTGGGGCAATTCAAGTTGACTCATTCTAATTTGAAAGATTGAGGTCCAATTTTGACATTGGTCCTTGATTTATTTTTTATGTAAAAGTCGTACCTTTGTTTTAATGTCAATTTGGATGCAATAGGCCATCATGAACATGGGCAATTGAGTCAATCAATGTCTTGTCACATTAATTGAACCCAATTTTGATTAATTTGCATTTTGAGACAAGCAATCGCGCAAATTACCTGTTTAGTACATGATCGAGCTAATATTCTTTTCAAGGACTAAATTGCATAAAAGGAGGAACTTGAAGGGCCAATCCAATCAATCAAGTCGGTTTGGACGGGCTCAATTGATCTGATTGGTCCAACTAGCCACTAATAGTAAGTGGCCAATTCGGCCCCTCTCCAACCAGCTCTTGGTGGCTGACGACCGCCAGAGGTGGTCCATCTCATGGCCAACATGCCTATGCCCTCACATTTCAAAATTACCCAATTGCCCTGGATTTGCATAATTACGTAATACTTTCGATTAGGTCATAATTTCAAATTTAGCCCGAAAATTTGATCATTACCATTCATTGAATATTCATCATGACCGTTCAAATTAACATGTGTGACACCGCCAATATTTAGAAAAGACTAATGTATGATACTGATAGTTTGATTTGGGTGCCCAGGTCATGAGTTGACGCCACCAGGGTCCCCTATTTGGGCCACTAGGACACATGTATGGCTTGTTCACTAGATTCTAAAGTTGTTATTAGCTGGACCCACTTGATACAACTAAGCTCCCAATTTCACGGACCATCCCGTCCTGATGTTATTCGAAAAGGGAGGTCATCAAAACCATAAGAATATTCGACGATAGATAGCGTTAGTCCTCATAAGCCAAAGGTTACAGCGTGTTTCCCGATTAGCAATTCATAGAGTTGCTTGACAAGCTTGTCTATGCCAACGCTCATGCTAAATCTAGATTCTTGGACGATAACAACCCCTTGTTCCACAAGGGTGTAAACTTCCCATGGTAACGGATAGGCATTGCTAGCAATAGCATGGACAATTAATACCTTTTTGTCCTTTTAGTTAGCGAAGAATGAGATAATGAAAACTTTTACAAGGTGGACATTTGCTTCGCTTGCTTCAAGTCTCGTAATTTTTTTCCTTCTATAATGATAGCCAAGATTACCCTTTTTTTATATGCTAGTTCATAAATGAAACGGATCAAGAACATCATTCCAGAAACTAGTAAATTATCCCACGTTCACCTCAAAATATTGTCAATATGGGGACAATTACCAAAAAAAAAGTTATAAATTTATCGTACGAATGTCCATTTAAAGAAACTTTTCAATTTCATCAGTTTAATCCTAAAGCTTTTATTGATATGTCAATATAGTCATTTCGGCCAATTTTGACTAGTAACTGCTGATATGGATGCCAATCGTCTCTGTCACAACCTCTCTTTTGTCGTCAGGGGGAAAGGAAGAGGTTTAGGGGTATTTGCCTAAAGAGGCGGGCCAACGGCCCTCGATTAGGCGTAGACTCTCCCAAGCCCATACATCGCACAACATTGGATTTTGTATTTTAGTTCTTAACAACCTATGTATTTTTATGAGTTGTCACTAGCCTATTAGAATCGGCTAGAAACCAATCAAGACGCGGGAATATTATCTCGATTCCTACGCAACCAGAGATTTGTTTACGCCAATGGTTCTATTAGTGCCCTTTCAGTACCACTAACTTGGAAGGTTGTTTATCTAAATGGTCACATAATCTTGATTACCAATTATAATCCTTATGAAACTACTAAGTGTCCATGCAGATTTTGTTTTGTGGAGTTATTTTCCTTAATGTCTAGACTAATATTAACCTAATTTAGAAAAGAAATTTACACTAAAAGTATTGAAAATGGTGCAATAAGTAAACATCCAAGAAATTAAAATAACTTGAAAGTAAATGCGGAAAAGGGAAAACCCAATACAAGTTGGGCAAATATTATTACACAGCTTTGTTATCACACCTCGGGACAAGACCCCTATGAGCGAAATGGAAATATAAATATGTATGAAATTACCCTAAATGCATGAAACTATTCTAGACAATTTTAATCTATGCATAGTGGATTTTTACAAAAATGATTATAAAATACCAAAATAGCATTAAATTAGAAAAAATGAACTTCAAAAATTAGGAAAATTCCATAGATGTAATTTCTAGCTTAATTTGATACTATCCAACATTTTTTTAATTTTTTTTGGAAATTTTCAAAATTTTCCTTATTTTATTTTATTTTTTAAAAATAATTCCATAAACCGATGTATGCTTGATTTACGCTAACACAGAACAGCCCAATGCATGAATATCACAATAACTGAGCTCAAGTCAATTGTATCAAGATGAAACTTGATTCTGGTGTGCATCAAACCACCCCAAGCGACTTCCTCGAGTCATGTTCGTGGCCTTCAATCTCGATCTATAAGCAATATTATGTGGAACTAAAATATCAAAGTTATACTACTACATGCAAAGAACAAGATTAGCTAGAAATCACAATCTAAAACACAAAAGAACCAAACTAAAATCGGCCTCCAATGTGCAGGTTTGAGTTGTTTCTACAAATCTAGGTTTGAATTTAGGTCAAGCAAATAGGTTGCATACCTAGATTCAAAACCTCGAAACTCATCACATGCGAGATCCATGGGAAACATCACTTAATTCGAATGAAAATAGGTAACATGGACTTTCAAATGCAAAAAAAATCACAATAAACGATCAACCGAACACATCGAAACGAACTCTCCAAAAAGCATATATACAAGGTCCATACTAACTAGCCATGAATCAATACAGGTCGGCTTGGTTTTTCGATGAAGTTCTAAGCATCCTTGGAGTTCACACAAACATTTAAAGACCAAATTAATGTGACATAGACATCACCTGTATTCCCATAGAACATCAATCAAGCTCAACAAGACAAGAAATGCATGAAAAGGGGCATAGAAAGTCAAACATGCAAGACTTTTGAAGAGACTTCAACACTTAAGAGAAAATTTCAGCCTTAGAAATCAGTTCTGTTGACTAGTTTTCCTCTTGATTTTTCATGATTAAAACATGTTCAAATTTGAAGAAAGGTACATCTAGGATTCTTACCTTACTTCATAATTTCTTTTTCAAGTGGCTCTCAGCTGAGGAAACCAAGAAATTAGCTTCTGGAAGCATGTGGAATTCGGTTCCTTCAAACTGGAAAATGAAACCTACAAAGAAAGAACTAATAACAAAGGTTTTTGTTAATCCTCAAAACCAAACTCAGGTATCTTTTTTGTTGACTAATTTAATACAAAACCAAACTATATATATATATATATAGGAAAAAACCACTAAAAACCCCAAACTTTGCCAAAGTGACACATTTACCGCAAATTTTTTTTGTGACTTGAAAAACTTTGAAGTTTGCTAACCGTGACACATTTAGCCCAAATTTTTTTCGTGACACAAAAAACCCTGAACTTTTATCTGTGTAACACATTTACCCTAAATTAGAGGGCATTTTGGTCTTTTTACTTTTAAATTTTTTTTTTTTTTTTTTTCTTTTTCTCTCTTCCCTTCGCCGGCCATGGCGGAGCCGGTGGAGGGAAGCCAGTGTCCGGCGAGGGCCCCCCTCACTTGATGCCAATGAGGGCCACCCTCGCCAAATCTAGCAAGGGCCGTCCTCGCTCGCCAGATCTGGCGAGGGGTGTGCTCGCCACATCAAGTGAGGGAGGCCTTAGCCAGCCCAGGCGCAGGTGACCCTCACCCAACGCCAGCGAGGGCGGCCCTCGCCGGACGCCGGCTTCCCTCTGCCAGCTCCGCCATGACTAGTAGAGGGAAGAGAGAAAAAGAAGGAAAAAAAAGGAAAAACAGAAAGAATAAGACGAAAATGCCCTTAATGGGGTAAATGTGTCATGGTTTGCAAAATTTGAAATTTTTCATGTCACAAAAAAAAAGTTTGGGGTTTTGGTGATTTTATATATATATATTATAGTTTATATATTTACAAGTTACAAGTCATGGTTTTTCTCATTTATCTCTCATTTTAAAAAAAAAAAAAAAAAAAAACACTTACTTTCCCTCACCCGTATCTAACTGGGCTCAACACTTAGAAAAATTTTCAGACTTCCTTGGCCCGCCAGGAAGGTTTTTTTGGGGGGGCTTTAGGAGGCCTTCCCAATCTCCATTTGGGACATGTGACCTATGATAAGAAAGATCTTTGAGTGAAATTTTACTCTCTAGTTGAAGGTTTTGGCTAATTTTGGCTGCAATTTTGTGAAAATTTCACTCTTCTTTCCAAGGGTCGGTCTGCAATTTCTTGATTGAAGTGTTTTGGGTTGCTTATGGGGGTCTCCTTGGAAAACGATTGTGAGCTCCCTCTTCTCCTTCTTGTCTCCTACCTTTCATGGCCCAAAAGAGCTTACTTCGAAGATCTTATCTCCTGAATTAAAGGATCTTTTGGTCAGTCTTTTGTCCACCTACCAAGCTACCAACAGAGCTACTTCAACAACTTTCTGACTTGGCCAAATTTTCAACATTTGCAGCTATTGAGTGTGCGGATTTTGCTGTGATTTTCACATGCTTTCAGCAGCTTATCCTTGGCTAATTTTTGTCCACTTGCACTACTAATTATAGTCTTCCATCATGTGCAGAGATCAAGCTGATTGGGCTGCTAAGTAGGATATGGTGGGGCCACAAATTTGCTTGCTCAACAACTCCAAATTGAGACAAAATCGTTGGCTGGGTTTTGGAAGCTGGTTTGAGTGCTATAATCCATCAATTTGGCTACAATTTTTTTATCAATTAGTAAGCTTATGTATAGTAATTTAAGATCTTGACCCCTTTTCGCAATTGTCCCCGCCCAATTTTTAATAAAAGTCCTTCAAAGTTGGTTATTTTCTTGCTCCAAAATGCTTAATTCAATGCAATTTAGTCCTTTTGGCCCGATTTGATTGATTCAACCAAACCCAAGTTCAATTTCAACTTAATTGGGAGCCAAAATGATCATTTAAGGGCTTTGGCTAAATTTTACAAAATTTACGAAATTGGTCCCTCAACTTTTCAAAATTGCATTTTGGCCCCAACTTACTGTTTTAATTCCAATTTGACCTCTAAGGGTTGGCTAGTCAATTCAGGTCATTAGCTCCAATTTTTTTTCTTCTTTTTTTTTAAAATTTTTTTCTTATTATTTTTTAATTTCAAGAAAATAAATGCATTTAAAAAATCTACTAAATGCCTAGGTAATCTATATGCAAGAATTTGACGAGAGATATTTTTGTGGAAAAATAAATTCCCATTTTTTAGAAATGAACTTTGGGCATAAATGTGGGTGTCAAACAGTCTCACATGCTATGGCAATAGTCAATTGACATGGACAACTTTTACAATTTCTAAAAATATTTTTTAATTTTATTATTTTTCCTTTTCCGTGCTTGTGGTTGGTAGTGTTACAGGCCGTGATGCCTTTGCCTGTGGGTAGGAAGTGCATCCTAGCACTCACTTGTGGCTGACAACCTCAATTGATTGTTGCCAAGGCCACGGCCCGATGGGGGGACATAAGAAAAAAAGAAAAATGAAAGATCAGAAAAGAAAAAAAAAATGCCAAAAGAATTTCAAATATTTTTTTTAGAAAATTGTAAAAATTGTCCACGTCAGCACTGACTATTCCACGTGACACAGTTGGCATCAATGTTAGATCTTGTCGGCCAAAATTAGTGAGAATGACTATATTGGCAAATCATTAGCAGATTTAGGATTATATTAATCAAATTGAAAAGTGTAGGATTGAATTAATTTTCGTACAATATAATTATGCATTTTCTAGTAATTTTCCCTTCAAAATGAGATGTTAAAAGATCATTTTGCAATGCGTTCATTGTGAAACATATTTTTCCCATATTTACGTTTGCACTCCATCTACACATTGTTGTCCTTCTTCAAGTTCTCCTTGCTAGATACGGTTATAGAGTTCTTGTTCAACTCACATATCAAGTACCACGAAGCGGGCTTGAGATACTAATCCCATGGAAAGGCCAATCTAAAATGGTCTTTCGGTCTTATAAGAACTTGGTCCACACGGACTGAGTTTCTTCACTCCCAATGGGGTTCCAGAATTCAAATGGTAAGTTGCTTAGAGGATAAGTTATAACAACCGCCTTAGTAGAAAATCTGTTGTCCCGTGTCTCGTGAAGATTAGACAATGTATCTATTTGTAGATGAAATTAGCTAGGGAATGATATACACTGCACGAACCTTAACATTGTTTGTGAAATATAAAGTTTTTCCACGGTTACCGGAAAAAAATAGATTACTACGAAAAGATTAATAAACTGTGTTGACTGATAAAAGCATTTACAGCTTCCTCCCATGTCACCCTCTTGGGAACCGAACCCGGTAAAATAATTTAAAAAAAAAAAAAAAAAACTACAACAGGCGCTCACCCTCTATTCCGATCATGATATTATGTAAACATGATATATTTACTAAATTCCATTTGGGCATCAGATTTGATTTGATTTGTACGAAATAATTATATGTCCTCAAAGAATCGGCTTAAATGGTAGATATAGATTTGATTTATGGCAATTGATAATCTGATTTTAATTTACACTAATGTAAGGTCGCTATAATAGTGGTGCTCGAATTCCCTATATATAGGATGGCATTTTGTGTGAATTTTCACTACCAACTATACAATCACAACCTAAAGAGAAGTGAGAAGAGAAGGTCATTAAAATGGCTTCACGAAGAGTTTGTTTGTTCATCGTCCTTCTGTGCCTCATTTCTCTTTGTCTAGCAGGTATTGCTACCTTCTCTTCTGTCTCTATCTAGTTTCTTCTGTTTCAATTAAGACCAAGGGTGAGACCCATTTGACTTGAAGGCTTGAAGAAGAACGCATTTATCTGTTCGCTCAAATTAATGAAACACCACGTCCATATGATTTATATTATGTCTTGCATTGATTGCTGAACGTTCTTGAAATTTTGTGCTTCTCAGAAACATCAGTTCCGAACGGAATTAAGAAAAAGTATTTAGGGGGGTGTCTTCAGTTCCGGGACTGCAACCAGGCTTGCATCGACGCCGGATATCCCTTGGGAGGGGAGTGCGAGGAAGGTGGATTCCGACAAAGTCAATGTTTTTGCAAGTTTACTTAGAGCCATGTCAATCCGTTTGTTAACGTGGTTCGATTGTTATGAATAAAATTCCATCTTCCGTTCAATTTTTCTCAAAGACTGATGGGTATTTAGTTTAACTGAGTTGTAAATGGGTTCGTTTAAGACCCACTATGATACTCCCAACCCACCTTGACTTTTTTTTATATTTTCACGCAATCCATATTTGACACATCCCATTAAATATGAGTCAAAAAATGGGTAATGGACCCATTTTGCGGACTCTAGTTTTGATTATTAAGAATAAAATTCCATCCTCTTCTGTTTATTTGGTGCAAGTTCACTCATGGCCTCCCATATTTATCCTGAACATTGCATACCTCGCACGACGCGGGTTGTAGCATTTGTTCTACTCTAGAGAGATGATGACCAAAAAGCTTTTCTGCAAAGCTTCCAAATTGAGCACGGTAGTTGCAATCTCTAAGAATGATTCCACCTTTGCCTTTAGCTCACCGAGGGAACCCACGACCTGATGGAAAGTAGGTTCAGTATCATCACCTTTCAAGCCACACTCCCCGTGAGTCTTAGCCTTCTCCTCCTTCGTCGTTGTTCCTCTCGGGTTTTTGCCTTATTTGTTGTCTTCTTCTGTACAGTCAACAGCTCCTACTAGTGGGGAGAAGGACATTAAAGTGCCAAAAATTATGTACCCACTCCAGCGAGACATTCCAGCAACGGAAATTACAGGGCTTTTATAATTAAAAATTCTATTTGATATGACTTTTTTTAGTATTGAAGTCATCATTTTTTAATAACGACAAGCATTAAAGTGATCATTTTGGTGGCCAATGGTGTAGGCAAACTAATTTGGATTATTTTCATAAGATTGTATCAATGGATTTAATAGACTAGATCGTGATGTTATAGTTTCCCACGAATTCCTTAGTAACTAATAAATGTGGGTAACCTGCCCTTGATCAGAATTTTAAAAAAAAAAAAAAAATAGCTAAATTTTACCATGCAATTACAGGATAAACCCGAAAAATAAATGAAAATGACCAAGTTTTAATTGGGATATCTATGTATGGAAATTTGTACAAAGTGCAATATCACATCAAATACATGTTCAATGGTATTCCATAGTATCTTCCATATGAATGTCATTTAAGGCGGAATTTAATTTAAAACTTCTCAAATGACATGAAAGGCGGTGGCAATTTGTTTGAAAATAATGATATGCCCTTGGGCTTATATGGGAGCTACATTTTGCCTCAAGATGGACTCTAGATATTTATATATGGTAATTGGTATTAATACAAGATCTGATGGTATTCAATATGGGACGATCTCAATTTCCATATATCTAAAGGCGCCGGAATTGCTTATATAATGGTTAGGATTTTGCGTAATAGTTTCACAACCAATTGTACCGACATAACCTAAAAATAAAAGTGAGAAGAGAAGGTCATTGAAATGGCTTCAGGAAGAGTCTGTTAATTCGGGATTTCTTTCCCTCATTGCTCTTTGCTTCACAGGTACTGCTAGCTTTTGCTTCATAAGCCTTCGTGGAGTTTAATCTGTTCGGTTCAGACCTCGCTTGAGACCCATAAATCGAACTGTTTAATTAGTTGTCGTGGGGATCAATATATTTATGTCTTAACTTGATTCGATCAAAATTTCCTGAATTCTTTGTGAAACTAGGAGAAATCAATTGCGAAGGAGATCAAGAAAGAAACTATTTGGAAAGCGGACATAGGGCCGTGTTCAAAGTTCCCCGACCCCGACGAGTCTTGCATCTGAGTTTGGGTTTTAGATGGGAGGGTCCTGCGCGAAGGCCGGCGAAGCTGGCTCCAACGAGCGCTATTATAAATACACTTTGATGTAATCACATAACTTTGCACCAAGTGAAAATTTCTTCTTCTCATTGTTTTAATTATTTTGATGAAATTTTATTTTAAATCTGAATAGTGGATATTTCGGGCAAGTTAATTAATCGCCTCTCATACTCAAATTCTAGCTAAAAGATATCAGGAATGTCAAAAAATTTGTATGCCCCTCACTTTTAGGCTAATAATTTTTATCGAATAAGTTAAGTGCCACTTTTTTATTTAAAAAAATCACTTAAATGTGAATTTCGATGAGGATCATTGGGAATCTGACAGGCTGTCACCGTGGCATGTGAGATGATTGTCAGCCATGTCAGTAGATACTTGTTAAAATTGGCAAGAAAGACTACATTGGCAATTCAATAAAAAAAATTTAGGACTAAAATGATCAAATTGAAAAGTTTCTGATTGAATGAACATTTATATAATAGGTTTATGACTTCTTCTTTTTTCATAATCATCCCCATATCGAAAATATTTTGAGGTGAACATGGGATAATCTACTAGTTTCCAGAGAAATGTTCTTGATCCATTTCATGTATGAACTAGCATATAAAAAAAAAATGTAATCTTCGCTATAGTTATAAAAAGAAAAAAAAAATACAAGACTTGAAGTGACCGAAGCATATATCCACTATGTAAAAGCTTTTATTATCTCATTCTTCGCTAATTAAAAGGACAAAAAGGTATTAAATGTCAATTCTATTGCTAGCAACGCCTATCAGTTACCATGGGAGGTTCACACCCCTGTGAAATGAGGGGTTGTCATCGTCTTTGAATCCGGATTTAGGATGAGCATTGGCATAGGCTGGCTTGTCAAGCAGCTCTACAAATTGCTAGGCAGGAAACATGTTGTGACCACTGGCTCACGAGGACTATCGCTATCTACGCTGAATATTCTTATGATTTTGATGACATCTATATTCGAATAACATCACGATAAATTGGTCAGTGAAATTGGGAGTTTGGTCGTATCGAGTGAGTCTAGCTAATAATGATTTTAGAATCTAGTGAATGGGTCATACCTATGTCCTGGCACCCCGAATTGGGACCTTGGTGGCCTCAACCAAGATCCAGACACCCAAATTAGACTATCGGTATCGTACATGAGTTTTTTCTTAAATATTTCATAGTTTCCAATTAAAAAAAAATCAGAAATAACCTTCATTATCTTTGCACATGACAATTAAAAATAAGAAAATTAAATGATTTTTCATGAAATAAATGGAGTTTTTATTTAAGCACATTTACAGATTCACGTTACCCTTCCTTTGGATAATTTTGTTTGATGCAGACTATGTCGCACTCTGTGAACTCCGTGCATGACCCCGGAGTATACTCCATTCACGACCCCATGTCCTCATTCCCACTCGTTTCTTTTTTTGTCTCCCTCAAAACCAATGTTTCTAATATACAAGAATTTGAGAAATTTCAATAATCGACATAATTACATATAATATTTTTTTTTGGGTAAAGAAATAATATATTAATAGCTACACCGACTAATAAATTGATTAAATTTAGAATATTCAAGTTGTGAAAATTGTTTCAACATCCGTATGTCATGGCAAAATGATAGCGACATGAATTTGCAAATTCCAGCTATTAGCCTTAGCGGAATCAAAATAATTTCATAATCTCGTCTTGTTCTTATAATTTGTTCAAACAAATAAATCACAACACGAACCAGTGTGGGTATAATTTCCCGAATTGCGGAGCCCTTTCGTATAGTTTGCCCATAAAACGAGGCTAAAAAACAACTTTTGCATTTGAATTTCGAAACTTCCTACTTCGTGTTCATCCTTGTGTCCTTTTAGTTTTCTAATAGCCAAGTATAATTGGATCTGATTGAATTACTTGATAAAGGCTTATCAAACTAAATGGGATAAGGACAACGCAAGTGCTACATATGTTATACGACTTCATTTAAGTGCTTTAACATTTTAAACGATCACTTAAATATCATAATTTGTCAAAAAAAAAAAAACATTTATCATAAGTTCCAAGTGAGCGACATGCTAAAGTTATAATATTCAAATGATCGAAAAATCATAACTCTCGCCGTACAAAAGTGATGGCATGTGTGTCTTTTTATTTTCCCCTCGAACTAATCCATACCAATGAAGCAAAGAGACATAAGGCAAAGATCGCCCATGGATAAACAAACTCTTTGATTTTGACCTTCTTTTCTCACTTTTCTTTAAGCTATGATAAGATGGTTTAATTAATTGTTTGAAATTTAACAAAATCCCTACATATATATAGCCATATGGGTGGTACGATCACCACCACAACCACCATCTCGTTTAGAAGGTGAGGGCATACAATACAGAGTACTTGCAGATCTGATATGTAAATCTATGAAGTTCTTTTTATGGCGAAATGTATCTGTAATATGAGATACTTTAAGGGCATGTAATTATTTTTGTGCAATTTGTCCCCATTTGGATAAGTTTTTCATAGTGCATAAGTAGACTTAAACTTTTGGTTGTTGGTTAATCAAGGAATTAGTTTTATTTTGGTCGGTCGAAGATTTAAGATTATAAAAAGTCCTAATAAAGTCTCAAACTTGTCGCCATTATATTCAGAAGTGGGAAATCTCATCGGCATAACTCCAATGTGGAATATCTTGAAAAATTGCCACAAATGATTGCTATGGCTAATCTCCACGAGGGGCCAGCTCGAAACTTGATTACGGATTTTTTAAAATCTTAGAAATCCGATTGACCCAAATAAAATCAGAAGTTCTCAACTGACCAACGACCAGAATCTTAAGTCTTGTCTCTAAACTTATTTTCACTTTTCAAGTCACTTGAAAGTTTTTTATATGATTATGCAAAATGAATGATAGAATAATAAAATAAGCAGAACAAGAAAATCAATCGGATATCAGATTTATGTGATTTGATCAATAAAACCTATTTCATGGCAAGAGCTACATAGGATTAAATTGTAGAGCAATAGATGGAGTGGAGATTACAACACACTCAAGTCACTCGACACTCATGTTTTCCAATTCCCACTTATAATCAATAATTGATAATGCGATCAGCCCTCATTTAACACAAAACCAAACTATATATAGTTTAAGTTACAAGTCATGATTTTTCTCATTTATCTCTTATTTTTATTAAAAAAAAAAAAAAAACACTTACTTTCCCTCACTCGTACCCAAATGGGCTCAACACTTAGAAAAAATTTCAGACTTCCATGGCTCGCTAGGAAGGTTTTTGGGGGGCTTTAGGAGGCCTTCCTAATCTCCGTGTGGGACATGTGACCTATGAGTGGAAAGATCTTTGAGTGAAGTTTTACTCTCTAGTTGAAGGTTTTGGTTAATTTTGACTGCGATTTTGTGAAAATTTCACTCTTCTTTCCAAGGGTCGGTCTGCAATTTCTTGATTGAAGTGTTAGGGGGTTGCTTATGGGGGTCTCTTTGGAGAAGGATTGTGAGCTCCCTCTTCTCCTTCTCTACCTTTCATGGCCCAAAAGAGCTTTTTCGGAGATCTTATCTCCTGAATTAAAGGATCTTTTGGTCAATCTTTTTGTCCACCTACCAAGCCTACCAACAAAGCTACTTCAACAACTCTTTGACTTGGCCAAATTTTCAACCTTTGCAACTATTGAGTGTACGGATTTTGCTGTGATTTTCACGTGCTTTTAGCAGCTTATCCTTGGCTAATTTTTGTCCACTTACACTACTAATTATGGTCTTCATCATATGTAGAGATCAGGCTGATTGGGCTGCTAAGTAGGATATGGTGGGGCCACAAATTTGCTTACTCAGCAACTCCAAATTGAGACCAAATCGTTGGCTGGGTTTTGGAAGCTAGTTTGAGGGCTATAATCCATCAATTTGGCTACAATTTCTTTATTAATTAGTAGGCTTATGTATAGTAATTTAAGATCTTGACTAGTTTGAAAATGTTCAATTCAATACAATTCGGTCCTTTTGGCCCGATTTGATTGATTCAACCAAACCCAAGTTCAATTTCAACTTAATTGGGGACCAAGATGATAATTTAAAGGCTTTGGCTAAATTTTACAAAATTTATGAAATTGGTCCCTCAATTTTGAAAATTGCATTTTGGCCCTAACTTGCTGTTTTAATTCCAATTCGACCTCTAGGGCTTGGCTAGTCAATTCAAGTCATTAGCTCCAATTTTTTTCTTTCTTTTTTCTAATTTTTCTTATTATTTTTTTTGTTTTTTGATTTCAAGAAAATAAATGCATTTAAAAACTATACTAAATGCCTAGGTAATCTATATGCAAGAATTTGACAAGAGATATTTTTGTGGAAAAATGAATTCCCATCTTTTAAGAAATGAACTTTGGGCATAAATTTGGGTTTCAACAGTCTCACATGCTATGGCGATAGTCAATTGACATGGACAACTTTTACAATTTTTGAATATATTTTTTAATTTTATTATTTTTCCTTTTCCCGTGCTTGTGGTTGGTAGTGTTACAGGCCGTGACGCCTTTGCCTGTGGGTAGGAAGTGCATCCTAGCACTCACTTGTGGCTGACAACCTCAACTGATCATTGCCAGGGCCGCGGCCCAATGGGGGGACATAAGAAAAAAAGAAAAACAAAAGATCAAAAAAAAAAAAAAAATTGCAAATCGAATTTCGAATTTTTTTTTAAAAAAAAAAAAATTGTAAAAACTGTCCACGTTAGCACTGACTATCCCACGTGACACAATTGGCATCAATGTTAGATCTTGTCGGCCAAAATTAGTGAGAATGACTATATTGGCAAATCATTAGCAGATTTAGGATTATATTAATCAAATTGAAAAGTGTAGGATTGGATTAATTTCCGTACAATATAATTATGCATTTTCTAGTAATTTTCCCTTCAAAATGAGGTGTTAAAAGATCATTTTGCAATGCGTTCATTGTGAAACATATTTTTCCCATATTTACGTTTGCACTCCATCTACACATTGTTGTCCTTCTTCAAGTTCTCCTTGCTAGATACGGTTATAGAGTTCTTGTTCAACTCACATATCAAGTACCACGAAGCGGGCTTGAGATACTAATCCCATGGAAAGGCCAATCTAAAATGGTCTTTCGGTCTTATAAGAACTTGGTCCACACGGACTGAGTTTCTTCACTCCCAATGGGGTTCCAGAATTCAAATGGTAAGTTGCTTAGAGGATAAGTTATAACAACCGCCTTAGTAGAAAATCTGTTGTCGCGTGTCTCGTGAAGATTAGACAATGTATCTATTTGTAGATGAAATTAGCTAGGGAATGATATACACTGCACGAACCTTAACATTGTTTGTGAAATATAAAGTTTTTCCACGGTTACCGGGAAAAAAAAATAGATTACTACGAAAAGATTAATAAACTGTGTTGACTGATAAAAGCATTTACAGCTTCCTCCTATGTCACCCCCCTGGGAACCGAACCCGGTAAAATAGTTTTAAAAAAAAAAAAAACTACAACAGGCGCTCACCCTCTATTCCGATCATGATATTATGTAAACACAATATATTTACTAAATTCAATTTGGGCATCAGATTTGATTTGATTTGCGTAAAATCTAGTGTTTTAGAACCGGATCGGTCCGGCTAGCTCAACTAAATGTCGGCTTGTCCTTTGGTCCGCCTCAAAATTCAATCACGATTGTAGTCAAGACCGGTTAAACCAACCAAAACCAGTAAGTACATAGATGGAAGGTGATATAACAATCGTATAGATATAAAGTTAGTTTATTTCTTATTGATTTAAGTGTGTTGAAAGTTCTAAAATTTATCATAAAAGTGCAATTGAGTTCTCAAATTTTCAAAAAGTGCAATTAAGTTCTAAAACTTATCATAAAAATATAATTGAGTCCTAAAATTTTCAAAAGTATAATTAAATCCTAAAATTTATCAAATTGATCCAATAAAGTTCTTCTGATGAATGCATTTTTGAAAGGTTTAAGACTCAATTGCACTTTATTGATAAGTTTTAGGACTTGATTAGTTGCGAAAGTTTTAGAATTTAATTGCACTTTTATAATAAATTTTAGAACTTAATTATATTTTTTTAAAAGTTTTAGAACTCAATTGTATTTTTATGATAAATTTTAGGGCTTTCATTGTACTTATCTCTTCTTATTTTGAGAAAGATTTATGAAGTCAAAGGCTATGAAAAGCTCATATCAGGTATGGTGAGACCCAAATTGACCCCTCGCCGAGCCAGCCGGTTGACCGATTTTACGGGTTGAACTTGTAATTTTTGACTTGATTAGAAAGGGGTTGGCCAAGAAACCAAAAAGAAGAAGAAAGTGGATGCTCATATCAGATTAAAAGGGCCGCGCAGACGAAAGAGAAAAGGAAGAAGAAAATATGGAAAAGAAAAGAGAAAGGTTTCTCCTGTACACGCCGCCTTGGAGATCTCGCGAAGCTAGATTACCTTTGTTTCGCAATGTTTGGTACAAGATCGAACCCTTTGTTCATCTAATCCGAGTAATTTTCCAAGTTAGGGCATTAATTTGGAATTATGTAAATTCTAAACTGTGGGGTTGGATTTAGGAGTTATTAAGTTATGAAATCAAATGGAAATAATACTTTTAGAGCATTCTGGAGTCTTGGGGTATGATGCAAACTGATTTTGAGTTACAATTTGATTAAAACAAATTTTAAAACTTTCACGAGTGAGCCACGTAAAGAAGATAATTTCGAATATCTACTTTGAGCAAGCATTTTGTTAACACATATGAATAGTTTCTAGCAAATTCCTTATTAATTAATAAGTGTAGGGATATAGTTTCTAGAGAATTCCTTATTAACTAATAAATGTGGGCTTTGCCTTTCATCACAATAAAAAAAAAAATGAAATTTTAGGCATGCGTAAAAAATGCAATATCACTAAAATGCAAATTTCAATGGAATTTAATTTACAATCTTTCATTATGACATACTAACCCAAATGGAAGCAAATCTATACGAAATAATTATATGTCCTCAAAAAATCGGCTTAAATGGTAGGTATAGATTTGTTTTAATGGCAATTGATAATCTGATTTTTAATTTCCACTAATGTAAGGTCGCTATAATAGTGGTGCTCGAATTCCCTATATATAGGATGGCATTTTGTGTGAATTTTCACTACCAACTATACAATCACAACCTAAAGAGAAGTGAGAAGAGAAGGTCATTAAAATGGCTTCACGAAGAGTTTGTTTGCTCATCGTCCTTCTGTGCCTCATTTCTCTTTGTCTAGCAGGTATTGCTAGCTTCTCTTCTGTCTCTACCTAGTTTCTTCTGTTTCAATTAAGACCAAGGGTGAGACCCATTTGACTTGATGGCTTGAAGAAGAACGCATTTATCCGTTCGCTCAAATTAATGAAACACCACGTCCATATGATTTATATTATGTCTTGCGTTGATTGCTGAACTTTCTTGAAATTTTGTGCTTCTCAGAAACATCATTTCCGAACAGAATTAAGAAAAAGTATTTAGGGGCTGGCTACTGTCTACCGTCCCAGGACTGCAACCAGGGTTGCATCGACGCCGGATATCCCTTGGGAGGGGATTGCGAGGACGGTGGATTCCGAAGAATTCTTTGTTTTTGCAAGTTTACTTAGAGCCGTGTCAACCCGTTTGTCATAGTGGTTTGATTGTTATGAATAAAATTCCATCTTCCGTTCAATTTTTCTCAGAGACTGATGGGTATTTAGTTTAACTGAGTTGTAAATGGGTTCGTTTAAGACCCACTATGATACTTCCAACCCACCTTGACTTTTTTTTATATTTTCACGCAATCCATATTTGACACATCCCATTAAATGAGTCAAAAAAATGGGTAATGGACCCATTTTGCGGACTCTAGTTTTGATTATTAAAAATGAAATTCCATTTTCTTCTGTTTATTTGGTGCAAGTCCACACATGGCCTCCCATATTTATCCTGAACATTGCATACCTCGCACGACGCGGGTTGTAGCATTTGTTCTACTCTAGAGAGATGATGACCAAAAAGCTTTTTTGCAAAGCTTCCAAATTGAGCACGGTAGTTGCAATCTCTTAGAATGATTCCACATTTGCCTTTAGCTCACCGAGGGAACCCACGACCTGATGGAAAGTAGGTTCATCCTTCCCAGCATCATCACCTTTCAAGCTAGGGGTGAGTGGTTCTAGGTTCTGGTTCGGTTCCGTCTGGAACCTAGAACCTACCCTCGGGTACAGGTTCCAAAAAATTTGGAACGTGGAACCTACCCGGTCACAAGTTCCAGGGTCGGTTCCAGGTTCCAACAGGTTCTTTTTTTTTTAATTCATTTTCAGAGTTGAATTATAACGTACGCGCATATTATCGGAATCTTCAGCACTGTCGAGATGCTGGTTGTCACCGATCTTTCTTCTCAAACCATATGTTTTTATCAAAACATAGAAATCTTTTTTGTAAGTCCGTGAAGAAGTTTTGCTACGCTTAACCTGTTGACAAATTAAAAATTACAGTTATCCATAATGCCAGATGTTGGCTAATGGATGACTGTTGAAACATCAGGCACACATAATTGAAACTTGAAGAAGGGTAACAACCTACAGATTCTATAAATTTGTTGGTAGAGGTAATGGCACTTTCTGCCAGGTTAAATCCTTTAATTCGGTTAGAAAGCACAAAGAGAGAATCAGGAATCAAGAGCTTTTGCTTCTGAAGATAATCAGCGGTACAGTTAATGCTCATACAAGTAATCTATAAAAGCCTGTCCTTCAGCAACCTAATTAGTGAGATTCATCAAGTGCAGATCAGTACATAATTCAAGGGTTAGAGCCTGAGTTTTAGTCTACAGTTCTCCTTCACCGGCAACATCCAAGAGCATAACTACTTGAATAACAGCGGGTCCAGCAGTGTAATAGCTGTACATCTCTAATTTAAGCATAACGTGAACAAATTAATTGACATGGTATGCATACTCATCCAAAAAGAAAAACAAAACACCGAATGAATTTCCTCTATCTAGAGTCAGTGCACTTAATCAGAGTGTCTATGCTTCCAGAACATCTAAAGAAGTGCCTATCTATCAGTGATAGTGCTTACGGCATGAAGAATTCCTTTTGTGGTGACATCAAATGCTCCAGCTGTGCCATTTGTAGCGTTTATCCAGTCGATAATTCTCTGCCTGTGTGCATCTTGATTGTGATCCATTTCTCCATATGTATAGCTGAGGGAATCCCAGTACTCACCAACAGCAAAGTAAGGTTCACTAGCATCCAAGTAGTCTTTGACTTAGCCACCCCAAAAGCCTCTAACAAAATCGAGCCTCCATCCATCATATCCAATTTCGCTCCTGAAAATGGCATGGCACCAACAGACTTGCCATAGTAAGACCTTTAATATATTATCATCGCAGAAACAGAGTTTTGCATGAGAAGCAAGGCATAAGTGCAACCATATTAAAAGTCAGAAATCATCCGCGGAGCAGAGGAGGACCCAGCAGCAGGGGCGTCGGGGCTTCTGGCACTGAGTAGGGACGTCGATCGTTGGTCTTCGGGGCAACGGCGTCAGGCGTCGCGACTGCTGGCGTCGGGTCGTCGGAGCAGAGGCAGAGATAGCAGCAACGGTGTCGCGGCAGGAATGGTGGCTTTTGGCGTCTGGTTGCAGCGGCGGTGGAGCAGAGGAGGACCCAGCAGCAGGGGCGTCGGGGCTTCTGGCACTGAGCAGAGGCGGTGGGTCGCGAGCAAAGACGAGCTCGGCTCAGATCTGCCTGCGTCGGGTAGTTGCGGCGGGCAAGAGTCAAAGCGACGTTGGCGACGGGCAGAGGCAGAGCACGGCAGCGACGGGCGTCAAGCAGCGAGGGTTCGTGTGAGCGACGTCAGCGACTAGCGTCCGGCGGCGGTGGCCTTGAGGGCGAGCGGCGTCCGGCAGCGTGAGACTGAGTTGAGTTCTTTGCAGCACTTTCTTTTCTGGGACTTGGAAGCGCCAAGCGGGGGAGGGGGGCTCCTTTTGGAACCCTAACTAACCGGTTCCTCGACCGGTTCTGCGAGCGATTCCGGTTCCGGTTCCATGACCGGTTCCCGGAAAAAAGGAACCGGGATCGCCGGTTCCCGGAAAAAAGGAACCGGGAACTGGAACCGGTCCTTTAAGAACCGGGAACCGCGCTCACCCTTATTTCAAGCCACACTCCCCGTGAGTCTTAGCCTTCTCCTCATTCGTCAGTGTTCCTCTCGGGTTTTTGCCTTATTTGTTGTCTTTATCTGCACAGTCAACAGCTCCTACTTATGGGGAGGACATTGAAGTGCCAAAAATTATGTACTTAGTCCGGCAAGAAATTCCAGCTACGGAAATTACATGGCTTTTATAATTAAAAATTCTATTTGATATGACATTTTTTTTTTAGTATTAAAGTGATCATTTTTTAATAACGACAGTCATTAAAGTGATCATTTTGGTGGCCAATGGTGCAAACAAACTAATTTGGATTATTTTCATGAGATTGTATCAATGGATTTAATAGACTAGATCGTGATGTTATAGTTTCCCACAAATTCCTTAGTAACTAATAAATGTGGGTAACCTGCCCTTGATCAGAATTTTTTTTTTTAAAAAAAACGCTAAATTTTACCAAGCGATTAGAGGATAAACCTGAAAAATAAATGAAAATGAGCAAGTTTTAATTGGGATATATCTATGTATGGAAATTTGTACAAAGTGCAATATCACATCAAATACATGTTCAATGGAGTATCTTCCATATGAATGTCATTTAAGACGGAATTTAATTTAAAACTTCTCAAATGACATGAAAGGCGGTGGCAATTTGTTTGAAAATAATGATATGCCCTTGGGCTTATGTGGGAGCTACATTTCGCCACAAGATGGACTCTAGATATTTATACATGGTAATTGGTATTAATACAAGATCTGATGGTATTCAATATGGGACGATCTCAATTTCCATATATCTAAAGGCGCCGGAATTGCTTATATAATGGTTAAGATTTTGCGTAACTTTTTCACAACCAACTGTACCGTCATAACCTAAAAAGAAAAGTGAGAAGAGAAGGACATTGAAATGGCTTCAGGAAGAGTCTGTTAATTCGGGATTTCTTTCCCTCATTGCTCTTTGCTTCACAGGTACTGCTAGCATTTGCTTCATAAGCCTTCGTGGAGTTTAATCTGTTCAGTTCAGACCTCGCTTGAGACCCATAAATCGAACTGTTTAATTAGTTGTCGTGGGGATCAATATATTTATGTCTTAATTGATTCGATCAAAATTTCCTGAATTCTTTGTGTAACTAGGAGAAATCAGTTGCGAGGGAGATCGAGAAAGAAACTATTTGGAAAGCGGACATAGGGCCGTGTTCAAAGTTCCCCGACCCCGACGAGTCTTGCATCTGAGTTTGGGGTTTAGATGGGAGGGTCCTGCGCGAAGGCCGGCGAAGCTGGCTCCGACGAAGCGCTATTATGAATACACTTTGATGTAATTACATAACTTTGCACCAAGTGAAAATTGCTTCTTCTCATTGTTTTAATTATTTTGATGAAATTTTATTTCCAATCTGAATAGTGGATATTTGGGGCAAGTTAAATAATTGCCTCTCATACTCAAATTCTGGCTAAAAGATATCAGGAATTCAAAAATTTTGTATGGCGCTCACTTTTATGCTAATAATTTTTATCGAATAAGTTAAGTGCCACTTTTTTATTTAAAAAAATCACTTAAATGTGAATTTCGATGAGGATCATCGAAAATCGGACAGGCTGTTACCGTGGCATATGAGACAATTGGCATCCATGTCAGTAGATACTTGTTAAAATTGGCTAGAAAGACTACATTGGCAATTCAAGAAAAAAATTTAGGACTAAAATTATCAAATTGAAAAGTTTATGATTGAACGAACATTTATATAATAGGTTTATGACTTCTTCTTTTTTTCATAATCATCCCCATATCGAAAATATTTTGAGGTGAACATGGGATAATCTACTAGTTTCCGGAGAAATGTTCTTGATCCATTTCATGTATGAACTAGCATATAAAAAAATGTAATCTTCGCTATAGTTATAAAAATTAAAAAAAATACAAGACTTCAAGTGACCGAAGCATATATCCACCTTGTAAAAGCTTTTATTATCTCATTCTTCGCTAATTAAAAGGACAAAAAGGTAGTAAATGTCAATTCTATTATTGCTAGCAACGCCTATCAGTTACCATGGGAGGTTCACACCCCTGTGAAATGAGGGGTTGTCATCGTCTTTGAATCCGGATTTAGGATGAGCATTGGCATAGGCAGGCTTGTCAAGCAGCTCTACAAATTGCTAGGCAGGAAACATGTTGTGACCACTGGCTCACGAGGACTATCGCTATCTATTGCTGAATATTCTTATGATTTTGATGACCTCTATTTTCGAATAACATCACGACAAATTGGTCAATGAAATTGGGAGCTTGGTCATATCGAGTGAGTCTAGTTAATAATGATTTTAGAATCTAGTGAATGGGTCATACCTATGTCCTGGCACCCCGAACTGGGACCTTGGTGGCCTGAACCAAAATCCAGACACCCAAATTAGACTATGGGTATCGTACATGAGTTTTTTCTTAAATATTTCATAGTTTCCAATTAAAAACAAATCAGAAATAACCTTCGTTATCTTTGCACATGACAATTAAACATAAGAAAATTAAATGATTTTTCATGAAATAAATGGAGTTTTTATTTAAGCACATTTACAGATTCACGTTACCCATCCTTTGGATAATTTTGTTTGAAGCAGACTATGTCGCACTCCGTGAACTCCGTGCATGACCCCGGAGTATACTCCATTCACGACCCCATGTCCTCATTCCCACTCGTTTCTTTTTTTGTCTCCCTCAAAACCAATGCTTCTAATATACAAGAATTTGAGAAATTTCAATAATCGACATAATTACATATAATATTTTTTTTGGGTAAAGAAATAATATATTAATAGCTACAATAGACTAATAAATTGATTAAATTTAGAATATTCAAGATGTGGAAATTGTTTCAACATCCGTATGTCATGGCAAAATGATAGCGACATGAATTTGCAAATTCCAGCTATTAGCCTTAGCGGAATCAAAATAATTTCATAATCTCGTCTTGTTCTTATAATTTGTTCAAACAAATAAATCACAACACGAACCAGTGAGGGTATAATTTCCCGAATTGCGGAGCCCTTCCGTATAGTTTTCCCATAAAACGAGGCTAAAAAACAACTTTTGCATTTGAATTTTGAAACTTCCTACTTCGTGTTCATCCTTGTGTCCTTTTAGTTTTCTAATAGCCAAGTATAATTGGATCTGATTGAATTACTTGATAAAGGCTTATCAAACTAAATGGGATAAGGACAACGCAAGTGCTACATATGTTATACGACTTCATTTAACTGACCAATGACCAGAATCTTAAGTCTTGTCTCTAAACTCTAAACTTATTTTCACTTTTCAAGTCACTTTGAAAGTTTTTTATATGATTATGCAAAATGAGTGATAGAATAATAAAATAAGCAGAATGATCGGATATTAGATTTATGGGATTTGGTCAATAAAACCTATTTCAAGGCAAGAGCCACATAGGATTAAATTGGAGAGCAATAGATGGAGTGGAGATTACAACACACTCAAGTCACTCGACACTCATGTTTTCCAACTCCCACTTATAATCAATAATTGATGATGCAATTAGCCCTCACAATTCTTCTCTAAACAATCATTCAATCTTACAAAGGAATTGACAAATCTTACCATGGCTTGAAAATACTTGCAAATTCTCCATTGGATTAATTGAAAAGTTTTGGACTGCATTAAAATCTAAATAATAGGTTTAGAACTTAATTAATAAATTTTTCGATTTGCATAGTTTTGATTTGTGAATTTACTTGAAAATTTCCAATTTAGAAACTGTTCTTGTAAAGAATGAACTGAAAAAATTTCCTTGAACAAATTTTATATTTCAAGAGGTCAATAATGACACTAGACAAAAATTGTCCAAAGGAGAGGTTATAAGATCCCAAAAGTTAAAAATAACTTTTTACAACTATAGACAGATTATTACAATATCATGTCCACATATCATGCTTTGAATTATCCCATGCTCACGTTAGCTAAAGATGGGGTTTTGTGGCTTCGAGATGTGGAAGGGTTGATTCAACTACTTTGTGAAAGTGACGTCAGGATGTTTCTGTTAGGAATCTAGGGATGGATTGTTTATCATTATAGAGCATCTCTGAAGAGAAAGGTTGTCCTCTCTTGCACAAATTGATCAAGAGTTGATGTCATTTCTCATGATAGCTAGGATAGGACAAAATCAATTGTGATGCTGAAGTGGTTAATATGTCTTCGAGGGACTAAATGCCTAAGCAAAATTAGACGTAATAGGATTAATTATGAGGATCCAATTCATCATACTGTCCTTGGAAAGGATCAACTGAGGAAAGGCTTCCTTTGTGTTGCTTGTCAAGCACATAACAGGCTATACTGTTGAAGTTTTGGTATTTGTATTAGAAAATCATGATTCAATTCACTACAAAACTGAAGAAATTACGGAACTTCTTGAGCACAAACCTAGATCTAACTCACATTACATCCCACTTCAAGAACAATGTACAACACATAACGGTCTATCTTACATATAATGTGAAAATGCAGGGATCATAAGGCTCATGAATGAACAAAATCAATAAGCTATTTCTAAACTTCAGTAGACACAGGCTCATTGTTGTTGATGCAGTTAACAACCATTCAAAATCCCTCCTAACAATGTTCACCCTTATATCTCTTCAAATGATATATATCCTAAAAAATTCAACATCCCTTGATTCTAAGATAGTATTGGCATGGATTTCCACATTTTCATATTTATGAACCAAAAATATGTATATACTGTTATTTTGAGTATAACTAATGCCTATGCAATTCGTTGTTTTAACTCCCAATCAAGACCGAGTTTGTTTAGGAGAAAAAATCATCACCTTGGCTAGGCACTTCCACACTTTCAAAATTTTGTAAGATGGTAATATCACATTCCATAACTCATATGGAGTCAAATTATGAATATAGTTTACAGTTAAAGCTGTCCCCCCTCCCCTAACAAGTTTAAAAGTAAACCCGAACTTAAGAGCATGGCCATAGTCATCTCCTTTAGAATTCTATTTTTTCATTCATCAACTCCATTTTACTAGGGAGTATAAGGTGTAATTGTTTGGATAATTATCCCCAAGCTAACGCATAACTCCTTTAAATTGATAGAATCATATTCTCCTCCTATATCGGACTTAGACACTTTGATTCGTTTATCAAGTTAGTTCTTGACTCATTTTTATATTTGACAAACATGCCTATAGCCTTATCTTTGCTAGATAACAAATAAACGTAGCAAAATCGAGAATGGTCATCCACAAAAGTGATGAAGTACTTTTTTCCACCTCTACTTTCTACAAACTTTAAATCACATAAATCACTATGGACTAATGGTAGAGGGTCATTCGTTCTTTCAATGGATTTGAAAGATTTCTTAGTAAACTTACCCCCAATACAAATCTCACACTTGTAACAAGCATCCAACTCAAATCTTTTTATTTAACCCAAGTTTATTTTTATCTTCATTGCACTATAGTTTACATGTATTAATCTACCATGCCATAAATAAGGACACAACAGTGTAAACTGAAGACTTCTCTTTATTAAAAGTATTTGGGTATAAGAATTTCAAGTTTACATCAAGGAAAGCTACATTGGCCCTAAACAGGTCATTATACAAGTACTATTTTCCCATATAAATCTCCCTGTTTGGAAAATAGAATTTTGTTAGACTCAAATATAATTTTGAAGCCCTTCTTGATAAATATGGGGTCAAAAATTAGATTCTTATGAATCTTCGGTACATGCAGCACATTTAGCAGCGTGATCTCCTTATTGGATGTGAAATTCATAATCACCTTTTTTCTCCCGACAATCTTTGATGATGTAGAGCTAGCCATATAGAGTTTCTCCTCTTCCTTAGCCTTATCATAAGATGATAAAAGTTATTTGTTCATACAAATGTGATTTGTGGCACTTATGTCCAACCACCAATTCAGGTGCTCCTTGCAATCTTTAAATTGATGACTAGGCTTATTGCAAACAAAATATGTTCCTTGGAGTTTTTGGAACTGTTCCTTTTATTTTCCTTTTCCTCGAAAAGACTACTTCCTCTTCCTGTCTTAATTGGATTTGGAAGACTCAACAATGTTAGCCTTTGGCTTTACAAGAGGGTTTGCATTCCTCCTATTGTCCTCCTCAATTCTAAGATGTTGATTATGATCTTCAAGGCTCCGCTTTTTTAATTTGTGCTTTAAATAATTTTTTAAATCTGATCAGGCCAAAGGTAGCTTCTCAATAATGACCACCACTTGAAATGATTTCAGCAAAGATGTCATTCAAAATTTTATGCAATCCCTAAACCTAACTCATTACGTCTTAAAGTCTAGTAATTTGGCAACCACAAATTTCTTATCACTTGTGTCCTCTATCTTATATTTCTTTTTAGAGGACTCTCATGACCGTTTGGCAATTCTAATATTGTGATAAACATTATATACGGAATTTACTAAATAATTAAGGATATAGTTTTGGTATAAGAAGTCACCGTGCTTCCAAGCCTCCAACGCCTCGAGTGTTGTGACATCTCACTCATATAAACTAATTACAAGCACACCTCCTATAAGTACTTAATCAGATTCAACATGACCAAATGGAAAAACATATTTTGCTACCATTGCTTAAAACTTAAACCAGTGAATTTCTCCAATTTTCTCATTTGGTGTTACTAGTGGTAGTAGTACCAACAAAGTGGGCAAAGTCTGTTGAGCCACCCCTCGAGAAACCAAATCATATGTCATTTGACCTGTACTATTTTAAAAACCAATATTAGATATATCAGCCATGCGATTAGTGCGTGTAACACCACAAATGGTCTTAACCTGAAGGCCCGCAACACTTATTGCCACAAAACTAGGCCTTGAGGTCTGAATCTCTCCAATAGCTGCGATCAAATCGACTAAAGGAACATCTCTAGAAACATTCTAGACATTATTATGTACTTGATTGTTATTAGCCATCTCAATTTTCTAATGAACCCATTAACAGTAAAGAAACAAATTGCTATAAGATTGTTGGAAAATATATACGTAATATTATTTGTTGTAATCTGAAAACATTAAACAGGAAAAAGAACTTCGATAAAGCAATAAAATATTGAATATTTCTTCTTAACAAGTAAAGAAAGATACAATTACAAACCAAATTTGAACTTGCACAGCTCTTATACAATTACAATAGTATTAAACAGGAGTTGGGGTATGGATTATCGAATTTTCTTAAAGCGAATAGTTCTTATCAACAGTGATATGCATATTCACGAACTACGCCTCCCAAAATATGACACCTTGAAGCTGTTTGTATTAGCACTAAATTTAACTGGGAGGCAAATATGGCTTGGAAAAATTCGAACTCAAGATCTTCAACTCTGATACCATGTTAGATTTGGTGAGACAATTGCTAACTGTTATAAAAATTTGAGCTATTATATAAATGTGTGTTTTATTATTTAAATATTTTAATCTATGCAAATAGGACAATTGAGCTTTTCAAGAAACCAACACACTTAAACAAAAATAAAGTGAAGTGATGTGTCGTTTTTCTTTTTTTTTCCTTGTGAATGAAAAATAGTTCAAATCAATTTGTAGAGTTTGAGAGGTCATGTATTGAAGATATACATGAACTAAAAATACACGAATCCAAGAGATACACAAATTAAAGAAGTACATGACATGAAGAAATATATCTCATTTTGCTCACTTTCGTTGATCCATTAACCCATAATTACAACAATGATTCTATGCCAAAAATAAAATGAGGACGCGGCACTAATAAAAGAGCGACTAAAAGCCAAACTTTGGTGTGTTAAACTACACTTGATCTTAGCCCAAAAAAAAAAAAAAACCTACACTTGATCAACAGGTGGGCAGCTCACGGGCGTGCGCGGGCTCCAAAATGTCTAGGCTGAATTTTGTAGGCCCAGTTAGCAGGCGGAAGCGGGCCCGTGAGAGTAAATTTTTTTTTATTTATATTCAATTTATATTTTTGTTTGGGTCTCAATAGGTCCCCTTATTTCCTTCCTTTTTTTATTTTTCAGAATTAGATTATTTGGTCCTGACGTATTAGAGGAATTTCTCTGGAGCTTCTCAATCTTTACTCCACGAAGAGGAAGCAAATTCCCAGGAATCCTGCGAAAAAGAAGGGGGGAACAGTTTTACAAGGCGTGACCTTTTGCATTGGATGGAGGCACCGGGCAATGAGCTGTGGATCACTTGGCACGAGAACGATTGAAGCTGGCCCCCTAGTTCTTTTGGAATGCAACACCAACGTCACGGTTGCGATGCTCGCCATCTTCATCAGGATGAAAGGGAGATAATTTTCATAGGAAAGCTTCGAGGATGTCTTATTTTCGACGGAATATGATTATTATCGTTCAGAAATAAATTCGTGAAAGCGTTTCAAGCAATAAAACTTGGATAAGGATAGTATAGTGCGCAAATAAAAAAATTATTCACATTCAAGTACTCCACAAAACCAGAAGACCAAATTAACACACCTCCCTAATTCAACATAATTATTCGTGACGCTGAAGCAGAACTCTTGGCTTTCAATTGACTCCCACTTAATTTGGATTGGACCGACTTGACAAATCGGTCGACATGCCCATCCACGCCGGTGGGAGCATCCCAGTTTGCTCCTCCACCGTCTTGAACAGTGGCGGCAACATATGGTAAACCCCAGCAACGTCCTTCATCTCATTGCCGGTCCGGCTCCCGTTCTTCTTCACCGCTGGTCCAAATGCTGATCTTTGGTTGCAGCCCCTTGATGGCCTGTGCATTCACTTTCGCCATCTCTTGGAACACGCCGTTGTTGATCATCATGTAATCCCTGAGGGCGGCGTAGTTGTTGCCCCCCAGTGCTTCGAGCAGCGTTCGCAGATAAGTGCCCTGGGCCTGGGCCAATGCCACGAGTGCCTCGGTCTCTCTCTTCTTGGCATAGAACTCTGCATCGGCAAGCTGCTGCCTCGCGAAGAAGCCAGCCACAGCAATCGCCTTCTGGGCCTCCGCCTCCTTCTCCTTCTCGTACAGGACTGCTTCCGCGTCTTTCTGCTTCCTGTAGAGCTCCCAGTTTGCTTCTTGTACCTTAGATTTAGATTCAAAAAGGCAAGTGTCTTTTGAGAGAGTTCAATCATAACCACAGTCTCCATCCCCTCAACCAACCATCTACTTGACAGACTATGGCTGACTCCTCTTGAGACACCAAATGTAACATCAATATTCTCGTACATGTGAAGCAACATTCCAGCATAGTACCAATTATTTTGAGATTCTAGAAGGTCACCAGCCTTTTAAATTGCTATGTCGGGCTACATGCCCGAATATAAACATAGTTTGCTTAATTTTACGTACCTTTAAATTAACCTATGGTACTCTTGCTCCATCTCGCCTATACATGTTGAACAACTCGAATATAAACATAGGGGTATTGGTCCTTGATCAGGACGAACGATGTAATGTTTTTTACAAACATCAAGCGAAGCGTCTTCTAATGTAAACCAAATAAAGCATGACAGTTTCCTTTGTTCTCTCTGGTCCTACTTTACTATTCTTTCTTGCCGATGACTAGGGGATGCATTCGCATTGAAAGCGAAATCCCATTAGAGAGAATCCTAACATTATCAATAGACTATGCCAAGAGAGATGCCGGTTTTACCTTGGTTTCGTAATCTACAGTGGCCTGGCTCAAAAACTCGGCCTTGAGCTTTTCCGTCCGCGTCAGGCCATTCATCCTCTCGACCTCCCTCTGCAGCTGGGCCTCTCTCAGCGCCACCGATTTAGCGCCCTCCACCTGCGCCACCTCGGCCTCCTTAGTCCAACCTGCCTTCTTCTTTGCCAACTCTGCGTCAGCCTTCGCGACCTCGGCCTCTCTTTCGTTCTCGTAGACCTTCACTTGTGTTCTCACCCTGATCCCCTCCTTGTTCCCCTCCCCTTGTCTCCGTGTCGCAATTATCTTTGTCTCTGCATCAATCTTTGCCGCGTTTTGCAAAGTTTGCCCTTTACTAAGCTTGGCCCCAATCTCACCCTTCATCCTGGCCTCCGACACGTCAATCTTTGCTTGGTTCGCCGCCTCCATCTGCGTCTTTTGGCCCAAATAAGAGAAGTACTCATGCCCTGGGACATCCACCAGTTGCTTAACGTTCGCGTTATAGATCAGCAGGCCAAATTGGTTGAGCTCGAGCTGGACTTTCCCGAACACCTCTTGCTTGAACTCCTTGGTGCCCCGGAAGATCTCTTCCATGGTCATCGAGGCTGCCAGGACTCGAGTCTCTCCCTCAATGATCCCTTGGACGAGCTCTTTGGCGTGGTGGGACAGCTTGTCGTGGGGGGACAAGAGCTTCGCGTACTTCAGGAGGCTTGCCTCGTCATCGACACGGGGCCCGATGGTGAATACCGCGGGGCGGACGAAAGGGAGCTTCTCGGCGCTCATGGCTTGGACCTCGAAGGTGTAGTTCACCGGCGTCACGTCGAAGACAGTGCAGGACTGGCCAGGGAGGACCCATCCCTTCTTCACTATCTCTATGTCAGAGATGCCAGCGCCGGTGATGACCAAGAATTCCGAAGCGTTCGCTACTCTGTACATGTTCTCACTACTCAAAAACAAGCTGAAAGGCTTACTCGTAGGCTGTGTGAAGTGGTTGCAGGTTATTCATTCGTAGGCTTTGTTGATCAGTAGGAAAGGAATATCGATTGACCTTGGCATCGTCTTCCTCATCCTTGCAATGGAATCTTCCTTGTTATCTTCGACAATTTCGAAAGAATCTGATCTGTTCCTTTTAGGGAAATTTCCAAATTTCGAGGATGGATTTGCGCTCGCAAGACGGTACAGTCAGATAGAATTTTAGCGGTGCTTTTTTTTCCATTAATTTCAGTTTGTAAGAGGTAGGCAACCTGAAGCGAATCCATCTTTCTAGTTTATGTCAAAAAACGAATCAATGCAAAATTCATAAGAAATTTAAGCGCAACTTTTAAACACGCAATAGATATTGCTCAATCAAATAAAAACATCATATAGTATGATATGATCTAGTTCCCTATTTTATTTAGAAGAAAAAAATCTAAGTGAAATTAGCCCCGTTGAATCGATTCTCACGGATGAAGATATGCAAGGACCTAAAAAATATTACAAGGTCAATCTTAGGTAGCATAAGCCAAGGTCAAAAGTTGCACTTAACTTTTTGAGTTCTTAATTTTTTTTTTTTTCCCCAAATTTGGAGGAATATATCGATACTGATTCCTTGGCCGAAGAATAATATGCACTAATTTAAAAGTTACATTTGAATCATTCATAAATCTCTCATTATTTAAATGTTATCAATTAAATATGTTTCTTTATATAAAAATATAAAGTAAATTTTATCATACTAAATAGGAAAAATTCCAAATAAACCCTGAAGTGTCCTCATTTTATTAAATAAGGGCATAAAGTGGCTATGACAGTTTTAAATAAAGGCCTGAAATAGTTGTAACAGTTTCAAATAAAGATCTAATCTCATCGATTGACCCTCACTAGTGGCGGCCCTCAACCAAATCTAAGGGAGGGCGAGCGACCCTCGCTGACCGTTGGTCAGCTATCCCCCACCATTGCCAGCCCTTCCTGGCGATGGTAGGGCAACAACGATAGGGGCCCGCAAAGCGCTTGCCGTTTTCCCTTCCGCTTCCTTTTTTTTAATTTATTTTTTCATCTAACACAAGAAAAAAAAGGGAAAAAGAAAGAAAAAAAGGAAAACAAGTTCAAAAAATTAAATGATGAAAATACCCTTGATCAGCTCGTGAGGTTAGGTCCTTCTTTTAGACTGAGATGGCAACTTCAGATCTTTATTGGAAATAAGGTCTACTTTAGACCCTTATTTGAAAAAAAGAAAACACTTCAAACCCCTTTTTGGAAATTTTCCCTACTACATATTATTATTATTATTTGATTGAGAAATATCCATCATGCATTTAAAAGTGCACTCAAATTTCTTAATATTATGACTTTTGATTTGTTTCTTTACATAAACTAGAAAGATAGAGATACACTTTCTGTTGCCACCTCTTACAAACTAAAATTTGTGGTCGAAAAAGCACCATTACAAATTTTAGCTAACTAACCCGTTATGTTAGCGCAATACATCCTCAAAATTTGATAATTCTCAAAAAGAATCAGTCAATTTTTTTTAAAATTGTCAAAAATAATAAGGAAATTCCGTTGCAAGGATCAGGAAAACGATGCCCACGTCAATATATATTCCCTTCTTATTAATAAAAGGATGTTAAATTATTAGAGTATTAAACCAAACCTTGGTCTTAAAAGGGAATGAGGAGCTCACACGGCTTCCCCACCCCTAATTTTCAAGAAAACTGCTTAATATGTTTAGTTGATTATTTTTTGGACAAAATACATTTAGAAACTCTCCCCGCAAAGAAGGAACAAAATAAAGGGGTAATTGTACCAGAAGTTTTAAAATTTGTGGCAAAAGTACAATTAAGTTATAAAAATTTAAAAATAAGCAATTAAATCCCGAAATTCGTTAAATTGGTGTAATCAAGTTCCTCAGTTAATTCCATCTAATTTGACTAATGAAAAATGCAAACATGGCTTTTCTTGTTATTTTATTAAAACACATGGTGGCGATGTGGCGCCCACCAAGTGCCACATCGGAAAAGAACTTTAAATTTTTTAAAAGAAAAAAGAAGGGAAAAACTTTTAGAAAGAAAAGGTTGATAAAAGAAAAAATTAGGAGAATTAAATGAATAAAAAAAATTAAAACCCCGGACGCGTTTTCGTGTGCGAATAAGGGATTCAATCACATCCTCGGTGGAGCAAGAGCAACGTCCGGTTCAACTTGGGAGTGCGCCATCATGGGAAGAAAAGCAAAAACGGAGTCCACATTGCGACTCCATTGCAAAAAAATTGATTAATGAGAAATTTAAGAAACTTTCACCAACCAAATGAGAAATTTCACAACTATTGCTTAAAATTGAATATATCATGAGCAACTACATGAAGAACTGCAAATTCCCATCAGATAAAAAGAAAATTTTAAAACAAAAATTATCAGTAGCAGCACTTAAACATAGAGACAAAAAAATTCCAAAAAATTGACAATGGAACTCTAGGAGTCTAGAGGAAGCCATTCAACAAATAGAAATCTGCAATCTTGTCACTTGCTTCTCCCAAAAAGTGCCCAACAAAAGAAGAAAAAAAAAAGAATAAAAATCTTAGGTTTGCCTTCGCAAATCAAATTTCTCGGCTTGCCTTGGATCATAGGATTTGATCACAGGGTAACCTCACCAAGACGGGTGTTGTTTCCAACCAATAGGGATTGTCTGCACCTATTCTCCAATAAGGAGGACTATCAGGCTACATTCTTTTTAATGTGTCAACGCCCACACGCCCCGCTCCTCTTAATTCCCTTTTGTATCTTTCTCTTCCTCGGGAAGAGGGAATACTCTCCAGTTGCTTTACATCTTGAAAGTCTCAAGGTTGAAATTGAATTGGAATAAAGCCTTTTGGATATGTTTAGTCGTCTTAATTTCTAATTAGTATAGGACTGGATAAGATGAGATGTAAAATTTGGGAAATTTTGTTATATCTTATCTACTGTTTAATGATTGCAATAATAAAATCAGATATATTTATATCTTATTTTATATATATATATATTTGTACTAATATACCTAAAATACTCAAACACCTAAAATATGTAATAAAAACATATTTATATATAGAATTTATATTATAAGATACAATTAAATTCAAATATATAAATAAAAATAAGATTAAATTAAAAAATAATTTTTTTATTTTTTTTTGTTATTTTGAATTTCTTAAATTAGAAATGAAATATTATTTATATTGAAATATAATTTTTTTTATTTAGGGAATTTGTTATTTGAGAAAAACTAAATCCTATCTACTTTTATCCCACCTCCCTTATGAGATAATTTTATCCAAGTTATATCCCATTTATATTTGACTTTATTTTATCTTGAGTCGATACCAAACGTAGGATAGGATAAATTTTATACTATCCTAAATTTTATCCCGACCGCTCAATGCAGCGTTTAAGAACTTGCTTAAGTCCATTGAAAAAACATTGATTAATGAGAAATTTAAGAAAATATCACCAACCAAATGAGAAATTTCACAACCACTACTTAAAAAATTGAATAAATCATGAGCGACCTGCAAATTCCCATCAAATAAAAAGAAAATTTTCAAAACAAAAAGTATCAGCAGCAACACTTATACATAGACTTAGAGACACAGAAAAAAATCAAAAAAATTGAGAATGGAATTCTACGAGTCTAGAGAGAAGCTATTTAACAAAGATAAATGTGCAATCTCGTCACTTGATTCTCCCAAAAAGCGCCCAACAAAAGAAGAAAATAAAAAGAACAGAAATCTTAGGTTTGTATTCGCAAATCAAATTTCTTGGATTCTCGAATTCAAATGGGAATGCCCAGACTAATTTTTCAGCAACAAAAAGCCTCAAACTAATACATTCATAACAAACGTATTAAAACCTCAAATTAATACATTCATCAACTGCCAAATATCAACTAATTAAGTAATATGATTATAAGCTTTAACGAAGACTTATAGAGGGTAAATTTGTCTAGACATATTAGTTTAGGGTTTTTTTGTTATTGAAAGATTAATTTAAGATAAATTTGTCACATATGTATCGGTCTAAGGTTTTCGTGGTATTCACCCAACAAAATATCCCAAAATTCTTCCCATCGTCTTGTTTGAGGCTGCTTGTGCGATTCTTCTAAACTTTCGTCCAACCGTGTGATGGCTTTTGGATATGGTCTTCGAATTGCACTAAACTCAGCGATTATAGAGGCGAATTGTTTTTGCGGAAGAGATCTTAGTCGTTTCCCCCAAATGTTCCCTCTTAATGTGCATTTGGAGAGTTCTGTTTTGGGAGCTCGAGTTCTGATTCGCGATGTTAATTATGTTTTAGACGTCGCTGGTGAAGGAAAATTGAGCATCTCGGAAGATCTTTTTTCGGTCCGAATTTTTATTCATTTCTCAAATGATACATGAGAGATACACGGGAGGCTGCAAAACAAACCACATGAGTCTTTCACTGTGAACCCATGGAACAGGTCGGCTTCGTAGGGATTGCGACGTGGTGATCTGGCGGTGAGCGCAGCGAAGAGCTCGTGGATGACATGGTCAGTGAGCTCGGTCGTCATTGGCGATCAATGCCTATTATAATCAACCTCATCGATGTGGTCAAAGAAGGAAGAAGGGTTGGGATCGGATGAGGAGGAGGTGGTGGACGGCTAGGCATAGGAGAAGCCTGGATGGATTTAGTGAAGAAAAACTCCCAAATCTAGATCTTAATCAGGGGAGTAGAGGTCACCAGACATTTCGAGTGACCATATCACGCAACAAGCAACTTTCTTGGTGATAAAGATGCATTTTGAGATATACCTTATTCAACCTCAAAAACCTCAAAAATAGGATCGTAAATCTAGCTTTAAAAAAAAAAAAAAAACTTATAAGTTTTTGACGAAAGCTTCAACCAAAACTCATATCAACTAGTCCATCTATACATCAGGGAGACTATCGGCATCTCCCAAAAAGACTGGGCAAATAAATAAGGACGGGGGCATTTGGCAAGAAGATTTGCACCACCCTTTTAAGTGATGGCGTGGTAGGAGAGAAGTTATTTTATATTAAGAAATACATCAAATGGAGAAAAGTATCAAAAAAGTCATAAACTTATGATATTAGTATCAATTTAATCATAAATCTTTCAATTGGACCAATTTAGTCATAAATATTTTTACATTAATATCAATTCAGTCCATCCGGCCAAATTTGGCTTATCAGCTCTAACGTGAACGTCGATTGGCTGACGAATGCTAATATGGCCATTTTTTTCCTCTTTCTTTTTTTTTTTCTTTTTTTCTTTTTCCTCTTCCTTTTCTTTTTCCTCTTCTTCCTCTAGGCCTTCTCCTCCGACAATGGCCAATAAGCCTCTAGCAACTCACCGGCCACTAGGCAAGGGCTGCAACCCTTGTCGACGACCAACAAGGGCTTGGTGGCCCTCGCCTAGTGGTTGACAAGCCTCACCAAAGGCTCGCCAACTACCCGGCCACTAAAAGAATCCAAGGAGGAAGAAGAGAAGAAAGAAAAGGAAAAGAAAAAAATTAATAAAAAAATTAAAAATTACCACTTTAGCAATCGTCAACCGGCCGACGACCATGTTAAATTTGGCTAAATAGACTAAATTTGTACCGATATAAAAAGGTTTAGGACTAAATTGATTTACTTGAAAGGTTTATAATTGAATTAATGCTAATATCATAGGTTTATAACTTTTTTGATACTTTTCCCCATCACGTGTGTAACTGATCAATTGAAAGTGAAATGTATTACACACATGGTGCTAGACTGCTAGTAGGATGAGATTTATAACACGCGGATAATGGTGATTGGTCCGTCAAGTTTCGTGATCAACTATTCTTATAAAATTGAGGACTACCTTGAAAAAATAAGAGTTACAGGTACACGCTTCCTCCGGCTAGGGGGAGAAAAGGTTCGAGAGTTATCATAGAACTCATTCCGACTAAAGAGAGAATTATTCGGACAAAGGCAGATCAATATTTACCCAACCGTGAGTAGTAGCTTAGCCTTAACGGATTGAATAAACAAAGGACGATATCGAATAACCACGGCAGCTTCAACGTTTTGCTAAAGAATCGTTATTGGGACTAGAAAGCATTTGTACGGTACTTAAAAACAAGGGTTAAGTGCACTGAAAGTTTCAAAGATTATCCTGAAAATGTAATTTCATACTAAAATTTTCAAAAAGTACAATTAAATTTTTAACTTATCACGAAAGTGCAATCGAATCTTAAAATTTTTAAAAAGTACAATCAAATTTTAAAATTTTTCATGAAAATTCAATTGATTCGTAAAAATTGAAAAGTGCAATCAACAGAATGACTTGATCAAAATAATTAAATAAGTTTTAAGACTTAATTATACTTATTGAAAATTTTAAAACTAAATTATACTTTCGTGACAAGTTTTAAAATTTCTAATAAACTTATTCCTCTCATTTTGCTCTCCATATGCACAATGAAGGGACAACAGTCATTACACGACATTGTGTTAAAAATCCAGTTCATTGCCTTATTATTCGAGGCCAGAGAGAAAATGACGACACGACACTAACGAATGGACCGTCAAAAGCCTAACTTCGTCCAAAATACACATAACCAGCGGGCGGGCGGGAGGCAAGTCATGGGCCTGCCCAGGCCCGCCCACAAAATGAGCGAACTGGGCTAAACTTTTTAGGCCCAGTCAGTGGACGGGAGCGGACCTTGGCCAGGGCCTCGAGGCCCGGCTCGGCCACGAGAGCAAATTTTGTTTTTTTTAACACTCCATTCGTATTTTCGTTTGGGTCTCAGTAGGTCCCCCCCCCAATTTCCTTTTTTTTTTTCCAGATAGATTATTGGTCTTGACGAATTAAAGAATTTTCTATAGGATTTTTCAATCTTTACTACATGATAAGTATTACGAAAATTTGGGACGACAAGCAAGTCAGGTAATAGATGGAATGAAGCAAATGAAACGTAGGTTGGTCCAAATACCGGCACCTATGTCCGCAATAGAGCAGCACAAAATATCATTATAGAAACAAGCAATATAATAGAAATTACAATCACTCAAATACTTTCTCAATGTTTTCCGTTTTCCAATTACACCTAATCACTCATTCAGTATTTAATCCCTCACAATTCCGAGTAAAATTTTAGTCAAAGAATTATATATATTCTATTCACATCTCTCCACATTTTTATAGCAAGTAAGTAGATGAGTGTCAATTAATGTACATGTAGTGGGATTTCCATATTTGCTGGCTGAGCAGATCTCTCCTCTGACAGCCGTTTCAGCTCCGTGAAGTGGCAAGTAAAGACTCAAGAGAGTCAAAGATAATGAAACACCCATGTTCTCTCCGTTGCTTTCTTTACCTTCTGACAATTGTGGGCTGAACATAAATGCAGCTGGACCGAAGAATAAGTGCCACGAAATTGTAAACTATCGACGCACAAAGACATCGAATTAGACAACAAAAGTAAGAAAGAGAAATTCAGACACGAGATTTATCTTTATTCACCTTAAACTAAGGCTACGTCCACCAATATAATTAGTGCATTCCACCTCTATATTACAACTTTCAATTATAAGGAAAAAAATCTATATTATGTATAAACAGCAGCAACTATTAATAGACCTAAGCCCAAATTATCAATAAAATACGGTTTAACATAAAAGCCCTTTGGTGGCCAGGGGCACTTACTAGAGAGCGAGACCCCTGCCTTTGAATCACATTACAATAAAAATCATGAGATCAGCCAGTCCAATTTATTTAGATAAATTCAAAATATATTTTTAAAAAGAAGCCATTCTTGTAAAATGAGATGGAAACATATACTTCATGACTTTTTGTATTGGATGGAGGTATCGGACAAATAGGTGTGGAACGCTAGGCATGATCACGACTGAAGCTGGCTTACTGTGGGTATGCGACACCAACATCGGTAATGCGATGCTCCGCCATCTTCGTCATGATGAAAGGTAGACAATTTTCCTAGGAAAGCTTCGACGGCATCTCTTAATTTTCCACAGAATATGTCCGTCGAAAATTAAATTCGTGAAAACTTTTCAAGCAATGGAACTTTGAACAGGATAGTATAGTGCGCAAATAGAAAATATTCCATCAAAATGTTCTCCTACTTCACAAGACCAATGGACCTACCTACCTAACACAATCTTAAAAACTCAAATAATCATTCGAGTCACATGGCGCCGAAGCAGCAGAACCTCTTGGCCTTCGATCGGCTCCCACTTATTTTGGATTGGTCTGACCGGACGAGTCGGTCAAGCTGCCCATCCACGCCGGCGGAAGCATCCCCGTTTGCTCCTCTACCGTCTTGAACAGGGGAGGCAGCATCCGGTAAACCCCGGCGATGTCCTTGATTGCATTGCCGGTCCCGCTCCCGCTTCCGTCGCCCCCTTCTCCGCCGCTGGTCCAAATGCTGATCTTCGGCTGCAGCCCCTTGATGGCATCCGCGTTCACCTTCGCCATCTGTTGGAACACGCCGTTGTTGATCATCATGTAATCCCTGAGGGCGGCGTAGTTGCCCCCCAGCGCCTCCAGCAGGGTCCGCACGTAGGTGCCCTGGGCTTGGGCCAATGCCACGAGCGCCTCGGCCTCTCTCTTCTTGGCGTAGAACTCCGCGTCGGCGAGCTGCTGCCTCGAGTAGAAGCTGGCCTCGGCGATCGCCTTCTGGGCCTCCGCCTCCTTCTCCTTCTCGTACAGGACTGCCTCCGCAGCCTTCTGCTTCCTGTACAGCTCCCAGTTTGCTTCTTGTACCTTAGATCCAGGTTCCAAAAAGGAAGCGTCACTTGAGAGAGTTCAATCATAACCGAAATTTCCATTCACTCAAGCAACTATTTTCTTGACAGACTATGGTTGACTCTTCTTTAGACACCAAACGCAACATCAACATTCTTGTCAAGCAACATTCCAGCATATATGCCCTCAACGCTCGCTTTTACGTACCTTTAAATTAACCTATCGTACCCTTACTAGATATTACACGTACATGTCAAAAAATTAGGCTATAGACATAAGGTATATCAGTCCTTGATCATGACGAACATTGCAATGTCATTCATAAACATCAAGGGCATCTTCTGATGTAAACCGAATAAAGCATGACAGTTCTTAAGTTCTATCTGGTTGTACCTATAATTCTTTCTTGACAATGACTAGGGTATGCAATTGCATTGAAAGCGAAATCCTATTGAAGAGAATCCTGACATTATCAATAGACTATGGCGGATTATACGACAGTTTAGGAACCTTGTTCCCTTGACTTGCAGGGCCGAGAGAGATGCGGGGTTTACCTTGGTTTCGTACTCTACGCTGGCCTTAGTCAGGAATTCGGCCTTGAGCTTCTCGGTCCGTGTCAGGGCGTTCATCCTCTCGACCTCCCCCTGCAGCTCGGCCTCCCTCAGTGCCACCGACTTGGCGGCCTCCACCTGCGCCACCTCGGCCTCCTTGGTCCAACCCGCCTTCTTCTTCGCCAGCTCGGCGTTGGCCTCCGCGACCTCGGCCTCCCTTTCATTCTCGTAGACCTTCACCTGCGTCCTCACCCTGATCTCCTCCTTCTTCCCCTCCCCTTGCCTCTGCGTCGCGATGATCTTCGTCTCCGCGTCAATCTTTGCCGCGTTTTGCAAGGTCTGCCCTTCCCTACTCTTGGACCCAATCTCGCCCTTCATCCTGGCCTCAGACACGTCGATCTTGGCCTGGTTCGCCGCCTCCATCTGCGTCTTCTGGCCCAAGTAAGAGAAGTACTCGTGCCCCGGGACATCCACCAGCTGCTTCACGTTCGCGTTGTAGATCAGCAGGCCGAACTGATTGAGCTCGAGCTGGACCTTCTCAAACACCTCCCCCTTGAACTCCTTGGTGCCTCGGAAGATCTCTTCCATGGTCATTGAGGCCGCAAGCACACGCGTCTCCCCCTCGATGATCCCCTGGACGAGCTCCTTCACGTGGTTGGAGAGCTTGTCGTGGGGGGATATGAGTTTGGCGTACTTGTGGAGGCTCTCATCATCGTCGACCTTAGGACCGATGGTGAACACGGCCGGGAGGATGAAGGGCAGCTTCTCGGCGCTCATGGCCTGCACCTCGAACGTGTAATTGACCGGCGACACGTCGAAGACGGCGCAGGACTGACCAGGAAGGACCCATCCCTTCTTCGCTATCTTGATGTCGGCGATGCCGACCCCGGTGATGACCAGGTACTCGGAGGCGCTTGCGACCCTGTACATGGTTTCTCTCGCTGTCTCGGAAACGAACTAAGAAGGGGGCTTGTGCGTAGGCTGTGTGAACTGTGAAGCGTCTGCAGGCTGTGGAGGTCGGATTTATACAGAAGTGATGAGCGAGGAAGACGAGGAGATAAGAACGGGTGCCTTCACTCCACCTTGTTGATCAGTAAGAAAAGAAACGTCGGACTTTTGGGCATCGTCATTATCTATGAAATTCTCCTAGTAATCTTCTCCTAGTGATCTTTGGCGATTTCGAAAGAGTTTGACCTTTTCTATTTTAGGTAATTTTCGAATTTTGACGATGGATTTGCGCTAGCACCAACCGCACAATTATCTGGCGGATATTATTAAAATCATCGAGAATCTGTATAAATTGCACTTGCATTCTTTGAGTTCTTAGCTTTTATATTCTTTCCAAATTTGGAGGAATATCGGCCGATATTGATTTTTGGCAGAAATAATATCTACCATTTTAAAAGTTACAGTTGAAACATTCATAAATATCTTATTATTTGTATGTAATCACTTAAATCCGCATCTTTAAATAGAAAAAAGGTAAGTAGATGTCATCATCATTCATTAAATATTGTTATTATCTAGGTAAGGAACGTCCATCACGTATCTGAAAGTCACACTCAAATTTGTTATGAATATCATATTACTTGAATGTTATGACTTACATAAACTAGAAAAATAAGGATCCACCTTGGGTTGTCCACCTCTTGCAAACTCAAAATTATTGGTCAAAACAGTACCATTAAAAGTTCTAGCTATCAGCGCCGTTTAGCATAACATAATTCGAACTTAAAAATTCAAAAAAATCTCAAAAGAATTAAGTCGGATGTTTTTTACAACCGAGTAAACGTGAGTCCACGTCAACAGATATTCCCTTCATATTAACAAAAGGATTGTAGATTAATCAAAACGTTGAACCACATCTTCGTCTAAATTAAATATCGCAAGTCTTTATCTTGAAACAATGTCTGGGTCGCCAATAGCAATTGCCAACTGCTTCCGCGTTTTCCTCGATCCTAAAAAGGGAAATTAGGAGGTCAAGCTCGGCTTCTCCACCAACCCTAGTTTGTCTAGGATACCGCTTTAACTCGTTTTAGCTGATTTCTTTTCTCGGGAAAAATCGGAATTAGGAACTCGAGATTTCCCTCAAATCTTCCTTTATATACGAAAAAAGAAAAAGGGAAAAGGAGGAGGAATTTCACTTTTATTCAGAGCGGACGAGAGGACTCGCTTAATTTCGATATGGATCGCACGTTTGCCATAAATAAATAATATATATATATATTAGCATTTTCTCAATTTTTTTTTTTTAATTAACAGAGCCATTCAGATTTGATTCTTTGCAGCATGGGAGCGGATTGCCGCAAAAAATTCCTGCAAAAAAAAAAAGGATATCTCGATATGAAAAACAAACATATTGTCGACGCCTCAATTGATTATCAGGTTCTGACCAAAAAAAGAAAATTTGATTATCAGGTCAGTCTGAGGAAGCTGCTTGCTCTTCAAGATCTTATGCATTGACTTGAGAAATTGAAAGGAAAGCTCCTCTAGCATTGACAATCAAACGCCTTTTCCTATAGGAGATAGGCCCCGATGGGCACTCATTCCTCACAGCTGACTTTCCTTTTTTTCTTTGTTTTTTTTTTTTGGGGGGGGAGAGGGAGGGCGGTGAGGGGTCAAAACCTCACACAGCTCACTCAAAGGAAAAATATGACAACTGGTTTCTACTTTATAGAAGTTATTGCAGATTTTAGTAAAATATCCAGCAGAAAACTCATACACCCTAAGAAATCAACAAATGTAATTCACAATGACTTTTCCCTTTTCATGGAAAAGTGCACACGCCTTCATCATTTTTGCAAAAGCTTCTTCATTTAAGAGAACACCCATCAACAAATCAAAGTACCCAGAATTAGGGGTGTCAATAGTTCGGTTTTTTTGAAAAACCAAACCGTTAGAAAAATCTTCCGAACCGAACCAAATTAGACTCGAACCGAATACAAACCGAAGTGAAATTTCGGTTCGGTTCGGTTCGGTTCGGTTTTTTGGTTTTCGGTTTTTTTTTTCATTTTTTTTTTTATGTTCAACTCAAAATAATCTAAATTCAATATGTTACTGCACTTCAAGTTTAGAGGATTTTGTAATTTAGACCATATACTTCATTCCCTTTTTTAAGCATTGGCCAAATAATGATATCCAATTTAAACAATTGCTTAACATAATCTCTCTTGATGATTCTCTAAGAGACAATTCTAATGTTCAATTGAAAAAAAGAAAGAATTTTTTCCATACTAATAAATTACTAAAAAAGTTTATAAGTGTCAAAAAAACTATTGGCAAAAAGTATTTACTTTATCCCATTCTCAAATAACATATTGGTAGGTGCTAAAACAAATCTTAGAATTTCCGGTTTTTAGTCCATTTTAGACTTGAAGTTTTTATTTGGTCAACTAAAAACTTGTTTAAGAAGTCCTGATCAAATCGTATGCTCACCACCAGTAAAATTGAAGCGTAGGAAATCCGACGTGGCACCAAGATTCTATGTGGTCCCAATACCGTATAACAGCTCATGAAAGCACATGTGCATTTTGCCAGATCAAAGGCTTACTCGGAAAGGACTTCTTTGTCGAGGTCTAAAAACGATCATAAAAGGATGGCGCTTGTGATTCAGAGCGTGTTCCCAGCATGAACACGCCCACAACAGTGATCACACGTCAGTCGACAACACGAACATTTTACAGCAAAATGAACTGGCTTAGGGCTACCCCCAACCGGTATGCAGTAATGCACGCCGGTCAGCGGGATCATCCGACCCGGGTTTGACAATAAGTTTTCACTTTTTTCACGCTTCTCCTCTATCGTTGTCACATGAGTTTGGCAGAGGACTTGTAGCAGCAGTAGGTAAAAAGTGAAACACAACTAAAAGCAAAGCCCAAAAAAAGGTGCAGCTACTAGGGAGAAGATAAAAATGTGGTCCCCGTTTCTTGAGCGAAAATGGACTGGAAAAGATCAGTACATTGATTAAACCAGTCTCCCTGTTTCAGTCAGTTCAAGTGTACTCAATACATGAATTCAAATGGTGGGCGGTCCGAAATCAATCTGACTCAGAAGTTACACGATAACGAGTCGGGAGGTATTCTATAGTGGTGGTCGCCAACTTGAACCTCCTCGTGATGTAGTGTGCGGTCGCATAGGCGAAATCCCTGTCATACGAGACAGTACAGAGAGACAAGTCCTGGAGAGTTCGTGATAATGATTGCTTGTTTTACAAGCCCGCAAAGATTCATGCGTATTGCGGGTTCCACATTATTCTCCGATGTCTGTTAAAGTTTGTTGCCTGGAAAGCAGAGATTTCTCGTCATTGTCATCCAAATCAACCCATTCCTCTGTTCCATAGTCTCTGTCGATTGTGCTCCTTGCCTTCTCATAAGCACCATTCGCTATACTTGCATCAAGGTCGGTAATATCTTCGCCTGTATAGGGGCTATCAACCTCAATCTGCTGCATTTCCGTGAGCGCATCCATTCTAGCATGCTCTCTATCTCTCCGGTACGTACAGTAGAGGAAAGAGTAAATAAAGCAACAGATGGCCATTGGAATGCCCATAGCAGCATAAAGTGCCTTGGCAAGTGATGCAGCATTTTCTCTGTCTGTCTCGATCTCTATCTAGTCGGATGATCCCTCGGGGATTGGTTTATACCCATATATATGCTGAGCGAGAATACCGACCAGCGGGGGAGCAAATGATGCCAGGATGGACTCAAAAGAGTTGTCCAGTGCGTAGATGCTCGTTCTGGATTTCTCAGGGACGATCTCTGCGAATATTGGACTGCGCTGCGTTAATATATGCAGGAAATTAACTGGAGAAATATACAGTAGCAGTACAGCTTCAAGCTACAGAATTGAATGTAGGAGCATCAACTTAGAACTTGACATGCGACATCTAGTAACCATGTTGGTGTGATGAGAATGCGGTAGAATCCACTAGTTACACTTACTTGTTCGTGGCCAGGGCACTCCATGATAAATAAAACAAGACCATGCATGAAGGCTGTGGAAGGATCATCGGGCAATGCTAGAAGCAAAATCGCAGCTAAAGGAATGGCCGAAGCAGTGCTTATCTGCGACAAGATTATTCTTCCCGAGTTGGGCAAGCGCTTAGCAAGAACGTCCCCCATCCAACCTCCAAATAGACCACCGAGTGAGAAGGCGATGATGAGACCGTCATGAGGAAAGCTGTCGTACTGTGCAAGAAGCCAATGAGCTCCAACCACATTGGGGCAAATGAAAGGGCTGACCCTGAGAATGATCCAAATACACCCTGAGCCACTATTATCTGAAAAGACGGGATTCTGATGACAGATTTCGATTCTTTAACCAGGTCTTTGACATCTGACCAGAAGGGCTTGTGCGAATTCCGATCTTTAACTAGGTTACTGTCATCGGAAAATTGAGGATCGCTTGCAAAGAGCTGCACTAGAATACCAACGATGACACTGACTAATCCAACCAGGTGAAAAGCAATTCTCCAACTGGGGATTCCCAGGAATGATGTTGAGGCTATTAAAACAGAACACAGCGATCCAAAGATGGAGCCAAGGTTCCCCGTTAGCTGCAGCCATCCAAACGCCATCCCACGGTTGCTCTCATCTGTGCAGTCCGCAATGAGGGACTGAATAGCAGGTATCACTATTGCAAGTCCGACGCCATTCAAGCCTCTTGAAATTGCTACCTGGAAAATAATATGGAGAAATTACTAAACCCAGAAAGGTACTTTGCAATTGCATTTACATACAAGAAATCCCCCAACGAAAGACAGTTGCCAATCCTGTTTGTGAAGCAGTCATTCTTTCCTTTCCTCATTTTCATAAACTGTAGCTCAAATGTACTTTGCAGCTTGTTGAAGCAGTTTGATGGTACAAACATTTTGCGCGTGCTTGTATGAGTAACAGTACTTCTCATGCTTGCGAGAACTAAACAAAGATCTCCAAATTCTTTCCATGCGAATCATATCCATTTCATCCTAAATCTGACTAATCCTATTGATACAATACTTCCACACCTGAATCATTTAGATCTTTGTCGATTGTTGTGGAGATTCTGTCAAATGGACGAACGAAAGATGGAATAAGTTTTGCGTGAAGACTTTGTCAGAGGACTTCTTATGTCTAGTCATGGTTTGTGCTAGCCCCAACATAAATGCATCACGGAAAGCGCATTCAGCAAGTTGAAAGCAAATGTTCATTTCTTTGAAGGGAAGCAAATTTCATTACATAAGCAATAAAAGTAGACCTTGCTGAGTTAATTCAGCGTAAATGGGTACTTCGAAGATTGAGGACTGAGCCGACCGAACTGCAGGCTTTGTAATTACATCATCGAATCCTCATCGCGAACATTCTCTTTATAACTAATCAACATCCATAACAAGAACATTTCTCAGATCTCTCTGCGATGCTGTACAAGTATCATTACCCATTACCCATTACTAGATTCTTGAAAAAAGAAGAAGCCCAACAACCAAGGAAAAGTAATACTGAATCCATCTCCTTTCAATCATCAATCAAGGACATGCAACTGAAATATCGAGAACCCAATCACTCACCCATCAAACTAAACACAACCCAATCACTTCCTCACCAAACTACATCCCACCCACAAAGAATTAGAGAGGGAGAGAGGGTGAGGACCTGCAGGAAAGTGGAGTAAACAGCCACTAGGAAAGATGCGGCGGCCTAGAGGAAGGCGCCGAGAGCTATGACGCGGGCACGGTCGTGGCGGGTCGCAAGGTAAGCGGCGACAGGGTAGCAGCAAGACTGGACGATGGACCGGATCAGGGTCAGCGACCCGAGACCCGTCGGGTCCGTGTGCAGGGCGGATAGACATGAACGAATAGTTTAAAGGGCTAACCGAGCCACTAAAACCGAATAGACATGAGCAATTGCAGCAATTAGCTAACACTCATTCCACCTCAACAGCAGCTAAGATAAGCCCAAGCCTGGCCAATCCCAAAACTATAGCAGCGGACGCACATACAGCGACTCGTTCCTCCATTACCTCCACCCCAAATTTCAAGCCACCAATACGAATCACCAACCCCACTCATTCACCCAAAATCCGAAAGGCCCGAGACTCGATAAAGCACGAACAAACGGGAGATCCCGAAACAAGAAACGAAAGATCCAAACACTTTGCGCCGGGAGAAAAAATCCCAAAAACATCCGAGCTTACGATCGCAAAACTCGACAATTTGCGCAAAAACTATGAAAGGAAGAGGGACGAAGGAGAGACTTGCAGAAGAAATGGGCTCTGTCCCTCAATCTGTCATCGTCACCGTCACCGTCGCCGTCTCACCTCCAAGCCAACCAAGACGAGACACAAGAGAAGAGGACTCAGAGCCAGAGGAGACGGGAATACTGGATTTTAATGGTTTGATTTTATCGGTTTGTGGTTCAGTTCAATTAACCGATAAAAACTGAACCAATAAAATAATATTAATTTTTAATGAGAACCGAACCGAACCGAAAAAATTGAATTTTTTGGTTCGGTTCGATTCGATTCAATTTTCAATTCGGTTCTGACATCCCTACCTAGAATTGTAATTCATCACCTCATTTTAAAATCATCGGATAATCAGGCTTGCTTGGCAAACTAATCCAGCAGGCCATTCAATTAGTGCCACATTGTTGAGAGAAATCGTTTCAAGGCTTTTTTTTTTTTTTTTTTTGTCACAAAACAGGTGATTACTTTCATTCATTAATATGATAGTTTAATATGATAGGCACGTGATAAAGGTAAACATATTTTCGAATATAAAATATCCCGAAGAGGCTGGGATGGACAGACACCCAATTAATAGAAATGAGGTAATTTTTTCATGTCCAAGTAAAACTAAAGGGTCCACCAGAGAATTCAAGAAATAAAAACATGCAACAATTGAATTTCGGACATGATTCATGAACTATGACATAAATAGTGGAACACCTTCAGGGGGTTTAGCCAAGTAAAAGACAATACGAATTCCGTTAGCATCTTGATCGAGAAAACAATAAATGTTCCGCCACACATCCTCGGTATCGCCATTTCAGCCTAAAAAACTTCTAAGTGTACCATCTTCGATTATTTTGCTTGGTATTCCAGGCAATACTTGATTTTTCGTGACTCTTTCCAGAAAAATATCACAGCAAACATCACATAACAAGCAAATCAGACAAACACGAATTCACCATGTCATGATGGATATTGGAAATAAAACTCTCTTCTGACTTTTTCTATAATCTCTAGTGTCTGATTTTCTTTACTCAATCTCTCTATTCTCTTTATTATATATTTGCAACGCAATATTTTACAACAGCTATGACAGTTTCAAATAAAGACTAATAGTTTTAAAGATCTAATCTCACCGATTGACCCTCACTAGTGGCGGCCCTCAACCGAATTTAGGGAAGGCCCGACGACCCTCGCCGACCGTTGGTCGGCTATCCCCCACCATTGCCAACCCTTCCTGGTAGGGGTGAGTGCGGTTCCCGGGTAAAACCGGGAGCCAAAGAACCGGTCTAGTTCGGTTCCTAATTCTAAAGGGACCGGTTCCATTTCAAACTCAAAAAAAGCCCCAAATAGAAAACTCCCAAATCAGTTCACTTCACATTCACTCACAGTTCTTTTTTCTCCTGTTCTCTGCCTCTGACCTTTGCTCGACGCCACCGCTGCTCGCCCTCGACCCACCATTGACCTCTGCTCAACGCCACCGCCGCTCGGCCTCGACGCTGCCACCTCCGCTCGCCCTCGACGCCGCCACCTCCGCTCGCCCTCGACGCCACGGCCGCTCGCCCTCGACGCCACGGCCGACCTCTGCTCGTAGTTGCCCCCCAGCGCCTCCCGCAGGGTCCGCAGATAAGTGCCATGGGCTTGGGCCAATGCCACGAGCGCCTTGGCCTCTCTCTTCTTGGCGTAGAACTCCGCGTCGGCGAGCAGCTTCCTCGAGTAGAAAATGGCCTTGGCGATCGCCTTCTGGGCCTCCGCCTCCTTCTCCTTCTCGTATAGGACTGCTTCCGCGGCTTTCTGCTTCCTGTACAGCTCCCAGTTTGCTTCTAGTACCTTAGATTCAGGTTCCAAAAAGGAAGCGTCACTTGAGAGAGTCCAATCATAACCATAATTTCCATTCACTCAAGCAACTATTTTCTTGACAGATTATGGTTGACTCTTCTTTAGACACCAAATGCAACATCAACATTCTTGTCAAGCAACATTCCAGCATATAACCAATTATTTTGCGCCTCTAAAAGGTCACTAACATTTCAAATAGACATGTCGGGCTATATGCCCTCAACGTTCGCTTTTACGTACCTTTAAATTAACCTATCGTACCCTTACTAGATATTACACATACATGTCAAAAAATTAGCCTATAGACATAAGGTGTATCGGTCCTTGATCACGACGAACATTGCAATGTCATTCATAAACATCAAGCGCATCTTCTGATGTAAACCGAATAAAGCATGACAGTTCTTAAGTCCTATCTGGTTGTACCTATAATTCTTTCTTGACAATGACTAGGGTATGCAATTGCATTAAAAGCGAAATCCTATTGAAGAGAATCCTGACATTGTCAATAGACTATGGCGGATTATAAGACAGTTTAGGAACCTTGTTGCCTAGATTTGTAGGGCCGAGAGAGATGCGGGGTTTACCTTGGTTTCGTACTCTACGCTGGCCTTACTCAGGAACTCGGCCTTGAGCTTCTCGGTCCGTGTCAGGGCGTTCATCCTCTCGACCTCCCCCTGCAGCTCGGCCTCCCTCAGTGCCACCGACTTGGCGGCCTCCACCTGCGCCACCTCGGTCTCCTTGGTCCAACCCGCCTTCTTCTTCGCCAGCTCGGCGTTGGCCTCCGCGACCTCGGCCTCCCTTTCATTCTCGTAGACCTTCACCTTCGTCCTCACCCTGATCTCCTCCTTCTTCCCCTCCCCTTGCCTCTGCATAGCGAAGTACTCGTGCCCCGGGACATCCACCAACTGCTTCACGTTCACGTTATAGATCACCAGGCCGAACTGATTGAGCTCGAGCTGGACCTTCTCAAACACCTTCCCCTTGAACTCCTTGGTGCCTCGGAAGATCTCTTCCATGGTCATTGAGGCCGCAAGCACACGTGTCTCCCCCTCGATGATCCCCTGGACGAGCTCCTTCACGTGGTTGGAGAGCTTGTCGTGGGGGGAGATGAGTTTGGCATATTTGTGGAGGCTCTCATCATCGTCGACCTTGGGACCGATGGTGAACTCGGCAGGGAGGATGAAGGGCAGCTTCTCGGCGCTCATGGCCTGCACCTCGAACGTGTAATTGACCGGCGACACGTCGAAGACGGCGCAGGACTGACCGGGAAAGACCCATCCCTTCTTCGCTATCTTGATGTCGGCGATGCCGACCCCGGTGATAACCAGGTACTCGGAAGCACTTGCGACCCAGTACATGGTTTCTCTCGCTGTCTCGGAAACGAACTAAGAAGGGGGCTTGTGCGTAGGCTGTGTGAACTGTGGAGTGTCGGCAGGCTGTGGGATTTATACAGAAGTGATGAGCAAGGAAGACGAGGAGATAAGAACGGGTGCCTTCACTCCACCTCTATTTTTTTTTTTTTTTTTTTGGGTCGAAACTCCACCTTGTTGATCAGTAGGAAAAGAAACATCGGAGTGTCTGCAGGCTGTGGGAGGTTGAATTTAACAGAAGTGATGAGCGAGGAAGACAAGGAGATAAGAACGGGTGCCTTCACTCCACTTTTTATTTTTTTTTTTGGTCGAAACTCCACCTTGTTGATCAGTAGGAAAAGAAACATCGGACTTGGGCATCGCCATTATCTCTGGAATTCTCCTAGTAATCTTTTGCTAGAGGTCCTAGCATTGACAATTAAACGCCTTTTCCTATAGGAGGAAGACCCCGATGGGCACTCCTTCCTCACAGCTGGCTTTCCTTTTTTTCTTTTTTTGGGTTTGTGGTGCGTGGGGGGTGGTTGGGGCCCCCGCCATCAAAATATCTGAGCCACTTTACACTTTACAGCCTGGTACCCCTTGGTGGGGGTGGGGCCGCAATGAAAGTGCTCCTGGAAACATATTTGAGCTCCTTTAGTTTAAATGTTATTCTTTTCATTAGAACGAAAAAGTTGATTGCGTCTGGTGCAGCACCGAAGAGAAAATAATGATGCTTAAAATGTTCGGCCTTCATAGTCAATCGGGGGAGTGTCACTTTTACAGTGGTAGTGGGCTTGATAGGCCCAACGATTTCTACGGAGCAGGATCCTAAAAAATCATGCACCAGTGCATCCTGAAGGCCTGGCCCGTCCCATTAAGTCCTCATCTTGCCATCAGTTGAAGGCCCTATTGATGAGTTGTTGAACCATTTCTTTTTTCTTATTCGAGTGGATTTTTTTACCCTTTCGACTAACTTTCATTGAATTCAATTTCATGTCTCGGCCTGAAGTTTCGCTACATCTGCCCTCCTCAGCATCCAGTCACCTGACCCGTTTGCTCACATGCATCCCACATGAGCTGCATCGGCGTGAACCTCTCGTAATTTCTTCTCGAGAGATTGCGAGTTAAAAGGTCGTATGATTCATTGTCTGATGCAAGGAAGCAATTTGATTTGCTTCTTTCCTTCAAGGGATAAAGAAATGCTCCAGTCATGAGTTATTGCAGATTTTAGTCAAATATCCAGCAGTCAGACTCATTCACCCTAGGAAATCAACAAATGTAATTCACAATGACCTTTTCATTTTCATGGAAAAGTGCACACGCCTCCCTTTTTGCAGAAGTTTCTTCATTTCAGAGAACACCCATCAACAAATCAAAGTACCCAGAATTATAATTCATCACCTCATCTTTAAAATCATCGGATAATCAGGCTTGCTTGGCAAGCTAATCCAGCAGGCCATTCAATTGGTGCCACGTTGTTGAGAGAAATCGTTTCAAAGTTTTTATTTTTTTGGTCACAAAACAGGTGATGACTTTCATTCATTAATACAATAGGCACATGATAAAAGGTAAACATACTTCCGAATATAAAATATCCCAAAAAGGCTGGGGATGGACAGACACCCAATTAATAGAAATGAGGTAATTTTTTCATGTCCAAGTAAAACTAAAGGGTCCACCAGAGAATTCAAGAAATAAAAACAGGCAACAATTGAATTTCGGACATGATTCATGAACTATGGCGTAACTATTGGAACACCTTTAGGGGGTTTAGCCAAGTAAAAGACAATACGAATTCCGTTAGCATCCTGATCAAGAAAACAATAAATGTTCCACCACACATCCTCGGTATCGCCACTTCAGCCTAAAAAACTTCTAAGTGTACCATCTTCGATTATTTTGCTTGGTATTCCAGGCAATACTTGATTTTTCGTGACTCTTTCCAGAAAAATATCACAGCAAACACCACATAACAAGCAAATCAGACAAACACGAATTCACCATGTCATAAAATTTGTAGGTTCGGCCAAAAGTAAACCGAAAATCGACAATTAAGAAAGAGGTAGAAAAGGTCATACAAAAATTTGATAGCTAACAATAGTAAATTCCAAGTAGAGCAAATCTAGTATCTTCTCTCAACATGTAAAACCAAAATGTAAAAATTGACTCAATTACATTCCAGTGAAGGCCTTCTTCCCACCACCGCCTGATGATCCGGCCGGAATCACCTTCAACACATTAAACCTCACGGTCTTTGACAATGGCCTGACATAGAAAAATCTAGTTAGAGAAAAGGCCTCGGGTCAAATGTCACCAGAACATATTAATTGCATGAAGAAACAAACCTGCACTGGCCAACAGTAACGTGATCACCCTCCTTCACACGGAAACATGGAGATATGTGAGCCGGAATGTTTGAGTGCCTCTTCTCATACCTACACAACAACAGGATAAACCCCAGTAAACCCCATTAATCAACAAGTTTCATTGTCTTATACTATCCACACAACCATGCAAACAAAAAGAATGATAGTACTGGAATGACAGACAGCCTCTTCTCAGGCAAAAAGCAGTTTGTTCCAACCTCTGATACTTCTTAACAAAATGAAGGTAATTTCTGCGGACAATTATCGTCCTCATCATCTTGGCACTGTGGCAGGTACCGGCAAGTATACGGCCCCTTATGGAAACATTCCCAGTGAATGGGCATTTCTTGTCGATATAGGTACCTGCAACCACGTAAAGCCAATAACTGTGAACAAACTGCTTTTATCCACTAAATTTAGGAAGCAACTAAGGTGTAGGAGAATTGGCTGAAGGAGAAGCATGAGAAGCGCATACAAGGTCATTAAAAGAATTTGTTATGCTCTATATTCACCAGCATTATAAACCAAAACTAAATGCAAAAATAACATGCAGGAAGGGCATTAGAAATTAAAAGAGCTTCACAATAGTTCAGGTAAAGTTTCATTTTACGTCCTGTAAAATTTTCATTCCATGAACCAAACATCCAATAGATTACTCAATATCTTAGAATTTGCATCCTTCATTATTGTCCAACAATTACCCATTTTGTAAATTAAAAGAAAATTTTCATTCCATGAACCAAAAATCCAATAGATTACTCAATATCTTAGAACTTGCATCCTTCATTATTGTCCAACAATTACCCATCTTGTAAATTTAAAGATGTTAAACAATTACAAAAGTACCGTATCACAAACTTAAAGACTGAAATAACCACGTACTCATAAGGACTGACAATTTTGGTCAAACTCACTTCTTCATTCCTCTCAACTTATTAGCTCACTCTTCACACTATCTCTCTCTTCCACAACCTTCTCTCTCCTACACACGTTCAAAGTGTTGATGAAAATGATATGGCGCGCGGAAAATAAGAAGTCCAATAAAAAGTAGATTGGACAACATAAACAATTGTTACAAATATATGACCAGGAAGGAAAAAATTTACCTAGCAAGATTCTTATCATGGAACCTAACTACTGAGATCATCACAACTCTTGCAGTAAAGGAGATATGTGATAGATGGCTCAAAACAAGTCACTGACTAGTATATAACACAAAAACAACAAAATAAACCCAAGTAGATTCTTCCATACTCAGAGTATCTAGGACATGGTCGAGATCTAGTTCAGAGTACCAAAAGGACATTCACTGGTCTGGGAATCAATACACTCTATAAAACCAAAACTGTAACAGCTGATTCAGCTGAATACTTTTCAGCCTGGTGGTTCTGTTACCAGCAAACCTGGTGCAACAAACACGTCCACCCAAAAAACACGCATACTTGGCCACAAGAAAGTCACACCTGATGTTTATAGATCACGAACAAAATGCCTAGGTTCATGATACAGTTGTCAATGATATCATTTATGTGCAAAACAGTAGAGAACAACCATTCTAACGAATCCCATTCACAGAGATGATTATACCTTCAGTTGCCTCTCTGGGTGTCTTGAATCCCAACCCAACGCTCTTATGATAACGGTTCCCACCCTTTCCGGGCCTCTTACCCTTGCCTGACTTCTTCGAGCTGCAAATTTCCCATAAAATAAGTCAACGGATAACTATCGCTAGCTCAAACAACAGTACTCGCGGACATTACGTCGCCATAAACATTTCAACCCTCCATTTGATTTGTAACGAACGCTTAAAAAGACCGACCAAATCAAGACAACTCGTGCTAACTAAACGACAAGCCCCTCCCAATCTATGACTTTCATTCAAACCCCATAAGCTGCACGCATCTGAAGAAACGCAAAAGCAGTCCTCCCTTTTCTCAAGCACAATGCGGCACTAGCCTTTCTATCGAAACCCACGTTCCTGAGCTTCAAATTACACGCCCTAAAAGATCAACGACCGACTGTCTAGGACTACCAAAGGAGGCTTACTCACCAGAGGAACACCTTCGGCTGCTTCAGAAACGCCTTCTCGGTCTGCAAAAGAGTGAAACGGGAAAAGGGTTTTCAATTCAGCAATGCAGGACTCCAGACAATCCGACTAACAAGCTCCTGTGTCAGTGCAACAGTGCAAGCGAGCGAGCTAAATCAAGCGACCACCTGCGCTCGCGCGAGCGCATAATGATCGAGTGTATCCCCATAGTCACCACACAGAGAGAGAGTACCTGGGCATCCATTTTCAGGGCTTGCGAGATCGAGCAGGCGGAGGCAAGGAGCGCGACGGCGAGGTTTGATGAAAGCCGAAACCCTAGTTCGCTCGTGGGAACGATGAAGCGGGAGCCTTTTATATGTCGCGCGAAGGGCTGATACATCAAGCAGATGGGCCTGGACCATGTCTTGAATCGATCCAGGCCAGGCCCGGTAGATAATGACGAACAAGCTCAGCGGGCCCGTTTGGGCCTCCAATCAGTCAAAAAAAAAAAGAGAAAAATAAAACTTAAATCAATTGATGGAAAATGAGAAATTTCATTAGATTTTATTTTGAACCTTTGTGACATGACAGCTGAGGATAGACTCATGAGTATGTAGAACGGAAAAGATTGACAGTTCAATAATGTTCATTTTCAAAATTACAATGGTCCAAAAAGTAGTTCCGCTATTCAATATCTCTATGGGGAAAAGAAGTGTCAAAAACGATTAAAATTCATTTTTGTTTATTAAGTTTATTGACAATGAATAATAATGAAAGGGCTTCTTTTTTTTCGAATAAGACATATCAAATTTATGGTAATGGAAAAAACAGAATACGCCCTTTTATTACTATTACGCATTTTGTCACTAAAAATACTCTCTTTTTCGGTAATTTTCATAAACAAATATCGTCTCAAGAAATGTAGTTTCAGGGGAAAAAGGCTTGAAATGTTATGTTCTTGTTTAGTAATTTTAGAGTCAATGATGATAAGATGATATGATAGAGTGTACAAGATATTAATACCATACAACAAGTAAAACTTGATCTTATTAGTGTATCAACTCAAAAAAGTCTTAAACATATTACTTGGTGACTAATTAAGCTCTCGACTTTTCAATTTTGTCAATTTAGGCATTTTAGTCATTATTTGTCAAAATTGTTAACATGGTGATTTATTCAATGTCGATCATCCTATGATAGTGTCATTAACGTGGACAATTTTTGTTATTTTATAAAAAAAATTTTAATTTCTTTTATTTTATTTTTCTTCTTTTTCTTTATTCTTTAATTTTTTTTTCAACTCTGAGCCAGCGAGGTCGCTGATCAAACCTTGCCTGGTCTAAGCAAGGGCTTTGTGGCCCTCACCCAAATCTAGACCAGGGCGCCTCACTAGCCTCGAGCAAGGTCATCCTCTCTAGGATCTGGCAAGGGGTGACCTTGCTAGCCAGGGACAAGGCTCATCCTCATGAGAGGCCAACGAGGGCTAGCCTTATCAACTTTGGATAATGGGCAATCTTGCTGGAGCTAACAAGTGCAATATGTTTATAACTTTTCTAGTAATTTTTTTATAATGGGTTTAGAATTTTGAGACAATTATCCCCAAATATACTAATAATCAAGAAAATGAGCATTGAGCAATGTCATTCTTGCCATAGCAAGCAATCTTTTTTACCATGAAAATTGAGGGCAAAGTGAATTGCTATAAAATGATGATGTGTGTACCCCTGCTATACTCACTGACGAGGAAATAAAGGATGGATTTGGAGCGTAATAAATTGTTCAATTTGAAGTAGCAATGATTGGATGCTGGTCAAATCTGGTCAATAGGACAAATTCATCAACTTTTTTAGGGTGTTTCGAATTAGTTGTCTTATGAACTTTTTGGGTGCAATATATGTCCAAAACTAGCTTTTTCCGGTTTGGATTTTTGGACGGGCAAGGGTATCGTAGTAAAGGTAGCAGATTCACCAACTACGGACAAGGGACGATCTCGCTGGAATTAACAAGTGCAATATGTTTATAACTTTTCTGATAATTTTCCTATAAAAGATTTAGAACTTTTTAGACAATTATCCTCAAATATACTAATAATCAAGAAAATGAGCATTGAACAGTGTTATTCTTGCCACAGCAAGCAATCTTTTTTACCATGAAAATTGAGGGTAAAGCGAATTGCTATAAAATGATGATGTGTGCACCCCTGCTGCATTAACTAACGAGGAAATGCAGGATGGATTTGGAGTGTAACAAATTGTTCAATTTGAAGTAGCAATGATTGGATGCTGGTCAAATCTGGTCAACAGGACAAATTAATTAACATTTTTTAGGGTAATTCGAATTAGTTGTCTCATGAACTTTTTGGGTGCAATATATCCAAAACTAGCCTTTTCCAGTTTGGATTCTTGGACGTGCTAGGGTATCGCAGTAAAGGTAGCAGATTCAGCAACCAACCGACCTCCTCGGTCAATATAATCCAGAGAAAAGAAAAAGGTAAAGAAGCACATACTTTTATTAGGGAAAAAGTGAAAAACAAGGAGCAAACGGTGTATGATCTTGATAGGATTCTAAATGATGCAGAAATTAGCTATAATACCCAATTGAGAAATTATGTTTGTCTTTGTATTTTTGCATACGCTAAACTACGGCACTATATATTGCCAATTAGTGTTCATATGATATGCAAGATTGCGGCAAGTTTAGCAAAGGCAAATATGGACTCGAGTGGAGGAGAAGTATTTGAAATTCTCTCGTCTTCATTTAGATAAGAAATTTGGTAGAAAAAATTTATTTGGTGTTCAACTGTTCATGCACACTAAACATTACCTGGCCATGCGTGGAAATTCTGTAAGGCCGATAGTTGACTCTTTATTTACACCTAAGCAGAAGCAAAAAAAAACTCTTTGTTTTCCGATCCAAGTTAAAATTTTATTCGATTCTTAAAAACTTATGAACAAACTATATGTGATTTATTAGATTACCAAAAAAAAAAAACAGGCCCGACAACATATTTTCTTGTAACCACTTGAGAGTATTAAATCAATAAAATGTGACCGACATCTAGAAAAGTTATGCATATATCAAGAAAATTATCTTCCATGAGAATGATGAAAATAACATCTGAGTTTACATACTTTTGTCGATAAAATACTAATGTTGAAACTTGATCTTCCAAGAGCCTGGTGAGACTGAAGACAAAAGTTTTAGAAATATCCTCTTTGTTCAAATACTTTTTAAGTTAATATAACCATATTTTTTTTTATATCAAGTAGAAGGAAACCGTGACAAAAGTTTTAGAAATATCCTCTTTGTTCAAATACTTTTTAAGTTCAATGTTTCGGGGTATACCTTCTTAATATAATTAATTTTGTTGTAAATAAATCAATTTTTTATATCAAGTAGATTATTATTGCACAACTTTTCTATACTCAGAGTCGCTCAGCTCTTGTATAGAAAATAAAAATACATAAATAATACATATTCTTTTTAGCTTTCTTTCAAAATTTAATTTAACTGTATTAAGAGCGATCGTACTCAATGAAATAATGCTATCACTTGTAGTTCATCTAACCGATAAGATATAGCATTATTTAATTTTTTATTTTTTTACAGTATTAACTTGCAATACAACGGTTTTCCAAAACGATGAAAAGTAGTGCCAAGTGTTTAATTTCTCATGATAGATTGATTCCAAGAAGGGTAAAGCAAAAGTGCTAAACAATAAACATTTCAATACTTTGAGGGGAGAGAAGCAAAAGTGGGTAGGACTTAGAGGTGATGACTCAGCAATTCTCAGGTGAAATGTGGCAATAAGAACTAGCATGCGAGAAATTATTTTATATGAGGATGAAACGGCTAACAATGATATAATCAATTTATCACACTATCCATGTAAAATACATATCATCCTACACAACAATAATTTTCAAGTCACTCATTTATGATTGACTTGTTTCGAATCCCACCTCCTGCAATGAGGCAGAGCAAAAGTTTGAAAGTGAACGTTAAAGTAGGCATAGAGTAGGACCGACTGAAAAAAAAAAAAAATGTCACTCATTTATGATTGACTTGTTACACCGCATTTGAAGAGATTTAAATTTCATAAAATTTGTATAGTCACAAGTCAAGTTTCACATGTTATTGTAAATATTCAAATATTTTCAAGGCAAAACAGTGCAAGGAAATATCCAAGATAACCAAATGAGTCTTGAAACTTTTAAGGAGCTTTCTTGAATTTAATAAAACATTTTTTAGGGTAATATGGGAGATGTACACAAGAGCATTCTAGAGCATTCTTTGAGGGTAAAATTGGAAATATACTTGTATCCTAGAGATTTGTCATCAATCCAACCCATTGGATTAGGTTAAAGATCAATGATTGTGATCTAATGGGTTCTCGTATAAATAGAGGTCCCTTTCCTCATTTTATTCGCTCAAAAATACAATTACAAATTAAGAGTCTCTCTCATTAGAGATTTTGTGTTTTTGTGTGTGTTGTGAGTAAAGTTGATTTGGGAAAAACTCCTGAATAGACAACGGAACATGTTTAGCACTTTTAATGTGTGCTTTTGAGAATGATGAAATTGAGTTATAATCATAATTCCAAATGCCACATGATCAAATGAGAGTAGGGCACAACGTTTAGAATAATAATTGGTTAGGGAGATGGTTTGAAAAGAAGTAAGGCATGATATAAATGTTGATCTATTTCCAACTGTTTCCAACATTCTAAATTTCTTGATCTGATGGTGATAGCAACCTCCAACATTCTGAATCAGAATTATTTGGAGTCGTCGAGCTTCATAATCTCAATACAAACAGCGATGACGATGGGTGATCAAGGAAATGGTTGAGAGTCAAAGAAGGAAAATGGGCAACTAAATCAAGGATGGGTGACAATAATGACGAGTGAGCTGGATGTGGCCAAGAATGTCAAAGAAGGAAATGAGCAGCTGGGCAGAGGAAGAGGTGACAATAATGACGAGGACAATGGTGAAAAATGCCATGAGAATCGAACCCTCGACCACATGGTTAAAAGCCATGCACTCTACCGGTAGAGCTAAGATGACTAAACCACTCTAATGATAAAATTCTCATTGATTATAATTTCTATGTCAATCTCTACCTTTGAATATTGGAAAAATCATGGGAAGAGAAGAAATTTGTTGGTGAATTGGAATGTGTTATTTTAGGGGTTTCTTATCTGTAATCAACAAAATTTTAATATTGAAATAGAATAATAAAAATTTCCAAAAAATACAGGACAAACCTTGCCTTACCCTGCTCATCACTCGCCACATGACACTTGCCTTGCTCGCCACTTGATGCGTCACTCGCCATTTGCTTGTTGCCTTGCCTCGCTCGCCACTTGATGCCCGCATTGCTCACCTCTCTTCGTTGGCCTCGCTTGTTGCCAAGTAAATAGAAGAAAACAAAGTCCTTATTAGAAACCCTCTTGGCTCATGAGCAACGCTCATTGTTCGCCACTCACCTCACGGCTTGCTTCTATTCATTCGCCTCACGATAGCTTACCCTTATTGATGGATATATAATTTGAAATAATAGATTTGTTATTTTAGCGAATACAAAAAATGAAACAAAATAATTATCAGTTAGTCTCGAGTTGAATTTGGAACTGAATCGAACTCACAGGGTCAGTTCGATCCTCAATTTGAAGTTCAATCGGGTTGGTCCTTGGTATAAAAAATTAGAGATTAATACCGCGTGGGTTGTTCCTGGGTTACGTGCTGGACTAGTTTCCAAGTCATGATCACCTCTAGTCTCTAGTTTGTTTTCTTTCCCGCTCCACGAGTTTTTGATTAAAGAAAAAAAGGATGGGCGATTATTCTTTTATCAGCTTGGAAAGGAGGGGGCCTGAGAATTCTACTCATCAGCCGAGGAAATGGAGGCGTCAAGACATCTAGGCCATTTTGCGAATTAGGCAATGCTAGGGAACAATAAGACCTATTTAATGAGGCTATTAACGTAAACTACGATTTAAGGCGCGAACCTTTCTGTGTAATTTATTCAGACTGAAACGACACGAGATGCTTGGCCGAAACGAAGTTGGAACGAAATGATATAGATAAACGAAAGCATTTTTCTGAAGTAATTTTTCGAGATATTAAGACCGAAAATTTTTCATATTGTATAATCAATAACTATATTTTGGCAAGCAGAAGGACAACTGATGTGGCTGTAGTTTAGTGGTAAGAATTCCACGTTGTGGCCGTGGAGACCTGGGCTCGAATCCCAGCAGCCACAACTCCTTTCCTTTTCTTTTTTTCTTCTTTTCTAATTTTTTATATTTGTTCCTTTAACTTTTAGGCCAGCTGTGTGCAACTCCGAAAGGCCGAGGTTGAAGAATTTTAACCCAGCCCAAAAACATATAGAAATGAAAGCGGGGAACAAACTTGGAGGTAGTTTAGTTCCTTTTTCGTGAAAAAAAGAAAGCAATATTTGAATGTGATTTGTCGAAACAATTTTCAAAACCACACATGATAGAAAGCTGTCTCGAAATTGGTTTTTAATTTTAAAGCTTGTCTTGTGAGTAATAATAGACTTATCAATTTACGAAAGTATATGAATTCACCTAGGTTATGTATGGCACTAAAATTCACATAATTGTACTACTTCCTTAAATCTTCTCCATTTTATCTTATTCTTTACATATAATAGAATGAGTAACATGTTATATATTCATCGCACTTTTTATATTTAAATATCAATATATAATGGGTTACTTTTAGTTATCTTTATTTGTTGACATTTAATTTAACTATATAATTTGAGAGTGAAAAGTATAATGGAATTATAAAATAGGAAATACAACTATTGGTTGGACATGATAAACAAATTTTAAAAAGAAAATTTTAAAAGGACGAATTGCTTGCAATTTTCGGAGGATCTCTACTCATTTCCTCGAGCCCAACTCACTGGAGCACTCAACCCCCCTTCTTGAAACTTGCATTCCCACCAAGGGAACTTTCAACGCTTGTAAGTTGGGCTTGGGTCAAGCCCATCATGGGCAAAATCCTGTGGGTTGGGCTCGATTAAGCCCATTACGGGCAAAATCCAAACATGATGAATGGGGACATAATGCAAGAGAGAATGCCAAAGATGCAAGATGGAATATATTGCTTCTTGAGAAGCCTTCTAAGGTGTATTAACTTATCGTCCCATTGTCTAAATTTTCTCGTGTGTTATCATGAAGAGCCGACATTCACCACAAGATATTCAAATTTAAGATTGCATAGAGGTTGTCACTCGCACTTGCCCACGACCAACTGATCCGACACATGCGAGCTCCAATAACCATATCCTTGCCAAGATGTGAGAGGTCTAAAACCTCTTCACCGATGAGAGTTATGCAGCGCTATTACTGTAGGCTAGTCCGAACTCAAGATTTCACATTTAAGAATTTCAACCAATATCACTAGGTCACAACTAATGGCGATTCACATTTGCATTTACAAAGTGATTAGAGTGTTAATTTCTTGACCAATTTATTTTGCGGAAAATGAATAATTTAGAAAATATTATCTTATAATTAGTTAATGAATGTATTTTCATTCTCAAAAACAATTTATACTTAAACACTTTTGTTGACTCTAAAATTATTTTTCGTTTAGTAATAATAGATATTTGGGGAGTACTCTTTTGTGCTATCCAATTTACTCTTGGATAATAACACCAGTGGTCTCTAAACTTTAGTAAAGTGTGTAATGTGATCATTGAATTTATAATTTTTTAATATTGTAATTCCTAAATTATATGAAAACGTATAATATTATCCTTCAATTAATTCAAGATTAGGGATAACTTCAAACATTTTTATAGTCGAAAGATTAAATTGAACACGTACTAAGAATTCAAAGACTACATTGAATAAATTAAAAGTCCAAGGATGACATTTCACATTGAGGAAAAGTTCAGATTGAATAAATACAAAATTCATAAATTACATTTACATATTAGATAAAAGTTCATAGACCATTTGTGTTATTTTCCCATTCACTTTTGACATCATTATAAATGGGCTTTTTAAGATGCGAAGACTGTGATGACTCAGCCTTGGGCCGGGCCCATCCATGGCCTTGAAATATATTTAACGTCGTACACCAGACGGGTGCAGGATCCCAACCTCTCTCGCGATCGCAACGACGAGAAGCTCGTCTTCGCTCAACCTCGGACGGAGATCTGATACCTCTCTCTTCCGTCGGCGATTCCTCCTCCTCCGATCAAGACCACCAAGGTACCTCTCTCTCTCTCTCTCTCTCTCTCTCTAGAAAGAGATCGCTCCATGGTCGATTCTTCATTTGAGGTCTTGATCTCCGAGGCCACTTCCTTTTTTCTCGAAGCAAGGCAGTGTCGTCGCCTGAATGTGTCCGCGACCGAAGTATAGTGAAATTCCATGGATGTTGCATGCGGGAAAGGAAAGATTTAGGATGGAAATAGGACCCTTCTAGTCGGTTTGCAGTATAGGGATCGGAATTTTGGAGTGCGAATTCGATGTCATCTAAGTTAGGAGTCAAGCTTGACGTGTATTTGAGTTGGGTTGTCGTGATCGAGTGCGAGGGACCCGACATTTGAACTGTGAACTGTCGCGGCTGTCGGGACAGTCACTGGGGATTGTGCGTGTTGATGCATTTTGAGAACAGATGTCGTATTATGTGATGGGAAAATGCGCACCTCGATTTGCATTGGCAATTTCGATCTGTAAGACTTGACGGGAGGCGGGGAGGGGATTTCTCCTTTGTTTTGAGAAGTAGCTCGATTGGCTACTTCATTAGCACAAGTGAAATCTAATGTGCTCTTAAAGTCTTTTTTGTGTAAAGGGTTCACTCTTTCAGTTGTTGTCCTATCTTTGACTGATGCATATATAAACTACTGTTGTGCTTGTTTTGACTACAGTTTTTCTCCCAGCCTTTTTCTTTATCCATCGGAATAGTCTTTCTTACTACTTTGGCTTTTGCAACGTCAATGTTATCTTCCATCACTGATAAGATGACCCCTGCAATCGTGCCTCCACTGTTCCTGTCAATTGTAGATATCCCCGCTTCTATTGTGTTGACCTCAAAATCCGATTATATTTTCCTCCTGAAGGAGATGATTGATTTTGGGACAATTTTAGCCTTTTCACATACCCCTCTCTATGCATTATGGATCTGTATCTAAGAACCTTAAGAAGTATTTATGCCATCTCTGGACTAAGTATAAGATAGATGGGGGACGCAACTCCATTGGTAACGGTTTCAAGCTTATTTCCCTTTCCAAAGCCGTTCAATTTCTATCATTTAGTGCAGCTGCAACAGCTGTTGACGAGAAAACTTTTAGGAGCTTTGCTGTGGGCTTACAGGTAAGGAGAATCTCCATAATTCCATGCATCATGTTTGACAGGTCCCTCAGCCGATGGTTAGTTTGTGTATATAGGCAAAAAAATAAAAAAATAAAATACTCGGGTTAACTTTCCTTTTATTGAGAACATGTTTATATATAAGGTTTTCATCAATAGAACATTGAAATTGGGAGAGCAACACACACCCAACCAGCCCTTCTAAATTGCTGACAGCTACCACAACCAATCATCAAGAAGGATCAGTGGCACCCAACTAACCACTTGAATCTAGCATACGAATGCCAGCTAACATGAAACAACGAGGATAGAAACACTCCATTGACTTTGAGTGCACAATTCTCTATGACCAGCAAAATGAAGTCTTCTACAAGAATTATTGACTGGTTTAAATCTTGTCTTGACAGCAAATTTCACCTATTGAACAACTCTTTCTACATGTGGACAGACCTCTTCTTGGACTTGATTTTGATATTTCCACAAGAAGTAAAGAGTGGAACTTAAAGCTAATTCCAATAGTTTCTTGAAGAAAATTCCTTGGGTGTAGCTCCTGGATTTCCTAAGCAGACTCAATAATCCAGTTAGCAGTTGTTCTATAAATGCCAAACAACTGGATAAATCCATTCCAAACTTGTTCAGAAAGGTCAGAAGGAAAGAACAGCTGTCTTGACTCAGCCTCCTCTTTTCATTCGAATCATTTAATAATTGATGAAGGAAAATTTGCACTCCTTGAATCTCATCCGGGTGATATATACTCGATGACATGTTGACCCCTGAAAAGAAACTTGATAATTTCAATGTCCCCTCTTTTCAAAGAAATTCGAACTCCATATGATACTAAATTTGGTCTATGTGTCACAAGTACATCTGCATGCAAAGCATGAACATCTCTGTGTGTGTCACGATGGTGCCATGAGTTTTCTGATTATAAACTTCCTGGAAGTTAAGCTGCAATTTACTTTTTGCTCAAATATTCACACGCCTGTTGGGAAAATACTGGTTGTTAGTGTTTGTGCTATCCTCTACAGTTTTGCAAATTAATCTTTACTTGTTCTATCTTGTGAATTTTCATAATGTGGCCAAATTGACTATCAAGTCTATTAAAACTCTAAGTGATATCAAAGCTCAGTCACAACATACTGGAATCTTAATTAATGAGCATAGAGGTACTAGGAAACGAACTATTCTTAGCAACATAGTTCTGTATCTTCGACATTGACTTGACAACTTGAGGATTGATTTATCCCATATGTAGGAAACAGCTGAAATCTCTCCATCTGGGAAATGATTTTTGGATTGCGAATAGAAAGTTGAATAACATTTAAGATACCAAATTGTCTTGCAGCTGTGATATTTGCAACACATTGATTTTGTTTAGTATCAATTTTTTCATGTGAAAAGTTGGTAGTGGACTGTCCTGTTTATGTTGATGAGTGCTTGGATGAATTAAGAAAATAATGTTATGTTGTGTTTTGGTTATCAGGAAAGAAAGGTATCTCAACTTGATTTTTTTTTTTTTTTTTTTTTTTTTTGCTCCTTTATGATGGAGAAGATAATTAGCCTGCATCAGTCTAGAGTCGACTAACTGCCGTGGTGAAGGATTATAGGTTGAGCGGTGGAAGGTTTCTTCTCCAATCATCATATAGTTTCAGATATCACAAGTTATATGATCTTTTGCAGTCCAAATGGTCAATATATGTATAGGTTTTCATGATGTGATCCATGTTAAGTATTTTAGTAGGTTTAAATGGATGCCAAGTTGTACTTTTTAATCCTGTAATGTAGATTACTTGCCACAGCCAGCTATTGGCTTCTATGGATTTAGGGCTCATAATCTTTTTCACAGTAGTCGCGTTGCCTGGATTCAGAACTTCTTTATTTCCCACCAATTATTTTAAATATTAATTAAATTAAAGAAATGAGCATATGTAAATCTACATGTTAATATATGACCATTTTCAAAGGTATCAAAAATACATTAAATAAAAGTCACAGTTCGTACTTATAAGATGATGGCAAAGTTAGAAGTCACCCCAAACAGACACTGACCTCAAATATCTCAGAGGGGTTGATCGCAGGTTGAGTAAAATTAATTCAATCGATTCCTCATAAATTGTAGCCTTAGCAAGTAGAGGACCAATGTTCTTGGTTCTCCTTTTTACTCCTGCCTACTCCCTATTACGTTGTGTTGTAGTTGAGCAATGGACCAAGATGGAATGGTGTGTTTTGGACGAATATGTTTTTTTTAATTCCTTAAGATGTCCCTTGTTTTGGCCTGTGGTAGTAGTTTTTTCCATGTGGAACTCATTTATTACGTTATGACTATTGCAGATGTTTGATGATCAGGACCTCGGCTTTTTCGCCAACTTTCTTGGTATTTTCATTTTTCTCCTGGTAATCACGTACCATTTTGTGATGGCTGACCCAAAATATGAAGGCAACTGAAACATTTTGTAGACTTTCACAGTTTAGACGGAGTACACTTTTTTCAGTTGCATAATAGAATATGACCGGACAGGTTTGTTGTGACAATACTAGCATAGAGTGAATTACGTTTCATATAATGATTGGTTGCTTGTTCTATCAACTTTGATGGTTGGACCATTTTTGAAAAGCTTTTCCGCATTTGTCGCCTAGTGCGAAATCTGTCATGATTTGTAAGCAAAGAAAAAACTGAGTCTGGAGATGAGTGCGTGCTTCGGAAGCGTTGGCCCTTTGGGGAGGTATTGGTTTGAAGTGCGAACCCTTCAGATGCCAAAGGCATCCTTGTGGCATCAAAGCATAAGAAAGGTGACACTTGAGGGTGCTGGAGATGACATGATATGAGGGTGCGATGTGATCCGACATCTTTTCCCCTCGTAAAGTTGAGTACTAGCGCAAGCAATAATGGAAATGCCACTCAATCCCTCTGCTGAAGGCTGTATGTGCTTTGTGTGTGCCACTTGCTTGTGCCGTGTGATATTTTGAGTATGACTTGCTAAAACTTTTGATGCCATTGAGATTCCAGTGACAGTGAGTGACCCGTCTCGTGTGATATTCCAGTATGACTTGCCAAGACTTAGACACCATCAAAGATTCCAGGGAGTGAGCTGATGGGGTTATTATTCGATGAGGTGAATGTCGTGTTTGTGAAGGGTAAAATGGCTTTCGAATCACCGTACTTCTCAGGATGCTCTTAGTTAAGAATTTTTCTCCGTAAATCAGTTTTACTTTACGTGCTGATGCAACATGAACTTTACTTGAAAATCTTGCGAGGCACTCTCTACCCCCGATTGGATGCACATAAGACAAGGCAACTAATGATCAGCCCAGCTTTCTTTGTCTTGTTTAGCAGATGGATGTCTTTCTTTTGGAGAATCGGGTTCTGGAGAACCCACTCTGTGTTTTATGCACCATGTCGGTTCTGTTTCGCTATAAAGTTGGCGTTTTGGCGAAGTACGCCTAAGATGGGGACAGCTTTTAGGAATCAAATCTTATGTTGTTTCGGGTCGGGTCGGGTGGGTCGGACGTTCATTCTCGCTGCGCATTTCATGCGATAGCACATGGAATTTTTCAGAAAATGACCGATTGATTACGAGTTCAGGCACAATTTATGGGTCTTGTTTTGGAAAATCACAAATTCTCTAAACCACCCGAGTTTCGATCCTAAGAAATTCAATTAAATTTAATTAAGCTTAGCCATTGGATTTGATAGGTCTGGGATGTAGTTCTTCCTTGACAAAGAATTTCAGGACGTCGAAGGCATAAAGGAGAGACACTGAGCTCAGTAGCCATGAAGGCCTGAGCTAATTAAATATGCGTAGTAGTTTGAAAAGATGCTAACGTTAGTCTTCTCAGAAAAGGCAGATCGGAATTTCAGAAGAATCTACTCAATTTATAATGCAATATATAATTATAGTTTACATTAATATTAAGAAAATAATAAAATCAAATAAAAAATCACACCCCTCCCGCCACCACCTTCCACGATCTCTAATGTGGAAAACGAGAGCCGCTGATGAGGAAACAGACGACGCGGAAGCCGGAGAGGAGTGAGGAGAAGGCGAGGAAGAGGAAGCCCGCGAAGCCGAGGGCGATGGCGATGTCCGATTGGATGCAGAAGGCGCTCGACGCCACGCAAGTGGCCGATCCCTTCAGTGTCCTCGCCAGTGCCGTCCCGGCCGATTCCGCCGACATCAGTATGTACGCGAACACCTGCGATGCAAGAAATCAAACGCTATTTTCAGTAAGTCATAAGGAAAAACCTTAATCTTATGTTTGGGAAATGAGGAGGAAAAACTAGGATCAAAATTCGAGAAAAAAATCTGAAAAATTTCGAAATTTCATAAATAAAGAGGGAGAGGGGAATTTTAGACATGACCCGACAGGTTTTATTAACGTGTACATAGATCTGTTAATGCTAAAAACGGACCGATTAACTAAAATAGCAACGTTTTGAGTTTACCTAGTACTAAATAAAATTCCTTCAATTTACTAAACCTCAAAAAAAGAAAAAAGAAAAATCAAGTCCTTTATAGGCATATTCCTAGCGTGTCGAATAAGAGATCTACCAATTTTCTAACTTTAACTACGTAGAAATTCTCAGTCCCGACCACATCATTTGTCCAACGATTGGCCCGAACAACAATTTCGTCATGAGAACTGAGCTTTCAAACAACCACCATATATCCAAAAACCAAGAATTTTCATTGGGTCCATTGCCGTGCCGTGCGGCACGTGGAAGACTTGGATTATGAGAAAAAAATTCGCTCCATACACAAACACTCGCGTCGCTATGTGAACTCGATTATATTCCTCAAAAATAATCCATTCAGTAATAATCCTAGACTAAACCCTAAATTTATCCTAGAAAGAATCAACATTTTTACAAATTTTACTTATATCGTCAGAACTTGGTGAAGAAAAAACTGCGGAAGGGTTTTAGAAAGTTCTTTTCACGAATTTGAAAGATATTTTTTTTTGAAAAAAATGATAACATGTATCGTCTGAAAATATAAATAACAAAAATTATTTTTTTTCGATTAATTGTTTCAAGATATTCCAAATTATTTATTTTCATAGATATCACAAAGAGACAGCGCCATTTACTTCGAAGAAGCCGAGGAGGAGGAAGAAGAAGATAGAATCCAGAAATCGAGGTAGTTCGTAACCTGGTCGTGGCTAAAATCGAACCAAAGCTGAAACGTCTCCGGGAACAATGTGGCGTTCTTCAGTATCTCCCACACCGAAGCTGCCGTCCCGAGCAGGGAGTACAGCGCCACCATCGCATTCGCCGCGAACAAGTACCTGCACCCAAAAACCCCACACCCAGTTTCCCGATTTCAGCAGATCCGCCGTGATCAGATCGATTTAACCGTGCTCGATTGATGATCGATCGAGCTCGGTAGGGTGCGAAAATGGCGAGCTGCTTGCGGGGCTCCGTTTTTCTCCAAAACCCCCACTTTTTAAAGTAAATTCCACGGGCAAAAAGCTGATTTTTCCCCCCCGTTTCGAGAGAAGGGGGAAAGTGAGGCGAGGAAAAGCGAGTGGAAAGGAAAAAGGAAAGGATAAAGGAGAGTGGGGAAAGGAAATTTGTTTTGGGTGGGGAGGGAAGAGTGTACCTGAGAGCCTCGAAGTCGTACCAGTGCGGGGCGGAAGGGCCGCGGGAGTTGGTGGCGGAGAAGATGGAGGAGGCGAGGGAGAAGCAGAAGGCGGCGAGCCGCAGCACCAGGATCAGCCAGTTGAACCGCCGGAGCTTCTGCACGGACACCGTCGACTGGTACTGCCGGTGATGGTGGTGGTGGTGGGGGTGGTGGTGGTGGGGCGGCGTGGCGTCGCCGTTGCGGGGGAGTGGTAGGGCAGGGGCGGGGATCGCATGCTGCTGCTGCTGCTGCTGCTGAGGGTGCTGGGCGGCGGGAGGAGAGCGGGGTTCTGCGTTGAGTCATGAGAGAGAGAGAGAGGGAGATTGGGGTTTTGGGAGGGAGGCTGAAGGGGGGAACTGATTATGCAGGCGTGTGAGGAATGAGAGGGGTGAGGAGAAAGTGGAGGGGAGAGTTATGGGGTGAGATGGAAAAGGGAGTTGCAGTCACGGGACATGGCGAGACTTCCATGAGAGAGAGAGAGAGAGAAGGTTCTGTGAAGGGAGAAAAAGGGGGAGAGAGAGAATGGGGAAAAAGGGTGAGGAAGTGAGAGAGGTCAGAGCAGGAAGAGAGAGAGAGAGACGTTAGCCAGAGACGCCTGTACTTTGAGAGAGAGAGAGAGAGAGAGGGTTCAAATGCAGGGTTTTACTTTTTCTTTTTTTCGTATATCCAAAATTCTCTAATATATAAATACTGAAACGGAAAACTATATAAATTTTTTTTTCATAATTTAATATTGACATGTACAGTGATTTTTTAGGGCCTGCATGGTTGTGTTTTTTTTTTTTTGGTTCATGAACAAAAATTCTTTTTTTTTGTTAGGAAAAAAAAATAACAGAAATAAAAAAAAAAAAAGTTATTTTTTTTTTCCAAAAACACTTTTAAAGAATTGAAAGAACAAAAATACAAGAAACACTTTCTTTCTTTTTTTTTTTTTTTCTTTTTTTCTTTGGCCGGTGACCTCGCCTTGGCTGGGCGAGCTCAAGCTCGCCCAGATTCGGCGAGGCCGAGCTCACCCAGCCACTGGCGAGGCGAGCCCGAGCTCGCCCAGCCAAGGCAAGGCCAAGCCTCACCGGCGTGGAGCAAGGCTTGGCGAGCTCGGCTCGCCCAAATCCGGTGAGACCGTCGGCCCTCGTCGGCCGGTCGTCGGCCATGGTTGAGGCCGGCGACCAGCCAAAAGAAGAAAAAAAGAAAAAAGAAACAAAAAAAGGAAAAATAAAATAAAAATATTAAAAAATTAAAATAAACAAAAAAAGAACGCAAATTTACCAAACGCGTTCTATTCATTTTTTATTCTCGAATAAGTTTACAAATGCGTGTTTTTTGGTCAAAAATTGTTTCCGAAAACAAATAGTTTTTTCTTTTGATCCCGAAACAATTTTTGAGTAAATACAAACAAACGCACCATTAATTTTTTCATTAAAAACCTATAATTTTAGGGGGAAAGCAAACTTTTGATACTTCAAGACAAACAATCCCACATAAAAAACTAAGATTAATGAGCATTTTTATTAGGTTCACTGTTGGTCCGGTGGTACAAATAGAAGGATACATTGTCACTATTAACATGTGACAACTCAATTGCAAAATTAGAGTTTGATTTAATACTGATCTAGGAAAATAATCACCTCTCCTATAGATTGTTGTTAAGTCAAAACCGTATAGGTAGCCGAAACTTTATTAATTCAGGTGAGTTCAATCAACAATCGTCACAGGAAATATAAGAGTTAGAACAGTTCCTACCAAAATTGAAATGATCTCCATTTCAATGTGCATGGTTTACATGTCCTAGAAAGTAATGTTTTCCATTCCCTTTCTCTTGAGTCTCTTTGGGCTTGCTTGAGCTTTGCATTTAAGTCCAATAAAAATCTTGATGAGTAACAAAGTCGTGGATGGAAAAGCTATTTTTGCAAAACATGAAAAAAGAATGTAAAAAAGGCTATTGACAAAAAAAACAAGCCCAAGTAGAAAACTCTTTAGGCTCGATGTCTAGGCCTAACATTTAACAAGTGTAGAAGTGGGACGAGTTTGGAATAGCTCATGTCGTCTCACATCAGTAGCATAACTTTCTTTTATTCCACTAGTTCGCAAAAAAAAACCCTTACAAATTGACATCCTAGGGCAATCCCGTCTTAAAGTAGTTGAGTATCATCTATTGGCTACTTGCAACCCGCTGTGGTTTTTTTTTTTAGTAAAGAATTATCTTTCACTAATTTTCCGATGTACATTTTACATAAAATAAATTAGTTAAGAAAACATTTTTCATGAAGGAAAAAAAAAAGTCTTCTAAAATAGGGGAAAATATTTTCCACTTTTGAGGAAGGGGAAAATATTTTCTTCACTTACTTTCTCTTATCTCACACTCATTTTAACATTTTCATCTTTCTTTTTTATTTAAAAAAATCAATTTTTTTTCTCTCTCTTTTTTTGTTTTTAAAGTTTTATCTTGGTCGGTTGCCGACCACAACGACCGATGGTGATCGGCCACAGGCGAACCTCGAGCTCGTCGGCCTCAGGCAAGGCTCATCCCTTGCTTGATTGGCAATGAGTCAAGCAAGCAACAAGCTCAAGCCCTAGCTCGCTATTACTTGCTTAATAAACGGTAAAACTAGGGCTCCAAGCTTGTCGATCTAGCGAACGGCGAGCTCAAGCTCGTTCGCTAGTATAGGCAAACCCGAGATCGGTGATGGCCAAGCCTTTGGCTAGTTGTTAGCCGTCACCGTGGCTAGCGACCGGCCGAAGAAGAAGAAGACAAAAACAAAGAAAAGAAAAATAAAAATATAAAACAAATTTAATAATCAATTTTTTTAAATATACAAAATAATTAAAATTATATTTTAAAAAATAAAATAATAAAAAATGTTGAAAAAGAATGCATGAAAGAAAAAAATTTTCCTTACCAAACAACAGAAAATATTTTCCGCTCCCTTTTTGGTTTCGGCCAATCACTAGAAAATAATTACAATTTTATGGAAAATGACTTTTTAAAACATATTTTTCAGAAACGCCATATTTTTCACGAAATGAACGGAGCGTGAATATATAATCGATAACCATCATTTGCAAACACAAGCATTTATTCAAAACTCAAGTAGATTACCAAATAAGAAATCTATAGAGTTCCAGCATAGAAGATCGGAAAGATTTCAAGATCGATGATCATAAAACTCTCAGATCTACCTATAATTACAAGTGAGGTATGAAGTGGTGGCTGTTACTAAAAAACATCAAATCATACTAAAATTTGTTAGATTATGAATACAACAAATGTGATTTTAGTATAATATCGATTGTCAGGTTCCCCAATGTGGTTAGCCTCTCTTAATTGCACCATTAATTGGACATAATCACAAGATTAGAGAAACTAAATCGTATAGCGACACCACGTCGGTGGTGGTTAGAAGTCATGGGAATGGGAAAGGCGGTCGTTGACCACCACGATTTATTCAAGAATGTAGGATTAGTTAGGGCGAAAGAACGACTGTGCATGTGGAGACTTGGAAAAGCCTGGTCAACTTGAAAAGTTTGATTGCTTGCAATGGGGGCCCTCCATGCTCTCATGATTTGCCCTAACCACTCTCCTTTTCCGTGTGGATTTTCCTCCTTCTTTAGCTTTTGAAAAGAAAGGGGGCCTTCTCATGTTTGAAATCATTCAATCCCACAGCCTAAGATTTTCAGCCTCATCTTCCCCGGTCAGCCTACAGATTCACACTAATCATGACTCATGACTAATGCCAGCGTTGTCATTTCATCATTCAGACGTCAGCTTATGGCTAGACCATCATCCTCCGTATCTCAGATTGCAAACTTCTCTTCTTCATAAGAGTGTCTCTAGAAATAAGTCTCTTTAATCAGTACTGAATTTTGGTGAAACATAATTGTATTTACTGGTGAGCATATGGATTTTTATGACCGGCCGCATCGGTTTAAGATTATACCACGACAGCTCATATCTGAACGACATGGGATCAAAGACATCTAAAATTCGACATCTCAGCCCTGGCAATGATGCCATCATAGGCAGGTTGAAACTTATTTGGTAGCCAATTACTTAACACGAGCGAATTGAATGAAAGAAAATGAACTCAAATCTCTTCAAAACACAAGTGATACAAATGGTCAAGAAGCATGTCCTTGAAGGGACATTATCTTTCACCGAAATATAAACAACAAAAATAATAAATAAGTAACAAGTTTATTATTATACTTATAATATATTCCAAGAAGCACGACCACCTCTCCTCCATTGGAAAGGGTCGTCGGCCCTCACCGATGGAGGAGGGCGCTCCATCCCCATTTTCTCTCTCTCCCCCTATCTTCTTTTCATTATATTAAAATTAACGATAAGGCTGCTATCATATACGATCACATCACCAAATGTGGATTTTACATAGGAATCAATGTTGCTTTAGATACCAACGGAACCAATCTGACTTGAAAAGGACTAAGTGGGTTGAAAATAAAGAGTACCATGACCAAATGGAATAAAAATCCAGTTTTATGACTACATACATTATTCTCGAAAACAACAATTGGTTGTAGTCTCTAGGGAAAGAGAAAGAACCAATGGTATCGGTGAGAGAGTATTTTCAAGATGATGTCTAGGACGTTCAGCAGGGACCAATGAAGAGTTTAAGAGCATAGGCATGTCGTTCTATTGACATGATTCAATGGTTGAACTCGAACACACTCAATCAAGAATCAAAACTTCTACACTAATTTCATCAGACTCGCAAACTGTGTTTCTTACGCTCAAACAAGACTCACTACCTTGAGTTTCATTGTAAAAGTCAAAGAGATAATATATTTTTGCTTTCTAAGAAACATACATCAATATAAACATGATTTAACTACTTAATAATGTGGGGAAAATTACTAAAAAAATCATAAACTTATTGTAATTGAGTTAATTCAGTCATAATTTTTTTTTATCAATTCAATTCTAAATATTTTCATAATTGTACCAATTTAGTCAATCTAACCAATTTTTGTTGGTCGGCACTAATGTGGATAATTTATAATAATATTTATTATTTTCGAATTTTTTATTAATTTTCCTTTTCTTTTTTCTCTTCTTCTTCTTTTCCTTTTGTTTCCCACAGTGGTTTGCAAGGCTCGTCTGCCATTAGGCCAGGGCCATGAAGCCCTCACCAACTGCTGATGAAGGTCGTGGCCCTAGCCCTATCTTGCCCAAATTTGGGCGAGGGTCGTGACCTTTGTCGGCAGCCGGTGAGGGCTTTGCAGCCCTCACTTAGTGGCCTTGCCAGCCACTGTGGGGAACAAAAGATAAAGAAGAAGAAGAGAAAAAAAGAAAATGTAAAATAAAAAGGAAAATAAAAGGAAAAAATAAAAAAAAAAATTAACAAAAAAATCCGATAAAAAAATATTATTGAAAATTGTCCACGTCAACGTCGATGGATAGACAGTTGGCATCGGCCAACCAAAATTATCTAGAAATGTTGAATTGGCATAATTACACAAAGGTTTATGACTAAATTAACAAAAAAAAAATTATAAGTGAATTGGCACAATTGCAATAGATTTTAAATTTTTTGTAAATCTAAGGTGAATTACTTCAATCAAGCATTATATAATAAGTCCAACTTGATACGAGAATTGGAACATTTGATTTCAACTACTTAATAACAACACTTTTGACACCAAGATTCAGAATGAGGCAAAACTGAAATGTTGAAAGAAACAAGATGGAAAGATGAATAATGAGTATTTCAATTCAAATGTTTAGTTGGGGAATAATGTCCAAAAAGTCTTAATCTTTTCAATTGTACCAAGTTAGTGCTAAGCCTTTTAACAATTTATCAATTTAGTTATTCTAGTCAATTTTGATTGGAAATCATAGACATGTGAAGAAATTAGACAAGATATACTTTACTATTATTAGTTACATGTATTTAAAGTACAAGGTAGCTAATGGTTTATAGAAAGACATTAGCTAGAATAACCGTACTACAATGACTTTCATGAGTTATAGTTTTTATATATGGAAAGATAAAATCCTCTCTATAAAAAAAGATAAAATGAGTTTATCAACTTTAGAAACTCTCGTTGCACTCATCAAGAATACAAAAATTGCTTGAATGGTTGTGATTTGTTTGAGAGCATTTTTTGGAATTGTTTTGCCGTTGGGAGATATGTTCTCCAATACAGCCCCACAAGAGAGGCATTCCATCGTGAATGCTAATCTTGAACCATAAATGAAAAAACAGTTGTCGTGGAAGGGGCTTTGTTAGTGCATCTGCAAATTGATCATGAGTGGACATGCGACAAACTTGTAATTGACCTTTGTTAACTACGGTGCAAGCAAAGTGATAACCAATGGCAATGTGTTCATCTTAAGGTAAAACTGAGATCAGTGTACACATACGTTGCACCAATATTATCAAAATAGATGCCAGGGGTGGTCGAAGAAGACACTCCAAGTTAATGTGAGATAGATTGAGTTCATGTGAGCTCAAAAGCTATTGCAGCAACTGCCCAATACTCAACTTTAGTTGATGAACGAGCAACGAATCATTGCTTTTGAGAGCACAATGATATGATATTTTGGCCAATATAAGCTACCTAGGCGGTTGTAGACTTACTACCATCCGAATTGCTTGCCCAATTAGCATTAGAGAATGTGTGAAGCAATGGAGAGAGACCACTTTACAAGTGCAGGCTAACATGGTTGCTCAATCAAGAATGTACCTTATGTACTAGTATTGTGTGAGAAAGAGACCGGACTTTCTGTGTATCAATTCCACTCCTAAGAATTAATGTAGATCTCCTAATTCCTTCAGAGGAAATTTACTTACAAGTGCTTTCACAAACTTATGCAAAAAGTTTGTATCACTTCTTTTCAAGATCAGATTATCTACATAAGCCAAGAAATGAACAATGATGCCATCATGTTGTAAATAGAAAGCAAGGAATCTGATTTGGATTGGATGAATCCAAAAGAGATGACAAAGAAAATGAGTACTTGATGCCATGCATGAGAAACCTACGTAAGGCCATAAATAGCCTTCTTCAATTGACATATGTGATTAAGATGTGATTAATCAACAAAACCCAATGGTTGATACATATAGAATTCCTCCATAAGTGTGTCATGTAAGAAGGCATTGTTGACCCCAATTGTAGAAGGAGCCAACCATTTGATAAGGCCAGAAAAAGGATAACCCGTATTGTGGCATGTTTAACAGCTGGACTAAACATATGATCATATCAAGTCCTGGCTGTTGGTAGAATCCCTTGGCGACAAGTCATGCCTTATCCCTAGTTATGCTACCATTTGAGTTTGTTTGACTCGAAATATATACTTGCAACTAATGAGATTATGATGAGGCTTAGGTGGTACAAGTTACCTTGTATCATTTCGGAGAATTACATTTAATTCCTCCAACATAACAGCCTACCACTTTGAATCTTTTAAGGTCTAGGAAACGTATATTGGTTTAAATGAGGGAGGTAAAGGATGTTTAGTGGCTGAATGTATTTGTTTGTGTTTGTAAATGTTATTTTGGGAGCGAGTGATCATCGAATGAGAATGTGTTGACACTGATGGAATTGTGGTCAAGGAGTTGATTGAAGTGCTGGGGTCTGTGGATGGCATAGATGGAGCCTGAGTAGCTAAATGGATCTGCATTGGAGGACATTAAATTGGTTTTCTTCACCAAATTTGTAAGGCCATTCAAATGTTGATCTAGAACTCCTTTAACCATTGATCTTGAAAGAATTGCTTGATCGTGCATGGTATGGCATAGCTATTTGGTGTTGGAAGAGGTGGTTGAAATCTTTATTAAAAAATGAGAGCACACAAGTATTTTGAGGTGGTGGAGACAGGAATTGAGAACTGGCACTCAATGGAGCAATTTAGTGTGTTTGGAATAAGGAAAATTTGACTCATCAAACACCACATGACATGAGACAAAGACCTTGTTTTGTTGAGGTCGCAACACATGTAAGCACTTTGATTGAAAGAGTAACAAAGAAAAATACAAAATTTCGATCGATGTTCAAGTTTGTGCTTTCCATGTGGTGTAAGCTAAGGATACATAGCAACTGAAAACTCAAAATTTTGATTCAATTTGGATAGGAGTCAGAGAGAGTTTCAAAATGAGATTTGAGTCCTAAGACCAGTATATGTGGACAATTTATTAGAAATGCAGTGGCTTGAAAAGCATAGGACCAAAACGAGGATAGAAGAAACGCTTGATGAAGTAATGTAAGACATGTTTTGGCAACATGCCTATGACAACGCTCCACTGTCCCATTATGTTGGGGTTGCGTATGTGGAGATGTTTTTAAATGTGTGATCCCATGAGATAAGAAAAACCTTTTAGTTATTTATATTATCCACCACTATCAGAGTAAAATTATACTATGGGATTTTGAATGTAATTTTCCATCAATTTCTTGAATTGTGGAAATAAAGAGAATGTCAGATTTTTGTTTGATTGGGTAAGCTAGATGTATCTAATATAGTTTGATCAATAAAAATAACATAATACAAAAAAAGCCATCTATTAATTTCATTAGAGTGTTTTAAACATCACTACAAATGAGTTCAAGAGGTCGTCGACTAGACGACGTAAAAGCACCTAAAAAAAAGCCTATGACTTCTATTACATTGAAATGAAATTACACAAAAAACCAAAACGTAACTTGGAAAGAGAAGGAATTGACTTCGATTTTAAAAGAAACTCTAAAATCTAATGAGAGAGATGATCAAAACGTTGATGCCAATCATTGGAGGATGCATGGGCACTAATCATAGCATTATTGAGGCTTTGTGTGAGAGTCGCCTTGTGCGCAAATCGTTCACAAAAAAATGGTCGAGAAAAAATTTCACGAGTGTTTGGTTAATCTTGCAAAAATTTGAAATAGATATCAAGCTTTTACTAATATCAGGAACACACAAAACATCCGACAATGAATATGAAACAATGGTAGAGAGAAATTTAGTTGAACCTGTGTGCATTTTTTGCAAACCCGAGCCATCACCACTGTGCCTTCATAATTAGAATGCAGGGAGGGATTTTTCAAAATTGAAGTGAATTGATGAGACACTCTAGAGTCCATAAGCCATACTTAGCTTGGCAAAATAACGTTGTGTTATTTATCCTAGGAGGAAAGGAGAAATATTATTTAGCCTGATAGCATTGGTTGGCTGAGTGGCTTGCATATTCACATTGTTGGCACCAAACTCGTGTTGAATAGACTGGTTACGATCATAATTGTTGCTCCTTCGCCAATTAGACTGTCAAGTTGACTGGAGGGAGTTTGAGCCTCAATCTAAAATGAGGTGCTAGTTGGTGTTCATTTGAGAAAGATTTGTAGTGACAAGAGTCGATTCACTCTGACTCTCTTCCCTTTTAGATATCATTTGAAATCGACAATTTTATAATGGAGTTCCTCGAAGGAAATTGGTGATATACATGCTCTGATGGCAACAAAAATTTCCTTGAATTTGAAGCCGAGTCCATTTAGAACATATATTATTGTTGGAAAGATAAGAACAACTAGTCCACAGAGTCCAAATTTAGTAGGACTTTTAATTCAAATCGATAAAGAAGGAATAACAATTGTATTTGCCTTGCTTTTCTAATAGATATTCATGTTTATCCTCTTATTTAAAGATAATGAAATCCCCTCGAGGTGACATGGAGAATGGGAGGTTTCCCATCGTGGATGTAGCCTTCCAAGGGTCCTCTCCTTGATCAACTGAACCACGTTAAGTCCTTTTCTCCTTCTTCACATGTGTTTGTGATTACAAAGAAAACATGGTATCAAAGCGAGATTCAAGCGTGGTTCCTGTGCTGTCAAAGTCACTATTTGCTGCTTCATTTTATTCTGATTAGGATAAGCTCTTGATCATCTCTTTCTTCTTGTAATAATGGCTAGTTCTTCATGTCACCTTCAGGGGATTTCTTTATTATTAAATAAGATCGAATGAATCTCTGATATAAATATGAATATCTTTTGGAAAAATAAATATAGTCATTATTTTGTTTTTTTATCAATTCGAGCCAAATCTTTTACTAAATTTAGACTCTGCTAACCAGTCATCCTTCTCTTTCCAACACTTCCCCTCCAAGCTAGGCCAAAGATGTCATCAAAGGTCAGCTTGGTCATCACCCATTGCAAAGCCTTAGTAAATATGTCAACTGGTTGATCTTCACTTATGATGCATGGAGTCTCAATCGTCTTGTCTTGAACTTTCTCACGGATATAATGATAGTCAACCTCTATGTGCTTGGTCCTTTCATGAAAGACCGGATTTGAAGCAATTTGAATTGCTACTTGATTGTTGTAGAATTATTTTGTAGGAATTTGAAGCTTATTAAGACCCAAATCCTGCTATAATAAACAAAGAGAACTACTTTACTTGAGGTTAAAGTCATGGCTTTGGACTAAGCTTTTGCACTTGATTCAGGGTGCACATGATAAACATTCTACTTCTCTTCCAGAATTATTTTTATATTCCAAAAACAATTTAGAACAGAGATCCATTTGATAACGTGATTCATTTTTCTAATTTTGGAACAATCTAGAATTAGGTTTGGAATAGAAATGAAAAGTATAAATTTTCCACTTCTTTAATTCTGGAATAGAAAAGAAAAATAAAAATTATTCTCATCACTTGTCCTTTCTACTAGCTGACTGCCCACTTGCCATCGCTTGCTATTCGCTGGTGGGTCACCGGTTACCGGCCGCCACCCACTTTCCGTCGCTAGTCCGTTGCTAGTTGCCTCCCACTACTAGTTGTCATCATCCACCCCCGTCAATCGGGAGGGAGAAATTTTTGTGTCCTCATCAAATGAATTTCTACTTTTTAAATAGAAATTTTGTGTCAACAAACACGTACTTTTACTCTAAAAATAGAAATAGAAAAGTCAATTTTTGGCCAAAATGGTTATCATTTGTTCCCCTAGCTACCACACTTTGCTTTTTGCTATTCCAAATGATTGGAAAGACAAGGACGGCTAGTCAATAGAGTCCAAATTTAGTAGAAGATTTGACTCAAATCGAAAAAGAAAGAAATAACAATTGTATTTGTCTTTCCAATAGATAATCATATCTATCCCCAAAGATGCATTCTATCTTCAAAGATGCATTCTATCTTTTTTAAAGATAATGAAATCCCCAAGGTGACATGAAGAATTGGGAGTTTCCCGTCGTGGATGTAGGCTCTTAAGGGTCCCCTCCTTGGTCGACTGAACCATGTTAAATTCTTTTCTCCTTCTTCGTGTGTGTGTGTGTGCGATTACAAATAACACAATTATTAAATCGTAATCACTAATAGGAGAATAGATGACAGCAAGTTCATCAACAATTCCTTTGATAACTTGTAAATACTCGACTACTAATCGAGTGTCACGTTTTGTAAGGATTAAACGCTCCTTGAGAATTATGAGATGCGAATATGTCTTGTTGGCAAAGAGATGCAAAAGTTTTGTTCTAAGCCTAATGTGTTGTTTTGGCAAAAGCAATGAGAGGCACAATTGATTCTAAAATGGAAGCTATGATTGCATGAAGCAATAGTTGATCTTGGCGTAATTAATGAGGATAAGATGGATTGGCAATAGTTTTTCCATCAATAGTAATGGTGCCAAATGAACATAATATGGTTCCATCTACATACTCTAGCCTAGGAGCATAGAATTAAATTGAGCCAACAATGAGGGATAATTTATTGATGCTAACTTGAGGAGGAGTTGCACGGCTACGTCAATCAACACGGGCATTTGAAGAGGGGCCAGTGATCATCATAGGAGCGCTAGTGTTTGAGGATTCTACCGTCGTTGAAAAAATTGAATGATAGGCTTATGAGCAATAGATTTTAAAACCATGAAGAAATTGCACAATGTACACTTCACTATTATTTCTTACATGCATTTAAAGTATAAGGTAAGTAATGGTTTTTAGAAAGACATTAACAGAAATAACTATTAACTTTCTAAGTTACGGCCTTTTTACATGGAAAGATGAAAAACTCTATACAAGGAAAGATAAAATGAGTTTATCAACTTTTGAAACTCTTGCTGCACTTGCCAAGAGTATAAGAATTGCTTGATTGATTCTAATCTGACTAAGAGCAACTTTTGGGATTGTTTTGCTATTGAGAGATATATTCTCTAGCATGACCAGCACTAAAATGGATGGTTTTTAGAAGTTTTTAGAAGTTTTTTTGATTTTTTTTCTCTTTTTTCCTTTCTTTTATTTCTTTTCTCTTTTTGTCAATCACCAGCCACTGGCCATAAGAGAGTGTCAACAAGGACCGCCCCCGTTGAGTCTCGCCTAGATGTGGGCGAATTGGGATGGACTGAACATACCTTTCCTTTCCAAGTCACTAAGTCGAAAATAATACTAAATATCAAAATAAATTCACTCTAACCGTACAGACCCAAATTTTCAATCAACACAACTAGTTTTTAGGTCATCTTTTTGACTTTTCAGTGTTGTTTTATTAAGTTGCTTGTCAGTGGGAGCAAGTAAACGAATTATATTTATCATTATATAACGTTGAAACTGGAGTTTCTATGCTGTTTTCTATTATTTGTCGGAGATTGACATTTGAATAATGGCGTGATCATGTGCCAACAAATGCTTAATCTTGTCATTTCTGTCATTGCAGTACATAAAATTATTGATAAATGCTAATAGGAATTGACAAATGACGAGATGCCACATGACTACTATGAGTTAAATTGACAAAATACCAAACCTTGTCCAACTACATCTAACATTCAAAAATGAACTCTGAAGATTGTAAATAACAGTGTCTTTCTTCGATTGTCAAGAAAGTTCGGAAGGCCTGAAAATCCGACCCAAACGTGTTTCTCGGTTCGGGTGGGAGGACTTCACGTTTCAGGTCGCATAAGCAAAGCAACTTAAGCGGGTCAGATTTGGTTTCGGTGTTAAACATAAGTCGACCCATTTTGACCCGTATAAAACAAAAAGCCAGTTTGAAACGGGAAGTTCTACCGAAGACAAAACTGATTTTTTTTTTTTCTTTTTGGAAAAATTTGGAATATCATGAGTCTTGACTTGACCTGAGAGTTCGATGAATCACCGATGTTCGCAACAAATCAGAGATTGACGTCGACCTTGGGCATCGTCCGACCCCCAAATCAAGCTGAAGCTGGTTTGCATCTTTATGATATGATCTCACCGGCCAGAAGTACAACGTCAAAAGATCAAGGATCCTGAGCAAGGGGTCGGTGGCGATGCATGTGATGTGAGCTCGACCAAACTCCGCGGCCACTATGGCACCGTTTTGTCTACCATGACCAGCACGCGAGTTGAGAACTGTTTGACTAATCGGAGATAGAGTGCCGGTGCCGCTTCCGGCGAGGCAGATGGAGGCGGGCAAGGCTTGCAGTGGAGGACCTGTGATGAGGCAACTCTCCTCTCTCTCTTCTTTGAGCCATAGCTAGTATGATTACGGATAATTTCTTGTCTTCAGCTTCAATTATGCAATTTGTTTTATCAGCTTCTTGAGTTTTTTTTTCCCCTGAGAGAATGTTCCCGAGCGTCGCTAACCCAAGCTGTACCATTATGTTCGGGCTTATTCGGGTCAAAACAGTTCAGATTAAGGATCGGGGGCGCCTTGATGGAATCTCCAAGGCTGGATTTGGTAGTTGGGCTCGGATTGAGACAGGATTGGATAAAGAAAGATTTGAAATCCATCAAACATTCCAAGATTGTAAGGATATCCCATCATATATTTGGTGCAACCTAAGATAGGGTTTGAGATTTTTGAAAAATAAGCTTTAAAGATTTTTTAAAATCTATAACCTAAAGTAGAATTAAATATTTTTGAAAGTCTTTTAAACTCTTTGAAATGCACGTCTCCTATGGGCTCCTCCTGTATGTAAGATTCAAACCCTTCCAATTACATATCTGGAAAGTCGACCTCGGAGCATGAAGGCTCTCAACCGACACGAATTCACGTAATTTCAAGACAACTCGTGAACAGTGAGAGGCACATCCTGTGGGTGTGCATCATGGGGTGGGCCTAAGAAGGAGGCTTTGCACCATGGTGCTGTTGCGTTGTTCTTGATGGACGTCAAGTGGAACTCAATTTTTTAGAGTGAGGTCCCCAGAAAGCCAATGATGTGCTGGCCATTCTTTGTCAACCAACAAGTGAACAGCCGACTGGTGAATCACGCATGAACAGTCAAGCTCGACATGAAAGACGTACGTAATCAAGGTGGCAACGATGATCTATGCAAACCAAGCAAGACATTGTCTTTAGAAACCCCCTTTCAGCCTCACTGATCGGAACACAATCATTAACAGGCGGTGACAGGCGGTGACGACAGCCCTAATCAAAGGTGACAATGATCATGTGGTGGTCGGAAGTGACAATGATCAAATTGATTGTATCCTCGTGCAGTGCTACAAAGGAAACAATATATGATGCATCACATTATTTTTTTAAAATTTTATATTCAATCCGAATTTACCCACCCCTAAGCCGAATTTCTTATCCAACATTTTATCCAGACGTATCTAGATTTATCTAGTCTGGAAAACGTCAGCAAACACCGAATGGAATAATTTGTTATCCTATCCGGAATCAAATTCAAACTACTAAACACAGCCAAAATGATTCAGACCGATTCGGATTTTCTAAAAACCCAAACAAAACCAACCCATTGACACTCCAAAACCGCTCGAGTGAATTACATACTCGGTCTATTTTTGTACTGAAAAGAAAACGAGGAAGATGAGTTCGTCGGGTCTAACATTCAACTTTTGTGTTTAGACCCAATCAAGCGAAGCACCAATTTCCTCAATTTATCAAAAGGTCAAGAGAATACAAAAACCTGTGGGACAAGGGGGGAAGAGAAAAAGGAAGGGCCAAAAAGCTGAGCAAAGAAAAAGCCGATGGCCTAAAGTGAATCATGTTTAAGGGCCCGAATGGAGAGCTTTCCTTGAGCTTTCTACAATCATGCTCTTTTCTTTTCTGTCCATAATCCGTACCTACAACTTTATTTGAGAGAGAATCTTATCCCCATTTAGAGTTTTACCCCTTGGCCCATGCCAACGGACGTCCCTCTCAATACAATGGCTGCATATTTTGCAATTGCTTCAAAACTCAAGAAGTCGAAACGATCACGATGAAGCATAGAGAGTTAAGGCACAGATCTAGCGGTCAATGGCAAAAGACATCTGTCACAATTAACCTAGCATTTTGTCAAACTCATCCAGATTCGCAGAAAGGGAAAAGCTTATATAAAGAAATCATGGCGATTGCACTAGTTTGAGCAACAGACCGGCGGAAGTATCATAGGTAAGCATCACTTAAGTGATGATTACTTGACATGGAAAGAAAATGCATCGCAGACCTGAATGCACATTACATTGAATGAAAAATTCTACAGGCTTATAAATTGGCGCAAACAGATATCCCAGAAGGAAGTCTTACGTTACAGGAAGACAAAACTTAAGCAGCACCAAGAAGTGGTGATAATGGGTCACAACATTTCTTGAGACCGTCTCACGCAGCGAGCAACTTTCTTCCTGAATTCATTCCTATTATCTCTCCATTCTTTCTGCAGTACAAGTTTAGAAGGATGCTAAAATAAGACTTCCAATAATTGGAAAGTAGAGCCCACTGCATGCCCGCAAACATCACATTAAAAAATTGCATTTCCAGATCTACCATATAGCCTCAAAAACAGAAATTTAAATCTAGCAAAAAGCCTTTAAATATGTTCACAAAAGCTTCAACCACAACATGTAGCAACCTAGTCCATCCGTATATCACAGACTTGGGGACACAACCCGAGGTTTTGCCAACCAGGACAGATGCACCTTCCAGTTAGGGGGAAAAAGGTTTCTATAAGCTAAAAATTATTCAATTCTTATTCAATGCAAAGAAGATCACTCCACCTATTCAGACAAAGGTGAAGAAACAGGATTTTACTGCTACCACAACAATCAGAAAATATAGCTTCCAACATCTTCCTCCTACCACTTATGACCAGATTTCCAATTTAAAGTCTTTGGATTTGAAAACCCCTCATCCCTACATGCAGATCAATATCTACCTAGCTGTATGTCTTTAACAGTTTGGATAAGCAGAAGAGGAAATAAAAAAACATACCGCAGCTTCAACATTTGCTGGAGATTCGTCATTGGGACTGGAAAGCATCGATATGATACTCAAAACTATGCTCTCAACCTGCCAAATGGAGGGGACATCAGTCACTACATGACAGTATGAAAAAATGAAAATCCAAGTATAGAGATCAATTTAGTGTTTTGTGATTCTAAGCAAGAAGGAGAGGATAAAGCCTAAATGAACAGTCAAAACCCTAACTCTGTTGCATCCAAGTTAATTAGCCAAGAGAGGAAAACAATTGTTACACAACTTTTGAGGATAGTCCCAGCCTCCTAGGTCTGAACCGTGACAAACTATTGTAGGATATTTCTGAAACCTTAAGTTCACAATCATTTGCTCTTGCAATTCCAAGATGGACGCTCAACACTTCAAACTGAAACTATGGATATCTTCTCTAATCCAAAAATCTAGGTCACCAGATTATGGGTCAAATCCTTCTATGCAAACTTATATCTTTCTTCCTCCAACGGAAAATAAATGCTCCAAAGTCCCAGGAAACTACACTTCTGACATATTCCATCATTTGTTCTAGATGCCCTTTCCGCTAAGTTTCTCCATTCAAAGCAATGTAACTAGCACAAAATTGTACCAATTAACACAACTTTCATCTTTCTTGTTCCAGCTTTTCGTGATTCACAATACGGCAACAGCATGGTGCTTTTTAATGAACCAACATGATGTTAGTAACAGTGTCCCGTGTTCTTTAGTAATTGTGAAAGCACAGCATATTTCCCAGGCACCCATGGAAAGAGTTAGCAATAGTGCCCAGGTTTGTACACTTCCCAAGGATAAGAAAGCCACCGGGGCCACCATATGCATGTCTGTAAGGGGGTCCCCCTTCCACTCTATAGAGCCTCGTTACCTTTTTTATGTGAGAGTCCCTCCCATTCCTTCCAAATCTATAAGGATCATAGAGTTAAGAAACCCACCACGGCTTATTTCTAAAAAGTGCCCCCACTCAAGACAAGTCAAAATCCTTTCCCATATAGACATTCTGTTGAATCTAATGTCCAAACACGGAAGCATCTTATGCACAAATACCCATGTCTTTTTACAGAACAGATGGAGAAGTGTCACTCATGGACAGCTTCTGACGCCTCATTTATTGGATGCATATCAAGGACTGAAAGCACCAGTCCAACTTCCACTACAGCATACAATTCTAGGTAGACTGCATTCATTATGAGATGATAAATGTACTTCAGCATTGGCATGCCACGACATCAACAGCGTCTACTTCTCATTCAAACTTGAAAGATCAGCAGTGAAAGGCAGCTGATTAAAAGAAAATGCAAAATTCATCTTTTGGGTCCATTCAATCCCAAGCGTCGAACCATTGCAAAATGTGCTGACGATATTTCAAGCAATGCACTATTGGCTCAGTTAACTAAAAGACCCTACACTTTAAGGGCTTCTTCAATTTTCGTCTAAACTTCAAATCTTCCAATCCTACTCCCTGGCTTTTTTATCCTAAACCACAATGAGCCTGAGTTTGGTTCGGCTTTTGGGGAACTGCAAATATTTTAGGTTAAAGGGGTTTTTCGGTATGCAAATGGTGTTTGGCCAAGCGTAATTGAAAAATGCCTAGGAAATCAACTTTAGTTTAGATACTGTTAGGAAAAAACTAGATTTGTAGAGGACTTTAGATATATTTTAACTAAATAAATAAATAAAAAGAAAATCTACTTGCTCTTGCCAGCAACAGCTGGATGCCGACGAGCCAGATTCAGCACCAACAAGCTCAAGCTGAGGTTGCGACCTCAGGCGAGCCTCGCCAGCAGTCAGATTTGTCAGAAGTTTAGCGTGGGCAAATTTGGAAGGAAAAAATGCATTAGCATTCTGGAAATAATAAAGCCCAAAGCTGAGTAGAACTTGCATTGGACTAAGGGACTTTAGAGGACTTTGGACATGCAATGCATCTTCCCAACGCTCCCCAGAAAGAGAAAATGCCAAACACCCTGGCATTTGCCCAAGGGCCTTTTGAGGACTAAAGGCCTTTGGGAAAGTGATTCCCAAATGCAGCCTGAGCAAATGGTTAATGCAACCGTTAATTGCTGATGTGATGGCCAACAAGGTGTCATACTCTAATGCGACACAAACTTTAGAACAATAGAACTTTAATTATATAATAAACATATCAAAAAGCAAATGGTAACTTGAAATAAAGAGCTAAAGCAGGTATTGAAGAACCCCAAACACCCCCATTGTCTGTAAGACAGTGCGAACGCAAGAATAGCGCAAGTGATACCAACTCCATTTTGAATAGTTTTCCCACCTGTCTTCACTAACTACCAAAATCGATGAAGATCTATTCAAGTGCCCGAGGTTCAACTGAACTGCTTCAGGCATGGGGCATCTAGTAAATATGGCTGCATGTGCACTAGAAATGGAATAAATTGACAGACATCATATCTCATGGTAAAAAGGAAGTTTCTAGAGTTTGAGGTATAAGTAAGTATCCATCCAATTCAAAGTATTCATTGCATATGAGCCACAGACCCAACCTGACTAACTAAATAACCAGAAATTAATCCCAAAGGGCAGGCGCCTAGGGTAGATAGGAAAAACTGTCAAAAGATACAAGGTTTGCAAAGCAAGAATAATGCAAGTGATACCGACTACAGCTCAATAGTTTTCAACACCTGTTTAGTCACGAACTACCGAGATCTATGAGAATCTACTCGTAGGTCGCAGATCTGACTAACCAATTCAGGCAATATGGCCTCTAATAAAACATGTTTGTGTGTCTAAGAAATGGAGTGAAATTGCAATGGACACCTTAATTCATGGAAAAAATGCAAGTTCTAATGTTCGAGATAAATTTGAGAAACCTGTTAAAAGTACAATGCTTTTGAGGCAATTAAGCCTTTTTATCATGGGAGTATTAAAAATAAAAATAAAAAGCGTTCCCATCAAAAGCCTGAGTCTTGTTGCAGGGATCTATGACAGTTTCAGTTTGTTATGGCCTAAAGGAGAAGTCCCTAAGAGGTTACTAGTCGTTCGAATGAGAATAGCCTTAATTTGTCCAGTCATTGGGAGGTCTCTATAAGAACTGAAAAAAACCAGTTCTATTTGTCTCCAGCGACTTGCAATTTTGCCCACAATAAAATAAGCAACAGAGGATGCAGCTTTGGATGGTAGATATCCCTAAGTGGAGAGGATCCTAGGGTGCCTGGCAAGAAAGACTGATAAAAGCTCAGCTCATCAAGATTCACAACTTGCTATTTTGCTTTCCACAAGAAAATAAGCAGAGAGAATACAGCTTTTGAGGGTAGATATCCCTAAGTGAAGAGGATCCTAGAGTGCACCACGAGAAAGACTGAAAAAAGCTCAGTTCATCGAGATTCACAACCACATCATGCATTCACACTTAATGACTCTCAATCAAGCAATAATGTGGAGGACCGTAGTTAAGGATCTATAAAGGCAAGAATAGGCAAAAATTCTGAAAATGAAGACTACAAAGCATGGAGAGAGTATGTTAATACATAAAGACATACTGTGTGTACAGGAGACCAGCGTTCGCTTGCCAGCTCGTATCCATTTGGATCATCACCAGGTGGATGGAGAATCGAAATGCAAACTTTTCCATCAGTATATACTAAAGTTCCAGAAGGAAGGCAGTTAGAATAGCCAAATAAAGTATAACTAACAGCAGTAGTGCCAGAGTCTCGATGGTAGGAAATGACTCTCACCATTTGGATGCCACATCTCTGAGCTAAACCTCACTGTTGGGGGACTGACAGGATAGTTGGGTGGAAAGCTCATTATCGCACTAAAGAAACCTCCTTCACTGCCATAATAATATTGTACATGAATAGAAGAAAATGTTAAGTTTTAAATTTCAATACATAATAAAGTCCAGACACTGTAGATGCTAGATAAATGTACCAAATTGTCACAAGTATCAAGCACATTCCCAACAAAAAAAAAATCGCTGACCAAATATATGAGATTGTTGAAACACACCACTACCTCTCATGGCACATATCATATATCTAGTCAAAGTAATTGACCGTCAAAGTTGAGAACAGTATGCGAGGAAATTTATCCAACCCCATCACCACGTGCAGTCAAAGTAATGCATCAAGTAATATTCATCAATTAAACAATTAGCTAAGCATGCGGTATCCAAGTCACACACTTCTCCACGGTTCAACGCCATGCCCACCGCCAAGTTTCATCTTTCAAACAACTAGAGCAGCCAAATTCTGATTCAAGAACGCACATATAATAGTCGGACCAAAGCATCACACAATCGAGACGAACTCCAGCTCCCAATAAACAGATTCCCCATCAAAACACCATCTTTCTATAACCATCGAAACAGATGATCCACTTCTCTAGACCAATTCGAAACCCGACACTACGAAAGGAAGCACCTTTGCCAGAACAAAACCAACCCATTCACGCTGCCACATCAAAAAAAAAAAAAAAAAAAAGGGAACAAAATTCCGAGCTCGACAGATCACACAGAGGAGCCGATTCCCAACTCACTATAGGGTGTCGGGAGGGCCGATTATGGAGACGCTCCACTCGAACACGTTGGTCTCGTCCACCAACCCCGCGGAGAACCCATCCACCGGGTTCCTGCAAAGATCTGCAGCCACCGATCACAGACACCCACGCGATCACGGGGGGCGAAAAAGGAAGAAACGAAGCGAAACCCTAGAATAAAAAGGGCGAAATCAGGAGGGATATCATCGAGAATCGGACCTCGGAGCTGCTTCTGGAGGAGCAGGCTGGCTTGATTCGAAGCCATCGGCCGCCGATTATTCAGGGGGAAGCAAGAACCGGCGGTGGAGTCCTCTTCGTCGTCGTCGAGCGATGGGGACGGAGCCGGTTTTGGAGACGAGACCTAAAGTGCTAGTTGAAGAAGCTTGTAAAGAGAACAAATATAGGAGACGACGGAAAAGAAAGCCAACAAAAAAAAAAAAAAAAAAGCCAAATAAAGAAAAATATTGAATTTAGATAATGTGAGTGAAGAAAGATTATAGAGCAAACAATCTTAAGGGGATCGCATCATGTCATTGGATATGCACGAGGCGATAAGTTCGCTTGTTGCTTTTCTGGTTGGCAGTTGATTGGGCGAACAGAATATTTGGAGGGCAACCGAGGGTGGTGCGACTCGCACGGTCTCGGTTTAAATCGTGACGTTTTGTAGAAAGAGATAGAGTTTGGCAAAAGATTTCTTTTGGAATCGTGCTCCACGCTAGATCAACAAATTTAGGATTTGGAGATTACGATGAATGCCCTAGATGGCTTAGGGACATCATTCGTGGAACTCGGCAAGCGGGTCGAGTTTATTGAGGGATGTGTCGTGTTATGGGCCATCGAAATGGGATCTTTGAAAAGACGTCCGAGATACTGTAAAGATGTTATGCGAACCAATTGTATAAGTTGTGCTCACGAGAGCGACGGCTAATGCATACGATTTTGAGATGTTGCGTGAAGGTGCAAGAACCAAGGGGCTTATTTCGATGCTTGAGATGCTAAGCAGCTCAAGAACTTTATATTCGACATGGAGCAATAGTCTAGAGCCATATTTCTAGATTTGGAGTGGCTCAAGGAAGTGATGGCTTTCATGGATAATTTGATTTACGGTAAGCATCGATGGCGAACAAAGTCTATTGAGTTTCAATAATTAAATATTAAACCTTACATTCATCTAATAATTTTAAGCTTTTAAAATAGTTTAGAGTGGTTTTATAAAATCTCACATGATATATAGGGATGAACACGGTTCGAGTTAAGCCGGTTTAATACCTAACCTTAGGATTAACCCGCACAGTATAGGTCTCTTATTGAGCTTAATACCAAGGATTAGACCAATTCAATGGATTTTATTTGGTTCTAGGATTAACTCGAGACCAATTAAATATTTTTTTTTGGTTCATTTTTTATATTTCTTGGAGGACAAACATACTCTTTAAAATATATATTTATTAATAATGCGACATTGAGCAACCAAATTATGAATATCGGTACATATCAAACATAAATCTAAGATAAGACAACAATGGAAATCTTAATTTGTCATTGTTGAGTTGCTTTGTGACTAAGGTGAGCAAAAAGGCTTTATAATTTATTTATTTTTTTGGTTGAATCACAGTTGGGTTTCTACTTTATATTTACAAGGTAGAACCACATAAGAAAGAGCAAAGGTAGAGGTGCTAGGGCTTAGAGTAGATAAATATATATTATATATTATATATACACTATATATAAAAATATATTATGTATTATATATACACTATGTATTATGTGGCCGGTTAGGTCGGTCTAGGGTCGGTCCACAGTTGCACTGGCATCGACCGATGCTCACCCATAATAGTATCAGAACTAGCGGTTCTAAATTCGAATATTTTTAGGCTCCAATTGCATGTCCAATTAAATATGTCCATGCCCTAGTACTAAGTAAAAAGATCAGACTAAATGTAAGAGGGAGTGACATAATAATTAAGTATTGAACTATGCTTTCATCTAATAGATTAAGTTTCTATAATAGTTAGTAGTAATCTCACAAAGTCTCACATGAAACAACAACCCGAGGCATGTGGGTTATAATGCTTAAATGGCATTATGTGAGATGAAACCCACAAGTGATGAGTTCTGGGCGCTAATGACGGACATTCATGATATGTGTCTATGAGCCGGATGGGCTGTTTTACATTTTGGAAGGCTTGAAGCCATGGACTAGAGTTGAGCTAGAGAGGCAGCATGTGAGACTTAGGGTGTGTTTGTTTAAAATTATTATTATTTTTTTGGTAACGATTTGTTTAAAATTGTTTATGTTCCCCGAAACACAAATTTTTGTTCTTTTGTTTCGGGGAACAAAAAAAGAATAGAAACGCATTTGTTTACACTTTTGTTTTCGGGAACAAAAAATCTATTTTTTTTTTCTCGAAAATAGATTTGGAACAAAAACAAGAAGTAGAAAAAACTTATTTTTTGTTTCCGAAAACACTTCCGAGAAACACTTTTTTTTCTTCTTCTTTTTTCTCTTTCTTTTCTTCTTCTTCTTCTTCCTTTTGCCGATCATCGGCCTTAGTCATGGCTGGTGTCGGCGACCAGCCAAACGAGGGCCGGCGACCTCGCCGGCAACCGGCCAGACGAGGCCGAGCCACAGCAAGGATCATCGGCCTGAGCCTCGCCGTGGCCGCACAAGGCTCGGCCATGCACGGCCGGGCGAGGCCGAGCTCGTTGGACGTTGCCCGGCCGATCGTCGGCCACGGCCGCGACCGGCCAAAGAGAAAAGGAAAAAGGAAAAAGAAAGAAGAGAGAAGAAAAAAGGAAAAATAAAATAAAATAATTAAAATAAACAAAAAAATTATACAATTTTACCAAACATGTTTCTATTCTTTTTTTATTCCGAGTGGCGAAATAGTTTTTCTATTTCTATTTCGAGAATAATTTTTGAACAAAAACGTCATGTCAAACGGCCTTACATTGAGCCGAGATCGAGCCATTGACAAGGAATATAAGAAATCAAGTGTCTCCAACGCGAAAGTCGGGAGCCCGAATAGCAAGCAGTGGATTCGATCAACGATTCACACCTCGGAATCAGTACCGAAAGAAGGGAAACACCCCGACAAACATTGGCATGCAACAGCTAGTTTACTTCACGACGTTCACGTGCAATGGATCTCCTAGAGCTGCGGAATTCCCGAAAATTGTGCAGTGAAGGCGGTTCAGAATGAGAGCGAGAGCGAGCATGGAGGAAAATGGCCCGAGGATGGGGGCCTTACAACTTACAAGTGCTTCCTGATGAGCCCGCTTTCATGGATGTGCCTTCAGATGACTTCTCAATCATTCTAAGGATCGAGTTCCCAAGACAAGCCGAGTGCTGCAGTAATGTCAGTGGCGGACTCTTTGCTGTTCATGGGGGATCATCGACCATGCACTGCGCCGACCAAGGGCGTAGGCCAAGAGAAAGTTGAGACCCCATGATGCCGCCGTCGGTACTCAACGAAGAATTTGTCATGCCGAATAAACTTTTGAAGGAACTCTTGCCTTGGGATTAATGAGATCATGAAATTGAGCTCTCATGCTCGGAGCCAAACCACCTGCGGACCTAGCTGAGCTAAGGAAGCAATTAAACATGCATTCGTTTCATGGAAAACAACTTTCAAGAAAACGTTTTCCAAATTTTTTGGCGTTCGGTTCATGGAAAATGAACTAATCGAGAAAAACATTTCCCATCTATGGAAAAAAGTCTTCTAAAATAGAGAAAATATTTTTCGCTTTTCAAGTATAGGAAAACATTTTTCATATATTCTTTCACTTCACTTTCATTTACTAAACACCTTTTCCTTTTATGCTTTTTTTGTCATTTTTTATTTATTTTGTTATCTATATAGTTTTTAATTATTTTTTACTTTACTTTTCTTTATTTTTCTTTTTCTTCTTCCTCAACTAGTTGGCGACCACAACGGCGACCAGTGAGCAGCCATAGGCGAGCTCAAGCCTCGCCACATGTTGACAAGGTTGCAACTCGCGAGATTCCAGCAAGGTCAAGCCTCACCAACTTGTGGCGAGGTTTGACCTCGTCGGAACTAGTAAGGCCCAAGCTCACTTGAGGCTATCGGGCAAGGTGAGCCTAGCCAGCTTTGGTGAGTTGGCAAGACTCGACCAATTTGTTGGATCTAGGCTTTGTTAGATTAAGCAAGGTGGACCCTCACCATAGATTGGTGAGGCTCGAGCTCACCTATAGTCAATCACTAGTCTTTGCTGTGGCTGACGACCAGCCAAGGACTAAAAGAACTAAGTTAGTTCGATTCAAGGAGTTCAATGACTAAATTAAATTTAAGCAAAGTCCAAGGACTAAATTGACAAATAATACAATGACTATTCTTGACATTACTTCTTCTAAAAACAATAATTGATCTTTCGTCACAAGAGAGAGAAAAAGAACCAGCAATCTCGATGAGAAATTATTTTAACATGATATCAACGACATTCAGAGAGAAAAAGAACCAGCAATCTCGATGAGAAATTATTTTAACATGATATCAACGACATTCAACAAGTCAGTGAAGAGAATAAGAACGCAGAGTGTGGTCATGTTGATATGATCCAATACACAAACTCAGTCAGCCCTGACTGAGAATTGAAGATTCCATGTTAATCTCATTGAACTCACAAATTTTATTTCTCAAGCTCAAGCAAGATTCACTATCCAAACTTTTGCCACAAAACTCAATCTCTAGCTTAAGTTTTTGATCTTAAAAGGAATTTCATTTTTCAATCTGTGCGATGATATATATCTATAAGCTCAAATTCACTTAAACGTCGGATAAATTTAAACTCGACTTCTTCGTAATGGAGACATTTGGAAGAGGAATCGAAATGAGGTGGAAATGGAATGGTGGAAGGAATGAATGAAAAGAGGAATAGATGGGTTGTCACAACACAAGCCCAGTTTCTTATATCTGGTCCAGCCACGACATCGTTATCTACAGTCCCTATGATCATCATAAAAGTATATATGAACTGAAGCTTGTCAAACTCTACAAAAATTAGATCTATAGAACGCAAAATTTCATCCTGTAAATTGAGCGGGACTTTAATTAATGTGAACAAAAAAGGAAGAATTTTCCTTACCGCCACTGATTAAAAAGCTGCATTTGACCCTGCAAAAAAGTTTTTATCATTTCTTTCGGGTCCAGTCGACTCAGTAGTTGATCAGATTATTGACTACTGTCAATAGGGAGCCGAGAATAATGCTGAGACACGGCAAACACCGCCATAGCTGTGAATGAATAGACTGAAGGAATCGGATCTTGTCTATAAAGTAAAAATCGACCAATCGAAATAAAAGTTGCAACATCCCCTGACTGATGCTAATGGTACCTCTTCTGCAATCGCCTCAAAGTCGCAACATCACATGAAAAACTAGATCGAGAAGCAAATCTACGAGACTATGACAACACAGCGAAAAAACATCTGCAGGGGCAAGTAAACTGCTTTCAGGTCACAATGGCCACCATTCTTGTGTTTCTATAAATTGACTTATGCTGGTGTTTCTGAGCTTGCAAATGTGCCAATAACATTAGGATGGGATGACAGAAAATACCTATAAACGGGCCAGTGGTTCCTCTTGAACTCTCAGCCACTCCCATCATCACAACAGCTATAAAGCTCCATAGATCTCTAACGATCACAACGGCAAGGGAGATAAGGAATCCACCCCTCTAGGCAGGCAAAAGCGTCGTGGACCAATCACAAAATAGGAAAGGGCAATGCAATGCAATTACTTTAAATTCTCAAGCATTGGCTTTTTACTTAGAAAAAACAATATAAAGACCGAAAAATCTAATGTCCAAGTTTACAGGATTAGGCAGCAAATACTGAGATATCCAGATTAGGTATCAGGTGAGCAAATGTCCTAAAAATTGAAAACAAAATTATATTACCCAACCTTGACACCAAATGAATCCCAAATAGAATATAAGAGAGGCAACCGTTACACTATTTGGCCGTCACCTCAACAGTTCTTGGCCAGTGGCAAAACACCTGGGACATATTGAACCTAGCAGATTCCCAAACTCAATCCGGATTTTATAGGAAACCAAAACCATAATAGAGGGAAATCATGCACAATTGCACAATTTGAGCAACAGACCAGTATAAGTACCCTAGGCAAGCATCACTGCATGTGACGATAGCTCAACATGTGAGTAGACCGCATGAATGTTACATTGAATGAAAGATTCTACACAGGCTTATGAATTGGCTGCAACCAGAAAGTCCTCCCTGCCAGGAAGAAGTCTTACATTACAGGAGACAAAACTAAACAGCACCAAGAAGAAGAAGAAGCAAAGTAAGAGGTCATAACATTTCTTGAGACCGTCTAACACAGCGAGCAACTTTCTTCCTGAAGTCATTCCGGTTCTCCCTCCATTCTTTCTGCAGCACAAGTTTAGAATGATGCAAAAATAAGTTCTGAATAGTTTGGCAAGTAGAGCTACCACAAACCCCCAAACATCACTCAAAAAATTCAAAAATGCATATATCAATCTACCATATTAGCCTCAAAAATAGAAAATCTAGCTGAAAGCCTTTTGAATATGATACAGAAAAGTTTCAACCAAAACGTACAGCAACTTAGTCCATCCATAAATCACGGAGATTTGGGCCCCACCACACAAGAAGTTTTACCATTTATAGACATGCATAAGTATACATTTCCTTCCAGATCAAGTAATAAAGAGGCCTCTATCAAACAAAGATGAATCAATGCGTCCAATTATGTGTACCGCATCCAACTCTTTTTTACTTCAAGGAGAATGTATCCAATGATTCATACAAAGGCAGAGAAACAGGATTTTATGCTACTGCAACAATCAGATGATATGGCTCCCAACATGTTCCTCCTACCAATACAATGACCACATTACCCATTAGACATCCTTAGCACAGAAAAAACTTTGCTCCTACATGCAGGTCGATGTCTACCAAACTGGACATGGTTGTCTTAACAGATTGAATAAGAAAAAAAGGATGTTAAAAAACTACCGCAGCTTCAACATTTGCTGGAGATTCATCATTGGGACTGGAAAGCATCGATATAATACTTAAAACTATGCTCTCAACCTGCCAAATGGAGAGACATCAGTCATTACATGGCATTATGAAAGCATGAATCATCTATAGCTATTAAGTGTTTTCTGATCCAAAGCAAGGAGAATGAGGACAAGGCAGTAATTAAAGGAGTCAATCCTAACTTTGGTGTCTCCAAGTCGATCAGGGAAACAGGAAATCAAGGCTACACAAACTTTTGAAAGTATTCCTAGGCCTGAACCATGATGAACATTGTAGGAAATTTGTCGAAATCTTTCAATTCAGTATCATCAACTCTTGCAAATGCAACACGAACCTTCAATAATTTAGTGTAAAATGTTAAATACTTTATCCAATTCAACAAAATAGATCATCAGTAAAACTTAATTTTCTCTCCTCCACAGGAAAATATATGCCCCAAAGTCCCCAATACCACACTCCCCATATATTCCACCATTTCCACTGGACGTGTTTTTGCTTAAGTTTCTACAAATGCAACTGGTGCAAAACTAAATGATTTTCACATCTGTTTCTGTCATCCACAATATGGCAAAAGTATGGTGCTTTGCATGAATCAAAATAGTGACGTTACAGTGTTCCATGTTCCTCAGTACTTTTCTTGAGCATATTTGCAAAGCACCCACAAAACAGCTCGCTATGGCATCCATCTTTGCAGAAATCACTTTGCCATGGATGACTAAGCCCCTGCTTCCACCAAATGCAAGTGTTAAATGGGATCCCCCTCTTTAAACTGTAGGCTCACTACCTTTTAATCATATGAGCCACTACACCCTCGCATTCCTTCCAAATCTAGGGATGATAGAATTGAGCTACCCACACATGGCTCGTTTCCAAATAGTACCCTCACTCAGACAACTCCATAGCCTTTCCCAGATAGGTATTCTGAATTCTGACGAATCTGACGTACAGCCAGGAAAGCATCTCAAGTCCAAAATTGAAGATCTTTCAATGGAACAGATCAATAACTGTCGTGCAGGGAGAGTTTCTGACACCCCATACATCTGATGCCTGTCAAGGACTTAAACACCAGTCCTATATCCACTGTAGCAAATGTTTCTCAGTAGATCACATTCATCATGAGATGGATGATGGACTTCAGCATGCAAGGTATCTTGGGAAAAAGCATTTAGGTACAAGAATTTTGAGGCAATTAAGCCATCTCGATGTCAGTGTGAAGCCATGAATTTAACGATGCCTTCCCATCAAAAGCTTTGGGTCTTGTTGCAGTGTCATATGTCATTGCCATTCATTGGCCTACTCACTTAGAGATTCATATCAAGTACAGATAAAAAGCAATTGAAAATGTCTCCAGCAAGCAGCTATTTTCCTTTCCCACAGAAAATTAAGTAGCAACACCAACAAGGTGCTCTTTAAGGGTGCGTTCGTTTCGCAGAAAATAACTGATTTGAAAAACATTTTCCGACAAATGATTGCTTATATCGTTTAGAAAAATTAGTCAACGGAAAAAATTTTCATCATCGATAACAATTTATGCCTAACTATTTTTGTGAATGACAAAAAAAATTACAATCATTTATTTTTGTAATCGATTCAAGCAATTATTTTTCAGAAAATGTTTTCCAAATGACTCACTTTTCCGCGAAACGGACTTACCTTAAGAATTGCAGCATTTGATCGCATAAACCCCTAGGTAAAGAAGATCCTTGAACACACCATAAGAAAGACTGATAAAAAGCTCACTCATTGAGATTCGCAACTGAGTCATGCATTCAGAGTCGATGCCTCTCCATCAGGCAATACCATGGAAGGTGGTTAACAGAATATAAGTAAGCATAGGTAAATTTAATGAGAAAGAAGGTTATGAAGCACAAAGAGAACATGTTAAATCCAAAGACATACCGTGTGAACGGGAGACCAACGTTCGCTTGCCAGCTCATATCCATTTGGATCGTCACCAGGTGGATGGAGTATGGAAATGCAAACTTTTCCATCGGGGTAAACTACAGTCATAGATGGCAAGGTTCTCATAACAGTAAAAGCATTGCCACATTCATGATGGTAGGAGAAGACTCTCACCATTTGGATGCCACATCTCTGAGGTAAACCTCACTGTTGGAGGACTGACTGGATAGTTGGGTGGAAAGCTCATTATCGCACTAAAGAAACCACCTTCACTGCCATAAGAATGTGAATAGCAGAACAATGTCAAGAGTTCTCTTCAGTATGTATCGCGCTTGGGATAACAAAAGATGCTAGATAAATGTGCCAGTGCCCTAAGTCAGCAGAGGACGTGAAGCCGCAAAGTAACAAGCTCACTGAGTAAAACAGATTAAAGGACATAAAAAGAATTCTCCATTTCATATAAATACAAGGTAACAAAATTGATGAATACAAAACATATCAATACTCCTTCTAAAAGCCACATGTGGATCTCAAGCTATAGGCTGGTGTTCTTGGCACCAAAACCACGATATGAGTCGAATAAACATGAATTTAAAGACTAAGACCCCAAACTAAACAGGCAATATGAGATATTTACTCTCACAAAAATGCTTAAAGAACTGGATTCCCGTGCATACGGACTTAATCCTCATGAAAACCTTACCTAAGTACAAACAAACAAGTAAAGTAGTACAGTCTAAAAGAACAACAAAAACAAGGGCTAAATTGGACATAACAACAGACTATTAAAAACAAGATTACCTATGAGGCATCTGTAAATTATTGTTCTTCAGCAAGCTCATTGTCTGACTTCATAAATGTAGAATACGTTGTTTGATGATCAAGCCAGATAGTGACAAACCAAAGGGAAATAAAACAACAACAATAATCTCCGAAAAATAAATCAAATGCAAAAATCCTTGTTTTGCCCAAATTGTTGCGAGCATTGAGCAAATTTCCCGAAGAAAAAACTCACTGAACCAAAGATATAAGATTGTTGAAACACAAGCACTACCTTTTGTGGTACAAATTATATATCTAGTCAAGGAAATGACCCATCAAAGTTGGGAAAAGTATGCAAGGAAATTCATATAACCCCATCACCACGTGTGATCAAAGTAATATATGAAGTAATATCCATCAATCAAACCATTAGCCAAGCACGCGGTATCCAAGCCATACGCTTCTTTTCCACAGTTCAAGGCAACCCCACCGCTAATTTTTGTCCCTCAAACCACTAGAAAACACACATCTCCTCAGTCAGCTGCCAAATTTCGATTCAAGAACGCACACGCACAGAAGAATAGTCGGAGCCGAAGCATCACGACACTAAATAGCCACCCAATTGAAAAACCTCTATCTACGGTCAATATAGCAAGCGACCCACTTTTCCTTCGAACCATCTCGAAACGCGCAACCCAAAAAGCAAGCACCTTTCCAGAACAAAACCAACCAAGAAAAGAAAAAACACCATCAAGAGCACCACTCCAAGCTCAAACAAAATCCACAGGAATCCATTCCCAACTCACTATAAGGTGTCGGGAGGGCCGATTATGGAGACGCTCCACTCGAACACGTTGGTCTCGTCCACCAGCCCCGCGGAGAACCCATCCACCGGGTTCCTGCAAAGATCTGCGGGCGATCACAGCGATCATCAACCTCCCCGAAAAAAAAGGGAAAGCGAAAAAGGATAAACCCTACAAGAGAGGGGACGAAATCGGGAAGGATTCGAGAATCGGACCTCGGAGCTGCTTCTGCAGGAGAAGACTGGCTTGATTCGAAGCCATTCGCCGCCGATAATTAAGGGAGGGAAAAACCCAGATGACGGGGTAGTCTCCGCCCTGCTAGAGAAAGAAGAGAGAGAGGGAGGGGGATAGAGAGAGTCGGATTTTGTAGACAAGACCCCCGGAAAAAGGCATTTTGAGAAGCTTCGGGTAGAGAAAAATATAAAAAAGTTGCAAAAGGGAAAAAGGGAAAAAGGAAAAAAAAAAAAGCCAATAAGAAAATAATTGGCAACAAAAAAAAAGTGATTCTTTTAGTAATTTAAGGGAAGATGAACATCCGTTACTGCGTAATTGCTCAATTAGGATAGGTTTATCTTTTAGTCTTGCTCTTTTTGTATCGAATTGATGCTGAGCAAATCGTGCGATTTTTCTGTTTTTTATTTTCATTAGTAAGGAGATACACGAGGACATAGGATTTTGCTTTTTATTTTTATTTTCATTGTTATTTTCCCGTGAAAGTTGAATATTTCGAGAATTAGATATAAAGGTAAAATTCAGCACATAAATACATATTTTTAAGGATGAAGATTTGCTTCCCTTTACGTAAATATAATGGATACAAATGGATGATGGATTTTGGAAGGAGCATTAGTGAGAAGTGTGCCCATAACTAACCAAATAGAAATTTAAGTAATTAGGGAAATCAATAACTTTTTAAATCTACATTTTCATGTATGTTGAAAAAGGAAAAAACGAAAAAGCCATTTTATTCAAAACCCTGATTTTGAAATCCCTATCATACCGATTTATTCATACAACCTATGTCTATTATACATGACATCATTCCAGCTTCCAACTTTTAACAAATTAATACAATGTTAATTAGGATTTATATCGCTTGGGGAATTAGGATTAGATCATAACATCATGTTGTTTCTACATGGATACATAAAATAATTTTTTCTATCTTGAAAGATCATCTCGGTGAGTGCTGATATCATTTTTATCTACTAGAAAAGGAGTCTACATATTGCTCGTAGATACTTGACCATTTGGGAGTATGAATAGAAATTGAGGGTTACACAAATTATTGGATAATGATTTCAATTACCAAAGAGTACAATTTGTGCATGTATAATTACGCATAGTAATAGCTTATTCAAGAATTTAATTTTGAAGTCACGTACTTAATTTACTTTATCCACAATAAAAATGTTTGGCTCTATTTATTCCGTGAAAAATATATGATTCAAAGTCTATTTTTAGAAAAAAAATGATCACATGTAATAAAAAATATTTTTGTTATTGATAATTATTTATATTTATGATGATAATATTTTTTATTTAGTTATTTTGATAAGTAATATACGTGATTATTTTTAAAATTTTATAAATTATTATTTTTCACAAAATAAATTTTTATGCTGTGAATGATCTTCCATAAGATTCTTTTTTCTCCTTTGGGGCCCACAATCCCTTTCACACGTTGGCAACCTCAGATCTCACACGAGCCATAGAAAAGCAGGAATCATCCTGATCTGTAGTTCCACTTTAATCAGTCGACTGAGCAGTGGAAATATCAATAATGAATTTGGAGATTTATGGCAATTTTTCGTGATTGGAGATTGAAAAGATGCTTCTTTAGTGGGAAAGCTGGACTTACCTTCTTCTTCCTCTCTTTCTTAGGTCAAAGCGATATCTAGGGTCAGCTTTATTCCTTTTGTGCATGGCCTTTTGAATTGGATTAGGTGCATCAGCACATAAGATCCTTTGTATCTCATCTCAAGGCACTTTGCCATAGGGAAAGTATTCAGCGAGACAGATAAATTAAGACGTGTGAAATTCATAGTACATTAAAATGAAAAATTGATCAGTTACACAATCACATGATGATGCATTTTCTTCTACACTGTATCGAAAGGAGTCATGTTTGTTCATCTTTTTTGACTCGATTGGAATATGATATTCTACCAAGCAAAATGCTCTTCCTTTTGGCTCGAAAAGTCGGAAATAACAAACATAAATTGAGGAATTGGAAAGGGAATTAGCAAAATCCTATAATATCTAAAATATGAACTCTTTTCCTTTTTTTGTCCTAGTATATTCATAAGGAATGCCAGAAACAGTATTAATTTAACTTTAGATACTCATAGTTATATTAATCTAAATGTTGTTCCTACTTTCCTAAATAGATTAGTTCTTATTCTGCATTTTCTCAATTATTATCCAGCCTCAGGCCGTAGGTGATGATGGAAAGTTGCTTGATAAAATTGAGTGTTTTACTACTTGTTTTCATCATATAGCTCACGGGAAAAATTAGTAAAAAAAAATTTAATACTTATTGTATAAATATCGATTTAATTTGAAACTTTTTAATTTAGTTCTAAACTTTGTATAGATGCCATTTCGAAAAAATTTGGCTAGAAATTGCTAACTTGACGCTTGTTGTCCACGTTAGCATCACTCTTATCACGTATGATGGCTGGTAGGGGTGAGCATAATCCCATCAAGAGCCGTCCACTAAGGACCAGTTGCAAAAAATTGGAACCAGAACCGCATGTTCGTTTTATGGATCCACTTGGGAATCAGACCGTCGATCCGATTCAGTTCTTGGGTGGGTCATTGGAACCAGTCCCCAATCCCTACAAAATTGCATTCAATAAATAATTTTCACAATGAACCTAGTTTCTATTTAAAGCACCAAAGCTTGTTCAGCCTTCTACTTCAATTGAATTGTGAGCCATTGATTTTGATTAATGATTGAAAATTATAGGACGAAACAAATAAACGATACTCATTAGCAAAAAACTTAATATCTTCGAAAGTCATGGTATGGTCCTCTTAAGATTTCCTCACACGGAAAACATGTAGAAGATTAGACTACACGTTAAAAGTCCTAACCTCCATGGAATTTTTCACGGTCAACATAATTTAGTCATGGAAATGGCTAAAACAAGTTGTTGGCTCTTAATTTCGTATTATGACGACAAAGCGTCGTAACATTTATGGGCATCTCCAATTAGTCCTCTCCTTCCTCTACATTTGTTTATTTTGTTTTGGTTAAAGAAAGCAAGTAAATGGATTATTAGAATAAAAAAAAAAATAGAGGTTTAATCCTATTACACACCTAAAAGATAAAATTAGTCAATAATGTCCAACAACTACAAATATACATACATTTACATATATATTTGGTTGAAAAGTTACAAAATAATTAAGTAATTGAAATGGAATTTTTTAAATATATATATACCGGTCCGGTTCGAGTGAGTGGTAGGTGGCCAAGTGATTCCATGTCTAGAATCATAAATTAGATCGGTACTCACCGGTTCCACTAAATTGAAACCGAAAATCAGACCAGCTCCCATGGGAATTGCCGATTCATGGTTCTTTTGCACAATCCTAATGGTTGGCGTCCGTATAAGTAATTTCCAATCAAAATGGGTTGAAACAATTATATTGGCAAATCTTCAAAAGATCTATGATTAAATTAGTCAAATTAAAAAATTTAGAACTGAATTGACATTTATATAATAAGTTATTTTTTTTTTTTTTTGGTAATTTTCTCATAGTGCAAGTTTCAATTAGAAGTAATAAACACACTACAACAATTAGGGGTGTGCAACCGGACCGGATATACCCGGTTCTTGGACCGGCCCACCCAAAAAATAGGATTGGGAACCGACTCCCAAAATTCGGAATCGGTTTAAACCGGTCTGGGAATAGGTTCTAAGTGATTACCCACCCGGAAACCAGTAACCGGACCGGTTTTGGAATCGGTTTCCGGACCAGTTTTGGAAGTAGAGGTCCAAAACCCTTTTTTTCCTCCGATTTCTATTCTTCTCTCGCAATCACACGACGTTTTTCTTCTTGGCTCTTTCAAACACACACGGCACTCCTCCTTTGTCATTATTCTTCCTCACTTGCTTCCCTCCCTCATCGGCTCCTCTCGCACCGTCCGATGGATGGACAATGTTCGTCGCCGTCAAATTCTTGTGTATCATATGGATTGACTTGCCTAATTTCTCTTTTATAAGAGGAGTTATGCTTGCATAAATGAGTAGTTTCATTTAGTAGTTGTGGGAATAAGACTAATATTAGACCCATGTTTGTTGCTAATTCTTTGCTTTATGATTTTATTTTTTATAATTAGCCTTGTGGATTATTAATTTTTCATTTAGTCAAAAAGTTCATATATTTATTTATTACAAGTGTTTAATGTTTCAATACAAATTAGGAGGATTACGTTATTTTCTCGCATATTAATATAAAATTTGAAGTCGTATGGGATATCGGGAGATTGCAAAACAAGTTCCAATGAAAACAGAGTTGACCCTGAAACCGGATTGGAAAAATAGGGTGGGTCCGGTACAGGGTTCAATACAAACAGGGTCGGGTATAGGGTCCAAAAAAGAGGAATCGATTATAACATGGTCGAGTATAGAGTCCAGGTCTAGACCCTACCCGCCCTGGACTCGATCACTGCTAACAACAACACAAACAAATGCCAATATTTAATTGCTATTAAAATTATTAATTTAGAAGGAACATTGGAAGGCGTAATTGAACAATTAGATCCAAGGCAATTAGAGGTAGTCAACAAAATTGAACATTCGTTAAAGAATAAAGGCAACGAGATTAAGCAACTTTGAACCCTTATAAATGCGCATATCCTTTTCAATGTCCCAAAGGTAGCTTTCCATTTCTTAATGTCGACCATGATTGTGATTTCAGTGACCAATAGTAAGAAGAACTGCCAAAAAAAAAGATGATGAAGTACTCTATTTGACCATTGCCGAAATAATTTGTTATCTATACATAATTAAGAGAATAGATCTAATTGAACATGAAAAGAAGTGAATGTTGAATATGAAAATAAGTGATTGTTCGTCATATGAGAGTGGTGATAGTTTCGATAGAATATATATTTCAAAGAATTGTATTGTTTGCTTGTGTATAAATAGTAAGAAATTACACATTGTTCAAATACAACATTCTCGTCATTACTCACTCTTTTCTTTTCACTATGTCCTAGAAAATTGTCCAAATTTATAAACCCATTATACAACAATCTATTCAATCCTCGACTTTTCAATTGTATCAATTTAATCCTAAACCTTTTGACGACCTGTTAATTTAGTCTTAAGCATTATAATTGTACAAATTTTATCCTAAACATTTTGATGATTTATCAATTTAATCTTAAACTTTTTAATGATTTACTAAATTAGTCATTGCAACCAATTTTTGTCGGAAATCACCGACGTGGAGATCTAAGGATGCGTTTGGTTGGACTTTTGGGGAAAGCTTTTGAGAAAATGCAAAAGACTCGCAGTTTAATAGATTTAAGACTTTTTGGACGATTTTCCTAGGAAAATGAGTAAGGGCGTGTTTGGTAACGTTTCTGTTCCGGGGAACAATTTTTGAACAGAAATAGTTTTTTGTTTTTTGTTTTTGTTCCGAGAACAATTTATGAATATAAAAACGCGCTTAGTAACTGCAAAAAATTTATACTCTAGGAATAAAAATGCATTTGGTAAACTTGTATAATTTTGTTATTTCTTTTAGTTTTTCAAAATTTTTTATTATATTTTTCATTTTTTCCATCTTTCTCTTTGTGGCCGATCACCGGCCATGGCGGCGGCGGCTGGCGACTGGCTGGGCGAGCTTGCCAGAGCCTCGCCAGGCCATCGCGAGGCTTGGCCTCGCCGGTGGCCTCGGTGGCCAGGCGAGCCTCATGAGGCCATCGGCGAGGCTCGATCTCGCCTAGGCGGCGCGAGGTTAGCCTCATTAGCTAGGGTGAGGCTTGCCTGGCCACCGAGGCCACCGGCGAGGCTTGTGTTGCGTGGGCGAGATTGAGCCTCGCCGGTGGCCTCATGAGGCTCGCCTGGCCATTGAGGCCATCGGCGAGGTCGAGCCTCGCCCAGCCTAGGCGAGGCCGAGCCTCGTCGTGGCTCGGCGTCTCCGGGGGTCGGTGACGCTTTGGCGAGATTGCTAGCCCTCGTTTGGCTGGCGTCGGTGCCAGCCATGGCCAAGGCCAGTAACTAGCAAAAGGAAGAAGATGAAAAAAAGAAGATGAAAAGAAAGAGAAGAAAAAAAAAATGAGAGAGAAAAATTGTTTTTCGAAATTGTTCCATTTTGTTCCGAAAACAAAAGTTTTACCTAAACGTGGTTCGTTATTTTTTATTCCCTTAAAAAAAATAGAAATTTTTGTTTAGGGGAACAAAAACAAAACAAGGCCTAAATTGCTCAATTCTTTTCAATGTAACTTTTGCATATATCTTAGAGGTATATTAGCTTTAAACTCAACGACAATAATAATAAGGCATCAAATTATCAAAGACTTACAAATCATTACTCCTATTTACATCAACAATCAGATTTCCTCAACAAAAAGGCAAATGAATACCAAAACGAAAGTACTAGTAGATGGGTGATGACATAAATCAAGAAGACGAAGACCCAACTAACTGTCAAATTGTTGAAATTTCTCAACGCAAAAATTGTACGAGAGCTTTCTGCATCAAAGTTGTGATGACTCGACGCGAGCGTCGACTCCATCTATCAGCTAGTCGGAAGAATTTGATTAAACAAATCGTACCATCTTTGAGGGTTTTGTCAAACGATAAATAATTTACGATGCTGATGTGGGTAGATGCGCAGGATCATAAACAAAATAAGATCATTAACTACTAAATTACACGGATTAAAAAAACACAAAACAGAAGAAAACAAAAAGCGGGCCCCACTTTTTCGAAAGCAAAAGAGGAAAACAACGTCTCGCACGAGTCAAAAGTCAACAGGAAAAATCTCGAATCGACCGGAAATTTACAAAAGGGAAAGGAAAAAGCGAGGGCGTCCAGCTGGCACGTTCTCACCGCCTCGCACCCTCCCACGTCATCACCCGTCCAGCAACCTCCGCCGTCCGCGTGTCTCGAGATCCGACGGCCACGGCTCCCCCCGTCCGAACATTCTCGAATGGCCCCGAAACACGCTTGCTTCCTCTCAAATCCTATAAAACCTCTCCCCCTCTTTCTACTCCAAAGCATCACGTCTCGTCACTGCGAAAAAACAGAGTCTTTTCTTCTTCGCTGCTATCGTCGGCGATCGATCACCGTCGTTTATCGCGACCAGTTTCGCGTCTCGCTAGAGAGAAAGGAATAGGAGGAGGAAGTTATGGCCGGAAAGGGAGAGGGGCCGGCGATCGGCATCGATCTCGGGACGACGTACTCGTGCGTCGGCGTGTGGCAGCACGACCGGGTCGAGATCATCGCCAACGACCAGGGCAACCGCACCACCCCGTCCTACGTCGCCTTCACCGACACCGAGCGCCTCATCGGCGATGCCGCCAAGAACCAGGTCGCCATGAATCCCATCAACACCGTCTTCGGTAAGTTACTCCGTCTCTTGCTCTGTTTTTTTTTGGCTCGGGTGTCTTCCCGATCGGCTGTTCGTCGGTGTCTCGTCGATCGGTTTGGTGGACATGATTCTTCGATGTTCGTGATGTTTTCCGGTTTGGTTCCGATGAGTTTGCTCTCTCTTTGGCCATGCGGGTGGAGTTAGTTGCCTTTGTGAAACGCTGCGTGTGCTTAGTTGATGTTTACCTCGTGTTGTAGGACGCTAGTTGAATCGATGATGCCCTGTTTTTTTCTAGTTGGGGGCAAGATTTGCTGCATGCTAGTTATCTTAGATAGTGTTGGTCGACTGTTTTTAGTACTTGCTCTGTTTAAGCTATGCTAATGGCGCTGGTTACTTGTGAGTAGATGATGTATGGATGATGGCGTAGTCGTGTGAGTTTTATTCGCGTTAAGATCGTTGAATTTATCTTCCGAGTTAGAGAGGCACCTCTACTTGCTCGCTTTTTTACGGGTTCTTCCCAATTTTGAAGTCCTAGTTCATTGTGGTGTTGTTCTGACGACTGATGTTGATATGGTACTTTTGATGTCTTGGCAGATGCGAAGCGGTTGATCGGTAGGAGATTCAGCGATCCTTCAGTCCAGGCTGATATGAGGCACTGGCCGTTCAAGGTCATTGCTGGTCCTGGCGACAAACCCATGATTGTCGTCAACTACAAGGGCGAAGAGAAGCAGTTTGCCGCGGAGGAAATCTCATCCATGGTCCTCACGAAGATGCGTGAGATCGCTGAGGCGTTCCTCGGGACGAATATCAAGAATGCCGTCGTCACTGTCCCTGCGTACTTCAATGACTCTCAGAGGCAGGCCACGAAGGATGCCGGTGTCATTGCTGGCCTCAATGTCATGCGTATTATCAACGAACCGACTGCGGCAGCCATTGCCTATGGTCTTGACAAGAAGGCGACCAGCACTGGAGAGAAGAATGTGTTGATTTTTGACCTTGGGGGTGGTACTTTTGATGTTTCTCTGCTTACTATTGAAGAGGGTATCTTTGAAGTGAAGGCTACAGCTGGAGACACTCATCTTGGTGGCGAGGACTTCGATAACAGAATGGTCAACCACTTTGTGCAGGAGTTTAAGAGGAAGCATAAGAAGGACATCAGCGGAAATCCCAGAGCTCTGAGGAGATTGAGGACTGCTTGTGAAAGGGCGAAGAGGACTCTCTCCTCGACTGCTCAAACAACTATTGAAATCGACTCTCTTTATGAGGGTGTTGATTTCTATACTACCATTACGCGTGCCAGATTCGAGGAGCTGAACATGGACCTTTTCAGGAAGTGTATGGAGCCTGTCGAGAAGTGCTTGAGAGATGCTAAGATGGACAAGAGTACTGTGCATGATGTTGTTCTTGTGGGTGGTTCTACTAGGATCCCCAAGGTGCAGCAGCTATTGCAGGACTTCTTCAATGGGAAGGAGTTGTGCAAGAGCATCAACCCCGACGAGGCTGTGGCCTATGGTGCAGCGGTCCAGGCGGCAATTTTGAGTGGTGAGGGCAATGAGAAGGTGCAAGATCTATTGCTCTTGGATGTTACTCCGCTGTCTCTTGGTTTGGAAACTGCTGGAGGTGTCATGACTGTTTTGATTCCAAGAAACACCACAGTTCCCACCAAGAAGGAGCAAGTCTTCTCGACCTACTCGGACAACCAGCCCGGCGTGCTCATCCAGGTTTATGAGGGTGAGAGGGCGAGAACCAGGGATAATAACTTGTTGGGCAAGTTTGAGCTCTCAGGCATTCCTCCAGCTCCTAGAGGTGTTCCTCAGATTAACGTCTGCTTTGACATTGACGCTAATGGTATATTGAATGTCTCTGCCGAAGACAAGACCACCGGCCAGAAGAACAAGATCACGATTACAAATGACAAGGGAAGGCTGTCAAAGGAAGAGATTGAGAAGATGGTACAGGAAGCGGAGAAATACAAGGCCGAGGATGAGGAGCACAAGAAGAAGGTGGACGCAAAGAACGCACTGGAGAATTACGCCTACAACATGAGGAACACCATCAAGGACGAGAAGATCAGTGCCAAGCTCCCTGCGGCGGACAAGAAGAAGATTGAGGATGCCATTGAGGAAGCCATTCACTGGCTGGATGGCAACCAGCTCGCCGAGGCGGACGAGTTCGAGGACAAGATGAAGGAGCTTGAAGGCATTTGCAACCCCATAATCGCAAAGATGTACCAAGGTGCTGGTCCTGACGTGGGTGGCGGCATGGATGAAGATGCCCCTCCGGCTGGTGGTAGCGGCGCCGGCCCCAAGATCGAGGAGGTGGACTAAGGTGGTAGGGACCCCGATGTTGGTAGGACCGATGCTTGAAGATGCTTGGTGCTTTGATCTTTGAGAGTTTACAGTTTCCCTTATGCTTACCTGGTGATATTGGGTTCTTTCGGTTTTGGAAGGAAACCTTATGGGTTATAGGTTATGTTGTTTTCTCTTTCAATGTTGAAACTTATATGAGTGCGCGGATTTATGTTTTTCATTTTCCCTCTGGACAAATGGGATGTTGTGGGATGGGTTACTTTTTAAGAAATTGTTCCTCCGACGCACATTCTCTGTTAAGGAAATTGAATGGGGGCTTTAAGCACGAAAATAGAGAAGCACCCAAAACAATGCTAGGCGATGTCTCAAGACGGGTGAAGATGATCGTGTAACAGTGGGGTTGTGCCGCTAGACCAGCTCGAAGGGTCTTTTCAGATCCTATCTTCGATCTAGTTAAATGTAGGTCGATTTAACACAAAAGGAGAATAATGAATTCTAACTTGGTCCGTGCATGGAGTAACTGGTCGGAATAAAATATGAGATTCTTATATTGGGGGATTGTCGTGCATAGCTGCGTGGCTCTGTGCGAAAGTGGGTGAAAAATTTACTTGAAATGTAAAATTCTCTTAAATCATATATAGTTCATGGCAAATGAATGCTGAACAGGATGAAGAAATGATCTGAAATGGCATAATTAATGAAAGTAAATCAAATGATCACATGTAACATGATCAAATGAAAATTTAATTATGAAATGTCACTTCTAAAAATCACATGCATCATTATGGCTGCATTTGGTTTGATTTTGAGGTAAATGCAAAAGAGTTCGCGTTAAAAGATTTTTTAGAAATATAAATAATTTTTTGGTAAAGTATAATTTAAAAGTGATTTGGAAGTGACTTTCTTTTAAATATTATTTGAAAAAATCACACTTTGAAGAAAATTTGCTGTGCTTCCAAAAGAAAACCAAACTCAAATCAAATGCCAATAAAGGGCTTAGCCTATGGGCGAGCGAAATCTAGCACCGATGACTGTCGCTTAAGGTCATATGACCTGAGGTGACCCCCTATAAGGGCAGCCTTCACGTCACGTGATTCGAAGTACTATTGCCTAGGGATGCTCGCAGTTAGACCTAACTCATTGAGATGAAATTGTCGCGTTGCATAATGGAGGAGAGATTTTTACATGAAGGAATGGTTGAATTGGAATTTAGTTAATATAATGAGGGCAAAATGGAACGAAAAATAATTAGTTGGCTTTGTGTAAATGCTAAAGGCCTAAGGCAGGGACTTTTTAGGACTTTGGAGGTACAATTGTATTTCCCAAAAACTCCAAAAAAAAAAAAAAAATTATAAACACCACTTGCATTTTTCCAAAGCCTTTAGATTTCCAAAAATCAAGCCCCATTTAATTTCCAATTAAGTCCCTCGATAAATAAATTATTCACAACAAGTCCTCCGCAATAATTACAAGTTTTCAATGTTACAGAAGTTTTTCCAAGTTTTTCCATTTTGATTTTTAACTTTTCATTTTAATCTGTTACTTTTTAACTCTTTAGGCTTAACTCGTACATATTACTAATGTGCGGTTTACGAATATTTTAGCTAATGACCTCCCCAATAGACAGACAAAAAAAATCTCCATAATAGTAAAATTAAAATCTCATGGTAGATACTCCTTTTACTTTATCGATTCAAACTCGCCTGGGCGGTGCTCCTCCGAGGTGATTGTTAAGCCTCGCGACCTTCCCTCCACTAGTAACCTTGGTGTCCATTTTGGCAACTCTATCGGCATTGCTCCGTCAAGTTGTGAGCAACGCACCCTCCATCCGTAGATCTAAATCTAGTGATTCCATCGACGCTGGTGGCCCTCGAATCAATCCAGGAAGGTCCCCTTTTCTGGCGTGCTTTCTCTCGGCTCTAGTACCACCCCCTGGCTTCCCTTTCACTCCGTGAATTTCTGGGCCTCCATCCCTCGAGCGTCCTCTCTTCTCTTGGCTGTGTGCTTGGTGTCCTTGGTAGAGATCTTTAATAAATTCATAAGACCCATCCCAAGACTTGACAATGAGGCTTGCTTTCCGCAATTTTGTTTTTTTTTTTTTTTTGTTTTTATTATACTTTTTGTACAATCTATTTCGTATTGACTATTGGGTGTTATCTTCATTGCTTGCACACCGTGTGACTCAGGATTAAATTGGTAACGAGACCACAAGCAAACATTTTCATAGAAAGAGAGAAGATTGTGAAAGGCCATTGGAGTAATATAATGTAATGAAACTCCTGCATTCAGATTTTTTAGAGGTGGCAAAATGGACCGTAAACTCATACATGACCCATTTAAATCATAAATGGATCACTTATTTTTTAAAGAAACTAGTTAAATGAGTTTAAAAATTGAAGGTTTAAGATAAATGGGTCTTAAATAGGTTGGACTTAGAATCCATTTTCAACTAATGTCTCACAATCTCTCTCTTCCTCTTTAACTTCATAAAAAAAAAAAAAAAAATATATATATATATATATATTTATAAAAATCGAAATTATAATTATTTTTTATATTTTAATTTTCTTTTTTTTTTTTTGTCTTTTTTCTTTCCTTTTTTTTTTTTTTTTTTTTTCTTTCTTCTTCCTCCTTCCTTAGCCGATGGCTAGCATGGTGATGGCCAGTGACCGACTAAGTGAACTTGAGTTGGTTGGATCCGGCGAGGTGGAGGCCTTGCTAGACGTCTACGAGGTTTAAGCTCACTTGATGTCGGTGACGCTCGAGCCTCACCAATCTAGCGAGACTTGAGCTTGCCGATCTAGCGAGACTCGAGCTTACCGATCTGGCGAGGCTCGAGTTCGCTAGTGTCAGGCGAGCTGGAGGTTCGCGTGTGGTCGATCGCTAGCCGCCATCGTGGTCGGCAGCCGAAATAATAAGAAAAAGAAAAGAAAAAAAAAGAAAAGAAAAAGAAAAAGAAAAGAAAAAAAAAAAAAGAAAAATTATATTCTTAAAAAATAAAAATTAAAAAATTAAAAAATTGTTTTTTAAAAAAAAAAAAATCAAAAATTCGATTATTTAAAATTAGATTTTCAATTTTTTTTTTAAATTATAAAAATTTTCTATTAAATTTGTATTGCATAAAAGTATTTTAGAAATATCATTTTAAAAAAAATCATAAAAAATAAGTTTTCTTAAATTTAGTTAAATAGGTCGGGTATGGGTCGAGTATGGATCGGATCGGGTATGGATAAAATTTTTGCATTTCAATAAATGTATGATAAATAGATTAAATGGGCGGGATTTTGATCGGACTATTTATGATCCGACCTAAATTTGATCCGATCTATTCGTTTAATAGGTTTAAGATTTTTTGGTTGGTCAGGGGGACTATTAGCTAAAGCACGTGACCTTAAATCCTTAAAGATAAGATCACGATTAGACTTTCCACCAATGAGAATTCTCAACATAAGGACTGCACGCCAGGCTTCGGGCTCCAAAAAGTCTAGATGACTGCAATGTACACGTCAACTTGCCCAAGGGACGCCCCCACCAACCGCCAACCGCCTAAACTGTCAAAGCCGCTCCTGTCCGGTTTGTCCGATCCAACGGCCACCGCTCCACCACCACCGGAGCGTTCTCGAATCCCCAAAAGACCGCTTCCACGTCAGCCAAAACCTTTATAAAGTTATAAAGCCCTCCACTCTCTCTCTCCTTCCCTCTCTCTCAGTACAAAGGTTCTTTCTTTCTTCGCTTGTGTCATCGGCGATCGGCAGGGTCGTTTCCCAAACCATTTTTTTTTTTCAGAGGGAGAATCGGAAACAAATAGGAATTGATGGAGGGAAAAGGAGTGGGGCATTGACTTGGGAACGACCTACTCTTGCGTCGGCGTCTAGCGACACCACCGGGTCGAGATCATCGCCGACGACCAGGGCAACAGGACGACGCCCTCCTACGTCGGCTTCACCGACGGCGAGAGGCCGATGGGCGGCGCTGCCAAGAACCAGGTCTTCATGAACCCCACCAACTCCGTCTTCAGTGTGTGATGTCGTTTCTTGCTATGTTTCTTTGGGGGCTCAGTTTGGTCTCCGTTCGGCTGTTCGATCGCTTTGGTGACGTTGTCTTCGATGTTCTTAATGTTTCTTAGCTTTCTTTGGATGAATTTACTTTGTTTTTGTTTTTGCGAAAAAATGGGTACACATAGTTGATGTTTACTGCATGTTAGAAGATGCTAGTCAGATCGGTGATGCCATACTATTTTTAGTTTGGGGCAAGCTTTGCTGGTCTCGTTGTTTATCACAAATAGCGTTGGGCGACTGTATTTTATAAATGGCACTGATGACATCTGAGTAGACAATGTATGAAGGATAGCTTAGTTGTGGAGAATATTTTTCCCATTAAGATTATGAATTTATCCTGGAAGTTAGAGAGGGACCTCTACTTGTTGGCTGGTTTTTTAACTGGCTGGTCTCATGAGATTTTACCGTTTCATTTCCTTATTTGCTTTAAGTCCTAGTTCATCATGGTGTTATATCTCGCAACTGTAGCTTATATGATAATTTTGATATTGACAGATGTGAAGCGGTTAATTGGAAGGAGATTCAGTGACCTTTCAGTCCAGAATGATATAAGCTCTGGCCGTTCAAGGTCATTGCTGGTCCTGGCGACAAACCCATGATTGTTGTCAACTACAAGGGTAAAGAGAAGCACTTTGCTGTGGAGGAAATCTCATCCATGGTCCTTACAAAGATGTGTGAGATTGCTGAGGCGTACCTTGGGATGACTATTAAGAATGCTGTGGTCACGGTCCCTGCCTACTTCAATGACTCTCAGAGGCAGGCTGCAAAGGATGCTAGTGTCATTGCTGGCCTCAATGTCATGTGTATTATCAATGAACCGACCATGGCAGCCATCGCCTACAGTCTTGACAAGAAGGGCAACTAGCACTGGAGAAAAGAATGTGTTGGTTTTTGACCTTGGGGGTGGTACTTTTGATGTTTCTCTGATTACTATTGAAGGGGTATCTTTGAAGTGAAGACCACAGCTGGAGACACTCAGCTTGGCGGTGAGGACTTTGATGAAAGAATGGTCAACCACTTTGTACAGGAGTTTAAGAGGAAGCATAAGGAGGACATCAGTGGAAATCCCAGGGCTCTGAGGAGATTGAGAACTGGTTGTGAAAGGCAAAGAGGATGCTCTCCTCGATTGATCAAACAACTATGGAAATCGACTCTCTTTGTGAGGGCGTCGTGTTTATAACACCGTTATGCGTGCCACTTTCAAGGAGCTGAACATGCATCTCTTTTGGAAGGGTATGGACCCCGTTGAGAAGTGTTTGAAAGATGCTGAGATGGACAAGAGCAGTGTGCATGATGTTATTCTTGTGGGTGGTTCTACTAGGATCCCCAAGGTGCAGCCGCTATTGCAGGACTTCTTCAATGGGAAGGAGCTTTGCAAGAGCATTAATTCCGACAAGGCCGTGGCATATGGTGCAGCAGTCCAAGCGGCAATTTTGAGTGGTGAGGGTAATGAGAAGATTCAAGATCCATTGCTCTTGGATGTTACGCTGTTATTTCTTGTTTTGGAAGCTGCCGTTGGTGTCACCTGCTGTCTTGATACAAAGAAACACCATCATTCCCACCAAGAAGGAGCAGGTCTTCTCGACCTACTTGGACAATTAACATGGCATCTTCACCCAGGCTTATGAGGGTGAGATATGCAATGACGAGGGATAATAACTTGTTGGGCAAGTTTGAGCTCGCGGCATTTTCTCCAGCTCCTAGGGGCGTTCCTCAGATTAACGTCTGCTTCAACATTGACGCTAACGGTATATCATGTCACTGCTGAAGACGAGCACCGGCCAGAAGAAAAGATCACGAGCACGGGCGACAAGAGAAGGCTGTCCAAGGAAGAGATTGAGAAGATGGCCCAGAAAGCAGAGAAATACAAGGCCAAGGATTGTTAGAAAATAGTAAAATTGAATTTGTTTGAAGAAGAAATTAGCTTATTTGTCTTTTAATTGTTTTTTGGTTAAGTATGTGAAAGCAAGGAGTATGGCGGTTTGCAAACCGCCAAAGAAAAGTGTGCAGCAAGAAGGCACACGTTGATAAAAAAAAAAAGGAGGCTGCAGTGGCGCTTCTACTCCTTAAACCGACTTCATTAAATGGCCCTTACAAACCGCCTTTGAAGAGTTGATCCAGGTGTGAACTTACCAAAGCAATTTTGTTTGTTTCCCTCTTGAAGTCGGTTAATGGACTAAACTTGGGGCAGTGAAGTTTGGTCAAAAAGAAGGGGCACACATTATAATAATATATTAGCAGCTAGTGGAGTCTACAAGAAGAAGCAGGGAGCACGTCAGTCAAAAGGTGAAAGGGAAGCAAGGTTCAACTTGCTAACTTTGTACTTGGACGTGAAGAAAAAGTTGCAACAACTCCCTTTCACACTGAAGACGGCAAAAATCAAGAGGAAAAGTTCAGCTTCGCTTCTTGCATGTTGAAGTCCAGGCGGTGGAAGCTGCTCATAAATATATAGAGTTACGTTAGTTTATTTTTTTAGAGAGTGAGAGAGCTTTAGTAGCTTATAGAGAGAAATAGAGAGATAGTTTTAAGCTTAGCAAAGCTTGTGTGTACTTCATATTAAGCCTTCGCAAGGCATTTTGAGTACTATAATCTCTCTTTCTGTGTTTGCACTCTCTCCTTACCAAATTTTTCAAAGCTCGTTTATTCTTTTGGTTCCAATAAGGATGAGGAGCACAAGAAGAAGGTGGATGTGAAAAATGATCTGGAGAACTATGCATATAACATGAGAAACACCATCAAGGATGAGAAGATCAGCGCCACTCTCCATGCGGCGGGCGAGAAGAAGATTGGGGATGCCATCGAGCAAACAATCCACTGGCTGGACAGTAACCAGCTCACTGAGGCAGACGAGTTCAAGTACAATACATTATTTCTAGTGACATTTCGGCCACACAATGTATTATGTAGTTTGATATCTTATTTCGGCATTACAACGGTCTTAAGAACATGCATTTTTTGCTATTCAAATAGGCAGCATAACCACATATCTTAAGCTTTGGAGTTTGCACTATTACAACGACCTAAGAACATGCATTTTTTGACTATTCAAATGGGCAGCACAAAGACGCATTCTAAATTCTATAATTCTAAACAAATATTACAATGTCCCAGCATGTATTTCTATATGAATTTGGAAATGAGGGAGTCAAGACTTATATTTCTATACACTGTTCCTAACAAATGAGTGTAGCTTCTATTGTCCATAATTAGCTTGCTTTTAGCAAAGGCCATGCGAGATGCATTTTTTATAGGTCCTTCATTAGCTCTACCAAAGATAATTGTATTTGTCTCCTCCTTATAGTTGCTAACTAAAGTGAGACTCAGTCCTAATTTTTCATTGTGAATTACATTCATCGGGGTGTAATCCCCATTCCTAATTTGATGCAGATGGCCCAAAGACAAGAAACTGCCATAGTACTAGTTAGAGCCAGCAATCTTCAATAATCTTCCATCATTGATCGCTCTAAAGGAGTTCCTCATTACCGTTGACACGACTAAAAGTGGAATCTGCGATTTCCATAAGTTGACAAAAATGCATAACATTGCGAGTGGCCCCAACTCCTGATAAACTTGGTTGATGGTCTTGCCATTCTTGAAGTAGATGTGAGAATATGGCTTCTTGGTCTTCCCTCTAGCATGGTGCTCACTTGTAGGGACTAATGTACTGCATGGTTCAACATAAAAGACAAGTTACCATATAGTTTCTCAACTCTTACTGTCCTTTTCAACCCTAGGACTCAACAGAAAGATAAATAAATCAAAGTATAATCTTATGCTTACTCTAGAGTTGTCACATTTATTGCAACTGCAAAGAATTTTTGACCATTTGATAACACCATGAAGAATTATCTGTGGCACTTTGTGTAGAATTGGAAAAATTAAGAAGAATAAAGCATTAAAGAGACGAGGCAAGTGACCGTACGAGAAAGAACTTACATCATGATTTCTGAAAGTGTACTTCACCGGAGCCCCATCAAATAGTCCAGTTGATAATAGGCTTTGGTTGGATAAGATTAGGGCTAGGCTCAATAGTCGTGGCTAGCTTCTTTCGTCAATGAGCTTTTCATTTTTTTTGTATTGCCTAGCAAATTTGAATCACATTTCGAAGTAGGATGAGCACTTGGCTCAACTATGCCCACTTGACTACTGCCCTTGAAGATTGAATAGAGTTCTCATTGTTTGTCATTGCCTCACCATTGGAAATGGCCATGACTCCTCCATAAACAACAACATTTCATTTGCCCTTAATTAGAACCTAATGTTCAATGTGCATTGAATCCACCATTGCGACTAACAAGCATGGGTATGTTATCTCGACAACCATTTGGTTCAGTAGTGATCGTCTAGCTAGTTTCTCCTAACAAGTGAGTGTAGTTTTTATTGTTTGCAATTGCCTTGTTATAGCAAAAGGCCATAAGAGATGCATCTTTCATAGGTCCTTCATTAGCTCTGCTGGAGACGATCATATTCATCTTCTGCTCATATTTGCCGACTAAAGTGAGACTTGGGTCTAATCTTTCATTGTGAATTACATCCATCTAGTGTTATCCCATTCTAAATTTGACACAAATGGCCCAAAGCCAAGAAGCTGCCGTAGTACTTGTTAGAGCTAGTAGTCCTCAATAATCTTCCATTATTGATCGTTCTCAAAGAATTCCTTATTGCCACAGACATGACTAAAGCAGAACTTGCGATTTTCAGAAGTCAATGAAAAGGTATATCATTGGAAGTGGCCTTCAACTCCTGGCAAACTTGGTTGTGAGAATGACTTCTTGGCCTTCCCTTTAGCATGGTTTCAAACTTGTGAGGACAAATGTTCTGCATGGTTCAACATAGAAGATAAGTTACCGTACAAATTCCCAACTCTGACTATCCCTTCAACACTAGTACTCAATAGAAAGACAAATAAATCTAAGTATAATTAATTGCTTAACTTAGAGTTGTTGCCTTCATTGTAGTTGCAAAGAATTTTGGACCCATTTATAACAACATGAAGAATTATCTGTGGACCTTCGAGTGTCAAATGTCGACGCTTGAAAGTGTACTTCACCAGAGAGAATCATCAAATACACTAGTTAATAATAGACAATGGCTGGATTCCAGGGATATATGTTAGGGCTAGGCTTATTAGTCGTGGCTAGCTTCTTTCTTTTGTGAGCTTCCTGTTGTTTTAACTTACCTAATGGATTCGAATAGCCCTCTAGTGTAGGATGAGCATTTAGGTCAACTGTGCCCATCTATCTAGTTGTCCTTGTGGATTGATTGGGGTTCTAATTATCTATCATCGCCTCACTATTGAAGGTGGCCTTGACACCTCCATAAACAATGCAATTTCCTTTGTTCTTATTATTCGAACCAAAGCTTCAATGTGCATTGTATCCATCATTATGAATGACAAACAGAGATATATTATCCTGACGACCATTCAACTCAACGGTGTTTGTATAGCTACTTGCTCCTAACAAATTAGTGCAGCATCTATTGTCCACAATTGCCTTGTTTTTAGCAAAGGCCATGTGTATATTTATACATAAAATCAATCTATCTTATCAACTCTACCAAAGACAATCGTATTTGTCTCATTCTCATAGTTGTCGGCTAAATTAAGACTTAGGTCTAATCTTTTATTGTGAATTACATCTATTGGAGTTTTGTCCCCATTCTCAATTTGACACAGCTTGAAGCCAAGAAGCTACCAAGCACTTAATAGAGCTAGTAGTCCTAAAAAATCTTCCATAATTGATTGTTCTAAAAGAGTTCCTTATTACCACAGATACGACTAAAAGTAGAACCTACAATTTCCAAAAGTTGACGAAAAGGCATATCATTTGGAGTGGTCCTCAACTCTAGACAAACTTGGTTGATAGTCTTGGCATTTTCGAAGTAAATATGAGAATATGACTTCTTGGTCTTCTCTCCAGCATGGTGTGTGACATCCCAAGTTTTCTTAATTCCAGAATTATGCATAGATTAGGGGATTTTATATTTCTATGTGTTAAGAAAAGGATCCAAATGCAATAATTTGTCTTCAAGGTGCGAACCATGCGAGATGAGCTCGTGATTAAGATCGTAATGATCAAGTTGAGTGGGGGAGCGATATTAGTTATTAAAAATTGCACTGAGCTACATGTTATAACTGAATAAATCTCTAATTTTTGTCTAGTAATCGTTAAATTAGTTTCACATTTAGTATTGGTGATCTCATGACCCTATAAAATTAGAGAACACATTGTTATAAATTCACATAATGTAACACTAACGGACCTCTAGACTAAGCCTAACTAACTGGACAACCTATACAACCTATTCTATTTATAATGGCCGAATTCTATAGGGGTAGAATTTACAATAAGATAAATGAGTATGGGCTAATGATGGTACATGGGGGAGGATGCTAATGAGCCACTAAATTACCTCATTAGAACCTAATTTCAAGACAAGTGGCATGATTAAGTTCTAAGCTAGATTGAGTGCATGTAAGGGGGAAGAAAACTCTTCCTTGGTCTCTCCACCTCCCCCTCGAATTCATACAAGGAAAGGCCAAGTGGCCTTGATGCCTTGCCATTTGTCCAATTTCATGCAAACAAAGGGACCAAAACCCAAAAACCATCCATTCTCTCAAATCTCCCTTTAGAAGCTCTCACATTTGAAGCCATTTGCGAAGAAGGGAAGGAGGCCCTCTTAAGCGTAAGTCTAGGTAAGGGAAATTGCTAAATGCTAGGTTATTTCATCCCCCTTGTTGCTCGGTGATGTGGCTAGTTTGGCGTGAATTTTCCGTAGGCCGTGAGTAGTAGTTTTGGGGTTGAAACTCTTCATGCATGCAAGTTGGTTTCAATAATGAAGTTAAGTAGAACTTAAGTTAAGGTTTAGACTAAGATTGAGAGTATTCTAGGAGAATTCTTCAAGGTTTTCGCATTTATACTTGCTGGACATGTTTTGTTTTGGATTGGTGATCAAGGTTATTGCATGTGGCTGAATCAAGGGGAGCGCCATGACCAAGTAGTGGTCCAAACTGAGATGTTTAGTCTCCAATGTGCACTATTTTGATGGTAAGCCAAGAGCTTGAGGGACACGAATCGATTACTTGTGCCGGTAGCAGACTGAGTGTGCACTGTGAGGGCTTTATTTGCATTCGGTTTGTACTCGTGCTATGAGTTCTTGTGGTGGTTCATTTTATGCATGCTATGGTGTTGAGATGTGTTGATTTCACATACACTTATGTGCTGTGAGTTCTAGTGATGATAGAGCTGCATAGGTTCGGGTAGTGAGTGAGATTAGTGCTCATTTTGCTTGTGGATGACCACCGAGTTGCTTGTGATGCACGACTTTCTTTGTGGAATGTAATTTTGTCTTGTGACCTGTTTTTTTGAAAATTTTTAGATATTGGATGTGTGCAATTTGTATAAGCTGAAATTGACCAATAGATACTGGATGCGTGCAATTGGAATTTATTGGAAGTGCAACTTGGTAGGATGTAACCATGACATTTGTTTGTGGCACAATATATATATATATTTTGGTAGCGGTGTTCGTGTGACATAAATTAAAGATTTTTCTGTGAACATCGTGTGAAATGAGTAATCTAAGAGATTTCCATTGGCGAGCAATCCAATGATGCCCCGGGAGAGTCAAGATGCCCAAGGCCAGCGACCCTTGGATGCCTTAGATAGTGAACCGAGATGCCTCAGAGTAATATGCCCATGGCTATTGTCCCGAAAGTGATTTGAGCGGAGTGGCCAGCAACCTAGTGTGAATTCGTAACTCAAGGATGGAAAATGATCACATGAGATAGTAAATTCATAAGGCGCGTGAGTACGTGTGTAAGAGTGTGAAATTGTGTGGAATTCATGCTTGAGTTCGCGTGTGGATTGTCATGAGCATGTGAATGCATTCTGTTTTAATCACGTGAATATTATGTGCCTTGTTTGACTATTATTATGTATGAGCATGTTTCTTTTGCTGAGATATATGTTGTACAGATTGCTACCTTGTCATTGGGTGTTCGGATTGTGCACAAAATCATACGTGCATTATTATGGTAGTGTAGGTGCATTCGGTTCTGAATTAAATGAGGTTCATAGGTTTTACCTTGCTCATTTCATGTGGATATAACTTGCTTAGCTAGGCTGTGATTTCATGACTTATTCTTGGTTTGTTGGACTAGGTTGTCCTAAGTAGTGGGTGGATTAAGTAATTTAGGACTTAGTTATTTCCTTTACTGAGCGTTGCTCACCCCATTATATTCTTTATATCGAGAGCATGGACAAACCCTTGGTTGCACGCTATGGAGCGATTGCCTACATCGAGGGCTTGTTCTAGGATTTGCAAGACCCAAACACATACTTGATTTTTACCCGTTATGAGGTTGTACTTTGGATAGATGATGGACGACTAGCATGGATTCCCATGCACTTTATTTTGTGGTTTTTCAACCATGAGGGTGAGCTCTTCGGACTACTCTGTTTTGGGAATGACGGACCGGATACCGAGGCTACTAGCGCCTAAGTAGAAGAAGCACCATGGTGGAGATTTTTGTTTTGGTATAGATTGGAGATCACCGGGTAGAGGAGAATAGGCACCTGTTTGGCCCCTCCGAGGCGTGTATATATCCTTTCTGAAAGTGATGCCATGAATATATGAGTAGTGAAAAATGTGAAAATTCCCATGTAAGTAAGAACAATAATGGATATGAAATGGAAGCAAGTGTTTATGATGTCAACCCTTATGTGGAACGTGTATGCGTTCCTCATTGATAGCATTAAAGCTCTAAAAGAAGTTATTATCTTCCAATTGCATAACTAAAGTTAAAAAGAAATCAATTAGTATGTGTAATGGTCTCTTAGCTGGAGCGTCCTTATGCATGTATAATTCATGTTATAAATGCTAACCTTTATAACAGACTTTCGTGTGCGTGATAACATAGAATAATTAGAAGGACAAGGATTAGAAAGTGATGGATTGGGATGTCATATGGTGCTCAAACTTCTTTGTCTTGCCACTCTCTAAACAGATGTGGAAGTGTACTTCACCAAAGTCCCATCAAATATTCCAATCAATATAATAGACTCTGGTTGGATAAATGATGTATGCTAGGGTCAGGTTCACTAGCCATGGCTAGCTTCTTTCTTCTACAAGTTTTTTTGTTGTTTTGAATTACCTAGCAAATTCGAATCATGCTCCGGAGTAGGATGAGCATTTGGTTCAACTATGCCTACCTGTCTAGTTGCTCTTAAACATTGAGTAGAGCTCTAATCGTCTATCATTGCCTCACTATTTAAAGTGGCATTGACTCCCCCAAAATAATGTTGTTTCCTTTGTTCTTTTAATTCGAATGTAAGCTTCGATGTGCCTTGCATCAACCATTACGAATGACAAACATGGGTATGTTATCCCGACGACCATTATGCTCACTGGTGTTCATTTGGCTAGTTGTACCTAACAAATGAGTGTAATATTTGTTGTCCACAATTGCCTTGATTTTAGCTAAGGTTAAGCGAGATGCATCTTTCATAGGTCCTTCATTAGCTCTACCAAAGATAATTGTATTTGTCTCCCCCTCATGGTTGCCGTAAAGTGAGAATCGGGTCCAATATTTCATTATGAATTACAGCCATGGGGTGTTATTCCCATTCTTAATCTGACATAGATGGCTTGAAGCCAAGAAGCTATCACTGTACTTATAAGAACCAATAGTCCTTAATAATTATCCATCATTGATTTTTCTAAAAGAGTTCCTTATTGCCACAGGCATGACTAAAAGCAAAACCCGCAATTTTCAGAACTCGACGAAAAGACATGTCATTAGGAGTGGCCCTCGACTCCCAACAAATTTGATTCATGGTCTCGTCATTCCTGAAGTAGATGTGAGAATATGGCTTCTTGGTCTTCCTTTAGCATGATGCTCAAACTTGCAAGGACAAATATATCACACGGTTCAACATAAAAGACAAGTTACTGTACAAATTCTTAACTCTTATTCTCCTCTTCAACACTAGGACTCAATAGAAAAACAAATCAATCTAAGCGTAGTCAATTGCTTACCTTAGAATTGTGGCATTCATTGTAACTACAAAGAATTTTCGACCCATTTATGACAACATGAAGAATTATCTGTGGACCTCCGAGTGTCAAATGTCCAATAAAAAACTAGAAAAATTAAAAAGAATAATGCATTAAAGAGACGGGGCAAAAGACCATATGAGAAAGAACTTACATCACGACTTTTGAAAGGGTAGTTCACCAGAGTCCCATCAAATACTCCAATTGATAACAGACTTTGGTTGGATAAGGAATATATGTTAGGGTTAGGCTTACTAGCCATGGCTAGCTTCTTTCTTTTGTGAGCTTTTTGTTGTTTTCAATTACCTAGTATATTCAAATCACACTTCGGAGTAGGACGAGCATGTGGCTCAACCATGCCCACCTCTCTAGTTGCCCTTGAAGATTGAGTAGGATTTGATTTTTATCATCTCCTCACTGTTGGAATGGCCTTAATGCCTCTAGAAGCAACGCCATTTCCTTTGTTCTTATTATTCGAACCTAAGTTTTGATGTGCATTGCATCCACTATTACGAATGACAACCATGGCTTTATTATTCCGACAACCATTCGACTCAATGGTGTTCATTTGGCTAGTTGCCCTAACAAATGTGTGTAGTTTTCATTGTCCATCTTTCAAATGAATACCATTGAGTCGAATGATTTCGGGCCATGCGAGATGCATCTTTCATAAGTCTTTCATTAGCTCTACCAAAGACAATTGTATTTGTCTACTCCTCATACTTGGCGGTTAAAGTGAGACACAAGTCTAATCTTTCTTTGTGAATTACATCCATTGGGGTGTTATCTCCATTCTTAATCTAACATAGATGGCTCGAAATCATGAAGCTATCTACTACTTGTTAGAGCCATCAGTCCTCAATAATCTTCCATCATCAACCATTCTAAAAGAGTTTTTTATTGCCGCAGATGCGACTAAAAGCGAAACCTGCGATTTCTAGAAAGTCGACGAAAAGGCATGTGAGAATATAGCTTTATGGTCTTCCCTCTAACATGGCGCTCAAACTTCTTTGCTTGCCACTCTCAAAGTAGATGTGAAAGTGTACTTCACCGGAGCCCCATCAAATACTTGAGTTGATTATAGACTCTGATTGGAGAAGGGATATATGCTAGGGCTTGGTTCACCAGTTGTGGCTAGTTTATCTCTTTTACGAGTTTTTTGTTGTTTCGAATTACCTAGCAAATTTGAATTGCATTTCGGAGTAGAATGAGCATTTGGCTCAACTATATCCACCTATCTACTTGCCCTTGAAGATGCAGCAGGGTTCTGATTGTCTATCATCGCCTCGCTATTGGAAGTAGCCTTGACTCCTCTAGAAACAACACCATTTTCTTTGTTCTTATTATTTGAACCTAAGCTTCGAAGTGTGTTACATCCACCATTACGAATGACAAGCATGGGTATGTTATCGTGACGACCATTCGGCTCAATGGTGTTCGTCCGGCTAGTTGCTCCTAACAAATGGGCGTAGTTTTTATTATCCACAATTGCCTTATTTTTAGCAAAGGCTATGCGGGATGTGACTTTCATAGGTCCTTTATCAACTCTACCAAAGACAATTGTATTTGTCTCCTCCTCATGGTTGCCACAAAAGTGAGACTCAATTCTAATCTTTGAGTGTGAATTACATTTATCGGGGTGTTATACCCTTTCTTAATCTAACATATATGTCGTGAAGCCAAGAAACTACCACAGTACTTGTTAGAGCCAACAATCATCAATAATCTTCAATCATCGATCGTTCTAAAATAGTTCTTCATTGCCGTTGACATGACTAAAAGTGGAACTTGTGATTTCCAGTAGTTGATGAAAAGTTATATCATTGGGAGTGGCCCTCAACTCTTGACAAACTTGGTTGATGGTCTTGTCATTCTCAAAGTAAATATGATAATTTGGTTTCTTGGTCTTCCTTCTAACATGGTACTCAAACATATGAGGGCTAATGTACTGCACGGTTCAACATAGAAGACAAGTCAAAGTACAAATTCCCAACTCTTAGGGTGCGAATGATAACCATTCTGGCCATAAATTGATTTCTGGAAGAGATTTTTCTATTTCTATTTTTATATGAGTTTTTAAGCAATAACGATATAAAATTTCTACTCTAAAAATAGAAATTTGTTTGATAATGACACAAAATTTCTTCCTTTCAGAAGGCGGCGGATCGGCGATTGGCAGCGATGAACGGCGGCGATGGCGATCGGCGACCGATAGACGGTGGTCGGCGGTAACGAATGGAGGACACGATGAGAAAAATTTTTATTTCTCATTTTTGTTTCAGAAATAGAGAAGTAGAAAATTTTTACTTCTGATTTCTATTCCAAACCTATTTCTGGAACAAGAATCTATTTTAGAAATAGAAAAATGAAATAATTTTATCAAACGAATTTCTATTTTAGAAACAAGTCTGGAATAAAAAAAATTGTTTATGGAACAGAAATCAGAGGTTGTCATGCACCCCCTTAGTGTCCTCGTCAACTCTAGGACTCAACAGAAAGACAAATAAATCTAAGTATAATCAGTGTGGACCTCCAAGCATGAAATGTCCAATAAAAAACCGAAAAAATTAAGAAGAATAAATATTAAAGAGACTAGGCTAGTGACTATACAAGAATGAACTTACCACATGACTCCTGGAAGTGTACTTCACTAGAATCCCATCAAATACTCCGATCGATGATAAACTACGGTTGGATAAGGGATATATGTTAGGGCCAGGCTCACTAGCCGTGGCTAGTTTCTTTCTTCTTTGAGCTTTTGGTTGTTTTTAATTACCTAGAAGATTTGAATTGCATTCTGAAGTAGGATGTGCATTAGGCTTAACTATGCCTACCTATCTAGTTATCGTTTCCTTTGAGCAGAGTTTCGATTGTTTATTCTCGCCTCACTATTGGAAGTGACATTGACTCCTCCAAAACAACATTTGTTCTTATTTGAATCTAAGCTTCGATGTGCATTGCATCCATCATTACGAATGACAAGCATTGGTATGTCATGACGACCATTTGGCTCAATAGTATTCGTTTGGCTAGTTTCTCTTAACAAATGAGTAGAGTTTTTATTGTCCATAATTGCCTTGTTTTTAGCAAATGCTATGTGAGATGCATCTAGCATAAGTCTTTCATCACTTCTACCAAAGACAATTGTATTTATCTCTTCCTCATAATTGCCGTCTAAAGTGAGAGTGAGCCTAATCTTTTTAATGTGAATTACATTAATTGAGGTATTATCCCCATTCTTAATTTGACACAGATGGCCCGCAGCCAAGAAGCTATCATAGTACTTGTTAGAGCCAGCAATTCTTAATAATCCTCTATTATTGATCGTTCTAAAAAAGTACCTTATTGCCGTAGACATGACTAAAAACAGAACCTATGATTTCCAGAAGTCCACGAAAAGGCATATCATTGGGAATGGCCTCAACTCCCAACAAACTTGATTGATGGTCTTGCCATACTTGAAGTAGATGTAACAATATGGCTTCTTGGTCTTCCTTTTAGCATGTTGCTCAAACTTCTTTATCTTACTAGTCTTGAAGTAGATGTGAAAGTGTATTTCACCAGAGTCCCATAAAATACTCTAGTCGATAATAGACTCCAGTTAAATAAGGGATATATGTTAGGATAGGCTCACTAGATGTGGTTAGCTTCTTTCTTCCACAAGCTTTTTGCTATTTTGAATTAACGAGTAGATTAACATCATACTCCGGATTAGGATGAGCATTTAGCTCAACTATGCCTACCTGACTAGTTGCCCTTGAAGGTTGAGGAGAGTTCTGATTGTATATGATTACCTCACCAATGGAAGTGGCCTTGACTCCTCCAGAAGCAATGCCATTTCCTTTGTTCTTATTTTTGGGACCAAAGTTTTGATGTGCATTGCATCCACTATTACAAATGACGAGCATTGGTATGTTATACTGATGACCACTCGGTTCAATGGCGTTTGTTTGACCAATTGTTCTTAACAAATAAGTGTAGTTTTTATTGTCCACAATTGCTTTATTTTTAGCAAAGGCTATGCGAGATGCAACCTTCATAGGTCCTTCATCAGCTTTACCAAAGACAATTGTATTTGTCTACTCCTTATAGTGATTGACCAAAGTGAGACTTAGGTCTAATATTTTATTGTGAATTACATCTATTGTGTTATCCCCATTCTTAATCTGACACAAATGGCCTCATGCTAAGAAGCTGCCATAGTACTTGTTAGAGTTAGTAGTTCTTAATAATCTTCCATTATTAATTGTTCTAAAAAACTTTCTTATTGCTGCAGATACGACTAAAAATGGAACCTTTGATTTCCAAAAGTTGATGAAAAGACATCATTAGGAGTAACCCTTAGCTCCCAACAAACTTGGTCGATGGTCATGCCCTTCTCTAAGTAGATGTGGGAATATATCTTCTTGGTCTTCTCTCTAGCGTGGCGCTCAAACTTTTTTTCTCTTGCCACTCTCAAAGTAGATGTGAAAGTGTACTTCACTAGAGCCCCATTAAATACTCCAATCGATAATAGACTTTGGTTGGATAAGGGATATATGCTAGGGCCAAGTTCACTAGCCATGGATAGCTTATTTATTCTACGAGCTTTCTGTTGTTTTGAATTACCAAGCATATTCGAATCACACTCTGGAGTAGGATGAGCATTTGACTCAACTATGCTCACTTGTCTAGTTGCCCTTGAAGATTGAGTAGGGTTTTGATTGTCTATCCTCGCCTTACTATTGGAAGTAGCCTTGACTCCTTTAGAAACAACACCATTTCCTTTGTTCTTATTATTCGAACCTAAGCTTCGGTGTGCATTGAATCCACCGTTATGAATGACAACCATGGTCATGTTATCTTGACGACCATTCGGCTTAATGGTGTTTGTCTAGCTCGTTGCTCCTAACAAATGAGTGTAATTTTTATTATCCACATAGGTCCTTCATCAACTCCGCCAAAGACAATTGTATTTGTATCCTCCTCATAGTTGCTGACTAAAGTGAGACACGAGTCTAATATTTCATTGTGAATTACATCCATCAAGGTGTAATCCCCATTCTTAATCTGTTATAGATGGCCCGAAGCCAAGAAACTGCCCTAGTACTTGTTAGAGCTAGTAGTTCTCAATAATCTTCCATCATTAATTGTTCAAAAAGAGTTCCTTATTGCCATAGACACAACTAAAAAAAAAATCTACGACTTCTAGATGTCGATGAAAAAGGCATATCATTGGGAGTGGCCCTCAACTTCTGACAAACTTGGATGATGGTCTTGCCATTTTCAAACTATTATGAGAATATGACTTATTGGTCTTCTCTCTAGTATGGTGCTTAAACTTGTAGGGATTAATGTACCTTATAGTTCAACATAGAAGATAAGTTACTATGACATCCCAAATTTTTTATTCTGTTTTCAATTAAATGAGACGGACTTTTCATCGACGCGCTTATAGTTCAATTCTCCGAGCTGATCACTCACGAGATAACTAGTCTATCAGGTAAAGCCGTTAAGGAATTTAAATGCAATAGGCTTGAGAATCTGACCATGAACCGACTGCTCGACCGTATAAATCTGCAAGGATCATTACGACACTGTCATAATCGAACAGAGATCAGTAATAGGTCGATTCGATTGAGATATGTAATTAGAGTGTGGGTGATTCCACCTGATTCCAATATCCTCGTCGACCGGCACTGAACTGATTATTCTTTCGTTTTGGGTACCCCGTGTCCGTATTTGAAACCTCAAGATTTTCACGACAATCGAGAGTCGCCAATGTGTCGAAGATTATTTCGTGGCTTGAAAATAATCAACCACTGGTCAATTGCACTGAAAATTTCCTAAAAGCTACCCGGTAGATTAGGACGCACTCAAATCGCGCCAAATTGAAATTAACCGTGATTTTAAACCCGGATTCAGAAATTGAAAGTTCTGTCATGTCACAATTCATTTTAGGAATGTCGACTCATCTCTAGAAGATTTTTCTACAAACCGATATTTTTGGCGAAAAAGCAAAGTAAGGCCGTTTTTGTTCGGGATTGTCAGAGGGCCGTTTTTAATCGAATCTTCGGGATGCAAGTTGGATAATTTGATGGGGAAATGTCATAAGAAGGCCAAGGACACATGGGTTGATTTAATTGAGCTTCAATTGGATGGAATTGAGAGAGATTTGAATGGATTGAATGGGGGAATGTCCAAAATTCGTAGCTCCCATGGCACACCATATTTTGCACCTATTGCCAAGCTTGTAGAGGAAGATTGGAGGAGAGAGAGTGGCTGAGGTCATATGGTGTCATGGTGGGGGCAAAGCCAATGAGAAGATGGTAAGTGTTGAGCTCTAGAGAGCCCAAGGAGACCCCCCACTCTTCAGCAGCTTCTTCTCCCTTAATCCAAGGCTTTCTCCATTATTGTTGAAGGAGAGAAGCTCAGCAAAAACCAGAGGAACCGAGCAGCATCAACCCTCCACCGTCGCATGCCCATCGGACCCCATTTCCTTCTCTCGTTTTCCTCTCATTCCGGTTTTCGCTCCAGCCGACCTTTCTCCAAAGATCCGAGTAAAAAGTTAACTTCCCGGTTGAATCAGCGAACGAGCCACCCATCACCGCGAAGACGACATCCACCGTTCCGGAGCACCTCACCGCTCGCCGGAACGATTCTCTGGAAGTCCTGTACGGCCGCCCGAAGCCGCCGCTTGCCGGACCGTCTGGACTCACCTGGTTCCGCCTGTTTCGCCCGTTTCGCGGTTTTCAGCCATTTTCTCCCCATTTCTACCCTACCTCCACCCATACCAACCACCAGCAAGATCCCTTTGACCCCCGGGAGCTGCCGGTTGCCAACCACCCGCTCGCCGGAGCTCCGATCGGCCCGTTTTCACTGTTGAAGTTGCTGGTTTCTTCTCTGCAGTTCAGCCCAGATCAGAAGCAAAAGACAGCAAGAAGTTCCAGACTTCGAGGCCCGTTTTCAGTGTCTTCCCGACCTCCGTTGGTGTCACCTCTTTAGGGTTTATCGACCGCCTTGGTGTCGTGGTCGCCGTGAACTCACCGGCGCGCAAAACCGATGAGTTTATCCTCTAAACCTCGCTTAGCAAGTTAATCATGCTTAAGGGGTGTTTAGATTAGTCTAATTAGGTTTAGGTGGTTAGATTAGATTATTTTAATGTAAATTAGATTAGTTGTATGATTAGTTTAAGGGGTGTTTAATTAGGGCTAATTGTATGTTTAAATTAGTGTAATCTAGTTTGAGCCCTAATTAATTATTTTAATTAATTAATTATTTCGATTTTTTAAATATTATTTTATTATTTTATATTATTATAATATAATATTAATTATTTAATTTTCGGAATTAAATTTAATTATTTAATAATTTCGAAAATTTTGCCGGGATGGCCGGTCATTAGAATTTCGCGCTGATCGCAGCGGTGCGGTCGGTTTGTGCTAATTATATGTTAAATTGAGAAATTGAGTGGAAATAATGATTATGGTTAATTATTCCAAAGTGAGGAATAGAATGAAATTGGAGAAATTTTGGTATTTAACTTGAAAATACCCGGTGTTGGCTTTTGGCACCGTAATTGGTTTGTAGGATCAGTTTGAATTGTTGGATGTTATTGGGTTGTATACTCAGTTCTATGGTTTAAATATATGTAACGCTTTAGCGAGTAATTAGTTACTATATGTCAACTTGTGAGAGCAACGATCCATATATCGCTTGTGAGAGCTATCATCTATATCACTTGTGAGAGCATTGCATCCATGTCGGCTTGTGTGAGCCGTGATTTATTAATGGATGGATAGATGGTATGAATTAATAGATGATATGAATTGATATATGGTATGAATTTATCGACGTATGAATTGCACCGACGTGTAGGAAGGACTGAGGCGAGGTAAGTCATCTATTCTCTTTGTGTGGCTAGAGCACTCTGGGGCTTATTTTCTTCATAATCGAGTTTTAGAGGGTAGGACTCGCTGAGACATTGTCTCATTCCGGTTTGGGGATAATATTTTAGGTCCCTAAATGGTGGATCCTCCGGAGCTTTTTGGTAGACCAGTGAGGGTCGCTGAGAGGATTTTTGACTTCGCCGATCCCGACTGAAGAGCTGGCGAATGGACCTGTCTAGCTGATCTTAGGACAGCTTAGTTTTTTAGGACTGATCTTCTATAGATCTTTTGTAAATAGCCTAGTCCTGTAAATGAATTGGTTTGATATGTATAAAAAGTATGTGGTTGATTTTGAAAATGTGATCCTGCTTTTCTATCACAATTGAGTTTTGTCTGGGGATTATTTATCCGCTTCCGCATGTGTAATTAAAAAGAATGGGTCGGCGACGTGTCCTGGGAAGTCGCATTTCTATCGATCGCAGTGGGATGTGCGTGTGCTCGAGGTTCGGGGCGTGACAGTTACAATACAAATTCCTAACTCTTGGTGTTCACCTCAACTCTAAGGCTCAACAGAAAGACAAATAAATCTAAGTATAATCAATTGCTTACCTTAATAGCGTATTTATTGTAGTTGTAAAGAATTTTCAACCCATTTATAAGGACATGAAGAATTATTTATGGACTTTCAAACATCAAATGTCCAATAAAAAACTAGAAAAATTAAGAAGAATAAAGCATTAAAGAGATTGGGCAAGTGACCATACGATAAAGAACTTACATCACGACTCTTGAAAGTGTACTTCACCAGAACCCTATCAAATACTCCAGTCAATAATGAACTCTATTTGGCTAAGGATATACGTTAAGGCCAAGCTTACTAACCATGGCTAGCTTCTTTCTTCTGCCAGTTTTTTGTTGTTTAAATTACTTAGCAGATTCATATCGCACTCTAGATTAGGATGAGCATTTGGCTCAATTATGCCCACCTGACTAGATGCCCTTGAAGATTGAGTAGATTTTTTATTATCTATCATCTCCAGCCATTGGAAGTGATCTTGATTCCTCTAGAAACAACGCCATTTCCTTCATTCTTATCATAGGAACCTAAGGTTAGATGTACATTGCATCCACCATTACGAATGACCCATTTGGCTCAATGGTGTTCGTCTGGCTAGTTGTTCCTAATAAATGAATGTAGTTTTTATTGTCCATAATAGCCTTGTTTTTAGCGAAGGTTATGCGAGATGCATCCTTTATGGGTCTTCTATCACCTCTGCCAAAGACAATTATATTTGTCTCCTTCTCATAGTTATCGTATAAAGTGAGATTGGGTCTAATATTTCATTGTGAATTACATCAATTAGGTTGTTATCCCCACTCTTAATCTGATACAGATGGCCCAAAGCCAAGAAGTTGCCATAGTACTTGTTAGAGCCAGCAGTCCTCAATAATCTTTTATCATTAATCATTCTAAAAGAGTTCCTTATTGCCACAGACATTACTAAAAGCGAAACCTACGAATTCTAGAAGTCTATGAAAAGGCATATCACTGGGAGTATTACTCAACTCTCGACAAACTTGGTTGATGGTCATGCCATTTTCGAAGTAGATGTGAGAATATGGCCTTTTGGTCTTTCCCCTAGCATGACGCTCAAATTCAAGCTTCTTTGTCTTACCACTCTCGAAGTAGATATGAAAGTGTATTTTACTAAAGTCTCATCAAATACTCCAGTCGATAATAAACTTTGATTGGATAAATGATATATGTTAGCACAGGCTTACTAGCCGTGGCTAGTTTCTTTGTTTTGCGAGCTTTTTGCTGTTTCGAACTACCTAGTAGATTTGTATTGTGCTCCAGATTAGGATGAGCATTTGGCTCAATTATGCCCACTTGATTAGTTGCCCATGAAGATTGGACAAAGTTTTAATTGTCTATCATTGCTTGGCCATTGGAAGTGGCCTCAACTCCTCAAAAAACGAACGCTGTTTACTTTATTCTTATTATTGAGACCTAAGCTTTGATGTGCATTGCATCCACTATTACCAATGGCAAGCATGGGTATGTTATCTCAACGAATATTTGGTTCGATGGTGTTTGTCTAGCTAGTTGCTCCTAACAAATGGGTGTAATTTTTATTGTCCTCAATTACCTTTTTTGCAGAGGCTATGTGAGATGCATCCTTCTAGGTCCTTCATCAGCTCTACCAAAGACAATTGTATTTGTCTCCTCCTCATGGTTGTCAGCTAAAGTGAGTTTCCGGTCAAATCTTTCATTGTAAATTACATCCATTGGGGTGTTATACCCATTCTTAATCTAACATAGATGGCCTTATGCCAAGAAGCTACCATTGTACTTGTCAGAGCTAGTAGTCCTTAATAATCTTCAATTATTGATCATTCTAAAAGAGTTCCTTATTGCTGCAGACACGACTAAAAATGGGCCTTGTGAATTCCAAAAGTTGACGAAAAGGCATATCATTGGGAGTGGCCTTCAAGCCCCAACAAACTTGGTTGATGGTCATGCCATTCTCGAAGTAGATATGAGAATATAGCTTATTGGTCTTCTCTCTAACATGGCACTCAAACTTGTAGGGACTAATGTCCTACATGGTTCAACATAGCAGACATATTACCGTATAAATTCCCAACTTTTACTATCCTCTTTAACTTTAGGACTCAATAGAAAGACAAATAAATCAAAGTGTAATCAGTTGCTGAGTTGTTACATTCATTTTAGCTATAATGAATTTTTGACCCTTTTATAACACCATGACGAATTATATGTGGCACTCCATGCATTAAATGTTCAATAAAGAACCGAAAAAGTTTAAAAAATAACACATTAAAGAGACTGGGCAAGGGACCATATGAGAAAGAACTTACATCACAACTACTTAAAGTGTACTACACTAGAGCCCCATCAAATACTCCAATCGTGTCACGCCCCGAACCTCGAGCGCGCGTACAACCCTTGGTGGTCGATAGAATTTCGCAACGTTCCCAAGACTTGTCGCCGACATTTTTTATTTTATTGCACATGCGGAAGTGAATTAACTAATCCCCTAACAATGACATACATGGGATAGAAAAGTAGGACAACCAATTTTAAATCAAATACACTTTTATAAACACTTCAAGCTTATACATAAGGTCTATGTCATAAAGAACTACTGAGCCACTTATGCTCCTGACCCTTCTGCTTCATGCTCCTGACCCTTCTGCTTCATGCTCCTGGCCTTTCACTTTAGGGACCTAAAAATGGTTATTCAATAACCAGTGAAATATAAATCTCAGCGAGTTCCACCCCTAAGCCCCGGTTAGTACAACAACTCAACTCAGGGCATCTATCCAGAACTACCCCATCACAAGCAACAACCAACAATTGATTCGCATACAACCTTACCTAGTATGCTATACCCTGCACGTTATAATTCAGCACGATACACGGCCATTAGATGATACATTTCATCATTCACATACGAGTCGCATCACAATCGATCTCACCTGGCCATTGTCACACCCTGCATGTTATCGATTCATGCGTGCGTGCCATAAATAATGTGCTTAACTCGTGTATGACCGAAATCACATATGCCATGATTCTCATGCATTCTTGCACATTATCACAGTTCAGAAACACAATGCATATACTCAATGCATACAACAATTGAAATGCCTTATCTACTCAATTAATCACAGGGTCTCAACCCAATCAACTCAAATAATCATGCGTTCCACTTGTTAATTAAGTCACTCAAGGCACTGCTGAACTGTCCTTTTGGCATAGCCAGGCATCGTCTCACCACCATTGAGCACGGCGTTGTCTATATCTTAATAGACGGCTTCCCCGAAGGAGCGTAGGTCCAGAATCTACTGCGACCCGAGTCACCTACTCTTTAGTTCGGTGTCTTCTGGCGTAGCCAGGCTTCGTCTCACCACCATTGAGCACGGCGACGTCTATATCTTAATAGACGGCTTCCCTGAAGGAGCGTAGGTCCAAAATTTACTACGACCCACTACCCTAATGCATGGGTAACTCGAAAGTGGGATTTAGTAACGTCCGACTTAAAAGCTCGAGACGGGTTCTCTTAACCGACACACGACCAATCAATCTCGGCCTAGGACACCGTGTATTGCACTCAAATGTCTCCATTAAAATGGTGATCCTGGCCTATTTTCTTCGTATTAAAAACATTTGAGAAAATAAGCGTGTGTGAGTACACGGTCAATTCGAACCTTGAAAAGTTATACTCTTCCTTTTTGAAATCCCACGGTTTTATATAGTCATTAAAACCACTTTCGGTGTTAAAACCCAACACCCGGGATTTTCATAATAAAAACCATATTTTCACAATCACCACTCAATTTCACAATCCAACAATTAATTCATGCGGATGCCTATGCATTTACACATCCATTTATTTCATAAGATTAAAATACATGAATTTAGAAAATTTTTCATTCTCAGGTGAACAGTGTTTTGTGAACTGTGTTGCGTGAACAGTGTTTTGTAAACAGTGTCATGTGAACAATGAATTTCTAGAATTAAATCAATAATAAATTAAACTCAAAAATTAAACAAAACATTGATTAAAACAATTCAAACAATTAATTAAACAAAACAAGCTTAATTAAACACATAAGCACAATTAAGCAAATAAAGTAAGATTAAGATAAAATAATCTAATCCATCCATTTAACCACATATCTTGGGGCTAATACAATTTAATTAAATCACCTAAACTAGAATTAAATCTAACTAAACCAACCCTAAGCAAGTTTAGGCACTAATTGAAGGATTAGGAGCTAAACTCACCCGTTAAGCGGGCCGGAGGCACCGACGCGGCGATGACGACAGAGGCGATGCTCCGGGACCTCTACCATGATGATCCAAGGCGGTCCCAAGCTCAACACAGCAACCACAGGTCGGACTCCTACTGAAAACACTGAAAAACAGCCCTGCAGGAGGAGAAAACAAGTTGAACGGCTTGGCTGGAGCTCCGGCGAAGGGGGTGGCCAGAAACCGGCGGCACCAGGGGGTCTTGGGGTCTTGCTGGAGGTTGGGATGGGCAAAGGAAGGACCGGTATGGGAGAAAAATGGAGAAAAACGCGAAATAGTGCAGGCTGCAGGCGGACCGACGGACCAGCGACCGGCGGATTGCGACGGCCGTACAGGACGGCCTGCGGCTCCGTTAGGGATGAAATCGGGCTCGTTGGAACGGTCGGTCTCTTCCGGTCACGTTGATATGTGGCTCGTTGGCTGATTCATCCGGGAAGACCACTTTTGACTCAATTTTTTACCGAAGGGTCAGCTGGAGCAGAAACTGGAGAAGAGGAAAACGAGGAGAGAGAGAGCTCCGTCGAGGGAGAGCCGAATGAGGGGAGAGAGAGAGTGAAGTGAGGGCTGAAAGCACCCCTCATTAAGGCTATTCAATGGCCACTTCAAGTCCCCATGCCCTTGACCCCACCTTCTCTCTCTTCCTTTGCCCTTATCCACACACTTGGAGGCAAAATAGTCATTTCACCTTGCACCAATTTACCAATCTGTCCTTGGGCTGAAATCGGTGGATAGGCCTAAGAATTGGGCTTGGCCATGAATAGGAGTGGGCTTGGGAATTTGTTGGGCTTGAAATGGCTAAGAATTGGCCCATGGGCTTTGAAAGATGAATAGTTGGTTTGGGCCCAATGGGCTCATTTGATTTCTTTGGGCCCATTATAGTGGCTGTCCCACTTTGGGCCTAGGGCCCACACTAGCTTGGCCCGGCCCACGTCCTTATGGGCTCGCTTCCTCGGTCTGAAAATCCCTTTTCCAATTGCTCGGCTTAACTAGCTCTGTCGACTGTTTGATGTAGCTTCATCCAAAATCTGTCTTGGGCATTCTCAATAATTCAAAGTCCAATCTTAAGTTCTCTTGCCATGCCAATTTCGCCCAATGCCATTCCAGTTACAACTCAAATTGATGGGCGGCTCCGAGGATTCACGCGTAACCGACTCGTGCTAAACCACGTTCAAGACATCTCGACGCATGGACGTCCTTGACGGCATGAAATTACGAAGGATAGATTCTTATTTCAAAGTACACGATCACTGAGGATCGACATAGGGTCGTTCGTGGATTCGATAACGGTAAACAGAATCACCTGTCATTCCATTATATTCTGTCCACGAATCGACTTCTAGTCGTCCTTAGAATCGGCCTGCCTATCTATAGGATCATCCTTACGCAAGTCTCACGGTCAAGTCGTTTTCCCAGGTCGAGTCCTTTAGTCGTACGAGTTCTGTCCTCATTAGCCTTTCCCCTCAAGGTCAGTATCTCAGGAGTGATCAATTCCGAGTGAGATCAACCACCAATGTATTAACGAAATTCACATTCATTCATTCCTTATAGGGCTCGAATTTCAGGATGTCACAAATCGATTATAGACTTTGGTTGCATAAGTGATACAAATTAAGGCTAGGCTCACTAGCTATGGCTAGTTTCCTTTTTCTACGAGCTTTTTTTTTTTTTTTGACATTACCTAGTAGATTCGAATCGCACTCTGAAGTAGGATGTGCATTTGGCTCGACTATGCACACTTGACTTGTTGTCCCTGAAGACTATGCAGAGTTCCGATTGTCTATCATTGCCTAATCATTAGAAGTGGCCTTGACTCCTCTAGAAAAAAATGCCATTTCCTTTGCTTTATTTTATTTTATTTTATTATAACTTAAGGTTCATTGTGCATTGCATCCACCACTATAAATGATAAGCATGGATATGCTATCTTGACAACCATTTGGCTCAATAGTGTTTGTCTTGCTAGTTTCTCCTTACAAATGAGTATAGTTTCTATTCTCCACAATTGCCTTGTTTTTCGCAGGGGCCACACAAGATAAATCTTTCATGGGTCCTTCATTAGCTCTACTAGAGATAATTCTATTTGTCTCCTCCTCACAGTTGTCGACTAAAGTGAGATTGAGGTTTAATCTTTCATTGTGAATTTCATCCATTAGGGGTGTTTTCCCCATTTTGAATCTATCACAAATGGTCGCAGCTAAGAAGCTACCATAGTACTTGTTAGAGCCAATAGTCCTCAATAATCTTCCATCATTGTTCTTTTTAAAAGAGTTCCTTATTGTCGCTGACATGACTGATCGTGGAACATGGGATCTCCAGTTGTTAACAAAAAGGCATATCATTGGAAGTGGCCCTTTAATCCCGACAAACTTGATTGATGGTCTTACCATTCTTGAAGTAGATGTGAGAATATGGCCTTTTGGTCTTCCCTCTAACGTGTCGCTCAAACTTGTAGGGTGTAATGTACTGCACGTTTCAACATAGAAGAAAAATTACCATACAAATTTTCAACTCTTGTCCTCTTCAACTTGAGGACTCAACAAAAAGACAAATAAATCAAAGTGTAATCAGTTGCTTACTCTAGAGTTGTTGCATTCATAGTAGTGGCAACGAATTTTTGACCCTTTTATAACACTATGAAAAATTATCCATGGCACTTTATGTGTCAAATGTCGAATAATGAACTAGAAAAATTAAGAAGAGTATAGCATTAAAGAGTGGATAAGTGACCATACGAGAAAGAACTTATACCACAACTCCTCAAAATGTACTATATTGGGGTCTCATAAAATACTCCGGTCAATAGCCGTGGCTATTGACCGGAGTATACAAGAACCAAACTCACTACAAGCTTTTTGTTTTTTCGCATTACCTAGTAGATTTGAATCATACTTTGAAGTAGGATGAGCATTTGGCTCAACTATGCCCACTAGACTAGTTATCCTTGAAGATTGAGCAGAGTCCTGATTATCTACTATCACCTCACCATTGGAAGTGGTCTTGACTCCTTGAGAAACAACGGACCCGTTTGGTTCAACTTTGGGAAAATGGCTTTGCATTTCCCCAAGTATCTTTGACTGAATGGGCATTTTGTGAATGCTAGTGTGTTTGGACACTCAAAAATGTGTATATTTTGCAAATTAGCTTTAGGTTGAAAAGAAAAAGGAAAAAAAGAGAAGAAAAGAAAAAAAGGGAGGAGATCAGCTCGGTGCAGAGGGGAAAATCGTGGGGGGAGGTGGCTCTATAGTGGTGCCGGTGGTGGTGGGGAGGCGGCTGGTGGCGGCGGCGGCAACGGCGGTTGGGGGGGAGGCCGCGTGACCTTGGGCGGCGCCGCCTGAGGCCGTGTGGCCTCCAGCGACGCCGCCCGAGGTCGCATGGCCTCTGGCGACGCCGCCCAAGGTTGAGCAACCCAGGCGACACCACCGCGACCTCAAGTGAGGCTTCCTGGCGGCCAGATTTGGCCGCTCACGACTGAGTGCCACCCACCGCGCCCACCGGCTGAGCTTCGTGGTGGAGTAGCAAGGCCAAAGAAGACGATGAACAGTGTCTTATGAGGGCAAAAGAGGAAAACACAATTATAATGAGGGCAATATTGGAAAGAAAAAAAACTCATTAAACCTTGTATCAGCATTTCACAGCATTCCAAATGCTAGCATTTGGCTAATGACATCTCCAAATGCTGAACCAAACGCCTAAAATTTTTCCCAATGGGCTTTTGGCGCTGAAAGCCCCTTGGGAATGCTGAACCAAACGAGACTAACATCATTTCCTTTGCTTTTATTATTCAAATGTAAGGTTTGATGAGCATTAGATCCACCATTGTGAGTGACAAGCATGGTTATGTTTTTAGCAAAGGCCATGCAAGATGTATCTTTCATTGTTCCTTCATCAGCACTACTTGAGGTAATTGTATTTGTCTTCTCCTTATATTTGCCGAAGAAAGTGAGACTCAGGTCTAATATTTCATTGTGAATTACATCCATCAGAGTTTTATCCTCATTCTTGATCTAATACAGATGCTGAAGCCAAGAAGCTACCATAGTTCTTGTTAGAGCTAGCAATCCTTAATAATCTTCCATCATTGATTGTTCTAAAATAGTTTTTTGTTAATGAGATCATGGGGAGTGACCTTCAACTTCCAATGAACTTGGTTGGTGGTCTTGCCATTCTCGACTCCAGAGGCTGATCTTTGCTGTGCCTATTGGAATTAAAAAATCAGGACTCAAAAGTACAAGAATGCTTGAGCATACCTATATATTTATAAGAATGTCTTCTTTGAGAGTTGCCTCAAAGGTTGACAAATAGAACTCTAAATTACAAGCAAATCTGGTCATTCTTCTTGCTTGGAGTACTTTTCTTGCACTCTCTACTTATTTTCTTCCTATTTATTACCCTTGTACCCCTCCTTCCCCTCGCTCGTCATTATTTCTTTATTCTAGTTGTAAACCTTTTCCATTAAAGAAACCAGCTACCTTAAATTTAACATAATATATTATTTTAGTATCCAATTACGTTTTACTAAAATATAGCAAATAACTAACGAAACGAAATAGGTCAAAATATCACGTTATTTTATCGCATAAATACATCGATGTGAAATAATTTTCTTTGTGCTTAAATGTGTAGAATATCTTCTTTAATTATATATTACAACAATCTGCCCAAAGCGTAGCTTACGTCCAATTCATATGGTATGCCTGGGAGAGTTTCACCTCAACATTTGAATTTAGTTGAAATCTCCGCTTTTTTCGGAGTTCTCCATTCAATTTTTCAATTTTTACCAAACATTGAATTTCATATTTCATTTTAGTTTTATATTCAATCGTCAGTGATACGCAAGGAACTATGTTTCCTCGTTTTTCTCAGACCCGTTGATAAGTGCTTTTGCCTTTCACAAAATCTGGAAAAGATGACGAAATGCGATTTCCCGCACCCCCCCACCCCCAAATAAAAATAAAAATAAAAAGGGAATGCGAAGGCATCGACGTCAGAAAAAATATAAAGACGGCCGCTACTCGTCACTTCACCAAGTTGGGTCTGTACGTTGCTTCCCAGAGAACAAAAAGTCGGTTAACAGACGCAGGTCAAAGATCAAAGTTCAAGTAACGATGGAAGAGAAAAATAGTGTCAGGAGAGCCCGTAACCTCTCCTTCTCACAAGGGGGGAAATATATTTGCCCCATCACCTTATTCACATAAAAGAATGCATAAAGGCGATGGGAATTGAGAATCTATGGTAATAATCAAAGTACTACAAAGACATGCATATTATTCAGAGTACAAATTTCAATCCGTCTTCTATGGAATTAACTAGGTTAACCACGAAGCACTAACCACAACAATACCAAACCCCACACATACTTAAATACCTCCTCTCGGCAGACCGATGCTCAGTCACTCCAAGAAGATGGGTTGAAGCATACACGAACCTCATGCTCTTCGGGTCCTGCATGATGCTTGGGCACAATGATCTCAAGCACCGTTCCCGTCTCGTCGCAATATGCTTCCAACTTAGCATCTTCTGGAATGAGGGCCGGTAGGGAAATCTCTCTAATGAAATCCCCTGGAGGGCAGTGCTCTGGTGTTTGATCCGTTAGCTTAAAGGTCCTGTTGTTTCTCGTAATAAATGGTACACAAGCTGTACTAACACAGGATATCTTCACGATCCCATGCGAGTTAGTGTTCTTCCATGTAACTTTTACCTTCTGAAGATCTACAAAAGGCAAGCTGACGATGATCAGAAACCCTTCATCATCTTCATATATTGTTTTTGCTGCTGTAGCAGGGCCACAAACATTCTTCATGACCCCAGTAAACTGATTAAACCATGGTGGCTCAACCGAGTGAATTTTCAGATCCAAACCTCGGTTAGAACCATTTGATAAATTTAATTCCTCACTAGTTCCATTTGGAAAAAGGTCTTTCTTCCTTTTGTTGCGGACGGGTGACAGATCCACTACATCACCAATACTATGGTCCGATGGCGGGGTAGACAGATTTAAGCCACAGCCATTGAGCAACTTCCTAGGTTGGTGATTTGTGTTGCTCTTTGATGGAGGCGGTGGCCGCTCAAGCTCAAACTCAGCGCTTGAAATATTTCTCCAGGAACTGAAGTCACTGGCTTCAATAGGGATGCAAAAGTTTATATCTCGTCCAGTCAATTCCATCCACCTCTTCCGCTCTTGCTCGTCAAGAACCGCAAGATTGGGTGTCTGTACAATCTCAATCCCATGAACACACTGGGGATTGGAGAGGCCGCGGTAGTGCTTCCTCTGCATCCTGTGAGAACGCACAAAACCCCTATCCACACTAAAGGGAAATGGACGCTCCCCTTGCCGACTATGCCCGTTCATGTAACTTCTCAGCTGCATCTTGCCGAGAGCATTTTCAGGCCTTTCCTTGAAAACCCACATGTAAATGTTTTCCATGTCGTGCTGAACCAAGAAAGCATCGAGCTGCAAGTCTGACTTCTCAAAGCCGGACACACCATTACGGTCCTGAACTATTTTGGACTTTGATTTTTCATTCAAAACAGGCTTGAAGTAGAAACTAAAGAAAAACCAGGCACCCCACACGCTATCAAGGCGCTTGTTGTTCTTACGCCCCGCTTTTGGGATGTTAACAGTCATTTCTGTTTCGTAAAGTTGGGGTCCCAAACCAACATCTAAAATATCACAGTGATCATTCCAAGCCAGAAGAGGTGGACTAGGCCTTGACGACAATGGGAGATTGATATCGGGTGGTCCTGCATGGATGATCGAGCCATCTATCTCTCTCTCCAATTCATCGTGAGACAAAAAGCCAGAGTCCATTGACAACAATGTCGACGGATGATGACTCTCCATTGACAGTACTGTTAGAAGAGCTTCCCCGACAATTTTTGCCTTCTGTTTTCCTTCTAGCTTATGCATCTAAATCAACAGTTAGAGCAAAGATCTCCCTAACATGCTCATGAAACAAATCAAAGCAAATATGGAATTATGCAAGCAGCCACCCGTCAATCCACAAAACCACATAGACCCCTCACAAGTACTGTCATGAATGGAACCCACAAGAATCCAACCACAAGATATCGAAAGAGGTTGTCCATCAGATACAATGAATATCCAGCAGCGCGTGTAACCATCCTGAGATCACCACAGCCCTGGAAACAGAAATCAAGTCTTACAGATACATCCTTTTCTCACAACTAAAAAAAAAAGTTTATGCGCATGAACTTCAGATCGATTCAGGACAAAATGAAAGTTCAAGAGAAGGGATTTCATTTTGCATCTGACTCTCGATCCCGATAAACCAAAGAGGAGTGCGGTTCCAGGTAAATGATTTACTCTCTACACTATCCAAGAAACTTCTTCGTACTGTACTATTGAGTTTGAAATCACAAACCGAAAACTTCTAATCTCACATACACCAAGAAAATACCTAGGAAGAAAATCAGCATCCAAGTACAGATTTATGTGCCAATCTTGCCAAGATCTGATGTATCTCAGATTCTCAAAACTAACAACAGCAATAATACGTGCACCTTTATGCACCTTCTTATTCTTTCCCGTTTACTTCCATTTTCTAGGGTGCCCACCCAATAAACGCCCGATCCCGCAAACCCTAGAATGCCCCCCATCTCCCTTATAAAGCACAGATTCGCGGAACCAAACAAATTCCCCACAAACCCATGACCTAAAACGAATTGCCCGGCATAAAAAGCAGAGCGAAATCAACGAATTGAAAAGCAGATGATTACCCGGAAAGAGAAGCCGAGAATCAACATCAACAGCCGTCCCGCATTTCCAATCGCCGTCGATCGGAGGGAGGACGCCGGACGCCGAGGGGCAAGCGCTAAGGGGAAGGGATGAGAAGGGAAACGGGGGGGTGAAAACAGAGAGAGATGGAGAGAGGGTCGTCGTCTGATTTTGGAGATAATACTCGGGAGAGAGAGAGAGAGAGAGAGAGAGAACTGGGGAGCGCTGGTGGGGGGAGGGACCGGGATCGATTTTTATGCCTTAGAATTGGTAGAATCTGAGGAGGACGGACCAATCGTCTCGCCCGTAGACCCACATCCAAGATTCAGAGAAAGGGATTTCAATTCAACTCTGGAGGACACGAGCTAGCAAGCGGCAGTGCAAAAGCGCATTTGCCTTTGCCTTTTGGGAGTGAGGCGTGATGCGCAAAAGGACGCCCAATCAGACAACCCCACCATTCCTCTTCCTCCTCATTTTCTCCAAATCCTATATTTCTTTTGTGGCTTCTCAGGTTTGGGAGCTTCAACCAGTGCTGATTTGGAACCAAATGGATATAGACAGGGGAGGAAATTGAAATATATCGTTTGATAGGGGCATTTCTCTCATTTGTTTGTGTTATCTTGTTTCGGATAGGAGTTGGTTCAATAGGGTATTTTCTCATTTAATTGTGCTCTCTTGTTTCGAATGGGAGGGGGGAGGGGGTTCGAAATACGTCATTCAACAGGGGCGTTTCTCATTTATTTGTGTTATCTTGTTTCAAATAGGAGAAATAAATGCAGAATGATTGTGGTTTTCCAGACTATGGTAAGCATGGTCAATCCTATTTATCTGCCATTTAGAAAGAAAATATCATGCATACACACACATATATGATGGCCTAAAAATTTAGAGACAAACAAAATTGATAACCAAATCCACTGGATATGATTGTATGAAAGTTTTAACTATCATGCTAAGGCTGAAACATTTCTAACCTGCATTGATTGGATATTCAGAATATCTAAGCAATTATAGGTGACATCTACAAAGTATCTTGTCTATACCTAGAATATCTAAGATACCACAACTCTTTGATTATGCCCTAATTCATATTTATCGTGCATTTTTCCTAAAAGAATTTGAAGATAGAATTTTGATGGATATGCAATTAAGCAAAAAGATCACATCAACTTGTGTAATGGGCTATTCAACTATGTGTCCATACATTTTGAAGTATGCAATGCACGATGTGTGGCACAAAAGGAGATAATGAATATGACATGATAGGAATTGAAATGGAATAAGTAGTGATCAAATATGACTTAGAAGTTAAGTGCAATGTGATGAGTGATCGAATATGCAATGGTTGAGCGTGACATCTCTACGTGATGTGAATGTCTAATGGAACATACACAAATGACATGATAATCGAATATGACATGCATAAATGATAAGTGAGACGATCGAACTCCGTGTTCGAATGCCATGTAGAAAGATGTGAGAAACTAACGTTCGTAACAACATAGAAATTGACTGGCACGAGTGAATAACATGCAAAATGACACGGCATTTCAAATAAGACATGTGTGAAAGAACTGGGGGATGGCACAGAAATCAAATACTGCATAAGCGAAGGACATGCAAAATGACATAAGGTTGAAAGAAATCAGAACGTAAACATCATCATCACACAAGCGACACTTAGTGACATAACAAGTTAGACCTGTTTTGCACACCAAATCAACACAAGATTAAGTTGGTTAACCACTAACTAAACTTCGTAATTTTAAAAGAAGTGATAAAGCAAACATTAAAATCACCCAAGTGTATTTTAACGAATTCAACATAATCTATGCAACTGTTAAGAGTAGTATTCCAAAACTCACGGGGTCTTCTTGGAACTTAGTATATATATAATGATATAGATAGTCCTTAAAATTTGGTCTCATGTACAATGTTATTCTTGAACTTTTAAATTATCCAATGCAGTTCTTCAACTATTCTTAAATGTTCAATCTAGTTTATGAACATTCAATTTGTTTAATTTAATCCCTAAATTTTCCATAAAAAAGTCAAAACTTTTCATAATTACATTATTACTCAGACTTTAAATTATTTTTTTTTCAATTCATATTCTAAATCAACAAAAAAAATATGGCTATCTTTTCATTACTTTTTCCCCTTTTTGTCTTTTAAATATATTTTAGCATATTATCTCTATAAATATATTTTAGCATATTATCTCTATAATAGTAAAAGTGGAACTTCAATTAGAGTTGTATTGATATTCCCTCCATTAAATTTCCTAATTTACGGATTTAGTTAAATTTCAATGAAGAAACCACGAAACAAAAGAACTTGAAAATTTTATCTATCTAAAAATTTAGGAACAAAATTTAGATCTATATAAGTATGGGAAATCTAGAGATAAATTGATATCATTATTGATACTCCTGTGAAAATACTTATTTCTAAAATAAAAGGAATACAAATCGAATATAACCCCAAATGAGGTTTAAATTTTTAGTATTATAGAGATCATAAATTGAAATATACTTAAACAGAATTATAATAATATTTATAAAGATCAAAAGGTAAAAAGCATATATAATAATAAAAAAAATAGCATATCTTTTTGTCGATTTAAGTAATAGCCTAACCATGAGAATATGTTAATAGTATCGAAGGATTGATTTGACTTTGTTATGGATAGTTAAGAGACTAGATTGCAAAAACTAAAAATTTAGAGATTAGATTGAATGGTTATGGTTAACTCTAAAATCAAATTGAACAAGTTAAAAATTTAATACTAATGTTGCACATTAAATGAAAGTTTAGGAACTATCTATAGCATTTTTCCTATAGATAACCCTTGGGACTTTAAGAGGTCACAGCTCAAAAGATGCCAAATGCAAAGCGAGTTGGAGATGGTACACATTGAATTACGTATCAGCTCTTTATTGCACATGCCATTTCCTCGCTTAGTGTTCAGCAACATATATAAGTGGGTATTGTTATCAATTTGTCTTTAAGAAAATATTATTGAAAAAGACAGCAATTACTGCAATCTTATTAGGATAATCACACGCAAAATTGGGGAAACGACGTTTTCTTTATATTAATTAGGGAGAAGCAGAAGTGGGTTGATGGGTCAAAGAAACCATATTAAAATGGGACAGGCTTAAAGACTTTTTGGTGTCCCCACTAGGATTATTATTGCCATAGATAATGTGCTTTTTGAGTTAAAAAATTAGCAATCATTATGGACTTATGTGTGCCTCAGGTATCACCGGCCCCTGTTGGTGTAGGAATCTGCTGATCTGATGGAGGTTGCATCTGCACTTCTCTCTTGTTGCCCTGCTTCGCTATAGTGGGAATCACAGATCAAGAAATGATTGATATCTGATCAGATAACCATGTCAAGAAAATGTATATTATTTAGAAGTGAGTGAGCACATTCCAAAGGTACATCATGGTGAGTGAAGAATTTTAGGATCTTTATGGGTGCGATCATACTAGCATTAATGCATGTGATCTTCTCGTAAAAATTGTAAATAAAGTGTGAATACATTTGATTAATAATATTATTTTGGGGTTAAAAACTTGGAAAGTCCTCCTATTGTAACTTTGTTTTTAGGACTATATTTTTCTCGATCTTTGGTTGAAGGAAGCTTCTCGCAAACGTATCTTTGATCGAGGATTACAAATCATGGACATCATACATCCCACTCACTAACTACACTAAAATATAAATGTGTGTCTTAACAGTTCGATCTTTGAATACATGCTTCGATATGAAAGACTTTCAAAGTCTTTTTAACCGCAAATTAGGCTATGTATGCATATGACTCGGTCATTTTTATTGTGTATATATGTCCTCCTTAGATGTTTGGTATTTGTTATCTTTTGATTTTGAATTGTGTATGATACTTTTTCATCTTAATTTGTCAACAATAGTTTTATATTTTGTTTTCCAAAGTTTAAGTAGATTCTTTCGAGGCTTTCACTGTATACGGTGACGATGATTTGACTTCGCCTTTATGTGTATAATAACTATAGTGGGAATCACATATCAAGAAATTATTGATATCTCATCAAATAATCATGTTAAGAAAATATAAATTATTTGGAAGTAAGTACATGTCAAAGGTACATCGTAGTGAGTGAAGAATTTCTAGAGCTTTGAGTGCACGAACATACCAGCACCAATACATGTAATCTTCTAAAACAATTCTAAAATTAAACATGTTTGGACGTGATTAATATTTCATAGACAACCATTTCAGAAGTGCTCTTCTTGTAACCCTCTTTTTAGGGTTTTCTCCATCTTTGATAAAAAGGAAACTTTCTGCAACCTTGTAATTTTGTGGATTACAAATTATGGATATTATCTACGTCGCACACACTAACTATGTAATGCGTCAATATGTGATGGATAGAAATTGGCATTATTTTCCCCAGTTGCATGGAAAGAGATAACTTGTAGTTAATCTTGCAGTCTTGATCATTGTACAGAATTCTCATAAATGACAATTAGTTTGATGTTGACACAGTGGAAACAAAAATAACGCCAATTGCAATTCGCAACATGATAATGAGCTTACGACACGCACACAGGCACGCGCACGAGGTGCAACAGAGAAAAATCTTAATATTCTGGCACTATAATCAAATGAAAGCTTTCTTAAAAGATAACATAAATGCATATTTAATCTAGAAAGCCCTAAAAAGCTGAGTTCAAATTAGGAAAAAGATGAATTAACAGATAATATTTTTTTAATCGTAAATAGGAAATTAAATGGTTACTAAATCTTAAATATCCGAATGAGTAATTGTTTTCCTGGGTCTTCGGTATAATCTTCTGTTTTTAGACTCAACCCCTTGTTTTTTTTCCTTTGAGAATGAAGTAGCGAAATTGCAGACAGACTCATTACAAAGCCATCACATTCAATATTCCTAGTAGATGACTTACAATAAAAATTTCCATGACGCCCCCACTATCACAACCACATTCAAAAGGGTGAATGGAATCTAACCCTGGCCTGGATTGCCATGTTCCAAAACCCTAGCAAAGGAAGGGACAAGCCTAGGTAGTAGTGTTCCCCCCATATGATGTGCCTTCCCTTTGATTATTTGTGTAATTATTCAAGCGAGTTATATTAACTGAGCGTTCTCAAATTCACTTTTTAAGAACTTAATACGAGGTAAATTAATCACCAAAATAATTAGTCATAATATAATACGAGAAAAGACAATTACAAATATATTTCATCGGAATCGATCATGTGTCTACTTATATTGACAACCCGATAATTTTTTGGTGCAAACAAAATTATATATATCTTTTTGATTGGTTTAACGCAAACCTCTGGTTTCAAATAAAGTTCAATCATTGTGAATATGAAGCAGAAGCTGGCAAAAGGTGGAGACTTTGGGTGTTTCAGCATCATTGGCTTGGCTGAGACAATATATAATAATAGTGGATGGGTCGTACAGTGAGTTCCGATGGTTGAATTGTGGCAATAATGGATTATAATAACTGAAAAGGGACTAGATATGCCCTGTGTGGTTTTCTTGTTTTGGGTTTTGGGAACCTTCTGATGCAGGTTGTATCTTAATCCTTCTTTGTTTCGGTTTAATCAATAATTTTTTTTAATCAATTATTATATGAAAAGTAATCAGACATTAAGCATCATCGGCATCAAGTGGAGGTGCCCAATATTCTAGTCGAGAGCTTCAATTAGAGAGGTGCTTAATAAGGTTGATTTGAGTTATTAGTGCCACAGTGAGTCATTGTCATTCCTTGGCGGCATATACTTCTTATCGAGAAGTAAAAAAGAGAGTAAATCACGTGTCTAATCTAAGATAAGGAGTAAGTGCTGCGGATAATTAATAATTCATGAAATTGATTGCAAGTGGTGCCATAAATTATGTGTATTTATATAAACGAATGGAAGTTGAACTCTCGATAAGGGTATATTAATCTCTTCGTCGAGTAGGCCTTTGGGCGAGTCGCTTGACTCGTCATGGACTCCCGCCCACCCTGAAGCTGACAGTACACTAATTTCGGCCATGTTCAACTATTAATTTCCTGGCCGTTGCTTGTTTAAGGAAAACCTCTTTCGGAGGTCCCTTTGAGCAAGGCACATCAATTTGGAGTGGGACCGTTTGCCCCAGATTGCAACGCCAAGCGACTCTAATTCAGGGGGTACATGTGCATAAACATAAGGTTTAAATCTCTCAAACCTAGACAAGGACGCTGGAGCTAGGCAAGTGAGCTTTTCAGTAGAGAATTACTCCATTGAAGACCATTGTTTACTGAAATGGGGAAAAAGGTTCATGAGATGCATTGTTGAAGTACCATTTACTTGCTTTATAAGTTTTTTCTTTTATGAGTACCAAAGCTTTCAGAGCAAATTCAAGTCAAATGAAATTATCCAATCACTATAGTCCATAGATATGTAAAAACTTGTGTGACTTATTAATATAAAATATGATATGTACACTTTAACATTGCGATTAATACAGTTTTGAAAATCAACTAATGGTACTACACTTTGTCAATACGGGTGTTTTATATTCTCTTAGACCATTTTAGTTATCGAGGTCATTTTTATATGGCAATTATTGGTCCCATGATCAATCGCACTTTTACTTACCACTAAAGGCTTTAAAAGTATTAGACATGATTCCCTAGTTCATTAATTTAAGTGTTAGTTTCTCCAAAAAAAGCTAGCATCTTGGTGACACATGATTTGTTCCCATCATAATTTATTCCTGCACACTCCTTTACTCAAATCCACCTCCGTCGCATATTGCTTGAGATGGAGAGATGAAGTTTCCAAGTTTTATTTATTTACTAGCAACGTGCCTTGGAATCCATAGAACATTTCTCTTTTGTAAAAACTAAATAATATTATTTTGGAACTCATAAGTAATTAAATTTTCCAACAACTTAAATGCACATAATTTTTGGCCTATAGTCTTTTATGTGGCTCAGTTTTTCCTACAAAAAGGTTGGCTTTGTTTGGTTTTAGTGCTTAATTGCTACCTAATCTTCGACGTTAATTCTGTTGGTGGGAGTCCCAGGCCAAGCTTGATTGATGACTAGACAAGCCATGGCTCTTTCCATATAAGTCATGATTGATGACTAGACAAGCCATGGCTTTTTCCATATAAGTCGTGAGAACCTTTGGAAAGTGAGGCGCCCAGAGAGAGAGAGAGACGAGGAATTGGGGGGGGGGGCGGGCGGGCGGGGGAGGAGATCCAGCTGTGGCCCTTGGCGTCTGACCCCGGGTTAATCGAGACAGGATTTGGGATTCAGGATTTGGCGTCTGAGCTTGGGTCTATTGAGACATGATATGAGACCTTAATGCTCACGTCTGGATCCCCAATGCTTAGGCTTGGTTCCACTGAGAGGTCCCCAGCCCAACTTCTATAGATCTCGGTTCAGTTCCCTAGCTATCTATAGATTCTATACTAAAGTTATTAATGTCCGAATAGTGCATATTAATAAAAGAAAGTGAAAGCAGGTTTTTGCTTTCTAAACGATAAAAAGTAATTTACAACTCATTTTTAGTTTTCAACCATATATGAAGAAATATTATTATTTGGACAATCACTTTGAAAATATTTGGAAAATATGTCAATATTTTTTGCAAAATGAAAGGAGCATAAAAATTTTGAACATACATATTTAAAAAAAAAGGGAAGATAAATCCCTAATCTACTACATATCAAATCGGAATTTTTACAAGATAATTGTGAAAGATGCTCAAATAATAAAGAAATTGAACTATAAGAAAGATTGAATAATTCCTAAAGCAACCCCTTAAACAGAATATAATGTGGATACCGTGCCTCTATTATTGTCCCTCTCCTTTATTCCCAAATTCAAAACCAATTTGATAGCTCGTTTGACCTCATCTCAGGCGTAAGTGGGGTTTCGTCTTCTCCAACTCAACGACGTCCATCTCTTCCACATAACAACCCCCACTCTCTCTCTCTCACATTCTCCGTTGGCTTCCTAGGAGATCTCCTGAGGCCTACGTATTTCAAGCCAGAGTGGAATCGTTTGGTACATATCATCATCCTCATCGGCTCTCCCCGGTCTCCATCTCTCAATTTCCACCGCCGACTCTCAAAACCTCTCCGCCACCTGACAATGCCCACCACAACCATCATGAACCTCCTCCTCTCCCCTCAAGCCTGTCGGAGGAGGATAGGGGGAGCTTGGTAAAGAAGAAAGAGCTCCGATTTTCGCATTCATTCTTCAAAGTTCCATCTATCGTTCTCTGGATTCGTAACAATCAATTACCTGACAAAATTCAATCATCCAGAAATGGACTTATTTCAATCCTTTTGAACCCATTTATATTTAGCCATTTATTTCTCGAAACAATCTGTCCATATGGCAAAGGAAGAGCTCGCGAGAAGGAAGAGCTCGCGAGATTATGTTTCATTTTTATTTTTCAGGGTATCTAGAGTTAACGTTTGGCTTTGGTAAAGCTTATGGGTCACAGTTATCTATTTTTTTTTTTTGGCCGGATAACTGTCATCTTTTGACACCTCAAATGCGAATGGAGCTTCGCCTTCACCTTTTATACGAGCTAACTCAATCCCCTGAAGGCCAACAAAAAGATGCAATAAGAATTATACCGAATTTACTTAACTGGAGGACCAACGTACTTGTCAACCCATCAATACCACTAATGAACAAGAACGAAACAGTATAGCGGGCAGAAAGTAAGAAGCCAATAGAGGCTCAAAATCCTGTTCTTGTTGAAATGGGCGAAAGCCTTGATGACAGTGCGAATAATAGGAGCTACATATATGCTTCCACGAAAAGAAGCAAAATTAAAGTCTTGCTGAAAAAATCGAAATGCTCAAAAGACCTGGCGTGAGGTCATGACAACTCCACCCGCTTAGTCGACCTCCTCAATCTTGGGCCCAGCACCGCTACCGCCAGCTGAGGGAGCATCTTCATCCATACCACCAGCACCCATGTCCGCACCAGCACCCTGGTACATCTTGGCAATGATGGGGTTGCAGATGCTCTCGAGCTCCTTCATCTTGTCTTCAAACTCATCCGCCTCGGCCAGCTGGTTCGAGTCCAACCACTGGATGGCTTGGTCAATGGCGTCTTCGATCTTCTTCTTGTCCCCTTCGGAGAGCTTGGCACTGATCTTCTCATCCTTGATCGTGTTCCTCATGTTGTAGGCGTAGTTCTCCAGAGCATTCTTAGCATCCACCTTCTTCTTGTGCTCCTCATCCTCGGACTTGTATTTCTCAGCTTCCTGGACCATCTTCTCAATCTCCTCCTTGGACAGCCTTCCCTTGTCATTGGTGATGGTAATCTTGTTCTTCTGGCCAGTGGTCTTGTCCTCAGCAGAGACATTCAAGATACCGTTTGCATCGATGTCGAAGCAGACAGTAATTTGAGGAACGCCCCTAGGTGCCGGAGGAATGCCTGAGAGCTCGAACTTGCCCAACAAATTGTTGTCCCTAGTTCTGGCTCTCTCACCCTCGTAAACCTGGATAAGGACTCCAGGTTGGTTATCCGAGTAGGTAGAGAACACCTGCTCCTTCTTGGTGGGGATGGTGGTGTTTCTTGGGATCAAGACAGTCATGACACCTCCAGCGGTTTCCAAACCTTGAGAGAGGGGGGTGACATCCAGCAGCAACAAGTCCTGGACCTTCTCATTACCCTCACCACTCAAAATTGCAGCTTGAACAGCCGCACCATAAGCCACAGCTTCATCAGGGTTTATGCTCTTGCAGAGCTCCTTCCCGTTGAAGAAATCCTGCAATAGCTGCTGCACCTTGGGGATCCTAGTGGAACCACCAACAAGGACAACATCGTGGACAGTGCTCTTGTCCATCTTTGCATCCCTGAGGCACTTCTCAACTGGCTCCATACACTTCCTGAAAAGGTCCATGTTGAGCTCCTCAAATCTGGCACGAGTGATTGTGGAGTAGAAATCCACACCCTCATACAGAGAGTCGATTTCGATTGTCGTCTGGGCAGTGGAGGAGAGAGTTCTCTTCGCTCTTTCACAAGCTGTCCTCAATCTCCTTAGAGCCCTTGGGTTTCCACTGATGTCCTTCTTGTGCTTCCTCTTGAACTCTTGCACAAAGTGGTTCACCATTCTGTTATCAAAGTCCTCACCACCAAGATGAGTGTCTCCAGCTGTAGCCTTCACCTCAAAGATACCCTCCTCGATGGTTAAGAGGGACACATCAAAGGTACCGCCACCAAGATCAAAGATCAACACATTCTTCTCTCCCACACTGGTGGCCTTCTTATCGAGACCATAAGCAATGGCCGCAGCAGTTGGCTCATTAATGATACGCATGACATTGAGCCCCGCAATGACACCGGCATCCTTGGTGGCCTGCCTCTGAGAGTCATTGAAGTAGGCAGGGACAGTGACAACTGCATTTTTAATAGTCGAGCCCAGGTAGGCCTCAGCGATCTCACGCATCTTTGTAAGAACCATGGAGGAAATTTCCTCAGCAGCAAACTGCTTCTCTTCACCCTTGTAGTTGACAACAATCATGGGCTTATCACCAGGGCCGGGAGTGACCTTGAAAGGCCAGTGCTTAATATCGCTCTGAACTGAGGCGTCGGCGAATCTCCTTCCAATCAACCGCTTAGCATCTGCCATGTAATCAGATACAGGTTAGACACCATGAATATGGAAATGATCGAGGTTGCAAACAAAAACGCAAACACAGCGTTTACCTATGATATAGAAACAGTTACATCGACAAATCAGACAGTTACATTAAGCACTGTCTGCTGATTTTCAGTTAAAACAAAACAAATAAGTTGACTAGCAGGACACCAAGCTGCTTCAACGGCCTAAAGACCGAGTGGCATGCATGCGACAACATAAATGTATATGAAACCAAAAGGCCACACAAGAAATCCACAGACAAGGCTATAAGGCGGTCAAGTACTAGTCCTATTTGCAAAAATCTCTTTCCTTTAAAGCATTCCACAACAGAATCTACTATAACGATCTAGCGAAAGCCGGTAACGCTAAATATATTATGCAGATCGAATCCTCAACCATTGAAAAAGTTCGGAACAACCAGCAATTTTCCAACTAACTAAACAAATCAGGCATCTAGCTATCTTAATCCAGAAGCAAGCTCATTGTCAACTACTCAGCCAAGACTAGCAGTAGATCCAGACTTCACCATGGCTAAAACCAGTCAATCACACGACGACCTACGCTCGAACCCTACAGATCTGTTCCTCCTGATCTAACCTAGCTCATGTCGCACAAAACTGGCTCACCACTAGCAACCATTCCAGATCGGGAAACTTAAAGCCAGAAGCATTCGAATCAACCTAACACCGACCAGATCTACCGTAAATTTCAGATCAGGAGCAACAGAAAACACGGTCGGTAGCTTACCGAAGACGGTGTTGATGGGGTTCATGGCGACCTGGTTCTTGGCGGCATCGCCGATGAGGCGCTCGGTGTCGGTGAAGGCGACGTACGACGGGGTGGTGCGGTTGCCCTGGTCGTTGGCGATGATCTCGACCCGGTCGTGCTGCCACACGCCGACGCACGAGTACGTCGTCCCGAGATCGATGCCGATCGCCGGCCCCTCTCCTTTCCCCGCCATGGATGATGGATCTGCTGCTTCGGCAGAAGTAGATCCACGGATCGAGAGGAAGACAGAGAAAGAGAGAGGGTTTCAGAGGCGCTAGAGCGAGAAAGTGTAGAATGGAGATACCAGAGGTCGGGAACGAGGACTATTTATGGTGGACGCGGGTGGCGTTAGGGTTTGAACAGGGGGGGGTTCCAGAAGGTTCGACGGGGCGATCTGCGGCCGTTGGATCGGGAGGGATGGCAGATGGACGGCCCGATGGCGTGGGAGCGCGATCGAGGGGGGGCGGCCTGGGTTCCCATTGGCTGGCGGGACTTTTCCGGGAAAAAAAAAAACAAGAAAGGAGGAGGAAATTACCGTTGCAGGTTCTGGAAAGTTCCGTGATGTTGCCTTGCCCCGTGGGGCACGTCGGCAGCACGTGCGCGAAATTTTCCGTAGGGAATACGGGAATACGTATTTTCCTCACTTCAATATAATTCTGAAAATTGAAGAAGGTCGGAACATATTTAATGCAAAGAATGTCCGAAAATCAAGTTCCCGCGCCCTGGCGGCATCTTGCTCGAATGACTGAAAGGCATTTCAAAAGAAGAAGATTTGGAGATCCATATTGAGCTGTGAAAGCTGATTTTGATGTACCTTATTGTCCGATTTAGCTCGGAATTGATGATTTAAACTCCATTTGACTAAATTATCAAAAGCTGAACTTTAATATTAAACCCAAACTCCATTTCAAGTACTCATATAAATTAAAAAAAATTAAAAATGATATAATCTTCATTATCATTTCATTTTGATCAGGTTATCTTTGCACTCTTTCCACATGAGAAGAGGGGGATTAGGAGAAAGTTGGAATAGAGACAATTTAGCATCAGTTGTGAATTTCAACTCCCACGCTCTGTAAAGAGATAAAACAAAAGTTTAAGAGTGAGAGTTATAATAAAAATAAATTATGACCGATAAAATAAAGAAAAATTAGGCTATTGGCCCACTCGAATATAGTCTTATATAGTTTCAGCTTGTACTTCATTTTGAAATGGCTGAGAATTCATTTGGAAATAGCAAAAGTTTCTTACCATATGAGGAATCGTTGATTATTTTGCTAGGTTCTAGCAATGTGGTAATATTCGATTGACCGGATGAAGAAAACTTGTACCTACTAGTGCTTTTAGTTGGCCAAGCACCATAATGGATTGTGATTATAAGTGAACATTCTTAAGTCATAACTAAATTAGCATCACCAGACTGCTTAATTTTATAAAGCATTGAATAGTTTAATTTTCAACACTAAATAAATTTATCAAACAAGCTCTAAGTCTAGTCATGCATCATCGATTTCAAATTCGGTTCCACGAGACTACAAATCGAGTGGAAAGCGAAATTTTATTTAATCAAGACACGATTTGGATGAAGCATAACACTACGTGAGATACTTCTTATTTGCTTTTACTAGTTAAATTATGCTGTCACAAGGGTTGGCAATTTGTGCTCACATGTCATGATGAGGTCACGTGATCATGTCAAGCCAGGTAATTTGACAGCACTGCATTTTTGTTGGGTACGCTTACAAAGCGAAAAAACTTGGGTATATTCAATTCGTATTGATCTGGGACACTGTCGGCCATTTCGGCAATTTGCTAGGCTTCTCAAGATGAGGCTCTGAAGCAGAGGAGGTTCTGTCGAACGAGGCGGTATGGAGGGGAGACTTGCAGCAACTTAGAGAAGAGCTCGATTAGTCAATGCGTGCAGGTGAAGGCTTTAACAGCTGAACTTGTTGAGTACAAAGAATTTACACATGCACCTCTCTCTCTCTGTGTTGCGCTCACTATGTGACTATTCTTGTCACTAAATGGTTGCTTACCTGCCATGCTCTGTTTTCTTATTTCTCATATATTTGCTTGCCATGCACTGTTAGCTTGTCTAGTATTATTTGTTTAGGGTGTCATCTTGGCAGCTGAACTATTTTAACCGGGCTGTTTCTTCTGCACGCAGACGCTGATCGAAAGAATGCCCCTTGGTCCTGGAAGCATGCCGAAGGATTAGAGGGGTGAATAAATATGTAAATGTAGAATCAGTAGAGACAATTTTAGCATTTGTCATTCAACTGTCACTGATACTTGTTTCCTGTCCAGCTGACCTTTCCTTGGGTACTCCTCTTTTCTCACTACATGCAGATAATTTTTACTAACTAGATAAGTAATTTGCGGGTGGAATGTTTCTTATTGATCAACTTGGTCTTTTTTCTTTCTTTCTTAAGCTTATAAGAGTCATGACTATCAGATAGCATGATACGTTCATCTTTTGTTGGCACTCAAAGGCATGATCTCTAGTACCGAATCAAGTGGATTAGTAGACTGACACAACTCGTGATCGTGAATATGTTCATCACTTCATCTCTCGTGAGTTGGTTTACACAAGTTTCATCAGATCAGTGGAAGGTTTTGATCCCTCTTGCTGTATTATCAAGTAGTTCATCAGTTGTTAGCATTGTATCACTCAGACTAAGAATATCGTTGAGTATTAACCAACACAGCTTATATGCATGCTTGGTTATTTTAGAAATTCGAATGGAAGATGACATAAGTGGTCTATGAACTTTGGATAAATGTGTAATGTGATCCCAAAACTTTAGATTTGTTTAATATGGTCCATAAATTGTAGCTCAATGCATAATGTAATCATTGGACTTATAATTTGTTCAATGTAGTCTTTAGATTTTTTATACATGTTGAACTATATGAAAATATTTAATATTGTCCTGAAATTTGAATCGATGGAAGGATTACATTGAACATTTACATATAGTTCAAAAACTAAATTGAACATGTATAAAAAATACATGGGGCCACATTGTACATTGACCCAAAATTCATAAATTATTTGTGTCAATTATCCCAAATTCAAAAGTAGAATCCCATTATTGGATTCAGACTAAAAAACATAGAGCTAAAAGAAAGGATGAGGCGCGTCAAGTGAATTCCACTAAAACAATAGTTCTTTGAGCAAGATCTAATGCTCCTACTCCTAGAGAAACACGTGAATATTTGAATGTGATGCACGAGGCAAGCCCCAAGGTGCAAGTTTCAAACTCACAGGTAAATGAACCCAAAAGTTTTCTGTCCCATGGCTAGATCTTCAGTTCATGTCTCCCATAAAAGGATACAGCACATTTGTCCATCGTCCAACAATAGGTAAACATGGTAGTCTACCATCAAATGTGCCCATCAAGTGCAAATGGCACTTAAACATGAGATCTGCGGAGTATTCTCAAATTTGTTGTGTGTTAGGGTTCACATGGATTAGATGTGGAAAAAATTGTCCAAAAAGTTCTAAATCTATTGCATTTTTGCCAATTCAGTTTTAAACCTTTTAATTTTGCTAATTGAGTCATAAACATTTTTACTTTTTGTCAATTAAGTCCATTTGGTTAATTTTGTTCAGAATTCGCTGACATGGATGTCGGCCTTCCTACATGATATAGCCGATGTAATGTGGACAAATTTTATCATTTTTTAAATAATTTTTCCAATTTTCTTACTTTTTATAAATTTTTTCTTGCCTCCCCCCCCTCCCCTTTGTCTCTGCCAATAGGCATGGCAGTTGGCCAAGAGAAAGAAGAGAGAGAGGGAGGGAAAAAGAAAAGAAAAGAAAAGAAAAATTCCAAAATTCCAAAAAAATATTTAAAAAATAATAAATTTTGTCGACATCATCGTCGACCATGCCACGTAGGACGACCAGCATTCATATCAGCAAATTTTGGCCAAAATTAGCCGGAAGAACTCAATTAGCAAAAAGTGAAAAGATTTAAGACTTACTTAGTAAAATTGAAAGGTTTATGTTTAAATTGACAAAAATACTATAAGTTTATTACTTTTTGGATAATTTTCCCGATTAAATATAGAAGATACATGTTCACAACAGTAGAAGTTCATATTTTTGCAAAGGAAAATCACATGGACTGACCTTTGTCGTGCCTAATGAGAAAATATTCAATAGAATAAAGCGCCATACCAGCAATTAATATGGTGCACATTTGTCTATTCAAATCCACTTGCAGATTGACACATGGGGAACGTTTTACAAGTACATAAAACCATATGAAAAGTTAGCTGCTAGCCACAAATGCAAATGGCAGCTTGTTACAAATAAATTTCAGATGCCTACCCATATTTTCTCCTCTTCAACCCTCTTTTGCTTTTCCTTTCAAAGAAAGTTTGTCCTTCAAGATGAACTCCACTAGAGAAACATAAGCTCGACTACTCTGTTTTCGCTTGGAATCGAAGATCTCCATTTTCGCGAAGGCTGTAGCTTTTAAGACCTCTATTTTCACAAGGACCGCCGCTTCAAAGACCTTCACTTTCAGAAAGACTGCTGCTCGATAATCGATTTATAAGACCGCCGCTCTTGTTTAGAAGACTTCCGCTTCAAAGACCTCCACTTTCGCGAGGACCTGTGCTCGATTGCCTAAACTTTTATTTTTACATAGATCGCCAATCAATCAGTGACATCCGAATTTTCACTTGACGTATTGCAAGTCTCGAACGCTTATTGGTCCATGCCATGCCATTAACCTCGTTATCAGACTGCACCAATTACACCACCACGGAGACTTGTAATCCCGTTCGTTCCCATCATTATCAAGCTTCCTAAGTCTTAATGACAACGCCATCATTTCATGGCGATGCCAACTCGACATCGTGTCACCGCTAGACCGTCGCCGCGACAACCACCACCGCCTCAATCCCACCGGCCAGCAGCTCATCAGTCCCCTCCTCGTGGCACGACGACTAGAAGCGGCAGAGGAACGAAAGACCAGCGCCTTCCTCGTTCTCCCTTCGCACCGCAACACCATCCAACGACCTCGCCACGTCGCCATTGGAGTCAACAACGAAGACCAGTCAAGCGGTAGGTGTCCTCACCTATGGGCGCCGCAGCAACATAAGGGAAGGAGAAAATTTTCAATCGCACCGCTGTAGCTCAAATTCAACCGCTGCACTCTTCCCTCTCTCCATCTCCTGGTGGTCTCTCCCACATCCGACACCTCAGCAGCGGTGATAACATGGAGGCTGAGTAAACAAGGAAAAATTAAACCACCTCTTTCCTCCACCCTCGCCTACACCGCCTAAACTTTACTCGATTTCCTTCAGTCTCACTTCAGTGTGCCGCTGCCACGAACACAAAAGCCAATGAGCAAATAGACATTCTTCTCTTCAATCATCACCCACAGAAGGCAGAAGAGATCGCAGCCTTCCAAGTCGGTTGCCGGGGACACCTCAGCCAAGCCATCGCCATTATCATCCATGCCGTTGTTCCGCCGAGCCATGGCCGCAGCTTGAAGGACCCAAGGCAAGTGGATATACTCTTTTTTGTCCTACGTCAATCAATTATGTTTAGGAAGGATGGAAACCTTAGAAATTTCCACAAATGTTGTTTAGATTACTGTCTAATTGTAAGTTTCGACCAAGTTACCTAGCTAAAATGTCGAGTTCATAATGGTTGAGTTCGTGGTTGGATCATAGGAGTATGGTATGTTGACGTATAGTGTATGCTAGGGCTGGAAATGGCAAAGACCTGAGCTGAATCAATGAAGGCGTCTAAGTCAGGTGGGTTCCGACGAGACCGCCAATTTTGCTAATTTTGTACTGACGTGTATGATGTGAATTCCATGGGGCATCCCCACGAAAGTTGTCCTTCATTGGCTGTTCTACAACATACTTTAAATTCGGATTTTTCAGACTCCGTATAACAGAAATATATTTGAAAAACTATTGAGTATGCAATCTGATTTTACTATTACCTAATCGACCTTTCTCCGGTTTCTAATTTCCACAGAATTTTCAGTCAAGAATTTTAACAAGCGTCTTTCATGAAAACTGTAGAGTACATCCTAAACTACCACATATAAAATTTCCAGAATTTTCTAAGTCGTTTGCTTGGCGACACACTATTCTTTTTGGTTTTGTTAACTACCAGAATATCCTATGGTTTCCGTCAGTCTTCAAAAAATCATGTAGAGTTGTATAGACGGAATTAGACCTGAATTCCTTCATGGAAAATGTTCCTCTGGATATTTTCTATCTTACGTTAAAGTTTCATAATTTTTTAAGCCCGTTTACCTAGAAAATAACTTTAATTTCTAAAGGTGTGTTGGACGCCCTTATAAAGCTAATTTAGGGATTTTGATATAGAATCCTTCTGGCAATTCATCTAACATAGGCACGAGTGAGTTTAGATTAGTCTAGGGGAATCAAAATGATTGAGGATTCGTTAGATTCACTCTTGAGTTCCTTGGTAGTAGTAACATTAATGGCCTTTTAAATTGAATTATGGAATTGTTGCATTATGATATGGATGTGTGACTAGAAATGCCATTGATCCTTACGGCAATGATGCCTCGGGTGGTAATATGAAAGCCTAGAGGGGTAACTGGGTTTCTTCGGATGCTTGGAGGTGTAATACAATTCTCCCGGATGGCTTCGCGATGCTAGAGGGGTGTGAGATGCCGGTGGGTAACGAGATTCCCTGGATGATAATGGTAGCATCAATTCATATTGAACATAACCTTAATATTTGGAATTCTAATTGAGCTATTGATTTCTTGCTTGGGAAAATACTCTTTTATTGATATGCTATGTTACTTTTGAAAAAGGTTCTCAGGCAAATTGATTTAAAAATGATTTGCTATACTTTATATTGAGGTTTTCCTTGTCAGTATAATGATTGGTTTATGTAGTTTAAACCAGTGGACCTTCTGCTCACTGGAGTTAGGCTCACTGTTATTGATTTTACTTTTCCAGCCCAATAAAAATTATGCTGATCCTTCTTTCTTCTACCTCCATTAGTTATGGAGTACTTGTGTACCTCACCTAGCACTTTTCCAATTTCGTGGATTCAGATTTTCTGGATATTACCTTCATCTAATGCATCGCCATTTTGTTCGTAGACATAGGGGTCCTGATGAGCCTCATACTCCTAGGTTTCCTTGCGGTTTATGCGTAGGTAGGGGGACAGCTTGTGGGGCCGATCCCACACTAGGTGATGATGGAGATGACAATGGGAGTAGTACGGTCAACTAAGGCAGAAATAGGAAGGGGAAGCCGCATTTTTGGATCCAGGCGACGACTTTTGAACGCGCTAGCATTGGAAGATAGGTGACTAGACATGTACGAGCAGTCTCAGGGTCGAGATAGTACTATGCGTATGTGCTAATATAGTTCAAGATGGCCGAGTTTTTGTTGAAATCCCAGTGTACCAACCATGTCGTCTAACATAAATAAATAAAGAATGAAATGCGTTAACCTGGCTTTTATTTCGTGTGTGTTCTTTAAGTTTCCTATGTTCGCGGTGATTATTATTAGCTTCCGCATGCTTAAAAAGTGAAAAGAATTGGATAACTACGTTAGTCGTTACGCGTTGGGGGCATCATGCAATCACCACTTCAAAGACCTCAATTTTCACTAGTACCTTTGCTCAATCGCCGCTTCAAAGACTTCCAATTTTGCGCGAACCGCTACTTGACTGTTGCTTTGGAGACCTCCATTTTCGTAAAGATTGCCGCTTGACCTTCACTTCGAAAACGGCCACTTTGAAGGCCTCCATTTTTAGGAAGATCACCACTCAACCTGGCAGTCTCGCTCCGACTGTGCAAATCCACGTGGATTGACCACTTGCTCCTTGTTGGTCTACCATTACAATAGGTTCTCATCCTTTAGCTCTCTCTTTTTGTGGATGCATTTTTTTGGGCATAAATTTGGTAGTTGTTGATGATTGGTTTTAGTGGTAGATTGAGTTTGTTGTATATTTTGATTTGAAGAAGTGAAAGAAACTGGCTTGAATAAGAATTCTATGTGAAGTCTTCGAATTATGAACTTCTGACCTTTTTATATGACAAACTTTGGGGAAATGAGGATAAAAGTACACCTGAAGTGTCAAAAGTTGGCACAAGAGCATACTTAGGGTGCACATGACAAAATTTCTAAAACAGAAATCAATTTTTGACCAGAAATTGATTTCTCAATTTCTATTCCATGGACGAGTTTCTGAGTAAAGAAATGTGTTTAATAATAATTCAAAATTTATATTTCTGAAATAAAAATTCGTTTGATAACAGAATAAAATTACTATTTCAAGGAGCGGTAATAACTGGTGTTCGGTGGCCGGAGTCCGACATTCGGCGACCAACGTTCGGTGTCCGGTGACCGGCCACGGGCGGCCAAAGTCTGGAGTCCGACGACTGGCAGCCGGCGTCCAACGTTTGGAGTTTGACATCTGACATTCGACATCCGGACTTCGGCGACAAAAGGCCGGTGACGAGTGGCCAATGACCGGAGTGTGGTAGTGGGTGGCATGCGGCCGACATCCGGCGGCCGGTGGCGAGTGGCGGACGGTCGCTAACAAACATCCAGTGGTTGGTGGTGAGCCTCCGGCATCCAATAATTAGTGATGAGCGGCCAACAACCGGTGGGCTTTTGGCATTCGATGACCGACGGTTGGCGACGAGCGGCCGGAGTGCGGTGGCTGGCGGCCGACGTCCAATGGCCGGCGGTCGATGGCTAGTGGTCGAGGCCGATGGTGGGCGGCCAGCAACCGGTGGCAGGCATCTGGCATCCCATGGGCGGCAAGTGGGCAATGGGCGGTGACGAGAATGAACGATGAGAAAAATTTCGATTTCTCATTTCTGTTCCAGAAATAGAAAATCTAAAAATTTTAATTTCTGATTTCTTCTCCAAATCTATTTTTGGAATAGAAATCTGTTCCAGAAATAGAAAAATATAATTGCGTTACCAAACGAATTTCTGTTCCAAACCTGTTCTGGGGAACAGAAAAACAGAGAAATAGAGAAACATAAATTTTGTCATGTGCACCCTTAAGTGTCAAAAGTTAGAAAAGTGACACTTAAGTATCACTTTTTTAAAAAAATGAGACACTTGAGTGCTATTTCCAATGAACCCCGCCGAAATCTTATGTTACAATTTTTTATTAATTTTGCTTGCTCACATGGCTCGTCGAAAGTTGACTCAACAAAGAAACACAAAAAAGATATCGTTTTTGCACGGATTTGAATTTTAATCTAAAAATTTAATTTAATTAAATTAGAAAAAAAAAAAAAAAGGAGGAAGAGGAGGAGGAAGGAAGGAAGAAAATGAACGGTTGTAAGCAATTGAGGGCTCAGCCCCGTTGCCGCCGTCTCCCCGCCATCGCCGGGAAGGGCCGGCAACGATGGGAGAGGGCCGATCGAGGTCGCCGTGGTCGCCACTCACCGGTGACCCTTGCCGGATCAGGGAGAAGGCTACGAACCTCGCGGGCCCTCACCTTTGGTTGGTTGGTCCTCCCCCCACTGTCGCCGGCCCTTCCCGGCGACGGCAAGGAGGTGGCGGCGGCGAGGCCCTCGCCACTCTATTTATTTTTTTGTTTTATTTTTTAAAATAAATTTAGTTTTAAATTTAATTTAATTAATTTTTATATTAATTATTTACCCACGTTAGTAGCAAAATGACGTCGTTTTTGCACTTATCTAGCATGTCAACATGCAAAACGACATCGTTTTGCATTTGCCTCGCTGGAAAATCGCCACGTTTGCATTTTGGCTGGATTTTCTCGCTATTAGCATTTAAGTGTTACTTTCATGACTTTTGACATTTAAGTGTCCTTCCATGCCAAGTTTTGTCACTTCAGATATCCGGGAAATAAGTACAAAATGGCATCTTCACACAAAAGGAATGGAAAACTCACTTGACCGATTAAAGAAAATATTTAAGGTGAACATCTAATCCTTATTAATTCAATAGTTTTGGTGGATTTTTTTTTCACCAAAGAAAAGATTTAACCAGACTCAAAAGTTTCAAATTGCAACTTTTAAAATAGTAATATTATTCTTAGACCAAAGAAAAGATATGGGGATTTGTTATCGAATAAAAGAAACTGATTACCTCAAAAATAAGGAATTTCAATATCTAATATACTTTGAACTCCCAATTGCTTTAGGATTTTGTTACTGATGGATACATAACAATCGAATAAGATTTCTTAGGGCGCGTTTGGTAACATTTCTGTTTAAAAATTGTTCCAGGGAACAGAAATAGAAAAAAAAGTGTTTCCGTTCTGGGGAACAATTTTTGAATAAAAAAACGTGTTTAGTAAACTTGTTCCGAGAATAAAAAATTAACAGAAACATGTTTGGTAAATTTGTGTTCTTTTTTGTTTCTTTTATTTTTTTAATATTTTTCTTTTATTTTTCTTTTATTTTTCTTTTATTTCTTTCTTTTTTCTTTTTTTCTTCTTTTGGTTGGTCGTCGGCCTCAGCCATGGCCGGCGATCGGCCGACGAGGGCCGGCGGCCTCGCCCAGATCCGGCGAGCCCGAGCTTGCCCAGCCTTGCCCCGCGCCGGCGAGACTCGGCTTCACCAGGCCATCGCCAAGCTGGCGAGCCTTGCCGGTGGTTGGGCGAGCCCGAGCCTCGCCAAGGGCCGGCGACGCTCCGGCGAGGTCGCCAGCCCTCGACGGTCGGTCGCCGGCCATGGCCAAGGCCGGCGACCGGCCAAAGAAAAAAGAAAAAGAAAAGAAGAAAAAAAAAGAGAAGATAAAGAGAGGAGAGAGAAAATTTGTTCTTAAAAATTGTTCAAGAAACAAGAAACACGTTTTTCTTGTTTCTTGTTTCTGTTCCAAATGTATTCCTAGGAACAAAAAAATAGATTTGGAACAAAAACGCAAACAAACACGTTTCTGTTCTTTTTTTGTTCCCTGGAACAAAAAAACAGAAATTTTGTTCTTAAACAGAAATAAAGAACGTTAACAAACAAGGCCTTAGTCTCTACTTCTTTGACTGCAAGAAAGAAATAGGCATCGTTGACATCAAATTTTAGTTATATATAGCAATGAAGGAAGAACTGAGGGTTTTCAAATGATATTAATACTTATTATGATTTTGTTTATAATTTTAGTTATTATTTGCTTATGGGTACTTTGTAATTGAGAGAAACCCACTAACGGTGGACACCAAAACTTGTCTTTAAAATTTACTTCCAGCAAAACTCACCATGTTCTCAAGAGAAATGAGTATGACTTCGTTTAAATTTGTATTTATCTCGTATTTCTCCTTTATATGATTAGATTTTTTCCTTAAAATTGTAAAGGCTTCAAAGGATAATATTATCGTGCATAATATTAATGAGAAATTTGAATTTAGAATAGTCAAAATGTTTGCTAATGAGGATGAAGTTGATAAAGCTTATAAAAATATACAATGCATATGCAATTTGCAAGAGATTTAGAATGCAAAAAGGAGAAAAAGAAAACAATAGTAAATGAGTATTGTGAAGATGCTTATTTATAAAAATAAATACAGTAAGAGTATAATTTTTGTATGGCAACCACTTGAGGGCCATAATTTTTTTCGTTTACTTAAGTGCCACAAATTTAAAAAATCAATTACTTAAATGTCATCAACGATTTGCCTCGCCAAAAAAACTGACTTGGCATTAATTTATTATACACATCTGATGTGGCATGTTGGCAAGCTGAAAGTCAGCACTTGAGAAGGCAAACAACATCTCTTGAACAATTGATTGAAGGATAGCAAAAGTTCTAGTGATTTCACGAATGATCTTTTCAGTGCCATAAGTTATTAGAAGTGAACATTTAGATTCATCAATTTTTTAAAATTGACCACTTAGTGATATGAAGAGAGAGAGAGAGAGAGAGTTTGAAAATCGTGTTGCTTGAGGAAGAGATGGAGCCTGAAAACGACGTCATCTAATTAGGGAAGATTTTAAAGAAACGGCAAGAAACAATGATGTTTGTTATACTCCTGTCATGCTTGATAAAAATTTTCACATTGGACTTTAGTTTAGTTTAAAAATTTCAAATCGAAATAGAAAATTAAGAAAAAATTCACATAGGACAATTTGCTAGAAATGACACTCAAGTGAACACCGATGCAACACTCAAGTGAGCGTCAAAAAGGTATTGGTACTTAAGTGAGCATTGTACAAAAGTTATGGCATTCCTAGTGTACTTATCTCTACACTTCTATGTTATTGCGAAGGACACTCTTCTCCAATCCCACCTCATGACCAAAGCAATTTTTAACAATAATGAAGAGAATTGGATATCAAGTTTGCATTAAATTTAAAATCGAAAATGGAGTTTGGGTAGTTGCTAAGTTTCATATTTCATTGATGATAAACAAAAACATTTGATACAAATGTATCAACACATAACAACTACTAGTGAATGTATTTTGACTTCTATGGCTAGGGCAGCTACAAAGGCCACAGTAGCATATTCCTACCTTAGTAGTGAAGCGAGGGCCGGATAATGTTGGCTTTATATAATGTGATTGTCAAAATTTCTTATAATAAAAACGAAAAAATCCCAATTAGTGCGGGTGATTGTTAAAGTCTTATTCATTTTAATTATTTACTATCAAATGGAAACAATTTTTCCTCTGCATTTTTATTTGATGAAGAATAGAGACTGACTAATGTTTTGACAATGTATGCAAGTTGGACTATGAGAGATCTGGAGATATGGTGATATTTGATACTATTAGCTGTACAAATAAATATGATATGATGAGCATTTTTTGTTGGCTTGAATTATCATTGAAATAATGTTCTGTTTGGTTATACATTTTTGTTGGATGAAACTCTTACTTTTTTTTTTGTTTTTTTTTGTTTTTGTTTAGACATTTCATTTTTTTTTTTTTGGAGCTCTTTGGTAACAAAGCACCTAAGATTATTTTCTCTAATTAAGATCATGTCATGGCAAATGCCATTTTAATTTTTTTTTCAACTTTGATCATCGTTTATGCGTATGGCATATTGGAAAAAATGCAACACATCATATTGCACATCTTTTTGTAAAACAGGGTTTTGAGATAACTATTGGCACAAGCTTCTATATCATTGCAAATGTAGAATTAAAATGAAGAACACTTGGAAAGATATGTGTTAAGAGTAGAGCTTAGCTAATAACAAGTGGTTAGATAATATGTATCATTTACATCATAAATGGTGTCTCATGTTTTACTGTGATTTTTTCTTACAAGAATTAGATCTACATAAAGAAGCGAGAGCACAAATAATGTGTTTTAAGATGTGACATGCAAGACCATGAGTTTGTTTGAATTTATCAATCATTATGAGGGTTAAATTGAAAAATCACAACACTAAAATTGTTGATGATTTTGAGTGTGCTTGAGGAAAGCCATAAATTATGATTAAAAATAGTATAATTTTTCAATATGCTAGAAATGTATATACTCATGTCATTTATAGGAATTTACAAGCTGAGTTTTTGCATGTTTTGTCTAAACATGTTCTTAGATAAAAAAAAAAAACTGACGAGCTATTGCATACTTATATCATGGAAATCGAGAGTAGTAAATGGAAGTATATGGTCCATTTTAGTGCAGGTGATTCTACCATTATATGTAATTGCAAGTTATTTGAAATGCAAATATGGTTGTTTACGCATGCTTTATGCATCTTAACATATGTTATAATTGTTACACCCATTCCATCACGATACATTCTGAAGAGGTAGACAAAAATTGCAAAACAAGGGAATTTATTGTGATAATTTTGCGCAAAATTTTTGTGATGTGGTAAAATCAAAGTTATTGCGTTTGAAAAGATTGATGTAGTTAGCATTTTGTGTTATAAACTTCAAGGCCAATCATGATGGTATAGAGGAGCTTGCAACTACAAACTTGTTGCGTCTTCACTCTCAAATCACAAACGAAATGCAATCTTTAATGGGTAAAGTCATGTTGATTTCTTAGTAGAAAGTGATGAATCTGAAGATACAGAAAATTGTGGAATTTAAGTACTTGATCCCTTTGGGAGAAGGCCAAAAGGTGTAACAAACACTTAGTTTGAATAATGTCAGAAAAAAGCTAAAGAGAAAAGTATCTTCATGCATAGGAGGCACCTTGCACAAGGTATGACACTTCTTTAATGTGATAGAATGATTCCATCAATTCTTTAAGCTTATTTATATGTAATATTCCATTCTAAATATGTATGAGCATTAGAAAGACATGAAGTAATTCTAATGCTGTAACTTTTGTGCAGGATTGACCCCAAAAAAAGTTTGTAGTCATTAGTGGTTGATCTTCCTTTAGCAAGCAAGTTTAATGTGGAAACAATTGATGAGAAATTCCCAAATATATATATATATATATATATATATATATATATATAACCTATTATACTTGTGTCAATTTAGTCATAAATCTTTCAATTTTATCAATTTGGTTATAAACCTTTTGAGAATTTGTCAATTTAGTCCTAAAATATTCAATTGTGCCTTTTAGTCCCAAACATTTCAACAAATTGTCAATATAGTCATTTCAGTCCATTTTAATCGAAAATCGCCAACATGACGATCTAGTTAATATTGGTCATCCTACGTGACACGACCAACCTTGACATGGGCAATTTTTCCAATTATTTAAAATTTAAAATCTTTCTAAATTTTCCTAAATTTTTTCTTTCCTTTTTCTTCCAACCTTGGGCCTCCACACTCTCGCCAACCCAAGGTTAGGAAAAAAAAAAGAAGAAGAAAAAACTAAAAAGTTGTCTTCATCAATGCTGGCTAACACCACGTAGGATGTCCAACATTGATTAGAGTGCCGTGTAAGCAATACTCAGTTAAAATTAGCCGGAATAGCTAAATTGATAAATTATCAAATGATTTAGGACTAAATTAGCATGATTCAGAGATTGTTAAAAAGTTTATAATTAAATTGGCAAAATTGAAAAGTTTATGATTGAATTGGCTCATTTGAAATATGTTTAGGATTTTTTTGGTAATTTTCCCAAGCAATTGATGCATTAAATTTTCAATGATTTGTTTTTGTTAGGAGAAGATTTGTTTATTCATTGCTTAACATCTTCTATATGTTTCTCAACTTTTATTTATAGAGAGATTGTTGTTTACCTTATATAGAAAATATTACCATAAAAATGGATCATAGAGAAGTTTGTGATTGTCTCCTTATGAGAATATTTTTATCATATGAATCTAGTTGAGAATGCTAATGTACTTTAGAAAACAAGACCAAATATCAAGGGGGTCATGCGGAAAACATAATCTTTGTGTTGTTCTTTTAATTTGTAATGTTTTTCTTACTTACTGAAGTTTGGCTTTTACTAATAAGTTTGAAATGTCCTTTGCTAGTTTTAATCTTATTAAAGCATGAGCTTTTATGTGCTCTGACTGCTAAACAGGTTCATTGTTCATTTTGAGTTTTATCTAAATCTAAGAAGCACATAGGTCCCAGGATAACGAGAACATCATCATGGCCCCAATTCTAATAAAAAAAGTATCTAACAATTTGTTTTAGTTTTCAAACATATTAAATAAATTCGATAAACCTTATCTTTCATACTCCCAGAAGTATTTGGTTATCACGAAGACATAAATTGGGTTGCATACTTTGAGTGCAAATGTTTCTTGGCAAACTTTAAGAATACATAACGAAAACATTTGTGACTTGTGGGCTACGACAAGTATTCTTGTTCTAGTTTCAGTAAAAATGACAAATTTCTACTTATTGTTTTCATTCAATTACGTAATTAAACAAACTTTACTCAAGTTTGGCTTGACTCGCATATTTCATATACAAAACTCAACTCAAGCTTGATAGAGTATTAAAAATTTTGTTTGAGTTTGCATTGACTAGAGTAGTCACCCAACCAAACTTGAACTATCATTAATAAAGATGAAAATTCATTTTTCTCTAAATTTATTTAAAATCATTTAAAAAAATTGTATATAATTATCGGGCTCATATATTAATTATATAATAATATGGAAATCACAATTCTAGTGAGAAAAGATATGATGCTTCTATACAATGCTATTGTTGTATAAAAATGCCCATTCTTCTTCTGATTATCTTCAAATCTCTTGTGATGATTGTCAATTCTCCATTTTCATTTGATGCCTCTTCAGACTCTACTACATCAGCATATTTAGGTGAATAAGTATGCATTTTCTCAATATTATCTTCAACCCATTGCACAAACCCACGATAATTATGTATTTTAAAAAGAAAAAAGCATCAATATAAAGCAATATGAAGTATTACAATAAGTCATAACATGCACAAATAATTGGTGATAAATGCAAACACTTACATTGCAAGTCAAGGCATACTATTAATCTTCTTTGGTTCCTTTTGTGCTTTTTTTTTATCATGCATAATTTCCCTTGAGGACATGGACATCTCTTGGATGGAAATTCAACCGACATATTGGAAGATACTCGAGATGTCACGCTAAAATCATAATGTTATAAGTAGTTAAACTTATAGTCATGATGAACAAAATTATACTAAGACCGAGCAACTTAAATAATCCAACCTCACTTATTTGCAAACCTTGAAAACTTTTCCAACAACTTCCTTCCGTTAAATCTATAGAAAATGTCGCCCCTCTTTTTTATGATTGACGACTTGTATTGAACAAAACACTTGTATCACTCATCCACATGAAAGAAAGAAAAACTTGTTATGAATGAAGAACGAGAATGCATGGTCGTGTCGAAGTGTTCAACTGTGCCCATCCTTCGCAAGTGAAGTGAAATGTCTCTATTAAAAAACAATGACTTGTATCCAAGCTACCATACCATCATTCCCGTGCCTTAGTTTGTTCTCCTTCTCATGGATACCATCTAAAAACGTAATGAAAAAAATTATAAGCATCTTGTTGCTTGTATTAGACCTATCAAAATAGGTCATAAACTCATATATGATGGGTTGAGTTGATCTATGAATCAATTATATTGAGTAAATGGATTATAAATAGGTTTAAACATAATATATAAGTGTTAAGTGGGTCATAATGGGTCATGAATGGGTTTATAAATTATTTAGATCCAACTCACCTTTATGACTCTTTGTTCATTCTCTCTTGCTTTCACTTGATTGCACACTTGCTCACTCCACATTTAAGTCTAGATATGAGTTTTCCTGAATTTGGTTTAATTAGAAGTGTTTCAATAATATAGGCTAACTCGGGTATGGGTTTATAAATTTGCATTATGAATAAATGAGTCAATTTGGGTCGAACCATTTATGGCCAAACCCAAACCCGACGGAACGTGACCCGACAAACCCGTTTGACAGGTCTACTCTTAACTAGCTAGATTTGCTTAATGTTTTCACTAGTCATAAAACAGTAAATAACGTTCATAACCATCTTAGTACATGAAAGGAAAAAACACTCTACATCAGATGTGGAATTTGACCGAGAAAGGCAATCACAAAAAGTATCCATATTGCACATTGGAAACACTAAAACCAATCCTTTTAAACTGAAGTTCAACTTATGAAATTACATATAAACCCTTCCAAGCTCAAAATGGTACCGTCATTTCATTCAATCAAGGAAACCAAATCTTCTTGGAGTGTCATCACCACAATTGCTCATAATTCAAAGACCCAACGCAAAATTCTCATACAAGCCAACTCCTTCCACTCTCTCAAATCAAGATCTAACGCAGAATGCAATCTACCGCTACAATTAGTCGTCAACAATTACAAAATTTGTGCCAAAAAATTTGCATCCACAAAAAAAAGAGACTTGAAGAATGAAAACTTGTTTCAATGGTAGAGTAGAACGAGGAACAAGTTGTTAATCCACGTAGAGGACATGCAAAGCAGGAACGAGACTTGTGGTCTAGCGGCAATCTTCACGAAGATGGAGATCTTCAAAGCGGCGGTCCTCACCAAAAAAGGTCTTCGAAGCACTGGTCTTCTAAGCGAAAGTGGAGAGGACCCGCTGTCTTGCGAAAACGGAGGCATCTGAAGTGGCGGTCCTCACGAAAATGGAGGTCTTCAAAGTGGCAGCCGGCAGTCTTCTAATGGAAAGCAACGATCTTCGAAGCGAAAGCGCAGTTTTAGAAGCGACGGTAGAGCGGTGATCTTCGCGAAAGTGGAGGTCTTCGAAGCGATGAAATGGAGGTCTTCTAAGCGAAGGTTGAGTGGCAATCAAGCGAAAATGGAGGTGTTCAATTCTAAGTGAAAACAAAGCGGCCAGGCTTACATTTCTCTAATGAAGTTAATCTTGATAGACAAACTCTTTTCGAAGGGAAAAGCAAAAGAGGGTTGAAGATGAGAAGATATGGGCGGGCATTCAAATTTCTTTTGTAAAAGCTGTTATCTACATTTATGGCTAGCAGTCAACTTTTCACATGGTTTTATTTAACCGTAATACGTTTGTCACGTGTCAGTCCGTGAGTGGGTCTAATTAGATAATTGCATGCTACGCCAACATGGCGCTTTGCTACTGTGGTATTAGGACTCAAAAGCAATAGTGTTTTTGCATATTCACATCGTATGAAATATGTAATTGCAATTGGATGATTGAAAATAATTTTATCTTTTTGGTAAAATTGAGTGGACTCAGCCTTATGGAAATGCGTTCGCCCTTTTATATTTGGTATAACTTTTTTCATTCAATTAATAGGAATAACCATACACCCAATGAGATTTCATCTCACTTTCTCTTCTTGTCTTATAGGAAAGCAAGCAACAAGTTCACCTAGTTTTCTCAAACTTGTTGAGAACCCTTTCGTCTTCACAATAGCTGTGCAAATGCGACTTCGCCTGCACCTATGGCCAGCAACCGTAGACATGCATCTTGTCACATCACCAAGTGGGACTCGACGTGGTTTCTTGTAACGCATAAGGCCATTCTCAAACAAGGGAAACATCTCAACATAAGATTATTGTTATGAAAAAGTTTTGAATGTAGATTGAAGACCACTACTTAGACCTGTTGAATGGGTAGATTGAGTTGGGTCATAAATGATCCAACCCTAATTGATCCATTTAATTCATTTATGACCCATTTATTGTAATGCAAATGCATCTATCCATGCCTGACCCAACCTATACCCAATTCATATTCAACTCAACCCATTTAATTAAATTTAGGAGATCTTATTTCTTCTGAATTTTTTTTTATAAAAAAAATGGTATTGCTAAAATATTTTCCTCAAATTCAAATTGAGTGGAGATTTTTATAATTTTTTTAAATAATAGAGGTTTCGTTTGTTTCTTATATTTTTTATAAGAAAATACAATATTTTTAAATATTAATTTTTATTTTATTTTTTGATAAAATTAATTTTTTTGATATATTTTTAAAATTTTATTTTTAGTTTTTTTTTAATTTTTTTTTTTCCTTATTCTTCAACTGGCGACCAGCCACATGCGAGGTTGAGCCTCGCCACAAGTCGGGCCGAGGCTTGAGCTCGCCCGAGGCCTTGCCTAAACTGCGAGCTCGAGTCTTGGCCAAGGCCAATGGCTCATCCCTCACCGATCGATCGTCGTCGTCGAAGGAAGATGGAAGAAAAAAGAAAATAAATAAAAATAAGAAAAATAATTGTAATTATAATTCCGATTTTTTTTAAAAAAATAATTTTGTAAGGCTAAAAAGGAAAAGAGTGTGTGTGAGCCTTGAGTTGGAAATGGGTCACAAACTCAACCCATTTAGACCTATTCATTTTAAACCTATTTAGGAAAGGTCTATAAAATTGAATATGACATGGGTCTACCACAACTCTATCACAAGAACAAGGATGGACAACATCAAAGAAGTACCACGTCATACCAGACCATATGATTTTCATTTCATCAAAGTAAGATTTCAAATCAAACCAAACCAAAAGCATTGAAAGAAACATCATTAAAGTAAATATAAGTTGTAGTAACGATGAGGATAAACAAGAGTGTTAAGAAGCGCCCGGAACCACCTTCTCACCAGGTGGGAAATGAATTTGCCCCATCACTGTCTCAACAAAATATTCACATAAAAGAATGCGTCAGGCGATGGGAGTTGAGAATCAATAATTAAAGAAGTACAAAGACAAGCACATCATCCAGAGACAGTACAGACTTCAATCTATATGTCTACTATGAAATTATCTAAGTTAACAACGAAGCAGCAACCACAATAATGGCAAACCGGACATGTGCTAATCCCTCCTCTCGGCTGACCACAGGTCAATCACGCCAAGTGGAGGGGCTGGAAGCATACACGAACCTCATGTTCTTCAGGTCCTGAATGATGCTTGGGTACAATGATCTCAAGCAATGTCCCTGTCTCATCACAATATGCTTCCAACTTAGCATCTTCTGGAATACGGGCTGGGAGGGGAATCTCTCTAATGAACTCTCCTGGAGGGCAGTGCTCCGGTGTTGGATCTGTTAGCTTAAAGGTCCTGTTGTGTCTTGATATAAAAGGTATGCAAGCTGTACTAACACAGGATATCTTCACAATCCCATGTGAATTAATGTTCTTCCATGTAACTTTTACCCTATGAAGATCTACGAAAGGCAAGCTGACAATGATCAGAAACCCTTCATCATCTTCATATATCGTTTTCGCTGCTGTAGCAGGGCCGCAGACATTCTTCATGACCCCAGTAAATTCATTAAACCATGATGGCTCAACCGAGTAAATTTTCAGATCCAAACCTCTGTCAGAATGAGAACCATTTGATAAATTTAAGTCATCACTATTTCCATTTGGAGAATAGTCTTTCTTCCTTTTGTTGCGAACGGGCGACAGATCCACTACATCACCGTTACTATGGTCCGATGGCTGGGTAGACAGATTTAAACCACAGCCATTGAGCAACTTCCTAGAGTGGTGATTTGTGTTGCTCTTTGATAAAGGGAGTGGCCGCTCAAGCTCAAACTCAGCACTTGAAATATTTCTCCAGGAACTGAAGTCACTGGCTTCAATAGGGATGCAAAAGTTCATAGCTCGTCCAGTCAATTCCATCCACCTCTTCCGCTCTTGCTCGTCAAGAACCGCAAGATTGGGTGTCCGTACAATCTCAATCCCATGAACACACTGGGGATTGGAGAGGCCGCGGTAGTGCTTCCTCTGCATCCTGTGAGAACGCACAAAACCCCTATCCACACTAAAGGGAAATGGACGCTCCCCTTGCCGACTATGCCCGTTCATGTAACTTCTCAGCTGCATCTTGCCGAGAGCATTTTCAGGCCTTTCCTTAAAAACCCACATGTAAATGTTTTCCATATCGTGCTGAACCAAGAAAGCATCAAGGTGCAAGTCTGATTTCTCAAAGCCGGACACACCATTACGGTCCTTAACTATTTTGGACTTTGACTTTTCATTCAACACGGGCCTGAAGTAGAAACTAAAGAAAAACCAGGCGCCCCACACACTATCAAGGCGCTTGTTGCTTTTACGCCCCACTTTTGGGATATTAACAGTCATCTCTGTTTCATAAATTTGGGTTCCCAAACCAACATCTAAAATATCACAGGGGTCGTTCCAAGCTAGAGGAGGCGGACTAGGCCTTGATGACAAAGGGAGATTGATATCAGGTGGTCCACCATGGATGATCGAGCCATGTATCTCTCTCTCCAATTCATCGTGAGACAAAAAGCCAGAGTCCATGGACAACAATGTCGATGGATGATGGTTCTCCATTGACAGTGCTTTTAAAAGAGCTTCTCCCACAAATTTCACTTTCGGTTGTCTTAATTCCAGCTTGTGCTTCTAAATCAAGTTAGAGAAAAGATCTTCCTAACATGCTCACGAAACAAATCAAAGCAAACACAGGATTCTTCGAGCAGCGATCCGTCAATCCACAAAACCACAGAGACCCCTCACAAGTACAGTCCTGAATGGAACCCACAAGAATCCAACCACAAGATATCGAAAGAGGTTATCCATCAGATTCAGTGAGCATCCCGCAGCACACGTAACCATCCTGAGATCACCACAGCCCTGGAAACAGAAATCAAGTCTTACAAACACATCACAACTTCTTTTCTCACAACTACAACAACAATAAAGTTTATGCGCATGAAGTTCAGTTGGATTCAGGACAAAATGAAAGTTGAAGAGAGAGAATTTCATTTTGCATCTGATTCTCAATCCTACAATCAGCAAACTAAAGAAGATTTGAGGTTTATGGTACACGATTCGCACGAGGGATACTTTTAACTATCCAAGAAACTTCTTCGTACCGTACTATCGAGACTTAAATCGCCAACACCAAGAGAACCCTTCAAATACCCAGGAAAAAAAATCACTATCCAAGGCCAGGTTTTTTTTGTGCTAATCTCGCTCAGATCTTATTATTTCCGTTTACTCCCATTTCCTCGGCAACCAAACAACAAATAAATATATAAATAAATAAAAACCACTCGATTCCACAAAAACCCTAGAAATGCCCCCGCCGCAGCCTCTCCAAAAAGCAACAGATTCGTCGAACCCACGCAAATCCACCCACAAACCCCATCTCCTAAAACGGGCTGTACAGCCCAAAAGCAAAGCCAAATCAACGAATTGAAAAGCAGATATTCGAATAATACCCGGAGAGAGAAGCCGAGAATCAACATCAACAGTCGATCCGCATTTCGAATCGCCGCCAAATCCGAGCGAGTGCGCCGCACACCAAGGAGGAGCGCTAGGTCAAGGCAGACAAGAAATGCGGAGAACAGAGGGAGACAAAGGGTCGTCAATTTGGGGGAAATTCGGAACGCTCGGACCTGCGGGTGGGAGGACCATGACGGTTGATTTTTATGCCCCTAAGACCGGCACCAGCACCGGCACCAGCACCACCACCATCCGAGGAGGACCGACCAATCATCTCTCTCCCTGTAGAAGAAGGCGCATGACGAGAGAGAGAGAGAGAGAGAGAGATTCAAAAGGCGGGTTCGGATTCAACTCTCGATACGAGCTGTGCAAAAAGCGGCAGCAGTCCGCCTGGCCTTTTGGGAAGTGGAGGCGCGTGGTGATGCGCTAGAGGACACGCTCCATCGGACAGCCCCCACGACTATTCCTCTTTCACGCTTTTCGGGCTTTCCTCGGATTGGAAGTGGAGTTGCCTTTCTGGACCGAATGAAGAGGATTAAGTAGTAAGCAAAGTGGGGGAAATTGCAAAAAAAAAAGAACAGTTCGATGTGGGGGAAGAATTGACATGATAAGCATTTCTGCTTTTATTAGGTTATCTCCTTTCAGATTGGATTTTTAAATTGTAGAAGTAAGAATGGTCAAATTTATCATACATCATATCCAAGGAAAAAATGAAAAATAACACAAATACTCCTTAGACTTTAATCTTATATGTAGTATGATCCATGAACTTTTAATTTATTTAATGTAGTCTTTGAACTTTCGCTTGATGTGTAATGCCATCCATGAATTTTCAATTTGTTCAACATAATCCATAAAATATTTAATGTGGTCTCTGAACTTGACTTAATGAAAAATTAATATTGGATATTTTCATATGGTTTAGCAATTAACATGAACATGTACAAAAAGTCCAAAGGCCATATTAAATAAATTAAAAGTTTATGGACGATATTACACATTGAGTTAAAGTTCGGAGATCACATTGAGTAACCTAAAAATTCAGAAACCACATTACACAACAAATCAAAATTTTATAAACTATTTGTGTCATTATCTTATGAAGATATCATACATGCATACACATATATGTGATGGCCCAAATAATTCTCAATATGATATGATAAGTATCGAACTTGATGAGTAGTATGAATATGACTTAGCAGTCATATGCAATGCAATATAGCAATAGAATATGTAATGGTTGAGCGTGGCATAGTGATGCGATGCAAATTTCTGATATAACATGCGTGAATGACATGATAATCGGATATGACATGCACGAATGACATGTAAGATGATCGAATTAAACATGCTCGAATGCCACATGGTATGCTGAATGACTTGAGAGATTGCATGTGTAATGACTTAGGAATTGAAATTGGCATGAGCGAATAGCATGGAAAATGATGCGGCATTTCATAGAAGGCATGTTAGAACGACAAGCGGCATAGCATAGAAATCGAATATGACATAACCGAATGACATATTTAATGAGGAAAAAATTGAATATGGCTTGAGCAAATAACATGCAAAATGACATAACAATTTAGATATGACATGTAAGAATGACTTGCAATACAACATAGAAATCATATACATAATAAGTAAATGATATGGAATATGACGTGAGAAACCACATACTACATGAGCAAATGACATGGAAATCAAATAAGACATGAGTGAATGATATACAAAATGACGTAACAATTCATATAAAACATGTGCAAATGACATGCGATATGATGTATAAATAATAATAATAATAAAAAGGCATGCGTACAAAATTAGAAAAAAACCAAACTTCTTGACACTACGAAAAGGCTAATTGGTCATGCAGGACAAAACTGATTATCGGATTTGAGTGGCAATATGTGTATAAAAATATTTGTATTGATGAGTATAACCCATTTTTCAGATTGAAAATAGGTTTTGTGCCTTGCATCTCATTCGTTAAATCTTGACAACTTTCGATGGCCTAGGAAGCCATTTAAAATTTTTGAAATCTTAGGAAAATTTGAGGTGTCAATACCGAATTACATTATGTTATGAACCTAATCTAGTACAAAGATGCATCTTAACCACTAAATCCACTTCATATAGTTAAAAGAAATCAGAAAGCAAACGTTTTGAGTGATGTGAAAATAACAAATTATTTTAAGATTAGATAAAGTATGGTACCTTGGATCCGATTTAAAAAAAATGTAAGTACATAACAAGGGTTAGGTTGACATAGTATTGCCTCGTGGAAAGTAAGAACACCAAAGTATCTACTCTCGTAACGAAAAAAGTATCCAATCAATATGAAATATATTATATTGATACAAATTTAGTCTTAAACTTTTAAGATAAATTTTTATATAATTTTGACAATCAATTCTAATAAAAAATTGCTAACATAACGCTTTAGTTATCGCCGGCAAAAATTGGCTAGACTACACTGAAATTTCATGTAAAGATTTATAATTAAATTGGTAAAGTTAAAAAATTTATGATTAAATTGGCATTCGCACAGAAAATATAGGGCGGATTTGATAGTTTCCCCCTCTTATAAGTGTTGATGGTTCACACAGTCGATGGTTAGGTAGGTGAGCCTTGCTTTTCATTCACTGCGAGGGCTTCTTTAAAAAAAATTTCGAAAGATTACAAGAGAGCCCTCGAGATTTGAGAGGTCGCTCAGCTCACAAGATGCCAAATGCAAGCCGAGTTGGGAGATATATATATAGTACTCATCGAATTGCGTATCAGCTCCACGCCGCACCCGCCCTTCCCTGGATTATTGCTCAGCAGCGCATATAAGTGGGCATTGTTATCAACTAATCATTAAGAAAAACGATGCATTAGAAAAGTCAGCAATTAATGCCCTTTCCTCAGGTATCACCTGCCCGGGTTAGTCCGGGAATCTTCTGATCTGAAGGAGGTTGTATCCTCACTTTCTTTCCACTTTCCCCGCCAAACTATAGAGGAGAAATCAATAGCCATATCAAGGATATATATATAAATTAGAAGTTGGTGAGCTCAGGCTCAAGGTAACATCATGGTGAATGAAGAATTTCCAGATTTTAGGTGTGTGAGATCATACCAGCATTGATGCACGCAAGCTTATTAAAAGTTCGAAACTAAGCATGTTTGGGCATGATAGTATTATGGCCGGTAACAATTTGGGAAGTCCTCTTGTTGTAATCCTTTTTGAAGTCATATCTTATTTTATCTCCGGTGGACGGAAGCTTCCCATAACCATGTCTTTGATATGCGGGTTACAAATTTTGGACATATTTTTTTTGTCCCATGCACCTAAATTAAAATATAAATGTAGGTAATGTTCAATTTTGTAACCCACTAGTGATTTTAATTTTTCTTTTTTTAAAGTCTTGAGAAAGAGAAGAGAGTTGGTTGAATGAATTGCCTAATTTTCCTATATTCTTCTGCTTTTGGGTTCAACCATTTTTATATTCTTCCTTTTGATTTTGAGATTGAAGTAGCAAATTTGCATACGACTCTTGCAAAGCCGCCGCTTTTGATTTTCCTAGAAGATGGATTATCTCTTGGAATAGAATATTGCATGATGCCCCCGCCATCACTGCCGCATTCCAAGGGATGAACTGAATCTGACCTTGGATTTCTATAATCCAAAACCCGGGCAATGGGACAAGCCTTGCAAGTAGGCGCTGCTGGACCATGATGTGCTTTTTCCATCTAATAAGCCAAGTGTCACTGCTAATTATATCCATTTTGCCAAAAAGGAAAAAAGCAAAACGAAAAAATTAGCAGAGGTGGGTTTCCGCGGGAGAAGATACCTCATGGGATAGTTGCACGCTTGACTATGACATGTGGCGTGTAGCAAGTTAAAGTAAATGATTTCAAAATCAAAGCACCACATAGGATAAGATATATGTCATGCAAGAAAATTTCCAAAGAAGTCTTAAATCTATTATAATCGTATCAATTCAATTCTAAACCTTCATTTTGCCAATTGAATCACAAAACATTTGCATTTGTGGTAAGTTAATCCATCCGATCAATTTTATCCGAAATTGTTGACATAGACGCCAATTATTACGTGGACAATTTTTATAAGTATTTTAATAATTTTTGTGAATTATTTATTTATTTTCTTTTTCCTTTTTTTTCTCTTTTCTTTTTTTTTTTTTTCCCCTTCCCTTCTTCCTATAGTTGATCGTCGAGGTCCGACGACTGATTAAAGGCGATAGTCGATGACCGGTTAGAGGTGAGGGTCCGCAAGGTTGACCTCGCTAGCTTATGGCAAAAGCCCGCCCCTACCGGCCACATTCACTATATATTTAAAACACGATTGCAAATCACATGACATGGCAATATTTATATACGTCAAGACTTATCAATTTAGATTCAAAATATGAAAACAAAATGACGTGACATGATAATATTCATGGCATATTGTATTCAAAACGTTATAAGAAAAACAACATGACTTATCAATAATTACCTGTAATATGATATTGCAAATAAAAATAATATGACGCGATGTGATAAATTTGGAGGTCGAGGGACGTACCTGGACCAAGGGAGCTTTGATGCCTTCACACCAAACACCACAAATCGAATGAACCTTTAATGAGAGAGAATTTCTATCGAAAGTGAGGAAGAGCCTAGAGCAAACTTAGGTTTAAGAAAAATGCAAACGAGAGTTACCATCAGTAGGGAACCTTGCACAGCACCGGAATAGGCTTGCACATCGCCAAAAATGGCCCTGCTCAAGTTTCACCCCCACCATGCTCATCGTCGGCCCGTCCTTGCACGGGGTTAGCCGGCGCTGTGCAGCACCGCATCGACCTTGCCACTGCCACGTCGCAGTCATGGGCTGGCCCGTCTTGAATATATATATACACACATGCATGCATACATATACACACGTATGTATATTCCTTTGACCTTTGACTAATCTTTGATCACCCATTTTTTTCTCAATCCATCATTCAATTTGACTCGATTCTCACATCCATAGAGAGCCCGTGACTTGACCTTTTGGCAATGTGGCCTCTTTCCTAGAAAGTGTTGGGATTGTTGATTTCCACAAGTTAGGCCAAATGGGCATTCAAGATGTTAAGTCACGATATTTCTTTCAGCAAAATTCCTGTTGAAGTGATTCTTGAAGGGCTAGAAAGCTCACATCAGATCCACGTGATCTTATCAGCTAATTTGCGAAAATCATGATTATTCCGATCTTATCAATATCTAGCGATCCAATTGTCCGATTTGGTCAAATTGGGTGTCCTTGGAAAGCTCCCGCAAAGCACGATCAAATTGTACCTTTCAATTTAAATTTTGAGTTGTTGACTTTCAACCAAAATTTAGTCAAAATCTGGTTAAAAATTTGATGTCTAGTGTCTACACCTATTTTCTTTAGGTTTAAAACTTGTATTGTCCATCAAAACCTTGTTCAATTCTAGGTCAACGCTAGGTCCTATTAAAGTGAGGTTGAATTTGAGGAGTCACATGGCTTGTAGAGGGCGGCTTCAAGCTTAGAATGAGTAATCTTGAAGCTTGCTATTGTCTCTGGAGGGACCAATCCACCATCCCAAGAAACGCCATACCATAATAAATTTTGACCCCACAAAAACTTTAGAAAATTCTAATGAACCATCAAGATTTATTCTTTTGACAATCAAAGGCAACTAATTCCCAGGATCAAACCTTCAAAGATATATAGCAGTAGAATCAATATCGCCGTTCTATCGGTCTCTAATGTCACTGGCTCTCTGCCAGTAACTTCACCCCGAATCAATTTACTCAATCAATCTCGCCATCCTATTTGGTCTGCTCAATTGTTATTCTTCCTTTTAGTGGGAGTTCTCCGCGGCCAAAGATCGATGGATGATGACTAGATACCGTGGCCTTTCCGCAAAGGTCATGAGCACCTTTGGTGGAGAAGTGGCAAAAGGGAGGAGGGGGAAAAGCAAAGATCCAGTCCCCGAAGTTCATCCGAATTCTATGGGCCACGACAGCGACAGATCAAAGCCTCGCCCCTCGTATCGCAAGGCAATGTCATCCCCTCCCCGGTGCTCTCAACTTGCTGTTTTTAATACTATAGAAAAGTTCATTTTTCCTTATACAAGCCCGTGGCAAAAGCGATTCCTTTTCGGGTTGCCATTACTTTTCCGGTTCTTATTTTTTCCATTTCTTAGTCTCTGATTCACGAGTTGCTAGTGGGAATCTCACTCGGGGGATTAAAGTGCTTGTTTTTTGTTCCTTTTTTGACCAGAAAAAGGGTGGAGGCCGGTCCGCCCTACAGCCCACTAACTGAAAAATCTCAATTTTTCGGCACTACAAGCGCGGATGGATCCGACCTCGAGACCTCTTAGGTGAGAATAATACAGGTTTCTTGCCTCTAAAACACCACCACCAAAAGTAAAGTATTCGCTATTAGATTGGTTAGCTAACGGTCTATCCGATCTACACTTACTAAACTAAGGGTGCATTTGTTTGACGTAAAATATTTTCCCGGGATTAGTTTTCCGAACTTTTTCTCTCATGATTTGTTGAAAATGATTAGTGAACTACAAACGCTTTCCGATCAAGGATAATTTTCATTTATAAAATTAGGAAAGTGAATTCCTAAATTTAAGAAGGTAAAAACACTTTTTGAAATTGCTCCTCTTGAATTTTTGGATATTTTATTTTTTATTTAAAATTTCAATTTGTTAAATATTTTTTATCTTTTATTTTATTTTCTTCTTTCTTCTTTCTTATCCTTCCTCCTCTGCAAGCAACTACCCATAAGTGAGGGCTGGCGCAAGTTGGTGAGCATCAACCTTAAGAAAGGTCAAGCTCACTTAGCCTTGGGGGAGCTGTACCTCGCCACTGCAAGCTTGAGCTCATCCAAGGTCATGCTCGATGAGATCCGACAAGACTCGACCTCGCTCGAGGCTAACTAAATCGAACCTCTTCAAGCCTTGAGAAAGGCGCTAATGGCCTCTCTTAACGTTGCTAAGGCCTGGCGATCAGCAAAGGAGGAAGAAAGAAAATAAAATAAAATAAAAAATAAAAATATTCAAAAAAGATTATTTATTTACCTAAAATAAAGTCATTAGATTCAAATCATTTTCCAAATGAGATATGAACATAGAAAATATTTTTAATCATATACCACCAAACAAAAGAAAACCAAACATTTTCCAGAAAAATGATTTATCAAAAAGTATTTTCATTTTTCAAAAAAAATTTCCCCCAAAAAACGCACCCCTAATACGAAAAATGAATTAAAAAGTACTTTCTTAAAAAATTCTGCTTGTCTAGCTTATAAATATAAGTAGATGAAAAATATTTTCATTATTCATAAAAATATTTAGAAATAAATTACTATCAACAATTTGATCAATTATTTCCAGATATATACGCAATTATTTGCTGATTTGCTTGATCAGTATCAGTTTACTTCAAGCGTCCCAGTAAATTTTATTATTGACAGGTAATCCTACAGATTCTACATCCTATAGCCTCACCGTCCAATTTCCAGGAGGACATGACGACCCAATAGCAAGTCTTCCCACTTATCAAATAAGGTTTAACCTTTGGAGACAAGAACATGTGCGATCAGGCAAGGAAATCACCACATGTATCCAGCCTTGACGCGTCTAGCAATCAGCACGTGTCATCATTAATCCACTGCTTTTCTCGTGACACGGGAACATGACAATGCAGAAACTCATGAACATCGCTGAAGGACTGGAACAAAACATTAAAAAGCGGAACAGAAAGATGGAGGCTCAAAATCAGACTCAATGCCAATAATAGGGGCACAGGAAAATAAAAAGCAGAAAAATACACTTCGATATTGCAAAAAAAGTTAAAAAAAAAGGCAAAAAAGTAGTAGAAACAACCCAATCGCTCGAGACCTAGGCGTAGGTCATCTTTAAAATTCCAGCAACTTAATCGACCTCCTCAATCTTGGGACCAGCACCGCTGCTGGCCGAGGGAGGGGCATCCTCATCCATGCCGCCGGCACCCATATCAGCCCCTGCGCCCTGGTACATCTTTGCAATGATGGGGTTGCAGATGCTCTCGAGCTCCTTCATCTTGTCTTCAAACTCGTCGGCCTCGGCCAGCTGGTTTGAGTCCAGCCACTGGATGGCTTGGTCGATGGCATCCTCAATCTTCTTCTTGTCCGCATCAGATAGCTTGGCGCTGATCTTCTCATCCTTGATTGTGTTCCTCATGTTGTAGGCATAGTTCTCCAGTGCGTTCTTGGCCTCAACCTTCTTCTTGTGATCCTCATCCTCAGACTTGTATTTCTCAGCCTCCTGGACCATCTTCTCGATCTCTTCCTTGGACAGCCTCCCCTTGTCGTTGGTGATGGTGATCTTGTTCTTCTGGCCGGTGGTCTTGTCTTCGGCAGAGACATTCAAGATACCGTTGGCATCAATGTCAAAGCAGACGGTAATTTGGGGAACACCCCTAGGTGCCGGAGGAATGCCTGAAAGCTCGAACTTGCCCAACAAGTTGTTGTCCCTTGTTCTGGCTCTCTCACCCTCGTAAACCTGGATAAGGACTCCAGGTTGGTTGTCCGAGTAGGTGGAGAACACTTGTTCCTTCTTGGTGGGGATAGTGGTGTTTCTTGGGATCAACACAGTCATGACACCTCCCGCAGTTTCCAGACCAAGAGAGAGGGGTGTGACATCCAGCAACAATAGATCCTGGACCTTCTCATTGCCCTCGCCACTCAAAATTGCAGCTTGAACAGCCGCGCCATAAGCCACAGCTTCGTCAGGGTTGATGCTCTTGCAGAGCTCCTTCCCGTTGAAGAAATCCTGCAATAGCTGCTGCACCTTGGGGATCCTAGTGGAACCACCCACAAGGACAACATCGTGGACAGTGCTCTTGTCCATCTTTGCATCCCTGAGACACTTCTCAACTGGCTCCATACACTTCCTGAAGAGGTCCATGTTGAGCTCCTCGAATCTGGCACGGGTGATTGTAGAGTAGAAGTCCACACCCTCATACAAAGAATCGATTTCGATCGTTGTCTGGGCAGTGGAGGATAGAGTTCTCTTCGCCCTTTCACAAGCTGTCCTCAATCTCCTAAGAGCCCTTGGGTTTCCATTGATATCCTTCTTGTGCTTTCTCTTGAACTCTTGAACAAAGTGGTTCACCATTCTGTTATCGAAGTCCTCACCGCCAAGATGAGTGTCTCCAGCTGTTGCCTTCACCTCGAAGATACCCTCTTCAATAGTTAGGAGGGACACATCGAATGTACCACCACCGAGATCAAAAATCAACACATTCTTCTCTCCCGAACTGGTGGCTTTCTTGTCAAGACCATAAGCGATGGCCGCAGCAGTCGGCTCATTGATAATACGCATGACATTGAGGCCAGCAATGACACCGGCATCCTTGGTGGCCTGCCTCTGAGAGTCATTAAAGTAGGCAGGGACGGTGACGACTGCGTTCTTGATACTCGAGCCCAGGAACGCCTCAGCGATCTCGCGCATCTTTATGAGCACCATGGACGAGATCTCCTCAGCAGCAAACTGCTTCTCCTCACCTTTGTAGGTGACAATAATCATTGGCTTTTCACCAGGTCCGGGGATCACCTTGAAGGGCCAGAGCTTAATATCACTCTGGACTGAGGAGTCGTTGAATCTCCTTCCAATCAACCTCTTAGCATCTGCCAATTAATCAAACACATATTAAACACCATAGAGACAACCCAGAACTGCAAACCGATAATAACATAGAGGAGTAACGATGATGTAGACAGAATTAAAAACTTGTTAACAAAATTCGTTTTTGACACAAATTAAAACACAACCACCGCGATGTCAAGCTGCTTCAATGGCCAAATAACAGAGCGATCTCGCCACATGGATGTAAGGACACCATCTGTCTGAAGATAAAAGGCGCAGGAAATCTACGGAGAAGGCCCATGTTACCGGTTGTATACAATAGCTATGTACGATCTCAGTCAGATACCCCAGGACGTAACGAACTAACGCCGATTTGCCAAAACCGATCTCGTCAGATGTATCATGCAGCCACACTCATCAAGCTATCGACAAATCCAAACTCGAAACCAGGAATTTTCCAACCAGTTACACAAATCGTATATACTAACGACCTCAATCCAGCAGGAAGACTCAACGCCAACGGCAGATCGAGACATCATCATAGCTAACGCCCGTCGTCAGCCGTACGACCACCTACGTTCGAACCTACACAAATCTACCCAAACTCATGTCGCGCACGATATCGAATCAACCAAACATCTACCAGATCTAACGGGAATTTTCAAATCAGGAGCAACAGAAAACACCGGCCTGGAGCCAAAACAAGGGGCGGGCGCTTACCGAAGACGGTGTTGATGGGGTTCATGGCGACCTGGTTCTTGGCGGCATCGCCGATGAGGCGCTCGGTGTCGGTGAAGGCGACGTAGGACGGGGTGGTGCGGTTGCCCTGGTCGTTGGCGATGATCTCGACCCGGTCGTGCTGCCACACGCCGACGCACGAGTACGTCGTCCCGAGATCGATGCCGATCGCCGGCCCCTCTCCTTTCCCGGCCATGCTCGGACCTTGGTTTCACGGCAGATCGACGGATTGAGAGAGAATGAGAGAGAGAGAGAGAGAGATAGATAAAGAAGAAGAAGAAGAAGAAGAAGATCAGGAGGAAATTTGGGAAGGAAGATCGTGTGGAAGGGGAAGGGGGACGACGGAGAACATATATATTCAGGGGGTGGTGTTAGGGTTTGGGGGTTCCAGAAGGTTCGGCGATGGGATCGGCAGCCGTTGGATCGTGGCGGGGGGGAGGCGGATGGACGGGTGATGGGAGCGGGAGCGAACGAGTGGAGGAGAACGAGAGGGGAGGAGGGGCTACTACGAAGGACGAAGAAGAATCCCGGGTTCCTCGAAGTGGCTATGACGCGGGCCACGTAGGCAGACACGTGGCGGCCCCCGGGGGCTGGGCGGGTCGGCGTGGGGCTCCTGGGTCGACTCGACGCCAAGGAATGGAAGGCGCGAATCGGACGTCATTTTTCTTAGTTTCCTTGGTTCGCAGAAGCTTGATTGGTTTTTTTTTATTTCGCTTTTTACGTGAACTCAATTCATTTCGCAAAAAATATAGTATTTTTGAATATAATGTTTTCCGGTGCTTAGATGAATTTTGAAAATGAACTGATGATTTTTTTTCGTGTACTCATTTTAATTAAAAAATATTTTATTTTTAATTTTTAAATAAAATTTTAATTTTATATTTTTCTACTTTTTTTCTTATTCTTCTTTCTTTTAATTTTTTATTTTCTTCCTCCTTCTTCGATAAGTTGCTAGCCACGCTGACAGCTAATGACCAACCCAAGGCGAGCCTTGAGTTCATGGCTGCGCGATTGATTGTAGAAGGAAAATGAGGAAAATAAAATTTTAAAATTTAAAATTTGATTTTTTAAAAATAAAATAAAAATTATTAAAAATAGTGCAAATGAAAATCAAATTGAACTTTCCATACCAGAGAAAATTTTTTCTAATTGACTTTCAAGTTTCCGCCAATCATTAAACTCCACATTTTCTACGAAATGAACAAAGCTTTAATCTAAAAAAAGTTTCATGTCATATTTATTGGCATGGTAAGTTCATATTTTTTTCAAAATCTTTTTTAAAAATTTAAGTAACAATTTGAGTTCTAATGAGAAAGCATAATCATTTGTTTTAATTTTCATTTGATTGCGGACAAACTGGGAAATGGCTAGTTCTTAGGGTGGTAGGAAAGGCCAAATTCCAAAAAGACAAACTTTTGATTATTAGATGAACATATCTTTGACTTTTCAAACTATTCTTAACAATCAACAAATTTTTACGCGAGAGACAAAACATCCACCATTGAATTTAGAGAAATAGATTAGTAGAAAAAAAAAAAGAGAATTACAATGATCTTCTAAAAGGTATGCGAAGCAAATTATCCCACTCACTCAAAATAAATGGGAAAAAGAAAACCAATTACATTTCAAATTTAACAACCTTCTGAGAGGGCTGAGAATGAAGACATTTAATTTTAGTATAGGTTTCAACTTTTGCTCTCTATAAAGAAATGTCAAAATTTTGGGAGTGAGTTGGGAATTAGAGCAAAACAAAAAAAAAAAAATACACACCATTTTGTAATATAATGTAACATGCCACATGAGGTGATATAGGGTCCGTTTGGTTCGGCTCTGGGGAAATGCCCTTGAGAGAATGCAAATACCTTTGAGGTAAAGGGGTTTTCCGAAATACTACACCGTTTGGTAAATTATAGCATTTAAATGTTACTTGGCATAAATACCATTTGATAAAAATCACATTTGTAATGGTTTTTTACTTTTTTTTTTTTTTTTAAATCTAAAAGTTAAATCCGACGGCTGGCTAAACACTGGCCGCCTGAGGTCGCAACCTCAGGCGACGCACGCAGTCGTCTACGGTCGCAGAGACCAAATTTGGCGGCCTGAGGCCTGATTCGTGCGAGCCGAAGGAGTTGGAGCGCAGAAGCAGGGAGTCGACGCGGTGTTGCTCACGCTCATCAAAGGGGATGGATCTGCTGCAGAAGAGGAAGGCGTCGATAGTGGAGGCGGAGACGGAGGTGAGGCCGGTGGAGAACTCGAAGTCGGGGCGTCCCAACGGCGGCGGGGCGAGAGGGTCGTCGGATTGGTCGAGGGGGGTGAAGGCTAGATTTGGCCGTCGGACGGCTAGATCCGGCCTCCGAATGGCTAGATCTAGCGGCTTGAGGCCTGGGTTCGTGCGAGCCGAAGGAGTCGACGCGGTGCTGCTCGCGCTCGTCGAAGGGGATGGATCTTTCGTAGAAGAGGAAGGCGTCGACGACAGAGGGGGAGGCAGCGTTGACAACGGAGGCGGCGGCGGGGCCGGCGGAGAACTCGAAGAAGTCGTGGGGAAGAAGATGAACGACACGTGAACAGTAGAGCTTGCATTGGGAGAATGCCGAATGCTCAAAGCAGCCCTACCCCAAAGATTGGGCTTTGAGCTTTCGGTGCCCAAAGCCCTTGGGAAAGCCCAACCAAATGGGGCCATAGTTAGAAATCCTAATTGTGTGTATCTTTTACCTTTTGATTTTTTTTTTTTTTTTTTTAAAGTCTGGGTAATTGTATCCGTGAATAAAATTCGTGGGACTTTTGGGATTTGGCCGAATGGGAATGGGCACGAGGGAAGACAAAAAACAAGGGTGATTATTTTATCGATACCCGAGCAAATTTTCGCTTGAGATTTGTCTCTTTTAATTTTTGTTATTTGAAAAACACTAATTATCCTCCTCACGGTGTGAAGAATATGGCTTTGCCTTTTCTATTTCTAAAGTCACCGATGAGAAAAAGCTTCGATAGTCCTTAGAGCAGTGGATCCTTCTACCTTAAGCTCATTTGTTAATCACATAAGTTTTATTGTAAGGCCCGTCTAACACGTCGTAACGCACAAAAGTGACAAAACTTAAAAAATAACCGAATTGCACAAGTGACTACTGTCGTGTCACTAAAAAATTCAAATTCATTCTACTTCTTTCTTCAAAATGATTATTGTACTTTAATGCCCACGATTAGCCCCGTAATTAAAGTGCTTTCCCAGAATGCTGAGCTGCAAGTCCGAGATGCTTACTCCATGGCTTGCTTGATAATTCCTATTAAGTACCGAAAATTGAAAAACTCACCGCTCAACGTGACTCAAAGTCATCGTCGGCATTGAGGTCATCCGGCGAGTAAAAAATTGATAGCTTAATTTGTTCATGATATTAAATTATTTCGTTTACAGCCTGGCAATAATAACGACTGCAATTCTGAAAGAAATTATTTTCATCCAGTAATCAATTTTCATTTATTACCGGCACTTAAGATTGTGAATATATGAATGCCCTGTTTGGTTCGGCATTTGTAATGGGCTTTGGGACTCTAAAGTCATTTGGCTAAATTCAAACGCGTTTGGTTTGTGTTTTTGCTCAACTTTGGGAAAATACAATTGCATATCCAAAGAGTTTTAAAGGCCTTTAGTACAAAGCAGGTACCGAAGTACTTTAGGAAGTTACATTTTCGGAATACAAATCTTAGCCTCAATTACTATTCATCTTTTCCAAAGACCGCCGCATGGAAAAGCTAATCGGAGGTCCACGATTGCCAGTCAAGAGGTTGCGCATGCCGGCAACCGCAACCTGATGGTCACCTAACCCTTGCAATCGTTGTCGAACCTTAAGTGGCACCTAGGTCGTGTGACCTCGGGCAACAATCTCTTCATTTGGGCAATCCCAGGTGGTCGTGGGTCACCCGACCCAAGTGACAGTTGTGTGACCTTAGGTGAGGCCATCCATGCCGCTAGATCCGACAGTCTAGTGACTAGATTTGACCGGTCGATGGCTGGACTTCAAAAACAAATTACAAAAATATATGTTTTTTAAATTTAGTAAAAGTCATTTATAAATGTAATTTTTACCAAATGACATTTTAGCCAAAGTTGTTTCCCAATGCATTTTAAAATTACAATTTACTAAATGCTCTTTGCATTTCGAAAAATTCCCTTAACCGGAAGGTATTTGCATTTCCCTAAAGACAGTCCCCCAAAGTTGAACAAAAAGGGGGCGGAAATCCAAGACTTCATTTTCCGAGCTTATTTCCAGTTTTTTTTATCAGATAAGCCATCGGTCGACTAAATAAAGATGTCGCATTAGTATTTCCAAATGTGAGGCTAATTCAACTCGTGGTAGGCACCACGACAGCAAAATATAAATAAGATTTTTTTTCCCACACAGAGAGCTGATAGGCCACCGCTTAGCTTTTTACAGAGAGAGAGAGAGAGAGAGAGAGCACACAACGAAGCAAAATTAATAACTCTAAAAAAAAATCATAAATCTAATATATAACTTCTAATTCAGTCCCAAATTATTTACTTTTAATAATTCTATTCTAATTTTTTGATAATTTAAATATTTAGTATTAAACCTTTTGATGATTTTGTCATTTAGTTATTCGATTAATTTTGATCGAAAATTGTTAAAGTAATGGTTAGTCGGCATCAAAGGTCATATTTGGCATGATGGAAGTTGACATGGATGATTTTTATGATTTTCATTTTTTTTTTTTTTTTTCCCTTTCCCTTTCTCTTGTCTTTTTTTTTTTCTTTTCTTTCATTGATTGGATTTTTGACCCAAAAAACAATTCATAAATATTTTTAAAAAATTAAAAAAATCATCAATGTTAGCGCCGCCGCGACAATTAGGATGGCCACATCCATGTTATTGATTTCCAGGCAAAATTAGCCGAAAGAATTACATTAATAATTCATCAACAAATTTAAGACTAATTGCGAAAATTAGAAAGTTTAGGATGAATTTAGTTACTGTACAATAAGTTCAAGACTTTTTTGATAATTTTTCTCAAAGCAGAAATGCTGAGAGATGATGATGGCCGGCAATAGCAGCAGTAGCAACGGTGGCTGGCTGCTAGTTTACATTTCTGAGTTTTTCGGTTAGTGAGTGATTTTGCAATTAGGGCTTTTGTGGGTGATTTTGAAGGGTACAGATTGGCCCTTTTTGTCCTGGTGGTTTTGTCTTCAGATGCAAGATGTAGCACATTGATCTTCATTTGGACAGTCCTCAAGCCCATCATGCGGGTGGCCAATTGGATTAAAAATGCAGCACCTTTCAATCACAACTATACAGTACAGGGCTTCCTTGATTTTGAACAAATTTGTCATGCTTGCAACGAACAGATTATTGAAAACTTTACTGACTTCAATGCTGCGAATTGCATAGCCGTTGATCACAGCAAAGAGCACCCTTCACACGAATTGGCACGTGCTCAGTACTGAATCCTATATGGTGCATAAGAACCGTGCCAAATTTTAATGATATTTGGCACAACAGATCGCTTTACAAACGAGACGCTGTAAACCTGCCGTTGTATAGATATTCCAGTAGAAGAAACAAAATATCTCCCTCAAGAACGTTATATTCAGGCACCAAAACAATGGCTAAAGTTAAATAAACTCATATTCCTAGAGAGCTATGTCAACAAATGGCATAATCATACAGACAACTGGGAGCACCAGTAATGGCCACTGTGTGTGGCACAGCTGATTCTGACCAATGACGAAGTCAGTCAGAGACCCGTTGCAGCAGCTTCTGTCACTCCAAGTTCCAGACAGAGTGGCTTTAGTCCAGCTTCACCCAGGATACTGAATGCAGCCAATCCATAGTAGGAGTGATACAGATCTGGTAGCACTCCGGGGGACTTACTGAACCCGCCATACTAGCATAAGAAAATTAAAAAAGGGACAAGAACATCAGGCACTTCAACATAGAAAGATCTAGAGCAGAGAACAAAGCAATTGCTGAGATTTGGTGGAAAATAATATAAGCAGTTTGATATTTCGTCGTTTTTCTTTCTAACCGAGTATGCCTGTTCTTAATTATGACAAGGGGGAAACTTAGTCAAACTGACCTATTTCCATTGCGACACAAGGTTAAAATAATAATCAATCATAAGGTCAGTTTGCAACGCTCCAGGCAAATGCCTTCCTTTGCTTAAACAAAGCATTTTAGTAATGTCTATTATGACCAGAAAGGGAAATAGTTCCAACAATTCAACTCATGTAAAACTATTGCGCATAGTACTGACACACTCTCTTAACAAACTAGCATGAATATACTGTTCCATAGCTTGATATATACAATCTTCAAGGTAGATGTGCATTAGCTTTGGATGAAATCAACTATTCTAGTCCAGAAATGATTGACAAAACTCAAGATACAACACTGAACAGCAGACTCTCGCCAAATCATAATAACCCTTGATTAGGAAGATGGTAAAACCACAACCAAATAATTGAATAATGTGATACTGGCAGAAAATGATCCAGCTACTCAATACTCACTAGCTGCTCAAGCTTGACTCATCTTTTTGGGATCAAATAAACTAGATGGCTTATCAAGTTGAGCTTGATTTAATTGTTTATACATATAAAAAATACACCGATGCCATTATTCTTGCACAGCATTTGAAATTTGAACAAGTGGGATCGAGCTTTTGTTGATTATCATGTCTTCAAAAATTGAACAGACTTAAGTTCAAGTATAAATTTTGTTTGACTTGACTCTGCTTGAATATAATTATTACAGATCAAGTAAATATAAAAGCAAAAAGAAGCTATTTATCACCTCAGATTGGCAAGTCAATAGAAAGCTTCTCAATGCTATCTCATCAATAAATTTGTTTGCCCCTAGAGTCCCCATCGTTGCTCCAATCCTATGTGGAAATATTACATATGTGAAGGCACAATAGACAACACTATCTTGGAAGTTCTGAATGGATTTTTTTCACTCACCAGAAGGCATAACATGTATCACTAGGCTTATTGGGTCTACCTTGAATTCCACCATCAGCAAACTGCCTCTGGATGAAAGAAATAAAAAGATAAGATTTTACGGAGTTAGAAAACGTTACCACTGACCGTATTTGATTAGTTTTTCAAATTTGAAGATTTTTTTGCTTCTTAGGTGCTTGATTTCAGTTCACTTGCAGCACGTTTTAAAATGCATCTTCAGGAATCATACAGTAGCCAACAAGTGTGGATATCGAACCTGCAAGCTCCAATCGAGTAGCGACCGTATGTTCGCTTTTGAACTGGGTGCAGATGCATTAGACAAACAATCATCTCCAATGAATCCCATCAATCGCAGAGATGCGATGGCACAATATGCAGCACCACCTGAGCCACTGAAAATATTGGTATTAGTCATCAAAAACCAATCCAACGGAGAATTCTTCAAAAGACAAAAATACAAAGGGCAATTAACAAGACTATGCAAGATCATTAATCATAGATCTGCTTCACAAAATGTTTTCAGGTGAATGATAATATATGAATTTCCTAGGCATAACAACCTTGATTACCAGTGAACAAAAGTATACCCCAAGAGCTGACCAAAAAAAAAAAACCCAAGAAAATCATATAAATAGATCAAGGAAATAAATCAATCTGAATCCCTGTTCCTGCAGTTCTCAATTCTCAAAAACAATGAAGACAGTAATCAGACATGCTTGCCACTCCCCACATATTTTGGACATCCTTGCCTAGGGGCCTGTAGGTTCGCAATCAACAGGGAAAAGTTCACTGTCGTTTCCACTGACTGTTCGCTGTAGGTTCCACTGACTTAACTAGGATTTTCTTTTCTCTGGATGCACAATGAAAGCACATGAGGCTGGATTTGTGATATAACGAGGAACCTAATTTTATCCATTAGGCTTCTTCATTGCCACGCTGGAAATTGGCTTATACCCACAGCAGGAAACCTCAATCTATGTGGCAGTAGACTAGAGGGGTGGCCCTGAGATACTTGCAATTCCAGTTACTCTTCCAGAAATTTGCCAATGTTATACACCAGCTACGAACCCATGGCATGGTTGTTCTCTTGGCTTGTTTCCTAGCATTCATGATGGATATAAAGAACTCAACAAATCACTCACGTTCAGTTGGAAGCTGATGGCTTGGAGTTCAGATCCAAATTTCCCAACAATATCGACAACAAAGTGCAAATAGATAACAAAGTGATCACTATCCCTATTCTCTGCTTGTCTGTATCTGGGAGTGGGGGTGTGGTTGTCTGTCACTGAGTACCACATGGCTTTGCATACATGCATGCATGCAGACGTATGAATGTTGCACAAAATCATCAATGGACAGTTCTTGCAAAGAAGAGATGCAGAAAAATCATGGCCATCACTAATCTCCAGCAAGCAGATCTTATCACATTTCATGATAGCTTTAAGATTGCAACATCTTATCGTCCATAAATGGCTATGCTAGTCAATGAAGACCGAAATGCAGTTGTATGCTTTAGGGTGTGGATATGTCCACAGCGTACTTGTTTTCAGACACATAATTGAATATAAACAGACAATCATACACTCATGAACAACAAAGCAAAACTAGCCAGAAAGAACACATATTGTAAGATGTCAGACAAGTCGATGGTCGTCCTGATTCCACTGAACCACCTCCATAAGAAAACGAAAATTGGAATTGTCAGAAAATGTGTATTGTTTATGCTCATAATCTGTGTCTGTTTCTTTTCTCATTTTATATTAGAAAGAAAAGAAAGGAGATACGATTGAGAGATAATGGATGAGGATTATTTAACCGCTCACCAGCTGACATATCAAAGAACTAGGTGATTCTCAGCAGGAAATAATTTTTCCTTTACACACAAACAAGAAATAGAGGGAAAAGAGAAGTCTCAGAGCATAATCAAAATGGGTATGCTCCTTCAGCCATCCATATCAGTGGTAAGGAGGTTCTCCGGCACAAGACTCCAAGAAGATGATCAAGGCTCAGGTGATAGAGGCAGCACTGCAGAAGGATACAGCCATGGGGTGGCTCCGAAGAGGATGAAATCACCATCATGATAGATCAGCATCGTGATTTGAGTAATGAATGTGACGGTGGTGGGCCAAAGAGAAGCTCACGATGGAAAGGTGAGATAGGTGACAAACCAGGTTTAGCTTGCTCATGAAGGGTGTAGAGAGAGAGAGAGAGCATCAGGCAGGCAACAGTAGTTGTCGCTCAACAGCAACAATAGTGTAGAACAGCAACAATGGCAAAGTCATGGCCGATCAGCATTGGCGATGAACAAGCAATTGCAAGATCGGCAGCAAACATAGACGAATCAGTGTGTACTAGTTGATTCAAGCTTGCTCTTGCGACCTAGTGGCAACTTAGTGTGAGTGGTGGCAACTGGCAAGTATGGGGAAGTGAAAGTGCTCTGGGCAGTACAACGACAGCATGTGCATGGTGATTAGGCAGCGATTATAGTGTTTATGGTGGTGAGGGTTAGGCTATGAAGTAAGTGTCTGATGGTGATGGAAGTCCAGGCAGTCGTTCATGAAGAAGATGAAGGGGAAGTGGTGGATGAAAAGTAGTGATGGTGTTTTCTAAGGATGATCATGGGAGAGAAAGGATTAGAAATTTTTGTCCGCTTCTATAATTAATTGTTTGCTTAAGGAGAAAAATTGGTTGCTCAATTTAAATGCTGTGCCCAAAGCCTAGGAGGCTGTGGAGATAGTAGCTCCCTAATTTTTATGTCCACATCCAAGCTTATAAATACAGTGGAGTGCTGTTATACTGCAAAACCAGACTATAAAGACAAGAGCACATGACAAGGCCACAATGTAACTTTTAATTATGGAGAAATGAGCAGTAGCAGCGATTATCCGTACCATGAGATTCTGAGCCAGGAGTCAACCCAAAGCCGCCATCATATGACTGCAGAAGAAACAGTACATTATTGTCAGTATGCATTCTCAGATATCACTTTGGATTTGGCCACTGACTGTGACAAAGTAGCGAAAACATGAATAGTGTCAAATAAAAGAACCTATACTACTCTCACCTGACAATTTAATATATACTCTTTAGCTTTCTCCCTGTCCATGCCATTCCAGTTATTCAACATATGGCAAATGGCCGCTGTAAGAACAACTAGCAAGCATATATCAACATTGAGAAACACAGCAAAAATTTGATGAGTACAATAAATTATTCATCAGCACTCCTACCCGCACAATATAAAAACCGAAGATCTCTTTCTGCCCCAATATGAATGGGCATAAAGCTGAAAAATGTAACAGTATATCAGATAGCATCTAGACCAAATGGAAACGTTATGAAAGGAAAGCAAAATATGATTAGCTTATAATGAAATCATCTGGAACAGAATCTGTAGACAATTTTTAGTTCTGCAGAATTTAAGGTCCATCAATGCACTGCTATAAACATACATAAAGACGACGAATGTTAAGGGAGTTTAGTGTGCTTGCTTGCATACTTCCAAGCAAGGTGTCTGTGTGTGATTACCGAGGAGTCTATCATCTCAGATCACCGAAAAAGAAAGAGAAAAAGAAAAAGAGAGGGAGATATGGAAACAGCTCAAGATCATACCTTCCATCAGACTGTTGAAGATTTCTCATTGATGTTAACATGGATTCAGAATCGATGTTAGATAAATTGTAGCCAAGAATCTTCAGTATTGCCAGGGCACAGTATGTGCTTGCCAAATGACTTCCATTTGGAATAAAAATCTACAAACAGGTAAAATAGAATGAATTGAACCCAGGCAACTGCAAAAATGCCCACTAACAACTCTGCTACAAAGCAAAAGCTTGCTCAGGATTATATAAGAATGCACATATCTTTCTCCATACCGCATTATCTTTTGAAGGGAACTGTGAACTTCTGGAACCATGAAACCCATAAAATTGTCCTATTCAAACATAATCATCAGTTTCATTGAGATTTAACTCAGTGACTGCTGAATAAGAAAGTAAATGCCATCTTCTCTTTTTCAAAATTATAAGCTCCTAGTCCTCACTGTATGAAGAAGAATGGCTGTAGGAGGTAACATAGAACTACGAGATCAGAACTTATCTACTCATCTCACAAACGAAAATCTACACAGTCAATTTGCTTCTTGTTCTTTTTTTTTTTTTTCCATATATCAATGAAAGTGATACCATACCATTGTCTAGATCTGCTTTACTCCTCGGATGAGCTTGGAAAGATAAAACCCAGTCAGCAACCGCATCTTTGTGTACCTAAAATTTGGATTGATACGTGAGCGCTTTTGTGTACCATAAATAAACACATCGCAGACATCTATATGAAGCATTACCCACACCTTCCCTTTGAAAGAAATCTGAGTAGGAGATAAAGATTGTATATTAGCATTGTCTATCACCACCCTTAATCATCTCAACTTCATAATTACCAATAGACTATGCCTAGTCCAGTGCCGCAGAAAAATTTAAGCCGCAAAATAGCATGGCTGTGAGTCAAATAAACTAGCTTGCATTCTAAAAAAACTTGGCTCTCTTCCCCCACTGAGTATGAGTGGCTCTAGCACTGAATTTGAACCCAATAGAAGTAGATATTAAATGAACATACTCGAATCAAAACATCGAACAAGCTTAACTACTTCATCCTTTAAAGGAAATTTCCATACCCAAGATGGACTAAAAGCTTAACTGCTTAAATAAGAATTCACATTATAAAATCCAGCCCCGTAGAGATGAAAGCTCAAATTTTAATGAAACCCCCCAACACCTCGTACAAGAGAGAACGCGATTAATTTCGAAATTCAGCAAAGCTCAGGTTCGCACCCAGCGCTCGAACTTCATTTGAGCCGATTCGATCGTCACCCGACCTCATCTCACAACGGCAGATTCAAGATGAGGTCGGGTGACGAAATCATAGTCGAAGTCAATTCTCAAAGTAAGCGAGAGAAAAGGGGGGAAGGACGAGGTACGCGATCGAGGGCGTCGAGGATGTCGAGGCCGGAGATGACGAAGTAGGCGAGGGTGAGGTGGTTGATCTCCTGCGACTGGTAGTGGTGAGAGAGCATGTGGTACATCATCTCCAGGAACGTCACGTGCCTCTCCCTGTCGAAGAAGGTGAGCGGCGGCGGCGGGGAGAGCGACGGAGACGACGGATCTGAATCGGAAAGAAGCCCCGGATCTCGATCATCCTCCATGGCTGAAACTCGAGAGAGAGAGAGAGATAGAAAGAGAGAGACTTTACTCTTCCGAGACGAAACAGAGACCGTTGCCTCGAGTACGCTTGTAGACGCAAATTATATTCTAAAATAAGGCAAATGGTCCTCCAATTTTCACCTAACATGTTTTAATTTACTTAATATGATCTTATTATTTCTGAAATTTTAATTTATTTAGTATGACCTAAACGTTTGTATATATTTAATTTAATTCATGGACTATGTAAAAATGTTAAGTTTATAGATAATATTGAACATTTTTACACAATTTATGAACTAGATTGAATATATACAAAAATTTAAAACCAAATTTAGGGATTTCATTGTATAATGGATTAAAGTTCAAGGAATATATTGAATACATAAAAATTCAATGATGACATTATATATTAAGTCAAAATACAAGAACTATTTATGTAATTATCTCTAAATATATTCCATTTTTGATAGATACACTCTCATCTAATATAATCTAATCGAATTCTTACATTTTTAAAAAATATTTTGATTGAAAGTTTGTAGGCGATATTTCGAGACAATTTTATTGTGTCCAATGTCACATTCAACTCTCGCTAATTGTTCTTTTCTTCTTTGGTCAATTTCAAAACCGAAATTAAAAGTTTGACTCTAATTAAAATCCTTCAAGACTAATGTGAATGTTATTGCACCCAATCGATCGAATAATTGAACATGATTAGTTTTTCGAAAGAATTCACAGATGGTTATCGTGTGGCACTCTCGAATATAATTGAAGTATATGTGTCACATATTAAAGTTGATTTAAGGTAACTAAACACAACAATATTACTTGTGATATGTGATTATAACAGTAGAAGTAATTCTTTTTAATTGACAGGTGAAAATTGATTTTCTAGCTGGCCAGTTTGAAATGAAAAAAGAAATAACTTACTTATTACGGGCATTGTGGTCAATCTAAGTAATGAACGCTTCGTGTACTTTACTTTTAACACTTGAAAATTTATGGTAATCTTAGTGAATCTATTTATTCAAGTATAAATACCTGGACTCCTACAGATAATTCTGTCTTACTTAACGGAACATTTAGAAGTGCCCTCGACAATTTAAACAATGAAAGTTCCAGAAAAGTCATTACTTTTTTATTATAGAAAATCGATCAATCGTATACCTAATGCTTTCAAGTTCAATGTATTCTAAGCGAAATAGATGTGCTCACATGGTTCAAAAGTTTGCTTTATTTTGTTTGATTTTTAAAATTATTTTAGGTAGTATTGAATAAAATAACTAACGTTGAGTCTGACAAGAAAGTCAGTGTGGTTCTTTATTGTTTATCCATTATATATAGTATGCGCATTTTAGAGAAGTTACGATTTATTGTTTTGCTTATCATCTCTTGCCAAATCCCAGTGTCTTATACTATAACTAATTCACCTCTAGGCAAGGAGTTGACTTTCACCTAACACTTAGAATTTGAGGTTCTCAATCGACTAAGAAATGATCGGTGACGACTTTTAAAACGATTTAAACATTGGGATCATGATTACGCACCTAACTGGGGAAGGGAAGACTCTATAAGCAATGAAAACTTCGATCATTAAGTCTTTGATCTTTGGTCCAACTAAAAAAGGCATCTACATGGCCGAGTTCATGCGAAATTTGAGCAACGATGGCCAAGCTTGACGACGCTTGAGCTGCATGGTCGCTCGAGCTAGCTAATATAACCCCAAGCAGTCATGGTTGAGCTCAGTGAAACTCGATTGGCTATGGCTGCAATCTCGAAGAAGGTTGGAAGCTAGGAAGCTCGAGCGGCCATGGTGATCTCACGAAGCTTGAATGGCCATGCTGTGAGCTTGAAGAAGCTTGGAAGCTAAAATGACCATAATCGAGCTCAACGAAAATTGAGCAGCCATGTATGAGAGCTTGAAGAAGCCCTAGCAGCCATGTGTTGTGGCCCGATAAATTGATGCATTCCAAAAGGGCCGTGGCCCATTTATTAGCAAGTGACCCTCCAATTTCTCAAAGTCCTAAGGGGTTCTAGAATATTCCTCAAAAGGGAAATGTAGTCATTGTATATCTACATAATGATTATAATAATTGTGGGAGATTTAAATCAAATTGTTGGATTAAAGAGCGGATCTACAATTATAGTTAACCATTTACTTATATATATAGACATATCATCTCCTTGAATCGTACTATCTCATTTACAAGTGAACATATACTACTGTGCTTTTTCTCTTTACAGATTCTTTCTACGATCTTGTGATTTGAGTGTGAGTAAAGTTGAGTAAAACTGAAGAAAGTTAAGACCGCATGGGTTAGGGAACACATGGTTGCTAGTTCAAAGAAGCTCAATCGACCATGGCCTTCATGCTTGACGATGCTCAAGTAGTTGTGGTTGTGAGCTTGAACAAACTTGCAAGTTGAAGAGGCCATGGCCAAACTCATTGAAACTTAGCTCGAGTGGCCATAACCAAGGTCAATGAAGCTTGAGTAGCCATGGCTGCGAGTTTGAAGAAGTTTGGAAGCTAGAGAGGCCATGGCCAAACATGACAAAACCTAAAAATAAGATTGCCTTTTCTTTTCTTTTCTTTTCTTTTTTCCCTTCAATGTTAAGCTTTTTTCAAAATTTTCAGAATTTTATCCCTTTATCTCATATCTTCTTTCCCTTTTTCTTTTGCAAAGCAATAATCCTTTGAATCTTTTTTTCTTCTTTAAATTGCAAGTATTTTTTTGATATGGCAATAAAGCTAAGTGCCATGTGGCGTGTAACAAAGTAAATATTCTCTCAACTCCAATTTAAACTATATGATAGATGAATAGGGAAGAATTATATGAACTATATTTATATCTCAAAAGCTATATGTTAAGTTTAAATTCAAGAGACTTAAGGAAATCATCTTGAATTTATTTTGATTACTTGTAATTGATTAAAATCGCATGAGTATGTTTTAATAAGCGAAAAGTCAACTGCTTTTTCAATTGATGCTATTTTCCTTTTATCGATCGGACACTTTTTTTGATCAAACACTTGATTACCCACTCTTTGCAAGTCCAACTCAGCCGACGTAGCTTAAGCAACATCATGGATTCAATTTTATCTTTTTTAGAGTGTATAGATTTCTATCTTTTGTTTTATATTCTCTAAATGATATTTTCATTCAATCTCGATGTCTAACTTAAAAACTTAAAATTTAAGATCCTATCTCCCTATCCATTATAAAGATTCTATTAGAACTGTAAGATTAAAAAGTAAAGTTTTTGAACAACTAAATTATAAATTTTAGCTTATGAACTTCTCTCTTATCTGTTTTTTTTTTTAAATTGATTTCAAATTTGGTGGGTTTTTGGATAAATTATTTTCACTATAATGTATACTATATGTAAAGCCCACTTCTAAAATTGGCGTTGACTTTTTATATGGTCAATACAGAAAAGCAAAGAGAACATCGTTTATTACTTATAATTAAATTGTGGTATTTCTATACGATTACCTAACAAATCTCACATTTTAATGAGCGATTTGAAATTGATAACCATATTCTTCCTCAAAAATCATCCATACCTCTCTCGAATCAGGCACGAGCATAATGCGTGGGAACTAGTTTTCTGTAAGTGTATTTGTTTTGATGGATAAATACTTTATTTAAAAAGTGGATTTCCAAGATAAAAATCAACAAATGTGAATAAGCAAGTTTCAAATAAATCAAGTTGTAAATTATTTTCTTAAATTTTAGCTGAATTAAATTGACTATATTAATTATTTGAATCTTATATTTGTTTGAATTGAGGAAACTATAACATATTAATTAAATCGTATCATTCAAGAATAACATTTATTCAAAGTTTGATAAGTTTTACTGAATTAAACAAATTATGTGATTCACTTCATTCTTAGTTAAACATATTTGGTTATTAAATAAAAATTACATCATTTAAAAAATTATATCATTTAATAATATATAATGAAATTATGATTAAGAAAACTCTATCTTTCTCTTCATCCATCTTTTTTCGAAATTCAAACTCAATAAAGTATAAATGTTCTATGATGATGAAGCTAATTTTGATTAGTCGAATGTGATGCGTGACAAAACTATATCATGTGTCTTGCAATGTGGTCACATAATGTTAAAAATAGCAAAAATTTTTTTTCAATATAGAATTTCTTTATCTTTATCTATTTTATTAGTTGTATACATTTAAATGCACTTTCTTTTAAATTTAATAAGTGATAGACTTTGGAGACTGACAAATCATAATATCAATGCTAATTGGTTGAACATGGACTACGTGGCATAATTATGCATTGTGCCTTTCTATGTGCAATCACATAAGCAAAGTGAAGTGTTACGTGATGAGTAAATAACTTAATATTCTCTTAGCTTTGACGTTTACTATAAATAATAGATAGATAGGGCTAATATTATATGAACCCTTTTTTTATTTCAAAAGAATTCGTTAAATTTAAATTTTCACCAAATGGTAGAGATACGGAAATCATTTTGAATTTATTTTGATCACTTGTGAAGGATTTGAAGCGCATGACCATAACCTACTACAAATGCTTTGAAGAGAAGAGTTTCTGAGAAACAATTCGATAAATTTGGAAAAGTGAAAATCAACTGCATTTTTAATTGATCTTATTTTCCTTTGACGGAGTTGAGGATAAAATTATATAAGATATGGTCGTGAATAAAATGGCCAGGCCAATAAGTGCTCCACAAATAATACCTATGTATATTTCATAAAAGAAATATTTCATTTTCAAGATATTACATCTCTTATGAGAAAATTCTATGCACCAAAAATTGCCCCTTTTTTTTTTACCTTAAGAGGAGCCCCAGGGTCAAAGACAATTGAAAGTTAACGAAGAAACTTCTTTTTTCATTGGAGTAGCAATTTAGAAGTAAAATAAAATAAAACTGAAAAATGAAAAAAAAGAGACTACCCTTTTGGGGCTATTTGGCAACGTGTCAAATAGTGTTTGTTTGACGAACGATGAGAATAATTTTTATTTCTCATTTATTTCCGGGAGTAGATTTGGATTTCTAGAAGAATCTATTTCAGAAATAGAAAAATAAAAAAAAAAAGTTGATTTTTGTTCCCAAGAACAATTCTATAATCAAGTCCCTATTTCTATTTTTTTGTTCTTTTTTTCAAGAATTTAATTTTTTTCTTGTTCTTCTTCCTTCCCGCCGCCGCCATCGTTGTCGCTAGCATCGATTCGGCAAGCTCGCCCAGCTAGGCTCGGAGTGAGGTCTAGGGTCGATGAGGCTAAGCCCAACCCTACCGGTCTTGGTCCGGTTCCCAAGGGGCCGGTCCTTGGTCCCGAAATTCGGGACCAACACTATGCGGGTTGGTGCGTCTCACCCCGGATTAACCCCGGATCAACCCCGTATATTATATTATATTATATTATTTATAATTCTTTTATATATTCAAACCTAAGTAAAATGTCTGTTATATTATATTATATTGAGATGTTTTGTTATTTAGTAATTTCAATTTAAAACTTTTGTTCAGTATTAATTATGTGTCGTTTGTTTTGTTTTCAGGTGTTTAGAAGTTCAAGTGAATTAACAAGATGTGAAGTTATATATTCATGGTTTATATTGAGTATTTTGAACATTTTATGGTTTAATTATATTTTACTAATGAATTTCAGCTACACTTTGCTTTTCAATTTGTGTCAAATGGTAGAAGTTTTTGAAGAGCGAGTAGTACCGCAATTGCTACGTTGATTTGCCGGTCAAGTGGTGTGAAGCTCCTTGGTCCCAGACTCAATAGGGTCGGTCCTCGTCCTAAAAATTGAGGACCGACATTGTACAGGTTGGTCCTAGGGTTAGGGGTGGCCTGCACCAACCCGACCATGCTCACCCCGAGCTTGGCCGACGAGGGCCGGCGACACTTCGGTGAGGTCGCCGGCCTTTGTCTGGCTGGATCGCCGGTCATCTTAAGACCAGCGATCGGCCACTTGAAGAAGAAGAATAGGAGAAAAAAAGGAAAAAAAAGAAAAAAAAAGAAAAAATAAAAAATTTATTTAAAAATTAAAAGAAAATGATTTGAGTAGAAATTTTGAGCATAATACCAAAACAATTTTATTTCAGAATAAAAATTTTGGACGATTCTACTAAACTGGCTTAAAATGTTTAGAAATTATTTTGGAAATATAAAAATTTTTTTTTTTTTATTTCGATAAAAAATTGTTTTCGGGAAAGAAGCGTTGCCAAAAAAGTCCTAATAAGCCACGCTCCATAAACGCACCGTTTCGTCTATTTCCGCGAGCCGTTCGTTAAAGAAACTGAACTTGCTCTGCTCTAAAGGAAAGCCCAGTCGAGAACCGTCCGAACGCATTCGGCCTCCCCAATTCGAAAGGGATTTGATCAAACAGTTGGTGTGCATCGCGCCGAAACGTTCGGCGACGCCATGAGAGGGAGCAAAGCGACGGTGCTAACCGTCGCGGAGAAGTGCAAGGTACTCTCTTCCTTCCCTTCCCTTCCTTCCTTGGATCCGTCGTGCGTATACACCTCCTGCTTCAAGCTCCGATACGAGCAATTGTATGTGGTTCTCGCATGTGCTTGTGCTGATAAGCTTCTCGTATTGATCTTCATGTGGCGCGGTGCCCACTTGTCTTTCTTTCTGTTCCTGTAGAGTATACTAGCGTCGAACTGGCAAGGCCACCTTAGTACCATCAGAGCCGACGCCAAAGGAAGGTTCTGCTTCTACTTTTCTCATGTTAGTTGGCATTTTTCTTTTGTCTGTCTTCTTGATGATATTGGGTTCAACAACACAAGCAAGCGCACGGCGAAATTGTATCGAAGAGTTGGTTCAATTAATAGTATAAGCATCATATTGGTGAATCGAGAATTCGCTCCATCCGAACGCTATATGTTTATGCATCGTTTGAATCGAATTTGTTTGTCACTTTCGGCTTAATTGTGACAGCAAGGGCGACATACACAGTTCGAAGGTTAAGTATATGGTCAAGAGAGGGAAACCCTACATTTGGATTCCAGAGAATGATATGCACAATGTGGTAAGCTTCTTACTGTTCTTGGGTGGTGTTATCTATTGAGGTAATTGTGACATTGAAGGGGTTCCCTTTGTTGCTTGTTCCCATTTTGCTTGAGGAATCTGAATTAAGTTAAGCTAGCTCCGCAAGTTTCATAGCATTCTGTTGTACTTATATCCTGGATTGGGGGGGGGGGGGTGTTGGGGTTGGGTAAGCAAATGCATTTTGTCTTGTTCTTCTGCTAAATGTTCTTGTTGGCATTTATTGATCATCTCATAGCCCGATGTCTTTAGAATATCAAAGCAGTTGCAATCAGGACTGCTAGCGGGTTTGTCTTGATGAAGCTAGCTTCTCTCTTCCCCTAAAGACTGCACCCTCGTCTCTAACCATTCATAAAGCTGCTTGTGGCTGAACATCTTGTGTATACCTTTAAAATGAAGTAGTTCCTGAAGTAATCTTATCAATGTTGACACAGTAAAACACACACTTCTTTCACTTCTTTTTTGGGGATCCACTGCAGTATGAGCCCTGGTATTATCTCCTTCTCCTAGTATGCTCATATTTGTTAAGTTCATCATATTTCAGGGAAGTGCTAATAATCAGATTCTCATTTTTCATAATCATAGTCTCCTCTACATCTCTTTCCTAGTGTTTGAGGTGATTCAATTGTAACTGCACTAAGAATGTCTATGTCACACTTATTTGTTTCCTCAGTAAATTAGTCAATTTTCCGCATTTTCCCCCTTTCTCTATACTTTTATCATGGTTGATCTCACCTGTGATATCGCACAATCTGTAACCTGCAACCATATGAAGAAACAAATTGAGTCTATATATCCTTTAGGCAGCAATGGTAACTGGGAAGAGTTAACTCTTGCCACGATGATAGCAACATTTCCAGCCTCTCTGGTCCGAACATGTTTGTGTTTTTGTATTTTGGCACTTCTACTGTAGCCACAAAGTCAAGTATTGACTGAACTTAGTTGTTTTACAATTTTACAAGATTTGGAAAGGTGGAAGTTTTTGTTTTGATAAGTATGCCGTGGTTATTTGCTTGGTTGTTGCTTATTATGCACTTTCCTATTGGTAGAACACAGTAATTGATGAGCGTGGCTCATTAGCAGTAGCAACACCTTTCCCAGGTCCGCTGGCTAATCTACTCAAGTCCCTGAAAAAGGTTGGTGCTTGTGTGGATATTAATTACCAAAAATATTAAATGTGTTATTATATCAATCATCTTCTCTAAATAGAGGGCAAAATTATAATGTTGCTTCATGGACATGCTGCAGTTACCATCTCGGATTGCTCTGACTGGAGATGTTCTTCCTCTTAAGGACCAAAAGGTGAAGATTGTTAAATAGAATTTTGGTGCTTTTGGAATGTAATTTACTGCATCAAATTGGTTGTGTTGGTCAGGGTAGTGATTGTATTTCTTCATTGCTTCATCAAGTTCATATCTTTGTATAATCAGGTTGGCCTTTGTATTTGATGGACCAATATCAGTCTTGACTTCTGTGCTTGAGAGCAGATCTTTAATTATTCTTGAGCCTTGCAACCTTCAACTTATTTTGAGTAGTATCTTTAGAATTTACAACACTAAATCTGGCCTTTAATGGTCTCTCTCTTTCTCTCCCCTTCTCTCTCTCTCCGCACATCTGCATGCATGAGCATCTTTGACATGAGAAAATGCTAGACTTTCACGTAGGAAAATGGTCAACTGCATCAGCTCGAGTGATCTTATTTCACTCGGGCTTAGTGCTGGGTTGTTGCTTCAGTAGCATTATTTGATGGTAGAAGTTTCTTATATGGTTATGGCCTGCCAGTACTCCCATCATTCTTTCTTCTGGTATTATATCAGTGACACTTTTGGGAATCATTACACATATTCTTTCCCATCTGGAACTCATTTTTGTGTGTGATTTAGGTGTAAAACTCCTCCATTGAGGGGTTAATTCCCCATTGAATTCGTCTACTTGCACACTGTAAATCTTGCTAAGATATACTCAATCTAATTTGTTAAATTTTTCAAATAATTGTTTGGACTGCTAGACTCAATTGAAAACGATGTCTGGTGTTAATTATTGTATTTAACAGGCACCGTAATTATTGTTAACTCGAATAGTAGACAAATTAGCTTCTTAAAGTTTTGTTGTGTTGTATTTTGAGGAAGGCACACTTCCTCATTTCTGACTTAGTTTAGGTAAACCAGTGTGAAGTGGAAGCAATTAAATGAGTAAAATTGGTCTCAACTTGATTTGCAATTGACAGTCTTTTAATAAGATAAGATTGGTGAAGGTTTCTTTTCCTCTGTGTAGGCCCAATTGGCTTCTGAAAGCCTTAAAGAACTTATACAGTCTGAAGTGGAAGCAATTAGGGAGTCCAGTTATGCAGTATCTGGTGTCCTAAGTTCGACGAATCCTGTTTTTACATCTCGTAGCGAAAACCTTTATGACTTACTAGATGAAAGTCAAAAGCACGCCATCTATAAGTTTGATATAAGGTACAATGTCGGTCACACCTTTCTTTTTCAGGAACATATTTTGAAGTATAGATATGAGTGGCTATTAGATGCATATCTAATACATGTGACTCAACTTATATTTCCATATAGATCATGCACATTCATTGATGGCAATGGAGGAACTCATGAAGTTGATTTGGAAGTCATACAAACATCAAAGACAGATATTTTGGGTAAGGCACTTAGGTAACCAGATAAAAGCAGCTCTTTGGTCGTATGCTTCTTCTTACTTATGAGGAGCATAGCTTTCCTCCTTATTCATCATCATTCGTTGTTGTGGTTGTAGCACCCTATTCGGCCATGCTTGTTGATGGAATTAATCAAAGTGAATCAAGGCGAAGAGCACTGGTGCTTTTCTGTTTCACATACTTGAATGCACCTGTGAGAGTAAGTTCTCCTGATTGTGTTGTATGCTTGTTGTAGTAGATGGTACCAATGCATTGAGTCGGATTAGGGACTGCATTGTGAGCTGCCATGGCAGCATATGAGTTGGGCTCCTCCCCCACTGCCTTTGTACATAAATTAGTTTTGGCTTCCTGGATGCACTTAACTATTATACATGAACTATTAAATTATTTAGCTGGTGGTTCCTCCTTTGTCTTGTTTGCTGCTCGCTGGAGCTCTGCTTTTTGTCCAATTCCCCTGAAATATGAGGTCATGTATTTAGAAAAGGACACATCAAATAGGTTACAAGTTAAGAATTTTTTTTTTTTTTGCTTCGACAACTTTTTTTCTCGCCAAACTTCAAAGACCTGTGTGAGTCTATGTTTCCGTAGTACTTTTAGGTGAGTATTTTTGCTTTCTAAAGTTCTGAGAATTAGCTTCTTGCAACTTCTAGTTTATTCATGATTTAGATTATTGTATCATTCTATGCTCTGGAGAGTTACAAGTTTTGGGGCTACTGCATATATGGCATCATAGGTAGTAGATAGAATAAAGGCAGTGTTTAACAAAAATGGTCTGGTTAGTTCAACAGCTTGGACCATCAATTAGTCTGATTTTGAAGGATTAAATAATCTGTTACCAGGAACTGATTGGAGTAGTGTTGACCTAATTCAATTGGTCAAAACAGGCAGTTCAACAGGTTAAAGAGGGCTCCATTTGGTTTCTTTTGAAATGTAATTTTTGTGTTGTGTGGACATATGGGTTTCGAATTAGGGACTTCGATTGACATGCCATGCACAGACCATTGCAACCAAGCCATGCATCACTTTTAAAGTTACCCATATTAAGTTATCCAAATAGTGATGCTTCAGGCAGGTCTGGTACCTTGAATAGGAGGCTCCTGCAACATTAAAGAAATGAAGAAGTGGAAATATGAGTGTTATGAGTGTGCGTTTTCATTGTAGGAATGAAAAGAACTAACAAGAAGTCCATTTGATGATTTTGTCAATCAATTTAAATGTTGAAGATTAGTTTGGAATGTGTAGGTTTCGTTTCTTCGATGATAAATGTGTATTACTGGGATTATTATGCAGATATTTCAAAGGATAAATTTATAGATTCCACAAACTTTGTTATGTGAAAAATAACTTTAACTATTTATGGTAGAAAGGGTAATATCTGAAGAGTGTGGGCAGTTTTCGCTGAAAAACATGAAGGGATTCAGCATGTTGGATTGGTGGTTGAAAATTTATGTGACATGGTGTCCATTCTTTGCCATGATTAATGCTTCTTTGTTCTTCTTATGATCATCTTCTAGAACACAAAATTGACAGCACCTCACGTAAGAACTATAACAAAGAGGTTCATTTTCAAATAGTCTTGTAGCAGCATCAGCACTAAGCCGCCATTCATGATTTGATGGTCCTCTGGGTACCTTTTGATTAACTGCTGTGTGTTATCATTTTAAGGATGCATTCATGCTGTCTCTGGATCGAAAGGGATTTGATATACTGGGTAAGGTCCCAGGTCCAGCACTGCAGGATGGTAGTCGGCAGTATCAATGGAGGGAATTTAGACTCTCCTTCAAGGCAGAGGTACTTGACATCGAATCCTTCTGCCAGCAGCTGGTGGAAATGGAGGAGGAGGCCGTTAAGAAGGTTTCAAGTTACAGTGGCCTTGGATGAATTGGAATTGCCTGCATAAGTGATAGACTACCGCAATGAAAGGGTAGTTTATACATAGTACCGAGGAAGATTGCAATATTTTTCAGGGAGGTCTAGGGAAGTCATGGCAATGCCATGCCTGTATTGCTTAAGTTCAGCTTACCTGATATAATTTCTTTTTGTTTGAAAAGAAGAATTATCTTCTTCCTACTTCGCTTCATTTCTAAATATTATGAAATTATCGAAAGATTGGGCAAAGTCAACTGCACGCGAATATATTGGCCCTGCACTTCTCTAGATTGTAGAGAAAATTTTCATCGAAGAAAGGAAATGTCCTCGCCTGCATACATGCGCAGATCTTGCAGGCATTTAGGCCCGATATTCCTCCTTGTGTAAATTAGCGTTTGCACGGCTGGGTACAAAAATGTACGACCGGAATTCCAGAGGCATGTGCAGTGGAAAAATTGTCGGCCACAATAGCATGCATAGGCAGACACATGAGCGTACGCATAAACAGTAAGCATGCATTGAGCACTGAATCATGACCATGCTTATGCGCAGAGGATTAGGAAGGCATACCAAATTCTGAATGACTAATATTATACACGTGGAATTGGCCCAAACCTCGTACCCAAGTCAAGTAGTTTGGCTACTTGTAATCTTGGTGTCACGACTTTAACATTGTCTAGTCTCTGTGAGTTGGTGTGTTCAGGTTAGGCTATATGAATTATCGGAAAAAATGACTAGTGACCACCATTTTGAAGCTCTAGGCTGTGAGCTGAGCTTTACATTGCTCTTCATATAGTCCGTCGCACAACTGGACTGAAGATTTATGCTCGAGCATGTAGCTGAATTAGTTTTTTTGCATAGGATATTAATCTGCTTATTTGAACGCCACAAATTTCAAGTACTGGAGATTAGAAACCCCCTGAGCCGGTGGTGCAACAACCTCTCTGATTGTCGCCGAGGGTATTCAATCATGCATAAAAAACTCGGCATATCAAATCTCCGTTCTCTAATTTCGTCCATTCAGTATGGCCGAATGGCTCTTGCTTTCAATTCCTGATTTAGCTTTTTGTCGACTCCTTGCTGTCTTTTTTCAGCACATCCCGTGCCGGTGCTGGAACAAAGATGCCCAAATTGTGCGTGGACCAATTTCCCAGGATGGTGGGCAAGGGCCACTTGGTCTTGCGTGGCCCAGTTGGGAAGCTCTAAATAAAAGCTTTTGTCGGCCCATGGAGAGCGAGCAAAGAAGATGTGGGAGCGAATCATTTTGGCGCTGTTCAAAAGAAGGAAAAGGGGTGAAAAAGAGATCTACTTTACCGATAAATCTAAGCAGTCTTACAAAAGGGAATTTGCTGGTCAGACGGCCTTTAGAATATTAATATGGAATCTGCCTCAAGAATCTTCCCGAAATCATCACATGAGCAAGACTGAGGTAGATTTGTCCGCTTCTTAAGTGTTCTTGATTTACAGATCTCCAGATTGTTTTCTCACCCGCACGTGATCTAAAGCCGTAATGACAATTGCGCAGCAGATAGAGAGAGAGAGAGAGAGAGAGAGAGAGAGAGAGAGAGAGAGATGGCATTGATTTTCATTATCCATTAGAGTAATGTTTTCTTCTTGAGGTTGAGAAAGCCAATTGTGCATGCAATCCTTTTGCTCTGTACAGTATATCTTGAGAGAGAGAGAGAGAGAGAGAGAGAGAGAGAGGTCTGGCAAAAGCTGCAAAGCCATGCCCTTTTTTCTTTCCCCAACGATGTGAGACTGTGCGCAAGAAGTAGGGTTGGCTCTGCTTTTTTGCATGGAAATGAGTAAAAGACATGATATTCTGTCAAAGGTTGATTAGATAGGGAATTAGATTCCTACTCCACCAACTTCAATTATTATTATTATTTTTTTTGCCTCCCTATTATTCCCTAAGCGACAATGCATATTCAGCTCCGGTTGATCCTCAACGGTTGCATGCACGAGCTGTCCCTCTCCCATTTAATATAAACAATTCTAGATATTTTTCTTCCGTCCAACCAATTTTTTCATTGGTGATTTACATATTCTATATATCACCACATACAAACTTAACTAAATGCTAATATGAGTGACATCCATAATTGTAACTCAGTAACCAGAAGGCTATTAGAAAAAGTTTTTTCTAATTGGAGATAAAGGAAACATGATATGAACCACTTGAGAGGTATGCATAAATAAACACTCTAAGATAATCACCAAATAAACTTATTGCTCATTAAACATTTTATTTTTTCACTGGTTGGGTAACATGTGAGTCAGAATTTGAATGAATGGCGAAACCATAAAATTGTTTGCACCTTATGATACGGAGCATCTTGTCTACATTGTGCACCTGATGATACGGAGCATCATGTCCACATTGTGCACCTAATTCACATAGTGTCTTAATCACAAAGCCAAGTCCACAAAATTGTACACTTGCTATTAGTAGGTAAAATGTTTATACTCTACATATTAAATTATATAAAGTCATATATTACAAATTTACAATTTTATTTTTGTTGTTTATTTTAAGCATTCGGTTTAGCTATTTCACCGTGTACATGTAATTATAGGAGCTTGTAGCGCATTCACATGGGGAACCTCTTTTTCAAAAAGATTTGAGGTACGTCAAGTACTAATGAAATTCTTCGCTTTGCATCGAATTAAACCAACTATTTCAATGCTAGTGTGGGCCCCATCAATTCTTTGAATTTCGTTCTCTTGAACGTACTCCCCAAGCAAAATAATTAGTGTGCTAGCTGCAACACTAACAAGGATACACATTTCTTCTATTTGCGATAATTTAGGGGCATGATGAGCGCAGAGACTTGGTTATTTGGAGGTTCTTGAAAAGAAAAAAAATAAAAAGACAAGTGTCAATTATGCCTTGCTAATGCATAGTACTAGAAGTAAAGAAATAGTATGGCCTAGTCTCACTAATATCTCCTGATTTGTGGGGTTAGGATTGGGAGACACTGATTTTTTTAGAGTGTAATGCTTTGTGGGTTCAAGCTGGTTGCTCATAGCAATAGCATGTAGAACCTAATGTATTTAAATTGGGCAGTGACACTTATTCAATTATTATTTACTACAATCGTTAATTAATTATGCGGAATAGAAACTGAAAACGTTAAAGAAAACTCTAGAAACTTGGTTACATGCAAATCACAGAAAAAATTCTCTAGTCTCATTACTTTTCCACTTTCACCTCTGTCGCTAAACTATAAGTTTCTGCCCTTGATTGGCACCCCCCCAAAAAAAAAAAAAAAAAAAAAAAAAAACTTTGCATCCTCAATTTTATAAAACGACATATTTAATTATACGATTGTCATTCCTCTTTTTGAAAAGAACCATATTTTGTTAAAGAAAACTTCCTCCAACTATAATTTTAATTTTGACGAAAACAACTATACTTTTGATTGGTGAATTACAAGTTATGAACTTTGCATACATGCAAACTTAACTAAAGATAAATGTAGGTGATGTCCATATCTATAGTTGTTCTCTCTCTCCCTCTCAAAATGAAAGGACAAATATGAATGTCGAAAAATTTTCTTCTGGCTGAAAAGCTTCCTGTGGTTTCGTCAAATAGCTCTACCAACCAAACTAAGAGCTTGTGAATAATGCACTCAACTAATTGTCAAACACATGAAACGATACCCACTAATTTAGACAAAAGGCTAGCTAAATTGGAAAAGTGATTGCAACATCTTCTCTTAAGAAGCACAGTTTAAGTTTTAAACTCAAATTTTACTCGGTGCAATCTTTTCGAATATATACCATGCAAACGCAATATCTTTATGAACATCATGGGATCCATATGAATGGCTTACTTTCGATCGAATCAAAGAAGTTAGTTTAGCATTGTGATAACATTATCTGTACACCACTTGACTAAAGATGACCATAAAATTGAAAATCTTCTTTTTCGTAACATAGATACTTGATTTGATAAGTTTTTCCTAGTTTTACGATAACATAAATGAAAGATACAACTGCTGCCTTGTAAAGCCATGGGGAACAAAGCAGAGGCGAACGAAAAAAGGTGCCAAAACGTTATTATATAATAGCAAACCCACGAGGATGTAAACATCAACTTGGGGGTCATAGATTATTATTATTATGACCTAAATCTGCACCATTGATTACCTTATGTTGTCCTTGTTAACTTGTGGGCGTGCTGATCAACCAATCAGAGCTTTAATCAGAGGTGAAGTGGGGTCCACGCGGACAGAGGGTGTGAGATATGATAAAAAGGGCAAGAAAGGAAGCGAATCAAGTATTCACAACACGATGCCCTAACTTTCCAGAGCATAACCGAGCGGCAGCCACAGGATCGTGCACCCCCCATGCATCATGTTCATTACTATATCATTTTATGTACTCTCGAAATTGGTGGTCCTCATGCACCTTTTCTGCCTTCACTTTCCCTTTGATGGGTTGTCCTCGTTCTCCAATTTTTTTTTTTGAAATTAGAGATCTGCTCATCATTTTCATGATCAAGAATCAAGTAACAATCTAAAAGTTGAGGTTTTAGTCATCTACTGTTGATGGAATAAATTGTCTTCGCAGAGGGCTCCTCGGTTCAACTTGAGATAATTACTTGTTTAAAGTTGTCTCATGTAAGGACCTTCCATTGTTTAAAAACCACAAACAGTTTTCTACAGGAATTTACATGTCATAATTGTTCTTATTTTATATTTGAAGAAAATAAAAAATCCCGTGGCTTAGTAAAATAGAAATAGGGTTATTGTAGAATGATCTGAAACTTAATGGTTTTAGTCACCTGTTGTTGGTGAAAAATCAACCTCACGCTGGAAAAAATCAAGAAGAGCTCAAAGGTTACGAGAATTCTTCGGTTCAACTAAAGCAATTATTTATTTAAGGATTTCCCAAATTAAGAATCTCTTTTCATTCTTTTTAAAGAAATAATGAAAACAAATTCTTAGTATTCCATGTTAAACTAAAAAATTTCTATAGCTAATCAAAATACGGAGAATACTAAGGACATACCCGAGTTTTCGCCTAGATACCACTTACTTTCCCTTATTTAATTTTTATTTTTTTGCATCCTCACTTTAGCGATACTGTCCACTTGTTTGCAACTTTGTCATTTCCTTTTCCGAAAATACTCTCACCTGTCTCTCTCCCACACCCAGAACTACACCCCACACCCTTGATCTCAGGGCTTGGGGCCATGTTTGCTAGAGCTTGAGCTTCCAGCCACAGTCGCTTGAGCCCTGCGTTGTGCCATGGCCGCCAGAGCAGGGAGCTCAAGCTTGTGGCAAATTGGCACTAGAGCTTGAGGTCAGGCATGCCCATGGCTGCTCGAGCTTTGAACTTGGAACCTTAGTTGCTGGATTTGGCATCTTGCTGCCATGGCGCCCATATCTGGACTGAGTAGTGAGGGGAGGGCAATAGTGGCAGTGTGTAGGGGAGTCGATGACAGTGATGGTGGCCGGAGGTCAACGGCAGTGTGTGTTGTACGCTAGGGTTTGTGAGAGAGTTTGAGGGTTTGGAGATTTAAAAGCGGAGGGAAGGAATTGGTCTTCTCAGAGGGGGGTTTTATTGAACGATAATAAAATGATATTTTGGAAAACAGAGGTATGAAAATCATCTTTACGTGTAGAAAGTGAGGCGTGTTTTGGATATTTCTTCTGATGAAAACCTTAATAAAGTATTAATCACATCGAACACAAGAACGAACATGGTTTGCGGACATCAGACCTGCAAGGTCTCATTTTCTGGCCATAGTATCTTATAATAACGATTGACTGAAAGTTCTCCAATCAAGCTATGCATTGGTCATTCATATGGGTTCTCAGAACATCAACATGTTCTTTTAATTAGCAAAACCTATCTACTGCTCTGTCTCTTCTCGCCCACTATTCAGCAGCATCATTGTTGCCTCCGAGGCCATTGTTTTTCTTGTGTGACTGACCATCGTGATGGATTGATGTCGACCGCGACTGAGCAACGCAAGACATACGGTGAGTGAGCTAAGGCTAATATAGAGAAAGGAAACTAGGATTTTCTTTTTCAAAGTTTTGGTTAGAGCTACCTATGCGAGTATAGTTTTGTTTGTGATCACTGATTACCAAATTGGTTTAGTATGACTGGGCATGAGACATGATAAAATTATGGTAAATTATCCTTAATTTTTTCATGTGCGTTGAATGCGGGCCTCATCAGCCACGGACAGTGCTAGGGAGGAGGAATCAGAGAGTCAAAAAGGGCAAATTATTTAAGCTTCTTTTGGACTGGGTATGTTCAATGGCCACCCCCTTTGAATGGCGAGCCAATTCTTTTTGGTTTTCTCAACTTTTTTTTTTTTTTTTTGTAGCCAAAACATTAAATTAAACTATTTAATGATTAAGGATGAGTTGGGAAATATACATTTCTTAATATGATGTTACATTACTTTCACAAGTAAGAACTCAGGACCTCCAGTCAAACTAGGTTTTGATTTCTTTGTATAATTAGCTTATTCATTTTAAGTGAAATACTAAAGTAATAATTCTGTTCGTGTCTTTTAAACGGAGCTCATTTGAGCAGTACATACAGTAGAAATATGATAAAGGTCCTTCATATCTATTTGGTTTAGTAAGCTCCACCAGAAAAAATAAATAAATTAAAGTTGATAAATCCCTCCTTTTCTACCTTAAAAATTCAAAATTAGAAATACCTTGGATGTTCCAAGAGGTCGATATTTTGCTTTGAGGAAAAGAAAAAATAAGAAAGCTAATGAAAGGTACATTAGCGGATACATTCATTGTTGCTAAAAATTGCACGAACCACCCATACTCTTCAAATTTGCACAGGCACCTAGTTGGTTGCAGGGACATCCCATATTTTTGAATATTTGTAGTAATGTCACCACAATTCGATCAACACGCCTTTACATCCCTATTAAGCTGTACAAGTTTCGGGCAAAATTGAGTGTTCGTGTAAAGTTACAAAAGTAAAGGGTTTTGTGAACACGGTCTTGTTAAAATGTGTCTTAAGACATTTACTTAAGACTGTTCAGTTTAGTATGAAGGAATATCAATGCATTTTGCAAATCGAGAAAAAAAATGAAAACACTTCAAAAAAGATAGCTTGAAAAAAGTTACACACACAGAGACATGTAAAGTATAATCAATGATCCTTAATAAGTTCTCTTGGGCACTTTCTACAATTTTCTTCAGAAATAATAAGGCAACATATATTTGTAATTAAATCCCGATGGAATTTTTTTTATCATAATAATACTCGATAATCGTAGTGAAAGGTGATTGGGTGGTGATTTCTCTCTCTCTCTCTCTGAAATTAGGGTTTTGAGAACGTCGAAACGTGGTACTCGTAGCGCGGTTGAGGTTAGGGTTATTCTAGAAATTTCTTTAAAAACCTTCAGTCCGATTATATGCAGATTAGCCTGAAAAAATTAGGATGTTACTGCTATATACCCAGACCTTTTCATGCAAATTATGTGACACAAGAAATTCAAATAATTTCGTATCTTGTCTTATCTCCGGTCTAAGAATATGGACAATGAAGTATCCGTGCGAATTATCATATACAAAATAAACATATGACATCATTTGGACCAAGCAAAAACGACGTAAACTATTAACATCAACTTTTGGAAAGGGCAATATTTTCTCCATCATTGTTAGAAGGAAGTTTTCCTACAATTAGTGTGATTTTTCGGCTAAAAATATAGACATCACCTGCGTCAATTACCTAATAAATTGGCATGAGGGTGATACTTGTATTGGTAACTGACACTTCAAATGTCTAGTCGGAGGTTTTAGAAAATAAAAGATTAATCAAAAACATAATTAAGGTGTAAGTTCAGGGTGTCAAGCGAAATAAAACTTACATTAAGAATGTGATATGATACGGAACAATTAATATATTTTAGTTGGCTAATAACTCATTTTTTTTATTTTTATTTTTATTTTGAATATATGTAAGATCCAATTGGACATGTTAATGATATTGGACTTGAGCTCTCTCTTGACGATCTCTTTTAATGACCATACTTGACCTGTGCCGTCTTGATTAACAAGTGGTACTGGTGCTAATAGTTAATTGATGACCTATTTCCAATTTGTATTGCTCTGTTGAATATCTCAAAGAAGGAAAATCTCTGACATGACTCCTTGATCGAGGTGGCCAATAGCATACCCTAGCTTCCTGTCAAGCTTGTCTGGGCCAAGGCAATTGAGGTGAAGTTTGACGAGTCAATGTCGTCCTCACCAACATCTACCAACTTGCTCTAGCCAAGGTGGAGAATTTTAATTTGAGATAATGTTAGTGAAGAATGATACTTGAATTAAGGGGGAGCGGGTATAACGTAGATGGGTCACACGTGAGAGGGACATATGTTAAGGTGCACATGTGATGGTATTAGGTAAAAGAAATCCAACATCTCCATGTGATGTGGACTATCTAATATTATCTTAATTGGGCTATAACTCATTGATTCAAATTTTCGAGGGAAATCGAATTTGGGTTCCCTCTAAGTAGGATTTGAGCTTGGTAATAATGTTATCTTAATTTGAGTTCCCTCTCATTAGGAAAGCTTGTAACGAAATGAGTTGTAAAGTAATTGAATGTCGTTGGTGGACGGGATTAGTGAATGAAAGCTCACCATCATGGTTGGATTAGCTATTTGCACTAGGATCTTGTTAAAAAGTACCACCGAGGTATTTGTTAAATGATTAATCAATAAACTTTATAGTTTTTAATAATACTCGGTCTGTCTCATATTACATGTAGTTGCCATTTTTAAAAGTGAATCATTTTCCAGTGATATGCTATAAATGATGTTGAGAGACACTTGTTAACGGGATCTTACTTGTTATCATTGAAAATAAGTTTGGGACTATATTGTGACAAATTCGTAAGTACACAAGTACGTGACTGAATGTACCAAAATTTAAAATTCACTAGTGTCATTATCTTGATCGAAATACCATTGCGAGATGGTATGTGCAAGCAATCAAGCTCACATGTAACATCCCGACTGGGAATCCTAAGAATTCAATGTACCCACTAACTTAGCTTTCTCAGATTCACAAAAGCTACGGATTAGGATCATATCAGCTAAGGATTAGGACAGCATCGATCTCAATGGTACAAAAGAATTCTCCCCTCCCAAGGCAAGGTATGGCCCCACTCCTTTATTGAAAAATTCTAGATTCTTCGAAAGAGCCAATCAACTGGAATTGTTGATTTGTGAAGGGGAGAAAGGTTATCGGGCATCCGACCTGATGAGATAGGAACGGTTAGGCTCATTGGTCGTGGCCTATTTTGAGTTCTTATCTTTCAGATGTGATGTAGCCATTTGATCAAAAAAAGGAAAATCCACACAATAAGTTAGAAATAACTAGCTTTATTTTTAGGATGAGATACCTATTATAAAAGAGGCTTTTTGGGCTTTTGTTCAAGATAAGAGGCTAGGCCAATTGAGGGATAACTGGTTGCAGTATCGAATATCCTAAGAGATGTTCTCGTAGGCACAAGAGGGTTTCAAGTAACAACTTTCTCGGCTACCATGTCGTAACTCTTCCGCATGACACTAACATGTCATCGTGTTCCACATTGCATTAATATGATTTCATGTGTCATAGTCCAAGAAAACTACAGTTGTATAATACCAGCCTCATGCTCGATGTAGGGACCTCATAACATGGCAGTGAAAGAGAAATGCAAACTTTTATGGCCGACCCAAGAAAGATTCATGTTAGCATATACTATCTTTCCTTTTTCCTAGTTGGGTATAAAATAAAATTTTGGGGGACCCATGTATATATGTGCGTGTGTCAAATCTTTCATTCTTGTATTCTCGACAATAAAAATATGTGAATTTATAAATTAGGTACTTCTTGAGTTTGAATCGGGAACGGTGGCTATAAAACGTGGGTTTGTTTCTATTTTTGTCCCTGTACTTTAACTACTTTTCCAAATAGGTCCTTGTAAATATGGAATTTCTAATCAAGTCCTTGTGTTTACAAACTGTATCTAATCAAGTTTTTTTTTTTTTTTTTTACTTACACATGATATCTAATCAAATCCTTCAGGTACAAAATCTGGCCGAATTCACCTGACATAGTCATTGAGGGACGCTGGAGAATTGTGTGAACTTATTGCTGATGCAGGCCCACCATAGGTTGTGGATAGTGAAGGAATCAATGTTTTTAAATTTATCTTTTTATGCTTCCGCCAATTCACAATTGATGGTAGGGGTTCACTTAGACAATATTTGGGAAAATTATTCAAAAATCTTATATCTATTGCATTTTTCCAATTCAATTCTAAATATTTCAATTTTACCAATTGAGTCATAATTCTTTTGATAATTTGCCAATCGAGTTTATTAGATCAATTTTAACCAAAAATTGCTAACATGAACACTAGTAGTGCCACATAGGATGACCAACATTGACGTTGTATAATTTTTCTAAATTTTATTTTTTAATTATTTTTTTCTTCTTTCTTTTTTTTTTTCTTTTTTTTTTCCTACCAAGTTTGGCGAGGGCAGGCCCTCGCCTAATGGTCAGTGAGGGTTGGCCGACAATTGCTTGGACTTGCCCTCACTTGTGATCAGTGAGGGTTGGCTGATGACCCTTACTAGGCTTGGAACAAAAAAAAAAAAAGGAAAATAAAGAAAAAGGGAAAATAAAAAAATAAAAAAATAAAAAAATAAAATAAATTTCAATATTTTTAGAAATATTATTAAAATTGTCAAGGTCGGCACCAGCTTGTCACATAAGATGGCCAGTATCAATATTAGCGATTTTCTACTAAAATTGATTGTATAGATTCAATTGGCAAATTGTCAAAAGATTTAGAACTCAATTGATAAAATTAAAAGATTTAGTATTACATTAGTAAAAGTGCAATATTTTAAAGAATTTTTGGACAATTTTCTCGACACTATCTAACCTACATCACACACCGATGTCCTCTGACAACCGCATAAGTTGAATTTGGTTAGATTTTGTTTCGGAGAGACTTAATATGACATTCAAAGGTTTGAGAAAAGAAGTGGAAAGTAAAGGGACTAGCTTAGAAAAGTAATTAAAGTACAAGAACGAAGAATAATACTTCTCCTGTGAAAAATTCGAATCAATTGTCGTGTGCCTGAACCAAACATAAATCCGTTACTTAGAGAACTAAAACAATATTAGGGCTTTCGAGGAATGAACCCACACACGACACCCTAACATGGAACTTAGAAAAGTAGTAGAAAGAAATTCGACCTAAGCTTCAGACAATGACCTCTCTTCACCCGCCACCGACGGCGGATTCCAGATTAGCCTGCACTGTGGCCATCGTCTCCTTTTTTCTTTAGCCCAAAGTAATGAAACATGAGCCAAACAGGAAAATTTCGAATTCGCTACGTATCATTGTTTATCGTCGAAGAAAAGTTGAATAGTACTTGGCAGAAAAAGGAATTTGCATATCCAGACATCAACTTTTAGTAAGTTGAATTATTGGTAAAGAAATTTCTTTTTTCCGCACGTATCGCTACATGACGTGTTGAATAGACACAGTTTTAAAGTAACCGACTTATACTCATATCATCCGAGCTTTAGAGAATATGAACCAAGTTTGCCCCCGCATTGTCGGTGCTTTAGGGCCCTTTTGACAACCATCTAGCAGAGGCTAAATTTGATAAAGGAAAAGCTAACTTTGCTGTTCTCCCGGACTAATTTTAAAGTTTGGGGGGCATTTTGCTAAGAAATATGAACTTTTGGACTTGTTAGAATATTTCACCCGACAAAACTTTGGACGTGTGTAGGCAGGCATGATTTTCTGCTATCAATATACCTTCCCCTTTTGTCTTCCAGGAAGTTATATATGGATAAAAGTATAACCTAACTTTTCTTTTGTTCAGATACTGATATCCATTTGATTTTGACTTCGAATCATGCTTGTTGTAATAACATGATAAGTGAATTACTTAGTAGTGTTTGATTAATTAATACCACTATAAGAATTCCAGCACTTTTTGCACTCACCTAAACCCACTCTCCATTAGCATGTAGGAGCTTTTTAGCATTCCTTTTGGTCCTTAATAATCGGCTTTACGTAATAAATCATAGAAAATACTAGGTCATGATGAGACTTACAAAGGGTTTGATTGTCTAGTATCTTATTATTGTTTTTTGCAAGATATGAGAGATTTAACGGTGGACTTGATTAATTTTCATGAATGGATAAAAATCGATCCATCCTTGTGCATGGACAAGGCCGCCTTGATGATTACTTTATTCCTCTGACTCTAATAAATCTCCAATTTCTATATATTGAAAGTGGGTAAAGCTCGCACAAGGTTGAGCGTTGACTCGCGTGGCATGCCCACATATGAATTTTTTCCAATAACTTCTTTTTAATGGTCATTTTAGCAAATCATTAATCCTAGCAAGTCTCTAGTTCCGCACCTCTAATTCTTTTGCATATTTTGGTAATAGATTTCTAAATGATACTATATATATGGATAAAGTACGCAAGAGATTAAATGACGTGGCGGGCTCACGTGTGAGTTTATCCGGTAATATGTTTCCTAACAAATTTCTAAATCTACATGTCTAATTCATATGCATATCTTGGCATAAAATTTACAATCGATATGCTTTTACATACTCTTATGCATAATTCTTTTATAGAAAAATGCATATTTTGGTAATAAATTTTCAAAATCTATTCTTAATGTGTGTGTATTCTATTAAAATTAACAGTACTTTATAGGTTTGAAAATAATAATTTACGATGAGGTTTTGAAAGAGTTTAACGACGTAGGGATACCAATTTCCTATTTGAACCGTATTTAAAAAGCTATAAGTTAAAGGTCAATCTAAAATTGGGATAATCTTTGACAAATAAATAAATAAATAAATAAATAAATAATATTAGTTTGAGAAATAAAAAATGTTTGGTTTCATACAGGACTCATATTTGACATATAAATAATATCAAAAGATCAATATAAAATCCATTGTCACAAAAAAAAAAAAAAAAATTGTGGCATGCTTTTATAGATAAATGACTATAATAAAATTACCCACGCATAGAAGGAATATATATATATATATATATATCTCTTTTAAGGGTTTTGTTACATGACTGCGTAAGCGAAATGTAATAAATGATGACTATTATGATTGAAAAATAGTATGGATACATATTATGACAAAATTGCATAAGATGATAGCCCATATTTAACAGGTAAATGACATAATATGTACTAAATATGTGCTAAATAAGATGTTCACTAAGAGTTGTCATTGTAGCAAATCTATTATAACATGGTAGTCTACATTTGAAAAAAAAATCGATAAAACAATAGATAATATGATAGCCAATATTTAACAGATTTATGATATAAATATGTACTAATTCTGTGCTAAATAAGATGTTCACCAAGAGTTGAACAATGTAGCAACGTCTTTTGTAACATGAAAGTCTACATTTGACATGTAATGGAATTAGTGGAGTCATAACAAAATAATCCATCACTAGAAAAGCTAAATTACATGGTTTACAAATAAATGAATTTACAAAATAAAGACCAACTATTAGCAAATCATTAGAAAAACTTTATCCATTTTTATGAAAATTTTATATGATGAAAATTGATTTGAAGGGTCATATCACATCGTAGCAAATGTGAAAAATAAATATGATTTAGTGCATAGTCATTTGGTGATACTTACTATCAAACCAATACATCTGGTTAAGAACAAAGTAAGGTGAATAACTATGGATGCCTATTTGACAAAGTATTTTGCTTTATTAAACAAATAAACAACATTACATGACATGATAGTACTCTCATATTATCTAAATAAGATGCTAACACATAATTTTACGTGAAAATGAAAAATAGCAAATTAATAATAGATTACCAATTAACAAAAGTATTAAATCAAAGAAAAAAATTAATTTAAGTTGATGGAGAATTCGTAGAGAAGGAATTTGAATTTTATCAAAATGGGGGATGATCTTAGAAAATCACCATATTAATATATTTTTCTGCGAAAATTCTCATTGACGCCAACATTTAGAATATATAATATAATATAATAAATATAATTTAAAACCTATGCAATGCATGCATATCTTGTTAGTGCAAGATATATAAATAACTCCATGAAATTCCACTAGAAATGAGACCGAGAAACAAAGGGTAACTTCAATTGTGACACTCCCCACTAAGACATTGCACATATGGCCAGGAGGGATCATTTCCAGGGTAGGACCCATTCTAGAACCGGATCAAGACTGGTTTTTTTTTTTTTTTGTCAGTCCTCTCTTTCTCTCTTATCTCTGACTTGTGTTTTGAAAGTTTTCTATCTCAATGATCAAGTGGCTTTCTGGAGATTTACCGTGGATTAGATAATCTTTGGCTGCCATCAGTTAAGTTTGATGTGGATTTCTATCTCGTAACGATAGAAAGTGTTTTTTGCTTGTGTTTTGCTGTACACAAGCCAAGCAGATGCAATTAAGAAAAAGAGATCGTGGTGATTTGGGTTCTTGGTTTCATTTCCCATACGTAAGATGTATGTCGATGACTACTACTACGTTGACGTTGTTGGCAAGGCTTATATTGTTCCACTGGTCTATTTCCGCTTAAGAAATTGAGAATTAGATCAAGAACTGGATCAGTTCTTGTAGGAATCACCCAAAATCGATCGATATTGGCCTAGAGGCGTGCTCAACCTTACAAGTGTCCACCTCTTTACTCTCTCTCTTTCTTTGTAGGTGCATGAAGTTAGAGAGAAACCCCTTGTGTTGAGAGCACAGGTGAGAGAGAGAAAGACTTATGAGTTAAAGTGAAGCTTTATGCTTTTATGTACCCTAAATTTTATTAACAGTACCGAAAGTGAGAATGAGTGTGTGTACAGGGAGATTTTTTTTTTTTAATTAGAGAATTAACCAATACGATGGGGTTTCGGTTACTTTAAATAAAAGTCCACATAATTTCATTGATGTGAATATTAATTCTGTTGTAATTTTCTGCATATTATTCTTTATTTATTTGAACAAAAATTCAAGAGATGTAAATCATCTCAAATTCCACTAGAAATGAGACCGAGAAACAAAGGGTAAATTGGATCGCGACACTTCCAACAAGACGCTGCACCAATGCCCACCTTTTTACTCATTATCATTCTTACGAACACTACAACTCCTCTCTCTCTCTCTCTCTCTCTCTCTCTCTCAACTGTGCCGCAACACAAGATACAGGAGGTTACTCTCTAACTTCCATGCAGAGAGAGAGAGAGAGAGAGAGAGAGAGAGAGAGAGAGAGACCCTTATGAGTTAAGTAAAGCTTTGTGCTTTTACGAACCCTAAATTTTAATAACAATACAAAAAGAGAGAATGTGGGGTGGGGCTGGGGTGAAGGATGGGGGGGTTGGGGTCTGCGAGAGACCACCCCAAAGAACAACATAAATTAACACACACTCTCCTTTATCTTTCCATCTTCACTTTCTCTTTCTTTCTCTGCAACTCTCTCTTCTTGATGTGATTCTCCACCATATCTCTCCCAAAAAAAACCCCAAAACCTTTTCCAAAAGAGAGAGAGAGAGAATTAAAGCTCAAGAACCATGGTGTTCTCATCCATTCCAGTCTATCTAGATCCACCCAACTGGCCACAGGTAATTGTTTCTCAAAAATTCACATCTTTTTACATGATCTTATTCTCCAAAAGCTAAAGAAATCGAGAAAAAGATAAATATTCCCATTCCAAAACTCAACCCTTCTTTCTCTTCTTGAATATACCCAGATGTTTGATTTTTCTCTCTCTTTTCCTTGGTCTCCATGAGTTTTCTGTGTTTTTTGACTACTTTAAGTGCTCTTTTAGCAGCAAGCAAATCAACAATCAGGAGCAAGCAGTGAGATTCCTCAGCTTCCGCTGCCGCCGCCCCCTCTGCCAGCCGGAGGGGGCGGTACAGGCTCCATCCGGCCAGGTTCCATGGCCGATCGGGCTCGGATGGCCAAGGTTCCGCAGCCTGAGCCTGGACTTAAGTGCCCTCGATGCGACTCGACAAACACCAAGTTCTGCTACTTCAACAACTACAGCCTCACGCAACCGCGCCACTTCTGCAAGACTTGCCGCCGGTACTGGACCCGAGGAGGCGCGCTGAGGAACGTGCCAGTCGGTGGCGGCTGCCGGAGGAACAAGCGAAGCAAGGGCAGCAGATCCAAGTCCCCTGTCACCACGGAGCGACAAGCCGCTTCGGGCTCCACCACCAGTGGCAGTGGGGTTGGCGTCTCCTCTACTGCTGCGGCAACGGACATCATCGGTCATTTGGTCCCACCACCGTCGCAATTGCCCTTCTTACCACCTTTGCATAATCTGAACGACTTTATCTCGAGTGACATGGGGTTGAACTTCGGGCCTGGAGCGCAGTCCCAGCTGGCGGTTGCTCGGAGGGGCGTCGTGCCTGACGTTGAATTCCAAATTGGGTCGAGCAGTGGAGGAGGCTCACAACTGTTACCGAATGGACTCAGTGATCATCAGTGGAGGTTGAATCAGATGCATCACCAAGTTCAGCAATTCCCTTTCTTTGCCAATTTGCAGACACCATCATATCCTTTGGAAGGGGAAGTCAATGCAAGCGAAGTCCTACGCAATAAGCCATTGGATCATTCTACTGGAATTGCCCATCAAATGGGGTCAACAGTGAAAATGGAAGAAAACCAAAGGTTGAATCTGTCGAGAAACTTGAACTTCTCATCAGGAGTGTCATCATCAAGCAATAACAATGAGCAATTTTGGGGTGGCAACAATAATGCATGGACTGATCTGTCCGGCTTCTCATCATCTTCGGCAAGTCATCTTTTGTGAGAAATCGCTCTAATCTCTTCAAACTCAAAATTGGAAGTCTTCCCTAATAATTGCTTCTATATGAGGTGACTTGATATGGCATGACTTCGACGGCGGGTCTCCAGGTCAATGATGCTAACTTGCAAGCACCCAGTGCAGGAATTTGAACAAGGGCAAAATTTGGGAAAGGTGGGTTTTCAATATTAACTATTGTTGTCTCTCTTGATCATTTGTTGATGGAAATAGAAGCGGTGTAGGCTTCTGTCCTCTCGAATTAATGTACTTCGTTTGCCCTTTTATAAATTCTTTTTTTAGCTTCACTGTAGTATTCTTTACTTATGAAATGTCTAGCTAGGCGATCATCTAGTAGCTAGTTTTGTGTGGTAATGGAGCTTGCTTGCTAACAAGCATGGCCACAATCCATGTTGTCGTTACTGATCTAAATGCGTTGTGCTGAGTAAATCTTATGAGCTTATATGTACAATGATTTTCGTCGATCATCATCTTTTTTCCTTCTATGAGTGCCTTTGATTACATGATGACCTCGACAAATAGCATGATGATAAGGTGTTGATCTGCTGATGCTTTAAAAACCCATGTAGAAGCTTATTTCAACGAGTTCAGTATATATTTCTAGAAAAGACTTTTCGTTTATTCATGATCATAATAGAACACTGAGAGCAGAGGAAAACTAAAAAAAAGAGAACGCATTCTTGAAGGCCTGTAAAGGAGAACACATCCACCAAAATCATTTATCACAAAGAATTTCTGCAAGCGTGGGTGATCATATAACTCTTTCGATTGTTTGTTTCTTTTCGTGTCTATTCCGTTCTAGCAACCATTTGTCCTCCTCCTCTTAAACATGTTGAAAACTCAAGCTTCATGTTTCGACACACAAGAATGTACCTTCAAGAATGCGCCACATCGACAGTGACTAATGCTAGGAACGTAAAACCGTTTTAAAAAGTTGGTATCAACATAACCATATGGTTTGCATGTCATGTGTTGTCTCTGGATTCGAGATAATACGGCTCATATAGACTGTTGCACATCTTTCTTGCCATAAATATATTGTTGGTCCATTTCCTAACATTTCAAACTTTTGGAAGAAATGATTTGTTTAACATGTTATCAGAGAACAGGTCAAGAGTCGAACCCTAGCACCCTCTGTCAATTTCTCCTGCTTGTCATTCCTCTTAATCGGCTAGTTTCATGTTCTGCCAGTTATCCCGTCAATGTGGTTTCATCCAACTTGTCCTATGTGCACAAAAACTAGCTTACACACGAGGGCGAACGTTAAGTCATATGCTATGATTACATCGTTGGCCGCTTCCCAACAACTTAAACTTAAGGGAAGACAGTTTGTCTGTCGTGGTCCGCCAGGTTGGTAGACGTTTACTTAATGTGCTTGGGTGTATCTCCCTCATTTATTATCAAAAGGTAAAGTTTTGTATATCTTGCGACGCGTGTTCATAATATAACCAACGGCTTATCAGTTACTGTTCTCCGGGAAGATTGTTTTGAATCTTGTCTGCGGGAAGTTACTAATCATCCGCTGATATTGAAACAAAAAGGAAAAAAAAAAGCGAAAACAAAAGACAAAAGTAAAAGAAGAGGATGGGAAAAGGTAGAAGAACGCAAGAGAGATGATTTTGAGAAAGCACTGCACATCGACCGTACGTCTTAACTAGCTTCCTTTGCCATTTCAAGCCAAGGGAAGTTGGTGGTCAAAAATTTTCCTTCTTTTCTCGGTCAATTTTTCTGATCCGCGCAGTCACTTCTCAGCAATCTTTGTTTGATCTTTAAGACCCATGCATGAAGAACTGTTTCTCCACGCTTCGATTCATACACATCCATCACCCTTCTTTTCTTGTGATCACGTCCATGCCAATTACGAGTTCCTAGAAAATCTGTCGGTCTTGCTTTTTTTTGGAACTTTTACTCGAGAAAGACTGGGTTTTCCACCTGCCCAAGAAAGGCCAAAATAATAATAAAAGCGAAAGAAAATCATCAGTTGAACGCATCTAAGTTCGTGCCTCCAATCAAGGAAAAGGAATGAGAAGTGTCGCGACTCAGGATCGGCCATATTTTCTGTTCATATGCACTGTATTGAGTTTTTGGGGAACCCTAGACAAGTGGGAAAATGACGACGTAATCCTTTGTTGCCTGCTTAGGGACGCTATGACGAAAATGATTGTGTAATTATAGGCGAGATTTTCTCGTACTCGTCTGTCGTTGTGTTGCGGAGTTACACAGTGCATGGTAATTGATGGACAGAGAAGCAGTTGGGTAACGCCAAAATCCCACTCAAAACCATGCACTGAGAGAGAGAGAGAGAGAGAGAGAGAGAGATTCTTTTTCTTTTTTGGGGGATGGGGGTTGAAAAAACTAATATATAACAAGACGTAGACGAATCATAGGACGTGGTCAAAGAAATGATGCCAAAAACGAAAATGTGTTCAAACGCTCCTAGTTATCCATTTTTGTTTCATTAGGGTTTTGTGTCAGTCATTCGCTGGGCAGACAACATCAAACCACAGAAGAAAAAAAAGCCTTCTTTCTCGCTATAATTGCTAAAAAGAAAGACGAATTCCACTAAAGTGTCTATCATTTCGCTTTGTCATTATCCATACATCATTCCACTTCTTAAACTTATAATCATCGCACGTTGTATATCCTTTGTATCTCGAGCTTTAATCAGTCCAGCGTAATGTGGGTTATTGACTGTATATCCAAGGGACATAACTAGAAGATCTCAGGTGGAAGTATATCTTTATAGATTTATAGTAGGGTCAGAGGGAGTCAGTTGTTTTTACTCATTTTCACAACCTTTCTAACCCTTCTTGACGTAACTTTAATTTATCTGATTTCAGCGGTGCCGGATTAAGTGGGGTTCCACCCTCCGCGAAACCATTGTGAAATTGTAAAGGTGAGTAGCAGTTAATTGATTTCTCTACAAATTCCAAATTAGACTTTAAGGTCTAAAGTTTTCATCAAGGTTATCATTTGGCGAAAGAAACGGCAAAAATATGAGACTTCTCTTTTTCATAAACTTACAGAAAATAATTTCAAAATTTGTATGGTTGAAACTTGCCGACAAAAGAAACTGCTATCATTAGATAATAACACACGCGTTTAATCTAAATATACAATTAACCGCCCTAGATGACCGAACTCCATATACTAATTGTTATTATGAATATCTGTGCCACTATCTGATACACATAGGCTTGTTTCAAGAAAAGGTAGGGTCAACAATGGGGTCGATTCTCGACAATGTTTCTCTTACAGACACATTCATTTTGTGCTTGAATATATCTCGTTTGTTTATATATGATGTTTGGTTGGAAATACTCATCTAAAGTTCGTAATCAATATAAGCTTTTGAGTTTTGAACAAAACTTTTACATTAACCAACATAGGTGGGCTTGGACGTGACTAGGATTATTGCTTTCGAAGGGACTCGAGAAAATAGAAAAAGAAAAAGCTTCATCTCTCTCTCTCTCTCTCTCTCTCATTGACAGCATTGTTACCAGCGTGATGATGGGATGGGATCTTCTTTTCTGTGGTCGGTTGGTCGAAGTGGTACAAGAAATGCTGAGATCCCGAAATGGCCAATAATAAATGAGGGGATATCTATAGAAGCGTTAGAAACCGTAAAAAATAGGGAAAACAAAAAGAAAAAATCCCAAGCTCCGTATGAATGTGTGTATGCCAATCTGTGTTCTTCTTTCCATCGATGCCCACATGAATAGGCGTGAAATGCTCTCTGCGTTTCCATGGCAGCTTTCGCTTTTTCTAGACGTCCTTCTTTCACAAGTCCCTCTCTCTCTCTCTCTCTCTCTCTAGAGAGTGAGATGTTCCAATCTATCTTATTTTTTAGGGTCACGTGGTCCCACATGTTGTCAATCATACAAATATTAAAAGATTCCCCGGTCATTTCTAGAAACCTTATTAGGAGACATTGGATTTGAAAAATTGAGGGGAGAGAGAGAGAGATAGAGAGCGATTGAGGGAGACCATATCTATATGTGATCAGAGGGCTTCAAATATCAAAAAGGGATTGATCTTGTTTTCCACTTTTTGGGAACCCTCTGTAAGACCATCTTTTGCGTTGAGTAATGAAAGCTTAGGAAGCAAGCAAATAGCTGTTCATAGTCATTTAATTGAAAGACAATCAATCATCAAAGCTTCACTTTCATCCAAAAGATTTGGTGACTAGTTGACGGATATTAAGTTGCAGTTGACAAGGCTTTATTCACATCTAACTTATAATTGTAGGATCTTTCGACACTGGTTCTAATTAAGAAGAAGTTGGGTCCAATATACTTGTTGAAGAAGATGGAATGAGTCTAATACAAATGGATCGCTGTTATTGCGTGCCTTACTTGAATTTTTAATTTCCTTTCTCATCTTCACAAGGAGTAGATTTCTTGAAAAGTAATTCAACTCTAGATAAATTCAAAAGATCCTGATATTAATTCAGATTATGGCAATTGTGAGGAGGAGAGGAGAATGCGAAAAGGTGCATCCACATACATGATGCTGACGAGCACTAATTCTTGAGTTTTTTTTTTTTTTTGAATAATTCTTGAGTTGAATAACAGGATTGTTCGAGTTTATTGCCTAAATAGGCCCATTTTTCCTTTTGATATTTTTATTTAGTTAATTCTCTGTGCAAAGGGTGTTTAACTTGAAAACCACTTATTAGAGGCATAGTTGGAAGAAACTTCATCAAATCGGATGAAAAGATGGGCCATCTCGATATGCATTACGTGCTTTTGTTTCAAATGTAGGAAAATGATAGCATACAATGCTTGACTTGGGAAAGAACCCTTTTCTCCTATTCAATCTACTTTATTGCGCAATACACGCATTGTTTTTCACATCGTTTTTTCTCTATTGAATTTCCATACGTTGTCGTGCTTGCACAAACCCCTCTAGTCTCGGGGCAAAGCAATAATTTTGCATGAGTGCGCTTGCGCAACTAAGCATATTCAGCATTCAAACGAAGAGTCAGCTTTGATTTTGGCCTCGACATTGAGCCAGTGCCAGTCAAACATATCCATGGCTTTACGCACTCGAGATATAAAAAGATGGAAGGGGACAAGTTTCATTTGACCAATTTCTATCCAACCAAAGAGATGTCGTCGCTTTCATGAAAGTGCGTGATGCGAGACGACAAATTTTCATTATCTTGACGTTAATTTCTTTAACTCAACAGACAGCTAAAAGACACCGGCAATGATTTATCTTTCTTGGAGTCGAGGAGGGTTAGGGTTTGGATGCCCTTCATGTTAAGCAAGAAAGAGTTTTCGGTTCGTGAGTTAGTAGGTCATTTTTGTAGGGTTTGAAAAGGTGAATCGACGATGAATAGAGAGCCTGTTGTCATCCATGCTGATGCTTTTCCATTACTTTTTCAAGCCCTTAAAAAAATATAAATTATGTGGATGCTAATTATCAAATAGGTTTTGAATGCCTTTTATCTAAGTTGATAAGGATTTTGGTTGATAAATAGTAGGTCATTCATAGAGTTCGGAAAGGTGGATTGACGATTATCATAAATAGTCTCTGATTTGATCGTGCCAATGCTTTTCTTTCACTTTTTCAAGCGCTTGAATTAATAAAGCTTGGATAGAACAATTTGTGCCCTAAAGTTCAAATGCAACGACGAAGTGGGCCTTGTGTGGAAATTGATTTTACAAAATGAAAAAAACACATTACAAGAGAAAATCTGACATTAAGATGAAATTTCAAACAAAATCTCATTAGACTATGAATTTCATATTCCAAAGTTTTTCTCTTGTTGTAATTGGGCACTTTCTAGGACGTAACGATTTAGATAGTTCTTGGATCATCTAACTTTTTGTAGGCATTCCATTAAAATTTTCACACGTCCACTCATACTAAATTGAATCTGAAAAGGGATTGAAATCCTTTAAGATTGGAGGGGATTGGGACCCGATAGAAGTTTTGGACCTTCTTATCCGTGTTTCATAATGAAAGTAAGGCCTGAATCATACACATTGAATGAAATTCAATTGAATATTTTAAATCACAAAATGACCTGTAAGTCATTAGTGGAGTGAAGAACCGTGTAGAGATGGGTGATCTCAGGACCAACAAATTAATTGCCTTGTCAATGTTTCAATGAATGAAACAAATACATGACACGTCAAATTCTTATTTGATTAATAAAAATACTTTTAACGCACGTTTAAAAATGAAAGTAAGGCCTAATGCAAAATACATTAGAGGAAAATTGAGTGAATATATTGAACCTAAAAGTAATAGTTAAAATAGTTTCGTCAATTAGATTATAGTCTATTCCTATATAATAGAAAATAGGTGTCTTTTAAAGTAGATTGGAAATCTAGCTAGCTCATTACACGTATCTTCTGAGGGAACACCCAAGTAACTTTGACATTTTTTATTTGTATTTTAGTATTTCAAAACTAGGATAAAATAATGAAATTGAAGAGGTTGTATTTCCAAGGCAACTAATTATAGCTTCCTTACCACCTTTTACACGGCTTTGAGTGGATGACATTATGTGACCTATAAGTAGATTAGAGATACATGTCTGTCGGTATTCTAAGCTACTGCTTTTGAGAGGTAATCCTTGCCATCGACAAGGCATAACCTGGGACGTATGGTTGACCCAAGTCTTGACCAAGTCTTTTTGAACGACTGCTATGGGGTCATGGAAATTGCTAATTGCGGTCCATTTCGGATGCTAAAGCGTTGGACTTAAAGCAAAGCCTGTTTGGGTCAACTTGGCAGCTAGCTTTTGTCCGTAGCTTGGCCATCTACAGGAGTAAAGATGAAAAGCACAACTAGACTCGATAGTCTCTTCTTCATGTTTCTTATTTCACGTTTTTCCTTTTCTTTGCATTTATATATGTCCATAGCTCTTAGAACTCTCCTTAATTGAGAGAAAGAAAGTATATTCGGGGTCTTGATTGATGAAGAAAATCGATGACGTTGCCGAGATGCCTTTCCCCAATAAAGTCGATGTGGACGAGGGGACTTTGCAAGGGTTTGATGGGATTATCTCTAGCATTTCAATTTGGGAAATAAAGAACGTCCATCCGAATCTCTTTTTATGAACGGATACAAGAGAAGATAAGTTTCAGGAATTTCGGTTGAATAAATGCTTAACGGTGAAGAATCCTTCTGTTTATAATATAGCTGAGCACGCAAGCCATGCATGAAGCAAGTGGAGGATGGCGTAGGTGGAGCACTAATTCACATCAAGATGGCTCCTTTACCTGATACCGACAAGCAATCATGTCTTCTTCAGCACCGCCACACGTATGTCACAGAGAGAGAGAGAGAGAGAGAGAGAGAGAGAGATATGATGGCACTACCTTTAACTGTGAGGTGACGCATGCAGATTTGGCGTTTACTTGAAAGGATCCATTAGGCCTGGAAAAAATTTGTCCATAAAAACTTAAATTTATTATATGAATTTCAATTTCACCGTAAAATTTTCTAATTTTATCAATATAATTTTAAGGGTTAATACCTTGAAAAACCCCAAATTGGTACACTTGTGACAAATTTACCCCAAACTATTTTTTTTGACCACCAAAAACCCCAAACCTGGTATATCTTTGACAAATTTACCCTAAACCGGTACACTTGTGACAAATTTACCCTCTGTTAGTTTTAGTTAAATTTTCTTGTTAAATTATAAAGTTAAATAACACGTGACAATTGATCAGTATCAATTTGAGATTTTACACTTTGTTTGTCACAATTTATAATTTTTGTGATTTTTGTGGTATTAATCTAATTTTTCGGAGGGTATATTAGTCACAAATTTACCAGTTTTGGGTTTTTTGTAGTCGAATAAATTAGTTTGGGATAAATTTGTCATAAATGTACCAGTTTAGGGTTTTTTATAGTTAGTCGGGATAAATTTGTCACAGATGTACCCCGGTTTGGGGTTTTTCATGGTCAAAAAAATAGTTTGGGATAAATTTGTCACAAGTGTACCAATTTGGGGTTTTTTAAGGTATTAACCCTAATTTTAAATCTTTCGACGATCTTCTAATATAATTCATCCAATCAATTAATGTCAAAAATTTCTGATGTGATAGTCCAGTCAACACTATTTATTTTACGTGACATGATTAATGGTTAATGTGAAAGAAATGAATAAAATGACATTTTTTACATTTTTTTTTTTAATTTACTTAATTTTTTCCCTTTTCTTTTTTTTCCCACACCACTATTCATCTTCTTTGTTGTTTGTTGATCTCCTTTCACTTCATTGCCAAGAAGACACCATTGCTACTGCCCCACCATTGCTAGAAATTGGTCGGCGATGGCAACCGAGGCCTTGACAATGGCCAGCAGCCCTTGCCAAGATTTGGAAGAGGGTCGTGACCCTCGCCTGTGGCAAGGGAGGGTAGCAATCTGGTCAATGAGGGTCACAACCCTACCCTAGATTTGAACAAGGATCATTGGCAATTGCCTAGGCTTTGGTGACCCTACTAGTCCTTTTCAATGACGATGGGGGCGGTGTAAAAAGAAGATGAAAAGTGAGGAAAAGGAAAGAAAGAAAAAAAATCAGAATAGTAAAATGTTTAAAAAGAGCTAAGGACCATGACTAGTTAAAAAATAAAGAAAACAAAAAATCACATAAATTAAAAAAAAATTGCAAATCGACCTTGTTTTGAATGGAGTCATACACATTGGAATATTGGCCATGCCACATGACTGTATTGGTAAAACATCCTATAATATTTTGAAGTCGACAAAGTTATCTATCTCTCATTATCATTCGATAAATGCAAATGTTATTTTATTTCCAGTAAACTTGATAAAGGACGCACTATAGCCGTTGATGGAATCGGAAGTATAAAGTGAAAAGATTAACTGAAGTTGAATAGACTTTCGAAAGGGGTGAACAAATCAAGGAGAACAGGAAATTCATGACAAATTGGAGGTATCAAGACGAGGCGAACAACAGAGTCAAGTCTTAGACACTAATGTACTCAGGAAGACCAATGGATGACAATACGTAAGTCAGCTATCAGCGGGAGGCTTCAATGAACTCATTGTGTTGATGATATGAGCAGCTCCCTATGTCAAATATGATGAACATGTCAAACCTACGATTAAGTGATCTGAATAAGAAGATCTAAATATTCTGTTGATAACATCGCAAGTCAAAAGAAAATTAATAGCTAGCCTCAGGCTTGAAAATCGAAAAATATATGAAGCAAAATCGAATTGATTGTAATAGATTTGGTACCAAACTATTCTCAAGTACAACATACTCTATTTGATGAAACCTCACTATTACCTAGAAAATTCGACTATATGAGCGACCGGATCTCTTGTGATTGTGTTTATCATTTCCAGCAAGGAACTGATTTTCTTGAAGAGTGTAAAATGGCTAGTTGGAAGATCAAAGGCTATATCGGAGACTCAACACATGCTGAAACACCTACGACGACAGGAAACATACTAACTCTAAGTCATATTTATTTTGTTATGAGCATGGTCTCATTCACTCAGGTCTTACTTTGTTGGGAATTGTTATTACTCATAGTAATCATTGCTTTCAGAAGTGTACAATTGTATATACAGTACTGCAAAAGTAGGTTGATATGCATGTGTGGGTTTAATGGAATAGAAAGGTTTAGATACCGTAGGTTGCTGTGCATAAGTTTTTTTATATTAACTAGACACCCAACTAAGATATAAGTGTCAAAGGATCCTACTGCATGCAATAGAGTTCCACCTACGGTGTCTTGAGATATGATGGCTTAGGAATCTTCTCTATGATATGTAGGGCTGTCAAAAAATCGTGAACCAAACTGAATTGAACTGCTTCTTTTGGGTATTTTCGGATATGGTATTCTTTGTGTTCGAGTATTAAAAAATCGGTATCACGAACACTTCGATTCAGTCTGATTCATAACCCCAAACATAACTGAAACACGTTAAAATACCCTATAGCCTATTCCCTTCAAGATCGCTCCCAAATCCATTTTCTCCATTGGAGACTCTCCAGCTCCCAAATCCATCTCTCTATTAGATACTCTCCAAGATTGTGAGCCTCTCTCTTTCCTGAATTTATCTTCTCCAAGATTGTGAGGCTCTCTGCTCCCATTCCTTCCCATCGTTTTTGCGTTCTCTTTGTGTCTACTCCCATTCCTTCATCGATTCTCAAGATTTCCAGACAAAAAAGTCGAAGCGACCTCTCAGCATTACGAGGAGGACGACAATCCTGTCGGTCTCAAGAGCAACTCAAACCAAACTATTTCACTCACTATGTACACTCCATTGTCGTCAATTTTTCCTTATTATTCTTCTTCTTTTATTGTTCTTGCTTTTCTTTGGTCATTAAGCATTTACTTGGATCACAATCTGGAGAGGAGATTGGTCCATTGATATTTGCACAGGTCCAAGTAAGATCGATCGCCAGAAGAGCTTGATTTTGCTTCGCACCGAGTGGCAAAGTTGGCGTAGTGAGAAGCTCGGTTTGGAAATGGAATTTTTCAGCTGGGGAAGAGGAAGACAAAAAAAAGGTCCACCGGACAACCTGAACGAAACCGCCGGACCATATTTTTAGTTTGGATTTTATTCAGGTTGGGCCTTGATTCGGCCCATAAGAAGCATGTCACCTTCAATGTTTGGGTTCACTTGGGGTATCGACCAAACCAAATCATTGACACCCGTATGACATGCACTCCTAATGTTGCGGAGGAGGCACAGTGACTACGTTGTAGATCAATCAAGTCATATATCGATTATATGGAGAAGAACACTCCAAGTAGAACACATAAGTGTCAAAACTTCTAAAATGTACATTTAAGTGTAGTTTTTTTTTTTTTTGAAAATTGGACACTTAATTACAATTCTGGCTAGGCTTGCCGAAAATTCGATATGGTGCTATTTTATTAATAAAATCGGTCTACGTAGGTCACTGGAATGTTCACTTAGCAATCATTGTCTAAAACGACGACGTACTCCATGTTCTCCCAAATTAAAAGCCCTAAACCAGCCAAAATCCCGAATTGAAAGCCCTCGAGCCCTGATTTCGGTTTGCCCCCAAATTACACTGTTGAATCTTGGAAGTGGAGAGCAAGGCTTTTATGAAATTTGTAGAGATTTTTGGTTAATCAGTGAGTGGTTTTCAGAATGCTATGGTTGTAAGATCTCATTAGCTGAAAAGTGTGAGAGAAAGTGAGCGAGTGATTGACTGAGAGCGTGGGTTCCTGTGAAAGATGGATAGAGAGCTGAAATTCTGCGGGCACCAATGGCGAATTGGTGAGTGGAAGAGAGAAACCAAGTCAGTGATCGAGAGAGAGAACATCGAAACCCTGGTGGGCCCCTCCTTAAGAATGCACGAAACCCTAGCCAAGATTGGGAAAGCTCAACCCCGATCGATCAGGCTCAATGATCTTCGAGAATTCAGGGAGGAGGAGGAGAAGGGCACCTATTGCCAAGGAGGCGGAGGATGAGATCTTCCTTGTCGGGGCTGATGTGGATGTGCTTGACGGACAGGCGGAGGTAGTTCATCTAGCGGAGGTAGCAGCTCTTACTGTAGCGGAGGAGGCTGGCTCGCTTGGGAGGGTGCGCCACCGGCCCTCGTCTTCACGGTTGATGTAGCTGGCAAGGAGCTTGTCCTCCTTTGGCGTCCGAGGCCCCCTCTTCGGCCTCACCTTGCTGCAGCACGGGGTATTCGTCTAATCTACATGGACCACGTCAAAACGACGTCATTTAGCGTTGTCTTGTGTAGTCTATGTCATTTGCTTTATCCACACAAATAATTTTTTTTTAAAGAAATGTCACATCATTTAAAATTCTCTCTGAAAAAAGCCACGTAGTTGTTTGCCCAGAAATTCTCGTCATTGACACTTAAGTGTTCTCTTCTTCTCCGATTTTGGCATTTAAATATACATTTTAAAAGTGTAGCAATAATGTGTCCCTTCATGCTAAGTTGTGGCACTTGGATGTTCTTCCGTCACCAATTATAACAACTATTCAGTGATCCTATCATTTAGTAAAAGGATTTACAGTCATTTCAAAAGCAAAAGGAGTTTAAAATATCCTATTTATGACAATTCTTTTTCATTAGAATTGATTTTTATGATGCTGTGTATAGATATAGATATGTTTTCCTTCATCTCAAATTGATGAAGAGAATTTTATCCAACTAGATTTTCCAATGGTAAGTTATAAATACAAAAATTGTCCATATTTATATTTGAATCCCCCTAGCAGAACAATTCCATTATTCTTTTTTACACATTTACCTGAAGTCATTTTCCAATCCCTAAGTGATCCTACTATTCCAACATTGCCCTCCATTATCATTCCATCCAGTTTTTTTTTTGTCAATTGGTTTATGAGCATGTTTGTCGTCACCCTCCTAAGGGAAGTTGATGGATTACTGACTAGGCATGAATGTTTTATCTCCCAAGGTGGTACCATCTCCTTAGCACAGGTTCTTCTAAGCCCTACTGGTTGCAACTCGATTTCTCAATTTAATTATACAATTCAAATTACCTCAGAACCACCACTAACTTATTATGGACAAGTTAGAAGCCTAAGTAGGATGCGGAGTACATCTTAATCCTGCAAACTAGTGATTCACGAGTACGAGGAGTTGGTTATGATAGATTAATCCTTTCAATATCCTTTTCTTTTTATGAACAGATTTCATGCCATCTTTCATTTTTTATTTTTTTATTTATCTATAACAAAAACCGTCAAGTGTAAAAACTCACTCAAATAAAAGTAGTCAAACCAAATAAGCATAAAAAACAAATAAGGTGCGGAAAAGAAAAATAACTTCAGACGAATCAGTCAAAATCATGTATTGCCTTGTTCTCGGGACAGAAATGAAATAGTACTAAGTTTAAATCAAACTTACTTTATAATGCAATTTCTATTTAAATGTTTTTTATGCTCTTTTTACTTTATTTACTTTAAGTTAAAACCAACTAAAATTTAGGTTGAACTAGGCTCCATTTTTGTGGAAACAACTTCCACGAAAACATTTTTCAGATTTTTCGATATTCATTTCACGGAAAATGAACTAATTGTGAAAACCATTTTTCAACAAGGAAAAAAAGTCTTCTAAAAGAGGGAAAATATATTTCACTTTTCAAGATTTTTTATTTTTATTTTTCAGTGTTTATTTCACGAAAAATGAATTAGACCTAGGACAAATTAGGGAAAACATTTTTCCTTACCCACTCTCTCTTGTTTTATACCCTACTAGCCCCCTTCTTTCTTTTTTCTTTCTTAAAAATTCAAATTTATAATTATTTCTTTATTTCTCTTTTTCTTTTCCTTTCCCTTTAATTTTTTTCCTCCTTCTTTGGCCAGTTGTTGGCCTCGGCTAAGGCTAGCAACCGGCTATAGGTGAGCCTCAACTTGCCCGTCTTAGGCGAGCTTAGGGCTCACCATTGCCAGCCATGGGCCTCGAGCCTCATCCGGCTCGCCCTCGCGCTTGTTGATCTCTAGCAAGCGGCGAGCGGCGAGCTCGAGACTTGTTGACATCGCCGCTCACTAGATTGGCGAACTAGTGGTGCCAATTTGGCGAGGCTAAAGGCTAGCGAGCTCAAGCTCGCTACTTGCCAAATCGGCGAGCCAATGGTAGCTCGCCTTTGGCTGGTCGCCGGCCATTGCCATGGTTGGCGACCAACTAAAGATAAAGAAGACAAAAATAAATCAAAGAAAAAGAAAAAGTATTTAACAAATCATTTTTTTCAAATAAAAATCATTAAAAAATGGATTTTAAAAATAAAATAAAAATTATTTAAAAAGTACATACAAAAAGGATTTTCCTTACTTGAACAATCAAAAATATTTTCCACTTCATTTTTAGGTTTAGCCCAATATCGGAAAATGATTATATTTTCCTTAAAAATAACTTCTTGGAAAACATTTTCTAGAAATGCTATATTTTCTACAAAACAAACGAAGCCTAAATATTGAAAAATCTTGCAATCCAACCTCATAAATTTGCAATGATGAACAATCGACATGCTTTGGGGTTTTTGATTTCGAACTTCTTGCGAGAATAGAGTTAGTGCACGTATAACTAAGATTACTACGACAAGGAATCGGCGTGTTAAATGCTGCGAACTGCGATTGACTTTAACAAAACATGCATGTTAAATATTGCGAGAAACAATTAGATTTAGCCAAGTGTCACAAACTGTGATTCTCATGTACTCTCGTACTCTTGTGAGTGAATCTTAGTGTCATCAGGATGAAGAGTGAGTGATGTAAAATGGATGATACAATTGGTTCATGGGAGTAGAGGTCGTTTGTGCTAAGAGTTTTAGGATAGAATAGTTATATTTTTACGGAGTTTTAAATGCGAGATTGGCCTCCCGTACACAAACTGATTGAGAGCTAATGCCGCTATTCTTATGAGGCCATGATAGTTTGAAACCAATTATTGTGCCTAAAGTGTTTTGTGTGTCTCACTTGGGACTAGATGCCTGAGCTATGTTGGCTGTGGTTTGATCCTATATACGGATGCTATTTGCCATATTGTTCTTTGGAAAAACTACAGGATAAATGCTGGCCTGATGTCTATTGACACCTAAATTTTGATTAGGTTTTTAATTAGGACTTAGTTTCCCTTTTTTTTTTTTTTTTTCGGATAATAAATATTAATAACAAAAAATAATAATAAAAAAAAGAGAAAAAAATAGAATCAGCAACCATTTGGCTGGGCCTACAAGCCCGGCCCCTTCCTTTTCCTTCGCGCTGGCCCCCATAGGCCCAGCCCATGCAACCCGGCCCGGCCCCTTCTCTCCTTGTCTTCTTTCTCCCTTGTCTTCTTCCCTAAACCTCTGCAACTCGCATGGTGCCAAAGCAACACCTACGGCTGAGGAGGGTAGGCTGACGTTGGCCGGAAGAGATAGATCTCAGGCGCCATTAATGGCCGCTTTCAATGCCAAGCTCGCCTCGGTGGAGGAGCGAGGATGGGATGCTGGTTCAGCCGCGAGGGTTCGGTCAGCAAGCCATGGGCCGATGGCCGAGGCTCTCCGTCGATGGGATCCCTCTCACCTATAAATAGGAGGGCACCACCTCCGTCGACGGACACAACGCAAGCTCAGAAACCTTCCCTTGAGAGACTTCAATGGAAGATTGAAGAGTGAGCGAGAGAGAAATCGGGTTGCAAGCTTAAATGACCTCCTTCCGAGAGACTTCGGGAGAGGTCGACGGCAAGCGAGCCTGAGAAGGTGAGAGTGTGAGTGAAGGGGGAAACCAAGTCTATGGTTGCAGGAGCTCAGACGATGTCAACAGCCGTACTCGGCTGACCATCTGCCTCCGCGCCCCCCGGTTACGGTGAGCTAGGCAGCGTTTGTTTTCGTTTTTTTTTTTTTTTTTAAACACTTTTTCTGTTTTTTTGTTTCTGGGAACAAAAAAGGAACAAAACGCATTTGGTTGCGTTTTTGTTCCAAAAGTGTTTTTTGTTCCCGAAACACATTTGGAACAGAAACAAGAAACAAAAACAAGTTGTTTCTTGTTTCTGAAACAGATTTTAGGAACAAAAAAGAAACAAAAACAAAAGTGAGGCGTTTCTTTTATGTTTTTCTCCATCGTCGTCTTCTCCGGCGCCGACAGCCGCCTCTGTCTCGAGACCACCGTCTTCTCCACCGTCATCCTCTCCGGTGCCGACAGCCGCTGGGCGAGGCTTGGCCTCGCCGAGGGCTGGCAAGCCTCGCCGTGGCTGGGTGAGGCCGCCGGCCCTCATCGGCCGGTCGGCCATGGCGAGGCCGGCGACCAGCCAAAAGAAGAAAAAAAAAAAAAAGGAAAAAGAAAAAAAGAAAAAAAGGAAAAATAAATAAGAAAAAAGAAAAATAAGAAAGAAAATAGAAAAAAATAAAATAAAAATATTAAAAAAATAAAAGAAATAAAAAAATTATACAAATTTACCAAATGTGTTTCTATTCTTTTCATATTTCGAAACAGATTTACCAAACGTATTTTTTTGTTCAAAAATTGTTCCTAGAAACAGAAATACTTTTTTCTATTTCTGTTCCTAGGAATAATTTTTAAACAGAAATGTTACCAAACACACCCTTAGGGTTTTGCCCTTTTGTTTCTAGGTTGTTTGGGTTGTGCATTACCGGGCTGGGACTCGTAGCCGTCGGCTTCACGCGAGTTCCGGCCTTCCCCAAAAAAAAAAAAATTGTATGTGGTCTATGTCCTTGTCGGCTTTGGCTGTTTGATTGCTTGGAGCCTCGCCGTGATCACAGCCTCGAATGGGCTCAACCTTGCTCCCTCAGCCAACATCCTCCAAGTGTTCGACGATTTTCCCCAAAGGAGTTGGTGGCTGCGCTGGGGTTTCGGTAGCTAGCAAGGATGGTCAGCAATGGAGAATGGCCGGAGGAGTGGTCGGGCTGGGCAGGTTTGGGTGGCGTCGCTGGACCTTTGCGACGAGGTGAGGCCGCTGATGGCCTTACGACTGCTATGCTGCAAAGGCAATAGTAGCGGCTACGAAGTCAGGTGGACCGAGTCGGGCGCGTGACTCGGTCGCCCCTAGGGTTTACTCACATTGGTCGGGTCGAGTTGGGTCAAATCCGGGTAGGGTTTTTAGGAATTGGGTTGTAGCTTTGGAGGCGGGTCGGACTCGAATCGGTGTTCGGGTAGGGTTTCCCCAGGTTGGGCCCGCGCATGTGGGCCGGTTTTCTTTTTGAAGATGGGCCGGATCGGTGGGCCTTGTTTTGAAAGGAGAAGAATCCCTGGGCTGGGCTTGAGTGGATGACTTGGGTTGGTCCCAAGCTGAGAATCCGACTCAGGTCGAGCCTTTTTATTTATTTATTTTATTTTATTTTATATTATAGTTAAAAAAACAACATTTTACAAAATAATAATAATAATAATTTATTTTAAAAAAAATTAAAGAAAATCAAAATATCCCATATTTTCCAAAAAAAAGCCAAAAAAAGTCAGAAAAAGCCAAAAATAATTTATATTTCCCAAAAAGTTCAAAACAATCAAAAAAGATACTTTTCAATTGTCCAAAAAATGAAAAAGACCAAAAAATGTGTTTTCCTCCACAAAATACATGGAAAAATTCTTCAAAAATCCAAAAAGCTTTAGGGTTTAAACAAGATTAGGTATCAGAAGGGCATTAGTGATTAACTAGTGTAATCGAGTCCCTAAACCTAATTTCTCTGGTTGTACAAGAGCGAGTATTTTTCCCGATACTTCGCTTGGGTTTCTAATTGACCCACCTCAAATCGATTAGTGGTGACTCATTTTTAAAATTAACTTATAGGTTAAAAACTTGGACTATTAAGTCGTGAGTTGGTGGACTTTGGAGAGTCTGGGCTAAACCTAATAAACATAGCCGAACCATTATCCTCCGTAAGCACCCGCCCGATCAGGTGTCGAAAAAAAGAGAGGTCGCGACAGCTTGGCGACTCCATTGGAGACTTGAAGACTTAGGCCTTTTTTATCTTGTTTAAATGCTTTGTTGACTTGGTTTTTTTTTTTTCTTCTTTTGTGCAGGTTAGTAGCTTAGAGTTTTTTTTTTTTTTGGTCAAAATAAAATATTTTGTGATTATAAACTATTGTGCATGCTTTATTATTTTAGCACTACACATGATATACATGACTCGGCTGTCGGACCTGGGCCGCCATAGGATATTTAGGATGGTGTTAAGAAAGATACGGCTTCAAACGCGAGACTACGATGTAGAGGTTGCCTTTCTTTTCCCTGAATTTCTTTAGCCGAGATTAAGAGAGTACAATGCCAGCGCGAGACTATGACGAGCAGACACCCTTTTAATTTCAACAAGTCTTCTCAGTTAGAAATCGAGCCGCACGTCCCATGTGCATGTCTCTATGCTTGCCGCTTTTCTTTAAAAGCAAAGTAACTCCTTTATTACTCAGTTTTTTTTTTTTTTTTTTTTTGGCTCATGGCAAAATAGGTTGGTCGTGTAACTCCCTTTCTTATATGCGATGGGAAGGATCAATATCCAGTTCATTCCTACCCCCAAGAAAGAGCTCCTCAGATGGTGGAATTAGTTAGATCAGCTTGGCCAAGAACATGCCAAAGCAAGGATCGGCCATCTCCTCCCATTTCTCCAAATCAATATCCACTTTAGGGTCATGCAAGCACTACCACATTTCTGGTGCCCTGAGACATCCACCTTCGTGTTCAACAAATTTGAACTGACTCTAACTTTGGAAGAATACAGTCTTGCCATAGGAATGCCCTTAGGAAGGGAACTTGCCAAGCCACCGACTAGCATTGACCCTATGGTTAGTCTATCGCGGGTTTTAAAAAATCATTCGGTAAGAGAAATTGTTGAAGCCAACAACAATGCTTTCCCACTATCATCCTTAACTGAATGTTTTGAAAAACAATCAATGACCCAAAAAACCAAGACTTTTCTATTAGTGTTCTTTGGATTTATTATCTTCCCCTACTGAAGGAATGCCATAAATCCTTCAATCGCATGGGTGATAAATCAAGTCACTTTTGGAGCAGGATATGTGAACATGGTTTTAGCCGAAACGTTTTTACCCCTTAATTATTTCAAGGACAAAAAAGAAAAAATCATGAGGGCCACCCCGGAAATTTTACAAATGTGGTTCTTTTCCAATATCAAAGGATTTGGGCACCTCATGCAAATATTTGAAAGCAACGAATTCAAACACCCACTGCAAAAGTTTCAAAGCCTGGAAAAATACTCTCCCAACGAGGAATACTCTCAATGGATTAACTTATTAAAAAACCTTGTCCCCGAGGCATTCCTATGTCGAACTAAATGGTTCATTGTAGGAGAGGCATGCTTTGCGCTTGATTATTACAACACCATCTCATTGCTAGGTCTCTCCGGAGCTACTTTATATTATCCATATAGGGTGACTCGTCAGTACAGGGCCCTCCAAGAATTCCCGCCACCACTCAAGCCAGGATTGTTCCGAATCCTTTTCATCCATATGGACTATGACTACTTGGATGAGATCCATATAATTCAGAATGCATGGAGTAGATGTCACACCAAAAAGATTGTCGTACCCAGATAGTTGAAGGGGCAGGAAAAAGCCCATCATGTGTCCACATTCTACATCCTTAACCATAGAATTCCCAAGGAGCTATAGCCAATAATCCCCAATGTTGGTGATAAACTTACTCAGCAAGGACGGATCAAATCTCTTGAAGAAAGTTTGGAGATAAGCAGAAGACACATCAAAGCTAGTTCGAAAGAACAAGCGGCTTCACAAGACCGGGACTTCCCATCACATATAAAAATGGGTGACTTGGTTTTTTGATGTGAATATTTCTAATGTGATTATTTAGGATTGTTATGTCTTTTATGCCTTGCTTAAAAAGCCCTTTCGGCATTGTATAATTCCCCTATTAATAAATAAAAATGACTTGACCCTTGCCATGGGCCAATGTTCTATATGTCTCCCTCACTTATGTTCTTTCCATTTTGTGCAATGAAGGTAATTACGACATAGTCGCATTCGCCAAATCCAAAAGATAGAATGGCTGAAGAGAACGTACCAAGCCGTGTCGAGATTACGGAAAATGAAATGAAGTAGGTCTTCAGTGTGCTTCAACAACTCTCAAAGCAGATAGATTCCATCCATGGCAAACTGGCTCCCACCTCGGCCTCAATCGAAGTATTGTTACCACAATCATCCATCTGAGGTGATCAAGAAAGAGATACCGATGGTAACATGCCCGAATTGGAGGATGACCCACACCAAATCACGGTTGAGAGAGTAAAGTCCAATAGTTTGTCTAAGATTGAGCATGACAAACGCCTCGAGAAGCTTGAAGAGAGGTTAAAACAACTACAAGGCCTCCAAGATCCTACTCTAACACACCTCTCCGTCTATTCAAAAGTAAAAATACTAGGAAAATTCAAAATGCCTGAGTTTGGAAAATATGACGGCACAACCTGCCCGAGGGCTCATTTGCAAATGTACTTGGTTTGAATGATTAGTATGTTAATAATGCACTATTAATGATTCAGTTATTCCAATCAAGTCTAATAGGTCCTACCTTGAGGTGGTACATTACGAAGAATATGAACCTCCTCGAAACATTGAGTGAAGTGAGTGAGGCATTCCTCAAGCAGTACAAGTTCATAATGGACATTACCTCATCTCGTGAGGATCTTGAGCGTACTAAAAAAAAAAGTATGAATAGTTCAAAGAATATGCTATTAGATGGAGGAATCTAGCTGCCTAGATCAGTCCGAACCGACCGATTTCGAGCTAAGAAAATGTTTATCAAAACCCTCCCCTGCGAGTATCGCAATCGAATGGTGACTACGATCGCCGAATCATTCAATCAACTCATCCTAGTAGGAGAGCATAGTGAGATAGGATTGAGGGATGGCTGGTTCATTGAGCCCGCACCCGCAAGCAGGAGGCTCAACATGAAAAAAGACAAAGAACCCCTGGTGGATGTCAATGCAACCTATACTGCAAACATCGGTCATCCCCCGATCGTTCAAACAAGCATAGGACAACAACAGACCACCAACCGTCAACTGCCCCATCGCTACACCAACAGGAGATAGTTCACTCCGCTTCCTGGATCTCCATCGCAGGTATTGGCAATCCTTTGAAAGAAGAACCTTTTCTCGATTGAGCCAAGGTGACCCAACACCGAAAACTTCTCTAGCTATGACCCATCTAAAAAATGTGATTATCACATAGGAGAAGTAGGCCACGCAATTGACGAATGCTTCACCCTTAAGCACCAGATCCAGAACTTGCTGGATACTAAGGCCTTCTCATTCCAAACTACAAAACCAAATGTCCAAAGCAATCCACTCCTCGATCACGCCAACAAGGTAAATGCGGTATTCAATTCAGAGGCCAATCAAATCAGAAATGTCAAAATGCCTACTGTTGACATATATCGAGGGCTGGTAGAAGCTGGGTATTATTCAGGCAATGAAATACCACCCTTAGTAACAATAAGGAAAGGGTGTCAAGGATGATGGAGGCTGGAATAATTGTGAAAACTGGCCACATTGGCGTGGTCTCTACTATATCACAAGTCGTCATCAATTGGGATGAAGAGTTCACCACACTAAACACAGGAAAGGAAAAGATGAATTCCACCCCACCAAAAGGTGTCTTTGAAGGAAAAAGGAGCTATAGCCCAAACGTCAACAGCAGGGGCACATATAGTTATCGAGATCCCCCAAACTTGTAACTATGAAGGCAACAATGTAGTTCCTCGGTCCTATGACCTTGATGTTGGCTTAGTCACAAGGTCGAGACAAACCTATGCTCAAGCCAATACATAGCCTGCCAAGCCCATTACTAACGAAGAAGCCAAGGAGTTTTTGGCCGTAGTCAAAGCCAATGAATACAATGTGGTGGAATAGTTACGGAAATTGCTAGCGCAAATCTCTCTGCTAGAATTACTCCAGACATCTATCAAGCACTAGAAATCCCTAATGAAGGTATTGAGTGAAGTGCATGTCCCTGAAACGATTGAGCATGACAAACTTGATGAGTTTGTTAGGGCCATCCTGCTAAAGGATCAAATGATGTTCTCTGATGAAGAGATCCCTGAGAAGGGTAGAGGACACACTAAGGGCCTCTACATATCAGTTAAACGCAACACTTCCCACGTCGCTCAAATACTGATTGACAATGGATCTGCTCTAAACATATGTCCACTAGCGATGCTTCGTCATCTTAAAATAGAAATGTCCCACATCTAGGTAGCCAGACTTCCGTTCGAGCCTTTGATGGGACAAAGAAGGAAACAGTGGGAGAAATCGAGCTCGACATTCAAATAGGCCTAACCATATTCAAAATCTTGCTCCAAGTAATGGATATCCATACTGCATTCAATTTTCTCTTAGGCCGCCCATGGATTCACAACGCTGGAGCAGTACCTTCAAGCTTTCACCAAAATGTAAAGTTTGTGGTTGAAGGAAAATTGGTCACAGTCCACGGAGAAGAAGACCACCGCATCTACCACAAGACGGCCATCCCTTATGTGGAACCCGTTGGCAAAAATGAATCCATCTATCAATCATTCAAACTAATGTCTACCATACACGGGACTCGAGGGACTCTACCCCTTGTCCCCGAAATGTCAAGCGCTACAATTATGGTAGGGAAAATCATGGCTGGATACGGTTTTACCCCAGGCCAGGGGCTCGGCAAAGGAAGCTAAGGCATCCGCGAGCCTATTAAAGCCTTGAGGAGACCCCACACCATCGGCTTAGGATATCACAAAAGGAAAGAACAACACCAGGAGGGGAAGGCAAAAAAGAAAACTGGCCTTGTATACCCTCGCCTCGAGGAAACTTTCCCGGGCCCTGCAAGGAAGATGCACGAGGAAGAGGAAATAATTGGTACTCCGAAACAATTTAGCCATGAAAGTTCAAAGTTTCCCATTTACTCGGGCACGAATCAGAATAACGTAATTCAACTAGCACTTACAAAGAGAGAAGCGTCAGATGACATGACTAATATGTTTGGAGACATTTTCATAGGTGCCATTGAGGAGGACCAGCTAGAGGGAACATGCGATAACTTCTCGTTCAGCCAGCTTCAACGTCAAGTCGACGAACTGAGCGAGACAATACACCACTTGACAGAAAATTTCGCTCAAGCTGCCTATACGTTTCTCTCTCGTCATAATGAAAAGTCGACAGCCAAAATAAGCGAAGAGGACCCTACTGACACGACCTGGCAAGGGGCTCGACTCTCCTAGTCTTCAAGCAGCACACAACCATATTCGCCGCTGTCTAAATCAATGGCCACTATTTTCCCCATCCTTCTAGAACAGGGAATGATATCGAGGGAACTAAGGCGTCCTACTCTCGAGTACTTCCCTGATTATGATCCATCCAAGTACTATGACTATCATTCGGGGGAGTTGGGACACTCGCTAGATTATTGTACTATCCTAAAAGACAAGGTTTAGGATCCGTTGGATGCTGGGGTATTCACGTTCCGCTCCCCATGGCTATGTTATGGCAAAGATGACCTCCTCATGGTACCTAGCATCCGCACCATGTTCCCCAAACGTGCTAAGGAGGTGCATGGAGAAAAGGCAATCATGGACACCTTAGGTCAACTGAGTGGTAAATTCGATTACTATGTTAACTACTCAGTTCCCCAAAGCTTCTATGACCATCACTAGAACATTATCCCTGATGGATGTGGAGGCATGAATGATCTAAAATTCATGAAGCTAGGAGCACAAGAAGGCACGACTGGTGATTGGTATGAAGATTTCTTCGTGGGTGCTATCGATGAAGGACCGTCAGGGGAAATGGGTGCAGACCCATTCGAGTAGAACCCTTTTAATTTCCTTGCATACTCCCTACGTGGGAACTTGTACATCTTTCTTAAGTTTAGCTTGTTTTGTTTTCAACATCAGTTCCACTTGAGGAACTAACTTTTGAAATCACTTTTCCCAAAATGTAAATCCACCTACTATTAAATAAAGTTGAAAACGTTTTAAGGGCATGAGGAGACACACTAAATTGGCCCATTGATGATATTCAGCCGCAAAATGAAAGAAGAAATCTGAGGCCCGGGTTTCCTCATGCTTCCCCGTCTTAGGCTTTCAAAAGCAATTCATCACATTTTCAAAAGAAAAAGAAGCATACATATTGTTAACCTTATTCGTTTCATTAACCTATCCACTTTATGACACAGGCGTAATCTAGTGGCAGATGAGGGAATGGGAACAGTCCAAACCAACACCGTAAGTAGCCATGATAACAATTCTGATAACTCAAATGATGATTCTGATGATTCCGACGAAATCCAACGGAATTGGGAGCGACACGAAGGAACAAGGCCCCCTACTACCGAAGACACCGTCACTATCAATTTAGGTTGCACAGAAGGTCCAAGGGAGATAAAGATCGACGCAAACCTTCCTAAAGAAGAAGCTGCGAGCTTAATTGCCCTCCTAAAGAGGTATCAAGACATATTCGCATGGTCATATGCCGATATGCCAGGCCTCGATCCAATGATCATGGAGCATAGCTTGCCAACCAACCATGATGTAGCCCCCAAAAAGCAGCGGCTAAGGAGAACTAAGCCAGAATTGTCCAAAAAGATTGAAGATGAGGTAATGAAACTCCTAGAAGTAGGTTTCCTCGAAGTCTCACGATACCCTAGTTGGGTAACAAACATTGTACCAATAAAGAAGAAAGACGGTTGAATTCGGGTCTGTGTCGACTACCATGATCTGAATATGGCAAGCCTAAAGGATGATTTCCTGCTACCACACATAGACATTCTCGTGGATAGCACTGTTGGATTCAAACTATTCTCTTTCATGGATGGATTCTTGGGATACAACCAAATAAAAATGAAAAAAGGAAGATAAGGAAAAAACGGCATTCATCACTCCATAGGGAACCTTTCACTACAAGGTCATGCTTTTTGGCCTGAAAAACGTTAGAGCAACTTACTAACGTTCCATGGTCACCCTTTTCCATGACATGATGCAAAAAGAAATTGAAGTATACGTCAATGATATGATCGCCAAAACCAAACATGGAGAAGACCATGTGAAGACCTTGGAAAAGTTATTCAATCGGCTTCGCCAGTTCAAGTTACGCTTGAACCCAACGAAATGTGTGTTCGGGGCAACTTCTAGCAAATTACTTGGGTTCATTGTAAGCTGTGAAAGGATAGAAGTGGACCCGTCAAAAACTAAAGTGATATTTGAGATGCCTTCTCCCTCGACCATAAAAGAAGTCTGGAGCTTTCTAGGAAGATTAAATTACATTGCGCGATTCATATCCCAACTTTCTAAAACTATGAAACCTTTCTTTAAACTTCTCAAAAAGGATGCACAAATTAGATGGGATGATGACTGCCAATTGGCATTCAAAAATCTAAAGCGGTACATGATGAAACCCTAGTTCTAGTACCCTCGACCCCAAGGCACCCTTTGATCCTCTACCTTACCATCAACAGCAAATCCCTAGGCGCAATACTAGCACAGAAGGGACCCCATGATGGCAAGGAGCGAGCCATTTACTATTTGAGTAAAAAGTTCACCACGTTGGAACAAAACTACTCTAAATCGGAAAAAACATGCGCTGCATTGGTATGGGTATTGCACAGGCTTTGGCAGTACACCTTGCATCACCAAACGTTCCTCGTAACTGAGAATGACCCGATCAAGTATTTGCTCGGTCGCTCGACCTTAGTGGGAAAATTGGCCAAATGGCAAATCCTGATCTCAGAATTCGACATTCAGGCGATGTTACAATAATCAATTAAAGGACGGGTGATTGCTGATATGTTAGCTAATTGCCCTAGGGAGATACGTGAGGATAATCCCCCAGATGACCAAATTTTAGCAGTAGACGAGGACACGTGGACCATATTCTTCGACGGAGCAGTAAACCTGTTAGGATCCTAGTATCAGGGCGGTTTTGGTATCCCTAAACAGGCAACATTATCTCGTGGCCACAAAATTGATATTCCCATGCACCAACAATATAGCTGAATATGAAGCATGCATCCTTGGCTTGCAGGCGGCTATTGGAATGGAAGTGACAAAACTAAAAGTGTTTGGCGATTCCACCTTAATTATCCTTCAGACTTTAGGCAAATGGAAGACAAGAGACACCAAACTCGTGCCTTATCATAACTACTTGGAAGAATTGGTGGAAGAGTTCCAGGATGTCTCGTTTGAATACCTACCTAGAACTCGTAATCAGTTCGTTGATGTGCTAGCAATGTTATCATCTATGTTGTGAGTAACGGAAGGGTTAGAGGTGGAGCCTTTGAAGATTGAAATCTTCGCAAAATATGCTCACTGCACGGCTGTAACTAAAGAACTTGATGGGAAGCCCTGGTATTACGGTATCATGAAATACGTCCAGAAGCAGGAGTTCCCTAAAGAAAGCATTCTCGCTGATCGAAAGTGCCTAATGAAAATGGCTTCGAAGTTTTTCATCAGTGGTGAAAATTTGTACAAGAGATCCTATGACTCAGTCTTGTTGAGGTGTGTGGATACAACCGAAGCCACGCGAATAATGCAAGAAATGCACGATGGAGTATCTAGCCCTCACATGAATGGGCGCATGTTGGCCAAGAAAATAATGAGATTGGGTTATTACTGGTTCCCCTTAGAGAGCGATTGTGCCCAGCATGTGCGAAGCTGTCATCATTGTCAGATTCACGGGGACAAGATAAATGTCCCTCCAACCGAACTGCACCAGTTGTCTGAACCATGGCCCTTTTCAATGTGGGGGCATCAACGTAATCGACCCAATCAATCCAAAGGCATCGAACGGGCACTGGTTCATCTTGATTGCAATCGATTACTTCTCAAAATGGATCGAGGCCACATCCTATGCAAGTGTAACTACACAAAACGTTATGAAGTTCATGAGACGTGACATAATCGCCTGTTATGGCATGCCAAAAACTATCGTCACTGACAATGGGTCAAACTTAAACAACAAATTGATCGATCAATTGTTTTCCGAGTTCAAAATCCAACATCTGAACTCGTCCCTTTATCGTCCACAAATGAATGGAGCTATGGAGGCCGCCAACAAGAACATCAAAAGAATCCTAGCCAAGACGGTTGAAAACTACCGTGATTGGCATGAGAGGTTGCCCTTCGCACTAATAGCATATCGAACCTCGATTCAAACTTCCACTGGGGCAGCCCCTTTTTCCTTGGTCTACGGCATGGAAGCGATCTTGCCTATGGAAGTAGAAATCCCTTCATTGCGGATTTTATCCCAGGTAAGGTTGTTCAAGGAATAATGGACGTAGCAAAGGCTTAAGCAACTAAATATAATCGACAAAAAATGACTAAAAGCTCTCTGTCATGGTCAGTGTTACCATCAAAGGGTAGCCTGGTCGTTCAATCAAAAGGTACGACCCAAGCACTTCAAGGTAAACGAGCTAGTTTTGAGAAAGACATTGCCAATCTTTCCAGAGCCCGGAGGCAAGTTCGCCCCAAATTACAAGGGTCCTTATGTGATAAAGAAGATACTCCCTGGAGGAGCCTTGATCCTGACTGAAATGGATGGACAGGAATTCTCCAAACCAGTTAATTCCGATGCTATAAAAAAGTACTACCCTTGAAAGATGTTCATTATCTAGCATTGCCAAGCATTTCTCTATTGGAATGAAAATGCCTATGCACCTCTTATATATGCGTGATGTATGTACACCATCATGAAAATGCATTTGGCTGATTCGACGATGAAGAATGAATGGTAATCACCAGTGCTCAAAGAAGTGTCGGAATTCAGGCAATGAACTCAATGGAATGATTTGAGCAAATCAATATTGCCCAAGCAAACACATAGGAATGACCCATGTCGAATTCTCCTAACTTGGTGTAAAAGATGTGTCGTCCAGGAACCAAAAGCCCCCTACAAACACCACCGGCCCCTTGGCCTGGTGGTATGGGAATTGAAACGATCTAGAGGCATCCGAGTTTTGATCCTTAGAAACGGCAACTAGTTGCCATCCGTAAACACTAATGAAAATTTTTGCTTCACCTATAACTGCAAAAACATAGAATAATTGACCTAACAAAGTGAGAGACATAGGACTTCATGTCCTTCTCGCACTTCAGGTCCACTCAATCATCTGCAAACCAGTGAAGGGTAATGTCGTATCACTTCCGATTATTCAACTCCTGGAATAGTCCGTAACTAACATGCTCCCTCTTGTCTGTTACAAGATCACCTAACCGCCAAAAATACAGACAACAAATCAGTAGTAGGCATGAAAAAATCTCCTAAGCAAAATGGCATCTTGAATATTGCCATAGCAGATGACAGAAACCCTTCTGGCCTCAATTCATACGTAATTTTGGCCTTGTTGATTGATCTATTTTCATCTTCTCTCCTGCTGGGGTAAAAGCAGAAGTGCCCATCAAATCAAGGATAAGATTCCCAACCCCGGCTGATCCTTCTTGTGTCATCTCTGTGACATCCTGAAATTCGAGCCTTATGAAGGATGAATGAATGTGAATTTCATCAATGCATTGTTGGTGGATCTCATTTGGAATTGATCACTCCTTCGATATTGACCTTAAGGGGAAAGGCTAAAGAGGACAGAACTCGTACGACTAAAAAACTTGACCTAGGAAAACGACTTGACCGTGAGACTTGCGTGAGGACGATCCTATAGATAGGCAGGTCGATTTCAAAGATGACTAGAAGTTGATTCGCGGATAGAACATAATTAAACGACGGGTGATTTTGTTTACTGTTATCGAACCCACGAACGACCCTATGTTGATCCTCAGTAATCGTGTACTTTGAAATAAGAATCTATCCTCCGCAAATTCATGTAGTTAAGGACGTTCACGTGTTGAGATGTCTTGAACATGGTTTGACACAAGTCAATTGCGCGTGAATTCTCAAAGCCACATATCAGTTTGAGTTGTACCCAAAATGGCATTGGGCGAAATTGACATGGCATAAGAACTAAAGATTGGATTTCGAATTATCAGGAACGTCCGGGATGGACTTTGGATGAAGCTACTTCGTCAATCAACAGCACCAGTTAAGCCAAGTATTTGAAAAATGGATTTTCAAACCGAGGAAGCGAGTCCATGAGGAAGTGGGCCGGGCCAAGCTAGTGTGGACCTTAGGCCTAAGGTGAGACAACCACCATAGTGGGCCCAAAGCAAGCAAGTAAGCCCATTATGCCCAAACCAACTATTCATCTTCCAAGCCCATTGTCTAAGCCTTGAACCATTTCAAGCCTAATCAATTACCAAGCCCAATTGTTAGGCCCACCCATCATTTTCAGCCCAAGGATAGATTGGTAATTTGTGCAAGGTGGAAATGACTATTTTGTCCCTAAAAGTGGTGGATAAAGGCAAAAGAGAGAGAGAGAAGATGAGGTGACTTGCATGGGGACTTAGGGCCAGCTTTTGGGGCCTTAACAGCAGCCCTCACTTCACTCTCTCTCTCATCCTTCAACTCCATCTCGACCGGATCCCTTTCTCCCTCGTTTTTCCCTTTCTTCTTCCTTTTGTTCCAATAGACCTTCTTGGGAAAACATGAGTTGATTGTTGCCTTCCCGAACGAATCAGCCTTCATGCCACCCACCACTGTGCTTAGGAGATCCAGACCGTCCGCCTAGACCTAACCATTCACCGGTCAGAGCTGCCAACCGACCCGCCCGCCGGCCAGAAGAAATCGGTCGTCGGACCGCTTGGAAGCTCACCCGCCTATATTGTTTCGCCTTTGCTACGATTTTTCTCCCATCCCAACCCTTTCTCCACCTAGCCAGCCACCAGCAAGTCCCCCTCAACCCCTAGGTGCCGCAAGTTGTCGACTATCCCCTCGCTGGAGCTCCAGCCTAAGCCGCCCAACTCCGTTTCTCCTCCGGCAGTCCAATTTTTGGGAGTTTCAGTGGGAGTCCGAGCTGTTGTTGTTGTTCTAAGCTTGGGACCACCTTGGATCGCTGTGTTTGAGGTTCTTGAGCATCGCCTTTGTCGTTGTCACCGCGTCCGTGTCTCCGATCCGCTTAACGGATGAGTTTAGCTTCTAATCCTTCGATTAGTGCATAAACTTGCTTAGGTTGGTTTAGTTAGAGTTAATTCTAGTTTATGAGATTTAATTAAGTTGTATTAGTCCTAAGATACGTGGTTAGATGGATGGATTAGATTAGTTTAGCTTAATCTCGCTTTATTTGCTTAATGTGGCTTATGTGCTTAATTAAGTATGTTTAGCTTTAATTGATTGATTGTTTGCTTTAATTAATGTTTTGTTTAATTTATGAATTTAATTCTAGAAATTTATTGTTCATGCAACACTATTTACAAGTTACTGTTCACGTGCACTATTCATCCAGAATGCGAAAAGTGGTCTAATTTCATGTGTGTTGATTTTATGAAGTGAATGGATGTGTAAATGCATGGGCATCTACATGAATTGAGTGATGATTTGTGCAATTGTGTGGTGATTAGAAATTTTGGTATTTAATTGGAGAATACCGAGTATCGGATTTTGACACTGAAAATGGTTTTATGTACTATATCAAATAGTAGGACTTTAAAAATGAAAGATATCACTTTTTAAGGTTCGAATTGACTGTGTACCCACACACGACTATTTTCCCAAATGTTTTTAATATGAATAAAACAGGCCAGGATCACTATTTTAATTGAGGCATTTGAGTGCAATGCATGGTGTCCTGGGCCGAGACCAAATGGTCGTGTGTTGGTTAAGAGAACCCGTCCCCGAATTGAGTCGGATGGATGTTACCCTATATGGGATACTTAGACAATAGGTTCAGGTCGCAGTAGATTCTAGACCTATGCTTCTTCGAGAAAGCTGTCTTTGAGAGACGTAGCCATGCTCAATGGGGTGAGACAATGCTTGGCTACGCCAGTAGACCGTTGAACTTGGGAGTAGGCCGTACCATCGAGGGGCGAAATTAACAATTGGAACGCATGATTGATTAAGATCGTTGTGCCTTAATATAGGGTAAAATTGTGTGGCATGGTATGGGATGTGTCATAATAGTTTTACCTTATAATGGGACGCGTGTGATGGATTGATGCGTGATAGGTGGTGCACTAATGTGCAAGAATGCATAAGAATCATTGCATCGTTGGTTCTAGTTATCCATGAGTTGAGCACATTGTTTATGGCATGCACGCATGAATTGATAACGTGCAGGGTGTGACAATGGCCAAGTGAGATCGCTTGTGACGCGACTTGTATGTGATTGATGAACTGCATCATCTAATGGCCATGTGCCTTACGTGTATTGTGCTGAGATTCAACGTGTAGGGTATGTCATGCCAAGTAAGGTTGCATGCAAATTGACTGTTGATTGTTGGTTGTTAGTCGTTGCTTTGTTTGTGGGGTGATTCTAGAGATACCGCAAGTCGAGTTGGTGTACTAATCGAGGCTTAGGGCGTGAACTTGCTGAGATTTATATCTCACCCTATCATGAGTTACCAATTTTAGGTCTCTAGTATGAAGAACCTGAAGCTTGAGAAGGAAGGGTTAAGAGCATGGATGGCCTAGAGATTTCTTTTTGAAATTGACCTCCTATACTTAGACCTTAGGGTTGGTCTCTGTGTGTAAATCAGATTGTTTGTAAAAGCGTGTTTGGTTTGAAATTTATTATCTTGCTTTTCTATCCCATGTATGTTGTTGTCAGGGGATTAGTTAATCCGCTTCTGCATGTGTAATAAAAATGATGGATCGGCGATGAGTCCTAGGAACATCGCAAATTTCTATAGACCAAGGAAGGGATTATTGTGTGCCCGAGGTTTAGGGCGTGACAATCTTCCTACTTAATAGGGATAATCCATCATGAATAACTTCTTTGATGTTCAAAATTTAACGTATTTGTAAATACAACCCTGTTAATAGAGTACTTTGAGTAAAGTCAATCATTTGTACAAAATCTCTCATATTTAAAATGCTGCACACCTTTTCCAAATGGATTTTGCATGATGATTTTGTCATTCTAAATTACTGATTTCACTAAGGATTATCAAAATAGACAGCTAAGTGAAGAATACAAGATTGAACGAGCATGGTAGATGGGACGCATCAGGATGATGAAAGGCAAGCCATATCCTACACACAGTTCCCCATCTATACACTTGTGAGATGAGTGCGGAAGATTCCTTAGCTGCAGGGTAAAGAGTTCTCTTGCGAACGGCATGATAACCAAAACAATGAGAGGCATTTCATTGCTCACTCCTTTGAGCCCCATACGCTGGTAAAATTTATGTTCTACCCCCGTCAAGAACCACCCCACACTGGAGCAAAGTCGAATGCGAAGCAACATCACAAGGTGAGAAAAGGGATAGAAATTTTCTTGCTTGCACTTGCATAAATCTTCAGGTGTCTTTATTGCATATGAACACTCGCGATAATTTAAATGACATAGAATGACGAAGAGCAATTCATTCTCTATGCACTTGTATTCATTGTACAATCCAACTAAGTCTGTAATTTCACCCTCGCATTGAGGCAAACTAGAAGTTACTGCCATTCAAGCTGTATAACCCAAAGCGCCAGCTGAAGATGAAGACTTAAGAGTCTAATAGTAGTGTTTTGTTTGAACTTGCCTAGGCAAGTTCCTCATACAACAAAAATGAAAAACTAAGGGCATAAAAAAGCAGTGCACCTAGTAAAAGCAAGGTCAATACCCATAAATGAAAAATTGGAATAAAAACTAGGGGCATGAAAAAGTAGTGTGCTTGGTAAAAGCCAAGGCCAATGCCCCCAAACAAAAAATACATCCAAAAAAAAGTTGTTGTTGTGGTTCATAAAGCCTCCATCTGACAATGAAAAGAAAGACCGGCAACAATGCCAAGGCAATTGCCAACTCTCACCATTTTACACAAGAGTCTAGCCTACATTGCGTCCTATTGTAAAAGTCTATTCAGACTAGGGCACTTCAATTAACATGGGATTTCATATGTCTATAGGCATTGCTCAAAGAAGTACAAGCAAGATTATTCTATCTCTTTTTGCAGGATTCTTGACTTGCAAACCCAAAGATGATTGTGCTGCACTTCATAAGCCCTGACCTTGATGGTCCCCTTTGATAAGCTGTCAACTGAGCCTACATTACAGTCCCGACAAAGACTTCTCATATTGGTAAAGTCGTACCGCTTGCGAAAATACTCGGACCCCTACTGACGTGATGACAGTGAGATAGTGTGGTCCTTATAAATCCTATATCAATGGTTAGGATAGCCTTTTCCATGAGAGTGAATGGAAAGTCCTTTTAGACTGAAAGTCCCTTATCTAGCATGTTCAAGACATTTACATTCTAAATGAACATTGTTTGTCAAAATTTTCCTAGTGGAACTCAAATGATACAAAATTGACAAAATTATCATGCATGAATCTCATTTGAACTCATGAATTTACAGCATATACAAGCATGTGTGCATACTGTGCAAATAGCAAACATACTCTCAGAGATCAGAGATATCGCCAGGTAAGCATATCATTATCCCCATTTTTCTTTAGGTACCTCCCACTGTCTAGGTACTCTTTTATCGACAATCGACTTATTCAAGCTGTCTTCAGAGTTTAGATACTTGTGACTGTTCAGTTATCCCCTGTACCAGGAGGTGAGAGACCTTCATGAATATCTTAGGTACGTCCTTGATATTCCCCTTACCAAGAGGTGAGAGACCTTCACGAATATCCCAAGTACGTCCTCGATATTCCTCTTTACTAGGAGGTGAGAGACATTCATGAATATGTGAGGTACGTCCTCAATATTCCCCTTTACCAGGAGGTGAAAGACTTTCACGAATATCTCAGGTACGCCCTCGATATTCCCCTTACCAGAAGGTGAGATACCTTCACAAATATCCCAAGTACGTCCTCGATATTCCCCTTTATCAGGAGGTGAAAGACCTTCACAAATATCCCAGGTACGTCCTCGATATTCCCCTTTTATATTGCTTACCTTAGAAGAAATGTTTATCAGAAATTTGTTTTTGCACAAGTTCAAGCTCAACCGTGATATCCTGAATTTTAGGTTCTGTTTTCGATTGGATAAGTTGGGCTTTTTATTGATGTACCTATAGTTCTTTTCAATAAGTTGGCCACTCATGAGATAATTAGCCTATCAGGTGAAACTGTTAAGGGATTTTAACGCAATAGATTTGAGAATTCGATCAGAAATTGACTGCTCGATCGTGATAATTGACAAGGATTAATACGGCACCTGATTGCAAAATTCGCGTCGAACGGCACTAATCGAATTTTCTATCGATTCAGTACTTGGTACTCGTATTTGAAACATCGAGATTTTACAACAACCGAGAGTCGCCAATGTGTCGAAATGTACATTGTGGCTTCAAAATAATCCACCATGGGTCAATTGCGCTAAAAATTCCTAGAAGCTACTCGGTAAGTCAGATCACGCTAAAATCGCGTCAGGTTGAAATTAACCGCCAATTTGAACCCGATTTTATAAATTGAAAATTCTGTCATGTCACGATTTATTTTAGGAACGTCGACTCATCCTTCGAAGAATTTTCGGCGAGCTCGGGATTTTTACGGAAGATCAATTCGGACGGTTCGAAAAAGAAGGGAAATTCGGATGGGCCAAAATGAAGGGATTTTTGGCCTCCTTAGTGAGCTACTTTGTGAAGGGAAATTACGGAATTTGTGTAGGCTTCCTCCTTAGCAAAATTGGTCATCAAATTGGAGAGAATTAGTGAAGAATTGAAGTCCTATTGGATGAAATTCGTAGGCTAGAGGGGCTATCATATTTTGGTCTTCATTTGGACTTCAATTGGGGCAAGTTGGTGTTGAAATTGGCCTTGGATTGACCAATTGATATTGTTGGTTGAAGATGAGCTAAAGATAAGGATGAATAAACACTCATTCAAGATATTTTTGTTTAACTTTTCCCCCCCTCCTTCGGTATCTCCCTCTCGCACGTTTCCCTCTATCCGACCACCCTTTACTGCATTCTCTCATTTCTTCTTATCCTTTGACTTTGTGGGCTCACCCTTATCCCTCATTCTACACACGTCTCTCTCTCTCTCTTTCTTGATTTTGCATGTTTCTTTTCCCCTCTTGGCCGACACTTTCTGCTCCTTTATCTTTTCCCCTTCTGCCAGCTGCTTCCCCTTCGGTCTTCTGTTTTGCTTTCATTTCTCCTCACTTGGACGCGGCTTCTGCTTTCCTTCATTCCCTTCAAACGACTCTAACTGCCATGAAGTCAAGCGGAACCGAAGCAACTCCATCGTTTCCTCTTTCAGTCCAGCGCCACACATCCAACACCTGTTCCCCACCATCAACCCCTCCTCTTCTTTTTCGTGCAAAACCGGCCTCACCGAAACCAGCCACTTCTAACTTTCCCTGCTGCCACACATTCGAAGGCCACCCCTCCATTTCTCCCTTCTCTTCGTGCCGTAGCTGCCCCGAAGACGCCTTAGCCCATCTCCACTTCCTCTCTCTCTCGCTGCTGCCTCATCCAATGCCTCCTCATGTCTTCATTTTGCTCGGTCAACCACCAGCAGAATTCCCCAAACACTGACTTCGCAGCTCGACAACCCCATCTTGTTTTCTTTTCCAACAGCGAAGCTACCGCCCGAAGCTGCCCCTTGCTGTGCTCCTCATGTTCGGCCAAGCTTAGCACCAATCAAGCAGCCCATCCCCGCCTCTAGTTCAGCCCGCATCTTAGCCCCGAACCAAGCCGAGGTCAACCCACTTGGACTGACCAGCAAGCCCTTTCAAGACCAACAGCAATCGTGAGCTTTACGGGGCCGTTTTCAGCTCGGTCCAAGCCTCATTTGGCGTCGCCGCTTCGGAGTTTGTCGGCCGCCGTCGCCGTGAACTCACCGATCCGCTAAACCAGTGAGTTTACTCACTAATCTCCGCTTATGGAGTTAATTATGCTTAAGGATTGATTAGTTTAGGCTAATTGAGGTTTAGGTGGTTAGTTAGAATGGATTAGCGATTTAATTACTTGTTATTGCATGTTAGATGATTAGACCGACTTAATTAGCAAGTAGGTTGTATTATTTATCTAGATAGGTTCAGAATTTTTCCAGGCCCGTTTTGGTATTTAATTAGGCTTTTCCAGCCCAAGTTTGCATTTATGGCATTTAAATGTATTTATGTTTAATTAATTTTGATATTTATTTAATTATTTATTATTTTTCAAAAATTATACCGGAATAGTCGGTGACCGGAATTTCGTGCTAATTGCAATAGTATGCTTGATTTATTTAATTGAATGCTAAATGGTATTGTTTGAGTGATAATTGTAAATCCCAAAATTGAGTAATTTAAGTATTTAATCAAGAAACACCGGGCGTCGGTTTATAACTCCAAAAATAACTTTGTGGACTATATTAAATGGTGGGATCTTTGAAAAGGAAAATATTGTACTTTGGCTTAGACCGACCGTGTATCCACACGATTATTTTTATAGGGTATTATAAAAATGGTGTGTCGCACAGCTTTGGTGAGCATTATAAGTATCGCACAGCTTTGGTGAGCATTATAAGTATTGAACAGCTTCAGTGAGCAATGTAGATATATAGCAGCTTCGGTGAGCATTATTATATATCTATCAGCTTTGGTGAGCTATATCATCTATTTTCAGCTTAGGGTGAACATTGCTTGAATCGATTGAATTTTATGGATGGTATTGATGGTATGGAATCGAGTGGATTGATTGATCGATGATTTGATTTGATTTGAAATGATTGATTGAGTATATGAATCGTACTGACTTGCAAGAAGGAACTAAGGCAAATGTAAGTCCTCTATCTTGTGTGTGACTAGATGGCCTTTAGGCGTATTTCATTCTTAGTCGGAGTTTAGGGGGTGGATTTGTTGAGACATTGTCTCACCCCGTCGTGGGCTTAACTTTTCAGGTCCATAGTGTGAAGAACCCGGAGCTTGAGGTGAAAGGGTCAGGAGCATGGGTGGCTCAGAAGTTCTTTTGGAGATAGACCTTCTATACTTAGACCTTAGAGTTGACCTCTGTTTGTAAACCGGATTATTTATAAAAGTGTTCTGGTTGTGAATATGTTTCATGCTTTTCTATCCCATGTATGTTATTGTCAAGGGATTAGTTTCGCTTTTGCATGTGCATTAAAATGAATGGGTCGGCGACGCGTTCTAGGATGTCACAAATTCATCGACCACCGAGGGATGGGCACGTGCTCGAGGATCGGGGCATGACATCCCCGCCCGGAGTGGTATCAGAGCTGGTTGATAGTTGGAGTGATAATGTGCGATAAGTTATGGGATAGTTAGTAAGAATGGCCTTTATTTTGTGTTGGTGCATGTCAATGATAGTTGTTTGGTAGATTGTTTGTTTGGGATCGCTCAGCTTCTAATTTTGTGTGGAATTGGAAAGCAGATTTCTTTAAAGATCCTATGAAATGAGCAAGCAGGAGCAAATGATTCCTAGAAGGCGTACCATCGGACCGATTACTCGGGGTAGGACGCCGACGGGGGTCAGTGCCCGAGGAGGTCGTGGTTGAGGTAAAGCATTGGCTCAGACCAACGCGAGTGAGAGAGTACCGCTATAGGTTGGTACTAGTGTAGCAGCACCAAACGATCCTAAGTTCGACGGGATCGTTCAGGCGCTAGTAACCCTTGGGAACTTGTTGGGTCAGCAAGCTCAGGACTGAGCTGCCGTTGTAACTATTGTTGCCAATGTCGTAACCGTTGATGTTGCCGCACCTGCTGAGGCCCAACCTAGAGCTGTGATTGGAGATCAAGCTACCGCATCTGAGTCAAGATTCAATTCCAGCAGAGATGAAAATCGATTGGGGAAAAAACCGATGTCGGAAGAAGGATATCCCTTTCCTCCCAACCAGAAGGGCACGTGTCATGTCTGTAGGAAAAGGCATGGGTTTGCCCCTTGTTTTAAAAGGACGGGAGCTTATTTTAAATGTGGCCGGCAGGACCACCAGTATAAAGATTGTCCGCGTAGGTCCAAGGGAACACAAGCACTGTTACCATAGATAGGGTGCCATTAAGATAACGAAAGGGACAGGAATGAACCGACCATGCACCGATCAGAGGAAGAATATTTTTGGGGTGATTTTATCAGAGTGGCGCAGCAAAGTTTTGGGTTAAGTTTGAAGAATTTTAGTTTGTTGAAATAAAGCTATAGAAAGGAGAATCGCTGGCTAGAATTGTACTTAACTAGTTTACTTATATATAACTTTGATGTCATATATGAAAAGAGTTGGCTCAAGAAGCATCTTGCTTTGAATGGATTGTCATTATGAAGTGCTCCAGTTTAATCTGTTAGCATGTGGAAGTTTCAAGTTTATTGGGAGTCGAGAAGGACCCTCGATTACCTTAATCTCATCGCTTAAGGCAACCCGTTTGTTAGACAGGGGTTACTAATGTTATTTAGCGACTGTCATGGATACGATAGTTGAGGAGCTAAAGATCGAGGACATCGCTAT